>JAQQTP010000074.1:4635000-14635000 GCA_029884605.1 Ormosia emarginata
TGGAGGATTTGTTTCTAGGTCACAAATACATTGAAGATGGTGTGGTTAAAATTTGAGATTTATCGGAGTTAGTTTAGCATTTTTAACCATACTGGTTGTATGTTTTAATGCCAGATTGACTACCAGTAGATATGGAAAAATGTTGATATGGTGAAAAAAGATTTTTTATGAATCTTAGGATTATTTGAAAGTTGTTGGAAGTGAGAAATCTTAATTTGGAGAAATCTAAGCGTTCTTATCAGATCGGAGGTTACAGCTTGGTCACTTAAGTGACCAAGCATCTCACCTTTTCTCCACTTTTTGTTGGCTATTTGAGACTTTCAAAATGAGATACTTTCTCATTTCTATTCTCACTTCTATGATTGTAGCTAGGGAGAGTAAAAGGAAGTCCAACAAAGGAGCAAAAGGAGGTCCATCATCAACCAAGGGGGAAGAAGAGTTTAGAGGTGGAGAGGAGCTGCTCTCTGACTTCATTTTTGGTCATTAGAGGTAGGGGTTTTTGAGTTGAAACTTCATCTTTTCTCACTTTTGCATATTAAGCTTGATTGAGGTTTGATATACCAATTTGAGTTCTTAAGGTGTTTGAAGTGATTTTCTTGCTTGTGTAAGTTTTAAAGAGTGTTTACGACTTGTTCATGCAGTAAGTTTGAGTTAGAAACTTAGAATTTATCTTTTGGACTTTTGATGCTAAAAGTAGGAAAAGTTAGGTCATGGATGATGATTTTGGTCTTTGGATCCAAAGTGGAGGTTTTTGTTTGTGATTAATGATTCCTAAGTGTTCATTTACTTGTTAGGGACCTTAAATCACCTAGGAACTAATTTGGAGTGGCCAAAATTCGGAACTTGTTCCAATGGAATAGTACCTGAATTTTGCAGAATTCTACAGAATCCATGCTCTGCTGCTGCTACCGCGATGCAAGTATTGCACGTCGTGGCATGAGACTGATGCACTTTCAGTATTGGAACCCCAGAGCAGGACGCCGGCGTGGCACAGGTGGTGCCGTGGCGTGAGCTCTAGAAATCTTCAAAAATGTGTTTTTGATATCCTTTGAAGTTCCTAAGTGTTAGGACCTTTCATGTATGTCTTTATAAGTATGATGAGACCTTAATAAGGGTATTTAATGAAGTGAATTGTGGAATACAACTAAATCAATTATGATGCTAATTATTGTAGCTAATTAGTAATTGTTTTGCATGATGTGTTTATGAAGAATTTGTTATGTGATACAATGAAGCCTTTTAAAGGTATAGTTTCTTCTTTTATGCTTCTTAATGAGTGATGAGACTCTAGTAGGAGTATTTAACGAAGCGTGAATGTATTGAATCAAAATGATTTGTGATGCTAATTAAGAAGAATAATTAGACATGATTATATACATGATTGTATATTTTACCTTTATTGAAAGGTGTGAACCCCATAGATGAGGGTAATCTATTTTAGGCAAGGTGGATGGTATCCTTCCTATTATAGTGGTTTCAAGGATGGATTTCCTTATGATTTTGAGGATGAATTTCCTCTGTGATGATTGCTGGATGGATTCCTAGTGCTTGGTCAAGGTTATGGTTGTGATTTCCATTACTTTGTTCAGGACTCATGCATAACATGACATTACCATGGACTTGGTATCATAACATTCCCATGACATACTTAGGATATTGTATAGGCATAAACATTAGACATAACTTGGCATAACATGGCAATTGTATAAGCGGTTTCCATCATGACATGAAATCATAACATTGCAATTTTATGGGCGATTGTGTATCTCTGAGATGAAGATGTTGTTTGCTTCTATGATTGAAGTGTTGTTAACATAATTGTGATTGTTTATTTGAATGTATATATGTTGGTATTGGAATATTTCTATTGAGATATATGATTTCTCACCCCGATTGTGTTGCCATGTAAACCCAGGTGCAAGTTCTTCAAAAGGGAAGAAGATGTTTGAAGATTAGTATAGTTATAGGCTTGTTGTTGACAAAGCTTGTATTTGTATTATACTAGATCTTTTTGTTATGAAAGTTTATGTATTACAATGTGCTTGCTGAGGTATTGATGTGTGCGTATATATATATATATATATAACTTTTGTTATCATGGCTTTTTATATTTACTCATTGTGTATGAATAATATGGGTTTAGTTTGTTGATGTATGTTTAGAAGTAGTTTGTCTAGTATTGGTTATTCCTTTATATGACGATATATCTGGATAGCAAATATTGGGCTGTTACATTTATGACATGATTAGGGGTCATGATTTATGTTGGAAAACATCTAGGAATGAAGTTGGAAGTATTAGAAATTGGTTGGA
Source organism: Ormosia emarginata (assembly GCA_029884605.1). Classification (NCBI taxonomy): domain Eukaryota; kingdom Viridiplantae; phylum Streptophyta; class Magnoliopsida; order Fabales; family Fabaceae; genus Ormosia; species Ormosia emarginata. The sequence continues at coordinate 4,637,314 of JAQQTP010000074.1, forward strand.
GAACCAATTATGCAGAAACAACTTGCTAATTCTGTAGAAATTTCTCTCTGACGACCTGTGATTTTTGTTACATATCTTGAGCTATAGACATTAGATTGACCTGATTTTTGTTGCATTTGAATGCTAAGATATAAGGCTTCTTGTAGTAAAAATTTTAGATTTTTAGAACAACCCAAATAGCACTAGTTTTTGTTTGAATTTGAGGCAGATTCTGCAGAAAAGGCAATCTGGCACTCAGTAAACCAGATAGCATAGTTTATTGATCCAAGGTCGTATTTACATGAAACCAGTGGCATTTCGAAGTTAACATGTAAGGCTATAAGAGGTAAAAATTTCAGAATTACTCTTCATTTGTTCCTAGTTTTAATTTAAGTTAAGTCAGAATCAAGTAAAACAACTAGTGCCCTATTTCAGCTTTTGCTTTTTGTTGCATAACTTTGGCTACACTTAGCTAAATGAAGTGAGGTTTATGGCATTTGAAAGATATGAGAGGAGGCTATTTGCTTATAAAATTTCAGAATTTTTGAAGTTATGATGCACATTTAGTGCATTCATGAAAATCAGCATTTTTACGCGAAAATTGAGATATTTTTGTGATTGTTTGAACCCTAGAAACTTTAGTAGCTTCTTTGATAGTTAAAGTTGAGTTATGAAAGTGTAGTAGAAATGTGTTTGCCTCTTTATGGGTTAAACTTGAACTAAATGCTATTTTATGGAGTATTGAAATAAAATGAATGCATGATATTTGATATATGAATGTGATGAATTGAATTACTTATGATATGAATCATTACTTTGTATAGAATGAATGATATATATACGAATGATGTTGAGCAGTGTAACACCTTCCTTCGGGTGTCACATTTCCGACTAAACAAAGAAAACTAAACCAGATTATAAAATATGTGATTATTAAAAAAAATACGGGTTCAAAATTTCTTTTCGCTGCAAACTTAAAGTTACCAAAGATATAGGTAATATAAAAACATATTGAATTGATTAATACACACTTTACATATACCACATAATATTCAATAACATTCAAAACATAACACTTACAGACTCAAAGAGAAACAGTAGCAACCCTGTGATGGTTCCTACTCAAAAGCATGGTAACAGACTTAACAAAACTCAAAACGCCATCATCTAGATGGACACGCCATACAACGATACCTTCACAGTTCCTCTCGAAACCAAGGAAGATGTCCGCTTCACCACCACGACGGACTTTACAAAACATAAACATATAAACAGAACAAGACAATAAAGATGTGAGATCTCCTACATCAATACTAACATGGCAACATAGAAACAATAAGAACAACTATGTCATTCAATACAAAATAAATAACACATACAGCCACTGTATCAAACACTAGATAATTCAATAGATATAATTAATAGATATATATAAATATCACAATGAGATGCCGACTGACTATGCATATGCACAATGGATCAAACCCTACTCCAAGGAGCTAACACAATTTCATAGAAGGATCCAAAAGACCTGTCAGCCTCAATTCTAGAGCTATACAAGACAGTTTATGCCGGATCATGAAAAGAATAGTGTTTGTCAGGTATCGTCGATGTGTTGTAATGGATAAACTACACCCTAATGCCCCCAAGACTCATTGTACGATTTGCACTATGCATTTCTAGTTCACTCCTAGGCAACAAAAAGCCTTAACAGCCACTGACTGTATAATGTTCAATGCATGATAACTCAATGTATAAAACAAGCCACCACGGGCCATAAACCATTCTTTAACAAAACTGGGTCTAGTACGTTGGCCCAACAGCAAACCGTTGTTTTCTCAATTGCGTAACACTCTTATTGCATTTTCACAATCGTGCAACATTTCTGTCATGTTTTCAAATTGCGTAAACATTTTAAATCATTTTCTCAATCGCGTAGTTCAAAGGTCCACGTTTTTGAAACGCGTAAGGTTTTTTTTACTGTTTTTTACTGTATAAAATATTTCTTGACGTTTTAAATTTAATATTGAAACTTTCTACACAAAATATTTAATATTCCAAATCCTCTTTTCAACTCATTTCCTTTCACATGATAAAAAATCAATCCTTTTCCAATAATAAAACTTTGTTCACTTCCTTTATCAACTTATAAAACCTTAATCCATAACCTTATTATAAAATCAATTAAATCAATGATTAATAAAATATTTTCACTTGGTTCACCCCAAAATAACAATGAAGGCCGTGAGCCTCTTAAGGTTCTTAGAACAAAAAATTCTTCCTTTTCATGTGAGTCATGATCATACCACATATATCCATCATCATATTTCTATTCTAACAAGTTCATGCATATTATTAAAGCAATAAAATTAAATTGAGCAATTAATCACAAAACATTAAACTTATACACACAAATGAACAAATCCACACATGGATTGTTCAAACACAATCAATTTTTTTCCTCACCACCATGGATGGTTGATGAGGTTAATCTCCCTTTTACCTTGGATGATCCTCCAAAGCTCCTAGTATGTTTCCTTCAAGTAGATTTTCTCCACCAAGTTGAACTTAAAAACAAAGAAAACATACAATATTAACATCCAAGGTTATCAAAGGTGACCATGAACCAAAGTATGGTCTTAGAATCTTGAAAAAGAAAAGAAAGATGAAGAACAAAAAACTTCACCTAAAAACCCTTGATCTTAAGCTTAAAGAACATGGTTGAAGATAGATGATTTAGACTAAGATCTTAACTACAAAGTGTCTTAGAATGGTATAAGGATGCATGATGTAAGGTTGGCTTGAATTATTGAAGAGTGGAGGGTGATGTTGAGTGGTTTGGCCGTGAGCTCCTCCAAGGGAAAAGGTGAGATATTTTTAGCTTAGCTTTTGTTTCGTGAAAGAGAAGATAAAGATAGAAATGAACCTAAGTGTAGGATAGCACTCCAAAATGGCCTTGGCCGTGGGCTTCTAGTCAAGAGGAGTGTCCAAGCTTCCTTCCTATTGGCTAGGTAGTTAACTTCTCCTCCAAGCTTGCTTCTTATTGGTTGGATGGCTAGCTTCTTGATTTTTATTGGTTGTCAAAGGTGAGTCAAAGTCACAGTAGTTGACTGCCACCCTGCTTAGCCTTGAAGCTTTCCTTCCATAGGTGTAAGAAAGCCATCATTATTGACCACACCTTACTTAACTTGTAAGCTTTCTTTCTATTGGTGCAAACAAGATATTTTTGGTAGATATTAATTAATGGATAATAGCTACTGCTTATAAAACCAGTGTCTATTGTCCAATGGATAATAGCTTTACCCAATGGATAATAACATTGTCTAATGGATAATAAAATAGAACAAAATCACTGTAAAAGAAAATTTTGAAAGTTGTTTCTAGTTTCAGGTTTAGCAAGTTGCCCCGGCCTTGAATCAACAATCCAAAATTTTTTGGTTAAAATTTTTCGAGACGGCCCCGGGCCCACATATAGCCCGAAATAATATTAAAATAATAAAAAACTTAGAAAAATCTACAAAAATTCATAAAAATATAAAAATCATAAAACTCATATATTCAAAAAAAATAAAATTCGGGGTGTTACAAGGAGCATATTGATATATGCATTGTAACACCCCTTGATATAGTGACCACAGCACAATCGTCATTACACCACAGTAACTAAATCCAGGCATATCACTGTCTCAACAACAATCTTTTCAAAATAGATATTTCATGTACATATAGATAGAAAATATAAGCCCCGAATGAATGCATATTTAGTATCCAACCATTAAAGTACAACCACTGAAGAAAACATATTTCATATATAACATATTCATCCTTAACACAAAGCACTGACAACACTAAATATAGTACTTACATATTCAAATAAAATATAGCGGGTACTAAAGCACAAAAGGGAAAGTAGTAACCCTGGGATAGGTACTACTAGTAGACAAAGCCGCGACCCCATACATACGTGACGCTCGGAGTCCCAATCGACACGTCAGGCATCAATGCCTCCATGAAGTTGCGCTGTGCGTAACCGAAGAAATCTCGTCCAGACGCTATACCGAAAATAATGAATTAGCTCAATCCAACCAGTAAGGATGTGGTCCCTCTTCTTCTTCCTCACAATCTTTTATCAAATATATATATATATATAACAGAAATACAAGAATACAGGAAAGAGATGAGACATCCTACTTACATTACCAATTATGGCAGTAAAGAAACAAAATGGCTCAGAGCGCCCACATAGCAGAGTGATAATCACATATTTTATTCATTAAGAAACCCTTATGTTTAGTCATTTACACTCTCCATATTCTCGATTGATTGAGTTTGGTATGATTTTGTGAGTTTAAGCTCAAATTGGTCCTAATTGAATATTTTCAGCATTATTGAGATTTGACACTGTTTCTGCATTTTGGCCATAACTTGAGTTCCTAATATCTGATAAACATGAATTTTACCTTGTAGGAAAGCTAAGAGGAAGCTCTACAACTTTGATGAAGAGCTCGAAGTCCCAAACAGATGTCTAAAGGACCTAAGTTTACATGGAAGTCAGAATACGGATTTTGTCACTAGAATCCAAACGGTGTGCACTCATAAAATCATATCTCAAGATGTAATAATGGAGATGGGCTGACATTTGGATAGTTGATAGTCAAGATCCAAATAAACAACTTTCATGGAGAACACTTTTTGAAAAAATGAAGTCTAGTAGGTCAGTTTGAGCTTGCAAGCCAGAACAGAGGTGCTGAAGTTGGGTTTGAGCAACCTGCGGTATTTGGGACGTATCTTGGGCTGAAGGAAGCCAAATTGGACGAACCAGATATGCATTTTATAGCCAAGACAAAGATCTACAACTTTTATGAAGAGTACTTTTCATGGATCTGAAGTATAGTGGGTCGTTTTTGGCTTCCAAGTCAGACACGAAATTTTTGTCCTCAACCACCCACTCATCCATCCACTAATCCACTCATCCACTAATCCAACCACTCAACCACTCCACCCACTCATCCACCCACTCATCCATCCACTCACCCATTCATCTCCATAATTTCCCACTCACCAAAAGTCCTTTAGCATTTTCCACTCAACCAACCCACTCAACCATTCCACTCACTCATCCACTAAACCAACTCACTCAACCACTCCACTCAAACACTCCACTCACTCACCCACTCATCCACCCACTCCCCTTTATCATTTTGTTACCCTAGACTTCTATAAAAGGCACCATTGGTTATCATGAATAAGTTGTATTCTCCTTCATTTCTCTCATAGTTTCTTCTTGTTTCTTCATAGTTTCTCATAGCTTTTGTATATTTTGATGCTCCCCTTCATGGTAATGGAGGGCTAAGCTACTTTCGGTCAATTTGGCACTCTTGAAGAGATTGTAGTTTGGATTCTTGAGACCTTGGTTATGTAATGTATTTGATTTATATTTGAATTCCTCTTCTCTTCTTCTTCTTCTTCTTAATCTTGAATGCATGAATGGTGATTCTATTTATGTTTCATCTGATTTGATCTTGATTTAAGATTAAGATTTGTGATGAAACTTAGAACCGATTGATCTAAACTAATCACATGACTGAAGATTGAGATTTGTGATGAAGCTTGGAACTGATTGATCTAAACTAATCACGTAATTGAAGAGGTTAGGTTACTGATTGGTGCCTAGGTTAATTGAATTCGGTGCTTAAATTGACATATATCTACATGAATGGTGTGATTGCAGATTTGTGTTTATCACTTGTCAATTGAATTCTGGACGATTGTCTAGTGTGAATTCTGGATCTAATGCTGAGATCTCGGTTAGATCCAAGTTAACCATTCAAATATGCTTCAAATGTTTGTTGAAAGGTTTATGATTGAATCCACCCAATCTCGGATAGATTTCTGAATTGACTGTTCTTCTAATTGTTATTTCTCTTTAAATCTTGTCACTGTGATCCTTGAACCATCAAAACCCCCCTTTTTTCTAACTTTCACTTGATTTGATCAAATTGCATCTACGATCCTTGAGGAGACGATCCGGTGTTGTTCACTATACTACAAGTTTAGATAATAACTTCGGTTATAATTTTGACTGAGTTCGGCGCTCGTCACAGAGCAATAACATTTAAGCAGCAGTAATCACATACGATAAGAGAAAACAACAACAAAATCTCAGATAATGAGCAATTAAAACATTTCAAATAATCATGACATCAATAACACAATAGTATAATCATCATATGAATGAGTGCGAAATGATATGCCGACTCATAATGCATGTGCACTTGGTACCAAGATTTTCTATTCCATTTCAAAGATGAACATTCCAGAAGATATCCCCCCCTCAATGATAGTCTATGAGACCACGAAGTGAATAATGCTTGTCGGTTCCTCGTCAGTGCGTTGTAATCGACTTTTCGGCCAGGGGTATACAATGTGACAAAATAGGTCACTAGAGGGATCACCGCGCCCTGACTCACCCAGAGATCCTTCCACTGGATCGCACTATAATCAATTCTCGTTCATTTACCACAAAAAGAATAATGATTTGTCGGGCCCATAATGCATGTAATCAGCTTTCACTGTGCCTTACGCCCCCCATAGATCCATCATAGACCATACTATTCAATTCTCATTCATAGGCTCATACAGCCTTTTAACAGTCATTGACTGAGCAATTTGTTCAATGCATAATCATAGGCTCATCCAGCCTTTTAACAGTCATCGACTGAGCAAATTGTTCAATGCAATTATGCATAACTCAAGCCATCATTGTACTGTCCCCAATGATATTAAACAATCGTCCATACAATTGTCTAATATCATTAGTATCAATAATATTACATAACCGCCCATACAATTACTTAATAACACTGATCCACTTGGGCCTAGTACATTGGCGCAACAACAAAAGGTGTATAATGTTTAATGCATGTTGACTCCATGCACAATCATATATATCCAACAATAATGATATATTTTCTATACATGCCACAATTTGGCCAATTTAAACATCAACAAAATTTTAGTCCAAACACGGACCCACAATAGTATAGTATTAATTTTTTTTAGAGTGATAACACACTTTTATAGGTCTATTTCAGGGTTTCACTGTAACTTAACAATTCTTATGAAACCTTCACAAAGTTTTGCTTTGATTAACATCTTTTATGAAGTTATTATAAAGTTTCACTTTAATTAACATCCCTTATGAATTTATTTATCTTAAGGGATTCTCTTAAGGTCCTCATTAAATCTTTATTCTTTTAGATTAATCAAGTTCTTTAATCTAATCAATTATGCTCACTTAAAATTACTCTAAGAGGATACAAATTCTCTTGTTCTTCCCTTATGTTCAAAATCACTCTAATCCACAGGATAAAGTCTTTTCCTTTATTCATTCCATTTTATGAACTCCTAAGGAATCTAAAATTTTCCAATCATCTAAGTCTCCCTTTTAGCACTACATTTTGTGACATTTTTCCTCAAAAAGCCTTGTGCCTCATTATAATAAAAGTCTAACCCTTTTTCTTTCACCACAATGTTGATCACTTAAATCCCAATGTTGCACCAAGAATCATAACTTGGACCATTAATCCCTCTAGAGGCCGTGAGCCTCCCTAGGGTAGAAATCTCAAATCTTTTCCATTATAATTATTAATTCCTTAACGCCTAATCACCTAAGTTCCAATGTCTCCAAAATCACACTTGAATTCTTAAAAATTGGCCCTAAGGCCGTGACCCCCAAAATGGTAGGAAATCCTACATTTTCCATATATTAATCCAAACAAGATATATATACAATCCATAACCATCAAGACATGCAAAGACAACCGATAACTCATACAAGTCCAAATAAATGCACAATCATGAAAAACAACACCACAAAGAGAGCAATCCACACATGGATTCCTTATGAACAACACCAAAAACGTTTCCTCATTACCAAGATAGGTTGAAGACGATTATCTCCTTCTTACCTATGGAAGACAACTCAAGAAAGCAAGCTTCTTGGTTCTTTGTGGAGATTTTCGTACTACACCTTCAAAGAAACCCTAAGGACATCAAAACTTACCAAAATCATCATCAAAGCTTAGAAAAGGAATCCTTGATCACCCAAGAGATCAAGGATCACGACAATGAGGAGAAAAAGGTGGGAAAGCTATGAACTTTACCTTAAAGTCTCCAAATTTGAAGCTTGATGGAGCAAAAATAAAAATGTGGATTTTGGTGGTGGTCACAAAAGAGAAAGTGTTATAGGTGATGAGAAATGGTAGGAAATAAGGTTGTTTGAGCAAAAGAAGTGGATGCCCAAAAATGGGTCTTCTTGGCCGTGAAAGAGGAAGAGAATGGAGAGAAAATGTGAGCTTTTTAGAGAGTGATTCCAACAAGGAAGGAAGATCTTCAATGGAAGTGTAGATTCAAGCAAGATTGAAGCTTAAAATCAAGCATCCATGGAATGTGGAAGGGTGTGGGGCTGCCGTGGAAGAGAGGAGGAAGAAGGAAGAAGAAAATGTGAGAGAAAAAGTGAGAGGAGAGAAATAGTAGAGAGAGAAAGTAGTAGCTTTTGTGTGTTGAAATTGTAAATGAGTGTGATAAAGGGAGATGCATAATTTTGGCTCTCCAAAATGTGTATTGCTGTGGAGATAGAGAGAAGGAGGAGAAAATGGTTGAGAGAAAAGATGAAGATGGAAAGTAAAGAGAGAAATTGATAGTAAAGTGAAATGAAATAAAATGTGTAATTAGGTATATTTTGTGTAAGTGTATGGAATAAAATGTGTGGCCACAAAGAGCCCTAAAAAATGTGAGGTGGAAAGGAGGAGAGAGGAATTGGCTTCTCCAACAAGTCAATAGGAAGGTGCAAGGAAGCTTCCTCCAAGCTTCTCCAACAAGCCAAAAAGAAGGTGCTAGGAAGCTTCCTCCTTTTGAAAAGTCAAAGTGATGTCATGGTGATGATGTCACCATGGTGATGTCATTAAAGTGTTCTCTAAAATATGACTAACACTGTATCAGATTTATTATCAGTGGACAGAAATTACAGTTAACAAAAATTGATATTTATTGTCCAACGGATAATAAAATTATTTTGTGATTTTTATTTATTAGATAAAAATCTCAAAAAATGTAAAATCTCGTAAACTGTGTCTAGCCTCAGGTTTAGTAAGATCCCCCATCGACGTTTCCACAGTTCAAGGTTCTCGAGAAAAATATCTCATTTTCTCAGCTCCGCTCAGTGCATACGCAAAACGAGAAATAATATTAAAATATTTCACGTTCTCAGAAAATTTCAGAAAAATTCACAGAAAACACAAATATTATAAAACGACTATTTATCATGAAATTACTAATTTTAGGGGTGTTACAACTCTCCCCTTCAAATAGAAATTTCATCCTCGAAATTTTCATTCCTTAGAATAAACATAGATGTTGTTTCTTCATCTTATCTTCTAACTTTCACGTCGCGTCTCCAGTCACGTCAATTCAGATCACCCTTACTAATGTGATCTCCTTGCCTCCGTGTTGCTTTGCTCTCCTAACCTTGACCTTCATAGGAAGTATTCTATAGATCAAATTCTCTTTTAATTATACTGTGCCTAGTTCGATGACATGGGCTAGATCGAGGATATACTTTCGTAATTATGGCATATGGAAGACATTATGAAAATTAGAAAGAAAGGATGATAAAATCAGTTGATAGGCTACTGGACCAATCTGAAGAGGAATTTGATGTAAATCTTTGATGTAAATCTCAGATCTCTATTAGAAATAATACTTGTAGGTACACTATGTAGTCTGACAATTTCACCGATATACAACTGAGTCAACTTCTCCAATGAATATCTTATGTTGATAGGCAAGAAGTGTGCTGACTTCGTGAGTCGATCCACAATTACCCATATCGAATCATGACCCCTTTTTGTCCTCGGCAATCCAACAACAAAGTCCATTGCAATACTATCCCACTTCCATTTAGGAATAGTTAGGGGTTGTAACATTCCATATGGTCTTTGTTGTTCAATCTCTGTTTTCTGACAAACTAGACAGGAAGATACACATCTAGCAATATCTCTTTTCATTCCATGCCACCAAAATAACTTCTTCAAATCTTGGTACATTTTGGTCATTCCAGGATGTATACTTAACTGACTCGTGTGAGCATAGAATGTACTTCCTAATCTCTTGATCCTTAGACACACAAACTCTACCTTGAAATCTTAAGAGTCCATCGCTTCCTTCCTCTAATGTTGATACACCACCTTGCTTCATCAACTCCCTTTCTTCTTGTAAGAACTTGTCAACTTTCTGCTTCTCTCGGATGTCATCCATTAACTCACTTGAGATTGTGACCATGTTCATGCAGATTTTGCCCGGCACTAACTCCACAAAAGACCATATGTCTCTAAATTGTTCTATCAAATCATTTTCTCTAATCATCATGGCAGAATCGCTGATTGTTTTCCTACTTAAGGCATCAGCCACAACATTGGTCTTTCCAAGATGATATTGAAGTTGGAAATCATAGTCCTTTAGGAATTCCAACCACCTCCATTGTCTCATGTTCAACTCTTTTTGATCATACAAATACTTCAGGCTCTAATGATCACTAAAGACGTTGAATGCAGTGCACTTCGACTGGTTTGCTTAGGTCAGGTAGAACTAACACTGGGGAAGTAGTTAGTTTTCTTTTTAGCTCTTGAAAACTTTCTTCGCAAGCATCCATCCACTCAAAAGGTTAGTTCTTCCTTGTGAGTTGAGTGAGAGGTCCGGCAATCTTAGAGAATCCTTCAATGAATCTTCGGTAATATCTAGCCAGTCCAACAAAGTTTCAAATTTCTGTCACCGTCTTCGGCCTTTCCCATTGTAGAATAACTTCTACCTTTGACGGGTCTACAACAATTCCTTCCTTTGAGATCATATGGCCTAAAAGCTTGAGCTCATCTAACCAAAATTCACATTTGGATAGCTTGGCATATAACTTTTTCACTCTCAGAATCTGAAGGACTAAGCTGAGGTGTTCAGCATGATCTTCCTGATTTCGAGAGTAGATCAGGATATCGTCAATGAAGACAACAACAAACTTGTCCAAATAAGGGTGAAAGATTCTGTTCATATAGTCCATGAATATGGCAGGTGCATTCGTTACGCTAAATGGCATCACCAAGTACTCGTAGTGTCCATAACGAGTACGAAAAACTGCTTTGGGAATGTCTTCCATTTTTACTCTGATTTGATGGCAACCTGATCTCAAATTAATCTTAGAAAACACTGCTGCTCCCTTCAACTGATCCATTAGGTCATCTATCCTTGACAGTGGATACTTGTTCTTGATTGTGACTTTATTCAGCTGACAATAGTCCACACACAATCGTGAAGTACCATCCTTCTTCTTAACTAGCAATACCGGTGCTGCCCAAGGTGATACGCTAGGTCTAACAAACTGCTTTTCCAAAAGCTCCTCCAATTGCTCCTTGAGTTCAACTAGTTTCGCTGGTGACATTCTGTAAGGTGCTATGGAAATAGGACCAGCTCCAGGTACAAGGTAAATAGTAAACTCGATATCCCGCTCCGGTGGTAAACCAGGTACATCTTCAGGAAAGACTTCAAGAAATTCCTGAACCACAGGAAGTGTGTTCACATCTACCTCATTCTCGACTTTTAAATAAGACAATAACATGTATCCTTGAGTTCCTTCTTTCAAGAAAGCTTGAACTTGGTTGGCCGTCAAAAATCTAGAATTCTCATCCAAAGGGAAAACTATGGTTTTTCTAGAACAATCTAACAGGACATAGTTAGAAGATAACCAATCCATTCCTAAGATTACGTCTAACTGGGAAAGTGGTAAACAGATCAAATCAACAGAAAAGATTCAACCTTCAACATTCAATAGACATTCCAAACAGACTTTGGTGGTGACAACAGGTTTAGCAGTAGGAGTTGAAACAATTAAGTCAAAAGGCAAAGAAGACACAAGCAAACCAAGTCTTTTCACACAGTCATAGGAAATTAAAGAATGGGTTGCACTAGAGTCATACAGTACAGTTAAAAGATTACCCTCTATAAGACCTTCTCCTTGTATAAGATCTTCGGATTGAGAGGCTTCAGCACCACTCAGGGTGTAAACTCCACCGAAGGTTCGGCCTTCGTCTGATTGCAGTCACGAGAAACATGTTCGGTCTTCCCGTATCTGAAACAAATGATCCTTTTGATTATGCAATCCCTCGTGTAGTGATCCTTCCCGTGTAACACCCATCTTAAGGTATCACATTTCAAACCAACTCTTTTTATATTCTTTACCCAAATTATAAAATGATTAAATATTATTTAAAATATTAGTTTCAAAATTTCTTTTTCGTGGATAACATAAATTTACCAAATTAAAGTAACACAAGATACATAAATAGAGCAACATATATCCCTTATACATATCATAGAATCTTAATATTTTCATTACATAAACCATATAAAAACTCAACCTAGCCCAAGTTCACAATCTCTAAAAAAACAAAGTCCTTCTCAAAGACAGATTCCCTAGCCAGGAATGTCTCGCTACTTGTGCAACCTTAAAATATAGTAATATCACCACAATACTCTAGATACTCAGAGTCCCAATGAACACACCAAGTAGCAGCGCCTTCAAGAAACTTTAGTCTAAAGAAACTTAGCTGATCCCTCATTGCCGCCATTGTAGTCTTCACCGACATAGGCATAAAATAGAAACAAATAGAACAATACAACAAAGAGGTGAGATCCCCGACATCGCATACTAATATAACAGCAAGAGAACGACAAACATTCCAACACCGTTCAACATACAATATAACAACAACATATTTAATAAGTAAATAATCCGATAAACTTGTATCACAATATCAGGCATAATGATAACACCATAATAATATTACATCATAATAATATTATATTACAATAGTGTAAATACTGATTATGCATATGCATGATGTGTATGTTAACCATCCTTATGCACGATGTAACCAGTTCCTACTATTCCATGGAGCTATACTCAAATTTAGAGATGAACGTTCCAGAAGATCTGTCCCCCCTAAAAAGACAGTCTATGCTTTGGACCAAGAAAAGCAATAGTGTCGTCGAATTTGTCGGTGCGTTGCAAACGGTTTATATCGCGACGGGGTATATATATATATATATATATATATATATATATATATATATATATATATATATATATATATATATATGGTGCTAATATCAGCACTTGTGATAACATCATCACGAAGTGAATCACCGCGCCCTGACGTCCCCCCAAGATCTATTAAGATCCCACTATCCTGTAAGTTCCCGTCCACTCTTTAGGCATAAAACACCACAACAACCATCAACTGTACAATGCTCAAATGCATGTTCAATGAAACCAAACCACCGTTGAACTGTTCCCAGTGATATTAAATCAACCGTCTATACAACTACATAATACCAAAGTTCCACACAGGTCTAGAACCTCGGTCCCACAAGCACAATGCAATACCACAACTACTTAGATATAGTACGTCGGCTCTACAGCACAACTTGTTGTTCCTCTCAATTGAGTAGCTAAAATCACTGTTTTTAAAACGCGTAAGAGTTTTTCTACGTATTTTTAATTGCGTAAAATATTTGAATCATATTCCAAGCTTAAATTAAAACTTTTCTCATTTATTATCAAAATTGGACTTCAATTCCAATATTTCCTTAATAAATCATTGTTAAATAATATTTCCAACATTTTCTCACTAAACCTCCTTTAATAAATATTTCCAAACATTTTCCATAAAAGCATAACTTATTTAAATTAATTTAAGATATCTCAAAAACATTTGTTCATTAATCGTAATAACACTTTAAATAAAATACTGTAAGTTCCAAACCATCCTCAAAAATCATTTCCTTGCTAGAACTTCTCTAAATAATATTTTCTAAATAAAACACTTTAAGTTCCAAACCATCCTCAAAAATCATTTCCTTGCTAAAACTTCTCTAAATAATATTTTCTAATACTTTCTTCACAAATATTTTCTAAAGACTATAGTTAAAAGTTTACTAACGTGCTCAAAACTTTAACTCATAATTTGATTTCCCATCATGACCATAATTCTTTAATTTAATTAATTCTAAAAATTAGTTTACTTTCTTTTTACATCTCAAAATTCACTAAATTGAGTTTTCGTTAATAAATCTTTCAAAACTACTCTTAAGAAAATATTTTTGATCTAAAACATTAATTCTTGGCATGTTGGCCGAAAATCAATTTCTTTTCCATAACCAAATATGTATTCTTTTCCTTTGTAAAACTATTTAATCCAATTACTTGTTACTTAATCATCTAAAATCCACACTTAGTAAAATATTTCAAATGATTTGTTCCAAAATCCTCATGGAAACCGTGTATCCCTTAGTTCTTAGAAAACAACATAGTTTTCCTTTCCACTTGATTTTTATCATATGCCACATATCTCATATGATATTTTTAACTATCACATATTCATGCTTTAAATCATACTTAAGCATATTAAACATCCAATAATAATCTAATCAAAATCATACCATCTCATATATAAATCATACTTAATTATCAAAGTAATAGAATCACATATATCAAAAATCAACCATGGAAAGTTCATGCATATAATCCACATCATATAAATATACACAATCAAACATACATAAACCAATAACCACACAATTTGAGTGAATAAATCCTCACATGGATTTTCCACTCACAAACACAAACAAATCCATTCCCTCACCACCACATATGGCCGATAAGGTTAATCTCCCTCTTACCTTGATTGATGCCTCCTAGCTCCTTGTAGAACTCTCTTTGTATCACTTTTTCACCACCAAGTAGATCTTAGAATCAAAACAAACACATAAAAATTAGTATCTAAGGCTTGATTATGATGACCATAGATCAAACATGGTCTTAGGATTTCCAAGAGTCAAGTAAGAAATCAAGTTTCAAGATCTTTACCTTGAAATCCTAGAACTTAAATCCAAGAATCAAGCTTGAAGATGATAGAATTAGGTCTTGATCACAACATGAAAGTTGCTTAGAATGACGTTTAGGATCAAGTGATGTGATTAGATGAAATTATGAGTGATTGGAAGGTAATTTTAGAGAGTGAGGCCATGAGCAACACAAGGAGAAAAAAATAAGAGCTTTTGTATTCTTTGCTTGATGGAAAGGTGAAGATGAATAAATCTTGAGAAGTTCACAACATGAAAGTGTCTTGGATTGATGAGAGGATTCAAGAAATGATATTGGTAGAAATTATTGAAGTTTGGAAAGTGAAGAATGGTGCTTGGCCGAAACTCTGGAGAAAAGAAGATGAGAGAATTTCTTGTGTTGGTTCTTGGTTCTTTAGAGAAAATGATGAGCAAATGAACAAGTGTAGTGAATAAATGAGTATTGTCTCCTATTTTTGAGTGTATGACTTTGGGATATCAAGGAGAGAGAAAGGTGAGAGTTATTTGGTAGCTTTGATGAATATAGAATTATGACCAAGTGCATTTAGTTGAATGAATTTGTCTCCTTTTTGCATGCATGGCCGAAGAGTAGCTTCTTAAGAGAAGGCCACTTTGCTTGACCATTTCAAGACTTCACCATGAAACTCTCAAATTCTATTAGCTCCCACTAAAGTTGTCATAGACATTATTGTTGACTAAGCTTTGTATTAAAAGATGATAGCTTTAAGATGTGATAGAAATGAATTAATGTAGAATATTTTTCTCCACCAAATGCTCATGGCCGTAGAATGCATTGTGCAAAGCCACCATCATTGACTTGTCTTACATTGTTCAATTGATAAAAGATGATAAGAATTGAATTGTGATAAGTTGCCTCCCAAAAGCTTGCTTGGCCATGTAGTACCTTGGATAGAAGGTTCAAGACTTGATTAGCAAGATAGAAACATTTGCACATGGTTTCACATGGTCTCACATGGCCAAAGTCATCATGTGTCATCCTTTAGTCATTAGAGAATTCAAGAACATGCTAGAATTGCCTAAGGTGGCACTGTGACTCAATGGAATGGATGATTAAGTTTTGCTCCAATTTAATTTCTAATTACACTTAGCTTAGATAATTAGTTCATCTAATTACTTTCAAACTAACTTAATTTGATTATTTAATTACATAATTAACTATCTAATTACAAACTTATGTCATGCATTTGTCATGTGTTCTAGATAACTCTAGATATTTCCTTGTAACTATAGATTACTAATTAGACTATTAGAGTAACTAAATTATATTATCTAGTTTCTTAACTAATTAACCTAGCCATTTTTGTTGACTTTAAATATTCTATTGGCTTATGTCATTTCAAGCTACTAAATTTGACTATTAATAAAAGCTAGTGTCACATGGCTAAAGACTATAAGAATTATTACTCACAAAATAGAAACTGCTACTCACAAATCAGTAGTTATTGTACAATGAATAATAAAATCACAGTAAAAGAAAATTTAGTAACTGTATTCGGTTTCGGATTTAGTAAGATCCCCCGGCCCCGCATTAATAATACACAATTTTCTGGCACATAAAAAAAAATTACATTTTTCCAAGCCCACCTAGGCCCATAGATGGTCTAAAATAATATTAAAATAATCACAATCTCAAAAAAGTCCAGAAAAATTCTCAAAAATCATAAAAATTATAAAATTAATATTTATGCAGAAAAAATGAAATTTGGGGTGTTACATCTCGCACTTCATGCATCTTGGTGTAAAGGTTGTAGTCTGACCAGTTCTACCCGGATTTCCTCCAAGACTTCCACCTTGTGGTCTTTGTTGCTGATTTTCAGGTGGTCTGGAATAAGGCTTTTTCTGATAACAATTGGAATTACTGCTTCCTCTTTTTTGGGACTGAAAAGGTCCAAAGTTGCAGTTTCTTGTGTCTCGTGCTTGGTCTAAGTCTTCTACCCGACGACACATGTCAAGCAATTCTGAAAACTGATTGATCTTCAAGGTTATAACAGCTCTTTTCACATCATGCCTTAGACCTTCCTCAAACTTCCGACATTTCCATGCTTCGTTCGATTGGTGTTGAAAGTAAGTTGAGAACCTCGACAAGCTCTCAAATTTCGCAGCATACTCGTTACAGTCATATTTCCTTGCCGTAAACCAAGAAACTCCATCTCCTTAGTATGTCTGGCACTTTCTGAGAAATATTTATTCAAGAACTTCTCCTTGAATACTATCCAAGTAATTTCTCGACCTTCTATCTCCAACAACCTCTGTTCTCTGGTCCACCAATCCATTGCGTCTCTAACAAGCATAAACACAGCATAAGTCACCTTCTTGTCGTTAGCACAGTTCATACTTGTGAATATCTTTTCCAGCTCCTTGATCCACAGAGCAGTCTTCTCAGGATCAAATTCTCCTTTAAATTATGGAGGGTTAGTGCGACGAAATTCTGCCAAGTTTTGGGCATCAGCAGTGGCTTCAAGCTGTTATGCAGTCCTCTCTTGTTGTTGAGCAGTCTACTGGTTTTATTGCAGCATAACCTTAACCATCTTCTGAATTACCTCAATCACTGCAGTCATATCTCCTCTTCAAGCCATAATTCTCTTTCAAGTCAAACTATACAAAACACAAGGAAAAGTCAGATGTATCCTTTCAGAATACCAAACATAGAGAATCACACAGCACAAACAAGACAGTCCAAAACCACAAGATCGAAAAGAAAACTTAAACTGGGGCTCTGATACCAAGACAGTGCAACGCCCCTTTTTCTCTTCTCACAAAGAAGGAACGTCACACCCTAACAAAATTAAAACGAAAATGTGAAAAACAATAAATAAATTGATTGTTAAAGACCTGGTTCATTTTTTTAAACATGTAATTAAATAATTTGCATCTTAGATTGTATAGTATTCGAGTATTGAAAACGCGTGTGCATGTATATTCTTTTTTTTCTTAAGTAAATAGATAATAATAATTGTAGATACAAGGGAAATCGACACGGAATTGAAAATCATACATTCACATTATATAGATAATAACATATGCATCTAGCCTGTTTAGTTACATCATCAAAATATACAAAAAGTAAGAGGCTTTACCGACCCAAGATGATTACAAATTACACCCCATCAAATTAGCAAAACGTTAGGCTTCCTAAAAGAAATAAACGGTTAGCCATCAGCAGCCACCGACAGTATCAACCCCTAAGACTGACGAGGAGGAACTGTAGCAGGGTCCTCCTCAGGGTCCTTCTCATCCGATGCAATCACCATCGGAGCCACCGAATTTCGGGCAGAAGCCCAAGCAGTGGAGAGGAAAGAGTTCTCTTGTGGGGCATAATAAAGGTCATCCCATAAATCCTTAACAGGAAGGTAAAACTCTAAATGAACAAAAGTAGTGAAGTCAAAAACAAGAGGGTCGTAGCGACCCCAAGCCAAAGACACAGTCAGCTCCCTATGATAGATGCATCGGTCTGTGCTTAAATTTATATGCCAGCCGTTTGGACCACCGTGAAAGGTCATCCTTGCATAATCCAAGAATCGGCACGGACGTGAAGACATCTTCAATCAGCACTAGTCGCAATCGAGCCAAAAGCTAGAAAACTCAGGCGCCTCCTTTTCTTCCTCGTGAACGTCTTCTTAGAAGTACATAATTTAAAATAGAAGTACAGATATACTGGAAAGAGGCGAGACACCCAGCTTTCATTACCAATATGGCAGTAAGAAAATAGAACGGCACTGGACGCCCACATAGCATTACAACGCATATATTTATCAACAGTAGTAAATAAAAATAACAGTAATAATCACGTAAGCAATAATAGAGAAATAATAATGAAATCTCAGGCAGTAAACAATTTATTGAATCAGATAATCATCTCAACAGTAAAAGTAGATAATTCAATAGTCGTAAGTGCTCATGCTCAATGAAATATGAGACTGATAATGGACAGTGCACAATGCATTATGGTACCAAAATCCTACTCTATGGAGCTAGACATCAATATTTCAGAGAGAATGATTAAGGAGTCATGCCAGTATCTCGTTAGCCTTAAAAATAAAGTGCTTCATCTCATAAAAATATTTACGCAATATGGCTTATACATGGCACCTCAATAGTTGATCACGATATAGGACAGCGTCTCGGTCTGGATCGTCAGTGTGTTTGCCTCAGTCTATCTCACGGCCCCAGTGGAGCTACCACTGTCTATTATGAGACACCCGCACCTCGTCGCCCCCAAGGTCAACCACTATGACCCAACGCTTAGTCTACTCGCACCCGCACTTAGGTGTTATTCAATCTCCTAGGCACACATCGCCTTTCTCAATAAAGTCAAACAGACATCACATATGCATGATGACTCAATTTACATCATGTATGTGTATCAATGATATGTTCCTCATAAACAATGTATCACATGCATATTCATCAACAAGTATTTTCATAGAACATATTATAATGGCATATAGACAATTCTCAACAATATCATGCCACAATTTCATCAAGTACAATTTATAAGTACTTAGTTCCACATATGAACTCACAATGGTATAAAACCAATCCTCAATATCAACATGTATATATATATATGTTTCAATACATACCACAATTTCTCATTATGAATTCAACATTCTCAATGTATTAAGTCTTAATCAATTATAAGAATTTTTGGGCTAAAGAGCCCTTCAAAAATCGTGGCCCTCTTTAGAATTATTACTCAATCAATTTCTTCTACCTCATTATGAAAAATATATATATATATATATATATATATATATATATATCTAAGTCTTTAATTCCCAAAGATGCATCATAGCATCACTTGAACTCCAAAATTTCCTCTAGAGGCCGTGGCCTCCCTAGTCATCAAGGTTCCAAATTCTTTTTCATTTCATGCATCAATCTTTCAATACACAATTACCTATGTCTTATTTTACACAAAATCAATTCCAACCCTTAAAGTTCATGGCCAAAACCGTGGCCTCCCAATAGGGTAGTAAACCCTTAAATTTTTCATTTATTAAATCTAACATTATCAAGCATTCCAACATCCCTAATGCATTCAAAATCACAAATCAATCACTAATCTCAATCAAGAACACATAGGCATGAAAATCCATCAAATAGAGTAAGCATTCAAATATGGATTTCTCCATCAACAACCACACAAGGTCTCCTCACCACCAATATTGGTTGAAGTGAGTAAATCTCCCTCTTACGTAAAGGAAGAACACGAAATCACCTCCTTGGTGCTTCTTGGTGGATTCGGTTTTGGCTCTCCAAAACCCTAGAAATTCAAACACAAAGAATCAACAACCAAGTCTTGAAAAACATGAATCCTTAGTTACCAATGTGACCAAGGAACACAAAATGAAGAGAAGGAAAAGGGAAAAGGGAAAATGGAAGCTTTACCTTAAAGCTTCAAGCTTTGTTCTTGGAAGATAATGGTGAAGATGATGGATTTTGAAAAAGCTCTTCAAATAGGAAGTGTAGAGGATGATGAGAGGAATGTAGAAATGGTGTTGGTGAAGTTGGAAGATGAAGAGAAATGGTCACATTTAGGGCTGCAAAACCGTGAGGGATGAAGGAAGAAGAAGAGAGAAGTTGGAGAGAAAATGAAGATGAAAGTTAGAGAGAGAAAGTGATAGTAGGAAATGTGGTATTTTGGGTGAAGTGCGTTAAGTGTGGGAAGCAAAATTCTTGCTTCCCCAAGGGCTCATTGCCGCGGCAATAGGAGAGAGAGGGGGAGAATGGCTTCTCCAACAAGCCAAGGCCACATTGGTCACTTGGTGGTCAAAGCTTCCATGAGAAGCTAGCTTAAAATATGTTATATTTGAATTATAGTGGATTCGATTAGACATAAAGTGAATTACATTAGGATAATGTAATAAGATTTTAATGCATGCTATTATCCAATGGACAATAGTTACAGTTAACAGAAGTCAGTATTAATTGTCCGACGGATAATAAATTACACAGCGATTATTATTTTTTTTGATAAAATTATTGAAAAACATGAAACCTCGTAAACCATGTCTGGCCTTGGGTTTTCTAAGATCCCCCATCGACGATTCCACAGATCAAGGTTCTCGAAAAAAATATTGCATTTCCCCGGCTCTACTCAGTTTGCATGCAAAATAAGGAATAATATTAAAATATTCCATGTTCTCGAAAAAATTCAAAAAAATTCTCAAAAATCATAAATATTATAAAATGAATATTTATAATAAAAAAATAAATTTTAGGGTGTTACAAGTGCCACAGGATTGAGGAGTTAGACCAACCATGAGACACAACGACCCATAACTTTGGACCTTCTCGGTTCCAAAGGGGAAGGAATGGCGGTGGCAATCGTTTTCAGCAAAAGCTGTACTCGAGGCCATCGGGGAATCAATCTCAACAACAATAACATAGAGGAGGCTCTGGTAGCAACAAGTTTGGTCAGACCATGGCATCTTCGCCAAAATGCTTCAAGTGTGGAAGGGAACATTTAACCAAGGAGTGTACAGTCAAGGGGATCATTTGCTTCAGATGCGAAAAGCCTAGACACATCTCAAGGGATTGCAACCAACCCAAGGCAAAGCCCTCTATTAGCAATGTACGTGCGGCAAGACCTCAGGCAGGAGGAAGGGTTTATACTTTGAGTGGAGCAGAAGCCTCCTAATCTGAAAATCTGATTCAGGGAGATTGTACCATAAGAGGTAATCTTTTGACTGTACTGTATGACTCAGGGGCGACCCATTCTTTTATTGCCTATGATTGTGTGCCCTGTTTAGGATTGTTTGTGTCTTTCTTACCTTTTGATTTGATTATTTCTACTCCTACTACTAAACCCGTTGTTATTGCTCAAGTTTGTATGAACTGTCCTATTTCTATGGAAAATCAAACCTTTTCTATCGATTTGATTTGTTTGCCTCTTTCTCAAATAGATGTGATTCTAAGAATGGATTAGTTATCTTCTAACCATATCTTATTAGACTGTTTTAATAAAACCTTAGTATTTCCTGATTATGAAATTTTTGGATTTGTAACTGCCAACCAAGTCAAAACTTTCTTGAGGGAAGGAGCTCAAGGATACATGTTTTTTTCTTCCTTAGAGGTCAAGAGGGAGAACAATGTGAATGCTATTCCTATGGTTGATGAGTTTCCTGAAGTCTTTTTTGATGATATACCTGGATTACTACCGAAAAGGGAGGTGGAGTTTTCTATTGATCTTGTACTAAGATCTGGTCCTATATCCATGGCATCATATCAGATGTCACTATCAGAGTTAGTTGAGCTCAAGAAGTAGTTAGAAGAGCTATTAGAGAAGCAGTTTGTCAGACCTAGTGTTTCACCATGGGGAGCTCCAGTGTTGTTAGTGAGAAGAAGGATGGAACTTCTCAGTTATGTGTGGACTACCTTCAGTTGAACAAGATTACAATCAACAACAAGTATCCACTTTCGAGAATAGATGATTTGATGGATCAGCTGAGAGGAGCTGCTGTTTTCTCCAAGATTGATCTGTGTTCTAGCTATCCTCATATTCGTGTGAAAGTAGAAGATGTTCCCAAGATGGCTTTTCGAACGCGTTATGAGCATTATGAGTATCTTGTGATGCCGTTCAGAGTGATGAATGCTCCTGTTGTATTCATGGATTACTTGAATCAAATCTTTCATCCTTATCTAGATAGATTTGTTGTTATCTTTATTGATGACATTTTAATCTATTCTCGAATTAAGGAGGAGCATGTTGAACATCTCGGTGTAGTTCTTCAGATTCTGAAGGAGAAGAGGCTATATGATAAGTTGTCAAAATGTGAGTTCTGGTTGGAGGAGGTTCAGTTTCTGGGTCACGTGATTTCAAAGGAAGGAATTGCAGTGGATCCATTAAAAGTGGAGGCAGTTCTTCAATGGGAAAGGCCAAAGACTGTAATAGAGATTCGTAGTTTTGTGGAGTTAGCTGGTTATTATAGAAGATTCATCGAGGGATTCTCTAAGATAGCAGGACCTCTCACCCAGCTTACCAGAAAGAATCACGCTTTCGCATGGACAAATGCCTGTGAAGAGAGTTTCCAAGAGTTGAAGAGACAGTTGACTACTTTGTCGGTGTTGATCTTACCTAATCCCAATGAACCTTTTGAGGTGTATTGTGATGCTTCACATCAGGGTTTAGGATGTGTCCTCATACAGAATAGAAGAGTGGCAACATATGCTTCAAGGCAACTGAGAATACATTAGAAGAACTACCCTACGCATGACTTGGAGATAGTTGCCGTTGTGTTTGCATTGAAGATCTAGAGGCATTTTCTTTATAGAGCAACATTCAATGTCTACAGTGATAACAAGAGTCTGAAATACCTGTTTAACTAGAAGGAGTTGAATATTAGGCAAAGGCAGTGGTTAGAGTTTCTGAAAGACTATGATTTATAACTTCAATATCACCCGAAAAGGCGAACGTAGTAGCAGATGCTTTAAGTAGAAAGATGCTTAGTGTTTCTACTATGATGCTAAAAAAGAGTGAGTTAATAGAATAGTTGAAGGATATACGGTTGTCTATGAAGTTGACATTGGGGAAAATGTGCTTGAAGATGATCACTATTTCAAGTGGATTAATGGAAGGAATCCGAGAGAAGCAAGGGAGTGACTCATGCTTAATGAATGAGATGGAGCTGGTGAAGCAAGGTAGTGACTCATACTTAATGAATGAGATGGAGCTGGTGAAGCAAGGCACTGTATCAAAATTCAAGGAAGGACCGGATAGAGTCCTAAGATTCAGAGATAGGGTTTGTGTACCAAATGATCCCAAGCTTAGAAGGATGATTCTTGATGAAGCCTATAAGAGCAAGTTGAGTATGCACCCAGGAGCTACCAAGATGTACCAAGATCTGAAACGATTATATTGGTGGCAAGGAATAAAGAGGAATGTTGCTAAGTATATGTCATCTTGTTTAGTTTGTTAGAAAGCTAAGATGGAACACCAAAAGCCTTCTAGGATGCTACAAACTCTGACTATTCCAGAATGGAAATGGTATAGCATTGCAATGGACTTCGTGGTTAGACTACCGAAGACTAAAAAGGGGTATGACTCAATATAGGTAATTGTTGATCGGCTTATGAAGTCAGCGCACTTCTTTCCAATCAACATAAGGTCTTCGATGGAGATGTTAACTCAAGTGTATATCGGTGAGATTGTTAGACTCTATGGTGTACCCTCGAGTATTGTTTCTGATAGAGACCTAAGGTTTACATCAAGATTTTGGAAGAGTTTGCAAGAGGCAATAGGAACGAAGCTTTACCTAAGTTCTGCATATCATCCACAAACAGATGGTCAGTCAGATAGGATAATCCAATCATTGGAAGACCTATTAAGAGCTTGTGTTTTGGAACAAACGAGGAGTTGGGATGAATTCTTACCGTTGATAGAATTCACCTATAACAATAGTTTCCACTCAAGTATAGGGATGACACCTTATGAAGCGTTATATGAGTGATGATGTAGAACACCTTTGTGTTGGTACCAGGATGACGAAAGTTTTGTGGTAGGACCTGAGCTTGTACAATAGACAACTAAAAAGTTAAGATGATCTAAGAAAAAATGAGGACAACTCAGAGTCGACAGAAAAGCTATGCCGACAAAAGGTGGCGACCTCTTAAATTCGAGGAAGGTGAGCATGTGTATTTGAGAGTTGCACCCACGACTGGTGTAGGAAGGGTTACTAAATCTAGAAAACTCACTCCCAAATTCATAAGACCTTATCAAATTCTTCGTCGGATAGGTCCAGTAGCCTACCGAATAGCTTTACCACCTTTTCTTTCTAACCTTCATAATGTCTTCCATGTGTCGCAATCACGAAAGTCTATTCCTGATTCAACCCATGTCATAACACCAGATACAGTACAATTGAAAGAGAATTTAACCTATAAGACACTTCCTGTAAAGATCAAGGATAAG
The DNA here is from genome assembly GCA_029884605.1 of Ormosia emarginata. NCBI lineage: Eukaryota > Viridiplantae > Streptophyta > Magnoliopsida > Fabales > Fabaceae > Ormosia > Ormosia emarginata. The sequence continues at coordinate 4,662,197 of JAQQTP010000074.1, forward strand.
AGAGTGAAGCAACTCAAAGGAAAAGAAATTCCATTGGTAAAGGTGATCTAGAATGACGTCATTGGAGATGCAACGTGGGAGCAAGAGGACAAGATGAAATAACAATATCCATATCTATTCTAAGGTATAATAAATTTTGAGGGCGAAATTTCTTTTTAGAAGGGGAGAGTTGTAACACCTCGAAAATTTCTTATTTTTTTATATGTGTTTTTTATAATATTTGTGATTTTTTAGAATTTTTGTGAATTATTTGGGTGATTTTGATTATTTTATCATATTTCTCATTTTACGGGTGTCATCTTGACCTTTTCCGTTGTTTGTTGTACCAGATCAGGTCCAACTATAAGATACTCTCCATCTTGATACCAACACAAGGGTGTTCTGCACCGTTGTCCATATAAGGCTTCATGGGGTGCCATCCCTATACTCAAATGGAAATTGTTATTGTAGGTGAATTCTACCAAAGGCAAAATTTCATCCTAACTTCTAGTTTGTTCCAAGGTGCAAGCTCTGAGCAAATCTTCTAATGATTAGATCGTTTTTTCTATTTGTCCATCTGTTTGAGGATAATAAATAGAACTCAACCAAAGTTTCGTCCCCAATGCTCTTTGCAAACTTTGCCAAAACTTTGATGTGAATCTTGGATCTCTATCAGAAATAATGCTCAAAGGCACACCATGCAATCTAACAATCTCGCCAATATACACTTGGGCTAACTTCTCCATGGAATACCTTATGTTAATCGGTAGGAAGTGTGCTGACTTCGTAAGCTGATCAACAATTAACCATATGGAATCATGACTTCTTCGGGTCTTTGGCAGTCCAACCACAAAATCCATTACAATACTATCCCATTTCTACTCGGGAACAACTAGAAGTTACAACATTCCAGAAGGCCTTTGATGTTCAATCTTCGCTTTCTGACAGACCAAGCAAGATGACATGTGTTGAGCTACGTCTCTCTTCATTCTTGGCCACCAAAACAACCTTTTCAAATCTTTGTATATTTTTGTCATGCCAGGATGCATACTTAACCTGCTATTATGAGCTTCACCAAGAATTGCCTTTCTGAGCTCCGAATCATTGGGCGTGTAGATCCTACCTTTGAACTTCAGGATGCCATCAGGTCCTTCCTCTGCTCTCATCACACCACCATGCTTCATTTGCCCTCTTTCTTCTTGCAGAAATTCATCACTTCCTTGTTTCTCTCAAATTTCTTCTAAAAAATCATTAAGAACAGTAATTGTGTTCAAACGAATTCTTCCTGGTGCCAATTCAATGGATAGCCACATATCTCTGAACTACTCTATCCATTCCTTCTCTTTGACCATCATAGTGGATATACTAATCATCTTTCTACTCAAAGCATCTGCCACGATGTTGGCCTTCCTAGGATGATACTGGAGTTAAAAATCGTAGTCCTTCAAGAATTCCAACCAAAGATAACTCTATGAAAGTAGAGTTATTTGAACTTTATTTGATCTTTAAATTGTGCTAAATCCTTGTTTTATTGTCATGATGAGCATTAGAAATACTTTTTCTTTGTCAAAGTTGAGTATGGTTATCCATCTTTAAGTATCTATGATTATATGTGATGAATTTGAATGATTTCTCTATCATAGTGCTTTGATTACTGAGTTTCTTTCTACTAATGAAAAGGTTAAAAACTTCAATGGAAAAGAAGAGATTGAGAAGACATCATTGGCAAGATGGAGATAGTCTTTAGGACATAAAGAAGTCATAGAAAAGCATGAAGAAAATGCAAGGCTGTTGGCTGCCACAGCATTATCATGTCCTGTGCCGTAGCAACCAGTAAGGAAGAAGAATTCCAGAGCAGTGCAAAGTTACCGGCTGTTGCGACTGTAGTAACTCCAGTGTTGCGGCGGCCAAATTCACGGATTAGTGTCTGTTCAGTTTTGTAACAACGAAATTAAAAATGTTATTTAACAAGAGACCATTCTGGATGAAAATAGACAAAAATAAAGTCTGAAGGAGAACTTTTGGAGCAGGAATCTTGAAAGAAACAAAGGGGAAATCAAGATCAGAGTTTTGGATTCTTTATCCGCAACTCTGTATTTACGATTTTTCTCAAATTTCTGAGTTTTTCTTATGAGGGCTCCTGTTTCTAAATTGTTATTGTTGTTCTCAATGTATGCCATGAACTAATTTTATTTCTAGGATTGTAATCAAACATCTCATCTAATTTGAATCATTAGTTGTTGAATTCCTATTTCAATTTATAAGAAATATTTACTCATGCTTATGTGTAATGCTTCTGATTGCCTGATCATCAATTGGATGATTTTGTGGATTTAAATTGAACTTGGGAAATGGAATTTGAATCTATGAACTAGTATGAGTAACATATGTTTGAATCAATTGTTGTTAATTGGGGAAAATTTGTTCTAAGGATAGGAATATTTGTTAAAGCCATATGCGATTTCAAATAGAGCTTGATCATGAATATAACCTATTTGATGTTTTTTCTCATAGGAATATAGGATTAAAATTAAGTGGGTTAAATTTTGTATTGCCATCGGAAGAGATATACAAATATATTAGAGCTCTACATCGATATTTTTGAGTAAATTGGAATAGGAAAAAGTTATTTTAACTGCAATTCAAATGAAGTGAGAAGGAAGATTACAATCCTAAGTTCCATCAAAACAGAGTTTCTAAATTATTCAGTTCTTGATATTTTAGGCTTTTGCAGTATTCTTCTTAAACTAATTAAATTGGTCAAAATTAAATTGTTATTTGGATAATAGTAAGAGTTTTGAATGTTAGTAATTAACTATAAAATTTAGCAACAAATCCTCGTGGGAACAACTTTTATTCATTACTATATTACTTGATTGGCATGTATACTTGCGTTGTTGGATGTTTCCCATCAAGTTTTTAGCGCTGTTGTCAAGGATTTAGTTTCTAATTTTGTAGTTAATATTAACGCATAGAATTGCTTATTATTAATTCAAATTGGTTTTTGGTTGTATATTCATATTTATTTTATTCAATTTAATTTTTAATTAGTTTGGTTGGTTTTACTAGTTTTAGGAAATCTTTTCCCTTATATGCGACAAACTCGGCGAATGCAAAATCTTGAGTTAGTACCTTTTGATCCTAAGATCGAAAGAACACTTTGAGGAATTAGAAAGGAGCATTCAGAGTCGCAAAGCAACTCTCAATCAATGGTTGAAGAAACACCAACGAAAACTTTGATGGAGTATTCTGTCCCTCAAGTTCAGAGTCTGCAGTCTAGCATTCGGAGGCCGGCCATCCAAGCGAATAATTTTGAAATCAAGCCAGCCATTATCCAGATGATCCAGACCTCTGTGCAATTTGGAGGTTTGCCCAATGAGGGTCCAAATGTTCACTTGCTGAATTTTTTAGAAATATGTGATACTTTCAAGCATAATGGAGTTATAGAAGATGTTATCAGATTGAGGCTCTTTCCTTTCTTTCTCTGAGATAAGGCTAAGAGTTGGCTTCACTCACTTTCAGAAAGGTCTATCACTACCTGGGATGCCTTAGCTGACAAATTTCTTGACAGGTTCTTTCCACCTGGGAAGACAACCCAAATGCGGAAGGACATCATCTCCTTTGCTCAGTACGATAGTGAATCTCTATTTGAAGCATGGGAGAAATTAAAAGAACTCATCAAAAAATGTCCACATCATGGCATTACTAAGTAGTTGCAGGTTCATACTTTTTATAATGCTCTAAACGGATCTCTGAGAACTACTATTGATGCAGCAGCTGGAGGAGCCTTAATGAGTAAGTCCACTGATGAGGCTTTTGATTTGCTGGAAGAAATGGCTTCTAACAGTTATCAATGGCCTTTAGAAAGACAAGTACCAAGGCATATGGTAGGAGTATATGAGATGGATGCTATTACTGCGTTAATAACTTAGATTGCTTCTTTGTCAAAAAAGTTTGATGGCCTTGGTGTTCAATCTGCTGCAAGTCCTTTTGTTACCTGTAACTATTGTGGAAAGGCTCATTCTCAGGAGAATTGTTCATTAAATCCAGAGTCTGTGAACTTTGTGGGGTGATTTAATCAGCAGAAAAACAATCCTTACGCCAACACATTTAATCCAAGATGGAGGAATTATCCAAATTTTGCTTAGAGTCAAAATTAGAATGTTGGTGCTTCATCTTCTAGAGCACAAGGCCCTCCTCCCAGTTTTAATAAGAAAAATATTGTTCCACAGCAGGAGAAGAAGCCATCACTAGAAGAAATGTTTATGTAATATATGGCAAAGAATGATGCCATGATTCAGAGTCAAGCAACTTCTCTAAGGAGTTTGGAGAATCAGGTAGGCCAGCTAGCTTCTACTATTAATAGTCGACCTCCTGGAACTCTTCCTAACAATACGGAGGCAAATCCAAGATTGGAGAACAAGGAGCATTGAAAAGCAATTACACTTGGAAGTGGCAAAGAAATTGAGAATGATGTGAATAAAAATTCTAACACTTCGAAGGAAGACCAGAATAAGAAAGATCAAGTTAAAGAGGAGGCAATTTTGAATCTTATTCCTCCTCCTCCATTTCCTTAGAGACTCTAGAAACAAAAGAATGAAGCTCAATTTAAAAAATTTTTGGATGTCTTTAAGAAGCTGCATATCAATATTCTGTTTGCTGAAGCACTGGAACAGATGCCCAGTTATATGAAATTTATGAAGGACATTTTGCCTAAAAATAGAAGACTGAGTGACTATGAGACTGTAGCTCTGATTGAAGAATGCAGTGCAATTATTCAAAATAAGCTCCCTCCTAAGCTCAAAGATCCTGGAAGCTTTATTATTCCACGTACCATAGGTAATCATTTCTTTGGAAAAGCTCTATGTGATTTGGGGGCAAGCATTAATCTAATGCCTTTGTTAATTTTTCGAAGACTGGGTTTAGGAGAAGCTAAACCTATTACAGTCACTCTTCAACTGGCGGACCATTCTTATACTTACCCCCAGGGTATCATTGAAGATGTTCTGGTGAAGGTGGATAAATTTATATTCCCTTCAGATTTTATTGTGCTTGATATGGAAGAGGACCAGGAGGTCCCCATCATTCTTGGAAGGCCATTTCTAGCTACGGGGAGGACCTTGATTGATGTGTAGAAGGGAGAACTCACAATGAGGGTGCAGGATGATCAGATTACTTTCAATATTTATAAAGTTCTGCAATATCCTTCAAATTCTAAAGAATGTTTCAATATCAATGTGGTGGATGACTTGGTTTGTGATGTTTTTAATGATACATTCTGAACCTTTAGTGACATTGTTGTGTTTTGCAGAGCATAATGGATCTGCTGAAGAAGTGGAAGAGTATGTGAAGTGGTTGGATTCATTTCCTAAATTCTCTAGACTTCAACGACAGTTCGAATCTCTTGATCTTCCTAGCAGTACTAAGGAGGCCCCAAAACCTTCAATTGAGCAGCCACCAGTTTTGGAGCTTAAGCCCCTACCTTCTCATTTGAAGTATATTTTCTTGGAAACCAATTCCACATTACCAGTAGTTGTATCTTCTGCACTTTCTGATGTGCAAGTTGAAAAGCTTCTTCGCATCTTAAGAGAGCACAAGAGAGCATTGGGTTGGTCTATTGTTGACATTAGAGGTATCGGTCCTTTCTATTGTATACAAACAATTCTTTTGGAGGATGGACATAAAGCATCTATAAAGCATTAGTGGCGACTTAATCCAATTATGAAAGAGGCGGTGAAGAAGAAAATAATCAAGTGGTTGGATGTAGGTATAATTTATCCTATTTCTGATAGCTCATGGGTGAGTCCAGTGTAGTGTGTGCCAAAGAAAGGAGGAATGACAATGGTGGCTAATGATAACAATGAACTAATTCCAACTCGGTCAGTTATCGGATGGCGAGTTTGCATGGATTACAGGAAATTGAACAAGGCCACTCGGAAGGATCATTTTCCACTTCCATTCATTGATCAGATTCTTGATAGATTGGTGGGAAAGGAGTTCTATTGCTTCTTGGATGGATATTCTGGCTATAATCAGATTACTAAAGCTCCTGAGGACTAAGAAAAGACAACATTTACCTGTCCCTATAGCACTTTTGCTTTTTGAAGAATGTTGTTTGGTCTGTGCAATGCTCCAGCCACTTTTCAAAGGTGTATGATGGCTATTTTCTCAGATATGGTTAAGCAAAACCTTGAGATTTTTATAGATGACTTCTCGGTGTTTGGGGATTCTTTTTGTAACATCTCGGGACTACCAGTAGGGTTAATGAGTGTCTCCAAAAACCAACACAGGTCTTTTCAGCGTACTTTGTCCTCACTCACACGCATCTTAGGAAACTTCCCAAGAGGTCACCCATCCCATAATTGCTCCAGGTCAAGCACACTTAACCATGGAGTTCTTATGTTCTAGGCTTCGGAAAAGAAGTTACAACTTGTTGATATGGCTACGCCTAATCAATTCCTTTAAGCCATCCTTAACTATACAGTCCCATACCTGCACAGTCTTTGAATTCCTCTCATTCCGGTGCGTATTCAGTTCATTCATGGGACCCTTTGCCTAGAAGCCTGCCAGGAGCCGCTCCATGTACGTGCTTCTCTTACACTGGCATCCACTCCCCACCATCGTTGGCCTCGGGACACCACATGCCCATCCACTTCCGCTTGGTTCGTCCCCGAATCACACTGTACTGGGAGAGGTCCCGTCTCTGATACCATATGTAACATCTCAAGACTACTGTAAGATTGATGAGTGTCTCCACAAACCAACACGGGTCTTTTCAGCGTGCTTTGTCCTCACTCACACGCATCCTAGGAAACTTCCCAGGAGGTCACCCATCCCATAATTACTCCAAGTCAAGCACGCTTAACCATGAAGTTCTTATGTTCTAGGCTCCCAAAAAGAAGTTGCAACTTGTTGATATGGCTACGCCTAATGAATTCCTTTAAGCCATCCTTAACTATGCAATCCCATACCTGCACAGTCTCTAAATCCCTCTCATTCCAGTGCGTATTCAGTTCATTCATAGAACCCTTCGCTTAGAAGCCTGCTAGGAGTCACTCCTTGTACGTGCTTCTCTTACACCGGCGTCCAATCCCCGCCATCGTCAGCCCTGGGACACCACATGAACTAATGTAACACCCTTGTAGGGATCTCACATTTCTGATGAAATAAAATAAAATAAAATTGCCCAAGTTCTAAAACATTTGATACATAATAATATGAGTTGTAAAATTTTTCTTTCCTTTTATACATAATAACGTTAAATAAAATAACACAGAACATAAAATAAAACAAACCATTATAACACCATAATATACATATGATTTTGTTTTAAGTTGTACAAATAATTTACAACTACAACTATTTAATAAAGCAGTAAAGAGTCAGTACAGTACTAAAAACATAAAATGCCCAAGTGCACATCAAAGATTCATAACCCTCCGAAGGATCACTCTCAGATGGATCATCGGATGACAGAAATCTAGGATGTCTCGTAGCCCTACTAATAGTAGTCCATGCTATTGACACACTACTGATCTCACTAGGCGCATGGAAAATTCCTCCTCAGTAACGCCTAAGAGTCAGCGGCATCTCAAGATGTAAATATAGAGTAGTAGTAAAAATAGGCTCCCCATCAAACTCTCCATGTAGGGTCATAGTCAGATGCCCCACGTAGACTACCGATCCTCTATCCTCACGCAGTCGCCAGGCCTCAGAGCCTCCGTGAAACTCAAGTCTCACAAAACCCAAGAATCCAGGCAACGCCATCACCACAGAATCAGTCCAAATGATAAGGGTGATCTGACGGCTCGTACTCGTCGAACTGATCACTCGACTGCTGCTCCTCAGGGTACAGAATCTCTAGAGGTTGTTCCTCTTCCTCTTCTTCAAACTCTTTACGCAATATAAACAATAATACAGAAACGCATACAAATAAAGAGGTGAGACGACCTACATCATTACTAGCATGACAATAAAGAAAATGAAAATACAAACAGTTATCATAGTTTAACACAATAATACATAACACACTATCATAAACATCACAATTTAACACATCATACATAATATCACAAATAATAATAAAAAGATGCATACCATAAATGTAAATGTATAACGACTTGTTCCTACTCCATGGAGCTAAACACAGATATCAGAGAGAATGACCTGAAAGAACAATCAGTACCTCAGGCTGCCTAACTAACTATTACACTGTCAAACGTCGTGTAAATAGTCCACAATCCAAATATCATGTAAGTAGTACACAATCAAATACGTCGTGCACCATAAGCATTGTACTAGACAGTCTCCCCAAGATCTCGATTAAGAATAGTGCGTGTCGAGATCATTAGTGTGTTGCCCGTTACCACGGCCCAGAGAAGCTACCAACTGTCCACATGTGGAATCCTCTGCACACTAATGCCTTCAAGATTCACTAAATGAACCACACTATGCCTATCACACCCACAACATGGTGTAATTCATCTCGTCCATCAATTCGTCAATTTTAACCAAATTGACATAACTCTCAATGCATGAATAAAACCATAATCACAAAAATACCCTCAATCTCAACATGTCACCATATTACAAAAATACCCTTAGTCTCAACATTTCCAAATATAGTACATCTCCACTTCACAGTACTATACCTCAACAAGTCCGGGTCTACCACTTTGGCCCGATAGTAAAACTCACTGTTCCATTCAGTCGCGTAGAAATTTTATCGCGCTTTCACAATCACGTCACTTTTGTAATGTCCCAAAAAGTATCTATTTAATCATAAATAATTATTTCACAATATTCTTGATTTTTAGGAATTTTTTTGGAATTTTTCGGAAACGACGAATATTTTAATATATTCCTCGTTTTACGTATACACTGAGCTGAGAATTGATGAGGTTAGTGTAACGCTCCAGAAATTACTTATTTTACCACAAATAGTCATTTTCTAATATTTGTGATTTATGTGAATTCTTTCAGAATTTTTCGAAAACGACGAATATTTTAATATATTCTTCGTTTTGCGCGAAACTTGAGCAAAGTCTGGAAAACAACTGTAACGCTTCAAAAATTGGAAAATTTTATGACGAATAGTCATTTTATAATATTTTCAATTTTTGAGAATTTTTTGGGATTTTTCTAGAAACGTCGAATATTTTAGTATATTCTTCGTTTTGCGTGTGCACTGAGTGGAACGGGAGAAACGCGATGTTTTCTCCGTGAACCTTGAACTATGGACATGTCGACTGGGAATCTTACTAAACCCGGGGGTGGACACAGTTTACGAGGTTTCATGATTTTCGAGAAATTCTAACAGATAAAACAAAACAATACTGCGAAAAATTTATCTGTCAGATAAATTAAATACTAACTTCTGTCAACTGTAACTATTATCCATTGGATAATAGCATGTAATAAAAATCCTATCACGTTATCCAAATGCAATCTACTTTATGTGTAATCAATTCACTTTAATTCAAATTTAATGTAACATAATCAAAGCTTCTTTGAGAAGCTTTGACCAATTAATGACTAAAGAGCCCTTAGCTTCCAAAGGAAGCCAACACACTCTTCCTCTTCTCTCTCTCAAGCACGGCAGCAGCCTCCATTTCGGGGGAAGGAAATTAATTTCACTTAACTAATTTTACATTACACAAATTCATTTTAACCTAAAGCCTTTCTCTCTCTACCTTTCTTCTTCTTTCTCCATTTTCTTCTCCTCCTCCTTCTCTACATGTGCTACAGCCAGCCCCTCTCCCTCACCTCAACCTTCACAAAATTTTCTTCCAACCACATTTTCTCAATCTTCTCACCCTTCTAAACATCTGTCTTGCTTGGAGCATCTTGAGATTCCACCATCTTCATCACTTTCCTCAAGCTTCAACCTTGGAGTTTTTGTGTAAGTTTCAAGACTCTTCTTCTCTTCTCTTCATTTTCGGTTTCAAGAGTCTTCTAATGGCCATTTACATTCCATTTTTCATGTCCATATGCTATACTAATCAAGTCAAAATTTTTAGGGTTTTTGGAGGTGCAATCCGAAATTTCAAGGAGATTTCTTGGAGTTTCTTTTGATTTCTTCACTTGGGTAAGAGGAAGACACTCCTTCTCAACCTCTATTAGCATCTAGGAACCTTGGTCATACTTGTTTGTGAGAAAACCCTAATGTGGGGTATTCTTTAAATTAGATGATTTATATGTTGCATGTTGATTTCATGATGTTTATGATATTGGATTGATTGGTTGTATATATTGATGTCTTGGAATGGATGGTATGACTTGAAAATGGAAGAAAAACAATTGAGAACCACTCTAGGGAGGCCACGGTTTTTGGACTTAGTATTTGGTAATTTGTGGAAAATTTGTAACATGTATAAGACTTAAATTAATCAAGTGATAAAATGAAATCAATGGAAGGAAAAACTTGGAATTGGAACTCCTATGGTGGCCACGGTTTTGAGCCAAAATTGGGGTTATTGATGAACCAATGTAACAAGTAAAGGATTAAGTGAATTAAAGGTGTAACCTATAATATGATAAATTGAAAAGAATTAGGAATTGAATCCCTAGAGAGGCCACGGCCTCTAAGGCCTTTTAGGTGTAAATATGTAACTTTGGTAACTTGGAAGCATAAGTAATTATGCAATTAAAAACCTATGTAATGAGGTAGACAACTAATAAAGTGGAAGAATTTAATATAATCAAAGGTTACATAAGTGTTAAAGGACTAAGGGTGAGATTGTCATAAGACTTAAGGTAATTACAAGTGAGTGAAGAACAAGAGAGTGTGAGGCCTAAGAACTTGAATAATTTACAAATTGTATGAAATTAAATTACCTTGGAAGATTAAACTAATTGTAAGAGTTGAATTGGACATGATCCTTGAAAAGGGGAAACAAATTCTAAGTTAGGATTCATAATGGACCTAAGAATGTACAAATTGATTTGATCTTTATATTATAATGTTATAGGTCCATGTGAGTGACCATTTGTATTTTGATGCTTATCTTGGCCAATTGTGGCATATTATGGAATTGTATGAAATTGTGAATCATACATGTTCATGCATAGAGTCTTATGCATTGTGAATGTCTTGTGGACTGTTGTAAGGCCAAGTTGCCTAGGAGATTGAACACACCTTAGTGCGGGTACGAGTAGACTAGTGTAGGTCATGTTTGACCTTGGGGGCGTCGGGGTGCGGGTCCTTCACAATGGGTAGTTTGTAGCTCTTCTACCCATGGGGCAAACCGATGCAAACACACCGATGATCCGGACCGAGACACTGTCCTACATCGTAATCTAGCGTGGACTGTCTGTACAATGCCTGATGTGCACATGGAAATTATTGATGTATAGCACTTTCGCCGCAGTAGCCGAGTTATAGACATGTCTCCTGATCTTTCTCTCCGACTGTTTGTGTCTAGCTCCATGGAGTGGGAATTTGGGAAAGCATGCATGTGCATCATGAAATAATCTGTCATCATAAATCATTATTTTCCGTAACTGTGAATTGTCTGAACATTACTGCAATGAATGTCTGCCTGGAACTGTTTAATTGCTTACTATTGGACTTATTGCTTATTATTTGGAAATAATGTTCTGAATTGCTATTTGGGCGCGTTGCGCCGTTTCGTTTCTGGCTGCTATAATTGGTAATGATGGTAGGATGTCTTACCTCTTTCCTGTGTTTTTATTATTTGCTACATGTGTGTACACTGTGTTGATCGAAGATGACGGTAAGGAGGCGGAAGATCCCGATTTTCCTGGCTTCTGGCCGAACGGGATTAGCATCTACTGAGGCGATTGTTCTTTTCTGATAGGTCCATTCATATACCTTGCTATGGTATTCGAATACCATACATCAGTACAGCGTTCTTATGGTTTTATAAGTTCGTGTATTCGAATAACTAAACATATATTCGAATAACCAGAGACTCATCTTTATCAGTATTTGTCACTTACCTCTAGAGTATTCGAATACTCTATAAGGCATTCGAATACTTGCTCTTTCTGAAGTTTATAAATTTGTGGTGGGTATTCAAATACATTAAGAGGTATTCGAATACCACATGGTTGAAAGCCAAATTTACAGTACGATCTCTGTTCTATTTCTATTCTTTTTATGCAAATGCAATGTAAAAATATTTGACTCTCTGGATGACATGCTTTTGATGAAATATATCTTACTTCTTTTGAGCCTAAATGAAAATTACATGATGTTCTTAAATGCATATTTCTTAGCTTGTTCTTGCACCTTCTTTTTCTCAAGAATATGCTGCATATTTAAATTCTTTGTAATACAAATGCTTAATGTAATTCACTACTGTTTTAATAAATATATGAACAAGTGCAACAAGTGGCATCCAACAAAGTGGTATGAACGTAATAACAAGTAGTAACGAGTGGTAACAAATAAGTCGTTAATTGGCCAAATTAATCAATGAAATATCTTTTGTCCTTGTGAACTCATTTGTTATTTTGTCTTATTATTTTGAATGATTATTTGCTTATGAGTTTGGCTAACCTCTATGGATCCAAAAATTAATGGATACAAATGAAAATACTTTGAATTGTTTTGTAGGGTTATAACTACCTCAAGCAAACTCTTGAATGAAAAAGATTATTCAACTTGAGGGAAATGAATGAAGAGGACATGAGGAGACTTTCCTCAAGTACATTGAAATGGAATACTCAATGGAAGAAAGCTCAAGACTATCTTAAATGCCTAAATATTTTTCTTACATGAGTAGCATGCTTAGCATTGACAAAAGTGCCAAATTGGATATTTTTTTTTGTCATTGCATATAGGGTAAATAATGCTAGTTCTATACATTGCTTTGATCCCTATAGCATATTTCATTAAGCAAAATGTTTAATATTTATGTTTCTCTTGATATATGGCAGATTTATAAGAAATTGACAACAAGTGGTTATATTTGATAACAAGTGGTAAATGTTTTACATTTTGATAACAAGTGGAAAATGTTTTACATTTTGATAACAAGTGGTATCAAATATAAATAATTCTCTTGGTAAATGTAATGACTGTTTTTTATGATAATACAATGCAATTAGTTGATCTATGAATGAATATATTTGTGCTCATGTGCTGAATATTATGCTTATATTGCTAAATTTATAAAATTAAACTTTGTTGCTATTCTTGTATGTTATGAATGAACATATCTTGTTGGACTGGAATATACTCTGTTTAGCTTTATGCTTTATCTTGCCCCATCTTTTTTATCATGACAAAAGGGGGAGAAAGAGCTTGAATTATTTGTTTAGGAAAAGTCAGAGGGAGAAAAAGTAAAAGTTCGGTAAGACAAAAATGGAAATTAGATTCCAAAAGTAAGGGGGAGCTGTTGTGCACATCTCTGATATAAATCACCTCTTATGAAAAAGAGGGGGAGTAAGTATCTCTAAACAACTTTGTGAATTCCAATTTATATGAACTAATACTTTTCTCAAATGTTAGTTTGTCATCATCAAAAAGGGGGAGAATGTAATTAGCTAGCTGCCATTAAATATAGTTTTGATGATAACAAACATAATGAAGATGATGGCAAGACCAAGTCCAAGACTTTCAAGAATAGCTTTAGGACTTAGGATCTTATGTACGGAGCCTTTCTGGATATCTCATTGTTTTTGCATGAAAAGATGAAAATGGTTTTAAATTAAATATCCCAAAATTCAAATCATGGTTTTTGAAAGCATTTAAAAGTGTTAGAATTTGAATTTTTTTTCAACTTGAGGTATTCGAATACCATTTAGAGGTATTCGAATAACATCCTTCTAAACCATTTTTACAAAGCTTTTAAAACAGAGGTATTTGAATACCTCTGATGGTATTCGAATATGGTATTCGAATACCCCCTGATGGTATTCGAATACCCCCTGATGGTATTCGAATACCACAGGAATCCTGGTTTAGAAACTAACGGACATATTTCAAATTTAATATATATTCAATGATCCAAACGACTCTTTTTGTCAAATGCTCTATAAATAGAGACCTTGGGTCTCTTCTAAATGTTGCCCAACCACTTGAATTATTTTTGCTTGTGCCAAAAACGTGATTCATTATTTTTCTCATATTTTCTGTGCTTTTTTTGCCAAAACTTTGAGATATCCTTAGAGAGCTCTATAGTGCTTCAACTTGTATCATTTACTATTTGTGAGAGTTTTCTATTTCATCTATTTTCTGCTTTTGTAAAAGGGTGAGGTATCCCTTAGTGAAATTGTGAGGGTGAGGTATCCCTCAATAAAAGGGTGAGGTATCCATTGTTTTAAAGAAGGTGAGGTGTCCTTCAAAGGGGGTGAGGTATCCCTCTAGTAAATAGGGTGAGGTATTCCTATTGTGTAAAGGTTGCAAGCACCTATTTTAAGCTTGTATTGAATAGTAAAAAATCTCGAACTGTGTTTCGGAGACTGGACGTAGGCCACAAGTGGTTGGCAGTCGAACCAGGATAAATATTGTGCCTGCTCTTCTCTCCTTTATCTCTTTATTTTCAGCAATTTATTTATTATTGCTTAATTGTTTATTTACTATTCTTAAGGCATTTCATCATCTTTATATATTCATTATATTGCTTCAAGAAATTTTTATTAAAAAGGGATTTGCGAAAAAGTTTTTTAATTACTCAATTCACTCCCCCCTTGAGTACTGAAGCCACTTAGGTAACATGGCACGCATGCGCGGATTTCTAGGTGAGTGCGCCTGACCTTCCTCGGAGGGCCAGAGTGCTGGCTTATCAACTTGAATTCTGATCGTTGCGTCTACCTGGGGGACGTGTAGATTACCCTAGCCTGGAGATGTCATGAGGCGCCGATCCTCACCTGCCATGTCAGCCTGCGACTGGAATTCTACTTGCCCATCCAAGAGATGTGGGGTGATCGTTGCTACACCCCTTGGGAGGACTCTTTTGATTCTACTGCTCGGGCTCCTACCCGTGGTTCCGTGGTTCCCATGGAGGTTTCCTCTGAAGAGGAGGATCCTGCTGAGGACCCAGATACGGTCCCTCCTCATCTGAGGGACTGATTTTACTGGTAGCTGCTGATGGTTGCCAGTGTTTTATTTTGGGGGCCTGATGTATTATTTTTAGTGGGCTGTATATTTTGATATTCTGGGGGATGCATATGTAAAATCCTTAGGCAGGTATAGTTTTGCTTTTTGGGAATTTCCAGGCTTGTATCTAAAGTACAGTTGATGTTTAAATATATATATACATATGTATGTCATTCAGGTGTGAATTTTAGTTTCCTTCTCATTCTTTGCTGCTGTATAAGCTTCACCATTTAGTTTGTTAATTAACAAAAAAAATATATACTGCTATTTTACCCACGTATTAAAGTATCGAACAAGTTAACTTTAAATTAAATGAACCGGGTCTTAATTATTCAAAATTTTATTTTCCGCATTTTCTTTTATGTTGAATAATGTGACGTTCCCTCTCCAAAAAAGGGCGTTACATTAAGTTGGTATCAGAGCCCCGGTTTGTGTTACTGTGGGTCATATGTGTGAGTCTGTCTTGTTTGTGCTGTGTAGATCTCTGTAATTGGTGTTTTGAATGGATCTCTCTGACCTTTCCTGTGTTTTTCAGCTAATCTGATTCAAGAGAAAGTAAGATGGCGAGAGGCGATGATATGGCAGCTGTTGTAGAAGTGATGCAGCGGATGGCGGAAGTCATCACGCAGCAAAATGAGCATGCTGCTCAACAACAAGAGAGGGCTGCCTAACAGCTCGAGGTAACTGCTGATGTGCAGAACTTAGCAGAGTTTCGTCGCCATAACCCTCCGCAGTTCAAGGGAGAATTTGATCCGGACAAGGCTAGTTTATGGATCAAAGAACTAGAGAAAGTGTTCCGTGGCATGAACTGCGTCGAGGACAAGAAGGTGAACTATGCTACCTTCATGCTTGTTGGCAACGCCGAAGACTGGTGGAACAGAACTCAGAGAGCACTGGAAGCCGAAGGAACTGACATCACATGGGACGTGTTCAAGAACAAGTTCTTGGACAAATATTTTCCTGCAAACGCGAGACATGCGAAAGAGATGGAATTCCTCAACCTGAGACAAGGGAACATGGCCGTTAGTGAATATGCGGCCAAATTTAAGAACCTTGAGAAGTTCTCAATGCACTACCAACACCAAACTAATGAAGCCTAGAAATGTTGGAAGTTCACTGAGGGACTGAGATATGAAGTGAAGAAGGCCGTGATCACCCTGAAAATGAAGGTGTTTTCGGAACTATTGGACACATACTGTGAAGTTGAGGCCTTGGAACAAGCTAGAGACTCAAGGAGCAAGAACTTTAGGCCTGCGAGGTTCCAAAGAGGTGGAGGCAATGGTTAAATCGCTTCCAAAAGAAGCCCTATTCCCGACCAACGGTAGGTCAGCAACAAGCCGGTGGAAGTTCTGGTGGAGGTTCTTCTAGGAACCAGACGGGTCAGAATGTGACATATCCTTCCAAATGCCTAAAGTGTGGGAAAGATCATCTCACGAGAGACTGCACGATCAAGGGAATCATTTGCTTCAGATGTGGCAAACCGGGCCACGTGTCCAGAGACTGCAATCAAGCAAAGGCTGAACCTTCAGTCAATGTAACTCGAGCCAAGAAACCGCAAGCCGGAGGTCGAGTTTACACCATGAGCGGAGCTGAAGCCTCCGAATCCGAAGACTTGATTCAAGGAGAAGGCGCCATAGAAGGTAATCTTTTAAAAGTACTGTATGACTCTGGGGCAACCCATTCTTTCATATCATATGACTGTGTGCTACGACTTGGCTTACCTGTGTCTGAACTACCCTTTGACTTGACTGTTTCAACCCCTACTGACAAACCAGTAGTTACTACCAAAGTCTGCTTGAAGTGTCCCCTAATTGTTGAAGGTTGAATCTTTTCTGTCGATTTAATCTGTCTACCTTTGTCACAATTAGACATAATCCTAGGGATGGACTAGTTGTCTTCCAACCATGTTCTATTAGATTACTCTAGAAAAACCATAGTCTTTCTTGTGGATGAGGATTCTAGATACTTGACGGCCAACCAAGTGCAAGCTTTCTTGAAAGAAGGAGCTCAAGGATACATGCTACTATCTTCTTTGAATGTCGAGAGCGAGGCTGATTTGCTATTCCTGTGGTGAAGGAGTTTCTTGAGATCTTCCCCGAAGATGTACCTGGTTTACTACCGACGCGTGAGATAGAGTTTGCTATTGACCTTGTACCGGGAGCTGGTCCCGTGTCTATAGCACCTTACCGAATGTCGCCAACGGAATTGGCAGAACTTAAGAAATAGCTAGAGGAGCTTTTGGAGAAACAGTTCGTCAGGAAAAGTGTATCATCTTGGGGAGCGCCAATGTTGTTGGTTCGAAAGAAGGACGGTACCTCGAGGCTATGTGTGGACTATAGACAGTTAAACAGGCTGACGATCAAGAACAAGTATCCACTCCCAAGAATCGACGACTTGATGGACCAACTAAGGGGAGCAGCGGTATTTTCGAAGATTGATCTGAGATCCGGGTATCATCAGATAAGAGTGAAAACGGAGGATATACCCAAGACTACTTTTCGTACCTGATACGGTCATTACAAATACCTTGTGATGCCGTTTGGTGTGACGGATGCACCTGTTATCTTCATGGATTACATGAACAGAATCTTTCGTCCGTACTTGGATAAGTTCGTTGTCATCTTCATTGATGATATCTTGATATATTCCCCGAACCGGGAGGATCATGCTGAACACCTCAGCATAGTTCTTCAGATTCTGAAGGAGAAAGAACTGTATGCCAAACTGTCGAAGTGTGAGTTTTGGCTTGATGAGGTGAAGTTTTTAGGCCATGTAATCTCAAAGGAAGGGATTGCAGTGGATCCGTCAAAAGTAGAGGCAGTGCTATAGTGGGAACAACCAAAGTCAGTGATGGAGGTTCATAGCTTTGTGGGGTTAGCCGGATACTACAGAAGATTCATAGAAAGATTTTCCAAAATTGCTGGATCGTTCACTCAACTGACAAAGAAGGACAAGGCTTTTGAGTGGACTGATAGTTGCGAGTAGAGTTTCCAAGAGTTGAAGGAACGGCTTACTACCTCACCAGTATTGGTGCTACCTGATCCGAATGAGCCATTCGAAGTGTACTGTGACGCTTCATACCAAGGATTGGGATTTATTCTTATGAAACACAGAAGAGTGGTGGCCCATGCTTCGCGACAGTTGCGAGTGCACGAGAAGAACTACCTGACGCATGATTTGGAGTTAGCAGCTGTGGTTTTTGCTCTGAAGATATGGAGGCATTTCCTCTATGGAGCAACGTTCAACATCTTCAGTGATCACAAGAGCTTGAAGTACTTGTATGACCAGAAGGAACTGAACATGAGGCAGCGTAGATGGTTGGAATTCTTGAAAGACTACGACTTTCAACTATTGTACCACCCTGGCAAGGCGAATATCGTGGCTGACGCATTGAGTAGAAAGACTATCAGTGTTTCTGCCTTAATGATCAAGGAAAGAGAGCTCATCAAACAGTTTAGAGATACTTGGTCATTTGTTAAGTTGGAACCCAGAAGGATTAGTATGAACATGGTTACTATCTCAAGTGAACTAATGGAGGACATACGAGAAAAACAAAAAGTTGACAAATTCTTGCAAGAAGTGAGAGAGTTAATGAAGCAAGGTAAGGAAACAGACTTCGAGGAAGGAATGGATGGAATTCTGAGATTACGGGGTAGAGTCTGTATTCCCCGTGGCCAAGAGCTTAAAAGATATATTGTGGATCATGCTCACACCAGCAAGCTGAATATGCACCTGGGCATAACGAAGATGTACCAAGACTTGAAGAAGTTGTTCTGGTGGCATGGAATGAAAAGCGACGTCACTAGATGCGTATCGACTTGTCTAGTTTGTCAAAAAGCCAAAGTGTAACATCAAAGACCTGCAGGATTGCTACAACCGTTGTCTATTCTTGAATGGAAATGGGACAACATTGCAATGGATTTTGTTGTGGGTTTGCCAAGAATAGGAAAAGGACACGATTCGATTTGGGTAATAGTTGATCGACTCACAAAGTCGGCTCATTTCCTTCCGATCAATATAAGGTACAGTCTGGAGAAGTTGATCGAACTATACATTAGAGAGATCGTTAGACTGTATGGTGTGCCTACGAGTATTGTTTTGGATAGGGATCCGAGGTTTACTTCAAAATTTTGGCAGAGTCTACAGGCATCGTTGGGAACAAAGTTACGTCTGAGTTCAGCGTACCACCCACAAACCGATGGTCAATCTGAAAGGACGATCCAATCTCTAGAAGATTTGCTTAGAGCTTGTACTATAGAATAGACTGGAAGTTGGGATGAAATCTTACCCTTGATAGAATTCTCCTACAACAACAGTTACCATTCAAGTATAGGGATGGCACCCTATGAAGCTCTATATGGACGACAGTGTCAGACACCCTTGTGTTGGTACCAAGACGGTGAGCGTCTCATGATTGGACCAGATATCATTCAACAGACAACTGAAAAGGTCAAGATAATTCAAGAGAAGATGAAAACTGCTCAGAGCTGGCAGAAGAGTTATGCAGACAAGAGGAGAAAGCCTCTTGAGTTTGAAGAAGGTGAGCATGTGTTCTTGAAAGTCACACCCACAACTGGGGTCGGTCGGGCTTTGAAATCTAGAAAACTCACTCCAAACTTCCTTGGACCTTACCAAATTCTTCGCCGGATAGGTCCAGTAGCTTACCAGATAGCCTTACCCTATTTTCTTTCCAATATACACAATGTCTTCCATGTATCACAACTGCGTAAGTTTTTGCCTGACCCAAGTCATGTCATAGCACTAGACACAGTACAGTTAAAAGAGAACTTGACCTATGAGGCACCTCCAGTGAGAATCGAGGATCGACGGATAAAGCAACTTAGAGGCAAGGAGATTCCATTAGTAAAGGTGAGCTGGAATGAGACGACAGGTGATGCAACTTGGAAACTAGAAGACAAGATGAAGGAGCAACATCCAGAACTATTTTGAGATACGTAAATTTCGAGGACGAAATTCCTTTTTAGTAGGGGAGTGTTGTAACATCTTGAAAAGTATCTGTTTAATCATAAATAATCATTTCACAATATTCTTGATTTTTAGGAATTTTTCGGAAATGATGAATATTTTAATATATTCCTCGTTTTACGTACACACTGAGCAGAGAATTGCTGAGGTTAGTGTAACGCTCCGGAAATTACTTATTTTACCACAAATAGTCATTTTCTAATATTTGTGATTTATGTGAATTCTTTCAGAATTTTTCGAAAATGATGAATATTTTAATATATTCCTCGTTTTGCGTGAAACTTGAGCAGAGTCGGGAAAATGACTGTAACGCTTCAAAAATTAGAAAATTTTATGACGAATAGTCGTTTTATAATATTTGTAATTTTTGAGAATTTTCTGAGATTTTTCGGGAAACGTCGAATATTTTAGTATATTCCTCGTTTTGCATGCGCGTTGAGCGGAACGGGAGAAACACGATGTTTTCTCCGTGAACCTTGAACTATGGACATGTCGACGGGAGATCTTAATAAACCTGAGGTTGGACACAATTTACGAAGTTTCACGATTTTCAAAAAATTCTAACAGATAAAACAAAACAATACTGTGAAAAATTTATCTATAAGATAAATTAAATACTGACTTCTGTCAACTGTAACTATTATCCATTGGATAATAGCATGTAATAAAAATCCTGTCACATTATCCAAATGCAATCTACTTTATGTCTAATCAATTCACTTTAATTCAAATTTAATGTAAAATAATCAAAGCTTCTTTGAGAAGCTTTGACCAATTAATGACTAAAAAGCCCTTAGCTTCCAAAGGAAGCCAACACACACTCCCTCTTCTCTCTCTCAAGCATGGCAGCAGCCTCCATTTTGGGGGAAGGAAATTAATTTCACTTAACTAATTTTACATTACACAAATTCATTTTAACCTATAGCCTTTCTCTCTCTACCTTTCTTCTTCCTTCTCCATTTTCTTCTCCTCCTCCTTCTCTCTACATGTGCTACGGCCAGCCCCTCTCCCTCACCTCAACCTTCACAAAATTTTCTTCTAACCACATTTTCTTAATCCTCTCATCCTTTTAAACATCTTTCTTGCTTGGAGCATCTTGAGATTCCACCATCTTCATCACTTTCCTCAAGCTGCAACCTTGGAGTTTTTGTGTAAGTTTCAAGACTCTTCTTCTCTTCTCTTCTTTTTTGGTTTCAAGAGTCTTCTAATGGCCATTTACATTCATTTTTCATGTCCATATGCTATACTAATCAAGTCAAAATTTTTAGGGTTTTTGGAGGTGCAATCCGAAATTTCAAAGAGATTTCTTGGAGTTTCTATTGATTTCTTCACTTGGGTAAGAGGAAGACACTCCTCCTCAACCTCTATTAGCATCTAGGAACCTTGGTCATACTTGTTTGTGAGAAAACCCTAATGTGGGGTATTCTTTAAATTAGATGATTTATATGTTGCATGTTGATTTCATGATGTTTATGATATTGGATTGGTTGGTTATGTACATTGATGTCTTGGAATGGATGGTATGACTTGAAAATGGAAGAAAAACAATTGAGAACCACTCTAGGGACGCCACGGTTTTTTGATTTAGTATTTGGTAATTTGTGGAAAATTTGTAACAAGTAGAAGACTTAAATTAATCAAGTGATAAAATGAAATCAATGGAAGGAAAAACTTGGAATTGGAACTCCTATGGTGGCCACGATTTTGAGCCAAAATTGGGGTTATTGATGAACCAATGTAACAAGTAAAGGATTAAGTGAATTAAGGGTGTAACCTATAATATGATAAATTGAAAAGAATTGGGAATTGAATCCCTAGAGAGGCCACAACCTCTAAGGCCTTTTAGGTGTAAATATGTAACTTTGATAACTTGGAAGCATAAATAATTATGCAATTAAAAACCTATGTAATGAGGTAGACAACTAATAAAGTGGAAGAATTTAATATAATCAAAGGTTACATAAGTTTTAAAGGACTAAGGGTGAGATTGTCATAAGACTTAAGGTAATTACAAGTGAGTGAAGAACAAGAGAGTGTGAGGCCTAAGAACTTGAATAATTTACAAATTGTATGAAATTAAATTACCATGGAAGATTAAACTAATTGTAAGAGTTGAATTGGACATGAACCTTGAAAAGGGGAAACAAATTCTAAGTTAGGATTCATAATGGAACTAAGAATGTACCAATTGATTTGATCTTTATATTATAATGTTATGGGTCCATGTGAGTGACCATTTGTATTTTGATGCTTATCTTGGCCAATTGTGGCATATTATGGAATTGTATGAAATTGTGAATCATACATGTTCATGCATAGAGTCTTATGCATTGTGAATGTCTTGTGGACTATTGTAAGGCCAAGTTGCCTAAGAGATTGAACACACCTTAGTGCGGGTGCGAGTAGACTAGTGTAGGTCATGTTTGACCTTGGGGGCATCGGGGTGCGGGTCCTTCACAATGGGTAGTTGGTAGCTCTTCTACCCGTGGGGCAAACCGATGCAAATGCACCGACGATCCGGACCGAGACACTGTCCTACATCGTGATCTAGCGTGGACTATCTATACAATGCCTGATGTGCACATGAAAATTATTGATGTATAGTACTTTGGCCGCGGCAACCGAGTTACAGACATGTCTACTGATCTTTCTCTTCGACTGTTTGTGCCTAGCTCTATGGAGTGGGAATTTGAGAAAGCATGCATGAGCATCATGAAATACTTTGTCATCGTAAATCATTATTTTTCGTATCTGTGAATTGTCTGAACATTACTGTAATGAATGTCTGCCTGGAACTGTTTAATTGCTTATTGTTGGACTTACTGCTTATTATTTGGAAATGATGTTCTGAATTACTATTTGGGCGCATTGCGCCGTTTGGTTTTTGGCTGCTATAATTGGTAATGATGGTAGGATGTCTTACCTTTTTCCTGTGTTTCTATTATTTGTTGCTTGTGTGTACACTGTGTTGATCAAAGACGATGGTAAGGAGGCGGAAGATCCCGATTTTCCTGGCTTCTGGCCCGAATGGGATTAGCATCTACTGAGGCGATGGCGGCACACATGCGCGAATTTCTAGGTGATGTGCGCCTGACCTTCCTCGAAGGGCCAGAGTGTTGGCATATCAACTTGAATTCTGATCGCTGCGTCTACCTGGGGGACGTGTCGATTGCCCTAGCCTGGAGACGTCATGAGGCGTCGATCCTCACCTGCCATGTCAGCCTGCGACCAGAATTCTACTTGCCCATCCGAGAGATGTGGGGTGATCGTTACTACACCCCTTGGGAGGACTCTTTTGATTCTACTGCTTAGGCTCTTGCCTGTGGTTCCGTGGTTCCTCTGGAGGTTTCCTCTAAAGAGGAGGATCCTGCTGAGGACCCAGATACGGTCCCTCCTCATCTGAGGGACTGATTTTACTGGTAGCTGCTGATTGCTGCCAGTGTTTTATTTTGGGGGCCTAATGCATTATTTTTGGTGGGCTGTATATTTTGATATTCTGGGGGATGCATATGTAAAATCCTTAGGCAGGTATAGTTTTTCTTTTTGGGAATTTCCAGGCTTGTATCTAAAGTACAGTTGATGTTTAAATATATATATACATATGTATGTCATTCAGGTGTGAATTTTAGTTTCCTTCTCATTCTTTGCTGCTGTATAAGCTTCGCCATTTAGTTTGTTAATTAACCAAAAAAATATACTGCTATTTTACCCACGTATTAAAGTATCGAACAAGTTAACTTTAAATTAAATGAACCGGGTCTTAATTGTTCAAAATTTTATTTTGCGCATTTTCTTTTATGTTGAATAATGTGACGTTCCCTCTCCAAAAAGGGGCGTTACAACTTTTACAAATATTTTTAAATTGCATAAATACATTTTGACGTTTTTAAAATCACGTAGTGTTTTTAAATCGTTTTCTCAATCACGTACGATTTTTAAATCGTTTTCTCAATCGCGTAAGGTTTTTAAATCATTTTCTCAATCGCGTAGCTTAAAATTGTCATTTCAAAATATGCATAAGCTATTTCTAGTATTTTTGAACTACATAGAATATATTATAAAACTTTCTCTTTTATTTATCCATTTTTAGTAAATTTTGACAGCATTTTGTCTAGAAAATTCATTAAATAAGATTTTCTACGTTTTTCTCTAAATACTACATATTTTAACTTTAACCATTAGTTACACTTTGAAACTTGCTAACATGCTTCAAAACTCAAAGAGTGAGCTCTACGTTAGTATTTTTCAAGTGTTTGCTTTATTTTCTTACTTATAACTAATCCTTCTAACTTAGGATTCTAAAACTAAGTTCATTCATTTTATTTCCCAAAGATTCATTGAAATTGAATTCTTTTGTAGATTAGTTACTTAACCCACCTTAGAAAATATTTTTGGAAATCAAATACACATTGAATGACATGTTGGCCGAATTCAACTTATCCTTTACAACTAGTCTTTAAATCATCTTCTACCTTCTAAACCATTTTCAAATTCATTGTTTTACCTAAATTTATTAAATCATTGTTTTAGAAAATGGTTGAGAACATTTTGATTCTCTTTTTCTTGGTGAAGTCGTGAGCTTCTTTGGTGTTCTTTGGAACACTCATGCAATCCTTACATGTTATTCATATCCTACATTAATAGTTATACATCTATAAACACATGCAATATATTTTAAAGTTATAAACATACATGCAAGTATAATCAATCACAAATAAGGAAAGCATTTAAACAAACAAGTGAAGGAATCCTTATGGATTCTTCACCACAAATACAACCACTTTCTCATCACCACACATGGTTGATGAGATCAAATCTCCCTCTTACCTCAAAAGGAAGACAACTCCTTCTAACTCTCCTCTTATGGTTTTCGTGTGACCTCCAAGAGAAACCTAACATACTCAAACAAATTTTAAAGAGTTATAACTATAGGAGAAAAACATAAACCATGGATCACTCATGCCTTAGAACCTAGGAAATCAAGTTAAAAGTAAGAAACAAGAATCTTCACCTAGTAGGAAAAATCTCCAAAGTGATTTTCCAAGCTTAAGATGAATTTTTTTGAAAGAACTCTCAACTAGAGATGTTCTTAGAATGGTGTTTGGATTTGAGAAAGTGTGTTAGATGAAAATTTAGATGAGTATAGGTGTGGGAAATGGTGTTGGCTGAATGGCTCAAAGAAGGAAGTAAGAGAGTTGTTCTTGGTGTTCTTGTTTTTGGAGAAGGTTGAAATGAAAATAGCTAAGTAAAATGCTCTCCTTTCCTCTACTTGGTTATGAACCTCATCCAAGGAGGTGGCCTCGTTTGTTGACTCCTCCTAACACCTAATGGCCTTAGATGTAATCTAGGGTTGATATTCAAGGCTTTGGCTCCAAGCTTGTTCCTAATTAGTGTAGAAAAACCAAGTCACCAAGTGACTAGGCCTTCTTGAAAGGTCTTGGCCGAATGGCCCTAATGGAGAGCAAACCAAGTTTATGCTTCATTCATGCAATCTAGTTACACTTAGGTGCATTTAGTTAGTTTGCTTAGTTACTTAGTTAGCCATTTAGTTAGCTAGGATAACTAACCATCTCCTAGATTTCTCTAGAACCTTCTCTAACTAGAACTTAAATAGATAGGTAACTACGTTTCCTTCACTTAGTTACTAAAAAAGCTTCCTATACTAACTTAGTTAGGTTTAAGCTAACTTGGTTAAGCTTTCTAGTTTAATCTTAACAAGTCCAACCACTTTTGTGGACTTGATTTCTATTAGTCTAGAATTTTCAAGCCACTACTGTTGACTAGCTCTCATTGGCTTAGGATTTACTCTAGCCAGAAATGTTGACTGCTTCTCTAAACGTGAGTCCCACAGACTTTTCCAGGTCCATGGTCATTTTGGAGCAGATTTCTACTGTTTTTAAGACAGTAGGTACTATCAAATAAAATAATATTATAATAATATAAAATTATTTTATTGCAAAGTTAAATCCTAAAAATTAAAAGATTATTACACGTATCATTCATAATTGGGTTTAGTAAGATCCCTCAACTCCAAATAATTAAAATAAGATTTTTCCAGGCAGAAAATTATTATTTCCTAGACTCGGAGCAAATCACACACAATGATCAAATACAATAATGAAACAGTCAAATTCTATTTATAACTCACAGAAAACATAAAACAGTACAATCAGGACAATATCGTACTTAATTCAAAAGTTAGTGTGTTACACTTTTGACAGTTGTTTGCTGAATTTATATTGAGTTCTCAAGCGCTGTGAAGAGACTCATTGGCACTTAATTGGAAAAAGTGTCATTTTATGGTCCAAGAAGGCATTGTGTTAGGCCACAGAATCTCCAACAGAGGAATAGAAGTGGACAAAGCAAAGCTTGAGGTCATTGATAAACTCCCTCCACTTTCTTCTGTAAAAGTGATTCGGAGTTTCTTGGGGCATGCTGGTTTCTACAGATGCTTCATCAAGGACTTCTCCAAAATTTCAAAACCATTGTGTAATTTATTAGAGAAGGACACTCCTTTTCTTTTTTATGAAACTTGTTTGAAAGCATTTAAGGAGTTGAAAATGAAGCTGGTATCTGCTCCTATTATCATTGCTCCTAACTGGAATCTCCCTTTTGAGTTAATGTGTGATGCAAGTGACTTTACGGTTGGAGCAGTATTGGGGCAGCGACGAGAGAAGATCTTTCATTCTATTTATTATGCCAATAAGACTCTCAATGATGCCCAAGTTAACTACATAACAACAGAGAGGGAGTTGCTTGCTGTGGTGTTTGCTTTTGATAAGTTCAGGTCATATATAGTGGGTACCAAGGTAATTGTGTTTACTAATCATTCTGTAATCAAATATTTGATTAGTAAGAAGGATGCTAAGCCCTGATTAATGCGATGGATTCTATTGTTACAAGAATTTGATCTTGAGATTCGGGATAGAAAAGGCACCGAAAATCAGATTGCAGATTACTTGTCTAGGCTGGAGAATGAGGTTGCATTGGAAGACTCTGTTCAAAGTAATGAGAAATTTCCAGATGAACAGTTGCTAGTAGTTAATCAGGTAAATTACCCTTGGTATGCTGATTATGTGAATTTCTTAGTAAGTGGTATTTATCCACCTGATGTAAATTATTAGTAGAAAAAGAAATTTGAGCATGATGTTAGATTTTATTTTTAGGATGAGCTTTTCTTATTTAAAAAATATGCTGATCAAATTCTGCGAAGATGTGTTCCTGATGTGGAAATTTCTGATATACTGCACCATTGTCATTCTTCCCCTTATAGCGGTCACTTTGGAGGTGAAAGAACAGCAACAAAGGTACTTCAATCTGGTTTCTATTAGCCTAGTATTTTCAAAGATGCTCATAGATTTGTTGCAAGTTGTGATCGCTGACAACGTGTGGGTAACATATCCCAAAGGCATGAAATGCCACTGAAATCAATTCTAGAAGTGGAGTTATTTGATGTTTAGGGGATAGATTTCATGGGGCCCTTCATACCATTTTTTGGTAATCAGTATATTTTGGTGGCTGTAGATTATGTGTCCAAATGGGTTGAAGCAGTGGCATTGCCTTCCAATAACTCCAAGGTGGTGCTGAATTTTTTGAAAAAAATATTTTCACTCGCTTCGGGACACCAAGAGCAATTATCAGTGATGGTGGTTCGCATTTCTGTAACAAATACTTTGAAGCTCTCCTCTTGAAGTATAACATTAAACACAAGGTTGCTACTGCGTATCATCCTTAGACCAGTGACCAGGTTGAGGTGTCAAATAGAGAGGTAAAGCACATTTTAGAGAAGACTATTAGTCTAACTCGAAAGGATTGGTCGAAGCGGTTGGACGATGCACTCTAGGCATACCGTACAACTTACAAAACTCTGATAAGCATGTCACCTTTCAGGCTTATGTTTGGGAAAGTTTGTCACCTTCTTTTGGAGTTAGAAACTAATGCTTATTGGGCTATAAAAAAGCTCAATCTTGATTTGCAAGCAACAGTTGAGCGCAAGCTTCTTCAGCTTAATGAGTTGGATGAGTTTCGAAGTGAAGCTTATGAAAATGCCAAGATTTATAAAGAGAAAATGAAAAGGTGGCATGATAAGCAAATTCTGGAACGTACTTTTAAGCCAGGTCACTATGTACTTCTATTTAATTCTTAATTGAAATTTTTTTCAGGAAAGCTCAAATCTAGGTGGTCCGGTCCCTTCTTGGTAACTAAGGTGTTTGCACATGGAGTTGTTGAGGTTGAAGATATCAAGGAGCAAAGAAAGTTCTTAGTGAATGGCCAGCGTCTTAAGAGATATTGGGGTAGCATTTTCAATCGTAATAAAACCTCAATTACTTTGGCTAATCCTGCATGATTGGGGATGAAGTCAAGCCGATGACTTTAAATCAAGCGCTTCTTGAGAGACAACCCAAGTTCTTGACCTTTTATTTTAGAATTAATCTTTAAGTGTTTTTTTTTTCATTTTTTAGTTGATGAGTAGCAAAGTTTCACAGCGGATCTGTTGAACAAATGTAGTTTCTGGGTGCTGGGACGATGAAGAAATGATGCTACGGTTGCCAGAGAGTGAGCAAAGATAAAAATCAAGTTGTCAAGATCATGGGCTGGGCGCTGTAGCGGTCACCAGTCAATGCTACGGCACTGACGGTACAATTTTTCTTGCAAAACACAAAGCTCTGGCCGCCGCAACATCCAAGTGGTCAGTGTTGTGACGCTGACGTTAAGTTTTCTTTTCTTTTCTTTTCGTAGAGCACAAGGCTCTGGCTGCCGCAACATCCAAGTGGCCAATGCTGCGGTGGTGGCTAGTTATTTCAAAAAAAAATGAAAAAATAAAAATTTGCCGCGGCATTACAAAAGACCGTGTTTCTAGTAATTCAATTCAAATTTGAATTGATTTTTGAAAAAAAAATTGAAAAAAATGCTGAAAAAAAAATTTACACTTGGCGCCACATCATCAAGAGGTCAATGTCGCGGTAGCCAGGAGAGGGGAGTTGAATGGGCTAATGCCCTATTTTCTTTTGTTGCACCATAACATCATTCCCCCATCCTCATTTTTTTTCTTTTTTCTTTATTTTTCTTCTTCACTATCTTTTTTTTCTAAAATCACCATAGCCATCCTCCTTGGAGCTCCATCACCTACCATTTTCTTCTTCTTTACCTCCCATACCCCCCATATTTCTCTCTTTTCCCTTCCAACCCATCACCACAAACCCCAAGCCACCAAAAAAATCACCATAGCCCACCACCACCTAACCATCGAAAATCACCATAGCCACCATTGTTGCCATTCAAGCCTCCATCATCCCAAACACCATTGTTTGCTGTTACTCCCTATCCTAAGCCCAAACACTGTCTTAAACCCCCACCACACTCCCATTTCAACCACCGTCAACGGCGCCCTAACCACCGGGAAACCACCATAGTGCCGTCCTTTAAGCTCCTTTCTCCACCGTTTTTCTCACTTTCCTTCCACCTTTTCATTTTCCCCACCATTTCAACTACCCACGCCGTAAATCACCATCTTTCGCTCAGCTGCATTTTTGTTCTCATTTTTTTTAATTTTTTTTATTTTCTTGATTTCCCCTTCTGGAATGGGTCCCAAGCATTCAAGAGTTGCATCCAGAGCTTTAGCAAGTGCTTTGTTTGATGTTTTAAGATTTGTGTCTATTGATGCCGAACATCGCTTTCAATCTACTTTGGTGTGTAAAAAATTTGTTCCAAAGCGTTGTTTGTGTGTCAGTGCTTACAGATATAGGGACCTATGTGATATTATTAATTCTAGGATGTGGGATAATTTCTGTACTCACCCAGGCCCTGCAGTGTTGCCCATTGTGCGAGAATTCTATACAAATGTTGTGGAGCACACTGATAGTTTTGTATTTGTGCGGGGTAGGCAAGTTAATTTTTCTGCTGAGGCTATTAACTATGTTTATGGGCTTTTCTGATATCCCTGACAATGATTATAGTCAGTTGAGCTAGGGAGAGGTTAATTTGGATGATGTGTTGAATACAATTTGTGTTCCTGGAACTGCATGGAAACTCTCTAATGATAATCCTTGTTCCATTTTGGAGAATGATTTGGTGCCAATGGCACGTGTTTGGTTGCATTTTGAGTTAGCCCGCTTGTTGCCTAGTCTGTATTCTACTTCAATTACCAAGGAGCGGGCTATACTTCTTTATGCCATCATGTCTCGTTTGAGTATTGATGTGGGGCGATTAATCTATGAGGCGATATTGCATACTACCAATAGCCGTCGTGAAGGTATATGTTATCCTTCTCTAATTACTTCACTTTGTGAGCAGGCAGGGGTCTAGTGGCATTCTACAGAATAAGCTCTTCCAATAAAGGCCCCTATGGATGACACGTTTGTTTCTCGCATATTGAGTGGTGTTAATGGTCCTTCTGCTGCGCGACCACCTATTATGCGTCCCCCACCTCCACCTTGTCAGACACCATTATCTACACCTGCATAGCTGGCTCAGGTGAATTTATGACTTAATTATCAGATGTCTTGCATTTCTACTGTTGAGCAGATGATGCGGGTATGTGCCATTCAGCTAGGAGCAGATATGACTACATTTCCTACTTTTCCTCCTTTTTTTCCAGAGTTGGATGATGGCGGCAAGGATTCAGCCTTTGATTAGCTGATTTTCCTGGGAAGTTACACTTTCTTATTGTAGTTTATTTTCTTTTCTTTTCTTTTCTTTCTTTTCATTTAATGTTGTTTGCTAATTTCATGATTGGCACATTGAGGACAATACATTGTTTAAGTTTGGGGGGATATTTTGTTTGCTATCTTGGTGTGCATGTTTGATTTTCAGCTCCTATGATAGAATTGAATCATGCATGTTGCTTGACTCTTGAGAACACAGAAGATTTTCTGATGTATGCTTAGCTTTGTTGCAATTGGTTTGGTTAAGTTGAGTGGCCTATAAAAACATTTCCACTTAGTTTCTTGCTTGGAGATGCTAGTTTGTTTAGAGAATGTTTATGTAATTTGTGCTCTCTGTTTGTGGGATCTTACAATAATTATGATGCTTTTTTGAGGCAAAATCCTAGGTGTGATCCCAGAATTTGGATATGATTTAGGCAGTTTTTGGATCATTTGTGCCTTTCAAGCCTACCATTGTGATATACATCCTTAGTATCTCTGTTGAGCCTTGTGATGCATAAGCCTCTTATTCTGATTAAGCCATGATATGATCAACCTGGATGAGCCTAATTATAATTGTCAAACTTGATTGTGTTTTGGGTATTATGTGGATGCATCTACTTTGGGTCTGGGCATTATTTGATTATATTTGAGGCTGTCTCAATTTTATGTTGTAAAAAAAATAAAAAAGAAAAAAAGATAGAAAAAATAAATGAAGCAATGCAAAGAGTTAATAGTAAAGAGAGACACCAAGGTCAAAAGTTGAGAATTTTGATGGAAAAATCATTTGAAAAAAAATTTTTGATGCATCTTGTGATACCCAAAATTTTTTGTGATATCCATCCATTTGTTCATAGCCAAGTACCCTGGCCTAACATTACAAGCTTGAAAGTCCTTCTAATCTGAGTACTAGGATCATGCCTACATTAGTGGAGAGAGAGTGGAAATGAAAGTTATAAGGTTCATGCATTTTGGTGAGTATCATTTTGCATAAGCTTATTTGGATAACATGCAAATCTTTGCTAAGAGGCAATTCACACAAACACAGGAAATTCAACTTAACTCCTGATTTGTGGCTGATTGAAAGCATATTTGGATGATATTTCTGAATATTGAGATGATAAGTGCATGTGATGATTGTTTGAGGACTGAGCTGAGAATCTAATTTGCACAGGTTGTTGAAATTAATTTGATAAATCTTGAGTGTTGCTCTCTATTGTTCATTTGCTCGAGGACTAGCAAAATCTTAAGTTTGGGGGTGTGATAACTCGATGAAAGTAGAGTTATTTGAACTCTATTTGATCTTTAAATTGTGCTAAATCCTTGTCTTATTGTCATAATGAGCATTGGAAATACTTTTTCTTTGTCAAAGTTGAGTATGGTTATCCATCTTTAAGTTTCTATGATTATATGTGATGAATTTGAATGATTTCTCTATCATAGTGCTTTGATTACTGAGTTTCTTTCTACTGATGAAAAGGTTAAAAACTTCAATGGAAAAGAAGAGATTGAGAAGACATCATTGGCAAGATGGAGATAGTCTTTAGGACATAAAGAAGTCATGGAATAGCATGAAGAAAATGCAAGGTCATTGTCGCATGGCAAAGATTATCATGTCGATTCGCAGAAGAACCAAAGAAGGAAGAAGAATTCTAGAGTAGCGCAAAGTTGTTGGCTACTGCGACGATAGTCACTCTAGTGTTGCGGTAGCTAGATTCATGGATTAGTGTCTGTTCAGTTTTGTAATAATGGAATTAAAAATGTTATTTAACAAGAGGCCATTCTGGACGAAAAGAGACGAAAATAAGTCTGAAAGAGAACTTTTGGAGCAGGAATCTTGAAGGAAACAAAGAGGAAATCAAGATCGGAGTCTTGGATTCATCATCCGCAACTCTGTATTTACGATTTTTCTGAAATTTCTGAGTTTTTCTTATGAGGGCTCCTGTTTCTAAATTGTTATTGTTGTTCTCAATGTATGCCATGAACTAATTTTATTTCTAGGATTGTAATCAAACTTCTCATGTAATTTGAATCATTAGTTGTTGAATTCCTATTTCAATTTACGAGAAATATTTACTCATGCTTATGTGTAATGCTTCTTATTGCCTGATCATCAATTGGATGATTTTGTGGATTTAAATTGAACTTGGGAAAAGGAATTTGAATCTATAAACTAGTATGAGTAACATATGTTTGAATCAATTGTTGTTAATTGGGGAAAATTTGTTCTAAGGATAGGAATATCTGTTAGAACCATATGTGATTCCAAATAGAGCTTGATCATGAACGTAACCTGTTTGATGTTTTTTCTCACAGGAATATAGAGATTAAAATTAAGTGGGTTAAATTTTGTGTTGCCATCAGAAGAGAGATACAAATATATTAGAGCTCTATATTGATATTTTTGAGTAAATTGGAATAGGAAAAAGTTGTTTTAACTGCAATTCAAATGAAGTGAGAAGGAAGATTACAATCCTAGGTTCCATCAAAATGGAGTTTCTAAATTATTTAGTTCTTGATATTTTAGGCTTTCGCAGTATTCTTCTTAAACTAGTTAATTGGTCAAAATTAAATTGTTATTTGGATAATAGTAAGAGTTCTGAATGTTAGTAATTAACTATAAAATTTAGCAACAAATTGTCATGGGAACGACTTTTATTCACTACTATATTACTTAATTGGCACGTATACTTGCGTTGTTGGATGTTTCCCATCAACCATCTCCTTTGTAACACCCCAAAATTTATTTATTTTATTATAAATGTTCATTTTATAATATTTGTGATTTTCTGGAATTTTTATGAATTTTTCTGAGAATGTGGAATATTTTAATATTATTCATCATTTTGCGTGTAAATTGAGCGAAGCTGGGAAAATAAAATATTTTCTTAAGAACCTTGACCTGTAGAAACGCCGATGGGGGATCTTACTAAACCTGAGGGTGGACATGGTTTCTGAGGTTTCACATTTTTTGAGAAAATTTAACAGACAAATAACAAAATGCTATGTAAATTTTATCTATTAGATAAATTAATACTGACCTCGATCATCTGTAACAATTGTCTACTAAATAATAACATGCATTAAAAATTCTTATCACATTATCTAAAATCTACTTTGTGTCAAATCCATTAGTTTTATTTTCAAAAGAAAGATTAATTTAATCTAAGCTCACTAATGGGAAGCTTCCTAGAAATTTCCCAACTAATTCATTTTCTTTCTCTTCCCTCCTCACTCTTCTCCATGGCAGAACACTCCTTGGCGAGTCAAAAGTGATCTTCTCACTTTTATTACATCACTCCCTCATTTCAAACACATAACATTTTTCACTATTTTTCTCTCTTCTCATTTTTCTTCTCTTCTTTTTCCTCCTCCACCGTACACCCACCTATTGGAGACGATCTCCATGGTTTGCTAAATCAACCATATTCCTAGCTTTCCTCCATCATTCCAAGACCATTTTCTTTAGTGGTCATCCTTTGGTTCTTTTTCTTCTTCTATTTTCCACCATTAAAGCTAAAGCTTGGAGCTTTTAAGGTAAAGTCTTCACCTTTCTTCCATTTTCTCCTCATTTTCATTTTCCTTGGTCACCTATGTGACCAAGAACTCATCTTTCCATGGTTTGAGTGGACATTGTGGAAGTCACTCACATTGGTGTCTTCTTGAAGGTAAAAACGAAAATCAAGAACAAGAAGGGACTAACATCCTTGTGTTGTCTTCATTTAGGTAAGAGGGAGATGATCCTCTTCATCCAATCTTGGTAGTAAGGAGATGTCTTGTGTGGTGTTGTTGATTTAGGGATCCATGTGTGGATTTCCCTCTTTGTTATGTATTTGTTTTCTTTTTTCTTCTTCTTTTCACATTGGTGTATTTGGTTTGATTTGTATGAGTCATTGATTTTCTTTATATGATTTTGGATGCATGTTTGAGCTAATATGATGTTGAAAACGTTATGGATTGATTTGGTTTGAGTTTAGATGGCTTAAAGATAATTTTTTTGCAAGTTTATGCGTGGTAATCGATTACACAGTGCCTGTAATCGATTACCAAGCCCTTGGAGTTACAAAATCGTGATTCTAGGAATCACGTAATCGATTACATCCTGTCTGTAATCGATTACGGAGATTCTGTCTAGCTTCTAATCGATTACCAGAATTGTGTAATTGATTACCAAGCCTCTGGAGTTACAAAATCATGATTCTGGGAATCACATAATCGATTACATCCTGTCTGTAATCAATTACGGAGGTTCTGTCTGGCTGGTAATCGATTACTAGAATTGTGTAATTAATTACCAGGTCCCTGGAGTTATGAATCGTGTTTCTGGGAAGCTATGTAATTGATTGCAGTCAGTCTGTAATCGATTACAGAGATTCTATCGAGTTGGTAATCGATTACCAGAGATATGTAATCAATTACCAGGACCCTAAAATGAGATTTTGAGCTGAAAATGATGAAAATATGGTTCCTTGTCCCTTGTAACTCAAACATAAATCTTAAACCCTAGATTCGAGGACTTTATTTCACTTAAATGTGATGGGATTATGTATCCATACCAATAATGGAGAAATGATTTTGAAAATGGAATTTTTAGATCCATAACATAGAAATTATGGTATGTGTGGATCGATGGACATGTATATGTATTGATATTGAGAGTTGGTTGATGCAATTGTGAGTTCCTATGTGGGACCAAGTTCTTGATGAAATTATGATATGTCAATATTGAAAACGGATATATATATGCCATGGTGGTATACTTTATGATGAATGCATCATTGATAAACATACACGATTAGACATTGTGTCGTCATGCATATGTGTTGTCCGTTGGACATTGTTGGAAAGGCCAAGTTGCCTAGGAGTTTGAATAACACCTATGTGTGGGTGTGAATAGACTAAGCATAGGTGTCATATGTTGTTGACCCTGGGGGCGTCGGGGTGTGGGTGTCTCACAATAGATAGTGGTAGCTCCACTGGGGTCGTGGGATAGACCAATGCGACACACCGACGATCCTGATTGAGACGCTGTCCTATATCACGATCAACTGTTGAGATTCCATTTATAAGCTCTTTGCGCAACTATTTTATGAGATGAAGCACATTGTTTTTAAGGCTAATGAGATACTGGTATAACTCCTTGATCATTCACTCCGAAAAATGTTTATGTCAAGCTCCATGGAGTAGAATTTTTGGTACCCTTTGCATTGCGCATTGTGAGTCATATAATTCATTGAGCATGAACATTTATAACTGCAAATATGATTGTTCCTATTATTGTAACAATTATCTGATTATCCGAACTGTTGTCTGCTAGGAATGTTACTGTTGTTTGCCTGTTATTGCAATTACTACAATTAATTTTTGTCGCCCTGCCTTTACTGTTAATTTTAATAGTGTTGTGATTAAATGTATGAACTATGTCATATGTGGGTGTCCAGCGCCGTATTGTTTTCTTGCTACCATTTTGGTACTGAAAGCTGGGTGTCTCACCTCTTTCTGTATTTTCTCTATTTTTGTATTTTGTTGGATTGTGAACTTTCGAGAAGACGTTCGTGAGGAAGACAAGGAAGCTCCTTAGTTTCCAGGCTTTTGGCCAGACTACGACTGAAGTGACTGAGGATGACGTCACACCCCCGCGAATTTTTGGGTTACACTCGAATCATCTTTCACGGAGGCCTTGACTGCTGGCACATTAATGCGCAGATGGATCATTGCATGTACCATGGAGAGCTGACGGTGTCCCTGGCTTGGGGTCATTATGATGCCCCTGTTGTAGATTTTCATGCTTTTGTTTGGCTGGAGGTTTACATGCCCGTTAGGGACATGTGGGCTAATATGTACTACACCTCTTGTGATGACTCTTTTTTGTCCACTGCTCGGGCTCCTGCCCGTTGCTCTGTCGCTCCGAGGGATGTTTCCTCGGATGAAGAGGACCCTGAGGAGGACTTGGCTACTGTCCCTTCTCCTCAGTCTTAAGAGCTGATACTATTGGTAGCTACTGATGGCTAACCGTCTATCTTTTTGGGAAGCCTGACGTTTTGCTGTACATACTGGGGTATATTTGTATAACTTTGGGTGGGTACATATTTTGCTTTTTTTTTTGTATATTTTGGAATGTAACTAAACAAGCTTATGCATATAAATATGAATATATATATTGTGTATGGTTTACTTCATGTCGATTTTACAGAGACTGTCTTAATTGTTATCTCTATACGTAATGGATTTTTAAATCAACTTTTGATTTTACTTGGTAATGTAATAATTGAAAAAAAATTGTGACATTTGTAAAGGAACTTAAATAACCATAAAGAGAATCGGGACTATGAGTTTAAAACAATTACTATTTTCTGCAATTTAATTTATTTTAGTCTATGCTTGCTTCGAAGTATCATAGCGTGACATTACTTCTTCGCGGTACATTTAGAAAAAGGGGCGTTACACTGTCTTGGTATCAGAGCTCTCGGTTTATGTTTTCTTTTGGGTCGTGTGGTATTGGACTGTCTTGTTTGTGCTGTGTGAATCTCTGTAATTCTCTGTGTTTGGTATTCGCAAGAATACATCTGACTTTATCTATATTTGGTGTTGTTTGATTTGAGAGAAAGTATGGCTCGTAGAGGAGACATGGCCGCTGCTATTGAAGCAATACAAAAGATGGCTGAAGCAATGTTGCAGCAGAATCAACAAATGTCTCAACAACAAGCAAGAGCTGCACAACAGCTGGAAGCTACGGCTGATACTCAGAACTTAGAGGGATTTCGTCGTGCTAACCCTTCGCAATTCAAAGGAGAGTTTTATCCTGAGAAAGCTACGCTTTGGATCCAAGAGCTGGAGAAGATATTTACTGGCATGAATTGTGCCAATGACCGAAAGGTGACCTATGCTGCATTTATGCTAATGGAAGATGCTGAATATTGGTGGACGTGAGAGCAAAGATTGCTGCAAGCAGAGAATCGGGTGATTACATGGGAAGTGTTCAAAGAAAGGTTCTTGAACAAGTATTTCGCTGAGAGTGCCAGACACGCAAAGGAAATGGAATTTCTGAGTTTGCGGCAGGGAAGTATGACTGTGAGCGAATACGCTACTAAGTTCGAGAACTTGTCGAGGTTCTCGACTTATTTTCAACATTAACCTAATGAAGTGTGGAAGTGCTGAAGGTTTGAAGAAGGCCTGAGACATGACGTGAAGAGAGCCGTCATAACCTTGAAGATTACTCAATTTTTTGAACTGCTTGATACATGCTGCCGGGTGGAAAGTTTGGACCAGGCACATGATGCGAGAAACAGAAACTTTGGGCCAATTCAGTCCCAAAGAAGAAGAGGCAGTAACGCAAGTCGTTATCAAAAGAAGCCCTATTCCAGACCATCTGGGCGTTAACAACCTCGACCACAAGGAGGAAGTCCAACTGGAAGCCCGGGAAGGACGAGTCCGAGTACGGCATCTACACCAAGGTGCATGAAGTACGGGAAGGAGCATTATACAAGAGACTGCACTATCAAGGGGTTTATTTGGTTTAGGTGCAGGAAACCTAGACATGTTTCCCGTGACTGTAATCAGACCAAGGCGGAACCTTCCGTCAATGCTGCTAGAACCACTTAACCACAGGCTGGAGGTCAGGTTTACACCCTGAGTGGTGCCGAAGTCTCCGAATCCAAAGAACTTATACAAGGAGAAGGTCTCATTGAAAGTAATCTTTTAGTTGTACTGTATGATTCAGGTGCAACTCATTCTTTCATCTCATATGACTGTGTGAAAAGACTTGTTTTACTTGTGTCTTCTTTGCCGTTTGATTTGATTGTTTCAACTCCAACTGCTAAACACGTTGTCGCTGCCAAAGTCTGTTTAAATTGCCCATTGA
Source organism: Ormosia emarginata (assembly GCA_029884605.1). Classification (NCBI taxonomy): domain Eukaryota; kingdom Viridiplantae; phylum Streptophyta; class Magnoliopsida; order Fabales; family Fabaceae; genus Ormosia; species Ormosia emarginata. Next base: position 4,700,733 of record JAQQTP010000074.1, read on the forward strand.
CTGTTGAAGGTCGAATCTTTTCTATTGATTTAATCTGTTTGCCCTTATCTCAATTAGATGTAATCTTAGGAATGAATTGGTTATCTGCTAACCATGTCCTCTTAGACTGTTCCAGAAAAATAATAGTTTTCCCTTTGGTTGAATTCTGGATTTGTGACGGCCAACCAAGCGAAAGCTTTCTTGAAAGAAGGAGCTCAGGGATACATGCTATTGTCTTCTTTGAAAGTCGAGAATAAGGTAGATGTGGACGCAATCTTTGTAGTTCGAGAGTTCCCTGAAATATTTCCCGAAGATATACCTGGTTTGCCACCGGAATAGGAAATCGAGTTTGCTATTGATCTTGTGCCTGGAGCTGGCCCTATTTCCATAGCACCTCACCATATGGCGCCAGCAGAGCTAGCTGAGCTCAAGAAGCAATTGGAAGAGCTTTTGGAAAAGCAATTCGTGAGACCCAGTGTATCACCTTAGGGAGCACCAGTGTTGCTGGTTAAGAAGAACGACGGTAACTCGAGATTGTGTGTGGATTATCGCCAATTGAACAAGGTCACGATCAAGAACAAGTATCCATTGCCGAGGATAGATGACCTGATGGATTAGTTGAAGGGAGCGGTAGTATTTTCCAAGATCGATTTGCGATTAGGCTGCCACCAAATCCGAGTGAAAGTGGAAGACATTCCTAAAACGGCTTTTCGTACTCGTTATGGACACTACAAGTATTTAGTGATGCCTTTAGGTGTGACTAATGCACCTGCTGTCTTCATGGACTATATGAATAGGATCTTTCGTCATTATTTGGATAGATTCGTTGTTGTTTTCATCGACGACATCTTGATCTATTCACAAAATCAGGAGGATCATGCTGAGCATCTCAGTATAGTTCTTTAGATTTTGAAGGAGAAAGAGTTGTATGCTAAATTGTCTAAGTGTGAGTTTTGGTTGGATGAAGTGAAATTCTTGAGCCATGTTATTTCGAAAGAAGGAATTGCTGTTGATCCTTTGAAGGTCGAAACGGTGCTACAATGGGAAAGATCGAAGACGGTGATGGAAATCCGAAGCTTTGTTGGATTAGCCGGATATTACCGGAGGTTCATTGAAGGATTTTCTAAGATTGCTGGACCCCTTATTCAACTCACCAGGAAGAATCAAGCTTTTGAATGGACAGATGCTTGCGAAGGAAGTTTCCAAGAGCTGAAAAGGAGACTAACTACTTCACTAGTGTTAGTTCTTCCTAACCCCAGTGAACTGTTTGAGGTGTACTGTGACGCTTCATATCAAGGATTGGGATGCGTCCTTATGCAAGATGGAAAAGTGATGGCTTATACCTCAAGACAATTACAAGTGCATGAGAAGAACTACCCAACGCATGACTTGGAGTTAGCTGCCGTGGTGTTTGCTTTGAAGATATGAAGACATTATCTGTATGGAGCAACGTTCAACGTCTTTAGTGACCATAAGAGCTTGAAGTATCTGTACGATCAGAAGGAGCTGAACATGAGGCAGCGAAGATGGTTAGAATTTTTGAAAGACTATGACTTCCAACTTCAATATCACCCTGGGAAGGCAAATGTGGTGGCCGATGCCTTGAGTAGGAAGACAATCAATGTTTCTACCATGATGATCAGAGAGAAAGACTTGATAGAACAATTTAGAGACGTATGGTCTTTTGTGGAGCTAACGCCAGGAAAGATCTGCATGAATATGGTCACTATTTCGAATAATTTGCTGGAAGACATCCGAGAGAAGCAGAAAGATGATAAGTTCTTGCAAGAGGAAAGATAGTTGATAAAGCAAGGCGGTGTGTCAACGTTAAAAGAAGGAAGTGATGGAATTTTAAGATTCCAAGGCAGAGTTTGTGTGCCTAAAGATGAGGAACTTAGGAAGTACATACTTGAACATGCTCATACGAGTCAGTTAAGTATGTATCCCAGAATGACCAAAATGTACCAAGATTTGAAGAAACTCTTTTAGTGGCATGGAATGAAAAGAGATATCACTAGATACGTATCATCTTGTTTGGTTTGTCAGAATACAAAGATTGAACATCAAATACTGTCAGGATTTTTACAACCTTTGACTATCCCCGAATGGAAATAGGATAACATTGCCATAGACTTTGTTATTGGATTGCCAAGAACGAAGAGAGGTCATGATTCAATATGGGTGATCGTGGATAGACATACAAAGTCAGCACACTTTTTACCGATCAACATAAGATATCCATTGGAGAAGTAGACTCAGTTGTACATCGGTGAGATTGTCAGATTACATGGTGTACCCACGAGTATTATCTCTAACCGAGATCCTCGATTTACATCAAAGTTTTGGCAGAGTCTTCAAGAGGCGATGGGAACGAAGTTACGATTGAGTTCTACATACCATCCGTAGACTAATGGTCAATCAGAGAGAACAATTCAATCATTAAAGGATCTGCTGAGAGCTTGTGCTATAGAGCAAACTGGAAGTTGAGATGAAATCTTACCATTGGTAGAATTTACCTACAACAACAGTTATCACTCAAGTATAGGGATGGCACCCTATGAAGCTTTGTATGGACGAAGGTGTCGAACACCTCTATGCTGGTATCAAGATGGAGAGCGACTTACAATCGGACCTGATCTCATTCAATAGACAACTGAGAAGGTTTAAATGATTCAGGAGAAGATGAAAAAAGCTCAGAGTCGATAAAAGAGTTATGCGGACAAAAGAATAAAACCTCTTGAGTTCGAAGAAGGAGAGCTTGTATTTATGAAAGTCACGCCTACGACTGGAGTCGGTCGGGTTCTCAAATCTAGAAAGCTCACTCCAAAATTCCTTGGACCTTATCAAATCCTTCTTCGGGTAGGTCCTGTTGCTTACCAAATAGCATTACCCCCTTTTTCTTTCAAAGCTCCATAATGTTTTTCATGTGTCACAACTTTGAAAATACATTCCAAGTCCTGATCACATCATAGCACCTGATTCGATACAATTAAAGGAGAACTTGACTTATGAAACAACTCCTGTAAGGATTGAGGATATGAGAGTAAAGCAACTCAGGGGGAAAGACATTTCATTGGTGAAAGTGATCTGGAACGAGATGACTGGAGATGCGACTTGGGAACTAGAGGACAAAATAAAGGAGTAGTACCCAGAATTGCCTTAAGGTACAAAAATTTTGAGGACGAAATTCTTATTTGTTGGGGAGTGTTGTAACACCCCAAAATCTATTTATTTTATTATAAATGTTCGTTTTATAATATTTGTGATTTTCTGGAATTTTTCTGAGAATGTGGAATATTTAATATTATTTCTCATTTTACGTGCAAATTGAGCAGAGTCGAGAAAATGAAATATTTTCCCGAGAACCTTGATCTGTGGAAACGTCGACGGGGGATCTTACTAAACCCGAGGTTGGACACAGTTTCTGAGATTTCACATTTTTCGAGAAAATTTAACAGACAAATAACAAAATGCTGTGTAAATTTTATCTGTTAGATAAATTAATACTGACCTCGGTCAACTGTAATAATTGTCTACTAAATAATAAAATGCATTAAAAATCCTTATCATATTATCCAAAATATACTTTGTGTCAAATCCATTAGCTTTATTTTCAAAAGAAAGATTAATTTAATCTAAGCTCACTAATGGGAAGCTTCCTAAAAATTTCCCAACTAATTCATTTTCTCTCTCTTCCCTCCTTACTCTTCTCCACGGCAGAACACTCCTTGGGGAGTCAAAAGTGGTCTTTTCACTTTTATTACATCACTCCCTCATTTCAAACACATAACACTTTTCACTATTTTTCTTTCTTCTTATTTTTCTTCTCTTCTTCTTCCTCCTCCACCGTACACCGACCTATTGGAGACAATCTCCATGGTTTGCTAAATCAACCATATTCCTAGCTTTCCTCCATCATTCCAAGACCATTTTCTTTAGTGGTCATCCTTTGGTTCTTCTTCTTCTTCCATTTTCCACCATTGAAGTTAAAGCTTGGAGCTTTTGAGGTAAAGTCTTCACCTTTCTTCCATTTTCTCCTCATTTCCGTTTTCCTTGGTCACCTATGTGACCAAGAACTCATCTTTCCATGGTTTAAGTGGACATTGTGGAAGTCACTCACATTGGTGTTTTCTTGAAGGTAAAAACGAAAATCAAGAACAAGAAGGGACTAGCATCCTTATGTTGTCTCCATTTAGGTAAGAGGGAGATGATCCTCTTCAACCAATCTTGGTAGTAAGGAGATGTCTTGTGTGGTATTGTTGATTTAGGGATCCATGTGTGGATTTCCCTCTTTGTTATGTATTTTTTTTCTTTTTTCTTCTTTTTTTCACATTGGTGTATTTAGTTTGATTTGTATGAGTCATTGATTTCCTTTATATGATTTTGGATGCATGTTTGAGCTAATATGATGTTGAAAATGTTATGGATTGATTTGGTTTGAGTTTAGATGGCTTCAAGATCATTTTTCTGCAAGTTTATGCATGGTAATCGATTACACAGTGCCTGTAATCGATTACCAAGCCTTTGGAGTTGCAAAATCGTGATTCTAGGAATCACGTAATCGATTACATACTATCTGTAATCGATTATGGAGATTCTGTGTAGCTTGTAATCGATTACCCGAATTGTGTAATCGATTACCAAGCCTCTGGAGTTACTTGGAATCACATAATCGATTACATCTTGTTTGTAATCGATTACAGAGATTCTGTTCGGTTGGTAATCGATTACCAGAATTGTGTAATTAATTACCAGGTCCCTGGAGTTACGAATCATGTTTCTGGGAAGCTATGTAATCGATTACAGAGATTCTGTCGAGCTGGTAACCGATTACCAGAGATATGTAATCGATTACCAGGACCCTAAAATGAGATTTTGAGCTGAAAATGATGAAAATATGGTTCCTTGTCCCTTGCAACTCAAACATAAATCTTAAACCCTAGATTCTAGGACTTTATTTCACTTAAATGTGATGGGATTATGTATCCATACCTATAATGAAGAAATGATTTTGAAAATGGAATTTTTATATCCATAACATGGAAATTGTGGTATGTGTGGAACGATGGACATGTATATGTATTGATATTGAGAGTTGGTTGATGCAATTGTGAGTTCGTATGTGGGACCAAGTTCTTGATGAAATTATGATATATTAATATTGAAAATGGATATATATATATATATATATATATATATATATATATATATATATATATATATATATATATATGCCATGGTGGTATACTTTATGATGAATGCATCATTGATAAATATACATGATTGGACATTGTGTCGTCATGCATATGTGTTGTCCGTTGGACATTGTTGGAAAGGCCAAGTTGCCTAGGAGTTTGAATAACACCTATGTGCGAGTGCGAATAGATTAAGCGTAGGTGTCATATGTTGTTGACCCTGGGGGTGTCGGGGTGTGGGTGTCTCACAATAGATAGTGGTAGCTCCACTGGGGTCGTGGGATAGACTAATGTGACACACAAACGATCCTGACTGAGACGTTGTCCTATATCACGATCAATTGTTGAGGTGCCATGTATAAGCCATTTGTGCAACTATTTTATGAGATGAAGCACACTGTTTTTAAGGCTAACAAGATACTGACATAACTCCTTGATCATTCACTCCGAAAAATGTTTATGTCTAGCTCCATGGATTAGGATTTTTGGTACCCTTTGCATTGCGCAGAAGACGTTCGTGAGGAAGACAAGGAAGCTTCTGAGTTTCCAGGCTTTTGGCCATACTACGACTTAAGTGACTGAGGATGACGTCACGCCCATGCGGATTTTTGGGCTACACTCAGATCATCTTTCACGAAGGCCCTAATTGCTGGCACATTAATGTGCAGAAGGACCGTTGCGTGTACCATGGGGAGCTGACGGTGTCCCTGGCTTGGGGTCGTTATAATGCCCCTGTTGTAGATTTTCATGCTTTTGTTTGGCTGGAGTTTTACATGCCCATTAGGGACAAGTGGGTTGATATGTACTACACTCCCCGTGATGACTCTTTTTTGTCTACTGCTCGGGCTCCTGCCCATTGCTTTGTCACTCCAATGGATGTTTCCTCGGACGAAGAGGACCCTGAGGAGGACCTGGCTACGGTCCCTTCTCGTCTGTCTTAGGAGCTGATACTATTGGTAGCTACTGATGGCTAACTGTCTATCTTTTTGGGAAGCCTAACGTTTTGTTGTACATGCTGGAGTATATTTGTATAACTTTGGGTGGGTACATATTTTACCTTTTTTTGTATATTTTAGAATGTAACTAAATAGGCTTGTGCATATAAATATGAATATATATATATATTGTGTATAGTTTACTTCATGTCAGTTTTACAGAGACTGTCTTAATTGTTATCTCTATACGTAATGGATTTTTAAATCAACTTTTGATTTCACTCGGTAATGTAATAATTGAAAAAACAATAGTGACATTTGTAAAGGAACTTAAATAACCATAAAGAGAATCGAGACTATAAGTTTAAAGCAATTACTATTTTTCGCAATTTAATTTATTTCAGTCTATGTTTGCTTCGAAGTATCATAGTGTGACATTCCTTCTTCGAGGTACATTTAGAAAAAGGGGCGTTACATCCTCTACCTCATATTCAGCTCCTTTTGGTCGAACAGGTACTTCAAGCTCTTGTGGTCGCTAAAGACATTGAGCGTCGCCCCATAAAGAAAGTGCCTCCATATCTTCAAAGCGAATAATACAGCTGCCAACTCCAGGTCATGTGTTAGGTAGTTCTTCTCATGCACTCGCAACTGTCTCGAAGTGTAAGCCACCACTTTTCTATTCTGCATAAGCACATACCCTAATCCTTGGCATGAAGCATCGCATTACACCTCGAAGGGTTCACATGGATCAGGTAGAACTAACACTGGTGAAGTAGTTAGTCGCCTCTTCAATTCTTGGAAACTTTCTTCGCAAGCATTAGTCCACTCAAAGGCTTGATTCTTCCTCATGAGCTAAGTGAGAGGCCCTGCTATCTTAAAGAATCCTTCAATGAATCTCCGATAATATCCAGCTAATCGCATAAAGCTCTGAATTTCTGTCACTGTCTTCGGCCTTTCCCATCGTAGAGTCGCCTCCACCTTTGATGGGTCTACTACAATCCCCTCCTTTGAGAATACGTGGCCCAAAAGCTTGACCTTTTCCAGCTAGAATTCACACTTCGATAGCTTGGCGTACAACTTCTTCTCCTCCAGAATTTGGAGAACTATACTGAGGTGTTCAGCATGATCCTCCTGATTTCGAGAGTAGATCAGAATGTCGTCGATGAAGATAACAACAAATCTGTCCAAGTAATGACGAAAGATTCTATTCATGTAATCCATGAATATGGCAGAGGCATTCGTCACTCTAAAAGGCATCACAAGATATTCATAATGACTGTAACGAGCACGAAAAGTCGCTTTGGGAATATCCTCCACCATTACTCGAATCTGATGGTAGCCCAATCGTAGATCGATCTTAGAGAATACCACTGGTCCTTTTAGTTGATCCATCAAGTCATCTATCCTCGGAAGTGGATACTTATTCTTGATTATGACCTTATTCAGCTGGCGATGGTCCACACACAATCGTGAAGTTCCATCCTTCTTTCTGACTAGTAACACTGGTGCTCCCCATGGTGACACACTGCGTCTAACAATCTGTTTTTCCAAGAGTTCTTCTAAATGCTTCTTGAGCTTAATTAACTCTGATGGTGACATCTTGTAAGGTGCTATAGATATAGGACCAGATCCAAGCACAAGATCAATGGTGAACTCTATCTCCCACTTTGACGATAGACTACGTACATCATCAGGAAAGACTTCGGGAAAGTCGTTAACCACTTGAATTGCATTCACATCCGCCTCGCCTTTGACTTTTAAGGAAGACAATAACAAGTATCCCTAAGCTCCTTCTTTCAAGAAAGCTTGAACTTGGTTGGCCGTCAAAAATCTAGAAACTTCATCCATAGGGAAAACTATGGTTTTACTAGAACAGTCTAACAGGATATGGTTAGAAGACAACTAATCCATTCCTAAGATTACGTTGATTTGGGAAAGAGGTAAACATATCAAATTAACAGAAAAGATTCGACCTTTAACAATTAAAGGACAATTTAAACAAACTTTGGTGGTAACAATAGGTTTAGCAGTAGGGGTAGAAACAGTCAAGTCAAAAGGTAAGGAAGACACAGGTAAACTAAGTCGTCGCACATAGTCATAAGAAATAAAAGAGAGGGTTGCCCAGAGTCATACAGTACAGTTAAAAGATTACCTCCTATGGTACCCTCTCCTTGTATCAGATCTTCATATTCGGAGGCTTCCGCTCCACTCATGGTGTAGACTCAGCCTCCTGCCTGCGATTTTGCAGCTCGTGCAGTGTTGACTGAAGGCTTCGCCTTAGCTTGATTGCAGTCTCTAGAGATGTGTCCAGGTTTTCTATATCTGAAGCAGATTATTCCCTTCATCATGCAGACCTTCGTCGGATGATCCTTCCAGCACTTCAAATGCTTTGGGAAATGATTAGACGAATAGTCGTTTTACAATATTTACAATTTTTGAGAATTTTTTGGGATTTTTCTGGAAACGTAGAATATTTTAATATATTCCTCGTTTTACATGCGCACTGAACAGAACTGAAGAAAGTCGATGTTTTCTCCGTGAACCTGGAACTATGGACACGTCGACGGGGGATCTTACTAAACCCGAGCCTGAACATAGTTTACGAGGTTTCACGTCTTTCAAGAAATTTTAACAGATAAAATAAAATAATACTGCACGAAATTTATCTGTCAGATTAATTAAATACTGATTTCTGTCAACTGTAACTATTATCCATTGAATAATAGCATATAATAAAAGTCCTATCACATTATCCTAATGCAATCTACTTTATGTCTAATTAATTCACTTTAATTCAAATTTAATGTAAAATAATCAAAGCTTCTTTGTGAAGCTTTGACTAAATAATGACCAAATGGCCCTTAGCTTCCAAGGAAAGCCAAAAACTCTCTCCTCCCTCACTCCTCAAACTCGGCAGCAGCCCAAAACAAAGGGGAAGGAAATTTGTTTGCTTTCATTAATTCATTTTACCACCCAAAATTCATTTTAACCTATAACACTTTCTCTCTCTTCCTTTCTTCTTCCTTCTTCACAAAACATTTCTCCTCCTTCTCTCTACATGAGAGCTACGACCAGCCCTCTTCCTTACCCTCAATCTTCACAAATTTTCTTCCAACCACATTTTCTTAATCCTCTCCCCCTCCTAAACATCTTTCTTGCTTGGAGCACCTTGAAATTCCACCATCTTCATCACTTTCTTCAAGCTTCAAGGATAGGGTTTTTGGGTAAGCTTCAAGACTCTTCTTCTCTTCTCTTCATTTTCGGTTTCAATGATGTTCTAATGACCATCTACACTCCATTTTTCATGTCCATATGCTATTCTAATCAAGTCAAAATTTCTAGGGTTTCTTGGAGATACAATCCGAAATTACAAGGAGATTTCTTGGGGTTTCTCTTGATTTCTTCACTTATGTAAGAGGAAGACACTTCTCCTCAACCTCTATTAGCATTTAGGAACCTTGATTGTTTGGTTTGTGGAAAAACCCTAATGAGGGTTATCCTTTGACTTTGTGATTAGTATGCTTATATGTTTATTTTTATGGAGTTCATGACCTTGATTGGATTGATTGTGTATATTGATATATTGGATTAGAATGGATGGCTTGAAATGGAAGAAAATAAATTTGGATGGCTTGGGTGGCCACGATTTTGAGGGTTAAATGGATGTGTTCTTTGTGAACAAGTTTTAACAAGTGAATGGTTAAATTAATCAAGTGTGTAGTATAAAATCAATAGAATGGAAAAATTGAGGATTGAACCCTTTAGGGAGGCCATGGCCTCTAGGACAAATTGGGACTTAAATATGTAAATTTTGGTAATCTTGGAGATTAGAAAAGTTAAATAGTTAAGACATAGATAATAGATTAGTAAATTAGTAAATTTGTAAGAATGAAATAAAATCGGAGATTCATAAATTTTAAAGAACCAAGAAATGAACTTGTCATGAAGCTTGAGGAATTTTTCAAGAGCAAGAACAAGAGAGTGTGAGATCTTGAGACCTTAGAATAATCTTCTAAGTGTATGAGCATAGATTGCTTTAGAAAAACTTGATTGATTTTGAGGACTTACTTAGTGACGGATCCTTGTAGGAATGACAAATCTTGAATAAGAATGCATAACGGACTTTAGAAATGTATTACCTTATTTGATTTCAATATTATGACATTGTGGGTCTATATGAGTGACCATTTATGGATTGATGCTCTCTTGGCCAAATTGTGGCATATTATGGAATGGTATGAAATTTGAATCATACATGTTCATGCATAGGGTCTTATGCATCGTGAATGTCCTATGGACTGTTGTAAGGCCAAGTTGCCTAGGAGATTGAACACACCTTAGTGCGGGTGCGAGTAGACTAGTGTAGGTCGTGTTTGACCTTGGGGGCGTCGGGGTGCGGGTCCTCCACAATGGGCAGTTGGTAGCTCTCCTACCCATGGGGCAAACCGATGCAAACGCACTGACGATCCGAACCGAGACACTGTCCTATATTGTGATCGAGCATGGAATGTCTGTACAATGCTTGGATGTGCACGTAAGAATTATTGATTTTAGCACTTTGGCCACGGCAGCCGAGTTACAGACATGTCCCCTGATCTTTCTCTCTGACTGTTTATGTCTAGCTCCATGGAGTAGGAATTTGGGAAAGCATGCATGTGCATCATGAAATAATTTGTCATTCTAAATCATTATTTTTCGTAACTGTGAATTGTCTGATCACTACTGTAACGAACATCTACCTGGAATTGTTTATTTGCTTACTGTTGGATCTACTGTTTATTAATTAGAAATGTTGTTTTGAATTGGTATTTGGGCGTGTTGCGCCGTTGGTTTCTGGCTGCTATAATTGGTAATGATCGTAGGACGTCTTACCTCTTTCTCGTTTTCCTATTATTTGCTGCTTGTGTGTATACGGTATCTGCTGAAGACGACGGCAAAGAGGTTGAAGCCCCTAATTTGCCCGGCTTCTGGCCCGATCAAGACTAGCATCTACTGGAGATGATGGAGGCGCGTATGCATGGATTTCTAGGCGATGTGCGTCTGACCTTCCTTGGAGGGCTGGAGTGTTGGCATATCAACTTGAGTTCCGATCGCTACATCTACCTGGGGGACGTATCGATTTCTCTAGCCTGGAGACGTCATGAGACGCTTATTCTCACCTGCTATGTCAGCCTGTGACTTGAGTTCTACTTGCCCATCCGTGAGATGTGGGGTGATCGTTACTACACCCCGCAGGAGAACTCTTTCGATTCCACCGTTCGGGCTCCTGCCCATGGCTCTGTGGTCCCGATGGAGGTTTCCTCAAATGAGGAGGATCCTGCTGAGGACCCTGATATGGTCCCTCCTCCTCTGAGGGACTGATTTTTCTGGTAGCTGCTGATGGCTGCCAGGGTTTTATTTTGGGGGCCTGATGTATTATTTTTGGTGGGCTGTACATTTTGATATTCTGGGGGATGTGTATATAAAATCCATAGGCAGGTATAGTTTTGTTTTTTTTGAAAATTTCCAGGCTTGTATCTAAAGTACAGTTGATATTCAATATATATATATATATATATATATATATATATATATATGCATATAATTCAGATGTGAGTTTGGCTTCCTGTCTTACTCGTTACTGCCATTCCAGCTTCGTCACTTAGTTTTATTTATTAATTAACAAAAAAATATATATACTGCCGTTTTACTCAAGTATTAAAGCATCGAACAAGTTAACCTTAAACTAAATGAACCGGGTCTTAATTTAAAAAAATTTTATTTTTTTGTATTTTCATTTATGTTTAATAATGTGACGTTCCCTCGCCAAAAAGGGACGTTACAGTTCATGCCTCTGAAAATTTTCTCTAGCTTTTTGATCCAAAGATTAGCCTTCTCTGGATTAAATTCCCTCTTAAACTGAGGTATGTTGTTACGATGGAACTCCGACAGATTTTAAGCATCAGTTGTTGCTTCTAGCTGTTGTGCATTCTTTTCCTGCTGTTGAGCAGCTCTCTCTTGTTGTTGTACAATGATGTTCGCCATTCACTGCATCGCTTATGCCACAGCAGCCATGCTCTCAGCTTCTCGTTCCAAGTTAACATGTCCTCCTCGTCCACGGGCCATCGTTTCTTTTCAAGTCAAGCTATAGAAAACACAAGGAAAGTCAGATGTATCCTTCCGGAATACCAAACACAGAGAATCATACAGCACAAACTAAGACAGACCTAATCACAAACCCAAAAGAAAACTTAAACCGGTGCTTTGATATCAAACTAGTGTAATGCCCCCTTTTTGGGAAGGAAGCGTAGCACATAAAACAAACTCAAACAACAAAATTATTATTTAGACCTGGTTCATTAGAATATAGATAATAGCCCGTTCATTTGTAAGTGTATAAAAATTTTGTGAATTCTTTTTTTTTTTTAATAAAATGATAAAACATATTCACAGCCGAAAATTAACAAGAGGTATGTATATATATATATATATATATATATATATATATATATATATATATATATATATATATATTCGTGTTTAGATACATCAATAATTACACAAAATAAAAGAAGCTTTCCGTGCCCCAAAATATATATATATATATATATATATATATATATATATATATATATATATATATATATAAATATATATAAATATGTATTTATATATATAAATATATATATAAATATATATATTTATATATATATCATGCGTGTTTAGATACATCAACAAGATTACACAAAATAAATAGAAGCTTTCCATGCCCATATATATATATATATATATATATATATATATATATATATATATACATATATATATCATGCGTGTTTAGATACAACAACAATTACACAAAATAAACAGAAGCTTTCCATGCCCCAAAAAAATATACATTAACAGCCCACCAAAAAGATAAAACATCAGGCCCCCAAAGCGATATACAATCAGCCACCCAAAAGACTACCAAAAAGAGACACGCCTCCATGAACAATTAAGAAGGAGCCTCGGATGGGTCCTCTTCAGGATCTTCCTTAGAAGAGGAAATCCTTATTGGGGCAGCTGACCCACGAGTAGTAGCTCGCGCGGTGGACAAAAATGAATCTGAACCCTCGCGTGGGGTGTACACACGCTCACCCTATACCTCTCGCACAGGCATGTAGAACTCTAACTAAACATGTAAATCAAAAGAAAACACAGGGGGATCATAACGACCCTATGCTAGAGACACAATCATGTCTCCAACATAAACAAAATGCTCAGTGTCAAAATCCACGTGCCAGTTATCACTACCTCCATGGAACCTCAACCTGGCATAACCCAAAAAGCCATGCGGACGGGATGTCATTTCCAAACAGATAACTAATCAAGATTAAGCCAAAAGCCAGGGAATTCGTGCACTTCCCCCTCTTCGCTGACGTCTTCAAAGAAGCACATAAATAAATAGAATAACAAAAATACAGAAAAGAGGTGAGCCATCCAGCATTCTGTAACATCCACCATAGGGTGCCACATTTATGTTACTTAATTACCAAATTACCCCCAAGTTCATAAAATGTGATGTTGTGATAAAAATACGAGTTGTAAAATTTTTTCCTCTTTGATATCGATAAATAAACTTAGCGAAAAATAGAAATATTATACATCATCACACATAATTTACATCATGTACATTACAGAAGTATTGTCGACATTATTTATATATAGACCAAGTCTCAAAAGTAGTTGACATACTTAAATATTTAAACGACACGCCCAAGTCTAACTAAACAGCAGAACCCTTAGTCGGGTCCTCTTCAGACTCCTCAGCAGGTAGGAATCCAGCTCGACGCGAGGTCCTATGGATAGGTGTCCGAGCAGACGACACAATACTAATTTCTGTTGGGACATAATAGCTAGTATCCCAATGCTGCCTAATTGACAGCGAAAATTCGACATGTACATATATAGTTACGGAAAGGAATGGATCTCCATGGAATTCCCTACTCATATTGACTGTCAGATTTCCTTGATATAAAAGTCTCTTCTCATTGGGACTAGTCCTCTATGCTCCAGCTCCACTGTGGAACTGTAGTCTCACGTAACCAAAGAAACTAGGTCTTGATGTCATCTTATCAAAACTCCGCTTCTACCACAGGAACATGCTCTTCTTCACCCTCTTGTTCTATGCCTTGCTCAATGTCTTTACCAAATATAAATACAGTACAAAATAATATACAAAGAGGTGAGATCACCTACGCCAATACCAACATGGTAGAACAGAGATAACACATACAATATATCATATAGATATATCATACCATAATCACAATCAAGCCATCAACATTATTTATCATAACAGATACAATAAATAATAATTACCATCATGCCATTAACATTATTCAAATCACACAATAATTATAATAATGCCATCACATGATTATCATCATCATCATCCATTATTCCTCAACAGTTCAATTGTCATAACTAATATTCCCCAATTATTATTTCATACAAATATAAATACTCAAATTTATGCATGTGCACATAGACTCAATTTCCTACTCCATGGAGCTAACACTCAGTTCGAAGAAATTGATCCGAAAAATCTGTCTGTACCAATATGCCTCAGACCACGTGCCACATTTCTCATATGTACTTGCACATCTAGCATATACACGACATTCTTTACTAGATCTTGATTAAGAATAGTGTCTCAGTCAGGATCATCGGTGTATTGCGTCGATCTAACCCACGGTACAGAAGAGCAACCAACTGCCCACTGTAGGCAACCCGCACCTCGATGCCCCCAAAGTCAATAAGTGACTTACACTATGCATATCGCATCAACTCAAGAGGTGTACGTCTCTCCTAGGCAAATAGCCTTATCCAGTCCATCGGACCTTTTCAATGTATGTTCAATGCACCAATGCCAATCATAGGCAAAATTCATCATTTTCTCATACAGTGTCCATACACTAGTTTATGCATCTAAATTGCACCAATGCCAATCACAAGCAAAATTCATCATTTTCTCATATAGTGTTCATACACTAGTCCAATAGTAATCCTACTGTTTATTCAATCGCAAAAATCATATTATCGCGTTTTCCTAGTCGCGCAACATTTTCATCGCATTTTCACAATCGCGTAACATTTCTGTTACGTTTTCAAATCGCATAGCGATTTTCCATCGTTTTCTCAATCACGTAAAAATATTTCATCATTTTTCAATCACGTAGTGATTTTTCAAAAATATTTCAATCGTGTAAAAATATTTAAACGTTTTCAAATCACGTAGAAATATTTTAACGTTTTTCACATCGCGTAGCTTAAAAATCACGTTTTTAAGTTACGTAAATCATTTTTCACCATTTTACAACCATGTAAAATATTCCAAAATTTCTAATTCAACCTTTCTCAAAATAATATGACTTCTCACATTATTTTCCACATTTTCTTACTCAAGAAAATTCTGTTCACAATTTATTCCATAAATTCACCATTTCATTGAATTAAATCAATGTTTCTCACTTAAAATTCTCTAACGCTCTCCAAAACCCAAAGGATGAGTTTTATGTTAGTAAATTTTAAATCATCAACGTTTCCTTTATAACTCAAAATAAATTCTCAAATTCAATCCTTTTCTAAAATAATTTGAGGTTCAAACCCTTACAACCTCTATTTTCCTTTTATAACTGAATTTTTTGTTTCTCAAGTGATAAAACACTCTGATTCCCTTTCCAAAATCCTTTTACTAAATCAAATTATATTTCACTTTGAAAATCACTTTGTTTCATAAAATCAAGGCATTTATAAGCCTTCAAAACTGTGGACATGGCCATTGAAACCATCAAAATATTTTTCCTTCTAAATCATCTAAGTTCCATTCATGGTTTTACACAAATAAAACCATTAAAATTTCTCACCAAAACCATGAACACTTATTCCTTGAAAACAAACCTTTTGTTTATTTTCCTTGCTTTTCTAAACATCCAATTTTACCATTCATGAAAATATTAATTTTTGAACACCTATTTTGAGGTGTAGAGGCTGAAATCCTTATGGTCATTAGAACCAAAAATTGTTTTCCTTTCCAACAATTTTTATGGCATACATCACATATAATCAACATATTATATTTCAAGCATACCATAAAAGCAAATAAAAATCATACTAAGCATGCAAACACAAATAAATCATGCAAAACACATCAAGCATAAGCAAATAATCAAAAACACATAAACGCCTACAAATAATTACATGACCATGGATATGAATCCTCACATGGATTCACCATCCATCAAATACACAAACCATCTCTCACCACCATACTTGGTTGGTGAGATGGATCTCCCTCTTACCTCTTGAAAAACCTCAAAGACTCCTTGTTTTGCTTCTTTTTCCAAGTCCTTCACCACCAAAAGCTTTTCAAATACAAAACAAAACACAAGTTTATTAGTATATCAAGCTTGAACAAGAAGAACCATAGATCAAAATGGGTTAGAACATGAAAAAGAGATAAGAAATGAAGTTTTCCTTACACTTCACCTCAAAAACCCTAGAACTTGCTCTTGGAAAAAATCCTTGAAGATGGAAGATTTAGAGCTTGGTCTAAACTACAAAGGTTCTTGAATTGAAGTAAGGATTCAAGATAGGTGGTTGTTTAAAATTGTTGAGTGATGGAAGATGGTTCTTGGTGCTATGGCTGTGAGCTTTGCTTAGAGAGAAAGGAGAGAAAATTTTGTGAACTTAGCTTCTTGAAAAATGATCAATAATGACCAAGGTGATCAATAATGTCTTCAAATTTTGCTTTAGCTTCTAAACCCATCACAAAAACCGTCCCCCCCTCCATGCTTCATCAAAATGTGACCAATCTCACTAGCCACCATTTTAGGCAATCTTAACCATTGATTAGATCAATGGTTAGGATTAATGTAGCTTCTAGGTTTAGCCTTAGATAGAAGACTTAATCTAGGCCATTGGATCTTTCCTCCTTGAAATCCTAGCCATTAGATGTATCTCCAAAATGAAGGGTCAAGATTACTCCTTCAAACTTTACATCCAAGGGTCATAAATGGTCCTAGCCACTTTGTAAGACTAAATCTCCACCGTTGATTAAATCAATGGTGGATATCCAAGCCACTAATGTTGACTATGAAGTACAATATTTATTTATTTTTATCTGCTATAATCTTACGAATAATATTTTTACTGTATTTTTATTACCCGATAATTCAATACAGTACAAAACACAGTAAAAAAAATTTAAAAAACTATTTCCGGATTCAAGTTTAGTAAGATCCCCCGTCTCCGTCTCAACAGTACGAATTTTTTGAGCTACAGATAAATTTTCACTTTTTGCGACCCACCTAGGCCCACATATAGCCCCTTGGGCCCACAGATGACCCACGGATAACACTAAAATAATCAGAGTAATATAACAATTTCATAATCATCCACAAAATTAGAAAAATTAGAAAACTTACAAAAAATCAAATCAGATTACGTAAAATAATTAAGACTTAACAGTAAAAATTAATTTACGTAAAATTTTTCTCGGCCCGAAAATTATTATTTTCTTGACACTGAGTAAATCACACAAAATGATCAAATGTACTGACAAAATATTCAAAATAATTTTACAGTACACAGAAATCACTAAACAATAAAATTCTGTTAACTGTCAAAATTACTGTCAACTAGTTGGGAAGTTTGGGGTGTTACATATTCAATACCAAATACGGCAGTAAAGAAACAGAATGGCGCAAGACGCCTACATAGCAATGCAACAATATTAACAGTAATAGCAAGCGATAAAAGAAAACAACAACAGAATATCAGATAATAAACAGTTACATTGTTCAAATAATCATAACAACAATAAAAGAAATAATTCCGCAATCACATAAATTCATGCCAGGTAAAGTATGTGACGAGCAATGCACATGCACAAAGTACCAAAAATCTTACTCATGGAGCTAGACACAAACATAAGAGAGAATGATCAAGGAGACATGCTAGTATCTCGTCAGCCTAAAATCAAGTGCTTTCAGAAAATCAATAATTTACACAACAAGGCTTTATACACAACAATCTTCACAAGATTGCGATATAGGACAATGTCTCAATCCGGATCATCGGTGCGTTTACATCAGTCTATCCCACGGCCCAGAGGAGCTACCAATTGTCCATTGTGAGACACCCGCACCCCGATGCCCCCAAGGTCAACAAGTGATCTACACTAGTCTATTCGCACCCGCACTAAGGTGTGATTCAACTACTAGGCATAAAGCCTTACTTCGACAATGCATGATGACTCAATGCATACAATTATATGTAATCATCAATAGCATGATTTTTTTACAATTCCATGCCACAAAAGGGCTCGATCCATATTAATTAATTCTTGGTCCCACATATGGACCCACCATAACTCATCATCAAATTTTCAAGAGTAATACATATTTATTAAAATTCAACACAAAGCTATGTCTCTATTTCAAGACCTTTATCAGTAAGCCTCTCTAGAGGAATTCTCTTATAATTCTCATTCAATCTTTATTTCTCTTAATTAGCCAAGTTCTTTAATTTAATCATACTTACTTAGAAAATTGTTCTATGGTTCTCCAAGCCTCACACACTTTTGTTCTTTTCTTAAGTTCAAAATCACCCTAGGTCATCAAATAAATTTTTTCCTTCATTCCTTCTATCTTATGAATCCATAATAAATTTTTAAATCACCTAATCACCTAAGCCTTAATTTGATGCATGAATTTTAGTCAATATTGCCCTTGAGGCCGTGACCTCCCAAGGACAAGAGTCTGACCAATTTTCCATCATATAGTTAATTACTTAACACTCAATTACTTAAGTTCTAAGGTTACACAAAAATCACATGCTTCAACCCATAAAAGGCCCTAGAGGCCATGAGCCTCCCAAGGGGTAAGAACCCAAAATTTTCCATTGCATTAATTAATTCTTTAACACTTAATCACCTAAGTTCCAATTTCTACAAAAATTAAATCTTGAACACCCAAAAATTTGGCATCTTGGCTGTGAATCCAAAAGGGGCAAAGATCCCTAAATTTTTCATATATCAATCCAAGCAATCCAATATATATTCTATAGCCATCAAGATACACAGTGACAATTAATAAATTCATACAAGTCAAAATAACTACAAAATCATGAGGAACAATACAACAAAGAGAGCAATCCCACATGGATTCCTCATCAACAACACCAAAAATGTTTCCTCACCACCAAGATAGGTTGAAGAGGATTATCTCCCTCTTACCTATAGAAGACAACACAAGAAAGCAAGCCTCTTGATCCCTTTGTTGCAATTTTCATCCTCCACCTTCAAGAGAACCCTAAGGTGAGCAAACTTTTACAATCCTCACTCAAACCATGAAAAGAGGAGTTCTTGGTCACATAGGTGACCAAGAAAATGAAAAAGAAAAGAAAAGAAAAGAAAAGAAAAGCCAAGAGCTTTACCTTAAAGCTTCAAGTTAGGGCTCTAATGGTGGGAGATGAAAAAGGAAGATTTAGGAGATGATCACTAAAGAGAAAAGTCTTAGGATGATGAGAGGAAGCAAGAAATGAGATTACTTTAACAAGCTAGTGAAGATGGCCTCCCAATGGTGTAGTTGCCGTGGAGTAGAGAGGAAGAGAGGAAGAGAGGAAGAGAGAACAACTTGAGAGAAACAGAAGATGAAGTGAGAGGAAAGTGATAGCTTTTCTGATTTGAAAATTATGAGTGAAAAATGATAAAGTAAAAAACATATTTTTGGCTCCAAAAAGCCCTCATTGCCATGGAGCTTGGGAGGGAGGAGAGAGAAGACAAAGCTTCTTTAGGAAGTTTTGGAACACTTTTTCAAAAGTCAAATGATAATGTCACATGCATGGTGTCATCTTTGATGATGTCATTAAAGTGCTTTCTAAAAAAGATGACTAACACTCTATTAAAGTTATTATCTAGTGGATAAATGTTACAGTTAATAAAAATAGTATTTATTGTTCATCGGATAATTTCACAGTACAACAATTTTATTTATCGGATAAAACTCAAAAAATAAAACTCCGTAAACTGTGTCTGGCTTCGGGTTTAGTAAGATCCCTCATCGATGTTTCCACAATCTAAGGTTTTTCGGCCTCGGGAAAAATATTTTATTTTCCCGGCCCCACTCAGTACGTACGCAAAATGAAAAATATATTAAAATAATCAACGTTTCTAGAAAAATCCACAAAAATTCATAAAAATAACAAATATTATAAAATGACTATTTACCATGAAACAAACAATTTTTGGGGTGTTATAGGTAAGGTATCCTAAGGTGTAAGGAGTGCTCTTGCTTGTACAAAGGTTTTCCTAGCACCCGTGAAGTTTAGGAGATAGTGAAGAAAATCTCAAGTTAAGCTTGGGGATTGGACGTAGGCCACAAGTGGTTAGTGGTTGAACTAAGATAAATCATTGTGTTTGCTTTTCTCAACTCTATCTCCTTTACATTTGTGCTTTAAATATATATGCTCGAGTTGAATTTGATATTTAGCTTATTTGCTTCATTTATCCTATAGCCCAAGTGGTATTTAAGAAATCTCTAATAGACAAACCTTTGTTAAACTTATTCCGCTGCATGTGTTGATTGAAAATATCAAAATGCATAATTTGTCAAAGTTGTTTTAAAAGTTTGTGATCACCCAATTCACCCTCTCTCTTGGGTGATGGTTGTCATGACAAACAAGTGGTATCAGAGCTTTGTACTCTGTTGAAAGCTTAACCGCTTAGAGTTAAAGATCCTTGTTTGTTGGCAACTATTGAAAGATTTTCAAAATGGAAGGTTTTGAAATTGATAAACCACCATTCTTTGATGGTGTGCTTTTTGTTTATTGGAAAGCTAGAATAGAATTTTATATGCAATCTATTGATCTTGATTTGTGGGATATTGTGCTTAATGGATTTTCTTCTAAACCAAAACAAGATTAGAATGCTTATGACAAGAAATGTTTTTCCTTGAACATTAGAGCAGTGATTTAATAACCATAATATAATCGTCATTATACTACAGACAATAAATTAAGGCCTATTACCACTGCAACAACGCATTTCCAAATATTTCCACTGTGTATGTATAGAAAATAGAAGCTACGAATGAAACATATATATACTACAGACACTAAATTCAAGCCTGCTACCACTGCAATAACACATTTCCAAATATTTCCACTGTGTGTGCATAGAAAATATAAGCCATGAACTAATCATTGTTGGTATCAGAGCCTGTTGGGGAAGTAGGAAAGTAAATGAACAGATTTATGTTGCTTTTATCTTACTGAACTAGATACTAACATTGTTATGTTATAATGCTTTGATATTTATCTGATCTGCTTATTTCTTTGTTAAACTATGTTATAACCTATTAATCTTTGTTATTATAACTGAATCGGAAAGTATGCAGTTCATGTTACACTATCTTGGACTGGATGGTACATAATACCCGTGTTGGATCTGTATTGCGGGGCTGTAGCAGTAAGACCCAGTGGTGAAGGGCAGTAAGTCTAATTCAACAATATTTCCACAAGTAGTGATAGTTTGGGTACGGTGGTGACCGTGGTTCAAGATTTGGTAAATGCTTGCAGAGGCTATAGATTTAGATATAATTATAAACTTAAAAGGTTAAAATATAGTTTAATAATTGATAAACATCTCATATCTAAATCAAAAGTATAAAATAACTTGATAATCTTAAGATCTAGTTCAGAAGATAAATTTAACTTAAATTTCTCATTTCCATTTCTATGGAACTATATGATGGCTATAATATCGGGGGTATATACACCATATTTGCTTTTGATCTTTGATTTCTGCATTTATATTCTATTTTAATATCTACATTACTTTTCTCCCTTCTTATCTTTCTTTATTTCTTTTATTATGTTGCAATCTTTGTCTTCATCTCTTTCTTCTAAACTTTCAATCAAATCATCTCAATCTTCATCTTCTTCTCTTTCTGAAGAACAAACTAAAACACCTAAAACTGACATCTTTAATGAAGAAATTCATTTTGAAGATATTAACCAAGACTTTGATAACTGGGAAATCCTAAAAATTTCCACAAACGAACTCTACAAACCTGAAGGTAGATTCTTTAGGAGTTCTGATTACATAATTAGGACTGTAGAGAAACAAAACATAATTGAATCGGACGACGAAGAATTTCATTTGTTGTTTGAAGAATCAATTAAAAAACATAAATCAAAGTATAACTTTCTGCATATTGCTTGTGTGCAGGTTGCTGTCAAACCATTAATCTGTGATGGATTAAATGCATCTGTTCTTCTTTGTTTAAGAGATGTTCATCACAACAAATTCCATGACTCGCTGCTTGGAACTGTTGAAACAAGCTTAGGTCATGGTCCAATCTACTTCAACTGCTACCCAAATAGAACGGTTAGTCTCCAAGACAAAAACATTGTAAACAGTCTTTTCATAAATCTAAAAGTCTGTGGCTTAGACATGAAGCCCAGATCTATCCCTTTGTCTTTAATCTATAGGATTCAGTATAAAGTAATGAATTCTTCTATGTCTAAAGCCTTAAAATCTAAAGATAATGGCGTAACAACCTTATTTTTAACTGACATATCTAAGGCCAACGTAGTTGTCCCAAAAATGATCCTTTGGGAGGTTGTCATTCTGCCCCAAAAATAGATTATGGATGAAGCTGCACCAGCTTTGCCTAGACAATCTCCTGAGATTCAAGAAATTGTCCAACATCAATCTAGAAAAGTTGATTAACATTTGACCGAAGAAACTCATTCAGCTCATCTAGATCTTTTAGGACTAACTTATCTAGATCTGATAATTTTAGATCTGCTTTATCTAGAAAATCATTTTCAACTGCAGGATCTTCTTCTTCAATTAATCTGCATGGTTTAAACACATCATCAACCCTTCCTAGACCTATCTACCGTCAGGAAGATAACAATGATCAGAGATCTATTCTCTCTCCAACTTTCTCAGATATGAATGATGTCCATGATTAGTACACCATTCGTAATTGATAAACCAACCCTTAAAAAAGACTTCTTTTCCAAGGCATGGACATCTCAACGAAAATGGTTTTTTGAAAAATATAAGGGTGAAAACAAAATTGAAATCCAGAATAAATGGTATTTATTTATGGAAAATGTCAAAACCAATGTTCCTTTCTTTGACTAGTTTCATGCCTATTTAACTAGGAATGAAATTCCTTATCCATGGAGTATAGGCCTAATGGAGGATCTGTCTGTTAACGTCTTAATAGTATGGCATCGAAAGGACGAAACTCTTGTCAAATCTGTCCTTCCTCCTCAAAGTTCTTATTTCTTAGATAAGAAAGATAAATCTAATAAACCTGTCATCGCCTCTCCTTTTAAATCTAAAATAGATGACGAGTCCATAGGTCCGCAAGATATTAAAGGTCTTATGGAACAAAATAATTATACAAACAAATATATTCAGGTCTTAGGTGAAAAAATCTTAAACAAGGAACCTAAGAATAAAGAAAAACAACCAGAAGATATACCTTCAGTTTCTGGAGTCAAAACTGAAAAAACTGCAATCGAAAAACCCATCTTCAAATTGTTTAGAGTTTATAAACAAGTTAAAGAAAGTATCAAACTTCTGAAAACAAAAAAACATAGGAAGTTCAAACCCAAACACTGATCTTGCCAGTGAAATTGTTTCCAAAATAAATCGTATTCCGCCTTCTAATGAAGTCATTCCGGATACACCCCAATATGAAACTTCCAAAGTTTCCAAATCTTTAATCATTAACATACTCAAACAATCTGATTCCTAGTTTGAATTAGATTGTCAATCCAAATAGAGCTCTGTCATTAAGGTCAACCCAGTTATTAGCAAAGTTCTTAACTAGAAAAATCTTTTTAAACTCTACTATCAACAAGCAACTCCTCCTGATCTGTTGCTTGAAGAACGTGACCCAACCTTTAAATCTTTTAGCACTAACAACGTCTATGTCTGGGATATAGAGGAAAAAACTGAATATCAAATCCTTAATACTCTCCAGGAAATGACAATGGTGTCTACAGCCTATCAAACATCTTATGACTGTAGTGACCAAATTATCTATGAAGTCCTTGTTGCTGGCTTCACTGGTCAACTCAAAGGTCAGTGGGATCATTATCTTACTGATAATCAATGAAACGATATCACAAACTCTGTTAAACTTGACCCTGAACATTTTCCTATCCTCAGTAATGGCAAGCTGATTCTTGACTCAATAAATGCATTAATTTTTGCCATTGTTCAACACTTCATTGGTGATACATCTATCTAGCGTGATAGATCTGCTGAACTCTTGTCTAATCTTAAGTGCAAAACCTTAGCTGACTTTAGGTGGTATAGAGATACCTTTCTTACTAGGGTTTATACTCGAGAAGATTGTCAACAACCATTCTGGAAGGAGAAATTCCTTACAAGTCTCCCAAAATCTCTAGGTGATAAAGTTAGGGATAAAATCTGTGGTCAATCTCTTAGTGGAGAAATTCTTTATGAGCAATTGAGTTACGACCAACTAATTGCTTTCGTCCAAAAAGTAGCCCTAAAAATCTGTCAAGATGATAAAATCCAATCTCAATTAGCCAGAGAAAAAACTCAAACAAAGCGGGAGCTTGGAAACTTCTGCGAACAATTCGGCCTTCCTTGAGCTAGGAAGAAGAAGACAAAACCAAAACAGATTCACCGACAGAATAAAAAATCAACATATTTTAAGCATAAAGCTTCAACCAAACCTAGAAGACTTAAGCAAGAATTTAAGTCAAAACCTCCAATCAACAATGTTAATGTCCTTAAAAAACCCATAATCTGCTATAATTGTGGTAAACCTGGTCACATTAGCAAATACTGTTAGCTTAGAAAAAAGATAAAAGCCTTAAATCTTGAACAAGCTGTTGAAAAACAACTCAACAACCTGTTAATAGAATCATCCAATAAAGATTCTAAAAGAGAATTTTCTGAAGATTTAAACCAAATTCAAGATGATGATGCCTCATTGTCTGATGGAGATTCAGACTCTTTAGTAGTTAATGTTTTAACCAAAGAACAAGATCTTCTGTTTGAAGTTCTTAATTCTATCGAAAACTCTGAAGAACGTAGTATCTTCTTACAAAAGTTTAAATCCATTATTGAAGAATCTTCTTCTAAAAACTTGAACAATCCAATTATCAGAAACAAATATGACCTTAAAGAAACAATCAAGAAGCTTGAGAAAACTTCTTCTAAAAAACCCGACACTCTTCAAGATCTTCAATCTGAGATTAACAGTCTTAAAATTGAAGTTAAAAGTCTTAAAGAACTATAACAAATTCATCATCTTATCATCTCCCAGTTAGGTGATATGCAAACTGATTCTGAATCAGAACAATCTGAAAAGATTACTGAAACTACAATCTTATTAAAACAAAAAGAACAAGTGGATAATGAAGCATTCTGCGACATTATTAATCAATTGAAAATTCAAAAATTCTTCATCAACATAAACATTAAAATCAAAGATTTTGTTCTAAACATTGTTGCACTATTTGATACTGGTGCAGATTCAAACTGTATTTTGGAGGGTATAGTCCTGACAAAGTATTTTGAGAAAATTACTGAGTAGCTTAGCACTACTAGTGGTTCCAAACTAAAAATACAGTACAAACTATCCTCTGCAATCATCGAAAATCAAGGTTTCCAGGTCAAAACCTCTTTTCTTCTTGTCAAGAATCTCAAAGGTGAAGTAATCTTAGGAACTCCATTTATTAGGTTTCTCTTCCCTTTGCAAATCACTGACAAAGGTAATATTACCTAACATCTCGGTCAAACTGTCTGTTTTCCATTCCTCAAAAAACCAATTCTTAAATCTCTTAATCTAATTGTTAATTTAATTAACAATAAGCAAAAACAAATTAAATATCTTAAGGAAGAAATTTCTTATAAAAATATCGAAGCTCAACTTTCCTAACCCCAGGTTCAGAAATGCATTCAATCTCTTCATCTTCAAATCCAAAACTCGATCTGTTCTGACCTTTCAAATGTATTTTGGGAACGAAAAAAACATGTAGTTGATCTGCCATATGAGAAAGGCTTCAACAATCGACAAATCCCAACCAAAGCTCGTCCTATCCAGATGAGTCATAAACTACTTGACTACTATAAAAAAGAAATCAAAGATCTTCTATCAAAAGGTCTCATCCAAAAAAAGTAAGTCTCCTTGGTCTTGCTCCGCATTCTATGTCAACAAACCTGCTGAGATCGAAAGAGGAACTTCGTGTCTAGTCATAAACTACAAACCACTTAATCAAGCTCTTCAATGAATTAGGTATCCTATTCCAAACAAAAAGGATCTTCTTAAACGAATCCATTATGCTAAAATCTTTTCTAAATTCGACATGATGTCAGGATTTTGGCAAATCCAACTCAAGGAGAGTGATCGCTATAAGACAGCTTTCACTGTACCTTTTGGGTAGTACGAATGGAATGTAATGCCTTTCGGTCTGAGGAATGCTCCTTCAGAATTCCAATGAATCATGAATGAAATCTTTAATTCATATTCAAATTTTACGATTGTATGCATTAATAATATCTTTGTATACTCCCAATCAATTGATCAACATTTTAAACACATTAATATCTTTATTAATGTAATTAAGAAAAAATGGTTTAGGCTTAAGTTTGGTGCAACCATAAACCCAGGGACATGTATCTAAATCAAAGATTAATCTGTTCCAAACCCAGATTCGGTTTCTTGGTCATAATATCTTTCAAAGAACCATCAAACCTATCAATCGAGTCATTGAATTTGCTGACAAATTCCCTAATCAAATTATTGACAAAAATCAACTACAGAGATTTCTTGGCTGCTTAAACTATGTCACTAATTTCTTTCCTCAACTAAGTAATGATCTGTTAATAATTTCAGTATCTTAAATGCCTTTTGTTTGATCTAATTGGACTCTATATGTGCTCAATTATTGATATTTAGCTAAGTTTCTGCTTTAGAGCTTAACTGGATGTTTGTTGTGAAACTATGCTTAAATGTGGTTGTAAATACTCATAAATGAATTATGCTTTTCAGGATATCTTTGAGTGTTTGAGTCCATTAACATTGAACCAAGATTGATGACCATTTAGGGAGAGAGATGAATGCTTAAGAAGATCAGTTTTATCCCTAGAAGCAAAGGAAGAAAAGCAGTTATGAAGATTCAAGGTTACATTTGAAGAAAGTGGTTAACACGGCCCGTGTTAAATGATACGGGGCAAGCCGTGTACTCCTCTGACTATTTGAAGACTAGGTCAAATGCTAGTTTTGGATCAACACGGCCCGTGTCAAATGACACAGGGTAGGCCATGTACGAAAGTGGTTAACACGGCCCGTGTTAAATGATACATGGGCAAGCAGTGTACTCCTACTCGACTATTTGAAGACTAGGTCTCTGTCAAATGACACAGGGTAGGCCATGTACGTCTCTGTCTTCACAAGGAAAATCAGTTTTCAGCCTTGACCGATAACACGGCTGGTGTCATAAGACACGGGTTGGGCCATATTTTTATCTGACTTTGAAATTAGTTGGAGTTTTGTCACCAGATTCAGACACGGGTTGGGCCGTGTTATATGACACGACCCATGTCATCGGCTTAGAAATTTAAATTCAAGTTTTAATGCTAAATTAAGTATCAAAACCTATAAATAGGGTTGCTTAGAGTCCCTAAGGGGGACCTGGACAAAGAGAGCCATCAAGGAAACTGAGGGAAACACGAAAACCAAGAAAGAGAGAGGTTCGATTGAAGATTGGAGATTCAGATTCGAGCAATCGAAGATCAATCATTCTCAAATCTTGGAAACTAGTTTGATTTTTAGTTTTCTTTTCTTTCTCTTGTTCTGAACAATGTTTTTCTTTAAATTTTCTTCCGTTGTTGAATTTGCCATGTGTGGCTAAACTTCTTGATTGGTTAAGGGAAGATGAAACTCTAGTTTTAATTATGTGAATCTTGCATATTTATTTATATTAATACAATTATGTTTTTATTCATATGTTTCTGTTCTCAAATCAATATAAAGGTCTTTATATTCTTGCCAAATTTCAAGAGTGGTAAAACTAGGATTACTATGCGTGGTTGCGATGGTAGAACTAGTGAAATATATGATCTAAGTAATTTAATCCCAGTGTGTGATTAGATCTTAGTGTGATTGGTTTTCTAATTCTTAATGCAATCATTAGGTAGGTGTAAGAACTGTTGCTTTACAAATAACTAATGGTTAGGGTTTGATTTGAGCGGTTGCTGAATTAAGCAAAACTTAAGGAAAACAAGGGATTTATCTCACAATCACATAAGAACATAATTGATCATGTTGATATGAAGAGTATGTAAGTTAGCATAATCATATAAATCTAGTAGTGGATTCCGTCTCTTAACCAATATCTTTAACTTGGTAATTGAATTTGTGTTTACTGTTTTGGTTGATGTTTAATTTCTTTTGTTAGTTTTAATTAACAAAACCCCCATTTTTACTTTTTACTGTTTATTGTACATCAGAGTTTAATTTAGGAATTAGATTGATAGTGTCAATTGAATTGGTTCTCTGTGGATCGACCCTTGCTTATTACAACTGGTTGCAAGGTTTTTATATTTGTGGTGGAACTTGGCAACTATTTTTGATATAATTCTTTATCGTATTCCACATCACACCAAATTTTGGCGCCATTGCCGGTGAACTAATTTTTCAATTACACTATTAGTTTGTTTCCTATTTTTCTCTCTGTTTTTGTTTTAATTTTAATAGTTTCAGTTGTTCTCTTCAACTGTATTGCCAGTGTTCATGTCCGGTGAAGAGGTGAACGAGCAATTGAGAAATTTAAGGCAATACTTTGAATAAATCAGCTCGCAACATCAAATACCCCTCCAATTCACATCTGCTGACGTTGAAGCTGCCCATCACATAGACCTTTCAAGTTCTGCGGCATCTGAGATATCTGAGCCACCTGAAGAAATAGTGATGGCAGAAAATACGTTATGGATGTTGGGTGCTCCGGACTTGGGCCAACAACCTATGTGCATAGAAATTCCTGAGAATGAGGAGGCTTTTGAGTTGAAATATAGTCTAATCCATCTTTTGCCATCTTTTAATGGACTAGCCAGAGAAGACCCTAACAAGCATCTGAAAGAAATCCATGTTGTGTGTTCCAACATGAAGCCCACAGGAATTTCAGTGGAGCAAGTCAAGTTGAGAGCTTTTCCATTTTTTCTAAAGGATTCTACAAAGGAGTGGCTATACTATTTACCGCCAGGTTCCATCCAGTCATGGCAGAACATGGCTCGAGCTTTCCAGGATAGATATTTCCTTGCTTCAAAGGCCGCCACTTTCAGAAAAGAAATTTGCGGCATCCAACAAAGGCATGGGGAATCACTTCATGAATACTGGGAGAGATTTAAGAGATTATGTGCCAACTATCCTCAACATCAAATCAATGAACAGCTTCTGATGCAGTACTTCTATGAAGGTTTGCTAGTGATGGATCGTAACATAATTGATGCTGCCAGTGCAGGAGCTTTGGTTGATAAGACTCCTCGAGAAGCTAGAAACTTGATATCTAGAATGGCTGCAAACACTCAATAATTTTTCACTCAGAATGATACAGGAGTGAGAGTAGTTAAAGAGGCCGACACAACTAGTTTGCAGCAACAAATGACCCAGTTGACTGTCATGGTTCAGAAGCTGATGGACAATGAGAAAGCACCGGTATAGGCATGTGGGATTTGTTGCTCTTCAGGACATCCCACCGATATGCGTCCCACTCTGCAAGAGGACACAAATGAAGAGGCTAAGGCAGTGGGGGGATTTTCTGCACCATCCAAGAATTACAACCCCTACTCCAACACATATAACCCAAGGTGGAGAGATCATCCTAAATTAGCTATGCAAAGCAGCCCCAAGCTCAACCTCAAGCTTATGGACCCCCAAGGTTTCAGCAAAGACAAACACCTTTTCCTCAGAGGCAGCCACAAGTTCAAGCTCTTAGGCAGCCTGAACCTTCATTGGAAGAGTTAATGAGACAAATGGCCATCAATAATATTCAGTTTAAACAAGAAACAAGGGCCACAATCAGTACCTTGCAAAACCAAGTGGGATAGTTAGCCACTGAGATCAATAAGGTTCAAAGTCAGATTTTTGGGAAACTTCCCTCACAGCCAAAGGTAAACCCAAGAGAAAATGCTAGTGTTATCACCTTACGAAGTAGGAAGACACTTGACGAACCCACATCTTCCTAAGTCGCTGAAGACAAAGCTCAAAAGCCTAAGGAGGTAGAAGAGGAGGGGCTCAATCCTAAGACCCCTAAGGTAAGTGTTTCTGAACCACTCCCTAATTATGTCACTAAGGCCCCTTTTCCGAGTAGGTTGGTTAAAAATAAGAAAGAAAAAGCGGATAAAGAGATCTTAGAGACTTTTAGGAAAGTTGAAGTTAACATTCCTCTGTTATATGCCATTAAGCAAGTGCCTAGATATGCTAAGTTCTTAAAAGAATTATGCACTAGCAAAAGAAAGTTGAAAGGTAATGAGTGGGTCCAGGTGGGAGCAAATGTTTCAGCTATTTTTAATAAGAAACTCCCAACTAAGTGTAAGGATCCTGGCACATTCACTATACCATGCACTATTGGTAATGCCAAGTTTGAGAGGGCAATGCTAGATTTAGGTACATCTATCAATGTCATGCCCTTTTCTATTTATGCATCTTTACATCTAGGACCTTTAGAACTAACTAGAGTTATCATTCAACTGGTAGACAAGTCTAATGCATACCCTAAGGGAGTTGTTGAAGATGTTTTGGTACAGGTAAATGAATTGGTGTTTTCGACATATTTCTATGTGTTGGACATGGAGGAGGACAAATCCCTCAACTCTGCCCCCATTCTGTTAGGGAGACCATTCCTAAAGACTGCACAGACTAAAATTGATGTGCATTCGGGAACATTGACAATGGAATTTGATGGAGAGTTGATCAGATTCAACATCTTCGAAGCTATGAGATACCCGAGTGATGTGCACTCCGCTTATGTTATTGATTTCTTTGATGTGTCTGAATCTTTAATTTCTGCTGTTTTTAAGTCTAATCAATTTGATGCCCTTGATACAGTTTTGACTTATAATTTAGACTCCCAGGAATCAAAGAAGGATGACAAAGAAGAGCCATGGAGCGAGGAGGTTGATGAAGTAGTAGCAGCCTTGCATACGCTCTCTTCCATCTCAGAAGGACATAAGGTTTCATATGTTGAGCTACCTATTACCACTGATATACCTAAACCTTCTGTTGTGTAGGCACTAGAATTGGAACTGAAGGAATTGCCTGCCTATTTGAAATATATATTTCTAGGTGAAAAGGAAACACTCCCGGTGATAATCGCTAAATCCCTTACCCAAGAGCAAGAGGAGAGCTTAATTTCTGTGTTGAAGGAACACAAGACAACCATTGGATGGACTATTGCGGACATCAAAGGTATTAGCCCCTCCATTTGCATGCATAGAATCTTAATGGAGGAAGGGGCTAAGCTAGTGAGAGAACCACAGAGGAGGTTGAATCCTCCGATGATGGAGGTTGTAAAGAAGGAGATACTGAAGCTCCTAAGTGTGGGGGTCATCTACCCCATTTCTGACAGCAAGTGGGTAAGCCCGGTCTAGGTAGTACCAAAGAAATATGGCATTATTGTGGTAAGAAATGCTGAGAATGAGCTTATTCCCACTAGATTACAGACAGGGTAGCGTGTTTGTATAGATTATAGAAAATTGAATGCTGCCACCAGAAAAGACCACTTCCCTTTACCCTTTATTGATTAGATGTTGGAGAGGTTAGCTGGTCATTCTCATTATTATTTCCTAGATGGATTTTCAAGTTATAACCAGATTGTTATCGCTCCAAAAGATTAGGACAAGACCATTTTTACTTGTCTTTTTGGCACCTTTGCTTATAGGCGAATGCCTTTTGGACTTTGCAATGCGCCATGGACCTTTCAGAGATGTATGGTGAGTCTATTTTCTGATTATATAGAGAACATCATTGAGGTCTTCATGGATGATTTTAGTGTATTTGGGAATAGCTTTGAGAAATGCTTGGAACATTTAGCATTGGTTTTAAAAAGATGCATTGACACTAACCTTATTTTAAATTAGGAAAAATGCCATTTCATGGTAGAAGAAGGTATTATGTTAGGTCATGTAATCTCTGCTAGGGGCATTAAAGTCGATAAAGCCAAGGTAGAGCTTGTGCGTTCATTACCTCCGCCCACTAGTGTGCAGGACATTCGTTCTTTTCTTGGTCATGCAGGTTTTTATCGGCGCTTCATCAAAGACTTCTCCAAGATATCAGCGCCTCTCTACATACTTCTCCAAAAAGATATGCCATTCCATTTTAATGAGAGGTGTATGGAAGCTTTCATTAAACTTAAGGAGTTAATGACCGAGGCACCTATCATTAGGCCACCAAATTGGGAGCTTCCATTCGAGTTAATGTGTGATGCAAGTGACTTTGCGATAGGGGCTGTCTTAGGATAGCGAGTTGATAGGGTTCCTTATGCTATTTACTATGCATCACGGACCCTAAATGATGCTCAACTGAACTATTCCACAACTGAAAAAGAACTTCTTATTGTCGTTTTTGCTTTAGAGAAATTTAGATCATATTTGATTGGTTCTAAAGTAATTGTTTTTTATGATCATGCGGCATTGAAGTACCTACTGGCAAAGAAGGAGGTGAAGCCAAGATTTCTTCGATGGATTCTATTGCTCTAAGAGTTTGATTTGGAGATTAAAGATAAAAAAGGGAGTGAAAACCTGGTGGCAGACCATTTGAGCAGGTTGGTGACTGAAGAAGAGGATATACCTATCCAAGAAAGCTTTCCGGATGAGCATTTAATGGTGATCACAACCATCATTCCGTGGTATGCTGATATTGCCGATTACTTGGCCACCAAGGACTTTTCGGAGGGCTTGAACAAGGCGCAGTGAGACAAGCTGAGGAGTGATTGCAAGTACTACATTTGGGATGATCCTTACCTTTGGAAGCATTGTGCTGATCAAGTGATTCAGAGATGCATTCCGGATTCAGAGACTCACTCTGTTCTTTCTTTTTGCCATACCTATGCCTATGGAGGGCATTTCAGCATGAAGAGGACAACCAATAAAGTACTTGACAGTGGTTTCTACTAGCCCACCATCTTTAAGGATGCTTATAACTTCTGTAAGTCATGTGACCGCTGTCAACGAACAGGTAATATTGGTCCGTGAAATCAAATGCCTCAAACTCCAATAATCTTTGTGGAAATCTTTGATGTTTGGGGTATTGATTTCATGGGACCATTCCCTCCTTCTTTTGGTTTCTCCTATATTCTTTTAGCTGTGGATTATGTTTCAAAATAGGTGGAAGCTAGGGCCACTAAATCTGATGATTCTAAAACTGTTGTGGATTTGTGAAGTCTTCTATTTTTTCCAGGGTTGGTACTCCCAAAGCCATCATTAGTGATCGGGGACATATTTTTGCAATAGAATCTTTGAAGCCCTTTTGAAGAAATATAGTGTGGTGCACCAGACCTCTACTCCTTACCATCCTCAGACGAATGGCCAAACTGAGGTGTCCAATCGGGAGATCAAGTCTATCCTTGAAAAAACTGTGAATCCAACGCGCAAGGATTGGAGTACTAGACTTGCTGATGCCTTGTGGGCTTATCGAATTGTATACAAGACCCCGATTGGCATGTCCCCATTCCGATTGGTGTATGGGAAGCCCTATCACTTGCCAGTGGAGCTGGAACATTGATCTTACTAGGCTATCAAGCACGTTAATTTGAACTTAGACGGTGCTGGAAAGCAAAGAAAGCTCCAAATATAGGAGCTAGAAGAACTGACGAATGAGGCCTTTGAGAGTGACTTCATTTACAAGGCCAAGACCAAAGCACTACATGATCACATGATCTCCAGGAAGAGTTTTAACAAAGGCCAAAGAGTGTTGTTATACCAATCCAGACTCAAATTATTTCCAGGTAAGCTACGTTCTAAATGGATTGGACCATTTGTAGTAACTACTATTTGTCCTTCTGGTACGTGCAGTGGAAATCATGAATGAGGCATCTGGAAAGACATTCAAGGTCAATGGGCACCGCCTCAAGCCTTACCATGAGCTTCCGGAGATTACAAAAGTTGAGGACATGCCTCTTCTCCATCCATCTTATGCAGAACAATGAGGAGCACAGCAATGTCTGGCTAAGGACAATAAACCAAGCGCTTATTAGGAGGCAACTTAATCAGATTTGCTTTCTTTTCCCTTTCTGTTCTACATTGTTTTCATGGTCTGTTAAGTACGTGCATTCATGAGGAAAAGATTGGAGTGATTTTTTATATGTCAGAAGTCTACACGGGGTAGGCCGTGTCACATGACATGGCCTGTGTCCCCGTGACAGTAACCCCAGTTCTTGACAGAGAGGTACATGGGGCGGGCCGTGTCACATGACACGGCCCGTGTTTTTGTGGATAACAGGTTCTATATTTTTCCAGAGAAGTCCACGGGGTGGGCCGTGTTATATGACACCGCCTGTGTTGTCGTGACCAGCAGAACACTTGTTTGGCAGAGGAGTACACGGGTGGGGCCGTGTCACACGACATGGCCCGTGTACTCGTGACAGATTTCACTTAACCTCATTTTAGGGTTTCTTTTTTCCCAAATTCCTAATCTTCTCTACGCAGCCCCCTGTCCCCCACCACCCTCTCCTCCAAACACCTTATTCTTCCATTTTCACCACCTACATCCACTATTTTCAACCATTTTTCACTTTTCATCTCTCAAATTTCTCTTCTTTCTTTCTTTCTCCTTCCTTTTTCCCACCATTGTCTCCATCATTCTCCTTACCCACGCGCCCACCATCGCCACCACCACAATCTTCCATTGTTCGCCATTTTTAAATCCCATTTCTCCCTACATTTCTTCTCATTCAACTACCTCCTTTCATACCCCTTTCCTTCACATTCCCTATCTCCCCACCATTCTACCATTCACGGTCCCAATCCATTTCCTCCTCTTCTTCATTTTTCCTGATTTCCTCAGTAATGGGCCCTAAGAAGTGCATCAAGGTCACAGTTGCTTCCTGTTCACACCACCCCCATCGTACCTCCTCTAGGCATGCACGGTCTCCATCACCCCCGCATGAGCCCTCACCACCTCAGGTACCAGTCAATCCTATAGATAGAAAGGTAGTGGTTCGCACTCGATTTTTGGATGTCGATACCCTTAAGGCTATAGGGTTGCATGATAAGGTTTTTGCTTTATTAAGTAGGATTGGTTGGGTAGAATTTGCACTGTTGAATAGGCCTATATTTGCTGAGTTGACTAACGAGTTCATTTCTAGTTTTAACCGTAAGTTGTATCCCCTGTGTGATCAGGACAAGTGGCCTGGTGAGATCACATTTCAGCTGCTAGGTAGCTCTCATTTTGTTGACATTCACTTGTTTCATGCTATTTTTGGTTTTCCTAAGGGGCACACTATGTTACCCCGTGATTTTAATCCTGATCGTGTATGATCAGCTCTGACTGTGTCTGGGTCTGGTAACTATGACCCTAAGATGTCTAAGGCTTCTAAGCTTAGGTCCCTTGCACATTGATATATTCAGAAATAGTTGGCTAATACCATATGTGGTAGGGGGAAAGTCAAGGCATAATTAGCCATTTTGAATTATTTTTCTTGCACTGCATGCTTGAGGGAGAACCCGTCAATGGGGAATATTGGCTTTGTAATTAGTTTCACCATGTAGGGACCACTTTAGCTAGTCGTATAGTGATGGAGGGATATGTCTCTGCTATTGCTGCTCATTTTGATTATCTGGATTTGCTGGAGGAGGCCCCGGTCTAGGGTCCCAATGCTATTGATGGGGCTATTCTGGTGTCTATGAAGTTATGCACCCATCAAGATGGTGCTCTCCTCTTGATCAGAGCTGATGGAGTTGCCCTGCCTATGACAAATCCAATCCCTGAGCCTCATGAGAATGTTGCAGTCCCCCCACCTCCAGAGTTTGCTGATGATGTAGGATCGTCCACTCAGCCTGGGGCAGCCTCCTATGATGTTGTTTTGGCTTGTATTGACCGCCTGGAGCTGGACCATGTTGCTCGCTTCCAAAGATTAGAAGATCACTTTCAAGCATTGGAAGTCTCTCATGATCAGCGGATGGATGCCATTGATGACAAGCTTGATCTATTGCTTCAGCGTTTCTCCTATACCCCTCCCTCATCTTGATGTATTTTCCTTTTCTGTTGGGATATTGAATTTGATTTTGCTGGCATAGTTGATATTGTATTGGTTACTATTTTGATTTTGACTGTGCTTCATGATGCCAGAATCAATTTCTTTGCATATGCTTTACTGATTTATTTGGGTTCCTTTTATCTGTTGTGTATGCTTTGACATTGAGGACACTGTCTATTTTAGGTGTGGGGAGGAGTCTGGGTTTGACCTTAATTGTACATTCTGATATTCTGATCTTAATTGCATATGCGCATGTCTTTCTAACTGGTTTTTAGAGTATGTTGAGCAATGAGCAAGCGATTGATTTTTATTGATATGTTTTTAAGCCTAAAGGAACTGACTTTCTTGTTTCTAAACCTGCACTGATAGGTTTTGAAAATTGAAAGGGTTGATTAAAACATATGATAAAATTGGGACCTAGTGAGTTTTTGGGCCTTGATGTGAATGACTAATTTTAAGTCATTTTTGTTCTTTGTTGAATGATTCCATTTGTGATTATATGTCCTTTAGAACTTGGTTCGACTCTCTTTTAAACTGCAAATGATCACTGCACATTTTTGAGATGATAAAGGCATTTCTTTCTTTTAGCTACTGGCCAAATAGCTGTCCTTGAATTTTGATCCATTGTTTCACCCCTTTTGAGCCTGAATGATATCCTTTCTTTTTATTATAGCTCAATACAAGCCTAACACTGAAAAACCATTGCTACCCTACCTTAGGAAGTAGAAGAGCTTGATAATTATGTTGGAAATTGTATTTGAATAAGTGTGGGGCTGACTATACTTTGATTATTTCTTTATTCAAAAAAATAAATTATATATATATATACTCTCAAAAGAAAAAAAAAGAAAGAAATGAAAAAAAGAATGGAAAAGTTGATTGTTGAAGGAAGAAAGTCAAGCAAAAGATGAAGATGGATTGAAAAATGTTAGGGTGATTGTGCAAAAGCGTTTGATTCTTATATTCCCCTTTGCTCTTCTATTTCCGATGGTTTAACTTTGTTGATCCTTGATATATCCTACCTTGACCTCGACCTCATTACAACCTGATTAAAGACCTTTTGATCTTTGTGTGTTTGTGATTTAGGTGGTGGAGAAGTAGAGGCTTGTCAAGCCTATGATAGGGCATGTTTTCATGAGTTGGTTGAGAGTAAACACAAGCCAAAACACTTGAGTAAAAGAGAGTATATCAGTGAGGATTTATCATGTTGATTTCACCCTGATATTGGATTAACCTGACTAGCTGATTTGGATTGTTGAGAGAGGAAATTCCTAATTGCTAAGATTTCTTATAAGGGCAAAATTGAGTAGATCTTTGCTCATTATTTAGTACTCTTAGTACTTTTTGGGAAGCATGTGCTTGATTTTATGCTTTTTCCCAGGAGTGCAAAATGTTAAGTATGGGGGTATTTGATCTGTTAATAATTTCAGTATCTTAAATGCCTTTTGTTTGATCTAATTGGACTTCATATGTGCTCAATTGTTGATATTTAGCTAAGTTTATGCTTAGAGCTTAATTGGATGTTTGTTGTGAAACTATGCTTAAATGTGGTTGTAAGTACTCATAAATGAATTATGCTTTTTAGGATATCTTTGAGTGTTTGAGTCCATTAACATTGAACCGAAATTGATGACCATTTAAGGAGAGAGATGAATGCTTAAGAAGATCAATTTTATCCCTAGAAGCAAAGGAAGAAGAGCAATTATGAAGATTCAAGGTTACATTTGAAGAAAGTGGCCAACACGGCCTGTGTTAAATGACACGGGGCAAGCCGTGTACTCCTCTGACTATTTGAAGACTAGGTCAAATGCTATTTTTGGATCAACACGGCCCGTGTCAAATGACACGGGGTAGGCCATGTACATCTTTGTCTTCACAAGGAAAATCAGTTTTCAGCCTTGACCGATAACACTACCCGTGTCATAAGACACAAGTTGGGCCATATTTTTCTCTAACTTTGAAATTAGTTGGAGTTTTGTCACCTAATTCAGACACGGGTTGGGCCGTGTTATATGACACGGCCCGTGTCATCTGCTCAGAAATTTAAATTCGAGTTTTAACGCTAAATTACGTATCAAAACCTATAAATAAGGTTGCTTGGAGTCCCTAAGGGGGACTTGGACAGAGAGAGCCGTCAAGGAAACTGAGGGAAACACAAAAACCAAGAAAGAGAGAGGTTCGATTGAAGATTGGAGATTTAGATTCGAGCAATCGAAGATCAGTCATTCTTAAATCTTGGAAACTAGTTTGATTTTTAGTTTTCTTTTCTTTCTCTTGTTCTAAACAATGTTTTTCTTTAAATTTTCTTCCGTTGTTGAATTTGCCATGTGTGGATAAACTTCTTGATTGGTTAAGGGATGATGAAGCTCTAGTTTTGATTATGTGAATCTTGCATATTTCTTTATATCAATATAATTATGTTTTTATTCATATGTTTCTGTTCTCAAATCAATATAAAGGTCTTTATATTCTTGCCAAATTTCAAGAGTGGTAAAACTAGGATTACTATGCGTGGTTGCGATGGTAGAACTAGTGAAACATATGATCTAAGTAATTTAATCCCAGTATGTGATTAGATCTTAGTGTGATTGGTTTTCTAATTCTTAATGCAATCATTAGGTAGGTGTAAGAGTGGTTCCTTTACAAATAACTAATAGTTAGGGTTTGATTTGAGCGGTTGCTGAATTAAGCAAAACTTAAGGAAAACAAGGGATTTATCTCACAATCACATAAGAACATAATTGATCATGTTGATATGAAGAGTTTGTAAGTTAGCATAATCATAAAAATCTAGTGGTGGATTATGTCTCTTAACCAATATCTTTAACTTGGTAATTCAATTTGTGTTTACTGTTTTGGTTTATATTTAATTTCTTTTGTTAGTTTTAATTAACAAACCCCCCCTTTTTCTTTTTACTGTTTATTGTACATCAGAGTTTAATTTAGGAATTAGATTGATAGTGTCAATTGAATTAGTTCTTTGTGGATCGACCCTTGCTTATTACAACTAGTTGCAAGGTTTTTATATTTGTGGTGGAACTTGGCAACTATTTTTGATGTAATGCTTAATCGCATTCCACATCACACTAAGTAACCTCATCAAACCTCTGCATGATCGTCTGAGATCTTAGCCACCTCCATGGTCAGACATCCATACAGGTATTGTCAAATAGATCAAGTCACAGGTGAAGTCTCTTCCATGTCTTTACCTTCCCAATCCTGAAGCTTTCAAAATTGTCGAAACTGGTACCTCTGACATTGGTTATGGCGAAATTCTCAAACAGCAAGTCACAGACAAAGAACATGTCATTGCATATGCATCAAAACAATGGAACTCTACTCAGCAAAATTATTCAATTGTGAAAAAAGAAATTTTGGCAATTGTTTTATGCATTACAAAATTTCAATCTGATTTATTAAATCAAAAGTTTTTGATTCGTGTTGACTGTAAATTTACTAAAGAAATTTTGATAAAAGATGTTAAGAATTTAGCCTCAAAACAGATCTTGCAAGATAGCAAGCCATCCTTTCTGTCTTTGATTTTGATATTGAGTATATCAGAGGAACCTCAAACACTTTGCTTGACTGCCTTACTCATGAATATCTTCAGGGAAAGTAGCAGCATGCCTCGAGGAGGCACAACATCCTCTTCCTGGGGAAGAGGCAAAGGTAAGTTAATTCTAACCGAATTAACCAAAAAATCACCTCGGAGTTATCTACTCCTCCTGAGTCATCCACTCAAACCCAATCAACCTTTCACAAACAAATTGATGACGATTAAGCCATCCCAATCCAAACACTGCAAGCCTTCCAGCAACAAGGCCTAACGAAACTACCAAAACAATCTTAGGCTGACATAGCTTCTCAAGATGACCTTGAGACACTAATCCAGAAATAAAAAAACAAAGAGATTGTTATCAACTCTCCCAACAAACAGATAGTCATGTCTCAACCCTGCCTGGTTAAGACCCAAACATCTTACATCACCAAAATTGAATGTTCTCTTCCAGTTATACAAATGGAAAAGGAATTTTGGAACGTTGATGCGTGCGGATGTAGTGATTAAAATTAAGATAAAAATCAGTTGTCAGGCCCACCAGAAAATAAAAACCTTACAACTAGTTGTAGTTAGTAAGGGTCGATCCACAGAGAACCAATTCAATTAACACTATTAAACAATTCCCAATTTAGACTCTGATTAACAATAAACAGTAAAAGGGGGGTTTTGTAGTTTTGATGAACAATGAACAGCTTCAAAGATAACAATAAACAAACTGAAATCAACAATATAAGAAAATTGGTTAAGAGATTGAATCCACCACTAGATTTATATGATAATGTAAATCCACATATCCTTTTATTCCAACATGCTCAATTATGTTTTTATGCAATTGTGATATTAAATCTCTATTTTCCTTACGTGTTGGCCAATTTAGCAACCGCTCAAATCAACTCCTAATCACCGATTAGTCATAAAGCAACCGCTCTTACAACTATCCAACAATTGCATTAAGATTTAGAAAACCAATTACACTAAGGTCTAATCACACACCGGGATTAAATTACTTAGAACATATATTTCTCTAGATCTAATACCGCAATCACAAGCATAATAAACCCAGATCTACCACTTTTATAAGCGGCAAATAGCACAAAGATAATTATACCCACATGAACATCATACATCCCACTAGATCTACTACCGCAAATCACGCGCATAATAAACCTAGATCTACTACTTTGAAAGTAGGAACAAGTACAAAAACCTTCATACCAACAATAGATTCGTAAATATATGAATAAAAACATAAGCGTGTTGAAATAATCAAATATGCAAAGTTTACAACATTAATACTAGCGGTTTCATCACCCCCTTAACCAAGGGAGGTTTAGTTACACATAGCTAGAAAGAAATCACAAGAAAAACTATGAAGAAACAAGAAGAAACTATGAAGAAACAAGAAACTAAGAGAGAAAATGAAGAAGAGTTACATCTTGTTCATGATAAATGGTGCCTTTTATAGAAGTCTAAGGTAACAAAATGACAAAGGGAAGTGGGTGGATGAGTGGGTGAGTGAGTGGAGTGTTTGAGTGGATGGATTAGTGGGTTGGTTTAGTGGATTGGTTTAGTGGATGAGTGAGTGGAATGGTTGAGTGGTTGAATTAGTGAAAAATGCCAAAGGACTTTTGGTGAGTGGGAAATTATGGACATGAATGGGTGAGTGGATGGATGAGTGGATGGATTAGTGGATGAGTGGGTGGAGTGGTTAAGTGGTTGGATTAGTGTATGAGTGGATGAATGGGTGAGTTAGTGGATGAGTGGATGAGTGGATGAGTGGATTAGTGGATGGATGAGTGGATTAGTGGATGGATGAGTGGATTAGTGGATGGATGAGTGGATGGTTGAGGACGAAAATTTCGTGTCTGACTTGGAAGCCAAAAACGACCCACTATACTTCAGAATCATGAAAAGTGTTCTTCATGAAAGTTGTAGATCCTTGTCTTGGCTATAAAATGGATAGCTGGTTCGTCCAATTTGGCTTCATTAAGCCTAAGATATGTCCCAAATACCGTAGGTTGCTCAAACCCAACTTCAGCTCCTCTGTTCCGACTTGCAAGCTCAAAATGACCTACTAGACTTCTTTTTCTCAAAATGTGTTCTTCATGAAAGTTGTTTATTTGGATCTTGACTATCCAATGTCCAAATTTCAGCCCATCTCCATTATTACATCTTGAGATATGATTTTTGAGTGCACACTGTTCGGATTCTACTGACAGAACCCGTATTCTGACTTCCATGTCACCTTAGGTCCCTTAGACATCTGAATCAGACTTCGAGCTCTTCATCAAAGTTGTAGAGCTTCCTCTTAGCTTTCCTACAAGATAAAATTCATGATTTTCAGATATCAGGAACTCAAGTTATGACCAAAATACAGAAACAGTGTAAAATCTCAATAATGCTGAAAATATTCAATTAGGACCAATTTGAGCTCAAACTCACAAAATCATGTCAAACTCAATCAATTAAGAATATGGAGAGTGTAAATGACTAAATATAAGGGTTTCTTAATGAATAAAATATGTGTTTATCAAATTCCCCCACACTTAGCTTTTTGCACTCCTGGGCAAAACTCAAGACCAAAATTTTACAATCAAGAAGAACAACCAAAGGTTCAAGGGATCAAAACATTCATGAGTTAACAATTCTCCACATCTCAAACCATCAAGCAAGGTATCTTCAACATGAATCGAGAATGATAGATCTTCACAAGATTCCCTCTTAATCTCTCAAGTGTTTAAAGGGTAGGTATTTCACTCAATTCAACCCATGAAAATTGCACTACCATAAGCTTGCTTATCTTCTACTTCTCCACTACTCAAAACACATGCACACACAAATCATGAGGACTTTATTCAAGGTTGTAGTGAGGTCAAGGTGAGAGGATAAAATGGATATGAGAAGATAAATACCAAATAGAATAAAAGCAAATGAGAGCTGAGTTCAAATAACAAGCATAAAAGTTCATCCCAACTCTAGTGTATATCCCTTTACATATTCATTTCCCAATCCTTTTCTTTTTTTAAACACTTGGTTTTTTTTTTTTTTTTTTTTCTTTTTTTTTCTTTTTCTTTTATATATATGAACATAACTATATACATACATTTTTTTTTTTCTTTTTGGGCACTCTTTTCTTTTTCAACAACCATTTTGTACACACACCCCCACACTTGTTCAAAAACTCATCCATTAACCAAGCTAATGTTCTTTTATTCCCTAAGGTAAAGTAAGAACACGATTTCTCATTTAAGGCACATGATGAGCTAGAAACAAGGAATGGTCAAATAAGCTCAAAGGGGTTAAGCAAAGGAAAATATACAAGGTTGGCAAGAATCGAGAATTTTCAAGAAATCAAAAGAGTGCTTGATATCATATTGAAAACAAGGTTGGCTATTTGGTTAAACTAGCTAATTAAGAAAGAGGGCCTCAATCATGTTCATGCATGCAAGTGAAATGTAGCCTCAAAAAGAATCAAAGCAAGTTCTAGAGTGGTCATTAACATGAGTGAAAATCACACAAGAAAGAAGAGAATGGCATAAATGTTGAATCCATCCATTAGGCTCAAAATCTCACAAGGTATGCATCCATCAAACTCAATTCATCAATTTAATCATCCATCACCAAGCATATCAGTTCAAGAAGGGAGAAAAGTTATTCAATCATGCAATGAACCCCTTTTTTTTCTTTTCTTTTTTTTTTTTTTTGAATTTTTTTTACAAAAAGAACATGCTTTGAAATCTCTCCCCCACGCTTAATATAACATTGCCTTCAATGTGAAAGAGAGATATAGAAAAGAGCAACACAACCTGATAAGAAGTGAATCAACGCCAAGCAGAAAAGAAACACACTGTCAGTACCGCATCAGACCCTGAAAAAAATCAAACAATAAAACTTTAGTACTAATTAGTTACTACCTAAAAACTCCTTACTCTGCCACCAATTAAGATGCGTCTCAAGAGTAAAATTACTCCTTACTCGCCATCACTAATTGATTTAATAAGTACATGACAATCATATCATACTTTCCAAACAAAGACAACAAATTTTTTTTTTTTTTTTTTTATTTTTTTTTTTTATTTTTTATTTTTTTTTTTTATTTTTTTTTTGGGTCAACTATCCTTCCCCCCAACTAAATCATAACATTGTCCTCAATGTTAAAATATAGATGAGTAAAGGACGTAAGATATTACCTGTTGGAGAAAGTCGACACAAATTTAAATGAAACA
The DNA here is from genome assembly GCA_029884605.1 of Ormosia emarginata. Taxonomy (NCBI): domain Eukaryota; kingdom Viridiplantae; phylum Streptophyta; class Magnoliopsida; order Fabales; family Fabaceae; genus Ormosia; species Ormosia emarginata. The sequence continues at coordinate 4,744,909 of JAQQTP010000074.1, forward strand.
AGGTACAATAAAATCAAACCCATTAAAGATGAAGTCGCAGATCGGCTTTTGTTTCTTGTTACTTCCTTCGGGCCGCTTTCTGTTGACCAATCTATCCGAGCTAATACCTGGATCAGGTACATACTCAAAAGCTTCTAATTTATCAATGAGCTCATCAATAGTGGAGGCGAGAGATAAGAAGTTGTCTTCTTGAAGGAGTGATAAATTTACGTTCCACGACTTTGTCAAGAAAAGATAACAAAAGATCAAAGAAATTATTAACATTCAACAAACCAATGGCTCTATGGTGGATGTTTACTTTACCAAGAGACAATTTGAAAAATTTCTTCTAAAGTACCAAATCACACTGGTAAGACAATAAATGCATCGAATTGTCAACCATTGTTTTCATTCGTCCATGCATAGATGTTACCCGAATTTCTTCTCCAACTGTCTTTCCGGTGATGTTATTTTCAGCCAAAGGTTTAGGAATAACACCTAAAACCCGACCGCCTCCTATAGAAGCGACAAGTGATACAGCCCCCATTAACCCACGACAACCTCCCCATATACAAGATGAATATTCCTCGCAGCAAGTGATCGACCAAGAGTGCTAGGCTGCGTTTACAAACTCTAATCCCTTCCCATAACTCGACCCACAAAAAACACGACATTTTTGAGGTTACGAATAGAAGGCCCCATTCTATACTCTTCCTCCCTTTGAGTGTTTCTGAGTTGAAGGAAAATGGAGAAAATGGAGTGTTTAAGTAGGAAAAAGAATGGAAAGGGGAATAATTGCACCTATGAGGGTAGGTTGGCTGTTGTCAGAAAAGGTTGAAATTAAGAAACACATAATCTTTTCTCCTCTTTTTTTTACTTTTTTTTTATATTTTTTTTATTTTATTTTATTTTTTTTTTTGACTTCAAGAAAACCATCAAGGTAAAGAAGTCTAGAAACCCCTAAAGGACCCTGCTCAAAGGATCGTCTGTACAAAAATTAAAATACAACAAAATGATACAAAGATAAAAGAAATAGAAAATGATGACATACCTGTATGTACAGTGTCCATGGCGTATCTTTATATCGCATCATGAGTGCAAGAGACATCACGTCCTCTCTTTTTTTTTTTTTTTTTTGAATTTGTTAGAAAAACTTGATGAAAGATGAGTGTATACTTACTTAAGATTGGGATGGAGGTAGTCGCTTCTTTCGGCTTTGTGCCAAAGCATTGTTGACCAAGATTCGACCCATTCAAGACCGGCAAGCAACATAGTGCTCCCAAAAGGGACAAGTGGCCATAATACGCCTAGCTGCCTCACATGTGGGATACAATCTACCTTCTTTGTTTTTCAATTAAGAAGGCTGGATTAGGATGCATGCATTTCCCCATTCACGGTGTGTGTTACCAAAGCCAACCCTAAGACGCATACATAAATATATTTTTTTTTTTGTTTTTTTGGTTGGTTTTTTTTTTTTTTTTTGTTTTTGAGAGATGACATGAAGAAGAAGAAGAAGAAGAAGAAGAAGAAGAAGATGATGATGATATGTACAGATTGTTGTGATTGTGGCTCACATCTTCCTCTCGGTTTTACGTCCGTAAACGGCTTAAACGCCTTCTATGAGTCGGGGATAGGCTTCCCATCCAATTTTCTTATAAAGCGGCAAACACGGGGTCTTTTAGAGTCGATTCCCAAGATCGTAGCGTTTTTCTTCATCCTTGAAGAGATTCCACAATTTAAGAATTTCACGATGCACCAATCCACAAGAATGCGTCTCAAGAGTCGATAAGATATCATCTAATGACTCCTTACTCATCCATTCTTAATGAAGAAAATTTTATCTTCTCTATTTGCGGAAACCATCCCCAAAGTATGACATCGCTTGTTATGTTCCATCGTCCACATTTGTAACAGACTTGTAACCTTTTTGCTCTTCTCCTTTTAGAATATGAACTTCTTCCAAGACCAGGGCATATATGAGTCAAATGAAATTGAGGACTCACCGCTAATCGAACCTTTGCTTCAATTATCCAAACAGTACATCTTCTCGGCATACCTTTGTGCATTAACAGTCTCAATCTTTCACATCAAACTTTGTAGATTTTTCTCGAGCATTTTGAGGAAAAGAAGGAAAATGTTTTCTCGGTGTTTGAAAGAATGACATCCATTTTGAAGGAGAAGAAGGATTCGGTTATTTTGGGAAACTGAAAAATAAACCGACTTGAGAGTCACGAGATCACCGTATCCGCCACTTAACCGGCAACACAAAGAACTCAAGAACTTGATTTTCCAGGAATGGTTGAGTCTTTGTCCATTAACTTTACGCGCATTACCATTCCTAGGATCCTCAATATTTACGGCCCCAAAGGATACACGTGTTTGACAGCAAAAGAACCGCACCACCTAGATTTCAATTTTTCAAGGAGTAAGTGCAGATGATAATCTCAAAGCAGAACCTTTTTGACCAATTTCCACAACTTTTGCAAAAGGTGTAACAGACCTTGAATAAAGTAGGCCAATAAAATCCATACTGCAAGATTTTCGCAGTTGTTGTCGCTGAAGAAAAGTGACCTTCACATGCTTCCGAGTGACAAAATTTAATGGCACTACCTACCTTATTGTCGGGCACACAGTTTTTTTTTTTTTTTTTTTAGAGATTCAAATGCTTACAACCAACAAACAGATAAAAACATAATCTAAGGAACTAATGAAAACACAAAATAAAAAGGGATAAAGAGAGCAAATCTGGTTGGGTTGCCTCCCAATGAGCGCTTAGTTTATTGTCCTCAGCCCGACATGATGATACTTTCACTGCTCCTCATATTGTGGAAGGATGAGGGTCATCATTTCCATCTCTCGATTGTCAGGAAGTTCATGATATGGTTTGAGACGATGACCATTGACCTTAAATGCTTTGCCGAATTTTCACTCCCGATCTCAACCGCACCAAAAGGAAAAACATTAGTTACCACAAACGGCCCAATCCACTTAGAACGCAGTTTACCCGGAAATAATTTGAGTCTTGATTGGAATAGCAGGACTTTTGTCCTCTGTGAAATTTCTTTCTCGGAAATCAATTGGTCGTGGAATGCCTTAGCTTTAGTCTTATAAATCGGGGCATTCTCAAAGGCCTCATTTCTTAGTTCTTCCAATTCCCTGTAATCGGAACTTCCTTTGCTTTCCAAAGACCTTCCAATTCCATATTAACTTGTTTAATGGCCCAAGAAGATCGATGTTGCAACTCAACGGGCAAATGACAGTGGCTTTCCATACACCAACCGAAATGGTGACATGCCGATGGGAGTCTTATAGGCAGTCCTATAAGCCCATAAAGCATCTTCAAGTCGAGTGCTCCAATCCTTTCTTGAGGGGTTCACTGTCTTTTCAAGGATTGACTTAATCTCCGGTTGGACACTTCAGTTTGCCCATTTGTCCGTGGATGGTAAGGAGTGGAAATTCGTGCATTACTCCATATCTCTTCAATAGAGCATCAAAGGTTTTGTTGCGAGAAATGGGTCCCTTGGTCACTGATGATAGCCCTGGGGTCCCGAACCTGGAGAAAATATGTGACTTAACAAAATCTGCAACAGTTTTAGAATCATCAGATCGAGTGGCTTTTGCTTCCACCCATTTAGACACATAATCAACAGATAAAAGAATGTATGTGAAACCAAATGAAGGAGGGAATGGTCCCATGAAATCAATACCCCACACATCAAAGAGTTCCACAAAAATGATCGGAGTCTGAGGCATTTGATTACGAGGACCAATATTACCTGTTTCTCGACAGCGGTCACAAGACTTACGAAGTTGTAAGCGTCTTTGAAAATTGAAGGCCAATAGAAACCACTGTCAAGCACTTTATTGGCTGTCCTTTTACTGCCAAAGTGTCCTCCACATGCATAGGTGTGGCAAAAGGAGAGGATGGAGTGTGTCTCAGAATCAGGAATGCACCTCCTAATGACTTGATCTGCACAATGCTTCCATAAGTACGGGTCATCCCAGATATAGTATTTACAGTCACTCCTTAATTTATCTCTTTGGGCCTTGTTCAAATCCTCCGGAAAGTCCTTAGTAACCAGGTAGTTAACAATGTCAGCATACCAAGGGATTATGGTGTTGACAACCATCAAATATTCATCCGGAAAAGTCTCCATGATAGGCATTTCTTCCTCTTCAGTTACCAATCTACTCAAGTGATCGGCCACCAAGTTTTCGCTCCCTTTCTTGTCTTTAATCTCCAAGTCAAATTCCTCGGAGCAATAAAATCCATCTGAGCAATCTAGGCTTTGCTTCTTTCTTTGTTAGAAGATACTTCAAGGCTGCATGATCTGAAAACACAATCACTTTAGAACCAATTAGATATGATCTAAATTTTTCTAAAGCAAATACAATAACTAGAAGTTCCTTTTACGTGGTTGAGTAATTAAGTTGAGCATCATTTAGAGTCCTTGATGCATAGTAAATGGCATAAGGAACTCTATCAACTCGTTGTCCCAAGACAGCTCCTACTGCAAAGTCACTGGCATCACACATTAGTTCAAAAGGTAACTCCCAGTTGGGTGGCCTGATGATAGGCGCAATAGTTAACAACTTCTTGAGTTTATTGAAAGCTTCCATACATTTCTCATCAAAGTTAAAATTAACATCTTTTTGAAGAAGTCTGCAAAGGGGCAATGAGACTTTAGAAAAGTCTTTAATGAATCTCCGGTAGAAACCTCGCATGACCAATAAAAGAACGAATCTCCCGCACACTAGTGGGTGGTGGCAAAGAATGCATGAGTTCTACTTTAGCTTTATCTACTTCAATTCCCCTAGCAGAAATTACATGACCTAACACAATACCTTCATTCACCATGAAATGACATTTTTCCCAATTCAGTACCAGGTTAGTGTCAATGCATCTTTTAAGCACCAAAGTTAAATGTTCCAAACAATTTTCAAAATCATTTCCAAAGACACTAAAGTCATCCATAAAAACCTCAATGATGTTTTCAATGTAATCGTAAAATATACTCATCATGCATCTTTGGAAAGTTCCTGGTGCATTGCAGAGTCCAAAAGGCATTCGCCTATATGCAAAGGTACCAAATGGACAAGTGAATGTAGTCTTGTCTTGGTCTTCTGGAGCTATGGCAATCTGATTGTAACCTGAAAAACCATCCAGAAAACAATAATAAGAATGACCAGCTAATCTTTCTAACATTTGATCAATGAAAGGTAAAGGAAAGTGGTCTTTTCTCGTGGCGGCATTCAACTTCCCGTAATCAATACAAACACGCCACCCTGTCTCGTAACCTAGTGGGAATAAGCTCATTTTCAGCATTTCTTACCACAGTAATTCCACATTTCTTTGGTACTACCTGGACTGGGCTTACCCACTTGCTGTCAGAAATGGGGTAGATCACCCCCACACTTAGGAGCTTCAGTATCTCCTTTTTCACAACCTCCATCATGGGAGGATTCAATCTCCGTTGAGGGTCTCTCAATGAGTTTAGTATCCTCCTCCATTAATATCCTGTGCATACAAACGGAGGGACTAATACCCTTGATATCGCCTATTGACCAACCAATGGTCTGTCTTATGTTCCCGCAAAACAACTACCGCTCTTCTTCTTGCTCTTGGGTGAGTGACTTTGCAATTATTACCGGAAGGGTGTCCTTCTCCCCAAGAAGATGTATTTAAGATGATCGTGTAGTGCTTTCGGCCCAATTCAGTGCCTCGCACAATTGAAGGTTGAGGTATATCGGTAGTAATGTGTAAATCAACAAAAGTTACCTCATGCTCTTTCTCGGAGAGTAGAAGAGAGCTCTTGTAAGGCAAAGCAACAATTTCATCAATGTCTTCACTCCATGGCTCTTCTTCACTCTTCTTCTTTTCCTCCCGTACATCTAAGCTATGAGTTAGAATTGTATCAAGAGCATCAAAATGGTCAAGATCAAAAGCTTGAGAAATTAAAGAATCAAAAGGATCAAAAGAATCAATTAAACAAGCAGAGTGCACATCACTTGGGTATCTCATAGCTTCAAAAGTATTGAATCTAATTAATTCCCCATCAAATTCCATTGTTAGAATTCCCGAGTGCACATCAATTTTTGTCCGTGCAGCCTTCAAAAATGGTCTTCCTAGCAAGATAGGAGCAGATTTGGGAGACTCATCCTCTTCCATGTCCAAAACATAGAAGTCTGTAGGAAACACTAATTCATTCACTGTACCAAAACATCTTCAACCACACCCTTAGGGTATGCATTAGATCTATCACCAATTGAATAACAACACCAAAGAGGTTCCAAAGGACCCAAGTATAAAGATGCATAAATAGAATATGACATGACATTTATAGATGCACCTAAATCAAGCATTGCCCTTTCAAACCTTGTGTTACCTATAGTGCATGGAATGGTGAATGTGCTAGGGTCCTTACATTTGGTTGGGAGTTTCTTTTTAATTACAATTGAAACATTTTCTCCCACTTGGACCTTTTCATTTCCTTTTAACTTCCTCTTGTTAGTGCATAATTCTTTCAGTAAATTTTGCATATCTAGGTACCGCTTAATGGCATCTAACAAAGGGATATTAACCTCTACCTTCCTAAAAGTCTCAAGTATTTCTTTTTCTCGCTTCTTCTTTCTTGGTTTTAACCGACCTACTAGGAAAAGGAGCTTTAGTGACATATTTAGGAAGGGGTTCGAAATACTTACCTTAGGGGTTTTGGAAGTTTGCCCCTTATCATTTGCTTCTTTGGGTGGTTCATCCTTCTCTTGAATGATTGGTGGAAGAGAGGTAGGCTCATCCATCGTCTTTCCGCTTCTCAATGTGACAAAGACTAGCATTTTCCCTGATTCACTTTCGTGAGGGTAGTTTCCCGAAGCTTGGCTTTGAAACTTGTTGAATTTCGTGGACAACTGTCCTATCTCGATTCTCGCAAGTTATTGATTGCGATCCTTGTTTCTTGTTTGAAACTTTGTATAGTTGCATTTGTTTCTTGTTGGAACCGCAAATTATTAGTGGTCATTTGTTTTACTAGCTCCTCTAATGAAGGCTCGATTGCTTAGGAGCTTGAACTTGCCGTTGTCTCTCGAGGGAAAGGTACTTGCCTTTGTTGGAATCTCCGGAGGTCCATAAGTCGGAGGTTGATTTTGAGGTTGCTTTGCATAGCTGAAATTTGGATGATCCCTCCAACCCGGATTATATGTGTTTGAGTAGGGGTTGTAATTTTTTGAAAGTCCAAAGATATCCCCCCTCGCTCTCTAACCTCCTCATTTGTGTCTTCTTGGAGAGTGGGACACATATCGTTGGGATGTCCAGATGAACAAAGATCCCACAAGCATGAACTCGGTGCTTTACCCGAATCCATTAACCGCCGAACCATAGCATCAATTGAGTCATTTGTCTTTGTCAGATATCGGTTGTCTCTACTTTTTCATCGCTCTTACTCCAGTGTCATTTCTAGAGTAGAATTGTTGAGTATTGGCAGCCATTCTTGAGATCAAGTTTCTAGCTTCTTGAGGAGTTTTATCAATCAATGCTCCTCCGCTAGCAAAGATCAATCATGTTGCGATCCATCACTTGTAAGCCTTCATAGAAATCGAATTAAAAGTCGCTCACTTATTTGATGATGAGGGCAGCTGAAACATAGCTTCTTAAATCTCTCCCAAGTAGTCATGGAGTGATTCCCCATGCCTTTGTTGAATACCACATTTCTTTTCGATTGTTGCAGCTTTTGAGGCGGGGAAGTATCTGTCTAGGAAAGTTCGGGCCATGTCCCGCCATGATTGGATGGATCCGGTGGCAAGTAGTAAAGCCACTCCTTAGCCGAGTCTTTCAATGAGAATGGAAAAGCTCTCAACTTGACTTGCTCTACATGAATTCCCTGCAGGTTTCATGCTAGAACATACCACATGGATTTCCTTCAAGTGCTTGTTGGGGTCCTCTCAGGGTAATCCATTGAAAGATGGCAAGAGATGGATTAAACCGGATTTCAATTCAAATGCCTCTTCATTTTCAAGAATGTCTATGCAAAGAGGTCGTTGATCTAGATCTGGAGCACCCAATGCCCTTAAAGTGTTTTCTTCGTCATTGTCACTTCTTCAGATATTTCGGATGGCTCAAATGTCTCTCGAACTTGATAGATCAATGTAACAGGCGGCTTCAATGTCGGCAGTGTGAGTTGGAAGTTAGCTGGGATGGAAGGGAAATTGAGGATGTGAAGTGAGTTGATCAATATAGTTCCTCAAATTTAGCAATCCTTCGTCTACTCCTTCAAAGGACATCAACACCTACAAAACACTCAGAAAGAAAGATTAAAAATAACATAAAATAAAATAAAATAAAAACAGAATAAAAATAGGAAATAAATTAATAGTGTAATTGAAAAAATTGGTTCCCAAGAACGCGCCAAAATTGACGATGCGTGCGGATGTAGTGATTAAAATTAAGATAAAAATCGGTTGTCGCCCACTGAGAAAATAAAAACCTTACAACTAGTTGTAGTTAGTAAGGGTCGATCCACAGAGAACCAATTCAATTAACACTATTAAACAATTCCCAATTTAGACTCGATTAACAATAAACAAGTAAAAGGGGGTTTTGGAGTTTTGATGAACAATGAACAACTTTAAAGATAACAATAAACAAACTGAAATCAACAATATAAGAAAATTGGTTAAGAGATTGAATCCACCACTAGATTTATATGATAATGTAAATCCACATATCCTTTTATTCCAACATGCTCAATTATGTTTTTATGCAATTGTGATATTAAATCTCTGTTTTCCTTACGTGTTGGCCAATTTAGCAACCGCTCAAATCAACTCCTAATCACCGATTAGTCATAAAGCAACCGCTCTTACAACTATCCAACAATTGCATTAAGATTTAGAAAACCAATTACACTAAGGTCTAATCACACACCGGGATTAAATTACTTAGAACATATATTTCTCTAGATCTAATACCGCAATCACAAGATAATAAACCCATATCTACCACTTTTATAAGCGGCAAATAGCACAAAGATAATTATACCCACATGAACATCATACATCCCACTAGATCTACTACCGCAACCGCGCATAATAAACCTAGATCTACTACTTTGAAAGTAGGAACAAGTACAAAAACCTTCATACCAACAATAGATTCAGAAATATATGAATAAAAACATAACCGTGTTGAAATAATCAAATATGCAAAGTTTACAACATTAATACTAGCGGTTTCATCACCCCTTAACCAAGGGAGGTTTAGTTACACATAGCTAGAAAGAAATCACAAGAAAAACTATGAAGAAACAAGAAGAAACTATGAAGAAACAAGAAACTAAGAGAGAAAATGAAGAAGAGTTACATCTTGTTCATGATAAATGGTGCCTTTTATAGAAGTCTAAGGTAACAAAATGACAAAGGGAAGTGGGTGGATGAGTGGGTGAGTGAGTGGAGTGTTTGAGTGGATGGATTAGTGGGTTGGTTTAGTGGATTGGTTTAGTGGATGAGTGAGTGGAATGGTTGAGTGGTTGAATTAGTGAAAAATGCCAAAGGACTTTTGGTGAGTGGGAAATTATGGACATGAATGGGTGAGTGGATGGATGAGTGGATGGATTAGTGGATGAGTGGGTGGAGTGGTTAAGTGGTTGGATTAGTGTATGAGTGGATGAATGGGTGAGTTAGTGGATGAGTGGATGAGTGGATGAGTGGATTAGTGGATGGATGAGTGGATTAGTGGATGGATGAGTGGATTAGTGGATGGATGAGTGGATGGTTGAGGACGAAAATTTCGTGTCTGACTTGGAAGCCAAAAACGACCCATTATACTTCAGAATCACGAAAAGTGTTCTTCATGAAAGTTGTAGATCCTTGTCTTGGCTATGAAATGGATAGCTGGTTCGTCCAATTTGGCTTCATTAAGCCTAAGATATGTCCCAAATACCGTAGGTTGCTCAAACCCAACTTCAGTTCCTCTGTTCCGACTTGCAAGCTCAAAATGACCTACTAGACTTCTTTTTCTCAAAATGTGTTCTTCATGAAAGTTGTTTATTTGGATCTTGACTATCCAATGTCCAAATTTCAGCCCATCTCCATTATTACATCTTGAGATATGATTTTTTTGAGTGCACACTGTTCGGATTCTACTGACAGAACCCGTATTCTGACTTCCATGTCAACTTAGGTCCCTTAGACATCTGAATCAGACTTCGAGCTCTTCATCAAAGTTGTAGAGCTTCCTCTTAGCTTTCCTACAAGATAAAATTCATGATTTTCAGATATCAGGAACTCAAGTTATGACCAAAATACAGAAACAGTGTAAAATCTCAATAATGCTGAAAATATTCAATTAGGACCAATTTGAGCTCAAACTCACAAAATCATGTCAAACTCAATCCATTAAGAATATGGAGAGTGTAAATGACTAAATATAAGGGTTTCTTAATGAATAAAATATGTGTTTATCAAATTCCCCCACACTTAGCTTTTTGCACTCCTGGGCAAAACTCAAGACCAAAATTTTACAATCAAGAAGAACAACCAAAGGTTCAAGGGATCAAAACATTCATGAGTTAACAATTCTCCACATCTCAAACCATCAAACAAGGTATCTTCAACATGAATCGAGAATGATAGATCTTCACAAGATTCCCTCTCAATCTCTCAAGTGTTTAAAGGGTAGGTATTTCACTCAATTCAACCCATGAAAATTGCACTACCATAAGCTTGCTTATCTTCTACTTCTCCACTACTCAAAACACATGCACACACAAATCATGAGGACTTTATTCAAGGTTGTAGTGAGGTCAAGGTAACAGGAGAGGATAAAATGGATATGAGAAGATAAATACCAAAGAGAATAAAAGCAAATGAGAAATGAGTTCAAATAACAAGCATAAAAGTTCATCCCAACTCTAGTGTATATCCCTTTACATATTCATTTCCCAATCCTTTTCTTTTTTTAAACACTTGGTTTTTTTTTTTTTTTTTTTTTTTTTTTTTTTTTTCTTTTTCTTTTATATATATGAACATAACTATATACATACATTTTTTTTTTCTTTTTGGGCACTCTTTTCTTTTTCAACAACTATTTTGTACACACCCCCACACTTGTTCAAAAACTCATCCATTAACCAAGCTAATGTTCTTTTATTCCCTAAGGTAAAGTAAGAACACGATTTCTCATTTAAGGCACATGATGAGCTAGAAACAAGGAATGGTCAAATAAGCTCAAAGGGGTTAAGCAAAGGAAAATATACAAGGTTGGCAGAATCGAGAATTTTCAAGAAATCAAAAGAGTGCTTGATATCATATTGAAAACAAGGTTGGCTATTTGGTTAAACTAGCTAATTAAGAAAGAGGGCCTCAATCATGTTCATGCATGCAAGTGAAATGTAGCCTCAAAAAGAATCAAAGCAAGTTCTAGAGTGGTCATTAACATGAGTGAAAATCACACAAGAAAGAAGAGAATGACATAAATGTTGAATCCATCCATTAGGCTCAAAATCTCACAAGGTATGCATCCATCAAACTCAATTCATCAATTTAATCATCCATCACCAAGCATATCAGTTCAAGAAGGGAGAAAAGTTATTCAATCATGCAATGAACCCCTTTTTTTTTCTTTTCTTTTTTTTTTTTTTTTTTTTTTTACAAAAAGAACATGCTAAAATCTCTCCCCCACGCTTAATATAACATTGCCTTCAATGTGAAAGAGAGATATAGAAAAGAGCAACACAACCTGATAAGAAGTGAATCAACGCCAAGCAGAAAAGAAACACACTGTCAAGATCTTGCATCGACTCGAAAAGAAATCAAACAATAAAACTTTAGTACTAATTAGTTACTACCTAAAAAACTCCTTACTCGCCACCAATTAAGATGCGTCTCAAGAGTAAAATTACTCCTTACTCGCCATCACTAATTGATTTAATAAGTACATGACAATCATATCATACTTTCCAAACAAAGACAACAAATTTTTTTTTTTTTTTTATTTTTTTATTTATTTATTTTTTTTTTTTTATTTTTTTATTATTTTTTTATTATTTTTTTTTTGTGTCAACTATCCTTCCCCCCAACTAAATCACAACATTGTCCTCAATGTTAAAATATAGATGAGTAAAGGGATGTAAGATATTACCTCGTTGGAGAAAGTCGACACAAATTTAAATGTAAACAAGGTACAATAAAATCAAACCCATTAAAGATGAAGTCGCAGATGTGGCTTTTGTTTCTTGTTACTTCCTTCGCCGCTTCCTCGTTGACCAATCTATCCGAGCTAATACCGGATCAGGTACATACTCAAAAGCTTCTAATTTATCAATGAGCTCATCAATAGTGGAGGCAGAGATAAGAAGTTGTCTTTGTCAAGGAGTGATAAATTTGCTCCACAAACTTTGTCAAGAAAAGATAACAAAAGATCAAAGAAATTATTAACATTCAACAAACCAATGGGTCTATGGTGGATGTTTACTTCGCCCAAGAGACAATTTGAAAAATTTCTTCTAAAGTACCAAATCCACCTGGTAAGACAATAAATGCATCGAATTGTCAACCATTGTTTTCATTCGTCCATGCATAGATGTTACCCGAATTTCTTCTCCAACTGTCTTTCCAAAGTGATGTTATTTTCAACCAAAGGTTTAGGAATAACACCTAAAACCCGATCGCCTCCTATAGAAAAAGCAAGTGATACAAAGCCCCCATTAACCCACGACAACCTCCCCATATACAAGATGAATATTCCTCGCAGCAAGTGATTGACCAAGAGTGCTAGCTGCGTTTACAAACTCTAATCCCTTCCCATAACTCGACCCACAAAAACACAGACATTTTTGAGGTTACGAATAGAAGGCCCCATTCTATACTATTCCTCCCTTTGAGTGTTTCGAGTTGAAGGAAAATGGAGAAAATGGAGTGTTTAAGTAGGAAAAAGAATGGAAAGGGGAATAATTGCACCTATGAGGGTAGGTTGGCTGTTGTCAGAAAAGGTTGAAATTAAGAAACACAGAATCTTTTCTCCTCTTTTTTTTTACTTTTTTTTTTGTTTTTTTTATTTTTTTTTATTTTTTTTTTTGTTTGACTTCAAGAAAACCATCAAGGTAAAGAAGTCTAGAAACCCCTGAAGGACCCTACTCAAAGGATCGTCTGTACAAAAATTAAAATACAACAAAATGATACAAAGATAAAAGAAATAGAAAATGATGACATACTTGTATGTACAAAGTGTCCATGGCGTATCTTTTTATATCATGCGTCATGAGTGCAGAGACATCACGTCCTCTCTTTTTTTTTTTTTTTTTGCATTTGTTAGAAAAACTTGATGAAAGATGAGTGTATACTTACTTAAGATTGGGATGGAGGTAGTCTGCGTTTCTTTCGGCTTTGTGCCAAAGCATTGTTGACCAAGATTCGACCCATTCAAGACCAAATAAGAACATAGGGCTCCCAAAAGGGACAAGTGGCCATAATACGCCTGGGCTGCCTCACATGTGGGATACAATCTACCTTCTTGTTTTTCAATTAAGAAGGCTGGATCAGGATGCATGCATTTCCCCATTCACGGTATGTGTTACCAAAGCCAACCCAAAGACGCATACATAAATATTTTTTTTTTTGTTTTTTTGGTTGGTTTTTTTTTTTGTTTTTTTGTTTTTTGTTTTTTTTTTTGTTTTTGAGAGATGACATGAAGAAGAAGAAGAAGAAGATGATGATGATGATATGTACAGATTGTTGTGATTGTGGCTCACATCTTCCTCTGGTTTTACGTCCGAAACGGCTTAAACGCCTTCTATGAGTCGGGGATAGGTTTCCCATCCAATTTTCTTATAAAGCGGCAAACAGGGTCTTTTAGAGTCGATTCCCAAGATCGTAGCGTTTTTCTTCATCCTTGAAGAGATTCCACAATTTAAGAATTTCACGATGCACCAATCCACAAGAATGCGTCTCAAGAGTCGATAAGATATCATCTAATGACTCCTTACTCATCCATTCTTAATGAAGAAAATTTTTTTCTCTATTTGCGGAAACCATCCCCAAAGTATGACATCGCTTGTTGTTCCATCGTCCACATTTGTAAAGACTTGTAACCTTTTTGCTCTTCTCCTTTTAGAATATGAACTTCTTCCAAGACCAGGGCATATATGAGTCAAATGAAATTGAGGACTCACCGCTAATCGAACCTTTGCTTCAATTATCCAACAGACATCTTCGGCATACCTTTGTGCATTAACGGTCTCAATCTTTCACATCGAACTTTGTAAATTTTTCTCGAGCATTTTGAGGAAAAGAAGGTAAATGTTTTCTCTCAGGTTTGAAAGAATGACATCCATTTTGAAGGAGAAGAAGGATTCAGTTATTTTGGGAAACCGAAAAATAAACCGACTTGAGAGTCACTGAGTACCCTATCCGCCACTTAACCTAAGCAACACAAAGAACTCAAGAACTTGATTTTCCAGAATGGTTGAGTCTTTGTCCATTAACTTTACGCGCATTACCATTCCAGGATCCTCAATATTTACGGCCCCAGAGGATACACGTGTTTGACAAGAAAAGAACCGCACCACCTAGATTTCAATTTTTCAAGGAGTAGGTGCAGATGATAATCTCAAAGCAGAACCTTTTTGACCAATTTCCGCAACTTTTGCAAAAGGTGTAAAGACCTTGAATAAAGTAGGCCAATAAAATCCATACCGCAAGATTTTCGCAGCTTGTTGTCGCCGAAGAAAAGTGACCTTCACATGCTTCCGAGTGACAAAATTTAATGGCACTACCTACCTTATTGTCGGCACACAATTTTTTTTTTTTTTTTTTTTTTAGAGATTCAAATGCTTACAACCAACAAACAGATAAAAACATAATCTAAGGAACTAATGAAAACACAAAATAAAAAGGGATAAAGAGAGCAAATCTGGTTGGGTTGCCTCCCAATGAGCGCTTAGTTTATTGTCCTCACCGACATGATGATACTTTCAATGCTCCTCATATTGTGGAAGGATGAGGGTCATCACTTCCATCTCTCGCACCGTCGGGAAGTTCATGATATGGTTTGAGACGATGACCATTGACCTTAAATGCTTTGCCGTAATTTTCACTCCCGATCTCAATCGCACCAAAAGGAAAAACATTAGTTACCACAAACGGCCCAATCCACTTAGAACGCAGCTTTACCCGGAAATAATTTGAGTCTTGATTGGAATAGCAGGACTTTTTGTCCTCTCGTGAAATTTCTTTCGGAAATCAATTGGTCGTGGAATGCCTTAGCTTTAGTCTTATAAATCGGGGCATTCTCAAAGGCCTCATTTCTTAGTTCTTCCAATTCCTGTAATGGAACTTCCTTTGCTTTCCAAAGACCTTCCAATTCCATATTAACTTGTTTAATGGCCCAGGAAGATCGATGTTGCAACTCAACGGGCAAATGACAGGGCTTTCCATACACCAATCGAAATGGTGACATGCCGATGGGAGTCTTATAGGCAGTCCTATAAGCCCATAAAGCATCTTCAAGTCGAGTGCTCCAATCCTTTCTTGAGGGGTTCACTGTCTTTTCAAGGATTGACTTAATCTCCGGTTGGACACTTCGGTTTGCCCATTTGTCTGTGGATGGTAAGGAGTGGAAATTCGTGCATTACTCCATATCTCTTCAATAGAGCATCAAAGGTTTTGTTGCAGAAATGGGTCCCTTGGTCACTGATGATAGCCCTTGGGGTCCCGAACCTGGAGAAAATATGTGACTTAACAAAATCTGCAACAGTTTTAGAATCATCAGATCGAGTGGCTTTTGCTTCCACCCATTTAGATACATAATCAACAGATAAAAGAATGTATGTGAAACCAAATGAATGAGGGAATGGTCCCATGAAATCAATACCCCACACATCAAAGAGTTCCACAAAAATGATCGGAGTCTGAGGCATTTGATTACGAGGACCAATATTACCCGTTTTCTCGACAATGGCCACAAGACTTACGAAGTTGTAAGCGTCTTTGAAAATTGAAGGCCAATAGAAACCACTTTGTCAAGCACTTTATTGGCTGTCCTTTTATGCCAAAGTGTCCTCCACATGCATAGGTGTGGCAAAAGGAGTGGATGGAGTGTGTCTCGAATCGGGAATGCACCTCCTAATGACTTGATCCGCACAATGCTTCCATAAGTACGGTCATCCCAGATATAGTATTTACTGATACTCCTTAATTTATCTCTTTGGGCCTTGTTCAAATCCTCCGGAAAGTCCTTAGTAACCAGGTAGTTAACAATGTCAAGATACCAAGGGATTATGGTGTTGACAACCATCAAATATTCATCCGGAAAAGTCTCCATGATAGGCATTTCTTCCTCTTCAGTTACCAATCTACTCAAGTGATCGGCCACCAAGTTTTCGCTCCCTTTCTTGTCTTTAATCTCCAAGTCAAATTCTGGAGCAATAAAATCCATCTGAGCAATCTAGGCTTTGCTTCTTTCTTTGTTAGAAGATACTTCAAGGCGCATGATCTGAAAACACAATCACTTTAGAACCAATTAGATATGATCTAAATTTTTCTAAAGCAAATACAACAGCTAGAAGTTCCTTTTCTGTGGTTGAGTAATTAAGTTGAGCATCATTTAGAGTCCTTGATGCATAGTAAATGGCATAAGGAAC
This sequence comes from Ormosia emarginata, assembly GCA_029884605.1. Classification (NCBI taxonomy): domain Eukaryota; kingdom Viridiplantae; phylum Streptophyta; class Magnoliopsida; order Fabales; family Fabaceae; genus Ormosia; species Ormosia emarginata. Next base: position 4,761,516 of record JAQQTP010000074.1, read on the forward strand.
TCTATCAACTCGTTGTCCCAAGACAGCTCCTACTGCAAAGTCACTGGCATCACACATTAGTTCAAAAGGTAACTCCCAGTTGGGTGGCCTGATGATAGGCGCAACAGTTAACAACTTCTTGAGTTTATTGAAAGCTTCCATACATTTCTCATCAAAGTTAAAATTAACATCTTTTTGAAGAAGTCTCAAAGGGGCAATGAGACTTTAGAAAAGTCTTTAATGAATCTCCGATAGAAACCTGCATGACCAATAAAAGAACGAATCTCCCGCACACTAGTGGGTGGTGGCAAAGAATGCATGAGTTCTACTTTAGCTTTATCTACTTCAATTCCCCTAGCATAAATTACATGACCTAACACAATACCTTCATTCACCATGAAATGACATTTTTCCCAATTCAAGCACCAGGTTAGTGTCAATGCATCTTTTAAGCACCAAAGTTAAATGTTCCAAACAATTTTCAAAATCATTTCCAAAGACACTAAAGTCATCCATAAAAACCTCAATGATGTTTTCAATGTAATCGAAAATATACTCATCATGCATCTTTGGAAAATTCTTGGTGCATTGCAGAGTCCAAAAGGCATTCGCCTATATGCAAAGGTACCAAATGGACAAGTGAATGTAGTCTTGTCTTGGTCTTCGGAGCTATGGCAATCTGATTGTAACCCGAAAAACCATCCGAAAACAATAATAAGAATGACCACTAATCTTTCTAACATTTGATCAATGAAAGGTAAAGGAAAGTGGTCTTTTCTCGTGGCGGCATTCAACTTCCTATAATCAATACAAACACGCCACCGTCTCGTAACCTAGTGGGAATAAGCTCATTTTCAGCATTTCTTACCACAAGTAATTCCGCATTTCTTTGGTACTACCCGGACCGGGCTTACCCACTTCGTCGAAATGGGGTAGATCACCCCCACACTTAGGAGCTTCAAGATCTCCTTTTTCACAACCTCCATCATGGGAGGATTCAATCTCCGTTGAGGGTCTCTCACAGTTTAGTATCCTCCTCCATTAATATCCCGTGCATACAAACGGAGGGACTAATACCCTTGATATCGCCTATTGACCAACCAATGGCTGTCTTATGTTCCCGCAAAATAGCTACCGCTTTCTCTTCTTGCTCTTGGGTGAGTGACTTTGCAATTATTACTTGGAAGGGTGTCCTTCTCCCCCAAGAAGATGTATTTAAGATGATCGTGTAGTGCTTTCGGTTCCAATTCAGTGCCTCGCACAAATGTGAAGGTTGAGGTATATCGGTAGTACATGTGTAAATCAACAAAAGTTACCTCATGCTCTTTCTCGGGAGTAGAAGAGAGCTCTTGTAAGGCAAAGAACAATTTCATCAATGTCTTCACTCCATGGCTCTTCTTCACTCTTCTTCTTTTCCTCCCGTACATCTAAGCTATGAGTTAGAATTGTATCAAGAGCATCAAAATGGTCAATATCAAAAGTCGCAGAAATTAAAGAATCAAAAGGATCAAAAGAATCAATTAAACAAGCAGAGTGCACATCACTTGGGTATCTCATAGCTTCAAAAGTATTGAATCTAATTAATTCCCCATCAAATTCCATTGTTAGAATTCCGAGTGCACATCAATTTTTGTCCGTGCAGTCTTCAAAAATGGTCTTCCTAGCAAGATAGGAGCAGATTTGGGAGACTCATCCTCTTCCATGTCCAAAACATAGAAGTCTCCACGGAAACACTAATTCATTCAATTGTACCAAAACATCTTCAACCACACCCTTAGGGTATGCATTAGATCTATCACCCAATTGAATAACAACACCAGGAGGTTCCAAAGGACCCAAGTATAAAGATGCATAAATAGAATATGACATGACATTTATAGATGCACCTAAATCAAGCATTGCCCTTTCAAACCTTGTGTTACCTATAGTGCATGGAATGGTGAATGTGCCTGTGGTCCTTACATTTGGTTGGGAGTTTCTTTTTAATTACAAATTTGAAACATTTTCTCCCACTTGGACCTTTTCATTTCCTTTTAACTTCCTCTTGTTAGTGCATAATTCTTTCAGAAATTTTGCATATCTAGGTACCGCTTAATGGCATCTAACAAAGGGATATTAACCTCTACCTTCCTAAAAGTCTCAAGTATTTCTTTTTCTCGCTTCTTCTTTCTTGGTTTTAACCGACCTACTAGGAAAAGGAGCTTTAGTGACATATTTAGGAAGGGGTTCGAAATACTTACCTTAGGGGTTTTGGAAGTTTGCCCCTTATCATTTGCTTCTTTGGGTGGTTCATCCTTCTCTTGAATGATTGGTGGAAGAGAGGTAGGCTCATCCATCGTCTTTCCGCTTCTCAATGTGACAAAGACTAGCATTTTCCCTCAGATTCACTTCGGGTCGTGAGGGTAGTTTCCGAAGCTTGGCTTTGAAACTTGTTGAATTCTCGTGGACAATCTGTCCTATCCGATTCTCGCAAGTTATTGATTGCGATCCTTGTTTCTTGTTTGAAACTTTGTATAGTTGCATTTGTTTCTTGTTGGAACCGCAAATTATTAGTGGTCATTTGTTTTACTAGCTCCTCTAATGAAGGCTCGATTGCTTAGGAGCTTGAACTTGCTGTCGTTGTCTCTCGAGGGAAAGGTACTTGCCTTTGTTGGAATCCTGGAGGTCCATAAGTGGAGGTTGATTTTGAGGTTGCTTTGCATAGCTGAAATTTGGATGATCCCTCCAACCCGGATTATATGTGTTTGAGTAGGGGTTGTAATTTTTGAAAGTCCAAAGATATCCCCCTATCGCTCTAACCTCCTCATTTGTGTCTTCTTGGAGAGTGGGACACATATCGTTGGGATGTCCAGATGAACAACAGATCCCACAAGCATGAATCGGTGCTTTACCCGAATCCATTAACCGCCGAACCATAGCAGTCAATTGAGTCATTTGTCAGCCAGTATACCGGTTGTCTCTACTTCTTTCATCGCTCTTACTCCAAAGTGTCATTTCTAGAGTAGAATTGTTGAGTATTGGCAGCCATTCTTGAGATCAAGTTTCTAGCTTCTTGAGGAGTTTTATCAATCAATGCTCCTCCGCTAGCAAAGATCAATCATGTTGCGATCCATCACTTGTAAGCCTTCATAGAAATACCGAATTAAAAGTCGCTCACTTATTTGATGATGAGGGCAGCTGAAACATAGCTTCTTAAATCTCTCCCAAGAGTCATGGAGTGATTCCCCATGCCTTTGTTGAATACCACATTTCTTTTCGATTGTTGCAGCTTTTGAGGGGAAGTATCTGTCTAGGAAAGTTCGGGCCATGTCCCGCCATGATTGGATGGATCGGGTGGCAAGTAGTAAAGCCACTCCTTAGCCGAGTCTTTCAATGAGAATGGAAAAGCTCTCAACTTGACTTGCTCTACATGAATTCCTCGCAGGTTTCATGCTAGAACATACCACATGGATTTCCTTCAAGTGCTTGTTGGGGTCCTCTCGGGTAATCCATTGAAAGATGGCAAGAGATGGATTAAACCGGATTTCAATTCAAATGCCTCTTCATTTTCAAGAATGTCTATGCAAAGAGGTCGTTGATCTAGATCTCGGAGCACCCAATGCCCTTAAAGTGTTTTCTCGCCATTGTCACTTCTTCAGATATTTCAGATAGCTCAAATGTCTACGAACTTGATAGATCAATGTAACGGCGACTTCAATGTCGGCAGGTGTGAGTTGGAAGTTAGCCAGGATGGAAGGAAATTGAGGATGTGAAGTGAGTTGATCAATATAGTTCCTCAAATTTAGCAATCCTTCGTCTACTCCTTCAAAGGACATCAACACCTACAAAACACTCAGAAAGAAAGATTAAAAATAATACAAAATAAAATAAAATAAAAACAGAATAAAAATAGGAAATAAATTAATAGTGTAATTGAAAAAATTGGTTTCTTCAAGAACGGCGCCAAAATTCGATGCGTGCGGATGTAGTGATTAAAATTAAGATAAAAATCAGTTGTCAGGCCCACCAGAAAATAAAAACCTTACAACTAGTTGTAGTTAGTAAGGGTCGATCCACAGAGAACCAATTCAATTAACACTATTAAACAATTCTCAATTTAGACTTTGATTAACAATAAACAGTAAAAGGGGGGTTTTGGAGTTTTGATGAAGAATGAACAGCTTCAAAGATAACAATAAACAAACTGAAATCAACAATATAAGAAAATTGGTTAAGAGATTGAATCCACCACTAGATTTATATGATAATGTAAATCCACATATCCTTTTTATTCCAACATGCTCAATTATGTTTTTATGCAATTGTGATATAAAATCTCTGTTTTCCTTACGTGTTGGCCAATTTAGCAACCGCTCAAATCAACTCCTAATCACTGATTAGTCATAAAGCAACCGCTCTTACAACTATCCAACAATTGCATTAAGATTTAGAAAACCAATTACACTAAGGTCTAATCACACACCGGGATTAAATTACTTAGAACATATATTTCTCTAGATCTAATACCGCAATCACATAATAAACCCAGATCTACCACTTTTATAACTGCAAATAGCACAAAGATAATTATACCCACATGAACATCATACATCCCACTAGATCTACTACCGCAACCGCGCATAATAAACCTAGATCTACTACTTTGAAAGTAGGAACAAGTACAAAACCTTCATACCAACAATAGATTCGAAATATATGAATAAAAACATAAGCGTGTTGAAATAATCAAATATGCAAAGTTTACAACATTAATACTAGCGGTTTCATCACCCCCTTAACCAAGGGAGGTTTAGTTACACATAGCTAGAAAGAAATCACAAGAAAAACTATGAAGAAACAAGAAGAAACTATGAAGAAACAAGAAACTAAGAGAGAAAATGAAGAAGAGTTACATCTTGTTCATGATAAATGGTGCCTTTTATAGAAGTCTAAGGTAACAAAATGACAAAGGGAAGTGGGTGGATGAGTGGGTGAGTGAGTGGAGTGTTTGAGTGGATGGATTAGTGGGTTGGTTTAGTGGATGAGTGAGTGGAATGGTTGAGTGGTTGAATTAGTGAAAAATGTCAAAGGACTTTTGGTGAGTGGGAAATTATGGACATGAATGGGTGAGTGGATGGATGAGTGGATGGATTAGTGGATGAGTGGGTGGAGTGGTTAAGTGGTTGGATTAGTGTATGAGTGGATGAATGGGTGAGTTAGTGGATGAGTGGATGAGTGGATTAGTGGATGGATGAGTGGATTAGTGGATGGATGAGTGGATGGTTGAGGACGAAAATTTCGTGTCTGACTTGGAAGCCAAAAACGACCCACTATACTTCAGAATCACGAAAAGTGTTCTTCATGAAAGTTGTAGATCCTTGTCTTGGCTATAAAATGGATAGCTGGTTCGTCCAATTTGGCTTCATTAAGCCTAAGATATGTCCCAAATACCGTAGGTTGCTCAAACCCAACTTCAGCTCCTCTGTTCCGACTTGCAAGCTCAAAATGACCTACTAGACTTCTTTTTCTCAAAATGTGTTCTTCATGAAAGTTGTTTATTTGGATCTTGACTATCCAATGTCCAAATTTCAGCCCATCTCCATTATTACATCTTGAGATATGATTTTTTTGAGTGCACACTGTTCGGATTCTACTGACAGAACCCGTATTCTGAATTCCATGTCAACTTAGGTCCCTTAGACATCTGAATCAGACTTCGAGCTCTTCATCAACGTTGTAGAGCTTCCTCTTAGCTTTCCTACAAGATAAAATTCATGATTTTCAGATATCAGGAACTCAAGTTATGACCAAAATACAGAAACAGTATAAAATCTCAATAATGCTGAAAATATTCAATTAGGACCAATTTGAGCTCAAACTCACAAAATCATGTCAAACTCAATCAATTAAGAATATGGAGAGTGTAAATGACTAAATATAAGGGTTTCTTAATGAATAAAATATGTGTTTATCAGACGTCAATCCAAAAATTGCAGCTGAAAAAATCTTTCCAAAAGGATTTTTATTCAAACCATCGTCTCTTATTAAAACCTAACAATTTTATGAATATATTCTGGTTGCTACTAAATCAATTTCTTTGAAGCATTTCAAAGAGAAAAATGTAATTCATTATTCAACCTGTCAAATTTTGAAGTCCATTTCTCCTACTGACTGGGGACAAGACTTCCACATGACTAAATGGTTTCCAAAAATTTATAATCCCATTGGGTATGACTATTATGACTATCTCTAGGCCTGGTACTCAATGTATGTTCTGGATCAAAACTGAAGCTGACCGTCATTCTTGGCTTATCTACTTCAAAAGAGATGTTAAGTATAACTTCCCAAATTGTTTTTCCCAATGGTGGGCTTTTTTTGGACCTATCCCTGACATCCTTCCGGGTGATGTTCTTGAAGGATTCAAATACTTTGAGAAGCGATTCGATCTTGCCTCTGACACTTGGCCTATTGAATAACACTTTTTCTCCAAATTCTTAATCCCATGGATTTGTTCATGGCAATTTGTCTATCACAAGGCATTTCCTGGATTCCTACCATTCCTTGACAGACAAGCATCGGTAAAATGGTGGCCTAAGTTAGATAGATCTCATGCCACTATTGATGGTGTTAAACACTGGTTTAATCAAAACCAGAAATCTCATAAGACTACTGATCCTGAGACCAGCTTCTTTCTCAATCAAAGAGCTCATGCTACTGCAGCTTTCTCTGCCTCAACTTCAAAGGAATAATTTGAAGAGAATCTTCGTATCATTCTTCAAAACATTGAAGAAGAAAAATCCTAAGACAACAAGACAAACTCTAGTTCGTACAATTAGAATGAAGATGACTGCTATGGCAAAGACATTGACAGTCATAGTGTGGAACTTGACAATGATGAATAGTCATCCTTGCAGCTAGTTACTGTAGCAGAAGCAACAAAACACTGTTCACTGTAGCGGAAGCGACAGAACACTGTTTGCTACTGTTCACTGTAGCGGTATTTTTCATTTTACTGTTTGTAATAGTAAAATTTTGTGTATTTAACATTCTGACTTCAGACTTGTAAGGCATTCAAAATTTTAAACCTTTCTAAGTTTCTCTAGTCTTACAGAGCGATCAGAGAGAGAGAGTGTGTCTTCCTCCCTCTACCCATCTCCCTAAATCTTATAATCTTTTACTTATAAAATAAAGTTTCAATCTTTTCTGTATATGTAACTTATTCTTCTCCTCTCATCCTTTCGTTGAATCTCGCCGTCTTTGACGCATTTCTAGTTTTCACTTTAATGTTTTAAGTTTTCTTTACTTTACTTTTCTACATTTCATATTCTTGTAAGCAGTCTATCTGCATCCTACTTCTCTTCATCCTGCTCCCTTCCCTCTATTTTTTCCTCAATAACTCTGAACGGATATAAATGAACTGCGTACTTTCCAGATCTAGTTATAACAACAAAGATTAATAGGTTATAACATAATTTAACAAAGAAATTAGCAGATCAGATAAATATCAAAGCAATATAACATAACAACATTAGTATCCAGTTCAATAAGATAAAAGCAACTTAAATCTGTTCAATTACTTTCCTACTTCCCTATCAGGCTCTGATACCAGTGTTATTAGGCGAAGATCACCGAAAGGGCAGTAAGTCTAATTCGACGATGTTTCCATAGGTAGTGATTGTTTGGGTACGGTGGTGACTGTGGTTCAAGATTTGGTAAATGCTTGCAGTGGCTATAGATCTGGATATAATTATAAACTTAAAAGGTTAAAATATAGTTTAATAATTGATAAACATCTCAGATCTAAATCAAAAGTATAAAATAACTTGGTAATCTTAAGATCTAGTTTAAAAGATAAATTTAACATAAATTTCTCATTTTCGCTTCTATGGAACTATATGATGGCTATGATATCGGGGGTATATACACCATATTTGCTTCTGATCTTTGTTTTCTGCGTTTATATTCTATTCTTATATCTGCTTTGCTTTTCACCCTTCTTGTCTTTCTTTATTTCTTTTATTATGTTGCGATCTTTGTCTTCATCTCTTTCTTCTAAACTTTCAATCAAATCATCTCAATCTTCATCTTCTTCTCTTTCTGAAGAACAAACTAAAACACCTAAAACTGACATCTTTAATGAAGAAATTCATTTTGAAGATATTAACCAAGACTTTGACAACTGGGAAATCCCAAAAATTTCCACAAACGAACTCTATAAACCTAAAGGTAGATTCTTTAGGAGTTTTGATTACATAATTAGGACTGCAGAGAAACAAATCATAATTGAATCGGACAACGAAGAATTTCATTTGTTGTCTGAAGAATCAATTAAAAAACATAAATCAAAGTACAACTTTTTGCATATTGCTTGTGTGCAGGTTACAGTCAAACCATTAATCCGTGATGGATTAAGTGCATCTGTTCTTCTCTGTTTAAGAGATGTTCGTCACAACAAATTCCATGACTCGCTGCTTGGAACTATTGAAACATGCCTAGGTCATGGTCCAATCTACTTCATCTGCTACCCAAATAGAACGGTTAGTCTCCAAGACAAAAACATCGTAGACGGTCTTTTCTTAAATCTGAAGGTCTGTGGCTTAGACATGAAGCCCGGATCTGTCCCTTTGTCTTTAATCTATAGGATTCAGTATAAAGTAATGAATTCTTCTGTCTAAAGCCTTAAAATCTAAAGATAATGGTTTAACAACCTTATTTTTAACTGACACATCTAAGGCCAACATAGTTGTCCCAAAAATGATCTGTTAGGAGGATGTCATTCTCCCCTAAAAATAGATTATGGATGAAGCTGCACTAGTTTTTCCTAGAGAATCTCCTGAGATTCAAGAAATTGTCCAATATCAATCTGGAAAATTCGAATTAACATTTGACCGAAGAAACTCATTCAGATCATCTAGATCTTTTAGGACTAACTCATCTAGATCTGATAATTTTAGATCTGCTTTGTCTAGAAAATCATTTTCAGCTGTAGGATCTTCTTCTACAATTAATCAGAAGCGTTTAGATACATTGTCAAACCTTCCCAGACCTATCTACCGTCAAGAAGATAACAATGATCAGAGATCTATTCTCTCTCCAACTTTCTCAGATATGAATGATGTCCATGATTAGTACACTATTCGTAATTGATAAACCAACCCTTAAAAAAGACTTCTTTTCCGAGGCCTCAACGACAATGGTTTTTTGAAAAATATAAGGGTGAAAACAAAATTGAAATCCAGAATAAATGGTATTCATTTATGGAAAATGTCAAAACCAATGTTCCTTTCTTTGACTAGTTTCATGCCTATTTAACTAGGAATGAAATTCCTTATCCATGGAGTATAGGCCTGATGGAGGATCTGTCTGTTAACGTCTTAACAGTCTGGCATTGAAAGGACGAAACTCTTGTCAAATCTGTGCTTCCTCCTTAAAGTTCTTATTTCTTAGATAAGAAAGATAAATCTAATAAACTTGTCATCGCCTATCCTTTTAAATCTAAAATAGATGTCGAGCCCATAGGTCTGCAAGATATTAAAGGTCTCATGGAACAAAATAATTATACAAACAAATATCTTTAGGTCTTAGGTGAAAAAATCTTAAACAAGGAACCTAAGAATAAAGAAAAACGACCAGAAGATAAACCTTTAGTTTCTGGAGTCAAAACTGAAAAAACTGCAATCGAAAAACCCATTTTCAAACCGTTTAGAGTTTCTAAACAAGTTAAAGAAAGTATCAAACTTCTGAAAACAAAAAACATAGGAAGTTCAAACCCAAACACTGATCTAACCAGTGAAATTGTTTCCAAACTAAATCGTATTCCGCCTTCTAATGAAGTCATTTTGGATACACCCCAATCTGAAACTTCCAGAGTTTCCAAACCTTTAATCATTAACACACTCAAACAATTTGATTCCCAGTCTGAACCAGATTGTCAATCCGAACAGATCTCTGTCATTAAGGTCAACCCAATTATTTACAAAGTTCTTAACTAGAAAAATCCTTCTAAACTCTACTATCAACGAGCAACTCCTCCTGATCTGTTGCTTGAAGAATGAAACCCAACCTTTAAATCTTTTAGCGCTAACAACGTCTGTGTCTGGGATATAGGTGGAAAAATTGAATATCAAATCCTTAATACTCTCCAAGAAAGGACGATGGTGTCTACAGCCTATCAAACATCCTACAACTGTAGCGATGAAATTATCTGCGAAGTCCTTATTGCCGGCTTCACTGGTCAACTCAAAGGTTGGTGGGATCATTATCTTACTGATAATCAATGAAATGATATCATAAACTCTGTTAAACTTGACCCTGAATGATTTCCTATCCTCAGTAATGGCAAGCCGATTCTTGGCTCAGTAAATGCATTAATTTTCGCCATTGTTCAACACTTCATTGGTGATACATCTATCTGGCGTGATAGATCTGCTGAACTCTTGTCCAATCTTAAGTGCAAAACCTTAGCTGATTTTAGGTGGTATAGAGATACCTTCCTTACTAGGGTTTATACTCGAGAAGATTGTCAACAACCATTCTGGAAGGAGAAATTCCTTGCAGGTCTCCCAAAATCTCTAGGTGATAAAGTTAAGGAAAAAATCTGTGGTCAATCTCTTAGTGGGGAAATTCCTTATGAGCAATTGAGTTATGACCAACTAATTGCTTTCGTCCAGAAAGTAGCCCTACAAATCTGTCAAGATGATAAAATCCAATCTCAATTAGCCAAAGAAAAAACTTAAACAAAGCGGGAGCTTGGAAACTTCTGCGAACAATTCGGCCTTCCTTGTGCTAGGAAGAAGAAGACAAAACCAAAATAGATTTACCCACAGAATCAAAAATCAAAATATTTTAAGCATAAAGCTTCAACCAAACCTAGAAGACTTAAGCAAGAATTTCAGTCAAAACCTCTAATCGACAATGTTAATGTCCTTAAAAAACCCGTAATTTGCTATAATTGTGGCAAACCAGGTCACATTAGCAAATACTGTCAGTTTAGAAAAGAGATAAAAGCCTTAAATCTTGAACAAGTTGTTAAAAAACAACTCAACAACCTGTTAATAGAATCATCTGCTGAAGATTCTGAAAGAGAATTTTCTAAAGATTTAAACCAAATTCAAGATAATGATGTCTCATTGTATGATGGAGATTCAGACTCTCTAGTAGTTAATATTTTAACCAAAGAATAAGATATTCTGTTTGAAGTTCTTAATTCTTTCGAAAACTTTGAAGAACGTAGTATCTTCTTACAAAAGTTTAAATCCATTATTGAAGAATCTTCTTCTAAAAACTTGAATAATCCAATTATCAGAAACAAATATAACCTTAAAGAAACAATCAAGAAGCTTGAGAAAACTTCTTCTAAAAAACCCGTCACTCTTCAAGATCTTCAATATGAGATTAACAGTCTTAAAATTGAAGTTAAAAGTCTTAAAGAACAACAACAAATTCATCATCTTATCATCTCCTAGTTAGGTGATATGCAAACTGATTCTGAATCAGAACAATCTGAAAAGATTACTAAAACTACAATCTTATTAAAACAAAAAGAACAAGTGGATAATGAAGCATTATGCGACATTATTAATCAATTGAAAATTCAAAAATTCTTCATCAACATAAACATTAAAATCGATGATTTTGTTCTAAACACTGTTGCACTATTTGATACTGGTGCAAATTCAAACTGTATTTTGGAGGGTATGGTCCCGACAAAGTATTTTGAGAAAACTACTGAGCGACTTAGCACTGCTAGTGGTTCCAAACTGAAAATATAGTACAAACTATCCTCTGCAATCATCAAAAATCAAGGTTTCCAGGTCAAAACCTCTTTTCTTCTTGTCAAGAATCTCAAAGGTGAAGTAATCTTAGGAACTCCATTAATTAGGTCTCTCTTCCCTTTGCAAATCACTAACAAAAGTATTATTACCCAACATCTAGGTCAAACTATCTATTTTCCATTCCTTAGAAAATCGATTCTTAAATCTCTTAATCCAATTGTTAATTTAATTAACAATAAACAAAAACAAATTAAATATCTTAAGGAAGAAATTTCTTATAAAAATATCGAAGCTCAACTTTCTTAACCGTGGGTTCAGAAACGCATTCAATCTCTTCATCTTCAAATCCAAGACTCGATCTGTTTTGACCTTCCTAATGCATTTTGGGAACGAAAAAAGCATGTGGTTGATCTGCCATATGAGAAAGATTGAACGATCGACAAATCCCAAGCAAAGCTCGTCCTATCCAGATGAGTCATGAACTGTAACACCCCTTTTTGGGAGGGAACTTCACATTGTCAAACAGAAAAAAAAATAATAAAATGCAGAAATCAAAATTTTCTAAATTAAGACCTGGTTCATTTTAGTTAAAGTTAAATTGTCTGATTCATTAATACGTGAGTAGAAAGGCGGTATATATTTTTTTTGTTAATTAATAAAACGGAGTGACGAAACGTGAATGGCAGTAAAGAGTAAGACAGGAAATAAAACTCACATCTGAATAACATGCATATATATATATATATATATATATATATATATATATATATATATATATATATATATATAATTAGATAACAACTGTATTTTAGATACAAGCCTGGAAATTTCTAAAAAGCAAAACTATACCTGCCCCAAAGGATCATACATATACATCTCCATGATATCAGAATATACATCCCACCAAAAATAAAACATCAGGCCCCCAAAATAAAACACTGGCAGCCATCAGTAGCTACCAGCAATGTCAGCCCCTCAGATGAGGAGGGATCGTGTCAGGATCCTCCGCGGGGTCCTCCTCATCCGAGGAAAACTCTATAGGAACCACAGAGCCATGGGCAGGAGCCCGAGCAGTGGAGTCAAAAGAGTCCTCTTGCGGGGTGTAGTAACGGTCACCCCACATCTCCCGGATAGGCAGATAAAACTCCAAGCGTAGGCTAACGCAGCAGGTAAAGATCGGCGTCTCATGACGTCTCCAGGCTAGAGAAATCGACACATCTCCCAGATAGACGCAGCGGTCGAAACTCAAGTTGATGTGCCAACACTCTGGCCCCCCAAGGAAGGTCAGATGCACATCACCCAGAAATCCGCGCATGCGTACCTCCATGCTCCTCAGTAGGTATTAGTCTCGATCATGTCAGAAGCTAGGAAAATTGGGAGCTCCAACCTCCTTGTCGTCATCTTCGATAGATACAATATACGCACAGGCAGCAAATAATAAAAATACAGAAAAGAGGTAAGACATCCTACCATCAGTACCAATTATAGCAGCCAGAAACCAATACGATGTAATGCACCCAAATAACATTCCAAGAACAATAATAATAATGATAGACAGTAAATACATCAGTAAACAAGTAAACAGTTCCAGGCAGTCATTCATCATAATAATAAATAAACAGTTCAAATTCACATAAGGTAGTAATTATCAGATGGTATGACATCTCATGATGCATATGCACACAGTACCCAAAATCCTACTCCATGGAGCTAGACTCAAACAGTCAGAGAGAAAGATCAGGAGACACGTCTGCAACTCGGCTGCTGAGGCCAGAGTGCTATAACTCAATAGTTTTTCAAGTGCACATTTAGGCATTGTACAGACAGTCTATGCTGGATCACGATATAGGACAGTGTCTCGGTCCGGATCATCGGTGTGTTTGCATCGGTTTGCCCCACGGGCAGGAGAGCTACCAACTGCCCATTGCGAAGGACCCGCACCCCGATGTCCCCAAGGTCATAAAATGACCTACACTAGTCTACTCGCACCCGGACTAAGGTGTGTTCAATCTCCTAGGCAACTTGGCCTTACAACAGTCCACAAGACATTCACAATGCATAAGACTCTATGCATGAACATGTATGGTCAACATCACATACTATTCCATAATATGCCACAATTGGCCAAGATAAGCATCAACACATCATTGGTCACTCACATGGACCCACAATAGCACAATATTGAAATCAATTAAGGTAATATATTTTTTAAGGTCCATTATGCATTCTTATTTAAGATTTGCCTTTCTTACAAGATCCCTCACTAGGTAAGTTTTCATAATTAATCCAATTTTCTAATGCACTTTATTCTCATACACTTACAAGGTTATTCTAAGGTCTCAAAGTCTCACACTCTCTTGTTCTTACCCTAATTGAATTTACCTTAAGTTTTATGACAAGTTTCATTCTTGGTTCCTTAGAATTTATGAATCTTCAATTATATTTAATTCTTACAATTTTCTAATTTTCTAATCCATTACCTATGAGTTAATCATTTAATTTTTTAAGTCCCAAGGTTACTAAAATTTGCATAATTAAGTCCTAAAAAGCCCTAGAGGCCGTGGCCTCCCTAGAGGATTAAATTCCCAATTTTTTCATACCATTGATTTTTTTTTATATCACATACTTGATCAATTTAGTCAATCACTTATTATAATTTGTTCACAAAGAAACTCCTAATTTTTGCCCCAAAACCGTGGCCTTCCAAGAGGAAATCTCAAATCATTTTCTTCCATTTCAAGTCTTCTAATCCATTCCTATATACCCATATACGTCAACAATCAATCCAATGGCACAAACCAAGCAAAATCAACATACAAACATACTAATCATACAATCAAAGAATAACTCTCATTAGGGTTTTCTCACAATCAACCACAACCAAGGTTCCTAGATGCTAATAAAGGTTGAGGAGGAGTGTCTTCCTCTTACCAAAGTGAAGAAATCAAGAGAAACCTTCAAGAAACTCCTTGCAAATTCGGATTGGGTGCCGCCAAAACCCTAGAGATTTCAACTTGGTTAAAATAGCACAAAGGCTTGAAAAATGAAGTGTAGATGGTCACAAAGAGGACCTTGAAAACGAAAATGAAGAAAGGGAGTGAAGAGTCAAGAAACTTACCCAAAAACCCTAAGCTTGAAGCTTGAAGAAGATGGTGAAAATGGTGGATTTTCAAGATGCCACAAGCAAGAGAAGTGTTTAAGAGAAGGAGAGGATTAAGAAAATGGGGTTGGTTTGAATTTTTGTGATGGATGAGGGGGAGAGGGGCTGCTGGCCATGGAGCTCTCCTAGAGAGAAGGAGGAGAAAACTAAAATGAAGAAGATGAGTGGAAGTAGAGAGAGAAAGGGCTTTAGGTGAATTATTGAAATTATATGATATAATTAACTAATGAAAGGAAAATTAATTTCCCCCTCCCAAAAGCCTTGTTCCAGCCGTGCATGAAGAGAGAAAAGAGGGAGGTGGCTGCATTTGCATGGGGAAAAAGGGAAAGGAAATTTCCAAGAAGCTTCCTCCAAGCTTACATGAGAAGCTTCGCACGTTTCACGATAAAGTGAAAGTAAGGTTATCTCCTAATTAAGCACACTAACACAGATAAATATTTACACTATCAGTATTATTTTTCCCCCAATGTAGAAGAGTCACAGATGATGAAAATAATATTTTATTGTCCATCTGATGATTTTTCGGTTCCGCGATTTCATTTATCAGGTAAAAACCTCAAAAAATGTAAACCTCGTAAATTATGCCCAGTCTTGGGTTTAGTAAGATCTCCCATCGACAAGTCCACAATTTAGAGTTTACCAACCTCAAGGAGAATATTGCATCTTCCCGGCTCCGCTCAGCGTGCACGTAAAACGAGAAATATATTAAAATATTCATCATTTTCGAAAAATTCTAGAAAAATTCACATAATTCATAAATATTAGAAAATGACTATTTATGATAAAATAAATGATTTTTGGAGCATTACACTGACGTCAGCAGGCTTCTGCTCAATGTGTACGCAAAACGAAGGATACATTAAAATATTCGTCGTTTCCGAAAAATTCCTAAAAATCAAGAATATTATAAAATGATCATTGATGATTAAACAAACACTTTTCAGGGTGTTACATGAACTGCTTGACTACTGTCAAAAAGAAATCAAAGATCTTCTATCAAAAGGTCTCATTCGAAAAAGTAAGTCTCCTTGGTGTTGCTCCGTATTCTATGTCAACAAACCTATTGAGATCGAAAGAGGAACTCCTCGTCTTGTCATAAACTACAAACTGCTTAATGAAGCTCTTCAATGGATTAGGTATCCTATTCCAAATAAAAAGGATCTTCTTAAACGACTCCATTCTGCTAAAATCTTTTCTAAATTCGACATGAAGTCAGGATTTTGGCAAATCCAACTCAAGGAGAGTGATCGCTATAAGATGGCTTTCACTGTACCTTTTGGGCAGTACGAATGGAATGTAATGCCCTTTGGTCTGAAGAATGCTCCTTCAGAATTCCAACGAATCATGAATGAAATCTTTAATTCATATTCAAATTTTATGATTGTATACATTGATGATATCCTTGTATACTCCCAATCAATTGATCAACATTTTAAACACATTAATATCTTTATTAATGTAATTAAGAAAAATGGTTTAGCTGTATCTAAATCAAAGATTAATTTGTTCCAAACCCAGATTCGGTTTCTTGGTCATAATATCTTTCAAGGAACCATCAACCCTATTAATCGAGTCAATGAATTTGCTGACAAATTCCCTAATCAAATTATTGATAAAAATCAACTACAGGGATTTCTTGGCTGCATAAACTATGTCGCTGATTTCTTTCCTCAGCTAAGTAACCTCATCAAACCTCTGCATGATCGTCTGAGATCTAACCCACCTCCATGGTCAGACATCCGTACAAGTATTGTCAAACAGATCAAGTCACAGGTGAAGTCTCTTCTATGTCTTTACCTTCCCAATCCTGAAGCTTTCAAAATTGTCGAAACTGATGCCTCTGACATTAGTTATGGCGGCATTCTCAAACACTGTGTCACAGACAAAAAACATGTCATTTCATATGCATCAAAACATTGGAACTCTGCTCAGCAAAATTATTCAACTATGAAGAAATAAATTTTGGCAATTGTTTTATGCATTACAAAATTTCAATTTGATTTTTTAAATCAAAAGTTTTTGATTCGTGTTAACTGTAAATCTGCTAAAGAAATTTTGATAAAAGATGTTAAGAATTTAGCCTCAAAACATATCTTTGCTAGATGGAAAGCCATCCTTTCTATCTTTGATTTTGATATTGAGTATATCAGAGGAACCTTAAACACTTTGCCTGACTACCTTACTCGTGAATATCTTCAGGGAAAGTAGTAGCATGCCTCGAGGAGGCTCAGCATCCTCTTCCCGGGGAAGAGGCAAATGTAAGTTAATTCTAACCGAATTAACCAATTTTGAAGTTCATTTCTCCTACTGACTGGGGACAAGACTTCCACATGACTAAAAGGTTTCAAAAAATTTATAATCCCATTAGGTATGACTATTATGACTATCTCCAGGCCTGGTACTTAATGTTTTGGATCAAAATTGAAGTTGATCGTCATTCTTAGCTCATCTACTTCAAAAGAGATGTTAAGTATGACTTCCCAAATTGGTTTTCCCAATGGTGGGCTTTTTTTGGACCTATCCCTGACATCCTTCCGGCTGATGTTCTTGAAGGATTCAAATACTTTAAGAAGCGATTCGATCTTGCCTCTGACCCCTGGCCTATTGAATTGCACTTTTTCTCCAAATTCTCAATCTCATGGATTTGTTCATGGCAATTTATCTATCACAAGGCTTTTCCTGGATTTCTACCATTCCTTGACAGACAAGCATTGGTAAAATGGTGGCCTAAGTTCGATGGATCTCATGCCACTATTGATGGTGTTAAGCACTGGTTTAATCAAAACCAGAAATCTCTTAAGGCTACTGATCCTGAGACCAGCATCTTTCTCAATCAAAGAGCTCATGTTACTGCAGCTCTCTCTGCCTCAACTTCAAAGGAATAATTTGAAGAGAATCTTCATATCATTCTTTAAAACATTGAGGAAGAAAAATCCTAAGACAACAAGACAGACTTTGGTTCATACAATCATATTGAAGACGACTGCTATGGCAAAGACATTGACAGTCACAGTATGGAAATTGACGATGATGAAAAGTCATCCTTGCGGCTGGTTACTGTAGCGGAAGCGGCAGAACACTGCTCACTATAGCGGAAGCGGCATAACATTGTTTACTGTAGCAGAAGCAATAGAACACTGTTTGCTACTGTTCATCGTAGCGGCATTTTTCATTTTACTATTTGTAATAGTAAAATTTTGTTTATTTAACATTGTGACTTCAGACTTGTAAGGCATTCGAAATTTTAGACCTTTTTAAGTTTCTCTAGTCTTACAGAGCGATCAGAGAGAGAGTGAGTCTTCCTCCCTCTACCCATTTCCCTAAATCTTGTAATCTTTTACTTACAAAATAAAGTTTCAATCTTTTCTGTATATGTAATTTATTCTCTCCTCTCATCCCTTCGCTGGATCTCGCCGAATGTTTTAAGTTTTCTTTACTTTACTTTTCCACATTTCATATTCATGTAAGCAGTCCATCTGCATCCTACTTCTCTTCATCCTGCTCCCTTCCCTCCATTTTTTCCCGTTATCTTCGCCCAATAACTCTGGTATTAGAGCCTGATGGGGAAGTAGGAAAGCAAATGAACGGATTTAAGTTGCTTTTATCTTATTGAACTGGATACTAACATTGTTATGTTATAATGCTTTGATATTTATCTGATCTGCTTATTTCTTTGTTAAACTATGTTATAACCTATTAATATTTGTTGCTATAATTGGATCTGGAAAGTACGCAGTTCATGTTACCCTATCTTGGACTGGATGGTATATAATACCCGTGTTGGATTTGTATTGTAGGCTATAGCAGTAAGACCCAGTGGTGAAGGGCAGTAAGTCTAATTCGATGATGTTTCCATAGGTAGTGATTGTTTGGGTATGGTGGTGACCGTGGTTCAAGATTTGGTAAATGCTTGCGGTGGCTATAGATCTAGATGTAATTATAAACTTAAAAGGTTAAAATATAGTTTAATAATTGATAAACATCTCAGATCTAAATCAAAAGTATAAATTAACTTGGTAATCTTAAGATCTAGTTCAGAAGATAAATTTAACTTAAATTTCTCATTTTCGCTTCTATGGAACTATATGATGGCTCTGATATCGAGTGTATATACACCATATTTGCTTCTGATCTTTGTTTTATGCATTTATATTGTATTTTTATATCTGCTTTGCTTTTCTCCCTTCTTGTCTTTCTTTATTTCTTTTATTATGTTGCGATCTTTGTCTTCATCTCTTTCTTCTAAACTTTCAATCAAATCATCTCAATCTTCATCTTCTTCTCTTTCTGAAGAACAAACGAAAACACCTAAAATTGACATCTTTAATGAAGAAATTCATTTTGAAGATATTAACCAAGACTTTGACAACTGGGAAATCCTAAAAATTTCCATAAACGAACTCTACAAACCTGAAGGTAGATTCTTTAGGAGTTCTGATTACATGATTAGGACTGCAGAGAAACAAATCATAATTGAATCGGACAACAAAGAATTTCATTTGTTGTTTGAAGAATCAATTAAAAAACATAAATCAAAGTACAACTTTCTGCATATTGCTTGTGTGCAGGTTACTATCAAACCATTAATCAGTGATGGATTAAATGCATCTGTTCTTTTCTATTTAAGAGATGTTCGTCACAACAAATTTCACGACTCGCTGCTTGGAACTGTTGAAACAAGCCTAGGTTATGGTCAAATCTACTTCAACTACTACCCAAATATTTTAAGCATAAAGCTTCAACCAAACCTAGAAGACTTAAGCAAGAATTTAAGTCAAAACCTTTAATCGACAATGTTAATGTCCTTAAAAAACCTGTAATCTGCTATAATTGTGGCAAACTTGGTCACATTAGCAAATACTGTCAGTTTAGAAAAAAGATAAAAGCCTTAAATCTTGAACAAGCTGTTGAAAAACAACTCAACAACCTGTTAATAGAATCATCCGATGAAGATTCTGAAAGGGAATTTTCTGAAGATTTAAACCAAATTCAAGATAATGATGTCTCATTGTATGATGGAGATTCAGACTCTCCAGTAGTTAATGTTTTAACCAAAGAACAAGATCTTCTGTTTGAAGTTCTTAATTCTATCGAAAACTCTAAAAAACACAGTATCTTCTTACAAAAGTTTAAATCCATTATTGAAGAATCTTCTTCTAAAAACTTGAACAATCCAATTATCAGAAACAAATATGACCTTAAAGAAACAATCAAGAAGCTTGAGAAAACTTCTTCTAAAAAACCTGTCACTCTTTAAGATCTTCAATATGAGATTAACAGTCTTAAAATTAAAGTTAAAAGTCTTAAAGAACAACAACAAATTTATCATCTTATCATCTCCCAGTTAGGTGATATGCAAACTAAATCTGAATCAGAACAATCTGAAAAGATTACTGAAACTACAATCTTCTTAAAACAAAAAGAACAAGTGGATAATGAAGCATTTTGCGACATTATTAATCAATTGAAAATTCAAAAATTCTTCATCGACATAAACATTAAAATCGATGATTTTGTTCTAAACACTGTTGCATTATTTGATACTAGTATAGATTTAAATTGTATTTTGGAGGGTGTAACGTCCCGAAAATTAATAATTTTAGGATAAATAATCATTTTATAATATTTGAAAATTTTGGAAATTTTTTCTGTATTTTTCTAAGAACGTGAAATATTTTAATATTATTTCTCATTTTACGTGCACGCTGAGCAGAGCTGGGTTAACATCCCGAAAACTAATAATTTCATGATAAATGATCATTCTATAATATTTGAGATTTTTGTGAAATTTTCTGGATTTTTCTGAGAATGTGAAATATTTTAACTTTATTTTTCGTTTTGCGTGCGCACTGAGCGGAGCAGAGAAAATGAGATATTTTTCCCGAAAACCTTGATCTGTGGAAATGTCGACGGGGGATCTTACTAAACCCAAGGCTGGACATGATTTACGAGATTTCACGTTTTTTGAGAAAATTTATCTGACAGAGCGATAAATCACTGTGTAATTTTTATCCGCTGGACAATTAATATTGACTTTTGTCAACTGCAACAATTGTCCATTGGGTAATAACATGCATTAGAAATCCTATCACCTTATCCTAATGCAATCCACTTTATGTAAAATCAAATTCACTTTAATTAAAATTTGTGTACTTTCTTCAAAGCTTCTTTGAGAAGTTTTGACTACCAAATAACTAAGACACCCTTGGCTTGTTGGAGAAGCCTCTCCCCCTCCCTCACTCTCTCATTGCCATGGACCCATGGGCAAAATGGGAAGCAAAATTGCTTCCCACACTTAACCTAACACACACACACAAAAATATCTTCATTTTCCCACACTTTTTCTCTCTCTAACTTCATCTTCTTCAAGTTTCTCCTCCTTCTCTCTACACCTCCACCATAGCTATGAAATTGCAGCCCCATCCTCCACCATTGTTCTTCATCTTTTCTCTTCACTAAGCTCATTTCCACACTCACCTTTACTTCCTCTACCATCTTCATTTAGAAAGTTTCTTCATTTTTCATCTTCACCTCCATTTTCTCTCTTCTTTCTCTCTTCTTCCTCTTCTTCACTACAAAAACTCCAGCCACCATCTCCACTCATTCTCTTCACTTTTCTCTTCACCAACACCATTTCTACACTCCTTACAACCTCCTCTACAACTTCTATTTGAAGGGTTTTCTTCAAAAACCAACTTTTCCTCCATTGTCATCGAAGGCAAAGCTTCTAACTTTGAGGTAAAGCTTCCACCTTTCTTCTTCTTCCTCTTCATTTTCGTGATCTAGGGTCTCAATGGAGACCAAAGATCCATTCTTTTCAATCATTAATGTTGGTTCTTGATGATTGAAATCCTAGGGTTTTGGAAGGCTCAAAACCGAATCTTTAAGGAACAAGTAGGAATTTGTTTTTGTGTTCTTCCTTAAGGTAAGAGGGAGATTACTCACTTCAACCATTATTGGTGGTGAGGGAACTTTCGTGTGCTTGCTTTGAATTGTGATTTTTGCATGCTTGTATGCTCTTGAATTTGATTAATACTTGAATGTGATTTTGAATGTGTTGGAAGTGTTAAATGTGCTTGATCATATTAGGGTTACTAAATGGAAAATTTGGAGTTTCCTACCCTAATATGGTGCCACGGTTTTGAAGGGAATTTTGGGTTGTAAATTATTTTTGTGAACAAATGAATAAAGCTTGGGGAATTAAATGTTGGATGATAACCTTGAGATTACTAAATGGAAAGTTTTAAGGGTTAAATATCTAAAGAAGTAGTCACGGTTTTGGCTTAAAACTACAAGGAATTTGAATGAACTTGGTGAACTAAAATTCAAGTAAGTTGATGTTAAGAAGTTGATACATAAAATGGAAAGAAACATTGGACCTTGAAGACTTATGATGACCACAGCTTTAGAGAGAAAGATTAGGTTCAAGTGATGCCTTGGTGCATCCTTGGAGATTGAAAACTTAGAGACATGCATAATCTTTAATAAGTGAAAGAATTAAATTGAAAAATGGCATTTGAGAAGACCACGGTTTTAAAGGATTATTTACCCTTTAAGGGTGTGGTCTCTCGTCTTCTTTCTCATGATCTTTTAACAAATATAATATATATATATATATATATATATATATATATATATATATATATATATATATATATATATAACAGAAATACAAGGATATAGGAAAGAGGTGAGACATCCTACTTACATTACCCATTATGGCAGTAAAGAAACAGAACGGCGCAGAGCGCCCACATAGCAGAGCAATAACATTTAAGCAGCAGTAATCACGTACGATAAGGGAAAACAACAACAGAATCTCAGATAATGAATAGTTAAAACATTTCAGATAATCATGACATCAATAACACAGTAGTATAATCATCATATGAATGAGTGCCAGAAGATATGATATAATGGGTGCCATATGATATGCAGACTCACAATGCCGACTCACAATGTATGTGCACTTGGTACCAAGATTTTCTATTCCATTTCAAAAGATGAACGTTCCGAAAGATCTGTCTCCCTCAATGACAGTCTATGCTAGACCACGAAGAGAATAGTACTTGTCATGCTCGTGATACATTGCAACGGTATATCATGGCCAGGGGTATAATAATGTGATAATATCATCACGAAATGAACCACCGTGCCTCACAGTCCTCATAAGATCCATCAGGGATCACACTATCCAATTCTCGTTCATTTACCACAAAAAGAATAGTGATTTGTCAGGCTCGTAATATGTGCAATCGGTATACACTGCGCCTTACGGTCCTTATAAGATCCATCACAGACCTCACCATTTGATTCTCATTAATTCACTACGTAAAGAATAATGATTTATCATGCCCGTAATGCGTGCAATCAGTTTTCACTGCGCCTTATGCCCCTCCATAGATCTATCACAGACCACACTATTCGGTTCGCATTCATAGGCTTATACAGCCTTTTAACAGTCATCGACTGAGCAATTTGTTCAATGCATACTGATTCGATGTATAATCATAGGCTCATCCAGCCTTTTAACAGTCATCAACTGAGCAAATTGTTCAATACGAATGCGCATAATTCAAGCCATCATTGTACTGTCCCCAATGATATTAAACAATCGCCCATACAATTGTCTAATACCATTAGTATCACCGCTATTACATAACTGCCCATGCAATTACATAATAACACTGATCTACCCGGTTTCAGCACATCGGCACAATAACCAATAGTGTATAATGCTCAATGCATGTTGACTCTATGCACAACCATGTATATCAAACATAATGATATATTTTCCATAATATGCCACAATTTGGCCAAGCTAGATATCAACATGTTCACATATATTTCATATTACACATTTTCCATAATATGCCATAATTTGGCCAATTTAAGCATTAACAGAGTTTTAGTCCCAAACACGGACCCACAATAGCCTAGTATTAAATTCTCAAGAGTGATAACACACTTTTAGAAGTTCATTTCGGGGTCTCACCCTAGCTCAACAAGTCATATGAGGTCATTATAAAGTTCCACTTTAATTAACATCTCTTATGTATTCATTTCCTAGAGGGATTCCCTTGAAGTCCTTATTCAATCTTCATTCCTTTAGGTTAATTAAATTCCTTAATTTAATCAATGATGCTCACTTAAAAATTACTCGAAGGTTTTACAAGCCTCACCACTCTCTTGTTCTTCCCTTATATTCAAAATCACTTCAATCCATAGGATAAAGTCTTTTCCGTTATTCTTTCCATTTTATGAACTCCTAAGGAATCTAAAATTTCCCAATGTTGCACTAAGAATCACAACTTGGACCATTAATCCACTTAGAGGCCGTGAGCCTCCCAAGGGTAGAAGTCCCAAATCCTTTCCATTTCATGCACTAGTCTCTTGATACTTAATCACTTAAATTTTATTTCACAATAATTTAATCCAATCCCTTAGGATCCATGGCCAAAACCATGGCCTCACTTTAGGGTATTAAACCCTTAAATTTTTCATCCATTAATTCTAACAATTAGTTACATAAGCTTCATTTTATTTGTACACAAAACCAATTTATGTCCCAAAACCCTAATCAAAACCATGGCCTCACATTATGGTAGGAAACTCCAAATTTTTCATTTAACAACCCTAACATGATCAAGCATTTTCAACACACCCAATACATTCAAGATCACCATTCAAGCATTAATCCAAATCAAGAATACATAAGCATGCAAAATCACTAAACAAAGTAAGCATACTGTAACTTCCCTTTTTGCTTTAAGTACACGCGAATAAGAACCGTCACACTATTATAACTATGAAACCTAAAACGAAATAAATAAAATTTCAAATGTGAAAAATAGTAATTGTTTTTAAACTCATAGTCCCGATTCATTTTATGGCTACTTAAGTTCCTTTACAAATGTCACTATATATATATATATATATATATATATATATATATATATATATATATATATATATATATTTAAAATTGTAAATCATTACCAAATGGCATTGAAAGAGTTAAGTAAAATCCATCACGTATAGAGATCATAATAAAACAGTTGCAATAAGTAAAGTCTAGCAACGTAAGAAAAATCATACACAATATATATATGAAATAGCCTGTTTAATTACATTTCCAAAATGTACAAAAAGCAAAATATGTACCCAACCAAAGATATACAAATATACCCCAGCATGTACAGCAAAACGTCAGGCTTCCCAAAAAGATAGACAGTTAGCCATCAGTAGCTACCAATAGTATCAGCTCCTATGACTGACGAGAAAGGACCGTAGCCGGGTCCTCCTCAGGGTCCTCGTCGTCCGAGGAAACTTCCATCGGAACAACAGAGCAACGGGTGGGAGCCCGAGCAGTGGACAAAAAGGAGTCCTCATGTGGGGTGTAATACATATCAGCCCACATGTGCCTAACGGGCATGTAAAACTCCAACCAGACAAAAACATGAAAATAAAAAATGGAGGCGTCGTAACGACCCCATGCTAGGGACACCGTCAGCTCCCCATGATATGCACAGCGGTCCGTCTACACGTTAATGTGCCAGTAATCATGACCTCCATGAAAGTTGATCTGCATGTAGCCAAAGAAACCCCGGGGGCATGATGATATCCTCAGTCAGCTTCAATCGTAATCTAGCCAAAAAGCCTAGAAACTCAGGAGTTTCCTTGTCTTCCTCACGAACGTCTTCTCAGAAGCACACAATCCAATAGAATGCAAAGAAATACAGAGAATATAGAAAGAGGTGAGACACTCATTATTCATTACCCAGTGTGGCAGTAAGAAACTAAACGGCACTAGACGCCCACATATAACACAGTTTATACATTTGATCTCAGTAATATTAAATTCACAGTAAAAGTAGAATAACAACAACTGGTAGTAAGATCATGAACGACAGATAAATAACAGTAACATTACTAGCAATCAACAGTTCAAGCATTCAACAATTATTTCAGAAATAACGGTAAACATATTCCACAGTTATAAATGCCCATGCTCAATGAGTTATGTGACTGACAATTCACAATACAAAAGTGTGTCAAAATTCTTACTCCATGGAGCTAGACATAAACATTTTCGGAGTGAATGATTAAGGAGTAATGTCAGTATATCGTTAACCTTAAAAATACAGTGTGCTTTATCTCATAAAAATGTTTGCACAATGGCTTATACGTGGCACCTCAATAGTTGATCGCGACATAGGACAACGTCTCAGACAGGATCGTCGGTGTGTCGCATTGGTCTATCCCACGGCCCCAGTGGAGCTACCACTGTCTATTGTGAGACACCCACACCCCGACGTCCCCAGGGTCAACAACATATGACACCTACGCTTAGTCTATTCGCACCCGCACATAGGTGTTATTCAAACTCCTAGGCATACATAGCCTTTCTAACAACGTCCAACGGATAACACGTATGCATGACGACACAATGTCAAATCATGTATGTTCATCAATGATGCATTCATCATAGTATATCACAATGGTATATTTACATATATACGCATACATATTCATTTCTTAATATCATCACCACGGGATATTTTCACAGTACATAACCAACAAGTGTTTAGCCCACATAGAGGTCCACAATAGCATAGAATCAATTTCTATGTCAATACAATTTCTAGTGTTCATTCACTATCATGGTCCACATTATGTATTCCACTTTTTTTCAAAGTTTTAAGCTTTTGATTAAATGTGACAATTTTGGGTTGCTTTAATCCTTCAAAACCGTAGTCATCATTAGGTCTTCAAGTCCAATGTTTATTTCCATTTTTATGCATTAGTTTCTTATTATTAGTTCACTTTATATGTTTATCTCAAAATCCTCTAAACTCACCCACTCATGTTCTTTCTCTTGATTAGAATTCTCTAAGTTACCAAGTTAAGACTTTGATTAATTATCCTTGCGCATTATGGATCCCTCATTACCTTCTAATGTCCAATTCATCAATCCTTCATCCAAGTCACAAATTTTCACCATCTTTCTCCTTCATGGCCGTGAGCCTCTTAAAATTAGGGGTCTAGATTTTCACTTCCCCATTGGTCCTTATCCATTCAATTAACATCATTCCATTTAATTATAAGAATTTTAAGCAACAACACCCCACCAAGAGGGTGTTGGCCGTGAGCCACCTTGCACAAAGCAAGGGGCTTTTGTTTCAATTTCACCAATTCCAATCCATCAAAATTATTACAATATCATCAAGAACCAATTTCATCCAACAAATCAATAAAGTGATGAAAGTTTAAAGAATCTATAATTAGAAAAATAAAATCAAAGAGTAACCCATGTTAGGATTTCTCACAAATCCTCAAACAAACAAGTTTCCAACCACCATTTTAGGTTGAATAGAGTGGTTTCCCTCTTACCAAAGAGGTGAACATGAAATGGTCTCCCAAGAAGCTCCTTGTGATTTCGGTTTTGGCTCTTCAAAACCCTAGAAAATCAATCTCAAAGAATCAATACCAAAGCTTGGAAAAGAAAGCATCCTTGACCATGGAAATGGTCTTAGAACACGAAAAGAAGAAGAGGAGGGAAGAAAGTAGTGACCTTTACCTTGAAGTTTCAAGCTTTGCTCTTAAGGAAGAATGGTGAAAGTGAAGGATTTTGAAGTGGAGTATGAAAAGGAAAAGCTTTAGAATGATGAAGAGAAGCTAGAAATAGAAATGGTGAAGCAAGAAAACGAAAATGGTGAGTGGGGGAGGGGCTACCGAAATGGAGGGGAAGAAAGGAAGAGAAAGGGGTCGAGAGAAAATGAAGAAGAAGAAAGTGAAGAGAGAGAGATGAAGTTGTAAAATGAATTAGGGTTGATGTGTACAAATGAGTAGCAAAAATTAAGTCTCTTAGGCCCCCAAAATGGTCTGCCAACCGAAGCCCCAAGAGAGAGGGAGAGGGAGTGTTTTGGCTTTTCCATGCAATTAGAATGGGTAATTAGGTCATTTGAGGTCAAAGTTTCTAGAAGCTTGATTAGAATAACATTATATTTGAATTAAAGTAGATTTGATATGACCTAAAGCAGATTACATTAAGATAATGTGATAGGATTTTTAATACATGCTATTATCCAATGGATAATAGTTACAGTCGACAGAAGTTAGTATTAATTTATCTGATGGAAGAAATTTATTATTTTATCTGTCAGATTTTCTCGAAAAATATGAAACTTCGTAAATCATGTCCAACCTCGGGTTTAGTAAGATCCCCCGTCGACGTTTCCACAGATCAAGGTTCTCGGGAAAAACATTTCATTTTCCCAATTTCGCTCAGTGCGCACGTAAAATGAGAAATATATTAAAATATTCGACGTTTCTGAAAATATTCCAAAAAATTTCCAAAAATCACAAATATTATAAAACGACTATTCATCATATAATTTTCTAACTTTCAGAGCGTTACAGTCATTTTCCTGACTCTTCCCAATGTGTACGCATAATGAGAAATACATTAAAATATTTCACGTTGTCAAAAAAATCCAGAAAATCACAGATATTATAAAATGAATATTTATAATAAAATAAATAAATTTTGGGGTATTACAACACTCCCCAACAAATAAGAATTTCGTCCTCGAAATTTTCATACCTTAAAATAATTATGGGTATTGCTCCTTCATTTTGTCTTCTAGTTCCCAAGTCGCATCTCCGGTCGTCTCGTTCCAGATTACCTTCACCAATGAAACGTCTTTCCCCCTGAGTTGCTTCACTCTCCTATCCTCAATCCTTACAGGAGTTGTTTCATAAGTCAAGTTCTCCTTTAATTGTACCGAATCAGGTGCAATGACATAATCAAGACTTGGAATGTATTTTCGTAGTTGTGACACATGAAAGACATTATAGAGATTTGAAAGGAAATGGGGTAAGGCTATTTGGTAAGCAACAGGACCTATCCGCCGAAGAATTTGATATGGTCCAAGGAATTTTGGAGTGAGCTTTTTAGATTTGAGAACACGACCGACCCCAGTCGTAGGCGTGACTTTAAAAAATACATGCTCACCTTCTTTGAATTCAAGAGGTTTCCTTCTTTTGTCAGCGTAGCTCTTTTGTCGACTCTAAGTTGTTCTCATTTTCTCCTAAATCATTTTGACTTTCTCGGTTGTCTGTTGAATGAGATTAGTGTAATACCCTCCATAGGGCATCACATTTTCGACTAAAAACTTAAAAACCTAAAAACCATTTCATAAAAGATTTGAGTTCTAAAATATGGATTTTAAAATTTCTTTTCATGGAAACATAAACTTATCGAAGTATGAGTAATACAGAAAATAAACTGAAAAGATTATTACACAGCTTTATTTATACCACATAATATCCATTAAAGAAATAAAACATATAACTTACAAACTCAGAGAAACAGTAGCAAACCCAATAACGGGTATTACTAATAGCACGGTAACAACAATAACGAGAAAAACCCAATATACATGTTCCGTTTCTCCACCAAACTGCATCCTGTTGAAACTGAGAAGATCACTCCTCGACGCCATCACCGACCACAGAACATTGCCTCTAATAAGTCTAAGAAACTTGCTTCGCCTACTATACGAATTTAAATAATACAAACACAACAAAACAATACAGTAAAGAGGTGAGATCCCCTTTCACCAATACCAGTACGGCACCAAAGAATGTTATGAATGACAAAGTCATTCCATACACACAGATATCACAAATATAATCATGTTATCAATTTACAAATAATTCCAATAAACATATATTGTAATAAAATGAACAACAATAATATTACCATAACAGATATAGCAATTGATACAATTAAACCATATAGTCACATCATGCATAATAACTCATATTAACACATCATACATAATATCTCAACATTGAATATAAATAACCACATAAAGATGCAGACCACATATGCAAATGTACACAGACTCATTCCTACTCCATGGAGCTAGACACAGACATCAGAGAGAATGACCCGTAAAGAACTATAAGTACCTCAGGTTGCCCAACCAAACTATTGCACTGTCTTACGTTGTGTCTATAGCCCACTGTCCAATCATCGTGCAGTAGCACACAGTCCAAACATCGTGTAACTACAGGCATTGTACTAAAATAGTCTTTACAAGATCTTGATTAAGTATAGTGCGTGTCGAGATCACTAGTGTATTGCCAGTTACAACGGCCCAGAGGAGCGACCAACTATCCATATGTGGAATACTCCGCACACTAATGCCTCCAAGTCCATACAAAGAAATGAACTACACTATGCTTATCACACCGACAACACGGTGTAATTCGCCTCGTCAATCAAATCACCAATTATCAATCAAATTGGCATAACTCAATGCATGAATAAAACCAATAATTACCAAATTACCCTTAATCTCAAAATATTCTCTTATTTATGCAAATGCCCTCAATGGCACTATTACCCGTATTTACGCAAATGCCCTCAATGGCAAAAATCTCAAATATACAGTACGTCCCACTTGACAGTACCTGTATCTCAACATGTCTGGGTCCATCACTTTGGCCCAACAGTAAAATTCGTTGTTCCAATTAATCGCATAGAAATTTTATCACATTTTCACAATTATGTCATTTTTATAAAAGTTTTTAAATCGGGTAAATATATTTTGCTATTTTTAAAATCGTGTATTATTTTTAAATTATTTTCTCAATCGCGTAAGATTTTTAAATCATTTTCTTAACCGAAAAGCCTTAAAATCTCTGTTTTAAAACTACGTAAGCTATTTCCACTGCTTTAAAATTACGTAGAATAATTTTTCCTTACGTTATACATATATTATAAAATGTTCTCTTTTATTTATCTATTTTTAGTAAAATTTGACAAGATTTTGTCTATAAAATCAACTAAAAATTTGTATATTCTACGTTTTTCCTCTAAAAATTTGTTTACTTAGTTTATTATTACTAAATCCACTTTAGTGATTGTTTCTATGCTTTAAAAATTAAAAGCAAGT
Source organism: Ormosia emarginata (assembly GCA_029884605.1). NCBI lineage: Eukaryota > Viridiplantae > Streptophyta > Magnoliopsida > Fabales > Fabaceae > Ormosia > Ormosia emarginata. The sequence continues at coordinate 4,792,376 of JAQQTP010000074.1, forward strand.
ATTTTTCATAGGATTTATTCATCTTGCTACTATATCACATCTCTAATAAAAATTGGTTTACTTCTTTAATTCTTGAAAATTTATTACAAATGCATTCTTTTTATATAAAACATCAATTCTACACTTAGAAAATAAATTTTGGATTGCTTACACTTGTATTAGGCATGTTGGCCGAATTCCATAAAATGTTAGCATTTGATCTTTGGATCATTTTTCTTCTTCTAAATCATTTCGTAATTTATTCACTAACCTAATTCCATTAGATCCTTTCTTTAGAAAATGGTTGAGAACATTTTGGTTCTCTTTTATTGGATGAGGTCGTGAGCCTCTAGTTTGTGTTCTTTGGAACACTTATGCAATCCTTTACATATTATTTATATCCTACAATACTATCATGCAGTTATGAACACATGCCATATATTAAAGTAACCATAAAACACACACAAAATATTAAAGCTATAGACATGCTTGCACATATAATCAATCACAAATAGGAAAGACATTAAACAACCAAGTGAATGAATCCTTATGGATTCTTCACCACAAACACATCCATTCCTCACCACCAACACATGGCTGATGAGGGTAATCTCCCTCTTACCTCTTGAAGAAACCTCCAAAGTTCCTTGTATGTCCTTCTTGAATAAATCCTTCTACCACCACCAAGAGCTTCTTGAAAATCAAAGAAAACATGCAATATTAATATCTAAGGCTCTAAACTAAAATAATCATGGATTAAAATCATGATTAGAACTTTGAAATGGATAGAAACATGAAGGTTAAAGAACTCCACCTTCAAGGCTTCAAACTTGAGCTTTGAAGAACAAGATAGAAGATGGATGATTTAAGGAAAATCTCCAACATGAAAGTTCCTTAGAATTGCATGGAGATTCAAGATCTAAGGTTGTTTAGAATTATTGAAGCTTGGGAGGTGATTTTGTGGGGTTGGCCGTGAGCTTGGAGAAGAGAAAGATAGGAGCTTTTGTGTTCTTTGCTTGATAGGAAGATGGAAATGAATAAATCTTGAGAATTTCTTATCATGGAAGTGTCTTGGATCAATGAGAGGATTCAAGAAATGATATTGGTAGGAATTATAGAAGTTTGGAGAGTTGTTCTTGGTGCTTGGCCAAATCAATGGAGGAGAGAAAATGAGAGAATTTTGGTTGCTTGTTCTTGATTCTTTGGAGAAAAGGATGTGTAAAAGAGCAAGTGAGATGAATGGAAGAAGGTTGTCTTCCATTTGGGTGCTATGGTTGTGGAGTACAAGTAGAGAAGAGGGGTGAGAGCTTTTTGCCAAAGTTACAAATGAATCAAAGCCCTCATATTTATAGACTTCATGAAAAAGATGAAGGCTTAAGATATTTTTTGGTATACTGTAAGCAATGAACAATAATTATTGCTTATAAAGTCAGTGTCTATTGTCCAATGAATAAAAAAATATACATAAATTTTTCTCTTATACTAACAGAGTAGTAACTATTGTTGATCATTTTTCGACTGATTACCCTTGATGAGTCATAGAACGAGTCATCAAAGAGAAGTTTCTAGAACATGTGACTCACTACGATGAGTCAGCATGATGAGTCAGCGTAGATATTTCTAGAACAGGTGAGTCAGCATGGCGAGTCATCAGCTGAGTCACTAGCTGAGTCAGCAATGGTGAGTCGTCAGGGAACCTTCTAGAACGTATGACTCACTGCGGCGAGTCACAGGGTGAGTCAGCATTCCTACAACCTTCCAGAATGTGGCTAGTCATTGCTTCTGGAACATAGAGAGTCACCGCTTCTGGAATATGGCGAGTCACTGCTTCTGGAACATAGCGAGTCACTGCTTCTAGAAGCTTCCTGAATATGCTGAGTCACTGGTGCAAAGGTGTCATGCCATGTGTCGAGTTCCTATTAGTCCTTCGCGATGAGTCACAGCCACCAACTTTGACCGGCTCCTTATTAGTCCATATGTAAAGCACTTGATGACTAGGTGCATGACGATTCGTTTTCTAGAGTCTTCTAGAACAATCCGGAACATATGAGTCACTGGGCTAGTCGCCTAGGTGAGTCACCAAACGATGAGTCATCGTCTAGCACATTCTAGAGTGGGTGACTAGGCTTGCTTCTAGAATCATCCACTAGATATTTTTCAAGAAAGATATCATCCAAAGGATAATAAAACACACCTCGATTTTATTTGTCAGATAAAATCGTAGGCAAACAAAATTTTAAAAACTGTTTCCGGTTTCGAGTTTAGTAAGATCCCCCAGCTCCGAATCAACAGTACAAAATTTCTGACTAATAAAAATTTTTATTTTTAGGGCCCGATCCGAGTCACGCCATGACCCAAAATATCGAAATATATTAAATATTCAAAATATATCAAAATATCAAAAATATAATATAATATTCAAAATATCTCAAAATATCTTAAAATATCTAAAATATAATAAAATATTCAAAATATCTTAAAATATCTAAAATATATTAAAATATTTAAAATATCCGAAATATCACAAAAATTCACAAAAATCATAATAATTATAAAACCTATGAAAATCAAATCAGATTAGTAAAAATAATTAGGGATTGAGAGAAAGAAATAAAATATGAAGGCTTATATGCATAACCCAAAAATAATATTAAAATAATCAAAAACGCAAAAACTCCCAAAAATTCCTAAAAATCACAAAAATCATAAAATTCACAGAAGTCGAGTCGGATTACTCAAAATAATTTTGAATCGACCAAAACAAATAAATTACGAATTCTTGGGGTGTTACAATCAGGTCCGATTGTAAGCCGCTCGCCATCCTGATACCAGCATAGAGGTGTTCGACACCTTCGTCCATACAGAGCCTCATAGGGTGCCATCCCTATACTTGAGTGATAACTGTTGTTATAGGTGAATTCTACCAACGGTAAGATTTCATCCCAACATCCAATTTACTATATAGCACAAGCTCTTAGCAGATCCTCTAATGATTGGATTGTTCTCTCCGATTGTTCGTTCGTCTGAGGGTGGTATGCAGAACTCAACCGTAGCTTTGTCCCTATTGCTTCTTGAAGACTCTGCCAAAACTTCGACGTAAACCTCGGATCTCGGTCAGAAATGATATTTGTAGATACACCGTGAAGTCTGACAATTTCACCGATGTACAATTGAGTCAACTTTTCCAATGGATATTTGATGTTGATCAGCAAAAAGTGTGCTGACTTTGTAAGTCTATCCACGATCACCCATATTGAATCATGACCTCTTTTAGTCTTTGGCAGTCCGACAACAAAGTCCATGGCAATACTATCTCATTTCCATTCGGGAATAGTCAACGGTTGTAGCATTCCAGCTGGTCGTTGATGCTCAATCTTCGTTTTCTGGCAAATCAAGCAAGATGATACGCATCTAGCAATATCTCTTTTCATCCCATGCCACCAAAATAATTTCTTCAAGTCTTGATACATTTTGGTCATACCAGGATGCATACTCAACTCGCTCATATGAGCATGTTCAAGAATGTACTTCTTGAGTTCCTCATCTTTAGGCACACAGACTCTACCTTGGAATCTTAAAATTCCATTAATTCCTTCTTCTAACGTTGATACACTACCTTGCTTTATCAGTTCTCTTTCCTCTTGCAAGAACTTGTCAACCTTCTGTTTCTCTCAGATATCATCCATTAAGTCATTCGAGATTGTGACCATGTTTATGCAGATTTTACCTGACGTCAACTCCACAAAAGATCATATCTCGAAATTGTTCTATCAAGTCTTTCTCTCTAATCATCATGGTTGAAACACTAACTGTTTTCCTACTCAAAGCATCGGCCACAACATTCGCCTTCCTAGGGTGATACTAAAGTTGGAAGTCATAGTCTTTCAGGAATTCTAGCCATCTTCGTTGTCGCATGTTCAACCCTTTCTGATCGTACAGATACTTCAAGCTCTTGTGGTCACTGAAGATATTGAACATCGCTCCATACAAATAATGTCTCCATATCTTCAAGGCGAACACCACGGCAGCTAGCTCCAAATCATGTGTTAGGTAGTTCTTCTCATGCACTCGTAATTGTCTTGAGGTATAAGCCACCACTTTTTCGCCTTGCATAAGAACGCATCCCAATCCCTGGTAAGAAGCATCACAGTACACCTCAAATGGTTCATTTGGATTTGGCAGAACTAACATGGGTGAAGTAGTTAGTTTCCTTTTCAGCTCTTGGAAACTTCCTTTACAAACATCTATCCATTCAAAAGCCTGATTCTTTCTGATGAGCTGAGTAAGAGGTCTAGCAATTTTCAAAAATCATTCAATGAACCTCCGGTAATATTTGGCTAATCCAACCAAACTTTAGATTTTTGTCATCGTCTTCGTCCTTTCCCATTGTAGTACTGCTTTAACCATCGAAGGATCAACAACAATTCCTTTCTTTGAAATCACATGGCCCAAGAATTTCACTTCATCCAACCAAAACTCACACTTGGACAATTTAGCGTATAACTCTTTCTCCTTCAAAATCTGAAGAACTATACTAAGATGTTCAGCATGATCCTTCTGATTTTGTGAATAGATCAAGATGTCGTCGATGAAAATAATAACAAATTTGTCCAAATAAGGATGAAAGATCCTATTCATGTGGTCCATGAAGACAGCAGGTGCATTGGTCACACCAAAAAGCATTACCAAATACTTGTAGTGTCCATAACGAGTACGAAATGCCATTTTGGGAATGTCTTCCACTTTTACTCGGATCTGGTGGTAGCCCGATCACAAGTCGATCTTGGAAAATACAACAGCTCCCTTCAGTTGGTCCATCAGGTCATCTATCCTCGGTAATGGATACTTGTTCTTGATCGTGACCTTATTCAATTGACGATAATCCACACACAACCTCGAAGTACCGTCCTTCTTCTTAACCAGCAACACTGGTGCTCCCTAAGGTGATACACTAGGTCTCATGAATTGCTTTTCTAAAAGCTCTTCCAATTGCTTCTTGAGCTCAGCTAGCTGTGCTGGCGCCATACGGTAAGGTGTTATGGAAATTGGGCCAGCTCCAGGTACAAGGACAATAGTAAATTCAATCTCCCGCTCCAGGGGTAATCCAAGTATATCTTTGGGAAAGACTTCAGGAAACTCTCGAACTACGGAGATCGCATCCACATCAACCTCATTCTTGACTTTCAAAGAAGATAACAACATGTATCCCTGAGCTCCTTCTTTCAAGAAAGCTTCTACTTAGTTGGCGGTCAAAAATCTAGAATTCTCATCCAACGGGAAAACTATGGTTTTTCTATAACAATCTAATAGGATATGGTTAGCAGATAACCAATCCATTCCTAAGATCACATCTAATTGAGATAAGGGTAAACAGATCAAATCGATAGAAAAGATTCGACATTCAACAATCAAAGGACAATCTAGACAGACTTTAGTAGTGACAACAGGTTCTGTAGTAAGAGTCGAAACAGTCAAATCAAAAAGTAAAGAAGACACAAGTAAACCAAGTCTTTTCACACAGTCATATGAGATGAAAGAATGAGTTGCACCAGAATCATACAGTACAATTAAAAGATTACCTTCAATAAGACCTTCTCCTTGTATAAGATCTTTGGATTCAGAGGCCTCAACACCACTTAGGGTGTAGACTCTGCCTCCAGCCTGCGGTTTAGAGGTCCTAGCAGCGTTGACGGAAGGTTCCGCCTTGGCTTGATTACAGTCACGGGAAACATGCCCTGGTTTCCCACACCTAAAGCAGATGATCCCTTTGATAGTGTAGTCTCTGGTGTAGTGCTCCTTTTCGCACTTCATACACCTTGGTGTAGATGCCGCATTCTGACCCGTCCTTCCTGGACTTCCACTTGGACTTCCACCCTATGGTCTTTGTTGTTGATTTCTAGAGGGTCTGGAATAGGGCTTCTTCTGATAGCGACCAGCACCACTGCTTCCTCCTCTTTGGGACTGAATTGGCCCAAAGTTTTTGTTTCTTGCCTCACGTGCCTGGTCCAAGCTTTCCACCCTGCAGCATGTATCGAGCAGCTCAGAAAATTGAGTGATCTTCAGGGTTATGACGGCTCTTTTCATGTCATGTCTCAGTCCGTCTTCAAATTTCGACACTTTCAAGCTTCATTGGGTTGATGTTGGAAGTAAGTTGAGAACCTCGACAAGCTCTCGAACTTAGTAGTATATTCGCCCACGGTCATATTGCCTTGTCGCAAATTCAGAAATTCCATTTCCTTGGCGTGTCTGGTACTCTCAGGGAAATACTTGTTCAAGAACCTTTCCTTGAATATTTATAATAAAATAAATAAATTTTGGGGTGTTACACATACAAATATGGATTTCTCCATCAAACAATCACATAAGGTCTCTTCACCATCAAGATAGGTTGAAGAGGATTATCTCCCTCTTACCTCTTGAAGACAACACAAGGAAGCATGCCTCTTGGTCCCTTGTGGGGATTTTTGTACTACACCTTCAAGGAAACCCTAAGGACATCAAAACTCATCAAAATCATCATCAAAGCTAAGAAAAGGAACCCTTGAGCACCTAAGAGATCAAGGATTACGAAAATGAGGAGAAAAGGGTGGAAAAGTTATGAACTTTACCTTAAGGTTTCCAACTTTGAAGCTTGATAGATCCAAAACGAAAATGGACTATTTTGGTGATGGTCACAACATAAAAGTTGCTTAGAATGATGTCTAGATTCAAGATCAAGGGTTGGTTTAATGAAAAAGCTTGGATGGCCAACAATGGTGGTTTTGGCCGTGGAAGAGGGAAGAAAATAGAGAGGAAAGGTTGAGTTTTTGAAGATGACTCCAACTAGAAAAGTGTTTAGAATGTAATGGAGATCAAGGAAATGTGGTTGTTTAAAAGAAAAGCTTAAAGACTCCAAAAATGGTGTCTTGGCCGAAAAAGGAAAAGAGGAGGAGAGAAAGGTGATGACTTTCTTTTGTTGAAGAAAAAGATCCAACAAGAAGGATCACCTTCCAAGTGATGAGTAATTTCAAGAATTAAAAGTGATTGGAAGAAACAACAATAGGTGTGCATGGAGAGGGGGATTTCGGTTGGCCATGAAGAGGAAGAGAGGAAGAGCAAGTTGAGAGAAAAAGATGAAGAGAGAAATATTAGAGAGAGAAAGTGATAGTGATATGAAATGAAGTGAGATGTGTAATTAGGTGTATTTTGTGTAAGTGTGTGAATTAAAATGTATGGCCACAAAGAGCCCTCAAAATGTGTGGTGATGAGGAGGAGAGAGGGAAGGGTGAAGCTTCTACAACAAGCCAAAAAGGAAGGTGCAAGGAAGCTTCCTCCAAGCTTCTTCAAGAAGCCAAGGCTCACCTTTTGATAAAAGTAAAGGTGATGTGACATAAAATAAATTCCCTTTGGATAAGGTGATAGGATTTCTACTACAAGCTATTACCCAATAGATAATTGTTATAGATAGAAAAGCTAGTATTAATTGTCCAACGGATAATAAAATTATTTTGCGATTTTTATTTATCAGATAAAAATATCAAAAAACATGAAACCTTGTAAACTGTGTCTGGCCTCGGGCTTAGTAAGATCCCCCATCGACATTTCCATTGTCCAAAGTTCTCGGGAAAAATATCTCATTTTCCCGACTCCACTCAATATGCACGTAAAACGAGAAATAATATTAAAATATTTTACGTTCATAGAAAAATACAAAAAAATTCACAAAAATTATAAATATTATAAAATAACTATTTATCCCAAAATTATTAATTTTCGGGATGTTACAGTAACAACAGGTTTAGTGGTACGAGTAGAAATAATCAAATCAAAAAGTAAGGAAGACACAGATAATCCTAATCGATGCACATAGTCATAGGCAATAAAAGAATGGGTCGCCCCTGAGTCATACAATACAACTAAAACATTACCTCTTATGGCATAATCTCCCTTAATTAGGTCTTCGGATTGGGAGGCTTCTACTCCATTCATAGTATAAACTTTTCCTCTTGCCTGACGTCTTGCAGCACGTACATTGCTAACAGAAGGCTCCACTTTTGGTTGGTTGTAATCCTTTGAGATGTGTCTGGGCTTCTCGCATTTGAAAAAAATGATCCCTTTAATTGTACACTTCTTGGTTAAGTGGCCCTTTCCACACTTCTTACATCTTGGTAAAAATGCCACGGTCTAGTTGGATCTACTGCCACTAGCACTTCCTCCGCTTGTTTGTTGTTGTTGTTGCTTCCCCGGTGGCCATGAATATAGTTTCTGCTAGAATCGGTTGACCTTACACTTCCTCCCTCTTTGGAATCGAGATGGTCCTAAGTTACGGGTCAGTATTCTCGAGACCGACCCAACTTTGTGGTCGACCCTCGACGATCGCTTTCCATTCTTTGGGCGCCTTCTAATTCTGTTGTACTATTATATCAACCATCCTCTGCATTGCTCCAGTAACTGCAACCATACTTCTATTGTCTCGCCCCATGTCCACACACACACCTCTACCACGAGCCATTGCTTTCCTTCAAAGACAAACAAATCAAAACATAATGAAAACCAATTGTAACCCCTTTTCAAATGATATTGTCTCATCTCGAAAACCAAACACAGAGCATCATGCAACGCAAATAAGATAAACTTAACCACAAACTCAAAATGTAACACCCACCGTAGGGTATCACATTTATGTTACTTAATTACCAAATTACCCAAATATTTTAAAATATGATGTGTAATGTAAATATAAGTTATAAAATTTATGGAATACTAATAAAATAAAGTTAGTAGAATATAAAATCCTAAATAGCATCACAAATAATTTACATCATATACATAAGTTTTAGTATTGACATAAATATTTACAGACATAGTCCTCAAAAGTATTTGAACATTATTTAACCTAACATACTTGCCCAAGTATGACTAGACAACAGAACCCTCAGACGGGTCCTCCTCAAATTCCTCAGTAGGCAGGAATCCAACTTGACGTGAAGTCCTATGAACCAGTGTCGGTGCAAACGACACTATACTGATCTCCATTGGGACATGGTACCTACCACCCCAATACTGCCTAATCGACAATGAAAATTCTACATGTACATAAATAGTGACAGAAAAGAACGCATCTCCATGAAATATCCTGTTCATGTTGACCGTTAAATGACCTTGACATATTAGTCCCTCCTCATTGGGACTAATCCTCCATGCACCAGCTCCACCATGGAACTGTAGTCTCACAAATCCAAAGAAACTCGACCGGGTTGCCATCTAATTAGAACTCAGCTTCCTCAGTAGGAATCTGTTCCTCTCTGCCTTCTTGCTCAGTACCTTGCTCATCGTGTTTACCAAATATAAATACAATACAAGAATAGGCATACAAAGAGGTAAGATCACCTACACCATTACCAATATGGCAGCATAGAGATAACACAAACAACATATCAAACCGATATATCATACAATGATACAAATATAATAAAAAATAAACATCATCGTTTCATTCCATCATTCATTGACACTTAATGTAACACCTTAACTTTTGAGTTAAGTACAATATTGTCCTAATTGTACTGTTTTATGTTTTTTGTAAGTTATAAATAGAATTTGACTGTTTCGTGATTGTATTTGATCATCGTGTGTGATTTGCTTCGAGTCTAAGAAATAATAATTTTTTGGCTGGAAAAATCTTATTTTAATTATTTAGAGCTGGGGGATCTTACTAAACCCAATTTTGAATGATACGTGTATTAATCTTTTAATTTTTAGGATTTAACTGTGCAATAAAATAAGTTTATATTATTATAATATTATTTTATTCGACAGTACCTACTGTCTTAAAAATAGTAGAAATCTGCTCCAAAATGACCATGGACCCGAAAAAGTTTATGGGACCCACATTTAGAGAAGTAGTCAACGTTTCTGGCTAGATTTTTTCTAAGCCAATGAAATGTAGTCAATAATAGTGGCTTGAAAATTCTAGACCAATAGAAATCAAGTCCACAAAAGTGGTTGGACTTGTTAAGATTTAACTAGAAAGCTTAACCAAGTTATCTTAAACCTAACCAAGTTAGCATAGGAAGCTTGTTTAGTAACTAAACAAAGGAAACCTAGTTAGTTATCTATTTAAGTTCTAGTTAGAGAAGGTTCTAGAGAAATCTAGGAGATGGTTAGTCATCCTAGCTAACTAAATGGCTAACTAAGTAACTAAGCAAACTAACTAAATGCACCTAAGTGTAACTAGATTGCATGAATGAAGCACAAACTTGGTTTGCTTCTCATTAGGGCCATTCGGCCTAGCACCTTCAAGAAGGGCTTAGTCACCTGGTGACTTGGTTTTTCTACACCAATGAGAAACAAGCTTGGAGCCAAAGCATTTGTTATCAACCCTTGATCACATCGAAGGTGGTTAAGTGGTCTTGGAAGGTCAACAAAGGAGGCCACCTCCTTTGTGAAGCTCATGGCTATGCATAGGAGATTGGAGACCATTTCACTTCATTCTTCATCTTTGCTATCACCTAAGCCTTACTTTCTTCTCTGCAAGAACACCAAGAACAAAAATCACCATTGTTACTCTTTGAGAGCCATTCGGCCAACACCTACAAACCACATTCCCACCCATCTAAATTTTCATCTAACCCAACTTCTCAAGTCCAAACACCATTCTAAGAACATCTCTAGTTGAGAGTTCTTTCAAAAAAAATAATCTTAAGCTTGGAAAATCACTTTGGAGATTTTTCGTACAAGCTGGAGATTCTTGTTTCTTACGTCTAACTTTATTTCTTAGGCTCTAAGCCATGATTGATCCATGGTTTATATTTTTCTCCTATAGTTATGACTCTTTAAAATTTGTTTGAGCATGTTAGATTTCTCTTGGAGGTCACACGAAAACCATAGGAGGAGAGTAGAAGGAGTTTGTCTTCCTTTAAAGTAAGAGGGAGATTTAATCTCATCAACCTTGTGTAGTGATGAGAAAATGGATTGTGTTTGTGGTGAAGAATCCATAAGGATTCATTCATTTGGTTGTTTAAAGCTTTCTTATTTGTGGTTGATTTTATTTGTAAGCATGTCTACAGCTTTAAAATATATTGCATGTGTTTATAGATGTATGATTATTAATGTAGGATGTGAGTACTATGTAAGGATTGCATGAATGTTCCAAAGAACACAAAAGGAGCTCACGGCTTCTCCAAGAAAAAGAGAAACAAAATGTTCTTAACTATTTTCTAAAACAATGATTTAATGAATCTAGGGAAAACAATGAATTTGAAATTGGTTTAGAAGGTAGAAAATGATTTAATGACCATATGTGAAGGATATGTTGAATTCGGTCAACATGCCATTCAATGCGTATTTGGTTTCCAAAATTATTTTCTAAGGTAGGTTAAGTAACTAATCTACAAAAGAATTCAATTTCAATGGATCTTTGGGAAATAAAATGAATAAACTTAGTTTTAGAATTCTAAGTTAGGAGGATTGGTAATAAGTAAGAAATAAAGCAAACACTTGAAAAATACTAACGTAAAGCTCACTCATTGAGTTTTGAAGCACGTTAGCAAGTTTCAAAGTGTAACTAATGGTTAATGTTAAAATATGTAGTATTTAAAGAAAAACGTAGAAAATATCATCTAATGAATTTTCTAGACAAAATGCTGTCAAAATTTACTAAAAACGGGGAAATAAAAGAGAAAGTTTTACAATATATTTATAACGTAAGGAAAATATTCTACGTAGTTGAAAAGTACTAGAAATAGCTTACGCATATTTCAAAATGACAATTTTAAGCTACGTAATTGAGAAAACGATTTAAAAACCTTACGCGATTGAGAAAACGATTTAAAAACATTACGCGATTTTAAAAACGTCAAAATATATTTATACAATTTAAAAACATTTGTAAAAGCGATACGATTGTGAAAACGCGATAAAATTTCTATGCGACTAAATGGAACAGTGAGTTTTACTGTCGGGCCAAAGTGGTGGACCCGGACATGTTGAGGTATAGTACTGTCAAGTGGAGACGTACTATATTTAAAAATGTTGAGGCTGAGGGCATTTTTTTAAATATGGTAACATATTGAGACTGAGGGTATTTTTGTAATTATGATTCTTATTCATGCATTAAGAGTTGTGTCAATTTGGTTGAAATTGCGATTGATTGACGAAATGAATTACACCGTGTTGTGGGTGTGATAGGCGTCGTGTGGTTCATTTATTGAATCTTGGAGGCGTTAGTTTGCGGAGGATTCCACATGTGAACAGTTGGTAGCTCCTCTGGGCCGTGGTAACGGGCAACACACTAATGATCTTGACACGCACTATTCTTAATCGAGATCTTGGGGAGACTGTCTAGTACAATGCCTGTGGTGCACGACATATTTGACTGTGTACTACTTACATGATGTCTTGGACTGTGGGCTATTTACACGACGTTTGATAGTGTAATAGTTTGGTTGGGCAGCCTAAGGTACTGATTGTTCTTCCGGGTCATTCTCTCTGATGTTTGTGTTTAGCTCCATGGAGTAGGAACGAGTCATTATACATTTGCATTTATGGTATGCATTTTTTTGTTATTATTTGTGATATTATGTATAATGTGTTAAAATTGCGATATTGTTTATGATACTGTGGTATGCATTATTGTGTTAAACTGTGATATCTGTTGTATTGTCGTTTTCTTTAATGCCATGCTGGTAATGATATAGATTGTCTCACCTCTTTGTATGTGTTTCTATATTATTATTTATATTCTGTAAAAAGTTTGAGGAAGAGAAAGAGGAGCAACCTCTAAAGATTATGTACCCAGAGGAGCAGCAAATGGGTGATCAGTTCGACGAGTGCTAGCCGTCAGATCATCCATATCATTTGGACTGACTTTGTGGTTATGGTGTTGCCTGGATTTCTTGGTTTTGTGAGACTTGAGTTTCACGGAGGCTCTGAAGCCTGGCGACTGTGAGAGGATAGAGGATCGGTAGTCTATGTGGGGCGTCTGACTGTGACCCTACATGGAGAGTTTGACGGGGAGCCTATTTTTACTGCTACTCTGTATTTACATCTTGAGATGCCGCTGACTATTAGGCGTTACTGGGGAGGAATTTTCCACGCGCCTAGTGAGATTAGTAGTATATCGACAGCACGGACTCCTGTCCGTAGGGCTGCGAGACATCTAGGATTTCTGTCATCTGATGATCCATCTGAGAGTGATCCTTCGGAGGGTTAGAAATCTTTGATGTGCACTTGGGCACTTTATGTTTTAGCATTGTACTGACTCTTTATCGCTTTATTAAATACTTGTAGTTGTAAATTATTTGTACAACTTAAAATAAAATCATATGTATATTATGGTGTGTAATAATAGTTTGTTCTATTTCATGTTTTTTTTATAAGGTTATTATGTATAAAAGAAAAAATTTTACAACTCATATTATTATGTATCAAACATTTTACAACTTGGGAAATTTTATTTTATTGCATCAGAAATGTGACATCCCCACAAGGGTGCTACATTAGTTAGTATCAGAGCCCAAGTTAGAGTCTTTTGGGGTTGTGGTTGGGTCTATTTTTGCTTGTGTTGTGTGATTCTTTGTGATTTGTTTCCGAAAGGTTATATCTAACTTTGTTTTGTTATGATTGAAGAAAGAGATGTTTGGCGGAAGAAGAATGCGTGCGAACGTGGATCGTAATGTGAACCCAATGATTGCAGCTATTGAGGCTATGCAGCGGATGGCGGAAGTGATTACTCAGCAGAATCAATGAGCAGCTCAACAGTAAGATGCGACTGCTGATGCTTTGAATTTGTCTGAGTTTAGGCGTAATAACCTGCCGCAATTCAGAGGCGAGTTTGAACCTGAGAGGGCGAGTCTTTAGATACATGACTTGGAAAGAGTATTTGAAGGAATGGGGTGCGCCGATAATCAGAAAGTGACATACGCTACTTTTATGTTGAGAGGTGATGGTGAAAATTGGTAGAGAAGAACCCGCCGATTATTACAAGCTGAAGGAATTGAAATTACTTAGGAGGTGTTTAGTGAAGTATTTCTAGAGAAGTACTTCCCTACTAGTGCCCGACATGCCAAAGAGATGGAATTTCTTGGGTTGCGTCAGGGTAATATGACTGTTGGGGAGTATGCTGTCAAATTTGAGAGCTTGTCACAGTTCTCAAGGTACTTTCAAATTCAACCTGATGAGGCATGGAAGTGCCATAAATTTGAGGAAGGATTAAGGGTAGAGCTGAAGCGAGGAGTGTTACCCATAAGAATGAATGAATTTCCTGCTTTGATGGATACGTGTCGATGACTCGAGGAGTTGGAGCTGTCACGAGATCCAAGGAATCATAACTTTGGACCGACTAGGTTCCAAAGAGGAGGCAACAGCAACAATCGATTTCAGCGAAAACCTTATTCAAGACCACTGGGAAGTCAACCTCAACGTTCACTTGCTGGGAGGAGTTCTAGTGGTAGCAAAGCTGGACCAAATGTGGCATTTATGCCAAAGTGCTTTAAGTGTGGAAAGAGTGGCCACATATCTAGGGATTGTTCGATTAGAGGAACGATCTACTTTAATTGCAGAAAACCTAGACATGTTTCTAGGGATTGCACTCAGCCGGAAAGGAAGCCAGCTGTGAGTAATGTTTGTGCTACTCAACCACGATCTGGAGGGCGAGTATATACAATGACCGGAGCTGAAGCTTCTCAGTCAGAGGATCCTATTCAGGGGGAAGGTGTCATTGAAGGTAATCTTCTGACTGTACTATATGATTCGGGTGCAACACATTCATTTATTGCATATGATTGTATAGAACGGTTGAAACTGCTTGTGTCTTCTCTGAGTTTCCAGTTGATTGTTTCTAACCCGATTGCTAAGCCTGTTGTTACATCCAAGATATGTTTGAATTGTCCTATCACCATAAATGATCGTCTATTTTCACTTAATTTGATTTGTTTACCTTTGGTTGAGATAGATGTAATATTAGGAATGAATTGGTTATCTTCTAACCATATCCTAATAGATTGTGCAAACAAAACCATAGTTTTTCCTAAGGAAGAAAGTTCTAGATTTTTTACTGCTGTTAAAGTCAAATCATTGCTGAGGGACGGAGCACAGGGATACATGTTGCTATCTTCTTTAGAAGTCAAGAGCGAGAAAGATGTGAATACTATTGCGGTTGTTAATGAATTTCTAGAAGTTTTTCCTGATGATGTACCCAGTTTGCCATCGAAAAGAGAGATTGAGTTCTCTATTGATTTGGTACCAGGAGCAGGTCCTATTTCGATTGCCCCGTATTGGATGTCACCAGCGGAGTTGGTGGAATTGAAGAAGCAATTGGAGGAACTGTTGGAGAAACAATTTGTGCGACCTAGTGTTTCGCCGTGGGAAGCACCAGTATTACTAGTAAGGAAGAAGGATGGAACTTCTCGTCTTTGTGTGGACTATCGTCAGTTGAACAAGGTCACGATAAAGAACAAGTATCCACTTCCGAGGATTGATGATTTGATGGACCAATTGAACGGAGCAGTTGTTTTCTCTAAGATAGATCTGCGATCAGGTTATCATCAGATTCGTGTAAAGGTGGAGGATATACCTAAGACAGCTTTTCGATCTCGTTACAAGCATTATGAGTATCAAGTGATGCCGTTTGGAGTGACTAATGCTCCTGTAATATTCATGGATTATATGAATAGGATTTTTCATCCATATCTAGATAGATTTGTCATTGTTTTTATCGATGACATTCTGATCTACTCTTAAAGTCAAGAAGTGCATGTTGAACATCTCAATATAGTTCTCCATATTTTGAAAAAAAATAAGTTGTATGCAAAGTTGGTAAAATGTGAGTTTTGGTTGGAAGAGGTTCAATTTCTGGGTCACGTGATTTCCAAGGAAGGTATTGTGGTGGATCCGTTGAAGGTGGAGACTATTTTGCAATAAGAAAGGCCAAAGACAGTGACGGAGGTCCAGAGTTCTGTTGGAATGGATGGATATTATAGGAGGTTTATTAAAGGTTTTTCTAAAATAGTTGGACCACTTACGCATCTCACAAGGAAGAGTCAAGCTTTTGATTGGACGGAGGAACATGAAGCGAGTTTCCAAGAGTTGAAGAAAAGATCAATGACTGCACTAGTATTGATTTTGCCAGAACCTAACAAATCTTTTGAGGTGTATTGTGACACTTCTTATCAAGGGTTATGATGTGTGTTAATGCAGAACCAGAATGTAGTAGCTTATGCTTCAAGACAGTTGAAGGTACATGAGAGGAACTACCCAACACATAATTTGGAACTAGCTGCCGTGGTTTTTGCGTTGAAGGTGTGGAGGCATTTTCTGTACGGAGCTATGTTCAATGTCTTTAGTGATCATAAGAGTCTAAAATACTTGTTTGATCAGAAGGAATTGAACATGAGGCAGAGGCAATGGTTAGAATTCTTGAAGGACTATGATTTTCAACTTCAATACCATCCAGGAAAGGCGAACATGGTGGCGGATGCCTTGAGTAGAAAGGTGGTCAGTGTTTCTACAATGATGATAAATGAGGAGGAATTGATTAACCAATTTAGAGATTTGTGGTTGTCAGTGGAATTAGTACCAAGAAAGATTCGTCTAAGTAAGGTGGTGATTTTAAATGACTTGCTGGAAGTAATCCGAGAAAAATAGGATAAGGATTCATTTTTACAAAATGAAAAGGAATTCTTGAAGCAAGGTCATAAGGCAACGGTGGAGGAAGAATCTGATGGAATCTTAAGATTCGAGGGAAGAATTTGTATACTTGATGATCCCGATCTTAAGAAAGCAATTTTGGATGAAGCACATACTAGTAATTTAAGTATGCATCTAGGAATGACTAAGATGTATCAAGATTTAAAGCGGATGTTTTGGTGGCCAAGAATGAAGAGAGATGTGGCAGAACGTGTGGCGTCTTGTCTTGTTTGTCAGAAGGCAAAGGTGGAACATCAAAGACCTGCCGGTATGTTGCAGCCATTGACTATTCCAGAATGGAAATGGGATAGTATGTCGATGGATTTTGTTACTAGATTACCAACAACGAGGAAGGGTGATGATGCTATATGGGTTATAGTTGATAGGCTTATGAAGTCAGCACACTTCTTGCCAATCAATATTAAGTATTC
Source organism: Ormosia emarginata (assembly GCA_029884605.1). NCBI lineage: Eukaryota > Viridiplantae > Streptophyta > Magnoliopsida > Fabales > Fabaceae > Ormosia > Ormosia emarginata. Next base: position 4,809,451 of record JAQQTP010000074.1, read on the forward strand.
GTTGGAAAAATTAACTTAGGTGTATATCAATGAAGTTGTCAGACTTCATGGTGTGCCTACAAGTATAGTTTCTGATTGAGATTCGAGGTTTACGTCAAGATTCTAGTGAAGTTTGCAGGAAGCCATGGGAACTAAGTTGCGATTGAGTTTTGCCTATCACCCACAGACTAATGGTCAAACGGAGAGAACAATACAATCGTTGGAAGATTTGTTACGTGCTTATGTGTTGGAGCAACAAGGGAGTTGGGATGAATTCTTGTCTCTGATATAATTCACCTATAATAATAGTTTTCACTCAAGTATAGGGATGGCGCCCTATGAAGCCTTATATGGAAGACGATGCCAGACACCTTTGTGTTGGTATCAAGATGAAGAAAGTATGACTATTAGGCTCGATCTTGTGCAACAGACTACGGAAAAGGTAAAGATGATTCAGGAGAAGATGAGGACGACTCAAAGCAGACAGAAGAGCTATACAGATAAGCGAAGATGACCTCTTGAGTTTGAGGAAGGTGAGCATGTGTTTTTGCGGGTAACGCCTACGACTGGTGTCGGAAAGGTTATTAAATCCAGGAAGATCACTCCTAAATTCATTAAACGTTATCAGATTATTCGTCGAATAGGTCCAGTAGCCTACCAGATAGCTTTACAACCTTTTCTATCCAATCTACATATTGTATTTCATGTGTCTCAATTGAGGAAATATATTTTCGATCCAACGCATGTTATACAGCCTGATGAAGTATAGTTGAAAGATAATTTGACGTATGTAACATCCCGAAAATTAATAATTTCAGGATAAATAATCATTTTACAATATTTGGGATTTTCTAGAATTTTTCTGGATTTTTTCGAGAAAGAATATTTTAATATATGCGTGAAACAAAGTCGTGAAAACGACTGTAGTGCTTCAAAAATTGGAAAATTATGTGACGAATAGTCATTTTATAATATTTGAAATTTTTGGGAATTTTCTGGGAATTTTCTGGAAACGTTGAATATTACAGTATATTCCTCGTTTTACGTGCACGACCGGGCGGAAAACGCGATGTTTTCTCTGCGAACCTTGGACTATGGACATGTCGACGGGGGATCTTACTAAACCCGAGGCTTGACACAGTTTACGAGGTTTCATAATTTTCGAGAAATTCTAACAGACAAAATAAATCAATACAAATAAAAATTCATCGTCGGATTAATTAAATGCGACTTACATTTTGTAACTATTATCCATTGGATAATAGTGTGTAATAAAAATCCTATCACATTATCCTAATGTAATCTACTTTATGTCAAATCTATCTACTTTAATTCAAATTTAATGGTTAAATAATCAAAGCTTCCTTAAGAAGCTTTGACCTTACCTTTGACCCATGTGCCTTAGCTTCTCTTGGAAGCCATTCCCCACCCACTTCTCTCTCTCTCTTTGCACGGCTGGAAGGCAGCCAAGGGAGTGGAAATTACTCCATTTCATTTAATCAAATCATTTCCATTCATTTAATTTCAAGACACTTTCTCTCTCTACCATTTCTTCTTCTTTCTTCTTCCATTTTTCTCTCCTCCTTCTCTCTACCAAGCTCCACGGCCAGCCACCCTTCACCACCCTAATCTTCACAAAAATTTCTTCTAACTACATTTCCTAAATCCTTTCACCATCCTAAACACTTTTTTTCTTGGAGTTTCTTGAGATTCCATCATCTTCACCATTTTCTCCAAGCTCCAACTTTGAGCATTTTGGGTAAGTTTCATGACCACTCTCCCTCTTCTCTTGATTTCGTGATTATGGTTTCTTTAATGGCCATCCATGGCTTATTTTTCAAGCCTTGATGTTGATTCTAACAAGTCTCCAATTTTAGGGATTTTTGGAGGCCAAATCCGAAAATACAAGGAGGATTCTTGGAGTTCTTCTTGATTTCTTCACTTGAGTAAGAGGAAGACACTCCTCTTCAACCATTTTTAGCATCTAGGAACCTTGATTGCTTGATTGGTGGAAGAACCCTAATGAGGGTTGTTCTTGAATTTAATGATTAATTATGCTATGTGTTGATTTTTATTTATTTATGCTATTGGATTGAATTGTTGAATATAATGGAATGTTAGATTGGATTTGATGACTTGATATGGATGGAAAATGGTTGAATGCCCTCAATTGGCCACGGTTTTGAGGCTAGCAATTAAAGGAAATTGTAATAAATTGTAACAAGCATTTGATTTGAAGTAGTCAATGTATAAATATGGAATGTAATGGAAGAAGAATTTGAAATTGAAACTCAAGTGATGACGGTTTTGGGTGGAAAAATGGGGTAATTTATGGTTAATGTGCAATAAGTATGGGACTAGGATTAATTAAGTAATAAGATGGGATTTAATGGAAGAACAATTGGAAGTTGAAACTTCTATGGTGGCTACGGTTTTGGAGCCAAGAACCTAGGGTTTTTGGTGAGTTAATTGAACAAGTGAACACTTTAAATAATTAAGGGAGTGGTGTACAAGATTATGGCTTGAAAGGAATTGGGATTGAATTCATTAGGAGGCCATGGCCTCTAGTACATTGTTAGGGAAAATGTAATTTTGGTAAATTGGAAGTATAAGTAATTAGATACTTAGAGAACTAGGTAATGAAATGGACAATTATTAAATTAGAAGGATTATTAGGATTAAGACTTCATAAGCCTTAAAGGACTAAGAATGAATTCATCATAAGACTTAAGGTGATTATAAGTGGGTAAAGAACATGAGAATGTGAGACTTGAGGGCTTAAATAAAATGTAAGTTATTGGAGATCGAATTGCCTTAGTATGTTAAGTTGATTTTTGAACATGAACCTTGAAATGAGGAATAAATTCTAAGTTAGGATTCATAATGAACCTAATGACGTATTAATTGATTTGATATTGATATTATGTGATTATGGGTCCATGCGAGTGACCATTTACATATTGATGCTTATATTGGCCTAATGTGGCATATTATGAACTTGTATATGGTGGATCATACATGTGCATGCATAGTATCTTATGCATTGTGTTTGTCCTTGTGGACTTTTAAGGCCAAGTTGCCTAGGAGATTGAACACACCTTAGTGCGGGTGCGAATAGACAAGTGTGGGTCGTGTTATGACCTCGGGGGCATCGGGGTGCGGGTCCTCCACATGGACGTTTAGAGCTCCTCTGTGCCGTGGGGCAAACCGATGCAAACACACCGACGATCCGGACTTGACCTTGTCCTATATCGTGATCTAGTGTAGAATGTCCGTACAATGCCATGATTTGCGCATGAGAAAATTTATTGATAGCACTGGCCTCGGCAGAGTTACTGACATGTCTCCTGATCTTTCTCTCCGATTGATTGAGTTTAGCTCCATGGAGTAGGGGTTTGAGAGAACATGCATATGAGACATGACATGTATATACATTGTTGTGATTATCTGTTTTTCCATATTATGACTTATTTGTTCACTGCTGTAATGATTACTGCACTGGGATGTTATTGCTTCTTGTTGGACTTACACGTTAGTATTTGAATATGATTTGCTATTTGGGCGCGTGGCGCCGTAATGTTTCTAGCATGCTATAATTGGTAATGATGTAGGATGTCTTACCTCTTTTCGTGTTTCTATATCTTTGTATGTCTGTTTTATACTTATATTGATAAAAGATCATGAGGAAGATAAAGAGGGACCACACTTTAGTTGATTGGATTGGGCGTTTGGACAAAGTTTCTTCGGCTACGTACGAGTGAAGTTGCGTGGAGGCATTGATGCATGATGGGACTCGAGCGTCGTATGTGTATATGGGGTTGCGGCTTTGTCGCGCTAGTAGTACCTATCCCTGGGTCACTACTTTTCCCTCTTTTAGTGTTTTATTCATTGTATTTTATTGAACTCTGAAATTGTTATATTCTATGTCATCGGTGATTTGTGTAAATTGACTATATATATATATGTATAAGAGATATGATTTTATTTCAGTGGTTGTATCATGGCTTGAATACGTTTATATTTCATTCGAGGCTCATATTTTCTACCTATGCATATTGTCAAAAAAAAAAAAAATATAGACTCTTGAGAATTTAGTTACCGTTATCATGACTGTGACACACTTGGATTTAGTAACTGCGGTGTAATGACGATTATGCTTCGGTTGCTACATCAAGGGGTGTTACAACGTATGAAACACTTCCTATTAGAATTGATGATAGGAGAGTGAAGCAACTTCGAGAAAAGATGATTGAATTAGTAAAGGTAATATGGAATGATGAAACAAGTGATGCTACCTTGGAGCTAGAAGATAAAATGAGGGAGCAATACCCTCAATTGTTCTGAGGTACGACAAATTTCGGGGACAAAATTTTATTAGTTGGGGAGAGTTGTAACACCACAACTTTTGAGTTAAGTACGATATTGTCTTGATTGTACTGTTTTATGTTTTCTGTAAGTTATAAATAAAATTTGACTGTTTCGTGAGTGTATTTGATCATTGTGTGTGATTTGCTCCGAGTCTAGGAAATAATAATTTTCTGCCTGAAAAAATCTTATTTTAATTATTTAGAGCTGGGGGATCTTACTAAACCCAATTCTGAATGATACGTGCATTAATCTTTTAATTTTTAGGATTTAACTATGCAATAAAATAATTTTATATTATTATAATAATATTTTATTCGACAGTACCTACTGTCTTAAAAATAGCAGAAATATGCTCCAGAATGACAATGGACCCGAAAAAGTCTATGGGACCCACGTTTAGAGAAGCAGTCAACATTTCTGGCTAGATTTTTTCTAAGCCAATGAAATGCAGTCAACAATAGTGGCTTGAAAATTCTAGACCAATAGAAATCAAGTCCACAAAAGTGGTTGGACTTGTTAAGGTTTAACTTGAAAGCTTAACAAAGTTAGCTTAAACCTAACTAAGTTAGCATAGGAAGCTTGTTTAGTCACTAAACAAAGGAAACCTAGTTAGTTATCTATTTAAGTTCTAGTTAGAGAAGCTTCTAGAGAAATCTAAGAGGTGGTTAGTCATCCTAGCTAACTAAATGGCTAACTAAGTAAATAAGCAAACTAACTAAATGCACCTAAGTGTAACTAGATTGCATGAATGAAACACAAACTTGGTTTGCTTCTCATTAGGGCCATTCAGCCAAGCACCTTCAAGAAGGGCTTAGTCACTTGGGGACTTGATTTTACTACACTAATGAGAAACAAGCTTGGAGCCAAAGCCTTTATTATCAACCCTTGATCACATCTAAGGTGGTTAAGTGGCCTTGGAAGGTCAACAAAGGAGGTCACCTCCTTTGTGAAGCTCACGACTATGCATAGGAGATTGGAGACCATTTCACTTCATTCTTCATCTTTGCTATCACCTAAGCCTTACTTTCTTCTCTTCAAGAACACCAAGAACAAAAATCACCATTGTTACTCTTTGAAAGCCATTCGGCCAACACCTACAAACCACACTCCCACCCTTCTAAATTTTCATCTAACCCAACTTCTCAAATCCAAACACCATTCTAAGAACATCTCTAGTTGAGAATTCTTTCAAAAAAATTCATCTTGAACTTGGAAAATCACTTTGGAGATTTTTCCTACATGGTGAAGTTTCTTGTTTCTTATTTCTAACTTTATTTCTTAGGTTCTAAGCTATGATTGATCCATGGTTTATATTTTTCTCCTATAGTTATAACTCTTTAAAATTTATTTGAGCATGTTAGGTTTCTCTTGGAGGTCACACGAAAACCATAGGAGGAGAGTAGAAGGAGTTTGTCTTCCTTTAAGGTAAGAGGGAGATTTAATCTCATCAACCTTGTGTGGTGATGAGAAAATGGATTATGTTTGTGGTGAAGAATCCATAAGGATTCATTCATTTGGTTGTTTAAAGCTTTCTTATTTGTGGTTAATTTTATTTGTAAGCATGTCTATAGCTTTAAAATATATTGCATATATTTATAGATGTATGATTATTAATGTAGGATGTGAATACCATGTAAGGATTGCATGAGTGTTGCAAAGAACACAAAAGGAGCTCACGACTTCTCCAAGAAAAAGAGAAACAAAATGTTCTCAACTATTTTCTAAAACAATGATTTAATGAATCTAGGTAAAACAATGAATTTGAAATTGGTTTAGAAGGTAGAAAATGATCTAATGACCATTTGTGAAGGATATGTTGAATTTGGCCAACATGCCATTCAATGTGTATTTGATTTCCAAAATTATTTTCTAAGGTAGGTTAAGTAACTAATCTACAAAAGAATTCAATTTCAATGGATATTTGGGAAATAAAATGAATAAACTTAGTTTTAGAATTCTAAGTTAGGAGGATTGGTAATAAGTAAGAAATAAAGCAAACACTTGAAAAATACTAACGTAGAGCTCACTCATTGAGTTTTGAAGCACATTAGCAAGTTTCAAAGTGCAACTAATGGTTAAAGTTAAAATATGTAGTATTTAAAGAAAAACGTAGAAAATATCATCCAGTGAATTTTCTAGATAAAATGTTGTCAAAATTTACTAAAAACAGGGAAATAAAAGAGAAAGTTTTATAATATATTTATAACGTAAGAAAAATATTCTACGTAGTTGAAAAGTACTAGAAATAGCTTACACATATTTTAAAATGACAATTTTAGGCTACGCGATTGAGACAACGATTTAAAAACATTACGCGATTTTAAAAATGTCAAAATATATTTACGCAATTTAAAAACATTTGTAAAAGCGACACAATTGTGAAAACGCGATAAAATTTCTATGCGACTAAATGGAACAGTGAGTTTTACTGTCGGGCCAAAGTGGTGGACCCAAACATGTTGAGGTATAGTACTATCAAGTGGAGATGTACTATATTTGGAAATGTTGAGACTGAGGGCATTTTTTGTAAATACAGTGACATATTGAGACTGAGGGTATTTTTGTAATTGCGATTCTTATTCAAGCATTAAGAGTTGTGTCAATTTGGTTAAAATTGGCGATTGATTGACGAGATGAATTACACCGTATTGTGGGTGTGATAGGCGTAGTGTGGTTCATTTATTGAATCTTGGAGGCGTTAGTGTGCGGAGGATTCCACATGTGGACAGTTGGTAGCTCCTCTGGGCTGTGGTAATGGGCAACACACTAATGATCTTGACACACACTATTCTTAATCGAGATCTTGGGGAGACTGTCTAGTACAATGCCTGTGGTGCACAACGTATTTGACTATGTACTACTTACACGATGTCTTAGACTGTGGGATATTTACACGACGTTTGACAGTGTAATAGTTTGGTTATGCAGCCTGAGGTACTGATTGTTCTTCCGAGTCATTCTCTCTGATGTCTGTGTTTAGCTCTATGGAGTAGGAACTAGTCATTATACATTTGCATTTATGGTATGCATCTTTTTGTTATTATTTGTGATATTATGTATAATGTGTTAAAATTGCAATATTGTTTATGATACTGTGGTATGCATTATTGTGCTAAACTGTGATATCTGTTGTATTATCATTTTCTTTATTGCCATGCTGGTAATGATGTAGATTATCTCACCTCTTTGTATACGTTTCTGTATTATTATTTATATTTTGTAAAGAGTTTGAGGAAGAGGAGCAGCCTCTAGAGATTCTGTACCCTGAGGAGCAGCAAACGAGTGATCAGTTCGACAAGTATGAGCCATCAGATCATCCATATCATTTGGACTAACTTTATGGTTTTGGCATTTCCTGGATTTCTTGGTTTTGTGAGACTTGAGTTTCACGGAGGCTCTAAGGCTTGGCGACTGCGAGAGGATAGGATCGGTAGTCTACGTGGGGCATCTGACTGTGACCCTACGTGGAGAGTTTGACAGGGAGCCTATTTTAACTAATACTCTGTATTTACATCTTGAGATGCCGCTGACTCTTAGGCGTTACTGGGGAGGAATTTTCCACGCGCCTAATGAGATCAGTAGTGTATTGATAGCACGGACTCCTGGCCATAGGGCTGCGAGACATCCAGGATTTTTGTCATCTGATGATCCATCTGAGAGTGATCCTTCGGAGGGTTAGAAATCTTTGATATGCACTTGGGCACTTTATATTTTAGTATTGTACTGACTCTTTACCGCTTTATTAAATACTTGTAGTTGTAAATTATTTGTACAACTTAAAACAAAATCATATGTATATTATGGTGTGTAATAATAGTTTGTTCTATTTCATGTTTTTTTTTATAAGGTTATTATGTATAAAAGGAAAAATTTTACAACTCATTATTTGTATCAAACGTTTTACAACTTGGGTAATTTTATTTTATTGCATCAGAAATGTGACATCCCCACAAGGGTGTTACACTTAACAGATAAAATGTCACCTAAATATTCAAACATGTCCAAATTATGCATATGATTTCTAATTCATTTTCCTACTCCGTAGAGCTAAACTCAGGTGAGAGAGATTGATCCAAAAGATCTGTCTGTACTAACATGCCTCAGACGACGTGCCATAATTCTTATAAGTGTTTGCACATTTAGCATATACACGACAGTCTTTACTAGATCTTGATTAAGAATAGTGTCTCAGTCCGGATCGTCAGTGTGTTGCATCGATCTAATCCACGGTACAGAAGAGCTACCAACTACCCATTGTGAACAACCCGCACCCCGACCCATTGTGTTCCATCGTTTTTCAATCGCGTAGCGATTTTTCAAAGTTTTTGAAATCGCGTAGCTTAAAAATCATGTTTTTAAGTTATGAAAAGCATTTTCCATCATTTTTCCACTACGTAAAATATTTCTTAACCTTCTAAACCTCATTTTGGCCTTTCTAAAAATTTACATAACTTTTTATTTTACTTTTCCATATTTTCTCACTTAAAATTTCCTAACGCACTCAAAAATCTAATGAGTAAGCTATACGTTAGTAAATTTCAAGTCACCAACGTATTCTCCATAATTCTAAATCAATTCTAAAACTTAGTTCTCTTTAAAATAAGTTGAGGTTCAAACACTTTCAACCTCTCTTTTTCTCTTATAAACGAAATCTTCATCCTGCAAGTGACAAAGTATTTCTCTTTCATTTCTTAAATCCTTTTATTAATTTCTTATACTAAATCAATTAACTTTTCATTTATAAATCATAATTTTACATGAAGTAATCCATTTCAAGCCTTCAAAACCGTAACTACATGGTCATTGGAACCATCATATCTTTTCTTTTCTTTTTCCTTTTAATCATTCAATTTTATCATTCATGAAAATCTTAATTTGGAAACACTTATTTTGAGGAGTTGAGGTCGTGAGCCTCTTGGTCATTGAAACCAAAATTATTTTCCTTGTTCACCATAATCGTAGCATACATAATATGTTCACATCATATCTATCATAAGCATACCATAAACAAAGCAATAAACTATGCAAAGCATACAAGGCATAAACAAATAAATCAAAACACATAAACACTCAAAATAATTACATAACCATGAATAATGAACCCTCACATGGATTCACCATCCTTCACAAACAAATACATCTCTCATCACCATACTTGGTTGGTGAGATAAATCTCTCTCTTACCTTAAAGAGGAGACAAATCCTTCAAGTTTTCCCTCCTATGATTTTCGTGAAGTTCCTTGGAAAAACCCTAAAAATCTTAAATTTTAAAATCAACAAGAAGCTTAGAAATAGATAATCCATGGATCAATCATGGCTTAGAAAATCAAAACTAAAAGATTGGGTCAAGAAATAAGAAGTTTATCCTTTTTGGTAGAAACTTTAAGCTTGGATTTCAAGCTCAAGATGGTTGATTTTGTGAAAACTCACAACTAGAGATGTTCTTAGAATATGGTTTAGGTTTAGGAAATGATATTGCATAGAATTATAGGTGAGTAGAAGTGGTCAAATGGTGTGGCTGTCGAGAGCTCTCCAAAGAACAACAATGGAGTTTTTGATTTTTATAACAGAAAGATTAGAGAGAAAAGACTTCTTAGACTTGGTGAAGATGAAGAATGAAGTGAAAACACTTGGTTTCCCTTTGTTATGGCCATGGAACTCACCAAAGGAGGTGGCCATTTTCTTTGTCTCTCCAAGACTCCATCTTAGCCTTAGCTTGCATCAAAGGTTCATATGCAAAGCTTCTCCCCTAAGCTTGCTTCTAATTGGCTTAATCAAGCCTTAGTCATATGTTCATGAAGATTCTAACCTAATGGTGGTCATAGGATGCTAACTAAGTTACTAATCCCATTTATTTTCTATGTACACTTAAGTTAACTTAGTTAGGATAATTAGTTACCTTGCTAACTAAATAGTTTTCTATGCTTGAATCAAATGTTCTAGAAAACCCTAGACTCCACCAAAACCATGTGGTACTTAGGGAACTAACTAGGTTTGGTTCATTTAGTTTTCCACACAAGCTTAAGCTTAAATTCTAGTTAGGTCTTCCTAACTCTATCAAGCTAACTTAGTTAAACTTCCTAGTTACATTACAAACTAATTAGTTACCTTGATGTTAGTCATCCATTCTTGAACATTGTAGAAACTTCTTGTAACTAGAAACCCTAAGGAATAACAAACTAAGTTTCCATCCTATTTGGTTACTACATAGAACATAAACTAACCTAGTTAAGTCATTTAGTTACCAAGTAACTAGTCCAACCACTTAATTTGACTACATCTCATTGGTTTAGAAAGTCCTAGCCACTAATGTTGACTAGTTTCTATTGGTTTAGAGATTTTCAAGTTAGAAACATTGACTTGATTCCTATTGGTTCATTATTAGTAAGTCTCAAGACTTTACTAGTTCTTATTGTCCACTGGACAAAGACTACTGCTCATAAGTCAGTAGGTATCGTCCACTGAATAATAAAATAATAATAAAAATATAAAATATTTTTATTCTACAGATAAATTCTAAAAATTGAAAGATTAGGACATACATCTCTTGAAATTGGGTTTAGTAAGATCCCCCTGCTCCGAATAAATGCGTAAAGATTTTTCCCAGTCAGAAAATTATTATTTTACTAACATAGAGCAAATCTCTCAAAACAATCAAATACAATCACGGAACAATCAAAATAATTTTATAACACTCAGAAATCACAAAATAGTACAATTTCATTGTTACTGTGATAATAGCTAAATTTTCGAGGTGTTACACGAAAGACTTGAACTCGGGAACTCTAGAGATACCACAACAAAGGTGTAGATGCAAACAATTCCTAAACAAGTTCAGTCATACTAGCTGGATTCCTTACTAAAAGAACTCCTCTTTCCCTAGTACGCCTAGGTGAAGTCATAGTTTCTTTTCCATACAGAACATTACATATTGAGTAGGCCAATCCTCAATATCACGTAACTGTGTAACAGTAGCTGCTAACATTCAACTTAAGGCAGTCCATGCATTCCTTTTCTAACATCTCAACCAAGAGATAAGGAAGTGCACAACATAAAGAGAAACTTCTAACATGCCTAAGCATAGTCAGTCCATACCCTGGCTCAACAGGATGAACTACTCTGATACCAAGAATGTAACATCCCAAATTTAATAACCATAGTATAATCGTGATTATACTACAATCACTAAATTCAGGCCTGTTACCACTGCAACAATGCATTTCCAAATATTTTCACTGTGTGTATAAAAAATATAAGCCACGAATGAAACATACACACACACACACACACACACACACACAGCTCAAAAATTACATCCACCGAAAGAAAAATACATTCTATTTATATATATACTTAACGTAAGGTACTATTGACATAAAGCATCATACTTACATACCCAAAATTAAGAAGACGTGTACAAATACATTAAAGGTAAAAGTAGTAACCCTGGGATAGGTACTACTCATGAACAGAGTCACATCCCCTATAAATATAAAAAGATTGGTGACTCGGCCGGCACGTCAGGTATCAATGCCCCCATGAAGCTATTCCCGCACGTAACCAAAGGAACCCCATCCAGACGCCATCATAGGAATCAGAAAGTCAACCCAAACAAAACTAGGCAATTCAACCTCGTTCCTCTTCACAGTCTTTATCAAACATAAACATAAAACAGGACAATACAATTAAGAGGTGAGATCCCCTACATCAATACCAACATGGCAACATAGAAACAGTAAAGAACAGTAATACCATTCATATACAGAAAACAACAATGGCAATCATAGCATCAAGTATCAGATAATTTAGAAAATATAAAATAACATAGTGATATGTAGACAGACTATGCATGTACACAATGAACCAACTTCCTACTCCATGGAGCTAAACACAATTTCGGAGAGAATGATCTAGAAGACATTGTCTGTATCTCGTCAGCCTCAAGTCAAGTGCTATAATTTCTCAATTTGTGCGTCATGGCTTTATACAAGACAGTCTACACCAGATCGTGATTAGGAATAGTGTCTCGGTTCGGATCGTCGGTGCGTTGCATCGGTCTGATCCACGGCACAGTGGAGCTACCAAATGGCCATTGTGGAAAACCCGCACCCCGACGCCCCCAAGGTCAACAAGTGACCTACACTACACATATCGCACCCACATTAAGGTGTAATTCAACTCCTAGGCATCAGCCTCAACCGACACCGCCGGTATAATGCATGATCAATGACTCAATGCATACACACATATCAATATCATGATTTTTCATAAACATAAGCTACTCTCGAGCCAAAACAGTCATTAACATCTATTATTTTCAATTGCAAAGCATCATTATCGCGAAATTCAGAAATCATCATTCTCAAATTACATAAGACATCATCACTATTTTTCAATCATATAAAACTTTTATTACACTTTTAAGCTAAATTTTGAAACTTTCAAAGATTAATCTAGAAATTAACTTTAGTTCCAATATTCTTCTAACTAGGCTCCTCTAGGTAATAATTCCCAATATTTTTCACAAAGAATATAAAAAGAATCCACATTATATTAATTTAATAAATTCTTTTCCTTTGTCTTTAATAGAAATACCATAAGTTTTCAATTTCTCTTTCAAGCTTATTTCCCACTCAAAAGCCTAAATCCTTCTCTTATTAAATGACAAAAATTTGTTCTATCTCTCTTTCACTATTATGAATCCTTAATCCAATTCTTTTTTACCTAAGCATCTAGGTTCCAAATCAACATAAAATTTTTGTCTTGGATACACTATTTATGGCTACTTGGCCGTGAGCCCTAGGGTCCTTGGACCTCAAAATTCTCATTCTCATTAACAAGATTCCGACATACTTCAATTGTCAAAATTTCTACTCAACCAAGATTATGCATAACATTAAGCCATAAAATCATATAAGGCGAAAACCACAAAAATCACCAAAAATACATACAACCAAACTCATCAAAATACATACAATCAAGTGAATAACCCACACATGGATTCTTCACCACAACATGAAATTTCGTTTCTCACCACCATGATAGGTTGATGAGAGTAATCTTCCTCTTACCTTGGATGATGACCAACAACTTCTTGGGTGTTTTTCTTGAATCAACTTCCTCTTCCAAGATGCTCTTGAAAAACGAAAACAACATACAAAGAGAATCAACAACCAAGGCTTGGAAAGAGAATGACCATGGATCAAAATCTTGGTCTTAGAAATCGAAAGCGAAAAGAGAAGATGAAGATGGAGAAAAGCTTCCAAAACCCTAACTTGAAGAAGTACTTAAAGATAGAGGAACTAGATCAAGAGTACAATGCCAAACTGTATTCAAATGAAGTTTGGATTCAAGAAATATAGATGGTTGAAATTAAAGAAGAGTGGAGGGTTGATTTGGGAGTGGTGGTCGTAAGCTAGGTGGAGATAAAATGAGAGGAAAAAGTGAGAGAGAAAAGTGTGTAGCTTTTGGTTGAAAGGTGAAATGAAATTGATAGAAATGAGTTAAGTTAAGTAGAAGATTACTCTAGAAGCTCCCTTTGGTGCCTTGGCCATGGTTCTCTAGGAGGGAGGGAGACAAACTTCTCCAACAAGTTTGTCACAAAGCTTCCTTAGGAAGCTTGTTTCCTATTGGTCCAAAAAAGGAGGTGGGCCATGGTGATGTCACAAAAGGTTAGGTCACATGGTTGATGTCATCAAGAGAAGCCTTTTGGAAAAGGTGACTAGACTTATATCTAGAACCATCCACTAAAAGCTATTATCCAATGGACAAAAGCTACAGTTAACAAAACCAGTATTTATTGTCTAATGGGTAATAGAACGTACCCTAATTTTATTTGTCAGATAAAATCTCAGATAATGAAAACTTCAAAAGCTGTTTCCAGTTTCAGGTTTGGTAAGCTTCCCCAGTCCTGATTCAATAGTCCAAAATTTTTCAAAAATAATATTAAAATAATCAAAACAAGCCAAATAATTCACAAAAATCATAGATAATCGGAAACAAGAAAATTAGGGTGTTACACTAAAGATATATGGGATGCTCTTGATGCTATTTATCTTGTTAATAATGATTTTTTGCATAAAGTTATATATAGAGAGCAAGAAGAACAAAAGCCTTTAGAGGAAGACAATATTGAAAAATGTCCTCAAGAAGATGTTCTTGAATCCTTGAAGGATAACAATGAGGAAGATGGTGATTTTCTTAAAGAGTCAAATATGCTTGAAATTGAGACCACTTCTTATATGACTAAAAAGGACTTTGAGGTAAATAATTCTAAACTAGATTATAGTCATTTCTATTATGAGCTACAATGTGCATATGATGAATTGTATGATGGTTTGTTGACTTTAGAAAAGAAAAATTTATCTTGTTTGGAAAATATTTCCTTCATTGAAAATGAAATTGAGATTTTGAAAAATGAATATGCTTTTCTTGATGAGGAAATGCCTTTAAAATGTGAAACCTCAACTTCTTGTGAAAAGTGCATTGATTTACAAAATCAAGTTGAGGACTTATCTTTTGAATTTGCCAAAGCTAATGATTTTATTTGTTTACGTTCCATGTTTAATAAGAATGAAATTAATGTTATTCTACATGGAAATTCAAGCAAGGCTTATGGCAAAAATAGTTTAGAATGCAATAACAACAAAAGGCTTAAGTTTTCCAAAGATGATCTTCAAAGGACCAAACCATCATTGAATTCAATTGTTTGTAATTTTTATGGCCATTTAGGACATATTTCTCATTTGTGCAACTATAGAAGAAATCCTTATATGAGAAATAACATAGTATGGGTTCCTAAAAGTCTTAAAGGCTCTAATACTAATATTTAAGGACCCAAGATGAAGTGGGTACCAAAATGTCCTCCTAGTGTTTCAATTATGCAAAAAATTTCTCAAAAAGATGGACTAATTGGTCAAAAGAAAGATAAATCATCAAGGAGAATGCTTCCAAAGCCCAATGGTAGAAGTTTTGGTCAAAGAAGGAAGTTGGCTTCAACCAAAACTTCTCAAGTACAAAATGTAGAACGTGTAAAGTTCAAGACTCCAAAAGAGAAGCAATGGGTAAGAAAAAGTATTTCCTTGATTGCCAAGATCAAGGGATCAAAAGCTTTTACCTCTTATGCACATTCACTTGTAAAGTCAATGAGTTTGAGGTATATTCCTTATAGGCCTTAAGTAATTATAGAATCATGTGCACTTGGTAAAATTTGAATATTATGTTTAGCATATGATTATTTTCATTCTTATTATAGCATATGTAACACCCCAAATTTTCTAACTATTTAACAGTAATATTGACAGTAATAACAGAATTATACTGTTTAGTGATTTTTATGTACTGTAAAATTATTTTGATTATTCCGTGAGTACATTTGATCGTTTTGTGTGATTTACTCTGTGTCAAGAAAATAATAATTTTTGGGATGGGAAAAATCGTACGTATTTTATTTATTACTGTTAAGTCTTAATTATTTTAAGTAATTTAATTTGATTTTTGTAAGTTTTGTAATTTTTATGATTTTGTGGATGATTATGAAATTTTTTATATTTTTTTGATTATTTTAATATTATTCTTGGGCTGTTTGTGGGCCCAAGGGAGCTGTATATGGGCCTAGGTGGCTCTGGAAAAGTGAAAATTTTTTTACAGCCAGAAAATTTTGTACTGTTGAGATGGAGACGGGGGATCTTACTAAATTTGAATCCGAAAATAGTTTTCAAAATTTTCTTTTACTGTATTTTGTATTGTATTTAATTATCGGGCAATAAAAATACAGTAAAAATATTATTCGTTGGGTAATAATAGATAAAAATAAATATTATACTGCTTAGTAAACATTAGTGGTTATGACGACTTTATGACAGACCAATAGGAAGCAAGCTTAATGTTGAAGCCTTTGGAGATCCACCATTGATCTAATCAAGGGTGGAGATTGGTCTTACAAAGTGGCAAAGACTTTTTATGACCATTGGATGGAAAGTATGAAGAGGTGATCTTGACCCTTCATTTTGGAGATACATCTAATGGCTAGGATTTTAAGGAGGAAAGATCTAATGGCCTAGATTTAGTCTTATCATCTAGAGGCTATAATTAGAACCTACACTAATACTAACCATTGATCTAATCATTTAGGATCTCACCTTTTTGTATACTTATTTTGTACTATAATTATATTTGTAAAGACGCTAAGCAAGGGATTGAACAAGAAGGTGAAGAGGAGCAGATTCCTTCTGAGGAAGCAGAGTTTTGAAAAGATGGCGATGCCCAGTTTCCTAGGATATATGAGGTTGTAATTTCGAGGAGGTCCAGAGGCCTGGCATGTCCATCTAGATAGAGAGTGTATTTTCTATATAGGAGACTTGAATGTTTCCCTGAGTAGGCTTTATCAAGGGAACCCTTATTTTAGTGTAAATATTTATGTACACTTAGAGTTTTCGTTGTCCATTAGGCAGTACTGGGGAGCTTACTACCGTACTCCTAGTGAGATTAGCATCGTGTCGTCTGCTCGGACACCTGTCCGTAGGACTTCGCGACAAGCTGGATTCCTACCTGCTGAGGAATCTGAGGAGGACCCTTTTAAGGGTTCTGCTGTCTAGTAATACTTAGGTAGTATGTTAGTTTTAAATAATGTTCAAATACTTTGAGGACTATGTCTATATATAAATAATCTTGACAGTACTTTTGTAATGTATAAATGATGTAAATTATTTGTGATGATGTTGTAATATTTATATTTTTCGCTAAGTTTATTTTATCAACATCAAGAAATTTTACAATTCGTATTTACATTACAAAGCATATTTTATAATGGAAGAGGTAATTCGGTAATTAAGTAACATAAAAGTGATACCCTACGGTGGGTGTTACATTATTTGGTATCAGAGCCCAAGTTAGAGTCTTTTGGGTTTGTGGTTAGGTCTGTCTTATTTGTATTGTGTGATTCTCTGTGATTGTTTTCCGAAAAGAAACAATATTGTTTGAAGATTGACCTTATTTTCTTTGTGTTGTCCAGTTTGATTTAGAGAAAACATAATGGCTGGACGAGGAAGAGGACGCATCAATACTAGAGCAGGTATTGGAGATGTTGGTAATGACAATCAAAACATGGTTGCAGTTGTAGCAGCAATGCAACAGATGGCTGATGTCGTTGTACAGTAAAACCAAAGAGCAACTGAGGCTGCTCATAGTTTGTCAGAATTTCGTAGAAACAATCCACCAAAGTTTCGTGGAGAATTTGACTCAGAGAAAGCTGATCTGTGGATCAAAGAATTAGAAAAGATATTTGAAGGTATGAGTTGTACAGATGAACGGAAGCTAACTTTTTCAACTTTTGTGTTAGTGGGAGATGGAGAAGACTGGTGGACAAGAGCTCGATGTAACACCCTCCCTAGGGTATCACATGTCTGACTCCCGACTTAAATTCTGTAAAGAAGTTCACATAAGGTTTGAGTTATAAAAAGTGGGTTTTAAAATTTCTTCTTTACTGAAACATAAATTTACTGAAAATATTAGGTAATATTAAAAATCATATTTCAGCTATTCATTATGCAATATTGACACTAATTAATATTTCACAATTTAAAGAGAAATATAAAATTAACAGACTTTTTTTTTTAACAGTAGCAAACCCTATGACGGGTCCTACTTAATAGCACGGTACAACACTAACGTTAAAACTTAACATACTTATTCTGTTGTGTATCCATCTTGTTGCATCAGACATCTGTTCTACATCTGTTCTTTGTCAACACTGCACATCTTCGAGTCCTGAATGTCCACTCGTTATTGTTGTCACCAACCTCAGAGTATCCATCGCCCGTTATGTCTAAGACAACTCGATCCTTCTATTATTTGATTTTAACAGTACAGACACAGCAAGACAACATAACAAAGAGGTGAGATCACCTACACCAATACCAACATGGCAGTATAGAGATAACACAAACAGCATATCATACAGATAGATCATACCATAATCATGCTATCAGCATTAATCAACTATCATCATCTAATCATTTATTAGTTTAATTATCATAAACAACAAATTACAATAATGTTCTAATTATCATTATCATCATCCAAGTATTCAAAACAATTGTCATAACCAATATCCCTCAATTAATATATCATGCAGATATAAAATGTTCAGATTATGCATGTACACAAGACTCGATTTCCTACTCCATGGAGCTAAACTCAGGTCGGAGAAATGATCGAAAAGATCTGCCGGTACCACGTGCCTCAGACCACGTGCTTTAATTCTCATTTCAATTTTTGCACATCTAGCACATACACGACAGTCTTTATCAGATCTTGATTAAGAATAGTGTCTCGGTCAGGATCATCGGTGTGTTGCATCGGTCTAACCTACGGGAAGAAGCGCGACCAACCACCCGTGTAGGCAACCCGCACCCCGATGCCCCAAGGTCAACAAGTGACCTACACTACGCATATCGCACCCACTCAAGAGGTGTGTTTCTCCTAGGCACTCAGCCATATCCAAGTCCTCATCGGACCATTCCAATGCATGTATAATGCACTAAATCCAATCACAGACAAATATGTCATTTTCTCACAAGCAGTGTATGTACTATTTGGTTCAACGAGAATCATCTTGTACTTTCAATGAAAATCATGTTATCACGTTTTCATAGTTGTAAAACACTTTTACCGTATTTTCACAATCGCGTAACATTTACATTACGTTTTCATAATCCAAAATGTTTTACGTTATGTTTTCACAATACCATAACACTTCTCTTATATTTTCACAATACCGTAACACTTTTGTTACGTTTTTAAAATTTTAAAACGTTTTATTACGTTTTCACAATACCGTAACACTCTTTGTTACATTTACAAATTTTCGTAACATTTACATTACGTTTTCAAAATGTTGCAACTCTTCTGTTGCACTTTTAAACCACGTACTAATTTTTTAACGTTTTTCTCAATCGCGTAAAAACATACGTTTCTCAAATCGCATAGTATTTTTTTTATTGTTTCAAAATCGCGTAACTTAAAAATCATTCTTTTATGTTACGTAAATCATTTTCTATCATTCTCAAAATATTTAAAACACTTTCCAAATCTCATAACGATTTTCCGTCATTTTCACAATCACGTAAAAATAATCTATCACTTTTAAATCACATAGTGATTTTTCAACAATAGTTCAAATTACGTAAAATATTTAAATATAATTCAAATCGCGTAGAAATGTTTCAACGTATTTAAAATCGCGTAGAAATATTTTACTGTATTTTAAATTGTTTTTAAGATACGTAAAATATTTTTTAACATTTTTCAATCACATAAAATATTCCTCAATATTCCAAACATTATTTTGGACTTAAATAAATCAATATCATTTTTAACACATTGTTCAAAATTGCGTAGCTTAAAATTACGTTTTTAAGATACGTAAAATATTTTTCATCACAATTTTATTACAGAAAATATTTTTTAACCTTCAAAAATTCCTTTTCAACTTTTCTCAAAATAATATAACTTTATATTTCATTTTTCATGTTTTCTTACTCAAGAAAATCTTTTTCCACATTTCTTTTCCGAAAAAAAAAATCCTTTTCCCAAAATATAATTCACAAAATCACTTTTCCATTGAATTAAATCAATGTTTTTAACTTTAAAAATCACTCTTCAAAACCCAAAGTATGATTTACACGTTAGGAAAATCATATTCTCCATTTTTCTCAAAAATTCCCTCAAGCATTAAAATGCTCTGATTCCCTTTCCAAATTTGTTGTATCAAATTACTTTGAAATTCTCTTTTGTTTCATTTTGGAAAATCAAGACATTACAAACCTTCAAAAACGTGGGCATGACTATTGAAATCATGAAAACATTCTTTCTTTCTAAGTTGATAGGATTTTACACAAACAAAACCATTAAAATTTTATTTTCAAAACCGTAAGTCTTATGGTCATAAAAACCAAACCCATTTGTTCAAATTTGTTTTTACTTTCTTTACAAATCCTTTTTCACTTTCTTTGCAAATCCTTTTTCACTTTCTTTGCAAATCCTTAAAATCAACATTTGTCCGTTTCATTCAAAAACTCATATTTAGAAAAACACTTAGCATCTTTTTACACAAAATAAATCAATAAAAATTCCTCCAAAAATTATATTCTTGTTCTCTTGGAAAACAAATCCTTTGTTTATTTTCCATACTCTTCAAATCATCCATTTTCATCTTTCATGAAAATATTAATTTGTGAACACCTATTTTGAGGTGTCTTGTTCGAAATCCACCATGTTCTAAGTACTCAAAAATCAATTCTTTTGTTCTTGAAAATTTTCAACATGAACCCTAATCAAGGGCATCAAAACCGTAGCTCTTCCTTGGCTATTGGAGCCAAAAATCAATTTCCTTTCCACCATCAAGTCATGGCATATACATATATATTTCATCATAAATAATATAAGCATACCATCAAAGCCATAAAAACATGTATAGCATATCAAGCATATCATCAAAGCTATAAAATCATGCAAAACATATCAAGCATAGAAAATTAATCAAAGTTCATAAACACCCACAAATTAATTACATGACCATGGATATGAATCCTCACATGGATTCCACATCCATCAAATAAAATATCATCTCTCACCACCATGCTTGGTTGGTGAGATGGATCTCCCTCTTACCTCTTGAAGATCCTCCAAAGCTTCTTGATTTGTTTCTTTTTCCAAGTCCTTCACCACCAAGGGCTTCTCAAATACAAAACAAAACACAAGTTAATTAACATATCAAGCTTGATTAAGAGGAACCATGGATCAAACATGGTTTAGATCATGAAAAAGAGAGAAGAAAATGAAGTTTCCTTATACTTCACCTCAAAAACCCAATAACTTTGATCTTGAAGAAACTCCTTGAAGATGAATGATTTAGAAGAAGTCTTCAACATGAAAGTTGCTTAGAATATCATGGAGATTCAAGATCTAAGGTTGGATGAAATTAAAAGAGCTTGGATGGTGATTTTAGGTACCTTGACCGAATGATGTATCTTGAAGAACAAAGATGGAATTTTTTATTTTTGATAGAAACTTGAAGCTTGAATTTGAAGATCAAGATGAATGATTTTGGAAAAACTCATAACTAGAGATGTTCTTAGAATGGTGTTTAGGTTTAGAAAATCAAGACCAAAAGATTAGAAGAGGAAACATGAAATTTACCATTTTTGGTAGAATCTTGAAGCTTGGATTTGAAGTACTAGATGTTGGATTTTGAAGAAACCTTCAACATGAAAGTTGTTTAGAATAAGGTAAGGATTCAAGAAACTAGGTTGGATGAAATTAAAGAGTGATGGAAGGTAGATGATGGTGCCATGGCCGTGAGCTTAGAGAAGGAGAAGGAGAGAATTTTTTTCTAAGTGTTTTAAGTTTTTGAAATGATCACAAATGACCAAGAATGAGTGATGATAGTAATGAAACACTTTCCTATAGTCTAAAGTCTTCAATTATGGTCTTCCAATGCTTCTAAATTCAGACCAAAACCGTAGCCCCCCTCCAAGCTTCTTCAAAAATTCAATAATAATGAAACATTGATCAAGACATCCAACAATGACATAAAGCATCATTTAATGGATTGAAATTTGTTTTTCTTTGTCTTCTAATAAGCCAAAAACCGTCACCCTCCTTGCTTTCTTCTTCCATGTAAATTGATCAATAATGATCAATAATATTGCGATATTGACCAAGACTACTTAACAAAGACATAAAGCAATTAATCAATGCATTGAAATTTTTTTTTTCTTTGTCTCCAAAAGCATGCAAAACCGTGACCTCCCTCCATGCATGCATTAAATCATGTTGTCATCTTTTCTAACCATTATTTAAATTAATTCTAGCCATTGATAAATTCAATGGTTAAGATTTTGGTAAACTTTTAATTTTAGAAGACTAAATCTAAGCCATTGGATTTTTCTCCTTTAAATTCTAGCCATTAGATGTGTCTCCAAAATTAAGGGTCAAGATTGCTCCTTCTAACTTTTAATCCAAGGGTTATAATTAGTCTTTGTCACTTTTTAAGACTAAATCTTCACCATTAATTAAATTTACATCCAATGGTCATAAATGGTCTTTGTTACTTTTTAAGATTAAATCTCCACCCTTGATTTAATCTAAATCCAATGGTTATAAATGGTCTTTGTCATTTTTCAAGACCAATTCTACACCTTTGATTACATCTATGGTTGATATCAAAGTCTTCCTAACTAAGCTTATTCTCACACCATTGATTAAATCAATGGTTATTATCCAAGGCTTCTTTATTAAGTTTGTTTCTTAACCTTTGATTAAATCAATGGTTAATATTCAAACTAAGTATTCTCATCCAAGGGTATAGATCAAGTCAAGCTCTCTTTGTTGACTACACAGTATAATATTTATTCTTGTATCCTACAAATAATATTTTTACTGTATTTTTATCATCCGATAATTAAATACAGTATAAAATACAGTACAATAAAATTTTAAAAACTGTTTCCGGATTCAGGTTTAGTAAGATCCCCTGTCTCCGTCTAAACAGTACAAATTTTTCTATGCGTAGAAAAATTTTTGCTTTGCGGGACCCATCTGGGCCCACGTATAGCCACCTGGGCCCATATACACCCCCTGGGCCCACAAACAGAAAAAAATTCATAATCATCCACAAAAATCACAAAAATTAGAAAATGCACAAATATCAAATCAGATTACGTAAAATAATTACCTAACGGTAAAAATTAAATTACGTAAAGTTTTCCCCGACCCGAAAAATTTTATTTTCCTGACACGGAGTAAATCACTCAAAACGATCAAATACGCTGACGGAATAAACAAAATAATTTTACAGTGCACAGAAATTACTAAACAGTAAAATTCTGTTAACTGTCAAAATTACTGTTTAAAAGATATGGAAATTTGGGGTGTTACACTCGAAGATTGTTACAAGCTGAGGGAAGAGTTGTGATATGGCAATTCTTTAGGCAGAAGTTTCTAGGAAAGTATTTTCCAGCTAAAGTTCGGCATGCTAAGGAGATGGAATTCCTTAGTTTGAGACAAGGGGTGATGTCTATAAGTGAATATGCTGCAAAATTCGAAAGCTTGTCTAAGTTTTCGAGGTATTTTCAGATGCACCCAGACGAGGATTGGAAGTGCAGAAAATTTGAAGAAGGATTGAAACTTGACATTAAGCGAGCTGTAGCAACCTTGGGAATTGAACAGTTTCCAAAATTGTTAGACAAGTGTCGGAAGGTTGAGGAGATTGATCGTCAGCATGAGGCGAGAAATAAGAACTTTGGACCTACACGGTTCCAAACAGGAAAGGGTAGCGGAGGAAACCGTTATCAACAGAAATCGTATACCAAACTGGAAAGAGGTTAGAACCGGCAGCAATCTGTTGAAGGAAGTTCTGGTGGTAGTAAAGCAAGTCAAGTTGGAACGTCTATGCTTCAATGTTTCAAGTGTGGCAAGGACCATCTAACCAAGGATTGTCAACATAAAGGAGTTATATGTTACAGATATGGGAAACCTGGATATTTCTCCAGGGAATGTGATCAGTTGATGAAGGAACCCTCTGTGGGGAACGTCCATACTGCGAGGCCACAGGCGGGTGGTGTAACACCCCTTGATATAGTGACCACAATACAATCGTCATTATTACCACAGTCACTAAATCTAGGCGTATCATAGTCTCAAAATAGTATTTACAAAAATATTTATTTCATTTATACATAGATGGAAAATATAATCCCTGAATGAATACATATTTAGTACCTAACCATTAGAATACAACCACTGAAGAAAAATATATTTCATATATAATATAATCGTCCCTAACACAAATCACTAATAACACAAATATAGTAATTACCTATTCAAATAAAAGGTAACAGGTACAAAAGTACAAAAGGGAACAGTAGTAACCCTGGGTAGGTACTACTAGCAGACAAAGCTGCAACCCCAAATGCATGCAACGCTCGGAGTCATAGTCGACAAGACAAGCATCAATGTCCCCAAGAAGTTGCATCCATACGTAACCAGAAAGGGTGTGGCCCCTTTTCATCTTCCTCATGATCTTTTATCAAATATGAATATAAAACAGAAATACGAGAATACAGGAAAAAGGTAAGATATCCTACTTACATTACCAATTATGATAGTAAAGAAACAGAACGGCGCAAAGCGCCCACATAGCAGAGCAATAACATTTAAGCAACAGTGATCACATACGATATAAGAAAACAACCATAGAATCTCAGATAATGAACAGTGAAAACATATCAGATAATTATGACATCAATAACACAACAGTATAATCATCACATAAATGAGTGTCAAATGATATGCTGACTCACAACATATGTGCACTTGGTACCAAGATTTTCTATTCCATTTCAAAGATGAACGTTCCGGAAGATCTGCCAGCCTCACAGACAGTCTACACCGGACCACGAATGGAATAGTGTTTGTCGGGTCACCCTCAAAGCGTTGCAACGGTTCTTCATGGCCAGAATCACAGAGGCATATATATAAAGATGAATCACTGTGCCCTGATGCCCCTAGACCCTTCCATTGGATCACACTATTCAATTCTCACTCATTTACCACAAAAGCATAGTGATTTGTCAGGCCCGTAATATGTGCAATTAGTTTTCACCGTACCTTACGCCCCTCATAGATCCATGACAAATCACACTATCAATTCTCATTGATTCACCGAGTAAAGAATAGTGATTTGTTGGACTCGTAATACGTGCAATCAGTATACAGCGCGCCTTACGCCCCCTATAGATCCTTCACTGGATCTCACTTATTCAATTCTCATCCATAGGCTCATACAACCTTTTAACAATCGTCGACTGAGCAATTTGTTCAACATATACTGATTCAATGTCTAATCATAGGCTCATGTAGCCTTTTAACAGTCATCGACTGAGCAAATTGTTCAATGCGAATATGCATAACTCAAGCCATCATGGTACTATCCCCAATGATATTAAACAATCGCATATACAATTGTCTAATACCATTAGCATCAATGCTATTACATAACCGCCCATGCAATTACATAATAATATTGATCCACCCGGTTTCAGCACATCGGCACAATAACTAATAGTGTATAATGCTCAATGCATGTTGACTCCATGCACAACCATGTATATCCAACAATAATGATATATTTTCCATAATATGTTACAATTTGGCCACGTTAGATATCAACATGTTCACATATATTTCACATTACACATTTTCCATAATATGCCACAATTTGGCCAATTTAAGCATTAATAGAGTTTTAGTCCCAAACATGGACCCATAATAGCCTAGTATTAAATTCTCAAGAGCGATAGCACACTTAAAAATTACTCAAAGATTTTACAAACCTCACCACTCTCTTGTTCTTCCCTTATGTTCAAAATCACTCCAATACAAAGGATAAAGTCTTTTTCCTTTAATCTTTCCATTACAGTTACTAATTCCTTAACACCTAATCACCTAAGTTCCAATATCTCAAAAGATGCACTAAGGCATCATTTGAATCCCCAAGTTTTCTCTAAAGCCGTGACCTCCCTAAGTCTTCAAAATCCCAATTCCTTTCCATTTCATGCACTAGTCTCTTGAAACCTAATCACTTAAATTTTATTTCACAATAATTTAATCCAATCCCTTAGGACCCATGACCAAATCCATGGCCTCACTTTAGGGTATTAAACCCTTAAAATTTTCCATCCATTAATTCTAATATTTAGTTACATAAGCTTCATTTTATTTGTACACAAAACTAATTTATATCCCAAAACCTAGTCAAAATTGTGGCCTCACATTAGGGTAGGAAATTCTAAATTTTCCATTTAATAACCCTAACATGATCATGCATTTTCAACACATCCAATACATTCAAGATCACTATTCAAGCATTAATCGAAATCAAGAATACATAAGCATGCAAAATCACCAAAACAAAGTAAGCATACAAATATGGATTTCTCCATCAAACAATCACACAAGCTGTCTTCACCACCAAGATAGGTTGAAGAGGATTATCTCCCTCTTACCTCTTGAAAACAACACAAGGAAGTAAGCCTCTTGGTCCCTCGTGGGGATTTTCGTACTACACCTTCAAGGAAACCCTAAGGACATCAAAACTCATCAAAATCATCATCAAAGCTTAGAAAAGGAACCCTTGATCACCTAAGAGATCAAGGATTACGAAAATGAGGAGAAAAGGTGGAAAAACTATGAACTTTATCTTAAAGTCTCCAACTTTGAAGCTTGATAGATCCAAAACAAAAATGGATGATTTTGGTGGTGGTCACAACATTGAAAGTTGCTTAGAATGGTGTCTAGATTCAAGATCAAGGGTTGGTTTAATGAAAAAGCTTGGATGGCCAACAATGGTGGTTTTAGCCATGGAAGAGGGGAGAAAATAGAGAGGAAAGGTTGAGTTTTTGAAGATGACTCCAACTAGAAAAGTGTTTAGAACGTAATGGGATCAAGGAAATGTGGTTACTTGAAATTTTTGCCATGGTGGAGGTGGGTGGAGATGGTGGTGCCGTGGAGAGGGTGAAGGAACAGAGAAAAGAGAAAACTTGAAGAAGAATGAGAGAAGAGAGAGAATGGAGAGAGAAAGTGTCTTGGAAGCTTTTGAAAGTAAAAATGGAAGTGGTAAAATGAAGATGCTAACCTTGGCTCCCCTAACCGTGGAGTAGAGAGAAGATGGAGAAGATGAAGTTTGAGTGAAAATGAGAGGAAATGATGAAGAGAGAAAATAGAGAGAGAAAGTAGTAGCTTTTGTCTGTTTGAAATTGGAATAAAGATGGTAAAGTGAGAAGCACAAATTTTAGCTCTCCAAATGGGTATTGCCGTGGAGTTAGAGAGAAGGAGGAGGAAAAATGGTTGAGAGAAAAGTGTAGAGAGAGAAAGTGATAGCAAAGTGAAATGAAGTGAAATGTGTAATTAGGTGTATTTTGTGTAAGTGTATGAATTAAATTGTGTGCTACAAAGAACCCTTAAAAATATGTGGTGGAGAAGAGGAGAGAAGAATTGGCTTCTTGAAGAAGCCAGTAGGAAGGTGCTAGGAAGCTTCCTCCTAACTTCTCCAACAAGCCAAAAGGAAGGTGCTAGGAAGCTTCCTTCCTTTGAGAAGTTAAAGTGATGTCATGGTGATGATGTCACTATAGTGACGTCATGGTGATGATGTCACTATAGTGATGTCATTAAAGTGTTCTCTAAAATGTGACTAACACTGTATCAGATTTATTATCAGTGGATAGAAGTTACAGTTAACAAAAATCGATATTTATTGTCTAACGGATAATAAAATTATTCAATGATTTTTATTTATCAGATAAAAATCTCGAAAAATACAAAACCTCGTAAATCGTATATGGCCTCGGGTTTAGTAAAATCCCCCGTCGACGTTTCCACAATTCAAGGTTCTCAAGAAAAATATTTTATTTTCCCGGCTCCGCTCAATGCATATGCAAAACGAGGAATAATATTAAAATATTCCGCATTCATAGAAAAATACAAAAAAATTCACAAAAATCACAAATATTATAAAACGACTATTTATCATAAAATTATTAATTTTTGGGATGTTACAACTCTCCCCTTCAAATAGAAATTTTGTCCTCGAAATTTTTCATTCCTTAGAATAAATATGAATGTTGTTTCTTCATCTTATCTTCTAACTTTCACGTCGCGTCTCTAGTCACGTCAGTTCAAATCATCTTTACCAATATGATCTCCCTGCCTTCGTGTTGCTTTGCTCTCCTAACCTTGATCTTTACAAGAAGCATCCCATAGATCAAACTCTCTTTTAATTGTATTGTGCCTAGTTCGATGACATGGTTGAATCGGGGATATACTTTCGCAATTGTGACATATGGAAGACATTATGAAAATTAGAAAGCAAGGATGACAAAATCAGTTGATAGGCTACCGGACCAATTCAAAGAAGAATTCGATATACTCCGAAGAATTTTAGGAGTGAGTTTGCTAGCAACTCAGATAAGATGACACTGAAGCTAGATGTCATACTCCTTCAAAAATTCTAATCACCTTCTTTGTCTCATGTTCAGTTTCTTTTCATCGAACAGATACTTCAGACCCTTGTGTCTGCCAAAGGCGTTGATCATTGCTTCACACAGAAAGTGTCTCTATGTTTTTTTTAGAGCAAATACAAGTACGATTAATTCCAAGTCATGAGTTAGGTAATTCTCCTCATGTACCCTCAACCATCTCGAGGCATAAGTCACAACTTCCCAACTGTGCATGAATATACATCCTAGACCTTGATGTGAAGTATCTCGAAACACTTCAAATGGTTACTTGGGATCAAGTAGAACCATAACTAGCGAGTATTCGAATACCTCTTCAACTCTTGAAATTTCCTTCACATGTATTAGTCTATAAAATGACTTAATTCCTTCTTGCAAGCTAAGTAAGACATTCTACTACTTTGGAGAATCCATCGACGCTCCTTCGATAAAACCAACTAACCTTGCAAGTTATTAGGGTATCATGGTCTCCAGTCTTTCCCATTGTAAAACTGCTTCAACTTTTGACGGATTCACAACAAATCCTGCATTTGAAATTTCATGATCCAAAACTAAACCTCCTCAATCAAGAATTCACACTCTGATAATTTTGGCATACACTTCTTTTCCTTTGAAGTCTGGAAAACTATATCGAGATGTTCAACGTGTTTCTCCATATCTTTGAGAGTAGATCAGAATGTCATCATTAATGACAACAACAATTTTATTCTAGGTAAGGATAGAAGACCCAATTCCTGTTATCCATGAATACGACAAGAGAATCTGTCATTTTGAACGACATCACGAGATACCCATAATGTCCAAAGCGCGTTCAAAAAATCGTTTTGGGAACATCCTCAATTCCCCACAAATTTAATGATGACCAAAACGTATATCTATCTTGGAGAAAACAATGACTCCCTTCTCGCCGGTCCATTGAATCATTTATCTTCTTTTGAGATTCTTATCCTCGATCGTAATTTTGTTCAATTGGCAATAGTCCTCATCTCACCGAGAAGTTCCATTCTTCTCCTTAACTAACAGCAATGTAGCTCATCGCGTGAAACTCATTGACTACTAGAGTAGCAATCATATTCCCTTGCTTTTGTCCTTCACAAAAGATAACATGTATCCTTGGATTCCTTTTTCCTCACAAAGCTTCAACTTTGTTAACTGTTACGAATTCAAAAATCTTAGTTTTAGGAAACACTAAGGTTTTCATCGGAACAATCCAGTAGGATATAACTAGAAAAATAACCCATCTATTCCTAAAATTACGAACTCTAATAGGTGTGATTTTAGGTAAGCAAGTCAAATCAACAAAAGATTCGATCTTTAGTAGAAATATGATAGATTAAACAAACTTAAGTGTCAACGACAAGTCATAGCAACAAAAGTAGAAATAACTAAGTCAAAGATAACTGAAGAGACAGATGAATCCAAATGATCTACATGGTCACACGTTATAAAGAAATGGGTTGTCCCCCAGAATTGTACAGCACAGTTACGGGATCGTCGCTTGAGGCACAATCTCCATCGTTTAGATTTTCAGTTTGGGAAACCTTCGCTCCATCCAGGGTGTAATCTTTCCCTTCAGCTTGGGATCTTGAAGCATATGTATCATTAACAAAAGACTTATTCTTTGCTGAAGCACAATGTTTAGAAACGTGTCTGGGCTTTCCGCACCTGAAGCAGATTATCCCTTTGATCTTACACTCCCTCGTTAAGTGGTTCTTTCCATATTTCTTACATCTTGATAAAAATGTTGAGGTCTGATTGGATCTACTGCCACTAGCACTTTCTCCATGAGTTAGATGTTGTTGTTGCTTCCCTGATAACCGTGAATATGGTTTCCGCTTAAACTTATCAACCTTTTTATTATTCTTCCTTTGAAATCTAGGCAGTCTAAGGTTACCCCAAAGTCGACTTTCCTCCAACATATTCTGAACTTTAACTTCCAATTCTCGCTGCTATACGGTCCTTTGATCTTGGTGAGTTATTACGTCAGCTATCCTTTGCATTTCTTCTGTAGTCGCAACCATACTTCCATTATCTTGTCCTACGCTTACATGCGTATGTCCATCATGAGCCATTGCCCTTGTATGTCTACCGCGAACCATTGACTTTCTTCGAAGATGGACAAAACATAACACAATAAAGCAAACATAATTATGTCAAATAACATTGTCTCCTTTCAGAGACCAAACGCAAAGAATCACACATTTCAAACAAGATAAATCCAATCTACAAATCCTAACAATCTTCACTCGAGCTTCTTCATTCTACCTCCTATGGTGTAACTTCTTGTAATTCGTCAACCCCCAAACAGCTTCTCGAACCAAACTTATATCAGTTATTCCTTTCTCCAGAAGATCGGTTTTCCAAAACCTCTTGATCTCCTTACTAAAGAATTCCTATTCTCCTAGTATAGTATGCCTAGGTGAAGTCATAGTTTCCTATACACACAGAACATTACATATTGAGCAGGTCAGTCCTTAATATCATGCAACTGTATAATAGTAGCTACTAACATTCAACCTATGGCAAGCCATGCATTCCTTTCCCATCATCTCAATCAAGAGACAAGGAAGTGCACAACATGCAAAATTCTAATATGCCTAAACATAGCAAGTCCATACCCTGGCTCAACAGGATAAACTGCTCTAATACCACCTAAGTGTAACACCCCTTGATATAGTGACCATAATACAATCGTCATTATTGCCACAGTCACTAAATCTAGGTGTGTCACAGTCTCAAAATAGTATTTACAAAAATATTTATTTCATTTATACATAGATGGAAAATATAAGCCCCGAAAGAATGCATATTTAGTACCCAACCATTAGAATACAACCACTGCAAAAAAACATATTTCAGATTTAATATATTCGTTCCTAACACAAATCACTAATAACACAAAATATGTACTTACATATTCAAATAAAAGGTAACGGGTACAAAAGTACAAAAGGGAACAGTAGTAACCTTGGGTAGGTACTACTAGTAGACAAAGCCGCAACCCCAAATACATGTGACGCTCGGGGTCTTAGTCGATAAGACAAGCATCAATGCCCCCATGAAGATAAATCCATACATAACCGGAAATCTCGTCCAAACGCCATCTCGAAGATAATGAATCGACCCAGTCCAAATAGCAAGGGTGTGGCCCCTTTTCATCTTCCTCACGATCTTTTATCAAATATGAATATAAAACAGAAATACGGGGATACAAGAAAGAGGTGAGATATCCTACTTACATTACCAATTATGGCAATAAAGAAACAGAATGGCGCAGAGCGCCCACATAGCAGAGCAATAACATTTAAGCAACAGTGATCACATACGATAAAAGAAAACAGTCATAGAATCTCAGATAATGAACAGTTAAAACATATCAGATAATTATGACATCAATAACACATCAGTATAATCATCACATAAATGAGTGTCAAACGATATGCTGACTCACAATGCCGACTCACAACATATGTGCACTTGCTACCAAGATTTTCTATTCCATTTCAAAATGAACGTTCCAGAAGATCTGTCAGCCTCACAGACAGTCTACACCGGACCACTAAAGGAATTGTATTTGTCAGGTCACCCTCAAAGCGTTGCAACGGTTCTCCATAGCCAGAATCACATAGGCATATATATAAAGATGAATCATCGCGCCCTGATGCCTCTAGATTCTTCCAATGGATCACACTATTCAATTCTCGCTCATTTACCACAAAAGGATAGTGATTTGTTAGGCCCGTAATGCATGTAATCGATTTTCACCGTGCCTTATACCCCCCATAGATCCATCACAGACCACACTATCAATTCTCATTGATTCACTGAGTAAAGAATAGTGATTTGTTGGGCCCATAATGCGTGTAATTGGCATACATCGCGCCTTACGCCCCCCATAGATCCTTCACTAGATCTCACTTATTTAATTCTCATCCATAGGCTCATACAGCCTTTTAACAATCATCGACTGAGCAATTTGTTCAACACATACTGATTCAATGTCTAATCATAGGCTCATCCAATGTTTTAACAGTCATCGACTAAGCAAATTGTTCAATGCGAATATGCATAACTCAAGCCATCATGGTACTGTCCCCAATGATATTAAACAATCGCCCATACAATTGTCTAATACCATTAGTATCAATGTTATTACATAACCGCCCATATAATTACATAATAACACTGATCCACCCGGTTTCGGCACAATGGCACAATAACTAATAGTGTATAATGCTCAATGCATGTTGACTCCATGCACAACCATGTATATCCAACAATAATGATATATTTTCCATAATATGCCACAATTTGGCCAATTTAAGCATTAACAGAGTTTTAGTCCCAAACACGGACCCACAATAGCCTAGTATTAAATTCTTAAGAGCGATAGCACACTTAAAAATTACTCGAAGGTTTTACAAACCTCACCACTCTCTTGTTCTTCCCTTATGTTAAAAATCACTCCAATCTATAGGATAAAGTCTTTTTCCTTTAATCTTTCCATTACAGTTATTAATTCCTTTACACATAATCACCTAAGTTCCAATATCTCCAAAGATACACTAAGGCATCATTTGAACCCCCAAGTTTTCTCTAAAACCGTGGCCTCCCTAAGTCTTCAAAATCCCAATTCCTTTCCATTTCATGCACTAGTCTCTTGATACCTAATCACTTAAATTTTATTTCACAAGAATTTAATTCAATCCCTTAGGACCCATGGCCAAATCCGTGGCCTCACTTTATGGTATTAAACCCTTTAAATTTTCCATCCATTAATTCTAACATTTAGTTACATAAGCTTCATTTTATTTGTACACAAAAACAATTTATATCCCAAAACCCTAGTCAAAATCGTGGCCTCACATTAGGGTAGAAAATTCCAAATTTTTCATTTAACAACCCTAACATGATCAAGCATTTTCAACACATCCAATACATTTAAGATCACCATTCAAGCATTAATCCAAATCAAGAATACATAAGCATGAAAAATCACTAAAACAAAGTAAGCATACAAATATGGATTTCTCCATCAAACTTTCACACAAGGTCTCTTCACCACCAAGATAGGTTGAAGAGGATTATCTTCCTCTTACCTCTTGAAGACAACATAAGGAAGCAAGCCTCTTGGTCCCTTGTGGGGATTTTCATACTACACCTTCAAGGAAACCCTAAGGACATCAAAACTCATCAAAATCATCATCAAAGCTTAGAAAAGGAACCCTTGATCACCTAAGAGATCAAGGATTACGAAAATGAGGAGAAAAGGTGGAAAAACTATGAACTTTATCTTAAAGTCTCAAATTTTGAAGCTTGATAGATCCAAAACAAAAATGGATGATTTTGGTGGTGGTCACAACATTGAAAGTTGCTTAGAATGGTGTCTAGATTCAAGATCAAGGGTTGGTTTAATGAAAAAGCTTGGATGGCCAACAATGGTGGTTTTGGCCGTGGTAGAGGGGAGAAAATGAAGAGGAAATGTTGAGTTTTTAAAGATGACTCCAACTAGAAAAGTGTTTAGAACGTAATGGGATCAAGGAAATGTGGTTACTTGAAATTTTTGCCATGGTGGAGGTGGGTGGAGATGGTGGTGCCGTGGAGAGGGTGAAGGAACAGAGAAAAGAGAAAACTTGAAGAAGAATGAGAGAAGAGAGAAAATGGATAGAGAAAGTGTCTTGAACGCTTTTGAAAGTAAGAATGGAAGTGGTAAAAGTGTCTTGCCGTGGAGTAGAGAGAAGATGGAGAAGATGAAGTTTGAGTGAAAATGAGAGGAAATAATGAAGAGAGAAAATAGAGAGAGAAAGTAGTAGCTTTTGTGTGTTTGAAATTGGAATAAAGATGGTAAAGTGAGAAGCACAAATTTTGGCTTTCCAAATGGGTATTGTCGTGGAGTTAGAGAGAAGGAGGAGGAAAAATGGTTGAGAGAAAAATGTAGAGAGAGAAAGTGATAGCAAAGTGAAATGTGTAATTAGGTGTATTTTGTGTAAGTGTATGAATTAAATTGTGTAGCCACAAAGAGCCCTAAAAAATGTATGATAGAGAGGAGGAGAGAAGAATTGGCTTCTTGAAGAAGCCATTAGGAAGGTGCAAGGAAGCTTCCTCCTAGCTTCTCCAACAAGCCAAAAGGAAGGCGCTAGGAAGCTTCCTTCCCTTGAAAAGTCAAAGTGATGTCATAGTGATGATGTCACTATAGTGATGTCATCAAAGTATTCTCTAAAATGTGACTAACACTGTATCAGATTTATTATCAGTGGATAGAAGTTACAGTTAACAAAAACTGATATTTATTGTCCAACGGATAATAAAATTATTCAACGATTTTTATTTATCAGATAAAAATCTTGAAAAATATGAAACCTCGTAAATTGTGTCTGACCTCGGGTTTAGTAAGATTCCCCGTCGACATTTTCACAGTTCAAGGTTCTTGAAAAAAATATTTCATTTACCCGGTTGCGCTCAATGCACACGCAAAATAAGAAATAATATTAAAATATTCTGCGTTCACATAAAAATACAAAAAAATACAGAAAAATTCACAAAAATCACAAATATTATAAAATGATTATTTATCATAAAATTTTTAATTTTTGGGATGTTACAGGTGGTCGTGTGTATACCATGAGCGAGGAAGAAGCCGTGAAGTCAAAGGACTTGATTATGGAGGAGTGTGCCATCGAAGGTAATCCTTTAACAGTGTTATATGATTCGGGAACAACTCATTCTTTTGTTGCATGTGATTGTGTGGAACGTTTGGGATTGACTGTGACTACAATTCCTTATGATTTGAGTGTTGCTACTCCTACTGATAAATTTGTGATTACTACTAAAGTATGTTTGAATTGCCCTGTTTGTGTTAGGAATAGAATCTTTCATATGGACTTAATTTGTTTGCCTCTTTCCAAGATTAATGTAATCTTAGGAATGGATTGGTTATCTTCTAACCATATCCTAATTGATTGTTTGAATAAGACACTAGTATTTCCTGAGGCTAAGGATCCTAGATTCCAAACGGCCACTCAAATAGAAGCTTGTTTGAAGGAAGGAGACCATGGGTATTTATTGATGTCTTCTTTGGAGGTTCAAGGTGAAGATGTCTTCAAGGATATTTTCGTTGTTAATGAATTTCCTGAAATATTTCCTGAAGATATGTCTGGACTACGCCAGTAAGGGAAATTGAGTTTGCTATTGATTTAGTACCTAGAGTTGGACCTATATCTATGGTGCCTTATAGGATATCACCAGTAGAGTTGGCAGAGCTTAAGAAACAGCTGGAGGATTTATTGGTTAAACAATTCGTGAGACCTAGTGTGTCATCATGTTGAGCTCCGGTATTGTTGGTAAAGAAGAAGGATGGGACTTCTCGTCTATGTGTAGACTACCGACAATTGAACAAGATTACAATTAAGAATAAATATCCATTTCCAAGAATTGATGATCTGATGGATCAATTGCGAGGAGCTGCAATATTTTCCAAGATTGATTTATGTTCTGGTTATCATCAAATTCATGTGAAAGTGGAAGATATTCCCAAGACTGCATTTCTTACATGTTATGGGCATTATGAGTATCTAGTGATGCTATTTGGTGTGATGAATGCACCTGCCATATTCATGGACTTTATGAACAAAATTTTCTATTCATACTTGGACAACTTTGTTGTTATCTTTATAGATGACATTTTGATTTATTCTCGAAGTCAGGAGGAGCATGCTGAACATCTCAGAGTGGTTCTCCAGATTTTGAAGGAGAATAAGTTGTATGCCAAGTTGTCCAAATATGAATTTTGGTTAAGCAAAGTTCAATTTTTGGGACATGTGATATCGAAGGAAGGAATTAAAGTTGATGCTTCAAAGGTGGAGACGATTTTGGAATGGGAAAGGCCAAAGACTGTATCGAAAATTCATAATTTTGTTGGATTAGCCGGTTACTATTAACGGTTTATTGAGGGGTTTTCGAAGATAGCAAGACCTCTTACCCAACTTACACGAAAGAAACAACCGTTCGTATGGACTGATGCATATGAAGAAAGTTTTCAGGAGTTGAAAAGACGACTGACAACACCGGTATTGATTCTACCTGATCCGAACGAACCTTTCGAAGTATATTGCGATGCTTCGTACCAAGGATTGGGTTGTGTACTTATGCAGAACTGTAAGGTTGTGGCTTATGCTTCAAGGCAGTTGATGTAACACCCCGATATAGGGCGTCACATTTACGACAAAATTAAAATAAAAACCTTCCCAAGTTATAAATCGTTTGTTAATAAATAAAACACGACTTGTAAAATTTTAGTTGTGTATTCTAAGGAGATCAATAATCATCCTATACAAATCCAATCATCTTCCATTATTGTTTCAACCTTTGTCCTATGGCCATTTCTTCTTGCGGAAAACATTACTAAATAAAATAAAAACAGAACATGAAATAAAATACATTATTACATACTTACCATAATATCCATATGGTTTTGTTTTAAAATTAAAAAAAAATAAAAAATAAATCATAAACCATTTGACACAAAAAAGTAGATAACCAAGTCTAACAGACTAAGAAAACCCAAAAAAAAATACAGTATAGACATAACCAAAACAAAACAATCAAGCCAACCAATAAGGATGATCCAACGGCTCGCCTCCTTCGTGCTGGTCCTCGGATTGCTGCTTCTCTCACAAAAAATTACGAGGTTGGTCCTCTTCACCGTCTTTACCGTACATAATAATAATAACACATAAATACATACAAAGAGGTGAGACAATCTGTCATCATTACCATCAGGCAGTATAGAAAACGATAATACAAACAGATATATCATCAAAACATGTTATCACAACATATGTAGTATTTCACAGAATATATATAGAATAACAATAGACTTATAAGGCACATGTACATGACACAAACCTACTCCATGGAGCTAAACACAACCACTCAGAGGGAATGATCCCGGAAGAACCTGTCTGTCAACTCGGCTGCCACGGGCCACATGCTACACAGTCAAATTCGTTGTGGCTCGCACAGTACACAGTCAAACTCATCATGTACTACAAACATTCTACAAGACTGTCCCCAACAAGATCGTGATTAAGAATAGTACTTTATCAAGATCATTAGTCTGTCATGTCCGATACCACGGCCCAGAGGAGCTACCAACTGTCCACATGTGAAATTTTCGCACACCAATGCCTCTAAGTTCGATAAATGAACAACGCTACGCCTATCGCAGCCAAACAGGGGTGTAATTCATCCTCTTAGGTATAACTCGTTAATGATACCAAAAACAGTATATACCTCAATGCATGGTGCAAGACTTAAAAACATTCACATATATCATAATATTATCAAATCACATGGTCAAGTGCCATAACTCGGCAGTACCACTTTTCAATATAACTGGGTCCAACCCGACAACATACCGCTATTTCAATCGCATAAATATTTTACCGCATTTTCACAATCTCATGATTATTTTCCAACGTTTTCAAATTGTGTAGGTATTTTCCCACATTTTCTCAATCATGTAAATATTTTTCAACATTTTCAAATAGCGTAGGTATTGTCCTACGTTTTTTAAAACAATTTTCTAAATTGCGTAACATTTTTAAATCATTTTATCAACCGCGTAACGTTTTTAAATCATTTTATCAATCACATAATTTAAATATCACCATTTTAAATACGCGTAAAGTATTTCTACTATTTTTCACGATATAAAATATTTCTTGACGTTCTAAATTAATTTTTGAAACTTTCCGAAATTAAGAATCCTTTTTAATAAAATACTTAGAGCTTTAAATCAATTTTAAAATGTATTCTTCATCATAATAAAAATTGCTAAATTGAGTTCTTGTTAAATAAATCTTTTAAAACTACCTTTAAGAATTTTTTTTTATCTAAACACCAATTCTTGACTTGTTGGCCCAAAATTAATTTATTTTCCATAACCAAATATATAATCATTTCCTATTTCATTTTCTTTTGTAAACGTACTAGGTCCACTAACATGATTATAGAATCTAGGTAAATAGAAAACTTAATTACTAGGGTTAGGTAATTAGGTTTATGATTTCACCTATGGTAAGTAGATTTATAACCTTAACCTAAGGTAAATAGATTTATGACTTTAACCTAGGGTGAATAAATTTTTTATAACTTTAACCGATGGTAAATAAATTTATAACTTTATTCTAATGTAAACTTTAACCTAAGGTGAATAGATTTATAATTTACCTAAGGTAAATAGATTTATGATTTTACCTACGTCTATTTCTCTATGTAGATTTTAACCGGTAGTTAATTTTGAAATGACAAAGTTACTGCGTAAAAACTAATTTTTTTTACTACCTGAAATTTATTGCGGTAAAAATTAAATTTTTACTGTGGTTCAATAATAACGCGTATCTAGATAAATTTTCAAATAACGAAGATTTTCGAATACTGTTTCTGGTTTCGGGTTTAGTAAGATCCCCCGACCCCACGTGAACAGTTCAAAAATTCATTCGGCTTGGGAAAATTATTTTTCTGACTTGGAGTAATTCATACACAAAGATCAAAAATATTCATAGAACAGTTAAAATAAATTTACAGCACACAGAAATCACAAAACAGTACAATTTAGTCGTTACTGTAATTTATCAAAAATTGAGCTGTTACAACTCTCCCCCACTAACAGAAATTTCATCCTTGAAATTTACCGTACCTTAGAAAAGATGTGGTTATTGTTCCTTTATTTTATCTTCAACTTCCCAAGTCGCATCACCTGTTGCTGTATTCCAGATAACCTTCACCAATATAATCTCTTTTCCCCGAAGTTGTTGCACTCTCCTACCCTCAATTTTAACAGGAAGTGTCTCATAAGTCAAATTTTCTTTTAGTTGTACTACATTGGGCTGTATGACATGAGTTGGATCGGGAATATATTTTCTCGACTGAGACACATGGAATACACTATGAAGGTTAGAAAGAAAGGATGGTAAAGCTATTTGGTAGGCTACTGGACCTATCCGACGAATAATTTGGTAAGGTCCAATGAATTTAGGAGTGAGTTTTCTGGATTTGATAACTCTTCCAACACCAGTCGTGGGTGTCACTCGCAAGAATACGTGTTCACCTTTCTCAAATTCAAGAGGTCTTCTTCTCTTGTCTGCATAGCTTTTTTGACGACTCGAGTCATCCTCATCTTTTCCTGAATCATCTTCACTTTTTTTGTTGTTTGTTGCACAAGATCAGGTCCAATGGTCATGCTTTCTCCATCTTGATACCAACACAAAGGTGTTCAGCATCGTCGCCTATATAGTGCTTCGTAGGGTGCCATCCCTATGCTTGAGTGGAAACTGTTGTTGTAGGTGAATTCTATCAGAGACAAGAATTCATCCTAACTCCCCTTTTGTTCTAACACACAAGCTCTCAGAAGATCCTCCAATGATTGGATAGTCATTTCCATCTGACCATCTGTCTGCGGATGGTAAGCAGAACTCAGATATAATTTTGTCCCCATAGCTTCTTGCAAGCTTTGCCAAAATCTCGAGGTAAACCTTGGGTCTCTATCAAAAACTATACAAGAGGGTACACCGTGAAGTCTAACAATTTCACTAATGTACACTTGGGTTAATCGTTCCATTGAATACTTGATATTGATTGGCAAGAAGTGTGCAGACTTCGTAAGCCTATCAACTATAACCCATATAGCATCATGACCCTTTTTTGTTCTTGGCAAATCGGTAACAAAATCCATTGATATACTATCCCATTTCCATTCTGGAATAGCCAAAGGTTGTAACATACCGGCAGATCTTTGATGTTCAACCTTTGCCTTTTGACATACTAGACAAGACGTGACACAATCCGCAACATTTCTCTTCATCCTTTGCCACCAAAACATCCACTTTAAATCTTGATACATCTTAGTCATTCCTGGATGCATACTTAATCTACTAGTATGTGCTTCATCAAGAATCGCTCTCTTCAGGTCGGGATCATTAGGTATACAAATCCTTGTTGGTGTATGCCCTAGTGGCCAATACATTTTGTTTGTATTTACATACATCATATTATGTTATTTTATATGAGGCATTTCATTTATTGTGTTCTTTTTGGTAGACATAATAAAGTCCTTAGAATAGTAAGTTTGATACCATAGGACATCAAGTGGATGACTTGATCGTGAGATCCTATTGGATAAAATACTATTCTTAAATGTCTCTAGTCAAGTATTATTGTTAATTAGGACAACAATAATACATTGAAGCTAGTATGTGCGTAGACTGATGACCACATCTCACGGGTCAAGGATATGAGATATCAAGTCTACACATGGATACATATTAGAGTAATGATGTATTAGACAGACCCGCCATGAGAATGCTACGTGGATCGTTACGTGAGTGTCCTAAGCGATTCTCATAGTGATAATGGTGTATGTGGTCCTTTGACCTGAAATCACTACGATTCCTACATGAAGAGTTGTGTGTTTTAATGCCATCAAACGTTATCTGTAACAAGATGATCATAACGTTGGTTATTAGACATGCCGCAATACATGTGGAGGAATATGAGTGACCTAGATGGGATTTGTCCCTCCTACATAACAGAGAGAGCGATATCTTTCCCCCCGATTGAGTGAGACTACGAAATGCATGGCCATGCTCAAATAAGTCAATATGAGATATTGATCTTATTTGCTATTACTATGTCTACTCGGGAATCAGGAAACTGAAGATTGAACTAAACAAGGGTGACACATTCCATGCCTTGTGTTCAATCTGGATATCTGGACAAAGGGACTAAACTACAAGGAAACATTAGTCACAAATAGGTTATGTCAAATCACTGACATTCTCATTACTTGGGTAGCAGTGATGTGTTGCTAGATACCGCTCACTGTTTGTAATATTAAAATGAGATTTTAATATTACTACCAACGTCATGAGAACCTGCGCAGGTCGCACACTTAGAACAGACTAAATTGGAGTAATCGAATCCAAGTTGGACTCGGATTCAACTGTGGGCCTAACTCATGAGATGGGTTTAGGGTTGCACCACTTACCTTGCTACTTGCTCACACTCACTTAAGGCAGCCTTTGTTATAAATAATATCGCTAAGGGGGCTGCTACCAGGTTACATCACAACCCTAGCCGCACCTACAGAAAGTGAGTGAGAGATAGTGAGGTCTTCTTCTCCTCTCTTCGCAGCTAGCACTACGAAAATAGAGGCGTGACTCCTTTTGCAAGTTTGTTCGTGTGGATACCGCAGAAACATCGTCGCTATTACGGTGTTGGTGATTCACCTCGCTTGTGTCTATCACGCTTCAAGAGGTAAAAAATTTAAAAACTCGGATTATGGATTTTTCGCATGGATCCTGTAAGGGAATTCTGTTATTCCGCTGCGAGACTTTTGATCCGTAAATTCCCAAAAATCCTACCTTGAACCTTAAGACTCTGTCAGATCCTTCTTCAACAGTTGCTAGATGACCTTGCTTTAAGAATTCCTTCTTGTTCTGTAAAAATAGATCATCATCTTGTTTCTTTCAGATTTCCTCCAATAAGTCATTCAAAACAGTAACCTTACTCAGACGAATCCTTCCTGGTGCCAATTCTATAGATAGTCTCATATCCCTAAACTGTGTTATCAACTCTTCTTCCTTTATCATCATAACTGAGACACTGATCACCTTCGTACTTAAGGCATCTGCCATAATGTTTGCTTTTCCTGGATGATATTGAAGTTGAAAATCATAATCTTTTAAGAACTCTAACCATCGTCTCTTCCTCATGTTCAATTCCTTTTCATTGAGCATGTATTTTAAACTCTTGTGGTCACTGAAGACATCGAATGTAGCCCCATAAAGAAAATGACTCCATATCTTTAATGCAAAAACCACTGCGGCTAACTCCAAATCATGCGTTGGGTAGTTCCTTTCATGTATCTTCAGTTGTGTTGAAGCATTAGCTACCACATTTCTATTCTACATCAGCACACATCCTAATCCCTGGTAAGATGCATTGTAATACACCTCAAAAGACTTGCTTGGATATGGTAAAGTCAACACTAGTGCAGTCGTCAATCTTTTCTTCAACTCTTGGAAACTCTCTTCGCATTTGTCTGTCCAAACAAAAGCTTGATTCTTCCTCATGAGTTGTGTAAAAGGTCCTGCTATTTTGGAGAAATCTGCAATAAACTTTCGATAATAACTAGCTAATCCAATAAAGCTCCGAATCTCAGTCACTATCTTGGGTCTTTCCTATTGCAAAATTGTTTCCACCTTTGATGGATCTACCGTAATTCCATCCTTAGAAATCACGTGACCCAAAAATTGCACTTCCTCTAACCAAAATTCGCACTTTGACAACTTTGCAAACAACTTCTTTTCTTTCAGGATCTGAAGAACTATGCTGAGATGTTGAGCGTGCTCTTCAGGACTTTGAGAGTAGATCTGAATGTCATCAATAAAGATAACAACAAATCTGTCTAGGTATAGACGAAAGATCCTATTCATGTAATCCATGAATATTGCAGGAGCATTCGTCATACCGAACGGCATCACTTGATATTCATAATGCCCATAGCGAGTTCGAAAAGCTATTTTAGGTATATCCTCTACCTTTACACGAATTTGATGGTAACCTGATCACAAATCTATCTTGGAGAAAACTGCTGCTCCCTTCAGTTGATCCATTAAATCATCAATCCTTGGAAGTGGGTACTTGTTCTTTATCGTAACCTTGTTCAACTGGCGATAATCCATACAAAGATGAGAAGTTCCATCTTTCTTTTTCACTAACAGCACTGGAGCTCCCAATGGCGACACACTCGGTTGTATAAATTGTTTTTCCAACAGTTCCTCTAATTGCTTCTTCAACTCTACTAATTCTGAAGGCAACATCTGATACGACGCAATCGAAATAG
Organism: Ormosia emarginata; assembly: GCA_029884605.1. Classification (NCBI taxonomy): domain Eukaryota; kingdom Viridiplantae; phylum Streptophyta; class Magnoliopsida; order Fabales; family Fabaceae; genus Ormosia; species Ormosia emarginata. The sequence goes on from JAQQTP010000074.1 coordinate 4,852,777, forward strand.
GACCTGTTCTTGGTACAAGATCGATAGAAAACTCTATCTCTCTTTCCGGTGGTAAACCAGGTACATCATCGGGAAAAATTTCAGGAAACTCGTTGACGACAGAAATAGCATTCACATCCTTTTCGCTCTTGACTTCTAAAGAAGATAACAATATGTATCCTTGAGCTCCATCCCTCAATAATGATTCGACTTTAGCGGCAGTTAAAAATCCAGAATTCTTATTCCTAGGAAAAATTAAGGTCTTATTGGAACAGTCTAATAGGATATGGTTAGAAGATAACTAATCCATTCCTAAGATTATATCTATGTCAACAAGGGGTAAGCAAATTAAATCAATAGAAAAGACTCGATCATGAATGCCAACAGGATAATTCAAACATACTTTAGAAGTAACAACGGGCTTGGCAGTTGGTGTAAAAATAATCAATTGAAAACTCAGAGAAGACATAGACAAACCCAACCAATCCACACAGTCATATGTAATAAATGAGTGAGTTGCACCCGAATCATATAGTACAGCTAAAAGATTACCTACTATGACACCTTCTCCCTTGATAAGATCTTCAGACTGGGAGGCTTCAGCTCCGCTCATCGTATATATTCGCCCTCTAGCTTGTGGTTGAGTAGCACGAACGTTACTCAGTGATGGTTCCTTCTTTGGTTGATCGCATTCTCTATAAGAGTGCCCGGGCTTTCCACATCGGAAGCAAATAAGTCCTTTGATTGAACAATCTCTGGACATATGACCACTCTTGTTACACTTGAAACATTTTGGAGTAAACGCCACTGCTTGCCCCGCTTTGTTACTACCAGAACTTCCCCCAAAAGATTGATGTTGGGGTTGGTTCCCTGGCGGTCTCGCATACGACTTTCGCTGAAATCGGTTATTGTTGTTGTTTCCTCCTTTTTTGAATCTAGTCGGTCCAAAGTTCTGGTTCCTCGTATCCCTTGACGGCTCTAGCTCCTCGAGTCGTCGACAAGTATCCATCAACGCTGGGAATTGATTTATTCGCATCGGCAACACACCTCGTTTCAATTCCACTCGTAATCCTTCCTCGAACTTGCAAGATTTCCAAACCTCATCAGGTTGGATCTGGAAGTACCTCGAGAACTTAGATAAGCTCTCAAATTTTGTAGCATATTCACTCACTGACATGTTAGCTTGACGTAAGCCAAGAAATTCTATTTCTTTGGCATGTCGCGCACTTTCCGAAAAATATTTTTCCAGAAATACTTTGCAAAATACTTCCCACGTGATTGCTCTTCCCTCGGCTTGTAGTAGCCTCCTAGTTCCTTTCCACCAATTCTCTCCATCACCCATCAGCATGAATGTGGTGTAAGTCACCTTTCGATCATCGGGACATCCTATCCCTTCAAATATCTTCTCCAACTCTTGAATCCATGGACTAGCCTTCTCCGAATCAAACTCACCCCGAAACTGCGGCGGGTTATTGCATCGAAACTCAGACACGTTATGAGCATCAATATTTATTTCTTGGCGATTGGCTGCTTGTCGGTTCTGTTGTACTATAACCTCGGCTATTCTTTGGATAGCCTCGATAGCTGCAGTTATCGCATCGGTGTCACGTCTCGTATTCACGTGTTCCTCTTCCACGAGGCATGTCATTCTTCAATAAGTCAAATCAGACAAAATAAAAGTTAAATGTGTCCGTTCGGAACAAATCACAAAGAATCACACAACACAAGCAAAATAGACCTAACCACAAACCCCAAAAGACTCTAACTTGGGATCTGATACCAACTAATGTAACATCCCGATGTAGGGCGTCACATTTACGACAAAATTAAAATAAAAACCTTCCCAAGTTATAAATCGTTTGTTAATAAATAAAACACGAGTTGTAAAATTTTAGTTGTGTATTCTAAGAAGATCAATAATCATCCTATACAAATCCAATCATCATCCATTATTGTTTCAACCTTCGTCCTATGGCCATTTCTTCTTACGGAAAACATTACTAAATAAAATAAAAACATAACATGAAATAAAATACATTATTACATACATACCATAATATCCATATAGTTTTGTTTTAAAATAAAAAAAAATAAATCATAAACCGTTTGACACAAAAGAGTAGATAATAGACTTGCCCAAGTCCAACAGACTAAGAAAACCCAAAAAAAAATACAGTACAAATATAACCAAAACAAAACAATCAAGCCAACCAATAAGGATGATCCAATGGCTCGCCTCCTTCGTGCTAGTCCTCGGATTGCTGCTTCTCTCACGAAAAATTAAAAGGTTGGTCCTCTTCACCATCTTTACCGTGCATAATAATAATAACACAGAAATACATACAAAGAGGTGAGACAATCTGTCATCATTACCATCAGGCAGTATAGAAAATGATAATACAAACAGATATATCATCAAAACATGTTATCACTACATATGTAGTATTTCACAAAATATATACAGAATAACAATAGACTCATAAGGCGCATGTACACGACACAAACCTACTCCATGGAGCTAAACACAACCACTCAGAGGGAATGATCCCGGAAGAACCTGCCTGTCAACTCGGCTGCCGCGGGCCACGTGCTACACATTCAAATTCATTGTGGCTCGCACAGTACACAGTCAAACTCATCGTGTACTACAGACATTCTACAAGACTGTCCCCAACAAGATCGTGATTAAGAATAGTACTTTGTCGAGATCATTAGTGTGTCATGTCCGATACCACGGTCCAGAGGAGCTACCAACTGTCCACATGTGGAATTTCTGCACACCAATGCCTCCAAGTTCGATAAATGAACAACGCTACGCCTATCGCACCCAAACAGGGGTGTAATTCATCCTCTTAGGTATAACTCGTTAATGACACCAAAAACAGCATATACCTCAATGTATGGTGCAAGACTTAAAAAAATTCACATATATCATAATATTATCAAATCACATGGTCAGGTGCTATAACTCGGCAGTACCACTTTTCAATATAACCGGGTCCAACTCGACAACATACCGTTGTTTCAATCACATAAATATTTTACTGCATTTTCACAATCTCATGATTATTTTCCAACATTTTCAAATTGTGTAGGTATTTTCCCACGTTTTGTCAATCACGTAAATATTTTTCAACATTTTCAAATAGCGTAGGTATTTTCCTACGTTTTTTAAAACAATTTTCTAAATTGCGTAACATTTTTAAATCATTTTATCAACTGCGTAACGTTTTTAAATCTTTTTATCAATCGCATAATTTAAATATCACCATTTTAAATACGCGTAAAGTATTTCTACTATTTTTCACCGTATAAAATATTTCTTGATGTTCTAAATTAATTTTTGAAACTTTCCGAAATTAAGAATCCTTTTTAATAAAATACTTAGAGCTCTAAATCAATTTTAAAATGTATTCTTCATCATAATAAAAATTACTAAATTGAGTTCTTGTTAAATAAATCTTTTAAAACTACCTTTAAGAATTTTTTTTTATCTAAACACCAATTCTTGACTTGTTGGCCCAAAATTAATTTATTTTCCATAACCAAATATATAATCATTTCCTATCTCATTTTCCTTTGTAAAAATCTTTAATCCAATTATTTGTTACTTACTCCTCTAAAATCTATACTTAAAAAAATAATTTTAGATTAAAAGTATACTGAATGGCATATGATCGAAATTTACTGTGTCTTCAACAAATCAAGCATTTGAAAACACATACATCAAAATCAATTAAACCATAAACAATCAAGTAAATGAATCCTCATGGATTCTTCACACACAATCCATTTTCATACTACCAAAATAGTTGATGAGATTAAATCTCCCTCTTACCTCTTGAAGACTATCCTTCTTGAAAGCTTCCTTAGAGAATTTTGTGTGGCTTCAAGAAAATACCTATCAAGCTTAAACAATTTACAAAGTACAAAACTAAGCTTAAGAAAGAATAACCATGGATTAAACATGGCTTAGAAATTTAAAAACAAATTTAGAAATAGGAAACAAGAATTTTACCTAATAGGGTAGAATTTTCAACCTTGATTTCCAAGCTCAAGATGGTTGATTTTGAAGAAACTCACAACATGAAAGATGTTTGGAATGGTGTTTAGTTTTAGGAAATGAGGTTGGATAAAATTATTGAAGAGTAGAAGTGTGATTTGGGAGTGGTGGCCAAATAGCTCAAGAAATGTGCTATTAAGTAGGACCTATTATGGGGTTTGCTACTATTTCTTTTGAGTTTGTAAGTTTTATGTTTACTGAATATTTGTTAAAAATTATGTGGTGTCTGTTATGTGAGTCTTAATCAATTCAATATGTTTTTAAATATTACCTACAACTTTGGTAAATTTATATTTTTAGCAAGAAAGAAGTTTTAACCCATATTTTAAATAATCAAATCTTTTATAATTTAATTCAGTCTTCTTTTGTTGAGTCGGAAAATATGGCACTCGAAGGAGGGTGTTACAATACTGATCCTCAGTCTGGTATAGGATTTCTCATCCACAGCCTAACATAGGATATAACTAATTTGCAGCCTAACTGTGGATATGACATCCTTGGCCTAGCCTTGGAAAACTAATCCTTTCATGAAACACTCTGGTGTCACCACTTTACTAGTCTTACTTGGCAATTTCCACTACTTGGAAAACTAATCCTTTCATGAAACACTCTGATATCACCACTTTATTAGGCTTACCTGGCAATGTTCACTACTTAGAAAACTAATCCTTTCATGAAACACTCTGGTGTCACCACTTACTAGGCTTACCTGACAATGTCCACTACTTGGAAAACTAATCCTTTCATAAAACACTCCAGTGTCACCAGTTTACTAGGCTTACCCAACAATGTTCACTACTCAGATAACTAATCCTTAGCCTGGCCTTGGATATATCATCCTTAGCAAGAGTTAAATGTCATAGGGCCTAGTTGGTAAAATTGAATGCCATAGGACCTAGTTGGCAAGAGTTGAGATTGATCCATAGTTTATCACAATTCTGAGTTGAGGGAGCGAGGCAAGCCCCTTGACATGGAAAATGAGTGTAAAAAGCACTTTACTAACGGTGGAGTATTCAATTCTGCCAACTAGGCCCTATGATGTTTAACTCTTGCTAACTAGTCCCTATAGTACTCAGTTCTTGCCAACTAGGCCCTATGGCTCTCAATTATTGCCAACTAGGCCCTATGGCACTCAACTTTTTCCAACTAGGCACTGTGGTGCTCAACAATTGCCAACTAGGCCCTATGGCACTCAATTATTGCCAACTAGGCCCTATGGCACTTAACTTTTGCCAACTAGGCACTATGGCGCTCAACTATTATCAATTAGGCACTATAGCGCTCAACTATTGCCAACTAGGCCCTATAGCTCTCAACTCTTGCCAACTAGATCCTATGGAGCTCAACACTTTTAGAGAATAAATTATTTATTGATGAACTTGCATATTTAAGTCAACTTTAGCTATTAAAGGAGTTACTAATGTTCATAAGGCTTAGACCATCCCCAAAACACTTCAAATCTAGCCTAAAAATGTTGATTTTCAAGATTACACCAAATGTGCATTATAACTTCTTAAATTCTGAAATTTTATAAGCATATAGCTTTCTCTCATATCTTTCAAATGCCATAAACCTCATCTTATTTTGCTAAGTGTAGCCAAAGTTATGCAACATTTTGCAGAGGCAAAAATAGTGTTTTCACTAATTTTCTAAAATTTGACATGGATTTAAACTGAAACTAAGAACAAACCACAAGTGGTAAAATTATGAAATTTTAAAGGAAAGAAGCCTTACATCTTAGCTTCAAAATGCCACTAATCTCATGTCAATATGACATCGGAACAAGAAATTATATAGTCTAGTTTACTGGCTTGTAGAATGCCTTTTTCTGCAGAATCTACCTTGGATTCAAACAGAAACTGATACTAAGTGGCTTTTAGAAAATTCTGAAATTTTTACCACATAAAGCTTTACGTCTTAGCTTTCAAATGGCACTAGAATTAGATCAGCACAATGTCTGTAGCTCAAGTTATGCAACAAATATCACAGGATGTTAGGATGTTGTTCTGTCTCACGCCTAGGCTTGGTTTTACCACGCCTAGGCGTGGTGCTCTTTGTCTTGCCTGGGCTGAAAACTGATTAACCCATGCCTAGGCGTGGAAAAGTTGCGCATAGGAGTGACCATTCTGCAGAAAATTTTACAGAATGCATTTTCTGCATAATTGGTTTCCAAACTAATTATATTCTTCCAAATCTTGGATTCTAAGTGATTTCTAACACCAATCTAAGCCTATAAACTTATTGTAACTTTTATACAACCTATTGATTCACTTAGGCATAGATTTAGGTCCAAAATCACATTAACCCCAACTATTTCCAAGTTCCAAATCTATGAACCACAAAGGTTTAGATTAAGTCATAAATAACCATCTAGCATTCTTTTAGCTAAAAACTCCCTAACTTAGTCCTTGGAATCAAGAACTAAGCCAAGGACATGGATTTGGCTACCCAAACCCATTTTCTATCCATGAAAACCCTTGATTATTCAAGATGAACAAAGAGAGAAAATGTGAATAGAAATCCCCTACCTTGTGGTGATGACCAATCTTGGAGTCTCCATGTCTTGCTCTTGATCTCCCTTGGGTCCTTCTTCTTCTCTTCCTCTTCCTCTTCTCCCATTTCTCCCCTTCTCTTTCTTTTTTTCTTCTCCCACATTTTCTGTTTCTTTTTACCATGAGAAGAGAGAAAATGAGATATAGGGACATGGAGGATGTAACGCCTCTTTTTGGGAGGGAACGTCACATTGTCAAACAGAAAAAAAATGTGGAAATCAAAATTTTCTAAATTAAGACCCGATTCATTTTAGTTAAAGTTAAATTGTCCGATTCATTCATACGTGAGTAGAAAGGCGGTATATTTTTTTTTGTTAATTAATTAAATGGAGTGACAAAACGTGAATGGCAATAAAGAGCAAGACAGGAAATAAAACTCACATCTGAATAACATGCATATATATATAATTACATAACAACTGTATTTTAGATACAAGCCTGAAAATTTCCAAAAAGCAAAACTATACCTGCCCCAAAGGATCATACATATACATCCCCATGATATCAGAATATACAGCCCACCAAAAATAAAACATCAGGCCCCCAAAATAAAATACTGGCAGCCATCAGTAGCTACCAGCAATATCAGTCCCTCAGATGAGGAGGGATCGTGTCAGGATCCTCCGCGGGGTCCTCCTCATCCGAGGAAACGTCCATAGGAACCACAGAGCCACAGGCAGGAGCCCGAGTAGTGGAGTCGAAAGAGTCCTCCTGCGGGGTGTAGTAACGGTCACCCCACATCTCTCAGATGGGCAGATAAAACTCCAAGCGTAGGCTAATGTAGCAGGTAAAGATCGGCGTCTCATGACGTCTCCAGGCTAGAGAAATCGACATGTCTCCCAGATAGACGCAGCGGTCAGAACTCAAGTTGATGTGCCAACACTCTGGCCCCCCAAGTAAGGTCAGACGCACATCACCCAAAAATCCGCGCATGCGTGCCTCCATGCTCCTCAGTAGGTACTAGTCTCGATCGGGCCAGAAGCTGGGAAAATCGGGTGTTCCAACCTCCTTGCCGTCATCTTCGATAGATACAATATACGCACAGGCAGCAAATCATAGAAATACAGAAAAGAGGTAAGACATCCTACCATCATTACCAATTATAGCAGCCAGAAACCAATACAGTGCAATGCGCCCAAATAGCATTCCAAGAACAATAATAACAATGATAGACAGTAAACACATCAGTAAACAAGTAAATAGTTCCAGACAGTCATTCATCATAATAATAAATAAATAGTTCAAATTCACACAAGGCAGTAATTATCAGATGGTATGACATCTCATGATGCATATGCACACAGTACCCAAAATCCTACTCCATGGAGCTAGACTCAAACAGTCGGAGAGAAAGATCAGGAGACACGTCTACAACTCGGCTGCCAAGGCCAAAGTGCAATAACTCAACAGTTTTCCATGTGCACATTCAGGCATTGTACAGACAGTCTATGCTAGATCACGATATAGGACAGTGTCTCAGTCTAGATCGTCGGTGCGTTTGCATCAGTTTGCCCCACGGGCAGGAGAGCTACCAACTGCCCATTGCGAAGGACCCGTACCCCGACGTCCCCAAGGTCATAAAATGACCTACACTAGTCTACTCGCACCCGCACTAAGGTGTGTTCAATCTCCTAGGCAACTTGGCCTTACAATAGTCCACAGGACATTCACAATGCATAAGACTCTATGCATGAACATGTATGGTCAACATCACATACTATTCCATAATATGCCACAATTGGCCAAGATAAGCATCAACACATCATTGGTCACTTACATGGACCCACAATAGCACAATATTGAAATCAATTAAGGTAATACATTTTTAAGGTCCATTATGCTTTCTTATTTAAGATTTGCCTTTCTTACAAGATCCCTCACTAGGTAAGTTTTCATAATTAATCTAATTTTCTAATGCACTTTATTCTCATACACTTAGAAGGTTATTCTAAGGTCTCAAAGTCTCACACTCTCTTGTTCTTATCCTAATTGAATTTACCTTAAGTTTTATGACAAATTTCATTCTTGGTTCCTTAGAATTTATGAATCTTCAATTGTATTTAATTCTTACAATTTGCTAATTTTCTAATCCATTACCTATGATTTAATCATTTAATTTTCTAAGTCCCAAGGTTACTAAAATTTGCATAATTAAGTCCTAAAAAGCCCTAGAGGCCGTGGCCTCCCTAGACGATTAAATTCCCAATTTTTTCATACCATTGATTTTTTTTTATATTACATACTTGATCAATTTAGACAATCACTTGTTATAATTTGTTCACAAAGAAACTCCTAATTTTTGCCCCAAAACTGTGGCCTTCCAAGAGGAAATCTCAAATCATTTTCTTCCATTTCAAGTCTTCTAATCCATTCCTATATACCCATATACGTTAACAATCAATCCAATGGCACAAACCAAGCAAAATCAACATGCAAACATACTAATCATACAATCAAAGAATAACCCTCATTAGGGTTTCTTCACAATCAACCACAACCAAGGTTCCTAGATACTAATAGAGGTTGAGGAGGAGTGTCTTCCTCTTACCAAAGTGAAGAAATCAAGAGAAACCTTCAAGAAACTCCTTGCAAATTCGGATTGGGTGCCACCAAAACCCTAGAAATTTCAACTTGGTTAAAATAGCACAAAGACTTGAAAAATGAAGTGTAGATGGTCACAAAGAGGACCTTGAAAACAAAAATGAAGAAAGGGAGTGAAGAGTCATGAAACTTACCCAAAACCCTAAGCTTGAAGCTTGAAGAAGATGGTGAAAATGGTGGATTTTCAAGATGCCACAAGCAAGAGAAGTGTTTAGGAGATGGAGAGGATTAAGAAAATGGGGTTAGTTTGAATTTTTGTGATGGATGAGGGGGAGAGGGGCTGCTGGCCGTGGAGCTCTCCTAGAGAGAAGGAGGAGAAAACTAAAATGAAGATGAGTGGAAGTAGAGAGAAAAAGGGCTTTAGGTGAATTATTGAAATTATATGATATAATTAACTAATGAAAGGCAAATTAATTCCCCCCCCCAAAAGCCTTGTTCCAGCCATGCATAAAGAGAGAGGAGAGGGAGGTGGCTGCATTTGCATGGGGAAAGAGGGAGAGGAAATTTCCAAGAAGCTTCCTCCAAGCTTACATGAGAAGCTTCGCACGTTTCACGATAAAGTGAAAGTAAGGTTGTCTCCTAATTAAGCACACTAACAAAGATAAATATTTACACTATCAGTATTATTTTTCCCCAGTGTAGAAGAGTCACAGATGATGAAAATAATATTTTATTATCCATCGGATGATTTTATGGTTCCGCGATTTCATTTATCGGGTAAAAATCTCGAAAAACGTAAACCTCGTAAATTGTGCCCAGTCTCGGGTTTAGTAAGATCCCCCGTCGACAAGTCCACAATTTAGAGTTTACCAACCTCAGGGAGAATATTGCATCTTCCCGACTCCGCTCAGCATGCACGCAAAATGAAAAATATATTAAAATATTCATCATTTCCAAAAAATTCCAGAAAAATTCACATAATTCATAAATATTAGAAAATGATTATTTATGATAAAATAAATGATTTTCGGAGCGTTACACTGACGTCAGCAGGCTTCTGCTCAATGTGCACGTAAAACGAGAGATATATTAAAATATTTGTCATTTCTAGAAAATTCTAGAAAAATTCCTAAAAATCAAGAATATTATAAAATGATCATTGATGATTAAACAAACATTTTTCAGGGTGTTACAACACTCCCCTACTAAAAAGGAATTTCGTCCTCTAAATTTATATACCTCAGAATAATTGTGGGTATTGCTCCCTCATCTTGTCCTCTAGTTCCCAAGTTGCGTCACCAGTCGTCTCATTCCAGATCACCTTTACCAGTGAAATCTCCTTGCCTCTAAGTTGCTTTATCCGCTGATCCTCGATTCTCGCAGGAAGCACCTCATAGGTCAAGTTCTCTTTTAATTGTACTGTGTCCGGTGCTATGACATGACTCGGGTCAGGTAAATATTTACGCAATTGTGACACATGGAAGACATTGTGTATGTTGGAAAGAAAATGGGGTAAATCTATCTGGTAGGCTACTGGACCTATCCAGCGAAGAATTTGGTAAGGTCCAAGAAATCTTGGAGTGAGTTTTCTAGATTTCAAAGCCCGACCGACCCTAGTCGTAGGTGTGACTTTCAAGAATACATGCTCACCTTCCTCAAACTCAAGAGGCTTTCTCCTTTCATCCGCATAACTCTTTTGCCAGCTCTGAACAGTCTTCTTCTTCTCTTGGATCATTTTGACCTTCTCAATTGTCTGTTGAATGATATCTGGTCCAATCGTGAGACGCTCACCGTCTTGGTACCAACATAATGGTGTCCGACACCTTCGTCCATATAGAGCTTCATAGGGTGCCATCCCTATACTTGAATGGTAACTGTTGTTGTAGGTGAATTCTATCAATGGCAAGATTTTATCCCAACATCCAATCTGTTCTATAGTACAAGCTCTAAGCAAATCTTCTAAAGATTGGATTGTTCTTTCTGATTGACCATCGGTTTGTGGGTGGTACGCCGAACTTAGATGTAACTTTGTTCCCAACGATGCCTGTAGACTCTGCTAAAATTGTGAAGTAAATCTCGGATCTCTATCTGAAACAATGCTCGTAGGCACACCATGCAGTCTAACGATCTCCCCAATGTATAGCTCGGTCAGCTTCTCCAGACTGTACCTTATATTGATCGAAAGGAAATGAGCTGACTTCGTGAGTCGATCAACTATTACCCAAATCGAGTCGTGTCCTCTTCTTGTTCTTGGCAAACCCACAACAAAATCCACTGTAATGCTGTCCCATTTCCATTCAGGAATAGACAATGGTTGCAGCAATCCTGCAGGTCTTTGATGTTCCACTTTGGTTTTCTGACAAACTAGACAAGTCGATGCACATCTAGTGACATCACTCTTCATTCCGTGCCACCAGAACAACTTCTTCAAGTCTTGGTACATCTTCGTTATGCTCGGGTGCATATTCAGCTTGCTTGTGTGAGCATGATCTACAATATACTATTTAAGCTCTTGGTCATGGGGAATATAGACTCTACCCCGAAACCTCAGAATTCCGTCCGTTCCTTCCTCAAATTCCATTTTTTTGCCTTGTCTCATCAGCTCTCTCACTTCTTGCAAGAATTCATCGACCTTCTGCTTTTCCCGTATGTCATCCATCAGCTCGCTTGAGATGGTGACCATCCTCATACAGATCTTTCCTGGTTTCAACTCTACAAATGCCCAAACATCTCTAAACTATTCTAAGAGATCTTTTTCCTTGATCATTAGGGCAGAAGCACTGATAGTCTTTCTACTCAAGGCGTCTGCCACGATATTCGCTTTGCCAGGGTGATATAATAGCTGAAAATCATAGTCTTTTAGGAATTCTAACCATCTCCGTTGCCTCATGTTCAGCTCCTTCTGATCATACAAATATTTCAAGCTTTTGTGATCACTGAAGTTGTTGAATATTGCTCCATAGAGGAAATGCCTCCATATCTTCAAAGCAAAAACCACAGCTGCTAGTTCCCAATCATGCGTCGGGTAGTTCTTTTCATGCACTCGTAATTGTCACGAAGCATAAGCTACCACTCTCCTATGTTGCATCAGAACAGATCCCAATCCTTGGTATGAAGCGTCACAGTACACCTCGACGGCTCATTTGGATCAGGTAGCACCAATACTGGTGAGGTGGTTAGCCAATTCTTCAACTCTTGGAAACTTTGCTTGCAGCTATCAGTCTACTCAAAAGTATGGTTCTTCTTTGTCAGTTGAGTGAGCGGTCCAGCAATCTTGAAAAACCCTTCTATGAACCTTCTGTAATATCCGACTAAACCCACAAAGCTATGAATCTCCGTCACTGACTTCGGCCTTTCCCATTGTAGCATTGCCTCCACTTTTGATGGATCCACTGCAATTTCGTCTTTTGAGATCACATGGCCCAAAAACTTAACCTCATCTAGCCAAAATTCACACTTCGATAGCTTGGCATACAGTTCCTTCTCCTTTAGGATCTGGAGAACTATGCTGAGGTGTTCAGCATGATCCTCCCGATTTTGGGAATATATCAGGATATCGTCGATGAAGACGACCACAAACTTGTCCAAATACGGACGAAAGATCCTGTTCATGTAATCCATGAAGATAACAGGTGCATTCGTCACACCAAACGACATCACAAGGTATTCGTAATGACCATATCGGGTACAAAAAGCAGTCTTGGGTACATCCTCCATTTTCACTCTTATCTGATGGTATCCAGATCTCATATCGATCTTCAAAAGCACCGCTGCTCCCTTCAGTTGGTCCATTAAGTCGTCAATTCTTGGGAGTGGATATTTGTTCTTGATCGTCAACTTGTTTAACTGTCTATAGTCCACACACAATCTTGAGGTACCGTCCTTCTTTCGAACTAACAACACTGGCGCTCCCCAGGGTGATACACTCGGTCTGACGAACTATTTCTCCAAAAGCTCCTCTAGTTGTTTCTTAAGTTCTACTAATTCCGTTGGCGACATCCGATAAGGTGCTATAGACATGGGACCAGCTCCCGGTACAAGGTCAATAGCAAACTCTATCTCGCGTGACGGTGGTAAACCAGGTACATCTTCAGGAAAGATTTCAGGAAACTCCTTCACCACTAGAATAGTACTCAGATCAGCATCACTCTCCATTTTCAAAGAAGACAGTAGCATGTATCCTTGAGCTCCTTCTTTCAAGAAAGCTCGTACTTGGTTGGCCGTCAAGTATCTAGAATCTTCATCCACAGGGAAAACTATGGCTTTTTTAGAGCAATCTAATAGAACATGGTTAGAAGACAACCAGTCCATCCCTAGGATTATATCTAGTTGTGAAAGAGGTAAACAGATCAAATCGATAGAAAAGATTCGACCTTCAACAATTAGGGGACACTTCAAATAGACTTTGGTAGTAACTACCGATTTGTCAGTAGGAGTTGAGACAGTCAAATCAAAAGGTAGGGTAGACATTGGCAAGTCAAGTCGTAGCACACAGTCATATGATATGAAAGAATGGGTTGCCCTAGAGTCATACAGTACTTTTAAAAGATTATCTTCTATGGTGCCTTCCCCTTGAATTAAGTCTTCGGATTCGGAGGCTTCAGCTCCACTCATGGTGTAGACTCGACCTCTAACTTGCGGTTTCTTGGCTTGAGTTGCATTGACTGAAGGTTCAGCCTTTGCTTGGTTGCAATCTCTGGACACGTGACCCGGTTTGCCACATCTGAAGCAAATGAATCCTTTGATTGTGCACTCTCTCGTGGGATGGTCTTTCCTACATTTTAGGCATCTAGAGGGATATGCCATATTCTAACCAGTCCGGTTCCCAGTAGAACCTCCACCAGAACTACCACCAGTTTGTTGTGGACTTCCCGTTGGTCAGGAATAGAGCTTCTTTTGGATATGATTCGAACTATTGCCTCCACCTCTTTGGAACCTTGCAGGCCCAAAGTTCTTGGTCCTCGAATCTCTAGCTTGTTCCAAGGCTTCCACTTCACAGCATGTGTCCAACAGCTCCTAGAACACTTTAATTTTTAGGGTGATCACAGCCTTCTTCACTTCGTACCTTAGTCCTTCAGTGAACTTCCAACACTTCTAAGCTTCATCTGGTTGATGCTGAAAATGCATCGAAAACTTGTCTAAGTTCTCAAATTTGGCCGCATATTCACTAATGGTCATGTTCTCCTGCCTCAGGTTAAGGAACTCCATTTCTTTCGCATGTCTTGCGCTTGCAGGAAAGTACTTATCTAAGAATTTGTCCTTGAACAAGTCCCACGTGATGTCACGTCCCTCGGCCTCCAGTACTCTCTGAGTTCCATTCCACCAATCTTCGGCATTGCCGACTAGCATGAAGGTTGCATAGTTCACCTTCTTGTTTTCAGCGCAATTCATGCCACGAAAAACTTTCTCCAGTTCTTTGATCCACAAACTAGCTTTGTCCGTATCAAACTCTCCTTTGAATTGTGGAGGGTTGTGGCGACGAAATTCTGCCAAGTTCTGCACATCGGCAGTCGCTTTGAGCTGTTGAGCAGCTCTCTCTTGTTGCTGAGCAGCACGTTCATTCTGTTGTGCGATGACTTCTGCCATCCTCTGCATTGCCTCTATAGTAGCTGCCATTTCTCCACCTCTTGCCATCTCGCTTTCTTCTTAAATCAGATTAGCTAAAAAACATAAGGAAAGTCAGATGTATCCAATCAGAACACCAATTACAGAGATTCACACAGCACAAACAAGACAGACTCACACACAAGACCCAAAGAGACACAAACCGGGGCTCTGATACTAGCTTAATGTAACGCCCCTTTTTGGGAGGGAACGTCACATTGAAAAATAGAAAAAAAAATGCGGAAATCAAAATTTTCTAAATTAAGACCCAGTTCATTTTAGTCAAAGTTAAATTGTCCGATTCATTAATACGTGAGTAAAAAGGCGATATATATTTTTTTTTGTTCATTAATAAAATGGAGTGACGAAACGTGAATAGCAGTAAAGAGTAAGACAAGAAATAAAACTCACATCTAAATAACATGCATATATATAATTAGATAACAACTATATTTTAGATACAAGCCTGGAAATTTTCAAAAAGCAAAACTATACCTACCCCAAAGGATCATACATATACATCCCCATGATATCAGAATATACAGCCCACCAAAAATAAAACATCAGGCCCCCAAAATAAAACACTGGAAGCCATCAGTAGCTACCAGCAATGTCAGTCCCTCAGGTGAGGAGGGATCGTGTCAGGATCCTCCGCGGGGTCCTCCTTATCCGAGGAAACCTCCATAGGAACCATAGAGCCACGAGCAGGAGCCTGAGCAGTGGAGTCGAAAGAGTCTTCCTGCGGGGTATAGTAACGGTCACCCTACATCTCCCGGATGGGCAAATAAAACTCCAAGCGTAGGCTAACATAGCAGGTAAAGATCGGCGTCTCATGACGTCTCTAGGCTAGACAAATCGACATGTCTCCCAGATAGATGTAGCGATCGGAACTCAAGTTGATGTGCCAACACTCTGGCCCCCCAAGGAAGGTCAGACGCACATCACCCAGAAATCCGCGCATGCGTGCCTCTATGCTCCTCAGTAGGTACTAGTCTCGATCGGGCCAAAAGTCGGGAAAATCGGGAACTCCAACCTCATTGCCGTCATCTTCGATAGATACAATATATGCACAGGCAACAAATAATAGAAATACATAAAAGAGATAAAACGTTCTACCATCATTACCAATTATAGCAGCCAGAAACCATTACGGTGCAATGCGCCCAAATAGCATTCCAAGAATAATAATAATAATGATAGACAGTAAACACATCAGTAAACAAGTAAACAGTTCCAGGCAGTCATTCATCATAATAATAAATAAAGAGTTCAAATTCACACAAGATAGTAATTATCAGATGGTATGACATCTCATGATGCATATGCACATAGTACCCAAAATCCTACTCTATGGAGCTAGACTCAAACAGTCGGAGAGAAAGATCAGGAGACACGTCTGCAACTCGGCTGCCGAGGCCAAAATGCTATAACTCAACAGTTTTCCACGTGCACATTCAGGCATTGTACAGATAGTCTACACTAGATCACGATATAGGACAGTGTCTCGGTCCGGATCATCAGTGCATTTGCATCGGTTTGCCCCATGGGCAGGAGAGCTACCAACTGCCCATTGCGAAGGACCCGCACCCCGACGTCCCCAAGGTCATAACATGACCTACACTAGTCTACTCGCACCCGCACTAAGGTGTGTTCAATCTCCTAGGCAACTTGGCCTTACAACAGTCCACAAGACATTCACAATGCATAAGACTCTATGCATGAACATGTATGGTCAACATCACATACTATTCCATAATATGCCACAATTGGCCAAGATAAGCATCAACACATCATTGGTCACTCACATGGACCCACAATAGCACAATATTGAAATCAATTAAGGTAATACATTTTTAAGGTCCATTATGCATTCTTATTTAAGATTTGCCTTTCTTACAAGATCCCTCACTAGGTAAGTTTTTATAATTAATCCAATTTTCTAATGCACTTTATTCTCATACACTTAGAAGGTTATTCTAAGGTCTCAAAGTCTCACACTCTCTTGTTCTTACCCTAATTGTATTTACCTTAAGTTTTATGACAAGTTTCATTCTTGGGTCCTTAGAATTTATGAATCTTCAATTGTATTTAATTCTTACAATTTGCTAATTTTCTAATCCATTACCTATGATTTAATCATTTAATTTTCTAAGTCCCAAGGTTACTAAAATTTGCATAATTAAGTCCTAAAAAGCCCTAGAGGCCGTGGCCTCCCTAGAGGATTAAATTCCCAATTTTTCCATACCATTGATTTTTTTTATATCACATACTTGATCAATTTAGACAATCACTTGTTATAATTTGTTCACAAAGAAACTCCTAATTTTTGCCCCAAAACCGTGGCCTTCCAAGAGGAAATCTCAAATCATTTTCTTCCATTTCAAGTCTTCTAATCCATTCCTATATACCCATATACGTCAACAATCAATCCAATGGCACAAACCAAGCAAAATCAACATGCAAACATACTAATCATACAATCAAAGAATAACCCTCATTAGGGTTTTCTCACAATCAACCACAACCAAGGTTCCTAGATACTAATAGAGGTTGAGGAGGAGTGTCTTCCTCTTACCAAAGTGAAGAAATCAAGAGAAACCTTCAAGAAACTCCTTGCAAATTCGGATTGGGTGCCACCAAAACCCTAGAAATTTCAACTTGGTTAAAATAGCACAAAGGCTTGAAAAATGAAGTGTAGATGGTCACAAAGAGGACCTTGAAAACGAAAATGAAGAAAAGGAGTGAAGAGTCAAGAAACTTACCCAAGACCCTAAGCTTGAAGCTTGAAGAAGATGGTGAAAATGGTGGATTTTCAAGATGCCACAAGCAAGAGAAGTGTTTAGGAGATGGAAAGGATTAAGAAAATGGGGTTGGTTTGAATTTTTGTGATGGATGAGGGGGAGAGGGGCTGCTGGCCGTGGAGCTCTCCTAGAGAGAAGGAGGAGAAAACTAAAATGAAGAAGATGAGTGGAAGTAGAGAGAGAAAGGACTTTAGGTGAATCATTGAAATTATATGATATAATTAACTAAGGAAAGGAAAATTAATTTCCCCCCCCCCCAAAAGCCTTGTTCCAGCTGTGCATGAAGAGAGAGAAGAGGGAGGTGGCTGCATTTGCATGGGGAAAGAGGGAGAGGAAATTTCCAAGAAGCTTCCTCCAAGCTTACATGAGAAGCTTCGCACGTTTCACGATAAAGTAAAAGTAAGGTTGTCTCCTAATTAAGCACACTAACATAGATAAATATTTATACAATCAGTATTATTTTTTTCCCAGTGTAAAAGAGTCACAGATGATGAAAATAATATTTTATTATCCATCGGATGATTTTATGGTTCCGCGATTTCATTTATCGGGTAAAAATCTCGAAAAACGTAAACCTCGTAAATTGTGCCCAGTCTCGGGTTTAGTAAGATCCCCCGTCGACAAGTCCACAATTTAGAGTTTACCAACCTCAAGGAGAATATTGCATCTTCCCGGCTCTGCTCAGTGCGCATGCAAAATGAGGAATATATTAAAATATTCATCATTTCCAAAAAATTCTAGAAAAATTCACATAATTCATAAATATTAGAAAATGACTATTTATGATAAAATAAATGATTTCCAGAGCATTACACTGACGTCAGCAGGCTTCTGCTCAATGTGTACGCAAAATGAGAGATATATTAAAATATTCGTCATTTTCGAAAAATTACAGAAAAATTCCTAAAAATCAAGAATATTATAAAATGATCATTGATGATTAAACAAACACTTTTCGGGGTGTTACAGAGGAAATTTAGAGAAAAGTCTAACTTAAGTTTATGTGCTAAAACTTATATCTACTAAGAACACTTAAATTATACTAATTCAAGTTTTCTAACTTTCAACAACTTTAGAATAAATAGTAGGATTAATCTAATTTGTTGTTTCACCTTTATTCTATTTTTTCATATCTGCTGAGGGTTAATTCGGCATTAAAAGCACAACCTATATGCTTAAAAATACTAAACTAACTCTGATTGTTCTTAAATTTTGACTACAATTTAGCTCATTTGTGACCTAGAAACAAGTTTATCCATACTTGTTTACATCAACTTAGCTTTTAAAGCTATTTTCAGAGTCATTTTAGGCTACTTTTCAACTTCTGTGCTGCAATAAAGTGCCCAAACTAACTCAATTTGTCACAAAACTGAACTGACATATTAGGCAAGTACGAGGCCACCTTTGTAACCAGTTTACCAGCCTAACATGTTACTGAGGGTGTTATAGAGCTCACGAGACAAGGGAGGTGGCTCACGGTGCTTGCGATGGCTCTGGTAGAGGCCGACGAGTTTGTGCAGTTTGGCTGCGATAGAGGTGGTTTGCGGCACGACATGGAGGAGACACGACACAGGCACATAGTTATGGGCTTGTAGTGGCTTCAGCGCGCGATGGGTCGCGACTAGATATAGGTTCATGAAGGCGGTGGGCTTGTGGATCCCCGTGGTGGTCCACGGATCTAGTGCGACAGCGACATTTCTAGCTGGGACTTCGAGTCACGACATGGTGGTGAGGTGTGGAGGTATCTTTCGTGGGTCTAGGTGTTGTGGTGAGGTTGATGGGTGGTTTTAATGGTGGTTTGGTTGGTGGTGTGGGTGGTTATTTGGAGGTTGAAGATGATAGGGGTGAAGTGATAGGGATTCGGTTATGGTGGCTTTGGAAGCTTGGAATAAGGTGAAAATGGTGACTGCTAATGGTGAAGGTTGGAGGTAGAGTGATGGCTCTATATGAAGACTGGAGGCAGAGGTTTTTCTGTGATTGATCTGTTGAATGTCTTTGTGTTCATTATTGATTTGTCCCCTACATAGGATTTATAGGGTTAAACTTGCAAGAAATTTCTCCCTAATTCCAGATGATTGAAAGACAAATTATAGAAGAAATCCTATCAAAGATTTCAATCAACACTAAAAAGGAAAGGTTACCATTTCAAATGGGTTGTGTAGAGGCTAGGGTACTTGGGTTGCAGCAAAAAGGAAGTTGGGTTATGGGTTGAGAAGGAGATTAGGTCATGGGTTGACCCGTAACCCCCATTTTTTATTTTTTTTATTTATTTCTCAAAAACAAATTCATCCTATATTTTTTTATTTTTTAAATCAAACTAAATAAAAGTAACTAAAACAAATTTAAATGAATTGGACACCTTGATTAAAAAAAGGTAAAAAAAATGGACAAAATTAGGTATCAACACGCTGTTTCCTCCAGTTTATCAAGTTTGGTCTTCACTTTTCTTTACTTTTTACTTTTTTTTGTCCTTCTTTTCTCCCTTTTGCTTGTTGTTCTTATAACACCCCAAAATTTATTTATTTTATTATAAATAGTCATTTTATAATATTTGTGATTTTTGTGAATTTTTTTAGATTTTTCTGAGAATGCATAATATTTTAATATTATTCCTCATTTTGTGTGTAAACTGAGCTGAGCCAGGCAAATGAGATATTTTTTCAGAGAACCTTGATCTATGGAAACGTCGATGGGGGATCTTACTAAACCCGAGGCTGGATACAGTTTATGAGGTTTCACGTTTTTTGAGATTTTTAACTGATAAATAAAAATCGCTGTGTAATTTTATCCGCTGGACAATTAATACTGACTCTGTCAACTGTAACCATTATCCATTAGATAATAGCATGTGTTAGAAATCCTATCACCTTATCTTAATGTAATCCACTTTGTGTCTAATCAAATCCACTTTAATTCAAAAATACTATATTTTAATCAAGCTTCTCATGGAAGCTTGGTCTACAAATGACCAAACTACCCAAAGCTTGTAGGAGAAGCCACTCTCTCTCTCTCTACTCATTGTTGCGGCAATTGGTGCCCAAGGGGAAGCAAATTTTTGCTTCCCACACTTAACACTCCTCACCCAAAATTTCACTCATTTTCTATTATGACTTTCTCTCTCTTCAATTTTCATTTCCATTTTCTCCAACTTCTCTCTACTTCTCCTTCACCCTCTCCATAGTTTTACAGCCCCACTTTGTGACCATTTTCATTTTCTTACCTCATCACCACCATTTCTACACTCGTCACTTCATTCTCAACATTTTCTCTTTGGTGATTTTCTCTCAAATCCATCATCTTCATCATCTTCTTTCAAGAACAAAGCTTGAAGCTTTGAGGTAAAGCTTCTATCTTTCTTTTTTTCTTTCCTTATTTTTGTGTTCCTTGGCCACTTTAGTGACCAAGGACTCATCTTTTTCAAAGCTTGGTGTTGATTCTTTGAGTTTGGTTTTCTAGGGTTTTGGAAGCCCAAAAACTGAACCACCAAGGAGCTATCAAGGAGGTGATTTTCGTGTTCTCCCTTTAGGTAAGAGCGAGATTTACTCACTTCAACCATTATTGGTGGTGAGAAGACTTTTGTGTGGTTGTTGATGGAGGAATCCATAATGAATTACTCACTTTCTTGGATTATTTCTTATGTTTATGTGTTCTTGATTGAGACTAAAATGTTGGTTGGATTGAATGCATTAATGATGTTGGAATGCTTGGGTTTAATGAATAGAAAATTTGAAGGTTTACTACCCCACTGAGGAGGCCACTGTTTTGGCCAAAAATTTTATGTGTTTAAATTGATTTTGTGTGAAATGAAACCTATGTAATTAAACCTTAAAGGATTGATGCTTGTAAGGGAAGAAATTGATTTAGTAATGGTCCTTGAGAGGCCATGGTTTTGAAAGGTTTCCTTGACCTAAAATTTGTGAAATAAATCAAGACTTAGGAAATTAGGAATGTTGGATTCATAATATGGAATTATGGTATGTGTTGAACCATATATATGAAATGTTGATATTGAGAATGGATTGTATGAAATTGTGAGTTCACTTGTGGGACTAAGTACTTGCTGAAGTTTACTTGGTTAAATTGTGGCATGATGTTGTTGAGGATTATGCCATTGTGATATGTTCCATGAGAAATATATTGTTGAGGAATATGCATAATTTGCATTGTTGTATGAGGAACATATTATTGATAAACATACATGATGTACATTGAGTTGTCATGTATATGTGATGTCCATTGGACTTTCTTGGAAATGTTGTGTATGCCTAGGAGATTGAATTACACTTTAGTGTGAGTGCGAGTGCGAGTAGACTAAGCGTGGGTCATAGTGGTTGACCTTGGGGGCATCGGGGTGCGGGTGTCTCACAATAGATAGTAGTAGCTCCACTAGGGTCATGGGATAGACCGATGCAAACACACCGACGATCCGGACCGAGACGCTGTCCTATATCGCGATCAATTATTGAGGTGCCATGTATAAGCCATGTTGCGCAAAATATCATTTTTATGAGATAACACTTTATTTTAAGGCTAACGAAATACTGACATGACTCCTTGATCATTCTCTTCGAATATTGATGTCTAGCTCCATGGAGTAGGATTTTGGTACCACATGCATTGTGCATTGTCAGTCTCATATTTAATTCTGGCATGAGTACTTACACTGCTAAAATTATCCCCTTTACTGTTGCAATAATTTATCTGATTGTTGAGCTACTGACTGCTTGAATGATTTGGGTTGTTTATTTCTTATTGCTCATGTTCTCTATTATTACTTATTGTTATTTTTCTCTTATTGCTTATCTTATTGTTAGTGCCGATAATTATATGTGTTGGAATGATATGTGGGCGCCCAACACTGTTCTGTTTTCTTGCTGCCATATTGGTATTGAATGCTAGGTGTCTCACCTTTTTTTTGTATATCTGTATTTCTATTTTAAATTATGTACATCTAAGAAGACGATCGCAATGAAGAAAAGGAAGCACCTGAATTTTGGTTTTTGTCCCGATTACGATTAGTGCTGATAGAAGATGCCTTCACGTCCGCGCCGATTTTTAGGATATGCTAGGATGACCTTTCATGGAGGTCCTGACTGTTGGAACATAAACTTGCGCACGGACCGTTGCATTTATCATGGGGAGCTGACAATGTCATTGGCTTGGGGTCGCTATGACCCGCCTATTTTTGACTTTACTATTTTTGTCCATTTGGAGTTTTACCTACCCGTTAGGGATTTGTGGGAAGACCTTTATTTTACCCCACGAGATGATTCATTTCTCTCTACTGCTCGAGCTTCTGCTCTAAATTCGGTGGCTCCGATGGTGATTTCATCGGATGAGGAGGACCCTGAGGAGGATCCTGCTACGGTTCTTTCTCGTCAGTCTTAAGGGGCTGATACTGTCGGTGGCTACTAATGGCTATCTGTATATCTTTTTGGGAAGCTTGACATTTCGCTATTGTGACGGGATGTATATTTTTGTAAACATCTTGGGGGTGGGTAAAGCTTTTGCTTTTTGTACACATATTGATGTATTTAAAACAGGCTTGATGCTATTATTTATATATATATATATATATATATATATATATATATATATATATATATATATATATATATATATATATATATATATTGTGGATGTATGATTTCCTTTCATATTAATTTCTGTTGTATTGTATTTATTATTCATTTTTAACACAAAAAAATATAGTAGGTAATAATATACGTACATTTTTTATACTCGATTTATGCGTACTTATGATTGAAGAAGACATTTAGTTATAACCTATTGATGAACCGGGTCTTAATTTATCAATGTATTTATATTTTTCGCATTTTCGTTTCACTTTACTATGGTGTGACGTTCCTTCTTCTCCTAGAAAAAGGGGTGGTACACTGTCTTGGTATCAGAGCCTTGGTTTAAGTTTTCTTTCAGGTCTTGTGGTTTTGGACTATCTTATTTGTGTTGTGTGATTCTCTGTGTTTGGTATTGCGAAAGGATACATTTGACTTTTCCCGGTGTTTTGTATAGTTTGACTTGAAAAAGAAGATATGACTCGTAGAGGAGATATGACTGTAGTGATTGAGATAATCCAAAAGATGGCTAAGGCCATGTTGCAACAGAAGCAACAGACTGCACAACAGCAAGAGAGGACTGCACAACAGTTGGAAGCTACTGCCGATGCTCAAAACTTAGTTGAATTTCGTTGCACTAACCCTCCACAATTCAAGGGAGAATTTGACCCAGAGAAAGCTACTCTTTGGATCAAGAAGCTGGAGAAAGTCTTCAGAGGCATGAACTGTGCCGATGATAAAAAGGTGACTTATGTTGCGTTTATGTTGGTTGGAGGCACAAAAGATTGGTGGACTAAAGAACAGAGATTGCTGGAAACTGAAGGCCGAGTAATTCCTTGGGAGGTATTCAAAGAGAAATTCTTGGAGAAATATTTCCCTGCCAGTGCTAGACATACTAAAGAGATGGAGTTTCTTGGTCTGCCACAAGGGAATATGACTGTGAGTGAGTATGCTACGAAGTTTGAGAGCTTGTCGAGATTCTCAACTTATTTTCAACACCAGCCGAACGAGGTGTGGAAATGTCAGAAGTTTGAAGAAGGGTTGAAGCATGATGAGAAGAGAGCTGTTATAACATTGAAGATTAACTAATTTTCGGAGTTGCTTGACACATGTCATCGGGTAGAAGACTTAGACCAAGCGCAGGACATGAGGAACTACAACTTTGGACCTCTTTGATCCCAGAGAGGAAGAAGTAGTAATTCTAATCGCTATCAGAAAAAGCCTTATTCGAGACCACCTGGAAATCAGCAACAGCGACCACAAGGTGGAAGTCCTAGTAGAATTGGTCAAACTGGTCAAACTACGGTGTTTACGCCAAGATGCATG
Source organism: Ormosia emarginata (assembly GCA_029884605.1). Lineage (NCBI taxonomy): Eukaryota > Viridiplantae > Streptophyta > Magnoliopsida > Fabales > Fabaceae > Ormosia > Ormosia emarginata. The sequence goes on from JAQQTP010000074.1 coordinate 4,877,219, forward strand.
AAGTACGGGAAGGAGCACTACATGAGGGATTACACCATTAAAGGAGTTATTTATTTCAGATACGGGAAGGTTGGACATGTTTCTCGCGATTGTAACCAGGCTAAGGCTGAACCCTCAGTCAATACCACAAGAACTGTGAAACTGCAGGCAGGAGGTAGAGTTTATACCTTGAGTGGAGCTGAAGCCTCTAAATTCGAAGATCTTATACAAGGAGAATGTCTCATAGAGGGTAATCTTTTAACTATACTATATGACTCTAGGGCAACCCATTCTTTTATTTCCTATGACTGTGTGAAAAGACTTAGTTTGCCTGTGTCTTCTTTGCCTTTTGACTTGACTGTTTCAACCCCTACTGCTAAACCTGTTGTTACCACCAAAGTTTGTTTAGATTGTTCATTAGTTGTTGAAGGCCGAATCTTTTCTATTAATTTAATATGTTTACCTTTTTCCCAGTTAGACATAATCTTAGGAATGGATTGGTTATCTTCTAATTATGTCCTGTTAGATTGTTCTAATAAAACCATAGTTTTTCCTTTGGATGAGAGTTCTAGATTTTTAACAGCCAACCAAGTGAAAGCTTTCTTGAAAGAAGGAGCTCAAGGATACATGCTATTGTCTTCTTTGAACATCGAGAACGAGGTAGATATGAACGCAATTCCAGTGGTTAGAGAGTTTCCCGAAGTTTTTCCCAAAGATGTACTTGGTTTACTGCCAGAGCCGCAGATAGAGTTTGCCATTGAACTGGTGCCTGGAGCTAGTCCTATTTCAATAGCGCCCTACAGAGTGTCACCATCAGAGCTAATTGAACTCAAGGAGCAATTGGAGGAGCTTTTGGAGAAGCAATTTGTTAGACCTAGCGTGTCCCCATAGGGAGCGCCGGTATTGCTAGTCAAGAAAAAGGATGATACTTCATGATTGTGTGTGGACTATCATCAATTGAATAAAGTCACAATCAAGAATAAGTATCCACTACCAAGGATAGATGACCTAATGGATCAACTAAGGGGAGCAACAATGTTTTTTTAAGATCGATCTGCGATTGGGCTACCATCAGATCAGACTAAAGGTGGAATTACAGTAGGCCCATCAAAAGTGGAAGCTGTTCTACAATGGGAAAGGCCAAAAATAGTGACAGAGAATTGAAGCTTCGTGGGATTAGCTGGATATTACCGGAGGTTCATTGAATGATTTTCTAAGATAACTAGACCTCTCACTCAACTCACAAGGAAGAATCAAGCCTTTGAGTGGACAGATGCTTGTGAAGAGAGTTTTTAAGAGTTGAAAAAGAGATTAACTACTTCGCCAGTGTCAGTTCTGCCTGATCAAAGTGAACCATTCGAAGTATATTATGATGCTTCATATCAAGGATTAGGGTGTGTGCTTATGCAAGGCAGAAAAATGGTGGCTTATTATACTTCGAGACAGTTGCAAGTGCATGAGAAGAATTACCCAACACACAACTTGGAATTAGCTACTGTTGTATTTGCTTTGAAGATATGGAGGTATTTTCTTTACGGAGCAATGTTCAATGTTTTTAGCGATCACAAGTGTAACACCCTCCGTAGGGCATCACATTTCCGACTCCCGACTCATAATCTGAAAATCAATTCGTAAAAGGTTTGAGTTATGAAAATATGGGATTTAAAATTTCTTTCTTTACTGAAACATAAACTTACTGAAATTCATAAGTATTACTGAAAATATATTTAAACTGATCAATATACAATATTGACACCAATTAATATTTCATAATTTAAATAGAAATATAAAATTAATAGACTCTTTTTTTTTAACAGTAGCAAACCCCATGACCCCATGACGGGTCCTACTTAATAGCACAGTACAACACTAACGTTAAAATTTAACATACTTATTCTGTTGTGTACCCATCTTGTTGCATCAGACATCTGTTCTACATCTGTTCTTTGTCAATACTGCACACCTTTGAGTCCTGAATGTCCACTCCTTATTGTTATCATCCATCTCAGAGTATTCATTGCCCGTTATGTCTAAGACAACTCGAACCTTCTATTATTTGATTTTAACAGTACAGACACAACAAAACAACATAACAAAGAGGTGAGATCACCTACACCAATACCAACATGGCAGCACAGAGATAACCCAAACAACAATATCATACAGGGATATCATACCAGACTTCCAATAATATATTCAATATTAATCAACTATCATCATCCAATCATATATCAATCCAAGTATTCAAAACAGTTATCATAGCCAATATTCCTCAATTAATATATCATACAGATATAAGTGTTTAGATTATGCATGTACACAAGACTCGATTTCCTACTCCATGGAGCTAAAACTTAGGTCAGAGAAATGATCGAAAAGACCTGCCGGTACCACGTGCCTCAGACCACGTGCTTTAATTCTCATTTCAATTTTTGCACATCTAGCACATACACGACAGTCTTTATCAGATCTTGATTAAAAATAGTATCTCGGTCAGGATCATCGGTGTGTTGCATCGGTCTAACCTACGGGAAGAAGCGCGACCAACCACCCATGTAGGCAACCCGCACCCCGATGCCCCCAAGGTCAACAAGTGACTTACACTACGCATTTCGCACCCACTTAAGAGGTGTGTTTCTCCTAGGCAATCAGCCATATCCAGTCCTCATCGGACCATTCCAATGCATGTATAATGCACCACATACCAATCACAGGTATAATACCAATCACAAGTATATCTCATAATTTCTCAGATATAGTTTATACAATGCATGAATATATCAGTGCAAGTCCAACCACAAGGGCCATTCTTTTCAAATTCATTTGTTCAATTAAATCATATACCTCAACGCATATATATATATATATATATATATATATATATATATTATATCCAATATATATATATAATATGTCCAATGCATCTAAAATGCACCACGCGCTAACAGGCAAAACTCGTTGTTTTTACAAACAATGTATGGACACTGGTTCAACAGTAATCATACTGTATTTTTGAATAACAAAATCATCTTATCATATTTTCATAGTTATAAAATATTGTTGTCGTGTTTTCACAAAATTGCGCGACATTCCCGTTACGTTTTCACAATTTCACAACACTTCTGTTGCATTTTCAAAATACCGTAATACTTTTGTTACGTTTTTAAAATTCCAAAACATTTTTATTATGTTTTCACAATACCGTAACATTAATGTTACGTTTACAAAATTTTGTAACATTTATTTTCAAAATACCACAACTCTTCTGTTGCACTTTTAAATCACGTACAAATTTTTTAACGTTTTTCTCAATCACGTAAAAATATACGTTTCTCAAATCGCATAGTATTTTTCCACCGTTTCAAAATTGCGTAACTTAAAAATCATTCTTTTAAGTTGCGTAAATCATTTTCCATCATTCTGAAAATATTTAAAACACTTTCCAAATCACATAACGACTTTTTGCCACTTTTCACAATCACGTAAAAATAATTCATCATTTTTCAATCACGTAGTTATTTTTCAATAGTAATTCAAATTACGTAAAATATTTAAACATAATTCAAATCGTGTAGAAATATTTCAATGTATTTAAAATCGCGTAGAAATATTTTACTGTATTTCCAAACACTTAGAAATATTTTACTGTATTTCAAATCACGTACTTTAAAATTACGTTTTTAAGATACGTAAATAATTTTTCCACCACAATTTCATTACAGAAAATATTTCTCAACCTTCAAATATTCCTTTTTCAACTTTTCTTAAAATAATATAACTTTATACTATATGTAATATATTTTCTTACTCAAAAAATCTTTTTCCATATTTCTTTACTTAAGAAATCCTTTTCCAAAATATAATTCATAAAATCATTTTTTCCATTGATATAAATCAACGTTTCAAAACTTAACATTTTCTAACGTACTTTCAAAACTCAAAAATAAGTTATGCGTTAGTAACTTTTCAAATCACCATTATATTCTCCATTTTTCTCAAATCACTTCCAAAATCATTCTTCAAAATAAATTAGAGTTCAAACATGTTCAACCTCTCTTTGTCTTTCGTTTACAAAATTCTCTCAAGTGATAAAAACACTCTGATTCCCTTTCCAAATTCCTTGTATTAAATCAAGTTACGTTTTCATTTTGAAAATCACTTTGTTCATAAAAATCAAGACATTACAAGTCTTTTAAAAAAAAAACGTGGACTTGACTATTTAAACCATCAAATATTTTTCCTTTTAAATTGATATGATTTAACACTAACAAAACCATTAAAAATCCTTTACAAAAACGTAAGACTCATAGTCTTTGAAACTCAAATCATTTGTTCATTTCCATTTTTTACTTTCTTTGCAAATCCATTTTCACTTTCTTTACAAATCCTTTTTCACTTTCTTTGCAAATCCTTAAAATCATCATTGCTATTTTCATTTAAAACTCATGTTTAGAAAAATACTTAGAAACTTTTTACACAAAATAAATCAATACAAATCCCTTCAAAAATCGTGTTCATGTACTCTTTGAAAAATAAATCCTTTGTTTATTTTCCTTGTTTTTCTAAACATCTCATTTCATCATCCATGAAAATATTAATTTGTGAACACCTATCTTAAGGTGTCTTAACTAAAATTCACCATGTTTCTAAGGATCAAAAATTAATTCCCTTGTTCTTGAAAAATTTCAATATGAACCCTAATCAAGGGCATCAAAACCGTAGCTCTTCCTTTTCCATTGGGACCAAAATTAATTTTCTTTCCATCATCAAATCATGGCATACACATACATACAATATATATATATATATATCAAAAGCATGCCATATTATCATCATGCATAGTATAAGCATACCATCAAAATCATAAACTCATGCAAAGCATATTAAGCATAGGCAATTAATCAAAGCTTATAAACACATATAAATTATTACATGACCATGGATATGAATCCTCACATGGATTCACTATCCGCCAAATATAAAACCATCTCTCACCACCATACTTGGTTGGTGAGATGGATCTCCCTCTTACCTCTTGAAGATCCTCAAAAGCTCTTTGTTTTGCTTCTTTTTCCAAGTCCTTCACCACCAAGGGCTTCTCAAATACAAAACAAAATACATGAAAATTAGTATAATAAGCTTGATTAAGAGGAACCATGGATCAAACATGGTTTAGATCATGAAAAAGAAGAGAAGAAATGAAGTCTTCTTACACTTCACCACAAATACCCTATCACTTTGATCTTGAAGAAAGTCCTTGAAGATGAATGATTTAGAGAAAGTCTCCAACATAAAAGTTGCTTAGAATATCATGTAGATTCAAGATCTATGGTTGGATGAAATTAAAAGAGATTGGAGAGTGGTTTTAGGGGTCTTGACCGAATGGTTTCTCTTGAAGAACAAAGATGGAATTTTTGATTTTTGATAGAAACTTGAAGCTTGGATTTGAAGTACTAGATGTTGGATTTTGAAGAAACCTTCAACATGAAAGTTGTTTAGAATAAGGTAAGGATTCAAGAAACTAGGTTGGATGAAATTTTTGAGTGATGAAGGGTGTTCTTGGGTGTCATGGCCGAATCATGCTAGAAGGAGAAGGAGAGAAATATTTCTAAGTGTTTTTGGTTTTTGGAATGGTCAAGAATGATCAATAATGAGTGATAATGGTCATAAAACATTTTCCTATGGTCTTAAGCCATCCAAAACCGTGCCCCCCCTCCAAGCATTCTCCTTGAATGCAAATTGATCAATAATGATCAATAATGATACACCATTGACCATGGCATGTAATAATGGTCATAAAGTTTTGTTTCTTTGTCTCCTAAACAATCCAAAACCATCCCCTTCCATGCAAGCTTCTCCTTGTGCATTCAATAAATGACCATAATAATTAGCCACCATTTGGAGCATTTCTAGCCATTGATTAATTCAATGGTTAGGATTTAGGTAGACTTTTGATTTTAGAAGACTTAATCTAGGCCATTGGATCTTTCTCCTTTAAATTCTAGCCATTAGATGTGTCTCCAAAATTAGGGGTCAAGATTGCTCCTTCAAACTTTTAATCCAAGGGTCATAATTAGTCTTTGCTACTTTTTAAGACTAAATCTTCACCATTAATTAAATTTTCATCCAATGGTCATAAATGGTCCTTATTACTTTACAAGACTAATTCTCCACCCTTGATCACTTCTAAATCCAATGGTTACAAATGGTCTTTGTCACTTTACAAGACCAAATCTCTACCCTTGATTTAATCTCCATCTAACAGGTATAAATGATCTTATTCACTTTTAAGATCAAATCTCCACCGTTGATTAAATCAAGATCAAGTCTCCATCATTAATTAAATCAATGGTGGATATCCAAACCACCAAGGTTGACTTAAGCAATTTAATTTATATTTTTATCTGCTAAAACCCCACGAAAGAAAATATATTTACCATATTTTTTATCGCTCGATAAATAAATACAGTACAAAACACAGTACAAGAAAATTTTCTAAAACTGTTTCCAGATTCAGGTTTAGTAAGATCTCCTGTCTCCGTCTAAACAGTACAAATTTTTTTATCCGTAGAAAAATTTTTGCTTTGTGGGACCCACCTGGGCCCACATACACCCCTGGGCCCACAAACAATAAAAAGATTCATAATCATCCACAAAAATCACAAAAATTATAAAATGCACAAATATCAAATCAGATTACGTAAAATAATTACCTAACGGTAAAAATTAAATTACGTAAAGTTTTTCCCGGGCCAAAAATTTTTATTTTCCTGACACGGAGGAAATCACTCAAAACAATCAAATACGCTGAAGGAATAATCAAAATAATTTTACAGTGCACAGAAATTACTAAACAGTAAAATTCTGTTAACTGTCAAAATTACTGTTTAAGAGATATGGAAATTTAGGGTGTTACAACAAGAGCTTGAAATATTTGTATGATCAGAAAGAGTTGAATATGAGGTAGCGAAGATGGTTGGAATTCTTGAAAGACTATGATTTTCAACTTCTGTATCACCCTGGAAAGGCAAATGTTGGGGCAGATGCCTTGAGTAGGAAATGATCAGTGTTTCTACTATGACGATGAAAAAGAAAGACTTGATAGAACAATTCAAGGATGTATGGTCTTTTGTGGAATTGACACCTGGAAAAAATTTGCATGAACATGGTCACCATTTCAAATGACTTAATGTAAGATATTTGAGAGAAGCAGAAAGTTGACTAGTTCTTATAAGAAGAAAGGGAACTGATGAAGCAAGGCGATGCAACAACCTTAGAGCAAAGAGACGATGGAATCTTAAGATTCAGAGGTAGAGTCTGTATGCCTAAGGATCAAGAACTCATGAAGTATATACTCAAACATGCTCACACGAGTCAGCTGATATGCACCCAGGAATAACTAATATGTACCAAGATTTGAAGAAGCTATTTTGGTGGCATGGAATGAAGAAAGATATTGCCAAATGCGTATCTTCTTGTCAAGTTTGTCAAAAAGTGAAGGTTGAACATCAAAGACCGTCTGGAATGTTACAACCCTTAACTATTTCCGAATAGAAATGGGATAGTATTGCAATGGACTTTGTAGTTAGATTACCAAAGACCAGAAGAGGTTACGATTCGATATGGGTAATTGTGGATCGACTCACGAAGTCAGCACATTTCTTGCCGATCAACATAAGGTATTCATTGGAGAAGTTGACTCAGTTGTATATCAGTGAAATTTTCAGACTACATGGTGTACCTACAAGTATTATTTCTGATAGAGATCTGAGATTTACATCGAAATTTTGGCAAAGTCTTCAAGAAGCAATGGGAACGAAGTTACGTTTGAGTTTTGCATATCATCCTTAAACTGATGGTTAATCAGAGAGAACAATTCAATCATTGGAAGATTTGCTTAGAACTTGTGCTTTGGAACAAACTGGAAGTTGGGATGAAATTTTACCATTGGTAGAGTTCATCTACAACAACAATTATCATTCGAGCATAGGGATGGCACCCTATGAGGCTCTGTATGGGCGAAGGTACAGAGCACCTTTATGTTGGTATCAAGATGGAGAGCAGCTTACTATCGGACCTGATCTCAAGCAACAAATGACTGAGAAAGTTAAGATGATTCAGGAGAAGATAAGGACGACTCAAAGTCGATAGAAGAGCTATGCAGACAAAAGGAGAAAACCTCTTGAATTTGAGGAAGGAGAGCATGTGTTTCTGAAAGTCATACCTACGACTGGGGTCGGTTGAGTTCTTAAGTCTAGAAAGCTTACTCCTAAATTCCTTGGACCTTACCAAATTCTTCATCGGGTAGGTCCAGTTGCTTATCAAATAGCCTTACTAACTTTTCTTTCAAATCTTCACAATGTCTTTCATGTGTCACAACTTCGAAAATATATTCCTAGCCTTAATCATGTCATAGCACCTGATATGGTGCAATTAAAGGAAAACTTAACTTATGAGACGTCACCTATAAGGATTGAGAATAGGAGAATTAAGCAACTCAGAGGGAAAGACATCCCATTAGTAAAGGTAATCTGGAACGAGACAACCGGAGATGTGACATGGGAGTTGGAAGACAAGATGAAGGAGCAATACCCATAACTTTTCTAATGTATGAAAATTTCGAGGACAAAATTTCTATTTGGAGGGGAGAGTTATAACACCCCAAAATTTATTTATTTTATTATAAATAGTCATTTTATAATATTTGTGATTTTTGTGAATTTTTCTGGATTTTTCTGAGAACGCGGAATATTTTAAAATTATTTCTCATTTTACGTGCAAACTGAGTAGAGCCAGGGAAATGAGATATTTTTTCTGAGAACCTTGATCTATGGAAACATTAATGGGGGATCTTACTAAACCCGAGGCTGGACATGGTTTACGAGGTTTCACATTTTTTGAGATTTTTAACTGATAAATAAAAATTACTGTGTAATTTTATCTGCTAGACAATTAATACTGACTCTGTCAACTGTAACCATTGATCATTGGATAATAGCATGTATTAGAAATCCTATCACCTTATCCTAATGTAATCCACTTTATGTCTAATCAAATCTACTTTAATTCAAAAATACTATATTTTAATCAAGCTTCTCATGGAAGCTTGGTCCACAAATGACCAAACTACCCAAAGCTTGTAGGAGAAGCCACTCTCTCTTTCTCTTTCTCTCTCCTTATTGCTGCGGCAATTGGTGCCCAAGGGGAAGCAAATTTTTGCTTCCCACACTTAACACTCCTCACCTAAAATTTCACTCATTTTCTATTATGACTTTCTCTCTCTTCAATTTTCATTTCCATCTTCTCCAACTTCTCTCTACCTCTCCTTCACCCTCTCTATGGTTTTTGCAGCCCCACTTTGTGACCATTTTCATTTTCTTACCTCATCATCACCATTTCTACACTCGTCACTTCATTCTCAACATTTTCTCTTTGGTGATTTTCTCTCAAATCCATCATCTTCATCTTCTTCCAAGAACAAAGCTTAAAGCTTTCAGGTAAAGTTTCCATCTTTCTTTCTTTCTCTCCTTATTTTCGTGTTCCTTGACCACTTTAGTGACCAAGGACTCATCTTTTTCAAAGGTTGGTGTTGATTCTTTGTGTTTAGTTTTCTAGGGTTTTGGGAGCCTAAAAATCGAACCACCAAGGAGCTATCATGGAGGTGATTTTTGTGTTCTTCCTTTAGGTAAGAGGGAGATTTACTCACTTTAACCATTATTGGTAGTGAGAAGACTTTTGTGTGGTTGTTGATGGAGGAATCCATAATGGATTGCTCACTTTGTTGGATTGTTTCTTATGTTTGTGTGTTCTTGTTTAAGACTAAAATGTTTGTTGGATTGAATGCATTAATGATGTTGGAATGCTTGGATTTAATGAATGGAAAATTTGAAGGTTTACTACCACATTGAGGAGGCCATAGTTTTGGCCAAAAATTTTCAAGGTTTAAATTGATTTTGTGTGAAATGAAACCTATGTAATTAAACATTAAATGATTGATGCTTTAAGGGAATAAATTGATTTAGTAATGGTCCTTGAGAGGCCATGGTTTCGAAGGGTTTCCTTGACCTAAAATTTGTGAAATAAATAAAGACTTAAGAAATTAGGAATGTTGGATTCATAATATGGAATTATGGTATGTGTTAAACCATATATATGAAATGTTGATATTGAGAATGGATTGTATGAAATTGTGAGTTCACGTATGGGACTAAGTACTTACTGAAGTTTACTTGGTTAAGTTGTGGCATGATGTTGTTGATGATTATGCCATTTTGTTATGTTCCAAGAAAAATATATTATTGAGGAATATGCATAATTTGCATTGTTGTATGAGGAACATATTATTGATAAACATACATGATGTACATTGAGTTGTCATGCATATGTGATGTCCGTTGGACTTTGTTGAAAAGGATGTGCATGTCTAGGAGATTGAATTACACCTTAATGTAGGTGCAAGTAAACTACACGTGGGTCATAGTGGTTGACCTTGGGGGCGTCGGGGTACAGGTGTCTCACAATAGACAGTGGTAGCTCCACTGGGGCTATGGGATAGACCGATGCAAACACATCGACGATCAGGACTGAGACGCTGTCCTATATCGCGATCAATTGTTAAGGTGCGATGTAAAAGCCATGTTGCGCAAAATATCACTTTTATGAGAAATCAATTTATTTTAAGGCTAACGAGATAATGGCATGACTCCTTGATCATTCTCTCCGAATGTTGATGTCTAGCTCCATGGAGTAGGATTTTGGTACCACATACGTTGTGCATTGTTAGTCTCATATTTAATTCTGGCATGAGTACTGACACTGCTAAAATTGTCCCCTTTACTATTGCAATAATTTATCTGATTGTTGAGCTGCTGACTGCTTGAATGATTTGGGTTGTTTATTTCTTATTGCTCATGTTCTCTACTATTACTTATTGTTATTTTTCTCTTACTGCTTATCTTATTATTACTGTCGATAATTATATGTGTTGGAATGATATGTGAGCGCCCAGCGCCGTTCTGTTTTCTTGCTGCCATATTGGTATCAAATGTTGGGTGTCTCACCTCTTTTCTGTATATTTGTATTTCTGTTTTAAATTATGTACATCTGAGAAGACAATCATAAGGAAGAAAAGGAAGCGCCTGAATTTCTTGGTTTTTGGCCCGATTACGATTAGTGTTGATTGAAGATATCTTCATATCCGCGCCGATTTTTAGGATATGCTAGGATGACCTTTCATGGAGGTCCTGACTGTTGGCACATAAACTTGCGCATGGACTGTTGCATCTATCACGGGGAGCTGACGGTGTCATTGGCTTGGGGTCACTATGACCCGCCTATTTTTTACTTTACTGCTTTTGTCCAATTTGGGTTTTATCTACCCGTTAGGGATTTGTGGGATGACCTTTATTATACCCCACAAGATGATTCATTTTTCTCTATTACTCAAGATTCTGCTCGAAATTCAGTCGCTCCGATGGTGATTTCATCGAATGAGGAGGACCCTGAGGAGGATCCTGCCACGGTTCCTTCTCGTCAATCTTAGGGGGCTGATACTATCGGTGGCTACTGATGGCTATCTGTATATCTTTTTGGGAAGCCTGACATTTTGCTACTGTGACAGGATGTATATTTTTGTAAACATCTTGTGGGTGGGTAAAGCTTTTGCTTTTTGTACACATATTGATGTATTTAAAACAGGCTTGATGCTATTATATATATATTGTGGATGTATGATTTCCTTTCATATTAATTTCTGTTGTATTATATTTATTATTCATTTTTAACAAAAAAAAAATAGTAGGTAATAATATACGTACATTTTCGATACCCGATTTATGCGTACTTACGATTGAAGAAGACATTTAATTATAACCTATTGATGAACTGAGTCTTAATTTATCAATGTATTTATATTTTCCACATTTTCGTTTCACTTTACTATGGTGTGACGTTCCTTCTTCTCCCAAAAATAAGGGCATTGCAGTTTTGACCTCTGTTTTTTACACTATATAGTGCTGTCCAACGTGAAAAAAAATGATGGAGGAAAGAGTAGAAAAAGCAAGGTTAGTTATTGATAAGGATGGAAGAAAAATATAGAAGATGAAGCATAGAAGATGGTAATGTTTTATGGCTTTTTTCCTCTATTTTTTTCCTTTGTTTTAATGCAGGAAAGATGAATGGAAGAATGAAGGTCGAGAAAAATGTTAGAAAGAAGCTGACAGTAATTGTTTCAAAGAATGGCTAAAGTGTCTATGCTGAAACTTTTATAACTGTTAAGCACACTTTAATCTTCCAAAACTAAGTTTTCAAGTTACCATAAGTGTTATGGAAAATTTTAGGACCCAATCTAGTCCTTGGATCCATTTTTCCACAATTTTTCATATATCGCTATTTATCAGTTAAGCTTCATTACTAGGTCTCAAATTGAATTAAACTGAGGGATTAAGTAAATATGCTTACTAATACTTATCTTAGTTGGTATTTTATACCAAAATATTTTTCATATCTTACTTGTCATTTCCATGAAATTTCATAATTTTCTAAGATACTTAGTTGTTCAGTTTATTTCTTATCAGTATCCTTAAAATTACCGAACTAACTTAGTTGGTTCTCCAAAATTTTCTACAATTCTTATCAATTGTTTAGAGCTAGGAAATAAATTTTCCATATTTATTTCCATCATATCAATTGTTTAAGCAGAAACTTTAGTTATTTTCTTGTATTCATTGTTATAGAATTATGCTCAAACTAGTTCAAAAAGTTACCCAAATTAATAGATAACTTTTATTAGTAATATTGAGCTTCTATAACTTTGATTAGAACTATTAGCTAAGGGGAATGTTACAATGGAGACACCAGGGACTTGTCCATTCTTCCTGAACGTTGACGAGTAGCCAATGTTTGACCTGTAGTGGACCCAAAGGGCATGGAGTACTCCCATTAGGTTGATTGAACGGAAGAAGGTCGACCTTGACCGGAATAACATTAAGTGCATCAACTTACTAACTATGTGGGCTCAGAAATGAGCCTCATTTCTTGTAAGGACATGTTGGATGCCCCTAACAATGAAACTCTTTAGGTCATTCTAGGTAGCATAGGCTGTAGTCTGTGTTTAATTTTTGGTATATAGTAATTCTTTTACATATTTTCCTGTTGTTTGATTCTTTCTCTGTTTTGCAGAAAGTTTAGGTACTATGGTACCCACTAGAAATGCTTTTGCCACCCTTAAGGCCCTAAAAGCTAGAGACGTGGTTAGTTCTTCCAATGCTCTCATGGTGGTGGCTTCGGCCCCTCCGACCCCCCTAGTCGAAGATCCGATGATCGAGGTGGGTCCAGTCCAATTGGAGTCTCCTACTCAGCCACTCCAAAGGCTGAAGAGCAGGGCTGTTGAAGGCAACAAGGTGGATGATTGAGGGAAGAAGGCAGACGATGAGGGTCTGGTTTCCTTGTACGGGGACAACTTAAAGCTTGGTCATTTCATCGATTTCAATCTTTTGGACAATAAAGTCATCGATTGTATTGAGTAAAATAGCACGCTGGAGTTCTTATCAGCATTCCAGACCTATGAGCTCCATCTTGCTACTGAGGCTCGTTTTATGGAGAGGTGCTTTGTGGAGTATAACTAGCAAATGGCTAATGAGGTGAAGGTGGCCCAAGAGGAAGGTAACTGGGCCCTCAAGGCCAAAGAGGAGGCTGAAAAAGTTAAGGGTGAGGCTGAGGCAAGGGCCAGGGAGCTGGAGAGCAAGCTGGCAGCCTTAGAGGAAGCTGGAGGCAAGGAGCGAAGTTTCCAACCTCCATGCTGAGAATGAGAACCTTCGTACCAAGAACCAGGGTCTCCAATATGAAGTGGCGCAACTATAAGAGGGTACCTAGTAGCTTATTACGGTCTGCACGAATATCAGCGGGGAGCAGTTCCAAAATGCAATTGACTAAGTCCCTTTTTTTAATTTAGGGGTAACAGTAATATTAGATTCACTCGACTCCATAAACGTTGTCTAAGATGGTCGTCTCATGCCTCCAAATTTTGCTTAGGACAACCAAGGTGCTTCTGATACCCCGACTATTTCTATCCAAGATTTGACCCCTATGGAGGGTGGCAATAGTGTGGCTTAGCTCGCTTATTTTTGCCCTATGCGAGGGGCATGTCATTGAGATAATTACCTCAATTTATGTGATGTTTTAATTTATTTCATTGTTTATCTGCTTATCTTCGTATACATTTCTTATACACAGTCTGTATTGGGTCCAATGCCCATTAATGATGTGCACTTGGTAACTGCTTCAAGGACTTAGAAGAATTTTAATTGAGTCAAAACCTTAGTCTAGGGTCCAACACCCAAAATATTTGAGCACTCAAAATTCCACTTGACTAGGCAGAATTTTAATTAAGTCAAAACCTTAGTCTAGGGTCCAACACCCAAAATATTTGAGCACTCAAAATTCCACTTGACTATGCAGAATTTTAATTGAATCAAAACCTTAGTCTAGGGTCCAACGCCCAAATTATTGAGCACTTGGAATTCCACTTGACTAAGTAGAATTTTAAGGTGATCCGTAACTAGGGTTTTTAATGTTTATGGTTTACCGCAAAAAATTGTCTAAGCAACGTTCGACTTCAGAACCTATTTAACATAAGACAATTTAGTCAGTACCTGATGGCAGGGCACTAATGTCGTAACTTGTGTTTCCCCTTAATTTCACAACCATAAAATGGTCATGGTCAAGTGTTGAGGATTGGGTATGGACCTATAACTCACAACCAAAATGCTCAAATTGGTCTTGTGGGTTATTCCTCTTAACCTAGACTCTTAAAGAGACCTCAGATTCTATAAGGAACAAGCTCAAGACACTCTCAAAGTGTTTTCCAGCTTGAGGGCCTTTTTATTGAATTTCAGTTCCCATCAAGAATAGGCTCAGTGGACATTCTCAAAATGAAGTCTGGCTTGAGGGTCCTTTGAGACTTTAAATAATGCAAGATGATGCCTTAATAACTTCATTTTATTAATAGATCAAAGGACTAAAGTTCGTACATAGTATATAATCGCCAAAATTAAGGCAAACCAAACAAAGTAAACTAAAAGACTAGGCCTTTAAAGGGCACTTAGCTATAGTACTTTCTAAGTTTGTCTACATTCCAATATTTCTTGATCGGTTTGCCTATTAATGTCTCTAAGGTGTAAACTCCTTTGCCAGGGATGATCATGATGCGGTAGAGGCCTTCCCAATTATGAGCTAACTTTCCCTAGGAGGCATTCCTACCCCCAATATCTGTTCTCCGGTGTACTAAGTCCCCTAGCTAGAACTTCCTTGGAACAACCTTCAAATTATACTAAGTCGTCATCCTCTACTTTATGATGGCATCGCATATATAAGCAACGTGCCTTTTTTCCTCCAGAAAATCCAAGTCTTCTCAAATCTGTCTGGGGTTACTATCAGGCAAAAACTATTGGAGACGCTAGCTCGGTTCCCTTATCTCCATCTGAATCATAGCCTCACACCTATAAGTGAGCTTAAAGGGACTTTCACCTGTTGTAGAGTGAGGTGTAGTCTGGTAAGCCCAGAGGACATGATCTTGCTACTCAGCCCAGTTTCCCTTGGCTTTATCTAGCCTTCTTTGGATTCCTCGGACAATAACCCAGTTGACGGCTTTGGCTTATCCACTTGTCCTGGGGTTCTCAACAGAACTACAATGATGTTTGATTTTTAGCTCAGCAACAACTCTTTGAAATCTTTATCTTTGAACTGGGTCTCATTGTCCATCACAGATGGACTTTGGAACCCCAAACCTGGTGATGATGTGACACTAAGTGAATTTTTGGATCCTAGTGGAGGTGATCATGACAAGAGGCTCTTCTTCGATCCACTTAGTAAAATAATCCATTGCCACCACTAAGTATTTCAATTATCTAGGTGCTTAAGGGAACAAACCCAGAATATCCATACCCCATTTGTGGAATGGCTAGGGTACAAACACCGTGGATAGTTCCTCTTAGGGAGCTTGATAATGGTCTGAGTGGCTCTGACACTTGTCAAAAACCCAAACATATGCGAGGGAGTCAGCTTCCATTGTTGGCTAATAGTACCCAACCTTGAGTGCCTTTAGAGCTAAGGCTTTACCTCCTAAGTGGTGCCCGCAGCTTCCCTCATGAACTTCAGCCAGCACTATTCTGCTTCTTTTGGCTTGATGCATTTAAGGAGAGGTTAGGAAAACCCATGTCGATATAACTATCCATCATAAATGGAGTACTTGACTGCGGTCTTGACTAGTTTGCAGGCTTCCTTTGGATCAGAGGGCTTGATTTTGGACTACAAATACTCCATGATCGGGGAAATCCAAGTACGCTCTCCTTCTTCCACTTGGAAAATAACTGCATCTATGATGGAGGGTTGCAATAGGGTTTCTTGGATCACAAAACAGTTATTGTCTGGGCTCTTAATGCTGGCCCGTTTGGACAGGAGGTCAACTCTGGAGTTCTGCTCTCTAGGTATGTGCTCTACCTTAACATCCTGGAAGCTTTTAAGGAGCTCTTGTACCTTAGCTAAGTATCAATGAAGAAAGGGTTCCTTGGCCTAATAATCACTTCAGATTTGGCAGGTTACAAGTTAGGAGTCATTGCAAAGTGTAATCTTATTCCCTCCCATGTCTGTGGCCATTACCAGTCTGGCAATATATGCTTCATACTTTGCCTGATTGTTGGATGTTGGGAACTCAAACTTCAGGAAGTTTTCCACTGTCACTCCTTCAGAATTTTCCAAAGTCACCACGACACCACTTCCATTAGAACTATCAACGAATGTGGTACAAGAAATTCCTTCGGGGTCGCCAGGTTCTAATGTAAGTTCTGCCAAAAAATCAAAGAGCGCCTAAGCCTTTCTTGCAAGCCGAGGCTCAAATGCGATTCCAAACTCAGAAAGCTCAATAGACTAAGCAATCATTCTTCTTACCAAATTTGGCTTATGCAATACTTGGAGGATGGACTGGTCCGTCCTCACCACCACAGGATGGCACTGAAAGTATTGCCTGAGTCTCCTGGCCATGATGATAAGTGCAAAAGTGACCTTTTCAATATTTTAGTATTGTGGTTTTGGCCCTTGCAAAGCCTTGCTTACGAAGTAGACTAGTTTTTGTCCCTTTGTCGTCTCCCCGATTAACATTGAGCTTATAGTCTCTTCATGTAATGAAAGATACAAGTATAATACATCCCCGGGTTCCAGTCTTATCAGTATTGGGTGAGAGGATAGAAGATTCTTTAGAGAGGAAAAGGCATCCTCACACTCTTGAGTCCACTCAAAATCATTCCCCCTTTTCGAGCAGTCTGAATTAGGAAAGGGACTTGTGAGCAGCTTTAGCAAGGAAATGTGTGAGGGCCGCAATCTGGCCAGTCAATTGTTGCACTTCTTTAATACTATGAGGGTTATGCATGTTGAGTACCGCTTGGCATTTATCCGGATTAGCCTCAATTCCGTGGTGAGTCAGCATGAAACCCAAGAACTTGCTTGGTTGGACTCCGAAGGTGTAGTTCTCCAAGTTAAGTCTTATGTTATGCTTCCGGAGTTGTGCAAACACTTCTTTGAGGTCTTTAATATGTGATCTACTTTGTGGGGTCTTCACTATCATGTCATCAATGTAAACCTTCAACATCTTTCCCATTTGGTCTTTGAAGACGTTGTTCATCATTCTTTGGTAGGCGGCTCATGTATTTTTCAAACCAAAGGGCATTACCCTATAGTAGTAGCTTGCCTTGTTAGTGATGAAGGCAGTCTTGTCTTCGTCTCTGAGGTACATTGGGATCTGGTTGTACCCGGAGTATGTATCCATGAATGACAGCAAATGAAAACCTGAGGAGATGTCCACTAGTTTATTCATATTAGGAAGTGGGTATGGATCTTTAAGATAGACTTTGCTTAAATTTGTATATTCTATGCACATTCTCCATTTCCCATTTGACTTCTTCGCCAGGACCACATTGTGGTGTATGGTACTTCCCTAATGAAGCTGGCATTGAGCAACTCTTTTACCTGTTCTTCAATAACCTGCTGCCTTTTTAGGTCAACTTTCTTTTTCTTCTGGGAGATTGAACTTACATATTCCCTTATAGACAGGTGATGACAGATGAAGGTGGGGTCAAGCTCAGGTATGTCTGAGGATGTCCAGGCAAAGAGGTCTTTGTTTTTATGCAAGATCTCAATCAACTGGCGCCTCTCCCCCTCTTCTAGGTTCGCTCCAATCTTGGTGACCTGATTCGGCTTGGCACCAAGTTGAAAGGGCTGAAGTTTGCCCTCCAGCTAAGGTCTAGTACCCTAGATTTCTTTCCACACATCTAGCTTGATTATAAGGAAATTGACTTGATATAGAGCTGGGCTAGATGTGCCAGTTTTTACTTTCTTGGGCACCCTACAAATTCTGAGGCTCTCGTTATAGCATTTTTAGGCTGCAATTTGGTCACCTTTTACTGTGACTGTAACACCCGTGAAAACATAATGAACTTGTATATGATTACAGAGGTAGCCTAATATCTGTTTATCATGTCTGTTAAGTTTTGTAATTTTTTGAGCATGTTTGGGTACTTTGCTGCAATGCTATGTGTGGAAAAAACTGTTTTTAGCTCTGGAAATAGCTTAAACTACTTAGTTAGTGGACATAAAGTTGGAAAGTTTATTTCTAGGTCACAAATGTGTGAACTGTGCTACAGTTAAAGTTTGAGATTAATCGAAGTTAGTTTGATATTTTTAAGCATACTGGTTGTGTGTTTTAATGCCAGATAGACTGCTAGCAGATATGGAAAAGTATGGAAATGGTGAAATCAGATTTTTATTGAATCTTGGGATTTATTTTAAGTCTATTGGAAGTTAGAGAACTAGATTTGGTGAAATCTGAGTGTTCTTAATAGATCGAGGTTTTAGTACTTATCAAAGAGAAGCCTGTAACACCCTCCCTAGGGTATCACATTTTCGACTCCCGACTCATAATCTAAAAAGAAGTTCGTACAAAGTTTGAGTTATAAAATATGGGTTTTAAAATTTCTTTCTTGCTGAAACATAAACTTTCTGAAATTCATAAGTAATACGGAAAAACATATTGAAACAGACTCATATACAATACTGACACCAATTAATATTTAATAACTTAAAGAGAAATATAAAACTTACAGATTCTCTTTTTTTTTAACAGTAGTAACCCTATGACAAGTTCTACTTAATGGCACGGTATAACACTAACGTTAAAACTTAACATACTTATTCCTTCTTGTATCCATTTGGATGCATCGGATATCTGTTCTATGTCAACACTGCACACCTTCGAGTCCTGAATGTCCACTCCTTATTGTTGTCACCAACCTCAGAGTATCCATCGCCCGTTATGTCTAAGACAACTCGATCCTTCTATTATTTGATTTTAACAGTACAGACACAGCAAAACAAGATAACAAAGAGGTGAGATCACCTACACCAGTACCAACATGGCAGCACAGAGATAACGCAAACAACATATCATACAGATATATCATACCAGAATTCCAATAATGCACTCAACATTAATCAACTATCATCATCATACTATTAACATTATTATCATCACACAATAATCACAATAATGTCATCAACATGATTATCATCATCATCATCCAAGTATTCAAAACAATTGTCATAGCCAATATTCCTCAATTAATATATCACACAGATATAAATGTTCAGATATGCATGTACACAAGACTCGATTTCCTACTCCATGGAGCTAAACTCAGGTCGGAGAAAATGATCGAAAAGACTTGTCGGTACTACGTGCCTCAGACCACGTGCTTTAATTCCCATTTCAATTTTTGCACATCTAGCACATACACGATAGTCTTTATCAGATCTTGATTAAGAACAGTGTCTCAGTCAAGATCATCGGTGTGTTGCATTGGTCTAACCTACAAGAAGAAGCGTGACCAACCACCCGTGTAGGCAACCCGCACCCCGATGCCCCCAAGGTCAACAAGTGACTTACACTACGCATATCGCACCCACTCAAGAGGTGTGTTTCTCCTAGGCAATCAGCCATATCTAGTCCTCATCGGACCATTCCAATGCATGTATAATGCACCAAATACTAATCACAGGTATATCTCATAATTTCTCAGATATAGTTTATACAATGCACGAATATATCAGTGCAAGTCCAACCACAAGGGCCATTCTATTCAAATTCGTTTGTTCAAGTAAATCATATGCCTCAATGCATATTTTTTTTTCTAATGCATCTAAAATGCACCACGTGCCAATAACAGGCAAAACTCGTTGTTTTCACAAACAGTGTATGGACACTGGTTCAACAGTAATCATACTGTATTTTTCAATAACAAAATCATGTTATCATGTTTTCATAGTTATAAAACACTGTTGTCGTGTTTCCACAATCCCGCAACATTTCTGTTACGTTTTCACAATTCTAAAACATTTCTATTACGTTTTCACAACATCGTAACACTTCTGTTACATTTTCAAAATACCGCAACACTTCTGTTGCACTTTTAAATCACGTATTAATTTTTCAACGTTTTTCTCAATTGCATAAAAATATACGTTTCTCAAATTGCGTAAGAATTTTCCACCATTTTCAAAATCGCGTAACTTAAAAATCATTCTTTTAAGTTGCGTAAATCATTTTTCATCATTCTCAAAATATTTAAAACACTTTCTAAATCTCATAGTAGTTTTCTGCCATTTTCGAAATCACATAAAAATATTCTCTCATTATTCAAATCACGTAGTAATTTTTCAACAATATTTTAGTCGCGTAAAATATTTAAATGCTTTCCAAATCGCGTAGAAATATTTAAACATTTTTCAAATCGCGTAGAAATATTTTATTGTATTTCAAATCATTTTTAAGATACGTAAAATATTTTTCAACATTTTACAATCACGTAAAATATTCCTCAATATTCCAAACATTATTTTGGACTTAAATAAATCAATATCATTTTCAACACATTTTTCAAATTGCGTAAAAATATTTTACTGTATTTCAAATCGTTTTTAAGCTACGTAAATAATTTTTCACCACAATTTCATTACAGAAAATATTTCTTAACCTTCAAAAATTCCTTTTCAACTTTTCTCAAAATAATATAACTTTATACTTCATTTAATATATTTTCTTACTCAAGAAAATCTTTTTCCACAGTTCTTTACTCAAGAAATTCTTTTCGGAATATAATTCACAAAATCACTTTTCCATTGATGTAAATCAATGTTTCAAAATCTTAAATTTTCCTAACGTACTCCAAAACTTGAAAATAAGTTATACGTTAGTAAATTCTCAAATCACCATTATATTCTCCATTTTTCTCAAATCAATTTTAAAATCAATTCTCTTCAAAATAAATTGAAGTTAAAACATTTTCAACCTCTCTTTGTCTTTCGTTTACAAAATTTTCTCAAGTGATAAAACACTCTGATTCCCTTTCCAAAATCCTTGTATTAAACCAAACTGTATTTCTACTTTGAAAATTACTTTATTTTATAAAACCAAGGCATTACAAACCTTCTAAAACGTGGACATGACTATTGAAACCATCAAATATTTTTCCTTTTAAATTGATATTGTTTTACACAAACAAAACCATTAAAATTTTGTTTTCAAAACCGTGTGATTCATGGTCATAAAAACCAAACCCATTTGTTCAAATTCATTTTCACTTTCTTTGCAAATTCTTTTTCACTTTCTTTGCAAATCCTTAAAATCAACGTTTGCCCGTTTCATTCAAAACTCATGTTTAGAAAAACACTTAGGATCTTTTTACACAAAATAAATCAATAAAAATCCTTCAAAACCATATTCTTGTTTTCTTGAAAAACATATCCTTTGTTTATTTTCCATACTCTTCAAATCAATCCAATTTTTAATCTTTCATGAAAATCTTAAGTTATAAACACCTATGTTGAGGTGTCTTGACCGAAAATCCCATAGCCTTTAGAACCAAGAAAATTCATTTTTCTCCACTTCATAATTTTCATTAAACAAATCAATTTCCTTGTTCTTGAAAAATTTCAACATGAATCTTGACGAGCGTCGAACTCAGTCAAAATTATAACCGAAGTTATTACCTAAATTTGCAGTATAGTGAACAACACCGGATCGTCTCCTCAAGGATCGTAAATGCAATTTGATCAAATTAAGTTAAGTTAGAAAAGGGGGTTTTGATGGTTCAAGGTTCACAGTGACAAGATTTAAAAAGAAATAACAATTAGAAGAACAGTCAATTCAGAAATCTATCCGAGATTGGGTGGATTCAATCATAAACCTTTCAACAAACACTTGAAGCACATTTAAATGGTTAGCTTGGATCTAACCAACATCTCAGCATTAGATCCAGAATTCACACTAGACAATCGTCCAGAATTCAATTGACAAGTGATAAACACAAATCTGCAATCGCACCATTCATGTAAATATATGTCGATTTAAGTACCGAATTCAATTAACCTAGGCACCAATCAGTAACCTAACCTCTTCAATTACGTGATTAGTTTAGATCAATCAGTTCCAAGCTTCATCACAAATCTCAATCTTCAGTCATGTGATTAGTTTAGATCAATCAGTTCTAAGTTTCATCACAAATCTTAATCTTAAATCAAGATCAAATCAGATCAAACATAAACAGAATCACCATTCATGCATTCAAGATTAAGAAGAAGAAGAAGAAGAGAAGAGGAATTCAAATATAAATCGAATACATTACATAACCAAGGTCTCAAGAATCCAAACCACAATCTCTTCAAGAGTCCTAAATTGACCGAAAGTAGCTTAGCCCTCCATTACTATGAAGGGGAGCATCAAAATATACAAAAACTATGAGAAACTATGAAGAAACAAGAAGAAACTATGAGAGAAATGAAAGAGAATACATGAAAGAAATGATAACCAATGGTGCCTTTTATAGAAGTCTAGGGTAACAAAATGACAAAGGGGAGTGAGTGGATGAGTGGGTGAGTGAGTGGAGTGTTTGAGTGGAATGGTTGAGTGGGTTGGTTTAGTGGATTGGTTTAGTGGATGAGTGAGTGGAATGGTTAAGTGGGTTGGTTGAGTGGAAAATGCCAAAGGACTTTTGGTGAGTGGGAAATTATGGACATGAATGGGTGAGTGGATGGATGAGTGGGTGGATTAGTGGATGAGTGGGTGGAGTGGTTAAGTGGTTGGATTAGTGTATGAGTGGATGAGTGGGTGGATTAGTGGATGAGAGGATGAGTGGATTAGTGGATGGATGAGTGGGTGGTTGAGGACGAAAATTTCGTGTCTGACTTGGAAGCCAAAAACGACCAACTATACTTCAGATCCACGAAAAGTGCTCTACATGAAAGTTGTAGATCCTTGTCTTGGCTATAAAATGGATAGCCGGTTCGTCAAATTTGGCTTCCTTCAGCCCAAGATATGTCCCAAATACCATAGGTTGCTCAAACCTAACTTCAGCTCCTCTGTTCCGACTTGCAAGCTCAAAATGACCTACTAGACTTCCTTTTTTCAAAAAGTGTTCTTCATGAAAGTTGTTTATTTGGATCTTGACTATCCACTATCCAAATTTGAGCCCATCTTCATTATTACATCTTGAGATATGATTTTATGAGTGCACACTGTTTGGATTCTACTGACAGAACCCGTATTCTGACTTCCATGTAAACTTAGGTCCTTTAGACATCTTTTTGGGACTTCGAGCTCTTCATCAAAGTTGTAGAGCTTCCTCTTAGCTTTCCTACAAGGTAAAATTCATGTTCATCAGATATTAGGAACTCAAGTTATAGCCAAAATACAGAAACAGTGTCAAATCTCAATAATGCTGAAAATATTCAATTAGGACCAATTTGAGCTCAAACTCACAAAATCATACCAAACTCAATCAATTAAGAATATAGAGAGTGTAAATGACTAAACATAAGGGTTTCTTAATGAATAAAATATGTGATTATCAAATTCTCCCACACTTAGCTTTTTGCACTCCTGGGCAAGACTCAAGACCAAAACAAGGACATAAGAGATTAACAAAAATTTAAATTCCAATGACATTCAAGAACTCAAAATTTTACAATCAAGAAGAACAACTAAAGGTTCAAGGGATCAAAACATTCATGAGTTAACAATTTTCCACATCTCAAACCAACAAGCAAGGTATCTTCAACATGAATCGAGAATGATAGATCTTCACAAGATCCCCTCTCAATCTCTTAAGTGTTTAAAAGGTAGGTATTTCACTCAATTCAACCCATGAAAATTGCACTCCCATAAGCTTGCTTATATTCTACTTCTCCATTACTCAAAACACATGCACACACAAATCATGAGGACTTTATTCAAGGTTCTAGTGAGGTCAAGGTAACAGGAGAGGATAAAATGGATATGAGAAGATAAATACCAAAGAGAATAAAAGCAAATGAGAGCTGAGTTCAAATAATAAGCATAAAAGTTCATCCCAACTCTAGTGTATATCCCTTTACATATTCATTTCCCAATCCTTTTCTTTTTTTAAACGCTTGGTTTTTTTTTTTTTTTTTTTTTTTTTCTTTTCTTTTTATATATATGAACATAACTATATACATACATTTTTTTTCTTTTTAGGCACTCTTTTCTTTTTCAACAACCATTTTGTACACACACCCCCACACTTGTTCAAAAACTCATCCATTAACCAAGCTAATGTTCTTTTATTCCCTAAGGTAAAGTAAGAACACGATTTCTCATTTAAGGCACATAATGAGCTAGAAACAAGGAATGATCAAATAAGCTCAAAGGGGTTAAGCAAAGGAAAATATACAAGGTTGGCAGGAATCAGAGAATTTTCAAGAAGTCAAAAGAGTGCTTGATATCATATTGAAAACAAGGTTGGCTATTTGGTTAAACTAGTTAATTAAGAAAGAGGGCCTCAATCATGTTCATGCATGCAAGTGAAATGTAGCCTCAAAAAGAATCAAAGCAAGTTCTAGAGTGGTCATTAACATGAGTGAAAATCACACAAGAAAGAAGAGAATGGCATAAATGTTAAATCCATCCATTAGGCTCAAAATCTCACAAGGTATGCATCCATCAAACTCAATTCATCAATTCAATCATCCATCTCCAAGCATATCAGTTCAAGAAGGGAGAAAAGTTATTCAATCATGCAATGATCCCTTTTTTGTGTTTTTTTTTCTTTAACAACCAAAAGAAACATGCTAAAATCTCTCCCCCACACTTAATATAACATTGCCCTCAATGTGAAAGAGAGATATAGAAAAGAGCAACACAACCTGATAAGAAGTGAATCAACGCCAAGCAGAAAAGAAGCACACTGTCAGTTACGCATCAGACCCTGAAAAGAAATCAAACAAGAAAACGTTAGTACTTCCATAATTTAATACTAATTAATTACTACCTAAAAAACTCCTTACTCTGTCACCAATTAAGATGCATCTCAAGAGTAAAATTCTCCTTACTCTGCCATCACTAATTGGTTTAATAAGTCTATGACAGTCATATCATACTTTCCAAACAAAACAACAAATTCTTTTTTTAATAAAATCAAACCCATTAAAGAGAAAGTGTCAGATCTGGCTTTTTTTTTCTTGTTACTTCCTTCGCTGCTTCCTGTTGACCAATCTATCTGAGCTAATACATTATCAGGTACATACTCAAAAGCTTCTAATTTATCAATGAGCTCATCAATAGTGGAGGCAGAGATAAGAAGTTGTCTTGCCAAAGGAGTGATAAATTTCTGTTCCACAGCTTTGTCAAGAAAAAATAACAAAAGATCAAAGAAATTATTAACATTCAACAAACCAATGGGTTTATGGTGGATGTTCAGTTCAGCCCAAGAGACAATTTGAAAAATCTCTTCCAAAGTACCAAAACCACTTGGTAAGGCAATGAATGCATCAAAGTTTTCAAGCATTATCTTCATTTGTTCATGCATTGATGATACTTTAAGTTCCTCTCCAATTGTCTTTCCATTGATGTTCTGTTGAGCTAAAGGTTCAGGAATGACACCTAAAACTCGACTTGTCTCTTACATATGCAGCAAGTGATATAGCCCCCATTAACCCACGGCAACCTCCCCCATATACAAGATGAATATTCCTCGCAGCAAGTGATCGACCAAGAGTGCTAGCTGCGTTTACAAACTCTAATCCCTTCCCATAACTCAACCCACAAAAAACACAGACATTTTTGAGGTTACGAATAGAAGCCCCCATTCTATACTCTTCCTCCCTTTAAGTGTCTCTGAGTTGAAGGAAAATGGAGTTTTAAATAAGAAAAAGAATGGAAAGGGGAATAATTGCACCTATAAGGGTAGGTTGGCTGTTGTCAGAAAAGGTTGAAATTAAGAAACACAGAATCTTTTTTTCTTTTTCTTTTTCTTTTTCTTTTTTTTTTTTTATTTTTTTTTACTTCAAGAAAACCATCAAGGTAAAGAAGTCTAGAAACCCCTGAAGGACCCTGCTCAAAGGATCGTCTGTACAAAAATCAAAATACAACAAAATGATACAAAGATAAAAGAAATAGAAAATGATGACATAGTCAGTATGTACAGCCATGGCGTATCTTTATCTTGTGCGTCATGAGTGCAGTAGACATCACGTCCTTTTTTTTTTTTTTTTGAAATTGTTAGAAAAACTTGATGAAAGATGAGTGTATACTTACTTAAGATTGGGATGGAGGTAGTCTGCTCTTTCGGCTTTGTGCCAAAGCATTGTTGACCGATATTCGACCCATTCAAGACCAAACAAGCAACATAGGGCTCCCAAAAGGGACAAGTGGCCATAATACATTCGGCTGCCTCACATGTGGGATACAATCTACCTTCTTTGTTTTTCAATTAAGAAGGCTGGATCAGGATGCATGCATTTCCCCATTCACGGTGTGTGTTACCAAAGCCAACCCTAAGACGTATACATAATTTTTTTTTTGTTTTTATGTTTTTTATTTTTTTTTGTTTTTTTTTTGTTTTTGAGAGATGACATGAAGAAGAAGAAAAAGATGATATATATAGATTGTTTGAGGATATGGCTCACATCTGCCTCTAGTTTAACGTCCAGTAACGGCTTAAACGTCTTCTATGAGTCGAGGATAAGCTTCCCATCGAATTTTCTTATAAATTGGCAAACAGGGTCTTTTAGAGTCAGATTCCCAAGACTGTAGCGTTTTTCTTCATCCTTGAAGAGATTCCACAATTTAAGAATTTCATGATGCACTAATCCACAAGAATGCATCTCAAGAGTCAATAAGATATCATCTAATGACTCCTTACTCAGTCCATTCTTAATGAAGAAAATTTTATCTTCTCATTTGCGGAAACCATCCCCAAAGTATGACATCGCTTGTTACAGTTCCATCGTCCACATTTGTGACAGACTTGTAACCTTTTTTCTCTTCTTCTTTTAGAATATGAACTTCTTCCAAGACCAGGCATATATGAGTAAAATGAAATTGAGGACTCACCTGCTAATCGGACCTTTGCTTCAATTATCCAACGTACATCTTCTGGCATACCTTTGTGCATTAACAGTCTCAATCTTTCACATCGAACTTTGTAGATTTTTCTCAGAGCATTTTGAGGAAGAGAAGGAAAATGTTTTCTCAGGTTTGAAAGAATGACATCCATTTTGAAGGAGAAGAAGGGTTTAGTTATTTTGGGAAAGTGAAAAATAAACCGACTTGAGAGTCACGAGTACCGTATCCGCCACTTAAGGTAACACAAAGAACTCAAGAACTTGGTTTTCCGGGAATGGTTGAGACTTTGTCCATTAACTTTAAGCGCATTACCATTCCTAGGATCCTCAATATCTACGGCCCCAGAGGATACACGTGTTTGTGAGAAAAGAACCGCGTCACACGGATCTCAATTTTTCAAGGAGTAGGTGCGGATGATAATCTCAAAAGCAGAACCTTTTTGACCAATTTCCGCAACTTTTGCAAAAGGTGTAATGAGACCTTGAATAAAGTGGGCCAATAAAATCCATACTGCAAGATTTTCGCAGTTGTTGTCGTTGAAGAAAAAGTGACCTCCACTTGCTTCCGAGTGACAAAATTTAATGGCACTACCTACCTCATTGTCGGGCACACATGCATTTGTTTTTTTTTCTTCTTTTTTTTTTTTTTTTTTTTTCTTTTTTTTTCTTTTTTTTCATTCATAATGCGGATGGAGAAGGTTCATCACCTCCACTTCGCATTCTCTCGGAAGTTCATGATCTTGTTTGAGGCGGTGTCCATTTACGATGAAAGCTTTGGCGGTGACCACACTTTTAATCCGAAACAGACACCGAGAAGGAAAAACCTTAGTAACAATAAATGGTCCATCCCATCTAGACCTTAATTTGCCGGCATTAGTCGGAGGCGGGAGTTATAGAGGAGAACTTTTTGACCAATCTCAAATGTTTTCCTCAGAATCAACTTATCATGGAAAGCTTTGGTCTTCTCCTTATAGAGTTTGGAACTTTCATAAGCCTCCAAGCAGATCTCCTCCAATTGCTGCAGCTGCAGCTTCCTCTCCATACCTGCTTGATCTAGGTCCAAGTTGCACCTTTTCACCGCCCAGAATGCATGATGCTCAATTTCCACCGGCGGTGGAGGGCTTTTCAAAAACAATCCGATACGGAGACATCCCGATTGGTGTCTTATAAGCAGTCCGGTAAGCCCATAAAGCATCCTCAAGCCTCTTGCTCCAATCCTTTCTGTTAGGTTGAACTGTCTTCTGGAGTATCTGCTTGATCTCCCTATTAGAAATCTCGGCTTGCCCATTAGTTTGGGGATGGTAAGGTGTAGAAACTCTGTGCAAGACCCCATACTTTTTCATCAAAGCTTCCATGCTTCGATTACAAAAATGTGAACCCTGATCACTGATGATGGCCTTCAGAACTCCAAACTTGCAGAAAATCTGTGATCTAACAAAATCCACAACAACTTTGGAATCATTAGTCCGAGTAGCTTTCGCCTCCACCCACTTGGATACATAATCAACAGCTAGCAAAATGTAAACAAAACCAAAAGAAACAGGAAAGGGTCCCATAAAATCAATACCCCATACATCAAAAATCTCACAGAATAATAAGGATTTCTAGGGCATCTCATTCCTTCGAGAAGTGTTTCCTGTTTTTTGGCATTGATCACAAGATTTACAAAACACATATGCATCATGAAATAGAGTGGGCCAATATAATCCAGATTCTAAAACTTTCCTAGCAGTCCTTTGGGGATCAAAATGACCGCCACATGCAAGTGTATGACAAAAGCTAAGAATTGAATGAAATTCATTATCAGGCACACATCTCCTAATGACTTGGTCACTACAAAATTTCCACAGATAAGGGTCATCCCACACATAATATTTTGACTCACTCTTCAATTGATCAATCTGAGCCCTAATAAAATGTGCAGGGAAAACACCAGCAACTAAGAAATTTATCAAATCAGCAAACCAAGGAGTGTTACCTTGCGGCTTGAAAAGCTGCTCATCGAGAAGACATCATGGATAGGAAAAGTATCGCCTCCTTTTCAATTCGGCTTAGGTGATCGCCACTAAATTCTCTGCTCCATTTTTATCACAATTTCAATATCGAACTCTTGGAGGAGCAAAATCCACCTAATCAACCTAGGCTTTGCATCAAGCTTCTTCAGGAGAAACTTCAGAGCTGTATGATCTGAAAACACAACCACTCTAGAACCAAGCAAATATGATCGAAATTTGTCTAAAGCAAAAACAATTGCTAAAAGTTCCTTTTCGGTGGTGGTGTAGTTGACTTGTGCGAGGATCTAAAGTTCTTGAAGCATAGGAGATGACATGAGATATTTTGCCGACCCTTTGTGCAAGAACAGCTCCCAAAGCATAATTAGAGGCATCACACATGAGCTCAAATGGGAGTGTCCAATCTGGTGGCTGGATGATAGGTGTACTAGTCAATGCTTGCTTCAAGTGATTGAAGGCATCCTTGCATTTCTGGTCAAAATGGAACTCCACTTCTTTTTGTAGCAAGTTGGATAGTGGAAGAGCAATTTTGCTGAAATCCTTTATGAACCGCCTATAGAAACCTGCATGACCAAGGAAAGAACGAACCTCCCGCACGCATGTGGGGTAAGATAAGCATGAAATAACATTTATTTTTGCAGGATCTACCTCGATACCCTTGCTAGATATTACATGTCCTAAAACTATACCTTGTTCTACCATGAAATGACATTTCTCAAAATTCAGAACAAGGTTATTACCTGATGAAACCCTTATGTTTAGTCATTTACACTTTTCATATTCTTAATTGATTGAGTTTGGTATGATTTTGTGAGTTTGAGCTCAAATTGGTCCTAATTGAATATTTTCTGCATTATTGAGATTTGACACTGTTTCTGTATTTTGGCCATAACTTGAGTTCTTAATATCTGATGAACATGAATTTTACCTTGTACGAAAGCTAAGAGGAAGCTCTACAACTTTGATGAAGAGCTCGAAGTCCCAAAAAGATGTCTAAAGGACCTAAGTTTACATGGAAGTCAGAATACGAGTTCTGTCAGTAGAATCCGAACAGTGTGCACTCATAAAATCATATCTCAAGATGTAATAATGAATATGGGCTCAAATTTGGATAGTGGATATTCAAGATCCAAATAAACAACTTTCATGAAGAACACTTTTTGAAAAAAGGAAGTCTAGTAGGTCATTTTGAGCTTGCAAGTCGGAACAGAGGAGCTGAAGTTGGGTTTGAGCAACCTACGGTATTTGGGACATATCTTAGGCTGAAGGAAGCCAAATTAGACGAACCAGCTATCCATTTTATAGCCAAGACAAGGGTCTACAACTTTCATGAAGAGCACTTTTCGTGGATCTGAAGTATAGTTGGTCGTTTTTGGCTTCCAAGTCAGACACGAAATTTTCGTCCTCAACCACCCACTCATCCATCCACTAATCCACTCATCCACTCATCCACTAATCCACCCACTCATCCACTCATACACTAATCCAACCACTTAACCACTCCACCCACTCATCCACTAATCCACCCACTCATCCACTAATCCACCCACTCATCCATCCACTCACCCATTCATGTCCATAATTTCCCACTCACCAAAAGTCCTTTGGCATTTTCCACTCAACCAACCCACTTAACCATTCCACTCACTCATCCACTAAACCAATCCACTAAACCAACCCACTCAACCATTCCACTCAAATACTCCACTCACTCACCCACTCATCCACTCACTCCCCTTTGTTATTTTGTTACCCTAGACTTCTATAAAAGGCACCATTGGTTATCATTTCTTTCATGTATTCTCCTTCATTTCTCTCTAAGTTTCTTCTTGCTTCTTCATAGTTTCTCATAGTTTTGTATATTTTGATGCTCCCCTTCATGGTAATGGAGGGCTAAGCTACTTTGGGTCAATTTAGAACTCTTGAAGAGATTGTGGTTTGGATTCTTGAGACCTTGGTTATGCATTGTATTTGATTTGTAATTGAATTCCTCTTTTCTTCTTCTTTCTTCTTCTTCTTGATCTTGAATGCATGAATGGTGATTCTATTTATGTTGATCTGATTTGATCTTGGTTTAAGATTGAGATTTGTGATGAAACTTAGAACTAATTGATCTAAACTAATCACATAAATGAAGATTGAGATTTGTGATGAAACTTAGAACTGATTGATCTAAATTAATCACGAATTGAAGAGGTTAGGTTCTTGATTTGTGCCTAAGTTAATTGAATTCGGTACTTGAAATTAACATAGATTTTCATGAATGGTGCGATTGCGGATTTGTGTTTATCACTTGTTAATTGAATTCTAGACGATCGTCTAGTATGAATTTTGGATTTGATGCAGAGATCTCGGTTAGATCCAAATTAACAATTCAATTGCGCTTCAAGTGTTTTATGAAAGGTCTATGATTGAATCCACCCAATCTTGGATAGGTTTCTAAAATGACTACTCTTTAATTGTCATTTCTTCCGTTAATTTTGTTAAGTACGATCTTAAACTGTCAAACCCCCCTTTGCTAACTTTCACTTGATTTGATTAAATTGCATCTATAATCCTCGTGGAGATGATCCGGTGTTGTCACTGTGCTACAAGCTTAGGTAATAACTTTGGTTATAATTTTGACTGAGTTCGGCGCTCGTCAAAATTTTCACTTGATTCGTCACAATCTCCCCGGCAACGGCGCCAAAATTTTGACGAGCGCCGAACTCAGTCAAAATTATAACCGAAGTTATTACCTAAATTTGCAGTATAGTAAACAACATCGGATCGTCTCCTCAAGGATCGTAAATGCAATTTGATCAAATTAAGTTAAGTTAGAAAATGGGGTTTTGATGGTTCATCAGGAAAATAACCAGCTGCTGCAACAAATTAATCTGGAAAAACAGAACTACCATACTGAAGTGTAGGGCATGCATATGTGGGGTGAGATGAACAAAAACAAATGTTACACACAAGTGTAGCTTCCTGCACAGGTGATTGTTGTCTCACTACTATATGTCATACCAAAGAAGTCATCTCCTCAAGTTTTGACTCCATTATGCATGGTCCATTGTATCCTTAAAATGCAACAGAATGCAACAAAATGATAATGAAAGAAAAAGAAAAAATTAAAAAGAAAGAGTTAGTATGGGATCAACACTCAAAATATGCAAAAATAAATCTAGTTAATGTATCTAAACATTTTTAAAATTTATGGGAGCAACACAGGACAAAATCTACATAAAAATGAAACTAGAAAATGCAATAAAAATAATAAAAAATTAAAAAAATGGTCTAAATGATAGAATTTTGAAAAATCAGGGTTGACCTCACAGTTTACTGTGAGTCTTGTTTATCAGGCTATTTTCCTTTAGCCGACCAAGTTTTATATTTTTCTGGGCACATTCAGTTCGAAAATTGTATCAACTACCCATAATCACCAGTTTTCCGTCTTTCCTTCACTAGAGAAATTCAGAAATCTAAGAAAAAAATTGTTAGTGTAGTATGAACAATACTAGATAATGGATAAAAATATTAGAAAAGTTAATAAAAAGCAAAAGTTAGTAAAAACACTTAAAATGAAAAGATTACACTTACTAATCCCTGGCAACGGCGCCAAAATTTTGACGAGCGTCGAACTCAGTCAAAATTATAACCGAAGTTATTACCTAAATTTGCAGTATAGTGAACAACATCGGATCGTCTCTTCAAGGATCGTAAATGCAATTTGATCAAATTAAGTTAAGTTAGAAAAGGGGGTTTTGATGGTTCAAGGTTCACAGTGACAAGATTTAAAAAGAAATAACAATTAGAAGAACAGTCAATTCAGAAATCTATCCGAGATTGGGTGGATTCAATCATAAACCTTTCAACAAACACTTGAAGCACATTTAAATGGTTAGCTTGGATCTAACCGAGATCTCAGCATTAGATCCAGAATTCACACTAGACAATCGTCCAGAATTCAATTAACAAGTGATAAACACAAATCTGCAATCGCACCATTCATGTAGATATATGTCAATTTAAGCACCGAATTCAATTAACCTAGGCACCAATCAGTAACCTAACCTCTTCAATTACGTGATTAGTTTAGATCAATCAGTTCCAAACTTCATCTCAAATCTCAATCTTCAGTCAAGTGATTAGTTTAGATCAATCAGTTCTAAGTTTCATCACAAATCTTAATCTTAAATCAAGATCAAATCAGATCAAACATAAACAGAATCACCATTCATGCATTCAAGATCAAGAAGAAGAAGAAGAAGAAGAAGAGAAGAGGAATTCAAATATAAATCAAATACATTACATAACTAAGGTCTCAAGAATCTAAACCACAATCTCTTCAAGAGTCCTAAATTGACCCAAAGTAGCTTAGCCCTCCATTAACATGAAGGGGAGCATCAAAATATACAAAAACTATGAGAAACTATGAAGAAACAAGAAGAAACTATGAGAGAAATGAAAGAGAATACATCAACTTCTTCATGATAACCAATGGTGCCTTTTATAGAAGTCTAGGGTAAGAAAATGACAAAGGGGAGTGGGTGGATGAGTGGGTGAGTGAGTGGAGTGTTTGAGTGGAGTGGTTGAGTGGGTTGGTTTAGTGGATGAGTGAGTGGAGTGGTTGAGTGGGTTGGTTTAGTGGATGAGTGAGTGGAGTGGTTGAGTGGGTTAGTTGAGTGGAAAATGCCAAAGGACTTTTGGTGAGTGGGAAATTATGGAGATGAATGGGTGAGTGGATGGATGAGTGGGTGGATTAGTGGATGAGTGGGTGGAGTGGTTGAGTGGTTGGATTAGTGGATGAGTGGATGAGTGGGTGGATTAGTGGATGAGTGGATGAGTGGATTAGTGGATGGATGAGTGGATTAGTGGATGGATGAGTGGGTGGTTGAGGACGAAAATTTCTTATCTGACTTGGAAGCCAAAAACGACTAACTATACTTCAGATCTATGAAAAGTACTCTTCATTAAAGTTGTAGATATTTGTCTTGGCTATAAAATGCATATCTGGATCATCCAATTTGGCTTCCTTCAGCCCAAGATATGTCCCAAATACCGCAGGTTGCTCAAACCCAACTTCAGCACCTCTGTTCCGACTTGCAAGCTCAAACTGACCTATTAGGCTTCATTTTTTCAAAAAGTGTTCTTCATAAAAGTTGTTTATTTGGATCTTGACTATCCAATATCCAAATTTCAGCTCATCTCCATTATTACAGCTTGAGATATGATTTTATGAGTGTATACCATTCGGATTCTAGTGACAGAACCCGTATTCTGAGTTCCATGTAAACTTAGGTCCTTTAGACATCTGTTTGGGACTTTGAGCTCTTCATCAAAGTTGTAGAGCTTCCTTTTAGCTTTCCTACAAGATAAATTTCATGTTTATCAGATATTAAGAACTCAAGTTATGGCTAAAATACAGAAACAATGTCAAATCTCAATAATACTGAAAATATTCAATTAGGACCAATTTGAGCTCAAACTCACAAAATCATACCAAACTCAATCAATTAAGAATATGGAGAGTGTAAATAACTAAACATAAGGGTTTCTTAATGAATAAAATATGTGATTATCAAATCTCTAATTATGGGCATCAAAACCATAGCCATCTCCTTGGACATTGAAGCCAAAAATTGGTTTCCATTCCATCATCAAATCATAGCATACACATACATACACATATATATATATATATATATTAAAAGCATCCATATTATCATCATGCATAGTATAAGCATACCATCAAAATCATAAACTCATGCAAAGCATATTAAGCATAGGCAATTAATCAAAGCTCGTAAACACATATAAATTATTACATGACCATGGATATGAATCCTCACATGGATTTAACACCCATCAAATATAAGACCATCTCTCACCACCATGCTTGGTTGGTGAGATGGATCTCCCTCTTACCTCTTGAAGATCCTCAAAAACTCATTGTTTTGCTCCTTTTTCTAAGTACTTCATCACCAAGGGCTTCTCAAATACAAAACAAAATACATAAAAATTAGTATACCAAGCTTGATTAAGAAAACCATGGATCAAACATGGTTTAGATTATGAAAAAGAGAGAAGAAATGAATTTCCTTACACTTCACCATAATTACTCCATAACATGGATCTTGAAGAAAGTCCATGAAGATGAATGATTTAGAGGAAATCTTCAACATGAAAGTTGCTTAGAATTTCATGTAGATTCAAGATCTATGGTTGGATGAAATTAAAAGAGATTGAAGAGTGGTTTTAGGGGTCTTGACCAAATGGTTCCTCTTGAAGTACAAAGATGGAATTTTTGATTTTTGATAGAAACTTGAAGCTTGGATTTGAAGTCCAAGATGAATGATTTTGGAAAAACTCATAACTAGAGATGTTCTTAGAATGGTGTTTAGGTTTATAAAATCAAGTTGGATGAAATTAAAAAGTGATGGAAGGTGTTCTTGATAGTCATGGCCAAAACTTGCTTGGAGGAGAGGTGGAGAGAAAAGTTTGATGGGTTTTTGCTTTTGGAGGAGACAAAGATGACCAAGAATGATCAATAATGACCAAGATAGCTAATAATGGTCTTCAAAGCTCCTATATTCAGACCAAAACCGTGCCCCCTCTTCATGCATTCTCCTAAGAGTGCAAAGTACTCAATAATAGTCAATAATGATGCATAAATTGACCAAGACCTCAAAGAATGACATAAAGTTTTTCTTTAGCTCCAAAATGAAGCTCAAAATCGTCCCCCCTCTTCCTAATGCATTCATGTAGTTGTCATCTTTTTCAAGCCATTATTTGAAGCCTTTCTAGCCATTGATTAATTCAATGGTTAGGATTTAGATAGACTTTTGATTTTAGAAGATTTAATCTAGGCCATTGGATCTTTCTCCTTTAAATTCTAGCCATTAGATGTGTCTCCAAAAATTAAGGGTTAAGATTGCTCCTTCAAACTTTTAATCCAAGGGTTATAATTAGTCTTTGTCACTTTTTAAGACTAAATCTTCACTATTAATTAAATCTTCATCCAATGGTCATAAATGGTCTTTGTTACTTTACAAGACCAAATCTCCACCCTTGATTAATTCTAAATCCAGTGGTTGTAAATGGTCATAGCCATTATATAAAACTAAATCTCTACCCTTGATTTAATCTCCATCTAACAGTTATAAATAATCTTATTTACTTTTAAGATCAAATCTCCACCGTTGATTAAATCAAGATCAAGTCTCCATCGTTAATTAAATCAATGGTGGATATCCAAACCACCAATGTTGACTTAAGCAATATAATTTCTATTTTTATCTGCTAAAACCCCACGAAAGATTATATTTACTGTATTTTTATCGTCTGATAAATAAATACAGTACCAAACACAGTACAATAAAATTTTAGAAACTGCTTCCGAATTCAGGTTTAGTAAGATCCCCTGTCTCCGTCTAAATAGTAGAATTTTTTCTATGCGTAGAAAAATTTTTACTTTACGGGACCCACCTGAGCCCACGTAAGGTCACATGGGCCCACATAAGACCGCCTGGGCCCACATAGGACCACCTGGGCCCATATACAGTCAAAAAAATTCATAATTATCTACAAAAATCACAAATATTAGAAAATATTTGAAAATCAAGTCAGATTATTAAAAATAATTAACAGTCAAGAGAAATAAATATTTAAAGATTTTATCCGGCCCGAAAAATTATTATTTTCCTGACACAGAGTAAATCACTCAAAACGATCAAATACGCTGATGGAATAAACACAATAATTTTACAGTGCACAGAAATTACTAAATAGTAAAATTCTGTTAACTGTCAAAATTATTGTTTAAGAGATAGGAAATTCAGGGTGTTACAAAACCAAATTTGACTTCTCTTTATAAGCATTCCACGACAGAGAAGAGAAAACATAAACAAAAGAAAGAAAAGGAGAAAAGAGAAAGGGAAACCATGAAAGGGAAAGAAGAAGAAGAAAGAGGAAGAAAGGGAAAGAGGACGGAAGAGCTTGGATATTCCATGGCACATCATTGGCTTCATCTTCATCTTCAAGACCTTGAGGTAGGGGTTTTGTGTTCCTTACATCTTCTTTTCTCCCATTTTTACCATTATGCATATGTGATGCATAATAGGTCATCTCGGATGTTATAGTTGTTTGGAGTGTTTTCCTTGCTTAGATGAGTTTCTTTGGTTATTTATGACTTGTTCATGAGATAAGTTTGGGTTAGAAACTTATAATTTGTCATTTGGACCTTTGATACTAAAAGTGGGAAAAGTTAGGTCATGGATGATGATTTTGGTCTTTGGATCCAAATTGGAGGTTTTTGTTTGTGATTAATAAATCCATGTTCTGAAGCTGGTGCCGCAGCATGAAAGTAATGCACTTCTAGTATTGGAACCCAAGAGCAGGGCGCCACGGCATGGCACAGGTAGTGCCACGTCATGGGCTCCAAGACCTTCAAAAATGTGTTTTTGATATCTTTGAAATTTCCTAAGTGTTGGGACCATTCATATATGCTTTCCTAAGTGTGTTGAGGCACTAATGGAGGCATTTCTTAGAGAAAATAACCATTTATCATATGTGAGTTTTGTGAGAAACCTAAGCATCATTTGAGATATGGAATGCCTAGGTTAGTATTTAGAACTTTGGTAAGCATGGGACTGATGTTATTATCATTTATGATAATGATATGTTTGTGAAACATAGTTAAGGTGAGTGATATCCTCTTTATGCTTGTTGAATAGTGAAGGTGAGTAATAACCTTTCTACTTTTGTGATGTTGATATGTGATGGGAATGACACATTGTGTGAGTATGTGAGTATTCATAAATTAGTAGTTGGAAAACCTCGTGGAGGAGTATAGTCACGTTTAAGGGCATTGGTTGTGAACTCATGTAGGAGAATATCCGATGTGGCATTGAATGTGTATTATATATATATATATATATATATATATATATATATATATATATATATATATATATATATATATATATATATATATATATATATATATATATATATACATATATATATCTATGAATGGTATATAAGATGGTAATAGTACACTCATTATTGTGAGATGGAATAGCCCATTCATTTCCATGTACTGTTAAATTCCATACTACTCAGAAAATACAAGGAATGGAATTCTTGGAAATAGTCGAGTTTCATGACATTATGTAACACTCCAAAATTTAGCTATTTGACAGTAATGATAGAAATGTACTGTTTTGTGATTTCTATATGTTGTAAAATTATTTTGACTGTTCTGTGACTGTATTTGATCGTTTTGTGTGATTTGCTTCGAGTCAAGAAAATAATAATTTTCGAGCCGGAGAAAATCTTTACGTATTTATTCGGAGCCGGGGGATCTTACTAAACCCAATTCCGAGAGATATGTGACATATTTTTTTAATTTTTAGAAATTATCTGTGAAATAAAAATATACTGTATTTTTATTTTACAACGGACAAATATTTACTGGCTTGTAAGCAGTAATATTCTGTTCATTAAGTAATAATTTATGTAGCTATTGTCTGAAAAATATCTTCTGTGAACCAATAGGATTTAGTCAAAATAGATGGCTTGAATTTCTAAACCAATAGGAAAAGGTCAATAAAAATGGTTAGACTAGTTGGTAAGAAACTAGATGACTTAAACTAAGTTAGTTCAAAGCTAACTAAGTTAATCTAAAAATGTCTAAGTAGTAACTAAATGGAACAAACCTAGTTTGCTACCCGTTAGAGTTTCTAGTTACATGAGTTTTCTAGTGCCTTCTAGAAGATTACTTAGTCACACCAATGTAACTAAGTAGTTAGTAAAGAAGTTAGGAAATCTAACTAAGTTAGCTTGATTCAATTAAGAAGCAATTGAATTAGAAAGTTGGTTAGCTTTTCCTTGGAGCCCATAGTTAGGAAACTTCAAGAACTTGATGACTCAAGTCATCTAAGCCTATAGAAAACAAGCTTGGAGGCAAAGGCTTGAAGATCAACCTTTGATTCAATCTATGGCTATTGAAGCTTCAAAAAGTGGCTAGATGAATTTAAGCACTCTTTTGGTGTCCAAGGGGGGGCTCACGGTTTTAGGCTTTAGGAGAAGCAAAGTAAGACTCTTCATTCATTTCATTTCATCTTCATCATCTTCCTAAAGCCAAGCTTCACAAAATTCTCCCCATTTCTCTCAAGAATACCTCATGGCCATACCACTCCATACCATCACCCAACCTTCAATAATTTTCACCAATCATATTTCTTGAATCCTTACCTTATTTCAAGACACTTTGTTATTGAAGTCTTGATCAAAATCATCCATCTTCAAGGAGTTCTTTCAAAGCCAAAACTACACACAAAAACTCTCATATTTTCCTTTCTTTTGATACCACACGGCCAAAGTGCTCAAATACCATATCCAACCTTTTATAATGTAACACCCTTGTCGGGATGCCATATTTATTATGCAATAAAATAAAATAAATAAAATATTACCCAAGTTACAAAACACTTGATACATAATTAATAGGAGTCGTAAATTTTTTTTCCTTTTATACAAGATATCATTAAATAAAATAACACAGAACATAAAATAAAGCAAACTGTTATCACACACATAATATACATATGATTTTATCTTAAGTTATACAAATAATTTACAACTACAAAATATTTAAACAAAGCAGTAAATAGTTAATATACAGTACAACAACATAAAGTACCCAAGTGCACATCATAGATCCCTAACCCTCCGAAGGATCACTCTCAGATGAAACATCGGGTGACAGGAATCCAGGATGTCTCACAGTTCCACAGATAGGAGTCCATGTTGTTGACACTATACTAATCTCACTAGGAACATGGAAGAGTCCTCCCCAGTGACGCCTCAAATCCAACGACATCTCCAAATGTAAGTACAAGGTAGTAGTAAAAATTGGCTCAGCATCAAACTCTCCGCGTAGGGACACAGTCAGACGTCCCAAGTAGATCACCGATCCTCGATCCTCGCGTGATCACCGATCCTCGATCCTCGCGTGATCACCAAGCCTCCGAACCTCCGTGAAACTCGAGTCTCATGAAACCAAGAAATCCCGGCAACGCCATACTAACTAGTCAATCTAAAGGATATGGATGATCGGAAGGCTCGCACTCATCGAACTGATCACCCGTTTGCTGTAGTTCCTCCTCCTCAAGATACACACAATCTTGAGGTTGCTCCTCTTCCTCAAACTCTTTATAAACATAAATAATAATACAAAAAAAAATACATATAGAGATGTGAGATAATCATACATCAATACCAACATGGCAAATAAGAAAACGACAATACAACAGTTATCACAGTTTAATACAGTAAAGCATACCATAACATCATAAATAATAACACAATTCAACACATAAATTTTAATACGACAGTATCATATAATATCACACTTAATAATGTTATAATGCATGACACATATGCAAATGCAATATGACTCGTTCATACTCCATGGAGCTAGACACAGACATTAGAGAGAAGGACCCGTAAAGATCTATCAGTACCTCAGGCTACCCAACCAAACTATTCCACTATCTAACGTCGTGTCTATAGCCCACAGTCCAACGTCGTGTAGTAGTACACAATTCAAAATACGTCGTGCACTACAGGCATTGTACTAAACAGTCTTTACAAGATCTTGATTAAGTATAGTGCATGTCGAGATCATTAGTGTGTTACCATTACCACGACCCAGAGGAGCGACCAACTGTCCACATGTGGAATACTCCACACATTAATGCCTCCAAGTTCACACAAAATGAACCACACTACGCCTATCACACCGACAACACGGTGTAATTTGCCTCGTCAATCAATCACCAATATCAACCAAATTGGCACAACTCAATGCATGAATAAAATCAATAATTATCAAATTACCCTTTACCTCAAAATATTATCATATTTTACAAACACGCCTTTAACCTCAAAATTCCCATATATAGTACGTCACCACTTGACAGTACCATATCTCAACATGTCTGGGTCTACCACTTTGGCCTGACTGTAAAACTTGCTATTTCAATTAATCGCATAGAAATTTTATCGCGTTTTCACAATCACGTCACTTTTACAAACATTGTTAAATTGCGTAAATATATTTTGCTATTTTTAAAATCGCGTAGTATTTTTAAATCGTTTTCTCAATTGCGTAAGATTTTTAAATTGTTTTCTTAACCGAAAAGCTTTAAAATCTCTATTTTAAAACTGCATAAGCTATTTTTCATACTTTTAAACTACGTAGAATATTTTCCTTATGTTATGAATATATTATAAAATGTTCTCTTTTATTTGTCTGTTTCTAATAAATTTTGACAACATTTTGTCTATAAAATCTATTAAAATTGTGTTTTCTACGTTTTTCCTTTAAAAATTCCCTTTGTTTAGTTTATAACTACAAAATCCACTTTAGTAATTATCACTATACTTTAAAATTCAAAAGTAAGTACTTTTCAAGAGTTTTATTCATTTTTCTTCTATACCTTATTTCTAATAAAATTAATTTACTTCTTTAAATCTTGAAAATCCATTACAAATGTATTCTTTCTAGGTTAAACATCTAATCTACACTTAGAAAATAAATTTTTGGATTGATTACTCATTTAGAAGGCATGTTGGCCGAATTTCACAAAACCTTGGCACTTGATCTTTGGATCAATTTCTATCTTCAATATCATTTTGGAATTCATTAGTTTACCTAATTCCATTTACTCCTTCCTTTAGAAAATGGTTGAGCACATTTTGGTTCTCTTTTCTTGTTGAAGCCGAAAGCTCCATGGTTGTGTTCTTTGGAACACTCATGCAAACCTTACATGTTATTCACATCCTAATTAATAATCATGCATATATCAACACATGTAATATATTTTAAAGCTCATAGACATGCATACAAACAATGTCAAACACAAATAGGAAAGCATTTAAACAATCAAACAAATGAATCCTTATGGATTCTTCACACACATACAATCCATTTTCTCATCACCACACATGGTTGATGAGATCAAATCTCCCTCTTACCTTTAAAGAAGATAAAACCTTCTACTCTTCTTCCTAGTTGATTTCGTGATCTCCCCCAAAGAAACCTAACATGCTCAAACAAATTTTTAAAGGTTATAACTATAGGAGAAAAATATAAAACATGGATAAATCATGGCTTAGAACCTTAGAAAAGAAGTTAGAAATGAAAAACAAGGATCTTCACCTTTTAGGAAAAACCTCCAAGGTAATTTTCCAAGCTTAAGATGAAAGATTTTAGAAGAACATTCGACTAGAGATATTCTTAGAATAGTGTTTAGAGTTGAGGAATAAGGTTAGATGAAATTTTACATGGTTGGATGGTGGTGTAGGGTGTTTGGCCGAATGGTTCAAGGAAGAAAGGCTATGGAGTTTTCTCTTGGTTTCTTGCTTTAGGTAAAATGATGAAGATGAAAAATGATCAAATTACTCTCCCTCCTCCTATCCATGGCCGTAGCACTCATTAAGGAGGTGGCCTCCTTGTTTGACTCTCCTATCACCTAATAGCCCTAGATTTGATCAAAGGTTGATATCAAAGCTTGGCCTCCAAGCTTGTCTTTCATTAGTGCATGAAAACCTAGTCACTAAGTGACTAAGCTCTTCTTGAAGCTTCTTGAAAGCCCTTTGCCGAATGGCCTCTTAGGAGAGCAAACTAAGTTTGTAATCCATTTGGTCATCTAGTTACATTTAAGTGCATTTGAGTAATTTGTTTAGTTACTTGCCTAACTATATAGTTACTTAGGTTAACTAGGTTAGTCTTGATATTTTGAGATCACCATCTAACTAGAACTTAACTAGATAGCTAACTAGGT
This sequence comes from Ormosia emarginata, assembly GCA_029884605.1. Taxonomy (NCBI): domain Eukaryota; kingdom Viridiplantae; phylum Streptophyta; class Magnoliopsida; order Fabales; family Fabaceae; genus Ormosia; species Ormosia emarginata. The sequence continues at coordinate 4,920,504 of JAQQTP010000074.1, forward strand.
TACTTCACTTATTTATTACATAAGCCTTTTATGTTAACTTAGTTTGGTTTTAAGCTAACTTGGTTAAGCTTTCTAGTCTTAATCTAACAAGTCTAACCATTTTTGTGGACTTGATTCCTATTGGTTTAGAAATTTCAAGCCTACATTGTTGACTTGTTCCTATTGGCTTAGAATTTAGTCTAGCCAAAAACGTTGACTACTTTATTAAATATGGGTCCCACAGACTCTTCCAGGTCTATGGTCGTTTTGGAGCAAATTTCTACTATTTTTGAGACAGTAGGTACTGTCAGATAAAATAATATTATAATAATATAAAATTATTTTATTGCACAGTTAAATCCTAAAAATTAAAAGATTAATAACCATATCACTCATAATTGGATTTAGTAAGATCCCCCAGCTCTGAATAATTAAAATAAGATTTTCCCGACCCAGAAATTATTATTTTCCTGACTTGGAGCAAATCACACAAAACACTCAAATATGAACACGAAACTGTCAAATAAATTTTATAACATATAGGAAAACATAAAACAGTATAATAAGGATAAAACGATAATTTATGTAAAAGTTGGGGTGTTACAACTCTCCCATACAAACAGAAATTTCATCCCCGAAATTTGTTGTACATCAGAATAACTGAGGGTATTGCTCCCTCATTTTATCCTCCAGCTCCCAGGTAGCATCACCTGTTACGTCATTCCATATCACCTTTACCAGCTCGATCATCTTCCCTCGAAGTTGTTTCACTCTCTTGTCCACAATCCTAACAGGAAATGTCTCATATGTCATGTTGTCCTTTAGCTGCACTTCGTTGGGCTGTATAACATGTGTCGGATTGGGAATACATTTCCTCAGTTGAGATACATGAAATACATTATGTAGATTGGATAGAAAAGGTGGTAAAGCTATCTGGTAGGCTACAGGACCTATCCGTCGAATAATTTGATAAGGTCCAATGAACTTAGGAGTAAGCTTCTTGGATTTGATAACCCTTCCGACACCAGTCGTAGGTGTTACTTGCAAGAATACATGCTCACCCTCCTCAAATTCAAGAGGTCGCCTTTGCTTATCAGCATAGCTCTTTTGTCTGCTTTGAGTCATCTTCATCTTTTCTTGTATCATCTTCACCTTTTCCATAGTCTGTTGCACAAGATCTGGTCCAATATTCATACTCTCTCCATCTTGATACCAACACAAAGGTGTTCGACATCGTCGTCCATACAACGCTTCATAGGGTGCCATCCCTGTAACACTCCAAAATTTATTTATTTTATTATGAATGTTTATTTTGTAATATTTGTGATTTTCTAGATTTTTCTGAGAATGTAGAATATTTTAATATTATTCTTCGTTCTACGTGCAAATTGAGCGGAGCTGGGAAAATGAGATATTTTTCCCAGAGAACCTTGATCTATGGAAACGTCGACGGGGGATCTTACTAAACCCGAAGCTGGACATGGTTTACGAAGTTTCACGTTTTTTGAGAGAAATTCAACAGACGAATAACAGAATACTGTGTAAATTTCATCTGTCAGATTAATTAATACTAACTTCTGTCAACTGTAACTATTATCCATTAGATAATAGCATGTAATAAAAATCTTACCACATTATCCAAAATCTACTCAGTGTCACGTTCTTTAACTTTATTTATAAAATAAAGATAAAGTTAATTCAAAACCCATTATAGGAGGCTTCCAAGAAGTTTCCTTATCAACACATTTTCTCTCTCTTCCCTCTCCACTCTTCTTCACGGCAGAGGCTATTTGGGAGCCTAAATATTCACATTCCCACTTTATTACCTTATTCTCACATTTCTAAACACCAAATACACTTATCACCTTTTCTCTTCTTCATTTCTTTTTTCTTCTTCCTCCTCCACCGTACACCCACTTCCTGGAGGAAATCTCTATAGTTTGCTTCACCATCACATTTCTAGATTTATTACACCATTCCAAGACCATCCTCATTGGTGGTCATCCTTTGGTTCTTCTTCTTCTTCCATTATCCACCATTGAAGCTAAAGCTGTGAGCTTTGAGGTAAAGTCTTCAACTTTCTTCTATTTTCTTCTCATTTTCATTTTCCTTGGTCACCTATGTAACCAAGAACTCACCTTTCCATAGTTTGAGTGTACAATGTAGAAGTCACTGAATTTGGTGTTCTCTTGAAGGGGGGAGAACGAAAATCAAAGAGCAAAAAGGAGTAGCACCATTGTGTTGTCTTCATTTAGGTAAGAGGGAGATAATCCTCTTCAACCAATCTTGGTAGTAAGGAGATGTCATGTGTGTTGTTGTTGATTGAGGGATCCATGGGTGGATTTCCCTCTTCATTATGTGTTGTTCTTTCTTCTTTTCACAATGGCGTATTTGGTTTGATTTGTACGAGTTATTGATTTCCTTTATGTGATTTTGGATGTATGTTTGAGTTAATATGATGTTGGAAATGTTATGGATTGATGTGGTTTGAGTTTGGATGGCTTAAAGATCATTTTTCAGCAAGTTTATGCGTGGTAATCGATTACACAGAGGCTGTAATCGATTACCAAGCCCTTGGAGTTACAAAACCGTGATTCTGGGAATCACGTAATCGATTACATCCTGTATGTAATCGATTACGGAGATTTTGTCTAGCTTGTAATCGATTACCAGGGATGTGTAATCGATTACCAAGCCTCTGGAATTACAAAATCGTGATTCTGGGAATCACGTAATCGATTACACACTGTCTGTAATCGATTACGGAGGTTTTGTCCAGCTGGTAATCGATTACCAGAGTTATGTAATCGATTACTAGGTCCCTGGAGTTACGAATCTTGTTCTGGGAAGCTATGTAATCGATTACATTCAGTCTGTAATTGATTACAGAGGTTCTGTTGAGTTGGTAATAGATTACCAGAGATATGTAATCGATTACCAGTGTCTTAAAATGAGATTTTGAGCTGAAAATGATGGAAATATGGTTCCTTATCCCTTGTAACTCAAACATAAATCTTAAACCCTAGATTTGGGGATTTTATTTCACTTAAATGTGATAGGATTGTATATCCAAACCTATAATGGAGAAATGATCTTGAAAGTGAAATTTTTGGAATCCATAACATGGAAATTTTGGTATGTATGAAATGATGAACATGCATATGTGTTGATACTAAGAATGGTTAATCTTAATTGTGAGTTCCTATGTGGGACCAAGTTCTTGATGAAATTATGACATGTTAATATTGAAAATGAATATATATGTCATTGTGATACACTATGATGAATGCATCATTGATGAACATACATGATTGGACATTGTGTCGTCATGCATATGTGTTGTCCATTGGACATTGTTGAAAAGGCTATGTGTGCCTAGAAGTTTGAAGAACACCTTTGTGCTGGTGCGAGTAGACTAAGCGTAGGTGTCATATGTTGTTGACCTTGGAGGCGTCGGGGTGTGAGTGTCTCACAATAGACAGTGGTAGCTCCATTAGGGCCATGGGATAGACCAGTGCGACACACTGAGGATCCTGACTGGGACGCTGTCCTATATCGTGATCAACTGTTGAGGTGCTATATGTGGGCCATTTTAAGCAAATGTTTTTATGAGATGAGCACACTATTTTTAAGGCTAACGATAAATTGACATGACTCCTTGATCATTCACTCCTAAAATGTATTGTCTAGCTCCATGGAGTAGAAATTTTTAGTACCCTTTTCATTGTGGGTTGTCAGTCACAAGGTTCATTGGGCATGAACATTTATAATTGTAAAATATGTTTGCTATTATAGCTGCAATAATTATTTGATTCTTGGAAATATTGATGTTGTTTACCTGTTATGGATAATGCTTACGGTGATTCATTGTTGTTTTACTCTTATTGCTACTTTCCAATTATTATTGTACTTGGATTTATGAACTGTGCTTTATGTGGGCGTCCAGCGCCGTTTAATTTTCTTGCTGCCATTTTGGTACTGAAAGCTGGGTGTCTCACCTCTTTATGTACTCTCTCTATTTGTGTATTCTGTCGGATTGCATACCTCTGAGAAGACATTCGTGAAGAAGATAAGGAAGCTCCTAAGTTTCCAAGCTTCTGGCCAGACTACGACTGAAGCTGTTTGAGGATGTCGTTGTGCCCCTGTGGGTTCTTCGGCTACGTGCGGATCAACTTTCACGGAGGTCTTGATTATTGGCACATTAACGTGCAGATGGATCACTATGTATATCATGGGGAGCTGACGGTGTCCCTTGTATGGGGTCGTTATGACACCTCCATTTTTTATTTTCATACTTTTGTCTGGTTGGAGTTTTACATGCCCGTTAGGGACATGTGGGCTGATATGTACTACACCCCACGTGATGACTCCTTTTTGTCCACTGCCCGTGCTCCTGTCCGTTGCTCTGTCGCTTCGATGGATGTTTCCTCAAACGAAGTGGATCCTAAGGAGGACCTGGCTATGGTCCCTTCTCGTCAGTCATAGGAGCTGATACTAGTGGTAGCTACTGATGGCTAACCATTTATCTTTTTGGGAAGCTAGACGTTTTGCTGTACAAGCTGGTGTATATTTGTATATCTTTAGGTGGGTACATATTTTAATTTTTGTACATTTTGGAAACGTAATTAAACATGCTCTTAGACATATATATGTTGTGTATGTTTCATTTTACATTGTTAAATTTTATTTATTGTAACTGCATTATTTAAGATCTCTACACATGATGGATTTTAACTTGACTCTCTTAACGTTACTCGGTAATGATTTATAATTTTAACAAAAAAAAATAATATACATAGTGATATTTATAAAGGAACCTAAATAACCATAAAATGAATCGAGACTACGAGTTTTAAAAATAATTACTATTTTTCACAATTTAATTTATTTCGCTTATGTTACAAATTATTATTATAGTTATAGTGCGACGTCCTTTCTTCGCGGTTACTTAAAGAAAAAGTGGCGTTACAATTCCTATACTTGAGTGAAAACTATTGTTGTAGGTGAATTCTATCAAAGATAAAAATTCATCCTAACTTCCTCGTTGTTCCAACATACAAGTGCGCAACAAGTCTTCTAAAGACTGTACCGTGATCTCCGTCTGACCATCAGTCTGCGGGTGATAAGCAGAACTCAATCGCAGTTTTGTTCCCATGGCTTCTTGCAAACTCTGCCAGAACCTTGACGTAAACCTTGGATCTCTGTCAGAAACTATACATGTAGGTACACCATGCAGTCTAACAATTTTGCTGATGTACATCTGGGTTAATCTTTCCAATGAATACTTAATATTGATCGGTAAGAAGTGTGCTAACTTCATAAGCCTATCAATTATAACCCATTTAGAATCATGTCCTTTCCTTGTTCTCGGCAATCCAGTAATGAAATCCATTGTGATACTATTCCATTTCCATTCTGGAATAGCTAACGGTTGTAACATACCGGCAGGTCTTTGATGTTGCACCTTTGCTTTTTGACAAACGAGACAAGACGCCACATGGTCTGCTACGTCTCTTTTCATCCTTGGCCACCAAAACAACCTTTTTAAGTCTTGATACATCTTAGTCATCCCCGGATACAGACTCAGATCACTAGTATGAGCTTCATCCAAAATTCCTTTCTTAAGCTCGGGATCATCAGGTATACAGATTCTTCCCTCAAATCTTAAGATTCCATTAGATCCTTCCTCTACTGTTGCTTTATGACCTTGCTTCAAAAATTCCTTTTCATTTTGCAAAAACGCATCCTCATCATGTTTATCTCGAATTACATCTAGCAATTCATTCAAGATCATAACCTTACCTAGACGAATCTTTCCAGGTACCAATTCCACTGACAACCATACATCTCTGAATTTGTTGATCAATTCCTCCTCCTTTATCATCATCGTAGAAACACTGATCACCTTTGTACTCAAGGCATCCGCTACCACGTTCACCTTTCCTGGATGGTATTGAAATTGAAAATCATAGTCCTTCAAGAATTCCAACCATCGCCTCTACCTCATATTCAATTCCTTTTGATCAAACAAGTACTTCAAACTCTTGTGATCACTAAAGACATTGAACATAGCTCCATACAAAAAATGCCTCCACACTTTCAATGCAAAAACCACTGCGGCTAGTTCCAAATCATGCGTTGGATAGCTCTTCTCATTAACCTTTAACTGTCTAGAAGCATAAGCCACCACATTCCTGTTCTGCATCAATACACATCCTAACCCTTCATAAGAAGTGTCACAATACACTTCAAAAGATTTGTTAGGATCCGGTAAAATTAGCACTGGTGCAATCATTAATCTTTTCTTCAATTCTTGAAAACTCGCTTCACGTTCTTCTGTCCAATTAAAAGCTTGACTCTTTCTCGTAAGCTGTGTAAGTGGTCTAGCTATCCTGGAAAAACCTTCTATAAACCTCCGGTAATATCCGGCCATTCCAACAAAGCTCGTAACTTTTATCACTGTCTTAGGCCTTTCCCATTGTAAAATAGTCTCCACTTTCGATGGGTCTACCGCAATACCTTCCTTGGAAATCACGTGACATAAAAATTGAACCTCCTCCAACCAACATTCACACTTTGCCAATTTTGCCTACAGCTTCTTTTCCTTTAAAATCTAAAGAACTATACCGAGATGTTCAGCATGTTCTTCCTTAGATTGAGAATAGATCAGAATGTCATCAATAAAGACAACGACAAATCTATCTAGATATGGATGAAAAATCGTATTCATATAGTCTATGAATATTGCAGGAGCATTCGTCACTCCGAACGGCATCACTTGAGACTCATAATGTCTATAACGAGTTCGGAAAGCTGTCTTAGGCACATCATCTACCTTGACACGAATCTGATGATAACCTGATCGCAGATCGATCTTAGAGAAAATAACTGCTCCCTTCAACTGGTTCATCAAATCATCAATTCTCGGAAGCGGATATTTATTCTTTATCATGACCTTGTTCAACTGATGATAATCCATGCAAAGACGAGAAGTTCTATCCTTCTTCTTGACTAGCACCACTGGTGCTCCCCAAGGTGAAATACTCGGTCACACAAACTGTTTCTCCAACAGTTCCTCTAATTGCTTCTTTAACTCCACCAGTTTCGCTAGCGACATCCGATATGGTGCAATTAATATAGGACCTGCTCCAGGTACCAAATCGATAGAAAACTCGATCTCCCTCTCCGGTGGCAAACCAGGTACGTCATCAGGAAAAATCTCTGGAAATTCATTGATGACAGGAATAGCATTCACGTCTTTCTCACTCTTGACTTCTAGAGAAGATAATAACATATATCCTTGAGCTCCATCTCTCAATAATGATTTGACTTTAACGGTAGTCAGAAATCCAGAACTTTCTTCCTTAGGAAAAACTATGGTTTTGTTTGCACAGTCTATAAGGATATGGTTAGAAGATAACTAATCCATTCCTAATATTACATCTATCTCAACAAGAGATAAACAAATTAAATTAACCGAAAACACACGATCCTTTCTAATAACAGGACAATTTAGACGCATCTTAGATGTAACTACAGGCTTGGCAGTTAGTGTAGAAACGACCAATTGAAAACTCAGAGAAGACACAGGCAATTTCAATCGTTCCACACAATCATATGCAATAAATGAATGTGTTGCACCTGAATCATATAACACAGTCAGAAGATTACCTTCAATGGCACCTTCCCCCTGAATAAGATCCTCAGACTAAGAAGCTTCGGTTCCAGTCATTATATATACTCGCCCTCCAGACCTCGGCTGAATAGCACGAACATTACTCATAGCAGGCTTCCTTTCCGGCTGAGTGCAATCCCTAGATACATGTCCAGGTTGTCGGCAATTAAAACAGATTGTCCTTCTAATTGAGCAATCCTTAGAGATATGGCCACTCTTTTCACACTTGAAACATTTTGGCGTAAACGCCATATTCTGACTAGCTTTATTACCACTAGAACTTCCCCCAATAGGTGAACGTTGAGGTTAATTTCCTGGTGGTCTCGAATACGGCTTGCGCTGAAATCGACTATTGTTGCTATTACCTTCTCTCTGAAACCTAGTTGGTCAAAAATTACGGTTCCTTGGATCCCGTGACGGCTCCAACTCCTCGAGTCGTCCACAAGTATCCACCAAAGCATGAAATTGATTCATCTTCAAGGATAGCACTCCTCGTCGCAATTCTACCCTCAACCCTTCCTTAAATTTTTGATATCTCCACGCATCATTCGGTTGAGTTTGAACATAGTTTGAGAACTGAGACAAACTCTCAAATTTAGAAGCATACTCATTGACAGTCATATTGCCTTGATGTGAACCAAGAAATTCCATCTCCTTGGTATGTCTAGCACTGGCAGGAAAGTACTTCTCTAGAAACACTTCAGAAAATACCTCCCAGGTGATTTCAGTTCCTTCAGCCTGTAATAATCGGCGAGTTCCTTTCCACTAATTTTCACCATCCTCTCTCAACATAAAGGTAGCATACGTCACCTTGTTATCATCGGCGCATCCCATTCCTTCGAATATCTTTTCCAAGTCTTGTATCCATAGACTTGCCTTCTCAGGGTTAAACTCGCCTCTGAACTGCGGTGGATTGTTACGCCTAAACTCAGTCAAATTTAGAGCATCAGCAGTAGCATCTTGCTGTTGAGCTGCTTTTTGATTTTGTTGAGTTATCACTTCCGCCATTTGCTGCTCTCTGATTTTGTTGAGTTAACACTTTCGCCATTCGCTGCATAGCCTCAGCAGCTGCAATCATTGGGTCCACATTACGATTCGCATTCGCGCGCGTTCCTCTTCAGCTAGACATCTCCTTTCTTCAATCATAACAAAACTGAGTTAGATGTGTCCTTCGGAATTAAATTACATAGAATCACACAACACAAGCAAAAACAGACCCAACCACAACCCCAAAAGACTCTAACTTGGGCTCTGATACCAACTAATGTAACACCCTTGCGAGGATGCCACATTTATTATGCAATAAAATAAAATAAATAAAATATTACCCAAGTTACAAAGCATTTGATACATAATTAATAGGAGTCATAAATTTTTTTTCCTTTTATACAGGATACCATTAAATAAAATAACACGGAACATAAAATTAAGCAAACTGTTATCACACACATAATATACATATGATTTTATCTTAAGTTATACAAATAATTTATAACTACAAAATATTTAAACAAAGCAGTAAAGAGTTAATATACAGTACAACAACATAAAATGCCTAAGTACACATTATAGATCCCTAACCCTCTGAAGGATCACTCTCAGATGAAACCTCGGGTGACAGGAATTCAGGATGTCTCACAGTTCCACGGACAGGACTCCGTGCTGTTGACACTATACTAATCTCACTGGGAACACGGAAGAGTCCTCCCCAGTGACGCCTTAGATCCAACGACATCTCCAAATATAAGTACAAGGTAGTAGTAAAAATTGGCTCAGCATCAAACTCTCCGCGTAGGGACACAGTCAGACGTCCCAAGTAGATCACTGATCCTCGATCCTCACGTAATCGCTAGGCCTCCGAACCTCCATGAAACTCAAGTCTCACGAAACCAAGAAATCCCGGCAACACCATACTAACCAGTCAATCTAAAGGATATGGATGATCGAAAGGCTCGCACTCGTCAAACTGATCACCCGTCTACTGTAGTTCCTCCTCCTCAGGATACACACAATCTAGAGGTTGCTCCTCTTCCTCAAACTCTTTATAAACATAAATAATAATACAAAAACAATACATATAGAGAGGTGAGATAATCATACATCAATATCAGCATGGCAAATAAGAAAACGGCAATACAATAGTTATGACAATTTAATACAGTAAAGCATACCACAACATCATAAATAATAACACAATTCAACATAGAAATTTTAATACGACAGTATCATATAATATCACACTTAATAATGTTATGATGCATGACAAATATGCAAATGCAATATGACTCGTTCCTACTCCATGGAGCTGGACACAGACATCAGAGAGAATGACCCGTAAAGATCTATCAGTACCTCAGGCTGCCCAACCAAACTATTCCACTGTCTAACGTCGTGTCTATAGCCCACAGTCTAACGTCGTGAGTAGTACATAGTCCAAAATACGTCGTGCACTATAGGCATGTACTAAACAGTCTTTACAAGATCTTGATTAAGTATAGTGCGTGTCGAGATCATTAGCGTGTTACCAGTTACCACGACCCAGAGGAGCGACCAACTGTCCACATGTAGAATATTCTGCACACTAATGCCTCTAAGTTCACACAAAATGAACCACACTACGCTTATCATACCGACAACACGATGTAATTCGCCTCGTCAATCAATCGCCAATATCAACCAAATTGGCAAAACTCAATGCATGAATAAAATCAATAATTACCAAATTACCATTTACCTCAAAATATTATCATATTTTACAAAAAACGTCCTTAACCTCAAAATTCCCATATATAGTATGTCACCACTTGACAGTACTATATCTCAACATGTCTGAGTCCACCACTTTCGCCCGGCAGTAAAACTTACTGTTTCAATTAATTGCATAGAAATTTTATCACGTTTTCACAATCACGTCGCTTTTACAAACATTTTTAAATCGCGTAAATATATTTTGCTATTTTTAAAATCGCATAGTATTTTTAAATCGTTTTCTCAATCGTGTAAGATTTTTCAATCGTTTTCTTAACCGAAAAGCTTTCAAATCTCTATTTTAAAACTGCGTAAGCTATTTTTCATACTTTTAAACTACGTAGAATATTTTCCTTACGTATGAATATATTATAAAGCATTCTCTTTTATTTGTCTGTTTTTAATAAATTTTGACAGCATTTTGTCTATAAAATCTATTAAAATTGTGTTTTCTACGTTTTTCCTTTAAAAATTCCCTTTGTTTAGTTTATTACTACAAAATCCACTTTAGTAATTATCACTATACTTTAAAATTCAAAAGTAAGCACTTTTCAAGAGTTTTATTCATTTTTCTTCTATACCTTATTTCTAATAAAATTAATTTACTTCTTTAAATCTTGAAAATCCATTACAAATGTATTCTTTCTAGGTTAAACATCTAATCTACACTTAGAAAATAAATTTTTGGATTGATTACTCATTTAGAAGGCATGTTGGCCGAATTTCACAAAACCTTGGCACTTGATCTTTGGATCAATTTCTATCTTCAAAATCAATTTGGAATTCATTAGTTTACCTAATTCCATTTACTCCTTCCTTTAGAAAATGGTTGAGAACATTTTGGTTCTCTTTTCTTGTTAAAGTCGAAAGCTCTATGGTTGTGTTCTTTGGAACACTCATGCAAATCTTACATGTTATTCACATCCTAATTAATAATCATGTATATATCAACACATGCAATATATTTTAAAGCTCATAGACATGCATACAAACAATATCAAACACAAATAGGAAAGCATTGAAACAATCAAACAAATGAATCCTTATGGATTCTTCACACACATACAATCCATTTTCTCATCACCACACATGGTTGATGATATCAAATCTCCCTCTTACCTTTAAAGAAGATAAAACCTTCTACTCTCCTTCCTAGTTGATTTTGTGATTTCCCCCAAAGAAACCTAACATGCTCAAAAAAATTTTTAAAGGTTATAGCTATAGGAGAAAAATATAAACCATGGATAAATCATGACTTAGAACCTTGGAAAAGAAGTTAGAAATGAAAAACAAGGATCTTCACCTTTTAGGAAAAACCTCTAAGGTAATTTTCCAAGCTTAAGATGAAAGATTTTGGAAGAACTCTCAATTAGAGATGTTCTTAGAATAGTGTTTAGAGTTGAGAAATAAGGTTGGATGAAATTTTAGATGGTTGGATGGTGGTGTAGGGTGTTTGGCCGAATGGTTCAAGGAAGAAAGGCTTTGAGTTTTCTCTTGGTTTCTTGCTTTAGGTAAAATGGTGAAGATGAAAAATGATCAAATTACTCTCCCTCCTCCTATGCATGCCCGTAGCACTCATTAAGGAGGTGGCCTCCTTGTTTAACTTCTCCTATCACCTAATAGCCCTAGATTTGATCAAAGGTTGATATCAAAGCTTGGCCTCCAAGCTTGTCTTTCATTGGTGCATGAAAACCTAGTCACTAAGTGACTAAGCTCTTCTTAAAGCTTCTTGAAAGCCCTTGGCCGAATGGCCCCTTAGGAAAGCAAACTAAGTTTGTGATCCATTTGGTCATCTAGTTACATTTAAGTGCATTTGATTAATTTGTTTAGTTACTTGCCTAACTATATAGTTACTTAGGTTAACTAGGTTAGTCTTGATATTTTGAGATCACCATCTAACTTGAACTTAACTAGATAGCTAACTAGGTTACTTCACTTAGTTACTACATAAGCTTTTTATGTTAACTTAGTTTGGTTTTAAGCTAACTTGGTTAAGCTTTCTAGTCTTAATCTAACAAGTCTAACCATTTTTGTGGACTTGATTACTATTGGTTTAGAAATTTCAAGCCTACATTGTTGGCTTGTTCCTATTGGCTTAGAATTTAGTCTAGCCAAAAACGTTGACTGCTTCATTAAACGCAGGTCCCACAGACTCTTCCGGGTCCATGGTCGTTTTGGAGCAGATTTCTACTATTTTTGAGATAGTAGGTACTGTCAGATAAAATAATATTATAATAATATAAAATTATTTTATTGCATAGTGAAATCCTAATAATTAAAAGATTAACAACCATATCACTTAGAATTGAGTTTAGTAAGATTCCCCAGCTCCGAATAATTAAAATAAGATTTCTCCGGCCCGAAAATTATTATTTTCCTAACTCGGAGCAAATCACACAAAACACTCAAATATGAACACGAAATTGTCAAATAAATTTTATAACATACAGGAAAACATAAAACCGTATAATCAGGACAAAATGGTAATTTATCTAAAAGTTGGTGTGTTACATATAATACCATCCAAGGATAGATCTTGAATCTAGATGCAAATCCAAGGAACTTTCATATTGAGACTTTTTTCTAAATCCATCATCTTCAAGTATTCGTGTAACATCTTAAAAATTAATAATTTTATGATAAATAGTCGTTTTATAATATTTATGATTTTTGTGAATTTTTCTGGATTTTTCTTAGAACGCAGAATATTTTAACATTATTCCTCGTTTTGCGTGTGCATTGAGCAGAGTCGGGAAAACGAGATATTTTTTCCGAGAACCTTGAACTATGAAAATGTTAACGAGGGATCTTACTAAACCCGAGGCCAGACACAGTTTACGAGGTTTCATATTTTTCGAGATTTTTATCTGATAAATAAAAATCGCAGAATAATTTTATTATCTGTTGGATAATAAATATCAATTTTTGTTAACTGTAATTTCTGTCCACTGATAATAAATTGGATACAATGTTAGTCATATTTAGAGAATACTTTAATGACATCACAATGGTGATATCATCACCCTGACATCACTTTGACTTTTCAAAAGTAGAAGCTTAGCTTGTTGGAGAAGCTTGGAGGAAGCTTCCTTGCACTTTCCTAATGGCTTCTTCAAGAAGCCATATTTCTTCTCTCTTCCTCTCCACCACACATTTTGAGGACTCTTTGTGGCCACACATTTTAATTCACACACTTACACTAAATACACCTAATTACACATTTCACTTCAAATCACTTTACTATCACTTTCTCTCTCTAATATTTTCTCTCCTCTCATTTTCTCTCAAACTTCATCTTCTCCATCTTCTCTCTACCCCATTGCAATGCTCCATGGTTAGGGGAGCCAAGGTTTGCTTCTTCATTTTACCACCTCCATTCTTACTTTCAAAAGCTTCCAAGACACTTTCTCTCTCCATTTTCTCTCTTCTCTCATTCTTCTTCAAGTATTCTCTTTTCTCCTTTCCTTCACCCTCTCCACAGCACCACCATCTCCACCCACCTCTACCATGGCAAAAATTTCAAGCAACCACATTTCCTTGATCTCCATTACATTCTAAAGACTTCTCTAGTTGGAGTCATCTTCAAAAACTCAACATTTCCTCTCCATTTTCTCCCCTCTTCCACGACCAAAACCACCATTGTTGGCCATCCAAGCTTTTTCGTTAAACCAACCTTTGATCTTGAATTTAGACATCATTCTAAACAACTTTTATGTTGTGATCATCACCAAAATCATCCATTTTCGTTTTAGATCTATCAAGCTTCAAAGTTGGAAACTTTAAGGTAAAGTTTATAACTTTTCCACCTTTTTCTTCTCATTTTCATAATCCTTGATCTCTTAGGTGATCAAGGGTTCTTTTTCTAAGCTTTGATGATGATTTTGATGAGTTTTGATGTCCTTAGGGTTTCCTTGAAGGTGTAGTATAAAATCTCTACAAGGGACCAAGAGGCTTGCTTTCTTGTATTGTTTTCAAGAGATAAGAGGGAGATAATCCTCTTCAACCTATCTTGGTGGTGAAGGGATCTTGTGTGATTGTTTAATGGAGAAATCCATATTTGTATGCTTACTTTGTTTAGTGATTTTGCATGCTTATGTATTCTTGATTTCGATTGATGTTTGAATGGTGATCTTGAATGTATTGGATGTATGAAAATGCTTGATCATGTTAGGATTGTTAAATGGAAAATTTGGAGTTTCCTACCCTAATGTGAGGCCACGGTTTTGACTAAGGTTTTGGGATATAAATTGGTTTTGTGTACAAATAAAATGAAGCTTATGTAACTAAATGTTAGAATTAATGGATGGAAACTTTTAAGGGTTTAATACCCTAAAGTGAGGCCACGGTTTTGGCCATGGATCCTAAGAGATTAGATTAAATTGTTGTTAAATAAAATTAAAGTGATTAGGTATCAATAGACTAATGCATGAAATGGAAGGGATTTGGGACTTCTACCCTAGGGAGGCTCACGGCCTCTAGGAGGATTAATGGTCCAAGTTATGATTCTTGGTGCAACATTGGGAAATCTTAGATTCCTTAGGAGTTCATAAAATGAAAATAATAAAGGAAAAGACTTTATCCTATGGATTGGAGTGATTTTGAACATAAGGGAAGAACAAGAGAGTGATGAGGCTTGTAAAACCTTCGAGTAATTTTTAAGTGAGCATCATTGATTAAATTAAAGAATTTAATCAACCTAAAGGAATGAAGATCGAATAAGGACTTCAAGGGAATCCCTCTAGGAAATGAATCCATAGGAGATGTTAATTAAAATGGAACTTTATAATGACTTCATAAGACTTGTTAAGCTAAGGTGAAACCCCGAAATGAACTTCTAAAAGTGTGCTATCACTCTTGAGAATTTAATACTAGGCTATTGTGGGTCCCTGTTTGGGACTAAAACTCTGTTAATGCTTAAATTGGCCAAATTGTGCCATATTGTGGAAAATGTGTAATATGAAATATATATGAACATGTTGATATCTAACTTGGCTAAATTGTGGCATATTATGGAAAATATATCACTATTGTTAGATATACATGGTTGTGCATGGAGTCAACATGCATTGAGCATTATACACTATTGGTTATCGCGCTAATGTGCTGAAACCAGGTGGATCAATGTTATTATGTAATTGCATGAGCGGTTATGTAATAGTAGTGATACTAATGGTATTAGACAATTGTATGGGCAATTGTTTAATATCATTGGAGACAGTACCATGATGACTTGAGTTATGCATATTCGCATTGAATAATTTGCTCAGTCGATGACTGTTAAAAGGCTGGATGAGCCTATGATTAGACATTGAATCAGTATGCATTGAACAAATTGTTCAGTCGATGACTGTTAAAAGGCTGTATGAGCCTATGGATGAGAAATGAATAAGTGAGATCCAGTGAAGGATCTATGGGGGGCGTAAGGCGTGGTGTATACCGATTGCATGCATTACAGGCCCGATAAATCACTATTCTTTACTCAGTGAATCAATGAGAATTGATAGTATGGTCTGTAATGGATCTATGGGGGGCGTAAGGCGCGATGAAAATCGATTGCACGCATTACGGGCCCGACAAATCACTATCCTTTTGTAGTAAATGAACAAGAATTGAATAGTGTGATCCAATGGAAGGATCTAGGGGCACCAGGGCGAGGTGATTCATCTTTTTTTATATGCCTCTGTGATTCTAGCCATGAAGAACGTTTGCAACGCTTTGAGGGTGACCCGACAAATACTATTCCTTTTGTGGTCCGGTGTAGACTGTCTGTGAGGCTGGCAGATCTTCCGGAACATTCATCTTTGATATTGATAAATCTCCATGGAGTGGAAAATCTTAGTACCAAGTGCACATGCATTGGGACTTGGCATTATGAGTCGGCATATCATTTGGCACTCATTTATATGATGATTATACTATTGTTTTATTGATGTCATGGCTATCTGAAATGTTTTAATTGTTCATTATCTGAGATTCTATTGCTATTTTCTTTTATCGTATGTGATTACTACTGCTTAAATGTTATTGCTCTGCTATGTGGGCGCTCTGCGTCGTTCTGTTTCTTTACGTCCATAATTGGTAATGTAAGTAGGATGTCTCACGTCTTTCCCGTATCCTTGTATTGGGCTGGTTTCACGAGGGATGGCACTCTTACTATTTGGATTGGGCTGATTTACTATTTTCCATATGGCGTCGAGACGAGATTTCTTTGGTTACGTACAGGTGCAACTCCATTGGGGCATTGATGCCTGACATGTCGATTGGGACTCTGAGCGTCATGTATGTATGAGGTTGCGACTTTGTCTGCTAGTAGTACCTATCCCAGGGTTACTACTTTCCCCTTTTGTGCTTTAGTACCTGCTATATTTTATTTGAATATGTAAGTACTATATTTAGTGTTGTTAGTGCTTGGTGTTAAGGATGAATATGTTATATATGAAATATGTTTTTCTTCAGTGGTTGTACTTTAATGGTTGGATACTAAATATGCGTTCATTCAGGGCTTATATTTTTTATCTATGTATAAATGAAATAAATTTTTTGTAAATACTATTTTTGAGACTGTGACACGCCTCAATTTAGTGACTGTGGTGTAATGACGATTGTGCCACGATTATTAGGTCTAGGGGTGTTAGAATTTGTCCTAAGCTCAAGTTTGAAGGCTTTTGAGGTGAAGTTCTTAATATAAGCTCAAGTAAAAGCATTAAGCACATTATGATGAAATAAAACCCAAATCATTCATATAAGCTCAAAAGAGTACAAATCAATCAATATTCATAAGGGGATCCAAAGAATACCATTTACACAGCTTAGCGACTAATTGAATACAAAAATATATTACAAAAATTCATATTCAAGATAAAGGGAAGAGAGAAAGAAGAAAGAACAGAAGATGAAGCCCAATGAGGTGAGCCTTGAAGCTTGAATCTCTTTCCAAGATGAAGAGAACCTTTGATCTTGGCTTCTTCAACTCTCTTTCAGCCTATAAATGAAGATCTAGCTTCTGGGTTCTCCAAGAAAAGAGAGAAAACTCAGAGAGTTCGAGAGAGGGAGGCTGAAATCTATTTAAAAGATATTTATAAGCCCACAGATTTTGCACCTCATGTTGCAGTGCGCAAAAATTAGGGCACAAGCACCGCAGCATTCACTTCCTTGCATCGCGGCGTGACATCCTTAGGTTGACAAGGTGCATAGGCAGAGAACAGGACGCCACGGCATAAGCTTGTCAGCGCCGCGACGTGATGTACTGGAGCTTGTCTTATGATTTCTTTTCTAAGGTAGGGCCTTTACTTGCATCAAGTTAGTTCTTTTGGGCTTACCCTGTAGTTAAGAAATCGCCCAATCAAATACAAATGTAATCAAGCTCAATCAAATCAAAGATTAGGAAGAATTTTAGCAAGATTAGAGAGGAAAACCTCAATATGGATTTTACATGAAAATGAGGTTAAAGCCTTCTAACAAAGCATGACAACGAGGACAAAGCACTTAGAATGCACATAAATAGGGCATAAATAACTACATTCTATGGAGTTATCAATCATCGTTAGTGGGTCCTAAGCGGTGGTGTACTGGAATTCTAGACCCTTGAACGTTAGGATTGGCATCTTGCACAGGGGTTCCAAGCCTATCCCTATCTGAGACCCTATGCAATGGGTGTGGGCTTTCATCAAAAAATGAAGTTTCATGCCCAATGCGTAAAGGTTTTGCATCAGGTGCCTGGTTCCTCATGGCAGAGGTCTTAGTGACTAGTGGAGGGATAGGGTGAGAAGGAGGCTGCGCCATTAGTCCTTGCCTTCGAGCCCTAGAGATTTGCACAGCCTCTTCTTTCCTCGAGTTCTGTCTCATGTTCTCTATGGTTTAGTGGGAATAGAATTTTATGGTTTCCGACAGACGATGCCAATGTTCTGAAGTGGATTCAAAGGTATACTTAGGATAGACAAGTCACAGTGGATTCCTCCTTGTGCAACAGTAGCAAAGCGTGTTGAACTTGAGCGGGTTAGTACCTGTAAAGGGACTCCAATGCTTAAGTTAGGCTATTCATAAGTAGGGTTATGCTATGAGTGATAAATTACCTAAGAAGATGAATAAGCCTAGTATTTATAGAGGTTGGATGAGGTGATAGGCTCTCATAATAGTTGCTGAAGATCCCTATAATATTATATTATAAATACTGCAATTGTGGGCAGTTAAAGTAATTACAGGTGCTATTATTCCCCAAGATCATGATTGGAAATTACAGATAATCTTAGGACTTATCTATCGCGTAGATCTCACAGTCATAATGTTCTGACCCAGTGCCTACTTCGACTTGTGTGGTGCCAAGATCTCATCTGTGCTAACCTGCTGAAGGCATCAACGATGGAGTCCAACATTATATAGGCTGGGTGGATCAATAAGATATGATCCCAAATCATGGTCTAGAACAAGAAGCTAAAACCTAGAGGTCTAGATAGGGTCTTTGGTGTAGAAAGGATGCCAACAAGTGGAATGGCGGCACAAGGATTACCAAAGCGGTTAGGAGCCCTATTAGACCTTAAGAGTCACTTGATCGAGTAATTACTAAACATTATTAATTTTTCGGGAGTTTAAATCTTCAAATAAATAATTTTACCTATATTTTAGAGGATAAAAAAAAGTGATCATATATAAATTACAACTATTTTGCTCTATGCCAAAACTAACAAAATACCTATAACTTTTGTATAATATTTTATTTTGCCCTTGTGCTTAAGGAAATTTTGGTAAACGCCTATAGCAGTGCTAACATACAAATGCTTTGTATTACTTGAATCTTACTTGAGTTTATAAAAGTGAAAAACTAATTGAATCGTCTCATCTAAAGTTTCCTAAAATAACTAGAGTTTACAAGCAAGTTTAGAGACATTAGTGTGCAATACCTACAACCTATTCTCATTTCTCAAACTTCAAACATATTCTTTTTATTTTGGTATTGAATTAATGTGCTTAAAATAATTTGAGTGAATTCTAATTATTTTCAATTTATTAAAATATTAATTTTTATACTGGTAGTACACTTAATAATATATGATACTTTTGCCCATTAAATGTAATTTTGATTCAATAGTTATATCAATTTTGGCAAAAGACTTCCTAAATCAATGAAGAATGTATATGCTAATCAAAATTAACTCAATTAGTAAAATGATGCTACGTATAAGCTCCATTCTTGTTGTGTAATACCCTTGGGAACATGGTAGACTTGTATATAGTTACAAAAGTAGTCTAATACTTGCTTAGCATGTTTGTTTAATCTTTTGGCCTTCTGAGCATGTTTAGTCACTTTGTTGTAATACTATATGTGAAAAATAGTTGTTATTAGCCCCAGAATTGGCTTAAATTGCTTAGTTAATGAAAATAAATGTGGGAAATTTGTTTCTAGGTCACAAATGTGTGGAGGATGGTGTAGTTAATTTTTTAGGTTAATCGGAGTTAGTTTAGTATTTTTAAGCATACTGAGTGTGTGTTTTAATGACAGATTAACTAGTAGAAGATATGGAAAAATATAGGAATGGTGAAACAAGATTTTTGATGAATCTTAAGATTTATTTTAAACTTGTTGGAAGATAGGAAACTTGATTAGGTGAAATATAAGTGTTCTCAATAGATCAGAAGTTACAGCTTAGGCACTTAAGAGGCCAAGTGCCTCATAGTTCTTTCCTTTTCTGCCTTGACTTTTAAGCCTTCAAAATGGGATATTTCTCTCTTTTTTCACTTTCTTCTCGTGGCTGCTACTAGGAAAACTCAAAGGCAAAGGAGAGAAAGAAGACAAAGGTGAATCAACAACCAAAGAGGAAAAGGAAGATAGAGGTGGAGAGGAGCTTCTAAGTTCATTCTTCCAAGATCCTAGAGGTAGCGAGAGTTTTCTATTCATCTTTCTCTTATTACATGAGTAGAATGAGATGGGTTTGATGAGCAAAATGGTGTTCTTGGCTTGATTCTTGATTCCAAGAATTGACTTAGAATGTTTTCAACTTATTGGATGTGTGGTTGCTTGTTTAAGCTTGGTAGATTTCCATAAGCCTCTTTGATGAGAAAGTTAGTAAATAGGTTTTTCTTGTTAGAAATGAGCATAAATCCATAGTTTGATAAGTTGAATTCAGTATTTGAGGAGTATAACATGTTAATGGAACTTGTTAGATGTTAGAAATACTTTAGGATTGGTGTTTGAGTTAATGGAGTAGGGTTTGTTCCCAATGGAACAGTGACCCAATCTGCAGAATTCTGCAGATTTTGCTCTGGGCAGCCAACGCCTGAGTGCTAGAAGTTGGGCACCGGGGCACCCACTGCCCAGAAAGTTTGTTGCATACTGCTGCATTGCTAGCACCTGAGCGCCTATGGTGGAGCGCTTGAGTGCACAGTGAGCACCTAATTACCAGGCTTGAATACCTGAGTGCCAGTTGTAGGGGAATGCAAGGCATTGCCTCTGCAATGCCAGCGCTTGGGCATTGGGTTCGGGTTCTATGGGGCGTACAAGATTGTGAGGAGATCTTTTATTTGGTGAATGTGAAGTTCTCAACTTGTGTAGATCTTTGTTTTATGCTCCCTAAAGAGTGATGTAACATTCTGCCCAACCTAATAGTCCTAATCTAGTCTTGATTAGAGTTATAGTAGCTCAATAAAAAATTGGTGGAAGTTGCCTGATAGTTATGGCAATGATTTGGGTTGAGTTGAGTGTAAATCTATAAAACTAGATGTGAGAGACAGTTCAAAATAACTCATAAAATTATAAGATTATGAGTAATTGTCAAATAGAGGATGAAGAATTGATTAGAGAGTAGGAACATATTAGAATAGTACCTAAAAGCTTCTTAATTCAATTCTTTAAGGGTTAACTTAACTCAGGAATAAATAGTGAAGCTTAGTGAGTGGTAAAGGTGTAAAAATGATATTTGAACAATAAATGAAATTCTAGAATTTTCCATATCATCATAAAAGATTGGAAAATTCATTAAAGGAATATAGAAATATACTTATAGATATAAGTTTTAGGATTTCTTCCTATATTTTTGTTCAAACCACCTGTGTTCTTTTAATTGTTTATCTTAAATTAACTTTCCCTTTATTATTTGATTTCATTTTTCCTATTTCCTCTCACTCTCTCGCTCGTCTGCTCCACTCATCCACTTGTTTTCTCTCTCTCGTTCACTCTCCCTGTTCACTTCTTCACTCGTCTCTCTCTCATCCACTATGTTGTTCTCACTTGGTCGTCCACTCTCTCTGTTCTCTCACTCGGCTGTCTGCTCTCGTTCTCTCGCTCAGTCATCTGCTCTCATTATTTTCTCTCTATTGCGCATTCGTCCTCTCATTGGTTTGTTCTTGTTGTCAATCTATCTGATATGGTCTAATCATCTTCTTTCCTTCTATTTCTTTGAATCTGACTTACTCGCTCTCTCTCTCTCTCAGTTGTGTGTGCTAAAAAAGAAATAATAAAGAATAAATAAATATATAATAGAAAGAACGAAGAAGAACAACAACAAATGAAGATGGAAAAAGAGAGAGGAAAATAAAAATTAAGCAAGGTCAAGTTAGATTCAGGAAAAAATGGCTTCACCCAGAGGTAGGGGGTTTTATTTCATTTTTTATTCTTTATTCTTTGATTTATAAAAACTTGAAATACTATGATTTGGATGATGATTTTCGGATTGGAATAGATGAAAAAAAGTTTATGTGATTGATTATTATATTGGAATATGGTTGTTCTTGTTTGGTTTTGATGGACTATAAGTTTTAAATATGAGTACAGAACCCATAGTTTATTCTTTGATTTGGTGATGATTTGAATGACTGATTATTATGAAATGGTTGTGGTTGTTGGTGATTCTTGATTGACTTTGGAAATGGACTGATTTATGGTTCAAATCATAACCGTAAGTTACTGGGCAGCAAATCAACTGTTGTTGTTCTGTTCTTGTGTGGAGCGCCCAGGCAGGTGCAAGTAGCAGAACATGGTTTTTGTAGAATTCTACAGAATCCAGGTACTGTTCCATTTGAACCTACCCCTCCTCCAATCACTCAAATCTCACTTCCAAGTGATTTCCAACCTTCCACAAGGTCCATCTACCTATAGCAACTCTTATTTTACTTCAATTTTACAAAATCATGGATTGATGAACCTATCATCCACCTTAAACCCTAAACCCCCAAATTCAACTACAATGGGAACCAAGGTGTTCAGGTGATGAATAATTCATCCTCATGCATCCAACAAACTAACAACAAGCCATATTCAAGTTCAACAACAAGAAATAGGCTAAGAACTCACAAAACAACCCTTCAAATCCCTTCCCCCCATCATGCCAACATATGGAACAAGATGAAGAAAATGGAAATCAAGAGTCAAAACAAAGTCTCCCTACCTCAAGATCACAAAGATGAAGCCAAGCATGGGCCATGGAACATCCAAGCTCTCCTTTCCTCTTTCCTTTTTTTCCACTTTCTCCTACTTGTTTGCCCTTCACCGTTTCCCTTTCTCTTTTCTCTTTTCTTTTTTGTTTTTCTTTCTTTCCTCTACCGTGAACCACTTTTAAAGATAAGTCAAATTTGGCTTCTATAACACCTCAAAAAAATTTTTTTTTAGTTAATAATTATTTTTGTGAATTATTTAATTTACTTTAATTATTTTATTATTATTTTTGGACTATATGTGTGTTTGAGGCGATGCCAGAAAAATAAAAATTTTTTGAGGTTGAAAAAATTTTGACTATTAACGCAGAACCAGGGGAGCTTACTAAACCCAAAATCGGAAATACTTTTTGAAATATTTCTTTTGTTGATATTTTATTCAAAAATGAAATCTGGGTACGTTCTATTATCCATTGGACAATAAACACTAGTTTTGTTAGTTGTAACCTTTGTCCACTGATTAATAACTACTAGTTAATATCTAGCTAGGTGATTAGTCATGAGCTTAGTCATGAACCTAGTCACCAAGCTCTTAAATGCATGCTTTATGGTTGAACCAATTAGAAACAAGTCAAATAAATTGGCTATGACTCACACTTTATGACTCATCTTTGTGAACTAATGGGAAGGAAACTTAATGGAGAAGCTTAAACACCTTGCACTCTTTGGTGACTCATGGCCATGCATGTGCTTAGAGGGTAAGTTCTAGACTAAATTCATTCTTATCAATCTTTCATGAACCAACTAGTAAAACACAAAAACTCTCTCATTTTCTCTCCTTGTGAGTTTCGGCCAAGCACTCCACAATCACTTCCAGTCTTGTTTAATTCAAAACAACTACATATCTTAACTCTAGACACCATTTGGAGATACTTTTATGTTGTGACCATTTTCAAATTCATCCATCTTCAACCATTTTCTTCAAGCTTTAGTTTGAAGATTTTTAGGTGAAGTTCTTGAATCTTCACTTCTTATTTCATTTTCAAGTTATAGACCATAATGTTTATCCATGGTCATCTTATTTCAAGCTTTAGATGTTGATATTTGCATGCTTGTTTTGTTTTAAGGGGCATCTTGGTGGTAAAAGTTTACATCAAGGATACAACAAGGAGTTTCTTGAGAATCATCTAAGGTAAGAGGGAGATTAACTGCATCAACCAACTTGGTGGTGAGAAACGAAATTTGTGGTTGAAGGTGAAAAATCCATGTGAGGATTTATTCACTTGAATGGATTAATTTAATGGTTTGTGTTTATTTGCTTTATGTGATTATATGGCTTTGATAGTATGCTTGAACTTGCTATTGTAAGAATTGATGATTGAAATGCTATGTATGCTATGAATCATGTGGGAATGGCAAAAGTTTTTGGTCCCAATGACCATTATGGCTCATGGCCATCATGCTCTAAATAGGGTAACCCATGGCAAAAATGATTTATTAATTGTGAACCTAGATGACTAAGTGATAAGAAATTGAATTAATGATTTACAAGTTGAAAAAGGAAATGAAAAAATTTTTATCATTTGGAAAAGAAATTAATTTTCAGTCATAATAATGGAAATAAGTTTGAAACATGATTTGAAATTTAAAATATTTTGTTTAAAGAAAGTTTTAGTAAAGGTAATGGAAAAGGATTTTTGAAATATTTGATTAAATCGAAATAGCGTAGAGTTTGTGAAAAACGTTAGAAAATATTACTTAGAGGAGATTTGATAAGAAAATATTTAAAATTAAGGTTTTAATATTATTAAACATAGAAAATCTCAAAATTAAGCTTAGAGTGTCAATAAATGTTTTACGCAATTGAAAAATATTGATAAAACCTTATGCGATTTAAAAATAATAATTTTTGAGTTATGTGATTAAGAAAATGTTTGGAAATTCTTACTCGATTGAAAAATGACATAAAAATATTACGCGATTTGGAAAACGTAATAAAAGTGTTATGTAATTGTGAAAACACGATAAAAATGCTTCGCGATTGAGAAAAATAGTAAATAGTTGTCGGGCTGACGTACTGGATCCGGGAAGCTCAATAAATGGTTTAGCCCAGTGGTGGCTTGTTTCTATGAAAATCACATTGTTAATAATTATTTATGCTTGAGTCATTTGATTAGGCATTGTGAAAGTCATGAGGACTTTGTTTGTTAAGGTTGTATGCCTAGGAGATTCAATTTACACCTTAGTGTGGGTGCGAATTGCATAGTGAAGGTCAATGACTGATCTTGGGGGCGTCGGGGCATAGAATCCCACAAGTGGCTAGTTAGTAGCACTACTGTGCCGTGGCAACCGATGCAAACGCACTGACGATCTCGACGAGATACTATTCCTATTCACGATCTAGTGTAGAATGTCTTGTATAAGCCATGATGTGCATGCTTAGAATGTTGTAGCACTTGATTTGAGGCTGACGATATATGGGCATGTCTCCCGATCAATTCTCTCTGATGTTGGTTGTAGCTCCATGGAGTAGGGATCGGTTCATTGTGCATACGCATAGTCAGTAGACATGATGTTGTGATATACATTCGTTAAATTATTGATTAATTGATATCATAATTGTGATGGTTGATTCTATATTGAATGGTTTTATTATTATTATTATTATTATTATTATTATTGTTGTTGTTGTTGTTGTTGTTGTTTTCTTTGCTGCCATACTGGTATGTGATGTAAGGGATCTCACCTCTTTGTTATACTGTTCTGTCTGTCTGTTTTATGTTTATGTTCTATGAAGATGGTGATAGCAGCGAGGCGGGATCTTCTAGGTTTTGTTAGGGTGCTGTTTCACAGAGGCACAGATGCATGGCACGTCCATGTGGGTATTGAGCACATCGAGTATATTGGGGATGTTACCTTGACCTTGAGTAGGACCTGCCATGGGGTTGCTACTTTTTCTCTTAATGCTACTGTACATTTGGAGTTTGATATGCCGATTAGGGATTTATGGGGTGATTTTCATTGTACTCCTAGGGAGGATTCCTAGGTATCATCTGCTCGGACTCCCATCCATTGAGACATACCCCGACTGGGGAATTTGTCTATAGAGGATTCTAAGGAGGAGGATCCAATGGAGGACCCTACCCCCTAGGTATTTAAACTTGGGCTAGGGTAGATTTTATTATGATAGTTGTACATATTCTTTTAAGTACATAAGTTTTATGTAATTAAGTTGTCACTAATCTATGTTATGTGCTTGAGATGTATGTTATTAAGTTACTATGCCTTGTGTTTTTAATACTCTGTTAAGTTTAAGTTATCCACGAAAAGAAATTTTACAACTCATATAGTATAATAATAAATTAATTATGACTTGGGTTTAGTTTTATAATGTTTAGTCTGAAATGTAATTCCCAAAGAAGGGTGTTACAACTTCTCTTAGATAAGCACTAAAACCTTGATCTGTTAAGAACACTCAAATTTCACCAAAACTAGTTCTCTAACTTCCAACAGACTTAAAATAAATCCTAAGATTCATTAAAAATCTGATTTCACCATTTCCACAATTTTCCATATCAGTTGCTAGTCAAACTGGCATTAAAACATACAACCAATATGCTTAAAAATGCCAAACTAGCTCTGATTATCCTCATATTTTAACTGTAGCATAGTTCATATATTTGTGAGCTAAAAATAAAGTCTTTATACTTATTTCCATTAATTGAGTAACTTAAGCCATTTTCGGAGCTAATCAGAGCTATATCTCCCATATAGTATTACAACAAAATGACTAAACGTGCTTAAAAAGCCACAAAATTGCACAGACATGATAAGTAACTATTAAGCTACCTTTGTAACCATATATAAGCTGAACATGTTTTTCCAGGGTGTTACACTAATTGGGTCGAATGTTATTTTGATTCTGTCTTTGAGAACTTGATTTCCAAATACTATTTTAAGATATTTTTAGATGTAAAAAAGCTTAAGGAAGGTTTTGTAAAGTATGATTATGCTTAATTTAATTTGTGAATACCAATATTTGTGAGAAAGAATTATGATATGTAAAATATGCACAATTGAAGATGTGATGATTAAAAGAGATTGAATAATGATAGATTGATTACCCATGATGAATATGGTTGAATTATAATGATACTATAGATGAAGTAAATGTTATGTAAAGTATGACTTTTGTTTAAGTTTATTATGTTTATTAATGATTGTGAAATGATAATTATATATTATGAATTTGATTGCGAAAAGATTATACATCTAAACACATTTGAGAAATTGATTATATGATTTGGATGGATTAAATGAGACTGAACCATGACAGATTGGTTGCCCATGATGGGAATTAATGAATTTATGCATTTATTTGCATAGTTGATGATTTAATGAGCAAAGATATTTGATGAATGAATTGATTCTCATGGGTATCCCTTTGTGGAACTAGGCTAATTGAGATTTTAGATATACCTTAAGCTTTAGGGTAAGTCTTGGAAAATGGTAAAAGAGAAATTGAGAATCTCTTTTTACCAGATTAATTAAGGTTGAGGAAGACCTCCCTCTTTACCTGAGCTTCCTTAGTCATCGAGTGGTAGAGGATGACTTTACTACTTGGGGTTATCCTAAATCCAGGATAGTGTGAAGATTTTTGTGCGTCTTCCCTATCGCAGACGGCTACTAATGTGAGGATTTATGTGCATCCTCTCTATTCTGGTAGTAGTGGTCCATCCCTATGTCTAGATTAAGAATTTCTATGCGTTCTCTTTACTAGACTAAGATTGACAGTGCCTAGTTACCCAGAGTAGCCCTGTGTGGCAAATTGGTCATCATAAATGGGTTGAAGTGCACTAACCCAAAAGCAAGCTATTACCAAGTGAATGAATGATATTATGAGCTCATAACTTTGAACATAATATGAGACTTGATTCTTAAGGACTTAAGATATGATTAGATTTCCTTAAAAGAGATTGGATAAATTTATTCATGATTTGAAGAGTTTCAGAAACGAGATTTATTTATACGATTTTGATGTTAATGATATTTTTGCTTATTTGAAAATTCAAGATTCGATATCACGATCTATAATTGAATGATATAAAATCTAAAGATATGATTTATGATGTAAATTTTAACAATATGAATGATTTTCTAAAGATAAAATGAACTGACTATTTCGGGAAAAGGAAAGACTTGTTTTGGCGTTCTGCCATCTTCTTGGAAAAATAATAAACGTTTTGAAGTGGATTTTGCCCCAAAATAGCTGGAATTATTGTGATGACCTGTTTTCAACTAAATTACTGAGAAATTCATAATTCTTACCCCCCTACATCTATGTTTTCCATAATGATTTCAAGAAGAATCTACAACTGACAATAGAGATGAAGCTTGAGTGAGCAGAAGAATAAGGAGATAGTTATTTTATTTGTTACTGATTTTGTATAGTGAGGCATGAAAATGTTTATAATGTTTAGCGAGTTATAATTGGTATATTATTTAGTTTATATTGTATGTATTTTATGTTTCCGCGTAAGGGTCATATTTTGTATATAATCAAATTGTTTTATTTAAAAATTTTGGATATTCATAAGTAATGTACCAAATTTTCAGTTACTGATGTACAAACTAGTTATGCCATTAGTACTAGTAATTTGGGATGTTATATTATGGTATCAAAGCAATTCATCCTATTGAGCTGGGGTATGGACTAGTTATACTTGTTATGCATTTATCTTATCTTGATGATAAGATGCATAGGTAGAATTGCGTAACTGCCTTAAGCTAGTATGTTTATAGTTAACTATCATATTGCTACATAATATTGAGCCTGATTAACTCAATATATAATGTACAGTATGTGCAGAAGACTATGGCATTGACCAAGTGTACGCTTACAGAACATCTGCCAATAAAAATACGAGAGACATAATGGAAGTGGACAGGGGAACTTTAGTGATCCCCTCACCTTATATGGAGGATATGATTAAGCGAAGGCTGGAAGTGGACAGGGGAGCTTTAGTGATCCCCTCACCTTGTTAATATTTAAGTTCTCCCCACACTTCAATTCTAATTCGGATAAAAAATGAGAATGTGTCAAATTTGAGGCTAGTTTAAGAGAAAGCATAAGGAAGGTTGTATGCCCATTGGAAATTCAAAATTTCCATACTTTGGTAAACAAATGCAATATTGTGGAATTGGAAAAATGAAAGGAATTCTAACATATTTCCTGTTTGATGTGTTTGAAGAGAATTCTCAGTTTAGGTGTACCCCACCTATGGTTAGAGTGAAGAAGATGTTTGAGAACATCCAATCTAAACTTTTGGGGCTCCTTAATTCCTTTTTTGTCTGCTTCTGATTAGAAACATTGTGTTATTTATGGTCTATGGAGGAAGAAGAATCTTGCTGAGTATGGAATTATTACTTAGTGCATGGCTCCTACAAGGGTTAATGACCAATATCTTACTAATGTTTTGTTGAAGATTAATGTCAAGTTTGGTGGGTTGAATTCATTGTTAAGTGTTGAACTTTCTTTTTCTTTTTCTATTGCTTCCAAAGTTTCTACCCTCATTTTAGACATGGATGTGTCACATGGTTCACCAGAACAGGGTTCGAGAGAAAATATTCTAAAGACCGTCTTTAGAACTAGACCCGAGTATCGGGCACCTGCAATCCTTATGGACAAGATGAACAAGCTTTGTAAACTATATCTAGACAAAATGGTTGTGGTCTTTGTAGATGATATTTTCATCTATTTAAAGACACTTAAAGAGCATAAAGATCACCTCAGGAAGGTTCTAGAAATCTCGAAAGAGGAGCAACTATATGTTGACTTGGTGCAATTGTTAGAATATATAATTTCTAAAAAATGGATATCTGTAAATCCAAGTAAGAATAAACACAAGAATACGAAAACAATTTCCAATGACTGAAAAAAGATTAACTACCATACCAGTTCTAGTGGTCTCCAAATCCTCAAGGAAACTTTAAGATATACTCTGATGCCTCAAGGAAAAAAGTAGGATGCTTGTGATGTTAGATGGACGGGTAGTTGCTTAAGCCTCTATGAGGACAACTATCCAACCCATAGCTTAGGACTGACAGTGGTGGTGTTTGCCTTGAAGATTTGGAAGCATTAAGTGTATGGAGTTAAGTTTGAGACCTTTAGTGACCATAAAAGTTTGCAACACCTATTTTACTAGAAATAGTTAAATATGAGACAAAGATGATAGATGAAACTTTTAAAGAGTTTTTGAATCTCGAGCCTAACAATGACTGTGTTGTCACAAAATCTCTATTTGGGCAATTAGAATTTCATAATGATTTGAAATTGACATTATATCAATGGCAAGAGAATGCTTTAGAAGATCATCTTATAAATTCCCTGCCCTATAAAAGATGAGGACTGTAACTATTCTTTTATTTCAAAAGATGATCTTGGTTATGTTGTTGTATTGTGGAGTTTTTAACAGCAGAATTGAAACCATATTTGAGTTTCAATATAAGGTTGAAAAGGAGTACAAGAACTTAAGTGGATAATTCATAGAATACTGAAGAAAAAACACATGTATTTAGAATTAAGATTTCTGAAGATGATCTCATGGCAACTGAAATCTCTATGCACCCAAGACAAAAAAAAGTAGATGAAACCTCATCAAGTGGAAGGATTCCATTTTCTTGTTAGAAACTTGCGAGTGAGTATCCCATGGATTGTATCTTGACTCATGCCCCCGAGATTAGGGAAGATATTCACAATTATCAGTTTCATGCAAAGTTTTCTTAACAAGTATCCTAATGCTAGACCTTTAGTAGTGCTTCCTAAGTGGAACACTATCGACAATGTTTCAAAAACAGATAATAAATTTCAGCAACTGGAAGTGTTGAAATTGTAGATGGAGCGGAAAAGTATCCTTTTCTTGAGATACAAATAGTTCTTTTCAATTTTCTGTGAGAAAGGAGCTAGCGATTCATTATTATCTTGCCAAAAGATATGGCTTAAAATTCCTTCAATTTATATTTGATGAGAGACACATTCCAAGGAAAGAAAATACTAATATGGTACAACTCCTTGTTTAAGTACAAACACCATGAAAGGTTGTACTGTCAGGAACCCTATATTAGAATCTTATTAGAAAGGTGTTTGAATCGTAAATCTTGTGCGACCAAAGTTTTTAAAGCTAGAAATATTTAGGCTTATGGTCAAGCGTATTCATAGTAGAATACATATACCTGAAATAAGAAGCTTCTTTGATTTGAATGAAACATTTTGAAGAAAGACAAAGACTTTAAAGGGAAAGTGGCTGTCATATGAGATTTGCGTATAATAAGCTTCTTGATCTAGTTAATTTCATGGTGATCCTCAATCTTACTCCTAGACAGAAATGTGAAGTTGGGGAAATTAAAAGAGTTATCCAAAACTTTTGAATGAGGTGGATCAAATTTTGAGGGCAAAATTTATAAAAAAAAAAAGGGAGAATTGTAACATTCTGCCCAATCTAATAGTCCTAATCTAGTCTTGATTGGAGTTATAGTAGCTCAATAAAAAATTGGTGGAAGTTGCCAGATAGCTGTGGCAATGATTTGGGTTGAGTTAAGCGTAAATCTATAAAACTGGACGAGAGAAATAGCTCAAAATAACTCAAAAAATTATAAGATTATGAGTAATTGTCAAATAGAGGATGAAGAATTGATTAGAGAGTGGGAACAGATTAGAATAGTTCCTGAAAGCTTC
Source organism: Ormosia emarginata (assembly GCA_029884605.1). Classification (NCBI taxonomy): domain Eukaryota; kingdom Viridiplantae; phylum Streptophyta; class Magnoliopsida; order Fabales; family Fabaceae; genus Ormosia; species Ormosia emarginata. The sequence continues at coordinate 4,952,003 of JAQQTP010000074.1, forward strand.
TTAATTCAATTCTTTAAGGATTAACTTAACCTAGGAATAAATAATGAGGCTTAGTGAGCAGTTAAGGTGTAAAAAAGATATTTGAAAAGTAAATGAAATTCTAGAATTTTTCATATCATTAGAAAAAGGTTGGAAAATTCATTAAAGGAATATAGAAATATCTTTATAGATACAAGTTTCAGGATTTCTTCCTAAATTTTTGTTCAAACCACCTTTATTCTTTTATTTTTTTTTTATCTTAGATTAACTTTACCTTTACCATTTGATTTCATTTTTCCTATTTCCTCTCTCACGCTTTTCCACTCCACTCATCCACTCGTTTTCTCTCTCTCATTAACTCTCTCCGTTCACTTTTCCACTCGTCTTTCTCTCATCCACTCTGCTGTTCTCGCTCGGCCGTCTACTCTCTCTATTCTCTCACTCAGCCGTTTGCTCTTGCTATTCTCTCGCTCGGCCGTCTGCTCTAGCTATTTTCTCTCTCATGCGTTCGTCCTCTCGCTAGTTCCTTCTCACTGTCTGTAACACCCTCCGTAGGATGTCATATTTATTAATAATTATTATAAAACCTTACTCAAGTTATAAATTATTTAATTATATAATAGTACGAGTTGTAAAATTTTTCTTTTTGTGGATAACATAATTAAATAAATAAGACATATCATGCAATACAACTACTAAATATTGTAACGCCCATTTTTCTTATCTCGCGAAGAAGGAACGTCACACCATAATATAGAGAAATGAAATAAGTTACGGAAAATAATAAGTACGTTGATTAATTAAGACCTAGTTCATTTTTAACACATGATTAAATAAATTGCATTCTTGGATTTATAAAATAATCGAGTATTGAAATATGTGTACATTTTTTTAAATAACAATAAAGAGGTGATAACAATTATAAATACAATAAGATCGACATAGAATTTAAAAGTCATACATTCACAATTCATATATAATATTATATACATCAGCCTGTTTAATTACTTCATGATTTACACAAAAAGCAAAAGATGTACTTGCTCGAAATGATACAAATATACACCCATCAAATATGGCAAAACATCATGCTTCCCCAAAAAGATAAATGGTTAGCCATCAGTAGCCACCGACAGTATCAGTCCCTAAGACTGACTAGAAGGGACCGTAGCCGGGTCCTCCTCAGGGTCTTCCTCATCCGATGATATTACCATCAGTGTGACCGAATTTCAAGCAGAAGCCCGAGCGGTGGAGAGGAAAGAGTCCTCTTGTGAGGTGTAGCACATATCAGCCCACATATCCCTAATGGGTAGGTAAAACTCCAAAATGACAAAAGCAGTGAAATTGAAAACTGGAGGGTCATAGTGACCCCAAGCTAAAGACACCGTCAGCTCCCCACGGTACACGCATCGGTCCGTCTGCACATGTATATGCCAGCAATCGGGTCCTCTATGAAAGGTCATCCTGACGTACCTCGAAAATCGGCGTGGACGCGATGACATCTTCAGCAAGTTCTAATCGTAGTATGGCCAGAAACCCAGAAACTCAGGTGTTTTCTTTTCTTTCTCACGAACATCTTCTCAGAAGTATACAAATAAATAGAAATATCAAAATACAGAAAGAGGTGAGATACCTAGCTTTTATTACCAATACGGTAGCAAGAAAACAAAACGGCACTGGACGCCTACTTATCAACACAGTTCATATATCCAATCATAGTAATAATTAAATTAACGGTAAAAGTAGAACAACAATAAATAGCAATAAGAATTGTCAATAATAGGCATAAAGCATCAATATTTCCAACAGTCAACAAGTCAAGCAATCAAATAATTATTGTAGTAATAATAGCAGATATTTTTTCACAATTATAAATGCTCATGCTCAATGAATTATGAGACTGACAGTTCACAATGCAAATGGCACCAAATTCCTACTCCATAGAGCTAGACATAAACATTTTCAGAGTGAATGATCAAGGAGTTATGCCAGTATCTCGTTAGCCTTAAAAATAGTGTGCTCATCTCATAAAATATTTGCACAATACGGCTTATACAAGGCACCTCAACAGTTAATCGCGATATAGGACAGTGTCTCAGTCCAGATCGTCGGTGTGTTTGCATCAATCTATCCCACGGCCCTAGTGGAGCTACCACTGTGTATTGTGAGACACCCGCACCCCGACGCCCCCAAGGCCAACCACTATGACCCTACGCTTAGTCTACTCGCACTCGCACATAGGTGTTATTCAAACTCCTAGGCATACATTGCCTTTCCAACAATGTCCAACAGACAACACATATGCATGACGACACAATGTACATCATGTATGTTCATCAATGATACATTTATCATAAAGTATATCACAATGGCATATATTCATGTCTCAATATTAACATGTCATAATTTCATCAAAAACTTAGTCCCACATAGGAACTCACAATAGCATCAACCAATTCTCAATAACAATATATATACATATACATTGTTCCACACATACCACAATTCCATATTATGGATCCTACGTTTTTCAATGTCCTAAGTCTTGATCAATTGTGGGATTTTTCTTTAGGTTAATAAAACCCTTCAAAACCGTGGCCACCAAAGACCATTACCAACTCAATTTCTTCCATTATAAGTATCAATCTTTTAATGTCTGAATACATATGTTTTATTGCTCATAAATTTTAATTCTAACCCCTAACAATTAGTGCCAAAATCGTGACCTCCCAAGGTCACCAAGGTTCCAATTTCTCTTCATATTATGCATTAAATACTTGATACCTAACACTCAAATTCTATCTCACACAAAATCACTCCAATCCCCTAAAATCCAAGCCAAAATAGTGACCTCACCTTAGTGTAGGAAACCCTCAAATTTTCCTTTCAGGCATTCTAACATTTCTAAACATTCCAACACCACCAATACATTTAAAATCATTATTCAATCATCAACTCCAATTAATAACACATAAACATGCCAATTCATCAAATAAAGTAAGCATACAATCATGGATTTCCCCATCAAACAATCACACAAGGTCTCCTCACCACCAATAATGGTAGAAGTGAGTAAGTCTCCCTCTTACCTAAAGGAAGAACACGAAAATGGCTTCCTATATGCTCCTTGGTGGTTTCGGTTTTGAGCTTCCAAAACCCTAAAATTTTCCAACACAAAGAATTAATATTAAGCTTGGTAAAAGATGTTTCTCTGGTCTCCAATGAAACCATAGAACACCAAAATGAAGAGAAGAAAGAAGAAAAATGTAAACTTTACCTTAAAGTTTGAAGCTTTGGCTTGGAAGACAATGGAGGTGAAGATGGATTTTGAAGAAATTTTCTAAATAGAAAGTGTAGAGGAGGTTGAGGTTAGTGTAGAAATGGTGTTAATGAAGAGAAAAGTGAAGAGAAATGGTCACTAATGGTGGCTGCAAAACCGTGGTCAAGGAGGAGAAGAAGAGAGAAGGAAGAGAGAAAATGAAGATGAAAACTAGAGAGAGAAATTGATAGATGAAAAATGAGTGAAAAGTGATTAAGTGTGTTAAGTGTGTGTGAGTAAAATTTTACTCCTCTTGGGCTATGGGTGCCGCGGCAATGGAGAGAGAGAAGGGGTGGAGAGGCTTCTCCAACAAGCCAAGGACATACTTGTCTTTTGGTGGTCAAAGCTTCTCAAAGAAGCTTTGATTAAAATACACTAAATTTGAATAAAAATGGATTTGATTAGACATAAAGTGGATTACATTAGGATAATGTGATAAGGTTTTTAATTTGTGCTATTATCCAATGGACAATTGTTACAGTTGACAGAAGTCAGTATTAATTGTCCAGCGGATAAAAATTACACAGCGATTTATTATTCTATCGGATAAAATTTCTCAAAAAATATGAAACCTCGTAAATCGTGTCCAGTCTCGAGTTTAGTAAGATCTCCCATCAACGTTTTCACAGATCAAGGTTCTCAGGAAAAATATCTCATTTTCTTGGCTCCGCTCAGTTTGCACGCAAAACGAAGAATAATATTAAAATATTCCACGTTCTCAGAAAAATCCCAAAAAATTCTCAAAAATCACAAATATTATGAAATGAACATTTATAATAAAACAAATAAATTTTGGGGTGTTATTACTCTCCCCACCAAATAAGAATTTCGTCCTCGAAATTTTTCTACCTTAAAACAACTCTGGGTATTGCTCCTTCATCTTGTCCTCCAGCTCCCATGTCGCATCTCCAGTTGCTTTGTTCTAGATTACTTTCACCAATGGTATGTCTTTCGCTCTGAGTTGCTTCATTCTCCTATCCTTAATCCTTACAGGAGTTGTTTCATAAGTCAAGTTTTCCTTTAATTGTACCGAATTAGGTGCTATGACATGATCAGGACTCGGAATGTATTTTCGAAGTTGTGACACATGAAAAACATTGTGGAGATTTGAAAAAATAGGTGGTAAAGCTATTTGATAAGGAACAGGACCTACCCAACGAAGAATTTGGTAAGGTCCAAGGAATTTCAGAGTGAGCTTTCTAGATTTGAGAACCCGACCGACCTTAGTCATAGGCGTGACTTTCAAGAACACATGCTCTCCTTCCTCAAATTCAAGAGGTTTTCTTCTTTTATCCGCATAAATCTTTTGCCAACTCTGAGCCATTCTCATTTTTTCTTGAATCATCTTAAGCTTCTCAGTTGTCTGCTGAGTAAGATCAGGTCCGACTGTAAGCCGTTCTCCGTCTTGATACTAACATAAAGGTGTTCTGCACCTTCGTCCATACAGAGCCTTATAGGGAGCCATCCCTATGCTTGAATGGTAACTGTTGTTGTAGGTAAACTCTACCAACGGTAAAATTTCATCCCAACTTCCAGTCTGCTCTATGGCACAAGCTCTCAGTAAATCTTCCAATGATTGAATTGTTCTCTTTGATTGGCCATCAGTCTGAGGATGGTAAGCAGAACTCAATCGTAACTTTGTCCCCATTGCTCCTTGACGAGCGCCGAACTCAGTCAAAATTATAACCGAAGTTATTACCTAAACTTGTAGTATAGTGAATAACACCGGATCGTCTCCTCAAGGATTGTAGATGCAATTTGATCAAATCAAGTGAAAGTTAGAAAAAGGGGGGTTTTGATGGTTCAAGGATCGCAGTGACAGGATTTAAAGAGAAATAACAATTAAAAGAACAGTCAATTCAGAAATCTATCCGAGATTGGGTGGATTCAATCATAGACCTTTCAACAAACACCTGAAATACATTTGAATGGTTAACTTGGATCTAACCGAGATCTCTGCATCAGATCTAGAATTCATACTAGACAATCGTCCAGAATTCAATTGACAAGTGATAAACACAAATCTGCAATCGCACCATTCATGTAAATATATGTCAATTTAAGCACCGAATTCAATTAACCTAGGCACAAATCAGTAACCTAACCTCTTCAATTACGTGATTAGTTTAGATCAATTAGTTCTAAGTTTCATCACAAATCTCAATCTTCAGTTATGTGATTAATTCAGATCAATCAGTTCTAAATTTCATCACAATACTTAATCTTAAACCAAGATCAAATCAGATCAAACATAAATAGAATCACCATTCATGCATTCAAGATCAAGAGAACAGAAGAAGAAGAGAAGAGGAATTCAAATATAAATCAAATACATTACATAACCAAGGTCTCAAGAATCCAAGCCACAATCTCTTCAAGAGTCCCGAATTGACTAGAAGTGACTTAGCTCTCCATTACAATGAAGGAAAAATATACAAGAACTATGAAAAGCTATCTCTAACACCAAGTGTGTGTGTTCTCTAGAGCTCTCCACATGCTTCCTTTTATAGAGGATTCAGAGTAGTAGTAGATGGGTAGATGGGATTAGTAGGCGGATGAGTAGGTGGGTGAGTAGGTGGGTGAGTAGGTGAGCTACCTTGTCTCCGAAATTCTTTATTGCTGAACTCATTGATTTCGTCATTTCTGAGCCAAGTGGTCTTCATGAAAGTTCTAGGAAATTGTCTAAGCTTTCCAATGGCTCTGGAAACACCCAAAAATTCGTCCTACAGCCCAAGATATGACTCAATTACTACAGACTGTTCAGGACCAGTTTCAGCACCTCTGTTTTGACTTTCAGACCTAATATCTCCATCAAGGAGCCCGAATCAAGTTTTGTGCTTGACATGAAAGTTGTACATATGGGTCTTAACTTTCAGATTACAAATTTTCAGCCCATTTTATATGCCCAAACTCGAATTATGTTCTGGTTACTACACCTGTTCGGGTTCCAGTTTCCACAAATCCCGTATTCTGATTTCCATGCCCAATTAGCTCCACTAGATGTCTGAAATTGACTTTGAGCTCTCATCAAAGTTGTAGAGCTCTCTCTTATCTTTCCTACAAGGTAAAATTCATAATTATCAGACATTTAGAACTCAAGATATGGCTAAAATACGGAAAAATGTTGTAAGACCGAATAATGCTGAAAAATCAATTAAGTCTGATTCGAGTTCAAACTTACAAAACATAATCAAATTCAGTCAATTAAGTACATGAAAAGTGTAAATAACTAAACATAAGGGTTTCTTAATGAATAAAATATGTGATTATCACTCCTTGAAGACTTTGCCAAAATTTCGATGTAAATCTGGGATCTCTGTCGGAAATGATACTAGTAGGCACACCATGTAGTCTAATAATTTCACCGATGTACAACTGAGTCAACTTCTCCAATGGATATCTTATATTGATCGGCAAAAAGTGTGTTGACTTTGTAAGTCGATTCACAATTACCCATATTGAATCATATCCTCTTTTGGTCTTTGGCAATCCGACAACAAAGTCCATGGTAATACTATCCCATTTCCATTCAGGAATAGTTAAGGATTGCAACAATCCTGACAGTCTTTGATGTTCAATCTTTGTCTTTTGACAAACCAAATAGAAAGATACACATCTAGCAATATCTCTTTTCATTCTATGCCACTAAAATAACTTCTTTAAATCTTGGTACATTTTGGTCATTCTAGGATGCATACTCAACTTGTTGGTATGAGCATGTTCAAGAATGTACTTTCTGAGTTCCTCATCTTTAGGTACATAGACTCTACCTTGGAATCTCAAAATTCCATCACTTCCTTTCTCTAATGTTGATACACCGCCCTGCTTCATCAGTTCTCTTTCCTCTTGCAAGAACTTGTCAACCTTCTGCTTTTCTCGGATGTCATCCATCAAATCACTCGAGAAGGTGACCATGTTCATATAGATTTTGCCCAGCATTAATTCCACAAAAGACCATACGTCTCTAAATTGTTCTATCAAATCTTTCTCCCTGAACATCATGGTAGAAACACTGATCGTTTTCCTACTTAAGGCATCAGCTACAACATTGGCCTTTCTAGGGTGATACTGAAGTTGGAAATCATAGTCTTTTAGGAATTCTAACCATCTTTGTTGCCTCATGTTCAACTCTTTTTTATCATACAAATACTTTAAGCTTTTGTGGTTGCTGAAGACGTTGAATGTTGCTCCATAAAGATAATGTCTCCATATCTTCAAGGCAAATACAATAGCAGCTAACTCCAAGTCATGTGTTGGGTAGTTCTTCTCATGCACTCGCAATTGTCTCGAGGCATAAGCCATCACTTTTCCACCTTGCAAAAGGACACAACCCAATCCTTGGTATGAAGCGTCACAGTACACCTCGAATGGTTCACCCAGATCAGGTAGAACTAATACTGGTGAAGTAGTTAGTCTCCTTTTCAACTCTTGAAAACTTCCCTCACAAGCATCCGTCCAATCAAAAGCCTGATTCTTCCTCGTGAGTTGAGTGAGAGGTCCGGCAATCTTAGAGAACCCTTCAATAAATCTCTGGTAATATCCCGCTAATCCAACAAAGCTTCGAATTTCGATCACCGTCTTCGGTCTTTTCCAATGAAGAACAGCTTCCACTTTTGATGGGTCTACAGAAATTCCTTCCTTCGAAATCACATGGCCCAAGAATTTAACTTCGTTCAACCAAAACTCACACTTCAACAACTTGGCGTACAACTCCTTCTCCTTCAAAGTCTGAAGAACTACACTGAGATGTTCAGCATGGTCCTCTTGATTTTTCGAATTGATCAAGATATCGTCGATGAAGACAATGACGAATCTATCCAAACAAGGACGAAAGATTCTATTCATATAATCCATGAAAATAGCAACTGTATTAGTCACACCAAAAGGCATCACCAAGTACTCGTAATGTCCATAACGAGTATGAAAAGTCGTTTTAGGAATGTCTTCCACTTTTACTCTGATCTGATGGTAGCTCGATCGTAAATTGATCTTAGAAAATACCGTCGCTCCTTTCAGTTGGTCCATTAGGTCGTCTATCCTTAGCAATGGATACTTATTCTTGATCGTGACTTAGTTTAATTGACGATAATCCACACACAATCTCGAAGTACTGTCTTTCTTCTTAACTAGCAATACCGGTGCTCCCCAAGGTGATACACTGGGTCTCACAAATTGTTTCTCCAAAAGCTCTTCCAGTTACTTCTTGAGCTCAACTAGCTCTACAGGTGACATTCGGTAAGGCGCTATGGAAATAGGACCAGCTCTAAGTACAAGATCAATGGCAAATTCGATCTCCTACTCCGGTGGTAAACCAGGTACATCTTCAGGAAAGACTTCAGGAAACTCTCGAACCACTAAGATTGCGTCCATATCTACCTCATTCTCGACTTTCAAAGAAGACAACAACATGTATCCTCGAGCTTCTTCTTTCAAGAAAGCTTGGACTTGGTTGGTCATCAAAAATCTAGAATTCTCATCCAAAGAGAAAACTGTGGTTTTTCTAGAACAATCTAACAGGACATGGTTAGAAGATAACCAATCCATTCCTAACATTACATCTAACTGAGATAGTGGCAAATAGATCAAATCAACAGAAAAGACTCGACCTTTAACAATCAAAGGACAATCTAAATAGACTTGGGTAGTAACAACAGATTTAGCAGTAGAAGTTGAAACAATCAAATCAAAAGGTAAGGAAGACACAGGTAAACTAAGTCTTTTCACACAGTCATAGGAAATAAAAGAATGTGTTGCACTAGAATCATACAGTACAGTTAAAAGATTACCTTCTATGACACCTTCCCCTTATATAAGATCTTCGGATTGAGAGGCTTCAGCACCACTCAGGGTGTAAACTCAACCTCCAGCCTACAGTTTAGCAGTTCTAGTAGCATTGACGGAAGGCTCCACCTTAGGTTGATTGCATTCACGAGAAACATGTCCAGGTTTCCCGCATCTGAAGCAGATCACTCCTTTAATAGTGCAATCCCTCGTGTACTGTTCCTTCCCGCACTTCATGCATCTCAGAGTAGACGTCGTTGTTTGACCAGTTCTGCCCAGACTTCCTACAAGACTTCCCCCTTGCGGCTTCTATTGTTGATTTCCAGGTGGTCTGGAATAAGGCTTCTTCTGGTAACGGTTAGCATTACTACTTTTTTCTCTTTGGGATGGAAAAGGTCCAAACTTGCGATTTCTTGCATCACGCGCCTGGTTCAAGTCTTCCACCGGACGACACGTATCAAGCAGTTCTGAAAATTGGTTAATCTTTAAAGTGATAATAGCCCTCTTCACATCGTGTCTTAGGCCTTCCTCGAACTTCTGACATTTCCATGCTTCGTTTGGTTGGTGTTGAAAGTAGGTTGAGAATTTGGACAAGCTCTTAAATTTGGCAGCATATTCACTTACTGTCATATTTCCTTGCCTCAAGCCAAGAAATTCCATTTCCTTACCATGCATAGCACTTTCTGGGAAATATTTATTTAAGAATCTCTTTTTAAACACCACCAATTAATTACTCGATTCTTAGCCTCCAATAACCTCTGCTCTCCGGTCCACCAATCCTCTGCGTCCCCAATTAGCATGGACGCAGCATAAGTCACCTTCCTGTCGTTGGCATAGTTCATGCCCGTGAAGATCTTTTCCAATTCCTTGATCCATAGAGTAGCCTTCTCAGGATCATATTCTCCCTTAAATTGTGGAGGGTTAGTGCGACGAAATTCAGCCAGATTCTGGGCATCAGTAGTAGCCTTCAATTGTTGTGCAATCCTTTCTTGTTGTTGAGCCATTTGCTGGTTTTGCTGCAGCATAGCTTCAGCCATCTTCTGAATTGCTTCGATTGTAGCAATCATGTCTCCTCAACGAGCCATGATTCTTCTCAGATCAAGCTATACAAAACACAGAGAAAAGTCAAATGTATCCTTGCGGAATACCAAACACAGAGAATCATACAGCACAAACAAGACTGTCCAAAACCACATGACCCAACAGAAAAACTTAAACGGGGGCTCTGATACCAAGACAGTGTAACGCCCCTTTTTCTTATCTCACGAAGAAGGAACGCCACACCATAATATAGAGAAACGAAATAAATTGCAAAAAATAATAAGTACGTTGATTAATTAAGACCCAGTTCATTTTTAATACATGATTAAATAAATTGCATTCTTGGATTTGTAAAATAATCAAGTATTGAAATATGTGTACATTTTTTTTAAATAACAATAAAGAGGTGATAACAATTATAAATACAATAAGATCGACACATAATTTAAAAGTCATACATTCACAATTCATATATAATATTATATGCATTAGCCTGTTTAATTACATCATGATTTACACAAAAAGTAAAAGATGTACTCGCTCGAAATGATACAAATATACACCCATCAAATATAGCAAAACATCAGGCTTCCCCAAAAAGATAAATGGTTAGCCATCAATAGCCACCGATAGTATCAATCCCTAAGACTGACGAGAAGGGATTGTAGTCGGGTCCTCCTCAGGGTCTTCCTCATCCGATGAAATTACCATCGGTGTGACTGAATTTCGAGCAGAAGCCCGAGCAGTGGAGAGGAAAGAGTCCTCTTGTGGGGTGTAGCACATATCAGCCCACATATCCCTAACGAGTAGGTAAAACTTCAAAATGACAAAAGCAGTGAAATCAAAAATTGGAGGGTCATAGCGACCCCAAGCTAAAGACACTGTCAGCTCCCTGCGATACACGCATCGGTTCGTCTGCACATGTATATGCCAGCAATCGGGTCCTCCATGAAAGGTCATCCTGACGTACCCCAAAAATCGGCGTGGACGCGACAACAACTTCAGCAAGTTCTAATTGTAGTATGGCCAGAAACCTAGAAAATCAAGAGAGACACCCAACTTTCATTACCAATACGGTAGCAAGAAAACAAAACAGCGCTAGACGCCCACTTATCAACACAGATCATATATCCAATCACAATAATAATTAAATTAATGGTAAAAGCAAAACAACAATAAATAGCAATAAGAATTGTCAATAACAGGCATACATCATCAATATTTCCAATAGTTAATAGCTCAAGCAATCAAATAATTATTGCAATAATAATAGCAGATATTTTTCCACAATTATAAATGCTCATGCTCAATGAATTATGAGACTGACACTTCATAATGCAAATGGCACCAAATTCCTACTCCATGGAGCTAGACATAAACATTTTCGGAGTGAATGATCAAGGAGTTATACCAGTATCTTGTTAGCCTTAAAAATAGTGTGCTCATCTCATAAAATATTCGCGCAATACGGCTTATACATGGCACCTCAATAGTTGATCGCTATATAGGACAACGTCTCAGTCTGGATCGTCGATGTGTTTGCATTAGTCTATCCCATGGCCCCAGTGGAGCTACCATTATCTATTGTGAGACATCCGCACCCCGACGCCCCCAGGGCCAACCACTATGACCCAACGCTTAGTCTACTTGCACCCGCAGATAGGTGTTATTCAAACTCCTAGGCATACATCGCCTTTCCAACAATGTCCAATGAATAATACATATGCATGACAACGCAATGTACATCATGTATGTTCATCAATGATACATTTATCATAAAGTATACCACAATGGCATTAAATACTTGATACCTAATCACTCAAGGTAGGGCCAAAATCATGACCTCCTAAGGTCACCAAGGTTCCAATTTCTCTTCATATTATGCATTAAATACTTGATACCTAATCACTCAAATTCTATCTCACACAAAATCACTCCAATCCCCTAAAATCCAAGCCAAAACCATGACCTCACCTTAGTGTAGGAAACCCTCAAATTTTCCATTCATTCATTCTAACATTTCCAAACATTCCAACACCACCAATACATTCAAAATCATTATTCAATCATCAACTTCAATTAAAACACATAAACATGCCAATTCATCAAATAAAGCAAGCATACTATCATGGATTTCTCCATCAAACAATCACACAAGGTCTCCTCACCACCAATAATGGTAGAAGTGAGTAAGTCTCCCTCTTACCTAAAGGAAGAACACGAAAATAGCTTCCTATGTGCTCCTTGGTGGTTTTAGTTTTAGGCTTCCAAAACCCTAAAATTTTCCAACACAAAGAATCAATATTAAGCTTGGTAAAAGATGGTTCTTTGGTCTTTACGAGCGCCGAACTCAGTCAAAATTATAACCGAAGTTATTACCTAAACTTGTAGTATAGTGAACAACACCGGATCGTCTCCTCAAGGATCGTAAATGCAATTTGATCAAATTAAGTTAAGTTAGAAAAAGGGGGTTTTGATGGTTCAAGGATCACAGTGACAAGATTTAAAGAGAAATAACAATTAGAAGAACAGTCAATTCAGAAATCTATCCGAGATTGGGTGGATTCAATCATAAACCTTTCAACAAACACTTGAAGCACATTTGAATGGTTAACTTGGATCTAACCGAGATCTCAGCATTAGATCCAGAATTCACACTAGACAATCGTCCAGAATTCAATTGACAAGTGATAAACACAAATCTGCAATCGCACCATTCATGTAGATATATCTCAATTTAAGCACCGAATTCAATTAACCTAGGCACCAAGCACTAACCTAACCTCTTTAATTATGTGATTAGTTTAGATCAATTAGTTCCAAGCTTCATCACAAATCTCAATCTTCAGTCATGTGATTAGTTTAGATCAATCAGTTCTAAGTTTCATCACAAATCTTAATCTTAAATCAAGATCAAATCAGATCAAACATAAACAGAATCACCATTCATGCATTCAAGATTAAGAAGAAGAAGAAGAAGAAGAAGAGAAGAGGAATTCAAATATAAATCAAATACATTACATAACCAAGGTCTCAAGAATCCAAACCACAATGTCTTCAAGAGTTCCAAATTGACCGAAAGTAGCTTAGCCCTCCATTACCATGAAGGAGAGCATCAAAATATACAAAAGCTATGAGAAACTATAAAGAAACAAGAAGAAACTATAAGAGAAATGAAGAAGAATACAACTTGTTGTTCATGATAACCAATGGTGCCCTTTTATAGAAGTCTAGGGTAACAAAATGACAAAGGGGAATGGGTGGATGAATGGGTTGGTGAGAGGAGTGGTTGAGTGGGTTGGTTAAGTGGGTTGGTGAGTGGAGTGGTTGAGTGGGTTGGTGAGAGGAGTGGTTGAGTGGGTTGGTGAGAGGAGTGGTTGAGGACGAAAATTTCGCGCCTGACTTGGAAGCCAAAAACGACCAACTATACTTTAGATTCATGAAAAGTACTCTTATGAAAGTTGTAGATCTTTGTCTTGGCTATAACATGCATATCTGGACCATCCAATTTGGCTTCCTACAACCCAAGATATGACCCAAATACCGCAGGTTGCTCAAACCCAACTTCAGTACCTCTGTTCCGACTTGCAAGCTCAAACTGACCTATTAGACTTCATTTTTTCAAAAATTGTTCTCTATGAAAGTTGTTTATATGGGTCTTAACTATCAACTAACCAAATTTCAGCCCATTTCCATTATTACAGCTTGAGATATGATTTTATGAGTGCACACCGTTCGGATTCTAGTGACAGAACCCGTATTCTGACTTCCATGTAAACTTAGGTCCCTTAGACATCTGTATTGGACTTCGAGCTCTTCATCAAAGTTGTAGAGCTTCCTCCTAGCTTTCCTACAAGGTAAAATTCATGATTATCAGATATCAGAAACTCAAGTTATGGCCAAAATACAGAAACAGTGTCAAATCTCAATATTGCTGAAAATATTCAATTAGGACCAATTTGTGCTCAAACTCACAAAATCATACCAAACTCAGTCAATTAAGAATATGGAGAGTGTAAATAACTAAACATAAGGGTTTCTTAATGAATAAAATATGTGATTATCAAATTCCCTCACACTTAGCTTTTTGCACTCCTGGGCAAAACTCAGGACCAAAACAAGGACATAAGAGATTAACAAAAATTTAAATTCTAACGACATTCAAGAGCCCAAAATTTTTACAATCAAGAAGAACAACCAAAGGTTCAAGGGATCAAAACATTCATGAGTTAACAATTCTCCACATCTCAAACCAACAAGCAAGGTATCTTCAACATGAATTGAGAATGATAGATCTTCACAAGATTCCCTCTCAATCTCTCAAGTGTTTAAAAGGTAGGTATTTCACTCAATTCAACCCATGAAAATTGCACTACCATAAGCTTGCTTATCTTATACTTCTTCGCTACTCAAAACACATGCACACACAAATCATGAGGACTTTATTCACGGTTGTATTGAGGTCAAGGTAACAGAAGAGGATAAAATGGATATGAGAAGATAAATACCAAAGAGAATAAAAGTAAATGAGAGCTGAGTTCAAATAACAAGCATAAAAGTTCATCCCAACTCTAACGTATATCCCTTTACATATTCATTTCCCAATCCTTTTCTCTCTTTTTTTTTCCTTTTTTTTATTTTTTATTTTTTTTAAGCACTCTTTCCTTTTTCAACAACCATTTTGTATACACACCCCCACACTTGTTCAAAAACTCATCCATTAACTAAGCTAATGTTCTTTTATTCCCTAAGGTAAAGTAAGAACACGATTTTTCATTTAAGGCACATAATGAGCTAGAAACAAGGAATGGTCAAATAAGCTCAAAGGGGTTAAGAAAAGGAAAATATACAAGGTTGGCAGGAATCAGAGAATTTTCAAGAAGTCAAAAGAGTGCTTGATATCATATTGAAAACAAGGTTGGCTATTTAGTTAAACTAGCTAATTAAGAAAGAGGGCCTCAATCATGTTCATGCATGCAAGTGAAATGTAGCCTCAAAAAGAATCAAAGCAAGTTCTAGAGTGGTCATTAACATGAGTGAAAATCACACAATAAAGAAGAGAATGACATAAATGTTGAATCCATCCATTAGGCTCAAAATCTCATAAGGTATGCATCCATCAAACTCAAGCCATCAATTCAATCATCCATCACCAAGCATATTAGTTCAAGAAGGGAGAAAAGTTATTTAATCATGCAATGAACCCCTTTTTTTTCTTTTTTTTTTCTTTTTTTTTTTTATTTTTTTTTACAAAAAGAACATCCTAAAATCTCTCCCCCACGCTTAATATAACATTGCCTTCAATGTGAAAGAGAAATATAGAAAAGAGCAACACAACCTGATAAGAAGTGAATCAACGCCAAGCAGAAAAGAAACACACTGTCAGTGCTGCGTCAGATCCTGAAAAGAAATTAAACAATAAAACTTTAGTACTTCCACAATTTAATACTAATTAATTACTACCTAAAAATCTCCTTACTCTGCCACCAATTAAGATGCGTCTTAAGAGTAAAATTACTCCTTACTCTGCCATCACTAATTGGTTTAATAAGTCCATGACAATCATATCAAACTTTCCAAACAAAACAACAATTTTTTTTTATTTTTTTTTTTTATTTTTTTTGGGTCAACTATCCTTCCCCTCCAACTAGATCACAACATTGCCCTCAATGTTAAAATATAGATGAGTAAAGGATAGAAGATATTACCTGTTGGAGAAAGCTGACACAAATTTAAACAGAAACAAAGTACAATAAAATCAAACCCATTAAAGATAAAGTTTCAGATCTAGCTTTTTTTCTTGTTACTTCCTTCGCTGCTTCCTGTTGACCATTCTATATGAGCTAATGTCTGATCAGGTACATACTCAAAAGCTTCTAATTTATCAATGAGCTCATCAATAGTGGAGGCAGAGATAAGAAGTTGTCTTGCCGAAGGAGTGATAAATTTCTGTTCCACAACTTTGTCAAGAAAAGATAACAAAAGATCAAAGAAATTATTAACATTCAACAAACCAACGGGTCTATGGTAGATGTTCAGTTCAGCCCAAGAGACAATTTGAAAAATTTCTTCCAAAGTACCAAAACCACCCGGTAAGACAAGAAATGCATCAGAATTGTCAACCATTGTTTTCATTCGTCCATGCATAGAGGTTACCTGAATTTCTTCTCCAACTATCTTTCCAGTGATGTTATTTTCAGCTAAAGGTTTAGGAATAACACCTAAAACCTGACTGCCTCCTATAAAAGCATCAAGTGATACAACCCCCATTAACCCACGACAACCTCCCCCATATACAAGATGAATATTCCTCGCAGCAAGTGATCGACCAAGAGTGCTAGCTGCGTTTACAAACTCTAATCCCTTCCCATAACTCGACCCACAAAAAACACAGACATTTTTGAGGTTACGAATAGAAGGCCCCATTCTATACTTTTCCTCCCTTTGAGTGTTTCTGAGTTGAAGGAAAATGGAGAAAATGGAGTGTTTAAATAAGAAAAAGAATGGAAAAGGAAATAATTGCACCTATAAGGGTAGGTTGGCTGTTGTCAGAAAAGGTTAAAATTAAGAAACACAGAATCTTAATTTTTTTGATTTTTTTTTACTTCAAGAAAACCATCAAGGTAAAGAAGTCTAGAAACCCCTGAAGGACCCTGCTCAAAGGATCGTCTGTACAAAAATCAAAATACAACAAAATGATACAAAGATAAAAGAAATAGAAAATGATGACATACCTGTATGTACAGTTTCTATGGCGTATCTTTATACTGCGCGTCATGAGTGCAGTAGACATCACGTCCGTTTTTTTTTTTGTGAAATTGTTAGAAAAACTTGATGAAAGATGAATGTATACTTACTTAAGATTGGGATGGAGGTAGTCTGCTCTTTCGGCTTTGTGCCAAAGCATTGTTGACCAGTATTCGACCCATTCAAGACTAGCGCAACATAGGGCTCCCAAAAGGGACAAGTGGCCATAATGTGACTGGCTGCCTCACATGTGGGATACAATCTACCTTCTTTGTTTTTCAATTAAGAAGGCTGGATTAGGATGCATGCATTTCCCTATTCACGGTTTGTGTTACCAAAGCCAACCCTAAGACGTATACATAATTTTTTTTTTTTGTGTTTTGTTTTGTTTTGTTTTTTTTTTTTTTTTTTTTTAAAGATGACATGAAGAAGAAGAAGAGGATGATATGTACAGATTGTTTGTGGATATGACTCACATCTGCCTCTGGTTTAACATCCAGTAATGGCTTAAACGTCTTCTATGAGTCGAGGATAAGCTTCCCATCCAATTTGCTTATAAATTGGCAAACAGGGTCTTTTAGAGTCAGATTCCCAAGACTGTAGCGTTTTTCTTCATCCTTGAAGAGATTCCACAATTTAAGAATTTCACGATGCACCAATCCACACGAATGCATCTCAAGAGTCAATAAGATATCATCTAATGACTCCTTACTCAGTCCATTCTTAATGAAGAAAATTTTATCTTCTCTATTTGCGGAAACCATCCCCAAAGTACGACATCGCTTGTTATGATTCCATAGTCCACATTTGTGACAGACTTGTAACCTTTTTGCTCTTCTCCTTTTAGAATATGAACTTCTTCCAAGACCAGGCATATATGAGTCAAATGAAATTGAGGACTCACCTGCTAATCGGACCTTTGCTTCAATTATCCAGCGTACATCTTCTGGCATACCTTTGTGCATTAACAGTCTCAATCTTTCACATCGAACTTTGTAGATTTTTCTCAGAGCATTTTGAGGAAGAGAAGGAAAATGTTTTCTCAGGTTTGAAAGAATGACATCTATTTTGAAGGAGAAGAAGGGTTCAGTTATTTTGGGAAGCTGAAAAATAAAACGACTTGAGAGTCACGGAGTACCGTATCCGCCACTTAACCGGCAACACAAAGAACTCAAGAACTTGGTTTTCCAGGAATGGTTGAGTCTTTGTCCATTAACTTTAAGCGCAGTACTATTCCTAGGATCCTCAATATCTACGGCCCCAGAGGATACACGTGTTTGACAACAAAAGAACCGCGCCACCGAGATCTCAATTTTTCAAGGAGTAGGTGCAGAGGATAATCTCAAAGTAGAACTTTTTTGACCAATTTCCGTAGCTTTTGCAAAAGGTGTAACAGACCTTGAATAAAGTAGGCCAATAAAATCTATACTGCAAGATTTTCGCAGTTGTTGTCGCTGAAAAAAAATGACCTTCACATGCTTCTGAGTGACAAAATTTAATGGCACTACCTACCTCATTGTCGGGCACACAACTATTTTTTTTTTTTTTTTTTTTTTTTTTTTTTTTTTTTTTTTTTTTTTGTTTTTTATTCATAATGCGGATGGAGAAGGTTCATCACCTCCACTTCTGCATTCTCTGGAAGTTCATGATACTTTTTAAGGCGGTGTCCATTTACGATGAAAGCTTTGGCAGTGACCTCACTTTTAATCTGAACAGCACCAGAAGGAAAAACCTTAGTAACAATAAATGGTCCATCCCATCTAGACCTTAATTTGCCAGGCATGAGTCAGAGGCGGGAGTTTTAGAGGAGAACTTTTTGACCAATCTCAATTGTTTTCCTCAGAATCAACTTATCATGGAAGGCTTTGGTCTTCTCCTTATAAAGTTTGGAACTTTCATAAGCCTCCAAGCGGATCTCCTCCAATTGCTGCAGCTGCAGCTTCCTCTCCATACCTGCTTGATCTAGGTCTAAGTTGCACCTCGTCACCGCCCAGAATGCACGATGCTCAATTTCCACCGGCAGGTGGCAAGCTTGTCCAAAAACAATCCGATACGGAGACATCCTGATTGGTGTCTTATAAGCAGTCCAGTAAGCCCATAAAGCATCCTCAAGCCTCTTGCTCCAGTCCTTTCTGTTAGGTTGAACTGTCTTCTGGAGTATCTGCTTGATCTCCTTGTTGGAAATCTCGGCTTGCCCATTAGTTTGGGGATGGTAAGGTGTAGAAACTCTATGCAAGATCCCATACTTTTTTATCAAAGCTTACATGCTTCGATTACAAAAATGTGAACCCTGATCACTGATGATGGCCTTCGGAACTCCAAACCTGCAGAAAATCTGTGATCTAACAAAATCCACAACAACTTTGGAATCATCGGTCAGAGTAGCTTTCGCCTCCACCCACTTGGATACATAATCGCACTAGCAAAATGTAAACAAAACTAAAAGAAACAGGAAAGGGTCCCATAAAATCAATACCCCATACATCAAAAATCTCACGAGAACAATAAGGATTTCTGGGGCATCTCATTCCTTCGAGAAGTGTTTCTGTTTCTTTGGCATTGGTCACAAGATTTACAAAACACATATGCATCATGAAATAGAGTGGGCCAATATAATCAGATTCCAAAACTTTCCTAGCAGTCCTTTGGGGACCAAAATGACCGCCACATGCAAGTGTATGACAAAAGCTAAGAATAGAATGGAATTCATTATCAGGCACGCATCTCCTAATGACTTGGTCACTACAAAATTTCCATAGATAAGGGTCGTCCCACACATAATATTTTGACTCACTCTTCAATTTATCAATCTGAGCCCTAGTAAAATGTGCAGGGAAAACACCAGCAACTAAGAAATTTATCAAATCAGCAAACCAAGGAATGTTACCTTGCAGCATGAAAAGCTGCTCATCAGGGAAGACATCATGGATAGGAAAAGTATCTGCCTCCCTTTCAATTCGGCTTAGGTGATTAGCCACTAAATTCTCCGCTTTACGGATTTCAATATCGAACTCTTGGAGAAGCAAAATCCACCTAATCAACCTAGGCTTTGCATCAAGCTTCTTCAGGAGAAACTTCAGAGCTGTATGATTTGAAAACACAACCACTCTAGAACCAAGCAAATATGATCGAAATTTGTCTAAAGCAAAAACAATTGCTAAAAGTTCCTTTTCAGTGGTGGTGTAGTTGACTTGTGCAGGATCTAAAGTTCTTGAAGCATAAGAGATGACATGAGATATTTTGCCAACCCTTTGTGCAAGAACAACTCCCAAAGCATAATTAGAGGCATCACACATGAGCTCAAATGGGAGTATCCAATCTGGTGGCTGGATGATAGGTGTACTGGTCAATGCTTGCTTCAAGTGATTGAAGGCATCCTTGCATTTCTGGTCAAAATGGAACTCCACTTCTTTTTGTAGCAAGTTGGATAGTGGAAGAGCAATTTTGCTGAAATCTTTTATGAATCGCCTATAGAAACCTGCATGACCAAGGAAAGAACGAACCTCCTGCATGCATGTGGGGTAAGATAGGCATGAAATAACATCTATTTTCGCAGGATCTACCTCAATACCCTTGCTAGATATTATATGCCCTAAAACTATGCCTTGCTCCACCATGAAATGACATTTCTCAAAATTCAGAACAAGGTTAGCCTTAATGCATTTATGCAAAACCTGAGTCAAACTATCCAAACATGCATCAAAGGAAGAGTCATAGACAGTAAAGTCATCCATGAATACATCCATGCAATTTTCTAAAAGGTCAGAAAATATACTTACCATACACCTTTGAAAGGTGCCTGGAGCGTTGCACAGACCAAAAGGCATCCTTCTGTATGCAAATGTGCCAAATGGCCAAGTGAAAGTAGTTTTATCTTGGTCTTCTGGGACTATATGGATCTGAAAATAACCCGAATATCCATCCAAGAAACAGTAATACGACTTGCCAGCTAGTCTCTCTAACATCTGATCAATGAAAGGTAATGGGAAATGGTCTTTCTTGGTGGCTTGGTTAAGTCGTCTGTAATCAATGCAAACCCGCCAGCTGTTTTGAATTCTTGTGGGTAGTAGCTTATTGTTCTGATTTTCAACTACTGTGACCCCAGATTTCTTTGGAACAACCTGCACGGGGCTCACCCATTTACTATCAGATATGGGATAAATAATGCCAGCTTGCAGTAGCTTGGTAACTTCCTTCTTTACCACATCCAGAGTCAGGGGGTTCAGTCTCCTTTGGGGCTGTCGTACTGGTTTAGTATCTTCCTCTAACAAAATCCTATGCATGCATGTAGAGGGATTGATACCAGGAAGATCTGCAAGTGTCCATCTGATGGCTTGTTTATTCTGCCTCAAAACCTGCAGTAATTTTTCTCCTTGATCAGGTTGCAAATGTTTAGCAATAATCACAGGTAGCGTCTCACCATCTTCCAAATATGCATATTTAAGATGGTCCAGCAAAATCTTTAATTCTAAGGATGGAGGCTGTACAATGGAGGGTAGCAAGCTGTTTGAAACAACTAACTCAGCAACACTAATTCAACATACTTCTGACTCTCATTTTCACATGCTGCATCATTCAAGTCAGCAACTACATCACCACTCATAACTGCATAAATCTCAGCAAATGCAGCACATGGTACAATATCACAACCAGCACATGTTTCACAGGTAACAGAATCCAGAAAATCAGCAATATCAGGAAATTTAGCATAAATATCAGCATAAGCATCGTCAACTAGTATATCAATCACATCAACATGGAAAACAGAATGCTCCTCTAGGGGATGTCTCATGGCCTCAAAAATGTTAAATTGTACCGCATCGTCGCCAAATTCCATGGAAAGGGTGCCAGCATGCACATCTATCTTGGTCTTGGCTGTCTTGAGGAAAAGTTTTCCTAGGATCAATGGAGCATGGTTTGTTGAAGACTCATCTTCCATGTTCAGAATATAGAAGTCCGCTGGGAAAATTAGCTCATTCACCCGAACTAACACATCTTCTAGCACTCCTGCAGGATGAGCAGTGGTTCTATTTGCCAACTAAATCACTATACCAGTAGGTTGCAAAGTGCCAATGTTCAAGGACTGATATATTGACATAGGCATGACATTCATCGAAGCACCCAAGTCTAGCATTGCATGTTCAAATTTGGAGTTACCTATCGTGCAAGGAATTGTGAAAGTTCCAGGATCTTTGCATTTTTATGGCATGCTTGGTAGAATCATTGCAGAAACATTTCTGCCCATACTTATTTTCTCAGTACCCTTAAGTCTTCACTTGTGAGTACACAACTCTTTGAGGAATTTGGCATACTTGGGAATCTGCTTGATTGCATCAAGGAGGGGAATATTGATTTCCACCTTCCTGAATGTGTCCATGACTTCTCTTTCTATTTCTGTTTGCGCAATATGCTTGGGACCGTGTGTGACTCTATTTGGAAAAGGTAGTGGAATGGCCGATTTGAATTCTCTCGCACATTTCTTACGTGTTCTGATTTTTGGACAGAGCTATCCACTTTCTTCGTTTTCGGTCACCTTCGGTTCTTTGCACTTGTAGTTCGGGTTGTGGTGGAGTAGGCCCGTCAACTTCTCTCGCCACTTCTCAAGCTAATGGCACTTACATTGCCTCTTGGGTTGTTGATTGTTTGTGAAGGCAATTGGTTCGACCCTTGACTTTTCACTCACTCGAGTGGTTGCCATCCGCCCAATTTGAGTTTGTAAATTCGGATGGTGGCATTGACATTCGCTTTGAAACTGTTTCATCAAGTCTTCGAAAGGTGGCTCGGTGGAGTGGGCTTGGAACAGTAGTGGAGAGGCTGCGCCGCATGGGTGGCGGCACGGGTTGTGCTTGCCTAAATGCGCAGTGGTTGGTACTTGTTGCTAGGGCCTCGTAGCTTGGTATCTAAACTATGGTTCCGCTTGTTGGTAGTCTTTGTTGTTGTTGTTGACCAGAATTTCCATATCTCGGGTTGGGATGGTCCCTCCACTGAGGTTATAAGTATTAGAAAATGGATCATACACAGGCTCGCTTGTGATTGCCGATATTGAGGTCTACCGGGAAAAATACCATTTCCGCCGCAATGATTGCTCTGGAAAAATAGAACCACCATCCCGAAGTGTGGGGCATGCATCGTAGGATGAGATGAACAAGAGCAAATGCCACACACGGTTGCACCATCCGTATTGGTGCTTGTTGTCCCATCGCTAAGCGCCTCACCAAAGAAGTCAATTCATCAAGTCTGTGTTCCATTCTCTGTTGGTCTACATGAGACGATTGAATCTCATTGACTCCTCTGGTTGAGGTAATAATTCGTGTGCCAAATTGTTGGGTGTTGGTTGCCATGTTTGCTATCAAATTTCTCGCTGCTGTAGGGGTCTTGTCTACTAAGGCTCCTCTAGAGGCAGCATCCACCATGCTTCTGTCATTTGGCAGCAAGCCTTCATAGAAGTATTGAATTAAGAGTTGATCGGTGATTTGGTGGTGGGGACAGCTCGAGCATAGCTTCTTGAATCTTTCCCAATATTCATATAAGGTCTCTCCTGTCATTTGTCTTATGCCACATATATCTTTTCTAATGGTAGCAGCTCTAGAGGCAGGGAAAAATTTCTCTAAGAACAACCGCTTCATGTCAGTCCAACTTGTTACTGAACCTGGTGAAAGATAAAATAACCAATCCTTGGCTGTATCAGCAAGTGAGAAAGGAAATGCCCTCAGCTTGATGTGCTCTTCTGAGATCCCATGTGGCTTCATGGTTGAACAAACTACATGGAACTCCTTTAGATGCTTATAGGGATCCTCACCTGCAAAACCGTGAAACTTGGGCAACAAATGTATCAATCCAGGTTTTAACTCAAAATCAGCATCAAGATCTGGGTATTGAATACACAACGGCTGGTTAGTTATATCAGGAGCAGCAAGTTCCTTAAGAGTTCTATTCTGCATGTTATCAGCCATGGTTTTAGAATTATTCAAGATTTCAAGTTCACTCCCAATATTAAGATCAAATTTAGAAGCAATTCTTGCACTTAGCCTATGAACTCTAATCAACCTATGCAAGGTTCTATCAATCTCAAGATCAAAGTCAACCAAGTTATCAGGCTCGAACCTAGTCATGCATCACACAAAAACAAATAAATAAGCAAAATACACTAGACAATGGATAAAAATGTTAGAAAAGTTAATAAAAAGCAAAAGTTAGTAAAAACACTTAAAATGAAAAGATTATACTTACTAATCCCCGGCAACGACGCCAAAATTTTGACGAGCACCGAACTCAGTCAAAATTATAACCGAAGTTATTACCTAAACTTGTAGTATAGTGAACAACACCGGATCGTCTCCTCAAGGATCGTAAATGCAATTTGATCAAATTAAGTTAAGTTAGAAAAAAAGGGGTTTTGATGGTTCAAGGATCACAATGACAAGATTTAAAGAGAAATAACAATTAGAAGAACAACCAATTCAGAAATCTATCCGAGATCACTACAAAAAATACGCTAAATTGCGGCGGTTTTTTTTACAATTTGCGACAGTTTTTAACCCCCGCAAATTAAATTACGGCAGTTTTAAAAAACGCTGCATTTACGTTCGCCGCATTTACATTTAAATTGCAACGGTTTTTTTTTACAATTTGCGGTGGTTTTTAACCCCCACAAATAATTTTTTCTAAAAAAAAAACCCACTCTTACCAGATAAAATGCACACACAATACACTATCTTTCTGTTTTCATATGACGTTTCACAAAATTCTTTTCGTGGGATTGAGCAATTTCCTTGTTAATAAGAATGATTGATGTAAGAAACTAATACCAAGCAATTTATAGCTGAGAAACTAATAATAATGAGCAATTTCAATGCCATATGAGAAACTAATACTGACATAGTGATATATATCCAGTTTATAGCTAAAGGATATTAACATGGTTGTTGGTTCGAGCAAGCTTGAAGAGCAGGTAGCCAACATCCCCAAGTCTCTTAATAAAAAAAGGTAAAAGCCTTCTGTATCAGAAATCCTTTAGATTCTTCTTGTAGAGTACAGTACTAGAGCACTCTGCAGGAAATCAAAACAGAAATGAATCAAGAGAAAGAAAGAAGGATGGGGAAAAAAGACAAGCGAAAGAAAGTTAAACAATTTGGTATAAATTAGTACATTGATAATTAGGAGGCAGTGTCCAATCAACTCCTTTGACTTTTCCTTACAACGTACCAACACCTAGCTAATTAGCTAAAATATCAAACATTGAGGAGTAATCAAATGAAATTAGGCAATGTCACCACAACATTAATTACCCACTAAAATGTTCAGTTTCAATATGCCATTAATTATATTGAAGTACTAATGAAGATTGTAAAACAATAATTAAAAAGGGGTAGAAAAGAACATTCATTTAGGTATAAAATCAGGGAGGAATTTCTCTTTGGCAGTCAAAGACATCAAAGCTATCTATGCGTGCCTTTGGAATCATGGCTTTCAATGATACCAACTGATCAAAATTATTTTTATTAGTAAAATTGAGATTTATGTTTGTAGCCTCTTCAATTTGATCTGCTTTATTGGATAGTAAATGCACAATGCTATTAATCACATTTCATTATCAATGAACTTCTGCATAAATCATGTAAATGATTGTATATACTTAATTATTAGATTGAAGGAAAATAGGGTGTATATAATGCTGTTTTGGCACGTATCAATTTGTCCTACTTGAAAATCTGAATAAAGCATACTATGGAAGATGATTCAGAAAGCAAGCAATCCAGAATCCTTTCATTCCTCTCCAACCAGAATGATCTGAAGTCATTTTCTCGGAGGCCCTGGTTCTGCTTAAAACAAAACCTGCCAGAAAGAAACAAACTCAACAAATTTAGTGAAGCCCTTAAAATCATACAATTTGAAACGTAATTCTCCAAATAACAGGAATGCCAAAAACTATAGGAAAAGAGCACAAGACAAGACCTACGGGTCAACCCATTTGTAAATAAGAGCCAAGATATTGAAAGCAGTGAATGAAACACAGGAAGGGTCTCTGTCCACCTCTGCCATTGATGAAAAACACTCACTATTATTCATTCTAGAAAGATCTCTTTCACTGATATTACCACTGATAACATTATGAGCAGAAGAACCGTTCCCTCTCCTCAAATTGAACTTATCAATAAAAAATTTTAGATAAGTCTCTAAGCATCAAGATTCACACATTGAATAAATTCAGCATTGACAACAACTAATAACATTGAATAAATTCTTAATACACAAATCTTAAAACACATTATACCCTAAACACATTATACCAACATTGGCAGTAACTAACAACATCAAAATTATAGTGTGAAAACTTAAATTAAATCATGATTATTCCAAGCAAACACAGCAGGGAAACAAGTAACAAAAAACAAAAATTAAATAATAAAAAGGCAGAATAGAGGAGAAGGAAAGGGGAAGAAGGGTTGGGGCATACACGTTACCAACGCCGACGTGTGACGAGATGGGGACGTGGATAGAGCGGCGGTGGTGCAAGTATGAGGGTAGGCGGCGCGGTGATGGCTAGATCTAAGCGCAGGTGGCGCGTGAAAAGAGAGAGGTCACGGTGGAGGCTAGCAGCGGCGCAGGGAGAGAGAGAGGGGGGCGCGGCTATTGCAGCGGAGGAGAGAAAAAGGTTATGCGCAGTGCGTTGATCTGGACCTGCGCAGTGCGTCGATCTAGTTCAAATCTAAGAGGGAGAGCGCGATAGTGAGAGGGAGAGTAGAGGCAGGGCAAATCTGCGGCTTTAGGTCGCAGTTGCCCTGCGCTGAGGCCAGATTGAGACCTGGGACAACGAGAGTGAGAGGGAGATGAGGTGGAAATGCTGAACGTTTCAACAAAAGGCGCATGCGAGAGGAGAGGGAGAGGGAGAAGGAGAGGGAGAGGGCGAGAGAGAGCGTAAAAGAGTGAAATCAGAAGGAGGGGAAAACCAAAAAAAAAATCAGCGTTTTTTACTTTGTGGGGGTTAACAACCTCCACTAATAGGAAAAAAACCTCCGCAATTTGTGTTAATTTGTAGCGTTTAATAACCCCCTCAAAAAAACCTCCGCAATTTAACGTGCTTTTTATAGTGGATTGGGTGGATTCAATCATAAACCTTTCAACAAACACTTGAAGCACATTTGAATGGTTAACTTGGATCTAACCGAGATCTCAACATTAGATCCAGAATTCACACTAGACAATCGTCCAGAATTCAATTGATAAGTGATAAACACAAATCTGTAATCGCACCATTCATGTAGATATATGTCAATTTAAGCACTGAATTCAATTAACCTAGGCACCAAGCAATAACCTAACCTCTTTAATTACGTGATTAGTTTAGATCAATCAGTTCCAGGTTTCATCACAAATCTCAATCTTCAGTCATGTGATTAGTTTAGATCAATCAGTTCTAAGTTTCATCACAAATCTTAATCTTAAATCAAGATCAAATCAGATCAAACATAAACAGAATCACCATTCATGCATTCAAGATTAAGAAGAGGAAGAAGAAGAAGAAGAAAAGAGGAATTCAAATATAAATCAAATACATTACATAACCAAGGTCTCAAGAATCCAAACCACAATCTCTTCAAGAGTCCAAAATTGACCGAAAGTAGCTTAGCCCTCCATTACCATGAAGGGGAGCATCAAAATATACAAAAGCTATGAGAAACTATGAAGAAACAAGAAGAAACTATGAGAGAAATGAAGGAGAGTACAACTTGTTGTTCATGATAACCAATGGTGCCCTTTTATAGAAGTCTAGGGTAACAAAATGACAAAGGGGAGTGGGTGGATGAATGGGTTGGTGAGAGGAGTGGTTGAGTGGGTTGGTTGAGTGGGTTGGTGAGTGGAGTGGTTGAGTGGGTTGGTGAGAGGAGTGGTTGAGCGGGTTGGTGAGAGGAGTGGTTGAGGACGAAAATTTCGCGCCTGATTTGGAAGCCAAAAACGACCAACTATACTTCAGATTCATGAAAAGCACTCTTCATGAAAGTTGTACATCTTTGTCTTGGCTATAACATGCATATCTGGATCGTCCAATTTGGCTTCCTACAGCCCAAGATATGACCCAAATACCGCAGGTTGCTCAAACCCAACTTCAGCACCTCTTTTCCGACTTGCAAGCTCAAACTGACCCATTAGACTTCATTTTTTCAAAAAGTGTTCTTCATGAAAGTTGTTTATTTGGGTCTTAACTATCAACTATCCAAATTTCAGCCCATATCCATTATTACAGCTTGAGATATGATTTTATGAGTGCACACCATTCGGATTCTAGTGATAGAACCTGTATTCTGACTTCCATGTAAACTTAGGTCTGTTAGACATATGTATTGGACTTCGAGCTCTTCATCAAAGTTGTAGAGCTTCCTCCTAGCTTTCCTACAAGGTAAAATTCATGATTATCAGATATCAGGAACTCAAGTTATGGCTAAAATACAGAAACAGTGTCAAATCTCAATAATGTTGAAAATATTCAATTAGGACCAATTTGAGCTCAAACTCACAAAATCATACCAAACTCAATCAATTAAGAATATGGAGAGTGTAAATGACTAAACATAAGGGTTTCTTAATGAATAAAATATCTGATTATCAGGTCTCCAATGAAATCATAGAACATGAAAATAAAGAGAAGAAAGAAGAAAAATGGAAACTTCATCTTAAAGTTTGAAGCTTTAGCTTGGAAGACAATGAAGGTGAAGATGGATTTTGAAGAAATTTTCTAAATAGAAAGTGTAGAGGAGGTTGAAGTGAGCGTAGAAATGGTATTAATGAAGAGAAAAGTGAAGAGAAATGGTCACTAATGGTGGCTGCAAAACCGTGGTCAAGGAGGAGAAGAAGAGAGAAGGAAGAGAGAAAATGAAGATGAAAACTAGAGAGAGAAATGGATAGATGAAAAATGAGTGAAAAGTGATTAAGTGTGTTAAGTGTGTGTGAGTAAAATTTTGCTCCCCTTAAGCTATGGGTGCCTTGGCAATGGAGAGAGATAAGGGGTGGCGAGGCTTCTCCAACAAGCCAAGGGCATACTTGTCTTTTGGTGGTCAAAGTTTCTCAAAGAAACTTTGATTAAAATACACTACTTTTGAATAAAAATGGATTTGAATAGACATAAAGTGGATTATATTAGGATAATGTGATAGGGTTTTTAATTCGTGCTATTATCCAATGGATAATTGTTATAGTTGACAGAAGTCAGTATTAATTGTCTGGCGGATAAAAATTACACAACGATTTATTATTCGGTCATATAAAATTTTTCAAAAAACATGAAACCTCGTAAATCATGTCCAGTCTCGGGTTTAGTAAGGAACCCCGTCGACGTTTCCACAAATCAAAGTTCTCAGGAAAAATATCTCATTTTCCCGGCTCCGCTCAGTTTGCATGCAAAACGAGGAATAATATTAAAAATATTCCGCGTTCTCAGAAAAATCTAAAAAAAAATTCAAAAATCACAAATATTATAAAATGAACATTTATAATAAAACAAATAAATTTTGGGGTGTTACAAATATAGCACACTATAATTATACATATAATTTTGTTTCTAAGGATACATATAAGTACACACTGTAAGACAGAACTATAAACTGTTTGACTCAAAATAAACTACAGACTAGCCCAAGTGCATAACTAAAAGTTATGACCCTCAGACAGATCCTTCGATGGATCCTCGGAAGATAGGAACCCTAGATGACGCATAGTCTTATGGATAGGAGTCCGCGCAGACGACACCAAATGCATGTAACAACCACCCCAGTACTGTCTAATATATAATGGAAACTCCAAATGCATGTAAATATTGACATCAAAGTAAGGGTTCCCATGATAAACCCTAATTAGGGAAATAGTCAGATCTCCTATGTAGATAATACACTCTCTATCTAAGTGAACATGCCAAGCCTCTAAACCCCCTCGGAAATGTAGCCTCATGTACCCAAGAAAACTCGACATCGCTATACCAAATCAATCAAAAGAAATGAAAGAAGGTGATCCTATCGCTTCCTCTTCTTCTTCAATGTCTTTACCAAACATAAAATAAAACAGTACAATATAACAAAGAGGTGAGATCTCCTACATCAATACCAACATGGTAGCATAGAGACAACAAAGATAGTACATTATACAGATACAAAATATATTCAGTATAGTCATGGCATCAAACATCATATGCTAAATAATAGTTATCAAACAGATAATTAATAACAGTTATCAATGTCACAATAAAATGTAGACAGACTATGCACATGCACAACGATTCAATTCCTACTTCATACAGCTAAAACACAAGTCAGAGAGATTGATATAGAAGATCTGTCAGTAACACAATTGCCTCAGACCAAGTGCTATACTTTCATCATTTTTGCACATCTAGCATTATACCCAACAGTCTACGGCAGATCTTGATTAAGAATAGTGTCTCGGTCCAGATTGTCAATGCGTTGCATCAGTCTGATCCACAACACAGTAGAGCTACCAACTTCCCATTGTGGAAAACTCACCCCGATGTCCCCAAGGTCAACAAGTGACCTACACTATGCCTATCGCACCTGCACAAGGTGTAATCCTCTCCTAGGCCATTGGCCTTAACATAATCCATTGGACTTTTACAATGCATGTTTTTACAATCGCGCAACATTTCTGTCGCATTTTCAAATCGCATAATTATTTTTCAACATTTTCTCAATCGCATAATAATATTTAAATATTTTTCAAATCGCGTAGCGAATTTTCAACATTTTTTAAATCGTAGCTTAAAATTACATTTTAAGTCGGGTAAAGCATTTTTCATCTTTTTTCAACTACGTAAAATATTTTTCAATATTCTAAGCATCATTTGAATTTTTCAAAAATTAATACAATTTCTAACTTTATTTTTCTACATTTTCTCACTTAAGAAATCTTTTCCGTAAATTTTCCACAAAATTTCTTTTTCATTGATTTGAATCGATTGTTCTATCTTAAAATTTCCTAACGCGCTCCAAAAAGCCAAAGGGTGAGCTATACGCTAGTAAACTTCAAGTCACCAATTTATTTCTCATTCATAGATTAAATCCACTATTAAAATTCATCTTTATAAAATATTTTGAGGTTCAAACAATTTCAACCTCACTTTTCCCTTCATGGTCAAAATCTCCCTTTTTCAAATAATAAATTTTTTTCTTCTATTTTTATTTCTTAAGTCCTTATATTAATTTCCTTGCACCTAATCAACTAAGTTACCATTGATAAATTATATTTTTACACAAAACTACTCCATTTAAGCCTTCTTGGCTATGAGGTGTGTAACACCTTAATACAGATATCCAGATATATCCTAGATGGACAAAGATATATAAAGATAACCAGTACTAGAGATGTCACTTCTATACTACATACTAACAAATATCTATAATCACAACTAAGTAATTATAGAAAGCCTTGAGAGATTGCGGAAAAACTTAAACTTACACATATACAAACTTAGCCACCTGAGGGCTTATTGTAATACATAAAACGTAAAACTTACAGAACAAACATAAACTTATTACATAAGTTCTGTCTACTTAAAGCAATAAAAGCTACTCTAGTCTTCATGCTTTATCTTCTCATCCTTAGCAGGGTTTGTACTTCTGTACCTGTGCCTTTGCTTGGGCCTGCATTTGTGCCTGCATCTGAGTCTGCATCTGGATTTACATGGAATAGCAACTGGGGTGAGAATTAACATTCTCAGTAAAAGCAATTCCAATACCAGTTCTCTATAACATTGTATATAACAAATATATAATAAATGTTATAATTCTAACTTAGGAGCTTTCTCCTCTTTTTCTCATAACTATTTCTATCTTAGGAGCTTTCTCCTCTTTTCTTATAACTTAGGAGTTTCCTCCTCTTTTCTCTTTACTTAGGAGTTTCCTCCTCTTTTCTCATAACTGCACACTTTCTTATAGTGTGATATCAACCGATAGCCTACACACTGTTAATACATACAACGCCCATACAGCTGTACATACCAACAATGACGGACAATGCCCACACAACTGTCTGTGAATGCAATGATAATGATATGTAGTATGAATATGCCTAAGGAATCCTAAAAGCATATGAATGAAATGCAAATGCAAAGTCTATTCTAAGAATAAAGAAGTTTGCTAGGAACTAGTCAGTATATCATCTAGTGGTAATTTAGAGGGAAAACTCATCCTTACATTACACATATCCTGGCACACTGAGAAATTTGGGCTTCATCCTTGCTCAAAGAGCGTCTTTGGATTTCCCACTTATCTCTTTTGGCCTTGGCATTATCAAGACATTAGGGTTATGTCCTTCTCAAAAGTCCTTCGGACACCCATTTATCTTCTTTTTGCCTCCATGAATAACATCAAAGGATATCCACCAGATCGATACTACTTAACTAATTCATAGACTTTGATTCATACTTATATACTTAGTTCCTCTTTGATCTAAGCATATTCTACTAATAACTTTGGCTTCTTATGTTTACCCTTTACAATGAGGAGAATCTGTAACCTCATACTATATGTAACCTTAGCACTTGGTTAGGAATACTTGTCCCCTAAGGAACTTCTCTGATTCCTTACCTTCTGGCTAAATGACCTCACGTCATATAACGTTACATTCTTAGGTAAACATCACTAATTCATTTCTCATACTCGTACCTAAACTCCACCTCATCACTCCTATCTCTTAAGTGATCTCTAACGCAACACTATGTTGCTGAGGTGTTAGGTACTTACCTATGGCAACCACTGGTCTTAGTTGCACTAAGGTTCTTTCTCTTCACATACATACTAGCTTAACTGACTAGTGTGTGAAAAGCTTAGTGTTATGTCTAACTCTTACATAAACACCATCTTACTTTCCTATAAACTCAACTCATCCTTGTGAAAGAGTCTATCATAACTAATGCCTCAACTATCCTCGCTTAAGGACATAATGAGCATCTCTCTAAAACTTTGCATAATTAACTCAACTTTAACTAAAGTGAGTAATTCATGCATCTAACTTTCCTTTCTATCACACTTCTGGTAGTAGCTTATACTACACTTGTGTGCTAACATACATATTCTAGCTGTATCTAGCTTTCCCTTCTATCACACGTTTGGTAGTAGCTTATACTACACTTGTGTGCTTAAGGTTCCAGATACCTCTTTAACTATTCCAAACTCATGGAATGCTTAAGAACTTAACTTCCACACTTTGGTTAGTATCTAAGGAAGTAAATTCTCTTTATCTTGCATCTCTAACTCATCTTTACTAATACATGAGTTATTGCACATTTCTGTTCTACCTTATGATTATGACATCTTCTTAGTCATATATCATCTTATTGTGTATTTAGTAATGCACCAAGTCTCACTTAACTAGAGACTTAGTACCTAAATGTTCCCTCTTTGGAACTAATACACAATCTTATCTCCACTCAAGTAACTCTAATGCAAGAGTGGTTCTTACTTGTAACTCTTTGTTGCCTAAGGTTCTAGGTATCTTCCTAAGGTAATCCACTATTCTTGGATCTCCCAAGGTTCATACCTTTCTCATTCTCTACTAGAGTGCATACTAATACACTTGTCTTCATTGCACCATCTCATCACATCTTAAGTGATATCTAATGCAACACTAAGTTGCCTAAGGTGCAATATCATTACTTAAAGCAAACCTTTCCTTTAGGATGCTTAAAAGCCTTTGCTTTCTCATTCTTAATGGGTAAGTATTTTCCACTTGAAAATACCCCCAATTATGCCTTAACACACTTTGGGAAACATATATAAATGACCCCCTTTACTTTAGAACTTCAAAACGTCCAAAAATAACATTTTGGAGTTTCAGGGTCTCACACCGCGGCATGGCGTCTACACGCTGCAGCGCCCTGTTCTCGAGTGCTCTGTTTCGTGGTCTCGCGCCGCAGCATGCACCTTCTACGCTGCGGCGTTCTTAGCAAAATACCCCTCACGCTGCGGCGTGACATACCCACGCCGTGGCGCTGATAGCAGAATAGCAGTTCTGCAGAATACGGTTTCTGCATAATTGGTTCAAAAACCAATTTCTAATCCTTTTCTCATGGATTCTAAGTGATTTCTAGCATTATTCTATGCCCTTTACCTTGTTGTAACTCTTTTACAATCTATAAATTCTCATAGAGCATAAATCTAAGTCCAGAATCACATAACACCAACTATTTCTACAAATCCATTTTCTATGGATTCTATGGTTATTCTTAAGCCATAAATGGCCATCTAGCATTCTCTAGACTTAAACCATCCTAACCTAGTCCTTGGAATCAAGAACCAAGTTAAGAACATGGATTTGGCTATCCAAACCCCTATTTCCATTCAATACCCCAAACTATATTCAAAGAAATCAAAGACGGAGTAATGAATAGAAATCCCCTTACCTCTTGAAGACTTGAAGCCTTGAACCTTGAAGCTTGATCTTCCTCTTCCTCTCCTTCTTCACTTCTTCCCCTTTCTCCCTTCTCCCCTTTCTCTCTTTCTGTTTTCCGGTTTCTCCTTCTCTGCCGAGAGAAGATAGAAATAGGGGGGGCTGGGACGCAGAGGGAATTACGAGAAAAGATTAACTTAAGTTTCTACACTGAAACTTATATCTGCTATGGACACCCGAATTGTGCTAATTCGAGTTTCTCTGCTTCCAACAACTTTAGAATAAATCATAAGATTCATCTAAATTGTTGTTTCATAATTCTCATCATTTTCTATATCTACTAGGGATCAATCCGGCATTAAAAGCACAACCTGTATGCCTAAAAATACCAAACTGACTCCGATTCTCTTGAAACTTTTACCACATCTTACTTGGCTTATTTGTGACCTAGAAATAAACTTTCTATGTTTATTTCTCTTAACTTAGTAACTTATGCTATTATCTGAGTCATTTTAAGCCACTTTACAACTTCTATGTTGCAACTAAGTGCCTAAATGAACTCAGATTGTCACAAAACTTTACTGACATGCTAATCATTTACCAGTCTAACATGTACTTAAGGGTATTACAAGGTGCATGGTCATTGGAACCAAAATATTTATTCATTTTATTTCATTTCCTTAGTTTCACCACTTATAAAATATTTTATGCTTGAAAACACCCATTTTGGGGTGGAGGTTGAATGCCTCAATGGTCTTTGGAACCAAAACTTTTCCTTTCCTTTTCATCAAAAATCACAATATACATATACATAGTCTTAACAATTCATATTATCATAAATTCATGCAAAATATCAAAGCTTTAAAAACACATACCATAAATAAGCATAAATCATAAAAAACTCATAAACAAACAAGCACAAACAACAACTTTATACAACATGGTGAAAAATCCTCACATGGATTCTTCACCATCAAGAATTCGTCCCTCACCACCATGAATGGTTGATGAGGTTAATCTCCCTCTTACCTTGTGGTGAAGCGTCCAAAGCTCCTTGCTTTGCTTCTTGTACTAGTCCCTCACCACCAAGAGCTTTTTGAACATAAAAACAAACACAAGTGTATTAGCATCTAAAGCTTGAATAAGAAGACCATGGGTCAAAACATGGCCTAGAACATGAAAATGAGACAAGTAGTGAAGATTCCATAATCTTCACCTTAAAAAAAATCCTAGAGCTTGACCTTGAAGAAAGTCCATGAAGATGAATGATTTAGGACTTGGCCATAATTACAAAGGTCCTTGGATTGATGTTAGTATTCAAGAAATGATGTTGATAGAAATTATTGGAGTTTGGAGAGTGAATTTAGGGTGCTTAGCCGAACCTATAGAGAAGAGAAAGTGAGAGAGCCTTTTGTGTTAGTTCTTGAATGTTTGGAGGAAATGATGAACAAGTGATAAAGTGAAATGTTTTTAATGAATATTGTCACCTATTTTGAAGTGTATGACCGTGGGAGAACAAGAGAGAGAAGGTGAGATATTTTTTGTGTTGCTTTGATGAATGTTGAACAAGGAAATGACCAAGTGCATAATGTAGTGAATTTGGCTCCTTTTTGAATGCTTGGCCGTGGAGCACTGATAATCACATATTTTATACATTAATAAACCCTCATTT
The DNA here is from genome assembly GCA_029884605.1 of Ormosia emarginata. Taxonomy (NCBI): domain Eukaryota; kingdom Viridiplantae; phylum Streptophyta; class Magnoliopsida; order Fabales; family Fabaceae; genus Ormosia; species Ormosia emarginata. The sequence continues at coordinate 4,987,933 of JAQQTP010000074.1, forward strand.
TTAGTCATTTCCACTCTTTATATACTTAATTGATTAACCCTAGTTATGTTTTGTAAGATTGGACTCAAATTGGACTTAATTGATTTTTTCAGCATTATTTGGGTCTTACACTGTTTCTGTATTTTAGTCATATCTTGAGTTCTAGATGTCTAGAAATTATGAATTTTACCTTGTAAGAAAGCTGAGAGAAAGCTCTACAACTTTGATGAAGAGCTCAAAGTCTCAATCAGACATCTAGTGGAGCTAATTGGGCTTGGAAGTCAGAACATGAGTTTTGTGACTGAAACCTGAATAGTATACAGTAATCAGAGCATAACTCGAGCTGTAGGAACTTTCTTAGGCTGAAATTTGGAGAGTTGAAAGTTAAGACCCATATCTACAACTTTCTTGAAGAACATAAGAGCTCGTTCAGACAGCTTGAAGGTGATATTGAGTCTGGAAGTCAAAATAGAGGTGCTGAAACTGGGCATGAATAGTCTGCATTAACTGGGTCATATCTTGGGCTATAGGATGAATTTTTGGATGATTTTGGTGCCATTGGAAAGTTGAGACAAAATGCTACAACTTTTATGAATACCATGTTGCTTCATTCTGATGGCATCCATGAGATCAGCACTGAATGATTTTGGAGACAAAGAATCTCAATAATTTTCCACTCACCAACTCATCATTTGGCATTTTCCATTCATTCATCCACTCATCCACCTACTCTTAATCAGCCCCCTTGTCATTTTGTATCCCTAATCCTCTATAAAAGGCACCATTGGCTAATCATTTGGTGCTCTTGGTGATAGGCTTACTTTTTACAAGTTATGGTTGTGCTTGTTTATTGTTTTCCTTTGTTGTGATTTTCTCTTGTTCCAAATTGAAGCTATGTTCATCTTTCTTTTCTTCTCTCTTTCTTTCTTCTTATTTATGAGTAACTAAATCTTCATCTTGCTTGGGTGAAAGAGTGAAGCTCTTGGTAATGAAATAAGGTTAGATTATTCTATATCTTGTGCTTAAATGATATATTATCAAATGGACATTATATGTGTTGTATTTTGTTTCCAATCAATTTAGAAACCTTCTTTATATAATGGAGATCTTGATTTATTGTAGACAATAGGATTGGCACAGTGAATGCTTGAACTCATTTACAAATGTTGGTAGATAATTAAAGAAATCATAATATGATTGCATATATAATTGAACTTTGAATGTTATATTTTCCGATTGGAACCTCCGTTGTGTGTGGATTTCAATTGGGTTATAAAGAGAAATAATCTTACCTATAATTTATTACCAAGAGTAGATCTCCTAACCCAAGCAAGTTCTTAAATTCATTTGTGAACATCTTTTATTACTTTTGATGTTATGACAAATCCTTTTCTTACCTCAATTAATTTTTCTTCATCAATTCCCTGTGGATCGACCTCGGACTCTCGAGAAATTTATTACTTGAGACAACCTGCACTTGGGTTTGCATCTTTAAATCCTGCAGTCAAGTTTTTGGCGCCGTTGCCGGGGAGTTGATTTGAAGTTTTAATTTATTGAGGTTCTTTTTCTTTAATAAAATATATTCTCTCTTCTCTCTTACCAGAGCAAAAGATCAATTTGCCGATCCTTTGGTTTCTTTACTAACTCTCTAACTTTCTAACTATTAACTTACTAACTATCTAACTTGCTAACATACTAACTTTTATATTTCTATTATTTATTTTCTGCCTACTAACTTTTAATTTATGTCATTTATTTTCTACTTACTAACTTTTATTTCTGTCATTTATTTTTCGCTTACTAACTTTTAATTTCTACACTCTAACTTTTTAATTTTTGTTATTTATTATTGCTTTCTAATATAATGAAATAATCTTTCTTCTTCTCTTCTCTTTTCCGGCTCTGGTGTGGGGGCCTCTCTCTGGTTTTCATATTTTAAATTTATTTTCTGCAATTTACTTTTCACAATTTATTTTCTGTAATTTACTTTCTGCACTTTATTTTTTGTAATTTTACTTTCTACACTTTCTGACTTACTAATTATTAACTCTCTAATTATCTAACTTTTTACTTTATCGGTTATCTAACTTTTTACTTGTTAATATTTATTGGGTGGTTGGTTTATACCACATCCTTGTTAATATTTAATGGCGGGTTATACTGCCAACTTGTACATTTTTTTGTTTATTTTTTTAAGTTATTTATGTATTTATGCTTAATTGGTATCATGATTTTAATTCTAGTCATTTAGTTAAAATTAATCATTGTACCTTATATATTGATTTGTTTGAATCACAATCACACACAATTGACACAATGGCTGACAATGAAAGTGTACATGATGAACATGAAAATCAATCATTGCGAACCATGCGTGAATATTTGCAACCACCTTGAAATTCTAATCCATCATGTTTTATCTTTTCACTCAATGCCAACAATTTTAGATTTAAGCCAGGTATGATTTCTTTACTTCCTAATTTTCATGGTTTAGAATCTGAAAGTCCATATTTACAACTGAAAGAATTTGAGGAAGTATGTATTGCTTTCAATGACCAAAATTGCACTGAAGAGATTGTTAAGCTTAAATTGTTTTCTTTTTCTTTAAAAGATAAAGCAAAATCTTGGCTTAACACTTTGAAACCAAGATCAATTGGCACATGGCAAGAAATGCAAGGTGAGTTCTTAAAGAAATTTTTTCTAATACATAAAATCAATGCTATTAAAGACAAATCCAAAATTTTTCCCAAAATTCAAATGAAGCATATTTTCAATGTTGGGAACGATTTAAAGATTTATTAAATTCTTGCCCACATCATGGTTTGGAAAAATAGCACACTATAAGCTTCTTTTATGAAGGTTTAACGCCTGAAACTAAACAATTTATGGAAACAATGTACAATGGTGAGTTTCTTGATAAAGAACCTGATGAAACTTTAGACTATTTAAACCAGTTGGCTGAAAATTCTCAATCTTGACATAGTACTAACCCTTCTGAAAATTCAATTAGATCTAACCTTGCAAGTGCTAATAAAGGAAAATATCACCTTAGTCAAGAGGAAGATCTAAATGCTAGGTTTACCAGTTTGGCTATGAAGGTTGAAGCCATGGAATTAAGAAAAGCAAAAAAAATCTAATCTGTGCAAAATGAAGAAATTTATGGCATTTGTGATGACTTAGGACACTCAACACACGAATGTCCTAACATTCCTGTTTTTAAAGAAGTTGTACATGAGTAAGTGTAACACCCTCCGTAGGGCGTCACATTTTAAATAAAATATAAAACCCACTGAAATCATTTTATAAAAGTTTTAATTGTTAAAAGATAAATTTTTAAAATTTCATTTTTCGGAAATATAAACTTACCAAAAATTATAAGAAAACCGAAATTAAATTGAATTGACTAATATACATAATCTAAATACCATCAAATATTCATTATAGAAGTAAAACATGTAATTTACAGACTCAGAAAAACAGTAGCAAACCTAATGAAGGTTACTACTAACAGCACGGTAATAACACTAACGAGAAAAACCCAACCTACTAGATCCATGTCTCTACCAACTGCATCCTGTTGAAAGTCGAAGGTCACTCTTCAACGCCGTCACCATCTTCAGAATATGGCCTCCAATAGGTCCACTCCGCCTACTATACGATTTTAACAATACAACACAACACAACAATACAGTAAAGAGGTGAGATCCCCTTTCACCAAGTACCAGTACGGTAGCAAAGAATGATTCGAATGACAAAGTCATTCCATACACATGAGATATCACAATTATAGTCATGTTATCAATTTACAAATATTTCTAATATGCATATAACCTAATAAAATAAACAAGCAATAACATTATCGGGATAGATATAACAATTCATACCATATAAAATATCATAACAATATAAAAGGAAGATTAAAGATACCAACAACATATAATATCACAAATAAAAGATAACCATGAACAGACAAAATTATAAAATATAAACATATAATATCACGAGATAAAAGATCACAAATAAAAGATCACGAGAATAAAAGATCATAGATAAAAGATCATAGATAAAAATCATAGATAAAAGATCATAGATAAAAATCATAGATAAAAGATCATAGATAAAAGATCATAATGTATAAACATATAAACATATGCAAGATGACACAATCCTACTCCATGGAGCTAAAAACAAACGGACATCGAGAGAGCGAATGATCCTCAAAATCTATTAGTACCACGGCTGCCCAACCAAACTATTACTTATTTGTCACACGTTGCGTCTATAGCCCCACGACACGGGAATCCACCATCCGGGTGTGGTGTAGTTCACGGTCTCACGTTGTGACACTACGGGCAATGTACTATTAGACTTTACGGGATCTCGATTAAGTATAGTGTGTGTCGAGTCCGTTAGTGTGTTGCCAATTACCACGGCCCGGAAGAGCAACCAATTTGTCCACATATGGAATCATGCACACTAACGTCTCCAAGTCCATTCAAGGTCGAACCACACTACGCTTATCACACCAACAATACGATGTTATTCACCTCGTCAATCAAACCAAAGCTTACATGCGGGTTCACCTCATAGCCCTTGACAAAAAGAAAGAAAAATATACAAAGCACATGCGGGTTCACATTTTCCCGACAGTGAAAGCTTGTACTCATTGGCAACAAATATATATATATATATAAAGAAAACCTGTACGGGTTCACATTTTCCCGACAGCGAAAAATACAGTAACGTTCAATCGCGTAGAAATTTTATCGCATTTTTACAATTCCGTCGTTTTTACAAACATTTATAAATCGCGTAAATATATTTTACTGTTTTCAAAATCGCGTAGAATTTTTAATACGTTTTCTCAATCGCGTAAGATTTTTAAATCGTTTTCTTGTCCAACTTCCTTAAAATAACTGTTTAAAACAAACAGAAATAATATTTAGTACTTTTAAATTACGTAGAATATTTTTCATAGCGATATATTGTCTTTTGCTCATCTTTTCTGCCTTATTTGTCTGTTTTTAATAAAAATTGACAGTATTTGATTTAGAAAAAAATTATAATAATGGTTTTCTAGGTTTACTGTCAAAACTCCTTTTATTTTTATCACAACCAATTAATTACACTTTTGAAAATTACTAACGTGCTTCAAACACACGGGGAGCTATACGTTAGAAATTTTATAAAGCTACTGTATTTCTTCTTACAGTAAAAATCATTAGTATTAACCTCTTAAACTTAATTCTAACCACTTTATTTCTTTAAAACTCATTGCAGAAAATTTACTTTAACTTGCATTGCTTCTTCTTGATTGAAACTAGTTTGGAATTAATTTTAGAAATCATGAATATCTAATTTGGCATGTTGGCCGAATTTGATAAAAACTTTACATTTGATTTCCAAATTATTTTTCACCTTTTAAATACATGTTTAATCTCTTGTATTGTCTACATTGATTTAATCCTTACCCTAGAAAATAGTTTTAGAAATCAAAATGTTGAAGTTAGACATGTTGAATGAAAATGTAAGGTTATGCCATTTAATTTCCAAATTCATTTTTCTTAATCTAAACAAATGGATAGCTTACCAATTCTCTTAGGTTAATTAGGTCACCTTTTAAGAAAATTAAGAGAACATTTTGGTTCCCCATTTAAATCATGGCCGTGAGCCTTGTTAATGTGTTCTTTGGAACACTCATGCAATCCTTGACATATTATTTGCATCCTATATATTATCATGCATTTCTAACACATGCCATATTATCAAAGCTTGTAGACATGCAAATTAAAGCTTGTAGACATGCAATTATTACAAATATCACATAAGAAGACTACTAACAAATACACAACAACCTACTAGCAAGCACCAAATTATCAAACACACAAATAACAAACACACAAATAATTAACACATCAAAACAAGCACACCACCGAATCCTTATGGATTCTACAAGCACAACCACATATATTCCTCACCACCAACACTTGGTTGATGAGGGTAATCTCCCTCTTACCTCTTGAAGAACCTCCAAGCTCCTTGTATGTCTCCTTCAAGCCAATCTTCTTCACCAAGAGCCTCTTGAAAATCAAAGAAAACATACAATATTAATACCTAAGGCTCTAACTACAATAATCATGGATTAAAATCATGATTAAAACTTTAAAATGGATAGAAACATGAAGATTAAAGAATTTCACCTTCATGGTTTCAAACTTGAGCTTTGAAGAACAAGGTAGAAAATGGAAGATTTAGGAAAAACTTCCAACATGAAAGTTCTTTAGAAAGGCATGGAAATTCAAGATCTATGGTCATTTAAAATTATTGAAGCTTGGAAGAGGATTTTTGAGGGTTGGCCGAAATCAAGGGGAAGAGAAAAGGAGAGAATTTTGGTTGCTTGGTCTTGGTTCTTTGGAGAAAAGGATATAGAAGAGAACAAATGAAATAAATTGATGAAGATTGTCTCCATTTGGGAAGCTTTGGCCGTAGAGTTGGAGAAGAAAAAGAGAAGAAAAGTTGAGAGCTTTTGGCTTATTTGATGTGTTTGGAGAAAGATGAAGACTTTGAGAAATAAAAACAAGTCTCCTTTGGCTTTTCTAAGCTTTGGCCGTAGGACACTTTGAGAGAAAATGAGAACATGTGTTGTTTTGCTTCTTTGAATAATAGCAAATTGAAGAATTCACCCAAGGTGAATTGCCGTAGAAGCCAACAACAAGAGCCACTAAAATTATCTAATTTTAGGAAATGGAAATTAGCTTTATTTCCTTTGTGACAAACTTGGAGAGCAAGGATATATTAAAGTGTTGGAATTGCCTTCCTAAAGGCATTCAATTGCAGTAAATGCATTATGGCAAGAAGCCATCAATATTGACTTTTTCATACTTGGTTAATTAATAAAAGATAGAAAGAAATCAATTGTAATATTTTGCCTTGCATGGATTTGGCTTTGCCGTGGAAGCAACAAAGAAAAGCCACCAATGTTGACTTGGTTAATTAGTTGAAAGATAGTAAGAATTGATTGTAATATTTGTTTCACCAAAGGCTTACTTCACCGTAGAAAGCAACCAAGAAAAGCCACTAAATTTGACTAGTCTTCCTTTTATTCAATTTGGCATCCTACATGCATTTCACAAAGCCTTCTACGTAACTTACTTTGTGAATTTGGCTATTAGAGCCAATTCCTTCACCGTAGAACCATTGCAAATTCAAGAAGCCTAAATTGATTTAATAGCTTGTTTCCTATTGGTTCTAAAAAATTCAAGCCATTAATTTTGACCACTTTCTATTGGTTAAATATTTACTAACTTAATTCTTATTGGTTGCTATTTTTGTTGACCAATTTCCTATTGGTGCACATTATATTTTATAGTATACTTTAACCAATGAACAATATTTATTATTTATAAAGTCAGTATCTATTATCCAATGGATAATAAAATACACATAGGTTTTTATTTTATACTAACAGAGTAGAAATTATTATTGATTATTTTTTTTCTACTGATTACCCTTGATGAGTCATAAAACGAGTCATCAAAGAGAAATTTTTAGAACATGTGACTCACTACGATGAGTCAGTATGATGAGTCATCGTGGAATTTTCTAGAACGGGTGAGTCAGCATGGCGAGTCAGCGTAGATATTTTCTAGAGCAGATGAGTCAGCATAGATATTTTCCAAAACAGGTGAGTCAGCATGGCGAGTCGGCATCTTTGAGTCAGCGATCGCATCACAATCCTGTGCATCATTGGCTGCGTCATCAATGGTGAGTCACGGTTGAGTCATCGAGAGAAACTAAGCGGCGAGTCGCTGCGGTGAGTCACAGGCCAAGTCGACACTACGGAACCTTCTAGAAGCTGGCGAGTCATGATCTTTGAGGTGTCACGCCACGTGTCATCGTCCTATTGGCCCGTTGCGATGAGTCATAGCCACCAATTTTGACCGGCTCCTCATTGGTCCACGTGTATGCGGCGACACTCAATGACTAAACGTGGGTCCCCATAAAATATTTCCAGGTCGCCGTCACTTATTTATCTTGACTAATAAAATAATATTATAATAATATAAAATTATTTTATTTTGACAGCTTAAATCCTAAAAATTAAAAGATTAATTTTAGGCTCATTCGAATTGGGTTTAGTAAGATCCCCCGCCTCGAATAATTAAAAACAGATTTTCCCGGTCCGGAAAAATATTATTTTCCTACCCAGGAGCAAATCACACAAAAAGTCTATATAAAATTACAGACAGTATTATCGGACATTAAATCAAGAAGAAAACAATTAAAAACAAGCAAAAATGCAAAAACAGTACGTTCGGGACGTAACGGTCATTTTTCTATTTTTTCCCACAACGTAGGTAATCGTCCAAAACGTTCAAATAAAATATCCAGCAGTATTATATAGTTGTATATCTTTCAGAAAAATTAAAACAGCAAACTCAAGAAAAATTTTATTTCACTGTCTTGAAGAAAAATACGTAAAACGATTATATAAAATACTAGACAGTATTATACATCTGTTTTTGATATAGAAAAATTTAAAACAGTAATTTGATAAAATTTTTATTTTACTGAATCGAAACAAATTATGTAAAACTACCAAATAAAATAACAAACAGCATTATTTTTCTGTATTTCATACAGAAAAATAAGAAACAGTAAAACAGGGACACAACGGTCTTTTACCCAAAAGTTGGGATGTTACAACACTCCCCACCAAAAAGGAATTTCGCCCTCGAAATTCGCAGCAGTCTCTGAATAGTCCCTTCGTCTTGTCTTTTAATTTTCCACATTGCACATCCGTTTACGCCACTCCAGATTACCTCGATTAACGAAAACTCCTTGCATCGTATAAAACATGGAGAATAGTATTTTAGTGGGATTCTTCATGTTTTCGAGAATAGATCAGAATGTCGTTAATAAAGATAATGACAATGAATGTCTAAATAAGGACGAAAGATACTATCCACTACGCTCAAGGCATTGCGTCACTCACGATCAAGTACCATTTGAAATTATCACGACTTTGTCTTGCTTCACTCTTTTGCCTTTACTTTTAAGCGAAAGTGCCTCACAATCCAAGTTCTCTTTTTCAACAATACTGTATTTGATACTTATGACATAATTTTGACTAAAAACATCCTTTCTTTACAATTGCAACACACAAAAGGACATTATAAAAAAAAATTTAGAAGAAAAGGTAGAGAAATTATCTGAATTGTTATCAGACTTGTCTAACAAAGAATTTGACATTGCATGATTTTAAGAATAAGATTTCTGGGACACCAAAATTTTATTGAAATAATTTACAGGATATGATTAAAGATAACCAATCCATATATAAGATCATATCTATCTCGCGAAAGAGGTAGACAGTTTAGATTAAAAGAAAAGATTGTTTAAAGGACTGGATAATAACAATAGGTTTGGTAACAAAAGAAGAAATAGATAAATCAAATGGTAACAAAGGTATTGATAGCTCTAATCAACCCAAATAGTCAATTAATCATAAAAGAATGAGTTAGACCAAAAGTACATTTCTCGCAATTGCGGCATATGAAAGATGTCATGAAGACATAGAAATAAAAGATGATAGAATCATCCATACCACCGAACATATCCACTAGAGAAATTGATATGGTACGATGAATTTAAAAGTAAGCTTTTTAACTTGAACAATTCAAGCGATAAGTCTAATGCAGTATGGATGGTTGGAAAAATACCCAATCCATATTTTTAAATTGCATCCGCTTTGAGAACGAAGCATACAAATTGAATCAACAGAAAAGATTTAATTATTTAATATACTTAGGATGGTTTAAGCAACTCAAGTTCTCAACTACATGTTCTAATAACAGTAGAAACAATCAGGCCAAAAGAATAATGAAGACACAAATAATTCTAATTGACTCACACAATATATGCCATAGAGAAATAGGCTACTCTCGGAATTATAAGTATAGTTAAAGAATCACCTTTTTGTGACACAATCTCCTTTGTTTAGGTCCCAACCTAAGATGCTTTTGCTCCACTTGAAGAATCGATGTTCCACTCTACTTAAGATGTCGAAACACGTACGTTACTAACAGATGACTTCGTTTTTAGCAAGATACACTTTGTTCAAAGCAAAACGTCAGGCATCCTACACTTGAAAACAGATGATTTTCCTTTGATTGCACAACTCCTCGTTAGATGATCTTCCTCACACTTTCAACACGTTGGTGCAAATGTCACAGTCTAACCAAACTTGCTACCGCTAGCTTTTCCTCCACAAGATTGTTGTTGTTGTTGACTTCCCGATGATCACGAATACGTTTTTCCACTGGACTTGCTTAGCCTTACGATTTTGCCTCCTTCAGAACTAATACGATCTAACGTTACGAAATTGCGTATTCTAAGATTTATTTCGACTTGGTCTGCTTCTAATCCTCGGCTATCGTTTCTCGCTGCTGAGTAATCTTCAAGTCATATTGTACTGTTTCTTTAATTATTCTTTACCTTGCTTTCATAGTTGCAGTCATATCACCGCTATCATGTCCTGCTTCCTCACGTGCACGTTTACCACGAATCATCGTCTTTCTTCAAAGACAGACGAATCATAATACAATGGATACCAAAGTAACCATTCCAAAGAAACATTGTCTCCTTTCGAGTCCAAGCACGAGAGAGTCACACAACAAAAACAAGACAAACCCAACCACAAACCCCAAAAAGACTCTAACCGTGCTCTGATACCAACTAATGTAACACCCTCCGTGGGGCGTCACATTTTAAATAAAATATAAAACCAACTGAAATCATTTTATAAAAGTTTTAATTGTTAAAAGATAAATTTTTAAAATTTCATCTTTCGGAAATATAAACTACCCAAAAATTATAAGAAAACCGAAATTAAATTGAATTGACTAATATACATAATCTAAATACCATCAAATATTCATTATAGAAGTAAAACATGTAATTTACAGACTCAGAAAAACAGTAGCAAACCTAATGAAGGTTACTACTAACAGCACGGTAATAACACTAACGAGAAAAACCCAACCTACTAGATCCATGTCTCTACCAACTGCATCCTGTTGAAGTCTGAAGGTCACTCTTCAACGCCGTCACCATCTTCAGAATATGGCCTCCAATAGGTCCACTCCGCCTACTATACGATTTTAACAATACAACACAACACAACAATACAGTAAAGAGGTGAGATCCCCTTTCACCAGTACCAGTACGGTAGCAAAGAATGATTCGAATGACAAAGTCATTCCATACACCTGAGATATCACAATTATAGTCATGTTATCAATTTACAAATATTTCTAATATGCATATAACCTAATAAAATAAAGCAATAACATTATCGGGATAGATATAACAATTCATACCATATAAAATATCATAACAATATAAAAGGAAGATTAAAGATACCAACAACATATAATATCACAAATAAAAGATAACCATGAACAGACAAAATTATAAAATATAAACATATAATATCACAGATAAAAGATAAAAGATCACAGAATAAAAGATCATAGATAAAAATCATAGATAAAAGATCATAGATAAAAGATCATAGATAAAAGATCATAGATAAAAGATCATAATGTACAGCATATAAACATATGCAAGATGACACAATCCTACTCCATGGAGCTAAAAACAAACAGACATCAGAGAGCGAATGATCCTCAAAATCTATTAGTACCACGGCTGCCCAACCAAACTATTGCTTTTGTCACACGTTGCGTCTATAGCCCCACGACACGGGAATCCACCATCCAGGTGTGGTGTAGTTCACGGTCTCACGTTGTGACACTACAGGCAATGTACTATTAGACTTTACAGATCTCGATTAAGTATAGTGTGTGTCGAGTCCGTTAGTGTGTTGCCAATTACCACGGCCCAGAAGAGCAACCAACTGTCCACATATGGAATCATGCACACTAACGTCTCCAAGTCCATTCAAGGTCGAACCACACTACGCTTATCACACCGACAATACGATGTTATTCACCTCGTCAATCAAACCAAAGCCTGTACGGGTTCACCTCATAGCCCGACAGCGAGAAAGAAAAATATACAAAGCCTGTACGGGTTCACATTTTCCCGACAGCGAAAGCTTGTACTCATTGGCAACAAATATATATATATATATAAAGAAAACCTGTACGGGTTCACATTTTCCGACAATAAAAAAATACAGTAACGTTCAATCGCGTAGAAATTTTATCGCATTTTTACAATTCCGTCGTTTTTACAAACATTTATAAATCGCGTAAATATATTTTACTGTTTTCAAAATCGCGTAGAATTTTTAATACGTTTTCTCAATCGCGTAAGATTTTTAAATCGTTTTCTTGTCCAACTTCCTTAAAATAACTGTTTAAAACAAACAGAAATAATATTTAGTACTTTTAAATTACGTAGAATATTTTTCATAGCGTATACTGTCTTTTGCTCATCTTTTCTGCCTTATTTGTCTGTTTTTAATAAAAATTTGATTTGATTTAGAAAAAATTATAATAATGGTTTTCTAGGTTTACTGTCAAAACTCCTTTTATTTTTATCACAACCAATTAATTACACTTTTGAAAATTACTAACGTGCTTCAAACACACGGGGAGCTATACGTTAGAAATTTTATAAAGCTACTGTATTTCTTCTTACAGTAAAAATCATTAGTATTAACCTCTTAAACTTAATTCTAACCACTTTATTTCTTTAAAACTCATTGCAGAAAATTTACTTTAACTTGCATTGCTTCTTCTTGATTGAAACTAGTTTGGAATTAATTTTAGAAATCATGAATATCTAATTTGGCATGTTGGCCGAATTTGATAAAAACTTTACATTTGATTTCCAAATTATTTTTCACCTTTTAAATACATGTTTAATCTCTTGTATTGTCTACATTGATTTAATCCTTACCCTAGAAAATAGTTTTAGAAATCAAAATGTTGAAGTTAGACATGTTGAATGAAAATGTAAGGTTATGCCATTTAATTTCCAAATTCATTTTTCTTAATCTAAACAAATGGATAGCTTACCAATTCTCTTAGGTTAATTAGGTCACCTTTTAAGAAAATTAAGAGAACATTTTGGTTCCCCATTTAAATCATGGCCGTGAGCCTTGTTAATGTGTTCTTTGGAACACTCATGCAATCCTTGACATATTATTTGCATCCTATATATTATCATGCATTTCTAACACATGCCATATTATCAAAGCTTGTAGACATGCAAATTAAAGCTTGTAGACATGCAATTATTACAAATATCACATAAGAAGACTACTAACAAATACACAACAACCTACTAGCAAGCACCAAATTATCAAACACACAAATAACAAACACACAAATAATTAACACATCAAAACAAGCACACCACCGAATCCTTATGGATTCTACAAGCACAACCACATATATTCCTCACCACCAACACTTGGTTGATGAGGGTAATCTCCCTCTTACCTCTTGAAGAACCTCCAAGCTCCTTGTATGTCTCCTTCAAGCCAATCTTCTTCACCAAGAGCCTCTTGAAAATCAAAGAAAACATACAATATTAATACCTAAGGCTCTAACTACAATAATCATGGATTAAAATCATGATTAAAACTTTAAAATGGATAGAAACATGAAGATTAAAGAATTTCACCTTCATGGTTTCAAACTTGAGCTTTGAAGAACAAGGTAGAAAATGGAAGATTTAGGAAAAACTTCCAACATGAAAGTTCTTTAGAAAGGCATGGAAATTCAAGATCTATGGTCATTTAAAATTATTGAAGCTTGGAAGAGGATTTTTGAGGGGTTGGCCGAAATCAAGGGGAAGAGAAAAGGAGAGAATTTTGGTTGCTTGGTCTTGGTTCTTTGGAGAAAAGGATATAGAAGAGAACAAATGAAATAAATTGATGAAGATTGTCTCCATTTGGGAAGCTTTGGCCGTAGAGTTGGAGAAGAAAAAGAGAAGAAAAGTTGAGAGCTTTTGGCTTATTTGATGTGTTTGGAGAAAGATGAAGACTTTGAGAAATAAAAACAAGTCTCCTTTGGCTTTTCTAAGCTTTGGCCGTAGGACACTTTGAGAGAAAATGAGAACATGTGTTGTTTTGCTTCTTTGAATAATAGCAAATTGAAGAATTCACCCAAGGTGAATTGCCGTAGAGAAGCCAACAACAAGAGCCACTAAAATTATCTAATTTTAGGAAATGGAAATTAGCTTTATTTCCTTTGTGACAAACTTGGAGAGCAAGGATATATTAAAGTGTTGGAATTGCCTTCCTAAAGGCATTCAATTGCCGTAAATGCATTATGGCAAGAAGCCATCAATATTGACTTTTTCATACTTGGTTAATTAATAAAAGATAGAAAGAAATCAATTGTAATATTTTGCCTTGCATGGATTTGGCTTTGCCGTGGAAGCAACAAAGAAAAGCCACCAATGTTGACTTGGTTAATTAGTTGAAAGATAGTAAGAATTGATTGTAATATTTGTTTCACCAAAGGCTTACTTCACCGTAGAAAGCAACCAAGAAAAGCCACTAAATTTGACTAGTCTTCCTTTTATTCAATTTGGCATCCTACATGCATTTCACAAAGCCTTCTACGTAACTTACTTTGTGAATTTGGCTATTAGAGCCAATTCCTTCACCGTAGAACCATTGCAAATTCAAGAAGCCTAAATTGATTTAATAGCTTGTTTCCTATTGGTTCTAAAAAATTCAAGCCATTAATTTTGACCACTTTCTATTGGTTAAATATTTACTAACTTAATTCTTATTGGTTGCTATTTTTGTTGACCAATTTCCTATTGGTGCACATTATATTTTATAGTATACTTTAACCAATGAACAATATTTATTATTTATAAAGTCAAGATCTATTATCCAATGGATAATAAAATACACATAGGTTTTTATTTTATACTAACTGTAGAGTAGAAATTATTATTGATTATTTTTTTTTCTATCGATTACCCTTGATGAGTCATAAAACGAGTCATCAAAGAGAAATTTTTAGAACATGTGACTCACTACGATGAGTCAGTATGATGAGTCATCGTGGAATTTTCTAGAACGGGTGAGTCAGCATGGCGAGTCAGCGTAGATATTTTCTAGAGCAGATGAGTCGGCAAGATAGATATTTTCCAAAACAGGTGAGTCGGCATGGCGAGTCGACATCTTTGAGTCACTGATCAGCGATCGCATCACAACCGCATCATTGGCTGCGTCATCAATGGTGAGTCACGGCAACTGAGTCATCGAGAGAAACTTGAAGGCGGCGAGTCAGCTGCGGTGAGTCACAGGCCGAGTCGCACTACGGAACCTTCTAGAAGGCTGGCGAGTCATGATTTGAGGTGTCACGCCACGTGTCATCGTCCTATTGGCCCGTTGCGATGAGTCATAGCCACCAATTTTGACCAACTCCTCATTGGTCCACGTGTACAGCACTCAATGACTAAACGTGGGTCTCGCAAAATATTTCCGGGTCCACCGTCACTTATTTATACTGACTAATAAAATAATATTATAATAATATAAAATTATTTTATTTGTGATTAAATCCTAAAAATTAAAAGATTAATTTTAGGCTCATTCATTGGGTTTAGTAAGATCCCCGCCTCGAATAATTAAAAACAGATTTTCCCGGTCCAGGAAAAATATTATTTTCCTACCCCGGAGCAAATCACACAAAAAGTCCATATAAAATTACAGACAAGTATTATCGGACATTAAATCAAGAAGAAAACAATTAAAAACAAAGCAAAAAAAGAAAAAAAAAGCGACGTTCGGGACGTAACGGTCATTTTTCCCTTTTTTTCCCACAACGTAGGTAATCGTCCAAAACGTTCAAATAAAATATCCAAAGAAGTATTATATAGTTGTATATCTTTCGGAAAAATTAAAACAAAGAACTCAAGAAAAATTTTATTTCATTTGTCTTGAAGAAAAATACGTAAAGCGATTATATAAAATACTAGGCAAGTATTATACATCTGTTTTTGATATAGAAAAATTTAAAACAGTAATTTGATAAAATTTTTATTTTACTGAATCGAAACAAATTATGTAAAACTACCAAATAAAATAACAAACAGCATTATTTTTCTGTATTTCATACAAAAAAATAAGAAACAGTAAAACAGGGACACAACGGTCTTTTACCCAAAAGTTGGAATGTTACAGTAAGTAAATGCAATGAATAATTTTAAAAAGTCATTTACTTTTTCTTTTTCAGATATATACAATTCGGGATGGAGAAATCACCTAAACTTTAGCTGGAGGAATAATAATCAGTCATAATTTCTGCAACCACCACCTCCTCAGGCACAACAGGACTCTCAAAATTCTCAAGGATATGCACCTTATGTCCCACCATATAGGAAAAACCTTGAAGAAATATTGCATGCATTCATAGAAAAACAAGAGGCCATTAATAAACAAAACAATCAAACCATGAATGACATAAAAGAAACTCTTGCTAAACTTTCTTCTGCACTCACCATTCATGAGAAAGGAAAATTTCTTTCTCAACCTCAACCAAATCCCAATGGTCAGTACAGTCTAAATGAGGGGAGTTCAGAAAACCAACAAATGGATCAAGTCAAGTCAGTGATAACTCTTAGGAGTGGAAAGATTATTGAAAAACAAATTCTTGAATCTTGTGAGAAAGAAGATGAACCAATTCCCCAAGAAAATGAAGAAGTTGACCAAAAGGAGACTAAACTCTCACCTTCACCCCCATTTCCTCAAGCATTGAATAATCCAAAGAAATTGGACCATTACACTGAAAATTTTGAAATTTTGAAACAAGTGAAGGTCAATATTTCTCTGTTAAATGTTATCAAACAGATTCCTTCTTATGCCAAATATTTGAAGGACTTGTACACTATTAAAAGGAAATTATATGTGAAAAAGAAAGCATTTTTGGCTGAACAAGTAAGCTCTATTTTTCAGAATAATAATGCGTTGAAATATAAAGACCCTGGTTGTCCTATAGTTTCATGCATTATTAGAGAACATAAAATTGAAAATGCTTTACTTGATCTTAGTGCTAGTGTCAATTTGCTTCTATATTCAGTTTATCAACAACTCAACTTAGGTGAGTTAAAACCAACTTCTGTAACTCTTCTACTTGCCGATAGATCAATTAAAATTCCAAGAGGAATAATGGAAGATGTGTTAGTTCAAGTTGATAAATTCATATATACTGTGGATTTTATTGTCCTAGATACTAAACCTATGGTTGATAGTTGCAAGTCAATTCCTGTTATTTTAGGCCGTCCATTTTTAGCAATATCAAATGCTTTGATAAATTGCTGAAATGGAGTGGTGGAGCTAACATTTGGAAACATGACACTGGAGCTCAATGTTTTTAACATGTGCAAGCAACCACAGGAAGTCCTTGATGAAAAGGAGGAAGTTGAAGGAATTGAAGCCATTATAGATGATCATCTTCAAACAAGGAGTTCTTCTAACCCATTAGAAATTTGTTTAGTCAATTCATTTGATTCAGGCATGCAATTAGAAGATGATATCTCTGAAATATGCTCTTTGCTTGATTGTACACAGGCAATGGAGTACAAGGGATGGAAGCCAAGATTTGAAGAGATAAAACCCATGACTGATAATGCCCATGAAGAAGCACCCACACTGGAACTAAAACCATTACCTGCTGGGTTGAAGTACACATTTTTGGGAGAAAAGCAAAACTTTCCAGTGGTAATTTCCTCGTCTCTTACTGAAAAACAAGAAGATATGTTAACAGAAGTACTTAAAAGGCATAAAAGTGCAATTAGATGGACATTAAAGGACATAAAAGGCATTAATCCATTAATTTGTACACATAGAATACATTTAGAGGTTAATGCTAAAACTTCTCAACAACCTCAAAGAAGATTAAATCCACACATGAAAGAGGTAGTTAGAGCTGAAGTCCTTAAATTGCTTGATGTTGGAATTATCTATCCTATCTCTGATAGTCAATGGGTAAGCTCTACACAAGTTGTGCCTAAGAAATCTGGAATAACAGTGGTTAAAAATGATAAGAGTGAATTAATACCTATGTGAGTCTCATCTAGTTAGTGTATGTGTATTGATTTTAGAAAATTAAATGCTGCTATTAGGAAAAATCATTTTCCCTTGCCATTTCTTGATCAAATTCTGGAAAGGGTAGCAGGACATCCATACTACTGTTTTCTTGATGGTTATTCGGGTTATAATTAAATACCAATTGCATTGGAAGATCAAGAAAAGACCACTTTTACTTGTCCCTTTGGTACTTTTGCATATAGAAGAATGCCTTTTGGCCTTTGTAATGCTCCGACAACATTTCAAAGATGCATGTTAAGCATTTTTAGTGACATGATTGAGCATTATTTAGAGGTTTTCATGGATGATCTGACAGTTTTTAGAAATTCTTTTGAAAATTATCTTGATAATTTAGAAAAAGTTCTTAAAAGATGCGAAGAAAAAGGATTTGTGCTAAACTGGGAAAAATGTCATTACATGGTTACCTCCGAATAGTGTTAGTTCATGTGATATCTTCTAAAGGATTTGAAGTTGATAAGGCCAAAGTTGAATTAATTGCTCATTTGCCTTCCCCAAAAATAGTCAGAGAAGTTCGTTCCTTTTTAGGACATGCAAGATTTTACAGAAGATTCATTAAGGACTTTAGTGTCATATCTAGATCATTATGTAATCTTCTGTTGAAAGATGCACCATTTGATTGGACTCAAGAATGTCAAAAATCTTTTGAAAAATTAATTGGTCTTCCGACATCTGCTCCTATCATGCAATCTCCTGACTGGTCTTTGTCTTTTGAGTTAATGTGTGATGCTTGTGATTTTGTTGTGGGCGCTGTTTTAGGCCAAAGAAAGGAAGGTAAGCCTCATGTAATTTGTTACGCAAGAAGAACTTTAAACAGTGCACAAATGAATTACACCACTATTGAAAAAGAACTACTTGCTGTAATTTTTACACTAGACAAATTTCGATCTTACTTAATTGGTTCTTTTATTTTGATTTTTACCGATCATTCTGATGTTAGATATTTGATGTCTAAGCAGGATGCCAAACCAAGATTGATAAAGTGGATCTTGTTGCTTCAAGAATTCAACATCACAATAAAAGATAAGAAAGGAGCCGAAAATATTGTCACTAATCATTTGTCCAGACTTACAATAGGCTCACCTTTTGATAGCACACCTATCAATGATTCTTTTCCTGATGAATTTTTATTTTCTGTCAATTCCATGCCTTGGTTTGCTAACATAGTCAACTTTCTTGTAACAGGAAAGATGTCACCTCAATCGACGCACCAAGATAGAAAGAAATTTTTGACAGAGGTGAAAATTTTTTATTGGGATAACCCATACTTGTTCAAATATTGTGCTGACCAAATTGTTTGGAGATGTGTGCCCGATAGTGAGGTAGGTAGTATCATTAAATTTTGTCACTCAGAAGCATGTGGAGGTCACTTTTCTTCAAAGAAAACAACTGCAAAAATCTTGCAGTGTGGATTTTATTGGCCCACTTTATTTAAGGATTGCTATACTTTTTGCAAAAGTTGTGAAAATTGTCAAAAGTTGGGCTCAATTTCAAAAAGAAACATGATGCCTTTGAACCCCATCCTTGTCATTGAAATTTTTTATTGTTGGGGAATTGATTTCATAGGTCCATTTCCATCTTCATTTGGATTTGTGTATATTTTGGTTGCAGTTGATTATGTCTCAAAATGGATTGAGGTGATTCCATGCCGACACAATGATCATAAAACTGTTCTCAAATTTTTAAAAGAAAATATCTTGTGTCGATTTGGAATCCCTCGAGCTTTCATAAGTGATGGGGGAACACATTTTTGCAATAAACCATTTGAATCTTTAATGAAAAAATATGGTATTATACACAAAATTGCCACTCTTTATCACCTTCAGACAAGTGGACAAGTTGAATTGGCAAATAGGGAGATTAAACAAATTTTTGAAAAAACGGTTAACCTAAATCGTAAAGATTAGTCTTTAAGACTAAACGATGCACTTTGGGCTTACCGTACTGCTTTCAAAACATCTTTGGGCATGTCACCCTATCGGTTAGTCTATGGAAAACCTTGTCACTTGCCTGTAGAATTGGAACATAAAGCATTCTGGGCCATTAAAGCTTTCAATCTAAATCTTAATGATGCTTGCAAGATACGCAAATTATAATTAAATGAACTTGAGGAATTGAGAAATGATGTATATGAGAACTCAAAGATTTATAAAGTCAGAACAAAAGCTTTTCATGACAAGATAATTTTGAGAAAATCTTTTGAAATTGGTCAAAAATTTCTGCTTTATGATTCTCGCATACACCTATTCCCTGGAAAATTGAGATCTAGGTGGAGTGGTCCTTTTGTTGTCAAACATGTGTACCCTCATAGGGCTATAGATATTGAGAATTTTAAGAATAGTAATGTGTTTAAAGTCAATGGACAAAGGCTCAAACCATTTATGGAAAACCAAGTTGATGAGGTAGAATTCATCTCTCTTTTTGATCCTTGTTATGAATAGAATTCACTCTAATTTTGTTGCCTTGTTTTTGCAGTTCTTTGTGTTGCCGGTTAAGTGGCGGATACAGTACTCCGTGACTCTCAAGTCGATTTGTTTTTTAGTTTCCCAAAATAACTGAATCATTCTTCTCCTTTAAAATGGATGTCATTCTTTCAAACTTGAGAAAACATTTTCCTTCTCTCCCTTAAAATGCTCTGAAAAAAATCTACAATGTTAGATGTGAAAGATTGAGACTGTTAATGCACAAAGGTATGCCAGAAGATGTACACTGGATAATTGAAGCAAAGGTCTGACTAGCAGGTGAGTCTTCAATTTCATTTGACTCATACATGCCAGGTCTTGGAAGAAGTTCGTATTCTAAAAGGAGAAGAGCAAAAAGGTTGCAAGTCTGTCACAAATGTTGACGATGCAATTGTAACAAGCGATGTCGTTCTTTGGGGATGGTTTCCCTAAACAGAGAAGATAAAATTTTCTTCATTAAGAATGGACTGAGTAAGGAGTCATTAGATGATATTTTATTGACTCTTGAGACGCATTCTTGTGGATTGGTGCATCGTGAACTTCTTAATTTGTGGAATCTCTTCAAGGATGAAGAAAAACGCTACAGTCTTGGGAATCTGACTCTAAAAGACCCTGTTTGCCAATTTATAAGAAAATTGGATGGGAAGCTTATCCTCGACTCATAGAAGGCGTTTAAGTTGTTACTGGACGTTAAATCAGAGGCAAATGTGAACCATATCCACAACAATCTGTACGTATCATCCTCTTCTTCTTCATGTCATCTTTCAAAAAAAAGCAAAAAAAATTTAAAAAAAAAAGAATAAAAAAGAAGAAGAAAATGTTTGAACAAAGGCGATCCGAAAGGAGTACCATGGCTTTAATTAGTTGTGGAGCCCCAGCCTTTGGCTAACCCGTCATTGACTCGGGTGGACCTTTGCACGCTGGTCCTTAAAAAAGTTTGTGTATCATGCTCTGTAGAGAGCTACACTCCATAACCCAATGTTTACCATCTAGGCACTGTGGAGTTGATGGATAGGCAGAAGCATCCCACTCTGGTTATTAGTGAGAAGTAACCCACGGCTGCCAAAGCGTATGAGACATCTGAGCTTGATCCTTTCTTTTATTAGAAGGGGCTCTCAGCGCCCTGGGATGGGACGTTTTGGATCTTGGACATTACGGGTTTCAAATTTTAGCATCTTTGTTAATGTTACGAGCCCAAGTGTGAGCGCTCCAGGTTCCAGACCCAGGATGGAAACCTACGATGCTTTCTTCTTTCTCTTTTCTTTAAATAAACGGACGTGAGTGTCTACTGCACTGGTGACACGCAGTATAAAGATATGCCACTACTGCACTCATGACGCGCAATATAAAGATACGCCATGAAAGTTGTACATACAAGTATATCATCATTTGTTATTATATTTCTTTTATCTTTGTATGATTTTGTTGTATTTTGGTTTTGGACAGACAATCCTTTAAGCAGGGTCCTTCAGGGGTTTCTAAACTTTTTTACCCTAATGGTTTTCTTGAATTAAAAAAAAATGCAAAAAAAAATTCCTTTACCTTTGATCTTTGATCCTGACCCAGCAATAGCTCAGATAGATTGGTCAGCAGGAAGCAGTGAGGGAAGCAGGATGAAAAGAAAGCCAGATCTGACACTTCGTTTATAACTCTCCTTTACCTTTGATTTTATTTATCGTACTTTGTTTCTGTTTAAATTTGTGTTAGATTTCTCTAATAGGTAATATCTTCTATCCTTTACTCATCTATATTTTAACATTGAGGACAATGTTGTGATCTAGTTGGGGGGGAAGGATTGTTGACCAAAAAAAATTTTTTTTTTGGAAAGTATGATATGATTGTCATGGACTTACTAAACCAATGATTGATGGCAGAGTAGGGAGTAATTTTACTTCTGAGGCGCATCTAAATTGAGAAGTATGTTTAGTGATATGACTGTCAGAAACTTATTCGTAGTAAAACCAATGAGTGATGGCAGAGTAAGGAGTAAATTTTGGAAACAATTTATTACTCTTGAGACACATCTTAGTTGGGGTAGTAACTATTTAGTGTTTCTTTGTGGAAGTAATAAAGTTTTGCTATTTGATTTCCTTTGAAAGATTCAAGCGAATGTACTCTCACATCCTTTGAAGCAATTGAAATTCAGGAATCATAGCATGATTGAATAAATTATTTTCTTTCTTAAATTTTACATGCTTGGTTATGGATGTTGAATTGGTGGATTGAGAATGATAGAAATATGCCTTGTGAGATTTTGAGCCTATTGATGAATGGATTGAATATCTGTACCATTCTCTTCTTTCTTGTGTGATTTTCACTTATGGAATTGTTACTCTAGAACTTACTTTGATTCTTTTTTAGGCTACATTTTCACATGCATACATTAATATGATTGAGGCATTTTGAAATAGCTACTTTGAACAAAAAGTCATCCTTGTATATTTTCCATTGTGTAACCCCTTTGAACTTATTTGACCATTCTTTGTTTTTAGCTCATTTCGTACCTTAAAAAAAAAAATATGTTCTTACCCAACCTTAGGGAATAAGAGAGCATTGACCTTGTTCTTGAACAAGTGTGGGGGTGTGTGTGCAAAATGATCTTTCAAAAAAAAAATTGACCACCATTGCAATGAAAGGATTATCAAAGTCTAGAATAAAGGTGGATGCTTGGAAACAACATGAAGAAAAGGAGAATGTTCAAGTCTAACAATGAATTCAATTCACCAATTTGGGATTGATCTTCAACAAAACATTAGTCAAATATTGTTGATTGTCCTTTATGATGAATGTTCTTAAACATTTTCTCCACTCTAACTGTACCATAATGCTCTTTTATTCTCTTTGGTATTTATCTTTTCATATCCATATTATCCCCTCTCCTTTACCATGACCCCATTACAACCTTGAATAAAGTCATCTTGATTTTTGTATGCATGTGTTTTGAATAGCGGAGAAGTATAAGATAAGCAAGCTTATGGTAGTGCAATTGTTCATGGGTTGAATAGAGTGAAATACTTACCTTTTAAACACTTGAGAGATTGAGAGTGAATTCTGTGAGGATCTATCATTCTTGATTCATTCTTTTCAACTGAAGTTTCCTTGCTTGTTGGTTTCAGATGTGAAGAAATATTACCTCATTAATGCTTTGATCCCTTGAATTTCAGGTTGCTCCTCTTGCTTCATCGAGTCTTTTAGAGTTTTTAGCTTTTGAGTCTGTGTCATTTTTTTTTGTTTCCTAGCTTTGGTCTTAGGTGTTTTACCTAGGAGTGCAAAAAGCTAAGTGTGGGGGAATTTGATAATCACATATTTTATACATTAATAAACCCTCATTTTTAGTCATTTACACTCTTCATGTACTTAATTGATTAAGCCTGGTTATGTTTTGTAAGATTGGACTCAAATTGGACTTAATTGATTTTTTCAGCATTATTTGGCTCTTACACTGTTTCTATATTTTAGTCATATCTTGAGTTCAAGATGTCTAGAAATTATGAATTTTACCTAATAGGAAAGCTGAGAGAAAGCTCCACAACTTTGATGAAGAGCTCAAAGTCTCAATCAGACATCTAGTGGAGCTAATTGGGCTTGGAATTCGGAACAGGAGTTTTGTGACTAGAACCTGAATAGTATACAGTAATCAGAGCATAACTCGAGCTGTAGGAACTTTCTTGGGCTGAAATTTGGAGAGTTGAAACTTAAGACCCATATCTACAACTTTCATGAAGAACATAAGAGCTCGTTCGGATAGCTTAAAGGTGATATTGGGTCTGGAAATCAAAATAGAGGTGTTAAAACTGGGCCTAAATAGCCTGCAGTAATTGGGTCATATCTTGGGTTGTAGGATGAATTTTTGGATGATTTTGGTGCCATTGGAAAGCTGAGACAAAATTCTACAACTTTTATGAATACCATGTTGCTTCATTCTGATGGCATCCATGAGATCAGTACTGAATGATTTCGGAGACAAAGAATCTCAATAATTTTCCACTCACCAACTCATCATTTGGCATTTTCCACTCATTCATCCACTCATCCACCTACTCTTAATCAGCCCCCTTGTCATTTTGTATCCCTAATCCTCTATAAAAGGCACCATTGGCTGATCATTTGGTGCTCTTGGTGTTAGGCTTAGTTTTTACAAGTTATGATTGTGCTTGTTTATTGTTTTCCTTTGTTGTAATTTTCTCTTGTTCTAAATTGAAGTTATGTTCATCTTTCTCTTCTTCTCTCTTTCTTTCTTCTTATCTATGAGTAACTAAATCTTCATCTTGCTTGGGTGAAAGAGTGAAGCTCTTGGTAATGAAATAAGGTTAGATTATTCTATTTCTTATACTTAAATGATATATTATCAAATGGACATTATATGTGTTATATTTTGTTTCCAATCAATTTAGAAACCTTCTTTGTATAATGGAGATCTTGATTTATTGTAGATAATAGGATTGACACAGTGAATGCTTGAACTCATTTACAAATGTTGGTAGATAATTAAAGGAATCATAATATGATTGCATATATAATTGAACTTTGAATGTTATATTTTCTAATTGGAACCTCCGTTGTGTGTGGATTTCAATTGAGTTATAAAGAGAAATAATCTTACCTTTGATTTATTACCTAGAGTGGATCTCCTAACCCAAGCAAGTTCATAAATTCATTTGTGAACATCTTTTATTACTTTTGGTGCTGTGACAAATCCTTTTCTTGCCTCAGTTAATTTTTCTTCATCAATTCCCTGTGGATCGACCTCGGACTCCCTAGAAATTTATTACTTGAGACAACCTACACTTGGGTTTGCATCTTTAAATCCCGCAGTCAAGCACTCTTATAAGAAGGCTACTATGCTTGACTAATTCAAGACTTCACCATGAAGCTCTCAAATGCTATTAGCTCCCACTAAAGTTGTCATAGCCATCCATGTGTAATTGGCTAGCTACTATTGAGAGTTGTTTTGATGATAACAAACATAATAAAGATGATGATGGTAAGATCAAGTGCAAGATCTCCAAGAATAGCTTTAGGACTTAGGATCTTATGTATGGAACCTTTCTGGATATCTCATTGATTTTGCATAAAAGAATGAAAATGGTTTTCAAACTTCAAAGAATCATTTTCAAGAAGCTTTTTAAATCAGAGGTATCACCTCTGATGGTATTCGAATAGGTATCAGAATACTCCTAATGGTATTCGAATACCTCCTTCAGAAGTGTTTTGAAGAAGCCTTTTAAATCAGAGGTATCAGAATACCTCTGATGGTATTCGAATAGGTATCAGAATACCCTTGATGGTATTCGAATACCACAGGAATCCTGTTTTAGAAACTAACAGACATATTTCAAATTTAATATGTATTTAATCATCTCAAACAGCTCTTTTCTTCAAATGCTCTATAAATAGAGACCTTGGGTCACTTCTGAACAATGCCCAATGATTTGAATCATTCTTTGCTTGTGCTAAAATATGGTTTTCAATTTTGCATATTTCCTATGCTCTTTTTGCCAAAACCTTGAGATATCCTTAAAGAGCTCTATAGTGCTTCAAGTTGTATTATTTACTCTTTGTGAGAGTTTTCTATTTCATCTATTTTTCTGCTTCTGTAAGGGTAAGGTATCCCTTGTTGTTAAAAAGGTGAGGTATCCTTGAAAGGGGGTGAGGTATCCCTCTAGTAAATAGGGTGAGGTATCCCCGTTTGTTGAGACTCAAGCACAAGGGTGAGGTATCCCAAGGTGTAAGGAGTGCTCTTATTTGTAAAGGTTGCAAGCACCCGCTTTAAACTTGCATTGATTAGTGTAAAATCTCGAACTGTGTTTTGGGGACTGGATGTAGGCCACAAGTGGTTGGTGGTCGAACCAGGATAAATATCGTGTCTGCTCTTCTCTTCTTTATCTCTTTATTTTCAGCAATTTATTTTTTTGTTTAATATTATTTATTTGTTGAATTTTATTAATATTCTGCTTATCTTTTTCATCTCACGTCTTTTAATATTCTTTTCAACATATTTAATTAGTTTACGCCTTTGCGAAAAGTTTTTTAAATACTCAATTCACCCCCTCTTGAGTACTGGAAGCCACTTGGGTAACACCATGTTGACCAAGCTTTCCTATTGATCCATAATGGAGTCATAGCCTACATGTTGGACTAGACCTTGCTTTGCCTTAAGGTTTTCTTCCCCTTGGTGCATAATAGATATTTTCCGGTATACTTTAACCAATGGATAATAAAACATATCCCGATTTTATCTGTCAGATAAAATCTTGAAAAAAATTAAAACTTTGAAAACTGTTTTTAGTTTCACGTTTAGTAAGATCTCCTGGCCCCGTCTGAACAGTCTAAAGTTTTCCGCCACAGAAAAAAACTTTTTTTTGAGCCCGCTTACAACCCAAAAATAATATTAAAATAATCAAAAAAATATAAAATCTCACAAGAATCCACAAAAATCATAAAAATTATAAAATTCATGGAAATCAAATCAGATTAGGAAAAATAGTTAAGAATCAACAAAAATAATTAAAATACGAAGGCTCACATACAATCCAAAAATAATATTAAAATAATCAAAATATATAAAGCTCACATAAATTCACAAAAATCATAAAAATTATAAAAATCATGAATATCAAGTCAAATTAATAAAAATAATTAAGGATCAACAAAAATAATTAAAATACGAATTTTTGGGGTGTTACAACTCTCCCCCTTAAAAAGAAGTTTCGTCCTCGAAACTTAAACATATATTAAAACAAATATGGATACTGTTCATTTATTTTGTCCTCCAACTCCCATGCTACTTCTCCACTTACGTCACTCCAAACCACTTTAACCAATGAAATCTCTTTATCTCTGAGTTGTTTTATCCTCCGATCCTTGATCTTGATGGGAAATGTTTCATAGGTTAAATTCTCCTTTAGTTGTACTATTTCCGATTCAATAACATGCATGGAATCAGGAATGTACTTCTGCAATTGTGATACATGAAATACATTATGAAAATTCAATAGAAAAGGCGATAACACAATTTGATAAGCTACCGGACGTATCCGACGAAGAATCTGATATAGCCCGATAAACTTTGGAGTGAGCTTTCTAGACTTAATCACTTGTCCGATTCCGGTCGTAGGTATCACTCACAAAAATATATGGTCACCTTCTTCAAACTCCAACAACCTCCTCATTTTATCAGAATAGCTCTTTTGTCGAGTTTGAGTTATCCTCATCTTGTCTTGAATCATCTTCACTTTTTCTGTAGTTTGTTGTACAAACTCTGGTCTTAAAATAGCACTTTCACCGTCCTAATACCAATACAACAGTGTTCTACATCGTCTCCTATACAATGCCTCATACGGTGTCATTCTTATGCTTGAATGAAAACTGTTGTTGTAGGTGAATTCTATTAGAGGTAAGAATTCATCCCAACATCCTGATTGTTCTAGCACGCAAGCCCTCAACAAATCCTCCAGTGACTAAATCGTTCTTTCTGACTGATAATCTGTTTGTGGATGGTAAGCAGAACTTAGACGTAGCTTTGTTCCCATCACTCCTTGCAAACTGTGCCAAAATCTTGACGTGTATCTCAGATCTCAATCCGAAATAATACTGGAAGGTAAACCATGAAGTCTAATGATTTCACCGATGTACACTTGGGTCAACCTCTCCATTGAGTACTTAATGTTAATTAGCAAGAAGTGCGTCGACTTCGTAAGCCTATCAATAACTACCCAAATAGAATCATGACCCATTCGAGTCTTTGGTAATCTAGTCATAAAGTTCATTGCTATATTATCACATTTCCATTTAGGAATAGACAAAGGTTGCAACATTCCAGAAGGTTTTTGATGTTCAACCTTAGCCTTCTGACAAACTAAGCAGGACGATACATATTCAGCGATGTTTCTTTTCATTCCCTGCCACCAATATAGTTACTTCAAGTCTTGATACATTTTTGTGGCTCCAGGATGCATACTCAACTTACTCTTCTGAGCTTCATCCAAAATTAATCTCCTAAGTCCTTGATCGTTGGGCATACAAATCCATCCTTTGAATTTCAAAATTCCTTCTGTTCCTTCTTTAAATTCCAACATTGCACCTTGTTTCGTTGTTTCCTTTGCTTCTTGCAAATATTGGTCATCCTTCTATCTCTCTCGGATTTCCTCTACCAAACTATTTGAAATAATGATCATGTTCAAACACATCCTTCCCGACATCAACTTCATAGACAACCGCATATCCCGAAATTCTTCAATCAATTCGCTCTCCTTGATCATCTTAAGAGAAGCACTAAGTATTTTTCTACTTAAAGCATCCACTACGACATTTGTCTTCTTGGGATGATACTGTAACTGAAAATCGTAGTCCTTCAAAAATTCTAGCCAATGCTTCTACCTCATGTTCAACTCTTTTTAGTCAAACAGATACTTCAAGCTTCTATAATCACTAAAAACATTAAACGTTGCTCCATAGAGAAAATGTTTCCACACTTTCAATGCAAATACCACAGCTACCAACTCCAAATTGTGAGTGGGATAATTCCTTTTGTGTACCTTTAACTGCCTTGAAGCATATGCCACAACCTTTCGGTTTTGCATAAGTACACAACCCAATCCTTGGTATGAAGCATCACCATATACTTCAAAAGGTTCATTAGGATCAGGTAGAATCAATACTGGTGAAGTAGTCAATCGTCTTTTCAACTCTTGAAAACTTTCTTCACATGCATCAGTCCATACGAAAGGTTGATTCTTCCGTGTAAGTTAGGTAAGAGACCCTGCTATCTTGGAAAACCCCTCAATAAACTATCGATAGTACTCGGCTAATCTGATAAAATTATGGATTTCTGACATAGTCTTCGGTCTTTCCCATTCAAGAACTGTCTCCACTTTTGAAGCATCAACTTCAATTCCTTCCTCTGATATCACGTGCACTAAAAACTAAACTTTACTCAAGCAAAATTCATATTTGGATAACTTTTCGTATAGCTTATTCTCCTTCAAAATCTGGAGAACCACTTTGAGATGTTCATATTCCTCCTGACTTCGAGAGTAGATTAGAATGTCGTCTATAAAGATAGCGACAAACTTGTCTAAGTAAGAACGAAAAATCCTATTCATGAAATCCATGAATATAGTAGGTGCATTCGTCACACCAAATGACATCACTTGATACTCGTAATGCCCATATCACATCTGAAATGTTGTCTTGGGGATATCTTCCACTTTCACATGAATTTGGTGATAACCAAATCGTAAGTCAATTTTGAAAAACATTACAGCTCCCCATAGTTAATCCATCAGATCATCAATCCTTGGAAGAGGATATTTATTCTTAATTGTAATCTTGTTCAACTGTTGGTAGTCTACATATAGGCGAGAAGTCCCATCCTTTTTCTTGACTAACAGCATTAGGGCTCCCCATGGTGACACACTGGGTTTCACGAATTATTTCTCTAACAATTTCTCTAACTGCTTCTTAAGCTCTGCCAATTTTGATGGTGACATCTTGTAAGGCGCCATAGATATAGGTCCAGCTCCTGGCACAAGGTCAATAGCAAACTATATCTCTCTTATCGGTGGTAGTCCAAGTATATCATCAAGAAAGACTTTAGGAATTTCGTTGACTATGAAAATATCTTTTACAGCTTCTTCGCTTTGAACTTCTAAAGAAGACAACAATAAGTATCCTTGAGCTCCTTCCTTCAAACAAGCTTCGAATTGAGTTGCCGTTAGGAATCTAAAATCCTTAGCCTCAGGAAAAACTAATGTCTTGTTGGAACAGTCTATCAGGATATGGTTAGAAGACAACTAATCTACTCCTAAGATTAATTAATCTTAGAAAGAGGCAAACATATCAAGTCAACATGAAAAATTCTATCCCTAACACAAACAGGGCAATTCAAGCAAACTTTTGCAATAATCACAGGCTTATTAGTAGGAGTAGCATCACTTAAGTCAAAAAGCAATGTAGTCATAGATAATCCCAAACGTTCCACACAATCACAAGCAATAAAAGAGTGGGTTACTCCTTAATCATATAATACGGTTAAAGGATTACCTTTAATGGCACACTCCTCCATAATTAGATCCTTTGACTTCGAGGCTTCCTCCCTACTCATAGTATACATATGACCACCTGCCTATGGTCTAGTAGTATGGACATTTCCCACAGAGGGTTCTGCCTTAAGTTGATTACAGTCCCTTGAGAGATGTCTAGGATTCCCACATCTGAAGCATATGATTCCTTTATGTGTGTAGTCTTTAGTTAGGTGGTCATTTCAACACTTAAAACATTTAAACGTAGAAGTCCCCGCTTGACCAATCTTGTTACCACCAGAACCTCTCCCATATGGTTGTTGTTGAATCTGACTTCCTGATGGTCTAGTATACAATTTTTGTTGATAACGGTTGCCACCGCTACCTTTTCCTCTTTGGAACCGAGTAGGTCTAAAGTTCTGGTTCCTCATATCACGGTGATGATCTATCTCCTCAATTCTACGAAATTTATCTAATAGCAATGGGAACTGATCGATTCCCAAGGATACTGCTGCCTGCTTTATATCGTGTCCCAACCCCTCTTCAAACTTCCTACACTTCCATTCTTCATCTGGTTGCATCTAAAAATATCTTAAAAACTTAGACAAGCTTTCAAACTTTGCAGCATACTTACTTACTAACATCACCCTCTGTCGCAGGCCAAGGAATTCTATCTCCTTAGCATGTCTAACACTAGCTAGGAAATACTTTCCTAGAAGTCTCTGCTTGAAGAGTTCCCATGTTACAACTCTCCCTTCGGCTTCTAGTAATCTTCGGGCTCTTGCCCACCAATCTTTGCCATCGCCAACCAGTACAAAAGTCGCATAAGTGACCTTCTTTTCATCATTACAACCCATACCACTGAATATTTTCTCTAACACTTTGATCCAAAGATTGGCTTTCTCTGGGTCAAATTCTCTGTTGAACTATGGCAGATTATTTCTACGAAACTCTGACAAATTCTAAGTTTCCTCGGTTGCCCTTTGATTTTGTTGCACAATGACATCTGCCATCCTTTGCATTGCTGCCTCAACTGCAGCCATGCCTTGATTGTCATCTCCAACATTCACATGTCCACCTCTAGCATTCATACGTCCAGCTCTAGTATTCATATGTCCACCTCCTCTGCCTGCAATAGCTTCTCTTCTTAAATCAAACTAAACAATACAAAATAGAAGTCAAGAATAATCTTTTCAAACAATATTGTTTCCTTTTGGAAACCATTCACAGAGAATCACACAACACAAACAAGATAGACCTAACCACAAACCAAAAAGACTCTAACTTGGGCTCTGATACCAACTAATATAACACCCTTCGTAGGATGTCACATTTATTAATAATTATTATAAAACCTTACCCAAGTTATAAATCATTTAATTATATAGTAGTATGAGTTGTAAAATTTTTCTTTTTGCGGATAACATAATTAAATAAATAAGACATAACATGAAATACAACTACTGAATATAGTACACTATAATTATACATATAATTTTGTTTCTAAGGATACATATAAGTACACACTGTTAGACAGAACAACAAACTGTTTGACTCAAAATAAACTACAGACTAGCCCAAGTGCATAACTAAAAATTCAGACCCTCAGACAGATCCTCCGATGGATCCTTGGTGTACTACCCTAAAATTTAATTATTTCTTTATAAATATTCATTTTCTAATATTTGTGATTTTTAGAAAATTTTTTGAATTTTTCTGAGAATGTGAAATATTTTAATATTATTCCTTATTTTGCGTGCAAATTAAGCGGAGTCAGGAAAATGAGATATTTTTTCTAAGAACCTTGATCTGTGGACACGTCGATGGAGGATCTTACTAAACCTGAGGGTGGACACGATTTACGAGATTTTACATTTTTCAAAAAATTTTAACAGATAAAATAATAGGCACTGTGTACATTTTATCTGTCAGATAAAATTTATATTGACTTCTGTCAGCTATAGTAATTGTCTCTTAAATAATAACATGTAATAAAAATCCTATCACATTATCCTAATGTAATCTACTTTAAGTCTAATCAAACCTATTTAATTCAAATTTATAGTATTATAATCAAAGCTTCTTTGAGAAGCTTTGACCAACTACTGACCATGATGCCCTTGGCTTGTTGGGGAAGCCAAAATCTCCCCCGTTCTCTCTTCCCATTGCCACGACAATGCATGGCTTTGGAGGGTAAAATTTTGCTCTCCCACTAATTTTGCCCTCCCACTTAATACACTTAATTAAATTTTATTCATTTCTATCAAAACACTTTCTCTCTCTAACTTCATCTTCTTTATTTCTCTCCATCTTATCTCTACCTCTCCTTCTTGGCTATGAAATTGCAACCCCTATCTTCAACCATTTTCCATCATTTTTCTCTTCACCAAGCTCATTTCTACACTCACCTTCATCTTCTTTACCTTCTCTATTTAGAAAGTTTCTTCATTTTCCATCTTCACCTCCATTGTCATCCAAGACAAAGCTTCAAGCTTGAAGGTAAAGTTTTCATTTTTCTTCTTCTTTCTCTTCATTTTCGTGCTCCATGGTCTCTTTGATGACCATGGATCTCTTTTTTTTCAACTCTTCATGTAGATTCATTGTCTTGAAATTCCTAGGGTTTTGGAAGCTCAAAACCAAAACTGCCAAGAAGCAAGGAGGAGATCTTTTTTGTGTTCTTCCTTTAGGTAAGAGGGAGACTACTCACTTCAACCATTTTGGTGGTGAGGGAACCCTTGTTTGCTTACTTTGTTTGGTGATTTTGTGTGTTTATGTATTCTTGAAATTTGATTTATGCTTAATGGATGATCTTGAATGTATTGGATGTGTTGAAAATGCTTGATGGTATTAGGGTTGTTAAATGAAAAATTTGGAGTTTCCTACCCTAATGCTATGTCACGGTTTTGAATAGAAATTAGGGATTTAAATTGGTTTTGTACACAATGAAATAAAGCTTATATGATTAAAGATTGAATGATGATACTAATATTAATGAATGGAAAATTTTAAGGGTTTAATGCCTTAGGGTGAGGCCACGGTCTTGATCTTGAAAATTGAGAGATTAGATTGGTTGTGTAAAATAAAATTTAAGTGGTTAGATGTTGATTGGTTAAGGCATAAAATAGAGAGAAATTGGAACCTTGGTGGCTTAGGGAGGTCACAATTTTAGAGAGAAAATTTTGAGGTAAAATGCATCTTTGGAGATTAGGAATTTAGAGACTTGCATAATCCATAATCAAGTGGAAGAATTAAATTGAGAAATGACTTGTGAGAGTGCCACGGTTTTGATGGGCTATTCAACTAAAATTTTCATAATTGACCAAAGCTTAAGACTTTGAAATGTGAGGATCCATAATATGGACTTATGGAAATTGATGAACCATAGATATAAATTGATGTGGGGAAATTGGTTTGATGTTATTGTGGACCCTATGTGGGCTAAGTACTTGTTAATTGTGTACTTGAGAAATGATTATATATGCCATTATGGTATGCTCATGATGAATGCATCATTGATAAACATGTGTGATGTACATGGTGTCGTCATGCATATGTGTTACCTAGGAGTTTGAATAACACCTATGTGCGGGTGCGAATAGACTAGCGTAGGATCATAGTGGTTGGCCCTGGGGGCGTCGGGGTACGGGTGTCTCACAATGGACAGTGGTAGTTCTGCTGAGTCCATGGAATAGACTGATGCAAACGCACTAATGATCCGGACAGAGACGTTGTCCTATATCGTGATCAACTGTTGAGGTGCCATGCATGAGCCATTTTGCACAAATAATTTTTATGTGATAAGCACAAGGCCGACGGTATACTAGCATTACTCCTTGATCATTCACTCTGAAAATATTTATGTCTAGCTCCATGGAGTAGGAACTTGGTTCCATTTGCATTGTGAACTGTCAGTCTCATAATTCATTGAGCATGAACATTTATAACTGTGGAATAATAGTTGTTCTTATTACTATAATAATTACTTGACTTGTTTACTATTGATGATTCTTACTGCTGTTTAATATTGTTTTGCTTCTACTATAAATTTTAATTATCACTGTGTTAATGTATGGGCGTCCAGCGCCATTTGTTTCCTTGCTGCCATCATGGTACTGAAAGTTAGGTGTCTCACCTCTTTCTGTATTTTCTCTATTTTTTGTATTTCTGTCAGTTTGTGTGCTTCTGAGAAGACGCTCGTGAGGAAGACAAGGAAACACCTGAGTTTCTAGGTTTTTGGCCACTTTACAATTAGGATTGCTGAGGATGTCATTGCGTCCACGCCGCTTCTTAGGGTACATGAAGTTGACCTTTCACGGAGGACCCGATTGCTGGCACATTCACGTGCATACGGACCACTGTGTCTACCGCGGGGAGCTGACGGTGTCTTTGGCTTGGGGCCACTACGACACTCCTATTTTTGAGTTTTCTGCTTTTGTTATTTTAGAGTTTTACCTACCCATCAGGGATATGTAGGGTGACATATACAACTCCCCACGAGAGGACTCTTTTCTCTCCACTGCTCGTGCTTCCGTCCGAAACTCGGTCGCTCCGATGGCAATTTCGTCGGATGATGAGGACCCTGAGGAAGACCCGGCTACGGTCCCTTCTCGTCAGTCGTAGGGGCTGATATTGTTGGTGGCTACTAATGACTAACCGTTTATCTTTTTTGGGAAGCCTGATGTTTTACCATTTTAGATGGGTGTATATTTGTATCGCTTGGGGTGGGTACATCTTTTTTTTTGTATAATTGTATTATAATTAAACAGGCTGATGCATATAAAATATATATATAGTGGATGTATGATATTCAACATTGTGTTGATTTTATTATATCTGTAATTATTGTTGTCTTTTACCGTTATTTAAAGAAAAAAATGTGTACACATATTTCAATATTCGACCACTTTACAATCCAAGAATGCAAATTATTTAATCACATGTTAAAAATGAACCAAGTCTAAATTAATCAATGAGTTTACTATTTTCCATAATTTATTTCATTTCTTTATATTATGGTGCGACGTCCCTTCTTCGCGGTATTTGAGGAAAAGGGGTGTTACACTATCTTGGTATCAGAGCCCCAGTTTAAGTTTTCTTTTGGGTCATGTGGTTTTGGACTGTTTTGTTTGTGCTGTGTGATTCTCTATGATTGGTATTCCGCAAGAATACATCTGTCTTTTCTCTGTATTTTGTATAGCTTGACTTGAAAGAAGAATTATGGCTCGTAGAGGAGACATGACTGTTGCGATTGAAGCAATCCAGAAGATGGCTGAAGCCATATTACAACAAAACCAGTAAACGACTCAACAACAAGCGAGGACTGCACAACAATTCGAGGCAACTACTGATGCTCAGAATTTGGAAGAGTTTCATCGCACTAACCCTCCATAATTTAAGGGAGAGTATGATCATGAGAAAGCTACACTGTGGATCAAGGAATTGGAAAAGATCTTCACGGGCATGAACTATGCCAACAATAGGAAAGTGACTTATGTTGTGTTCATGCTGATTGGGGACGCAGAGGACTGGTCGACCGGAGAGTAAAAGGTATTGGAGGCTGAGAATAGAGCAATCAATTGGGAGGTGTTCAAGGAGAGATTCCTAAACAAATATTTCCCGAAAAGCGCTAGGCATGCTAAGGAAATGGAATTCCTCAGCTTGAGGCAAGAGAATATGATAGTAAGTGAATATGTTGCCAAATTTGAGAGTTTGTCCAAATTCTCAACTTACTTTCAACACCAACCAAATGAAGCATGGAAGTGTCAGAAGTTCGAGGAAGATTACTCAGTTCTCAGAATTACTCGATACATGTCGCCAGGTGAAAGATTTGGACCAGGCACGTGATGCAAGAAACAAAAACTTTGGGCCTTTTCAGTCCCAAAGACGAGGAAGCAGTAACGTTAACTGTTACCCAAAGAAACCATATTCCAGACCACTTGGAAATCAACAGCAAAAATCGCAAGGAGGAAGTCTAGGCAGAACTAGTCAAACAACGGCGTCTACACCGAAATGCTTGAAGTGTGGGAAGGATCACTACACGAGGGACCGCACTATTAAAGGATTGATCTGCTACAAATGCGAGAGACCTGGACACATTTCTCGTGACTATAATTAAACTAAGGCAGAACCTTCCGTCAATACCGCTAGAACTACTATACCACATGCTGGAGGTCGGGTTTACACTCTGAGTGGTGCTGAAGCCTCTCAATCCAAAGATCTTATATAAGGGGAAGGTCTCATTGAAGGTAATCTTTTAACTATACTGTATGACTCAGGTGCAACACATTCTTTCATTTCCTATGACTGTGTAAAAAGACTTGGTTTACTTGTGTCTTCTTTGCCTTTTGATTTGACTGTCTCCACTCCCACTGCTAAACCTAATCTTACCACCAAAGTCTGTTTGAATTGTCCATTGATTGTTGAAGGTTGAATCTTTTCTGTTGATTTGATCTATTTGCCTCTATCTCAATTAGATGTGATCTTAGGGATGGATTAGTTATCTTCTAATGATATCCTATTAGATTATTCTAGAAAAACCATAGTTTTCCCTTTGGATGAGAATTCTAGATTTTTTACGGCCAATCAAGTAAAAGCTTTCTTGAAAGAAGGAGCTCGAGGATACATGTTATTGTCTTCTTTGAAAGTCGAGAATGAGGTTGATGTGGACGCAATCTCAATGGTTCGAGAATTTCCTGAAGTTTTTCCTGAAGATGTACCTGGTTTGCCATCGGAGCAGGAAATCGAATTTACCATTGATCTTGTACCTGGAGTTGGTCCTATTTCCATTGCGCCTTATCGAATATCACCTACTAAGCTAGCTGAGCTCAAGAAGCAACTGGAAGAGCTTTTGGAGAAATAATTCGTGAGACCTAGTGTATCACCTTGGGGAGCACCTATGTTGCTAGTTAAGAAGAAAGACGGTACTTCGAGATTGTGCGTAGATTATTGTTAGTTAAACAAGGTCACGATCAAGAACAAGTATCCATTGCCAAGGATAAATGACCTGATGGACCAGTTGAAGGGAGCGGCAGTATTTTCTAAGATCAATTTGCGATTGGGCTACCATCAGATCAGAGTTAAAGTGGAAGACATTCCTAAAACGACTTTTCGTACTCGTTATGGACATTATGAGTACCTAGTGATGCCTTTTGGTGTGACTAATGCACCTGCGATATTCATGGATTATATGAATAGGATCTTTCGTCCTTATTTGGATAGATTCGTCATTGTCTTCATCGACGATATCTTGATTTATTCAGAAAACTAGGAGGATCATGCCGAATATCTCAGTATAGTTCTTCGGACTTTGAAGGAGAAATAGTTGTATGCTAAGCTGTCAAAGTGTGAGTTTTGTTTGGACGAAGTTAAATTCTTAAGCCATGTGATTCAAAGGAAGGAATTGCTGTAGACCCATCGAAAATGGAAGTTGTTCTTCAATGGGAAAGGCCAAAGATGGTAACAGAAATTTGAAACTTTGTTGGATTAGTCGGATATTATAGGAGGTTTATCGAAGGATTCTCTAAGATTGCTGGACCTCTCACTCAACTCACAAGGAAGAACCAAGCTTTTGAATGGACGGATGCTTGCGAAGGAAGTTTTCAAGAGCTGAAAAGGAGACTAACTACTTCACCAGTGTTAGTTCTACTTGAACCGAGTGAACTATTCAAAGTGTACTGTGACGCTTCATATCAAGGATTGGGTTGTGTCCTTATGCAAGGCAGAAAAGTGGTGGCTTATGCCTCAAGACAATTGCAAGTGCATGAGAAGAACTACCCAACGCATGACTTAGAGTTAGCTGCTGTGGTGTTTGCCTTGAAGATATGGAGACATTATCTTTATGGAGCAACATTCAACATCTTCAGCGATCACAAGAGCTTGAAGTATTTGTACGATCAAAAAGAGCTGAATATGAGGCAACGAAGGTGGTTAGAATTCCTGAAAGACTACAATTTCCAACTTCAGTATCACCCTGGAAAGGCAAATGTAGTGGTCGATGCCTTAAGTAGGAAAATAATCAGTGTTTCTGCCATGATGATCAGAGAAAGAGATTTAATAGAACAATTCAGAGACGTATGGTCTTTTGTGGAACTGATGCCAGGAAAAATCTGCATGAACATGGTCACTATCTCAAGTGATTTAATGGATGATATCCGAGAGAAGCAGAAGGTTGACAAGTTCTTGCAAGAGGAAATAGAACTAATGAGGCAGGGTGGTGTGTCAACACTAGAAGAAGGAAATGATGGAATTTTAAGATTCCAAGGTAGAGTCTGTGTACCTAAAGATGAGGAACTCAGGAAGTACATTCTTGAACATGCTCATACAAGTAAGTTGAGTATGCATCCTGAAATGACCAAGAAGTACCAAGATTTGAAGAAATTGTTTTGGTGGCATAGGATGAAAAGAGATATTGCTAGATGCATATCTTCTTGTTTAGTTTGACAAAAAACAAAGATTGAACATCAACAACCATCTGGACTGTTACAACCCTTGACTATTCCTGAATGGAAATGGGATGGTATTGTCATGGACTTTGTTGTCAGATTGCCAAGAACTAGAAGAGAATATGATTCAATATGGGTAATTATGGATCAACTTACGAAGTCAACTCATTTCTTGCCGATCAACATTAGATATCCTTTGGATAAGTTGACTTAGTTGTACATCGGTGAAATTGTCAGACTACATGGTGTGCCTACTAGTATTATCTCTGACAGAGATCCGAGATTTACATCGAAGTTTTGGCAGAGTCTTCAAGAAGCAATGGGGACAAAGTTACGATTAAGTTCTACTTACCATCCGCAGACTGATGGCCAATTAGAGAGAACAATACAATC
Organism: Ormosia emarginata; assembly: GCA_029884605.1. Lineage (NCBI taxonomy): Eukaryota > Viridiplantae > Streptophyta > Magnoliopsida > Fabales > Fabaceae > Ormosia > Ormosia emarginata. The sequence goes on from JAQQTP010000074.1 coordinate 5,027,336, forward strand.
ATTGGAAGATTTGTTAAGAGCTCGTGCTATAGAACAGACTGGAAGTTGGCACAAAATTTTACCATTGGTAGAATTTACCTACAATAACAGTTACCATTCGAGCATAGGGAGGGCATCCTATGACGCTCTGTATGGACGAAGATGCCAAACGCCTTTATGTTGGTATCAAGACAGAGAGCGACTCACAGTTGGACCTAATCTTATCTAGCAGACAACTAAGAAGGTCAAGATGATTCAAGAGAAGATGCGAATGGCTCAGAGTCGACAAAAGAGCTATGCGGACAAAAGAAAGAAACCTCTTGAATTTGAGGAAGGAGAACATGTGTTCTTGAAAGTCACGCCTACGACTAGGGTCGGTTGGGTTCTCAAATCTAGAAAGCTCACTCCAAAATTCCTTGGACCTTATCAAATCCTTCGTCGGATAGGTCCTGTCACTTACCAAATAGCTTTACCACATTTTCTTTCAAACCTTCACAATGTCTTTCATGTGTCACAACTTCAAAAATACATTCTGAGTCCTGATCATGTCATAGCACCCGATTCAGTACAATTAAAGGAAAACTTGACTTATGAAACAAATCCTGTGAGGATCGAAGATAGGAGAATGAAGCAACTCAGAGGGAAAGACATTCCATTGGTGAAAGTGATTTGGAACGAGACAACTAGAGATGCAATGTGGGAACTGGAGGACAAGATGAAGGAGCAATACCCAGAACTATTTTAAGGTATAAAATTTCGAAGACGAAATTCTTATTTGTTGGGGAGAGTTGTAACACCCTAAAATTTAATTATTTCTTTATAAATATTCATTTTCCAATATTTGTGGTTTTTGGGAATTTTTTTGGATTTTTTTGAGAATGTAGAATATTTTAATATTATTCCTCATTTTGCGTGTAAACTGAGCAGAGCTGGGAAAATGAGATATTTTTTCCCGAGAACCTTGATCTGTGGAAACGTCGACAGGGGATCTTACTGATAATCACATATTTTATACATTAATAAACTCTCATTTTTAGTCATTTACATTCTTCATGTACTTAATTGATTAAGCCTGGTTATGTTTTGTAAGATTGGACTCAAATTGGACTTAATTGATTTTTTTAATATTATTTGGGTCTTACACTGTTTCTGTATTTTGGTCATATCTTGAGTTCTAGATGTCTAGAAATTTTGAATTTTACCTTGTAGGAAAGCAGAGAGAAAGCTCTACAACTTTGATGAAGAGCTCAAGTCTCATTCAGACATCTAGTGGAGCTAATTGGGCTTGGAAGTCAGAACACGAGTTTTGTGACTAGAACCTGAATAGTGTATAGTAATCAGAGCATAACTCGAGCTGTAGGAACTTTCTTGGGCTGAAATTTGGAGAGTTGAAAGTTAAGACTCATATCTACAACTTTCATGAAGAATATAAGAGCTCATTCGTACAGCTTGGAGGTGATATTGGGTCTGGAATTCAAAATAGAGGTACTAAAACTGGGTTTGAACAGTCTGTAGTAATTGGGTCATATCTTGGGTTGTAGGATGAATTTTTGGATAATTTCAGTGCCATTGGAAATTTAAGACAAAATGCTACAACTTTCATGAAGACCATGTTGCTTCATTCTGATGGCATCCATGAGATCAGCACTGAATGATTTCGGAGACAAAGAATCTCAATAATTTTCCACTCACCAACTCATCATTTGGCATTTTTCACTCATTCATCCACTCATCCACCTACTCTTACTCAGGCCCCTTGTCATTTTGTATCCCTAATCCTCTATAAAAGGCACCATTGGCTAATCATTTGGTGCTCTTCGTGTTAGGCTTAGTTTTTCCAAGTTATGGTTATGCTTGTTTATTGTTTTCCTTTGTTGTAATTTTTTCTTCTTCTAAATTGAAGCTATGTTCATCTTTCTCTTCTTCTCTCTTTCTTTCTTCTTATCTATGAGTAACTAAATCTTTATCTTACTTGGGTGAAAGAGTGAAACTCTTGGTAATAAAATAAGGTTAGATTATTCTATTTCTTGTGCTTAAATGATATATTATCAAATGGACATTATATGTGTTGTATTTTGTTTCCAATCAATTTAGAAACCTTCTTTGTGTAATGGAGATCTTGATTTATTGTAGACAATAGGATTGGCACAGTGAATGTTTGAACTCATTTACAAATGTTGGTAGATAATTAAAGGAATCATAATATGATTGCATATATAATTGAACTTTGAATGTTATATTTTCCGATTGGAACCTCCGTTGTGTGTGGATTTCAATTGAGTTATAAAGAGAAATAATCTTACCTTTGATTTTGCACTCTAACTTTTTAATTTATATCATTTATTTTCTACTCTCTAACTTTTTATTTTCTGTTATTTATTATTGCTTTCTAACATAATGAAATAATCTTTCTTCTTCTCTTCTCTTTCGCCGGCTCTCATGGGGCTCTGCCTCTCTCCAGTTTTCATATTTTAAATTTATTTTTACAATTTATTTTCTGCACTTTACTTTCTGCTCTTTCTAACTTACTAATTATTAACTCTCTAATTATCTAACTTTTTAATTTATTAGTTATCTAACTTTTTACTTGTTAATATTTATTGGGTTGTTGGTTTATACTACATCCTTGTTAATATTTAATGGCGTGTTATACCGTCAGCTTGTACATTATTTTTGTTTATTTATTTTAAGTTATTTATGTATTTATGCTTAATTGATATCGTGATTTAAATTTTGATCGTTTAGTTAAAATTAATCTTGGTACTTTATATATTGATTTGTTTGAATCACAATTACACATAATTGACACAATGACTGACAATGAAAGTGTACATGATGAACATGAAAATCAATCGTTGTGAACCATGCGTGAATATTTGCAACCACTTCGAAATTCTAGTCCATCATGTTTTATGTAACACCCCAATTTTTGGTTAATTACGTTTTTGCCCTTATTGTACTGTTTTCTGATTTCTGTGTGTTATAAAATTAATTTGACTATTTCGTAACTGTATTTGATTGTTTCGTGTGATTTACTCTGAGTCAAGAAAATAATAATTTTCGGGCAGAGAAAAATCTTGTTTGATTATTTGGAGCTGGGCGATCTTACTAAACCCAATCCGAATAATACATATATCAATCTTTTATTTTTTAGAATTTTTCTATATAATAAAAAAAATATTTACTATGCAGAAAATTCTGTGGGACCACGTTTGGCTTGTGGGACCCACATTTGTCTTGTGGGACCCACGTTTGGGTTTGTGAGACCCACTTTTAGGAAAAATTTACCAATGTAAAAGGCTTGTAAAATTCTAAACCAAAAGGTTAAAAATCTACAAAAATGATTAGACTTAGTAGATTAGTTAGTTTAAAACCTAACTTAATTAAATAATTAGTCTAAAACTTAATTAAGTTAATCTAAAGGGGTTTGAGTGATAATTAAATGGACTAAAACCTTATTAATTTTTACCATATTATAGTCTAGTATAATTAAGAAGGAGATTAGTGTTTCTAAATAAATAGATGATTAACTAAATAATAAAGGAACCTAGCTAATTTTTAATTAAACATAACTAGGAGGATTTAAGCATAAATAAGTTATTAAAAATCAATCAAAATTGATTGATTCTCCTATAGCATTTTCGGCCTTATGCATGAATTATGCACTCAAAATTCAACAAGGAAGCAACCAAGAAGTTGCTAAATGCTTAGTCATCCACCATCCAAATAATAATGTTAGCAAATTGTCAACAAAGGAGACAAAGCTCCATAATTTGTGTCCTATGGCTATTATTAAGCCAAATATGTCAAACAAAAAAAATGGATAGCTTTTTGCTTGAAGTCCTATGGCATATCATCTAAAATTTCCTAACATTCTATATCATTCACTCTTTTCTCTCCTACCCAAAGAACTCAAGAAAATTTCCTAAGTTTCCATTTTCTCTACCATTCGCCAACACCACTTCTAACCCTTCCACTCATTTAAAATTTTATCTAACATCATTTCTTAAACCTAAACCATATTCTAAAACATCTCTAGTTGTGAGTTTTTGCTAAATCATCCATTTGGAGCTTGGAAAATCACTTTGAAGTTTCTTTCCTATAAGGTGAAAATTCTTGTTTCTTGTTTCTAATTTTATTTTAAATGTTCTAAGCCATGATTGATCCATGGTTTATCTTTTTTCAACCATAATTTATGACTTTATAATTTGTTTAAGCTTGTTAGGATTTTTGTTGAAGCTACACAAAATTTCTAAGGAGGAGTCCAAGGAGATCTTGTCTTCCTTATAGGTAAGAGGAGATTTAATCTCATCAACCATGTGTGGTGAGAAAATGGATGTAATTGTGGTGAAGAATCCATAAGGATTCATTCACTTGGTTGTTTGTTTTGTGATTAATTTTGTGTGCATGTTTATTGTCTTTTCTAGTTGTGATTAATTTTGTGTGCATGTTTATTGTCTTTTCTATTTGTGATTTATTATGCATGCAAGCATGTTTATAGCTTTGATATTTGGTATGTGTTTTATTATTGCTTTAATATGTGGTATGTGTTCATAAATATATCTATATGTTCATGGATCTATGATAATTATTGTTGGATGTGCAAATATGTTGAGATTGAAAAAGTGTTCCAAAGAACACAAGATGAAGAGCTTATGGTTTTTACTATGAAAAGAGAACCAATATGTTCTCAACCATTTTCTAAAAGGATAACTTAGTTGATCTAATTAAGTTAAAGGATTTTTCAATGATTTAATGGATGAAAAATAATTTTAAACATGGTTTGTATAAAAATGGTGATTTTCGGCCAAAAATATATTTTAATGTTTAATTGATCCAAAATTTATTTTCTAAGTGTAAACTAGTTTATTGACCTAAAAAGAATTTATATACAATGGATTTTCAAGAACCAAATAAGTAAACAAATTTTTATTAGAAGTCTAGTGTATGAAAGAAATAAATTTTTGACACTTGAAAATACTTACCTTTGAGTTTTAAAGTATGTTAGCAATTTTTAAAGTGTATTTTATGATTATAATTAAATAAAGGAATTTTTAAAAGGAAAACGTAGAAAATATTACTTGGTGGATTTTTTTAAATGAAATATTATCAAAATTGATTAAGAATGAGTAAGTATTGAAGAACGTTTCAAAATGGCATTTAGAAAGCAAGGAAATATTTTACGTAGTTAAAGAATAAAATTAACTATAGAAGAATTTATTAAAATCGAATTTTTGGGAAAAACATAATGAAATTTTTACTTAGAGTAATTTTTGTAAGAAAAATGGAATATAATGTTCAAATAATATTTTTAGTTTGGAAAGTTTCAAAAATTTAATTTGGAACGTCAAGAAATATTTTATACAGTGAAAATAGTAGAAATAGCTTACGCGTATTTAAAATGATGATTTTTAAACTACGCGATTGAGAAAATGATTTAAAAATGTTACGCGATTGAGAAAACGTTGAAAAATATTTACGCGATTGAAAAACGTTTGTAAAGTGGGACGTAATTGTGAAAATGGGATAAAATATTTACGTGACTTATGGAAACAGTAAGTTTTTACTGTCGGGTCAAAGCGGTGGACCCGGACATGTTGGGAAATAGTACTGTCAAGTGGAGATATACTATTTTTGGAATTATTAATACTAAGGGTATTTTTGTAATGATGGTGACAATGAGGATATTTATGTAATTATGATTTATGGTGATTGAGGGTATTTTTGTAATTATAGATCATTACATACATAGAGTGGTATGTCAATTTGGTTGAAATTGATAATTGGTGACGAGATGAATTACACCGTGTTATGGGTGTGATAGGCGTAGTGTGTTCATGTGGAGAACTTGGAGGCGTTAGTGTGCGGAGATTCCACGGTTGTGGACAAGTTACTCCATGGAGCTAAACTAAAGGTCGGAGAAAGCTCTGCAGGCCATGGTAAGCGAAAAACACACACTAGCGATCTCGACAACCATCTTGTTCTTAATCATGATCTATTGGGAATGCCACAATGTTTGGTACTATGCATGTATACTGGACGTACACGACGTATTTAATCATTTGTACTTTGTGTACTATTTACACGACGTATTTGATTTATGTTTGTGTACCATTCACATGACGTATTTGACTTAACGTTTTTAAAAAATTCATTTTTAAACATTTTATTGCTATTTACACAACGTGTTGGTAACGTTTTGTGTAATAGTTGGTTGAGGTTTTACTCAATCGCGAAATTTTTCAAAATAATTCATAAAATCACTTTTCAAAATTACTGATGTACGGACATGTCTACCGGATCATTCATTCTCTCGATGTTGTGTTTAGCTCCATGGAGTAGGAGATTCCCTTTCCAAAAGTACGAGTGCATGGCATATTTAATCTGCATTATTGTGTGAATAGTTATAATTTGATTTATGATATTTTACATGTGTGATAATATGAATTGTTATATGAATAGTTATATTTGTTTGTATTGTCGTTTACTTTTTTCCAAATTTTCTTAATATATTTTCGCTATAATCTTATTTGGTAATGATGTAGATTGTCTCACCTCTTTGTATATATTTTACGTATTATTATTTATGTTTCGTAAAGTAGTTGAGGAAGTAGAGGAGCACTTGGAAATTCACTTTGTTCATAAAAAAAATCAAAGGCATTCAATAAAAAAAATGGACATTAATTCGACAAATGGATTGGATTGTCAATACAATGAGGAGCAACAACTTAGTGACCAGTTCGAGGAAGGCGAGCCTCGAGATCATCTATATTACATGGATTGATTGCAGCGTGGTATGGTGTTACCGGAGTATTTCTGTCTTCCGATGATCTTCCTGAGGAGGATTCTTCGGAGGATAAGAACTTTTAGTGTTATGCTTAGGCTAGTTTATGGTTTGCTTTAATTTAAGCAACCGCATACGGTTTGCGATTTTAATTAAATAGTTTGTCATATGTAAATTATTTGTACCTATTAAAAACAAAATTATATGTATAATTATGGTGTGTATGTAATAGTTTGTTTTATTTTATGTTCTGAACTTTTTATTTTATTTTATAATATAATGTTTAAGAAAAAAAAATATTTTTACCACCTATATTATTATATATTACGAAATAATTTATAACTTGGGTAGAGGTTATTATTATTGTTCGGAAAATATGACATCCCTATTAGGGTGTGACATTTTATCTTTCCACTCAATGCCAACAATTTTATATTTAAGCCAGGTATGATTTCTTTACTTCCTAATTTTCATGGTTTAGAATCTAAAAGTCCATAGTTACATCTGAAAGAATTTGAGGAACTATGTATTGCTTTCAATGACCAAAATTGCACTGAAGAGATTGTTAAGCTTAAATTGTTTCATTTTTCTTTAAAAGATAAAGCAAAATCTTGGCTTAACACTTTGAAACCAAGATCAATTGGCACATGACAAGAAATACAAGGCGAGTTCTTAAAGAAATTTTTTCCAACACATAAAACCAATGTTATGAAAAGACAAATCCAAATTTTTTTCCAAAATTCAAATGAAGCATATTTTCAATGTTGGGAACGGTTTAAAGATTTGTTAAATTCTTGCCCACATCATGGTTTGGAAAAATGGCACACTATAAGCTTCTTTTATGAAGGTTTAACACCTAAAACTAAATAATTTATGCAAACAATGTGCAATGGTGAGTTTCTTGATAAAGAACCTGCTGAAACTTTAGACTATTTAAACCAGTTGGCTGAAAATTCTTAATCTTGACATAGTACTAACCCTTCTAAAAATTCAATTAGATCTAATCTTGCAAGTGCTAATAAAGGAAAATATCACCTTAGTCAAGAGGAAGATCTAAATGCTAGGTTTACCAGTTTGGCTAGGAAGGTTGAAGCCATGGAATTAAGAAAAGCAAAAGAAATCTAATCTGTGCAAAATGAAGAAATTTGTGGCATTTGTGATGACTTAGGACACTCAACACACGAATGTCCTAACATTCCTGTTTTTAAAAAAGTTGTACATGAGCAAGTAAATGCAATGAATAATTTTAAAAAGCCATTTACTTTTTCTTTTTCAGATATATACAATCGGGGATGGAGAAATCACCTAAACTTCAGTTGGAGGAATAATAATCAGTCATAATTCGTGCAACCACCACCTCCTCAGGCACAACAGGACTCTCAAAATTCTCAAGGATATACACCTTATATCCCACCATATAGGAAAAACCTTAAAGAAACACTGCATGCATTCATAGAAAAGCAAGAGGCCATTAATAAACAAAACAGTAAAACCATGAATGACATAAAAAACACTCTTGCTAAACTTTCTTCTGCACTCACCATTCACGAGAAAGGAAAATTTCCTTCTCAACCTCAACCAAATCCCAAGGGTCAGTACAGTCTAAATGAGGGGAGTTCAAAAAACTAACAAATGGACCAAGTCAAGTCAGTGATAACTCTTAAGAGTGGAAAGGTTGTTGAAAAACAAATCCCCAAATCTTGTGAGAAAGAAAATGAACCAATTCCCCAAGAAAATGAAGAAGTTGACTAAAAGGAGACTAAACGCTCGCCTTCACCCCCCATTTCCTTAAGCATTGAATAATCCAAAGAAATTGGACGACCACACTGAAATTTTTGAAATTTTGAAACAAGTGAAGATCAATATTCCTCTTTTAAATGCTATCAAATAGATTCCTTCTTATGCTAAATATTTGAAGGACTTGTGCACTGTTAAAAGGAAATTAAATGTGAAAAAGAAAGCATTTTTGGCTGAACAAGTAAGCTCCATTCTTCAGAATAATAATGCGTTGAAATATAAAGACCCTGGTTGTCCTACAGTTTCATACATTATTGGAGAACATAAAATTGAAAAAGCTTTACTTGATCTTAGTGCTAGTGTCAATTTGCTTCCATATTCAGTTTATCAGCAACTCAACTTGGGTGAGTTAAAACCAACTTCTGTAACTCTTCTACTTGCCAATAGATCAATTAAAATTCCAAGAGGAATAGTGGAAGATGTGTTGGTTCAAGTTGATAAATTCATATATCCTGTGGATTTTATTGTCTTGGATACTGAACCTATGGTTGATAGTTGCAAGTCAATTCCTATTATTTTAGGCCGTCCATTTTTAGCAACATCAAATGCTTTGATAAATTGTAGAAATGGAATGGTGAAGCTAACATTTGGAAACATGACACTGGAGCTCAATGTTTTTAACATGTGCAAGCAACCACAGGAAGTCCTTGATGAAAAGGAGGAAGTTGAAGGGATTGAAGCCATTGTAGATGATCATCTTCAAAAAGGGAGTTCTTCTGACCCATTAGAAGTTTGTTTCATTAATTCATTTGATTTACTTGATTGTACAGAGGAAATAGAATACAAAGGATGGAAGCTGAGATTCAAAAAGCTAAAACCTATGAATGATAATGCCCATGAAGAAGTATCCACACCAGAACTAAAGCCATTACCTACTGGGTTGAAATACACATTTTTGGGAGAAGAACAAAGCTTTCCAGAAGTAATTTCCTCAACTCTTACTGGAGAACAAGAAGGAAAGATGCTGCCTCAATGGACGCACCAAGATAGAAAGAAATTTTTGACAGAGGTGAAAAATTTTTATTGGGATGACCCATACTTGTTCAAATATTTCGCTGACCAAATCTTTCGGAGATGTGTGCCCGACAGTGAGGTAGGTAGTGTTATTAAATTTTGTCACTCAGAAGCATGTGGAGGTTATTTTTCTTCAAAGAAAACAACTATAAAAATCCTGCAGTATGGATTTTATTGGCCCATTTTATTTAAAGATTGCTATACTTTTTGCAAAGTTGTGAAAATTGTCAAAAGTTGGGCTCAATTTCAAAAATAAACATGATGCCTCTGAACCCTATCCTTGTCATTGAAATTTTTGATTGTTCGGGAATTGATTTCATGGGTCCATTTCCATCTTCATTTGGATTTGTGTATATTTTGATTGCAGTTGATTATGTCTCAAAATGGATTGAGGTGATTCCATACCGACACAATGATCATAAAACTATTCTCAAATTTTTAAAAGAAAATATCTTGTATCGATTTGGAATCCCTCGAGCTTTCATAAGTGATGGGGGAACACATTTTTGCAATAAACCATTTGAATCTTTAATGAAGAAATATGGTATCACACACAAAATTGCCACCCCTTATCACCCTCAGACAAGTGGACAAGTTGAATTGGCAAATAGGGAGATTAAACAAATTTTGGAATAAATGATTAACCCAAATCGTAAAGATTGGTCTTTAAGACTAAACGATGCACTTTGGGCTTACCGTACTGCTTTCAAAACATCTTTGGGCATGTCACCCTATCAGTTAGTCTATGGAAAACCTTGTCACTTGCCTGTAGAATTAGAACATTAAGCATTCTAGGGCATCAAAGCTTTCAATCTAAATCTTGATGATACTTGCAAGATACGCAAATTGCAATTAAATGAACTTGAGGAATTGAGAAATGATGCATATGAGAACTCAAAGATTTATAAAGCCAGAACAAAAGCTTTTCATGACATGATAATTTTGAGAAAATCTTTTGAAATTGGTCAAAAAGTTCTGCTTTATGATTCTCGCCTGCACCTATTCCCTGGAAAATTGAGATCTAGGTGGAGTGGTCTTTTTGTTGTCAAATATGTGTATCCTCATGGGGCTATAGATATTGAGAATCCTAGTAATGGTAATGTGCTTAAAGTCAATGGACAAAGGCTCAAACCATTTCTAGAAAACCAAGTTGATGAGGTAGAATTCATCTCTCTTTTTTATCCTTGTTATGAATAGAATTCACTCTAATTTTGTTGCCTTGTTTTTGCAGTTCTTTGTGTTGCCGGTTAAGTGGCGGATAACGGTACTCCGTGACTCTTAAGTCGATTTGTTTTTCAGTTTCCCAAAATAACTGAATCCTTCTTCTCCTTTAAAATGGATGTCATTCTTTCAAACCTGAGAAAACATTTTCCTTCTCTCCCTCAAAATGCTCTGAAAAAAATCTACAAAGTTAGATGTGAAAGATTGAGACTGTTAATGCACAATGGTATGCCAAAAGATGTACGCTGGATAATTGAAGCAAAGGTCCGACTAGTAGGTGAGTTTTTAATCTCATTTAACTCATACATGCCAAGTCTTGGAAGAAGTTCGTATTCTAAAAGGAGAAGAGCAAAAATGTTACAAGTCTATCACAAATGTGGATGATAGAATTGTAACAAGCGATGTCATTCTTTGGGGATAGTTTCCACAAACAAAGAAGATAAAATTTTCTTCATTAAGAATGGACTAAGTAAGGAGACATTAGATGATATCTTATTGACTCTTCAGATGCATTCTTGTGGATTGGTGCATCGTGAACTTCTTAATTTGTGGAATCTCTTCAAGGATGAAGAAAAACGCTATAGTCTTGGGAATCTAACTCTAAAAGATCCTATTTGCCAATTTATAAGAAAATTGAATGGGAAGCTTATCCTCGACTCATAGAAGGCGTTTAAGTCGTTACTAGATATTAAACCAGAGGCAGATGTGAGCCATATCCACAATAATCTGTACATATCATCCTCTTCTTCTTCATGTCATCTTTCAAAAAAAAATTAAAAAAATAGAAGCAAAAAAAAATAAAAAAAGAAGAAAAAAATATTTGAACAAGGGCGATCTGGAAGAAGTACCATGACTTTAATTAGTTGTGGAGCCCCAGCCTTTGGCTGAACCGTCATTGATTCGGGTGGACTTTTGCACGCTGGTCCTTAAAAAAGTTCGTGTACCATGCTCTGTAGAGAGCCGCACTCCTTAACCCAATGTTTACCATCTAGGCACTGTGGAGTTGATGGACAGGTAGAAACGTCCCACTCTAGTTATTAGTGAGAAGTAACCTGTGGTTGCCAAGGCGTATGAGGTATCTGAGCTTGATCCTCTTTTCTCTTTTATTAGAAGGGGCTCTCAACGCCCTGGGATGGGATGTTTTGGATCTTGGACATTACGGGTTTCAGATTTTAGCATCTTTGCTGATGTTACGAGCCCAAGTGTGAGCGCTCCAGGTTCCAGACCCAGGATGGAAATCCACGATGGTTTCTTCTTTCTCTTTTCTTCGAATAAATGGACGTGAGTGTCTACTGTACTATTGACATGCAGTATAAAGATATGACACTACTGCACTCATGACGCGCAGTATAAAGATATGCCATGAAAGCTGTACATACAAGTATGTCTTCATTTGCTATTATATTTCTTTTATCTTTGTATGATTTTGCTGTATTTTGGTTTTGGACAGACGATCCTTTGAACAGGGTCCTTCAGGGGTTTCTAGACTTCTTTACCCTGATAGTTTTCTTGAAGTCAAAAAAAAGGAAAAAAAAAGAAAAGAGATTCTGTGTTTCTTAATTTCAAACTTTTCTAACAATAGCCAACCTACTCTTATAGGTGCAATTATTACCCTTTCTATTCTTTTTCCTATTTAAACACTCTATTTTCTCTACTTTCCTCCAACTCAGAATCATTCAAAGGGAAGGTGAGAATAGAAATGGAAGGTGTTTCTGTTCGTCAACTTAAAAATATCTGTATATTTTGTGGATCTAAGTATGGAAAGGGTTTAGAGTTTGTAAATGCAGCTACCACTCTTGGTCGATCACTTGCTGCGAGGAATATTCATCTTGTATATGGGGGAGGTTACCATGGGTTAATGGGGGTTGTATCACTTGTTGCATATATAAGAGGCAGTCAGGTTTTAGGTGTCATTCCTGAACCTTTAGCTCAATAGAACATCACTGGAAAGACAATTGGAGAGGAACTTAAGGTATCATCATTGCATGAAAGAATGAAGATAATGCTTAAAAATTCTGATGCATTCATTGCCTTATTAGGTGATTTTAGTATCTTAGAAGAAGTTTTTCAAATTGTCTCTTGGGCCCAACTAAACATTCACCATAAACCCATAGGTTTGTTGAATGTAAATAATTTTTTTGATATTTTGTTACTTTTTCTTGACCATGCTGTGGAACAGAAATTTATCACACCTTCAGCAAGACAACTTCTTATCTCTACTTCCACTATTGAGAAGTTGATTGATAAATTAGAAGTTTTGTTCATAAACCTGACCCAGCAATAGCTCAGATAGATTGGTCAGCAGGAAGCAGTGAGAGAAGCAGGATGAAAAGAAAGCCAGATTTGACACTTCATTTATAACTCTCCTTTACCTTTGATTTTATTTATTGTACTTTGTTTCTGTTTAAATTTGTGTCAAATTTCTCCAACAGGTAATATCTTTTATCCTTTACTCATCTATATTTTAACATTGAGGACAATATTGTGATCTAGTTGGGGGGAAGGATAGTTGACCAAAAAAAAAAGAAAAAGATAGTTGACCAAAAAAAATTTTCTAGTTTTTGGGAAGTATGATATGATTGTCATGGGCTTACTAAACCAATGAATGATGGCAGAGTAAGAAGTAATTTTACTTCTGAGATGCATCTAAATTGAGAAGTATGTTTAGTGATATGACTATCAGAAACCTATTCATAGTAAAACCAATTAAGGATGGCAGAGTAAGGAGTAAATTTTGGAAACAATTTATTACTCTTGAGATGCATCTTAGTTGAGGAAATAATTATTTTGTGTAGAAGTAGCAAATGGATTCTTGGATCTTAGCATAAATTGTCTTCTTTCTTAAAAATTACAAGCTTGGATATGAATGTTGATATGATGGATTAAGAATGATAGAAAAATGCCTTGTGAGATTTTAAGCCTATTGATGAATGGATTGAATATCTGTACCATTATCTTCTTTCTTGTGTGATTTTCACTCATGGAATTGTTACTCTGGAACTTGCTTTGATTCTTTTTTAGGCTACATTTTCACATGCATACATTAATATGATTGAGGCATTTTGAAATAGCTACTTTGACCAAATAGCCATCCTTGTATATTTTCCATTGTGTAACCCCTTTGAACTTATTTGACCATTCCTTGTTTTTAGCTCATTTCGTACCTTCAAAAAAAAGAGAAAAAAAGAAAAAAAAAACATGTTTTTATCCAACCTTAGGGAATAAGAGAGCATTGACCTTGTTCTTGAACAAGTGTGGGGATGTGTGTGCAAAATGATCAACAAAAAAAAAAATAACCACCATTGCAATCAAAGGATTATCAGAGTCTAGAATAAAGGTGGATGCTTGGAAACAACAGGAAGAAAAAGAGAATGTTTAAGTCTAACAATGAATTCAATTCACCAATTTAGGATTGATCTTTAACAAAATATTAGTCAAATATTGTTGATTGTCCTTTATGATGAATGTTCTCAAACATTTTCTTCACTCTAACTGTACCATAATGCTCTTTTATTCTCTTTAGTATTTATCTTTTCATATCCATATTATCCCCTCTCCTTTACCATGACCCCATTACAACCTTGAATAAAGTCCTCTTGATTTTTGTATGCATGTGTTTTGAGTAGTGGAGAAGTAAAAGATAAGCAAGCTTATGGTAGTGCAATTGTTCATGGGTTGAATAGAGTGAAATACTTACCTTTTAAACACTTGAGAGATTGAGAGTGAATTCTGTGAGGATCTATCATTCTTGATTCATTCTTTTCAACTGAAGTTTCTTTGCTTGTTGGTTTGAGATATGAAGAAATGTTACCTCATTAATGCTTTGTTCTCTTGAATTTCAGGTTGTTCTTCTTGCTTCATCGAGTCTTTTAGAGTTTTTAGCTTTTAAGTTTGTGTCATTTTTCTTTGTTTCCTAGCTTTGGTCTTACGTGTTTTGCCTAGGAGTGCAAAAAGCTAAGTGTGGAGGAATTTAACAATCACATATTTTATACATTAATAAACCCTCATTTTTAGTTGTTTACACTCTTTATGTACTTAATTGATTAAGCCTGATTATGTTTTGTAAGATTGGACTCAAATTGGACTTAATTGATTTTTTCAGCATTATTTGGGTCTTACACTATTTATGTATTTTGGTCATATCTTGAGTTTCAGATGTCTAGAAATTATGAATTCTTGTAGGAAAGCTAAGAGAAAGCTCTACAACTTTAATGAAGAGCTCAAAGTCTCATTCAGACATCTAGTGGAGCTAATTGGGCTTAGAAGTCAGAACACAAATTTTTGTGACTGGAACCTGAATAGTATACAGTAATCAGAGCATAACTCGAGCTGTAGGAACTTTATTGAGCTGAAATTCGGAGAGTTGAAAGTTAAATATCTACAACTTTCATGCAGAACATAAGAGCTCATTCGGACAGCTTGGAGGTGATATTGGGTCTGGAAGTCAAAACAGAGGTGTTGAAACTGGGCGTGAACAGTCTGCAGTAATTAGGTCATATCTTGGGCTGTTGGATGAATTTTTGGATGATTTTGGTGCCATTGGAAAGCTGAGACAAAATGCTACAACTTTCATGAAGACCATGTTGCTTCATTCTAATGGAATCCATGAGATCAGCACTGAATGATTTCAGAGACAAAGAATCTCAATAATTTTCCACTCACCAACTCACTATTTGGCATTTTCCACTCATTCATCCCTCATCCACCTACTCTTAATCAGCCCCCTTGTCATTTTGTATCCCTAATCCTCTATAACAGGCACCATTGGTTGATCATTTGGTGTTCTTGGTGTTAGGCTTACTTTTTACAAGTTATGGTTATGCTTGTTTATTGTTTTCCTTTGTTGTAATTTTCTCTTGTTCTAAATTGAAGCTATGTTCATCTTTCTCTTCTTCTCTCTTTCTTTCTTCTTATTTATAAGTAACTAAATCTTCATCTTGCTTGGGTGAAAGAGTGAAGCTCTTGGTAATGAAATAAGGTTAGATTATTCTATTTCTTGTGCTTAAATGATATATTATCAAATGGACATTATATGTGTTGTATTTTGTTTCCAATCAATTTAGAAACCTTCTTTGTATAATGGAGATCTTGATTTATTGTAGACAATAGAATTGGCACAATGAATGCTTGAACTCATTTACAAATGTTGGTAGATAATTAAAGGAATCATAATATGATTGCATATATAATTGAACTTTGAATGTTATATTTTCCGATTGGAACCTCCGTTATGTGTGGATTTCAACTGAGTTATAAAGAGAAATATTCTTACCTTTAATTTATTACCAAGAGTGGATTTCCTAATCCAAGCAAGTTCTTAAATTCATTTGTGAACATCTTTAATTAGTTTTGGTGTTGTGATAAATCTTTTTCTTACCTCAATTAATTTTTCTTTATCAATTCCCTATGGATCGAACTCGGACTCTTGAGAAATTTATTATTTGAGACAACCTGCACTTAGGTTTGCATCTTTAAATCCCACAGTCACTTACTAAACCTGAGGCTGGACACAATTTACGAGGTTTTACATTTTTTGAGAAATTTTAACAGATAAAATAATAAGCACGGTGTAAATTTTATCTGTCAGATAAAATTTATATTGACTTCAGTCAATTGTAGTAATTGTCTCTTAAATAATAACATGTAATAAAAATCCTATCACATTATCCTAATGTAATCTACTTTAAGTCTAATCAAACTTACTTTAATTCAAATTTATAGTATTATAATCAAAGCTTCTTAGAGAAGCTTTGACCAACTAATGACCATGATGCCCTTGGCTTGTTGGGGAAGCCAAAATCTTCCCCCTTCTCTCTCCCTATTGCCGCGGCAATGCATGGCTTTGGAGGGCAAAGTTTTGCTCTCCCACTTATTACACTTAATCAAATTTTATTCATTTCTATCATAACACTTTCTCTCTCTAACTTCATCTTCTTCATTTCTCTCCATCTTATCTCTACCTCTCCTTCTTGGCTATGAAATTGTAGCCCCTATCTTCAACCATTTTCCTTCATTTTCTCTTCACCAAGCTCATTTCTACACTCACCTTCTTCTTCTCTACCTTCTCTATTTAGAAAGTTTCTTCATTTTCTATCTTCACCTCCATTGTCATCCAAGACAAAGCTTCAAGCTTGAAGGTAAAGTTTTCATTTTTCTTCTTCTTTCTCTTCATTTTCGTGCTCCATGGTCTCTTTGATGACCATGGATCTCTTCTTTTTCAACTCTTCATGTTGATTCATTGTCTTGAAATTCCTAGGGTTTTGGAAGCTCAAAACCAAAACTACCAAGAAGCAAGGAGGAGATCTTTTTTGTGTTCTTCCTTTAGGTAAGAGGGAGACTACTCACTTCAACCATTTTGGTGGTGAGGGAACCCTTGTTTGCTCACTTTGTTTGGTGATTTTGTGTGTTTATGTATTCTTGAAATTTGATTTATGCTTAATGGATGATCTTGAATGTATTCGATGTGTTGAAAATGCTTGATGGTGTTAGAGTTGTTAAATGGAAAATTTGGAGTTTCCTACCCTAATGCTATGTCACGGTTTTGAATAGAAATTAAGGATTTACATTGGTTTTTGTACACAATGAAATAAAGCTTATGTGATTAAAGGTTGAATGATGATACTAATATTAATGAATGGAAAATTTTAAGGGTTTAATACCCTTGGGTGAGGCCACGGTCTTGATCTTGAAAATTGAGAGATTGGATTGGTTGTGTAAAATAAAATTTAAGTGGTTAGATGTTGATTGGTTAAGGCATAAAATAGAGAGAAATTGGAACCTTGGTGGCTTAGGGAGGTCACGGTTTTAGAGAGAAAATTTTGAGGTAAAATGATGCACCTTTGGAGATTAGGAATTTAGAGACTTGCATAATCCATAATCAAGTGGAAGAATTAAATTGAGAAATGACTTGTGAGAGTGCCACGATTTTGATGGGCTATTCAACTAAAATTTTCATAATTGACTAAAGCTTAAGACTTTGAAATGTGAGGATCCATAATATGGACTTATGGAAATTAATGAACCATAGATATAAATTGATGTGGGGAAATTGGTTTGATGTTATTGTGGACCCTATGTGGGCTAAGTACTTGTTGACTGTGTACTTGAGAAATGATTATATATGCTATTGTGGTATGCTCATGATGAATGCATCATTGATAAATATATGTGATGTACATGGTGTCGTCATGCATATGTGTTATCCGTTGGACATTGTTGGAAAGGTGATCAGCGATGTCGCACTCGCCTCAAAATAAACTAGGATTTACGGAATATAGCATAGTGCATAACCTAGGTCATCTCCCAAGGACCAATTCAGATTTCTCAAGTATGTTAGAAGTTATCAATAAGTAGGGGGTTTTGTTCATTGCAATAACAGAAAACGAATTCAAATTGAGAAAATTCAATTAAGTAAACACCAATCCAAGGTCTTCAATTCATGTGGCAGAATTAATCATTGTTCAAAGAGAAAGGAATTTTGTTGCATACACCTCTGTTAATTCGAATTCGACTAGATAATCATCTAGAATTTCATCAACTAAACAGAATCACAATCGTAATTCTTGATTAAGATTGATTTATGAACAAATTCGGATTAACATAGATTATCAAACGATGATCTATTCTCCATTAGATTTAGATTAATTAACCCTAATTCTAACTTCAATTTCGAAAACATAATCAGAAATCAATTGAAGAAGGAGAAGAGGGAAGAACACAACACAAACAGAATTTATAATTAAATAAGAGAACTTAAAACTCTAACCACAGTCATTGAATTCCTTGGATTGATTGAAGCTTTAGCCTTCCATGGCCATTACGAAAATGCAGAAAAGAGGGAAAAACGAAAGTAGAGAAGATGAAAAAGAGAGAAAATGTTCCTGCTCAATCTGTTAAAACTGAATCACAACAAATCAAAAGCTGAATTCGAAATCTGCCTAAACCTATTTGTAACTGAAAGTTCTTATGTAATTCCTAATCTACCCTTGGCCCAAACTGTAGCCCTCTGAATAAGCTTTTCAGAGACATATCATTTGCCTTAATTGGGCTTAAATTGAGAGAGATAGGCCCAAATCATTGAGGAAAGGTCCAAGCATTGTGACAGCAACAGCATCCTGACTTTGAGGACCAAATTCACCTTGAATCCAGCTGAATTAGAAAAATTTCATTAGACACCAGATTGTAGATCTTCGTCTCAGCTTTCAGGGGACTCCAAGATCATCCAAATACGATATTTGTAGCCCAAGTTATGGCCTGTACAAGACAGAAAGGTCAAAATGAGTTAAAATCCGAAAATTAATGAAGTTTTTACAATTAAGCTCAATGAAGACCAATCATCTAAAACTCATCTACAAACATAATATTGGACACAATTAGCATCAATTAAGCCAAATATGAAGCAATAATGAATGGCTTAAAATTGATTGATCAAAATCCCCCACACTTGAACCTTTGCACTCCTGGGCAACATTCAAAATTTGAACCAAAAGGGGTTTCACCATAAGAACACAAAATCAACATGCCTTCCAATGAATTGCAAGAATGCAAGGTAGTGATCAAGATTCAAACATCCAAAGTATCAGGGAATCAAGACAAACATGAATATATCTCTCAACATCTCAAGCAAGCAAGAAGACAACTCGAATCAAATGATGAACCAAAAGTGATAAGATCCTCACTAGGCATACTCTACTCTCAAGTGTTTAGGATTGTATTTACACTCAAGGCACCCATGAAAGCAAGTACTACCATAAGCTTGACAAGTCTCTAATTTCCACCACTTGAAACACATGCAAATAAAGATCAAAAGGACTTTATTCAAGGTTGTAATGGGGCCAAGGTAAGGGAAGGAACAATATGGATATGACAAGTTAAGCACCCAAGAGAATAAAAGAGCAATGAGGAGGAACTCAAAAGACAAGTAATGCACATTCCCTTACTTTGATCACCTTTTTTTTTTTTGCTTTTACAACCTTTCTTGAGCCATTTTTTTTTTCTCATCCTTCTTCTTTTTCTATTTTTTTCTTCTTTTTATTTCAATTTTTTTTAATATTTTTTTTTGATAACCTTGCATACATACACATCAATTTGTATAACCACACCACTTAAACTATTAACTGCCTACAAGCCAAAAGAGCTCCTCAAATGAAATGAACCAATGCTCTCCCATTCCCTAAGGTACGGTAAAATTATGGTTTTTCACAAAGGCATAAGATGAGCTAAAGCAAAGAATAGGCAATTAGGCTCAAGGGGGGGCAATCAAAGGAAAATGATGCAAGGTTGGCTATTTGGCCAAAGTAGCTAAACAAAGAAAGAAGGCCTCAATCATCTCAATACATGCATGTGAACAAGAAGCTTCAAAAAGAATCAAGTCAAGTTCTAGAGCACCAACAATCATGAGTGAGATCACACCAGAAAGAAAAGAGAATGGCATAATGCAATCCATCCATGTATAAGGTCCAAAATCTCACCAAGGACAAGCCTATCACAATTGATGCAACACTTTAATTCTCAATGCCAGCTTGCTAAACCAAAAATGCAAGAAAAGTATTCACATCATGTCATGAAACCTCTAACTAAGAAAGATGAATTTATTCACAACCTGTACAAACCAAGATATTCAATGAAAGGCATACAAAATGAATCAAAACAGAATTAAAACAACAAAAACCAACAATTTCAGCAAAGCATTGTCTAAAAAAAGAAGAAAAAAATAGAAACAGAAAAAATAAAAACAGCAAAAAACAACAAAAAACAGCAAAAATTCCCTCCCCCACACTTAAATCATACATTGTCCTCAATGAAACACAAAGCAAAAGACAAGTAGACATGTGTAATAAAAGAGTAAGGGAAGAGAACACCCTCATCATGGTGGGAAGATTTGCACTTGGGGAAAGGTGGGCTTTGCCAAGGAGAGCTCCTCTACAGATGCTGGGCTTGCAGGGCTTGTAGGGCTCTAAGAAAGGGCTTAAGACGGTGGCCATTAACCTTAAAACTCTTGTTGGTGGCTGCATTCGAAATCTCCACTGTACTATAAGGAAAGATGCTAGTGACAACAAAAGGACCATCCCACCTAGAATGGAGCTTACTGGGCATGAGTTTAAGGCGAGAGTTGAACAAAAGCACTTTTTGGCCAATGGAGAATTCCTTTCTAGAAATCATCTTATCATGGAAATGCTTAGTCTTTTCCTTATAAATCCTGGAATTCTCATAAGTCTCCAAGCGGAGTTCTTCCAGCTGTTGCAATTGAAGTTTCCTCTCTGAACTCTCTTGGTCAAATGCTAAGTTACAACTCTTCACTGCCCAGTATGCACGATGCTCTATCTCCACCGGAAGGTGACATGGTTTACCAAAGACAACCCTGAAAGGAGACATCCCTATAGGTGTCTTGTAAGCGGTACAATGAGCCCAAAGAGCATCTTCTAACCGGTGGCTCCAATCTTTCCTATTCGGCTGCACCATCTTCTCCAGAATCTGCTTGATCTCTATGTTAGAAATCTCGGCCTGCCCGTTAGTTTGGGGATGATATGCAGTAGACACTCTATGCACAACCCTATACTTCCGAAACAAAGCCTCCAAAGTCCGGTTACAGAAATGAGTCCCTTGGTCACTAATGATAGCTCGGGCCACTCCAAACTTGCAAAATATGTTAGACCTGACAAAATCCACAACAACTCGAGCATCATTAGTCCTGGTGGCCTTAGCTTCCACCCATTTAGAAACATAATCAACTGCAAGCACAATATAAGAAAAACCAAAAGAAACAGGGAAAGGGCCCATAAAATCGATACCCCAAACATCAAAAACCTCGCAAAACAGAATGGGCTGCTGGGGCATCTCCTGCCTCCGAGTGATGGCCACTCCTGCTCTTTGGCACTGCTCACAAGTACTGAAAACCTGATATGCATCTCTAAAAATAGTAGGCCAATAGAATCCAGAATCCAGCACCTTCCTAGCTGTCCGCTATGGTCCAAAGTGTCCTCCTACTGGAGAGGCATGACAGAAGTGAAGAACTGACTGAATCTCATGGTCAGGTATGCATCTGTGAATCACCTGGTCACTACAAATTTCCACAAATATGGATCATCCCACACATAATATTTAGCATCACTCCTAAGTTTAGCTTTCTGTGATCTAGATGCATGAGGAGGAAAAATAGATGCAACTAAGAAATTAACTAAATCAGCAAACCAAGAAGAAAGTGTGGTATCATGCAGCTGCATGAGCTGCTCATCTAGGAAGTCATCTCTGATAGGAGAAGGGTCAACAACTCCTTCTATTCTGCTCAAATGATCCGCCACCAAATTCTCTGCGCCACTCCTATCTCTAATCTCCAAATCAAACTCCTAGAGAAGCAGCATCCATCTAATCAATCTCGGCTTCGATTCTGCCTTTTTCAACAACAATTTTAATGCTGCATGATCAGTAAAGACAACCACTCTAGAGCCAAGCAAATATGATCTAAACTTATCAAGTGCAAATACAATGGCAAGCAACTCTTTCTCAGTGGTAGTATAGTTAGCACTGTGACATCTAAAGTCCAGAAGCATATGAAATGACATGAGGTTGTCTGCAACTCTCGTGCAAGGATAACTCCCAATGCATAGTTAGATGCGTCACACATGAGTTCAAAAGGAAGTGTCCACTCGGTGGCTGAATGATGGGAGTGGTGGTCAAAGCTCCTTTGAGGCAATCAAAAGCCTCTCTCGCACTGTCATCAAAATCAAAAACAACTTCTTTTACGCAACAAGTTGGACGAGTGGAAGGGCCTTTTTTTTGAAGTCTTTAATGAACCGCCTATAGAAACTTGCATGGCCAAGAAAAGAACGAACCTCTCGCACGCAAGAGGGGTAAGGTAACTGGGAAATAACATTAATTTTAGCAGGATCTACTTCTCTACCCTTCTGAGAGATGATATGGCCTAAGACTATGCCTTGTTCTACCATAAAATGACATTTCTCATAATTAAGAACAAGGTTAGTCTCAATGCACCTATGCAAAACTCTATCCAAACTGTCCAAGCATGCATCAAAGGAGGAACCATAAACAGTAAAATCATCCATAAACACCTCAATGCAATCCTCTAAAAAATCTGTAAAGATACTCACCATGCATCGCTGGAAGGTACCAAGAGCATTGCACAAGCCGAAAGGCATCCTCCTGTAGGCAAAAGTGCCAAAAGGGCAAGTGAAGGTGGTCTTCTCCTGGTCCTCTGGTGCTATATGGATCTGGAAGTATCCAGAAAAGCCATCAAGAAAGCAGTAGAAAGACTTTCCAGCCAAGCGCTCAAGCATTTGATGGATAAAGGGCAAAGGAAAATGATCCTTTCTTGTCGCTTGGTTGAGCCGCCTATAATTAATACAAACTTTCCAGCTACTCTGTACTCTAGTAGGAATCAGCTCATCTTGATCATTCTTCACTACTGTGATTCCTGATTTCTTTGGAACCACTTGAACTGGACTCACCCAAGCACTATCTGAGATAGGATAGATGATGCTTGCCTGCAAAAGCTTGGTTACCTTTTTCTTCACCACATCCAGGATCAAGGGGTTGAGTCGCCTCTGTGGTTGTCTCACTGGTTTAGCACCATCCTCAAGTAGTATCCTGTGCATGCACATAGAAGGACTAATGCCAGGAAGGTCAGCCAAGGTCCAGCCAAGGTCCAGCCAATAGCTTTCTTATGCTTCCTCAGTATTTGCAGCAGCTTCTCCTCCTGGTCAGCATGGAGAGCAGTAGAAATGATCACTGGCAGCTTCTTATCCTCCTCTAAGTATGCATACTTAAGGTGCTCTGGGAGTGGCTTAAGCTCCAGTGTAGGTGGCTGCACTACAGATGGAAGTATCCTAGTGGAAGTAGCTGTGTTTACAGCCTGCAATTCAACGAAATCTGATTCAGAGGTACTTGCTGTAATCAAATTACTGCAGTCTGGCTCCAGTAATTCTATAGCTTCACCACCATTTATTTGATCAGACCCCATATCTGTATCAGAATCACGATGTAAACAGGACGCAATCTCAGTACAAACACTGCACATTTCTGAAACAGTACAAGCATCACATGTGTAGGTATCAACAAGATCAGAAAAGAATGGAAGATCATCAACAAAGAGCTCAGAAAAGCTATCATCAACTATATCAGCCAACAAATCTATATGGAAAACTGAATGTTCTTCCATGGGGTGCTTCATGGCATCCAAGATGTTAAATCGAACCACATTATCTCCAAACTCCATGGAAAGAGTGCTGCATGGACATCAATTTTGGTTTACGCGTTTTGAGGAATGGTCTACTAAGAATGATGGGAGCCCTGCTGGATTCGGATTCTCCATCCATATCCAGAATGTAGAAGTCTACAGGGAAGATCAAATCATTAACTCTAACAAGGACATCCTCAATGAGTCCAGCAGGGTATGCATTACTCCTATTTGCCAACTGAATGATGACTCTGTATTCTCGTAAAGGTCCAAGGGCAAGAGATTGAAACACAGACATAGGCATAACATTAATTGAAGCACCTAAATCCAACATGGCATTTTCGAATTTGCTACTGCCTATGGTGCATGGAATAGTAAAAATTCCTGGATCTTTGCATTTTTAGGGCATTGTGTAGGTTTGTATAAGTGCAGACACATTTCTTCCCATGCTGATCTTCTCATTTCCCTTGAGTCTCCTTCTATGAGTACACAAATCCTTAAGAAACTTGGCATATCTTGGAATTTGCTTGATTGCTTCAATGAGAGGAATGTTCACCTTAACCTTCCTAAATGTCTCCAAGATCTCCCTATCTGTATCAGTCTCATGAGTCTTTTTAAGCTGCACAACTCTCTGAGGGAATGGTAGTGGGATGGTTTGCTCGGCGGCAACTACGGGAATGGGGCCAGAATCAGTTTTCTTATCTTTCTTTGCTACATGGAATTTCCGGTATGGCTTGCTTCTCCTTATCTAATTCTTCAACGGTTTACCGGATCTTAGAGTGATGGCACTCACATTTCTTGGATTCACCATAGTTTGTGCGGGAAGTTTATCGAGAATCTTGGGACCGTAATTGGTTCATGGAACTTGCAAGTTGTCCAATCGATTCTCCAAATTCGAATGGTAGCTTCGTCCTCTCTTTGGAGCCGGGTTGTTCACCGCCATCTGTTTCATCAATTCTTCCAAGGTTGGCTCGAGATTTTGGAGGGGCATTATTTGGGCGTTCTTGCATGAAAGGTGGTGGTATGGTCTTTGGGCCTGTAGTGGAATTTGGAAGGGGGAAATTTCTTCTTCTTTGGAAGGAAACTACTGCTGCTACCTAAATTGAGTAGGGGCAGGCTGTGTAGAGTTATTCCCCCACCTCAGATTTGGATGATTTCTCCAGCCTAGGTAATATCTGTTGGAAGATAGATCATAGCTCTGGTGCTGTTGCTGCTGAGGCCTATTCTTGTAGATGTTTGCAGCATAGGCCTGTGGAGTACCATCAGTGTCAACCTCCTGAAGTGTAGGACAGGAATCTGTGGAATGATCAGCAGAAATAGAAATGCCACACACTCTGGCAGGAGCTACTGCAGCAGGTTGTTGATGTTGAGTCACAGCCAATTGCCTTACCAAGGAAGCAAGGTCATCAATTTTGCTTTCCAATTTCCTGTGATCTGCAGCATAAGTTACCTCAATTTCGTGGACACCTCTACTTAATACCACTGAATTACTTCTGGTGCCAAACTGTTGGGAGTTAGTGGCCATATTCTCAATCAGTGCTCTTGCAGCCATAGGAGTCTTGTCTACCAATGCTCCTCCACTAGCAGCATCAATCATACTCCTATCCATAGGCAGCAAACCTTCATAAAAATACAGGATTAGTAACTGATCACTAATCTGATGGTGAGGACAGCTAGCACACATCTTCTTAAATCTTTTCCAGTATTCAGACAATGGTTCTCTGTCAAACTGCCTGATGCCACATATCTCTTTTCGAATTGATGCAGCCCTTGATGCAGGAAAGAATTTCTCCAAAAATAGCCTCTTAAGATCATTCCAACTAGTCACAGATCTCAGATGCAGGTAATACAGCCAATCCTTAGCAGCATCCTGTAATGAGAAAGGGAATGCTCTAAGTTTGATATGATCCTCTGAGATGCCTTGAGGCTTCATGGTAGAACACACAATGTGGAACTCCTTGAGGTGCTTATGAGGATCTTCTCCTGCATGACCACTGAACTTAGGCAACAAATGAATCAATCCAGATTTAAGTTCAAATGGAACATCAACATCAGGATATTGAATGCATAAAGACTGGTATGTAACATCAAGAGTGGCTAGCTCCTTCAAGGTTCTGTTATCCATAATCTCAGTATGCTCAGCAGAATTAGAATTGAAAGATGGATCAGTGACAGAAAGTTTAGAAGCAGAATCACTAGTATGGTAACTATGTGAAGAACCTCTACTTCCTATATGCTCAGCAGATACAGAATCAACTCTATTGAACCTATGCAAGGTATGAAAAGTCCTATCTATCTTAGGATCAAATTGATGCAAATAACCAGGATTGGACCTAGTCATATAACATGCAAAACTCAAAAACAGCAAAGCAGCAAAATGGAGTATCTAACACTAGAAATGCACCAAAAGAAATCTATTTGACCTATCAAATGATTTTTAAAAAATATGAGACCACCACACACTTAAAACTACACTAAAATGGAACTCAAAAATGCAATAAAAAATCTTCAAAAAATGAAAAAGTGGTCTAAATGAAGGAATTAGAGCAAGATAGGGTGTTTCTCACAGCAAAGCTGTGAACCTTGTGGAGAATGCCATTTTCCTTCAACGCACCAATTTTCAGCTCATTCTGAGCATGTTTGGTCACCCAAAAATTACAAAAATGCCATTGTCTCACCTAAGTTTGCTTAGAATGATGGTTTACCTTTGGCGGCCAAGTTTCAGGTCAAGACTCCATCGCAAGTACAATTCCTGTCTACTAGTGCCTTTTTGGATTCAGAAAAATAGGAGCAAAGTGAAACTCAAAAATGAAAGTGGAGGTGAAACTCAAAAATGAAATTCAAAACTTTCAATTATCAATAATGAAGTATATGGATGATCAAATGTAGTAAAATTACATGCAAAAGCTGAATGTGATGCAAGGAAACCAATGAAACAGTAACCGCAGCAAAGTTATGCTCAAATCAGGCTAGCAGCTCAACAGATTATGCAGGAATTTTTTTGCAGCAAATGAATGTGTTATTTGTGCAACAGAAGTATCAACTGTGTTGAGTGAAGCAATGCACATTCACAGGAGTCATTAAATGCAGCAAAACTCAATGGGACAGTAATTAATCCAATGGAACAGTGAAAACAAAAAAAAAACTAATGAACTGCAAAATGGAAAGCAACAGATTTATACCAGAATTGATCAATGATGTATTGCAGTAGAAAAACACAATGGAACAACAAAGCAGTAGAATTTATGCATCAGAACCGAATACTGCAGAATTATGCAGAAGAAAAAGAATTCTGCAGCAGAGTTATACAGCCAGCAGAAGTGCAGAATTATGCAGCAGAAGTGAAGTGAATTATGTAGCAGATGAAACAAGAGCCAATGGAACAGTAACTGGTGTAATGCAGCAGGCATGCACAAAACGTAATGAAGCAGAATTCAGCAACCAGAATGCAGCAAGATCAGTAGCAGAATCAGGACAATAGCAGAAAAAATAGCAAAATGCACTTAAGGACTTTCAGCAAAGTTGATCACGAATGCAGAGAAATTAACAACTATTAGGAACTCCTAATAAACTTAAGAAACCGAAAATAGGTCCCCGGCAACGGCGCCAAATTTTGATCAGCGATGTCGCACTCGCCTCAAAATAGACTAGGATTTATGGAATATAGCATAGTGCATAACCTAGGTCATCTCCCAAGGACCAATTCGGATTTCTCAAGCATGTTAGAAGTTATCAATAAGTAGGGGGGTTTTGTTCATTGCAATAACAGAAAACGAATTCAAATTGAGAAAATTCAATTAAGTAAACACCAATCCAAGGTCTTCAATTCATGTGGCAGAATTAATCATTGTTCAAAGAGAAAGGAATTCTGTTGCATACACCTCTGTTAATTCGAATTCGACTAGATAATCATCTAGAATTTCATCAATTAAATAGAATCACAATCGCAATTCTTGATTAAGATTGATTTATGAACAAATTCGGATTAACATAGATTATCAATCGATGATCTATTCTCCATTAGATTCAGATTAATCAACCCTAATTCTACATTCAATTTTGAAAACATAATCAGAAATCAATTGAAGAAGGAGAAGAGGGAAGAACACAACACAAACAAAATTTACAATTAAACAAGAGAACTCAAAACTCTAACCACAATCATTGAATTCCTTGGATTGATTGAAGCTTTAGCCTTCCATGGCCATTACGAAAATGCAGAAAAAAGGGAAAAACGAAAGTAGAGAAGATGAAAAAGAGAGAAAAGGTTTCTGCTCAATCTGTTAAAACTGAATCACAACAAATCAAAAGCTGAATTCGAAATCTGCCTAAACCTATTTGTAACTGAAAGTTCTTATGTAATTCCTAATCTACCCTTGACCCAAACTGTAGCCCTCTGAATAAGCTTTTCAGAGACATATCATTTGCCTTAATTGGGCTTAAATTGAGAGAGATAGGCCCAAATCATTGAGGAAAGGTCCAAGCATTGTGACAGCAACAGCATCCTGACTTTGAGGACCAATTTAGCCTTGAATCCAGCTGAATTAGAAAAATTGCATTAGACACCAGATTGTAGATCTTCATCTCAGCTTTCAGGGGACTCCAAGATCATCCAAATACGATATTTGTAGCCCAAGTTATGGCCTGTACAAGACAGAAAGGTCAAAATGAGTTAAAATCCGAAAATTAATGAAGTTTTTACAATTAAGCTCAACGAAGACCAATCATCTAAAACTCATCTACAAACATAATATTGGACACAATTAGCATCAATTAGGCCAAATATGAAGCAATAATGAATGGCTCAAAATTGATTGATCAAAAGGCCATGTTGCCTAGGAGTTTGAATAACACCTATGTGCGGGTGCGAATAGACTAGCGTAGGGTCATAGTAGTTGGCCCTGGGGGCGTCGGGGTGCGGGTGTCTCACAATGGACAGTGGTAGCTCTATTGAGTCTGTGGGATAGACCGATGCAAACCGATGATCCGGACTGAGATGCTGTCTTATATCGTGATCAATTGTTGAGGTGCCATGTATGAGCCATTTTGTGCAAATAATTTTAATGTGATAAGCACAAGGCCAACGGTATACTGGCATTACTCCTTGATCATTTACTTTGAAAATGTTTATGTCTAGCTCCATTAGAGTAGGAACTTAGTACCATTTGCATTGCGAACTGTCAGTCTCATAATTCATTGAGCATGAACATTTATAACTATAGAATAATAGTTGTTCTTATTACTGTAATAATTACTTGACTTGTTTACTGTTGATGATTCTTACTGCTATTTAATATTGTTTTACTTCTACTGTAAATTTTAAGTATCGTTGTGTTAATGTGTGGGCATCCAATGTCGTTTGTTTCCTTGCTGCCATTATGGTACTGAAAGCTGGGTGTCTCACCTCTTTCTGTATTTTCTCTATATTTTGTATTTCTGCCAGTTTGTGTACTTCTGAGAAGATGCTCGTGAGGAAGACAAGGAAACACCTGAGTTTTTGGGTTTTTGGCCGCATTACGATTAGGATTGTTAAGGATGTCATCGCGTCCATGTCACTTCTTGGGGTACGTGAAGCTGACCTTTCACGGAGGACCCGATTGCTGGCACATTCACGTGCATACGGACCGCTGTGTCTACCGCGGGGAACTGACGGTGTCTTTGGCTTGGGGCCGCTACGACACTCCTGTTTTTGAGTTTTCTGCTTTTGTTATTTTAGAGTTTTACCTACCCATCAGGGATATGTGGGGTGACATGTACTACTCCTCACGAGAGGACTCTTTTCTCTCCACTACAAGGGCTTCCGCCCGAAACTCGGTCGCTCTGATAGCAATTTCGTCGGATGATGAGACCCTGAGGAGGACCCGACTACAGTCCCTTCTCGTCAGTCGTAGGGGTTGATACTGGTGGTAGCTACTGATGGCTAATCGTTTATCTTTTTGGGGAAGCTTGATGTTTTACCTTTTTAGATGGGTGTATATTTGTATCCCTTGGGGTGGGTACATCTTTTGTTTTTTCTTGTATAATTGTATTGTAATTAAACAGGCTGATGCATATAAAATATATATATAGTGGATGTATGATATTCAACACTGTGTCGATTTTATTGTATCTGTAATTACTATTGTCTTTTACCATTATTTAAAGAAATAAAAAAAATGTGTACACATATTTCAATATTCGACCACTTTACAATCCAAGAATGTAAATTATTTAATCACATGTTAAAAATGAACTGGGTCTAAATTAATCAATGAATTTACTATTTTTCGTAATTTATTTCATTTCTTTATATTATGGTGTGATGTCCCTTCTTCGCGGTATTTGAGAAAAAGTGGCGTTACACTCGGAAGATAGCAAGCCTAGATGACGCATAGTCCTACGGACAGGAGTCTGCGCAGACGACACGATGCTAATCTCCCTAGGGGTATGGTAGCAACCACCCCAGTACTGTCTAATAGATAATGGAAACTCCAAATGCACGTAAATATTGACATCAACGTAAGGGTTCCCATGATAAACCCTACTTAGGGAAACAGTCAGATCTCCTATGTAGATAATACACTCTCTATCTAAGTGAACACGCCAAGCCTCTGAACCCCCTCAGAATTGTAGCCTCATGTACCTAAGAAGACTCGGCATCGCCATACCAAATCAATCAACAAAAATGAAAGAAGGTGATCCTACCGCTTCCTCTTCTTCTTCAACGTCTTTACCAAACATAAAATAAAACAGTACAATATAACAAAGAGGTGAGATCCCTTACATCAATACCAACATGGTAGCATAGAGACAGCAAAGACAGTACATTATACAAATACAAAATATATTCAGTATAGTCATAGCCTCAAACATCATATGATAAATAACAGTTATTAAATAGATAATTAATAATAGTTATCAATGTCACAATAAAATGTAGACAAACTATGCACATGCACAATGATTCAATTCTTACTCCATGGAGCTAAAACACAAGTTGGAGAGATTGATCTAGAAGATCTGTCAGTATCACAACTGCCTCAGACCAAGTGCTATATGATGATTGTAACACCCTCAGTAGGGCGTCACATTTAAAAATAAATAAATAAATCTTAAAACTAATTAAAATTATTTTATAAAAGCTTTGAGTTTCAAAATATGGATTTTAAAATTTCTTGTCGCGGAAATACAAACTTAGGAAATTTTAAGTAAAATAGAAATTAAATTTATGATTAACATACACATCACCAATCATTTTATATAAGTTAAAACATAATATTTGACTCGGAGAAATGGTAGTAAACCCAAAGACGGTACTACCAATAGCACGGTATAACGAGAAAAATTCAACTGTATAGTACGTTCCTTCTTCACCAACCGCATCTTGTTGAAACTTGACAAACCACTCAATGACGCCGCCACCATCTTCGAATATTGTTTCCCTAGGGTTAAGAATGTGCTCCGCCTACTATGAATTCGAAGAATACAAACCAAACAAAAACAACACGGGGAAAGAGGTGAGATCCCTTTCACCGCAGTCAGATGCGGTAGTAAAGAATAATACGAATGACAAAGTCATTCCATACACTGAGATAATCACAATTATAGTCATGTTATCAATTTACAAATATTTCTAACATACATATAACCTAATAAAATAAACAGTAATAACATTATCGGGATAGATATAACAATTCATACCATATAAAATATCATAACAAGACAACATAAAAAAAAGATCAAATGTCATAACAACATAAATATCACAAATGGAAGGTCACTGAGATAAAAATCACGGATAAAAAGCATAGATAGAAATCACAAATAAAATCACAAATAAAAATATCATAGATAAAAGATGACGAGATAAAAGAAATAACAAATAAAAGATAATAGATAAAAATAACAAATAGAAGATAATAATGCACCACATATCAACATATACAATAAGATACAATCCTACTCCATGGAGCTAAACCACACAAACACAGATATCAGAGAGAATGACTTGCAAAATCTATTAGTACCACGGCTGCCCAACCAACTATTACGCGGTCACATGCGTCAATAGCCTACGACCGAGAATCCACCATCCAGCGTAGTATAGTTCACGGTCTCCGTTGTGGCACTATAGGCAATGTACTACTAGACTTTACAAACCTCGATTAAATATAGTGAATGTCGAGTACATTAGTGTGCTATCGGTTTACCACTTGCTACCACGGAGCTACCAACCGTCCACATATGGAATCCCGTACACTAAAGTCTCCAAGTTCATTAGAACAATGAACCACACTACGTTTATCGCATCGACAACACGATGTGATTCGTCTCTCAATCCAAAACACCAAAAATTGGTATAAAGACAAAACATAATTCCAAATATATGAAATTACGAAAATGCCCTCAAGATAAAAATATGCCCTCAATGGCAAAAAGCACATACGGGTTCACTTTTTCCCAACAATGAAATAACCTCAAAAGCTTATGCGGGTTCACATTTTCCCGACGAAAATTAAATATAGTAACGGTCAATCGCGTAGAAATTTTATCGCATTTTCATAATTCCGTCGTTTTTACAAACGTTTAAAAATCGCGTAAAGATATTTTTCTGTTTTTAAAATCGCGTAGCATTTTAATACGTTTTCTCAATCGCGTAGGATTTTTAAATCGTTTTCTTGTCCAACTTCCTTAAATAAGCTGTTTAAAACATGCATGAAATAATATTTAGTACTTTCAAATTACGTAGAATATTTTTCATAGCGTATATTGTCTTTTGGACATCTTTTCTATCTTAATTATCCGTTTTTACTAAAAATTGACAGTATTTTGTTTAATAAATTATAATAATGGTTTCCTAAATTTACCATTTAAAAGCCCTTTTCATTTTTATTAATACCAAATAATTATACTTTTGAAAATTCCTAACGTGCTTCAAAACACACGATGAGCTATACGTTAGAAATTTTATAAAGTTACTGTATTTCTTCTTACAGTAAAAACCATTAGTATTAACCTCTTAAACTTAATTCTAACTACTTTATTTCTTTAAAATTTATTGTAGAAAATTTACTTTAACTTGTATTGCTTCTTCTTGATTGAAAATAGCTTGGAATTAATTTTAGAAATCATGAATGTCTAATTTGGCATGTTGGCGAATTGGATAAAAACTTTGCATTTGATTTCCAAATTATTTTTCACCTTTTAAATACATGTTTAATCTCTTGTATTGTCTACATTAATTTAATCCTTACCCTAGAAAATAGTTTTAGAAATCAAAGTGTTGAAGTTAGACATGTTGGATGAAAATGTAAGGTTATGCCATTTAATTTCCAAATTCATTTTTCTTAATCTAAACAAATGGATATCTTACCAATGCTCTTAGGTTAATTAGGTTACCTTTTAAGAAAATTAAGAGAACATTTTGGTTCCCCATTTAAATCATGGCCGTGAGCCTTGTTAATGTGTTCTTTGGAACACTCATGCAATCCTTGACATATTATTTGCATCCTATATATTATCATGCATTTCTAACACATGCCATATTATCAAAGCTTGTAGACATGCAAATTAAAGCTTGTAGACATGCAATTATTACAAATATCACATAAGAAGACTACTAACAAATACACAACAACCTACTAGTAAGCACCAAATTATCAAACACACAAATAACAAACACACAAATAATTAACACATCAAAACAAGCACACCACCGAATCCTTATGGATTCTACAAGCACAACCACATATATTCCTCACCACCAACACTTGGTTGATGAGGGTAATCTCCCTCTTACCTCTTGTAGAACCTCCAAGTCCTTTGTATGTCTCCTTCAAGCAAGCTTCCTCCTCCAAGAGCTCCTTGAAAACAAAGAAAACATACAATATTAATACCTAAGGCTCTAAACTAGAATAATCATGGATTAAAATCATGATTAAAACTTTAAAATGGATAGAAACATGAAGATTAAAGAATTTCACCTTCATGGTTTCAAACTTGAGCTTTGAAGAACAAGGTAGAAAATGGAAGATTTAGGAAAAACTTCCAACATGAAAGTTCTTTAGAAATGCATGGAGATTCAAGATCTATGGTCATTTAAAATTATTGAAGCTTGGAAGGTGATTTTTGAGGGTTGGCCGTGAGCTTGAAGAAAGGGAGAGATATGAGTTTTTGTGGTTTTTGCTTGATAGGAAGATGAAGATGAAGGAATCTTGAGAAATTCCTAACATGAAAGTGTCTTGGTTTGATGAAAGGATTCAAGAAATGATATTGGTAGGATTTATTGAAGTTTGGAGAATGGTTCTTGGTGATTTGGCCGAAATCAAGGGAAAGAGAAAAGGAGAGAATTTTGGTTGCTTGGTCTTGGTTCTTTGGAGAAAATGATGTGTAGAAGAGTAAATGAGGTGAATGGGTGGAGATTGTCTCCATTTGGGAGCCATGGCCGTGGAGCACATGGAGAGAAAAGGAAGGTGAGAGCTTCTTGCCAAAGTTGAAAATGAGTCAAGGCTCTCCTATTTATAGACTCAGGAAAAAGATGAAGGCTTAGGATATTTTTCGGTATATCATAAGTAATGAACAACAATTATCGCTTATAAAGCCAATGTCATTGACTAATGGGTGATAAAATATACATAGATTTTTATCTTATACTAAAAGTAGAAATTATTATTGATCATTTTTCTCGATTGTCCTTGATGAGTCATAAAGCGAGTCATCAAAGAGAAATTTCTAGAACATGTGACTCACTACGATGAGTCAAGTCGATATGATGAGTCATCGTGGAATTTTCTAGAACGGGTGAGTCGGCATGGCGAGTCACGTAGATATTTTCTAAGCAGATGAGTCAAAGCATAGATATTTTCCAAAACAGGTGAGTCGACATGGCGAGTCGACATCTTTGAGTCACGATCGCATCACAACCGCATCATTGGTGCATCATAAATGGTGAGTCATAGCGCCGAGTCATCGAGAAGCTTCGAAGGAAGCCGGCGAGTCTTGCGGTGAGTCACAGGCCAGTCGCACTTACGGAATCTTGAGTCATGATCTTGAGGTGTCACGCCACGTGTCATCGTCCTATTGGCCCGTTGCGATGAGTCATAGCCACCAATTTTGACCACTCCTCATTGGTCCACGTGTACAAAGACTCGATGACTAAACGTGGGTCCCGCAAAATATTTCAGTCCGCCGTCACTTATTTATCTTGACTAATAAAATAATATTATAATAATATAAAATTATTTTATTTGTGATTAAATCCTAAAAATTAAAAGATTAATTTTAGGCTCATTCGTAATTGGGTTTAGTAAGATCCCCCGCCTCGAATAATTAAAAGCAGATTTTCCCGGTCAGGAAAATATTATTTTCCTACCCCGGAGCAAATCACACAAAAAGTCCATATAAAATTACAAACAGTATTATCGGACATTAAATCAAGAAGAAAACAATTAAAAACAGCAAAAACAGCAAAAACAGTACGTTCGGGACGTAACGGTCATTTTTTTGTTTTTTCCCACAACGTAGGTAATCGTCCAAAACGTTCAAATAAAATATCCAGCAGTATTATATAGCTGTATATCTTTCAGAAAAATTAAAACAGTAGCTCAGAAAAATTTTTATTTCTCTGTCTTGAAGAAAAATACGTAAAACGATTATATAAAATACTAGACAGTATTATACATCTGTTTTTGATACAGAAAAATTTAAAACAGTAATTTGATAAAATTTTTATTTTACTGTATCGAAACAATTTATGTAAAACTACCAAATAAAATAACAAACAGTATTATTTTTCTGTATTTCATACAGAAAAACAAGAAACAGTAAAATAGGGACACAACGGTCTTTTACCCAAAAGTTGGGATGTTACAATGATCACATATTTTATACATTAATAAACCCTCATTTTTAGTCGTTTACACTATCCATGTACTTAATTGATTAAGCCTAGTTATGTTTTGTAAGTTTGGACTCAAATTGGACTTAATGGATTTTTTTTCAGCACTATGTTGGTCTTACGCTGTTTCTGTATTTCAGTCATATCTTGAGTTCTAAATGTCTGATAATTATGAATTTTACCTTGTAGAAAAGATAAGAGAGAGTTCTACAACTTTGATGAAGAGCTCAAAGTCTCAATCAGACATCTAGTGGAGCTAATTGGGCTTAGAAGATAGAACACGAGTTTTGTGTCTGAAACCTGAACAGTGTATAGTAATTAGAGCATAACTCAAGCTGCAAGAATTATATTCGGCTGCAATTTGGACATTTGAAAGTTAAGACCCAGATCTAAAACTTTCATGTTGAACACAAAACTTGATTCAGGCTCCTTGATGGTGATATTGGATCTGAAAGCCAAAACAGAGATGCTGAAACTGGGCTTGAACAGTCTGTAGTAATTGGGTCATATCTTGGGTTGCAGACGAGTTTTTGGGTGATTTTAGAGCCATTGGAAAGCTTAGACAATTTCCTAGAACTTTCATGAAGACCACTTGGCTCGAAAATGACGGAATCAATGACTTAAGCAATGAATTATTTCGGAGACAAAGAATCTCAATAATCCAACCACTCATCCAATCATCCAACCACTCATCCAACCACTCCACCCACTCATCCACCTACTCTTAATCATTCTCCTTGTCATTTTGTATCCCTAATCCTCTATAAAAGGCACCATGAGCTGGATGTTGAGAGCTTAGTGTTAGGCACTTGGTGTCAGGCTTAGTTTTTAGAAGTTATGGTTATGCTTGTTTATTATTTTCCTTTGTTGTAATTTTCTCTTGTTCTAAATTGAAGCTATGTTCATCTTTCTATTCTTCTCTCTTTCTTTCTTCTTATCTATGAGTAACTAAATCTTCATCTTGCTTGGGTGAAAGAGTGAAGCTCTTGGTAATGAAATAAGGTTAGATTATTCTATTTTCTTGTGCT
This sequence comes from Ormosia emarginata, assembly GCA_029884605.1. NCBI lineage: Eukaryota > Viridiplantae > Streptophyta > Magnoliopsida > Fabales > Fabaceae > Ormosia > Ormosia emarginata. The sequence continues at coordinate 5,064,226 of JAQQTP010000074.1, forward strand.
TAAATGATATATTATCAAATAGACATTATATGTGTTGTATTTTGTTTCCAATCAATTTAGAAACCTTCTTTGTTAATGGAGATCTTGATTTATTGTAGACAATAGGATTGGCACAGTGAATGCTTGAACTCATTTACAAATGTTGGTAGATAATTAAAGGAATCATAATATGATTACATATATAATTAAACTTTGAATGTTATATTTTCCGATTGGAACCTCCGTTGTGTGTGGATTTCAATTGAGTTAAAAAGAAAAATAATCTTACCTTTAATTTATTACCAAGAGTGGATCTCCTAACCCAAGCAAGTTCTTAAATTCATTTGTGAACATCTTTTATTACTTTTGGTGTTGTGACAAATTCTTTTCTTACCTCAATTAATTTTTCTTCATCAATTCCCTGTAGATCGACCTCGGACTCCCGAGAAATTTATTACTTGAGACAACCTGCACTTGGGTTTGCATCCTTTAATCCCGCAGTCACTATAATTTCATCATTTTTGCACATCTAGCATTAAACACGATAGTCTACGCTAGATTTTGATTAAGAATAGCATCTCGGTCCAGATTCATAACAATTCATATTATCACAAATTCATGCAAAATATTAAAGCTTTAAACACACATACCATAAATAAGCATAAATCATAAAAAACTCATAAACAAACATGCACAAACAACAACTTTATACAACATGGTGAAAAATCCTCACATGGATTCTTCACCATTAAGAATTCGTCCCTCACCACCATGAGTGTTTGATGAGGTTAATCTCTCTCTTACCTTGTGGTGAAGCCTCCAAAGCTCCTTGTGTAACATCCCAAAATTAATAATTTTATGATAAATAGTCATTTTATAATATTTGTGATTTTTCTGAATTTTTCTAGATTTTTCTTAGAACGTGGAATATTTTAATATTATTCTTCATTTTGCATGTGCACTGAGCGAAGTCGGGAAAATGAGATATTTTTCCCGAAAACCTTGAACTATAGAAACGTCGACGGGGGATCTTACTAAACCCGAGGCTAGACACAGTTTACGAGGTTTTACATTTTTTGAGATTTTTATCTTATAAATAAAAATCGCAGAATAATTTTATTATCCGTTGGACAATAAATATCAGTTTTTGTTAACTGTAACTTCTGTCTACTGATAATAAATCCGATACAATGTTAGTCACATTTTAGAGAATGCTTTGATGACATCACCATGGTGACATCATCACCATGACAACACTTTGACTTTTCAAAGGAAGGAAACTTCCTATCACCTTCCTTTTGGCTTGTTAGAGAAGGTAGGAGAAAGCTTCCTTGCACCTTCCTATTGGTTTCTTCAAGAAGCCAATTCTTCTCTCCTCCTCTCCACCACACATTTTTGAGAGCTCTTTATGCCACACATTTTAATTCACACACTTACAAAAAATACATCTAATTACACATTTCACTTCATTTCACTTTACTATCACTCTCTCTCTCTACATTTTTCTCTCAACCATTGTTCTCCTCCTTCTCTCTAACTCTATGGCAATACTCATTTTGGAGAGCCAAAATTTGTGCTTCTCACTTTATCATCTTCATTCCAATTTCAAACACACAAAAGCTACTACTTTCTCTCTCTAATATTTCTCTCCTCTCACTTTTCTCTCAAACTTCATCTTCTCCATCTTCTCTCTACTCCATGGCAATGCTCTATGTTAGGGGAGCCAAGGTTTGCTTCTTCATTTTACCACTTCCATTCTTACTTTCAAAAGCTTCCAAGACATTTTGTCTCTCCATTTTCTTTTTTCTCTCATTCTTCTTCAAGTTTCCTCTTTTCTCCTCTCCTTCACCCTCTCCACGGCACCACCATCTCCACCCACCTCTACCATGGCAAAAATTTCAAGTAACTACATTTCCTTGATCTCCATTACATTTTAAACACTTTTCTAGTTGGAGTCATCTTCAAAAACTCAACCTTTCCTCTTCATTTTCTCCCCTCTTCCACGACCAAAACCACCATTTTTGGTCATCCAAGCTTTTTCATTAAACCAACTCTTGATCTTGAATCTAGACACCATTCTAAGCAACTTTCATGTTGTGACCATCACGAAAATCATCCATTTTCGTTTTGGATCCATCAAGCTTCAAAGTTGGAGACTTTAAGATAAAGTTCATAACTTTTCCACCTTTTCTCCTCATTTTCGTGATCCTTGGTCTCTTGGCTGATCAAGGGTCTCTTTTCTAAGCTTTGATGATGATTTTGGTAAGTTTTGATGTCCTTAGGGTTTCCTTGAAGGTGTAGCATGAAAATCTCTACAAGGGACCAAGAGGCTTGCTTCCTTATGTTGTCTTCAAGAGGTAAGAGGGAGATAATCCTCTTCAACCTATCTTGGTAGTGAGAAAACATTTTTGGTGTTGTTGATGAGGAATCCATGTGTGGATTGCTCTCTTTTTTGTGTTGTATTTCATGATTGTGTATATATTTGGACTTGTATGAATTATTGGTTATCTTTGCATGTCTTGATGGTTATGGATTATATATATATATATATATATATATATATATATATATATATATATATATATATATATCTTGTTTGGATTAATATATGAAAAATGTATGGTTCTTCTACCATTTTGGGGGTCACGGTCTTAAGGCCAATTTTTAGGAATCCAAGTGTGATTTTGGAGACATTGGAACTTAAGTGATTAGTTGTTAAGGAATTGATAATTGTAATGGAAAAGATTTGAGACTTCTACCCTAGGGAGGCTCACGGCCTCTATGGTGATTAATGGTCCAAGTTGTGATTTTTGGTGCAACATTGAGATTTAAATGATCAACATTGTGGTGAAAGAAAAATGATTGGATTTGTTGTTAGTCATGGCAACCATCACCCAAGAGGGGGGTGAATTGGGTGATTACAAATTTTAAAACACCTTTGAGAAATTAATCATTTTGAATCACTCAAGTAATAAATGCAGCGGAACATACACAACAAAGGTATAACTATTATAGATTACTCAAATACAACTTGGGATATATGATGAATTAAGCAAATGAGCTAGATATCAAGTTCATAGAATCAAATCACCAAGATGACAAGATATGCAATAGATAAATTTACTACACTAAATACTGAAATTAAAGAGTGTAGGGAAGAGAGAATCAAACTCAAGAATTTATCCTGATTCAGCCACCAACCACTTGTGGCCTACATCCAGTCCCCAAGCTTAACTTGAGATTTTCTTCACTATCTCCTAGACTTCACGGGTGCTAGGAAAACCTTTGTACAAACAAGAGCACTCCTCACACTTTGGGATACCTCACCCTTGTGCTAGAGCCTCCAATTCTTCAAGCTTCACAGGTGCTTGATGACCTTTACAAACTTGAGCACTCAACTCCTTGGGATGCCTCACCCTTGAGCTTGAGTCTCTTCAAACAAAGGGATGCCTCACCCTTTACAATTTGGAGGGATACCTCACCCTCTCTTACAAAGTAATCAAGGTTGATAGAATGAAACTCTCACAAGAGTAGATATACAACTTGAAGAACAAAGTATAGATGATAGAAAACTCTCTCAAGAGTGGATAATACAAATTGAAGAACAAAGGAATAGAAGAATTTTGCAAGAAAGAGCTCAAAATATGATTTTGGTGATTCAAGGATCAAATCAAGTGTTCAAGAGGTGTATAAGCTTCATACAACACTTATATATAGAGCCCAAGTGATAAAATAGCCGTTGGTAGTGTTTAGAAATGATTTTTTATGAAAACTAGCCGTTTATAGCCGTTAGAAACGTTTCTGGGCACTTGGTAATCGATTACACACTTCTGGTAATCGATTACACGGCTTCTGTCAACGTTGTAATCGATTACAGGACTTGTGCAATCGATTACAACATTTCTGGTTTTAAAAACTGACTTTAAAAGGTCATAACTTCTTCATTTCTTATCCAATTAAAGCAAATGACCAGTCATTGGAAAGATCTTTGAGTCTATTTTCAAATGAAATAAGTTTCACAACAAAACTCAAAGTATTGTGAAAGTTATGATCAAATGATGGACTAAAGGTCAGCTTTTCAAAACTTAAACTTGAATGTTTTTTAAAACTGACTTTAAATGGTCATAACTTCTTCATTTCTTATCCGTTTAAAGCAAATGACCACTCATTTGAAAGATATTTGAGTATACTTTCATATGCAATAAGTTTCATAATAAATCTCAAAGTAGTTTGAAAGTTATGATCAAAATAATAACCAAATGTCAGTTTTACAAAACACAAACTTGGCTATTTGTCAAATGTGTGGACTACCACCAAGATTAACTTTCCAAAAATAGTTTGTTGGGTATTTAAATATGTAAGAACCATTTTTAAAGATTTAAAAATATATTTGAGCTCTTTTCTTATAAAACCTCTATCTTTAGATAGGAGAAAACCTAAAAGGAAAATATACCAATTCTAGTCATTAGGCTTCTTGATGTAATCCAAGCTTCCACAAATTTCTTCTCTTCAAATCTTGTAAATTACTTGGAACATCTTTATCATTCTCATTCTTCTTGAGTTGAGCATAGTTGTGATCTTTTGCTTTCTAGTTGCAATGCTCACTCTTGGTACTTGGACTATTCTACAAAGTATTACTCACTTAAAACAAGCATAGTTAGTCCAAATTCATAACTTAATATCTTAATATGCATGATTCATAAATGTATAACTCTAATTAGTCTAACATGCATATAAGAATGTTGCATATATCTCATTGCATGATTATTAAGTGAAGTATAACTAAATAAAGTACATAATCATGCATGATCCAATATATCTCTTTTAAGCACATATATATAACATGATCAATATTCTTTTGTGATGCATTTGTCATCTATAAAGCACATCTATCAAGCATAAGCATCATTCTTTTTGTCTTGTATTTGTCATCATCAAAACTTAACATATTAAACCATTGGGGCAAACCTATTTCCACAATCTCCCCCTTTTTGATGATGACAAATCACCAAAGAAAAATATGTTGAGGAATATACGTGAATAGATATTCATATAAGCATATCAAACAATAAGTACAAGAACATACATATTTTTCTTTCCCGTTTTCACTCCCCCTATTTGACATCAACAAAAAGGCTTAGGAAGGAAAGATAATATTTTCACTCCCTTTATAAATAAAACTCGTGTTGTCAAAAAGAGTAGGATCATCAAAACTCATAAACTTCTTCAAGTTATTCAAATCATAACTATCTCCCTTTATTTAATTCTACACATGATTCAAGAAAAGAGAGATGAAACAAGCAAGCTTTCAAGATATAAAAGATTATTCATGTAGTGCTTGTCACATTTTGGTACATCAACATTTAGCACATGATAGCAATGAGCTTAAGAAATTATGTCTAGTATATAATATCTTGCATACCATTTGATAAATAAGTACCACTTGATATCACTTGTTATGAGTTACAAAATATTCGTGTAAGATCATGGATTTGAGGTTTTCAAATGAAAGATAATACAACTTGTCACATATCAAGCATTTCTCAATGAAAGAATCAAAAGATATAAAGTTTAAGAATGTTTACCTTCTTTTATTGATAGAGGGAAAGACAATGAGAGATGATCTTTGTTGACATGTTGATAGTATTAACAATAAAACATTTCATGTCAAGTAAGGATGTAAGCTAAGAGATATAAGCAACAATTTAAGAACTAGGCTCCCCCTCAAAATATGTATATTAAGACCATGTAAGCACATTACCGTAAAAGGTTATATTCTTAATCGATCAATCGAAAACCATTTTAAAACTTCTCCCCCTTTCAAAAAGAATTTTGTAAGACCACATTATATTTTCAAAAGCATTTTAGAAGAGTAGAAGGGTTTTATATTGAAACCACATATTCTTTTCAAGACAAGATCATGATTCTCATAGGTGTTATACTACAAAGAAACCATAAATCAAGAGAATCATATATATCAAACATTCACTTGATGAAATATGTTAGAGGGATCAAAGAATGTATAGAACTAACATCATCCAACCTATATGCAGTGACAAAAAAATAGCAAGTTAATATTCAATTAGGAACTTTGTCAATGCTAAGCATACTTCTCATGTCAGGAAAGCATCTAATCATTTAAGATCAAATTATCAACAAGTGCTCATATAATCCATAGCATATAGAATACCATAATAGCTTAGGGATAGAGATACTTATTGAGAGAGTGATGTTTCTTTAGAATGTTCTTCATTTATTTGTCCTTTGAGTTTGAGCTTTCTTCCATTGTGTATTCCATTCCATTTCACTTGAAGAAAGTCTTCTCATGTTCTTCTTCCTTCAACATTTCTCATTTATCCATATATGCTTGACATTTCAATATTTGATGACTATATTTCAAAAGTTCTCTAAAACATGGGTTAGCATCAAATATCATTTAAACTTATTTACAAGCATAATTTAGGTTGATATACAATGTAAAACATATACCACATTATCAACCATGCAATGTTAGCTCTTATAAGAATAAAGGAAGAACATATGCACTTGAATCCAAAAGCATAGTTTAAGCATTTTCAAAGCAAGATTCAAGTTCGTCAAGAAAGACATAATCATCATCAAAACATATATAAGTGTTTTGGGGCAAACAATGATTATGTAAGGCATGTAAAAACAACTCTTTACTTCTCCAAATAGCACATGATATTCAATTTAAAACATAGATGAGGATAAGAGATTGATGTCACCAAAAGTGTACTCTTTGAGTTTTTGTAGGTGACTCCAACTTCCATGCCTCAAGGCTCCTTGAGAATGTTGTGGTTCTCCGTGTCATTCTTTTTATGTTTTCATCACTCTTGGAGAACTTGAACTATTTCAAATTTTTCAAACCTCAAGTAGCATAGTTGTGTTTCACTTCATTGCATGCTTGAGCTAATAGTCATCCTACAACGCCATTCAAAGTATTTTCTTTGGTATCCACCGATTTTGGATCCATAAAGGTTAGTCATTGATTATTAATCCATTATGCTCTTATAAAGATCAATTTTTCTATAGTATGTAAATTGAGCACAACAAGTTAAATAACCAATTGCCATTAAGCACATAACTAATAGCATGCTTACTTTCATGATATATAGACAATTTAAAGCATAGTAAGCATATCTAGGCATTGTAGAATTTATGTACCAAGATATATAACAAATTAATGAGCTATGGTACATAAAGAATGAACATAATCATGTGCTAAACAAAATATTCGAATTTTACCAAGTGCACATGATTCTATCCTTTACTTAAGGCCTACAAGGAATATTCCTTAAATTCATTGACTTTACCAGTGAATGTACATTAGAGGTAGAAACTTTTGATACCTTGGCCTTGGTAGTCAAGGAAACTCTTTTCCTTACCCATTGCTTCTCTTTTAGTGTTTTGAACTTTGCAAGTTCCACATTTTGTACTTGAGAAGCTTTGGTTGAAGCCATCTTCCTTCTTTGACAAAAACTTCTACCAATGGGCTTTGGAAGCATTCTTCTTGATGATTCCTCTTTCTTTTGACCAATTAGTCCATTCTTTTGAGAAACTTTCTGCATAATTGAGACACTAGGAGGACATTTTGGTACCCACTTCATCTTGGGTCCTTGAATGTTAGTAATAGGGCCTTTAAGGTCTTTAGGAACCCATACCATACTATTTCTCATATAAGTATTTCTTCTATAATTGCATAAATGAGAAATATGTCCTAGATGACCACAGAAATTACAAATAATTGAATTCAATGATGGCTTGGTCCTTTGAAGATCATTTCTGAAAAACTTGAGCCTTTGGTTGTTATTACATTCTATGTTATTTTTGCCAAAAGCCTTACTTGAAATTCCATGTGGAGTAACATCAATTTCATTCTTATTAACAAACATGGAATGTGAACAATTAGAATCATTAGCTTTGACAAATTTGGAATATAAGTCCTCAACATGATTTTCTAAATCAATACACTTTTCACAAGAAGTTGAGGTTTAACATTTCAAAGACATTCCCTCATCAAGAAAAGCATATTCATTTTTCAAAGACTTAATATCATTTTCAATGGAGGAAATGTTTTCCAAACAAGATAAGTTTTTATTTTCTAAAATTAACAAGCCATCATATATTTCATCATATGCACATTGTAGCTCATAATAAGAAGGACTATAATTTAGTTTAGTATCATTTACCTCAAAGTCCTTTTTAGCCATATAGGAAGTAATCTCAATTTGTAGCATGCTTGGCTCTTTGAGGAAATCATCATCTTTCTCATTGTTATCCATCAAGCATTCAAGAACATCATCTTTCTCAATTTTGTTTTGCTTTGCCTCTTCTTCAAATTGAGCACCATCATCACCAAGAGGCATGGAGCTCATTTTCTTGCTTTGAACATGTTCTTGAGGACATTTTTCAATGTTGTCTTCCTCTAGAGGTTTTTGCTCTTTTTGCTCTCTATATACAACTTTATGCAAGAAATCATCGTTAGCAAGATAAATAGAATCAAGAGCATCCCATATATCTTTAGCACTAGAAAAACTTTTAATTTTAGCATAAGCATCATCATTTAAACTATTTCTTAAGATTTGCATTGCTCTAATGTTCAAGGAAAAACATTTCTTATTATAGGCATTCCAAGAATGTTTTGATTTGCAAGTAAATCCATCAAGTACAATATCTCATAAATCAAGATCAATAGATTGCATATAGATTTCCATTCTAGCTTTCTAATAAACAAAATTCACACCATCGAAGAATGGTGATTTATCAATTTCAAAACCATTCATTTTGAAAAGCTTTTAATGGTTGCCAACAAATAAGGATCTTTAACTCCAAGCGGTTAAGCTTTTACCAGAGCACGAAGCTCTGATACCACTTGTTAGTCATGGCAACCATCACCCAAGAGGGGGGTGAATTGGGTGATTACAAATTTTAAAACACCTTTGAGAAATTAATCATTTTGAATCACTCAAGTAATAAATGCAGCGGAACATACACAACAAAGGTATAACTATTATAGATTACTCAAATACAACTTGGGATATATGATGAATTAAGCAAATGAGCTAGATATCAAGTTCATAGAATCAAATCACCAAGATGACAAGATATGCAATAGATAAATTTACTACACTAAATACTGAAATTAAAGAGTGTAGGGAAGAGAGAATCAAACTCAAGAATTTATCCTGATTCAGCCACCAACCACTTGTGGCCTACATCCAGTCCCCAAGCTTAACTTGAGATTTTCTTCACTATCTCCTAGACTTCACGGGGTGCTAGGAAAACCTTTGTACAAACAAGAGCACTCCTCACACTTTGGGATACCTCACCCTTGTGCTAGAGCCTCCAATTCTTCAAGCTTCACAGGTGCTTGATGACCTTTACAAACTTGAGCACTCAACTCCTTGGGATGCCTCACCCTTGAGCTTGAGTCTCTTCAAACAAAGGGATGCCTCACCCTTTACAATTTGGAGGGATACCTCACCCTCTCTTACAAAGCAATCAAGGTTGATAGAATGAAACTCTCACAAGAGTAGATATACAACTTGAAGAACAAAGTATAGATGATAGAAAACTCTCTCAAGAGTGGATAATACAAATTGAAGAACAAAGGAATAGAAGAATTTTGCAAGAAAGAGCTCAAAATATGATTTTGGTGATTCAAGGATCAAATCAAGTGTTCAAGAGGTGTATAAGCTTCATACAACACTTATATATAGAGCCCAAGTGATAAAATAGTCGTTGGTAGTGTTTAGAAATGATTTTTTATGAAAACTAGCCGTTTATAGCCGTTAGAAACGTTTCTGGGCACTTGGTAATCGATTACACACTTCTGGTAATCGATTACACGGCTTCTGTCAACGTTGTAATCGATTACAGGACTTGTGCAATCGATTACAGCATTTCTGGTTTTAAAAACTGACTTTAAAAGGTCATAACTTCTTCATTTCTTATCCGATTAAAGCAAATGACCAGTCATTGGAAAGATCTTTGAGTCTATTTTCAAATGAAATAAGTTTCACAACAAAACTCAAAGTATTTTGAAAGTTATGATCAAAAGAGGGACTAAAGGTCAGCTTTTCAAAACTTAAACTTGAATGTTTTTTAAAACTGACTTTAAATGGTCATAACTTCTTCATTTCTTATCCGTTTAAAGCAAATGACCACTCATTTGAAAGATATTTGAGTCTATTTTCATATGCAATAAGTTTCACAATAAATCTCAAAGTAGTTTGAAAGTTATGATCAAAATAATAACCAAATGTCAGTTTTACAAAACACAAACTTGGCTATTTGTCAAATGTGTGGACTACCACCAAGATTAACTTTCCAAAAATAGTTTGTTGGGTATTTAAATATGTAAGAACCATTTTTAAAGATTTAAAAATATATTTGAGCTCTTTTCTTATAAAACCTCTATCTTTACATAGGAGAAAACCTAAAAGGAAAATATACCAATTCTAGTCCTTAGGCTTCTTGATGTAATCCAAGCTTCCACAAATTTCTTCTCTTCAAATCTTGTAAATTACTTGGAACATCTTTATCATTCTCATTCTTCTTGAGTTGAGCATAGTTGTGATCTTTTGCTTTCTAGTTGCAATGCTCACTCTTGGTACTTGGACTATTCTACAAAGTATTACTCACTTAAAACAAGCATAGTTAGTCCAAATTCATAACTTAATATCTTAATATGCATGATTCATAAATGTATAACTCTAATTAGTCTAACATGCATATAAGAATGTTGCATATATCTCATTGCATGATTATTAAGTGAAGTATAACTAAATAAAGTACATAATCATGCATGATCCAATATATCTCTTTTAAGCACATATATATAACATGATCAATATTCTTTTGTGATGCATTTGTCATCTATAAAGCACATCTATCAAGCATAAGCATCATTCTTTTTGTCTTGTATTTGTCATCATCAAAACTTAACATATTAAACCATTGGGGCAAACCTATTTCCACATTTGTGTTGTAATGAGGCTCACGGATTTCGTAAGTAAAAATGTCACAAAATGTAGTGTTAAATTGGAGACTTAGATGATTGGGAAATTTGAGATTTCTTAGGAGTTCATAAAATGTAAAGAATAAAGAATAAGACTTTGTACTATGATTTAGAATGGTTTTGAACATAAAGGAAGAATAAGAGAGTTTATGAAACTTGCAAAACTTTAGAGTAATTTTAAGTGAGCATAATTGATTAGATTAAGGAACTTGATCAATCTAAAGGAATGAAAATAGAATAAGGACTTCAAGAGAATCCCTCTAGAGAATAAATTGATAAGAGATGTTAATTAAAGTGAAACCCGAAATAAACCTTTAAAAGTGTGCTATCACTCTTGAGAAATTAATACTATACTATTGTGGGTCCGTGTTTGGGACTAAAATTATGTTGATGCTTAAATTGGCCAAATTGTGGCATGCATGAGAAATATATCATTATTGTTGGATATACATGATTATGCATGGAGTCAACATGCATTGAGCATCATACATTGTTGGTTATTGTGCTGATGTGCTGAAACTGGGTGGATCAGTGTTATTAAATAATTGTATGGGCAGTTATGTAATATCATTGATACTAATGGTATTAGACAATTGTATGGGCGATTGTTTAATATCATTAGGGACAGTACCATGATGGCTTGAGTTATGCATATTCGCATTGAACAAATTGCTCAATCGATAACTGTTAAAAGGTTGTATGAGCCCATGGATGAGAATTGAATAAGTCAAGTCCAATGGATGGACCTATAGGGGGCGTAAGGCGCGGTGTATACCGATTGCACGTATTACGAGCCTAACAAATCACTATTATTTACTCGGTGAATCAATGAGAATTGATAGTATGGTCTGTGATGGATCTATGGGGGGCATAAGGTGCGGTGTATACCTATTGCACGCATTACGGGCCCAACAAATCACTATCCTTTTGTGGTGAATGAACGAGAATTGAATAGTGTGATCTATGATGGATCTTATGGAGGACTGTGAGGCGCAGTGGTTCATTTCGTGATGATGTTATCACTTTATATACCCCTGGCCATGATAAACTGATTGCAACGCATCACGAGCCTGACAAGCACTATTCTCTTCGTGGTTCGGCATAGATTGTCATTGAGGGGGACAGATACTCCCGGAACGTTCATCTTTGAAATGGAATAGAAAATCTTGGTACCAAGTGCACATGCATTATGAGTCGGCATTGTGAGTTGGCATTGTGAGTTAGCATATCATTTAGCACTCATTTATATGATGATTATACTATTGTGTTGTTGATATCATGATTATCTAAAATGTTTCAGTTGTTCATTATCTGAGATTCTGTTGTTGTTTTCTCTTACTGTATACGATTACTGTTGCTTAAATGTTATTACTCTGCTATGTGGGCACTCTGCGCCATTCTATTTCTTTACTGCTATAATTGGTAATGTAAGTAGGATATCTCACCTCTTTCCTGTATCCATGTATTTTTATTTTATATTTATATTTAATAAAAGATCATGAGGAAGATGAAAAGGGATCACACCCTTGTTGATCGGATCGGGTTGACTCACTATTTTCGATGTGGTGTCTGGACGAGATTTCTTCGGTCACGCGCGGGCGTAACTTCATAGGGGCATTGATGCTTGTCTTGTCAACTATGACTCCGAGCGTCACATATTTTTGGGGTTGTGGCTTTGTCTACTAGTAGTACCTATCCTAGGGTTACTACTTTTCTTTTTGTGCTTTGTACCCGTTATCTTTTTTTTGAATATGTAAGTACTATGTTTCGTGTTAAAAGTGCTTTGTGTTAAGGGCGAATACATTATATTAGAAATATGTTTCATTTTGGTGGTTGTATTCTGAATGGTTGGGTAATATATATATATATATATATATATATATATATATATATATATATATATATATATATATTACATGTCATGGCTCGTATTTTCTATATATGCATAATGATTAAAAATTTTCAGACTTGTTGTAAATTGTAGCGCGTCTTGATTTAGTGACTGTGGCAATAATGACGATTGTGTTGTGGTTATTAAATCAAGGGGTGTTACACCTTGCTTTGCTTCTTGTACTTGTAACACCCTTGTGGGGATGTCACACTTTTTATGCAATAAAATAAACTCTTACCCAAGTTATAAAGCATTTGGTACATAAATAATATGAGTTGTAAAATTTTTCTTTTTACACTGGATATCATTAAATAAAATAAAACGAAACATAAAGTAAAACAAACCATTATCACACACCATAATATACATATGATTTTATCTTAAGTATACAAATAATTTACAACTACAAATATTTAACAAAGCAATAAAAAGTCAGCATAATACTAAAACATAACATGCCCAAATGCACATCAAAGATTTCTAACCCTCCAACGAATCATCTTCAGATGAATCATCGGATGATAGAAATCCTGGATGTCTCGCAGCTCTACAGACAGGAGTCCGTGTTGTCGACACACTACTGATCTCACTAGGCGTATGAAAAAGTCCTCCCTAGTAACGCATAAAAGTCAAAGGCATCTCAAGATGTAAATACAGAGTAGTAGTAAAAATAGGTGCTCCATCAAACTCTCTACGCATGGTCACAGTCAGACGCCCCACATAGACTACCGATCCTCTATCTTCACGTAGTTGCCAGGCCTCCGAACCTCCGTGAAAATCGAGTCTCACAAAACCAAAGAAATCAGGCAACGCCATCATCGCAAAATCAATCTAAATGATAAGGGTGATTTAACGGCTCGTCTTTCTCAAACTGGTCACTCGGTTGCTGTTCCTCCGGGTACTGAATATCAAGAGATTGCTCCTCTTCCTCTTCCTCTTCCTCAAACTCTTTACAGAAAATAAAAATAATATAGAAAATGCATACAAAGAGGTGAGACAATCTACATCATTACCAGTATGGCAATAAAGAAAATGACAATACAAATAGATATCACAGTTCAACACAATAATGCATACCATCACATCATATATAGTACCTCAAATTAACACATCATACATGCTACCACAAGTTATAGTAAACATTAAGATGCAAATCATAAATACAAATGTATACCGACTCATTCCTACTCCATGGAGCTAAACACAGACATAAGAAAGAATGATCTAGAAAAACCTATCTGTATCTCAGGCTGCCCAACCAAACTATTACACAGTCAAACGTCATGTCAATAGCCCATAGTCAAAATCATCGTGTAGTTAGTACACAGTCCAAACGTCATGCACAACAGGCATTGTACAAGATAGTCTCCACAAGATCTTGATTACGAATAGTGCTTGTCGAGATCATTAGTGTGTTGCCCGTTACCACGGCCCAGAGGAGCTACTAACTGTCCATATGTGGAATCCTCCGCACACTAATGCCTCCAAGTTCAATTAATGAACCACACTACGCTTATCACACCCACAACACGTTGTAATTCATCTTGTCAATCAATTGCCAATTTCAACTAAATTGACACAACTCTCAATGCATGAATAAGAACTATAGTTACATAAATACCCTCAGTCTCAATATGTCACCATATTTACATAAATACCCCCAGTCTCAATATGTCACCATATTTACATCAATACCCTCAGTCTCAATATTTCCAAATATAGTATGTCTCCACTTGACAGTACTATATCTTAACTTGTCTGGGACCACCACTTTGGCCCGACAGTAAAACTCACTGTTCCATTTAGTCGTGTAGGAATTTTATCGCATTTTCACAATCGCGTCACTTTTACAAACGTTTTTAAATCGCGTAAATATATTTTGACGTTTTAAATATCGTGTAATGTTTTTAAATCATTTTCTTAACCGCTTGGCTCAAAAATCATTATTTTAAATACGCGTAAGCTATTTCTAGTACTTTTCAACTACGTAGAATATTTTCCTTACGTTATAAATATATTATGAAACTTTCTCTTTTATTTGTCCATTTTTAGTAAATTTTGACAGCATTTTGTCTAGAAAATTCATTAAATGATCTTTTCTACGTTTTTCTTTAAATACTACATATTTTAACCTTAACCATTATTTACACCTTGAAACTTGCTAACGTGCTTCAAAACTCAAAGAGCGAGCTCTACGTTAGTATTTTTCAAGTGTTTACTTTATTTCTTACTTATAACAAATTCTTCTAATTTAGGATTCTAAAACTAAGTTCATTCATTTTATTCCCCAAAGATTCATTGAAATTAAATTCTTTTGTAGTTAACTACTCAACCTACCTTAGAAAATAATTTTTGGCAATCAAATATACATTGAATGGCATGTTGGCCGAATTCTACATATCCTTTACAAATGGTCATTAAATCATTTTCCATCTTCTAAATCATTTTCAAGTTCATTGTTTTACCTAAATTCATTAAATCATTGTTTTAGAAAATAGTTGAGAACATTTTGGTTCTCATTTTCTTTGGAGAAGCCGTGAGCTCCTTTTGTACTCTTTGGAACACTTATGCAATCTTTACATGTTATTCACATCCTATAATAATTGTCATACATCTATAAACACATGCAATATATTTTTAAAGCTATAGATATGCTTACAAATAAAATCAACCACAAATAGGAAAGCATTAAACAATCAAATGAATGAATCCTTATGGATTCTTCACCACACATACAATCCATTTTCTCATCACCACACAAGGTTGATGAGATTATATCTCCCTCTTACCATTTTCTCGTGTGGCTCCCAAAGAGTTCCTAACAAGCTTAAACAAATTTTAAAGAGTTATAACTATAGGAGAAAAATATAAACCATGGATCAATCATGGCTTAGAACATCAAAAATCAAGTTAGAAATAAGAAACAAAGATTTTCACCTTGTAGGAAAATCTTCAAAGATGGTTTTCCAAGCTCAAGATGAACTTTTTTGAAAGAACTCTCAACTAGAGATGTTCTTGGAATGCTGTTTGGATTTGAGAAATAAGGTTAAGTAAAATTTTAGAAGAGTGGAGGTGTTGGTTGTAGGTGTTGGCCAAATGGCTCTCAAGGAGTGACAATGGTGTTTTTAGGTTTTGGTAGAAAGAAAAGAGATTTTGAGTGATAGCAGAATGAAGATGAAGATGAAAATGGTCTCCTAACTCCTAAGCATAGCCGTGAGCTTCACAAAGTAGGTGGCCATCATTGTTGACTCTTAAGACTCCTTAATGACCTTAGATTAGATCAATGAATGATATCAAAGGCTTTGGCTCCAAGCTTGTTTCTCATTAGTGTAGGAAAACCTAGTCATCAAGTGACTAAGCCCTTCTTGAAGGTGCTTGGCCAAATGGCCTTTAGGAATAACAAACTAGATTTTGGTTCATTTAGTTTCCTAGTTAGGTTTAGGCAAACTTAGTTAGGCTTCTTAGTTACTAAGTTAGTCATTTAGTTAGCTAGGATGACTAACCATCTCCTAGAATTCTCTAGAACCTTCTTTAACTAGAACTTAAATAGATAGCTAACTAGGTTTCCTTCATTTAGTTACTAAACAAGCTTCCTATACTAACTTAGATAGGTTTAAGCTAACTTGATTATGCTTTCTAGTCATAATTCAACAAGTCTAACCACTTTTGTAGACTTGCTTCATATTGGTCTAGAAATTTCAAGCCACTAATGTTGACTAGCACTTATTGGCTTAGGATTTAATCTAGCCAGAAACATTGACTAGTTCACTAAATGTGGGTCCCATAGACTTTTCCAGGTCCATGGTCCATTTTAGAGCAGATTTTTACTATTTTTGAGACAGTAAGTATTGTCAAATAAAATAATATTATAATAATATAAAATTATTTTATTACACAGTTAACTTATAAAAATTAAAAGATTAATACATGTATCATTCAGAATTGGGTTTAGTAAGATCCCTCAGCTCTGAATAATTAAATTAAGATTTTTCTGGCCAGAAAATTATTATTTTCTTAACTTGGAGTAAATCACACACAATGATCAAATACAATCACGAAACAGTCAAATTCAATTTATAACTCACAGAAAACATAAAACAGTACATTTAGGACAATATCGTACTTAACTCAAAAGTTAGGGTGTTATATACTAGTCCTTCACCACCAAAAGGTTTTTGAACATAAAAACAAACACAAGTTTATTAGCATCTAAAGCTTGAATTAGAAGACCATGGGTCAAAACATGGCCTAGAACATGAAAATGAGACAAGTAGTGAAGATTGCATAATCTTCACCTTAAAAAAAACCCTAGAGCTTGACCTTGAAGAAAGTCCTTGAAGATGAATGATTTAGGACTTGGCCTTAACTACAAAGGTTCTTGGATTGATATAAGTATTCAAGAAATGATGTTGATAGAAATTATTGATGTTTGGAGAATGAATTTAGGGTGCTTAGCCAAACCTATAGAGAAGAGAAAGTGAGAGAGCTTTTTTGTGTTAGTTCTTGAATGTTTGGAGGAAATGATGAACAAGTGATTAAGTGAAATGTTTCTAATAAATATTGTCACCTATTTTGAAGTGTATGGCCATGGGAGACCAAGAGAGGGGATGAATGTTGAACAAGGAAATGACCAAGTGCATAATGTAGTGAATTTGGCTCTTTTTTGAATGCTTGGCCGTGGAGCACTCTTAGAAGAAGGCTACTATGCTTGACCAATTCAAGACTTCATCATGAAGCTCTCAAATGCTATTAGCTCCCACTAAAGTTGTCATAGCCATCCATGTTGACCAAGCTTTCCTATTGGTCCATAATGGAGTCACAGCCTACATGTTGGACTAGACCTTGCTTAGCCTTAAGGTTTTCTTCCCCTTGGTGCATAATAGATATTTTTTGGTATACTTTAACCAATGGATAATAAAACATACCCTAATTTTATCTGTCAGATAAAATCTTGAAAAAAATTAAAACTTTGAAAACTGTTTCTGGTTTCGGGTTTAGTAAGATCCCCCAGCCCTGTCTAAACAATCTAAAGTTTTCCGGCCATAGAAAAAAAAAATTTAAGGCCCGCCCCGAGCTCGCATTCAACCCAAAAATAATATTAAAATAATCAAAAATATATAAAATCTCACAAGAATCCACAAAAATCATAAAAATTATAAAATTCATGAAAATCAAATCAGATTAGTAAAAATAATTAAGAATCGACAAAAATAATTAAAATACGAAGGCTCACATACAATCCAAAAATAATATTAAAATAATCAAAATATATAAAGCTCATAGAACACAAAAATCATAAAAATTATAAAATTCATGAAAATCAAGTCAAATTAATAAAAATAATTAAGGATCAACAAATATAATTAAAATAATAATTTTTGGGGTGTTACACTATCACTCTATCTTATCTATTTTAATCATCTTCTTTCCTTCTATTTCTTTGACTTTCACTTACTCTCTCTTTCTCAACTGTGTGTGTTGAAAGAGAAATAAATAAATAAATATATAATAGAGAAAACGAAGAAGAACAGTAGCAAACGAATATATAGAAAGAGAAAGGAAAATGAAGATTAAGCAAGATCAAGTTAGATTCAAGAAAGAATGGCTTTACCAAGAGGTAGGGGGTTTTATTTCATTTTTTATTCTTTATACTTTGATTTATAAAAACTTGAAATACTATGATTTGGATGATGATTTTTGGATTGGAATAGATGAAAAGAAGTTTATGTGATTTATTATTATTTTGGAATATGGTTATTCTTGTTTGGTTTTGATGGATTGTAAGGTTTAAATATGAGTATAGAACCCATAGTTTATTCTCTGATTTGGTGATGATTTGAACGAATGATTATTATGAAATGGTTGTGGTTGTTGGTGATTCTTGATTGACTTTGGAAATGGACTGATTTATGGTTCAAATCAGAACCATGAGTTATTGGGCAGCAAGTCAATTGTTGTTCTACTCTATTCTGTTCTTGTGTCAAGCGCCTAGGCTGGCGCCAACCAGGTAAAATGTGTTTTGATTTTGTCTTTGAGAACTTGATTTCCAAATACTATTTTAAGATTGTTTTAGATGAAAAAAAGCTTAAGGAAGGTTTTGTAAAGTATGATTATGCTTAAGTTAATTTATGAATACCAATATTTGTGAGAAAGAATTATAATATATAAAGTCTGCATAATTGAAGATGTGCTGATTAAAAGAGATTGAATAATGATAGATTGATTACCCATGATGAATATGGTTGAATTATAATGATACTTTAGATGAAGGAAATGTTATGCAAAGTATGACTTTTGTTTTAAATTTATTATGTTTATTAATGATTGTGAAATGATAATTATATGATTTGGATGGATTAAATGAGACTGAACCATGGTTGATTGGTTGCCCATGATGGGAATTAATGAATTTATGCATTTATTTGCATCATGATTTAGTGAGCAAAGATATTTGATGAATGAATTGATTCTCATAGGTATCCCTTTGTGGAGCTAGGTTGATTGAGATTTTGGATATACCTTAAACTTAGAGTAAGTCTTGGAAAATGGTAAAAGAGAAATTGAGAATCTCTTTTTATTAGAGTAATTGAAGTTGAGGAAGACTTCCCTCTTTACCTGAGCTTTCCTAGTCATCGAATGGTAGAGGATGACTTTACTACTTAGGGTGATCCTAAATCCGGGATAGTGTGAAGATTTTTGTGCATCTTCCCTATCCCAGACGGCTACTAGTGAGACGATTTCTATGCGTCCTCTCTATTCTAGTAATGTTGGTCTATCCTTATGTCTAGATTGATAATTTCTATGCATTCACTTTACTAGACTGAGATTGACAGTTGTGTGGCAAATTGATCGTCATAAATAGGTTGAAGTACACCAACCCAAAAGCAAGCTACTACCAAGTGAATGAATCATATTATTAGCTCATAACTTTGAACATAATATGAGACTTGATTCTTAAAGACTTAAGATATGATGAGATTTTCTTAAAAGAGATTGATGAATTGAGATTGGATAACTTGATTCATGACTTGAGTATTTTTTAGAAACAAGATTTATTGGTACGATTTTGATGTTAATGGTATTTTTGCTTATTTGAAAATACAAGATTCGATATCATGATCTATAATTCAACGATATAAAATCTAAAAATATGATTTATGATGTAAATTTTGATGATATGAATGATTTTCTAAAGATAAAATGAACTGACTATTTGGGGAAAATGAAGGACTTGTTTTGGCTTTCTTCCACCTTCCTAGAAAGATAATAAATGTTTTGAATTGGATTTTTCCCCGCTGAGAAATAATTCTTACCCCCTACATTTATGTTTTCCATAATGATTACAGGAAGAATCTACAGCTGACAATCGAGATGAAGCTTGAGTGAGCAGAAGAATAAGGAGATAGTTATTTTATTTGTTACTGATTTTGTATAGTGTGGCAGCAAAATGTATATAATGTTTAGCGAGGTATAATTTGTATATTATTCAGTTCATATTGTATGTATTTTATGTTTCCGTGTGAGGCTCATGTTTTGTATATAATCAAATTGTTTTATTTAAAAATTTTGGATATTCATAAGTAGTGTACCAAATTTCTAGTTATTGATGCGTACATCAGTTACGTCATTAGTACTACTAATTTGGGATGTTACAAGTGATGCGACTCTAATAGGAGTATTTAATGGAGTGATAATGATCTGTATGTAAATCAAATGGTTTGTTAGCTATTATGGTAATTAGCATCTTTGTTTTACATATTGGTGTTTGTTGAAGGATATGATCCTCACATTAGAGGATAATCTATGGTGGGTGTGGAGGAACAGGTCCCTCCCTACTATAGTGATGAGCTTAGGATGGACTTCCACTCCCTCATTATATATATATATATATATATATATATATATATATATATATATATATATATATATATATATATATGTTGAGTTTTAATTAAAGAATGTGTTTTATTTTAAATAGCTGGAAATATTACGATGACATATTTTTGTAAAACTATTGATAATTTTTTGAATTCTCACCCCCGTATATTTGTATTTCCATATTATTTCCTAGGACTTCAAAGGCATCTACAACCAAAAAGGAAAATCAGAATCATGAAAAAAGAATATCATATAAGGATATTAGACAAGTATTGTATTAGGATTTGTATAAGAAGTGCCTTGAAGACATAATATGTAATATTTGTATTATGATATATGTATTTGCATAAAAATTCTTTTAATATATGTATATTATTACACTTATAATAGGCTCATTTTTTGTTTATGTTGTAAACATTTTCACAAATTTTGTTATTAGTATCAGACTGATATACCTAATCCTAACTTATAATGCATGATCTTGGACATGTTATTAGTGATAGTATTAGGGTGTTATAATGCTCGTGATACAAGTTTTATATTCTGCTTAGTTATTTGAAGTAGGGAACTCGAACCTTAAAGAATGTTGTATCATAAGCCCTGTAACACCCTCCGTAGGGCATTACATTTTCGACAAAAATGTTTGAAACTGAATCCCAAGTTTATAAATCATTTTATCTTTATAAAATGTGAGTTGGAAATTTTCCCTTTTTATTGATAACTTAAACTTAACCAAATAAGGAAAATACAAACATATTAAATTATTTATTTTCCATCTCATAAACCAATAATAGCATAAAATACATAAAGCTTATGTTCTCACAATATACTTACAAGCAATATAATCAAACCTAAACTTGCCCAAGTTCAAGACAACTGGAAGGAAGGTTCTCCTCTGTATCCAAATTCTCTGACTAGAGAGTACCTTGACAAACAGAAATCCGAGCAGAAAATACTACGAATTCCTCCCTAGGAGTATAGTGAAGATCACTCCACAACTCCCTGATAGGCATAACAAACTCTACGTATCCAACCGCAATAGTAAAAGTAGTGGCCCCTTGGCGGGTCCTACTTATGGATAGAGTAATGTCTCCACAATACTCTACATATCTCGTATCCCAATGGACACACCAAGCGTCAATGCCTTTGAGAAACTGTAAACTAACGAAGCCTCGCGAATTCCTTCTGGCAGCCATTGTCGTCTTCTCAGACATTAACATAAAATAGAAAACAGACCAAGCAATAACACAAAGAGGTGAGAACCCCCTACATCAATACCATCATGGCAATAGAGAAACAGTACAGACAATAGAATCATTCAATACAAAAATACACAGAATGATAGTTATAGTCATGTCATCAACTAGTAAATAGTTCAATAAACATATATCGCAATACATATGAACATCAGTAATATCACAATAAGATCTACTAAATATGTCCCCAAATGACATGTGTACCGACTATGCCACAACAGTATATGTACCGACTATGCATATGCACAATGCACCGTTTCCTGCTCTATGGAGCTAAGCAAATTCAGAGAGAATGATGAGGGAGTACATGTCTGCATCTCATTAGCCTTAATTCAAGTGCCACATTTTCTTAATTCGTGCATCATGCCTTATACAAGACATTCTCACCAAATCACGAATAGGTATAGTGTCACGTCGAGATCGTCAGTGTGTTTGCATCAATTACCATAACGCAGTTGAGCAACCAACTGGCCACCAATGGCATTCCGCACCCCGACGTCTCCAAGATCCATGAAAGACCTTCACCACACAAATCTCACTCACACTAAGGTGTAAATTCAATCTCCTAGGCCACCGGCCTTAACAAAGTCCACTTGACTTACACAATGCATGATCAATGATTCGATGCATCAAACAAGCCACCACGGGCAAAATCCATTCTCCAACATTTTTGGGTCCAGTACGTCGGCCCGATAGCAAACCGTTGTTTTCTCAATTGTGTAGCACTTTTACAGCGTTTTCACAATCGCGTGACACTTTTGTCACGTTTTCAAATCACGTAAATATTTTCCAACATTTTTCTAATCGTGTAAAAATATTTAAACATTTTCTAAATCGCGTAGCTCAAAAATCAGTATTTTTGAAATGCGTAAGATTTTTTTACTGTTTTTCACTGTATAAAAATATTCCTTAGCGTTCTTAAATTCAATTCTGACACTCTCCATGTGTAAAATATTATTCGGACGTCATTTCCTATTTTTCTCATAAAAACTCCCCTAAATAATAATTTCTGACATTTTTCTTAAAATCTATATTATTTAAATTTAATAAAATCTTCTAATATTTTCTTCTCAAGAATTTAAATTACTTTTAATTTAATCAAATTGTATAAATCAAATTCCTCCAACGTGCTTCAAAACCCAAATGGGTGAGCTATACATTATCAACTTCAAATTATAAATTTATTTTCCTACATTGTTCATAAAACTTCATTACTTTGGTTAAATCACAATCTTCAAAATCTATTATCCATTGACCTTCACTAAACCACTTTAAAATAAAATACTTAAAACATCTCAAATCACCCCTTTAAATTCATTTTCCTTCTCAAGACTAAAAGTCCACTCTTTTCCCAAAATAAAACTTTGTTCACTTACTTTCTCAACTTGTAAAACCTTAAATTCATACCCTTTTTCCACCTTATAAATTATTAATTCAATTCCTCATCACCTACTCTTCTATGTCCATCCTTTATAAAATATTTTCAACTTGACGCACCCAAAATTAGTGTGAAGGTCGTGAGCCTCTATGGTCATTGGGACCAAAATTCTTTCCTTTCCAATATACATTCATAGCATATAACATGTTTAAATCATCAAACTTCTATCATATCAAACTCATAAATAATATCACAATTAAAACATCACATATGAACAATAAATAATCGTACCAATTTCATGCATATTATTAACATACTAAAATCACATAAAAATAAATAAACACATATACAAGTAAGCATACACAATCGGATGAATCAATCCTCACATGGATTCTTCACCCACACATACAAATTTTGTTCCTCATCACCATGAATGATTGATGAGGTTATTCTCCCTCTTACCTTTTGTTGATGCTCCTAAGCTCCTTGTATGTCTCCTTTCAAGTTGATGTTCTCCACCAAGTAGAACTTTAAACAAAGAAAACATGTAATATTAATATCTAAAGCTTAACTAAGGTAACCATGGATTCAAATCATGGTTTAGAACTTTTAAAACAAGATTAAAGATGAAGATCAAGAACTTCACCTCAAAAGCCTTCAAACTTGAGCTTAGGAAAAATACTTGAAGATGATGGATTTAGAAGAAAGTCTCAACATGAAAATTCCTTGGATTTGCATCTAGATTCAATATCTATGTTTGGATGGTACTATAGAGGGTTGGATATGGTATTTCGGTACTTTGGCTGTGTAGTATCAAAAGAAAGGAAAAAGATGAGAGTTTTTATGTATAGTTTTGGCTTTGAAAGAACTCCTTGAAGATGGATGATTTTGATCAAGACTTCAACTACAAAATGTCTTGAAATAAGATAAGGATTCAAGAAATATGATTAGTATAAATTATTGAAGGTTGGGTGATGGCATGGAATGGTGTGGCCGTGAGGTGTTCTTGAAAGAAATGGAGAGAATTTTGTGAAGCTTGCTTTAGGAAGATGATGAAGATGAAATGAAATGAATGAAGAGTCTTACTTTGCTTCTCCTGAAGCCTAAAACCGTGAGCCCCCCCCTGGACACCAAGAAAGTGTCTAAATTCATCTAGCCACTTTTTGAAGCTTCAAGAACCATAGATTGAATCAATGGTTGATCTTTGATCAGCGATGTCGCACTCGCCTCAAAATAGACTAGGATTCATGGAATGTAGCATAATGCATAACCTAGGTCATCTCCCAAGGACCAATTCGGATTTCTCAAGCATATTAGAAATTATCAATAAGTAGGGGGTTTTGTTCATTGCAATAACAGAAAACGAGTTTAAATTGAGAAAATTCAATTAAGGAAACACCAATCCAATGTCTTCAATTCAAGTGGCAGAATCAATCATTGTTCAAGAGAATTTCTGTTGTTTACACCTCTCGTTAATCCGAAATCAACTAGATAATCACCCAAAGAATTTATCAATTCAAACACTTAATCACAATCGCAATTCTTGATTAAGATTGATTTAGGAACAAATTTAGATTAACATAGATTATCAATCGATGATCTATTCTCCCTTAGATTCAGATTAATCAACCCTAATTCTAACTTCAATTTCGAAATTCCAATCGAATTCAATTGAGAAGGAGAAGAGGAAGAACACAAACAGAATTTATAATCAAACAAGAGAACTCAAAATTCTAACCACCATCATTGAATTCCTTGGATTGATTGGAGCTTTAGCCTTCCATGGCCATCACGAAAATTGCGAGAGAAGAAAGTAAAACGAAAAATAGAGAGAAGATGAAGAGAAAGGGGTTTCGTAAATCTGTTAAAACTGAATCACCACAAAAAGCTCCATTCGAAATCTGCCTAAACCTATTTGTAACTGAAAGTTATTCTGTAATTCCTAATCTACCCCTAGCCCAAACTGTAGCCCTCTGAATAAGCTTTTCAGAGACATATCATTTGCCTTAATTGGGCTTAAATTGAGAGAGATAGGCCCAAATCATTGAGGAAAGGTCCAAGCATTGTGACAGCAACAGCACCCTGACTTTGAGGCCCAATTTCGCCTTGAATCCAGCTGAATTAGAAAAATTGCATTAGACACCAGATTGTAGATCTTCATCTCAGCTTTCAGGGGACTCCAAGATCATCCAAATACGATATTTGTAGCCCAAGTTATGGCCTGTACAAGACAGAAAGGTCAAACTGAGTTAAAATCCGAAAATTAATGAAGTTTTTACAATTAAGCTCAATGAAGACCAATCATCTAAAACTCATCTACAAACATAATATTGGACACAATTAACATCAATTAGGCCAAATATGAAGCAATAATGAATGGCTCAAAATTGATTGATCACTATCCTTCCCCCCCAACTAAATCATAACATTGTCCTCATTATGCATTATGCTACATTCCATGAATCCTAGTCTATTTTTGCAGGAATTTTGTAGTATAGTGGTGAGTATTCCCCCCTGTCACGCGGGTGACCCGGTTCGATCCCGCAACGGCGCCAAATTTTGATCAGCGATGTCGCACTCGCCTCAAAATAGACTAGGATTCATGGAATGTAGCATAATGCATAACCTAGGTCATCTCCCAAGGACCAATTCGGATTTCTCAAGCATATTAGAAATTATCAATAAGTAGGGGGTTTTGTTCATTGCAATAACAGAAAACGAGTTTAAATTGAGAAAATTCAATTAAGGAAACACCAATCCAAGGTCTTCAATTCAAGTGGCAGAATCAATCATTGTTCAAGAGAATTTCGTTGTTTACACCTCTGTTAATCCGAAATCAACTAGATAATCACCCAAAGAATTTATCAATTCAAACAGAATCACAATCGCAATTCTTGATTAAGATTGATTTAGGAACAAATTTAGATTAACATAGATGATCAATCGATGATCTATTCTCCCTTAGATTCAGATTAATCAACCCTAATTCTAACTTCAATTTCGAAATTCCAATCAGAATTCAATTGAGAAGGAGAAGAGGGAAGAACACAAAGAATTTATAATCAAACAAGAGAACTCAAAATTCTAACCACCATCATTGAATTCCTTGGATTGATTGGAGCTTTAGCCTTCCATGGCCATCACGAAAATTGCAGAGAAGAAAGTAAAACGAAAAATAGAGAGAAGATGAAGAGAAAGGGGTTTATGTAAATCTGTTAAACTGAATCACCACAAAAAGCTCCATTCGAAATCTGCCTAAACCTATTTGTAACTGAAAGTTATTCTGTAATTCCTAATCTACCCCTAGCCCAAACTGTAGCCCTCTGAATAAGCTTTTCAGAGACATATCATTTGCCTTAATTGGGCTTAAATTGAGAGAGATAGGCCCAAATCATTGAGGAAAGGTCCAAGCATTGTGACAGCAACAGCACCCTGACTTTGAGGCCCAATTTCGCCTTGAATCCAGCTGAATTAGAAAAATTGCATTAGACACCAGATTGTAGATCTTCATCTCAGCTTTCAGGGGACTCCAAGATCATCCAAATACGATATTTGTAGCCCAAGTTATGGCCTGTACAAGACAGAAAGGTCAAACTGAGTTAAAATCCGAAAATTAATGAAGTTTTTACAATTAAGCTCAATGAAGACCAATCATCTAAAACTCATCTACAAACATAATATTGGACACAATTAACATCAATTAGGCCAAATATGAAGCAATAATGAATGGCTCAAAATTGATTGATCACTATCCTTCCCCCCCAACTAAATCATAACATTGTCCTCATTATGCATTATGCTACATTCCATGAATCCTAGTCTATTTTTGCAGGAATTTTGTAGTATAGTGGTGAGTATTCCCCCTGTCACGCGGGTGACCCGGTTCGATCCCCGGCAACGGCGCCCAAATTTTGATCAGCGATGTCGCACTCGCCTCAAAATAGACTAGGATTCATGGAATGTAGCATAATGCATAACCTAGGTCATCTCCCAAGGACCAATTCGGATTTCTCAAGCATATTAGAAATTATCAATAAGTAGGGGGTTTTGTTCATTGCAATAATGGAAAACGAGTTTAAATTGAGAAAATTCAATTAAGGAAACACCAATCCAAGGTCTTCAATTCAAGTGGCAGAATCAATCATTGTTCAAGAGAATTTCTGTTGTTTACACCTCTGTTAATCCGAAATCAACTAGATAATCACCCAGCAATTTATCAATTCAAACAGAATCACAATCGCAATTCTTGATTAAGATTGATTTAGGAACAAATTTAGATTAACATAGATTATCAATCGATGATCTATTCTCCCTTAGATTCAGATTAATCAACCCTAATTCTAACTTCAATTTCGAAATTCCAATCAGAATTCAATTGAGAAGGAGAAGAGGGAAGAACACAACAGAATTTATAATCAAACAAGAGAACTCAAAATTCTAACCACCATCATTGAATTCCTTGGATTGATTGGAGCTTTAGCCTTCCATGGCCATCACGAAAATTGAGAGAGAAGAAAGTAAAACGAAAAATAGAGAGAAGATGAAGAGAAAGGGGTTTCGTAAATTGTTAAAACTGAATCACCACAAAAAGCTCCATTCGAAATCTGCCTAAACCTATTTGTAACTGAAAGTTATTCTGTAATTCCTAATCTACCCCTAGCCCAAACTGTAGCCCTCTGAATAAGCTTTTCAGAGACATATCATTTGCCTTAATTGGGCTTAAATTGAGAGAGATAGGCCCAAATCATTGAGGAAAGGTCCAAGCATTGTGACAGCAACAGCACCCTGACTTTGAGGCCCAATTTCGCCTTGAATCCAGCTGAATTAGAAAAATTGCATTAGACACCAGATTGTAGATCTTCATCTCAGCTTTCAGGGGACTCCAAGATCATCCAAATACGATATTTGTAGCCCAAGTTATGGCCTGTACAAGACAGAAAGGTCAAACTGAGTTAAAATCCGAAAATTAATGAAGTTTTTACAATTAAGCTCAATGAAGACCAATCATCTAAAACTCATCTACAAACATAATATTGGACACAATTAACATCAATTAGGCCAAATATGAAGCAATAATGAATGGCTCAAAATTGATTGATCACTATCCTTCCCCCCCAACTAAATCATAACATTGTCCTCATTATGCATTATGCTACATTCCATGAATCCTAGTCTATTTTTGCAGGAATTTTGTAGTATAGTGGTGAGTATTCCCACCTGTCACGCGGGTGACCCGGTTCGATCCCCGGCAACGGCGCCAAATTTTGATCAGCGATGTCGCACTCGCCTCAAAATAGACTAGGATTCATGGAATGTAGCATAATGCATAACCTAGGTCATCTCCCAAGGACCAATTCGGATTTCTCAAGCATATTAGAAATTATCAATAAGTAGGGGTTTTGTTCATTGCAATAATATAAAACGAGTTTAAATTGAGAAAATTCAATTAAGGAAACACCAATCCAAGGTCTTCAATTCAAGTGGCAGAATCAATCATTGTTCAAGAGAATTTCGTTGTTTACACCTCTCGTTAATCCGAAATCAACTAGATAATCACCCAGAATTTATCAATTCAAACAGAATCACAATCGCAATTCTTGATTAAGATTGATTTAGGAACAAATTTAGATTAACATAGATTATCAATCGATGATCTATTCTCCCTTAGATTCAGATTAATCAACCCTAATTCTAACTTCAATTTCGAAATTCCAATCAGAATTCAATTGAGAAGGAGAAGAGGGAAGAACACAACAGAATTTATAATCAAACAAGAGAACTCAAAATTCTAACCACCATCATTGAATTCCTTGGATTGATTGGAGCTTTAGCCTTCCATGGCCATCACGAAAATTGCAGAGAAGAAAGTAAAACGAAAAATAGAGAGAAGATGAAGAGAAAGGGGTTTCTGTAAATCTGTTAAAACTGAATCACCACAAAAAGCTCCATTCGAAATCTGCCTAAACCTATTTGTAACTGAAAGTTATTCTGTAATTCCTAATCTACCCCTATCCCAAACTGTAGCCCTCTGAATAAGCTTTTCAGAGACATATCATTTGCCTTAATTGGGCTTAAATTGAGAGAGATAGGCCCAAATCATTGAGGAAAGGTCCAAGCATTGTGACAGCAACAGCACCCTGACTTTGAGGCCCAATTTCGCCTTGAATCCAGCTGAATTAGAAAAATTGCATTAGACACCAGATTGTAGATCTTCATCTCAGCTTTCAGGGGACTCCAAGATCATCCAAATACGATATTTGTAGCCCAAGTTATGGCCTGTACAAGACAGAAAGGTCAAACTGAGTTAAAATCCGAAAATTAATGAAGTTTTTACAATTAAGCTCAATGAAGACCAATCATCTAAAACTCATCTACAAACATAATATTGGACACAATTAACATCAATTAGGCCAAATATGAAGCAATAATGAATGGCTCAAAATTGATTGATCACTATCCTTCCCCCCCAACTAAATCATAACATTGTCCTCATTATGCATTATGCTACATTCCATGAATCCTAGTCTATTTTTGCAGGAATTTTGTAGTATAGTGGTGAGTATTCACCGTCACGCGGGTGACCCGGGTTCGATCCCCGACAACGGCGCCAAATTTTGATCAGCGATGTCGCACTCGCCTCAAAATAGACTAGGATTCATGGAATGTAGCATAATGCATAACCTAGGTCATCTCCCAAGGACCGATTCGGATTTCTCAAGCATATTAGAAATTATCAATAAGTAGGGGTTTTGTTCATTGCAATAACAGAAAACGAGTTTAAATTGAGAAAATTCAATTAAGGAAACACCAATCCAAGGTCTTCAATTCAAGTGGCAGAATCAATCATTGTTCAAGAGAATTTCGTTGTTTACACCTCCGTTAATCCGAAATCAACTAGATAATCACCCAAAGAATTTATCAATTCAAAGAATCACAATCGCAATTCTTGATTAAGATTGATTTAGGAACAAATTTAGATTAACATAGATTATCAATCGATGATCTATTCTCCCTTAGATTCAGATTAATCAACCCTAATTCTAACTTCAATTTCGAAATTCCAATCAGAATTCAATTGAGAAGGAGAAGAGGGAAGAACACAAATGAAATTTATAATCAAACAAGAGAACTCAAAATTCTAACCACCATCATTGAATTCCTTGGATTGATTGGAGCTTTAGCCTTCCATGGCCATCACGAAAATTGCAGAGAAGAAAGTAAAACGAAAAATAGAGAGAAGATGAAGAGAAAGGGGTTTCTGTAAATCTGTTAAAACTGAATCACCACAAAAAGCTCCATTCGAAATCTGCCTAAACCTATTTGTAACTGAAAGTTATTCTGTAATTCCTAATCTACCCCTAGCCCAAACTGTAGCCCTCTGAATAAGCTTTTCAGAGACATATCATTTGCCTTAATTGGGCTTAAATTGAGAGAGATAGGCCCAAATCATTGAGGAAAGGTCCAAGCATTGTGACAGCAACAGCACCCTGACTTTGAGGCCCAATTTCGCCTTGAATCCAGCTGAATTAGAAAAATTGCATTAGACACCAGATTGTAGATCTTCATCTCAGCTTTCAGGGGACTCCAAGATCATCCAAATACGATATTTGTAGCCCAAGTTATGGCCTGTACAAGACAGAAAGGTCAAACTGAGTTAAAATCCGAAAATTAATGAAGTTTTTACAATTAAGCTCAATGAAGACCAATCATCTAAAACTCATCTACAAACATAATATTGGACACAATTAACATCAATTAGGCCAAATATGAAGCAATAATGAATGGCTCAAAATTGATTGATCACTATCCTTCCCCCCCAACTAAATCATAACATTGTCCTCATTATGCATTATGCTACATTCCATGAATCCTAGTCTATTTTTGCAGGAATTTTGTAGTATAGTGGTGAGTATTCCCGCCTGTCACGCGGGTGACCCGGGTTCGATCCCCGGCAACGGCGCCAAATTTTGATCAGCGATGTCGCACTCGCCTCAAAATAGACTAGGATTCATGGAATGTAGCATAATGCATAACCTAGGTCATCTCCCAAGGACCAATTCGGATTTCTCAAGCATATTAGAAATTATCAATAAGTAGGGGGTTTTGTTCATTGCAATAACAGTAAAACGAGTTTAAATTGAGAAAATTCAATTAAGGAAACACCAATCCAAGGTCTTCAATTCAAGTGGCAGAATCAATCATTGTTCAAGAGAATTTCGTTGTTTACACCTCTCGTTAATCCGAAATCAACTAGATAATCACCCAAGAATTTATCAATTCAAACAGAATCACAATTGCAATTCTTGATTAAGATTGATTTAGGAACAAATTTAGATTAACATAGATTATCAATCGATGATCTATTCTCCCTTAGATTCAGATTAATCAACCCTAATTCTAACTTCAATTTCGAAATTCCAATCGAATTCAATTGAGAAGGAGAAGAGGGAAGAACACAATGTAATTTATAATCAAACAAGAGAACTCAAAATTCTAACCACCATCATTGAATTCCTTGGATTGATTGGAGCTTTAGCCTTCCATGGCCATCACGAAAATTGCAGAGAAGAAAGTAAAACGAAAAATAGAGAGAAGATGAAGAGAAAGGGGTTTCTGTAAATCTGTTAAAACTGAATCACCACAAAAAGCTCCATTCGAAATCTGCCTAAACCTATTTGTAACTGAAAGTTATTCTGTAATTCCTAATCTACCCTAGCCCAAACTGTAGCCCTCTGAATAAGCTTTTCAGAGACATATCATTTGCCTTAATTGGGCTTAAATTGAGAGAGATAGGCCCAAATCATTGAGGAAAGGTCCAAGCATTGTGACAGCAACAGCACCCTGACTTTGAGGCCCAATTTCGCCTTGAATCCAGCTGAATTAGAAAAATTGCATTAGACACCAGATTGTAGATCTTCATCTCAGCTTTCAGGGGACTCCAAGATCATCCAAATACGATATTTGTAGCCCAAGTTATGGCCTGTACAAGACAGAAAGGTCAAACTGAGTTAAAATCCGAAAATTAATGAAGTTTTTACAATTAAGCTCAATGAAGACCAATCATCTAAAACTCATCTACAAACATAATATTGGACACAATTAACATCAATTAGGCCAAATATGAAGCAATAATGAATGGCTCAAAATTGATTGATCACTATCCTTCCCCCCCAACTAAATCATAACATTGTCCTCATTATGCATTATGCTACATTCCATGAATCCTAGTCTATTTTTGCAGGAATTTTGTAGTATAGTGGTGAGTATTCCCGCCTCGTCACGCGGGTGACCGGGTTCGATCCCGACAACGGCGCCAAATTTTGATCAGCGATGTCGCACTCGCCTCAAAATAGACTAGGATTCATGGAATGTAGCATAATGCATAACCTAGGTCATCTCCCAAGGACCAATTCGGATTTCTCAAGCATATTAGAAATTATCAATAAGTAGGGGGTTTTGTTCATTGCAATAACAGAAAACGAGTTTAAATTGAGAAAATTCAATTAAGGAAACACCAATCCAAGGTCTTCAATTCAAGTGGCAGAATCAATCATTGTTCAAGAGAATTTTCGTTGTTTACACCTCTGTTAATCCGAAATCAACTAGATAATCACCCAGCAATTTATCAATTCAAACAGAATCACAATTGCAATTCTTGATTAAGATTGATTTAGGAACAAATTTAGATTAACATAGATTATCAATCGATGATCTATTCTCCCTTAGATTCAGATTAATCAACCCTAATTCTAACTTCAATTTCGAAATTCCAATCAGAATTCAATTGAGAAGGAGAAGAGGGAAGAACACAACAGAATTTATAATCAAACAAGAGAACTCAAAATTCTAACCACCATCATTGAATTCCTTGGATTGATTGGAGCTTTAGCCTTCCATGGCCATCACGAAAATTGCAGAGAAGAAAGTAAAACGAAAAATAGAGAGAAGATGAAGAGAAAGGGGTTTCTGTAAATCTGTTAAAACTGAATCACCACAAAAAGCTCCATTCGAAATCTGCCTAAACCTATTTGTAACTGAAAGTTATTCTGTAATTCCTAATCTACCCCTAGCCCAAACTGTAGCCCT
The DNA here is from genome assembly GCA_029884605.1 of Ormosia emarginata. Taxonomy (NCBI): domain Eukaryota; kingdom Viridiplantae; phylum Streptophyta; class Magnoliopsida; order Fabales; family Fabaceae; genus Ormosia; species Ormosia emarginata. Next base: position 5,097,735 of record JAQQTP010000074.1, read on the forward strand.
CTGAATAAGCTTTTCAGAGACATATCATTTGCCTTAATTGGGCTTAAATTGAGAGAGATAGGCCCAAATCATTGAGGAAAGGTCCAAGCATTGTGACAGCAACAGCACCCTGACTTTGAGGCCCAATTTCGCCTTGAATCCAGCTGAATTAGAAAAATTGCATTAGACACCAGATTGTAGATCTTCATCTCAGCTTTCAGGGGACTCCAAGATCATCCAAATACGATATTTGTAGCCCAAGTTATGGCCTGTACAAGACAGAAAGGTCAAACTGAGTTAAAATCCGAAAATTAATGAAGTTTTTACAATTAAGCTCAATGAAGACCAATCATCTAAAACTCATCTACAAACATAATATTGGACACAATTAACATCAATTAGGCCAAATATGAAGCAATAATGAATGGCTCAAAATTGATTGATCACTATCCTTCCCCCCCAACTAAATCATAACATTGTCCTCATTATGCATTATGCTACATTCCATGAATCCTAGTCTATTTTTGCAGGAATTTTGTAGTATAGTGGTGAGTATTCCCGCCTGTCACGCGGGTGACCCGGGTTCGATCCCCGGCAACGGCGCCAAATTTTGATCAGCGATGTCGCACTCGCCTCAAAATAGACTAGGATTCATGGAATGTAGCATAATGCATAACCTAGGTCATCTCCCAAGGACCAATTCGGATTTCTCAAGCATATTAGAAATTATCAATAAGTAGGGGGTTTTGTTCATTGCAATAACAGAAAACGAGTTTAAATTGAGAAAATTCAATTAAGGAAACACCAATCCAAGGTCTTCAATTCAAGTGGCAGAATCAATCATTGTTCAAGAGAATTTCTGTTGTTTACACCTCTGTTAATCCGAAATCAACTAGATAATCACCCAGCAATTTATCAATTCAAACAGAATCACAATCGCAATTCTTGATTAAGATTGATTTAGGAACAAATTTAGATTAACATAGATTATCAATCGATGATCTATTCTCCCTTAGATTCAGATTAATCAACCCTAATTCTAACTTCAATTTCGAAATTCCAATCAGAATTCAATTGAGAAGGAGAAGAGGGAAGAACACAACAGAATTTATAATCAAACAAGAGAACTCAAAATTCTAACCACCATCATTGAATTCCTTGGATTGATTGGAGCTTTAGCCTTCCATGGCCATCACGAAAATTGCAGAGAAGAAAGTAAAACGAAAAATAGAGAGAAGATGAAGAGAAAGGGGTTTCTGTAAATCTGTTAAAACTGAATCACCACAAAAAGCTCCATTCGAAATCTGCCTAAACCTATTTGTAACTGAAAGTTATTCTGTAATTCCTAATCTACCCCTAGCCCAAACTGTAGCCCTCTGAATAAGCTTTTCAGAGACATATCATTTGCCTTAATTGGGCTTAAATTGAGAGAGATAGACCCAAATCATTGAGGAAAGGTCCAAGCATTGTGACAGCAACAGCACCCTGACTTTGAGGCCCAATTTCGCCCTGAATCCAGCTGAATTAGAAAAATTGCATTAGACACCAGATTGTAGATCTTCATCTCAGCTTTCAGGGGACTCCAAGATCATCCAAATACGATATTTGTAGCCCAAGTTATGGCCTGTACAAGACAGAAAGGTCAAACTGAGTTAAAATCCGAAAATTAATGAAGTTTTTACAATTAAGCTCAATGAAGACCAATCATCTAAAACTCATCTACAAACATAATATTGGACACAATTAACATCAATTAGGCCAAATATGAAGCAATAATGAATGGCTCAAAATTGATTGATCACTATCCTTCCCCCCCAACTAAATCATAACATTGTCCTCATTATGCATTATGCTACATTCCATGAATCCTAGTCTATTTTTGCAGGAATTTTGTAGTATAGTGGTGAGTATTCCCGCCTGTCACGCGGGTGACCCGGTTCGATCCCGGCAACGGCGCCAAATTTTGATCAGCGATGTCGCACTCGCCTCAAAATAGACTAGGATTCATGGAATGTAGCATAATGCATAACCTAGGTCATCTCCCAAGGACCAATTCGGATTTCTCAAGCATATTAGAAATTATCAATAAGTAGGGGGTTTTGTTCATTGCAATAATGTAAAACGAGTTTAAATTGAGAAAATTCAATTAAGGAAACACCAATCCAAGGTCTTCAATTCAAGTGGCAGAATCAATCATTGTTCAAGAGAATTTTATCGTTGTTTACACCTCTGTTAATCCGAAATCAACTAGATAATCACCCAAAGAATTTATCAATTCAAACAGAATCACAATCGCAATTCTTGATTAAGATTGATTTAGGAACAAATTTAGATTAACATAGATTATCAATCGATGATCTATTCTCCCTTAGATTCAGATTAATCAACCCTAATTCTAACTTCAATTTCGAAATTCCAATCGAATTCAATTGAGAAGGAGAAGAGGAAGAACACAACAATTTATAATCAAACAAGAGAACTCAAAATTCTAACCACCATCATTGAATTCCTTGGATTGATTGGAGCTTTAGCCTTCCATGGCCATCACGAAAATTGCAGAGAAGAAAGTAAAACGAAAAATAGAGAGAAGATGAAGAGAAAGGGGTTTCGTAAATCTGTTAAACTGAATCACCACAAAAAGCTCCATTCGAAATCTGCCTAAACCTATTTGTAACTGAAAGTTATTCTGTAATTCCTAATCTACCCCTAGCCCAAACTGTAGCCCTCTGAATAAGCTTTTCAGAGACATATCATTTGCCTTAATTGGGCTTAAATTGAGAGAGATAGGCCCAAATCATTGAGGAAAGGTCCAAGCATTGTGACAGCAACAGCACCCTGACTTTGAGGCCCAATTTCGCCTTGAATCCAGCTGAATTAGAAAAATTGCATTAGACACCAGATTGTAGATCTTCATCTCAGCTTTCAGGGGACTCCAAGATCATCCAAATACGATATTTGTAGCCCAAGTTATGGCCTGTACAAGACAGAAAGGTCAAACTGAGTTAAAATCCGAAAATTAATGAAGTTTTTACAATTAAGCTCAATGAAGACCAATCATCTAAAACTCATCTACAAACATAATATTGGACACAATTAACATCAATTAGGCCAAATATGAAGCAATAATGAATGGCTCAAAATTGATTGATCAATCTTCAAAGCCTTTGCCTCCAAGCTTGTTTTCTATAGACTTAGATGACTTGAGTCATCAAGTTCTTGAAGTTTCCTAACTATGGGCTCCAAGGAAAAGCTAACCAAGTTTCTAATTCCATTGCTTCTTAATTGAATCAAGCTAACTTAGTTAGATTTCCTAACTTCTTTACTAACTACTTAGTTACATTGGTGTGACTAAGTAATCTTCTAGAAGGTACTAGAAAACTCTTGTAACTAGAAACTCTAAAGGGTAGCAAACTAGGTTTTGCTCCATTTAGTTACTACTTAGGCTTTTTAGATTAACTTAGTTAGGTTTAGGCTAACTTTGTTTAGGTCATCTAGTTTCTAACTAACTAGTCTAACCATTTTTATTGACCTTTTCCTGTTGGTTTAGAAATTCAAGCCACCTATTTTGACTAAATCCTAATGGTTCATAGAAAATATTTTCTAGATAATTACTACAGAAATTATTACTCAATGAACAGAACATTACTGCTTACCAAACAGTAAATATTTGTCCGCTATAAAATAAAAATATAGTCTATTTTTATTTCATAGATAATTTCTAAAAATGAAAAGATTATGTCACGTATCTTTTGAAATTAGGTTTAGTAAGATCCCCCGGCTTCGAATAAATACATAAAGATTTTCCCTGGCCTGAAAACTATTATTTTCCTGACTCGGAGCAAATCACACAAAACGATCAAATACAGTCATGGAACAGTCAAAATAATTTTACAGCATATAGAAATCACAAAACAGTACATTTCTATCATTACTGTCCAATAGCTAAATTTTGAGGTGTTACAAGCCCGACTTCATTTTCTAATATGACCCCAGCGTTGCTCCCCTTGGGATTTGAGGATCCATCAACATAGATGGTCCACGAATTGACTCTAGGATGGCCAGAATCCAATGTAAGCTCATCCAAAAACTCTTATAAGACTTGAGCCTTTATGGCCTATCTTGGCTCATAAACAATCATTCTCCGGGCGAGATTCGGCTTATGTAACTTGCTTATCGGTTGATCTATCCTTACAATCATAGGGTGACATTGAAAATACTATTGTAACTTTCTTGCAATAACCAGTATTGCTAGAACTAGTTTCTCAATCTTCTGATAGTGATCTCAGGGTCTTGCAGGACTTTGTTGACAAGATAAACAAGCCTCTAACTTTCATCGGTTTCTCTTATCAAGACTGAACTGATTGTAACACCCCAAATTTTATTTATTTTATGGTAAATATTTATTTTCTAATATTTGTGATTTTTAGAAATTTTTTTGGATTTTTCTGAGAATGCGAAATATTTTAATATTATTCATCATTTTGCGTGCAAATTGAGCGGAGCCAAAAAAATTAGATATTTTTCCCGAGAACCTTGATATGTGGAAATATCGATAGGGGATCTTACTAAACCCGAGACTGGACATGATTTACGAGGTTTTACATTTTTTGAGAAAATTTTATCAGATAAAATAATAATCGCTGTATAAATTTTATCTGTCAGATAAATTAGTACTGACTTCTGTCGACCGTAGTAATTGTTCATTAGATAATAACATGTATTAAAAACCCTATCACATTATCCTAATGTAATATACCTTAAGTCTAATCAAACCCACTTTAATTCAAATTTATTATATTTTAATCAAAGCTTCTTTGAGAAGCTTTGACCACCAAAAGACCAAGATGCCCTTGGCCTATTGAGGAAGCCATTCCTTCCCCTTCTCTCTCTCCATTGCCGCGGCACCCATTGTCCAAGGAGGGCAAAATTTTGCTCTCCCACTTAATTCATTTAATCACATTTCACTCATTTTCCTATAACACTTTCTCTCTCTAACTTCTTCTTCTTCATTTCCTCTTCCTTCTCTCTTTTTCTCTTTCTTCCCTATGAAAATTGCAGCCCCATTAGAGACCATTTTTCTTTCATTTTTCTCTTCACCAAGAACATTTCCATACTCACCTCAACCTTCTCTACATTTCCTATTTAGAAATTTTCTTTAAAATCCATCATCACCTCCATTGTCTTCTAGGGCAAAGCTTCAAGCTTTAAGGTAAAGTTTTCATTTTTCTTCTTCTTTCTCCTCATTTTCGTGCTTAATGGTCTCTTTGATGACCATGGATCTCTTCTTTTTCAACCATTGATGTTGATTCCTTGTCTTGAAATTCCTAGGGTTTTGGAAGCTCAAAATCGAAACCTTCAAGGAGCAAGTAGGAGATCATTTTTGTGTTCTTCCTTTAGGTAAGAGGGAGATTACTCACTTCAACCATTATTGGTGGTGAAGGAACCTTTGTATGCTCACTTTGTTTAGTGATTTTGTATGTTTACATATTTTTGAATTGGATTAATGCTTGATTGATGATCTTGAATGTGTTGGATGTGTTGAAAATGCTTGATGATATTAGGGTTGCTAAATGGAAAATTTGGAGTTTCCTACCCTAATGTGAGGCCACGGTTTTGACTAGAATTTAGGGATATAAATTGCTTTTTGTATACAATGAAATGAAGCTTAAGTGATTAAATGTTGAATGATAATATTAAAATTAGTGAATGGAAAATTTTAAGGGTTTAATACCCCAAGGTGAGGCCACAATTTTGGCTTTGGACCCTAAGGGATTGGATTGATTTGGTGTGAGATAAAATCTAAGTAATTTGGTATCAAGTAACTAATGCATAAAATAGAAAGAAATTGGAACCTTGATGACCTAGTGAGGCCACGTTTTTTAGAGAAAAATTAGGGGTTAAATGATGCCTTGATGCATCTTTGGAGTTTAAGAATTTAGAGACATGTATAATCCATAATCAAGTGGAAGAATTAAATTGAGTAACAACTCTTGAGAGTGCCATAGTTTTGAAGGGTTATTCAACTTAAAATTTTCATAATTGACCAAAGCTTAAGACTTTGAAAATGAGGATCCATGATGAGGACTTGTGATAATTGATGAACCACGAATACACATTGATGTTGAAAATTGATTCTATATTATTGTGAGACCCTATGTGGGCTAAGTACTTGTTGGTTGTGTACTTGATGAAATTATGACATGTTAACATTGAACCATGTATATATATGCCATTACGGTATATCTTATGATTAATGTACCATTGATGAACATACATGATGTACATTGCGTCGTCATGCATATATGTTGTCTGTTGGACATTGTTGAAAATGTGATGTATGCCTAGGAGTTTGAATAACACCTATGTGCGGGTGCGAGTAGACTAAGCGTAGGGTCATAATGGTTGACCCTGGGGGCGTCGGGGTGCGGGTGTCTCACAATAGATAGTGGTAGCTCCACTAGGGCCATGGGATAGATCGATGCAAACACACCGATGATCCGAACTGAGACGCTATCCTATATCATGATCAACTGTTGAGGTGCTATGTATAAGTCATTTGCGCAACTATTTTTATGAGATGAGCACACTATTTTTTTTAAGGCTGATGAGATACTGGCATAACTCCTTGATCATTCACTCTGAGAATTGTTTATGTCTAGCTCCATGGAGTAGGAATTTTGGTACCATTTGCATTGTGAACCGTCAGTCTCATAGATCATTGAGCATAAGTATTTATAACTGTGGAAATTATCTGTTATTATTACCGTAATATTTATTTAATTGCTTGAACTGTTGACTATTGGAAATGTTGATGTTGTCTGCCTATTATTAATGATATTTACTATTATTCATTATTGTTCTGCCCTTACTGTTAATTTTAATTATTACTGTAATTGGATGTATGAATTGTATTTATATGTGGGCGTCCAGTGCCGTTTGTTTTCTTGCTGCCATTTTGGTACTGAAGGCTGGGTGTCTCACCTCTTTCTGTATTTTTGTATTTTTTGTATTTCTATCGGACTGTGTACTTCTGAGAAGACGTTCGTGAGGAAGGGAAGGAAACACCTGAGTTTCCAGGATTCTGGCCACATTACGACTAGAGCTTACTGAGGATGTCGTTGCATCCACGTCGATTTTTGGGGTACGCTCGCATGACCTTTCATGGAGGGCCCAACTGCTGGCACATCAACTTGAGCACTGACCGGTGCATTTAACATGAGGAGCTGACTGTCTCTTTGGTGAGGGGCCGTTACGATACGCCTATTTTTTATTTTACTACTTTTGTCCACTTGGAGTTTTACTTGCCAATTAGATATCTGTGGAATTATCTATATTACACCTCACAGGAGGATTCGTTCCTCTCCACTGCTCGAGCTTCTGCCCGAAATTTGGTCGCTCTGATGGCAATTTCATTAGATGAAGAGGACCCTGAGGAGGACCCAGCTACGATCCCTTCTTATCAGTCATAGGGGCTGATACTGTCAGTGGCTACTAATGGCTAACTGTTTATCTTTTTGGGGAAGCCTGATGTTTTGCCGTATTTACTGGGTGTATATTTGTATCTTTCGGGTGGGTACATCTTTTGTTTTTTGTAATCCATGTTGTAATTGAACAAGCTTATGCATATAATATATATATATATATCACGTATTTCGATGTTTAACTATTTCGCAATCAAGATGGAAACTGTTTACTCTAACGATATATATAAACCGGGTGTAAATAAATTAACGAAATTACATCTTTCTGCATTTTTATTTTGTTCACATTTTACTTCACTATGATGCGGCATTCCTTCTTCGTGAGTTAAGAAAAAAGGGGCGTTACACTAATCGCCTCATTGTTGACAAAGAGGTAGGCATAAAGTGTTTCTTTGAGATCTGGTCTCGTCAGAGTTGATGATGTGGCTAGTAACTTCGCTTCAACTCTTGAAAGGCAGCCTCACACTTTGGGGTCCACTCAAAATTTCTTCTTTTGTTTTAAGATTTTGAATAAGGGAAGAGATTTTTGAGTGGTCTTGGCTAGAAAGTGAGTGAGGGCCGTTATCTAACCTATCAATTGTTGTACCTCTTTCACGGACTGTGGGCTGTACATATTGAGGACGACTTGATATTTCTTAAGGTTGGCTTCAATACCTCAATTTGTTAATAAAAACCCAAGAAATTTACTAGCCTATACTCCAAAAGCGCATTTTTCTAGGTTCAATCTCATATTATGCTTCCATATTTTGGTGAATACCTCTTCCAAATCTTTTACATGGTTACCAATTTCCGTCGTCTTGACTATCATGTCGTCTGTATAGTCTTCTAGCATCTTACCAATTTGTTTCTCGAAGACTTTATTCATCATTCATTGGTAAGTTGCTCCTGCATTTTTTAATTTGAATAGCAAGACACAGTAATAATAACTTCCTATCCCGATTATGAATGCAGTCTTGTCTTTGTCTTCCTAGTTCATGGGAATCTGATTATATTTAAAATAGGCATCCATGAACAAGAATAGCTGAAATCCAGATGAATTGTCCACCAAGTTGTCAATGTTGGGAAGTGGATAGGGGTTTTTTAGACAAGCTTTATTCAGGTCTGTATTGTAACACCCCGAAATTTGTTATTTCTTTGTAATGCCTGATTGTACTATTTTGTGGTTTCTGTGCACTATTAAATTTATTTTGTCTGTTCTGTGATTGTTTTTGAACTTTATATATATCACATATTTTGATGTTTAATTATTTCGCTATCAAGATGGAAATTGTTTACTCTAACGACAAATACAAACCAGGTCTAAATAAATTAACAAAATTACGTCTTTCCACATTTTTATTTTATTCATGTTTTACTTCACTATGATGTGGCGTTCCTTCTTCGCGAGTTAAGAAAAAGGGGCATTACACTGATCGCCTCATTGTTAACAAAGAGGTAGGCATAAAGTGTTTCTTTGAGATCCGGTCTTGTCAGAGTTGATGATGTGGCTAGTAACTTCACTTCAACTCTTGAAAGGCAGCCTCACACTTTGGGGTCCACTCAAAATTTCTTCTTTTGTTTTAAGATTTTGAATAAGGGAAGAGATTTTTGAGTGGCCTTGGCTAGAAAGTGAGTGAGGGTCGTTATCTAACTTATCAATTGTTGTACCTCTTTCATGGACTGTGGGCTACACATATCGAGGACGGCTTGATATTTCTCAAGGTTGGCTTCAATACCTCAATTTGTCAATAAAAACCCAAGAAATTTACCAGCCTATACTCCAAAAGTGCATTTTTATAGGTTCAATCTCATTATGCTTCCATATTTTGGTGAATACCTCTTCCAAATCTTTTTCATGGTTACCAATCTCTGTCGTCTTGACTATCATGTCGTCTATATAGTCTTCTAGCATCTTACCAATTTGTTTCTCGAAGACTTTATTCATCATTCATTGGTAAGTTGCTCCTGCATTTTTCAATCTAAATAGCAGGACACAGAAATAATAACTTCCTATCCCGGTTATGAATGCAGCCTTGTCTTCGTCTTCCTAGTTCATAGGAATCTGATTATATTTAAAATAGGCATCCATGAACAAGAGTAGCTGAAATCCAGATGAATTGTCCACCAACTTGTCAATGTTGGGAAGTGGATAGGGGTTTTTTAGGCAAGCTTTATTCAGGTCTGTATTGTAACACCCCGAAATTTGTTATTTCTATGTAATGCCTGATTGTATTATTTTGTGGTTTCTGTGCACTATTAAATTTATTTTGTCTATTCTGTGATTGCTTTTGAACTTTTTGTGTGTTTTACTCTAGGCCGAGAAAATAAAAATTTTCAGGCTGGGGAAAATCTTTGACGATTTATTCGGGGCCGGGGGAGCTTACTAAACCCAAATTCGAGAGACACGGTTCTCAATCTTTAAATTTTTAGAATTTATCTATCAAATAAAAAAATTCCGTGTTTTATTATCCATTAGACAATATCTACTGACTTGTGAGCAGTAGCTTTTGTCCATTGGGTAATAGTTTCTATAGCTTTTGTCATTGGACAATAATCTTTAGAAAAAATCTTGGTGACTTATTTTGTGAACCAATTAGAAGGCTTGATGCTTAAGGTGAACCAATGGAAATTGGTCAATATTAATGGCTTGAAAATTTAGTCATAAACCTAGAGTAACTAACTAGTTAACCTAAGCATAATTAGAACTAATTGAATCAAAACTCTGTTAGCTTTCCCCTTGAGCTCCACGACCAAGGAGGGTTCTTGCACCTTCTATAATTTGTGATTCATGCCATGACTCCTTAAGCCTGAACCAATAGAAAACCAAGTAACCAAAGCATGACAAGCTTGTGAACAACACCGTGTGCTCATTCACAAACTTGTTAGCTAAGTCTTTGACTCTCCATGTGATAACACTCCATAGCTAGGAGCTTTAGTTTTAGGATATTTCACTTAAGCATATCAAACTTTGTGACCAAAAAGCTTTTCTCTCCATTCTCTCTCTTCTAAACACAAAGAAAAACCTTACCTTCCTCCTTCATGAAGCTCTCGGCCACACTACCACAAAACACCATCTAAACTTCCATAATTCCATCTAACCTCATTTTCTTAACCTATACACTATTCTAAGACCTTTTCATGTTGTGAACCTAGCCTAGTTCTTCCATTTACTACCTTGAATCCAAGTTAGGGTTTTCTAATCTTCAAGGTAAAGTTCTTGTTTCTTGATTCTAAATTTTATTTTTAAGTTTCTAGACCATGATTGATCCATGGTTTTCTTGTTTTCAAGCTTGATTTGTAACTTTATTATGGTTTAAGTTTTCTAGGGTTTGGTTGTGGTATTACATGAAATCACCAAGAAGGCATCAAGAGGAGTTATTGGTCTTCCTTGAGGTAAGAGGGAGATTAACCTCATCAACCATGTACGGTGGTGAGGGATGAAATTGGTTGTTAGTGAAAAATTCATAAAGATTTATTCACTTGTATGTATATGTTTTATGCTTTGTAATTGTTTTGATTAATATGCTTTTATTGTTTTATTAGTATGCAAGAATATGTGATAGTTGAAGCATGATGATTGGTGTGTATGGTAGGATGTAATTCACCTTAAAAGGAAGAGTATGAAGGTTCCAAAGAACCTAGAGGCTCACGGCCTCAACATCATTTTTGGAGCAAATCTTTCTAAATTATTTTACTAATCATGAAATTAAGTGATTTAGTAACAAGTAATTGGATTAGAGATTTTTTTTATAAAGAAATATAAATTAGAAAATGAACAAATATTTTATAATGAAACATTAGGTGAATTTTGGCCAACATGCCAAGTTTTATTAATCTAGGTAAAAAAAAATAATTTCTTAAGAGTAGATGTAAGGGTTTAAGTAATCAGAATTTAAATTAGTGGATTTTAAGATATAACAAGAAAAGAAACAAGGTTTTGGAATCAAATGGAAAAGAAATTCGGTGATAAAGGGAAATAAATTTATAACTCAAAGTTTACTAACGTATAGCTCACCTATTGGGTTTTGAGGCGCGTTAGTAAGCTTTGAGCTATGATATTGGATTAAATCAAAGAAATGTGAATTTTCTGAGAAGTGGTAGAAAATACTCTTTAAAGGAATATTAATGTGAAAATATTATAAGTAAGGCCAAAATATATATATTATAAAGAAAGTTCCAAAATTTAGTTTAGAAAGCTAAGAAATAGTTTATGCGATTGAAAAAAAATACTGAAAAATCATACGTGTTTCCAAAATAGTGATTTTCAACTTATGCGATTGAGAAAATAATTTAAAATCACTACACGATTGAGAAAACATTTAAAAATGTCTACGCAATTTAGAAAACATTTGAAAATATTTTTGTGATTGCAAAAACGTTGGAAAATACTTACGTGATTTGAAAATGTAAGAAAAATGATACGCGATTGTGAAAATATGGTAAAAGTACTATGCGATTCAAAATAACAGCAAGTTGCTGTCGGGCCGACGTTGTGGACCCGGTTGTGTTAGAAAGTAGTACTACCATGTGATGGCGTGTTGTTATGAAAAATAGTGATAATGATATTTGTATGTATATTTGAATCATATATCATGCATTAAAAAATGTGTCAACTTTTATTTGGTAAAAGTGAGTTGCCTAAGATGAATTACTCCTTAGTGCAGGTGCAATATGTGTAATGTTGTTCACTGGTTAAACTTGGAGGCGTTGGTGTGCAAAGGATTCCACATGTGGCCAGTTGGTAGCTCCTTTGGGCCGTGATATTGGGCAACGCACTAACGATCTCAACAAAACATTATCCTTAATCACAATCTGGCGTAGACTGTCTTGTATAAGCCATGTTGCGTACGCTGAAATTCTGTTTTAGAACTCTATTAGAGGCTAATGAGATACAGACAGATCTTCTGGATCATTCTCTCTGAAATTGTGATTAGCTCCATGGAGTAGGAATTGGTCTGTGTACATATGTATATTGGGTCAGCATATTGATGTGACAATTATATTTATCTGATATATTATCTATGATGTGATAACATGATTCGATGTGTTAATACTATATTTGTATGTTTACTGTCATTTCTATACTATCGTATTGGTTTTAATGTAGGGGATCTCACATCTTCATGTTATGTTTGTTATGTTGTATGTTTATATTAAATAAAGATGGTGTAGAAGAATAGGCGGGATCGCCTGGATTATGTTTGAGATAGTTTATCTGGTATATGTTATGGCGTATCGACGAGGCATCATCTAGTTTATGCGTGTACAGTTCCACGAGGATGTGGATGCTTGGACCATAGACTTAGAAAGGGATCGTGTCGTTTATGTTGGGGAGCTAACCATAACTTTTAGTAGGACCAGTAATGGGAACCCTATTTTGTCTACTTCTGTTTCCTTACATTTAGAGTTCTCGATGCCCGTGAGGAATTTGTAGGGTATTCCTATTTACACCCCTAGAGAGAGTTTTATGGTGTTGTCTGCGCGTACTCCTGTTCCTAGGTTTGTGCAGAACTCGAGGTTTTTGTCTTTGGAGGAGACTTGGGAAAATCCTTCTGAGGAAGTTTCTCACTAGAAGTTTTATCTTTAGTTAGTTTAAATGCTTTGAAGTAACAGTTGTATATATTTACTTTTTGAAGTACAATCTTATGTATGTAAATTATTTGTAAACTGAGTTTTATATTTTGTATATTATGTGTGAGTAATGTTCAGTTATGTGTTGTATGGATTTATTTATTTATCTAATTTTTATATTATTCGCAAACGAAATTTTAAAATCAATAGCGTTACAAGATTAATTATTTTACAACTTGGGTAAGTTATATAAATTTTGGTCTTAAATGTGATACCCTATGGTGGGTGTTACCTGTATAGTCGACATAGATATGCCACTTCCTTTTAGACTTTTAACCAAGACCATGTTAGAGACCCAAGTGGTATAAGAAACTTCTCTAATGAGTCCAGCATCTAAGAGCTCTTTCACCTGCTTCTGAATTACCTCTTGCCTCTCAGGATCGACTTTCCACTTACATTGGGCCATCAACTTTGCATCTTTCATGATAGAAAGTCGGTGGCAAATGAATTCTGGGTCTAATCCTGGCATATATATGGATGTTTAGGCAAAAAGATCTTTGTTTTTCATAACAAACTCAACTAGCTAGGATCGTTCTTCCTGGCTTAGATGTCCCCTAATTTTGGTTACCTGATCTGGCTTGGCACCGAGCTGAAAGGATTGAAGTTCTCCATGTAGTTGAGGATGTTGACGGGATCTGTAATTATTGAAGCTGAATTGGTGCATTGGTGCATGGTCTGGGGTTTCTTAGCAATCTTTAGGCTTTCGTTATAACATTTTCTAGCCATAACCTAGTCTCATTTGACCGTAACAACTTTGTCATTATTACCAAGTGGCCTCAATACTCAAGAAGGGAGTGAATTGAGTTTATAAAAATAAGTTCACAAATCTTTTACAAAACACTTGATTATTATTTTTGTTGAAGCTATTGATTGATAAAGATGAATGACTAATGAAGATCGAACACTTTCATTCACAAAGAACTAAACAAGATAGTATTCAAGCAAGCAAATATAATCAATGCACAAAAGTAAAAGAGAAGAGTTAAGATAATCAAACACAAGGTTTATCCTGGTTTAGCCACCAATCCACTTGTGGCCTATGTCTAGTCCTCAAGCAACCACTCGAGATTTTCCACTATATCTTCAACCTTCAATAGGTGCTTGAAAACCTTTACAAACTAGAGCACTCATTACCTTGAGAAATCTCACCTTTGTGCTTGAGCCTCTACTTTCAATGGATGCTTGATCCTTTACAAATTGGAGGGATGCCTCACCCTCTTTTATAGATTAAACAAGGTTAATAGAATGAAACTCTCATAAGAGTAATTGATACAAATTGAAGTCCTAATAATGCTCTTCAAGAATATCTTAAATGATTTGCAAAAACAAAGCAATAAGGTTTTGAAAGATTGATTCTCGGATTAATGTAACACCTTTGTGGGGATGTCATATTTATGAATGCAATAAAATAAAATAAATAAAATATTGCCCAAGTTATAAAACATTTGATGCATAATTAATATGAGTTGTAAATTTTTTCCTTTTATACAGGATATCATTAAATAAAATAACATGGAACATAAAATATAGCAACCTGTTATCACACACATAATATACATATGATTTTGTCTTAAGTTGTACAAATAATTTATAACTACAAAATATTTAAATAAAGCAATAAAGAGTTAATATGCAATACAACATCATAAAGTGCCCAAGTGCACATCATAAATTCCTAACCCTCCGAAGGATCACTCTCAAATGAAACCTCGGGTGATAGAAATCCAAGATGTCTCACAGCTCCACGGACAGGAGTCCGTGTTGTTGACACTATGCTAATCTCACTGGGAACACGAAAGAGTCCTCCCAAGTGACGCCTCAGATCCAATAGCATCTCCAGATGTAAGTACAAAGTCGTAGTAAAGACAAGCTCAGCATCAAACTCTTCTCGTAGGGACACAGTCAGACGTCCCAAGTAGATCACCGATCCTCGATCCTAGCGTAATTACCAGGCCTCCGAACCTCTATGAAACTCAAGTCTCATGAAACCAAGAAATCCCAACAACGCCATACTAACCAGTCAGTCTAAAGGATATGGATAATCAGAAGGCTCGCACTCGTCGAACTGATCACCCATCTGTTATAGTTCCTCTTCCTCAGGATACACACAATCTAGAGGTTGTTCCTCTTCCTCAAACTCTTTACAACATAAATAATAATACAAACACAATATATGTAGAGAGGTGAGATAATCATACATCAATACTAGCATGGCAAACAAGAAAATGATAATACAACATATATCGCAGTTTAATACAATAAAGCATACCATAGCATCATAAATAATAATATAATTTAATACAGAAATTTTAATACAATAGTATCATATATTATCATAAATAATAATGTTATGATGCATTACACAAATGCAAATGCAATACGACTTGTTCCTACTCCATGGAACTAGACACAAACATCAGAGAGAATGACCCGTAAAGATCTATCAGTACCTCAGGCTGCCCAACCAAACTATTCTACTGTCTAACATCGTGTCTATAACCCACAATCCAACGTCGTGCACTACAGGCATTGTACTAAACAGTCTTTACAAGATCTTGATTAAGTATAGTGCGTGTCGAGATCATTAGTGTGTTGCCAGTTACCACGACCTAGAGGAGCGACCAACTGTCCACATGTGGAATACTCCGCACACTAATGCCTCCAAGTTCACACAAAATGAACCACACTACGCTTATCATACCGACAACACGGTGTAATTCGCCTCGTCAATCAATCACCAAAATCAACCAAATTGGCACAACTCAATGCATGAATGAGAACAATAATTACCAAATTACCCTTAGACAAGATATTATCATATTTACAAAAATGCCCTCAATCTAAAAAATTCCATTATATAGTATGTCACCACTTGACAATACCATATCTCAACATGTCCGGGTTCACCACTTTGGCCCGACAACAAAACTTACTGTTCCAATTAATCGTGTAGAAATTTTATTGCGTTTTCACAATTTTGTCGTTTTTACAAACATTTTTAAATTGCGTAAATATATTTTACTATTTTTAAAATCGTGTAGTATTTTTAAATTGTTTTCTCAATCGCGTAAGATTTTTAATCATTTTCTTAATCGAAAAACTTTAAAATCTCTATTTTTAAAACTGCGTAAGCTATTTTTAATACTTTCAAACTATGTAGAGTATTTTCCTTACGTTATAAATATTTTATAAAATGTTCTCTTTTATTTGTCTATTTTTAATAAATTTTGACAGCATTTTGTCTATAAAATCTATTAAAAATGTGCTTTCTACGTTTTTCCTCTAAAAATTCTTTTGTTTAGTTTATTACTACTAAATACACTTTAAAAATTTAAATCATACTTTTAAAACTCAAAGGTAAGTATTTTTCAAGGGTTTTGTTTATTTTTCTTCTATACTATATATCTAATAAAATTAGTTTACTTCTTTAATTCTTGAAAATTCATTACCAATGTATTCTTTTTAGGTAAAACATCAAATCTACACTTTAGAAAATAAGTTTTGGATTGATTACACATTTACAAGACATGTTAGCCGAAATTAACAAAATCTTGCCATTTGATCTTTGGATCATTTTCTATCTTCTAAATCATTTTGGATTTCATTAATTTGCGTAATTCCATTAAACTCTTTCTTTAGAAAATGGTTGAGAACATTTTGGTTCTCTTTTTCTTGTTGAGGTCGTGAGCCCCTTTTTGTATTCTTTGGAACACTAATGCAAACCTTACATGTTATTCACATCCTAATTAATACTCATGCATATATCAACACATGCAATATATTTTAAAGCTTATAGACATGCATACAAACAATATCAAACACAAATAGGAAAGCATTTAAACAATCAAACATGTGAATCCTTATGGATTCTTCACACACATACAATCCATTTTCTCATCACCACACTTGGTTGATGAGATTAAATCTCCTTCTTACCTTTAAGGAAGATAAAACCTTTTTCTCTCCTTCCTAGTTGATTTCGTGATCTCCTCCAAGGAAACCTTTTAGGAAAAACCTCCAAGGTAATTTTCCAAGCTTAAGATGAAAGATTTTGGAAGAACTCTCAACTAGAGATGTTCTTAGAATAGTGTTTAGAGTTGAGAAATAAGGTTGGATAAAATTTTAGATGGGTGAATAGTGGTGTATGGTGTTTGGCCGAATGGTCCTCCAAGAAACAACAATGGTGAGTTCTTGTTCTTGAAGAGAGAGAAGAGAGATTTTGTGATAGCAAAGATGAAGAATGAAGTGAAATGGCCTCCTAAACTCTACTTGGCCATGGAGTTCATCCAAGACGAGGTGGCCACTTTGTTTGACCTTCCAAGACCACTTAATAGCCTTAGATGTGATCAAGGGTTGCTATGCAAAGCTTTGCCTCCAAGCTTGTCTTCCATTGGCTTAGAGAAACCTAGTCATGCAATAACTAAGCCTTCTTGATGGTTCTTGAAGCCTCTTGGCCGAATGGCCCTAATGGAGGAGTAACTAATTTTGTGATCAATTTGGTCTTCTAGTTACATTTAGGTGCATTTGATTAATTCATTTAGTTACTTGCCTAACTAGATAGTTACTTAGGTTAACTAGGTTAGTCTTGATATTTTGAGAACAATTCTCTAACTAGAACTTAACTAGATAGCTAACTAGATTACTTCACTTAATTACCACATAAGTCTTCTATGTTAAAAGCTAACTTGGTTAGGTTTTCTAGTCTTAATCTAACAAGTCTAACCATTTTTGTGGACTTGATTCCTATTGATCTAGAAATATCAAGCCTACATTGTTGACTTGTTTCTATTGGCTTAGAATTTAGTCTAGCCAAAAACATTGACTGCTTCATTTAAACGCAGGTCCCATAGACTTTTCCGGGTCCATCGTCATTTTGGAGCAGATTTCTACTGTTTTTAAGATAGTAGGTACTGTCAGATAAAATAATATTATAATAATATAAAATTATTTTATTGCACAGTTAAATCCTAAAAATTAAAAGATTAACAACCATATCACTCGGAATTGGGTTTAGTAAGATCCCCCAGCTCCGAATAATTAAAATAAGATTTCCCCGGTCCGAAAATTATTATTTTCCTGACTCAGAGTAAATCACACCAAACACTCTAATATGAACACAAAACAGTCAAATAAATTTTGTAGCATACAGAAAAACATAAAACAGTACAATCAGGACAAAATTATCATTTATCCAAAAGTTGGGGTGTTACAATTAAAGTGATAGAAGTAAGTTTCAAGTTGATGGTTAGCCATTAATGATGCCCCAGCTCAAGTATTTATAGATGTTTTGATCAATGGAGCGGTTGGGTGCATTAATGGGCAACATTAAATACAAATAAAATAGTCGTTGGGCAATGTCAAACCAGTTGTAATCGATTACACAAGCTTATAATCGATTACATGACTGTTTGAACGTGTTCTTGGCTTTTTGGGTAGGATGTAATCAATTACCAGGCTTGTGTAATTGATTACATGTCCTCTGTCAGACTTGTAATCGATTACAGCCTCAACGTAATCGATTACAAGGCCTCTGCTTGTCTTGTAATCAATTACAACACTTGTGTAATCGATTACATTGGCCCTTGAACACATTTTTCAAGCCCAACTAAGTATGCAGGCCTTTTTTTACTTAGAGAAACTTGGATTTGACAAGATTTACACATGATTTACAAAATCCAAGATTTAAATCAACATTTCTTTTAAAATATGAACTTTAAATTTCAAGTTGATTTAAAAAGATCTTTGAAAAACCATTTAGAGATAATTGAGATACTTTGAGAGCATTTTACATTAATATTCTAAGACCAATAACCTATATCAAATATACCTCTTTTGATCTTAGTTTTCTTCATTTGATCTTGGTCTTTTCTTTTGATCTTGGTCTTCATCTTGACTTTGTTATTATCAAAAATTCATTTGATATGCTTCAAGACATAAGCATTCACATTCTCCCTCTTTTTGATGATGACGAAAAAACATTGAAAAAGAGAGAAACATTTACATTTATTCATTAGAGATTTAAGTACAACTCTCCCCCGTAATGTATGCATGAGATAGGATAAATGATTTTCATCTAAAAGGTCAAAGCTCCCCCGTACACATGCAACATATATCTTTTAATTTAATTCCACTAATCTCTCTCTCATTGGCATTATCAAAAAGACATAAGCATTCAATCAAAATTTCGGCAGCATTTCAGCAGGATTTCATGATTAGCCCATGAAAAAGGTCAAGACAACAATAGGGAATAATAAGATATAACCATTTTAGCCCATTCAATTCACAATCAGAGCATAATAAGTACAAATATATCAACAATCAGAGTATAACCAGCCAGATCAAAGCAATAGCAGATTTATATAAATCAGTAAAATTTCCAGAATGTATAAGCCAAAATATCCAGAATGTATAAGCCAAAATATCCAAAATCATATACAAAAGTATAAAAGTGACAGAATGCTAAATTAGTTAGGCAAGATATAACTAAAAGAAACATAATGACATAAACTCTATGCCACTCCATTGCCTCGCTGTCACTATCCACATCATCTTCCACATCATTAAGGTCGACGTCGTCGTCATCAGTGTCAATATCATCCTCGGAACCAATACTCTCCTCGTCATCAGGAACACCAGCTATAATACCCGATAGAGTAACATATGATAGAGGAGCAGGGGTGCAATAGAGGAGGTGGGAGCTCTAAAATCTCTTCTAGGTACATAACCTGGTCCCTCCAGCAAAGAACGAAGATAAGCTAACTCCAATCCTTGATGATCCACCTTTTGCTCAAGTCATTCCACCCTTGTTGTCAAGCTCTACATCTCTTGTAGCAGTAGCTCCAAAGTGGCTGTGGGAGGAGGCTGTTGTCCTTCTTTTTTCATTATTATCCTCAGGATCATGAGGAATGTGACCATAATAACTCCCATGGATGAGGTAGTACCATCTAACATCCACCTTACTTAGCTGAAGCTTACGCAAAGTATACAAACCAATAGACTATGGCCCTTTTGAACTTGTGTCCTTTGTCTTGCCACTCAGAGGAATATGGAAGTGCTCTAATATAGCAGTTATGAGCATAACGTATGGCAAAGTATGTTTCTTCTTCCTAGCTTCCAACATATGCTAAATCACATAATAAGCCTAATTTATTTGCCTATTTGAGTTCATCACCCATAATGTTACCACATCATCTCCCAATGCTTAGGAATAGTTCCCTCCCCTAGGGACCAATCCCCTGGCCACAAGGTAATGTAATACCCTATTTTCCATAGTCGAACTAGTGGCCATTAGCCTCTTATTCCTCGGAATATCTGTTGGTGTATGCCCTAGAGGCTGATACATTTTATCTGTATTTATATACATTGTATTATGTTATTTTTAATATATGAGGCATTTTATATATTGTGTTCTTTTTTATAAACATAATAAAGTCCTTAGAATAATAAGTTTGATGCCATATGACATCAAGTAGATGACTTGATCGTGAGATCCTATTGAATAAAACATTATTCTTAAATGTCCCTAGTCAAGTATTATTGTTAAGTAGGACAACAATAATGCATTGAGACTAGTATGTACATAGACTGATGGCCACATTTCACAGGTCATAGATATGAGATATCAAGTCTTCACATTGGTACATATTAGAGTAACAATGTACTGGACAAACCCACCATGAGAACGCTACATGGATCGTTACGTGAGTGTCATAAGCGATTCTCATAGTGACAATGGTGAAAGTGGTCCTTTGACCTGAAATCACTATGATTCCTACATGAGGAGTTATGTGTTTTAATGCCGTCAAATGTCATTTATAACAAGGTGATTATAAAGTTAGTTATTGGACATTCCGCGAATCATGTGGAGAGATGTGAGTGACCTAGATGGGATTTGTCCCTCCTACATAACAGGAGTGATATCTTCGAGGCCCCTGATTGAGTGAAACTGCGAAATGCATGATCATGCTCAAATAAGTCAATATAAGATATTGATCTCATTTATTGTTATTAAGTCTACTCGGGTATCAGGAAATGAAGGATTGAACTATACAAAGGTTACGCATTCCATGTCTTGTGTTCAATCTAGATATCTGGACAAAGGAACTAAACTACACGAAAACATTGGTCACGGGAAGGTTATGTCAAATCATTGACATTTTCATTACTTTGGTGATAGCGATGTGTTGCTAGATACCGTTCACTGCTTGTAATATTAAAATGGGATTTTAATATTACTTCCAATGTTATGAGAACTTGCAGGATCGCACACATAGAGCAGACTAAATTAGAGTAAATAGGATCCAAGTTGGGCTTGGATTCAATTGTGGTCAGACTCATAACATATGAGTCTAGGGTTACACAGCTTACCTTGCTACTGCTCTCACTCACATAAGGCAACATCTATTATAAATAACATTGCTAAGGGGCTATCAAGGCATGCATTACAAACCCTGACCGCACTTGACAGAAACAATGAGTGAGAGAGTGACAGGTTTCTTCTCTTCTCTTCGCAACTACCACTGTGTGAGAGAGGCGTGACTCTTATTTGCGGATGTTGGACGTTCGTGAGTCTATTCATGTGGATACTGCAGAGACATCGTTGCTATTATGGTGTTGGTGATTCACGTCACTTGTTTTGATCATGCTTCAAGAGGTAAACAATTTTAAAACTCAAATTATGGCTTTTTCGCATGGATCCTGTGAGGGAATTTTTATTTTTCTGCTATGTGATATATCCATAATTCCCAACAATATCATAACCAGTCCTTAATAAAGAGATTAGAGTAGCCTTATACTCGTAATCATCTCCCCAAACATTATCATTTCCATAGAAATTTTGACCATTAGAAGTGAGATGTGTCAGCCTATACCATAAGTCTTTATTTACTCTTATTTGTTTCTTTTTTACCTCAGAGATCAAGCATTCATCTCCATACTTCAAGTTAGCATAAAACACCCTAACTAAGTCAGGGTATATATCCTTCTAAATGCTTAGGAAATCAGGCAATCCTAGATTTTCTATCGTTCTAAAGCTCTCCAAAGGGTTTACTTGAACAAAAAGTCTGAGTGAGATACTTGGAGATATGATCTTCCTCAACTGAATATTTTTCCATAATGCATCTGCTTTCTTAGTGTTGGAGAAGTGACGTGTGAGGTCTAGTCCAGAGACAATGAGAAGAGAAGCATTGGAAGATGCTCCAATGGGGGGCCCTATTCTTGCTTGCTTAGTACGTTGGGAGGATTCTGCCATATTGTTTGAAATGAGAGGCAAGGATGGTGAGAAAGGGGAATGGAGGAGGTTTACATGGTGTTTGGTGATGAGAGCCCGTTGGAGAGGAAAAGTAGAAAGCATAGGTTAGGGCTTAGAGAGAGAGAGCTATGTGAGAGGAGATGGGGAATGGATTTGGGGTGTTTTTGAGGGAAATTAGTTTTGAGGTTTTGTAGAGGGGAGTAATCCGAGCAAGAGGGAAGTGGAATGGTTGAATTTGGATAAGAAATCAGAGAGAAAATTGAGGTTAGGAGTGAGCGTGTAACAACCCAACTTTTGGCTAAATTACGATTTTTCCCCAATTGTGCTGTTTTCTATTTTTTGTGTGTTATAAAATTAATTTGATTGTTTCGTAACTGTATTTGAGTGTTTTGTGTAATTTACTTCGAGTCAAGAAAATAATAATTTTTGGGCCAGAAAAATTTTATTTTAATTATTCGGAGCTGGGGGATCTTACTAAACTCAATTCCAAATAATACGTGTATCAATCTTTTAATTTTTAGAATTTATCTGTACAATAAAATAATTTTATATTTTTATAATATTATTTTATTAGTCAGTACAAATAAAACAACCATAGACCCGGAAGAGTTTGTGGGATCCACTTTTGGTTTGCGGGACCCACGTTTAGAAAGTAGTCAACGTTGATGGCTTGAATTATTTTAAGCCAATAGGAATTAGTCAACAAAGAGGGCTTGACTTAATTTGCACCATTGGATGGAAAGTATGTAGCGAAGATCTTGACCCTCCATTTTTGAAGATGTATCTAATGGTTAGGATTACAAGGAGGAAGAGATCCAATGGTCCATATTCAATACTAGTTCTTGGAAATTTCTACTATGTTCTAGTACATAGCTTAACTATTTAGATTAATTAAACTAAATGAGATTAGTAATTTAATTAACATTCTACAACCACCATTAGCTAGGAACATTCAAGAACAAGTGATTAAGCTTTGCATGTGAGCCCTTGATGCAAGCTAGGGTTATGATGGCTTCTTGGAAGTCAAACAAAGTGGCCACCTCCATTTGGAGAGTGCTCCACAGCCATGCACCCTAAAGGGGCCAAAATGGTTGATTTCTATCACATTTGTATCATAATTGTCTTTTTATTCATCATCTTCTCCAAAACAAAACACAAAAACTCCATTCTCTTCTCCAAGAACACCATTCGGCCAACACTTAGAAGCCATGCCTCCAAGCTTCTAAAATTTCATCTAAACACATTTCCTAAACCTAAATACCATTCTAAGAACATCTTTAGTTATGAGTTTTCACAAAATCATTCATCTTGAGCTTCAAATCCAAGCTTCAAGTTTCTATCAAAAAGGGTAAAGTTCATATTTCTTCACCCAATCTTTTAGTTTTGATTTTCTAAGCCATGCTTGAACCATGGTTTACCTATTCCTACACTTGTTATTGATTTTAACATTTGTTTATGATTTTAGGGATTTTTCCATGGAGCTCCACGAAATTGATAGGAAGGAAAACCAAGTGTTTTCACTTCATTCTTTACCTTAACCAAGTCTAAGAAGCCTTTCCCTCACAAAAATCAAAAACTCCATATCCTCTTTCTTGGTGAGTTTCGGCCACCACCCTTACACCATACCTCTACTCTCTAATAATTTTAACCAACCTTATTTCTTGAATCCTTACATCAATCCAAGCATCTTTGTAGTTAAAGACTTTCTCTAAATCATCCATCTTCAACCTTGTTCTTCAAGCTAAAGATTGAAGCTTTATTGGTGAAGTTCATTAATCTTCAGTTTTCTTTTGATTCTCAAGGTTCTAACCATGATTCTAATTCATGGTTTTCTTATTCAAGTTCATATATATTGATTTTATGTGTGTTTACTTTGATTTTTAAGAAGCTCTTGGTGTTGAAGGACTTGTACAAGAAGCAAAGCAAGGAGCTTTCGAGGTTTCTCCAAGAGGTAAGAGGGAGATTACCCTAATCAACCATGTGTTGGTGGTGAGGAATGGATGTGTTTGTGGTGAAGAATCCATAAGGATTCATTCACTTGGTTGTTTATTGTCTTTCCTAATTGTGTTTGATTTTGTGTGCAAGCATGTCTATAGCTTTAATTTTTTTGGTATATGTTTACGATTGCTTTAATATATGGTATGTGTTCATAGATGTATGATTATTATGGTAGGATATGAATAAAATGTTGAAGGATTGCATGAGTGTTCCAAAGAACACATATAGCTCACTGTTTTCATTATCCCAAAGAGAACCAAAATGTTCTCAATTATTTTCTAAAGCAAAGATTAATAAATTTAATTAGTAATGATTTTCCCAAGGACTTAGTAGAAGATAATTTAAAAATGATTTAAATATAGTGAATTTTGGCCAACATGCCAATTTAAGACACTTTTGATCTAAATTATTTTCTAAGAGTAGATTATGTAATTTAATTAAAGGGGAACTCAATTTAATAAATTTAGGAACATAAAAAGAATGATTTTAATGATAATAAACTGGATTAAGAGTTTTTATAAGAGATTAAATTATGAGAAACACTTAAATATGATTTTAATGCATAGAATGATTTTTGGCCAACATGCCTACTCATGATGTTTTTAATCCAAAACTATTTTAAAAGTGTGAACTTATGTAATTAATTTAATGAGAACTTAATTAAATGGATTTTACAATAATTTAGTGGATAGAAAATAATTTAAACAAGATTTATACAAGAAAATGATGAATTCGACCAACATGCCTTTTTAATGTGTAATTAATCCAAAATTTGTTTTCTAAGTATAGACTAGTTGTTTAACCTAAAAGGAATATATTTGCAATGAATTTTTAAGACTTAAAGAAGTAAACAAATTTTTATTAGAAATATGGTATCAAAGAGAAATAAACAAAACTCTTAAAAAAATATTTACCTTTGAATATTAAAGTATGATAGTAATTTTCAAAGTGTATTTTGTAATTATAAACTAAACAAAGGGATTTTTTAAGGAAAACGTAGAAAATATATTTTATAGATTTTTTAGACAAAATACTATCACAATTTACTAAAAATGAACGAATAAAGGAAAGAATTTCACAATATATTTATAACATAAGGAAAATATTCTACGTAGTTTAAAAGTATTAAAAATAGCTTACGTAGTTTTAAAATAAAGATTTTTAAGCTTTACGGTTAAGAAAATAATTTAAAAATCTTACACGATTGAGAAAATGGTTTAAAAACACTACGCAATTTTAAAAACAACAAAATATATTTATGCTATTTAAAAATGTTTGTAAAAGTGACGCAATTGTGAAAACGCAATAAAATTTCTACGCGATTAATTAGAACAGCGAGTTTTACTGTCGGGCCAAAATGGTGGACCCGGACATGTTAAGATATGGTACTGTCAAGTGGAGACGTACTGTATTTGAGATTTATTGCCATTGAAGGCATTTGCGTAAATATGGGTTATAGTGCCATTGAGGGCATTTGTGTAAATATAATGTTTTGAGACTAAGGGTATTCTGGTAATTATTGTTCTTATTCATGCATTAGGAGTCATGTCAATTGGTTTGGAATTGGCGATTGATTGACGAGGTGAATTACATCGTGTTGTCGGTGTGATAAGTGTAGTGTGGTTCATCGAGTGGACTTGGAGGCATTAGTGTGCGGAGTATTCTACATGTGGACAGTTGGTCACTCCTCTAGGTCGTGGTAACTGGCAACACACTAATGATCTCGACACGCACTATACTTAATCAAGATCTTGTAAAGACTGTTTAGTACAATGCCTATAGAGCACGACATTGGACTGTGTACTACTACACGATGTTGGACTGTGGGCTATAGACACGACATTAGACAGTGGAATAGTTTGGTTGGGCAGCCTGAGGTACTGATAGATCTTTACGGGTCATTCTCTCTGATGTCTGTGTTTTTAGCTCCATGGAGTAGGAATGAGTCTGTGTATATTTGCATATGTGATCTATATCTTAATGTGTTTATTTATATTCAATGTTGAGATATTATGTATGATATGTTGATGTGAGTTATGATGCATGATGTGACTATATGGTTTATTATATCAATTGTTATATCTGTTATGGTAATATTATTGCTGTTCATTTTATTACAATATATATTTACTTGAAATTATTTGTAAATTGATAACATGATTATAATTATGATATCAGTGTGTATGGAATGACTTTGTCATTCATATCATTCTTTGTTACCGTTCTGGTATTGGTGAAAGGGGATCTCACCTCTTTACTGTATTGCTTTGTTGTGTTTGTATTGTTAAATTCGTATAGTAGGTGAAACGAGTTCTTAGACTCAATTGGAGGCAATGTTCTGAGGTTGGTGACGGCGTTGAGGATTGATCTTTCAAGTTTCAATAGTAAGCTGTTTTGGTGGGGAAACAGAACAAGTATGTTGAGTTTTCTCGCTAGTGTTATTACCGTGCTATTAAGTAGGACCCGTCATTGGATTTGCTACTATTTCTTTGAGTCTGTAAATTTTATGTTTTAAAATGTTATTGAATATTATGTGATATAAGTAATATGTGTGTTAATTAGTTCAATCTATTTTTCAGTATTACTTATAATTTTTGGTAAGTTTATGTTTCCACGAAAAGAAATTTTAAAAATCCATCTTTTAGAACTCAAAGCTGTTATGAAATGATTTTTTTTAGGTTTTAAGTTTTTAGTCGAAAATGTAATGCCCTATGGAGGGTGTTACAGAGGGTTTTGTGAGATGCAGAAAGAGAAAGCTAAGTTGTAGATGAAAAATGGAAGTTCACGTATCTGGGCCCTTTTAAAACCCCAGTGTAATCGATTACAATGAGTGTGTAATCGATTACATGTTCTCTGGGAACCTTGTAATCGAATACAGGGTTAGTGTAACCGATTACCTAAGTTTTTGAAATGTTGTAATCGATTACATGTGATGTGTAATCGATTACTTGCTTGACAGAGCCTTTATAATCGATTACAAAGGTCTTATATGTAACACCCCTTTTTCTAGAAGAAGAGGGAACGTCACACCATATTAAAATGCAGAAAAATAACAAATCATGAATTTAGACCCAATTCATTTAATATATAAATAAGCCTCTTCAAATAGAAAATGTATAAAAATTGGGTAAATGTAAATTCTTTTTTTTTTGTTTGTTGTGAGAGAATAATAAATATAGTTACATTAGAAATCGGCATGAAAGAAGAACCATACATCCACATTATATATATATATATATATATATATATATATATATATATATATTTGCATCAAGCCTGTTTAATTGCATCATCAAGTACACAAAAAGCAAAAGCTTTACCTACCCCCAAGATGTTTACAAATATACAACCCATCAAAATAGCAAAACATCAGGCTTTCCAAAAAGATATACAGATAGCCATCAGTAGCCACCGACAGTACCAGCCCCCTAAGATTGACGAGAAAGAACCGTGGCAAGATCCTATTCTAGGTCTTCCTCGTCAGATGAAATCATCATCGGAGCGACCGAATTATGAGCAGAGGCTCGTGCAGTAGATAGGAATGAATCCTCTTGTGGGATGTAAAAGAGATATCCCACAAATTACGGACAGCTAGGTACAACTCCAGATGAACAAAAGCAATGACGTTAAAAACAGGTGGGTCATAGTAACCCTAAGCTAGCGACACCGTCAAGTCCCCATGGTAAATACAACGGTTCGTGCATAGGTTTATATGCCAATAATTAGGACCTCCATGGAAAGTCATCCTCGCGTATCCCAGAAATCTATCCGGATGAGACGACATCTTCGAACGAGCACTAGTCGTAGTCAGGCCAGAAACTAGGGAACTCGGGTGCTTCCCCTTCCTCACGGACGTCTTCTCAGAAGCACATAAATAAAACAAAAATATAAGGATACAGGAAAGAGGTGAGACACCCAACATTCAATACTAATACGGCAGTAAGAAAACAAAATGGCACAGGATGCCTACATGACATCAGAGTACATATATATATCAGTAGTAATAATAAAAAGAAGCAATAAAAGGGAAACAATAATAATATCTCAGGCAGTAAGCAGTTCATCAATCAGATAATTATTTCAACATTAAAAGAGATAATTTAATAGTTATAGCCACTCATGCCAGAAGAAATATGAGACAGATAATGCATAATGCATGAGGTACCAAAATCCTACTCCATGGAGTTAGACATAAACATTCGGAGAGAATGATCAGAGAGTCATTGTAACACCCCAACTTTTGGATAAATGACCGTTTTATCCTGATTGTATTATTTTATGTTTTTCTATATGTTATAAAATTTATTTGACTGTTTCGTATTTATATTTGAGTGTTTTGTGTGATTTACTCTGAGTCAAGAAAATAATAATTTTCAGGTCGGGGAAATCTTATTTTAATTATTCAGAGCTGGGGGATCTTACTAAACCCAATTCCGAGTGGTATAGTTGTTAATCTTTTAATTTTTAGGATTTAACTGTGCAATAAAATAATTTTATATTATTATAATATTATTTTATCTGACAATACCTACTATCTCAAAAACAGTAGAAATCTACTCCAAAATGACCATGGACCCGGAAAAGTCTATGGGACCTACGTTTAGAAAAGCAGTCAACATTTTTTGCTAGATTAAATCCTAAGCCAATGAAGAGTGGTCAACGTTAGTGGCTTGACAATTTTAGACCAATAAGATTCAAGTCCACAAAAATGGTTAGACTTGTTGAAATCAAACTAAAAAGCTTAACCAAGTTAGCATGAACTTAACTAAGTTAGTATAGAAAGCTTGTTAAGTAACTAAATGATGGAAACCTAGTTAGCTATCTACTTAAGCTTTAGTTAGAAAATTGTTCTCAAAATATCAAGACTAACCTAGTTAACCTAAGTAACTATATAGTTAGGCAAGTAACTAAACAAATTAATCAAATGCACCTAAGTGTAACTAGAAGACCAAATGGATCACAAACTTGGTTTGCTCTCCTTAGAGCCATTCGGCCAAGCTTAAGCAAGGAGGTTCAAGAACATTCAAGAAAGGCTTAGTCACTTGGATGACTAGGTTTTCATGCGCCAATTAGAGACAAGCTTGGAGGCAAAGCTTTGTATATCTTGATCAAATCTAAGGCTATTAGGTGATAGGAGAAGTCAAACAAAGTAGCCATCTCCCTTGATGAAGTGCACAGCCATACATAGTGAGGAGAACATCAACTTAGTCATTTTTCATCTCTAATCTTCCTTTTCTCCAAGAACATTAAGAACAATTCTCTTGTTTTCTTCTTTGAAGCCCATTCGGCCAACACCCACAAATCACACTTCCAACGATCAAAAATTTTATCTAACCTACTTTCTCAAACTTAAACACTATTTTAAGAACATCTCTAGTTGAGAGTTCTTCCAAAATCCTTCATCTTAAGCTTGGAAATTTACTTTGGAGATTTTTCCTACAAGGTGAAGATTCTTGTTTTTCATTTTTAACTTGATTTCTAAGGTTCTAAGCCATGATTGATCCATGGTTTATGCTTTTCTTCTATAGTTATAACTCTTTAAAATTTTTTAAGGTTGCTAGGATTTCTTTGGAGAAGGTTACGAAATCAACTAGGAAGGAGAGTAGAAGGAGTTATATTCCTTAAAGGTAAGAGGGAGATTTAATCTCATCAACCATGTGTGGTGATGAGGAAATGGATTGTATGTGTGTGAAGAATCCATAAGGATTCATTTGTTTGGTTGTTTAAATGATTTCCTAATTGTGTTTGATATTGTTTGTATGCATGTTTATAGCTTTAAAATATATTGCATGTATTGATATATGCATGATTATTAATTAGGATGTGAATAACATGTAAGGTTTGCATGAGTGTTCTAAAGAACACACCATGGAGCTTTCGGCTTCACCATGAAAAGAGGACCAAAATGTTCTCAACCATTTTCTAAAGGAAGAATTTAATGGAATTAGGTAAATTAATGAATTCCAACTTGATTTTAAAGGTGGAAAATGATCCAAAGATCAAATGCTCCAAAGATCAAATGCCAAGGTTTTGTTAAATTTGGCCAGCATGCCTTCTTAATGTGTAATCAATCCAAAATTTATTTTCTAAGTATAGATTAGATGTTTAACCTAAAAAGAATACATTGGTAATAGATTTTCAAGACTTAAGGAAGTAAACTAATTTTTATTAGAAATATGGTATAGAATAAAAAAATAAACAAAACTCTTGAAAAATACTTACCTATGAGTTTTAAAGTATAATGACAATTTTCAAAGTGTATTTTGTAGTAATAAACTAAACAAAGGAATTTTTAAAGGAAAAACGTAGAAAACATAATTTTAATAGATTTTATAGACAAATTCTTTGTTAAAATTTATTAGAAACAGACAAATAAAAGAAAACATTTTATAATATATTTATAATGTAAGGAAGATATTCTACATAGTTTAAAAGTATTAAAAATAGCTTGCGTAATTTTAAAATAGAGATTTTAAAGCTATACGATTAAGAAAATGATTTAAAAATACTATGCAATTTTAAAAACAGCAAAATATATTTATGCGATTTAAAAATGTTTGTAAAAGCGACGTGATTGTGAAAATGAGATAAAATTTCTACACGATTAATTAGAACAGTGAGTTTTGTTGTCGGGCCAAAATGGTGGACCCGGACATGTTGAGATATGATACTGTCAAGTGGAGATGTACTATATATTGGAATTTTGAGATTGAGGGTGCCTTTGTAAATATGATAATATTTTGAAACTAAGGGTAATTTGATAATTTTAGTTCTTATTCATGCATTGAGAGTGTTGTCAATTGGTTGATATGGGTGATTGATTGACGAGACGAATTACACCATGTTGTCGGTGTGATAAGCGTAGTGTGGTTCATCTTGTGTGGACTTGGAGGCATTAGTGTGCGAAGTATTCCACATGTGGACAGTTGGTCGCTCCTTTGGGTCGTGGTAACTGGCAACACAGTAATGATCTCGACACGCACTATACTTAATCGAGATCTTGGGAAGACTGTTTAGTACAATGCCTGTAGTGCATAGCGTGTTTGGACTGTGTACTACTACACAATGTTAGACTGTGGGCTATAGACACGATGTTTGACAGTGTAATAGTTTGGTTGGGCAGCCTGAGGTACTGATAGTTCTCTTCGGGTCATTCTCTCAAATGTCTGTGTCTAGCTCCATGGAGTAGGAACGAGTCATATTGCATTTGCATTTGTGTCATGCATCATAACATTATTATTTGTGATATTATATGATATATTAAATTGTGTTATTATTTATGATATTGTGGTATGCAATTTTTGTGTTACATTGTGCTATTATCTATGATGTTATGGTATGTTTTATTGTATTTAAACGGTGATATATGTTGTATTGTCGTTTTCTTATTTCCCATGCTGGTATTAATGTAAGATTGTCTCACCTCTTTATTTGTATGTGTTTCTGTATTATTATTTTATTTTTGGAAAGAGTTTAAGGAAGAGGCAGAGGAACAACCTCTAGAGATTGTGTACCCTGAGGAGGAGCAATAGCAGACGGGTGATCAGTTTGACGAGTGCGAGCCGTCCGATCATCCATATCCTTTGGACTGATTCTGTGATCATGGCGTTGCCTGGATTCCTTGGTTTCGTGAGACTGGAGTTTCATGGAGGCTCGGAGGCCTGGCAACTACGAGAGGATCGAGGATCGGTGATTTACTTGGGACGTCTGACTGTGTCCCTACATGGAGAGTTTGATGCTGAGCCAGTCTTTACTACTACTTTGTACCTACATCTAGAGATGCCTTTGGATCTGAGGCGTCACTGTGGAGGACTTTTCCGTACCCCTAGTGAGATCAGTATAGTGTCAACAGTATGGACCCCTGTCCATAGAACTGTGAGACATCCTGGATTTCTATCACCCGAGGTTTCCTCTGAGAGTGATCCTTCAGAGGGTTAGAACTCTCTGATGTGCACTTGGGCATATCTATGTTTTGTATTATACTAACTCTTTACTGCTTTATTTAAATATTTTGTAGTTGTAAATTATTCGTACAACTTAAGATAAAAATCATATGTATATTACGTGTGTGACAATAGTTTGCTTTATTTTATGTTCCATGTTATTTTATGTAATGATATCCTATATAAAAAGGAAAAATTTTATAACTCATATTAAGTATGTATCAAACATTTTATAACTTGGGTAATATTGTAGTTATTTTTATTTTATTGCATCATAAATGTGACATCCCCATAAGGGTGTTACAGTCATGATAGTATCTTGTCAACCTAAAAATAAAGTGCTTATCAGAAAAATAATCTTTTGCGCAACATGGTTTATGCATGGCACTCTCAACAAGATCGCGATATAGGACAGTGTCTCGATCTGGATCGTCGGTGTGTTTGCATCGGTCTATCCCACGACCCTAGTGGAGCTACCATTGTCTATTGTGAGACACTCGCACCCGGACGCCCCTATGGTCAACCATGTGACCTACACTAGTCTACTTGCACTCGCACTAAGGTGTGATTCAATCTCCTAAGTATACACAGCCTTCACAACAGAGTCCAACGGACTTTCACAAATGCATGATGACTCAATGCATATCATGTGTATTCATCAATAATATACTTCTCATGAAACATACCACAATATGGTCAAATTAAGCATCAACAAGTCTTTGGTCCCACACATGGACTCACAATAGCACATAATCAATTCTCAATAACAACATACATTTATAAGGTTCAACACAATCCACAATTCTATTTTATGAATCAAAAAATTCTCAATTACCTAAGTCTTGATTAATTACACAAGTCTAGGTCAAATAGACCCTTGAGGTCGTGGCCTTTCAAAAACAAGATCCAACCATATTTCTTCCATCACATTATTGATTTCATAATACTAAATTACTTAAATCACAAGGTTGTACAAAAACACAACTTGGACCCCAAAAACTCCTTAGAGGCCGTAAGCCTCCCAAGAATGTGAAAACCTAATTTTTCCATCACATGTATCAAGTCCTTTAACACCTAATCACCTAAGTTCCAATTTATACAAAAATCAAACTCAATCCCCCAAATATGGTCCAAGGCCGTGACCTCCCCAAAGGGTAGGAAACCTTATATGTTTCCATTCATCCAATCCAAGCAATCTAACATCATCAAGGCATTCAAAACAACCAACATTTTCATATAAATCAAATAGGCACATAACATGAAAAATAAACATACAAAGTGAGCAATCCATTGTGGATTCCTCCATCAACAACCACTCAAAAGTTACCTCACCACTAATAAAGGTTGAAGTGAGTAAATCTCCCTCTTAAGGGAAGAACACGAAAAATCACTCCTTGATGTGCTTGTGAGATTCGGCCAAAAGCTTACCAAAACCCTAGGAAATCAAACTCAAGGAATCAACACCAATGGCTTGAAAAGAAAGGATCCATGGCCATGAAAGTGACCATAGAAACAAAAAAGAAGAAGAGAAAGCAAAGAATCAAAAGTTTACCTCAAAAGCTTCAAGCTTTGTTCTTGAAGAAAAGTGATGAAAATGATGGATTTGGAAGATGATCACCAAAGAGGAAAGGTTTAGGATGAGAAGAGGAATCTAAAAACAGTAGTAGTGAAGCAAGCAAATAGAGATAGCGACATGAAGGGGCTACAACCGTGGAGTGTGGAGAGGAAGAGAGAAAGAAGAAGAGAGAAAAAGATGAAGAGGAAATGAAGAGAAAAAGGGTAATAGCTTTTTGTGATTTAGAATTTTGGAGTAAGGAATAATAAGGCAAAAATCAAATTTTTGGCTCCCCAAAGGGCTCCAAAGTTGCGGCACCAAGAGAGAAAGAGAGGGAGAGATTTGCCTTCTCATGTAAGTTTTGGGCAATTTTGTCATTTTTTGTCAAAGCTTCCTTGAGAAGCTTTGATTAAAATATTTTTCTTTTTGAATTAAAGGTGATTTGATTTGACATAAAGTAGATTTCCTTAGATAAGATAAGATTTCTACTACAAGCTATTATCCAATGGACAATAGTTACAGTTGACAAAAGCTAATGTTAATTATCCAACAGATAATAAAATACACAACGATTTTTATTTATCAGATAAAAATCTTAAAAAACGTGAAACCTCGTAAACCATGACCAGCCTTAGGTTTAGTAAGATCCTCCGCCGATATTTTCACATATCAAGGACCTCAGAGAAAATATGTCATTTCCCCGGCTCCGCTCAGTTTGCACGTAAAATGAGGAATAATGTTAAAATATTCTGCGTTCTTAAAAAAATTCACAAAATTCACAAATATTATAAAACGACTATTTATCATGAAATTATAAATTTTTGGGGTGTTACATTGTAATCAATTACAAGTTTACTAAATTCAGTTTTTGCACTTCAAACAGAAAAGGATCCAAAATAGTTCCAAAACTTCCTAAATTAATTCCAAACCTCATGTAGGTATAAAAATTGATCATTTCTTCATCCAAAACATATGTTCTTGCCAAATCGCCATTTTTACCATGGATTAAACCACTTCGACATGTTTGGTGAATTTTGAGCTACTTGGAGGATTTAGTCATGATGGAGTACCTACAAAACAACTTAAGGGGAACCTCCGACGCTCAAGTCAGTATTGCATTCAAAAAATGATTAATAACAAGATAATTGTGCAGCAATACAACATATTATATTGTAAATGACCAACTTATATAGCAAATTTTTGACTTATGTAGCAAAAATGACAAGTTATGATAGATTATACAGCAAAGTTGTGCAACAAGAGTTTATATGCATGATTGATCCAATCTGCCAAGTTCACTTCTTATATAAAAGAATGCTTCTTTTGCCATGGGCTTAGTAAAGATATCAGCAAGTTGCTTAGTGGTTTCAACAAATTCAAGCATGTAATCACCTATTTGAACATGATCCCTTATGAAATGGTGCCTTATTTCTATGTGTTTTTTTTTAGTGCAAAATGGGATTTTTATACAAGTTGATTGCACTAGTCTTATCACACGTTATAGGGATGTGATCGAGCTTAAGACCATAGTCTAGGAGTTGTTGCTTCATCTAAAGGATTTGAGCACAACAACTCCTGCCTGCAATATATTCAGCTTCAGCTGTGGACATTGTCTCACTATTTTATTTCTTGCTATGCCAAGAAACTAGTGAGCTTCCAAGCAAGTGGCATATCCCACTGATGCTCTTCTATCCATTCTGTATCTAGTAAAATAAGAATCAGAATAACCAATTAGGCTACATGAGGCACCCTTAGGGTACCACAAACCCATTTGTAAGGTGCCTATTAGATATTTCATAATTCTTTTTACAACACTTAGGTGTGATTCTTTAGGATTTGCTTAAAATCTAGCACACATGCATACACTAAACATAATATCAGGCCGACTTGCTATAAGATAAAGGAGTGAGTCAATCATACCTCTATATTTTGATATTTCTATAGATTTACCTTATTCTTCCTTGTCCAAATAACAAGTGCTCATTAGTGTAGTCATATGCTTGGCATTGTCCATTCCAAACTTCTTGAGTAGCTCCTTGCAATATTTAGATTTATTTATGAAAGTTCATCCCTTGTTTGCTTGATTTATAGACTAAGGAAGAAGTTGAGCTCACCCATCATAGACATCTCAAACTCATTTTGCATGATACTAGCAAACTCCTTGCAAAGAGAATCATTAGTTGCACCAAATATAATATCATCAAAATATATTTGAATAAGAAGTATGTCATGTTTTTATGCTTGATAAAAAAAGTAGTGTCAACCTTGCCTCTAGAGAAGTCTTTTTCCAAAAGCAACTTGCTCAACCTTTTATACCAAGCTCTAGAAGCATGTTTTAAGCCATACAAGGCCTTTTTCAATTTAAAAACATGGTTGGGCAGTTCAAAGTTTTCAAAACTAAGAGGTTGTTCTACACACACTTCTTGTATAAAACCATTTAAAAAATAACTTTTAACATCCATTTGATAAAGCTTGAAATCCATGATGCATGCATATGCAAGTAGAATTCTCATGGCTTCTAATCTAGCTACGGGGGCATATGTGTAACATCCCGAAAAGTGTTTATTTAATTACAATGATCATTTTATAATATTTTAGATTTTTGGAAATTTTTCTGGATTTTTCTGGAAATGTCGAATATTTTAATATTATTTCTCGTTTTACGTATGTACTGAGCGGAACCAGAGAAATGAGATGTTCTCTCTGAGAACCTTGAACTATGGAAACGTCGACGGGGGATCTTATTAAACCCGAGGCCGGACACAGTTTACACGGTTTTATGTTTTTCGAGAAATTTTAACAGATAAAATAATAAAACACTGTGAAGAAATTATCTGTCAGATTTGTTAATGCTGACTTCTGCCAACTATGACTATTGTCCAATAAATAATAACATATAATAAAAATCTTATCACATTGTTCAAAATTTACCTTGTGTCAAACCCCTTTAGCCTTATTTTCAAAATAAAAATTTAGTTAATTAAAAGCCCATTGTAGGAAGCTTCCAAGAAGTTTCCTATTTGACTCATTTTCCCTCTCTTCCCTCTCCACTCTTCTCTACGGAAGAAGCAATATGGGAAGCCAAATATTTCCTCTCTTCTTCTTTTCCTTCTCCACCGAGCATCCACCCCTTTGGAAGACCATTTCCATGATTTGCTAAATCAAACCCATTTCCACTCATCTTCCACCACTCCAAGTTCCCTTTTGTTGATATCTCCTTGGTTCTTCTTCTTCTTCCTCTTCCATTTTTCCACCATTGAAGCTAAAGCTTGGAGCTTTAAGGTAAAGTCTTCAACTTTCTTCCATTTTTCTTGCTATTCTTGTTTCTCTTGGTCCCCTAAGTGACCAAGAACCCATTTTTCATGGTTTGAGTGGACATTGTGGAAGTCACTCACATTTGAGTTTTTCTTGAAGGGGGAAAACGAAAACTTAGGGCAAGAAGGAGTACCACCATTGTGTTGTCTTCCAAATAGGTAACAGGAAGATGATCCTCCTCAACCAATCTTGGTTAAGGGAATGTCTTGTGTGTTGTTGTAGATGAGGGAATCCATGTTGGATTACTCCCCTTGTCATATTGTGTTATTTCCATGATTTTGTAGTTGTTTGATTTGTGTGATTATATGGATTTATAATGTGTGATTTGATGACATAAACCATGCTTTGGATTGTTGGTAAATGATTGTAAAACCTTGAGATTGGATAGGCCATGGTTCTGCAGAAATAGATTCTGCAGAACCCTTGTAAATGCACTAGCGCTCAGGCGCTGTGCATAAAGCGTCTAGGCGCTCATTGCCCAGAGAATTTTTCCTGTAACACTGCTTGGTTAGCGCTCAGGCGCTTTGTGTTCAGCGCTTAGGCGCTCAACCAGCGCCCAGGCGCTACAGATATGGCGCCTAGGCGCCCATAGCAGAATCAACTGGATAATTGTGAAATAATGCTCAGACTTCCATATGATGATATTACAAGAAAAAAAAGGAGTAAATAATAAAATAAAGTATGGAACTGGATTTGCTAAGGGAATTCCTCTAGAAAGAGAAATTTTATGAGAATAGACTACGTTAAGAAATTCAATCGATTATGAAAACTTACTTAGTGATGGATACTTGTAAGAATGGCAAATCTTGAATAAGAATGCATAATGGACCTTGAAAATGTATTAGCTTATTTGATTTCAATATTATGATATTGTGGGACCATATGAATGACCAATGTTGTGTTGATGCTTATTTGAGCCAATTGTGGCATATTATGGAATAGTATGTGATGTTGACCATTCATGTTCATGCTTAGAGTCTTATGCATTGTGAATGTCTTGTGGACTATTGTAAGGCCGAGTTGCCTAGGAGATTGAACACACCTTGGTGCGGGTGCGAATAAACTAGTGTAGGTCGTGTTATGACCTTGGGGGTGTCGGGGTGCGGGTCCTTCATAGTGGGCAGTTAGTAGCTCTTCTATCCGTGGGACAAACCTATGCAAATGCACTGACGATCCGGACCGAGACACTATCCTATGTCGTGATCGAGCGTAGACTGTCTGTACAATACCTGTATGTGCACGTAGAAAACTATTGAGTTTTAGCACCTTGGCCACGGCAGCTGCGTTACAGTCACGTCTCCTGATCTTTCTCTCCGACTGTTTGAGTCTAACTCCATAGAGTAGGAAATTTGAATACCGTATGCATGTGCATCATGAGATATTTTACTGTTAATGATTACTACCCTATGTGAATTGGAACTGTTTACTTGCTTACAGATGCACTATCTGCCTATTATTGTTGTTATTATTTTTGGGACTGTTATATGGGCACTATGCGCCGTATTATTCCTGGCTCCCATAATTGGTAATGATGGTAGGATATCTTACCTCTTTTCTGTGTTTCCATTAATTGCTGCCTGTGCGTATACTGTATCTACCGAAGACGACAGCACGGAAGCTGAAGCTCCTGATTTTCCTGGCTTCTGGCCCGAGCAAGACTAGTATCTATTGTGGAGCATGGAGGCATGCATGCGCGAATTTCTGGGCGACGTGCATCTGACCTTCCTCGGAGGGCCAGAGTGCTAGCACATTAACCTGAGCTCTGACCACTGTGTCTATATGGGAGATGTATCGATTTCCCTTGCCTGGAGATGTCATGAGGCGTCGATCCTCACCTGCCATGTCAGCCTGCAACTGGAGTTCTACTTACCCATCCGAGAGATGTGGGGTGACCATTACTACACCCCTTGGGAGGACTCTTTTGATTCTACTACTCGGACTCCTGCCCGTGATTCCGTGGTTCCCATGGAGGTTTCCTCTGAAGAGGAGGATCCTGCTGAGGACCCGGATATGGTCCCTCCTCATCAGAGGGACTGATGTTACTGGTAGCTGCTGATGGCTGCCAATGTTTTATTTTGGGGGCCTGATGTATTACTTTTGGTGGGCTGTATATTTTGATATTTCTGGTGGATGTATATGTAAAATCCATAGGCAGGTATAGTTTTGCTTTTTGGATATTTCTAGGCTGTATCTAAATTATATTTGGCATCTAAATATATATGTACATGTACGTTATTCAGATGTGGGTTTCTGTTTACTGTTTGTTTTTTACCGTTATTTATATTCCGCATTGTTAAAAAGAAAGGAAAAAAAATATACCGCCAATTTTACTCACGCATTAAAGTACTAAGCAAGTTAATTTTGAACTAAATGAACCGGGTCTTAATTGTTTAAAAATTTATTTTCTGTATTTCCTTTTGATTTGACAATGTGACGTTCCCTCCCAAAAAGGGGCGTTACATTTAAGTTGGTATCAGAGCCCCGGTTTATGTTTCTTTGGGTCTTGCATGTGAGTCTGTCTTATTTGTGCTGTGTGAATCTCTGTGAATGGTATTCTAAATGAATCCCTCTGACTTTCCTTATGTTTTTCAGTAATTTGATTTAAGAGAAAAGCAAGATGGCAAAAGGTGAAGAAATAGCAGCTGCTGTAGAAGCGATGCAGAGGATGGTGGAAGTCATCGCGCAACAAAATGAACGTGCTGCTCAGCAACAAGAGAGAGCTGCTCAACAGCTCGAGGCGACTGCCGATGCACAGAACTTAGTAGAGTTTCGTTGCCACAACCCTCTGCAATTCAAGGGAGAATTTGATCCAGACAAGGCTGATTTGTGGATCAAAGAGCTGGAGAAAGTTTTCCATGGCATGAACTGTGCCGAAGACAAGAAGGTGAACTATGCTACCTTCATACTTGTGGGTAACGCCGAAGACTGGTGGAACAGAGCTCAGAGAGCACTGGAAGCCGAAGGAACTGACGTCACGTGGAACGTGTTCAAGAACAAATTCTTGGATAAGTACTTTCCTGCAAATGCGAGACATGCAAAAGAGATGGAGTTTCTCAACCTGAAACAGGGAAACATGACCGTTAGTGAGTATGCGGCCAAGTTTGAGAACTTGGAGAAGTTTTCGACGCATTATCAGCATCAAACTGATGAAGTTTGGAAGTGCTGGAAGTTCACTAAGGGACTAAGATATGAAGTGAAGAAGGCCGTGATCACCCTAAAAATGAAGGTGTTTTCGGAACTGTTGGATATGTGCTGTGAAGTTGAGGCCTTGGAATAGGCTAGAGACTCGAGGAGCAAGAACTTTGGGCCTGCGAGGTTCCAAAGAGGTGGACGCAATGGTTCAAACCGCTTCCAAAAGAAGCCCTATTCTCGACCGACGGGAAGTCAGCAACAAATCGGTGGAAGTTCTGGTGTAGGTTCTACTGGGAACTGAACTGGTCAAAATGTGGTATATCCCTCGAGATGCATAAAGTGTGGAAAAGACCATCACATGAGAGACTACACGCTCAAGGGATTTATCTGCTTCAGATGTGGCAAACCGGGCCACGTGTCTAAAGATTGTAACCAAGCAAAGGCTGAACCTTCAATCAATGCAACTCAAGCCACGAAATCGCAAACTGGAGGTCGAGTCTACACCATGAGCGGAGCTTAAGCCTCTGAATCCGAAGACTTAATTCAAGGAGAAGGCACCATAGAAGGTATTCTTTTAAAAGTACTGTATGACTCTGGGGCAACCCATTCTTTCATCTCATATGACTGTGTGCTACGACTTGGCTTACCTGTGTCTGAACTACCCTTTGATTTGACTGTTTCAAACCCTACTGACAAACCAATAGTTACTACCAAAGTCTGTTTGAAGTGTCCCCTAATCGTTGAAGGTCGAATCTTTTCTGTCGATTTGATCTGTTTACCTCTTTCACAATTAGATATAATCTTAGGGATGGACTGGTTATCTTCCAACCATGTTCTATTAGATTGCTCTAGAAAAACTATAGTCTTTCCTGTAGAAGAAGATTCTAGATACTTGACGGCCAACCAAGCACGAGCTTTCTTGAAAGAAGGAGCTCAAGGATACATGCTACTATCTTCTTTAAAAGTCGAGAGCGAGGCTAATCTGAGCATTATTCATGTGGTGAAGGAATTTCTTGAAATCTTCCCCGAAGAGGTACCTGGTTTACCATCGACGCGTGAGGTAGAGTTTGCTATTGACCTTGTACTAGGAGCTGGCCCCGTGTCTTTAGCACCTTACCGGATGTCACCGACGGAATTGGCAGAACTTAAGAAACAGCTAGAGGAGCTTTTGGAGAAACAGTTCGTCAGACCAAGTGTATCACCGTAGGGAGCACCAGTGTTGTTAGTTCGGAAGAAGGACGGTACCTCACGATTATGTATGGACTATAGGCAGTTGAACAAGTTGACAATCAAGAACAAATATCCACTCCCAAGAATTGACGACCTAATGGACCAACTGAAGGGAGCAACGGTGTTTTCAAAGATCGATTTGAGATCTGGATACCATCAGATAAGGGTGAAGACAGAAGATATACCCAAGACTACTTTTCGTACCCGATACGGTCATTACGAATACCTTGTGATGTCGTTTGGTGTAACGAATGCACCTGCTATCTTTATGGACTACATGAACCGGATCTTTCGTCCTTACTTAGACAAGTTTGTTGTCGTTTTCATCGATGACATCCTGATATATTTCCAGAATCAGGAGGATCATGTCGAGCACCTCAGTATAGTTCTCCAGACTCTGAGGGAGAAAGAACTGTATGCCAAACTGTCGAAATGTGAGTTTTGGCTTAATGAGGTTAAGTTTTTAGGCTATGTGATCTCAAAGGAAGGGATTGTGGTGGATCCATCAAAAGTGGAGGCAGTGTTACAGTGGGAACAACCGAAGTCAGTGACGGAGATTCGTAGCTTCGTGGGTTTAGCCGGGTATTACCGAAGGTTCATAGAAGGATTTTCCAAAATTGCTTGACCGCTCACTCAGCTGACAAAGAAGAATCAAGCTTTTGAATGGACTGATAGCTACGAGCAAAGTTTCCAAGAGTTGAAGAAACGGCTAACCACCTCACCAGTATTGGTACTGCCTGATCCGAATGAACCAATCGAGGTGTACTGTGACACTTCATACCAAGGATTGGGGTCTGTTCTTATGCAAGACAGAAGAATGCTAGCTTATGCTTCGCAACAGTTGCGAGTGCATGAGAAGAACTATCCGACACATGATTTGGAACTAGCAGTTGTGGTTTTTGCCCTAAAGATATGGAGACATTTTCTCTATGGAGCAACGTTCAACATTTTCAGTGACCACAAAAGTTTGAAGTACTTGTATGACCAGAAGGAGCTTAATATGAGGCAACGAAGATGGTTAGAATTCCTAAAAGACTATGATTTTCAGTTGTTGTCCCACCCTGGTAAGGCGAATGTCGTGGCTGACGCCTTGAGTAGAAAGGCTGTCAGTGTTTTTGCCCTGATAATCAAGGAAAGAGAACTTATCAAACTGTTTAGAGATACTTGGTCATTTGTTAAGTTGGAACCTAGAAGAATTTGTATGAATATGGTCACCATCTCAAGTGAGCTAATGGGGGACATACGAGAAAAGCAGAAAGTCGACAAATTCTTGCAAGAA
This sequence comes from Ormosia emarginata, assembly GCA_029884605.1. Classification (NCBI taxonomy): domain Eukaryota; kingdom Viridiplantae; phylum Streptophyta; class Magnoliopsida; order Fabales; family Fabaceae; genus Ormosia; species Ormosia emarginata. Next base: position 5,140,507 of record JAQQTP010000074.1, read on the forward strand.
GTAAGAGAGCAAATGAAGCAAGGCAAGGAGATGGAATTCGAGGAAGGAACGGATGAGATTTTGAGATTTCGGAGTAGAGTTTGTATTCCCTGTGACCACGAGCTTAAAAGATATATTGTGGATCATGCTCACACCAGCAAGCTGAATATGCACCCGGGCATAACGAAGATGTACCAAGACTTGAAGAAGTTGTTCTGGTGGCATGGGATGAAGAGCGATGTCACTAGATGCGTATCGACTTGTCTAGTTTGTCAAAAGCTAAAGTGGAACATCAAAGACACGGGATTGTTGCAACCATTGTCTATTCCTGAATAGAAATGGGACAGCATTGCAATGGATTTTGTTGTGGGTTTGCCAAGGACAAAGAAAGGACACGACTCGATTTCGGTAATAGTGGATCGACTCACAAAGTCAACTAATTTCTTTTCGATCAACATAAGGTACAGTCTGAAGAAGTTAACCCAACTGTACATTGGAGAGATTGTTAGACTGCATGGTGTGCCTACGAGTATTATTTCGGATAGGGATCCGAGGTTTACTTCAAAATTTTGGCAGAGTCTACAGGCATCGTTGGGAACAAAGTTACGTCTAAGTTCAGCGTACCACCCACAAACCGATGGTCAATCTGAAAGAACGATCTAATCTCTAGAAGATTTGCTTAGAGCTTATACTATAGAACATATTGGAAGTTGGGATGAAGTTCTACCATTGATAGAATTCACCTACAACAACAGTTACCATTCGAGTATTGGGATGGCACCCTATGAAGCTCTGTATGGACGACAGTGTCGGACACCCTTGTGTTGGTACCAAGGCGGCGAACTTCTCACGATTGGATCAGATATCATTCAACAGACGACTGAGAAGGTCAAGATGATTCAAGAGAAGATGAGAACTGCTCAGAGCTGGCAAAAGAGTTATGCGGATAAGAGGAGAAAGCCTCTTGAGTTTGAGGAAGGTGAGCATGTATTCTTGAAAGTCACACCCACGACTGGGGTCGGCCAGGCTTTGAAATCTACGAAACTCACTCCAAAATTCCTTGGACCTTACCAAATTCTTCGCCGGATAGGTCCAGTAGTCTACCAGAAAGCCTTACCCCCTTTTCATTCTAACATACACAATGTCTTCCATGTGTCACAACTTCGTATGTATTTGCCTGATCCAAGTCATGTCATAGCACCGGACACAGTACAGTTAAAAGAGAACCTGACCTATGAGGCGCCTTCTGTAAGAATCGAGGATCGATGAATAAAGCAACTTAGAGGCAAGGAGATTCCATTGGTAAAGGTGATCTGGAATGAGACGACTGGTGACGCAACCTGGGAACTGGAGGACTAGATGAAGGAGCAACATCCATATCTTTTATAGGGTACATAAATTTCGAGGATGAAATTCTTTTTTAGTTCGGGAGCGTTGTAACATCCCAAAAAGTGTTTATTTAATTACAAATGATCATTTTATAATATTTTAGATTTTTGGAAATTTTTCTGGATTTTTCCGGAAACGTCAAATATTTTAATATTATTCTTCGTTTTACGTATGTACTGAGCGGAACCGTAGAAATGAGATGTTCTCTTCGAGAACCTTGAACTATGGAAACGTCGACGGAGGATCTTACTAAACTCGAGGCCGGACACAATTTATAAGATTTTACGTTTTTCGAGAAATTTTAACAGATAAAATAATAAAATACTGCGAAGAAATTATTTGTTAGATTTGTTAATGCTGGCTTCTGCCAACTATGACTATTGTCCAATAAATAATAACATATAATAAAAATCTTATCATATTTTTCAAAATTTACCTTGTGTCAAACCCCTTTAGCCTTATTTTCTAAATAAAAATTTAGTTAATTAAAAGCCCATTGTAGGAAGATTCCAAGAAGTTTCCTATTTGACCCATTTTCTCCCTCTTCCCTCTCCACTCTTCTCTACGGCAGAAGCAATATGGGAAGCCAAATATTTCCTCTCTTCTTCTTTTCCTTCTCCACCGAGCATCCACCCCTTTGGAAGACCATTTCCATGATTTGCTAAATCAAACCCATTTGTACTCATCTTCCACCACTCCAAGTTCTCTTTTGTTGATATCTCATTGGTTCTTCTTCTTCTTCCTCTTACATTTTTCCACCATTGAAGCTAAAGCTTGGAGCTTTAAGGTAAATTCTTCAAATTTCTTCTATTTTTCTTTCTATTCTCGTTTCTCTTGGTCCCCTAGGTGACCATGAACCCATTTTTCATGGTTTGAGTGGACATTGTGGAAGTCACTCACATTTGAGTTTTTCATGAAGAGGGAAAACGAAAACTTAGGGCAAGAAGGAGTACCACCATTGTGTTGTCTTCCAAATAGGTAACAGGAAGATGATCCTCCTCAACCAATCTTGGTTAAGGGAATGTCTTGTGTGTTGTGTAGATGAGGGAATCCATGTTGGATTACTCTCCTTGTCATATTGTGTTATTTCCATGATTTTGTAGTTGTTTGATTTGTGTGATTATATGGATTTGCAATGTGTGTTTTGATGACATAAACCATGCTTTGGATTGTTAGTAAATGATTGTAAAACCTTGAGATTGGATAGGCCACGATTCTGCAGAAATGGATTCTGCAGAACCCTTGTAAATGCACTAGTGCTCAGGCGCTGTGCATAGTGCATCTAGGCGCTCATTGCCCAGAGAATTTTTTCTGTAACGCGGCTTAGTTAGCGCTCAGACGCTTCGTGTTCAGCGCTTAGGTGCTCAACCAGCGCCCAGGCGCTACAGTATGGCGCCTAGGCGCCCATAGCAGAATCAGCTGGATAATTGTGAAATGATGCTAAGACTTCTATATGATGATATTACAATAAAAAAAGGAGTAAATAATAAAATAAAGTAAGGAACTGGATTTGCTAAGGGAATTCATCTAGAAAGAGAAATTTTATGAGAATAGACTACGTTAGGAAATTCAATCGATTATGGAAACTTACTTAGTGATGGATACTTGTAAGAATGGCAAATCTTGAATAAGAGTGCATAATGGACCTTGAAAATGTATTACCTTATTTGATTTCAATATTATGATATTGTGGGACCATATGAATGACCAATGTTGTGTTGATGCTTATTTGAGCCAATTGTGGCATATTATGGAATAGTATGTGATGTTGACCATACATGTTCATGCATAGAGTCTTATGCATTGTGAATGTCCTGTGGACTGTTGTAAGGCCGAGTTGCCTAGGAGATTGAACACACCTTGGTGCGGGTGCGAATAGACTAGTGTAGGTCGTGTTAGGACCTTGGGGGTGTCGGGGTGCAGGTCCTTCACAGTGGGCAGTTGGTAGCTCTTCTGTCCGTAGGGTAAACCGATGCAAACGCACCGACGATCTGGACCGAGACACTATCCTATATCGTGATCGAGCGTGGACTGTCTGTACAACGCCTGTATATGCACGTAGAAAACTATTGAGTCTTAGCACCTTAGCCTCGGCAGCCGCGTTGCAGACACGTCTCCTGATCTTTCTCTCCGACTGTTTGAGTCTAGCTCCATGGAGTAGGAAATTTGAATACCATATGCATGTGCATCATGAGATATTTTACTGTTAATGACTACTACCCTATGTGAATTGGAACTGTTTGCTTGCTTACAGATGTACTATCTGCCTATTATTGTTGTTATTATTTTTGGGACTGTTATATGGGCGCTATGCGCCGTATTATTCCTGGCTGCCATAATTGGTAATGATGGTAGGATATCTTACCTTTTATCTGTGTTTCCATTAATTGCTGCCTGTGCGTATACTGTATCTACCGAAGACGACGGCACGGAAGCTGAAGCTCCTGATTTTCCTGGCTTCTGGCCCGAGCAAGACTAGTATCTATTGTGGAGCATGGAGGCACGCATGCGTGAATTTCTGGGCGACGTGCGTCTGACCTTCCTCGGAGGGCCAGAGTGCTAGCACATTAACCTGAGCTCTGACCACTGTGTCTATATGGGAGATGTATCGATTTCCCTTGCCTGGTGATGTCATGAGGCGCCGATCCTCACCTGCCATGTCAGCCTGTGGCTAGAGTTCTACTAACCCATCCGAGAGATGTGGGGTGACCATTACTACACCCCTTGGGAGGACTCTTGATTCTATTGCTCGGACTCTTGTGCGTGGCTCCGTAGTTCCCATGGAAGTTTCCTCTGAAGAGAAGGATCCTGCTGAGGACCCGGATACGGTCCCTCCTCATCAGAGGGACTGATGTTACTGGTAGCTGCTGATGGCTGCCGGTATTTTATTTTGGGGGCCTGATGTATTACTTTTGGTGGGCTGTATATTTTGATATTTCTGGTGGATGTATATGTAAAATCCATAGGCAGGTATAGTTTTACTTTTTGGAAATTTCCAGGCTGTATCTAAATTATATTTGGCATCTAAATATATATGTACACGTACGTTATTCAGATGTGGGTTTCTGTTTACTATTTTGTTCTTTACCATTATTCATATTCCGCATTGTTAAAAAGAAAGGAAAAAAAATATACCGCCAATTTTACTCACGTATTAAAGTACTAAGCAAGTTAATTTTGAACTAAATGAATTGGGTCTTAATTGTTTAAAAATTTATTTTCCGCATTTCCTTTTGATTTGACAATGTGACGTTCCCTCCCAAAAAGGGGCGTTACATTTAAGTTGGTATCAGAGCCCCGGTTTATGTTTCTTTGGGTCTTGTGTGTGAGTCTGTCTTGTTTGTACTGTGTGAATCTCTGTGAATGGTATTCTGAATGAATCCCTCTGACTTTCCTTATGTTTTCAGTAATCTGATTTAAGAGAAAAGCAAGATGGCAAGAGGTGAAAAAATAGCAGCTGTTGTAGAAGCGATGCAGAGGATGGAGGAAGTCATCGCGCAACAAATTGAACGTGCTGCTCAGCAACAAGAGAGAGCTGCTCAACAGCTCGAGGCGACTGTTGATGCACAGAACTTAGTAGAGTTTCGTCACCACAACCCTCCGCAATTCAATGGAGAATTTGATCTAGACAAGGCTGGTTTGTGGATCAAAGAGCTGGAGAAAGTTTTCCATGGCATGAACTGTGCCGAAGACAAGAAGGTGAAGTATGCTACCTTCATGCTTGTGGGTAACGCCGAAGACTGGTGGAACGGAGCTCAAAGAGCACTGGAAGCCGAAGGAACTGACGTCATGTGGAACGTGTTCAAGAACAAATTCTTGGATAAGTACTTTCTTGCAAATGCGAGACATGCGAAAGAGATGGAGTTTCTCAACCTGAAACAGGGAAACATGACCGTTAGTGAGTATGCGGCCAAGTTTGAGAACTTGGAGAAGTTTTCAACGCATTATCAGCATCAAACCAATGAAGTTTGGAAGTGCTGGAAGTTCACTGAGGGACTAAGATACGAAGTGAAGAAGGCCGTGATTACCCTAAAATTGAAGGTGTTTTCGGAACTGTTGGATACGTGCTGTGAAGTTGAGGCCTTGGAATAGGCTAGAGACTCGAGGAGCAAGAACTTTGGGCCTGCGAGGTTCCAAAGAGGTGGAGGCGGTGGTTCAAACCGCTTCCAAAAGAAGCCCTATTCCCGACTGACGGGAAGTCAGCAACAAACCGGTGGAAGTTCTAGTGGAGGTTCTACTGGGAACCGAACTTGTCAAAATGTGGTATATCCCTTGAGATGCATAAAGTGTGGAAAAGACCATCACATGAGAGACTACACGCTCAAGGGATTTATCTACTTCAGATGTGGCAAACCGGGCCACGTGCCTAGAGATTGCAACCAAGCAAAGGCTGAACCTTCAATCAATGCAACTCAAGCCAAGAAACAGCAAACTGGAGGTCGAGTCTACACCATGAGCGGAGCTGAAGCCTCTGAATCCGAAGACTTAATTCAAGGAGAAAGCACCATAGAAGGTAATCTTTTAAAAGTACTGTATGACTCTGGGGCAACCCATTCTTTCATCTCATATGACTGTGTGCTACGACTTGGCTTACATGTGTCTGAACTACCCTTTGATTTGACTGTTTCAACCCCTACTAACAAACCAGTAGTTACTACCAAAGTCTGTTTGAAGTGTCCCCTAATCGTTGAAGGTCGAATCATTTCTGTCGATTTGATCTATTTACCTCTTTCACAATTAGATATAATCTTGGGGATGGACTGGTTATCTTCCAACCATGTTCTATTAGATTGCTCTAGAAAAACCATAGTCTTTCTTGTGGATGAAGATTCTAGATACTTGACGGCCAACCAAGCATGAGCTTTCTTGAAAGAAGGAGCTCAAGGATACATGCTACTATCTTTGAAAGTCGAGAGCAAGGCTGATCTGAGCACTATTCTTGTGGTGAAGGAATTTCTTGAAATCTTCCCCGAAGAGGTACCTGGTTTACCACCGACGTGTGAGGTAGAGTTTGCTATTGACCTTGTACCGGGAGCTGGCCCCGTGTCTATAGCACCTTACCAGATGTTACCGACGGAATTGGCAGAACTTAAGAAACAGCTAGAGGAGCTTTTGGAGAAACAATTCGTCAGACCAAGTGTATCACTGTGGGGAGCGCCAGTGTTGTTAGTTCGGAAGAAAGACGGTACCTCACGATTGTGTATGGACTATAGGCAGTTGAACAAGTTGACAATCAAGAACAAATATCCACTCCCAAGAATTGACGACCTAATGGACTAACTGAAGGTAGCAGCGGTGTTTTCAAAGATCGATTTGAGATCTGGATACCATCAGATAAGGGTGAAGACGGAAGATATACCTAAGACTGCTTTTCGTACCCGATACGGTCATTACGAATACCTTGTGATGCCGTTTGGTGTAACGAATGCACATGCTATCTTTATGGACTACATGAACCAGATCTTTCGTCCTTACTCGGACAAGTTTGTTGTCGTTTTCATCAATGACATCCTGATATATTTCTAGAATCAGGAGGATCATGCCGAGCACCTCAGTATAGTTCTCCAGACTCTGAGGGAGAAAGAATTGTATGCCAAATTGTCGAAATGTGAGTTTTGGCTTGATGAGGTTAAGTTTTTAGGCCATGTGATCTCAAAGGAAGGGATTGTGGTGGATCCATCAAAAGTGGAGGCAGTGTTACAGTGGGAACAACCGAAGTCAGTGACGGAGATTCGTAGCTTCGTGGGTTTAGCCGAGTATTACCGAAGGTTCATAGAAGGATTTTCCAAAATTGCTGGACCGCTCACTCAGCTGACAAAGAAGAATCAAGCTTTTGAATAGACTGATAGCTACGAGCAAAGTTTCTAAGAGTTGAAGAAATGGCTAACCACCTCACTAGTATTGGTACTACTTGATCTGAATGAACCATTCGAGGTGTACTATGACGCTTCATACCAAGGATTAGGGTTTGTTCTTATGCAACACAGAAGAGTGGTAGCTTATGTTTCACGACAGTTGCGAGTGCATGAGAAGAACTATCTGACACATGATTTGGAACTAGCAGCTGTGGTTTTTGCCCTGAAGATATAGAGACATTTTCTCTATGGAGCAACGTTTAACATTTTCAGTGACCACAAAAGTTTGAAGTACTCGTATGACCAGAAGGTGCTTAACATGAGGCAACGAAGATGGTTAGAATTCCTAAAAGACTACGATTTTCAGTTGTTGTACCACCCTGGCAAGGCGAATGTCGTGGCTGACGCCTTGAGTAGAAAGGCTGTCAGTGTTTTTGCCCTGATGATCAAGGAAAGAGAACTTATCGAACAGTTTAGAGATACTTGGTCATTTGTTAAGTTGGAACCCGAAAGAATTTGTATGAATATGGTCACCATCTCAAGTGAGCAAATGGGGGACATACGAGAAAAGCAGAAAATCGACAAATTCTTGCAAGAAGTAAGAGAGCAAATGAAGCAAGGTAAGGAGACGGAATTCGAGGAAGGAACGGATGGGATTTTGAGATTCCAGAGTAGAGTTTGTATTCCTTGTGACCAAGAGCTTAAAAGATATATTGTGGATCATGCTCACACCAGTAAGCTGAATATGCACCCGAGCATAACGAAGATGTACTAAGACTTGAAGAAGTTGTTCTGGTGGCATGGGATAAAGAGCGATGTCACTAGATGCGTATCGACTTGTCTAGTTTGTCAAAAAGCTAAAGTGGAACATTAAAGACCTGCAGGATTACTACAACCATTGTCTATTCCTGAATGGAAATAGGACAGCATTGCAATGGATTTTGTTGTGGGTTTGCCAAGGACAAAGAAAGGAACGACTCAATTTTGGTAATAGTGGATCGACTCACAAAGTCAACTCATTTCCTTCCGATCAACATAAGGTACAGTCTGGAGAAGTTAACCCAACTGTACATTGGAGAGATTGTTAGACTGCATGGTGTGCCTACGAGTATTGTTTCGAATAGGGATCCGAGGTTTACTTCAAAATTTTGGCAGAGTCTACAGGCATCGTTGGGAACAAAGTTACGTCTATGTTCAGCGTACCACCCACAAACCGATGGTCAATCTGAAAGAACAATCCAATCTCTAGAAGATTTGCTTAGAGCTTGTACTATAGAACAAACTGGAAGTTGGGATGAAGTTCTACCATTGATAGAATTCACCTACAACAACAGTTACCATTCGAGTATTGGGATGGCACCCTATGAAGCTCTGTATGGACGACGGTGTCGGACACCCTTGTGTTGGTACCAAGACGGCGAACGTCTCACGATTGGACCGGATATCATTCAACAGACGACTGAGAAGGTCAAGATGATTCAAGAGAAGATGAGAACTGCTCAGAGCCGGCAAAAGAGTTATGCGGATAAGAGGAGAAAGCCTCTTGAGTTTGAGGAAGGTGAGCATGTATTCCTGAAAGTCATACCCACGACTGGGGTCGGCCGGGCTTTGAAATCTAGGAAACTCACTCCAAAATTCCTTGGACCTTACCAAATTCTTCGCCGAATAGGTCCAGTAGTCTACCAGAAAGCCTTGCCCCCTTTTCTTTCCAACATACACAATGTCTTCCATGTGTCACAACTTCGCAAGTATTTGCCTGATCCAAGTCATGTCATAGCACTGGACACAGTACAGTTAAAAGAGAATCTGACCTATGAGGCGCCTCCTGCGAGAATCGAGGATCGATGAATAAAGCAACTTAGAGGCAAGGAGATTCCATTGGTAAAGGTGATCTGGAATGAGACGACATGTGACGCAACCTGGGAACTGGAGGACAAGATGAAGGAGCAACATCCATATCTGTTATATGGTACGTAAATTTCGAGGATGAAATTCCTTTTTAGTTGGGGAGTGTTGTAACATCCCGAAAAGTGTTTATTTAATTACAAATTATCATTTTATAATATTTTAGATTTTTGGAAATTTTTCTGGATTTTTCTGAAAACGTCAAATATTTTAATATTATTCCTCGTTTTACGTATGTACTGAGCGGAACCAGAGAAATAAGATGTTCTCTCCGAGAACATTGACCTATGGAAACGTCGACGGGGGATCTTACTAAACCCGAGGCTAGACACAGTTTACAAGGTTTTATGTTTTTCGAGAAATTTTAACAGATAAAATAATAAAACACTGCGAAGAAATTATCTGTCAGATTTGTTAATGCTGACTTCTGCCAACTATGACTATTGTCCAATAAATAATAACATATAATAAAAATCTTATCACATTGTTCAAAATTTACCTTGTGTCAAACCCCTTTAGCCTTATTTTCAAAATAAAAATTTAGTTAATTAAAAGCCCATTGTAGGAAGCTTCCAACAAGTTTCCTATTTGACCCATTTTCTCTCTCTTCCCTCTCCACTCTTCTCTACGGCAGAAGCAATATGGGAAGCCAAATATTTCCTCTCTTCTTCTTTTCCTTCTCCACCGAGCATCCACCCCTTTGGAAGACCATTTCCATGATTTGCTAAATCAAACCCATTTCCATTCATCTTCCACCACTCCAAGTTCTCTTTTGTTGATATCTCCTTGGTTCTTCTTCTTCTTCCTCTTCCATTTTTCCACCATTGAAGCTAAAGCTTGGAGCTTTAAGGTAAAGTCTTCAACTTTCTTCCATTTTTCTTGCTATTCTCGTTTCTCTTGGTCCCCTAGGTGACCAAGAACCCATTTTTCATGGTTTGAGTGGACATTGTAGAAGTCACTCACATTTGAGTTTTTCTTGAAGGGGGAAAACGAAAACTTAGGGCAAGAAGGAGTACCACCATTGTGTTGTCTTCCAAATAGGTAAGAGGAAGATGATCCTCCTCGACCAATCTTGGTTAAGGGAATGTCTTGTGTGTTGTTGTAGATGAGGGAATCCATGTTGGATTACTCTCCTTGTCATATTGTGTTATTTCCATGATTTTGTAGTTGTTTGATTTGTGTGATTATATGGATTTGTAATGTGTGTTTTGATGACATGAACCATACTTTGGATTGTTAGTAAATGATTGTAAAACGTTGAGATTGGATAGGCCACGGTTCTGCAGAAATGGATTCTGCAGAACCCTTGTAAATGCACTAGCGCTCAAGCGCAGTGCATAGAGCGTCTAGGCGCTCATTGCCCAGAGAATTTTTCCTGTAACGCGGCTTGGTTAGCACTCAGGCGCTTCGTGTTCAGCGCTTAGGCGCTCAACCAGCACCCAGGCGCTACAGATATGGCGCCTAGGCGCCCATAGCAGAATCAGCAGAATAATTGTGAAATGATGCTAAGACGTCCATATGATGATATTACAAGAAAAAAAAGGAGTAAATAATAAAATAAAGTAAGGAACTGGATTTGCTAAGGGAATTCCTCTAGAAAGAGAAATTTTATGAGAATAGACTACGTTAGGAAATTCAATCGATTATGGAAACTTACTTAGTGATGGATACTTGTAAGAATGGCAAATCTTGAATAAGAGTGCATAATGGACCTTGAAAATGTATTACCTTATTTGATTTCAATATTATGATATTGTGGGACCATATGAATGACCAATGTTGTGTTGATGCTTATTTGAGCTAATTGTGGCATATTATAGAATAGTATGTGATGTTGACCATACATGTTCATGCATAGAGTCTTATGCACTATAAATGTCCTGTGGATTGTTGTAAGGCCGAGTTGCCTAGGAGATTGAACACACCTTAATGCGGGTGCGAATAGACTAGTGCAGGTCGTGTTATGACCTTGGGGGCGTCGGGGTGCGGGTCCTTCACAGTGGGCAGTTGGTAGCTCTTCTGTCCGTGGGGTAAACCGCTGCAAACGCACTGACAATCCGGACTGAGACGCTATCCTATGTCGTGATCGAGCGTGGACTATCTGTACAATGCCTATATGTGCACGTAGAAAACTGTTGAGTTTTAGCACCTTGGCCTTGGCAGCCGCGTTACAGTCACGTCTCCTGATCTTTCTCTCCGACTGTTTGAGTCTAGCTCCATAGAGTAGGAAATTTGAATACCGTATGCATGTGCATCATGAGATATTTTACTGTTAATGATTACTACCCTATGTGAATTGGAACTGTTTACTTGCTTACAGATATACTATCTGCCTATTATTAATGTTATTATTTTTGGGACTATTATATGGGCGCTATGCACCGTATTATTCCTGGCTGCCATAATTGGTAATGATGGTACGATGTCTTACCTCTTTTCTGTGTTTCTATTATTTGCTGCCTGTGCGTATACTGTATCTACCGAAGACGACGGCACGGAAGCTGAAGCTCCCGATTTTCCTGGCTTCTGGCCCGAGCAAGACTAGTATCTATTGTGGAGCATGGAGGCACGCATGTGCGGATTTCTGGGCGATGTGCGTCTGACCTTCCTCGGAGGGCCAGAGTGCTAGCACATCAACCTGAGCTCTAACCGCTGTGTCTATATGGGAGATGTATCGATTTCCTTTGCTTGGAGATGTCATGAGGCGCTGATCCTCACCTGCCATGTTAGCCTGCGGCTGGAGTTCTACTTACCTATCCGAGAGATATGGGGTGACCATTACTACACCCCTTGGGATGACTCTTTTGATTCTACTGCTCGGGCTCCTGCCCGTGGTTTCGTGGTTCCCATGGAGGTTTCCTCTGAAGAGGAGGATCCTGCTGAGGACTCGGATACGATCCCTCCTCATCTGAGGGACTGATGTTACTGGTAGCTGCTGATGGCTGCCACTGTTTTATTTTGGGGGCCTAATGTATTACTTTTGGTGGGCTGTATATTTTGATATTTCTGATGGATGTATATGTAAAATCAATAGGCAGGTATAGTTTTGCTTTTTGGAAATTTCCAGGCTGTATCTAAATTATATTTGGCATCTAAATATATATGTACATGTACGTTATTCAGATGTGGGTTTCTGTTTACTATTTTGTTCTTTACCGTTATTCATATTCCGCATTGTTAAAAAGAAAGGAAAAAAATATACCGCCAATTTTACTCACGTATTAAAGTACTAAGCAAGTTAATTTTGAACTAAATGAACCGGGTCTTAATTGTTTAAAAATTTATTTTCCGCATTTCCTTTTGATTTGACAATGTGACGTTCCCTCCCAAAAAGGGGCGTTACAATATGTTTCTTCATAATCGATTCCTTCTTCTTGATTATAACCTTAGCAATAAGTCTATCTTTGTTTCTTATTATTAAGTCTGTTTCATCAAGTTTGTTCTTAAAAACTCATTTGGTGCCAATTATGGGATGATCATTGGGCCTTGGAACTAATTCCCAAACTTGATTTCTTTCAAATTGGTTTAGTTCTTCTTGCATGGCCAAGATTCAGTGTTCATCATCAATGGCCTCACTTATGTCTTTAGGTTCAACTTAAGAGACAATGGTCAATGGTTGCATGCATTTCTAAGAGAGTTTCGAGTAATTACCCCTTTTGATACATCGTCCATCACCTTGTCAAGGGGATGATATCTTGATGTCCTCCGTTCCTTGGGTAGGTCCATAATTTCTGAATCCTCTTGCCTTGAGGCATCGAAGGGTCTTTCTTCTTGTTTCTTGGGACTTTTTTATTGATTCTCCAAGTGTGTTCTTGCCATGATTTCTGCAACATCATCAACAAACTCCTTTCTCAGCTCATTTGGGTTAGTTTCATCAAAAGCAACTGTAACACCCCGAAAATTATTTGTTTCATGATAGATAGTCATTTTATAATATTTGTGATTTTTGTGAATTTTTTCGAAAATGTTGATTATTTTAATATATTTCTCATTTTACGTGTGCACTGAGCAGAGCCGGGGAAATGAAATATTTTCCCCGAGGCTAGAAAACCTTGAACTGTGGAAACATCGACGGGGGATCTTACTAAACCCGAGGCCGGGCATAGTTTACGAGGTTTACGTTTTTTGAGATTTTTTATCTGATAAATAAAAATCACAGTACATTTTATTATCCGTTGAACAATAACTACTAATTTTTGTTAACAATAATATTTGTCCATTGAATAATAATTTGTATTATAATGCTTATTATCTTTTCAACAGTATCAATTTTATGTCACATCATGTTGACTTTTTGCAAAAAGTGAAGATTTGGCTTCTTGAAGAAGCTTTGTCTTTGGCTTCTTGGAGAAGCCAATCCCACCAAACTTGCAAGGGAAACTCCTCCCTCTCCCTTTGTGTGTGTGTGTGATGCGGCTAGGGGGGAAAAAGGGGGCAAAATTATTGACTTCATTTTACTATTCCCTTCACTTTTCAATTCAAAAAGTTTCTAACTTTTCATTCATCATTTCCTCTTTCCACTCTCTCTTCTCTCAACTTTTCTCTCAAAACTTTTCTCCTCTTCCTCTCCTCCTCTTCTCCACAGCAGCCCACACCATTTCCTCTCATGGTTTGCTTGATTTCAAGCAACCATTTTGCTTGAACCAACATTTCTTTGAAGTTTTTTCATCTCTTGCTAGAACCATTTTCAATGAGCTCACTTTCTTCCCATTTTCTCATCATTTCCACGACCAAGACACCATTTTTGGCCATCCAAGCTTTTTTACTCAACCATCCTCATTTCCTACATCTTCTCATCACCTAGAACACTTTCTCTTTTGTGACTATCTCTTGAATCCACCATTTTCATTTTCTTCCATTCAAGCTCTAAAGTTTGAGACTTTAAGGTAAAGTTCATGACTTTTCCATTTTTCCTTCTCATTTTCGTGATCCATGGTCACTTTGGTGATCAAGGATTCTTTTTTCAAGCTTTGGTTGTTGATTTTGTGATTTTGAATGTCCTCGCGTTTTTGTGTTGTTGGAGGACGAAATTTAAGAACAAAAAGGAGCTTACTTTTCTTGTTATTTCTCTTGGTAAGAGGTAGATTATTCACTTCAACCTATCTTGGTAGTGAAATGCTTGTTTATGTGTTGGTTATGAGGAACCCATGTTAGGGTTACTCTCTTTGTTATGTGATTTTGATGATTTTTATGTTGAACTCATCTTATGTGAATTTATTGGTTGTATATATATTATGTTAACTTTGGATTGTTCTTGATGGATTGGAAACATAGATGGAAGCAAGGGTTTCTTGCCCTCTTTATGGTGGCTCACGGCCAAATACCCTTCAATGGGGTGTTCTTTGTAACTTGATGGACCAACTGAAGGGGGCAGCGGTATTTTCGAAGATTGACTTGAGATCTGGGTATCATCAGATAAGAGTGAAGACGGAGGATATACCCAAGACTGCTTTTCGTACGCGATACGGCCATTACGAGTATCTTGTGATGCCGTTTGGTGTGACGAATGCGCTGCTATTTTCATGGACTATATGAACCGCATCTTTCGTCCGTACTTGGATAGGTTCGTTGTCGTCTTCATTGATGACATCCTCGATATATTCCCAAAATCGGGAGGATCATCTTTGAGCACCTCAAAGCATAGTTCTTGATTTTGAAGGAAAAGGAAGCGTATGCCAATTTGTCGAAGTGCGAGTTTTGGCTTGATGAGGTGAAGTTTTTGGGTCACGTAATCTCAAAAGAAGGAATCGCGGTGGATCCATGCAAAGTAGAAGCGATCTTGCGGTGGGAACAACCGAAGTCGTGACGGAAGTCCGTAGTTTCGTTGGTTTAGCCTAGGATATTACCTAGGAGGTTCATAGAGGGTTTTCCAAGATTGCGGACCGCTCACTCAATTGACGAAGAAGAATCAAGCTTTCGAATGGTGATAAATGTGAGCGAGTTTTCAAGAGTTGAAGAAACGGTGACTACCTCACCGTATTAGTGCTACCTAATCCGAATGAACCGTTCGAGGTGTATTGTGACGCTTCGTACCAAGGATTGGGATCTGTTCTTATGCAACACCGAAAGGTGGTAGCCTACGCTTCGCGACGTTGCGAGTGCATGAAAAGAATTACCCGGACTCATGATTTGGAGTTGGCAGCTGTGGTTTTTGCTCTGAAGATATGGAGACATTTCCTCTATGGAGCGACATTCAACATCTTCAGTGACCACAAGAGCTTGAAGTACTTGTACGATCAGAAAGAGCTGAATATGAGACAACGGAGATGGTTAGAATTCCTGAAAGATTATGACTTTCAATTGTTGTACCACCACTGGTAAGGCGAACGTTGTGGCCGACGCCTTGAGCGAGAAAAACTATCGTTGCTTACGCCACGATGATCAAGGAAAAGGAGCTCATTGAACGGTTTAGAGATGTGTGGTCGGTTGTGGAATTGAAGCCGGGAAAAATTTGTATGAATATGGTTACCATCTCAAGCAAGCTAATGGAGGACATAGGGGAAAAGCAGAAGGCCGATGAATTCTTGCAAGAGGTGAGAGAACGAATGAAACAAGGTGAGAAAACAGAATTCGAAGAAGGAACGGATGGAATTCTGAGATTTCGGGGTAGAGTCTGTATTCCCGTGATCAAGAGCGAAAAGTACATTGTGGAACATGCCCACACCACTTCTTTGAATATGCACCCAGGCATAACGAAGATGTACCAAGACTTGAAAAAGTTATTCGGCGGCATGTAATGAAGAGTGACGTTACTAGATGTGTATCGACTTGTCTAGTACGTCAAAAAGCCAAAGTGGAACATCGAGACCCAAGATTGCTACAACCGTTGTCTATTCTGAATGGAAATGGGACACTGATCATTGCAATGGATTTCGTTGTAGGATTGCCAAGGACAAGGATAGGACATGACTCGATTTGGGTAATAGTCGATCGGCTTACAAAATCGGCTCATTTCCTCCCGATTAATATAAGGTACGATCTGGAAAAGTGCGGTTGTATATTGGAGAGATTGTCGAGGCGCATGGTGTGCCTACGAGTATAGTTTCGGATAGGGATCCGAGATTTACTTCAAAATTCGGCAAAGTCTACGAGGCATCGGCGGGAACAAAGTTACGTACGAGTTCGGCGTACCACCCACAAACCGATGGACAATCGGAAAGGACGATCCAATCTCTAGAGGACTTGCTTAGAGCGTGTACTATTGAGCGGGCGGGAGTTGGGACCAAATCTTGCCGCTGATAGAGTTCACATACAACAACGGTTACCATGCGAGTATAGGGATGGCACCATATGAAGCCTGTATGGAAGGCGGTGTCGAACGCCGTTGTGTTGGTACCAAGATGGAGAGCGTCTCACAATTGGACCCGGATATCATTCAACGGACAACCGAAAAGGTCAAGATGATTCAAGAGAAGATGAGAACTGCTCAGAGCCGGCGAGAAGAGCTATGCGGATAAGAGAAGAAAGCCTCTTGAGTTTGAAGAAGGTGAGCATGTGTTCCTGAAAGTCACACCCACGACTGGGGTCGGCCGGGCCTTAAAATCTAGAAAACTCACTCCAAAATTTCTTGGACCTTACCAAATTCTTCGCCGGATAGGTCCAGTAGCTTACCAGATAGCCTTACCCCCTATTCTTTCAAACATACACAATGTCTTCCATGTGTCACAACTTCGTAAATATTTACCTGATCCAAGTCATGTTATAGCAGGACACAGTACTGATTAAAAGAGAACGACCTATGAAACGTCTCTGCGAGAATCGAGGATCGACGGATAAAGCAACTACGAGGCAAGGAGATTCCATTGGTAAAGGTGATTTGGAATGAAGCAACTGGTGATGCGACTTGGGAATTGGAAGACAAGATGAAGGAGCAACATCCAGAATTATTTTAAGGTATGAAAATTTCGAGGACGAAATTCCTTTTAGTAGGGGAGTGTTGTAACATCCCGAAAAATACATATTTGATCATAAATCATCATTTTATAATATTCTTGATTTTTAGGAACTTTCTGGAAATTTTCGGAAACGACGAATATTTTAATATATTCTTCGTTTTACGTGCACACTGGGCTGAGAATTGCTGAGACCAGTGTAACACTTCGGAAATTGATTATTTCACTATGAATAGTCATTTTCTAATATTTGTGATTTATGAGAATTTTTTTGGAATTTTACTCGGAAACGTCGAATATTAGTATATTCCTCGTTTTGCGCACACCGACCGAACAGGAAAACGCGATGTTTTTCTCTGCGAACCTTGGACTATGGATAAGTCAACGGGGATCTTACTAAACCCGGGACTTGACACGGTTTTACGAGGTTTCGCAAATTTCCGAGAAATCTTTAGACAGATTAAATCAATACAACGAAGAATTCATCCGTCAGATTAATTAAATGCGACCGACATTGTCGATTGTAACTATTATCTAATGGATAATAGTGTGTAATAAAAATACTATCACCTTATCCTAATGCTATTTACATTATATTTAATTTACTCACTTTAATTCAAATTTAAGTGTATTTTAATCAAAGCTTCCTTAACAAGCTTTGACCCAAGCTTTGACCAAGTGTTTAGCTTCCAAAGGAAGCCAAATTTTCCCACTCATTTCTCTCCCTCTCACTTACGTGGTCTGCAGCCCAAATTGGAGAAAGAAATTGGATTCAATTATTCAAATAAATCAATTGACATAATATCACCAAAAACACATTTTGCTTCTTCATTTACGTTCTCTTCTTCTCCTTTCTTTTTCACATATTTCTCTTCTCCTTCCAGCAGCCCCTGCGTCCAGCCCTCTCCCATGAAACCTAACCTTCACAAAAATTTAATCTAACCACATTTCCTTAATCTCCTACTCCTCCTCTTCATCTTTGGTGCTTGGAGTTTCAAGAAAAGCTTCCATCTTCAACCATTCCTCAAGCCTTGAAGGTGAGCTCCCATGGCTGAAAAATTCCAGCCTTCCCCTCCCATTTTCGTTTCTGTTTTTCCTTGGTTTATTGGCCATTTTCTTCTTCTTTTACACACCATTTCATTGTTCTAACTTGGACCAAATTTTCTAGGGTTTTTGGTGCTCCAAATCCGAAAATCAAGGGTGATTCTTGGAGTTTCTTGGTTCATCAACTTGGTAAGAGGAAGATTAATCCTCCTCAACCTCTTTAGCAACTAGGAATCTTGTATTTAATTTTTGGAAGAAGAACCACATGGTGGTTGTTCTTGAACTTGCTTGAAATTGGTTTCTTGAATGTGATTTTGATTTAGCTTTGAGTGGTTGATTGATTGTGTAATTTTGTGATTGGAAACCATGTATGAATGCTGAAAAAATTCTGGTTTGCTGGACCCTTGGAGTGCCACGGTTTTTGGCTTGTTTTTGGGGCTGTCTTTGTGCTGGAAATTCAATGGAAGTGGTGCTTAATTTGTGATCAATGCATGGTTAATTTAATCAAGTAGTTGAGTGAGATTGAAGTGAGCAAAATTCTGGTTTGCTGGACCCTTGGAGTGCCACGGTTTTTGGCTCTGTTTTGGGCTGGTTGTGTGCTGGAAATTGAATGGAAATGAAGCTTAATTTGTGATCAATGCATGGCTAATTTAATCAAGTAGTTAAGGTTGATTTGAATGGATAAAATTCTGGTTGTTGGAACCTTGAGTGAGTCACGGTTTTTGGCTCTGTTTTGGGCTGGTTGTGTGCTGGAAATTGAATGGAAATGAAGCTTAATTTGTGATCAATGCATGGCTAATTTAATCAAGTAGTTAAGGTTGATTTGAATGGATAAAATTCTGGTTGTTGGAACCTTGAGTGAGTCACGGTTTTTGGCTTGTTTTTGGGGCTGTTTTTGTGCTGGAAAATGAGTGGAAGTAATGCTTAATTTTTGATCAATGCATGGCTAATAAAATCAAGTAGTTAAGGTTGGTTTAAATGGACAAAATTCTGGTTGTTAAACCTTGGTAAGTGCCACGGTTTTGGGTTGTTTTAGGAGCAGAATTTTGGTTGTCATGGTGCCAAGAATAATGCTAGGTAGGTTAAGTAAAGGAAGACTAAATTAGTGAGAAGAAAATTGTGATCTAAGACTCTCTTGAGTGCCACGGTTTTGAGGGCTTGAATGAGGGAAAAGATTAACAAATTTGAGATGTCAAGACTTGAGTTAATCAAGCGATTTAAAATGTAGATTGATAATAGGAAACTTGTAACAATAAATTCATGATGGATTGTGGTGGAGACTTAGGAAATGAGCTAAGCTTGGAAGGTAATTATAAGAATCAAGTAACTTGAATCAAATGACAAGTAAATGAACCAATGAGATGAATTTCATAAGACTTGGAGATTTTAGAAATCCATAATGGACCCATAATGTGTTCCTTGAGTTATAAATTGATATTATGTGGATATTGGGTTCTTCTTGGATGCAAATTTGCTTATTGCACTCTCTTGATCAATTATGGTATATTATGAATTCGTATGAG
Organism: Ormosia emarginata; assembly: GCA_029884605.1. Classification (NCBI taxonomy): domain Eukaryota; kingdom Viridiplantae; phylum Streptophyta; class Magnoliopsida; order Fabales; family Fabaceae; genus Ormosia; species Ormosia emarginata. The sequence goes on from JAQQTP010000074.1 coordinate 5,160,094, forward strand.
ATGGTGGATCATACATGAGCATGCATAGTGTCTTATGCATTGTGATGTCCGTGTGGACTGTTGTAAGGCCAAGTTGCCTAGGAGATTGAACACACCTTAGTGCGGGTGCGAGTAGACAAGTGTGGGTCTTGTTATGACCTTGGGGCGTCGGGGTGCGGGTCCTTCGCAATGGGCGGTTGGTAGCTCCTGCGTACGTGGGGCAAACCGATGCAAACGCACCGACGATCCGGACTTGACATTTGTCTATATCGTGATCTAGTGTAGAATGCGTGCAATGCCATGATTGTGCACGTGGAAAATTATTGATAGCACGGCCTCGGCGGTCGAGTCACGACATGTCTCCCGATCTTTCTCTCCGACCGTTTGAGTCTAGCTCCATGGAGTAGGAAATTGAAGGTTGAGTCCATGCATCATGGAATATTCGACATCCGAAAATTATTGTTTACACGATATTTAACTCGCACTGGATATTATGAATTATTCATTACCTTTATTAATGATTGCACTGACCGGTTATCTCTGTTTAAAAGCTTATTTATTGCCTTTACATGCTACGTGGGCGTTATGCGCCGTTCGGTTCTTGGTGATTTGTATTGGTATTGATGGTAGGATATCTTACCTCTTTCCCGTGCTTCTATTACTTCTTTGTTTATGTGCACCTGTGCGATCGAAGACGACGGTGAAGAGACGAGAAGAGCCCGCCTTCCCCGGCTTCGGCCCGCACGGGATTGACTTTGACCTGCGACGATGTACGCACGCACGCGCGGATTTTTGGGAGATGTGCGCCGACCTTCCTCGGAGGCCGGAGTGTTGGCACATCAACCTAAACTCGACCGTTGTGTGTATGTGGGAGACGTGTACGTATCACTTGCCTGGAGACGCCATGAGGCACCGGTCCTCACTTGCTACATCGGCTTACGCTTGGAGTTTTACCCGCCTATCGGGAGATGTGGGGTCCCGTTACTACACCCCGCGGGAGGATTCGTTTGATTCCACCGCTCGGGCTCCGTCCCGCGCCTCGTGGTTCCTATGGATGAGTCCTCGGATGAGGAAGATCCCGATGAGGGTCCTCCGATGATCTGAATCGGTCCCTTTCTATTTGAGGGGTCGATGATCATTGGTGGCTACCGATGGTGCCGGTGTTTTTGTTTTTGGGGGCACGATGTATCTTTCTTTTGATTTGGGCTGTATATTTTGTATATGCATGTGGGTATATATGCATGTTTCCCTTGGGGTGGGTATAGTTTTGCTTTTTGATGATGGCCGGGCTTGTATTTATGAAACAAATTGTATTAAACTCTAGATATATATATGCATGCTATTCGGTGCAAATCTCTATGTATTGTTTTATTCGTTACTTTTATCCGCACTCTGTAGTATCATTATTATTATTATAAAAAAAAAATATTGTCAAATCTGCTCACATGGTTAAACATTAATTAATTAAAATGAACCGGGTCTTAATCGTTAATTATTTAATTTCCGCATTTTTACTTTGTTTGACAATGTGACGTTCCCTCCCGTTAAGGGGCGTTACATTCTTGGTTGAAATTTTATAACAAGTGAGAAATTGACTTGATATTGAATGGAGTAAAGAAAAATTAGGTTCCTAGCTTCTTTGAAGCTCACGACCACCTATAGAGAAAAAATGGTAATTTTGTGTTAAAATGGAAACTTAGTTAATTAGATAATTGGAGGTTGATTAAGAAATCATAAAATGGAAAGAACAAAGGATAGAATTTTATTCTATAACTTAGAATGAATTTAACCAAGGGAAGAACATGAGTGAAAGTGAGATGTTGGGTAATTTAAGTTAAAAATTTCCCTAAGTGAATTAGGTTTAAAAATTGAGTAAAGAACTTATTTAGTTTGAGTAATGAAGATTAGATAAAAATGCAAGAGAATTCCTCTAGAGAAATATTTCATAAGAAACTTAGAATTAAAGTGAAATTCCATAATAAACCTTAAAAGTGTAATGTCACATTTGAGAACTTGATAATGTGTTGTTGTGGGTCTATGAGTGGGGCTAAGAATCTGTTGATGTTTAACTTGGTCAAATTATGGCATGTTATGGAAAAGTATGTCATTGTTAAATATACATGAATATGCATTGAGTCATCATGCATTGTGAAAGTCCAGTGGACTCTGTTGTAAGGCTTTATACCTAGGAGATTGAATCACACCTTAGAGCAGGTGCGAATAGACTAGTGTTGGTCACTCATTGACCTAGGGGGTGTCGGGGTATGAGAATCTCGCAATGGGCAGTTGGTAGCTCCTCTGTGCCATGGAATAGACCGATGCAAATACAACGATGATCCGGACCGAGACACTGTCCTATATCGCGATCTTGTGAAAAATGTCTTGTATGAGCCATGTTGTGCAATTTTGTTGAGATTGAAGCACTTAATTTAAGGCCGATGATGTATAGACATGTCTCCTCGATCATTCTCTCCGACGTTGTATTTTAGCTCCATGGAGTAAGGTTTTGCTACTTTGTGAATGTACATGGTCAGTCATCATATTTATCTGTCTTACATTTGTATAGTTATGAAAATGTTCCTTTTATGATGTTGTGATTGTCTGGATTATTAAATTGTTTATTACTTGATCTTGATGTTGTTTACTGTTCTATTTCACTATTTGGCGTTATGCGCCGTTTATGCTTCTTTACTGCCATAACTGGTAATGATGCTAGATATCTCACCTCTATATTTTGTGACTCTGTTTGTATATATATCCATGTTCCGTAAAGACCAAGGCGTGGACGAGGCTGAGTTTCCTAGATTTTGATCCAATTAGTCTCCTGTTCTGCAAAGGCATCCCGACGAGGCTTTTTAGGGTATGCCAGGTTGAGGTTCCATGGAGGTGGTGATAGCTGGCACGTGGATTTCGACACCGAGCATTTTGTCTATGTTGGAGACGTGACTATGTCACTAGCATGGGGTCGCTATGATCCCCCTGTGCTTTCTTTTGATTTTCATGTTTGGTTAGAGTTCTACATGCCTGTGCGAGAGGTATGGCGTGAGCATGTGTACATCCTACACGAAGGTTCAAATTCGTTTCTGTCCATCGCATGAGCTACTGCTCGCGAGTTAGCCGCTCCTATAAGGATTTCATTTTCTGAGGAAGATCTTGAGGAAGACCCATCTGAGGCTCCTTCCTAGTTGATTCATAGAGGCATGTCTCTTTTTATTAGCCTTTTTAGGTGGCTGGCTATATATCGCTTTGGGGGCCTAATGTTTTTGTATTTTGGTGGGCTGTAAATGTATATTCCTTTGGGGCATGTAAAGCTTCTGCTACTTTTGTGTAATTAATGATGTATTTAAACACGTATGATATACATATATATAATGTATGAATGTATGGTTTACTCATCATGTTAATTTTTGTTGTAATTATGTTTTATCATTTTCTTATCAAGGCAAAAAAAAAAGAATTCGCTAAATTATTATACGCTTACAAATGAACAGGCTATTATCTATATTTAAATGAATTAGGTCTTAGTTTATATTTTGTTTTCATTTTGTGGTTTGGTGTGATGGTCCCTCTCCAAAAAGGGGCGTTACACAAGCAACATGTATTGATTCTTCAACAGCTGTAGTTCTCTTGTTATAAATTTGAAAGGATTTACTACTAAGTGAATAACAAAGAAATATTCCCTCATTGGATTTATCATCAAACTTGCCTAGGTTATCTTTTCCATTGTTTAAAACAAAGCATTTGCAACTAAAGACATGAAAGTGAAAAATGTTTGGTTTCCTTCATTTGTATAGTTCATAGGGGGTTTTCTTTTAAAATTGGCCTTATTAGAACTCTATTCATAACATAACAAGTGGTATTTACTGCATCCACCCGAAAATACTTAGGAAGACTTGTCTCATTGAGCATAGTTCTTGCTAACTCTTCTAAAGATTGATTTTTCCTTTCAACCACTCCATTTTGTTGTGGAGTTCTAGGAACAAAAAAATTATGCTCAATGTCATTTTCATTGCAAAACATTTCAAATTCATGATTTTCAAATTCCCCACCATGATCACTTCTTATGGATATAAATCTACAATTCTTTTCATTTTGAATAACCTTTGCAAGTTTTCTAAATGTATGAAAGGCATCATTCTTATGAGCAAGGAAAAGAGTTCATGTAAATCTAGAGTAATCATCCACAATCACAAAAGCAGTTACCCCCAAAGCTCATAGTTCTTGATGGTCCAAAAAGAACCATGTGCAAAAGTTGTAAAGGTCTAGTTGAAGAAGCAATATTTTTAGCTTTGAAAGAAACCTTTACTTGTTTACCCTTTTGACATGCATCACAAAGTTTATTTTTCTCAAATTTGAGCTTTGGAAGACTAACTACTAAATCTTTAGAGACAAGTTTGTTTAGGTGATCCATATAAATGTGAGCAATTCTTCTATGCAATAGCCATGAATAACTTTCTTTACTCATAAGACATCTTGAATTTTGAGAGGTAATATCATCAAGGTTAATCATATATATATTATCAATTATATGACCAACAAACTTAACTTGCTTGTTATCCTTACCCTCAATTATGCAATAATTTAAATCAAAGATAACTCTATTATCTTTATCATATAATTGACTAATGCTTAGCAAGTTATGTTTGAGTCCTTTCACATACAACACATTATCAATTGAAGTTGAGGAATCCTTACTAACTTTTCCAACACCAAGGATTTTGTTTTTATTGTTGTCCTCATATGTGACATGACTATGCTTCTTTGGTGCAAGAAAGGAGAACTTAGAGTCATCACCCGTCATGTGCTTGGAACATCCCCTATCAAGATACCAACTTGAGCTTTAGGTCTTCAAGCATACCTACAACACATAATCAAGTTTTAACTTTTGGTACCCAAATTATCTTGTGTCCTTGTGTGTTAGAGTTAGGCAAGGTGCCTTTAGGAACCCAAACCATTTTAGTTTCAACCTTCATGTTTATGTTCTTTCTAACATTGCATGTAGATGCACTAGTAACACCCTAATATGATAATCTCAATATATTAAACATATATTAAAATAATTAGTATTAGCCATGTTACTACTAGATTATTTCATAAACTATTCCATATTATTTAAACAAATAAATATGGAGAGCCACGATAAACATAAGTTATACATATTTACATCAAAAGCCTCAAATGCAAAAATAACACATATACAACCAAAAACAACTCAAAATAATATATATTACAAGAGTTGTTATCAAAATATCCAAACATAATACTAAGTCTATCTATTCTTGAGTCTTTTTCTTCTTTTTCTTTTTGTTCTGCTTTAATTCCTCTGGATTATCTTGCCCTGCTAACCATGAAACACAAACGAGGTGAGAAACAAAATTCTCAGTAATATAACAATATTTCATGGCACTAATATAAATATACACAAAGGTGTAATTATAAAACTATACTTATAACTTACTATTGATATTAAACAAATGGTTATTCAAATGTAAAACATCAATTTTTACTAACAAAGTGCTTATCTTTTATCTAATCCTTAGCCTAGTCTTGGATATTTAATCCTTAGCCTAGCCTTGGATAACTGATCCTTAGCCTAGCCTTGGAAAACTAATCATTGGCCTAGCTTCGGATAACTAATCCTTTTGTGTAACACCCCGGTGTCACCATTCTACTAGGCTTGCCCGACAATATCCACTACTTGGATAACTAATCACAACTCCACCTTTCGCTAAGTGTTTTTCTCACTCCTTTACAAGGTCAAGGGGCTTGCCTCACTCCCTTAGTTAGGAATTGTGATGTTCTACGATTCAATCATTATAGATAAAAGAACCAACTTTTACTAACCACTCTATTAATTCTTAACAATTTAAGATAAAAGAGTAGTTTTTCAAAGGCTAGCACAATTAACTTTACTTACTTAAAATAGGTCAATTGTGTCTCAATGATAAGTATTTCTTTCTTATCAAACTTGTATCTAAACTACCTTACAGTCATATCACTAGTGGTATTATAAGCTACACTAATGTGATAAAGGTTCTAGGCAACTATTTCAAACAAGACATATTCTTGTAAAGCTTGGAAACTCCACTTGTTCCCATATACTAGTTGGGTTATTTCCTTTATGAAATATCCCTAAAAGTGTTTGAAAGAATATATAAATGATCTCAACTAATAAGGAACTTCAAAACATCAAGAACGTAATTCTTGAGAACTTTTGGTACTCATACCTAGGCGTGACTTTTCCATGCATAGGTGTGGCCAAAAATCTTGTCTCATGCCTAGGCATGACTTTTCCACACCTAGGCACTCTCTGTCTGATTCTGGATTGAAAATTTTCAGTCCATGCCTAGGCATGGAAAACCTGCGTCTAGGCATGGCCTTGAGACAGAAACTCTACAGAATTCTATAGAAGTTTAGCCACGGTTCCTAATGTAACAAGCCAACTTCTAACCATCCAAAAATAGTTTCTAGGTGATTTCTAACTTCAATCACACCCTCCAAACATATTGTAATACTCATACAACTTGTTGGCTTACTTAGGCATGGATTTAGGGTCAAAACCATGCCCACTCATACACATTCTTCAACTTCAAGTTCAAAAAAGCTTCCAAGATAAACTTAAACTAAAACTAGCCATCAAGCCACTATCAACTCTAGTTGAATCATAAACTAGGTTTAGAACAAGTTAATCCAATCTAATCAATGGAAAAACCATACTAAACCCATCTTCCAATTTCACCATGCGTATCCCAAATTAAAAGAATATAACAAGAATAAGAGTTTGAGAACTAATCCCCTTGCCTCTTGTTGCTTGGATGATGATGAATTTAGCTTACTCTTTAGATTTTCTCCTTACCCTTCTTCTTCCCCTCTCCTTCGTTTCCTCTTCCTTCTATTTTTGGTTTCTTCTTTTTGTTTTCTTCGGCCACAGAATGTGAGGGATAAGAGAAAACAAAGTCAATAAAATAGACTTTGGTCACTTAATCATACACTGTAACTTTCTTATATGCTATGAACACTTATATTTTGCTAATTCAAGTTTTGTAACTTTCAACATCTTTAAAACAAATACTAAGATTCATCAAATTTATTATTTCACCATTTTCTCAAATTTTCATATCTACTGGAAGTCAATCCGACATTAAAACATACAACCAGTATGTTTAAAAATACCAAACGAACCCTGATTACTCTCAAATTTTAAATGCATCCTTTTTACCTTATTTGTGACTTAGAAACAAACTCTCTAGTTTTATTTCCCTCAATTAGTCATTTATGTTATTATCTGGGTCATGTTAAGCTATTTTTTGCATTCTGGGTTGCAACAAAGTGACTAAATGAACTCAATTTGTCACAAAACTTAACTGACATGTTATTCAAGTACAATAGTACCTCTAAGACCATATACAAGCCTAACATGTTTCTCTAGATGTTACATTTCTCCCTTCTTTTTTAAAAATTTTGACCTCAAAATTCCTTACCTCAAATAAACATCTCTGGGTAATCTTATTGCATCTAGGACTCTAACACCCATGTAGCCTCATCTGCACCTACTTCACCCCATAACACCTTCACTAGAGGAATTTGTTTACCTCTAAGCTCTTGGACTCTTTTGTCTACAATCCTCATCAATTTCACTGCATAAGACAAATCATCTCTTAACTGTATAGATTCATTCCTTATGATGTGTGAAGGTTCCGGATTGTATTTTCTGAGCTGAGACACATGAAATACATTGTGAAGGTTTGACAAACAGGAGGAAGGGCTATCTGGTAGGCTATAGGTCTAACTCTTTTAAGGATTTGGTAAGGACCAATGAAACGAGGGTTTAATTTTCTTGTTCTCAATGCTCTACCAATTCTTGTTGTAGGAGTGACTCTTAAGAAAACATGTTCTCCTTTCTCAAACTCTAGACGTCTCCTCCTTTTATCAATATAATTCTTTTACCTACTCTGAGCTATAGTAATTCTATCCCTAATCTTTCTAATTTAATCTGATGTTTGTTGCACTAGCTCAGGTCCTAGAATGGATTTTTCTCCAACCTCAAACCAACATAATGGTGACCTACACTTTCTACCATAAAGGGCTTCATAAGGTGCCTTTCTAATGCTGGTATGGTAACTGTTATTGTAGGCAAATTCCACTAAAGGCATGAGTCTATCCCAACTACCCTACTGATCTAAACATATGTTCTAAGCATATCTTCTAGGATTTGGATAATTCTCTCTGACTACCTATCTGTTTATGGATGGTATGCTGTACTAAAACTTACCCTAGTCCCATAAGCCTTTTGCAAAGCTCTCCAAAATCTAGATGTGAATCTAGGATCTCTATCTGAAACTATGCTAAGGGGAATACCATGCAATCTAACTATCTCATGTAAATATAATTAGGCTAACTTGTCTAAGGAGTAGTTAGTCTTAACAGGCAAGAAGTGAGCAGACTTAGTTAGTCTATCTATTATGACCTATATAGCATCATTTCCTGACTGAGTTCTAAGTAGACCTGTCACATGTAACATCCCGAAAATTAATAATTTCAGGATAAATGATCATTTTACAATACTTGGGATTTTTAGGAATTTTTCTGGATTTTTCTGAGAACGCGGAATATTTTAATATTATTCCTTGTTTTGTGTGCACATTGGGCAGAATTGGCAAAACGACTGTAACGCTCCCAAAGTTGGAAAATTATATTACGAATAGTCATTTTCTAATATTTGTGATTTATGTGAATTCTTTTAGAATTTTTCAGAAACGATGAATATTTTAATATATTCTTCGTTTTGTGTGCATATTGAGAAAAGTAGGGAAAATGACTGTAATGCTTCAAAAAATAGGAAAATGATAAGACGAATAGTCGTTTTATAATATTTGCAATTTTTGAGAATTTTCTGAGATTTTTTCCAGAAACGTCGAATATTTTAATATATTTCTCGTTTTACGTGCGCACAGAGCCTAGCTGGGCAAATGAAATATTTTTTCCGATAACCTTGATCTGTGGAAACGTCGACGGGGGATCTTACTAAACCCGAGGCCATACACAGTTTACAAGGTTTCATATTTTTCGAGAAATTTAACAGGCGAAATAGTAAAACGCTGTGTAAATTTCATTTGTCAGATAAATTAACACCGACTTCTGTCAACTATAACTATTATCTATTGGATAATAGCATGCATTGGAAATCCTATCACCTTCTCCTAATGCAATCCACTTTATGTCAAAACAAATCCATTTTAATTCAAATTTGTGTGCTTTTTCAAAGCTTCTTTGAGAAGCTTTGACCACTAAATGACCCAATTACCCTTGGCTTGCATGAGAAGCCAAATTTTTCCCCTCACTCTCTCCTCTATTCAGCAGCCCACTCATGCCAAGGAGGGCAAAAATGTGACTCATCCACACTTAACCTAAACCCACCAAAACCTAATTCACTTTACCTATCACTTTCTCTCACTTCATTTCATCTTCTTCATCTTTTGCACCTCCTTCTCTCTACCTCCACCATGAGCACGAAAATGGCAGCCCCATCTCCTCCATTTTTGCTCATCTTTTCTCCTCTCTAAGCCCATTTCTACACTTGCACTCACTTCCTCTACCTTCTTTGTGTAGAAAGTTTCTCCATTTTCCATTTCTACCTCCATTTTCTCTCCACCTCTTCTCTTCTTCCTCCTCTTGAATCCGAAAATGGCAGCCACCACCACCATTGTTTCTCTTCACTTTTCTCTCCATAAACACCATTTATAGACTTCTCTCAACCTCCTCTACACTTTCTCTTTAGGAAATCTCTTCAAAAATCCAACCTTTCTACCTCTTCCCCTCCAAATCCCAAAATCACTCCTCCATGGATGGCCAAGCTTTTGATTTTTCTGTCCACTAAATACATTTATACACTCATCTTCATCTTCTCTACAAGTTTTATTTGGAAGGTTTGCTCAAAATCTAACCTTGTCTCCATTGTTTTCCAAGGTAAAGATTCTTGATTTCTCTCCATTTTCTTCTCATTTTCATTTTCTTTGGTTACTATGTGACCAAGGACTTCTCTTTTGATCATTGATGTGTGATTTGAGTGATTTTGAACACTCAAAGGTTCTTGGGTGTGTGGAATCTGAAAATCACCCAAAAATATATCTCAAGGAGTTCAAGCTTAAGGCTTTAGGTAAAGTTCTTCCAATTCACCTCTCAATTTCATTTTCCTTGGTTACCTATGTGACCAAGGATCATTCTTTTCAAGCTTTAGTTTGTAAATATGAGAATTTGACCACTTTATGGTTCTCTTGAAGGGGGAATCCGAAATTGCAAAATCAAGGAACCAAGAAGTTGTTTTCTTGCATTGTCTCCTCTAGGTAAGAGGGAGATAACTCACTTCAACCACTTATGGTGGTGAGGGAACCTTGTGTGTATATTGATGGAGAATTCCATCCTTGTATGCTTACTTCAATTGTAAAAATTTGTATGATATAGTGTTCTTGAATTTGATTGATGCATGAATTGTGTTCTTGAATATGTTTGATGTGTTGAATATGCTTGATCAAGTAAAGGTTGTTAAATGGAAAATGTGGAGTTTCCTACCTTGACTTGATGCCACGGTTTTGAGATGATTCTTGATTGGTAAATTTGTTTTGTACATAATAAAAGGAAGCTATGAAATTGAATGTTAAATGATGATAAATAAAACTTATGAATATGAGATTCCAAGGGTTTACTACCCCATGTGAAGCCACGGTTTTAATCCTGACAAAGAGGCAATGGGATTAGTCTTAATGAACTAAAATTTAAGTGAATTGATAATGATGACCTAGTACATAAAAAGGAAAGAAAAAGTGAAACTTAGAGGACTTATGAAACCACGGTTTGGACCTTGGAAATTTGGGAATTGAATTGATCTTGTGAGCAATAGAATTTAAGTGATTAAGTATCAAGTAACTAATGCATAATGTGGTGAAGAATTGAAACTTTGATGACAAATGATGGCCACGGTTTTGGCTTAAAGTCATAAGGAATTGAAATGACTTTGATAAATCAAAATTTAAGTAAATTGAGATTAAGAAGTTAATACATAAAATGGAAAAAAATTGGATCTTTGAGGACTTGAAGGGCCACGATTTGGACCCATGATAATGAGAGTTTGGATTGAGTTAGTAATCAATAAAGCTTGTGCAATTGAACACTAAAGGATTTATAATCATAGTGGAGTTGATTATAAAAAACTTAAAGTTTAAATGACACCTTTGTGCATCTTTAGAGATTAGGAGTTTAAAAACATGAAAAATCCCTAATATGGATATGATGATAATTGATAAACCATGAATACCTGACAAAGTTGAGGAATTGGATTGATCCCATGTAAAATAAAAACTAAGTGATTGGTATCAAGAAACTAGAGCATAACGCGAGAAGGAATTTAGAACCTTGAGGGCTTGTGAGGCTACGATTTCGAAGGTTAGTTAACCTAAAGGTTTGCATAATTGATCAAGACTTAGATTCGTGGAATGGTTAAACCCTTAGTGGGAAATAGTGGTTTTGATAAGCCATAATACATTAATATTGAGATTTAACTTTATGTGTTGTGAGTCCCTATGAAGGGTTATATACTTATTAGTTTAATCCTCGATGAGAAATGACATGTTGATGTTGGTGAATGCTTATGTGCCATTGAGGCGTCGTATATGATATATGTATCATTGATAAAGACTATATACCATTGTGGTATTGTATATGATGAATGCATCATTGATCAACATACATGATTAGACATTGAGTCGTCATGCATATGTAATTTGATAAAGACTATATACCGTTGTGGTATTGTATATGATGAATGCATCATTGATAAACATACCTGACTGGACATTGCGTCGTCATGCATATGTATTGTACGTGATGAATGAATCATTGATAAACATACATGATTGGACATTGCGTCGTCATGCGTATGTATACCTAAGAGTAGAATAACACCTATGTGCGAGTGCGAATAGATTAAGCGTAGGTGTGCCATATGTTGTTGGCCTCTGGGGGCATCGGGGTGCGAGTGCCTCATCATGGACAATTAAGAGCTCCTCTGTGCCGTGGGGTAGACCGATACAAACACACCGACGATCCGGACTGATACGCTGTCCTATGTCGTGATCAACTGTTGGTGCCATGTATAAGCCATTGTGCAAACATTTTATGAGATAAAGCACACTGTATTTTTAAGGCTAACGATATACTGGCATTACTCCTTGATCATTCACTCTGAAAAGGTTAATGTTTAGCTCCATGGAGTAGGATTTGGTACCATAATGCATTGTGCATCGTCCATTGTCAGTCTCCTAAGTTGTTGAGCATGAACATCTATTAAAGTATCTGTTTTACTGCTGTATACGATTTGTCTGATGATTTTGCTGATTTATTGGAAATCTTGTGGTGATTTGCCTGTTGAAATTGGTTATTGTCATTGCCTATTGTTGATTTACTTTTACTATAAAAGTCATTAATTCTTATTATTGCTTATAACTGAACTATTTATGTTATAAATATAAATGTATGAACTGTATCGCTTCGTGGACGCTTTGAGCCATGTTGTTTTCTTACTGCTATAGTGGTAATGAAAGATGGGTGTCTCACCTCTTTCTTGTATTACCCTGTTCTATGTCAAATTGGATAAAAACAGTGAAAGGTGCGAGTGGACTCGATTAGCTATACTTGAGGATCGATTTCTACTTCCTGGTGATGACGTCCCAAACACCCTACATGTTTCGCACATGGATACAGTTTCTCCAAGGCTCGGAAGCCTGGCACTTCGAACGTGAAGCGGGACTTGTCGTATACGTGGGAAATGTAACCCTAGTGTAGTGTGGAGATGAACCCGGCGATGGGACTAACATCGCCTATGTTCCGTTACGTGTGGGGTTTCCTATACCCATTGGGGAAATGTGGGGTAACCGTCATCTCTTCCCTAGAGAGGTTTCGGTTATGTCACAGGTTCGTACTCCTTTTCCTTTAGAGATATCGCAAGGGCGTGTCTTATCCGTTAGAGATGCCGAGGAAGATCAAGTGCAGGATCTTTCCATTCATGTGTTCGACTTCGGCGAAGGCCGAACCTTTATTTGGTAGTCTTCGTTATGTAACGAAAGATTTAAATTTGATATTTGTATAATTCTATTTTACTCATTTATTATGGACATGTATTTGTATTAACATGATGTTGTATTCGATGATGAGTCAGTGTTTTTATATTTCATTCGAGGCTCGTATTTCCTACTTACACATATTTATAAAAAAAAAAAACAAGAAATGGACTCTTGAGATTTAGAAGTTACCTTTATCTTGACTGTGGCACACTTGGATTTAGTAACTGTAGTGTAATGACGATTGCGCTGCGGTTGTTTGATTTAGGTGCGTTACACTAGGTGGTATCAAAGCAGTTCATCCTGTTGAGCCGGGGTATGGACTTGCTATGTTTAGGCATATTAGAATTTGGTCTGTTGTGCACTTCCTTGTCTCTTGATTGAGATGATGGGAAAGGAATGCATGGCTTGCCGTAGGTTGAATGTTGATAGCTACTGTTAACAGTTGCATGATATTGAGGACTGAAATACTCAATATGTAATATTCTGTGTGTACAGGAAATTATGACTTCTCCTAGGCGTCCTATGTTAGGAAAATAGGAAATTTTTGTAAGGAGATCAAAAGGTTTTGGAAAATCGATCTTCTGGAGAAAGAAATAACTGGTGTAAACTAGGTTCGAGAAGCATTTTAGAAGTTGACGACTTACGAGAGATTACGCTGTGGAAGCAGAATGAAGAAGTTCGGGCTGGAAGCTGTTAGGATTCGTAAATTAGCTTGTCTTACTTGAATGGTGTGCATTGTGTGACTCTTTGTGTTTGACTTCCAAAGGGAGGTAATGTTGTTTGAAATAATTATGTTTTTTTATTGTGCTATGTTTTGTCCGTCTTCAAAGAAAGTCAGTGGCTCGTGGCAGACGTATGCATATGAGCACGGGACAAGACTATAGAAGTATGGCTGCGACTGCAAGAGAAATACAAAGGATAGCTAATGTGATAATTCACCAAAATCAGAGGACTACACAGTAACGAGAATTGGAGGTTAAGATTCAAAATCTATTGAAGGAAAGTTAGACTTGGGATAACCATGGACTACCTAGATTCCAAAGGAGGAATAATGGAAAAGCCAATAAGTTTAAACGGGAACTATGTTCATGGGTACCAAGAAAGTAACAACAACACCCAACCCGTAAGGAAAGTGCTAGTAGTAATAGATCCAATCATACCTCGACATGTGGAGATCTCAACAAGGGAAGTTATGCTTCAAATGACGATCTAATAATCGTGCCATATAATTCTGGGGGTAACCCTTCCTTTTTACAATTCGTAATTGAATAGATCATTTGGAATCATATGTATCTTTCTTATCTTCGACTTAATTGTTTTCAGTTTTGTTGTTAAGACTTGTCTTGACTCTTGAGTTTGTTTAATCTATCCTACTTCTCATAAAGATTGAACTTTTTTGTTGATCTATTTTGCTTACTTGAAATTGCATCGGTTAGGGTTCATGATTTAGGGACTGATTGATCATTTTCTAGTCATATCCTGCTAAACCATTCCAATGAAAACCTTATTGGTTTTCAAAATTAAGACTTCTGATATTCATAACAGCCAACAAAGTTGAAGCTTTGGAAGCAAAAGGAGCCTAAGAATACATGTTAGTGTTTTCCGTAGAGGACTAAAAGTAAGGAGAATGTAAATGCCACTCTGATAGTCAAAGAGTTTCGCATCATGAGCTATGATGCTGTCAGTTAAGGAAAAGAATGGGATTTCTTGGTGAAATGAAGGTTGTTACAAAATGAATAGAACTTCTATCAAGGATGAATGCTCTCAAAGAAAGATGAGTGATTCAATGGATCGGCGAGAATAGAGTTGTTATTCTCTCTAAGGTAGACATATACTCTTATCATCATTGAATTCGTGGGAAATTTAAAATATTCCCAAAACGATTTTTTTCAAACGCGCTTTGGACATTAAAGGTATCTCGTGATACCATTCGGAGCAACTAATATTCTTGTCGTATTCATGAACTATCTAAATCTGATCTTTCGCCCTTGCCTTGACAGATTTGTTGTTGTTCGTATCAACTACATTCTGATCTATTCTCAAAAACATGGAGAAGCATGTTGGACATTTTGATCCATTTTTCCAAACTATAAAGGAAAAAGAGATTAGCGAAGTAATTTGAGAACTTGTGGTTATCATAGGGAGTGATACCGGATGAAGTATGTCTAGATACGATTGCTATTTCGAATGGTCTGTTGAAAGAGATTCAAGGAAAATGGAACAATGACCAAGAAATATCGAACATTAAAGCGAAAGTAGCAGTTGTAAGGGATGAAGAGAGAATATCATCTATGAAAAGCTTGTTGTGAAAGTCGAGAATAAGAGAACAAGGCGGCACAGGGATATAAAAATCGCGTTGCTAAGAGTGATCTAAATGGACGCGATTAGAAGCGTAACATGAAGGTTAGAATGTAAGGAGAAGGAAAACATTGATGTTTAGTCTAAGGAATGAAAATTTCGAGGACGAAATTTCTATTTGAAGGGGAGAGTTGTAACATCCCGAAAATTAATAATTTCAGGATAAATGATCATTTTACAATATGTGGGATTTTTAGGAATTTTTCTAGATTTTTCTAAGAACGTGGAATATTTTAATATTATTTCTCATTTTACTTGCACATTGGGCAGAATTGGCAAAACGACTGTAACGCTCCCAAAGTTGGAAAATTTTATTACGAATAGTCATTTTCTAATATTTGTGATTTATGTGAATTCTTTCAGAATTTTTTGAAAATGACGAATATTTTAATATATTCCTCATTTTACGTGCGTATTGAGCAGAGTCGGGAAAATGACTGTAATGCTTCAAAAAATTGGAAAATGATAAGACGAATAGACGTTATATAATATTTTCAATTTTTGAGAATTTTATGAGATTTTTTCAGAAACGTCGAATATTTTAATATATTCCTTGTTTTACGTGCGCACTGAGCCGAGCCGAGCCGGGAAAATGAAATATTTTTCCCGATAACCTTGATCTGTGGAAACATCGACGGGGGATCTTACTAAACCCGAGACCAGACACAGTTTACAAGATTTCACATTTTTCAAGAAATTTAACAAGCAAAATAGTAAAACGCTGTGTAAATTTCATCTATCAGATAAATTAATACTGACTTCTGTCAACTGTAACTAATATCCATTGGATAATAGCATGCATTAGAAATCCTATCACCTCATCCTAATGCAATCCACTTTATGTCAAATCAAATCCACTTTAATTCAAATTTGTGTGCTTTTTCAAAACTTCTTTGAGAAGCTTTGACCACCAAATGACCCAATTACCCTTGGCTTGCATGAGAAGCCAAATTTTTCCCCTCACTCTCTCCTCTATTCAGCAGCCCACTCATGCCAAGGAGGGCAAAAATGTGACTCATCCACACTTAACCTAAACCCACCTAACCCTAATTCACTTTACCTATCACTTTCTCTCTCTTCACTTCATCTTCATCTTTTTCTCCTCCTTCTCTCTGCCTCCACCATGAGCACGAAAATGGCAGCCCCTCCTCCTCCATTTTTGCTCATCTTTTCTCCTCTCTAAGCCCATTTCTACACTTGCACTCACTTCCTCTACCTTCTTTGTGTAGAAAGTTTCTCTATTTTCCATTTCTACCTTCATTTTCTCTCCACCTCTTCTCTTCTTCCTCCTCTTGAATCCGAAAATGGCAGCCACCACCACCATTGTTTCTCTTCACTTTTCTCTCCATAAACACCATTTATAGACTTCTCTCAACCTCCTCTACACTATCTCTTTAGGAAATCTCTTCAAAAATCCAACCTTTCTACCTCTTCCCCTCCAAATCCCAAAATCACTCCTCCATGGATGGCCAAGCTTTTGATTTTTCTGTCCACTAAACACATTTATACACTCATCTTCATCTTCTCTACAAGTTTTATTTGGAAGGTTTGCTCAAAATCTAACCTTGTCTCCATTGTCTTCTAAGGTAAAGATTCTTGATTTCACTCCATTTTCTTCTCAGTTTCATTTTCTTTGGTTACTATGTGACCAAGGACTTCTCTTTTGATCATTGATGTGTGATTTGAGTGATTTTGAACACTCAAGGGTTCTTGGGTGTGTGGAATCCGAAAATCACCCAAAAATATATCTCAAGGAGTTCAAGCTTAAGGCTTTAGGTAAAGTTCTTCCAATTCACCTCTCAATTTCGTTTTTCTTGGTTACCTATGTGACCAAGGATCATTCTTTTCAAGCTTTAGTTTGTAAATATGAGAATTTGACCACTTTATGGTTCTCTTGAAGGGGGAATCCGAAATTGCAAAATCAAGGAACCAAGAAGTTGTTTTCTTGCATTGTCTCCTCTAGATAAGAGGGAGATAACTCACTTCAACCACTTATGGTGGTGAGGGAACCTTGTGTGTATATTGATGGAGAATTCCATCCTTGTATGCTTACTTCAATTGTAAAAATTTGTATGATATAGTGTTCTTGAATTTAATTGATGCTTGAATTATGTTCTTGAATATGTTTGATGTGTTGAATATGCTTGATCAAGTAAAGGTTGTTAAATGAAAATTGTGGAGTTTCCTACCTTGACTTGATGCCATGGTTTTGAGATGATTCTTGATTGGTAAATTTGTTTTGTACATAATAAAAGGAAGCTATGAAATTGAATGTTAAATGATGATAAATTAACTTATGAATATGAAATTCCAAGGGTTTACTACCCCACGTGAAGCCACGGTTTTAATCCTAACAAAGAGGCAATGGGATTAGTCTTAATGAACTAAAATTTAAGTGAATTGATAATGATGACCTAGTACACAAAAAGGAAAGAAAAAGTGAAACTTAGAGGACTTATGAAACCACGGTTTGCACCTTGGAAATTTGGGAATTGAATTGATCTTGTGAGGAATAGAATTTAAGTGATTAAGTATCAAGTAACTAATGCATAATGTGGTGAAGAATTGAAACTTTGATGACAAATGATGGCCACGGTTTTGGCTTAAAGTCATAAGAAATTGAAATGACTTTGATAAATTAAAATTTAAGTAAATTGAGATTAAGAAGTTAATACATAAAATGGAAAGAAATTGGATCTTTGAGGACTTGAAGGGCCACGGTTTGGACCCATGATAATGAGAGTTTGGATTGAGTTAGTAAGCATTAAAGCTTGTGCAATTGAACACTAAAGGATTTATAATCATAGTGGAGTTGAATATGAAAAACTTAAAGTTTAAATGATACCTTTGTGCATCTTTGGAGATTAGGAGTTTAAAGACATGAAAAATCCCTAATGTGGATATGATGATAATTGATAAACCATGAATACTTGACAATGTTGAGGAATTGGATTGATCCCATATAAAATAAAAACTAAGTGATTGGTATCAAGAGACTAGAGCATAACGCGAGAAGGAATTTAGAACCTTGAGGGCTTGTGAGGCTACGATTTTGAAGGTTAGTTAACCTAAAGGTTTGCATAATTGATCAAGACTTAGATTCGTGGAATGGTTAAACCCTTAGTGGGAAATAGTAGTTTTGATAAGCCATAATACATATTAATATTGAGATTTAACTCTATGTGTTATGAGTCCCTATGAAAGGTTATATACTTATTGGTTTAATCCTCGATGAGAAATGACATGTTGATGTTGGTGAATGCTTATGTGCCATTGAGGCGTCGTATATGATATATGTATCATTGATAAAGACTATATACCATTGTGGTATCGTATATGATGAATGCATCATTGATAAACATACATGATTGGACATTGAGTCGTCATGCATATGTAATTTGATAGACTATATACCGTTGTGGTATTGTATATGATGAATGCATCATTGATAAACATACATGACTGGACATTGCATCGTCATGCATATGTATTGTACATGATGAATGATTCATTGATAAACATACATGACTGGACATTGTGTCGTCATGCGTATGTATACCTAAGAGTAGAATAACACCTATGTGCGGGTGCGAATAGACTAAGCGTAGGTGTGCCATATGTTGTTGGCCCCTGGGGGCGTCGGGGTGCGAGTGCCTCATCATGGATAGTTAAGAGCTCCTCTGTGTCATGGGGTAGACTGATGCAAACACACAGACGATCCGGACTGATATGTTGTCCTATGTCGCGATCAACTGTTGGTGCCATGTATAAGGCATTGCGCAAACATTTTATGAGATAAAGCACACTGTATTTTTAAGGCTAACGATATACTGACATTACTCTTTGATCATTCACTCTAAAAAGGTTAATGTTTAGCTCCATGGAGTAGGATTTGGTACCATAATGCATTGTGCATCATCCATTGTCAGTCTCCTAAGTTGTTGAGCATGAACATCTATTAAAGTATCTGTTTTACTGCTGTATACAATTTGTCTGATGATTTTACTGATTTATTGGAAATCTTGTGGTGATTTGCCTGTTGAAATTGGTTATTGTCATTGCCTATTGTCGATCTACTTTTACTATAAAAGTCATTAATTCTTATTATTGCTTATAACTGAACTATTTATGTTATAAATATAAATGTATGAACTGTATCGCTTCGTGGGCACTTTGCACCGTGTTGTTTTCTTACTGCTATAGTGGTAATGAAAGATGGGTGTCTCACCTCTTTTTTGTATTACCCTGTTCTATGTCAAATTGGATAAAAACAGTGAAAAGTGCGAGTGGACTCGATTAGCTATACTTGAGGGTCGATTTCTACTTCCTAGTGATGACGTCCCCAACACCCTACATGTTTCGCACATGGATACAGTTTCTCCAAGGCTCAGAAGCCTGGCACTTCGAACGTGAAGCGGGACTTGTCGTATACGTGGGAAATGTAACCCTAGTGCAGTGTGGAGATGAACCCGGTGATGGGACTAACATCGCCTATGTTCCATTACGTGTGGGGTTCCCTATACCCATTGGGGAAATGTGGGGTAACCGTCATCTCTTCCCTAGAGAGGTTTCGGTTATGTCATAGGTTCGTACTCTTTTTCCTTTGCAGATATCGCAAGGGCTAGTCTTATCCGTCAGAGATGCCGAGGAAGATCAAGTGCAGCATCTTTCCATTCATGTGTTCGACTTCGGCGAAGGCTGAACCTTTATTTGGTAGTCTTTGTTATGTAACGAAAGATTTAAATTTGACATTTGTATAATTCTATTTTACTCATTTATTATGGACATGTATTTGTATTAACATGATGTTGTATTCGATGATGAGTCAGTATATTTATATTTCATTCGAGGCTCGTATTTCCTACTTACGCATATTTATAAAAAAAAAACAAAAAATGGACTCTTGAGATTTAGAAGTTACCTTTATCATGATTGTGGCACACTTGGATTTAGTAATTGTGGTGTAATGACGATTGTGCTGCAGTTATTAGATTTAGGTGTGTTACATCACAAAGTCCATTGTGATATGATATCACTTCCATTCAGGAATCTCTAAGGATTGGAGTGGTCCTGAAGGTCTTTGGTGTTCTATCTTAACTTTTTGGCACACTAAGCACCTAGACACTAACTCCGCAATTTCTTTCTTCATTCCCGGCCACCAAAGCATTTGCTTTAAATCTTGATACATCTTAGTGGCTCCTGGATGGATGATGTATTGACTTCTATGAGCTTCCTCTAAGATCTTTTCCTTGATGGAAGAATCTCTTGGGATGTGAAGTATATTTCTAAACTTAATCATTCCATCATCTGCTATATCAAACTTTATTTGATCCCCTAAGAAGATTTGTTCTCTGATCTTATCTAGGGTTTCATCTTTACTTTGAGCTTCTAAAATTTGAGCTCTCAAATCACTAACTATGTCCACCTTACTCATAAAGAGACTTTGTGGTGTCACAGCTATCCTAAGGCTCAAATATCTAAACTTTTCAAGAAGCTGACCCTCTTGAATCATCATTCGGGACATATGTAAGGATTTCTTACTCAGTGCATCAACCACTACATTGGCCTTACTCGGGTGATAGTTAAGCTCAAAGTCATAATCCTTTAAAAATTTCATTCATCTCCTTTGTCTCATATTTAATTCCTTCTAATCAAATAAGTATTGTAAACTCTTATGATCAGTAAACACTTCAACCATAAAGATAATGTCTCCCAATTTTCAAGGCAAATACTACTGCGACCAATTCTATATCATAAGTGGGATAGTTCTCCTCAGGAGGTCTCAACTGCCTCGATGCATAAACAAGCACAAAATATGATAAGCCATACAACAAAGTGAGTAAATCCTCACATGGATTTCTCATTCTCCATACAAATTTTCGTTTCTTGCCACCAAAATGGTTGATGAGGTTACTCTCCCTCTTACCTAAAGAGATGACAAGAAAGAAGACTCCTTGATGTTTCTTGTTGATTTTGTCCACCACCACCACCAAGAACTAACCCTTTAGAACAAAACAAGCATAGAAAGTTAACTTCAAAGGCTTGAAAGAGAAAGAACCATTGATCAAGATGATGGTTCTAGGACATGAAAAAGAAAGAAGGAAGGAAAGATTCAAAAATCTTACCTTTGAGCTTCCAAACTAGAGCTTGGAAAAATAGATGAAGATGGATGAATGGGAAAAAGTCTACAACAAAGAAAAGTCTCCAAAAGAGGTGTAGATCAAGGATGAGTGGTTAAGAAGAATGAAACAAACATGAAGGGTGGATTATGGGGGTGAGGCCGTGAGCTTCATACAGAGGGAAAGGAGAGAACTTTTGTGCTTTCACTTCCATGAAAGTGAAATAAGGATGAACTAGTGATGAATTAAGCTTAGGACTCTCCAAGATATGTGGTTGATTTAGATTGAACAAAGGTGAAGGGTATTTTGGAGGGTATGGCCGTGAGCATGGAGAGAAAAGAGAGAAGAGAAAAAGTGAGAGAGAAAATAGTGTGTGGCTTTTTGGATGAAAAGAAAATGTAAAGGATGAAGATTGAAGAGTTTTACCTTAAAAGTTCCAACTTTAAGCTAGAATAAGAACTTGAAAATGGAAGAACAAGAAGATGATCTCAACATAAAAGCTTTTCCAAATGAGGTATCGATTCACTAGGTGTGGTTGGTTGAAATGAAAGAAAATGGAGAGTGGGTTTTGGGGGTGAAAACCGTGAGCTTCAAGAAAGAGAGATGAGAGAATTTTTCTTTTAGTTACTTGATAGAAAAATGAATAGAAGGCTTAAGAGAAAAAGATGACATTTGGTCATATTTTTCCTTCTCAAAACTGTGACCACACAAAGGGAGGAGAGAGGAATTGGCTTCTCCAACAAGCTTGTTACAAGCTTCCCCATTAAGTTTCAAGCAAAGCTTCCTTAGGAAGTCAAATTTCACTTTTAGAAAGTCAAAGGTGATATCACATGGATGATGTCACATAAAGTGAACACTTTACTACATGCTATTATCCAATGGACAAAGGTTACAGTTAACAAAACCAGTATTTATTGTCAGTTGGATAATAGGACGTACCCAAATTTTATTGTCAGATAAAATCTCAAAAAACGAAAACTTCGTAAACTGTGTTCGATTTTGGGTTTAGTAAGATCCCTTGGCCCCGTTTCACAGTCTAAACTTTTTCAGCCTTAGAAAAATATTATTTTTTTTGCCCCGCTTAATGCGCACATAAATCGAGAAATATAATAAAATAATCAAAATCACCCAAATAATTCACAAAAATTGCCAAAATTATAGAAAGCACATATAATAAAAAATAAGAAATTTTCGGGGTATTACAACTCTGTCCTTCTAAAAAGAATTTTGTCCTCGAAATTCATCATACCTTAGAATAAATGTGAATACCGCCCTTCCATTTTTGTCCTCTATTTCCCATGTTGCATCTCTAGCTACACCATTCCAGATTACCTTAACTCTTTCCGGCGTTTGTTGTACAAGCTAGGGTCCTAACGCAAAACTTTCCCACCTTGGTACCCACACAAAGGTGTTCTACATCGTTGTCCCTATAAAGCCTCATATTCCGCTCCTTCAGGTTGAATAAGTATCTCAGACTCTTGTGATCGTTGAAAACAATGGATGTTGCTCCATATAGGAAACGTCTCCAGATCTTTAGCGCAAATCCAGGTCTTTTCAGCGTGCTTTATCCTCACTCTCACACATCCTAGGAAACTTCCCAGGAGGTCACTAATCCCACAAGTGCCCTAAGTCAAGCATGCTTAACCATGGAGTACTTATGTTCTTGACTCCCAAAAAAAAGATGTATCTTGTTAATATGGGTGGTGCTAATCAATTCCTTTAAGCCATCCTCAGCTATGCAGTCTTATACCTACACAATCTCTGAATCCCTCTCATTCTGGTGTGTATTCGGTTCATTCATGTGTCCATTCGCTTAGAAGCCTGCCAGGAGCCGCTCCTTGTCTGTGCTTCATCTTTTTGCACCGGTGACCACTCCCCACCCTTGTTGGCCCCGGGTGTCACATGCCCCGGCTTCCGCATCAAACCAACAAAATAGGTAAGACAACAAAAAATCTCATTACTAACTTAATAAAAGACGAAAATAAATACGTTTTTAATAGCGTCCCCGAACGACACCGTACTGGGAGAGATCCCGCTTTGATATCATTTATAACGTCCCGGGACTACCTGCAGGATTGATGAGTGTCCCCACAAATCAACACAAGTCTTTTCAATGTGTTTTGTTCTCACTCACACGCATCCTAGGAAACTTCCCAGGAGGTCACCCATCCCATAAGTGCTCCAAGTCAAACACGCTTAACCATAGAATACTTATATTCTTGGCTCCCGAAAAGAAGATGCATCTTGTTGATATGGGTGGTGCTAATCAATTCCTTTAAGTCAAACTCAACTATGCAGTCTCATACCTACACAGTCTCTGAATCCCTCTCATTCCAGTATGTATTCAGTTCATTCATGTGTCCCTTCACCTAGAAGCCTGCCAGGAGCCGCTCCTTGTTCGTGCTTCATCTTTTTGCACCGGCGACCACTCTCCGCCCTCGTCGGCCCCAGGTGTCATAGGGTGAACATTGCTTTCTGTTTTTGTGGACACTCCTTGGATCAAATTTAGAATCACAACCTTATCTACATTTAATCGACAACACGATGTGATTCGTCTTCAATCAAAACACCAAAAAACATCTTATTCGCCCTGGTGACCACATGTATAACAAATAGATTGCCTTGCCAAGCAAGGCTTGTTCCCATGAAGTCTCCCACACTTAGGACACTAAGGTCCCCATGTTCTTCCTTGAACCTGTTTACCCTTATCTTGTGGGTAACCTGGTTTAGGAATACTTTCTTCTCATCAAACTTCTTTCACTTAAAGGAGCTTTTTGTTTTCTATTGGGAATTGTGGATACATCAAGCAAAGGAATAACAAAAATTCTATCACATGATCTATGCGAAAAAAGCCATAATCTGAGTTTTTAAAAGTGTTTACCTCTTGAAGTGTGATAAACATAAGCAACGTGAATCACTAACACTGTATTAGCAATGATGTCTCTGCGGTATCCACGCGAATAGACTTGCAAAAGCGTCCAACGTCCCTATTCTTGGAGTTTGACCTCTCTGCAACAGTGCTAGCTGCAAAGAGAAGAGAAGGAAACCTGTCACTCTTTCACTCACTTTCTGTAGGTGCGACTAGGGTTCTGTGATGTCTTCTTAGCAGCTCCTTTAGCAGTACTATTTATAATAGTGATTGCCTTAAGTGAGTGTGAGTAGGAGTAAGGTAAGTTGTGCAACCCAAGACTCATCTATTATGAGTCTAGCCACAATTAAATCCAAGTCCAAATTGGATCATAATTATTCCAATTTAGTCTGCTCTATGTGTGTGACCCTGTAGGTTCTCATAACGTTGACAGTAATATTAAAATCTCATTTTAATATTATAAGTAGTGAGTGGTATCTAGTAATACATCGCTGCCACCCAAGTAATGAGAATGTCAGTGATTTGACATAACCTTTCCGTGACCAATGTTTCTGTGTAGTTTAGTCCCTTTGTCCAGATATCTAGATTGAACACAAGGCATGGAATGTGTCACCTTTGTATAGTTCAATCCTTCATTTCCTAATAACCAAGTAGACTTAATAACAACAAATGAGATCGATATCTCATATTAACTCATTTGACCATGACCATGCATTTCGCAGTCTCACTCAATCAGGGGGCCCAAAGATATCACTCATGTTATGTAGGAGGGACAAATCCCATCTAGATCACTCACATCTCTCTGTATGATTCGTCATATGCCTAATAACCGAATTTATAATCACCTTATTACAGATGACGTTTGATGGCACTAAAACACACAACTCCTCTTATAGGAATCGTAGTGATTTCAGGTCAAAGGACCACATACACCATTATCACTATAAGAACCGCTTATGACACTCACGTAATGATCCATGTAGCGTTCTCATGGCGGGTCTGTCTAGTACATTATTACTCTAATATGTACCCATGTGAAGACTTGATATCTCATATCCATGACCTGTGAGATATGGTCATCAGTCTATGCACATACTAGTCTCAATGCATTATTGTTGTCCTAATTAACAATAATACTTGACCAGGGACATTTAAGAATATTGTTTTATCCAATAGGGTCTCATGATCAAGTCATCCACTTCATGTCCTATGGCATCAAACTTACTATTCTAAGGACTTTATTATGTTTATCAAAAAAGAACACAATAAATGAAATGCCTCATATATTAAAAAATAGCATAATATAATGTATATAAATACAGACAAAATGTATAGACCTCTAGCGCATACACTAATAATTTTCTTCTCTAGTGGAAATTGCAGACAAGCCCTTTCCACTATTCGAAACTTGTTCACTAAAGAAGCAAAATCTCTAATCTCCAAGGGTTGTATCATCCTTCTAATATCTTCTCTTAATTCGAATTCAAACTTGACACACATGGAATTTTCATTCGGATTAAGCTTGTACTGAGGTGAAAATTTTGACAATTCATCAATTTTCACCTTATACTCACCCACTATCATGTTTTCTTGCTCAAGCTTCAGGAGCTTTACTTCTTTTTCTTCTCGCACTAACTTTGGGTAATACTTCTCTAAGAAAGTGTTTTTGAACCCTTCCCATGTTATTTGTGTGGCTGCAGCTTCTAGCAATCTTCTAGCATTCCTCCACCATCGCTTCACTTCTTCACTAAACATGAAGGTAGCGAAGGATACTCTTTATTCATCAGAACTTTGCATGGCTCCAAAAATCTTCTCTATCTCAGTTAGCCATTCATCGGCTTTCACTGGGTTGTACTCACTTTTGAACATTGGGGGATTCAACTTTCTAAACACTGCAAGGTCCTAAAATTACTAATTTCAGCCCACCAATACCTCTTATGCTGGAGGTGGTACTGGTGGAGGTACTTGTTGTTGAGGTTGAGTGACTTGCAACCTCTCTAACATCTTGTTGGTGATAGTTGTTTGCTCTTGCATAGCCCTAGCCATTGTCGTTACTACTTCAGCCATGCAAGGATTATCATCAGATGGATCCTAGTTTCCTCTAGTGCGCCTTGAAGAAGCCATAGTTTCCTATATACACAAAACATTAAATATTGAGGTGATCAATCTCAATACCATATAATAGTGTAACTTTCAAACAAAACCAAGTCATACAAATATCTCACAAAAGAGACAAGAAATACATAACACTAAGCGGAATTCTAACTTGTCTAAGCCTAACCAGTCCATACCCCGGCTCAATAAGATGAACTGCTATAATACTATAATGTAACACGCTAATATGATTATCTCAATATATTAAACATA
The DNA here is from genome assembly GCA_029884605.1 of Ormosia emarginata. Taxonomy (NCBI): domain Eukaryota; kingdom Viridiplantae; phylum Streptophyta; class Magnoliopsida; order Fabales; family Fabaceae; genus Ormosia; species Ormosia emarginata. Next base: position 5,186,901 of record JAQQTP010000074.1, read on the forward strand.
TATTAAAATAATTAGTATTAGCCATGTTACTGCTAGACTATTTAATAAACTATTCCATATCATTTAAACAAATAAATATGGAGAACCACGATAAACATAAGTTATACATATGTACATCAAAAGCCTCAAAGGCAAAAATAACACATATATAACCAAAAACAACTCAAAGTAATATATATTACAAGAGTTGTTATCAAAATATCCAAATATAATACTAAGTCTATCTATTCTTGAGTCTTTTTCTTCTTTTTCTTTTTGATTTGCTTTAATTCCTCTGGAGTATCTTGCCCTGCTAACCATGAAACATAAACGGGGTGAGAAATAAAATTCTTAGTAATATAACAATATTTCATGGCGCTAATATAATACACAAAGGTGTAATTATAAAACTATACTTATAACTTACTATTTATATTAAACAAATGGTTATTCAAGTGTAAAACATCAATTTTTACTAAGCAAAGTGCTTATCTTTTATCTAATTCGTAGCCTAACCTTGGATATTTAATCCTTAGCCTAGCCTTAGATAACTAATCCTTAGCTTAGCCTTGGATAACTAATCCTTGGCTTAGCTTCGAATCACTAATTCTTTTGTGTAACACCCCGGTGTCACCACTTTACTGGGCTTGCCCGACAGTATCCACTACTTGGAAAACTAATCACAACTCCACCTTTCACAAGGTGCTTTTCTCACTCCTTTGCAAGGTCAAGGGGCTTGCCTCACTCCCTTAGTTAGGAATTGTGATGATCTAAGGTTCAATCATTATAGATAAAAGAACTAACTTTTACTAACCACTATTAATTCTCAACATTGTAAGATAAAAGAGTAGTTTTTCTATGTAACACCCTCCGTAGGGTATTACTTTTAGGACTACTACTGCCCAAATTAAAAATCAAATTATATAGGTTTACTATTATAAAATACGAGTTTTAAAATTTCTTTTTACTAACAACATAAACTTACCAAAATTTAAAAGAACACAAGTTATAATTAACTGATCAATACACAACTTACATAAACATGATATAGATCGCCAACATCATACAATACTTGAGACTTACATATATAAAAGACAACGAGTAAACCCTGTGACTGGTCCTACTTATAAGCACTGTAAGAAACTTAACAAGATACTCAAAACGCCAGCATCAAGATGGACATGCCATATGACGATACCTCTACAACACTGCGTCCTCACATAACCAAGGAAGATTCTTTGTTTCACCACCATGATAGACTTTACAAAATATAAACATATAAACAGAACAAGACAATAAAGAGGTGAGATCCCCAATATCAATACTGCATGGCAGTGCAGAAATAATAATGGCAATCAATACCATTCAAATATAGATATCAAAGAACATGGTCATAATACAGGTTAATAATTTAATTCAATAAACAACATAACAGATAATTAGACAAGCAAATGTTGCATCAATATGCCAAAAGATTACAACAATATTAAATCATGACAATATCACATCATAACAATGTAAATACTGACTATGCATATGAACAATGTGTATACTAACCATGCACAACAATATGATTTAGACCATGCCACAACCACAATGGACAGACCCCTACTCCATGGAGCTAAACCAAACAACCCTCAGAGAGAATGATCCAGAAGATATGTCTGTATCTCGTCAGCCTCAATTCAAGTGCTAAAATATTTTCTCAATGTGCAACATGGCTTATACAAGACATTCTAGGTCGGATCATGAAATAGCACAGCATCTAGTCGAGATCGTTGGTGTATTGCAATCGAAAAACCGCACCCCAATGTCCCCAAGGTCCACCATATGACCATCACCATACATTATTCCCACCCGCACAAAGGTGTAATTCATCTCTGGGTCACAACAAACACAGATCTCATGACTTCATGCAATGTTTATGTCTACAACATAACCTTTCACAAAGGAATGAGCCACCACAGGGCTAAAGTATTTTTCCAATCTCACATGGTCCAGTATGTCGGCCCAAAAGCAAATCACTGAATTTCTCAACTTACAAAGTACTTTTGTTGCATTTTCAAATTACATAAATATTTTCAAACATTTTCTCAATCGCATAGCTCAAAATCAACACTTTTGGAACGCGTAAGATTTTATCAATATTTTTCAATCTCAGAAAGCATTTATTGAAATCCTAAACTTTATTTCAAAACTTTCCAAGTTCAATAGGAAATTTGAATCTTAAATCCAAGGTTTCTTTACTAAAACTCCTCAAAGCAAGATTTTCCAACACTTTTCACAGAAGTCATTTATTTTTTATTAAATCAAAACTAAGAAAAGTCTTTTTCCATCACCTTTATTAAACAAAAACTTTCTTAAACAAAACACTTTAAGCATCAAACAATCATTCCACTCATTTTTCATACCCTTGGCCGAAAATCCCATTTGTTTAAAAACAAAAACTTTGTTCATTTTCTTTTCCATCTTGAAATTCCTTAATCAAATTCTCTAACACCAAATCATATAAGGTCCAACTTAATAAAATATTTTTAACTTGAATTACCCAATTTTAACCATTATGGCCGTGAGCCATCTAGGTATTTAGGAACCAAAATTTTCTCATCATTCATATATGATTCATGATATGCATCACGTTCCAATCATCACATTTATATCATAACAAGTTCATACATACTATTAAAGCTATAAAAATCGTATCATGCATATTTTTAAAGCCATAAAATCATATGAAACAAAATAAGCAAAAAATCACCCAAAAACTCATACAACAAGTTCAAGCTTCATATTAAAGCCATTAAATTTTTAGGAATAAACAAGCATAAACATGATAAGCCATACAACAAAGTGAGTAAATCCTCACATGGATTTCTCATTCTCTACACAAAATTTTGTTTCTGTTGGCAATTGCGGATCAAAAGTCACGCAGCAGAATAATAAAAATTCCCTCACAAAATCCATGCGAAAAGGCCATAATCTGAGTTTTTAAAAGTTTACCTCTTGAAGCGTGATAAACACAAGCAAGGTGAGTCACTAACACCAAAATAGCGATGATGTCTCTGCGGTATCCACACGAACAGACTTGCAAAAAGGAGTCACGCCTCTGTTTCGCAGTGCTTGTAACACCCTCCCTAGGGTATCACATGTCTGACTTCCGACTCATAATCTGAAAATGTTTTCATAAAAGGTTTGAGTTAAAAATGTGGGTTTAAAAAAATTTCTTTCTTGCTGAAATATAAACTTACTGTAATCCATAAGTATTACTGAAAATATATTTAAACTGATTCATATACAACATTGACACCAATTAATATTTCACAATTTAAAGAGAAATATAAAATTAACAGACTTTTTTTTTTCAACAGTAGCAAACCCCATGACGGGTCCTACTAAATAGCACGGTATAACACTAACGATAAAACTTAACATACTCATTCCTTATCTTGTATCCAGCTTGTTGCATCAGAACTCTACTCCTTGTCTACTCAGAACACCTTCGAACTTGAGACAACCACTCTTCAATGTTTTCATCAATCTCTGAGTGTCCATCGCCCGTTATGTCTAAGACAACTCATTCTTTCTACTTGTTTAATTTTAACAATACGTACACAAAGAAGACAACATAACAAAGAGGTGAGATCACCTACGCCAATACCAACATGGCAAAGACAGAGATAACACAAGCAACAATATCATACAGGATATCATATCAAACTTCCAATAATATATTCAATATTAATCAACTATCATCATCAAATCATTTATCAATTCAATTATCATAAACAACAATTACGATAATGTCCTAATTATCATCATCATCATCCAAGTATTCAAAACAATTGTCATAGCTAATATTCCTCAATTAATATATCTCACAGATATAAATGTTCAGATTATGCATGTACACAAGACTCGATTTCCTACTCCATGGAGCTAAACTCAGGTCGGAGAAATGATCGAAAAGATCTGCCGGTACCACGTGCCTCAGACCACGTGCTTTAATTCTCATTTCAATTTTTGCACATCTAGCACATACACGACAGTCTTTATCAGATCTTGATTAAGAATAGTGTCTCGGTCAGGATCATCGGTGTGTTGCATCGGTCTAATCTACGGGAAGAAGCGCGACCAACCACCCGTGTAAGCAACCCGCACCCCGATGCCCCCAAGGTCAACAAGTGACCTACACTACGCATATCGCACCCACTCAAGAGGTGTGTTTCTCCTAGGCAATCGCCATATCCAAAGTCCTCATCCGACCATTCCAATGCATGTATAATGCACCAAATCCAATCACGGACAAATATGTCATTTTCTCACAAACAGGTGTATGGACACCTGGTTCAACAAGAATCATCTTGTACTTTCAACAAAGAAAGATCATATTATCACGTTTTCATAGTTGTAAAACACTTTTACCGTATTTTCACAATCGCGTAACATTTCTGTTACGTTTTCACAATCCAAAAACGTTTCTGTTATGTTTTCACAATACCATAACACTTCTTTTATATTTTCACAATATCGTAACACTTTTGTTATGTTTTTAAAATTCCAAAATGTTTTTATTACATTTTTACAATACCGTAACACTACTGTTACGTTTACAAAATTTTGTAACATTTCTGTTACGTTTTCAAAATGTTGCAACTCTTCTGTTGCACTTTTAAACCACGTACTAATTTTTAACGTTTTTCTCAATCGCGTAAAAACATACGTTTCTCAAATCGCATAGTATTTTTCACTGTTTCAAAATTGCGTAACTTAAAAATTATTCTTTTACGTCACGTAAATCATTTTCTATCATTCTCAAAATACTTTCCAAATCTCATAACAATTTTCTATCATTTTCACAATCACGTAAAAATATTCTGTCACTATTCAAATCACGTAGTGATTTTTTAACAATATTTCAGTCGCGTAAAATATTTAAACGCTTTCCAAATAGTGTAGAAATATTTAAACATTTTTCAAATCGCGAAGAAATATTTTACTATTTTTCAAATTGTTTTTAAGATACGTAAAATATTTTTCAACATTTTTCAATCACATAAAATATTCTCAATATTCCAAACATTATTTTGACTTAAATAAATCAATATCATTTTTAACACATTATTCAAAATTGCGTAGCTTAAAAATCACATTTTTAAGATACGTAAAACATTTTTCATCACAATTTCATTACAGAAAATACTTCTTAGCCTTCAAAAATTCCTCTTCAACTTTTCTCAAAATAATATAACTTTTATATTTCATTTAATATATTTTCTTACTCAAGAAAATATTTTTCCACAATTCTTTACTCAAGAAATTCTTTTTCAAAATATACTTCACAAAAATCACTTTTTCATTGATGTAAATCAACGTTTCAAAACTTAACATTTTTCTAACGTATTTCAAAACTTGAAAATAAGTTATACGTTAGTAAATTTTCAAAACACTATTATATTCTCTATTTTTCCCAAATCATTTCCAAACACAACCTTCTTCAAAATAAATTGAAGTTCGAAAACATTTTCGTTTACAAAAACTTGATTTTCTCAAGTGATAAATGCTCTGATTCCCTTTCCAAAATCCTTGTATTAAATCTAGTTACGTTTCCACTTTGAAATTCACTTTGTTCATAAAAATCAAGGCATTACAAGCCTTAAAAATGTGGACATGACTATTGAAACCATCAAATATTTTTCCTTTTAAATTGATATGGTTTTACACAAACAAAACCATTAAAAATCCTTTACAAAAACGTAAGACTCATAGTCTTTGAAAATCAAATCATTTGTTCATTTTCAATTTTTCACTTTCTTTGCAAATCTATTTTCACTTTCTTTACAAATCCTTTTTCACTTTCTTTGCAAATCCTTAAAATCATCATTGCTATTTTCATTTAAATCTCATGTTTAGTTAAACACTTAGAAACTTTTTACACAAAATAAATTAATAAAAATCCTTCTAAAAATCGTGTTCTTGTTCTCTTGAAAAACAAACCCTTTGTTTATTTTCCAAATTCTTCAAATCATCTGTTTTCATCATTCATGAAAATCTTAAGTTATAAACACCTATGTTGAGGTGTCTTGTTCGAAATCCACCATGTTCTAAGTACTCAAAAATCAATTCTTTTGTTCTTGAAAATTTTTAACATGAACCCTAATCAAGGGCATCAAAACCGTAGCTCTTCCCTGGCTATTGGAGCCAAAAATCAATTTCCTTTCCACCATCAAGTCATGCATATACATATATATTTCATCATAAATAATATAAGCATACCATTAAAGTCATAAAAGCATGTATAGCATATCAAGCATATCATCAAAGCTATAAAATCATACAAAGCATATCAAGCATAGAAAATTAATCAAAGCTCATAAACACCCACAAATTAATTACATGACCATGGATATGAATCCTCACATGGATTCCACATCCATCAAATAAAATACCATCTCTCACCACCATGCTTGGTTGGTGAGATGGATCTCCCTCTTACCTCTTGAAGATCCTCCAAAGCTTCTTGATTTGTTTCTTTTTCCAAGTCCTTCACCACCAAGGGCTTCTCAAATACAAAACAAAATACATAAAAATTAGTATACTAAGCTTGATTAAGAGGAACCATGGATCAAACATGGCTTAGATCATGAAAAAGAGAGAAGAAAATGAAGTTTCCTTATACTTCACCTCAAAAACCCAATAACTTTGATCTTGAAGAAACTCCTTGAAGATGAATAATTTAGAGAAAATCTCCAACATGAAAGTTGCTTAGAACATCATGTAGATTCAAGATCTATGGTTGGATGAAATTAAAAGAGATTGGATGGTGATTTTAGGGTAGATAACCAAATGGTTTCTCTTGAAGCACAAAGATGAAATTTTGATTTTTGATAGAAACTTGAAGCTTGAATTTGAAGATCAAGATGAATGATTTTGGAAAAACTCATAACTAGAGATGTTCTTAGAATGATGTAAGGATTCAAGAAATAAGGTTGGATGAAATTAAAAAGTGATGGAAGATGCTCTTAGGTAGCTTGGCCGTGAGCTTAGAGAAAGAGAGAGATGGAGAGAAATTTTGATAACTTTGCTTCTTGAAAATGTTCAATGAAGACCAAGGTGATTAATAATGACTAAAGTCTTCAATTATGGTCTTCCAATGCTTCTAAATTCAGACCAAAACCGTAGTCCCCCTCCAAGCTTCTTCAAAAATTCAATAATGATGAAACATTGATCAAGACATCCAACAATGACATAAAGATCATTTAATGGATTGAAATTTGTTTTTCTTTGTCTTCTAATAAGCCAAAAACCGTCCCCCTCCTTGCTTTCTTCTTCCATGTAAATTAATCAATAATGATCAATAATATTGCAATATTGACCAAGACTACTTAACAATGACATAAAGAATTAATCAATGCATTGAAATATTTTTTTTTCTTTGTCTCCAAAAGCATGCAAAACCGTGACCTCCTCCATGCATGCATTAAATCATGTTGTCATCTTTTCTAACCATTATTTAAATTAATTCTAGCCATTGATAAATTCAATGGTTAAGATTTTGGTAAACTTTTAATTTTAGAAGACTAAATCTAAGCCATTTGGATTTTTCTCCTTTAAATTCTAACCATTAGATGTGTCTCCAAAATTAATGGTTAAGATTGCTCCTTCTAACTTTTAATCCAAAGGCCATAATTAGTCTTTTACTTTTTAAGACTAAATCTTCACCATTAATTAAATTAACATCTAATGGTCATAAATGGTCTTTGTTACTTTACAAGACCAAATCTCCACCCTTGATCACTTCTAAATCCAATGGTTATAAATGGTCATAGCCATTTTATTAAACTTATCCTACTAGTTGATTAAATCAAGATCAAGTCTTTACCGTTGATTAAATCTATGGTTGATATTCAAGTCTTCAATATTAGAAGACTTGCTTCTTATTGGTCCGTCAAAAGTTGTCATAACCACTAATGTTGACTTAACAGAATAATATTTATTTTTATCTGCTAAAAACCCCACAAAAGATTATATTTACTGTATTTTTATCATTCGATAAATAAATACAGTACAAAACACAATACAATAAAATTTTAAAAACTGTTTCCAGATTCAGGTTTAGTAAGATCCCCTGTCTCCGTCTCAACAGTACAAATTTTTCTATGCGTAGAAAAATTTTTGCTTTGCGGGACCCACCTGGGCCCACGTAAGGTCACCTAGGCCCACATACACCCCCCTGGGCCCACAAACAGTAAAAAAATCATAATCATCCACAAAAATCATAAAAATTATAAAATGCACAAGTATCAAATCAGATTACGTAAAATAATTTACCTAACGGTAAAAATTAAATTACGTAAAGTTTTCCCCGGTCCGAAAATTTTTATTTTTCTGACACGGAGTAAATCACTCAAAACGATCAAATACGCTGACAGAATAAACAAAATAATTTTACAGTGCACAGAAATTACTAAACAGTAAAATTCTATTAACAGTCAAAATTACTGTTTAAGAGATAGGAAATTTGGGGTGTTACAGTGCTAGCTGCGAAGAGAAGAGAAGAAGACCTTTCACTGTCTCTCATTCACTTTCTTAGGTGCGGCTAAGGTTGTAAAGTTACGTACGTAGCAGCCCCCTTAGTAGTACTATTTATAATAGAGGCTGCCTTAAGTGAGTGTGAGCAGTAGCAAGGTAAACTGTGCAACCTTAAACTCATCTGTCATGAGTTAGGCCCACAATTGAATCCGTGTCCAACTTAGATCCTTATTGCTCCAATTTAGTCTGCTTTAAGTGTGCGACCCTGCAGGTTCTCATGACGTTGGTAGTAATATTAAAATCTCATTTTAATATTACAAATAGTGAGCAGTATCTAGCAACACATCATTGCTACCCAAGTAATGAAAATGTTAGTGATTTGACATAACCTATCTGTGACCAATGTTTCCATGTAGTTTAGTCCCTTTGTCCAGATATCTAGATTGAACACAAGACATGGAATGTGTCACCCTTGTTTAGTTCAATCTTTAGTTTCCTGATTCTCGAGTAGACATAGTAATAACAAATGAGATCAATATCTCATATTGACTCATTTAAGCATGGCCATGCATTTGGTAGTCTCACTCAATTAGGGGGCCTGAAGATATCACTCCTGTTATGTAGGAGCGACAAATCCCATCTAGGTCACTCACATCCCTCCATATGAATCGCGGTATGTCTAATAACCAACTTTATAATCATCTTGTTACAGATGACGTTTGATGGCATTAAAAACACACAACTCCTCATGTAGGAATCGTAGTGATTTCAGGTCAAAGGACCACATACACCATTATCGCTATAAGAATTGCTTATGATACTCACGTAACGATCCACGTAGCGTTCTCATGGTGGGTCAGTCTAATGCATCATTACTCTAATATATATCCATGTGAAGACTTGATATCTCATATCTACGACCTGTGAGATATGGTCATCAGTCTACGCACATACTAGTCTCAATGCATTATTGTTGTCCTAATTAACAATAACATTTGACTAGGGACATTTTAAGAATAGTGTTTTATCCAATAGGATCTCACAATCAAGTCATCCACTTGATGTCCTATGGTATCAAACTTACTATTCTAAAGACTTTATTATGTCTATCAAAAAGAACAAAATAAATGAAATGCCTTATATATTAAAAATAGCATAATACAATGTATGTAAATACAGACAGAATGTATTGGCCTCTAGGGCATACACCAACAGTTTCTCACCACCAAAATGGTTGATGAGGTTGCTCTCCCTCTTACCTAAAGAGATGACAAGAAAGAAGGCTCCTTGATGTTTCTTGGTATTCATCCAACACCACCAACAACACCCTTGAAGATTCAAACTTTCAAGATCAACACCTAAAACTCAAGAACTAAGTTAGGGCTTGAAGGAAAACAATAAAGATGAGATATTTAAATGAAGATCACAAGATAGAAAATCATACTATGGTTATGTAGATGCAAGAAATGTAATTGATTAAAGCAAACAAAATGTGGAGGGTGGAAATGGTGTTTTTGGCCGTGGAGCATGGAGAGAAAAATGGGAAGAGAAAAATAAGAGAAAATGGGTGTGTGGCTTTTGGATGAAAAGAAAATGTAAAGGATGAAGATTGAAGAGTTTTACCTTAAAAGTTCTAACTTTAAGCTAGAATGAGAATTTGAAAATGGAAGAACAAGAAGATGATCTCAACATAGAAGCATCTCCAAATAAGGTATAGATTCACTAGGAGTGATTGGTTGAAATGAAAGAAAATGGAGAGTGGGTTTTTGGGGTGAAAACCATGAGCTTCAAGAGAGAGATATGAGAGAATTTTTCTTTTGGTTACTTGATAGAAAAATGAATAGAAGGCTTAAGAGAAAAAGATGACATTTGGTTATCTTTTTCCTTCTCAAAACCGTGACCATACAAAGGGAGGAGAGAGGAATTGGCTTCTCCAACAAGCTTGTACACAACTTCTCCACTAAGTCTCAAGTAAAGCTTCCTTAGGAAGCCAAGTTTCACTTTTCTAAAAAGTCAAAGGTGATGTCACAAGGTGATGTCATATAAAGTGAACACTTTACTATAAGCTATTATCAAATGGACAAAAGTTACAGTTAACAAAATCAATATTTATTATCTGTTAGATAATAAGACGTACCCAGATTTTATTTGTCAGATAAAATCTCAAAAAATGAAAACTTCATAAACTGTGTCCAGCTTCGGGTTTAGTAATATCCCTCTACCCCGTTTCACAGTCCAAAATTTTTCGGCCTCAGAAAAATATTATTTTTTCGACCCCGCTTAACACGCACGTAAATTGAGAAATATAATAAAATAATCAAAATCACACAAATAATTCATAAAAATCACAAATATTGTAAAAAAACATATATAATAGAGAACAAACAATTTTTGGGGTGTAACATTCTACGACTAGCACAATTAACATTATTTACTTAAAATAGGTCAATTGTGCCTTAATGATAAGTATTTCTTTCTTATCAAACTTGTATCTAAACTACCTTGCGGTCATATCACTAGTGGTATATAAGCCACACTAATTTGATAAAGGCTCCAGGCAACTATTTCAAATAAGACATATTCTTATAAAGCATGGAAACTCCACTTGTTCCTATATACTAGGTGGGTTATTTCCTTTGTGAAATATCCCTAAAAGTATTTTAATATACTTAAGAAAGCATATATAAATGATCCCAACTAATAAGAAACTTCAAAACATCAAAAACATATTTCTTGAGAAGTTTTGGTACTCATGCTTAGGCCTGACTTTTCCACACCTAGGCGTGGCCGAAAATCCGGTCTCACTCCTAGGCATGACTTTTCAACGCCTGAGCATGGCACTCTCTGTTTGATTCTGAATTGAAAATTTTCAATCCACCCGTAGCAGTGGCCCTATGACAGAAACTCTGCAGAATTCTGCAAAAGTTTAGCCACAATTCCTAATGTAACAAGCCAACTTCTAACCATCCAAAAATAGTTTCTAGGTGATTTCTAACTTCAATCACACCTTCCAAACATATTATAATACTCATACAACTTGTTGGCTTACTTAGGCATGGATTTAGGGTCAAAACCATACCCATTCATACCCATTCTTCAACTTCAAATTCAAAAAAGCTCCAAAGATAAACTTCAACTAAAACTAGTCATCAAGTGATAATCACATATTTTATACATTAATAAACCCTTATTTTTAGTCATTTACACTCTCCATGTACTTAATTGATTGAGTTTGGTTATGTTTTGTAAGTTTGGACTCAAATTGGACTTAATTGATTTTTTTCAGCATTATTTGGGTCTTACACTGTTTCTGTATTTCCACCATATCTTGAGTTCTAGATGTGTAAAAATTATGTATCTTATCTTGTAGGAAAGATAATAGAGAGCTCTACAACTTTCATGAAGAGTTCCAAGTAAAATATAGACATTTAGAAGAGCTAAATGGGTAACAACCAGTTCCTAGACTGGTTCTTGAGCTGGGGCAAATGCCAAACAACGGCTAGAAAAAGGTTGATTCTTAATGGAAGAAACATAATCTTGCCTTGTACTGACCATGATGGTGGTAATATGAATCGAAGTTTATCTTTCCCTACAGTTGACGCCAATATTCTAAATGAGTTAAAGAGAATCATCTAAATAAGGTTGATGAATGTTGTTTTCTTCAATGCATGGTGGTTGCGACAGTGGTGCGAGGGGTGGATACTTGCAAAAGGCACTCAACGCTCAAGTTAGGTTGTGCACAAGGTGGATAGTATTTGGAATTAGATGCATACCTTTGCTAACTTGTGTGGTATTTATAGGAATATCCTGATTGATAAGAATTATATTTAAATTTGTATTAAATGTTGTTAATTAAGATAAGAATATATTATTATCTCTTATAATTGATTCTTTTATTTATGAGGAATATAATTAATTTTTCTCTTTACTCTTCATAAATAGGTAAATTTATTTATCTAATAGCGCATATGAATATTTAAAATCTTATTCAAACAGGTTGAGTTGTTTATGAATAACTAACTTGGAACTCAATCTAGAACAAAATTTATATTATTATTTTATGTTATGTAATTGCATTCAGTGAGTTTGGAACTTAATTGGTACTAACTACAAAATTTAAGATAGAAGTGTTATGCTGATGTAGGAAGTCTGATTATTTGCCAAACAATCCTGATAATCCTACCGCGTACAGTACCCACATCCATTTCAACATCGGGTATTGTTCACGGATCCACCACAATGTCAAACGATCACCAAATCACGTTTTTTTTTTTTTTTTTAGTATATGTCTTCATTAACCAACTTCTCTACGTCGTTAACCACTTTTTTGTTCTTCGTTAACCAACTTATTTCATGAGCATAGAAACTATGTGGTAAAATATTGTGTCATTAACTAACTTCTATATGTAATTAATTACTTTTTTGTTCTTTATTAATCAACTTTTTTCACGAATATAGAAATAAAGTTGGTTAATGAAGAACAAAAAAGTGGTTAATTACATATAGAAGTTGATTAGTGACACAAGATTTTACCACATGGTTTCTATACTCGTGAAATAAGTTAATTAACGAAGAACAAAAAAAGTGATTAATTACGTAGAGAAGTTGGTTATTAGACATATACTAAAAGAAAGAAAAGAAAATAAGCGTGATTTAAGATCGTTTTGTGGCCATTCCTATTAACAATAACAAATGTTGAAATGAACAGAATCATCAGACGGTAGGATGATAATTTTTCTTTGCCAAACCACCTAATTTTCTCTCCTACCAGTGTTTACATCTCTAACGTAAAATTAAAAAAATAAAAATAAAAAATCCAGAGAGAATCTTGCAACTGGAATTAATTGGGACCATCGTCAACGGCTCAACGCAATCATTAATTGTAATTATTTGATTTTGATTTATCAAAGCCCGAGTTTATGTAATACAATAAATACGCCATAAAAAAAAATAGCCCATTGCTCTACTTGTGGAGTAAGTCATTGCATACAAGCTTTGGGTGCCCGTTTTGACTCCAATTAAGTTTTCGGCAAAAGAGTTGAGATAAAAAACTTCACCAGTTCACCCTAAAACTAGTGGTCCGGCTCGGCCAGCAATTTATCAATTCATGAATGGTTTTTAGAATTTTGATAATGATGGCTAGGCCAAATCAAACATTGGACTGATTCTTAGTTCAACTTGTTTGAACAGTCGGTCCAATCTAATTTTCATATTTTAAGTATAAAAATTATATCAAGAACACATTTTTCGCGTAGGCTTATAAACAAACGTTTTTTAACCTGAGATAGGCAAACATGATCATATAGTTCAGATGGAAAAAAAAAAAAACACTTTAATCTCTAATGTTTATATTTGTTATTACTTTAACCATTAACATTTACCTTGTTTTATATTTTAACCACTTAACGTAACAACACCATTAACTTCAGGTGAAAAATCATTCCATGAGAGAGTCATATATATTTTAGGGAAATGATATGCTATCTGATGGGTATAATACTCAGAATGAATTATTAAATATTGATTTCATAATAAATATTTAAAATTTTATTAAATATAACTGACAATCAATGAAATGCTTAGCAATTAATTTTAGGTACTACACCCAAGAAAAAAATATGGGTATCCAAATAATGCCTTTAATTTTTACACCTTCAATAAATTTGAAAATTCAAAATAAACACCTTAAGCAAATTTAAAATCCAAACTGGAGTGTTTCAAAAGTAAAGAAATTTAATGTATTTAACTTAAACTTTGAAACTCATAAGATGTTAAAATTAGACACGAGCAGACTAGTCATGCTTGGATAAATGATTAGCTGGGACAAGATTGGGTTGAGTGGAGGTTTAATAAAATTTGGATAATAATGCTATTATATAAATGAAATGTTATACTCTGATTAGCTATATTTGAAGAGCAAGGTATATTAAGTGAAAGGACTGGTTTAATGTGAAAAATAAGAGGAAGAAATCTTAACCTTTAAATCATATATAAATAATCAAGATTAAAAATTAATTAAAAATCACGTGATTGCTTTAAAAATATTACATGACTTAATATTCTAATATTGATCATTCATATAAAATATAATAATCAAAATTTACTCATTTGGTTCTCATAATAAATTACTCATCTCCCTTAATATATTCCTTTTAAAAAGGGTCAACAAATGCTATATGTTAACACTTACATGACTACTAAGATCATAATAAATATATAGAAATAGATACATATTTGAGATGCATTTAAAAGTAAAATTTAATATACACTTCGCAACAAATAGTAATTATACATTTTTGCTATGAGAAAATATGGTCAAGAAATCATGTAAGTATTCAAATACCCCATGTCTTTATTACTTCAGGTTAAGAGAAATAAGCATTCATTCATTTACTTTAGGGCAGGCCGGCTGACTTAAGGAATGACCCGAACCCGATTTAAAAACAACAGGATTTTCTATTGAATCCGAGTCTAAACCGGCCAATAAAGCTTGGGCCAGGGCAGGTCCGGTCTTGTTCACCCTACTTATTAGTGTTCCAGAAAAAAGCTACACAAGCTTGAACGAATCAAGCGAAGTACATTACTTTTGTTTATGCAAGACCCAACATATGCACAATATACGAACTACAAAGGCAAACACACCACCCGTCACACTTCATACTTTCATTCTTGGATATTACAATAAAATTATCCCTCCCGTTCAGTAAATGTTCGATCTAACCTCTTAGACGGTAGTCCAGAACGGTATCCAAAACATGTACTCAGTGAGGAGATTTGAAAGAGATTAGAAGAGAGATAATATTGGATAAGCATAATTCATCCGCAAAAACAACTATAAGAAGTTCATGGTGTTCACAACCCCAAAAGAGATAGAAAACAGATAAATATAGATACCACCAATATAATGGCCTGAAAACAAAGCTACCACCAATATAATGGCCAAAAATCAAAGGTACCGCCAATATTTAATGAGAGCCGGACAAGCCTGCATGTGAGGTCAGACGAAAAAAATGCACACGAAGATCAAAGCACCATTTTATGATATTTTTGCCCTCGAGAAGTCCATCTCCGGATGCTGCAAAACATAACAGTTAAACATTAGCAGATTTTGCTGTTCAGTGAAGGAACATATGATGAGAAGTCAAAGATGTCAGTTTGAGAATCAAGTGTTCACCTCATTCATAAATTTCTTCAAGATTTCCTGCTTCTGGAGCTCATCACTTGTAGGGAGGCCCATAGACTTCTGCCTCTGATCAAACTGTACAACAGTACAAGAGAATACTAAACCAACTAGCCAAAAAAAAAAAAATCTTAAAATCCAAAAGAATGCCGGGTCAAGATATCTCAAGGCTATTAAAAAGCATTCAATGAATTCATCCTTGTTATACAAGACTTAACAAATGCAATAAGCCAAGTTATCTTCATTGGATTATATGATAATCAACTTGAAGCAAACATACCAAATAACTAATATGAATTCATTTTTAACAGTTCTAACCCCAATAAATGGATGGATTCACTTCCACACAAAACGATCTTAGGAAATGAATATGATGACACAGATCAAAAACAATTGCAAGTTATATAACTAATTAAACTAACTATAATCAACCAGTTACCATCATTTTTTCAACAGTCTGTCGAGTCTCTGGATCCAGATCAGAAAGTTTGCTGTTCTCAGGTTCAACTTTTTGGGTGTCAATTTCAGGATCACCTTTTACCAGACATTTCCACCACTCCATTTGATCATGCTTGGTCAAAAGAATAGAAAGTGTATTCTGATCCTCTGCAAAACAGGTTTCTAAATAATGAGTGACACATTAAGAGGTCATGACTTCTTACTTCACCAATAAACAAAACAGTTATGGCCTTCGATTGCTGAACCCACCACAACCACTGAACCCCCAATATCAGCTCATGCATGCACACAATAATTTTGCTCAGAATGATGCATGCTCAGAATTTTCATACAAAGATTTAAAATATAAAATTCATAAAGATGCTAATGGATTATTGTCACTTTAAAGGATTTTCAATAGATGCAAGTTAGTAGTCCTGTACCTATGCTCCAATAGCAGTCATCAGGCTTGACAGGTCGATAAAGCTCCCCCTGGGAATTTTAAAATCATGAGTCAGTAAAGGCATTACAAAAACTTTACACAAACTAAAAATGTCAACTGAAAGACACAACAAATCATCAATCAGAAAAAGAACTAATGTGGTAGGTAGGATATATCTTTTTACAATAAAGGATATAACTTAGTACAAACTTACATCAATAATTGGTGGTTGGCCTTTAAGTCCAACTTTTAGATGGTTCTTCTTTATATCACAAATGACAAACCTTGATTTTGTTCCACTTGGCACTGGAACATTCACATTGAGCTCCTGTAGAGTCTGAGTCCAAGAATATTTCTCCAGATCCAGGCCATTACCTTTGTTTGGAACTGTCCAGGAATTGAAACAGGAGACAAAAAGATAAGGGGAAAAAAATCAAAACTTCAGATACCAAGTTGATTAAGAATGTAATAGTCAAACAGATATATAAAGATTATTCCTTTTGGTTGTCAGCAGTATGTTAGCAAGGAAGCCAACAGCATCTAAAACACCAGATCTATGGTTCTTTAATACAAGAGAAAATTACTTAAGCCATAAATTACTATAGAATAACATTCTAGCTCACAAACCATAATCATATCATATAAATTTCAAGGAGGCAGATCAAAACAGGGGATGGGGATTTATAACCATTCCTTTTAAACTTTTTGAAACATTCAAGATTGAAGGTAACGGAATACTAGATAACACGTACTCCAACAATGTGCCCAACATAACCAGCAATCAGAAATAGATCATATGAGCCAGTGTGAACAAAGGTTAGAACCCACTGGTTTAGCAAACAAATAAATTGCCTCAACATATTCATGACTAGCATGGCTTTGGAAGAATGCATTCGCTCCAGTGTAATTGCGTAAACAAATAAAAAGCTAAAACCCATGAAACAGCATGGTAAATATCCTTATAATATAATATCCAATATCCAATCAAATAATTTGCAAAAATGAAGGATTTGATTGATGTGCAAACCAAATTGAAAGTGTGGCGACCAACAAAACAAACACTGGCAAAAATTCCATGTCATCCAATAACTTTTCAGGAAAAAAATACACTTTACGATTAATTTTCACTTATTTCAACCTTATAAGCACAAACAAAAAGGGAAAAAGAAAAAGAATGCTACAAACACGTATATTTCAATACAAAAATCGAAGTGAAAGAAATAATAATAATAAAAATAAAACAACGCTAGGGCATGCCACAAATGCACGTTGGAAACTTACCTATTGAGCCACTTTCCTGATCCTTCTTCTTCTCCTCCTCCGCTTTCACTTCCTTCTCTTTCTTCGCCGCCACAGCCTTCTCTTCCTTCAACTTTTTCTCGGCCTTTGCCCTTTCCTCTGAGGCCCTCTGTTCCTCTTTCTTCGCCTTCTTTACCTTTGCAGCGCACACCGCCGATACAATCTCCTTCTCGGCTGTGTCCTTTTCAAGAAAGTCACTTTCTTGTGCAATGAAGTCGAAGACTTTCTCCAGAAAACCTAACGGGTTGGATGGATCAAATTTCGCGCTAAAAGAAGAGGACCGTGATTGTGACGCAGAAGACGACGGTGATGCTTTGGTGTGAGTCTCGTTATTCTGGTCATCTTCTTGGAAATCAGAGATAATCGCCATAGCTAAATCAATTAGTTCTAACTTCTGAGTTGGGACTTGAGGGCGTGAAAAGTACAATATGATCGAGCAGGGTTTAACTTTTAAGTCTCTGTTTGTAGTAGTGGTAAATAATAGAATAGAAAGAAATGAAGATTTGGATTTTTTTTTTTCTTTAAGTGATAAAGGTAGATAAATATAAAAGCTATAAAATTTTATATTATAATTAAGTTTTATTAATAATTTTTTTTGTATTTCTATCTCTTTTACACTTGATTACTTAAGAAAAAAAAAAATTAAAGGATCTAAATTCATGAAATGATGCATTATTACATTGTTTGAATTTTAAAAAATAAGGATAAAATAGAATGATATTATATGGAATAATTTTGTTTTATTCTATTTTATATTTCATTTTTTCTTTCCCTCCAAATGAAATGGAATGAGATTTTTATTATATTAATCATTATTATTTCATTTTATTCTATTGTCATTCTAAACAATAAAATAGAAACTTACTTTTATTTTATCATAAACTATCCAAACAATAGTGTTATAAACGAACTTCAGAGAATACTTGAAAAATATTGTCAAAGGTAATTTTTTTTTATGTTCGGTGATTGCGATGGTAGTGTAAGGGAGTGAGTGTAACATCCTCCCTAACCTATTAACCTTAATGATAGTTATAGTAGCTTGTTAACCTTTGTGTGAGTCACTTATTAATTTTGAAGATTTTCTGAGTTAGTTTGAGCATAATGCTCTAACACAAGACATGAAAAATAACCTAGAAAATAGTATAGAATGCTTGAACGATAAAAATAAATATGAAAAATTTATTTTTAGATCATAAATAATTAGAATGAATTATGGTAATTTTTGGGGAATTAAATAAATTAGTTCGATATTTTTAATAAAAAAAATTAATGTTTAAAGACCAAAATTAAATAAGAGAGTAACTCGGAAAATTATGAAAATTTATGAAGTTGTTAAATAGAGGATGAAGATTATTTTAAAAATGATTACGGGTTAGGACAAATACCTGTAAGAAAATAGGAGTTAAATCAGATACATATTAGTTACTTCCTTAATGTTATATTAACTTGCAAAAAAAGTAATAGAGCTTAATAGCTATTAAATGATGTATATAAAAACTTAATGGGATGCTAGAATTTTCTACAACATTTATAGAAGCTAAAAAATTCATTAGTGAAAGATCAAAGTATCCTTAAGAGACAAGTCTATCCTATCAAATGTTGACCACACAACATTATCTTATCTTTTTTTTCTCTTTCACCGCCCCACAACAGTGTTTTACTCTCTTTTTTACCATTTCACTCTTTTCTTTCATGGGTTCCACTCACCATTTTACACAAACACTCCTTTCTCTCTTTTCTCTCTCTTGGTCACGAAACTAAGGCAGCCATTGAAGGAGTTCTTCAAGCTCTTGCATGAGCTTCAATAGGTGCTCATTTTCAAGTGCCCAAGGAGACAAAGTTGTTCCTCACCTTCCCCTCTTGCTTATCCACCGATTGTATTGGCAAACCAAGTAGGGGTCTTTTCCTTAAACTTGTTCTTCTTCTTCTATTAGTTCTCAAATTGAATTTGTGTTATTGTTTATGATAAGGAAAAGTGAACTTCTTTGTATTTTTTGGGTGGGTCTCAGCCAAACCATGTTCAAAAGGGGATACTTGTTAATTTTGTTCTTTTGTTCCTTAATTCTAGTTGATGAGATTGTCAAGTTAGTTGTAACACCCTGGAAAAACATGTTAGACTTGTATATGGATACAGAGATAGCCTAATACTTGCTTAACATGTCTGTTAAGTTTTGTGACTGTCTGAGCACATTTAGGCACTTTGCTACAACGCTATGTGTGGAATGTAACATCCCAAATTCTTTTCTTCTTTTATTGTTTTTCGGTTATCCGTGATTTTTGTGATTTTTATGAATTATTTGACATACTTTGTCTATTTTTATATTATTTTCATAACATTTTGGACTATTGAAATAGGGTCGAGGGACTTACTAAACCCGAGACCGAAGACAGTTTTCGAAGTTTTCATTTTCTGAGATTTTATTTGTAAATAAGATATAAGTGCGTTCTATTATCCATTAGACAATAGCTACTTATTTGATTAACTGTACCTTTTGTCCATTGGTTAATAACTACCAGTTAATGTCTAGTTTCTCTCTTTGATGTTTGCTTTATGGTGGGACCATTAGCCATTAAATGACCATAGCCCACCATGTGACTTTTCTCTTTTTGGACCAATAGGAAGAAAGCTTCCTAAAGAAGTTTTGGAACAAGCTTGTAGGAGAAGCTTTGAGACAAGCTTGTAGGAGAAGTTTTGGACCCCTTCCCAAGGAGTGGATGGCATGGCCAAGAGCTCCAAGGAGGCTTCTAGAGTAAGCTTCCACTTTTAATTCATTTCTATCATTTCCATTCATCTTTCATGAACCAAAAAGCTACACACTTTCTCTCTCAGTTTTTCTCTCATCTTTTCTCTCCACCAAGCTCACGGCCTCACCTCCAAAACCCACTCTCCAATTTTCTTTAATTTCAACCAATTATATTTCTTAAATCCAAACCTCATTTGAAGACACTTTGGTATTGTGATCTTGATCTAGTTCATCCATTTTCAAGTACTTCTTCAAGTTAGGGTTTTGAAAGCTTTTAAGGTGAAATTCCTCCACCTTCATCTCCTCTTTTCATTTTCAAATTCTAAGACCAAGATTTTGATCCATGGTCATTCTATTTCCAAGCCTTAGATGTTGATTCTTTTTTTATGTTGTTTTTGTTTTCAAGAGCATCTTGAAAAAGGAAGTTTGATTCAAGGAAACACCCAAGGAGTTTTGGTCATCATCTAAGGTAAGAGGAAGATTAACCTTGTCAACTTATCATGGTAATGAGGAACAAAATTTGCATGTTGTAAGTGAAGAATCCATGTGAGGATTATTCACTTGGTTGTATGTATTTTTGGTAATTTTAGTTGAATGTATTTTTGGTGATTTTTGTGGTTCTTGCCCTAAATGATTTGATGGCTTAATATTATGTATAACCTTGGTTGAGTAGAAATTTTGATAATTGAAGTCTGTTTTATGCTTGGACTCTTATTGATGAGAATAAGAAAATTTTGGAATTTAAAGACCTTAGGGGTCACGGCCAAGTGACTCTATGTAGGGTATCCAAGGCAAACTTTTTGTGTTGATTTGGAACTTAGATGCTTAGGTGGAAAGGAATTGGATTAAGGATTTATAATAATGGAAGAGAGATAGAACAAAATTTTGTCATTAAGTAAGAGAGGGATTTCGACTATTGAGTGGAAAAAAAAATAAGTTTGAAAGATAAATTGAAAAATATTAGGAAGTACTACCTAGAGGAGCCTAGTTAGAAGGATATTGGAACTGAAGTTAATTTCTATATTAATCTTTGAAAGTTTCAAAATTAAGCTTAAAAGTGCAATAAAAGTTTTATGTGACTGAAAAATAGTGATGATGTCTTACGTAATTTAAGAATGATGATTCCTGAATTACGTGATAAAGATGCTTTGTGATTGAAAACAACAACAGTGTGCTATCGAGCTCTTAAAAGGGACTCAGAGATGTTAATGACTAGTTTGGCTCATGAGTAGCTTATGTTTATGGAGAATCATGATATTGAAATGTGTGTATGCATTGAGTCTTTAATCATGCATTATACTGGCGATATCGGTTGAGGCTGTATGCGTAGGAGTTGAATTACACCTTAGTGCGGGTGCGAATTATGTAGTGTGGTTCACTTGTTGAACTTGGAGGCGTCGGGGCGCGGGTAACCCACAAGTGGGCAGTTGGTAGCTCCACTAGGTCGTGGTGACTGTGCAAAGCACTAACGTTCTCGACCAAGCACTACTCTATTCACGATCTGGTGCAAACTGTCTTGTATAAGTTATGATGCGCAAATTGAGAAATTATACCACTTGACTTAAGGTTGATGAGATACAAACATGTCTTCTAGATCATTCTCTCTGAAATTATGTGTAACTCCATGGAGTAAAAAATTGGTCCATTGTGCATATGCATAGTCTGTCTACATGTCATTGTGATATTTTATATCTATTAAATTATCGTATACTTGATGCCATAACTGAAATTGTTGTTTCCTGTATATGAATAATATTACTGTTCTTTATTGTTTTTATGCTGCCATGTTGGAATTGATGTAAGGGATCTCACCTCTTCGTTGTATTGTTCTGTTTTATGTTTGTATTTGATAAAGACTTAAAGGAAAACGAAGAAGGATCGCATCTTTTCTGTTGTGTTGATTTTCTGTGATGGCGGCGAGAAGAGGTTTTGTTGGTTTTGTCAGAGTTCAGTTCCATGGTGGTACCGATGCTTGGCGTATTAACTGTGATACTGAGCGTGTTAGATATGTAGGGGATGTGACGATATCTGTACGTAAGACTCGCGATGGGGATCCTATCTTCTCTCTTGACGTCTCATTACGTTTGGAGTTTGTTATGCCGATTAGGGAGTTGTGAGGTAATTTGCATTACACCCCTAGGGAGGATCAGGATTCTGTGGTGTCATCTACTTGGACACCTGCCCGTGAGACCCTGCCCCTCATCGGATCTCTATCTTCTGAGGAGGATCCAATGGAGGACCCTACTCCCTAGGCATATGGACTTAGGCTAGTTTGTGTTTTGTTAAGCAATTTGTATATATGTCTTTTGAGTGCAACTTTATGTAATTTTGGGTGGACTGTGATCCATGCCATCTTTTGTATATTTTGATGTGTAATTATTTAGTATTACGTCCTGTGTTTGTAACACCCCAAAAATTAATTATTTCTTTATAAATATTCATTTTTCAATATTTGTGATTTTGGAAAAATTTTATGGATTTTTCTGAGAATACGAAATATTTTAATATTATTTTTATTTTGCGTGCAAACTGAACGGAGCCGGGAAAATGAGATATTTTTCCCGAGAACCTTGATCTGTGGAAACGTCAACGGGGGATCTTATTAAACCTGAGACTGGACATAATTTACGAGATTTCACATTTTTCGAAAAAATTTATCAGATAAAATAATAATCGCTGTGTAAATTTTATCTGTTAGACAAATTAATACTGAGTTCTGTCGACTGTAGCAATTGTCTATTAGATAATAACATGTATTAAAAATTCTATCACATTATCCTAATGTAATCTACTTTAAGTCTAATCAAACTCTTTAATTCAAATTTTTGTATTTTAATCAAAGCTTTGACCACCAATGGTCAAGAATGCCCTTGGCTTGTTGGAGAAGCCTCTCCACCCCCCTTTCTCTCTCTCCTTTGCTGTGACACACATAGCCCAAGGGGAAGCAATTTTGCTTCCCTCCCTTAATCAATATACACTAAAAATATCATTTTCCTACAACATTTTCTCTCTCTAGTTCTTCTTCTTTATTTTTCTCTCTTCCTTCTCTCTTCTTCTCCCCTCTCCACACGATTTTGCAGCCCCCATAAGTAACCATTTTTCTTCACTTTTCTCTTCATTAACACCATTTCCATATTTACCTCAACCTCCTCTACATTTCCTATTTAGAAAATTTCTTCAAAATCCATCTTCACCTCCATTGTCTTCTAAGACAAAGCTTCTAACTTTGAGGTAAAGTTTCCATTTTCCTCTTCCTTTCTCTTCATTTTCGTGATCTATGGTTTCATTGGAGGCCAAAGATCCATCTTTTACCAAACTTAATGTTGATTCCTTATGATTGAAATTCTAGGGTTCTTGGAGCTCTAAAAATCGAACCTTCAAGGAGTACCTAGGAAGTCATTTTCGTGTTCTTTCTTTAGGTAAGAGGGAGATTTACTCGCTTCTACCATTATTGGTGATGAGGAGACTTTGTGTGTTTGGTTGATGGAGAAATCCATATTTCTATGCTTACTTTATTTGATGATTTTGCATGTGTATATGTTCTAAATTGATGTTGATGATTGAATAATGATTGTGATTGTATTGGTGTTGTTGGAATACTTGAAATGTTAGAATTAATGAATGGAAAAATTTGAGGGTTTCCTACACTAAAGTGAGGTCATGGTTTTGGCTTGGATTTTAGGGGATTGGAGTGATTTTGTATGAGATAGAATTTGAGTGATTAGATACTAAGTAATTGATGCATAAAATGGAAAGAAATTGCAACTTTGAAGACCTAAAGGGCTACGATTTTAGAGAGAAAATTTTGAGGTTAAAGGATGCCTTGGTGCATTTTTAGAAATTAAGAATTTAGAGATATACATAATCCATAATGTGATGAAAGAATTAAATTGAATAATAACTCTTGAGAGAGCCACAGTTTTAAAAGTTGCTTAACCTAAATTTTTCATAATTGATCAAAGCGTAAGACTTTGGAAACGTGAATCCATAATATGGAGTTATAATAATTGATGAACCATGTGTGTTCAAATGTTGATGTAGAGAACTGATTCTACGTTGTTGTGAGTTCCTATGTGGAACTAAGCATTTTATGAAATCATGACATGTTGATGTTGAGAAATGAATATATATATATATATATATATATATATATATATATATATATATATATATATATATATATATATATATATATATATATATATATATATGCCATTGTGGTATACTTTATGATGAATGTATCATTGATAAACATATATGATGTACATTGCATCGTCATGCATATGTGTTGTGTAACACCCTCCCTAGGGTAATCACATGTCTGACTCCCGACTCAAAATCAAAAAGAAGTTCGCACAAATTTTGAGTTATAAAAGATGAGTTTTAAAATTTCTTTCTTGCTGAAACATAAACTTACTAAAATTTATAAGTAATATGGAAAAATATATTGAAATAGATTCATATACAACATTGACACCAATTAATATTTAACAATTTAAAGAGAAATATAAAACTAACAGACTCTTTTTTAACAGTAGCAAACCCTATGACGGGTCCTACTTAATAGCATGGTACAACACTAACGAGAAAACTTAACATACTTATTTTTTTTTGTCTCCCTCTTGATGCATCAGACATCTGTTCCTTGTCAACACTGCACGCTATCGACTCTGGAATAGTCATTCTCTGATGTTGTCTCCAATCTCAGAATATTTTTCTCCAGTCATGTCTAAGAAACTCGTTCCATCTACTATATAATTTTTAATAATACAAATACAGCAAGACAACATAACAAAGAGGTGAGATCACCTACACCAGTACCAACATGGTAGCACAGAGATAACACAAACAACATATCATACAGATAGATCATACCAGAATTATGATCATGCCATCAACATTAATCAACTATCATCATCCAATCATTCATCAGCTCAATTATCATAAACAACAATTGCGATAATATCCTCAACATTGTCCTAATTATCATCATCATCATCCAAGTATTCAAAACAATTGTCATAACCAATATTCCTCAATTAATATATCATACAGATATAAATGCTCAGATTCATGCATGCGCACATAGACTCAGTTTTTCAAAAACAACTTCATGGAGGTTTTCACAATTTCGAGAAGAATGCTCTGGTTAATTGTCAGCCTTAGCCCAAAGACAATCTCTCAGTCGTTGAAAAGAATCGTGTTCTTGTCGGGTATCGCCAATGCGTTGCAACGGACTGGATCGCCAAGTGGCATATGGTCCAGCCTTAGTCCACAGACAGATATCCATTGGTCGACCGCCGCACCTTCATACCCCCAAGATCCATCATAGACCTCACTATCAATTCTCATTCCCTCTTCAACCACAAGGGCCAAAATAACTTATTAGTTATACTTTATACAATGCACGAATATATCAGTGCAAGTCCAACCACAAGGGCCAAATTTTTTCAATTTCATTTATTCAATGTAATCATATGCGTCAACACATATTTTTCCAATGTATGTATAATGCACCAATGTCAATCACAGGCATATCTTTCCAATGCATGTAAAATGCACCAAATGCCAATCACAGACAAAACTTGTCATTTTCTCATACAGTGTATGGACACTGTTTTAACAGTAATCATCATGTTATTATGTTTTTATAATCATAAAATACTTTTGTCGTGTTTTCACAATCGCGTAACATTTCTGTTACGTTTTCACAATTCCAAAACGTTTTAGTTATATTTTCACAATACCGTAACACTTCTGTTACGTTTTCACAATACAGTAACATTTCTGTTACGTTTTCAAAATACCGCAACTCTTCTGTTGCACTTTTAAACCACGTACTAATTTTTTAATATTTTTCTCAATCGCGTAAAAATATACGTTTCTCAAATCGCATCGTATTTTTCCACTGTTTCAAAATCGCGTAACTTAAAAATCATTCTTTTAAGTCGCGTAAATCATTTTTCATCATTCTCAAAATATTTAAAATACTTTCCAAATCTCATAGCAGTTTTCTATCATTTTCACAATCGCGTAAAAATATTCTATTGCTGTTAAATCATGTAGTGATTTTTCAACAATAATTTAAATTACATAAAATATTTAAAACTTTTTCATCGTTCTCAAAATATTTAAACGTAATTCAAATCGCTTAGAAATATTTCAACGCATCTCCAATCGCATAGAAATATTTTACCGTATTTCAAATCATATAGAAATATTTTACTATATTTCAAATCGTTTTTAAGCTATGCAAATAATTTTTTACCACAATTTCATTACAGAAAATATTTCTTAACCTTCAAAAATTCCTTTTCAACTTTTCTCAAAATAATATAACTTTATACTTCATTTAATATATTTTCTTACTCAAGAAAATCTTTTCCACAGTTCTTTACTCAAGAAATTCTTTTCCAAATATAACCCACAAAATCACTTTTCATTGATATAAATCAATGCTTCAAACTTTAAGAATTTCCTAACGTACTCCAAAACACGAAAATCAGTTATACGTTAGTAAATTTTCAAAATACCATTATATTCTGCATTTTTCCCAAATCATTTCCAAACACAACCTTCTTCAAAATAAATTGAAGTTCAAATGTGTTCAACCTCTCTTCGTCTTTCGTTTACAAAATTCTCTCAAGTGATAAAACACTCTGATTCCCTTTCCAAATTCTTTGTATTAAATCAAGTTACGTTTCCACTTTGAAAATCACTTTGTTCATAAAAATCAAGGCATTACAAGCCTTCAAAAACGTGGACATGACTATTGAAACCATCTAATATTTTTTTTCCTTCTAAATTGATATGGTTTTACACAAACAAAACCATTAAAAATCCTTTACAAAAACCGTGAACGTATTCATTGAAAATTGTCAAATCTTTCGAGTGACAAAACACTTCGTTTTATAAAATATCACTTTGTTCCATAAAAATTTAGGCATAACCAGTTTTTTTCAAAACCGTAGGGTATTTGGCCATTGAAGCTATCAAACATTTTTCCTTCTAACTCAATTATTTATCATTTCTATTTTCACACAAACAAAACCATTAAAATCTTTGTTTTCAAAACTGAAATACCGATGGTCATAAAAACCAAACTCATTTGTTCAAATTCATTTTTACTTTCTTTACAAATCCTTTTTCACTTTCTTTGCAAATCCTTTTTCACTTTCTTTGCAAATCCTTAAAATCAACATTGCCCGTTTCGTTTTTCAAAATCAAGTTTAATAAACACTTAGAAACAACATTGCCCATTTCGTCTAAAACTCATGTTTAGAAAAATACTTAGGATCTTTGTACACAAAATAAATCAATAAAAATTCCTCAAAAAAACGTGTTCTTGTTCTCTTGAAAAACAAACCCTTTGTTTATTTTCCATACTCTTCAAATCATCCATTTTCATCCTTCATAAAAATATTAATTTGTGAACACCTATTTTGAGGTGTCTTGGCCGAAATTCACTAAGTTCTAGGGACTAAAAATTAATTGCCTTGTTCTTGAAAAATTTCAACATAAACTCTACTCATGAGCGTCAAAACCGTGACCACTCTTCCTTGGCCATTGGAGCCAAAAATTGATTTCCTTTCCATCATCAAATCATGGCATACACATACATACATCATATATATATGTATATATATGTATATATATGTATATATATATATATATGTATATATATATATATATGTATATATATATATATATATATATATATATATATATATATATATATATATATATATCACAAGCATGCCATATTCTCATCATGCATAGTATAAGTAAGCATACCATCAAAGTCATAAACTCATGCAAAGCATATCAAGCATAGGCAAATAATCAAAGCTCATAACCACACACCAATTATTACATGACCATGGATATGAATCCTCACATGGATTCACTATCCATCAAATACACAACCATCTCTCACCACCATACTTGGTTGGTGAGATGAATCTCCCTATTACCTCTTGAAGATCCTCAAAAGCTCTTTGTTTTACTTCTTTTTCCAAGTCCTTCACCACTACGAGCTTCTCAAATACAAAACAAAATGCATAGAAATTAGTATACTAAGCTTGATTAAGAGGAACCATGGATCAAACATGGTTTAGATCATGAAAAAGAAGAGAAGAAATGAAGTTTCCTTACACTTCACCTCAAAAACCTTAGAACTTGCTCTTGGAAAAACTCCTTGAAAATGAATGATTTAGAGAAAGTCTCCAACATGAAAGTTGCTTAGAATAAGGTAAGGATTTAAGAAATATGGTTGTTTGAAATTGAAGAGTGATGGAAGGTATACTTGGAGTGCTTGGCCAAAACTTAGAGGAGAAGAGTGGAGAGAAAATATTTGATGAAGTCTTGGCTTTTTGGAGGAGACAAGGATGAATTATGATAGCAAATGCATGAAATGATTTTGGCCCCCTTTTTCCTAACATTGCTGTAGAGTGAAGAGAGAATTGAGTGAATTATTAGAGTGTTAGTCAAGGACACTAAATAATTGGAGAGTTTCCAAGTGATAGTAACAAACTTGGACCATTGGATCTTCTTCCTCCTTTAATCTTAGCCTTTAGATGAAACTACTAAATGGATGGTCAAGATCTCTCCTTCCATGTTGCGATCCAAGGGTCACAATTGAAGTCCAAGCAATTATATAAGACCAAATTTCAACCATAGATTAAATCAATGGTTAAGATTCAATCTTGAAAGTACAAGCAATTATTTGTGTTACCAAGTGGCTTCCAGTACTCAAGAGGGGGGGTGAATTGAGTAACAAAAACTTTTGCAAAAGCCTTAAACAAATAAACTTTGCTCAATATAAATATTAAAGAACGTGGAAGAGATGAGAAAAAGGAAGAACAATTAATAATTAAATTACAGGAATCAATAAATAAAGTGCATAAAATAAAGAGAATAAGGGAAGGAAAACAGCACGTATTTATCCTGGTTCGACCACCAACCACTTGTGGCCTACGTCCAGTCCCCGAAACACAGTTCGAGATTTTTCACTATTCAAGACAAGCTTAAACAACAGGTGCTTGCAACCTTTACAATAAGGAGCACTTTTCACACACAGGGAAACTCTACCCTTGTGCTCAAGCCTCAATCAAACAAAAAAGGGATACCTCACCCTTATACAATCTTGAGGGATACCTCACCCTCGTTATACAGAATCAGATAAAGAGATGAAATGAAACTCTCACTAAGAGTAGATAAATACAAATTGAAGCACTAAAGAGCTGTTTCTCAAATATCACAAGAGTTAAACAATTATAAGTTCAGAAAAAAGAGAATAAGGCAGAGCACGTTTTCAAGCAAGCAAAAATTAATCTCAATGTTCAGAGTTTTATCAGAGAAGTCCCAGGCTTCTATTTATAGAGCATCAAGAGAGAGAGAGCCGTTGGGAGCATTTAATTACGTTTAAAACTTTCTGATTCTCGTATAGAATTTGAAAACTTAACTCTGATTCTCGTGGGGTATTCGAATGCCTGAAGGAAGTATTCGAATACCTCTGTCAAAAACTCTTTTAGAAAACTGATTAAGTTGGGGTTATTCGAATACCGGTCAAGGGTATTCGAATACCTCATTAAAAAGAGGCATGTTTCGAAAACAGGGTATTCGAATACCATATGGGGTATTCGAATGCCTCATTTAAAAAGGTTCATTCTGAAACTAGGGTATTCGAATACCATATGGGGTATTCGAATGCCTCTGTTTTGGCACAACAGAAAATATCAGTTACGAAACAGGTTATTCGATACCATATTGAGGTATTCGAATACCTCAGTTAAAAACAGTTATAAAACCTTTCTAGAAAGCTTCGAAATGCTTGTTTTTAACCTCTAAAACATTTGATCTTTTAAAAGCAATTATCCTTAATCATTTGAGATATTTAATTGACAGCTCCATACATGATAGATCCTAAGTCCTAAGACTAATCTTGAAACACATGGACTTGATCTTCTTATCATCTTCATGTTTGTTATCATCAAAATACATCTTCATTGTTGCGTAGTAAACACATTCTCCCCCTTTTTGATGATGACAAACTATCATAGAGAAAAGCATTAGTACAGAAATAATTGGAATTCACAAAGTAAGATACTTACATTCATATCTAATATGTGCGTGGCGTAGCTCCCCCTTAATGTTGGAATCCAATAATAGTTATTTTAAACCTGTCTTTTCTCATAGTTATAATTTTCTCCCCCTTTGGCATAATCAAAAAGATAATATATAATGCATAAAAGGATACACAAGGAGAAACAAAGAGACTATTTTTATTAATAAATTTGCCAACAGATATACAATAAACAAAAAAAACAACCAGCCAATACAAGCAAGAACCAAAGAAAACATAAAGCCTAGAAATAGGCGTCTGGCGGAGGAGGTGGGGAATCAGAACTCCGTGAAGATAGCAAGGCACGCAAGGCAGCTTGCTCACGCTCAACACCATCAAGTCTGTCAAACAGAACAGAGAAGGTGTGCTCCAGATAAGCTCGGTTATCCTCCATATAAGCACGGTTGGCTTGTAAGGTGGCCATGACTTGATCCAGAGTGACTGAACCAGCAGCAGGAGCAGGGGCGGCGGGGCCGGCGGTGTCGAGGAGGCGGCGGGGGCTGAGCAGCAAGCAGCGGCAGCAGGGGCAAAGAAAGCAAGATCACCGGTGGGTCGTCCTCATTATCGTCAACTTCAACTGGGAATACCCAGCCTTCATCAGTCTTTATCATCTTCATTCGGTTCAGTGTATAAGAGCCAAACACATTATGATGGGTCAGCTGAGTTTTTCGCTCGGTCTCCACAATCTGCGGATACTTGCCTAGAAAGTCAGTGATGATCACCCCATAAAGTAGCTCGGAGCATTCTTTTCCCTTAGCTCTCATCATATGCTTCATAATGAAGACGGGCCAGTTTATTTGGTGTCCTTTCTTCAGGATCCATAGCATAAACACATCATTTTCACTCAGGTAGGCGTAGTTCCCACCTCTAGGAGCTAGGATGTGGGCATAAGCATAATGTAAGAGCCTGTCCTGGCTCTTCATCATGCCCCCTTTGACTCCCTTTTGAGTCGGAGGTAATGCCAACCCAGGTCTAAGAATATCTTCAATGGCTCGAATCTTGTCGAACCGCTGGACAAGCTCTTCACAGTCTTCGTTGTTACGGCCAGCAGATTCTAAACCGAAGAAGCAAACCCAGTCCTGAGGAGTGATCACAATGTGCTGATCACTGACGTCAGAATGGAGTTCCAGACCTTCAATCCTCAAGTTGCAGTAGAACATTTTGACAAGATCAGGATATAGGACCGCCTTATAGGAGCAAAAACGAAGCACGCCCTGGATGTCCAGCTGGTGTAGGAAATCAAAGCCACCTTCTTTTTCAAAGAAAGCCAAATCTAGATACTTGGGCTGCACAAGGTTGCGTTCTCTGAAATGAGAGATGAAACGTCCAAGGGTTTCTTGGTGGGAGGAGAGCCTTCGCAGATCCAACGGGTTGTTGCATGGCGCGGTTTTTGTGCGAGCACGCTTGGAGGAGGAAGCCATGGATGGAGGTTGAAGATAAGAGGGATGGATGTGAAAAGAGTGGGAGAAATGTAACGGTTGGGTCAGACATATGGTATTCGAATAGGAAGAGGTGAAAACGGGAGAGAAGAAATGATGTACGAAGGGGTGTACGAAGGGGTTTATATAAAACTCAGACCCAAGGTATTCGAATGCCTCAATTGGTATTCGAATACTGCTGTTTGGAAACGCAAAGGTCATGGCTATCTTGAAAGAAGGTATTCGAATACTGCTTAGGGTATTCGAATACTTCAGAGACAGAAACTAAAGCCTGATAGCAAGAGGCTTCAGGTTATTCGAATAACCACTAAGGTATTCGAATACACCTGTTTAATAAACCATGAGAACATGCGAGGAAATGATGGTATTCGAATACCAGATGAAGGTATTCGAATAACTTAGATAAAAAAACATATAAATTAAGTCCAGAATGCAATTTTTGAAGAAAAAGACTTACCCAATTAAATGAGTACCTGCAAAAAAGAATTGAGGATATCTCCGACGCTCAAGTCAGTAATAATTAAAGATCAATAAAACAATGAATGAGCAGTAAATTTAGCAGTTTAAATACACGATTGATCCAAAATGCCAAGTTCTCTTCTTAAATGAAAGAAAGAATCTTTAGGTAAAGGTTTTGTGAAAATATCAGCAAGTTGATTTTTGGTTTCAACAAATTCTAACACACAATCACCTTTTTGAACATGATCTCGTATAAAATGGTGCCTTATCTCAATGTGCTTAGTCCTAGAGTGCATAATGGGATTCTTTGTCAGATTGATTGCACTAGTGTTATCACATCTTATAGGGATGTGATTAAGCTGAAGACCAAAGTCTAGAAGTTGTTGCTTCATCCATAGAATTTGAGCACAACAACTTCCGGCTGCCACATATTCAGCCTCAGCGGTGGATAAGGCCACGCTATTTTGTTTCTTGCTATGCCAAGAAACTAAGGAATTGCCAAGCAGGTGACATGTTCCACTAGTGCTTTTCCGATCCAATTTGCATCCAGCAAAATCGGAGTCAGAATAACCAATAAGACTACAAGTGGCACCTTTGGGGTACCACAAGCCCACTTGTGTAGTGCCACCTAGATATTTCATAATACGTTTTACAGCACTTAAGTGCGACTCTTTAGGATTAGCTTGATATCGAGCACACATGCATACGCTAAACATTATATCAGGCCTACTAGCAGTGAGATAGAGAAGAGAACCAATCATACCTCGATATTTAGTAATTTCTACAGAATTACCTGCTTCGTCTTTATCCAAGTAACACGAAGTACTCATTGGTGTAGCCATATGTTTTGAGTTGTCCATTCCAAACCTCTTGAGAAGTTCTTTGCAATACTTTGTTTGGCTAATGAACGTTCCATTCCTTGTTTGTTTGATTTGAAGTCCAAGGAAGAAATTGAGTTCTCCCATCATGGACATTTCGAATTCGCTTTGCATGATTTTAGCAAATTCCTTGCATAAATTTTCGTTAGTAGCACCAAATATGATATCGTCTACATATACTTGTACAAGGAGTATATCATGGTTTTTATTTTTAATAAAAAGAGCCGTGTCAACCTTACCTCTTGTAAAATCGTGTTCTAAAAAGAACTTACTTAACCTTTCATACCAAGCTCGTGGAGCTTGTTTTAAGCCATACAAAGCCTTTTTCAATTTGAAAACATGGTTAGGTAGATCATAATTTTCAAAACCTGGAGGTTGGTCAACATATACTTCCTCTTGAATAAAGCCATTTAAAAAAGCACTTTTAACATCCATTTGATATAATTTAAAATCTATGATGCAAGCAAAAGCAAGTAACATCCTAATAGCTTCTAATCTAGCTACAGGTGCATAGGTTTCCTCATAGTCTATACCTTCTTCTTGATTATAACCTTTTGCAACAAGTCTAGCTTTATTTCTTGTTATTATGCCAGCTTCATCAAGTTTGTTTCTAAACACCCATTTAGTACCGATAATAGGATGATTATTAGGTCTAGGAACTAGTTCCCAAACTTGGTTTCGTTCAAATTGATTTAATTCTTCTTGCATAGCTAGAAACCAATGTTCATCATTAAAGGCTTCATTGATGTCTTTAGGTTCGATTTGAGAAACAAAAGCTAAGTGGTTACATGCATTTCTAATGGAGTTTTGAGTACTTACACCTTTGGATACATCACCTATTACTTGATCAAGCGGATGATATTTTGAGGTATGTCATTCTTTGGGAAGTTCCAAAGCTTGTGAATCCTCTTATCTTTGTTTATCTTCTTGCTTCTTGATTTCTTTTTCCTTACTATCCAAATGTGTTTCCGCTAAGGCTTCAACTTTGCCGATTCCAAGAATTTTTCCCTTGTTGTTATCTCCATAAGTAACGTGTCCATGATTCTTGGGAATAAACATGGTGAATTTTGAGTCGTCTCCAGTCATGTGCTTGGAACAGCCGCTGTTGAGATACCAATTTGAGCTCCTGGCTTTCAAGCACACCTCATTTTCGCTTTCTTCTTCTTCTCCTTTGGCCATGAGACAAAGTTGAGCTTCTTCGCTATCTGAGCTGTCAGTTGAATCCATGTCGCTTTCATCCCATGCTATATAGGCTTTTCTTCCTTTTCTTTCTTTGAAGGGCTTCTTTTCAAGTCTCTCTTTCTTCTTTCGGTAACTGGGCATTCCATTTTCATGTGGCCAGGCTTGCCACATTCATAGCAAGTAGGAGTTGATGAAGCTCCTTCGCCTTTGTAATAAGTCTTCTTCGGAGGGAAGGGAGGTCTTCTTTGCATTCCCTTTTTCTTGAGAAATTTACTAAATTTTTTAACTAACAGACTAAGATTTTCTTCGTTTACCTCAATGTTTTCTGAGCTTTCTTCATCTTCTTCATCATCATTGTCAATTGTTGAGGAAGTGGCTTTGAGCGCTATCCCCTTTTTCTTGTTATCGTTTTCTTCGCTTTGACTTAATCTGCTCAGTTCTAGTTCATGCTCATGAAGCTTTCCAAAGAGGGTAGCCAGAGACATTATTGACAAGTCCCTCGATTCTGATATGGCTGTTACTTTGGATTGCCAAATCCTGCTAAGGCATCTCAACACTTTGTTAATCAAATCTTTGTTAGTAAAATTCTTTCCTAAT
The DNA here is from genome assembly GCA_029884605.1 of Ormosia emarginata. Taxonomy (NCBI): domain Eukaryota; kingdom Viridiplantae; phylum Streptophyta; class Magnoliopsida; order Fabales; family Fabaceae; genus Ormosia; species Ormosia emarginata. The sequence goes on from JAQQTP010000074.1 coordinate 5,222,190, forward strand.
GATGCAAGATGATTAACAATGTGGGTAAACCTCTTTTGCATTTCTTGAATGCTTTCTCCTTGGTTCATTCTAAACAGTTCATATTCGCGAGTTAGATAATTGATTCTCGACCTCTTAACTTCACTAGTACCCTCATGGGTAACTTGTAAAGTGTCCCACATTTCTTTAGCGATTTTGCAATTAGAAATTCTAAAAAACTCATCATACCCCAAAGCAGTGGTAATGATGTTTTTGGCTTTTAAATTATATTGGACTTTTCTTTTATCCTCATCAGACCAATCACTTCTAGGTGTCTCGGTTTTTACACCATCGACAACGCGTGTAGGTATAAATGCGCCGTTTTCGACAGCATCCCACACATCTAGATCAATAGCTTCGATGAAGATTTTCATTCTTTCCTTCCAATATGCGTAACCATCCCCATTGAAAAAGGGTGGTCGGTTTATAGAAGATCCCTCTGAAAAACCATTTAAGGAAGCCATGTTCTCTTCAAGCGGCTAAGCTCTTTATACAAGAGTCTAGCTCTGATACCACTTGTTACCAAGTGGCTTCCAGTACTCAAGAGGGGGGGTGAATTGAGTAACAAAAACTTTTGCAAAAGCCTTAAACAAATAAACTTTGCTCAATATAAATATTAAAGAACGTGGAAGAGATGAGAAAAAGGAAGAACAATTAATAATTAAATTGCAGGAATCAATAAATAAAGTGCATAAAATAAAGAGAATAGGGGAAGGAAAACAGGCACAGTATTTATCCTGGTTCGACCACCAACCACTTGTGGCCTACGTCCAGTCTCCGAAACACAGTTCGAGATTTTTCATTATTCAAGACAAGCTTAAACAACAGGTGCTTGCAACCTTTACAATAAGGAGCACTTTTCACACACAGGGAAACTCTACCCTTGTGCTCAAGCCTCAATCAAACAAAAAAGGGATACCTCACCCTTATACAATTTTGAGGGATACCTCACCCTCGTTATACAGAATCAGATAAAGAGATGAAATGAAACTCTCACTAAGAGTAGATAAATACAAATTGAAGAACTAAAGAGCTGTTTCTCAAATATCTCAAGAGTTAAACAATTATAAGTTCAGAAAAAGAGAGAATAAGGCAGAGCACGTTTTCAAGCAAGCAAAAATTGATCTCAATGTTCAGAGTTTTATCAGAGAAGTCCCAGGCTTCTATTTATAGAGCATCAAGAGAGAGAGAGTCGTTGGGAGCATTTAATTACGTTTAAAACTTTCTGATTCTCGTATGGAATTTGAAAACTTAACTCTGATTCTCGTGGGGTATTCGAATGCCTGAAGGAAGTATTCGAATACCTCTGTCAAAAACTCTTTTAGAAAACTGATTAAGTTGGGGTTATTCGAATACCAGTCAAGGGTATTCGAATACCTCATTAAAAGAAGGCATGTTTCGAAAACAGGGTATTCGAATACCATATGGGGTATTCGAATGCCTCATTTAAAAAGGTTCATTCTGAAACTAGGGTATTCGAATACCATATGGGGTATTCGAATGCCTCTGTTTTTGGCACACAACGAGAAAATATCGATTTAAACAGTTATTCGAATACCATATTGAGGTATTCGAATACCTCAGTTAAAAACAGTTATAAAACCTTTCTAGAAAGCTTCGAAATGCTTGTTTTTAACCTCTAAAACATTTGATCTTTTAAAAGCAATTATCCTTAATCATTTGAGATATTTAATTGACAGCTCCATACATGATAGATCCTAAGTCCTAAGACTAATCTTGAAACACATGGACTTGATCTTCTTATCATCTTCATGTTTGTTATCATCAAAATGCATCTTCATTGTTGCGTAGTAAACACAATTTGAAGCATTCTAAGCCATTGATTAATTCAATGGTTAGGATTAAGGTAGACTTTAGGTATAGCTTTAGATAGAAGACTTAATTTAGGCCATTGGATCTTTCTTCTTTAAATCCTAGCCCTTAGATGTGTCTCCAAAATGAAGGGTTAAGATTACTCCTTCAAACTTTACATCCAATGGTCATAAATGGTCTTTGTCACTTTTTAAGACTAAATCTCCACCATAGATTAAATCAACATCCAATGGTTACAAATGGTCATAGCCACTTTCTATGACCAATTCTACACCGTTGATTAAATCAAGATCAAGTCTCCATCATTGATTAAATCAATGGTGGATATCCAAACCACCAATGTTGACTTAAGCAATATAATATTTATTTTTTTTCTAGCTGCTATTACCTTCTGAATAATATTTTTAATGTATTTTTATCACCCGATAATTAAATACGGTACAAAACACAGCATAAGAAATTTTCTAAAACTGTTTTCGGATTCAAGTTTAGTAAGATCCCCTGTCTCCGTCTAAACAGTACAAATTTTTCTATGCGTAGAAAAATTTTCACTCTGTAGGACCCACCTGGGCCCATGTATGGTCACCTGGGCCCATAAACAGTAAAAAAAATTTCATAATCAATCACAAAAATCACAAAAATCAGAAAACGCACAAATATCAAATCAGATTACGTAAAATAATTAAAACCTAATGGTAAAAATTAAATTACGTAAAGTTTTCCCTGGCCCAAAAATTTTTATTTTCCTGACACGGAGTAAATCACTCAAAATGATCAAATATGCTGACAAAATAATTAAAATAATTTTACAGTATCCAGAAATTACTAAACAGTAAAATTCTGTTAACTGTCAAAATTATTGTTTAAGAGATACGGAATTTTTTTGGGATGTTACATGTTGTCCGTTGGACATTATTGGAAAGGTGATATATGTCTAGGAGTTTGAATAACACCTATGTGCGGGTGCGAGTAGACTAAGTGTAAGGTCATAGTGGTTGGCCCTAGGGGCATCGGGGTACGGGTGTCTCACAATAGACAGTGGTAGCTCCACTGGGGTCGTGGAATAGACCGATGCAAACACACCGACAATCCAGACTAAGACACTATCCTATATCGCGATCAACTGTTGAGGTGCCATGTATAAGCCGTTATGCACAAATATTTTTATGAGATGAGCACACTATTTTTAAAGGCTAACGAGATACTAGCATGACTTCTTGATCATTCACTCCAAAAATGTTTATGTCTAGCTCCATGGAGTAGGAATTTGGTACCATTTGCATTGTAAATTGTCAGTCTCATAATTTATTAAGCATGAGCATTTATAATTGTGAAAAATATCTGTTATTATTACTGTAATACTTACTTGATTGCTTGAACTGTTGACTGTTGAAAATATTGATGTTGTATGTCTATTGCTGATAATCTTTACTGCTATTTATTGTTGTTCTGCCTTTACTGTTAATTTTAATTATTACTATGACTGGATGTATGAACTGTGTTGATATATAGGCGTCTAGTGCCGTTCTGTTTTCTTGCTGCCATTTCGGTACTGAAAGCTGGGTGTCTCACCTCTGTCTTCTCCCTGAATAAGATCTTCAGACTGGAAAGCTTCAACTCCACTCATCGTGTATACTTGCCCTCCTGATCGCAGTTGAGTAGCATGAACGTTACTCACTGTTGGTTCTCTTTTTGGTTGTTTACATTTCCTAGAAACAAGTCCAGGTCTTCCACATTTAAAACAGATCATTCCCTTAATTGAACAATCTCTGGATATATGGCCACTCTTCCCACACTTAAAGCACCTTGGCGTAAATGCCACGTTTTGGTCAACTTTGTTGCCATTAGAACTTCACCCAAAAGATGGACGTTGGGGTTGGTTCCCCGGTGGTCTCGAGTACGGTTTACACTGAAACCGGCTATTATTGTTATTCCCCCCTCTTTGGAACCTAGTCGGTCCAAAGTTGCGATTTCTTGGGTCTCGTGACGGCTCCAACTCCTCAAGTCATCGACATGTATTCATCAAAGCAGGAAATTAATTCATCCTCATGGGCAACACTCTTCTTTTCAGTTCTACCCTTAGTCTTTCTTCAAACTTGCGGCATTTCCACTTCTCATCAGGCCGGATTTGGAAATACCTTGAGAACTGTGACAAGCTCTCAAATTTCACGGCATACTCACCGACAATCATGTTACCTTGTCGTAAGTCGATAAATTCTATTTCTTTGGCATGTCGGGCACTGGCAGGAAAGTACTTCTCCAGAAATACTTCGCAAAACACCTCCCAGGTAATTTATGTTCCCTCAACTTGTAGTAATCATCGAGTTCCTCTCCACCAGTTCTCACCATCCCCCATTAGCATAAATGTAGCATATGTCACCTTTCGATCATCAGCACATCCCATTCTTTCAAAAATCTTTTCAAGTTCTTGGATCCAAAGACTCGCCTTCTCTGGATCAAACTCGCCCCTAAATTATGGCAGGTTATTATGTCGAAACTCAAATAATTTAGTGCCTCAGTAATCACCTCGTGTTGCTGGGCTACTCATTGATTCTGTTGCGTAATTACTTCTGCCATATGCTGCATAGCCTCAACAGCTGCAGTCATTGGATTAGCATTACGTTCCACGTTTGCACACGTTTTTCTACCACCAGACATTTCTTTCTTCAATCAATCAAACAAGACAAAACAAAGTCAGATGTAACCTTTTGGAAACAAATCACAGAGAATCACACAACACAAGCAAAAACAGACCCAACCACAAACCCCAAAAGACTCTAACTTGGGCTCTGATACCAACTAATGTAACACCCTCCTTAGGATGTCATATTTACGACAAATTAAAATAAAACCTTACCCAAGTTATAAATGTTTCTTAACATATAATAATATAAGTTATAAAAATTTTCTTTTTGTACATTATATCATTAAATAAAATAAACAAAACATAAAATACAACAAACTATTAAATACACACCATAATTATACATATGATCCTGTTTTTAAAGATACAAAAATTTACATACCATAAACTATTTTATAAAGTTGTAAACTGTTTAACTTAAAACAAACTGTAACTAGCCCAAGTACAGAACTAAAAGTTCTGATCCTCCGAAGGATCGTCCTCTGGGAGATCATCGGAAGATAGAAACTCTGGATGTTGCGAAAATCTACAGACAGGAGTCCGGGCTGTCGACACATTACTAAGCTCACTTGAGGCATGGAAACGACCACCCCAATAGCGCCTAATAGATAAGGGTAACTAGAGATGCACATATATAGCAATAGAGAATATCAGAACACCCTCATATTCTCTACTAAGGGACAAAGTTGTAACGCCCCCTTTTCTTTTCTCATGAAGAAGGAACGTCACACCATAGCGAATTAAAACGTAAGCGAAACACAAACGCGAAAAGATGCAATTTCGTTAATTTATTTAGACCCGGTTCCAAAATGTTATTAGAATAAATAATTTCCATCCTGATAGCATAATAATTGAATATTGGAATACGTGTACATTTTTTTTCTTTTTCTTTTTTGTAATTAAAGAAATAAGAATAAATACCGATACAATAAAATTGACATAAACTAAAGATCATACATTCACATTATATACATATATGTATATTTATATTTATATGCATTAGCCTGTTTAATTACAACATGAATTATACAAAAAGCAAAAGATGAGAAGATAAAACAACAAATATACACCCGAAATGATACAAATATACCCCCATCAAGTACAACAAAACATCAGGCCTCCTAAAAAGATAAACGGTTAGCCATCACTAGCTAACTACAGTATCAGCCCCTTAGACTGATGAGAAGAGACCGTAGTCGGGTCCTCCTCAGGGTCCTCTTCATCCGATGAAATTGCCATCGGAGCAGCCGAATTTTGAGCAGAAGCCCAAGCAGTGGCGAGGAAAGAGTCCTCTTGTGGGGTGTAGTACATATCAGCCCACATATCCCTAACGGGTAGGTAAAACTCCAAAATGACAAAAATAGTGAAATAAAAAATAGGAGGGTCATAGCGACCCCAAGCTAAAGACACTATCAGCTCCCCTCGGTAAACGCATCGGTCTGTCTGCATATGTATGTGCTAGCAGTCGGGCCCTCCATGAAAAGTCAACTTGACGTACCCCAAAAATTGGTGTGGGCGTGGCGACATCCACAACAGCTTTATCGTAGTGTGGCCAGAAACCCGGAAACTCAGGTGTTTCCTTATCTTCCTCACGAATGTCTTCTCAGAAGTATATAAATAAACAGATATCGAAATACAAAAAGAGGTGAGACACCTAGCTTTCAGTACCAAAATGGCAGTAAGAAAACAAAACAGCACTGGACACCCACATATCAACACAGTTCATACATCCAATCACAGTAATAGTTAAATCAACAGTAAAAGCATAACAATAATAAATAGCAGTATGAATCATCAATAACAGGCAGACAACATCAATATTTCTAGTAGTCAACAATTCAAACAATCAAATAATTATTATCATAATAAGAACAAATATTCTTCCACAGTTATAAATGCTCATGCTCAATGAATTATGATACTGATAGTTCACAATGCAAATGATACCAAGTTCCTACTCCATGGAGCTAGACATCAACATTTTCAGAGTGAATGATCAAGGAGTTATGCCAGTATATCGTTAGCCTTAAAAATAGTGTGCTCATCTTATAAAAATATTTGCGCAATTGGCTTATACATGGCACCTCAATAGTTGTTCGCAATATAAGACATCGTCTCAGTCTGGATCGTCAGTGTGTTTGCATCGATCTATCCCACGGCCCCAATGGAGCTACCACTGTCTATTGTGAGACACCCGCACCCCGACACCCCCAGGGCCAGCCACTATGACCCTACGCTTAGTCTACTCGCACCCGCACATAGGTGTTATTCAAACTCTTAGGCATATATCGCCTTTCCAACAATGTCCAATGGAAAACACATATGCATGACGACACAATGTACATCATGTATGTTTATTAATGATACATTTATCATAAGGTATACCACAATGGCATATATTCATTTCTCAATATCAACATGTCATGATTTCATCAAGTAATTAGTTCCACATAGGAACTCACGATAACATAGAGCCAATTCTCATAATCAATACATACACATACATTGTTCCACACATACCACAATTTCCATATTATGGATCCTACATTTTCAATGTCCTGAGTCTTGATCAATTATGTGATTTTTCTTTGGGCTAACAAAACCCTTCAAAACCGTGGTCTCCAAGGACCATTACCAACTCAATTTCCTCCATTATAAATATCTATCCTTAATGTCCAATTACATAAATTTTATTACCCACAATTTTAATTTCCAACTCTTAACAATTTGGGCCAAAACCGTGGCCTCCCTAGGTCTTCAAAGTTTCAATTTCTTTCCATTTTATGCATCAATTACTTGATATCTAATCACTCAAATTCTATCTCACACAAAATCACTCCAATCCCCTAAAAATCCAAGCCAAAACCGTGACCTCACCCTAGCATAGGAAACCCTCAAATTTTCCATTCGTTAATTCTAACATTTCCAAACATTCCAACACCACCAATACATTCCAAATCATTATTCAATCATCAATCTCAATTAAGAACATATGAACTTACAAAATCATCCAATAAAGCAAGCATTTAAAAATGGATTTCTCCATCAACAATCACACAAAGTCTTCTCACCACCAATAATGGTAGAAGTGAGTAAGTCTCCCTCTTACCTAAAGGAAGAACACGAAAATGGCCTCCTATTTGCTTCTTGGTGGTTTTGATTTTGAGCTTCCAAAACCCTAGAAATTTCAACACAAAGAATCAACACCAATGGTTGAAAAAGAAGAGTCTTTGGTCTCCAATGAGACCATAGAACACGAAAATAAAGAGAAGAAAGAAGGAAGATGGAAACTTTACCTTAAAGTTTGAAGCTTTGTCTTGGAAGGCAATGGAGGTGATGATGGATTTTGAAGAAATTTTCTAAATAGAAAGTGTAGAGGAGGTTAAAGTGAGTGTAGAAATGGTGTTAATGAAGAGAAAAGTGAGGAGAAGTGGTCTCTAATAGTGGCTGCAAAACCGTGGTCTAGGAGGAGAAGAAGAGAGAAGGAAGAGAGAAAATAAAGATGAGCTTGAAGAGAGAGAAAGTGTTGTAGGAAAATGTGATATTTTTGGAGTGAATGTGTTAAGTGTGGAGGCAAATTTTTGCCTCCCATGGGCTAGCATTGTCGCGGCAATGGAGAGAGAGGAGGGGGAAAAATTAGCTTCCCCAACAAGCCAAAGGTAGCTTGGTCTTTTGGTGGTCAAAGCTTGTCAAAAAAGCTTTGATTAAAATACACTAAATTTGAATTAAAGTGGATTTGATTAGACATAAAGTGGATTACATTAGGATAATGTGAGAGGATTTTTAATACATGCTATTATCCAATGGATAATTGTTACAGTTTATAGAAGTCAATATTAATTGTCCAGCTAATAAAATTACACAGCGATTTATTATTTTATTAGATAAAATTTCTTGAAAAATATGAAACCTCGTAAATCGTGTCTAGTCTCGGGTTTAGTAAGATCCCCCGTTGACGTTTTCATAGATCAAGGTTCTCGGGAAAAATATCTCATTTTCTGGCTCTGCTCAGTTGGCACGTAAAACAAAGAATAATATTAAAATATTCTGTGTTCTCAGAAAAATCCAATTTTTTTTTCAAAAATCACAAATATTATAAAATGAACATTTATAATAAAATAAACAAATTTTGGGGTGTTACAAGAGTCACTCATCCCACATAAGCAACGCTCTCTCTATCAGCTTGAAGACGCCAGGCTTTAGAACCCCTGTGAAACTCCAGTTTCACGAACCCCAGAAAACTTGGTAGTGTCATACCACATCAAAATCAATTCAAATGATAAGGATGATCTAGAGGCTCGCCCTCTTCGCACTAATCACTCGGATGTTGTTCTTCCTCGTACTAACAATAAGGAAGTTGCTCATCTTCTTCTTCTTCACAATCTTTATCGACATAAATAATAATACAAAAATACATACAAAGAGGTGAGACAATCTTCATCACTACTGATATGGCAGTATAGAAAATGACAATACATACAGATATAACATTATATACATCAAATCATATTATCACATCATACATAATATCTCAGACCAAATATAAATATCACATCATGATACAGACCACATATGCAGATGTACACAGACTTGTTCCTACTCCACGGAGCTAAACACAAACATAAGAGAGAATGACCTAGTAGATCTGCCTGTAGCTCTGGCTGCCCGACCAAATATTATACAGTCAAAACGTCGTGTACAATAGGCATTGTTCTAAATAGTCTAACTAGATCGTGATTAAGAATAGTGCTTGTCGAGATCGCTAGTGCGTTGCCCGTTACCACGGGGCAGAGGAGCTACCAACTGTCCACATGTGGAATCCTCCGCACACTAACGCCTCCAAGTTCACTTAATGAACCACACTATGCCTATCGCACCCGCACTACGGTGTAATTCATCTCGTCAGCAACTTGTCAATTTCAACTAAATTGACACATTTCTCTATGCATGTACATGAGCCAAAATACTTAAATAATAACATTATCATTATTATTCATAATAGTACGCCACCACATGATAGTACCATTTTTCAATATATCTGGGTCCACCACTTTAACCCGACATCAAACTGCTGTTATTCTCAATCGCATAAATATTTTATCGCATTTTCACAATCGCGTCACCTTTTTCTAACTTTTTCAAATCGCTTAAATATTTTTCGGCATTTTTGAAATCGCGTAGTGTTTTTAAATCATTTTCTCAATCGCGTAACGTTTTTAAATCATTTTCTCAATTGCATAGTATTTTTAAATCATTTTCTCAATTGCGTAGTTTAAAAATCATTATTTTGAATACGCGTAAGGTATTTCTAATATTTTTCAACTATGTAAAATATTTCTTTACTTTCTAAATTATATTTTGAAACTTTCTCCATTATATATTTATTTTTAACTTTATTTACAACATTTCCTTTTGAAAATCCTTTAAGTAATATTTTTTACTATTTCCTTTAAAAATTACCCTTCTTGGACTTAACCAATATTTACAGCTCGAAACTTGCTAACGCGCTTCAAAACTTAAAGGGTGAGCTATACGTTAGTACTTTTCAAGTATTTATTTTATTTCTCATCCTTACTTAATTTCTCTAATTAAGCTTCTAAAATAATTTACTTCATTTTATTTTCTAAAATTCATTAAATTGAGTTCTCTTTTAAATCAATTACATAAGTCCATGATTAGGAAATATTTTTAGATTGAAAACATCATGAGTAGGCATGTTGGCCAAAAATCATTCTATGCTTTAAAAATCATATTTAATTGTTTTCCATAATCTAATCTCTTATAAAATCTCTTAATCCAGTTTATTATTATTAAACCACTTAATCCATGCTTAGAAAATAATTTAGGACATCTTGGTCCTCTTGGTGGTGGTGAAGCCGTGAGCTTCATGTGTTCTTCAGAACACTCATGCAAATCCTCATCATGTTATTCATATCCTACTACATACAATAGCTATCATGCCTTCATAAATGCATATTAAAAACATATATCAAAGCTATAGACATGCTTGCATAAAAAATCATCACAAATAGGAAAAATTTTAAACGACCAAGTGAATGAATCCTTATGGATTCTTCACCACAAACACATCCATTTTCTCACCACTACTACATGGTTGATGAGATTAAATCTCCCTCTTACCTCTAAGAAAGACAAAAACTCTTCTAGCTTGATCCTAGTGATTTTGTGAACCTCTAAGAAAAACCCTAGCAAACATAAACAATTTACAAAGTCATAAACTAAGGTTGAAAAAGAAAAACCATGGATCAATCATGGCTTAGAACTTCAAGAACAAGTTTAGAAACAAGAAATAAGGATTTTCACCTTGTATAGGAGAAACTTCAAGCTTGTTTTCCAAGTACTAGATGGATGATTTTGAAGAAGTGGTGTTGGATAAAATTTTAGAAGAGTGGAGGTATGGTTATGGTGTGATGGCCTTGAGCTTCACAAAGGGAAAGCAATAGTGTTTTTGGTTCTTGGAATAGAGAGAAAAAAGAGAATAACTTTTGTGTGATAGAAAGGATGAAGATGAAATGAATATGCTCTCCTCCCCTTGTGCTTGCCGTGGAGTGTATAGTAATGGAGGAGTCAAAGTTTTTGGCTAGCAATTATGAAGAGCACATGGCTCTTGTCACAAGTTGATCATGCATTGGTCATGTAGGTGAATCACCAAGCTTCTAGGTGGTGCTTGAAGACTCCATAACCGTGGGCTTAAAGAGAAGCTAACCAAGTTTTTAATTTCCTTTGAATCCTAATTAATTTAAGCCAACTTAGTTAGATTACTTAGTTACATTACCAACCATCTAGTTACCTAAATATGACTAATGACCTTCTTGGTCATACTAGAACATTCTTGTAACTAAGGCTCTAACGCGTAGCTAACTAGGTTTGTTCCATTTAGTTACTACTTAGGCTTTCTAGAATAACTTAGTTAAGTTTAAGCTTACTTAGTTAGGTTTTCTAATTACTAACTAAATAGTCTAACTATTATTGTTGACTACTTCCTATTGGTTTAGAAAATTCAAGCCAATATCGTTGACTAATTTCTATTGGTTCACCGAATTGTAAGTCACAAAGACTTTTTCGGTTCCTATTGTCCACTGGGTAGAAGCTACTGCTCTTAAGTCAGTAGGTATTGTCCACCGGATAATAAAATAATATTAAATATAACATATTTTTATTTCACAGATAAATTTTAAAAATTAAAAGATTGATACACGTATCACTCGGAATTTGGTTTAGTAAGATCCCCCAGCTCCGAAAAATCAGATAAAGATTTTTTCTGGCCCGAAATTTATTATTTTCCTGACTCGTAGTAAATCACACACAACAATCAAATACAGTCACAAAATAGTTAAAATAATTGTACAGCACACAGAAAACACAAAACAGCACATTTCAAATATTACTGCAAAATTAGTAAAATTTGGGGTATTACATGTTGCTTTTGATGAAACTAACCCAAATGGGCCGAGAAAGGAGTTTGTTGATGATGTTGCAGAAATCTTGGCAAAAACACATTTGGAGAATCAAGAGAAAGAGACCAAGAAGTAAGAAGAGAGATCCCTTGATCTCCCAAGGCAAGAGAATTCACAAATCATAGACCTTCCCAAGGAATGAAAGACATTAAGATATCATCCTATTGACAAGGTGATAGGTGATGTATCAAAAGGGGTAACTACTTATAAATCTTTTAGATATGCATGTAACCATATGACTTTTGTCTCTCAAGTTGAATATAAAGACATAAATGAGGCCATTAATGATGAACATTGGATCTTGGCCATGTAAGATGAACTAAACTAATTTGAGAGAAATTAAGTTTGGGAATTAGTTCCAAGGCTCAATGATCATCCCATAATTGGCACCAAATAGGTCTTTAGAAACAAACTTAATGAAATGGGCTTAATAATAAAAAACAAAGTTAGGCTTGTTGCTAAATGTTATAATCAAGAAGAAGGCATAGATTATAAAGAAACATATGCTCCCGTAGCTAAATTAGAAGCCATAAGAATTCTACTTGCATATGCATGCATCATGGATTTCAAGCTTTATCAAATGGATGTCAAAAGTGCTTTCTTAAATGATTTTATACAAGAAGAGGTGTACGTGAAACAATATCTTAGTTTTGAAAGCTTTGAACTGCCCAACTATGTTTTTAAATTGAAAAAAGGTCTTGTATGGCTTAAATTAAGCTCCTAGAGCTTGGCATGAAAGGTTGAGCAAGTTCCTTTTAGAAAAAAAGATTCTCTAGAGGAAAAGTTGACACTACTCTCTTCATCAAGCATAAAAAGTGTAATATCCCTTCTAAATTAAATATGACAATATTTATTTTGTATTTTATATTCATAGGAAATACATGTAATTTATTAAATTGTTATTAGGGTCGTACATTGAATTAAAAATTGTTGCATTTAAGGGACGTATGTAGATTTAAAAATTTATATGTACAAATTGAATTATTTAGTTACAATGAATCTGAAAGACCAATAGAAGATTTTATAGAATGCTAGAATTTCTTAAAAACATTATTAAGATATGTTAAATAGAAATTAAGGAGGGCAATTAGAGAAATTCATAAAGTTAGTATCTAGAACCTAATTAGATTACTATTTAATCTACTTAGTGTAACTAAGTGTGTATTTGGTTCAGCTGTGAAAACTTTGATTATTTCAATAATCGATTATAATCGATTATTGTATAAAAGCTTTTTGTTATAATCGATTTATTTTTATGTTTGGATATATTAGCTGAAAAGTGATTTTAAATTAATCTATTTCGTTTGGTTGATATAAAAAAGAATCGCTTTTATGCATTAAATTACCAAAATAGGTATAGAATGATTAAAAAAATTATTTAATTGAGGACAAAATAGTATTTACATATCAAAATGTAAAGAATAATCTATAAGCTAGAATCATAAGCTTCAATCTTCAGCATTATAAAAATTAGCTTCAAAAAGCTTTTATTTTACATTGAATTTCGTGCAAAAGCTGAAGCTGATTTTGTCAAACATGATTAAACACTGTTGAAATAGCTTTTTTCAAAAAAAAAAGCTAAGTTAAGCTAATTTAATTTGAACCAAACATGCACTAAGTTATCTCCATCTAGTTAGAAAGAAGATAATTATCTTATCTAAACCAATAAGGTGAAGTCATTTGGTTAGTTTCTTATTGGTTGAAAATATATATAATATAATATAAAGATTATGAGATAAACATAAAAGAAGAAGAGAAAGAGAGAACAAGAAAGCTCTCTCATTTTCTTGAAGCTTCGGCCAAGTAAGGGAGGAGAGGAGAAAAGAAGAAAAAATTGGAGAAAAAGAAAAAGAAAAACACCAAAAAAAGAAGAATCAAGGTTTCTCAAGTCCATCCACTTTGTTCTTACTTCTAAGAGTGTTCTAATATGTCTTTCACCATGTCTTTAAATTAAGAAGTCTTATTTATGACTATTTTGTGAGTTTGAAACCCTAGGTTAGTAAGACTTGAATTTTGTTCTTGAGATTTTGTTTGGGTTTCTATGGAAGTTTATTGAAAGAATAATGTTGTTGATGGAGATGAATCATAAAGATGATGTTAATTTTAAGAAATTATGGTTAAGAAATGAAGATTTAAGAACTAGGAGTTTATTCAAAATTAATCTGGGGATTTTGGTTTAAACCTTGGTTTAATGTGAAATTGATGTTAAAAATGATCTTTTGAAGCTAGAAGTATTCTAGAAATGAAGAGAATAAAAAGAAAATTTTCTTTGTTACAAAAAGGGATGTTTCGGCCAAGCATGGATTTTAGGGTTATAATTACTTGACGATGAATTCTATTGAATTTTATTATTTTAATTATAGAAATAAATTATATAAATTTTATTGATGTTGAAATCTTGAGTAAATGATTGATTATGTTAATGTCACAAGTTATGAACTACTGATATAGTTTTTGATGAAAGAATGATATTCAAAGTTGTGATATTTTATTTAATTGACTTGGAGCCTAGTGATGTGACATTCATATTTTGAGAGAAAGATGTATGTCTTCTAGGATCCATTAAGGTGAGTCCATGGGGCTAAGGCACTTGGAACTTAATGGGGAGTCTTGCGTGAGTCACTTTTATTGAGCTCCATATCTCTCTTCCCAGGGCATGTGGGGTGATCACTTTTATTGGGTTCCCGGATTGGGAATGACCATTAAGCTAGGAGACGTCCTAGAAAGTTTGAGATCTCAACTATATATGTTATGTTATTGGCCATGTGAGCAAGAAGAGAAAGTAAAATTTAATGGAATGTGAAATGATATTATTTAGTATGTATTTTATTGATATAAAGTTAAATTATATAGTATTCTGTTTGAAATTTATTTTTTGTAGTGAATGCAAGTGGACATAGCATAGTTCAACATAAATGCTTTTAATAACTATATGATTTCTCTACTGAGAATTTTAAATTCTCACCCTTTATCTATTATGTTCAGAGGAGCAAGATAGTACGCATCACGTTGCTGATTAATATTAATGCTTACTGTGTTTACCATCTTAGCACTAAAGAAATACGCGTTGTGATTAATGACATAAATATCCGATACTTTATCATGCATGATTCTGAATGCTGATAAGCATGCATGCTATGATTGTATATAGATGTAAATAGTTAACTTGGTTGCTTTTTGGGTGTGCTTGTTTACTAATGTACTGACCAACGTTGATGATTCAGCCATTTTAGATGTCTCTTTTTGTAATTTTGAACCCACTTGGGATTTGTAAATATTTTAGATAGATGTATCAGCACACTATATGTAAATATTAAATACTGATGCAGCTAGTATGATGTTAAATTTTCTATTGTACTTCATTAATTTTGTGTTTCATTTATGCGTTTATCATATAAATTACAAACAATATAAATATATATATATAGGAATTACATCTTAGTTTATTTAAATATTAAATAAACTCCATTACGTGTTTAACCGCTACACATATTAAATTAAAACCTAAATGAATAATGAAGCACGTAATATTTTATCAGTATTAAGTAAATATAAATATAAATATAAATGAGGTAAGTATAAATAAATGCAGTATAATAATAAAATATAATTAAATTACTGATAGAATGTTACATTATGGTATTAGAGCAATAGTCTATAGTGTGCCTGTGTAGGTAAAGTTTGTATGGTCTAAACCTAATTTAAAATGCATCCCGTAGAAAAATTTTATAGATGGTATGCATAGTATTATGTGCATATCTTACATTTTCAAAGCAAATATAAATACTTACATAAACTTTGAACTAGAAACAATAAAAATTAAACTGATCTAGTTCTTCTGGTACTTTGTCTTCTTAACCTCTTGTAGGGTCTTGACATGCTTAACCATAAACAGAAACGAGGTGAGAACATAAAAATTCTCAGTAATAAAGTATACATCTCATGGTAGTGTTATAAACAGACACAAGGTAAATTTATAAACTATAATCTTGCAACTTACTATTGATATCAAACGAGAGTCTTTACAATGGTAAGATATCAATTTCACTTAACAATATACTTGTCCCACAACTCCACCTTAAGCAAAGTACTTATCTCACTCCTTTGCAAGGTCAAGGGGCTTGCCTCGCTCCCTTAGTTAAGAATTGTGGTAAATTATGGTTCAACCTTAGTGACTAAGGGATCCATCTCTTGCTATGATTCAAGCTTAAGGAAACCAACTTTTGTTATGGTTCAACTTATAAGGGAACTAACTCTTGGATCAACCTTATTACATATGGGTTCCATCTCTATAGATCAACCTTATTGCATAAGGGTTCCATCTCTATGGATCAACCTCATTGCATAAGGGTTCTATATCGTACTGTGGTTCAACTTTGATAAACAAAGGAACCACTATTGCTAAACACTCTACTCAATCCTAACTTAATGAGAGAATAGAGTATTTGTACTATGGTTCAACTTCATAAATAAAAAGATTAACTTTTACTATGGATCAACCTTATAAACAAAGGAACCAACTCTTGCTAAACACTCCACTCAATCCCAACTTAATGAGAGAATAGAGTATTTACTAGAAAACTTGTATATTTAGCTCAACTTTAACTATTAAAGAAGTTACTAGTGTTTCTAGGACTCAAACCATCCTAAAACACCTCAAAATTTTGCCTAAAAAGGCTTATTTTTAAGATTACACCAAATGTGCATCATAACTTCTAAAATTTTGAAATTTTATGGGCAAATATATTTCTCTCATATCTTTCAAATACCACAAACCTTACTTCATTTGGCTAAGTGTAGCCAAAGTTATGAGACATTATGCAGAAGCTAAAGTAGGGCACTTGCTGTTTTACTATAATCTATCATGACTTTAAACTGAAGCTGGAATGAATTAAGAGGGCTAAAATTCTAAAATTTTATAGGCAAAAATCCTTACATGTTAGCTTCAAAATGCCACTAGTCTTATGTAAATACAACCTTGGAGCAAGAAATTATACAATCTGGTTAACTGGCTGCCAGACTGCCTTTTTTGCAGAATTTGCCTTGGATTCAAACAAAAACTGGTGCTAATTGGGTTGGTATAAAAATCTAAAATTTTTACTACATGAAGCATTATGTCTTAGCTTTCAAATGTAATAAAAATTAGGTCAATCCGATGTTCGTTGCTCAATATATGCATCAAACATCACAAGCTGCTCACTGGATTCTGCAGAATTCTGCAAAGTCCGAGAATTGTCTTATGGGTACAATACTAAGTTCCAATCATTCAAGATCAGTTTCTATGTGATTTTTAACACCAATTACAACCCCTAATCATGTTGTAACTCTCAAACAACCTATTGATTCACTTAGGCATGCAATTAGTTCAAGAATCATACTAACTTAAAGTCATTTTCCAAGTTCCTCATCTATGAACCAAAATGGTTTGTCTAAGCTACAAATGGTCATCTTGCACTCACTAGGTTGAAAATGACTGAACTCAACCAAAGAATGCAAGAACCAAGCCAAGAACATGGATTTGGCTCTCCAAATTCATTTTTCCATTCATGAATCATAAGTTCATTGAAGATGAACCAAAAGGAAAAAGATGAATAAAAACTTCCCTACAAGCTAGAAAATACTCAAACTCAGATGAAACAGATTTGATTCTCAAATCCATTTCTCTTTAATCATACAACCTAGTTTCATACAAGATAAAACAAAAGGAAAAGATGAGACGAAGCTCCTCTACCTTTTGTGGTGTAGTTAATCTTCAAGCTTTGGAGTGCTCTTGATCTTCCCTTCTTCCCTTCCTCTTTTTCTCCTCCGTTTCCCTCTTCCTCATCTTTCTTTTCTTTTCTCTGTTTCTACTCGTTGGCTTTGTGAGAAAGGAGAGAAAATGAGGATAAAAGCCAAACTTGGAAACTTAAGTTTTTATATTGAAACTGATAT
The DNA here is from genome assembly GCA_029884605.1 of Ormosia emarginata. NCBI lineage: Eukaryota > Viridiplantae > Streptophyta > Magnoliopsida > Fabales > Fabaceae > Ormosia > Ormosia emarginata. The sequence continues at coordinate 5,240,094 of JAQQTP010000074.1, forward strand.
TTGCTAAGGACACTTGAATTATACCAAATCAAGTTTTCTAACTTCCAATAACTTTAGAATAAATCCTAGGATTCATCTAAATTATTGCTTCACCATGTTTCTAATTTTTCATATCCGCTGCTAGTCAATCTGGTATTACAACACACAGTTAGTATGCTTAAAAATACAAAACTAACTCTGATTACCCTCAAGTTTTTACTGCATCTTACTTAACTCATTTGTGACCTAGAAACAAGTTATCCATATTTGTTTCCCTTATCTCAGCCTTTAAAGCCATTTTATGAGTTATTTTAGGCTACCTTTTACCTTCTGTATTGTAGCAAAGTGCCCAAACTAACTCAGTTTGTCACAAAATTGAACTGGAATGTCAAGCAAGTATTAAGCTACCTCTGTAACCATTTACAAGCCAAACATGTTATTGAGGCTGTTGCACCAAGGCATGGACTGAAAATTTTTTAGTCCAGACGAGACAGAGAGTATCACGCCTAGGCATGAGAATTTCATACATAGGCATGAGGCAGCCACGCCTAGGCATGGGAAAGTTATGCCTAGGCGTGAGTTCCATAATTTTTCAAGAAATTTATTCTTGATGTTTTGGGTTTCAATTGCTAAGTTGAGGGAAATAAACATAGAGAGTTAGTTTCTAAGTCACAAATAAGTGAAACAATGTACAGTTAAAGTTTCAAGTCAATTGGAATTAATTTGGTATTTTTAGGCATACTGGTTATGCATTTAATACCGGATTGACTAGCAGCAGATATAAAAGATCATGAAATTGGTGAAATAATAATTTAGATGAATCTTATGATTTATTCTAAAGTTGTTAGAAGTTGAAAAACTTAGTTTCATGAAATCTAAGTGTTCTTAGCAGATACAGGTTTTCTAATAGAGCCCTAAGAGACAAAGTCTCTCATGGCCTTTTTTTTAAAAGCAGCAAGACTGCTACAAAACAAAGAAAATAGAAAATAAAACAAAAGAAAAGAAAGAAGAATGAGTCGAAGGAGAGAAAGAAAAGTGGGGAAAGGAAGAGAAGCAATGGAAGATCAAAGATCAAAGCTCAAGCTTGAAGATGGTTTATCCTTACAAGAGGTAGGGCTGTTTGCTAACCTAGTTCCTTCCTTTTCTATATCTATGGATGCATGAGTTTTTCTTGCTTAGTATAAAGGATGGGTTTCTAGGAGTTCCTCAACGGTTTGAGTTAGATGAACTCATTAGGAACTTGAGATATGACTTGCAATGAGTTTGTATATGCATGGTTGTGGATGTTGATAATAGGAATATCCATGAAAACACCTTGAGTTAGGAGTTGAGAGATGGGTATTTGAGGTTGTGATTTGATCATAAATCCATGCTAGATGAGATGAGAGTTTGTATTAAGGTTGCTATGAGATTAGGGACCTTAGTTGAGTTTGAAAATCACTTAGAATCTATGTTTTAGGATTAGGTTATGATAGGAGACTTAATGGAATAGGAAATATAGCTGTTTCCTGCTCCATAAAAGCTATTATGCAATGCCTTATTCGAATAAGGTAAGTGCTATTCGAATAAAGCACCACAGAAAGCTCCAAGGGAGGTATTTTCGTGGGTGTTATTTGTAACATCCTAATCTTGAAGTCTCAATAAATGAATCATTTATAATGGTAAACAACATTACAATGTCACAACATATATAATAATTTGATACATATATCCACAATGTGCGTTGGAAACATTATAGAGAGCCATATGAAATGCGGAAAAACATAAACTCATAGTAAAATACACATAACTATATATAACATTAGCCTTAGCAAAGGCTTGAAGTAATACATGGTTCTTTTCATAACAAAAGAATTACTAATAAGATACAACAATTATAATTAAATTATAATGCTAGTCTAATCATTAGCTTCCTTTTTCTTCTTGTTCTTGGAAGAACTTTCACCTGGATTTACATAGCAACACAACGGGGTGAGAAACCATATTTCTTAGTATAAGTAAACCAACACCAGTCCTACATAACATAGCAAATATAATCTTAACATTTGCTAAATAAAATATATTTACATTCATCCATATATACATAATTAGTCCATTTCGAAACCAATATGTTTAACTAGGAAGTACTAGTTTAGTGTATTATCTAGTAGTAAATAAATGGAAAGCTCATTCTCACATTGCACGTACCCTGGCACTATCGATAAATTAGGGCATGAATCTAGGCTCAAAGAACCTTTATGGACTTCTCAATTATCTCCCTTGGCCTGGCTTTATCGAGACATTAGGGTATGAATTCCCCAAATATCTCCCTTAGCTATGATAATTGTGTACATCATCAAAGATACTCACACAGATCAATACTACCAGAGAATTCCATCATACATACATCTAAATACCAACTCATCACTCATAACTCTCAAGTGACATAAATACCACAATAAATGGCCTAAGGTGTTAGATACTTTCCTTTGGCAACCTCTACTCTTGGTTACTCTAAGGTTCATTCATATAACATACATACCAAAAGATCATTCCCTTACCGAATTACCTTAAGTAGTACATTAACATAACCTATGTCAATCCACTTTCATTGGATGTTCAAAGGTTTAACTTTCTCATATATGCAAGTTGATAATTCTCTCTAAGAATTATCCCCAAAAGTGTCTCATTACACCCATAAAGGCTTGCACAAATGATCCCAAAAAAGTAGGAAATCATTTTTAGTATCACAACAAGTTCTAGGCCAAAGACACAAGCTGTGCCCGCCTGTGTCTTATTATGTTAGCACAAATTCATGAAATTGAACAGACAGAGAGGGACGCGACCCCCCTCCCCCCGGTGTTTTCGGACATGGCCCATGTTTCTTAGATAGACACACTAAAGAAGTTTCCGTAGAACTAAATCACCGTTCCATTGGCCAAAATATGAGATTTGATCACTTCAAATGCATTTCTTGATTATTTTAAGTCCTAAACAAGTTCACAAACATGAGAAAAACATAAAATACTAATTGATTTCATAAAAAATGGATCAAAACACTAAATCACTCATCCAAACCCTAAAATCACAACTTAGAGCATTTTAGGTCCAAATGGAGAGTTTTCAATTTTTAATCCAAACTTTTAACATGAACAAGTCATAAACAATACGTAAGACTTATCCAAGCAAGAAAATCACTCAAAACACCATTAAATCTCATTTTGACATCTTAAATCTCAATTAGCATAACCATGAAAAATGAGAAATGAGAGAGACTTTGAGCTCAAGAACCCCTACCTCTAAGCTGTTTTGATGCAGCCTTAGCGTTGCAAAGATGATGTTTCAAGCTTTGTGTAACACCCCAATTTTCTTGTTTTTCAGTTATCTATGATTTTTATAAATAAATTGACTTATTTTGATTATTTTAATATTATTTTCAAAAAAATTTGGACTGTGAAAATGGAGCCGGGGGAGCTTATTGAACCCGAGAAAGGAGATAGTTTTCTAAGTTTTCATTTTCTGAGATTTTATTTGTAAATAAAATCTAGGTACGTTCTATTATCCATTGGATAATAGATACTGGTTTGATTAATTGTAACTTTTGTCCATTGGTTAATAATAACCAATTAATGTCTAGTTACTCTCTTTGATGTTTGCTTTATGGTGGGACCATTAGACATTAAATGACCGTGGCCCACCATGTGACTTTTCTCTTTTTGGACCAATAGGAAGAAAACTTCCTAAAGAAGTTTTGGAACAAGCTTGTAGGAGAAGCTTTGAGACAAGCTTGTAGGAGAAGGTTTGAGACCAGTTTTGAGACAACCAGTTAATATGCGATAAAGATGCTTTGCGATTGAAAATAATAGCAGTGTGCTGTCGGGCTCTTAAAAGGGACCCAGAGATGTTAATGACTAGTTTGGCTCATTAGTAGCTTATGTTTATGGAGAATCATGATATTGAAATATGCGTATGCATTGAGTCTTTGATCATGCATTATACCAGCGGTGTCGGTTGAGGCTGTATGCCTAAGAGTTGAATTACACCTTAGTGTGGGTGTGAATAGCATAGTGTGGTTCACTTGTTGAACTTGGAGTCGTCAGGGCACGGGTATCCCACAAGTGGACAATCGGTAGCTCTATTGGGCCGTGGTGATTGTGCAACGCATCGACGATCTCGACCAGGCACTATTCTATTCACAATCTGGTGTAGATTGTCTTGTATAAGCCATGATGCACAAATTGAGAAATTATAGCACTTGACTTGAGGCTGACGAGATACAGACATGTCTTCTAGATCATTCTCTCCGAAATTGTGTTTAGCTCCATGGAGTAGGAAATTGGTCCATTGTGCATATGCATAGTCTGTCTATATATCATTGTGATATTTCATATCTACTAAATTATCTGATACTTGATGCCATAACTGAAATTGTTATTTCCTGTATATGAATGATATTACTGTTCTTTATTGTTTCTATGCTATCATGTTAGAATTGATGTAGGGGATATCACCTCTTCATTGTATTATTCTATTTCATATTTATATTTGATAAAGACAGAGAGGAAGATGAAGAAGGATCGCATCTTTTCTGTTGTGTTGATTTTTTGTGAGGCAGCAAGAAGAGATTTTGTTGGTTTTGTCAGAATTCAGTTCCATGGTGGTATGGATGCTTGGCGTATCGACTGAGATACTGAGCATGTTAGATATGTAGGGAATGTGAATGTATCTATACGTAGGACCCATGATAGGGATCCTATCTTCTCTCTTGACGTCTCGTTACATTTGGAGTTTGTTATGTCGATTTGGGAGTTATGGGGTGATTTGCATTACACCCCAGGGAGGATCAAGACTCTGTGGTATCATATGCTAGGACATCTGCCCATGAGATCTTACCCTGGCTGAGGGTTTTGTCTGGTGGGGACTCCAAGGAGGAGGATCCAATGGAGGACCCTACTCCTTAGGCATATTGACTTGGGCTAGTTTATGTTTTGTTAAACTGTTTATATATATGTCTTTTAAGCATAAACTTTATGTATTTTTTAGCAGACTGTGTTCTATATCCTTTATGTATATATTCTTTTGATGTATAATATTCTGTAATTACATCCTGTGTTGTTTACGCCTTGTTTATATTTATGTTTTCGAGAAATAAAATTTGAAATCCGTATTTTACTATATATTAAACCTTTTACGCATTTTGTTAAGTCTAGGAGTTTTTGTAACATCCCGAAAAGTATCTATTTAATTATAAATAATTATTTTGTAATATTCTTGATTTTTAGGAATTTTCCTGGAATTTTTAGGAAATGACGAATATTTTAATATATTCCTTGTTTTACGTGCATATTGAGCAGAGTCGGGAAAACGACTGTAATATTGCAAAAATTGGGAAATGATTAGACGAATAGTCATTTTACAATATTTGCAATTTTTGAGAATTTTCTGGGATTTTTCCGGAAACGTCGAATATTTTAATATATTTCTCATTTTGCGTGCGCACTGAACGGAACTGGAGAAACACGATGTTTTCTTCGTGAACCTGGAACTATGGACACGTTGACGAGGGATCTTACTAAACCCAAGGCTAGACACAGTTTACGAGATTTCACATCTTTCGAGAAATTTTAACAAATAAAATAAAATAATATCGCTTGAAATTTATCTCGTCGATTAATTAAATACCGACTTTAACTGTAACTATTATCCATTGGATAATAGCATGTAATAAAAATCCTATCACATTATCCTAATGCAATCTACTTTATGTCTAATCAATTCACTTTAATTCAAATTTAATATAAAATAATCAAAGCTTCTTTGAGAAGCTTTGACTAAATAATGACCAAATGGCCCTTAGCTTCCAAGGGAAGCCAAAAACTCTCTCCTCCCTCTCTCCTCAAACTCGGCAGCAGCCCAAAACAAAGGGGAAGGAAATTTGTTTGCTTTCATTAATTCATTTTACCACCCAAAATTCATTTTAACCGAAAACACTTTCTTTCTCTTCCTTTCTTCTTCCTTCTTCACAAAACATTTCTCCTTCTTCTCTCTACATGAGAGCTACGGCCAGCCCTCTTCCTCACCCTCAATCTTCACAAAAATTTCTTCCAACTACATTTTCTTAATCCTCTCCCCCTCCTAAACATCTTTCTTGCTTGGAGCATCTTGAAATTCCACCATCTTCATCACTTTCTTCAAGCTTCAAGGTTAGGGTTTTTGGGTAAGCTTCAAGACTCTTCTTCTCTTCTCTTCATTTTCGGTTTCAATGATGTTCTAATGACCATCTACACTCCATTTTTCATGTCCATATGTTATTCTAGTCAAGTCAAAATTTCTAGGGTTTCTTGGAGATACAATCCGAAATTACAAGGAGATTTCTTGGGGTTTTTCTTGATTTCTACACTTAGGTAAGACGAAGACACTCCTCCTCAACCTCTATTAGCATTTAGGAACCTTGATTGTGTTGTTTGTGGAAAAACCCTAATGAGGGTTATCCTTTGACTTTGTGATTAGTATGCTTATATGTTGATTTTTATGGAGTTCATGACCTTGATTGGATTGATTGTGTATATTGATATATTGGATTGGATTGGATGGCTTGAAATGGAAGAAAATAAATTTGGATGGCTTGGGTGGCCACGGTTTTGAGGGTTAAATGGATGTGCTCTTTGTGAACAAGTTTTAACAAGTGAATGGTTAAATTAATCAAGTGTGTAGTATAAAATCAATGGAATGAAAAAATTGAGGATTGAACCCTTTAGGGAGGCCATGGCCTCTAGGGCAAATTGGGACTTAAATATGTAAATTTTGGTAATCTTGGAGATTGGAAAAGTTAAATGGTTAAGACATAGATAATAGATTAGTAAATTAGCAAATTTGTAAGAATGAAATAAAATCGGAGATTCATAAATTTTAAAGAACCAAGAAATGAACTTGTCATGAAGCTTGAGGAATTTTTCAAGAGCAAGAACAAGAGAGTGTGAGATCTTGAGACCTTAGAATAATCTTCTAAGTGTATGAGCATAGATTGCTTTAGAAAAACTTAATTGATTTTGAGGACTTACTTAGTGACGGATCCTTGTAGGAATGCCAAATCTTGAATAAGAATGCATAACAGACTTTAGAAATGTATTACTTTATTTGATTTCAATATTATGACATTGTGGGTCTATGTGAGTGACCATTTATGTATTGATGCTCTCTTGGCCAAATTGTGGCATATTATGGAATGGTGTGAAATTGTGAATCATACATGTTCATGCATAGGGTCTTATGCATTGTGAATGTCCTTTGGACTGTGTTGTAAGGCCAAGTTGCCTAGGAGATTGAACATACCTTAGTGCAAGTGCGAGTAGACTAGTGTAGGTCGTGTTTGACCTTGGGGGCGTCGGGGTGCGGGTCCTCCACAATGGGCAGTTGGTAGCTCTCCTACCCGTGGGGCAAACAGATGCAAATGCACTGACGATCCGGATCTAGACACTGTCCTATATCGTGATCGAGTGTGGAATGTCTGTACAATGCCTGGATGTGCACGTGAGAATTATTGATTACAGACATGTCCCCTGATCTTTCTCTCTGACTATTTGTGTTTAGCTCCATGGAGTAGGAATTTGGGAAAGCATGCATGTGCATCATGAAATAATCTGTCATTGTAAATCATTATTTTTCGTAATTGTGAATTGTCTGATCACTACTGTAATGAACATCTACCTGGAATTGTTTATTTGCTTACTGTTGGATCTACTGTTTATTAATTGGAAATGTTGTTTTGAATTGCTATTTGGGCGCGTTGCGCCATTTGGTTTCTGGTTGCTAATTGGTAATGATGGTAGGATGTCTTACCTCTTTCTCGTATTCCTATTATTTGCTGCTTGTGTGTATACGGTATCTACCGAAGACGATGGCAAGGAGGTTGAAGCCCCTGATTTCCCCAGCTTCTGGCTCGATCAAGACTAGCATCTACTGGAGATGATGGAGGCACGTATGCACGGATTTCTAGGCGATGTGCGTCTGACCTTCCTTGGAGGGCCGGAGTGTTGGCATATCAACTTGAGTTCTGATCGCTGCGTATACCTGGGGGACGTGTCGATTTCTCTAGCCTGGAGACGTCATGAGATGCCTATTCTCACCTGCTATGTCAGCCTGCGACTGGAGTTCTACTTGCCCATCCATGAGATGTGGGGTGATCGTTACTACACCCCGCAGGAGGACTCTTTCGATTCCACCGCTCGAGCTCCTGCCCGTGGCTCTATGGTCCCGATGGAGGTTTCCTCGGATGAGGAGGATCCTGTTGAGGACCCTGATACGGTCCCTCCTGCTCTGAGGGACTGATTTTTCTGGTAGCTGCTGATGGCTGCCAGGGTTTTATTTTGGGGGCCTGATGTATTATTTTTGGTGGGCTGTATATTTTGATATTCTGGGGGATATGTATGTAAAATCCATAGGTAGGTATAGTTTTGTTTTTTTGTTTTTAATTTCTAGGCTTGTATCTAAAGTACAGTTGATATTCAAAATATATATATATATGCGTATAATTCAAATGTGAGTTTGGCTTCCTGTCTTACTCTTTACTGCCATTCTAGCTTCGTCACTTAGTTTTATTTATTAATTAACAAAAAATAATATATACTGTCGTTTTACTCAAGTATTAAAGCATCGAACAAGTTAACCTTAAACTAAATGAGTCGGGTCTTAATTTAGAAAAATTTTATTTTTTCGTATTTTCATTTATGTTTAATAATGTGACGTTCCCTCGCCAAAAAGGGACGTTACAGTTTTAGTCGTAAATGTGATACCCTAAGGGAGTGTGTCACATTAGCTGGTATCAGAGCCCAAGTTTGAGTCTTTTGGGATTTGTGGTTAGGTCTGTCTTGCTTGTGTTATGTGATTCTTTGTGTTTGGTTTCCAAAAGGTTACATCTAACTTTCATTGTGTATTGTTTAGTCTGACTTTGAAGAAACGCGATGGCTCGTGACAGAGGTGTACGTATGGATGCTGAACGAGACAACAAGAGTATGGCTGCAGCAGCTGAAGCTATGCAGAGGATGACAAATGTTATAGTACAACAGAACCAAAGGGCTGCTCAACAGCAAGAAGCAACCGCTAAAACTTAGAATTTATGGAAATTTAGCAGCAACAATCCACCACAATTCAAAGGGAAATTTGATACGAAGAAAGCAGATCTTTGGATCAAAGAGTTAGAGAAGATTTTCAGAGAAATGGGATGTACTGATGAGAAAAAGGTAACTTTTGCTACCTTTATGCTTGTCAGAGACGGCAAAGACTGGTGGGCTGGAACTCAAAGATTGTTGGAAGCTAAAGGAAGAGCGATCACCTAGGAAGTCTTTAAGAACAACTTCCTGGAGAAATACTTTCCAGCTAGTTTGAGGCACGCGAAAAAAATGGAGTTTCTAGGTCTAAGACAAGGGAGCATGACAATCAGTGAATATGTTGCTAAGTTTGAAAGCTTGTCAAAGTTCTCAAGGTATTTCTAACTACAGCCCGATGAGGAGTGGAAATGTCACAAGTTTGAAGAAGGATTGAGGCATGACTTGAAGAGAACGGTATTGCCTTTGGGAATTGAGCAATTCCCAACTCTTTTGGACAAGTGTCGCAAGATTGAGGAGTTGGACCAATCACAAGATACAAGAAATCGTAACTTTGGACCTTCTCGGTTCCAAAGGGGAAGGAATGGTAATGGCAATCGTTTTTAGCAAAAGCCGTATTCGAGGCCACCATGGAATCAATCTCAGCAACAATCACATGGAGGAGGTTTTGGTAGCAATAAATTTGGTCGGACTGTGGCATCTTCATCAAAATGCTTAAAGTGTGGGAAGGACAATTTAATGAAGGATTGTACGATCAAGGGGATCATTTGTTTCAGATGCGGGAAGCCCAGACACATCTCAAGGAATTGCAATCAACCCTAGACGGAGCCCTCTGTTAGCAATATGCCTACTGCAAGACCTCAGGTAGGAAGGAGAGTTTATACTATGAGTGGAGTGGAAGCCTCCCAATCCGAAGATCTAATTCAGGGATATTGAGCCATAAGAGGTAATCTTTTAACTATATTGTATGACTCAAGGGCGACCCATTCTTTTATTGCATATGACTGTGTGCACCGATTAGGGTTATATGTGTGTTCCTTACCTTTTGATTTGATTATTTCTACTCCTACTAATAAACCCATTGTTACTACTCAAATTTGCTTGAACTGCCTTATTTCTGTGGAAGATCAGATTTTTTCGATCAATCTGATTTGTTTGCCCTTTTCTCAAATAGATGTGATTCTAAGAATGGGTTGGTTATCTTTTAACCATATCCTATTAGACTATTCCAATAAAACCTTAGTATTTCCTGATCTTGAGATTTCTGGATTTGTAACTGCCGGCCAAGTTAAATCTTTCTTGAGGGAATGAGCTCAAGGATATATGCTTTTGTCTTCCTTGGAGGTCAATAGTGAGAATGATGTGAATGCTATTCCTGTGGTCAATGAGTTTCCTGAAGTCTTTTCTGATGATATAAGTGGATTACCACCAGAAAGAGAAGTAAAATTTTCTACCGATCTTGTACTAGGATCTGGTCCTATATCCATGGCACCATATCGGATGTTGCCATCAGAGTTAGTTGAACTCAAGAAGCAGTTGGAGGAACTATTAGGGAAGCAATTTGTGAGACCTAGTGTTTCACCGTGGGGAGCTCCAGTGCTGTTAGTTAAGAAGAAGGATGGAACTTTTTGGTTATGTGTGGACTATCACCAGTTGAACAAGATTATAATCCAGAACAAGTATTCGCTTCCGATGATAGATGATTTGATGGATCAGCTGAGGGGAGCTGATGTTTTCTCCAAGATTGATATACGTTCTGGCTATCATCAGATTCATGTGAAAGTAAAGGATGTTCCCAAGACGACTTTTCAAACGCGTTATGGGCATTATAAGTATCTTGTGATGCCGTTCGGAGTAACAAATGCTCCTACTGTATTCATGGATTACATGAATCGAATCTTTCGTCCTTATCTAGATAGATTTATTGTTATCTTCATTGATGATATTTTGATCTATTCTCGAAGTCAAGAGGAAAATACTGAACATCTCAGTGTGGTTCTTCATATTCTGAAGGAGAAGAAGCTATATGCTAAGCTGTCAAAATGTGAGTTCTAGTTGGAGGAGGTTCAATTTCTGGATCACATGATTTCAAAGGAAGGAATTGCAGTGGATCCATTGAAAGTGGAGGCAGTTCTTCAGTGGGAAAGACCAAAAATTGTAATAGAGATTCGTAGCTTTATGGGATTAGCTGGTTATTATCGAAGATTTATCGAGGGATTCTCCAAGATAACAAGACCTCTTACTCAGCTAACAAGAAAGAATCAAGCTTTCGCATAGACAGATGCATATGAAGAGAGTTTTCAAGAATTGAAGAGATGGTTGACTACTTCCCCAGTATTGATTTTTCCTGATCCCAATGAACCTTTTGAAGTGTATTGTGATGCTTCATATCGGGGTTTAGGATGTGTCCTTATGCAGAATAGAAGAGTGGTAGTGTATGCTTCAAGGCAACTAAGAGTACATGAGAAGAACTATCCTACGCATGACTTAGAGTTAGCTGTTGTTTTGTTTGCATTGAAGATCTGGAGATATTTTCTTTATGGAGTAACATTCAATGTCTACAGCGACCAAAAAAGTCTAAAATACCTGTTTGATTAGAAGGAGTTGAATATGAGACAAATGAGGTGTTTAGAATTTTTGAAAGACTATGATTTTCAACTTCACTATTATCCCAGAAAGGCGAACGTCGTAGTAGATGCTTTGAGTAGGAAGATGCTTAGTGTTTCTACTATGATGCTCAAAGAAAGTGAGTTAATAGAATAGTTTAGGGATATGCGGTTGTATATGGAATTGACATCAGGAAGGATGTGCTTGAAGATGATCACTATTTTGAATGGATTAATAGAAGAAAATCGAGAGAAGCAAGGAAGTGACTCTTACTTACTGAGAGAGAAAAAGCTGGTGAAGCAAAGCGCTGTGTCAAAATTCAGAGAAAGACTGGATGAGATCCTAAGATTCAGAGATAGGATTTGTGTACTAAGTGATCCCAAGCTAAGAAGGTTGATTCTTGATGAAGCCTATAAGAGCAAGTTGAGTATGCATCCAGGAACTACTAAGATATATTAGGATCTGAAACAATTATATTAGTGGCAAGGAATGAAGAAGGATGTCGCCAAGTATATGTCATCTTGTTTAATTTGTCAAAAAGCTAAAGTGGAACACTAAAAGCCTTCAGGAATGCTACAACCTCTGACTATTCTAAAATGGAAATGGGATAGCATTGCAATGGACTTTGTGGTTGGACTGCCAAAGACTAGAAAAGGGTATGATTCAATATGGGTAATTGTTGATTAGCTTACGAAGTTAGTGCCCTTTTTGCTGATTAACATAAGGTATTCACTGGAGAAATTGACCCAAGTGTATATCAGTGAGATTGTTAGACTCTATGGTGTACTCTCAAGTATTGTTTCTTATAGAGACCCAAGATTTACATCAATATTTTGGCAAAGTTTGTAAGAAGCAATGGGAACTAAACTTCATTTAAGTTCTGCCTACCATCCATAAACAGATGGTCAGTCAGAGAGGACAATCCAATCATTAGAAGATCTGTTAGGAGCTTGTGTTTTGGAACAGACTGGGAGTTAGGATGAATTCTTACCTTTGATAGAGTTCACCTATAATAATAGTTTCCACGCAAGCATTGGGAAGGCATCCTTTGAGGCATTGTATAGGCGACGATGTAGAACACCTTTGTGTTGGTACCAAGATGGCGAAAGTTTTGTGATAGGACTTGAGCTTGTACAATAAACAACTGAAAAAGTTAAGATGATTCAGGAAAGAATGAGGACAACTCAAAGTCGATAGAAGAGCTATGTCGACAAGAGACGGAGACCTCTTGAATTTTAGGAAGGTGAACATGTGTTTTTAAGAGTTACACCCACGACTGGTGTCGGAAGGGTTATTAAATCTAGAAAACTCACTCCTAAATTCATCGAATCCTATCAAATTCTTCTTCGAATAAGTCCGGTAGCCTACCAAATAGCTTTACCACCTTTTCTTTCCAACCTTCATATTGTCTTCCATGTGTCACAATTGTGAAAATATATTCTTGATCTAACCCATGTCATAGAACCAGATATGGTACAACTAAAAGTGAACTTGACCTATGAAACACTTCCTGTTAAGATTGAGGATAGGAGAGTTAAACAACTCAAAGGTAAAGAAATTGCATTGGTAAAAGTGATCTGGAATGAGGTGACTGGAGATGCAACATGGGAGCTAGAGGACAACATGAAAGAACAATATCCGCATTTGTTTTAATGTATGATGAATTTCAGGGACGAAATTCTTTTTAGAAGGGGAGAGTTGTAACAACCCAATTTTCTTGTTTTTTGGTTATTTGTGATTTTTATGATTTTTGTGATTTTTATGAATTAATTGACTTATTTTGATTATATTAATATTATTTTCAAAAAAATTTGGACTGTTGAAACGGGGCCGGGGGAGCTTACTGAACCTGAGACCGAAGACAGTTTTTGAAGTTTTCAATTTCTGAGATTTTATTTGTAAATAAAATCTAGGTACATTCTATTATCCACTGTATAATAGATACTGGTTTGATTAACTATACCTTTTGTCCATTGGTTAATAATTACCAGTTAATGTCTAGTTACTCTCTTTGATGTTTGCTTTATGGTGGGACCATTAACCATTAAATGACCATGGCCCACCATGTGACTTTTCTCTTTTTGGACCAATAGGAAGAAAGCTTCCTAAAGAAGTTTTGGAACAAGCTTGTAGGACAAGCTTTGAGACAAGCTTGTAGGAGAAGTTTTGGATCCCTTTCCTAAGGAAAGAAGCCCACGACCAAGAGCTCCAAGGAGGCTTCTAGAGTAAGTTTCCACTTTTAATTCATTTCTATCATTTCCATTCATCTTTCATGAACCAAAAAGCTACACACTTTCTCTCTCACTTTTTCTCTCATCTTTTCTCTCCACCAAGCTCACGGCCTTACCTCCAAAACCCACTCTCCAATTTTCTTTTATTTCAACCAACTATATTTCTTGAATCCAAACCTCATTTGAAGACACTTTGGTGTTGTGATCTTGATCTAGTTCATCCATTTTCAAGTACTTCTTCAAGTTAGGGTTTTGAAAGCTTTTAAGGTGAAATTCCTCCATCTTCATCTCCTCTTTTCATTTTCAAATTCTAAGACCAAGATTTTGATCCATGCTCATTCTATTTCCAAGCCTTAGATGTTGATTCCTTTTGTATGTTGTTTTCATTTTCAAGAGCATCTTGGGAGTGGAAGTTTGATTCAAGAAAGCACCTAAGAAGTTTTGGTCATCATCTAAGGTAAGAGGGAGATTAACCGCATCAACCTATCATGGTGGTGAAGAGCGAAATTTACATGTTGTAAGTAAAGAATCCATGTGAGGGTTATTCACTTGGTTGTATATATTTTTGGTGATTTTGGTTATATGTATTTTTGGTGATTTTTGTGGTTCTTGCCCTAAATGATTTGATGGCTTAATATTATGCATAACCTTGGTTGAGTAGAAATTTTGATGATTGAAGTATGTTTTATGCTTGGACTCTTGTTGATGAGAATAAGAAAATTTTGGAATTTAAAGACCTTAGGGGTAACGGCCAAGTGACTTTATGTAGGGTATCCAAGGCAAATTTTTGTGCTGATTTGGAACTTAGATGCTTAGGTGGAAATGAATTGGATTAAGGAATTATAATAATGGAAGAGAGATAGAACAAATTTTTTTCATTAAGTAAGAAAGGGATTTTGGCTATGGAGTAGAAAAAAAAGGTTTGAAAGAGAAATTGAAAAATATTATGAAGTACTACATAGAGGAGCCTAGTTAGAAGAATATTGGAACTAAAGTTGATTTCTATATTATTCTTTGAAAGTTTTAAAATTAAGCTTAAAAGTGTAATAAAAGATTTACGTAATTGAAAAATAGTGATGATGTCTTACGCAGTTTAAGAATGATGATTCCTGAATTACGCAATAAAGATGCTTTGCGATTGAAAATAACAGCAAGGTGCTGTCGGGTTCTTAAAAGGGACCCGGAGATGTTAATGATTAGTTTGGCTCATGAGTAGCTTATGTTTATGGAGAATCATGATATTGAAATGTGTGTATGCATTGAGTCATTGATCATGCATTATACCAGTGGTGTTGGTTGAGGTTGTATGCCTAGGAGTTGAATTACACCTTAATGCAGGTGCAAATTGCGTAGTGCGGTTCATTTGTTGAACATAGAGGCGTCAGGGCATGGGTATCCCATAAGTGGATAGTTGGTAGCTCCACTGGCCCGTGGTGACTGTGCAACGCACCAACGATCTCGACCAGACACTATTCTATTCACAATCTGGTGTAGATTGCCTTGTATAAGCCATGATGCACAAATTGAGAAATTATAACACTTGACTTGAGGCTGACGAGATGCAGACATGTCTTCTAGATCATTCTCTCCGAAATTGTGTTTAGCTCCATGGAGTAGGAAATTGGTCTATTGTGCATATGCATAGTCTGTCTACATATCATTGTGATATTTCATATCTGCTAAATTATCTGATACTTGATGCCATAACTGAAATTGTTGTTTCCTGTATATGAATGATATTATTGTTGTTTATTATTTCTATGCTGCCATGTTGGAATTGATGTAGGGGATCTCACCTCTTCATTGTATTATTCTGTTTCATGTTTATATTTGACAAAGACTGAGAGGAAGATGAAGAAGGATCACATCTTTTCTATTGTGTTGATTTTCTATTATGGCGGCGAGAAGAGATTTTGTTGGTTTTGTCAGAATTTAGTTCCATGGTGGTACGAATGCTTAGCGTATCGACTAGGATACTGAGCGTGTTAGATATGTAAGGGATGTGACTATATCTATACGTAGGACCCATGATCGGGATCCTATCTTCACTCTTGACGTCTCGTTACGTTTGGAGTTTGTTATGCCGATTAAGGAGTTGTGGGATGATTTGCATTACACCCCTAGGGAGGATCAGGACTCTGTAGTGTCATCTGCTAGGACATCTACTCGTGAGATCTTACCCCGACTGAGGGTTTTGTTTGGTGGGGACTCCAAGGAGGAGGATCCAATGGAGGACCCTACTCCCTAGGCATATAGACTTGGGCTAGTTTATGCTTTGTTAAACAGTTTATATATATGCCTTTTGAGTACAAACTTTATGTATTTTTGTGCAGACTATGATCTATGTCCCTTATGTATATATTCTTTTGATGTGTAATATTTTGTAATTACATCCTGTGCTATTTTTACCTTGTTTAAGTTTATATTTTCGAGAAAGAAAATTTGAAATCCATATTTTACTATATACTAAACCTTTTACACGTTTTGTTAAGTCTAGGAGTTTTAGTCATAAATGTGATACCCTAAGGGAGAGTATCACACTTTGGATGAATCTTTAACTTTGGCCTTTCCTTTCCTCCTCCTTTCCCCTTCGTTCTTGGCTTCTTCTTCCTTTTCTTTCTCTTGCTCTCTCAAGATTTATGTTTCAAATTGTGAAGCCAGAACAGCTGTAAACAAAGGCTTATAAAGGAGAAACAAAAGACTCTTAAGGCCTTTAAGCCATAGTTGATAAATCATTATCTGCTAAAAACAATTAGATTTAGCTAATTCAAGGTTTCCAACTTCCAACAACTTCAAAATAAATACTAGGATTCATATAAAAAGTTGTTTCATTTTTATCTGATATTTCCATATCTACTACTAGTCAATTCGGCTTTAAATGCACAACCAATATGCCTAAAAATACCAAACTAACTTAGTTTATCTTGAAACTTTTACTGCATCATTTTTCATACATTTATGATCTAAAAATAAATTATCCATATTTATTTCCCTTATCTAAGTAATTTATGCTATTATCTGAGTCATTTTCAACTACTTTTTACCTTCGGGGTTGCAACAAAGTGCCTAAACGAACTGAGTTTACCACAAAATAAAATAGGCATGTTAAGCAAGTCATATGCTACCTTTTGTATACATACGCAAGTCTAATATGTCACTAAGGGTATTATATTTCTCCCATCCTTTTTAAAATTTTGACCCCAAAATTGCTTACCTGATAAGAACAATTCTGGGTAGTCCTGCTGCATAAAGGACTCCACCTCCCAAGTAGCCTCCTCGGTGACATTGCCACCCCATAAAACCTTCATTAGAGGAATTTTCTTTCCTCTAAGCTCTTTGTGTAACACCCCAATTTTTCTTATCTATGATCTTTGTGATTTTTGTGATTTTTTATGAATTATTTGACTTATTTTGATTATTTTAAAATTATTTTTAGAAAATTTTGGACTGTTGAAGTGGAACCGGGGGAGCATAATGAACCTGTGACCGGTGATATTTTTTGAAGTTTTCTTTATCTGAGATTTTATCTGATAAATAAAATCTAGGTACTTTCTATTATCTATTGGATAATAAATACTGATTTTGTTAACTGTAACTTTTGTCCATTGGATAATAACTTTTAGTAAAGATCTAGTGGATGGTTCTAGATATGAGCCTAGTCACCTTTTTCTAGAGGCTTCTCTTGATAACATCACTCATGTGACCACACCTTTATGACACAACCATTTGACTTTTCTCTTTTTGGACCAATAGGAAGCAAACTTCCTAAGTAAGTTTGGAGGATGCTTGTTGGAGAAGCTTGTCTCCTTCTCTCCTTGGGAAGCTCACGATAATCACATGACAAGGAGGGTTCTAGGACTTTATTTTTCGCTTATTCATTTCACGTAGTTTCACTTTCATCTTTCTACCAAGAACCAAAAAGCTACACATTTTCTCTCACTTTTTTCTTTCATTTTCTCTCCACCAAGCTCATGGCCTCACCACCAAAACCCACTCTCCAATCTTCTTTAATTTCAACTAACTATATTTCTTGAATTCAAACCTCATTTGAAGACACTTTGGTGTTGTGATCTTGACCTAGTTCATCCATTTTCAAGTACTTCTTCAGATTAGAGTTTTGAAAGCTTTTAAAGTGAAATTTCTCCATCTTCATCTCCTCTTTTCATTTTCAAATTCTATTACCAAGATTTTGATCCATGGTCATTCTATTTCCAAACCTTAGATGTTGATTCTTTTTGTATGTTGTTTTCGTTTCCAAGAGCATCTTGGAAGAGGAACTTTGATTCAAGAAAGCACCCAAGGAGTTTAGGTTATCATCTAAGGTAAGAGGGAGATTAACCTCTTCAACCCATCATATGGGTGAGGAACGAAATTGTATGTTGTAAGCGATGAATCTATGTAAGGGTTGTTCACTTGGTTGTATTAACTCTTGGTGATTTTGTGATTTTTACCCTATGTGATTTTATGGTTTAATATTATGCATAATTTTGGTTGAGTAGAAAGTTTGATGATTGAAGTATGTTGTATGCTTGGAATCTTGTTGATGAGGATAAAAATTTTGAGGTCCAAAGACCTTAGGGGCCACGGCCAAGTAACCTTAAATAGGGTATCTAAGATAAACTTTTTATGTTGATTTGGAACTTACGTGTTTAGGAGAAAAGGAATTGGATTAAGAATTTATAATAATGAAAGAGAGAAAGAATAAAATTTGGTCATTCAATAAGAGAGGGGTTTCAACCATTGAGTGGAAAAATAAGCTTGAAAGGTAAATTGAAAACTTAAGGTATTTTTATTAAAGGTAGGGGAAAAGGATTTATTAAATTAAAGTAAGGTGGATTCCTTTTTGTGTTCTTTGTGAAAAACATTAGGAATGCTTACCTAGAGGGGCCTAGTTAGAAGAATATTGGAACTAAAGTTAATTTTTATATTAATCTTTGAAAGTTTCAAAATTAAGCTTAAAAAGTGTAATAAAAGTTTTACGTGATTGAAAAATAGTGATGATGTCTTAAGTAATTTAAGAATGATGATTCCTGAATTACGCGACAAAGATGCTTTGCGATTGAAAATAACAGCAGTGTGTTGTTGAGCTCTTAAAAGGGACCCGGAGATGTTAATGACTGGTTTGGCTAATCAGTAGCTTATGTTTAAGGAGAATCATGATATTGAAATATGTGCATGCTTTGAGTCTTTGATCATGCATTATACTGACGATGTCAATTGAGACTATATCTCTAGGAGTTGAATTACACCTTAGTGCAGGTGCGAATTGCATAGTGTGGTTCACTTGTTGAACTTGGAGGCGTCGGGGTGCGGGTATCCCATAAATAGAAGTTGGTAGCTCCACTGGGTCGTGGTGACTGTGCAACGCATCGACGATCTCGATCAGGCACTATTCTATTCACGATCTAGTGTAGATTGTCTTGTATAAGTCATGATGCACAAATTGAGAAATTATAACACTTGACTTAAGGTTGACGAGATACAGACATGTCTTCTAGATCATTATCTATGAAATTGTGTTTAGCTCGATAGAGTAGGAATTAGTCCATTGTGCACATGTATAGTCTGTCTACATATCATTGTGATATTTTATATTTGCTAAATTATCTGATACTTGATGCCATAACTGCAATTGTCGTTTCCTGTATATGGATAATATTACTGATCTCTATTGTTTTTGTGCTGCCATGTTGGAATTGATATTGGAAATCTCACCTCTTCATTATGTTATTCTGTTTTATGTTTATATTTGATAAAGACTGAGAGGAAGATCAAGAAGGATCACATATTTTTTTTGTCATGTTGATTTTTTTTCTGTGATGGCAGCGAGAAGAGCTTTTGTTGGCTTTGTCAAAGTTCAGTTCCATGGTGGTACGGATGCTTGGCAGATCGACTGGGACACTGAACATGTTAGATATGTAGGGGATGTGATTATAATTGTATGTAGGACCCGTGATGGGGATCCTATTTTCTCTCTTGACGTCTTGTTAAGTTGGGAGTTTGTTATGCCGATTAGGGAGTTATGGGGTGATTTGCATTACACCCATATAGAAGATTAGGACTCGAGGTGTCATCAGCTAGGACACCTGCCCATGAGATCTTGCCCCGACCGAGGGTTTTTTCTGGTGAGGACTCTGAGGAGGAGGATCAATTGGAGTACCCTAATCCCTAGGCATATAGACTTTGGCTAGTTTGTGTTTTATTAAACAGTTTGAATATATGTCTTTTGAGTACAACTTTATGTATTTTTGGTGGACTGTGATCCATGCCATCTTTTGTATATTTTGATGTGCAATTATTTAGTATTACGTCCTATGTTGCTTTGTTATGTTTAAATTTATGTTTTTGAGAAAGAAAATTTGAAAATCCATATTTTGCAAGATTAAACCTTTTACACGTTTTGTTAAGTTTAGAAGTTTTAGTCGTAAATATGATACCCTAAGGGAGGGTGTCACACTTTGACCCCTCTGTCTATAATCCTTACTGGGTGTACATTATAAGACAAATAATCTCTTAACTATACAGATTCATTTTCTATGACATGCAAATGATCTGGATTATACTTTCTCAATTGAGACACATGAAAAACATCTTGAAGGTTTGACAAACTGGGAGGAAGGGCTATTTGGTAGGCTACGGGTCCAACTTTCTTTAGAATTTGGTAGGGACCAAGAAAACGAGGATGTAACTTTCTGGTTTTCAATGCCCTAGTAATCCCTATAGTAGGAGTAACTCTTAAGAAAACATATTCTCCTTCATCAAACTCAAGAGGTTTCCTTCTCTTGTCAGCATAACTCTTTTGTCGACTCTGAGCAATAACCAACCTATCCTTAATCATTTTGATTTGCTCTAAGGTCTGTTGACTTAACTCTAGACCAAGGATGGTTCTTTCACCTACTTCATACTAACATAGAGGCAATCTACACTTTCTTCCATACAAAGCCTTATAGGGTGCCATACCTATGCTAGAGTGATAACTATTATTATAGGCAAACTCCACTAAAGGTAAGAACTTATCCCAACTACCATGTTGTTCTAAAACACATGCCCTAAGCATATCTTCTAGGGTTTGGATAGTTCTCTCTATTTGTCCATATGTTTGGGGGTGATAGGTCATACTAAGGCTGGACTTAGTCCTAAATACCTTTTGCAAGGCTCCCCAAAATTTAAATGTAAATCTAGGATCACTATCTAAAACTATACTTATGGGGACTCCGTGCAACTTAACTATCTCTTTCAAATATAATTGGGCATATTTTTCTAGAGAATAGTTGGCTCTTATTGGCAAAAAGTGGGCAGATTTGGTTAATATATCCACTATAACCCATATTGTATCATACCCTAGCTGAGTTCTAGGTAGACCCATTACAAAGTCCATTGAGATCCTATCCCATTTCCATTTAGGGACTCAAAAAGACTGTAGAGGTCCTGCAGGCTTCTGATGTTCAATCATCACCTTTTGACAAATTAATCACCTTGAGACATATTCAGCTGTGTCACTTTTCATTCCAGACTACCAAAACATTTTCCTTAAGTCTTGATACATTTTAGTGGCTCTGGGATGGATGGTATACTTACTTTTGTGAGCTTCTTCTAGAATCCTCTCTTTGATCTTCGACTCTCTTAGAATACAAATTCTGTCTCTAAACTTTATCATTCCATCATCAGACATATCAAAATCCTCTTGGGTTCCTAAAAAGATCTATTCACTAATGTCCTTTAGAGCTTCATCCTCCTTTTGAACTTCTAAAATTTGAATCCTTAAGTCATTTACTATGTCTACCTTGCTCATAAAGAGACTCCGTGGCATCATAGTTGTAACATCCTGATTTTTGTTTTTTCTACACAAATATTAATTTTTTAATTTTTGTAATTTTTGAGAATTTCTCTAGATTTTTCTGAGATTAAAAATATTTTAGTATTATTTTAGGTCGTCTGTGGGCCCACGGTGGGCCCGAAAACACTAAAAAATTTTATTGGCCAAAAAATTTTGTATTGTTGATGCGGGGCCGAGGGATCGTACTAAACCCGAAACTGGATGCAGTTACTAATTTTTCTTATACTGTGAATTTATTATTCACTGTATAATAATTACCGGTTTGTGAGTCGTAATTTTATTCTGTGAGTAATAAATTTTTATAGTTTTAGCTAGGTACTAGTCATGTGATGGCCATGTGTCACTAGATAGTAGAAGTCAAATTTGGTGGCTAGTCATAAAAATTAATCAATGATAATAAGTCAACAAAAATGACTTGTTTAAATTAGTTACTAAGGTAGATGAATTAGTAAGCTAACCTAAGCTTAAATGGTCACAAATTAAAACAATTATTGGATAGTAATTTGCATGGACTTTCACGGTAATGAAAGAGTTTCTAGGACATTCAAAAGTTAGTGAGTCATCAAATGTTAACCAAAGCATGACTTGATGACATGTGTTTGATTTTGCACCTTGATTGACCATGCAAATAATTTCCCACATGCTAGCACTAGCACTCCATGGCAATGAGCTCTAGGATAGACTATCTATCACAATTATATCACCTTCGTCTCCTAAGCCATTCTCTTCATTTCTTCATTTTCTAACTTAGCAAAAAACTCCATTTTTCTCCTCCAAGACACCATTCGGCCATCACCCAAAGACCAACCTTCCAAGCTTCTAAAATTTTATCCAAGCTTATTTCCTACACCTAAACATCATTCTAAGACACTTCTATGTTGAAGACTTAAGCAAAATCCTTCATCTACTACATTTTCTACAAGTTAGTATTCTTGAGATTTCAAGGTAAAAGTTCTTCTTCTTTGTTTCTAAGTTGGTTTTTGAGTTTCAAAGCCATGATTCCTCCATGGTTTCTCTTTTTCAAGCTTTGTTTGTGACTTTGGTTTGGTTTAAGTTTGTTAGGGTTTTCCTTTGAGTTTCACGAAATCCATAGAAGACCAAGCAGGAAGGAGTTTTGTCTTCCTTGAGGTAAGAGGGAGATTACCCTCATCAACTATATGTTGGTGGTGAGGAGATGACTTTGTTTGTAGTGAAAAATTCATAAAGATTTATTTACTTGTATGGTTTAAGCTTGTTTTATTTATGGTTAGTTTATTTTAAGCTTTGATCATATGCTTGTTTAAGTAGATTATATGCTTATGGTAGCATGATGAATATTGTGTAAAGTAGAATATGAGTTATATGATGAGGAAAATTATATGAAGGTTCCAAAGAACCTAGGGGAGGCTCACGATTTTGACTACTACAAAGGAAACAAGATGTTTCAAATTAATTCTTAAGTTATGGATTAATGATTTTAAGGATAAAAATTGGATTAAAGGTTTTGGTAAAGGATTTTGAAGATGAAAAATGGTTTTGTAAAGGATTTTAGTAATGAAAAATGATTAAGTATGAATATGAAACCTAAACCTAATTTTCGGCCAACACACCAAAGTGTGGTATTTTAAAACCCTAAATTATTTTATCTAGCGTGGACTTTGATAATTAGTTAACAAGAATTAGAGTTAAGGAATTTTTAGTAGAAAAAGGAAAATGGATTTAATGGTAGGAATTAAATTAGTAAGTAAGCTATATTATTCAATTAAATCAAAGAAATCAATTTTTTGAAAAGAATCATAGAAAATAATACGTTAAGGATTTTGAGAATGAAAATATTTTCAAGAAGGCCAAAATGCATAAATTATTTAGAGGATTTCATAAAATAAATTTAGAAAATTAAGAAAATATTTTACGTAAGTGAATAATGCTAGAAATTATTATTTTTAAGCTATGCGATTGATTTTTACGATACGCGATTGAGAAAATAATTTTAAATTATTATGTGATTGAGAAAACGTTTAAAAACGTCTATGCAATTTAAAAACGTTTGAAAATATTTATGTGATTTAGGAAACATTTGAAATTATTTATGTGATTTAGAAAATGTTTAAAAATATTTATGTAATCTAAAAACATTGGAAATTAATTATGCGTTTGTGAAAACGTTGAAAAATATTATGTAATTTGAAAACGTAAGAAAAATGTAACGTTGTTTCAAAAATGCGATAAAATGTTTATGCGATTGGAAATTACAGCACTTGGCTGTCGGGCTGTCATGGTGGGCCCCGTTATGTTGAAAAGTGATACTGTCGAGAAATAACGCGTATTTGTGAAATACCATAAAATAATGGTTGTATGTGTTTTTGAATCATACATCATGCATGGAAAAGCATGTCAAGTAAGGCGATTGGCCTAGGAGATGGAAATTACACCTTTGTGCGGGTGAGAATTGCATAGTAACTATCTTTAGTGATCTTGGAGACGTCGGGGTGTGGAATGTCATATGTGGCCAGTTGGTAGCACCACTGCATCATGGTATCCTTTGCAAACAAACCAACGGTCTTGACGAAGTTACTACTCTTTTCGTGATATGGTTGAGAGTGTCTTGTATTAGCCATGTTGTGCATCATGATATGATAAACAACACATGATTTGAGGCTAACGGTATGCAGACATGTACTCCCTATCATTCTCTCCGAAATTGTGTTTAGCTCCATGGAGTAGGAATTGGGTCGTTGTACACATGCATAACGAGTCAGCATATTGGTATGATAATTATGCCTATTTTATCTATTTTCTATGATATGATATGATATGATATGACTGTATAAGAAATTTTGTATCTGTATCTTCTACTATCATTTTCTATACTGCCTCATTGGTATTGATGAAGGGGGATTTCATCTCTTTATTAGATTGAATTTGTGTATTGTATGTATTTGATGAAGACCGAGGAGGCGAGGAGGTTGATAAATTGTTTTACTATCAGTAGCTGGTTTTCTGTATTTGCTTAGTATGGCGGTGAGGCATCAAGTTTTAGGGTTTGTCACAGTTCAATTCCACGGTGGAATTGATGCTTGGCGAGTTAACTTAGATAGGGAAAGGTTTGTGTATACCGGGGATCTGACTCTGACTTTAAGTAGTACTAGGGATGGTACTCCTGTCATGACACAACATGTGTCTGTGTGTTTAGAGTTTTATATGCCTATCCGTGAGATCTGGAGTAGGAATAATAATACTTATACTCCACACGAGAAATCCATGATGTCGACTGCCAGGACACTAACCAAGCGTGTGCTGTATCCGCCAGGTTTCTTTGATGACAAGACGAGGAGGAGGAGGAAGAGGAGGAGGAGGAGGAGGAGGAGGAGGAGGATCCCAATGAGAGTCTGAACTTTTAGTTTGATAGAGTTTTAGTTTAGTAGTTTTATTTTGGTGTGTATTCTATATATAACTTTTGGGGGTGTAATTATGTAAATTATTTGTGAACAAGGTTTGTAATATGTAATATAAGGCGTGTTAGTTTTAATTTCATTTTATGTTTAAAGTTTTTATTTATTATCTGTTATTCTGCAAAAGGAATTTTAAAATCAGTGTTTTTACAAGATTAATTCTTTACAACTTGGGTAAGTTATATTAGGATTAGTCTTAAATGTCATACCCTACGATGGGTGTTGCAACAGTCACCTCAAGACTCAAATCCCTAAAGCTCTCAAGAAGTTCACTCTCTTGGACCATCATTCAAGACACATGTAGGGATTTCCTACTAAGTGCATCAACCACTACATTGGCTTTGCCCGGATGATACTTTAACTGAAAGTCATAATCTTTTAAGAATTCTATCCATCTTTTTTTTCTCATGTTCAGTTCCTTTTGATCAAACAATTACTTTAAACTCTTATGGTCACTGAACACCTCAAATTGAACCCCATAAGGATAATGCATCCAAATCTTTAAGGCAAATACTACAACTGTTAATTCTAAATCATGCGTAAGGTAGTTCTCCTTATATGGCCTTAACTGCCTCGATGCATGGGCAACTACTCTCATATTTTGCATCAGAACACACCCTAGTCCCATCTTCGAAGCATCACAGAATACCTCAAAGTTCTCATGGGGATCCGGAATCACCAACATTGGCATAGTGGTCAACCACTATTCTTGGAAACTATTCTCACATGCCTCAGTCCATACAAAAGTACTACCTTTCCTAGTCAACCTAGTTAATGGTAGTACTAACTGAGAAAAACCCTTAATAAACCTCCTGTAATACCTAACCAAGCCTATGAAGCTCCTAATCTCGGTCACAACAGTGGGTCTCTCCCACTATAACACTGCTTCTACTTTACTAGGGTCCACTGAGATTCCTCCTTTAGAAATAACATGGCCCAAAAACAGAACTTCCGTTAGCCAAAACTCACACTTAGACAATTTGGAAAACAACTTCTTCTCCTTAAGGATATCTAAAACTATCCTGACGTGCTGCTCATGTTCTTCCCTTGTCTTAGAATAGATAAGGATGTCATCAATAAACACCACAACAAACTTGTTTAGATAGGGTCTAAAAATTATGTTCATGTAATCAATAAACACTGCTGGAGCATTCGTTAACCCAAAGGACATCATAAGATACTCATAATGTCCATATCTAGTTCTAAAGGCAGTCTTAGGGATATCCTCTCCCCTAACCTGGATTTGATGATATTCTAATCTTAGATCAATCTTAGAAAACACTGAAGCTCCCTTTAATTAATCCGTCAGATCGTCTATTCTAGGCAATGGATACTTGTTCTTGATGGTTACCTTGTTCAGTTGTCTATAATCAACACATAAGCTCATGGTACCATCTTTCTTCTTCTCTAGCAACATTGGTGCTCCCCACAGAGAAATGCTAGGCCTAATGAATTTCTTGTCCAATAAATCCTCTACTTGTTTCTTTAGTTCTACTAACTCAAGCAGTGTCATCCTATAGGGTGCTATAGATATAGGTCTAGTACTTAGCACTAGATCTATAGAAAACTCTATTTCTCTCTTTGGTGGCAACTCTTCTACATTACTTGAAAATACCTTTGGGTATTCCCTCACCACAGGTATTTTGTTTAGGCTTTGCTCAACCTCTACATCTAATAAGAAAAGAAGAACATACCCTAGAGCTCCTTCTACCAAACAGTAATACCTGATTAGCATTGAGATAGACAGATTCTGAAGAAACAACTCTGGCAGGAATATCAGACACAAAAACTAGGGTCCACTAAGATTCCTCCTTTAGAAATAACATGGCCCAAAAACTGAACTTCCGTTAGTCAAAACTCACACTTAGACAATTTGGAAGACAACTTCTTCTCCTTAAGGATATCTAAAACTATCCTGACGTGCTGCTCATGTTCTTCCCTTGTCTTAGAATAGATAAGGATGTCATCAATAAACACCACAACAAACTTGTTTAGATAGGGTCTAAAAATTATGTTCATGTAATCAATAAACACTACTGGAGCATTCGTTAACCCAAAGGACATCATAAGATACTCATAATGTCCATATCTAGTTCTAAAGGCAGTCTTAGGGATATCCTCTCCCCTAACCTGGATTTGATGATATTCTAATCTTAGATCAATCTTAGAAAACACTGAAGCTCCCTTTAATTAATCTGTCAGATCGTCTATTCTAGGCAATGGATACTTGTTTTTGATGGTTACCTTGTTCAGTTGTCTATAATCAACACATAAGCTCATGGTACCATCTTTCTTCTTCTCTAGCAACATTGGTGCTCCCCACGGAGAAACGCTAGGCCTAATGAATTTCTTGTCCAATAAATCCTCTACTTGTTTCTTTGGTTCTGCTAACTCAAGCAGTGTCATCCTATAGGGTACTATAGATATAGGTCTAGTACTTAGCACTAGATCTATAGAAAACTCTATTTCTCTCTTTGGTGGCAACTCTTCTACATTACTTGAAAATACCTTTGGGTATTCCCTCACCACAGGTATTTTGTTTAGGCTCTGCTCAACCTCTACATCTAATAAGAAAAGAAGAACATACCCTAGAGCTCCTTCTACCAAACAGTAATACCTGATTAGCATTGAGATAGACAGATTCTACAGAAACAACTCTGGCAGGAATATCAGACACAAAAACTAGGGTCCACTGAGATTCCTCCTTTAGAAATAACATGGCCCAAAAACTGAACTTCCGTTAGTCAAAACTCACACTTAGACAATTTGGAAAACAACTTCTTCTCCTTAAGGATATCTAAAACTATCCTGACATGCTGCTCATGTTCTTCCCTTGTCTTAGAATAGATAAGGATGTCATCAATAAACACCACAACAAACTTGTTTAGATAGGGTCTAAAAATTATGTTCATGTAATCAATAAACACTGCTGGAGCATTCGTTAACCCAAAGGACATCATAAGATACTCATAATGTCCATATCTAGTTCTAAAGGCAGTCTTAGGGATATCCTCTCCCCTAACCTGGATTTGATGATATTCTAATCTTAGATCAATCTTAGAAAACACTGAAGCTCCCTTTAATTAATCTGTCAGATCGTCTATTCTAGGCAATGGATACTTGTTTTTGATGGTTACCTTGTTCAGTTGTCTATAATCAACACATAAGCTCATGGTACCATCTTTCTTCTTCTCTAGCAACATTGGTGCTTCCCACGGAGAAACACTAGGCCTAATGAATTTCTTATCCAATAAATCCTCTACTTGTTTCTTTAGTTCTGCTAACTCAAGCAGTGTCATCCTATAGGGTGCTATAGATATAGGTCTAGTACTTAGCACTAGATCTATAGAAAACTCTATTTCTCTCTTTGGTGGCAACTCTTCTACATTACTTGAAAATACCTTTGGGTATTCCCTCACCACAAGTATTTTGTTTAGGCTCTGCTCAACCTCTACATCTAATAAGAAAAGAAGAACATACCCTAGAGCTCCTTCTACCAAACAGTAATACCTGATTAGCATTGAGATAGACAGATTCTGAAGAAACAACTCTGGCAGGAATATCAGACACAAAATAGCAAGTCATCAGGGTATGTTTTATTATCTATTGGGTAATATTTTTCTTGGAAATATTTAGTGGATGATTCTAGATGCAAGCCTAGTCACCCACTTTAGGATGTTCTAAGACGATGACTCATCGTTTGGTGACTCACCTAGGTGACTAGCCTAGTGACTCACATGTTCTAGACTATTCTAGAAGATTCTAGAAAATGCCTTGTCACGCACCTAGTCATCAGGTACTTGAGTACTTGCTTTACATGTGGACCAATGAGGAGCTGGTCAAAGTTAGCAGTTGTGACTCATCACGGAAGACCAATAGAAGCTTGACACATGGTGTGACACCTCAGCACTTGTGACTCAGCATATTCGGGAAGCTTCTAGAAGCGATGACTCGCCATGTTCCAAAAGCGATGACTCGCCATGTTCCAGAAACGATGACTCGCCATGTTCTAGAATGCTGACTCGCCACATTCTAGAATGCTGACTCGCCACATTCTAGAAGAGTGTAGAAATGCTAACTCACCTTGTGACTTGCCGCAGTGAGTCACACGTTCTAAAAGGTTCCCTGACGACTCACCATGCTGACTCAGCGCTATGACTCACCATGCTGACTCAGTTATTCTAGAAATCTCCATGGTGACTCATCATACTGACTCATTGTAGTAAGTCACATGTTCTAGAAACTTCTCTTTGATGACTTGCTCTGTGACTCATCAAGGGTAATCAGTAGAAAAATGATCAACAATAGTTGCCACTCAATTAGAACAAGAGAAAAATCTAGGTATATTTTATTACCCATTGGATAATAGACACTGACTTTATAAGCAGTAATTATTGTTCATTGCTTAAAGTATACCGGAAAATATCTTGATCAAAATATTCTAAGCCTTCATCTTTTTCATAAAGTCTATAAATAGGAGGGCTTTGGTTCATTTACATCTTTTGCATGAAGCTCTCACCCTTTCCTCTCCTTGTGCTCCACGGCCATAACACTCAAGTAGGAGATACTATTCATCTCTTCAATTCACTTATTCTCTTCAATTTCTCCAAAGAACCAAGAACAAGCAACAAAAACTCTCTCACTTTCTCTCCCTCCATGGATTTGGCCAAGCACCAAAGATCCACTTTCCAAACTTCTATAATTCCTATCAATATTATTTCTTGACTCCTTATACCATTCTAAGATACTTTGATGTTGTGATCATCTTCATTTCTTACTTGAAAACCAAAAAGTTCTCACCTTGTTCTTCAAAGGGAGCTCTCGGCCAAGAGGCCTAATTCCTACTATCACTCTTCAATAATTTTAACTAACCTTATTTCTTGAATCCTTACATCAATCCAAGCATCTTTGTAGTTGGAGTCTTGATCAAAATCATCCATCTTCAAGGAGTTCTTTCAAAGCCAAACATAAAAACTTTGACCTTTCCTCTCTAGAGAAGCTCACGGCCAACCACCATAAAATCACCTTCCAAGCTTCAATAATTCTAAATAACTTTAGATCTTGAATCTTCATGCAATTATAAAGAACTTTCATGTTGAGGCTATCTTCCAAATCATTCACTTTCATTCTTGATCTTCAAGTTCAAGATCAAGAGCTTTTATGTGAAGATTTGTGTTCTTCATCTTTCTTTTCTTTGGTAAGTTTCTAAGACCATATTTTGGCTTATGGTCACTTTTGATCATCTTGAATATTAATATTGTATGTGTTTCTTTGTTTTTAGTGCTACTTGGTGGAGTAGATCTATTTTAAGAAGAACAATACGGAGCTTTGGAGGTTTTTCCAAGAGGTAAGAGGGAGATTACCCTCATAAACCATGTGTTGGTGGTGAGGAGTGGATTTGTGTGTGGTGAAGAATCTATAAGGATTCATTCACTTAGTTGATTTAAAGTTGTTCTTATTTGTGATTGATTTTGTTTGCAAGCATGTCTATAGCTTTAAAATATATTTGTATGTGTTTACGGATGCATGATAATTATTGTGGGATGTGAATAAAATGTTAAGGATTTGCATGAGTGGGGCTTCACCACTACAAAAGGAATCAAGATGTTCTAAATATTTTTCTAATCATGGATTAGGTGATTCAACAATAATAAAATTGGATTAAGAATTTTTATAAGATATTAGATGATGGAAAATAAATAAATATGATTTATAAAGCATAGAGTAATTTTTGGTCCAACATGCCTACTTATGATCTTTTTAATTCGAAATTATTTCCTAAGTATAGATTTATGTAAATTAAAGAGAACACAATTTTAATGAATTTTAGATAATGAAATGAATGAAGTTATTTTAGAAACTCAATTAGAGAAATTAAGTATGGATGAGCAATGAAATGAACACTTGAAAAGTACTAACATATAGCTCACCCTTTGGGTTTTGAAGCGCGTTAGCAAGTTTCGAGATGTAAATATTGGTTATGACTAAGAAAGGTAATTTTTAATGGAAATAGTAGAAAATATTACTTAAAAGATTTTCAAAAGGAAATGTTATAAATAAAGCTAAAACTAAATATATAATGAAGAAAGTTTCAAAATTTAATTTAGAACTTAAAGAAATATTTTACGCAATTGAAAAATATTAGAAAAACCTTATGTATATTTAAAATAATGATTTTTAAACTACGCAATTGAGAAAATGTTTTAAAAATGCTACGTGTAACGCCTTTTTTTGCTTTAAGTACACGCGAAGAAGGAACGTTACACTATTATAACTATGAAACCTAAAGCAAAATAAATGAAATTTTAAATGCGAAAAATAGTAATTGTTTTTAAACTCATAGTCCCGATTCATTTTATGGCTACTTAAGTTCCTTTACAAATGTCACTATATATATATATATTTTTTTTAAAAAAATGTAAATCATTACCAAGTGGCGTTGAAAGAGTTAAGTAAAATCCATCACGTATAGAGATCATAATAAGACAGTTGCAATAAGTAAAGTCTAGCAATGTAAGAAAAATCATACACAATATATATATATATATATATATATATATATATATATATATATATATATATATATATATGAAATAGCCTGTTTAATTACATTTCCAAAATGTACAAAAAGCAAAATATGTACCCACCCAAAGATATACAAATATAACCCAGCATGTACAGCAAAACGTCAGGCTTCTCAAAAAGATAGACGGTTAGCTATCAGTAGTTACCAATAGTATCAACTTCTATGACTGACGAGAAGGGACCGTAGCTGGGTCCTCCTCAGGGTCCTCGTCGTCTTAGGAAACTTCCATCGGAACAACAGAGCAACGGGCGGGAGCCCGAGCAGTGGACAAAAAGGAGTCTTCACGTGGGGTGTAGTACATATCAGCCCACATGTCGCTAACGAGCATGTAAAACTTCAACCAGAAAAAAGCATGAAAATAAAAAATGGACGCGTCGTAACGACCCTATGCTAGGGACACCGTCAGCTCCCCATGATATACACAGCGGTCTGTCTGCACGTTAATGTGCCAGTAATCAGGACCTCCATGAAAGTTGATCCGCATGTAGCCAAAGAAACCCCGGAGGCGCGACGACATCCTCAGTCAGCTTCAGTCATAATCTGGCCTGAAGCCTGGAAACTCAGGAGTTTCCTTGTCTTCCTCACAAACGTCTTCTCAGAAGCGCACAATCCAATAGAATGCAAAGAAATAGAGAGATTACAGAAAGAGGTGAGACACTCATTATTCATTACCCAGTGTGGCAGTAAGAAACTAAACGGCGCTGGATGCCTACATATAACATAGTTTATACATTTGATCTCAGTAATATTAAATTCATAGTAAAAGTAGTATAACAACAACTGGTAGTAAGATCATGAACGACAGATAAATAACAGTAACATTACCAGCAGTCAACAGTTCAAGCATTTAACAATTATTTCAGAAATAATAGTAAACATATTCCACAGTTATAAATGCTCATGCTCAATGAGTTATGTGACTGACAATTCACAATGCAAAACTGTGTTAAAATTCTTACTCCATAGAGCTAGACAAACATTTTTAGAGTGAATGATCAAGGAGTGATGCCAGTATATCATTAGCCTTAAAAATATAATGTGCTTTATCTCATAAAAATGTTTGCGCAATGGCTTATACGTGGCACCTCAACAGTTGATCGTGACATAGGACAGCGTCTCAGACAGGATCGTCGGTGTGTTGCATTGGTCTATCCCACAGCACCAGTGGAGCTGCTACTGTCTATTGTGAGACACCCACACCCCGACGCCCCCAGGGTCAACAACATATGACACCTATGCTTAGTCTATTCGCATCCGCACATAGGTGTTATTCAAACTCCTAGGCATACATAGCCTTTCTAACAACGTCTAATGGACAACACGTATGCATGATGACACAATGTCAAATCATGTATGTTCATCAATGACGTATTCATCATAGTATATCATAATGGCACATTTACATATATACGCAATACATATTCATTTCTTGATATCATCACCTCAGGATATTTTCACAGTACATAACCAACAAGTGTTTAGCCCACATAGGGGTCCACAATAGCATAGAATCAATTTCTATGTCAATACAAATTTCCAGTGTTCATTCACTATCATGGTCCACATTATAGATTCCACTTTTTTTTCAAAGTTTTAAGCTTTTGATTAAATGTGACAATTTTAGGTTGCTTTAATCCTTCAAAACCGTGACCTTCAAGGGTTTTCAAAGTCAAATTGTTTCACCACATTATACATTAGTTCCTTATCATCTGTCCACTTAATTTTTAGTTCATCAAAGTCAATCCATTCCCTTATTATTCAAGCCAAAACCGTGGCCATCATTAGGTCTTCAAGTCCAATGTTTATTTCCATTTTTATGCATTAGTTTCTTATTATTAGTTCACTTTATATGTTTATCTCAAATTTCTCCAAACTCACCCACTCATGTTCTTTCTCTTGATTAGAATTCTCTAAGTTACCAAGTTAAGACTTTGATTAATTATCCTTGCACATTATGGATCCCTCATTACCTTCTAGTGTCAAATTCATCAATCTTTCATCCAAGTCACAAATTTTCACCATCTTTCTCCTTCATGGCCGTGAGCCTCATAAAATTAGGGGTCTAGATTTTCACTTCCCCATTGGTCCTTATCCATTCAATTAACACCATTCCATTTAATTATAAGAATTTTAAGCAACAACACCCCACCAAGAGGGTGTTGGCCGTTAGCCACCTTGCACAAAGCAAGGGGCTTTTGTCTCAATTCCACCAATTCCAATCCATCAAAATTATTACAATATCATCAAGAACCAATTTCATCCAACAAATCAATAAAGTGATGAAAGTTTAAACAATCAATAATAAGAAAAATAAAATAAAATCAAAGAGTAACCCATGTTACGGTTTCTCACAAATCCTTAAACAAACAAGTTTCTAACCATTATTTTAGGTTGAATAGAGTGGTCTCCCTCTTACCAAAGAGGTGAACAAGAAATGGTCTCCCAAGAAGCTCCTTGTGATTTCGGTTTTGGCTCTTCAAAACCCTAGAAAATCAATCTCAAAGAATCAATACCAAAGCTTGGAAAAGAAAGCATCCTTGACCATGGAAATGGTCTTGGAACACGAAAAGAAGAAGAGGAGGGAAGAAAGTAGTGACCTTTACCTTGAAGTTTCAAACTTTGCTCTTGAGGAAGAATAGTGAAAATGAAGGATTTTGAAGTGGAGTATGAAAAGGAAAAGCTTTAGAATGATGAAGAGAAGCTAGAAATAGAAATGGTGAAGCAAGAAAACGAAAATGGTGAATGGGGGAGGGGCTACCGAAATGGAGGGGAAGAGAGGAAGAGAAAGGGGTTGAGAGAAAATGAAGAAGAAGAAAGTGAAGAGAGAGAGATGAAGTTGTAAAATGAATTAGGGTTGATGTGTACAAATGAGTAGCAAAAATTGAGTCTCTTAGGCCCCCAAAATGGGCTGCCAACCGAAGCCCCAAGAGAGAGTGAGAGGGAGTGTTTTGGATTTTCCATGCAATTAGAGTGGGTAATTAGGTCATTTGAAGTCAAAGTTTCTAGAAGCTTGATTAGAATATCATTATATTTAAATTAAAGTAGATTTAATATGACATAAAGTAGATTGCATTAGAATAATGTGATAGGATTTTTAATACATGTTATTATCCAATGGATAATAGTTACAGTCGACAGAAGTCAGTATTAATTTATCTAACGGATGAAATTTATTATTTTATTTGTCAGATTTTCTCGAAAAACATGAAACCTTATAAACTGTGTCCAGCCTCGGGTTTAGTAAGATCCCCCATCCATGTTTCCACAGATCAAGGTTCTCGAGAAAAATATCTCATTTTCCCCGGCTCTGCTTAGTGCGCACATAAAACGAGGAATATATTAAAATATTCGACATTTCCAGAAAAATTCTAAAAAATTATAAAAAATCTCAAATATTATAAAACGACTATTTGTCATAAAATTTTCTAACTTTCGGAACGTTACAGTCATTGTCCCGACTCTGCCCAATGTGCACGCAAAACAAATAATACATTAAAATATTTCGCGTTCTCAGAAAAATCTATAAAAATTCCAGAAAATCACAAATATTATAAAATGAATATTTATAATAAAATAAATAAATTTTGGGGTGTTACACTACGCAATTTTGAAAATGTTTAAATATTTTTACGCGATTGGGAAAATATTGAAAAATATTTACGTGATTTGAAAACGTGATAAAAGCGTCACGCGATTGTGAAAATGCGATAAAAAGGATACGTGATTGAGAAAATAGTAGATTACTGTTGGGCCAACATACTGGACCCTGGTGGATCATTGATATTATGTAAACTGAATGAGCAGTTATATAATATCATTGATGTTGTTGGTATTAGACAATTGAATGAGCAGTTGATCTAATACTATTGTGAACAATACTATGGTGGATTGAGTTATGCATTGGGTTGTCATGCATAGTCGATGGTTGTGATGGCTTTTGTTGTTTAGGATTGAATGAGAGCTGGATAGTATGATCCAATGGGGGATCTACTAGGGACGTCAGGGCGCGGTGATTCATAGTGACCTATTTGTCACATTATATACCTGGCCATGATAAACCGTTGCAATGCATTGGCGTATGTCCTAACAAACACTATTTATGTCTCGCATCTAGCTTAGACTGTCATTATGGGTGGCAGATCTTCTGAGCCATTCATATCCGAAATTGTTTAACTCCATAGAGTAGGAATATGATGCATTATGCATATGCATAGTTTTGTGTACATATTGTTGTGGCATTGTTGAGGTACATATCATGGTGGCATAATAATTACTTATATATTATTGATATTTTTTGTTGATATACTATTGATGTTTATATTATTGTGATATATGTTTTTTGAACATAATGATAATTTGTTAACATGATTATAGTTGTGATATCTGACGAGCGCCGAACTTAGTCAAAATTATAACCGAAGTTATTACCTAAACTTGTAGTATAGTGAACAACACCGGATCGTCTCCTCAAGGATCATGATGCAATTTGATCAAATCAAGTGAAAGTTAGAAAAGGGGGTTTTGATGGTTCAAGGATCGCAAAGGATGTGGGATTTAAAGAGAAATAACAATTAAAAGAACAATCAATTCAGAAATCTATCCGAGATTGGGTGGATTCAATCATAGACCTTTCAACAAACACCGAAATACATTTGAATGGTTAACTTGGATCTAACCGAGATCTCTCGCATCGATCCGAATTCATACTAGACAATCGTCTGTAATTCAATTGACAAGTGATAAACATAAATCTGCAATCGCACCATTCATGTAAATATATGTCAATTTAAGCACCGAATTCAATTAACCTAGGCACAAATCAAGTAACCTAACCTCTTCAATTACGTGATTAGTTTAGATCAATCAGTTCCAAATTTCATCACAATACTTAATCTTAAACCAAGATCAAATCAGATCAAACATAAAGAATCACCATTCATGCATTCAAGATCAAGAGAACAGAAGAAGAAGAGAAGAGAAATTCAAATATAAATCAAATACATTACATAACCAAGGTCTCAAGAATCCAAGCCACAATCTCTTCAAGAGTCCCGAATTGACTAGAAGTGACTTAGCTCTCCATTACAATGAAGGAAAAATATACAAGAACTATGAAAAGCTATTTCTAACACCAAGTGTGTGTTGTGTTTAGAGCTCTCCACATGCTTCCTTTTATAGAGGATTCAGAGTAGTAGTAGATGGGTAAATGAGATTAGTAGGTGGAATTAGTAGGTGAGCTTGGTAGGTGAGATTGGTAGGTGAGCTTGGTAGGTGAGATTGGTAGGTGAGCTTCCTTGTCTCCGAAAGTATTCATTGCTGAACTCATTGATTTCGTCATTTCTGAGCCAAGTGGTCTTCATGAAAGTTCTAGGAAATTGTCTAAGCTTTCCAATGGCTCTGGAAGCACCCAAAAATTCGTCCTACAACCCAAGATATGACCCAATTACTATAGACTGTTCAGGACCAGTTTCAGCACCTCTGTTTTGACTTTCAGACCCAATATCTCCATCAAGGAGCCCGAATCAAGTTTTGTGCTTGACATGAAAGTTGTACATCTGGGTCTTAACTTTCAGATTACAAATTTTCAGCCCA
Organism: Ormosia emarginata; assembly: GCA_029884605.1. NCBI lineage: Eukaryota > Viridiplantae > Streptophyta > Magnoliopsida > Fabales > Fabaceae > Ormosia > Ormosia emarginata. The sequence continues at coordinate 5,277,440 of JAQQTP010000074.1, forward strand.
TTTTATATGCCCAAACTCGAATTATGTTCTGGTTACTACACACTGTTCGGGTTCCAGTCACAAATCCCGTATTCTGATTTCCATACCCAATTAGCTCCACTAGATGTCTGAAATTGACTTTGAGCTCTTCATCAAAGTTGTAGAGCTCTCTCTTATCTTTCCTACAAGGTAAAATTCATAATTACCAGACATTTAGAACTCAAGATATGGCTAAAATACAGAAACAGTGTAAGACCCGAATAATGCTGAAAAAATTAATTAAGTCCGATTCGAGTTCAAACTTACAAAACATAATCAAATTCAGTCAATTAAGTACATGAAGAGTGTAAATAACTAAACATAAGGGTTTCTTAATAAATAAAATATGTGATTATCAATATCCATGTGTATGGAATGACTTTGTCATTCGTATCATTCTTTGCTACCATACTGGTATTGATGAAAGGGGATCTCACCTCTTTGCTGTATTGCTTGTTGTTTTTCTATTGTCAAAATTCATATCGTAGGCGAAGTAAGCTCCTTAGACTTAATTAGAGGCAATATTCTGAGTTCGGTGACGACGTCGAGAAGTGATCTTCTCAGTTTCGATAGTGTGCAGTTTGGTGGAAGAACGGAACAAGTATGTTGAATTTTCTCGTTGTGTTGTTACCGTGCTATTAAGTAGGACCCATCATTGGGTTTGTTACTGTTTCTTAAGTCTGTAAGTTACATTTTAAAATGTCGTTAAATAGTATGTGGTATAATAAACATGTGTATTAATTAGTTCAGTCTATTTTTTGTATTACTTATATTTTTGGTAAGTTTATATTGTCAGCAAAAAGAAATTTTAAAAATCCATATTTTATAACTCAAAGCTTTTGTGAAATGATTTTTAGATTTTCAGATTTTAGTCAGAAATGTGATGCCCTACGGAAAGTGTTACACAATCTCAATACTATGTAACAGTACAACAGTAGCTATTTAACAAACCCACCTAAGGCAAATCATGCAATTCTATAGAGACATCTCACACAAGAGACAAGAAAAGCACAATTCTTAAAAAGGAACTCTTATATATGCCTAAGCATAGTCAGTCCAACCCTGACTCAACAGGATGAACTACTCTGATACCATAATGTAACATCTTAATCCTGAAGTCTCAATAAATAAATCATTTATAACGACAAACAACATTACAATGTCACAACATACATAATAATATGATACATATATCCACAATGTGCGTTGGAAACATTATAGAGAGTCATATGAAATGCGGAAAAACATAAACTCATAGTAAAATGCTCATAACTATATACAACATTAGCCTTAGCAAAGGCTTGAAGTAATACATAGTTCTTTACATAACAAAAGAAGTACTGATAAGATACAACTGTTATAATATAAACTATAAAGCTAGTCTAATCTTTAGCTTCCTTTTTCTTCTTGTTCTTGGAAGAAATTTCACTTGGATTTACATGGCAACACAGCAGGGTGAGAAACCATATTTCTCAGTATAAGTAAACCAAAGCCAGTCCCACATAACATAGCAAATATAATCTTAACACTTGCTAAATAAAATATATTTACATATATTCATACAAACATAATTAGTCTGACTTGGAACCAATAACTAGGAAGTACTGGTTTAGTGTATTATCTAGTAGTAAATAGAGGAAAAGTTCATCCTTACATTACATGTACCCTGGCACTATCAAGAAGTTAGGGATGAATCCAGGCTCAAAGAACCTTTATGGACTTCCCAATTATCTCCCTTGGCCTGGCTCTATCAAGACATTAGGGTATAAATTCCCCAAATATCTCCCTTAGCCATGATAATTGTGCACATCATCAAAGATACTCACACAGATAAATACTACTAAGTTGCCTTCTCAAAACCAACACCATCCCAAAGCACTTTCACCAGAGGAATCCACTTACCTCTAAGCTCTTTGACTCCTCTGTCCATGATCTTTATCAGTCTTATAACATAAGACAAATCTTTTCTTAATTGCACAGATTCATTTCTTATGACATGTGAAGGATCTAGATTGTACTTCCTAAGCTGTGACACATGGAAGACATTATGAAGGTTAGAAAAATTAGGTGGAAGGGCAATTTGGTAGGCTACAGGTCCAATTCTCTTTAGGATTTGGTAGGGACCAATGAACCGAGGGTTTAACTTTCGTGTTCTCAATGCTCTACCAATCCCAGTTGTAGGAGTGACTCTCAAGAATACTTGATCTCCCTCACTGAACTCAAGAGGTCTTCTCCTCTTATCAGTATAACTTTTTTGCCTACTGTGAGCCCTAACCAATCTATCCTAGATAATTTTAATCTAATATGTGGTTTGTTGCACCAACTCAGGACCTAGAATGGTTCCCTCTCCAACCTCATACCAACACAAAGGGGACCTACACTTTCTACCATAAAGTGCTTCATACGGTGCCATACCTACACTAGCTTGAAAACTGTTGTTGTAGGCAAACTCCACTAAAGGTAAGAACTAATCCCAACTCCCTTTCTGCTCTAGCACACATTCTCTTAGCATATTCTCTAGGGTTTGAATAGTCCTTTTTGACTGACCGTTAGTCTGTGGATGGTATATTGTGCTCAAACTAAGCTTTGTCCAAAAAGCTTTCTGTAACGCTCCCCAAAATCTAGATGTAAATCTAGGGTCTCTATCAGAAATTATAGAAAGGGGAATACCGTGCAATTTAACTATCTCCTGAAGGTATAACTGAGCTAGTCTATCCAAGGAGTAGTTAACCTTATAGGGTATAGATTGGGCAGACTTGGTTAATCTATCCACTACAACCCATATAGCATCAAAACCTAACTGAGTCCTGGGCAAACCCATCACGAAATCCATTGTGATGTTATCCCATTTCCATTCAAGGATTACCAAAGATTGAAGAGGTCCAGAGGGTTTTTAGTATTCTATCTTGACCTTTTGACAAGTTAGACATATATCTAAACACCAACTCATCACTTATAACTCTCAAGTGACATAAATACCACAATAAATGGCCTAAGGTGTTAGATATTTTCTTTTGGCAACCACTACTCTTAGTTACTCTAAGGCTCATATGTAACACCCTAATACAATTATCGTAAAATACATGGAATATTTAAGATAAATCACATTAAATGTGTCACTTTTAAAAATACATATAAATAAAAACCCATAATAACCTTTATAGTCATTACAGAGAGCCTTGAATCATAAAAAAAATCATATATACATATATCACTAGCTAATAAACCATATTGTATACATAAGCTTTTACATACAACCAGAAAGGTACTAATATACAAACTGGTTCAACAAGAACTAAAACTGCTAAACTAAGCCTTCTGCTTCTTCTTTTTCTTGCCTTTTCCCTTTGGAGGGTCTTCACCTGGATTTACATGGAACACACAGGGGTGAGAAATCACAATTTCTCAGTATTCGCATACCAAGACCAGCAGTTAATCATTTACAATAAATAATTCAACTAAACATAATTTAACATTCTATGAAAAGGAACATTTGATAAGCAACAATACTATAGAATCACTAATACAATCCTAAGGGACTATCAAACAAACAATCAATCAATCAACCGATCAAGTAATGACAACTGCCCATACAATTGTCAAACATGCAATGCTTTATGTTATGAGGTATGATTATGCTCAAACAAAGTCCTAATATAATGTTTGTACAATGCTAATGCAGGTTTTGGTTTTTAAAATCACATGTCACTTACTTTTTTTCCTAGGAACCTCTGTTCCCTTGTATATATTGGGTACGTTAGGTAATTAAGCCCCGACACTACTTGGTGATGTGTGGACTTGTTTCCCCTCACAAGGTAAGAGTACTAATTTCAACCTCTAAACACTGATAACCTTGACCATAATAGCATTGCCCGCTATGATAATTTTGGATCCCCAATTTCCTCAAGGTCATTTCTTACAATTCTTTGGCCAAATGGTTTTGCACACCATACAAGGTTACAACACATAGGAAATAGCAATTAACAAGTTTAAAAACTAAATATTCGAGAACTATCTCAATTCACAATTAAAACAACCCAATACTAATACATGTAAGTCCTAGCCTCACCTATCCAACAAGGTAGCAAGAACTATGTAACTAGCATTTCTATACCTAAAACCTCTCACCATCACTTCACAAGTGATTCTCAAGTCGACCTCATATTGATCAAGGTTTTAGATAGTCCCTAAGGCATCCTATCTCTCAAAGAACACCTAAGGTTTTTCACAAATTCTTATATATGGTAGGAGGTCAATCTCTATAAGAAATACCTCCATTAGTGTCTTAACACACTTAGAAAGGCATATATGAGTAATCCCATCACTTAAGGAATTCCAAAACCTTAAGAACACAATCTTATAAGATTTTGGTACCCACGCCAAGGCATGACATTCCCACGCCTAGGCGTGACACTCTCTGTCTCGCCTGGACCAAGAAAAATAGAACCCCTACGCCTAGGCGTGACCCTAAGACAGTAACAACTTCTGGAAAATTCTGCAGAAGTGTGGCACTATTCTGTTGGTGCCACACATGAAATTTGATCATCTCAAATCTGTTTCTTGGTGATTTTAAGTCCTAAACAAGTTCACAAACATGAGGGAAACATTAAACACTAATTGATTTCACCAAAAATGGATCAAAACACCAAATCACTCATCCAAACCCCAAATACTACACTTTGAGCATTTTTGGTCTAAATGGATAGTTTTTAGTTTCTAATCCACACCCTTAGTATGAATAAGTTATAATTAACACTTATAACTTATCCAAGCAAGAAAATCACATAAAACACCTCTAGATCTCATTTTAACATATTAACCCCCAAATGAGTTAGACATGGGAGATGAGAAGGAAGTGAGTTTATGGCTCAAGAACCCTTACCTTTAAGCTCCACAAGCTGTTGAAATGATGGAGATGATGAAGGAAATGATCACAAGACTTCAAGCTTTCCTTTCCCCTTGGATTCCCTATTCTTCCTTTCCTCTTTTGCTCCTTGTTTTTCTTTCTCTGCTGGTCCTGTTTTCATCGTGGGAGAGAATGAGCAACAAGTGAAAACTTGGTAGAAATATCACAAAAAGGGGTCAAGAATGAAGGTTAGTAACCATGGGTGTTAAAGCCTTAAGTTACCATACTGATATTTTTCGATCTGCTAAAAACACTCAACTTTAGCTAAATCAAGTTTTCTAAGTACCAACAACTTTAAAATAAATCATAGGATTCATCAAAAGTATTGTTGCACCAAAATCATCATTTTCCATATCTGCAACTAGTCATTCCGGCATTAAAATACACAGCCAGTATGCCTAAAAAAATCAAACTATCTCTGATTATTCTCAAACTTTAACCACATCACAAAAAACACATTTGTGACTTAGAAATAAATTATCCACATCCATTTCTATTAACTAAACCATTTATGCTAATATTTTGGTCATTTTAAGTTACTTTTCACTTTTCGGGTTATAGCAAAGTGCCTAAACTAACTCAGATTGTCACAAAATTAAACTGGCATGTTAAGCAAGTATTAAGCTATCTTTGTAACCATTTACAAGTCTAACATGTTGAAGAGGATGTTACATAATACATATAACATACATACCAAAAGATCATTCCCTTAATGAATTACCTTAAGTAGTACATTAACATAACCTATGTCAATCCACTTTCATTGGATGTTCAAAGGTTTAACTTTGACACCCCCCCGTGTCTTGTTTTGTTGGCACAAATTTACAAAATTGAATAGACAGAGAGGGACACGCCACCCCCACCTCCCCTCGTGTTTTCGGACATAACCCGTGTTTCTTGGACAGGTACACTACAAAAGATTATGCAGAACTGAATCACTGTTCCATTGGTCAAAATAAGATATTTGATCACTTCAAATTCATTTCGTAATGATTTTAAGTCCCAAACAAGTTCACAAATAGGAGGGAAACATAAAACACCAATTGATTTAATAAAAAAAGGATCAAAACACTAAATCACTTATCCAAACCCTAAAATCACAACTTAGAGCATTTTAGGTCCAAATGGAGAGTTTTCAATTTTTAATCCAAACTTTTAACATGAACAAGTAATAAATGATACATAAGACTTATCCTGTAACACCCCGAAATTTCGTACTCTTTAATTATATATGATTTTATGATTTTTGTGATTTTTGTGAATTGTTTGATTTAATTTAATTATTTTATTATTATTTTTGGATTATCTGTGTGTTTTTAGCGGGATCAAAAAAATAAAAAATTTTCGAGGTCGAAAAATTTTAGACTGTTAATACGGAGTTGGGAAAGCTTAGAAAACCCGAATCTGGAAACAATTTTTGAAATTTTATTTTTCTAAGATTTTATCTGACAAATAAAATCTAGGCACATTTTATTATCCATTGGACAATAACCCTTGGTTTTGCAAGCAGTAACTTTTGTCCATTAGATAATAGCTCCCAGTAAAAATCTAGTTGGATGATTCTAGACTTAGGCTAGTCATCATTTTCTAGAAGCATTCTTTATGACTCACTAGGTGACACATCTTATGACTCACAAAGATGAACCTATTAGAAACAAGTCAAGAATGATGGCCATGACTCACTAGGTGACTAGCCATGTGACTCACTACATGACTCACAAATTTTGGTGACTCACCTTGGTGACTTCTACGGCCAAGGAGTGTAGGAAAGTCCTCGGGACTTGTCTTTTACTTATTCATTTCTATCTTCACTTTCATGAAGCAAAGAAACACAAAACTCTCTCACTTTTCTCTCCATTGAAGCCCACGACCAAAGCACCAAAAACACCATCTAATCTTCCATAATTTCAACTAACCTTAGATCTTAAACCTATACACCATTCTAAGACACTTTGGTGTTGTGACTATCACCTAGTTCATCCATCTTCTATCTTTTTCTTCAAGCTTAAGATTTGAAGCTTTTAAGGTGAAGTTTTGTAATCTTCATTTTTCTTTTCTATTTCAAGTTCTAAGACCATAACTTTGATCTATGGTCATCCTAGTCAAGTCTTAGATGTTAATACTTGTGTGTTTACTTTGTTTCAAGAACAACTTAGTGGAGAAAGGTTACTTAAAGGAGGCATACAAGGAGCTTTGAGCATCATCTAAGGTGAGAGGGAGATTAACCTCATTAACCACTCATGGTGGTGAGGAACGAAATTTGTGTTGTTGGTGAAAAATCTATGTGAGGATTTATTCACTTGTTTGTATAAATTTAGTGATTTGTATTTATATGCTTTATGTGATTTTATTGCTTTAGTAGTATGCATGATATTTGCTATGGTAGAAATTGATGATTGAAATATGTTGCATGTTTTGAATCATGTGGGAAGGATGAAGTTTTTTTGTTCCAAAGACCAATATGGCTCACGGCCATCAAGCTTAAAATAGGGTATCCAAGGCAAAAATATTTTATTAATTGTGGACTTAATTGATTTTGTAACAATGACGTGAGTTAAGATTTTACAAGTTGAAGAAGGAAGTGAATAAAGTTTTATTATTGGAAAGGAATTGGATTAGGGTTTTACAAAATGGAAAAGGAAATAAATAAATTTTTTGTTATTAAGCATCAAGAAATTTTCGTTCATGATGTTGAAAAGCAAATTAGAAACTTAAAGTATTTTATTTAAGTGGATTTCTAGTAAAGTAAATGGAAAAGATTTTATTAAATTAAAATAATGCAAGTTTTGGGAATAACATTAGAAAATATTTTCTAGAGGAGTTTTAGCAAGAAAATATTGGAATTAAGGTTAATTTTTATATTAAACTTGAAAAGTTTGAAAGTTAAGTTTAGAAAGCTAATAAAAGCTTTACGTGATTGAAAAATAGCGTTAAAACCATACGCGTTTCAAAAATGATGATTTTTGAGCTACGCGATTGAGAAAACACTTAAAAAATTTTATGGGATTGAGAAAACATTGGAAAATGTTTACGTAATTTGAAAATATAATAAAAATATTATGCGATTGTGAAAACATGATAAAAGTGCTATGCGACTAAGAGGAATAATAGTTTGTTGTTAGGCCGACGTACTGGACTTGAAGATGTCAATATATGGTTTTGGCCAATGGTGGCTTGTTTTTGTGAAAAACCATATTTTTGACTTTTGTCTGTGTATTGAATCATTAATCATGCATAGAAAGTCGTTCAGACTGTGTTTATTAAGGTTGTATGCCTAGGAGTTGAATTACACCTAAGTGCAAGTACGAATTATGCAGTGTAGGTCACTTGTTGATCTTGGAGGTGTTGGGGCGCGGGTATCCCACAAGTGGACAATTGGTAGCTCCACTGAGCCATGGTGATTGAGCACCGCACCGATGATCTCGACCAGACACTATCCTATTCCCGATCTTGTGAAGAATGTCTTGTATAAGCCATGATGCGTATGTTGAATTTGTGATAAGCACTTTGTTGAGGCTAACGATATACAAACATGTCTCCTGGATCATTCTCTCCAAAATTGAGTTTTAGCTCCATGGAGCAGGAATTGGTCCATTCTGCATATGCATGGTCATTTGAAATATTATTATAATGTCTGTCTGTTGAACTATCTGTTATTGGATACCATGAATATTTATTTGTTATTTCTGTATTTGAATAGCATTACTGTCTCTATGCTATCATGTTGGTATTGTTGTAGGAGATCTCACCTCTTTGTTGTATTATTCTATTTTATGTTTATGCTTGGTAAAGACTGTGAGAAAGACAAGGAAGTATCGAACCCATTCTGTTTGTGTTGATTTTTCTAAGGTTTGGTTATGGCATTGAGATTGGGTTTTCTTGGTTACGTCAGTGCGCGGTTTCATGGGGCATGAATGTCTAGCGTGTCGACCTAGAAACGAAGCATATTAGATATATTGGGGATGTGACCCTGTCGGGAAATAGGACCTATCATGGGGTTACTACTTTTTTGTTTACTGCTTATGTGCATTTAGAATTTTACATCCCTATGAGAGATCTGTGGGGTGATCGTTACTATACCCTTAGAGAGGACAGTGTGGTGTCATCTGCTCGAACACTTGTTCATAGGACTGTATACCACCCGGCGTTTTTATCGCCTAAGGAGACAGAGGAAGATCCAACTGAGGATTCTTCTCATTAGGTCTTTTATGATGGAACAATTTATGTTTTGTTAAAAAGTTTGTATATATGTCTTTTGAGAACAAGTCTTATGCATATTGAAGTATATTATTCAGTTTTTATAACTTGTGCTCTTTTTATTTTATTTAATTATATTATCCGCAAAAGGAATTTTGAAAATCGTACATACAATACTAAATCTTTTATAACTTGGTTCTAGTTTGGTAAGTTTGAAGTCTTAAATGTATTGCCCTAGGGAGGGTGTTACATTAGTTGGTATTAGAGACCCAGTTAGAGTCTTTTAGGTTTTGTGGTTAGGTCTGTCTTGTTTGTATTGTGTGATTCTCTACGTTTGGTTTCCAAAAGGAAACACTATTGTTTGAAATGATTGCATTTGATTTTTCATTGTGTTTTGTTTAGTCTAATTTTGAAGGAGACCAATGGCTAGTAATAGAGGTGTGCGCGTGAATACTGGACGTGACAATGACAGTATTGCTGTAGCTGCTGAAGCAATGTAGAGGATGGCAGATGTTATAGTACAATAGAACTAGAGGGTTGCTCAACAGCAAGAAGTGACCGCTGAAGCTTAGAATTTGTCAGAGTTTTGTCGCAACAATCCAACACAATTTAAAGGAGAATTTGATCCGGAGAAAGCAAATCTTTGGATCAAAGAGTTGAAGAAAATATTTAGAGGAATGAGATGTGGTGTATTTTAGATAGCGATTAAAATTTGAGATTAAATATAGTTGCCAAGTCCATCAGAAAGTAAAAACCTTGCAACTAGTTGTAGTTGGCAATGGTCGATCCACAGAAAAACCAATTCAATTAACACTATAATTTAGTTCAGGATTTAGACTCCACAGGTTAACAAGTAGTAAAAAAAGGACTTTTTGGGTTTTTATGGATATTGAATCAAATCAACAACAATAACAATAAACAAATGAGAATTAACAGATTAAAGGATTTGGTTAAGAGATAGAATCCACCACTACATTTATATGACAATGCTAGCCCACATATCCACTTATTCCAACACGACCAATTATATTTCTATGTAATTGTGAGATGAAATCTTTATTTTCATTAGGTTTTGGCCAATTTAGCAACCGCTCAAATCAACTCCTAATCATCGATTAGTCATAAAGCAACCGCTCTTACAACTATCCAGTAATTGCATTAAGATTTATAAAACTAATCACACTAAGATCTAATCACACACTGGGATTAAGTACTTAGAACATATATTCCTCTACATCCATTATCGCAACCACGCATAACAAACCCAAATTTACCACTTTTAGCATTTGGCAAAGAGTATGAAGACATTTACACTATAAACATACAATACTGTAGTTTTATCACCGCAACCACACATAATAATCCTAGATCTACCACTTTGAAATTGGTAATAAGCATAAATACCTTCATACAACAATAATATTCAGAAATATATGAATAGAAACATAACTGTGTTGAAATAAATGAATATGCAGGGTTCATAAGATCAAAACTAGGGTTTCATCTTCCCTTAACCAAATGAGAAACTTAGCCACATATAGCTAAAACGAAATCAATAGAAAAACAATTGAAAATCATAGTTCTATAATGAAAGCGCAAAAGAAAACTAAAGAGCAAACTAGTTTCCAAGGGGTGGGGATGTTGGAGATCCAATTGCTTGAACCCAAGACTCCAATCTTCACTCTAATCTCCCTTCCTTGGTCTTGGCCTTCCCCTCAACTCCTTGGCAACCTCCAAGGTCGAACTCCCTCTTTTTGAGACCCTAAGCCTCTCTATTTATAGGCATTTTGCCCTAACTCCTCATTAAATCTCGTATTTCACTTTCTGGTTCGACGACATGGCCCGTGTCAAATGACACGGCCCAGGCCGTGTCAAATTCTGTCAGCAGGTTTTCACTAATTTACAAGTCAGAGAAGGACACGGCCAGGGCCATGTCATTTGACATGGGCCGTGTCAAATGACACTATCGCCCCCCCATATCGAATGACATGGGCCATGTCGACTTGATTTCTTCATTTTCAGCTCGGATTCTTAACAGATACTCTTCTTTCATCGCTTCAAGAGGTGATATTGATCTTCATGAATCTTTGGCTCTTTCTTCAAGTGGATAGCAAGCCTAGCTTGAGGCTAATGGATTCCAACACTCAAAGGTTTCCTGAAAAGCGTAATTCAATTATGAGTGTTTATAAACACATTTAAGCAAAGTTTCACAATAAGGTTCCGAATAAGCTAAATATCAGAAACTTAGTTAAATGGTAGCAATTAAGTACAAATGGAATCCAATTGAATCAATTATAAGGCACTCAAGATATAGGAATAATCGATAGATCAGGATGTACCGATGAGAGAAAGGTAACTTATGCTACCTTTATGCTTGTTGGAGATGGCGAGGTGATAACTCCATTGAATGTAATTGTTTGTGCCCTATCTCTGTGCATTATTGGTTGCTTTATCCTTGTTGTGATGCATTGTTGGAAGGCTTTAGCCCATTTTCATGTAAAATTCATGTTGAAGTCTTCTTCTCTAATCTTGCTTTAATTCTTCTTAATCTTTGATTAGTTTGAGCTTGATGACATTTGTATTTGACTGGTTGATTTCCCAATTGCAAGATAGTCCTAAAAGAACTAACTTGAAGAAACAAAAGGCCTTGCGTTGAATGAGGAATCACAAGGCAAGCTCCAGTACATTACGCCGTGGCACAAGGAACTGCACGCCGCGAGGTCTTGCTCTTTGTTAGTGCACCCTGTCAACCCGAGGCTGTTACATCGCAGCGCAAGGAAGTAAATGCCACAGCACTGGTGCCCTAAGTTTTAAGCACCGCGGCGCATGATGCGCAAAGTCGTGGCGTGATACGCAAAATCAGTGCGTCTATAAATACGTGGAACGCAATTTTAAAAAAGACCAATTATTTTTTCTGCTAGGCTTTCTTCACTTTTTCTTTTCCGTCTCTCATATTACATTTTGGGGCTTTTGCCCATTGGAAAATCCAGCAACTAGGAAGGCATTATGAGGTTGAAAGAGGGTTGAAGGAACCAAGATTCAAGCTTCAAGGCTCAACCCATTGGGGCTTATTCTTTAGTTTCTTCTTCTCTTTCTCTTCCATTTATCTTGAATGCGGATTTTTATATTCATTTTTGTATTCATTGTGTAACTAACTGTGTTTAGATTATTCTTTGAATCTCCCTTTGGCATTGAATGATTTGTACCCCTTTTTGAGTTTATATGAAATATTTGGGTTTTGTTCTATCATATTGTGCTTAATGTTCTTATTTTTCTGATCAACTTGTGGGTGATTTGTTGAAATCCTTTGAGCCTAGACATAGGACTTTAGGTTTTAGATCATTTGTATGGTAGATGCATGTTCGATTTCATTCCAATGGCGGAGTGGGTTGATTCATTAATAGGATAGACATATACCTATTAGTCGTGCATAGCCTTAGTTGAGAATCAATCTTAATGCTTGTTGTTTATGCTGGTTCTCATGGACGCATAGTGAACTAGGTAAATAGCATAGGGTTAATCATCCTAGACATAGGCTTTTAACTAACTTAGTTTCTCAGGCTAACCTAATTTGGTCGTTTGTATGCTCAAAGGGGCTGCATGTGTTTAGTTGAAATAGGGGGTGAAAGAGGATTTTCTAGGTTCTCAATTTATCCTTGCTTTTCTTTATGTCTTGTAATTTATTTATCAACTTATTTTCCACTTTACGTTTACTTGCATAGAATTAATTAAGCTGTAAATTAATATTTAGCTTTGGAAATTACCATAGTCCTTGTGGAGATGATCTTACTCATCATTTTTATTACTTGCGCGACCCGTACACTTGCGATTAGCAAAAGATCGATTAGTTTCCGAATCAGCACGAGGATTGGTAGGCAGGAATGCAACGATTGTTGGAAACTGAAGGAAGGATAATCATATAGGAAGTCTTTAAAAACAAATTTCTAGAGAAGTATTTTCCAACCAATACAAGGCATGCTAAGGAAATGGAGTTCCTTGGTCTGAAATAAGGAGGAATGTCAGTCAGTGAGTATGTTGCTAGGTTTAAAAGCCTATCAAAATTCTCGAGGTGTTTTCAACTACAGCCTGATGAGGAGTGGAAATGCCATAAGTTTGAAGAGGGTTTAAGGCATGATTTGAAGCGAGCGGTGTTACCTTTCCAGATTAACTAATTCCCAGCTTTGTTAGATAAGTGTCACCGGATTGAGGAGTTGGATCAATCTCGAGACACGAGGAATCGTAACTTTGGACCTTCTCGATTCCAAAGGGGAAAGAGTAACAACGCCAATCGTTTTCAACAAAAGCTGTATTCACGACCGCCGAGAAATCAACCTCAACAGAGATCATATGGAGGAAGTCTTAGTAGCAATAGATTTGGTCAGACTGTGGCATCTTCGTCAAAATGCTTGAAGTATGGAAAGGACCACTTAACGAAAGATTGCATGATAAAGGGGATCATTTGTTTCAGATGCAGAATGCCCGGACATATTTCTAAAGATTGTAATCAACCCAAGGCAGAGCCTTCTGTTAGCAATGTTCGAGCTGCAAGACCTCAGGCAGAAGGAAGAGTTTATACTATGAGCGGAGCAGAATCCTCCCAATATGAAGATTTGATTACAGGAGATTGTGCCATAGGAGGTAATCTTTTGATTGTACTGTATGATTTGGGGGCGACCCATTCTTTCATTTCTTATGACTGTGTGGATCAATTAGGATTATATGTGTCTTCATTTCCTTTTGATTTGATTGTTTCTACTTCTACTGCTAAGCATGTTGTTACTACTCAAATATGTTTAAATTGTCCTATTTCTGTCAAAAACTGAACATTTTCTGTTAATTTGATTTGTTTACCTCTTTCTCAAATAAACGTAATTTTAGGAATTGATTGGTTATCTTCTAACCATATCCTGTTTGATTGTTCCAATAAGACTTTAGTATTTCTTGAGATTGAGAATTCTGGATTTTTAACAGCCAACCAAGTCAAAGTTTTCTTGAGGGAAGGAGCTCAATGATACATGTTATTATCTTCTTTGGAGGTCAAGAGTGAGGAGGATATGAATGCTATTCTTGTAGTCAAAGAGTTTTCTGAGGTTTTTCCTGACGATATACCTAGACTACCACCGGAAAGAGAAATAGAATTTTCTATTAATCTTGTACTAGGATTTGGTCCTATATCAAAGGCACCATACCGGATGTCACCATCAGAGTTAGCTGAACTCAAAAAGTAGCTGGTGGAACTATTGAGACAACAGTTTGTGAGACCAAATGTATCACCGTGGGGAGCTCCAGTGCTATTGGTTAAGAAGAATGATGAAACTTCTCGTCTATGTGTAGATTATCGCTAGTTGAATAAGGTCACAATCAAGAATAAGTATCCACTTCCGAGGATAGATGACTTAATGGATCAACTAAAGGGAGCTGTCGTATTCTCCAATATTGATCTATGATCTGGTTATCATCAGATCCATGTAAAAGTAGAGGATGTTCCTAAGACAGCTTTTCGAATGCGTTATGGGCATTGTGAATATCTTGTGATGTCGTTCGGAATAACGAATGCTCCTGCTGTATTCGTGGATTACATGAATAAGATCTTTTGTCCCTATCTAGACAAATTTGTCATTGTCTTTATTGACGATATTCTGATCCATTCTCCAAGTCATAAGGAACATGCTAAACATCTCAGTGTGGTTCTCCAGATTTTGAAGGAGAAGAAGTTGTACGCTAAGCTATCTAAGTGTCAGTTCTGGTTGGAAGAAGTTTAATTTTTGGGTCACGTAATTTCTAAGGAAGGAATTGCAGTAGATCTTGAAACAGTTTTTCAATGGGAAAGACTGAAGACTGTAACGGAGATCCATATTTTTGTCAGATTAGCTAGTTATTATCGAAGGTTTATTAAGGGATTTTCCAAGATAACAGGACCTCTTTCCCAGTTTACGCGAAAGAATCGAGTTTTTACATGGCCTGATACATGGGAGGAAAGTTTCCAAGAGTTGAAGAGAATTGTAACGCCCTAGGACAGATATCTAGATGTATCTAAAATATATAGAGATAACAGTACTAGCTACGTCACTTACAACATAACTAACAACTAATATATCTATAACAACCAAGCAAGTCATTATAGAAAGCCTTGAGAGAATGCGAAAAACTTAAATTTATACATACATATATATATATATATATATATACAACCTTAGCCACAGAAGGGCTTATTGTAATACATACCTCTGAATATAACTACAAAGTAAATATAACAAAATACATAAGCTTTGTCTAAGACAAGAAACAAATAAAACTATACTACACTAGTTCTTCTATTTCTTGAAGTTTTTACTCAATGATGATTCTTGACCTGTTTCTACCGTGAAAACACAGAAAAGGGGTGAGAACATAAAGCATTCTCAGTAATAAACATATATTTCATAGCATAATAACTATGTAAACTGTATGCATAATTAAACTAAACTCAACATTATACGATCGCCTATACAACCGTATAACCTTATCTATACTTACTCTCATAGGAGTTTCCTCCACTATAATTGATAACTGTATAATACTTATTAGTGTAGCCAAATCAATATCTTCTATACCGTTAATATAAGCAACCGCCCATACAATCGCTTATGTCAATAGCCACAGACAATTGCCCATACAATTGGATTGTAATTGCAAGGCTGACGATCTAACGCTACCTCTACTTGTTCAGTTTAGGAAACTCTGGTTCCATGAACTCTTACTAAGGTTGGGAGTGAATTTATCACTTCCTGGTCCTACCTACGACAAAGGAAAAATTGTAATCCTTACTAACTACAAACTTGCTCATAGACCCAACTCAACCTTGTGAAAGAGTTTATTGTGTCAAGTGCATCATTTTGACCCAACTTATGGAGTCAAATGAGCTTTTCTTTGATCTTTGCACACTTAACTCAACTCTATTGCAAGTGAATAATTTGTGCATCTAGATAAGTAAAATGTACATATCTCATTTGTATCTGGCTTTCCTTGTTATTGCACTACCGGTAGTGTCCTATGTCACACTAGAGTGCTCAAGATTCCAAATAACTGTTTTAATAACTCCTAACTCTTGAAATACATAATTACTTGATCTTAAGTACTTAACTTAGTATTCAAGGAAGTAACTCTCTTCCTACATACATCTTCAACTCAACTATACTATTAGAAGAGCTAAACATTTTTCTACTATACTCAATGAATATGACAAGCTTTCAAGTGATAGTTCATCCTAGTGTGTATTAAACAATGCACAAGATCTCATTTATCTAGAGAACTTAGTATACAATCGTTCCCGCTTAGGAACTAAATACACCAACTTAACTCCACTTGAGTGAAACTAACTCATGAGTGGTTAGTACTTGCAACACTTCGTTGCTTAAGGTCCTAGGTATTCTTCTAAAGTAATCCACTACTCTTGGATATCCTAAGGCTCATACCTTTACTAATTAGCTAGAGTAAATGTTACTAATTCATTCTAGTACACTTGAATCTATTACACTAACTCATCACATCTTGTGTGACATCTAATGCCGCACTAAGTGCCTAGGATGCTAGATACCTACCTATGGCAATCCTTAACTACTGGATGCACCAAGGTCTAAACTTTCTCATCTACACTAAAGGGTTATTTCCTCTTTGAAATATCCCTAAAAGTATCTTAACACACTTAAGAATACATGTAAGAATGATCCCAACTAGCAGGGAACTCCCAAACATTAAGAAGAACAATCTCACAAACTCCTGGCACTCATGCCTAGCCGTGACTTCCCCACGCCTAGGCATGGCTGGTGTCCTATCTCATGCCTAGGCTTCGTATTACCACGCCTAGGCGTGGTGCTCTCTGCCTAATCAGTATAGAAAACTGACCAACCCATGCCTAGGCATGGTTTAGTCACGCCTAGGCGTGACCCTGCGACAGAAAGTCAAAAACTGCTGCAGAATTTTGCAACAGTGTGGCATTGCTCCAATGGTGCCACACACAAATTTTGATCACTTCTCAACTGTTTCTTAATGATTTTAAGTCCCAAATAAGTTTGCTAACATGAAGGGAACATAAAACACTAAGTGATTTCTTGAAAATTGGATCAAAACACCAAATCATCCATCAAAAGCCCAAAATCTACACTTTGCACATTTTAGGTCCAAATGGCTAGATTTTAGTTTTTACTCCAAACTCTTAGTATGATCAAGTCATAAACACTACTTATAACTCATCCAAGCAAGAAAATCTCATAAAACATCTCTATATCTCATTTTGACCCTTTAAGCACCAAAGGTGCAACTATGGTGAAAATGACAAAAATAGAAGGAGATAAGTGGAAAAGCCCTATCTCTAGCTCCTCAAGTTGCTACAAGGATGATGGAGATGATGAAGATCTTCAAGCTTTGATCCTCTTCCTTGATTTTCCTCTCCTCCTTCTCCTTCTTCCCCTTTCTCCCTTCTCCCATTTCTCTATTTTCTTTCTTTCCTTCTGTTTCTATTTTTTGGAGGGACCTTCGTGAGAGGGAGAGAAATATGAAAGATAGGACATAGAAGGAATTTAGGAAAAAAATTAACTTAAGTTTCTGTGCTAAAACTTATATTTGCTAAGGACACTTGAATTTAACTAAATCAAGTTTTCCAACTTCCAACAACTCTGAAATAAATCCCAGGATTCATCAAAATTATTGTTTCACTGATATCTTATTTTTCCATATCTGCTGGGGTTCAATCCGACATTAAAAGCACAACCAGTATGCCTAAAAATACCAAACTGACTCTGATTATTCTCAAATTTTAACTACACCTTACTTAGCTTATTTGTGACATAGAAACAAACTTTCTAGGTTTATTTCTCTTAACTTAGCAATTTATGCTATTATCGGAGTCATTTTAAGCTACTTTTCAACTTATGGGTTGCAACTAAGTGCCTAAATGAACTCAATTTGTCACAAAACTTAACTGACATGTTATACAAGTATAATAGTACCTCTGAGACCATATATAGGTTTAACATGTTTTCTTGGGATGTTACTAGAAGACTAACAACTTCGCCAATATTGATTTTAAGTGATTCCAGCGAACCTTTTGAGGTGTATTGTGATGTTTCATATCAGGGTTTAGGATGTGTGCTCATGCAGAATAGAAAAGTAGTATCGTATGCTTCAAGGTAGTTGAAAGTACATGAGAAGAATTATCCGACGCATGATCTGGAGTTAGCTGTTATGGTGTTTGCGTTGAAGATTTAGAGGTTTTTTCTATATGGAACAACATTCAATGTCTACAGCGATCACAATAGTCTGAAGTATCTGTTTGATCAGAATAAGTTGAATATGAGGCAAAGAAGGTGGCTAGAGTTTTTAAAAGATTATGATTTTCAACTTCAATATCATCTTGGAAAGGCAAATGTCGTAGCAGATGCTTTGAATAGAAATATGCTTAATGTCTCTGTTATGATGATCAAGGAAGGTGAATTGATAGAATAATTCAGGGATATGCGGTTGTCTGTGGAATTGACATTGGAAAGGATTTGCTTGAACACGGTTACTATTTCAAATGATTTGATGGAAGAAATTCAAGAGAAACAGGGAAGTGATCAATATTTGCAGAACGAGAAGCAATTAGTAAAGCAAGGTGTTGTCTCAGAATTTAAGGAAGGACTTGATGGAATCCTAAGGTTTGGAGATATGATTTGTATACCAAGTAATCCAAAGCTTAGGAAGTTGATTCTTGATGAAGCCCACAAGAGCAAGTTGAGTATGAACCCAGGAACAACTAAGATGTATCAGGATCTGAAGCGATTATATTAGTGGCAAGGGATGAAGAGAGACGTTGCTAAGTATGTATCATCTTATTTGGTTTGTCAAAAAGCTAAAGTAGAACATCAAAAACCTTCAGGAATATTACAATCCCTGACTATTTCAGAATGGAAATTGGATAGTATTGCAGTAGATTTTGTTGTTGGACTGCTAAAGACTAGAAATGGTTATGATTCAATATGGGTGATTGTTGATTGGCTTACGAAGTCAGCACACTTCTTTCCAATTAACATAAGGTATTCAACAGAAAGATTGACCCAGGTGTATATCGATAAAATTGTTAGACTTCATGGTGTACCCTTTAGTATTATTTCGGATAGAGACCCAAGGTTTATGTCAAAGTTTTGGTAGAGTCTACAAGAAGCTATGGGGACAAAACTTTGTTTAAGTTCTGCTTATCATCCGCAAACAGGTGGCCATTTGGAAAAAATAATTAAATCATTGGAAGATCTATTAAGGGCTTGTGTTTTGGAATAAACTGGAAGTTGGGATGAATTCTTACCTTTGATAGAATTCACTTATAATAATAGTTTCCATTCAAGTATAGGGATGTCACCCTATGAGGCATTATATGGACGACAATGCAAAACACCTTTGTGTTGGTACCAAGATGGGGAGAATTTTACATTAGGACCTGAGCTTGTGCAACAAACAACGAAAAAAGTTAAGATGATTCAAGAAAAGAAGAAAACCTCTGGAGTTTGAGGAAGGAGAAGATGTGTTTTTGAGAGTTACACCCACGACTGGGGTCAGATGGGTTATTAAATCCAGAAAACTCACTCCTAAATTCATTGGATCATATTAAATTCTTTGTCGGATAGGTCTAGTACCAAACTAAATAGCTTTACCGCCTTTTCTTTCTAACCTTCATAATGCCTTCCTTGTGTCGTAATTACGAAAGTATATTCCTGATCTAACCCATGTCATAGAACCAGATACAGTATAATTAAAAGAGAATTTGACCTATGAAACACTTCCTGTTAAGATCAAGGATAGGAGAGTAAAGCAACTCAGAGGAAAAGAGATTTCATTGGTAAAAGTAATCTGGAATGATGTAACAAGATGCAACATAGGAATTAGAGGACAAGATGAAAGAGCAATATCGGCATTTGTTCTAAGGTATGATAAATTTCGAGGATGAAATTTTTTTTAGAGGGGGAGAGTTGTAACACCCCTAAATTTCGTATTCTTTAGAGGACAAGTGTTTTTAGCGGGATTCAAAAAATAAAAATTTTTTAGGGCAAAAAAATTTTGGATTGTTAATACGGGGCTGGGGGAGCTTACTAAACTTGAATCCGGAAACAATTTTTGAAATTTTATTTTTTTAAGATTTTATCTGACAAATAAAATCTAGGTATGTTTTATTGTCCATTGGACAATAATCACTAGTTTTGCAAGCAGTAGCTTTTGTCCATTGGATAATAGCTCTCGGTAAAAATCTAGTTAGATGATTCTAGACTTAGGCTAGTCATCATTTTCTAGAAGCATTCTTTGTGACTCACTAGGTGACACACCTTATGACTCACTAAGATGAACCTATTAGAAACAAGTCAAGAATGGTGGCCATGACTCACTAGGTGACAAGCCATGTGACTCACTACATGGCTCACAAATTTTGGTGACTCACCTTGGTGACTTCTATGGCCAAGGAGTGTAGGAAAGTCCTAGGAACTTGTCTTTCACTTATTCATTTCTATCTTCACTTTCATGAAGCAAAGAAACACAAAACTCTCACTTTTCTCTCCATTGAAGCCCACGACCAAAGCACCAAAAACACCATCCAATCTTCTATAATTTTAACTAACCTTATATCTTAAACCTATACACTATTCTAAGACACTTTGGTGTTATGACTATCATCTAATTCATCCATCTTCTATCTTTTTCTTCAAGCTTAAGATTTGAAGCTTTTAAGGAAAAGTTTTGTAATCTTCATTTTTCTTTTCTATTTCAAGTTCTAAGACCATAACTTTGATCTATGGTCATCCTAGTCGAGTCTTAGATGTTAATACTTGTGTGTTTACTTTGTTTCATGAACAACTTGGTGGAGAAAGTTTACTTAAAGGAGACATACAAGGAGCTTTGAGCATCATCTAAGGTAAGAGGGAGATTAACCTCATCAACCACTCATGGTGGTGAAGAATGAAATTTGTGTTGTTGGTGAAAAATTCATGTGAGGATTTATTCACTTGTTTGTATAAATTTAGTGACTTGTATTTATATGCTTTATGTGATTTTATTGCTTTAGTAGTATGCATGATATTTGTTATGGTAGAAATTGATGATTGAAATATGTTGTATGCTTTGAATCATGTGGGAAGAATGAAGTTTTTTTGTTCGAAAGACCAACATGGCTCGCGGCCATCAAGCTTAAAATAGGGTATCCAAGGCAAAAATATTTTATTAGTTGTGGACTTAGTTGATTTTGTAATAAGGATGTGAGTTAAGGTTTTACAAGTTAAGAAGGAAGTGAACAAAATTTTATTATGGGAAAGGAATTGGATTATGGTTTTACAAAATGGAAAAGGAAATAAATAATTTTTTTGTTATTAATCATCAAGAAATTTTCATTCATGATGTTGGAAAATAAGGTTGAAAAGCAAATTAGAAACTTAAAGTATTTTATTTAAGTGGATTTTTAGTAAAGTAAATGGAAAAGATTTTATTAAATTAAAATAATGCAAGTTTTGGGAATAACATTAGAAAATATTTTCTAGAGGAGTTTTAGCAAGAAAATATTGGAATTAAGGTTAATTTTTATATTAAACTTGAAAAGTTTCAAAATTAAGTTTAGAAAGCTAATAAAAGCTTTACGCGATTGAAAAATAGTGTTAAAACCTTACGCGTTTGAAAAATGATGATTTTTGAGCTACGCAATTGAGAAAACGTTTAAAAATTTTTATGCGATTGAGAAAACGTTGAAAAATATTTACGCGATTTGAAAATGTAACAAAAATATTACGCGATTGTGAAAATGCGATAAAAGTGCTATGTGACTGAGAAGAACAACAATTTGCTGTCGGGCCGACGTACTGGACCTGAAGATGTCAATATATGGTTTTGGTCAATGGTGGCTTGTTTTTGTGAAAAAACCATGTTTTTGACATTTGTCTGTGTGTTGAATCATTAAACATGCATAAAAAGTCGTTCAGACTATGTTTACTAAGGTTGTATGCCTAGGAGTTGAATTACACCTAAGTGTGGGTGCGAATTGCTTAGTGTAGGTCACTTATTGATCTTGGAGGCGTCGGGGCATGGGTATCCCACAAGTGGACAGTTAGTAGCTCCACTAAGCCGTGGTGACTGAGCACCACACCGACGATCTCGACTAGACACTATTCTATTCTCGATCTTGTGAAGAATGTCTTGTCTAAGCTATGATGCGTATGCTGAACTTGTGATAAGCAATTTGTTGAGGCTAACGATATACGGACATATCTCCCAGATCATTCTCTTTGAAATTGTGTTTTAGCTCCATGGAGTAGGAATTGGTCCATTGTGCTTATGCATAGTCATTTGAAATATTATTATGTCATATGTCTGTTGAATTATCTGTTATTTGACACCATGAATGTTTATTTGTTATTTATGTATTTGAATGGCATTACTGTCTCTATGCTGCCATATTGGTATTGATATAGGAGATCTCACATCTTTGTTGCATTATTCTGTTTTATGTTTATGCTTAGTAAAGATTGTGAGAATGACGAGGAAGTATCGCACCCATTCTGTTTGTGTTGATTTTTTTGAGGTTTGGTGATGGCATCGAGATCGAGTTTTCTCAATTACGTTTGTGCGCAGTTTCAAGGGGGCATGAATGTCTTGCGTGTCAACCTAGAGACAAAGTGTATTAGATATATTGGGGATGTGACCCTGTTGGGAAGTAGGACCTATCATGGGGTTACTACTTTTTCGTTTACTACTTATGTGCATTTAGAATTTTACATGCCTAAGAGACATTTGCGGGGTGATTGTAACACCCTGAAAATATGTAATTTTATGATAAATAGTCATTTTATAATATTTGTAATTTTTGTAAATTTTTCTGGATTTTTCTGAGAACGTGAAATATTTTAATATTATTTTCATTTTACGTGCACACTGAGCGGAACCAGGGAAATGAGATATTTTTCTCGAGGACCTTGATCTGTGGAAACGTCGATGGGAGATCTTACTAAACCTGAGGCTGGACACAGTTTACGAGGTTTCATATTTTTTGAGATTTTTATCTGATAAATAAAAATCGTTGTACACTTTATTATCTGTTGGACAATTAATACTGGCTTTGCTATCTGTAACAGTTGTCCATTGGGTAATAGCTTGTAGTAAAAATCCTTATCACCTTATCTAAAATTTACTTTGTGTCACATCTATTAGTTTTATTTCAAAAGAAATATTAATTTAATCAAAGCTTAGTAAGGGAAGCTTCCAAGAAATTTTCCCAAATAACATATTTCTCTCTCTTCCCTCCCCACTCTCTCCACGGTAGATGCACTCCTCGGGGGAGCTAAAAATTGTTTTCTCACATTTATCACTTCATTCCCATTTCAAAACACAAAAAACACTTAACACCTTTCTCTTTCTTTCTTTTCTCTCTTCTCATTTTCTTCAAGCATTCTTACTTCTTCTCTTCTTCCTCCTCCACGACACACCTACACATTGGAGACCATCTCCATTTGTTTACTATACACATCACATTTCTAACTTCTTTCCACCATTCTAAGGCTCTTCTCTTTGGTGGTCATTCACAAGTTCTTCCTCTCCCATTTTCCATCATTGAAGCTAAAGCTTAAAGCTTTTGAGGTAAAGTCCTCAACTTTCTTCTCTTTTCTTCTGATTTTCGTTTTTCTTGGTCACCTATGTGACCAAGAACTCATCTTTCCATGGTTTGAGTGAACATTTTGAAAGTTGCTCACCCTAGGATTTTCTTGAAGGTAGAAAACAAAAATCAAGAACAAAAGGGGCTTGCATCCTTGTGTTGTCTTCAATAGGTAAGAGGGAGATAATCCTCTTCAACTAATCTTAGTAGTAAGCAGATGTCCTATATTTTTTTGTTGATAAGGGAATCCATGTGAGATTACTCTCTTTGTTATATTGTATTATTTTCATAATTTTGTGGTTTTTTCATTTGTATGAATCTATGGACTAGCATTGTGTATTTGATGACTATGAATCTATTGATTGTTATTTTGTACCTTGATGACCATGAATCATAATTTGGATTGTTTGAAAATGAATGAGAAGCTTTGAAAATGAATGGGCAAAGGTTCTGCAGAAATGAATTCTACAGAATCCTTGCAACTGCACAAGCGCTCAGGCGCTGTGCAGTGAGCGCTCAACCGGCGCTCAAGCTCTGGAGCTTGAATGCTCAAGTGCCTAATGTCTAGAATGACTTCCAAAAACGTAGCTCAGTGAGCGCTTAAGCGCTGCATGTTGAGCGCTCAGGCGCTCAACCAACACTAAGGCGCTGGAGACCTGGCGCCTAGGCGCCCAGGGTAGAGTAGGTCAAAATATTGTGAGATGATAATTATGACTTTAATAATTGATATGTTATAGTTAAACTAAAGTAAATAACTTGATTTGTTAAGAGAATTCCTTTAGACGGAGAGATTTTATAAGAATTGTTAATCTAAAGTGAAATTCCATAATGAACCTTAAGGAGTGTTTTACCAATTTGTGAACTTAGTGCTATGTTATTTTGGGTCCATGAGTGGGACTAGGGAACTACTGATGTTTAAGTTGGACAAATTGTGATATGTTATG
This sequence comes from Ormosia emarginata, assembly GCA_029884605.1. NCBI lineage: Eukaryota > Viridiplantae > Streptophyta > Magnoliopsida > Fabales > Fabaceae > Ormosia > Ormosia emarginata. The sequence continues at coordinate 5,302,140 of JAQQTP010000074.1, forward strand.
GATATTGTTGGTGTTTATCTTGGCCAAAGTGTGGCATGTTATGAGAAAGTATATTATTGCCGAACATACACGAGTATGCATTGAGTCATCATGCATTGTGAAAGTCCGTTGGACTCTTTTGTCAAGGCGGTGCATGCTTGGGAGATTGAATTATACCTTAGTATGGGTGTGAGTAGACTAAGTGTAGGTCATATTGTTGGCCCTAGGGGCGTCGGGGTACGGGTGTCTCACAATAGACAGTGGTAGCTCCCCTAGGGCAGTGAGATAGACCGATGCAAACACACTGACGATCCGAACCGAGACACGTCCTAAATCGTGATCTTGCTGAGAGTGCCATGTATAAGCTATTGTTGCGCAAAATATTATTTTTCTGATAAGCACTTTATTTATAGGCTAATGAGATACTGACATGACTCCCTGATCATTCTCTCTGAATGTTTATGTCTAGCTCCATGGAGTAGGATTTTTGGTACCTCATGCATTATGCATTATCAGTCTCATATTTCTTTTGGCATAAGTGTCTATAACTATTAAATTGTTTCCTTTTAATTATTGAAATAATTATCTGATTGATAAATTGTTTACTGCCTGAGATACTGTGATTATTTCTCTTGTATTGTTTATTTTATTATTACTGTTAATATATATATATATATATATATATATATATATATATATATATATATATATATATATATATTGTGATGTGATGTGGGCATCCAACGCCGTTTCGTTTTCTTGCTGCCATATTAGTATTGAATACTGGGTGTCTCACGTCTTTCCTGTATCTCTATATTTCTGTTTTATTTATATGCTTCTGAGAAGACATCCATGAAGAAGGGGAAGCGCTCGAGTTTCCTGGTTTCTAGCCCGATTACGATTAGTGCTTACTTGAAGATGTCATCACGTTCGCAAAGATTTTTGGGATATGCGATGATGACCTTTCACGGGGGTCCTAACTGTTGGCATATAAACCTGCGCACAGACCATTGCATTTATCATAGGGACTTGACGGTGTCCTTAGCTTGGGGTCACTATGACCCGTCTGTTTTTAATTTTACTACTTTTGTTCATTTGGAATTTTACTTACCTGTCCGTGATTTGTGGGATGATCTCTATTACACCCCGCGAGAGGATTCATTTCTTTCCACTGCTTGAGCCTCTGCTCGAAATTCGATTGCTCTGATGATGATTTCATCTGATGAGGAAGACCTAGAGGAGGATCCGGCTACGGTTCCTTCTTGTCAGTCTTAGGTGTAACACCCTAATGAGGATGTCACATTTTCAATACTGTAATAATAAAACCTTACCCAAGTTATAAAACATTTGATACATAATTAATATGAGTTGTAAAACTTTTCTTTTTATACATGATATCATTAAATAAAATATAATGAAGCATAAAGTAAAACAAACTATTATTACACACCATAATATACATATGATTTTTGTCTTAAGTATACAAATAATTTACAACTACAAATATTTAATAAAGCAGTAAAAAGTTAACATAACCCTAAAACATAAACATGCCCAAGTGCACATCAAAGATTTCTAACCTTTCGAAGGATCCTCCTCAGATGGATCGTCGAACGACAGAAATCCTGGATGTCTCGCAGCTCTACGAACAGGAGTTCGTGCTGTCAATATGCTACTAAGCTCACTGGGTGCATGAAAACATCCTCCCCAGTAACGCCTAATAGACAAAGGCAACTTTAAATGCAAATAAAAAGTAGTAGTAAACATCAATGCTCCATCATACTCTCTACGCAGGGACACAGTCAGACACCCCACATACACAACTGACCCTCTCTCAGCTTGTAACATCCCCGGGACTGCCTGCAGGATTGACAAGTGTCTCCACAAACCAACACATGTCTTTTCAGCGTGCTTTGTCCTCACTCACACTCATCCTAGGAAACTTCCTAAGAGGTCACTCATCCCACAATTGCTCCAGGTCAAGCACACTTAACAATGGAGTTCTTATATTCTAGGCTCCCGAAAAGAAGTTGCAACTTGTTGATATGGCTACGCCTAATCAATTCCCTTAAGCCATCCTCAACTATGCAGTCCCATATCTGCACAGTCTATGAATCCCTCTCATTCCGGTGCGTATTCAGTTCATTCATGGGACCCTTAGCCTAGAAGCATGCTAAGAGCCGCTCCTTGTATGTGCTTCTCATGCACCGGCGTCCACTCCCTGCCCTCATCAACCCCGGGACACCACACAGCTCGCAGACGCCAGGCCTCTGAGCCTCCGTGAAACTCAAGTCTCACAAAACCCAAGAACTCAGGCAAAGCCATAACCACAAGATCAATCCAAATGATAGGGGTGATCTAATGATTTGCCTTCCTCGAACTAATCGCTTGGTTGTTGCTCCTCCGGGTACTGAATATCTAGAGGCTGCTCCTCTTCCTCTTCCTCAAACTCTTTACAGAACATAAATAATAATACAGAAAACGCATACAAAGAGGTGAGATAATCTACATCATTACCATCATGGCAGTACAGAAAATGACAATACATATAGATATACAAGTTCATACAACAGTTCATACTATCACATCATAAATGACATCTCAAGTCAAATATAAATAATCACAATTACTCATATTATAATGCAGACCATATATGCAAATATACACCGACTCATTCCTACTCCATGGAGCTAAACACAGACATCAGAGAGAATGACCCAGAAGACTTATCCGTACCTCAGGCTGCCCAGCCAACTATTACACAGTCAAACGTCGTATAAATAGCACACAGTCAAAATTGTCGTGTAGTTAGTACACAGTCCAAACGTTGTGCACAACAGGCATTGTACTAGATAGTCTCCACAAGATCTTGATTAAGAATAATGCTTGTCGAGATCGTTAGTGCGTTGCTCGTTACCACGGCCCAGAGGAGCTACCAATTGTCCACATGTGGAATCTTCTGCACACTAACGCCTCCAAGTTCACTCAATGAACCGCACTACACCTATCACACCCGCAACACAATGTAATTCATCTCGTCAGCCAATTGCCAATTTCAACCAAATTGACACATCTCTCAATATATGTATATGAACCATAATTACACTAATATCCTTATTATCACTATAAACCGTAATTACAACAATACTCTTAGTATCGATATAAATCAAATATAGTATGTCTTTACTTGACAGTACTATTTCTCAACATATCCGGGTTCACCACTTTGGCCCGACAGTAAAATTCACTATTCCTTTTAGTCGCATAAAGATTTTATCGCGTTTTCACAATCACGTCACCTTTTTCAAATATTTTCAAATCGTGTAAATATATTTGGACATTTTTAAAATTGCGTAAGATTTTTAAATTGTTTTCTCAATTGCGTAGCTTAAAATTCTTCATTTTAAATACGCGTAAGCTATTTCTAGCATTTTTCAATTACGTAAAATATTTTCTTTACGTTCTAATTATACTTTGAAACTTTCTCCATTATTTGTCCATTTTTAATTAATTTTGACAGCATTTTGTCTAGAAAATGATATTTTTTACATTTTTCTTCAAAAATTACCTTGCTTTAGTTATAACCATTATTTATACTTTGAAACTTGCTAACGTGCTTCAAACCCAAAGGTGAGCTCTACGTTAATATTTTTCAAGTGTTCAATTTATTTCTTATTTATAATTAATTGCTCTAATTTAGGTTTCTAAAACTAAGTTCATTTATTTTGTTCTCCAAAAATTCATTGAAATTGAATTCTCTTTAAGTTAACTACTTAATCTACATTAAAAAATAATTTTGGAATCAAATATACATTGAATGACATATTCTTTACAAATGATCTCTAAATTATCTTCCATCTTCTAAGTCATTGTAAAAATTCATTAATTCAATTAAATCAATTAATTCATTCCTTTAGAAAATGGTTAAGAACATTTTGGTTCTTTTTTTCTTGATGAAGCTGTGAGCTTTATTATGTTCTTTGGAACACTCATGCAAATCCTCACATGTTATTCACATCCTACCATAATTATCATACATATATGAACACATACTATATATTTTAAAGCTTTAGATATGCTTGCAAACATAATCAATCACAAATAAGAAAAGACATTAAATAACCAAGTGAATGAATCCTTATGGATTCTTCACCACAATTACATCCATTTTCTCACCACCACATAAGGTTGATGAGATTTAATCTCCCTCTTACCTTAAGGGAAGACAAACTCCTTCTAACTCTTCCTAGTGATTTTCGTGTGACCTCCAAAGGATCCCTAACAACTCAAACAAATTTTTAAAGAGTCATAACCATAGGTGAAAAGTATAAACCATGGATCAATCATGGCTTAGAACCTAAGAAATCAAGTTAGAAATAAGAAACAAGGATTTTTACCTTGTAGGAAAGAATCTTCAAGGTGGTTTTCCAAGCTCAAGATGAATTTTTTTTAAGAAACTTTCAAGATGAAAGATGCTTAGAATGGTGTTTGGATTTGAGAAGTGGTGTTAGGTGAAAATTTAGAAGAGTGGAGGTGTTAGTTTAGGGTGTTGGCTGAATGGCTCTAGGAGAAAAACTATGGAGTTGTTCTTGGTGTTCTTGAAGAGAAAAAGGAAATTTTTGGTGATAGTAAAGATGAAGATGAAATGACTTAGTAAAAATGCTCTCCAACATCTCCTAATTTTTACTTGGTCGTGGAGCTCCCTCAAAGGAGGTGGCCATCTTTGTTGACCCTCCAAGACCTCCTAACAACCTTAGATGTGATCTAGGGTGGATATCCAAGGCTTTGCCCTTAAGCTAGCTTCCTATTGGTGCAGGAAATCAAGTCATCAAGCTTCTTGATCCTTCTTGAAGAGCCTTGGCCGAATTGCTCCAAGGGAGAGCAAACTAGGTTTGTGTTCACTTATGCCATCTAGTTAGACTTAGGTGCATTAGTTAGGTTGCTTAGTTACTTGTCTAACTATCTAGTTACTTAAGATAACTAGCCTTAGTCTTGATATTACTAGAACCTTCTCTAACTAGAACTCTACGGTGTAGCTAACTAGGTTTACTTCATTTAGTTACTACTTAGATACATTAATTTAACTTAGTTTAGTTAGATTAACTTAGTTTAGTTTTTCTAGTTACTTACTAACTAGTCTAACCACTTTTGTGGACTTGTTTCCTATTGGCTTAGAAATTTTCAAGCCACTATTGTTGACCACATCTCATTGGCTTAGAAATAAATCAAGCCAAAAACGTTGACTGATTCTCCAAGCGTGGGTCCCACAGACTTTTCTGGGTCTATGGTCTATTTGGAGCACAATTCTACTATTTTTAAAACAGTAGGTATTATCTAATAAAATAATATTATAAAAATATAAAATATTTTTATTGCACGATTAAATTCTAAAAATTAAAATATTAATACATGTATTACTTGGAATTAGGTTTAGTAAGATCCCCTAGCTCCGAATAATTAAATTAAGATTTTTTCGGCCCTGAAAATTATTATTTTCTTGACTCGGAGTAAATCACACACAACAGTCAAATACAGTCATAAAATAGTCAAATTAATTTTATAACACACAGAAAAAAATAAAACAGTACATTTAGGATAACATCGTAATTTAACCAAAAGTTGGGGTGTTACATTAGGGGGCTGGTACTATCGGTGGCTACTGATGGCTATCTGTATATTTTTTTGGGAAGCCTGATGTTTTGCCATTTTTTATGGCCTGTATATTTGTAAATATCTTGGGGTGGGTAAAGCCTTTGCTTTTTGTATACTTAATGATGTAATTAAACATGCTTAATGCAAATATATATATATAATATGTGGATGTATGGTTTTACTTTCATGTCGATTTATCCTGTAAATATATTCATTATTCTAAAAAAAAAATTACATTTACCCAATTACTATACATTTACGATTGAAGAGGCTTAATTATATATTAAAATCAACCGGGTATTAATTCATGATTTATTATTTTTCGCATTTTTATTTTATTTTATTATGGTGTGACGTTCCATCTTCTTCTAGAAAAAGAGGCGTTACACTGATTTGGTATCAAAGCCTCGGTTTAAGTTTTCTTTTGGTTCTTGTGGTTTGGACTTTCTTGTTCGTGCTTTGTGATTCTTTGTGTTTGGTATTCCGAAAGGATGCATCTAACTTTTTCCTGTGTTTTGTATAGTTTGATTTGAAAAGAGATATGGCTCGTAGAGGGGATATGACTACAGCGATAGAGGCGATTCAAAAGATGGCAGAGGCCATGCTGCAATAGAACCAGCAGACTGCTTAACAGCAAGAGAGAGCTACACAACAGTTGGAAGCTACTGCAGATGCTCAAAACTTGGCTGAATTTCATGCAACAACCCTCCTCAATTCAAGGGAGAATTTGATCCTGAGAAGGCTACTCTTTGGATCAAGGAGCTAGAGAAAGTCTTCAGAGGCATGAACTGTGCCAATGATAAGAAGGCGACTTATGTTGCATTTATGTTGGTTGGGGACGCAGAAGCCTAGTGGATTGGAGAACAGAGATTGCTGGAAATTGAAGATCAAGAAATTACTTGGGAGGTATTCAAGGAGAAATTCTTAGAGAAATATTTCCCTGCAAGTGCCATACATGCTAAGGAGATGGAGTTCCTTAGTCTGCGACAAGGGAACATGACGGTCCATGAGTACGCTGCAAAGTTTGAAAGCTTGTCCAAATTTTCAACTGATTTCCAACACCAGCCGAACGAAGTGTGGAAATGTCAGAAATTCGAAGAAGGTTTGAGGCATGATGTGAAGAGGGCAGCTATAACTTTGAGAAATAACCAATTTTTGGAGCTACTAGATATGTGTCGCCGGGTAGAAGACCTAGATCAAGTGCAGGACACGAGGAACTATAATTTTGGGCCTTTTTGGTCCGAGAGGGGAGGAAGCAACAATGTTAATTGCTATCAGAGAAAGCCTTATTCAAGACCACTTGGAAATCAGCAACAACACTCGCAAGGTGGAAGTCTTGGTAGAACTGGCCAGACTACGGCGTCTGCGCCAAGATGTTTGAAGTGCGAAAAGGAGCACTACACGAGGGACTGCACAATTAAAGGAGTCATTTGCTTTAGGTGTGGGAAGCTTGGACATGTTTCCCACGACTGCAACCAAGCAAAGGTAGAGCCTTCAGTCAATGCTGCGAGAACTGTGAAACCGCAGGCAAGAAGTAGAGTTTATACCCTGAGTGGAGCTGAGGCCTCTAAATCTGAAGATCTAATACAAGGAGAATGTATCATAGAGGGTAATCTTTTAACTATACTGTATGACTCTGGGGCAACCCATTCTTTCATTTCCTATGACTGTGTGAAACGACATGGTTTACCTGTGTCTTCTTTGCCTTTTGACTTAACTGTTTCAACCCCTACTGCTAAACATGTTGTTACTACTAAAGTCTATCTGAGTTGTCCTTTAATTATTGAAGGTCGAATCTTTTTTGTTGATTTGATCTGTTTACCTCTTTCCTAATTAGACATAATCTTAGGAATGGATTGGTTATCTTCTAACTATGTCCTGTTAGATTGTTCTAGTAAAACCATAATTTTCCCTATGGATGAGAATTCTAGATTTTTAACGGCCAACCAAGTAAAAGCTTTCTTAAAAGAAGGAGCTCAGGGATACATGTTATTGTCTTCTTTAAAAGTTGAGAACGAGGCAGATGTGAACACAATTCTAGTGGTTAGAGAGTTTCCCGAAGTTTTTCCTGAAGATGTACCTGGTTTACCACTAGAGTAGGAGATTGAATTCACCATTGACCTCGTACCTGGATCTGGTCCTACTTCTATAGCACCCTACCAAATGTCACCAGCAGAGCTAGTTGAACTCAAAAAGTAATTGGAGGAACTCTTGGAGAAGCAATTTGTTAGACCCAGTGTGTCCCCATGGGGAGCATCGGTATTGCTAGTTAAGAAGAAAGATGGTACTTCGCGATTGTGTGTGGACTATCGCTAGTTGAATAAAGTCACAATCAAGAATAAGTATCCACTTCTAAGGATAAATGACTTAATGGATCAACTGAAGGGAGCAACAATGTTTTCTAAGATCGATCTGCGATCGGGCTATCATCAGATTAAAGTAAAGGTGGAGGATATTTCCAAAACAGCTTTTCGTACCCGTTATGGTCACTACGAGTACCTGGTGATGCCTTTCGGTGTGACGAATGCACCTGCTATATTCATGGACTATATGAATAGGATCTTTTGTCCTTATTTGGACAGATTCGTTGTTGTCTTCATTGACAATATCCTGATTTACTCTCAAAATCAGGAGGATCATGCTGAATACCTTAGCATAGTTCTTCAAATTCTGAAGGAAAAGGAGTTGTACGCCAAGTTGTCAAAGTGTGAATTTTGGCTAGAAGAGGTCAAGTTTTTAGGCCATGTGATCTCGAAGGAAGGAATTACTGTAGACTGTCAAAAGTGGAAGTTGTTATGCAATGGGAAAGGCCGAAAGCAGTGACAGAAATTAGGAGCTTTGTAGGATTAGTTGGATATTACTGGAGATTAATTGAAGGATTCTCTAAGATAGTTGGACCTCTCACTCAGCTCATAAGAAAGAATCAAGCCTTTGAGTGGACAGATGCTTGCAAAGAAAGTTTCCAAGAACTAAAGAGGCGACTAACTACTTCACCAGTGTTAGTTCTACTTGACCCAAGTGAACCCTTCAAAGTGTATTGTGATGCTTCATACCAAGGATTAGGGTGTGTGCTTATGCAAAGCAAAAAAGTGGTGGCTTATGCTTCGAGACAGTTATGAGTGCATGAGAAGAACTATCCAACACACGACTTGGAGTTACCAGCCGTTGTATTCACTTTGAAGATATGGAGACATTTTCTTTACGGAGCGACATTCAACATCTTTAGTGACCACAGAAGCTTGAAGTATTTGTATGATCAGAATGAGTTAAATATGAGACCGTGAAGGTGGTTAGAATTCCTAAAAGATTATGATTTTCAACTTCAGTACCACCCTGGAAAGGCAAACATTGTGGCTGATGCCTTAAGTATAAAAGTGATTAATGTTTCTGCTATAATGATCAAAGAAAAGAATTTGATAGAATAATTTAGAGATATATGGTCCTTTGTGGAGTTGACACCTGGAAAGATTTGTATGAACATGGTCACAATCTCAAATGACTTAATGGAAGATATTTGAGAAAAGCAGAAAGTTAACAAGTTCTTACAAGAAAAAGGGAACTGATGAAGCACGGCAATGCAGCACCATTAGAGGAAGGAAACGATAGAATTTTAAGATTTATAGATAGAGTATGCGTGCCTAAGGATCAAGAACTCAGGAAAGTATATACTCGAACATGCTCACACGAGTTAGTTGAGTATGCACCCAGGAATAATCAAGATGTACCAAGATTTGAAGGAGCTATTTTGGTGGCACGAAATGAAGAGAGATATTGCTAGATATGTGTCTTCCTGTCTAGTTTGTCAGAAGGCAAAGGTCGAACATCAGAGACCGTCTGGAATGTTACAACCCCTAGCTATTCCCAAATGGAAGTGAGATAGTATTGCAATGGACTTTGTGGTTGGAATGCCAAAGACCAGAAAAGGTTACGATTCAATATGGGTAATTGTGGATCGACTCACGAAGTCAGCACATTTCTTACCGATCAACATAAGGTATTCATTGGAGAAGCTAACCCAACTATACATTGGTGAAATTGTCAGACTGCATGATGTTCCTACCAGTATCATTTCTAACAGAGATCCAAGGTTCACATCAAAGTTTTGGGAAAGTCTTCAAGAGGCAATGGGAATAAAGCTATGTTTAAGTTCTACATATCATCCCCAAACTGATGGTCAGTCAGAGAGGATGATTTAATCATTGGAAGACTTACTCAGAGCTTATGCTTTGGAACAAACTGGAAGTTGGGACGAAGTTTTACCATTGGTAGAGTTCACCTACAACAACAATTACCATTCGAGCATAGGGATGGCACCCTATGAGGTTCTATATGGGCGAAGGTGCAGAACACCTTTGTGTTGGTACCAGGATGGAGAACGACTTACTGTTGGACCTGATCTTATATAGCAAACAACTGAAAAGGTCAAGCAGATTCAGGAGAAGATGAGAACGTCTCAGAGTCGACAAAAGAGCTATGCGGACAAAAGGAGAAAGCCTCTTGAGTTTGAGGAAGGCGAGCATGTGTTTTTGAAAGTCACGCCCACGACTGGGGTAGGCCAAGTTCTTAAGTCTAGAAAGCTTACTCATAAATTTCTTGGACCTTACCAAATTCTTTGCCGGATAGGTCCAGTTGCTTACCAAATAGCCTTACCACCATTTCTTTCTAATCTTCACAATGTCTTTCATGCGTCACAACTTCGAAAATATATTCCTAGCCCAGATCATGTCATAACACCTGACATGGTACAATTGAAAGAAAACTTAACTTATGAGATGACTCCTGTAAGGATTGAGGATAAAAGGATGAAGCAACTCAGGGGGAAAGACATCCCATTAGTAAAAGTGATCTGGAACAAAACAACCGGAGATGCGACGTGGGAGTTGGAAGACAAAATGAGGGAGCAATACCCACAACTATTCTAAGGTATGAAAATTTTGAGGACGAAATTTCTATTTGAAGGGGAGAGTTGTAAAACCCGAAATTTGTAATTTTATGATAAATAGTCATTTTATAATATTTATAATTTTTGTGAATTTTTTTGGATTTTTCTGAGAATGTGGAATATTTTAATATTATTTTTCGTTTTACGTGTACATTGAGCGGAACCAGGGAAATGAGATATTTTTCTCGAGGACCTTGATCTGTGGAAATATCGATGGGAGATCTTACTAAACCTGAGGCTGGACACAGTTTATGAGATTTCATATTTTTTGAGATTTTTATCTGATAAATAAAAATCGTTGTACACTTTATTATCTGTTGGACAATTAATACTGGCTTTGCTATCTGTAACAGTTGTCCATTGGATAATAGCTTGTAGTAAAAATCCTTATCACCTTATCTAAAATTTACTTTGTGTCACATCTATTAGTTTTATTTCAAAAGAAATATTAATTTAATCAAAGCTTAGTAAGGGAAGCTTCCAAGAAATTTTCCCAAATAACACATTTCTCTCTCTTCCCTCCCCACTCTCTCCAAGGTAGATGCACTCCTCGGGGGAGCTAAAAATTGTTTTCTCATATTTATCACTTCATTCCCATTTCAAAACACAAAAAACACTTAACACCTTTCTCTTTCTTTCTTTTCTCTCTTCTCATTTTCTTCAAGCATTCTTACTTCTTCTCTTCTTCCTCCTCCACGACACACCCACACATTGGAGACCATCTCCATTTGTTTGTTACACACATCACATTTCTAACTTCCTTCCACCATTCTAAGGCTCTTCTCTTTGGTGGTCATTCACAAGTTCTTCCTCTCCCATTTTCCATCATTGAAGCTAAAGCTTGAAGCTTTTGAGGTAAAGTCCTTAACTTTCTTCTATTTTCTTCTAATTTTCGTTTTTCTTGGTCACCTATGTGACCAAGAACTCATCTTTCCATGGTTTGAGTGAACATTTTGAAAGTTGCTCACCCTAGGATTTTCTTGAAAGTGGAAAACAAAAATCAAGAACAAAAGGAGCTTACATCCTTGTGTTGTCTTCAATAGGTAATAGGGAGATAATCCTATTCAACTAATCTTGGTAGTAAGCAGATGTCTTATGTGTTGTTGTTGATGAGGGAATCTATGTGGGATTACTCTCTTTATTATATTGTATTATTTTCATAATTTTGTGGTTGTTTGATTTGTATGAATCTATGGACTAGCATTGTGTATTTGATGACTATGAATCTATTGATTGTTATTTTGTACCTTGATGACCGTGAATCATATTTTGGATTGTTTGAAAATGAATGAGAAGCTTTGAAAATGAATGGGCCAAGGTTCTGCAGAAACGAATTCTGCAGAATCTATTGGTGTATGCCCTAGAGGCCAATGCATTTTGTCTGTGTTTACATATATTATTTTATGCTATTTTTTGATATATGAGACATTTCATTTATTGTGTTATTTTTGGTAGACATAATAAAGTCCTTAGAATAGTAAATTTGATACCATAGGACATCAAGTGGATGACTTGATCGTGAGATCCTATTGGATAGAGCACTTTTCTTAAAATGTCCCTAGTCAAGTATTATTGTCAAATAGGACAACGATAATGCATTGAGACTAGTATGTGCGTAGACTGATGACCACATCTCACGGGTCATGGATATGAGATATCAAGTCTACACATGGATACATATTAGAGTAATGATGTATTGGACAGACCCGCCATGAGAATGCTACGTGGATCGTTACGTGAGTGTCATAAGCGATTCTCATAGTGATAATGGTGTATGTGGTCCTTTGACCTGAAATCACTACGATTCCTACATGAGGAGTTGTGTGTTTTAATGCCATCAAACGTCATCTGTAACAAGATGATTATAAAGTTAGTTATTAGACATACCGTGATACATGTGGAGGGATGTGAGTGACCTAGATGGGATTTGTCCCTCCTACATAATAGGAGTGATATCTTCGAGCCCCCTGATTGAGTGAGACTACGAAATGCATGACCATGCTCAAATGAGTCAGTATGAGATATTGATCTCATTTGTTATTACTATGTCTACTCGGGAATCAGGAAACTGAAGATTGAACTAAACAAGGGTGACACATTCCATGCCTTGTGTTCAATCTGGATATCTGGACAAAGGGACTAAACTACACGGAAACATTGGTCACGGATAGGTTATGTCAAATGACTGACATTCTCATTACTTGGGTAGCAGTGATGTGTTGCTAGATACCGCTCACTGTTTGTAATATTAAAATGAGATTTTAATATTACTACCAACATCATGAGAACCTGTAAGGTCGCACACGTAGAACAGACTTGATTGGAATAATAAGGATCCAAGTTGGACTTGGATTCAATTGTGGGCCTAACTCATGACAGATGGGTTTAGGGTTGCACAGCTTACCTTGCTACTACTCACACTCACTTAAGGTAGCCACTATTATAAATAGTACTGCTAAGGGGGCTGCTACTAGGTTACAACACAACCCTAGCCACACCTACAGAAAGTGAGTGAGAGATAGTGAGGTCTTCTTCTCCTCTTTTCACAGCTAGCACTACGAAAACAGAGGCGTGACTCCCTTTTGCAAGTCTGTTCGTGTGGATACCGCAGAGACATCGTCACTATTACGGTGTTGGTGATTCACCTCGCTTGTGATTATCACGCTTCAAGAGGTAATTTTTAAAAACTCAGATTATAGACTTTTTCGCATGGATCCTGTGAGGGAATTCTATTATTCCGCTGCGAGACTTTTGATCTGCAATTCCCAATAGAATCTTTGCTGCTGCACGAGTGCTCAGGCGCTCAACCGGCGCTCAGGTGCAGGAGCTTGAACGCTCAAGCACCCAACATCCAGAATGACTTCCAGAAACGTAGCTCAGTGAGCGCTTAAGCGCTGCGTGTTGAGCGCTCAGAAGCTCAACCAGCGCTCAGGCGCTGGAGACCTAGCGCCCAGGTGCCTAGGGCAGAGTTAGTCAAAATATTGTGAGAAGATAATTATTACTTTAATAATTGATAAGTTATAGTTAAACTAAAGTAAATAACTTGATTTGTTTAGAGAATTCCTCTAGACGGACAGATTTTATAAGAATTGTTAATCTAAAGTGAAATTCCATAATGAACCCTAAGGAGTTTTTTACCACTTTGAGAACTTAATGCTATGTTATTTTTGTAACACCCCAAATTTTATTTATTTTATAGTAAATATTCATTTTCTAATATTTGTGATTTTTAGGAATTTTTTTGGATTTTTCTGAGAACGTGAAATATTTTAATATTATTTCTCGTTTTGCGTACAAACTGAGCGAAGCTGGAAAAATGAGATATTTTTCACGAGAACCTTGATCTGTGGAAATGTCGATAGGAGATCTTACAAAACCCGAGGATGGACACGGTTTACGAAGTTTTACGTTTTTTGAAAAAAATTTATCAGATAAAATAATAATCGTTGTATAAATTTTATCTATCAGATAAATTAGTACTGACTTCTGCCGACTGTAGTAATTGTCCATTAGATAATAACATATATTAAAAACCCTATCATATTATCCTAATGTAATCTACTTTAAGTCTAGTCAAACCCATTTTAATTCAAATTTATTGTGTTTTAATCAAAGCTTCGTTGAGAAGCTTTGACCATCAAAAGACCAAGATACCCTTGGCTTGTTGGGGAAGCCATTCCCTCCCCTTCTCTCTCTCCATTGCCGCGGCACCCATTGTCAAAGGAGGGCAAAATTTTGCTCTCCCACTTAATTCACTTAATCACATTTCACTCATTTTCCTACAACACTTTCTCTCTCTAACTTCTTCTTCTTCATTTCTTCTTCCTTCTCTCTTTTTCTCCTTCTTCCCTACAAAAATTGCAGCCCCATTAGAGACCATTTTTCTTTCATTTTTCTCTTCACCAAGAACATTTCCATACTCACCTCAATCTTCTCTACATTTCCTATTTAGAAATTTTCTTCAAAATCCATCATCACCTCCATTGTCTTCCAAGGCAAAGCTTCAAGCTTTAAGGTAAAGTTTTCATTTTTCTTCTTCTTTCTCCTCATTTTCGTGCTCCATGGTCTCTTTGATGACCATGGATCTCTTCTTTTTCAACCATTGATGTTGATTCCTTATCTTGAAATTCCTAGGGTTTTGGAAGCTCAAAACCGAAACCTTCAAGGAGCAAGTAGGAGATCATTTTTGTGATCTTCCATTAGGTAAGAGGGATATTACTCACTTCAACCATTATTGGTGGTGAGGGAACCTTTGTATGCTCACTTTATTTGGTGATTTTGCATGTTTACATATTTTTGAATTGGATTAATGCTTGATTGATGATCTTGAATATGTTGGATGTGTTGAAAATACTTGATCATATTAGGATTGCTAAATGGAAAATTTGGAGTTTCCTACCCTAATGTGAGGCCACGATTTTGACTAGAATTTAGGGATATAAATTGGTTTTTGTATACAATGAAATGAAGCTTAAGTGATTAAATGTTGAATGATAATATTAAAATTAATGAATGAAAAATTTTAAGGGTTTAATACCCCAAAGTGAGGCCACAGTTTTGGCTTTGGATCCTAAGGCATTGGATTGATTTGGTGTGAGATAAAATCTAAGTAATTAAGTATCAAGTAATTAATGCATAAAATGGAAAGAAATTGGAACCTTGATGACATAGTGAGGCCACGGTTTTTAGAGAAAAATTAAGGGTTAAATGATGCCTTGATGCATCTTTGGAGATTAAGAATTTAGAGACATGCATAATCCATAATCAAGTGGAAGAATTAAATTGAGTAATAACTCTTGAGAGTGCCACGGTTTCGCAAGGTTATTCAACTTAAAATTTTCATAATTGACCAAAGCTTAAGACTTTGAAAACGAGGATCCATGATGAGGACTTGTGATAATTGATGAACCACGAATACACATTGATGTTGAAAATTGATTCTATATTATTGTGAGACCCTATGTGGGCTAAGTACTTGTTGGTTGTGTACTTGATGAAATTATGACATGTTAACATTGAACCATGTATATATATGCCATTGCGGTATATCTTATGATAAATT
Source organism: Ormosia emarginata (assembly GCA_029884605.1). Taxonomy (NCBI): domain Eukaryota; kingdom Viridiplantae; phylum Streptophyta; class Magnoliopsida; order Fabales; family Fabaceae; genus Ormosia; species Ormosia emarginata. Next base: position 5,317,775 of record JAQQTP010000074.1, read on the forward strand.
TATCATTGATGAACATACATGATGTACATTGCGTCGTCATGCATATGTGTTGTCCGTTAGACATTGTTGAAAAGGCAATGTATGCCTAAGAGTTTGAATAACACCTATGTGCGAGTGCGAGTAGACTAAGCGTAGGGTCATAGTGGTTGGCCTTGGCGGCGTCGGGGTACGGGTGTCTCACAATAGACAGTGGTAGCTCCACTAAGGCCGTGGGATAGACCAATGCAAAAACACCGACCATCCGGACTCAGACGCTACCCTATATCGCGATCAACTGTTGAGGTGCCATGTATAAGCCATTTGTGTAACTATTTTTATGAGACGAGCATACTATTTTTTTTAAGGCTGATGAGATACTGACATAACTCCTTGATCATTCACTCCAAAAAATGTTTATGTCAAGCTCCATGGAGTAGGAATTTTAGTACCATTTGCATTGTGAACTGTCAGTCTCATAGATCATTGAGCATGAGCATTTATAACTGTAGAAATTATCTATTATTATTACCGTAATATTTATTTAATTGCTTGAACTGTTGACTGTTGGAAATGTTGATGTTGTCTGCCTGTTATTAATGACATTTACTATTATTCATTATTGTTCTGCCCTTACTGTTAATTTTAATTATTACTGTAATTGAATGTATGAACTGTATTTATATGTGGGTGTCGAGTGCCGTTTGTTTTCTTGCTGCCATTTTGGTACTGAAAGCTGGGTGTCTCACATCTTTTTGTATTTCCAATATTTTGGTCGGACTGTGTACTTCGAAGAAGATGTTCGTGAGGAAGGAAAGGAAACACCTGAGTTTCCAGGATTCTAGCCACATTATGACTAGAGCTTGCTGAGGATATCGTCGCGTCCACGTTGATTTTTTGGGGTGTGCTCGCATGACCTTTCATGGAGGGCCCGACTCTTGGCACATCAACTTGAGCACTGACCGGTGCACTTACCATGGGGAGCTGACTATCTCTTTGGCATAGGGCCGCTACGACACGCCTGTTTTTTATTTTAATACTTTTGTCCACCTGGAGTTTTACTTGCCAGTTAGAGATCTATGAGATGATCTATATTATATCCCATAGGAGGATTCGTTCTTCTCCACTGCTCGGGCTTCTGCCCGAAATTCGGTCACTCTGATGGCAATTTCATTGGATGAAGAGGACCCTGAGGAGGACTCGGCTACGGTCTCTTCTTGTCAGACGTAGGGGCTGATACTGTCGGTGGCTACTGATGGCTAACCATTTATCTTTTTGGGGAAGCCTGATGTTTTGCCATATTTACTGGGTGTATATTTGTATCTTTCGAGTGGGTACATCTTTTGCTTTTTGTAATCCATGTTATAATTAAACACAGACGTATATATATATATATATATATATATATATATATATATATATATATATATATATATATATATGAATTGTGAATGTATGACTTTAAATTCTGTGTCGATTTTATTGTATCTGTAATTATTTTTATCTTTTTACCGTTATTTAATCAAAAAAATAATGTAGCACGTATTTCAATGTTTAATTATTTTGCTATCAAGATGGAAACTATTTACGCTAATGATATATACAAACCGGGTCTAAATAAATTAACGAAATTACATCTTTTCACATTTTTATTTTGTTCACGTTTTGCTTCACTATGGTGTGGCATTCCTTCTTCGCGAGTTAAGAAAAAGGGGTGTTATACTATCTTGGTATCAGAGCCCTAGTTTAAGTTTTCCTTTGGATGATGTGGTTTTGGACTGTCTTGTTTGTGCTATGTGATTCTCTGTGTTTGGTATTCCGCAAGGATATATATGACTTTTTCCTATGTTTTGTATAGCTTGATCTGAAAAGGAATTATGGCTAGTCAATGAGAAATGACTGCTATAATCGAAGCAATTAAGAAGATGGTTGAAGCAATGCTGCAACAAAACCAACAAATGGCTCAATAACAATAAAGGACTGCACAACAATTGGAGGCTACTACTGATGCCCAGAATCTGGTAGAATTTCATTGCACTAACCCTCCACAATTTAAGGGAGGGTATGATCCTGAGAAGGCTACTCTATGGATCAAAGAGCTAGAAAAGATCTTCACTAGCATGAACTGTGCTAATGACAGAAAAGTGACTTATGTTGCGTTCATACTGATTGGGGACACAGAAGATTGGTGGACTGGAGAGCAAAGGTTATTGGAGGCTGAGAATCGAGCAATTAATTGGGAGGTGTTCAAAGAGAGATTCTTGAACAAGTATTTCCTGGAAAGTGTGAGGCATGCTAAGGAGATGGAATTTCTTAGTTTGCAGTAGGGAAATATGACTGTGAGCGAATATGTTGCTCCGTTCGAGAGCTTGTCGAGGTTCTCAACTTACTTTTAACACCAACCAAATGAAGCATGGAAGTGTAGGAAGTTCGAGGAAGGTCTAAGACATGACATGAAGAGAGCCGTCATAACTTTGAAGATTACTCAATTTTCAGAACTACTTGATACTTGTCACCGGGTGGAAGACTTGGACCAGGCGTATGATGCAAGAAATAGAAACTTTGGGCCTTTTCAGTCCTAAAGAGGAGGAAGCAGTAATGCTAACCATTACCAGAAGAAGCCTTATTCCAGACCACTTGGAAATCAACAACAGAAGCCACAAGGTGGAAGTCCTAGTGGAAGCCCTGGAAGGACTAGTCAAACAACAGCATCTACGCGTAGATGCATGAAGTGTGGGAAGGAGCACTATACGAGAGACTGCACTATCAAAGGGATCATCTGCTTCAAATGCGGGAAACCTGGACACGTTTCTCATGATTGTAATCAACCTAAGGCAGAACCTTCCGTCAATGCTGCTAGAACTGCTAAACCGCAGGCTGGAGGTCGGGTTTACACCCTGAGTGGTGCTGAAGCCTCCGAATCCAAAGATCTTATACAAGGGGAAGGTCTCATAGAAAGTAATCTTTTAACTGTGCTGTACAACTCAGGTGCAACTCATTCATTTATTTCCTATGACTGTGTGAAAAGACTTAGCTTACCTATGTCTTCCTTACCTTTTGATTTGACTATTTCAACTCCCACTACTAAACTTGTTCTTACCACCAAAGTCTATTTGAGTTGTCCATTGATTGTTGAAGGTCGAGTCTTTTCTATTGATTTGATCTGTTTACCATTATCTCAATTAGATGTGATCTTAGGAATGGATTGGTTATCTTCTAACCGTGTCCTATTAGATTGTTCTAGAAAAACCATAGTTTTCCTTTTGGATGAGAATTCTAGATTTTTGACGGCCAACCAAGTTCAAGCTTTCCTGAAAGAAGGAGCTCAGGGGTACATGTTATTATCTTCTTTGAAGGTCAAGAATGAGGTAGATGTGGACACAATCTTGGTGGTCCGAAAGTTTCCTGAAGTTTTTCCTGAAGATGTACCTGGTTTACCACCGGAGCGAGAGATCGAATTTGCCATTGATCTTGTACCTGGAGCTGGTCCTATTTCCATAGCGCCTTACCGAATGTCACCTGCAGAGCTAGTTGAGCTCAAGAAGCAACTGGAAGAGCTTTTGGAGAAGCAAATCGTGAGACCCAGTGTATCACCTTAGGGAGCACTAGTGTTGCTAGTCAAGAAGAAAGATGGTACTTCAAGATTGTGCATAGATTATCATCAGTTAAACAAGTTCACGATCAAGAACAAGTATCCATTGCCGAGGATAGATGATCTAATGGACTAACTGAAAGGAGCAACGGTATTTTTTAAGATCGATTTGCGATCGGGCTACCATCAGATCAGAGTAAAAGTGGAAGACATTCTGAAAATGGCTTTTCATACTCGTTATGGACATTACGAGTATCTGGTGATGCCTTTTGGTGTGACTAATGCACCTGCTATTTTCATGGATTATATGAATAGAATCTTTCATCCTTATTTGGACAGATTCGTGGTTGTTTTCATTGACGATATTTTGATCTATTCAAAAAATCAGGATGATCATGCCGAACATCTCAGTATAGTTCTTTAGACTTTGAAGGAGAAAAAGCAGTATGCCTAGTTATCGAAGTGTGAGTTTTGGTTGGACGAAGTTAAATTCTTGGCCCATGTGATTTCAAGGGAAGGAATTGTTGTAGACCCATCGAAAGTGGAAGCTGCTCTTCAATGGGAAAGACTGAAGACGGTGATCGAAATCCGAAGCTTTATTGGATTAGCTGGATATTACCAGAGATTTATTGAAGGGTTATCTAAGATTGCCAGACCTTTCACTCAACTCACGAGGAAGAACCAAGCTTTTGAATGGACGGATGCTTGTGAAGAGAGTTTTCAAGAATTGAAAAGGAGACTAACTACTTCACCAGTGTTGGTTCTACTTGATCCAAGTGAACTATTCGAGGTGTACTGTGACGCTTCGTACCAAGGATTGGGTTGTGTCCTTATGCAAGGCGGGAAAGTGGTGGCTTATGCCTCGAGACAATTACGAGTGCATGAGAAAAACTACCCAACGCATGACTTGGAGTTAGCTGCTATAGTATTTGCTTTGAAGATATGGAGACATTATCCCTACGGAGCAATGTTCAACGTCTTCAGCAATCACAAGAGCTTGAAGTACTTGTATGATCAAAAAGAGTTGAACATGAGGCAGTGTAGATAGTTAAAATTCCTAAAAGACTATGATTTCCAACTTCAATATCACCTTGGGAAGGCAAATGTTGTGGTCGATGCCTTAAGTAGGAAAACGATTAGTGTTTCTACCATGATGATCAAATAACAGAACTTGATAGAACAATTCAGAGATATATGGTCTTTCATGGAACTAATGCCTGGAAAAATCTGCATGAACATGGTCACCATTTCGAATGATTTAATAGAAGATATTTGAGAAAAACAGAAGGTCGACAAATTCCTGCAAGATAAAAGAGAGCTGATGAAGCAAGGCAGTATGTCAACACTAGAAGAAAGAAGCGATGGAATTTTGAGATTCCAAGGTAGAGTCTGTGTTCCTAAAGATGAAGAGCTTAGGAAATATATACTTGAACATGCTCATGCGAGTTAGTTGAGTATGCATCCTGGAATGACCGAAATGTACCAAAATTTGAAGAAGTTATTTTAGTGGCATGGAATGAAGAGAGATATCGCTAGATGCGTATCTTCTTGTTTGGTTTGTCAGAAGACAAAGATTGAACATCAAAGACCATCAGGATTTTTACAACCCTTGACTATTCCCAAATGGAAGTGGGATAGTATTGCCATGGACTTTGTTGTTAGATTGCTAAGGACAAAAAGAGGATATGATTCAATATGGGTAATTGTGGATCGACTTACGAAGTCAGCGCACTTCTTGCCGATCAACATAAGATATCCTTTGGAGAGTTGACTCAGCTGTATATCGGTGAAATTGTCAGAGTACATGGTGTGCCTACAAGTATCATTTCTGACAGAGATCCGAGATTTACATCAAAATTTTAGCAAAGTCTTCAAGAAGTGATGGGGACAAAGTTACGTCTAAGTTCTGCTTACCATCCGCAGACAGACGGTCAATCAGAAAGAACAATACAATCATTGGAAGATTTGCTGAGAGCTTATGCTATAGAGCAGACTAGAAGTTGGGACGAGATTTTACCATTAGTGGAATTTACTTACAACAACAGTTACCATTCAAGCATAAGGATGGCACCTTATGAAGCTTTATATGGACAAAGGTGCCGAACACCCTTATGTTGGTATCAAGATGGAGAGCGACTTACCATCGGACCTGATCTTATTCAACAAACAACTGAGAAGGTTAAGATGATTCAAGAAAAGATGAGAATGGCTTAGAGTCGACAAAAGAACTATGCGGACAAAAAGAGGAAGCCTCTTGAATTTGAGGAATGAGAGCATGTGTTCCTGAAAGTCACGCCTACGACTGGGGTCGGTCGGATTCTCAAATCTAGAAAGCTCACTCCAAAATTCCTTGGACCTTATTAAATTCTTCGTCGGATAGGTCCTGTTGCTTACCAAATAGCTTTACCACCTTTTCTTTTAAATCTCCAAAATTGTTTTTCATGTGTCACAACTTCGAAAATACATTCCCAGTCCTGACCATGTCATAGTGCCTGATTCGGTACAATTAAAGGAAAATTTGACTTATGAAACAACTCCTGTGAGGATTGAGGATAGGAGAATGAAGCAACTCAAAGGGAAAGACATATCATTGGTGAAAGTAATTTGGAACGAGACAACCGGAGATGCGACATGGGAGCCGGAGGACAAAATGAAGGAGCAATACCCAAAGTTATTTTAAGGTATAGAAATTTTGAGGACAAAATTTTTATTTGTTGGGGAGAGTTGTAACACCCCAAAATTTATTTATTTTATGGTAAATATTCATTTTCTATTATTTGTGATTTTTAGGAATTTTTCTGGATTTTTCTAAGAATGCGAAATATTTTAATATTATTTCTCATTTTACGTGCAAACTGAGCGGAGCTGAGAAAATGAGATATTTTTCACGAGAACCTTGATCTGTGAAAATGTCGACAGGGGATCTTACTAAACCCGAGGATGGACACGATTTACGAAGTTTTACGTTTTTCAAAAAAAAATTATCAAATAAAATAATAATCGTTGTGTAAATTTTATCTATCAGATAAATTAGTACTGACTTCTGTTGACTGTAGTAATTGTCCATTAGATAATAACATGTATTAAAAACCTATCACATTATCCTAATGTAATCTACTTTAAGTTAATCAAACCCATTTTAATTAAAATTTATTGTATTTTAATCAAAGCTTCTTTGAGAAGCTTTGACCATCAAAAGACCCAGATACCCTTGGCTTGTTGGGGAAGCCATTCCCTCCCCTTCTCTCTCTTCATTGCCGCGGCACCCATTGTCCAAGGAGGGCAAAATTTTGCTCTCCCACTTAATTCACTTAATCAAGGTTGAATAACACCTATATGCGGGTGCGAGTAGACTAAGCGTAGGGTCATAGTGGTTGGCCCTGGGGGCATTGGGGTGCGAGTGTCTCATAATAGACAGTGGTAGCTCCACTAGGGCCGTGGGATAGACCGATGCAAACACACCGACGATCCGGACTGAGACGTTGTCCTATATCGCGATCAACTGTTGAGGTGCCATGTATAAGCCATTTGCGTAACTATTTTTATGAGATGAGCACACTTTTTTTTAAGGCTGATGAGATACTGTCATAACTCCTTGATCATTCACTTCAAAAAATGTTTATGTCAAGCTCCATGGAGTAGGAATTTTGGTACCATTTTCATTGTGAACTGTCAGTCTTATAGATCATTGAGCATGAGCATTTATAACTATGCAAATTATCTATTATTATTACCATAATATTTATTTAATTGCCTGAACTATTGACTGTTGGAAATGTTGATGTTGTCTGCTTGTTATTAATGATATTTACTATTATTCATTATTGTTCTGCCCTTACTATTTATTTTATTTATTACTGTAATTGGATGTATGAACTGTATTTATATGTGGGCGTCTAGCACCGTTTGTTTTCTTGCTACCATTTTGGTACTGAAGGTTGGGTGTCTCACCTGTTTTTGTATTTCCTTTATTTTTTGTATTTCTGTCAGACTGTGTACTTCTGAGAAGACGTTCCTGAGGAAGGGAAGGAAACACCTGAGTTTTCCAGGATTCTGGCCACATTACTACTAGAGCTTGTTGAGGATGTCGTCGTGTCCACATTGATTTTTGGGGTACGTTCACATGACCTTTCATGGAGTGTAACTCCCCTTGATGTAGCAACCGAAGCATAATCGTCATTACACCACAGTTCCTAAATCCAAGTGTGTCACAGTCATGATAACAGTAACTTAAATTCTCAAGAGTCTATATATATTTTTTTTTGACAATTTGCATAGGTAGAAAATATGAGCCTCGAATGAAATATAAATGTATTCAAGCCATGATACAACCACTGAAATAATATCATATCTCTTATACATATATATATATATAGTCAATTTACACAAATCACTGATGACATAGAATATAATAATTACAGAGTCCAATAAGATACAGCGGGAATAAAACACTAAAAGGGGGAAAAGTAGTGACCCAGGGATAGGTACTACTAGCAGACAAAGCCGCAACCCCATATACACGTACGACGCCCAGAGTCCCAGTCAACAAGTCAGGCATCAATGCCTCCACGCAACTGCACTCGTACGTAGCCGAAGAAACCTTGTCCAAACGCCTAATCCAATCAACCAAAGTGTGGTCCCTCCTTATCTTCCTCACGATCTTTTATCAATATAAGTATAAAACAGACATACAAGGATATAGGAAAGAGGTGAGACACCCATCCTTCATTACCATTATGGCAGTAAGAAAACGACACGGCGCAAAGCGCCCATAAAGCAATACAGTTCATATATTTATCAACGGCAACAGCGGAATTTATAACAAAAGCAATGCAATTGTAAGTAATAATAAGAATTAAAAATAACAACGATATTTATAGTAAAGTAGAACAACAACAGGCAATAGCGGGTAGATCACAATAGTAATTCCAAAAATCAAGCACAACAATCAAATAATCATTTACGAGGTATTCATGCTCAACAGTTTATAAGACCAAGTAATGAATGATGCACAATGCATGCTTTCCCAATTCCTACTCCATGGAGCTAGACTCAATCAAGCGGAGAGAAAGATCAGGAGACATGTCTGTAACTCGGCTGCCGAGGCCAGTGCTATCAATAAATTTTCTCATGCGCAAATCGTGGCATTGTACAGACATTCTACACTAGATCACGATATAGGACAGTGTCAAGTCCGGATCGTCGGTGTGTTTGCATCGGTTTGCCCCACGGCACAGAGGAGTTCTAAACTGTCCATGTGGAGGACCCGCACCCCGAGGCCCCCGAGGTCATAACACGACCCACACTTGTCTATTCGCACCCGCACTAAGGTGTGTTCAATCTTCTAGGCAACTTGGCCTTACAACAGTCCACAAGGACAATCACAATGCATAAGACACTATGCATGAACATGTATCATCCACAATCTCATACGATTCCATAATATGCCACATTAGGCCAATATAAGCATCAATATACAAATGGCCACTCACATGGACCCATAACATCATGATATCAATATCAAGTCAATTGATGTGTCCTTAGGTTCATTATGAATCCTAACTTAGAATTTGTTTCCCTATTTCAAGGTTCATGTTCAAAATCAATTTATAAAATTAATTTAGCCTTCCAAGGCAATGCAATTTCCTATAACTTGCAATTTATTTAAGTTCTTGGGCCTCACACTCTCATGTTCTTCACTCAATTAGAATTACCTTAAATCTCATGATGCTTTCAATCTTAGTCCTTGAAGATTTATGAAGTCTTGATTTTATCAAATTCTTCTAACTTATTAATTTCCCATTCCATCACATAGGTTCCTAATTACCTAATTCATTATGCTTCCAATTTACCAAAATCACATACTTACACTCAAAAATACCTTAGAGGTCGTGGCCTCACAATGGTTCCAATTTCAAATCCTTTTAAGCCAACATCTTGCATGTTATTCCTTTAATTCATTTAAGGTGTTTACTTATTAAATTAGCTCACCAAGAACCCTAATCTTTATGCCTCAAAACCGTAGCCATCATTTAGGCTTCAATCTCAAACTTTTCTTCCATTAAATTCTATTTTGTCACTTGATTAATTCTAGTCTAATGCTTGTTACACATTAACCATAATTTATCCAATTTTCACCCTAAAAATTGTAGCCCTCCAAGAGAGATTCCCAAATATTTTTCTTCCATCTCCAATCACTTAATCCAATCCAACATACCATTATATACAACAAATCAATCTAAGATCACAATTATCACATTATATGTTACACTCTTAATTCACTTAAATTTAGATCATCAAAATCAATCCATTTGTCTCTTTACCAAGACCAAAACCGTGGCACCCCTCTTGGATATTAAACCCTCAAAGTCTTCCATTCGTTAGTGTTAATACTATCATTCAATCTTTGATTATATAAGTCTTATTTCACTTGTATACAAAACCAATATTCACCCCTAATTTCTAATCAAAACTGTGGCACCGTGTTGAGGTAGGAAACTCCAAATTTTCCATTTAGCAACCCCAACATGATCAAGCACAATTAATATATCAAACATATTCAATAGCATAATCAAGTATCAATCAAATTCAAGAATACTAAATCATACAAAATTTATAATTCAAGCAAGCATACAAAGAGCATACAAGGATGGATTCCTCCATCAACACACATACAAGTCTCCTCACCACCATAAGTGGTTGAAGTGAGTAGTCTCCCTCTTACCTAAAGGAAGAACACAAAAACAATCTCCTATGGCTTCTTGGTGAATTTCGGTTTTGGGTCTTCAAGAACCCTAATTTTTCAAGCATCAAAAATCAACATTAATAGTTGAAAAGAATGGATCTTTGGTCTCCATTGAGATCCTAGATCACGAAATCAAGGAGAAAGAGGAAGAGAAGTGAAAGCTTTACCTCAAAGTTAGAAGCTTTGCCTTGTATGACAATGGAGGAAAAATGAGCTTTTGAAGAAAACCCCTCAAATAGAAGTTGTAGAGGAGGTTGGGAGGAGTCTAGAAATGGTGTTTATAAAGAGAAAAGTGAAGAGAAATAATGGTGGTGGTGGCTGGAATTTTCGTGGTGAAGAGAGGAGGAAGAAGAGAGAAGGAAGAGAAAAATGGAGGTGAAGATAGAAAATGAAGAAACTTTCTAAAGGGAAAGTGTAGAGGAGATGGAGACAAGTGAAGAAATGAGCTTGGTGAAGAGAAAAGATGAAGGAAAATGGTGAGGGAGGGGCTGCAATTTCGTGGTTGAGGAGGAGGTGTAGAGAGAAGGAGGAGAAAAGATGAAGAAGATGAAGTGAAGAGAGAGAAAGTGATAGGTAAAGTGAATTAGGGTTTGGTGGTTTTAGGTTAAGTGTGGATGAGTTACATTTTTGCCCTCCTTGGTATGAGTGGGCTGCTGAATAGAGGAGAGAGTGAGGAGAAAAAATTGGCTTCTCATGCAAGCCAAGGGTAATTGGGTCATTTGGCGGTCAAAGCTTCTCAAAGAAGCTTTGAAAAAGTACACAAATTTGAATTAAAGTGAGATTGATTTGACATAAAGTGGATTGCATTGGGATAATGTGATAGGGTTTCTAATGCATGCTATTATCCAATGGATAATAGTTACAGTTGACAGAAGTCAGTATTTAATTTATCTGACAGATGAATTTTTCGCAGTATTGATTTGTTTTATCTGTTAAGATTTCTCAAAAATTATGAAACCTCGTAAACTGTGTCAAGCCTCGGGTTTAGTAAGATCCCCCGTCGACATGTCCATAGTCCAAGGTTCTCAGAGAAAACATCGCGTTTCTTTGGTTCTGCTCAGCACGCACGCAAAACGAGGAATATATTAAAACATTCGACGGTTCCGGATAATTCCCAGAAAATTCTCAAAAATTACAAATATTATAAAACGACTATTCGTCATATAATTTTCCTATTTTTGAAACACTACAGTCGTTTTCATGACTTTGCTCGAGTTTCACGCAAAACGAGGAATATAATAAAATATTCGTCGTTTCCGAAAAATTCTAGAAAAATTAACATAAATCACAAATATTAGGAAATGACTATTGGCGGCGAAATAATTAGTTTCCAGAGCGTTACACTGACCTTAGCAATTCTTAGCTCAGTGCACATGCAAAACGAGGAATATATTAAAATATTCTGCGTTCTCAGAAAAATCCAAAAAAATTCTAGAAAATCCCAAATATTGTAAAATGATCATTTATTCTGAAATTATTAATTTTCGGGATGTTACATGGAGGGCCCGACTCCTGGCACATCAACTTGAACACTAACCGGTGCATTTACCATGGGGAGCTGACTGTCTCTTTGGCGTGGGGCCGCTATGACACGCCTATTTTTGATTTTACTACTTTTATCCGCCCGGAGTTTTACTTGCTAGTTAGAGATCTGTGGGATGATCTATATTACACCCCACAGGAGGATTCGTTCCTCTCCACTGCTCGGGCTTCTGACCGAAATTCGATCGCTCCGATGACAATTTCATTAGATGAAGAGGACCCAGCTACAGTCCCTTCTCGTTAGTCATAGGGGCTGATACTATCGGTGGCTACTGATGGCTAACCGTTTATCTCTTTAGGAAAGCCTGATGTTTTGCTGTATTTACTGGGTATATATTTGTATCTTTAAGGTGGGTACATCTTTTGCTTTTTGTAATCCATGTTGTAATTAAAATGAGGTTATATATATATATATATATATATATATATATATATATATATATATATATATATATATATATATATATATGAATTATGAATGTATGACTTTAAATTCTGTGCTGATTTTATTGTATTTGTAATTATTATTATCTTTCTATCATTTTTTAATAAAAAAAAGTGTAGCACATTTTTCAATGTTTAATTATTTCGCTATCAAGATGGAAACTGTTTACTCTAATGACATATACAAACTGGGTCTAAATAAATTAACGAAATTACATCTTTCTGCATTTTTATTTTGTTCACGTTTTACTTCACTATGGTGTGGCGTTCCTTCTTCGTGAGTTAAGAAAAAGGGGTGTTACAATTTTGGGTCCATGATTGGGACTAGGGAACTATTGATGTTTAAGTTTGACAAATTGTGATATGTTATGGATATTGTTGGTGTTTAGCTTGGCCAAAGTGTGGCATGTTATGAGAAAGTATATTATTGCTGAACATACATGAGTATGCATTGAGTCATCATGCGTTGTGAAAGTCGGTTGGACTCTTTTGTCAAGGCGGTGCATGCCTAGGAGATTGAATTACACCTTAGTGCGGGTGTGAGTAGACTAAGTGTAGGTCATATTGTTGGCCTTAGGGGCGTCGGGGTGCGGGTGTCTCATAATAGACCGATGCAAACACACTGACGATCAGGATTGAGACACTGTCCTATATCGCGATCTTGTTGAGAGTGCCATGCATAAGCTATTGTTGTGCAAAATATTATTTTTCTAATAAGCTCTTTATTTATAGGCTAATGAGATACTGGCATGACTCCCTGATCATTCTCTCCGAATGTTTATGTATAACTCCATGGAGTAGGATTTTTGGTACCTCATGCATTATGCATTGTCGGTCTCATATTTCTTCTGGCATGAGTGTCCATAACTATTAAATTGTCTCCTTTTAATTGTTGAAATAATTATCTGATTGATAAACTGTTTACTACCTGAGATACAGGGTTTACTACCTCAGTGCCGTTTCGTTTTCTTGCTACCATATTAGTATTGAATGTTGGGTGTCTCACCTCTTTCCTGTATCTCTATATTTCTGTTTTATTTATATGCTTCTGAGAAGACATCCATGAAGAAGGGGAAGCACTCTAGTTTCTTGGTTTCTGACCCGATTACAATTAGTGCTTGCTTGAAGATGTCATCACGTCTGCGGAGATTTTTGGGATTTACGAGGATGACCTTTCACGGGGGTCCTGACTATTGGCATATAAACCTGTGCATAGACTGTTGCATTTATCATGGGGACTTGACGGTGTCCTTAGCTTGGGGTCGCTATAACCCGCCTGTTTTTAATTTTATTGTTTTTGTTCATTTGGAATTTTACCTACATGTCCGTGATTTATGGGATGATCTCTATTACACCCACGAGATGATTCATTTCTTTCCACTGCTCGAGCCTCTACTCGAAATTCGGTCGCTCTGATGATGATTTCATCTGACGAGGAAGACCCAGAGGAGGATCCGGCTATGGTTCCTTCTTAGCAGTCTTAGGGGATTGATACTGTTGGTGGCTACTGATGGCTATCCATATATCTTTTTGGGAAGCCTAATGTTTTGTCATTTTTGATGGGCTGTATATTTGTAAACATCTTGGGGTGGGTAAAGCCTTTGCTTTTTGTATACTTGATGATGTAATTAAATAGGCTTAGTGCATATATATATATATAATATGTGGATATATGATTTTACTTTCATGTCAATTTATCCTGTAACTATATTCATTTTTCTAAAAAAAAAGTTTACATTTACCCAATTACTATACATTTACAATTGAAGAGGCTTAATTATATATTAAAATGAACTGGGTCTTAATTCATGATTTATTATTTTTTGCATTTTTATTTCATTTTATTATGGTGTGACGTTTCCTCTTCTTCTAGAAAAAAAGTGCGTTACAGTGATCGTTACTATACCCCTAGAGAGGATAGTGTGGTGTCATCAGCTTGGACACCTGTTCGTAGGACTGCGTACCACCCTGGATTTTTATCGTCTGAAGAGATAGAGGAAGATCTAGCTAAGGATTCTTCTCATTAAGTCTTTTATGATGGAATAGTTTATGTTTTGTTAAAAAGTTTGTATATATATCTTTTGAGAATAAATCTTATGTATATTGATGTATATTATTCAATTTTTATAACTTGTGTTCTTTTTATTTAATTTAATTATTTTATCTCGTAAAAGAAATTTTGAAAATCGTACATACAATATTAAATCTTTTATAACTTGGTTCTAGTTTGGTAAGTTTGAAGTCTTAAATGTAATGCCCTAGGGAGGGTATTACAATCACTCTACAACACAATTCAAAGTACTTTCGTTAGTATCTATCAATTTTGGATCCATAGAGGTTAGTCATGATTATATTCATTTAAGTTCAACATCAATTTGATATTCAACAACAAATCAGCAAGGTCAGTCATTATGCCAAACTCATAAGCAAATAAGCATTCAAAACAGTAAGGCAGAACAACAAATGAGTTCATAAGGGCAAGAGATATTTCATTTCATTGACCAATTTAGCTAAGCACATATATTCATCAAAAGAATAGTCAATTATATTTGGTTTAGCATTTGCATTTTTAGTCTAATTACAAAGAATTCAACATATACAACAACAAATTCTTGAAAAATGAAGGGGAAAAGCAGCATAATCTTTCATATAGTCTAGGTTTATTCGAATAGGAGGTTCTTTATTCGAATAAACTTGTGCAAAATAACCAGACTTGACTTTCTGCTAAGTATTATTTGAATAACAGTGTTGTTATTTGAATAACAAAGCATTCAAACTTGGCTTACTACCAAGCTTTATTCGAATAACTATATGGTTATTCGAATACCACCAAGTAAGAATAGATTTATAATGCCTTTGCCAAACATTATTCGAATAGGATAAGACCTTATTCAAATAAAGGCATTCAAAACACATATTTCAGAGGCTACTGGAAGTCTCTATTCGAATAAGAGACTTCTCTATTCGAATAAACATATCAGAAATAACATTAGCATGTTAAAACCAATAAGTCCAAAGATTTAAAAACAATCAAGGAATAATGAAGCACTTATTTTAACATGCATTCATGACAACTAAACCAATTTTGGAACAGAAAGAAATGATCACTAAAGTTCAATTCTTAAAGGCATCTTACAAACAAAGGTCAAGTTAGATAAGGATAAAAACAAGATAACACACATCTAACACAAATACTCATTTTAAGTCATGATTGATCAAAAACTCAAGCTCAAAGAAATTATCATCAAACATGTCATTTCAAACAAGCAGCATACTTTATGTAGCATATTAACATGTAGAAGCATTTTTAAGACATAAAGCTAGAAAACATAACACTAGTCTCCACTTATCCAAAGATTGCAAGTCTAAGCTTCATGGAGACAAGGAATAGAGCTTGAAATTATTTCTGGTCTTTGTACTTGGAGCAACCATTTTCAAGATGCCAAAGTTAGTTATTGGCCTTCAAGCACACCTACAATACACTTCAATTTTTTACTTTTGGTACCCAAAATTTCTTGGGTCCTTGTGTATTAGTTTTTGGCTATTAATCCATTATACTCTCATAAAGATCAATTTTTTCATAGTATTTAAATTGAGCACAGTAAGTTAAATAACCAATTGCCATTAAGTATATAACCAATAGCATGCTTACTTTCTTGATATATAGACAATTTAAAGCATAGAAAGCATATATAGTCATAGAATACCATATGATCAAGAAATATGCAAGGTAATGAGTAAATGGTGTAACAAGAATGAACATAATCATGTGCTATATATAATATTTAACTTTTACCATGTATAAATGATTTTATCAAACACTTAAGGCCTACAACGAATATACTTCAAATTCACTGACTTTACAAGTAAATGTGCATAAGAGATAAACATTTTTTATACCTTGGCTTTGGTAATCAAGGAAATACTTTTTCTTACCCATTACTTAGCTCTTACCCATTACTTATCTTTTGGAGTCTTGAACTTTACAAGTTTTACATTTTGTACTTGAGAAGCTTTGCTTGAAGTCATCTTCATTCTTTGACCAAAACTTTTACCACTAGGCTTTGGAAGTATTCTTCTTTATGATTCATATTTCCTTTGACCAATTTGTTCATCCTTTTGAGAAATTTATTGCAAAATTGAAACACTAGAAGGACATTTTGGTATCCACTTCATCTTAGGTCCTTGAATGTTATTACTAAAGCCTTTAAGATCTTTAGGAACTCATACCATACTATTTCTCATATAAGGATTTCTTCTATAATTGCATAAATGAGAAATATGTCTTAGATGACCACAAAAATTGCAAACAATTGAATTTAATGATGTTTTGGTCCTTTGAAGATCATCTTTGGAAAACTTAAGCCTTTTGTTGTTTTTGCATTTTAAACTATTTTTGCCATAAGCCTTGCTTGAATTTTCATATCGAATAACATTAATTTTATTCTCATTAACAAGCATAGAATGTAAGCAATTAGAATCATCAGCTTTGGCAAATTCGGAATATAAGTCCTCAACTTGATTTTCTAAATCAATGCACTTTTCACAAGAAGTTGAGGTCTCACGTTTCAAAGGCACTTCCTCATCAAGAAAAGCATATTCATTTTTCAAAGTTTCAATTTCATTTTCAATGGAGGAAATGTTTTCCAAACAAGATAATTTTTTCTTTTCTAAATTCAACAAACCATCATACAATTCATCATATGCACATTGTAGCTCATAATAAGGACTATAATCTAATTTAGCATAATTTACCTCAAAGTTCTTTTTAGCCATATAGGAAGTAATCTCAATTTCTAGCATACTTGAATCTTTAAGGGAATTATCTTCTTCCTCATCAACTTTGTTTTGCTTTGCCTCTTCTTCAAATTGAGCACCATTGTCACCAAGAGGCATTTGACTCCCTTCAATAGTTTGAACATCTCTTTGAGGATGTTTTTCATGACAATCTTCCTTCAATGACTTTTGCTCTTCTTGTTTTCTATATACAACTTTATACAAAAAATCATTGTTAGTAAGATAGATAGCACCAAGAGCTTCCCATATATCTTTAGCACTAAAGCAACTCTTAATTTTAGCATAAGTTTCATCTTTCAAACCACTTCTCAAAATTTGCATAGCTCTAATATTCAAAGAAAAATATTTCTTATCATAGGCATTCCAAGTTTGTTTTGGTTTTGGAGAAAATCCATCAAGCACAATATATACCACAAATCCAAATCAATAGATTGCATATAAAATTTCATTCTAGCTTTCTAATAAACAAAATGCACACCATCAAAGAATGGTGGTTTATCAATTTCGAAACCTTCCATTTTGAAAAGCTTTCAATGGTTGCCAACAAACAAGAATCTTTAACTCTAAGCAATTAAGCTTTCAACAGAGCACGAAACTCTGATACCACTTGTTAGTCATGGCAACCATCACCTAAGAGGGAGGTGAATTGGGTGATTACAAATTTTAATGCAACTTTGAGAAATTATGCATTTTGATATTTTCAATCAACACATGCAGCGGAATAAGTCTAATAAAGGTACAACTATTATAGATTACTCAAATATAACTTAGGTTATAGAATAAATTAAGAAAATAAACTAGATATCAAATTCAACTCAAGCATATATAATTAAAGCATAAATATAAAGGAGATAAAGTTGAGAGAAGCAAACACAATATTTATCATAGTTCAACCATCAACCACTTATGACCTACGTCCAGTGTAACATCCTCTTTTTAGCATGTTAGACTTTTATAAAGTTACATAAGTAGCTTAATACTTGTTTAACATATACGTTAAATTTTGTGACGTTTTGAGTTAATTTAGGCATTTTGTCGCAACACAGAATGTGCAAAATAACTATTTTAACTTAAGAAAATTGCATAAAATGCTTAGTTAAAGGAAGTAAATATGAAAAATTTATTTCTAGATCACAAATATATGGAAGAGGATGTAATTAAATTTTGAGGATAAACAAAGTCAGTTCGGTATTTTTAAGGACACTGAGTGAGTGTTTAAATACTGGATTGGGGTGTAGTAGATATGGAAAATTAAGAAAATGCTGAAACAAATATTAAGATGAATCTTAGGATTTATTTTAATATCGTTGGAAGTTAGGAAACTTGATTTGGAAGAATCATAATATTCCTAAGAGATATCAGCAGCACATATTAACGTTATACGTGTTTGTCCTTTTAAAAGTGAGATTTTCTCACTTTCCTCTCATCTCTCTCACATGGGTTTTGGGCAGAAAACAGAGAGGGAGAACGAAATAGAGGAAAGCAAAAACGAAGAGAAGGAAAATGAGAAATATAGAAGGAAATCAAAAGGGAAATTCAAAGTTTGAGGTAGGGGGATTCTTTTCACAACTTTACTATTTCTTTTCTCCTATATGTTGCTATTTTTTGTGTTAAAATTAAAATGGTTTTTTCATGGATGAGGGGTTGAGCTAGATTTCTATACTTGATTTTTGTCCCTTTAAGTTTATTAATGGCTTGTTCTTGGTTTATGAAGCAAGGGGATGAGGTTTATATTCTTGTTTTCCATGGATTTAAGGAAAATAAAAAATGGGTTTTTCATGGATGAGGGGTTGAGCTTTGATTCAAGTTTAATATGTTTAAGAATGTATTATGATGATGCAATATGATTGTGGTGTTGAGAGGTCTTTAGAAATTGTTTTGAATGAATAAAATTTGAAAGAGATGTGTGAAATTATAATTTAAATTATGTGTAGTCATAGTAGAATTGATTTTGTTTAACACCAAAATTTTAATGTGCCTTTGTATGAAAATTGAAATTTGAATGGTGGTAGTAGCCACTAAGGTACTTAAGGTGGTAGTAGCCATTTATGGTAACTAAGGTGGTAGTAGCCACTAAGGTAATTAATGATGGTTGTACCCACTTATGGTAATTAAGGTGGTAGTAGTCATTATGGTGATAAAAGTGGTCATAGCCACTAATGAGACACTAATGAGGAAGAGGTTGTAGCCACAAGTAGATTAACCTACTTATGTTTGCTAAGTGGTGTTAATAGGTTGTTGCCCTACTACTTAGAAAGGAAATACTCGAGCAGTGCTAATGGGTAGTTTCCCTACTACTCTAGGAAAGTATAAGGAATAAAGGTGAAAGTACTCTTGGGAGTATGTAAATTAATTGTTTAATAAGAAATATTTTATGTAATGTATGTAGCTGTATTTTCTATAATTCAATGCACTGTCTGCCTCGGGAAGGGAAAGGACTGAGTTTTGGTTTATGTCAATTTTCTATATATATATAGTTAAACTGATTTTTCCTGAAGCAGCTAGATTTATGATGATGACATGTTTTTAAAACGTACTACTGAATATTGTCACCCCAGTTTTTTTTTTCATTTTAAATTCAGAGGAAGATTGAAGAGAAAGCAGAAGCAATGAAGACTAGTGTATCTGTTTCTGTATAAATTTTATACGGTTTTGTATAAAGACTATTATAATTTATTTTGTATTAATGTATCCCAAACACATAATATAGATTCGTCGTAAAGAACAAGTTTCCAGTTTGTGTAAAAGGTCTTGTCTCTTTACGTTTATATTAAAGGCTCTATATATTTACTCATTAATAGTTATTATATAAGTTTTATTTTTACTCGTTAAGCTTAAACGTGACACACTTAATTCTATCTACTTAGTATACTAGGGTATGCTATAGTATTTAGAACGAGGGTATTACATCTAGTCCTCAAGTAAGCCACCTGAGATTTTTCACTATCACTTCAAGCTTGAATAGGTGCTTGAAACCTTTACAAACTAGAACACTCAACATACCTTAGGATACCTCACCCTTTGTGCTTGAGCCTCAGAACAGGGATACCTCACCCTTTACAACCATTAAAGGGTACCTCACCCTCTTTACAGAAAATCAAATAGAGATTGAATGATAAACTCTCATAAGAGTATATTTGTAACACCTCAAATTTTATTTATTTTGTGATAAATATTGGTTTTCTAATATTTGTGATTTTTGAGAATTTTTCTGGATTTTTCTGAGAATGTAGAATATTTTAATATTATTCCTCATTTTACGTGCAAACTGAGCAGAGCTGGGAAAATGAGATATTTTTCTCGAGAACCTTGATATGTGGAAATGTCGACAGGGGATCTTACTAAACCTGAAGCTGGACACAATTTACGAGGTTTTGCATTTTTTGAGAAATTTTAACAGATAAAATAAAAAAATACTGTGTAAAATTTATCTGTCAGATTAATTAATACTGATTTCTATCAACTGTAATCATTGTCTCTTAATCAATAATATGTAATAAAAATCCTATCACATTATCCTAATGCAATCTACTTTAAGTCTAATCAAACCTACTTTAATTCAAATTTATAGTATTATAATCCAAGCTTCTTTAAGAAGCTTTGACCAACTAAAGACCATGATGTCCTTTGCTTGTTAGGGAAGTCATTCCCTCCCCTTCTCTCACTCAATGCCGCGGCTACCTTGTCCTTGGGAGGCAAAAATTTTGCCTCCACACTTATTCATTTTCACTCAAAAACATTACATTTCCTACAACACCTTCTCTTTCTAACTTCATCTCCTTCACATTTCCTCTTCCTTCTCTCTTCTTCTCCTCTCTTCACACGAAAATTGCAGCCCCTATTGTGACCATTTTTCTTTACTTTTCTCTTCACCAAGCTCATTTCAACACTCACCTCAACCTTCTCTACATCTTTCATTTAGAAAGTTTCTTCAAAATCCAACCTTTCTTCCATTGTCTTCCAAGGCAAAGCTTCTTACTTTGAGGTAAAGTTTTCATTTTTCTTCTCTTTTCTCTTCATTTTCGTGCTCCATGGTCTCTTCCATGACCATGGATCCATTCTTTTTCCACCATTGGTGTTGACTCATTATCTTGAAAATCCTAGGGTTTTGAAGGCTCAAAACTGAAATCACCAAGGAGCTAGAAGGAGACCATTTTCGTGATTCTTTCTTAGGTAAAAGGGAGATTACTCACTTCAACTAATTTTTGGTGGTGAGGGAACCTTGTGTGCTTGTTGATGGAGAAATCCATCTTTGTATGCTCACTTTATTTAGTAATTTTGCATGTTTATATATTCTTGAATTGGATTGATGCTTGATTGGTATTCTTGGACATATTGGATGCATTGAATATTCTTGATAATGTTATGGTTGCTAAATGAAAAATTTGGAGTTTCCTACCCTAATATGGTGCCACGGTTTTGACTAGAATTTAGGAGTGTAAAATTGTTTTTGTACACCAATAAATAAAGCTTAGGTAATTAAATGTCGAATGATAACATTGAAGTTAATGAATGGAAAATTTTAATGGTTTAATACCCTAGGGAGAGGCCACGATTTTTACCTTGAGAATTGAGAGATTGAATAGGTTTTGAGTAAAATAAAATTTAAGTGATTAGATGTTGATTGGTTAAAGCATAAAATAGAAAGAAATTAGAACCTTGGTGGCTTAGGGAGATCACGACTTTAAAGAGAAAATTTTGGGGTAAAATGATGCTTTGATGCATCTTTGGAGATTTAAGAATTTAGAGACATGCATAACTCATAATCAAGTAGAAGAATAAAATTGGATAATAACACTTAAGAGGACCACGGTTTTGAATGGTTGTTTAACCTAAAACCTTCATAATTGACCAAAGCTTAAGACTTTGAAATGTGAGGATCCATACTATGAACTTATGGTAATTGATGAACCATTGATGTAAATTGATGTGGGGAATTGATTTGATGTTATTGTGGACCCTATGTGGGCTAAGTACTTATTGAATGTGTACTTGAGAAATGATTAGATATGCCATTGTGGTATGCTCATGATGAATGCATCATTGGTAAACATATGTGATGTACATGGTGTCGTCATGCATATGTGTTATTCGTTGGACATTGTTGGAAAGGCTATGTTGCCTAGGAGTTTGAATAACACCTATGTTTAGGTGCGAATAAACTAGCGTATGGTCATAGTGGTTGGCCCTGGGGGCGTCGGGGTGCGGGTTTCTCACAATGGACAGTGGTAGCTCCACTGAGTCCGTGGGATAGACCGATGCAAATGCACTAACGATCCGGACCGAGACACTGTCCTATATCGTGATTAGCTGTTGAGGTGCCATGTATGAGCCATTTTTGCGCAAATATTTTTATGTGATGAGCACACTGTTTTAAGGCCGATGGTATACTTACATTACTCCTTGATCATTCACTCCGAAAATGTTTATGTCTAGCTCCATGGAGTAGGAATTTTGGTACCATTTGCATTGTGAACTGCCGGTCTCATAATTCATTGAGCATGAACATTTATAACTGTCAAATAATATATGTTCTTATTATTGTAATAATTACTTGGCTTATTTACTGTTGATGATTCTTACTGCTGTTTAATATTATTTACTTTTATTATAAGTTTTAATTATCACTGTGTTTATATGTGGGCGTCTAGCGCTGTTCTGTTTTCTTACTGTTATTTTGGTACTAAAAGCTAGGTGTCTCACCTCTTTCTGTATTTTCTCTATTTTTTGTATTTCTGTCGGATTGTGTACTTCTGAGAAGACGTTCGTGAGGAAGACAAGGAAACCCCTAAGTTTTCGGGTTTCTGGCCACATGACGACTAGAGCTGTTGGGGATGTCGTCACGCCCACACCGCTTTTTGGGGTACGTGAAGTTGACCTTTCATGGAGGACTAGACTGCTGGCACTTATATGTGGAGACAGACCGCTGTGTCTACTATAGGGAGCTAACGGTGTCCTTCTCTTGGGGTCGTTACGACGCCCCTGTGTTTGATTTTTCAGCTTTTGTTATTTTGGAGTTTCACCTACCCGTGAAGGATATGTGGACGGATATGTTCTACACCCCTCAAGAGGATTCTTTCCTCTCCACTGCTCGGGCTTCCGCCTGGAACTCAGTTGCTCCGATGGCAATTTTGTCAGATGATGAGGACCCTGAGGAGGACCCGGCTACGATCCCTTCTCGTCAGTCGTAGGGGCTGATACTGTTAGTGGCTACTGATGGCTACCCGTTTATCTTTTTGGGGAAACCTGACGTTTTGCTATTTAATAGGTGTATATTTGTATCTCTTGGGGTGAGTACATCTATTTTGCTTTTTGTAAATCATGATGTAAGTAAACAGATCGATGATGCATATATATATATATATATATATATATATATATATATATATATAATGTGAATATACGAATTTCAATACTGTGTCCATTTTACTGCGTTTGTAATTATTGCTATCTTTTCACCGTTATTTAATAAAAAAAAGGTGCGCATAATTCGATATTTGATCACTTGAAGCAATCCAAGAACGCAAATTATTTAATCATGTGTTAACAATGAACCGGGTCTAAATTAATCAAAGTAATCATTATTTCCGCAAAGTTTTATTTCGTTTCTTATTACTATGGTGCGATGCTCCTTCTTCGCGATATTAAGAAATAGAGGCGTTACACTGTCTTGGCATCAGAGCTCCCGGTTTAGGTTTTCTTTTTGGTCATGTGGTTTTACACTGTTTTGGACTGTCTTGTTTATGTTGTGTGATTCTCTATGTTTGGTATTCCATACATCTGACTTTTCTCTGTATTTTGTATAGCTTGACTTGAAAGGAAGATTATGGCTCATAGAGGAGACATGACTGCTGCGATTGAAGCAATCCAAAAGATGGCTGAAGCTATGTTACAACAAAACCAGCAAACAGCTTAACAACAAGCAAGGACTGCACAACAATTAGAGGCAACTACTGATGCCCAAAATTTGGCAGAATTTCATCGCACTAACCCTCCACAATTTAAGGGAAAGTATGATCATGAGAAAGCTACACTGTGGATCAAGGAATTGGAAAAGATATTCACAGGCATGAATTGTGCCAACGACAAGAAAGTGACGTATGCTGTATTCATGCTGATGGGGGACGCGGAGGATTGGTGGGCCAGAGAACAAAGGGTATTGGAGGCTGAGAATAGAGCGATCAATTGGGAGGTGTTTAAGGAGAGATTCCTAAACAAATATTTCCCAGAAAGCGCTAGGCATGCTAAGGAGATGGAATTCCTTGGCTTGAGGCAAGGCAATATGACTATGAGTGAATATGCTGCCAAGTTTGAGAGTTTGTCCAAATTCTTAACCTATTTTTAACACCAACCAAATGAAGCATGGAAGTGTCGGAAGCTTGAGGAAGGTCTGAGACATGACGTGAAGAGAGTCGTCATAACCTTGAAGTTTACTCAGTTCTCAGAATTACTCGTTACGTGTCACCGGGTGGAAGATTTGGACCAAGCACGTGATGCAAGTAACATAAACTTTGGGCCTTTTCGGTCCCAAAGAGGAGGAAGCAATAATGTTAACCGTTACTAAAAGAAACCATATTCCAGACCACTTGGAAATCAACAGCAAAAATCGCAGGGAGGAAGTCTAGGCAGAACTACTCAAACAACGGCATCTGCGCCGAAATGCTTGAAGTGCAGGAAGGATCACTACACGAGGGACTGCACTATCAAAGGAATGATCTGCTTCAGATGCGGGAGACCTGGACACATTTCTCGTGACTGCAATCAACCCAAGGCGGAACCTTCCGTCAATGCTGCTAGAACTACTAAACCACAGGCTGGAGGTCGAGTTTACACTCTGGGTGGTGCTGAAGCCTCTAAATCCGAAGGTCTTATACAAGGGGAAGGTCTCATTGAAGGTAATCTTTTAACTGTACTGTATGACTCTGGTGCAACACATTCTTTTATCTCCTATGACTATGTGAAATGACTTAGTTACCTGTGTCTTCTTTACCTTTTGATTTGACTGTCTCCACTCCCACTGCTAAACATGTTCTTACCACTAAAGTCTGTTTGAATTGTCCATTGATTGTTGAAGGTCGAATCTTTTCTATTGATTTGATCTGTTTGCCACTATCTCAATTAGATATGATATTAGGAATGGATTGGTTATCTACTAACCATGTACTATTAGATTGTTCTAGAAAACCCATAGTTTTTCATTTGGATGAGGATTCTAGATTTTTGACTGCCAACCAAGTGAAAGCTTTCTTGAAAGAAGGAGCTCAAGGATACATGCTATTATCTTCCTTGAAGGTCGAGAATGAGGTAGATGTGGACGCAATTTCAGTGGTTCGAGAATTTCCTAAAGTTTTCCAGAAGATGTACCTGGTTTGCCACCGGAGCGGGAGATCGAATTTGCCATTTCTTATACTAGGAGCTGGTCCCATTTCCATAGTGCCTTACCGAATATCACCTGCAGAGCTTGTAAAACTCAAGAAGCAACTGGAAGAGCTTTTGGAGAAGCAATTTGTGAGACCTAGTGTATCACCTTGGGGAGCACCGGTACTACTAGTTAGGAAGAAAGACAGTACTTCGAGATTGTGCGTGGATTATCGTCAGTTGAACAAGGTCACGATCAAGAACAAATATCCATTGCCGAGGATAGATGACCTGATGGATCAGTTAAAGGGAGCAGCTGTGTTTTCAAAGACCGATTTGCGATCGGGCTACCATCAAATCAGAGTGAAAGTGGAAGACATTCCTAAAACGACTTTTCGTACTCGTTATGGGCATTACGAGTACTTGGTGATGCCTTTTGGTGTGACCAATGCACCTGCTATCTTCATGGATTATATGAATAGTCTTTCGTCCTTATTTGGATAAATTAGTCATTGTCTTTATTAATGATATCTTGATCTATTCAAAAAATCAGGAAGATCATGCCAAACATCTCAGTATAGTTCTTCAGACTTTGAAGGAGAAGGAGCTGTATGCTAAGTTATTGAAGTGTGAGTTTTGGTTGGACGAAGTTAAATTCTTGGGCCATGTGATTTCAAAGGAAAGAATTGCTGTAGACTCATTGAAAGTGGAAGTTGTTCTTCAATGGGAAAGACCGAAGACGGTAACGGAGATTCGAAGCTTTATTGGATTAGCAGGCTATTACCGGAGGTTCATTGAAGGATTTTCTAAGATTGCTGGACCTCTCACTCAACTCACAAAGAAGAACCAAGCTTTTGAATGGACGGATGCTTGTGAAGAGAGTTTTCAAGAGTTGAAAAGGAGACTAACGACTTCACCAGTGTTAGTACTACCGGATCCGAGTGAACCATTCGAGGTGTACTGTGACGCTTCATACCAAGGATTGGGTTGTGTCCTTATGCAAGGCAGAAAAGTGGTGGCGTATGCCTCAAGACAATTGCGAGTGCATGAAAAGAACTACCCAACGCATGATTTGGAGTTAGCTGCTGTTGTATTTGCCTTGAAGATATGGAGACATTATCTTTATGGAGCAATATTCAACGTCTTCAGTGATCACAAGAGCTTGAAATACCTGTATGATAAAAAAGAGTTGAACATGAGACAACGAAGATGGTTAGAATTCCTGAAAGACTACAATTTCCAACTTCAGTATCACCCTGGAAAGGAAAATGTTGTAGCTGATGCTTTAAGCAGGAAAACGATCAGTGTTTCTGCCATGATGATCAGAGAGAAAGATTTAATAGAGCAATTCAGAGATGTATGGTCTTTTGTAGAACTAATGCCAGGAAAAATCTGCATGAACATGGTCACTATCTCAAGCGATTTAATGGATAATATCCGGGAGAAGCAGAAGATTGACAAGTTCTTGCAAGAAGAAAGAGAGCTGATAAGGCAGGGTGGTGTGTCAACATTAGAGGAAGGAAGCGATGGAATTTTAAGATTCCAAGGTAGAGTCTGTGTGCCTAGAGATGAGGAACTTAGGAAGTATATACTTGAACATGCTCATTCGAGTTAGTTAAGTATGCATCCTGGAATGACCAAAATGTATCAAGATTTGAAGAAGTTATTTTGGTGGCATGGGAAGAAAAGAGATATTGCTAGATGCGTATCTTCTTGTCTATTTGCTAGAAAACAAAGATTGAACATCAAAGGCCATCTAGACTGTTACAACCTTTGACTATTCCCGAATGGAAATGGGATAGTATTGCCATAGACTTTGTTGTCAGATTACCAAAAACTAGAAGAAGATATGATTCAATATGGGTAATTGTGGATCGACTTATGAAGTCAGCATATTTCTTACCGATCAACATTAGATATCCTTTGGATAAGTTGACTCAGTTGTATATTGGTGAGATTGTCATGCTACATGGTGTGCCTACAAGTATCATTTCCGACAGAGATCCCAGATTTACATCCAAATTTTGGCAAAGTCTTCAAGAAGTAATAGGAACAAAGCTACAATTGAGCTCTACTTACTATCCGCAGACTGATGGCCAATCAGAAAGAACAATTCAATCATTGGAAGATTTGTTGAGAGCTTGTGCCATAGAGCAAACTGGAAGCTGAGACGAAATTTTACCATTGGTAGAATTCACTTACAATAAAAGTTACCATTCAAGCATAGGGATGGCACCCTATGAGGCTCTGTATAGACGAAGGTGCCGAACGCCTTTATGCTGGTATCAAGACGGAGAGCGACTCATAGTTGGACCAGATCTTATTCAACAGACAACTGAGAAGGTTAAGATGATTCAAGAGAACATGCGAACGGCTCAGAGTCGACAAAAGAGTTATACGGACAAAAGAAGGAAACCTTTTAAATTTGAGGAAGGAGAGCATGTGTTCTTGAAAGTCATGCCTACGACTGGGGTCGGTCGGGTTCTCAAATCTAGAAAGTTCACTCCAAAATTCCTTGGACCTTATCAAATTCTTCGTCAGATAGGTCCCGTTGCTTACCAAATAGCTTTACCACATTTTCTTTCAAACCTTCAAAATGTCTTTCATGTGTCACAACTTCGAAAATACATTTCGAGTCCTGATCATGTCATTGCACCTGATTCAGTACAATTAAAGGAAAACTTGACTTACGAAACAACTCCTGTAAGGATTAAGGATAGGAGAATGAAGCAACTCAGAGGGAAGGACATTTCATTGGTGAAAGTAATCTGGAGCGAAGCAACTGAAGATGCGACATGGGAGCTGAAGGACAAGATGAAGAAGCAATACCCAGAACTATTTTAAGGTACGAAAATTTTGAGGACGAAATTCTTATTTGTTGGGGAGAGTTGCAACACCCCAAATTTTATTTATTTTGTGATAAATATTCATTTTCTAATATTTGTAATTTTTGAAAATTTTTCTGAGAATGTGGAATATTTTAATATTATTTCTTATTTTGTGTGCAAACTGAGCGGAGTTTGGAAAATGAGATATTTTTCTCGAGAACCTTGATTTGTGGAAACGTCGACAGGAGATCTTACTAAACCCGAGGCTGGACATAGTTTACGAGGTTTCACATTTTTTGAAAAATTTTAACAGATAAAATAAAAAAATGTTGTGTAAAATTTATCTGTCAGATTAATTAATACTAATTTCTGTCAACTGTAACCATTGTCTCTTAATCAATAACATGTAATAAAAATTCTATCATATTATCTTAATGCAATATACTTTAAGTCTAATTAAACTTACTTTAATTCAAATTTATAGTATTATAATCCAAGTTTCTTTGAGAAGCTTTGACTAACTAAAGACCATGATGCCCTTGGCTTGTTGGGGAAGCCATTCCCTTCCCTTCTCTCTCTCAATGCCACGACTAACTTGTCCTTGGGAGGCAAAAATTTTGCCTCCACACTTATTTATTTTCACTCAAAAACATTACATTTCCTACAACACCTTCTCTCTCTAACTTCATCTTCTTCACATTTCCTCTTCCTTCTCTATTCTTCTCCTCTCTTCACACGAAAATTGCAGCCTCCATTATGACCATTTTTCTTCACTTTTCTGTTCACTAAGCTCATTTCTACACTCACCTCAACCTTCTCTACATCTTTCATCTAGAAAGTTTTTCCAAAATCTAACCTTTCTTCCATTGTCTTCCAAGGCAAAGCTTCTTACTTTGAGATAAAGTTTTCATTTTTCTTCTCTTTTCTCTTCATTTTCGTGCTCCATTGTCTCTTTCATGACCATGGATCCATTCTTTTTCCACCATTGGTGTTGACTCATTGTCTTGAAAATCCTAGGGTTTTGAAGGCTCAAATCCGAAATCACCAAGGAGCTAGAAGGAGACCATTTTCGTGATTCTTCCTTAGGTAAGAGGAAGATTACTCACTTTAGACAATTTTTGGTGGTGAGGGAACTTTGTGTGCTTGTTTATGGAGAAATCCATCTTTGTATGCTCACTTTATTTAGTAATTTTGCATGTTTATATATTCTTGAATTGGATTGAGGCTTGATTAGTAATCTTGGACATATTGGATGCGTTGAATATGCTTGATCATGTTAGGGTTGCTAAATGAAAAATTTGGAGTTTCCTACCCTAATATGGTGCCACAGTTTTGACTAGAATTTAGGGGTGTAAAATTGTTTTTGTACACCAATAAATAAAGCTTAGGTAATTAAATGTTGAATGATAACATTGAAGTTAATGAATGGAAAATTTTAAGGGTTTAATACCCTAGGGAGAGGCCACGATGTTGACCTTTAGAATTGAGAGATTGAATTGGTTTTGTGTAAAATAAAATTTAAGTGATTAGATGTTAATTGGTTAAAGCATAAAATAGAAAGAAATTGGAACCTTGGTGGCTTAGGGAGGTGATGGCTTTAAAGAGAAAATTTTGAGGTAAAATGATGCTTTGATGCATCTTTGGAGATTTAAGAATTTAGAGACATGCATAACTCATATCAAGTGGAAGAATTAAATTGGATAATAACACTTAAGAGGACCATGGTTTTGAAGGGTTGTTTAACCTAAAACCATTATAATTGACCAAAGCTTAAGACTTTGAAATGTGAGGATCCATAATATGAACTTATGGTAATTGATGAACCATTGATGTAAATTGATGTGGGGAATTGATTTGATGTTATTGTGGATCTTATGTCGGCTAAGTATTTATTGAATGTGTACTTGAGAAATGATTATGTATGCCATTGTGGTATGCTCATGATGAATGCATCATTGATAAACATGTGTGATGTACACGGTGTTGTCATGCATATGTGTTGTCCGTTGGATATTGTTGGAAAGGCCATGTTGCCTAGGAGTTTGAATAACACCTATGTGCGAGGGCGAATAGACTAGCATAGGGTCATAGTGGTTGGCCCTGGGGACGTCGGGGTGCGGGTTTCTCACAATGCAGTGATAGCTCCACTGAGTCCGTGGGATAGACCGATGCAAATGCACCGACGATCCGGACCGAGACGCTATCCTATATCATGATCAACTGTTGAGGTGTCATGTATAAGCCATTTTTGCGCAAATATTTTTATGTGATGAGCACACTGTTTTAAGGCCAACGGTATATTAGCATTACTCCTTGATCATTCACTCCGAAAATGTTTATGTCTCGCTCCATAGAGTAGAAATTTTGGTACCATTTGCATTGTGAATTGTCAGTCTCATAATTCATTGAGCATGAACATTTATAACTGTGAAATAATATCTGTTCTTATTACTGTAATAATTACTAGGCTTATTTACTGTTGATGATTCTTACTGTTGTTTAATATTATTTGCTTTTATTGTAAGTTTTAATTATCACTGTGTTTATATGTGGGCGTCCAATTACGCATTTTCTTCTTTGCCATTTTGGTACTGAAAGCTGGGTGTCTCACCTCTTTCTGTATTTTCTCTATTTTTTATATTTCTGTCGGATTGTGTATTTTTGAGAAGATGTTCGTGAGGAAGACAAGGAAACCCCTGAGTTTTTGGGTTTCTGGCCGCATTACGACTAGAGTTGTTGAGGATGTCATCATGCCCACGCCGCTTTTTGGATACGTGAAGTTGACCTTCCATGGAGGACCATACTGCTGGCACTTACATGTGGAGATGGACCGCTGTGTCTACCGTAGGGAGCTGACGGTGTCCTTCTCTTGGGGTCGTTACGACGCCCCTGTGTTTGATTTTTTAGCTTTTGTTATTTTGGAGTTTCACCTACCCGTGAGGGATATGTGGACAGATATATTCTACACGCCTCAAGAGAATTCTTTCCTCTCCACTGCTCGGGCTTCCGCCTGAAACTCGGTCGCTCCGATGGCAATTTCGTCGGATGATGAGGACCCTGAGGAGGACCCGGCTACGGTCCCTTCTCGTCAGTCATAGGGGATGATACTGTTGGTGGCTACTGATGGCTACCCGTTTATCTTTTTGGGGAAGCCTAATGTTTTGCTGTTTAATGGGTGTATATTTGTATCTCTTGGGGTGGGTACATCTATTTTGCTTTTTGTAAATCATGATGTAAGTAAACAGGTTGATGCATATATATATATATATATATATATATATATATATATATAATGTGAATGTATGAATTTCAATACTGTGTCGATTTTACTACGTTTGTAATTATTGCTATCTTTTTTCCGTTATTTAATAAAAAAAATGTACGCATAATTCGATATTTGATCACTTGAAGCAATCCAAGAATGCAAATTATTGAATGATGTGTTAACAATGAACCGGGTCTAAATTAATCAAAGTAATCATTATTTTCACAAATTTTTATTTCGTTTCTTAGTACTATGGTGCGACGCTCCTTCTTCGCAGTATTAAGAAAAAGGGGCTTTACAATATTACACAAGTTAAAGCCTTATAATGCTCTTCAAGAATATCTAAATTATTTACAAAAATAGAGCACAAATGGATTGAAAGATTGATTCTCGGATTAGTGCAATAGAAATGTGTTTCAAGTTATTTGTTAGCTATTAAAGATGACTCAAGATATGTATTTATAGTGTTTTTTATCAAAGGAGTTGTTGGGTGTATTAAATGGCAGCATTAAATGCATAAAAACTAGTTGTTGTGTGCTTTCTTAGTCGTGTTATTCAAATAACACATTTGTTATTCGAATAAATCCACTTATAACACACAAGAAGTGTTTACTGGAACTTTTTATTAGAATAAGACTTTAGTTATTCGAATAAATCTTTAAAAACACGTTCTGAAATATTTTCTAGGGTGTTTTATTTGAATAACACATCTCTTATTCAAATAAACCACTATAGTTTCAAAGTATGACTTTAAATAGTCATAACTTCTTCATTTATCATCCGTTTAAAAGCAAATGACCACTCATTGGAAAGCTCTTTGAGTCTATTTTCAAATGAAATAAGTTTAAAAACAAAACTCAAAGTATTTTGAAAGTTATGATCAAAAGAGTAACTAAAGGTTAGTTTTGAAAAACTCAAACTTAACTATTTTTAATAGTTTTGAACTACCACCATGACAAGCTTTTCAAAACATGTTTGTTAGGCATATTAGCATGTGAAAACCGTTTGTAAAGATTTGAAAACATATTTGAGATATTCAGAAGGCTTCTTACGTAAAGACCCTAAGTCCTATAAGCTATACCATTTAATCTTCCTTTGGACTTGGTCTTTGACTTGATCTTGTCATCATCTTCATGTTTGTTATCATCAAAACATGTATTCATTGTTCAATAGCCAATTACAGGTAACTTTGACCATAATAGCATAAATACTATGAGAATTTAGATCCAACTCCTCATTCTCAGGACACATGGTTGTGTACACCATCTAAGGTTACAATACATAAGAAATAGCAAGAATAAAACATGCAAAGGTATCACAAGGTACTCACTAACCTAGTAAGACCAATACTAGTAATCATAGAATTCTAGGCTAACTCATCATAAAAAATAGCAAGATCCATGATACTAGCAAAAATTGTATCTAGTATCTCATACCATCACTTCACAAGTGACTACAAAAATCAACATCATCATGAACAAGATACTAAACACTACCCTATGGCATTCCATCATATTTTGGTTGCCTAAGGTTTCTCACAAATCTCAAATATGTAAGGTGGTTATTCCCTCAAGGAATTACTCCTTAGAGTGTCTCAACACTCTTTAAAAGACATATATAAGAGATCCTAAGCAAATGGGAACCCAAATCCCTTCAAAAGAAACTTACACAAGTTTCTAGTCACCGAGCACTCAAGCGCTCCCAACCGTATGCTCAAGCGTGCAAGTGGCAGAACTCCTGCCCTATTTTGCCCTATCTCCAGCGCTCAGGTGTTCAATCCCAACGCCCAAGCACTGGCTGGACAGCAGCACACAGCAATTTCTCTAGTCACTGAGCGCTAAAGCGCTCACCACCCATCGCTTAAGTGCTGACTGGACCTACAAAATTCTACAGAAAGCTTATTACTATTTTATTAGTTTCCAACCAAAATTTCAACCTTCCAAACATGAATTTTAAGTGGTTTTCAATCACTAAAAGGCTTCTAAACATGTAGTGTCCTCATAATGAAGCTCTCAACACTTCTAATCATGGATTTAGCCTCAAAATCCTAACCCTTCCATACCCATCTTCCAACTCTCAACACAAAGTGTTTCATGGATGCTTTTTAAGATAAAAACTATCAACCATGCTTAGATCAACACAGGCTAAGCCATGAAATGAGTCCACCTTAAGTTCAATCAATCCAAATCATGGCAAACCATAAAACCCATTATTTTTACAAGCTCAAAGATACAATCACAACATGAACCAAAAGAGCAAGAAAAAAGGAAGATGAACACAATACCTCAACCTCTTGTAGCAAGTATGGTGATCAAGATTGTGATTTCCCTTTAGCTTTCCTCTTCCTTTCTTCTTTTGTTTCTTCCTTTCTTTCCCTTTTCTCTTCTTTCTCCTTTGTGTTCTCTGTGGCAGTCATATGAAAGTGAGAGAAAAAGTGAAAAGAGAAGAAAATATCAAAGGGAGAAGTCAAACAAAGGGGTTGGTTTCAGCCGTGAGAGCTTAAGGAAAAACATATACTTTGGAGCAAACTTTATATCTGCTAAGAACACCTAGTTTGCACCAAATCAAGTTTTCTAACTTCCAACAAATTTAAAATAAATCTTAAGATTCATAAAAAATCTTGTTTCACCAATACCATATTTTTTCATATTTGTGACTAGTCAATCCGGCATTAAAACACACAACCAGTATGCTTAAAAATACCAAACTAATTTTAATTATTCTTAAATTTTAACTATATCATAGTCTATACATTTGTGACCTAGAAACAAATTATCCATATTTATTTCCATTAGCTAATTCATTTAAGCTAATATCTGAGTCATTTTAAGCTACTTTTCACTTTCTGGGTTGCAACAAAGCGCCTCAACTAACTCAGATTATCACAAAATTAAACTAGCATGTTAAGCAAGTATTAAGCTACCTTTGTAACTATTTACAAGTATAACATGTTTTAGAGGATGTTACAAATGACACCATCATAATGTGTCATAGGCAAAGCTCAAGGAAGTCCAAATCAAAGCTCATGATGTGCAGGTCATGAAGGACAACTCCTTAGACTAGTCTTCGCATCCTACAGTAGTGGAGACCATGCATCTACCACTAATTATGAAATTCCTAGCTCAAAATCTAGCCACCATCTCTACAAGAAAAGCCAGGAAGAAGTCGATTAATGTCTCTTAATCAAATGCTTCAAGGAGGAACCTCACTGCAAACCCTCCTAAGGTGCCTACCCCTATGGGGAGCCCAAATCCAGCACTAAAGAAAAGAAGTCATGATGAATGAGAGATAAGAGACAGAAATGGGTTGTGCATAGAAGTTTTCCTTCCCTTGGCTGAAGAGCCCTGAAGGGGTGAAGGCCCAAATTAAGCTTAGCTAAATGATCTCTTTGATTAGTATTAAATGTTTATTGTAAATATGCAAAGCACATGTGGTTTCTTATTTCTATCCTTTTGGAGTTCCATAAGTGATCTTATGGAATCCTGCTTGGTTGTTCATTATTAGGAATGTGTATTCCTTTCATTGGATCAATGAATCTCTATCTTTTAGCGGAAGAAAAAGACAATGCAATAAAAATGTATGTTTGATGTCATTGTTGGTGTATGCCCTAGAGGCCAATTTATTTTGACCATACTTGCTTACATTATATTATGTTATTTATTTAATACATGAGTCATTTCATTTATTGTGTTACTTATAATAAAGCATGATAAAGTCCTTAGAATAGTAAGTTTAATGCCATAAGACATCAAGTGGATGACTTGATCGTGAGATCCTATTGGATAAAATCAGAACACTATTCTTAGATGTCCCTAGTCAAGTATTATTGTTAATTAGGATAATAATAATGCATTAAGACTAGTATGTGCGTAGACTGATGACCACATCTCATGGGTCATGGATATGAGATATCAAGTCTTCATATGGGTATATATTAGAGTAATGATGTATTGGATTGACCTACCATGAGAATGCTGCATAGATCGTGACATGAGTGTCATAAGCAATTTTCAAAGTGACAATGGTGTTTGTGGTTCTTTGACCTGAAATCACTATGATTCCTACATAAGGAGTTGCATGTTTTAATGTCATCAAATATCATTTGTAACAAGGTGGTTATAAAGTTAGTTATTGGACATACTGCCAATCATGCAGAGGGATGTGAGTGGCCTAGATGAGATTTGTCTCTCCTACATAATAGGAGTGATATCTTCGAGTCCCCTGATTGAGTGAGACTACGAAATGTATGGCCATGCTCAAATGAGTTAATATGAAATATTGATCTCATTTGTTATTACTAAGTCTACTTGAGTATCAGGAAATGGAAGATTGAACTATACAAGGGTGACACATTCCATACCTTGTGTTCAATCTAGATATCTTGTCAAAGGGACTAAACTACACGAAAACATTGATCATGAAAAGGTTATATCAAATCACTAACATTCTCATTACTTGGGTAGCAACGATGTGTTTCTAGATACCGCTCACTACTTGTAATATTAAAATAGGATTTTAATTATTGCCAACGTCATGAGAACCTACAGGGTCACACACATAGAACAGACTAAATTGGAGCAATGAAAATCCAAGTTAGATTAGGATTCTATCGTGGGCCAAACTCATAACAAATGAGTCCAAGGTTACATAGCTAACCCTGCTACTACTCTCACTCACATAAGGCAGTCACTGTTATAAATAGTACTGCTAAAGGGATGTCAAAGGATGACATTATGAACCCTAGTCATACCCTAACAGAAAAAGTGAGTGAGAGAGTAACATGTTTCTTTTCTCTTCGTAGCTAGCACTGTGCTAGAAACATGAGACTCCAAGATTGCAGACGTTGGATGTTTGTGAGTCTGTTCGTGTGGACAACGTAGAGGCACTGTCATTGCTGCGGTGCTGGTGATTTGCATTGATCATTTTTATTTGGCTTCAAGAGGTAAACTCGAAAATCACAAATCATCGCACCCTTTTTCGCATGGATCCTTAGTGGGAATTCTTCTTTCTGCTGTGTTTTTGTTCCTATAATTCCCAGCAGTCACATCTTCTTGTTTATTAGATGTATATACGGACTTCCAAGATCATGGTTGTAGCCTATATAACAATTACGACTTGAGTTGCAATATGCCACAAGCGTGTTCATTTCAATCAAAACTCGAATAAAAAAGAAATTATACCCAACATGACTTACAAGTAATAATTGGAGCAAACTAAGTAGGTCATTTAAAATTGCTGGCTAGATCCTTCAAGCGAGTATTTTCAGCCATAGGTGGACAACGAAAGAACCAATGTTGTGGTAGCTTAAGATTGCAAAATAAAGCAATTATCTAAATCAATAAAAATTAACTCTCACAATTTTACTTAAACGATGCAAATAATAAAGATGAATGTTTATTGATGAACATAACGAACTAAAATGAGCTCAATTATGGGAATTTGGTTACAAGTTCAATATAAGAAAAAATTACAAGGAGAGAAAGAAGGTCCCGAGAGAAGAAGGAAAATCTAATGTTTTCATAACCAAATCGATCTGTGAATCGATAAAGAGAGAGCTTTAAGGTTTAAAGGTCACAATAAAATTATTAACCAATATATAGCAATGGTTAGTGGCAATTTTTTTCATATTTATTGAAGGAAACCATTTTTTTTAAGAATATTGTAATTTTATTTCTTTAGAAATAAAGAATTCAATGTATGACAATTCAAAAAAAAAAAAGAATTCAATACATAAAATAATTGGACTTATATTATCAAGTTCTACAGGCTCAAATGAATCAGACAGCGGATTAGTTCCCGGTTAATGTGGTTGAATCGACTAATCCAATCCGATTTTCAAAACTATGAGAAATTCAAAGAAATAAGATTCAAATTTATCTTTGATGCCTCTATTTAGGTTACTCACCCTCTTTTTGACCTAACTCCTCTCCTCATTTCATGAAGTCATTCCACCCCAAATTAGCTTTTTTGAACCTTGCAGCCCTTAGTAATATGTGAAAAATTATTGCATGCTACTAATTATGAGATCCATCACTCGTATATTTAGCATTTTTTACCTTTTAAAAAATAAAAAATATCACAAAGACAATAAATATGTAAGTAAATGATGACCCAGTATTGAATAAGGTTGAAATGTCAAAACTTGAATAAAATGAACATAATCTTACGTGACACTCCAAGAGTATTCAATAATTTCTCGTAATCAGATGTTCATGTTAGTTGAGCTAGTTAACTTCTACCACTGCTTCAAGCACCTAAAACAACAATTAATACTTGCTCCAAGAAGATCTCCACCATTGATTTTAAGCATAGTCATATAAATTTTAGGCACACCACTTAGAATCAATAATAAAATTCTTCCTAGAACATACATTAATTGTTGCACTTAGAGTGTAATGCCCCTTTTTCTAGGAGAAGAAGGAACGCCATACCAAAATAAAGTGAAATAACATGTGAAAAATAAATAAATCATAAATTAAGACCCAGTTCATTCATTATATTATAATAAGTAAACTCCTTCAAATAATAAATGTATAATAGTTGAGTAGCGTAGATACATATATATATATATATTTTGTTAAGAACGAATAACAAATATAGTTATAGCAGAAATCGGCATGAAAGAAACCATCCATTCACATAATATATATATATATATTTGCATCAAGCATGTTTAATTACATCATCATAAATACAAAAAGTAAAAGCTTTACCTACCCCAAGATGTTTACAAATTTACAGCCCATCAAAATAGAAAAATGTCAAGCTTTCCAAAAAGATATATGGATAGTCATCAGTAGCTGTAACATCCCGAAAAGTATCTGTTTAATTATAAATGATCATTTTATAATATTCTTGATTTTTAGAAATTTTTCAGAAACGATGAATATTTTAATATATTTCTCATTTTGCGTGCACACTGAGCTGAGAATTGCTGAGGTCAGTGTAACACTCCATAAATTAATTATTTTACCACAAATAGTCATTTCCTAATATTTGTGATTTATGTGAATTCTTTCGGAAATTTTCGGAGACGACGAATATTTTAATATATTTCTCGTTTTACGTGAGTATTGAGCAGAGTCAGGAAAACGACTGTAATACTTCAAAAAATGGGAAATGATTAGACGAATGGTCGTTTTACAATATTTGCAATTTTTGAGAATTTTCAGGAATTTTTTCGGAAACGTCGAATATTTTAATATATTTCTCGTTTTACGTGTGCACTGAACGAAACTGGAGAAACGCGATGATTTCTCCATGAACCTGGAACTATAGATATGTCGATGGGAGATCTTACTAAACCCAAGGCTGGACACAGTTTACGAGGTTTCACGTTTTTTAAGAAATTTTAACAGATAAAATAAAATAATACTGCATGAAATTTATCTGTCAGATTAATTAAATACTG
This sequence comes from Ormosia emarginata, assembly GCA_029884605.1. Taxonomy (NCBI): domain Eukaryota; kingdom Viridiplantae; phylum Streptophyta; class Magnoliopsida; order Fabales; family Fabaceae; genus Ormosia; species Ormosia emarginata. Next base: position 5,356,733 of record JAQQTP010000074.1, read on the forward strand.
ACTTCTGTCAACTGTAACTATTATCCATTGGATAATAGCATGTAATAAAAATCTTATCACATTATTCTAATGCAACCTACTTTATGTCTAATCAACTCACTTTAATTCAAATTTAATGTAAAATAATCAAAGCTTCTTTGAAAAGCTTTGACCAAACAATGACCAAGAAGCCCTTAGCTTCCAAGGGAAGCCAAAACACTCTCACTTCTCTCTCTCTATGCACGGCAGCAGCAACCCAAAACAAGGGGGGAATTGATTTGCTTCATTTAGTTAATTACACCACACAAATTCATTTAACCTAAAAACACTTTCTCTCTCTTCTTCTTCTTCTTCATTCTTCATTTTGCTTTCTCCTCCTTCTCTCTACAAGAGCTACGGCCAGCCCTCTTCTTCCCCACTCAATCTTCACAAAATTTTCATCCAACTACATTTTCTTAATCCTCTCCCTCTCCTAAACACCTTTCTTGCTTGGAGCATCTTGAAATTCCATCATTTTCACCATCTTCTTCAAGCTTCAAGCTTTGAGTTCTTGGGTAAGATTTTTGATTCTTCCTTCCCTCTCTTCATTTTCGTGTTCATGGTCCTCTTGGTGACCATCCATGCTTTATTTTTCAAGCATTGGTGTTGTTTTAACCAAGTTGAAATTTCTAGGGTTTTGGTGGCACCTAATCCGAATTTGCAAGGAGTTTCTTGGTGGTTCTTCTTGATTTCTACACTTAGGTAAGAGGAAGACACTCCTCCTCAACCTCTATTAGCATTTAGGAACCTTGATTGTGTTGTTTGTGGAAAAAACCCTAATGAGGGTTATCCTTTGATTTTGTGATTAGTATGCTTATATGTTGATTTTATGGAGTTCATGACCTTGATTGGATTGATTGTGTATATTGATATATTGGATTGGATTGGATGGCTTGAAATGGAAGAAAATGAATTTGGAATGGCTCTTGGGTGGCCACGATTTTGAGGTTTAAATTGATGTGTTCTTTGTGAACAAATTTTAACAAGTGAATGGTTAAATTAATCAAGTGTGTAGTATAAAATCAATGGAATGGAAAATTGAGGATTGAACCCTGTAGGGAGGCCACGGCCTCTAGGGCAAATTGGGACTTAAATATGTAAATTTTGGTAATCGTGGAGATTGGAAAAATTAATTGGTTAAAACATAGATAATAGATTAGTAAATTTGGAAGAATGAAATAAAATCGGAGATTCATAAATTTTAAAGAACCAAAAAATGAACTTGTCATGAAGCTTGAGAAATTTTACAAGAGCAAGAACAAGAGAGTGTGAGATCTTGAGACCTTAGAATTGTTAGCCATGGCAACCATTACCCAAGAGGGGGGTGAATTGGGTGATTACAAGTTTTTAGATTATCATTAAGAAATTAAACATTTTCAAGCATTCAATTATTAAATATAGCGGAACATGCATAACAAAAGGATAACTATTATAGATTGAATACTTTACTCACAAATAACCAATCCAAGATAGAAAGTATACAAACAAAGCTAAATATTAAACTTAACTCAAGCATATATAATTAAAACACAAAAGTGAAGAGATAGAGGTGAGAAAATCAAACACATGAATTTATCCTGGTTCAGCCACCCCTTGTGACCTACGTCCAGTCCTCAAGAAAACCACTCGAGATTTTCCACTAAACTTCAAGCTTGAACGGGTGCTTGAAAACTTTTACACAATAGAGCACTCACCACACCTTGGGATACCTCACCCTTTGTGCTTGAGCCTCAAAACAGGGATATCTCACCCTTTTCACTAGAGGATACCTCACCCCCTTTTACAACAAGGGATACCTCACCCTTTTCAACTCTAGAAGGATACCTCACATTCTTTACAAATAAGGGATACCTCACCCTTTTTCTCTAGAGGGATACCTCACCCTCTTTACAGATTATACAAAGTGTTTGAATAATAGAAACTCTCTCAAAGAGTGGATAATACAAATTGAAGCTCTATGGGTATCAAGGAATCACACTTTGAAGCTCAAAATAGAGTTTTGGATAAAGAAATGATGAAATACGGATTTAATGCTCAAGAATGATTTTCAGATTGTTCTCCAACTTGTAAGCAATGCCCAAACACTTTCATTTATAGCCCATGACATTTAAGAGCCGTTGGAGGCTTGTGGAGGGCATTTAGTGCTCAATAGAGCCGTTGGGGAAAAGTCCTGGAACAGACCATAATCTGTTATGGCAAAAGCCATAATCGATTATGATATGAAAGAAAGCTTTCCAACGTTTCTGGTTTGCAAAATAACCTATTATGGGTTTACTCATATTCGAATATAAAGAGGCTTCATAACCTGTTATGAAACACTCATAATCGAATATGAGTGATGCCATATTTGAATATGGCCATTTAAAAACAGCTTGTTACGTTTTGACAAACCAGAAAATCAATTAGAAAGAAGCCATATTCGGTTATGCATATTCCATATTCGGTTATGGAATTCTGATTTTGAAAGCTAACTTTAAATGATCATAACTTCTTCATTTCTCATCCGTTTTAAACAAATGACCAGTCATTGGAAAGGTATTTGAGTCTATTTTCATATGAAATAAGTTTCAGAATAAAACACAAAATAGTTTGGAAGTTATGATCAAAAGAGTGACCAAAGGTCAGCTTTGCAAAACACAAACTTGGCTATTTTTCAAATGTGTGAACTACCACCAAAATTAACTTTCCAAAAATAGTTTGTTAAACATTTTAGCATGTGAAAACCATTTGTAAAGATTTAAAAACATGTTTGAGCTTAGTGTGATTCCCAAATACCTTTACACAAGATCTAAGTCCTATAAGCTAATCTTGAAGATCCTTGGACTTGATCATTGCACTTCTATTTCTTGTCTTTGTTTGTTATCATCAAAACTATTGCTTTAGCCAATGCCAATTACATTCTCCCCATTTTTGATGATGACAAACAACCATTGAGAAAAGGTTAGTTCAAATAAATTGGAATTCACAAAAGGCGTTAGAGACTTACTCCCCCTCTATTTTTTCAAGAGGTGATTAGATCAGAGATGCACAGCTTCCCCTTAATTATGGAATTCAAGATCATTGAAATTGTAACTTTTTCCATTTTACCTTGACTTTTCTCAATGACACAACTTCTCCCCCTTTTGTCATGATAAAAAAGATATGCAATATATAGATTTTGACAAAGAGAAGTAATATAAAACCATTGCCAACAACAAATATTCAATAAGTACATTAGCAACAAGATAATCATCAAAACATAAATGGATTATCACAAAATGTCATTAACATCATAAAGAGCATAAACCAACCGTCAATAGAGTTATATAGCATGTCTCATGATAATAGCTAAACAGAGCAAGACAGATTTACATTTATAGCAAACCTATTGATAGGGTAAAAGGGTCCAAACTCAAGTCTCATGATCCTCCAGAAAGCGTTGCTCAAGTCTCTTGCATAATTACATCAGCAGGAAAGTGATGGAAAGGATGTTTTAATGGTGGATTTGGGTTGGATTTGAGGTAGGAGAGGTGTTTGAGGAGGAAGAAAGCTATGGAGGAAAGGGGGGATATCATGAGGATAGGGGCTGCTCGGTTTTGTGCAAGAAGGGGGGACATAATCGATTATGACATAATACATAATTAGTTATGAGAAGAAAAGAGAGCTTCCTGGTGTTGGAAATAACCGAATATGAAGGAAGTCAATTCATGCCATATTCAAATATGGTGGAGGCCAAATAAGAAGGGCATGGTCTCGGGTTCATCAAATAACAGATTACACACTTGCCCATATTCGAATATGGGTATTTTGCAAGCTCATTGAAATCATTTGGATTGACATAACCGAATATGTGCATTGTCATATTCGAATATGGCTTCCTTCCAGAAACCATTTCCTTAAGCTAAATAACTCCCCAGAGACTCAAAACAGCCTATAACCAATTATGAGATAACTCATAATCAATTATTTTGCTTGACAGAGATCAAGTTTATCTTGCCAAAACTTCTGTAGACATCAATAACAGATTACACCATTCATAATAGATTATGTCCATCTCCCAATTCTTGATTTCTAAGATAAAAACAGATCAAGTCTTCAAGAAATTATCCTTTAAGATCCTTAACACTTTGTCATTCATCATCAAAACCAGAAAAATAAATTCTTCAAGAATTCAGCCCAGTAATAGATTAAACATCTTCAAAACCTCCAAAAATAATTTTTTTACAGCAGGAACTTGAGATTTGAGATTGGGAGGCTTAAGCATAGATCAAGTACCTGCAAAACAAACCATTGCTTCTCTTTTGGAATTTTGAACTTTACAAGTTCTACATTTTGTACTTGAGAAACTTTGGTTGAAGTCATCTTCCTTCTTTGACCAAAATTTCTACCATTAGGCTTTGGAAGAATTCTTCTTGATGATTCCTTTATCCTTTGACCAATTTGTCCATCCTTTTGAGAAATTTTCTGCATAGTTGAAACACTAGGAGGACATTTTGGTACCCACTTCATCTTGGGTCCTTGAATGTTAGTACTAGGGCCTTTAAGGTCTTTAGGAACCCATACCATACTATTTCTCATATAAGCATTTCTTCTATAATTGCATAAATGAGAAATATGTCCTAAATGACCACAAAAATTGCAAACAATTGAATTCAATGATGATTTGGTCTTTTGAAAATCATCTTTGAAAAACTTAAGCCTTTTGTTATTTTTACATTCTAAACTATTTTTGCCATAAGCCTTGCTTGAATTTTCATGTGGAATAACATTGATTTTATTCTCATTAACAAGCATAGAATGTAAGCAATTAGAATCATTAGCTTTAGCAAATTCATAAGATAAGTCCTCAACTTGATTTTCTAAATCAATGCACTTTTCACAAGAAGTTAAGGTTTCATATTTCAAAGGCATTTCCTCATTAAGAAAGACATATTCATTTTTCAAAGTTTCAATTTCATTTTCAATGGAGGAAATGTTTTCTAGGCAAGATAAGTTTTTCTTTTCTAAATTCAACAAGTCATCATATAATTCATCATATGCACATTGTAGCTTATCATAGGAAGGACTATAATTTAATTTAACATTATTTACCTCAAAGTCCCTTGGAGTCAAGTGGGAGGTTGACTCAATTTCTCGCATCAATGACTCTTCATGGGAATCATCATCCTCATTCTTGCCCATCAAAGCTTCAAGAGTATATACCATTTGGTTTTGCTTTTCCACCTCTTCAAATTGAGCACCATCATCACCAAAAAGCATTGAGCTCATTTTCTTAATTTGAACATGTTCTTGAGGACATTTTTCAATGTTATCTTCCTCTAGAGGATTTTGCTCTTCTTGCTCTCTATAAACAACTTTATGCACAAAATCATTATTAGCAAGATAAATAGCATCAAGAGCATCCCATATATCTTTAGCACTAGAGCAACTCTTAATTTTAGCATAAGCATCATCATTCAAACTACTTCTCAAGATTTGTATTGCTCTAATGTTCAAGGAAAAACATTTCTTGTCATAATCATTCCAAGTTTGTTTTGATTTGCAAGTAAATCCATCAAGTACAATATCCCATATATCAAGATAAATAAATTGCATATAAATTTCCATTCTAGCTTTCCAATAAACAAAATTCACACCATCAAAGAATAGTGGTTTATCAATTTCAAAATCATTCATTTTGAAAAGCTTTTAATGGTTGCCAACAAACAAGGATCTTTAACTCTAAGCGGTTAAGCTTTTACCAGAGCACGAAGCTCTGATACCACTTGTTAGCCATGGCAACCATTACCCAAGAGGGGGGGTGAATTGGGTGATTACAAGTTTTTAGATTATCATTAAGAAATTAAACATTTTCAAGCATTCAATTATTAAATATAGCGGAACATGCATAACAAAAGGATAACTATTATAGATTGAATACTTTACTCACAAATAACCAATCCAAGATAGAAAGTATACAAACAAAGCTAAATATTAAACTTAACTCAAGCATATATAATTAAAACACAAAAGTGAAGAGATAGAGGTGAGAAAATCAAACATATGGATTTATCCTGGTTCAGCCACCCCTTGTGACCTACGTCCAGTCCTCAAGCAAACCACTCGAGATTTTCCACTAAACATCAAGCTTGAACAGGTGCTTGAAAACCTTTACACAATAGAGCACTCACCACACCTTGGGATACCTCACCCTTTGTGCTTGAGCCTCAAAACAGGGATATCTCACCCTTTTCACTAGAGGATACCTCACCCCCTTTTACAACAAGGGATACCTCACCCTTTTCAACTCTAGAAGGATACCTCACATTCTTTACAAATAAGGGATACCTCACCCTTTTTCTCTAGAGGGATACCTCGCCCTCTTTACAGATTATACAAAGTGTTTGAATGATAGAAACTCTCTCAAAGAGTGGATAATACAAATTGAAGCTCTATGGGTATCAAGGAATCACACTTTGAAGCTCAAAATAGAGTTTTGGAGAAAGAAATGATGAAATACGGATTTAATGCTCAAGAATGATTTTCAGATTGTTCTCCAACTTGTAAGCAATGCCCAAACACTTTCATTTATAGCCCATGACATTTAAGAGTCGTTGGAGGCTTGTGGAGGGCATTTAGTGCTCAATAGAGTTGTTGGGGAAAAGTCCTGGAACAGACCATAATCTGTTATGGCAAAAGCCATAATCGATTATGACATGAAAGAAAGCTTTCCAACGTTTCTGGTTTGCAAAATAACCTATTATGGGTTTACTCATATTCGAATATGAAGAGGCTTCATAACCTGTTATGAAACACTCATAATCGAATATGAGTGATGCCATATTCGAATATGGCCATTTAAAAACAGCTTGTTACGTTTTGACAAACCAGAAAATCAATTAGAAAGAAGCCATATTCGGTTATGCATATTTCATATTCGGTTATGGAATTCTGATTTTGAAAGCTAACTTTAAATGATCATAACTTCTTCATTTCTCATCCGTTTTAAACAAATGACCAGTCATTGGAAAGGTATTTGAGTCTATTTTCGCATGAAATAAGTTTCAGAATAAAACACAAAATAATTTGGAAGTTATGATCAAAAGAGTGACCAAAGGTCAGCTTTGCAAAACACAAACTTGGCTATTTTTTAAATGTGTGAACTACCACCAAAATTAACTTTCCAAAAATAGTTTGTTAAACATTTTAGCATGTGAAAACCATTTGTAAAGATTTAAAAACATGTTTGAGCTTAGTGTGATTCCCAAATACCTTTACACAAGATCTAAGTCCTATAAGCTAATCTTGAAGATCCTTGGACTTGATCATTGCACTTCTATTTCTTGTCTTTGTTTGTTATCATCAAAACTATTGCTTTAGCCAATGCCAATTACAAGAATAACCTTCTAAGTGTATGAGGATAGATTGCTTTAGAAAAACTTAATTGATTTTGAGGACTTACTTAGTGATGGATTCTTGTAAGAATGGCAAATCTTGAATAAGAATGCATAACGGATCTTAAAAATGTATTGCCTTATTTGATTTCAATATTGTGATGTTATGGGTCCATTTGAGTGACCATTTGTATATTGATGCTCTCTTGGCAAATTGTGGCATATTATGGAATTGTATGAAATTGATGATCATACATGTTCATGCATAGAGTCTTATGCATTGTGAATGTCCCGTGGACTGTTGTAAGGCCAAGTTGCCTAGGAGATTGAACACACCTTAGTGCGGGTGCGAGTAGACTAGTGTAGGTCATGTTATGACCTTGGGGGCGTCGGGGTGCGGGTCCCTCACAATGGGTAGTTGGTAGCTCTCCTACTTGTGGGACAAACCGATGCAAACGCATCGACGATCCGGACCGAGACACTGTCCTATATCGTGATCGAGCGTGGAATGTCTGTACAATGCCTGGATGTGCACGTGAGAATTATTGATTTTAGCACTTTGGCCGCGGCGAGCCCAAGTTCTGAGACATGTCCCCTGATCTTTCTCTCCGACTGTTTGTGTCTAGCTCCATGGAGTAGGAATTTGGGAAAGCATGCATGTGCATCATGAAATAATCTGTCATTGTAAATCATTACTTTTCGTAACTGTGAATTGTCTGATCATTACTATAATGAACATCTACCTGGAATTGTTTATTTGCTTACTGTTGGATCTACTGTTTATTAATTTGAAATGCTGTTTTGAATTGCTATTTGGGTGCGTTGCGCCATTTTGTTTCTGGCTACTATAATTGGTAATGATGGTAGGATGTCTTACCTCTTTCTTATATTCCTATTATTTACTATTTGTGTGTATGCGGTATCTACCGAAGGCGACGGCCAGGAGGTTGAAGCCCCTGATTTCCCTGGCTTCTGGCCAGATCAAGACTAGAATCCACAGAGGAAGATGGAGGCACGTATGCACGGATTTCTAGGCGATGTACGTCTAACCTTCCTCAGAGGGCCGGAGTGTTGGCACATCAACTTGAGTTCCGACCGCTGTGTCTATTTGGGAGACGTGTCGATTGCTTTAGCCTAGAGACGTCATGAGATGCCGGTTTTCACTTGCTATGTCAGCCAGCACCTGGAGTTTTACTTGGCCGTTCGGGAGATGTGGGGTGACCGTTTAACACCCCGCAGGAGGACTCTTTTGATTCCACTACTCGGGCTCCTGCCCGTGCCTCTGTGGTTCCGATGGAGGTTTCCTCGGACGAAGAGGATCCTGCTGAGGACCCTAATACGGTCCCTCCTCCTCTGAGGGATTGATTTTTCTAGTAGCTGCTGATGGCTGCCAGCGTTTTATTTTAGGGGCCTGATATATTATTTTTGGTGGGCTGTATATTTTGATATTCTGGGGGGCTGTATGTGTATGATTCCTTTGGGCTGGTATAGTTTTGCTTTTCGAAAATTTCCAGGCTTGTATCTAAAGTACAGTTGATATTCAAATATATATATATATGCGTATTATTCAGATATGAGTTTTATTTCCTATCTTACTCTTTACTGTTGTTCATTGTGTTCATAAGTATTTCTTAGGGATATAATACAAAAAATATCATGAAAATAGGAGAAGAATAAAAAGTACTGCCAACCTTATTCCAACCCCAGTCAAAAAGTAGTCCACTGGACGTGAGTGCCATAGTATGCCTCCAACCACCTGATATCTGAAATAAGTCCAAACAAAGTTCAGAGATAAACAATGACAACTACAATCACTCTGTGCCTAATATCAAGGAGGGCCTACTAAAGAAGAAGAGTGAAGGGAAGAATTTGGACCTTTAACAAGGTTAAACTTTTAGAAAGTTGTAAACAACAAAAATGACAAATCAGAAGACATCTAAATGAGACTAAGAAATCTACCAACTCGGTATGAACTTAAAGGACTGAGAAATGAACTTAATCATGGCTTGAATCTTGCAGTCCATACTGGAATAAAATTCCAGTCCTTTGATCTCTACAATTTTATTTTCTTGGCCTACTCTCACCCTTCCATTTGAAGACCTAAAATTATTGAGAATAAATAAGTCAAATCTCAGTCGACATATAAGCTGACATCTCAAACTTACTGTTTTCCCCCTTAAGCAAGTTTCAATCAACCACTTGCATTAATTTGGATTTGTTCACTTACATTCTCCAGTAGGGTAGAGACTAATTACTTGTTTTTTTGTAGTGAAGCAGGCAGAAATTGTGTTAGGATTTTGGGTGGGAGAGACCAATTTCTACTTTCCTCAAAAGCTTGGGCTATCTTTTTTTTTCTATATTTTCCATCTGTTTCTACTATTTCTATATATATATATCAGACCCCACATATTCTAATATCTCCCTAAAATTAGTTCAGGAAAAGAGAAATATAGTCTATATTTCTTGTTCTATGTTGTGTTTCTAATACAAGTTCCTATCAGTCTCTTCCCCAAGCATCATTATAATTATAATTATCATTAAAAATAATATAATGGAAAGAACAGAAGGTCATAACTACTTAAACATGCATATACATATTATATGCAAATTACAGATTCTTAGAAGGAAGCAAGGATTATTTGATAGGAATTTGATAATAAAAGATACCAAGATACAATATTAACATGCAAATTGTACAAAATAGTTTATATTGATTAATAGAGTAGTATTATTTAATAACACATTATAAATGGCTTTAGAAAACAACTATAAAGATTATGAAATCTAGGGCAGTTCCCTGAATTGAAACATAAGGGGAAAAACATGTCAAACCTTGAGGCTGCCCCAAAGATCAAATCTTGGCCGGGTGAAATTGAGCTCTCACACATCATTCACTTGAGAACCCATTGGATCATCCAAAATAATAACACATTATGTACAGTATTTCACAAATTTCTCAAATGCATCAAACACTCACACCTTATGAAAAAATTCCCAAACATCAACCTTCAACACTCTCAAGAACTATAATAAGAAAAATAATAATCAGATAATACCTTCATTCCCTTGATATACTTCACTAGCAATCCTTCAAGAATCCCTGTGGCTTGAAGGTCCTTCAGCTTGGTAGGGAACTTCTTCAAGAATCCCACCCAACTGCTCCAAATTATTCACCACCAGTATGGTCAACAACGACACCACACCAGAACCCAAAGAGTGACCCACAAACACCATCCCATAAACCGAACCGTTCTCTACCCACAACCGTTTTAGCGTCTCCGATTCTTGGTTCAGCAGCCAAACCACCGATTTGAGTAAACTATGATGAACGAGGACGGTGGCGCGAGTTTCACAACTTTGGGCAGAGGCAGATCTGGACCTGCGAGCTGCGACAGCGAGAACAGAGGGGGAGAAGGAGATAGCAGATCTGGACCTGCGTCGCAAATGCTGCGACTTTGAGTGAGAGGGAGAGAACAGAGGTTGTGGCTTTGAGGGAAAGAACAGAGGTTGTGACTTTGAGTGAGAGGGAGAGGGCGAGAGAGAAAGAGTGAGAGGGAGAGCACGAGAGACTGAGGGTGAGAAGTGAGAGTCAGAGGGTGAGAGTGAAAATTTAAAAAAATCTAAAATATTTTAATTAAAATTTAAAATCAAAATAACGGGGATTAAAACCGTCGTTTTATACATTTAACTGTCATTTTTTACTTGTAAAATATGGCAGGCGTGTAACTGACATATTATACTATATATTATGACAGTTTTTTAGAACTGACATATTAAAACTACCGTAATTTACTTGTTTTTTTGTAGTGTGGCCAGATGTTAGCACCTCTGTGCCATGGTATCTGATGCAAATGCACCGACAATCTCGACGGAGTTACTACTCTTTTCATGATTAGTTGAGAGTGCCTTGTGTAAGCCATTTTGCGCATTTTGATATGATATCTTGGCACATGATTTAGGGCTAACAATATACAGACATGTACTCCCGATCCTTCTCTCCAAAATTGTGATTAGCTCCATGAAGTAGGAATTGGTCTGTGTATATATGCATAGTTGGTCTGCATATTGATGTGACAATTATGTTATCTGATATATTTTCTATGAAGTGATAACATGATTCGACGTGTTAATATTGTATTTGTATATTTACTGTCATTTTCTATACTACCATGCTAGTATTGATGTAGGGAATCTCACCTCTTTGTTATGTTATTTTGCTTTATTGTTTATGTTTGATGAAGATTGTGGAGACGAAGAGGTAGGAAATTTTGTTTTCCATACGTGATAGCTTTCCTTTTGTTTGCTTTTATGGCTGCAAGGCGTCGGGTGCTTGGTTTTGTTAGAGTACAGTTCCATGAGGGAACTGATGCATGGAGGTTTGATATGAACAACGAACATTTCGTGTATACTGAGGATTTGACTCTGAATCTTAGTGGAACTCGTGATGGGGTTCCAGTTTTGTTATTGAATGTATCTGTTCGTTTGGAGTTCTCAATGCCTATTCGAGAGCTTTGGGGTGGCAGTGTCTATACTCTGTAACATCCCGAGAAACATATTAGGCTTGTATATGGTCTTAGAGGTACTAATATACTTGCTTACCTTGCCAGTTCAATTTTATGGCAAACTGAGTTAGTTTAGGCACTTTGCCACAACACAGAATGTAGAAAATGGCCTAAAATAACTCAGAATATGATTTTAAAGGTTAAGTTAAGGGAAATAAATATAGATAGTTTATTTCCAAGTTAAAAATGAGTTAAGAAAGTTGCAGTTAAAGTTTGAAGGTAAACTGAGTTCGTTTGGTATTTTTAAGCACACCGAGTAAATGTTTTAATACCGAATAGACTTAGTGCAGATATGAAAAATTAAGGAAATGTCAAAATAAGTATTAAGATGAATCATAGGATTTATTTTAATACTTATGGAGGTTAGAAAGCTTGAAATAATAAGATCAAAGTATTCCTTAGAGGTGGGAAATTCCTGTGAAAAGATAAAAATGCCCTTGGGGCTTGTCTTTTTTTAAAGTGAGATTTCTCACTTTTCTCTCGTCTCTCACGCTGGTTTGGCTAGAAAATAAGGAAGAGAAACAGAGAAGAAAAAGAGAAAGAAGGAAGAGGAAGAGAAGGAGAAGAAGAAAAGACCAAAGACCAAGAGTCATCAACCAAGGTAGGGGGTTGTTTCTCATCTTCTTATCTCCATCTTTTTCTTGATTTGCTTTGATGAAAAAATAGGTTTGATGAGTAAGTAGAGTTTAGAGGCTAAACTCTTGTTTCTAGTGTTAGATTTTAATTAGTTTGAGTATGAATAAAGTTTAGAATAAGTTATTGTGTTGAGTTTTGTATGATTCTTCAAAGAATGAAAATGGGTTTTATACCCATATTGAGATTTATGGTTTATGACATGATTTGGATGCATATTTGAGTTAAATTGATGTTAAAGATGATGTTTATTGGTTTAGTTTGAGTTTGGGTGGCTTAAAGACTCTATTTTTTGCAAATTTATACGTGGTAATCGATTACATAGCAGTTGTAATCGATTACCAAGCTTCTGGAGTTACAAATCGTGTTTCTGGGTAGCATGTAATCCATTACATCCTGCTTGTAATCGATTACACATAATCGATTACAGAGGTTCTGTCAAGCTGGTAATCGATTACCAGAGCTATGTAATCGATTACCAGGACCCTAAAATGAGGTTTTTAAGCTGAAAATAATGGAAACATGACCCTAAAATGAGGTTTTTAAGCTGAAAATGATGGAAACATGGTTCTTTATCCCTTGTAACCCAAGCATAAACCTTAAACCCTAGATTCAAAGATTATATTTCACTTAAATATGATAAGATTATGCACCCAAACCAAAATTTAGAAATGACTTTAAGATGAAATGGAATCAAATGAGATTCAAAATTGAGGTAAGATGTTTTCAAGAAAAAGTAAGAGGATGATGGGCATTCATTTGACATAGATTGCCTTGGTCAAGAGTTTCATATGTATAGTAAAAGTTTGAGTTATTATGGAAAGTAAGGAAAGATTGTGCACCCCTTTAGATATGGATTGACTTAGATAAGAGTTTAGTTCTATGAGCAATATAGTATTGCATAGATATCACTTGGAAAGTGATAAAGAGATGAAATACAAGCATCTAAGTAAGTATGGTAAGAATGAAAGCCATAGTACCTAGCTAGTGTAACGCCCCTTTTTCTTTAAGTAGCGGCGAAGAAGGGACGTCGCACCATTATTAAGCGAAACATAAAATGAGGTAAATCAAACCTTTGCGGGAAATAGTAATTGTTTTTAAAACTCGTAGTCACGATTCATTTTATTATGATTTAGGTTCCTTTATAAATATCACTATGTATATTATTTTTTTTGGTTAAAATTATAAATCATTACCGAGTAACGTTAAGAGAGTCAAGTTAAAATCCGTCACGTGTAGAGATCTTAAATGATGCAGTTACAATAAATAAAATTTGACAATGTAAAATGAAACATACACAACATATATATGTTTAAGAGCCTGTTTAATTACATTTCCAAAATGTACAAAAAGCAAAATATGTACCCACCCAAAAATATACAGATATACCCCAACATGTACAGCAAAACGTCAGGCTTCTCAAAAAGATAAACGGTTAGTCATCAGTAGCTACCAATAGTATCAGCTCCTATGACTGACGAGAAGGGACCGTAGTCGGGTCCTCCTCGGGGTCCTCTTTGTAACACCCCGAGAATATGTAATTTATTTGTTTTGGTCGATTCTGAATTATTTTGAGTACTCCGACTCGACTTCTGTGAATTTTTTGATTTTTGTTATTTTTAGGAATTTTTGGGAGTTTTTACGTTTTTGATTATTTTAATATTATTTTAAGGCGGTGTATATATGCCTTCGTATTTTATTTCTTTCTCTCAATCCTTAATTATTTTTACTAACTCGATTTGATTTTCATGAGTTTCACAATTAATATGATTTTTGTGAATTTTTATGATATTTCGAGATACTTTGAATATTTTAATATATTTTAGATATTTTAAGATATTTTGAATATTTTATTATATTTTAGATATTTTGAGATATTTTTAAGATATTTTAAGATATTTTGAGATATTTTGAGATATTTTGAGATATTTTGAATATTATATTATATTTTTGATATTTTGATATATTTTGAAGGGAGGGGATCCACTTACACGTAGTATAAGTAAAAAAGACTTACACCCAATCTTATACCATTCATTTTATTATGATCTTGTGGCTATCTTTTATCTCTTATCTTAACCACAAGATCACAATAAATGAAGGGTGTAAGATTGGGTGTAAGTCATTTTTACTTACACTAGGTGTAAGTGGATCCCTTCCCTATTTTGAATATTTAATATATTTCTGATATTTTGGGTTGTATGTGAGCCCGGGGCGGGCCTGGAAAAATAAAAAATTTTATTAGCCAGAAAATTTTGCACTATTGATTCGGAGCCGGGGGATCTTACTAAACCCGAAACTGGAAACAGTTTTTGAAGTTTTATTTTCTTATGATTTTATCTGACAAATAAAATCGGGGTATGTTTTATTATCCATTGGATGATATCTTTCTTGAAAAATATCTAGTGGATGATTCTAGACGCAAGCCTAGTCACCCACTCTTGAATGTTCTAGACGATGACTCATCGTTTGGTGACTCACCTAGGTGACTAGCCTAGTGACTCACATGTTCTAGACTGTTCTAGAAAACTCTAAAAAACTCATCGTCATGCGCCTAGTCATCAAGTGCTTTACACATGGACCAATAAGGAGCCGGTCAAAGTTGGTGGCTGTGACTCATCGCGAAGGACCAATAGAAGCTTGACACGTGGTGTGACACCTCAGCACCTGTGACTCAGCATATTCGGGAAGCTTCCAAAAAGCAGTGACTCGCCATGTTCCAGAAAGCAGTGACTCACCACATTCTAGAAACGCTGACTCACCCTGTGACTCGCCGCAGTGAGTCATACGTTCTAGAAGGTTCCCTGATGACTCACCTTGCTGACTCAGCGCTATGACTCACCATTGCTGACTCAGCTAGTGACTCCGCTGATGACTCGCCATGCTGACTCACCTGTTCTAGAAAATATCTATGCTGACTCATCATGCTGACTCATCATAGTGAGTCACATGTTCTAGAAGTTTCTCTTTGATGACTCGCTCTATAACTCATCAAGGGCAATCAGTAGAAAATGATCAATAGTTGTTACCCAGCTAGAGTAAGAGAAAAATCTAGGTATATTTTATTATCCATTGGACAATAGACCCTGACTTTATAAGCAGTAATTATTGTTCATTGCTTACAGTATATTTAAAATATCTTAAGCCTTCATCTTTCTCATGAAGTCTATAAATAGGATGGCTTTGATTCATTTGCAAACTTTGGCATGAAGCTCTCACCCCTTCTTCTCTCCTTGTACTCCATGGCCATGGCTCCTAAATGGAAGACAACATTCATCCATTCATCTCACTTACTTTCTTACACATCCTTTTCTTCAAAGAACCGAGAACAAACAATCAAAACTCTCTCATTTTCTCTTCCCCATGGATTCAACCAAAGCACCTAGATCCACTCTCCAAATTGCTATAATTCCTACCAATATCATTTCTTGAATCCTTTCATCAATCCAAGACACTCTCATGTTAGGAATTTCTCAAGATTCATTCATTTTCATTTTCCTATCAAGCAAAGAACACAAAAGTTCCTATCTTTTTCTTCTCCAAGCTCACGGCCAAGAGGCCATGGTTCTACCATCACTCTTCAATAATTGACACCAACCATATATCTTGAATCCTTACCTTGTTTCAAGACACTTTGTAGTGGGAGTCTTGATCAAAATCACCTATCTTCAAAGAGTTCTTTCAAAGCCAAACACATAACTCTCACCTTTCCTCTCTATGAAAGCTCACGGCCAACCCCACAAAATCACCTTCCAAGCTTCAATAATTCTAAACAACTTTAGATCTTGAATCTCCATGCTATTCTAAGGAACTTTCATGTTGGAGATTTTTCCTAAATCGTCCATCTTCATCTTTGTTCTTCAAGCTCAAGGTTTGGAGTTTTAAGGTGAAGTTTATGAAATCTTCACTATTGAATTCATTCTTTCTTTCTAAACCATTTTTTGATCCATGGCTTTTCTTATTTAATCCTTAGATGTTAATATTTCACATTTTCTTTGATTTTCAAGAAGCACTTGGTGGTCGAAGTTCATCTTGAAGGAAACAACAAGAGGACATACAAGGAACTTTGAAGGTTTCTTCAAGAGGTAAGAGGGAGATTACCCTCATCAACCATGTGTTGGTGGTGAGGAATGAATATGTTGTGGTGAAGAATCCATAAGGATTCATTCACTTGGTTGTTTATTGTCTTTCCTAATTGTGATTGATTATGTGTGCAAGCATGTTTATAGCTTTAATATTTTGTATGTGTTTTATGATTTCTTTAATATATGGTATGTGTTCATAGATGCATGATATTTATTGTACAATGTAAATAAACTATGAGTACTTGCATGAGTGTTCCAAAGAACACAAGAAGGGGCTCACGGCCTCAACCAAGAAAAGAGAACCAAAATGTTCTCAACCATTTTCTAAAGGAAGGATTTAATGGAATTAGGTGAATGAATGAATTTCAAAATGATTTAGAAGATAGAAAATGATCCAAAGATCAAATGCCAAGGTTT
The DNA here is from genome assembly GCA_029884605.1 of Ormosia emarginata. NCBI lineage: Eukaryota > Viridiplantae > Streptophyta > Magnoliopsida > Fabales > Fabaceae > Ormosia > Ormosia emarginata. Next base: position 5,373,800 of record JAQQTP010000074.1, read on the forward strand.
TATGAGATTCGGCCAAAATGCTTTGTAAATGGGTAATCAATCTAAAAACCTATTTTCTAAAGTATACAGTTGATGTTTTACCTGAAAAGAATGTATTAGTAATGAATTTTTAAGAATTAAAGAAGTAAATCAATTTTTATTAGAAATGTAGTATAGAAGGAAAATGAATCAAATTCTTGAAAATTACTTATCTTTAAATTTTAAAAGCATAATTTAAATTTTCAAAGTGTATTTAGTAGTAATAAACTAAACTAAAGGATTTTTAAAGGAAAACGTAGAAAATATATTTTATAGATTTTCTAGACAAAAAATCTTGTCACAATTTACTAAAAATGAACGAATAAAGGAAAGAATTTCACAATATATTTATAACGTAAGGAAATTATTCTACATAGTTTTAAAGTATGAAGAATAGCTTACGCAATTTTTAAATAGAGATTTTAAAGTTTTTTGATCAAGAAAACGATTTAAAAATCTTATGCGATTAAGAAAACAATTTAAAAATAGTATGCGAATTTAAAAACAGCAAAATATATTTACGCGATTTAAAAAACGTTTGTAAAAACGATGAAATTGTGAAAACGAGATAAAATTTCTACGCGATTGACTAAAACAGCGAGTTTTACTATCGGGCCAAAGTGGTGGACCCGGACAGATTGAGAAATAGTACTGTCAGGTGAGACGTACTATATTTGAGATTTGTTGAGACTTGAGGGCATTTTTGTAATTATAGTAACATTTTGAGACTACGGGTATTTATGTAATTATGGTTCGTATATATGCATCAAGTGGGTATGCATAGTCGATGGCTATGATGGCTTTTGTTGTTTAGGAGTGAATGAGAGCTGGATAGTGTGATCCAAGTGGGTGATCTACTGGGGACGTCACATAGTGACCTGTTTGTCACATTATATGTCTGGCCATGATATACCGTTGCAACGCACTGGCATATTGTCTCGACAAGCACTATTTATGTCTCGCGTCTAGCTTAGACTGTCATTATGGGTGGCAGATCTTCTGGACCATTCATATCCGAAATTTGTTTAGCTCCATGGAGTAGGAATGTGATGCATTGTGCACATGCATAGTTGAGTATATATTGTTGTGACATTGTCGAGGTCTATATCATGGTGGCATACTCATTACATATGTATATTATTGATATCTGTTGTTGATATATTGTTGATGTTTATATTGTTGTGATATATGTTTTCTAAATATAAAGATAATTTGTTAGCATGATTATATTTGTGATATTTGTATGTATGGTATGACTTTGTCATTCGTATCATTCTTTGCTACCGTACTGGCATTGGTGAAAGGGGATCTCACCTCTTTGCTGTATTGTTGTACTGTGTTTATATTGATTCATATAGTAGGAGAAGCGAATTTCTAAGACTTGTTGGAGGCAACGTTCGGTGGTCGATGACGGCGTCGAGGAGTGATCTTCTCAGTTTCAACAGGATGCAGTTTGGTGGAGAAACGAAACATGTATTTTGGGTTTTTCTCGTTAGTGTTGTTACCATGCTATTAGTAGTACCCGTCATTGGGTTTGCTACTGTTTCTCTGAGTTTGTAAGTTATATGTTTTATTTCTTTATTGGATATTATGTGGTATAAATAAAGTTGTGTAATAATCTTTCAATTTATTTTTTGTATTACTCATACTTCGGTAAGTTTATGTTTTCGCAAAAAGAAATTTTAAAATCCATCTTTTAGAACTCAAGGCTTTTATGAAATGATTTTCAGGTTTTAAGTTTTTAGTCGAAAATGTGATGCCCTATGGAGGGTGTTACCTTAGTTGGTATCAGAGCACAGTTAGAGTCTTTTGGGGTTTGTGGTTAGGTCTGTCTTGTTTGTGCTGTGTGACTCTCTGTGCTTGGACTCTGAAAGGAGACAATGTTTATTTGAAATGGTTACTTTAGTTTCCATTGTATTATGATTCGTCCATCTTTGAAGAAAGGCGATGACTCATGGTAAACGTGCACGTAAGGAAACAGGAAGTGACACTGATAATGTGGCTGCAACTACGAAAGCAATGCAAAGGAAGGCTAAAGGAATAGTACAACGTGCTCCGGGGATTGCTCAGCAGCAAAGAACGATAGCCGAGTTTTAGGATCAGACAAAGTTGGATGAATCTAAAAATATAAGATTTCGTAACGCTGGACCATGTTGGTTCATAAGGAGGAGAAATCGTAAAGGCCAAGCGATTCCAGTGGAAAACGTATTCGTAATCATCGGGAAATCAACAACAACGGCAGTTCCATGAAGGAAGAGCTAGTGGTAGCAGGTTTGGTCAGACTGTGACATTTGCACCAAAATGTTGGAAGTGTGGGAAAGATCATCTAGCAAGGGATTGTACAATCAAAGGAATCATCTGTTTCAAGTATAGGATGCTCGAACATTATGCTAAAAAGGATATTTCACCCAAGACGAAGTTATTTGTTAGTAATGTACGTGCTTCGACATCTTAAGTAGAATGGAGCATCGATTCTTCAAGTGGAGCAAAAGCATCTCAGATTGAAGACCTAAACAAAAAAGGTTGCGTTACAAAAGGTGATCCTTTAACTATACTGTATAATTCTGAGGGTAACCTATTTCTTTATGGCATATAATTGTGTGGGTCAATTAGAGTTATATGTGTCTTCATTATCTTTTGACCTGGTTATTTCTATTTCTATTACTAAGACCTTTGGTTGGTAACTTGAGTTACTTAAAATCATCCTAAGTTTGTTAAATGACTGAATCTTTTCTGCTAATTCAATTTGTTTATCTCTTTCTTAAAACAGACGCGATATAAAAATATGGATTGGGTATTTTTCTAACCATCCATGCTCTGTTAGACCTATTGGTTGAATGGTTCAACTTAAAAAGCTCACTTTTAAATTCATCGGACCACATCAATTTCTCCATTGGATAGGTTTGGTGGTATAGATAACTCCAACATCTCTTCTTTCTATGCCTTCATGATATCTTTCATGTGTCGCAATTGCGAAAATATACTCTTGATCCAACCCATTCTTTTATGACTAATTGACTGTATAGGTTGATTTGAGCTATCAGTATCTTTGTTACCTTTTGATTTATCTATTTCTACTTTTATTTCCAAAACCATTATTACTATCCAGTTCCTTAAACAATCTTTTCTATTAATCTAAACAGTCTACCTCTTTCACGAGATAGATGTGATCTTATCAATGGATTGGTTATCTTTAATCATATCCTGTAGATTGTTTCAGTAAAGTTTTAGTGTCCCAAAAAATTCATTCTTAAAATCGAACAATATCAAATTTCTTGTTGGATATGCCCAGTAACATATCAGATAGTTTCACTATCTTTTCTTTCTAATCTTTATAATGTCTTTTTAAATATTGCAATTGCAAGAGAGGATGTTCCTAGTCCAATTCATGTCATAGTATTAGATACAGTATTGTTGAAAAAGAGAACTTGAATTGTGAGGCACTTCCTATTAAAAGCAAAGGCAGGAGAATGAAGTGGTACAAGGGCAAAGAAATTTCAAGTGGTGCTGTTCGGAATGGTGAATGTTTCCGCAATATTCATAGATTGTGTGGATAGTATATTTCGTCCTTATCTAGACAGAATTGCCATTATCTTTATTAATGACATTTTAATCTATTCTCGAGAAGAACATGTTGAACATCTCAGTGTGATTCTCCACGTTTTAAAGGAGTAGTTGAGCACGAGGCGAGGAGTTTTCGTTAGTCAAAATAATCTGGAATGATGCAAATGGGGATGCAAAATGAGAACTGGAGGACAAGATGAAAGAGTAGTATCCACGATTGTTCTAAGACTACTATGAATTTCGGGGACGAAATTCTTTTTAAGAGGGGAGTATTGTAACACCCCGAGAATATGTAATCTATTTGTTTTGGTCGATTCTGAATTATTTTGAGTAATCCGACTCGACTTCTGTGAATTTTATGATTTTTGTGATTTTTAGGAATTTTTGGGAGTTTTTACGTTTTTGATTATTTTAATATTATTTTAAGGCGGTGTATATATGTCTTCGTATTTTATTTCTTTCTCTCAATCCTTAATTATTTTTACTAATCTGATTTGATTTTCATGAGTTTCACAATTAATATGATTTTTGTGAAATTTTATGATATTTCAGATATTTTAAATATATTTTAAATATTTTAAGATATTTTGAATATTTTATTATATTTTAGATATTTTGAGATATTTTTAAGATATTTTAAGATATTTTGAGATATTTTGAATATTATATTATATTTTTGATATTTTGATATATTTTGAATATTTAATATATTTATAATATTTTGGGTTGTATGTGAGCCCGGGGCGGGCCCGAAAAAATAAAAATTTTTATTAGCCAGAAAGTTTTGCACTGTTGATTCGGAGCCGGGGGATCTTACTAAACCCGAAATCGGAAACAATTTTTGAAGTTTTATTTTCCTTCGATTTTAGCTGACAAATAAAATCAGGGTATGTTTTATTATCCATTGGATGATATCTTTCTTCAAAAATATCTAGTGGATGATTCTAGACGCAAGCCTAGTCACCCACTCTTGAACGTTCTAGACGATGACTCATCGTTTGGTGACTCACCTAGGTGACTAGCCTAGTGACTCACATGTTCCAGACTATTCTAGAAAACTCTAAAAAACGCATCTTCATGCGCCTAGTCATCAAGTGCTTTACACATGGACCAATAAGGAGTCGGTCAAAGTTGGTGGCTGTGACTCATCGCGAAGGACCAATAGAAGCTCGACACGTGGCGTGACACCTCAGCACCTATGACTCAGCATATTCGGGAAGCTTCCAGAAAGCAGTAACTCACCATGTTCTAGAAGCGATGACTCGCCATGTTCCAGAAAGCAATGACTCACCACATTCTAGAAACGCTGACTCACCCTGTGACTCGCCGCAGTGAGTCATACGTTCCAGAAGGTTCCCTGATGACTCACCCTGTTGACTCAGCTCTATGACTCACCATTGCTGACTCAGCTGATGACTCGCCATGCTGACTCACCTGTTCTAGAAAATATCTACGCTGACTCATCATGCTGACTCATCGTAGTGAGTCACATGTTCTAAAAGTTTCTCTTTGATGACTCGCTCTGTAACTCATCAAGGGCAATCAGTAGAAAATGATCAACAATAGTTGTTACCCAGCTAGAGTAAAAAAAAAAATCTAGGTATATTTTATTATCCATTGGACAATAGACCCTGACTTTATAAGCAGTAATTATTGTTCATTGCTTACAGTATATCGAAAAATATCTTAAGCCTTCATCTTTCTCATGAAGTCTATAAATAGGATGGCTTTGATTCATTTGCAAACTTTGGCAAGAAGCTCTCACCCCATCTTCTCTCCTTGTACTCCACGGCCATGGCTCCTAAATGGAAGACAACATTCATCCATTCATCTCACTTGCTTTCTTACACATCATTTTCTTCAAAGAACCAAGAACAAACAACCAAAACTCTCTCATTTTCTCTTCCCCATGGATTCAGCCAAAGCACCTAGATCCACTCTCCAAATTGCTATAATTCCTACCAATATCATTTCTTGAATCCTTTCATCAATCCAAGACACTCTTATGTTAGGAATTTCTCAAGATTCATTCATTTTCATTTTCCTATCAAGCAAAGAACACAAAAGTTCCTATCTTTCTCTTCTCCAAGCTCACGGCCAAGAGGCCATGGTTCTACCATCACTCTTCAATAATTTACACCAACCATATATCTTGAATCCTTACCTTGTTTCAAGACACTTTGTAGTTGGAGTCTTGATCAAAATCACCTATCTTCAAAGAGTTCTTTCAAAGCCAAACACATAACTCTCACCTTTCCTCTCTATGAAAGCTCACGGCCAACCCCACAAAATCACCTTCCAAGCTTCAATAATTCTAAACAACCTTAGATCTTGAATCTCCATGCTATTCTAAGGAACTTTCATGTTGGAGATTTTTCCTAAATCGTCCATCTTCATCTTTGTTCTTCAAGCTCAAGGTTTGGAGTTTTAAGGTGAAGTTTATGAAATCTTCACTATTGAATTCATTCTTTCTTTCTAAACCATATTTTGATCCATGGTTTTTCTTATTTAATCCTTAGATGTTAATATTTCACATTTTCTTTGATTTTCAAGAAGCACTTGGTGGTCGAAGTTCATCTTGAAGGAAACAACAAGAGGACATACAAGGAACTTTGGAGGTTTCTTTAAGAGGTAAGAGGGAGATTACCCTCATCAACCATGTGTTGGTGGTGAGGAATGAATATGTTGTGGTGAAGAATCCATAAGGATTCATTCACTTGGTTGTTTATTGTCTTTCCTAATTGTGATTGATTATGTATGCAAGCATGTTTATAGCTTTAATATTTTGTATGTGTTTTATGATTTCTTTAATATATGGTATGTGTTCATAGATGCATGATATTTATTGTACAATGTAAATAAACTATGAGGACTTGCATGAGTGTTCCAAAGAACACAAGAAAGGGCTCACGGCCTCAACTAAGAAAAGAGAACCAAAATGTTCTCAACCATTTTCTAAAGGAAGGATTTAATGGAATTAGGTGAATGAATGAATTTCAAAATAATTTAGAAGATAGAAAATGATCCAAAGATCAAATGCCAAGGTTTTATGAGATTCGGCCAAAATGCTTTGTAAATGGGTAATCAATCTAAAAACCTATTTTCTAAAGTATACAGTTGATGTTTTACCTGAAAAGAATGTATTAGTAATGAATTTTTAAGAATTAAAGAAGTAAATCAATTTTTATTAGAAATGTAGTATAGAAGGAAAATGAATCAAATTCTTGAAAAATACTTATCTTTAAATTTTAAAAGCATAATTTAAATTTTCAAAGTGTATTTAGTAGTAATAAACTAAACTAAAGGGATTTTTAAAGGAAAACGTAGAAAATATATTTTATAGATTTTCTAGACAAAATACTGTCACAATTTACTAAAAATGAACGAATAAAGGAAAGAATTTCACAATATATTTATAACGTAAGGAAATTATTCTACATAGTTTTAAAGTATGAAGAATAGCTTACGCAATTTTTAAATAGAGATTTTAAAGTTTTTCGATCAAGAAAATGATTTAAAAATCTTATGCGATTAAGAAAACAATTTAAAAATAGTATGCGATTTTAAAAACAGCAAAATATATTTATGCGATTTAAAAAATGTTTGTAAAAACGATAAAATTGTGAAAACGCGATAAAATTTCTACGCGATTGACTAAAACAACGAGTTTTACTATCGGGCCATAGTGGTGGACCCGGACAGATTGAGAAATAGTACTGTCAGGTGGGACGTACTATATTTGAGATTTGTTGAGACTTGAGGGCATTTTCATAATTATGGCAATATTTTGAGACTAAGGGTATTTATGTAATTATGGTTCATATATATGCATCAAGTGGGTATGCATAGTCGATGGCTGTGATGGCTTTTGTTGTTTAGGAGTGAATGAGAGCTGGATAGTGTGATCCAAGTGGGTGATCTACTGGGGACGTCAGGGCGCGGTTATTCATAGTGACCTGTTTGTCACTGATAATCACATATTTTATTCATTAAGAAACCCTTATGTTTAGTTATTTACACTCTTCATGTACTTAATTGACTGAATTTGATTATGTTTTGTAAGTTTAAACTCGAATCGGACTTAATTAATTTTTTCAGCATTATTCGGGTCTTACACTGTTTCTGTATTTTAGCCATATCTTGAGTTCTAAATGTCTGATAATTATGAATTTTACCTTGTAGGAAAGATAAGAGAGAGCTCTACAACTTTGATGAAGAGCTCAAAGTCAATTTCAGACATCTAGTGGAGCTAATTGGGCATGGAAATCAGAATACGGGATTTGTGACTGGAACCCGAACAGTGTGTAGTAACCAGAACATAATTCGAGTTTGGGCATATAAAATGGGCTGAAAATTTGTAATCTGAAAGTTAAGACCCAGATGTATAACTTTCATGTCAAGCACAAAACTTGATTCGGGCTCCTTGATGGAGATATTGGGTCTGAAAGTCAAAACAGAGGTGCTGAAACTGGTCCTGAACAGTCTGTAGTAATTGGGTCATATCTTGGGCTGTAGGACGAATTTTTGGGTGCTTCCAAAGCCATTGGAAAGCTTAGACAATTTCCTAGAACTTTCATGAAGACCACTTGGCTCAGAAATGACGAAATCAATGAGTTCAGCATTGAATACTTTTGGAGACAAGGAAGCTCACCTACCAATCTCACCTACCAAGCTCACCTACCAATCTCACCTACCAAGCTCACCTACTAATTCCACCTACTAATCTCATCTACCCATCTACTACTACTCTGAATCCTCTATAAAAGGAAGCATGTGGAGAGCTCTAAACACAACACACACTTGGTGTTAGAGATAGCTTTTCATAGTTCTTGTATATTTTTCCTTCATTGTAATGGAGAGCTAAGTCATTTCTAGTCAATTCGGGACTCTTGAAGAGATTGTGGCTTGGATTCTTGAGACCTTGGTTATGTAATGTATTTGATTTATATTTGAATTCTCTCTTCTTCTTCTTCTTGTTCTCTTAATCTTGAATGCATGAATGGTGATTCTGTTTATGTTTGATCTGATTTGATCTTGGTTTAAGATTAAGTATTGTGATGAAATGTAGAACTGATTGATCTGAATTAATCACGTAATTAAAGAGGTTAGGTTACTGATTTGTGCCTAGGTTAATTGAATTCGGTGCTTAAATTGACATATATTTACATGAATGGTGCGATTGCAGATTTGTGTTTATCACTTGTCAATTGAATTATGGACGATTGTCTAGTATGAATTCGGATCGATGCGAGAGATCTCGGTTAGATCCAAGTTAACCATTCAAATGTATTTCAGGTGTTTGTTGAAAGGTCTATGATTGAATCCTCCCAATCTCGGATAGATTTTGAATTAATTGTTCTTTTAATTGTTATTTCTCTTCAGATCTTGTCATTGTAATCCTTGAACAATCAAAACCCCCCTTTCTAACTTAACTTGATTTGATCAAATTGCATCTACGATCCTTGAGGAGACGATCCGGTGTTGTTCACTATACTATAAGTTTAGGTAATAACTTCGGTTATAATTTTGACTGAGTTCAGCGCTCGTCAAAATTTTGGCGCCGTTGCCGGGGACTCGTAGGTGTAATCTTTTCATTTTGAGTAACCTTACTAATTTTTGTTCTTTCTTACCTATTCTAACAGTTATTTTTCATTTACTAACATTGTTCATACCATACTAACGTTTTTATCTTAGCTTTTGAATTTTTCTGATTTAGGAAAGACGGAAAACAGGTGATTACGGGTAACTATTGCAATTTTCGAACTGAAACATGCCCAGAATGAGCTGAAACTTGGTCGGTTGAAGGAAAACAGCCTGATAAACAAGACTCACAGTAAACTGTGAGGTCACCCCTGGTTTTTTGAAATTCTATCATTTAGACCACTTTTTCAATTTTTTATTATTTTTTATTGCATTTTCTAGTTTCATTTTTATGTAGATTTTGTTCTGTGTTGATTCCATAATTTTTAAAAATGTTTAGACATATTAACTAGATTTATTTTTGCATATTTTGAGTGTTGTTTAGTGTATTTTGCTTAGTTGCAGTTTTTGTGTTTTTGTGCTTTAGTTGATGCATGACTAGGTCCAATCACGATATCTTGCTTGATCTTGATCCACGAGATTGATAGGACCTTGCATAGATTAATTAGATCTCGTGTGATAAATTCGAGTTAATTCTGAACCTAATTTTGGGAGTGAACTTGATAACTTAAGTAATCCTGAAATCATGGTTGATAACATGCATAATAGAACCCTTAAGGAACTTGCTTGCTCTGATGTATCTTACCAATCTTTGTGCATTCAATATCTGATCTTGATGCAGATTTTGAGTTGAAATCTGGTTTGATACACTTGTTACTAAAGTTTCATGGTCTTGCGGGTGAAGATCCTCATAAGCACTGAAAGAGTTCCATGTTGTGTGTTCAACCATGAAGCCACAAGGCATCTCTCGAGGAACACATCAAGTTAAGGGCATTTCCCTTCTCACTTGTCGATGCGACCAAAGATTGGTTGTTTTATCTTTCACCAGGTTCGGTCAAAAGTTGGAATGACATGAAGAGGTTGTTCTGGAGAGATTCTTCCCCCGCCTCGAGAGCTGCTTTGCAATTAGGAAGGATATATGTGGCATCGACCGATGTACGGTGAGACTTTGCATGAATCTTGGGAGAGATTCAAGAAGTTGTGTTCGAGCGCCCTCATCACCAAATTAGTGACCAACTCTTGATTCAATACTTTTATGAGGGTTTTTGCCAAATGATAGAAGCATGATCGATCTTTGCCTCTAGAGGAGCCTTAGTAGACAAAACTCCTACCGCCGCAAGAGATCGATAGCAAACATGGCAGCCAATACCCAATAGTTTGGCTCGCGGATCATCACCGCAACCGGAGGAGTTAATGAAATTCAAGCATCTCATATGGACCAACAAAGAATGGAACACGAGACTAGATGAATTGACTTCTTTGGTAAGACAGATAGTAGTGGGTCAACAACCACCCATGCGAGATGATTTGCATCGGTGTGTGGAATTTGCTCTAATTCATCTCATCCTATTGATTCATGCCCTACACTTCGGGAAGATGGTTCGCTTTTCCAGATCAATGTGTTCTTTATGGTTGGTGTTTTTCCTGGTAGACCCCAATATCAGCAACAACAACAACAATCTAGATATGATCCATTTTCTAGTACTTATAATCCTGGTTGGCGAGACCATCCCAATTTGAGATATGGGAATTCTAACCAACAACAACAGCCTCACCAGCAACAACAACAGCCCCACCAACAGCAACAACAATTTACATACCAAGCTGCAGGTCCAAGCAACAAATACCAATAAATACCCCCTACATTCAGACAACAGCAACCTGTTCAGCAGTCTGTCCAATCCACTCCAGCTGAGCCATCATTGGAAGACCTGATGAAACAAATGGCCACAAATAACATTCAGTTCCAGCAGAACGTCAGTGCCAACATTCAGAATTTACAAACTCAAATTAGGCAGCTGGCAACCACTATGAGCGAGCTAAAGAGTCAAGGTTCTAGCCAATTGCCTTCACAAACAGTCAATAATCCAAGAGGCAATGTAAGTGCAATTACCTTGAGAAGTGGCAAAGAAGTTGATGTTCCAACCTTACAGCAATCAGAAATTGACCAAAAAAGGCAGGAAATGGATAATTCAGTCCAGAAATCTGTGCCACTGAAGAAAATTGCAGAGAATTCAGATATTACCATTCCATTACCTTTTCCAAATAGGATCACACAATCCAAGAGAACAATGCAAGCAGAAATGGAAAAAGAAGTCATGGAGACATTCAGGAAAGTGGAAATCAATATTCCCCTCCTAGATGCAATCAAGCAAATTCCAAAATATGCTAAATTTCTCAAGGAGTTGTGCACTCATAAGAAAAGGTTGAAAGGGGATGAGAAGATCAGCATGGGTAGAAATGTTTCGCAATGATTATGCCAAGCATGCCCCGAGAAATGCAAAGATCCTGGAACTTTCACAATTTCTTGCACAATTGGAAACTCTAGATTTGAGCATGCAATGCTAGATTTGGGTGCTTCGATCAATGTCATGCCCATGTCGGTGTATAAGTGTTTAAACATTGGTACTTTGCAACCCACCTTGGTATCGTGATTCGGTTGGCAAATAGAGCCACTTGCTCATCCCTGCAGGTATCTTTGGAAGATGTGTTAGTTCGGGTGAATGAGTTGATTTTTCCATCAGATTTCTACATTACGGACATGGAAGATGAGTCTCCAACAAACCATGCTCCATTGATTCTAGGCGAGACCATTCCTCAAGACCGCCAAGACCAAGATAGACGTGTATCTTGGCACCCTTTCTATGGAGTTTGGCGACAATTTGGTACAATTTAACATTTTTGATGCCATGAGACACCCCCTAGAGGAGCAGCATTACGTTTTCCATGTTGATATGATTGAGATCTTTGGTTGATGATGTCTATCTTGATTTATATCTTTGAATTCCACGATATTGTTGACTATCTTGGTTTTGTTTCTTGTGATACATGTGCCACTTGTGATGTTGAACCATGTGCGCATGTCTTGAGATTTATTACTGTTATGAGTAATGATATCAAAGTGCTTGATGATGCAACAATTGAGAATGAGAGTCAAGTACCATCTTGAAATTAATGTTCTTTGAGATAGTTGTTTCAGATCACTTGTTACCTTCCATTGTGCAACCTCCATCTTTGGAGTTGAAGACTTTACTGAGACCATCTTAAATATGCATATTTGGGAGATGGTGAGACACTTCCTAGGTGATCATTGCTAAAAACCTACAACTTTGATCAAGAAGAAAAATTACCTGCATGATTTTGAGGCGAGAATAGGCAAGCCATCGGATGGACTTTGCGGATATTCCTGGTATTAGTCCCTCCACATGCATGCATAAGATTTTATTGGAAGAAGGGATCAAACCGGTTAGACATGACCTCAAAGGAGACTAAAACCCCGATTCTAGATGTGGTGAAGAAGGAAGTTACAAAGCTACTTCAAGTGGCATTATTTATCCCATATCGACGGTCAATGGGTGAGCCCGTGCAAGTGGTTCCCAAGAAATGCGGGGTCACGGTGGTTGCGAATCGAACAATGAGCTTGTGCCCACACGAGTTCAAAACGGTTGGCGAGTTTGCATTGATTATAGGCGGCTCAACCAGGCTACCGAGAAAGGATCATTTCCGTGCCCTTCATTGATCGGATGTTGGAGCGGTTAGCTGGCAAGTCACATTATTATTTCCGGATGGATATTCGGGCTATTTTCAGATTCATATAGCCCCAGAAGACCAAGAGAAGACTACTTTCACTTGTCCATTTGGCACATTTGCATACAGGAGGATGCCCTTTGGTCTATGCAATGCTCCAGGCACCTTTCAGAGGTGTATGGTAAGTATCTTTTCTGATTTTTTAGAAAATTGCATGGACGTATTCATGGATGATTTTACTGTCTATGGATCTTCCTTTGATGCATGTAGGTATAGTCTTAGGGCATGTGATATCTCGTGAGGGTATTGAGGTAGATCCTGCAAAAATAGATGTTATTTCATGCCTATCTTACCCCACATGCGTGCGGGAGATTCGTTCTTTCCTTGGTCATGCAGGTTTCTATCGGCAGTTCATAAAGGATTTAAGCAAAATTGCACTTCCGCTATCCAACTTACTGCAAAAAGATGTGGAGTTTCACTTTGACAAGAAGTGCCAGGATGCCTTCAATCAATTGAAGCAGGCATTGACTAGTACACCTATCATCCAACCGCCGGATTGGACACTTCCATTTGAGCTGATGTGTGATGCCTCTAATTATGCATTGGGAGCTGTTCTTGCACAAAGGGTCGGTAAAGTATCTCATGTCATTTCCTATGCTTCGAGAACTTTAGATCCTGCACAAATCAACTACACCACAACTGAAAAGGAACTTTTAGCAATTGTTTTTGCTTTAGATAAATTTCGATCATATTTGCTTGGTTCCAGAGTGGTTGTGTTTTCAGATCATGCAGCATTGAAGTTTCTCCTGAAGAAGCCCAATGCCAAGCCCCGGTTGATTAGGTGGATGTTGCTCCTCCAGGAGTTTGATATTGAGATCCGTGACAAGAGTGGAGCGGAGAATTTGGTGGCTGATCACTTGAGTCGAATTGAAAGGGAGGCAGATGTTTTTCCCATCCATGATGTTTTCCCTTATGAGCAGCTTTTCAAGCTACAAGGCAACATCCCTTGGTTTGCTGATTTGATTAATTTCTTGGTTGTTAACGCAATACCTGCACATTTCACTAAGGCTAAGATTGATAAATTGAAAAGTGAGTCAAAGTATTATGTGTGGGATCATCCTTTCTTATGGAGATTTTGCAGTGACCAAGTAATTAGGAGGTGTGTGCCTGATGATGAATTCCATTCCATTCTTAGTTTTTGTCATAAACTTGCATGTGGCGGACACTTCGGTCCTCAACGGACTGCTAGGAAAGTTTTAGACTCTGGATTATATTGGCCCACTCTATTTCATGATGCATATATGTTTTGCAAATCTTGTGATCAATGCCAGAGAACAGGGAATACTTCTCGTAGGAATGAAATGCCCCAGAAACCCTTATTATTCTGTGAGATTTTTGATGTTTGGGGTATTGACTTTATGGGTCCTTTTCTGTATCATTTGGTTTTGTTTACATTACGCTTCTTTGTGGATTATGTATCTAAATGGGTGGAGGCTAAGGCCACTCGGACCGATGATTCTAAAGTTGTTGTGGATTTTATTAGATCATGATTTTATGTAGGTTTGGAGTCCCGAGAGCCATCATTAGTATCAAGGTTCACATTTTTGCAATCGAAGCATGGAGGCTTTGATGAAGAAGTATGGAGTCCAACACAAGGTTTCTACACCCTACCACCCCCAAACCAATGGGCAAGCCGAGGTCTCCAACAGAGAAATTAAGCGGATACTCCAGAAGACAGTTCAACCTAACGAAAGGACTAGAGCAAGAGGCTTGAGGATGCTTTATGGGCTTACCGGACTGCTTATAAGACACCAATCGGGATGTCTCCATATCGAATTGTTTTGGAAAAGCATGCCACTGCCGGTGGAAATTGAGCATCGAGCATTCGGGCGGTGAAAAGGTGCAACTTGGACCTAGATCAAGCGGTATGGAGAGGAAGCTGCAAGCTGCAAAGCAATTGGAGGAGATCCGCTTGGAGGCTTATGAAAGTTCCAAACTTTATAAGGAGAAGACCAAAGCCTTCCATGATAAGTTGATTCGAGGAAAACATTTGAGATTGGTCAAAAAGTTCTCCTCTATAACTCCCGCCTCCGACTCATGCACGGCAAATTAAGGTCTAGATGGGATGGACCATTTATTGTTACTAATGTTTTTCCTTCGATCTTTGTTCGGATTAAAAGTGAGGTCACCGCCAAAGCTTTCATCGTAAATGGACACCGCCTCAAACAAGTATCATGAACTTCCAGAGAATGCGAAGTGGAGGTGATGAACCTTCTCCATCCGTATTATGAATAAAAAAAAAAAAAAAAAAAAAAGAAAAAAAAAAAAAAAAAAAAAAAAAAAAAAAAAAAAAAAAAAACAGTTGTGTGTCCGACAATGAGGTAGGTAGTGTCACTCAGAAGCATGTGGAGGTCATTTTTTTCTTCAGCGACAACAACTGCGAAAATCTTGCAGTATGGATTTTATTGGCCTACTTTATTCAAGGTCTGTTACACCTTTTGCAAAAGCTGCAGAAATTGGTCAAAAAGTTCGCTTTGAGATTATCATCTGCACCTACTCCTTGGAAAAATTGAGATCTAGGTGGCGCGGTTCTTTTGTTGTCAGAAATGTGTATCCTCTGGGGACGTAGATATTGAGGATCCTAGGAATGGTACTGCGCTTAAGTTAATGGACAAAGACTCAACCATTCCTGGAAAACCAAGTTCTTGAGTTCTTTGTGTTGCCGGTTAAGTGGCGGATACGGTACTCCGTGACTCTTGAGTCGGTTTATTCTTCAGTTTCCCAAAATAACTGAACTCTTCTTCTCCTTCAAAATGGATGTCATTCTTTCAAACCTGAGAAAACATTTTCCTTCTCTTCCTCAAAATGCTCTGAGAAAAATCTACAAAGTTCGATGTGAGAGATTGAGACTATTAATGCACAAAGGTATGCCAGAAGATGTACGCTGGATAATTGAAGCAAAGGTCCGATTAGCAGGTGAGTCCTTAATTTCATTTGACTCATATATGCCCGGTCTTGGAAGAAGTTCATATTCTAAAAGGAGAAGAGCAACAAGGTTACAAATCTGTCACAAATGTGGACGATGGAATTGTAACATGCAATGTCATTCTTTGGGGATGGTTTCCGCAAATAGATCCTTCATTAAGAATGGATTGAGTAAGGAGTCATTAGATGATATCTTATTGACTCTTGAGACGCGTTCTTATGGATTGATGCGGGGTGAAATTCTTAATTTATGGAATCTATTCAAGGATGAAGAAAAATGCTACAGTCTTGGGAATCTGACTCTAAAAGACCCTGTTTGCCAATTTATAAGAAAATTGGATGGGAAGCTTATCCTCGACTCATAGAAGACGTTTAAGCCGTTCTTGGACGTTAAACCAGAGGCGAGATGTGAGCCATATCCACAAACAATCTGACATATCATCCTCTTCTTCTTCTTCATGTCATTTTTAAAAAAAAAACAACAACAAAAAAAACAACAAAAAAATGAAAAAAAAAATGTCTACTTCTTAGGGTTGGCTTTGGTAACACAAACGTGAATGGGGAAATGCATGCATCCCTGATCCAGCCTTCTTAATTGAAAAACAAAGAAGGTAGATTGTATCTCACATGTGAGGCAAACGGTCGTATTATGGCCACTTGTCCCTTTTGGGAGCCCTATGTTCTTATTTGGTCTTGAATGGGTCGAATCTTGGTCAACAATGCTTTGGCACAAAGCCGAAAGAGGAACTACCTCCATCCCAATCTTAAGTAAGTATACACTCATATTTCATCAAGTTTTTCTAACAATTTCAAAAAAAAAAAAAAAAAAAAAAGGACGTGATGTCTCTCTTTGCACTCATGACGCGTAATATAAAGATACGCCATGGAGACTGTACATACAGGTATGTCATCATTTTCTATTTCTTTTATCTTTGTATCATTTTGTTGTATTTTGATTTTTGTACAGACGATCCTTTGAACAGGGTCCTTCAGGGGTTTCTAGACTTCTTTACCTTGATGGTTTTCTTGAAGTCAAAAAAAAAAAAAAATCTGTGTCTCTTAATTTTAACCTTTTCTGACAACAGCCAACCTACCCTCATAGGTGCAATTATTCCCCTTTCCATTCTTTTTCCTATTTAAACACTCCATTTTCAATTCTGCTTCCTTTTAGGTGTTATTCCTAAACCTTTAGCTGAAAATAACATCACTGGAAGGACAATTGGAGAAGAAATTCAGGTAACATCTATGCATGGACGAATGAAAACAATGGTTGACAATTCTGATGCATTTCTTGCCTTACCAGGTGGTTTTGGTACTTTGGAAGAAATTTTTCAAATTGTCTCTTGGGCCGAACTGAACATCCACCATAAACCCATTGGTTTGTTGAATGTTAATAATTTCTTTGATCTTTTGTTATTTTTTCTTGACAAAATTTGTGGAGAAATTTATCACTCCTTCGGCAAGACAACTTCTTATCTCTGCCTCCACTATTGATGAGCTCATTGATAAATTAGAAGCTTTTGAGTATGTACATGATCAGGTATTAGCTCAGATTGATTGGGTCAACGAAGAAGCGGCGAAGGAAGTAACAAGAAACAAGAGTCCGATCTGAAACTTTCTCTTTAATGGGTTTGATAAAAAAAAATTGTTGTTGTTTTGTTTAGTATGATATGATTGTCGGGGACTTATTAAACCAATTAGTGATGGCGAGTAAGGAGTAATTTTACTCTTGAGACGCATCTTAATTGGTGGCGAGTAAGGAGTTTTTAGGTAGTAATTAATTAGTATTGAATTGTGGAAGTACTAACGTTTTCTTGTTTGATTTCTTTTCGGTCGATGTGAGTGCTTGACGGTGTGTTTCTTTTCGCTTAGCGTTGATTCACTTCTTATCAGGTTGTGTTGCTCTTTTCTATCTCTTTCTTTCACATTGAGGACAATGTTATATTAAGTGTGGGGGAGAGATTTTAGCATGTTTCTGTTTCTTTTCGTTTGTTAAAAAAAAAATTAAAAAAAAAGGAGGTTCATTGCATGATTGAATAATTTTTCTCCCTTCTTGAACTGATATGCTTGGTGATGGATGATTGAATTGATGAATTGAGTTTGATGGATGCATACCTTGTGAGATTTTGAGCCTAATGGATGGATTCAACATTTATGCCATTCTCTTCTTTCTTGTGTGATTTTCACTCATGTTAATGACCACTCTAGAACTTGCTTTGATTCTTTTTAAGGCTACATTTCACTTGCATGCATGAACATGATTGAGGCCCTCTTTCTTAGCTAGTTTAACCAAATAGCCAACCTTGTTTTCAATATGATATCAAGCACTCTTTTGACCTCTCGAAAATTCTCTGATTCCTGCCAACCTTGTATATTTTCCTTTGCTTAACCCCTTTGAGCTTATTTGACCATTCCTTGTTTCTAGCTCATTATGTGCCTTAAATGAAAAATCGTGTTCTTACTTTACCTTAGGGAATAAAAGAACATTAGCCTGGTTAATGGATGAGTTTTTGAACAAGTGTGGGGGTGTGTGTACAAAATGGGTTGTTGAAAAAAAAAAAAAAAAAGAAAGAGTGCCTAGAAAAAAAAAAAAGAAAAATGTATGTATATAGTTATGTTCATATATAAAAAAAAAGAGAGAGAGAAAAGGATTGGGAAATGAATATGTAAAGGGATATACATTAGAGTTGAGATGAACTTTTATGCTTGTTATTTGAACTCGGCATTTCTCATTTGCTTTTATTCTCTTTGGTATTTATCTTCTCATATCCATTTTATCCTCTTGTTACCTTGACCTCACTACAACCTTGAATAAAGTCCTCATGATTTGTGTGTGCATGTGTTTTGAGTAGTGGAGAAGTAGAAGATTAGCAAGCTTATGGTAGTCAATTTTCATGGGTTGAATTGAGTGAAATACCTACCTTTTAAACACTTGAGAGATTGAGAGGGAATCTTGTGAAGATCCATCATTCTTAATTCATTCTTTTCAACGGAAGTTTCCTTGCTTGTTGGTATGAGATGTAAAAAAATCTTACCTCATTTATGCTTTGATCCCTTGAATTTCTTGTTGCTCTTCTTGCTTCATTGAGTCCTTTAGAGTTTTTAGCTTTTAAGTTTGTGTCGTTTGTCTTTGTCTTCTAACTTTAGTTTTATATGTTTTGCCCAGGAGTGTAAAAAGCTAAGTGTGGGAGAATTTGATAATCACATATTTTATTCATTAAGAAACCCTTATGTTTAGTTATTTACACTCTTCATGTACTTAATTGACTGAATTTGATTATGTTTTGTAAGTTTGAACTCGAATCGGATTTAATTAATTTTTTCAGCATTATTCGGGTCTTACACTGTTTCTGTATTTTAGCCATATCTTGAGTTCTAAATGTCTGATAATTATGAATTTTACCTTGTAGGAAAGATAAGAGAGAGCTCTACAACTTTGATGAAGAGCTCAAAGTCAATTTCAGACATCTAGTGGAGCTAATTGGGCATGAAATCAGAATACGGGATTTGTGACTGGAACCCGAACAGTGTGTAGTAACCAGAACATAATTCGAGTTTGGGCATTAAAATGGGCTGAAAATTTGTAATCTGAAAGTTAAGACCCAGATGTACAACTTTCATGTCAAGCACAAAACTTGATTCGGGCTCCTTGATGGAGATATTGGGTCTGAAAGTCAAAACAGAGGTGCTGAAACTGGTCCTGAACAGTCTGTAGTAATTGGGTCATATCTTGGGCTGTAGGACGAATTTTTGGGTGCTTCCAGAGCCATTGGAAAGCTTAGACAATTTCCTAGAACTTTCATGAAGACTACTTGGCTCAGAAATGACGAAATCAATGAGTTCAGCAATGAATACTTTCGGAGACAAGGAAGCTCACCTACCAATCTCACCTACCAAGCTCACCTACCAATCTCACCTACCAAGCTCACCTACTAATTCCACCTACTAATCTCATCTACCCATCTACTACTACTCTGAATCCTCTATAAAAGGAAGCATGTGGAGAGCTCTAAACACAACACACACTTGGTGTTAGAGATAGCTTTTCATAGTTCTTGTATATTTTTCCTTCATTGTAATGGAGAGCTAAGTCATTTCTAGTCAATTCGGGACTCTTGAAGAGATTGTGGCTTGGATTCTTGAGACCTTGGTTATGTAATGTATTTGATTTATATTTGAATTCCTCTTCTCTTCTTCTTCTGTTCTCTTAATCTTGAATGCATGAATGGTGATTCTGTTTATGTTTGATCGATTTGATCTTGGTTTAAGATTAAGTATTGTGATGAAATTTAGAACTGATTGATCTGAATTAATCACGTAATTGAAGAGGTTAGGTTACTTGATTTGTGCCTAGGTTAATTGAATTCGGTGCTTAAATTGACATATATTTACATGAATGGTGCGATTGCAGATTTGTGTTTATCACTTGTCAATTGAATTCTGGACGATTGTCTAGTATGAATTCTGGATCTGATGCAGAGATCTCGGTTAGATCCAAGTTAAGCATTCAAATGTATTTCAGGTGTTTGTTGAAAGGTCTATGATTGAATCCACCTAATCTCGGATAGATTTCTGAATTAACTGTTCTTTTAATTGTTATTTCTCTTCAGATCTTGTCATTGTAATCCTTGAACAATCAAAACCCCCCCTTTCTAACTTAACTTGATTTGATCAAATTGCATCTACGATCCTTGAGGAGACGATCCGGTGTTGTTCACTATACTATAAGTTTAGGTAATAACTTCGGTTATAATTTTGACTGAGTTCGGCGCTCGTCAGTCACATTATATGTCTGGCCATGATATACCATTGCAACGCACTGGCGTATTGTCCTGACAAGCACTATTTATGTCTCGCGTCTAGCTTAGACTGTCATTATGGGTGGCAGATCTTCTGGACCATTCATATCTGAAATTTGTTTAGCTCCATGGAGTAGGAATGTGATGCATTGTGCACATGCATAGTTGAGTATATATTGTTGTGACATTGTCGAGGTCCATATCATGGTGGCATACTCATTACATATGTATATTATTGATATCTGTTGTTGATATATTGTTGATGTTTATATTGTTGCGATATATGTTTTTTAAATATAAAGATAATTTGTTAGCATGATTATATTTGTGATATTTGTATGTATGGAATGACTTTGTCATTCGTATGATTCTTTGCTACCGTACTGGTATTGGTGAAAGGGGATCTCACCTCTTTGCTGTATTGCTTTGCTGTGTTTATATTGATTCATATAGTAGGAGAAACGAATTTCTAAGACTTGTTGGAGGCAATGTTTGGTGGTCGGTGACGGCGTCGAGGAGTGATCTTCTCAGTTTCAACAGGATGCAGTTTGGTGGAGAAACGAAACATGTATGTTGGGTTTTTCTTGTTAGTGTTGTTACCGTGCAATTAGTAGTACCCGTCATCGGGTTTGCTACTGTTTCTTTGAGTTTGTAAGTTATATGTTTTATTTCTTTATTGGATATTATGTGGTATAAATAAAGTTGTGTAATAATCTTTCAATTTATTTTCTGTATTACTCATACTTCAGTAAGTTTATGTTTCCGCGAAAAGAAATTTTAAAATCCATCTTTTAGAACTCAAGTCTTTTATGAAATAATTTTCAGGTTTTAAGTTTTTAGTCGAAAATGTGATGCCCTATGGAGGTTGTTACACTTTTCGTCCGAGGAAACATCTATCGGAGTGACAGAGCAACGGGCAGGAGCCCGAGCAGTGGACAAAAAGGAGTCATCACGTGGGGTGTAGTACATATCAGCCCACATGTCCCTAACGGGCATGTAAAAGTCCAACCAGACAAAAGCATGAAAATCAAAAATGGAGGCGTCATAACGACCCCATGCAAGGGACATCATCAGCTCCCTATTGTAACACCCCTAAATATAACAACCGCAGTGCAATCGTCATTACACCACAGTTACTAGATCCAGGCGTGTCACAGTCATGATAGTAG
This sequence comes from Ormosia emarginata, assembly GCA_029884605.1. Taxonomy (NCBI): domain Eukaryota; kingdom Viridiplantae; phylum Streptophyta; class Magnoliopsida; order Fabales; family Fabaceae; genus Ormosia; species Ormosia emarginata. The sequence goes on from JAQQTP010000074.1 coordinate 5,395,563, forward strand.
TAATTTCAAAATTTACGCAAGTTTATTTTTTTTTCATTTTTATGCGTAAGTAGAAAATACGAGCCATGAATGAAGTATAAATATATTCAACCCTTAATACAACCACTGAAATAAAATCATATTCCTTATATATATTTTATAGTCAATTAACACAAATCACTGATAACATAGAATATAATAATTACAGAGTCAAATAAAATACAACGGGAAGGAAAACACTAAAGGGGAAAAGTAGTAACCCTGGGGCAGGTACTACTAGCAGACAAAACCGCAACCCCATGTACACATACGACGCTCGGAGTCCCATTCAACAAGTCAGGCATCAATGCCTCCACGCAACTACACTCGTACGTAGCCAAAGAAATCTTGTCCAGACGCCCAATCCAATCAACCAAGGTGTGATCCCTCTTTATCTTCCTCACGATCTTTTATCAAATATAAATATAAAACAGAAATACAAAGATATAGGAAAGAGGTGAGACACCCATCTTTCATTACCATTATGGCAGTAAGAAAACGACACAGCATAGAGCACCCACAAAGCAATATAGTTCATATATTTATTAATAGCAACAACGGAATTTATAATAAAAGCAATTCAATTATAAGCAATAATAAGAATTAATAATAATAGTGATATTTATAGTAAAGGCAGAACAACAGTAAGCAATAACAGGCAGATCACAATAGTATTTTTCAAGAATCAGCACAACAATCAGATAATCATTTACAGAAGTAAAACAGTTATCTTCACATTCACAGGTGTTCATGCTCAACAATTTATGAGACCGACAATGAACGATGCACAATGCATTATGATACCACAATTCCTACTCCATAGAGCTAGACATAAACATTTTCAGAGTGAATGATCAAGGAGTAATGCTAGTATATCGTTAGCCTTAAAATATAGTGTGCTTCATCTCAGAAAAATATTTGCGCAAATGGCTTATACATGGCACCTCAACAGTTGATCGCGATATAGGACAGCGTCCTGGTCCGGATCATTGGTGTGTTTGCATCGGTCTACCCCACGGCACAGAGGAGCTCATAACTGTCCATGTGAGGAACCCGCACCCCGACGCCCCCAGGGCCAACAACATATGGCACCTACGCTAGTCTATTTGCACCCGCACATAGGTGTTATTCAACTCCTAGGCATACATCGCCTTTCAACAATGTCCAACGGACAAAACATATGCATGACGACACAATGTCCAATCATGTATATTCATCAATGATGCATTCATCATATACACTACCACAACGGTATATAGTCATTCTCAGTATAAACATGTCATATCTCATCGAGAATTAAATCAACAAGTACATAACCCTTCATAGGGACTCACAACACATAGAGTCAAATCTCAATCTCAATATATATTATGGTTTATCATTATCACCATTCCCCATTAAGGGTTTAACATTTTCAAGAACTTAAGTCTTGATCAATTATGAAAATACTTAGGTTAACTAACCCTTAAAATCGTAGCCTCACAAGCCCTCAAGGTTCTAAATTCCTTCTCGCATTATGCTCTAGTCTCTTGATACCAATCACTTAGTTTTTATTTTACATGGGATCAATCCAATTCCTCAACATTATTCGGTATTCATGGTTTATCAATTATCATCATATCCACATTAGGGATTTTTCATGTCTTTAAACTCCTAATCTCCAAAGATGCACAAAGGCATCATTTAAACTTTAAGTTTTTCATAACCAACTCCACTATGATTATAAATCCTTTAGTATTCAATTACACAAGCTTTATTGCTTACTAACTCAATCCAAACTCCCATTATCATGGGTCAAAACCGTGGCCCTTCAAGTCCTCAAAGATCCATTTTTTTCCATTTTATGTATTAACTTCTTAATCTCAATTTACTTAAATTTTGATTTATTAAAGTCATTTCAATTCCTTATGATTTTAAGCCAAAACCGTGGCCATCATTTGTCATCAAAGTTTCAATTGTTCACCACATTATGCATTAGTTACTTGACACTTAATCACTCAAATTCTATTCCTCACAAGATCAATTCAATTCCCAAATTTCTAAGGTCCAAACCGTGGTTTCATAAGTCCTCTAAGTTTCACTTTTTATTTCCTTTTTATGTACTAGGTCATCATTATCAATTCACTTAAATTTTAGTTCATTAAGATCAATCCAATTGCCTAAGGTTCAATGCCAAAACCGTGGCTTCATGTGGGGTAGTAAACCCTTGGAATTTTATATTCATAAGTTTTATTTATCATCATTTAACATTCAATTTCATAGCTTCCTTTTATTATGTACTAAACAAATTTATCAATCAAGAATCATCTCAAACCCGTGGCATCAAGTCAAGGTAGGAAACTCCACATTTTCCATTTAACAACCTTAACTTGATCAAGCATATTTAACACATCAAACATATTCAAGAACACAATTCAAGCATTAATCAAATTCAAGAACACTATATCATACAAATTTTTACAATTCAAGTAAGCATACAAGGATGGAATTCTCCATCAATATACTTACAAAGTTCCCTCACCACCATAAGTGGTTGAAGTGAGTAGTCTCCCTCTTACCTAGAGGAGACAATTCAAGAAAACAACTCCTTGGCTCCTTGATTTGCAAATTCGGATTCCACCTTCAAGAGAACCACAAAGTGGTCAAATTCCCATATTTACAAACTAAGGATTGAAAAGAATGATCCTTGGTCACATAGGTGACCAAGGAGAACGAAATTGAGAAGTGAATGGGAAGAATTTTACCTAAAGCCTTAAGCTTGAATCCTTGAGATGTATTTTTGGTGATTTTCGGATTCCACTCACCCAAGAACCCTAGAGTGTTCAAAATCACTCAAATCACACATCAATGCTCAAAAAGAGAAGCCCTTGGTCACATGGTAACTAAGGAAAACGAAAATGAGAAGAAATAGGATAGAAATCAAGAATCTTTACCTTAGAAGACAATGGAGACAAGGTTGGATTTTGAGCAAGCCTTCTAAATGAAACTTGTAGGGAAGATGAAAGTGAGTATATAAAAGTGTTTAGTGAAGAGAAAAATTAAAAAGCTTGGTCATCCATGGAAGAGTGATTTTTGGATTTGGAGAAGGAGAGGTAGAAAAGTTGGATTTTTGAAGAGATTTTCTAAAGAGAAAGTGTAGAGGAGGTTGAGAGAAGTCTAGAAATGGTCTTGGTGAAACAAAAAGATGAAGAATCATAGCCATTAATGGGCTGCCATTTTCGGATTCAAGAGGAGGAAGAAGAGAAGAGGTGGAGAGAAAATGAAGGTAGAAGTGGAAAATGAAGAAGCTTTCTACACAAAGAAGGTAGAGGAATTGAAGGCAAGTGTAGAAATGAGCTTGGAGAGGAGAAAAGATGAACAAAAATGGAGGAGATGGTGGCTGGAATTTCGTGGCTATGGTGGAGGTAGAGAGAAAAGGAGGAGAAAAGATGAAGAAGAAGAAGTGAACAGAGAGAAAGTGGTAGGTTAAAGTGAGGTAATTTTGTGTGTGTATTAGGTTAAGTGTGCAAGTCACAATTTTGCCCTCCTTGGCATGTGTGGGCTGCTGATTGGGGTGAAATCCGCAAGTGTACGGTTTCGTCGTCAAGTAATAAAAATATCGAATCCACAGGGACTATGTTTATGAATACCAATTAATTAATTAATTCAATTAAATTAAACAAAAGAGAATATAATTGTTGAACAAGAACGTAGAAACCAAACAATTAAATAAATAAAAGTTAAGATGTAAAATTGAGAATAAAAATAGCAAATTGTTGAGAAAAGATTTTAGATTTAAGAAAGCTTCCAGGATTGGGGTTAACCACAATGATACAAGACTCCTAATTGACAATCCTCTTATTAACACTTGAAATTCAATTGAAGGTGAATTACCCTAAATTAGTTAATGTTCCCTTTCAAGATACAAGAACCGTGCCCAATTAAACCAATTCCTACTCTCGTGGTAATTGAATCTAAATTGAACTCATTACGCTTTTTGGTAATTCATTAATCCTCGAAAGGCTAAACCTACTCTCGTGATTTAAACCTTAAGTTCAATTCTTAAAGTTCCAACACCTAGGTTCACCTTTCAGTACATCCCTAGATATCTATGAGATGCAAATAAGTGGCCAGCAAATTCACATGAATAATCGCAATAAGGATTGAATCAACAACATTCAAGATTAATAAAAGGGGTAAACAATATCAATTAATCATCATCAATGTATCAAAGGGCATTGCCCAATCCTAGAAACAAAATGAACTACTCAGACATGGAGAAGAAGAAACCAGAAATCATGTTCCAAGAACATCCAAACTCGTAATCCTAGAGAGAAGAGAGGAAGATGAAGATCAAGAGCCTCCAACGTGCCTCATTCCAAACCAAATTCGAACCCTAATGTTGTCTTCAGAACATCTATATATACCCCATGGGTTAAAACTGGTTCAAGCCCATCAGAAAAGAGAAAAATGAACTTAAAAATCTGACACGCACACCGAACCACGACCGTGGTGGGGACCACGGCTAGGCCGTGGTAAGTTCTGGACTTAGAGTTCTCAACCAGACTCGCAACCACGGCCGTGGAGGTCACCACAGCCAGGCCGTGGTTGTCTCTGGACTTTCCCTTTTGCTTTTTCACGTAACTACTCGATCCATGGTCGTGGTTCAGGCCACGGGCAGGCCGTGGAACTCTTTGGAATGAGCCTTTTTGTCCCAAATTGCTACCCTTTAAGCTCCAACTTCAATTGTGCAAGCTTTCCATCCATTTCAAGGCCAATTAAGCACTAATCCTGCACAACAACACCAAAAATACTACAGTTATCCGAACTAAAGGGAAAAACAAACAAAAAAGGAAACTAAAATGCTTAGAATGTATAAAAATGCATGCAAACACATGAACAAAATATGATGTTATTTCACACACATCAAAATAAGCTTAAGATTTTGCTTGTCCCCAAGCAATAACTAAGACCAAACCAAGGAGTGGGATCAAAAGACAATAATAAATGAGGAACCCGAGAAAACATCCAACCAAGCAATAGGCAAAGACAAACCAAGAAATAGAGAGGTAATCAAAATCAAGTCCAATTAGAGGCTAAAGTTCTCAGAAATCATGCTCCTCACTAAATTAGGATCACTCCACTAACCACACTCAAAGTGTTTAAGGATGAAGACAATGCGCTCAATATTCCTCAAAGAAAATGCACTTCCATAAGCTTGATAAGAAACCAAATTTCTACTAATAATCAGCATGAATGCAAGAATCAAAAGGTCTTTCAAGGGATATAATGGGGCCATGGGAATGATGTCAGGAAGGATAAAGAAAGGAGGGTATGCACAAAGGGCTAACAACATTTTCAACAAGCACAAGAAACCCAATAGAACATACATGGAGCAAAGACATTTTTTCAATCAAGGCATAATTCCATATTTTCTTCTTTTCTTTCCAAACTTTCATCTCAAGCTTTTCTTTAATTTTCTTTTTTCCTTTTTCCTCAATTTTTTTTAGAGGGGAGAGACCTCATTTTCAAAACACATGATTCCCAATACAACATTCAAACTCAATTTGCTCCATTCAATATTCTAAATGATCACTGACAATGTATCATCATAGGCATCAAGAAAACAATTATACAATAGGCTCAAAATGGGCAACTAGTGGATGAAAGTGTAACAAATTCAGAAGGCCAGAAAATACCTAAGATGCCTTAATCACATTCAAGCATGCACACCAAGATTTCGCCTCAAAATGGTTTCAAATCAAGTTCTAGAGCACAAAATCAATGAGGAATGACCACTCAACACAAAGAATGGGATGAAAAATCATATAGTGAATAAATCTCATACAAGCTCAAAACTCACTTTTAGAGGTTCAAAAATCAATGAGAAGCACAAATTCAGAGAACATACGCTAATTATCAACTATCAAGAAATCACCTCCACTATCAATTAAAGACAATACTTGTTGCCTACCACAAGAATCAATAAATTGGGTTCCAAATCAATTATCATCTCAAAATTCCCAAAAGAGAGGGGGACAAGGTTCAACCAAAAAGCAGAAATATAAGATGGTGTGAAAAATGCAACAAGAAGATACAATGCAAAATGAGACATGGGAATGCATGATAATGAAGATAAAAATAAAAATGAAAAATAAATACCCCCAAGCTTAGACCTTACATTGTCCCCAATGTAAAAATCTAAAACTATGGAAGGAATAAATGAAAAGAACTCACTGCGATGGTGGAAAAAAGAGACGTGTAGCCATGAACTCGAACATCCAGTCTAAAACTCTATTTTTTTTTGTGGCCGACAGCTATATACATCCCCCTACAAAGGCTCCGAACTCAGGGAGGCACCAAAGCCGACTCAACAATAGCTAACTAAGAAACAAAAATAAAAAAAATGTTAATCAATAAAAATAAGAAAATAAAGGAAAAGAGATAGAATGTTGGGTTGCCTCCTAAGAAGCGCTAAGTTATAGTCATTAGCTTGACTGTGAGTTTGTTCTATGCTCAGGTGATGTCAATAGAGTGGTACTCAGTCCCCACTCCATCTTCATAGTGTTGCACTCTCTGGCCGTTTATTAGAAATGTCTTCTGGCCTTCTATCTTCACCTTAAGCACACCATAGGATAAGACTCGAACAATCTCATATAGTCTAGACCATTTCGACCAAAACTTACCTGGACAGAAATGTAGAAGCGAGTTATCAACAAGAACTTCATCCCCTGGTTTAAATTCACGCTTCTTGACACATTTGTCATCCCGCTTCTTTGGTCCTTTCTTGCAGGGCTTGACCTTCTCGAACTTGGAAGCAACCTTGGGCAAGGTCTCCTCTAATACAGCATGAGTCACAGATTCCTGCATATCTGAAAGTACAACTCTGTCCACATCATCAGTAGCATCTATGCGATTACATGAATTAGAGGAATTAAGGTTTTTTTCAGAATTGAAAACATTAAAAACTACTTCCTTATTATTCAATCGCAAAGTCAATTTCCCTTAGTGGACATCAATAATTGCTCTTCCAGTGGTGAGGAATGGTCGCCCAAGTATGAGCGGCATTTTAGCATCTTCTTCCATGTCAAGCACAACAAAATCAACAGGTATAAAAAACTTACCCACTCTAATAGGAACATCTTCCAAGATGCCAACGGGGTACTTTACGGACCGATCCGCTAACTGAAGTGAAATAGTTGTGGGTTTCAGCTCACCCACCTCCAACTTCTTGCACACAGAAAGGGGCATAAGACTGACACTAGCCCCTAAGTCACACAGAGCTTTATCAAAATTTATGTTACCAATCAAGCAAGGAATAGAGAAGCTACCTGGATCTTTTAGCTTAGGAGGCAATTTATTTTGAATTAAAGCACTACACTCCTCAGTTAAAGCTACGGTCTCATATTCATCAAGCTTTCTCTTATTAGACAAAATGTCCTTAAGAAACTTAGCATAGGTAGGCATTTGTTTCAACGCCTCAGTGAAGGGTACATTAATGTACAATTTCTTAAGGACCTCTAGGAACTTCTCAAATTGCATATCTAGCTTTGCCTTAGCCAATCTTTGAGGGAATGGCACAGGGGGTTGGTAAGGTTCAGGGGGTACATACTTAGACACCTTTTCATTAGTTTTCTCTTCCTCTAAGGGTTGTGTCTTAGTGTCTTTTTCCTCATTCCCCTCATCTTTATCACTCACCTCCTTACCCTTGGGATCCTCTAATGTCTTACCACTTCTTCAACTAACTGACATGCAATGTTCATTACTTGGATTCATTTCAGGCTGACCAGGAAATTTACCTTGTTGCCTATGTGAAGTGCCTGCAAGTTGGGCAATCTGAGTTTCTAACAATTTATTATGAATGGCCAAATTTTCAACTTTAGATGACAACTCTCTAATGGCCTCAGTCACAACTTGCCCATGTTGCATAAACTCCTCATTTTGCTTAGCTTGACTCTCAACAAAATTCTCAAGAAGAGACTCAAGTTTAGAGTTTTGTACCTGTTGGAGTCCAGAAGAGGGTTTAGCACTACCTTGCCCTGCTTGGTGTTGATTATTCCGGTAGGAGAAGTTGGGGTGTGACTTCCAACCGGGGTTGTAAGTTTGAGAATATGGATCATTCCTTCCCTTTTGGTTGAAGTCATGGAAATTGTGGCATGATTCCACTTGCTCCACCGGTGCACCTTGTGAGGAGCCAATTCCAACTTGGCATTCAGCGCCTATGTGTCCCTGTGCTCCACAAATCTCACAAAAATTGTTAGAGGCACCTATGGCATTTACATGAGCCTTTTCAAGCATGTCAAAACGTTTATTCAAAGAATCAAATTTTAACATAATTAAATCAACTCCGTGTACCTCAAACTTACCTCCCGAGAGTTTTCTCGGGTTATTACCTCTTTCATTTGCCCATTGGTGATGATTTGTGGCAACACTCTCAATGATCTCATAGGCTTCTGTCAGTCTTCTATTCATCAAAGCTCCACCAGCTGCGGAGTCTAGAGACACCATCGAAGAATATTCTAGCTCATTATAGAAGGTGTGGACGATCAACCATTTTTCTAACCCATGGTGTGGGCAAAGCTTCCAAAGAAAGCCTTATATCTATCCCAAGCTTCCGACAATGATTCACCATCTTTCTGAACAAAGCTTGTGATTTGGGTCCTCAGATGAGCAGTCTTGGATGGTGGAAAGAATTTGTTCAAGAAAGTTTGCTCCAATTGGTCCCAAGAAGTGATGGTCTCAGCGGGAATTGACCTCAACCAAGCCCTAGCTCTATCTCTCAATGATAATGGAAATAGGTGAAGGCGAATAGCATCAACAGAGGCACCTTCAATCTTGAGGGTCTCACAGAATTCTAAGAACATATCCACATGATTGTTTGGGTCCTCTGATGGCAACCCTCCAAACTGGTTCTGCCTTATCATGGTGAGTAAAGGAGGTGGTATGGTGAACTGTCTAGCTTCAATGTCTGGCCGAGCAATTCCAGAATGCAAACCCCGAGCATTAAGGGCTGCATACTCTTTAAGAGGTCTATTATCAGCAGGTGCAGCCATGACAAGCGTTGGCTCAAGTCTATCTCTTGCTCTTTGGCTTTGTTGTCTTCTCCTTCTGCGAAGGGTTCTTTCAATTTCAGGATCAGCTTCTTCAAGAGTCCCAAAACATCTAGTTCTTCGCATAAACAAGAGAATTACCTGTAGACACTCAAAGAGAAAACAAGAAAGTAGTAAAAAGGTTTAAAATAATTAAATTAAAAATTTAACTGATATTCAAGAAGAACACAGTCCCCGGCAACGACGCCAAAAACTTGATTGGGGTGAAATCTGCAAGTGTACGGTTTCGTCGTCAAGTAATAAAAATATCGAATCCACAGGGACTATGTTTATGAATACCAATTAATTAATTAATTCAATTAAATTAAACAAAAGAGAATATAATTGTTGAACAAGAACGTAGAAACCAAACAATTAAATAAATAAAAGTTAAGATGCAAAATTGAGAATAAAAATAGCAAATTATTGAGAAAAGATTTCAGATTTAAGAAAGCTTCCAGGATTGGGGTTAACCACAATGATACAAGACTCCTAATTGACAATCCTCTTATTAACACTTAAAATTCAATTGAAGGTGAATTACCCTAAATTAGTTAATGTTCCCTTTCAAGATACAAGAACCGTGCCCAATTAAACCAATTCCTACTCTCGTGGTAATTGAATCTCAATTGAACCCATTACGCTTTGTGGTAATTCATTAATCCTCGAAAGGCTAAACCTACTATCGTGATTTAAACCTTAAGTTCAATTCTTATAGTTCCAACACCTAGGTTCACCTTTCAGTACGTCCCTAGATATCTATGAGATGCAAATAAGTGGCCAGCAAATTCACATGAATAATCGCAATAAGGATTGAATCAACAACATTCAAGATTAATAAAAGGGGTAAACAATATCAATTAATCATCATCAATGTATCAAAGGGCATTGCCCAATCCTAGAAACAAAAGGAACTACTCAGACATGGAGAAGAAGAAACCAGAAATCATGTTCCAAGAACATCCAAACTCGTAATCCTAGAGAGAAGAGAGGAAGATGAAGATCAAGAGCCTCCAATGTGCCTCCTTCCAAACCAAATTCGAACCCTAATGTTGTCTTCAGAACATCTATATATACCCCATGGGTTAAAACTGGTTCAAGCCCATCAGAAAAGAAAAAAAATGAACTTAAAAATCTGACACACACACCGAACCACGGCCGTGGAAAGTTCTGGACTTAGAGTTCTCAACCAGAATCTCAACCACGGCCGTGGTGGCCACCACGGCCAGGCCGTGGTTGTCTCTGGACTTCCCCTTTTGCTTTTTCACGTAGCTGCTCGATCCATGGCCGTGGCTCAGGCCACAGGCAGGCCGTGGAACTCTCTGGAATGAGCCTTTTTGTCCCAAATTGCTACCCTTTAAGCTCCAACTTCAATTGTGCAAGCTTTCCATCTATTTCAAGGCCAATTAAGCACCAATCCTGCACAACAACACCAAAAACACCGCAGTTATCCGAACTAAAGGGAAAAACAAACAAAAAGGGAAACTAAAATACTTAGAATGTATAAAAATGCATGCAAACACATGAACAAAATATGATGTTGTTTCACACACATCAGCTGCTGCAATAGAGAGTGTGAGAGAGAGGATTTGGCTTCTCATGCAAGCCAAGGGCAATTGGGTCATTTGGTGGTCAAAGCTTCTCAAAGAAGCTTTGTAAAAGCACACAAATTTGAATTAAAGTAGATTTAATTTGACATAAATTAGATTGCATTAGGATAAGGTGATAGGATTTATAATGCATGCTATTATCCAATGGATAATAGTTACAGTCGATAGAAGTCAGTATTAATTTATCTAACAGATGAAATTTACACAGCGTTTTATTATTTCATCTGTTAATTTTCATGAAAAATGTGAAACCTTATAAACTGTGTCCGGCCTCTGGTTTAGTAAGATCCCCCATCAACATTTCCATAGTTTAAGGTTCTCGGGAAAAATATTTCATTTTCCCAGCTCCGCTCAGTGTGCACGCGAAACGAGAAATATATTAAAAAATTCAATGTCTCTGAAAAAATGCTAGAAAATTTTCATAAATCACAAATATTATAAAACGACTATTCATCACAAAATTTTTCAACTTTCGAAACGTTACAGTCGTTTACTCAACTTTGCCCAATGTGCACGTAAAACGAGAAATATACTAAAATATTCGACGTTTCCGAAAAAATTCCAAAAAATTCTCAAAAATCACAAATATTGTAAAACTAATATTCGTCATAAAATTTTCCCACTTTCGGAGCGTTACAATCATTTTCCCAATTCTTCCCAATGTGCACGTAAAACAAAAAATATACAAAAATATTCCGCGTTCTCACAAAAATCAAGGAAAATTCCCAAAATTTTTAAATATTGTAAAATGATTATTTATCTTAAAATTATCAATTTTCAGGATGTTACAACTCTTCCCTTCAAATAGGAATTTCATCCTCGAAATTTTCATCCCTTAGACTAAACCTTAACATTTTTCTTCACCCCACGTTCTAACTTTCATGTCGCGCTTCTAATCGCGTCCATTTTGTAACACCCTAAACTTTTGGGTGAATTACCATTGTGTCCCGAATGTACTGTTTTCTATTTTTCAACTTTAGGATAAATGACCGTTATGTCCTTTTTGTACTGTTTGTTGTTTTTCTGTATGAAATATTATTTTATTTTACTGTCTGTGATTTTATTTGAACTTTTTGTGTGATTTGCTCTGGAACAGGAAAATAATATTTTCCGGGCCGGGGAAATCTTATTTTAATTATTCGGAGCTGGGGGATCTTACTAAACCCAATTTTGAATGATACGGTTAGTAATCTTTTAATTTTTAGGATTTAACTGTGTAATAAAATAATTTTATATTATTATAATATTATTTTATTAGTCAGTGCAAATAAGCGGTAATGGACCCAGAAATATTTTACGGGACCCACGTTTAGCGAAATAGTTAACGTTTTAGAGTAGTAGCTTAATGACTAAGCTTAATGACAAGGCTTAGTGACTAGGCTTAATTAGTGACAAGGATTAATGACTAGGCTTAATGACTAGGCTTGGATTAGCCAATGAGAGTTAAGCTTGGTGATCAAGTTTTAATCCTCACCATTCATCATTTCTAGGGCTTGGATGGAGCCAACCAAGGGGACACCTCCCTTGCATGATGTCTACGGCCAAGTGCCCTTGGAGAGCCAAGAATCACTTCATTGATGCTTCTTTGAAGGTCCATTCGGCCAAGCACCATTCTTCACCATCCATCCACCCAAAATTCCTTCTAACCTACTTTTCTAAACCTAAACACAATTCTAAGAATATCTCTAGTTGAGAGTTCTTGCAAAATCCATCATCTTGAGCTTGAAAAACTACTTTGAAGATTCTACCTTGAAGGTGAAATCCTTGTTTTTCATTTCTAAATTCTTTTTCAAAGTTCTAAGCCACGATTAATCCATGGTTTAAGCTTTCTTTCTTGTTGGTAACTTGTAGAAATTGTTTAAGTTTGATAGGTGACTTTGGAGGGTGAAAACCGAAACCCTAGAAGGAGTGAAAGAGTGTTTATCTTCACTTAAGGTAAGAGGAAGACTTGAATCTTATCATCCTTGGGTGGTGATAAGAAAATGGAATTGTTTGTGGTTGTAGAATCCATAAGGATTCTTTTGTGTTATTTGTTATTAGCTTTCCTATTTGTGATTTGTATTAAATTGTATGTCTACAAGCTTTAAATATATTGTATGTGTTAGAAATGCATGTATAATTAGTAGGATGTGAATAACATGCTAAGGATTGCATGAGTGTTCCAAAGAACACAACATCATGGCTCACGACCTCAATATCAAAGGAGAACCAAAATGTTCTCAACAATTTTCTAAAAGAGTGATTTAATTGACTTAGGAAAATTGACAAGATACAAAGTGTTTTTAAAGAGAGAATAATGAATTTATGGATCAAATGAGGGAAATAGAGTAATTCGGCTAACATGCCAAATGTGAAGGTTTTTATTTCTAAAATTGTTTTTCAACAAAGGTTAGGTAATAATGCTAAAAGGAATTTTATTACAATGAATTTTGAGGAATAAAAATGATTAGATTAAGTTTAAGAAGTTAAAACTAATGATTTTAATGTTTAGAAGGAAATACAGTAGCTTTTGTAAAATTTCTAACGTAGAGCTCATTTTATGTTTTGAAGCACGTTAGTGGTTTTCAAGAGTATAAATAAATGGTTAAAATATAAATAAAAGGAATTTTTACAGAAAACTTAGAAAACCATTATCATACATTTTCTAAGCAAAATACTGTCAATTTTTGTTAAAACAGACAAATAAGATAGAAAAGATATCTATTATATTATATACAGTATGAAAACTATTCTACATAATTCAAATATATTAAATATTATTTTCTGTTTATTTAAACAGTAATTTTTAAGGAATTCGGACAAGAAAATGATTTAAAAATCTTACGCGATTGAGAAAACGTTTGAGAAACAGTACGCGATTTTAAAAACAGTAAAATATATTTATACGGATTAAAAACGTTTGTAAAAATGACGCAATTTTGAAAACGCGATAAAATTTCTACGCGATTGACGAAAACAACAAGTTTTTACTGTCTGGTCAAAGTGGTGGACCCGGACAGATTGTGAAATAGTACTGTCTAGTGGGACATACTGTATATATATGAGATTTGCCATTGAGGGCATTTTCATAATTTTTGCCTTTGAGGGCATATTTGGAATTTTTTCCATTGAGGGCATTTGCGTAAATACGCATATTTATACCATTGAGGGTATTGTGGTAATTTTTTATCATGCATTGAGTTAATGCCAATCTTGGTGGATTGATTGACGAGGTAAATTACACTGTGTTGTCAGTGCGATAAGCGTAGTGTGGTTCATTACTTTATGGACTTGGAGACATTAGTGTGCAGATTATTCCATTTTTGGACAGTTGGTCGCTCCTCTGGGCTATGGTAACTGGCAACACACTAACGGACTCGACACGCACTATACTTAATCGAGATCTTGTAAAGTCTAAAAGTACATTGCCTGTAGTGACACGACGTTAGACAGTGTGCTACACCACGCCATGTGACTGTGGGCTATAGACGCAACGTGAGACCGCGGAATAGTTTGGTTGGGCAGCCGTGGTACTAATAGATTTTGCGGGTCATTCTCTCTGATGTCTATATGTGTTTAGCTCCATGGAGTAGGATCGTGTCATATTGCATATGTATCGGTGATGTACATTATTATATTTTTATCTGTATCATCATATATATTTAATTTTTATATTATTCGGGGTTATACTGTATTTATGTTTATATTGTTCGATGTTATACTGTATTTATGTTTATGTTGTTATGGTATTCTGTTATGGATTTCATATTGTATGAACTGTATATCTGATTGTATTATCGTTTTCTTATTTACCATACTTGTGGTGATATAGATTGTCTTATCTCTTTCTTATATGTGTTATCTGTATATTTTAAATTATGTGATAAAGAGTTTGAGGAAGAGGAACAACCTCTTGAGTGTGAGTATCCCGAGGAGGAGGAAGAGCAGCAAGCCGAAGAGCAGTTCTACGATCAAGAACCATCCGATCATTCATATCCATTGGATTGATTGTGTTAGTATGACACTACCAGGATTCTTTGGGTTCGTGCAACTTGAGTTTCACGGAGGCTTTGAAGCCTGGCGTTTGCGAGAGGATAGAGACTCGGTGACGTACGTAGGGCGTCTGACTGTGACCATATGTACGGAGTTTGACGGAGTGCCGATCTTTCTACTTTGCTGTACCTACATGTGGAGTTGCCGCTATCTCTTAGGCGTTATTGGGGTGGTATGTTTGATGCGCCTAGTGAGATCAGCAGCGTATCGACTGCACGGACTCGTGTCCGTAGAGGGTCGAGGCATCCTGGATACCTATCATCTGAAGTTTCATCTGAGAGTGATCCTTCAGAGGGCTAGAAATTTATGATGTGTACTTGGGCGTGTCTGTGTTGTATATATAGACCTTTTACTGCTTGTTTACTGTTCTGTTTTTTTTTTTTAAATATTGGTAGCTATACATTATTTGTATAACCTATGATGGAACCATATATATATTATGTGTGATAATAGTGTGCTTATTTTATGTTTTGTGTTATTTTATCTCGTAATATTCTATTTAATCGAAAAAATTTTACAACCCATATTATTATATAATAAATGTTTTACAACTTGGGTAGATTTTATTTATCTTTATTTTATTTTCTTTATAAATGTGACATCCCCATAGATCACCCTTACCAATGTGATTGGGTCTGTTTTTGTTTGTGCTGTGTGATTCTCTGTGATTTACTTCCGACAGGATGTTTCTAACTTTGCTTTGTTATGTTTGAAGAAAGGAGATGTCTGGCGAAAGAGGAACATGTGTGAATGTAAATCGTGCAGTGGATCCAATGATTGCGACTGTTGAAGCTATGCAACGAATGGCCGAAGTAATTACTCAGCAAAACCTAAGAGCAGCTCAACAGCAAGATGCTACTGCTGATGCCCTAAATTTATCTGAATTTAGGCGTAACAATCCGCCGCAGTTTAGAGGCGAGGTTGATCCTGAGAAAGCGAGTCAATGGATACAAGACTTGGAGAGAATCTTTGAAGGAATGAGATGCTCCGATGAGAAGAAGGTAACGCATGCAACCTTTATGTTAAGGGGAGACGGAGAACATTGGTGGAGAGGAACCCGCCGATTATTGCAAACTGAAGGAACAGAAATTACATGGGAGGTATTTTCTAATGCATTTTTGGAGAAGTATTTTCCTGTGAGTGCTAGACATGCCAAGGTAATAGAATTTCTTGGTTTACGTCAGGGTAACATGACGGTGAATGAGTATCCTACTAAATTTGAGAGCTTGTCTCAGTTCTCAAATTATGTTCAAACTCGACTGGACGATGCGTGGAGATGTCGGAAGTTTGAGTTGGGGTTGAGAGTGGAACTGAAGCGAGGAGTGCTATCCTTGAGAATGAATCAGTTTCATGCTTTAGTGGATGCGTGTGCATGACTCGAGGAATTAGAGCCGTCGCGGGATCAGAGAAATCGTAATTTTGGACCAACAAGATTTCAAAGAGGTGGTAGCAGTAATACCAATCGGTTTCAGCGTAAGCCGTATTCTAGGCCACCAGGGAATCAACCTCAACGACCACCAGTTGGGGGAAATGCTAGTGGTAATAGAGCTGGACAAGGGGTGGCGTTCACGCCAACATGTTTTAAGTGTGGAAGGAAAGGCCATATCTCTCCTGAGTGCACAATTAGAGGAACAGTTTGGTTTAACTGTAAACAACCTGGGCACATGTCTAAGGATTGTACTCAGCCGGAAAGGAAACCTGCTGTTCGTTATGTTCGAGCTAATCAGCAAAAGTCAGGAGGTACTCAACCGAGGTCAGGAGGACGAGTATATACTATGACGGGAACTGAAGTTTCTAAGTCTGATGACCTTATTCAGGGAGAAGGAGTCATTGAAGGTAATCTTCTGACTGTGTTATATGACTCTGGTGCAACACATTCATTTATTGCATATGATTGTGTGGAAAGATTGAAGTTGCCTGTGTCTTCTTTGAATGTTAAATTAAGTGTTTCTACACCGACTGCTAAACCTGTAATTACGTCTAAGATATGTTTGGATTGTCCTGTTGTTATCAAGGACCGTATGTTTTTGATCAACTTAATTTGTTTGCCTCTTGTTGAGATAGATGTAATCTTAGGGATGGATTGGTTATCTTCTAACCATATCCTTATAGATTATGCAAGCAAAACTATAGATTTTCCTAAGGAAGAAAAGTCTGGATTCTTGACTGCTGTTAAAGTCTAGTCATTGTTGAGAGAGGGAGCACGGGGATATATGTTATTATCTTCTCTAGAAGTCAAGAATGAGAAAGATGTGAATACAATTCCTGTTGTCAATGAGTTTCCAGAGATTTTTCCTGATGACGTACCTAGTTTGCCGCCTGAGAGGGAGATCGAGTTTTCAATTGATTTAGTACCGGGAGCAGGTCCTATATCAATTGCACCGTATCGGATGTCGCCAGCAGAGTTGGTGGAGCTGAAACAACAATTGGTGGATTTGTTGGAGAAACAGTTTGTGCGACCTAGTGTTTCACCATGGGGAGCACCAGTGCTTTTGGTCAAGAAGAAGGACGGAACATCTCGACTTTGCGTGGACTATCGTCAGCTGAACAAGGTGACTATCAAGAATAAATATCCGCTTCCAAGAATTGACGATTTGATGGATCAGTTGAAGGGAGCAGTGGTATTTTCTAAAATAGATCTGAGATCGGGTTATCACCAGATTCGTGTTAAGGGGGAGGATATACCCAAAACAGCTTTTCGAACTTGTTATGGACATTATAAGTATCAGGTAATGCCGTTCGGGGTGACGAATGCTCCTGCCATATTCATGGATTATATGAACAGGATTTTTCATCCGTATTTAGACAGATTTGTCGTTGTCTTTATCGATGACATTTTGATCTATTCTCAATCTAAGGAAGAGCATGCTGAACATCTCGGTATTGTTCTTCAGATTTTGAAGGAAAAGAAGCTGTACGCGAAATTGGCAAAGTGTGAGTTTTGGTTGGAGGAAGTCCAATTTCTAGGTCACGTGATTTCAAAGAAAGGTATTGCGGTAGACCCATTAAAAGTAGAGACTGTTTTACAATGGGAAAGGCCTAAGATAGTGATAGAAGTTCGAAGTTTTGTTGGACTTGTTGGATATTACCAGAGGTTTATTGAAGGTTTTTCCAAGATTGCTGGACCGCTTACGTAGCTCATGAGGAAAAGTCAAGCTTTTGAGTGGATGGAAGAACGTGAAGCCAGTTTCCAAGAATTGAAGAAGAGGTTAACAACTGCACCGGTGTTAGTTTTGCCAGATTCTAACAGAGCTTTTGATGTGTATTGTGACGCTTCTTACTAAGGGTTAGGATGCGTATTGATGCAAGACCGGAATGTTGTGGCATATGCTTCTCGACAGTTGAAGGTTCATGAGAGGAATTATCCAGCACATGATTTGGAATTGGCCGCAGTGGTCTTTGTTTTGAAAGTGTGGAGGCATTTTCTGTATGGAGCAATGTTCAATGTCTTTAGTGATCACAAAAGTTTGAAGTACTTGTTTGATCAGAAATAATTGAATATGAGGCAAAGGCGATGGTTGGAATTCTTAAAGGATTATGATTTTCAACTCCAATACCATCCAGGAAAAACTAATGTGGTAGCTGACGCCTTGAGCAGAAAAGTGGTTAGTGTTTCGGCAATGATGATAAAGGAGGAAGAATTGATTAATAAATTCTGAGATTTGTGGTTATCAATGGAATTTGTTCCTGGAAGAATTCGCCTATGGAAGGTGATGATCATCAATGAACTGCTTGATGTGGTTCGAGATAAATAGAAGGAAGATCCATTTTTACAAAATGAGAGGGAATTGTTAAAGCAAGGTCATAAGTCGACGGTAGAAGAAGGAGCAGATGAAATTTTAAGGTTCAAGGAAAGGATTTGTATACCGGATGATTCTGAGCTTAAGAAAGGGATTCTAGATGAAGCTCATACTAGTGATTTGAGTTTGCATCCAGGAATGACCAAAATGTACCAAGACTTAAAGAAGTTGTTTTGGTGGCCAAGGATGAAAAGAGACGTAGCGGAACATGTGGAGTCTTGTCTAGTTTGTCAGAAGGCGAAAGTAGAACATCAAAGGCCAGCTGGTATGTTGCAACCGTTAGCTATTCCAGAGTGGAAGTGGGATAGTATCTCAATGGATTTCGTTACGGGATTGCTGAAGACGAGGAAAGGTCATGATTCGATATGGGTTATAGTTGATAGGCTTACGAAGTCGGCTCATTTCTTGCCAATTAATATTATGTATTCCTTGGAAAGATTAACCCAGTTATACATCAATGAAATTGTTAAACTGCATGGTGTGCCTACATGTATAGTTTCTGACAGAGATCCGAAGTTTACGTCAAGGTTCTGGCGAAGTTTACAAGAAGCCATAGGAACTAAGTTGCGGTTGAGTTCAGCTTATCATCCATAAACTGATGGTCAAACAGAGAGAACTATACAGTCTTTAGAAGATCTATTGCGTGCTTGTGTTTTGGAACAACGGGGAAGTTAGGATGAATTTTTATCTTTGATAGAATTCACCTACAACAATAGTTTTCACTCGAGCATAGGGATGGCACCCTATGAGGCGTTGTATGGAAGAAGATGTCGAACACCTTTGTGTTGGTATCAAGATGGGGAGAGTATAACTATTGGACCAGATCTTGAACAACAGACTACAGAAAAGGTAAAGATGATACAAGAGAAAATGAAGACGACGAAAAGCAGACAAAAGAGTTATGCTGATAAGCGAAGAAGACCTCTTGAATTTGAGGAGGGTGAGCATGTATTTTTAAGAGTGACTCCTACGATCGGTGTCAGAAGAGTTATCAAATCCAAGAAGCTTACTCCTAAATTCATTGGACCATATCAGATTGTTCGGCGAATAGGTCCTGTAGCGTATCAAATTACTTTGCCGCCTTTTCTATCCAATCTGCATGATATATTTCATGTATCCCAGTTAAGGAAATATATTCTGGATCCAACGCATGTTATACAACCAGATGAAGTACAGCTGAAGGAGAATCTGACTTACGAGACTTTACCTGTTAGAATAGAGGACAGAAAAGTAAAGCAGCTTCGAGGGAAGATGATCGAGTTAGTGAAGGTCATATGGAATGATGTGACTGGTGATGCTACCTGGGAGCTGGAAGACAAGATGAGGGAGCAATATCCTCATTTGTTCTGAGAAATAATGAATTTCGAGGACGAAATTTTTTTGTTTGTTGGGGAGAGTTGTAACACCCCAAACTTTTGGGTAAATTACCGTTGTGTCCCGAATGTACTGTTTTCTGTTTTTCAACTTTAGGATAAATGATCGTTATGTCCTTTTTGTACTGTTTGTTATTTTTCTGTATGAAATACTGTTTTATTTTACTGTCTGTGATTTTATTTGAACTTTTTGTGTGATTTGCTCTGGGACAGGAAAATAATATTTTTCGGGTCGGGGAAATCTTATTTTAATTATTCGGAGCTGGGGGATCTTACTAAACCCAATTCTGAATGATACGGTTAGTAATCTTTTAATTTTTAGGATTTAACTGTGTAATAAAATAATTTTATATTATTATAATATTATTTTATTAGTCAGTGCAAATAAGCAGTAATGGACCCAGAAATGTTTTGCGGGACTCACGTTTAGCGAAACAGTTAACGTTTTAGAGTAGTAGCTTAATGACTAAGCTTAATGACAAGGCTTAGTGACTAGGCTTAATTAGTGACAAGGCTTAATGACTAGGCTTAATGACAAAGCTTGGATTAGCCAATGAGAGTTAAGCTTGGTGATCAAGTTTTAATCCTCACCATTCATCATTTCTAGGGCTTGGATGGAGCCAACCAAGGGGACACCTCCCTTGCATGATGTCTACGGCCAAGTGCCCTTGGAGAGCCAAGAATCACTTCATTCTCTAACACTTTCTCTCTTCTCTCTCTTCCAAAAATACCAAACTCCATTGATGCTTCTTTGAAGGTCCATTCGCCAAGCACCATTCTTCACCATCCATCCACCCAAAATTCCTTCTAACCTACTTTTCTAAACCTAAACACAATTCTAAGAATATCTCTAGTTGAGAGTTCTTGCAAAATCCATCATCTTGAGCTTGAAAAACTACTTTGAAGATTCTACCTTGAAGGTGAAAATCCTTGTTTTTCATTTCTAAATTCTTTTTCAAGGTTCTAAGCCATGATTGATCCATGGTTTAAGCTTTCTTTCTTGTTGGTAACTTGTAGAAATTGTTTAAGTTTGATAGGTGACTTTGGAGGGTGAAAACCGAAACCCTAGAAAGAGTGAAAGAGTGTTTGTCTTCACTTAAGCTAAGAGGAAGACTTGAATCTTATCATCCTTGGGTGGTGATAAGAAAATGGAATTGTTTGTGGTTGTAGAATCCATAAGGATTCTTTTGTGTTATTTGTTATTAGCTTTCCTATTTGTGATTTGTATTAAATTGCATGTCTACAAGCTTTAAATATATTGTATGTGTTAGAAATGCATGTATAATTAGTAAGATGTGAATAACATGCTAAGGATTGCATGAGTGTTCCAAAGAACACAACATCAAGGCTCATGACCTCAACATAAAAGGAGAACCAAAATGTTCTCAACAATTTTCTAAAAGAGTGATTTAATTTACTTAGAAAAATTGACAAGATACAAAGTGTTTTTAAAGAGAGAATAATGAATTTATGGATCAAATGAGGGAAATAGAGTAATTCGGCCAACATGCCAAATGTGAAGGTTTTTATTTCTAAAATTGTTTTTCAACAAAGGTTAGGTATTAATGCTAAAAGGAATTTTATTACAATGAATTTTGAGGAATAAAAATGATTAGATTAAGTTTAAGAAGTTAAAACTAATGATTTTAATGTTTAGAAGGAAATATAGTAGCTTTTGTAAAATTTCTAACGTAGAGCTCATTTTATGTTTTGAAGCACGCTAGTGGTTTTCAAGAGTATAAATAAATGGTTAAATATAAATAAAAGGAATTTTTACAGAAAACTTAGAAAACCATTATCATACATTTTCTAAGCAAAATACTGTCAATTTTTGTTAAAACAGACAAATAAGATAGAAAAGATATCTATTATATCATATACGGTATGAAAAATATTCTACGTAATTCAAACATATTAAATATTATTTTTTGTTTATTTAAACAGTAATTTTTAAGGAATTCAAACAAGAAAATGATTTAAAAATCTTACACAATTGAGAAAACGTTTGAAAAACAGTACGCGATTTTAAAACATTTGTAAAAATGATGCAATTTTGAAAACGCGATAAAATTTCTACGCGATTGACGAAAACAGCAAGTTTTTACTGTCGGGCCAAAGTGGTGGACCCAGACAGATTGTGAAACAGTACTGTCAAGTGGGACATACTGTATATATATGAGATTTGCCATTGAGGGCATTTTCATAATTTTTGCCATTGAGGGCATATTTGGAATTTTTGCCATTGAGGGCATATTTGGAATTTTTGCCATTGAGGGCATTTGCGTAAATACGCATATTTATACCATTGAGGGTATTGTGGTAATTTTTGATCATGCATTGAGTTAATGCCAATCTTGGTGGATTAATTGACGAGGTGAATTACACTGTGTTGTCAGTGCGATCAGCGTAGTGTGGTTCATTACTTTATGGACTTGGAGACATTAGTGTGCGGATTATTCCATTTGTGGACAGTTGGTAGCTCCTCTGGGCCGTGGTAACTGGAAACACACTAATGGACTCGACACGCACTATACTTAATCGAGATCTTGTAAAGTCTAATAGTACATTGCCTGTAGTGACACGACGTTAGACAGTGTGCTACACCATGCCATGTGAATGTGGGCTATAGACGCAACGTGAGACCGCGGAATAGTTTGGTTGGGCAGCCGTGGTACTAATAGATTTTGCGGGTCATTCTCTCTGATGTCTGTATGTGTTTAGCTCCATGGAGTAGGATCGTGTCATATTGCATATGTATCGGTGATGTACATTATTATATTTTTATCTGTATCATCATATATATTTAATTTTTATATTGTTCGGTGTTATATTGTATTTATGTTTATATTGTTCGGTGTTATACTGTATTTATGTTTATATTGTTCGGTGTTATACTGTATTTATGTTTATGTTGTTATGGTATTCTGTTATGGCATTCCATATTGTATGAAGTGTATATCTGATTGTATTGTCGTTTTCTTATTTACCATGTGTGGTGATATAGATTGTCTTACCTCTTTCTTGTATGTGTTATCTGTATATTTTAAATTATGTGATAAAGAGTTTGAGGAAGAGGAACAGCCTCTTGAGTGTGAGTATCTCGAGGAGGAGGAAGAGCAGCAAGCCGAAGAGCAGTTCTACGATCAAGAACCATCCGATCATCCATATCCATTGGATTGATTGTGTTAGTATGACACTACCAGGATTCTTTGGGTTCGTGTAACTTGAGTTTCACGGAGGCTCAAGCGGCATCTGCGAGAGGATAGAGACTCGGTGACGTACGTAGGGCGTCTGACTATGACCATACGTACGGAGTTTGATGGAGTGCCGGATCTTTTCTACTTTGCTGTACCTATATGTGGAGTTGCCGCTATCTCGTAGGCGTCATTGGGGTGGTATGTTTGATGCGCCTAGTGAGATCAGCAGCGTATTGACTGCACGGACTCGTGTCCGTAGAGGGTCGAGGCATCCTGGATACCTATCACCTGAAGTTTCATTTGAGAGTGATCCTTCAGAAGGCTAGATATTTATGATGTATACTTGGGCGCGTCTGCGTTGTATATATAGACCTTTTACTGCTTGTTTACTGTTCTGTTTTTTTTAAAATATTGGTAGTTGTACATTATTTGTATAACCTATGATGGAACCATATGTATATTATGTGTGATAATAGTGTGCTTATTTTATGTTTTGTGTTATTTTATCTCATAATATTCTGTTTAATCAGAAAAATTTTACAACCCATATTATTATATAATAAATGTTTTACAACTTGGGTAGATTTTATTTATCTTTATTTTATTTTCTTTATAAATGTGACATCCCCATAGATCACCCTTACCAATGTGATCTCTTTGTCCACTTTTTGCCTTGCTCTCTTATCCTCAACTTTCATAACAAACTTTTTCATAGATCATATTCTCTCTCCATCCCTTACGATTGACACTTCTGCTTTAACGTTTGATATATCTTGGTTACTTTTCCATTTCCTTTGAATTTCTCTCAACAGACCATTCGAAATAGCAACCGTATCTAGACATACTTCATCCAGTATCACTTCTAATGATAGCCACAAGTTCTCGAATTACTCCGCTAACTTCTTCTCCTTTAAAGTTTGGAAAACAGGATTAAAGTGTCTAACATGCCTCTCCACGTGTTTTGAGAATAGATCAGAATGTCGTTGATAAGGACAACAACAAATCTGTCTAGGTAAGGATGAAAGATGTGATTCATGTTATCCATGAACACGACAAAATATTTGTTACTCCGAACGGCATCACAAGATACCCTTAATGTCCAAAGTGCGTTCGAAAAATCACTTTGGGAATATTCTAAATTTCCCATGAATTTAATGATGATAAGAGTGTACGTCTACCCTAGAGAGAGCAACGACTCTCATCCTGCCGATCCATTGAATCACTCATCTTTCTTTGAGAACATTCATCCTTGACAGAAGTATTGCTCCTTTTGTGATAGTCCTCGTCTCACCGAGAAGTTTCATTCTTTTCCTTACTGACAGCATTGTAGCTTAACATGCGAAACTCTTTGACTATCAGAGTGGCATTTATATTCTCCTTACTTTTGGTCCTCTACGAAAGACACTAACATGTATCATCCGACTCTTTTTGCTTACAAAGCTTCAACTTTGTTGGTCGTTATGGATATCAGAAGTCTTAATTCTAAAAACTAATATGGTTTTCATTGGAATGATTTAGCAGGATATGACTAGAAAATGATCAATCAGTCCCTAAATCATGAACTCTAATCGATGCGATTCCAAATGAGCAAAATAGATCAACAAAAAGGTTCAATCTCTATGAGGAGTAGGATAGATTAAACAAACTCAGGAGTCAAGACAAGTCTCAATAGCAGGAATGGGAACAACTAAGTCGAAGAGAAGAAAGATATAGATGAATCCAAATAATCCATGCAGTTACGAATTGAAAGTGGAAGGGTTACCCCTAGAATTATATAGCACGATTACAGGGTCATCATTTGAGCCATAACTTCCCTTGTTAAGATCCCTAAATGTTGAGGTCTGATTGGATCTACTACTACTAGCACTTTCCCCTACGGGTTGGGTGTTGTTGTAACTTCCTTGGTACCCGTGAACATAGTTCCCATTTAAACTTATTAGCTTTTCCATTATTCCTCCTTTGGAATCTAGGTAGTCCATGGTTATCCCAAGTCTGACTTTCCTTCAATAGATTTTGAATCTTAACCTCCAATTCTCGTTGTTGTGCGGTCCTCTGATCTTGGTGAATTGTCACATCAGCTATCCTTTGTACTTTCTCTTGCAGTCGCAGTCATAATTCTACGGTCTTATCCTGCGCTTACGTGAGTACATTTTCCATGAAGCCATTGACTCTCTTCGAAGGCGGACCAAACATAACACGATAAAACAAATGTAATTATTTCAAACAACATTACCTCCCTTCGGAAGTCAAACACAAAGAGTCACACAAAGCACATCATTCAAACAAAGCAAGTTCAATTCACAAATCCTAACGATCTCTAGCTTGAACTTCTTCGTTCTATCTCCTGTGGCGTAATCTCTCGTAAGTCCCTAATCTCCAAATAGCTTCTCGAACTGAATTTAAACTAGTCATTCTTTCTCCAGAAGAACAGTTTTCCAAAACCTTTTGATCTCCTCATAAAAGACTTCCTATCTTCCTAACACAGTATGCGTAGGAGAAGTCATAGTTTCATGTACACACAGAACATTACATATTGAGTAGGTTAGTCCTCAATATCATGCAACTGCATAACAGTAGCTATCAACATTCAACCTACAACAAGTCATGCATTCTTTTCCCATCATCTCAATCAAGAGACAAGGAAGTGCACAACAGACCAAATTCTAATATGCCAAAACATAGCAAGTCTATACCCCGGCTCAACAGGATGAACTGCTCTGATACCACCTAATGTAACACCCCTAAATATAACAACCGCAGCACAATCGTCATTACACCACAGTTACTAGATCCAGGCGTGTCACAGTCATGATAACAGTAATTTCAAAATTTACGCAAGTTTATTTTTTTTCATTTTTATGCATAAGTAGAAAATACGAGTCATGAATGAAATATAAATATATTCAACCCTTAATACAACCACTGAAATAAAATCACATTCCTTATATATATTTTATAGTCAATTAACACAAATTATTGATAACATAGAATATAATAATTACAGAGTCAAATAAAATATAGCGGGAAGGAAAACACTAAAGGGGAAAAGTAGTAATCCTGGGATAGGTACTACTAGCAGACAAAACCGCAACCTCATATACACATACGATGCTCGGAGTCCCATTTAACAAATTAGGCATCAATGTCTCCACGCAACTGCACTCGTACGTAGCCGAAGAAATCTTGTCCAGACGCCCAATCCAATCAACCAAGGTGTGATCCCTCTTTATCTTCCTCACGATCTTTTATCAAATATAAATATAAAACAGAAATACAAAAATATAGGAAAGAGGTGAGACACCCATCTTTCATTACCATTACGGCAGTAAGAAAATGACACAGCGCAGAGCACCCACAAAGCAATACAGTTCATATATTTATTAACAGCAACAACAAAATTTATAATAAAAGCAATTCAATTATAAGCAATAATAAGAATCAATAATAATAGTGATATTTATAGCAAAGGTAGAACAACAGTAAGCAATAGCAAGCAGATCACAATAGTATTTTCAGGAATCAGCACAACAATTAGATAATCATTTACAGAAGTAAAACAGTTATCTTCACATTCACAGGTGTTCATGCTCAACAATTTATGAGACTGACAATGAACAATGCACAATGCATTATGATACCACAATTCCTACTCCATGGAGCTAGACATAAACATTTTCAGAGTGAATGATCAAGGAGTAATGCCAGTATATCGTTAGCCTTAAAATATAGTGTGCTTCATCTCATAAAAATATTTGCGCAAATGGCTTATACATGGCACCTCAACAGTTGATCCCGATATAGGACAGCATCCCGGTCCGGATCATCGGTGTGTTTGCATCGGTCTACCCCACGACACAGAGGAGCTCATAACTGTCCATATGAGGAACCCGCACCCCGACGTCCCCAGGGCCAACAACATATGGCACCTACGCTAGTCTATTCACACCCACACATAGGTGTTATTCAACTCCTAGGCATACATCGCCTTTCAACAATGTCCAACGGACAAAACATATGCATGACGACACAATGTCTAATCATGTATGTTCATCAATGATGCATTCATCATATACACTACCGCAACGGTATATAGTCATTCTCAGTATCAATATGTCATATCTCATCAATAATTAAATCAACAAGTACATAACCCTTCATAGGGACTCACAACACATAGAGTCAAATCTCAATATCAATATATATTATGGTTTATCATTATCACCATTCCCCATTAAGGGTTTAACATTTTCAAGAACTTAAGTCTTGATCAATTATGAAAATACTTAGGTTAACTAACCCTTAAAATCGTAGCCTCACAAGCCCTCAAGGTTCTAAATTCCTTCTCGCATTATGCTCTAGTCTATTGATACCAATCACTTAGTTTTTATTTTATATGGGATCAATCCAATTCCTCAACATTATTCGGTATTCATGGTGTATCAATTATCATCATATCCACATTAGGGATTTTTCATGTCTTTAAACTCCTAATCTCCAAAGATGCACAAAGGCATCATTTAAACTTTAAGTTTTTCATAACCAACTCCACTATGATTATAAATCCTTTAGTGTTCAATTACATAAGCTTTATTGCTTACTAACTCAATCCAAACTCCCATTATCATGGGTCAAAACCGTGGCCCTTCAAGTCCTCAAAGATCCAATTTCTTTCCATTTTATGTATTAACTTCTTAATCTCAATTTACTTAAGTTTTGATTTATCGAAGTCATTTCAATTCCTTATGATTTTAAGCCAAAACCGTGGCCATCATTTGTCATCAAAGTGTCAATTCTTCACCACATTATGCATTAATTACTTGACACTTAATCACTCAAATTCTATTCCTCACAAGATCAATTCAATTCCCAAATTTCTAAGGTCCAAACCGTGGTTTCATAAGTCCTCTAAGTTTCACTTTTTATTTCCTTTTTATGTACTAGGTCATCATTATCAATTCACTTAAATTTTAGTTCATTAAGATCAATCCAATTGCCTAAGGTTCAATGCCAAAACCGTGGCTTCATGTGGGGTAGTAAACCCTTGGAATTTCATATTCATAAGTTTTATTTATCATCATTTAACATTCAATTTCATAGCTTCCTTTTATTATGTACTAAACAAATTTATCAATCAAGAATCATCTCAAAACCATAGCATCAAGTCAAGGTAGGAAACTCCACATTTTCCATTTAACAACCTTAACTTGATCAAGCATATTTAATACATCAAACATATTCAACAACACAATTCAAGCATTAATCAAATTCAAGAACACTATATCATACAAATTTTTACAATTCAAGTAAGCATACAAGGATGGAATTCTCCATCAATATACATACAAAGTTCCTTCACCACCATAAGTGGTTGAAGTGAGTAGTCTCCCTCTTACCTAGAGGAGACAATTCAAGAAAACAACTCTTTGGCTCCTTGATTTGCAAATTCGGATTCCACCTTCAAGAGAACCATAAAGTGGTCAAATTCTCATATTTACAAACTAAGGATTGAAAAGAATGGTCCTTGGTCACCTATGTGACCAAGGAGAACGAAATTGAGAAGTGAATGGGAAGAATTTTACCTAAAGCCTTAAGCTTGAACTCCTTGAGATGTATTTTTGGTGATTTTCGGATTCCACTCACCCAAGAACCCTAGAGTGTTCAAAATCACTCAAATCACACATCAATGCTCAAAAGGAGAAGCCCTTGGTCACATAGTAACCAAGGAAAACGAAAATGAGAAGAAATAGGAGAGAAATCAAGAATCTTTACCTTAGAAGACAATGGAGACAAGGTTGGATTTTGAGCAAGCCTTCTAAATGAAACTTGTAGGGAAGATGAAGGTGAGTATATAAAATTGTTTAGTGAAGAGAAAAATTAAAAAGCTTGGTCATCCATGGAAGAGTGATTTTCGGAGTTGGAGAAGGAGAGGTAGAAAAGTTGGATTTTTGAAGAGATTTTCTAAAGAGAAAGTGTAGAGGAAGTTAAGAGAAGTATAGAAATGGTCTTGGTGAAACAAAAGGATGAAGAATCATGGCCATTAGTGGGCTGTCATTTTCGGATTCAAGAGGAGGAAGAAGAGAAGAGGTGGAAAGAAAATGAAGGTAGAAGTGGAAAATGAAGAAGCTTTCTACACAAAGAAGGTAGAGGAAGTGAAGACAAGTGTAGAAATGAGCTTGGAGAGAAGAAAAGATGAACAAAAATGGAGGAGATAGTGGCTGGAATTTAGTGGCTATGGTGGAGGTAGAGAGAAGGAGGAGAAAAGATGAAGAAGATGAAGTGAAGAGAGAGAAAGTGGTAGGTTAAAGTGAGGTAATTTTGTGTGTGTATTAGGTTAAGTGTGCAAGTCACAATTTTGCCCTCCTTGGCATGTGTGGGCTGCTGCAATAGATAGTGTGAGGGAGAGGATTTGGCTTCTCATGCAAGCCAAGGGCAATTGGGTCATTTGGTGGTCAAAGCTTCTCAAAGAAGCTTTGAAAAAGCACACAAATTTGAATTAAAGTAGATTTAATTTGACATAAAGTGGATTACATTAAGATAAGGTGATAGGATTTCTAATGCATGCTATTATCCAATGGATAATAGTTACAGTCGACAGAAGTCAGTATTAATTTATCTGGCAGATGAAATTTACATAGTGTTTTATTATTTCGTCTGTTAATTTTCATGAAAAACGTGAAACCTTGTAAACTGTGTCCAGCCTCGAGTTTAGTAAGATTCCCCGTCGACGTTTTCATAGTTCAAGGTTCTTGGAAAAAATATTTCATTTTCTCGGCTCCGCTCAGCGCACACGTGAAACGAGGAATATATTAAAAAATTCAACGTCTCCGGAAAAATTCTAGAAAATTCTCATAAATCACAAATATTATAAAACGACTATTCGTCACAAAATTTTCCAACTTTTGAAACGTTATAGTCGTTTACCCAACAATGCCCAATGTGCACGTAAAATGAGAAATATACTAAAATATTCAACATTTTCGAAAAAATTCTAAAAAATTCTCAAAAATCACAAATATTATAAAATGACTATTCGTCATAAAATTTTCCCACTTTCGAAGCGTTACAATCGTTTTCCCAATTCTGCACAATGTGCATGCAAAACGAGAAATATACTAAAATATTCGACGTTTCTGGAAAAATTCCAGAAAATTCTCAAAAATCACAAATATTGTAAAACGACTATTCGTCATACAATTTTCCCACTTTCGGAGTGTTACAATAGTTTTCCCAATTCTGCCTAATGTGTACGTAAAACGAGAAAATATACTAAAATATTCCGCGTTCTCAAAAAAATGTAGGAAAATTCCTAAAATTTCCAAATATTGTAAAATGATTATTTATCCTAAAATTATCAATTTTCGAGATGTTACACCTATGATATACACAATGATCCGTCTACACATTAATGTGCCAGTAATCTGGACCTCCGTGAAAGTTGATCCGTACGTAGTCAAAGAACCCACGGGGACGCGATGACATCCTCAAACAACTTCAGTCGTAGTTTGGCCAGAAGCCTGAAAACTCAGGAGCTTCCTTATCTTCTTCACGAACGTCTTCTCAGAGGTACGCAATCCGATAGATTACACAAATAAAGAAAGTACAGAAAGAGGTGAGACACCCAGCTTTCAGTACCAAAATGGTAGCAAGAAAATTAAACGACGCTGGATGCCCACATAAAGCACAGTTCATAAATCCAAGTACAATAATAATTGGAAAGTAGCAATAAGAGTAAAACAATAATGAATCACCATAAGCATTATCCATAACTGGTAAACAACATCAACATTCCCAAGAATCAAATAATTATTGCAACTATAATAGCAAATATATTTTACAATTATAAATGCTCATGCCCAATGAACCTTGTGACTGACAACCCACAATGCAAAGGGTACCAAAAATTCCTACTCCATGGAGCTAGACAATACATTTTCGGAGTGAATGATCAAGGAGTCATGCCAGCGCATCGTTAGCCTTAAAAATAGTGTGCTCATCTCAAAAAAACATTTGCACAAAATGGCTCACACATGGCACCACAACAGTTAATCGCGATATAGGACAACATCCCAGGTATATCGCATTGGTCTATCCCATGGCCCCAGTGGAGCTACCACTGTCTATTGTGAGACACCCACACCCCGATGCCCCCAGGGTCAACAACATATGACACCTACGCTTAGTCTACTCGCACCCGCACAAAGGTGTTATTCAAACTCCTAGGCACACATAGCTTTTTCAACAATGTCCAACGGACAACACATATGCATGACGACACAATGTCCAATCATGTGTGTTCATCAATGATGCATTCATCATAGCGTATCACAGTGACATATATATTCATTTTCAATATTAACATGTCATAATTTCATCAAGAACTTGGTCCCACATAGGAACTCACAATTAAGATTAACCATTCTCAGTATCAACACATATGCATGTTCATCATTTCATATATACCAAAATTTCCATGTTATGGATTCCAAAAATTTCACTTTCAAGATCATTTCTCCATTATAGGTTTGGATATACAATCTTATCACATTTAAGTGAAATAAAATCCCTAAATCTAGGGTTTAAGATTTATGTTTGAGTTACAAGGGATAAGGAACCATATTTCTATCATTTTCAGCTCAAAATCTCATTTTAAGACACTGGTAATCGATTACATATCTCTGGCAATTGATTACCAGCTCAACAGAACCTCTATAATTGATTACAAACTGAATGTAATCGATTACATAGCTTCCCAGAACAAGATTCGTAACTCCAGGGACCTGGTAATAGATTACATAACTCTGGTAATCAATTACCAACTGGACAGAATCTCCGTAATCGATTACAGACAGTGTGTAATCGATTACGTGATTCCTAGAATCACGATTTTGTAATTCCAGAGGCTTGGTAATCGATTACACATCTCTGGTAATTGATAATAAGCTAGACAGAATCTCCGTAATTGATTACATACAGGATGTAATCGATTACATGATTCCCAGAATCACGGTTTTGTAACTCCAAGGGCTTGGTAATCGATTACAGCCTCTGTGTCATCGATTACCACACATAAACTTGCTGAAAAATGATCTTTAAGCCATCCAAACTCAAACCACTTCAATCCATAACATTTCCACCATCATATTAACTCAAACATACATCCAAAATCATATAAAGGAAATCAATAACTCGTACAAATCAAATCAAATACACCATTGTGAAAAGAAGAAAGAACAACATATAATGAAGAAGGAAATCCACCTATGGATCCCTCAATCAACAACAACACACATGACATCTCCTTACTACCAAGATTGGTTAAAGAGGATTATCTCCCTCTTACCTAAATGAAGACAACACAATGGTGCTACTCGTTTTTGCGCTCTGATTTTTGTTCTCGCCCCTTCAAGAGAACACTAAAGTGAGTGACTTCTACATTGTACACTCAAACTATGGAAAGGTGAGTTCTTGGTTACATAGGTGACCAAGGAAAATGAAAATGAGAAGAAAATAGAAGAAAGTTGAAGACTTTACCTAAAAGCTCAAAGCTTTAGCTTCAATGGTGGATGATGGAAGAAGAAGAAGAACTAAAGGATGACCACCAAGGAGGATGGTCTTAGAATGGTGTAATAAAGCTAGAAATGTGATGGTGAAGCAAACTATGGAGATTGCCTCCAGGAAATGGGTGTACGGTGGAGAAGGAAGAAGAAGAGAGAAATGAAGGAGAGAAAAGGTGATAAGTGTATTTGGTGTTTAGAAATGTGAGAATAAGGTAATAAAGTGGGAATGTGAATATTT
The DNA here is from genome assembly GCA_029884605.1 of Ormosia emarginata. NCBI lineage: Eukaryota > Viridiplantae > Streptophyta > Magnoliopsida > Fabales > Fabaceae > Ormosia > Ormosia emarginata. Next base: position 5,428,456 of record JAQQTP010000074.1, read on the forward strand.
AGGCTCCCAAATTTCCTCTGCTGTGAAGAAGAGTGGAGAGGGAAGAGAGAGAAAATGTGTTAATATGGAAACTTCTTGGGAGCTTCCTATAATGGGTTTTGAATTAACTTTATCTTTATTTTATAAATAAAGTTAAAGAATGTGACACAGAGTAGATTTTGGATAATGTGATAAGATTTTTATTACATGCTATTATCCAATGGATAATAGTTACAGTCGACAGAAGTCAGTATTAATTAAACTAACGGATGAAATTTACACAGCATTCTGTCATTCATCTGTTGATTTTTTTTCGAAAAACATGAAACCTCGTAAACTGTGTCCAGTCTCGGGTTTAGTAAGATCTCCCATCGACGTTTTCACAGATCAAAGTTCTCTGGGAAAAATATCTCATTTTCCTAGCTCTGCTCAATTTGCACTCAGAACGAGAAATAATATTAAAATATTTCACGTTCTTAGAAAAATTCAGAAAAAAATTCAGAAAATCACAAATATTATAAAATGAACATTCATAATAAAATAAATAAATTTTGGGGTGTTACAACTCTCCCCAACAAATAAGAATTTCATCCTCGAAATTTTCATACCTTAAAATAATTCTAGGTATTGCTCCTTTATTTTGTCCTCTAATTCCCATGTCGCATCTCCAGTTGCCTCGTTCCAGATTACTTTCACCAATGAAATGTCTTTTCCCCTGAGTTGTTTCATTCTCCTATCCTCAATCCTTACAGGAGTTGATTCATAAGTCAAGTTCTCCTTTAATTGTACCGAATCAGGCGCAATGACATGATCAGGACTTGGAATATATTTTTGGAGTTGTGACACATGAAAAACATTATGGAGATTTGAAAAGAAAGGGGGTAAAGCTATTTGGTAAGCAACAGGACCTATCCGACGAAGAATTTGATATGGTCCAAGGAATTTTGGAGTGAGCTTTCTAGATTTGAGAACCCGACCGACCCCAGTCGTAGGCGTGACTCTCAGAAATACATGCTCACCTTCTTCGAATTCAAGAGGCTTTCTTCTTTTATCCGCATAGCTCTTTTATTGACTATGAGCCGTTCTCATTTTCTCCTGCATCATTTTGACTTTCTCGGTTATCTGTTGAATGAGATCAGGTCCGACTATAAGTCGCTCTCCATCTTGATACCAACATAGAGGTGTTTGACACCTTCGTCCATACAGAGCCTCATAGGGTGCCATCCCTATGCTTGAATGATAACTGTTGTTGTAGGTGAATTCTACCAACAGTAAGATTTCATCCCAACAACCAGTTTGCTTTATAGCACAAGCTCTCAGCAAATTCTCCAATGACTAAATTGTTCTTTCCGATTGACCATCAGTCTGGGGATGGTATGTAGAACTCAATCATAGCTTTGTCCCTATTGCTTCTTGAACACTCTGCCAAAACTTCGATGTAAATCGAGGTTCTCTGTCAGAAATGATGCTTGTAGGTACACCGTGAAGTCTGACAATCTCACTGATGTATAACTGAGTCAACTTCTCCAATGGATATTTGATGTTAATCGGCAAAAAGTGTGCTGACTTCGTAAGTCTATCTACGATTACCCATATTGAGTCATGACCTCTTTTTGTTCTTGGCAATCCAACAACAAAGTCCATAGCAATGCTATCCCATTTCCATTCGGGAATAGTCAGGGGTTGTAAAAATCCTGACGGTCTTTGATGTTCAATCTTCGTCTTCTGACAAACCAAAGAAGATGATATGCATCTAGTGATATCTCTTTTCATTCCATGCCACCAAAATAACTTTCTCAAGTCTTGATACATTTTGGTCATACCAGGGTGCATACTCAACTGATTCGTATGAGCATGTTCAAGTATATACTTCCTGAGTTCCTCATCTTTAGGCACATATACTCTACCTTGGAATCTTAAAATTTCATCACCTCCTTCTTCTAATGTTGATACATCGCCCTGCCTTATCAATTCTCTTTCCTCTCGCAAGAACTTATCCTTTTTCTGCCTTTCTCGGATATCTTCCAGCAAGTTATTCGAAATTGTGACCATGTTCATGCAGATTTTTCCTGGAGTTAACTCCACCAAAGACCATACGTCTCTGAATTGTTCTATTAAGTCTTTCTCTCTGATCATCATGGTAGAAACACTAACTATTTTCCTACTCAAAGCATCAGCCACCACATTCGCCTTCCCAGGGTGATACTGAAGTTGGAAGTCATAGTCTTTCAGGAATTCTAGCCATCTTCATTGTCGCATGTTCAAATCTTTCTGATCGTACAGGTACTTCAAACTCTTATGGTCACTGAAGACGTTGAAAGTTGCTCCATACAGATAATGTCTCTATATCTTCAAAGCAAACACCACGGCAGCTAACTCCAAATCATGCGTTGGGTAGTTCTTCTAATGCACTCGTAATTGTCTTAAGGCATAAGCCACCACTTTTCCGTTTTGTATAAGGACGCATCCCAAACCTTGATATGAAGCATCATAGTACACCTCAAATGGTTCGTTTGGATTAGGCAGAACTAACACGGGTGAAGTAGTTAGTCTCCTTTTCAGTTCTTGGAAACTTCCTTCGCAAGCATCTGTCCATTCCGGCGATTTTAGAAAATCCTTCAATGAACCTCCGGTAATATCCTGCTAATTCGACAAAGCTTCAGATTTTCGTTACCATCTTCGACCTTTCCCATTGTAGCACAGCTTCTACCTTTGAAGGATCAACAACAATTCCTTTCTTCGAAATCATATGGCCCAAGAATTTCACTTCATCCAACCAAAACTCACACTTGGACAATTTAGCATACAACTCTTTCTCCTTCAAAATCTGAAGAACTATACCGAGATGCTCAACATGATCATCCTAATTTTGTGAATAGATCAAAATGTCATCGATGAAAACAACGATGAATTTATCCAAATAAGGACGAAAGATCCTATTCATATAGTCCAAAAAGACAATAGTTGCATTAGTCACACCAAAAGGCATTACCAGATACTTGTAGTGTCCATAACGAGTACGAAAAGCCGTTTTGGGAATATCTTCCACTTTCACTCTAATCTGGTGGTAACCTGATCGCAAATCAATTTTGGAAAACACCGTTGCTCCCTTCAGTTGGTCCATTAAGTCATCTATCCTCGGCAATGGATACTTGTTCTTAATTGTGACCTTATTTAGTTGACGATAATCCATACATAACCTCGAAGTACCGTCCTTTTTCTTGACCAGCAACACTGGTGCTCCCCAAGGTGATACACTGGGCCTCACAAATTGCTTCTCCAAAAGCTCTTCCAATTGCTTCTTAAGCTCAGCTAGCGCCATACGGTAAGGTGCTATGGAGATAGGACCAGCTCCGAGTACCAAGTCAATACCAAACTTGATCTCCCTTTCCGGTGGCAAACCAGGTATATCTTCAGCAAAAACTTCAGGAAACTCTTGACCTACAGAGATTGCGTCCACATCCACCTCGTTCTCAACTTTCAAAGAAGATATCAACATGTATCCCCGAGCTCCTTCTTTTAAGAAAGTTTTCGCTTGGTTGGCAGTCAGAAATCCAGAATTCCCATCCAAAGGAAAAACTATTATTTTTCTAAAACAATCTAATAGGACATGGTTAGCAGATAACCAATCCATCCCTAAGATCACATCTAACTGAGATAAGGGCAAATAGATCAAATCGACAGAAAAGATTTGACCTTCAACAATCAATGGGAAATTTAAATAGACTTTGGTAGTGACGACAGGTTTGGCAGTTGGAGTTGAAACAGTCAAATCAAATGACAAAGAAGACACAGGTAAACCAAGTCTTTTCATACAATCATATGAGATGAAAGAATGAGTTGCACCTAAATCATACAATACAATTAAAAGATTACCTTCAATGAGACCTTCCCCTTGTATAAGATCTTTGGATTTGGAGGCCTCAGCACCACTCAGGGTGTAAACCTGACCTCTAGCCTGTGGTTTAGAGGTCCTAGCAGCATTGACGAAAGGCTCCGCCTTGGTCTGATTACAGTCACGGGAAACGTGTCCTGACTTCCCGCACCTAAAGTAGATAAACCCCTTGATAGTACAGTCTCTGGTGTAGTGCTCCTTTCCGCACTTCATGCACCTCGGTGTAGATGCTGCATTCTGTCCTGTCCTTCCTAGACTTCCAGTTGGACTTCCACCCAGTGATCTTTGCTATTGATTTCCAGATGGTCTGGAATAGGGTTTCTTCTGATGATGACCAGCACCACTGCTTCCTCCTTTTTGGGACCGAATTGGCCCAAAGTTTCTATTTCTCGCCTCATTTGCCTGGTCCATACTTTCCACCTGACAACATGTATTAAGCAGCTCAGAAAATTGGATAATCTTCAGAGTTATGACGGATCTTTTCACGTCATGTCTCAGGCCTTCTTCAAATTTCTGGCATTTCTAAGCTTCATTAGCTTGATGTTGGAAGTAAGTTGAGAACCTCGACAAGCTCTCAAACTTAGCAGCATATTCGCTCACAGTCATACCCCCTTGCCGCAAACTCAGAAATTCTATTTCCCTTGCGTGTCTAGCACTCTCAGGGAAATACTTGTTTAAGAACCTTTCCTTGAATACTTCCTAAGTTATCGCCCTATTTTCAGCTTGCAGCAATCTTTGCTCTCCAGTCCACTAGTATTCAGCATCTCCTATTAGTATAAATGCAACATAGGTCACTTTTAGGTCATTGGCATAGTTCATGCCAGTAAATATCTTCTCCAACTCTTGGATTCAAAGCATAGCTTTCCCAGGATCAAACTCTCCTTTGAACAGCGGAGGGTTAGCGCGATGAAATCCCTCTAAGTTCTGAGTATCATACGTAGCTTCCAGCTGTTGTGCAGCTCTAGCTTGTTGTTGAGTTGTTTGTTGATTCTGCTGTAACATTGCTTTAGCCATTTTCTGTATCGCTTCTATCGCAGTAGCCATATCACCTCTACGAGCCATAGTTTCTTTCAAATCAAACTACACACAACACAAAGAAAAGTCAAATGTATCCTTGCGGAATACCAAACACAAGAAATCACAGAGAATCACACAACACAAATAAGACAATCCAAAACCACATGACCCAAAAGAAAACATAAATCGAGAGCTCTGATACCAAGACAGTGTAACGCCCCTTTTTCTATAAGTAGCCACGAAGAAAGGACGTCGCACCATTATTAAGCGAAACATAAAATGAGGTAAATTAAACCTTTGCGGGAAATAGTAATTGTTTTTAAAACTCGTAGTCACGATTCATTTTATTATGATTTAGGTTCCTTTATAAATATCACTATGTATATTATTTTTTTTTTTGTTAAAATTATAAATCATTATCTAGTAACGTTAAGAGAGTCAAGTTAAAATCTGTCACGTTTAGAGATCTTAAATGATGCAGTTACAATAAATAAAATTTGACAACGTAAAATGAAACATGCACAACATATATATGTTTAAGAGCCTGTTTGATTACATTTCCAAAATGTACAAAAAGCAAAATATGTACCCACCCAAAAATATACAGATATACCCCAGCATATACAGCAAAACGTCAGGCTTCCCAAAAAGATAAACGGTTAGCCATCAGTAGCTACCAATAGTATTAGCTTCTATGACTGACGAGAAGGGACCGTAGCCGGGTCCTCCTCAGGGTCATCTTCGTCTGAGGAAACATCCATCGGAGTGACAAAGCAACGGGCAGGAGCCCGAGCAGTGGACAAAAAGGAGTCATCACGTGGGGTGTAGTACATATCAGCCCACATGTCCCTAACGAGCATATAAAACTCCAACCAGATAAAAGCATGAAAATAAAAAATGGAGGCGTCATAACGACCCCATGCAAGGGACACCGTCAGCTCCCCATGATATACACAGCGATCCGTCTGCACGTTAATGTGCCAGCAATCAGGACCTCCGTGAAAGTTGATCTGCATGTAGCCAAAGAACCCACGGGGACGCGATGACATCCTCAAACAGCTTCAGTCGTAGTCTGGCCGAAGCCTGGAAACTCAGGAGCTTCCTTATCTTCATCACGAAAGTCTTCTCAGAGGTACGTAATCCGATAGAATACACAAATAAAGAGTGAACAGAAAGAGGTGAGACACCCAGCTTTCAGAACCAAAATGGCAGTAAGAAAATTAAACGGTGCTGGACGCCCATATAAAGCACAGTTCATAAATCCAAGTATAATAATAATTGGAAAGTAGCAATAAGAGTAAAATAATAATGAATCACCGTAAGCATTATCCATAACAGGTAAACAACATCAACATTCCCAAGAATCAAATAATTATTGCAACTATAATGGCAAATATATTTTATAATTATAAATGCTCATGCCCAATGAACCTTGTGACTGACAACCCACAATTCAAAGGGTACCAAACATTCCTACTCCATGGAGCTAGACAATACATTTTCAGAGTGAATGATCAAGGAGTCATGCCAGTGTATCGTTAGCCTTAAAAATAGTGTTCTCATCTCATAAAAACATTTGTGCAAAATGGCTCACACATGGCACCTCAACAATTAATCGCGATATAGGATTGCGTCTCAGTCAGGATCGTCAGTGTGTCGTATTGGTCTATCCCACGGCCCCAGTGGAGCTACCACTGTCTATTGTGAGACACCTACACCCCGACGCCCCCAGGGTCAACAACATATGACACCTACACTTAGTCTACTCGTACCCACACAAAGGTATTATTCAAACACCTAGGCACACATAGCCTTTTCAACAATATCTAACGGACAACACATATGCATGATGACACAATGTCCAATCATGTATGTTCATCAATGATGCATTCATCATAGCGTATCATAATGACATATATATTCATTTTCAATATTAATATGTCATAATTTCATCAAGAACTTGGTCCCACAAAGGAACTCACAATTAAGATTAACCATTCTCAGTATCAACACATATGCATGTTCATCATTTCATACATACCAAAATTTCTGTTATGGATTCCAAAAATTTCACTTTCAAGATCATTTCTCCATTATAGGTTTGGATATACAATCCTAACACATTTAAGTGAAATAAAATCCCCAAATCTAGGGTTTAAGATTTATGTTTGAGTTACAAGGGATAAGGAACCATATTTCCATCATTTTCAGCTCAAAATCTCATTTCAAAACACTGGCCTGTAATCGATTACATATCTCTGGTAATCAATTACCAGCTCAATAGAACCTCTGTAATCGATTACAGACTGAATGTAATCGATTACATAGCTTTGCAGAACAAGATTCGTAACTCTAGGGACCTGGTAGTCGATTACCAGCTGGACAAAACCTCCGTAATCGATTACAGATAGTGTGCAATCGATTACGTGATTCCCAGAATCACAATTTTGTAATTCCAGAGGCTTGGTAATCGATTACACATCCCTGGTAATCGATTACAAGCTAGATAGAATCTCCATAATCGATTACATACAAAATGTAATCGATTACGTGATTCCCATAATCACGATTTTGTAACTCTAAGGGCTTTGTAATCGATTACAGCCTTTGTGTAATCAATTACCACACATAAACTTGCTGAAAAATGATGTTTAAGCCATCCAAACTCAAACCACATCAATCCATAACATTTCCAACATCATATTAACTCAAACATACATCCAAAATCACATAAAGGAAATCAATAGCTCATACAAATCAAATCAAATACACCATTGTGAAAAGAAGAAAGAACAACACATAATGAAGAAGGAAATCCACCCATAGATCCCTCAATCAACAACAACACACATGACATCTCCTTACTACCAAGATTGGTTGAAGAGGATTATCTCCCTCTTACCTAAATGAAGACAACACAATGGTGCTACTCCTTTTTGCTCTTTGATTTTCGTTCTCCCCCCTTCAAGAGAACACCAAAGTAAGTGACTTCCATATTGTACACTCAAACTATGGAAAGGTGAGTTCTTGGTTACATAGGTGACCAAGGAAAATGAAAATGAGAAGAAAATAGAAGAAAGTTGAAGACTTTACCTCAAAGCTCAAAGCTTTAGCTTCAATGGTGGATGATGGAAGAAGAAGAAGAACCAAAGGATGACCACCAAGAAGGATGGTCTTGGAATGGTGTAATAAAGCTAGAAATGTGATTGTGAAGCAAACTATGGAGATTGCCTCAAGGAAATGGGTGTATGGTGGAGGAGGAAGAAGAAGAGAGAAATGAAGGAGAGAAAAGGTGATAAGTGTATTTGGTGTTTAGAAATGTGAGAATAAGGTAATAAAGTGGGAATGTGAATATTTAGGCTCCCAAATGGCCTCTGCCGTGAAGAAGAGTGGAGAGGGAAGAGAGAGAAAATGTGTTAATAAGGAAACTTCTTAGAAGCTTCCTATAATGGGTTTTGAATTAACTTTATCTTTATTTTGTAAATAAATTTAAAGAATGTGACACAGAGTTGATTTTGGATAATGTGGTAAGATTTTTATTACATGCTATTATCCAATGGATAATAGTTACAATCGACAAAAGTTAGTATTAATTAAACTGACGGATGAAATTTACACAGTGTTCTGTCATTCGTCTGTTGAATTTCTCTCGAAAAACATGAAACCTCGTAAACTATGTCCAGCCTCGGGTTTAGTAAGATCCCTCATCGACATTTCCACAGATCAAAGTTCTCTGGGAAAAATATCTCATTTTCTCAGCTCTGCTCAATTTGCACGTAGAACGAGAAATAATATTAAAATATTCTACATTCTTAGAAAAATTCAGAAAAAATCCAAAAAATCACAAATATTATAAAATGAACATTCATAATAAAATAAATAAATTTTGGGGTGTTACAACTAGCAAAGAGAAGAGGCATAGTGCCTAAATGATAAGAATAATGGGCCTTAGTGCCTAGTTGATAATAATGAAAGAGTATGAGAAAACAGGCAAGTTAGACATTAAAGGAGTGCCAAAGTGGTATGAATGCTCTCATAGAGGTAGAGCTAGTAAGTGTAAGAATAGAAGTTTGATGGTGATTATGCAAAAGTTAGGCATAACACCATATAATTCACAGACATTCATGCATCGTGCATAAATAGTTCAGAATGTTGGTTAAGGAGGTAACATATTCCCTTCCCACTGTAAAGAGAAATAGCAGATTCACGACATTCATGATATTGTATCCACAGAAAGAGAAATGGTGGGCTAAGAAGGTAACACATTCCCTCTCCACTATAAAGAAGAATGATAGATTCATGACATTGTATTCACAAAAAGAGAGATGGTAGGTTATAGGAGGTTATATATTCCTTCCCTACCATAAAGAGGAATAGTAAGTTCATGACATTCATGACATTATTTATGACATTGCACTTACATCATCACATATCCTTGTTTGAACATAATCATACCTCATATTACGCATCATAATATCATTGCATTACTTGACGTGTGATTGTTATTGTGTTTGGTGATTCCTTGTGTTTGTGTGTTGTGCTCAATGTTATTGTTCCATTGTATGGGCGATAGTTCAATATCATTGATTGTCACCTTTCGATGACAGTTGTATGGCAGTTGTCTTATCCTGTAAAGAGGAATTAGTTCAGAGTTATGGCTAGACTAGGAACATTACATAGAGAGATGAGAGGATGTGTATGTTCCTAGAGTATGGAATAACATTTTTGATGACTAGTAAAGATTCATTTATGATATTTACAAATCAAGTAATGATGAGTAGCTTAGTTTACAGTTACAGTTTCATTTCAGATATTATGGGTTGTATGTTACTATATGATTGCTGGTATTGGTACACTTATACTGAGAATTATGAATTCTCACCCTGTGTGTTCCATATAAATCCAGGTTGAAGATTCAAGGACAAAGAGAAGATGAAGCATGAAGACTAGTATAGTTATTTTCATGATTATTAGATAGATTTTATATTTTCATGTATATGAGATTAAGTTTGTAAAAGAAAAAGATGTATGTATTAGTGAGAAGTTATGTATATAAGTGGATATTATTTCCACAAGGCTCTCCATGATCATTTATTTATGTAAATGTTATGGATTAGTTGAATGAATAAGTTAGAAGTAGCATAGCTAATACTGTTTATCCAAGTATATGTCAGGCATACTAGGATTTCAGTATTAGGATGTTACATACCCCACGAGAGGATTCAATGGTGTCATCTACTAGGATACCAACTCGGCGACTGATGTATCTGTTGGGGTTCTTTGATGATACTGAGGAGGAGGAAGATCCTTTCTTGGGCTCAAACCCTTAGTCTTTAGAAGTTCTAGTTAAACAGTTTATGTTTTGATGTATATGTTGTACATATTTATCTTTTGGAGTACAATGTATTTCATTCAAATCAATAAATAATGCTTAACTATAGCATTCCTTCATCCAATATATAATTAAAACAAAAGAAAGAATAAGTTCTGATTCTATTTTAATCGTGGAGCAAAGTATGAACAAGTGACAATATAGCAAAGCGTGAACAAAGTGTAAGTAAGTGTGTATACATAATATTCTAACCATTCAACAACTACATGATTTCTATGAAGAAGTCATAAACTACAGTAGCAAGAAGAAGCACAGAACCAACATCAACGTAGCAACAACAAAGAAACTAGTGGATTCATAACCAAACTCAAGAAAATTTTATTCAATTTCAAGTCTATTTCTAAAACATAAAATCATATAGAATTACTCAAACCATTTTCAAACTTATACATACTATTTAATAACATGATGATAAAATAACAAGGATGGTAGATAAAATCAATCACACCCTTTGGACATAAAACATTTTTTTTAGTTTTTCTCATTTTTCCTTTTTAGATACTTTCTTAAACAAATTATCTATCACTTCAACTTTTCTAGATTGGATACAAACACATGCTCTATACTTTGATACCAGAGGCCACTATCTAGAGTTAACCACCGCTACAATTAAAGGAATGTCAGACAGTCCTGGTAAATCATATGACACATCCATGCCTAAAATGAGGATGGAAGCTTTGGAAATTACAGGAAGAGAAGAAGAATGTTCAATGCCTAACAATGAATTCAACTCACCAAAATTGGCATTGATTTTCAACAAAACATTAGTCAGATATTGGTCGTTGACCCTTGTAGGAGCCATGTACTGAGTAATAATTCCATACTCAGCAAGATACTTTTTGTTCCATGGCCCGATTAAGAAACAAACAAAGAAAGAATTGAGAAGCCCCAGGAAATTTAGACTGGGTGCTCTCAAACATCTTCTCAACTCTAACCGTAGGTGGATTACACTTTCTAACCTCAGAAGGATTATGGAAATTTCGGTTCCTTGTAACTACAACTTCATTTTCTTAATGCAGTTATGGTTTATTTCTTATTCCTTTCAACATCTTAGTTGTAACCGCATTTTGTTTCCTCATGGCCACAGACATTTTTCTTTGCTATCTCAATAAATTTATCATCTCTCTAAACATTTCTCATATTTTCGTTGGCAATTGTCCTGCCTCTACACGTACGCCTGGTCGATGCCATAGTCTCCTATACATACCGCTCATTATATTGAGTTAATCAGGCTCAATATTATGTAGCAGTGTGATAGTTAACTATAAACATACAAACTCAAGGCAGTTATGCAATTCTACCTATACATCTTACATCAGAATAAGACAAATGCATAACTAAGCATAGCTAGTCCATACCCCGGTTTAATAGGATGAACTGCTTTGATACTAAAATGTAACACCTTAATATTAGTACTAACGACATGCCTAGGATCATACCTCAGTAATTAGTATTAGTGATGTCACTTTAAAACTAAATACAAATGGATAAAAAAACAAACAAACATAACTAGTATGAAAATATGAGGCTTATATCGGTTTAATAATACATATATATCGAAATAATCTTTATACAATTACATACTTCTTAATACCATTTCTTCATCATGTGCCTCAATGTCAATACATATACAAACTTTACATAATGCATCATCTAGTAATTACATATAAGATTATCTTCTTTGATACCGATCATCCTTTCTTTTTGCCAAGCCTTCGGTGTTCTTGGAAATAATATGAAAATACAACATGCGGGGGTGAGAATTCAAAGAATTCTCAGTAATTTTTGTAAAAAACATGACATTGTAGTATTTCCAGCTATTTCAGGAAAAAACACATTCTTTATTTAAAACTCAACATATATATATTTTTGAATAAATTAAAGAGATGGCAAATTACAAAATATGATCCTCTCTCTCTTCTCGAAACAGAAGTTCAATTATTAACCTTATAAAATTCTTGTATAATCAAGTACAGTATATATATATATATACCAAATCACATCATTTACGTAATCCATCAAAAACTATATAGATCTTTATGCTTCAAATTCCATATTCTAATGTGATACTCTTCATAATTACACGATTCATTTACAATCGTATTTTATTCCCTTCGGATAATTTCAAGTTAAACTTCCACTTTGATCCTTATTATTGTAATTCTAAAAACAAGACAATTGTCTATATAATTGTCATGTTATGCAATGCATTATTGTAATTGGCTAGCTGCCATTGATAGTTGTTTTAATGATAACAAACATGAAGATGATGAGAAGACCAAGTCCAAGATCTTCAAAGAATAGTGTAGGACTTAGGATCTTTGTAAGGAGCCTTTTGGATATCTCATTGTTTTTGGTTGCAAAGAAATGTTTTCAAAATTAATATTCCAAATCCAAAGAATCATTTTCTGGATATTTAAAAGTGTTTAAAACTATTTTTCATTTAAGGGTATTCGAATACCCCATAAGGTATTCAAATAGAATGGTTTTCAAGTTCATACGTTTTCTATTTTTCAAAGTGGTATTCGAATAACTATGCATGGTATTCGAATACAGAGCTTATCAAAATCTGTTTTAAAATGTGAGGTATTCGAATAACCCATGTAGTATTTGAATACACCTGATTACAGAAAAATGCTTTTAAACAAAAGTATTCAAATAGATTAAGAAGTATTCGAATAAACCTTTTTCGAACTGTTTTCTTCAAGTATTTTGAAACTGAGGTATTCGAATAACCTTCAGGGTATTTGAATAACGTATCCTCGAAATGGTTTTATGAAGCTTTCGAAAATGGAAAGAAACGACCATATTTGACTTTAATGGTGTTTTAATTGTACCCAACGACTATTTTCTTTCAATGCTCTATAAATAGAGACCTTGGGTCTCTTCTAAATGTTGACCAATAATCTGAATTATTATTTGCTTGTGCCAAAATGTGATTTTCATTTTTCTCATATTTTTTGTGCTCTTTTCGTATCTCTTAAACAGTAATTTTGACAGTTAACAAAATTTTACTGTTTAGTAATTTCGTATTAATCGTAAAATTATTTTGTTTATTCAATCAGTATTTGATCGTTTTGAGTGATTTACTCGTGTCGGGAAAATAAAAATTTTTGGGTGGGAAAACTTTACGTAATTTAATTTTTACCGTTAGGTAATTATTTTACGTAATCGATTTGATATTTGTTTATTTTATAATTTTTGTTATTTTTGTGGATGATTATATTTTTTTCTTGCATGTGGGCCCAAGTGGTCCTATGTGGGCCCAGGTGACCTTACGTGGGCCGTGTGGGTCCATCAAAGCAAAAATTTTTCTACGCATAGAAAAATTTGTATTGTTTAACGGAGAGACAGGGATCTTACTAAACCTGAATCCGGAAACAGTTTTTAAAATTTTATTGTACTGTGTTTTGTACTGTATTTATTTATCGGATGATAAAAATACAGTAAATATAATCTTTTGTGGGGTTTTTAGCAGATAAAAATAAATATTATTCTGTTAAGTCAACATTAGAGGTTATGACAACTTTTGACAGACCAATAGGAAGCAAGTCTTCTAATATTGAAGACTTGAATATCAACCGTAGATTTAATCAACGGTAAAGACTTGATCTTGATTTAATCAACGGTGTAGGATAAGTTTAATAAAATGGCTATGACCATTTATAACCATTGGATTTAGAATTGATCAAGGGTGAAGATTTGGTCTCAAAAAGTGACAAAGACCATTTATAACCATTGGATTTAGAATTAATCAAGGGTGGAGATTTGGTCTTGTAAAGTAATAAAGACCATTTATGACCATTGGATGTAAATTTAATTAATGGTGAAGATTTAGTCTTAAAAAGTGACAAAGACTAATTATAACCCTTGGATTAAAAGTAAGAAGGAGCAATCTTGACCCTTTATTTTGAAGGCACATCCAATGACTAGAATTTAAAGGAGAAAGATCCAATGGCCTAGATTAAGTCTTCTAAAATTAAAAATCTACCTAAATCTTAACCATTGAATTAATCAATGGCTAGAAATGCTTCAAATAATGGCTTGAAAAAGATGACAACATGATTTAATGCATGCATGGAGGGGGCTATGGTTTTGCATGTTTTTGAAGACAAAGAAAAAGTTTCAATGCATTAATTGATACTTTATGTCAATTTTACTTTTCTTTAGTCAATTTTGGTTTCTTTATTGCTTTGTTTGCTTCCTTAGGAGACTTCTTGGAGGGGGGACGGTTGAAGAAGCGAGGAAGAAAGGAGACCTTTTAGAATAGGCTTTTTAGGCCAAAGAAAAAAGAAAGAAAAACAAAACCAAGTGTCATGACCATTAATTAATTTTTACTATTGATCATTAATGATCATGTTTGTCAAACTTCACTTTTCATTCTTTCTAATGCATGCTACGACAATGCATTCTCTTGAAGACCAAAAGAATTCATTTCTATACTTCATAATATCATTTCTTCACTTTTCACTTAAGTTTCAAGAAAACCAAACCAAGAAAACTCCATTTTCTCTCCTTATGAAGACCATTCGGCCAAGCACTCCAATTTCCTCTTCCATCACTTTTTAATTTCATCCAACCTTATTTCTTGAATCCTTACATCATTCTAAGAACATCTCTAGTTATGAGTTTTTCCAAAATCATTCATCTTGATCTTCAAATTCAAGCTTCAAGTTTCTATCAAAAATCAAAAATTCCATCTTTGTTCTTCAAGATACACCATTCGGTCAAGGTACCTAAAATCACCATCCAATCTCTTTTAATTTCATCCAACCTTAGATCTTGAATCTCCATGATATTCTAAGCAACTTTCATGTTGAAGACTTCTTCTAAATCATTCATCTTCAAGGAGTTTCTTCAAGATAAAAGTTATTGGGTTTTTGAGGTGAAGTATAAGGAAACTTCATTTTCTTCTCTCTTTTTCATGATCTAAACCATGTTTGATCCATGGTTCCTCTTAATCAAGCTTGATATGTTAATTAACTTGTGTTTTGTTTTGTATTTGAGAAGCCCTTGGTGGTGAAGGACTTGGAAAAAGAAACAAATCAAGAAGCTTTGGAGGATCTTCAAGAGGTAAGAGGAGATCCATCTCACCAACCAAGCATGGTGGTGAGAGATGGTATTTTATTTGATGGATGTGGAATCCATGTGAGGATTCATATCCATGGTCATGTAATTAATTTGTGGGTGTTTATGAGCTTTGATTAATTTTCTATGCTTGATATGCTTTGCATGATTTTATAGCTTTGATGATATGCTTGATATGCTATACATGCTTTTATGGCTTTGATGGTATGCTTATATTATTTATGATGAAATATATATGTATATGCCATGACTTGATGGCGGAAAGGGAATTGATTTTTGGCTCCAATAGCCAAGGAAGAGCTACGGTTTTGATGACCTTGATTAGGGTTCATGTTGAAAATTTTCAAGAACAAAAGAATTGATTTTTGAGTACTTAGAACATGGTGGATTTCGAACAAGACACCTCAAAATAGGTATTCACAAAATTAATATTTTCTTGAATGATGAAAATGGATGTTTAGAAAAGTAAGGAAAATAAACAAAGAATTTATTTTTCAAAGAGTACATGAATACGGTTTTAGAAGGATTTTTATTGATTTATTTTGTGTAAAAAGTTTCTAAGTGTTTTACTAAACATGAGATTTAAATGAAAATAGCAATGATAATTTTAAGGATTTGCAAAGAAAGTGAAAAAGGATTTGTAAGAAA
This sequence comes from Ormosia emarginata, assembly GCA_029884605.1. Taxonomy (NCBI): domain Eukaryota; kingdom Viridiplantae; phylum Streptophyta; class Magnoliopsida; order Fabales; family Fabaceae; genus Ormosia; species Ormosia emarginata. Next base: position 5,444,475 of record JAQQTP010000074.1, read on the forward strand.
AGTAAAAATGAATTTGAACAAATGAGTTTGGTTTTTATGACCATCGGTATTTCGGTTTTGAAAACAAAGAATTTTTAATGGTTTTGTTTGTGTAAAACCATATCAATTTAGAAGAAAAATATTTGATGGCTTCAATGGCCAAAGACTCTACGATTTTTGGAGGATTGGAATAATTTTGGTTTTATGAAACAAAGTAATTTTAAATTGGAAACAAAATGTTTGAACAAAATGTTTTAGTATAAGGATTTTGGAAAGGGAATCAAAGTATTTTATCACTTGAGAAATGAACTTTCATATGAAAATGAAAAAGAAAAGTTGCAAGGATTTGAATCTTAATTTGTTTTGAAAAGAATTGATTTTAAAATTGATTTGGGAAAAATAGAGAATATAATGGTGTTTTGAAAATTTACTAACGTATAACTTATTTTTGAACTTTGAAAGTACGTTAGAAAATGTTAAGTTTTGAAACGTTGATTTATATCAATAGAAAAGTGATTTTATGAATTATATTTTGGAAAATGATTTCTTGAGTAAAAAAATGTGGAAAAAGGATTTTCTTGAGTAAGAAAATATATTACATGAAGTACAAAGTTATATTATTTAAGAATAATTGAAAAAGGAATATTTGAAGGTTGAGAAATATTTTTCTGTAATGAAATTGTGGTGAAAAAATTATTTACGTATCTTAAAAACGTAATTTTAAAGTATGTGGTTTGAAATACAGTAAAATATTTCTAAGTGTTTGGAAATACAGTAAAATATTTCTATGTGATTTTAAATACGTTGAAATATTTATACGCGATTTGAATTACGTTTAAATATTTTACGTAATCTGAATTACTATTGAAAAATCACTACGTGATGGAAAAGTGATGAATTATTTTTACGTGATTATGAAAATAGCGGAAAATCGTTATGTGATTTGGAAAGTGTTTTAAATATTTTGAGAATGACGGAAAATGATTTATGCAACTTAAAAGAATGATTTTTAAGTTATGCGATTTTGAAACAGTGGAAAAATACTATGCGATTTTGAGAAACGTATATTTTTACGCGATTAAGAAAAACGTTAAAAAAATTAGTACGTGTTTTAAAAGTGCAACAGAAGAGTTGTGGTATTTTAAAAACGTAACAGAAATGTTACTGTATTGTGAAAACGTAATAGAAGTGTCACGGTATTGTGAAAATATAACAGAAACGTTTCAGAATTTTGAAAACGTAACATAAGTGTTACGATATTTTGAAAACGTAATATAAACATTTTGGAATTGTGAAAACGTAACAGAAACGTTTTGGAATTGTGAAAATGAAACGAAAATATTATGCAATTTTGAAAACACGACGAAAGTGTTTTATAACTATGAAAATGTGATAACATGATTTTGCTGTTGAAAATACAGTATAATTTGATACAATTTATATGCATTGGAAAGAGATGCCTGTGATTGGATTTGGTGCATTATACATGCATTGGAAAAAATATGCGTTGAGGCATATGATACATTGAACAAATGAAATTGAAAAGATTTGGCCCTTTGGGGTTGGACTTGCACGGATATATTCGTGCATTGTATATGGCCCTAGTGGTTGAAGAGGGAATGAGAATTGATAGTGAGGTCTATGATGGATCTGGGGGCGTCGTCGGCGCGCGACGGTTGACCAAGTGGACACCGGTGGCGAGTACCCTGTGTCACTTGGCGATGCAGTCCGTTGCAACGCATTGACGATACCCGACAAGAACACGATTCTTTTCAACAACCTGGAAGATTGTCTTTGGGCTAAAGGCTGACAATTGAAAGAGCATTCTCCTCGAAATTGTGAAAACCTCCATGGAGTTGTTTTTGAAAAAGTGAGTTTATGTGCACATGCATAACATATGCATAAATTTGAGTATCCATATCTCGCATGATATATATTAATTGAGGAATATTGGCTATGACAATTGTTTTGAAATACTTGGATGATGATGATGATAATCATGTTGATGGCATTATTGTGATTATTGTGTGATGATAATAATGTTAATAGTATGATGATGATAGTTGATTAATGTTGAGTGCATTATTGAAATTCTGGTATGACATATCTGTATGATATTGTTGTTTGTGTTATCTCTGTGCTGCCATGTTGGTATTGGCGTAGGTGATCTCACCTCTTTGTTGTATTGTTTTGTTTTGTCTATATTGTTAAAATTATACAGTAAAAGGAACGAGTTGTCTTAGACATAACGGGTGATAGATACTCAGAGATTGATGAAAACATTGACAAGTGGCTGTCTCAAGTTCGAAGGTGTTCTAAGTAGACAAGGAGTAGAGTTCTGATGCATCAAGTTGGATACAAGAGAAGGAACGAGTATGTTACGTTTTAACGTTAGTGTTATACCGTGCTATTAAGTAGAACCTGTCATAGGGTTGCTACTGTTAAAAAAAAAGAGTCTGATAGTGTTATATTTCTCTTTAAATTGTGAAATATTAATTAGTGTCAATATTGTATATGAATCTGTTTCAATATATTTTTCAGTATTACTTTTAAATTTCAGTAAATTTATGTTTCAGTAAAGAAGTAATTTTAAAACCCACTTTTTATAACTCAAACTTTGTGCGAACTTCTTTCAGATTATGAGTCGGGAGTCAGACATGTGATACCCCAGGGAGGGTGTTACACTTTTCGCCAAAACCTTGAGATATCCTAAGAGAGCTTCCTAGTGCTTGAGATTGTAACATTTGCTCTAAGTAAGAGTTTCTCTTCATCTATTTTCTGCTTTTGTAAAAAGGGTGAGGTATCGCTTAATGAATTTGTGAGGGTGAGGTATCCCTTAGTAAAAGGGTGAGGTATCCCTTGTTGTAAAGAAGGTGAGGTATCCTTCAAAGGGGGTGAGATATCCCTCTAGTAAATAGGGTGAGGTATCCTTGTTGTGTAAATGTTGCAAGCACCTATTTTAAGCTTGTATTGAATAGTGAAAAATCTCGAACTATGTTTCGGGGACTGGACGTAGGCCACAAGTGGTTGGTGGTCGAACCAGGATAAATATCGTGCCTGATCTTCTCTTCTTTATCTCTTTATTTATTGCAATTTATTTATTATTGTTTAATTGTTTATTTTATGTTCTTAAGGCATTTAATCATCTTTATATTTTCAATATACTGCTTCGAGAAATCTATGTTAAAAAGAGTTTGCGAAAAAGTTTTTAATACTCAATTCACCCCCCTCTTGAGTATTGAAGCCACTTAGGTAACAAGTAGTATCAGAGCTAGACTCTTGTATAAAGAGCTTAGCTGCTTTAAGAGGGCATGGCTTCATCAAATGGTTTTTCAGAAGGTTCCTTCATAAACCGACCACCCTTTTTCAATGGGGATGATTATGCATATTGGAAGGAAAGAATGAAAATTTTCATCGAAGCTATTGATCTAGATGTGTGGGATACTGTCGAAAATGGCGCATTTATACCTACGCGAGAGATCAATGATATAAAGATTGAAAAACAAAGAAGTGAACGGTCTAAAGATGATAAAAGAAAAATTCAAAATAACTTGGTAGCCAAAAACATCATTACCACAGCTTTGGGGCATGATGATTTTTTTAGAATTTCAAATTGCAAAACTGCTAAAGAAATATGGGACACTTTACAAGTTACCCATAAGGGTACTAGTGAAGTTAAGAGGTCGAGAATTAATTCTCTTACTCGTGAATATGAATTATTTACAATGAACTAACGAGAAAGCATTCAAGAAATGTAAAAGAGGCTCACCCACATTGTAAATCATCTTGCATCATTAGGAAAGAATTTTTCTAACGAAGATTTGATTAATAAAGTGTTGAGATATTTAAGCATGATTTGGCAGCCTAAGGTAACAGCTATATTAGAATCAAGGGACTTATCAACAATGATGTTAGCTACCTTATTTGGCAAACTTCAAGAGCACGAATTAGAACTCATCAGACTTAACCAAAGTGAGGAACACGATAAGAAGAAGAAAGGGATCACACTTAAAGCCACCACCTCCACTATCAATAATGAAGATGAAGATGATGGAGATGACGTGGACAATGTTAAGCTACATGAACAAAATCTCAATCTTCTGGTAAGAAAATTTGGTAACTTTCTCAAGAAAAAGGGAACTCAAAGAAGGCCATCTTTTCCCCCAAAGAAAATTGAAAAGAAACCCTCCAAAGAAAGAAGAGCATACATAACATGGGATGACAATGATATGGACTCCACTAATAGCTCAGATAGCGAGGAAACCCATCTATGTTTCATGGCCAAAAGAGAAGAAGAACAAGAAAGCGACATTGAGGTAATTTCTAATTGTGAATTGTCTCATTCTTATGATGAATTACAAGATGCTTTCGAAGAATTGCATGACGAATCAATAAGGCTCACAAAATTAATTTCTTCATCTAAGAAAACAATTTCTTCTTTAGAAAACCAAATTCTCATTTTAAACAAAGAAATTGAAGAATTAAAATTTGAAAATGAGACATTAGGATTAATTGATGCATGCTTGATAATCACATATTTTATTCATTAAGAAACCCTTATGTTTAGTCATTTACACTCTCCATATTCTTAATTGATTGAGTTTGGTATGATTTTGTGAGTTTGAGCTCAAATTGGTCCTAATTGAATATTTTCAGCATTATTGAGATTTGACACTGTTTCTGTATTTTGGCCATAACTTGAGTTCCTAATATCTGATGAACATGAATTTTACCTTGTAGGAAAGCTAAGAGGAAGCTCTACAACTTTGATGAAGAGCTCGAAGTCTGATTCAGATGTCTAAGGGACCTAAGTTTACATGGAAGTCAGAATACGGGTTCTGCCAGTAGAATCCGAATAGTGTGCACTCAAAAAAATCATATCTCAAGATGTAATAATGGAGATGGGCTGAAATTTGGACAGTGGATAGTCAAGATCCAAATAAACAACTTTCATGAAGAACACATTTTGAGAAAAAGAAGTCTAGCAGGTCATTTTGAGCTTACAAGTCGGAACAGAGTGCTGAAGTTGGGTTTGAGCAACCTACGGTATTTGGGACATATCTTGGGCTTAAGGAAGCCAAATTGGACGAACCAGCTATCCATTTTATAGCCAAGACAAGGATCTACAACTTTGATGAAGAACACTTTTCGTGGTTCTGAAGTATAGTGGGTCGTTTTTGGCTTCCAAGTCAGACACGAAATTTTCATCCTCAACCATCCACTCACCCATCCACTAATCCACTCATCCATCCACTCATCCACTCATCCACTCATCCACTAACTCACCCATTCATCCACTAATACACTAATCCAACCATTTAACCACTCCATCCACTCATCCACTAACTCATCTACTCATCCATCCACTCACCCATTCATGTCCATAATTTTCCACTCACCAAAAGTCCTTTGGCATTTTTTCACTAATTCAACCACTCAACCAATCCACCCACTCATCCACTAAACCAATCCACTAAACCAACCCACTAATCCATCCACTCAACCACTCCACTCACTCACCCACTCATCCACCCACTTCCCTTTGTCATTTTGTTACCTTAGACTTCTATAAAAGGCACCATTTATCATGAACAACATGAATTCTCTCCTTCATTTTCTCTCTTAGTTTCTTGTTTCTTCATAGTTTCTTCATAGTTTCTCATAGCTTTTGTATATTTTGATGCTTCTCTTCATGGTGATGGAGGGCTAAGCTACTTTCGGTCAATTTAGATCTCTTGAAGAGATTGTGGTTTGGATTCTTGAGACCTTGGTTATGTATTGTATTTGATTTGTAATTGAATTCCTCTTTTCTTCTTCTTTCTTCTTCTTTCTTCTTCTTGATCTTGAATGCATGAATGGTGATTCTATTTATGTTGATCTAATTTGATCTTAGTTTAAGATTGAGATTTGTGATGAAACTTAGAACTGATTGATCTAAATTAATCACAGAATTGAAGAGGTTAGGTTACTGATTTGTGCCTAAGTTAATTGAATTCGGTACTTGAAATTAACATAGATTTTCATGAATGGTGCGATTGCGGATTTGTGTTTATCACTTGTTAATTGAATTCTAGACGATCGTCTAGTATGAATTCTGGATTTGATGCAGAGATCTCGGTTAGATCCAAATTAACAATTCAATTGCACTTCAAGTGTTCTATGAAGGGTCTATGATTGAATCCACCCAATCTTGGATAGGTTTCTAAATTGTTTCGCTCTTTAATTGTTATTTCTTCCTTTAATTTTGTTAAGTGCGATCTTAAACTCGTCAAACCCCCTTTTTGCTAACTTTCACTTGATTTGATCAAATTGCATTTACGATCCTTGAGGAGACGATCCGGTGTTGTCACTGTGCTACAAGCTTAGGTAATAACTTCGGTTATAATTTTGATTTGAGTTCGGCGCTCGTAAATTTTGGCGCTAGATTCTTAGGGAGCTCGTAGGTGTAATCTTTTCATTTTGAGTAACCTTACTAATTTTTGTTTTTTTTTTTTTCTTACCTATTCTAACAGTTATTTTTCATTTACTAACATTGTCCATACCATACTAACATTTTTATCTTAGCTTTTGAATTTTTCTGAATTAGGAAAGACGGAAAACACGGTGATTACGGGTAACTATTGCAATTTTCGAACTGAAACATGCCCAGAATGAGCTGTAACTTGGTCGGTTGAAGGAAAACAGCTTGATAAACAAGACTCACAGTAAACTGTGAGGTCACCCCTGGTTTTTCGAAATTCTATCATTTAGACCACTTTTTCAATTTTTTAATATTTTTTATTGCATTTTCTAGTTCATTTTTATGTAGATTTTGTTCGTGTTGATTCCATAATCTTTAAAAATGTTTAGACATATTAACTAGATTTATTTTTGCATATTTTGAGTGTTGTTTAGTGTATTTTGCTTAGTTGCGTTTTTGTGTTTTTGTGCTTTAGTTGATGCATGACTAGGTCCAATCGATATCTTGCTTGATCTTGATCCCGAGATTGATAGGACCTTGCATAGATTAATTAGAGCTCGTGTGATAAATTCGAGTTAATTTGAACCTAATTTTAGGAGTGAACCCGATAACTTAAGTAATCCACGAAATCATGGTGATAACATGCATAATAGAACCCTTAAGGAACTTCTTTGCTCTCGATGTATCTTACCAATCTTTGTGCATTCAATATCCTCGATCTTGATGCAGATTTTGAGTTGAAATCTGGTTTGATACACTTGTTACCAAAGTTTCATGGTCTTGCGGGTGAAGATCCTCATAAGCACTGAAAGAGTTCCATGTTGTGTGTTCAACCATGAAGCCACAAGGCATTTCGAGGAACACATCAAGTTAAGGGCATTTCCCTTCTCACTTGTCGATGCACCAAAGATTGGTTGTTTTATCTTTCACCAGGTTCGGTCGGAAGTTGGAATGACATGAAGAGGTTGTTCCTGGAGAGATTCTTCCCCGCCTCGAGAGCTGCGCAATTAGGAAGGATATATGTGGCATCGAGACGGATGTCGGTGAGACTTTGCATGAATCGGGAGAGATTCAAGAAGTTGTGTTCAAGCCGCCTCATCACCAAATTAGTGACCAGCTCTTGATTCAATACTTTTATGAGGGCTTGCCGCCAAATGATAGAAGCATGATCGATCTTTGCCTCTGGAGGAGCCTTAGTAGACAAAACTCCTACCGCCGCAAGAGATCGATAGCAAACATGGCAGCCAATACCCAACAGTTTGGCTCGCGGATCATCACCGCAACCAGAGGAGTTAATGAAATTCAAGCATCTCATATGGACCAACAAAGAATGGAACACGAGACTAGATGAATTGACTTCTTTGGTAAGACAGATAGCGGTGGGTCAACAACCACCCATGCGTGGAGATTTGCATCGGTGTGTGGAATTTGCTCTAATTCATCTCATCCTCGATTCATGCCCTACACTTCGGGAAGATGGTCCCGCTTTTCCAGATCAATGTGTTCTTTCGCAGTTGGTGTTTTTCCTGGTAGACCCCAATATCGCAACAAGACAAAGAACAATCTAGATATGATCCATTTTCTAGTACTTATAATCTGGTTGGCGAGACCATCCCAATTTGAGATATGGGAATCCTAGCCGGCAACAACGGCCCCACCAAAGAAGGCAACAAACGGCCCCACCAAGAAGCAACAACAATTTAGATACCAAGCTACGAGGTCCAAGCAACAAATACCAACAAATACCCCCGCATTCGGACAACAAAGAATTGCTTCGGTCATCTGTCAATCCACTCCCGGTGAGCCATCATTGGAAGACGATGAAACAAATGGCCACAAATAACATTCGGTTCCAGCAGAACGTCGGTGCCAACATTCAGAATTTACAAACTCAAATCGGGCGGTGGCAACCACCGTGAGCGAGCTAAAGAGTCAAGGTTCTAGCCAATTGCCTTCACAAACAAATCAACAATCCAAGAGGCAACGTAAGTGCAATTACCTTGAGAAGTGGCAAAGAAGTTGATGTTCCAACCTTACAAAGAATCGAAATTGACCAGGAAATGGATAATTCAGTCCGTAAATCTGTGCCTCGAAGAAAATTGCAGAGAATTCAGATGTTACCATTCCATTGCCTTTTCCAAATAGGATCACACAATCCAAGAGAACAATGCAAGCGAGAAATGGAAAAAGAAGTCATGGAGACATTCGGGAAAGTGGAAATCAATATTCCCCTCCTAGATGCAATCAAGCAAATTCCAAAATATGCTAAATTTCTCAAGGAGTTGTGCACTCATAAGAGAAGGTTGAAAGGGGATGAGAAGATCGGCATGGGAAGAAATGTTTACGCAATGATTACGCAAGCATGCCACGTAAATGCAAAGATCCTGGAACCTTCACAATTTCTTGCACAATTGGCAACTCTAGATTTGAGCATGCAATGCTAGATTTGGGTGCTTCGATCAATGTCATGCCCATGTCGGTGTATAAGTGTTTAAACATCGGTACTTTGCAACCCACCGGTATCGTGATTCGGTTGGCAAATAGAGCCACCGCTCATCTGCAGGTGTCTTTGGAAGATGTGTTAGTTCGGGTGAATGAGTTGATTTTTCCAGCAGATTTCTACATTACGGACATGGAAGATGAGTCTCCAACAAACCATGCTCCATTGATTCTAGGCGAGACCATTCCTCAAGACCGCCAAGACCAAGATAGACGTGCATGCCGGCACCCTTTCTATGGAGTTTGGCGACAATTTGGTACAATTTAACATTTTTGATGCCATGAGACACCCCTAGAGGAGCATTCTGTTTTCCATGTTGATATGATTGAGATCTTTGGTTGATGATGTCTATCTTGATTTATATCTTGAATTCCCCGATATTGTTGACTATCTTGGTTCTGTTTCTTGTGATACATGTGCCACTTGTGATGATGAACCATGTCTTTGCATGTGTCTTGAGATTTATTCTCGTTATGAGTAATGATACAAATTGCCGATGATGCAACAATTGAGAATGAGAGTCAAGTACCATCTTTGAAATTAATGTTCTTGAGTTAGGCATTTCAGATCACTTGTTACCTTCCATTGTACAACCTCCATCCTTGGAGTTGAAGACTTTACGAGACCATCTTAAATATGCATATTTGGGAGATGGTGAGACACTTAGGTGATCATTGCTAAAAACCTACAACCCGATCAAGAAGAAAAATTACTGCAGATTTTGAGGCGAATAGGCAAGCCATCGGATGGACTCTTGCAGATATTCCTGGTATTAGCCCCTCCACATGCATGCATAAGATTTTATTGGAAGAAGGGATTAAACCGGTTAGAGATGCCCCAAAGGAGACTAAATCCCCCGATTCTAGATGTGGTAAAGAAGGAAGTTACAAAGTGCTTCAAGGCGGCATTATTTATCCCATATCGACGATCAATGGGTGAGCCCGTGCAAGTGGTTCCCAAGAAATCGGGGTCACAAAGTGGTTGCAAATCGAACAATGAGCTTGTGCCCACACGAGTTCAAAACAGTTGGCGAGTTTGCATTGATTATAGGCGGCTCAACCAGGCTACGAGAAAGGATCATTTCCGCTTTGCCTTTCATTGATCGATGTTGGAGCGGTTAGGCGGCAAGTCACATTATTGTTTCTGGATGGATATTCGGGCTATTTTCGATTCATATAGCCCCGAGAAGACCAAGAGAAGACTACTTTCACTTGTCCATTTGGCACATTTGCATATAGGAGGATGCCCTTTGGTCCGTGCAATGCTCCGTGCACCTTTCGAGGTGTATGGTAAGTATCTTTTCTCGATTTTTTAGAAAATTGCATGGACGTATTCATGGATGATTTTCTTGTCTATGGATCTTCCTTTGATGCATGTTTAGATAGTCCGGCTCGGGTCTTGCATAGATGCATTAAGACTAACCTCGTTCTAAATTTTGAGAAATGTCATTTCATGGTAGAACAAGGTATAGTCTTAGGGCATGTGATATCTCGTGAGGGTATTGAGGTAGATCCTGCAAAAATAGATGTTATTTCATGCCTATCTCCCCACATGCGTGCGGGAGATTCGTTCTTTCCTTGGTCATGCAGGTTTCTATCGGCGGTTCATAAAGGATTTCAAAGCAAAATTGCACTTCCGCTATCCAACTTACTTGCAAAAAGATGTGGAGTTTCACTTTGACAAGAAGTGCCGGGATGCCTTCAATCAATTGAAGCGAGGCATTGACCAAGATACACCTATCATCCAACCGCCGGATTGGACACTTCCATTTGAGCGATGTGTGATGCCTCTAATTATGCATTGGGGAGTCGTTCTTGCACAAAGGGTCGGTAAAGTATCTCATGTCATTTCCTATGCTTCGAGAACTTTAGATCCTCGCACAAATCAACTACACCACAACCGAAAAGGAACTTTTAGCAATTGTTTTTGCTTTAGATAAATTTCGATCATATTTGCTTGGTTCCGAGTGGTTGTGTTTTCGGATCATGCGGCATTGAAGTTTCTCCCGAAAAAGCCCAATGCCAAGCCCCGGTTGATTAGGTGGATGTTGCTCCTCCGGGAGTTTGATATTGAGATCCGTGACAAGAGTGGAGCGGAGAATTTGGTGGCTGATCACTTGAGTCGAATTGAAAGGGAGGCAGATGTTTTTCCCATCCATGATGTTTTCCTTTCGATGATGACTTTTCAAGTGCAAGGCAACATCCCTTGGTTTCTTGATTTGATTAATTTCTTGGTTGCTAAAGCAATACCGCACATTTCACTAAGGCTAAGATTGATAAATTGAAAAGTGAGTCAAAGTATTATGTGTGGGATGATCCTTACTTATGGAGATTTTGCGGTGACCAAGTAATTAGGAGATGTGTGTCGATGATGAATTCCATTCCATTCTTAGCTTTTGTCATAAACTTGCATGTGGCGGCCACTTCGGTCCTCAACGGACTGCTAGAAAAGTTTTAGACTCGGATTATATTGGCCCACTCTATTTCATGATGCATATATGTTTTGCAAATCTTGTGATCAATGCCGAGAACAGGGAATACTTCTCGTAGGAATGAAATGCCCCGTAAACCCTTATTATTCTCGTGAGATTTTTGATGTTTGGGGTATTGACTTTATGGGTCCTTTTCCTGTATCATTTGGTTTTGTTTACATTCTCGCTTCATTGTGGATTATGTATCTAAATGGGTGGAGGCTAAGGCCACTCTGACCGATGATTCTAAAGTTGTTGTGGATTTTATTAGATCACAGATTTTTCGTAGGTTTGGAGTCCCGAGATCCATCATTAGTGATCAAGGTTCACATTTTTGCAATCGAAGCATGGAGGCTTTGATGAAGAAGTATGGAGTCCAACACAAGGTTTCTACACCCTACCACCCCCAAACCAATGGGCAAGCCGAAGTCTCCAACAGAGAAATTAAGCGGATACTCCGGAAGGCAGTTCAACCTAATGAGAAAGGACTGGAGCAAGAGGCTTGAGGATGCTTTATGGGCTTACCGGACGCTTATAAGACACCAATCGGGATGTCTCCATATCGAATTGTTTTTGGAAAAGCATGCCACCGCCGGTGGAAATTGAGCATCGAGCATTCTCGGGCGGTGAAAAGGTGCAACTTGGACCTAAATCAAGCGGTATGGAGAGGAAGCTGCAGAAATGCTGACAATTGGAGGAGATCCGCTTGGAGGCTTATGAAAGTTCCAAACTTTATAAGGAGAAGACCAAAGCCTTCCATGATAAGTTGATTCTCGAGGAAAACATTTGAGATTGGTCAAAAGTTCTTCTCTATAACTCCCGCCTCCGACTCATGCCTGGCAAATTAAGGTCTAGATGGGATGGACCATTTATTGTTACTAATGTTTTTCCTTCTGGTGCTGTTCAGATTAAAAGTGAGGTCACTGCCAAAGCTTTCATCGTAAATGGACACCGCCTCAAACAGTATCATGAACTTCCAGAGAATGCAGAAGTGGAGGTGATGAACCTTCTCCATCCGCATTATGAATAAAAAAAAAAAAAAAAAAAAAAAAAAGGAAAAAAAAAAAAGAAAAAAAGAAAAAAAAAAAAAAGAAAGAAAAAAAAACAGCTGTGTGCCCGACAATGAAGTAGGTAGAGTCGCTCAGAAGCATGTGGAGGTCATTTTTTTTCTTCAGCGACAACAACTGTGAAAATCTTGCAGTATGGATTTTATTGGCCTACTTTATTAAAGGTCTGTTACACCTTTTGCAAAAGCTGCGGAAATTGGTCAAAAAGTTCTGCTTTGAGATTATCATCTACACCTACTCCTTGGAAAATTGAGATCTAGGTGGCGTGGTTCTTTTGTTGTCAGACACGCGTATCCTCTCAGCATCAGATACTGAGGATCCTAGGAATGGTAATGCGCTTAAGGTTAATGGACAAAGACTCAACCATTCCTGGAAAACCAAGTTCTTGAGTTCTTTGTGTTGCCGGTTAAGTGGCGGATACGGTACTCCGTGACTCTTGAGTCGGTTTATTCTTCAGTTTCCCAAAATAACTGAACCCTTCTTCTCCTTCAAAATGGATGTCATTCTTTCAAACCTGAGAAAACATTTTCCTTCTCTTCCTCAAAATGCTCGAGAAAAATCTACAAAGTTCGATGTGAGAGATTGAGAATGTTAATGCACAAGGGTATGAGAAGATGTCTATTTGGATAATTGAAGCAAAGGTCCGATTAGCGGTGAGTCCTCAATTTCATTTGACTCATATATGCCCGGTCTTGGAAGAAGTTCATATTCTAAAAGGAGAAGAGCAAAAAGGTTACAAGTCTGTCACAAATGTGGACGATGGGCTGTACTGTAACAAGCGATGTCGTACTAAGGGGATGGTTTCCGCAAATAGAGAAGATAAAATTTTCTTCATTAAGAATGGGTGAGTAAGGAGTCATTAGATGATATCTTATTGACTCTTGAGACGCATTCTTGTGGATTGGTGCATCGAGAAATTCTTAAATTGTGGAATCTCTTCAAGGATGAACAACAACGCTACGATCTTGGGAATCGACTCTAAAAGACCACTGTTTGCCAATTTATAAGAAAATTGGATGGGAAGCTTATCCTCGACTCATAGAAGACGTTTAAGCCAATTCTTGGACGTTAAACCGAGGCGAGATGTGAGCCATATCCACAAACAATCTGTACATATCATCTTCTTCTTCTTCTTCTTCATGGCATTTTACAAAAAAAAAAAAAAAAAAACAAATGAAAAAAAAAAATGAGAAAAAAAAAAAAATTCAAAAAAAAAAAAAAAAAAAAAAAAAAAAAAAAAAAAAAATGTATACTTCTTAGGGTTGGCTTTGGTAACACAAACCGTGAATGGGAAATGCATGCATCTGATCCAGCCTTCTTAATTGAAAAACAAAGAAGGTAGATTGTATCCCACATGTGAGGGCCGGTCGTATTATGGCCACTTGTCCCTTTTGGGAGCCCATGTTCTATTTGGTCTTGAATGGGTCGAATCTTGGTCAACAATGCTTTGGCACAAAGCCGAAAGAGCAGACTACCTCCATCCCAATCTTAAGTAAGTATACACTCATCTTTCATCAAGTTTTTCTAACAATTTCAAAAAAAAAAAAAAAAAAAAAAAAAAAAAAAAAAAAAAAAGGACGTGATGTCTACTGCACTCATGACGCGCAGTATAAAGATACGCCATGGAAACTGTACATACAGGTATGTCATCATTTTCTATTATCTTTGTATCATTTTGTTGTATTTTGATTTTTGTACAGACGATCCTTTGAGCAGGGTCCTTCAGGGGTTTCTAGACTTCTTTACCTTGATGGTTTTCTTGAAGTCAATAAAAATAAAAAAAAAAAAAAAAAAGTAAAAAAAAAATAATAATAAAAAGGAGAAAAGATTCTGTGACTCTTAATTTCAACCTTTTTCGACAACAGATCAACCTACCCTTATAGGTGCAATTATTTCCCTTTCCATTCTTTTTCTTATTTAAACACTCCATTTTCTCCATCTTCCTTCACACTCAGAATCACTCAAAGGGAGGAAGAGTATAGAATGGGGCCTTCTATTCGTAACCTCAAAAATGTCTCGTGTTTTTTGTGGGTCAAGTTATGGGAAGGGATTAGAGTTTGTAAACGCACTAGCACTCTTGGTCGATCACTTGTCTTTGCGAGGAATATTCATCTTGTATATGGGGGAGGTTGTCGTGGGTTAATGGGGTTGTATCACTTTGCTTCTATAGGAGGTCGGGTTTTAGGTGTTATTCCTAAACCTTTGGCTGAAAATAACATCTTGGAAAGACAATTGGAGAAGAAATTCGGGTAACATCTATGCATGGACGAATGAAAATAATGGTTGACAATTCGATGCATTTATTGTCTTACCAGGTGGTTTTGGTACTTTAGAAGAAATTTTTCAAATTGTCTCTTGGGTCGAACCGAACATCCACCATAAACCCATTGGTTTGTTGAATGTTAATAATTTCTTTGATCTTTTGTTATTTTTTCTTGACAAATTTGTGGAACGTAAATTTATCACTCCTTCTAAGCAAGACAACTTCTTATCTCTGCCTCCACTATTGATGAGCTCATTGATAAATTAGAAGCTTTTGAGTATGTACCTGATAAGGTATTAGCTCAGATAGATTGGTCAACAGGAAGCAGCGAAGGAAGTAACAAGAAACAAAAGCCTGATCTGAAACTTTCTCTTTAATGAGTTTGATAAAAAAAAAAAAAAGAAAAAAATTATTGTTGTTTTATTTAGTATGATATGATTGTCATGGACTTATTAAACCAATTAGTGATGGCGAGTAAGGAGTAATTTTACTCTTGAGACGCATCTTAATTGGTGGCGAGTAAGGAGTTTTTTAGGTAGTAATTAATTAGTATTGCATTATGGAAGTACTAACGTTTTTTTAAGAGTTTCTTTTCAAGGTCGATCGATGCAAGACCGACAGTGTGTTTCTTTTCTGCTTAGCGATGATTCACTTCTTATCAGGTTGTGTTGCTCTTTTCTATCTCTTTCTTTCACATTGAGGACAATGTTCTATTAAGTGTGGGGAGAGATTTTAGCATGTTTCTGTTTCTTTTCGTTTGTAAAAAAAAAAAAAAAATTCTAAAAAAAAAAAAAAAAAGAAAAAAAAAAGAGGTTCATTGCATGATTGAATAATTTTTCTCCTTCTTGAACTGATATGCTTGGTGATGGATGATTGAATTGATGAATTGAGTTTGATGGATGCATACCTTGTGAGATTTTGAGCCTAATGGATGGATTCAACATTTATGCCATTCTCTTCTTTCTTGTGTGATTTTCACTCATGTTAATGACCACTCTAGAACTTGCTTTGATTCTTTTTGAGGCTACATTTCACTTGCATGCATGAACATGATTGAGGCCCTCTTTCTTAATTAGCTAGTTTAACCAAATAGCTAACCTTGTTTCCAATATGATATCAAGCACTCTTTTGACTTCTTGAAAATTCTCTCGATTCCCGCTAACCTTGTATATTTTCCTTTGCTTAACCCCTTTGAGCTTATTTGACCATTCCTTGTTTCTAGCTCATCATGTGCCTTAAATGAGAAATCGTGTTCTTACTTTACCTTAGGGAATAAAAGAACATTAGCTTGGTTAATGGATGAGTTTTTGAACAAGTGTGGGGTGTGTGTACAAAATGGTTGTTGAAAAAGAAAAGAGTGCCCAAAAAAAAAAAAAAAAAAAAAAAATGTATGTATATAGTTATGTTCATATATATATATATAAAAAAAAAAAAAAAAAAAAAAAAAAAAAAAAACCAAGTGTCTAAAAAAAAAAAAAAAAAAAAAAAAAAAAAAAAAAGAAAAGGATTGGGAAATGAATATGTAAAGGAATATACACTAGAGTTGGGATGAACTTTTACTTGTTATTTGAACTCAGCTCTCATTTGCTTGTATTCTCTTTGGTATTTATCTTCTCATATCCATTTTATCCTCTCCTGTTACCTTGACCTCACTACAACCTTGAATAAAGTCCTCATGATTTGTGTGTGCATGTGTTTTGAGTAGTGGAGAAGTAGAAGATAAGCAAGCTTATGGTAGTGCAATTTTCATGGGTTGAATTGAGTGAAATACCTACCTTTTAAACACTTGAGAGATTGAGAGGGAATCTTGTGAAGATCTTTCATTCTCGATTCATGTTGAAGATACCTTGCTTGTTAGTTTGAGATGTGGAGAATTGTTAACTCATGAATGTTTTGATCCTTGAACCTTTGGTTGTTCTTCTTGATTGTAAAATTTTGGTCTTGAGTTTTGCCCAGAGTGCAAAAAGCTAAGTGTGGGGGAATTTGATAATCACATATTTTATTCATTAAGAAACCCTTATGTTTAGTCATTTACACTCTCCATATTCTTAATTGATTGAGTTTGGTATGATTTTGTGAGTTTGAGCTCAAATTGGTCCTAATTGAATATTTTCAGCATTATTGAGATTTGACACTGTTTCTGTATTTTGGCCATAACTTGAGTTCCTAATATCTGATGAACATGAATTTTACCTTGTAGGAAAGCTAAGAGGAAGCTCTACAACTTTGATGAAGAGCTCGAAGTCTGATTCAGATGTCTAAGGGACCTAAGTTTACATGGAAGTCAGAATACGGGTTCTGCCAGTAGAATCCGAATAGTGTGCACTCAAAAAAATCATATCTCAAGATGTAATAATGGAGATGGGCTGAAATTTGGACAGTGGATAGTCAAGATCCAAATAAACAACTTTCATGAAGAACACATTTTGAGAAAAAGAAGTCTAGCAGGTCATTTTGAGCTTACAAGTCGGAACAGAGGTGCTGAAGTTGGGTTTGAGCAACCTACGGTATTTGGGACATATCTTGGGCTTAAGGAAGCCAAATTGGACGAACCAGCTATCCATTTTATAGCCAAGACAAGGATCTACAACTTTGATGAAGAACACTTTTCGTGGTTCTGAAGTATAGTGGGTCGTTTTTGGCTTCCAAGTCAGACACGAAATTTTCATCCTCAACCATCCACTCACCCATCCACTAATCCACTCATCCATCCACTCATCCACTCATCCACTCATCCACTAACTCACCCATTCATCCACTAATACACTAATCCAACCATTTAACCACTCCATCCACTCATCCACTAACTCATCTACTCATCCATCCACTCACCCATTCATGTCCATAATTTTCCACTCACCAAAAGTCCTTTGGCATTTTTTCACTAATTCAACCACTCAACCAATCCACCCACTCATCCACTAAACCAATCCACTAAACCAACCCACTAATCCATCCACTCAACCACTCCACTCACTCACCCACTCATCCACCCACTTCCCTTTGTCATTTTGTTACCTTAGACTTCTATAAAAGGCACCATTTATCATGAACAACATGAATTCTCTCCTTCATTTTCTCTCTTAGTTTCTTGTTTCTTCATAGTTTCTTCATAGTTTCTCATAGCTTTTGTATATTTTGATGCTTCTCTTCATGGTGATGGAGGGCTAAGCTACTTTCGGTCAATTTAGATCTCTTGAAGAGATTGTGGTTTGGATTCTTGAGACCTTGGTTATGTATTGTATTTGATTTGTAATTGAATTCCTCTTTTCTTCTTCTTTCTTCTTCTTTCTTCTTCTTGATCTTGAATGCATGAATGGTGATTCTATTTATGTTGATCTAATTTGATCTTAGTTTAAGATTGAGATTTGTGATGAAACTTAGAACTGATTGATCTAAATTAATCACAGAATTGAAGAGGTTAGGTTACTGATTTGTGCCTAAGTTAATTGAATTCGGTACTTGAAATTAACATAGATTTTCATGAATGGTGCGATTGCGGATTTGTGTTTATCACTTGTTAATTGAATTCTAGACGATCGTCTAGTATGAATTCTGGATTTGATGCAGAGATCTCGGTTAGATCCAAATTAACAATTCAATTGCACTTCAAGTGTTCTATGAAGGGTCTATGATTGAATCCACCCAATCTTGGATAGGTTTCTAAATTGACTGCTCTTTAATTGTTATTTCTTCCTTTAATTTTGTTAAGTGCGATCTTAAACTGTCAAACCCCCCTTTTTGCTAACTTTCACTTGATTTGATCAAATTGCATTTACGATCCTTGAGGAGACGATCCGGTGTTGTCACTGTGCTACAAGCTTAGGTAATAACTTCGGTTATAATTTTGACTGAGTTCGGCGCTCGTCAATGCTCAACCTGCACTTCACATGCTTCTACATCTTCATCTTGTTCATCTTGTCATATTCTTGAAAAAGAAATTGAAGATTTAAAGAACACTCTTTCTAAATTCACTTTTGGACGAGATAATTTAAATATTTTATTAGGAAAACAAAGAGTTATTTTTCAAAAGGCTGGAATAGGCTATAATCCTAAAAATCAACAAAAACTATATAAAAATTTCTTTGTGCATTCAAGTACTTCAAGCAGTCCTTTTATTAAATGTTTCTATTATGAAAAGAAAGGACATAGTGCATCAACATACAATGCAAGGAAAAATATCAACATGAAAATTAGAACTAAAATGATATGGGTTCCTAAGGGTACTTTACCCAAAACTAACACACAAGGACCCAAGAAGATTTGGGTACCAAAAACCAAAAATTGAAATGTATTATAGGTGTGCTTGAAGACCAAGAGATGACTTTGACATTTTGAAAGTGGCTACTGCAAGCACAAGATCAGAAATAATTCCAAGCTCTCCTCCTTGTCTCTATGAAGCTTGAACTTATAATTTTTTATAAGTATTTCCATCATCGGGTAAGTTTTCCTCTCTCATAATGCACTTCTGTACGTGTTAAATTTGTTTTTCTGATAAAGTTATTCGAATAACTCCCTAGTTATTCGAATACCATTTCCCTGTACATGTAAAATTTGTTCTTTTCTGATAGCTCCATTCGAATACCTTCCTATGGTATTCGAATACGATACATCAATACAACGTTCTTATAGTTTTATAAGTTAGTGTATTCGAATAACTAAACATGTATTTGAATAACCTGAGACATCTTTATCAGTGTTTGTCACATGCTCTCTCGAGTATTCAACTAGATTCCAAGGTATTCGAATACTTGCTCTTGCTTTGTTCATAATTTTGATGTGAGTATTCGAATACAGTAAAGGGTATTCGAATAACCCATGGCTGAAAGCAAATTTTACGGTCTGTTCTCTATTATGTTTCTTTTTTTTTTATGCAAATGCAATGTAAATGTATTTTGACTATGAATAACATGCTTTTGATGAAATATATCTTATTTCTTTTGAGCCTAAATTTATGCCTTAAATGAAAATTACATGATGTTCTTAAATGCATATTTCTTAGCTTGCTCTTGCCCCTTCTTTTTCTCAAGAATATGCTACATATTTAAATTCTTTGTAATACAAATGCTTAATGTAATTGGCTACTGTTTTGATAAATATATGAATGTGATAACAATTGCAACAAGTGGTATCAAACAAGTGGTTACTTGGCTAAATTAATCAATAAAATGAAATATTTTTTCTTGTGAACTCATTTGTTGTTTTTGACTTATTATTTTGAATGCTTATTTTATGAGTTTGGCATAATGACTAACCTCTATGGATCCAAAATTAATGGATACCAAAGAAAGTACCTTGAATTTTTTTTTGTAGGTTATAACTACCTCAAGCAAACTCTTAAATGAAAAAGATTATTCAACTTGAGGGAAATGAATGAAGAGGACATGAGGAGACTTTCTTCAATTACATTGAAATGGAATACTCAATGGAAGAAAGCTCAAGACTATCTTAAATGACTAAATATTTTTCTTACATGAGTAGCATGCTTAGCATTGACAAAAGTGCCAAATTGGATATTATTTTTTTTGTTATTGCATATAGGGTAAATAATGTTAGTTCTATACAATGCTCTGATCCCTATAGCATATTTCATCAAGGTAAAATGTTTAATATCTATGTTTCTCTTGATATATGGCAGTATTATAGAAATTGACAACAAATGGTAAATGTTTTATATTTGATAACAAGTGGTAAATGTCATGATTCTCTTGGTAAATGTAAATGACTGTTTTGATGACTATACAATGCAATTGGTTGATCTATGAATGAATATATCTTTGCTCATGTGCTGAATATTGTGTTTATCTTTCTAAATTTATAAAATTATACTCTATTGCTATTCTGGTATGCTATGAATGAATATATTTTGTTTGAATGGAATATACTCTATTTAGCTTTATGCTTTATCTTGCCCCATCTTTTCGATCATGATAAAAAGGGGAGAAAAAGCTTGAATTCTTTGTTTGAGAAAAGTCAGGGAGAGAAAAAGTAAAAGTCCGTTAAGATAAAAATGGAAATTGGATTCCAAAAGTAAGGGAGAGCTGTTGTGCACATCTCTGATATAAATCACCTCTTATGAAAAAAAAGGGGAGTAAGTATCTCTAAACAATCTTGTGAATTCCAATTTATATGAACTAATACTTTTCTCAAATATTAGTTTGTCATTATCAAAAAGGGGGAGAACGTAATTGGCTAGCTGCCATTGATAGTTGTTTTGATGATAACAAACATGAAGATAATGAGAAGACCAAGTCCAAGATCTTCAAAGAATAGTTTAGGACTTAAGATCTTTGTAAGGAGCCTTTTGGATATCTCATTGTTTTTAGTTGCAAAGAAATGTTTTCAAAATTAATATTCCAAATCCAAAGAATCATTTTCTGGATATTTAAAAGTGTTTAAAACTATTTTTCATTTAAGGGTATTCGAATACCCTATAAGGTATTCGAATAGAATGATTTTCAAGTTCATACGTTTTTTGTTTTTCAAAGTGGTATTCGAATAACTATGCATGGTATTCAAATACAGAGCTTATCCAAATCTGTTTTAAAATGTGAGGTATTCGAATAACCCATATGGTATTCAAATACACCTGATTACAGAAAAATACTTTTAAACAGAAGTATTCGAATAGATTAAGAAGTATTCGAATAAACCTCTTTCGAACTGTTTTCTTCAAATATTTTGAAATTGAGGTATTCGAATAACCTTCAGGGTATTCGAATAACGTATCCCAGAAATGGTTTTACGAAGCTTTCGAAAATGGAAAGAAATGGCCATATTTGACTTTAATGGTGTTTTAATTGTACCCAATGGCTATTTTCTTTCAATGCTCTATAAATAGAGACCTTGGGTCTCTTGTACATGTTGCCCAATAATCTGAATTATTATTTGCTTGTGCCAAAACATGATTTTCATTTTTCTCATATTTTTTGTGTTCTTTTCGCCAAAACCTTGAGATATCCTAATAGAGCTTCCTAGTGCTTCAAATTGTAACATTTGCTCTAAGTGAGAGTTTCTCTTCATCTATTTTTTGATTCTGTAAAAAGGGTGAGGTATTCCTTAGTGAATTTGTGAGGGTGAGGTATCCCTCAGTAAAAGGGTGAGGTATCCCTTGTTGTAAAGAAGGTGAGGTATCCTTCAAAGGGGGTGAGGTATCCCTCTAGTAAATAGGGTGAGGGGTGAGGTATCCCTCTAGTAAATAGGGTGAGGTATCCCTGTTGTGTAAAGGTTGCAAGCACCTGTTTTAAGCTTGTATTGAATAGTGAAAAATCTTGAATTGTGTTTCGGGGATTAGACGTAGGCCACAAGTGCTAGGTGGTCAAACTAGGATAAATATCGTGCCTGATCTTCTCTTCTTTATCTCTTTATTTATTGTAATTTATTTATTATTATTTAATTATTTAAATACTCAATTCACCCCCCTCTTGAGTACTGGAGTCACTTGGGTAACAATTATTATGTATGATTATGCCTAATGAATGCCCTAATGTATGCTTATGCAATGTTGGTAAAACATTTTACTTTAGGAAAACTCATGATATTTATATTTTCCCAGGACAACCTTTGGTCCTTGTATTTCCTCTGGGTAAAATGAGGTATTAGGAAAAACTTTTGTTCCTTAACCTCCCTCATCTACTAGGCAATCCTTTGTTCTTTAACTTCCTTTAATATTATAACCCTAGGAGCACCTTTGGCTCAAGCCAAATGCGGGGAAAATATTAAACATCAAGTTTCAAAATTAAAAACATGCAATAATATTTACAACTACTCCTTCATTTACCTTGCACATAATCTAGATTTTTTTTTATATATAATAATGAAGTAAAACTTCACTTCAAAATCAGAAAAAATTGACATAATAAATCTTTACATAATCACGGACAAAATACTTTTTTCATGACTTCATTTTAACCTCATTAATCAATCAATTTATTTGATCAACAAGCAACATTACAATCTATAGGCAACTCTTTTTTAATATTTTCAATCCATATCTAGTATCAAGATATGACAAAAATTGCATTTAATTTATGATCATTATAAGGCAACATTCCACCATGTGTATCAATCACATTTCAAGCCAAAATGCCATCCACAAAGCTTCACAATTTCTAGTCACGTTATAGCAACATTCTACCTTGATTTCCATTTACCATTTAAATCACATTTCAAGTACAAAAGCCTTTACAATTCAATCATAAAAATTAAGGGCAACACCTTTGCCACATTATATTGTACACATCAAATACCATCATTTATAAAATGTAATAAACCACAGCTACCAATATCAAGTTTAACTTAATAATTAATCACACAATTAATCATAAAATTGGGATTAAGAGAATTAAATCTCTAAATTCTATTATGGTCAAGCCTCAATTTTATAGCCTAACATATGAACGAATTCAACATCATCAAAATCTCACCCACCAAAGCTACACTTTCAATTCAAGCTTTTCATTTAAGTCCTTTAAATCAAGAAAACTTTTATGAATAGAAAACTTTCATTTGCTGGCCAAAAAATGTACCTGACCAAAGAACTAAAATTTGTCTATTGTTTCAAAACATGGTGCAGCGGTGTATATTAATAGATATGATAACAAACTTAATTTTAAAATTAATAAGGAAGGAAATCTTGCTTGACCATGACTTTCCACAAATTAAAGTGTGAACGTATAGACATAACCATTAAGACACACACATAAACATAGATATTCACCACTTCCATTAAATTCAAGATAAAGTCAAAGTTATTGTATTTGCCATATACAACAATCTCAAAACAACATAAATTTATAGAAACAAGAATGGTATACAGCCTAATAATATTCCTCCAAATCTATCCTTGTTTAGCGGTGAGTGTTAAGGCCCAAAACTATCACATTTTCATGTTCAACATAAAAGGCTTAGCCATAAATATCATGGCACAATCTCATGGTCAATAAAGAGAACTTGACAATGGAAATCTAGTACAATTTAGCTCATTCAAAGTCAACAACTATTTAACTTGGCCTTGACCATAACTCTTTATACACATACATGGCCGTAACTTCCAAAAAATGCAACAACAAGCAATTCAATTCTTTCAAATACTATCAACAATTCATTTCTAAAAGTCAATAAAAGAAAAGATAAATTAAAGTCCTCCAAGACTGTTTGGCCGTGACCTCTAACACCATACAAGTCATGTTTTATATTTTAAAATCTTCCATATACTAGTAAAAAAAAAAAATTGGACAACATTATGCTCTTAGAATTCATCACCATTCAAGTTTCAAGTCTAGCACCAAAAACCACTACAATACATTCACAAAGGGGTAGCAGCACCTCACTATATTATTTTTTGTTTTAAGTACCTTTCAAATTGTAACATCTTCTGTAACCTAATGATATTAATCGGTGTTATAGTAGCTCAATAAATTTGGTATAAATTATCTGAGTGTTTAGGTAATTATTTGGAATGAATTGAGTATAAATCAATAATACTGAACATAAGAAACAACTCAAAATAGCTCAGAAAATTATAAGATCATGGGCAAATGGTAAATCTAGGATGAAGATTAAGTTGAGAGTGAAAAAAGAATAAATTAAATATTGAGAGTTTCCTAATTCAATTTCATAAAGTCTAAATTAACCCAAAGATGAATAGTGAAGCTTAGTGATTGTAAAGGTGTAACAATTATATATATATATATATATATATATATATATATATATATATATATATATATATATATATATATATATATATATATATATACTTATAGACATAAGTTTTAGGATTTCTTCCTAAAATTTGGTTCAAACCACATTTGTTTTTTTATTTTATCTTAGATTAATTTTACCATTACCATTTAAATTCATTGTTTTATCTATTTTCTCTCTCTCAAAGTCTTCCACTCTCAGCCATCCATTCCTCTTATCTCTTGTTCATTTTTTTTCTATTCACTCTATGCATTTTTCTTCCTTTTCTCTCTCACCTCTCACTCTTGGGTTCGTAGCTTTCTTCTTCAAGCCTTCATTCATGCTGTCTTCTTCCTCCCTCACGTGTTCGTTCCAACCACCGTCCATGGCCATCCTTCCTTCTTTCCATCTGGTATGCTCTTGTTCCTATTGGATGGGTCCAACTAAGTGGGGCCCATACCATATAATTTTTAAAAAAAAAGAATAGGTTTTAAAAGGGCCAAAGGCAGGAAACATTACTTAAGAAATTTTTTGCTTCTTCGACGGCACCGCGCGTGAGAGAGAGAAGAAAAAATTTCAGTGCTAATCTTGCGTGTTCAGATTGGATAGTCATTTGTGGTCTGATTTGGATGATTTTTTAGTATGTTGTTCCTTGCATTGTGAGCTTCTACTTGTATGGTCATATTCTTATTTCTCCATCTCTACTTGTTGGGCTATTTGTACCCCTTTGTGGGTTTTGAGTTTTGTTGCTTTATTGATTTCCACTTTGTTGGTAGTGAGTAGGGGTTGTTGTGATATCCTTGTTTATTGGGAGACACTTTGATGTACTCATTGATTTTTAGTGGAGATTTTTCTGGACTAGGTCCCGTGGTTTTTACTTCTCACATTGAGGGGGTTTTCTACGTTAAAATTATGTGTGTTCTCTTTGCCTATTTATTTTTTTGCATTCTTGGATATATTTTTTGGTGGATATTTTTGGTTGGCAGTATATTTTGCTCTTCACAGGTTCTTTCAAGTGGGAAAGATTTTATTGCCCATTTGTGTGTTGTTACTTTCGCTGTGTACACACTCCTTTCTTTCCCAACAGTTTCGTCCGTCGTTATTGGTCTTCTCCTCTCACGCGTTCTGCAGCTCAGAAATGGCACAACTGGGATCAGAAACAGGGACAGAAATGGAAAGGAAAACAAAGAAGGAAATGGAAAATAACAAAGAGAAATAATGGATTAAGCTGAAGATATGAGGTAGGGGTTTAGCTTTTCTAACTTCACTTTCTCTTTGATTTCTCATTTCTTATTACAAAATTTTAAGGAAATCCTATAAAGGGGTTTTATGGAATGTTCATGATTTTTATGTTTGTTTATCTTCCATTTAAGCTTGTAAATGGTAGGATTGATTGTGAGTAAGGTTTGGAACAAGATTATGTATTGATTTATGTTCATTTATTTTCTATTCATGTTTGTGTTGAATTATAGTATGATATTAATGATAAAATTGTTGAAATCTGAGGTTGAAGGTCACGACTGTATGCTCTCTGTTTAGACAGAATTTATGTTGATAATTTGCCCTTTGATTTGTGAATTAAATTGGTGATGAGGTATAAGTAGGATTTTGTGCTCTTGGACTGACTTGACTCTCACGACCAAAACATGGCCAAGAAGGAAAAGTATGTTTAATTTATGTTACTATCTAGCTTATTGATTTTTAAGACTTATGAAGTAATTGGATATGTAAGGATTGGAAATACCAAGTTTATGGCCAAATAGGCACACGGACAAAGCAAGGGAATTGATGAGATTTCTTGTTTAATTTACTCATTCAATTTTATTAGTGATTATGTTGAGTTTGTGATATTGATTAAACGAAAATATATTGATGTTTGGATGTTATTGGTATGGTTCACTTGTGTGAACTTGTGGAATGTGAAGAATGGAACTAAGTTGTACATTTTGTTATTGAAGATTGACAATGGCTTTGCATTTGTACCATTGGAGCTTACGGATAAGCAAGGGTTTTCTACCCTTATAGACTTTGAAATAAGTTTATTTTTGTGTCTTGTTTTCTTATACATAACTATTGAATGTATTTTGAGTTTATACTTGGTAACTAGTTCTTATGGGAGGCAAATGTTGATTATATGATAATGGAAAATAATGGCATGTTTAAATTTGAATTAGTAAGGATTTGGTAGAAAAACAGTATAAACAACAAAGTGTAGCATAGATGCCTAATGGGATGTGATGAAAGAAGGTATGGTGATATGGTTATATATATATATATATATATATCTACTTCTTATGGGAGGCAAATGTTGATTATATGATAATGGAAAATAATGGCATGTTTAAATTTGAATTAGTAAGGATTTGGTAGAAAAATGGTATAAACAACAAAGTGTAGCATAGATGCCTAATGGGATGTGATGAAAAAGGTATGGTTATATATATATATATATATATATATATATATATATATATATATCTTGGCTAAACTAATTTATAGTGGTTATATGTTGTGTTTGAGATGATATTTTAATGAGAGCATGGTTGGATATTTCAAAGTATATGGCTGTCTTGTTTTATAACATAGTTTATATATATTTAATTCATGTGTTAATACTAAGTTTTGAACAAAAATGATTGTTCTTAAGTTATATATAGGTCACGTTCATACTCTAAGACATAGAGGAGTAGTCTTTTAATTGTGACTGAAATTATTACTAATGATATTTGTTAAGAATTGTAGAAGCACTAAAGTATTTGATTATTTCTATTATTGATTGAGTTAATGGAAGCTTAATTGTGCCTTTGTAAGAGATTTGAGCTATGAATGGTAGTAGCCTCCTTAATTCTATTTACGTACAGTATCTAGGATTAGGGTGTTACATAAATCACTAAATTATGACATATGGTATCAAAAATTTGCTCACATCAGCTGTGACATTTAAATTCTAAAATTCAACCATTTTTCTCATCAAAACTATATCACGACTTAACACAACATCAATAGAAAATTGATAAACAATTTAAGAACAGTAAGGTCACCTACAAAACTCATCTCAGCCGTGACATATTGTGCATCAAAATATCAAGCAAAATCTCAAATTATTACTCAAAAACTTGCATAAAAATAGAACTAAAACAAGGAAAATAGAAGCACAAGAAGACAACAAAACCCAAGCTATTTTTTTTTTCAGATCTGGCCAAGAATTTCACAAGCTCATATAACCACAATTATAATGCAAAAACAGAGGGGAAAAAGAAGTAAAATAATGGTGAACAACCCCTACCTCAAGATTTTTAATTTGATCCTTGATTTCCCCTTGTTCTTCTCCATTTCCTTCTTCATTTTCCCCTCCATTTTTGCCCTTATTTCTACTTCTAGCAATGCGTTCTTCAGGCTACAGAACATGTGAGAGAGGAAGACTTGTAAGGACGAACAATGAGGATGAACGGTGAGGACGAACGACGAGCACAAACGGCAGGCACGAACGGCAGGCAAGAAATGAGCAAGAGAGAAAACGAGCGAGAGAGAGAAATAGAAGAGAGGGGGAGCGGACGAGTTAGAGACCGAGAATGAGAAAAAAGAAAGGAAGGGAAAGTGAGAAAGGAATCAGAAAACTAAGAGAGAAAGAGAGAATTAGTAAAGATATTTTGAGATAGAAATAATAAAATATTCATTTGGAAACATTTTATCTTTTAAAGATACTTTAATCCTCCATAACTTAATCTCTAAACTTCCTTTAGAATCATGAAAGATTTTAGGATTCCTTTTAATCTCAAAACTCATCCTTTGACACATAATCATAGGCACCTTAATGAGTTAATGAGTTTTACTATTCATCTCTGAATTAAATTAAACCTTATGAGATTAAACTAGAAAGCTCTCAATGTTTAATTTATTGTATTTCCACTCCTAACTTAACCTTCATCCTTTATTTACTATTTATTGATGATCTTATAATTTTTCTGAGCTATTTTGAGTTGTTTCCTACAACGCCTCTTTTTGTAGGAGAAGGAACGTCACACTATAGTATAATGAATGAAACGAAAATGCGGAAAATATAAATACATTAATTAATTAAGACCCGGTTCATATTTGTTATCTAAATAAAATTTTTCCATTTTAATAGCATAATAATCGGGTATCGAAATATGTGTACATTTTTTTTTGGAGTAAAGAGATAATGATAAATATAGATACAATAAAAATCAACATGAAATGAAACCATACATTCACAATATATATATAATAGCATCAAACCTGTTTTAATTACATCAACATGTGTACAAAAAGCAAAAAGCTTTACCCACCCCCAAGATGTTTACAACATATACAGCCCATCACAATAGCAAAACGTCAGGCTCTCCAAAAAGATATACAGATAGCCATCAATAGCCACCGACAGTATCAGCCCTTAAGACTGACGAGAAGGAACCGTAGTAGGATCCTCCTCAGGGTCCTCCTCATCCGATGAAATCGCCATTGGAGTGACCAAGTTCTAAGCAGAAGCTCGAGCAGTGGAGAGGAAAGAGTCCTCTTGTGGGGTATAATAAAGCTCATCCCACAAATCTCTAACAGGTAGGTAAAACTCTAAATGGACAAAAGCTATAAAATAAAAGACAGGTGGGTCATAGCGACCCAAGGCCAAAGACACAGTCAACTCCCTATGATAGATGCAATGGTCAGTGCTTAAATTTATATGCCAGCAGTCTGGACCACTGTGAAAGGTCATCCTTGCGTAACCCAAGAACTGGCGTGGACGCGAAGACATCTTCAAACAACACTACTCGTAATTGGGGCGGAAGCCAGGAAAATCAAGTGCTTCCTTTTCTTCCTTGCGAACGTCTTCTCGGTGGTACATAATTTATAACAGAAGCACAAATATATATAGAAAAGAGGTGAGACACCCAGCATTCAACACCAATACGGTAGCAAGAAAATAGAACAACGTTGGACGCCCACATAGCATTACAACACATATATTTATCAATAGTATAAATAAAGATAACAGTAATAATCAAGTAAGCAATAAAATAGAAATAACAACAAAATCTTAGGCAGTAAATAGTTTATCGAATCAGATAATTATATCGACAGTAAAAGCAGATAATTCAGCAGTCGTGAGTACTCATGCTCAATGAAATATGAGACTGACAATGGACAGTGCACAATGCATCATGGTACCAAAATCCTACTCCATGGAGTTAGACATTAACATTTCGGAGAAAATGATCAAGGAGTCATGCTAGTATCTCGATAGCCTTAAAAATAAAGTGCTTCATCTCATAAAAATATTTGCGCAATATGGCTTATACATGGTACCTCAACAGTTGATCACGATATAGAACAGTGTCTTGGTCTGGATCATCGGTGTGTTTGCATTGGTCTATCCTACGGCCCCGGTGGATCTACCACTGTTTATTGTGAGACACCTGTACCCCAACGCCCCCAAGGTCAACCACTATGACCCTACGCTTAGTCTACTTGCACATGCACAAAGATATTATTCAATCTCCTAGGCACACATTGTAACACCCCAAAATCTATTTATTTCATCATAAATATTCATTTTATAATATTTGTGATTTTTGAGAATTTTTTTGGATTTTTTTGAGAACACAGAATATTTTAATATTATTCCTCATTTTGTGTGCAAACTGAGCGGAGTCGGAAAAATGAGATATTTTTTCTGAGAACCTTGATATGTGGAAACGTCGACGAGGGATCTCTCTTTGCCGCGACATTACTTGCCTTTGGGGA
Source organism: Ormosia emarginata (assembly GCA_029884605.1). Lineage (NCBI taxonomy): Eukaryota > Viridiplantae > Streptophyta > Magnoliopsida > Fabales > Fabaceae > Ormosia > Ormosia emarginata. The sequence continues at coordinate 5,474,658 of JAQQTP010000074.1, forward strand.
GCAAAAATTTTGTTCCCGCACTTAATACATTTTACCCAAATATACCATTTTCCATCTAACACTTTCTCTCTCTAGTTTCTTCTTCTTCATTTTTCTCCTCCTTCTCTCTTCTTCCTCCCCCTCACCTCACGGTTTGCAGCCCCTAAGGAGACCATTCTCTTTCATTTTTCAACCTCACCAAGGCCATTTCTACACTCACCTCAACCTCTTCTACACTTTTTATTTAGAAAATTTCTTCAAAATCCATCTTCACCTCCATTGTCTTCCAAGGCAAAGCTTCAAACTTTAAGGTCAAGTTTCCATTTTTCTTCTTTTTTTTCTTCATTTTCGTGTTCTATGGTTTCATTGGAGACCAAAGAACCATCTTTTACCAAGCTTAATATTGATTCTTTGTGTTGGAAAATTTTAGGGTTTTGGGAGCTCAAAATCGAAACCACCAAGGAGCTAATAGGGGACCATTTTTGTGTTCTTCCTTTAGGTAAGATGGAGATTTACTCACTTCTACCATTATTGGTGGTGAGGAGACTTTGTGTGATTGTTTGACGGAGAAATCCATATTTCTATGCTTACTTTGTTTGATGATTTTGTATGTTTATGTGTTGTTAATTGATGTTGATGATTGAATAATGATTTTGAATGCATTGGTGTTGTTGAAATGCTTGATAGAATTAATGAATGAAAATTTTGAGAATTTACTACCCATTTTAGAGGCCACAGTTTTGGCTTGAAATTTCTACGGTTGGAGTTGATTTGTGTAAAGTAAAACTTATGTGATTAGTCATAAAATGATTAAGACATGAAATGAAAATTTTGAGGTTTCCTACCCTAATGTGAGGCCACGGTTTTGGCTTAAATTTTGAGGGATTAGATTGATTTTGTGTGAACAAGAATTTAAGAGATTAGATATCAAGTGACTAATGCATAAAATGGGAAGAGATTGGAACTTTGAAGACATAGGGATGCCACGGTTCTAGAGAAATTTTTTTAGGTTAAATGATGCCTTGGTGCATTTTTAGAAATTAAGAATTTAGGATATACATAATCCATAAAGAGATGGAAGAATTAGATTGAGCAATAACTCTTGAGGGAGCTATGGTTTTAAGGGTTATTTAACCTAAATTTTTCATAATTGATCAAAGCTTAAGACTTTGGAAATGTGAATCTATGACATGGACTTGTAATAATTGATGAACCATATGTGTTTAACTGTTGATGTTGAGAATTGGTTTTATGTTGTTGTGAGTTCCTATGTGGAGCCAACCATTTGTTGAAATCATGACATGTTGATATTGAGAAATGAATATATGCCATTGTGGTATACTTTATGATAAATGTATCATTGATAAACACATGATGTACATTATGTTGTCATGCATATGTGTTGTCCGTTGGACATTGTTGGAAAGGCAATATATGCCTAGGAGTTTGAACAACACCTATGTGCGGGTGCAAGTAGACTAAGCATAGGGTCATAGTGGTTGGCCCTGGGGGCGTCGGGGTGCGGGTGTCTCACAATAGACAGTGGTAGCTCTACTGGGGCTGTGGGATAGACCGATGCAAACACACCGACGATCCGGACTGAGACGCTGTCCTATATCGCGATCAACTGTTGAGGTGCCATGTATAAGCCGTATTGCGCAAATATTTTTATGAGATGAGCATACTATTTTTAAGGCTAACGAGATACTGGCATAACTCCTTTATCATTCACTCCAAAAATATTTATGTCTAGCTCCATGGAGTAGGAATTCAGTACCATTTGCATTGTGGACTGTCAGTCTCATAATTCATTGAGCATAAGCATTTATAACTATGGGAAAAAATATATGTTCTTATTACTGCAATAATTATTTGATTGCTTGAACTGTTGACTGTTGGAAATATTGATGATGTATGCCTATTGCTGATAATTTTTACTGTTATTTATTATTGCTCTGCTTTTATTGTATATTTTAATTATTACTAGGATTAGATATATGAACTATGTTGATATGTGGGCGTCCAGTGCCGTTTTGTTTTCTAGCTACCATTTTGGTACTGCAAGCTGAGTGTCTCACCTCTTTCTGTATTTTGATCTTTCTATTTGTTTGTATACTTCTGAGAAGACATTTGTGAGGAAGAAAAGGAAGCACCTGAGTTTTCGGGTTTCTGGCCGTACTACGATTAGAGCTTGCTGAGGATGTCGTCGCGCCCACACCGATTTTTGGGGTACGTCAAGTTGACCTTCCATGGAGGGCCCGATTGCTAGCACATACATGTGCAGACGGACCGATGCATTTACCACAGGGAGCTGATGGTGTCTTTAGCTTGGGGTCGCTATAACCCTCCTATTTTTGACTTCATTGCTTTCGTCATTTTGGAGTTCTACCTACCCATGAGGGATATGTGGGCTGATATGTACTACACCTCACAAGAGGACTCTTTCCTCTCCACTTCTCGGGCTTCTGCCCGAAATTCTGTCACTCCGATGGTAATTTCATTGGATGAGGAAGACCCTGAGGAGGACCCAGCTACGATCCCTTCTCGTCAGTCTTAGGGGGGCTGATACTATCGGTGGCTACTGATGGCTAACCGTTTATCTTTTTGGGGAAGCCTGATGTTTTGCCATATTTAATGGGTGTATATTTGTATCAATTTGGGTGGGTACATATTTTGCTTTTTGTATAATTTATGATGTAATTAAGTAGGTGATACATAATATATATATATATATATATTGTGAATATATGATTTTCAAATCTGTGTCGATTTTATTGCATCTGTAATTATTATTATCTCCTTATTGTTGGTTAAAAAAAAAGGAAAGAAAGATATGTACACATATTTCATTACTCGATTATTTGACCATTCAAGAGTGCAAATTATTTAATCACGTGTTAATAATGAACTGGGTCTTAAATTAATTAATGTAACTATTATTTTTCGCATTTTCATTTTAGTTTCATTATGGTGTGACGTTCCTTCTTCGTGAGATGAGAAAAAAAGGGTGTTATACTATCTTGGTATCAGAGCCCTGGTTTAAGTTTTCTTTTGGGCCATGTGGTTTTGGACTTTCTTGTTTGTGTTGTGTGATTCTCTATTTTTGGTATTCCACAAGGATACATCTGACTTTTCTCTGTGTTTTGTTTAGCTTGATCTGAGAAGAATTATGGCTGGTCGAGGAGACATGACAGTTGTAATCGAAGCAATTTAGAAGATGGTTGATGTAACACCCCAACTTTAGGATAAATGACAGTTATGTCCTGATTGTACTGTTTTATGATTTTATGTATGATATAAAATTTAATTGACTGTTTCGAGTTCATATTTGAGTGTTTTGTGTGATTTGCTCTGGGTCAGGCAAATAATAATTTTCGGACTGGGAAAATCTTATTTTAATTATTCGGAGCTGAGGGATCTTACTAAACCCAATTCTGAGTGATATGGTTGTTAATCTTTTAATTTTTAGGATTTAACTGTGCAATAAAATAATTTTATATTATTATAATATTATTTTATTAGTCAGTACAAATAAAACGATAATGGACCCGGAAATGTCCGTGGAACCCACTTTTGGTTTGTAGGACCCACAATAGATTTGCAGGACCCACGTTTAGAGAAAGTAGTCAACGTTAATGGCTTGATTTATTTTGAACCAATAAGAATTAAGTTAACAAAGAGGGCTTGACTTGATTTACACCGTTGGATGAAAAGGTTGAGTTTTGAATATCTACCGTTGATCTAATCTATGGTTGTAAAGAATGAGCTTGGTGAGGAAGGCTTGGATATCAACCTTTGATTTAATGGACGGTGGAGATTGGTCTCACAAAAATGGTTAGAATCATTTGTGACCATTGGATGAAGAGAAATGTAGGGAAGATCTTGACCCTTTATTGTTTTAAGATGAATCTAATGGTTAAGATTTCATGGAGAAGAGATCTAATGGTTTAGATTTGATCATATCACTACCTAATATGAACCCTTGATTTAATCAATGGCTCTTGAAGCTTAGATTATAAGGATGTTAATTAATTAGTAATGTAACAAATTAACCTAATTAAACTAGATTAAGTGTGCATAGAAACTTAATGAGATTAGTAGCTTAATTAGTGATCATCATTAAGGAGGAATATTCAAGAACAAGTGACTAGGCTTATGACAAGGCTTGGATTAGCCAATGGGAGACAAGCTTGGTGATCAAGTTTTGATCTCAACCTTTGATCACATCTAAGGCTAGATGGAGTCTTGGATGAGTCAAACAAAGTGGCCACCTCCATTATGGAGAGCTCCATGGCCATGCACCATTTGGAGAGCAATTTTCACTTCATTTCCATCTTTGCTATCACACTTTCTCTCTTCTATCTCTTCAAACACAAAAGCTCACCATTGTTGTTCTTCTCTAAGCCATTCGGCCAAGTATCCTATCTCACCATCCAACCACCCAAAATTTTATCTAACCTACTTTCTCAACTTTAAACACTATTCTAAGAACATCTCTAGTTGAGAGTTCTTCCAAAATCTATCATTTTAAGCTTGGAAAATCACTTTAGAGATTTTCCCTAGAAGGTGAAAATCCTTATTTTCCATTTCTAACTTCTTTTTCAAGGTTGTAAGCCATGATTTATCCATGGTTTATGATTTTCTCCTATAGTTATAACTCTTTAAATTTTTGTTTAAGATCTTTTAGGTTCTTGAAGAAGATCATGAAATCCATAGGAAGGAGAGTAGTAGATTTTGTCTTCCTTTAAGGTAAGAGGGAGATTTAATCTCATCAACCATGTGTGGTGATGAGGAAATAGACTTGTATGTGTGTGAAGAATCCATAAGGATTCACTTTTGTTTGATTATCTAAATGCTTTCTTACTTGTGTATGATATTGTTTGTATGCATGTCTACAAGCTTTAAAATATATTGTATGTGTGATTATGCATGTATATTATTTAGGATGTGAATAACATGTGAGGTTTGCATGAGTGTTCCAAAGAACACAAAGAAGAGGCTCACGACCTCAACCAAGAAAAGAGAACCAAAATGTTCTCAATCATTTCTAAAGGAAGGACTTATTGAGATTAGGTTAATGAATGAATTACAAAATGATTTAGAAGATAGAAAATGATTCAAAGATCAAATACAAATGTGTTAGCTATTTCGGCCAACATGCCTAATAAAAGTGTTATCAATCCAAAAGTTATTTTCTAAAGTGTAGAATTGATATTTAACCTAAAAAGAAATGCATTTGTAATGAATTTTCAATAATTAAAGAAGTAAAACAATTTTTATTAGAAAGGTGATATAGTAGAATAATGAGCAAAACCTTTGAAAAATACTTACTTTTAGATTTTAAAGTATGGTAACAATTTCTAAAGTGGATTTTATAAATATAAAATAAAATAAAAGAAATTTTAGAGGAAAGACGTAAAAAGCACATTCTTAATAGAATTTACAGATAAAATACTATCAAAATTTATTAAAAACAGTCAAATAAAATAAAATGTTTTATAATATATTTATAACGTAAGAAAAATTATTCTACGTAGTTTTAAAGTAGTGAAAATAGCTTACGTAGTTTTAAAACAGAGATTTTAAAGCTTTTCGATCAAGAAAATGATTTAAAAATCTTACGTGATTGAGAAAACGATTTAAAAATACTACACGATTTTAAAAACAGCAAAATATATTTACGTAATTTAAAAATATTTGTAAAAATGATGAAATTGTGAAAACGCGATAAAATTTCTACTCGATTAATTGGAACAGCGAGTTTTTACTGTCGGGCCAAAGTGGTGGACTCAGACATGTTGAGATACAGGTACTGTCAAGTGGGACGTACTGTATATTTGAGATTTTTGCTATTGAGGGCATTTGTATAAATATGAGAATATTTTTGAGACTAAGGGTAATTTGATAATTATTATTTTTGTTCATGTATTGAGTTGTGCCAATATGGTTGATTATTGGTGAATTGATGACGAGGCGAATAACACCGTGTTGTTGGTGTGATAAGCGTAGTGTGGTTCATTTCTTTGTATGGACTTGGAGGCATTAGTGTGCGGAGTATTCCACAAGTGGACAGTTGGTCGCTCCTCTGGGCCGTGGTAACTGGCAACACACTAGTGATCTCGACATGCACTATACTTAATCAAGATCTTGTAAAGACTATTTTAGTACAATGCCTGTAGTTACACGATGTATGGACTGTGTGCTACTACATGATGAATGGACAGTGGGCTATAGACACAACGTAAGACAGTGCAATAGTTTGGTTGGGCAGCCTGAGGTACTTATAGTTCTTTACGGGTCATTCTCTCTAATATTTGTGTCTAGCTCCATGGAGTAGGAACGAGTTACATTTCATTTGCATTTATATCATGCATCAAATCATTATTATTTGTGATATTATATGATACTGTTGTATTAGAATTGCTGTATTAAATTGTTTTATTTACTTACAATGTTATGGTATGCTATATTGTATGAACTGTATATCTGTTGTATTTGGCGTTTTCTTATTTGCCATGCTGGTATTGAAGTATGATTATCTCACCTCTCTATATGTACTATTTTCTGTATTTATTAAATTATGTTATAAAGAGTTTGAGGAAGAGGACCAGCCTCTTGAGTGTATGTATCCTGAGGAGGAAGAGCAGCAGCAGACGGGGGATCAGTTCGATGACTGCGAACCTTCTGATCATCCATATATGCTAGATTGACTTTGAGGATGGCGTTGCCAGGATTTCTTGGTTTCATGAGATTCGAGTTTCACGGGGATTCGACGGCCTGGCGACTGTGGGAGGACAGAGATTCAGTTGTCTATGTGGGACGGTTGACTGTGTCCCTACGAAATGAGTTTGATGGGGAACCTGTATTTACTACTACTCTATTTTTGCATTTAGAGTTGCCGCTGTCTATTAGGTGTTACTGGGAAGGGATGTTCCATGCGCCTAGTGAGATCAGCAGTGTATCGACAGCACGGACTCATGTCCGTAGAGCTTCGAGACATCCTGGATACCTATCACCTGAAGTTTCATCTGAGAGTGATCCTTCAGAGGGTTAGGGATCTATGATGTGCACTTGGGCACTTTTTGATGTAGTATTGTATATTAACTCTTTATAGCTTTGTTTAAATATTTTGTAGTTGTATATTATTTGTATAACTCAAAACAAAATCCTATGTATATTATGTGTGATGACAGTTTGTTTTATTTTATGTTTTGTGTTATTTTATTTAGTAATATTCTGTATAAAAGAGGAAAAAATTTTACAACCCATATTATTTATGTAGCAAATGTTTTACAACTTGGGTAATTTTTAGTTATTTTATTTTATTGCATCAAAAATGTGACATCCCCACAAGGGTGTTACAATTGAAGCTATGCTGCAACAAAACCAACAAATGGCTCAACACAACAAAGGATTGCACAACAATTGGAGGCTACTGCTGATGCCCAGAATCTGGCAGAATTTTGTCGCACTAACCCTCCACAATTTAAGGGAGAATATGATCCTGAGAAGGCTACTTTGTGGATCAAGGAATTGCAAAAGATCTTCACGGGCATGAACTGTGCCAACGACAGGAAGGTGACTTATGTTGCGTTCATGCTGATTGGGGACGCAGAGGATTAGTGGATCAGAGAGCAGAGGTTATTGGAGGCTGAGAATCGAACAATTAATTGGGAGGTGTTTAAAGAGAGATTCTTAAATAAATATTTCCCAGAAAGTGCTAGACACACTAAGGAAATGGAATTTCTTAGCTTGAGGCAAGGGAATATGACAGTAAGTGAATATGCTACCAAATTTGAGAGTTTGTCCAAATTCTCAACCTACTTTCAACACCAACCAAACGAAGCATGGAAGTATCAGAAGTTTGAGGAAGGTCTGAGACACGACGTGAAGAGAGCCGTCATAACTTTGAAGATTACTCAGTTCTCGGAACTACTTAATACGTGTCGCCGGGTGGAAGACTTGGACCAGGCGCGTGATGCAAGAAATAGAAACTTTGGACCTTTTCAGTCCCAAAGAGGAGGAAGCAGTAATGCTAACTATTACTAGAAGAAGCCTTATTCCAGATCACCTGGAAGTCAACAACAAAAACCATAAGGGAGAAGTCTTGGAGGAAGTCCGGGCAGAACGGGTCAAACAACGGTGTCTACGCCGAGATGCATGAAGTACGAGAAAGAACACTACACGAGGGACTGCACTATTAAAGGAGTGATCTACTTTAGATGTCGGAAACCTGGACACGTTTCTCGTGAATGCAATCAATCTAAGGCGGAACCTTCCATCAATGCTGCTAGAACTGCTAAACCGCAGGCTGGAGGTCGAGTTTACACCCTGAGTGCTGCCAAAGCCTCTCAATCTGAAGATCTTATACAAGGAGAAGGTGTCATAGAAGATAATCTTTTAACTGTATTGTACGACTCTGGTGCAACTCATTCTTTCATTTCCTATGACTGTGTGAAAAGACTTAACTTACATGTGTCTTCTTTACCTTTTAATTTGACTGTTTCAACTCCTACTGCTAAACTTGTTGTCATTACCAAGGTTTGTTTAGATTGTCCATTGATTGTTGAAGGTCAAATCTTTTCTGTTGATTAGATCTATTTGCCACTATCCTAGTTAGACGTAATCCTAGGAATGGATTAGTTATCTTCTAACCATGTCCTATTAGATTGTTCTAGAAAAACCATAGTTTTTCCTTTGGATGAGAATTCTAGATTTTTGACGGCCAACCAAGTTCAAGCTTTCTTGAAAGAAGGAGCTCAGGGATACATGTTGTTGTCTTCTTTAAAAGTCGAGAATGAGGTAGATGTGGACGCAATCTCAGTGGTTTGAGAGTTTCCTGAAGTTTTTCCCGAAGATTACCTGGTTTACCACGGGAGTGAGAGATTGAATTTGCCATCGATCTTGTACCTAGAGTTAGTCCTATTTACATAGCGCCTTATAAAATGTCGCCAGCAGAGCTAGTTGAGCTCAAGAAGCAACTGGAAGAGCTTTTGGAGAAGCAATTCGTGAGACCTAGTGTATCGCCTTGGGGAGCACCGGTACTACTAGTTAGGAAGAAAGACGGTACTTCGAGATTGTGTGTGGACTACCGTCAACTAAATAAAGTCACAATAAAAAACAAGTATCCATTGCCGAGGATAAATGACCTAATGGATCAACTGAAAGGAACGGCGGTGTTTTCTAAGATCGATTTGTGATCGGGCTACCATCAGATCAGAGTGAAAGTGGAAGACATTCCTAAAACGAGTACTTGGTGATGTCTTTTGGTGTGACTAATGCACCTGCTATTTTCATGGATTATATGAATAGAATCTTTTGTCCTTATTTAGATAGATTTGTCATTGTCTTCATCGATGATATCTTAATCTATTAGAAAAATCAAGAGGATCATGCTAAACATCTCAGTATAGTTCTTCAGGTTTTGAAGAAGAAAGAGTTGTATGCCAAGTTTTCAAAGTATGAGTTTTGGTTGGACGAAGTTAAATTCTTGGGCCATGTGATTTCAAAGGAAGGAATTGTTGTAGACCCATCAAAAGTAGAAGTTGTTCTTCAATGGGAAAGACCGAAGACAGTGACCGAAATCCGAAGCTTTGTTGGATTAGCGGGATATTACTGGAGATTTATTGAAGGGTTCTCTAAGATTGTCGGACCTCTCACTCAACTCACAAGGAAGAATCAAGCTTTTGAATGGACGGATGCTTGCGAGGAGAGTTTTCAAGAGTTAAAAAGGAGACTAACTACTTCACCAGTGTTAGTTCTACCTGATCCAAGTGAACCATTCGAAGTATACTGTGACGCTTCATATCAAGGATTGGGTTGTGTCCTTATGCAAGGCAGAAAAATGGTGGCCTATGCCTCGAGACAATTACGAGTTCATAAGAAGAACTATCCAACGCATGACTTGGAGTTAGCTGCTGTTGTATTTGCTTTGAAGATATAGAGACATTTTCTCTATGGAGCAACAATCAACATCTTTAGTGATCATAAGAGCTTGACGTATTTGTATGATTAAAAAGAGTTGAACATGAGACAACGAAGATGGTTAGAATTCCTGAAAGACTACGGTTTCCAACTTCAGTATCACCGTGGGAAGGCGAATGTTGTGGTCGATGCCTTAAGTAAGAAAACAATCAGCGTTTTTACCATGATGATCAAAGAACAGGATTTGATAGAACAATTCTTAGACGTATGGTCTTTTGTGGAATTAATGCCGGGAAAAATCTGCATGAACATGGTTACCATCTCGAGTGATTTGATGGATGACATCCGAGAGAAGTAGAAGGCTGACAAGTTCTTGCAAGAGGAAAAAGAGCTGATAAAGCAAGGCGGTATGTCAACACTAGAGGAAGGAAGCGATGGAATTTTAAGATTCCAAGGTAGAGTCTGTGTGCCTAAAGATGAAGAACTCAGGAAGTATATACTCGAACATGCTCACAAGAGTCAACTAAGTATGCATCTTGAAATAACCAAAATGTATCAAGATTTGAAGAAGTTGTTTTGGTGGCATGGGATGAAAAGAGATATTGCTAGATGTGTATCTTCCTGTTTAGTTTGTCAGAAAACAAAGATCGAGCATCAAAGACCATTTGGAATGTTACAACCCTTGACTATTCCTGAATGAAAATGGGATAGTATTGCCATGGACTTTGTTGTCGGATTGCCAAAGACCGAAGAGGATATAATTCAATATGGGTAATTATGGATTGACTTACAAAGTCAGCACACTTCTTGCCGATCAACATAAGATATCCATTGGAAAAGTTGACTCAGTTGTACATCGGTGAAATTATCAGATTACATAGTGTGCCTACTAGTATCATCTCTGACAGAGATCCGAGATTTACATCAAAATTTTGGCAAAGTCTTCAAGAAGCAATGGGGACGAAGCTACGTTTGAGTTCTGCATATCATCCTCAGACGGATGGTCAATCAGAAAGAACAATTCAATCATTGGAAGATTTGCTGAGAGCTTGTGCTATAGAGTAGACTGGAAGTTAGGATGAGATTTTACCATTGGTAGAGTTTACCTACAATAACAGTTATCATTCAAGCATAGGAATGGCACCCTATGAGGCTCTGTATGGATAAAGGTGCAAAACACCTTTATGTTGGTATCAAGACAGAGAGCGACTTACAGTCGGACCTGATCTTATTCAGCAGACAACTGAGAAGGTCAAGATGATTTAGGAGAAGATGAGAACGGCTTAAAGTCGGCAAAAGAGTTATGCGGATAGAAGAAGAAAACCTCCTGAATTTAAGGAAGGAGAGCATGTGTTCTTGAAAGTCACGCCTACAACTGGGGTCGGTCAGGTTCTCAAATCTAGAAAGCTCACTCCAAAATTCCTTGGACCTTACAAAATTCTTCGTCGGGTAGGTCCCATTGCTTATCAAATAGCTTTACCACCTTTTCTTTCAAACCTCCACAATGTTTTCCATGTGTCACAACTTCGAAAATATATTCCCAGCCCTGATCATGTCATAGCACCTAATTCAGTACAATTAAAGGAAAACTTGACTTATAAAACGACTCTTGTAAGGATTGAGGATAGAAGAATGAAACAACTCAAAGGGAAAGACATTTCATTGGTGAAAGTGATCTGGAACAAGACAACCGGAGATGCGACATGGGAACTGGAGGACAAGATAAAGGAGCAATACCCAGAACTATTCTAAGGTATAAAAAATTTCGAGGACAAAATTCTTACTTGTTGGGGAGAATTGTAACACCCCAAAATTTATTTATTTCATTATAAATATTCATTTTATAATATTTGTGATTTTTGAAAATTTTTCTAGATTTGTCTGAGAACGTGAAATATTTTAATAGTATTCCTCATTTTACTTGCAAACTGAGCGAAGCTGAGAAAATGAGATATTTTTCCTGAGAACCTTGATCTGTGAAAACGTCGACGGGGGATCTTACTAAACCCGAGACTGGACACGATTTACGATGTTTATATTTTTCGAGAAATTTTACTTGATAAAATAATAAATTGTTGTATAATTTTTATCCGTCGGACAATTAATACTGACTTCTGTTAGCTGTAACAATTGTCCATTAGATAATAGCATGTATTAAAAATCCTATCACATTATCTTAATGTAATCCACTTTATATCTAATCAAATCCACTTTAATTCAAATTTAGTATATTTTAATCAAAGCTTCTCTGAGAAGCTTTGACCACTAAATGACCAAGCTACCCTTGGCTTGTTGGAGAAGCCTTTCCCCTTCCTTCTCTCTCTCTCTGCCGCAGCATTGCTTGCCTTTGGGGAGCAAAAATTTTGCTCCCACACTTAATACATTTAACCCAAAAATACCATTTTCCATCTAACACTTTCTCTCTCTAGTTTCTTTTTCTTCATTTTTCTCCTCCTTCTCTCTTCTTCCTCCCCCTCACCTCACGGTTTGCAGCTCCTAAGGAAACCATTCTCTTTCATTTTTCAACCTCACCAAGGCCATTTCTACACTTACCTCAACCTCCTCTACACTTTCTATTTAGAAAATTTCTTCAAAATCCAACTTCACCTCCATTGTCTTCCAAGGCAAAGCTTCAAACTTTAAGGTCAAGTTTCCATTTTTCTTCTTTCTTCTCTTCATTTTCGTGTTCTATGGTTTCATTGGAGACCAAAGAACCATCTTTTACCAAGCTTAACATTATTTCTTTGTGTTGGAAAATTTTAGGGTTTTGGGAGCTCAAAACCGAAACCACAAGGAGCCAATAGGAGACCATTTTTGTGTTCTTCCTTTAGGTAAGAGGGAGATTTACTCACTTCTACCATTATTGGTGGTGAGGAGACTTTGTGTGATTGTTTGATAGAGAAATCCATATTTCTATGCTTACTTTGTTTGATGATTTTGTATGTTTATGTGTTGTTAATTGATGTTGATGATTGAATAATGATTTTGAATGCATTGGTGTTGTTGAAATGCTTGATAACGTTAGAACTAATGAATGAAAATGTTAAGGATTTACTACCCATTTTAGAGGCCACAGTTTTGGCTTGAAATTTCTAGGGTTGGAGTTGATTTGTGTAAAGTAAAACTTACGTGATTAGTTATAAAATGATTAAGACATGAAATGAAAATTTTGAGGGTTTCCTACCCTAATGTGAGGCCACGGTTTTGGCTTAGATTTTGAGGGATTAGATTGATTTTGTGTGAACAAGAATTTAAGAGATTAGATATCAAGTGACTAATGCATAAAATAGGAAGAGATTGGAACTTTGAAGACCTAGGGAGGCCACGGTTTTAGAGAAAAAAATTTAGGTTAAATGATGCCTTGGTGCATTTTTGGAAATTAAGAATTTAGGGATATACATAATCCATAAAGAGATGGAAGAATTAGATTGAGTAATAACTCTTAAGGGAGCCACGGTTTTGAGGGTTATTTAACCTAAATTTTTCATAATTGATCAAAGCTTAATACTTTGGAAATGTAAATCCATGATATGGACTTGTAATAATTGATGAACCATATGTGTTTAAATGTTGATGTTGAGAATTGGTTCTATGTTGTTGTGAGTTCCTATGTGGAACTAACCATTTGTTGAAATCATGACATGTTGATATTGAGAAATGAATATATGTCATTGTGGTATACTTTATGATAAATGTATCACTGATAAACATACATGATGTGCATTGTGTCATCATGCATATGTGTTGTCCGTTTGACATTGTTGGAAAGGCGATGTATGCCTAGGAGTTTGAATAATACCTATATGCCGGTGCGAGTAGACTAAGCGTAGGGTCATAGTGGTTGGCCCTGGGGGCATCGGGGTGCGGGTGTCTCACAATAGACAATGGTAGCTCAACTGGGGCTGTGGGATAGACCGATGCAAACACACCGACGATCCGGACTGAAACGTTGTCCTATATTGCGATCAACTGTTAAGGTGCCATGTATATACCGTATTACGCAAATATTTTTATGAGATGAGCACACTATTTTTAAGGCTAACGAGATACTGACATAACTCTTGATCATTCACTCTGAAAATGTTTATGTCTAGCTCTATGGAGTAGGAATTTTGCACCATTTGCATTGTGGACTGTTAGTTTCATAATTCATTGAGCATGAGCATTTATAACTATGGGAAAAATATTTGTTCTTATTATTGCAATAATTATTTGATTGCTTGAATTGTTGACTGTTGGAAATATTGATGCTGTATATCTGTTGCTGATAATTTTTACTATTATTTATTATTGCTCTGCTTTTACTGTAAATTTTAATTATGACTGTGATTAGATATATGAATTGTGTTGATATATGGGCGTCCAACGGCGTTTTGTTTTCTTGCTGCCATTTTGGTACTGAAAGCTGGGTGTCTCACCTCTTCCTGTATTGCGATCTTTCTGTTTGTTTGTATACTTTTGAGAAGACGTTCGTGAGGAAGAAAAGGAAACACCTGAGTTTCTAGGTTTCTGGCCAAACTACGATTAGAACTTGCTGAGGATGTCATCGCGCCCATGCCAATTTTTGGGGTACGTCAAGTTGACCTTCCATGGAGGGCCCGATTGCTGGCACATACATGTGCAGACGGACCGATGCATTTATCGCGGGGAGCTAACGGTGTCTTTAGCTTGGGGTCACTATGACCCTCCTGTTTTCGACTTCACTGCTTTCGTCATTTTTGAGTTCTATCTACCCGTGAGGGATATGTGGGCTGATATGTACTACACCCCACAAGAGGACTCTTTCCTCTCCACTGCTCGGGCTTTGATGGGATTTAATTATAATTAAATGTTTTAACCCAAGTGTAGGTTGTCTCAAGTAATAAAGTCTCGGGAGTCCGAGGTCGATCCACAGGGAATTGATGAAGGGAAACTAATTAATTGAGGTAAAGAGAGTATTTGTCACAAAATTTAAGATGATTTAAGTTGTTCACAATGAAAAAGATTTGCTTGGGTTAGGAGATTCACTCTTAATAATAAATTAAGAATAAGATTATTTCATTTTATAACTCAATTGAAATTATGCATATTGAAAATTCCAATCGGAAGATTTAGCATTCAAAGTTCAATCATGTAATTATATTATGATTCCAATAATTATTGACTAATACTTGTAAATCGTCAAAAGCATCCAATGTGCCAATCCTATTGTCTACAATGGATCAAGATATTCATTATACAAGAATAGTATTTAAATTAATTGGAAACAACATATAATACATATAAAAGTCACATAAAAATATATCATTTAAAGCACAAGAAAGAAATAAATCTAACCTCAATTTATTATTAAAAGCTTCACTCTTTCACCCAAGCTAGATGAAAATTAATTACACATGAGAAAGAAGAAAATAAAAGAAAAGAAAAAGAACAAAACGGAACAACAGAGAGAGAGAATTTCTCTCCCCGTAGCACCCCTCCTCTAATTTGTGTCGAATTTATAGAAAATTTGAGGTTCTTGTGCATATGCACGAGAACACCTGATAATTTTCACGTGATGCTACTGATGCTACGAGAATCGCTACAAGTAATTTCGTGATGCTACAAGTGCTACGATGATCAACTCTACTGATGCTTCTGATGCCTTGCTTGCGTCATGCGATGTCATCTTGACGTCGTGCTACAAGAACGATACAGCTAGGTCGTTTTTTTTTTTTTTTTTTTTAGAAAATCTTTTATGCAATCACATCCATTCTTCGATCCTTTGCATTTACCTAGTAAAAATACATAAAAATACATAATTACAACACAATTTAAAATACTAAAAATATAACAAAACTCAAGAACAAACCTAATTAAAAAGATTAAAAAGAATGAAAAACACACACAATGAACCGTAAAAATTGTAAGTTTTGCAGGTTCATCACACCCCCACACTTGAGCTTTTGCACTCCTGGGCAAAATATATAAGACCAAAGCTAGGAAATAACACTGAACTAAAAAGCTAAAAACTTAAAAGATTTAATGAAACAAGAAGAGCAACTAGTCATTCAAGGGAACAAAGCATTTTTTTTTTTAATATTTCTTCACATCTCAAACCATCAAACAAGGAAACTTCAGTTAAAAAGAATGAATCAAGAATGAAAGATCCTCACACGGGATTTACTCTCAATCCCTCTAGTGTTTAAAATGGTAGATATTTCACTCGATTCAACCCATGAAAAATTGCACTACCATAAGCTTGCTTATCTTCTACTTCTCCACTACTCAGAACACATGCACATAAAAATCAAGATGACTTTATTCAAGGTTGTAACAGGGTCATGGTAAAGGAAAATGGATAATATGGACATGAGAAGATAAATACCAAAGAGAATAAAAAGCATTATGGTACAGTTAGAGTGGAAAAGATATTTGAGAATATTCATCAATAAGGACAATGACCAATATCTAACTAATGTTTTGTTGAAGATTAATCCCTAAATTGATGAGTTGAATTCATTTTTAGGCATAAATCTTCTCCTTCTCTTCCTGTTATTTCCAAGCATCTATCTTTATTCTAAATATGGATATGTCACATAGTGTATCAAATGGTCAGTTTTTTTTTTCTTTTTTTCTTTTTTTTTCTTTTTTTTTACACACACACGTACACCCCCACACTTGTTTAAGAACAAAGTCAATGCTCTCTTATTCCCTAAGGTCAGGTAAAAATATTTTTTATTTTTTTTTTAGGGCACGTAATAAGCTAAAAACAAGAACTGCCAAGTAGGCTCAAAGGGGTTATACAAGGGAAAATATACAAGGATGGCTATTTGGTCAAAGTAGCTATTTTAAAATGCCTCAATCATATTTATGTATGCATGTGAAAATGTAGCCTCAAAAAGAATCAAAGCAAGTTCTAGAGTAACAATTTCACGAGTGAAAATCACACAAGAAAGAAGAGAATGGTACAAGTGTTCAATCCATTCATCAATAGGCTCAAAATCTCACAGGGCATATTTCTATCATTCTCAATTCACCAATTTAACATTCAAATCCAAGCATGTGATTTTTAAGAAAGAAGAAAATTTATGCTATGACCCAAGATATGCTTTTTGCTACTTCTAAAACATTTTTTTCTCAATTATGATGCGTCTCAAGAGTAAAATTACCTTAAGGGCAAAATTACTCCTTACTCGGCCAATATTTATTGGTTTAGCAAGTTCATGAAAATCATATCATACTTCCCTAATTTTTTTTTAAAAAATAATCCTTCCCCCCAACTAGATCACAACATTATCCACAATGTTAAAATATAGATGAGTAAGGATAGAAAATAGTACCTGTTGGAGAAATCCGACGCAAATTTAAATAGAAACAAAGTACCAAAGATAAAGAAAAGTTGTAGATGACGTATCAAATCTAGCTTGCGTTTCATGTTGCTTCCTTCACTGTTTCCTTCTATTTTTTTTTTTTTTTTTAATTTTTTGTTGGCCGACACTATTTATATCCCCATACAAAGGCTCCGAAATATGGGAGGCACTTAAGCCGACTCAATAAAAATACAAACAAAATACTAAAAACTTACCTTAGCTTTGATAGACAGAATCTTCTACCAAAGTCTTGACTACATCTGGATCTTTTAACTCAAGTTATGGCTTCAACTGCTGACCATTTACCTTCCTCCAATTTAATTTCATGAGAACAGACTAGGGGACGACCACATTTTTTATCAGGAAAACTCCAACCTTTATTAAACAACTTCTTAAACTTTGGATGCCATCCCCGAGTGTCATAACCCTGAGTTAAATAAAAGTTAGTGCAATTATCAAATACATTAGATGGATTACTAATAAAATTAAACTCAGAATTAACAAGAAGATTCTTATGGGGATCATAATCAAAGGTTGTAGAAAGTCTCTTCTCCATGATTGAGTCAATCATGTATGTTTGGTGACCCTTGTCTTTATTTTCTGGCTTAACAGGATTCTTTGTCACCTCAGGTTCCTTGGGTAACTCGACATCACTACTATCTTGATTCTTTTTCATATCTTCTAACTCATTCACACTTAAGAAGTTCATCATTATGGATACTTGGCTCTCTATCTCCTTACTTTCTTCAACAACATCTTTGGGATTTAGTTGAGGTTGAGAAGAAAATTTTTCTTTTTCGTGAATGGTGAATGCAGAAGCAAGTTTAGCAAGAGTGTCTTTTATGTCAATCATGGTTTGAGTGGTTTGTTTATTGATGACCTCTTGCTTTTCTATGAATGCATGCAAAGTTTCTTCAAGATTTTTCCAATATGATGGGACATAAGGTGCATATCCTTGAGAATTTTGAGAATCTGTTGTACTTGAGGAGGTGGTGGTTGCATGAATTGTGTCGAGTATTATTTCTCCAACCTGAAATTTAGGTGATTTCTCCATCCTGAATTATAAGAATTTGAAAAAGAAGAGGTGAATGGCTTTTTAAAATTGTTCATTGCATTTACTTGCTCATGCACAACTTCTTTAAAAACAGGAATGTTAGGACATTCGTGTGTTGAGTGTCCTAAATCATCACAAATACCACAAATTTTTTCATTTTGCATGATTTGACTTCTTTTGCTTTTCTTAATTCCATGGCTTCAACCTTTCTAGTCAAACTAGCATACCTTGCATTTAGATCTTCTTCTTGACTAAGATGGTATTTTTCTTTTCCCTGCATTTGTAAGGTTATATCTAATTGAATTTTGAAGGATTAGTTTCATGCCAAGATTGAGAATTTTCAGCCAAAAATCTAAATAATCTAAAGCTTCATCGGAGTTCTTTATCAAGAAACTCACAGATTACACATTGTTTCCAAAAATTGTTTGGTTTCAGGTGTTAAACCTTCATAAAAGAAGCTTATAGTTCGCCATTTTTCAAAACCATGATGTGGGCAAGAATTTAACAAATCTTTAAAACGTTCCCAACTTTGAAAATATACTTCATTTGAATTTTGGGAAAAATTTTGGATTTGTCTTTTCAAAGCATTAGTTTTATGTGTTGGAAAAAATTTCTTTAAAAACTCACTTTGCATTTCTTGCCATGTGCCAATTGATCTTGGTTTCAAAGCATTAAGCCAAGTTTTTGCCTTATCTTTCAAAGAAAAAGGAAACAATTTAAGCTTAACAATTTCTTGATGCAATTTTGATCATTGAAAGCCATACAAACTTCTTCAAATTCTTTTAGATGTAAATATGGGCTTTCATTTTCTAAACCATGAAAATTGGGCAGTAAAGAAATCATACCTGGCTTAAATCTAAAATTATTAGCATTAAGTGGAAAGATAAAACATGAAGGACTAGAATTTCTAGGTGGTTGCAAATATGCACGCATAGTTCTCAATGGTTGATTTCCTTGTTCATCATGTATACTTTCATTTTCAAATCTCGTTGTGTTTGATTATCATGTTTCAACATGTGCACCTTCAAATTCAGTCATTGTGTTAATTGTGTGTGATTGTGATTCAAATAAATCAATATATAAATGACTTGGATTAATTTTAATCAAACGTCCGTAATTTGAATCACGATACCAGTTAAGCATAAATAAGTGACATAAAATAAAAATAAAAATAAAAATAATATACAAGTAAGGCGGTATACACATGGTAGTTAAATATTAAGTAGGATGTGGTATAAACCACCACCCAAAAGTAAAAAAATAAAAATGACAGAATTTAAAAGTTAGATTGAGAAAAATAAATGAATGAATTTAAAAGTTAGATAAGTTAGATTGCGAGAAAAATAAATAATTTGAGAATTTAAAAGTTAGATAAGTTAGATTGAGAAAAGTAAATAATGAGAATTTAAAAGTTAGATTGCAGAAAAGTAAAATGAGAATTTAAAAGGAGAATTACTTCCACCGAGTTAGTGCGTAAAAATAAAAGGAGAATTAACCCCATCGAGTCAATATATATAAAAAGGTAAAAAAAAAAAATTTTTTTTTTACTATTTACTTTTTACTATTTACTATTTACTATATACTATTTACTATTTACTATTTACTATATACTATTTACTATATACGTATATATATTACTATTTATATATATATATATATATATATATTTATATATAATAATAATACTAGTTAGTATATTAGTAGATAGATAAAAAAAAAAATGAAAGAGTAGAGGAAGAATATACCGATGACGGTGAAGTTTATTTGAGAAAAGAGAACCTCAATATATTAGAACTTCAAATCAAGTCCCGCAAGAACGCGCCTAAAAACTTGATGGGATTTAATTATAATTAAATGTTTTAACTCAAGTGTAGGTTGTCTCAAGTAATAAAGTCTCGGAGTCCAAAGAGTCGATCCAGGGAATTGATGAAGGAAACTAATTAATTGAGGTAAAGAGAGTATTTGTCACAAAATTTAAGATGATTTAAGTTGTTCACAATGAAAAAGATTTGCTTGGGTTAGGAGATTCACTCTTAATAATAAATTAAGAATAAGATTATTTCATTTTATAACTCAATTGAAATTATGCATATTGAAAATTCCAATGGAAGATTTAGCATTCAAAGTTCAATCATGTAATTATATTATGATTCCAATAATTATTGACTAATACTTGTAAATCGTCAAAAGCATCCAATGTGCCAATCCTATTGTCTACAATGGATCAAGATATTCATTATACAAGAATAGTATTTAAATTAATTGGAAACAACATATAATACATATAAAAGTCACATAAAAATATATCATTTAAAGCACAAGAAAGAAATAAATCTAACCTCAATTTATTATTAAAAGCTTCACTCTTTCACCCAAGCTAGATGAAAATTAATTACACATGAGAAAGAAGAAAATAAAAGAAAAGAAAAAGAACAAAACGGAACAACAGAGAGAGAGAATTTCTCTCCCCAAGCACACCTCTCCTACCGGGTCGTGTCGAATTTATAGAAAATTTGAGGTTTGTGCATATGCACAAGAACCTGCTGATAATTTTCACGTGATGCTACTGATGCTACGAAGAATCGCTACGAGAATCGCTACAGTAATTTCGTGATGCTACTGATGCTACGATGCTATCGCTCTGCTACAAGATACTTCTTGCGTCATGCGCTTGATGTCATCTTGACGTCGTGCTTAAGATAACTTACGAGTCTGTTTTTTTTTTTTTTTTTTTTAGAAAATCTTTTATGCAATCACATCCATTCTTCGATCCTTTGCATTTACCTAGTAAAAATACATAAAAATACATAATTACAACACAATTTAAAATACTAAAAATATAACAAAACTCAAGAACAAACCCAATTAAAAAGATTAAAAAGAATGAAAAACACACACAATGAACCGTAAAAATTGTAAGTTTTGCAGGTTCATCACACCCCCACACTTGAGCTTTTGCACTCCTGGGCAAAATATATAAGACCAAAGCTAGGAAATAACACTGAACTAAAAAGCTAAAAACTTAAAAGATTTAATGAAACAAGAAGAGCAACTAGTCATTCAAGGGAACAAAGCATTTTTTTTTTTTAATATTTCTTCACATCTCAAACCATCAAACAAGGAAACTTCAGTTAAAAAGAATGAATCAAGAATGAAAGATCCTCACAGGATTTACTCTCAATCCCTCTAGTGTTTAAAATGGTAGATATTTCACTCGATTCAACCCATGAAAAATTGCACTACCATAAGCTTGCTTATCTTCTACTTCTCCACTACTCAGAACACATGCACATAAAAATCAAGATGACTTTATTCAAGGTTGTAACAGGGTCATGGTAAAGGAAAATGGATAATATGGACATGAGAAGATAAATACCAAAGAGAATAAAAGAGCATTATGGTACAGTTAGAGTGGAAAAGATATTTGAGAATATTCATCAATAAGGACAATGACCAATATCTAACTAATGTTTTGTTGAAGATTAATCCCTAAATTGATGAGTTGAATTCATTTTTAGGGATAAATCTTCTCCTTCTCTTCCGTTATTTCCAAGCATCTATCTTTATTCTAAATATGGATATGTCACATAGTGTATCAAATGGTCGAGTAAAAATTTTTTTTTTTTTTTTTTTTTCTTTTTTTTTTTTTTTTTACACACACACGTACACCCCCACACTTGTTTAAGAACAAAGTCAATGCTCTCTTATTCCCTAAGGTCAGGTAAAAATATTTTTTTTTTTTTTTTAGGCACGTAATAAGCTAAAAACAAGAACTGCCAAGTAGGCTCAAAGGGGTTATACAAGGAAAATATACAAGGATGGCTATTTGGTCAAAGTAGCTATTTTAAAATGCCTCAATCATATTTATGTATGCATGTGAAAATGTAGCCTCAAAAAGAATCAAAGCAAGTTCTAGAGTAACAATTTCACGAGTGAAAATCACACAAGAAAGAAGAGAATGGTACAAGTGTTCAATCCATTCATCAATAGGCTCAAAATCTCACAGGCATATTTCTATCATTCTCAATTCACCAATTTAACATTCAAATCCAAAAGCATGTGATTTTTAAGAAAGAAGAAAATTTATGCTATGACCCAAGATATGCTTTTTGCTACTTCTAAAACATTTTTTTCTCAATTATGATGCGTCTCAAGAGTAAAATTACCTTAAGGGCAAAATTACTCCTTACTCGGCCAATATTTATTGGTTTAGCAAGTTCATGAAAATCATATCATACTTCCCTAAATTTTTTTTTTAAAAATAATCCTTCCCCCCAACTAGATCACAACATTATCCACAATGTTAAAATATAGATGAGTAAGGATAGAAAATAGTACCTGTTGGAGAAATCCGACGCAAATTTAAATAGAAACAAAGTACCAAAGATAAAGAAAAGTTGTAGATGACGTATCAAATCTAGCTTTGCGTTTCATGTTGCTTCCTTCACTGTTTCCTTCTATTTTTTTTTTTTTTTTTTTTTTAATTTTTTTGTTGGCCGACACTATTTATATCCCCATACAAAGGCTCAAATCTGGGAGGCACTTAAGCCGACTCAATAAAAATACAAACAAAATACTAAAAACTTACCTTAGCTTTGATAGACAGAATCTTCTACCAAAGTCTTGACTACATCTGGATCTTTTAACTCAAGTTATGGCTTCAACTCGCTGACCATTTACCTTCCTCCAATTTAATTTCATGAGAAACGGACTAGGGACGACCACATTTTTTATCAGAAAACTCCAACCTTTATTAAACAACTTCTTAAACTTTGGATGCCATCCCCGAGTGTCATAACCCTGAGTTAAATAAAAGTTAGTGCAATTATCAAATACATTAGATGGATTACTAATAAAATTAAACTCAGAATTAACAAGAAGATTCTTATGGGGATCATAATCAAAGGTTGTAGAAAGTCTCTTCTCCATGATTGAGTCAATCATGTATGTTTGGTGACCCTTGTCTTTATTTTTTGGCTTAACAGATTCTTTGTCACCTCAGGTTCCTTGGGTAACTCGACATCACTACTATCTTGATTCTTTTTCATATCTTCTAACTCATTCACACTTAAGAAGTTCATCATTATGGATACTTGGCTCTCTATCTCCTTACTTTCTTCAACAACATCTTTGGGATTTAGTTGAGGTTGAGAAGAAAATTTTTCTTTTTCGTGAATGGTGAATGCAGAAGCAAGTTTAGCAAGAGTGTCTTTTATGTCAATCATGGTTTGAGTGGTTTGTTTATTGATGACCTCTTGCTTTTCTATGAATGCATGCAAAGTTTCTTCAAGATTTTTCCAATATGATGGGACATAAGGTGCATATCCTTGAGAATTTTGAGAATCCTGTTGTACTTGAGGAGGTGGTGGTTGCATGAATTGTGTCTGAGTATTATTTCTCCAACTGAAATTTAGGTGATTTCTCCATCCTGAATTATAAGAATTTGAAAAAGAAGAGGTGAATGGCTTTTTAAAATTGTTCATTGCATTTACTTGCTCATGCACAACTTCTTTAAAAACAGGAATGTTAGGACATTCGTGTGTTGAGTGTCCTAAATCATCACAAATACCACAAATTTTTTCATTTTGCATAGATTTGACTTCTTTTGCTTTTCTTAATTCCATGGCTTCAACCTTTCTAGTCAAACTAGCATACCTTGCATTTAGATCTTCTTCTTGACTAAGATGGTATTTTTCTTTTCCTGCATTTGTAAGGTTATATCTAATTGAATTTTCAGAAGGATTAGTTTCATGCCAAGATTGAGAATTTTCAGCCAGCTGGCATTCTAAATAATCTAAAGCTTCATCAGGTTCTTTATCAAGAAACTCACAGTTACACATTGTTTCCAAAAATTGTTTGGTTTTGGTGTTAAACCTTCATAAAAGAAGCTTATAGTTCGCCATTTTTCAAAACCATGATGTGGGCAAGAATTTAACAAATCTTTAAAACGTTCCCAACTTTGAAAATATGCTTCATTTGAATTTTGGGAAAAATTTTGGATTTGTCTTTTCAAAGCATTAGTTTTATGTGTTGGAAAAAATTTCTTTAAAAACTCACTTTGCATTTCTTGCCATGTGCCAATTGATCTTGGTTTCAAAGCATTAAGCCAAGTTTTTGCCTTATCTTTCAAAGAAAAAGGAAACAATTTAAGCTTAACAATTTCTTCAGTGTAATTTTGATCATTGAAAGCCATACAAACTTCTTCAAATTCTTTTAGATGTAAATATGGGCTTTCATTTTCTAAACCATGAAAATTGGGCAGTAAAGAAATCATACCTGGCTTAAATCTAAAATTATTAGCATTAAGTGGAAAGATAAAACATGAAGGACTAGAATTTCTAGGTGGTTGCAAATATGCACGCATAGTTCTCAATGGTTGATTTCCTTGTTCATCATGTATACTTTCATTTTCATTCGTTGTGTTTGATTATCATGTTCAACATGTGCACCTTCAAATTCAGGTCATTGTGTTAATTGTGTGTGATTGTGATTCAAATAAATCAATATATAAATGACTTGGATTAATTTTAATCAAACGTCGAATTTGAATCACGATACCCGAGTTAAGCATAAATAAGTGACATAAAATAAAAATAAAAATAAAAATAATATACAAGTAGTAGCGGTATACACCGTACGTTAAATATTAAGTAGGATGTGGTATAAACCACCACCCAAAAGTAAAAAAATAAAAATGACAATTTAAAAGTTAGATTGCAGAAAAATAAATGATTAATTTAAAAGTTAGATAAGTTAGATTGCGAGAAAAAATAAATGATTTAATTTAAAAGTTAGATAAGTTAGATTGCAAAAAAAGTAAATACGCCAATTTAAAAGTTAGATCATAGTAAAAAAAGTAAATGACAATTTAAAAGGAGAATTACTTCCATCGAGTTAGTGCGTAAAAATAAAAGGAGAATTAACCCCATTTCGAGTCAATATATACAAAAGGTAAAAAAAAAAATTTTTTTTTTACTATTTACTTTTTACTATTTACTATTTACTATATACTATTTACTATTTACTATTTACTATATACTATTTACTATATACGTATATATATTACTATTTATATATATATATATATATATATATTTATATATAATAATAATACTAGTTAGTATATTAGTAGATAGATAAAAAAAATGAAAAGAGTAGAGGAAGAATATACCTGACAGTGAAGTTTATTTACAGAAAAGAGAACCTCAATATATTAGAACTTCAAATCAAGTCCCCGGCAACGGCGCCAAAAACTTGATGGGATTTAATTATAATTAAATGTTTTAACCCAAGTGTAGGTTGTCTCAAGTAATAAAGTCTCGGGAGTCCGAGGTCGATCCACAGGGAATTGATGAAGGGAAACTAATTAATTGAGGTAAAGAGAGTATTTGTCACAAAATTTAAGATGATTTAAGTTGTTCACAATGAAAAAGATTTGCTTGGGTTAGGAGATTCACTCTTAATAATAAATTAAGAATAAGATTATTTCATTTTATAACTCAATTGAAATTATGCATATTGAAAATTCCAATTGGAAGATTTAGCATTCAAAGTTCAATCATGTAATTATATTATGATTCCAATAATTATTGACTAATACTTGTAAATCGTCAAAAGCATCCAATGTGCCAATCCTATTGTCTACAATGGATCAAGATATTCATTATACAAGAATAGTATTTAAATTAATTGGAAACAACATATAATACATATAAAAGTCACATAAAAATATATCATTTAAAGCACAAGAAAGAAATAAATCTAACCTCAATTTATTATTAAAAGCTTCACTCTTTCACCCAAGCTAGATGAAAATTAATTACACATGAGAAAGAAGAAAATAAAAGAAAAGAAAAAGAACAAACGGAACAACAGAGAGAGAGAATTTCTTCCCCCTACAGCACCCCTCCTCACAAATTTGTCGTCCGAATTTATAGAAAATTTGAGGTTCTTGTGCATATGCGGTAACAACCTCGCACGATAATTTTCACGTGATGCTACAAAGTGCTACAAGAATCGCACTACATAATTTCGTGATGCTACGGTGCTACGATGGATCGCTACATGATGCTACAGTACTTGCTTGCGTCATGCTGATGTCATGCTGACGTCGTGCTACAGTAACCGCTACAGTACCTGTGTTTTTTTTTTTTAGAAAATCTTTTATGCAATCACATCCATTCTTCGATCCTTTGCATTTACCTAGTAAAAATACATAAAAATACATAATTACAACACAATTTAAAATACTAAAAATATAACAAAACTCAAGAACAAACCCAATTAAAAAGATTAAAAAGAATGAAAAACACACACAATGAACCGTAAAAATTGTAAGTTTTGCAGGTTCATCAGGCTTCTGCCCGAAATTGTGTCACTCCGATGGTAATTTCATCAGATGAGGAAGACCCTGTGGAGGACCCGGCTACGATCCCTTCTCGTCAGTCTTGGGGGGGCTGATATTGTCGGTGGCTACTGATGGCTAACCGTTTATCTTTTTGGGGAAGCCTAATGTTTTGCCGTTTTTAATGGGTGTATATTTGTATTAATTCGGGTGGGTACATATTTTGTTTTTTATATAATTTATGATATAATTAGATAGGCTGATGCATATAATATTATGATTTTCAAATCTGTGCCGATTTTATTACATCTGTAATTATTATTATCTCCTTATTGTTGCTTAAAAAAAAAGAGGGAAAGAAAGATATGTACACACATTTTATTACTCGATTATTATACCATTCAAGAGTGCAAATTATTTAATCACATGTTAATAATGAATCGGGTCTTAAATTAATTAATATAACTATTATTTTCCGCATTTCATTTTAATTTCATTATGGTGTGACGTTCATTCTTTGCGACATGAGAAAAAGGGGCGTTACACACATCGCCTTTCACAATAAAGTCCAACGGACATCACATATGCATGACGACTCAATTTACATCATGTATGTGTATCAATGAAATGTTCCTCATAGACAATGCATCATATGCATATTCATCAAGAAGTATTTCTCATGGAACATATTATAATGCCATATAAACAATTCTCAACAATATCATGCCACAATTTCATCAAGTACAATTCACAAATACTTAGTTCCACATATGAACTCACAAAAGCATAAAAACCAATCCTCAATATCAACATGTATATATATGTTTCAATACATACCACAATTTCACATTATGAATCCAACATTCTCAATGTACTAAGTCTTGATCAATTATGAGAATTTTGGGCTAAGGAGCCCTTTAAAACCGTGACTCTCTTTAGAATTATCACTCAATCAATTTCTTCCACCTCATTATGAATTATATATATATCTAAGTCCTTAATTCCTAAAGATGCATTATAGCATCACTTGAACTCCAAAATTTCCTCTTGAGGCCATGGCCTCCCTAGTCATCAAGGTTCCAAACCTTGTTCCATTTCATGCATCAATCTTTTAATCCTTAATTACATAAGTCTTATTTTACACAAAATCAAATCCAACCCTTAAAATTTATGGCCAAACCATGGCCTCTCAATAGGGTTGTAAACCCTCAAATTTTTCATTCATTAAATCTAACATTAACAAGCATTCAAAACCAATATTCAATCACTAATCTTAATCAAGAATACATAGACATGAAAAACCATTAAATAAAGTGAGCATTCAAATATGGATTTCTCCATCAACAACCACACAAGGTCTCCTCACCACCAATAATAGTTGAAGTGAGTAAATCTCCCTCTTACCTAAAGGAAGAACATGAAATCACCTCCTTGGTGCGCTCTTGGTGGATTCGGTTTTTGGCTCCACAAACCCTAAAAAATCAAGCTCAAAGAATTAACACCAATGGTTAAAAAAGAACCATGGTTATAAACATGGCCATAGAAACGAAAAATAGGAAGAGAAAGTGAAGAATCAAAGACTTACCCTCAAAGTCTCAAACTTTGTTCTTGAGAGAAAGTGAAGAAGATGATGGATTTTGAAGAAAATCTTCAAATAGGAAATGTAGAGAATGATGAGAGGAATGTAGAAATGATGATAGTGAAGTGAGAAAATGAAAAATGGTCTCCCAAGATGGGGCTGCAAAACCATGTGGTGAAGGAGAAGAAAAAGAGAGAAGTTAGAGAAAAATGAAGATGAAAGTTAGAGAGAGAAAGTGATAGTAGGAAATGTGATATTTTGGTGAAATGTGATAAGTATGGAAGCAAATTTTTGCTTCCCTTGGGCATCATTACTGCGGCAACAAGAGAGAGAGAGAGAGAGAGAGAGAGGGGTTGAGTGGCTTCTCCAACAAGCTTAGGGTAGTTTAGTCATTTGGTGGTCAAAGCTTCTCAAAGAAGCTTTTATTAAAATACAATATTTTTTATTTAAAGTGGATTTGATTAGACATAAAGTGGATTACATTAGGATAATGTGATAGGATTTCTAACACATACTATTATCCAATGGACAATTGTTACAGCTAACAAAAGTCAGTATTAATTGTCCGACAGATAGAAATTACACAGCGATTTATTATTTCATCTAATAAAATTTATCAAAAAATGTGAGACCTCGTAAACTGTGTCCAGTCTCGGGTTTAGTAAGATCTCCCATCGATGTTTTCACAGATCAAGGTTCTCGGGAAAAATATCTCATTTTCCCGGCTCAGCTCAGTTTGCACGCAAAACGAAGAATAATATTGAAATATTCTACGTTCTCAAAAAAATCTAAAAAATTCACAAAAATCACAAATATTAGAAAATAAATATTTATAATAAAATAAATAAATTTTGGGGTGTTACAACTCTCCCCTTCAAATAAAAATTTTGTCCTCAAAATTTTCATACCTTAAAATAATTGTGGGTCTTGTTCCTTTATCTTGTCTTCTAGTTCCCATGTCGCATCTACGGTTACTTCGCTCCAGATCACTTTTACCAATGGGATGTCTTTCCCTCTGAGTTGTTTCATTCTCCTATCCTCAATCCTTACAGGTGACATCTCAAAAGTCAAGTTTTCTTTTAATTGTACTGTATCAGGTGTTATGACATGATCAGGGCTAGGAATATATTTTCGAAGTTGTAACACATAAAAGACACTGTGGAGATTTGAAAGAAAAGGTGGTAAAGCTATTTGAAAAGCATCTAGACCTATCCACCGAAGAATTTAATAAGGTCTAAGGAATTTAGGAGTAAGCTTTCTAGACTTGAGAACTCGACCGACCCCAGTCGTAGGCGTGACTTTCAAAAACACTTGCTCTCCTTCCTCAAATTCAACAAATTTTTTTCTTTTGTCTGCATAGCTCTTTTGTCGACTTTGAGCCATTCTCATCTTCTCCTGAATCATCTTGACTTTCTCAGTCATTTGTTGTATGAGATCAGGTCCAACTATAAGTCGGTCTCCGTCTTGATACCAACATCAAGGTGTTCTACACCTTCATCCATATAAAGCCTCATAGGGAGCCATCCCTATGCTCGAATGATAACTGTTGTTGTAGATGAACTCTACCAACGGTAAAACTTCATCCCAACTTCCAGTTTGCTCTAAAACACAAGCTCTAAGCAAATCTTCCAATAATTGAATTGTTCTTTCTGATTGATCATCGGTTTGTGGATGATATGTAGAACTTAAGTGTAACTTTGTTCCCATTGCTTCTTGAAGACTTTGCCAAAATTTTGACTTAAATCTTGGATCTCTATCAGAAATAATACTTGTAGGTACACTATGTAGTCTGACAATTTCACCGATATACAATTGAGTCAACTTCTCCAATGAATATCTTATGTTGATAGGCAAAAAGTGTGCTGACTTCGTGAGTCAATCCATAATTACCCATATCAAATCATAACCCCCTTTTTGTCCTTGGCAATCCAACGATAAAGTCCATTGCAATACTATCCCATTTCCATTCAGGAATAATTAAGGGTTGTAATATTCCAGACGGTCTCTGATGTTCAACCTTCGCTTTCTAACAGACTAGACAGGAAGATACATATATAGAAATATCTCTCTTCATTACATGCCACCAAAATAACTTCTTCAAATCTTGGTATATCTTGGTTATTCCTGGGTGCATACTCAACTGACTCGTATGAGCATGTTCAAGAATGTACTTCCGGAGTTCTTGATCCTTAGGCACACATACTCTACCTTGGAATCTTAAAATTTCATCACTTCCTTCCTCTAATGTTAATACACCGCCCTGCTTCATCAGCTCCCTTTCTTCTTATAAGAACTTGTCAACTTTCTACTTCTCTCGGATGTCATTCATTAACTCACTTGAGATTGTGACCATGTTCATACAGATTTTGCTCGGCATTAATTCCACAAAAGACCATACGGCTCTGAATTGTTCTATCAAATCCATTTCTCTAATCATCATGGCAGAAACGCTGATCGTCTTCCTACTTAAGGCATCGACCACAACATTGGCCTTTCCAAGGTGATACTGAAGTTAGAAATCATAATCTTTTAGGAATTCCAACCACCTTCACTGTCTCATGTTCAACTCTTTTTGATCATATAAATACTTCAAGCTCTTATGAACACTAAGGATGTTGAATGTTGCTCTGTCAAGAAAATGTCTCTATGTCTTCAAAGCAAATACAACAGCAGCTAATTCCTAGTCATGAGTTGGGTAGTTCTTCTCATGTACTCGTAGTTGCCTCGAAGCATAAGCTACTACTCTTCTGCTTTGCATAAGGACACACCCTATTCCTTGGTATGAAGCATCACAATACACTTCAAAAGGTTCTTTTGGGTCATGCAGAACTAACACTGGTGAAGTAGTTAGTCTCTTTTTCAGCTCTTGAAAACTCTCTTCACAAGCATCCATCCACTCAAAAGCTTGATTCTTCCTTGTGAGTTAAGTGAGAGGTCCAGCTATCTTTAAGAATCTTTCAATAAAATCTCCGGTAATATCCAGCTAATCCAACAAAGCTTTGAATTTCTATCACTGTCTTCGGCCTTTCCTATTGCAAAACAGCTTCTACCTTTGACGGGTCTACAGCAATCCCTTCCTTTGAGATCACATGGCCAAAAAACTTGATCTCATCCAGCCAAAATTCACATTTGGATAACTTGGCATACAACTTTTTCTCTCTCAGAATCTGAAGGACTAAGCTGAGGTGTTCAGCATGATCTTCCTGATTTCGAGAGTAGATCAGGATATCGTCAATGAAGACAACAACAAACCTGTCCAAATAAGGGCGAAAGATTCTATTCATATAGTCCATGAATATGGCAGGTGCATTCGTTATGCCAAATGGTATCACCAGGTACTCGTAGTGTCCATAACGAGTACGAAAAGCTGTTTTGGGAATATCTTCCACTTTTACTTTGATTTGATGGTAACCCGATCACAAATCAATCTTAGAAAACATTGTTGCTCCCTTCAATTGATCCATCAAGTCATCTATCCTTGGAAGTGGATACTTATTCTTGATTGTGACTTTGTTTAACTGACGATAGTCTATGCACAACCATGAGATACCATCCTTCTTCTTAACTAGAAGTACCGACACTCCCCAAGATGACACATTAGGTCTAACAAATTGCTTCACCAGGAGTTCTTCCAACTGCTTCTTGAATTCGACTAACTCTGCTAGTGATATTCTATAGGGCACTATGGAAATAGGACCAGCTCCAGGTACAAGGTCAATGGCGAACTCGATCTCCCGCTCCGGTGGTAAACCAGGTACATCTTTAGGAAAAACTTTGGAAAATTCTCTAACCACTGAAATTGCATCCACATCTACCTCATTCTCGACTTTTAAAGAATATAATAGCATGTATTCTTGAGCTCCTTCTTTCAAGAAAGCTTTCACTTTGTTGACCATCAAAAATCTAGAATTCTCATCCAAAGGAAAAACCATGGTTTTTCTAGAACAATCTAATAGGACATGGTTATAAGATAACTAATCCATTCCTAAAATTATGTCTAACTGGGAAAGAGGTAAACAGATCAAATCAATAGAAAAGATTCGACCTTCAACAACCAATGGACAACTTAAACAGACTTTGGCAGTAACAACAGGTTTAACAGTAGGGGTTGAAACAGTTAAGTCAAAAGGCAAAGAAGACATAGGAAAACCAAGTTGTCTCACACAGTCATAGGAAATAAAAGAATAGGTTACCCCAGAGTCATACAGTACGGTTAAAAAATTACCCTCTATGAGACCTTCTCCATGTATAAGATCTTCATATTGAGAGGCTTCAGCACCACTCAGAGTGTAAACTCTACCTCCAGCCTGCAGTTTCGTAGTTCTTGCAGCATTAACTGAAGGTTCAGCCTTTGTCTGATTGCAGTCGTGAGAAACATGTACGGCCTTCCTGCATCTGAAACTGTTGGGAATTTGCAGATCAAAAGTCTCGCAGCGGAATAACAGAATTCCCTCTCAGGATCCATGCGAAAAATCCATAATCCGAGTTTTTAAATTTTTACCTCTTGAAGCGTGATAAACACAAGCGAGGTGAATCACCAACATCGTAATAGCGACGATGTTTCTGCGGTATCCACACGAACAGACTTGCAAAAGGAGTCACGCCTCTGTTTTCGTAGTGCTAGCTGCGAAGAGAGGAGAAGAAGACCTCACTATCTCTCACTCACTTTCTGTAGGTGCGGCTAGGGTTGTGATGTAACCTAGTAGCAGCCCCCTTAGCAGTATTATTTATAACAAAGGCTGCCTTAAGTGAGTGTGAGCAATAGCAAGGTAAGTGGCGCAACCCTAAACCCATCTGTCATGAGTTAGGCCCACAGTGGAATCCGAGTCCAACTTGGATTCTGATTACTCCAATTTAGTCTGTTCTCAGTGTGCGACCCTGCAGGTTCTCATGACGTTGGTAGTAATATTAAAATCTCATTTTAATATTACAAACAGTGAGCGGTATCTAGCAACACATCACTGCTACCCAAGTAATGAGAATGTCAGTGATTTGACATAACCTATCTGTGACCAATGTTTCCGTGTAGTTTAGTCTCTTTGTCCAGATATCCAGATTGAACACAAGGCATGGAATGTGTCACCCTTGTTTAGTTCAATCTTTAGTTTCCTGATTCCCGAGTAGACATAGTAATAACAAATAAGATCAATATCTCATATTGACTCATTTGAGCATGGCCATGCATTTCGTAGTCTCACTCAATCAGGGGGCCCGAAGATATCGCTCCTGTTATGTAGGAGGGACAAATCCCATCTAGGTCACTCACATTCCTCCACATGTATTGCGGCATGTCTAATAACCAACGTTATAATCATCTTGTTATAGATGACGTTTGATGGCATTAAAACACACAACTCCTCATGTAGGAATAGTAGTGATTTCAGGTCAAAGGACCATATACACCATTATCACTATGAGAATCGCTTATGACACTCACGTAACGATCCACGTAGCGTTCTCATGGCGGGTCTATCCAATACATCATTACTCTAATATGTATCCATGTGTAGACTTGATATGTCATATCCATGACCCGTGAGATGTGGTCATCAGTCTACGCACATACTAGCCTCAATGTATTATTGTTGTCCTAATTAACAATAATACTTGACTAGGGACATTTAAGAATAGTGTTTTATCCAATAGGATCTCACGATCAAGTCATCCACTTGATGTCCTATGGTATCAAACTTACTATTCTAAGTCATCCACTTAGAATAAATGAAATGCCTCATATAAAATAACATAATATAATGTATGTAAATACAAACAAAATGTATTGGCCACTAGGGCATACACCAACAGAAACAAATGATCACTTTGATTATGCAATCCCTCATGTAGCGCTCCTTCTCGCACTTCATGCATCTCGGCGTAAATGTCGTAGTTTGACCAGTTCTACTCGGACTTCCTCCAGGACCTCCACCTTGTGGTCGTTGTTGTTGATTTCCTGGTGGTCTTGAATAAGGCTTTTTCTAGTAATGATTGGCATTACCACTTCCTCATCTTTAGGACCGAAAAGGTCCAAAGTTGCGGTTCCTCGTGTCCCATGTAATGCCCTTTTTTCTAGAACACGAAGAAGGAACGTCACACTATAGTGAAGTGAACAATGAAATATAAATTGCAGAAAATAATAATTACTTTAAAACTCATAGACCCAGTTCATTTTATAGACGTATAGGTTCTTTTCTAAATGACATTACATATTTTTATTGTTTATTGTACTAAATTGAAATATTATCAAGTAGTGTCAAGAGAATTAACTTAAAGGTACTTTTCGTAGCGAGACAATAGTTAAAATGGTCACATTAAAAACTGACATAAAATAAACCATACATCCATACATATATATATATATATATATATATATATATATATATATATATATATATGCATCACTTTGTTTAATTACATCATAACTTATACACAAAAAGCAAAAGATGTACCCACCCGAGATGATACAAATATACACCCATCAAATACAGCAAAATGTCAGACTTCCCAAAAAAATAAACGGTTAGCCATTAGTAGCCACCAACAGTATCAGCCCCTAAGACTGACGAGAAGGGGCCGAAGCAGGGTCCTCCTCAGGGTCTTCCTTATCCGATGAAATATCCATCGTAGCAACTGAATTTTGAGCAGAAGCCCGAGCAGTGGAAAGAAAGGAATCATCCTGTGGGTTATAGTAAAGGTCCTCCCACAAATCTCTAATTAGAAGGTAAAACTCTAAATGGACAAAAGCATTAAAATAAAAAATAGGCAGGTCATAGCGACCCCAAGCTAGAGACACCGTCAGCTCCCCGTGATAAATACATCGATCCGTCTGCACAATTATGTGCCAGCAATCGAGACCTCCATGGAAGGTAATCCTAGTATAACCCAAAAATCCGAGTGGGCATGATGACATCCTCAACACGCTCTAGTCGTAGTAGGGCCAGAAGCCGGGAAACTCAGGCGTTTCCTTCTCTTCCTCACGAATGTCTTCTGAGAAGTACATAAATAAATGCGAATATCAAAATGTAGAAAGAGGTGAGACACCTAACTTTCATTACCAAAATGGCAGTAAGAAAACAGAACGGCGCTGGACGCCCACATAACAACACAGTTCATATATTCAATCATAGTAATAATAAAATTGACAGTAAAAGTGGAACAACATTAAATCATAGTAAGAATTAACAATAACAGGAAGATAACAGTAATATCTCCAACAGTCAATAGTCCAAAGATCAGATAATTATTATAGTAGTAAGAACAGATATTTTCACAGTTATAATTGCTCATGCTCAATGAATTATGAGACTAACAATGCACAATACATATAGTACCAAATCCCTACTCCATGGAGCTAGACACTAACATTTCAGAGAGAATGATCAAGGAGTCATGTCAGTATCTCAATAGCCTTAAAAATAGTGTGCTACATCTCACAAAAACATTTACGCAAATGGCTTATACATGGCACCTCAACAGTTGATCGCGATACAAGACATCGTCTCAGTCTGGATCATCGGTGTATTTGCATCGGTCTATCCCACGGCCCCTGTGGAGCTACCACTGTTTATTGTGAGACACCCGCAGCCCGACACCCCCAAGGTCAACTACTATGACCCTACGCTTAGTCTACTCGCACCCGCACATAAGTGTTATTCAATCTCCTACGCATACATCGCCTTTCCAAGAATGTCCAACGAACAACACATATACATGATGATGCAATGTACATCATGTATGTTTATCAATGATACATTAATCATAAAGCATACCACAATGGCATATGATTATTTCTCAATATCAACATTTCATAATTTAATCAAGTACTTAGTCCCACATAGGGACTCACAATAACATAGAACCAATTCTCAACATTAACATATATACTTATGGTTCGTCAATTATCACAATTTCATGTTATGGAATCTAACATTTCCAACATCTTAGATCTTGATCAATTATGAGAAGTTTAGGTTAAATAACCCTTAGAAATCGTGGCTCTCTTAAGAGTTATTACTTAATTTAATTCTTCCATATCATTATGGATTATGTATATCTCAAAGTGCTTAATTTCCAAAAATGCACCAAGGCATCATTTGAACCAATTTTTTTTCTAAAAACCGTGACCTCCCTAGGTCTTCAAAGTTCCAATTTTTTTCTATTTTATGCATTAATCACTTGATACCTAATCACTCAAATCTTATCTCACACAAAATCAATCCAATCCCTTAAAATCCAAGGCCAAAACCGTGGCCTCACATTAGTGTAGGAAACCCTCAAATTTTGTATTTATTAATTCTAACATTATCAAACATTCCAACACCCCCAATGCATTCAAAATCATCATTCAACCATCAACCTCAATCAAGAACACATGAACATGCAAAATCATCAAACAAAGTAAGCATTCAAATATGGATTTCTCCATCAACATTCACACAAGGGTCTTCTCACCACCAATAATGGTTGAAGTGAGTAAATCTCCTTCTTACCTAAAGGAAGAACATGAAAATGGCCTCTAAGTTGCTTCTTGGTGGTTTCGGTTTTGGGGTCCAAAAACCCTAGAAATTTCAAACACAAAGAATCAACACCAATCTTAGAAAAAGATGGATCTTTGTTCTCCAATGAGACCATGGAACACGAAAATGAAGAAAAGGAAAAGAAAAAATGGAAACTTTACCTTAAAGTTCGAAGCTTGGTCTTGGAAGACAATGGAGGAGATGATGGATTTTGAAGAAACTTTCCAAATAGAAAGTGTAGAGGATGATGAGGGGAGTGTAGAAATGATGTTGGTGAGGTGAAAAAGTGAAAGAAAATGGTCACCAATGGGCTGCCAAAACCATGAGGGAAGGAGAAGAAGAAAAGAGAAGGTGAAGAGAAATGAAGATGAAACTTGAGGAGAGAGAAAGTGCAGGACGAAATGAGAGATATTTTGATAAAATGTGTTAAGTGTGGGAGCAAAATTTTGCTCCCCTTAGGCATGCATTGTGGCGGCAATGAGAGAGAGAGAAGAGGGAAAATTGGCTTCCCCAACAAGCCAAGGGCAACTTAGTTATTTGGTGGTCAAAGCTTCTCAAAGAAGCTTTGATTAAAATATAATATATTTAAATTAAAGTGGATTTGATTAGATATAAAGTGGATTACATTATGATAATGTGATAGGATTTTCAATACATACTATTATCCAATGGACAATTATTACAGTTGACAAAAGTCAGTATTAATTATCCAGCGGATAAAAATTATACAACGATTTATTATTTTATCAGATAAAACTTCTCGAAAAATGTAAACTTCGTAAACTGTGTCCAGTCTCAGGTTTAGTAAGGTCTCCCATCGACATTTTCACAGATCAAGATTCTCGGGAAAAATATCTCATTTTCCTGGCTCAGCACAGTTTGCATGTAAAACGAAAAATAATATTAAAATATTTCGCATTCTCTGAAAAATCTAGAAAAATTCTCAAAAATCACAAATATTATTAAATGAATATTTATAATAAAATAAATAAATTTTGGGGTGTTACAACTCTCCCCATCAAATAAGAATTTCGTCCTCAAAATTTTCATATCTTAGAATAATTGTGGGTATTGCTCCTTCATCTTGTCTTCTATTTCCCATGTCGCATCTCCGGTTGTTTCGTTCCAGATCACTTTCACCAATGGAATGTCTTTCCCTCTGAGTTGCTTCATTTCCTATCCTCAATCCTTATAAGAGTCGTTTCATAAGTCAAGTTTTTCTTTAATTGTACTGAATCAGGTGCTATGACATGATCAGGGCTGGGAATATATTTTCGAAGTTGTGACACATGGAAAACATTGTGGAGGTTTGAAAGAAAAGGTGGTAAAGCTATTTGATAAGCAATGGGACCTACCCGACGAAGAATTTTGTAAGGTCCAAGGAATTTAGGAGTAAACTTTCTAGATTTGAGAACCCGACCGACCCCAGTCGTAGGCATGACTTTCAAGAACACATGCTCTCCTTCCTCAAATTCAAGAGGTTTCGTCCTTTTGTCCACATAGCTCTTTTGTCGACTTTGAGCCGTTCTCATCTTTTCCTGAATCATCTTGACCTTCTCAGTCGTCTGTTGAGTAAGATTAGGTCCAACTGTGAGCCGCTCTCCATCCTGATACTAGCATAATGGTGTTCTACACCTTCGCCTATATGGAGCCTCATAGGGAGCCATCCTTATACTTGAATGATAACTGTTGTTGTAGGTAAACTCTACCAATGGTAAAATTTCATCCTAACTTTCAGTTTGTTCTAGGGCACAAGCTCTCAGCAAATCTTCCAATGATTGAATTGTCATCTCAGATTGACCGTCAGTCTGAGGATGGTAAGCAGAACTCAGACATAGCTTTGTTCCCATTGGTTCTTGAAGACTCTGCCAAAATTTCAATATAAATCTCGGATCTCTATAGGAAATGATACTTGTAGGCACACCATATAGTCTGACAATTTCACTGATATACAACTAAGTCAACTTCTCCAATGGATATCTTATGTTGATCAGCAAGAAATGTGCTGACTTCGTAAGTCGATCCACAATTACCCATATTGAATCATATCCTTTTCTGGTCTTTGGAAATCTGACAACTAAGTCTTTGGCAATACTATCCCATTTCCATTCGGGAAGTCAAAGGCTGTAACATTCCAAAAGGTCTTTGATGTTCAATCTTTGTTTTCTGGCAAACTAAACAGGAAGATACGCATCTAGCAATATCTTTTTCATTCCATGCCACAAAAATAACTTCTTCAAATTTTGGTACATTTTGGTTATTCCAGGATGCATACTCAACTGACTCGTATGAGCATGTTCGAGTATATACTTCCTGAGTTTTTCATCTTTAGCCGCACAGAATCTACCTTAGAAACTTAAAATTCCATCACTTCCTTCCTCTAATGTTGATATACCGCCTTGCTTCATCAGTTCCTTTTCTTCTTGTAAGAATTTGTCAACCTTCTACTTTTCTAGTATATCTTCCATCAAATCATCCGAAATAGTGACCATATTCATGTAGATTTTTCTGGCATTAATTCTACAAAAGACCACATATCTCTGAATTATTCTATTAAATCCTTTTCTCTGATCATCATGGTAGAAACGCTGATCGTTTTCTTGCTTAAGGTATCGGCCACAACATTAGCCTTTCTAGGGTGATACTGAAGTTGGAAATCATAATCTTTTAGGAATTCCAACCACCTCCGCTGCCTCATGTTCAACTTTTTCTGGTCATACAAATATTTCAAGCTCTTGTGGTCACTGGAGACATTGAACGTCACTCTATAGAGATAATGTCTCCATATCTTGAAAGCAAATACAACAGCAGCTAACTCCAAGTCATGTGTTGGGTAGTTCTTCTCATGTACTCCCAATTGTCTCGAGGCATAAGCCACCACTTTTTCGCTTTGCATAAGCACACACCCCAATCCTTGGTATGAAGCGTCATAGTACACTTTGAATAGTTCACTTGGATCTAGCAAAACTAACACTGATGAAGTAGTTAGTCTCCTTTGTAGCTCTTGAAAACTTCCTTCGCAGGCATCCGTCCATTCAAAAGCTTGATTCTTCCTCGTGAGTTGAGTAAAAGGTCCGGAAATCTTAGAAAATCCTTCAATGAACCTCTGGTAATATCCGGCTAATCCCACAAAGCTTCGAATTTCTGTCATCGTCTTCGGCCTTTCCCATTGTAGAACAGCTTCCACTTTTGATGGGTCTACAATAATTCCTTCCTTTGAAATCACATGGCTTAAGAATTTAACTTCGTTCAACTAAAACTTACACTTTGACAACTTCGCGTACATCTCTTTCTCCTTCAAAATCTAAAGAACTATACTGAGATGTTCAGCATGATCCTCCTGATTTTGCGAATAGATCAAGATGTCATCAATGAAGACAACGACGAATCTGTCCAAATAAGGACGAAAGATTCTATTCATATAATCCATGAAAATAGAAGGTGCATTAGTCACACCAAAAGGCATCACCAAGTATTCGTAGTGTCTATAACGAGTATGAAAAGCTATTTTGGGAATGTCTTCCACTTTTACTCTAATCTGATGGTAGCCTGGTCACAAATCGATCTTCAAAAACACCGCCGCTCCTTTCAGTTGATCCATTAGGTCGTCTATCCTTGGTAATGGATACTTATTCTTGATTGTGACTTTGTTTAACTGACGATAATCCACACACAATCTCGAAGTATCGTCTTTCTTCTTAACTAGCAATACTGGTGCTCCCTAAGGTGATACACTGGGCTAACGAATTGTTTCTCCAAAAGTTCTTCCAATTGCTTCTTGAGCTCAACTAGCTCTGTTGGGGATATTCTGTAAGGCGCTATGGAAATAAGACCAGCTCTAGGCACAAGGTCAATGGTAAACTCGATCTCTCGCTCTAGTGGTAAACCAGGTACATCTTCAAGAAAGACTTCAGGAAATTCTCTAATCACTGGAATTGTGCTTACATCTACCTCATTCTCGATTTTCAAATACGACAACAACATATATCCTCGAGCTCCTTCTTTCAAGAAAGCTTTCACTTGGTTGGCCGTCAAAAATCTAGAATTCTCATTCAAAGGGAAAACTATAGTTTTTCTAGAACAATCTAACAGGACATGGTTAGTAGATAACTAATCCATTCCTAAGATCACATCTAATTGAGATAGTGGCAAACAGATCAAATCAACAAAAAAGATTCGACCTTTAACAATCAAAGGACAATCTAGACAGACTTTGGAAGTAACAACAAGTTTAGCGGTAGGGGTCGAAACAGTCAAATCAAAAGGTAAAGAAGACACAGGTAAACCAAGCCTTTTTACACAGTCATAGGAAATGAAAGAATGAGTTACACCAGAGTTATACACTACAGTTAAAAGATTACCTTTTATGACACCTTCCCCTTGTATAAGATCTTCAGATTTAGAGGCTTCAGCACCACTCAGGGTGTAAACTCTACCTCCAGCTTGCGGTTTCGCAGTCTTAGCAGCATTGACAGAAGGCTCTGCCTTAGGTTAATTACAGTCACAAGAAATGTGTCCAGGTTTCCCATACCTGAAGTAAATAATTCCTTTAATAGTGTAGTCCCTTGTATAGTGCTCTTTCCCATACTTCATGCATCTTGGTGTAGACGTTGGAGTTTGACCAGTCCTTCCAAGACTTCCACTAGGACTTCCACCTTATGGTCGTTGTTGCTGATTTCCAGGTGTCTGGAATAAGGCTTCTTCTGGTAATGATTAGCATTACTGTTTCCTCCTCTTTGAGACTGAAAAGGTCCAAAGTTGCGGTTTCTTGTGTCCCGCGCCTGGTCTAAGTCTTCCACCCGGCGACACGTATCAAGCAGCTCCGAAAACTGGTTAATCTTCAAAGTGATAACCGCCCTCTTCACATCGTGTCTTAGGCCTTCCTTGAACTTTCGACATTTCCATGCTTCGTTTG
This sequence comes from Ormosia emarginata, assembly GCA_029884605.1. Lineage (NCBI taxonomy): Eukaryota > Viridiplantae > Streptophyta > Magnoliopsida > Fabales > Fabaceae > Ormosia > Ormosia emarginata. Next base: position 5,516,297 of record JAQQTP010000074.1, read on the forward strand.
GTTGGTGTTGAAAGTAGGTTGAGAACCTCGATAAGCTCTCAAACCTTGCAGCATACTCACTTACAGTCATATTTTCTTGCCGCAAACCTAGAAACTCCATCTCCTTAGCATGTTTGGCACTTTCCGAGAAATATTTATTCAAGAATCTCTCCTTGAATACTGCCCAAGCAATCTCTCAACCTTCTGCCTCTAGTAGTCTCTATTCTCTGGTCCACCAATCCTCTATGTCTCTAATCAGCATAAACGCAGCATAAGTCACCTTCTTGTCATTAGCACAGTTCATACCTATGAATATCTTCTCCAGTTCCTTGATCCAAAGAGTAGCCTTCTCAAGATCAAATTCTCCCTTAAATTGTGGAGGGTTAGTACGACAAAATTCCACCAAGCTTTAGGCATTTGCCGTAGCTTCAAGTTATTGTGCAGTCCTCTCTTATTGTTGAGCCGTCTGATGGTTTTGTTGCAGTATGGCCTCAACCATCTTCTGAATTGCCTCGATTGTAGTAGTCATATCTCCTTTCCGAGCCATAATTCTCTTTCAAGTCAAACTATACAAAACACAAAGAAAAGTCAGATGTATCCTTGCAGAATACCAAATACAGAGAATCACATAGCACAAAGAAGACAATCCAAAACCACAAGACCCAAAAGAAAATTTAAACCAAGGCTCTGATACCAAGACAGTGGAACGCCCCTTTTTCTAGGACATGAAGAAGGAACATCACACCATAGTGAAGTGAACAACGAAATATAAATTGTGAAAAATAATAATTACTTTAAAACTCATAGACCCAGTTCATTTTATAGACGTATAGGCTCCTTTCTAAATGATATTATATTTTGTTGTTGTTGTTGTTGTTGTTTGTTGTATTGAATTGTAATATTATCAAGTAGTGTCAAGAGAATTAACTTAAAGTACTTTTCGTAGTGAGACAATAGTTAAAATAGTTACATTAAAAACTGACATAAAATAAACCATACATCCGTAGACTATATATATATTTTATTTATATACATCAGCCTATTTAATTACATCATAACTTATACACAAAAAGCAAAAGATGTACCCACCCGAGATGATACAAATATACACCCATCAAATATAGCAAAACATCAGGCTTTCCAAAAAAATAAATAGTTAGCCATCAGTAGCCACCAACAGTATCAGCCCCTAAGACTGACGAGAAGGGACCGAAGCAGGGTCCTCCTCAGGGTCTTCCTCATCAGATGAAATAGCCATCGGAGCGACCGAATTTCGAGCAGAAGCCCGAGTAGTGGAAAAGAAAGGAATCATCCCGTGGGATATAGTAAAGGTCCTCCCACAAATCTCTAATTAGCAGGTAAAACTCTAAATGGACAAAAGCATTAAAATAAAAAATAGGCGGGTTATAGTGACCCCAAGCTAGAGACACCGTCAGCTCCCCGTGATAAACACATCGATTCGTCTGCACATTTATGTGCTAGCAATTGGGACCTCTATGGAAGGTAATCCTAGTATAACCCAAAAATTCGCGTGGGCGTGACAATATCCTCAGCACGTTCTAGTCATAGTAGGGCCAGAAGCTGGGAAACTTAGGCATTTCCTTTTCTTCCTCACGAATGTCTTCTCAGAAGTACATACATAAATGGGAATATTGAAATATAGAAAGAGGTGAGACACCTAGCTTTCATTACCAAAATGGAAGTAAGAAAACAGAACGGCACTGGATGCCCACAAAATAACACAGTTCATATATTCAATCGCAGTAATAATAAAATTGACAGTAAAAGTGGAACAACATTAAATCATAGTAAGAATCAACAATAACAGGCATATAACAGTAATATCTCCATCAGTCAACAGTCCAAAGATCAGATAATTATTACAGTAGTAAGAACAGATATTTTCACAGTTATAATTGCTCATGCTCAATGAATTATGAGACCAACAATGCACAATGCATATAGTACCAAGTCCCTACTCCATAGAGCTAGACACTAATATTTCGAAGAGAATGTTCAAAGAGCCATGCCATTATCTCAATAACCTTAAAAATAGTGTGCTACATCTCATAAAAATATTTGCACAAATGGCTTATACATGACACCTCAACAGTTGATCGCGATTTAGGACAACGTCTTAGTTTGGATCATCGGTGTGTTTGCATCGGTCTATCCCACGGCCCTAGTGGAGCTACCACTGTCTATTGTGAGACATCCGCACCTTGACGCCCCCAAGGTCAACCACTATGACCCTACGCTTAGTCTACTCGCACCCGCACATAGGTGTTATTCAATCTCCTAGGCATGCATCGCCTTTCCAATAAAGTCAAATGGACAACACATATGCATGACGATGCAATGTACATCATGTATGTTTATTAATGATACATTAATCATAAAGCATACCACAATGGCATATGATTATTTCTCAATATCAACATGTCATAATTTAATCAAATACTTAGTCCCACATAGGGACTCACAATAACATAGAACCAATTCTCAACATTAATATATATACTTATGGTTCGTCAATTATCACAATTTCATGTTATGGAATCCAACATTTCTAACATCTTAGATCTTGATCAATTATGAGAAGTTTAGGTTTAAAAACCCTTAGAAATCGTGGCTCTCTTAAGAGTTATTACTCAATTTAATTCTTCCATCTCATTATAGATTATGTATATCTCAAAGTCCTTAATTTCCAAAAATGCACCAAGGCATCATTTGAACCCAAAATTTTCTCTAAAAACCGTGACCTCCCTAGGTCTTCAAAGTTCCAATTTCTTTCCATTTTATGCATTAATCACTTGATACCTAATCACTCAAATCTTATCTCACACAAAATCAATCCAATCCCTTAAAATACAAGGCCAAAACCATGGCCTCACATTAGTGTAGGAAACCCTCAAATTTTGTATTTATTAATTCTAACGTTATCAAACATTCCAACACCCCCAATGCATTCAAAATCATCATTCAACCATCAACCTCAATGAAGAACACATGAACATGCAAAATCATCAAACAAAGTAAGCATTCAAATATAGATTTCTCTATCAACAATCACACAAGGGTCTTCTCACTACCAATAATGGTTGAAGTAAGTAAATCTCCCTCTTACCTAAAGGAAGAACACGGAAATGGCCTCCTGGTTGCTTCTTGGTGTTTTCGGTTTTGGGGTCCAAAAACCCTAGAAATTTCACACACAAAGAATCAACACCAAGCTTAGAAAAAGATGGATCTTTGGTCTCCAATGAGACCATGGAACACGAAAATGAAGAAAAGGAAAAGAAAAAATGGAAACTTTACCTTAAAGTTTGAAGCTTGGTCTTGAAAGACAATGGAGGAGATGATGGATTTTGAAGAAACTTTCCAAATAGAAAGTGTAGAGGATAATGAAGGGAGTGTAGAAATGATGTTGGTGAGGTGAAAAAGTGAAAGAAAATGGTCACCAATGGGCTGCCAAAACCATGAGGGAAGGAGAAGAAGAAGAGAGAAGGTGGAGAGAAATGAAGATGAAACTTGAGGAGAGAGAAAGTGTAGGATGAAATGAGAGATATTTTGATAAAATGTGTTAAGTGTGGGAGCAAAATTTTGCTCCCCTTGGGCATGCATTGTCGCGACAATGGGAGAGAGAGAAGGGGGAAAATTGGCTTCCCCAATAAGCCAAGGGTAACTTAGTTATTTGGTGGTCAAAGCTTCTCAAAAAAGCTTTGATTAAAAGACAATATGTTTGAATTAAAGTGGATTTGATTAGCCATAAAGCGGATTACATTAGGATAATGTGATAGTGTTTTCAATACATACTATTATCCAATGGACAATTGTTATCGTTGACAGAAGTCAGTATTAATTATCCTGCGGATAAAAATTATACAGTGATTTATTATTTTATCAGATAAAACTTTTCGAAAAACGTGAAACCTTGTAAACCAAGTCTAGTTTCGGGTTTAGTAACATCCTCCATCGACATTTCCACAGATCAAGGTTCTCGGGAAAAATATCTCATTTTTCTAACTCTTCTCAATTTGCACGTAAAATGAAGAATAATATTAAAATATTCCACTTTCTCAGAAAAATCCAAAAAAATTCTCAAAAATTACAAATATTGTTAAATGAATATTTATAAAAAAAATAAATAAATTTTGGGGTGTTACATCCCACATTTGGTCTAAGTCTTCCATCCGATGACACGTGTTAAGCAATTCTGAAAACTGATTGATCTTCAATGTTATAATAGCTCTTTTCACATCATGCCTTAGACCTTCCTCAAACTTCCGACATTTCCATACTTCATTCAGTTGGTGTTGAAAGTAAGTCAAGAACCTCGACAAGCTCTCAAATTTTGTAGCTTACTCACTTACAGTCATATTTCCTTGCTGCAAGCCAAGAAACTTCATCTCCTTAGCATGTCTAGCACATTTCGGGAAATATTTATTCAAGAATCTCTCCTTAAATACCACCCAAGTAATTTCTCGACCTTCTGTCTCCAGCAATCTCTGTTCTCCGGTCCACCAATCCTCTGCATCTCCAACTAGCATAAACGCAGCACAAGTCACCTTCTTATCGTTAGCACAGTTCATACCTGTGAATATCTTCTCCAGCTCTTTGATCCACAGAGTAGCCTTCTCAGGATCAAATTCTCCTTTAAATTGTGGAGGATTAGTGCAACAAAATTCCGCCAAGTTTTGGGCATCAGTGGTGGCTTCAAGCTGTTGTGCAGTCCTCTCTTGCTGTTGAGTAGTTTGCTAGTTCTGTTGCAGCATAGCCTCAGCCATCTTCTGAATTGCCTCAATCGCTGTAGTCATATCTCCCTTCCGAGCCATAATTCTCTTCCAAGTCAAACTATACAAAACACAGGTAAAAGTCAGATGTATCCCTTCGGAATACCAAATACAGAGTATCACATAGCATAAACAAGACAGTCCAAAACCACAAGACCTAAAAGAAAACTTAAACTGGGGCTCTGATACCAAGACAATGCAACACCTCTTTTTGTAGGAGAATGAACGTCACACTATAGTAAAACGAATGAAATGAAAATGCAGAAAATATAAATACATTTATTAATTAAGACCCGGTTCATATTTGTTATCTGAATAAAAATTTTCCATTTTAATAGTGTAATAATCGGGTATTGAAATATGTGTACATTTTTTTTTAGTAAAGAGATAATAATAAATATAGATACAATAAAAATCGACATGAAATGAAACCATACATTCACAATATATATATAATAGCATCAAGCCTATTTTAATTACATCAACATGTGTACAAAAAGCAAAAAGCTTTACCCACCCCCAAGATGTTTACAACATATACAACCCATCACAATAGTAAAACATCATGCTCTCCAAAAAGATATATGGATAGCCATCAGTAGCCACGACAGTATCAGGCCCTAAGAATGACGAGAAGGAACCATAGCAGGATCCTCCACGTGGTCCTCCTCATCCAATGAAATCGCCATCGGAGCGACCGAGTTTTAAGCAAAAGCTCGAGCAGTGGAGAGGAAAGAGTCCTCTTATGGGGTATAATAAAGGTCATCCCACAAATCTCTAATAGGCAGGTAAAACTCTAAATGGACAAAAGTTATAAAATCAAAGACAAGCAGGTCATAGCGACCCCAGGCCAAAGACATAATCAGCCCCCCGTGATAGATGCAACAGTTCGTGCTCAAATTTATATTCCAGCAGTCTGGACCACCGTGAAAGGTCATCCTTGCGTAACCCAAGAACTAGCGCAGATGCGAAGACATCTTCAAACAACACTACTCGTAATTGGGCCAGAACCCAGGAAAATCATGTGCTTCCTTTTCTTCCTCGCGAATGTCTTCTCGGTGGTACATAATTTGTAACAGAAGCACAGATATATATAGAAAAGAGGTGAGACACCCAGCATTCAATACCAATACAGTAGCAAGGAAACAGAACAGCGCTGGATGCCCACATAACTTTTACAACACAAATATTTATCAACAGTATAAATAAAGATAATAGTAACAATCAAGTAAGCAATAAAAGAGAAATAACAACAAAATCTCAGGCAGTAAACAATTTATCGAATCAGATAATTATATCAACAGTAAAAGCAAATAATTCAACAGCCATGAGTACTCATGCTCAATGAAATATGAGATTGACAATGGACAGTGCACAATGCATCATGGTACCAAAATCCTACTCCATGGATTTAGACATAAACATTTCGGAGAGAATGATCAAGGAGTCATGCCAGTATCTCGATAGCCTTAAAAATAAAATGCTTCATCTCATAAAAATATTTGCGCAATATGACTTATACATGGCACCTCAACAATTGATCACGATATAGGACAGCGTCTTGGTCCGGATCATCAGTGTGTTTGCATCAGTCTAACCCACGGCCCCAGTGGAGCTACCACTGTTTATTGTGAGACATCCGCACCCCGACGCCCCCAAGGTCAACCACTATGACCCTACGCTTAGTCTACTCGCTTCTGCACAAAGGTGTTATTTAATCTCCTAAGCACACATCGCCTTTCACAATAAAGTCCAACGGACATCACATATGTTTGACAACTCAATTTACATCATGTATGTGTATCAATGATATGTTCCTCATAGACAATGCATCATATGCATATTCATCAAGAAGTATTTCTCATGGAACATATTATAATGCCATATAAATAATTCTCAACAATATCATGCCACAATTTCATCAAGTACAATTCACAAATACTTAGTTCCACATATGAACTCACAAAAGCATAAAAACCAATCCTCAATATCAACATGTATATATATGTTTCAATACATACCACAATTTCACATTATGAATCCAACATTCTCAATGTACTAAGTCTTGATCAATTATGAGAATTTTGGGCTAAGGAACCCTTTAAAACCGTGACTCTCTTTAGAATTATCACTCAATCAATTTCTTCCACCTCATTATGAATTATATATATATATCTAAGTCCTTAATTCCCAAAGATGCATCATAGCATCACTTGAACTCCAAAATTTCCTCTTGAGGTCGTGGCCTCCCTAGTCATCAAGGTTCCAAACCTTGTTCCATTTCATGCATCAATCTTTCAATCCTTAATTACATAAGTCTTATTTTACACAAAATCAAATCCAACCCTTAAAATTCATGGCCAAATCGTGGCCTCTCAATAGGGTTGTAAACCCTCAAATTTTCTATTCATTAAATCTAACATTAACAAGTATTCAAAACCAATATTCAATCACTAATCTCAATCAAGAATACATAGACATGAAAAACCATCAAATAAAGTAAGCATTCAAATATGAATTTCTCCATCAACAACCACACAAGATCTCCTCACCACCAATAATGGTTGAAGTGAGTAAATCTCCCTCTTACCTAAAGGAAGAACATGAAATCACCTCCTTGGTGTGCTCTTGGTGGATTCGGTTTTTGGCTCCACAAATCCTAAAAAATTAAGCTTAAAGAATCAACACCAATGGTTGAAAAAGAAGAGATCCATGGTCATAAACATGGCCATAGAAACTAAAAATAGGAAGAGAAAGTGAAGAATCAAAGACTTACCCTCAAAGTCTCAAACTTTGTTCTTGAGAGAAAGTGAAGAAGATGATGGATTTTGAAGAAAATCTTCAAATAAGAAATGTAGAGAATGATGAGAGGAATGTAGAAATGATGATAGTGAAGTGAGAAAATGAAAAATGGTCTCCCAAGATGGGGCTGCAAAACCGTGTGGTGAAGGAGAAGAAGAAGAGAGAAGTTAGAGAAAAATGAAGATGAAAGTTAGAGAGAGAAAGTGATAGTAGGAAATGTGATATTTTGGTGAAATGTGATAAGTGTGGAAGCAAATTTTTGCTTCCCTTAGGCATCATTGTCGCGGCAACAAGAGAGAGAGAGAGGGGTTGAGTGGCTTTGTAACACCCTAGTGAGGATGTCACATTTTCGATGCAATAAAATAAAACCTTACCCAAGTTATAAAACGTGTAATATATAATTAATATGAGTTGTAAAATTTTTCCTTTTATACATAATAATATTAAATAAAATAACACGAAACATAAAGTAAAACAAACTATTATCACACACCATAATGTACATATGATTTTGTCTTAAGTATACAAATAATTTACAACTACAAATATTTAATAAAGCAGTAAAAAGTCAGTATAATACTAAAACATAAACATGCCCAAGTGCACATCAAAGATTTCTAACCCTCCAATGGATCCTCCTCAGATGGATCGTCAGATGATAGAAATCCTGAATGTCTCGCAGCTCTACGGACAGGAGTCTGTGCTGTCGACACACTACTGATCTCACTAGGAGCATGAAAAAGTCCTCCTCAGTAACGCCTAAGAGTCAAAAGCATCTCAAGATGTAAATACAGAGTAGTAGTAGTAAAAATAGGCTCTCCATCAAACTCTCTACGCAGAGACACAGTCAGACGCCCCACATAGACTACCGATCCTCTATCTTCACGCAGTCGCTAGGCCTCAGACCCTCCGTGAAACTCAAGTCTCACAAAACCAAAGAATCTGGGCAAAGCCATAACCAAAAGATCAATCCAGATGATATGGGTGATCTAACGGCTCGCCTTCCTCGAACTGGTCGCTCGGTTGCTGCTCCTCAGGGTACTGAATATCTAGAGGCTGCTCCTCTTCCTCTTCCTCAAATTCTTTACAGAATATAAATAATAATACAGAGAAATACATACAAAGAGGTGAGACAATCTACATCATTACCAGCATGGCAATACAGAAAACAACAATACATATAGATATCACAATTAATTCAAAAATCTATATCATCACATCATGCATAATATCTCACATTAACACATTAAACATAATATAAAATAATCACAAATAATCACATTATAATGCAGACCACAAATGCAAATGTACACCGACTCATTCCTACTCCATGGAGCTAAACATAGACGTCAGAGAGAATGATCTAGAAAAACCTATTCGTACCTTAGGCTGCCCAACCAATTATTACACTGTCAAACGTCATGTCAATAGCCCATAATCAAAACATCGTGGTAAGTAGTACACAGTCAAAATGTCGTCCACCACAGGCATTGTACTAGACAGTCTCCACAAGATCTTGATTAAGAATAGTATTTGTCGAGATCATTAGTGTGTTGCCCGTTACCACGGCCCAGAGGAGCTACCAACTGTCTACATGTGGAATCCTCTGCACACTAACGCCTCCAAGTTCAATCAATGAACCGCACTACGCCTATCACACCCACAATACGGTGTAATTCATCTCGTCAGTCAATCGCCAATGTTAACCAAATTGACACATCTCTCAATGTATGAACATAACCCAAAATTACACAAATACCCTTATTATCACTATAAGCCATAATTACAACAATACCCTCAGTATCGGTATTCACCAAATATAGTATGTCTCCACTTGACAGTACTATTTCTCAACATGTCCAGGTCTACCACTTTGGCCCGACAGTAAAACTCATTGTTCCTTTTAGTCGCGTAGAAATTTTATCGCATTTTCATAATCACGTCGCCTTTTTAGAAATGTTTTCAAATCGCGTAAATATATTTTGACATTTTTAAATATCGCGTAATGTTTTTAAATCATTTTCTCAATCGCGTAAGATTTTTAAATTATTTTCTCAATCGTGTAAGATTTTTAAATCGTTTTCTCAATCGCGTAGCTTAAAAATCTTTATTTTAAATACGCGTAAGCTATTTCTAGTATTTTTCAACTATGTATAATATTTTCTTTACATTATAATCATATTTTGAAACTTTCTCCATTATTTGTTCATTCTTAGTTAATTTTGACAATATTTTGTCTAGAAAATTCATTAAATGATATTTTCTATGTTTTTCTTTAAAAATTACCTTGCTTTAATTATAACTATCATTTACACTTTGAAACTCACTAACGTGCTTCAAAACCCAAAGGTGAGCTTCTACGTTAACATTTTTCAAGTGTTCACTTTATTTCTTATTTATAATTAATTCCTCTAATTTAGGTTTCTAAAACTAAATTTATTTATTTTGTTCTCCAAAAATTCATTGAATTTGAATTCTCTTTAAGTTAATTACTTAATCTACATTAGAAAATAATTTTGGAAATCAAATATACAAAATGTGGCATTTTGAATTCAACATAATCTTTACAAATGATCTTTAAATCATTTTCTATCTTCTAAATCAATTTCAAATTCATTATTTTACCTAAATTCATTAAGTCATTGCTTTAGGAAATGGTTGAGAACATTTTAGTTCTTTTCTTTTCTTGGTGAAGTCGTGAGCTTCCTGGCGCTCTTTGAAACACTCATGCAGTCCCTCACATATTATTCATATCCTACAATAATTACTATAGATCTATAAACACATACAATATATTTCAAAGCTATAAACACGCATGCACACATAATCAATCACAAAATGGAAAAGACAATAAACAACCAAGTGAATGAATCCTTATGGATTCTTCACCACAAATACATCCATCTTCTCACCACCACACAAGGTTGATGAGATTTAATCTCCCTTTTACCTTAAGGGAAGGCAAACTCCTTCTAACTCCTCCTAGCAATTTTGTGTAACCTTCAAAGAATCCCTAACAAACTCAAACAAATTTTAAAAAGTCATAACTAAGGTTAAAAAAACATAAACCATGGATCAATCATGGCTTAGAACCTAAGAAATCAAGTTAGAAATAAGAAACAAGGATTTTCACCTTGTAGGAAAAATCTTCAAAGTGGTTTTCCAAGCTCAAGATGAATTTTTTTTAAAGAACTCTTAACTAGAGATGTTCTTAGAATGATGTTTCGATTTGAGAAATAAGGTTAGGTGAAATTTTAGAAGAGTGCAGGTATGAGAAATGGGTGGAGGCCGTGAGCTTCTAAATGAAGAAAGGAGAGATTTTTCTTAGTTATTTTGCTTTGGTGAAGGTTGAAGATGAAATGAACTTAGCAAAATTGCTATCACACCCTTCCTAAAGCCCTTGGCCGTGGAGCTCCTTCAAAGGAGGTGGCCATCATTGTTGACCCTTAAGACTCCTAATGGCCTTAGATGTGATCAATGGATGACATTCAAGGCTTTGTCTCCAAGCTTGCTTCTCATTGGTGTAGGAAATCAAGTCATCAAGTGACTAAGCACTTCTTGATCCTTCTTGAAAAGCCTTGACTGAATTGCTCCAAGGGAGAGCAAACTAGATTTGTGTTCATTTATGCAATCTAGTTAGACTTAGGTGCATTTAGTTAGTTTGCTTAGTTACTTGTCTAACTATCTAGTTACTTAGGATAACTAGCCTTTGTCTTGATATTATTAGAACCTTCTCTAACTAGAACTCTAAGGTGTAGCTAACTAGGTTTACTTCATTTAGTTACTACATAAGCTTCCTATTAACTTAGTTAGGTTTAAGCTAACTTGGTTAAGCTTTCTAGTCATAAATCAACAAGTCCAACCACTTTTATGGACTAACTTCCTATTGGTTTAAAACTTCAAGGCACTATTGTTGACTAGGTCTCATTGACTTAGGATTAAATCTAGCCAAAAATGTTGACTGATTCTCTCAATGTGGGTCCCACAAACTTTTTTGGGGCCATGGTCCATTTTGGAGCAAAATTCTACTGTTTTTAAGACAGTAGGTACTGTAAAATAAAATAATATTATAATAATATAAAATATTTTTATTGCACAGTTAAATCCTAAAAATTAAAAGATCAACACACGTATCACTCAGAATTGGGTTTAGTAAGATCTCCCAGCTCCGAATAATTAAATTAAGATTTTTCAGCAGAAAATTATTATTTTCTTCACTGAGTAAATCACACACAACAGTCAAATACAATCACGAAACAGTCAAATTCATTTTATAACTTACAGAAAACATAAAACAGTACATTTAGGACAATATTGTACTTTAACCAAAAGTTGGGGTGTTACAGGCTTCTCCAACAAGCTTAGGGTAGTTTAGTCATTTGGTGGTCAAAGCTTCTCAAAGAAGCTTTGATTAAAATACAATATTTTTGAATTAAAGTAGATTTAATTAGACATAAAGTGGATTACATTAAGATAATGTGATAGGATTTCTAACACATACTATTATCCAATGGACAATTGTTACAGTTGACAGAAGTCAGTTTTAATTGTCCGGCGGATAGAAATTACAAAGCGATTTATTATTTCATTTGATAAAATTTTTCAAAAAACGTAAAACTTCGTAAATCGTATCTAATCTCGGATTTAGTAAGATCCCCCGTCAATGTTTTCACAGATCAAGGTTCTCGGGAAAAATATCTCATTTTCTCAGGTCCGCTCAATTTGCACGTAAAACGAAGAATAATATTAAAATATTCTACATTCTCAGAAAAATCTAGAAAAATTCACAAAAATCACAAATATTAGAAAATGAATATTTATAATAAAATAAATAAATTTTGGGGTGTTACATTTCCCATGTTCAATGTTATAGATTTATGCTCAATTCACTCCAAATAGTTACCTAAACACTTAGGTAATTGGTACCAGATTTATTGAGCTACTATAACATCGATTAATATCATTAGGTTATAGAGGATGTTACATTGTGCACTATTTTATTGAATTACTTGTATATTATCTTGCTTGATTGATTTACTTATAAGTGAAAGCCTTCTATCTTCTCTATCCATTCAACTTTGATAAACAATAGCTTCAACCAAAATTGATAATCAAGTATTTTGCGAAAGATTTGAAAAATTATTTTATAAACTCAATTCAGCCCCCCTCTTTAGTATTGATGCCGCTTGGTAACAGATATAACCTAGAAATTGATCTTGAATGATTGAAAATGAGTTTGCTGTATAAGAAACCTATTTTTTCTAGTTTTCTGTAGATGGTAATCGATTACCACGGTAAGGTAATTGATTACCAAGCTCCTGGAAAATGAGCAAAGAAGGTGGTAATCGATTACCATAGCAAGGTAATCAATTACCAAGTTTCAAGAATAAGTGGTAATCGATTTTCACAGCAAGGTAATCGATTACTAAGCTTTTGTTTTGAGCTTTTTAGTTGTGATAATCAATTACAACAAGATGGTAATCGATTACTAGTTTTCTATTTTGAGAAAACAGAGTTTTAAGTCAAAAGGGACCAAATCTAAACTATATTTATGCTCGATACAAGTGTCATAAGTATGTTTTACTTACAATAGTGATGCATGAATTACTCTCTTCTATTCAAGTTGAGTTGATTATGCAAGTTTTAGAGAAATGCTCTATTATCTCATTAAGTTAGGTTGAAATGGAGTGTTAGTAAAGAGATAGTTCCTTTACTTGTTAAAGTTGAACCATAGCACAATTATTATAACTAATAGTGAGATAAGCCCCTTGACTTTGCAAAGGAGTGAGAAAAACACTTTGCCATGGATGAAGTTATAAAACAAGGGAATGAGAAGAACACCTTGTAGGATAAAGATGTGAGTAAAACGCTTTACCATAGTATGATAGTGGAGTGAGAAAAGCACTTTACCTAGGACAAAGTAGTAAGTTAAGTTCTTTATCTAGGACATAAGAAGTGAGAAAAGTACTCATGTAAAGGATAGGAAAGTGAGACAAGCTTACTACTAAGAACTATCAGATGAATTAAGTCCTAAGTTAGGCAATGAAGCAAGTTAAGCAATTTGCCTAGTATAGTTGATGTTATATAGTTGTATGGGTGATTGTGTAATATTGAGATAATTTAGATTTCTATACATTATACAATTGTATAGGCAATTGTATGATGTTGATATAGTCTAGTTTTATATGTAGATTACATTGTTAACTGCCATGAAATACATGTGAATATTACTGAGAATTTTTATGTTCTCACTTTTTTTTTTGCATTTCCATGGTAAAAGTAGGTCAAGACCTTGTAAAAGGTATAAAGAAAATATAGATAGATTAACAAGACTAGATTGTTTTAGTTTTATGTTGTATGACCAACTCTTATACATTTTACTTTGAGTTGTAGTTTTGTTGTATATATAACACTTTGCCCTTTAAGGCTTTTGATGTATATATGTATGACCTACTTTTATCGTGGTTCTCGATATTTAATTATTTAATGATATGGTATTAGAATGATAGTAAGAATAGAAGTAACATGTTTAATGCTTTATATCTTTATATATGTAGTTATATTGATATATTTGTATTAGGATAATACATTATGATATCAAAGCAGTTCATCTTGTAGAGCCGGGGTATAAACTGACTATGAGTAGGCATGTTAGTAGTTTTGATGTGTGTTGTGCATTTCTTGTCTCTTTTGTTAAATGTTTGCATAACTTGCATTCTGTTTGGATGTTATTAGTTACTGTTGCACTATTACATAGTATTGAGACTAATTAACTCAATATCTAATGTTTTGTGTTTACAAGAAACTATGACTTCTCCTAGGCTTATAAGAGGAAATAAGAATTCTTCTAGTGAGAGCCCTAGTATGGCTGAGGCTACCATGACAATGGCTAAGGCTATGCAAGATCAGACGACCGTTACAAATAGAATGTTGGAGAGGTTGGAAGCAGAACGACCTCAACAACCAATACCACCACTAGTTCAGCCTGAGCAACTAGTTCAAGAGATTTCAGTGGGAAGAAATCAAAACTTCCAAGACCTCTCAGAGTTTAGAAAGTCTACTCCATCATCCTACAGAGGTGAGTACGGCCTAGTCAGAGCTGAGGGTTGGCTCAAGGAAATGGAGAAGATTTTTTCAATTATGGCTTGCTTGGATGAGCAGAGAGTGCTCTTTGCTTCCTATATGCTAGAGGGGGAAGCAGAGGATTGGTGGACAAATGTTAAGAAAGTATTTGATGCCTCACGGACTCTGGTTACTTGGGAAATCTTCAAGGGATCTTTCCTAAAAAAGTTTTTCCTTCAGAACTTGCACAATGCAAAAGAAATGGAGTTCTTGAAGTTAGAGTAGGGCAGCATCTTGATTGGTCAGTATGTGGCCAAATTCAATAAGCTGTCAAAATTCTCATCCTACATTAGATTCCATATATAGATGAGAGATGAAAATGTGTGAAATTTGAAAAAGGATTAAGAGAGGATATCCAGAGGGCTATCATACCCTTTGAGATATGAGACTTTGTGTCCTTGGTGAACAAGTGTTGGATAATGGAATCAGGTTGTTTTCAACCCCAACCAGAGCAAAGAACTCAGAACTTCCAAAAGAGGAAGAGGTTCGATGATAAGGAGAGTACTCCTAAAACGAGTTATCCACAAGATAAGGGTAAGCAGGTGCAAGGAGGAGTAGGAGGACTTAAATGTCCTAAGTATGGGAGACAGCATGGAGACAAGCCTTGCTTAGTGGGGTAGTCAGTTTGCTATGCTTGTGGCCAACCTAGGCATATGTCTAGGGATTGTCCACAGAAGCAGAAAGCCACGTTCACTCCCTGATAACTCTATAAAATGTATTTATTTGTGCCCTATCTCTATGCATTATTGATGGCTTTGTCCTTATTGTGATACATTGTAGGAAGGCTTTAGCCCCATTTTCATGTGAAATCCATGTTGAGGTCTTCCTTATCAATCTTGTTTAAATCCTTCCTAATCTTTGATTGGATTGAGCTTGATTACATTTGTATTTAATTGGTTGATTTCTCAATTGCAGGATAAGCCCAAAAGAACCAAATTGATGCAAGTCAAGGCCCTACATTAAAGGAGGAATCATAAGGAAAGCTCTAGTATATCACGCTGCAGCACCCTGTCAACCTGAGGCTTTAACACCGCGGTGCAAAGAAGCGTATGTCGCGGTGCTAGTGCCCTAAGTTTTGCACGTTGTGACGTAAGTTGTGTCATGTCACAGCGTGACAAGCGAAATCTGTGCGTTTATAAATATGTGCCAAATAGATTTCAGTAGGGATCTCTGGGGGAAAACTCTCTAACTTTCTCACATTTTCGCACTTCTCTCTCTTAGTACATTTTGGAGCTTTTGCCCATTAGAGAATCTAGTAGCTAGGAAGGCATTATGAGGTTGAAAGAGGGTTGAAGGAATCCAGATCCAAGCTTCAAGGCTCAACCCATTGGGGCTTTATCTTCTGTTTCTTGTAACACCCTAACTTTTGGATAAATGACAGTATTATCCTAAATGTACTATTTTATATTTTCTGTTAGTTATAAATTGAATTTGACTGTTTCATGATTGAATTTGAGTGTTTTGTGTGATTTGCTCCGAGTCAAGAAAATAATAATTTTTTGATTGAAAAAATCTTATTTTAATTATTCGGAGCTGGGGGATCTTACTAAACCCAATTCCGAGTGATATGTATATTAATCTTTTAATTTTTAGGAATTAACTATGCAATAAAATAATTTTATATTATTATAATATTATTTTATTTGACAGTACCTATTGTCTCAAAAATAGTAGAAATCTGCTCCAAAATGACCATGGACCTAGAGAAGTTTGTGAGACCCGCGTTTAGAGAAGCAGTCAACGTTTCTGGCTAGATTAAATCCTAAGCCAATAGGAATTAGTCAATAATAGTGGCTTGAAAATTCTAGACCAATAGAGATCAAGTCCACAAAAGTGGTTGGACTTGTTAAGATTAAACTAGAAAACTTAACCAAGTTAGCTTAAACCTAACTTAGTTAACATAGGAAGTTTGTTTAGTAACTAAATGAAGTAAAACTAGTTAGCTATCTATTTAAGTGCTAGTTAGAGAAGGTTCTAGAAGGATCAAGAAAATGGTTAGTCATCCTAGCTAACTAAATGGCTAACTAAGTAACTAAGCAAACTAACGAAATGCACCTAAGTGTAACTAGATTGCATGAATGAAGTACAAACTTGGTTTGTTCTCCATTAGGGCCATTCGGCCAAGACCTTTCAAGAAGGCCTAGTCACTTGGTCACTTGGTTTTCCTACACCAATGGGAGACAAGCTTGGGGCCAAAGCCTTTGATGTCATCTATTGATCTAATCTAAGGTTGTTAGGTGTTAGGAGGAGTCAACAAAGGAGGCCACCTCCTTAGATGAGGTTCACGGCCAAGTATAGTAAAGGAGATCATTTTACTTAGCTATTTTCATTTCAACCTTCTCCAAAAACAAGAACACCAAGAACAACTCTCTTGCTTCCTTCTTTGAGCCATTCGGCCAACACCATTTCCGACACCTATACTCATCTAAATTTTCATCTAACCCAACTTCTCAAATCCAAACAACATTCTAAGAACATCTCTAGTTGAGAGTTCTTCCAAAAAAATTCATCTTGAGCTTGGAAAATCACTTTGGAGATTTTTTCCTACAAGGTGAAGATTCTTGTTTCTTACTTCTAACTTTATTTTTTAGGTTCTAAGTCATGATTGATCCACGGTTTATGTTTTTTTCCTATAGTTATGACTCTTTAAAATTTGTTTGAGCATGTTAGGTTTCTCTTGGAGGTCACACGAAAACCATAGGAGGAGAGTTAGAAGGAGTTATCTTCCTTTAAGGTAAGAGGGAGATTTGACCTCATCAACCATGTGTGGTGATGAGAAAGTGGTTGTATTTGTGGTGAAGAATCCATAAGGATTCCTTCACTTGTTTGTTTAAATGCTTTCCTTATTTGTGATTGATTTTGCTTGCATGTATGTTTATAGCTTTAAAATATATTGTATGTGTTTATAGATGTATGATTATTAATGTAGGATGTGAATAACATGTAAGGATTGCATGAGTGTTCCAAAGAACAACAAAAGAGCTCACGACTTCACCAAGAAAAAGGGAACCAAAATGTTCTCAACCATTTTCTAAACTAAGGATTTAATGGATTTAGGTAAATTAATGAATTCCAAAAGGATTTAGAAGATGGAAAATGATTTAAAGATCAAATGCAAAGATTTTGTTGAATTCGGCCAACATGCCATATAATTTATATTTGATTTTTAAAATTATTTTCCAAGGTAGATTAAGTAGTTAATTACAAAAGAATTTAATCTCAATGAATCTTTGGGGAATAAAATGAATGAACTTAGTTTTAGAAACTAAAATTAGAGGATTTAATTATAAATAAGAAATAAAGTAAATACTTGAAAAATGTTAACGTATAAGCTCACCTTAGGGTTTTGAATGTACGTTAGTAAGTTTCAAGTAATATATATATACTAGTTATAGTTAAAAGAGGCATTTATTAACGGTAAACATAGAAAATATCACTTAAGGAATTTTCTAGACAAAATGCTGTCAAAATTCACTAAAAATGAACAAATAACAGATAAAGGATCAAAATATAATTTATAACGTAAGGAAAATATTCTACGTAGTTTAAAAGTACTAGAAATAGCTTACGCGTTTTTAAAATAAAGATTTTTAAGCTTTACACTTGATAAAACGATTTAAAAATCTTACGCGATTGAGAAAACGATTTAAAAACCCTACGAGATTTTAAAAATGTTGAAAAATATTTACGCGACTTAAAAACGTTTGAAAAAGATGACGTGATTGTGAAAATGCGATAAAATTCTTACGCAACTAAAAGGAACAGTAAGTTTTACTATCTGGCCAAAGTGGTGGACCCGGACATGTTGAGATATGGTACTGTCAAATGGAGACGTATTATATTTGAAAATATTGAGACTGAGAGTATTTCGGTAAATATGGTGACATATTGAGATCGAGGGTATTTATGTAATTATAATTCTTATTCATGCATTGAGAGTTGTGTCAATTTGGTGGAAAATTGGCGATTGATTAACGAGACGAATTACACTGTGTTGTCAGTGTGATAAGCGTAGTGTGGTTCATTGAGTAGACTTGGAGGCATTAGTGTGCGGAGTATTCCACATGTGGACAGTTGGTCGCTCCTCTGGGCCGTGGTAACTGGCAACACACTAATGATCTCGACACGCATTATTCTTAATCAAGATCTTGTGGGGACTGTTTAGTACAATGCCTGTAGTGCACGACGTATTTGGACTGTTACTACTACACGATGTTTTGGACTGTGGGCTATAGACACGACATTGGACAGTGTAATAGTTTGGTTGGGCAGCCTGAGGTACTGATAGTTCTTTACGGATCATTCTCTCTGATGTCTGTGTTTAGCTCCATGGAGTAGGAATGAGTCAGTATACATTTGCATCTATGGTCTGCATTTTAATGTTTACTGTAACTTGTGATAGAATGTATGATGTGTAAATTTGATATATTCTGTATGATGTGATATGCATTACTGTATTTAATTGTGATATCTGTTTGTATTTTCTTTTTCTTTATTGCCATGCTAGTAATGATGTAGGTCGTCTCACCTCTTTATTTGTATATGTTTCTGTATTATTGTTATATTCTGTAAAGAGTTTGAGGAAGAGGAAGAGGAACAACCTCTAGAGCTTATGTACCCTAAGGATCAACAGACGGGTGATCAATTCGACGAGTGCGAGCCGTCAGATCATCCTTATCATTTGGACTGATTCTGTGGTCAAGACGTTGCTTGGATTCCTTAGTTTTGTGAGACTTGAGTTCCACGGAGGTTCGGAGGTCTGGCGACTGCGTGATGATAGAGGATCGGTGGTCTACATGGGGCGTTTGACTGTGTCCCTGCTGGAGGGTTTGATGGGGAGCCTATTTTTACTACTTTGTACTTACATCTTGAGTTGCGGTTGACTCTTAGGTGTTATTGGGGAGGACTTTTCCATGCGCCTAGTGAGATCAGTAATGTGTCGATAGCCCGGACTCCTGTCCGTAGAGCTGCGAGACATCCTAGATTTCTATCAGCCGATGATCTATCTGATAGTGATCCTTCGGAGGGTTAGAAATCTTTGACGTGCACTTGGGCACTTTATGCTTTAGTATTATGCTGACTCTTTTACTGCTTTACTTAATATTTGTAGTTGTAAATTATTTGTACAACTTAAAACAAAATCATATGTATATTATGGTGTGTGCTACTAGTTTGTTTTATTTTATGTTCCGTGTTATTTTATTTAATATTATTATGTATAGAAGGAAAAATTTTACAACCCATATTATTTATGTATCAAACGTTTTATTACTTGGGTAAGGTTTTATTTTATTGCATCAGAAATGTGACATCCCTACAAGGATGTTACATTTCTTCTTTTCTTTCTCTCCCATTTATCTTGAATGCGGATTTTTGTATTACATTTTCGTATTCATTGTGTAGCTAGCTGTGTTTAGATTATTGATAACTTCAGGAAATGAAGTTATTTTACTTGGATTTGATTGAATAATAGCATGCTATCTTCAAGTTTTTAAGTCCAAAGGTTCCATTCATGCATAACTTTGATGATTTAAGCTTGTGGTCTCAATTGATGAAGAATCAAATGTTTGATGATTTTATTTAGGAATTTGGATGGATCATAGTTTGATGAAGTTAAGCATTGTCTTGATGCAGGTAATCAAGGTGGGAAAGTCTTGGAAGGAATGAGGATAGTGAAGAGAAGCATAATCTTGGAAGAAAGCAAGAAGGTTGGATGAATTGCCAACCCACGCCTAGGCATGGCACTCTCAGGATTGCAGAAAGATTCAGGCAGCGACATCCATGCCTAGGCGTGGAAAAACTACGCCTAGGCTTGGACAACAGAGGCAAAGCACGCAATTCATAACCACGCTTAGGCGTGGGAAAAATCCTGGCATGCTAGAGATTAGCCCTTATTATCTGATTTTTGGAAGGGAGGGACTATCTTCAGTTTTGAACCAAGTACGGGATCCAGAAAGCAAGTGAGAGGATGAGAAATTCATTGAGATTGGAGGTGATTCAAGGGAGAATCTATAACACCCCATTTTGAGGAGGGAATGTCACATCAAGACCACAATGTGGAAAACGAAACATAAGCTAAGACCCGGTTCATTTTAATGTAGATAAGCCTGTTCATTTATAAACATATAATTAATTTGGCGAATTCTTTTTTGTTTTGGTCGTTTAAAAGAAAATGATGAAACATAATTGTAGCGGAAATTAATATAAGAAATAAACCATACATCACATATATATACTTATACCATACTTGTTTAGTTACATCAACATATATACAAAAAACAAAAGCTTTACATGCCCCAAAATAATTACACATATACAGCCCACCAAAAGACAAAACATCAGGTCCTCGAAAAAGATTTACAGATAGCCATCAGTAGCTATCAACAGCATCAACCCCTAAAACTAGCTAGAAGGAACTGTGGTTGGATCCTCCTCGGGGTCTTCCTCGTTAGAGGAAATCATCATCGAAGCAACTGAGTTGTGACCGAGGGCTTGTGCAGAGGATAAGAATGAATCCTCTTGTGGGGAGTAGTAACGCTCACCCCACATATCACGAATTGGCAAGTAAAACTCTAAATACAAATATGCATTAGCAGTAAAAATAGGCGGATCATTGCAACACCCTACTGGGGATGTCACATTTCCAAACAATAATAACAAAACCTTTACCCAAGTTATAAATTATTTCATAATATATAATAATATAGGTTGTAAAAATATTTTTTTAAAAAACATTATATTATAAAATAAAATAAACAGAACATAAAATAAAACAAACTATTACATACACACCATAATTATACATATGATTTTGTTTTTAACAGGTACAAATAATTTACATATTACAAACTATTTAATTAAAACAGCAAACTGTGTGGTTTAAAGCAAACCATAAACTAGCCCAAGCATAACACTAAAAGTTCTGATCCTCCGAAGAATCCTCCTCGGGAAGATCATCAGAAGACAGAAATACTCTGGTAACATCATACCATGCTGAAAGCAATCCATATGATATGGATGATCTCGAGGTTCGCCTTCCTCGAACTGGTCACTCGGTTGCTGCTCCTCGTTGTATTGACAATCCAGCAGTTGCTCCTCTTCTACTTCCTCAACGACTTTACGGAACATAAATAATAACACAAAAAATATATACAAAGAGGTGAGACAATCTACATCATTACCAGCATAGCAGTAAGAAAACGACAATATAAACAAATATAACAGTTAATATAACAATTCATATTATCACACATGCAAACTATCATAAATCAAATTATAACTATTCATATTATCACACTTGTAAAATATCATAAATCAAATTATAACTATTCACACAGTGACGCAGATTAAATATGCCATGTACTTAGACTCGTTCCTACTCCATGGAGCTAAACACAAAGATCAGAGAGAATAATCCAGTAGACATGTCCGCACATCAGGCTGCCTCAACCAACTGTTACACAGTCAAATACATCCTGTAAACAGCACACAGTCAAATACATCGTGTAAATGGTACATAGTCAAATACGTCATGTACGACCAGGCATAGTACCAGACAGTCCCCAATAGATCCTGATTAAGAATAGTATTTGTCGAGATTGCTAGTGTGTGTTATCAGTTACCATGGCCCAGAGGAGCTACCAACTGTCTACATGTGGAATCTACTACACACTAACGCCTCCAAGTTCTCCTCATAAACACACTACGCCTATCACACCTGCAACACGGTGTAACTCATCTCGTCAGTCAATTGTCAATTTCAACCAAATTGACATACCACTCTATGTATGTAATGATCCATAATTACAAAAATACTCTCAGTATCACCATGAATCATAATTACATAAATATCCTCATTGTCACCATAATTACAAAAATACCCTTAGTATTAATAATTCTAAAAATAGTATGTCTCTACTTAACAGTACTATTTCCCAACACATCCGGGTGCACCACTTTGGCGTGACAGTAAAAACTTACTGTTTCCATAAGTCGCGTAAAAATTTTATTGCCTTTTCACAATTACGTCTCATTTGACAAATGTTTTTCAATCGCGTAAATATTTTTCAACGTTTTTCTCAATCGCGTTGTTTAAAATCCACTATTTTAAACACGCGTAAGCTATTTCTACTATTTTTCACTATATAAAATATTTCTTGATGTTCCAGATTACATTTTTAAACTTTCCAAAACTAAAAATATTATTTAGACATTATTTTCCATTTTTCTTACAAAAATTACTCTAAGTAATAATTTCTGACGTTTTTCTCAAAAAATTTGATTTTTATTAAATTCTTCTACAGTTAATTTTATTCTTTAACTACGTAAAATATTTCCTTGCTTTCTAAATATCATTTTGAAACGTTCTTCATTACTTACTCATTTTTAGTCAGTTTTGACAGCATTTTGTTTAGAAAATCTACTAAATGATATTTTCTACATTTTCCTTTAAAAAAATTCCTTTATTTAATTATAACCATATAATACATTTTGAAAATTGGTAACATACTTTAAAAACTCAAAGGTAAGTATTTTTCAAGTGTTAAAATTTATTTCTTTACCATACTAGACTTCTAGTAAAAATTTAGTTACTTATTTGATTCTTGAAAATCCATCATAATTGAATTCTTTTTAGGTTAATAAACTAGTTTACACTTAGAAAATAAATTTTGGATCAATTAAACATAAAAAAACTTGATGGCCGAAAATCACCATTTCTTTTACATATCTTATTTAACTTATTTTCCATCTTCTAAATCCTTATAAAATCCATTAACTTAATAAAATCAAATGGATCATCCTTTTAGAAAATGGTTGAGAACATGTTGGTTCTCTTTTTGAAGATAAAACCGTGAGCTCTTCATTATCATGTGTTCTTTGGAACACTCATTCAATTCTCAACAAATTATTCACATCTAACAATAATTATCATATATCTATAAACACATACATATATCTATGAACACATACCATATATTAAAGCAATATTAAAACACCTACTAAATATTAAAGCTATAGACATGCTTGCATGCATAATAAATCA
The DNA here is from genome assembly GCA_029884605.1 of Ormosia emarginata. Taxonomy (NCBI): domain Eukaryota; kingdom Viridiplantae; phylum Streptophyta; class Magnoliopsida; order Fabales; family Fabaceae; genus Ormosia; species Ormosia emarginata. Next base: position 5,540,033 of record JAQQTP010000074.1, read on the forward strand.
CAAATAGAAAAGCAAATAACATGCACACATAAACAATCACAAATAAAGAAGACAACAAACAACCAAGTGAATGAATCCTTATGGATTCTTTACCACAAATACATCTATTTTCTCACCACCACACATGGTTGATGAGATTAAATCTCCCTCTTACTTATAAGGAAGACAAGATCTCCTTGGACTCCTCCTTAGAAATTTTGTGTAGCTTCAACAAAAATCCTAACAAGCTTAACAAATTATAAAGTCATAAACTATGATTGAAAAAGATAAACCATGGATCAATCATGGCTTAGAACATCAAAAATCAAATTAGAAACAAGAAACAAGAATTTTCACCTTATAGGAAAGAAACTTCAAAGTGATTTTCCAAGCTCCAAATGGATGATTTAGCAAAAACTCACAACTAGAGATGTTCTTAGAATATGGTTTAGGTTTAGGAAATTGGGTTGGATGAAATTTTTGATGGATGGAAGTAAGATTGATGGTGTTGGCCGAATGGTGGAAGAAAAGGAGACTTAGGAGTTTCTTTGAGTTCTTTGGGTAAGAGAGAAATGAGAGAATTATTTGGAGTGATAGAATGGATGAGTAAGAGTGAATAATTGCCTTAACTTCATAATGCATGACCGTAGACTTCCAAAATAAGTGCAGCCCCTTTTGTTGACAAATTAGCTTCATAATGGCCTTAGATGGTTTCAATAATGGATGGCCAAGCTCTAGAATTCCATGATTGCATTTGATTGAATAATTGAATGCATAATTATAGCATATGGCCGAAATTTGCATAAGAAATTCAATCAAAATTTGATTGATTTTAATAGCTTATTTATGTTTAAGTCCTCCTAGTTAGGTTTAATTAAAAGTTAGTTAGATTCCTTTGTATTTTAGTTAATCATTAGTTTACTTATAGTCCTTAATCTTCTACTTAATTATACTAATACATTGTCTAACTAAAATTTGATGAAAAACTAATTAGGTTTTAATCCATTTAATTAATACTTAAACCCTTTAGATTAACTTAATTAGGTTTTAGACTAATTATTCCATTAAGTTAGGTTTTAAACTAACAAATCTTTTAAGTCTAACCATTTTTGTAGATTTTCAACCTTTTGATTTAGAATTTTACAAGTCATTTATGTTGGTAAATTTTTTCCTAAACGTGGGTCCCATAAAACAAAAGTGGGTCCCACAAACCAAACGTGGGTCCCACAAACTTTTCTGCATGATAAATATTTTTATTATACAGAAAAATCCTAAAAATTTAAAGATTGATATACGTATTATTCGGAATTAGGTTTAGTAAGATCCCCCAGCTCTAAATAATTAACAAGATTTTTCCCGGCCCAAAAATTATTATTTTCTTGACTCGGAGGAAATCACACAAAACAATCAAATACAATTATGAAACAGTCAAATTAATTTTATAACACACAAAAAATAAAAAATAGTACAATTAGGGCAAAAACATAATTAACCAAAAATTGGGGTGTTACAACTCTCCCCCACTAACAAAAATTTCGTCCTCGAAATTTATCGTACCTTAGAAAAGATGTGGGTACTGCTCCCTCATTTTATCTTCCAACTCCCAAGTAGCATCTCCCGTTATCTCATTCCATATTACCTTTACCAATACAATCATCTTCCCTCAAAACTGTTTCACTCTCCTGTCCTCAATCTTAACAAGAAGCGTTTCATAAGTCAAATTATCTTTCAGTTGTACTTCATCAGGTTGAATGACATGTGTTGGATCAGGAATATATTTTCTCAATTGAGACACATGGAATACATTATGGAGATTGGATAACAAGGGTGGTAAGGCTATTTGGTAGGCTACAGGACCTATCCGGCGAATGATTTGATAAGGTCCAATAAATTTAGGAGTGAGTTTTCTGAATTTGATAACCCTTCCGACACCAGTCGTAGGTGTTACACGCAAAAACATATGCTCACCTTCTTTAAATTCAAGAGGCCGTCTTAACTTATCAGCATAACTTTTCTGTCGGCTCTGAGTCGTCCTCATTTTCTCTTGAATTATTTTCACCTTCTCCGTAGTTTGTTGCACAAGATCAGGTCCAATGGTCATACTTTCCCCATCTTGATACTAACACAAAGGTGTTCGGCATTGTCGCCCATATAGTGCTTCATAGGGTGCCATCCCTATACTTGAGTGAAAACTATTATTGTAGGTGAATTCTATCAAAGACAGAAATTCATCCCAACTCCCTTGTTCCAACACACAAGCACGCAACAAATCTTCTAGTGATTGAATAGTCCTTTCCATTTGACCATCAGTCTGCGAATGATAAGCAGAACTCAGACGTAACTTCGTCCCCATGGCTTCTTGTAGGCTTCGCCAAAATCTTGACGTAAACCTCGAGTCTCTTTCAGAAACTATACTTGCGGGTACACCGTGAAGTCTAATAATTTCACTAATGTACACCTGGGTTAATCGTTCTAATGAATACTTGATATTGATTGGCAAGAAGTGTGCTGACTTCGTAAGCCTATTAACTATAACCCATATAGAATCATGACCCTTCTTCGTTCTTGGAAATTCGGTAACAAAATCCATCGAGATACTATCCCATTTCCACTCGGGAATAGTTAAAGGTTGTAACATACCGGCTAGTCTTTGATGTTCCACTTTTGCTTTCTGACAAACAAGGCAAGACGCCACACGTTCTGCAACATCTCTCTTCATCCTTGGCCACCAAAAGATCCGCTTTAAGTCTTGATACATCTTTGTTATCCCCGGATGCATACTCAACCTACTAGTATGAGCTTCGTCCAAAATCGCTTGCTTCAGATCGGGATCATTAGGTATACAAATTCTTCCTTTAAACCTTAAGACTCCATCAAATCCTTCCTCAACCGTTGCCTTATGACCTTGCTTCAAAAATTCTTTCTCATTCAACAAATATGGATCCTCATCCTGTTTTTCCTTAATTTCCTTAAGCAAATCATTCAAAACAGTAACTTTACTTAGACGAATCCTTCCTGGTGCCAATTCCACTGATAACCTCAAATCTCTAAACTGATTGATCAATTCTTCCTCCTTTATCATCATAGTAGAAACACTGATCACTTTCCTACTTAAGGCATCCGCTACCACATTCGCTTTTCCCGGATGGTATTGGAGTTGGAAATCATAGTCCTTCAAGAACTCTAACCATCGCCTCTGCCTCATGTTCAATTCCTTTTGATTGAACAGGTATTTTAAACTCTTGTGATCACTGAAGACATTGAACACAGCTCCATACAGAAAATGTCTCCACACTTTCAACGCAAAGACCACTACAGCGAGTTCCAAATCGTGCGTTGGATAACTCCTCTCATGAACCTTCAACTGTCTTGAAGCATAGGCTACCACATTTCTATTCTGCATCAACACGCATCCTAACCCTTGGTAAGAAGCATCACAATACACCTCAAAAGCCTCATTAGGATCCGGCAAAATCAGCACTGGTGCAGTAGTCAATCTCTTCTTCAACTCTTGAAAACTTGCCTCACATTCTTTCGTCCAATCAAAAGCTTGACTCTTCCTTGTGAGTTGCGTAAGAGGTCCAGCTATCTTAGAAAAGCCTTCAATGAACCTCCGATAATATCCAGCCAATCCAACAAAACTTCGGATTTCGGTTACTATCTTCAGCCTCTCCCATTGCAAAATAGTTTCTATTTTCGATGGGTCCACTGCAATACCTTCCTTGGAAATTACGTGACCCAGAAATTGAACTTCTTCTAACCAAAACTCACACTTTGCCAATTTTGCATACAGCTTCTTGTCCTTCAAAATTTGGAGAACTATACTGAGATATTCAGCATGCTCTTCCTTATTTTGAGAGTAGATCAGAATGTCATCGATAAAGACAATGACAAACCTGTCTAGATACGGATGAAAAATCTTATTCATATAGTCCATGAATATTGCAGGAGCATTCGTCACTCCGAACGACATCACCTGATACTCATAATGCCCGTAACGAGTTCGGAAAGTTGTTTTAGGCACATCATCAACCTTGACACGAATCTGATGATAACCTGATCGCAGATCTATTTTAGAGAAAATAGCTGCTCCTTTCAGCTGGTCCATCAAATCATCGATCCTTGGAAGTGGATATTTGTTCTTTATTGTGACCTTGTCCAGCTGACAATAGTCTACGCAAAGATGAGAAGTTCCATCCTTCTTCTTGACTAGTAGTACTGGCGCTCCCCACGGTGAAACACTCGGTTGCATAAACTGTTTTTCCAACAATTCCTCCAATTGCTTCTTCAACTCCACCAATTCCGATGGCGACATCCTATATGGTGCAATTGAAATAGGACCTGCTCCTGGTACCAAATCAATAGCAAACTCGATTTCTCTTTCCGGTGGTAAGCCAGGTACATCATCAGGAAAAACTTCCGGAAACTTATGCACGATTGGAATAACATTCACATCTTTTTTACTCTTGACTTCCAAAGAAGACAGTAGCATGTATCCTTGAGCTCCGTCCCTCAACAAAGATTTGACTTTGACGGTAGTTAAAAATCCAGAATCCTCATCCTTAGGAAAAACTAAGGTTTTATTGGCACAGTCTAATAGGATATGGTTAGAAGATAACTAATCCATTCCTAATATTATATCTATTTCAACAAGAGGTAAGCAAATTAAATTGACTGAAAAGACTCGATCATTTATGGTAATAGGACAGTTCAAACATACTTTAGATGTAACAACAGGCTTGGTAGTTGGTGTAGAAACAATCAATTGAAAACTCAAAGAAGACATAGGTAATTTCAACCGATCCACACAGTCATACGCAATAAATGAATGCGTCGCACCTGAATCATATAGTACAGTCAAAAGATTACCTACCACGACACCTTCCCCCTGAATAAGATCTTCAGACTGAGAAGCCTCAGCCCCGCTCATCGTGTACACTCGCCCTCCAGATCGTGGCTAAGTAGCACGAACATTGCTCACAACTGGCTTCCTTTCTGACTGGTTACAATCTCTAGAAACATGCCCAGGCCTTCCACACTTGAAACAGATCGGCCCTTTAATTGAACAGTCTCTAGATATGTGGCCACTCTTTCCACATTTAAAACATCTTGGCATAAACGCCACATTCGTACCAGCTTTGTTGCCACTAGAACTTCCCCCGATAGATGGACGTTGAGGCTGACTTCCCGGTGGTCTCGAATACGGCTTGCGTTGAAACTGGCTATTGTTACTGCTACCTCATCTCTGAAACCTCGTTGGTCCAAAGTTGCGATTTCTTGGATCACGTGACAGCTCCAACTCCTCGAGTCGTGCACAAGTATCCACCAAAGCATGAAATTGATTCATCTTCAAGGGTAGCACTCCTCGTCGCAATTCTACCCTAAACCCTTCCTCAAACTTTCGACATCTCCACGCATCATTCTGTCGAGTTTGAGCATAGTCTGAGAACTGAGACAAGCTCTTAAATTTAGAAGCATATTCATTGACAGTCATGTTGCCCTGATGTAAACCAAGAAATTCCATCTCCTTGGCATGTTGAGCACTGGCAGGAAAGTACTTTTCCAAAAATACTTCACAAAATACCTCCCAGGTAATTTCAGTTCCCTCAGCTTGTAGTAAACGTCGAGTTCTTCTCCACCAGTTCTCACCATCCCTTCTCAGTATAAATGTAGCATACGTCACCTTTCGATCATCGGCGCACCCCATCCCTTCAAATATCTTTTCGAGATCTTGGATCCAAAGACTCGCCTTCTCTGGATTAAATTCACCTCTGAACTGCGGCAGGTTATTACGCCTAAACTCAGACAAGTTTAGAGCATCAGCAGTCGCATCTTGCTGTTAAGCTGCTCGTTCATTTTGTTGCGTAATCACCTCTGCCATACACTGCATAGCCTCAGCAGCTGCAATCATTGGGTCAACATTACGGTTCACGTTTGCACGCGTTCCTCTTCCGCCAGACATCTTCTTCTTAAATCAAACAAGACAAAACAAAGTCAGATGTACCCTTTCGGACACCAATCACAGAGAATCACACAACACAAGCAAAAACAGACCCAACCATAACCCCAAAAGACTCTAACTTGGGCACTGATACTAACTAAATTGCAACACCCTACTAGGGATGTCACATTTCCAAACAATAATAATAAAACCTTTACCCAAGTTATAAATTATTTCGTAAAATATAATAATATAGGTTGTAAAAATATTTTTTAAAAAAACATTATATTATAAAATAAAATAAACAAAACATAAAATAAAACAAACTATTACATACACACCATAATTATACATATAATTTTGTTTTTAATAGGTACAAATAATTTACATATTACAAACTATTTAATTAAAATAGCAAACTGTCTAGTTTAAAGCAAACCATAAATTAGCCCAAGCATAACACTAAAAGTTCTGATCCTCCGAAGAATCCTCCTCGGGAAGATCATCATAGGACAGAAATACTCTGGTAACATCATACCACGCTGAAATCAATCCATATGATATGAATGATCTCGAGGTTCGCCTTCCTCGAACTGGTCACTCGGTTGCTGCTCCTCGTTGTATTGACAATCCAGCAGTTGCTCCTCTTCTACTTCCTCAACGACTTTACGGAACATAAATAATAATACAAAAAATATATACAAAGAGGTGAGACAATCTACATCATTACCAGCATAGCAGTAAGAAAACGACAATACAAACAAATATAACAATTCATATTATCACACATGCAAACTATCATAAATCAAATTATAACCACTCATATTATCACACTTGCAAAATATCATAAATCAAATTATAACTATTCACACAGTGATGCAGATTAAATATGCCATGTACTTAGACTCGTTCCTACTCCATGGAGCTAAGCACAAACATCAGAGAGAATGATCCGGTAGACATGTCCGCACATCAGGCTACCTCAACCAACTATTACACAGTCAAATATGTCGTGTAAACAGCACACAGTCAAATGCATCCTGTAAACAGCACACAGTCAAATACATCATGTGAATGGTACATTGTCAAATACGTCGTGTACGACCAGGCATAGTACCAAACAGTCCCCAATAGATCCTAATTAAGAATAGTATTTGTTAAGATCGCTAGTGTGTGTTATCAGTTACCACGGTCCAGAGGAGCTACCAACTGTCCACATGTGGAATCTACTGCACACTAACGCCTTCAAGCTCTCCTCATGAACAAACTACGCCTATCACACCCGCAACACGGTGTAATTTATCTCGTCAGTCAATTGTCAATTTCAACCAAATTGACATACCACTCTACGTATGTAATGATCCATAATTACAAAAATACCCTCAGTATCACCATGAATCATAATTACATAAATATCCTCATTGTCACCATAATTACAAAAATACCCTTAGTATTAATAATTCTAAAAATAGTATGTCTCCACTTGACAGTACTATTTTCCAATATGTCCGGGTCCACCACTTTGGCCCGACAGTAAAAACTTACTATTTCCATAAGTCGCGTAAAAATTTTATTGCCTTTTCACAATTACATCTCATTTGACAAACGTTTTTCAATTGCGTAAATATTTTTCAATGTTTTTCTCAATCCCGTAGTTTAAAATCCACTATTTTAAATACGCGTAAGCTATTCCTACTGTTTTTCACTATATAAAATATTTCTTGACGTTCCAGATTACATTTTTAAACTTTCCAAAACTAAAAATATTATTTAGACATTATTTTCCATTTTTTTACAAAAATTACTCTAAGTAATAATTTCTGACGTTTTTCTCAAAAAATTCAATTTTTAATAAATTCTTCTACAGTTAATTTTATTCTTTAACTACGTAAAATATTTCCTTACTTTCTAAATATCATTTTGAAACGTTCTTCATTACTTGCTCATTTTTAGTCAGTTTTGACAACATTTTGTTTAGAAAATCTACTAAATGATATTTTCTACGTTTTTCTTTAAAAAAAAATCCTTTATTTAATTATAACCATATAATACATTTTGAAAATTGGTAACATACTTTAAAAAATCAAAGGTAAGTATTTTTCAAGTGTTAAAATTTATTTCTTTACCATACTAGACTTCTAGTAAAAATTTATTTACTTATTTGATTCTTGAAAATCCATCGTAATTGAATTGTTTTTAGGTTAATAAACTAGTTTACACTTAGAAAATAAATTTTGGATCAATTAAACATAAAAAAACTTGATGGCCGAAAATCACCATTTCTTTTACATATCTTATTTAACTTATTTTTCATCCTCTAAATCCTTATAAAATCCATTAACTTAATAAAATCAAATGGATCATCCTTGTAGAAAATGGTTGAGAACATGTTGGTTCTCTTTTTGAAGATAAAACCGTGAGATCTTCATTATCATGTGTTCTTTGGAACACTCATTCAAATCTCAACAAATTATTCACATCTAACAATAATTATCATATATCTATAAACACATACATATATCTATGAACACATACCATATATTAAAGCAATATTAAAACACCTACTAAATATCAATGCTATAGACATGCTTGCATGCATAATAAATCACAAATAGAAAAGCAAATAACATGCACACATAAACAATCACAAATAGAGAAGACAACAAACAACCAAGTGAATGAATCCTTATGGATTCTTCACCACAAATACATCCATTTTCTCACCACCACACATGGTTGATGAGATTAAATCTCCCTCTTACTTATAAGGAAGAGAAGATCTCCTTGGACTCCTCCTTAGAAATTTTGTGTAGCTTCAACAAAAATCCTAACAAGCTTAACAAATTATAAAGTCATAAACTATGATTGAAAAAGATAAACCATGGATCAATCATGGCTTAGAACATCAAAAATCAAATTAGAAACAAGAAACAAGAATTTTCACTTTATAGGAAAGAAACTTCAAAGTGATTTTCCAAGCTCCAAATGGATGATTTAGCAAAAACTCACAACTAGAGATGTTCTTAGAATATGGTTTAGGTTTAGGAAATTGGGTTTGGATGAAATTTTTGATGGATGGAAGTAAGATTGATGGTGTTGGCCGAATGGTGGAAGAAAAGGAGACTTAGGAGTTTCTTTGAGTTCTTTGGGTAGGAGAGAAATGAGAGAATTATTTGGAGTGATAGAATGGATGAGTAAGAGTGAATAATTGCCTTAACTTCGTAATGCATGACCGTAGACTTCCAAAATAAGTGCAGCCCTTTTTGTTGACAAATTAGCTTCATAATGGCCTTAGATGGTTTCAATAATGGATGGCCAAGCTCTAGAATTCCATGATTGCATTTGATTGAATAATTGAATGCATAATTATACCATATGGCCTAAATTTGCATAAGAAATTCAATCAAAATTTGATTGATTTTAATAGCTTATTTATGTTTAAGTCCTCCTAGTTAGGTTTAATTAAAAGTTTGTTAGATTGCTTTGTATTTTAGTTAATCATTAGTTTACTTATAGTCTTTAATCTTCTACTTAATTATACTAATACATTGTCTAACTAAAATTTGATGAAAAACTAATTAGGTTTTGATCCATTTAATTACTACTTAAACCCTTTAGATTAACTTAATTAGGTTTTAGACTAATTATTCCATTAAGTTAGGTTTTAAACTAACAAATCTATTAAGTCTAACCATTTTTGTAGATTTTTAACCTTTTGATTTAAAATTTTACAAGCCATTTACGTTGGTAAATGTTTTCCTAAACGTGGGTCCCACAAAACAAAAGTGGGTCCCACAAACCAAACGTGGGTCCCACAAAACAAAAATGGGTCCCACAAACCAAACGTGGGTCCCACAGACTTTTTTGCATGATAAATATTTTTATTATACAGAAAAATCCTAAAAATTTAAAAGATTGATATGCGTATTATTCAGAATTGGGTTTAGTAAGATCCCCCAGCTCCAAATAATCAAACAAGATTTTTCCCGGCTCGAAAATTATTATTTTCTTGACTCAGAGGAAATCACACAAAACAATCAAATACAGTTATGAAACAGTCAAATTAATTTTATAACACACAGAAAATAGTACAATTAGGGCAAAAACGTAATTAACAAAAAATTGGGGTGTTACAATCATGACGACCCCATGCTAGAGACATCGTCACGTCTCCGTGGTAGATACAATGATCCGTGCTCAGGTTGATGTGCCAGCAGTCCAGACCTCCATGAAATCTCAGCCGAACATATCCCAAAAAGCCACATGGATGGGACATCATGTTCCACACAAGTACTAATCAAAGTCAGGCCAGAAACCAGGGAATTCGTGCACTTCCCCTTCTTCACCAACGTCTTCAGTGAAACACATAAATATACAAAATAACAGAAATACAGAAAAGAGGTAAGACATCCTACATTCAGTACCAATTATGGCAGTAAAGAAGTATAATGGCACAGGACGCTCATATAGCATAGCAGGGATAATAATCAACAATAAGATTCACATAGTAAATAAATTAATAAATCCAGGCAGTTCTACATCAATAAACAACAGTTCCATCATCAAATGAATAAATGCCAAATAATATGATGACTCACTACGCACGTGCACATGGTACCAAAATCTAACATTCGGTACTAGAAATCCTACTCCATGGAGCTAGACAAAAACATCGGAGAGAATGATCAAGGAGACATGATAGTATCCCGTCAGCCATAAAATCAAGTGCTTTCCAGAAAAATCAACCATTTGCGCAACAAGGCTTTATACAGCTCCATTCTCATAGGATCGTGATATAGGACAGTGTCTCGGTCCGAATCGTTGGTGCGCTTGCATCGGTCTATCCCACAGCCCAGAGGAGCTACCAATTGTCCATTTGTGAGACACCCACACTCCGATGCCCCCGAGGTCAACGATATGACCTACACTTAGTCTATTTGCACCTGCACTAAGGTGTGATTCAATCTCCTAGGCATACAACCTTACAACAGAGTCCACCGGACTTTCACAATGCATGATGACTCAATGCATATCCATGTATATTTATCAATAATATACTTTCTCATAACATGCCACACTTTGGCCAAGTTAAACATCAACAGAATTTTGGTCCCACACATGGACCCACAATAACATATTATCAAATTCTTAAATATGACAATACACGTTTTAAGGTTCATTATGGAATTTCACTTTAACTTAACATTTCTTATAAAATCTCTCTCTAGAGGAATTCTCTTGAAATTCTCATTCAATCTTTATTTCTCTTAATTAGTCATGTTCTTTACTTTCACTTATTCATAATCACTTAGAAAATTATTCTAAGGTTCTCTAAGTCTCACACACTCTTTTGTTCTTTCCTTAACTCCAAAATTGTTCTAAGCAATCAGATAAAGTCTTATTCTTTATTCTTCCCATTTTATGAACTTCTAATAAATCTCTAATTTTCTAATTACCCAAGTCTCCCTTTTAATTTTACATTTTTAGCATTCCCACCCTAAGAGGCCGTGAGCCTCAAGGAAATTAGGGGTTCTAGATTTTTATTTCTCCATTGATCATTATTCACTTGATTAGTTATCTTTCCAACTCTTTACAAAATCATAGCCATGAACACCCTATTAAAGGGGTTAAGGCCATGAGCCTCAATAGGAAAAGCAAGGAACTTTTGCTTCAAATTCGTATTTTCAATCCAACACAATCAATCCAAGATCACCAACATAGACAAATACAACCAATAAAACCACATAGGAGAAAATCAATACAATGATCATTAGAAAATCCATAAAATCGAGAGAGCAACCCTAACATGGGTTTCTCAAAATCAACACACAACAAGCTTCCCACAACCAATAGAGGTTGAAGTGGATAGCCTCCCTCTTACCAAGAGAGAAAATAAGAAAAGCAAGCTCCTTTTTCTTTGGGAATTTCATCCTCCACCTTCAAGAAACCCTAAGGACATCAAACCCATAAGAATCACAACCAAAGCTTGAAAAAGGCATCCATGATCACCAAAGTGACCATGAATTGTGAAAATGAGATAGAAAAATGAGAAAGCTATGAACTTTTACCTTAAGATCTCAAACTTTAGGCTTGATTGAAGAAAACGAAAATGATGGATTTTGGTGATGGTCACAAAAGAGAAAATGTTCTAGGTGATGAGAAATGATAGGAAATGAGGTTGGTTAAATGAAAAAGCTTGGATGGCTAACAATGGTGGTCTTGGCCATGGAAAGGAGGAGAAAATGGAGAGGAAAGTTGAGTTTTTTGTAGGTGATCTCAACAAGAAAAGAAAAGCTTCAAGGGAGAATGGATTCAAGCAAGATGAATGCTTGAAATCAAGCAACAATGGAGGAGGAAGAATGATGTGGGTGTCATGGAAGAAGAAGAGAGAAGGAGGAGAAAATGCTTGAGAGAAAAAAGTGTAGAGAAAGAAAGTGATAGTTTTTTGGTGAATTTGAAATTAGAATGAAAAAGGTGATAAATGAAAAGCATAATTTTGGGCTCCAAAATTAGCTCATTATCGTGGAGAGGTGAGAGGGAGAGGAGGCAAAATTTGCTTCATGCATGCTTGGGAAGTTGCTAGGAAGCTTCCTCCAAAGCTTCTTCAAGAAGCCAAAACCCACTTTTTGAAAAGTCAAAGGTAATGACATGGTGATGTCACTAAAGTAAACATTCTAGAACACTTATATTTTACTACAAGTTATTATCCAATGGACAAAGGTTACAGTTAACAGAAATCAGTATTTATTATCCAACGGATAATAAATTTGTACAACGATTTTTATTTATCAGATAAAAATCTCAAAAAATATAAACCTCGTAAATTGTGCCAAGCCTCGGGTTTAGTAAGATCCCCATCAACATTTCCACAGTTCAAGGTTTACCAGCCTCGAGAAAAATGTTCCATTTTCCCGGCTTCGCTTAGTACACACGCAAAACAAGAAATATATTAAAATATTCAACGTTTCCAGAAAAATTCACAAAAAGTCAAAAAATTCATAAATATTATAAAATGACTATTTATCATGAAATTATCAATTTTTGGAGTGTTACAACTCTTCCCTTCTAAAAAGAAATTTCGTCCTCGAAATTTTGATACCTTAGAATAGTTGTGGATGTTGCTCCTTCATCTTGTCCTCTAACTCCCACGTTGCATCTCTGGTTGTGTCATTCCAGATCACTTTTACTAATGGGATCTCCTTCCTTCTCAGTTGCTTTACTCTCTTATCTTCAATCCTTACAGGAGTTGTCTCATAAGTTAAGTTCTCTTTCAATTGTACTGTTTCCGGTGCTATGACATGGCTTGGGTCAGGAATATATTTTCACAATTGCGATACATGGAAAACATTGTGAAGGTTAGAAAGAAAATATGGTAAGGCTATTTGGTAAGCTACTGCACCTATCCGGAGAAGAATTTGGTAAGGTCAATGGAATTTGGGAGTAAGTTTTCTAGATTTCAGAACTTGGCCGACCCCAGTCGTAGGCGTGACTTTTAAAAACACGTGTTCGCCTTCTTCAAACTCAAGAGGCTTTCTTCTCTTGTCGGCATAGCTCTTCTGTCAACTCTGAGCCATCCTTATCTTTTCCTGAATCATCTTGACTTTCTCGGTCATTTGCTGTATAAGATCAAGTCCAATAGTAAGGTGCTCGTCCTCTTGGTACCAACATAAAGGTGTTCTGCACCGTCGTTCATATAGAGCCTCATAAGGTTCCATCCCTATGCGCGAATGAAAACTATTGTTGTAGGTGAACTATATCAATGGTAAAACTTCATCCTAACTTCCAGTCTGTTCCAAAGCGCAAGCTTTGAACAAATCCTCCAATGATTGAATCGTCCTTTCCGATTGGCCATTGGTTTGAGGATGATAACAAGAACTCAACCGAAGTTTAGTTCCCAATGCTTCTTGCAAACTTTGCCAAAACTTTGATGTGAACCTTGGATCTTTATCAAAATGATACTGGTAGGCACACCATACAGCCTAACGATCTCACCAATATATAGCTAAGTCAACTTCTCCATGTTGTACCTTGTGTTGATTGGTAAGAAATGTGCTGACTATGTGAGTCGATCAACGATTACCCATATTGAATCGTAACCCTTTCTGGTCTTTGGCAATCTAACAACAAAGTTTATCGCAATACTATCCCACTTCTGTTCTGGAATAGTTAGGGGTTGCAACATTCCTAATGGTCTCTGGTGTTCAACCTTTACTTTCTAACAAACCATACAAGATGACACACATATGGCAATATCACTCTTCATTTTGTGCCACCAAAATAATTGTTTCAGGTCTTGGTACATCTTAGTTATTCCCGGATGCATACTCAACTGGCTCGTGTGAGCATGTTCGAGAATATACTTCCTAAGCTGTTGTTCTTTGGGTACACAAATTCTACCTCTGAATCTTAGGATTCCATCAGTTCCTTTCTCTAATGTTGTCACACCGCCTTGTTCATTAGCTCCCTTTCTTCTTGCAAATACTTGTCAACTTTCTGCTTCCCTCTAATGTCTTCCATTAAGTCATTTGAGATAGTGACCATGTTCATATAAATCTTCCCTGGTACCAATTCCACAAAGGACCATACGTCCCTGAATTGCTCTATTAAATCCTTTTCCTTGACCATCATAGCAGAGATACTGAGCATCTTCCTACTTAAAGCGTCTGCCATGACGTTTGCCTTTCCAAGGTGATACAGAAAGTTGAAAATCATAATCCTTTAGAAATTCCAACCACCTTCGTTGCCTCATATTCAACTCCTTTTGGTTATACATGTACTTCAAGCTCTTGTGGTCGTTAAAGATGTTGAATGTTGCCCCATAAAGAAAGTGCCTCCATATCTTCAAAGCGAATACTATAGCCGCTAACTCCAGGTCATGTGTTGGGTAGTTCTCCTCATGCACTTGCAATTATCTCGAAGCGTAAGCCACCGCTTTTCTATTTTGCATAAGCACACATCCTAATCCTTGGTATGAAGCATCGTAATACACTTCAAAGGGTTCACTTGGATCAGGTAGAACTAACACTGGTGAAGTAGTTAGTCATTTCTTCAATTCTTGAAAACTTTTTTCGCAAGCATTAGTCCACTCAAAGGCTTGATTCTTTCTCGTGAGCTAAGTGAGAGGTCCTGCTATCTTAGAGAATCCCTCAATGAATCTCTGATAATATCTAGCTAGCCCCATAAAGCTTTGAATTTTTGTCATTGTCTTCAGCCTATCCCATTGCAGAATTGCTTCCACTTTTGACAGATCTACTGTAATCCCTTCCTTGAAGATTACATGACCCAAAAATTTGACCTCTTTTAGCCAGAATTCACACTTTGACAGCTTGGCACCCTATGAAGCGCTGTATGGAAGACGATGCTGAACACCTTTGTGTTGGTATCAAGATGGGGAGAGTATTACTATTGGACCAGATCTTGTGCAGCAGACTATGGAAAAAGGTAAAGATGATACAAGAAAAGATGAAGACGACCCAAAGCAGACAAAAGAGCTATGCTAATAAGCGAAGGTGACCTCTAGAATTTGAGGAGGGTGAGCATGTATTCTTGCGAGTAACGCCTATGACTGGTGTCGGAAGGGTTATCAAAGCCAAGAAGCTTACTCCTAAGTTTATTGGGCCTTATCAGATTATTCGACGGATAGGTCCTGTAGCATACCAGATTGTTTTGCTGCCTTTTCTATCCAATCTGCATGATGTATTCCATGTGTCTCAATTAAGGAAGTATATTCCCGATCCGCCGCATGTTATACAGCCTGACGAAGTGCAACTAAAGGACAACTTGACGTATGAGACACTTCCTATTAGGATTGAAGACAAGAAAGTGAAGCAGCTTCGAGGGAAGATGATCGAGCTGGTGAAGGTGATATGGAATGACGTAACAGGTGATGCTACCTGGGAGTTAGAAGACAAAATGAGGGAGCAATACCCTCAGTTGTTTTGATGTATGACAAATTTCGGGGACGAAATTCTGTTTGTAGGGGAGAGTTGTAACACCCCAACTTTAGGATAAATGACCGTTATGTCCTGATTGTACTGTTTTATGTTTTTTTGTATGATATAAAATTTATCTGACTGTTTCGTATTCATATTTGAGTGTTTTGTGTGATTTGCTCTGAGTCAGGAAAATAATAATTTTCGGACCAGGAAAATAATATTTTAATTATTCGGAGCTGGGGGATCTTACTAAACCCAATTCTGAGTGATATGGTTGTTAATCTTTTAATTTTTAGGATTTAACTGTGTAATAAAATAATTTTATATCATTATAATATTATTTTATTAGTCAGTATAAATAAAATGATAATGGACCCGAAAATGTCTGTGGGACCCACTTTTGGTTTGTAAGACCCACAATTGATTTGCGGGACCCACGTTTAGTTAAAGTAGTCAACGTTGATGGCTTGATTTATTTTAAGCCAATAGGAATCAAGTCAACAAAGAGGGCTTGACTTGATTTACACTGTTGGATGAGAAGGTTTATTTTTGAATATCAACCGTTGATCTAATCTATGGTTGTAAGGATAAGCTTAATGATGAAGGACTTGGATATCCACCATTGATTTAATGGACGCTGAAGATTGATCTCACAGAAAATGGTTGGAATCTTTTGTGACCGTTGGATGAGAAGAATGTAGAGAAGATCTTGACCCTTTATCTTTAAAGATGAATCTAATGGCTAGAATTTCATGGAGATAAGATCTAATGGCTTAGATTTGATCATATTACTACCTAATACCAACCCTTGATATGATCAATGGCTCTTGAAATTTGGATTATAAGAATATTAATTAATTAGTAATGTAAATAATTTTCCTAATTAAGTTAGGTTAAGTGTGCTTAGAAGCTTAATGGGATTAGTAGCTAATTAATCACCATTAGGGAGGAATCTTCAAGAACAAATGACATTGCATGTGACTAGGCTTATGACAAGGCTTGGATTAGCCAATGGAAGACAAGCTTGGTGACCAAGTTTTGATCTCAACCTTTGATGAAGTCTAAGGCTTGGATGGAGTCTTGGAATTCAAACAAAGAGGCCACCTCTTTGTTGGATGTGTTACACGACCATGCACCATTTTGGAGAGCAATTTTCACTTCATTCTCTAACACTTTACTACACTTTCTCTCTTCCAAAAATACAAACCACCATTGTTACTCTTCTCCAAACAATTCGGCCAAGAACCATAAACCACCATCCATCCACCTTAAATTTCATCTAACCTACTTTTCCAAACCTAAACACTATTCTAAGAACATCTCTAGTTGAGAGTTCTTCCAAAATCTATCATCTTAAGCTTGGAAAATCACTTTGGAGATTTTTCCTAGAAGGTGAAAATTCTTATTTTTCATTTCTAACTTCATTTTCAAGATTCTAAGCCATGATTTATCCATGGTTTATAATTTTCTCCTATAGTTATAACTCTTGAAATTTTTGTTTAAGATCCTTAGGTTTTCTTGGAGGTGAAACTGAAACCACTAGGAGAAGGAGTAGAGGTTTTAATCTTCCTTTAAGGTAAGGGGGAGATTTAATCTCATTAACCATGTGTGGTGATGAGAAAATGGACTTGTATGTATGTGAAGAATCCATAAGGATTCACTTGTGCTTGATTGTTTAAAAGCTTTCCTACTTGTGTTTAATATTGTTTGTATGCATGTCTACAAGCTTTGAAATATATTGCATGTGTGATATATGCATGATTATTAGTTAGAATGTGAATAACATGTAAGGTTTGCATGAGTATTCCAAAGAGCACAAAGAGAGGCTCATGGCCTCAACAAAGAAAAGAGAACCAAAATGTTCTCAACCATTTTCTAAAGGAAGGATTGAATGGAATTAGGTAAATGAATGAATTTTAATATGATTTAGAAGAAGAAAAATGATCCAAAGATCAAATGCCAATGTTTTACCAATTTCGGCCAACATGCCTAACAAATGTATAATTAATCCAAAACTTATTTTCTAAAGTGTAGAGTTAATGTTTTACCTAAAAAGAATGCATTTGTAATGAATTTCCAAGATTTAAAGAAGTAAACTAATTTTTATTAGAAATGTGATATAGAAGAAAAATAAATAAAACCTTTGAAAAATACTTACTTTTGAATTTTAAAGTATAGTAAAAAAATTACTAAAGTAGATTTAGTAATAATAAACCAAGTAAACGAATTTTTAGAGTAAAAACATAGAAAGTACATTTTTAATAAAATTTATAGACAAAATATCTTGTCAAAATTTATTAAAAATAGACAAATAAAAGAGAATATTTTATAATATATTTATAACATAAGGAAATTATTCTACGTAGTTTGAAAGTATTAGAAATAACTTATACAGTTTTAAAATCTTTATTTTAAAGCTTTTTGATCAAGAAAACGATTTAGAAATCTTACGCGATTGAGAAAACGATTTAAAAATACTATATGATTTTAAAAACAGCAAAATATATTTACGCGATTTAAAAATGTTTGTAAAAACGACAAAATTATGAAAACGCGATAAAATTTCTACGCGATTAATTGGAACAACGAGTTTTACTGTCGGGCCAAGGAGGTGGACCCGGACATGTGGAAATATGGTACGTCAAGTGGGAACATACTGTATTTTGGACATGTGAAAATATCGTACGTCAGGTGGGAACGTATTGTATTTGAGATTTTTGCCATTGAGGGCATTTGCGTAAATATGAGAATATTTTGAAGCTAAGGGTAATTTGGTAATTATGGTTTTTATTCATGCATTGAGTTATGCCAATTTGATTGATAATTGGTGATTTGATTGACGAGGCGGATTACACCGTGTTGTCGGTGTGATAAGCATAGTGTGGTTCATTTCTTTGTATGGACTTAGAGGCATTAGTAAGCGGAGTATTCCACATGTGGACAGTTGATCGCTCCTCTGGGCCATGGAAACTGGCAACGCACTAGTGATCTCGACACGCACTATACTTAATCAAGATCTTGTAAAGACTAGTTTAGTACAATGCCTGTAGTTACACGATGTTTGGACTGTGTGCTACTACACGATGATTGGACAGTGGGCTATAGACACAACGTTAGATAGTGCAATAGTTTAGTTGGGCAGCCTAAAGTATTAATAGATCTTTGCCGGTCATTCTCTCTGATATATATGTCTAGCTCCATGGAGTATGAACGAGTTGTATTGCATTTGCATTTGTGTCATGCATCATAACATTATTATTTGTGATATTATTTGATACTGTTGTATTAAAATTACTATATTAAATTGTATTATTATTTATGTTGTATGCTATATTGTATGAACTGTTATACTTGTTGTATTGGCGTTTTTTTATTTGCCATGCTGGTATTGATGTATGATTATCTCACCTCTCTATACGTACTGTTTCTGTATTATAAATTTATGTTGTAAAGAGTTTGAGGAAGAGGATCAGCCTCTAGATTGTGAATATCCTGAGAAGGAGTAGCAACAGCAAGCCGAGGATCAGTTCGACGACTATGAACCATCCGATCATCCATACCCGCTAGATTGACTTTTGAGGATGGCGTTGCTAGGATTTCTTGGGTTCGTGAGACTAGAGTTTCACGGAGGCTCTAAGGCCTGGTGTTTGCGCGAGGATAGAGGATCGGTGATCTTCTTGGGGCGGATAACTTTGACTCTGCGAGGAGAGTTTGATGCGGAGCCCGTATTTACTACGACTCTGTACCTCCATCTGGAGCTGCCGCTGGAGCTTAGGTGTCACTGGGAAGGACTTTTCCGTGTTCCCAGTGAGATTAGTATAATGTCGACAGCGCGGACTCATGTCCATAGAGCTACAAGACATCCTGGATACCTATCACCTGAAGTTTCATCTGAGAGTGATCCTTCAGAGGGTTAGATATCTATGATGTGCACTTGGGCACTTTTTGATGTAGTGTTGTATATGAACTCTTTACTGTTTTCTTTAAATATTTTGTAGTTGTAAATTATTTGCTTAACTTAAAACAAATTCTTATGTATATTATGTGTGAGATATCAGTTTGTTTCACTTTATATTCTATGTTATTTTATTTAGTAATATTTTGTATAAAAGAAGAAAATTTTTTTACAACCCATACTATTTATGTAACAAATGTTTTCCAACTTGGGTAGATTTTATTTTATTGCATCATAAATGTGGCACTCCCACAAGAGTGTTACATTAGTTAGTATCAGAGCCCAAGTTAGAGTCTTTTGGGGTTGTGGTTGGATTTGTTTTTGCTTGTGTTGTGTGATTCTCTGTGATTTACTTCTGAAAGGATGTATCTAACTTTGTTTTGTTATGATTGAAGAAAGAAGATGTCTGGCGGAAAAGGAACACGTGCGAACGTGAACCGTAATGTGGACCCAATGATTGCAGCTGTGGAGGCTATGCAGTGGATGGCTGAAGTGATAACTCAACAAAATGAAAGATCAGCTCAACAGCAAGATGCTATTGTTAATGCCCTAAATTTATCTGAGTTTACGCGTAACAACCCGCTGTAGTTCAGAGGCGAGTTTAATCTTGAGAAGGCAAGTCTGTGGATATAAGACTTGGAAAAGATATTTGAAGGAATGGGATGCACTGATGATAAGAAGGTGACGTATGCTACCTTTATGCTGAGAGGGGATGGAGAAAATTGGTGAAAAGGAACCCGCCGATTATTGCAGGCTGAAGGAACTGAAATTACTTAGGAGGTGTTTTCTGAAGTATTTCTGGATAAGTATTTTCCTACTAGTGCTAGACATGCCAAGGAAATGGAATTTCTTGGTTTACGTCAAGGCAATATGACTGTTAATGAGTATGCTTTAAGTTTGAGAGCTTGTCTCAGTTTTCGGATTATGCTCAAACCCGACCGAATGATGTGTGGAGATGTCAGAAATTTGAGGAAGGATTAAAGGTGGAATTACGACGAGGAGTGCTACCCTTGAAGATGAATCAATTTCATGCTTTGTTGGATACTTGTGCATGACTTGAGGAGTTGCAGCCATCACGGGATCCAAGGAGCTGTAATTTTGGACCAACGAGGTTTCAGAGAGGAGGTAGCAGTAATAATAGTCAGTTTCAGCGCAAGCCATATTCGAGACCACCGGGAAGTCAATCTCAATGACCACCTGTTGGGGGAAGTGCTAGTGGTAATAGAGCTGGTCAGAAAGTGGCGTTTATGCCAATGTGTTTCAAGTATGGAAACAGTGGCCATGTTTCTACGGACTGCTCAATCAAAGGGACAATCTGTTTTAATTGCAGATAACCTGGACATGTATCTAGGGATTGTACTCAGCCGAAAAGGAAACCTGCTGTGAGAAATGTTCATGCTACTCAACCGAGGTCATGAGAGCAAGTATATACCATGACAGGAACTAAAGCTTCTCAGTCTGAGGATCTTATTCAGGGGGAAGGTGCCATTGAAGGTAATCTTCTGACTGTGTTATATGATTCAGGTGCAACACATTCATTTATTGCATATGATTGTGTGGAAAGATTGAAACTGCCTGTTGTAACGCCCATTTTTCTCCCTTGTATCATAACGGGTAAGAAGAGGGAACGTCACACCATAGTGAAACAACACAAAAATGGCTACGAAAAATTTGAGCATTTTTTTTTACGATAGTTCCGGTCCAAAACTTTCGTCAATATACGTGTACACCTGTTTGTAAATATATCGCGTGATTGAGTTAAAATTAAGAGTTTCATCTTTCATATAAAGCTTCTTATCAAAAACGTTAAAGAGAAATCAACAAGTAACGAGACATACAACCATGTACAATATAGATAGCTACATACTTTGTACCATAATTACAAGTCTGTTTAAATTACATTACCAAAAGATATACAAAAAGCAAAATGTGTACCTACCCCAAGAGATACAAATATCTACCCACTAATCCAGTAATACGTCAGGCTCCCTCAAAATAAACGGATAGCCATCAGTAGCCATCAGCCTAAAAACTAACCCTAAGACTGCCTGGAATGAGAAGGAACCGTAGATGGGTCCTCCTCAGGGTCCTCGTCGTCCGACGAGACATCCATCTGGACGACAGAACAGCGGGCAGGAGCCCGGGCAGTAGACAAAAAGGAATCCTCACGAGGGGTATAATACATTTCACCCCACATGTCCCTCACGGGCATATAGAACTCCAGCCATAGAAAAGCATGAAAATCAAAAATAGAAGCAGTGTAGCGTCCCCATGCCAAAGACACCGTCAATTCGCCGTGGTACACACATCGATCAGTCTGAACGTTAATATGCCAGCAATCCGGACCACCATGAAAGTTGATCTGCACATAACCAAAAAATCCATGGGGGCGAAAAGACATTCTCAGCAACTTCGGTATTAATCGAGATAAGGCCAGAAACCTTGAAACTCAGTAGCTTCCTTGTTCTCCTCACGAGTGTCTTCTATAGAGCATACAATTCAACCAAGATACAAAATAGAGAAAAGTACCGAAAGAGGTGAGATTCCCAGCTTTCAGTACCAACAAGGCAGTAAGAAAATAAACGGCGTCGAACGCCCACATAAGATACAGTTAATACATACAAGTATAGTAATACATGAAAGCAATTAATGAGAGTAAAGCAACAAAGAACAGTAGTTCACATCATCCATAGCCAACTAGCAACACTAGCATTACCAACAATCAAATAAATATCACAGTCGTAATAGTAAACACATAATCCAATCATGAATGCTCAATGGACCATGTGACTGACAACTCATAATGCAACAAGGGTACCAAAGTTCCTACTCCATGGAGCTAGACATAAACATTTTCGGAGTGAATGATCAAGGAGTAATGCCAGTGTATCGTTAGCCTTAAAAATATAGTGTGCTCATCTCATAAAAACATTTTGCGCAAAATGGCTCACACATGGTACCTCAACAGTTGATCGCGACATAGGACAGCATCTCAGGCAAGATCGTCGGTGTGTTGCATTAGTCTATCCCACGGCCCCAGTGGAGTTACCACTGTCTATTGTGAGACACCTATACCCCGACGCCCCCAGGGTCAACAGCATATGACACCTACGCTTAGTCTATTCGCACCCGCACATAGGTGTTATTCAAACTCCTAGGCAACATAGCCTTCTCAACAATGTCCCACGGACAATACACATGCATGATGACACAATGTCCAATCATGTATGTTCATCAATGATGCATTCAGCATAAGCCTTTCCTCAATGGCACATAAGCATTATTCTATGTCCAACATGACATATCAATAATACATTTATTAAAACATTACCTCAATGGCACATCATCATTCTTATTTCATTGAGTACTACATCAATAATTCTTAGCATCAACATGTATTCCTCAGTACACACATATCACAATTTCCATATCAGAGATCCAAGGATTCCCTATTCAAAAATCATTTCTTCCCTTTTGGGGTGAATGCACCTTCCTATCACAAATTAATAAAGTAAAATCCTTGAATCCAGGGTTTTTAGGTTATGTTTGAGTTACAAAGGACAAAGAACCACCATCTCAATCATTTCCAGCTCAGAAACCTCATTTTTGGTCTTGGTAATCGATTACAGCACCTTTGTAATCGATTACCCGAGAAACAGAACCTCTGTAATCGATTACAATCTCATTGTAATCGATTACGTGATTCCCAGAATCACGTTTTGTAACTTCAAGGCCCTGGTAATCAATTACACAGACCGTGGTAATCGATTACCAATTGGACAGAACCTCCGTAATCGATTACCCACGGTTGTGTAGTCGATTACGTGATTCCCAGCAGCACCATTTTGTGACATCAGAGGCTTTGTAATCGATTACACTCTTCTTGTAATCGATTACAGCTAAACAGAATCTCTGTAATCGATTACACACCAGATGTAATCGATTACCAGATATCCAGAATCACGATTTTGCATCTTTAAGAGCTTGGTAATCGATTACAAGCCCCGTGTAATTGATTACCACGCGTAAGTTTGCAGAAAAACAGAGTTCTCAGGTCCTCTAACTCAAACTAAACCATTCTTCATCATATTTAATCAACAAGATACTCGAATACACCTTCAAATCATGCAAGAGACATCAATAAATCACACAAACCCAACAAAATACATCATCATCAAGAATAACATAAAAATAAGAGAACTTCATACATGGATTCCAAAAATCAACAACAATACACATATAAGACATTCCTTTACTACCAAGGTTGGTTGAAGAGGATCATCTCCCTCTTACCTATATGGAAAACAACACAATGTGCCACTCCTTCTTGTCTTAGATTTTCGTTTTCCCTCCTTCAAGAAAACCCCAATGTGAGTGATCACCACAATGTTCACTCAAACCATGAAAAATAGGTTCTTGGTCACCAAGGTGGCCAAGAGAAAACGAAAATAGCAAGGAAATGAAAGAAAGTTGAAGACTTTACCTTAAAGCTCCAAGCTTTAGCTTTAATGGTGGAAGAGAAATGGAAGAAGAAGAAAAAGAGGAACCAAGGGATAACAACTAAGAGGAATAGTCTTGAAAGGGTGGAAGGAACAAGAAAATGTGATTGGTTTGGCAAATGAGGAAGTTGGTCTTCCAATGTGATGGTGTGTGTGTGTGTTCGGTGGAGAGGAAGAAAAAGAGAGAAAAAGAGAGAAATGGGTATTTGGGTGTAGAGAAATGAGTGAAACATGAAAGTAATGGAAGGGAAATATTTGGACTCCCCCCTTGTAGTGTCTGCTGTAGAAGAGTGAAAAAAAAAGAGAGAGAAAAATATATTGCAAGGGAAATTGCTAGGAAGCTTCCCATGATAAGCTTGGATTAAATTTAATCTTTCTTTTGAAATTAAAACTAATATGTGTGATACAAAAATTAGATTTTGAATAATGTGATAATATTTTTTAATACATGTTATTATTTATTGGACAATAGTTATAGTTGGTAGAAGTCAGCACTACAAATTTGACCGATAAATTCCTCACAGTGTTTTATTATCTCATCGGCTAAGATTTCTTGAAAAATGTGAAACCTTGTAAACTGTGTCTGGCCTCGGGTTTAGTAAGATCCCCCGTCGACGTTTTCATTCTCGGAGAAAATATCTCATTTCTCCGGTTCCGCTCAGTACACACGTAAAATAAGAAATATATTAAAATATTCCGCATTTTCAGAAAATTCAAGAAAATCACAATCATTTTTAGAATGAGTTCTGATAATAGAAAAGTAAATTTTGGGGTGTTACAACTCTCCCCAACAAATAGAAATTTCGTCCTCGAAATTTTCCATACCTTAAAACAATTCGGGATATTGCTCCTTCATTTTGTCCTCTAGCTCCCACGTCACATCTCCAGTTGCTTCATTCTAGATTACCTTCACTAGCGCAATGTCCTTTCCTCTGAGTTGCTTTGTCCTCCTATCGTCAATCCTTACAGGAGTTGTCTTATATGTCAAGTTTTCCTTCAATTGTACAGAATCAGGTGCCATGACTTGATTAGGGTTTGGGATGTACTTTCTGAGTTGAGACACATGAAAAACATTATGAAGATTTGAAAGAAAAGGAGGTAAAGCTATTTGGTAAGCAACAGGACCTATCCGACGAAGAATTTGGTAGGGTCCAAGGAATTTTGGTGTGAGTTTTCTAGATTTGAGGACACGACCGACCCCAGTCATAGGTGTGACTTTCAAGAAGACATGCTCTCCTTCTTCGAACTCAAGAGGTTTTCTTCTTTTATCCGTATAACTCTTCTACCGACTCTGAGCCGTCTTCATCTTCTCCTGAATCATTTTAACCTTCTCAGTTGTCTGCTGAATGAGTTCAGGTCCAACGGTAAGCCGTTCTCCATCTTGATACCAGCACAGAGGCGTCCGACACCTCTGCCCATATAAAGCCTCATAGGGTGCCATCCCTATACTTAAATGGTAACTGTTGTTATAGGTGAATTCCACCAATGGAAAAATTTCATCCCAACCTCCAGTTTGCTCTATTGCACAAGCTCTCAGCAGATCTTCTAACGACTGGATTGTTCTTTCCGATTGACCATCAGTTTGTGGATGGTAAGCAGAACTTAACCGCAACTTTGTTCCCATAACCTCTTGAAGACTTTGCCAAAACTTCGAGGTAAACCTCGGGTCTCTATGGGAAATAATACTCATGGGTATCCCATGAAGTCTAACAATTTCACCAATGTAAATTTAAGTCAACTTCTCCAACGGATATCTTATGTTGATTGGCAGAAAGTGAGCTGACTTCGTAAGTCGATCCACTATTATCCATATTGAGTCATATCCTTTCCGAGTTCTTGGTAACCCGACAACAAAGTCCATGGCGATGTTATCCCACTTCCATTCAGGAATAGCCAAGGGTTGTAGTCATCCAGCTGGTCTCTGATGCTCAATCTTCGTTTTCTGGCAAACCAAACAAGATGACACGCATCTAGCAATATCTCTTTTCATCCCATGCCACCAAAATAACTTCCTCAAGTCTTGATATATCTTGGTCATTCCAGGATGCATACTCAACTGACTAGAATGAGCATGTTCAAGTATGTACCTTCTGAGTTCTTCATCTTTAGGCACACAAACCCTTCCTTGGAATCTCAAAATCCCATCACTTCCTTCCTTCAATGTTGACACACCACCTTGCTTTATCAGTTCTCTTTCTTCTTGCAGGAATTTATCGACCTTTTGTTTCTCTTGAATATCATCCATCAGGTCATTCGAGATAGTGATCCTATTCATGTAGATTTTACTCGGTGTTAGCTTTACAAATGACCATACATCTCTGAATTGCTCTATCAAGTCCTTTTCTCTAATCATCACAGTAGCAACACTAATCGTCTTTCTACTCAAAGCATCGGCCACCACGTTCGCCTTTCCAGGATGGTACTGAAGTTGGAAATCATAATCTTTCAAAAATTCTAGCCATCTTCGCTGCCTCATGTTCAGCTCCTTCTGATCGTACAGGTACTTCAGACTTTTGTGGTCGCTGAAGACGTTGAATGTGGCTCCATACAAATAATGTCTCCATATCTTCAATGCAAACACCACTGCAGCTAATTCTAGATCATGTGTTGGGTAGTTCTTCTCGTGCACTCGCAATTGTCTTGAGGCGTAAGCCACCACTCCTCCGTTTTGCATAAGAACGCACCCCAAACCTTGATACGAAGTGTCACAGTACACTTCAAACGGTTCACTAGGATTCAGTAAGACTAGCACTGGTGACGTAGTCAGCTTCCTTTTTAACTCTTGGAAACTTCCTTCACAGGAATCGGTCCATTCAAAAGCTTGGTCTTTCTTGGTGAGTCGAGTGAGCGGTCCAGCGATTTTGGAAAATCCCTCAATAAACCTCCGGTAGTATCCGGCTAATCCAATGAAGCTTCGGATTTCCGTCACTGTAGTTGGTCTTTCCCACTGTAGCATAGCTTCTACCTTTGAAGGATCCACTGCAATCCCTTCCTTCATGATACATGACCTAAAAACTTCACTTCTTCTAGCCAAAACTCGCACTTGGATAGTTTCGCATACAACTCTTTTTCCTTCAAGATCTGGAGAATTATGCTGAGGTGCTCAGCATGGTCCTCGCGACTTTGTGACTAGATCAGAATATCATCGATGAAGACAACAACGAATTTGTCCAAGTAAGGACGAAATATCCTATTCATGTAGTCCATAAATATCGCAGGTGCATTTGTCACACCAAAAGGCATCACCAGGTACTCGTAATGACCATAACGAGTACGGAAAGCCGTCTTGGGAATATCTTCCACTTTCATTCTGATTTGGTGATATCCCGATCGTAGATCGATTTTGGAAAACACAGCTGCTCCCTTCAATTGGTCCATCAAGTCATCTATCCTTGGCAATGGATACTTGTTCTTGATCGTAACTTTGTTTAACTGACGGTAGTCCATGCATAATCTTGAAGTCCCATCTTTCTTCTTGACCAACAATACAGGTGCTCCCCACGGTGACACACTTGGTCTCACAAATTTCTTCTCTAGGAGCTCTTCCAACTGCTTCTTAAGTTCCACGAGCTCTGTTGGTGCCATACGGTAAGGCGCCATAGAAATAGGGCCAGCTCCAGGTACCAAGTCGATAGCAAACTCGACCTCACGTTCCGGTGGTAAACCAGGTACATCATCAGGGAAAACCTCAGGAAAATCTCAAACAACAGAGATTGCGTCCACATCAACTTCACTCTCAACTTTCAAAGAAGATAACAACATGTATCCTCGAGCTCCTTCTTTCAGGAAAGCTTTCACTTGGTTGGCGGTCAAAAATCTAGAATCCTCATCCAAAGGGAAAACTATTATTTTTCTGGAACAGTCTAACAGGACATGGTTGGTAGATAGCCAGTCCATTCCTAATATCACATCTAGTTGGGATAATGGTAAATAGATCAAATCGACAGAAAAGACTCGACCTTCCACTATTAAAGGACAACCTAGACACACCTTAGTAGTGACTACAGGTTTTGCAGTAGGAGTTGAAACAGTCAAATCGAAAGGTAAAGAAGACACAGTCAATCCAAGTCTTTCCACACAGTCATGTGAAATGAAAGAATGAGTAGCACTAGAGTCATATAGTACAATTAAAAGATTACCTTCAATGATACCTTCTCCTTGTATCAGATCCTTGGATTCAGAGGCCTCAGCACCACTCAGGGTGTAGACTCTGCCTCCAACTTATGGTTTAGAAGTCTTAGCAGCATTGACGGATGGTTCTGCCTTGGTCTGGTTACAGTCTCGAGAAACGTGACCAGGTTTCTCGCACCGAAAGCAAATAATTCATTTGATTGTGCAGTCCCTTGTGAAATGCTCCTTCCCACACTTCATGCATCTTGGAGTAGTCGTAGCATTCTGACCCATCCTTGCCGGGCTTCCAGTTGGACTTCCTCCTTGAACTTTTGTGGTTGTTGGCTCCCAGAGGGTCTGGAATAAGGCTTCTTTTGATAACGACTCGCGTTACCACCACCTCCTCTTTGGGATCGAACGAGCCCAAAGTTTCTGTTCCTTGCCTCGCGTTCTAGTTCCATACTTTCCAATCGGCAGCAAGTGTCGAGTAGCTCAGAAAACTGAGTGATCTTCAAAGCTATCACGATTTTCTTCACATCATGCCTCAGGCCTTCCTCAAACTTCAGACACTTCCAAGTTTCATTGGGTTGAAGTTGAAAATAGGCTGAAAATCGGACAAGTTCTCAAACTTGGCGGCGTATTCACTCACGGTCATGCCTCCTGTCGAATCTCGAAATTCCATTTCTTTTGCGTGCACGGCACTTTCGGAAAATACTTGTTCAAGAACCTTTCTTTGAACACTTCCCTGAGTTATCACCCATTCGCGGCTTGCAGTAGCCTTTGTTCTCCTGTCCACCAATGTTCAGCATCCCCCATCAGCATGTACGCGGCATAGGTCACCTTCCTATCATCAGCACAATTCATACCCGTGAATATTTTCTCCAACTCTTGAATCCACAATGTAGCTTTCTCCAGGTCAAACTCCCCTTTAAACTGTGGAGGATTAGCGCGACGAAATCCTTCCAAGTTCAGAACATCCGCTGTAGCCTCTAGCTGTTGTGCAGCCCTAGCCTGTTGTTGAGTTGTCTGCTGGTTCTGCTGTAATATTGCCTCAGCCATCTTCTGTATTGCCTCTATGGCAGCAGCCATATCACCCCGACGAGCCATTGTTCCTTCTCAGATTAGACTACGCAAAACACAGAGAAAGTCAGATGTATTCATTTGAATACCAAACAACAAAATCACAGAGAATGACATAGCACAAACAAGACAGTCCAAAACCACACGACCCAAAGAAACATAACCGGGAGCTCTGATACCAAGACATTGTAACGCCCCTTTTTCTCCCTTGTATCATAATGGGTAAGAAGAGGGAACGTCACACCATAGTGAAACAACACAAAAATGGCTACGGAAAATTTGAGTATTTTTTTTTAAATAGTTCCGGTCCAAAACTTCCGTCAATATACGTGTACACCTGTTTGTACATATATCGCGTGATTGAGTTAAAATTAAGAGTTTCATCTTTCATATAAAGCTTCTTATCAAAAACGTTAAAGAGAAATCAACAAGTAACGAGACATACAACCATGTACAATATAGATAGCTACATACTTTGTACCATAATTACAAGCCTGTTTAAATTACATTTCCAAAAGATATACAAAAAGCAAAATGTGTACCTACCCCAAGAGATACAAATATCTACCCACTAATCTAGTAATACGTCAGGCTCTCTCAAAATAAACGGATAGCCATCAGTAGCCATCAGCCTAAAAACCAACCCTAAGACTGCCTGGAATGAGAAGGAATCGTAGATGGGTCCTCCTCAGGGTCCTCCTCGTCCGACGAGACATCCATCGGGACGACAGAACAGCGGGCAGGAGCCTGGGCAGTAGACAAAAAGGAATCCTCACGAGGGGTATAATACATTTCACCCCACATGTCCCTCACGGGCATATAGAACTCCAGCCATACAAAAGCATGAAAATCAAAAATAGAAGCAGTGTAGCGTCCCCATGCCAAAGACACCATCAATTTGTCGTGGTACACACATCGATCAGTATGCACGTTAACATGCCAGCAATCCGGACCACCATGAAAGTTGATCCGCACATAACCAAAAAATCCACGGGGGTGAAAAGACATTCTCAGCAACTTCGGTATTAATCGAGATAAGGCCAGAAACCTTGAAACTCAGTAGCTTCCTTGTTCTCCTCACGAGTGTCTTCTATAGAGCATACGATTCAACCAAGATACAAAATAGAGAAAAGTACCGAAAGAGGTGAGATTCCCAGCTTTCAGTACCAACAAGGCAGCAAGAAAATAAACGGCGTCGAACGCCCACATAAGACACAGTTAATACATACAGGTATAGTAATACATGAAAGCAATTAATGAGAGTAAAGCAACAAAGAACAGTAGTTCACATCATCCATAGCCAACTAGCAACACTAGCATTACCAAGAATCAAATAAATATCACAGTCGTAATAGTAAACACATAATCCAATCATGAATGCTCAATGGACCATGTGACTGACGACTTACAATGCAACAAGGGTACCAAAGTTCCTACTCCATGGAGCTAGACATAAACATTTTCGGAGTGAATGATCAAGGAGTAATGCCAGTGTATCGTTAGCCTTAAAAATATAATGTGCTCATCTCATAAAAACATTTTGCGCAAAATGGCTCACACATGGCACCTCAACAGTTGATCGCGACATAGGACAGCATCTCAGGCAAGATCGTCGGTGTGTTGCATTAGTCTATCCCACGGCCCCAGTGGAGCTACCACTGTCTATTGTGAGACACCTATACCCCGACGCCCCCAGGGTCAACAACATATGACACCTACGCTTAGTCTATTCGCACCCGCACATAGGTGTTATTCAAACTCCTAGGCAACATAGCCTTCTCAACAATGTCCCACGGACAATACACATGCATGATGACACAATGTCCAATCATGTATGTTCATCAATGATGCATTCAGCATAAGCCTTTCCTCAATGGCACATAAGCATTATTCCATGTCCAACATGACATATCAACAATACATTTATTAAAACATTGCCTCAATGGCACATCATCATTCTTATTTCATTGAGTACTACATCAATAATTCTTAGCATCAACATGTATTCCTCAGTACACACATATCACAATTTCCATATCAGAGATCCAAGGATTCCCTATTCAAAAATCATTTCTTCCCTATTGGGGTGAATGCATCTTCCTATCACAAATTAATAAAGTAAAATCCTTGAATCCAGGGTTTTTAGGTTATGTTTGAGTTACAAAGGACAAAGAACCACCATCTCAATCATTTCCAGCTCGGAAACCTCATTTTTGGTCTTGGTAATCGATTACAGCACCTTTGTAATCGATTACCCAATAAATAGAACCTCTGTAATCGATTACAATCTCATTGTAATCGATTACGTGATTCCCAGAATCACGTTTCATAACTTCAAGGCCCTAGTAATCGATTACACAGACCATGGTAATCGATTACCAATTGGATAGAACCTCCGTAATCGATTACCCACTGTTGTGTAATTGATTACGTGATTCCCAGCAGCACCATTTTGTGACATCAGAGGCTTGGTAATCGATTACACTCTTCTTGTAATCGATTACACACCAGATATAATCGATTACCAGATATCCAGAATCACGATTTTGCATCTTTAAGAGCTTGGTAATCGATTACAAGCCCCGTGTAATCGATTACCACGCGTAAGTTTGCAGAAAAACAGAGTTCTCAGGTCCTCTAACTCAAACCAAACCATTCTTCATCATATTTAATCAACAAGATACTCGAATACACCTTCAAATCATGCAAGAGACATCAATAAATCACACAAACCCAACAAAATACATTATCATCAAGAACAACATAAAAATAAGAGAACTTCATACATGGATTCCAAAAATCAACAACAATACACATACAAGACATTCCCTTACTACCAAGGTTGGTTGAAGAGGATCATCTCCCTCTTACCTATATGGAAAACAACACAATGTGCCACTCCTTCTTGTCTTAGATTTTCGTTTTCCCTCCTTCAAGAAAACCCCAATGTGAGTGATCACCACAATGTTCACTCAAACCATGAAAAATAGGTTCTTGGTCACCAAGGTGGCCAAGAGAAAACGAAAATAGTAAGGAAATGGAAGAAAGTTGAAGACTTTACCTTAAAGCTCCAAGCTTTAGCTTTAATGGTGGAAGAGAAATGGAAGAAGAAGAAAAAAAGGAACCAAGGGATAACAACCAAGAGGAATAGTCTTGAAAGGGTGGAAGGAACAAGAAAATGTGATTGGTTTGGCAAATGAGGAAGTTGGTCTTCCAATGTGATGGTGTGTGTGTGTGTTCGGTGGAGAGGAAGAAAAAGAGAGAAAAAGAGAGAAATGGGTATTTGGGTGTAGAGAAATGAGTGAAACATGAAAGTAATGGAAGGGAAATATTTGGACTCCCCCCCTTGTAGTGTCTGCCGTAGAAGAGTGAAAAAAAAGAGAGAGAAAAATATATTGCAAGGGAAATTGCTAGGAAGCTTCCCATGATAAGCTTGGATTAAATTTAATCTTTCTTTTGAAATTAAAACTAATAGGTGTGATGCAAAAATTAGATTTTGAATAATGTGATAATATTTTTTAATACATGTTATTATTTATTGGACAATATAGTTAGTAGAAGTCAGCACTACAAATTTGACCGATAAATTCCTCACAGTGTTTTATTATCTCATCAGCTAAGATTTCTTGAAAAATGTGAAACCTTGTAAACTGTGTCCGGCCTCGGGTTTAGTATTATCCCCCGTCGACGTTTCCATAGTTCAAGCTTCTCGGAGAAAATATCTCATTTCTCCGGTTCCGCTCAGTACACACGTAAAACGAGAAATATATTAAAATATTCTGCTTTTTCAGAAAATTCCAAGAAAATTCCAGAAAATCACAAACATTTTTAGAATTAGTTCTGATAATAGAAAAGTAAATTTTGGGGTGTTACACCTGTGACTTTTCTGAGTTTTCAATTGGTTGTGTCTACACCAATTGCTAAACCTGTAGTTATATCCAAGATATGTCTGAATTGTCCTGTTGTTATAAAGGATCGTATGTTTTTAGTCGATTTGATTTGTTTGCCTCTTGTTGAGATAGATGTAATATTAGGAATGGATTGGTTATCTTCTAACCATATCCTTGTAGATTGTGCAAACAAAACTATAGTTTTTCTTAAGGAAGAAAGTTCTGGATATTTGACTACAGTTAAAGTCAAGTCATTGTTAAGAGATGGAGCACAGGGATATATGTTATTATCTTCTCTAGAAGTCAAGAGTGAGAAGGATGTGAATGTTATTCCTGTCGTCAATGAATTTCCAGAGGTTTTTCCTGATGACATACCTGGTTTGCCACCGGAGAGGGAAATCGAGTTTTCTATCGATTTGGTACCAGGAGCAGGTCCTATCTCAATTGCACCATATCGGATGTCGCCAGCGGAGTTGGTGGAATTAAAAAAGCAATTGGAGGAGCTATTGGAGAAACAGTTTGTGCGACCTAGTGTTTCACAGTGGGGAACACCAATGCTTCTAGTCAAGAAGAAGGATGGAACTTCTCGACTTTGCGTAGATTATCGCCAGTTGAACTAGGTGACCATAAAGAATAAATATCCACTTCCGAGAATTGATGATTTGATGGACCAGTTGAAGGGAGCAGTGGTATTCTCTAAGATAGATCTAAGATCAGGTTATCATCGTGTCAAGGTTGATGATGTGCCTAAAACAGCTTTCCGAACTCGTTACAGGCATTATGAGTATCAGGTGATGCCGTTCGGAGTGACGAATGCTCCTGCAATATTCATGGACTATATGAATAGGATTTTTCGTCCGTATTTAGACAGATTTATCGTTGTCTTTATTGATGACATTATGATCTATTCTCAATCTAAGGAAGAGCATGCTGAACATCTCGGTATAGTTCTTCAGGTTTTGAAGGAAAATAAGTTCTATGCAAAGTTGGCAAAGTGTGAATTTTGACTGGAAGAAGTTCAATTTTTAGGTCATGTGATTTCCAAGGAAGGTATTGCGGTAGATCCATCGAAAGTGGAGACTATTTTGAAATGGGAAAGGCCTAAGACAGTAATGGAAGTCTGAAGTTTTGTTGGAATGGCTAGATATTACCGGAGGTTTATAGAAGGTTTTTTCAAGATAGCTGGACCGCTTATGCAGCTCACGAGGAAAAGTCAAGCTTTTGATTGGACGGAGGAACGTGAAGCGAGTTTCCAAGAATTGAAGAAAAGGCTGACAACTACACCAGTGCTAATTTTACTGGATCCTAACAAGTCCTTTGAAGTGTATTGTGACGCTTCTTACCAGGGGTTAGGGTGCGTATTGATGCAAAATCGGAATATGGTGGCTTATGCTTCTAGACAGTTAAAGGTTCATAAGAGGAACTATCCAACACATGATTTGGAATTAGCCACAGTGGTTTTTACATTGAAGGTGTGAAGGCATTTTCTGTATGGAGCTATGTTCAATGTCTTTAGTGATCACAAGAGTTTAAAGTACTTGTTTGATAAAAAAAAATTGAATATGAGGCAAAGGCGATAGTTGGAATTCTTGAAGGATTATGATTTTTAACTCCAATACCATCTAGGAAAAGCTAATGTGGTAGCTGATGCTCTGAGTAGAAAGGTGATTAGTGTTTCTACAATGATGATAAAGGAGGAAGAATTAATTAACAAGTTTAGAGATTTGTGGATGTCAGTGGAATTGGAGCCTGGAAAGATTCGCCTAGGTAGGGTTGTGATCTTGAATGAATTACTTGATATAATTTGAGATAAACAGGAGGAGGATGCGTTTTTGCAAAACGAAAGGGAATTCTTGAAGCAAGGTCATAAGGCAACAGTGGAGGAAGGATCAGATGGAATCTTAAGATTCAAGGGAAGAATTTGTATACCTAATGACCCTGAACTTAAGAAAGCAATTATGGATGAAGCCCATACTAGTGATTTGAGTTTGCATCCGGGGATGACCAAGATGTACCAAGACTTGAAAAGGTTGTTTTGGTGGCCAAGGATGAAAAGAGATGTAGCGAAACATGTGGCATCTTGTCTGGTTTGTCAGAAGGCAAGGGTAGAACATCAGAGGCCAGTCGGTATGTTACAACAATTAGCTATTCCAGAGTGGAAGTGGGATAGTATCTCGATGGATTTTGTTACCGGATTGCAGAGAACAAGGAAAGGGCATGATTCGATATGGGTTATAGTTGATAGGCTTATGAAGTCAGCACACTTCTTGCCAATCAATATTAAGCATTCATTGGAAAGATTAGCCCAGACATACATCAGCAAGGTTGTTAGACTACATGGTGTACCTATATGTATAGTTTCTGACAGAGATCCAAGGTTTACATCAAGGTTCTGGCGAAGTTTGCAGGAAGCCATGGGGACCAAGCTATGATTGAGTTCTGCTTATCACTCGCAGACTGATGGTCAGACAGAGAGGACTATACAGTCTTTGGAAGATCTGTTGCGCGCTTGTGTACTGGAACAACGAGGAAGTTGGGATGAATTTTTATCTTTGATATAATTCACCTACAACAATAGTGTTCACTCAAACATAGGGATGGCACCCTATGAAGCGCTGTATGGAAGACGATGTCGAACACCTTTGTGTTGGTATCAAGATGGAGAGAGTATGACTATTGGGACAGATCTTGTGCAGCAGACTACGGAAAAGGTAAAGATGATACAAGAAAAGATGAAGACGACCCAAAGTAGACAAAAGAGCTATGCTGATAAGCGAAGGCGACCTCTAGAATTTGAGGAGGGTGAGCATGTATTCTTGCAAGTAACGCCTACGACTGGTGTCGGAAAGGTTATCAAAGCCAAGAAGCTTACTCCTAAGTTTATTGGGCCTTATCAGATTATTCGACGGATAGGTCCTGTAGCATACCAGATTGCTTTGCCGCCTTTTCTATCCAATCTGCATGATGTATTCCATGTGTCTTAATTAAGGAAGTATATTCCCGATCCGACGCATGTTATACAGCCTAACAAAGTGTAACTAAAGGACAACTTGACGTATGAGACACTTCCTATTAGGATTGAAGATAGGAAAGTGAAGCAGCTTCAAGGGAAGATGATCGAGCTGGTGAAGGTGATATGGAATGACGTAATAGGTGATGCTACCTGGGAGTTAGAAGACAAAATGAGGGAGCAATACTCTCAGTTGTTTTGATGTATGACAAATTTTGGGGACGAAATTTCTGTTTGTAGGGGAGAGTTGTAACACCCCAACTTTAGGATAAATGACCGTTATGTCCTGATTGTACTGTTTTATGTTTTTCTATATGATATAAAATTTATCTGACTGTTTCGTGTTCATATTTGAGTGTTTTGTGTGATTTGCTCCTAGTCAGGAAAATAAAAATTTTTGGATCGGGGAAATCTTATTTTAATTATTCGGAGTTGGGGGATCTTGCTAAACCCAATTCTGAGTGATATGGTTGTTAATCTTTTAATTTTTAGGATTTAACTGTGCAATAAAATAATTTTATATTATTATAATATTATTTTATTAGTCAGTATAAATAAAATGATAATGGATCCAAAAATGTCTGTGGGACCCACTTTTGGTTTATAGGACCCATAATTGATTTGCGAGACCCACGTTTAGTTAAAGTAGTCAACGTTGATGGCTTGATTTATTTTAAGCCAATAGGAATTAAGTCAACAAAGAGGGCTTGACTTGATTTACACCGTTGGATAAGAAGGTTTAGTTTTGAATATCAACCGTTGATTGAATCTATGGTTGTAAGGATAAGCTTAATGATGAAGGACTTGGATATCCACTATTGATTTAATGGACGGTGGAGAATGGTCTCACAAAAAATGGTTGGAATCATTTGTGACCGTTGGATGAGAAGAATGTAGAGAAGATCTTGACCTTTTATCTTTAAAGATGAATCTAATGGCTAGAATTTCATGGAGATAAGATCTAATGGCTTAGATTTGATCATATTACTACCTAATACCAACCCTTGATATGATCAATGGCTCTTGAAATTTGGATTATAAGAATATTAATTAATTAGTAATGTAAATAATTTTCCTAATTAAGTTAGGTTAAGTGTGCTTAGAAGCTTAATGGGATTAGTAGCTAATTAATCACCATTAGGGAGGAATCTTCAAGAACAAATGACATTGCATGTGACTAGGCTTATGACAAGGCTTGGATTAGCCAATGGAAGACAAGCTTGGTGACCAAGTTTTGATCTCAACCTTTGATGAAGTCTAAGGCTTGGATGGAGTCTTGGAATTCAAACAAAGAGGCCACCTCTTTGTTGGATGTGTTACACGGCCATGCACCATTTTGGAGAGCAATTTTCACTTCATTCTCTAACACTTTACTACACTTTCTCTCTTCCAAAAATACAAACCACCATTGTTACTCTTCTCCAAACAATTCGGCCAAGAACCATAAACCACCATCCATCCACCTTAAATTTCATCTAACCTACTTTTCCAAACCTAAACACTATTCTAAGAACATCTCTAGTTGAGAGTTCTTCCAAAATCTATCATCTTAAGCTTGGAAAATCACTTTGGATATTTTTCCTAAAAGGTGAAAATTCTTATTTTTCATTTCTAACTTCATTTTCAAGATTCTAAGCCATGATTTATCCATGGTTTATAATTTTCTCCTATATTATAACTCTTGAAATTTTTGTTTAAGATCCTTAGGTTTTCTTGGAGGTGAAACTGAAACCACTAGGAGAAGGAGTAGAGGTTTTAATCTTCCTTTAAGGTAAGAGGGAGATTTAATCTCATCAACCATGTGTGGTGATGAGAAAATGAACTTGTATGTGTGTGAAGAATCCATAAGGATTCACTTGTGTTTGATTGTTTAAAAGCTTTCCTACTTGTGTTTAATATTGTTTGTATGCATGTCTACAAGCTTTGAAATATATTGCATGTGTGATATATGCATGAATATTACTTAGGATGTGAATAACATGTAAGATTTGCACGAGTGTTCCAAAGAGCACAAAGAGAGGCTCACGGCCTCAACAAAGAAAAGAGAACCAAAATGTTCTCAACCATTTTCTAAAGGAAAGATTGAATGGAATTAGGTAAATGAATGAATTTTAATATGATTTAGAAGAAGAAAAATGATCCAAAGATCAAATGCCAATGTTTTACCAATTTCGGCCAACATGCCTAACAAATGTATAATTAATCCAAAACTTATTTTCTAAAGTGTAGAGTTGATGTTTTACCTAAAAAGAATGCATTTGTAATGAATTTCCAAGTTTTAAAGAAGTAAATCAATTTTTATTAGAAATGTGATATAGAATAAAAATAAATAAAACCCTTGAAAAATACTTACTTTTGAATTTTAAAGTATAGTAAAAAAATTACTAAAGTGGATTTAGTAATAATAAACCAAGTAAACGAATTTTAAGAGTAAAAACAAAGAAAGTACATTTTTAATAAAATTTATAGACAAAATGTTTGTCAAAATTTATTAAAAATAGACAAATAAAAGAGAACTTTTTATAATATATTTATAATGTAAGGAACTTATTCTACGTAGTTTGCAAGTATTAGAAATAGCTTATACAGTTTTAAAATCTTTATTTTAAAGCTTTTCGATCAAGAAAACGATTTAAAAATCTTACGCGATTGAGAAAACGATTTAAAAATACTATGTGATTTTAAAAACAACAAAATATATTTACGCAATTTAAAAACGTTTGTAAAAACAATGAAATTGTGAAAATGTGATAAAATTTCTATGCGATTAATTGGAACAACGAGTTTTTCTGTCGGGCCAAGGTGGTGGACCCGGACATGTGGAAATATGGTACATCAGGTGGGAAAGTACTGTATTTTGGACATGTGGAAATATGGTATGTCAGGTGGGAACGTATTGTATTTGAGATTTTTGCCATTGAGGGCATTTGCGTAAATATGAGAATATTTTGAAGCTAAGGGTAATTTGGTAATTATGGTTTTTATTCATGCATTGAGTTATGCCAATTTGATTGATAATTGGTGATTTGATTGACGAGGCAGATTACACCGTGTTGTTGGTGTGATATGCGTAGTGTGGTTCATTTCTTTGTATGGACTTTGAGGCATTAGTGTGCAGAGTATTTCACATGTGGACAGTTGGTCACTCTTCTAGGTCGTGGTAACTGGCAACACACTAGTGATCTCAACACGCACTATACTTAATCAAGATCTTGTAAAGACTATTTTAGTACAATGCCTATAGTTACACGATGTTTGGATTGTGTGCTACTACACGATGATTAGACAGTGGGCTATAAACACAACGTTAGACAATGCAATAGTTTGGTTGGGTAGCCTAAAGTACTGATAGATCTTTGCAGGTCATTCTCTCTGATATTTGTGTCTAGCTCCATGGAGTAGGAACGAGTCGTATTACATTTGCATTTGTGTCATGCATCATAACATTATTATCTGTGATATTATTTGATACTGTTGTATTAAAATTGTTGTATTAAATTGTATTATTATTTATGTTGTTATGGTATGCTATATTGTATGAACTGTTATACCTGTTGTATTGGCGTTTTCTTATTTGCCATGCTGGTATTGATGTATGATTATCTCACCTCTCTATACGTACTATTTCTGTATTATAAATTTATGTTGTAAAGAGTTTGAGGAAGAGGATCAACCTCTAGATTGTGAGTATCCTGAGGAGGAGCAGTAGCAGCAAGCCGGGGATCAGTTCGACGACTGCGAACCATCCGATCATCCATACCCGCTAGATTGACTTTTGAGGATTGCATTGCCGGGATTTCTTGGGTTCGTGAGACTAGAGTTTCACGGAGGCTCTAAGGCCTGGCGTTTGCGCGAGGATAGAGGATCGGTGATCTTCTTAGGGCTGATAACTTTGACTCTGCGAGGAGAGTTTGATGCAGAGCCCGTATTTACTATGACTCTATACCTCCAGCGCTGACTCATGTCCGTAGAGCTACGAGACATCCTGGATACCTATCACCTGAAGTTTCATCTGAGAGTGATCATTCAGAGGGTTAGATATCTATGATGTGCACTTGGGCACTTTTTGATGTAGTGTTGTATATAAACTCTTTACTGTTTTCTTTAAATATTTTGTAGTTGTAAATTATTTGCTTAACTTAAAACAAATTCTTATGTATATTATGTGTGAGATATCAGTTTGTTTCGCTTTATATTCCATGTTATTTTATTTAGTAATATTCTGTATAAAAGAAGAAAATTTTTTTACAACCCATACTATTTATGTAACAAATATTTTATAACTTGGGTAGATTTTATTTTATTGCATCATAAATGTGGCACTCCCACAAGGGTGTTACACGTAATGCGTTGCAATGATTCATCATGGCCAAGGGTGTATAATGTGATAACATAATCACCAAGTGAACCACCGCGCCTCACGGTCCCCCAAGATCCTTCCATTGGATCACACTACTCAATTCTCGTTCATTCCTAGGCTCAAACAACCTTTTAATAGTCATTGACTGAGCAATTGTTCAATGCATATTGACTCAATGCATACTCAAACCATCATTGTACCATTCCCGATGATATTAAAACAATTACCCATACAATTGTCTAATACCATTAGTATCAATGATATTATATAACTGCCCATACAATTACATAATAGCACTGATCCACCCGGGTCCAATACATCGGCACAACAACAAAACAATGTATAATGTTCAACGTACAATGATTCAATGCATACCATTTCATATAATTATCGATAATATGATTTTTTCACAACTCAATGCCACAAAGGGCTTAATCCACCTTAATCGATTCTTGGCCCCACATATGGACCCACCAAAACACATCATCAAGGTTTCAAGAATAATACATAGTTGTTACAATTCAATCCAAAGTTACATTTTCATTTCACGACTTTTATCACTAAGCCTCTCTAGAGGAATTCTCTTGTAATTCTCATTCAATCTTTATTTCTCTTAATTAGCCAAGTTCTTTATTTTAATTAATTATGCTTACTG
The DNA here is from genome assembly GCA_029884605.1 of Ormosia emarginata. Lineage (NCBI taxonomy): Eukaryota > Viridiplantae > Streptophyta > Magnoliopsida > Fabales > Fabaceae > Ormosia > Ormosia emarginata. The sequence continues at coordinate 5,581,447 of JAQQTP010000074.1, forward strand.
AGGAAATTAATCTAAGGTTCACTAAACCTCACGCACTCTTGTTCTTTCCCTAAGTCCGAACTCACCCTAGGTCATCAAGTGACTTTCTTTCTTGTATTCTTTCCATATTATGAATCCGTATTATTTTTATGTTACTTAATCACCTAAGCCTTAGCTTGATACACAAATTTCTAGCCAACAAGGCGCTTGAGGCCGTGACCTGCCAATGGCATGAATCCAACCAATTTTTCCACCATATTGTTAGTTACTTCCATTTAATTACCTAAGTTTCCAAGGTTACTCACAAATTTAAGTCTTGAATCCCAAAAATACCTTAGAGGCCGTGAGCCTCCCAAAAAGGGTAAGAACCCAAAGTTTTCCATTACATTAATTTACTCTTTAACCCTTAATCACCTAAGTTCCAATTTTTACAAAATTAAATCTTGATCAACCAAAAGCATGGCCTCTTGGTCGTGAATCTATAGGGGCAGAGAACCCTAAAATCATTGGGCCCAATATTCATCTTCTTATTTTGTCATTTTAATTCCTTAATCAATCCACTTTTAACCAATGCTCTTAAGTCCCAAATTATCATTAATTTAGGCATAAGTTTTCCATTTCTCTTCCCCATGGCCGTGACACTCAATAGAAGTCTCTAGTTACAATATTTCCACCAACTCACCAATCATTTGCTTAAGCTCCATTTTAACACAAGGTTTGGTTCTTGGTTCATCAAGTAGGGCCATAAGGCCGTGAACTACTCTTCAACATAGGCAAGGATTCCTTATCTTTCACACATTATTCCAAGTACATAAAATATCACAAATAATCAACAACACATAATAATACAATATTAAACTACAACATCATTCAAAACACAAAATCACCATTCACCAAAATCAAACAAATCAAATGGAGAGATCCACACATGGATTCCCCATTCTCAACCAAGATTCGTCTCCCACCACCATGAGTGGTTGATGAGGATGTTCTCCCTCTTACCTCAAGAGAACGACAAGAAAAATGCTCCCTTTGTTGCTTCTTGCAAATTTTCGTCCAATACCACCAATAAAACCCTAGGACGATCAAACTTGTAGAATCAACAACCAAAGCTTTAAAAAGATGAATCATTGGTCACAAAGGTGACCAACGATCATGAAAATGAGAAGAAAAAGAAAGAAAGTTGAGAACTTTACCTCAAAGCTTCAAGCTTTATGGCTTGAAAAAGGATGATGAAGATGTGAGCTTTTTAGGTAGCTTCCAACTAGGAAAGGTCTTAGAATGTGATGGAGGTTAAGAAAACGTGGTTGCTTGAAATTTTTGCAAGCATGGAGGCATCAATGGAGGGTGTGGCCATGTAGTGTGGAGAGGGAAGAGAAGAGAGAAAAACAAAAATGGAAGAAGAGAAAAATGAGAGAGGAAAGAAAAGTAGAAAGATAAAGTGATAGTAAACATTTTGAAAATGAAGGAATGCCTTTAGTGGAAAATGATGACCATTTTGGTCTTCCATTTTCCCCCCAAAACCATAGGGCCCAAGCAAGAGAAAGAGAGGAAGAGCTTCTCCAACAAGCCAATAGGAAATTGTTAGGAAACTTCCTCCAAAGCTTCTTCAAGAAGCCAAAACTCACCTTTTTGGAAAGTCAAGGTGATGTGACATAAAGTGAATATTCTAGATAAGGTGATAAGGATTTTCACTACAAGCTATTATGCAATCGACAAATGATATAGTTAGCAAAACAAGTATTTATTATCCAATGGATAATAAAGTGCACAATAATTTTATTTATCAAATAAATCTCAAAAAATATAAAACCTCATAAGCCGTGTCTAGTGTCGGGCTGAGTAAGATCCCCCAATACCGCTTCCATAGTTCAAGGCTCTTGGAGAAAGTATCCTATTTCTCCGGCTCAGCTCAATGCGCACGAAAACGAGGAATAATATTAAAATATTCAATGTTCTCAGAAAAATCCAGAAAAATTCACAAAAATCACAAATATTAGGAAATGAGTATTTATGATAAAATAAGCAATTTTCGGGGTGTTACACCACTCCAGCAGTAGACCAGGTACATCATCAGGAAAGACTTTAGGAAATTCGTTAACCACTAGAATTGCATTCACATCGGCTTCGCTCTCGACTTTTAAGGAAGACAATAACATGTATCCCCAAGCTCTTTCTTTTAAGAAAGCTTGAACTTGGTTGGCCGTTACAAATCTAGAAACTTCATCCATAGGGAAAACTATGGTCTTACTAGAACAATCTAACAGGACATGGTTAGAAGACAACTAATCCATTCTTAAAATTACATCTAACTAGGAAAGAGGTAAACAGGTCAAATCAAAAGAAAAGATTCGACCTTCAACAATTAAAGGACAATCTAAACAAACTTTGGTGGTAATAACAGGTTTAGCTGTAGGGGTAGAAACAATCAAATCAAAAGGTAAGGAAGACACAGGTAAACCAAGTTGTCACACACAGTCATAAGAAATGAAAGAGTGGGTTGCCCAAAGTCATACAGTACAGTCAAAAGATTACCTCCGATGGTATCCTCTCCTTGTATCAGATCTTTAGATTTGGAGGCTTTCGCTCCACTAATGGTATAGACTCGGCCTCCCGCTTGCGGTTTTGCAGCTCGTGTAGTGTTGACCGAAGGCTCTGCCTTGGCTTGGTTGCAGTCATGAGAAATATGCCCAGGCTTCCCACGTCGAAAACACATGATTCCTTTGATGGCACAATCCCTCGTTAGGTGATCCTTCATGTATTTCATACACTTTGGCGTAGACACCACATTCTGACTAGTTCGATTTCCACCAGAACCTCCACTGGGACCTCCACCAGGTGACTGTTGTTGATTTCTCAATGGTCGAGAATATGGTTTCTTCTGAAAGTGGTTTACATTGTTTCCACCTCCTCTTTGGAACCTAGTAGGTCTAAAGCTACGATTCCTCGTGTCCCGCGCCTAATCCAGATCTTCCACTCGGCGACACATGTCCAACAACTCTGAAAACTGGTTGATCCTCAAAGTTATGATCGCCCTTTTCACGTCATGCCTCAATCCTTCCTCAAATTTCTGATATTTCCACACCTCATATGGTTGATGTTGGAAATACATTGAAAATTTGGACAAGCTCTCGAACCTCGTAGCATACTAGCAGACAGTCATGTTCCCTTATCTCAAACTGAGGAACTCCATCTCTTTTGCATGTCTTGCACTTACTGGGAAATACTTCTCCAAGAATCTATCCTTGAATACCTCCCAGGTAATTACACGACCTTCAGCTTGTAGTAGTCTTTGTGCTCCATTCCTCCAATCCTCTGCATTTCCGATCAGCATGAAAGCAGCATAGGTTACCTTCTTGTCATCCGCACAGTTCATGCCTCTGAAAATTTTCTCCAGCTCCTTGATCCAAAGACTAGCCTTCTCTGGATCAAATTCCCCCTTAAACTGAGGAGGGTTATTACGATGGAACTCTGACAGATTTTGAGCATCAGCAGATGCTTCTAGCTGTTATGCAGTCATTTTTTGCTATTAAGCAGCTCTTTCAGTTTGTTGTGCGATAACATCCGCTATTCGTTGCATGGCTTCAACAGCTGCATCAATACCTCCACCGCATGCCATTACGCTTTTACAGAGTAAAATGAACAAAACACAAGGAAAAATTAGATGTATCCTTTCAGAATACCAAACCCAAAGAATCATACAGCATAGACAAGACATACCTAACCACAAAGACCCAAAAGAAAACTTAAACTGGGGCTCTGATACCAAACTAGTGTAACGCCTCTTTTTGAGGAAGGAACGTCACACCAAGACCACAATGCGAAAAATGAAACATAAGCTAAGACCTAGTTCATTTTAATATAGATAAGCCTGTTCATTTATAAACGTATAATTAATTTAGTGAATTCTTTTTTTTTTTGTCGTTTAAAAGAAAATGATGAAACATAATTATAGCAGAAATTAATATAAGAAATAAACCATACATCACATATATACACTTATACCATACTTGTTTAGTTACACCAACATATATACAAAAGCAAAAGCTTTACATACCCTAAAACGATTGCACATATACAGTCCACCAAAAGACAAAACATCAGGCCCCCCAAAAAGATTTACATATAGCCATCAGTAGCTATCAACAGAATCAGCCCCTAAAACTAACAAGAAGGAACCATGGCTGGATCCTCCTCGAGGTCTTCCTTGTCAGAAGAAATCATCATTGGAGCAACCGAGTTGCGAGCGGGGGCTCGTGCAGAGGATAAGAATGAATCCTCTTGTGGGGAGTAGTAATGCTAACCCCACATATCACTAATGGGCAAGTAAAACTCCAAATACAAATGTGCATTAGCAGTTAAAATAGGAGGATCATGACGACTGCATGCTAGAGACACTATCACATCTCCGTGGTAGATACAGCGATCCGTGCTCAGGTTGATGCACCAGTAGTTTGGACCTCCATGAAATGTTAATCGAACATATCCTAAAAAGCCACGTGGACGGGACGTCATGTCCCAAACAGGTACTAATCAAAGTCAGGCCAGAAACCGAGGAGTTCGTGCACTTCCCCTTCTTCACCAACGTCTTCAGTGAAACACATAAATATACAGAATAGTAGAAATACAGAAAAGAGGTGAGACATCCTACATTCAGTACCAATTATGGTAGTAAAGAAACAGAACGGTACAGGATGCCCATAAAGTATAGTAGGGATAATAATCAGCATCAAGATTCACATAATAAATAAATTAACAAATCCAGGCAGTTATACATCAATAAACAACAGTTCCATCATCATATGAATAAATGCCAAATAATAAGTTGACTCACTATGCACGTGCACATGGTACCAAAATCCCAAATTCGATACTAGAAATCTTACTCCATGGAGCTAGACAAAAACATCAGAGAGAATGATCAAGGAGACATGTCAGTATCTCGTCAGCCATAAAATCAAGTGCTTTCTAGGAAAATTAATCATTTGCGCAACAAGGCTTTATATAGTGGCATTCTCATAAGATCACGATATAGGACAGTGTCGCGGTCTGGATCGTTGGTGCGCTTGCATCGGTCTATCCCACGGCTCAAAGGAGCTACTAACTATCCATTTGTGAGACACCTGTACCCCGACGCCCCCAAGGTCAACGATATGATCTACACTTAGTCTATTCACACCCGCACTAAGGTATGATTCAATCTCCTAGGCATACAGCCTTACAACAGAGTCCATCGGACTTTCAAAATGCATGATGACTCAATACATATCCATGTATATTTAACAATAGTATACTTTCTCATATCATGCCACACTTTGGCCAAGTTAAACATCAACAAAATTTTTGTCCCACACATGGACCCACAATAACATATTATCAAATTCTCAAATATGACAATACACGTTTTAAGGTTCATTATGGAATTTCACTTTAACTTAACATGTCTTATAAAATCTCTCTCTAGAAGGATTCTCTTGAAATTCTCATTCAATCTTTATTTCTCTTAATTAGTCAAGTTCTTTACTTTAACTTATTCATAATCACTTAGAAAATTATTCGAAGGTTCTCTAAGTCTCACACACTCTCTTGTTCTTTCCTAAAGTCCAAAATTGTTCTAAATTATCAGATAAAGTCTTATTCTTTATTCTTCCCATTTTATGAACTCCTAATAAATTTCTAATTTTTTAATTATCCAAGTCTCCATTTTAACGTTACATTTTTAGCATTCCCACCCTAAGAGGCTGTGAGCCTAAAGGAAATTAGGGGTTCTAGATTTTTATTTCTTCATTGATCATTATTCACTTGATTAGTTATCTTTCCAACTCTTTACAAAATTTTAACCATGAACACCCTATTAAAGGGGTTATGGTCGTGAGCCTCAATAGGAAAAGCAAGAAACTTTTGCTTCAAAATCATATTTCCAATCCAACACAATCAATCCAAGATCACCAACATAGACAAATACAACTAATAAAACCACATAGGAGAAAATCAATACAATGATCATTAGAAAATCCATAAAATCAAGAGAGCAACCCTAACATGGGTTTCTCAAAATCAACACACAACAAGCTTCCCACAACCAATAGAGGTTGAAGTGGATAGCCTCCCTCTTACCAAGAGAGAAAACAAGAAAAGCAAGCTCTTTTTTCTTTGGGAATTTCGTCCTCCACCTTCAAGAAACCCTAAGGACATCAAACCCATAAGAATCACAAGCAAAGCTTGAAAAAGGCATCCATGATCACCAAAGTGACCATGAATCGTGAAAATGAGATAGAAAAATGAGAAAGCTATGAACTTTTACCTTAAGATCTCAAACTTTAGGCTTGATTGAAGAAAACGAAAATGATGGATTTTGGTGATGGTCACAAAAGAGAAAATGTTCTAAGTGATGAGAAATGGTAGGAAATGAGGTTGGTTAAATGAAAAAGCTTGGATGGCCAACAATGGTGGTCTTGCCCGTGGAAGGGAGGAGAAAATGGAGAGGAAAGTTGAGCTCTTTGTAGGTGATCTCAACAAGAAAAGAAAAACTTTAAGGGAGAATGGATTCAAGCAAGGTGAATGCTTGAAATCAAGCAACAGTGGATGAGGAAGAATGGTGTGGGTGTCGTGGAAGTATAAGAGAGAAGGAGGAGAAAATGCTTGAGAGAAAATGAGAGAAAAAGTGTAGAGAGAGAAAGTGATAGCTTTTTGGTGAATTTGAAATTAGAATGAAAATTGTGATAAGTGAAAAGCATAATTTTGGGCTCCAAAATTAGCTCATTGCCGTGGAGAGCTGAGAGGGAGAGGAGGGAAAATTTGCTTCATGCATGCTTGGAAGCTTCCTCCAAAGCTTCTTCAAGAAGCCAAAAACCCATTTTTTGAAAAGTCAAAGTGACTAAAGTAAACATTCTAGAACACTTATATTTTACTGCAAGCTATTATCCAATGGACAAAAGTTACAGTTATCAGAAATCAGTATTTATTATCCAATGGATAATAAATTTGTACAGCGATTTTTATTTATAAGATAAATTTATTTATAAGATAAAAATCTTGAAAAATATAAACCTCGTAAACTGTGCCCAGCCTCGGGTTTAGTAAGATCCCTTGTCAACGTTTCCACAGTTCAAGGTTTACCAGCCTTGGGAAAAATATTTCATTTTCCTGGCTCTGCTCAGCACGCATGCAAAACGATAAATATATTAAAATATTCAACGTTTCCGAAAAAATCCACAAAAAGTCAAAAAAATCACAACTATTATAAAATAACTATTTATCATGAAATTATTAATTTTCAGGGTGTTACAACTCTCCCCTTCTAAAAAGAAATTTCATCCTCAAAATTTTTATACCTCAGAATAGTTGTGGATGTTGCTCCTTCATCTAGTCCTCTAACTCCCACATTGCACTCCGGTTGTGTCATTTCAGATCACTTTTACCAACAGGATCTCCTTCCTTCTCAGTTGCTTTACTATCCTATCTTCAATCCTTACAGGAGTTGTCTTATAGGTTAAGTTCTCTTTCAATTGTACTGTGTCCGGTGCTATGACATGGCTTGGGTTAGGAATATATTTTTGCAATTGTGATACATGGAAAACATTGTGAAGGTTAGAAAGAAAATGTGGTAAGGCTATTTGGTAAGCTACTAGACCTATCCAACGAAGAATTTGGTAAGGTCCAAGGAATTTGGGAGTAAGTTTTCTAGATTTCAGAACTCAACCGACCCCAGTCGTAGGCGTGACTTTTATAAACACGTGCTTGCCTTCTTCAAACTCAAAAGGCTTTCTTCTCTTGTCGGCATAGCTCTTCTATCGACTCTGAGCTGTCCTTATCTTTTCCTGAATCATCTTGACTTTCTCAGTCATTTGCTATATAAGATTAGGTCCAATAGTAAGATGCTCGTCATCTTGGTACCAACACAAAGGTGTTCTGCACCATCATCCATATAGAGCCTCATAGGGTGCCATCCCTATGCTCGAATGAAAACTGTTGTTGTAGGTGAACTCTACCAATGGTAAAACTTCATCCCAACTTCTACTCTGTTCTAAAGCGCAAGCTCTGAGCAAATCCTCCAATGATTGAATCGTCCTTTCTGATTGACCATCGGTTTGAGGATGATAAGTAGAACTCAACCGAAGTTTAGTTCCCAATGCTTCTTACAAACTTTGCCAAAACTTTGATGTGAAACTTGGATCTCTATCAGAAATGATACTATTAGGCACACCATACAGCCTAATGATCTCACCAATATACAACTATGTCAACTTCTCCATGTTGTACCTTATGTTGATTGGTAAGAAATATGCTGACTTTGTGAGTCGATCAACGATTATCCATGTTGAATCGTAACCCTTTCTGGTCTTTGGCAATCTAACCACAAAGTCCATCGCAATACTATCTTACTTCCATTCAGGAATAGTTAGGGTTTGCAACATTCCTAAAGGTCTCTGGTGTTCAACCTTTACTTTCTGTCAAACTATAGAAGATGACACACATATGGAAATATAACTCTTCATTCCAATTAATAGAAATATTATAATTAACAGAAATCAATATTTATTGTCCAATGGATAATAAATTTGTACAGCGATTTTTATTTATCAAATAAAAATATTGAAAAATACAAACCTCGTAAACTGTACTCGACCTCGGGTTTAGTAAGATCCACCATCGACGTTTCCACAGTTTAAGGTTTACCAACCTCGAGAAAATATTCCATTTTCCTGGCTCCACTCAACGTGCACGTAAAACGAGTAATATATTAAAATATTCAACATTTTTGGAAAAATCCTCAAAAAATTGACAAAAATCACAAATATTATAAAATGGCTATTTATCATGAAATTATCAATTTTCGGGGTGTTATAGAATCAAGATCAAGGAAGGAAGATCAAGCTTGAAACCTCTCATGATGTGTAACTAAACTCTAATCTAAGGGTTCTCTAGGATCTTGCTATGGATTTTAATATTTTGTAAATTGTTGAGTTTCTATCAATGAAATTCATTTTGTTCTTCCATACCCATGCTTAGTGTTTGTTATTGTTTGGCCATCAATTGCATGATTTTAGTATTCCAATTAAACTAAAAATAGGGAATTGTGAATATGGACACGGTATGATTGATGTATGTTCAATTACATTCAATTAGTTTAGGTGTGTTGATTAACTAAGGGGATGGACACATACCCTTTGGTCATGCATGGCAAGTGTTTGATAATTGGTCTCAATGAATGATTCTTATGCTAACTCACATGGACACATAGTAAGTTAGATAAGTTTTATATGGGTAATTGTCCTAGACATAGACTCTTATCTATTACTCATTCTTAGCCAATAAAATCAATTCATTAATAGGTTCTTGTAATTACAAATATTCATTGAAGTAGCAAGTGAATAGGGACCCCTAGGCTTTAATCATTCTTATCTTTCTCTTAAGGATTTGGTGTTTAGTGCATTTTTGTTTCATTCCTTTTAATTTGTTAATTCAATTACAAACCACTCTCAATTTTTGATTACTTGGATAAGAATTTGTGGAAATTGGTTACGTTTTAGCATCCTTTCTAATAGTCAATCCCTTGGGACACAATACTTTAACTCTCATATATTACTTGTTGACCCGTGCACTTGCGGATTTTGCCTAACAATTATTCTTTGAATCTCCCTTTGACATTGAATGATTTGTACCCCTTTTGAGTTTATATGAAAGATTTGGGTTTTATTTTATCATATTATGCTTAATGCTCTTATTTGTCTGATCAACTTATGAGTGATTTGTTGAAATCTACTGAGCCTAGACATAGGACTTTAGGTTTTAGATCTTTTGTATAATAGATGTACGTTCGATTTCATTTCAATGGCGAAATGGGTTAATTCATTAATATGATAGACATATACCTATTAACCATGTATAATGTTAGTTGAGAATCGATCTTAATGCTTATTGTTTGCTCTGGTTCTCATGGACGCATAGTGAGCTAGGTAAATACAATAGGGTTAATCGTCCTAGACATAGGCTTTTAACTAAGTTAGTTTCTCAGGCTAACCTAATCTAATCGTTTGTGTGCTCATAAGGACTGCATGTTTTTGGTGGAAATAGGAGGTGAAAAAGAGTTCTCTAAGTCCTCCGCTTATTTTTATTTTTCTTTCTTTATGTCTTGTAATTTATCTATTAAACCATTTTTCCAATTTATTTTTGCTTTAATAGAATTAATTAAGTTGTAAATTAGTATTTAGCTTTGGAAATTACCATAGTCCCTGTGGAGACGATCTTGCTTAGCAATTTTATTACTTGCGCGACCTGTGCACTTGCAGTTAGCAAAAGAGTGGTTGGTTTCTGACTCAGCAAGTTTTTGGCGTCGTTGCTGGGGACCATGGTTAATTTTTGTATTGCTAATATTGATATTGAGCTTTGTTAGTTCTCAAGTCTTTTATTTTATCATATTTTGATTTAATATTCCATTCTTGTGTGAATAAGGTACCATCAATAGCGAAAAATCATGATCATATGAGGCCTGAGGGAGTTCGCTAATCCTCAAATAGAAAACCTCCAACCAAGTATCAGACGGCCTCCCATCTGCGTGAATAATTTTGAGATCAAACCGGCCATCATCCAAATGATTCAGACATCTGTACAATTTGGCGGTTTATTGAATGAAGATCCCAATGCGCATTTGTCAAACTTTCTAAAGATCTGCAATACCTTCAGGCATAATGGAGTATCAGAAGATGTCATTCACCTCAGGCTCTTTCCCTTCTTTCTTAAAGATTGAGCCAAGAGTTAGTTGCAGTCATTACCTGTGGGATCTATAACTACTTGGGCGGATATGTACGGAAAATTCCTCAAAAAGTATTTTTCTCTGGCCAAAACTGCTGGGTTAGTAAATGACATCACTTCATTCACGTAATCAGAATCTGAATCCTCGTATAAAGCTTAGGAGAGGTACAAGGATCTGCTTAGAAGGTGCCCACATCATGAAATACCTCTATAGCACTAGATTTGCTCCTTTCAGAAAGGATTGCCGCCTCTTCATCATCCAATTGTGGATGCGCCTGCAGGTGGTTCATTATTGAGTAAATTTTTTGATGAAGCGTACCAACTGTTGCAAGAATTGACTGCCAATAGCTACCAATGGCCATCCACAAGAAACACTCGGAGGAAAGTAGTTGGAGTTCATGACGTTGATGCCCTCACATCTTTATCTGCTCAGGTGGCATCTTTAGCAAACAAGTTCGACAGTTTGGGTACTGGCCCTAACTAAAGCCCCTTTGTGCTGTGTGATAGGTGTGGGAACAATCATGCCAATGATAGTTGTCCATCCATTATAGAGAGTGTCCAATATGCAGGAAACTATCGGCTATCTCAGAACAACCCTTACTCACAGCAGTATAATCCTGACTGGAGAAACCACCTCAATTTTTCATGGAGGGATACCCAAGGGTAAGCATCTTCATCTACTGGCAATAAAAGACCACTGTATCCTCCTAGTTTCTGATCACAAGCAAGGCCACCTATGCAAGAAAGGAAACCAGTATTGGAAGATATGTTCATGCAATTTATGGTGAAAACTGATTTATACATGATAAAAACCGATGCTTATCTATCCAAAAATGATTCTCTACTTCAGAGCCAAACGTCTTCACTTAGGGCTCTTGAGATGCAGATGGGGTGTAACACCCCAAAAATTGCTAATTTCATGATAAATAGTCATTTTATAATATTTGTGACTTTTGTAAATTTTTGTGGATTTTTCTAAAAATGTTGAATATTTTAATATATTTCTCTTTTTACGTGCGCGCCGAGCGGAGCTAGGAAAATAAAATATTTTCTCCAGAGTTAGTAAACCTTGAACTGTAGAAACGTCGATAGAGGATCTTTGTAAACCTGAGGTCAGACACAGTTTACGAGATTTACGTTTTTCAAGATTTTTATTTATCAAATAAAAATCGTTGTACACTTTATTATCTGTTGGACAAAAAAAACTGATGTCTGTTAACTATAACATTTATCCATTGGATAATAGCTTGTATTAAAATAATTGTCATATTTTCAAAAGTGTCTATTTTATGTCACATCATGTTGACTTTTTCAAAATTCTAACAAAACTTCTCAACGAAGCTTTGTATCAAGCTTCTCATGTAAGCTTTTCTTAAGCTTCTAGAACACTTTTTCCTTCTCTCTCCCACCCCATACTCTCCACGGCAATGGCCAAAAAGTGGAGCCAAAATTATACTTTTCATTTACCACTTTTCATTCCTAATTTTGAATCACCAAAAACTATCATCACTTTTCTACTACTTTCTCTTTCTACACTTTTTCTCTCAAGCTTTTTCTCTTCCTTCTCTCTTCTTCTTCCTACGACAGCCACACCTTCTTCCTCCTCCATTGTTGCTTGATTTCAAGCAACCATCTTGCTTGAATCCATTTCTCCTTTGAAGCTTTTCATTCTTGTTGGAAGACATCTTCAAAAACTCAACCGTTTCCTCTTCATTCTCTTCCCATCTACCCTACGGCCAGCACACCATTTCACCACCTTCACACTTGCAAAAATCCTAGCCACCATGTTTTCTTAAACTACATCACATTCTAAGCTTCTTTCTTGTTTGAATCTATACAAAAAGCTCACACCTTTATCATCTTTTTCAAGCCTCAAAGTTTGAAGCTTTAAGGTAATGTTCTTGATTCTTTACTTTCTCTTCTTTTTTGTTTCCATGGTCACCACCATGGCCATTAATCTTTTCTTTCTCAAGCCTTGCTGTTGATTTGATGAGTTGTGATTCTTAGGGTTTTTGGAGGAGCTTGGCCGAAATTCCAAGGACCAACAAGGAGGCATCTTTTCTTGTTTTCTCTCTTGGTAAGAGGGAGACTATCCACTTCAACCTCTACTGGTAGTGGTAAGCTTGTTGTGTGTTGATTTTGAGAAACCCATGTTGGGGTTGCTCTCTTGATTTTATGGATTTTCTAATGATCATTGTATAGATTTTCTTTTATGTAGTTTTATTGGTTGTATTTTTCTATGTTAATGATCTTTGATTGATTGTGATGGATTGGAAATATGAATTTGAAGCAAAAGTTCCTTGCTTTCTATATTGAGGCTCATGGCCATAACCCCTTTAATAAGGTGTTCATGGTTAAAATTTTGTAAAAAGTTAGAAAGATAATTAATCAAGTGAATAATAATCAATGGAGGAATAAAAAAATCTAGAACCCTAATTTCCTTGAGGCTCACGACCTCTTAAGGTGAAAATGCTAAAAATGTAATGTTAAAGTGGAGGCTTAGTTGACTAGAAAATTAGAGAATGATTAGAAGTTCATAAAATGGGATGAATAAAGAATATGACTTTATCCTATAACTTAAAACAATTTTAGACCTAAGAAAAGAACAAGAGTGTGTGAGACTTGGAGAACCTTAGAATAATTTTCTAAGTGAGTATGAATAAACTTAAAGTAGATAACTTATCTAATCAAGATAAATTCCTCTAGAGAAAGATTTCATAAGAAATGTTAATTAAAGTGAAACTTCATAATAAACCTTAAAAGTGTATTACCACATTTGAGAAATTGATGATATGTTATTGTGGGTCCATGAGTGGGACCAAGAATATGTTGATGTTTATCTTAGCCAAATTGTGGCATGTCATAGAAAAGTATATTATTGTTCAATATACATGTACATGCATTGAGTCATCATGCATTGTTAAAGTCCGGTGGACTTTGTTGTAAGGTTGGTATGCCTAGGAGATTGCATCACCTCTTAGTGCGGGTGCGAATAGACTAGTGTAGGTCATATCGTTGACCTTGGGGATGTCGGGGTGCGGGTGTCTAACGAATGGATAGTTGGTAGCTCCTCTGGGCCATGGGATAGATCGATGCAAATGCACCGACGATCCGGACCGAGACACTGTCCTGTATCGTGATCTTGTGAGAATGTCGTTGTATAAAGCCTTGTTGCCCAAATGATTGATTTTTCTGGAAAGCACTTGATTTTTATGGCTGATGAGATACTGGCATGTCTCCTTGACCATTCTCTCTGATGTTTGTGTCTAGCTCCATGGAGTAGGATTTGTAGTACTGAATGCTAGATTTTGGTACCATATGCACGTGCATAGTGAGTCAACATATTATTTGGCATTTACTTATATAATGATGGATCTAATGTTTTATTGATGTTATAACTGCTTGAATTGTTAAGTTGTCTATTATTTGAATATGGACGCTGATTATTATTTCTACTATGCTATGTGGCGTCTTGCGCCGTTCTGTTTCTTTACTGCCATAATTGGTACTGAATGTAGGATGTCTCACTTCTTTTCTGTATCTTTGTTATTATGTTTATTTATGTGTTTCACTGAAGACGTTGGTGAAGAAGGGGAAGTGCACGAATTCCCTAGCTTTTGGCCTGACTTTGATTAGTACCGGTTTGGAGCATGACGTCCCGTCCACGTTGCTTTTTGGGATATGTTATGCTGACATTTCATGGGGGTCCGGATTGTTGGCACATCAACATAATTACGGATCGTTGTGTCTACCACGGAGACGTGACGGTGTCTCTGGCATGGGGTCGTTATGTTCCATGTAACGCCCCTTTTTCTCCCTTAGTCATAATGGGTAAGAAGAAGGAACGTCGCACTATAATGAAACGACATACAAATGATTACGGAAAATTTGAACATTTTTTTTTTGCTTAACATGAATCCGGTTAAAACTTCCATTTAATGTACATATACACCTGTTTATGAATATATCACGTGATTGAGTTAAAATTAAAAGTTCCTCTTTCCAATAAAACTTCTGTCAAAAAGGTCAAAGAGAAATCAACGTGGAATGAAACATACGACCATTCACAATATGGATAATTACATACTTTGTACCAGAAATACAAGCTTGTTTAAATTACATTTCCAAAAATATACAAAAGGCAAAATGTGTACCTACCCCAAGAGATACAAATATATACTCACTAACCCTGTAGTACGTCAGGCTCCCTCAAAATAAACGGACAGCCATCAGTAGCCATCAATTAAAACCAACCCTAAGACTGCCTAGAACGAGAAGGAACCGTAGATGGATCCTCCTCAAGGTCCTCGTCGTCCGACGAGACATCCATCGGGACGACAGAACAGCGGGCAGGAGCCCGGGCAGTAGACAAAAAGGAATCCTCATGAGGGGTATAATACATTTCACCCCACATGTCCCTCACGGGCATATAGAACTCCAGCCATACAAAAGCATGAAAATCTAGAATAGGAGCGTCATAACGTCTCCACGCTAAGGACACCGTCACATCGCCGTGGTATACACATCGATCAGTCTGCACGTTGATATGCCAGCAGTCCGGACCTCCAAGAAAGTTGATCCACACGTAGCCAAAAAGTCCACAGAGCCGAAATGACATCCTCAACAACTTCGATCTCAGTTGAGATAAGGCCAGAAACCCTGAAACTCAGTGGTTTCCTTGTCCTCCTCACGAGCATCTTCTCGAGAGCACACGATCCAACCAAAATACAAAATAGAGAAATTACCGAAAGAGGTGAGATTCCCAGCTTTCAGTACCAACATGGCAACAAGAAAATAAACGGCGTCGAATACCCACATAAGACACAGTTAATACATATAAGTGCAGTAATACCCAAAAGCAATTAACGAGAGTAAAGCAGTAAAGAATAATAGTTAACATTATCCATAGCCAGCTAGCAACATTAGCATTACCAAGAGTCAAATAAATATCGCAGTCATTATAGTAAACACATTACCCAATTATAAATGCTCAATGGACTATGTGACTGACAACTCATAATGCAACAAGGGTACCAAAGTTCCTACTCCATGGAGTTAGATGTAAACATTTTCAGAGTGAATGATCAAGGAGTAATACTAGTATATCAGTAGCCTTAAAATACAGTGTGCTTTCTTTCATAAAATTGTTTGCGCAATGGCTCATACATGGTACCTCAACAGTTGATCGCGATATAGGACAGTGTCTCTGACAAGATCGATGGTGTGTCGCATTGGTCTATCCCATGGCCCCAGTGGAGCTACCACTGCCTATTGTGAGACACCCACACCCCAACGCCCCCAGGGTCAACAACATATGACACCTACGCTTAGTCTACTCGCACCCGCACAAAGGTGTTATTCAAACTCCTAGGCAACATGGCCTTCTCAACAATGATCAACGGACAACACACATGCATGATGACACAATGTCCAATCATGTATGTTCATCAATGATGCATTCAACATAAGCATTGCCTTAATGGCACATAAGCATTAGTCAATGTCCAACATGACATATCAACAATACATTTATTAAAACATTGCCTCAATGGCATATCATCATTCTTATCTCATTGAGCACTAAATCAATAAGTGCATAACGCACATAGGGAATCACACTTGCATCAATAATTCTCAGTATCAATATATGTTCCTTATTACACACATACCACAATTTCCATGTCATGGATCTAAGAATTCCTTTTTCAAAATCATTTCTTCTCTATCGGTATGAATACATATTCCTATCGCATTTAAGTAAAGTAAAATCCTTGAATCCAGGGTTTTTAGGTTATGTTTGAGTTACAAAGGGCAAAGAACCATAATTTCAATCATTTCCAGCTCAAAAATCTCATTTTTGGGTCTTGGTAATCGATTACATCACCCTGGTAATCGATTACCAGCGTAACAGAATCTCTGTAATCGATTACAATCTCATTGTAATCGATTACGTGATTCCCAGAACCACGATTCGTAACTTCAAGGACCTGGTAATCGATTACACAGCCCTGGTAATCGATTACCAATTGGACAGAACCTCCGTAATCGATTACCCATAAGTTGTAATCGATTACGTGATTCCCAGAAGCACCATTTCGTGACATCAGAGGCTTGGTAATTGATTACACCACTCTAGTAATCGATTACAAGCTAGACAGAATCTCTGTAATCGATTACACACAAGACGTAATCGATTACCAGATTTCCAGAATCACGATTTCGTACCCTTAAGGCTTGGTAATCGATTACAAGCCTCGTGTAATCGATTACCACGTGTAAACTTGCAGAAAACAGAGTTCTCCAGGTCCTTTAACTCAAACCAAACCAATCATTATCATATTTAATTAACAAGTTACTCAAATATATCTTCAAATCATGCAAGAGGCATCAATAAATCATACAAACCCAACAAAATGCACTATCATGAAGAACAACATAAAAATGAGAGAACTTTGTACATGGATTCAGAAATCAATAACAACACACATACAAGACATTCCCTTACTACCAAGATTGGTTGAAGAGGATCATCTCCCTCTTACCTATTTGGAAGACAACACAAGGTGTTACCTCTTCTTGCCCTAGATTTTCGTTTTCCCCTTCAAGAAGAACACCAATGTGAGTGATTTCCATAATGTCCACTCAAACCATGGAAAAATGAGTTTAGTTATAGCAAACAATGGAGATAATCTCCAATGAGTGTGTGTACGGTGGTGAAGCAAGGAGAAGAAGAGAAGAGTGTTTGAAGTGTGAGAGTGAAGTGATAAAAATGAGAATGAGAAAAGTGGGTATTTTAGGCTCCCAAAATAGCCATCTGCCGTGGGAATGAGTGTGGGGAGTGAAGAGAGAGAGAAAAATGAATTATTTGGGAAATTTCTAGGAAGCTTCCCTTGAGAAGCTTAATTAATTTATTCATTCTTTTTGGAATTAAAGCTAATGGATGTGATGCAAAGTAGATTTTGGATAGTAGGATAATGTTTTTAATACATGTTATTGTTTAGTAGACAATTATTACAGTTGATAGAAGTCAGCATTAATTTACCTGACAGATAAAATCTACACAGCGTTTCATTATTATTACTGTTAAATTTCTTGAAAAATGTAAAACCTTGCAAACTGTGTCTGGTCTCGGGTTTAGTAAGATCCCCCGTCGACGTTTCCATAGTTCAAGGCTTTTGGAGAAAATATCTCATTTCTCCGATTCCGCTCAGTACATACGTAAAACGAGAAATATATTAAAATATTCTGCGCTCTCAGAAAATTCCTAAAAAATTCCAAAAAATCACAAATATTTTAGAATGAATTATGATAGTAGAAAAGTAAATTTTGGGGTGTTACATTCCACCCGTCTTTAATTTCAATGCATATGTTTATTTAGAGTTTTACTTGCCCATTTGTGATATGTGGGGTGATCCTGATTACACTCCACGAGCCCCCACTCGTAACTCGGTTGATCCGATGAGGATTTCCTTTGACGAGGAAGACCGTGAGGAGGATTCAACCACAGTTCCTTCTCGTTAGTTTTAGGGGTTGATACTGTCGGTAGCTATTGATGGCTATCTGTAAATCTTTATGGGAGGCCTGATGTTTTGTCTTTTTGGTAGGCTGTGTTGGTGTATGCCCTAGTAGCCAATACGTTTTGTTTGTATTTACATACATTATATTATGCTATTTTATATGAGGCATTTCATTTATTATGTTCTTTTTGGTAAACATGATAAAGTCCTTAGAATAGTAAATTTGATACCATAGGACATCAAGTGGATGACTTGATCGTGAGATCCTATTGGATAAAACACTATTCTTAAATGTCCCTAGTCAAGTATTATTGTTAATTAGGACAACAATAATGCTTTGAGACTAGTATGTGCGTGAAGACCGATGACCACATCTCACGGGTCATGGATATGAGATATCAAGTCTACACATAGATACATATTAGAGTAATGATGTATTGGACGACCCGCCATGAGAACGCTACGTGGATCGTTACGTGAGTGTCATAAGCAATTCTCATAGTGATAATGGTGTATGTGGTGAAATCACTACGATTCCTACATGAGGAGTTGTGTGTTTTAATGCCATCAAACGTCGTCATCGTAACAAGATGATTATAAAGTTGGTTATTAGACATACCGCGATACATGTGGAGGGATGTGAGTGACCTAGATGGGATTTGTCCCTCCCACATAACAGAGTGATATCTTCGGGGCCCCCCGATTGAGTGAGACTATGAAATGCATGGCCATGCTCAAATGAGTCAATATGAGATATTGATCTCATTTGTCATTACTATGTCTACTCGGGAATCAGAAAGCGAAGATTGAACTAAACAAGGGTGACACGTTCCATGCCTTGTGTTCAATTTGGATATCCGGACAAAGGGACTAAACTACACGGAAACATTGGTCACGATAGGTTATGTCAAATCACCGACATTCTCATTACTTGGGTAGCGGTGATGTGTTCTAATGCATATGCTCCTTGTTTGTAATATTAAAATGAGATTTTAATATTACTACCAACGTCATGAGAACCTGCGGGGTCGTACACTTAGAACGAGACTAAATTGGAGTAATCGAATCCAAGTTGGACTCGGATTCAATTGTGGGCCACATGAGATGGGTTTAGGGTTGCACCACTTACCTTGCTACTTCGCTCACACTCACTTAAGGCAGCCACTATTATAAATATCCGCTAATGGGGCTACTAGGCTACATCACAACCCTAGCCGCACCTAGAAAGTGAGTGAGAGAGTGAGGTATTCTTCTCCTCTCTTCGCACTAGCACTACGAAACAGAGGCGTGACTCCTTTTGCAAGTTTTCGTGTGGATACCGCAGAAACATCGTCGCTATTACGGTGTTGGTGATTCACCTCGCTTGTGTCTGTCACGCTTCAAGAGGTAAAATTTTAAAACCTCGGATTATGGATTTTCGCATGGATCTTGTGAGGGAATTCTGTTTTTCCACTGCGAGACTTTGATCCGCAAATTCCCAACAGGCTGTATATGTGTAATCATTTTGGGGCGGGTAAAGCTTTTGCTTATTTTGTATATCTATTGATGTAATTAAACAAGTATATATACATATATATATATATATATATATATATATATATATATATATATATATATATATATATATATATATATATATATATGATGTATGGTTTATTTCTTATATTGATTCTGCTATAATTATGTTTTATCATTTTCTTACAAAAAAAAAGAATTCACCAATTATGTACACGATTACGACTAAACAGGGTTATCTATATTTAATTGAACCAAGTCTTAATTTATGATTTATTTTCTGCATTGTACTTTTTGGTGTGACATTCCCTCCTCAAAAAGGGGCGTTACACTAGTTTAGTATCAGAGCCTCGATTTGAGTTTTCTTTTGGGTCTTTGTGGTTAGGTCTGTCTTGTTTGTGCTGTGTGATTCTCTGTGTTTAGTATTCCAAAAGGATACATCTAATTTTTCCTTGTTTTTTGTTCAGTTAACTTTGAGAAAGCATAATTGCAAGCGATTGAGGTATTGTTGTAGCTATTGAAGCCATGCAACGAATGACGGACGTTATCACATAAGAAACTGAAAGAGCTGCTCAATGGCAAGAAAGGGCTGCACAACAGTTGGAAGTATCTGTTGATGCTCAAAATCTGTCGGAGTTCCATCGTAATAACCCTCCACAGTTTAAGGAAGAATTTGATCCGGAGAAGGCTAGTCTTTAGATGAAGAAGCTAGAGAAAATTTTCAAAGGCATGAACTGTGCTGATGACAAGAAGGTAACCTATGCTGCTTTCATGCTGATTGGAGACGCAGAGGATTAGTGGAACGGAGCACAGAGACTACTACAAGCTAAAGGTCGAGTAATCACCTAGGAGGAATTCAAGGATAGATTCTTGGAGAAGTATTTCCCAGCAAGTGCACGACATACCAAAGAGATAGAGTTTCTCAGTTTGAGACAAAGGAACATGACTGTCGGCCAGTATGCTGTGAGGTTCGAGAGCTTGTCCAAATTTTCAACATATTTCCAACATCAGCCGGATGAGGTGTGGAAATGTCAAAAAATTGAAGAAGGATTGAGGTATGACGTGAAAAAGGCGATCATAACCTTGAGGATCAACCAGTTTTCAAAACTATTGGATATGTGTCACCAAGTTGAAGATCTCGATCAGGCGTGGGACATAAGGAATTGTAACTTTGGACCTACTAGGTTCCAAAGAGGAGGTGGCAACAATGCAAACCACTTTCTGAAGAAACCTTATTCCCGACCACCGGCAAAATTAGTAACAGTCACCTAGTGGAGGTCCCAGCAGAGGTTCTGGTGGAAATCTAACTGGTCAAAATGTGGCATCTACGCTGAAGTGTATGAAGTGCAGGAAGGATCACCTAACAATGGATTGCACTATCATAGGAATCATCTGTTTTCGATGTGGGAGGCCTGTGCATATTTGTCGTGACTGCAACCAAGCTAAGGCTCTGCAACACCGCAAGCAGGAGGCCGAGTCTACACCATGAATGGAGTGGAAGCTTCTGAATCTGAAGATCTGATACAAGGAGAGAGTACTATAGGATGTAATCTTTTGACTGTACTGCATGACTCTAGGGGAATCCACTCTTTCATTTCTTATGACTGTGTGTGACGACTTAGTTTACCTATGTCGTCCTTACCTTTTGATTTGACTGTTTCTACCCCTACAGCTAAACCAGTTGTTACCACCAAAGTTTGTTTAGATTGTCCTTTAATTGTTAAAGGTTAAATTTTTTCTGTTGATTTGATCTGTTTACCACTTTCCCAGTTAGACGTAATTTTGGGAATAGATTGATTGTCTTCTAACCATATCCTATTAGACTGTTCTAGTAAGACCTTAGTTTTCCCTATGGATGAAGTTCCTAGATTTCTGACTGCCAGCCAAGTTCAAGCTTTCTTGAAGGAAGGAGCTCAAGGATACATGCTATTGTCTTCCTTAAAAGTTAAGGGCGAGGCAGATGTGAATGCAATTCCAGTGGTTATTGAGTTTCCCGAAGTCTTTTCTGATGATGTACCTGGTCTACCATTGGAGTGGGAGATAAAGTTAACCACTGATCTTGTGCCTGGATCTGGTCCTATTTCTATAGCACCCTACATGATGTCACTGTCAGAGTTAGTTGAACTTAAAAAGCAGTTAAAAGAACTCTTGGAAAAATAGTTTGTTAGACCCAGTGTATTGCTATAGGGAGCACCAGTGTTGCTAGTCAAAAAGAAGGATGGGACTTCGCGATTGTATATAGACTATCACTAGCTGAATAAGGTCTCTATCAAGAATAAGTATCCACTTCCGATGATAGACGACTTAATGGATCAATTGAAAGGAGCGGAAGTGTTCTCAAAGATCGATTTGCGATCGGGCTAGCATCAGATTCGAGTAAAGGTGGAAGATATTCCCAAGACAGCTTTTCGTACCAGTTATGGTCATTATGAATATCTTGTGATGCTGTTTGATGTGACAAAAACACCTGCCATATTCATGGACTACATAAATAGAATCTTTCGCCCTTACTTGGACAGATTTATTGTTGTCTTCATTGACGACATTATGATCTACTCTCAAAATCAAGAGGATCATGTTGAGCACCTCAATATAGTTTTCTAGATTCTGAAGGAGAAGAAGTTGTACGCCAAACTATCGAAGTGTGAATTATGGCTGGAAGAGGTCAAGTTTAAGGCAATGTAATCTCGAAGGAAGGAATTGTAGTAGATTCATCAAAGGTGGAAGCGATTCTGCAATAGGAAAGACTGAAGAAAGTGACATAAATTCAGAGCAGAGCTTTGTGGGATTAGCTGGATATTATAAGAGATTCATTGAGGGATTTTCTAAGATAGCAGAGCCTCTCATTCAGCTCACGAGAAAGAATCAAGCCTTTGAGTGGACTAATGCCTGCGAAGAAAGTTTCCAAGAATTGAAGAAGCAACTAACTACTTCACCAGTGTTAGTTCTATCCGATCCGAGTGAACCCTTCGAAGTGTATTGCGATGCTTCATACCAAGGACTAGGATGTGTGCTTATGCAAAATAAAAAAGTGGTGGCTTACGCTTCGAGACAGTTGCGAGTGCATGAGAAGAACTACCCAAAACATGACCTGGAATTAGTAGCTATGGTATTCACTTTGAAGATATGGCGGCATTTTCTTTATGGAGCGACGTTCAACGTCTTTAGCAACCACAAGAGCTTGAAGTACCTGTACGACCAAAAGAAGTTGAATATAAGACAACGAAGATGGTTGGAATTTCTGAAAGATTATGATTTTCAACTTCTGTATCACCCTAGAAAGGCAAACGTTGTGGCAGACGCTTTAAGTAGACAGATGCTCAGTATCTCTGCTATGATGGTCAAGGAAAATGATTTGATAGAGTAATTCAGGGTTGTATGGTCCTTTGTGAAATTGGCACTAGGGAAGATTTGTATGAACATGGTCACTATCTCAAATGACTTAATGGAATACATTCAAGAGAAACAGAAAGGTGACAAGTTTTTGCAAGAAGAAAGGGAGCTAATGAAGCAAGGCAGAGTGACAACATTAGAGGAAGGAACTGATGGAATTCTAAGGCTCAGAGGTAAAGTTTGTGTACCCAAGGATAAAGAGCTTAAGAAGTATATTCTCGAACAAGCTCACACGCGCTAGTTGAGTATGCATCAGGGAATAACCAAGATCTAAAATCGTTATTTTGGAGGCACGGAATGAAGAGCAACATTGCTTGATGTGTGTCGTCTTGTCTGGTTTGTCAGAAAGTGAGGGTTGAACATCAAAGACCTTCTGGAATGCTGCAACCCTTAGCTATTCCCGAATGGAAGTGGGATAGCATTGGGATGGACTTTGTGGTTGGCTTGCCAAAGACCAGAAAAGGTTACGATTCAATATGGATAATCGTCGATCGACTCATGAAGTCAGCACATTTCTTACTAATCAACATAAGGTGCAACATGGAAAAGTTGACTCAGGTGTATATTGGTGAGATCGTTAGGCTGCATGGTGTGCCTACCAGTATCATTTCTGACAGAGATCCAAGGTTCATATCAAAGTTCTGGCAAAGTTTGCAAAGAGCGTTGGGGACTAAACTTCGGTTGACTTCTGCTTATCATCCTCAAACCAATGGTCAATCAGAAAGGACGATTCAATCATTGGAGGATTTGCTCAGAGCTTGTGCTTTGGAACAAACTGGAAGTTGGGATGAAGTTTTACCATTAGTAGAGTTTAGCTACAACAACAGTTTTCATTCGAGCATAGGGATGGCATCCTATGAAGCTCTATATGGACGACAATGCAGAATACCTTTGTGTTAGTACCAAGATGGTGAGCGCCTTATTATTGGACTTGATGTTATACAGCAAACGATTGAGAAAGTCAAGATGATTCAGGAAAAGATGAGGATGACTCAGAGTCGATAGAAGAGCTATGCCAACAAAAGAAGAAAGTCTCTTGAGTTTGAGGAAGGTAAGCATGTGTTTTTGAAAGTCACGTCGATGACTGGGGTTGGCCGAGTTCTGAAATCTTGAAAACTTACTCCCAAATTCCATGGACCTTACCAAATTTTTTGCCGGATAGGTCCAGTAGCTTACCAAATAGCCTTACCACCTTTTCTTTCTAACCTTCACAATGTTTTCCATGTGTCACAACTACGAAAATATATTCCTGACCCGAGCCATGACATAGCACCAGACATAGTACAATTGAAAGAAAACTTATCCTATGAGACACCTCCTGTGAGGATTGAGGATAGGAAGGTAAAACAACTCAGAGGGAAGGAGATCTCGTTAGTAAAAGTAATCTGGAATGACACGACCGGGGATGCAACTTGGGAGTTAGAAGACAAGATGAAGGAGCAACATCCACAACTATTCTCAGGTATGAAAATTTCGAGCACGAAATTTCTTTTTAGAATGGGAGAGCTGTAACACCTCGAAAATTGCTAATTTCATAATAAATAGTCATTTTATAATATCTGTGACTTTTGTGAATTTTTGTGGATTTTTCTGAAAATGTTGAATAACTTGAACTGTAGAAACGTCGACGGTAAAATAAAATATTTTCTCCAGGGCTAGTAAACCTTGAACTGTAGAAACGTCAACGGGGGATCTTTGTAAACCTGAGGTCGGACATAGTTTACAAGGTTTACATTTTTCAAGATTTTTATTTGTCAAATAAAAATCGTTGTACAATTTATTATCTATTGGATAAAAAATACTGATGTCTGTTAACTGTAACATTTGTCTATTAGATAATAACTTGTATTAAAATGCTTGTCACATTTTCAAAAGTGTCCACTTTATGTCATATCATGTTAACTTTTTCAAATTTCTAACAACGCTTCTCAAAGAAGATTTGTATCAAGCTTCTCATGTAAACTTTCCTTAAGCTTCTAGAACACTTTTTCCTTCTCTCTCCCTCCCCACACTCTCCATGGAAATGGCCAAAAAGTGGATCCAAAATTATACTTTTCACTTACCACTTTTCATTTCTAATTTTGAATCACCAAAAACTATCATCACTTTTCTACTACTTTCTCTCTCTACACTTTTTCCCTTAAGCTTTTTCTTTTCCTTCTCTTTTCTTCTTCCTATGGCAGCCACACCTTCTTCCTCCTCCATTGTTGCTAGATTTCAAGCAACCATCTTGCTTGAATCCATTTCTCCTTTGTAGCTTTTCATTCTTGTTGGAATACATCTTCAAAAACTCAACCTTTTCCTTTTCATTCTCTTCCCCTCTACCCTACGGCCACCACACCATTTCACCACCTCTTCACTTACATAAATCCAAGCCACCATGTTTTCTTAAACTACATCACAATCTAAGCTTCTTTCTTGTTGGAATTGATACAAAAAGCTCACACCTTTATCATCTTTTTCAAGCCTCAAAGTTTGAAGCTTTAAGGTAATGTTCTTGATTCTTTACTTTCTCTTCTTCTTTTTCATTTCCATGGTCACCACTATGGCCATTGATCTTTTCTTCCTCAAGCCTTGCTGTTGATTTCATGAGTTGTGATTCTTAAGGTTTTTGGAGGACCTTGGCCGAAATTCCAAGGACCAACAAGGAGGCATCTTTTCTTGTTTTCTCTCTTGGTAAGAAGGAGACTATCCACTTCAACCTCTATTGGTAGTGGGAAGCTTGTTGTGTGTTGATTTTGGAAAACCCATGTTAGGGTTGCTCTCTTGATTTTATGGATTTTCTAATGATCATTGTATAGATTTTCTCCTATGTGGTTTTATTGGTTGTATGTGTCTATGTTGATGATCTAGGAATGATTGTGATGGATTGGAAATATGAATTTGAAGCAAAAGTTCCTTACTTTCTATATGGAGGCTCACGGCCATAACCCCTTTACTAGGGTGTTCATGGTTAAAATTTTGTAACAAGTTGGAAAGATAACTAATCAAGTGAATAATATTCAATTATCTTGTGCCTGGATCTGGTCTTGTTTCTATAGCACCCTACATAATGTCACTGTTAGAGTTAGTTGAACTTAAGAAGCAGTTAGAAGAACTCTTGGAAAAATAGTTTGTTAGACCCAATGTATTACCATAGGGTGCACCAGTGTTGCTAGTCAAAAAGAAGGATGGGAGTTCGCAATTGTGTGTAGACTATAGCCAGCTGAATAAGGTCACTATCAAGAATAAGTATCCACTTTCGAGGACAGACGACTTGATGGATCAACTGAAAGGAGCGGCAGTGTTCTCAAAGATCGATCTGCGATCGGGCTACCATCAGATTCGAGTAAAGGTGGAAGATATTCCCAAGATAGCTTTTTGTACCCGTTACGGTCATTATGAATATCTTATGATGCCGTTTGGTGTGACAAATGCACCTGCCATATTCATAGACTACATTCTGATCTACTCTCAAAATCAAGAGGATCATGCTGAGCACCTCAGTATAGTTCTCCAAATTTTGAAGGAGAAGAAGCTGTATGCTAAATAGTTGAAGTATGAATTCTGGCTGGAAGAGGTCAAGTCCTTAGGCCATGTAATCTCGAAGGAAGGAATTGTAGTAGATCCGTCAAATGTTGAAGTGATTCTGCAAAGGGAAAGATCGAAGGCAGTGACAGAAATTCAGAGCTTTGTGGGATTAGCTGGATATTATCGGAGATTCATTGAGGGATTCTCTAAGATAGCAAGGCCTCTCACTCAGCTCACGAGAAAGAATTAAGCCTTTGAGTGGACTAATGCCTACAAAAAAAGTTTCCAAGAATTGAAGAAACAACTAACTATTTCACCAGTGTTAGTTCTACCCGATCCGAGTGAACCCTTCGAAGTGTATTGCGATGTTTCATACCAAGGACTAGGATGTGTGCTTATGAAAAATAGAAAAGTGGTGGCTTACGCTTCAAGATAGTTGTGAGTGCATGAGAAGAACTACCTAACACATGACCTGGAATTAGCAGCTATGGTATTCGCTTTGAAGATAGGGAGTCATTTTCTTTATAGGGAGACGTTCAACGTCTTTAGCGACCCTAAGAGCTTGAAGCACCTGTACGACTAAAAGGAGTTAAATATATAACAGCGAAGATGGTTGGAATTTCTGAAAGATTATGATTTTGAACTTCTATATCACCCTGGAAAGGCAAACGTTGTGGCAGATGCTTTAAGTAGAAAGATGCTCAGTATCTCTGCTATGATAGTCAAGGAAAAGGATTTAATAGAGTAATTCAGGGATGTATGGTCCTTTGTGGAATTGGCACCAGGGAAGATTTGTATGAACATGGTCACTATCTCAAATGACTTAATGGAAGACATTCGAGAGAAATAGAAAGTTGACAAGTTTTTGCAAGAAGAAAGGGAGCTAATGAAGGAAGGCAAAGTGACAATATTAGAGGAAGGAACTGATAGAATTCTAAGGTTCAGAGGTAAAGTTTGTGTACCCAAGGATCAAGAGCTTAAGAAGTATATTCTCGAACAAGCTTATACGAGCCAGTTGAGTATGCATCCAGGAATAACCAAGATGTACCAAGATCTAAAACGGTTATTTTGGTGGCACGGAATGAAGAGCGACATTGCTTGATGTGTGTCGTCTTGTATAGTTTGCCAAAAAATGAAGGTTGAACATCAAAGACCTTCTGGAATGTTGCAACCCTTAGCTATTCCCGAATGGAAGTGGGATAACATTGCGATGGACTTTGTGGTTGGATTACCAAAGACCAAAAAAGGTTGCGATTCAATATAGGTATAAAAAAATCTAGAACCCTTAATTTCCTTGAGGCTCGCGGCCTCTTAGGGTGAAAATGCCAAAAATATAATGTTAAAGTGGAGACTTAGTTTATTAGAAAATTAAAGAATGATTAGAAGTTTATAAAATGGGAAGAATAAAGAATAAGACTTTATCCTATAACTTAGAACAATTTTAGACCTAAGAAAAGAACAAGAGT
This sequence comes from Ormosia emarginata, assembly GCA_029884605.1. Lineage (NCBI taxonomy): Eukaryota > Viridiplantae > Streptophyta > Magnoliopsida > Fabales > Fabaceae > Ormosia > Ormosia emarginata. The sequence continues at coordinate 5,609,582 of JAQQTP010000074.1, forward strand.
GTGTGTTACTTGGAGAACCTTAGAATAAATTTCTACGTGAGTATGAATAAACTTGAAGTAGAGAACTTAGCTAATCAAGAGAATTCCTCTAGAGAAAGATTTCATAAGAAATGTTAATTTAAGTGAAACTTCATAATAAACCTTAAAAGTATATTACCACATTTAAGAATTTGATGGTATGTTGTTGTGGGTCTATGAGTGGGACCAAGAATGTGTTGATGTTTATCTTAGCCAAATTGTGTCATGTCATGGAAAAGTATATTATTGATCAATATACATGTATATGCATTGAGTTATCATGCATTGTGAAAGTCTAGTGAACTCTGTTGTAAAGCTATATGGCTAGGAGATTGAATCACACCTTAGTGCGGGTGCAAATAGACTAGTGTAGGTCATATCGTTGACCTTGGGGGCGTCGGGGTACAGGTGTCTCACGAATGGACAGTTGGTAGCTCCTCTTGGCCGTGGGATAGACCGATGCAAATGCACTGATGATCCGGACTGAGACACTCTCCTATATCGCGATCATGTGAGAATGTCGTTGTATAAAGCCTTGTTGCGCAAATGATTGATTTTTCTGGAAAACACTTGATTTTTATGGCTGACGAGATACTGGCATGTCTCCTTGATCATTCTCTTCGATGTTTATGTCTAGCTCCATGGAGTAGGATTTGTAGTACCGAATGTTAGATTTTGGTACCATATGCACGTGCATAGTGAGTCAACATAATATTTGGCATTTACTTATATAATGATGGATCTGTTGTTTTATTGATGTTATAATTGCTTGAATTTGTTAAGTTGTCTATTATTTGAATCTGGATGCTGATTATTATTTCTGTTATGCTATGTGGCGCCTTGCGCCGTTCTGTTTCTTTACTTCCATAATTGGTATTGAATGTAGGATGTCTCACCTCTTTTCTGTATCTCTGTTATTCTATTTATTTATGCGTTTCTCCAAAGACGTTGGTGAAGAAGGGGAAGTGCATGAATTCCCCAACTTTTGGCCTGACTTTGATTAGTACCTATTTGGAGCATGATGTCTCGTCCACATGGCTTTTTGGGGTATATTAGGCTGACCTTTCATGGAGGTCCAGATTGTTGGCACATTAACCTAATTACGGATCACTATGTCTACCACAGAGCCGTGATGGTGTCTCTAGCATGGGGTCGTTATGATCCACCTGTCTTTAATTTCAATACACATGTTTATTTAGAGTTTTACTTGCCTATTCGTGATATGTGGGGTGATCCTGATTACACTCCCCGAGAGGATTCGTTTTTATCCTCTCCACGAGCCGCCGCTTGTAAATCGATTGCTCCGATGAGGATTTTCTCTGATGAGGAAGACCCCGAGGAGGATCCAGTCACGGTTCCTTCTTGTTAGTTTTATGGGTTGATACTGTCGGTAACTATTGATGGCTATCTATAAATCTTTTTGGGAGGCTTGATGTTTTGTCTTTTTGGTGGGCTATATATGTGTAATCATTTTGGGGTGGGTAAAGCTTTTGCTATATATATATATATATATGTATACATATATATATATATATGTATATGTATATATATATATGTATGTATGATTTATGATTTATTTCTTATGTTGTTTCTGCTGTAATTATGTTTTATCATTTTCTTACAACAACAAAAAAAAGAATTCTCCAAATTATGTACACGATTACGACTAAATAGGCTTATCTATATTTAAATGAATCGGGTCTTAATTTATGATTTATTTTCCGCATTGTGCTTTTTGGTGTGACGTTCCCTCCTTAAAAAGGGGAGTTACATGGGGCAGCTAGCCAATGGTATAAGCAATAGGCCCCTGGGGACTTCCTATATTAATGATAGGGAGGCCTCTCTGAAACATGCTCCCTTAAGTTGAAGAAGCTGAAAAAGTCCTGCCTAGAGTATAAAAAAGGCACCTTTTTGGATGTATCCACCTTTTTGCGTTAATTTCTTAAGTTTTAAAGTCTAATATTTAATACATTTTGATTTTGATAATTCATGTTAATTTGTTGTTGTGTACATGTTTTTGATAGGTTAGATAGTTTTTATTAGTGATTGAGGCCTCAAAGAGGCATTTTTGGGTGTTGTGTGGAGTTTGCTACAGAATTTTGTAGTCAGACTTCTCACAATGCAGCGTTGGCTTTATTGTGCTACAACGTTCTGGTCTTTACCCTTATCAGGGTTTTGAGACAGAGAGCACAGCGTCGCAGTGTGGATTTGTCAATGTCGCAGTGTCTCAAATATATATATATAAATTGAAATGTTTGCACGTAAACTCACGCCGCGGCGCTGGTTATCTCATGTCGCGGCATTCTGAGCATATTCTGCTTAAATAAGTAATAGGGTTTGCACCACAATGCAAACCCTTCTAACCTCCTCTCTGTTTCTCTCAAATCCTCCTCCTCCCATTCAAATTTTAGTCTCTGTTTTCTGCATTTTCTGTGCATTCTGAGCATCACACTTCCATCTTCATTCCAAGGTATACAAGTTTCTCCCCTTTTCTTTTGTTATTTTCATGCTTATATTTATCTTTGAGTGTTTTTCTAGTTTTAGGTCCTTTGTAGTTAGTTTTTACCTTGGTTTTAAGTATTTTGTTTAGTATTTGCTTGTTTTCAATTGTTATTATGTTGCATTTTGGGGTTGGGATTGTTGTGGGCTGCGAGTTTTGTCTTAGCAGTTCATGAATGTCACGGCGTGGTTGTTTACACCGCAGCATATGTTTAAATTTCATGAATGTCACGACGTGGTTCATAACATTGCGGCGCTGGTATGAACTGATTGAATACGGCGATGTTGGCTATAACATCGGGGCGCCGTGTGTCTGACCTTGAATGTAGTGGTGCTGACATCAATGTCGTAGCGTGAAACCCCTATTTTTCCAAAAAAATGAGTATTTTAATTGTCTTATTCATTTACTTACTTAATTCTGACCAGCTTCTTTCTTTTTCAAGCATATGGCACCAAAAAGACTTAGAGGAGAGAGCAGCAGGCAGCGCAGGGAGCCATCTCCCCCTAGACAGTATGATGACACCATATTTGTTTTTGCAGCTACGCAGGAACACTTTGGGACCTTAGTCTCAAAGAAGATCATTGTCGAGAGGGGCTTTAGCTTCAAGAACTCCTTATAGCCTGACATTGAGGCCACCATCCGTCATTTCTAGTAGGGGCAGTTCACACCCTATTCCATTAGTTCACGAGTTCTATGTGAACCTTACATTCACGCACCAAGATTCCACCACCGTGGGCATGCAGAGACACCGAGTGTCCTTTTCTCCAGAGTCCATCTGAGTGGCTCTAACCTTGCCTCCCGCTCCATTGCAGTGTAATTATCAGGCATTTATTAGATGAGATCCGGTGGAGGGGATTAATTTACAAACAGTCACCACCCGCATCTGTACAGCTGAGTCACAACCAGTGCCATGGACATTCTCTTAGTAGGGTTGTCTACGTTTCTTCCCCCATTTTTGTTTGACCCCAGAGGCCAAGGTTTGGTACCATTTTATCAATACCAAGATCCTACCCTCTGGCAACCTCTTGGAGGTCACGTGTGATCGATCCATCCTCATCTACACCATTCTGCAGAGATGCTCCATCGACATTATCGAGATCCTATACCTATAGCTGTGTAGGGTAGCCATGGAGCCACGGAGCCTTTTCTTCCCATCACTCATCCACCAGCTATACTAGAGGCATGGTGTACCCACTGATCCCCATGAGGAGCTCACAGAGGTTAAACAGCCTCTCGATGAGTACTTCATCGGGATGGTTGGAGCAGCTCCTTCGGAGGCAATAATCCCCCACCAAGTTCCCTGCTGAGCTTTGAGACTAGCCCTAGATACACCATGAGGCTACTGATGCGAGCGCAGAGCTTCGCCAGCTTACTGCCATGCAGGTGTGCATAGTTGAGAGCATCCAATGGCTAGCGAAGTGCCTTCAGATCTCTACCTATGACTTTCCTATTCCATCATACTCACCATTCCCTGGTGCGGGGCCTTTTCACCAGCAGCAGCCCTACCCTCATTTTGATGGAGCAGGCCCTTCACATCAACATCAGCACATTGCTGCCCACCATGACGATAGTGGTGATGACACTGAGCCACTTCTAGATGATGATGACAGCGGTGTGGGCACTGAGGTTTTGCCTGATGTTGATGATGATTTGTAGTGATATACATTGGGCATCCTTTCTTTCATGTTGACTCTATTTGTTTTTATATAGATGTATGGTACAATGTGGACACTATTTCCCTCAAGTATAGGGGGTGTCTTAGTTTATATATATATACATTGACTTTTTATCAGTTGTTAAATATTATTAGTTTAATTTCTGGATATTTTTAGTATTATTTTTGTTTTTAAATGATTTGGTGCACATAATGGTTGATTTGCATGGTTAATTCTTGTGAAATTATTTAAATGCATAACATGATGCCATTTGTTAGTGTAAGGATTGCCCAATGATAATTAGGGATGTAAATTCACCTCAATTTTTTTGTGAATCCCTATGTGATCTTGGAAGCATGCCAATCAATGTTGATTCTTTTTATGCTTAATGAATTTTCCATTTCTATGCTTGTTTGGCCTTGGATTGGTTTTGAGTGCTTTTCTAGAGAATGCTTATGACAAGTACATATTGATGTGTCTTGCATCTCTAAAATTGTTTTGTATCTCTCTTGAAGCGAAATCCTAAGTTGTGCATGATTGAGGAAATAATTAGGGCATTCTTTGGACCGATTGAGCCTTTCAAGCTTAACCTTACAAGATGATATCCATTGGTCCCCTTTGAAGCTTTTTAATTGTTTTGCCTTATTTGTTTTTCATTACCATTGTGTTCGTTAACCTGTTAACCATTCCAATGCATGTGAAAGCATTGCATTTCTTCCTACCATCAATGTTTGTTGAGTGCATGATATGTAATTTCTTGGAGTGAGTTCAATGATTAGGGGTATTAATATTTTCAAAATACAAAAATAAGCCTGAAGGAACCAAATGCAATAAAAAGAAAAAGAAATTGCTTTGTAAAAGTAAAAAGAAAGAAAAAGAGAAGAGAGAAAAGCAAACCAAACAAAGAAAGAAGAAAAGTCAAAAATGAAAAGCATTGCATAGTTCTGGCAAGTTTTGAGTTTTTGCTGTTGAATACCTTGCTAGTTTCACTTGTTCTCAGGTCTTGAAATTGTATATTTTTGTTTCTCAGTGTTTGTTTATTATCCTTTCCCTTTTCTTCTTTGCCCCATAACCATTGCCTTACATTACAAGCTAATAAAGACTCATTTGATCCTCATTCATGTGTGATTTACATTAGTGGAGAGAAAGTTGCATTACAATTTTGTGGATTCTTTGATTAATATTCATGTGTTTGCTCATAAGCTTATCTGGTTAAGTATGATTTCAAATGAAAAGGTTTTGACTAGCATGTTTCTGGGAAATGAATCATGCATGATTCGAAGCTTTGATTGTTGGTATGATAAGGATTGTGTATGTGTGAACTAGAATTTTGAGGCATGTATATTCTTTGAGGTTTAATGCAATCATCATACACCAGTGTTTTAGTTGAGCTTGTCTTTGCAAGTGTAGTTTGACTTTGTTTTGCTCGAGGACTAGCAAAATCTTAGGTTCGAGGGTGTGATAACTCCATAAAATGTAGTTATTTGTGCCTTATCTCTATGCATTATTAATGGTTTTGTCCTTGTTGTGATACATTGTAGGAAGGCTTTAGCCTCATTTTCATGTGAAATCCATGTTGAGGTCTTCCTTATCAATCTTGTTTAAATCCTTCATAATCTTTGATTAGATTGAGCTTGATTACATTTGTATTTAACTGGTTGATTTCTTAATTGTAGGATAAGCCCAAAAGAACCAAATTGATGCAAGTCAAGGTCCTGTATTGAAGGAGGAATCACAAGGCAAGCTCCAGTATATCACACCGCGAAGTAACTCCACGTCGTGGCGTCCTGCTCTCTGCCAGTGCACCCTGTCAACCCGAGCCTTTAACGTCGCGATGCAAGGAAGCGTACGTCGCGACACTGGTGCCCTAAGTTTTGCGCACCTCAGCGCATGTTGTGTCATATCGCGGCGTGGCAAGCGAAATCTGTGCATCTATAAATACGTGCCAAACAAATTTCAGCGGGGACCTCTAGGGGGAAAACTCTCTATCTCTCTCACATTTTTGCACTTCTCTCTCTTAGTACATTTTGGGGCTTTTGCCCATTGGAGAATCCAGCAGCTATGAAGCCATTGTGAGGTTGAAAGAGGGTTGAAGGAATCAAGATCTAAGCTTCAAGGCTCAACCCATTGGGGCTTTATTTTCTGTTTCTTTTTTTCTCTCTTTCCCATTTATCTTGAATGCGTATTTTTGTATTACATTTTCATATTAATTGTGTAGCTAACTATGTTTAGATTATTCTTTGAATCTCCCTTTGACATTGAATGATTTGTACCCTTTTTGAGTTTATATGAAAGATTTGGGTTTTGTTCTATCTTATTGTGCTTAATGCTCTTATTTGTCTGATCAACTTGTGAGTGATTTGTTGAAATCTACTAAGCCTAGACATAGAACTTTAGGTTTTAGATCTTTTGTATGATAGATGCAAGTTCGATTTCATTTCAATGGCAAAATAGGTTGATTTATTAATAAGATAGACATATACCTATTAACCGTATATAGTCTTAGTTGAGAATCGATCTTAATGTTTGTTGTTTGCTCTGGTTCTCATGGACGCATAATGAGCTAGGTAAATAGCATAGGGTTAATCGTCCTAGGTATAGGCTTTTAACTAAATTAGTTTATCAGGATAACCTAATCTAATCGTTTGTATGCTCATAAAGACTGCATGTTTTTAGTGGAAATAAAAGGTGAAAAAGAGTTCTCTAGGTCCTCTGCTTATTTTTATTTTTCTTTCTTTATGTCTTGTAATTTATCTATCAATCCCTTTTCCAATTTACATTTGCTTGAATAGAATTAATTAAGCTGTAAATTAGTATTTAGCTTTTGAAATTACCATAGTCCCTATGGAGATGATCCCACTCGTCATTTTTGTTATTTGCACGACCCGTGCACTTATGGTTAGCTATAATGCCCCTTTTTCTCAATACCGCTAAAAAGGAACGTCACACCATAATACTAAAGACACGAAATAAATTTGTGAAAAATAATAGTTACAGTAATTAATTAAGACCTGGTTCATTATTAGCATAAGATTAAACAATTTGTATTCTTGGATGATAAAATAATCGAGTATTGAAATATCTGTATGCATTTATTATTATTTTTTTCTTTTTGTATAATATAACAGTAATGAGATAGTAACAATTATCAATACGATAATTTCGGAACAGAATTTATAATCATACATCCACAATATATATATTATATGCATCATCCTGTTTTAGTTACATCACAAAATATACAAAAGTAAAGGCTTTACCCACCCAAGATAGATACAAATTTACACCCATGAACTAGCAAAACATCAGGCTTCCCCAAAAAGATAACGGTTAGCCATCAGTAGTCATCTATAGTATTAGCCCGTAAGACTGACGAGAAGGGACCGTAGCTTGGTCCTCCTCAAGGTCCTCATCCTCCGATGAAATAGCCATCGGGGTGACTGAATTTCGGGCAGAAGCCCGAGCAGTGGAGAGAAAAGAATCCTCTTGAGGGGTGTAAAACATATCAGTCCACATGTCCCTCACAGATAGGTAAAATTCTAAAATAACAAAAGTAGAAAAATCAAAAAATAGGGGCGTCATAACGACCCCAAGATAAAGACACTGTCAGCTCCCCGCGGTAGACACATCGATCTGTCTCCACATACAAGTGCCAGCAATCAGGTCCCCCATGAAAGGTCAACTTCACATACCCCAAAAAGCAGCGTGGGTGTGACGACTTCCTCAACAGCTCTAGTCTAAGTATAGCCAGAAACCCAGAAACTCAGTCGTTTCCTTCTTTTCCTCACAAACGTCTTCTCGGAATCATATAAATAAACAAAAATATCGAAATATAGAAAGAGGCGAGACACCCAGCTTTCAGTACCAAAATGGTAGCAAGAAAACGAAACGGCACTGGACACCCACATATAAACACAATTCATATATCCATTTACAGTAATAGTTAAGATTGACAGTAAGAGCATAACAACAGTAAATAGTATTACAGACTATCTGTAACGCCCCAATTTTTAGAAAATATTCTGAATGTACTGTTTTCTGTTTTTCATGCTTTTGTATGAATGACCGCTGTGTCCCTATTTTTCTGTTCTCAATTTCTGTATGTAAACAATTACGATAATACAGGCTCAAATTTTATTTAATCGTTTTACGTAGTTTGTTTCGAGACGATAAATAAAAATTTTTCTGAGCTACTGTATTAATTTTTCTGAAAGATATACAGCTATATAATACTGCTGGATATTTTATTTGAACGTTTTGGACGATTACCTACGTTGTGGGAAAAAATGGGAAAATGACCGTTACGTCCCGAACGTACTATTTTTCGCTATTTTTGCTGTTTTTAATTGTTTTCTTCTTGATTTAATGCCCGAAAATATGTCTGTGATTTTATATGGACTTTTTGTGTGATTTGCTCGAGGGGAAAATAATATTTTCGGGCCGGGAAAAATCTTATTTTATTATTTAGAATTGGGGGATCTTACTTAACCCGATTCTGAATGAGACTAAAAATAATCTTTTAATTTTTAGGATTTAACTGTCAAATAAAATAATTTTATATTATTATAATATTATTTTATTAGTCAATATAATTTAGTGACAGTGGACCCGGAAATATTTTGCGAGACCCACAATTAGCAGAACGATTAGATCGGTAGCTTAATTAATCACCGTAAGCAGTAGAACTTTCCGAGAACAGTGCTCGACTCAATAGCCGACTAAGAGAAAATTAAATACTGTTGTGTGACTCAAAGCATGTGAGTCACCATGAGCCAACCAATGGAAATCAAGCTTGCTCACCAAGACTTAATCCTAGCCTTTCATGCATCCAATGGCTTGGATGAAGCCAAGCAAGGTGCCCACCTTGCACACCACTTGAGTGCTACGGCCAAGAGGCCTTTGAAGACCAAAATTACATTTCTCCTTCATCACTTTTCTCTCTTCTCTCTCATCAAGAACCCTAGCCACCATTGTTGTTCCTTTTTCTCCTTCCATTCGGCCAAGCTTGTTTCTTAACCATCCAACCATCAAAAAAATTTTCTAACCAAGTTTTCCTAACCTAAACACTATTCTAAGAACCTTTCTAGTTGGAAGTTTCTTCAAAATCTTCCATTAAGGGCTTGGAAATCAACCTTGTAGATTTGACCTAGAAGGTGAAATATCATATTTTTCTTTTCTCTCTTTTTTTTTCAAAGTTCTAAGCCATGATTTCTCCATGGTTTAGCTTCTTTTTCATGGTTAATAACATGTAGATTTTATTTGAGATTTTTAGGTAATTGGTGGAGTGAAAACCGAACCATAGGAGGTGTGAAAGCTAATCATTTGTCTTCATTTAAGGTAAGAGGAAGACAATTCTTATCATCCCTTGATGGTGGTAAGAAGATGGATTGTTTGTAGAATCCATAAGGATTCGGTTGTGGTGTGTTTATTGATGTGTATTTGTTAATTTTTGTGGTTGCTAGTAGCTTAAGTGTTGTATGTTAGTAGCTTTCTTGTTTGGTGATTGTAATAATTTTGCATGTTTATTAGCTTTTGATTGTATGTGTATAAGCTTTAATTTAGGTTTTATGTGTTAGAAATATTTTGCATGTGTTAGAAATATAAATGCATGTGTTAGAATTGTATGATAAGGTTTAAGATGTGAATAACATGTGTAAATTTGCATGAGTGTTCCAAAGAACACATTCCCTAACTCACGGCAATGACAAAGTGTGAGGACCAAAATGTTCTCTTCATTTTTCCTAAAGTGCAACTTAATTAATTAGGAGAAATAAGAAGGTTTCAAATTGTTTTGATCAAAGAAAAGGAATTTAGAAATCAAATGGTAAAGATTTAGAAAATTTGGGCCAACATGCCTAAAGGGTTTATTTGATTCAAAATCTTTACTTTATAACATGATTTAATGAACTTAGATAAGATAATACCTTTGACATGATTTAGAAATCAAATGAAAAAGTTTTACAAAATTCGGCCAACATGCCACTATAGGTAATTATGATTTCTAAAATTTGATTCCAAACTTTTTCCAATTAAAAAGAGACAATACAATTTAAGAAGAAATTTTCTATAATGATTTTTGAAGAGACAAATTGAGTAGAATTAAGCTTAAAGGATTAAAACTAGTGATTTTATCATTAGGAAGTAAAATACAGAAATTTTGAGAAATTTTCAAACATATAGCTCACTTTAAGTTTTGAAGCATGTTAGAGATTTCAAAAAGAATTAAATGATATGGTTAAAAATTAGGTAAATAGAAAATTTTATGAAAAATTTAGAAAACCATTATTATAAGTTTATAAACTAAATGCTGTCAATTTTTAGTAAAAATGATCCTATAAGTTAGTAAAAATATCCTAAAGACAGTATGCGGTATGAAAAATTATTCTACGTAGTTTAAATGTACTAAGTACTATTTCTATCTGTTTAAACAGTAATTTTAAGGGCATTCGAATAAGAAAATGATTTAAAAATTCTACGCGATTGAGAAAACGTATTAAAAATGCTACGCGATTTTAAAAACAGAAAAATATCTTTACCCGATTTTTAAACGTTTGTAAAAACGACGGAATTATGAAAATACGATAAAATTTCTACGCGATTGACCGTTACTATAATTATTTTATGCTGTCGGGAAAAAGTGAACCCGTACAGGCTTTTAAAAATCTATATGCTGTCGGGAAAATGTGTTTGAAAATCTATTTACGGTCGGGAAAATGTGAACCCGTACAGGCTTTCCATCTATCTGTTATGTGTGCCATGTATTTGGTGGATTTGTTGACGAGACGAATCACATCGTGTTGTCGATGCGATAAACATAGTGTGGTTCATTGTTCTAATGAACTTGGAGGCTTTAGTGTACGGGATCCCACATGTGGACAGTTGGTCGCTCCGCTGGGCCGTGGTAAACCGATAGCACACTATGGTACTCGACGTACACTATATTTAATCGAGATTTGTGAAATCTAGTAGTACATTTGCCTGTAGTGCCACAACGTGAGACCGTGAACTACACCACGCCCTGGATTGATGGATTCTCGTGTCGTGGGGCTATAGACGCAACGTGTGTGTGACGCAATAGTTGGTGGGGCAACCGTGGTACTATTAGGTTTTGCGAATCATTCCTCTCTCGATACTTGTGTTTTTCTTTAGCTCCATGGAGTAGGATTTTGTTATATTATTTATCTCTATGTCTATTTGTTTCCATCTTATCTATTTATTGTTTATCGTATTTTATTTGTTTATTTTATCGGTTATTGTTATTATATTTGGTTATTATATCTTATCTGTTTATTCTTATCTTTCTTGTTTTATCTGTGAAGTTTTATGTGTGAGGTGATACATTGTGATAATATCTAAATTTTCTTCAATCTGTTATTATAATTGTTAAAGCTTTATGTATTGCATGAACTGTATGTATATTGTTTGTCATCTTTTTATTGGCCATGTTGTGATGATTTTATGTTGTCTTACCTCTTTGTTATATGTATTTTCTGTTTATTTATTTTACGCGGTAAAGACTTCGAGGAAGAGGAACAGCCCCTTGAGATCGTGTACCCTGAAGAGGAGGAAGACCGGCAAGCAGACGATCAGTTTGACGATCAAGAACCATCCGATCATCCATATCCTCGGATTGATTGTGAAGGATGGCGACGCCAGATTTTTGGGATTCATAGAGCTGGTATTTCATGGAGGTGCTCGGCTTGGCATTTACGAGGAGATCGTGACTCGTGACGTATGCGGGACGTGTGACCGTGATCCTACGTCATCGTTTTGATGAATAACTGTCATGACTACGACACTTTTTCTCGCACTTAGAGTTACCCTTATCCATTAGGCGTTATTGGGGTCTTTAAAACCCCGAGCCTAGTGAGATAAGCATCGTATCGATCGCGCGATCCCGTTATCGCCGTGTGTCGAGACATCCAGATATCTATCTCCCGATGATCATTTTCATACCGAGAGTGATCCATCGAGGATTAGATAATCATGATGTTTTTTTTAGGGCGCGTACGTATGTACGTATATATTAACTCTTTTATTGCTTTCTTTATCTTGTTTTTGTTTAAATATTTGTAGTCTTAGTTGTAAATTATTTGTACAGTTTATAACTTAATCATATGTATATTATTAGTGATGATGTTTTTTTTTATTTCGTATTTTCCGCATTATCTTTTTATATCATATTTCTGTCTATCAGGAATTATTTACAACCCGTAATAATATTTAACAAATGTTTCACAACTTGGGTAGATTTTATTTTTATTTCTTTTATTTTCTTTTATGTGTGACATCCTCCAAAGGGGTGTTACACTATCAACAACAGACAAACATCATTAATATTTCCAAACAATCAAATAATTATTGCAGTAATAATAACAGATACTCTTCACAATTATAAATGTTCATGCCCAATGAATTATGAGACTGACAGTCCACAATGCCAAAAGGTACCAAAATTCCTACTCCATGGAGCTAGACATAAACATTTTCGGAGTGAATGATCAAGGAGTAATGCCAGTATCTTGTTAGCCAAAATAATTAGTGTGCTCATCTCATAAAAACATTTGCACAATATGGCTTATACATGGCACCTCAACAGTTGATCGCGATATAGGACAGCGTCTCAGTCCGGATCATCGGTGTGTCATATTGGTCTATCCCATGGCCCCAGTGGAGCTACCATTGTCTATTGTGAGACACCCGCATCCCGACGTCCCCAAGACAAACCACTATGACCCTACGCTTAGTCTACTCGCACTCGCACATAGGTGTTATCCAACTCCTAGGCATACATCGCCTTTCTCAATAATGTCCAATAGACAACACATATGCATGACGATACAATATACATCATGTATGTTTATCAATGATACAATAATCATACAATATACCACAATGGCATATCTAAATATACATGGTTCAATATCAACATGTCATAGTATCAATATGTCACAAATTCCTCAAGTACGAAATTAACAAACACTAAGCCCACATAAGGATCCACAATGACGTAGAATCAATTTTCAACGTCAATATTTATTTAGGGTTCATCCCTTATCATAAGTCCACATTATGGATTCACATTCTCAAAATCTTATGCTTTGGTCAATTATGACAATTTTTTATTGAATAGCCCTCCAAAAACGTGTCCTTCTTAAGTGTTATTTTCAATCCAATCCTTCCGCTTTATTAAGGATTATGAATGTCTCTAAATTCCTAATTTCCAAAGATGTATCAAGGCACCATTTAACCTCTAATTTTCTCTAAAAACCGTGGCCTCTCTAGGTCATCAAGGTTCCAATTTCCTTCCATTTTATGCATCAATTACTTAGTATCTAATCATTTAAATTTTATTTTACACAAAACCAATCCAATCTCTTAACTTTTAAGATCAAAACCGTGGCTTCACCCTAGGGTATTAAACCCTTAAAATTCTCTATTCATTAATTTTAATATCATCATTTAACAATTAATCACATATGCTTCATTTCATTGTATACAAAAAAACAATTTATACCCCTAAAATCTAGTCAAAACCGTGGTACCATATTAAGGTAGGAAACTTCAAATTTTCCATTTAACAACTCTAACATGATCAAGCATTTCCAACATATCAAATACATTCAAATTCACTATTCAAACATTAATCTAATTCAAGAATACATAAACATACAAAATCACCAAAACAAAGTAAGCATACAAAGTTTCCCTCACCACCAAATGGTTGAAGTGAGTGGTCTCCCTCTTACCTAAAGGAGAATCATGAAAATGGCTTCCTAGATGCTCCATAGTGGATTCGGTTTTGAGCTTTCAAAACCCTAGGAATTTCAAGACAATGAATCAACATCAAGGGTTGAAAGAGAAGAGATCCATGGTCATCAAAGAGACCATGGAGCACGAAAATGAAGAGAAAGAAGAAGAAAAATAAAAACTTTACCTTAAAGCTTGAAGCTTTGTCTTAGATGACAATGGAGGAAAGGTTGGATTTTTGAAGAAAATTTCTAAAGAGAAAGTGTAGAGGGGGTTAAGGTGAGTAGAGAAATGGTCTTGGTGAAGAGAAAAGTGAAGAAAAATGGTTGGTAATGGGGCTGCAAATTTCGTATGAAGAGAGGAGAAGAAGAGAAAAGGAAGAGGAAATGTGAAGAAGATGAAGTTAGAGAGAGAAAATGTTGTAGGAAAAATCTAATTTTGGGTGATTATTGGTTAAGTTGGGAGGCAAAAGTTTGCCTCCCTTGGAGGGCATTGCCGCGGCTACAAGGAGGAGAGAGGGGGAGATTTTTGGCTTCCCCAACCAGCCAAGGGTATCATGGTCTTTTGGTGGTTAAAGCTTCTCAAAGAAGCTTTGATTAAAATACATTAAATTTGAATTAAAGTAGGTTTGATTAGACTTAAAGTAGATCACATTAGGATAATGTGATAGGATTTTTAATACATGTTATTATGTAATGGACAATTACTACAGTCGACAGAAGTCAGTATTAATTTATCTGACAGATAAAATTTACATAGCGCTTTATTATTTTATCTGTTAAAATTTTTCGAAAAACATGAAACCTCGTAAATCATGTCCAGCCTCTAGTTTAGTAAGATCCCCCGTCGACGTTTTCACAAATCAAGGTTCTCGAAAAAAATATCTCATTTTTTCGGGCCTGCTCAGTTTGCACGTAAAATGAGGAATAATATTAAAATATTCTGCGTTCCCAGAAAAATCCAGAAAAATTTCCAAAAATTATAAATATTATAAAATGAACATTTATCATAAATTAAGTAAAATTTAGGGTGTTACATTAGCAAAAGAGTAGTTGGTTTCCAACTCAGCACTCCCAAACTACAAGTAGTAGGAAGAGTTTATACTCTGAGCGGTAAAGAGGTGACCCAGTCTCTAAATCTGATTCAAGGCATATGCATAATCCATAATCAACATTTAATTGTTATATGATTCTGGAGCATCCCACTCCTTTGTTTCTTGTGATTGTGTGAAAATGCTAAATTTGCCAATGACAGACCTTTCTTTTGACTTCTTTGTTTTCACTCCTACTAGCAAATCAGTTACGACTTCTATGGTTTGTTTAGATTGTTGTATAAATCTAGAAGATAGGATATTCTTTGTAAAATCTTATTTGTTTACCCGTAGTAGATATTAATGTTATTATTGGCATGGATTGGTTGTTCTTTAACCATGTAATTTTAAACTGTGTAGATAAAATCCTAATGTTTATGTCAGATATATCTACTAAAGTTGTCCCTTATGAGTCTGTGTATCTTAATGTAAACTAAGTGAATCACTGTTTAGAAGGGGGAGCTCAAGGGTATGTTCTCATTTTCTCTCTTAGCACAGAGGTTGAGTAGAGTTTAGGTGATATACCCATAACGAGGGAGTACCCAAAAGTATTCCCGAGAGATATAGTGGAGTTGCCACCCATGAAAGAAATAGAGTTTTCTATAGATTTAGTACCGGGGACGAGACCTATTTCTATAGCACCCTATAGGATGATACCTCTAGAACTAGCAAAGCTTAAGAAGTAAATAGAAGAATTGTTAGAGAAACAATTCTTAAGACTAAGTGTTTCTCCTTGGGGAGCACCTGTGTTGCTAGTAAAGAAGAAAGAAGGTACCATGAGACTTTGTGTAGATTATAGGTAATTGAACAAGGTAACCATCAAGAATAAGTATTTGTTGCCTAGGATAGAAGATCTGATGGATTAGTTGAGGGGGGCATCAATGTTCTTAAAGATTGATCTAGGATTAGGATATCACCAGATAAGGGTTAGGGATGAGGATATTCCTAAAACTACTTTTAGGACTAGGTATGGGCAGTATGAATACCTTGTGATGTCCTTTGGGTTGATAAATGCACTAGCAGTATTCATAGACTACATGAATAGGATTTTTACACCCTGCCTAGACAAGTTTGTAGTAATGTTCGTAGATGATATCCTAATCTATTCTCAGACAATGGGAGAGTATGAGTTCCATGTCAGAACAATTTTAGAGATCCTTAAGGAGAAGGAGTTGTTTGCCAAGTATCAACGTGTGAGTTTTAGCTTATAGAAGTTCAGTTTCTAGGGCATGTGATCTCTCAAGGAGGGATTTCAGTAGACCCTAGTAAAGTTGAAGCAGTGTTGCAGTGGAAGAGACCTACCGCTGTGACTATGATCAGAAGTTTTTTAGGCCTAGCTGGGTAATATAGGAGATTCATTAGTGGATTCTCTCAGATAGCACTACCCTTGACTAGATTAACTAGAAAAGGTAGTGCTTTTGTTTGGACTTAAGAGTGTGAGGATAGTTTCCAAGAGCGTAAGATGTGTTTTTGTAATATTCTGCTCAACCTAATAGTCCTGATTTAGTCTTGATTGGAGTTATAGTAGCTCAATAAAATTGGTGGAAGCTGCCTGACAGCTGTGGCAATGATTTGGGTTGAGTTGAGCGTAAATCTATAGCAACGGACGTGAGAAATAGCTCAGAATAACTTAGAAAATTATAAGATTATAAGCAATTGTCAAATAGAGGATGAAGAATTAATTGGAAAGTGGAAATAGATTAGAATAAGTACTTAAAAGCTTCTTAATTCAATTCCATAAGAGTTATCATAACCCAGGAATGAATAATGAATCTTAGTGATATTTGTGGAAAAATGAAATTGGAAAATAAATAAAATCTAGAATTTTCCATATCATCAAAAGAGGTTGGAAAATTCATTAAAGGAATATAGAAATATTTTTATAGATATAAGTTTCAGGATTTCTTCCTATATTTTTGTTAAAATCCCTTTGTTCTTTTATCTTTATTTTAGATTAATTTTAACTTTACCTTTACCAATTTTATTTCATTATTTCTCATGACTCTCTTTCTCGTTCACTGTCCTTAGTTTCGTCCGCTCGTCCTCTCTTTCTCTTACGCTCACTCTGTTCTCTTACACTCGCTGTCTTTCTCGCTCGCTCTCACCGTCACTCGATCTGGTCTATTCTGATCGTTTTCTTGCTTTTCAGTTTCTTTGATTCTCACTCACACTCTCTCTCTCTCTCTCTCTCGTCTCTGTGAGCCAGAAAAAAGAGGTTAGGGAAAGAAAAAGAAAAAAGTAAGGGGAAAAAATGGAGAGGGAAAGCTTGAAGAATCAAAAGGAACAAGGAAAACCAAGAGGTAAGGGGTTCTTTGCTACTTTTTCTCATCCTTTCTTATTGATTTTTAGTTTGAAATCTAGTCCATGGAGCTACATAAGTTCATGACCAAAACTGAACCAGTTCTTAATTTGTTTGTTGTGTTCCTATTTATTTTATCTTGCTTTGGTTCTAATTTTTGTTTGTAACATCCTCTTCAACATGTTAGACTTGTAAATGGTTACAGATGTAGCTTAATAGTTGTTTAACATGTTTCTTTGATTATGTGACAATCTGATTTAGTTTATACACTTTATTATATGCCAAAAGGTGAAAAGTAAAATGACCCATATATTAGCATAAATGGTTTAGCTAATGGAAATATATGTGGATAATTTGTTTCCAAGTCACAAATGTGTATTTTGTGATGTGGTTAAAGTTTGAGAATTTTTGGAGTCAGTTTGGTATTTTTAGGCATACTGGTTATCTATTTAAAGCCGAAATGACTTGTCGTAGATATGGAAAATGATGATTTTGGTGCAATAATATTTTTTATGAATCCTATGATTTATTTTAAAGTTATTGGAACTTAGAAAACTTGATTTAGCTAAAGTTGTGTGTTTTTAGTAGATCGAGAAGTATCAGTGTTATGATTAATAGCCATAAGCCATCCACGGATGGCAGCCTTCTTTCTTGACCCCTTTATGTGATATTTCAACCAAGTCTTTACTTGTTTTCTAATTCTCTCCCAAGGCTGAAAATAGGATCTGCAGAGAAGGAAAAACAAGGAGAAAAAGAGGAAAGGAAGAAAAGGGAATCCAAGGGGAAAAGAAAACTTGAAGACTTTTGATAATTTCTTTCATCTTCTCCATCATTTTCAACAACTTGTGGAGCTTAAAGGTATGGGTTTTTGAGCTTAAACTCATCTTTTCTCATTTTTCCATGTTAGGCTCATTTGAGGTTTAATATGCCAATTGAGTTCTAGAGGTGTTTTATGTGATTTTCTTGCTTGGATGAGTTATAAGTGTTGTTTATGACTTGTTTAGGCAAAGAGTTTGGATTAAAAACTAAAACTATCCATTTTGGACCTAAAAAGCTAAAAGTGTAGGATTTGGGGGTTTGGATGGATGATTTTGTGTTTTGATCAAATTTTGGTGAAATCAATTAGTGTTTTATGTTTTCCTCATGTGTGGCACCAGTGGAACAGTGCCACTCTTTTGTAGAATTCTATAGAAGCTACTGTCTCAGTGTCACGCCTAGGCATGACTAAACCACGCTTAGGCATGGGTGTTTTATTTTCTCAGTCAGGCGAGACAGAGAGGGCCAGGCCTATGAGTGGGAATGCAACGCCTAGGCGTGAGTTCCTTGATTTTTCAAGATTATGTTCTTGAGGTTTTGGAATTCCTTAAGTGATGGGATCACTCATATATGCCTTTCTAAGTGTGTTAAGACACTAATGGAGGTATTTCTTAGAGAGATTGACCTCCTACCATATATGAGAATTTGTGAAAAACCTTAGGTGTTCTTTGAGAGATAGGATGCCTTAGGGACTATCTAAAACCTTGATCAATATGCGGTTGACATAAGAATCACTTGTGAAGTGATGGTGAGAGGTTTTAGGTATGGAAATGCTAGTTACATAATTCTTGCTACCTTGTTAGATAGGTGACGCTAACTCTTGTATGTATTAGTATTGGGTTGTCTTAATTGTGAATTGAGATAGTTCTTGAATATTTAGTTTTTAAACTTGTTAATTGCTATTTCCCATATTTTGTAACCTTATATAGTGTGCACAACTATTTAGCCAGAGAATTGTAGGAAATGACCTTGAGGAGATAGGGGATCCGAAATTCTCATAGCGGGTAATGCTATTATGGTCAGGGTTATCAGTGATTGGGGGTTGGAATTAGTACTTTTACCTTGTGAGGGGAAACAAGTCCACACTTCACCAAGTAGTGTCAGGGCTTAATTGCCTATCCTACCCAGTATATACAAGGGAACAGAGGTTCCTAGGGAATAAGTAAGTAACTTATGTTTTCAAAACTTAAAACCTGCATTAGCATTGTACAAACATTATAGTAAGACCTTGTTTGAGCATAATCATACCTTATAACATAAAGCATTGCATGTTTGACAATTGTATGGGCAGTTGCCAATGCTTGATCGGTTGTTTGATTGATTGTTTGTTCGATAGTCCCTTAGGATTATATGGGCGATTCTTTGGTAGTATTGCTTATCGGATGTTCCTTTTCATAGAATGTTAAATTGTGTTCAGTTGAATTATTTATTGTAAATGATTAACTGCTGGTCTTGGTATGTGAATACTGAGAAATTATGATTTCTCACCTATGTGTACACCATGTAAATCCAGGTGAAGACCCTCCAAAGGGAAAGGGCAAGGGAAAGAAGACATAGAAGGCTTAGTTTAGCAATTTTATTTCTTGTTGAACCAGTTGTATTTTAGTACCTTTCTGGTTGTATATAAAAGCTTATGTATATAGTATGACTTGTTAGCTAGTAATGTATGTGTATATATATATATATATGATCTTTTTATCCTTTGAAGCTTTCTATAATGACTATAAAGGTTATTATGAGTTTTTATTTATATGCATTCTTCGAAGTGACACGTTTAATGTGATTTATCTTGAAATATTCCAAATTATTTTATGATAATTGTACTAGGGTGTTACATTGTCCCTTTGAGATTTTGAATTAAAGTTTGTGAAATTGGTTGATGTTTGAAGCTCCAATGTTCACAGTTGAGTTGGGTTAGGAGCAGAATTTGATTTGTCCATTTAAACTCTAATTGGATTTATGTTGAAGTTGTAATGGTTTTAGTGATATGTATGGCCAAGTTTTACTTGTTTAAATATCCCAACTGTATGCCCTATTTGAGACCATATTTTTACTCATTTTTATGTTCGATTTAGGATTTGATTTGTGATAGGCAATTTTAACTATAATTGGGATATTGAACAATGATGAAAACAACGAGATTTCCAAGTAACAATGGACTGATTTGTTTGAATAGGTTGGTACCCTGTTTTAAAATAGAAATTAGGATGCTTACATACCATAATTTATGGATTGAACTATGTTAGAAATTTATGGTAAAGTGTTGTCCTTTTGTAGTTGAGTTAATAGTACTTTTATGCTTAAATTGAAGCTTGATTGGTGGAGAAATTACAAGGGCAGAATGCTACCCTGTTTAGACTTGTAAGTGGAAGATTTAAATATGTAAAATCATAATTTTTATGGTGTTGAAAGATCACGGTTGTGTTAGTTTGTTGATGACTAAAATTTCAATATTAGTTGAGCTATGGATGCTTGTTTGAAATGATTTTGATGTTATTGAGTTGATATATGCTGGTTTGGTGCTGATTTGTTATTGAAATAATAAAATTTGGATGTTAGAACACTTGAATCGTGAGTTTCTGGTGGCTGGATTTTTGGACAACATATGTGTATAGATTCATTTATTTGAGAATTTGTAATATAATTGGATTGGATCAAATGATATTGAACAATGATTGATTGATTGCCCATGATAGGAATGATGAATTTATACATCTTATTGCATAGTTGATGATTTGATGAATAAAAATATTTGATGAATGAATTGATTCTCATGGGTATTGTAACATCCTCTTCAACATGTTAGACTTGTAAATAGTTACAAAGGTAGCTTAATACTTATTTAATATGCTTGTTTAATTTTGTGACAATTTGAGTTAGTTTAGGCATTTTGTTGTAAGCTGAAAGGTGGAAAATAGCTTAAAATGACCCAGATATTAGCATAAATGGCTTAGCTAATGGAAATAGATGTGGATAATTTATTTCTAAGTCACAAATGTGTATTCTATGATGCGGTTTAAGTTTAATAATTTTTAGAGTCAGTTTGGTATTTTTAGGCATATTGGTTGTCTAATTAAAGCCGGAATGACTAGTCACAAATATGAAAAATGATAGTTTTTATGCAACAATAATTTTAATGAATCCTATGATTTATTTGAAAGCTGTTGGAACTTGAAAAACTTGGTTTAGCTAAAGTTGAGTGTTTTTAGCATATCAGGAATTTCCAGCATAGAAACTAAGTCCCTAAGTCATCCACAATTTAGCCTCTTTCTTGAATCTCTTTTATGTGATATTTCAAGTCACTTTTCTTAACTCTCATTCACTCTCTACATGGCTGAACCAGAGCAAGGAGAGAAGGAAGAGAAAAGAGAAAAGAAGGAAGAGATGAAGAGGAAAGCTAAAGAGAACAGGAAGCTTGAGGACTTGTGATCAATCCTTCATCATCTCCATCATATTCTACAGCTTATAGAGCTTGAAGGTAAGGGTTCTTGAACCTAGTTCATCTTTTTCCTCATTTCTTCATGTTAGGTTTGATTGAGGTTAAACATGCCAAATTGAGTTCTAGAGGTGTTTTATGTGATTTTCTTGCTTGGATGAGTTATAATTGAGGTTTATGACTTGATCATGCAAAGAGTTTGGATTAGAAACTAAAACTATCCATTTTAGACCCAAAATGCTCAAAGTGTAGGTTTTGGGATTATGGATGAGTAATTTAGTGTTTTGATCCATTTTTTATGAAATCAATTGGTGTTTTATGTTTTCTTCATGTTTGGGAACCTGTTTGGGACTTAAAATCACCAAGAAACCGAATTAAAGTGATCAAATTTCATGAATTTGGTTAATGGAACAGTAATCTTTCTCTACATAATTCTGCAGAAAATTCTGGTACTAAGCAATTAATCTCTCAAAAATGACTGCTTAATCACCCAAGCCCAGAAAACATTCGTATACTGAGAGCTTAGTCGCTCAAAAGTGACTGCTTAGGTGCCCAGACAGGGCAACCTCAATATTTTGATATTATTCTTGATTAATTTCCTACTTCTTGGGATCTTTTGTGCAAGCCTTTTAGGGTGCAATGAAAAGTTTGGAAGATTCTTAGACATTCAAAGTGTGATAGAATGCCTAGGTTGGTGTTTAGAACTTTGATCAACATAAAGTTGACTTGAAAATCACTTGTGAAGTGATGGTGAGAAGTTTTAGGCAAGGAAATACTAGTTATATAGTTCTTGCTATCGTGTCTGATAGGTGATGCTAGGACTTATATGTATTAGTATTGGATAGTCACTTGGTTATGAGAATCTTGTGAGATGTCTTAATTGTGAATTGAGATAGTTCTTGATATTTGTTTTTTTTTCAAAATTGTTACTTGTTAGTTTCCTATGTATTATAACTTAATATGGTGTGCACAACCATATGGCCAGAGAACAAGGTGTTGATCTAGATTCTCGTAGCAGGAATGCTATTGTGGTCAGGGTTACAGGTATGGAGGTGACAATAGTACTCTTACATTGATGAGGGGAAGGTGTTCACCTACTACTAAGTAAGATTAGGCTTTTAGGCTTATTCTACTTCATATATACAAGAAACAGAGATTTCTGGGAAATTAATCAAGTAGCTTATGTTTTCAAATCTTAAAATTGCATTAGCATTGCATAATCATTATATTAGTACTTGTTTGAGTATAATCATACCTCATCTCATAAAGCATTGCATGGTTGACAATTGTATAAGCAATTGTCATTGCTTAATTGATTAATTGGTTGGCCATTTGTTTGATAATATCTTAGGATTGTATGGGCGATCTTTTGATGTTATTGATTGTCGGATATTTGTATTGTTTATAATATTACTGTGTTCAGTTATTTGTTTGTTGTAAATGATTAACTGCTAGTCTTGATATGCGATTACTGAGAAATTATGATTTCTCACCCCTGTATACTTCATGTAATTCCAGGTGAAGACCATCCAAAAGAAAAAGGGCAATAAAAAGAAGAAACAGAACACTTAGTTTAGGAGTTGTACGTCTTTTTTATTCCAATATGTATATTGTTACCATTCTGGTTTTATGTAAAAGTTATGTATACGATATGACTTGTTAGCCAGAGATGTATGTATATATGATCTTTTTATCATTCGAGGTGTTCTATATTAACTATAAAGGTTATTATAGAATTTTAATTACTTGCATTCTTAGAAGTGGCACGTTTAATACAATTTATCATGAAATTTTTTTGCAAACTTTACGAAAAATTGTGTTAGGGTGTTACAGGTATCCCTTTGTGGAATTGGGCTAAGTGGAATTTTGGATATACCTTAGACTTAGGGTAAGTCTCGGAAAATGGTAAAAAAAGAAATTGAGAATCTTTCTATACAATGGTAATTGAGGTTGAGGAAGACTCCCTCTTTACCTGAGCTTCCCTAATCAGCAAGTGGTAGAGGATGACTTTACTACTTGGGGTGATCCTAAATCCGAGATAGTGTGAAGATTTCTATGCGTCTTCCTTATCCCAGACGACTACTAGTATGAGGATTTCTATGTGTCCTCTCTATTCGGGTAGTTGTAGTCTATTCTTATGTCTAGATTGAGGATTTATGTGCGTCCTGTTTACTAGACTGAGATTGATAGGGCCTAGTTACCCGGAGTAGCCCTGTGTAGCAAATTAATCGTCATAAATAGGTTGAAATGTACTAACCCGAAAGCAGGCTACTACCAAGTGAATAAATGATATTATGAGCTCATAACTTTGAATATAAGATGAGACTTTATTCTTAGTAATTTAAAATATGAGAAGATTTTCTTAAAAGAGATTGATGAATTGAGATTGGATAAATTAATTCATAATTTGAAAAGTCTTTCAAAAATGAGATTTATTGATAAGATTTTTTTGTTAATAATATTTTTGAATATTTGATAACATGATTTATATTCGAACGATATGAAATTCAAAGATATAATTTATGAAGTAAAATTTGGTGATATGAATGATTTTCTAAAAATAAAATGAACTGACTATTTCGAGAAGAGGAATGACTTATTTTGGATTTCTACCACCTTCCTAGAAAGAAAATAAATGTTTTGTAATAAATTTTTCTCCAAAATAGCTGGAATTGTTGTGATGACATGTTTTAAACTAAATTACTGAGAATTCATAATTCTCACCCCCTATATCTATGTTTTCCACAATGATTCCAAGAAAAACTAACAACAGTCAACTATGATGAAGATAGATGAAGTTTTGGAATGAAAACCAATAGTATCTTTGGTTTAGTTTTTTTTGTATCATGGTATTGTATATTATCTAATGCTTAGTGATGTATAATTTGTATATAATTCCTTTTATATTGTATGTATTTTACGTTTTTGCAAAAGGCTCACATTTTGTATATTATCAAATTATTTTATTTAAAAAATTTGGATATTCATAAGTAATGTACCAAATTTCTAGTTACTGAGGCATAAACTGGTTATGCCATTAGTACTAGTAATTTGGGATGTTACATTATAATATCAGAGTAGTTCATCCTATTGAGCCGGGGTATGGACTAGTTATGTTTGTTATGTATTTATCCTATCTTGATGATAAGATGCATAGGTAGAATTGCATAACTGCCTTGAGTTTGTATGTTTATAGTTAACTATCACACTGCTACATAATATTGAGCCTGATCAACTTAATATATAATGTGTAGTTTGTTTAGGAGACTATGGCATCGACCAACTGTACAAGTAGAGGCAGAACATTTGCCAATAAAAATATGAGAGATGTAATGGAAGTACTTAGGAAGATGGTAACTTCAATAAAATAGAGCAAGGAAAAATATTTGTGGCCATGAAGAAATATATGAAGTAGCAATGGTGAGAGACTAAACTTTTTATAATTCATCTAAGTTCAGAAAGTGTGATCGACTCACCTTATTTGGAGGATATGATTTTGCCAAGGCTGGAAGTGGATAGGGGAGCTTGAAAATGTAATGTCCCTAGATGTAGCAACCGGGGCGCAATCGTCATTATACCACAGTTACTAGATCCAGGTGCGTCACAGTCATAACAACAATAGTTTCAGAATTTACGAGTTTATTTTTTTTTGTTTTTTTTTCACATTTATGCATGACTAGAAAATACGAGCCATGAATGAAATATAAATGTACTCAACCCTTAACACAACCAATGAAATGATATCACATTCCTTATATATATATATATATTTCATAGCTAACTTACATTAATCACTGATGACATAGAATATAATAATTACAGAGTCAAATAAAATACAGCGAAAATAAAAACATTAAAGGGGAGAAGTAGTAACCCAGGGATGGGTACTACCAGCAGACAAGTCCGCAACCCCATATGCTCATGACACTCAGCATCCCAGTTGGTACAACCAGCATCAATACCTCCACGCAGCTGCACTCCTATGAAAATCGAGAAATATCATCCAAGTTCCCAACCCCATCGGCAAGGTGTGGCTTCTCATCATCTTCTTCACGATCTTTTATCAAATATGAATATAAAACAAAAAATACAAAAATATAGGAAAGAGGTGAGACACCCGTCTTTCATTACCACTATAGGCAGCAAGAAAATAGCACGGCGCAAAGCGCCCACCGAGCAATACAGTTCATATATTTATCAATAACAACAGCGAAAATTATAACAAAAGTAATTCAATTCTAAGCAATAATCAGAGTCAATAACAATAGTGATATTTATAGTAAAGGTAGAACAACAGTAAGCAATAGCAGGAAGATTACAATAGTATTTCCAGAAATCAGCACAACAATCAGATAATCATTTACAGGTATTCATGCTCAACAGTTTATAAGACCAGTAATGCACAATGCACAATGCACAATGCATGCTTTCCCAATTCCTACTCCATGGAGCTAGACTCAAACAAGTGGAGAGAAAGATCAGGAGACATGTCTGTAACTCGGCTGCCGAGGCCAGTGCTATCAATAAATTTTCTCGTGCGCAATCATTGCATTGTACAGACATTCTACACTAGATCACGATATAGGACAGTGTCAAGTCCGGATCATCGATGTGTTTGCATCGGTTTGCCCCACGGCACAGAGGAGCTCTAAACTGTCCATGTGAGGGACCCGCACCCCGACGCCCCCAAGGTCATCACATAACCCACACTTGTCTACTCGCACCCGCACTAAGGTGTGTTCAATCTCTTAGGCAACTTGGCCTTTCAACAGTCCACAAGGACATTCACAATGCATATGACACTATGCATGGACATGTATGATTCACAATCTCATACCATTACATAACATGCCACAATAGGCCAATATAAGCATCAATATATGTTCCTTATCACACACATACCACAATTTCCATGTCATGGATCCAAGAATTCCATTTTCAAAATCATTTCTTCTCTATCGGTATGAATACATATTCCTATCACATTTAAGTAAAGTAAAATCCTTGAATCCAGAGTTTTTAGGTTATGTTTGAGTTACAGAGGACAAAGAACCATAATCTCAATCATTTCCAGCTCAAAAATCTCATTTTTGGGTCTTGGTAATCGATTACATCACCCTGGTAATCGATTACCAGCGAAACAGAATCCCTGTAATCGATTACAATCTCATTGTAATCGATTACATGATTCCCAGAATCACGTTTCGTAACTTCAAGGCCCTGGTAATCGATTACACAGCCGTGGTAATCGATTACCAATTGGACAGAACCCCCGTAATCGATTACCCACAAGTTGTAATCGATTACGTGATTCCCAGAAGCACCATTTCATAAGATCATAGGCTTGGTAATCGATTACACCATTCTTGTAATCGATTACAAGCTAGACAAAATCTCTGTAATCAATTACACACAAGATGTAATCAATTACCAGATTTCCAGAATCACGATTTCGTACCCTTAAGAGCTTGGTAATCGATTACAAGCTCCGTGTAATCGATTACCACGCGTAATCTTGTAGAAAACAGAGTTCTCCAGGTCCTCTAACTCAAACTAAACCAATCATTATCATATTTAATCAACAAGTCACTCAAATATACCTTCAAATCATGCAAGAGGCATCAATAAATCATACAAACCCAAACAAAATACACTATCATAAAGACCAACATAAAAATGAGAGAACTTTATACATGGATTCAGAAATCAACAACAACACACATACAAGACATTCCCTTACTACCAAGATTGGTTGAAGAGGATCATCTCCCTCTTACCTATTTGGAAGACAACACAAGGTGTTACCTCTTCTTGCCCTAGATTTTCGTTTTCCCCTTCAAGAAGAACACCAATATGAGTGATTTCCATAATGTCCACTCAAACCATGAGAAAAAGAGTTCTTAATCACATAGGTGACCAAGAAAAACGAAAATGAGAAGAAAGTGAAAGAAAGGTTAAGACTTTACCTCCAAGCTCAAAGCTTTAGCTTCAATGGTGAAAAATGGAGGAAGAAGAAGAAGAACCAAGGATGGCCACAAGGAAAATGGTCTTGAAATGATGGAAGGAAACAAGTAAATGTGATTTGTTTGGCAAATAATGGAGTTGGTCTCTAATGTGTGGGTGTGTGTGTACGGTGGAGAGGAAAAAGAAGAAAGAAGAAGAAGAGAAGAGAGATGTGTTAAATGTTTGGTGTTTAGAAAAATGAAGATGAGTTAATAAAAGGAAGAAAACACCTTTGACTCCCCCAAAAAGAGTGTCTGCCGTGGAGTGAGAGGACAGGAAAGAGAGAGAAAATGTGTTACAAGAGAAATTGCAAGGAAGCTTCCCATAACAAGCTTGGATTAAATTTAATCTTTCTTTTGAAATTAAAACTAATAGATGTGATACAAAAATCAGATTTTGAATAATGTGATAATATTTTTAATACATATTATTTATTGGACAATAGTTACACTTGACCGAAGTCAATATTAATTTATCTGACAGATAAAATTTATACAGCGTTTTATTATTTCGTCTGTCGAATCTTCTCGAAAAATGTGAAACCTTGTAAACTGTGTCCGGCCTCGGGTTTAGTAAGATCCCCCGTCGACGTTTCCATAGTTCAAGGTTCTCGGGAAAAATATTTCATTTCCCGGGTTTGGCTCAGTGTGCACGCAAAATGTAACACCCCTTGATGTAGCAACCGGAGCATAATCGTCATTACACCACAGTTACTAAATCCAAGTGTGTCACAGTCATGATAACAGTAACTTAAATTCTCAAGAGTCTATATATATTTTTTTTTTGACAATTTGCATAGGTAGAAAATATGAGCCTCGAATGAAATATAAATATATTCAAGCCATGATACAACCACTGAAATAAAATCATATCTCTTATATATATATATGTAGTCAATTTACACAAATCACTAATGACATAGAATATAATAATTACAGAGTCCAATAAAATACAGCGGGAATAAAACACAAAAAGGGGGAAAAGTAGTGACCCAGGGATAGGTACTACTAGCAGACAAAGCCGCTACCCCATATACACATACGACGCTCGGAGTCCCAGTCAACAAGTCAGGCATCAATGCCTCCACGCAACTGCACTCGTACGTAGCCGAAGAAACCTTGTCCAAACGCCCAATCCAATCAACCAAAGTGTGGTCCCTCCTTATCTTCCTCACGATCTTTTATCAATATAAGTATAAAACAGAAATACAAAAATATAGGAAAGAGGTGAGACACCCATCCTTCATTTCCATTACGACAGTAAGAAAACGACACGGCGCAGAGCGCCCATAAAGCAATACAGTTCATATATTTATCAACGGCAACAGCGGAATTTTTAATAAAAGTAATTCAATTGTAAGCAATGATAAGAATCAATAATAACAATGATATTTATAGTAAAGCAGAACAGCAATAGGCAATAGCAGACAGATCACAATAGTATTTCCAAGAATCAACACAACAATCAGACAATCATCACAGTAATAATAATCAAATCAGTCACAGTTACAGGAAATAAACATTAATAATGACAGAATATATCATAGTTCATATGCATGCTTTCCCAAAGTCCTACTCCATGGAGCTAAACCCAAACAGTCGGAGAGAAAGATCAGTAGACATGTCTCTGACTCGGCTGCCGAGGCTAGTGCTATCAATAAATTTTCTCGTGCACAATCATGGCATTGCACAGACATTCTACACTAGATCGCGATATAGGACAGTGTCTCGGTCCGGATCGTCGGTGCGTTTGCATCGATCTATCCCACGGGCAGGAGAGCAACCAACCTCCCATATGATGAGGAACCCGCACCCCAACGCCCCCAAGGTCAACCAATGACCTACACTAGTCTATTCGCACCCGCACTAAGGTGTGTTCAATCTCCTAGGCAACTTGGCCTTACAACAGTCTACAAGGACAATCACAATGCGTAAGACACTATGCATGAACATGTATGATTCACAATCTCATACAATTCCATAATATGCCACATTAGGCCAATATAAGCATCAATATACAAATGGTCACTCACATGGACCCATAACATCATAATACAAGGATCAAGTCAATTGATGTGTCATTAGGTTCATTATGAATCCTAACTTAGAATTTGTTTCCCTTTTCAAGGTTCATGTTCAAAATCAATTCTTGAAATCAATTCAATACTCCTAAGCAATCCAATTTCCCATAACTTGCAATTTATTTAAGCTCTTAGGCCTCACACTCTCATGTTCTTCACTCATTTAGAATTTCCTTAAGTTTTATGATAATTTCACTCTTATTCCTTCAAAATTTATGAAGTCTTAATTTCATTAAATTCTTCCAACTCATTAATTATCCTTTTCGTTACATAGGTTTCTAATTACCTAGTTCCTTATGATTCCAAATTACCACAATCAAATACTTACACTCAAAAATGCCTTAGGGGCCGTGGCCTCACAATGGTTACAATCCCAAATTCTCTCAAGTCATCATACTACATGTCATTCCCTTAATTCATTTAAGTGTTCACTTATCAAATTAGTTCACCAAGAACCCTAATCTTTATGCCTCAAAACCGTAGCCATCATTTAGGCTTCAATCTCAAACTTTTCTTCCATTAAATTCTACTTTGTCACTTGATTAATTCTAGTCTTATGCTTGTTACACATTAACCATAATTTATCCAATTTTCACCCTAAAAACCGTAGCCATCATTTAGGCTTCAATCTCAAACTTTTCTTCCATTAAATTCTACTTTGTCACTTGATTAATTCTAGTCTTATGCTTGTTACACATTAACCATAATTTATCCAATTTTCACCCTAAAAACCGTAGCCATCCAAGAGAGGTTCCCAAATGTTTTTCTTCCATTTCCAATCACATAATCCAATCCAACATACCATTATATACAACAAATCAATCTAAGGTCACAATTATCACATTATATGTTACACTCTTAATTCACTTAAATTTAGATCATCAAAGTCAATCCATTTGTCTTTTTACCAAGACCAAAACCGTGGCACCCATCTTGGGTATTAAACTCTCAAAGTCTTCCATTCATTAGTGTTAATACTATCATTCAATCTTTGATTACATGAGTCTTATTTCACTTGTATACAAAATTAATTCTCATCCCTAACTTCTAGTCAAAACCGTGGCACCATGTTGAGGTAGGAAACTCCAAATTTTCCATTTAGCAACCCCAACATGATCAAGCACAATTAATATATCAAACATATTCAATAGCATAATCAAGTATCAATCAAATTCAAGAATACTAAATCATACAAAATTTATAATTCAAGCAAGCATACAAGGATGGATTTCTCCATCAACACACACACAAAGTCTTCTCACCACCATAAGTGGTTGAAGTGAGTAGTCTCCCTTTTACCAATGTGTAGAAAACAAGAAGAACACCAAGGAAGCTTCTTGAATTTTCGGATTGCACCTCTCCAAAAACCCTAAAAATTCAACTTTGTTAAAACAACATCAAGGCTTGAAAAATGAACCATGGATGGTCATTAAAGAGACCATAATCACGAAAATAGAAGGAGAGGGAGAGTGGTCTTGAAACTTACCCAAAATGCTCAAAGTTGGAGCTTGAAGAAGATGATGAAAATGGAGGATTTTCAAGAAACTCCAAGAAGAAAAAGTGTTTAGAATGGTGAGGAGAGTAAGAAAATGTATTTAAAATAATTTTTTGTGATGGATGAGGGTGGTGAGGAGTGGCTGGCCGTGTGGTGTAGGAGAGAAATGGAGGAGAAGAAGAAAGGAAGAAGAAGAAGAACGTAAATGTGGAGAGAGAAATGGGTATTAGATGAAATGAATTAAAGTGTATAATTGGTTAAGTGAAACCAATTCATTTCCCTTCCTAGTGGGCTGCATTCCAGCCGTGCATGGTGAGAGAAGAGAGAGTGAAAATTGGCTTCCAAGAGAAGCCAAAGCACATGGGTCAATGTTTGGGTCAAAGCTTCTTAAGGAAGCTTTGATTATTTAACCATTAAATTTGAATTAAAGTAGATAGATTTGACATAAAGTAGATTACATTAGGATAATATGATAGGATTTTTATTACACACTATTATCCAATGGATAATAGTTACAGTTGACAAAAGTCAGTATTTAATTAATCTGACAGATGAATTTTTCACTGTATTGATTTATTTTTATCTGTTAGAATTTCTCAAAAATTATGAAACCTCGTAAACTGTGTCAAGTCTCGGGTTTAGTAAGATCCCCCGTCTACATGTCCATAGTCCAAGGTTCTCAGAGAAAACATCGCGTTTCTCTGGTTCTGCTCAGCGCGCACGTAAAACGAGGAATATATTAAAGTATTTGACGGTTCTGGAAAATTCTCAAAAAATTCCCAAAAATTACAAATATTATAAAAGGACTATTCGTCATATAATTTTCCAATTTTTGAAGCACTACAGTCGTTTTCCCGACTCTGCTTGAGTTTCACGCAAAACAAGGAATATATTAAAATATTCGTCGTTTCCGAAAAATTCCAAAAAAATTCACATAAATCACAAATATTAAAAAATGACTATTGGCGGCGAAACAATTAGTTTACGGAGCGTTACACTGACCTCAGCAATTCTCAGCTCAGTGTGCACGCAAAACGAAGAATATATTAAAATATTTTGTGTTCTCAGAAAAATCCAGAAAAATTCCTAAAAATCCCAAATATTATAAAATGATCATTTATCTTGAAATTATTAACTTTCGGGATGTTACACAAAATGATGAATATATTAAAATATTTGTCGTTTCCGAAAAATTCTGAAAGAATTCACATAAATCACAAATATTAGAAAATGACTATTCGTAATAAAATTTTCCGACTTTGGGAGCATTACAGTCGTTCTGCCAATTCTGCTCAACGTGCGCGTAGAACGAGAAATAACATTTAAATATTCCGTGTTCTTAGAAAAATTCTTAAAAATTCCAAATATTGTAAAACGATCATTTATCCTGAAATCATAAATTTTCGGGATGTTACAGAAAAGATATTTGTTGAGTTAGTCTGTATGGATGAGTAGTGGATTTCCTATGTCTCTTTTATGTTGAAAGGGAAAGCTAAACTTGAAGAAATGATGTCAAGAGACTTTTGGAGGCTACTAAAATTCAAGTTACATAGAAGGTGTTTAAAGTCACATTCCTAGAGAAATACTTCTCACAAAATGTTCAGGAAGAAAAGGAGATGGATTTTTTAGAACTTAAGTAAGGACCCTTAATAGTGCGTCAATACTTAACAGAGTTTAAAGAATTATTTAAGTTCTCCCCACAAAAAAAAAATAATGGGAATGTGTCAAATTTGAGGCTAGTTTAGGAGGAAGCATAAGGAAGGTTGTATGCCCATTGAAAATTCAAAATTTCTATACTCTGGAAAACAAATGGAATAATTTGGAATTGGAGCAACAAAAGGAATTCTAACATATTTCTCGTTTGATGTGTTTGGTGAGAATGCTCAATTTAGGCATGCCCTGCTTATGGTTAGGGTGAAGAAGATGTTTGAGAACATCTAGTCTAGACTTTTTGGGGCTTCTTAGTTTCTTTTCTATCTGCTTCTTGATTGGAAACATTGTGATATTTATGGTCCATGAAGGAAGAAGAATCTTACTGAGTATGGAATTATTACTCAGTGCATGGCTCCTACAAGGGTCAATGACCAATATCTGACTAATGTTTTGTTGAAGATTAAAGCCAAGCTTGGTGGGTTAAGTTCATTATTAGGAATTAAAGGTTCTCATTCTCTTCTTGTTGTTTCCAAAGCTCCCACCCTCATTCTAGGCATGGATGTGATACATGGTTTACCAGGACAGTCTGATATTCCTTCAATTGCAGCGATAGTCAGCTCTAAACAGAGGCCCTTGATATCAAAGTATAGGATATGTGTTCGTACTCAGTCTGTAAAGATTGAAATGATACATAATTTGTTCAAGAAAATGTCTGAAAAGGAAAGATGATTTGCAAAGAAAACATTTGGAGTTTTAATATATGGAATGTTGGGAATTATGGAAACAAAAACACAACAGAAAAACAAAATTCCCACCAAGGATTCATACGAAAAAGAAGACCATAATCCGTGATTTTTTAGTGTACCTCTTTAAATGAGATGAAAAACAGACGATGTGAATCACCAACACTGTAATAGCGATGATGCCTCTATGGTATCCACATAAACAGAATCATGAACATCCAACGTCCATAATCTTGGAGTTTCATGTCTCTGATACAGTGCTAGCTGCGAAGAGAAGAGAAACCTACCACTCTCTAACTCATTATTTTTGTAGGTGCAGCTAGGGTTCAGTTCTATGTGTTTAGAAGCCCCTTTAGTAGTAATATTTATAATAGTGACTGCTTTAAGTGAGTGAGAGCATCAACATGGTTAGTTGTGCAACCTTTGGACTCATCTGTTATGAGTTAGGCCCACGATGGAATCCCAGTCCAACTTGGATTCACATTGCTCTAATTTAGTCTGCTCTATGTGCGTAACCCTGTAGGTTCTTATGATGTTGGCAGTAATATTAAAATCTCATTTTTAATATTACAAGCAGTGAGCAGTATCTAGCAACACATCGCTGCTATGCAAGTAATGAGAATGTCATTTATTTAACATAACCTTTCCATGGTCAATGTTTCCGTTTAATTTACTCCCTTTGTCTAGATATCTAGATTAAACATAAGACATGAAACGTGTCACCCTTGTATAGTTTAATATTCCGTTTCCTGATACTCGAGTAGACTTAGTAAAAACAAATGAGATCAATATCTCATATTGATTCATTTGAGCATGGTCGTGCATTTCATAGTCTCACTCAATCAATGAGCCCGAAGATATCGCTCCTGTTATGTAGGAGGGACAAATCTCATCTAGGTCACTCACATCCCTCCGCATGAATCGCAGTATGTCCAATAACTAACTTTATAATCACTTTGCTACAAATGAGGTTTGATGGCATTAAAATATACAACTCTTCATGTAAGATCGTAGTGAGTTTAGGTTAAAGGACCACATACACCATTATCACTATGAGAATCTCTTATGACACTCACGTAACATCATTACTCTAATATGTATCCATGTGAAGACTTGATATCTTATATCCATGACCTGTGAGATGCGGCCATTAATCTACGCACATACTAGTCTCAATGCATTATTGTCATCCTGATTTACAATAATACTTGACTAGGGATAATTAAGAATAGTGTTCTTTTTCCATCCAATAGGATCTCATGATCAAGTCATCCATTTGATGTCTTATGGCATAAAACTTATTATTCTAAGGACTTTATTATGTTTATTATAAATAACACAATAAATAAAATCCTCATATATGAAACAAATAGCATAATACAATGTAAGTTAGTACAATCAATATAAATTGGCCTCTAGGGCATACACCAACAATCTTTCACTTACATTAGAGCCAATCAGGCATATGTCTAATGTCTAAAGATCTAGTGTGACCCTCATGCTTTTGCTGTGCAAGAGGCTTTGTCAGTAGATCTTCGATGTTATTATCTCCTGGTGCTCTGTATACCTTCACATCTCCTCTATCGATGATCTCACGAATGAGATGGAAGCGCCTAAGTATATGTTTAGATTGCTGGTGAGATCTAGGCTCCTTAGCTTGTGCAATGACTCTATTATTATCACAATAAAGGTCCACTGGGTCCATAATGCTAGGGACTACACCAAGTTCAGTAATGAACTTCTTGATCTAAACGATCTCCTTTGCTACATTGGAGGCAGCAATATACTCAACCTTTATGGTAGAATCAGCGACTGTCTCCTGCTTTGAGCTCTTCTAGCTCACAACCCCACTATTCAGGCAATAAACAAAATTTGATTATGATCTAGAATCGTCTTTATTAGTCTTGAAGCTAGCATCAGTGTAACCTTTTACAATTAACGCTTCCTCGGCTCTATATACCAAGAACAAATCCTTAGTCCTTCTCAAGTACTTAAGCATGTTCTTGACAATAGTCCAGTGACTCTCACCAGGATCAGACTAGTACCTGCTTGTCATGCTTAAAGCATACGAGATGTCTAGTCGAGTACATAACATGGCATACATGATAGATCCAATTGTCGATACATATGGAATCTTGCTCATGCGATCCCTCTCGTCCTAGGTGGAGGGGATTGAGCTTTAGATAGGCTTACACCATGTGACACAGGCAAGAGTCCTTTCTTGGATTCATTTGTGTAGCCCAAATGACAAAGCTAGAGATAAGTTGGGTTCATATTATTTAATTTGAATCTTTTAGTATTTATTTTATGGATGGGCATTTGCGATCGAGGACATAAAGTCCATTACTTAGTTGTGCACTACCATAAAAAATAGCATTCAAATAAATAGAACAACTTTTGTCCTTTATTATAAAAGTAAACCTTTCTTGTCCAAACAAGAAACAAAAATGATATTCCTACTAATAGCAGGCACAAAATAAAAGTTATCTAACTCAATAACAAGCTCAGTGGGCAAAGATAATAAATAAGTCCCTATAGCTAAAGCAGCAACTTTTGCTCCATTTCTAACTAGTAGGTCAACTTCACCCTTTGCCAATAGTCTACTCCTTTTTAGATCCTGCACATTTACATAAATGTGAGACCCACATCTAGTATCTAATACCCATAATGCAGAAGTAAATAAATTGACTACTATAACAAAATACTTGAAGTAGAAGTCTTACTTCCCTTCTTCTGCTTAAGCTCCTCTAGGTACTTGCCACAGTTCCTCTTCCAATGTACGGTCTGACCATAGTGGAAGTACACACCTTCCTTAGCCACTCCGCCAATAGGTTTCAAGCTGGAAGTGTTGGGCTTTGATTTCTCTTTACCCTTGCCCTTCCATTTGTCCTTAGGCTTCTTCAGCTAGTTTTTGCCCTTTACCTTTTTGGACCATTAAAATGGCCATTCTTTTTCCTTTATTAATGTTCTGCTCAGCAGTTCTCAACATACTTATAAGCTTTGTTAGAGATTTGTCAATTTCGTTCATATTGTAATTCATGACAAATTGACTGAAACTTTCTGGCAATGACTACAAGACTAAATTATTGGCCAACCCTTGGCCCAATGTGAAACCAAGTGTAACGCCCCTTTTTCTTAATGCAACGAAGAAGGGACGTCACACCATAATGTAAAGAAACGAAATAAAATTTGTAGAAATAATTACAAATATCGAATTACATGTACATTTTTTTATTAAATAACGGTAAAAAGATAGCAATAATTACAAATGCAGTAAAGTCGGCACAGTATTGAAATTCATACATTCACATTATATATATATTATATGCATCAGCCTATTTACTTACATCATGATTTACAAAAAGCAAAATAGATGTTGTAACGCCCCTTTTTGGGGGGAAACGTCACATTGTCAAATAGAAGAAAATGCGAAACATAAAATTTTTCTAAATTAAGACCCAGTTCATTTAGTTTAAAGTTAACTTGTTCGATGCTTTAATACGTGAGTAAAATGGTGGTATATTTTTTTTTTGTTAATCAATAAAACTAAGTGACGAAACTGGAATGGCAGTAAAGAGTAAGACAGAAAATAAAATTCACATTTGAATGATACATATATATATATATTTAAATATCAACTGTACTTTAAATACAAGCCTGAAAATTTCCAAAAAAAGCAAAAATATACCTTCCCAAAGGATCATACATATACATCCCCAAGTATCAAAATATACAGCCCACCAAAATACAAAACATCAGGCCCCCAAAATAAAACACTGGCAGCCATCAGCAGCTACCAGCAAGGTCAGTCCCTCAGATGAGGAGGGACCATATCAGGATCCTCAGCGGGGTCCTCCTCATCCGAGGAAACCTCCATCGGAACCACAGAGCCATGGGCAGGAGCCCGAGCAGTGGAATCAAAAGAGTCCTCATGCGGGGTGTAGTAGCGGTCACCCCACATCTCCCGAATAGGCAAATAAAACTCCAAACGCAGGCTGATGTAACAGGTAAAGATCGGCGTCTCATGACGTCTCCAAGCTAAAGAAATCGACACGTCCCCCAGATAGACACAGCGATTGGAACTCAAGTTAATGTGCTAACACTCTGGCCCCCCAATGAAGGTCAGGCGCACATCACCCAGAAATTCGCGCATGCGTGCCTCCATGCTCCACAGTAGGTGCTAGTCCTGATCAGGCCAGAAGCCGGGAAAATTGGGAGCTCCAACCTCCTTGTCATCGCCTTCGATAGATACAACATACGCATAGGCAGCAAATAATAGAAATACAGGAAAGAGGTAAGATATCCTACCATCATTACCAATTATAGCAACCAGAAACAGGACGGTGCATAGCGCCCAGGTAGCATGTAGAAAAGATAGTCAACATACTAGGCATTTAAGTACAACAATAAACAGACAACAGCCTCAGGCAGATATTCATTACGATAATAACCAAACAATTCATATTTACGGAAAGTAAAAATTTACAATGACAGATTATTCCATGATGTACATGCATGTTTTCCCAAATTCCTACTCCATGGAGCTAGACACAAACAGTCGGAGAGAAAGATCAGGAGACATGTCTGTAACTCAGCTGCCGCGGCCAAAGTGCTATAAATCAGTAATTCCGACGTGCACATCTAGGCATTGTACAGACAGTCCACGCTAGATCACGATATAGGACAGTGTCTCGGTCCAGATCGTCGATGCATTTGCATCAGTTTGCCCCACGGGTAGGAGAGCTACCAACTACCTATTGTGAAGGACCCGCACCCTGACGCCCCGAAGGTCATAACATGACCTACACTAGTCTACTCGCACCCGCACCAAGGTGTGTTCAATCTCCTAGGAAACTTGGCCTTACAACAGTCCATAGGACATTCACAATGCATAAGACTCCATGCATGAACATGTATGATTCACAATTTCATACAATTCCATAATATGCCACAATTGGCCAAGAGAGCATCAATATACAAATGGTCACTCACATGGACCCATAGCATCATAATATTGAGATCAAATCACACGGTACATTCTTAGGTCCATTATGAATCCTAAGTTAAATTTTGTCTTTCCCACAAGGTTCATTTCCAATTAAATTCTCATAGTTAGTTTAATCTTCCTAATACCATTCTTTCTCTTACATTAGTAAATTCTCATAAGCTCTCAAAGACTCACACTCTCTTGTTCTTGCTCTCTTGAACCTATCCTAAGTCTTATGAAAGTTTCGCTTTTGGTTCCTTTAAAATTTATGAAATCTCTAATCATATTGAGTCCTTCCAATTTATTAATTACCTATCTCCTTACATAGATTTTTAATCACTTGATTACCTAAGCTTCTAAGTTACTAAAGTTGCATAATCAAGCCTCAAAAGGCCTTAGAGGCCGTGGCCTCTCTAAGGGTTCAATTCCCAAATCTTTTCAAGTCATCACATTACATGTTATACTCTTGATTCACTTAATCTTTCACTTGTTAAATTAGTTCACCATGAACCCCAATTTTGGGTTCAAAAACCGTAACCTCTCCTAAGGGCACTCTCCATGATTTTTCTTCAATTCCAAGTCATTCAATCTAATCCAATAATTCAAAATACATAACCAATCAATCCAATGTCACAAACATCACAAATTAAGCATGTAAACATTTAATTCATCAATTTAAAGAATAACCCTCATTAGGGTTTTTCCACAAACAACACAACCAAGGTTCCTAGATGCTAAAAGAGGTTGAGGAGGAGTGTCTTCCTCTTACCCAAGTGAAGAAATCAAGAGAAACCTCCAAGAACTCCCTTGAAATTTCAGATTGGTGCCACCCAAAACCCTAGAAATTTCAACTTGTTTAGAATAGCACAAAGGCTTGAAAAATGGAGTGTAGATGGTCATCAAAAGACCCTTGAAACCGAAAATGAAGAGAAGAGGAGAAGAGTCTTGAAGCTTACCCAAAAACCCTAACCTTGAAGCTTGAAGAAAGTGATGAAGATGGTGGATTTTCAAGAAGCTCCAAGCAAGAAAGATGTTTAGGAGAGGGAGAGGATTAAGAAAATGTGGTTGGTTGAAAATTTTGTGAAGATTGAGTGGGGGAGAGAGGGCTGGCCGTAGCACTTCCTAGAGAGAAGGAGGAGGAAATGGTTTGAAGAAGAAAGAAGAAGAAAGGTAGAGAGAGAAAGGCTTTAGGTGAATTTTGAAATTATGTGATATAATGAATTAATGAAGCAAATCAATTTACCCCCCTTATTTTGGGCTGCTGCCGTGCATGAAGAGAGAGGTGAGGG
The DNA here is from genome assembly GCA_029884605.1 of Ormosia emarginata. Classification (NCBI taxonomy): domain Eukaryota; kingdom Viridiplantae; phylum Streptophyta; class Magnoliopsida; order Fabales; family Fabaceae; genus Ormosia; species Ormosia emarginata. Next base: position 5,649,396 of record JAQQTP010000074.1, read on the forward strand.
AGAGTGTTTTGGCTTCCCTTGGAAGCTAAGGGCATTGTGGTCATTGTTTGGTCAAAGCTTCTCAAAGAAGCTTTGATTATTTTACATTAAATTTGAATTAAAGTGAATTGATTAGACATAAAGTAGATTACATTAGGATAATGTAATAGAATTTTTATTACATGCTATTATCCAATAGATAATAGTTACAGTTGACAGAAGTTAGTATTTAATTAATCTGACAGATAAATTTCATGCAGTATTATTTTATTTCATCTGTTAAAATTTCTCAAAAATCGTGAAACCTCGTAAACTGTGTCCAGCCTCTGGTTTAGTAAGATCCCCCGTCGACGTATCCATAGTCCAAGGTTCTCGGAGAAAACATCTCGTTTCTCCCGTTCCGCTCAGTGTGCACGTAAAACGAGGAATATATTAAAATATTCAACGTTTCCGAAAAAATCCCAGAAAATTCTCAAAAATTGTAAATATTATAAAACGATTATTCGTCTAATCATTTCCCAATTTTTGAAGTATTACAGTCGTTTTCCTGACTCTGCTCAATATGTACGCAAAACGAGAAATATATTAAAATATTTGTCGTTTCCGAAAAATTCTGAAAGAATTCACATAAATCACAAATATTAGAAAATGACTATTTATGGTCAAATAAATGATTTCCGGAGCGTTACACTGACCTTCGTAGATTTCTGCTTAGTGTGCACGTAAAACGAGAAATATATTAAAATATTCATCGTTTCAGGAAAATTCTAGAAAAATTCCTAAAAATTAAGAATATTATAAAATGACTATTCATGATTAAAAAAACACTTTTTAGGGTGTTACAGATGTACCCACCCCAAGAGATACAAATATACACCCATTAAACAGCAAAACATCTGGCTTCCCCAAAAAGATAAACGGGTAGCTATCAGTGGCCACCAATAGTATCAGCCCCTATGACTGACGAGAAGGGACCGTAGCCAGGTCCTCCTCAAGGTCCTCATCATCCGACGAAATTACCATTGGAGCGACCGAGTTTCGGGGGGAACCCGAGCAGTGGAGAGGAAAGAATCCTCTTGAGGGGTGTAGAACATATTCGTCCACATATCCCTCACAGGTAGGTGAAACTCCAAAATAACAAAAGCCAAAAAATCGAACACAAGGGCGTCGTAATGACCCCAAGACAAGGACACCGTTAGCTCCCCGCGGTAGACACAGTGGTCCGTCTCCACATGTAAGTGCCAGCAGTCTGGTCCTCCATGGAAGGTCAACTTCACGTACCCCAAAAAGCGGCATGGACGTGACGACATCCTTAACAACTCTAGTCGTAATGCGGCCAGAAACTCGAAAACTCAGGGGTTTCCTTGTCTTCCTCATGAATATCTTCTCGGAAGTACACAATCTGACATAAATACAAAAATAGAGAAAATACAGAAAGAAGTGAGATACCCAGCTTTCAGTACCAAAATGGCAGCAAAAAAACAGAACAGCGCTGGACGCTCACATATAAACACAGTGATAATTAAAATTTATAGTAAAAGCAAATAATATTAAATAGCAGTAAGAATCATCAACAGTAAATAAGCCAAGTAATTATTACAGTAATAAGAACAAATATTATTTCACAGTTATAAATGTTCATGCTCAATGAATTATGAGACTGACAGTTCACAATGCAAATGGTACCAAAATTCCTACTCCATGGAGCTAGACATAAACATTTTTGGAGTGAATGATCAAGGAGTAATGCCAGTATACCGTCAGCCTTAAAATAGTATGCTCATCACATAAAAATATTTGCGCAAAAATGGCTCATACATGGTACCTCAATAGTTGATCACAATATAGGACAACGTCTTGGTCCGGATCATCGGTGTGTTTGCATCGGTCTATCCCATGGATTCAGTGGAGCTACCACTATCCATTGTGAGAAACCCCCACCTCGACATCCCCAGGGCCAACCACTATGACCCTGCGCTAGTCTATTTGCACCCGCACATAGGTGTTATTCAAACTCCTAGGCAACATGACCTTTCCAACAATGTCCAACTGACAACACATATGCATGACGACATCATGTACATCACACATGTTCATCAATGATGCATTCATCATGAGCATACCATAACGGCATATATAATCATTTCTCAAGTACACAGTCAACAAGTACCTAGCCCACATAGGGTCCACAATAACATCAACTCAATTCCCCACATCAATTTATATCTATGGCTCATCAATTACCATAAGTCCATATTATGGATCCTCACATTTCAAAGTCTTAAGCGTTGGTCAATTATGAAAGTTTTAGGATAAACAACCCTTCAAAACTGTGGTCCTCTTACGTGTTATTATCCAATTTAATTCTTCCACTTGATTATGAGTTATGCATGTCTGTAACTTCTTAAATCTCCAAAGATGCATCAAAGCATCATTTTACCTTAAAATTTTCTCTTTAAAACCATGACCTCCCTAAGTCACCAAGGTTCCAATTTTTTCTATTTTATGCTTTGACTAATCAACATCTAATCACTTAAATTTTATTTTACACAAAGCCAATTCAATCTCTCAATTCTCAAGGTCAAAACCATGGCCTCTCCCTGGGGTATTAAACCCTTAAAATTTTCAATTCATTAACTTCAATGTTATCATTCAACATTTAATTACCTAAGCTTTATTTATTGGTGTACAAAAATAATTTTACACCCTTAAATTCTAGTCAAAACCGTGGCACCATATTAGGGTAGGAAACTCCAAATTTTCCATTTAGCAATCCTAATATGATCAAGCATATTCAACACATCCAATATGTCCAAGATTACCAATCAAGCATCAATCTAATTTAAGAATATATAAACATGCAAAATTACTAAACAAAGTGAGCATACAAAGATGGATTTCTCCATCAACAAGCACACAAGGTTCCCTCACCACCAAAAATTGGTTGAAGTGAGTAATCTTCCTCTTGCCTAAGGAAGAATCACGAAAATGGTCTCCTTCTAGCTCCTTGGTGATTTCGATTTTGAGCCTTCAAAACCCTAGGATTTTCAAGACAATGAGTCAACACCAATGGTGGAAAAAGAATGGATCCATAGTCATCAAAGAGACCATGGAGCACAAAAATGAAGAGAAAAGAGAAGAAAAATGAAAACTTTACCTCAAAGTAAGAAGCTTTGCCTTGGAAGACAATGGAGGAAAGGTTGGATTTTGGAGAAACTTTCTAAATGAAGGTGAGTGTAGAAATGAGCTTGGTAAAGAGAAAAGATGAAGAATGGTGGTCTCTAATGGGGCTGCAATTTCGTAGTGAAGAGATGAGAAGCATAGAGAAGGAAGAGGAAATGTGAAGAAGATGAAGTTAGAGAGATAAAGTATTGTAAAACTGGAGATATTTTGAGTGGGTTAGGTTAAGTGGGGAGGCAAAAATTTTTCCTCCCTTGGAGGGCATTGCTATGGCAACAAGGAGGAGAGAGAGGGAAGTTTTTGGCTTCCCCAACAAGCCAAGGGCATCATGGCCATTAGTTGGTCAAAACTTCTCAAAGAAGCTTGGATTATAATACTATAAATTTGAATTAAAATAGGTTTGATTAGACTTAAAGTAGATTGCAATAGGATAATGTGATAAGATTTTTATTACATGTTATTGATTAAGAGACAATGGTTACAGTTGACAGAAATCAGTATTAATTAATCTGACAGATAAATTTTACACAGCGTTTTATTATTTTATCTGTTAAAACTTCTAGAACAATGTGAAACCTCATAAATCATGTCCAGCCTTGGGTTTAGTAAGATGCCCCATCGACGTTTTCACAGATCAAGGTTCTTGAGAAAAATATCTCATTTTTCTAGACTTCGCTTAGTTTGCACGCAAAATAAAGAATAATATTAAAATATTCCGCGTTCACAAAAAATCCAGAAAAATTTCCAAAAATCACAAATATTAGAAAACGAATATTTATCATAAAATAAATAAAATTTGGGGTGTTATAACTCTCCCCAACAAATAAGAATTTCGTCCTTGAAATTTTGTACCTTAAAATAGTTCTGGGTATTGCTCCTTCATCTTGTCCTCCAGCTCCCATGTCGCATCTCCAGTTGCTTCGTTCTAGATTACTTTCACCAATGAAATGTCCTTCCCTCTGAGTTGCTTCATTCTCCTATCCTCAATCCTTACAGGAGTTATTTTGTAAGTCAAGTTTTCCTTTAATTGTACTGAATTAGGTGCAATGACATGATCAAGACTCAGAATGTATTTTCGAAATTGTGACACATTAAAGACATTGTGAAGGTTTGAAAGAAAAGGTGGTAAAGCTATTTGGTAAGCAACAGGACCTATCCGACGAAGGATTTGATAAGGTCCAAGGAATTTTGGAGTGAGCTTTCTAGATTTGAGAACCCGACCGACCCCAGTCGTAGGCATGACTTTCAAGAACACATGCTCTCCTTTCTCAAATTCAAGAGGTTTCCTTCTTTTGTTCGCATAACTCTTTTGTCGACTCTGAGCCATTCGAATCTTCTCCTAAATCATCTTGACCTTCTCAGTTGTCTATTGAATAAGATCACATCCAACTGTAAGTCGTTCTTCGTCTTGTTACTAGCATAAAGGCATTCGGCACCTTCGTCCATACAAAGCCTCATAAGGTGCCATCCCTATGCTTGAATGATAACTATTATTGTAGGTAAATTCTACCAACGGTAGAATTTCGTCCCAGCTTCCAGCTTGCTCTATGGCACAAGCTCTCAACAAATCTTCCAATGATTGAATTGTTCTTTCTGATTGACCATCAGTCTACGGATGGTAAGCAGAACACAATCGTAGCTTTGTCCCCATTGCTTCTTGAAGACTTTGCCAAAATTTCAATGTAAATCTCAGATCTCTGTCAGAAATGATACTAGTAGGCACACCATGTAGCTTGACAATTTCGCCGATGTACAGCTGAGTCAACTTATCCAAAAGATATCTAATGTTGATCAACAAGAAATGTGCTGACTTCGTAAGTCGATCCACAATTACCCATATTGAGTCATATCCTCTTCTAGTCTTTGGCAGTCCGACAACAAAGTCCATAGCAATATTATCACATTTCCATTCGGGAATAGTCAAAGGTTGTAACAGTCCAGATGGTCGTTGATGCCCAATCTTCATTTTCTATCAAACCAAACAAGAAGATACGCATCTAGCAATATCTCTTTTCATCCCATGCCACCAAAATAACTTCTTCAAATCTTGATACATTTTGGTCATTCTAGGATGCATACTCAACTGACTCGAATGAGCATGTTCAAGTATATACTTCTTGAGTTCCTCATCTTTAGGCATACAGACTCTACCTTGAAATCTTAAAAGTCCATCGCTTCCTTCCTCTAATGTTGACACACCACCCTGCCTTATCAGCTCTTTTTCTTCTTGCAAGAACTTGTCAAGCTTCTGCTTCTCTCGGATGTCATCCATTAAGTCATTCGAGATAGTGACCATATTCATGCAGATCTTTCCTGGCATTAGCTCTACAAAAGACCATACGTCTCTGAATTACTCTATTAAATCTTTCTCTCTGATCATCATGGCAGAAACACTGATCGTTTTCCTACTTAAGGCATCAACTACAATATTTACCTTTCCACGTGATACTGAAGTTGGAAATCGTAGTCTTTCAGGAATTCTAACCATCTTCACTGTCTCATGTTCAACTCTTTTTGATCATACAGGTATTTCAAGCTCTTGTGATCACTGAAGACGTTGAATGTTGCTCCATAAAGATAATGTCTCTATATCTTCAAGACAAATACGACAGCAGCTAACTCCAAATCATGCGTTGGGTAGTTCTTTTCATGCACTCGCAATTGTCTTGAGGCATAAGCCACCACTTTTCCGCCTTGCATGAGGACACAGTCCAATCCTTGGTATGAACTGTCACAGTACACCTCGAATGGTTCACTCGGATCTGGTAGTACTAACACTGGTGAAGTCATTAGTCTCCCTTTCAACTCTTGAAAACTCTTTTCACAAGCATCCGTCCATTCAAAAGCTTAGTTCTTCCTTGTGAGTTGAGTGAGAGGTCTAGTAATCTTAGAAAATCCTTCAATGAACCTCCGGTAATAGCCTGCTAATCCAATAAAGTTTCGGATTTCTATCACCATCTTCGATCTTTCCCATTGAAGAACAACTTCTACCTTCAATGGGTCTACAACAATTCCTTCCTTTGAAATCACTTGGCCCAAGAATTTAACTTCGTCCAACCAAAACCCACACTTCAACAACTTGGCATACAGCTCCTTCTCCTTCACAGTCTGAAGAACTATACTGAGATGTTTGGCATGATCCTCTTAGTTTTTCGAATAGATCAAGATATCATCGATGAAGACAACGATAAATCTATCCAAATAAGGATAAAAGATTCTATTCATAATCCATGAAGATTGCAGGTGTATTGGTCACACCAAAAGGCATCACCAAGTACTCGTAATGTCCATAACGAGTACAAAAAGCTGTTTTACGAATGTCGTCGACTTTCACTCTGATCTGATGGTAGGCAGATCGCAAATCGATCTTAGAAAATACTGTTGCTCCCTTCAACTGATCCATCAGGTCATATATCCATGACAATGGATATTTGTTCTTGATCGTGACCTTGTTTAACTGACGATAATCCACGCACAATCTCGAAGTACCATCTTTCTTCCTAACTAGCAATATTGGTGCTCCCCAAGGTGACCCACTGGGTCTCATGAATTGCTTCTCCAAAAGCTCTTCCAGTTGCTTCTTGAGCTCAGCTAGCTCTGCAGGTGACATTCAGTAAGGTGCTATGGAAATAGGACCAGCTCCAGGTACAAGATCAATGGCAAATTCGATCTCTCACTCCGGTGGTAAACCAGGTATATCTTCGGGAAAAACTTTAGGAAATTCTCGAACCACTGAAATTGTGTCCACATCTACCTCATTCTCGACCTTCAAAGAAGACAATAGCATGTATCCTAGAGCTCATTCTTTCAAGAAAGCTTTAACTTGATTAGCCGTCAAAAATCTAGAATTCTCATCCAAAGGGAAAACTATGATTTTTCAAGAACAATCTAATAGGACATGGTTAGCAGATAACCAATCCATTCCTAATATCACATCTAATTGAGATAGTGGCAAACAGATCAAATCAACAGAAAAGATTCGACCTTCAACAATCAATGGACAATTCAAATAGACTTTGGTGGTAAGAACATGTTTAGCAGTGGGAGTGGAGACAGTCAAATCAAAAGGTAAAGAAGACACAGGTAAACTAAGTCTTTTCACACAATCATAAGAGATAAAAGAATGTGTTGTACCAGAGTCATACAGTACATTTAAAAGATTACCTTTAATGAGACCTTCCTCTTGTATAAGATCTTCGGATTCAGAGGCTTCAGCACCACTCAGAGTGTAAACTCGACCTCCAACCTGTGGTTTAGCAGTTCTAGCAACATTGACGGAAGGTTCCGCCTTGAGTTGATTGCAGTCACGAGAAATGTGTCTAGCTCTCCCGCATCTAAAGTAGATCATTCCCTTGATAGTGCAGTCCCTCGTGTTATGATCCTTCCCACACTTCAAGCATTTCGGCGTAGATGCAGTTGTTTGACCAGTTCTGCTTGGACTTCCTCCAAGACTTCCTCCTTGCAGTTTATGCTGTTGATCTCCAGGTGATCTAGAATATGGTTTCTTTTAGTAATGGTTAATGTTACTGCTTCCTCCTCATTGGGACCAAAAAGGCCCAAAGTTTCTGTTTCTTGCATCACGTGCCTGGTCCAAATCTTCCACCCGACGACACATATCGAGTAATTCTAAGAACTGAGTAATCTTCAAGGTTATGACAGCTCTCTTCACGTCATGTCTCAGACCTTCCTCAAACTTCTGACACTTCCATGCTTCATTTGGTTAGTGTTCAAAATAGGTTGAGAATTTGGACAAACTCTCAAACTTGGTAGCATATTCACTCACAGTTATATTGCCTTGCCTCAAGCCAAGGAATTTCATCTCCTTAGCATGCCTAGCGCTTTCTGGGAAATATTTGTCTAGGAATCTCTCCTTGAACACCTCCTAATTGATTGCTCTATTCTCAGCCTCCAATACCCTTTGCTCTTCGGTCCACCAATCCTCTACGTCCCCAATCAGCATGAATGCAGTATACATCATTTTCTTGTCATTGGCATAGTTCATACCCGTGAAGATCTTTTCTAATTCCTTGATCCACAATGTAGCCTTCTCATGATCATACTCTCCCTTAAATTGTGGAGGGTTAGTGCGATGAAACTCTGCCAAATTCTGGGCATCAACAGTTGCCTCTAATTGTTATGCAGTCCTTGCTTGTTGTTGAGTTATTTACTGGTTTTGTTGCAACATAGCTTTAGCCATCTTCTGGATTGCTTCAATCGCAGCAGTCATGTCTCCTCTACGAGCCATAATCCTTCTTAAGTCAAGCTATACAAAATACAGAGAAAAGTCAGATGTATTCTTGCAGAATACCAAACATAGAGAGTCACACATCACAAACAAGATAGTCCAATACCACATGACCCAAAAGAAAACTTAAACAGGGGCTTTGATACTAAGACAGTGTAATGCCCCTTTTTCTTAATGCCACGAAGAAGGGACATCGCACCATAATGTAAAGAAACAAAATAAAAATTTGCGGAAATAATGATTACTTTGATTAATTAAGACCCAGTTCATTGTTAACACATGATTAAATAATTTGCATTCTTGGATTGCAAAGTGATCAAATATCGAATTATGTGTACTTTTTTTTATTAAATAATGGTAAAAAGATAGCAATAATTACAAATGCAGTAAAGTCAACACAGTATTGAAATTCATACATTCACATTATATATATATATATATATATATATATATATATATATATATATATATATATTATATGAATCATCCTGTTTACTTACATCATGTTTTACAAAAAGCAAAATAGATGTACCAACCCCAAGAGATACAAATATATACACATTAAACAGCAAAACATCAGGCTTCCCCAAAAAGATAAATGGGTAGCCATCAGTAGCCACCAACAGTGTCAGCCCCTACGACTGACGAGAAGGGACCATAGCCGGGCCCTCCTCAGGGTCCTCATCATCCGACGAAATTGCCATCAGAGCGACTGAGTTTCGGGCGGAAGCCCGAGCAGTGGAGAGGAAAGAATCCTCTTGAGGGGTGTAGAACATATCCGTCCACATATCCCTGACGGGTAGGTGAAACTCCAAAATAACAAAAGCTGAAAAATCAAACACAGGGGCGTCGTAACGACCCCAAGATAAGGACACCGTCAGCTCCCCGTGGTAGACACAGCGGTCTGTCTCCACATGTAAGTGCTAGCAGTCTGGTCCTCCATGGAAAGTCAACTTCACATACCCCAAAAAACGGCATGGGCGTGGCGACATCCTCAATAGCTGTAGTCATAATGTGGCCAGAAACTAAGGGGTTTCCTTGTCTTCCTCACGAATGTCTTCTCGGAAGTACACAATCCGACAGAAATACAAAAATAGAGAAAATACAGAAATAGGTGAGACACCCAGCTTTCAGTACCAAAATGGCAGTAAGAAAACAGAATGGCACTGGATGCCCACAATTAAACACAGTGATAATTAAAATTTACAGTAAAAGTAAATAATATTAAATAGCAGTAAGAATCATTGATAATCACATATTTTATTCATTAAGAAACCCTTATGTTTAGTCATTTACACTCTCCATATTCTTAATTGATTAAGTTTGGTATGATTTTGTGAGTTTGAGCTCAAATTGGTCCTAATTGAATATTTTCAGCATTATTGAGATTTGACACTATTTCTGTATTTTGGTCATAACTTAAGTTCCTGATATCTGATAATCATGAATTTTACCTTGTAGGAAAGCTAGGAGGAAGCTCTACAACTTTGATGAAGAGCTCAAAGTCCAATACAGATGTCTAAGGGACCTAAGTTTACATGGAAGTCAGAATACGGGTTCTGTCACTAGAATCCGAACGGTGTGCACTCATAAAATCATATCTCAAGCTGTAATAATGGAGATGGGCTGAAATTTGGATAGTTGATAGTTAAGACCCAAATAAACAACTTTCATGAAGAACACTTTTTGAAAAAAAATGAAGTCTAATGGGTCAATTTGAGCTTGCAAGTCGAACGAGAGGTCTGAAGTTGGGTTTGAGTAACCTGCGGTATTTGGGTCATATCTTAGGCTGTAGGAAGCCAAATTGGACGATCCAGATTTGCATGTTATAGCCAAGACAAAGATCTATAACTTTCATGAAGAGTACTTTTCATGAATCTGAAGTATAGTTGGTCGTTTTTGGCTTCCAAGTCAGGTGCGAAATTTTCGTCCTCAACCACTCCTCTCACCAACCCACTCAACCACTCCTCTCACCAACCCATTCATCCACCCACTCCCCTTTGTCATTTTGTTACCCTATACTTCTATAAAAGGGCACCATTGGTTATCATGAACAACAAGTTGTATTCTCCTTCATTTCTCTCATAGTTTCTTCTTGTTTCTTCATAGTTTCTCATAGCTTTTGTATATTTTGATGCTCCCCTTCATGGTAATGGAGGGCTAAGCTACTTTCGGTCAATTTGGGTCTCTCGAAGAGATTGTGGTTTGGATTCTTGAGACCTTGGTTATGTAATGTATTTGATTTATATTTGAATTCCTCTTCTCTTCTTCTTCTTCTTCTTCTTCTTCTTCTTCTTCTTAATCTTGAATGCATGAATGGTGATTATGTTTATGTTTGATCGATTTGATCTTGATTTAAGATTAAGATTTGTGATGAAACTTAGAACTGATTAATCTAAACTAATCACATGACTGAAGATTGAGATTTGTGATGAAGCTTGGAAATGATTGATCTAAACTAATCACGTAATTGAAGAGGTTAGGTTACTGATTGGTGCCTAGGTTAATTGAATTCGGTGCTTAAATTGACATATATCTACATGAATGGTGCGATTGCAGATTTGTGTTTATCACTTGTCAATTGAATTCGGACGATTGTCTAGTGTGAATTCGGATCTAATCTTTGAGATCTCGGTTAGATCCAAGTTAACCATTCAAATGTGCTTCAAGTGTTTGTTGAAAGGTTTATGATTGAATCCACCCAATCTCGGATAGATTTATGAATTGATTTGTTCTTCTAATTGTTATTTCTCTTTAAATCTTGTCACCGTGATCCTTGAACCATCAAAACCCCCATTTTTCTAACTTTCACTTGATTTGATCAAATTGCATCTACGATCCTTGAGGAGACGATCCGGTGTTGTTCACTATACTACAAGTTTAGGTAATAACTTCGGTTATAATTTTGATTGAGTTTGGCGCTCGTCAAAATTTTGGCGCCGTTGCCGGGGAATTTGGCGACGATGTGGTACAATTTAACATTTTTGAGGCCATGAGACATCCCCTAGAGGAGCATTATGTTTTCCATGTTGATGTGATTGATATGCTAGTTGACGATACTTATGATGATATTTATGCTGAATTTCCTGATATTGCTGATTTTATGGATTCTGTTACCTGTGAAACATGTGTTGGCTGTGATATTGTACCATGTGCTGCATGTGCTGAGATTTATGCAGTTATGAGTGGTGATGTAGCTGCTGACTTGAATGATGCAGCATGTGAAAATGAGAGTCAAAAGTATGTTGAATTTAATGTTGCTGAGTTAGTTGTTTCAAATAGCTTGCTGCCCTCCATTGTACAGCCTCCATCCTTAGAATTAAAGATTTTGACGGACCATCTTAAATATGCATATTTGGAAGATGGTGAGAAGCTGCCTGTGATTGTTGCTAAAAATTTACAACCTGATTAAGAAGAAAAATTACTGCAGGTTTTGAGGCAGAATAAACAAGCCATCGGATGGACACTTGCAGATCTTCCTGGTATCAGTCCCTCCACATGTATGCATAGGATTTTGTTGGAGGAAGATACTAAACTAGTACAGCAGCTCCAAAGGAGACTGAACCCCCTGACTCTAGATGTGGTAAAGAAGGAAGTTACCAAGCTACTGCAAGCTGGTATTATTTATCCCATATCTGATAGTAATTGGGTGAGCCCCGTGCAGGTTGTTCCAAAGAAATCTGGGGTCACAGTAGTTGAAAATCAGAACAATGAGCTACTACCCACAAGAATTCAAAACAGTTGGCGGGTTTGCATTGATTACAGATGACTTAACCAAGCCACCAGGAAAGACCATTTCCCATTACCTTTCATTGATCAGATGTTAGAGAGACTAGCTGGCAAGTCGCATTACTGTTTCTTGGATGGATATTAGGGTTATTTTCAGATCCATGTAGCCCCAGAAGACCAAGATAAAACTACTTTAACTTGCCCATTTGGCACATTTGCATACAGAAGGATGCCTTTTGGTCGTCAGTGTAACGCTCCAGGCACCTTTCAAAGGTGTATGGTAAGTATATTTTCGACCTTTTAGAAAATTGCATGGATGTATTCATGGATGACTTTTGTCTATGGCTCTTCCTTTGATGCATGTTTGGATAGTTTGACTCGGGTTTTGCATAAATGCATTAAGGCTAACCTTGTTCGAATTTTGAGAAATGTCATTTCATGGTGGAGCAGGCATAGTTTTAGGGCATATAATATCTAGCAAGGGTATTGAGGTAGATCCTGCGAAAATAGATGTTATTTCATGCCTATCTTACCCCACATGCGTGCGGGAGGTTCGTTCTTTCCTTGGTCATGCAGGTTTCTATAGGCGATTCATAAAAGATTTCAGCAAAATTGCTCTTCCACTATCCAACTTGCTACAAAAGAAGTGGAGTTCCATTTTGACCAGAAATGCAAGGATGCCTTCAATCACTTGAAGCAAGCATTGACCAGTACACCTATCATCCAGCCACCAGATTGGACACTCCCATTTGAGCTCATGTGTGATGCGTCTAATTATGCTTTGGGAGCTGTTCTTGCACAAAGGGTCGGTAAAATATCTCATGTCATCTCCTATGCTTCAAGAACTTTAGATCCTGCACAAGTCAACTACACTACCACTGAAAAGGAACTTTTAGCAATTATTTTTGCTTTAGACAAATTTCGATCATATTTGCTTGGTTCTAGAGTGGTTGTGTTTTCAGATCATGACTACCAAGTTTCTCCGAAGAAGCTTGATGCAAAGCCTAGGTTGATTAGGTGGATTTTGCTCCTCCAAGAGTTCGATATTGAAATCCGTGATAAAAGTGGAGCGGAGAATTTAGTGGCTGATCACCTAAGCCGAATTGAAAGGGAGGCAGATACTTTTCCTATCCATGATGTCTTCCCTGATGAGCAGCTTTTCAAGCTGCAAGGTAACATTCCTTGGTTTGCTGATTTGATAAATTTCTTAGTTGCTGGTGTTTTCCCTGCACATTTTACTAGGGCTCAGATTGATAAATTGAAGAGTGAGTCAAAATATTATGTGTGGGACGACCCTTATCTATGGAAATTTTGTAGTGACCAAGTCATTAGGAGATGCGTGCCTGATAATGAATTCCATTCTATTCTTAGCTTTTGTCATACACTTGCATATGGCGGTCATTTTGGTCCCCAAAGGACTGCTAGGAAAGTTTTGGAATCTGGATTATATTGGCCCACTCTATTTCATGATGCATATGTGTTTTGTAAATCTTGTGACCAATGCCAAAGAACAGGAAACACTTCTCGAAGGAATGAGATGCCCCAGAAATCCTTATTGTTCTGTGAGATTTTTGATGTATGGGGTATTGATTTTATTGGACCCTTTCCTGTTTCTTTTGGTTTTGTTTACATTTTGCTAGCTGTTGATTATGTATCCAAGAGGGTGGAGGCAAAAGCTACTCGGACTGATGATTCCAAAGTTGTTGTGGATTTTGTTAGATCACAGATTTTCTACAGGTTTGGAGTTCCAAAGGCCATCATCAGTGATCAGGGTTCACATTTTTGTAATCGAAGCATGGAAGCTTTGATAAAAAAGTATGGGGTCTTGCACAGAGTTTCTACACCTTACCATCCCCAAACTAATGGGCAAGCCAAGATTTCCAACAGGGAGATCAAGCAGATACTCCAGAAGACAGTTCAACCTAACAGAAAGGACTGGAGCAAGAGGCTTGAGGATGCTTTATGGGCTTACCGGACTGCTTATAAGACACCAATCGGGATGTCTCCGTATCGAATTGTTTTTGGAAAAGCCTACCACCTACCGGTGGAAATTGAGCATCGTGCATTCTGGGCAGTGAAGAGGTGCAACTTGGACCTAAATCAAGCAGGTATGGAGAGGAAGCTGCAGCTGCAGCAATTGGAGGAGATTCGCTTGGAGGCTTATGAAAGTTCCAAACTTTATAAGGAGAAGACCAAAGCCTTCCATGATAAGTTGATTCTGAGGAAAACATTTGAGATTGGTCAAAAAGTTCTCCTCTATAATTCCCACCTCCGACTCATGCCTGGCAAATTAAGGTCTAGATGGGATGGACCATTTATTATTACTAAGGTTTTTCCTTCTGGTGCTATTCAGATTAAAAGTGAGGTCACTGCCAAAGCTTTCATCGTAAATGGACACCGCCTCAAACAGTATCATGAACTTCCAGAGAATACAGAAGTGGAGGTGATGAACCTTCTCCATCCGCATTATGAATAAAAAAAAAAAAAAAAAAAAACAGCTGTGTGCCCGACAATGAGGTAGGTAGTGCCATTAAATTTTGTCACTCGGAAGCATGTGAAGGTCATTTTTTTTTCAGCGACAACAACTGCGAAAATCTTACAGTATGGATTTTATTGGCCTACTTTATTCAAGGTCTATTACACCTTTTGCAAAAGCTGCAGAAATTGGTCAAAAAAGTTCTGCTTTGAGATTATCATCTGCACCTACTCCTTGGAAAATCGAGATCTAGGTGGCGCGGTTCTTTTGTTGTCAAACACGTGTATCCTCTGGGGCCGTAGATATTGAGGATCCTAGGAATGGTACTGCACTTAAAGTTAATGGACAAAGACTCAACCATTCCTTGAACTGTGGAATTGTATTGTAACACCCCAAATTTCCGTATCTCTTAAACAGTAATTTTGACAGTTAACAGAATTTTACAATTTAGTAATTTCTGTGCACTGTGGAATTATTTTGATTATTCCGTCAGCGTATTTGATCGTTTTGAGTGATTTACTCCGTGTCAGGAAAATAAAAATTTTCGGGCCGGAGAAATCTTTACGTAATTTAATTTTTACCGTTAGGTAATTAATTTACGTAATCTGATTTGATATTTGTGCATTTTATAATTTTTGTGATTTTTGTGGATGATTATATTTTTTTGACTGTATGTGGGCCCAAGTGACCTTACGTGGGCCCAGGTGGGTCCCGCAAAGCAAAAATTTTTCTATGCATAGAAAAATTTGTACTGTTTAGACGGAGACAGGGGATCTTACTAAACCTGAATCTGGAAAAAGTTTTAGAAAATTTCTTGTACTTTATTTTGTACTGTATTTAATTATCGGATGATAAAAATACAGTAAAAATATTATTTGTAGGATACAAGAATAAATATTATACTGCGTAGTCAACAAAGAGAGCTTGACTTGATTTATACCCTTGGATGAGAATACTTAGTTTGAATATTAACCATTGATTTAATCAAAGATTAAGAAACAAACTTAACAAAGAAGCCTTGGATAATAACCATTGATTTAATCAATGGTGTGAGAATAAGCTTGGTTAGGAAGACTTTGATATCAACCATAGATGTAATCAAGGGTGGAGATTTAATCTTAAAAGTAACAAAGACCATTTATGACCATTGGATGAAGAATTAATCAAGGGTAGAGATTTGATCTTCTAAAATGGCAAAGACTAATTATGACCCTTGGATTTAAAATTTGAAGAAGCAATCTTGACCCTTAATTTTGGAGACACATCTAAGGGCTAGAATTTAAAGGAGAAAAATCCAATTACTAGATTTAGTCTTCTAAAATTAAAAATCTACCTAAATCCTAACCATTGAATTAATCAATGGCTAGAAATGCTTCAAATGGTGGCAAATAATGAAGACAACTTTATTGAATGCATTATGAAGAGAAGGTGATGGTTTTGGAGTGTTTAGAAGACAAAGAGACAAGCTTTATGTCATTTTTACATGTCTTGGTCAAGTTAGACATCATAATGGCTTACTTTTGATTTTTGCACTCCAAGGAGAATGCTTGAAGGGGGGGCACGGTTTCGGTGCTGCATGAAGGAGTTTGGAAGACCATAATTGCATGCTTTAGTCATTATTGTCTTCCTTGGTCTTCATTGATTCATTTTCAAGAAGGAAACTTAGAAAATTTTCTCTCCATCTCCTTTCTTCTCTAGATTTCGGCCAAGCCCTCCAAGAGCACCTTCCATCACTCAAAAATTTCATCCAACTTGATTTTCTAAACCTAAACATCATTCTAAGAACATCTCTAGTTATGAGTTTTTCCAAAATCATTCATCTTGATCTTCAAATTCAAGCTTCAAGTTTCTATCAAAAGTCAAAAATTTCATCTTTGTTCTTCAAGAGATATCATTCGGTCAAAACCCCTAAAATCACCATCCAAGCTCTTTTAATTTCATCCAACCTTAGATCTTGAATCTACATGATATTCTAAGCAACTTTCATGTTGGAGACTTTTTCTAAATCATTCATCTTCAAGGAGTTTCTTCAAGATCCATGTTATTGGGTTTTTGAGGTGAAGTATAAGGAAACTTCATTTCTTCTCTTCTTTTTCATGATCTAAACCATGTTTGATCCATGGTTCCTCTTAATCAAGCTTGATATGTTAATTAACTTTGTTTTGTTTTGTATTTGAGAAGCCCTTGGTAGTGAAGGACTTGGAAAAAGAAACAAATCAAGAAGCTTTGGAGGATCTTCAAGAGGTAAGAGGGAGATCCATCTCACCAACCAAGCATGGTGGTGAGAGATGGTATTTTATTTGATGGATGTGGAATCCATGTGAGGATTCATATCCATGGTCATGTAATTAATTTGTGGGTGTTTATGAGCTTTGATTAATTTTCTATGCTTGATATGCTTTGCATGATTTTATAGCTTTGATGATATGCTTGATATGTTATACATGCTTTTATGGCTTTGATGGTATGCTTATATTATTTATGATGAAATATATATGTATATGCCATGACTTGATGGTGGAAAAGAAATTGATTTTTGGCTCCAATAGCCAAGGAAGAGCTACGGCTTTGATGCCCTTGATTAGGGTTCATGTTGAAAATTTTCAAGAACAAAAGAATTGATTTTTGAGTACTTAGAACATGGTGGATTTCGAACAAGACACCTCAATATAGGTGTTCACAAATTAATATTTTCATGAAAGATGAAAATGGATGATTTGAAGAGTAAGGAAAATAAACAAAGAATTTATTTTTCAAAGAGTACATGAATACGATTTTAGAAGGATTTTAATTGATTTATTTTGTGTGAAAAGTTTCTAAGTGTTTTACTAAACATGAGATTTAAATGAAAATAGCAATGATAATTTTAAGGATTTGCAAAGAAAGTGAAAAAGGATTTGTAAAGAAAGTGAAAAAAGATTTGTAAGGAAAGTAAAAATGAATTTGAACAAATGGGTTTGGTTTTTATAACCATCGGTATTTCGGTTTTGAACACAAAGAATTTTTAATGGTTTTGTTTGTGTAAAACCATATCAATTTAGAAGAAAAATATTTGATGGCTTCAATGGCCAAAGACTCTACGATTTTTGGAGCATTGCAAAAATTTTGGTTTTATGAAACAAAGTAATTTTAAAGTGGAAACAAAATGTTTGAACAAAATGTTTTAGTATAAGGATTTTGGAAAGGGAATCAAAGTATTTTATCACTTGAGAAATGAACTTTCATATGAAAATGAAAAAGAAAAGTTGCAAGGGTTTGAATCTTAATTTGTTTTGAAGAGAATTGATTTTAGAATTGATTTGGGAAAAATGGAGAATATAACGGTGTTTTGAAAATTTACTAATGTATAACTTATTTTCAAGTTTTGAAATACGTTAGAAAATGTTAAGTTTTGAAACGTTGATTTACATCAATGAAAAAGTGATTTTGTGAATTATATTTTGAAAAAGAATTTCTTGAGTAAAGAATCAGTAAAAAATATTTTCTTAAGTAAGAAAATATATTAAATGAAGTGTAAAGTTATATTATTTTGAGAAAAGTTAAAAAGAATTTTTAAAGGTCAAGAAATATTTTCAGTAATGAAATTGTGGTGAAAAATTATTTACATATCTTAAAAATGTGATTTTTAAGTTACGTAATATGGAAAAATATTTCTACGCGATTTTAAATACGTTAAAATATTTCTACACGATTTGAATTACGTTTAAATATTTTACGTAATCTGAATTACTATTGAAAAATCACTACGTGATGGAAAAGTGATGAATTATTTTTACGTGATTGTGAAAATAGCAGAAAATCGTTATGTGATTTGAAAAGTATTTTAAATATTTTGAGAATGACAGAAAATGATTTATGCGACTTAAAAGAATGATTTTTAAGTTACGCGATTTTGAAACAGTAGAAAAATACTATGCGATTTTGAGAAATGTATATTTTAACGCGATTAAGAAAAACGTTAAAAAAAATTAGTACGCGTTTTAAAAGTGCAACAAAAGAGTTGCGGTATTTTGAAAACGTGAATGTAAATGTTATTCTTGTATTGTGAAAATGTAAATGAAGTGTCACAAGATTGTGAAAATATAATGTAAACGTTTCAATTTTGAAAATGTAACATAAGTGTTACGATATTTTGAAAACGTAATGTAAACATTTTGGAATTGTGAAAGCAATGTAAACGTTTTGGAATTGTGAAAATGAAACAGAAATATTACGCAATTTTGAAAACACGACAAAAGTGTTTTATAACTATGAAAATGTGATAACATGATTTTTGCTGTTGAAAATACAGTATAATTTGGTGCATTTTATATGCATTGGAAAGAGATGCTTGTGATTGGATTTGGTGCATTATTCATACATTGGGAAAAAATATACGTTGAGGCATATGATACATTGAACAAATGAAATTGAAAAGATTTGGCCCTTTGGGGTTGGACTTGCACGGATATATTCGTGCATTGTATATGGCCCTTGTGGTTGAAGAGGGAATGAGAATTGATAGTGAGGTCTATGATGGATCTTGGGGGCGTCGAGGCACGGCGGTCGACCAGTGGACAATTGGCGAGTACCCTGTGCCACTTGGCGATGCAGTCCGTTGCAACGCATTGACGATACCGACAAGAACACGATTCTTTTCAACAACTAGAAGATTGTCTTTGGGCTAAGGCTGACAATTGATGAGCATTCTCCTCGAAATTGTGAAAACCTCCATGGAGTTGTTTTTGAAAAAGCGAGTCTATGTGCACATGCATAACATATGCATAAATTTGAGTGTCCATATCTCGCATGATATATATTAATTGAGGAATATTGGCTATGACAATTGTTTTGAAATACTTGGATGATGATGATGATAATCATGTTGATGGCATTATTGTGATTATTGTGTGATGATAATAATGTTAATAGTATGATGATGATAGTTGATTAATGTTGAGTGCATTATTGAAATTCTGGTATGACATATTGTAACGCCCCAATTTTTAGAAAATATTCTGAATGTACTGTTTTCTGTTTTTCATGCTTTTGTATGAATGACTGTTGTGTCCCTATTTTTTCGTTTCTCGATTTACGTATGAAAACAATTACGATAATACAGGTTCAAATTTTATTTGATCGTTTTACGTAGTTTGCTTGAGACGGTAAAATAAAAATTTTTCTCGAAGCATCTTGTATTAATTTTTTGAAAGATATACAACTATATAATACTTGCTTTGGATATTTTATTTGAACGTTTTGGATGATTACCTACGTTGTGGGAAAAAATGACGGGAAAATGACCGTTACGTCCCGAACGTCTTGTTTTATTTGTTTTTGTCTATTTTTAATTGTTTTCTTCTTGATTTAATGCCGAAAATACCGTCCTCGTGATTTTATATGGACTTTTTGTGTGATTTGCTCGAGGCAGAAAATAATATTTTCCGGCCGAGAAAAATCTTATTTTATTATTTAGAATTGGGGGATCTTACTTAACCCGATTCTCGAATGAGACTAAAAATAATCTTTTAATTTTTAGGATTTAATCACAAATAAAATAATTTTATATTATTATAATATTATTTTATTAGTCAAGATATAATTTAGTGACAGTGGACAGGAAATATTTTGCGGGACCCACAATTAGCATGAACGGTTAGATCGGTAGCTTAGTTAATCACCGTAAGCTGTAGAACTTTCCAGAACAGGCTGACTCAGCTAGCTGACTCAGCAGAGAATTTATTACACTGTGTGACTAAGCAAGGTGAGTCACCATGAGCAACCAATAGAATTTAAGCTTGCTAAGCAAGATTTAATCCTAACCTTTGATGAAATCAATGGCTTGGATGAAGCCAAATCCATGCACATCCTTACACATGAAGGCTACGGCCATTTGGAGTGAGAAAGCCAAAAACAACACTTCATCTTCATCACTTTTCTCTCTTCTCTCTCATCAAGAACCCTAGCCACCATTCTTGTCCATTTTCTTCACCATATTCGCCAAGCTTATTTCCTAACCATCCAACCATCCAAAAATTTTTCTAACCAAGTTTCCTTAACCTAAACACCATTCTAAGAACCTTTGTAGTTGGAAGTTTCTTCAAATTCTTCCATTTAGGGCTTGGAAACCAACCTTGAAAGTTTTACCTAGAAGGTGAAATTTCATGCTTTTCTTTTCTCTCTTCTTTTTCAAAGTTCTAAGCCATGATTTTTCCATGGTTTAGCTTCTTTTTCATGGTTAGTAACATGTAGATTTTGTTTGAGATTTCTAGGTATTTTTGGTGGTGAAAACCGTGACCTAGGAGGTGTGAAAGCAAGCTTTTGTCTTCATTTAAGGTAAGAGGAAGACAATTCTTATCATCCCTTGATGGTGGTAAGAAGATGGATTGTTTGTAGAATCCATAAGGATTCGGTTGTGGTGTGTTTATTGATGTGTATTTGTTAATTTTTGTGGTTGCTAGTAGTTTATGTGGTAATTGTTATTAGCTTTCTTGTTTGATGATTGTAATAATTTTGCATGTCTATTAGCTTTTGAAAGCATGTCTACAAGCTTTAATTTAGGTTGTATGTGTTAGAAAATATTTTTGCATGTGTTAGAGATATAATGCATGTGTTAGAATTGTATGATAAAATATAGGATGTGAATAACATGTGTAAATTTGCATGAGTGTTCCAAAGAACACAATCCAATAGCTCACGGCAATGACAAGTTTGGAGGACCAAAATGTTCTCTTGATTTTTCCTAAAGTGTAACTTAATTAATCTAGGAGAATCAAGAAAGTTTCTAATTGATTTGATCAAAGAAAATGCATTTAGAAATCAAATGGTAAAAACTTAGTATTTTGGGCCAACATGCCTAAAGGATTAAATTGACTATTGTTAACTATTTTCTAAAATGATTTAATGAACTTAGACAATATAATACATTTGATATGATTTAAAAGGTGAAAGACATTTTGGAAATCAAATGCAAAAGTTTTGTGAAATTTGGCCAACATGCCACTATAGGTAATCATGATTTTTAAAACTTGATTCTAAACCTTTTTCAATTAAAAAGAAACAATACAAGTTAAGAAGAAATTTTCTATAATGATTTTTGAAGGAACCAATTGATTAGAAGTAAGTCTAAAGGGTTAAAATTCATAATTTTATCATTAGGAAGGAAATACAAGAATGTTAAGAAATTTTCTAACATATAGCTCACTTTAGGTTTTGAAGCATGTTAGAGATTTCAAAAAGAATTTAATGAAATGGTTAAAAATTAGGTAAATAGAAATTTTATGGAAAATTTAGAAAACCATTATTATAAGTTTATAAACAAAATATCTTGTCAATTTTTAGTAAAAATGAACCTATAAGATAGTAACAATATCCTAATGACAGGATGCGGTATGAAAAATTATTCAACGTAGTTTAAATGTACTAAGTACTATTTCTATCTGTTTAAACAGTAATTTTAAGGGCATTCAAATAAGAAAATGATTTAAAAATCCTACGCGATTGAGAAAACGTATTAAAAATGCTACGCGATTTTAAAAACAGAAAAATATCTTTACCCGATTTCTAAAACGTTTGTAAAAACGACGAGATTTCAAAAACGCGATAAAATTTCTACGCGATTGACCATTACTATATTTATTTTTCGCTGTCGGGAAAATGTGAACCCGCATGGCTTTTGAGGTTATTTTTCATTGTCGGGAAAAAGTGAACCCGCATGTGCTTTTTGCCATTGAGGGCATATTTTTATCTTGAGGGCATTTTCATAATTTCATATATTTGGAATTATGTTTTGTCTTTATACCAATTTTTGGTGTTTTGGTTTCGAGACGAATCACATCGTGTTGTCGATGCGATAAATGTAGTGTGGTTTATTGTTCTAATGAACTTGGAGACTTTAGTGTACGGGATCCCACATGTGGACAGTTGGTAGCTCCGCTGGGCCGTGGTAAACCGATAGCACACTAATGTACTCGACATTCACTATATTTAATCGAGGTTTGTAAAGTCTAGTAGTACATTGCCTATAGTGCCACAACGGGAGACCGTGAACTATACTACGCCTGGATGGTGGATTCCCAGTGTCGTAGGCTATTGACGCAACGTGTGACCGCGTAATAGTTGGTTGGGCAGCCGTGGTACTAATAGATTTTGCAAGTCATTCTCTCTGATATCTGTTTGGGTTTAGCTCCATGGAGTAGGGTTGTGTTTTGGTGTATTTGATTATATCTTGGATAATATTCCATTTTTCTCTATTTATCTTTATCGGTAATATCTTGGATGTTTTTACATTTTCTCTATTTATATTTATCGATAATTCTTATGTTAGTTGTCCATTTCTTATCTTATTTTATCGTGAGATTGATTTATCTCGTGTGATTTTCTTTATTTGTGTTATATCTATGATGTTCGAAACACTAGGATATCTAATATGTATTACTTGTTATAGCTTTTTCGTATTGTATGAACTGTATAGTTGTTATTTGTCGTCTTCTTATTGGCCATGTTGTGATGATTTTATGTTGTCTTACCTCTTTATTGTATGTGTCTATTATCTATTTATTTTATGCGGTAAAGAGTTTGAAGAGGAAGAAGAGGAACAGCCTCTTGAGATCGTGTACCCTGAGGAAGAGGAAGGTCAGCAAGCCGACGATCAGTTTTACGATCAAGAACCATCCGATCATCCATATCCTCTGGATTGATTGTGCGGGATGGCTACGTCAGGATTTTTGGGATTCATAGAGCTGATATTTCATGGAGGTGATCTGGCTTGGCATTTACGAGGAGATCGTGCTTCTGTTACCTATGCTGGACGTATGACCGTGATTCTACGTCATCAGTTTGATGGAGATCCGATTATGACGACGACGTTATTTCTGCACTTAGAATTACCCTTATCCATTAGGCGTTATTGGGGTGCTGAAAACCCTGAGCCTAGTGAGATAAGCATCGTATCGACTGCGCGATCCCGTTATCGCCGTGTGTCGAGACATCCGGGATGTCTATCTCCCGATGATCATTTTCAGGCTGAGAGTGATCCATCTGAGGATTAGATAACCATGATGTTTTTTTTTGGGCGCGTCAGCGTATGTCTGTATATATATTAACTCTTTTATTGCTTTCTTTACTGTTTTTGTTTAAATAGTTGTAGTCTTAGTTGTAAATTATTTGTACAGTTTATAACTTAATCATATGTATATTATTAGTGATGATGTTTTTTTTTTATTTCGTATTTTTCGCATTATCTCTTTATTACATACTTCTGTCTATCAGGAATTATTTTACAACCCGTAATAATATTTAACAAATGTTCCGCAACTTGGGTAGATTTTATTTCTATTTCTTTTATTTTCTTTTATGTGTGACATCCTCAAAAGGGGTGTTACATTAGTTGGTATCAGAGCCCAAGTTAGAGTCTTTTGGGGTTGTGGTTGGGTCTGTTTTTGTTTGTGCTGTGTGATTCTCTGTGATCTTTCTGATTTATATCCTTTCGGAAATATCTAGAAGGATGTATCTAACTTTGTTTTGTTATGTTTGAAGAAAGAAGATGGTTGGTAGAGGTAGAGGACGTGCTAACGTAAATCGTGATGAGGACCCGATGTTGGTTCTTCTTGAGGCTATGCGTGAGATGGTGAAGTGATTACTCAAACAAAATTTGAGAGCGACCCAACAAGAAGATGCTACGGTGATGCCCTAAATTTATCCGAATTTAGGCGCCATAATCCGCCACAATTTAGAGGCGAGGTGGATCCGGAGAAAGCGAGTCAGTGGATGCAAGATTTAGAGAGAATCTTTGAGGGGATGAGATGTACAGATGAAAAGAAAGTAACTTATTTGTCTTCATGCTGAGAGGAGATGAGAACATTGGTGGAGAGGAATCCGCCGAGTATTGCAAGTGAAGGGACCGAGATCACTGGGAAGTGTTTTCTAATACTTTTCTCGGATAAATATTTTCTCCGCAAGTGCTAGGCATGCCAAGGAAATGGAATTTCTTGGTTTGCGACAGGGGAATATGACGGTGAATGAGTATGCCACAAAATTTGAGAGTTTGTCTCAATTCTCGATTATGCTCGAGACACGACAAGATGATGTGTGGAGATGCGGGAAGTTTGAATCGGGTTTAAGGGTGGAACTGAAACGAGGAGTGGTATCTTTGAGGATGACTCAGTTTCATGCTTTGGTGGATGCTTGTGCTCGACTTGAGGAGTTAGAGCCATCTAGAGATCAAAGGAATCGGAATTTTGGACCGACAAGGTTCCAGAGAGGTGGAGGTGGTAATGCAAATCGGTTTCAGCGTAAACCGTATACCGGCCAACAGAAGTCAATCTCAACGACCATCTGTTAGTGGAGGTGCAAGTGGTAGTGGAGCTGACGATGAGGGTGGCGTTTACGCCAACGTGTTTTAAGTGCGGGAAGAAAGGTCATATTTCTCCCGAGTGTACGATTAAAGGTGCGTTTGTTTCAATTGTAAGCAACCTGGGCACATATCAAAGGATTGTCCACAGCCGGAGAGAAAACCTGTTGTTCGGTATGTTAAAGCTAATCACCAGAAGTCTGGAAGTACTCAACCGAGATCTGGAGGACGAGTGTATACAATGATGGGATCTGAGATTTCTAAGTCGATGACCTTATTCAAGGAGAAGGAGACATTGGAGGTAACCTTCTGACTGTATTGTATGACTCGGGTGCTACACACTCGTTTATTGCCTATGATTGTGTGGAAAGGTTGAAGTTGCCTGTGTCTTCTCTCGAATGTTATGTTGAATGTATCTACGCCAACTGCTAAACCTGTAGTTACTTCTAAGATCTGTTTGGATTGTCCTATTGTTGTGAAGGGCCATTTGTTTTTGGTCGATTTGATTTGTTTGCCTCTTATTGAGATAGATGTAATCTTAGGGATGGATTTGGTTATGTTCTAACCATATCCTTATAGATTGTGCAAAGAAAACTATAGTTTTTCCTAAGGAAGAAGAGTCTGGATTCTTAACTTTGTTAAGGTCAAGTCTTTATTGAGAAATGGAGCGCAGGGATATCTGGTATTGTCTTCTCTAGAAGTTAAGAATGAGAAGGATGTGAATACTATTCCTGTTGTCAACGATTTTCCGGATGTTTTTCCTGAAGATGTACCTGGTTTACCGCCCGAGCGGGAGATCGAGTTCTCAATTGATTTAGTACCAGGAACAGGTCCTATCTCAATTGCACCATATCGTATGTCACCAGTAGAGTTGGAGGAGCTGAAAAAGCAATTGGTGGAACTGTTGGAGAAAGAATTTGTACGACCTAGCGTTTCCCCATGGGGTGCACCTGTACTTTTGGTCAAGAAAAAGGATGGAACATCACGACTTTGTGTGGACTATCGGCAGTTGAACAAGGTGACTATCAAGAATAAATATCCGCTTCCAAGAATCGACGATTTGATGGATCAATTGAGAGGAGCTGTGATATTTTCCAAGATAGATCTGCGATCAGGCTATCACCGCATTCGTGTAAAGGGGAAGATGTGCCGAAAACGCTTTTCGAACTCGTTATGGACATTATGAGTATCAGGTAATGCCATTCGGGGTGACGAATGCTCCTGCCATATTTATGGATTATATGAACAGGATATTTCGTCCGTATCTAGACAGATTTGTCGTTGTCTTTATCGATGACATTCTGATCTATTCTCAATCGAAGGAAGAGCATGCTTGAACATCTGAGTGTTGTTCTTCGATTTTGAGGAGAGAAGCAGTTGTATGCGAAGTTGTCTAAGTGTGAGTTCTGGTTGGAAGAAGTTCAATTTCTTGGTCACGTAATTTCTAAAGAAGGTATTGCGGTGGACCCATCGAAAGTGGAGACTATTTTACAGTGGGAGAGACCTAAGACAGTAACAGAAGTTCGAAGTTTTGTTGGACTTGCTGGTTATTATCGGAGATTTATCGAAGGTTTTTCCAAGATTGCTGGACCGCTTACACAACTGACGAGGAAAAGTCAAGCTTTCGAATGGACGGAAGAACGTGAAGCTAGTTTTCAAGAGTTGAAGAAGAGGTTAACAACTGCGCCGGTGTTGACCCTACCAGATTCGACGAAATCTTTCGATGTGTATTGTGACGCTTCTTATCAAGGACTAGGATGCGTGTTGATGCAAGACCGGAATGTGGTGGCGTATGCTTCTCGACAATTGAAGGTTCATGAGAAGAATTATCCTACGCATGATTTGGAATTGGCTGCGGTGGTTTTTGCTTTGAAGATATGGAGACATTTTCTCTATGGAGCAACGTTCAACATCTTCAGTGATCACAAGAGTTTGAAGTACTTGTACGACCAGAAGGAGCTGAATATGAGGCAGCGAAGATGGTTAGAATTTCTGAACGATTACGATTTTCAGCTTTTGTACCATCCTGGTAAGGCGAATGTCGTGGCCGATGCCTTAAGCAGGAAGATTATTAGTGTTTCGCTCGATGATCAAGGAAAAGGAACTCATTGAACAGTTTAGAGATGAGTGGTCATTTGTTGAGTTGAAACTTAGGGGAAGATCTGTATTAGCATGGTTACTATCTCGAGCGAGGTGATGGAAGACATAAAGGAAAAGCAAAATGCCGATAAATTTTTGCAAAGAATAAGGGAGCAAATGAAACAAGGCGAGACACTAGAGTTCAAAGAAAGAACGATGGGATTCTGAGATTTCGGGGTAGAGTCTGTGTTCCTCGTAACCGAGAACTGAGAAGATATATTGTGAAACATGCCCATACTAGTCTATTGAGTATGCATCCAGGTATAACAAAGATGTATCAAGACTTGAAGAAGTTATTCTGGTGGCATGGAATGAAGGGTGATGTGGTTAGATGCGTGTCAACTTGCCTAGTTTGTCAAAAATCGAAAGTTGAACACCAAAGACCAGCTGGGATGTTGCAACCATTATCGATTCCAGAATGGAAATGGGACAGCATTTCTATGGATTTCGTTACTGGTTTGCCAAAGACAAGGAGAGGTCATGATGCAATATGGGTTATAGTTGATAGACTTACGAAATCGGCTCATTTCTTACCAATCAATATCAAATATTCATTGGAAAGATTAACCCAGTTATACATCAGTGAAATTGTCAGACTACATGGTGTACCGACAAGTATAATTTCTGACAGAGATCCGAGGTTTACGTCAAGATTTTGGCGAAGTCTACAAGAAGCTATGGGAACTAAGTTACGACTGAGTTCAGCGTATCATCCGCAGACTGACGGTCAGACAGAAAGAACTATACAATCTTTGGAAGATTTATTGCGTGCTTGTGTTTTAGAACAACGGGGAAGTTGGGATGAATTTTTATCTTTGATAGAATTCACCTACAACAATAGTTTTCATGCAAGCATCGGAATGGCACCTTATGAAGCATTGTATGGAAGGCGATGTCGAACACCGTTGTGTTGGTATCAAGATGGGGAAAGTATGACTGTTGGACCGGAACTTGTACAACAGACTACGGATAAAGTCAAGATGATACAAGAAAAGATGAGGACGACGCAAAGCAGACAAAAGAGTTACGCGGATAAGCGAAGACGACCTCTTGAGTTTGAGGAGGGTGAGCATGTGTTTCTGAGAGTTACTCCTACGACTGGTGTCGGAAGAGTGATTAAGTCTAAGAAGCTTACTCCTAAATTCATTGGACCATATCAGATTATCCGACGTATTGGCCCTGTAGCATATCAGATTGCTTTGCCGCCTTTTCTATCCAATTTGCACGACGTGTTTCATGTGTCTCAGTTACGGAAGTATATACCAGATCCGACACATGTTATACCACCAGATGACGTGCAATTAAAGGAGAATTTGACTTACGAAACTTTACCTGTCAGGATAGAGGACGAAAAGGTAAAGCAACTTCGAGGGAAGATGATCGAGTGGTGAAGGTTATATGGAATGATGTGACGGGTGAAGCTACTTGGGAACTAGAAGATAAAATGAAGGATCAAGTATCCTCATTTGTTTGGATGAGCGTCGAATTTCGAGGACGAAATTTTTATTTGTTGGGGGAGAGTTGTAACGCCCCAATTTTTAGAAAATATTCGAATGTCTTGTTTTTCTGTTTTTCATGCTTTTGTATGAAATGACCGTTGTGTCCCTATTTTTCTCGTTCTCGATTTTCGTATGAAAACAATTACGATAATACAGTTCAAATTTTATTTGATCGTTTTACGTAGTTTGCTTCGAGACGGTAAAATAAAAATTTTTTCGAGCCTCTTGTATTAATTTTTCTCGAAAGATATACAGCTATATAATCTTCGCTGGATATTTTATTTGAACGTTTTGGATGATTACCTACGTTGTGGGAAAAAATGGAAAATGACCGTTACGTCCCGAACGTCTTGTTTTATTTGTTTTTGTCTGTTTTTAATTGTTTTCTTCTTGATTTAATGCCCGAAAATACCGTCTGTGATTTTATATGGACTTTTTGTGTGATTTGCTCGAAAGGCGGGAAAATAATATTTTTCGGGCCGGGAAAATCTTATTTTATTATTTAGAATTGGGGGATCTTACTTAACCCGATTGAATGAGACTAAAAATAATCTTTTAATTTTTAGGATTTAATCATCAAATAAAATAATTTTATATTATTATAATATTATTTTATTAGTTAGTATAATTTAGTGTGATGGACCCGAAAATATTTTGCGGGACCCACAATTAGCGGAACAGTTAGATCGGTAGCTTAGTTAATCACCGTAAGTCGTAGAACTTTCAGAAGCAGCCGACTCGACTAGTGACTCAACAGAGAGAATTTATTACACGTGTGTGACTAAGCAAGGTGAGTCACCATGAGCAACCAATAGAATTTAAGCTTGCTAAGCAAGATTTAATCCTAACCTTTGATGAAATCAATGGCTTGGATGAAGCCAAATCCATGCACATCCTTACACATGAAGGCTACGGCCATTTGGAGTGAGAAAGCCAAAAACAACACTTCATCTTCATCACTTTTCTCTCTTCTCTCTCATCAAGAACCCTAGCCACCATTCTTGTCCATTTTCTTCACCATATTCGCCAAGCTTATTTCCTAACCATCCAACCATCCAAAAATTTTTCTAACCAAGTTTCCTTAACCTAAACACCATTCTAAGAACCTTTGTAGTTGGAAGTTTCTTCAAATTCTTCCATTTAGGGCTTGGAAACCAACCTTGAAAGTTTTACCTAGAAGGTGAAATTTCATGCTTTTCTTTTCTCTCTTCTTTTTCAAAGTTCTAAGCCATGATTTTTCCATGGTTTAGCTTCTTTTTCATGGTTAGTAACATGTAGATTTTGTTTGAGATTTCTAGGTATTTTTGGTGGTGAAAACCGTGACCTAGGAGGTGTGAAAGCAAGCTTTTGTCTTCATTTAAGGTAAGAGGAAGACAATTCTTATCATCCCTTGATGGTGGTAAGAAGATGGATTGTTTGTAGAATCCATAAGGATTCGGTTGTGGTGTGTTTATTGATGTGTATTTGTTAATTTTTGTGGTTGCTAGTAGTTTATGTGGTAATTGTTATTAGCTTTCTTGTTTGATGATTGTAATAATTTTGCATGTCTATTAGCTTTTGAAAGCATGTCTACAAGCTTTAATTTAGGTTGTATGTGTTAGAAAATATTTTTGCATGTGTTAGAGATATAATGCATGTGTTAGAATTGTATGATAAAATATAGGATGTGAATAACATGTGTAAATTTGCATGAGTGTTCCAAAGAACACAATCCAATAGCTCACGGCAATGACAAGTTTGGAGGACCAAAATGTTCTCTTGATTTTTCCTAAAGTGTAACTTAATTAATCTAGGAGAATCAAGAAAGTTTCTAATTGATTTGATCAAAGAAAATGCATTTAGAAATCAAATGGTAAAAACTTAGTATTTTGGGCCAACATGCCTAAAGGATTAAATTGACTATTGTTAACTATTTTCTAAAATGATTTAATGAACTTAGACAATATAATACATTTGATATGATTTAAAAGGTGAAAGACATTTTGGAAATCAAATGCAAAAGTTTTGTGAAATTTGGCCAACATGCCACTATAGGTAATCATGATTTTTAAAACTTGATTCTAAACCTTTTTCAATTAAAAAGAAACAATACAAGTTAAGAAGAAATTTTCTATAATGATTTTTGAAGGAACCAATTGATTAGAAGTAAGTCTAAAGGGTTAAAATTCATAATTTTATCATTAGGAAGGAAATACAGTAATGTTAAGAAATTTTCTAACATATAGCTCACTTTAGGTTTTGAAGCATGTTAGAGATTTCAAAAAGAATTTAATGAAATGGTTAAAAATTAGGTAAATAGAAATTTTATGGAAAATTTAGAAAACTATTATTATAAGTTTATAAACCAAATACTGTCAATTTTTAGTAAAAATGAACCTATAAGATAGTAACAATATCCTAATGACAGTATGCGGTATGAAAAATTATTCAACGTAGTTTAAATGTACTAAGTACTATTTCTATCTGTTTAAACAGTAATTTTAAGGGCATTCAAATAAGAAAATGATTTAAAAATCCTACGCGATTGAGAAAACGTATTAAAAATGCTACGCGATTTTAAAAACAGAAAAATATCTTTACCCGATTTCTAAAACGTTTGTAAAAACGACGAGATTTCAAAAACGCGATAAAATTTCTACGCGATTGACCGTTACTATATTTATTTTTTATTTGTTGGGAAAATGTGAACCCGTACTGAGGCTTTTGAGGTTATTTCATTTGTCGAGAAAAAGTGAACCCGTCTGTGCTTTTTGCCATTGAGGGCATATTTTTATCTTGAGGGCATTTTGTAATTTCATATATTTGGAATTATGTTTTGTCTTTATACCAATTTTTGGTGTTTTGGTTGATTTGAGACGAATCACATCGTGTTGTCGATGCGATAAATGTAGTGTGGTTTATTGTTCTAATGAACTTGGAGACTTTAGTGTACGGGATCCCACATGTGGGAGTTGGTAGCTCCATTTGGGCCGTGGTAAACCGATAGCACACTAATGTACTCGACATTCACTATATTTAATCGAGGTTTGTAAAGTCTAGTAGTACATTGCCTATAGTGCCACAACGGGAGACCGTGAACTATACTACGCCTGGATGGTGGATTCCCAGTGTCGTAGGCTATTGACGCAACGTGTGACCGCGTAATAGTTGGTTGGGCAGCCGTGGTACTAATAGATTTGCAAGTCAAGTCATTCTCTCTGATATCTGTTTGGGTTTAGCTCCATGGAGTAGGGTTGTGTTTTGGTGTATTTGATTATATCTTGGATAATATTCCATTTTTCTCTATTTATCTTTATCTGGTAATATCTTGGATGTTTTTACATTTTCTCTATTTATATTTATCGATAATTCTTATGTTAGTTGTCCATTTCTTATCTTATTTTATTTGTGAGATTGATTTATCTCGTGTGATTTTCTTTATTTGTGTTATATCTATGATGTTCGAAACACTAGGATATCTAATATGTATTCTTGTTATAGCTTTTTCGTATTGTATGAACCGTATAGTTGTTATTTGTCATCTTCTTATTGGCCATGTTGTGATGATTTTATGTTGTCTTACCTCTTTATTGTATGTGTCTATTGTCTATTTATTTTATGCGGTAAAGAGTTTGAAGAGGAAGAAGAGGAACGACCTCTTGAGATCGTGTACCCGAGGAAGAGGAAGGTCGCAAGCCGACGATCGGTTTACGATCAAGAACCATCCGATCATCCATATCCTCGGATTGATTGTGCGGGATGGCTACGTCAGATTTTTGGGATTCATAGAGCTGATATTTCATGGAGGTGATCGGCTTGGCATTTACGAGGAGATCGTGCTTCGTTACCTATCTTTGGACGTATGACCGTGATTCTACGTCATCGGTTTGATGGAGATCCGATTATGACGACGACGCGTTTTTCGCACTTAGAATTACCCTTATCCATTAGGCGTTATTGGGGTGCTTGAAAACCCCGAGCCTAGTGAGATAAGCATCGTATCGATCGCGCGATCCCGTTATCGCCGTGTGTCGAGACATCGGGATGTCTATCTCCCGATGATCATTTTCGCCGAGAGTGATCCATCCGAGGATTAGATAACCATGATGTTTTTTTTTTTTTGGGCGCACAACGTATGTCCGTATATATATTAACTCTTTTATTGCTTTCTTTACTATTTTTGTTTAAATAGTTGTAGTCTTAGTTGTAAATTATTTGTATGAGTTTATAACTTAATCATATGTATATTATTAGTGATGATGTTTTTTTTTTTTATTTTGTATTTTTCGCATTATCTCTTTATTACATACTTCTGTCTATCAGGAATTATTTTACAACCCGTAATAATATTTAACAAATGTTCCGCAACTTGGGTAGATTTTATTTCTATTTCTTTTATTTTCTTTTATGTGTGACATCCTCCAAAGGGGTGTTACACATATCTGTATGATATTGCTGTTTGTGTTATCTCTGTGCTACCATGTTGGTATTGGCGTAGGTGATCTCACCTCTTTGTTATGTTGTTTTGCTGTGTCTGTACTGTTAAAATCAAATAATAGAAGGATCGAGTTGTCTTAGACATAACGGGCAATGAATACTCTGAGATGGGTGACAACAATAAGGAGTGGACATTCAGGACTCGAAGGTGTACAATGTTGACAAAGAACAGATGTCTGATGCAACAAGATGGATACACAACAGAATAAGTATGTTAAGTTTTAACGTTAGTGTTATACCGTGCTATTAAGTAGAACCTGTCATAGGGTTACTACTGTTAAAAGAAAAAAAAAAGAGTCTGTTATTTTTATATTTCTCTTTAAGTTGTTAAATATTAATTGGTGTCAGTATTGTATATGAGTCTGTTTCAGTATGTTTTTCCGTATTACTTATGAATTTCAGAAAGTTTACGTTTTCAGTAAAGAAGAAATTTTAAAACCCATATTTTATAACTCAAACTTTGTGCGAACTTCTTTTCAGATCATGAGTCGGGAGTCGAAAATGTGATACCCTAGGGAGGGTGTTACATTAGTTGGTATCAGAGCACGATTTGAGTCTTTTGGGGTTTGTGGTTAGGTCTATTTTGCTTGTGTTGTGTTCTCTGTGTTATTGTTTTCCGAAAGGAAATAATGTTGTTTATAATGGATATCAGATCCATTGTATTTCGATCCGCACGCCTCGAGGAAAAAAAAAAGAAATGGCTCGGGATAGTTATGCTTGTGTAGAAGTGGAACACGTTACTAGTAATGCAGTTGCAGCTACGGGAGCAACGGGAGCAATGTGGAAGGATAACTGCAGGAACAAAAGGCCGTTGTTTAGTGGGAAACTAGAAGTTGAAGTTCAGGATCTGATAGAAGAGAATCAATCTTGGAATATAAGATTTCGTAATTTTGGAACCTGATATTTTTTTTCTTAGGGATATTTGGAAAGTGATTGATTTCAACGGAAGATGTTTTTACAACCATTGAGGAAACCAAAGGCAGTAACTGATGTGAAAGAAGGTACTTAATGAAGGAATGTACGTCAAGAAAACAAACGTTTATTTGAAATGGTTACATCTGGTTTCCATTTTATTTTGATTCGTCCATCTTTGAAGAAAAGAAATGACTCGTGATAGACGTACGCGTGTGGAAGCGAGACATAATGGTGGTGATATGACTACAACTTTGGAAGTAATACAAACAGTGGCTGAAGCAATTCTACAGCAAACTCAGAAGATTGTTCCGTAGCAAGAATTGATTTCTTAAGCTAAGATTTTGTTAGAGTTAAATCAATCTCAGGATGAGAAACCCTGTAACGTTGGACTATATTGGTTACGAAAAAGGGGAAATCGTAAGGTCAAGCGATTCCAACAGAAAATGTACCTGCAATCTCCAAGAAGTCAACAACAACAACAATCTTGTGGAGAAAGTACTAGTAATGACATGTTTAGTTTGACTGTGACATCTGCATCGAAATGTAAGAAGTGTGGAAAGGGGCACTTAACGAAAGATTGTACGTTCAAGGAAATAATTTGTTTTAAGTGCGGGAAGTTTGGAACACAATCTTTGAAAATAGAGTTCCAATAAAAATAAAGTTTTCTGTTAGTAAAATCTCAGGTAGTAGGAAGCGTTCGGAGCGGAAGATTTAAACAATAGAAATTGTGTCATTGGAGCTAATCCTATAAATCATACTGAATATTTCTGTGAATAATCTATTCCTTATAGCATATGATTGAGTAGATCAATTATATGTTAGAGATATTCGTTATCCTCTGATTTGTTTAATTCTAATTCTATTCTTAGCCGAACGAGTTACTCAAATTCTTCAAATTGTTGTTATAGATCAAATCTTTGTGTTAGTTTGATCTGTCATTCAAAATTTTTGTGTTAGTTTGATCTGTTTCATAAACAAACGTGATCTTTGAAAATGGATTGGTTATTTTCCAACCATATCCTATGAGATTGTCTCAATACAATGTTAGTATTTCAGAAAAACTCATTCCTGAAAATCAGGCAAAATCAAATTCTTGTTGAATATGTTTGGTAACATATTAAATCATTTCGCTACCTTTTCTTCCTAAACCTCTATAATGTTCTTTCATATATTGCATTTGCAAGAAAGAATATTTTACAAGAAAGGATATTCCTATTTAAAATCCATGTTATAGTATTTGATATAATGCGGTTGAAAGGAGAACTCGGTTAGTGAGACGTTTCCTGTTAAAGAAGCTAAAGCTGGAGAATGAAGTGATATGAGGATAAGAAAATTTTAAGTAATACATTACATTAGTTGGAAGTTATCTGAGAAAAACTATTCTAGGCATGAATGAAGGATGGTAGCTGCTGTATTGATATCAGAGAATTCATTCTTGAAGATCGAGTTACATCCAATTCTTTGCTGGATATGTTCGATAACATATTCGGTTTGTTTTGTTCTTTTCCATGATGTTTTCTTTCATCTACTGCATTTGAAGGAATATCTTGTAAGAGAGAATATTCTTATTTATATCCAGGTCAGAGTATCGAAGTGGCGCAGTGGAAGCGTGGTGGATTCTTCAAAAATTGAAAAAGTCTGTCTATGGGAAAAGTTAAGACGGTAATGGAAAACCGTAAAATAAATAAATAAATAAATTATTAAGATATTTGTTTGATCAGGAGAAGTGAACAAGAGATAAAGAACTTTCAATGGTTTAGAATCGTTTGGAGTAACGTAAGAAGTGAAACTACGAGGGAACTGAAGAAAAGATAAAGGAATAATGTCATTATTTATTCCGAGGGTGTGAAATCATGGTCATGAAATTTCGAGGACGGAATTTCTATAAAGAGGGGGAGTATTGTAACACCCCAAATTTCCGTATCTCTTAAACAGTAATTTTGACAGTTAACAGAATTTTACTATTTAGTAATTTCTGTGCACTGTGGAATTATTTTGATTATTCCGTCAGCGTATTTGATCGTTTTGAGTGATTTACTCCGTGTCAGGAAAATAAAAATTTTCGGGCCGGAGAAATCTTTACGTAATTTAATTTTTACCGTTAGGTAATTAATTTACGTAATCTGATTTGATATTTGTGCATTTTCTAATTTTTGTGATTTTTGTGGATGATTATATTTTTTTGACTGTATGTGGGCCCAGGTGACCTTACGTGGGCCCAAGTGGGTCCCGCAAAGCAAAAATTTTTCTACGCATAGAAAAATTTGTACTGTTTAGACGGAGACAGGGGATCTTACTAAACCTGAATCTGGAAACAGTTTTAGAAAATTTCTTGTACTGTATTTTATACTGTATTTAATTATCGGATGATAAAAATACAGTAAAAATATTATTTGTAGGATACAAGAATAAATATTATACTGCGTAGTCAACAAAGAGAGCTTGACTTGATTTATACCCTTGGATGAGAATACTTAGTTTGAATATTAACCATTGATTTAATCAAAGGTTAAGAAACAAACTTAATAAAGAAGCCTTGGATAATAACCATTGATTTAATCAATGGTGTGAGAATAAGCTTGGTTAGGAAGAC
Organism: Ormosia emarginata; assembly: GCA_029884605.1. NCBI lineage: Eukaryota > Viridiplantae > Streptophyta > Magnoliopsida > Fabales > Fabaceae > Ormosia > Ormosia emarginata. Next base: position 5,685,957 of record JAQQTP010000074.1, read on the forward strand.
TTTGATATCAACCATAGATGTAATCTAGGGTGGAGATTTAATCTTAAAAAGTAACAAAGACCATTTATGACCATTGGATGAAGAATTAATCAAGGGTAGAGATTTGGTCTTCTAAAATGGCAAAGACTAATTATGACCCTTGGATTTAAAATTTGAAGAAGCAATCTTGACCCTTAATTTTGGAGACACATCTAAGGGCTAGAATTTAAAGGAGAAAAATCCAATGGCTAGATTTAGTCTTCTAAAATTAAAAATCTACCTAAATCCTAACCATTGAATTAATCAATGGCTAGAAATGCTTCAAATGGTGGCAAATAATGAAGACAACTTTATTGAATGCATTATGAAGAGAAGGTGATGGTTTTGGAGTGTTTAGAAGACAAAGAGACAAGCTTTATGTCATTTTTACATGTCTTGGTCAAGTTAGACATCATAATGGCTTACTTTTGATTTTTGCACTCCAAGGAGAATGCTTGAAGGGGGGGCACGGTTTCGGTGCTGCATGAAGGAGTTTGGAAGACCATAATTGCATGCTTTAGTCATTATTGTCTTCCTTGGTCTTCATTGATTCATTTTCAAGAAGGAAACTTAGAAAATTTTCTCTCCATCTCCTTTCTTCTCTAGATTTCGGCCAAGCCCTCCAAGAGCACCTTCCATCACTCAAAAATTTCATCCAACTTGATTTTCTAAACCTAAACATCATTCTAAGAACATCTCTAGTTATGAGTTTTTCCAAAATCATTCATCTTGATCTTCAAATTCAAGCTTCAAGTTTCTATCAAAAATCAAAAATTTCATCTTTGTTCTTCAAGAGATATCATTCGGTCAAAACCCCTAAAATCACCATCCAAGCTCTTTTAATTTCATCCAACCTTAGATCTTGAATCTACATGATATTCTAAGCAACTTTCATGTTGGAGACTTTTTCTAAATCATTCATCTTCAAGGAGTTTCTTCAAGATCCATGTTATTGGGTTTTTGAGGTGAAGTATAAGGAAACTTCATTTCTTCTCTTCTTTTTCATGATCTAAACCATATTTGATCCATGGTTCCTCTTAATCAAGCTTGATATGTTAATTAACTTTGTTTTGTTTTGTATTTGAGAAGCCCTTGGTGGTGAAGGACTTGGAAAAAGAAACAAATCAAGAAGCTTTGGAGGATCTTCAAGAGGTAAGAGGGAGATCCATCTCACCAACCAAGCATGGTGGTGAGAGATGGTATTTTATTTGATGGATGTGGAATCCATGTGAGGATTCATATCCATGGTCATGTAATTAATTTGTGGGTGTTTATGAGCTTTGATTAATTTTCTATGCTTGATATGCTTTGCATGATTTTATAGCTTTGATGATATGCTTGATATGCTATACATGCTTTTATGACTTTGATGGTATGCTTATATTATTTATGATGAAATATATATGTATATGCCATGACTTGATGGTGGAAAAGAAATTGATTTTTGGCTCCAATAGCCAAGGAAGAGCTACGGTTTTGATGCCCTTGATTAGGGTTCATGTTGAAAATTTTCAAGAACAAAAGAATTGATTTTTGAGTACTTAGAACATGGTGGATTTCGAACAAGACACCTCAATATAGGTGTTCACAAATTAATATTTTCATGAAAGATGAAAATGGATGATTTGAAGAGTAAGGAAAATAAACAAAGAATTTATTTTTCAAAGAGTACATGAATACAGTTTTAGAAGGATTTTTATTGATTTATTTTGTGTGAAAAGTTTCTAAGTGTTTTACTAAACATGAGATTTAAATGAAAATAGCAATGATAATTTTAAGGATTTGCAAAGAAAGTGAAAAAGGATTTGTAAAGAAAGTGAAAAAGGATTTGTAAGGAAAGTAAAAATGAATTTGAACAAATGGGTTTGGTTTTTATAACCATCGGTATTTCGGTTTTGAACACAAAGAATTTTTAATGGTTTTGTTTGTGTACAACCATATCAATTTAGAAGAAAAATATTTGATAGCTTCAATGGCCAAAGACTCTACGATTTTTGGAGCATTGGAAAAATTTTGGTTTTATGAAACAAAGTAATTTTAAAGTGAAAACAAAATGTTTGAACAAAATGTTTTAGTATAAGGATTTTGGAAAGGGAATCAAAGTATTTTATCACTTGAGAAATGAACTTTCATATGAAAATGAAAAAGAAAAGTTGCAAGGGTTTGAATCTTAATTTGTTTTGAAGAGAATTGATTTTAGAATTGATTTGGGAAAAATGGAGAATATATCGGTGTTTTGAAAATTTACTAATGTATAACTTATTTTCAAGTTTTGAAATACGTTAGAAAATGTTAAGTTTTGAAACGTTGATTTACATCAATGAAAAAGTGATTTTGTGAATTATATTTTGAAAAAGAATTTCTTAAGTAAAGAACTGTGAAAAAATATTTTCTTGAGTAAGAAAATATATTAAATGAAGTGTAAATTTATATTATTTTGAGAAAAGTTAAAAAGGAATTTTTAAAGGTCAAGAAATATTTTCTGTAATGAAATTGTGGTGAAAAATTATTTACATATCTTAAAAATGTGATTTTTAAGTTACGTAATATGGAAAAATATTTCTACGCGATTTTAAATACGTTAAAATATTTTACGCGATTTGAATTACGTTTAAATATTTTACGTAATCTGAATTACTATTGAAAAATCACTACGTGATGGAAAAGTGATGAATTATTTTTACGTGATTGTGAAAATAGAAGAAAATCGTTATGTGATTTGAAAAGTATTTTAAATATTTTGAGAATGACGGAAAATGATGTATGCGACTTAAAAGAATGATTTTTAAGTTACGCGATTTTGAAACAGTGGAAAAATACTATGCGATTTTGAGAAACGTATATTTTAACGCGATTAAGAAAAACGTTAAAAAAAATTAGTACACATTTAAAAAGTGCAACAGAAGAGTTGCGGTATTTTGAAAACGTAACAAAAATATTACTGTATTGTGAAAACGTAATGTGAAGTGTCACAAGTATTGTGAAAATATAATGTAAACATTTTAATTTTGAAAACGTAACATAAGTGTTACGATATTTTGAAAGCGTAATATAAACATTTTGGAATTGTGAAAACGTAACAGAAATGTTTTGGAATTGTGAAAATGAAACGGAAATATTACGCAATTTTGAAAACACGACGAAAGTGTTTTATAACTATGAAAATGTGATAACATGATTTTTGCTGTTGAAAATACAGTATAATTTGGTGCATTTTATATGCATTGGAAAGAGATGCTTGTGATTGGATTTGGTGCACTATACATGCATTGGGAAAAAATATGCGTTGAGGCATATGATATATTCAACAAATGAAATTGAAAAGATTTGGCCCTTTGGGGTTGGACTTGCACGGATATATTCGTGCATTGTATATAGCCCTTGTGGTTGAAGAGGGAATGAGAATTGATAGTGAGGTCTATGATGGATCTTGGGGGCGTCGAGGCGCGGCGATCGACCAGTGGACAGCTGGCGAGTACCCTGTGCTACTTGGCGATGCAGTCCATTGCAACGCATTGACGATACCCGAAAAGAACTCGATTCTTTTCAACAACTGGAAGATTGTCTTTGGGATAAAAGGTCGACAATTGTGAGCATTCTCCTCGAAATTGTGAAAACCTCCATGGAGTTGTTTTTGAAAAACTGAGTCTATGTGCACATGCATAACATATGCATAAATTTGAGTGTCCATATTTGCATGATATATATTAATTGAGGAATATTGGCTATGACAATTGTTTTGAAATACTTGGATGATGATGATGATAATCATGTTGATGGCATTATTGTGATTATTGTGTGATGATAATAATGTTAATAGTATGATGATGATAGTTGATTAATGTTGAGTGCATTATTAAAATTCTGGTATGACATATCTGTATGATATTGCTATTTGTGTTATCTCTGTGCTGCCATGTTGGTATTGGCGTAGGTGATCTCACCTCTTTGTTATGTTATTTTGCTATGTCTGTACTGTTAAAATCAAATAATAGAAGAATCGAGTTGTCTTAGACATAACGGGCAATGAATACTCTGAGATGGGTGACAACAATAAGGAGTGGACATTCAGGACTCGAAGGTATACAATGTTGACAAAGAACAGATGTAGAACAGATGTCTGATGCAACAAGATGGATGCACAACAGAATAAGTATGTTAAGTTTTAACGTTAGTGTTATACCGTGCTATTAAGTAGAACCTATCATAGGGTTACTACTATTAAAAGAAAAAAAAAAAAGAGTCTGTTATTTTTATATTTCTCTTTAAGTTGTTAAATATTAATTGGTGTCAGTATTGTATATGAGTCTGTTTCAATATGTTTTTCCGTATTACTTATGAATTTTAGAAAGTTTACGTTTTCAGTAAAGAGGAAATTTTAAAACCCATATTTTATAACTCAAACTTTGTGCAAACTTCTTTTCAGATCATGAGTCGGGAGTCAAAAATGTGATACCCTAGGGAGGGTGTTACATGATGACTACTGCACTCATGACGCGCAGTATAAAGATACGCCATGGAAATTGTACATACAAGTATTACATCATTTTCTATTTCTTTTATCTTTGTATCATTTTGTTGTATTTTGATTTTTGTACAGACCCTTCAGGGGTTTCTAGACTTCTTTACCTTGATAGTTTTCTTGAAGTCAAAAAAAAAAAAGGAAAAGAAAAAAGAAAAGATTCTGTGTTTCTTAAATTCAACCTTTTCTGACAACAGCCAACCTACCCTTATAGGTGCAATTATTCCCCTTTCCATTCTTTTTCTTATTTAAACACTCCATTTTCTCCATTTTCCTTCAACTCAGAAACACTCAAAGGGAGGAAAAGTATAAAATGGGGCCTTCTATTCGTAACCTAAAAAATATCTGTGTTTTTTGTGGGTCGAGTTATGGGAAGGGATTAGAGTTTGTAAACGCAGCTAGCACTCTTTGTCGATCACTTGCTGCGAGGAATATTCATCTTGTATATGGGGGAGGTTGTCATGGGTTAATAGGGGCTGTATCACTTGCTGCTTTTATAGGAGGCAGTCAGTTTTAGGTGTTATTCCTAAACCTTTAGTGAAAATAACATCACTTTGGAAAGACAGTTGGAGAAGAAATTGGGTAACATCTATGCATGGACGAATGAAAACAATGGTTGATAATTTCGATGCATTTCTTGTCTTACCAGGTGGTTTTGGACTACTTTGGAAGAAATTTTTAAATTGTCTCTTGGGTCGAACTGAACATCCACCATAGACCCATTGGTTTGTTGAATGTTAATAATTTCTTTGATCTTTTGTTATCTTTTCTTGACAAAGCTGTGGAACAGAAATTTATCACTCCTTCGATAAGACAACTTCTTATCTCTGCCTCCACTATTGATGAGCTCATTGATAAATTAGAAGCTTTTGAGTATGTACCTGATCAGGCATTAGCTCAGATAGATTGGTCAACAGGAAGCAGCAAAGGAAGTAACAAGAAAAAAAAGCTAGATCTGAAACTTTTTCTTTAATGGGTTTGATTTTATTGTACTTTGTTTTTGTTTAAATTTGTGTCAGCTTTCTCCAACAGGTAATATCTTCTATCTTTTACTCATCTATATTTTAACATTGAGGACAATGTTGTGATCTAGTTGGGGGGGAAGGATAGTTGACCCAAAAAAAAATAAAAAAATAAAAAAATAAAAAAATAAAAAAATTTTGTTGTTGTTTTTGTTGGAAAGTATGATATGATTGTCATGGACTTATTAAACCAATTAGTGATGGCAGAGTAAGGAGTAATTTTACTCTTGAGACGCATCTTAATTGGTGATAGAGTAAGGAGTTTTTTAGGTTGTAATTAATTAGTATTAAAGTGTGGAAGTACTAAAGTTTTATTGTTTGATTTCTTTTCAGGGTCTGGAGCGGCACTAACAGTGTGCTTCTTTTCTGCTTGGCGTTGATTCACTTCTTATTAGGTTGTGTTGCTCTTTTCTATATCTCTCTTTCACATTGAAGGCAATGTTATATTAAGTGTGGGGGAGAGATTTTAGCATTTTTTTTAATTAAAAAAAAAGGGTTCATTGCATGATTGAATAACTCTTCTCCCTTCTTGAACTGATATGCTTGGTGATGGATGATTGAATTGATGAATTGAGTTTGATGGATGCATACCTTGTGAGATTTTGAGCCTAATGGATGGATTCAACATTTATGTCATTCTCTTCTTTCTTGTGTGATTTTCACTCATGTTAATGACCACTCTAGAACTTGCTTTGATTCTTTTTGAAGCTACATTTCACTTGCATGCATGAACATGATTAAGGCCTTTTTTCTTAATTAGCTAGTTTAACCAAATAGCCAACCTTGTTTTCAATATGATATCAAGCACTCTTTTAACTTCTTGAAAATTCTCTGATTCCTGCCAATCTTGTATATTTTCCTTTACTTAACCCCTTTGAGCTTATTTGACCATTCCTTGTTTCTAGTTCATTATGTGCCTTAAATGAAAAATCATGTTCTTACTTTACCTTAGGGAATAAAAGAACATTAGCTTGGTTAATGGATGAGTTTTTGAACAAGTGTGGGGGTGTGTTTACAAAATAGTTGTTGAAAAAGGAAAGAGTGCCTAAAAAAAAAGGAAAAATGTATGTATATAGTTATGTTCATATATATATATATATATAAAAAGAAAAAAAAAAGAAAAAAAAAAAAAAAAAAAAAAAAAGAGATTGGGAAATGAATATGTAAAGGGATATACATTAGAGTTGGGATGAACTTTTATGCTTGTTTCAGCTCTCATTTGCTTTTATTCTCTTTGGTATTTATCTTCTCATATCCATTTTATCCTCTTCTGTTACCTTGACCTCACTACAACCTTGAATAAAGTCCTCATGATTTGTGTGTGCATGTGTTTTGAGTAGTGGAGAAGTAGAAGATAAGCAAGCTTATGGTAGTGCAATTTTCATGGGTTGAATTGAGTGAAATACCTACCTTTTAAACACTTGAAAGATTGAGAGGGAATCTTGTGAAGATCTATCATTCTCGATTCATGTTGAAGATACCTTGCTCGTTGGTTTGAGATGTGGAGAATTGTTAACTCATGAATGTTTTGATCCCTTGAACCTTTGGTTGTTCTTCTTGATTGTAAAATTTTGGGCTCTTGAATGTCGTTGGAATTTAAATTTTTGTTAATCTCTTATGTCCTTGTTTTGGTCTTGAGTTTTGCCCAGGAGTGCAAAAAGCTAAGTGTGGGCGAATTTGATAATCACATATTTTATTCAATAAGAAACTCTTATGTTTACTCATTTACACCCTCCATATTCTTAATTGATTGAGTTTGGTATGATTTTGTGAGTTTGAGCTCAAATTGGTCCTAATTGAATATTTTCAGCATTATTGAGATTTGACACTGTTTCTGTATTTTGGTCATAACTTGAGTTCCTGATATCTGATAATCATGAATTTTACCTTGTAGGAAAGCTAGGAGGAAGCTCTACAACTTTGATGAGAGCTCGAAGTCCAATACAGATGTCTAAGGGACCTAAGTTTACATGGAAGTCAGAATACGGGTTCTGTCACTAGAATCCAAACGGTGTGCACTCATAAAATCATATCTCAAGCTGTAATAATGGAGATGGGCTGAAATTTGGATAGTTGATAGTTAAGACCAAAATAAACAACTTTCATGAAGAACACTTTTTGAAAAAAATGAAGTCTAATGGGTCAGTTTGAGCTTGCAAGTCGGAACAGAGGTGCTGAAGTTGGGTTTGAGCAACCTGCGGTATTTGGGTCATATCTTGGGCTGTAGGAAGCCAAATTGGACGATCCAGATATGCATGTTATAGCCAAGACAAAGATCTACAACTTTCATGAAGAGTACTTTTCATGAATCTGAAGTATAGTTAGTCGTTTTTGGCTTCCAAGTCAGGCGCGAAATTTTCGTCCTCAACCACTCCTCTCACCAACCCACTCAACCACTCCTCTCACCAACCCATTCATCCACCCACTCCCCTTTGTCATTTTGTTACCCTAGACTTCTATAAAAGGGCACCATTGGTTATCATGAACAACAAGTTGTATTCTCCTTCATTTCTCTCATAGTTTCTTCTTGTTTCTTCATAGTTTCTCATAGCTTTTGTAAATTTTAATGCTCCCCTTCATGGTAATGGAGGGCTAAGCTACTTTCGGTCAATTGGGGACTCTTGAAGAGATTGTGGTTTGGATTCTTGAGACCTTGGTTATGTAATGTATTTGATTTATATTTGAATTCATCTTCTCTTCTTTTTTTTCTTCTTCTTCTTAATCTTGAATGCATGAATGGTGATTCTGTTTATGTTTGATCTAATTTAATCTTGATTTAAGATTAAGATTTGTGAGGAAACTTAGAACTGATTGATCTAAACTAATCACATGACTGAAGATTGAGATTTGTGATGAAGCTTAGAACCGATTGATCTAAACTAATCACGTAATTGAAGAGGTTAAGTTACTGATTGGTGCCTAAGTTAATTGAATTCGGTGCTTAAATTGACATATATCTACATAAATGGTGCGATTGCAGATTTGTGTTTATCATTTGTCAATTGAATTCTGGACGATTGTCTAGTGTGAATTCTGGATCTAATGCTGAGATCTCGGTTAGATCCAAGTTAACCATTCAAATGTGCTTCAAGTGTTTGTTGAAAGGTTTATGATTGAATCCACCTAATCTCGGATAGATTTCTGAATTGACTGTTCTTCTAATTGTTATTTCTCTTTAAATCTTGTCACCGTGATCCTTGAACCATCAAAAACCCCCTTTTTCTAACTTTCACTTGATTTGATCAAATTGCATCTACGATCCTTGAGGAGATGATCCAATGTTGTTCACTATACTACAAGTTTAGGTAATAACTTCGATTATAATTTTGACTGAGTTCGGCGCTCGTCAATCCTCAACAGTAAATAAGCCAAGTAATTATTACAGTAATAAGAACATATATTATTTCACAGTTATAAATATTCATGCTCAATGAATTATGAGACTGACAGTTCACAATTCAAATGGTACCGAAATTCCTACTCCATGGAGCTAGACATAAACATTTTCGGAGTAAATGATCAAGGAGTAATGCTAGTATACCGTCGGCCTTAAAATAGTGTGCTCATCACATAAAAATATTTGTACAAAAATGGCTCAAACATGGCACCTCAACAGTTGATCACCATATAGGACAGCGTCTCGGTCCGGATCGTCGGTGCGTTTGCATCGGTCTATCCCATGGACTCAGTGGAGCTACTACTGTCCATTGTGAGAAATCCGCATCCCGACGTCGCTAGGGCCAACCACTATGACCCTACGCTAGTCTATTCGCACCCGCACATAGGTGTTATTCAACCTCCTAGGCAATATGGCCTTTCCAACAATGTCCAACAGATAACACATATGCATGACGACACCATGGACATCACACATGTTCATCAATGATGCATTCATCATGAGCATATCATAAAGGCATATATAATCATTTCTCAAGTACACAGTCAACAAGTACTTAGCCCACATAGGGTCCACAATAACATCAAATCAATTCCCCACATCAATTTATATCTATGGTTCATCAATTACCATAAGTCCATATTATGGATCCTCACATTTCAAAGTCTTAAGCGTTGGTTAATTATGAAAGTTTTAGGTTAAACAACCCTTCAAAACCATGGTCCTCTTAAGTGTTATTATCCAATTTAATTCTTCCACTTGATTATGAGTTATGCATGTCTCTAAATTCTTAAATCTCCAAAGAGGCATCAAAGCATCATTTTACCTCAAAATTTTCTCTTTAAAACCGTGACCTCCCTAAGCCACCAAGGCTCCAATTTCTTTCTATTTTATGCTTTAACCAATCAACATCTAATCACTTAAATTTTATTTTACACAAAGCCAATTCAATCTCTTAATTCTCAAGGTCAAAAGCATGGCCTCTCCCTAGGGTATTAAACCCTTAAAATTTTTCATTCATTAACTTCAATGTTATCATTCAACATTTAATTACCTAAGCTTTATTTATTGGTGTACAAAAATAATTTTACACCCCTAAATTCTAGTCAAAACTGTGGCACCATATTAGGGTAGGAAACTTCAAATTTTTCATTTAGCAACCCTAACATGATCAAGCATATTCAACACATCCAATATGTCCAAGATTACCAATCAAGCATCAATCCAATTCAAGAATATATAAACATGCAAAATTACTAAACAAAGTGAGCATACAAAGATGGATTTCCCCATCAACAAGCACACAAGGTTCCCTCACCACCAAAAATTGGTTGAAGTGAGTAATCTCCCTCTTACCTAAGGAAGAATCATGAAAATGGTCTCCTTCTAGCTCCTTGGTGGTTTTTGTTTTGAGCCTTCAAAACCATAGGATTTTCAAGACAATGAGTCAACACCAATGGTGGAAAAAGAATGGATCTATGGTCATCAAAGAAACCATGGAGCACGAAAATGAAGAGAAAAGAGAAGAAAAATGAAGACTTTACCTCAAAGTAAGAAGCTTTGCCTTGGAAGACAATGGAGGAAAGGTTGAATTTTGAAGAAACTTTCTAAATGAAAGATGTAGAGAAGGTGAAGGTGAGTGTAGAAATGAGCTTGGTGAAGAGAAAAGATGAAGAATGTAAAGAAGATGAAGTTAGAGAGATAAAGTGTTGTAAAAGTGGAGATATTTTGAGTGGGTAAGGTTAAGTGGGGAGGCAAAAATTTTACCTCCCTTGGAGGGCATTGCCCGGCAACAAGGAGGAGAGAAGGGGAAGTTTTTGGCTTCCCCAACAAGCCAAGGGCATCATGGTCATTAGTTGGTCAAAGCTTCTAAAAGAAGCTTGGATTATAATACTATAAATTTGAATTAAAGTAAGTTTGATTAGACTTAAAGTAGATTACATTAGGATAATATAATAGGATTTTTATTACATGTTATTGATTAAGAGACAATGGTTACAATTGACAGAAATCAGTATTAATTAATCTGACAGATAAATTTTATATAGCGTTTTATTATTTTATCTGTTAAAATTTCTTGAAAAATATGAAACCTTGTAAACCGTGTCCAGCCTCAGGTTTAGTAAGATCCCCCGTCGACGTTTCCACAGATCAAGGTTCTCGGAAAAAAATATCTCATTTTTCCCGGCTCTGCTCAATTTGCACGCAAAATAAATAATAATATTAAAATATTCTGCGTTCACAAAAAAATCCAGAAAAATTTTCAAAAATCACAAATATTAGAAAACGAATATTTATCACAAAATAAATAAAATTTGGGGTGTTACACCAAGCCTTTATAGGTTCTCAATGTACCTAATCATTTTGAGCTGATGAGTACTAACAGGGCTTCCCTCTACCAATTTGCACTGAAAAGTGCCTTAGAGACTTCATATCTCTCATGCCTAGCTTGCTCTTCATAGAGCTTTTTCAGGTGTATTGCAACACCCTAACTTTAGGATAAATGATCGTTATGTCCTGATTGTACTGCTTTATATTTTTCTGTATAATATAAAATTTATTTGACTGTTTCGTGTTCATATTTGAGTATTTTGTGTGATTTGCTCCGAGTCAGGAAAATAATAATTTTCGAAACTGGGGAAATCTTATTTTAATTATTCAGAGCTGGGGGATCTTACTAAACCCAATTCTGAATGATACGTGTATCAATCTTTTAATTTTTAGGATTTAATTGTACAATAAAATAATTTTATATTATTATAATATTATTTTATTAGTCAGTACAAATAAAATGACAATGGACCCGAAAAAGTCTGTGAGACCCACTTTTGATTTGTAGGACCCACAATTAGTTTGCAGAACACACGTTTAGATAAAGTAGTCAACGTTGATGACTTGATTTATTTTAAGCCAATAGGAATTAAGTCAACAAAGAGGGCTTGACTTGATTTGCACCATTGGATGAGAAGGTTAAGTTTTGAATATCAACCGTTGATCTAATCAATGGTTGTAAAGATAAGCTTAATAAGGAAAGCTTTGGATATCCACCATTGATCTAATGTACGGTGGAGATTGGTCTCACAAAATGGCAAGAATCATTTGTGACCATTGGATGGGAGGAATGTAGAGAAGATCTTGACCCTTTATTTTTGAAGAGGAATCTAATGGCTAGGATTTCATGGAGATGAGATCTAATGGCTTAGATTTGATCATATCACTACCTAATACCAACCCTTGATTTAATCAATGGCTCTTGAAGCTTAGATTACAAGAATGCTAATTAATTAGTAATGTAACCAATTAACCTAATTAAACTAGATTAAGTGTGCATAGAAACTTAATGAGATTAGTAACTTGATTAGTAGCTTAATTAATGACCACTATTAGGGTAGAACATTTAAGAACATGTGACAAGGCATGTGACAAGGCTTGAATGAGCCAATAGGAAGCAAACTTTGGGGAGAAGCTTTGCATGTGAGCCCTTGATGAAAGCTAAGGCTAGGATGGAGTCTTGGTAGTCAAACAAAGAGGCCACCTCCTCATTGATGAGCTCCACGGCCATGCACATTTGGAGACCATTTTTCACTTCATTTTCTATCACTTAACTTGCACTTTCTCTCTTCCAAAAACCAAAACCCACCATTGTTGCACTTTGAAGACCATTCGGCCACACCATTATACACCATCATCCAACCTTCAAAAATTTTATCTAACTCACTTTTCTAAACCTAAACACCATTCTAAGAACATCTGTAGTTGAGAGTTCTTCCAAAATCTATCATCTTAAGCTTGGAAAATTTCTTTGGAGGTTTTTCCTAGAAGGTGAAAATCTTTGTTTATCATTTCTAACTTCATTTCTAAGGTTCTAAGCCATGATTGATCCATGGTTTATGTTTTTCTCCTATAGTTATAACTTGTAAACATTTATTTGAGTATGTTAGGTTTTCTTGAAGGAGATCACGAAATCACTAGGAGAAGGAGTAAAAGATTTTATCTTCCTTAAAGGTAAGAGGGAGATTTAATCTCATCAACCATGTGTGGTGATGAGAAAATGGATGGTATGTGTGTGAAGAATCCGTAAGGATTCACTTGTGTTGATTGTTTAAATGCTTTCCTATTTGTGTTTGATATTGTTTGAATGCATGTCTACAAGCTTTAAAATATATTACATGTTTGATATATGCATGATTATTACTTAGGATGTGAATAACATGTAAGGTTTGCATGAGTGTTCCAAAGAACACAAAGAGAGGCTCACGGCCTCAACAAAGAAAAGAGAACCAAAATGTTCTCAACCATTTTCTAAAGAAATGATTTAATGGAATTAGGTAAATGAATGAATTTCAAAATGATTTAGAAGAAGAAAAATGATCCAAAGATCAAATGCCAAGGTTTCATGAGATTCGGCCAAAATGCATTTGTAATGAATTTTCAAGAATTAAAGAAGTAAATTAAATTTTACTAGAAATATAGTATAGAAGAGAAATAAACAAAACTCTTGAAAAATACTTACCTTTGAGTTTAAAAGGTATAACTTGAATTTTCAAAGTGTATTTAGTGATAATAAAATAAACAAAAGAATTTTTAGCGGAGAAATGTAGAAAGCACATTTTTAATAGATTTTATGGACAAAATGCTGTCAAAATTTATTAAAAACAGACAAATAAAAGAGAACATTTTATAATATATTTATAACATAAGGAAATTATTCTACGTAGTTTGAAAGTATTAGAAATAGCTTACGCAGTTTTAAAATATTTATTTTAAAGTTTTTCGATCAAGAAAACGATTTAAAAATCTTATGCGATTGAGAAAATGATTTAAAAATACTACGCGATTTTAAAAACAGCAAAATATATTTACGCGATCTAAAAACATTTATAAATATGACAAAATTATGAAAATGGGATAAAATTTCTACGCGATTAATTGGAACAGTAAGTTTTGCTGTCGGGCCAAAGTGGTGGACCCAGACATGTAGAGATATGGGACTGTCAAGTGGGACGTACTATATATTGGAATTCTGAGGTTAAGGGTATTTTTGTAAATATAAGAATATTTTGAGACTAAGGATAATTTGGTAATTATTATTTTTATTCATGCATTAAGTTGTGCCAATTTAGTTGATATTGGAGATTGATTGACGAGGCGAATAACACTGTGTTGTCGGTATGATAAGCGTAGTGTGGTTCATTTTGTGTGGACTTGGAGGCATTAGTGTGCGGAGTATTCCACATGTGGACAGTTGGTCGCTCCTCTGGGCCGTGGTAACTAGCAACATACTAGTGATCTCGACACGCACTATACTTAATCAAGATCTTGTAAAGACTATTTTAGTACAATGCCTGTACTACACGATGTTTGGACTGTGTGCTACTACACGATATTTGGACTGTGGGCTATAGACACAATGTTAGACAGTGCAATAGTTTGGTTAGGTAGCCTGAGGTACTGATAAATCTTTGCGGGTCATTCTCTCTAATATCTGTGTCTAGCTCCATGGAGTAGGAATGAGTCGTATTGCATTCACATTTGTGTCATGCATCATAACATTATTAATTGTGATATTGTATGATACTGTTGTATTAAAATTTTTGTATTAAAATTATAGTATTGTTTATTCTGTTATGTTATGCTTTATCGTATTAAACTGTGATATCTGCTGTACTGTCATTTTCTTATTTGCCATGCTGGTATTGATGTATGATTATCTCACTTCTCTATATGTATTGTTTCTGTATTATTAAATTATGTTATAAAAGAGTTTGAGGGAGAGGAACAGCCTCTAGATTGTTTGTATCCTGAAGAGGAGGAGCAGTAGCAGACGGGGGATCAGTTCGACAAGTGCGAACCTTCCGATCATCCATATCCGTTGGATTGATTTGGCGAGTATGACGTTGCCGGGATTTCTTGGTTTCATGAGACTAGAGTTTCACGGAGGTTTAGAGGCCTAGCGTCTGTGAGAGGATCGAGGATCGGTGATCTACTTGGGACATTTGACTTTGTCCCTACGAGCAGAGTTTGATGCTAAGCCTATTTTTACTATGACTTTGTCTCTACATCTGGAGCTACCTTTGGATTTGAGGCGTCACTGGGGAGGACTCTTTCGTGGTCCCTGTGAGATTAGTATAGTGTCAACAGCGCGGACCCCTGTCGGTAGAGCTGTGAGACATCCTGGATTCCTGTCACCTGAAGTTTCATCTAAGAATGATCCTTCAGAGGGTTAGGGATCTATGATGTGCACTTGGGCACTTTATGATGTTGTATTGTATATTAACTCTTTACTGCTTTCTTTAAATATTTTGTAGTTGTAAATTATTTGCATAACTTAAAACAAAATCATATGTATATTATGTGTGTGATAATAGTTTGTTTTATTTCATGTTCCGTGTTATTTTATTTTAGGTTATTATGTATAAAAAGAAAAATTTTATAACTTATATTAATTATTTATCAAATGTTTTACAACTTGTGTAGATTTTATTTTATTGCATTTATAAATGTGACATCCCCACTAGGGTGTTACATGTATGATCATATTGTAAGCATCCATGTTCTTATGTTACTTTTGAAGCTCATAGTTCATGGTGACTAGCATGAGACAACTGACATCCAAGGCATTATCTCGATGCTTCTTATAAGCATCCTTTTCATCTCTAGGGGCATTTGTAGCTGGCGGCTTAGGAATGGGCTGCTCTAGAACATGAAACTTTTCCTCATGTTTGAGGACAATCCTCATATTCCTGTACTAGTCTAGGAAATTTGTTCCAGACAATTTGTCATTCTCAAGGACAGATCGCAATGATAAGTTATTTCAATTGTTTGTTGCCATTGTAACACCCCTAGATCTAATAACCATGGCACAATTGTCATTACACCACAGTCACTGAATCCAGGCGTGTCACAGTCTCAAAAATAGTATTTGTAAAAGAAAATTTATTTCATTTATACATAGATAGAAAATATAAGCCATGAATCAATGCATATATTTAGTATCCAACCATTAAAGTACAACCACTGAAGAAAACATATTTCATATATAACATATTCATTCTTAACACAAAGCACTGACAACACTAAATATCATACTTACATATTCAAATAAAATATAGCGGGTACTAAAGCACAAAAGGAAAAAGTAGTAATCCTAGGATAGGTACTACTACCAGACAAAGCCGCAACCCCAGAAATATATACGATGCTCAGTGTCCCAATCAACATGCCAAGCATCAATGCCCCCATGGAGTTGCACCCGTGCATAACTGAAGAAATCTTGTCCCGACGCCATATTGAAAATAGTGAATCAGCCCAATCTAAATAGCAAGGGTGTGGTCCCTCGTCTTCTTCCTCACGATCTTTTAACAAATATATATATAACAGAAATACAAGGATACAGGAAAGAGGTGAGACATCCTACTTACATTACCAATTATGGCAGTAAAGAAACAGAACAGCGCAGAGCGCCCACATATCAGAATAATAACATTTAAGTAGTAGTAATCACATACGATAAGAGATAACAACAACAAAATCTCAGATAATGAACAATTAAAACATTTCATATAATCATGACATCAATAACACAATAGTATAATCATCATATAAATAAGTGTCAAATGATATGTCGACTCACAATGCCAACCTACAATGCTGACTCACAGTGCTGACTCATAATGCATGTGCACTTGGTACTAAGATTTTCCATTTCCATTTCAAAGATGAACGTTCCGGAAGATTTGCCAGCCTCACAGACAGTCTACACCAGACCACGAAAGGAATAGTATTTGTCGGGTCACCCTCAAAGCGTTGCAACGGTTCTTCATGGCTAGAATCACAAAGGCATATATATAAAGATGAATCACCGTGCCTTGATGCCCCTAGATCCTTCCATTGGATCACACTATTCAATTCTCGCTCATTTACCACAAAAAGAATAGTGATTTATCAGGCGCGTAATGCGTGCAACCAGTATACACCACGCCTTATGGTCCTCAATCAGATCCATCACAGGATCATCACTTATTCAGTTCACATTCATAGGCTCATATAGCCTTTTAACAGTCATGGACTCAGCAAATTGTTCAATGCGTTAACTCAATGCATAATCAGAGGCTCATCCAGCCTTTTAACAATCATCGACTGAGTAATTTGTTCAATACACGCTAACTCAATGCATGATCCTAGGCTTATCCAGCCTTTTAACAGTCATCGACTGAGCAAATGTCCAATGCATGTTGACTCCATGCATAATCATGTATATTCAACCATAATGATATACCTTCCATAATATGCCACAATTTGGCCAATTTAAGCATTAACAGAGTTTTAGTCCCAAATATGGACCCATAATAGTATAGTATTAATTTCTAAATAGTGATAGCACACTTTTAAAGGTTTATTTTGGGTTTCACTTTGATTAACATCTCTTATGAATTCATTCTCTAGAAGGATTCTCTTAAAGTCCTTATTCAATTTTCATTCCTTTATATTGATCAAGTTCCTTAATCTAATCAATTATGCTCACTTAAAATCACTCTAAGAGTATACAAATTCTCTTGTTCTTCCCTTATGTTCGAAATCATTCTAAGTCTCCACTTTTACACTACATTTTATGACATTTTGCCTTAAGAATCCGTGAGCCTCATTATAACGAAGTCTAACCCTTTTTCTTTCACCATAATGTTGATCACTTAAATCCCAATGTTGCACTAAGAACTACAACTTGGACCATTAATCACCTTAGAGGCCGTGAGCCTCCCTAGGGTAGAAGTCCCAACTCCTTTCCATTTCATGCACTAGTCTCTTGATACCTAATCAGTTAAATTTATTTCACAACAATTTAATCCAATCCGTTAGGACCCATGGCCAAAACCGTGGCCTCACTTTAGGGTATTAAACCCTTAAAATTTTTCATCCATTAATTCTAACATTTAGTTACATAAGCTTCATTTTATTTGTACATAAAACCAATTTATATCCTAAAACCCTAGTCAAAACCGTGGTCTCACATTAGGGTAGGAAACTCTAAATTTTCCATTTAACAACCCTAACATAATCATGTATTTTCAACACATCCAATACATTCAAGATCACCATTCAAGCATTAATCCTAATCAAGAATACATAAGCATGCAAAATCACCAAACAAAGTAAGCATACAAATATGGATTTCTCCATCAAACAATCACACAATGTCTCTTCACCACCAAGATAGGTTGAAGAGGATTATCTTTCTCTTACCTCTTGAAGACAACACAAGGAAGCAAGCCTTGTGGTCCCTTATGGGGATTTTCGTACTACACCTTCAAGAAAACCCTAAGGACATCATAACTCATCAAAATCATCATCAAAGCTTAGAAAAGGAACCGTTGATCACCTAAGAGATCAAGGATTACAAAAATGAGGAGAAAAGGTGAAAAAGTTATGAATTTTACATTAAAGTTTCCAACTTTGAAGCTTGATAGATCCAAAATGAAAATGGATGATTTTGGTGATGGTCACAACATAAAAGTTACTTAGAATGATGTCTAGATTCAAGATCAAGGGTTGGTTTAATGAAAAAGCTTAGATGGCCAACAATGGTGATTTTGGTCATGGAAGAGGGAGAAAATGGAGAGGAAAGGTTGAGTTTTTGAAAATGACTCCAACTAGAAAAGTGTTTAGAATGTAATGGAGATCAATGAAATGTGGTTACTTGAAATTTTTGCCATGGTGGAGGTGGTGGAGATGGTGGTGCCGTGGAGAGGGTGAAGGAAAGGAGAAAAAAGAAAACTTGAAGAAGAATGAGAGAAGAGAGAAAATGGAGAGAGAAAGTGTTTGGAAGCTTTTGAAAGTAAGAATTGAAGTGGTAAAATGAAGAAGCAAACCTTGGCTCCCCTAACCATGGAGCATTGCCGTGGAGTAGAGAGAAGATGGAGAAGATGAAGTTTGAGAGAAAGTGAGAGGAGAGAAAATATTAGAGAGAGAAAGTGATAGTAAAGTGATTTGAAGTGAAATGTGTATTTTGTGTAAGTGTATGAATTAAAATATGTGGCCACAAAGAGCCCTAAAAAATGTGTGGTGGAGAGGAGCAGAGAAGAAATGTGGCTTCTTGAAGAAGCCAATAGGAAAGTGCAAGGAAGCTTCCTCCTAGCTTCTCCAACAAGCCACAAGGAAGGTGCTAGGAAGCTTCCTTCCTTTGAAATGTCAAAGTGATGTCATAGTGATGATGTCACCATGGTGATGTCATTAAAGCATTCTCTAAAATATAACTAACACTGTATCAGATTTATTATTAGTGAACAGAAATCACAGTTAACAAAACTGATATTTATTGTCTAACGGATAATAAAATTATTCTGTGATTTTTATTTATCGGATAAAAATATCAAAAAATGTGAAACCTCGTAAACCATGTCTAGCCTCGGGTTTAGTCAAATCCACCGCCTACGTTTTCACAGTTCAAGGTTCTCGGGAAAAATATCTCATTTTCCCGGCTCCACTCAGTGCGCATATAAAACGAGAAATAATATTAAAATATTCTGCGTTCACAAAAAATACAGAAAAATTCACAAAAATCACAAATATTATAAAATAACTATTTGTCATAAAATTATTAAATTTTGGGATGTTACATATATTGTATGATTCAAGAGTATCCTCACTCCTTGATTTCATATGAGTTTATAAAGAGATTAGATTTACCTATGTTTGAGTTTTCCCATGTTTTATCCTTGTTTACACCAACAGGAAAGTTAGTCACAACTTCCTCACATATGTTTGGAGTGTTGTGTGAAGATAGAAGGTAGGATTTCCTTTATGAATCTTATCAGTTTATCTCTTCTTGACATAGACATTGGACTAGGCATGGTTTTGGTTATTAGTAAACCATGTTGTTTTTGGATTGATCATATTAGACATTAAGGCTTAAATCTGATGATTTTTTCATGCCTATTCCCTTAGAGTATGTGTTTTGA
This sequence comes from Ormosia emarginata, assembly GCA_029884605.1. Classification (NCBI taxonomy): domain Eukaryota; kingdom Viridiplantae; phylum Streptophyta; class Magnoliopsida; order Fabales; family Fabaceae; genus Ormosia; species Ormosia emarginata. The sequence continues at coordinate 5,705,871 of JAQQTP010000074.1, forward strand.
GAGTTAAACAAGTGACCAACTTCTTAGAACAAGAGAATTAAGGATATGATTTCCTTTTCTCCTTGTTTGTGAAGTTGAACAAGTCTTAAGGAATATAGCCATGGTAAGAGAATATCCAAAAGTGTTTCCTAGGGAGATAATCAAGTTACCACCTACGAGAGGAATAAAAACTCACTTTAGGATTGGTACAAGTTAAGTTAGTAGATAATTTTTAGACTCAGTAAGCTAATCTTACAGAGTGAGGACCTTTAAGGTTGAGTTAGATACTGTAACACCCACCGTAGGGTGTCACATTTAAGACTAATACTAATATAACTTACCTAAGTTGTAAAAGAATTAATTTTGTAAAAACACTGATTTCAAAATTTCATTTACGGATAACTGAAAATAAATAAAACATGAGTACAATATTATAACAAAATAAAACACACCATAATATACATATATACTGAAACCTTGTTCACAAATAATTTACATAAATACATTGTACTCCCAAAAAATAAATATGTACATCCTATACATCAAAACATAAATTGCTTAATTAGAACTTCTAAAGACTAAGGATTTGGGCCCTCACTAGGATCCTCCTCCTCCTCCTCCTCCTCAGTATCATCATCAAAGAACCCTGGTGTATAGAGCACACGCCGGGCTAGCATCCTAGCAGACGACATAATTGAATCCTCTTGTGGGGTATAGAAACTACCACCCCAAAGCTCTCGAATAGGCATCGAGAACTCCAAATGAATAGAGACATTCATTGACACAACTAGAACCTCATCACGAGTTCCTCTAAGGTTCATAATCAAATCCCTGATATACACAAAACGTTCATTATCTAAGTCAAACCTCCATGCATCAGTCCCTCCATGGAACTATACTCTAACAAAACCAAGCACTTAATGCCTCGCCGCTATAAAAGCAAGCACAAGGAAAAAACTATCAAGTATGGAAAATAGAATTTCCTGCCTCGTCGTCTCCATGATCTTCATTAAACATACACAATAAAGCATAACAATATAACAAAGAGGTGACATCCCCTACATCAATACCAGTATGACAGTATAGAAAATGACAGTAAATATACAAATGCAATATTTAACACACTGAATCATGTTATCACATCACAGATAATATATCAAATAACATAAGTTTCACATCAATATGCAGACCAACTATGCATATGTACACATACCAATTCCTACTCCATAGAGCTAATCACAATTTCGGAGAGAAAGATCGAGAGTACATGTCTGTATATTGTCAGCCCCAAATCATGTGCCAAGATATTATGTCAAATTGCGCAAAATGGCTTATACAAGACACTCTCAACCAACCACGAAAAGAGTAGCAACTCTGTCAAGACCGTCAGTGCTTTTGCATTGGATACTATGGCGCAGAGGTGCTACCATCTAGCCACAAATGACATTCCGCGCCCTGATGCCTCCAAGATCAGTAACTGATTATAACTACGCAATCCGCACCCGCACAAAGGTGTAAATTCAACTCCTAGGCAACTTGCGTTTGTTACCAAGTGGCCTCAAACTCAAGAGGGGGGTGAATTGAGTTTATGAAATATTTTCGCAAATCTTTCACAAAGCACTTGTTTATCAAATTTTCGTTAAAGCTATTGTTTAATTGAAGTGAATAGATAAATGCGATCAAATGAATCACTCACAAATAAACAACCCAAGATAGAAAGTATTCAAGCAAAGCTAGATATCAAACTCAACTCAAGCATGTATAATAAAAGCACAATGTAAAGAGATAGAGTTGAGAAGAACAAACACAAGGATTTATCCTGGTTCAGCCACCCTTTGTGACCTACGTCCAGTCCTCAAGCAAACCACTCGAGATTTTTCACTAAACTTCAAGTTTGAATGGGTGCTTGAAAACCTTTACACAATAAAGCACTCACCACACATTGGGATACCTCACCCCCTTTATAGCCTTTGAAGGATACCTCACCCTTTACAATCTTTGAGAGATACCTCACTCTCTTTTCTCTAGAGGGATACGTCAACCCCTTTACAAAGAATCAAAGTATATATAAGATGAAACTCTCACAAGAGTAGATTTACACAAATTGAAGCCCTATGATGCTCTTCAAGAATATCTCAAATATGCACAAAAACAGAGCACAAGTGATTTAATGATGATTCTTGGATTATAGTGATTGAAAGAAGTTTCTCAATTGTTAGTTAGCCACAAATGATGTCCCAAGATGTGTGTTTATAAGTTTTTAGATCAATAGAGTCATTGGTGGCTTTAATGGGCAACATTAAAAGCCAAATAATATAGTCGTTGGGCATGTCAGAATGCTGGTAATCGATTGCACACTCTTGGTAATCGATTACATGGCTATATGAACGTGTTGTTGGCTTTCTGGGTAAGTGGTAATCGATTACCAGACTTGCGTAATTGATTACACACCCTCTGACTTTCTGGTAATCGATTACATGGTTAATGTAATCGATTATCACACATGTGTAATCGATTACTTTGCACTTTGAACATATTTTTCAAGCCTAATTACGTCTCCAAGCCATTTTTAACATTGGGGAACATGGACTAAACACGATTTACAAATGTTTAACATAATCCAAGATTAAAATCAACATTTCTATAAAAATATGAACTTTGAAAAATAAGTTGATTTATGAGATCTTTGAAAAACCATTTGAATATAATGGAGATACCTTGAGAGCATTTCACATTGATGTTCTAAGACCTATATCTAGTATACCTCTTTTGATCTTGGTCTTCTTCTTTTGGTCTTGATCTTTTCTTTGGATCTTGGTCTTCATCTTGACTTTGTTATCATCAAAAACCCATTTGATATGCTTCAAGACATAAGCATTCACATTCTCCCCCTTTTTGATGATGACAAAATAAACATTGAAAAGAGAGAAATATTTGCATTTATTTATCTATCAAAGATTAAGCACAACTCTCCCCCATAATGTATGCATGAGATAGGATAAATAATTTTCGTGTAAAAGCGCAAAGCTCCCCCGTACGCATGCAACATATTTCACTAATATCTCCTCTATTGGCATTATCAAAACAACATAAGCATTCAACATTGTATAATCATTTCAGCCTTGCAGGATCAATATCAGAGTATAAACAGTTTAGCACATCAATATGTGATACCAAAAGCAAATGCACATAAAAAAAATCTTAGATAATATTTATCATTTATGCTAATGGAATTCAGAGTCATATACAAGAGCAAATGAGGTTAGATAAATATTAAGCATAAGGAAAGCATCATGAAAAAGCTTGATGGAAAAAAAATGGATGTCCCATATGTTTTTGCCTTTTAAAACCTTATCGATTACAATGGCTGTGTAATCGATTACACATGTTCTGGATTCCTGGTAATCGATTACATATGTGGTGTAATCGATTATATGCCTTCTGAGATTATTGTAATCGATTACATTGGAGGTGTAATCGATTACCTGTTTTCTTACTTGGCTTAGGACGCTTGACAGAGCCTTTGTAATCAATTACAAAGGTCTTGTAATTGATTACTAGATTACTAAAACTCAGATTTTGCATGATAAACAGTAAATGACCAATTTTAAACCTTTCAATTTTGTTCCAAAGCATTCCAAATCAATTCCAAACATCATGCAAGCATAGAAACTGATCAGATTTTGATTCAAGACTTATGTTTATGCAAAAACATCACTTTATGTAGCAAATTTTAGATTATGCAACACGAAAATAGATTATGTAGAAGATTGTGACTTTATGCAGCAAGATTGACAAGTTATGCACCATTTTGCAGAAAAATCACAGATTATGCAGTTAAATTATTCATTATGCAGAAGAATGCATATAATGGAGCAAATTGGTGAATTATGCAGCAAAATTATGCAACATGAGTTTAGATGCATGATTGTTCCAATATGCCAAGTTCAAGGATGTTTTATATCAAATATGTTATTTCAAACATGAAGTGAACTTATCTAACATATTATTATATATAGAGATATTTTCAAGATATAAGGCTAGAAAAAGTACGACTTCTAAGCAAGTTAAAGCATATAACAAGTCTCTACTTATCTAAAGGTTTCAAGTCCAAGCTTCTTGGAGACAAGGAAGAGAACTTGGAGTATTTTCTGATCATGTGCTTGCAGCAGCCACTTTTGAAGTTCCAAATTTAGTTCTTGGCCTTCAAGCACACCTACAACACACTTCAATTTTTGACCTTTGGTCCCCAAATTGTCTTGGGTTCTTGTGTGTTAGAGTTAGGCAAGGTGCCTTTAGGAATCCAAACCATTTTAGTTCTAATCTTGTTATTGATATTCTTCTTTACATTACAAGTTGATGCACTATATCCTTTCTTTCCACAATGAAAACACTTTATAAAAAGGACTTGTTGATGTACTTGAGGAAACAAAGAAATTCTTGTAAAGTTTTTGTTGATTTTTGGGATTGTACCCTAAACCAGCCTTGTGAAACACACATTTTTGTTTCCTAAGCAATATGTTCAAATTATCTCTTCCAAAGGTAAATTTTGAAAGAGTATTTTTCAAGTCTTCAATTTCCTTTTCAAAAGTTTTGCATAATGAGCAAGAAAAGGATGTAGATGCATTATCAAGTAAAGAACATGTCATGCATAAGGAATTTGCATCAATAAGTCCAAGAGTTTCATTTTTAATTTTAAGTTCCTCAATTTCCTTGTTTAAAATAGAGATTTTGTTTTCAAGAGAAGAAATTGTTTTCTTGGATGATGAAACAAGTTTTGCAAGTCTCATAGATTCATTATGCAATTCTTCAAATGCATCTTGCAATTCATCATAGGAAGGGGAAGAATTTGATTCAAAATTTGAAGATGTTACCTCTATGTCATCTTCATCTTCCTCTTCTCCTCTAGCCATAAAACATAGATTGGCTTTCTCATTATCCGAGCTATCGGTTGAATCCATGTCATTATCATCCCAAGCTATGTAGGTTCTTCTTTCTTTCTTTTCCTTTGAGGACCTCTTCTCATACTTTTCCACTTTCCTTTGATAGATTGAGCACTTCATCTTCATGTGTCCTAATTCTCTACATTCATAGCATTTAGGAGTGGATGAGGTTCTTTCCCCTTTGTGATAGACATTCTTTTGGGGAAAGGGAGGTCTTCTTTGAGCTCCATTCTTCTTGAAGAATCTTCTAAATTTTTGTACTAATAGGCTAAGATTCTCCTCACTTAATTCCAAGCCATCTCCATCATCTTCATCATCTTCATTGATCATAGAGGAGGTGGCCTTGAGAGCAATTCCCTTCTTTTTCTTGACAAGCTTCTCATTTTGGTTGAGTTTATTTAATTCCAATTCCTATTCTTGAAGCTTTTCAAAAAGTGTGGCTAGGGTCACGGTTGAGAGATTTCTTGAATCCGCAATAGCCGTCACTTTAGGTTGCTAATGCCTGCTCAAATATCTCAACATTTTGTTAATAAGATCTTCATTAGGAAACGCCTTTCCCAATTAAGCAAGATGATTTGTAATATGTGTGAATCATTTTTGCATTTCTTGAATGCTTTCACCTTGGTTCATTCTAAAAAGTTCATACTCATGAGTGAGAGTATTTATCCTTGAACTTTTCACTTCACTAGTACCCTCATGAGTTACTTGTAAGGTGTCCCACATTTCTTGGGTAGATTTACAATTTGAGACTTTAAAGAATTCATCATACCCCAAAGCTATGGTAATGATGTTTTTGGCACTCAAATTATATTGCACCTTCTTTTTATCATCATCCGTCTTTTCACTTCTTGGTGTATTAATTCTTACACTATTTATAACTTGTGTGGGGACAAAAGGACTATTTTCAATAGCATCCCACACGTCTAAGTCAATAGCTTCAATAAAAAATTTCATTCTTTCTTTCCAACAAGTATACCCATCCCCATTGAAAAATGGAGGTCTATAAAGAGAAGAACTTTCAGAAAAATCATTTGAAGAGACCATCACTTTCTCTTGAAGCTGCTAAGCTCTTTACATAAGAGCCTAGCTCTGATACCACTTGTTGCCAAGTGCCTTCAAACTCAAGAGGGGGTGAATTGAGTTTATGAAATATTTTCGCAAATCTTTCGCAAAGCACTTGTTTATCAAATTTTCATTGAAGTTATTGTTTAATTGAATTGAATAGATAAATGCGATCAAATGAATCACTCACAAATAAATAACCCAAGATAAAAAGCATTCAAGCAAAGTTAGATATCAAACTCAACTCAAGCATATATAATAAAAGCACAAAGTAAAGAGATAGAGTTTAGAAGAACAAACACAAGGATTTATCCTGGTTCAGCCACCCCTTGTGACCTACATCCAGTCCTCAAGCAAACCACTCGAGATTTTCCACTAAACTTCAAGCTTGAATGGGTGCTTGAAAATCTTTACACAATAGAGCACTCACCACACCTTGGGATTCCTCACCCTTTGTGCTTGAGCCTTAAAATCGGGATACCTCACCCTTTTCACTAGAGGGATACCTTTCCCTATTTACAACCTTTGAAAGATAGCTCACCTTCTTTACAACAAGGGATAACTCACCCTTTACAATCTTTGAGAGATACCTTACTCTCTTTTCTCTAGAGGGATACCTCACCCTTTTTACAAAGAATCAAAGTGTATATAAGATAAAACTCTCACAAGAGTAGATTTACACAAATTGAAGCCCTATGATGCTCTTCAAGTGTAACACCCTCCGTAGGGCGTCACATTTTAAAAAAATAAATAAATCTTAAAACTAATTAAAATTATTTTATAAAAGCTTTGAGTTTCAAAATATGGATTTTAAAATTTCTTGTCGCGGAAATACAAACTTACCGGAAATTTTAAGTAAAATGGAAATTAAATTTAACAAATTAACATACACATCACCAATCATTTCATATAAGTTAAAACGTAATATTTACAGACTCAGAGAAACAGTAGCAAACCCAAAGACGGGTACTACCAATAGCACGGTAACAACACTAACGAGAAAAATTCAACCTACATAGTCTGTTTTTTCACCAACTGCATCTTGTTGAAACTTGAAAGTCCACTCAATGACGCCGTCACCATCTCCAGAGTACTGTCTCCTATAGGTTTGAGTATATGTTCCGCCTACTATACGAATTCAAATAATACAAACCAAACAAACAACACAGGAAAGAGGTGAGATCCCCTTTCACCAATACCAGTACGGTAGTAAAGAATGATTCGAATGACAAAGTCATTCCATACACACAAATAATCACAATTATAGTCATGTTATCAATTTACAAATATTTCTAATATGCATATAACCTAATAAAATAAACAGTAATAACATTATCAGGATCAGGATAGATATAACAATTCATACCATATAAAATATCATAACAGTACAATAAAAATAAAGATTAAATTCAATAACAACAGCTCATAGCAGAACAAAAATACAATAATGCACAGACAAAATACAACATATAAACAATTAATATCAGATATAAAAGATCACAAATAAAAATATCACAGATAAAAGATAACAGATAAAAGAAATAACAAATAAAAGATAATAGATAAAAATAATAAATAGAAGATAATAATGCACCACATATCAACATATACAATAAGACATAATCCTACTCCATGGAGCTAAACCACACAAACACAGACATCAGAGGGAACGACCCGCAAAGTCCTCTAGTACCACGGCTGCCCAACCAAACTATTGCACTGTCTTACGTTGTGTCTATAGCCCCACGACACAAGGAATCCATCATCCGGCGTGGTGTAGTTCACGGTCTCACGTTGTGGCACTACAGGCAATGTACTATTAGACTTCACCAGATCTCGATTAAACATAGTGTGTGTCGAGTCCACTAGTGTGTCGCCATTTACCACGGCCCAGAAGAGCAACCAACTGTCCACATATGGATTTTATGCACACTAATGCCTCCAAGTCCATTCAAGATCGAACCACACTACGCTTATCGCACCGACAATACGATGTGATTCAGCTCGTCAATCAATCCACCAAAAATTTGGCATAAACTCAACACACAAACCAAAGATAAGAAAATTACAAAAATACCCTCAAGAGATAAAATATATAGAGCCTGTACGGGTTCTCATTTTCCCGACAGCGAAATCCTCAAAAGCCTGTACGGGTTCACATTTTCCCGACAGCGAAAATTCTCAAAAGCCTGTACGGGTTCACATTTTCCCGACAGCGAAAATTCTCAAAAGCCTGTACGGGTTCACATTTTCCTGACAGCAAAAATAAATACAGTAACGTTTAATCGCATAGAAATTTTATCGTATTTTCACAATTCCGTCATTTTTACAAACGTTTTCAAATCGCGTAAATAAATTTTTCTGTTTTTAAAATCGCGTAGGATTTTTAATACGTTTTCTCAATCGCGTAAGATTTTTAAATTATTTTCTTGTCCAACTTCCTTAAAATAACTATTTAAAACAAACAGAAATATTATTTAGTACTTTTAAATTACGTAGATTATTTTTCATAGCGTATACTGTCTTTTGAACATCTTTCCTATCTTATTTGTCCATTTTTACTAAAAATTGACAGTATTTTGTTTAGTAAATTATAATAATGGTTTCCTAAATTTACCACTTGATGCAAACCAAGAATGATGTCCAATGATGAAGAGGACCTAAGGGGGGTACCTACTAATTGGACCCATGACAAGAACAAGAACTAAGAAGGCTCAAGAAGCCTTGAAATAAATGGGGGAAACTATGTTGGAAGCAAGCCCAAGTCTTGAAACCATAGGTTCTAAAGATGTCAATTGCTTGATTTAAGATGAAAACCAATGAAGTTGGGCTGAGTGTGTGCACGAATTTTATAGTTTGTATGGCTGATTTAGAGTGTCTATTTAAGTAAAATAAGCATTAGGCATGATAGTACTAAGTTAATAAGCACTTAGGTGAAGTTAAGTTCCACTAAGCTTTGCCTTTAGTGGGAATTTAATGCTTTTAGTAGAGGTGATTGTGTTTATTTTGTTTTATTAGCTTTGTTAAAAACATGACAAAGAAGAGTGACCATTGGCTTGCATGCCTTTGGTAACTTCTAGAATGAATTAATGTAGCACTTAAGCATAATAAGTTTCATGCACTAATTGCCATCAATACTAATTAGTTGAGGCATTAATGTAAGCATTAGTGGGGCTGCTAGGGTTAGGAGAGTCACCTTAGGCTGATTTGTGGTGACCTTTGGTTAGCACTACTCTAGCCATTCTCTATATAATGTACCTGAATTGGATGAATAAAAAAAAAAAGAGGCGAGAACTTGGATGTTCAATTTGGGTTTGTCCAATTGTGAGAGTGTTTAGCCTCTCTTAGGTTCTTCATTGAGCCAACCCCTTCGATCTTATCAAGAGTCCAAGACCCTTGTGGCGATCTTCACCTTGGCTTATCAATTCCCCTTGGAATTGTGGCGCCTACCTTCCATTCCTTGTCTTGTCCATTTGATTATTTTCTTCTTCATCACAATTTTGGTTGGTCACTCAAGGATAGATCCGAATTTCTACATGATATGATCCTAGAAAAGATCATGTAGAAATTCGGATCTATCCTTGAGTGACCAACCAAAATTGTGATGAAGAAGAAAATAATCAAATGGACAAGACAAGGAATGGAAGGTCGCCACAATTCAAGGGGAATTGATAAGCCAAGGTGAAGATCGCCACAAGTGGTCTTGGACTCTTGATAAGATCGAAGGGGTTGGCTCAATGAAGAACCTAAGAGAGGCTAAACACTCTCACAATTGGACAAACCCAAATTGAACATCCAAGTTCTCGCCTTTTTTTTTTTATTCATCCAATTCAGTACATTATATAGAGAATGGCTAGAGCAAGTGCTAACCAAAGGTCACCACAAATCAGCCTAAGGTGACTCTCCTAACCCTAGCCCCACTAATGCTTACATTAATGCCTCAACTAATTAGTATTGATGGCAATTAGTGCATGAAACTTATTATGCTTAAGTGCTACATTAATTCATTCTAGAAGTTACCAAAGGCATGCAAGCCAATGGTCACTCTTCTTTGTCATGTTTTTAACAAAGCTAATAAAACAAAATAAACACAATCAGCCCTACTAAAAGCATTAAATTCCCACTAAAGGCAAAGCTTAGTGGAACTTAACTTCACCTAAGTGCTTATTAACTTAGTACTATCATGCCTAATGCTTATTTTACTTAAATAGACACTCTAAATCAGCCATACAAACTATAAAATTCGTGCACACACTGGGCAGCCCAACTTCATTGGTTTTCATCTTAAATCAAAATTGACATCTTTAGAACCTATGGTTTCAAGACTTGGGCTTGCTTCCAACATAGTTTCCCCCATTTATTTCAAGGCTTCTTGAGCCTTCTTAGTTCTTGTTCTTGTCATGGGTCCAATTAGTAGGTACCCCCCTTAGGTCCTCTTCATCATTGGACATCATTCTTGGTTTGCATCACCACTTAAAAGTCCTTTTCATTTTTATTAATACCAAATAATTATACTTTTGAAAATTCCTAACGTGCGTCAAAACACACGATGAGCTATACGTTAGAAATTTTATAAAGCTACTGTATTTCTTCTTACAATAAAAACCATTAGTATTAACCTCTTAAACTTAATTCTAACTACTTTATTTCTTTAAAACTCATTGTAGAAAATTTACTTTAACTTGTATTGCTTCTTCTTGATTGAAAATAGCTTGGAATTAATCTTAGAAATCATGAATGTCTAATTTGGCATGTTGGCCGAATTTGATAAAAACTTTGCATTTGATTTCCAAATTATTTTTCACCTTTTAAATACATGTTTAATCTCTTGTATTGTCTACATTGATTTAATCCTTACCCTAGAAAATAGTTTTAGAAATCAAAGTGTTGAAGTTAGACATGTTGGATGAAAATGTAAGGTTATGCCATTTAATTTCCAAATTCATTTTTCTTGATCTAAACAAATGGATATCTTACCAATTCTCTTAGGTTAATTAAATCAACTTTTAAGAAAATTAAGAGAACATTTTGGTTCCCCATTTGGATCATGGTCGTGAGCCTTGTTAATGTGTTCTTTGGAACACTCATGCAATTCTTGACATATTATTTGCATCCTATCTATTATCATGCATTTCTAACACATGCAATATTATTAAAGCTTGTAGACATGCAAATTAAAGCTTGTAGACATGCAAATTATTACAAATATCACATAAGAAGGCTACTAACAAATACACAACAACCTACTAGCAAGCACCAAATTATCAAACATACAAATAACAAACACACAAATAATTAACACACCAAAACAAGCACACCACCGAATCCTTATGGATTCTACAAGCACAACCACATATATTCCTCACCACCAACACAAGGTTGATGAGGGTAATCTCCCTCTTACCTCTTGTAGAACCTCCAAGTCCTTTGTATGTCTCCTTCAAGCAAGCTTCCTCCTCCAAGAGCTCCTTGAAAACAAAGAAAACATACAATATTAATTCCTAAGGCTCTAAACTAGAATAATCATGGATTAAAATCATGATTAAAACTTTAAAATGGATAGAAACATGAAGATTAAAGAATTTCACCTTCATGGTTTCAAACTTGAGCTTTGAAGAACAAGGTAGAAAATGGAAGATTTAGGAAAAACTTCCAACATGAAAGTTCTTTAGAAATGCATGGAGATTCAAGATCTATGGTCATTTAAAATTATTGAAGCTTGGAAGGTGATTTTTGAGGGTTGGCCGTGAGCTTGAAGAAAGGGAGAGATATGAGTTTTTGTGGTTTTTGCTTGATAGGAAGATGAAGATGAAGGAATCTTGAGAAATTCCTAACATGAAAGTGTCTTGGTTTGATGAAAGGATTCAAGAAATGATATTGGTAGGATTTATTGAAGTTTGGAGAATGGTTCTTGGTGATTTGGCCGAAATCAAGGGGAAGAGAAAAGGAGAGAATTTTGGTTGCTTGGTCTTGGTTCTTTGGAGAAAATGATGTGTAGAAGAGTAAATGAGGTGAATGGGTGGAGATTGTCTCCATTTGGGAGCCATGGCCGTGGAGCACATGGAGAGAAAAGGAAGGTGAGAGCTTCTTGCCAAAGTTGAAAATGAGCCAAGGCTCTCCTATTTATAGACTTTAGGAAAAAGATGAAGGCTTAGGATATTTTTCGGTATATCATAAGCAATGAACAACAATTACTGCTTATAAAGCCAATGTCTATTGTCTAATGGGTGATAAAATATACATAGATTTTTATCTTATACTAGCAGAGTAGAAATTATTATTGATCATTTTTCTACTGATTGCCCTTAATGAGTCATAAAGCGAGTCATCAAAGAGAAATTTCTAGAACATGTGACTCACTACGATGAGTCAGTATGATGAGTCATCGTGGAATTTTCTAGAACGGGTGAGTCAGCATGGCGAGTCAGCGTAGATATTTTCTAGAGCAGATGAGTCAGCATAGATATTTTCCAAAACAGGTGAGTCAGCATGGCGAGTCGACATCTTCGAGTCACTCGCATCACTGCGCATCATTGGTGCGTCATCAATGGTGAGTCACGCGAGTCATCGAGAAACTTGCAGGCTGGCGAGTCATTGCGGTGAGTCACAGGCCGAGTCAGCACTTCTGGAACCTTCTAAAAGCTGCTGAGTCATGATGCTGAGGTGTCACGCCACGTGTCATCATCCTATTGGCCCGTTGCGATGAGTCATAGCCACCAATTTTGACTAACTCCTTATTGGTCCACGTGTACAACACTTAATAACTAAACGTGGGTCCCGCAAAATATTTCCGGGTCTGCCGTCACTTATTTGTACTGACTAATAAAATAATATTATAATATTATAAAATTATTTTATTTGTGATTAAATCTAAAAATTAAAAGATTAATTTTAAGCTCATTCAGAATTGGGTTTAGTAAGATCCCCCGCCTCTGAATAATTAAAAACAGATTTTCCCGGTCCGGAAAAATATTATTTTCCTACCCCGGAGCAAATCACACAAAAAGTCCATATAAAATCACAGACAGTAATATTGAGCACTGTATCATGTAGAAAACAATTAAAAACAGCAAAAACAGTACAAACAGCACGTTCGGGACGTAACGGTCATTTTTTCATTTTTTCCCACAACGTAGCTAATCATGCAAAACGTTCAAATAAAATTACAGACAGTATTATTTGTCTGTATATCAACCAGAAAAATTAAAACAGCGGATTCAAGAAAAATTTTATTTCACTGTCTTGAAGAAAAATACGTAAAACGATTATATAAAATACTAGACAGTATTATACATCTGTTTTTCATACAGAAAAATTTAAAACAGTAATTTGATAAAATTTTTATTTTACTGTATCGAAACAAATTATGTAAAATGACCAAATAAAATAACAAACAGTATTATTTTTCTGTATTTCATACAGAAAAATAAGAAACAGTAAAACAGGGACACAACAGTCTTTTACCCAAAAGTTGGGATGTTACATCAAGAATATCTCAAATATGCACAAAGACAGAGCACAAGTGATTTAATGATGATTCTTGGATTATAGTGATTGAAAGAAGTTTCTCAATTGTTGGTTAGCCATAAATGATGCCCCAAGATGTGTATTTATAAGTTTTTAGATCAATAGAGTCGTTGGAGGCTTTAATGGGAAACATTAAATGCCAAATAATATAGTCGTTGGGCATGTCAGAATCCTGGTAATCGATTACACATTCTTGGTAATCAATTACATGGCTATATGAACGTGTTCTTGGCTTTCTGGGTAGGTGGTAATCGATTACCAGACTTGTGTAATCGATTACACGCCCTCTGACTTTCTGGTAATCGATTACATGGTTGATGTAATCGATTACAAGGCTTCTATTTAGCTTATAATCGATTACCACATATGTGTAATCGATTACTTTGCACTTTGAACATATTTTTCAAGCCCAATTAAGTCTCCAGGCCATTTTTAACATTGGGGAACATGGACTAAACAAGATTTACAAATGTTTAACATAATCCAAGATTGAAATCAACATTTCTTTAAAAATATGAACTTTGAAAAACAAGTTGATTTATGAGATCTTTGAAAAACCATTTGAATATAATGCAGATACCTTGAGAGCATTTCACATTGATGTTTAAAGACCTATATCTAGTATACCTCTTTTGATGTTGGTCTTCTTCTTTTGGTCTTGGTCTTTTCTTTTGATCTTGGTCTTCATCTTGACTTTGTTATCATCAAAAACACATTTGATATGCTTCAAGACATAAGCATTCACAACGTTTACCAACAAAACTTACACACTTTTCAATGCATGATGTATGACCCAATTACACATACAAATATCATTATCACTATTTTTCACAAACACATGCCATCACTTGGCGATATCACTTTTCAATAGAACAGGGCTTACCGCAACAGCCCGACAGCAAACTGCTGTTATTTCAATCGCGTAAACATTTTATCGCATTTTCACGATCGCGTAATATTTTTCTTATGTTTTCAAATCGCGCAAAGATTTTCCAACGTTTTTGTAATCGCGGACATATTTTCAAATGTTTTCTAAATCGTGTAGAGATTTTTAAATATTTTTTCAATCATGTAGTGATTTTAAATCATTTTCTCAATTGCGTAGCTTAAAAATCACTATTTTGAAATTGCGTAAGATTTTTCTAATTTTATTCACTTGTGTAAAATATTTATTAGCTTTCTAAACTCATTTCTAAAACTTTCTACATAATGTAGGCATTTTGGCCTTATTTATAATATTTTCTCACTAAAAATCCTTTAAGTAGTATTTTCTAATACTTCTCACAAAAATTATACTTCCTTGGTTTAATTAGATATTACAGCTCAAAATTTTCTAACGCGCTTCAAAACCCAAAGGGTGAGCTATACGTTAGTAAATTTCAAGTTTTAATTTTATTTCTCATCATAACTTAATTACGCTAATTTAATTCTAAAAATTAATCCATTTTCTTTTAACTTCTAAAAATCCATTAAATTGAGTTCTTGTTAATTAATTATCTAAGTCTACACTTAGGAAAATAATTTTGGATCTAGAATATCAAATCTTGGCATGTTGGCCAAAAATCTATTTATGCTTCATAAATGATATTTATTTATTTTCTATCTCATTATTCTTTGTAAAAGCCATTAATCCAATTTCTGGTTATTAAACCACTTAATCCATATTAGTAATATAATTTAGAACATTTTGCTTCAAAAATGGATGTTGAGGTCGTGAGCCTCTAGGGTTCTTTGGAACCTTCATACAATTTCTCATCATGTGAATCACTTCCTACTTTATACAATAATCAACATGCTTTCATAATCACATATTCAAGCATATAATCAAAGTTATAAAGCATACCAATCAAAACCATCACAAATAATAAAAACTTTAAATAATCAAGTGAATAAATCCTTATGGATTTTTTACCACAAACAATTCCATTTCCTCACCACCAACACATGGTTGATGAAATTAATCTCCCTCTTACCTCAAGGAAGACAAAAATCCTTCTTGGTTGGTCTCCTATAGATTTCGTGAATCACTCTAAGAAAACCCTAACAAACTTAAACTAAACCAAAGTCACAAACAAAGCTTGAAAATAAGAAACCATGGATCAATCATGGTTTAGAAAGTCAAGAATCAAACTTAGAAACAAGAACAAGAATTTTACCTTGTAGAATAGAAAACTCTAGCTTGATTTTCAAGGTTGTAAATGGAAGAACTAAGCCAAGTTCACAACATGAAAAGGTCTTAGAATAGTGTTTAGGTTTAGGAAATGAGGTTAAATAGAATTTTGAAAGCTTGGATGGTGCTCCTTGGGTGGCTACCGAGAGCTTCACGAAGGAAAAGAATAGAGTTTTGTTGAGTTAGGAAAAGAGAGAATGGAGAGAATGGCTTCTTGATTGCAAAGTGTGTGAAGATTAAATGAAATATCACCTTTTGCATGTGCTTGCTATGGAGGTGCATAGAAAGGAGAGTCAAAACTTTGTTAACAAATTTATGATTAGCACATGGCTTATGTCACAAAATTATCATGCTTTGATCACTTGATTTTCTATTGGTTTAAGCTTAATGAATCATGACATGAATCACACATCCTAGAAGGTGCAAGAACCTCCTTGGTCGTGGAACTCAATGGTGTAGGGCAACCAAGTTTGTTCCATTTAGTTACTACTTAAGCTTAAGTTAACTTAGTTAGTTCATCTAGTTTCATGGCTAACTAGTCAAGCCATTTTTGTTGACTTGATTCTATTGGCTTTCATTAAGCTTCAAGTCTTCTAATTGGTTCACAAAACAAGTCATGAAGGCTTTCTCTGAAGGCTATTGTCTAATAGACAATAGTTACAAAAACTATCACCCAATGAACATAAACTATGGCTCGCAAGTCAGTAAGTATTGTCCACTAGATAATAAAACATGAAAAAAATTTATTTGCTAGATAAATTCTAAAAATTATAAAATTGAGAACTGTGCCTCTCGAATTCGGGTTTAGTAAGCTCCCCCGGCTCCGAATAAGTCATCAAAGATTCTCCTCGGCCCTAAAATTTTTATTTTCACAGTTCAGAGTAAATCACACAAAGATCAAAAACAGTCACAGAATAGTCAAAGTAAATTTACAGTGCATAGAAACCACAAAACAGTAAAATTAGGCATTACTAAGAAATAACAAATTTCGGAGTGTTACAGATACAGTGAAGGGAGATGAAATCCTCTCAAGTATGATATCATATCTGCTATGAGGAAAGGAAATTTTGGGGACAAAATTTTGAAATGAAGGGAAGAAATGTAACATTTCGAAAATCATATTAGGCTTGTAAATGTGTACAAAGGTAACATATTACTTGTTTAATATGCCAGTTAAGTTTTGTGACAAACTGAATTGGGTTTGGCACTTTGTTGCAACTCAGAGTGTGAAAAGTATCCTATAATAACCTTGTTAGTAGCATAAATTGCTAAGTTGATGGAAATAGACCTAGAGAGTTTGTTTCTAAGTCACAAATAGATGTAAGAAAATGTAGTTAAAATTTGAGAATAATCAGAGTTAGTTTGATATTTTTAGGTATACTAGTTATGTGTTTTAATACCTGATTGACTAGCAACAGATATGGAAAAATGTGATAATGGTGAAACAACAATTTTAATGAATCTTGGTATTTAAAGGTTGTTGGAAGTAGGTAAACTTGATTTAGAGTAATCCAAGTGTCCTTAGCATATATAAAGTTCCACTATGGCTCAAATAGCTTATAAGTGGTAAAATAGGACTTTTCTTCCTATTTATTTTCTTTTCCCATGGTTGAGAGCAAAAAATAGGAGAGAGAAACTAAGAGAAGAGAGAATAAGGGAAACAAAGAGAAAGAGGAGGAGGAGGAGAAGAAGATCCAAGAGGACTTCAAAGCTTGAAGATCAACTTGTCTACAAGAGGTGGGGGTTCTTAACATTTAATTCCATCTTTTTCCCTAAACCATTCCATGGTTAAGGTTAGGTTATTAGATGGAGAAAATGGGTTTTTAGAGTGTGAAATATGTTTTCTTTGCTTTATTCTTGTTTTCATTTATTGAAATTAGCTAATTCAGGTTGATGAAAGCATGAGAATGGATTTGGTCCATAGTTATGGTCATTTAGTCCCTAAAGTAGGAATTTGAGTAATGAATAACTAAGTCTAAGATTTTAAGCATTGATCCAAATTTAAGTGAACCAATAGGTTGTAAAAGTGTTACAATATCTTTAGAGGTTGGTAGTGGTGTTAGAAATCACTTGAAACCATTTTGGAATTGTAGATTTCTTGGTTGTGTTCAAATGGAACAGTAACAAAAAATCAGCAGAATTCTATAGATTTTGGGCTATGCGACCTGTGCTCAAGCGCTGAGTTCTGGGCGTTTAGGCACCCGTAGCTCGGAGAGAAATTTGTGCGCAGCAGAGCATTGAGAGCCCAGGCACTTGGTGTTAGGCGCTTAGGCGCTCATCGCAAGGCATAATAGAGTTTTGCTCTACCCAACCAGTGCCCAGGCACTGGGCAGTGAGTGCTAAGGCGCGCAACAACCACCTAGGCGTTGGAGAATGGGCGCCCATGCGCCCATAGCATAATTCATCAAAATGCTTATTTTGATGATTTGAGTTTCGCTACTTGTTAAGATCCCTTTTATATGCCTTGTAGAGTGTGTTGAAACACTAATAGAGGTATTTCTAAGAGAGAAAGACCTTCTTGCATATATGGGAAAGTAAGAGACCTTAGTGCAACCAAGAGCAATGGATTGCCATAGATAGGTATCTAGACCTTTAAGCAACACAAAGTTGCATTTAGTATCACATATGAGGTGATGAGGACAGGGTAAACTAGATACAAGTAAGCTGAGTTCAGGTGACAATAGTCACTTGCCATAGTGCATTAGTCACTCCTAAGAGAGAAAGTGGAGTTAATGATGATTGAATGGACATAGTATACATAATTATGGAAGTTCTAGTATTTAAGCAATCCCATAACTTAGGAATTGCCTAATGTAAGTATCTAGGTCCTTGAATACACTACAGTGGCTTAGTTTACCAATTGTGGTGTGATAATAAGGCAAGCTAAATACAAGTATCATAAATATGATTACTTAACTAGAAACATGGAATATGCTCCTCTATGAGTTAGAAGTGACCTAAGAGTACTTGTTGGCTAGAGTTTAGTTCTCCATTTAGTTAAAGAGGACCATATGATGAATTAAGGTAGTGGTTTTGTGTGATATATACAGAATGCTGCATAGTTCCTATTACTTGCTAATTTTAAAGTAGAGTAATCTTTAATGGTGTACAATCATTTAGCCAAAGAAGATAAGTGGGAAAGTCCAAAAGTCTTTTTGAGTGAGGATTTAACCTTAGCTTCTCGTCAGTTCCAGGATTACTAGTTTGTATATAGTGGAAATAGTACTCTCACTAGTGTGAGTAGGAACTAGTCCACTCATCATCTGGTACTTGGAAGAATCGGTCTTCTTATCTACAAGTTTAAAGAGAATGTGGGATAAGTAAGTGACATATACAATCATATTCATTTCCTGTTCCTTGGCAATTGTATGGGCAATTGCCTAGTGAAGATGATATTTTACAATTGTATAAGCAATTATTTAATGTCATTGATGGAACGTTTATGTGTGTAAGGTTAGGTTTCGACTTAGTGAACGTTTACATAGAGTAATAGAATCTAAATATTTGAGTGGCATGAAATAAAGACTTAATTGCTTGTAGCTATTCCTACATTGAAGAGTTAGTGAGTTTATTCATAGAAAGATATTACACGTGTAGTACCTATAACAAGTTTATGAATGATCTAGTTGTGATATGTTGCAACTGTGTAGATAGTTGTTCTTATCATACGAATAAGGGACTTAGGCTAATAAATTATGTGTTGGGTAGTGAACTTTTACATAACAATAGCATGTGAATGTTCTAAAGATATTGAATAAAGATTTGATATCTAGTAGTAAACATAATCTATTATGTTTAAGTTCAAGTTTTGTAAGATTAAGTAGATATGAGACAACTGTGATACGTTATACAGTTGTATGAGCGATTGTATAATGTTGATATAGTTTATACTGATATATATGCAGTTTACATAGTTTAATGCCATGAAATATATGAATATTTCTGAGAAATTGTATGTTCTCACCCCTTTCTGTGTTTTAATGGTAAAAGTAGGCCAAGACCTTTCAAAGGGTAAGAAGATAAAAGAACAGAAGAGCTAATGTAGTTTAGTTTTATTTATTTCTTTTATAGAAAAAGTTGATGTATATATTTATATTAGCTTTGATGATGTATAAGTTGTATATATAACACTTTGCCCTTGAGGTTATTGATGTATATGTGTATGAGTTTTAGTTATGCCTCTCTATAATTATTTATAAATGTTATGGATTAGTTAATGTTCAAGTTAGAAGTAGCATATCTATTACTATTTATCCAGGTATTTATTAGTCATACTAGGGTAGCGGTATTAGGATGTTATAGTAATAGTATTAGGATGTTACATCACTTAACCAAGAGTTTCTATCATAATTCATACCTTAAATTAAGCATAAAAATGAGTACAAATCTAGTCTCAAATAGGGCATACAGCTGAGACATTCAAACAAGTAAAACTTGGCCACCTATATCACTAAAACCATTACAATTTCAACATAAATCTCATTAGAATTTAAATGAGTAATTCAAAGATAATATATTTTGCTCCTAACCCAACTCAGCCGTTGTAACACACCAACTTTTGGATGAATTACTATTTTATCCTGATTGTACTGTTTTATGTTTTTCTGTATGTTATAAAATTTATTTGACTGTTTCGTGTTCATATTTGAGTGTTTTGTGTGATTTGCTCCGAGTCAGGAAAATAATAATTTCTGGGCCGGGAAAATCTTATTTTAATTATTCGGAGCTAGGGGATCTTACTAAACCCAATTCCGAGTGATATGGTTGTTAATCTTTTCAATTTTAAGATTTAACTATGCAATAAAATAATTTTATATTATTATAATATTATTTTATCTGACAGTACCTACTGTCTCAAAAACAGTAGAAATCTGCTCTAAAACAATCATGGACCCGGAAGAGTCTGTGGGACCCGCGTTTAAAGAAGCAGTCAACATTTTTTACTAGACTAAATTCTAAGCCAATAGGAACAAGTCAACAATGTAGGCTTGACATTTCTAGACCAATAGGAATCAAGTCCACAAAAATTGTTAGACTTGTTAGATTAAGACTAGAAAGCTTAACCAAGTTAGCTTAAAACCTAACTAAATTAGCATAGAAAGCTTGTTAAGTAACTAAATGAAGTAACCTAGTTAGCTATCTAGTTAAGTTCTAGTTAGAGAATTGTTCTCAAAATATCAAGACTAAACTAGTTAACCTAAGTAACTATCTAGTTAGGCAAGTAACTAAATGAATTAATCAAATACACTTAAATGTAACTAGAAGACTAATTGATCACAAACTTAGTTACTCCACCATTGAGTCCATTCGGTCAAGAAGCTTCAAGAGCATTCAAGAATGGCTTAGTCACTTAGTGACTAGGTTTCTCTAAGCCAATGGAAGACAAGCTTGGAGGCCAAGCTTTGATATCAACCCTTGATCAAATCTAAGGCTAGGATGAGTCAACAAAGGAGACCACCTCCTCTTGGATGAGCTCCACGGCCAAGTAGGGATTAGGAGACCATTTTACTTCATTCATCATCTCTGCCTACACAAAATCTCTCTTCTCTCTCTTCAAGAATAAGAACTCACCATTGTTGCCCTTCTTGAAGACCATTCGGCCAAGCACCATACACTACCATCCACCGATCTAAAATTTCATGCAACCTTATTTATCAACTCTAAACACCATTCTAAGAACATCTCTAGTTGAGAGTTCTTCCAAAATCTTTCATCTTAAGCTTGGAAAATTGCTTTGGAGGTTTTTCCTAAAAGGTGAAGATCCTTGTTTTTCATTTATAACTTCATTTCCAAGGTTCTAAGCCATGATTGATCCATGGTTTATGTTTTTCTCCTATGGTTATAACTTGTAAAAATTTATTTGAGCATGTTAGGTTTCTTTGGAGGAGATCACGAAATCATCTAGGAAGGAGAGAAAAAGATTTTATCTTCCTTAAAGGTAAGAGAGAGATTTAATCTCATCAACCATGCGTGGTGATGAGAAAATGGATTGTATGTGTGTGAAGAATCCATAAGGATTCACTTGTTTGATTATTAAATGCTTTCCTATTTGTGTTTGATATTGTTTGTATGCATGTCTATAAGCTTTAAAATATATTGCATGTGTGATATATGCATGATTATTAATTAAGATGTGAATAACATGTAAGGTTGCATGAGTGTTCCAAAGAACACACCTATGGAGCTTTCGGCTTCAACAAAGAAAAAGAGAACCAAAATGTTCTCAACCATTTTCTAAAGGAAGGAATTAATGGAATTAGGTAAATTAATGAAATCCAAAATGATTTAGAAGATAGAAAATGATCAAAAGATCAAATGCCAAGATTTTATTAATTTCGGCCAACATGCCTTGTAAATGTGTAATCAATCCAAAACTTATTTTCTAAAGTGTAGATTTGATGTTTTACCTAAAAAGAATACATTGGTAATGAATTTTCAAGAATTAAAGAAGTAAACTAATTTTATTAAAAATATAGTATAGAAGAAAAATAAACAAAACTCTTGAAAAATACTTACCTTTGAGTTTTAAAATTATGATTTAAATTTTTAAAGTGTATTTAGTAGTAATAAACTCAACAAAAGAATTTTTAGAGGAAAAACATATAAAGCTCATTTTTAATAGATTTTATAGACAAAATACTGTCAAAATTTATTAGAAACGGACAAATAAAGGAGAACGTTTTATAAAATATTTATAATGTAAGAAAAATATTCTATGTAGTTTTAAAGTATAAGAAATAGCTTACGTAATTTTAAAATACAGATTTTAAAGTTTTTCGATCAAGAAAACGATTTAAAAATCTTACGCGATTAAGAAAACGATTTAAAAATACTACGCGATTTTAAAAACAGCAAAATATATTTATACGATTTAAAAACATTTGTAAAAACAATGAAATTGTTAAAATGCGATAAAATTTTTACGCGATTGATTGAAACAGTGAGTTTTGCTATCGGGCCAAAGTGGTGGACCCGGACATATGGAGATATACGGTACTATCAAGTAGTGACGTACTATATATTGGAATTTTGAGGTTAAGGGTATTTTTGTAAATATGATAATATTTTTAAGTTAAGGGTATTTTGGTAATTATTATTTTATTCATGCATTGAGTTGTGCCAATTTGGTTGATATTGGCGAATGATTGATAAGGCGAATTACACCGTGTTGTCGGTGTGATAAGCGTAGTGTGATTCATCTTGTGTGGACTTAGAGGCATTAGTGTGCGGAGTATTACACATGTGGACAGTTGGTCGTTCCTCTGGGTCGTGGTAACTGGCAACACACTAATGATCTCGACACGTACTATACTTAATCAAGATCTTGTAAAGACTGTTTAGTACAATGCCTGTAGTACACGACGTTGGACTATATGCTACCATACGACGTTGGACTGTGGGCTATAGACACGACGTTAGATAGTGGAATAGTTTAGTTGGGCAGCCTGAGGTACTGATAGATCTATATGGGTCATTCTTTCTGATGTCTGTGTCTAGCTCCATGGAGTAGGAATGAGTCATACTGCATTTGCATATGTGTCATGCATCATAATATTATTAATTGTGATATTATAGATTTCTGTTATATTAAAATTCTTGTGTTAAATTGTGTTACTGTTTATGATGTTATGGTACGCTTTATTGTATTAAATTGTGATATCTATTGTATTATCGTTTTCTTATTTGCCATGCTAGTATTGATGTATGATTATCTCACCTCTCTATGTGTATTGTTTCTGTATTATTAATTATGGCATAAAAGAGTTTGAGGAAGAGGAACAACCTCTAGAATATGTGTATCATGAGGAGGAGGAGTAGCAGCTGACGAGGGATCAGTTCGACGAGTGCGAACCTTCCGGTCATCCATATCCTTTAGACTGACTTGTGAGTATGGCGTTGCTGGGATTTCTTGGTTTCGTGAGGCTAGACTTTCACGGAGGTTCAGAGGCCTGGCGATTACACGAGGATCGAGGATCGGTGATCTACTTAAGATGTTTGACTGTGTCCCTACGAGGAGAGTTTGATGCTGAACCTGTCTTTACTACGACTTTGTATCTACATCTAGAGATGTCATTGGATATGAGGAATCACTGGGGAGGACTCTTTCGTGTTCCCAGTGAGATTAGCATAGTGTCAACAGCACGAACCCCTGTCCGTAGAACTGTGAGACATCCTGGATTCCTGTCACCTGAAGTTTCATCTGAGAGTGATCCTTCAGAGGGTTAGGGATCTATGATGTGCACTTGGGCACTTTATGATATTGTACTATGTAATAACTCTTTACTGCTTTATTTAAATATTTTGTAGTTGTAAATTATTTGCATAACTTAAAACAAAATCATATGTATATTATGTGTGCGATAACAATTTGTTTTTATTTCATGTTCTTTGTTATTTTATTTAAGGCTATTATGTATAAAAAGAAAATTTTATGACTCATATTAATTATTTATCAAATGTTTTATAACTTGGGTAATATTTTATTTATTTTTATTTCGTTGCATCATAAATGTGGCATCCCCACAAGGGTGTTACATTAGTTGGTATCAGAGCCCAAGTTAGAGTCTTTTGGGGTTGTGGTTGGGTCTGTTTTTGCTTGTGTTGTGTGATTCTCTTAAATTTACTTCGAAAAGGATATATCTAACTTTGTTTTGTTATGATTGAAGAAAGAAGATGTCTGGCAGAAGAGGAAAGCGCGCGAATGTGAATCGTAATGTGGACCCAATAATTGCAGTTGCTGAAGTTATGCAGCGGATGACTGAAGTGATAACTCAGCAAAATCAGAGAGAAGCTCAACAGCAAGATGCTACTGCTGATGCCCTAAATTTATTTGAGTTTAGGTGTAACAACCCGCCACAGTTCAGAGGCGAGTTTAACCCTGAGAAGGCAAGTCTGTGGATACAAGACTTGGGAAAGATATTCGAAGGAAAGGGATGCACCGATGATAAGAAGGTGACGTATGCTACTTTTATGTTGAGAGGAGATGGTGAAAATTGGTGGAAAGGAACCCGCCGATTATTACAGGCTGAAGGAATTGAAATCACGTGAGAGGTATTTTCTGAAGTATTTCTGGAGAAGTACTTTCCTGCCAGTGCTAGACATGCCAAGGAGATGGAATTTCTTGGTTTACGTCAAGGCAATATGACTATTAATGAGTATGCTTCTAAGTTTGAGAGCTTGTCTCAGTTCTCAGACTATGTTCAAGCCTAACAGAATGATGCATGGAGATGTCGAAAGTTTGAGGAAGGATTGAAGGTAGAATTGCGACGAAGAGTGCTACCTTTGAAGATAAATCAATTTCATGCTTTGGTGGATACTTGTGGACGACTCAACGAGTTGGAGCCGTCACGGGATCTAAGGAACCGTAATTTTGGACCAACGAGGTTTCAGAGGGGAGGTAGCAGTAACAATAGTCAGTTTCAGCATAAGCCGTATTCGAGACCACTGGGAAATCAACCTCAACGTCCACCCGTTGGAGGAAGTTCTAGTGGTGAAAGAGCTGGTCAGAAAGTGGCGTTTACGCCAACATGTTTCAAGTGTGGAAAGAGTGGCCTTATCTCTAAGGATTGCTCAATCAGAGGGACAATCTGTTTTAATTGTCGACAACCTAGACATGTATCTAGGGATTGTACTCAGCCAGAGAGGAAGTCTGCTGTAAGCAATGTTCGTGCTAATCAGCCGAGATCTGGAGGGCGAGTATATACCATGACTGGAACTGAAGCTTCTCAGTCTGAGGATCTTATTTAGGGGGAAGGTGCCATTGAAGGTAATCTTCTGATTGTGCTATATGATTCAGGTGCAGCACATTCATTTATTGCATATGATTGTGTGGAACGATTAAAACTGCCTGTGTCTTCTCTGAGCTTTCAATTATTGTATCTACACTAACTGTCAAGCCTGTAGTTACATCCAAGATATGTCTGAATTGTCCTGTTGTTATAAAGGATCGTGTGTTTTTGGTCAATTTGATTTGTTTATCTCTTGTGGAAATAGATGTAATATTAGGAATGTATTGGTTATCTTCTAACCATATCCTTATAGACTGTGCAAACAAAACCATAGTTTTTCCCAAGGAAGAAAGTTCTGGATTTTTTACTGCTGTTAAAGTCAAGTCATTGTTGAGAGATGGAGCGCAGGGATATATGTTATTATCTTCTCTAGAAGTCAAAAGTAAGAAGGATGTGAATGCTATTCCTGTCGTCAATGAATTTCTAGAGATTTTTCCTAATGACGTACCTGGTTTGCCACCGAAAAGGGAGATCGAGTTTTCTATTGATTTGGTACCAGGAGCAGGTCGTATATCGATTGCACCATATCAGATGTCGCCAGCGGAACTGGTAGAATTGAAAAAACAATTGGAGGAACTATTGGAGAAACAATTTATGCGACCGAGTGTTTTACCTTGGGGAGCACCAGTACTTCTAGTCAAGAAGAAGGATGGAACTTCTCGTTTTTGGGTGGATTATCGCCAGTTGAACAAGGTTACTATAAAGAATAAATATCCATCTCTGAGAATTGACGATTTGATGGACCAGTTGAAAGGAGCAGTGATATTCTCTAAGATAGATCTGCGATCTGGTTATCATCAGATTCGTGTCAAGGTTGATCATGTGCCTAAAACAGCTTTTCGAACTCGCTACGGGCATTATGAGTATCAAGTGATGCCATTTGGAGTGACGAATACTCCTGCAATATTCATGGACTATATGAATAGAATTTTTCATCTATATCTAGATAGATTTGTCATTATTTTTATCAATGACATTCTGATCTATTCTCAATATAAGGAAGAGCATGCTGAACATCTCAGTATAGTTCTTCAGATTTTAAAGGAAAAAAAGTTGTATGCAAAATTGGCAAAGTGTGAATTTTGGCTAGAGGAAGTTCAATTTTTAGGTCATGTGATTTCCAAGGAAGGTATTGCGGTAGATCCATCGAAGGTGGAGACTATTTTGCAATGAGAAAGGCCTAAGACAGTGATGGAAGTCTGAAGTTTTGTTGGAATGGCCGGATATTACCGAAGGTTCATAAAGGGTTTTTCCAAGATAGCTAGACTGCTTACGCAGCTCACGAGGAAGAGTCAAGCTTTTGATTGGATGGAGGAACGTGAAGCGAGCTTCCAAGAATTGAAGAAAAGACTGACGACTGCACCAGTGCTAATTTTACCGGATCCTAACAGATCTTTTGAAGTGTATTGTGACGCTTCTTACCAGGGGTTAGGGTGCGTATTGATGCAAGATCGGAATGTGGTGGCTTATGCTTCTAGACAGTTGAAGGTTCATGAGAGAAACTATCCAACACATGATTTGGAATTAGCCGCAGTGGTTTTTGCATTGAAAGTGTGGAGGCATTTTCTGTATGGAGCTATGTTCAATGTCTTTAGTGATCATAAGAGTTTGAAGTACTTGTTTGATAAAAAAGAACTGAATATGAGGCAGAGGCGATGGTTGGAATTCTTAAAAGACTATGATTTTCAACTTCAATACCATCCAGGAAAGGCTAATGTGGTGGCGGATGCTCTGAGTAGAAAAGTAATTAGTGTTTCTGCGATGATGATAAGGGAGGAGGAATTGATTAACAAATTCAGATATTTATGGTTTTCAATGGATAATATGATTTCTTCACAATTCATTGCCAAAAAAGGGCTCAATCCACATTAATCAATTCTTAGTTCCACATATGGACTTACCAAAACACATCATCAAGTTTTCAAGAATAATACATTGTTACAATTCAACCCAAAGTTACATTTCCATTTCAAGACTTTTATCACCAAGCCTCTCTAGCGGAATTCTCTTGTAATTCTCGATCAATCTTTATTTCTCTTAATTAGCCAAGTTATTTTCTTTAATTAATTATGCTTATTGAGTAAATTAATCCAAGGTTCACTAAACCTCACACACTCTTGTTCTTTCCTTAAGTCCGAACTCACCCTAGGTCATCAAGTGACTTTCTTTCTTGCATTCCTTCCAATGGCATGAATCCAACCAATTTTTCCACCACATTGTTAGTTACTTCCATTTAATTACCTAAGTTTCCAAGGTTACTCACAATTTTAAGTCTTGAATCCCAAAAATACCTTAGAGGCCGTGAGCCTCCCAAAAGGGGTAAGAACCCAAAGTTTTCCATTACATTAATTTTCTCTTTAACCCTTAGTCATCTAAGTTCCAATTTTTACAAAATTAAATCTTGATCAACCAAAAACATGACCTCTTGGCCATGAATCCATAGTAGCAGAGAACCCTAAAATAATTGGATTTAATATTCATTTTCTTATTATATCATTCTGTTTCCTCAATCAATTCATTTTCAATTTAAACTCCTAAGTTCCAATACTCCACAATTTTTAGTCATTTGTTCCCCATTTTACGACCACTTGGCCGAAACCCTCACCAAAGGTCTCTAGACCCAAAATTTCCACCAACTCATCAAGTGATTACTTGAGTTCTGTTTTAGTACAAGGTTTGATCTCAAATCATCATTTTAATTCCTCAATTGATTCATTTTTATCCTAAGCTCTTAAATTCCAAATCACCATTAATTTAGTCATAAGTTTTCCATTTCTCCTCTCCATGGCCATGACACTAAATAGAGGTCTCTAGTTCCAACATTTCCACTAACTCTTCAATCAATTGCTTAAGCTCCATTTTAACACAAGGTTTGGTTCTTGATTCATCAATTAGGGCCATATGGCTGTGAATTACTCTTCAACATAGACAAAGATTCCTTATCTTCCACACATTATTCCAAGCACATAAAATATCACAAATAATCAACAACACATAATAATGCAATATTAAACAACAACATCATACAAAACACATAATCACCATTCACCAAAAATCAAACAAGTCAAATGGAGAGATCCACACATGGACTCCCCATTCTCAACCAAGATTCGTCCCCACCACCATGAGTGGTTGATGAGGATATTCTCCCTCTTACCTATGGAAGACAACTCAAGAAAGCAAACCTCTTGGTCCTCTCCTTGAAATTTAATCTAAAATCTCCAAGAAAACCTAGGATGATCAAACTTGTAGAATCAACAACTAAAGGTTGAAAAGATGAATCCTTGGTCACAAGGGTGGCCAAAGAACACGAAAAAGAGAAGAGAAAATAGAAAAAGTCATGAACTTTACCTTGAAGCTTCAAAGCTTAGAGCTTTAATGGTGGATGATGGAAATGGAAGATTTAGGTGGTGACCACTAAAGAGAAGGGTCTTAGAATAATGGAAGGAAACTAGAAATGTGATTGATTGAAATTGTTGTGATAGTGGAGGTGAAGAGTGGTGTGGTTCCGTGGAGGGAGAGGAAGAGAAGAAAAGAGAATGGCTTGAAGGAAAATGAGAAAAGAGAGAAAGTGGAGAAATAAAGTGTCTTGGAAACTTTTGAAAGTAAAAATGAAGGTGATAAAATGAGAAACAGTTTTGGTTCCCCTCAAGTTGCCTTTACCGTGGAAACAAGAGAGAGAGAGAAGGGAAATAGCTTTTTGCATGTATTGGAAATTTTCTAAGAAGTTTCCTTAAGGAGCTTTTTGATTAAATTAATCATTCTTTTGAAATAAAGTTGATAGATGTGACATAAAGTAGATTTTCTTTAGATAAGGTGATAAGATTTCTACTACAAGCTATTATCCAATGGACAAATGATACAGTTAGTAAACCTAGTATATATTGTCCAACAGATAATAAAGCGTACAACGATTGTACTTATCAAATAAAATCTCAAAAAACGTAAAACATCGTAATCCGTGTCTAGTGTCAAGTTGAGTAAGATCCCCCAATACTACTTTCATAGTTCAAGGCTCTTGAGGAAAATATCTCATTTCCTCAGCTCCGCTCAGTGCATACACAAAATGAAGAATAATATTAAAATAATCCACGTTCTCATAAAAATCCAGAAATATTCACAAAAAAATCACAAATATTAGGAAATGAGTATTTATGATAAAATAAGCAATTTTCGGGGTGTTACAATGAGAGGCAATGGAGGAAAGGAAATAAAGGGAAAATGTGGAATCCCGCTGGAAACATTTCATCTGCTAAGAGCACTTTAATCTTTCAGAAATGAATTTTCCAACCTTCATAGGTATTGCAACATCCTAATACAAATATCTAGATATATCCTAGATATACAAAATATATAAAGATAACCAATACTAGATACGTTACTTTTACATACTACATACTAATATATACCCATAATCACAACTGAGTAATTATAGAATGTAACACCCCTAGATCTAATAACTACGACACAATCGTCATTATACCACAATCACTAAATCCAGGTGTGTCACAACCTCAACATAGATCTTTTCAAAAATTTCCATTGTACATAAATAGAAAATATGAGCCCCGAATGAAACATATTTAGAACCCAACCATATAAAATACAACCACTGAAGGAAAAACATGTCATATATAATATATTCGTCCTTAACACAAAACACTGATAACACGAAACATAGTACTTACATATTCAAATAAAAGATGACAGGTACAAAAGCACATAAGGGGAAAGTAGTAACCCTGGGATAGGTACTACTAGCAGACAAAGTCGCAACCCTTATATATGTGATGCTTGGTGTCCCAGTCAACACGCCAGACATCAATGCCCCCATGAAGTTGCACCGGCACATAACCGAAGAAATCTCATACAGACACCATATCGGAAATAATGAATCAGCCCAATTCAATCAGTAAGGATGTTCTCCCTCATCTTCTTCCTCACGATCTTTTATCAAATATAATATAAAATAGAAATGCAGGGATACAGGAAAGAGGTGAGACACCAAGTATTCAATACTAATACGGCAGCAAGAAAACAAAATAACGCAAGACGCCTACATAACATCACAACAAATATATTCATCAACAGTAATAATAAAATAAGCAATAAAAGAGAAACAATAATAATATCTCAGGCAATAAATAGTTCAACAGTCAAAAAAATTTTACAACATAAAAAGAGATAATTTAACAGTTGTAAGTACTCATGCCAGATGAAATATTAGACTGACAATGTATAATGCATATAGTACCAAAATCCTACTCCATGGAGCTAGACATAAACATTCGGAGAGAATGATCAAGGAGTACATGTCAGTATCTTGTTAGCCTTAAAAATAAAAGGCTCATCATAAAAATAATCTTTTGCGTAATATGGCTTATACATGGCAGTCTCAACAAGATCGCAATATAGAAAGGTGTCTCGGTCCGGATCGTCAGTGTGTTTGCATCAGTTTATCCCACGGCACAGAGGAGCTCATAATTGTCCTTGTGAAACACCCGCACCCCGACGCCCCCAAGGTCAACACATATGACCTACACTTAGTCTATTCGCACCCGCACTAAGGTGTAATTCAATCTCCTAAGCATATATAATCTTTCCAGCAAAGTCCAATGGACATCACATATGCATGACGATTCAATGTACATCATGTATGTTCATCAATTGTATGTTCCTCATAACACAATGCATATCATGCATATTCATTAACAATATATATTTCTCATGGAACATACCACAATGGCATATAATCAATCATCAATAACTTCATGCTACAATTTCATCAATTAAACATCAACAAGTACTTTGTCCCACACATGGACTCATAATAGCATATAATCAATCCTCAAGAATATCATACATTTATAATATTCAAGTCAAATCACAATTTCACTTTATGAATCCAACATTCCTAATTTTCTAAGGCTTGATCAATTTTACAAATTTTGGGTCAAGGAAACCCTTGAAACTGTGGTCCCTCTCAAGAACTAATACTAAATCAATTTCTTCCATTACATTATTAATTACATATGTCTAGATTGCCTAATTCCCAAGGATGCACAAAAGCACCACTTGGACTCAAAATCCCTTTAGAGGCTGTGAGCCTCCCTAGAGCATCAAAACACAATTTTTCCATTTCATGCATCAATCCTTTAATACCTAATTACTTAAGTTTCATTTCATACAAAATCAAATCCAAACCCCTACAATTAGGGTCAAAACCGTGACCTCCCCCAAAGGGTAGGAAACCCTCAATTTTCCATTCATCTAATCCAAGCAATCCAACATCATCAAAGCATTCAAAACAACCAACACTTTCATATAAGTCAAGTAAACACATAACATGAAAAATAAGCATACAAAAAGAGCAATCCATTGAGGATTCCTCCATCAACAACACACAAAGGTTCCTTCACTATCAATAAAGGTTGAAGTGAGTAAATCTCCCTCTTATCTATTGAAGACAACATAAGAAAGTAAGCTCCTTTGTTCTTGATTTTCGTTTTCCACCTTCAAGAAAACCCTAAGGACATCAAAACTCACCAAAATCATCATCAAAGATTAGAAAAGCAACCATTGATCACCTAAGAGATCAAGAATCACGAAAATGGGGAGGAAAGGTGATAAAGCTACGAACTTTACCTTAAAGTCTCCAACTTTGGAGCTTGATGGAACAAAACGAAAATGGCAGATTTTGGTGATGGTCACAACATGAAAGTTACTTAGAATAGTGTTTAGATTCAAGATCAAGAGTTAGTTAGAATTAAAGAAGATGGATGAGTGGTTTGGAGGGGTAAGGCCGTGGAGATGGTGAGAGAATGGAGAAGAAAAGTGAGTTCCTTGTAGGTGATTTCAGCAAGAAAGAAAGATCTTCAATGGAAGTGTAGATTCAAGCATGGTTGAAGCTTAAAATCAAGCATCCATGGGAGGGAAATGGTGGGTGTAGCCGTGGAAGAGAGGAGGAAGAAGGAAGAAGAAAATGTGAGAGAAAAGTGAGAGGAGAGAAAGGTAGAGATGTAGCATTATCTTTGCCTCAATAGTTTAATATGTTAAGTTTTGATGATGACAAATACAATACAAAAAGAATGATGCTTATGCTTAATAGATGTGCTTTATAGATGACAAATGCATCACAAAAGAATATTGATCATGTTACATATATGTGCTTAAAAGAGATATATTGGATCATGCATGATTATGTACTTTATTTAGTTATACTTCACTTAATAATCATGCAATGAGATATATGTAACATTCTTATATGCATGTTATACTAATTAGAGTTATACATTTATAAATCATGCATATTAAGATATTAAGTTATGAATTTGGACTAACTATGCTTGTTTTAAGTAAGTAATACTTTGTAGGATAGTCCAAGTATCAAAAGTGAGCATTGCAACAAGAAAGCAAAAAATCACAATCATGCTCAACTCAAGAAGAATGAGAATGATAAAGATGTTCCAAGTAATTTACAAGATTTGAAGAGAAGAAATTTGTGGAAGCTTGGATTACATCAAGAATTGATATGGCAAAAGATCAAGTCCCAAGGTTCTTCAAGAATAGCTTATAGGACTTAGATCTTGTGTAAAGGTAAAAAGGAATCATACTAAGCTCAAATATGTTTCAACATCTTTAAAAGTGTTTCTTACATGTTTTAATGGCCAACAAACTGTTTTTGGAAAGTTAGTCTTGATGGTAGTTCAAACCTTTGAAAAATAGCCAAGTTTGTGTTTTGCAAAACTGACATTTAGTTACTATTTTGTCATAAATTTCAAAATACTTTGAGTTTTGTTATTAAACTTATTTCATATGAAAATAGACTCAAATATCTTTCCAATGAGTGGTCATTTGCTTTAAACGGATAAGAAATGAAGAAGTTATGACCATTTAAAGTCAGTTTTCAAAAACAATCAAGTTTGAGTTTTGAAAAGCTGACCTTTAGTCACTCTTTTGATCATAACTTTCAAAATACTTTGAGTTTTATTGTGAAACTCATTTCATTTGAAAATAGACTCAAAGATCTTTCCAATGACTGGTCATTTGCTTTAATCGGATAAGAAATGAAGAAGTTATGACCTTTTAAAGTCAGCTTTCGAAACCAGAAATGCTGTAATCGATTACACAAATCCTGTAATCGATTACAACGTTGACAGAAGCCCTGTAATCGATTACCAAAAGTGTGTAATCGAATACCAAGTGCCCAGAAACGTTTCTAACGGCTATAAACGGCTAGTTTTCATAAAAAATCATTTCTAAACACTACCAACGGCTATTTTATCATTTGGGCTCTATATATAAGTGATATTTGAAGTATTTACATCCTAAGAAACACAAGAACACTATACTTGATCCTTGAATCATCAAAATCATATTTTGAGCTTTAAAGTGTGAATCCTTGATACCCATAGTTCTTCAATTTGTATTATCCACTCTTGAGAGAGTTTCTTATTATCCATACTTTGTTCTTCAAGTTGTATATCTACTCTTGTGAGAGTTTATAATCTTTCTCTTCATCTCAAAATCATTGTAAGAGGGTGAGGTATCCCTCAAGAGAGAAAAGGGTGGGGTATCCCTTGTAGTGAGGCTTAAACACAAAGGGTGAGGTATCCCAAAGGTGTTGTGAGTGCTCTTGAATGTAAAGGTTTTTCAAGCACCTGTGAAGCTTGAGGAGTTGGAGGCTCTAGCACAAGGGTGAGGTATCCCAAGGTGTGAGGAGTGCTCTTGCTTGTACAAAGGTTTTCCTAGCACCCGTGAAGTCTAGGAGATAGTGAAGAAAATCTCAAGTTAAGCTTGGGGACTGGACGTAGGCTACAAGTGGATTGGTGGCCGAACCAGGATAAATCTTGTGTTTGATCTTCTCAACTCTATCTATTTACATTTATGCCTTAATTATATACGCTTGAGTTGAATTTGATATCTAGTTTATTTACTTGATTTATCCTATAGCCCAAGTAGTATTTGTGAAATCTATAGTAGTTGCACCTTTGTTAAACTTAGTCCGCTGCATTTATTAATTGAGTTATTCAAAATGCTTAATTTCTCAAAGGTGCATTAAAATTTGTAATCACCCAATTCACCCCCCTTCTTGGGTGATGGTTGCCATGGCTAACAAGTGGTATCAGAGCTTCGTGCTCTGGTAAAAGCTTAATCGCTTGGAGTTAAAGATCCTTGTTTGTTTGGCAACCATTAAAAGCTTTTCAAATGGAAAGTTTTGAAATTAATAAACCACCATTCTTTGATGGTGTGAATTTTGTTTATTGGAAAGCTAGAATGGAAATTTATATACAATCTATTGATATTGATTTGTGGGATATTGTGCTTGATGGATTTACTTGCAAATCAAAACAAACTTGGAATGCCTATGAAAAGAAATGCTTTTCTTTTAACATTAGAGCTATGCAAATTTTGAGAAATTGTTTAAATGATGATGCTTATGCTAAAATTAAGAATTGCTCTAGTGCTAAAGATATATGGGATGCTCTTGATTCTATCTATCTTGCTAATAATGATTTTGTGTATAAAGTTGTATATAGAGAGCAAGAAGAGAAAAAACCTCTAGAGGGAGACAACTTTGAAAAATGTCTTCAAGAACATGTTCAAAGTAAGAAAATGAGCTCAATGCCTCTTGATGATGATGGTGCTCAATTTGAAGAAGAGGAAATGCAAAACAAAATTGAGAAAGAAGATGTTCTTGAATCCTTGATGGACAACTATGATAAAGATGATGATTTCCTCAAAGAGCCAAGTATGCTACAAATTAAGACTACCTCCTATATAGCTATAAAGGACTTTGAGGTAAATGATGCTAAACTAGAATATAATCCTTCTTATTATGAAAGCTACAATGTGCATATGATGAAATATATGATGGTTTGTTGAATTTAGAAAAGAAAAACTTATCTTGTTTGGAAAACATTTCCTCCATTGAAAATGAAATTGAAACTTTGAAAAATGAATATGCTTTTCTTGATGAGGAAATGCCTTTGAAAAGTGAAACCTCAACTTCTTGTGAAAAGTGCATTGATTTAGAAAATAAAGTTGAGGACTTATCTTTTGAATTTGTCAAAGCTAATGATTCTAATTGCTTACATTCTATGCTTGTAAATGAGAATAAAATCAATGTTATTCCACATGAAAATTCAAGCAAGGCTTATGGCAAAAATAGTTTAGAATGTAAAAATAACAAAAGGCTTAAGTTTTCCAAAAATGATTTTCAAAAGACCAAATCATCATTAAATTCAATTGTTTGCAATTTTTGTGGTCATCTAGGACATATTTCTCATTTATGCAATTTATAATACTATGGTACGGGTTCCTAAAGATCCTAAAGGCCCTAGTACTAACATTCAAGGACCCAAGATAAAGTGGGTACCAAAAAGTCCTCCTAGTGTTTCAACTATGCAGAAAATTTCTCAAAAGGATGGACAAATTGGTCAAAGGATAGAAGAACCATCAAGAAGAATTCTTCCAAAGCCTAATGGTAGAAATTTTGGTCAAAGAAGGAAGATGACTTCAACCAAAGCTTCTCAAGTACAAAATGTAGGACTTGTAAAGTTCAAAACTCCAAAAGAGAAGCAATGGGTAAGAAAAAGTATTTCCTTGATTACAAAGGCCAAGGTATCAAAAGTTTTGACCTCTTATACACATTCACTTATAAAGTCAATGAATTTGAGGTATATTCCTTGTAGGCCTTAAGTGAATGATAGAATCATGTGTACTTGGTAAAATATGCATATATTGTTTAGCACATGATTATGTTCATTCTTATTGTACCATAGCTCATTAATTTGTTATACATCTTGGTACATAAAGTTCTACAATGCCTAAGTTCACTTCTTGTTTGGAATAGCTCATTTGATGAAAATATCTTAGAACTTGGCATATTGGATCAATCATGCATCTAACTCTTGCTAAAAATAATTTTTGCTGCATAATTCATCACTTAGTTGCATAATTTGTCCTCTCTTTGTATAATTTGTTTTCCTGCTGCATAATCTAAAATTCGTTGCTTAATGTGGTGTTTCTACTGCACAACCACCTTGATTAAATCAATTGTGAATCGAATAATGACTTGAGCGTTGGAGGTTCCCCTTTAGCTATTTTGCAGGTACTACATTATGCCAAAGATCCTCAAAAAGCTCAAAAACTTCACCAATCCATCAAAATGATGTAATTCTTGGTAAAAATAACATATTTGCATAATTATGTGTTTTGGATCACAATCTAGTTGGATTATATGCCTACATGCTGTTTGAAATTGATTTGGAATGCTTTGGAACAAATTTGAAAGGTTTAAAATTGATCTTTTTCTGTTCAAAATGCAAAATCTGAGTTTTAGCAAATTGGTAATCGATTACAATACCTTTGTAATCGATTACAAAGGCTCTGCCAAGCGTTCCAAGCCAAGTCGAAGCGGTGTAATCGATTACACCTCCAATGTAATCGATTACAACAATTCCAGAAGGCATGTAATCGATTACACCACATATGTAATCGATTACCAGGAATCCAGAACATGTGTAATCGATGGTAATCGATTACACACACATTGTAATCGATTACACACACATTGTAATCGATTACACAGGCTTTAAAAATGAGTTTTAGTGTGCAAAAAGCCATATTTATTTTGTTACTCACATTTTCTCTTGGTATATGCTTAATGATCAATGAAATGAAATATCTTTTACCTTTGTGAACTAATTTATTTATTTTTAATGCTTATTTGCTCATAAGTTTGGTATAATGACTAACCTCTATGGATCCAAAATTGGTGGATACCAAAGAAAGTTCTTTGAATTGTGTTGTAGGGTGACTATTTACTCAAGCATGCATTGAAGTGAAATACAACTACGTCACTTGAGGTTGGAAAAATTTGAAATGGTCCAAGTTCTCCAAGAATGATGAAAATATAAAAAGAATGGCATGGAGAACCACAACATTCTCAAGGAGCCTTGAGGCATGGAAGTTGGAATCACCTACAAAAACTCAAAGAATACACTTTTGGTGACATCAATCTCTTATCCTCTTCTATGCTTTAAATTGAATATCATGTGATATTTGGAGAAGTAGAGAGTTATTTTTACATGCCTTACATGATCATTGTTTGCCCTAAAATGATTATATATGTTTTGATGATGATCATGTCTTTCTTGACAAACTTGAATCTTGCTTTGAAAATGCTTAAACTAAGCTTTTGGATTCAAGTGCATATGTTCTTCCCTTATTCTTGTAAGAGCTGACATTGCATGGTTGATAATGTAGTACATGTTTTACATTATATATCAACCTAAATTATGCTTATAAATAAGTTTAAATGATATTTGATGCTAACCCATGTTTTAGAGAACTTTTGAAATATAGTCATC
This sequence comes from Ormosia emarginata, assembly GCA_029884605.1. Classification (NCBI taxonomy): domain Eukaryota; kingdom Viridiplantae; phylum Streptophyta; class Magnoliopsida; order Fabales; family Fabaceae; genus Ormosia; species Ormosia emarginata. The sequence continues at coordinate 5,743,714 of JAQQTP010000074.1, forward strand.
AAATATTGAAATATCAAACACATGTGGATAAATGAGAAATGTTGAAGGAAGAGGAACATGAGGAGACTTTCTTCAAATGAAATGGAATGAAATACTCATTGGAAGAAAGTACAAACTCAAAGGACCTAAATGAAGAACATTCTAAAGGAGCATCACTTTCTATCTAACCCAATAAGTATCTCTATCCCTAAACTATTGTGGTATTCTATATGCTATGGATTATATGATACTTGTTGATGAATTGATCTTAAATGATTTGATGTTTTCCTTACATGAGAAGTATGATTCGCATTGACAAAGTGCCCAATTGGATAATAACTTGCTAATTTTTGTCATTGCATATAGGGTGGATGATATTAGTACTATACATATTTTGATCCCTATAGCATATTTCCTCAATGTGAATGTTCGATATAAATGATTATCTTGATTTATGGTTTCTTTGTAGTATAACACCTATGAGAATCATGCTCTTGTCTTTAAAAGAATATGTGGTTTCAATATAAAACCCTTCTACCCTTCTAAAATGCTTTTGAAAATATAATGTGGTCTTACAAAATTCCTTTTGAAAGGGGGAGAAGTTTTAAAATGATTTTTGATTGATAGATTAAGAATATAATCTTTATGGTAATATGCTTACATGGTCTTGGCATGTATATTTCCCTTTATCCATCTTGTGCTTCAATGAGGGGGAGCCTAGCTCTTGAATTGTTATTTATATCTCATAGCTTACATCCTTATTTGACATGAAGTGTTCTATTGTTAATACTATCAACATTTCAATGAAGATCATCTCTTATTCTCTTTCCTCTATCAATGAAAGAAGGTAAACATTCTTAAACTTCATATCTTTTGAATCTTTCATTGAGAAATACTTGATATGTGGCAAGTTGTATGATCTTTCTTTTGAAAACTTCAATTCCATGACCTTACATGGATATTTAGCAACTCCTAACAAATGATATCAAGTGGTACTTATTTATCATGTGGTATGCAAGACATTATATGCTAGACATAATTTCTTAAGCTCATTGCTATCATGTGCTAAATGTTGATGTACCAAAATATGACAAGCACTACATGAATAATCTTTTATATCTTCAAATGATGTTTGTTTCATCTCTCTTTTCTTGAAACATATGTAGAATTAAATAAAGGGAGATAGTTATGATTTGAATAACTTGAAGAAGTTTATGAGTTTTGATGATCTTACTACTTTTGACAACACGAGTTTTATCTATAAAGGGAGCGAAAATATTATATTTTCTTCCTAAGCCTTTTTGTTGATGTCAAATAGGGGGAGTGAAAATTGGAAAGAAAAATATGATTTTATTGTTTGAAATTCTTACATGAATATCTATTCTTCTATATTGCATATTTTTCTTTGGTGATTTGTCATCATCAAAAAGGGGGAGATTGTAGCATTATCTTTGCCTCAATAGTTTAATATGTTAAGTTTTGATGATGACAAATACAATACAAAAAGAATGATGCTTATCCTTAATAGATGTGCTTTATAGATGACAAATGCATCACAAAAGAATATTGATCATGTTACATATATGTGCTTAAAAGAGATATATTGGATCATGCATGATTATGTACTTTATTTAGTTATACTTCACTTAATAATCATGCAATGAGATATATGCAACATTCTTATATGCATGTTATACTAATTAGAGTTATACATTTATAAATCATGCATATTAAGATATTAAGTTATGAATTTGGACTAACTATGCTTGTTTTAAGTGAGTAATACTTTGTAGGATAGTCCAAGTATCAAGAGTGAGCATTGCAACAAGAAAGCAAAAAATCACAATCATGCTCAACTCAAGAAGAATGAGAATGATAAAGATGTTCCAAGTAATTTACAAGATTTGAAGAGAAGAAATTTGTGGAAGCTTGGATTACATCAAGAATTGATATGGCAAAAGATCAAGTCCCAAGGTTCTTCAAGAATAGCTTATAGGACTTAGATCTTGTGTAAAGGTAAAAAGGAATCATACTAAGCTCAAATATGTTTCAACATCTTTAAAAGTGTTTCTTACATGTTTTAATGGCCAACAAACTGTTTTTGGAAAGTTAGTCTTGATGGTAGTTCAAACCTTTGAAAAATAGCCAAGTTTGTGTTTTGCAAAACTGACATTTAGTTACTATTTTGATCATAACTTTCAAAATACTTTGAGTTTTGTTATGAAACTTATTTCATATGAAAATAGACTCAAATATCTTTCCAATGAGTGGTCATTTGCTTTAAACGGATAAGAAATGAAGAAGTTATGACCATTTAAAGTCAGTTTTCAAAAATAATCAAGTTTGAGTTTTGAAAAGCTGACCTTTAGTCACTCTTTTGATCATAACTTTCAAAATACTTTGATTTTTATTGTGAAACTTGTTTCATTTGAAAATAGACTCAAAGATCTTTCCAATGACTGGTCATTTGCTTTAATCGGATAAGAAATGAAGAAGTTATGACCTTTTAAAGTCACTTTGAAATCAGAAATGCTGTAATCGATTACACAAATCCTCGTAATCGATTACAACGTTGACAAGCCCATGTAATCGATTACCAAAAGTGTGTAATCGATTACCAAGTACCCAGAAACATTTCTAACGACTATAAATGGCTAGTTTTCATAAAAAAATATTTATAAACACTACCAATGGCTATTTTATCATTTGGGCTCTATATAAGTGATATTTGAAGTATTTACATCCTAAGAAACACAAGAACACTATACTTGATCCTTGAATCATCAAAATCATATTTTGAGCTTTAAAGTGTGAATCCTTGATACTCATAGTTCTTCAATTTGTATTATCCACTCTTGAGAGAGTTTCTTATTATCCATACTTTGTTCTTCAAGTTGTATATCTACTCTTGTGAGAGTTTATAATCTTTCTCTTCATCTCAAAATCATTGTAAGAGGGTGAGGTATCCCTCAAGAGAGAAAAGGGTGAGGTATCCCTTGTAGTGAGGCTTAAACACAAAGGGTGAGGTATCCCAAAGGTGTTGTGAGTGCTCTTGAATGTAAAGGTTTTTCAAGCACCTGTGAAGCTTGAAGAGTTGGAGGCTCTAGCACAAGGGTGAGGTATCCCAAGGTGTGAGGAGTGCTCTTGCTTGTACAAAGGTTTTCCTAGCACCCGTGAAGTCTAGGAGATAGTGAAGAAAATCTCAAGTTAAGCTTGGGGACTGGACGTAGGCTACAAGTGGATTGGTGGCCGAACCAGGATAAATCTTGTGTTTGATCTTCTCAACTCTATCTATTTACATTTATGCCTTAATTATATACGCTTGAGTTGAATTTGATATCTAGTTTATTTACTTGATTTATCCTATAGCCCAAGTAGTATTTGTGAAATCTATAATAGTTGCACCTTTGTTAAACTTATTCCGCTGCATTTATTAATTGAGTTATTCAAAATGCTTAATTTCTCAAAGGTGCATTAAAATTTGTAATCACCCAATTCACCCCCCTCTTGGGTGATGGTTGCCATGGCTAACAAGTGGTATCAGAGCTTCGTGCTCTGGTAAAAGCTTAATCGCTTGGAGTTAAAGATCCTTGTTTGTTTGGCAACCATTAAAAGCTTTTCAAATGGAAAGTTTTGAAATTAATAAACCACCATTCTTTGATGGTGTGAATTTTGTTTATTGGAAAGCTAGAATGGAAATTTATATACAATCTATTGATATTGATTTGTGGGATATTGTGCTTGATGGATTTACTTGCAAATCAAAACAAACTTGGAATGCCTATGAAAAGAAATGCTTTTCTTTTAACATTAGAGCTATGCAAATTTTGAGAAATTGTTTAAATGATGATGCTTATGCTAAAATTAAGAATTGCTCTAGTGCTAAAGATATATGGGATGCTCTTGATTCTATCTATCTTGCTAATAATGATTTTGTGTATAAAGTTGTATATAGAGAGCAAGAAGAGAAAAACCTCTAGAGGGAGACAACTTTGAAAAATGTCTTCAAGAACATGTTCAAAGTAAGAAAATGAGCTCAATGCCTCTTGATGATGATGGTGCTCAATTTGAAGAAGAGGAAATGCAAAACAAAATTGAGAAAGAAGATGTTCTTGAATCCTTGATGGACAACAATGATAAAGATGATGATTTCCTCAAAGAGCCAAGTATGCTACAAATTAAGACTACCTCCTATATAGCTATAAAGGACTTTGAGGTAAATGATGCTAAACTAGAATATAATCCTTCTTATTATGAGCTACAATGTGCATATGATGAAATATATGATGGTTTGTTGAATTTAGAAAAGAAAAACTTATCTTGTTTGGAAAACATTTCCTCCATTGAAAATGAAATTGAAACTTTGAAAAATGAATATGCTTTTCTTGATGAGGAAATGCCTTTGAAAAGTGAAACCTCAACTTCTTGTGAAAAGTGCATTGATTTAGAAAATAAAGTTGAGGACTTATCTTTTGAATTTGTCAAAGCTAATGATTCTAATTGCTTACATTCTATGCTTGTAAATGAGAATAAAATCAATGTTATTCCACATGAAAATTCAAGCAAGGCTTATGGCAAAAATAGTTTAGAATGTAAAAATAACAAAAGGCTTAAGTTTTCCAAAAATGATTTTCAAAAGACCAAATCATCATTAAATTCAATTGTTTGCAATTTTTGTGGTCATCTAGGACATATTTCTCATTTATGCAATTATATAATACTTATATGAGTATGGTATGGGTTCCTAAAGATCCTAAAGGCCCTAGTACTAACATTCAAGGACCCAAGATAAAGTGGGTACCAAAAAGTCCTCCTAGTGTTTCAACTATGCAGAAAATTTCTCAAAAGGATGGACAAATTGGTCAAAGGATAGAAGAACCATCAAGAAGAATTCTTCCAAAGCCTAATGGTAGAAATTTTGGTCAAAGAAGGAAGATGACTTCAACCAAAGCTTCTCAAGTACAAAATGTAGGACTTGTAAAGTTCAAAACTCCAAAAGAGAAGCAATGGGTAAGAAAAAGTATTTCCTTGATTACAAAGGCCAAGGTATCAAAAGTTTTGACCTCTTATACACATTCACTTATAAAGTCAATGAATTTGAGGTATATTCCTTGTAGGCCTTAAGTGAATGATAGAATCATGTGTACTTGGTAAAATATGCATATATTGTTTAGCACATGATTATGTTCATTCTTATTGTACCATAGCTCATTAATTTGTTATACATCTTGGTACATAAAGTTCTACAATGCCTAAGTTCACTTCTTGTTTGGAATAGCTCATTTGATGAAAATATCTTAGAACTTGGCATATTGGATCAATCATGCATCTAACTCTTGCTAAAAATAATTTTTGCTGCATAATTCATCACTTAGTTGCATAATTTGTCCCTCTCTATTTGTATAATTTGTTTTCCGCTGCATAATCTAAAATTCGTTGCTTAATGTGGTGTTTCTACTGCACAACCACCTTGATTAAATCAATTGTGAATCGAATAATGACTTGAGCGTTGGAGGTTCCCCTTTAGCTATTTTGCAGGTACTACATTATGCCAAAGATCCTCAAAAAGCTCAAAAACTTCACCAATCCATCAAAATGATGTAATTCTTGGTAAAAATAACATATTTGCATAATTATGTGTTTTGGATCACAATCTAGTTGGATTATATGCCTACATGCTGTTTGAAATTGATTTGGAATGCTTTGGAACAAATTTGAAAGGTTTAAAATTGATCTTTTTCTGTTCAAAATGCAAAATCTGAGTTTTAGCAAATTGGTAATCGATTACAATACCTTTGTAATCGATTACAAAGGCTCTGCCAAGCGTTCCAAGCCAAGTCAGAAAGCAGGTAATCGATTACACCTCCAATGTAATCGATTACAACAATTCCAGAAGGCATGTAATCGATTACACCACATATGTAATCGATTACCAGGAATCCAGAACATGTGTAATCGATGGTAATCGATTACACACACATTGTAATCGATTACACAAGCTTTAAAAATGAGTTTTAGTGTGCAAAAAGTCATATTTATTTTGTTACTCACATTTTCTCTTGGTATATGCTTAATGATCAATGAAATGAAATATCTTTTACCTTTGTGAACTAATTTATTTATTTTTAATGCTTATTTGCTCATAAGTTTGGTATAATGACTAACCTCTATGGATCCAAAATTGGTGGATACCAAAGAAAGTTCTTTGAATTGTGTTGTAGGGTGACTATTTACTCAAGCATGCATTGAAGTGAAATACAACTACGTCACTTGAGGTTGGAAAAATTTGAAATGGTCCAAGTTCTCCAAGAATGATGAAAATATAAAAAGAATGGCATGGAGAACCACAACATTCTCAAGGAGCCTTGAGGCATGGAAGTTGGAATCACCTACAAAAACTCAAAGAATACACTTTTGGTGACATCAATCTCTTATCCTCTTCTATGCTTTAAATTGAATATCATGTGATATTTGGAGAATTTTTTTTTTGTCCTTGATTGGCATACTAGAGAGTTATTTTTACATGCCTTACATGATCATTGTTTGCCCTAAAATGATTATATATGTTTTGATGATGATCATGTCTTTCTTGACAAACTTGAATCTTGCTTTGAAAATGCTTAAACTAAGCTTTTGGATTCAAGTGCATATGTTCTTCCCTTATTCTTGTAAGAGCTGACATTGCATGGTTGATAATGTAGTACATGTTTTACATTATATATCAACCTAAATTATGCTTATAAATAAGTTTAAATGATATTTGATGCTAACCCATGTTTTAGAGAACTTTTGAAATATAGTCATCAAATATTGAAATATCAAACACATGTGGATAAATGAGAAATGTTGAAGGAAGAGGAACATGAGGAGACTTTCTTCAAATGAAATGGAATGAAATACTCATTGGAAGAAAGTACAAACTCAAAGGACCTAAATGAAGAACATTCTAAAGGAGCATCACTTTCTATCTAACCCAATAAGTATCTCTATCCCTAAACTATTGTGGTATTCTATATGCTATGGATTATATGATACTTGTTGATGAATTGATCTTAAATGATTTGATGTTTTCCTTACATGAGAAGTATGATTCGCATTGACAAAGTGCCTAATTGGATAATAACTTGCTAATTTTTGTCATTGCATATAGGGTGGATGATATTAGTACTATACATATTTTGATCCCTATAGCATATTTCCTCAATGTGAATGTTCGATATAAATGATTATCTTGATTTATGGTTTCTTTGTAGTATAACACCTATGAGAATCATGCTCTTGTCTTTAAAAGAATATGTGGTTTCAATATAAAACCCTTCTACCCTTCTAAAATGCTTTTGAAAATATAATGTGGTCTTACAAAATTCCTTTTGAAAGGGGGAGAAGTTTTAAAATGATTTTTGATTGATAGATTAAGAATATAATCTTTATGGTAATATGCTTACATGGTCTTGGCATGTATATTTCCCTTTATCCATCTTGTGCTTCAATGAGGGGGAGCCTAGCTCTTGAATTGTTATTTATATCTCATAGCTTACATCCTTATTTGACATGAAGTGTTCTATTGTTAATACTATCAACATTTCAATGAAGATCATCTCTTTTTCTCTTTCCCTCTATCAATGAAAGAAGGTAAACATTCTTAAACTTCATATCTTTTGAATCTTTCATTGAGAAATACTTGATATGTGGCAAGTTGTATGATCTTTCTTTTGAAAACTTCAATTCCATGACCTTACATGGATATTTAGCAACTCCTAACAAATGATATCAAGTGGTACTTATTTATCATGTGGTATGCAAGACATTATATGCTAGACATAATTTCTTAAGCTCATTGCTATCATGTGCTAAATGTTGATGTACCAAAATATGACAAGCACTACATGAATAATCTTTTATATCTTCAAATGATGTTTGTTTCATCTCTCTTTTCTTGAAACATATGTAGAATTAAATAAAGGGAGATAGTTATGATTTGAATAACTTGAAGAAGTTTATGAGTTTTGATGATCTTACTACTTTTGACAACACGAGTTTTATCTATAAAGGGAGCGAAAATATTATATTTTCTTCCTAAGCCTTTTTGTTGATGTCAAATAGGGGGAGTGAAAATTGGAAAGAAAAATATGATTTTATTGTTTGAAATCTTACATGAATATCTATTCTTCTATATTGCATATTTTTCTTTGGTGATTTGTCATCATCAAAAAGGGGGAGATTGTAGCATTATCTTTGCCTCAATAGTTTAATATGTTAAGTTTTGATGATGACAAATACAATACAAAAAGAATGATGCTTATCCTTAATAGATGTGCTTTATAGATGACAAATGCATCACAAAAGAATATTGATCATGTTACATATATGTGCTTAAAAGAGATATATTGGATCATGCATGATTATGTACTTTATTTAGTTATACTTCACTTAATAATCATGCAATGAGATATATGCAACATTCTTATATGCATGTTATACTAATTAGAGTTATACATTTATAAATCATGCATATTAAGATATTAAGTTATGAATTTGGACTAACTATGCTTGTTTTAAGTGAGTAATACTTTGTAGGATAGTCCAAGTATCAAGAGTGAGCATTGCAACAAGAAAGCAAAAATCACAATCATGCTCAACTCAAGAAGAATGAGAATGATAAAGATGTTCCAAGTAATTTACAAGATTTGAAGAGAAGAAATTTGTGGAAGCTTGGATTACATCAAGAATTGATATGGCAAAAGATCAAGTCCCAAGGTTCTTCAAGAATAGCTTATAGGACTTAGATCTTGTGTAAAGGTAAAAAGGAATCATACTAAGCTCAAATATGTTTCAACATCTTTAAAAGTGTTTCTTACATGTTTTAATGGCCAACAAACTGTTTTTGGAAAGTTAGTCTTGATGGTTGTTCAAAACTTTGAAAAATAGCCAAGTTTGTGTTTTGCAAAACTGACATTTAGTTACTATTTTGATCATAACTTTCAAAATACTTTGATTTTTGTTATGAAACTTATTTCATATGAAAATAGACTCAAATATCTTTCCAATGAGTGGTCATTTGCTTTAAACGGATAAGAAATGAAGAAGTTATGACCATTTAAAGTCAGTTTTCAAAAACAATCAAGTTTGAGTTTTGAAAAGCTGACCTTTAGTCACTCTTTTGATCATAACTTTCAAAATACTTTGATTTTTATTGTGAAACTTGTTTCATTTGAAAATAGACTCAAAGATCTTTCCAATGACTGGTCATTTGCTTTAATCGGATAAGAAATGAAGAAGTTATGACCTTTTAAAGTCAGCTTTCGAAACCAGAAATGCTGTAATCGATTACACAAATCCTGTAATCGATTACAACGTTGACAGAAGCCCTGTAATCGATTACCAGAAGTGTGTAATCGATTACCAAGTGCCCAGAAACGTTTCTAACGGCTATAAATGGCTAGTTTTCATAAAAAATCATTTCTAAACACTACCAACGGCTATTTTATCATTTGGGCTCTATATATAAGTGATATTTGAAGTATTTACATCCTAAGAAACACAAGAACACTATACTTGATCCTTGAATCATCAAAATCATATTTTGAGCTTTAAAGTGTGAATCCTTGATACCCATAGTTCTTCAATTTGTATTATCCACTCTTGAGAGAGTTTCTTATTATCCATACTTTGTTCTTCAAGTTGTATATCTACTCTTGTGAGAGTTTATAATCTTTCTCTTCATCTCAAAATCATTGTAAGAGGGTGAGGTATCCCTCAAGAGAGAAAAGGGTGGGGTATCCCTTGTAGTGAGGCTTAAACACAAAGGGTGAGGTATCCCAAAGGTGTTGTGAGTGCTCTTGAATGTAAAGGTTTTTCAAGCACACTGTGAAGCTTGAGGAGTTGGAGGCTCTAGCACAAGGGTGAGGTATCCCAAGGTGTGAGGAGTGCTCTTGCTTGTACAAAGGTTTTCCTAGCACCCGTGAAGTCTAGGAGATAGTGAAGAAAATCTCAAGTTAAGCTTGGGGACCTGGACGTAGGCTTACAAGTGGATTGGTGGCCGAACCAGGATAAATCTTGTGTTTGATCTTCTCAACTCTATCTATTTACATTTATGCCTTAATTATATACGCTTGAGTTGAATTTGATATCTAGTTTATTTACTTGATTTATCCTATAGCCCAAGTAGTATTTGTGAAATCTATAGTAGTTGCACCTTTGTTAAACTTAGTCCGCTGCATTTATTAATTGAGTTATTCAAAATGCTTAATTTCTTAAAGGTGCATTAAAATTTGTAATCACCCAATTCACCCCCCTTCTTGGGTGATGGTTGCCATGGCTAACAAGTGGTATCAGAGCTTCGTGCTCTGGTAAAAGCTTAATCGCTTGGAGTTAAAGATCCTTGTTTGTTTGGCAACCATTAAAAGCTTTTCAAATGGAAAGTTTTGAAATTAATAAACCACCATTCTTTGATGGTGTGAATTTTGTTTATTGGAAAGCTAGAATGGAAATTTATATACAATCTATTGATATTGATTTGTGGGATATTGTGCTTGATGGATTTACTTGCAAATCAAAACAAACTTGGAATGCCTATGAAAAGAAATGCTTTTCTTTTAACATTAGAGCTATGCAAATTTTGAGAAATTGTTTAAATGATGATGCTTATGCTAAAATTAAGAATTGCTCTAGTGCTAAAGATATATGGGATGATCTTGATTCTATCTATCTTGCTAATAATGATTTTGTGTATAAAGTTGTATATAGAGAGCAAGAAGAGAAAAAACCTCTAGAGGGAGACAACTTTGAAAAATGTCTTCAAGAACATGTTCAAAGTAAGAAAATGAGCTCAATGCCTCTTGATGATGATGGTGCTCAATTTGAAGAAGAGGAAATGCAAAACAAAATTGAGAAAGAAGATGTTCTTGAATCCTTGATGGACAACTATGATAAAGATGATGATTTCCTCAAAGAGCCAAGTATGCTACAAATTAAGACTACCTCCTATATAGCTATAAAGGACTTTGAGGTAAATGATGCTAAACTAGAATATAATCCTTCTTATTATGAGCTACAATGTGCATATGATGAAATATATGATGGTTTGTTGAATTTAGAAAAGAAAAACTTATCTTGTTTGGAAAACATTTCCTCCATTGAAAATGAAATTGAAACTTTGAAAAATGAATATGCTTTTCTTGATGAGGAAATGCCTTTGAAAAGTGAAACCTCAACTTCTTGTGAAAAGTGCATTGATTTAGAAAATAAAGTTGAGGACTTATCTTTTGAATTTGTCAAAGCTAATGATTCTAATTGCTTACATTCTATGCTTGTAAATGAGAATAAAATCAATGTTATTCCACATGAAAATTCAAGCAAGGCTTATGGCAAAAATAGTTTAGAATGTAAAAATAACAAAAGGCTTAAGTTTTCTAAAAATGATTTTCAAAAGACCAAATCATCATTAAATTCAATTGTTTGCAATTTTTGTGGTCATCTAGGACATATTTCTCATTTATGCAATTTATAATACTATGGTACGGGTTCCTAAAGATCCTAAAGGCCCTAGTACTAACATTCAAGGACCCAAGATAAAGTGGGTACCAAAAAGTCCTCCTAGTGTTTCAACTATGCAGAAAATTTCTCAAAAGGATGGACAAATTGGTCAAAGGATAGAAGAACCATCAAGAAGAATTCTTCCAAAGCCTAATGGTAGAAATTTTGGTCAAAGAAGGAAGATGACTTCAACCAAAGCTTCTCAAGTACAAAATGTAGGACTTGTAAAGTTCAAAACTCCAAAAGAGAAGCAATGGGTAAGAAAAAGTATTTCCTTGATTACAAAGGCCAAGGTATCAAAAGTTTTGACCTCTTATACACATTCACTTATAAAGTCAATGAATTTGAGGTATATTCCTTGTAGGCCTTAAGTGAATGATAGAATCATGTGTACTTGGTAAAATATGCATATATTGTTTAGCACATGATTATGTTCATTCTTATTGTACCATAGCTCATTAATTTGTTATACATCTTGGTACATAAAGTTCTACAATGCCTAAGTTCACTTCTTGTTTGGAATAGCTCATTTGATGAAAATATCTTAGAACTTGGCATATTGGATCAATCATGCATCTAACTCTTGCTAAAAATAATTTTTGCTGCATAATTCATCACTTAGTTGCATAATTTGTCCCTCTGCTGTATAATTTGTTTTCCTGCTGCATAATCTAAAATTCGTTGCTTAATGTGGTGTTTCTACTGCACAACCACCTTGATTAAATCAATTGTGAATCGAATAATGACTTGAGCGTTGGAGGTTCCCCTTTAGCTATTTTGCAGGTACTACATTATGCCAAAGATCCTCAAAAAGCTCAAAAACTTCACCAATCCATCAAAATGATGTAATTCTTGGTAAAAATAACATATTTGCATAATTATGTGTTTTGGATCACAATCTAGTTGGATTATATGCCTACATGCTGTTTGAAATTGATTTGGAATGCTTTGGAACAAATTTGAAAGGTTTAAAATTGATCTTTTTCTGTTCAAAATGCAAAATCTGAGTTTTAGCAAATTGGGAATCGATTACAATACCTTTGTAATCGATTACAAAGGCTCTGCCATGCGTTCCAAGCCAAGTCAGAAAGCAGGTAATCGATTACACCTCCAATGTAATCGATTACAACAATTCCAGAAGGTTTAGCACCTGTGAAGCTTGAGGAGTTGGAGGCTCTAGCACAAGGGTGAGGTATCCCAAGGTGTGAGGAGTGCTCTTGCTTGTACAAAGGTTTTCCTAGCACCCATGAAGTCTAGGAGATAGTGAAGAAAATCTCAAGTTAAGCTTGGGGACTGGACGTAGGCTACAAGTGGATTGGTGGCCGAACCAGGATAAATCTTGTGTTTGATCTTCTCAACTCTATCTATTTACATTTATGCCTTAATTATATACGCTTGAGTTGAATTTGATATCTAGTTTATTTACTTGATTTATCCTATAGCCCAAGTAGTATTTGTGAAATCTATAATAGTTGCACCTTTGTTAAACTTATTCCGCTGCATTTATTAATTGAGTTATTCAAAATGCTTAATTTCTCAAAGGTGCATTAAAATTTGTAATCACCCAATTCACCCCCCTCTTGGGTGATGGTTGCCATGGCTAACAAGAGAGAGAAAGTGATAGCAAAATTTGAAATGAAATGAAATGTGGCTTTAGTGTATTTTGTGTAAATGCATGGAAAAAAATGAGTGGGCACAAAGAGCCCCCAAAATTGTGTGGTGGAGAGAAGGAGAGAGGAAATTATGGCTTCTCCTACAAGCCATGAGGAAATTGCTACGAAGCTTCCTCCAAGCTTCTCCAACAAGCTAAGCTTCCACCTTTTGAAAAATCAAAGTGATGTCATGGTGATGATGTCACCATTATAATGTCATTAAAGTGTTCTCTAAAATATGACTAACACTGTATCAGATTTATTATCAGTGGACAGAAGTTACAGTGAACAAAAATCGGTATTTATTGTTCAACGGATAATAAAATTATTCTGTGATTTTTATTTATTAAATAAAAATTTTAAAAAAGTGAAATCTCGTAAATCGTATTTGACCTCGGGTTTAGTAACATCCCCCGTCGACGTTTCCATAGCTCAAGGTTCTCGGAAAAAATATCTCATTTTTTGAGCTCCGCTCAGCGCGCACGTAAAATGAGAAATAATATTAAAATATTCCATGTCTCCGAAAAAATCCAAAAAAAATCCCAAAATTCACAAATATTATAAAATGACTATCTATCACAAAATTATCAATTTTTGGGGTGTTACAACTCTCCCCTTCAAATAGAAATTTCATCTGCGAAATTTTTATTCCTTAGAATAAATATGGATGTTGTTTCTTCATCTTACCTTCTAACTTTCACATCACGTCTCTAGTCATGTCAATTCAGATCCCCCTTACCAATGTGATCTCCCTGCCTCCATGTTGCTTTGCTCTCCTACCCTCGATCTTCACAGGAAGCATTTCATATATCAAACTCTCTCTTAATTGTACTGTGTCCAGTTTGATGACATGGTTGGATCAGGGATACACTTTCGTAATTATGACATATGGAAGATATTATGAAGATTTAGAAAGAAAGGATGACATAATTAGTTGATAGGCTACCGGACCAATCCGAAGAGAAATTTGATATAGTCCAAAGAATTTGGGAATGAGTTGGTTGGCAACTCAGACAAGATGACATACATTTAACAACATCTCTCTTCATTCCTTGCTACCAATATATCTATTTTAGGTCTTAATACACCTTGGTCTTTCCGATGTGTATACTCAACTTACTCGTGTGAGCTTCATTGAAAATTAACTCCTTAAGTTCTGACCCATTAGGTATACAGACCTTACTCGTGAACATCAAGCTTCCGTCGAATTCCTTCCTCACACTCTAACGTCATGCCTTGTTTCAATAGCTTCTTCTCGTCTTGTAGAAATTGGTCACTTTTCTACTTCTCTTGAATTTCTCCCAACAGATCATTCAAAATAGTAACTATATCTAGACATGCCTCATCCAGTGTCATTTCAAATGACAACCACTTGTCCTTGAATTACTCCATTAATTCTTTCTTCTTGACTATCATAATGAAGATATTAAGTAGTTTCTAGTTCAAAGCGTCTGCTATGACGTTTGCTTTTCTAGGATGATACTAAAGCTAGAAGTCATACTCCTTCAAAATTTCTAATCACCTTCTATGTCTCATGTTTGGTTTCTTCTCGTCGAATAAATACTTCAAGCTCTTGTGAGTGCTAAAGGCGTTGAATATTGCTCCATACAAAAAGAGTCTTCATATCCTCAGAGCAAATACAACTGCGGCTAACACCAAGTCGTGAACCACCGAGGTTTTCATTGAAATGATCTAGCAGAATATAACTAGAAAATTACCAATCTATTCCTAAAATTATGAACTCTAATAGGTGTGATTTTAGGTAAGCAAGTCAAATCAACAAAAAATTTGATCTTTAGTAGAAATAGGATAGGTTAAATAAATCTAAATATCAACGATAAGTCTTAGTAACAAAAGTAGAAACAACTAGGTCAAAGATAATTGAAGACACAGATGAATCCAAATGATCCACGCAGTCATACGCTATAAAGAAATGAGTTGCCCCCAGAATTATACAGCACAATTACGGGATCGTCGCTTGTGGCACAATCTCCATTGTTTCGATCTTCAGTCTGGGAAACTTTTGCTCCATCCAGGATATATTTTTTCCCTTCAGCTTGGGATCTTGAAGCACACGCATCATTAACTGAGGACTTCTTCTTCGATGGAAGACAGTCTCTAGAAATGTGTCCGAGCTTCCCACATTTGAAACAAATTACTCCCTTGATCTTACACTCCCTCGTTAAATGGTTCTTTCCATACTTCTTACATCTTGGTAAAGATGTCACAGTCTGGTTGGAACTAGGTCACTAACACTTCCTCCATAAGCTGGATATTGTCATTGCTTCCTTAACAATCGTGAGTATAGTTTCTGCTTAAACTGATTAACCTTTCTATTATTCCTCCTTTAGAATCTAAGCAATCCAAGGTCACCCCAAAGTCAACTTTCCTCCAATAGAATATGAACTTCAACTTCCAATTCTTGTTGCTGTGCAGCCCTCTGATCTTGGTGAGTTATCACGTCAGCTATCCTTTGCATTTTTTTTGCAGTCGTAGCCATACTTCCATCATCTCGTCCTGCACTTACATGCGTACGTCCACCATGAACCATTGTCCTTGTAAGTCTACTGTCAGCCATTGACTTTCTTCAAAGATGGACAAAACATGACAAAACAAAAGCAAACGTAATTATTTCAAACAGTATTGTCTCCTTTCGGAAACGAAACACAAAGAATCATATAATTCAAACAAGATAAGTCTAATCCACGAATCCTAACAGTCTCCAACTCGAGTTTCTTCATTCTGCCTTCTATGGCGCAACCTCTTGCAAGTCTTCAACTCCCAAATAGCTTCTTAACCTAAACTTACACCAGTCATTTCTTTTCTCCAGAAGATCGGTTCTCCAAAACCTCTTAGTCTCCTTACTAAAAGAATTCCTATTCTCCTAATACACCTAGGTAAAGTCATAGTTTCATGTACACACAAAACATTACATATTGAGCAGGCCAATCCTCAATATCATGCAACTGTATAACAGTAGCTACTAACATTCAACCTACGGCAAGCCATGCATTCTTTTCCCATCATCTCAATCAAGAGACAAGGAAGTGCACAACATACAAAAGTTCTAATATGCCTAAACATAGCAAGTCCATACCCCGGCTCAACAGGATGAACTGCTCTGATACCACCTAGTGTAACACCCCTAGATCTAATAACTACGGCACAATTGTCATTACACCACAGTCACTAAATCCAGGCGTGTCACAGCCTCAACATAGATCTTTTCAAAATTTTCATTGTACATAAATAGAAAATATGAGCCCGGAATGAAACATATTTAGTACCCAACCATATAAAATACAACCACTGAATGAAAAATATATTTCATATATAATATATTCGTCCTTAACACAAAACACTAATAACATGAAACATAGTACTTATATATTCAAATAAAAGATGACGGGTACAAAAGCACAGAAAGGGAAAGTAGTAACCTTGGGATAGGTACTACTAGCAGACAAAGCCGCAACCTATATATATGTGACGCTCAGTGTCCTAATCGACATGCCAGGCATCAATGCCCCTATGAAGTTGCACTCGCACGTAACCGAAGAAATCTCGTATAGACGCCATATCGAAAATAATGAATCAGCCCAATTCAATCAGTAAGGGTGTTGTCCCTCATCTTCTTCTTCACAATCTTTTATCAAATATAATATAAAACAGAAATACAGAGATACAGGAAAGAGGTGAGACACCTAACATTCAATACCAATATGGCAGCAAGAAAACAGAATAGCACAGGACGCCCACATAATATCACAACACATATATTCATCAACAGTAATAATAAAATAAGTAATAAAAGAGAAACAACAATAATATCTCAGGCAGTAAATCGTTAAACAATCATAAAATTTTTATAACACAAAAAGAGATAATTTAACAGTTGTAAGTACTCATGCCAGATGAAATATGAGACTGACAATGCATAATGCATATGGTACTAAAATCCTACTCCATGGAGCTAGACATAAACATTCGGAGAGAATGATCAAGGAGTACATGCCAGTATCTCGTTAGCCTTAAAAATAAAGTGCTCATCAAAAAAATAATATTTTGCGCAACATGGCTTATACATGGCACTCTCAACAAGATCGCGATATAGGACAGTGTCTCGGTCCGGATTGTCGGTGTATTTGCATCGATTTATCCCACAACACAGAGGAGCTCATAACTGTCTTTGTGAAACACCCGCACCCTGACACCCCCAAGGTCAACACATATGAACTACGCTTAGTCTATTCGTACCTGCACTCAGGTGTAATTCAAACTTCTAGGCATACACAGCCTTTCCAACAAAGTCCAACGGACATCACATATGCATGACGACTCAATGTACATCATGTATGTTCATCAATTGTATGTTCCTTATAACACAATGCATATCATGCATATTCATTAACAATATATATTTCTCATATGGAACATATCACAATGGCATATAATCAATCATCAATAACTTCATGCTACAATTTCATCAATTAAACATCAACAAGTACTTAGTCCCACACATGGACTCACAATAGCATATAATCAATCCTCAAGAATATCATACATTTATAATATTCAAGTCAAATCACAATTTTGCTTTATGAATCCAATATTCCTAATTTTCTAAGGATTGATCAATTTTACAAATTTTGGGTCAAGGAAACCCTTGAAACTATGGCCCCTCTCAAGAACCAATACTCAATCAATTTCTTCTATCACATTATTAATTACATATGTCTAGATTGCTTAATTCCTAAGGATGAACAAAAGCACCACTTCGACTCAAAATCCCCTTAGAGGTCGTGAGCCTCCCTAAAGCATCAAAACATAATTTTTCCATTTCATGCATCAATCCTTTAATACCTAATTACCTAAGTTTCATTTCATACAAAATCAAATCCAAACCCCTAAAATTAGGGTCAAAACCGTGACCTCCCCTAAAGGGTAGGAAACCCTCAAATTTCCATTCATCTAATCCAAGCAATCCAACATCATCAAATCGTTCAAAACAACCAACACTTTCATATAAGTCAAGTAAACACATAACATGAAAAATAAGCATACAAAGAGAGCAATCCATTAAGGATTCCTCCAGCAACAACACACAAAGGTTTCCTCACTTCCACTAAATGTTGAAGTGAGTAAATCTCCTTCTTACCTATTGAAGACAGTACAAGAAAGTAAGCTCCTTTGTTCTTGATTTTTGTTTTCCACCTTCAAGAAAACCCTAAGGACATCAAAACTCACCAAAATCATCATCAAAGCTTAGAAAAGGAACTCTTGATCACCTAAAAGATCAAGAATCACGAAAATGGGGAGGAAAGGTGATAAAAATACAAACTTTACCTTAAAGTCTCCAACTTTGAAGCTTGATGAAACAAAACAAAAATGATAGATTTTGGTGATGGTCACAACATGAAAGTTGCTTAGAATGGAGTTAAGATTTAAGATCAAGAGTTAGTTGGAATTAAAGAAGATGGATGAGTGGTTTAGAGGGGTGAGGCCGTGGAGATGGTGAGAGAATGGAGAAGAAAAGTGAGTTCCTTGTAGGTGATTTCAACAAGAAAGAAAGATCTTCAATGGAAGTGTAGATTCAAGCATAGTTAAAGCTTGAAATCAAGCATCCATGGGAGGGAAATGGTGGGTGTAGCTGTGGAAGAGAGGAGTAAGAAGGAAGAAGAAAATGTAAGAGAAAAAGTGAGAGGAGAGAAAGGTAGAGAAAGAAAGCGATAACAAAATTTGAAATGAAATGAAATGTGGCTTAAGTGTATTTTGTGTAAATGCGTGGAATAAAATGAGTGGGCACAAAGTGCCCCAAAAATTGTGTGGTGGAGAGGAGGAGAGAGGAAAATATGGCTTCGCCTACAAGCCATGAGGAAATTGCTAGGAAACTTCCTCCAAGCTTCTCCAACAAGCAAAGCTTCCACCTTTTGAAAAGTCAAAGTGATATCATGGTGATGATGTCACCATTGTGATGCCATTAAAGTGTTCTCTAAAATATGACTAACACTATATCGGATTTATTATCAGTAGATAGAAGTTACAGTTAATAGAAATTGGTATTTATTGTCCAATGGATAATAAAATTATTCTGCGATTTTTATTTATCATATAAAAATCTCAAAAAACGTGAAATCTCATAAACCGTTTCTGGCATCGGGTTTAGTAAGATCTCTTGTCGACGTTTCCACAGCTCAAGGTTCTCGGAAAAAATATCTCATTTTCCCGGCTCCGCTCAGTGCTCACGTAAAACAAAGAATAATATTAAATTATTCCACGTCTTCGAAAAAGTCAAGAAAATTTCACAAAAATCACAAATATTATAAAACGACTATCTATCACAAAATTATCAATTTTCGGGGTGTTACATTGAAAGCCTTGAGAGATTACAAAAAAACTTAAACTCATGTATATATATACAACACTAACCACAAAAGGGGTATATTGTAATGCATATTCATAATATATATAAAACAAATGTAAACTGTATATATAAGTTCTGGTTAGAAAAGCATATAAAACTATACTAGTCTTCATGCTTCACTTTCTTTCTCATAGCAGGGTCTTTACTTGGATTTACATGGAAGAACAACTGGGGTGAGAATTACAATTCTCAGTAAAATTAATTCCAATACCAACTAGCTATCACGTTGTATAACAAAATAACAATGGCTATAACTACTAACATAGGAGTTTCCTCCCTAATTCTCATATTTGCACACTACCAAGTAGTGTGATCTAAACTGATAGCCTACATACCGTTAAATATAAACAACTTTCCATACAAGTGTAAATACCAACAGCAACAGACAATGCCTATACAACTGCCTGTAAATGAAATGCAGATGATATGCAATATGATTATGCCTAAGAAGGATCCTAAATATATGCTTGTGCAATGCTTTGCTTTGAAATATATGCAAAGTTTTATTTGGAAAATCAAGAAGTTCATTAAGAACAGGTTCAGTATATTATCATGTGGTAAATAGAGGGAAAGTTCATCCTCACATCACACGTATCCTGGCACACTGAGAAGTGCGAGTTGAATCCCTGTTCAAAAGAACCTTACGAACTTCCCACTTGTCTCATTTGGCCTTAATGATGATGTACAACATCAAAGGATACTCACCCAAATGAATACTACTAGACCATTTCCATAGACATACATACATACTTATATACTTAGTTCATTTAAGACCCAAACATATTCTACTAGAAACTTTGGTTTCTTATGTTTACCCTTTTGTAGATAGGAGAATCTGTAACATCATACTATACATAACCCTAGCACTTGGTTAAGAATACTTGTCCCCTTAGGAACTTCTGATTCTTTTCCTTCTGCTAAATGACCTTTCATCATATAAAGTCACATTCTCCAGTAAACGCTAGCAATCCATCCTAGTTCATTGTATCTAATACACCACATCATCACTCATACCTTTTATATGATCTCTATGCAACACTATGTTGTTGAGGTGTTAGATACTCACCTATGGCAAACCAATACTCTTGGTTGCACTGAGGTCCTTAATCTTCACATACAAACTAGATTAATTAACTAGTGTGTGAAAAGTGTAGTGTTATATTTACTAATTACATAAACACCACCTAAACTTTGCTATAAACTTAACTCATCCTAGTGAATGAGTCTATCTTAGCTAATGCATCATTCAATCTTACTTAAGGAAATAAATGAACATTTCTCTACAACTTTGCATACTTAATGAATGTAACAAGCTTACAAGTCAATATTCAACCTTTTGTGTATTCTACAATGCACAAGGTCCTGCTTAACTAGAGACTTAGTACAGAACATTCCCTCTTCAAAACTAAATACACAACCTTTTCTCCACTCAAGTAAATCTAATGCAAGAGTGGTTCTTACTTGCAACTCTTTGTTGCTTAAGGTTCTAGGTACCTTCCCAAGGTAATCCACTACTCTTGGATCTCCTAAGGTTCATACCTTTCTCATACTTACTAGAGTGAATACCACACCATCACGTCTCAAGTGACTTCTCAAGCAACATTAAGTCACGAAGGGTATTAGACACTTACCTAAGTCAATCCCTCACTTTGGGTTGATCAAAGGTTTAAACTTTCTGTTTTTACCTTGCTCATAACTGGTTATGGGGTTTCTCATAATCGGTTATGGGCTTAATGAGGCTCAACGTGAGTTGCTGTTCTAATTTCATAATCGGTTACACCTTGTTCATAATCGGTTATGGCTCATTTTACAGGAAACGTGATTCTCTGTCTCTTCCCCATAACCGATTAGCCAACACCCATAATCGGTTATGGGTACATACAGGAAACAGGAAAACCGCAGAAACAAGAGCACAACTCCTGTGCTATTGAATCCCTATCAATCTCTAGCCTCCATGTCTTGAATTCTAAGTGATATCTAACCCTAAATACAATTTCTAATCATATTAGAATTATCAAACACTAAATCTAACTCA
Organism: Ormosia emarginata; assembly: GCA_029884605.1. NCBI lineage: Eukaryota > Viridiplantae > Streptophyta > Magnoliopsida > Fabales > Fabaceae > Ormosia > Ormosia emarginata. The sequence goes on from JAQQTP010000074.1 coordinate 5,765,339, forward strand.
TTTACACATGGATTTAGCCATCAAACCAACCTAAAGACCCATTTCTCACTTCACTACACAAGTGAATATTATGGCTTCCAAGGGATGGAAACTATCTACCATGCATCAAACAAGCTTCTATCATTCTCATTTCAACTAAAGAAACAAGGTTCAAGCTTCAACACTCATAAACATATCAAGAACACATCATTTTATTCATCAAAGAAAGCTAAGAACAAAGAGAAGATGAACAAGAGAAATATGAAGTTAAGCTCCCCTACCTTTTGATGGCTGAGATGAAAATCTTCAAGCTCTTGATCCTCTTGCTCTTGATCTTCCTTCTTCCTTTCTTCTTCTTCCTTTCTCTCCATTTCTCCCTTCTCTCCCTTTGTTTTCTTTCTTTTTCTTCCTTTGCAGCTTCTGCTGCCCTTTTAACTGTGAGAGAGAGAAATGAGAGAATAACCATCATATCCCTTAGGATATTTTACTAGAACTTCCATATCTGCTACGAACGCTCGAATTATGCTAATTCAAGTTTTCCAGCTTCCAACAACTTTAGAATAAATCATAGGATTCATCTAAATTATTGTTTCACCATTTTCATGATTTTTTATATTTGCTGCTAGTCATTCGGTATTAAAACGCACAACCAGTATGCCTAAAAATACCAAATTGACTCTGATTCTCTTGAAACTTTTACCACATCTTACTTAGCTTATTTATGACCTAGAAAGAAACTCTCTATGTTTATTTCCCTCACTTAGCAACTTATGCTATTATCTGAGTCATTTTAAGCTACTTTTCAACTTCTATGTTGCAACCACGTGCCTAAATGAACTCAATTTGTCACAAAACTTCTGAAGCATGTTAAGAAAGTAATATGCTACCTTTTGTAACCATATACAAGTCTAACATGTTACTAAGAGTATTACAGGTATCACATAAAATTCTAAGATTTCATGTATTTCCCAGATTTATCTTTCCACAATTATCCATATACACCTTTGTCAGACACTAAGCTTCACTATTCATCCCTAGGTTAAGTTAAACCTTATGGAATTGAACTAAGAAGCTTTCAAGTGTCCATTTTAATCTATTTTCACCCTCTCATTATTCTTCATCCACTATTTGATATTTGCTCATATTCTTATGATTTTCTAAGCTACTAGTCTATTTAGTTGTCTTTGAATACTATCTCAGTGTTATTAAAAATATCAAACTAACTCATTGGTGTAACATCCCAAAATTTCCTATCTCTTGAACAGTAATTTTGACAGTTAACAGAATTTTACTGTTTAGTAATTTCTGTGCACTGTAAAATTATTTTGAATATTCCGTCAGCATATTTGATTGTTTTGAGTGATTTACTCAGTGTCGGAAAATAAAAATTTTGGTAGGGGAAAACTTTACGTAATTTAATTTACCGTTAGGTAATTAATTTACGTAATCTGATTTGATATTTGTGAATTTTCTAATTTTTGTGATTTTTGTGGATGATTATGTATTTTTTTTACTGTATGTGGGCCCAGGTGGTCCTATGTGGACCCAAGTGGCCATCACGTGGGCTTGTGGATTCAGTAAAGCAAAAATTTTTCTACGCATAGAAAAATTTGTACTGTTTAGATGGAGACAGGGGATCTTACTAAACCTGAATCCGAAAACAGTTTCTAAAATTTTATTGTACTGTATTTTGTACTATATTTATTTATCAGGTGATAAAAATACAGTAAATATATTCTTTCGTGGGTTTTTAGCAGATAAAAATAGAAATTATATTGCTTAAGTTAACATTGGTAGTTGGGATATCCACCATTGATTTAATTAATGATGAAGACTTAATCTTGATTTAATCAACGGTTGAGAAATAAACTTAATGAATAAGCATTGGATGTTAACCATTGATCTAATCAATGGTGGAGATTTAATCTAGACAAGCTTAATAAGGAAGGCTTCAATATCAACCGTAGATTTAATCAACGGTGTAGAATTGGTCATATAAAGTGGCTATGACCATTTATAACCATTAGATGGAGATTTATTTAATGGTGAAGATTTAGTCTTAAAAAGTGACAAAGACTAATTATGACCCTTGGATTAAAAGTTTGAAGGAGCAATCTTGACCATTAATTTTTGGAGACACATCCAATGACTAGAATTTGAGGAAAAATCTAATTACAGATTAAGTCTTCTAAATCAAAAATCTACATTAATCCTAACCATTGAATTAATCAATGGCTAGAAATGCTCCAAATGGTGGCTAATTATTATGGTCATTTATTAAATGCACAAGGAGAAGCATGCATGGAGGGGGATGGTTTTGGATTGTTTAGAAGACAAAGAAAAAGAGGCTTTATGACCATTATTAATTGCTTTATGTCATTGTTAAGTGGTCTTGGTCAATGTTTCATCATTATTGATCAATTTGCACTCAAGGAGAATGCATTGAAGGGGAGCTACGAAATTGAGAAGCTTTAGGACATAGGAAAAAGTTTGAAGACCATTATTGCCATCCTTGGTCATCATTAGACATTTTCAAGAAGCTAAGTTACCAAGTTTTCTCTCCATTTCTCTCCTTCTTCATGTTTTGGCCAAGCACTCCAAGAACACCTTCCATCACTTTTTAATTTCATCCAACTTGATTTTCTAAACCTAAACACCATTCTAAGAACATCTCTAGTTATGAGTTTTTCTAAAATCATTCATCTTGAGCTTCAAATCCAAGCTTCAAGTTTCTATCAAAAATCAAAAATTCCATCTTTGTGCTTCAAGAGAAACCATTCGGTCAAGACACTCAAAACCACCATCCAATCTCTTTTAATTTCATCCAACCATAGATCTTGAATCTACATGATATTCTAAGCAACTTTCATGTTGGAGACTTTCTCTAAATCATTCATCTTCAAGAAGTTTCTTCAAGATCCATGTTATTGGGTTTTTGAGGTGAAGTATAAAGAAACTTCATTTCTTCTCTTCTTTTTCATGATCTAAACCATGTTTGATCCATGGTTCCTCTTAATCAAGCTTAGTATATTAATTTTTATGTATTTTGTTTTGTATTTGAGAAGCTCTTGGTGATGAAGGACTTGGAAAAAGAAGCAAAACAAGGAGTTTTTGAGGATCTTCAAGAGGTAAGAGGGAGATCCATCTCACCAACCAAGCATGGTGGTGAGAGATGGTATTTTATTTGATGGATGTGGAATCCATGTGAGGATTCATATCCATGGTCATGTAATTAATTTGTGGGTGTTTATGAGCTTTGATTAATTTTCTATGCTTGATATGCTTTGCATGATTTTATAGCTTTGATGATATGCTTGATATGCTATACATGCTTTTATGGCTTTGATGGTATGCTTATATTATTTATGATGAAATATATATGTATATGACATGACTTGATGGTGGAAAAGAAATTGATTTTTGGCTCCAATAGCCAAGGAAGAGCTACGGTTTTGATGCCCTTGATTAGGGTTCATGTTGAAAATTTTCAAGAACAAAAGAATTGATTTTTGAGTACTTAGAACATGGTGGATTTTGAACAAGACACCTCAAAATAGGTGTTCACAAATTAATATTTTCATGAAAGATGAAAATGGATGATTTGAAGAGTAAGGAAAATAAACAAAGAATTTATTTTTCAAAGAGTACATGAATACGGTTTTAGAAATATTTTTATTGATTTATTTTGTGTGAAAAGTTTCTAAGTGTTTTACTAAACATGAGATTTAAATAAAAATAACAATGATAATTTTAAGGATTTGTAAAGAAAGTGAAAAAGGATTTGTAAGGAAAGTAAAAATGAATTTGAACAAATGGGTTTGGTTTTTATGACCATCGGTATTTCGGTTTTGAAAATAAAGAATTTTTAATGGTTTTGTTTGTGTAAAACCATATCAATTTAGGAGGAAAATATTTGATGGCTTCAATGGCCAAAGACTCTACGATTTTTGGAGGTTGGAATAATTTTGATTTTTATGAAACAAAGTAATTTTAAAGTGGAAACAAAATATTTGAACAAAATATTTTAGTATAAGGATTTTGGAAAGGGAAATCAAAGTATTTTATCACTTGAGAAATAAACTTTTATATGAAAATGAAAAAGAAAAGTTACAAGGGGTTTGAATCTTAATTTGTTTTGAAGAGAATTGATTTTAGAATTGATTTGGGAAAAATGGAGAATATAATGGTGTTTTGAAAATTTACTAACGTATAACTTATTTTCAAGTTTTGAAATACGTTAGAAAATGTTAAGTTTTGAAACGTTGATTTACATCAATGAAAAAGTGATTTTGTGAATTATATTTTGAAAAAGAATTTCTTGAGTAAAGAACTGTGGAAAAATATTTTCTTGAGTAAGAAAATATATTAAATGAAGTGTAAAGTTATATTATTTTGAGAAAAGTTAAAAAGGAATTTTTAAAGGTCAAGAAATATTTTCTGTAATGAAATTGTGGTGAAAAATTATTTACGTATCTTAAAAATGTGATTTTTAAGTTACGTAATATGGAAAAATATTTCTATGCGATTTTAAATACGTTAAAATATTTCTACGCGATTTGAATTACGTTTAAATATTTTACGTAATCTGAATTACTATGGAAAAATCACTACGTGATGGAAAAGTGATGAATTATTTTTACGTGATTGTGAAAATAGCGGAAAATCGTTATGTGATTTGAAAAGTGTTTTAAATATTTTGAGAATGACGGAAAATGATTTATGCGACTTAAAAGAATGATTTTTAAGTTACGCGATTTTGAAACAGTGAAAAAATACTATGTAATTTTGAGAAACGTATATTTTTACGCGATTAAGAAAAACGTTAAAAAATTAATACGTGTTTTAAAAGTGCAACAGAAGAGTTGCAGTATTTTGAAAACATAACAGAAATGTTACTGTATTGTGAAAACGTAACAGAAATGTCACGGTATTGTGAAAATATAACAGAAACGTTTCAGAATTTTGAAAACGTAACATAAGTGTTACGATATTTTGAAAACGTAATATAAACATTTTGGAATTGTAAAAACGTAACAGAAACGTTTTGGAATTGTGAAAATGAAACGAAAATATTACGCAATTTTGAAAAACACGACAAAAGTGTTTTATAACTATGAAAATGTGATAACATGATTTTTGCTATTGAAAATACGGTATAATTTGGTGCATTTTATATGCATTAGAAAGAGATGCTTGTGATTTGATTTGGTGTATTATACATGCATTGGAAAAAAATATGCATTGAGGCATATGATACATTGAACAAATGAAATTGAAAAGATTTGGCCCTTTGGAGTTGGACTTGCACGGATATATTCGTGCATTGTATATGGCCCTTGTGGTCGAAGAGGGAATGAGAATTGATAGTGAGGTCTATGATGGATCTTGGGGGTGTCAAGGTGCGGCGGTCGACCAGTGGACAGCTGGCGAGTATCCTGTGCCACTTGGCGATGCAGTCCGTTGCAACGCATTGACGATACCCGACAAGAACACGATTCTTTTCAACAACTGGAAGATTGTCTTTGGGCTAAGGCTGACAATTGACAGAGCATTCTCCTCGAAATTGTGAAAACCTCCATGGAGTTGTTTTTGAAAAACTGAGTCTATGTGCACATGCATAACATATGCATAAATTTGAGTGTCCATATCTGCATGATATATATTAATTGAGGAATATTGACTATGACAATTGTTTTGAAATACTTGGATGATGATGATGATAATCATGTTGATGACATTATTGTGATTATTGTGTGATGATAATAATGTTAATGGTATGATGATGATAGTTGATTAATGTTGAGTGCATTATTGGAATTCTGGTATGATATATCTGTATGATATGTTGTTTGCGTTATCTCTGTGCTGCCATGTTAGTATTGGCGTAGGTGATCTCACCTCTTTGTTATGTTGTCTTGCTGTGTTTGTATTGTTAAAATTAAACAGTAGAAAGAATGAGTTGTCTTAGACATAACGGGCGATGAATACTCTGAGATTGGTGCAACAATAAGGAGTGGACATTCAGGACTCGAAGGAGTGCAGTGTTGACAAAGAACAAATGTAGAACAGATGTCTGATGCAACAAGATAGATACACAACAAAATAAGTATGTTAAGTATTTAACGTTAGTATTGTACCATGCTATTAAGTAGGACCCGTCATGGGGTTTGCTACTGTTAAATAAAAAAAGAGTCTGTTAGTTTTATATTTCTCTTTAAGTTGTGAATTATTAATTAGTGTCAATATTGTATATGAATCTGTTTCAATATATATATTTTTGTAATACTTATGAATTTCAGTAAGTTTATGTTTCAATAAAGAAAGAAATTTTAAAACGCACTTTTTATAACTCAAATTTTGTGCGAATTTCTTTTTAGATTTTGAGTCGGGAGTCAGACATGTGATACCCTAAGAAGGGTGTTACAATTGGAACTTCCAAAATTTAATACAACTCATTCAAACGCTTTATGACTTAGAAATAAATGTCTCATATTTATTTCTATCTTCATAGCTAGCTATTTAAGCTAAATTATGAGTTTATTTCTCAACTTCAGTGTTATAGATTTATGCTCAAATCAATCCAAATCGTTATCAAAATCATCAAATAACTTCCATCAATTTTATCGAGCTACTATGACCCTAATTAAGTTCATTAGATTGGAGAGAATGTTATGCCGGATCTTCTCTGGATGTTCTGGGAGACCAGATTCACCCTGGCGAGACCAAACTTCATCATTATCCACCCGAGCTCCTAAACGCTGCAGCACCGATCCCCACTGTCAAGTATCTCTAGAGGGTGCTCCTTGCAGACCGAGTTACTACATCACCAAAACTTGTTACAGCGAAGGAGATATATTTTCACCAGTATGGGAAGTCTCTACCCCATCCTACCAGGGTTCTGATTGGGCTGCGACTGGCTTTTGAATTGGGGCAGATGCAGGATAGTGGTAGATAGAAAATGGTTGATTTTGGGTGGCAAAAACGTGATTTCACCTGGTGATGACCATGATGGTGGTAATGGCAACCAAACTTTATCTTTTCTCATAAACGACGCAAATGTTCTGAATGAGTTTCAAAGAATCACTTGAATAAGGTAAATGAAGGTGGTTTCTTCCGATGCACGATGGTTATGACGGTGGTGCGAGAGGTGAGTACTTGCAAAAGGCACTTCGATATTCAAGTTAAACTGTACACAAGGTAGGTAATGTTTCGAATTAGATACATACATTTGTAGTCTTGTGTGGTATTTATAAGAGCGTCTTGTGTGATAAGAATCGTAGTTTAATCTGCATTAAATGTTGTTACTTAAAATAAGAATCCAATAAGATTGTTATATCTTATAACTGAATATCTTATTTATGTAGAATGTAATTGATGTCCTTATCTATGAGAGATCCTGTGAGAGATTTATACATCATAAATATGTAGATTTACTTATCTAATAACGCGCATAAATATTTAGAATCCAATTCTAATGGGTTGAATCGCTTATAAACCACTAACCCGAAACTTGGTCCATAACAAAAAGAAAAAAGAAGTGTGAAGAGTTTTTGAAATTCTTACAAATTTATGTAAAAGAAAGTAACCGTCAATTAAAAAAAATTCCAAAAAATTAAATATTCCAAAAAGTGTTAAAATGAACTATTGTAATTATTAATAAAAAAATTAGATAAATACAAGAGTAGTAATAGACCATTAATTAGCTTTTGACCCAACTAATTAAAAAAGGGCATTCTAGAAAAAAAAATTAAAAAAAGAAATGATTAGTTGAAGAGAAATGATAATTGACAAATAGAAATGAGACAAATTCTAACACAAGCATACTCATATAAATCTTAAATAAAATAACTTAAATCAATAATAAAAATTATTTAAAAATATGTATTTATTATTTCAAGAACATACTAGAATTTCTCCATTTGAAATGAATGATACTTGGAACTGAAAACAAAGTGAAAGTTCAAGAACGCGTCAACAAATGTTTGAAATAATTCATTAGGAAACAGGAATAAAAACACATGTGTGACTTAGATATAATTAACGAAGAGAATGGTTCCATCATTTAAAATACTAATCAGTGTGATATTAGATGTATACACAAAAATGAGAAGCGTAAATTAAGTGGCGCAGCAAACACACTAAAAAAAAATTATAATTTAATAACAAATGTCTGAGTCTAAATATAAAACAACTGCTTAATACTTTTTTTCTCTTATTTGAAAGACTTCTTAATCCTTTTTTATTTCCTCTTATTTGCAAGACTGCTAATGCTTACTGCACTTGTTTTTAATGCCATTTTTTTAAACAAACTGTAATATATGCTGTAAACCATCCGAGTCAGTGTCATAAAACATATATAGGTTATAAAACGCTATCTAAATATGATAATTCCTATCAATCTTTCCACTGAGTCACTCGCATTAACATTGGATAATGGCTCCATCAAATATATAACACTTAGTAATTTACATATGAAAGTGATATTATTATTTTTTTTGAAAAAATTCTAACTTAAGTAAAGCAATATTTATTGTTCAACTATTTTAGATTTTGTTTATAACTTTTAAACTGAAGTGGATCTTTTAATAAAAATAAAAAAACATACTGATGTAGACTTTTTTTTATTATTATTACAAGATGATGTTAGAATTAGCTTGTACAGGTTATAATTAATTCATCGTTAATTTTATCAAAGATAAATTATTTACGTTTAAATTAAGAGATTAATAAAAATATTTCTTACAATTTGTTCCTACATAATTGACACAGCTATGAATCGAATTTGTAACTATATTCCTACCACTTATAACATATTTGTCCACTACTGAATCAAATCCCTTTAGAGTTTGATGTGTACATCTGTTGTACAAAAAAACAAAAAAGCAGTATTTAGTGGTTAACACTGGTTGACAAGTTGACTAGTCACGCAGTTGATTTATCGCAACTTAAACCTCGTCATGAGGAAAGTAAATGGCTCCATCCTACAGCTTGCAACTTGAATACGAAATTTAAATAATTATATAATAAAGTAATTTTCTGCATCCGCAGATTCTAGCACAAGACTTTCTGATGGACAAGACTTTTTTTTTTTTTTCCTTTGGCCGTATGATGGAGAAGACTTGAAAGAGTGGAACTCAACTTTAATTTGTCAGGTTTAACTAGTTAAACACCACTTTGAGAGCCCAGGGTCCTTTCACTTTCATACACATTATATCAATGTTTATATTCAAAAGAATCCAAAAAGTGCCTTCAAGTTTGGGCCATGGGGTGTAAGGGCCCCATTTACCAAAACAATTCCAATGACAATTCGTCTAGAAAAAAACAAAGCACTATGAGACGGTCCCCTCCAGCTGTTTCTTTCAAATTTTTTAGCAAGGCCCATCTCTTGCACTTCAGTTCTTTTGTTCCTTTCTAATTTCAACTCATTTTATGACAAAAAAAAAAAAACCGAAACTCATTCATAGGCCGAATGCAATGAAAATGTTGGAGACCTAAAAACGACCCAAATTGGAATTGAACATTAAAAGGAATGGCCTTAAAAAATAAAACATTCTTGCATTCGTTTGTTTAAAAAAGAAAAGGAATTCTCCTAAGCTTAAGTGCAATGACCGTATGGATCATTCCTTAGACTTCTCTGCTAATGACCATATAGATCATTCTTATTAGAAAAGTTAATTCACCATTCACGGTTATTTGAGTAAACATAAACTAACAACCAAAGTTGGGTGCTGCAATAAGTGTGTTCACTTGCTGTAAGGAATGGAATGGTGGCACCGTATAGAAGATACAAAACAAGAATGACCAAATTCATTTCATCTCTTCCCATTAGGGCTCCCTCTAATCATCCTTTTTGTTAAGTCAACTGGATCCAATAATTTTTGCTGCCAACTAATTGAGTTGGAGGCCAATCCTTGCCTTGATTCTTCACAATATATTACAAATTCAGATATATTTTTTGGGACAACAAATTTAGATGTATTTATTCCCGTTTGAACCCATAAATTCAGTGAAAAATACCCAAACCATGATTCAAATTCCGCACCCCTGGCCAAAAGAAACATACACGTTTCCGACCCACACAAGTGGGGAGGGCAAAGTGAAACAATTTCCACCAAAAGTTTAGAAACAAACAGACATTGTGTTCATTCTTTGTCTGCTTCTGGGAGGCCAGATATCACCTAATGCAGCTGCCAAATGGTGTGACCAGAAGCATCTACATGTAATGAAGCCATTGGATCAAACTGTATGCCTTGAAATGGACATCTAAAATGAGCTTTGTCGAGTTGTATATTAGTACAGTAGTACACTTTTAGCTTGCACCAAGCTAAAAAGGCTTTTTCTTTTAGGTAGGTTCCTAGAGAGTGCCCTTTTTCACAAATTTCCATTTTTCCTAATGTGGGAATTTAAGGTTATGGTATCTTCCTATTTGAGCCTTCTTGAGCTGAAACTTCCTTGCTTCCTCATTGCTAAAAAAGAAGGAAAAGAGAGGCATATACACCTCTCTGAATACCCTTTTAAAGGAGAAGTGCGGATGAAATTCCTTGCAGCCTTTTTCCTGCGTTTACTTTACAGCCCAACTTCATATTCCCCACGGCCACGGATTTGCTTTTTGAGTTGAAAAAAGCTATATATAATATTTTGATTTATATTATATGATGTTTAAAATATGCTTATGACAACGATATCGTTCATTAATTGGTTCATTTGTCTTATATAAGGTTTTGCTTTAAAACTTCAACTCTCTCATTGATAAAAGTTAACGACATTGAGAAAAATACATGTTTAAATGGGTTGACATTCTTCGTTTTCGATCTTCCATTTTCATTCTTACCAAACGCACCTTTTATTAGTGGGAAATTGTTTGAATCGAACATTCAGTTACTGAAGCTTTAAAGTTCAATCAATAGAGCGAGAAAAAGAGGGTTTTACTTTGGGATTTTTTTAATTTTTTTTTCCACTGCCGTAGCTAACATTTATTCTTTACTTTTGCTTTCAGTTTGAAAAACGGAGAAAAACTAGGTTGACACTTTATAAACTGGTTCTTAAACCCATTTTGCAAATGTGGATTGTGGAGGAATATGGCTCACCACATTGAAAGAGAATTTGAATAATCTCATCAAATTGGAACATAGAATCTATCCTTTTCTTATTTCATTTTACAGCTAATAATATAAAATTAATGTTTCATTTTTTTTAAACTCTTATTATATTGGGAAGAAAATTTTGACTAGTGCAATAACTAGCTAGGTTACAAATTGAATGATGCATGCTTTGATTTTATTGTTGGCTTCTGAAGAGTTTAAAGGGTCTCATGCTATATTTTATAGCGAAGTCTTGATTAAACATTATCTCAATACTTTTAACAAATATTATATCATATAGTCTTAAATCATGTAAATCTCATGAAGATCTTTCAATCTAAAACCAGCTAATTATTACCTGCTTTTAAGTAGAAACCAGAAGATCCCATTAGGCATCTGAAAGGGACTCCATGCAATTGTATAGTTGGCGATGTATTTGGCACTGCAGCTTCAATTAGTTGTCGGCATATTTCTTTCTTTCTTTCTTTTTCTCTGCTGGCTCTGTTCTCTACCAAGTTCTTCCATAGCTAGTCATGCCCAGGGACTATTAAAAGACAAATTACACAGAATTAAGGTATATAGTTTATCATGAAATTTAATACAAAAGTCTGTTTTGGTTTAATCATATGGGAAAAGTGCAAAATTATCTTCTACGATATCTAATCCTACCCTTTTGTCTCAGAACAAAATTGTTGTCTGTTTTTGCTAGAATCAGCAATTAAGATGGTAATAACTATTTTTCTTTTGGTGCAAGGTAATAACTAATTTGAAATTAAAAATAAATAAATAATGGTCATAACTAAGTTTTTCCTTTGTTGTCCTTTTTTTTCCCTCCATGCCTTTAATTTCTTCTCATTCTTTCAATCCGCAGTATGGTCAGCCAACAATTAAATTACGAAGAGGAGGAAGTTGAAATTCTTATGGAAACCTCCTTCAACTTTCTTAGCTATGCACTTTAATTCTGTAGTTTTTAAAATGTGCTTTAAAGTACTATAACTTTTAAATTTGTGGATTTTAGTCCAAAATTATGATATTAGTTAATTTTTGGAAGGAATTCATCACTTGAGAGCCATGTGACCTTCAAATATAAGTGTTTTTTTCAACATCACGTGCCTCTCACATGATGAATTCCATCCAAAAGTTGATGAACATTATGATTTTGGAATAAAATGCACAAATTTAAAAGTTGTCAGCACCTTGATTTACACTCTGAAAGTTATAAGATTAAAGTGCACATTGAACAAAGTTGAATGAGTTTTTTGGACTTTTCCAAATTCTTATTGATGGAGAACTTCATCCATGTCTCAATGAGGATTTGAGTGAGAGTTCTTCTACACTTGCCATGCAGACAGAGAAAGAAAGAGTTATAAGACATTTTACAAATAGTTTATTAGATATAAAATCATTCATGACCTTTCACATAATAGTTTAACCTTTTAGGAGAGTTGGTTCATGACATGGTATCAGAGCCTCTATGAGTTGAATTTCAGTACAAGGTAGGGTGCTTGTATATTCATCATGCTTCAAGTCTAAAGAGCTCTTGCGTGAGAGCACGAGTTATATTTTCGTTTTACAAATGTAAAAATAGTGTATAAATTTTAGTATGAAAAAATCATTTTTGTTTTACAAGACATTAAAAAATGTGTGCAACTGCTACTATTGCAATTGCATGTATATTAATTTAGGATAAATTACACATAGCCCCTCTCTACTTTGGCCCCTTCTCAACTTAATCCCTCAAGTTTTTTTTTTGTATCACTTAACCCCCTTAACTTTGGTTCACATAGAAAATGTTAAGTTTCCAGTTAAATCAAATGGAATAGCACGTGTATAGCACATGATCATCTTCTCTATGCGTACCAAGTTTCCAACTCATGTTTTCTTAATAAAAAAACAGAGCATAGTGTGCAAGTCTGCAATTGATGAGAATGCAAAATGTCATATTTTTCTCTCTTAATGTTTGGTCTTTTAAACTTATTTGGTGCCTAAATATACTCATTATTTATATATTTTGATTTTGGATGCAAATGGAAGTGTTAAGTGCAAAACGAAGCTAATTAGGCGATTATGGATAATTTCGACATCGCTTCGTAATCTAGGCACAACTCTCTCATTGAAGCTACGATTGAGATGATTTAAGATGCTATGGAAAGCTAAGAAAAAGTTCTACAACTTTCATGTTTTGAGTTTTGAGAGATACTGGTTATATCAAGGTCGAAATCAAGCTTGAAGTTGCTGCACTTGCACAACTAGCATTATGGTGTTGGTGTATGCCCTAGAGGCCGATACTTTTTGTCTGTATTTATATACATTGTATTATGCTATTTTTTTTTAATATATGAGACATTTCATTTATTGTGTTCCTTTTGATAAATATAATAAAGTCCTTAGAATAGTATGTTTGATGCCGTAGGACATCAAGTGAATGACATGATCGTGAAATCTTATTGGATAAAATACTATTCTTAAATGTCCCAGGTCAAGTATTGTTGTTAATTAGGACAACAATAATGCATTGAGATTAGTATGTGCATAGACTAATGGCCACATCTCACGAATCATGGATATAAGATATCAAGTCTTCACATGGTTACATATTAGAGTAATAATGTACTGGACAAACTCGCCATGAGAACGCTACATGGATCGTTACGTGAGTGTCATAAACGATTCTCATAGTGATAATGGTGTATGTGGTCCTTTGACATGAAATCACTATGATTCCTGCATAAGGAATTATACGTTTTAATGTCATCAAACGTCATCTGTAACAAGGTGATTATAAAGTCGGTTATTGGACATACTGCGAATCATGTGGAGGGATGTGAGTGACCTAGATGGGATTTGTCCCTCCTACATAACAGGAGTGATATCTTCGGGCCCCTTGATTGAGTGAGACTGTGAAATGCATGACCATGCTCAAATGAGTCGATATGAGATATCGATCTCATTTGTTGTTATTAAGTCTACTTGGGTCTTAGGAAATGAAGGATTGAACTATACAAAGGTGACACATTCTATGTCTTGTGTTCAATCTAGATATCTGGACAAAAGGACTAAACTACACAGAAACATTGGTCACAGAAAGGTTATGCTAAATCATTGACATTCTCATTACTTGGGTGGCAGCAATGTGTTGCTAGATACTGTTCACTACTTGTAATATTAAAATGAAATTTTAATATTACTGCTAACGTTATAAGAACCTACAGGGTCGCACACATAGAGCAGACTAAATTGGAGTAATTATGATCCAAGTTAGGCTTGGATTAAATTGTGGGCCGGACTCATAACATATGAGTCTAGGGTTACACAGCTTATCTTGATGCTGCTTTCACTCACTTAAGGCAGTCATCTATTATAAATAGCACTGCTAAGGGACTATCAAGGGATGCATTAAAAAAAAAAGAAACCCTAGCCGCACTTGACAGAAACAATGAGTGAGAGAGTGACAGGTTTATTCTCTTCTCTTCGCAGCTAGCACTGTGTGAGAGAGGTGTGACTCCTTTTTGCGGACGTTGGACGTTCGTGAGTCTGTTCATGTGGATACCGTAGAGACATCATCATTGTTACAGTGTTGGTGATTCATGTCACTTATTTTGATCACACTTCAAGAGGTTAACTTTTTTAAAAAAACTCGGATCATGGCTTTTTTGCATGGATCCTTAGTTAGAATTCTATTTTCCGCTGCATGATGTATCCACGATTCCCAACATATAGGACATATACAAATTTAACATGGTGTGTTTTTAAAAAAATTTAGATTTGGTGCACAAAAATTCTAGCTAAAAACACCATTTTCCTAGTTATATTAGGACTCTATTTTTTTAATATTTTCCTTCATTAGTTGGATTTGGATTTTGTTATCTTAGGACAATATTTAGAATATCTATAGAAGATTTGGTAGAAGATTTTATAGAAGAATTGCTAAGAGATTTTATAGGAGATTTAGTAGAAGATTTTATAGAAGATTTGGTAGGTTTGAAAAGTTGATAAATAACAGGTAAAGGGGGAGAGTAATGAACAAAATTTCACACATACCACTCCCCCATCTTCTCTCTCTTCTCCTTCAAGTTTGCATCCATGGTCCTGCGTGGCTAAGTTTTTAATTGGTTGAAGGAAATAGAAGCCTCATAATCAATAAAAATGTGAGATCTAATTTATTTTCATTATTCAATTCATGCTTTGAGTATCAGATGTTCTTGTATGACTATTATCATGATTGATTCGTTTAATTACTAGGAGGCTTACTAGTTTATTATTCGTTGCAATCTACTACTAGATTAGATATCAAATTCGTAATTGTTTGATCCCTTTAATTTGTGAAGCAACTAAAATTTAATGATTTGCTACATTAGAAATTATTACATCTTAAGAAGAACGCTTGACTAAATTAAATGCAACTGCTTATACTTGTGTTGTTTAATTTCATCGATCTATCTAATTTTTAAAGCTGCTATTAGATTAAACCTTTAGCACTTGTGTTGGATGTTTAGTAGTTAGGGTTAGTTAGATTGCTTGTTTTCTAATTAACTACAACTAAAGAGAGATAGAAAAATAGTTCTAACGGTGAATATTCAAAGTATGAATTGATATATACTTGCATTGATGATCAATTGTAAAATTCTAATGGTGGATGTTGACTTAGACCAAGGTTTATTCTTTTGATTAATTTTGATGATTTAATTTGAATTGTTTTAGTTGTTTTTCTTAAAATTATTTTCGTTATACTCAAAATCCTCCATCCATGTTCACGTAGTATAAACCTAGGCTAGATACTCTCTATGAAAATGATCTTTACTCGCACTACTACACGTATTTTGAGGAGTATAAGTTTTATTTTTGGTTGTCTGTGATAACACATCAAATTTTTCCCGATTTGTTTTCCATGGTTTATTAGAGTTTCTTTGATTGCTTATGACTATAACTCAATCTTCTAATCAAAGTGATTTGTAGTGCGATCCAAAAATAAAGAGAACTTTGCGCAGGTTAAGGAGGGAAGCTCGGAGAAATTCTGAAGAGAGTAATCTAGCTATTAATTTCTTATTTTCTAGTGGAAGTCATGGCTAAAAATCGAACTTTGAAAGAGTTTGTTGCCCCTAATTTGAATCAACAACCCTTATGCATAATGTTCCCTACTTTAGATGCTACTACTACTTTTGAATTAAAATATGGAATAATACATCTCTTGCCCACTTTTTATAGCCTTGCAGGTAAAGATCCCCACAAGCATCTAAAGGAGTTTCATGTGGTATGCACGAGTATGAAACCCATGGGGGTGAGTGAAGCACAAATTAAATTAAGAGTCTTTCAGTTTTCTTTGAAGGATTCGGCTAAGGATTGACTCTACTATCTACCATCGAGGAGTATTACCACATGGAACGAGATGAAGATGTTGTTTTTTGAGAAATATTTCTCACCTTCAAGGACAACCAACATTCGAAAAGAAATTTGTGGTGTAAGACAACACAACAAAGAGTCCCTACCCGAATACTTAGAACTTTTCAAGAAATTATGTGCAAGTTGTCCCTATCATCAAATTAATGAGTAGCTACTTGTCTAGTATTTCTGTGAAGGCTTTTCTACCCACTGATAGGAGCATGATTGATGCTGCTAATGAAGGAGCTTTGGTGGATAAAACTCTCAATATTGCGAGAAACTTGGTTGTAAATTTGGTGGGCAATTCTCAACAATTTGGCACTAGGCTTGATCCTTCATCTAAGCATGTTAATGAGGTAAATATTTCCTCCCTTGAACAACAAATTGTGAATCTAACTTCTCTTATTCGTCAAATGGTTGTAGGTAATATGAAAACGACGAAGGTAATATTCAAATGACGAAGGCTTGTGGGATTTGTTTGGTAGTAGGGCATCCAACCAATATGTGCCCAACTCTTCAAGAAGAGCTTATTGAGCAAGTGAATGTGGCAGGTGGTTTTCCAGGACAATTGCAAAGGAAATATGATTCCTATTCAAGCACATATAATCCAGGATTGAGGGATCATCCCAATCTTAACTATGAGAATCCATAAGTAAATCGGCCTGCGACTCAAAATTGCCCAAGTTTCCAGCATTATAAGCAACCATACTCCCTTAGACAATAACTGGGCCCAACTTCTAATTCTAGTATGTCTTTAGAAGATATTGTTAAGCCTCCTATCATTCATACTTTGCAATTTCAACATGAGACAAAATAATTTTAATAAGAGGCGAGGGCCAATATTCAAAATTTGGACAATTAGATGGGCCAGATGGCAACTACAATTAGTCGGCTGAGGCACAAAGTTCAAGAAAATTATCCCTCTTAAATAGTATTAAATCCAAGAGAAAATACAAGTGCAATTGTTTTGAGAATTGGTAAAGAGATTGAGATTTCAGTAAAGGTAGCCCCTGCATCGTCAAAGCAAAAATAGGAGAAAAATGTCGTTGTAGACAGGAACGTTGTGATGCTCTAAGACTAATATCTCATTATATCTAACATATACAAAGATAAACAGCACTAGTAACGTCACTTCTTACATATTAACATAAGAATATATCCATAATCACCAAAGTAATCATTATAGAGAGCCTTGAGTGATGTAGAAAACATATATATATATATATACACACACACACACACACACACATCACTAGCCTAAAAAAGGCATATAGTAATCATAACTCTTTTACATTACAAATAAAATATAATTAAATACAAGCTTTGTACTAGAAACAATAAAACTAGAACTACTCTAATCTTTCAGCTTCTTTTTCTTCTTTCCCATATTAGGATCTCAACCTGGATATGTCATGGAATAGCAAATGGGGTAAGAATCAACAATTCTCAGTACAGTTATCCCACAACTAATCATACATAACATAATACACATAATCTTAACACATAATAAGTAAGATACATTTAAATGCTCTACAAGGTTTAACTTTAATAACTAGAGAAACCAAGTTAACTTGCAAACATATATATATATACATGCTTAGCTCATTTAAGAACCAAGCTGTCTTACTAGGAACTCTGACTTCTTGTGTATCATCCCAAAATTTATTTATTTTACCATAAATAGTCATTTTATAATATTTGTGATTTTTGTGAATTTTTCTGGATTTTTCTGAGAATGCAGAATATTTTAATATTATTTTTCATTTTACGTGCAATTTGAGTGGAGCCGAAAAAATGAGATATTTTTCCTGAGAACCTTGATCTGTGAAAATGTCAATGGGGGATCTTACTAAACCCGAGGCTGGACACGGTTTACGAAATTTTACATTTTTTGAGAATTTTATCAGATAAAATAAATCACTGCATAATTTTTATCTGCTGGACAATTAATACTGACTTCTGTCAATTGTAACAAGTGTCCATTGGATAATAGCATATATTATAAAATCCTATTACATTATCCTAATGTAATCCACTTTATGTCTACTCAAATCCACTTTAATTCAAAAATACTATATTTTAATCAAAGCTTCTTTGAGAAACTTTGACCACAAATGATCAAATTGCCCAATCTTGTAGGAGAAGCCACTCATCCCTCTCATTCTCTCTCTCATTTCCGCGACACTTAGTGCCCTTGGGGAAGCAAAAATTTGCTTCCCACACTTAACATTCTTCACCGAAAAATATCACTCATTTCTACTATCACTTTCTCTCTCTTCAAGTTTCATCTTCCATTTTCTCCAACTTCTCTCTTCTTCTCCCTCACCTCTCCACGGTTTTGCAGCCCTATTGGGTGGCCATTTTCAATTTCTTACTTCACTATCACCAATTCTACATTCCTCTCATCATTCTAAAGCTTTTATCTTTGAAGAGTTTCTCTCAAATCCATCATCTTCTTCACTTTTTCTCAAGAACAAAGTTTGAGACTTTGAAGGTAAATCTTTGATTCTTCACTTTCTCTTCCTATTTTTCGTTTCTATGGCAATATTTATGACCATGCATCTCTTCTTTTTCAACCATTGGTGTTGATTCTTTGAGCTTGATTTCTAGGGATTTTGGGAGTGTAAACCCCAACTTTTGGATAAATGACTATTTTGTCCTGATTTTACTATTTTATATTTTTTTGTATGTTATAAAATTTATTTGACTATTTCGTGTTCATATTTGAATGTTTTGTGTGATTTACTCTGAGTCAGGAAAATAATAATTTTCGGGTCGGAGAAATCTTATTTTAATTTTTCGAAGCTGGGGGATCTTACTAAACCCAATTTCGAGTGATACGAATATTAATCTTTTAATTTTTAAGATTTACCCGTGCAATAAAATAATATTATATTATTATAATATTATTTTATCTGACAATATCTACTGTCTCAAAAATAGTAGCAATCTGCTCTAAAATAATCATGGACCCAAAAAAGTCCGTGGGACCCGCGTTTAGTGAACCAGTCAATGTTTCTGGCTAGATTAAATTCTAAGCCAATAGGAACAAGCCAACAATGTAGGCTTGAAATTTCTAGAGCAATAGGAATCAAGTCCACAAAAATGGTTAGACTTGTTGAAATCAAGTGATGCCGTTTAGAGTGACGAATGCTCTTGCAATATTCATGGACTATATGAATAGGATTTTTCGTCCATATCTAGACAGATTTGTCGTTGTCTTTATCGATGACATTCTGATCTATTCTCAATCTAAGGAAGAGCATGTTGAACATCTCGGTATAGTTCTTCAGATTCTGAAAGAAAAGAAGCTATATGCGAAGCTAGCCAAATGTGAGTTTTGGTTAGAGGAAGTTCAATTTTTAGGTCACGTGATTTCCAAAGAAGGTATTGCGGTAGACCTATCGAAGGCGGAGACTATTTTGCAATGGGAAATGCCTAAGACAGTGACGAAAGTCCGGAGTTTTGTTGGAATAGCCGGATATTACTAGAGGTTTATAGAAGGTTTTTCCAAGATCGCTGGACCACTTACGTAGCTCACGAGGAAGAGTCAAGTTTTTGATTGGACGGAGGAATGTGAAGCGAGTTTCCAAGAGTTGAAGAAAAGGTTGACGATTGCACCAGTGCTTATTCTGCTGGATCCTAACAAATGTTTTGATGTGTATTGTGACGCTTCTTACCAGGGGTTAGGATGTGTGTTGATGCAAAACAGGAATGTGGTGGCTTATTCTTCAAGACAGTTGAAGGTTCATGAGGGAACTATCTAACACATGATTTGGAATTAGCTGCAGTGGTTTTTGCATTGAAAGTATGGAGGCATTTTTTGTATGGAGCTATGTTCAATGTCTTTAGTGATCACAAGAGTTTGAAATACTTGTTTGGTCAGAAAGAATTGAATATGAGACAGAGGCGATGGTTGGAATTCTTGAAAGATTATGATTTTCAACTTCAATATCATCCAGGAAAGGCGAATATGTTGGCGGATGCCTTGAGTAGAAAGGTGATCAGTGTTTCTACGATGATGATAAAGGAGGAGGAATTAATCAATCAATTCAGAGATTTATGGTTGTCAGTGGAATTGGTACCTGGAAAGATTCGTCTAGGTAAGGTTGTGATCTTGAATGAATTGCTAGATGTGATTCGAGACAAATAGGATGAGGATGCGTTTTTGCAAAATGAAAATGAATTTTTGAAATAAGGTCATAAGGCGACAGTGGAGGAAGGGCCTGATGGAATCTTTAGATTTGAGGGAAGAATTTGTATACCTGATGATCCCTAGCTTAAGAAAGCAATTTTGGATGAAGCTCATACTAGTGATTTGAGTATACATCCGGGGATGACTAAGATGTATCAAGACTTGAAAAGGATATTTTGGTGGCCAAGGATGAAAAGAGACGTAGCGGAACGTGTGGCGTCTTGTCTCGTTTGTCAGAAGGCAAAGGTGGAACATCAAAGACCTGCCGGTATGTTACAACCGTTATCTATTCCAGAATGGAAATGGGATAGTATCTCAATGGATTTTGTTACTGGATTGCCAAGAACAAGGAAAGGACATGATTCTATATGGGTTATAGTTGATAGGCTTACGAAGTTAGCACACTTCTTGCCGATCAATATTAAGTATTCATTGGAAAGATTAATCCAAATGTACATCAGCAAGATTATTAGACTGCATGGTGTACCTACATGTATAGTTTCTGACAGAGATCCAAGGTTTACGTCAAGGTTCTGGCGAAGTTTGCAAGAAGCCATGGGAACTAAACTGCGATTGAGTTCTGCTTATCACCCGCAGACTGATGGTCAGACGGAGAGGATGATACAGTCTTTGGAAGACTTGTTGCGTGCTTGTGTATTAGAACAATGAGGGAGTTGGGATAAATTTTTATCTTTGATAGAATTCATCTACAACAATAGTTTTCACTCAAGTATAGGGATGGCACCCTATGAAGCGCTATATGGGCGATGATGCAGAACACCTTTGTATTGGTATCAAGATGGGGAGAGTATGATTGTTGGACCAGATCTTGTGCAACAGACTACAGAAAAGGTGAAGATGATACAAGAGAAGATGAAGACGACTCAAAGCCGACAAAAAAGCTATGCTGATAAGCGAAGGCAACCTCTTGAATTTGAGGAAAGTGAGCATGTATTCTTGCAAGTAACACCTACGACTGGTGTCGGAAGGGTTATCAAATCCAAGAAGCTTACTCCTAAGTTCATTGGACCTTATCAGATTATTCGTCGTATAGGTCCTGTAGCCTACCAGATAGCCTTGCCGCCTTTTCTATCCAATCTGCATGATGTATTCCATGTGTCTCAACTAAGGAAGTATATTCCCGATCTGACGCATGTTAACACTTCCTGTTAAGATTGAAGACAGGAGAGTGAAGCAGCTTCGAGGGAAGATGATCGAGCCGGTAAAAGTGATATGGAATGACGTAACAGGTGATGCTACCTGGGAGTTGGAAGAAAAAATAAGGGAGCAATACCCTCAGTTGTTTTGAGGTACGACAAATTTCGGGGACAAAATTTTTGTTAGTGGGGGAGAGTTGTAACACCCCAACTTTTAGATAAATAACTATTTTGTCCTGATTTTACTGTTTTATATTTTTCTGTATGTTATAAAATTTATTTGACTGTTTCGTGTTCATATTTGAGTGCTTTGTGTGATTTACTCCGAGTTAGGAAAATAATAATTTTCGGGCCAGATAAATCTTATTTTAATTGTTCAGAGTTAGGGGATCTTACTAAACCCAATTCCAAGTGATACGAATATTAATCTTTTAATTTTTGGGATTTAACTGTGTAATAAAATAATTTTATATTATTATAATATTATTTTATCTGACAGTACCTACTGTCTTAAAAACAGTAGCAATCTGCTCTAAAATAACCATGTACCCGAAAAAGTTAGTGGGACCCGCGTTTAGTGAACCAGTCAATGTTTCTGGCTAGATTAAATTCTAAGCCAATAGGAACAAGTCAACAATGTAGGCTTAAAATTTATAGACCAATAGGAATCAAGTCCACAAAAATGGTTAGACTTGTTGAAATCAAACTAGAAAGCTTAACCAAGTTAGCATAAACCTAACTAAGTTAGCATAGAAAGCTTATATAGTAAATAAGTGAAGTAAACCTAGTTAGCTATCTAGTTAAGTTCTAGTTAGATAATGGTCTCAAAATATCAAGACTAACTTAGTTAACCTAAGTAACTATATAGTTAGGCAAGTAACTAAACAAATTAATCAAATGCACCTAAATGTAACTAGAAGACCAAATGGGTCACAAACTTGGTTTGTTCTCCTTAGAGCCATTTGGCCAAGCTTAAGCAAAGAGGTTTCAAGAACATTCAAGAAAGGCTTAGTCACTTGGATGACTAGGTTTTCATGCACCAATGAAAGACAAGCTTGGAGGCAAAGCTTTGCATGACCACCCTTGACCAAATCTAAGGCTATTAGATGATGAGAGAAGTCAGCAAAGGAGGCCATCTCCCTTGATGAAGTGCACGGCCATGCATAGTGAAGAGAACATCAACTTAGTCATTTTTCATCTCTAATCTTCCTTTTCTCCAAGAACATCAAGAACAATTCTCTTGTTTTCTTCTTTGAAGACCATTCGGCCAACACCCACAAATCACACTTCCAACCTTCAAAAATTTCATCTAACCTACTTTCTCAAACCTAAACACCATTCTAAGAACATCTCTAGTTAGAGGTTTCTTGAAAAAAATTCATCTTAAGCTTGGAAAATAACTTTGGAGATTTTTCCTACAAGGTGAAGATTCTTATTTTTCATTTTTAACTTGATTTCTAAGGTTCTAAGCCATGATTGATCCATGGTTTATGCTTTTCTCCTCTAGTTATAACTCTTTAAAATTTTTGTTTAAGATCTTTTAGGTTTCTTGGAGGGTCACGAAATCAACTAGGAAGGAGAGTAGAAGGAGTTATCTTCCTTTAAGGTAAGAGGGAGATTTAATCTCATCAACCAAGTGTGGTGATGAGGAAATGGATTGTATGTGTGTGAAGAATCCATAAGGATTCATTTGTTTGGTTGTTTAAATGTTTTTCTACTTGTGTTTGATATTGTTTGTATGCATGTCTATAGCTTTAAAATATATTGCATGTGTTGATATATGCATGATTATTAATTAGGATGTGAATAACATGTAAGGATTGTATGAGTGTTCCAAAGAACACCAAAGGGGCTCACGGCCTTAACAAGAAAAAGAGAACCAAAATATTCTCAACTATTTTCTAAAGGAAGGATTTAATAGAATTAGGTAAATTAATGAATTCTAAAATGATTTAGAAGATGGGAAATGATCCAAAGATCAAATGTCAAGGTTTTATTAAATTTGGCCAACATGCCTTTTTAATGTATAATCAATTAAAAATTTATTTTCTAAGTGTGGATTAGATGTTTAACCTAAAAAGAATACATTTGTAATAGATTTTCAAGATTTAAAGAAGTAAACTAGTTTTTATTAGAAAACATGGTATAGAAGAGAAATAAACAAAACTCTTGAAAATTACTTACCTTTGAGTTTTAAAGTATAATAAAAATTTTCCAAGTGTATTTTGTAATAATAAACTAAACAAAAGAATTTTTAAAGGAAAAACATAGAAAATACAATTTTAATAGATTTTCTAGATAAAATACTGTCAAAATTTATTAGAAAATAACATAAGAAAAATATTCTACGTAGTTTAAAAGTATAAGAAATAGCTTATGCAGTTTTAAAATGGAGAGTTTAAAGCTTTACGGTTAAGAAAATGATTTAAAAATCTTACGCGATTGAGAGAATGATTTAAAAATACTACGTAATTTTAAAAACAACAAAATATATTTATGCGATTTAAAAACGTTTGTAAAAGTGACGCGATTGTGAAAACGCGATAAAATTCCTACGCGATTAATTGCAATAGTGAGTTTTGCTGTCGAGCCAAAGTGGTGGACCCGGACATGTTGAGATATGGTACTGTCAAGTGGTGACGTACTATATATTGGAGTTTTTGAGATTAAGGGCATTTTTATAAATATGATAATATTTTAAAACTACGGGTAATTTGGTAATTATAGTTCTTATTCATGCATAAAGAGTTGGGCCAATTTGGTTGATATTGACGATTGACTGACGAGACGAATTACACCGTGTTGTCGGTGTGATAAGCGTAGTGTGGTTCATCTTGTGTGGACTTGG
Organism: Ormosia emarginata; assembly: GCA_029884605.1. Lineage (NCBI taxonomy): Eukaryota > Viridiplantae > Streptophyta > Magnoliopsida > Fabales > Fabaceae > Ormosia > Ormosia emarginata. Next base: position 5,789,978 of record JAQQTP010000074.1, read on the forward strand.
AGGCATTAGTGTGCGAAGTATTCCACACGTGAACAGTTGGTCGCTCCTCTGAGTTGTGGTAACTGGCAACACATTAATGATCTCGACACACACTATACTTAATCGAGATCTTGGGAAGACTGTTTAGTACAATACCTGTAGTGCACGATGTGCTTGGACTGTGTACTACTACACTACGTTGGACAGTGGGCTATAGACACGACATTGACAGTGTAATAGTTTGGTTGGGCAGCCTGAGGTACTGATAGTTCTCTTCGGGTCATTCTCTCAGATGTCTGTGTCTAGCTCCATGGAGTAGGAACGAGTCATATTGCATTTGCATTTGTGTTATGCATCATAACATTATTATTTGTGATATTATATGATGTGTTGAATTGTGTTGTTATCTATGATACTGTGGTATGCAATTCTTGTATTAAATTGTGTTATTATTTATGTTGTTATGGTATGCTTTATTGTATTTAAAATGTGATATCTGTTGTATTGTCGTTTTGTTATTTGCCATGCTGGTATTGATGTAAGATTGTCTCACCTCTTTATTTGTATGTGTTTCTGTATTATTATTTTATTTCTATAAAGAGTTTGAGAAGAGGTAGAGGAACAGCCTCTAGAGATTGTGTACCCTGAGGAGGAGCAACAACAGACGGGTGATCAGTTTGACGAGTGCGAGCCGTTCGATCATCCTTACCACCTAGATTGATCTTGTTGTGATAGCGTTGCCCAGATTCCTAGGTTTTGTGAGACTGGAATTTCATTGAGGCTGGGAGGCCTGGTGACTACTAGAGGATCGAGGATCGGTGATTTACTTGGGACGTCTGACTGTGTCCCTACATGGAGAGTTTGATGCTGAGCCAGTCTTTACTACTACTTTGTACCTACATCTGGAGATGCCTTTGGATCTGAGGCGTCACTGGGAAGGACTTTTTCGTACCCCTAGTGAGATCAGTATAGTGTTAACAGCATGAACTCCTGTCCGTAGAGCTGTGAGACATCTTGGATTTCTATCATCCGAGGTTTCATTTGAGAGTGATCCATCGGAGGGTTAGAAAACTTTGATGTGCACTTGGGCATATCTATGTTTTGTGTTATACTAACTCTTTACTGCTTTATTTAAATATTTTGTAGTTGTAAATTTTTTGTATAACTTAAGACAAAATCCTATGTATATTATGGAGTGTGATAATAATTTGCTTTATTTTATGTCTTAAGTTATTTTATTTAAGGATATCCGGTATAAAAGGAAAAATTTTACAACTCTTATTAATTATGTATCAAATGTTTTATAACTTGGGTAAGGTTTTATTTTATTGCATCATAAATGTGACATCCCCACAAGAGTGTTACAGGAAGCCCCAAAACCGAACCACCAAGAGCATACCAAGGAGGTGATTTCGTGTCTTCCTTTAGGTAAGAGGGAGACTTACTCACTTCAACCATTATTGGTGGTGAGGAGACCTTTGTGTGATTGTTGATGGAGATATCCATAATGGATGCTTACTTTGTTTGATTGTTTTTGCATGTTTGTGTATTCTTGATTGAGATTAATAATGATTGGTTAGTTTGAATACATTAAGGATGTAACACCCCAAATTTTATTTATTTTATGATAAATGTTCATTTTCTAATATTTGTGATTTTTGGGAATTTTTCTAAATTTTTTTGGGAACACAGAATATTTTAATATTATTTTTCGTTTTACGTACAAACTGAGCTGGCCAGGGAAAAGGAGATATTTTTCCTGAGAACCTTGATTTATGGAAATGTCGATGGGGGATCTTTCTAAACCCGTTGCTGGACATGATTTACGAGGTTTCATGTTTTTCAAAAAATTTTAATAGATAAAATAATAAAGCGCTGTGTAAATTTTATCTGTCAGATAAATTAATACTGACTTCTATCGACAATAGTAATTATCCATTAGATAATAACATGTATTAAAAATCCTATCACATTATCCTAATGTGATCTACTTTAAGTCTAATCAAACCTACTTTAATTCAAATTTAATGTATTTTAATCAAAACTTCTTTGAGAAGCTTTGACCACCAAAAGACCATGATACCCTTGGCTTGTTGGGGAAGCCAAAAATCTCCCCCTTTCTCCTCCTTGTTGCCGCGGCAATGCCTTCCAAGGGAGGCAAAATTTGCCTCCCAACTTAACCAATAATCACCCAAAATTAGATTTTTCCTACAATATTTTCTCTCTCTAACTTCATCTTCTTCACATTTCCTCTTCCTTCTCTCTTCTTCTCCTCTCTTCATACGAAATTTGCAGCCCCATTAGCAATCATTTTTCTTCACTTTTCTCTTCACCAAGACCATTTCTCGACTCAACTTAACCCCCTCTACACTTTCTCTGTAGAAATTTTCTTCAAAAATCCAACCTTTCCTCCATTGTCATCCAAGATAAAGCTTCAAGCTTTAAGGTAAAGTTTTTATTTTTCTTCTTCTTTCTCTTCATTTTCGTGCTCTGTGGTCTCTTTGATAACCATGGATCTCTTCTTTTTCAACCCTTGATGTTGATTCATTGTCTTGAAATTCCTAGAGTTTTGGAAGCTCAAAACCGAACCCACCAAGGAGCATCTAGGAAGCCATTTTTGTGATTCTCCTTTAGGTAAGAGGGAGACTACTCACTTCAACCATTTTGGTGGTGAGCGAACCTTTGTATACTTACTTTGTTTTGGTGATTTTGTATGTTTATGTATTCTTGAATTGGATTAATGTTTGAATGGTGAATTTGAATGTATTTGATGTGTTGGAAATGCTTGATCATTTTAGAGTTGTTAAATGAAAAATTTGGAGTTTCCTACCCTAATATGATGCCACGGTTTTGACTAGATTTTAGGGGTATAAATTGATTTTTGTATACAATGAAATGAAGCATATGTGATTAATTGTTAAATGATGATATTAAAATTAATGAATGGAGAATTTTAAGGGTTTAATACCCTAGGGTGAAGCCACAGTTTTGTTCTTTAAAGTTAGGAGATTGGATTGGTTTTGTGTAAAATAAAATTTAAATGATTAGATACTAAGTAATTGAGGCATAAAATGGAAGGAAATTGGAACCTTGATGACCTAGAGAGGCCACGGTTTTAGAGAAAATTAGGGGTTGAATGGTGCCTTGATACATCTTTGGAAATTAGGAATTTAGAGATATTCATAATCCTTAATAAAGCGGAAGGATTGGATTGAATAACAACACTCAAGAAGGACACGGTTTTGAAGGGCTATTCAATAAAAAATTGTTATAATTGAACAAAGCATAAGATTTTGAGAATGTGAATCCAAAATATGGACTTATGATAAGGGATGAACCCTAAATATATATTGATGTTGAAAATTGATTCTATGTCATTAAGGATCCATATGTGGGCTTAGTGTTTGTTGATTTCGTACTTGAGGAATTTGTGACATATTAATACTATGACATGTTGATATTGAACCATGTATATTTGGATATGCCATTGTGGTATATTGTATGATTATTGTAACATTGATAAATATACATGATGTATATTGTGTCGTCATGCATATGTGTTGTCCGTTGGACATTGTTGAGAAAGGTGATGTATGGCTAGGAGTTGGATAACACCTATGTGCGGGTGCGAGTAGACTAAGCGTAGGGTCATAGTGGTTGGCCTTGGGGGCGTTAGGGTGCGAGTGTCTCACAATAGACAGTGGTAGCTCCACTAGGGCCGTGGGATAGACCGATGGACACACCGACAATCCGAACTGAGACGCTGTCCTATATCACGATCAACTATTGAGGTGCCAGGTATAAGCCGTATTGCGCAAATATTTTTATGAGATAAGCACACTAATTATTTTGGCTAACAAGATACTGGCATTACTCCTTGATCATTCACTCTGAAAATGTTTATGTCTAGCTCCATGGAGTAGGAATTTTGGTACCTTTTGGCATTATGGACTGTCAGTCTCATAATTCATTGTGCATGAGCATTTATAATTGTGAAGAATATCTGTTATTATTACTATAATAATTGTTTGATTGTTTGAAAATATTAATGCTATTTGTCTGTTGCTGATAGTCTGTAATACTATTTGCTACTGTTATGCTCTTATTGTCAATCTTAACTATTACTGTAAATGGATATATGAATTGTGTTTATATGTGGGCATCCAGCGCCGTTTCGTTTTCTTGCTACCATTTTGGTACTAAAAGCTGGGTGTCTCACCTCTTTCTATATTTTCTGTATTTCTGTATTTTTCTGTATTTCTATAGGACTGTGTACGTTTGAGAAGACGTTCGTGAGGAAGAAAAGGAAATGACTGAGTTTCTGGCCATGCTTAGACTAGAGCTGCTGAGGATGTCGTCACGCCCACACCGCTTTTTGGGGTACGTGAAGTTGACCTTTCATGGGGGACCCGATTGCTGGCACTTGCATATGGAAATGGACCGATGTGTCTACAACGGGGAGCTGACGGTGTCTTTATCTTGGGGTCGTTATGACACCCCTGTTTTTTATTTTTCTGCTTTTGTTATTTTAGAATTTTACCTACCCGTGAGGGACATGTGGACTGATATGTTCTACACCCCTCAAGAGGATTCTTTCCTCTCCACTGCTCGGGCTTCTGCCCAAAATTCGGTCGCCCCGATGGCTATTTCATCAGAGGATGAGGACCTTGAGGAGGACCCGACTACGGTCCCTTCTCGTCAGTCTTAGGGGCTGATACTATAGGTGGCTACTGATGGCTAACCGTTATCTTTTTGGGGAAGCCTAATGTTTTACTAGTTCATGGGTGTAAATTTGTATCTATCTTGGGTGGGTAAAGCCTTTACTTTTGTATATTTTGTGATGTAACTAAAACAAACTGATGCATATAACATATATATATTATGGATGTATGATTATAAATTCTGTTCCGAAATTATCGTATTGATAATTGTTATTATCTCATTACTGTTATATTATACAAAAAGAAAAAAATAATAATAAATGCGTACAGACATTTCAATACTCGATTATTTTATCATCCAAGAATACAAACTATTTAATCTTATGCTAATAATGAACTAGGTCTTAATTAATTACTGTAACTATTATTTTTCGCAAATTTATTTCGTGTCTTTAGTATTATGGTGTGACATTCCTTCTTCGCGGTATTGAGAAAAAGGGGCGTTACAAAGGATGTTGGAATGCTTTGATAGTGTTAGATTTGATAAATGAAAAATTTGAGAGTTTACTACCCTATTGAGAGGCCATGGTTTTGGCCCAAAATCTTAAGGGTTTGAATTGATTTTTGTGTAAAATGAATTAGTTATTAAAGGATGGATGGAAGGAATGGAAAAATTGGAACCTTGATGCCTTAGGGAGGCCACGACCTTTAAAGGAATTTTTTTTTAGTCCAAGTGATGCTTTTGTGCATCTTTGGGAATTAAGGATTTAGAGATATGTACTTCATAATGAGATGGAAGAAATTAATTAAGTGATGAACATTTAGAGGGGCCACAATTTTTCAAGGGTTCTTTAGCCTAAAATTTTCATAATTGATCAAGACTTAGGAAACTAAGGATGTTGGATTCATAATATGGAATTATGATATGTGTTGAACCATGTATATGAAATTGTTGATATTGAGAATGGATTGTATGGAATTGTGAGTCCATGTGGGACTGAGTACTTGTTGATGTGTACTTGATTAAATTGTGGCAATGATGTTGTTGAGGATTGACTGTATGCCATTGTGGTATGTTCCATGAAAAATATATTGTTGATGAGTATGTATGATATGCATTGTGTTAAGAGGAACATGCAATTGATACACATACAAGATGTAAATTGAGTCGTTATGCATATGTGATGTCCGTTGGACTTTGTTGGAAAGGCGATGTGTGCCTAGGAGATTGAATAACACCTTAGTGCGGGTGCAAGTAGACTAAGCGTAGGGTCATAGTTGTTGACCTTGAGGGCGTCGGAGTGCGGGTATCTCACAATAGATAGTGGTAGCTCCACTAGGGCCATGGGATAGACCGATGCAAACACACCGACGATCTGGACCGAGACGCTGTCCTATATCACGATCAACTATTGAGGTACCATGTATAAGCCATTTTGCGCAAATATTTTATGAGATGAAGCACTTTATTTTTTAGGCTAACGAGATACTGGCATGACTCATTGATCATTCTCTCCGAAATGTTGATGTCTTGCTCCATGGAGTAGGATTTTTGGTACCATGTGCATTGTGCATTGTCAATCTCATATTTCATTGAGCATGAGTACCTATGACTGTTTAACTGTCTATTTTTGATACTGCAATAATTATTTGATTGATAAACCATTTACTGCTTGAGACTATGTTATTATTATCTCTCTTTTGTTGCTTCCTTGACTATTACTGTGGATAACTATATATGTTGTAATATTATGTGGGCGTCCAATGTCGTTCTGTTTTCTTACTACCATATTGGTATTGAATGCTGGGTGTCTCACCTCTTTTCTGTATATATGTACTTATGTTTTAAATTATGTACTTCTGAGAAGACACTCGCGAGGAAGAAAAGGAAGCACCTGATTTTCCTGGTTTCTGGCCTGATTACGATTAGAGACTGAGTAAAGATGTCTTCACGTCCGCGCTGATTTTTGGGTTGCACAAGGATGACCTTTCACGGTGGTCTAGACTGCTGGCACATAAACTTGAGCACAGTCCATTGCATCTATCACGGGGAGCTGATTGTGTCTTTAGCTTGGGGCCGCTAGGACCCGCCTATTTTTGATTTCATAGCTTTTGTCCATTTAGAGTTTTACCTGCCTGTTAGAGATTTATGGGATGACCTTTATTACACCCCACGAGATGATTCATTTCTCTCCACTGCTCGGGATTTTGCCCGAAATTTGATCGCTCCGATGATGATCTCATCGGATGAGGAAGACCCTGAGGAGGACCCTGCTATGGTTCATTCTCGTCAGTCTTAGGGGCTGATATTGTCGGTGGCTACTGATGGCTATTCGTATATCTTTTTGGGAAGCCTGACGTTTTGCTAATTTGATGGGATGTAAATTTGTAATCATCTTGGGTAGGTAAAGTCTCTTACTTTTTGTATATTTTGATGATGTAACTAAACAGCTATATATATATATATATATATATATATATATATATATATATATATATATATATATATATATATATATATATATATATATATATATATATATATATATATATATATATATGAGGGAGGATCAACTTACACCAGTGTAAGTTGATTTTTTCTTACATTCATTTTTAACTGTTAAATCTGATTTCATCTAATGATTACCTTTAACGAAATAATCTCAACCATTAGATGAAAGTTGAACTAATGGTTGAAAATGAGTGTAAGAAAAAAAAGACTTTTTGGTGTAAACGGATCCCTATATATATATATATATATATATATATATATATATATAATGTGGATGTATGATTTTATCTCACGTTGACTTTTATCGTGTCTATAATTATCATTATCTCTTCATAAAAAAAAAAAATATATATATATATATACACGCGTTTTCAATACTCGATTACTATACAATTAAGATGTAAATTATTTATTCACATAACAAATATGAACTGAGTCTTAATCAATCAATGTATTTATATTTTCTGCATTTTCATTTTCATTTTTCTTTATTATGGTGTGACGTTCCTTCTTCGTGAGATGAGAAAAAGGGGCGTTACATCTTGTATTATCTTGTAGTAAGGAGGGAAAACTTCATCCTCACACTACTTGTAACCCTAGCACTATGGTTAGGAATATCTGATTCCCTTCCTTTGGCCAAATGATTGTGCATATGATGTAAGGTTACACATATAGGAAAAATACTACTAATCTATCCTAGTATACATGCATCTCATACACCATATCATCACATCTTAAGTGATATATTTGCAATACTAAGTTGCTAAAGGTGTTAGACAATTAACTAGGGCAATCTACTACTCTTGGTTGCACTAAGATTCATACATTTCATATACTTACTACATGGTTATTCCCTTCTTGAAATACCTCTAGTAGTATCTTAACACACACAAAAGAGTATGTATAAGGAATCCCAACAAGTAGAAAACTTCATTTCATCAAGATAGAACTCTTGGAAAAAATTTTGGTCTCCGAGTGCTTGGGCGCCCAGTTCCCACCGCTCAGGCACTAGGATGGTAGAAACTTTCTGGTCACTAGGAGCTTGGGCACCTAGCTCTTAACACCTAGGCTCCTAGCTCCTGGCACCTAGGGGCCCAGCTCCTGGCGCCTAGGCACCCAGTGCTCTACAGCACGTTGGATTTTTCTAGGCAATGGGCACTTGGGTGCTCAACTCCTAACGCCTAGGCGCCCATGCACCAGAATCCAATTTTTTTTGCTCTTTTGATTCTCAAACCAATTCTAACCCTCAATTCATGGGTTCTAAGAGGTTTTCATACACAAGTATGGTCCCTAATCATGTAGGAACCCTCATGCTAACTTCCATCTCATCTAAACATAGATTAATGAACAAGCTTCAATCATCAAAATACCCATTTCTCAACTTCTACATCAAGCATTCAAATAAGTGTTTTCCATGTCCATAAACATCAACCAAGCTTAGATTAAGCTAAAACAAACGATTAAAGACAACAACCAAGCAAGGAAGCATCATAAACTTCTCAAGACCCATTTTTTATTCCAACATGCATACTTTGTGAGCAAAGATGGAGGTGGGAAAAAAGACACACATGAACACAAACACCCTTACCTCAAACCTTGAAGATGGTGGTAGGCTATGGATGCTCAAGCTTTAGCTTTCCCTTTTGTCTTCCTTTTCTTCCTCCCTTCCATCTTCTTTCCTTTCTTTGTTTTCTCTCTTTGTTGTGGCTGTTGTGTTCAACCTGACAAAGTGAGTGAAATGAGTGTGAAAGGAGTGAAAAACCAAGAAAAGTCAATGAAGGTGGCTGCTTGAAGAGTCATGGAAGCTCAAGCAAAATTTAGATATTTTGTTGGAACTTTTTATCTGTTTAGAACACTTAGATTTTACCAAACCAAGTTTCCAAACTTCCATAGGTATTAGAATAAATCCTAAGATTCATCTTGTAACACCCTTGTGGGGATGTCACATATATAAATAAAATAAAAGAAAGATAAATAAAATCTACCCAAGTTGTAAAATATTTGTAACATAATATTGCGGGTTGAAAAATTCTTTTTGTTAAACAGAATAGTATTGAATAAAATAACGCGGAAACACAAAATAAACAAACCAATATCACACATAATATACATATGGTTCTAGCTATAAGTTATACAAATAATTTACAACTATCCATATTTAAACTAAAACAGTAAACAAAACAGTAAAAGTCAAAATATATAAATGCAGACGCGCCTAAGTACACATCATAAATATCTAACCCTCTGAATGATCACTCTTAGATGAAACTTCAGGTGATAAATATCCAAGATGCCTCGACCCTCTACGGACATGAGTCCGTGCAGTCGACACGCTGCTAATCTCACTAGGCGCATCAAACATACCACCCCAATGACGCCTAAGAGATAGCGGCAACTCCACATGTAGGTACAGCAAGGTAGAAAAGATCGGCACTCCATCAAACTCCGTACGTATGGTCACAGTCAGATGTCCTACGTACGTCACCGAGTCTCTATCCTCTCGCAGACGCCAGGCTTCAGAGCCTCCGTGAAACTCCAGTTGCACGAATCCAAAGAATCCTGGTAGCGTCATATCCACACAATCAATCCAATGGGTACGGATGATCGGATGGTTCTTGATCGTAGAACTGATCTTCGGCTTGCTGCTCCTCCTCCTTTTCGGGATACTCACACTCAAGAGGCCATTCCTCTTCCTCAAACTCTTTATCACATAATTTAAAATATACAGATAACACATACACGAAAGAGGTAAGACAATCTATATCACCACAAACATGGTAAAATAAGAAAACGACAATACAACAGGCATAACAGTTCATACAATATAGCATACTATAATAAAATAAATCATAATATTAAATAATACAAAAACTCAATACAACAACATACAATGGTACATATGAATAAAATGGTACAGATAAATAAAATGATACAGATAGATAAAGTAGAGCAAATAAATAACATTAAAATGTATAAAACATAAATATATGAAATGTGACTCAACCCTACTCCATGAAGATAAAAATACAGACATCAGAGAGAACGACTCGCAAAATCTATTAGTACCGTCGACCGCCCAATAACTATTCCGCTGTCTCACGTTGCGTCTATAGCCCACTGTAAAAAAAGATGTAGTGGTGTAGCACACTGTCATACGTCGTGTCACTACAGGCTTGCACTAATAGACTTCACAAGATCTTGATTAAGTATAGTGCGTGTCGAGTCCATTAGTGTGTTACCAGTTACCACGGCCCAGAGGAGCGACCAACTGTCCACAAATGGAATAATATGCACACTAATGTCTCCAAGTTCATTCAAGTTGAACCACACTACGCTTATCACACTGACAACATGATGTTATTCATCTCGTCAATCAATCCACCAATTATCAACCAAATTGGCACAACGCAATGCATAATAAAAAAAAATTTTGAATATGCCCTCACTGGCAAAAATTCCAAATATGCCCTCACTGGCAAAAATTCCAAATATGCCCTCACTGGCAAAAATTACGAATATGCCCTCACTAGCAAAAATTACGAATATGCCCTCACTAGTAAATCGCATATATATACAGTATGTCCCACCTGACAGTACTGTTCCACAATCTGTCCGGGTCCACCACTTTGGCCCGACAGTAAAAAACTTGCTGTTTTCGTCAATCGCGTAGAAATGTTATCGCGTTTTCAAAATCTCATCGCTTTTACAAATGTTTTAAATCGCGTAAATATATTTTACTGTTTTTAAAATCGCACACTGTTTTTCAAACGTTTTCTCAATCGCGTAAGATTTTTAAATCATTTTCTTGTCCGAATTCCTTAAAAATTACTGTTTCAATAAACAAAAATAATATTTAATACATTTAAACTACATAGAATATTTTTCATACCGTATAAATTATATTGGCTATCTTTTCTATCTTATTTGTCTGTTTTTAGCAAAAATTTGACAGTATTTTGCTTAGAAAATGTATAACAATGATTTTCTAAGTTTTCCGTAAAAATTTCTTTTATTTATATTATAACCATTTAATTACACTTTTGAAAACTACTAACGTGCTTGAAATTATAATATGAGCTCTACGTTAGAAATTTTACAAAAGCTACTGTATTTACTTTTAACCACTAAAATCATTGGTTTTAACTTCTTAAACTTAATCTAATCAATTTATTTCTTTAAAACTCATTGTAGAAAAATTCCTTTTAACATATATTGCTTCTTTTTGATTGAAAATGGTTTGGAAATGATTTTAGAAATCATAAATCCTTGGCTTTGGCATGTTGGCCGAAAAACTTAAAATTAAGATTAGATCTCTACATTCATTTTTCTTGCTCTAAACAATTTTGCATCTTGTTAATTTTCCTAGGTTAATTAAATCACACTCATAGAAATTTGATGAGAACATTTTGGTTCTCCTTTTTAGTTGAGGCCGTGAGCCTTAGTGGTGTGTTCTTTGGAACACTCATGCAATCCTTGACATGTTGTTCACATCCTACTATTTACACTTGCATTTCTAACACATACAATATTTGTAAAGCTTGTAGACATGCATATTAATACAAATCACAAATAGGAAAGCTATTAACAAGCACACAAATGAATCCTTATGGATTCTACAATCACAAACAATTTCCATCTTCTTACCACCACTCAAGGATGATAAGATTTAAGTCTTCCTCTTACCTTAAATGAAGACAAATACTCTTTCACTCCTTTCTAGAGTTTCAGTTTTCACCCTCCAAGACACCTATCAAGCTTAAACAAAAATTCTACAAGTTATAATCATGAAAGAAAGCTTAAACTATGGATCAATCATGACTTAGAACTTTGAAAAAGAATTTAGAAATGAAAAACAAAGATTTTCACCTTCAAGGTAGAATCTTCAAAGTAGTTTTTCAAGCTCAAGATGAAAGATTTTGCAAGAACTCTCAACTAGAGATGTTCTTAGAATTGTGTTTAGGTTTAGAAAAGTTGGTTAGAAGAAATTTTGGGTGGTTGGATGGTGAAGAATGGTGTTTGGTCGAATGGTGCTTCAAGAAATCACCAATGGAGTTTGGTATTTTTGGAAGAGAGAGAAGAGAGAAAATGTTAGGAAATTAAGTGATTTTTGGCTCTCCAAAGGCACTTGGCCGTAGACATCAAGGGCAAGGGAGGTGTCCATTAGGTTGGCTCCATCCAAGCCTTAGGATTAATGAATGGTGAGGATTAAAACTTGGTCACCAAGCTTTGCTCTCATTGGTTAATCTAAGCCTAGTCACTAAGCCTTGTCATTAAGCCTTGTCACTAATTAAGCCTTGTCACATGCTTAGTCACATGCTCTTGAATGTTCTACGACTAATGATGTTTAATTAAGCTACTAATCCTATTAAGTTTTTACTAAACGTGGGTCCCGCAAAACATTTCCGAGTCCATTACTGCTTATTTGTACTGACTAATAAAATTATTTTATAATTTTACAGTTAAATCCTAAAAATTAAAAGATTACTAACCGTATAATTCAGAATTGGGTTTAGTAAGATCCCCCAGCTCCGAATAATTAAAATAAGATTTCCCTAGCCCGGAAAATATTATTTTCCTGTCCCAGAGCAAATCACACAAAAAGTTCAAATAAAATAACAGACAGTATTATAAAGCAATAATTCATACAGAAAAACAACAAATAGTACAAAAAGGACACAACGATCATTTATCCTAAAGTTGAAAAACATCAAACAGTACATTCGGGACTCAATGGTAATAGCCCAAAAGTTTAGGGTGTTACAACTCTCCCCAACAAACAAAAATTTTGTCCTCGAAATTCGTTATAACTCAGAACAAATGAGGATATTGCTCCCTCATCTTGTCTTCCAGCTCCCAGGTAGCATCACCTGTCACATCATTCCATATGACCTTCACCAGCTCGATCATCTTCCCTCGAAGCTGCTTTACTTTTCTGTCCTCTATTCTAATAGGTAAAGTCTCGTAAGTCAGATTTTCCTTTAGCTGTACTTCATCTGGTTGTATAACATGCGTTGGATCCAGAATATATTTTTTTAGCTAGGATACATGAAATACATCATGCAAATTGGATAGAAAAGGCGGCAAAGCAATCTGATAAGCTACAGGACCTATACGTCGGATAATCTGATATGGTCCAATGAACTTAGGAGTAAGCTTCTTGGATTTGATAACTCTTCTGACACCGGTCGTAGAAGTCACTCTTAGAAATACATGCTCACCCTCCTCAAATTCAAGAGGTCGCCTTCGTTTATCAGCATAACTCTTTTGTCTACTTTGCGTCATCCTCATTTTCTCTTGTATCATCTTTACCTTCTCCGTAGTCTGTTGTACAAGATCTGGTCCAATAGTCATACTTTCCCCATCTTGATAGCAACACAACGGTGTTCGACAACGCCTTCTATACAACGCCTCATAGGGTGCCATTCCTATACTTGCGTGAAAACTGTTATTATAGGTGAATTCTATCAAAGATAAAAATTCATCCCAACTCCCTCGTTGCTCCAAAACACAAGCTCGCAACAGATCTTCCAAAGACTGTATAGTTCTCTCTGTTTGACCATCAGTTTGCGGATGATAAGCTGAACTTAACCGCAACTTAGTTCCCATGGCTTCTTGTAAACTTCGCCAGAACCTCGATGTAAACCTTGGATCTCTGTCAGAAATTATACATATAGGCACACCATGTAATCTGACAATCTCACTGAAGTATATTTGGGTTAATCTTTCCAACGACTACTTAATATTAATTGGCAAGAAATGAGCCGACTTCGTAAGCCTGTCGACTATAACCTATATCGAATCATGGCCTTTCCTCGTCTTCGGCAATCCAATAACAAAATCCATAGAGATACTATCCCACTTCCACTCTCGAATAGCTAACGGTTGCAACATACCAGCTGGTCTCTGATGTTCCACTTTCGTTTTCTGGCAAACCAGACAAGACTCCACACGTTCCGCTATGTCTCTTTTCATCCTTGGCCACCAAAATAACTTCTTTAAGTCTTGGTACATTTTGGTCATCCCCGGATGCAAACTCAGATCACTAGTATGAGCGTCATCTAGAATTCCCTTCTTAAGCTCAAGATCATCAGGTACACAGATTCTTCCCTTATATCTCAAGAGTCCATCCGTTCCTTCTTCTACCATTGCCTTATGACCTTGCTTTAACAATTCTCTTTCATTTTGCAAAAACGAATCCTCCTCCTGTTTCTCTCGTATCGCATCAAGCAGTTCATTGATAATTATCACCTTCCACAGTCGAATCCTTCCAGGTACAAATTCCATTGACAACCATAAATGTCAGAATTTATTAATCAATTCTTCCTCCTTTATCATCATTGCTGAAACACTAATCACTTTTCTGCTCAAGGCGTCAGCTACCACATTAGCTTTTCCTGGATGGTATTGAAGTTGAAAATCATAATCCTTTAAGAATTCCAACCATCGCCTTTGCCTCATATTCAATTTTTTCTGATCAAACAAGTACTTCAAGCTCTTGTGATCACTAAAGACATTGAACATTGCTCCATACAGAAAATGCCTCCACACTTTCAGAGCAAAGACCACTGCGGCCAATTCCAAATCATGTGCTGGATAATTCCTCTCATGAACCTTTAACTGTCAAGAAGCATACGCCACAACATTCCGATCTTGCATCAATACTCATCCTAACCCCTGGTAAGAAGCGTCACAATACACATCAAAAGCTCTGTTAGAATCTAGCAAAATCAACACTGGTGCAGTTGTTAACCTCCTCTGCAATTCTTGGAAACTGGCTTCACGTTCTTCCGTCCACTCAAAAGCTTGACTTTTCCTCGTGAGCTGCATAAGCGGTCCAGCAATCTTGGAAAAACCCTCGATAAACCTCCAGTAATATCCAGCAAGTCCAACAAAACTTCGAACTTCTGTCACAGTCTTAGGCCTCTCCCATTGTAAAACAGTCTCCACTTTCGATGGGTCTACCACAATACCTTTCTTTGAAATCACGTGACCTAGAAATTGGATTTCCTCCAACCAAAACTCAAACTTGGCCAATTTCGCATACAACTTCTTTTCCTTTAACATCTGAAGAACAATACCGATATGTTCAACATGCTCTTCCTTAGATTGAGAATAGATCAGAATGTCATCGATGAAGACAATGACAAATCTGTCTAGATACGGACGAAAAATCCTGTTCATATAGTCCATAAATATGGCAGGAGCATTCGGCACTCTGAATGGCATTAACTGATACTCATAATGTCCATAACGAGTTCGAAAAGTTATTTTGGGTATATCCTCCCCCTTAACACGGATCTGGTGATAACCCGATCTCAGATCTATTTTTGAAAATACCACTGCTCCCTTCAACTGATCCATCAAATCGTCAATTCTTGGAAGCGGATATTTATTCTTGATAGTCACTTTATTCAACTGACGATAATCCACACAAAGTCGAGATGTTTCGTATTTCTTCTTGACCAAAAGCACTGGTGCTCCCCATGGTGAAACACTAGGTCGCACAAACTATTTCTCCAACAAATCCACCAATTGTTATTTTAGCTCCACCAACTCTACTAGCGACATTCGGTATGGCGCAATTGAGATAGGACCTGCTCCTAGTACTAAATCAATTGAAAACTCAATCTCCCTCTCAGGTGGCAAACTAGGCACGTCATCAGAAAAAAATCTCTGGAAACTCATTGACAACAGGAATAGTATTCACATCTTTCTCATTCTTGACCTCTAGAGAAGACAATAACATATATCCCAGTGCTCCCTCTCTTAACAATGACTTGACTTTAACAGTAGTCAAGAATCCAGACTTTTCTTTCTTAGGAAAAACTATGGTTTTGCTTGCACAATCTATAAGGATATGGTTAGAAGATAACCAGTCCATCCCTAATATTACATCTATCTCAACAAGAGGCAAACAAATCAAATTGACCGAAAACACGCGGTCCTTTATAACAACAGGACAATCCAAACATATCTTAGACGTAACTACAGGTTTAGCAGTTGGCGTAGATACACTCAATTTAACATTCAGAGAAGACACAGGCAACTTCAATTTTTCCACACAATTATATGCAATAAATGAATGTGTCGCACCAGAATCATATAACACAGTCAGAAGATTACCTCCAATAGCACCTTCTCCCTGAATAAGATCATCAGATTGAGAAATTTCCATTCCAGTCATAGTATATACTCGCCCTCCAGACCTCGGTTGAATACTTCCTGACCTTGGCTGAGTAGCACGAACACTTCTCATAGCTGGCTTTCTCTCTGGCTGAGTACAATCCCTAGATATATGTCCAGGCTGTCTGCAATTAAAATAAACTGTTCCTCTAATAGGGCATTCACTAGAAAGATGCCCCTTCTTTCCACACTTAAAACATGTTGGCGTGAATGCTACCCCTTGTCCAGCTCTACTACCACTAGCATTTCCCCCAACTAGTGGTCGTTGAGGTTGATTCCCTAGTGGTCTAGAATACGGCTTGCGCTGAAACCGACTATTATTACTGTTACCACCCCTCTGAAATCTTGTTGGCCCAAAGTTACGGTTTCTTTGGTCTCGTGACGGCTCTAATTCCTCGAGTCGTGCACACGCATCAACTAAAGCATGAAACTGGTTCATTCTCAAGGATATCACTCCTCGCTTTAGTTCCATTCTTAACCCTGCTTCAAACTTCCGACATCTCCACCCATCATCTGGTTGAGTTTGAGCATAATCTGAAAATTAAGACAAACTCTCAAATTTTGTAGCATACTCATTCATCGTCATGTTACCCTGACGTAAACCAAGAAATTCCATCTCCTTGGCATGTCTAGCACTTGTAGGAAAATACTTCTCCAGAAATACATCAGAAAATACTTCCCATGTAATTTCTGTTCCTTCAGCCAGCAATAACCGGCGGGTTCCTCTCCACCAATGTTCTCCATCTCCCCTCAACATAAAGGTTGCATACGTCACCTTCTTATCATCTGGGCATCTCATCCCTTCAAAGATCTTCTCCAAGTCTTGTATCCATTGACTTGCTTTTTCAGGATTAATCTCGCCTCTAAACTGTGGCGGATTATTACGCCTAAATTCAGATAAATTTAGGGCATTAGCAGTAGCATCTTGCTGTTGAGCTGCTCTCAGATTCTGCTGAGTAATTACTTCGGCCATTCGTTGCATAGCCTCCGTTGTTGCAATCATTGGATCCACTGCACGATTCGCATTCGCACATGTTCCTCTTCCGCCAGACATCTTCTTTCTTCAATCATAACAAAACAAAATTGGATACATCATTTTGGGAAGTAAATCACAGAGAATCACACAGCACAAACAAAAACAGACCCAACCACAACCCCAAAAGACTCTAACTTGGGCTCTGATACCAATTAATGTAACACCCTTGTGGGGATGTCACATATATAAATAAAATAAAAGAAAGATAAACAAAATCTACCCAAGTTGTAAAACATTTGTAACATAATATTGCGGGTTGAAAAATTCTTTATGTTAAACAGAATAGTATTGAATAAAATAACGCGGAAACACAAAATAAACAAACCAACATCACACATAATATACATATGGTTCTAGTTATAAGTTATACAAATAATTTACAATTATCCATATTTAAATTAAAACAATAAACAAAACAGTAAAAGTCAAAATATACAAACGCAGACACGCCCAAGTACACATCATAAATATCTAACCCTCTGAAGGATCACTCTCAGATGAAACTTCAAGTGATAAATATCCAGGATGCCTCGACCCTCTACGGACACGAGTCGGTGCAGTCGACACGCTGCTAATCTCACTAGGCGCATCAAACATACTGCCCCAATGACGCCTAAGAGATAGCGACAACTCCACATGTAGGTACAGCAAGGTAGAAAAGATCGGCACTCCATCAAACTCCGTACGTATGGTCACAGTCAGACATCCTACGTACGTCACCGAGTCTCTATCCTCTCGCAGACGCCAGGCTTTAGAGCCTCCGTGAAACTCCAGTTGCACGAATCCAAAGAATCCTAGTAGCGTCATATCCACACAATCAATCCAATGGGTACGGATGATCGGATGGTTCTTGATCGTAGAACTGATCTTCGGCTTGCTGCTCCTCCTCCTCTTCGAGATACTCACACTCAAGAGGCCGTTCCTCTTTCTTAAACTCTTTATCACATAATTTAAAATATACAGATAACACATACACGAAAGAGGTAAGACAATCTATATCACCACAAACATGGTAAAATAAGAAAACGACAATACAACAGGCATAACAGTTCATACAATATAGTATACTATAATAACATAAATCATAATATTAAATAATACAGAAACTCAATACAACAACATACAATGGTACATATGAATAAAATGGTACAGATAAATAAAATGATACAGATAGATAAAGTAGAGCAAATAAATAACATTAAAATGTATAAAACATAAATATATGAAATGTGACTCAACCCTACTCAATGGAGCTAAAAATACAGACATCAGAGAGAACGACCCGCAAAATCTATTAGTACCGTCGACCTCCCAATAACTATTCCGCTGTCTCACGTTGCGTCTATAGCCCACTGTAAAAAAAGATGTAGTAGTGTAGCACACTGTCATACGTCATGTCACTACAGGCTTGCACTAATAGACTTCACAAGATCTTGATTAAGTATAGTGCGTGTCGAGTCCATTAGTGTGTTACCAGTTACCACGGCCCAGAGGAGTGACCAACTGTCCACAAATGGAATAATCTGCACACTAATGTCTCCAAGTTCATTCAAGTTGAACCACACTACGCTTATCACACCGACAACACGATGTTATTCATCTCGTTAATCAATCCACCAATTATCAACCAAATTGGCACAACGCAATGCATGATAAAAATTTTTTTTGAATATGCCCTCAGGCAAAAATTCGAAATATGCTCTCACTGGCAAAAATTACGAATATGCCCTCACTGGCAAATCGTATATATATACAGTATGTCCCACCTGACAGTACTGTTCCACAATCTGTCCGGGTCCACCACTTTGGCCCGACAATAAAAAACTTGTTGTTTTCGTCAATCGCGTAGAAATTTTATCGCGTTTTCAAAATCTCGTCGCTTTTACAAACGTTTTAAATCGCGTAAATATATTTTACTGTTTTTAAAATCGCGCACTATTTTTCAAACGTTTTCTCAATCGCATAAGATTTTTAAATCATTTTCTTGGCCGAATTCCTTAAAAATTGCTGTTTCAATAAACAGAAATAATATTTAATACATTTAAACTACGTAGAATATTTTCCATACCGTATAAATTATATTGGCTATCTTTTCTATCTTATTTGTCTGTTTTTAGCAAAAATTTGACAGTATTTTGCTTAGAAAATGTATAACAATGATTTTCTAAGTTTTCCGTAAAAATTCCTTTTATTTATATTATAACCATTTAATTACACTTTTGAAAACTACTAACGTGCTTCAAATTATAATATGAGCTCTACGTTAGAAATTTTACAAAAGCTACTGTATTTACTTTTAACCACTAAAATCATTGGTTTTAACTTAAACTTAATCTAATCAATTTATTTCTTCAAAACTCATTGTAGAAAAATTCCTTTTAACATATATTGCTTCTTTTTGATTGAAAATGGTTTGGAAATGATTTTAGAAATCATAAATCCTTGGCTTTGGCATGTTGGCCAAAAAAATTAAAATTAAGATTAGATCTCTACATTCATTTTTCTTGCTCTAAACAATTTTGCATCTTGTTAATTTTTCTAGGTTAATTAAATCACACTCTTAGAAATTTGATGAAAACATTTTGGTTCTCCTTTTTGGTTGAGGCCATGAGCCTTAGTGGTGTGTTCTTTGGAACACTCATGCAATCCTTGACATGTTCACATCCTACTATTTACACATGCATTTCTAATACATACAATATTTTTAAAGCTTGTAGACATGCATATTAATACAAATCACAAATAGGAAAGCTATTAACAAGCACACAAATGAATCCTTATGGATTCTACCATCACAAACAATTTCCATCTTCTTACCGCCACCCAAGGATGATAAGATTTAAGTCTTCCTCTTACCTTAAATGAAGACAAATACTCTTTCACTCCTTTCTAGGGTTTCGGTTTTCACCCTCCAAGACACCTATCAAGCTTAAACAAAAATTCTACAAGTTATAATCATGAAAGAAAGCTTAAACTATGGATCAATCATGGCTTAGAACTTTGAAAAAGTATTTAAAAATGAAAAACAAAGATTTTCACCTTTAAGGTAGAATCTTCAAAGTAGTTTTTCAAGCTCAAGATGAAAGATTTTGCAAGAACTCTCAACTAGAGATGTTCTTAGAATTGTGTTTAGGTTTAGAAAAGTTGGTTAGAAGAAATTTTGGGTGGTTGGATGGTGACGAATGGTGTTTGGCCGAATGGTGCTTCAAGAAATCACCAATGGAGTTTGGTATTTTTGGAAGAGAGAGAAGAGAGAAAATGTTAGGAAATTAAGTGATTTTTGGCTCTCCAAAGGCACTTGGCCGTAGACATCAAGGGCAAGGGAGGTGTCCATTAGGTTGGCTCCATCCAAGCTTTAGGATTGATGAATGGTGAGGATTAAAACTTGGTCACTAAGTTTTGCTCTCATTGGTTAATCTAAGCCTAGTCACTAAGCCTTGTCATTAAGCCTTGTCATTAAGCATTGTCACTAATTAAGCCTTGTCACTAAAGTTGAATGTTCCTTCAACTTTAACTACATCACATTTCCATACATTTACAACCTAGAAACAAATTCTCTATATATGTTTCCCTTAACTAATCAATGTATACTACTATTTGAGTCATTTTAAGTTACTTTTCATATTCATTATTATAACAAAGTATCTAAACTAACTCAATTTATCACAAAATTTTAGCAGACATGTCAAGTAAGTATTATGATACCTTTATAACCATATACAAGTCTAACATGTTAAAAAGAGGATATTACATTTCTTCCCTCCTTTTAACAATTTTGCCCCCAAAATTGTTTACTTATATAAACAACTTCGGGTAGTTTTGTTGCAAGTGGGACTCTAACTCCCAAGTAGCTTCCTCAAAGCTAGCTCTATCCCAAGTGATGATCACATATTTTATACATTAATAAACCCTCATTTTTAGTCATTTACACTCTCTATGTACTTAATTGATTGAGTTTGGTTATGTTTTGTAAGTTTGGACTCAAATTGGACTTAATTGATTTTTCTAGCATTATTTGGGTCTTACACTATTTCTGTATTTCCATCATATCTTGAGTTCTAGATGTGTAAAAATTATGTATCTTACTTGTAGGAAAGATAAGAGAGAGCTCTACAACTTTCATGAGAGCTCCTGGTAAAATATGGACATCTAGAGGAGCTAATTGGGTTTGGAAGTCAGAATACGGGTTTTGTGATTGGAACTTGAACAGTGTGCAGTAATTAGAGCATAACTTAGGCTGTAGGAACTTTCTTGGGCTCACATTTGGATACTTGAAAGTTAAGACCCATATCTACAACTTTCATAAAGAATACAAAACTCAAATCGGACAGCTTGGAGTTGACATTGGGTCTGCAAGTCAAAACAGAGGTGCTAAAAATGGGCCTGAATAGTCTGTAGTAATTGGACCATATCTCGGGCTGTTGGTGGTGAAAGAAGCTAAAATTTGGATATCTGAAAGTTAAGACCCAGATCTACAACTTTTATGAAGATGACTTTTCCATTTGATGACAGCATCCATAAGTTAAACAATGAATGATTTAGGAGACAAAGAATCTTAATAATCACACCACTCATCCAACCACTCCACCCACTCATCCACCTACTCCTCACTTACTCTTAATCAGCCCCCTTGTCATTTTGTATCACTAATCCTTTATAAAAGGCACCATTGGCTATTCATTTGGTGCTCTTGGTGTTAGGCTTAGTTTTTAGAAGTTATGGTTATGCTTGTTTATTGTTTTCCTTTGTTGTAATTTTCTCTTGCTCTAAATTGAAGCTATGTTCATCTTTCTCTTCTTCTCTCTTTCTTTCTTCTTATCTATGAGTAACTAAATCTTCATCTTGCTAGAGTGAAAGAGTGAAGCTCTTGGTAATGAAATAAGGTTAGATTATTCTATTTCTTGTGCTTAGATGATATATTATCAAATGGACATTATATGTATTGTATTTTGTTTCCAATCAATTTAGAAACCTTCTTTGTATAATGGAGATCTTGATTTATTGTAGACAATAGGATTGGCACTGTAACATCCCGAAAAATATCTGTTTAAGTATAAATGATCATTTTATAATATTCTAGATTTTTGAGAATTTTTCTAGAATTTTTTGGAAACGTCGAATATTTTAATATATTCCTCGTTTTGCGTATGCACTGTGCAGACCCGAGAAGATGCGATGTCTTCCCTATGGCTGGTAAACTCTAAATTGCGGACTTGTCGATGGGGGATCTTACTAAACCTGAGGCCGGGCACAATTTACGAAGTTTATGTTTTACGAGGTTTTACCCGATGAATGAAATCGCGGTATTGTAAAATCATCTGATGAATAATGAAATATTATTTTCATCATCAGTAACCCTTCTACACTGGAGGAAAAATAATACTGACAGTGTAAATATTCATCTGTGCTAGTGTGCCTGATTAGGAAATAACTTTACTTTCACTTTATCGAGAAACGTGCGAAGCTTCTCATGGAAGCTTGGAGGAAGCTTCTTGGAAATTTCCTCTTCCTCCTTCCCCATGCAAAAGCAGCCCATTCCCTCCTCTCTCTCCTTCATGCACGGTTGGACAACATTCTTGGGAGAGGAAATTGATTTTTATTTCCTAAAGCATTTCCTTTACTTCTTCTTTCTTCTGCTTCATTCTTCTTCTTCCCCATGATATTTTCTCCTCCCTCTCTCCAGAAATCCCACGGCACCAGCAACCCTTTTCCCCCTCATTCATCACCAAATTTTCTTCCAACCACACTCTCTTAACCCTCTTCATCTCCTAGATATCCTTCTTGTTTGGAGCATCTTGAGATTCCACCATTCTCACCATTTTCTTCAAGTTCCAAGCTTTGAGCTTTTTGGGTAAGACTCAAGACTGCTCTTCTTTCTCCTCCATTTTCGTGGTCATGGTTTTCATGTTGGCCATCCATGGCTTATTTTTCAAGCCTTGGTATTGATTCTAACAAAGTCACCATTTTTAGGATTCTTAGAGCTCAAATCCGAAAATTCAAAGGAGGTTCTTGCTGTTCTCTTTTTGTTTTCTTTACTTAGGTAAGAGGAAGACACTCCTCCTCAACCTCTTTTAGCATCTAGGAACCTTGACTGTGTTGTTGGTGGAAAAACCCTAATGAGGGTTATCCTTTGATTTTGTGATTAGTATGTCTATGTGTTGATTTTAATTGATTTATGCTATTAGATTGATTTGTTGTATGATTGATTGATGCCTCTTGCATGATTTGAAGGTATATTTGAGTAACTTGCTGATTTAATATGATAATGATTAGCTTGGTTTGAGTTAAAGGACCTGAGAACTCTGTTTTCTGCAAGTTTACGCGTGGTAATCGATTACACGGGGCTTCTAATCGCAAGCTCTTGGTCGGGAAAATCGATTACACTAGCTTGTGGGCTTCTAATCGATTACCAAGCTCTTAAGAATCGATTCACGAAAGCCTGATGTCACGAAATGATGCTTACGGGAATCACGTAATGTCGTACTAAATCGTGATTAATCGAAAGTCCTTGAAGTTACGAATGTAGTTCCGGGAAATCGTGTAATCGATGCCGATGTGCACGAGAACATTTATTGATGTGTGTATGTCTCCCGATCTTTCTCTCCGACCGGTTTGAGTCTAGCTTCATGGAGTAGGAATTCATGTTGTAGTCTTGATATCATTGTCAAGAATGGTGTATCTATCGATTTGGCTTTTACCGTGATGACTAAGCCTGGAATTGTTTATTTGATGTCAGTTGAATATGATATGCTATTTGGGTGAATCACGTAATCTTGTTTCTAGCTGCTATAATTGGTAATGATGGTAGGGTAATCGACACGGAGGTATATTGTATTGATCGAAGATGACAAGTAAGGAGGCGGAAGATCGTTTCCGGCTTCGGCCCGAACGAGACTAGCTTCTACGGAGATGATGGCGGCACGTATACCCGCATTTCTCGATGTTCGACCTTCCTCGGAGGGCCGAGTGTCATATGACTTGAGTTCCGTTTGCTGCGTCTCGTAGGGATGTGTCGATCGCCCTAGCCTGGAAATGAGGCGTGTAATCGATTGGAGTTTTACTTGCCCATGAGGATTGGGGTGACCAATTACTACACGGGGATGACTCTTTTGATTCTCTTGCTCGTGCTCCCGCCGTGGTTTTGTGGTTCCCATGGAGGTTTCTCTCGAGGAGGATCCTGTGAGTGATGTTTTGTGATTAGTATGTCTATGTGTTGATTTTAATTGAAACTAGATTGATTTTTGTATGATTGAAATGATTGAAATTATGGTTCTTTGTCCTTTGATTAAATATGAACATAACCTGAAAAACCTTGGATTCAAGGATTTTACTTTACTTAAAAGTGATAGGAATATGTATTCATACCGATAGAGAAGAAATGATTTTGAAAATGGAATTCTTGGATCGATTACAAGAATGGTGTAATCGATTACCAAGCCTCGATGTCATGAAATAATGCTTCGTGAATCACGTAATCGATTACAATGGGTAATGTACGAGAGGTGCGATTGGTAATCGAACATATAATTGAATGCTTATATTGAATCGTAGTTGTGGAAATGTTATGTAATGGTATGAGATTGTGAATCATACGGGGTGATGTAATCCATGAACCAAAAACGAGATTTGTCATATGAAATGATTGAAATTATGTTCTTTGTCCTTTGTAACTTAAACATAACCAAGTTGCCTAGGATTCAAGAACACACCTTAAAAGTGATAGGAATATGGTGCAAGTAGACAAGTGTGGGTCTTGTTATGACCTCGGGGGGCGTCGGGTGCGGGTCCTCCACAATGGGTAGTGTGTGATAAGGCATATATTTAATGCCTATTGCCTATGGGGCAAACCGTAATGGTATGAAACGAATCATACGATGTCCATGACTTCATACATTGTGAATATCCTATATCGTGATCTAGTGTGCCTAGGATGTAGTGCGGGCGAGTACAATGCCATGATTGTGCACGAGAACATTTATGGGTGATAGCTCCGGCCTGGGGCAAGCGAGTTGCAAACGCACCGACATGTCTTGACGATCTTTCTCTCCGATCGTGATCTAGTTTGAGTCTAGCTGCCACGGAACAGTAGGAAGTCGAGTTACGGACATTTGGGAAAGCTCCATGATGTGAGTCATGATATACATTGTCATTGTTAATGTTCATATTTCCTATCTATGACTGATTTGGCTTTTACTGTGATGACTATCTACCTGGAATTGTTTATTTGCTTATTGTCAGAATTACTGTTTATTAGTTGAATATGATATTCTGAATTGCTATTTGGGTGCGTGGCGCCGTACTGTTTCTAGCTGCTATAATTGGTAATGATGGTAGGATGCCTTACCTCTTTCTTGTATTTCTGCTACCTGCTATATGTGTGTATATTGTATTGATCGAAGATGACAGTAAGGAGGCGGAAGATCCCGAGTTTCCCGGCTTCTGGCCCGAACGAGACTAGCTTCTACGGAGATGATGGCGGCACGTATACCCAGATTTCTCGGTGATGTGCGTCTGACCTTCCTCGGAGGGCCGGAGTGTTGGCATATCAACTTGAGTTCCGTTTGCTGCGTCTACTTGGGGGATGTGTCGATCGCCCTAGCCTGGAGACGTCATGAGGCACCTGTCCTCACCTGCCACATCAGCCTGCGATTGGAGTTTTACTTGCCCATCAGAGAGATGTGGGGTGACCGTTACTACACCCCTTGGGATGACTCTTTTGATTCTACTGCTCAGGCTCCTGCCCGTGGTTTTGTGGTTCCCATGGAGGTTTCCTCTGAAGAGGAGGATCCTGCTGAGGACCCGGACACGGTCCCTCCTCATCTGAGAGACTGAGTTTACTGGTAGCTACTGATGGCTACCAGTGTTTTATTTTGGGGCCTGATGTATTTTTTTTGTGTGGGCTGTATATTTTGGTATCTCTGGGGCATATTTGTATAATCTTTTGGGGTAGGTATAGTTTTGTTTTTGGGTAATTCAAGCTTGTATCTAAGTATAAATGATGTCAATACAATTTATATATATATCTATATGCATGTTATTCAGATATGAGTTTTGTCTACTATTTTACTCTTCACTGTCATTTATGTTCTGCATGGTTAAGATGATTATCAATATATATATATATATATATATCTCTGCTATTTTGCTCGCGTATTTAAGAATTGAATAAGTTAAAACTTAAACGAATGAACCGGGTCTTGAAATGTTAAAACTTTACTTTTCCGCATTTCCTTTTATTTTAAAATGTGACGTTCCCTCCCAAAAAGGGGCATTACATTAAGTTGGTATCAGAGCCCCGGTTTATGTCTTCTTTGGGTCTTGTGTATGAGTCTGTCCTGTTTGTGCTGTGTGAAATCTCTATGGTTTGTGTTTTGAAATAAATCCCTCTAACTTACCTTATGGTTTTCAGTCAACCTGATTTGAGAAAGAGTGAGATGGCGAGAAGTGGAGAAATTGCAGCTGTTGTTAAGGCAATGTAGCGGATGGCAGAAGTCATCGCGCAGCAAAATGAGTGTGCGGCTCAATAACAAGAAAGAGCTACTCAACAGCTCGAGGCGACTGCTGATGCCCAGAACTTGGCGGAGTTTCGTCGTCACAACCCTCCTCAGTTTAAGGGAGAATTTGATCTTGACAAAGCTAGTCTGTGGATCAAAGAATTAGAGAAAGTTTTCCGTGGCATGAACTGTGCCGAAGACAAGAAACTGAATTATGCTACCTTTATGCTTATGGGCAACGCCGAAGACTGGTGGAACGGAGCTCAGAGAGCATTGGAAGCCGAAGGAACTGACATCACATGGGCTGTGTTCAAGAACAAGTTCTTGGACAAATATTTTCCTGCTAATGAGAGGCATGCGAAAGAGCTGGAGTTCCTCAACTTGAGACAAGGGAACATGACTGTCAGTGAGTATGCAGCTAAATTTGAGAACCTGGAGAAGTTCTCAACACACTACCAACACCAAACCGATGAAGCCTGGAAGTGTTAGAAGTTCACCGAGGGATTGAGGTATGAGGTGAAGAAAGCTGTGATCACCCTGAAGATGAATGTATTCTCAGAATTGTTAGACACTTGCTATGAAGTTGAAGCCTTGGAACAGGCTAGAGACTTGAGAAACAGGAGCTTTAGGCCTATACGGTTCCAAAGAGGTGGAGGCAGTGGTTCGAACCGCTTCCAAAAGAAGCCTTATTCCCGACCAGTGGGAAGTCAGCAGCAAATCGGTGGAAGTTCTGGTGAAGGTTCTTCTGGGAACCGAACTGGCCAAAATACGACATATCCTTCTAAATGCCTGAAATGTGGGAAGGATCATCTCACGAGAGATTGCACAATCAAGGGAATCATCTGCTTCAGATGTGGCAAACCGGGCCACATGTCTAGAGACTGCAATCAAGCAAAGGCTGAACCTTCAGTCAACATGACTCGAGCCAAGAAACCGCAAGCCGGAGGTCGAGTTTACACTATGAGCGGAGCTGAAGCCTCCAAATCCGAAGACTTGATTCAAGGAGAAGGCACCATAGAAGGTAATCTTTTAAAAGTACTGTATGACTCTAGGGCAACCCATTCTTTCATATCATATGATTGTGTGCTACGACTTGGCTTACCTGTGTCTAAACTACCTTTTGAATTGACTGTTTCAACCCCCACTGATAAACTGGTAGTTACTACCAAAGTTTGTTTGAAGTGTCCCTTAATTGTTGAAGGTCGAATCTTTTCGGTCGATTTGATCTGTTTGCCTCTTTCACAGTTAGATATAATCCTAGGGATGGACTGGTTATCTTCCAACCATGTTCTATTAGATTGTTCTAGAAAAACCATAGTTTTCCCAGTGGATGAGAATTCTAGATACTTGACGGCCAACCAAGCACGAGCTTTCTTGAAAGAAGGAGCTCAGGGGTACATGCTACTATCTTCTTTAAAAATCGAGAGCGAGGCTGACCTAGACACTATTCCGTTAATGAGAGAGTTCTCTGAAGTTTTTCCAGAAGAAGTACCTAGTTTACCACCGACACGTGAGATCGAGTTTGCCATTGATCTGGTACCGGGAGCTGGTCCCGTGTCTATAGCACCTTATCGTATGTCGCCAACCGAATTGGCCGAACTCAAGAAACAACTAAAGGAGCTTTTGGAGAAACAGTTTGTTAGACCGAGTGTGTCACCGTGGGGAGCACCAGTACTGTTAGTTCGAAAAAAGAACGATACCTCAAGATTGTGTGTGGACTATAGGCAATTGAACAAGCTGACGATCAAGAACAAGTATCCACTCCCAAGAATTAATGATTTGATGGACCAACTGAAGGGAGCAGCAGTGTTTTCAAAGATTGATTTGAGATCTGGGTACCATCAGATAAGAGTGAAAACAGAGGATGTGCCCAAGACTGCTTTTCGTACCCGATACGGTCATTAAGAGTACCTTGTAATGCCGTTCGGTGTTACGAATGCACCTGCTATCTTCATGGACTACATGAACAGGATCTTTTGTCCTTACTTGGACAAGTTTGTTGTCGTCTTCATTGACGATATCCTGATATATTCCCAGAATCAGGAGGATCATGCTGAGCACCTCAGCATAGTTCTTCAGATTCTAAAGGAGAAGGAATTGTATGCCAAGCTGTCGAAGTGTGAATTCTGGCTTGATGAGGTGAAGTTTCTAGGCCATGTGATCTCAAAGGAAGGGATTGCAGTGGATCCGTCGAAAGTTGAGGCAGTGTTACAGTGGGAAAGACCGAAGTCAGTGACGGAAATTCGTAGCTTTGTGGGCTTAGCTGGATATTACAGAAGGTTCATTGAAGGATTTTCTAAGATTGCTGGACCGCTCACTCAGTTGACAAGGAAGAACCAAGCTTTTGAATGGACTGATAGCTGCGAGCAAAGTTTTCAAGAGTTGAAGAAATGGCTAACTACCTCACCGGTGTTAGTGCTACCTGATTCGAATGAGCCATTCGAGGTGTACTGTGATGCTTCGTATCAAGGATTGGGATGTGTTCTTATGCAACATAGAAGAGTGGTAGCCTATGCTTCGCGATAGTTGCGAGTGCACGAAAAGAACTACCCTACACATGATTTGGAACTTGCGGCTGTGGTCTTTGCTCTAAAGATATGGAGACATTTTCTCTATGGAGCAACATTCAACATCTTCAGTGACCACAAGAGCTTGAAATATTTGTATGATCAGAAAGAGCTGAATATGAGGCAGCGGAGATGGCTAGAATTCCTGAAGGACTATGATTTCCAGTTGTTGTACCACCCTAGCAAGGCGAACGTCGTGGCTGATGCCTTGAGCAGAAAGACTATCAGTGCTTCTGCCTTGATGATCAAGGAAAGAGATCTCATAGAATAGTTTAGGGATGTATGGTCGTTTGTTAAGTTGGAACACGGAAGGATTTGTATGAATATGGTCACCATCTCAAGTGAGCTAATGGATGACATACGGGAAAAGCAAAAGAGTGATGAATTCTTATAAGAAGCGAGAGAATTGATAAGGCAAGGCAAAGAGACAGAATTTGAAAAAGGAACGGATGGAATTCTGAGATTCTGAGGTAGAGTTTGTATTCCCCGTGACCAAGAGCTTAGGCGATATATTGTGGAACATGCTCACACCAGCAAGCTGAGTATGCACCCAGGCATAACTAAGATGTACCAAGATCTGAAGAAATTGTTCTGGTGGCATGGAATGAAGAGCGACATCACTAGATGTGTGTCGACTTGTTTAGTTTGTCAAAAAGCTAAAGTGGAACATCAAAGACCAGCGGGATTGCTACAACCATTATCTATTCCTGAATGGAAATGGGATAGCATTGCAATGGATTTTGTTGTGGGTTTGCCGAGGACGAAGAAAGGACACGACTCGATATGGGTAATAGTGGATCGACTCACGAAGTCGACCCATTTTCTCCCGATCAACATGAGGTACAATTTGGAGAAGTTGACCCAGTTGTATATTGGTGAGATCGTTAGGCTACATGATATGCCTACGAGTATTGTTTCGGATAGAGATCCGAGATTTACTTCAAAATTTTGGCAGAGTTTGCAAGCATCGTTGGGAACGAGGTTACGTCTGAGTTCAGCGTACCATCCACAAACCAACGGTCAATCTGAAAGGACAATCTAATCTTTAGAAGATTTGCTTAGAGCTTGTACTATGGAACAAACTGGATGTTGGGATGAAGTTCTACCACTGATAGAGTTCACCTACAATAACAGTTATCATTCGAGTATAGGGATGGCACCCTATGAAGCTCTGTATGGATGACGGTGTCGAACACCATTGTGTTAGTACCAAGATGGAGAGTGTCTTACGATTGGACCAGATATCATTTAGCAAACGACTGAGAAGGTTAAAATGATTCAAGAGAAGATGAGAACTGCGCAGAGCCGGCAAAAGAGTTATGCAGATAGGAGAAGAAAACCTCTTGAATTTGAGGAAGGTGAGCATGTATTCTTGAAAGTCACACCCACGACTGGGGTCAGCCGGGCCTTGAAATCTAGAAAACTCACTCCAAAATTTCTTGGACCTTACCAAATCCTTCGTCGGATAGGTCCAGTAGCCTACCAGATAGCCTTACCCCCTTTTCTTTCCAACATACACAATGTCTTCCATGTGTCACAACTTCGTAAGTATTTGCCTGATCCGAGTCATGTTATAGCACCAGACACAGTACAATTAAAAGAGAACTTGACCTATGAGGCGCCTCCTGCGAGAATCGAGGACCGACGGATAAAACAACTTAGAGGAAATGAGATCTCATTGGTAAAAGTGATTTGGAACGAGACGACTGGTGACACAACTTAGGAGCCAGAAGACAAAATGAGAGAGCAACATCCGGAACTATTTTGAGGTATGTAAATTTCGAGGACGAAATTCCTTTTAGTAGGGGAGTGTTGTAACATCCCGAAAAATATCTGTTTAAGTATAAATGTTCATTTTATAATATTCTAGATTTTTGACAATTTTTCTGGAATTTTCTGGAAATGTCGACATGTGCGCTGTGCAGACCCGGGAAGATGCGATGTCTTCCCTATGGCTGGTAAACTCTAAATTGTGGACTTGTTGATGGGGGATCTTACTAAACCTGAGGCCGGGCACAATTTACGAAGTTTATGTTTTACGAGGTTTTACCCGATGAATGAAATCGCGGTATTTTAAAATCATCTGATGAAAAATGAAATATTATTTTCATCATCAGTAACCCTTCTACACTGGAGGAAAAATAATACTGACAGTGTAAATATTCATCTGTGTTAGTGTGCCCGATTAGAAAACAACTTTACTTTTACTTTATCGAGAAACGTGGGAAGCTTCTCATGGAAGCTTGGAGGAAGCTTCTTGGAAATTTCCTCTTCCTCCTTCCCCATGCAAAAGCAGCCCATTCCCTCCTCTCTCTCCTTCATGCACGGTTGGACAACATTCTTGGGAAGGGAAATTGATTTTTATTTCCTAAAGCATTTCCTTTACTTCTTCTTTCTTCTGCTTCATTCTTCTTTTTCCTCATGATATTTTCTCCTCCCTCTCTCCAGAAATCCCACGGCACCAGCAGCCCTTTTCCCCCTCATTCATCACCAAATTTTCTTCCAACCACACTCACTTAACCCCCTTCCTCTCCTAGACATCCTTCTTGTTTGGAGCATCTTGAGATTCCACCATTCTTACCATTTTCTTCAAGCTCCAAGCTTTGAGCTTTTTGGGTAAGACTCAAGACTTCTCTTCTTTCTCCTCCATTTTCGTGGTCATGGTTTTCATGTTGGCCATCCATGGCTTATTTTTCAAGCCTTGGTATTGATTCTAACAAAGTCACCATTTTTAGGATTCTTGGAGCTCAAATCCGAAAATTCAAAGGAGGTTCTTGGTGTTCTCCTTTTGTTTTCTTCACTTAGGTAAGAGGAAGACACTCCTCCTCAACCTCTCTTAGCATCTAGGAACCTTGATTGTGTTGTTGGTGGAAAAATCCTAATGAGGGTTATCCTTTGATTTTGTGATTAGTATGTCTATGTGTTGATTTTAATTGATTTATGCTATTGGATTGATTTGTTGTATGATTGATTGATGCCTCTTGCATGATTTGAAGGTATATTTGAGTAACTTGCTGATTAAATATGATAATGATTGGTTTGGTTTGAGTTAAAGGACCTGAGAACTCTGTTTTCTGCAAGTTTACGCGTGGTAATCGATTACACAGGGCTTGTAATCGATTACCAAGCTCTTAAGGGTACTAAATCGTGATTCTGGAAATCTGGTAATCGATTACATCTTGTGTGTAATCAATTACAGAGATTCTGTCTAGCTTATAATCGATTACAAGAATGGTGTAATCGATTACCAAGCCTCTGATGTCATGAAATAATGCTTCTGTGAATCACGTAATCGATTACAACTTGTGGGTAATCGATTACGGAGGTTCTGTCCGATTGGTAATCGATTACCACGGCTATGTAATCGATTACCAGGTCCTTGAAGTTACGAATCGTAGTTCTGGAAATCGTG
The DNA here is from genome assembly GCA_029884605.1 of Ormosia emarginata. Lineage (NCBI taxonomy): Eukaryota > Viridiplantae > Streptophyta > Magnoliopsida > Fabales > Fabaceae > Ormosia > Ormosia emarginata. The sequence goes on from JAQQTP010000074.1 coordinate 5,822,822, forward strand.
TAATCGATTACAGGGATTCTGTTTCGCTGGTAATCGATTACCAGGGTGATGTAATCGATTACCAAGAACCAAAAACGAGATTTTTGAGCTGGAAATGATTGAAATTATGGTTCTTTGTCCTTTGTAACTTAAACATAACCTAAAAACCCTGGATTCAAGAATTTTACTTTACTTAAAAGTGATAGGAATATGTATTCATACCGATAGAGAAGAAATGATTTTGAAAATGGAATTCTTGGATCCATGACATGGAAATCGTGGTATGTGTGTGATAAGGAACATATATTTAATGCTTATATTGGCCTATTGTGGCATGTTATGTAATGGTATGAGATTGTGAATCATACATGTCCATGCATAGTGTCATATGCATTGTGAATGTCCTTGTGGACTGTTGTAAGGCCAAGTTGCCTAGGAGATTGAACACACCTTAGTGCGGGTGCGAGTAGACAAGTGTGGGTCTTGTTATGACCTTGGGGGCGTCGGGGTACGGGTCCTCCACAATGGGTAGTTGGTAGCTCCTTTGCCTGTGGGGCAAACTGATGCAAACGCACCGACGATCCAGACTTGACACTGTCTTATATCGTGATCTAGTGTAGCATGTTTGTACAATGCCATGATTGTGCACGAGAACATTTATTGATAGCACTGGCCTCGGCAGTCGAGTTACAGACATGTCTCCTGATCTTTCTCTCCGACTGTTTGAGTCTAGCTCCATGGAGTACGAATTTGGGAAAGCATGCATGTGAGTCATGATATACATTGTCATTGTTAATGTTCATATTTCCTATCTATGACTGATTTGGCTTTTACTGTGATGACTATCTACTTGGAATTGTTTATTTGCTTACTGTTGGAATTACTGTTTATTAGTTGAATATGATATTCTGAATTGCTATTTGGGCGCGTGGCGCCGTACTATTTCTAGCTGCTATAATTGGTAATGATGGTAGGATGTCTTACCTCTTTCTTGTATCTCTTCTACCTGCTATATGTGTGTATACTGTATTGATCGAAGACGATGGTAAGGAGGCGGAAGATCCCGAGTTTCCCGGCTTCTGGCCTGAACGAGACTAGCTTCTACGGAGACGATGGCGGCATGTATGCGCGGATTTCTCGGTGATGTGAGTCTGACATTCCTCGGAGGGCCGGAGTGTTGGCATATCAACTTGAGTTCTGATCGCTGCGTCTACTTGGGGGATGTGTCGATCGCCCTAGCCTGGAGACGTCATGAGGCACCTGTCCTCACTTGCCACATCAGCCTGCGATTGGAGTTTTACTTGCCCATTAGAGAGATGTAGGGTGATCGTTACTACACCCCTTGGGAGGACTCTTTTGATTCTACTGCTCGGGCTCCTACCCGTGCTTTTGTGGTTCCCATGGAGGTTTCCTCTGAAGAGGAGGATCCTGCTGAGGACCCGGACATGGTCCCTCCTCATCTGAGAGACTGAGTTTACTGGTAGCTACTGATGGCTACCAGTGTTTTATTTTGGGGCCTGATGTATTTTTTTTTGTGTGAATCTGTATATTTTGGTATCTTTGGGGCATATTTGTATAATCTTTTGGGGCAGGTATAGTTTTGTTTTTGGGTAATTCAGGCTTGTATCTAAGTATAAATGATGTCAAGTACAATTTACAATATATATATATATATATATATATATATATATATATATATATATATATATATATATGCATGTTATTCGGATATGAATTTTGTCTACTATTTTACTCTTCACCGTCATTTATGTTCCGCATGGTTAAGATGATTATCAAATATATATATATATATATATAGATGATTATATAATATATATATATATATATATATATATATATATATATATATATATATATATATATATATATTTTCGCTATTTTGTTCGCGTATTTAAGAATTGAATAAGTTAAAACTTAAACGAATGAACCGGGTCTTGAAATGTTAAAACTTTACTTTTTCGCATTTCCTTTTATTTTAAAATGTGACGTTCCCTCCCAAAAAGGGGCGTTATAGGCACAGTGAATGCTTGAACTCATTTACAAATGTTGGTAGATAATTATAGGAATCATAATATGATTGCATATAAAATTGAACTTTGAATGCTATATTTTCCAATTGGAACCTCCGTTGTGTGTGGATTTCAATTGAGTTATAAAAAGAAATAATCTTGCCTTTAATTTATTACTAAGAGTGGATCTCATAACACAAGCAAGTTCTTAAATTCATTTGTGAACATCTTTTATTACTTTTGGTGTTGTGACAATTCTGTTTCTTACCTCAATTAATTTTTCTTTAATAATTCCCTGTGGATCGACCTCGGACTCCTGAGAAATTTATTACTTGAGACAACCTGCACTTGGGTTTGCATCCTTTAAATCCCACAGTCACCAAGCAACCTTCATCAGAGGAATTCGCTTACCTTTAAGCTCCTTCATCCTTCTGTCCATGATCCTTATAGATCGTATATCATAAGACAAATCATTTCTTAACTATATAGATTCATGTTCTAAGATATGTGAAGGATCTGGATTATACTTTCTTAACTGAGGCATATGGAAAACATTATGAAGATTATATAGACTAGGAGGAAGGGCTATCTGGTAAGCTATGGGTCCTATTCTCTTTAGAATTTGGTAGGGACCAAGAAAATGAGGATTTAATTTTTGGATTTTCAATGCTCTATCAATCCCTGTTGTAGGAGTAACTCTTAAGAAAATATTTTTTCCATCTTCAAACTAAGAGATCTCCTTCTTTTGTCAGCATGGCTCTTTTGCCAACTTTGAGTAGTAACCAACCTATCCTTAATCATCTTGATCTACTCTGTGGTCTGTTGGACCAACTCAAGACCTAGGATGGTTCTCTCACCTACCTCATATCAACACAGAGGCGATCTACACTTCCTTCCGTATAAAGCCTTATAAGGTGCCATACCTATGCTGGTATGATAGCTTATAGGTAAATTCTACTAATGGAAAGAATCTATCCCAACTCCCCTATTACTCTAAAACACATACTCTAAGCATATCATCAAGGATTTGGATAGTCCTTTCTGTTTACCCATCTCTCTGCGAGTGATAAGTCGTACTAAGACTCAACTTAGTCCCGAATACCTTTTGCAAGACTTCCCAAAATCTAGATGTGAATCTAAGGTCTTTATTTGATACTATACTCGCGGGGACTCAATGCAACCAAACTATTTCTTTTAGATATAACTAAGATAATTTATCTAGAGCATAGTTAGCTTTAATTGGTAAAAAGTAGGTAGATTTGGTTGACTATCCACTATGACTCAAATTACATCATATCCTGGTTGAGACCTAGGTAAACCCATTACAAAGTCCATGGAGATCTTATCCCATTTTCACTTAGGGATCCCCAAAGACTGTAAAGGTCCTGAAAGTTTCTGGTGTTCAATCTTTACTTTTTGGCAAGTTAGACACCTTGACAAATATTTTACTATATCCTTTTTCATTCCAGGCCACCAAAACATCTTCCTCAAATCTTGGTACATCTTAGTGGCTTCGGGATGGATGGTATACTTACTCTTGTGAGCTTCCTCTAGAATCATTTCCTTGATTTCAGATTCCTTTGGAATACAAAGTCTTTCTCTAAACTTTATCATTCCATCATCCGTCATATCAAAATCCTTTTGGGTTCCTTAGAAAATTTGCTCACTTATGTACCTTAGAGTCTTATCCTCCTCTTAAGCTTCTAAGATTTGAATTCTTAAGTCATTTACTATATCCACTCTACTCATAAAGAGACTATGTGTTATCACAGTCACTGCGAGACTCAAATTCTTGAAACTCTCGAGAAGTCCACTCTCTTGGACCATCTTCTGGGACATATACAGGGATTTCCTACTTAGTGCATCAACAATTACATTGGCTTTACCCAGATGATACTTTAACTCAAAATCATAATCCATTAAGAATTCCATCCATCTTCCTTGTCTCATGTTTAGCTCCTTCTAATCAAACAAGTACTTTAAACTCTTGTGATCACTGAACACCTCAAACTAGACTCCATAAAGGTAATGTCTCCAAATCTTTAAAGCAAACACTATAACGACTAACTCCAAATCATGCATAGGGTAGTTCTCTTTCTGTGGCCTTAACTGTCTCAATGCATAGGCAACTACTCTCCTATCTTGCATTAGAACACACCCTAAACCCATCTTTGAAGCATCACAATATACATCAAAGTTCTTATGGGGATCAAGAATTACCAACATCGGTGTAGTGGTCAACCTCTTCTTCAAATTTTAGAAATTATTCTTTCAATCCTGAGTCCACTCAAAAGTACTGCCTTTCAAAGTCAACTTAGTCAATGGTAGCGCTAATTGAGAAAATCCTTTGATAAATCTTCTATAATACCCAGCCAGGCCTATAAAGCTCCTACTTTCATTCACAAAGTAACATCCTCTATAACCTAATGATACTAATTGATGTTATAGTAGCTCAATAAATTTGGTATAAATTACCTGAGTGTTTAGGCAATTGTTTGGAATGAATTGAGCATAAATCTATAATACTAAACGTGCGAAACAACTCAAAATAGTTTAGAAAAATTATAAGATCATGGGAAAATGGTAAATCTAGAGTGAAGATTAAGTTGAGAATGGCAATAGAATAAATTAAACATTGAGAGCTTCCTAGTTTAATCTCATAAGGTTTAATTTAATTCAGAGATGAATAGTGAAGCTCATTAACTGATTAAAATGCCTATCATTATGTGTCAAAGAATGAGTTTTGGGATTAAAAGAAATCTTAATATCTTTCATGATTCTAGAGGAAGTTTAGAGATTTAATTATAGAGGATTAAAGTATCTTTAAAAGACAAAATGTTTCCAAATGAATATTTTATTATTTCTATCTCAAAATATCTTTACCAACTCTCCCTCCCTTCACACATTTTCTGATTCCTTTCTTTTCCTCATTTTCGGACTCTCACTCGTCTGCTCCCCCTCTCTCCTTTTTCTCTCTCTCGTTCGTTTGATTCTCACACGCTCGGCCGTTCTCACCGTTCTGCACGGTCGTCCATGGTTCTGCTCGGCTGACCGTGGTTCTATTCAGCTGTTCGTCCTCGGTCAGCCGTCCGTGCATTCTCACTGGTTCAGATCTGTTCTGATCACCGTCTTTGCTTATTGTTTCTTTTATTCTCACTCACTTTCTCTTTTATTTTGTGGGTGATGAAAACAGAAGGAAAAATGATGAAAAAAAAAAGAGAAAAAATAGAGAAAAGAAAGAGAAGAGGGAGGACGTGAAGTGAGGAATAAACTCAAGGAACCATGGAAGGTGAGGTAAGGGATTTATGTCTTTAATCTATTATTATTATTTTTTAATGATTTTGAAATCAATTTGAGATTTGTTTTTGTGGCATTTTATGTCTAAACTAGAAATTTACATGAGTTTTAGATTAAAATTTGTTCTTCCTTTTATTGGGTTGTGAATGGAGTTATGATGATATTTGTGATGAGAAACAAATTGGAGTTGTGTGCCTATGGATTGTGTAGGGCACGACTGGACTATGAATTAGATGAGGAAATTGCTTTGTTTTAATTTATTTTACATATTCTATTAGTTCTTATCTTTCTGATTTGTAAATGATATGGGTTAGTTATTGTTTTTGTGACTTATTTTTCTTATAAGTGTCACGGCTAACTAGGATTATAAAGTAGAATTGCAACAAGTTTGTGTCTTGATCATTTTTCTTAATTATAAGAATCATGTTGAAGAGAATGGACATCTTGATCGTGAGACACTTTGGAATTGTGTTACTTATGTCTGACAAATGGTGAGACTAGTTTTTGGTTTCTATATTTGGTGATTGGAAATTATGATGGTTTTGAAATAAAATTTAATGTTCTTGGGCCAGGATATACACAACCAAAATAGGGTTATGTGGAAACTTGTTACTTAGTCTATGTTTTTATCATGTTTCCTTGATTTGGATTACTTTGTGAAGTGGTTTATCTTGTAAAGGTGGGAAATGAATAGCTTTTGGCCTTGTGGTGTTCATGGCCAAGGGTGATTAAGAAAGGGAGGTGCTTGTACTTTTATGTTATTTATCTTTAAATGAGAGTTTAGAGCTTAAGAATGAATAAAGTTATTATTATTATAATTTATTTACATGTTTGATAACTATAGCAATTTTGGTTATCTTAGAAAACTTATTACTGGGATTCTAAAATTGTATTTGAATTCTTGAATTTGAATGCTTTTGTATCATACTTTAATATCAAATCTGGATTGAAAATTTAGTTGTATTTAGTGGTTAGATGGTTACGGTTCTTATAGAGGTAGTACGGATTTCTTTACTTCTAATTAGTTTCTTTATTTAAAACGAATGTTAAATGTAGTTTGTAACTTGTTAAATGAAAATTATGGCCAAAATTTACTCTAAATAGGCTCACTGTCAAGACAAGGAGTGAATGAGACTTCTTTGTTTTAACTTGCTCAATGTGTGATATTAGTTATTAAGTAGAGTTTGTAAGGCTGATTATGATAATAATCTGAATGAATGTGGGCTGAAAACTTTAAAACAAAGTGCTGCCTTGTTTAACAAAATTTTAGATGCAATTATACTAGAATGGTGAATGAAAATCAAGGAAAATTGCTACCAAAATTTAATCAAAATTTTGGGTACAAATGTTCATGAGTTAATGACTTGAAATGTGGTTAAAAAATATGGTAGAAGACTACTTTGTTTTAATAAGAGTTGTTGATGCTTTTGAATTTGAAATTATAATTTGTTTTAATAAGGTTTATGACCAAGTTAATATGAATGGAAATCTTAGTACTTGAAATTGTGTATTGGATTTAAAAAGGCATGGTAATATCTCCATAAGACAACTAAAGTTTATGTGATAATATTGTGCTTGAACAGTTGAATATATATACCAAAGCGAATTTTGTTTATGCTTATTTGAGTTTAGTGACTATTGGTTATATTTGAAAATAACCACTTGATGAGATCTTGTGAAATGAAGCAAATGAAGTATAAATGTATGAACAATGTTGAAAAATACAATAATGAAAGAATAAGTATAGATGAAGATTTTACATCATTATTATGCAAGGAAGGTCTTAATTATGTGAAAGGTAAATGAAGGTAAAGTTTTAAACATTTTACATGTTTTTAGTTTTCAAACTTGATGTTTGCTATTTCCATATATTTGGCTTAAGCCAAAGGTGCACTAGATGCCAGGATTGTAACACCCTCCTTAGGGTATCACATGTCTGACTCCCGACTCATAATCTGAAAAGAAGTTCGCACAAGATTTGAGTTATAAAATGTGAGTTTTAAAATTTCTTTCTTACTGAAACATAAACTTACTGAAATCCATAAGTATTACTGAAAATATATTTTAAACTAATTAATATACAATTTTGACACCAATTAATATTTAACAATTTAAAGAGAAATATAAAACTAACAGACTCTTTTTTTTTTAACAGTAGCAAACCCTATGACGGGTCCTACTTAATAGCACGATACAACACTAACGAGAAAACTTAACATACTTATTTCTTTTTGTATCCCTCTTGATGCATCAGACATCTGTTCCTTGTCAACACTGCACGCTATCGACTCTGGAATAGTCATTCTCTGATGTTGTCTCCGAACTCAGAATATCTACCTCCCAGTATATCTAAGACAACTCATTCCTTCTAGTATTTAATTTTAACAATACAGACACAACAAGACAACATAACAAAGAGGTGAGATCACCTACACCAATACCAATATGGCAGCACAGAGATAACACAAACAGCAATATCATATAGGGATATCATACCAGACTTCCAATAATATATTCAATATTAATCAACTATCATCATCCAATCATATATCAATCCAAGCATTCAAAACAGTTGTCATAGACAATATTCCTTAATTAATATATCATACAGATATAAATGTTCAGATTCATACATGTGCACATAGACTCAGTTTTTCAAAAACAACTCCATGGAAGTTTTCACAATTTCGAGAAGAATGCTCTGGTTAATTGCCCAGCCTAAGCCCACAGACAATCTCCCAGTCGTTGAAAAGAATCGTGTTCTTGTCGGGTATCGTCAATGCGTTGCAACGGATTGCATCGCTAAGTGGCATATGGTCCAGCCTTAGCCCACAGATAGATATCCACTGGTCGACCGCCGCACCTTGACACCCCTAAGATCCATCATAGACCTCACTATCAATTCTCATTCCCTCTTCAACCACAAGGGCCAAAATAGCTTATTAGCTATACTTTATACAATGCACGAATATATTAGTGCAAGTCCAACCACAAGGGCCAAAATAGCTTATTAGCTATACTTTATACAATGCACGAATATATCAGCGCAAGTCCAACCACAAGGGCCAAATCTTTTCAATTTCATTTGTTCAATTTAATCATATACCTCAATGCATATTTTTCCAATGCATGTATAATGCACTAATACCAATCACAGACATATCTTTCCAATGCATATAAAATGCACCAAATACCAATCACAGGTAAAACTCGTCATTTTCTCATACAGTGTATGGACATTGGTTCAATAGTAATCATCATGTTATTATGTTTTTATAGTCATAAAACACTTTTGTCGTGTTTTCACAACCGCGTAACATTTCTGTTACGTTTTCACAATTCCAAAACATTTTAGTTATATTTTCACAATACCGTAACACTTCTGTTATGTTTTCACAATACCACAACACTTCTGTTGCATTTTCAAAATACCGTAACACTTTTGTTACGTTTTAAAATTCTAAAATGTTTTTATTACGTTTTCACAATACCGTAACACTACTGTTATGTTTACAAAATTTTGTAACATTTTTGTTACATTTTCAAAATGCTGTAACTCTTCTGTTGCACTTTTAAACCACGTACTAATTTTTCAACATTTTTCTCAATCGCGTAAAAATATATGTTTCTCAAATCGCATAGTATTTTTCCACTATTTCAAAATCGCGTAACTTAAAAATCATTCTTTTAAGTCGCGTAAATCATTTTTCATCATTCTCAAAATATTTAAAACATTTTCCAAATCACATAACGATTTTTCGTCATTTTCACAATCACGTAAAAATATTCGATCACTTTTAAATCACATATTAATTTTTCAATAATAGTTCAAATTACGTAAAATATTTAAACGTAATTCAAATCGCGTAGAAATATTTTACTGTATTTCAAATTGTTTTTAAGATACGTAAAATATTTTTCAACATTTTACAATCACGTAAAATATTCCTCAATATTCCAAACATTATTTTGGACTTAAATAAATCAATATCATTTTCAACACATTTTTCAAATTGCTTAGCTTAAAAATCATGTTTTTAAGATACGTCGAACATTTTTTATCACCATTTCATTACAGAAAATATTTTTTAACCTTCAACAATTCCTTTTCAACCTTTCTCAAAATAATATGACTTTGTATTTCATTTTTCACATTTTCTTACTCAAGAAAATCTTTTTCCACATTTCTTTACTCAAGAAATCCTTTTCCAAAATATAATCCACAAAAAATCACTTTTCCATTGATATAAATCAATGTTTCAAAACTTAACATTTTCTAACGTATTTTCAAAACTCGAAAATCAGTTATACGTTAGTAAATTTTCAAAACACCGTTATATTCTTCATTTTTCCCAAATCATTTCCAAACACAACCTTCTTCAAAATAAATTGAAGTTCGAAAATATTTTCATTTACAAAAACTTGATTTTTTCAAGTGATAAACGTTCTAATTCCCTTTCCAAATTCTTGTGCGAAAATCATTTTGTTATAAAATCAAGGTATCCACAAGTCTTCAAAAACTGTGAACGTGTTCATTGAAAACTGTCAAATCTTTCGAGTAACAAAACACTTCGTTTTATAAAATATCATTTTGTTCCATAAAAATTTAGGCATAACCAGTTTTTCAAAACCATAGGGTATTTTGCCATTGAAGCCATCAAACATTTTTCCTTCTAACTCAATTATTTATCATTTCTGTTTTCACACAAACAAAACCATTAAAATCTTTGTTTTCAAAACCGAAATACTGATGGTCATAAAAACCGAACCCATTTGTTCAAATTCATTTTTACTTTATTTACAAATCCTTTTTCACTTTCTTTGCAAATCCTTAAAATCAACATTGCTATTTTCATTTAAAACTCATGTTTAGTAAAACACTTAGAAACTTTTTACACAAAATAAATCAATAAAAATCCTTCTAAAACTGTGTTCATGTACTCTTTGAAAAATAAACATTTGTTTATTTTCCATGCTTTTCTAATCAATCCAATTTTATTCTTCCATGAAAATATTAATTTGTAAACACCTATGTTGAGGTGTCTTGGCCGAAATTCTCAAGGTTCTAGGGACCCAAAAATTAATTCTCTTGTTCTTGAAAATTTTCAACATGAACCCTAATCAAGTGCATCAAAACCGTAGCCCTTCCTTGGCCATTGGAGCCAAAAATTGATTTCCTTTCCATCAACACATCATGGCATACACATACATATTCCATCATAAATTCCACAAGCATGCCATATACTTATCATGCATATTATAAGCATACCATCAAAGTCATAAAATCATGCAAAGCATATCAAGCATAGGCAAATAATCAAAACACATAAACAACCACAAATAAATTACAAGACCATGGATATGAATCCTCACATGGATTCACCATCCACCAAATATAAAATCATCTCTCACCACCATACTTGGTTAGTGAGATGGATCTCCCTCTTACCTCTTGAAGATCCTAAAAAGCTCTTTGTTTTGCTTCTTTTTCCAAGTCCTTCACCACCAAGGGCTTCTCAAATACAAAACAAAATACATAAAAATTAGTATACTAAGCTTGATTAAGAGGAACCATGGATCAAACATGGTTTAGATCATGAAAAAGAGAGAAGAAATGAAGTCTTCTTACACTTCACCACAAATATCCTATAACTTTGATCTTGAAGAAATCTTTGAAAATGATTGATTTAGAGGAAATCTTCAACATGAAAGTTGTTTAGAATATCATATAGATTCAAGATCTATGGTTGGATGAAATTAAAAGAGATTGGATGGTGGTTTTGAGTGTTATGGCCGAATGGTGTGTTTAGGGAGAGAAATGAAGTTTTCTTTGGTTTTGCTTTTTGATACTTGAGTGAAAAGATGAAGATGTGATAATGTGAAGTGTAGAAATGAATTATTTGGTCTTCTAATTCAATGCATGGCTGAAAATTGCATGGAGAGAAATTTTGCTAAGTTAGCTTTCTTGAAACATGCAATAATGACCAAGATTGAGATATAATTGGTGTCTTGAAACTTGGCTATTGCCTTAAGCCTCCAAAACCGTCCCCCACCTCCATGCACTCTTCAAATGTGACAAATCTCCTAGCCATCATTATTTGAAGCATTCCTAACCATTGATTAGTTCAATGGTTAGGATTAAGGTAGACTTTAGGTGTTGCTTTAGATTAGAAGACTTGATATAGGCCATTGGATCTTTCTTCTTTAAATCCTAGCCCTTAGATGTGTCTCCAAAAATGAAGGGTTAAGATTACTCCTTCAAACTTTACATCCAAGGGTCATAATTAGTCTTTGTCACTTTTTAAGACTAAATCTCCACCATAGATTAAATCCAAATCCAATGGTCATAATTGATCCATCTCCACCGTTGATTAGATTCAAATCCAATGGTCACAAATAGTCCTAGCCACTTTGTAAGACCAAATCTCCACCCTTGATAAATTCTAAATCCAATGGTTATAAATGGTCATATCCATTATATTAGACTTATCCTACACCGTTGATTAAATCGACGGTTGATATCAAAGTCTTTAATATTAGACTTGTTTCCTATTGGTCCATCAAAAATTATCATAACCACTAATGTTGACTTAATAGTATAATATTTATTTTTATCTGCTAAACCCCACAAAAATTATATTTACTGTATTTTTTATCACCCGATAATTAATACAGGACAAAACACAGTACAAGAAATTTTTTAAAACTGTTTCCGGATTCAGGTTTAGTAAGATCCCTTGTCTCCGTCTAAACAGTACAAATTTTTATAAAGTTAGAAAAATTTTTACTTTGCAGGACCCACCTGGGCCCACGTATAGCCACCTAGGCCCACATACACCCCTTGGGCCCACAAATAGTAGAAAATTTCATAATCATCCACAAAATCATAAAAATTAAAAAATTCACAAATATCAAATCAGATTACGTAAAATAATTAAGACTTTTCAATAATAATTAAATTACGTAAAAATTTTCCATCCCAAAAATTATTATTTTCCTGACACAGAGTAAATCACTCAAAACGATCAAATACGCTAACGGAATAATTAAAATAATTTTACAGCGCTCAGAAATTACTAAATAGTAAAATTCTGTTAACTATCAAAATTACTGTTTACGAGATACGAAATTTTAGGATGTTACAAGGATCATTATATTAAGGGAGGTTAGGGAACAAGGTTTTCTTAATATCTCATTTTACCTGGGAACAAAGGTTTTCCCAATACCCAGAGGAAATACAAGGACCAAAGGTTGTCCTAGGAATATGCAAATATATCTTCAAATCATGCAAGAGGCATAAATAAATCATACAAACCCAACAAAATGCACTATCATGAAGAACAACATAAAAATGAGAGAACTTTATACATGGATTCAGAAATCAATAACAATACACATACAAGACATTCCCTTACTACCAAGATTGGTTGAAGAGGATCACCTCCCTCTTGCCTATTTGGAAGACAACACAAGGTGTTAGCTCTTCTTGCCCTAGATTTTCGTTTTCCCCTTCAAGAAGAACACCAATGTGAGTGATTTCCATAATGTCCACTCAAACCATGGAAAAATCAGTTCTTGATCTCATAGGTGACCAAGAAAAATGAAAATGAGAAGAAAATGAAAGAAAGGTGAAGACTTTACCTCCAAGCTCAAAGCTTTAGCTTCAATGGTGGATAATGGAAGAAGAAGAAGAAGAAGAACCAAAGGATGGCCACAAAAGAGAACTTGGAATGGTGGAAGATGAGTAGAAATGGGTTTGATTTAACAAATCATGGAGATGGTCTTCCAATGGGTAGGTGAACGGTGGAGAAGAAAAAGAAATGGAGAAGAAATGGTGTTTGAAGAGAATGAGAAGAGAGAAAATATTAGGAAGATGAAAGTGAATATTGGGTTCCAATATTGCCTCTGCCGTGGAAAAGAGTGAGGAGGGAAGAGAGAGAGAAATGTGTCCACAAGGAAACTTCTTGGAAACTTCCTACAATGGGCTTTTAATTAACTCTATTTTTATTTTGAAAATATGGCTAAAGGGGCTTGACACAAGGTAAATTTTTGGATAACGTTTTTAATACATGTTATTATTTATTGGACAATAATTATAGTTGGTAGAAGTCAACATTAACAAATTTGACAGGTAGTTTCTTCGCAATGTTTTATTTTTTTATCTGTTAAAAATTTCTCAAAAAACGTAAAACCTTGTAAACTGTGTCCGGTCTCGGGTTTAGTAAGATCCCCCGTCGACGTTTCCATAGTTCAAGGCTTTCGGAGAAAATATCTCATTTCTCCGGTTCTACTCAGTACATACGTAAAACGAGAAATATATTAAAATATTCCACATTCTCAGAAAATTCTAGAAAAATTTCAGAAAACCACAAATATTTTAGAATGAATTCTGATAGTAGAAAAGTATAATTTTGGGGTGTTACAAGATATATTCTGATCATTTTCTTTGCTTATTGTTTCTTTGATTCTCACTCACTTTCTCTTTTATTTTGTGGATGCTGAAAATAGAAGGAAAAATGGTGAAAATAAAAGAGAAAAAATAGAGAAAAGAAGGAGAAGAGGGAGGACGTGAACATGAGGAATAAACTCAAGGAACCGTGCAAAGTGTGGTAGGGGATTTATGTCTTTAATCTATTATTTTTTTTTTATGATTTTGAAATCAATTTGAGATTTGTATTTATGGCATTTTATGTCTAAACCAAAAATTTACATGAGTTTTAGATTAAAATTTGTTCTTCCTTTTATTGGTTTGTGAATGGAGTTGTGATGAGAAACAAATTGGAGTTTTGTGCTTATGGATTGTGTAGGGCACAACTGGATTATGAATTAGATGAGGAAATTCCTTTGTTTTAATTTATTTTACTTAATCTATTAGTTCTTATCTTTTTTATTTGTAAATGATATAGGTTAGTTATTGTTTTTGTGACTTATTTTTCTGATAAGTCTCATGGCTAACTAGGATTATAAAGTAGAATTGTGACTAGTTTGTGTCTTGATCATTTTTCTCAATTATAAGAATCACGTTGAAGAGAATGGACATCTTGGTCGTGAGACACTTTGGAATTGTGTTATTTATGTCTGACAAATTGTGAGACTAGTTTTTGGTTTCTATAGTTGGTGATTGGAAATTATGATGGTTGTGAAATAAAATTTTATGTTCTTGGGCCAAGATATACACAGCCAAAATAGGGCCATGTTGAAACTTGTTACTTAGTCTATGTTTTTATCATGTTTCTTTAATTTGGAATACTTTGTGAAGTGGTTTATCATGTAAAGGTGGAAAATGAGTAGCTTTTGGCCTTGGTATGTTCACGGACAAGGGTGATTAAGAAAAGGAGGTGCTCGTACTTTTATGTTATTTATCTTTAAATGAGAGTTTAGAGCTTAAGAATGAATAAAGTTATTATTATGATTTATTTACATGTTTTATAATTATAGCATTTTGGGTTATGCTTAGAAAACTTGTTACTGGGATTCTAAAATTGTATTTGAATTCTTGAATTTGAATGCTTTTGTATCATACTTTAATATAAAATCTTGATTGAAAATTTAGTTGTATTTAGTGGTTGGATGGTTACAGTTCTTATAGAGGTGGTATGGATTTTTGTACTTCTAATTGGTTTCTTTATTTAAAATGAATGTTAAAAGAAGTTTGTAACTTGTTAAATGAAAATGATGGCCAAAATTTACTCTAAATAGGCTCACTGTCAAGACAAGGAGTGAATGAGACTTCTTTGTTTTAACTTGCTCAATTTGTGCTATTAGTTATTAAGTAGAGTTTGTAAGACTAATTATGATAATAATCTGAATGAATGTGGGCTGAAAACTTTAAAACAAAGTGTTGCCTTGTTTAACAAAGTTTTAGATGCAATTATGCTAGAATGGTGAATGAAAATCAAGGCAAATTGCTACCAGATTTTAATCAGAATTTTGGGTACAAATGTTCATGAGTTTATACTTGAAATGCGGTTAAAATATATGGTAGGAGACTACCTTGTTTTAATAAGAGTTGTTGATGTGATACCCGAGGCCGACAAGGGCGAGGAGTGATCACCAGTGCAAAGAGATGAAGCACGGACAAGGAGCAGCTCCTGGTAGGCATCTAGGCGAAGGGACACATGAATGAACTGAATTCACACCAAAATGAGAGGGATTCAGAGACTGTGTAGGTATGGGACTGCATAGTTGAGGATGGCTTAAAGGAATTGATTAGGCGTAGCCATATCAACAAGTTGTAACTTTTTTTCTGGAGCCTAGAACATAAGAACTCCATGGTTAAGTGTGCTTGACCTGGAGCAATTGTGGGATGGGTGACCTCCTGGGAAGTTTCCTAGGATGCGTGTGAGTGAGGATAAAGCAAGCTGAAAAGACTCGTGTTGGTTTGTGGAGATACTCATCAATCCTGCAGGCAATCCCGGGGATGTTATAGTTTATGCTTTTGTATTTGAAATTATGATTTGTTTTAATAAGGTTTATGACCAAGTTAATATGAATGGAAATCTTAGTGCTTGAAACTGTTCATTGGATTTAAAGAGACATGGTAATATCTCCATAAGACAACTAAAGTTTATGTGATAATATTGTGCTTGAACAGTCGAATATATATACCAAAGCGAACTTTGTTTATGCTTATTTAAGTTTAGTGATGATTGATTATATTTGAAAATAACCACTTGATGAGATCTTGTGAAATGAAGCAAATGAAGTATAAATGTATGACCGATGTTGAAAAATACAATAATGAAAGAATAAGTATAGATGAAGATTTTACTTCATTATTATGCAAGGAAGGTCTAAATTATGTGAAAGGTAAATGAAGGTAAAGCTTTAAACATTTTACATGTTTTAGTTTTCAAACTTGATGTTTGCTATTTCCATGTATTTGGCTTGAGCTAAAAGTGCTCTTGATGTCAGGGTTATTATATTAAGGGAGGTTAGGGAACGAGGTTTTCTCAATACCTCATTTTACCTAGGAACAAAGGTTTTCCCAATACCCAGAGGAAATACAAGGACCAAAGGTTATCCTAGGAATATGCAAATATCATGAGTTTTTCTAAAACAAAATGTTTTTACTAATATCGCATAAACATACATTAGGGCATTCACTGTAACACCCTATTACAATTTTCGTAAAATATGCAGAGTATTTTCAGGACAAGTTGCATTAAATATGTCACTTCAAAGAATGCATAAAAATAAAATCCATAATAACCTTTATAGTTATTAAAGAAAGCTTCGAATGATAAAAAAATCATATCTACATACATCTCTGGCTAACAAGCCATATCGTATACATAAACTTTTACATAGAACCAGAAAAGTAATAACATACGAACTGGTTCAAAAAGAAGTACAAGTACTAAACTAAGTCTTCTGTTTCTTCTTTTTCTTGCATTTTCCTTTTGGAGGGTCCTCACCTGGAATTACATGAAGAAATAGGGGTGAGAAATTACAATTTCTCAGTATTCACATACCAAGACCAATAGTTAATCATTTACAACAAATAAATAATTGAGCACATTAATAATATAAACAATATAAATATCTGATAATCAATAACATTAAAAGATCGCCCATACAATCCTAAGATATTATCAAACAACGACCAACCAATCAATCAATTAAGCAATGATAACAGCCCATACAATTGTCAACCATGCAATGCTTTATGTGATGAGGTATGGTTATGCTCAAACAAGTACTAATATAATGTTTATGCAATGTAAATGCAAGTTTTGAAATTTGAAAACACAAGCTACTTGCTTAATTTCCCAGAAACCTCTGTTTCTTGTATATACAAAGTAGAATAAGCCCAAAAGCCTAATCTCACTTGGTAATAGGTAAACACTTTCCCCTTACCAACGTAAGAGTATTATTGTCACCCTCATACCGGTAACCCTGACCAAAATAGTATACCAGCTACGAGAATCTAGATCAACACCTTATTCTCTGGCCATATGGTTGTGCACACCATCTAAGGTCATAATACATAGGAAATTAACAAATACCAAGTTTGAAAACTAATTATCCAAGCCACAATTAAATACCAGAACATAGGAACCTTAGCCTCACTTAAGCAACAAAGGTAGTAAGATTCATATCTCCAGCTAAATAGCATCTAGAACATCACATAATCACTCACAAGCGATTTAGAAGTCAACCTCATGATGACCAAAGTTCTAAACACCAACCTAGGCATTCTATCATACTTTGAATGTGTAAGCATTTCCAAACTTTTCATATATGCAAGTTGATAAATCTTCCCAAGAAATATCTCCAGAAGTGTCTCATAACATCCAAAAAGACTTGCACAAATGATCCCATTAAGAAAAACTCGATTTTTCCATAAACAGGGAGCTTGTAATCGATTATGCCATTGTTGTAATCAATTACAACAAAGTCAGAAACTTGGTAATCGATTATACCAAATTCCAAAACCTCGGTAATCGATTACACTCTCCTTGTAATTGATTACATCCCTTCCAGAAGCTTTGTAATCGATTACATCAGGCATAAATAGGATTCTGCAGAATTTTGCAGAATGTGGTACTGTTCCATTGGGACAAGTCACATATTTTGATCACTTTAAACCAGTTTCTAGGTGATTGTAAGTTCCAAACAAGTTCACCAACATGAAGGAAACACAAAACACCAATTGGTTTCATCAAAATTGGATCCAAACACAAAATCACCCATTAAAACCCCAAAACCTACACTTTGAGCATTTTAGGTAAAAAATGGATAGTTTTAGTTTCTAATCCATACTCTTTGCATAAACAAGTCATAAACAACATTTATAACTCATCCAAGTAAGAAAATCACATATCACACCACAAGAACTCAATTTGACATATTAGACCTCAATCAAACCTAACATGGAGAAATGAGGAAAAAGATGAAACTAAGTTCAAGAACCCCTACCTTCAAGCTCTTTAAGCTGCAAAATATGGTAGAGATGATGAAGGAATGATCACAAGTCTTCAAGCTTCCTTTTCCTTTTAGCTTTCCTCTTCTTCCCTTCCTTCTTTTCTCTTTTCTCTTCCTTCTCTCCTTGTTCTGTTTTCAACCGTGAAAGAAGAATGAGTTGTGATTGAAATATCACATAAAAGAAGTCAAGAAAGAAGGCTAAACTGTGGATAACTTAGGACCTTTAGTTACTATACTGAAAATTCTCGATCTGCTAAAAACACCCAACTTTAGCTAAATCTAGTTTTCCAAGTTCTAACAACTTTCAAATAAATCATAGGATTCATTAAAAATATTGTTGCACCAAAACCATCATTTTCCATATCTGTGACTAGTCATTCCAGCTTAAATTAGACAATCAATATGCCTAAAATTACCAAACTGACTCTGAAAATTTTCAAACTTAAACCACATCACCAAATACACATTTGTGACTTAGAAATAAATTATCCTCATCTATTTCCATTAGCTAAGCCATTTATGCTAATATCTGGGTCATTTAATGCTATTTTTCACCTTTCGGCTTACAACAAAATGCCTAAACTAACTTATATTGTCACAAAATTAAACAGGAATGTTAAGCAAGTATTAAGCTACCTATGTAATCTTTTATGAGTCTAACATATTGAAGATGATGTTACATTTTCCCCCTCTATTTAAGATTTTGCCCCTAAAATTGCTTACCTCATATAAACAACTGCGGGTAATCTTGCTGCAGATGGGACTCCAACTCCCAAGTTACCTTCTCGAAATGAGCATCATCCCAAAGCACCTTCACCAAAGGAATCTGCTTACCTCTAAGCTCTTTGACTCCTCTGTCCACGATCCTTAATGGTCGCATAGCATAAGAAAAATCCTCTCTTAACTACACAGATTCATTCCTTATGACATGTGAAGGATCTAGATTGTACTTCCTAAGTTGTGACACATAGAAGATATCATAAAGGTTAGACAAGCTGGGTGGAAGGGCAATTTGGTAAGCTACGGGTCTAATTTTTTTTTAGGATTTGGTAGGGACCAATGAAACGAGGGTTCAACTTCTGTGTTCTCAATGCTTTACTAATCCCAGTTGTAGGAGTGACTCTCAAGAATACATGATCTGCCTCAGTGAACTCTAGAGGTCTTCTCCTCTTATTAGCATAGCTTTTCTGCCTACTATGAGTTCTCACCAATCTATCCCGGATCACTTTAATATGATCTGTGGCCTTCTGCACCAACTCAGGACCTAGAATAGTTCCTTCTCTAACCTCATACCAACACAAAAGGGACCTACACTTCCTACCATAAAGTGCTTCGTACGGTGCTATACCTATGCTAGCATGAAAATTATTTTTGTAAGCAAACTTCACTAAAGGTAAGAACTTATGCCAAGTCCCCTTTTGCTCTAGCACACATGCTCTTAGCATATCTTCTAGGGTTTGAATAGTCCTTTCTGACTAACCGTCAGTCTATGGATGGTATATTGTGCTCAAACTAAGCTTTGTCCCAAAAGCTTTCTGCAAGGCTCCCCAAAATCTAGATGTAAATCTAGAGTCTCTATCAGAAACTATAGAAATGGGAATACCATGCAACTTAACTATCTCCTGAAGGTATAACTGAGCTAGTCTATCCAAGGAGCAGTTAACCTTATAGGGTATAAAATGGGCAGACTTGGTTAATCTATCCACTACAACCCATATAGCATCAAAACCTAATTGAGTCTTAGGCAAGCCCATCACAAAATCCATAGTGATGTTATCCCATTTCCACTCAGGTAAAACCAGAGATTGAAGAGGTCCAGAGGGTTTCTAGTGTTCTATCTTGACCTTCTGACAAGTCAGACACTTAGACACAAACTCAGCTATGTCCCTCTTCATTCCAGACCACCAAAACAACTTCTTCAAGTCCTGATACATTTTTGTGGTCCCCAGATGTATAGAGTATTGACTACTGTGAGCTTCATCAAGGATCCTTTCTTTGATCATGGATTCACAAGGAATACAAAGTCTACCTCTAAACTTAATCATCCCATCATTCGCCATATCAAACTCTCCAGGATTACCTAAAAAGATCTGTTCACTAAGATCACTAAGAGTATCTTCTTCCTTCTAATCTTCTAAGATTTGAGCCCTAAAGTCACTCAGTATGTCCACTCGACTCACACTAAGACTATATGGTAACACAATTACTGAAAGACTCAAGTCTCTAAAACTCTCTAGAAGTTCCCTCTCTTGGATCATCATACGGGACACATGTAGGGATTTCCTACTCAATGCATCAGCCAACTCATTGGCTTTATCCAGATGATACTTGTAACACCTCAGAAATTTATAATTTTATGATAAATAGTCATTTTCTAATATTTGTGACTTTTGTGAATTTTTACGGATTTTTCTGAGAATGCAGAATATTTTAATATTATTCCTCGTTTTGAGTGCAAATTGAGCAGAGCCGAAAAAAATGAGATATTTTTCCCGAGAACCTTGATCTGTGGAAACATCGACGGGGGATCTTACTAAACCTGAGACTGGACATAGTTTACGATGTTTTACATTTTTCGAGAATTTTATCTAGTAAAACAATAAATCGCTGTGTAATTTTTATCCGCTGGATAATTAATACTGACTTCTGTCAAATGTAACAATTGTCTATTGAATAATAGCATGTATTACAAATCCTATCACATTATCCTAATGTAATTCACTTTATGTCTAATCAAATCTACTTTAATTCAACAATACCATATTTTAATCAAGCTTTTCATGGAAGCTTGGTCCACAAATGAACAAATTACCCTAAGCTTGTTGAAGAAGCCACTCAACCTCTCCTCTCTCTCCTATTTCCGCGGCAATGTGGCCCTTGGGGAAGCAAAATTTTGCTTCCCACACTTAACACTTCTCACCCAAAATATCACACATTTTCTACTATCACTTTCTCCCTCTTCATTTTCACTCTTACAATTTTCTCTCTTCTTCTTCTCCTTTACCTCTCACAGTTTTTGCAGCCCCAATAGGTGACCATCACCTTTTTTTTATCTCACTTCACCATCACCATTTCTACATTCCCTCATCATTCTTTACATTTCCTCTTTGAAGATTTTCTTCAAAATCCATCATCTTCATCATTTTCTTCCAAGAACAAAGCTTGAAGCTTTAAGGTAAAGTTTCCATTTTTGTTTCTCCTCTTCATTTTCGTGTTCCATGGTCACATTGGTGACCAAAGATTCATCTTTTCCAAGCTTGGTTGTTGATTCTTTGTGTTTGGTTTTCTAGGGTTTTTGGAGAGCCAAAACCGAATCCACCAAGAAGCACACCAAGGAGGTGATTTTTGTGTTCTTCCTTTAGGTAATAGGGAGATTTACTCACTTCAACCATTATTGGTGGTGAGAAGACCTTTGTGTGGTTGTTGATGGAAAAATCCATATTGAATGCTTACTTTGTTTGATGGTTTTTCATGTTGTGTGTTCTTGATTGAGATGAATAATGATTGGTTGTTTTGAATGCATTAAGTATGTTGGAATGCTTTGATAATGTTGCATTTGAAAAATAGAAATTTTGAGGGTTTACTACCCTATTGAGAGGCCATGGTTTTGGCCATAAATTTTAAGGGTTTGAATTAATTTTTGTGTGACATGAAACCTATGTAGTTTGGCATTAAAGAATTAATGCTTGAAATGGAAGAAATTGAGTTAGTAATGGTCTTGAGAGGCCACGGTTTTGAAGGGTCTTCTTGACCCAAAATTTGCAAAATAAATCAAGACTTAGGAAATTGATAATGTTGAATTCGTAATATAGAATTATGATATGTGTTGAATCATGTACATGAAATTGTTGATATTGAGAATAGATTGCATGGAATTGTGAGTCCATGTGGGACTAAATACTTGTTGATATGTACTTGATTAAATTATGACAATGATGTTCTTGAGAATTATATTGTTGATGAGTACGCATGATATGCATTGTGTTATGAGGAACAAGCAATTGATACACATACATGATGTAAATTGAGTCGTCATGCATATGTGATGTCTGTTGGACTTTGTTGGAAAGGCGATGTGTGCCTAGGAGATTAAATAACACCTTAGTACGAGTGCGCGTAGACTAAGCGTAGGGTCATAGTGGTTGACCTTGGGGGCATCGGGGTACGGGTGTCTCACAATAGACAGTGGTAGCTCCACTGGGGCTGTGGGATAGACCGATGCACACACACTGATGATATGGACTGAGACGCTGTCCTATATTGCGATCAACTATTGAGGTGCCATGTATAAGCCATATTGCACAAATATTTTTATGAGATGAAGCACTTTATTTTTAAGGCTAACGAGATACTGGCATGACTCCTTGATCATTCTCTCCGAAATGTTGATGTCTAGCTCCATGAAGTAGGATTTTTGGTACCATAATGCATTGTGCACTGTCCATTGTTAGTCTCATATTTCATTGAGCATGAGTACTTATGACTATTAAATTATTTGTTTTTACTATTGAAATAATTATCTGATTCGATAAACTGTTTACTGCCTGAGATTATGTTGTTATTTTTCTTTTATTGCTTACTTGATTATTACTGTCGATAATTATATGTGTTGTGATGCTATGTGGGCGTCCAGTGCCGTTCTGTTTTCTTATCGCCATACTGGTAATGAATGCTGGGTGTCTCACCTCTTTCTTGTATATCTGTATTTCTGTTTCATTTAAATTACTTCTGAGAAGATGTTTGTGAAGAAGAGGAAGCACCTGAGTTTCCTGGCTTCTGGCCTGATTACGACTAGTGCTGTTTTGAAGATGTCGTCACGCCCATGCTGATTTTTGGGTTACGCAAGGATGACTTTTCATGGTGGTCCCGATTGCTGGCACATAAACTTGAGCACGGATCGTTGCATTTACCATAAGGAACTGACAGTGTCTTTAGCTTGGGGTCGCTATGACCCGCCTGTCTTTGATTTTACTACTTTTGTCCATTTGGATTTTTACCTACTTGTTAGGGATTTGTGGGATGACCTTTACTATACCCCACGAGTTGATTCATTTCTCTGTACTGCTCGGGCTTCTGCCCAAAATATAGTCGCCCCGATGGTGATATCATTGGATGAAGAGGACCCTGAGGAGGACCCTGCTACGGTTCCTTCACGTCAGTCTTAGGGGCTAATACTGTCGGTGGCTACTGATGGCTAACCGTATATCTTTTTGGGAAGCCTGACGTCTTACTAACTTGGTGGGATGTAAATTTGTAATCATCTTGGGTGGGTAAAGCCTTTTACTTTTTGTATATTTTGATGATGTAACTAAACAGGCTTGATGCATATAAAATTATATATAATGTGAATGTATGATTTTTAATTCCATGTCGATTTCCATTGTATCTATAATTATCATTATCTCTTCAAATAATTCAAAAAAAAATATACAAGCGTTTATCTCAATATCCAACTACTACACTGTTAAGGTAAAAAAAAAATGTTATTCACATATTAATAATGAACCGGGTCTTAATCTAGTTGATAATTATTTTTTGCATTTTATTTTGCTTCATTATGATGTGACGTTTCTTCTTCCCGCAGAAAAAGGGGCGTTACATTGTCTTGGTATTAGAGCCTCGGTTTAAGTTTTCTTTTGGGTCTTGTGGTTTTGGACTATCTTGTTTGTGCTGTGTGATTCTCTGTGATTGGTATTTCAAAAGGATACATCTGAATTTTTCTTGTGTTTTGTATAGTTTGACTTAAAAGAGGATTATGGCTCGTAGAGGGGACACGACTGCAGCAATTGAGGTAATTCAGAAGATAGCTGAGGCAATGCTGCAATAGAACTAGCAGACTGCTCAACAGCAACTGAGAGTTGCACAACAGCTAAAAGCTACTACTGATGCTCAAAACTTGGCTGAATTTTGCCGCACTAACCATCCACAATTCAAAGGAGAATTTGACCTAGAGAAGGCTAGTCTTTGGATTAAGGAGCTGGAGAAGATATTCACGGGTATGAACTCTGTTAATGATAAAAAGGTGACTTATGCTGCGTTTATGCTGGTCGGAGATGTAGAAGATTGGTGGACTGGTGAACAGAGATTGCTAGAGACTGAAGGTCAATCAATTACTTGGGCAATATTCAAAAAGAAATTCTTGGATAAATATTTCCCAGAAAGTGCCAGACATGCAAAGGAGATGGAGTTTCTTAGCCTAAGGCAAGAGAGTATGATGATCGGTGAGTACGCTGCAAAGTTTGAAAGCCTGTCCAAATTTTTAACTTATTTTGAACACCAGCCAGACGAGGTGTGGAAATGTCAGAAGTTCGAGGAAGGTTTAAGGCATGATGTGAAGAGAGCTGTTATAACTTTAAAGATCAACCAATTTTCAGAACTGCTTGACACGTGTTGCCAGGTGGAAGACTTAGACCAAGCGCGGGACACAAGGAACCGCAACTTTGGACTTTTTTGGTCCTAAAGAGGAGGAAGTAGCAATGCTAATCATTATTAGAAAAAGCCTTATTCAAGACACTTGGAAATCAGCAACAGCGGCCACAAGGTGGAAGTCTTGGAAGAAGTCCGGGTAGAGCTGGTCAAACTACGATGTTTACGCCAAGATGCATGAAGTGCGGGAAGGAGCACTACACGAGTGATTGCACAATAAAAAGAATTATTTGCTTTAGGTGTGGGAAGCCGGGACACATTTCTCGCGACTGCAATCAGACTAAGGCGGAGCCTTCAGTTAATGCTGCAAGAACTGCAAAGCCGCAGGCAGGAGGCAGGGTTTACACCTTGAGTGGTGCTGAAGCCTCTACATCCGAAGATCTTATACAAGGAGAAGGTCTCATAGAGGGTAATCTTTTAACTGTACTGTATGACTCTGGGGCAACCCATTCTTTTATTTCCTATGACTGTGTGAAAAGACTTGGTTTACCTGTGTCTTTTTTGCCTTTTGATTTGACTATTTCAACCCCTACTGCTAAACTTGTTGTTACCACCAAAGTCTGTTTGGATTGTCCATTGATTGTTGAAGGTCGAATCTTTTCAGTTGATTTGATCTATTTATCCCTTTCTCAGTTAGACATAATCTTAGGGATGGATTGGTTATCTGCTAACCATGTTCTATTAGATTGTTCTAGAAAAATCATAGTTTTTCCTCTAGATGAGAGTTCTAGATTTTCGACGGCCAACCAAGTGAAAGCTTTCTTGAACAAAGGAGCTCAATGATACATGCTATTATCTTCTTTAAAGGTCGAGAATAAGGTAAATGTGAACACACTTCCAGTGGTTCAAGAATTTCCTGAAGTCTTTCCTGAAGATGTACCCGGTTTACCACCGGAAATGGAGATTGAGTTTGCCATTGACCTTGTACCTGGAGCTAGTCCTATTTCTATAGCGCCCTATAGAATGTCACCAGCAGAGCTAGTTGAACTCAAGAAGCAATTGGAAGAGCTCTTGGAAAAGCAGTTTGTTAGACCTAGTGTATCACCATGGCGAGCACCGATATTACTAGTCAAGAAGAAGGATGGTACTTCGCGATTGTGCGTGGATTACCGCCAATTGAATAAAGTCACAATCAAGAACAAGTATCCACTACCAAGGATAGGTGACCTAATGGATCAACTGAGAGGAGCAACAATGTTTTTTAAGATCGATCTGCGATCGGGTTACCATCAGATCAAGGTAAAGGTGGGAGACATTCCCAAAACAGCTTTTTGTACTCGTTATGGACACTATGAGTATCTGGTGATGCCGTTTGGTGTGACGAATGCACCTTCCATATTCAAGGATTATATGAATAGAATCTTTCATCCTTATTTGGACAGATTCGTTGTTGTCTTCATTGACGATATCTTGATCTACTCTCAAAATCAGGAGGATCATGCTGAACACCTCAGTATAGTTCTCCAGATCTTGAAGGAGAAGTTGTATGCCAAATTGTCAAAGTATGAATTATGGCTGGAGGAAGTCAAATTTTTAGGTCATGTGATCTCGAAAGAAGGAATTGTTGTAGACCCATCAAAAGTGAAAGTTGTTCTGTAATGGGAAAAATCAAAAATAGTGACGAAAATTCAAAGCTTCGTTGGGTTAGTGGGATATTACTGGAGATTCATTAAAGGATTCTCTAAGATAGCTGGACCTCTCACTCAACTCATAAGGAAGAATCAAGCTTTTGAGTGGACGGATGCTTGCGAAGAAAGTTTTCAAGAGCTGAAAGGGAAACTAACTACTTCACCAGTGTTAGTTCTGCCTGACCCAAGTGAACCATTCGAAGTATACTGTGACACTTCATATCAAGGATTAGGGTGTGTGCTTATGCAAGGCGGAAGAGTGGTAGCTTATGCTTTGAGACAATTGCGAGCGCATGAGAAGAACTACCTAACTCATGACTTAGAATTAGTTGCTGTTGTATTTGCTTTGAAGATATGGAGACATTTTCTTTATGGGGCAATGTTCAACGTCTTTAACGATCACAAGAGCATGAAGTATCTGTATGATAAAAAAGAGTTGAATATGAGGTAGCGAAGATGGTTGGAATTCCTAAAGGATTATAATTTTCAACTTCAATACCACCTTGGAAAGGCCAATGTTGTGGCCGATGCCTTAAGTAGGAAAACAATCAGCGTTTCTGCCACGATAATCAGAGAAAAGGATTTGATAGAATAATTGGAGACATATGGTCTTTTGTGGAATTAATGCCGGGCAAAATCTGCATGAACATGGTCACAATCTCAAGTGAGTTAATGGATGACATCCGAGAGAAGCAAAAAGTTGACGAGTTCTTACAAGAAGAAAGGGAGCTGATGAAGCATGGCGGTGTATTAACATTAGAGGAAGGAAGCGATGGAATTTTAAGATTCCAAGGTAGAGTCTGTGTGCCTAAAGATTAAGAGCTTAGGAAGTACATTCTTTAACATGCTCACACAAGCAAGTTGAGTATGCACCTAGGAATAACTAAAATGTACCAAGATTTGAAGAAGCTATTTTGGTGGCATGGAATGAAGAGAGATATTGGTAGATATGTGTCTTCTTGTCTAGTTTGTCAGAAAGTGAAGATTGAACATCAAAGACCATATGGAATGTTACAACCCCTGTAACACCCCAAAATTTATTTACTTTATTATAAATATTCATTTTATAATATTTGTGATTTTTGAGAATTTTTCTGGATTTTTCTGAGAACGTGAAATATTTTAATATTATTTCTCATTTTGCGTTGCAAACTGAGCAGAGCCGGGGAAATGCAATATTTTTCCCGAGAATATTGATCTGTGAAAATATCGATGGGGGATCTTACTAAACTTGAGGTCGGACATAGTTTACGAGGTTTATGTTTTTCAAAAATTTTATCTGATAAAATAATAAATTGCTGTGTGATTTTTATCCACTAGACAATTAATACTGACTTTTGTCAACTGTAACAATCGTCCATTGGATAATAACATGTGTTATAAATCCTATCACATTATCCTAAAGTAATCCACTTTATGTCTAATTAAATCCACTTTAATTCAAATATAATCTATTTTAATCAAAGCTTCTTTGAGAAGCTTTGACCACCAAATGACTAAATTGTCCTAAGCTTGCTAGAGAAGCCATTCTTCCCCCATCTCTCTCTCCTACTTCCGCGGCAATGTAGCCCTTGGGGAAGCAAAAATTTTGCTTCCCACACTTAATACAGTTATCATATTTCACCAAATTTTCACTCATTTCATCTATCACTTTCTCTCTCTTCAAGTTCATCTTCCATTTTTCTCTAACTTCTCTCTTCTTCTTCTCCTTCACCCCCACGGTTTTGCAGCCCAATATTAGTGATCACTTTTCATTTTCTCATTTCACTAACACCAT
The DNA here is from genome assembly GCA_029884605.1 of Ormosia emarginata. Taxonomy (NCBI): domain Eukaryota; kingdom Viridiplantae; phylum Streptophyta; class Magnoliopsida; order Fabales; family Fabaceae; genus Ormosia; species Ormosia emarginata. The sequence continues at coordinate 5,850,886 of JAQQTP010000074.1, forward strand.
TTCTACATTCCTCTCATCATTCTCTATTTTTCCTATTTGAAAATCTTTTTCAAAATCCATCATCTTCTTCACCATTTTTCCAAGAAAAAAGTTGAGGCTTTAAGGTATAGCTTCCATTTTTCTTTCTCCTTCTCTTCATTTTCGTGTTCCATGGTCACATTGGTGACCAAAGATTCATCTTTTCCAAGCTTGGTTATTGATTCTTTGAGTTTGGTTTTCTAGGGTTCTTGGAAAACCAAAACCGAATCCACCAAGAACCACACCAAGGAGGTGATTTCGTGTTCTTCCTTTAGGTAAGAGGGAGATTTACTCACTTCAATCATTAGTGGCGGTGAGAAGACCTTTGTGTGGTTGTTGATGGAGATATCCATATTGGATGCTTACTTTATTTGATAGTTTTTCATGTCTATGTATTCTTGATTGAGATTAGTGATTGAATGATGGTTTTGAATGCCTGTTAATGTTAGATTTAATGAATGAAAGTTTTGAGGGTTTACTACCCTATTGAGAGGCCATGGTTTGGCCATGCATTTTAAGGGTTGGATTTGATTTTGTGTAAAATAAGACTTATGTAATTGAATGTTGAAAGATTGATGCATGAAATGGAATAAGGTTTGGAACCTTAATGACTTAGGGAGGCCACGACCTCTAAAGGAATTTTTGGAGTTCAAGTGATGCTTTGATGCATCTTTGGGAACTAAGAATTTAGACATTAGTAATTCATAATGAGATGGAAGAAATTGATTGAGGAATGAATATTAAGAGGGCCACGGTTTTGAAGGACTCTTTAGCCCAAAATTCTCATAATTGATCAAGACTTAATACATTGAGAGTGTTGGATTCATAATGTGAAATTATGGTATGTGTTGAAACATACATATATATATTGATATTGAGGATTGGTTTTATGCTATTATGAGTCCATATGTGGAACTAAGTACTTGTGAATTGTACTTGATGAAATTGTGGCATGATATTGTTGAGAATTGTCTATATGCCATTATAATATGTTCCATGAGAAATACTTGTTGATGAATATGCATGTGATGCATTGTCTACGAGGAACATATCATTGATACACATATATGATGTAAATTGAGTCGTCATGCATATGTGATGTTCGTTGGACTTTATTGAGAAAGGTGATGTGTGCCTAGGAGATTGAATAACACCTTTGTGCGGGTGCGAGTAGACTAAGCATAGGGTCATAGTGGTTGACTTTGGGGGCATCGGGGTGCGGGTGTCTCACAATAGACAGTGGTAGCTCCATTGGGGCCATGGGATAGACCGATGCAAATACACCAACGATCTGGACCGAGACACTGTCCTATATCGCGATCAACTGTTGAGGTGCCATGTATAAGCCATATTGCACAAATATTTTTATGAGATGAAGCACTTTATTTGTAAGGCTAATTAGATACTGGCATGACTTCTTAGTCATTCTCTCTAAAATGTTGATGTCTAGCTCTATAGAGTAGGATTTTTGGTACCATAATGCATTGTGCACTATCCATTGTCAGTCTCATATTTCATTGAGCATGAGTACTTATTATTGTTGATTTATCTGCTTTTGCTGTTGATAAAATTATCTGATTCAATAAGCTGCTTGCTGCTTGCTGCTTGCTGCTTGAGATTTTGTTGTTATTTCTCTTTTACTACTTACTTGATTATTACTGTCAATAACTATATATGTTGTAATGTTATGTGGGCGTCCAACGCCGTTCTGTTTTCTTACTATCGTATTAGTAATGAAAGCTAGATGTCTCACCTCTTTTCTATATATATGTACTTTTATTTTCAATTATGTGCTTTTGAGAAGACGCTCGAGAGGAAGAAAAGGAAGCGCCTGAGTTTCCTGGCTTCTGGCTCGATTACGACTAGTGTTGATTGAAGATGTCTTCACGTCTGCGCCCATTCTTGGGTTACGTAAGGATGACCTTTCACGGTGGTCCAGACTGCTGGCATATAAACTTGAGCACGGACCATTGCATCTATCACGGGGAGCTGACTGTGTCTTTAGGCTGGGGTCACTATGACCCGTCTGTCTTTGATTTTACAGCTTTTGTCCATTTAGAATTTTACTTACCTGTTAGAGATTTGTGGGACGACCTTTATTATACCCCACAAGAGGACTCTTTCCTCTCCACTGCTCGAGCTTCTGCTCGAAATTCGGTAGCTCCGATGGCGATTTCATCGGATGAGGAGGACCCTGAGGAGGTCCCTTCTCATCAGTCTTAGGGGCTGATACTGTTGGTGGCTACTGAAGGCTATCCGTTTATCTTTTTGAGAAGCTTGACGTTTTGCTAATTTGATGGGAGGTATATTTTGTAAACATCTTGGGTGGGTAAAGTCCTTTGCTTTTTGTATATTTTGATGATGTAACTAAACAGACTTGATGCATATAATATTATATATATAATGTGAATGTATGATTTTCAATTCCATGTCAATTTTCCATTATATCTACAATTATCATTACCCCTTCAAAAAAAAATAATACATACAATTATTTTAATACTCGATTAATACATATTAAGGATTGGAAATCGTTATTTAAAGGTTAACAATGAACCGAGTCTTTATCTATGATATACTTATTTTCTGCATTTTATTTCGCATTACTATGGTGTGACACTTCTTTTTCTCCTAGAAAAAGGGGCGTTACAACCCCTAGTTATTTTCGAATGAAAATGGGATAGTATTACAATGAATTTTGTGGTTGGATTGCAAAGGACTAAAAAGGGTCATGATTCGATATGAGTAATTGTATATCGACTTATGAAGTCAGCACATTTCTTATCGATCAACATAAGGTGTTCATTGGAGAAGTTAACTCAGTTGTATATCGGTGAAATTGTTAGACTATGTAACACCCCAAAATTTAGCTATTTAACAGTAATGACAGAATTGTACTGTTTTACAATTTCTATATACTGTAAAATTATTTTGACTCTTCTGTGATTGTATTTGATCATTTTGTGTGATTTACTCTATGTCAAGAAAATAATAATTTTCGAACCAGGGAAAATCTTTACGTATTTATTCAGGGCTGGAGAATCTTACTAAACCCAATTCTGAGAGATACGTGACATAATCTTTTAATTTTTAGAAATTATCTGTGAAATAAAAATATACTGTATTTTTATTTTACAGCAGACAAATATTTACTGTCTTGTAAGCAGTAATGTTCTGTTCATTGAGTAATAATTTTTGTAGCAATTGTTTGGGAAATATTTTTAGTGGACCAATAGGATTTAGTCAAAATATATGGCTTGAATTTTTAAACCAATAGGAATCTAGTATCTTTGAAATGAACCAATAAGAATTGGTCAAATTTGATGGTTATAAATTGAACCAATAGGAATTTAGCCTTCCTTGATGAACCAATTAGAAGCTAGTCACATTTGATGAACCAATAGGAAAGCTATAGAACCAAGACTAACCAATAAGATTAAGTCAACGTTTGTGACAAAGACTTTTCAAGGGTAACCAATAAAAATTGGTCAACAAAAGTGGCAACCAATAGGAAACAAGTTAGTAACCACCCAACCAATGGAAATGCTAGTCAACAAAGAGGGCTTGACTTGATTTGCACTCTTGGATGACAAGACTTAGTGGAGAAGCTTAAAATGTCAACCATTGATCTAATCAATGGTTAAGAAGCAAACTTAATGAAGAAGCATTGGATGATCACCATTGATTTAATCAACGGTGTGAGAGTAAACTTAGTTAGGAAGCTTTGGATGTTCACCATTGATCTAATCAATGGTTGTAAAGACAAGCTTAATAAGGAAGTTTAGGATATCCACCCTTGATTTAATCTATGGTGGAGATTGGTCTCACAAAGTGGCTAGGACCATTTGTGACCATTGGATGGAAAGTAAGTAGAGAAGATCTTAACCCTCTATTTTTGAAGATGCATCTAATGGTTCAGATTTCAAGGAGGAGAGATCTAATGGCTTAGATTTGATCATATCACTTGGAAGCTTCTACCAAAGATCCACCATTGATTTAATCAATGGCTCTTGAAGCCTAAAATGGTGGCTAATGTATTTAGACATCACCTTAGTGTACAAGGGAGGGGGGGGGAGGTCACGGTTTTGGGCTTAGAAAAGCTATAGGAAATGTTTTAATTCATTTCATTTTTCATCTTCATCATCTTCCTAAACCAAACTTCACAAAATTTTCTCCATTTCTCTCAAGAACACCCCATGGCCAAACCAACTTGCACCACCCTCCACTCTTCAATAATTTCTATCAATATCATTTCTTAAATCCTCTTACCATTCTAAGATACTTTGATGTTTTGATCATCTTCATTCCTTGCTTGAAAACCAAAAAGTTCTCACCTTGTTCTTCAAAGGGAGCTCACGGCCAAGAGGCCTAAATCACCCTTCCACTCTCCAATAATTTTAACCAACCTTATTTCTTGAATCCTTACATCAATCCAAGCATCTTTGTAGTTGGAGTCTTGATCAAAATCATCCATCATCAAGGAGTTCTTTCAAAGCCAAACACAAAAACTCTTACCTTTCCTCTCTAGAGAAGCTCACGGCCAACCACCATAGAAATACCTTCCAAGCTTCAATAATTCTATACAACCTTAGATCTTGAATCTCCATGAAATTCTAAGGAACTTTCATGTTGGAGACTTTCCCTAATTCTTCCTTCTTCAACCTTGTTCTTCAAGCTAAAGATTGAAGCTTTATTGGTGAAGTTCATTAATCTTCACTTTTCTTTTGATTTTCAAGGTTCTAACCATGATTCTAATCCATGGTTTTCTTATTCAAGTCTTATGTATATTGATTATGTGTGTTTACTTTGATTTTTAAGAAGCTCTTGGTGGTAAAGGATTTGTACAAGAAGCAAAGCAAGGAGCTTTGGTGGTTTCTCCAAGAGGTAAGAGGGAGATTACCCTCATCAACCATGTGTTGGTGGTGAGGAGTGGAATTATGTGTGGTGAAAGATCCATAAGGATTTATTCACTTGATTGTTTAATGCTTTCCTATTTGTGGTTGATTGTATTTGTAAGCATGTCTATAGCTTTAAAAATATATTGCATGTGTTTATAGATGTATGAATATTACTATAGGATGTGAATAATATGCAAGGATTGCATGAGTGTTCCAAAGAACACAAAAGAAGCTCATAGCTTCTCCAAGAAAAAGAGAACCAAAATGTTCTCAACCATTTTCTAAAACAATGATATAATGAATTTAGGTAAAACAATGAATTTGAAAATGATTTAGAAGATAGAAAATGATTTAATGATTATTTGTAAAGAACATGTTGAGTTTCGTCCAAAATGCCAATTTCCAAAATTATTTTCTAATGAAGATTAAGTAGTTAACTTAAAGAGAATTCAATTATAATGAATTTTTGGAGAACAAAATAAATGGTTCTAGTTTTTAGAAATCTAAATTAATGGAATTAATTATAAATAAAGTGAACACTTGAAAATTGTTAACGTAGAGCTCACCTTTGAGTTTTGAAGCACGTTAGTGAGTTTCAAAGTGTAATTAATGGTTATAATTAAAGCAAGTTAATTTTTTAAGGAAAACGTAGAAAACACCTTTTTAATGAATTTTCTAGACAAAATACTGTCAAAATTTACTAGAAACGGATAAATAAAAGAGAAAGTTTTATAATATGTTTATAACGTAAGGAAAATATCCTACGTAGTTTAAAAGTACTAGAAATAGCTTACGCGTATTTAAAATAAAGATTTTTAAGCTTTATGGTTAAGAAAATGATTTAAAAATCTTACGCGATTGAGAAAATGATTTAAAAACATTACGCAGTATTTAAAAATGTCAAAATATATTTACGCGATTTAAGAATATTTGTAAAAGTGACGCGATTGCGAAAACGCGATAAAATTTCTACGCGACTAAATGGAATAGTAAGTTTTACTGTCGGGCCAAAGTGGTGGACCCGGACATGTTGAGATATGGTACTGTCAAGTGGAGACGTATTATATTTTGGAATATTGAGACTGAGGGTATTTTTGTAAATATGGTAAAATATTGAGACCAAAGGTATTTATGTAATTATGGTTCATATATATGCATTGAGTTGGTATGCATAATCGATGGCTGTGATGGCTTTTGTTGTTTAGGAATGAATGAGAGGTGAATACTAATGTGATCCTAGTGGGGGATCTACTGGGGACGTCAGGGCGCGGTGATTCATAGTGACCTGTTTGTCACATTATATACCTGGCCATGATAAACCGTTGCAACGCACTGGCGTATGTCCCGACAAATACTATTTATGTCTCGCGTCTAGCTTAGACTGTCATTATGGGTGGCAGATCTTCTGGACCATTCATATCTAAAATTTGTTTAGCTTGATGGAGTAGGAATATGATGCATTGTGCATATGCATAGTTTGTGTACATATTGTTGTGGCATTGTCGAGGTACATTTTATGGTGGCATAATCATTACATATGTATATTATTGATATCTGTTGTTAATACACTGTTGATGTTTATATTGTTGTGATATATGAATATAAGGATAATTTGTTAACATGATTATATTTGTGATATTTGTGTGTATGGAATGACTTTGTCATTCGTATCATTCCTTGCTACCGTACTGGTATTGATGAAAGGGGATCTCACCTCTTTGCTATATTGTTTATTGTTTTTTTTTTGTATTGTTAAAATTTGTATAGTAGGCGAAGTAAGCTCTTTAGACTTAACTAGAGGCGATGTTCTGAGTTCAGTGACGGCGTCGATGAGTGATCTTCTCAGTTTCTACAGTGAGCAGTTTGGTGGAAGAACAGAACAAGTATGTTGAATTTTCTCGTTAGTGTTGTTACAATTCTATTACGTAGGACCCGTCATTGGGTTTGCTACTGTTTCTTGAGTCTGTAAGTTATGTTTTAAATGTTGTTGAATATTATGTGGTATAAGTAAATGTATGTATCAATTAGTTCAATCTATTTTTTTGTATTAATTATATTTTCGTTAAGTTTATATTGTCAGCAAAAAAAGAAATTTTAAAAATCCACATTTTATAACTCAAAGCTTTTGTGAAATGATTTTCATATTTTCATATTCTAGTCGGAAATGTGATGCCCTATGGAGGGTGTTACAGACTACATGGGGTACCTACCATTATTGTTTCTGATAGTGATCTGAGATTTACGTCAAAATTTTTGCAAAGTCTCCAAGAAGCAATGGGAACGAAGTTACGTTTAAGTTCTGCATATCATCCATAGACCGATGGTGAAACAGAGAGGACAATTCAATCATTGGAAGATTTGCTTAGAGCTTGTGCTTTGGAGCAAACTGGGAGTTGGGATGAAGTTTTGCCATTGGTAGAGTTCACCTACAACAATAGTTATCATTCGAGTATAGGGATGGCACCCTATGAGGCTCTATATGGGCGAAGGTGCAGAACACCTTTGTGCTGGTGTCAGGATGGAAAGTGACTCATTGTTGGATCTAATCTCATACAACAAACGACTAAGAAAGTCAAGATCATTGACGAGCGCCGAATTTAGTCAAAATTATAACCGAAGTTATTACCTAAGCTTGTAGCATAGTGACAACACCGGATCATCTCCACGAGGATTGTAGATGCAATTTAATCAAATCAAGTGAAAATTAGCAAAGGGGGGTTTGACAGTTTAAGATCGCACTTAACAAAATTAAAGGAAGAAATAACAATTAAAGAGCAGTCAATTTAGAAACCTATCCAAGATTGGGTGGATTCAATCATAGACCCTTCATAGAACACTTGAAGCGCAATTGAATTGTTAATTTGGATCTAACCGAGATCTCTGCATCAAATCCAGAATTCATACTAGACGATCGTCTAGAATTTAATTAACAAGTGATAATCACAAATCCGCAATCATACCATTCATGAAGATCTATGTTAATTTCAAGTACCGAATTCAATTAACTTAGGCACAAATCAGTAACCTAACCTTTTCAATTCTATGATTAATTTAGATCAATCAGTTCTAAGTTTCATCACAAATCTCAATCTTAAACCAAGATCAAATCAGATCAACATAAATAGAATCACCATTCATGCATTCAAGATCAAGAAGAAGAAAGGAGGAATTCAATTACAAATCAAATACAATACATAACCAAGATCTCAAGAATCCAAACCACAATCTCTTCAAGAGTTCTAAATTGACCGAAAGTAGCTTAGCCCTCCATTACCATGAAGGGGAGCATCAAAATATACAAAAGCTATGAGAAACTATGAAGAAACAAGAAGAAACTATGAGAGAAATGAAGGAGAATACAACTTATTCATGATAACCAATGGTGCCTTTTATAGAAGTCAAGGGTAACAAAATGACAAAGGGGAGTGGGTAGATGAGTGGGTGAGTGAGTGGACTGTTTGAGTGGAGTGGTTGAGTGGGTTGGTTTAGTGGATTGGTTTAGTGGATGAGTGAATGGAATGGTTGAGTGGAAAATGCCAAAGGACTTTTGGTGAGTGGGAAATTATGGAGATGAATGGGTGAGTGGATGGATGAGTAGGTGGATTAGTGGATAAGTGGGTGGAGTGGTTGAGTGGTTGGATTAGTGGATGAGTGGATGAGTGGATTAGTGAATGGATGAGTGGATTAGTGGATGGATGAGTGGGTGGTTGAGGACGAAAATTTCGTGTCTGACTTGGAAGCCAAAAACGACCCACTATACTGCAGATCCATGAAAAGTACTCTTCATGAAAGTTGTAGATCTTTGTCTTGTCTATAAAATGCATATCTGGTTCGTCCAATTTGGCTTCCTTCAGCCCAAGATATGTCCCAAATACCGCAGGTTGCTCAAACCCAACTTCAGCACCTCTGTTCCGACTTGCAAGCTCAAACTGACCTACTAGACTTCATTTTTTCAAAATGTGTTCTTCATGAAAGTTGTTTATTTGGATCTTTAATATCAACTATCCAAATTTCAGCCCATCGCCATTATTACATCTTGAGATATGATTTTATGAGTGCACACCATTCGGATTCTAGTGACAGAACCCGTATTCTGACTTCCATGTAAACTTAGGTCCTTTAGACATCTGTTTGGGACTTCAAGCTCTTCGTCAAAGTTGTAGAGTTTCCTCTTAGCTTTCCTACAAGGTAAAATTCATGTTTATCAGATATTAGGAACTCAAGTTATGGCCAAAATACAGAAACAATGTCAAGTCTCAATAATGCTGAAAATATTCAATTAGGACCAATTTGAGCTTAAACTCAGAAAATCATACCAAACTCAATCAATTAAGAATATGGAGAGTGTAAATGACTAAACATAAGGGTTTCTTAATGAATAAAATATGTGATTATCAAATTCTCCCACACTTAGCTTTTTGCACTCCTGGGCAAAACTCAAGACCAAAATTTTACAATCAAGAAGAACAACTAAAGATTCAAGGGATCAAAACATTCATGAGTTAACAATTCTCCCCATCTCAAACTAACAAGCAAGGTATCTTCAACATGAATCGAGAATGATAGATCTTCACAAGATTCCCTCTTAATCTCTCAAGTGTTTGAAAGGTAGGTATTTCACTCAATTCAACCCATGAAAATTGCACTACCATAAGCTTGCTTATCTTCTACTTCTCCACTACTCAAAACACATGCACACACAAATCATGAGGACTTTATTCAAGGTTGTAGTGAGGTCAAGGTAACAGAAGAGGATAAAATGGATATGAGAAGATAAATACCAAAGAGAATAAAAGCAAATGAGAGCTGGGTTCAAATAACAAGCATAAAAGTTCATCCCAACTCTAATGTATATCCCTTTACATATTCATTTCCCAATCCTTTTTTTTTTTAATATGAACATAACTATATACATACAATTTTTGTTTTTTTAGGCACTCTTTCATTTTTCAACAATCATTTTGTACACACCCCCACACTTGTTCAAAAACTCATCCATTAACCAAGCTAATATTCTTTTATTCCCTAAGGTAAAGTAAGAACACGATTTTTCATTTAAGGCACATAATGAGCTAGAAACAAGGAATGGTCAAATAAGCTCAAAGGCGTTAAGCAAAGGAAAATATACAAGGTTGGCAGGAATCAGAGAATTTTCAAGAAGTCAAAAGAGTGCTTGATATCATATTGAAAACAAGGTTAGCTATTTGGTTAAACTAGCTAATTAAGAAAGAAGGCCTCAATCATGTTCATGCATGCAAGTGAAATGTAGCCTCAAAAAGAATCAAAGCAAGTTCTAGAATGGTCATTAATATGAGTGAAAATCACACAAGAAAGAAGAGAATGACATAAATGTTGAATCCATCCATTAGGCTCAAAATCTCACAAGGTATGCATCCATCAAACTCAATTCATCAATTCTATCAACCATCACCAAGCATATCAGTTCAAGAAGGGAGAAAAGTTATTCAATCATGCAATGAACCCTTCTTTTTTTTATTTTTTTTTAACAAAAAAAAATTAAGCAGAAACATGCTAAAATCTCTCCCCCACACTTAATATAACATTGCCCTCAATGTGAAAGAGAGATATAGAAAAGAGCAACACAACCTGATAAGAAGTGAATCAACGCCAAGCAGAAAAGAAGCACACTTCAGTGCCGCATCAGACCCTGAAAAGAAATCAAACAATAAAACTTTAGTACTTCCACAATTTAATACTAATTAATTACTACCTAAAAAACTCCTTACTTTGCCACCAATTAAGATGCGTCTCAAGAGTAAAATTACTCCTTACTCTATCATCACTAATTGGTTTAATAAGTCCATGACAATCATATCATACTTTCCAATCAAAACAATTTTTTTTAAATAAAATCAAACCCATTAAAGAGAAAGTTTCAGATCTGGCTTTTTTTCTTGTTACTTCCTTCGCTGCTTCCTGTTGACCAATCTATCTGAGCTAATACCTTATTAGGTACATACTCAAAAGCTTCTAATTTATCAATGAGCTCATCAATAGTGGAGGCAGAGATAAGAAGTTGTCTTGCCGAAGGAGTGATAAAGTTCGTCTCCAAACTTTGTCAAGAAAAGATAACAAAAGATCAAAGAAATTATTAACATTCAACAAACCAATGGGTCTATGGTGGATGTTTAGTTCGGCCCAAGAGACAATTTGAAAAATTTCTTCCAAAGTACCAAAACCACCTGGTAAGACAAGAATGCATCAGAATTGTCAACCATTGTTTTCATTCGTCCATGCATAGAGGTTACCTGAATTTCTTCTCCAACTGTCTTTCCAGTGATGTTATTTTCAGCTAAAGGTTTAGGAATAACACCTAAAACCTGACTGCCTCCTATAAAAGCAGCAAGTGATACAACCCCCATTAACCCACGACAACCTCCCCCATATACAAGATGAATATTCCTAGCAGCAAGTGATCGACCAAGAGTGCTAGCTGTGTTTACAAACTCTAATCCCTTCCCATAACTCGACCCACAAAAAACACAGACATTTTTGAGGTTACGAATAGAAGGCCCCATTCTATACTTTTCCTCCCTTTGAGTGTTTCTGAGTTGAAGGAAAATGGAGTGTTTAAATAAGAAAAAGAATGGAAAGGGAAATAATTGCACCTATAAGGGTAGGTTGGCTGTTGTCAGAAAAGGTTGAAATTAAGAAACACAGAATCTTTTTTTTTTTTTTTTTTGACTTCAAGAAAACCATCAAGGTAAAGAAGTCTAGAAACCCCTGAAGGACCTTGCTCAAAGGATCGTCTGTACAAAAATCAAAATACAACAAAATGATACAAAGATAAAAGAAATAAAAAATGATGACATACCTGTATGTATAGTTTCCATGGCGTATCTTTATACTGCGCGTCATGAATGCAGTGGACATCACGTCTGTTTTTTTTTTTTGAAATTGTTAGAAAAACTTGATGAAAGATGAGTGTATACTTACTTAAGATTGGGATGGAGGTAGTTTGCTCTTTCGGCTTTGTGCTAAAGCATTGTTGACCAGTATTCGACCCATTCAAGACCAGCGCAACATAGGGCTCCCAAAAGGGACAAGTGGCCATAATACGACTGGTTGCCTCACATGTAGGATACAATCTACCTTCTTTGTTTTTCAATTAAGAAGGCTGGATCAGGATGCATGCATTTCCCCATTCACGGTTTGTGTTACCAAAGCCAACCCTAAGACGTATACATAATTTTTTTTTTTTTTTTTTATTATTTTTTATTATTTTTTTATTATTTTTTTATTATTTTTTTTTTTTTTTTTTGTTTTTTTTGTTTTTTTTAAAGATGACATGAAGAAGAAGAAGAAGATGATATGTACAGATTGTTTGTGGATATGGCTCACATCTGCCTTTGGTTTAACGTCCAGTAACGGCTTAAACGTCTTCTATGAGTCGAGGATAAGCTTCCCATCCAATTTTCGTATAAATTGGCAAACAGGGTATTTTAGAGTCAGATTCCCAAGAATGTAGCGTTTTTCTTCATCCTTGAAGAGATTCCACAATTTAAGAATTTCACGATGCACCAGTCCACAAGAATGCGTCTCAAGAGTCAATAAGATATCATCTAATGACTCCTTACTCAGTCCATTCTTAATGAAGAAAATTTTATCTTCTCTATTTGCGGAAACCATCCCCAAAGTACGACATCGCTTGTTACAGTTCCATCGTCCACATTTGTGACAGACTTGTAACCTTTTTGCTCTTCTCCTTTTAGAATATGAACTTCTTCCAAGACCGGGCATATATGAGTCAAATGAAATTAAGGACTCACCTGCTAATCGGACCTTTGCTTCAATTATCAAGCATACATCTTCTGGCATACCTTTGTGCATTAACAGTTCAATCTTTCACATCGAACTTTGTAGATCTTTCTCAGAGCATTTTGAGGAAGAGAAAGAAAATGTTTTCTCAGGTTTGAAAGAATGACATCCATTTTGAAGGAGAAGGAGGGTTCAGTTATTTTGGGAAACTAAAAAATAAACCGACTTGAAAGTCATGGAGTACCGTATCCGCCACTTAACCGGCAACACAAAGAACTCAAGAACTTAGTTTTCTAGGAATGGTTGAGTCTCTGTCCATTAACTTTGAGCACATTACCATTCCTAGGATCCTCAATATCTACGGCCCCAGAAGATACACGTGTTTGACAACAAAAGAACCGCGCCACCTAGATCTCAATTTCCCAAGGAGTAGGTGCAGATGATAATCTCAAAGCATAACCTTTTTGACCAATTTCCGCAGCCTTTTGCAAAAGGTGTAAAGACCTTGAATAAAGTAGGCCAATAAAATCCATACCGCAAGATTTTTCGCATTGTTGTCGCTGAAGAAAAAAATGACCTCCACATGCTTCGAGTGACAAAATTTAATGGCACTACCTACCTCATTGTCGGGCACACAAATTGTTTTTTTTTTTTTTTTTTTTTTTTTTTATTCATAATGCGGATGGAGAAGGTTCATCACCTTCATTTCTCGCATTCTCCGGAAGTTCATGATATCTTGTTTGAGGCGGTGTCCATTTACGATGAAAGCTTTGGCGGTGACCTCACTTTTAATCCGAACAAAGACTGAAGGAAAACCTTAGTAACAATAAATGATCCATCCCATCTAGACCTTAATTTGCCAGGCATGAGTCGGAGGCGGGAGTTATAGAGGAGAACTTTTTGACCAATCTCAAATGTTTTCCTCAGAATCAACTTATCATGGAAGGCTTTAGTCTTCTCCTTATAAAGTTTGGAACTTTCATAAGCCTCCAAGCGGATCTCCTCCAATTGTTGCAGTTGCAGCTTCCTCTCTATACTTGCTTAATCTAGGTCCAAGTTGCACCTTTTCACCGCCCAGAATGCATGATGCTCAATTTCCGCCGACTGGTGGCAGGCTTTTCCAAAACCAATTCGATACGGAGACATCCCGATTGGTGTCTTATAAGCAGTCCGGTAAGCCCATAAAGCATCCTTAAGCCTCTTGCTCCAGTCTTTTCTGTTAGGTTGAACTGTCTTCTGGAGTATTTGCTTGATCTCACTGTTGGAAATCTCGGCTTGCCCATTAGTTTGGGGATGGTAAGGTGTAGAAACTCTGTGCAAGACCCCATACTTTTTCATCAAAGCTTCCATGCTTCGATTACAAAAATGTGAACCCTGATCACTGATGATGGCCTTCGGAACTCCAAACCTGCAGAAAATCTGTGATCTAACAAAATCCACAACAACTTTGGAATCATCAGTCCGAGTAGCTTTCGCTTCCACCCACTTGGATACATAATCAACAACTAGCAAAATGTAAACAAAACCAAAAGAAACAGGAAAGGGTCCCATAAAATCAATACCCCATACATAAAAAAATCTCACATAACAATAAGGATTTTTGGGGCATCTCATTCCTTCGAGAAGTGTTTCCTGTTCTTTGGCATTGATCACAAGATTTACAAAACACATATGCATCATGAAATAGAGTGGGCCAATATAATCCAGATTCCAAAACTTTCCTAGCAAGTCCTTTGGGGACCAAAATGACCGCCACATGCAAGTGTATGACAAAAGCTAAGAATAGAATGAAATTCATTATCGTGCACGCATCTCCTAATGACTTGGTCACTACAAAATTTCCACAGATATAAGGGTCATCCCACACATAATATTTTGACTCACTCTTCAATTTATCAATCTGAGCCCTAATAAAATGTGCAGGGGAAAACACCAAAGAACTAAGAAATTTATCAAATCAGCAAACCAAGGAGTGTTACCTTGCAGCTTGAAAAGTTGCTCATCAGGGAAAACATCATGGATAGGAAAAGTATCTGCCTCCCTTTCAATTCGGCTTAGGTGATCAACCACTAAATTCTCTGCTCCACTTTTATCATGGATTTCAATATCGAACTCTTGGAGGAGCAAAATCCACCTAATCAACCTAGGCTTTGCATCGAGCTTCTTCAGGAGAAACTTCAGAGCTGTATGATCTGAAAACACAACCACTCTAGAACCAAGCAAATATGATCGAAATTTGTCTAAAGCAAAAACAATTGCTAAAAGTTCCTTTTCAGTGGTGGTGTAGTTGACTTGTGCAGGATCTAAAGTTCTTGAGGCATAGGAGATGACATGAGATATCTTGCCGACCCTTTATGCAAGAGCAGCTCCCAAAGCATAATTAGAGGCATCACACATAAGCTCAAATGGGAGTGTCCAATCTGGTGGTTGGATGATAGGTGTACTGGTCAATGCTTGCTTCAAGTGATTGAAGGCATCCTTGCATTTCTGGTCAAAATGAAACTCCACTTCTTTTTGTAGCAAGTTGGATAGTGGAAGAGCAATTTTGCTGAAATCTTTTATGAATCGCCTATAGAAACCTGCATGAACAAGGAAAGAACGAACCTCTCGCACGCATGTGGGGTAAGATAGGCATGAAATAACATCTATTTTCGCAGGATCTACCTCAATACCCTTACTAGATATTATATGCCCTAAAACTATGCCTTGTTCTACCATGAAATGACATTTCTCAAAATTCAGAACAAGGTTAGTTTCAATGCATCTATGTAAAACTTGAGCCAGACTATCCAGACATGCATCAAAGGAAGAGCCATAGACAGTAAAATCATCCATAAACACATCCATACAATTCTCTAAAAAGTCAGAAAAGATACTTACTATACACCTTTGAAAGGTGCCCGGAGCATTGCACAGACCAAAGGGCATCCTCCTGTATGCAAATGTGCCAAATGGACAAGTGAAAGTAGTCTTCTCTTGGTCTTCTGGGGCTATATGAATATGAAAATAGCCCGAATATCCATCCAGGAAACAATAATGCGACTTGCCAGCTAGCCTCTCCAACATCTGATCAATGAAAGGTAGCGAAAAATGATCTTTTCTGGTAGCCTGGTTAAGCCGCCTATAATCAATGCAAACCCGCCAACTGTTCTGAACTCTTGTGGGTAAAAGTTCATTATTCTTATTCTCAACTACTATGACCCCAGATTTCTTAGGAACAACTTGCACGGGGCTCACCCATTTACTGTCTGATATGGGATAAATAATGCCAGCTTGAAGTAGCTTAGTCACTTCCTTCTTCACCACATCTAGAATCAAGGGGTTCAGTCTCCTTTGGGGTTACCTTACTGGTTTCGTGTCCTCCTCCAATAAAATCCTATGCATGCATGTGGAGGGACTAATACCAGGAAGATCTGCAAGTGTCCATCCGATGGCTTGCTTATTCTGCCTCAAAACCTGCAGCAATTTTTCTTCTTGTTCAGGTTGCAGATTCTTAGCAAAAATCACTGGCAACTTCTCACCATCTCCTAAATATGCATATTTAAAATGGTCTGCCAAAGTCTTCAACTCTAAGGATGGGGGCTGTACAATGGAAGACAGCAAGTTATTTGAAACAACTAATTCAGCAATATTAAATTCAGCACAGTTCTGACTTCCATTTTCACATGCGGTATCATTCAAGTCAGCAGTTGCATCGTCACTCATACCAGCATAAATCTCAGCACATGCATCTCACGGCTCAATATCACAAGCAGTACATGTATCATAAGAAATAGAATCCAGAAAGTCAACAATATCAGGGAATTCAACATATAAATCAGCATAAACATCATCAACCAGCATCTCAATCACATCAATATGGAAAACAGAATGCTCCTCTAGGGGATGTCTCATGGCATCAAAAATGTTAAATTGTACCAAATCATCGCCAAACTCTATAGAAAGGGTGCCAGCATACACATCTATCTTGGTCTTGGCGGTCTTGAGGAATGGTCTGCCTAGAATCAATGGAGCATGGTTTGCTGAAGACTCATCTTCCATGTCCAAGACGTAGAAGTCCGCTGGAAAAATTAACTCATTCACCCGAACTAACACATCTTCCAACACTCCTGTTGGATGAGCAGTGGTCCTATTCGCCAACTGAATCACGATACCAGTGGGTTGCAAAGTGCCAATGTTCAATGACTTATAAACTGACATAGGCATGAAATTGATTGAAGCACCCAAATCTAGCATTGCATGTTCAAATCTGGAGTTGCCTATCGTGCAAGGAATTGTGAAAGTTCCAGGATCTTTGTATTTCTGTGGCATGCTTGGCAGAATCATTACAGAAACATTTCTGCCCATGCTAATCTTCTCAGTACCCTTAAGTCTTCTCTTGTGAGTGCACAGCTCCTTGAGAAATTTGGCATACTTAAGAATTTGCTTGATTGCATCCAAGAGAGGAATATTGATTTCCACCTTCCCGAATGTGTCCATGACTTCTCTTTCTATTTCGTTTGCGCAAAGTATGCTTGACCGTGTGACTCTGTTTGGAAAAGGTAGTGGAATGGCCGATTTGAATTCTCTCGCACATTTTTTCGTGTCACAGATTTTGGACCGAGCTATCCATTTTCTTCGTTTTCGGTCACCTTGGTTCTTTGCACTTGTAGTTCAAGTTGTGGTGGAGTAGGACCCGTCAACTTCTCTCGCCACTTCTCAAGCTAATGGCACTTACATTGCCTCTTGGGTTGTTTGATTTGTTTGTGAAGGCAATTAGTTCGACCATTGACTTTTCAGCTCACTCAGAGTGGTTGCCATCTGCCCAATTAGAGTTTGTAAATTCTGGATGGTGGCATTGACATTCTGCTGAAACTGTTTCATCAAGTCTTCGAAAGGTGGCTCACCGGTGGAGTGGGCTTGGCCGCCGGAACAGTAGTGGAGGGCTCTTGCATGCATGGTGGCGGCGCAGGTTGTGCTTGCCTAAATGCAGGTGGTTGGTACTTGTTGCCAGGGCCTATAGCTTGGTATCTAAACTGTGGTTGCTGCTGTTGGTAGGGTTGTTGTTGTTGTTAACCAGAATTTCCATATCTCAGGTTGGGATGGTCCCTCCAGCCAAGGTTATAGGTATTAGAAAATGGATCATACCTGGGCTGCTGCTGTGATTGCTGATATTGGAGTCTACTAGGAAAAATACCACCGCCGCAATGCATTGCTCGGAAAAATAGAACCACCATCCTGAAGTGTGGGGCATGCATCAAGAGGGATGAGATGAACAAGAGCAAATGCCACACACGAGTTGCAGCCATCTGCATTGGTGCTTGTTGTCCCACTGCTAACTGCCTCACCAAAGAAGTCAATTCATCAAGTCTGTGTTCCATTCTCTGTTGGTTTACAAGAGATGATTGAATCTCATTGACTCCTCTGGTTGAGGTAATAATTCGTGTGCCAAATTGTTGGGTATTGGCTGCCATGTTTGCTATCAAATCTCTCGCTGTTGCAGGGGTCTTGTCTACTAAGGCTCCTCCAGAGGCAGCATCCACCATGCTTCTGTCATTTGGCAGCAAGCCTTCATAGAAATATTGAATTAAGAGTTGATCGGTGATTTGGTGGTGGGGACAGCTCGAGCACAGCTTCTTGAATCTTTCCTAATATTCATGCAAGGTCTCTCCTGTCATTTGTCTTATGCCACATATATCTTTTCTAATGGCAGCAGCTCTAGAGGCAGGGAAAAATTTCTCTAAGAACAACCGCTTCATGTCAGTCCAACTTGTTACTGAACCTGGTGAAAGATAAAATAACCAATCCTTGGCTGTATCAGCAAGTGAGAAAGGAAATGCCCTCAGCTTGATGTGCTCTTCTGAGATCCCATGTGGCTTCATGGTTGAACAAACCACATGGAACTCCTTTAGATGCTTATGGGGATCCTCACCTGCAAAACCGTGAAACTTGGGCAACAAATGTATCAATCCAGATTTTAACTCAAAATCAGCATCAAGATCTGGGTATTGAATACACAAAGACTGGTTAGTTATATCAGGAGCAGCAAGTTCCTTAAGAGTTCTATTCTGCATGTTATCAGCCATGGTTTCAGAATTATTCAAGATCTCAAGTTCACTCCCAATATTAAGATCAAATTCAGAAGCAATTCTTGCACTTAGCCTACGAGCTCTAATCAACCTATGCAAGGTTCTATCAATCTCAGGATCAAAGTCAACCAAGTTATCAGGCTCGGACCTAGTCATGCATCTCACAAAAACAAATAAATAAGCAAATACACTAGACAATGGATAAAAATGTTAGAAAAGTTAATAAAAAGCAAAGGTTAGTAAAAACACTTGAAATGAAAAGATTACACTTACTAATCCCTGGCAACGGCGCCAAAATTTTGACGAGCGCCGAACTCAGTCAAAATTATAACCGAAGTTATTACCTAAGCTTGTAGCATAGTGACAACACCGGATCATCTCCACGAGGATTGTAGATGCAATTTAATCAATTCAAGTGAAAATTAGCAAAGGGGGGTTTGACAGTTTAAGATCGCACTTAACAAAATTAAAGGAAGAAATAACAATTAAAGAGCAGTCAATTTAGAAACCTATCTAAGATTGGGTGGATTCAATCATAGACCCTTCATAGAACACTTGAAGCGCAATTGAATTGTTAATTTGGATCTAACCGAGATCTCTGCATCAAATCCAGAATTCATACTAGAAGATCGTCTAGAATTTAATTAACAAGTGATAATCACAAATCCGCAATCATACCATTCATGAAGATCTATGTTAATTTCAAGTACCGAATTCAATTAACTTAGGCACAAATCAGTAACCTAACCTTTTCAATTCTGTGATTAATTTAGATCAATCAGTTCTAAGTTTCATCACAAATCTCAATCTTAAACCAAGATCAAATCAAATCAACATAAATAGAATCACTAATCATGCATTCAAGATCAAGAAGAAGAAAGGAGGAATTCAATTACAAATCAAATACAATACATAACCAAGATCTCAAGAATCCAAACCACAATCTCTTCAAGAGTTCTAAATTGACCGAAAATAGCTTAGCCCTCCATTACCATGAAGGGGAGCATCAAAATATACAAAAGCTATGAGAAACTTTGAAGAAACAAGAAGAAACAAGAAGAAACTATGAGAGAAATGAAGGAGAATACAACTTATTCATGATAACCAATGGTGCCTTTTATAGAAGTCAAGGGTAACAAAATGACAAAGGGGAGTGGGTAGATGAGTGGGTGAGTGAGTGGACTGTTTGAGTGGAGTGGTTGAGTGGGTTGGTTTAGTGGATTGGTTTAGTGGATGAGTGAATGGAATGGTTGAGTGGAAAATGCCAAAGGACTTTTAGTGAGTGGAAAATTATGGAGATGAATGGGTGAGTGGATGGATGAGTGGGTGGATTAGTGGATAAGTGGGTGGAGTGGTTGAGTGGTTGGATTAGTGGATGAGTGGATGAGTGGATGGATGGGTGGATTAGTGGATGGATGAGTGGGTGGTTGAGGACGAAAATTTCGTGTCTGACTTGGAAGCCAAAAACAACCCATTATACTGCAGATCCATGAAAAGTACTCTTCATGAAAGTTGTAGATATTTATCTTGGCTATAAAATTCATATCTGGTTCGTCCAATTTGGCTTCCTTCAGCCCAAGATATGTCCCAAATACCGCAGGTTGCTCAAACCCAACTTCAGCACCTCTGTTCCGACTTGCAAGCTCAAACTGACCTACTAGACTTCATTTTTTAAAAAAGTGTTCTTCATGAAAGTTGTTTATTTGGATCTTGACTATCAACTATCCAAATTTCAGTCCTTCTCCATTATTACATCTTGAGATATGATTTTATGAGTGCACACCGTTCGGATTCTAGTACAGAATCCGTATTCTGACTTCCATGTAAACTTAGGTCCTTTAGACATCTGTTTGGGACTTCGAGCTCTTCATCAAAGTTGTAGAGCTTCCTCTTAGCTCTCCTACAAGATAAAATTCATGTTTATCAGATATTAGGAACTCAAGTTATGGCTAAAATATAGAAACAGTGTCAAGTCTTAATAATGCTGAAAATATTCAATTAGGACCAATTTGAGCTTAAACTCAGAAAATCATACCAAACTCAATCAATTAAGAATATGGAGAGTGTAAATGACTAAACATAAGGGTTTCTTAATGAATAAAATATGTGATTATCAATCATTCAAGAGAAGATGCGGACGGCTCAAAGTCGACAAAAGAGCTATGCGGACAAAAGGAGAAAACCTATTGAATTTGAAGAAGAACATGTGTTTTTGAAAGTCACGCCTATGACTGGGGTCAGTCGAGTTCTTAAGTCTAGAAAGCTTACTCCTAAATTCCTTGGACCTTATCAAATTCTTCATCTGATAGGTCCAGTTGCTTATCAAATTGCCTTACCAACTTTCCTTTCAAATCTCCACAATGTCTTTCATATGTCACAACTTCGAAAATACATTCCTAGCCCTGATCATGTCATAGCACCTAACACAGTACAATTAAAAGAAAACTTGACTTATGAGACGTCACCTGTAAATATTGAGGATTGGAAGGTGAAGCAACTCAGAGAGAAAGACATTCCATTGGTGAAAGTGATCTGGAACGAAACAACCAGAGATGCGACTTGGGAGCTTCAAGATTAGATAAAGAAGCAATATCCACAATTATTCTAAGGTATGAAATTTCGAGGACGAAATTTCTATTTAAAGGGGAGAGTTGTAACACCCCGTAAATTTATAATTTTATGATAAATAGTCATTTTCTAATATTTGTAATTTTTGTGAATTTTTCTGGATTTTTCTAAGAATGCAGAATATTTTAATATTATTTCTTATTTTACGTGCAAACTGAGCGGAGCCGAAAAAATGATTTATTTTTCCCGAGAACCTTAATCTGTGGAAATGTCGATGGGGGATCTTACTAAACCCAAGACTGGACACAATTTACAAGGTTTCACGTTTTTTAAGAATTTTATTTGATAAAACAATAAATCTCTGTGTAATTTTTATCTGCCGGACAATTAATACTGACTTCTGTCAAATGTAACAATTGTCCATTGGATAATAGCATGTATTAGAAATCCTATTACATTATCCTAATGTAATCTACTTTATGTCTAATCAAATCTACTTTAATTCAAAAATACCATATTTTAATCAAGTTTCTCATGGAAGCTTGGTCCACAAATGACCCAATTACCCTAAGCTTGTTGAAGAAGTCATTCAACCTCTCCTCTCTCTCCTATTACCACGGCAATGTGGCCCTTGGGGAAGCAAAATTTTGCTTCCCACACTTAACACTTCTCACCCAAAATATCACATATTTTCTACTATCACTTTCTTTCTCTTCATTTTCACTCTTCACCATTTTCTCTCTTCTCCTTCTCCTTCTCCTTCACTCCTCACGGTTTTTGCAGCCCCAATAGGTGACCATCACCATTTTCATTTTCTCACTTCACCATCACTATTTCTACATTCCCCTCATCATTCTATACATTTCCTCTTTGAAGATGTTCTTTAAAATCCATCATCTTCATCATTTTCTTCCAAGAACAAAGCTTGAAGCTTTAAGGTAAAGCTTCCATTTTTGTTTCTCCTTCTCTTCATTTTCGTGTTCCATGGTCACATTGGTGACCAAAGATTTATCTTTTCCAAGCTTGGTTGTTGATTCTTTGTGTTTGGTTTTCTAGGGTTTTTGGAGAGCCAAAACCGAATCCACCAAGAAGCACACCAAGGAGGTGATTTTCATGTTCTTCCTTTAGGTAAGAGGGAGATTTACTAACTTTAACCATTATTGGTGGTGAGAAGACCTTTGTGTGGTTGTTGATGGAGAAATCTATATTGAATGCTTACTTTGTTTGATGGTTTTCCATGTTTTGTGTGTTCTTGATTGAGATGAATAATGATTAGTTGTTTTGAATGCATTAAGTATGTTGGAATGCTTTGATAATGTTGCATTTGAAAAATGGAAATTTTGAGGGTTTACTACCCTATTGAGAGGCCACAGTTTTGGCCACAAATTTTAAGAGTTTGAATTAATTTTTGTGTGACATGAAACCTATGTAGTTTGGCATTAAAGAATTGATGTTTGAAATAGAAGAAATTGAGTTAGTAATGGTCTTGAGAGGCCACAGTTTTGAAGGGTCTTCTTGACCCAAAATTTATGAAATAAATCAAGACTTAGGAAATTGATAATGTTGAATTCGTAATATAGAATTATGATATGTGTTGAACCATGTATATGAAATTATTGATATTGAGAATGGATTGTATGGAATTGTGAGTCTATGTGGGACTAAATACTTGTTGATGGGTACTTGATTAAATTGTGACAATAATGTTGTTGAGAAATATATTGTTGATGAGTATGCATGATATGCATTGTGTTATGAGGAAAATGCAATTGATACACATACATAATGTAAATTGAGTCGTCATGCATATGTGATGTCTGTTGGACTTTGTTGGAAAAGCGATGTGTGCCTAGGAGATTGAATAACACCTTAGTGCGGGTGCGAGTAGGCTAAGCGTATGGTCATAGTGGTTGACCTTGGAGGCATCGGGGTGCGAGTGTCTCATAATAGATAGTGGTAGCTCCACTAGGGCCATGGGATAAACCAATGCAAACACACCGACGATTTGGACTGAGACGATGTCCTATATCGCGATCAACTATTGAGGTGCCATGTATAAGCCATATTGCGCAAATATTTTTATGAGATGAAGCACTTTATTTTTAAGGCTAACGAGATACTAGCATGACTCCTTCATCATTCTCTCCTAAATGTTGATGTCTAGCTCCATGGACTAGGATTTTTGGTACCATAATGCATTGTGCATTGTCCATTGTCAGTCTCATATTTCATTGAGCATGAGTGCTTATGACTGTTAAATTATCTATTTTTACTGTTGAAATAATTATCTAATTCGATAAACTGTTTACTGCCTGAGATTCTATTGTTATTTTTCTTTTATTGCTTACTTGATTATTACTGTCGATAATTATATGTGTTGTGATGCTATGGGGTGTCCAGCGCCGTTCTGTTTTCTTATCGCCATACTGGTAATGAATGTTGGGTGTCTCACCTCTTTCTTGTATATCTGTATTTCTGTTTCATTTAAATTACTTCTAAGAAGACGTTTGTGAAGAAGAGGAAGCACCTGAGTTTCCTGGCTTCTAGCCCGATTATGACCAGCGTTATTTTGAAGATGTCATCATGCTTATGCCGATGTTTGGGTTACGCAAGGATGACATTTCACAGTGGTCTCGACTGGTGGCACATAAACTTGAGCACGGACCATTGCATTTACCACGGGGAGCTGACAGTGTCTTTAGCTTGGGGTTGCGATGACCTACCTGTCTTTGATTTTACTACTTTTGTCCATTTGGAGTTTTACCTAGCTGTTAGGGATTTGTTGGATGACCTTTACTACACCCCACGAGATGATTCATTTCTCTCTACTGCTCAAGCTTCTGCCCAAAATTCGGTCGCCCCGATAGTGATATCATCGGATGAGGAGGACCCTAAGAGGGACCCTGCTACGGTTCCTTCTCGTCAGTCTTAGGGGCTGATACTATTGGTGGCTACTGATGGCTAACCGTATATCTTTTTGGGAAGCCTGACGCTTTGCTAACTTGATGGGATGTAAATTTGTAATCATCTTGGGTGGGTAAAGCCTTTTACTTTTTGTATATTTTGATTATGTAACTAAACAGGCTTGATGCATATAAAATTATATATAATGTGAATGTATGATTTTTAATTCCATGTCGATTTCCATTGTATCTATAATTATCATTATCTCTTCAAATAATTAAATAATAATAATATACATGCGCTAATCTCAATATCCAACTACTGCACTGTTAAGGTAAAAAAAAATTGTCATTCACATATTAATAATGAACCGGGTCTTAATCTAGTTGATAATTATTTTTCATATTTTATTTCACTTTATTATGGTGTGACGTTCCTTCTTCCCCCAGAAAAAGGGGCATTACAATACTTTAACTCAAAGTCGTAGTCTTTCAAAAACTCCATCCATCTCCGTTGTCCCATGTTCAGCTCCTTTTGATCAAATAAATACTTCAAACTTTTATGATCACTGAACATCTCAAATTGAACTTCATATAGGTAATGTCTCCAAGTTTTCAAAGCAAACACTACGGCAGCCAGTTCCAAATCATGAGTAGGGTAGTTCTCCTTATTAGGTCTCAACTGCCTTGATGCATAGGTGACAACTCTCCTATGTTGCATCAAAACACAACCTAAACCCATCTTTGAAGCATCACAGTACACCTCAAAGTTCTCCAGAGGATCCGGAATAACCAACACCAGTGTAGTAGTTAACTTTACCTTTAGCTCTTGGAAACTATCCTCACAGTCCTGAGTCCACTCAAAAGAACAACCTTTCCTAGTTAATCTAGTCAAGGGTAGTGCCAACAGAGAAAAACTCTTTATGAATCTTCTATAGTACCCCACTAGGCCTATGAAGCTTCTGATCTCTGTTATAGTGGTGGGTCTCTCCCACTGTAACACTACATCAATCTTACTTGGGTCCACAGAAATCCCTTCCTGAGATATCACCACATAGAGTATACACTCTCCCTCTGGCTTGTGGTTTATGGGTGGGCACAACTTCCTTCTTTAATGGACAATCCTTAGCAAAATACCCAGGTTGCAACACCCATCGTAGGGTATCACATTTAAGACTAATCCTAATATAACTTACCCAAGTTGTAAAAGAATTAATCTTGTAAAAATGCTAATTTTAAAATTTCTTTTGCGAAATAACAGATAATAAATAAAAACTTTAAACATAAAATGAAATTAAAACTAACATACATTATATTATATATTACAAACCTTGTTCACAAATAATTTACATAATTACACTCCAAAAAGTTATATATACAATACACACCAAAATAAAACTACTAAACTAGAACTCCATCATACTAAAGGTTCAGGCTCTCATTGGGATCCTCCTCCTTCTCAGTGTTGTCATCAAAGAAACCTGGCGGATACAGCACACGCCTGGTTGGTGTCATAGCAGTTGACATCATGGATTCCTCGTGTGGAGTATAAGTATTATTATTCCTACTCCAAATCTCACGTATAGACATATAAAACTCTAAACGCACAAACATATATTGTGTCATGACAGGAGTACCATCCCTACTACCACTTAAAGTCAGAGTCAGATCCCCAGTATACACAAACCTTTCCCTGTCTAAGTTAACTCGCCACGCATCAATCCCACTGTGGAATCGAACCGTGACAAACCCTAAAACTTGACGCCTCGCTGCCATACTAAGCAAATACAGAAAACCAGCTACTGAGAGTAAAAAGACTTATCAGTCTCCTCGTCTCCTCGGTCTTCATCAAATACATACAATATATAAATACAATATAATAAAGAGGTGAGATCCCCTTTCATCAACACCAATGAGGCAGTATAGAAAATGACAGTAAAAGATACAGATATAATATATCACATACAGTCATATCATATTATATCATATCATATCATAAAAAACATGTTAAATAGGCATAATTGCAACACCCTACTGGGGATGTCACATTTCCGAACAATAATAATAAAACTGTTACCCAAGTTATAAATTATTTTGTAATATATAATAATATAGGTTGTAAAAAATATATTTTTTTGAACATTATATTATAAAATAAAATAAACAGAACATAAAATAAAACAAACTATTACATACATACCATAATTATACATATGATTTTGTTTTTAATAGGTACAAATAATTTACATATTACAAACTATTTAATAAAATAGTAAGTTGTCTGGTTTAAAGCAAACCAAAAACTAGCCCAAGCCTAACATTAAGAGTTCTGATCCTCTGAAGAATCCTCCTCGTGAAGATCATTGGAAGACAGAAATACTCTGGTAATACCATACCACACTGTAATCAATCCATATGATATGGATGATCTCGAGGCTCGCCTTCCTCGAACTGGTCACTCGGTTGCTGCTCCTCGTTGTATTGACAATCCAGCGGCTGCTCCTCTTCTACTTCCTCAACGACTTTACGGAACATAAATAATAATACAGAAAATATATATAAAGAGGTGAGACAATCTACATCATTACCAGCATAGCAATAAACAAAATGACAATACAAACAAATATAACAGTTAATATAACAATTCATATTATCACATATGCAAAATATCATAAATCAAATTATGACTATTCACACAGTGATACAGATTAAATATGCCATGTACTCAGACTCGTTCCTACTCCATGGAGCTAAACACAAACATCAGAAAGAATGATCCAATAGACATGTCTGCACATCAGGCTCCTCAACCAACTATTACATAGTCAAATATGTCATGTAAATAGCACACAGTCAAATACGTTGTGTGAATGGTACACAGTCAGATACGTCATGTACGTCCAGGCATAGTACCTGACAGTCCCCAATAGATCCTGATTAAGAATAGGATTTGTCGAGATTGCTAGTGTGTGTTATCAGTTACCACGGCCCAGAGGAGCTACCAATTGTCCACATGTGGAATCTACTGCACACTAACGCCTCCAAGTTCTCCACATGAACACACTACGCCTATCACACCCGCAACATGGTGTAATTCATCTCGTCAATCAATCATCAATTTCAACCAAATTGACATACCACTCTATGTATGTAATGATCCATAATTACAAAAATACCCTCAGTATCACCATGAAACATAATTACATAAATATCCCCATTGTCACCATAATTATAAAAATACCCTTACTATCAATAATTCCAAAAACAGTATGTCTCCACTTGACAGTACTATTTCCTAACATGTCCGGGTCTACCACTTTGGCCCGACAGTAAAAATTACTATTCCCATTAGTCGCGTAAACATTTTATCGCGTTTTTCAATCGTGTAAATATTTTTCAACGTTTTCTCAATCGCGTAGTTTAAAATCCACTATTTTAAATATGCGTAAGCTATTTCTACTGTTTTTCATTGTATAAAATATTTCTTGACATTCCAACTAAAATCCACTATTTTAAATACACGTAAGCTATTTCTACTGTTTTTCACTGTATAAAATATTTCTTGACATTCCAAATTACATATTATTTAGACATTATTTTCCATTTTTCTTACAAAAATTACTCTAAGTAATAATTTCTGACGTTTTTCTCAAAAATTCAATTTTAATAAATTCTTCTACAGTTAATTTTATTCTTTAACTACGTAAAATATTTCCTTGCTTTCTAAATGCCATTTTGAAACGTTCTTCAATACTTGCTCATTTTTAATCAATTTTGACAGCATTTCGTTTAGAAAATCCACTAAGTGATATTTTCTACGTTTTCCTTTTAAAAAATTCTTTATTTAATTATAACCATAAAATACACTTTGAAAATTGATAACATACTTTAAAAACTCAAAGGTAAGTATTTTTCAAGTGTCTAAAATTTATTTCTTTTCTATACTAGATTTCTAATAAAAAATTGTTTACTTATTTGGTTCTTGAAAATCCATTGTAAATGAATTCTTTTTAGGTTAACTAACTAATCTACACATAGAAAATAAATTTTGCATTAATTATACATTAAAAAGCATTTTTGACCGAATTCCACCATTCTTTATACAAATCATTTTTAAATTATTTTCCATCCTCTAAATTATTGTAAAATCCATTAACTTAATCACATCAATTAAGTCATCCATTCAAAAATAGTTGAGAACATTTTGGTTCTCTTTTTCATAGTAAAAACTGTGAGCTCTTTGTAACACCCTTGTGGGGATGTCATATATATAAATAAAATAAAAGAAAGATAAAAAAATCTACCCAAGTTGTAAAATATTTGTAACATAATATTGCAGGTTGAAAAATTCTTTTTGTTAAACAGAATAGTATTGAATAAAATAACGCGGAAACACAAAATAAACAAACCAACATCACACATAATATACATATGGTTCTAGTTATAAGTTATACAAATAATTTACAACTATCCATATTTAAACTAAAATAGTAAACAAAACAGTAAAAGTCAAAATATACAAACGCAGACGCGCCTAAGTACACATCATAAATATCTAACCCTTTGAAGGATCACTCTCAGATGAAACTTCAGGTGATAAATATCCAGGATGCCTCGACCCTCTACGGACACGAGTCCGTGCAGTCGACACGCTGCTAATCTCACTAGGCGCATCAAACATACCGCCCTAATGACGCCTAAGAAATAGCGGCAACTCCACATGTAGGTACAACAAGGTAGGAAAGATCGGCACTCTATCAAACTCCGTACGTATGGTCATAGTCAGACGTCCTACGTACGTCACCGAGTCTCTATCCTCTCGCAGATGCCAGGCTTCAGAGCCTCCGTGAAACTCCAGTTGCACGAATCCAAAGAATCCTGGTAGCGTCATATCCACACAATCAATCCAATGGGTACGGATGATCGGATGGTTCTTGATCGTAGAACTGATCTTCGGCTTGCTGCTCCTCCTCCTCTTCGGGATACTCACACTCAAGAGGCTATTCCTCTTCCTCAAACTCTTTATCACATAATTTAAAATATACAGATAACACATACACGAAAGAGGTAAGATAATCTATATCACCATAAACATGATAAATTAAGAAAATGACAATACAACAGGCATAACAGTTCATACAATATAGCATACTATAATAACATAAATCATAATATTAAATAATACAGAAACTCAATACAACAACATACAATGGTACATATGAATAAAATGGTATAGATAAATAAAATGATACAGATAGATAAAGTAGAGCGAATAAATAACATTAAAATGTATAAAATATAAATATATGAAATGTGACTCAACCCTACTCCATGGAGCTAAAAATACAGACATCAGAGAGAACGACCCACAAAATCTATTAGTACCATCGACCGCCCAATAACTATTCCACTGTCTCACGTTGCATCTATAGCCCGCTGTAAAAAAAGATGTAGTGGTGTAGCACACTGTCATACGTCATGTCACTACAGGCTTGCACTAATAGACTTCACAAGATCTTAATTAAGTATAGTGCGTGTCGAGTCCATTAGTGTGTTACCAATTACCACGGCCCAGAGGAGCGACCAATTGTCCACAAATGGAATAATCTGCACACTAATGTCTCCAAGTTCATTCAAGTTGAACCACACTACGCTTATCGCACCGACAACACGATGTTATTCATATCGTCAATCAATCCACCAATTATCAACCAAATTGGCACAACGCAATGCATGATAAAAAATTATGAATATGCCCTCACTGGCAAAAATTTCAAATATGCCCTCACTGGCAAAAATTACGAATATGCCCTCACTGGCAAAAATTACGAATATGCCCTCACTGGCAAATCGCATATATATACAGTATGTCCCACCTGACAGTACTGTTCCATAATCTGTCCAGGTCCACAACTTTGGCCCGACAGTAAAAACTTGCTGTTTTCGTCAATTGCGTAGAAATTTTATCGCGTTTTCAAAATCTCGTCGCTTTTACAAACGTTTTTAAATTGCGTAAATATATTTTACTATTTTTAAAATCACGTACTATTTTTCAAACGTTTTCTCAATCGCGTAAGATTTTTAAATCATTTTCTTGTTCGAATTCCTTAAAAATTACTGTTTCAATAAACAGAAATAATATTTAATACGTTTAAACGATGTAGAATATTTTTCATACCGTATAAATTATATTGGCTATCTTTTCTATCTTATTTGTCTATTTTTAGCAAAAATTTGACAGTATTTTGCTTAGAAAATGTATAACAATGATTTTCTAAGTTTTCTGTAAAAATTCCTTTTATTTATATTATAAGCATTTAATTACACTTTTGAAAACTACTAACGTGCTTCAAAATATAATATGAGCTCTACGTTAGAAATTTTACAAAAGCTACTGTATTTACTTTTAACCACTAAAATCATTGGTTTTAACTTCTTAAACTTAATCTAATCAATTTATTTCTTCAAAACTCATTGTAGAAAAATTCCTTTTAACATATATTGCTTCTTTTTGATTGAAAATGGTTTAGAAATGATTTTAGAAATCATAAATCCTTGGCTTTGGCATGTTGGCTGAAACACTTAAAATTACCATTAGATCTCTACATTCATTTTTCTTGCTCTAAACAATTTTGCATCTTGTTAATTTTCCTAGGTTAATTAAATCACACTCTTAAAAAATTGATGAGAACATTTTGGTTCTCCTTTTTGGTTGAGGCCGTGAGCCTTAGTGGTGTGTTCTTTGGAACACTCATGCAATCCTTGACATGTTGTTCACATCCTACTATTTACACATGCATTTCTAACTCATACAATATTTTTAAAGCTTGTAGACATGCATATTAATACAAATCACAAACAATTTCCATCTTCTTACCACCACCCAAGGATGATAAGATTTAAGTCTTCCTCTTACCTTAAATGAAGACAAATACTCTTTCACTCCTTTCTATCGGTTTTCACCCTCCAAGACACCTATCAAGCTTAAAAAAAAATTCTACAAGTTATAATCATGAAAGAAAGTTTAAACCATGGATCAATCATGGCTTAGAACTTTGAAAAAGAATTTAGAAATGAAAAACAAAGATTTTCACCTTCAAGGTAGAATCTTCAAAGTAGTTTTTCAAGCTCAAGATGAAAGATTTTGCAAGAACTCTCAACTAGAGATGTTCTTAGAATTGTGTTTAGGTTTAGAAAAGTTGGTTAGAAGAAATTTTGGGTGGTTGGATGGTGAAGAATGGTGTTTGGCCGAATGGTGCTTCAAGAAATCACCAATGGAGTTTGGTATTTTTGGAAGAGAGAGAAGAGAGAAAATGTTAGGAAATTAAGTGATTTTTGGCTCTCCAAAGGCACTTGGCCGTAGACATCAAGGGCAAGGGAGGTGTCCATTAGGTTGGCTCCATCCAAGCCTTAGGATTGATGAATGGTGAGGATTAAAACTTGGTCACCAAGCTTTGCTCTCATTGGTTAATCTAAGCCTTGTCATTAAGCCTTGTCACTAATTAAGCCTTGTCACATGCTTAGTCACATGCTCTTGAATGTTCCACCACTAATGATATTTAATTAAGCTACTAATCCTATTAAGTTTTTACTAAACGTGGGTCCCGCAAAACATTTCTGGGTCCATTACCGCTTATTTGTACTGACTAATAAAATAATATTATAATATTATAAAATTATTTTATTTTCTTGTTAAATCCTAAAAATTAAAAGATTACTAACCGTATCATTCAGAATTGGGTTTAGTAAGATCTCCCAGCTCCGAATAATTAAAATAAGATTTCTCCGGCCGGTAAAATATTATTTTCTTGTCCCGGAGTAAATCACACAAAAAGTTCAAATAAAATAACAGACAGTATTATAAAGCAGTAATTCATATAGAAAACAACAAACAGTACAAAAAGGACACAACGATCATTTATCCTAAAGTTGAAAAACATCAAACAGTACATTCAGGACTCAACGGTAATACCCCAAAAGTTTAGGGTGTTACACTCTTCATCATGTGTTCTTTGGAACACTAATGCAAATCTAAACATATTATTCACATCTCACAATAGATATCATATATCTATGAACACATACCATATATTAAAGCAATCATAAAACACATACCAAAATATCAAAGCTATAGACATGCTTGCATGCATAATAAATCACAAATAGAAAAGACAATAAACATGCACACAAAATTAATCACAAATAGAAAAGACAACAAACAACCAAGTGAATGAATCCTTATGGATTCTTCACCACAGTTACATCCATTTTCTCACCACCACACATGGTTGATGAGATTAAATCTCCTTATTACATATAAGGAAGACAAGATCTCCTTGGACTCCTCCTTAGAAAATTTGTGTAGCTTCAACAAAAATCTTAACAAGCTTAAACAAATTATAAAGTCATAAATTATGGTTGAAAAAGATTAGCCATGAATCAATCATGGCTTAGAACATCAAAAATCAAATTAGAAACAAGAAACAAGAATTTTCACCTTATAGGAAAGAAACTTCAAAGTGATTTTCCAAGCTCCAAATGGATGATTTTGTGAAAACTCACAACTAGAGATGTTCTTAGAATATGGTTTAGGTTTAGGAAATTGTGTTGCATGAAATTTTTGAAGATTGGAAGTAGGATCTATGTGTGATGACCGAATGGTGTGTGGAGAGAAAGTTTGAAGTTTTCTTTGAGTTCATGAAAGGAAGAGATAGGAGAGAATAAGTTAGAATGATTGAATGAATTATTATGAAGTGAATAATAGCCCCCCCATAATGCATGGTCGTATAGCATCAATGATGGAGCTTGTCTCCTTTGTTGACAAACTAGACTTACTAATGGCCATTGATGGATTCAATGGTGGATGTTCTTGCATCTAGAATCTCATTGATTGCTTAATGGGTGCATATGGCCGAAATTGCTATAGAAAACCCAATCAAATTTTGATTGACTTCATAAACCTATTTATGTTTAAGTCCTCCTAGTTATGTTTAATTAAAAATTAGCTAGGTTCCTTTATTATTTAGTTAATCATCTATTTATTTAGAAACACTAATCTCCTTCTTAATTATACTTGTACATTGGCTAACTAAAATTTTAATGAATAACTAACTAGGTTTTAATTCATTTGATTACTACTTAAACCCTTTAGATTAACTTAATTAGGTTTTAAACTACTATTCCATTAAATTAAGTTTTAAACTAACTAATCTATTAAATTCAACCATTTTTTTATGGATTTTCCTCCTTTTAGTTTAGAATTTTACAAGCCATTTATGTTGACTAATTTTCCCTAAAGTGGGTCCCACAAACCAAACATGGGCCCCACAAAACAAACGTGGGTCCCACAGACTTTTCTGTACTATAAAATATTTTTTATGATACAGAAAAATCCTAAAAATTAAAAGATTGATATACGTATTATTCGGAATTAGGTTTAGTAAGATCTCCCAGCTCCAAATAATCAAACAAGATTTTTCCTGGTCCAAAAATTGTTATTTTCTTGACTCAGAACAAATCACACAAAACAATCAAATGCAGTTACAAAATAGTCAAATTAATTTTATAACACATAGAAAATAGAAAACAGTACAATTAGGACAAAAATATAATTTAGCCAAAAGTTGGGGTGTTACAATTCTCCCCCACTAACAGAAATTTCGTCCCCGAAATTTATCGTACCTTAGAAAAGATAGGGGTACTGCTCCCTCATTTTGTCTTCCAGCTCCCAAGTAGTATCTCCCGTTACCTCATTCCATATTACCTTTACCAATACAATCATCTTCCCTCGAAGTTGTTTTACTCTCCTATCCTCAATCTTAATAGGAAGCGTCTGATATGTCAAATTATCTTTCAATTGTACTTCATCAGGTTGAATGGCATGCGTTGGATCAGGAATATATTTTCCCAACTGAGACACATGGAATACATTATGGAGATTGGATAGAAAAGGTGGTAAAGCTATCTGGTAGGCTACAGGACCTATTCGACGAATGATTTGATATGGTCCAATGAATTTAGGAGTGAGTTTTCTGGATTTGATAACCCTTCCGACACCAGTTGTAGGTGTTACTCGCTAAACCACATGCTCACCTTCCTCAAATTCAAGAGGTCTCCTCCACTTATCAGTATAGCTTTTCTGTCAGCTCTGAGTCGTCTTCATTTTCTCCTGAATCATCTTCACCTTCTCCGTAGTTTGTTGCATAAGATTAGGTCCAATGGTCATACTTTCCCCATCTTGATACCAACACAAAGGTGTTCGGCATCATCGCCCATATAGTACTTCATAGGGTGTCATTCCTATACTTGAGTGAAAACTATTGTTGTAGGTAAATTCTATCAAAGACAGAAATTCATCCTAACTCCCTTATTGTTCCAACACACAAGCACGCAACAGATCTTCCAGCGATTGAATAGTCCTCTCTGTTTGACCATCAGTCTGCAGATGATAAGCAGAACTTAGACGTAACTTAGTCCCCATGGCTTCTTGTAGGCTTCGCCAAAACCTTGACGTAAACCTCGGGTCTCTATCAGAAACTATACTTGAGGGTACATCGTGAAGTCTAAACAATTCACTAATGTATACCTAGGTTAATCGTTCCAACGAAAACTTGATATTGATCAGCAAGAAGTGCTCTGACTTCGTAAGCCTATCAACTATAACCCATATAGAATCATGACCCTTCCTAGTTCTTGGCAATCCGATAACAAATCCATTGAGATACTATCCCATTTCCATTCTGGAATAGTCAAAGGTTGTAACATACCGGCTGGTCTTTGATGTTCAACTTTTGCCTTTTGACAAACCAGACAAGACGCTACATGCTCCGCAACATCTCTCTTCATCCTTGGCCACCAAAACATCTGCTTTAAATCTTGATACATCTTTGTCATCCCTGGATGCATACTCAACCTACTAGTATGAGCTTTGTCCAAAATTGCTTGCTTAAGATCGGGATCATCAGGTATACAAATCCTTCCTTTAAACCTTAAGACTCCATTAGATCCTTCCTCAACCGTTGCCTTATGACCTTGCTTTAAAAATTCTTTCTCATTCAACAAATATGGATCCTCATCCTGTTTTTCCTTGATTTCCTCCAACAAGTCATTCAGAATAGTAACTCTACTTAGACGAATTCTGCCTGGTGCCAATTCCACTAACAACCGTAAATCTCTAAACTGATTAATCAATTCTTCCTCCTTTATCATCATGGTGGAAACACTGATCACCTTTCTACTTAAGGCATCTTCCACCACATTCGCTTTTCCTGGATGGTATTGAAGTTGGAAATCGTAGTCCTTCAAGAACTCTAACCATCGCCTCTGCCTCATGTTCAATTCCTTTTGATTGAACAGGTATTTTAAACTCTTGTGATTACTGAAGACATTGAACACAGCTCTATACAGAAAATGTCTCCACACTTTCAACACAAAGACCACTGCAGCGAGCTCCAAATCGTGTGTTGGATAGTTCCTCTCATGAACCTTCAACTGTCTTGAAGCATAGGCTACCATATTTCTGTTCTACATCAACACGCATCCTAACCCTTGGTAAGAAGCGTCACAATACACCTCAAAAGCCTTGTTAGGATCCGGCAAAATCAGCACTGGT
Source organism: Ormosia emarginata (assembly GCA_029884605.1). Taxonomy (NCBI): domain Eukaryota; kingdom Viridiplantae; phylum Streptophyta; class Magnoliopsida; order Fabales; family Fabaceae; genus Ormosia; species Ormosia emarginata. The sequence continues at coordinate 5,886,731 of JAQQTP010000074.1, forward strand.
GCAGTCGTCAATCTCTTCTTCAACTCTTGAAAACTTGCCTCACATTCTTTCATCCAATCAAAAGCTTGACTCTTCCTTGTGAGTTGTGTAAGAGGTCCAGCTATCTTAGAAAAACCTTCAATGAACCTCCGATAATATCTGGCTAATCCAACAAAACTTCGAATTTCGGTTACCGTCTTCGGCCTCTCCCATTGCAAAATAGTTTCTATTTTTGATGGGTCCACCGCAATACCTTCCTTGGAAATTACGTGACCCAGAAATTGAACTTCTTCCAACCAAAACTCACATGTTGCCAATTTTGCATACAACTTCTTGTCTTTCAAAATTTGGAAAACTATGCTGAGATGTTCAGCATGCTCTTCCTTATTTTGGGAGTAGATCAGAATGCCATCAATAAAAACGACAACAAATCTGTCTAGGTATGGACGAAAAATTCTATTCATATAATCCATGAATATTGCAGGAGCATTCGTCACTCTGAACGGCATCACTTGATACTCATAATGTCCATAACGAGTTTGAAAAGCTGTTTTAGGTATATCCTCAACCTTGACACGAATCTGATGATAGCCTAATCGCAGATCTATTTTAGAGAAAATAGCTGCTCCTTTCAGCTAGTCCATCAAATCATCAATCTTTGGAAGTGGATATTTGTTCTTTATCATGACCTTATTCAGCTGATGATAGTCTACACAAAGACGAGAAGTTCCATCCTTCTTCTTGACTAGTAGTACTGGCGCTCCCCATAGTGAAACACTCGGTCGTACAAACTGTTTTTCCAACAACTCTTCTAATTTCTTCTTCAACTCCACCAATTCTGATGGCGACATCCTATATGGTGCAATTGAAATAGGACCTGCTCCTAGTACTAAATCAATAGCAAACTCGATTTCTCTTTCCAGTGGTAAGCCAGGAACATCATCAGGAAAAACTTCTAGAAACTCATTCACGATTGGAATAGCATTCACATCTTTTTCACTCTTGACTTCCAAAGAAGACAGCAGCATGTATCCTTGAGCTCCATCCCTCAACAAAGATTTGACCTTGATGATAATTAAAAATCCAGAATCCTCATCCTTAGGAAAAACTAAGGTTTTATTGGCACAATCTAATAGGATATGGTTAGAAGATAACCAATCCATTCCTAATATTATATCTATTTCAACAAGAGGTAAGCAAATTAGATTGACCGAAAGGACTCGATCATTTATGGTAATAGGACAGTTCAAACATACTTTAGATGTAACAACAGGCTTGGCAGTTGGTGTAGAAACAATCAGTTGAAAACTCAAAGAAGACATAGGTAATTTCAACCGATCCACACAGTCATATGCAACAAATGAATGCGTCGCACCTGAATCATATAGTACAGTCAAAAGATTACCTGCTACGACACCTTTTCCTTGAATAAGATTTTCAGACTAAGAAGCCTCAGTTCCGCTCATCGTGTACACTCGCCCTCCAGATCGCGGCTGAGTAGCACGAACATTGCTCACAACTGGCTTCCTTTCCGACTGGTTACATTCCCTAGAAACATGCCCAGGCCTTCCACACTTGAAACAGATTGGCCCTTTGATTGAACAGTCTCTAGATATGTGGCCACTCTTTCCACATTTAAAACATCTTGGCATAAATGCCACATTTGTACCAGCTTTTTGCCACTAGAACTTTCCCCAATAGATGGACGTAGAGGTTGATTCCCCAGTGGTCTCAAATATGATTTGCGCTGAAACTGGTTGTTATTGTTATTGCCTCCTCTTTGGAACCTTGTCGGTCCAAAGTTGCAATTTCTTGGATCACGTGACGGCTCTAACTCCTCAAGTCATACACATGTGTCCACCAAAGCATGAAACTGGTTCATCCTCAAGGGTAGCACTCCTTTCCTCAACTCTACCCTCAGCCCTTCCTCAAACTTACGACATTTCCATGTATCATCTTGTTGGGTTTGGACATAGTTTGAGAACTGTGACAAACTCTCAAATTTGGAAGCATACTCACCAACAGTCATATTGCCTTGACGTAAACTAAGAAATTCTATCTCCTTGGCATGTTAAGCACTGGCAGGAAAGTACTTTTCCAAAAATACTTCATAGAATACCTCCCAGGTAATTTCAGTTCCCTCAACTTGTAGTAAGCGTCGGGTTCCTCTCCACCAGTTCTCACCATCCCCTCTCAACATAAATGTAGCATATGTCACCTTTCGATCATCGGCGCACCCCATTCCTTCAAATATCTTTTTGAGATCTTGGATCCAAAGACTTGCCTTCTCTGGATTAAATTCACCTCTGAACTGCGGCGGGTTATTGCGCCTAAACTCAGACAAGTTTAGAGCATCAGCAGTTGCATCTTGCTGTTGAGCTGCTCGTTCATTTTGTTGCATAATCACCTCTGCCATACGCTACATAGCCTCAGCAACTGCAGTCATTGGGTCAACAGTACGTTCCACATTCGCACGCATTCTTCTACCAGCAGACATCTTTTTCTTCAATCAAACATGACAAAACAAAGTCAGATGTAACCTTTCGGAAACAAATCACAGAGAATCACACAACACAAGCAAAAATAGACCCAACCACAATCCCAAAAGACTCTAACTTGGGCTCTGATACCAACTAAATGCAACACCCTACTGGGGATGTCACATTTCCGAACAATAATAATAAAATCGCTACCCAAGTTATAAATTATTTTGTAATATATAATAATATAGGTTATAAAAATATTTTTTTTAACATTATATTATAAAATAAAATAAACAGAACATAAAATAAAATAAACTATTACATACATACCACAATTATACATATGATTTTGTTTTTAATAAGTACAAATAATTTACATATTACAAACTATTTAATAAAACAGTAAGCTGTCTAGTTTAAAGCAAACCAAAAACTAGCCCAAGCCTAACATTAAGAGTTCTGATCCTCCGAAGAATCCTTCTCGGGAAGATCATCGGAAGACAGAAATACTCCGGTAACACCATACCACGCTGCAATCAATCCATATGATATGGATGATCTCAAGGCTCGCCTTCCTCGAACTGGTCACTCGGTTGCTGCTCCTCGTTGTATTGACAATCTAGCGACTGCTCCTCTTCTACTTCCTTAACGACTTTATGGAACATAAATAATAATACAGAAAATATATACAAAGAGGTGAGACAATCTAGATCATTACCAGCATAGCAGTAAAGAAAACGACAATACAAACAAATATAACAATTCATATTATCACGTATGCAAAATATCATAAATCAAATTATAACTATTCACACAGTGATGCAGATTAAATATGTCATGTATTCAAACTCGTTCCTACTCCATGGAACTAAACACAAACATCAGAGAGAATGATCCGGTAGATATGTCCGCACATCAGGCTGCCTCAACCAACTATTACACAGTCAAATACGTCGTGTAAATAGCACACAGTCAAATACGCCATGTGAATGGTACACAGTCAAATACGTCATGTACGTCTAGGCATAGTACCAGACAGTCCCTAATAGATCCTGATTAAGAATAGTATTTGTAGAGATCGCTAGTGTATGTTATCTATCACGGCCTAGAGGAGCTACCAACTGTTCACATGTGGAATCTACTGCACACTAATGCCTCCAAGTTCTCCACATGAACACACTACGCCTATCACACCCGCAACACGGTGTAATTCATCTCGTCAGTCAATCGTCAATTTCAACCAAATTGACATACCACTCTATATATGCAATGATCCATAATTACAAAAATGCCCTCAGTATCACCATGAATCATAATTACATAAATATCCACATCGTCACCATAATTATAAAAATACCCTTAGTATCAATAATTCCAAAAACAGTATGTCTCCACTTGATAGTACTATTTCCCAACATGTCCGGGTCCACCACTTTGGCCCGATAGTAAAAATTACTATTCCCATTAGTCGCGTAAACATTTTATCGCATTTTTCAATCGCATAAATATTTTTCAACGTTTTCTCAATCTCGTAGTTTAAAATCTACTATTTTAAATACGCGTAAGCTATTTCTACTGTTTTTCACTGTATAAAATATTTCTTGACATTCCAAATTACATATTATTTAGACATTATTTTCCATTTTTCTTACAAAAATTACTCTAAGTAATAATTTATGACGTTTTTCTCAAAAATTCAATTTTAATAAATTCTTCTACAGTTAATTTTATTCTTTAACAACGTAAAATATTTCCTTGCTTTCTAAATGCCATTTTGAAACATTCTTCAATACTTGCTCATTTTTAATCAATTTTGACAGCATTTCGTTTAGAAAATTCACTAAGTGATATTCTCTACGTTTTCTTTTTAAAAATTCTTTTATTTAATTATAACCATAAAATACACTTTGAAAATTGATAACATACTTTAAAAACTCAAAAGTAAGTATTTTTCAAGTGTCTAAAATTTATTTCTTTTCTATACTAGACTTCTAATAATAATTTGTTTAGTTATTTGGTTCTTGAAAATCCATTGTAAATGAATTCTTTTAAGGTTAACTAACTAGTCTACACATAGAAAATAAATTTTGGATTAATTATACATTAAAAAGCATTTTTGACCGAATTCCACCATTCTTTGTACAAATCATTTTTAAATTATTTCCCATCCTCTAAATTATTGTAAAATCCATTAACTTAATCAAATCAATTAAGTCATCCATTCAAAAATGGTTGAGAACATTTTGGTTCTCTTTTTCATAGTAAAAACCGTGAGTTGTTCATCATGTGTTCTTTGGAACACTTATGCACATCTCAACATATTATTCACATCTCACAATAGATATCATATATCTATGAACACATACCATATATTAAAGCAATCATAAAACACATACCAAAATATCAAAGCTATAGACATGCTTGCATGCATAATAAATCACAAATAGAAAAGACAATAAACATGCACACAAAATTAATCACAAATAGAAAAGACAACAAACAACCAAGTGAATGAATCCTTATGGATTCTTCACCACAATTACATCCATTTTCTCACCACCACACATGGTTGATGAGATTAAATCTCCTTATTACCTATAAGGAAGATAAGATCTCCTTGGACTCCTTAGAAAATGTGTAGCTTCAACAAAAATCCTAACAAGCTTAAACAAATTATAAAGTCATAAATTATGGTTGAAAAAGATAAACCATGGATCAATCATGACTTCGAACATCAAAAATCAAATTAGAAACAAGAAACAAGAATTTTCACCTTATAGGAAAGAAACTTCAAAGTGATTTTCCAAGCTCCAAATGGATGATTTTGTGAAAACTCACAACTAGAGATGTTCTTAGAATATGGTTTAGGTTTAGGAAATTGTGTTGGATGAAATTTTTGAAGATTGGAAGTAGGATCTATGTGTGATGACTGAATGGTGTGTGGAGAGAAAGTTTGAAGTTTTCTTTGAGTTCATGAAAGGAAGAGATAGAAGAGAATAAGTTAGAATGATTGAATGAATTATTATGAAGTGAATAATAGCCCCCCCATAATGCATGGCCGTATAGCATCAATTATGGAGCTTGTCTCCTTTGTTGACAAACTAGACTTACTAATGGCCATTGATGGATTTAATGGTGGATGTTCTTGCATCTAGAATCTCATTGACTGCTTAATGGGTGCATATGGCCGAAATTGCTATAGAAAACCCAATCAAATTTTGATTGATTTCATAAACCTATTTATGTTTAAGTCCTTCTTGTTATGTTTAATTAAAAATTAGCTAGGTTCCTTTATTATTTAGTTAATCATCTATTTATTGAGAAACACTAATCTCCTTCTTAATTATACTTGTACATTGGCTAACTAAAATTTTAATGAATAACTAACTAGGTTTTAATCCATTTGATTACTACTTAAACCCTTTAGATTAACTTAATTAGGTTTTAAACTACTATTCCATTAAATTAAGTTTTAAACTAACTAATCTATTAAATTCAGCCATTTTTTATGGATTTTCCTCCTTTTGGTTTAGAATTTTACAAGCCATTTATGCTGACTAATTTTTCCTAAAGTGGGTCCCACAAACCAAAAATGGGTCCCACAAACTTTTCTGTATTATAAAATATTTTTTATTATACAGAAAAATCCTAAAAATTAAAAGATTGATATACGTATTATTTAGAATTGGGTTTAGTAAGATGCCCCAGCTCCAAATAATCAAACAAGATTTTTTTCGGCCCGAAAATTATTATTTTCTTGATTCGGAGCAAATCACACAAAACAATCAAATGCAGTTACGAAATAGTTAAATTAATTTTATAACACACAGAAAATAGAAAACAATACAATTAGGACAAAAATGTAATTTAGCCAAAAGTTGGGGTGTTACAATAATTATCACACCAATATGCTGACTCGTTATGCATGTGTACAACGACCCAATTCCTACTCCATGGAGCTAAACACAATTTCAGAGAGAATGATAGGGAGTACATGTCTATATACCGTTGGCCTCAAATCACGTGTCGTTTATTATATCATGGTGCGCAACATGGCTAATACAAGGCACTCTCAACCATATCACGCAAAGAGTAGTAACTCCGTCAAGATCATCGGTGTGTTTGTAAAGGATACCATGATGCAGTGGTGCTACCAACTGGCCACTTATGACATTCCACACCCCGACGTCTTCAAGATCACTGAAGATCGTAACTACGCAATTCTCACCCGCACAAAAGTGTAATTTCCATCTCCTAGGCTCATTGCCTTACTTGACATGCTTTTTCATGCATGATGTATGATTCAAAAATATATACAACTATTATTTTACAGTATTTCATAATTACGCGTCATTTCTTAACAGCATCACTTTCAACATAACAGGGCCCACCACAACAGCCCGACAGCCAATTGCTGTAAATTCCAATCGCGTAAATATTTTATCGCATTTTTGAAATAGCATAATATTTTTCCTACGTTTTAAAATTACATAAATATTTTTCAACGTCTTTTAATCGCGTAAATTATTTCAAATATTTTTCTAAATTGCATAAGTATTTTTAAACGTTTTTAAGTCACGTAGATGTTTTTAAACATTTTCTCAATCGCGTAACAATTTAAAATTATTTTCTCAATTGCGTAACATAAAAATCAATCGCGTAGCTTAAAAATAATAATTTCTAGCATTATGCACTTACGTAAAATATTTTCTTAATTTTCTAAATTTATTTTATGAAATCCTCTAAATAATTTATGCATTTTGGCTTCTTGAAAATATTTTCATTCTAAAAATCCTTAACATATTATTTTCTATGATTCTTTTCAAAAATTTGATTTCTTTGATTTAATTAAATAATATAGCTTACTTACTAATTTAATTCCTACCATTAAATCCATTTTCCTTTTTCTACTAAAAATTTCTTAACTCTAATTCTTGTTAACTAATTATCAAAGTCCACACTAGATAAAATAATTTAGGGTTTCAAAATACCACACTTTGGTGTGTTGGCCGAAAATTAGGTTTAAGTTTCATATTCATACTTAATCATTTTTCATTACTAAAATCCTTTACAAAACCATTTTTCATCATCAAAATCCTTTACAAAACCTTTAATCCAATTTCTCACCATTAAATCACTCAATCCATACTTAAGAAAATATTTTGAAACATTTTTGCTCTCTTGAGTTGTTATGGTTGGAACCTTCATAAAATTTTCTCATCATAATAATCATATCCTACTTCATATAAATATCATTATACTTCCATAAACATATAATCAAGCATATGATCAAGTAAACCAACATATAATCAAATAAACAAGCATAAATCAAAGCTTTAAAAATAAACCAAGCATAAATCACCACAAACAAAGCAAGATTAAAACCATACAAGTGAATAAATCCTTATGGATTTTTCACCACAAACAAGGTCATCTCCTCACCACCAACATATGGTTGATGAGGGTAATCTCCCTCTTACCTCAAGGAAGACAAAACTCTTTCTTGCTTGGTCTTCTATGGATTTCGTTAAACTCAAAGGAAACCCTAGCAAACTTAAACCAAACCAAGGTCACAAACAAAACTTGAAGAAAAGAAACCATGGAACAATCATGGTTTAGAAACTCAAAAACTAACTTAGAAACAAAGAAGAAGAACTTTTACCTGGAAATCTCAAGAACACTAACTTGCAGAAAAAGTAGTAGATGAAGGATTTTGCTTAAGTCTTCAACATAGAAGTGTCTTAGAATGATGTTTAGGTGTAGAAAATAAGCTTGGATAAAATTTTAGAAGCTTGGAAGGTTGGTCTCTAGGTGATGGCCGAATGGTGCTTTGGAGGAGAGAAATGAAGTTTTGGCTAAGTGTAGAAATGAAGAGAATGGCTTAGGAGACAAAGGTGATATAATTGTGATAGATAGTCTATCCTAGAGCTCATTGTCGTGGAGTGCTAGTGCTAGCATGTGGGAAATTATTTGCATGGTCAATCAAGGTGCAAATCAAGCACTTGTCATCAAGTCATGCTTTGGTCAACATTTGATAACTCACTAACTTTTGAATGTCCTAGAACTCTTTCATTGCCGTGGAAGTTCATGCAAATTACTATCCAATAATTGTTTTAATTTGTGACCATTTAAGCTTAGGTTAGCTTACTAATTCATCTAGCTTAGTAACTAATTTAAACAAGTCATTTTTGTTGACTTATTACCATTAGTTAATTTTTATGACTAGCCACCAAATTTGACTTCTACTATCTAGTGGCACATGGCCATCACATGACTAGTACCTAGCTAAAGCTATAAAAATTTATTACTCACAGAATAAAATTACGGCTCATAAACCGGTAATTATTATACAATGAATAATAAAATCACAATATAAGAAAAATTAGTAACTGTATCCAGTTTCGGGTTTAATAAGATCCCTCGACCCCATATCAATAGTACAAAATTTTCTGACCAATAAAAATTTTTAGTGTTTCCGGGCCCACTGTGGGCCCACAGATAGTCTAAAATAATACTAAAATATTTTTAATCTCAGAAAAATCCAGTAAAATTCTCAAAAATCACAAAAATTAGAAAATTAATATTTATGCAAAAAGAAAATTGGGATGTTACATAGGTTGTCCATAAACAAAGCATATCGGGCAAGGCCGGTCTCCATGCTGCTTTCCACACTTAGGACACTTAGGTCCTTCAAACTGCTTTTGAATCTGCTTACCCTTGTCTTAAGGGAAGCGAGATTTAGAAGTCCATTTCTTGAACTTATCGTCACCCTGTTTCCTCTTTTGGAAGTCTTATGACATAGGCTCCACAAAAAGCTTCTTTGAATGCCCTTCGATTATCCCACACTTGTTAATCAAAGTCTCAAAGTCTCGAACCTCTAGCGGTAGGATAGCATTCTGAATATCTTCTCTTAATCCTTCCTCAAATTTAACACACTTCCAGGATTCATCTGGGTTAAGTCTGATATAAGATGAGAACTTAGATAATTCATTAAATTTGGCCACATATTGACCAACAGACTGTTACCAAGTGGCCTCAAACTCAAGAGGGAGAGTGAATTGAGTTTATGAAATATTTTCACAAATCTTTCGCAAAACACTTGTTTATCAAATTTTCATTGAAGCTATTATTTAATTGAAGTGAATAGATAAATAAGATCAAATGAATCACTCACAAATAAATAACCCAAGATAGAAAGTATTCAAGCAAAGCTAGATATCAAACTCAACTCAAGCATATATAATTAAAGCACAAAGTAAAGAGATAGAGTTGAGAAGAACAAACACAAGGATTTATCCTGGTTCAGCCACCCCTTGTGACCTGCGTCTAGTCTTCAAGCAAACCACTCGAGATTTTCCACTAAACTTAAGCTTGAACGAGGGCTTGAAAACCTTTGCACAATAGAGCACTCACCACACCTTGGGATACCTCACCCTTAATGCTTGAGCCTTAAAACTAGGATACCTCACCCTTTTCACTAGAGGGATACCTCACCCCCTTTTACAACTTTTGAGAGATACCTCACTCTCTTTACAAATAAGGGATACCTCACCCTTTTCTCAAAGAATCAAAGTGTTTATAAGATGAAACTCTCACAAGATTAGATTACACAAATTGAAACCCTATGATGCTCTTCAAGAATAACTCAAATATGTACAAAAATATAGCACAAGTGATTTAATGATGATTCACGGATTACTGTAACTCCCCAAGAATTCGTATTTTATTTGTTTTGGTCGATTCCGAATTATTTTGAGTAATCCGACTCGACTTCTATTAATTTTATGATTTTTGTGATTTTTAGGAATTTTTTAGAGTTTTTACGTTTTTGATTATTTTAATATTATTTTTGGGTTGTGCATATATGCCTTCGTATTTTATTTCTTTCTCTCAATCCTTAATTATTTTTACTCATCTGATTTGATTTTCATGAGTTTTACAATTATTCGATTTTTGTGAATTTTTGTGATATTTGAGATATTTTGAATATTTTAATATATTTTAGATATTTTAAGATATTTTGAATATTTTATTATATTTTAGATATTTTGAGATATTTTAAGTTATTTTAAGATATTTTGAATATTATATTATATTTTTGATATTTTGATATATTTTGAATGTTTAATATATTTTTGATATTTTGGGCTATATACGGGGGCGGGCCCGAAAAAATAAAAATTTTTATTAGCCAGAAAGCTTTATACTGTTGATTCGGAGCGGGGGGATCTAACTAAACCTGAAACCGGAAATAGTTTTTTAAATTTTATTTCCCTATGATTTTATCTGACAAATAAAATCAGGGTATGTTTTATTATCCATTGGATAATATCTTTCTTGGAAAATATCTAGTGGATGATTCTAGACGCAAGCCTAGTCACCCACTCTAGAATGTTCTAGACGATGACTCATCGTTTGGTGACTCACCTAGGTGACTAGCCTAGTGACTCACATGTTTCAGACTGTTCCAGAAGTAGTGACTCACCATGTTCTAGAAGCGATGACTCACCACATTCTGGAAGGTTGTAGAAATGTTGACTCACCCTGTGACTCGCCGCAGTGAGTCATACATTCCAGAAGGTTCCCTGACGACTCACCATGTTGACTCAGTGCTATGACTCACCATTGCTGACTCAGCTAGTGACTTAGCTGATGACTCGCCATGCTGACTCACCTGTTCTAGAAATATCTATGCTGACTCATCATGCTGACTCATCGTAGTGAGTCACATGTTCTAGAAACTTCTCTTTGATGACTCGTTCTGTGACTCATCAAGGGCAATCAGTAGAAAATGATCAACAATAGTTGCAACCCAACTAGAACAAGAGAAAAATCTAGGTATATTTTATTATCCATTGGACAATAGACACTGACTTTATAAGCAGTAATTATTGTTCATTGCTTACAGTATACCGAAAAAATATCTTAAGTCTTCATCTTTTTCATGAAGTCTATAAATAGGAGGGCTTTGATTCATTTGCAATTTTTGGCAAGAAGCTCTCACCCTTTTTTTCTCCTTGTACTCCACGGCTATAGCACCCAAATGGAAGACAACCTTCACCCATTTATCTCACTTGCTCTCTTACACATCCTTTTCTCCAAAGAACTAAGAACAAGCAACCAAAACTCTCTCATTTTCTCTCCTCCAAGGATTCGGCCAAGCACTCAAGAACCACTCTCCAAACTTCTATAATTCCTACCAATATCATTTCGTGAATTCTCTCATTGATCCAAGACACTTTCATGTTAGGAATTTCTCAAGATTCATTCATTTTCATTTTCCTATCAAGCAAAGAACACAAAAACTCCTATCTTTTTCTTCTCCAAGCTCACGGCCAAGAGGCCATGGTTCTACCATCACTCTTCAATAATTTACACTAACCATATATCTTGAATCCTTACCTTGTTTCAAGACACTTTGTAGTTGGAGTCTTGATCAAAATCACCTATTTTCAAGGAGTTCTTTCAAAGCCAAACACATAACTCTCACCTTTCCTCTCTATGGAAGCTCACGGCCAACCCCCACAAAATCACCTTCCAAGCTTCAATAATTCTAAACAACCATAGATCTTGAATCTCCATGCAATTCTAAGGAACTTTCATGTTAAGATCATCTTCCAAATCATCCATCTTCAAGCACTTTTTCTAAGATCTAAGTTTGAAGAATAAAGGGTGAAATTCTTGATATCCTCTTCTAATCATAGATTCAAAGTTCTAAATCATATTTTGATCCATGGTTTTTCTTGTTTAAGCCTTAGATATTAATATTTTACGTTTTCTTTGATTTTCAAGAAGCACTTGTAGTTGAAGTTCATCTTGAAGGAGACAACAAGAGGACATCCAAAGAGCTTTGGAGGTTTCATCAAGAGGTAAGAGGGATATTACCCTCATCAGCTATGTGTTGGTGGTGAGGAATGGATGTGTTTGTGGTGAAGAATCCATAAGGATTCATTCACTTGTTTGTTTAAAGTTTTCCTATTTGTGATTGATTTTGTGTGCAAGCATGTCTATAACTTTAAAATATATGGTATGTGTTTTATGATTGCTTTAATATATGTTATGTGCTCATAGATGCATGATAGTTATTGTAGGATATGAATAATATGTTAAAGATTTGCATGAGTGTTCTAATAAACACATATAGCACACGGTTTTCACTATCCCAAAGAGAACCAAAATGTTCTCAACTATTTTCTAAAGAAAGAACTAATAAATTTAATTAGTAATGATTTTCACAAGAACTTAATTAGTAAAGGATAAATTAAAAATGATTTAAAAATAGTGAATTTTGGCCAACATGCCAATTTAAGACACTTTTGATCCAAATGATTTTCTAAGAGTAGATTATGTAATTTAATAAAGGGAACTCAACTTAATAAATTTAGAAATATAAAGAGAATGATTTTAATGATAATAAATTGGATTAAGAATTTTTATAAGAGATTAAATGATGATAAACAATTAAATAAGATTTTAATGCATAGAATGATTTTTGGGCCTACATGCCTACTTATGATGTTTTTAATCCAAAACTAGTTTAAAAGTGTGGACTTATGAAATTAATTTAATGAGAACTTAATAGAATGGATTTTACAATAATCTAGTGGATAGAAAATAATTTAAACATGATTTATACATGAAATGATGAATTCGACCAACATGTCTTTTTAATGTGTACTTAATCTGAAATTTGTTTTCTAAGTGTAGACTAGTTGTTTAAACTAAAAAGAATATATTTGCAATGGATTTTCAAGACTTAAAGAAGTAAACAAATTTTTATTAGTAATATGATGTCAAAGAGAAATAAACAAAACTCTTGAAAAATATTTATCTTTGAATTTTAAAGTATGATAGTAATTTTCAAAGTGTATTTTGTAATTATAAACTAAACAAAGGGATTTTTTGAAAGGAAAACGTAGAAAATATATTTTATAGATTTTCTAGACAAAATACTGTTATAATTTACTAAAAATGAACAAATAAAGGAAAGAATTTCACAATATATTTATAACGTAAGGAAAATATTCTACGTAGTTTAAAAGTATTAAAAATAGCTTACGTGGTTTTAAAATAATGATTTTAAAGCTTTTCGATCAAGAAAACAGTTTAAAAATCTTACGCGATTGAGAAAACGATTTAAAAATAGTACGCGATTTTAAAAACAGCAAAATATATTTATGCGATTTAAAAACATTTGTAAAAATGATGAAATTGTGAAAACGCGATAAAATCTCTACACGATTGACTAAAACAATGAGTTTAACTGTTGGGCCAAAGTGGTGGACCCTGGCAGATTGAGAAATGGTACTGTCAGGTGGGACATACTATATTTTGGAATATTGATTGAGAAATAGTACTGTTAGGTGGGACGTACTATATTTTGGAATATTGAGACTAAGGGTATTTATGTAATTATGGTTCATATATACTCATTGAGTTGGTATGCATAGTCGATGGCTGTGATAGCTTTTGTTGTTTAGGAGTGAATGAGAGCTGGATAGTGTGATCCAGGTGGGTGATCCACTGGGGACGTCAGGGCGTAGTTATTCATAGTGACCTATTTGTCACATTATATGCCTGGCCAAGATGTACCGTTGCAACGCAATGGTGTATTGTCCCGACAAACACTATTTATGTCTCGCGTCTAGCTTAGACTGTCATTATGGGTGGCAGATCTTCTGGACCATTCATATCTGAAACTATTTAGCTTCAAGGAGTAGGAATATGATGCATTGTGCATATGCATAGTTTGTGTACATATTGTTGTGGCATTGTCGAGATACATTTCATGGTGGCATAATCGTTATATATGTTTATTATGGATATCTATTATTGATATACTATTGATGTTTATATTGTTGTGATATATGTTTTCTGAATATACGGATAATTTGTTAACATGATTATACTTGTGATATTTGAGTGTATGGAATGACTTTGTCATTCGTATCATTCTTTGCTGCCGTACTAGTATTGGTGGAAAGGGATCTCACCTCTTTACTGTATTGTTTTATTGTGTTTGTATTATTCAAATTCTTATAGTAGGCGAAGCAAGTTTCTTAGACCTTTGGAGGCAATGTTCTGTGGTTGGTGACGGCGTCGAGGAGTGACCTTCTCAGTTTCAACAGGATGTAGTTTGGTGGAGAAACGAAACATGTATGTTGGGTTTTTCTCATTAGTGTTATTACTGTGCTATTAGTAGTACCCATCATTGGGTTTTGCTATTGTTCTTTGAGTCTGTAAATTATGTTTTAAATGTTGTTTAATATTATATGGTATAATGAACATGTGCATTATTAGTTTAGTCTATTTTTTGTATTACGTATATTTTCGGTAAGTTTATATTATCAGCAAAAAGAGATTTTAACAATCCGAATTTTTTAACTCAAAGCCTTTTGTTAAATGATTTTCAGGTTGTAAATATAAGTTTTTAGTCGGAAATGTGATGCCCTACGGAGGGTGTTACAATTAGAGTGATTGAAAGATGTTTCTCAATTATTGGTTAGCCACAAATGATGCCCCAAGATATGTATTTATAAGTTTCCAGATCAATAGAGTTGTTGGGTGGCTTTTATGGAAACATTAAATGCCAAGAAAATAGCCGTTGGGCACTGTTAGAATGCTGGTAATCGATTACACACTCTTGATAATCGATTACATGGCTGTATGAACGTGTTCTTGGCTTTCTGGGTAGGATGTAATCGATTACCAGCCTTGTGTAATCGATTACATGGCATCTACTAGGCTTGTAATCGATTACAAGGCTCTTACCATGCTTGTAATCGATTACATGCTCAATGTAATCGATTACAACATATGTGCAATGGATTACCTTGCCCTTTAAACACATTTTTCAGGCCCAATTAAGTCTCCATACCATTTTTAACATTAGGGAACTTGGACTAAACAAGATTTACAAATGTTTAACGTAATCCAATATTGAAATCAACATTTCTTTAAAATATGAACTTTGAAAAATAAGTTGATTTAAGAGATCTTTGAAAAAGCATTTGAATATAATTGAGATACCTTGAGAGCATTTCACATTAATGTTCTAAGACCTATATCTAATATACCTCTTTTGATCTTGGTCTTCTTTTGGTTTTGGTCTTTTCTTTTGATCTTGGTCTTCATCTTGACTTTGTTATCATCAAAAACTCATTTGATATGCTTCAAGACATAAGCATTCACATTCTCCCTCTTTTTGATGATGACAAAATAAACATTGAAAAGAGAGAAATATTTGCATTTATTTATCTATCAGAGATTAAGCGCAACTCTTCCCCGTAAAGTATGCATGAGATAGGATAAATGATTTTCATGTAAAAGCGCAAAGCTCCCCCGTACGCATGCAACATATTTCACTAATCTCTCCCCCATTGGCATTATCAAAAATAACATAAACTTTCAACATTGTAAATTATGAAAAATAAGGCTTTGTAATCAATTACCCTTTTATTGTAATCGATTACACGTATTCTGTTTTCCTTGTAATCGATTACAAAGTTTGTGTAATCGATTACATGCTAGCTGACTTGGCTTGGAACGCTTAGTAGAGCCTTTGTAATTGATTACAAAGGTCTTGTAATTAATTACCTGATTACTAAAACTTAGTTTTTGCACTTTAAACAGTAAATGACCAATTTTAAACCTTTCAATTTTGTTCCAAAGCATTCTAAATCAATTCCAAACATCATGCAAGCATAGAAACTGACTAGATTTTGATTCAAGACTTATGTTAATGCAAAATTACCACTTTTTCCTAGAATTACACCATTTTGATGGATTGGTGAAGTTGAGCTTCTTGGAGATCTTTGGCATGATGAAGTACCTGCAAAATAGCTAAAGCGGAACCTCCGATGCTCAAGTCAGTATTGGATTCAAAATTGATTAAATTAAGGTAGTTGTGCAGCAAAAATACCACAACAAATTTCAAATTATGCAATAAGAAAACAGATTATGTAGAAGATTGTGACTTTATACAGTAAGAGTGACAAGTTATGCATCATTTTGCAGAAAATCACAGATTATGCAGTAAATTCATGCATTATGCGAAAAAATGCATATAATGGAGCAAATTGGTGAATTATGTAGCAAAATTATGCAACATGAGTTTAGATGCATGATTGATCCAATATGCCAAGTTCAAGGATGTTTTATATCAAATATACTATTTCAAACAAGAAGTGAACTTATCTATCATATTATTATATATAGAGATATTTTCAAGATATAAGGTTAGAAAAAATACGACTTCAAAGCAAGTTAAAGCATAAAACACATCTCCACTTATCAAAAGGTTGCAAGTCCAAGCTTCTTGGAGACAAGGAAGAGAACTTGGAGTATTTTATGATCTTGTGCTTGCAGCAGACACTTTCGAGATTCTAAAGTCCATTCTTGGCCTTCAAGCACACCTACAACACACTTCAATTTTTGACCTTTGGTCCCCAAATTGTCTTGGCTCCTTATGTGTTAGAGTTAGGCAAGGTGCCTTTAGGAATCAAAACCATTTTACTTCCAATCTTGTTATTGATATTCTTCTTCACATTACAAGTTGATGCACTATGTCCTTTCTTACCACAATGAAAACACTTTATAAAAGGACTTGTTGATGTACTTGAGGGAACAAAGAAATTCTTGTAAAGTTTTTGTTGATTTTTGGGATTGTACCCTAAACCAGCCTTTTGAAACACACATATTTATTTCCCAAGCAATGTGTTCAAATTATCTCTTCCAAAGGTAAATTTTGAACGAGTATTTTTCAAGTCTTCAATTTCCTTTTCAAAAGTTTTGCATGATGAGCAAGAAAAGGATGTAGATGCATTATCAAGTAAAGAACATGTCATGCATGAGGAATTTGCATCAATGAGTCCAAGAGTTTCATTTTCTATTTTTAGTTCCTCAATTTCCTTGTTTAAAATAGAGATTTTGTTTTCAAAAGAGGAAATTGTTTTCTTAGATGATGAGACAAGTTTTGCAAGCCTCATAGATTCATTATGCAATTCTTCAAATGCATCTTGCAATTCATCATAGGAAGGGGAGGAATTGATTCAAAATTTAAGGATGTTACCTCCATGTCATCTTCATCTTCCTTTTTTCCTCTAGCCATGAAACACAGATTGGCTTTCTCATTGTCCGAGCTATCGGTTGAATCCATGTCATTTTCATCCTAAGCTATGTAGGCTTTTCTTTCTTTCTTCTCCTTTGAGGACCTCTTCTCATACTTTTCCACTTTCCTTTGATAAATTAGGCACTCCATCTTCACGTGTCCCAATTCTCCACATTCATAGCATTTAGGAGTGGATGAGTTTCCTTCCCATTTGTGATAGACATTCTTTTAGGGAAATGGAGGTTTTCTTTGAGCTTCATTCTTCTTGAAGAATCTTCCAAATTTCTTTACTAGTAGGCCAAGATTTTCTTCATGAATTTCCAAGCCACCTCTATCATCTTCATCATCATCATTGATCAAAGAGGAGGTGGTCTTGAGAGCAATTCCCTTCTTTTTCTTGTCAAGCTCCTCATTTTGGTTGAGTCTATTTAATTCCAATTCATGTTCTTGAAGCTTGCCAAAAAGTGTGGCTAAGGTCATGGTTAAGAGATTTCTTCACTCCACAATAGCCGTCACTTTAGGTTGTCAATGCCTACTCAAACATCTCAACACTTTATTAATAAGATCTTCATTAGGAAAAGTCTTTCCCAATGAAGCAAGATGATTTGTAATATGTATGAATCATTTTTGCATTTCTTGAATGCTTTCACCTAGGTTCATTCTTAATAGTTCATACTCATAAGTGAGAGTATTTATCCTTGAACTTTTCCATCACTAGTACCCTCACGAGTTACTTGTAAGGTGTCCCACATTTCTTAGGAAGATTTACAATTTGAGACTCTAAAGAACTCATCATACTCGAAAGTTGTGGTAATGATGTTTTTAGCTCTCAAATTGTATTAGACCTTCTTTTTATCATCATCCATCCATTCACTTCTTGGTGTATTAATTCTTACACCATTTACAACTTGTGTGAGGACAAAAAGACCATTTTCAATAGCATCCCACACGTCTAAGTCAATAGTTTCACTAAAAAATTTTATTCTTTCTTTCCAATAAGCATACCCATCCCCATTGAAAAAGGGAGGTCTATAAAGAGAAGAACTTTCAAAAGAAAAACCATTTGAAGCCATCATTCTCTTGAAGCTGCTAAGCTCTTTACACAAGAGTCTAGCTCTGATACCACTTGTTACCAAGTGGCCTCAAACTCAAGAGGGGGTGAATTGAGTTTATGAAATATTTTCACAAATATTTCGCAAAGCACTTGTTTATCAAATTTTCATTGAAGCTATTGTTTAATTGAAGTGAATAGATAAATGAGATCAAATGAATCACTCACAAATAAACAACCTAAGATAAAAAGTATTCAAGCAAAGCTCGATATCAAACTCAACTCAAGCAAATATAATTAAAGCACAAAGTAAAGAGATAGAGTTGAGAATAACAAATACAAGGATTTATCCTAGTTTAGCCACCCCTTATGACCTACGTCCAGTCCTCAAGCAAACCACTCGATATTTTCTACTAAACTTCAAGCTTGAATGGGTGCTTGAAAACCTTTACACAATAGAGCACTCACCACACCTAGGGATACCTCACCTTTTGTGCTTGAGCCTCAAAACTAGGATACCTCACCCCTTTTTACAACCTTTGAAAGATACCTCACTCTCTTTACAAACAAGGGATACCTCACCCCCTTTTATTGTAACACCCCTTTGGAGGATGTCACACATAAAAGAAAATAAAAGAAATAGAAATAAAATCTACCCAAGTTGTAAAATATTTGTCAAATAATAATATGGGTCGTAAAGTAATTCCTGATATACAGTTTCATAAAAATAAAATATTGCGAAAAACATAAATTAGACAGAATAACATTGCTCATAATATACATATGTTTTAAGTTATAAGTTATACAAATAATTTACAACTACAATTACAAATATTTAAACAGAAAGCTTGATAAATAAAAACAGTAAAAGTGTCAATATATACATCCATACGCGAGACGCGCCAAAAAAAAAAACATCAAACATATTTATTCCTCTGAAGGATCACTCTCATCATGAAAATGATCATCAGGGGACAAATATCCTGGATGCCTCGACTCTCGGCGATAACGTGATCGCGCAGTCGATACGATACTTATCTCACTAGGCTCCGTGGTCATACCACCAAAATGACGCCTAATGGATAAGGGTAACTCTAAGTGTAGAAACACTGTCGTAGTCATGATCGGCTCTCCATCAAATCTATGACGTAAGGTCACGGTCATCCGTCCTGCATATGTCACCGAGTCTCTATCTCCTCTCATGTGCCACGATAGAGATCCACCATGAAACTCCAGCGTCACGAACCCCAAAAATCCGGGCACCGCCATACCAAAACTAATCAATCCAATGGATATGGATGATCAGATGGTTCTTGATCGTAAAACTGGTCGTCGGTTTGCTGATCTTCCTCCTCCTCGGGGTACAAGACCTCAAGAGGTTGTTCCTCTTCTTCTTCCTCAAACTCTTTATTGCATAAAGTAAATATACAGGAAACACATACAATAAAGAGGTAAGACAATCTAAAATCACCATAAACATGGCCAATAAGAAGACGACAAATATCATGTATACAGTTTATGCAAAACAAAAAGCCATAACAAAAATAATAAGGGAATAAAGTAAAGCTTAGATATCATAACATTACATAACATCACAGATATAACACAGATAAAAAAAAAACACAGATAAAACAATATCACAGATAGAATAAAATAAGAAATAGACAACCATCATAATAATTACAAGATAAAGATAAATAGAGAAAATGGAATATCATCCAAGATATAACCAGATAAAGATAAATAGAGAAAATGGAATATCATCCAAGATATAATCATATACACTAAGACACAATCCTACTCCATGGAGTTAAACATAAACAGATATCGAGAGAGAATGACTTGCAAAATCTATTAGTACCAGGTGCTTGACCAACTATCACGTTGTCACACGTTGCGTCAATAGCCTACGACACTGGGAATCCACCATCCAGGCGTAGTATAGTTCACGGTCTCCCGTTGTGGCACTATAGGCAATGTACTACTAGACTTTACAAACCTCGATTAAATATAGTGCGTGTCGAGTCCATTAGTGTGCTATCGGTTTACCACGGCCCAGCGGAGCTACCAACTGTCCATATATGGGATCCCGTACACTAAAGTCTCCAAGTTCATTAGAACAATGAACCACACTACGTTTATCGCATCGACAACACGATGTGATTCGTCTCGTCAACCAAACACCAAAAATTGGCATAAAGACAATACATAATTCTAAAAATATGAAATTATGAAAATGCCCTCAAGATAATATGCCCTCAATGGCGAGAAAAATAAAAAGCATACGGGTTCTCATTTTCCCGACAGCGAAAGCTTGCCCTCATTGGCAACAAATATATATATATAGAAAACCTGTACGGGTTCACATTTTCCCGACAGCGAAAAATACAGTAACGGTCAATCGCGTAGAAATTTTATCGCGTTTTCGAAATCTCGTCGTTTTATAATCGTTTTGAAATCGCGTAAATATATTTTTCTGTTTTCAAAATCGCATAGGATTTTTAATACGTTTTCTCAATCGCGTAAAATTTTTAAATCATTTTCTTGACCGAATTCCTTAAAAATCACTGTTTAAATAAACAGAAATAATAAATAATACTTTTAAACTACGTATAATATTTTCCATACCGTATACTGTCTTTTGGACATCTTTTCTATCTTATTTGTCTGTTTTTGCTAAAAATTGACAGTATTTTGTTTAGAAAATTATATTAATGGTTTTCTAATTTTACCATAAAAATTCTGTTTATTAAATTTTTAAACCATATAATTAATCCTTTTGAAAACTACTAACATGCTTCAAAATACAGCATGAGCTATATGTTAGAAATTTTTGAAAGTTACTGTATTTCTCCTTTACAGTAAAAATCATTAATATTAACCTCTTAAACTTAGTTCTAACCACTTTATTTCTTTAAAACTCATTGTAGAAAATTTACTTTAACTTGTATTGCTTCTTCTTGATTGAAAATAGCTTAGAATTAATTTTAGAAATCATGAATTGTCTAATTTGGCATGTTGGCCGAATTTGATAAAAACTTTGCATTTGATTTTCAAATTATTTTTCACCTTCTAAATACATGTTAAATCTCTTGTATTGTCTACATTGATTAAATCATTACCTTAGAAAATAATATTAGAAATCAAAATGTTGAAGTTAGACTTGTTTAGAAATTGTAAGGTTATGCCATTTGATTTCCAAATTCATTTTTCTTGACTTAAACAACTTGAAACCTTCTTAATTCTCCTAGGTTAATTAAATCACCTTTTAAGAAAATTAAGAGAACATTTTGGTTCTCCATTTTTGTTAGTGGTCGTGAGCCATCATGAAGTGTTCTTTGGAACACACATGCATTTCCTTGACATGTTGTTCACATCCTATACATTATCATGCAATTCTATACTTTATCATACAATTCTAACACATGCAATATTATCAAAGCTTGTAGACATGCAACTTAAAGCTTGTAGACATGCAAATTATTACAAACAACAAATAGAAAAGCTATTAACAAATACACAACCACATCAAATAAGTTACTAACAAACACAAACATGAATCCTTATGGATTCTACAATCACAAAATCAAAACTCCATCTTCTTACCACCATCCATAGGTGATAAGATTTGTCTTCCTCTTACCTTAAATGAAGACAAATGGTTTTTCTTTCACTCCTCCTAGTATTCGGTTTCCTCCACCAAGTACCTAGCAACTCAAACGAAATTCTACAAGTTACTAACCATGAAAAAGAACCTAAACCATGGATAGATCATGGCTTAGAACTTTGAAAAAGAAGAGAGAAAAGAAAAGCATGAGATTTCACCTTCTAGGTAAAATCTTCAAGATTGGTTTCTAAGCTCCAAATGCAAGAATTTGTAAGAACTCTCAACTAGAGATGTTCTTAGGATGGTGTTTAGGTTTAGAAAAGTTGACTTGATTGAATTTTGGGTGGTTGGATGATCAAGAAGCAAGCTTGGCCGAAAATGGTGAAGAAAAGAAACAAGAATGGTGGCTAGGGTTTTTGATGAGAGAGAAGAGAGAATTTTTGCATGCAAGCAAAGTGAAGATTGATCTCTCACCTCCCTTGGCCGTAGCTCATCAAGCATGCAAGGTGTGCATTTGCTTGGCTTCATCCAAGCCCTTGGATGCATCAAAGGTTAGGATTAAAGCTTGCTTAACAAGCTTGTCTCCTATTGGTTGGCTATTGATGACTCCCCAAGCCTAGTCACACTGCTCATAAATTATCAGCTTAGTCACTAGTGAGTCACTTGTTCGGAAAGTTCTACTGCTAATGATGATTAATTAAGCTACTAAGTTAACTGTATTAGCTAAACGTGGGTCCCGCAAAACATTTCCGGGTCCACTGTCATTTTATTATACTGACTAATAAAATAATATTATAATATTATAAAATTATTTTATTTGACAGTAAAATCCTAAAAATTAAAAGATTATTTACTGTCTCATTTAGAATCGGGTTTAGTAAGATCCCCCAATTCTAAATAATAAAATAAGATTTCCCCGGCCCGAAAAAATATTATTTTCCTGCCTCGGAGCAAATCACACAAAAAGTCCATATAAAATCACAGACAGTAATATCGGACATTAAATCAAGTAGAAAACAATTAAAAATAGCAAAAACAGCAAAAACAGCACGTTCGGGATGTAATGGTCATTTTCTCATTTTTTCCCACAACGTAGCTAATCGTCCAAAAAATTCAAATAAAATTACAGACAGTATTAATTGTCTGTATATCTTCCAGAAAAATTAAAACAGTAGCTCAGAAAAACTTTTATTTTACCGTCTCGGAACAAATTACGTAAAAAGACCAAATAAAATTTGAACCTGTATAAACGTATTTGTATTTCATGCAGAAATCGAGAAACAGTAAAATAAGGACACAACGGTCATTTACACAATAACTTGAAAAACAGCAAACAGTACATTCGAAATATTTTCTAAAAATTGGGGCGTTACAACTCTCCCCAACAAATAAAAATTTCGTCCTCGAAATTCGCTGTTCCTCAAAACAAATGAGGATACTGATCCTTCATCTTATCTTCCAGCTCCCAGGTAGCTTCACCCGTCACCTCATTCCATATGACTTTCACTAGTTCGATCATTTTCCCTCGAAGCTGCTTTACCTTTCTGTCCTCAATTCTAACAGGTAAAGTTTCATAAGTCAAATTTTCCTTCAGCTGCACGTCATCTGGCTGTATAACATGCGTCGGATCTGGTATATACTTTCGCAACTGAGACACATGAAATACGTCATGTAGATTTGACAAAAACGGCGGCATAGCGATCTGATACGCTACAGGACCTACACGTCGGATAATCTGATACGGTCCAATGAATTTAGGAGTAAGTTTCTTAGACTTAATAACTCTTCCGGCACCAGTCGTAGGAGTAACTCTTAGAAACACATGCTCACCCTCCTCAAACTCAAGAGGTCGTCTTCGTTTATCCGCATAACTCTTTTGTCTGCTTTGCGTCGTCTTCATCTTTTCTTGTATCATCTTTACCTTCTCCGTAGTTTGTTGTATAAGATCGGGCCCAACAGTCATACTTTCCCCATCTTGATACCAACATAACGGTGTTCGACATCGTCTTCCATACAATGCCTCATAAGGTGCCATTCCTATGCTTGAATGAAAGCTATTATTGTAGGTGAATTCTATCAGAGATAAAATTTCATCCCAACTTCCTCGTTGTTCTAAAACACAAGCACGCAACAGATCTTCCAAAGACTGTATAGTTCTTTCTGTCTGACCATCTGTCTGCGGATGATACGCTGAACTCAGTCGTAACTTAGTTCCCATAGCTTCTTGCAGACTTCGCCAAAACCTTGACGTAAACCTCGGATCACGATCAGAAACTATACTTGTAGGTACACCATGTAGTCTGACAATTTCACTGATGTACAACTGGGTTAATCTTTCCAACGAATATTTAATATTAATTGGTAAGAAATGAGCCGATTTCGTAAGCCTATCGACTATAACCCATATTGAATCATGACCTTTCCTTGTCTTCGGCAAACCAGTAATGAAATCCATGGATATGCTATCCCATTTCCATTCGGAATAGATAACTGGTTGTAACATTCCAAGTTGGTCTTTGATGCTCCACTTTCGCCTTTTGACAGACTAGACAAGTTGATACACACCTAATCACATCACTCTTCAATCCATGCCACCAGAATAACTTCTTCAAGTCTTGGTACATCTTTGTTATGCCTGGATGCATACTCAATAAACTAGTATGGGCATGTTTCACAATATATCTTCTCAGCTCCTGGTTACGAGGAACACAGACTCTACCCCGAAACCTCAGAATTCCATCAGTTCCTTCTTTGAACTCTATTGTCTCGCCTTGCTTTATTTGTTCCCTTATTCCTTGTAAAAATTTATCAGCATTCTGTTTTTCCCTTATGTCTTCCATCAGCTCGCTCGAGATAGTAACCATGTTAACACAAATCCTCCCCGGTTTTAACTCAACACATGACCATACATCTCTAAACTGTTCAATGAGCTCCTTTTCCTTGATCATCAGAGCAGAAGCACTGATAATCTTTCTACTTAAGGCATCAGCCACAACATTCGCCTTACCAGGGTGGTACAACAGTTGAAAATCATAATCTTTCAGGAATTCTAACCATCTCCGCTGCCTCATGTTCAGCTCTTTCTGATCATACAAGTATTTCAAGCTCTTGTGATCACTGAAAATGTTGAACGTTGCTCCATAGAGAAAATGTCTTCATATCTTTAGAGCAAAAACCACAGCGGCCAATTCCAAATCATGCGTTGGATAATTCCTCTCATGAACCTTCAATTGTCGAGAAGCATATGCCACAACGTTCCGATCTTGCATCAACACGCATCCTAGTCCTTGATAAGAAGCGTCGCAATACACATCAAAAGATTTCGTCGAATCTGGTAGGATCAACACCGGTGCAGTTGTTAATCTCTTCTTCAACTCTTGAAAACTGGCTTCACGTTCTTCCGTCCATTCAAAAGCTTGAGTTTTCCTCGTAAGCTGCGTAAGTGGTCTAGCAATCTTGGAAAAACCCTCGATAAACCTCCGATAATAACCAGCAAGTCCAACAAAACTTCGAACACATTTTACCGTCTTAGGTCTTTCCCATTGTAAAACAGTCTCCACTTTTGATGGGTCCACCGCAATACCTTCTTTAGAAATTACGTGACCAAGAAATTGAACTTCTTCCAACCAGAACTCACACTTAGCCAATTTTGCATACAGCTGCTTCTCCCTCAGAATCCGAAGAACAACACCTAGATGTTCAGCATGCTCTTCCTTCGATTGGGAATAGATCAGAATGTCATCGATAAAGACAACGACAAATCTGTCTAAATAAGGATGAAAAATCCTGTTCATATAATCCATAAATATGGCAGGAGCATTCGTCACCTCGAATGGCATTACCTGATACTCATAATGTCCATAACGAGTTCGAAAAGCAGTTTTCGGCACATCTTCCCCTTTTACACGAATCTGATGATAACCAGATCTCAGATCTATCTTGGAAAATACCACAGCTCCTTTCAACTGATCCATCAAATCATCAATCCTTGGAAGCGGATATTTATTGTTGATAGTCACCTTATTCGGTGACGATAATCCACACAAAGCCGAGACGTTCCGTCCTTCTTCTTGACTAAAAGTACTGGCGCACCCCATGGCGAAACACTAGGTCGCACAAACTCTTTCTCCAACAGCTACACCAATTGCTTCTTCAACTCCTCCAATTCCACTGGCGACATACGATATAGTGCAATTGAGATAGGACCTGTTCCTGGTACTAAATCAATTGAGAACTCGATCTCCCTCTCAGGTGGCAAACCAGGTACGTCGTCAGGAAAAACATCAGGAAACTCGTTGACAACAGGAATAGTATTCACATCCTTCTCATTCTTAACTTCTAGAGAAGACAATACCATATATCCCTGTGCTCCATCTCTTAACAAAGACTTGACCTTAACAGCAGTTAAGAATCCAGACTCTTCTTCCTTAGGAAAAACTATGGTTTTACTTGCACAGTCTATAAGGATATGGTTAGAACATAACCAGTCCATCCCTAATATTACATCTATCTCAACAAGAGGTAAACAAATCAAGTTGACCATAAACAAACGGCCCTTCACAACAATAGGACAATCCAAACAGATCTTAGATGTAACAACAGGCTTAGCAGTTGGCGTAGATACACTCAATTTAACATTTAGAGAAGACACAGGCAACTTCAATCTCTCCACACAATCATATGCAATAAAGGAGTGTGTAGCATCAGAATCATACAATACAATCAGAAGATTACCTCCAATGTCTCCTTCTTCCTGAATAAGATCATCAGACTTAGAAATCTCAGATCCCATCATTGTATATACTCGTCCTCCTGATCTTGGTTGAGTACTTCCAGATTTTTGCTGATTAGCCTTAACATACCGAACAGCAAGTTTCCTCTCCGGTTGTGGACAATCCTTCGATATGTGCCCAGGTTGCTTACAGTTGAAACAAACTGTACCTTTAACTGTGCACTCGGGAGAGATATGACCTTTCTTCCCGCACTTAAAACACGTCGGCGTAAACGCCACTCTCTGTCCAGCTCCACTACCACTTGCACCTCCACTAACTGATGGTCGTTGAGATTGATTTCCTGTTGGCCTGGAATACGGCTTACGCTGAAATCGATTTGTATTACTACCTCCACCTCTTTGAAACCTTGCCGGCCCAAAATTCTGATTCCTCTGATCTCTAGATGGCTCCAACTCCTCAAGTCGAGCACATGCATCCACCAAAGCATGAAACTGAGTCATTCTCAAGGATACCACTCCTCGTTTCAGTTCTACCCTTAACCCTGATTCAAACTTCCTGCATCTCCACACATCATCTTGCCGTGTCTGAGCATAATCTGAGAATTGAGACAAATTCTCAAATTTTGTGGCATACTCATTCACCGTCATATTCCCTTGTCGCAAACCAAGAAATTCCATTTCTTTGGCATGCCTAGCACTCGCAGGAAAATACTTATCTAGAAAAACATTTGAAAACACTTCCCATGTGATTTCTGTTCCTTCAGCTTGCAATACTCGGCGGGTTCCTCTCCACCAATGTTCTGCATCACTTCTCAGCATGAAGACAACATAAGTCACCTTCTTATCGTCTCGTGCATCTCATCCCTTCAAAAATCCTTTCCAAGTCTTGCATCCACTGACTTGCTTTTCTCGGATCAACCTCGCCTCTAAAGCGTGGCGGATTGTGGCGCCAAAATTCGAGATAAATTCGGGGCATCAACGGTAGCATCTTCTTTGTTGAGTCGCTCTCAGATTTTCCGAGTAATCACTTGATCATACGGCCTGCATAGCCTCGGAAATTTTGCAATCATAGGGTCCACCTCCCGATTCACATTAGCACGTCCTCTACCTCGTCAGGACATCTTCAAACAGAACAAAACAAAATTAGATACATCCTTTTAGATACTTAGAAAGGATATAAATCCTGAGAGAATCATGGCCTGACAAACAAAAACAGACCCAACCACAACCCCAAAAGACTCTAACTTGGGCTCACGATACCAACTAATGTAACACCCCTTTGGAGGATGTCACACATAAAAGAAAATAAAAGAAATAGAAATAAAATCTACCCAAGTTGTAAAACATTTGTCAAATAATAATATGGGTCGTAAAGTAATTACGATATACGAGTTTAATAAAAATAAAATATTACGGAAAACATAAATTAGAGAGAATAACATTGCTCATAATATACATATGTTTTAAGTTATAAGTTATACAAATAATTTACAACTACAATTACAAATATTTAAATAGAAACTTGAAGTAAATAAAAACAGGTAAAAGTGTCATATATACATCCACGCAGACGCGCCCAAAAAAAACATCAAACATATTTACTCCTCTGAAGGATCACTCTCATCATGAAAATGATCATCAGGGGACAAATATCCTGGATGCCTCGACTCTCGGCGATAACGTGATCGCGCAGTCGATACGATACTTATCTCACTAGGCTCCGTGGTCATACCACCAAAATGACGCCTAATGGATAAGGGTAACTCTAAGTGTAGAAACACTGTCGTAGTCATGATCGGCTCTCCATCAAATCTATGACGTAAGGTCACGGTCATCCGTCCTGCATATGTCACCGAGTCTCTATCTCCTCTCATGTGCCACGATAGAGATCCACCATGAAACTCCAGCGTCACGAACCCCAAAAATCCGGGCACCGCCATACCAAAACTAATCAATCCAATGGATATGGATGATCAGATGGTTCTTGATCGTAAAACTGGTCGTCGGTTTGCTGATCTTCCTCCTCCTCGGGGTACAAGACCTCAAGAGGCTGTTCCTCTTCTTCTTCCTCAAACTCTTTATCGCATAAAGTAAATATACAGGAAACACATACAATAAAGAGGTAAGACAATCTAAAATCACCATAAACATGGCCAATAAGAAGACGCCAAATATCATGTATACAGTTTATGCAAAACAAAAAGCCATAACAAAAATAATAAGGGAATAAAGTAAAGCTTAGATATCATAACGTTACATAACATCACAGATATAACACAGATAAAAAAAAAACACGAGATAAAACAATATCACGGATAGAATAAAATAAAAAATAGACAACCATCATAATAATTACCGGATAAAGATAAATAGAGAAAATGGAATATCATCCAAGATATAACCGAGATAAAGATAAATAGAGAAAATGGAATATCATCCAAGATATAATCATATACACTAAGACACAATCCTACTCCATGGAGTTAAACACAAACAGATATCGAGAGAGAATGACTTGCAAAATCTATTAGTACCACGGTGCCCAACCAACTATCACGCTGTCACACGTTGCGTCAATAGCCTATGACACTGGGAATCCACCATCCAGGCGTAGTATAGTTCACGGTCTCCCGTTGTGGCACTATAGGCAATGTACTACTAGACTTTACAAACCTCGATTAAATATAGTGCGTGTCGAGTCCATTAGTGTGCTATCGGTTTACCACAGCCCAGCGGAGCTACCAACTGTCCATATGTGGGATCCCGTACACTAAAGTCTCCAAGTTCATTAGAACAATGAACCACACTACGTTTATCGCATCGATAACACGATGTGATTCGTCTCGTCAACCAAACACCAAAAATTGGCATAAAGACAATACATAATTCCAAAAATATGAAATTATGAAAATGCCCTCAAGATAATATGCCCTCAATGGCAGAAAAATAAAAAGCTTGTACGGGTTCTCATTTTCCCGACAGCGAAAGCTTGCCCTTATTGGCAACAAATATATATATATAGAAAACCTGTACGGGTTCACATTTTCCCGACAGCGAAAAATACAGTAACGGTCAATCGCGTAGAAATTTTATCGCGTTTTCGAAATCTCGTCGTTTTATAATCGTTTTGAAATCGCGTAAATATATTTTTCTGTTTTCAAAATCGCATAGGATTTTTAATACGTTTTCTCAATCGCGTAAAATTTTTAAATCATTTTCTTGACCGAATTCCTTAAAAATCACTTTGTTTAAATAAACGAAATAATAAATAATACTTTTAAACTACGTATAATATTTTCCATACCGTATCCTGTCTTTTGGACATCTTTTCTATCTTATTTGTCCGTTTTTGCTAAAAATTGACAGTATTTTGTTTAGAAAATTATATTAATGGTTTTCTAATTTTACCATAAAAATTCTGTTTATTAAATTTTTAAACCATATAATTAATCCTTTTGAAAACTACTAACATGCTTCAAAATACAGCATGAGCTATATGTTAGAAATTTTTGAAAGTTACTGTATTTCTCTTTACAGTAAAAATCATTAATATTAACCTCTTAAACTTAGTTCTAACCACTTTATTTCTTTAAAACTCATTGTAGAAAATTTACTTTAACTTGTATTGCTTCTTCTTGATTGAAAATAGCTTAGAATTAATTTTAGAAATCATGAATTGTCTAATTTGGCATGTTGGCCGAATTTGATAAAAACTTTGCATTTGATTTCCAAATTATTTTTCACCTTCTAAATACATGTAAAATCTCTTGTATTGTCTACATTGATTAAATCATTACCTTAGAAAATAATATTAGAAATCAAAATGTTGAAGTTAGACTTGTTGGCCGAAATTGTAAGGTTATGCCATTTGATTTCCAAATTCATTTTTCTTGACTTAAACAACTTGAAACCTTCTTAATTCTCCTAGGTTAATTAAATCACCTTTTAAGAAAATTAAGAGAACATTTTGGTTCTCCATTTTTGTTAGTGGCCGTGAGCCATCATGAAGTGTTCTTTGGAACACACATGCATTTCCTTGACATGTTGTTCACATCCTATACATTATCATGCAATTCTATACTTTATCATACAATTCTAACACATGCAATATTATCAAAGCTTGTAGACATGCAACTTAAAGCTTGTAGACATGCAAATTATTACAAACAACAAATAGGAAAGCTATTAACAAATACACAACCACATCAAATAAGTTACTAACAAACACAAACATGAATCCTTATGGATTCTACAATCACAAAATCAAAACTCCATCTTCTTACCACCATCCATAGGTGATAAGATTTGTCTTCCTCTTACCTTAAATGAAGACAAATGGTTTTCTTTCACTCCTCCTAGTATTCGGTTTCCTCCACCAAGTACCTAGCAACTCAAACGAAATTCTACAAGTTACTAACCATGAAAAAGAACCTAAACCATGGATAGATCATGGCTTAGAACTTTGAAAAAGAAGAGAGAAAAGAAAAGCATGAGATTTCACCTTCTAGGTAAAATCTTCAAGATTGGTTTCAAGCTCCAAATGCAAGAATTTGTAAGAACTCTCAACTAGAGATGTTCTTAGGATGGTGTTTAGGTTTAGAAAAGTTGACTTGATTGAATTTTGGGTGGTTGGATGATCAAGAAGCAAGCTTGGCGAAAATGGTGAAGAAAAGAAACAAGAATGGTGGCTAGGGTTTTTGATGAGAGAGAAGAGAGAATTTTTGCATGCAAGCAAAGTGAAGATTGATCTCTCACCTCCCTTGGCCGTAGCTCATCAAGCATGCAAGGTGTGCATTTGCTTGGCTTCATCCAAGCCCTTGGATGCATCAAAGGTTAGGATTAAAGCTTGCTTAACAAGCTTGTCTCCTATTGGTTGGCTATTGATGACTCCCCAAGCCTAGTCACACTGCTCATAAATTATCAACTTAGTCACTAGCCGAAAGTCATTTTGTTGCGGAAAGTTCTCTTGCTAATGATGATTAATTAAGCTACTAAGTTAACCGTATTAGCTAAACATGGGTCTGCAAAAT
This sequence comes from Ormosia emarginata, assembly GCA_029884605.1. Taxonomy (NCBI): domain Eukaryota; kingdom Viridiplantae; phylum Streptophyta; class Magnoliopsida; order Fabales; family Fabaceae; genus Ormosia; species Ormosia emarginata. The sequence goes on from JAQQTP010000074.1 coordinate 5,918,722, forward strand.
ATTTAGGGTCCATTTGTCATTTTATTATCTTGACTAATAAAATAATATTATAATATTATAAAATTATTTTATTTGACAATAAAATCTAAAAATTAAAAGATTATTTATTGTCTCATTTAGAATCGGGTTTAGTAAGATCCCCCAATTCTAAATAATAAAATAAGATTTTAGGCAGGAAAAATATTATTTTCTGTCTCGGAGCAAATCACACAAAAAGTCCATATAAAATCACAGACAGTAATATCAGACATTAAATCAAGTAGAAAACAATTAAAAACAGCAAAAATAGCAAAAACAGCACGTTCGGGACGTAATGGTCATTTTTCCATTTTTTTCCCACAACGTAGCTAATCGTCCAAAAAGTTCAAATAAAATTACAGACAATATTAATTGTCTGTATATCTTCCAGAAAAATTAAAACAGTAGCTCGGAAAAACTTTTATTTTACCGTCTCGGAACAAATTACGTAACAAGACCAAATAAAATTTGAGCCTGTATAAACATATTTGTATTTCATACAGAAATCGAGAAACAGTAAAATAAGGACACAACGATCATTTACACAATAACTTGAAAAACAACAAACAGTACATTCGAAATGTTTTCTAAAAATTGGGGCGTTACATTTATAACCTTTGAGAGATACCTCACTCTCTTTACAAATAAGGCATATCTCACCCTTTTCTCAAAGAATCAAAGTGTTTATAAGATGAAACCCTCACAAGAGTAGATTACACAAATTGAAGCCCTATGATGCTCTTCAAGAATATCTCAAATATGTACAAAATATAGCACAAGTGGTTTAATGATGATTCACGGATTAGAGTGATTGAAAGATGTTTCTCAATTATTGGTTACAAATGATGCCTCAAGATGTGTATTTATAAGTTTCCAGATCAATAGAGCTGTTGGGTGGCTTTTATGGCAACATTAAATGCCAAGAAAATAGCTGTTGGCACTGTTAGAATGCTGGTAATCAATTACACACTATTGGTAATTGATTACATGGCTGTATGAACGTGTTCTTGGCTTTCTGGGTAGGATGTAATCAATTACTAGCCTTGTGTAATCGATTACATGGCCTTTGCCAGACTTGTAATCGATTATCGCACTTGGTGTAATCAATTACAAGGCTTCTTCCATGCTTGTAATTGATTACATGCTCAATGTAATCGATTATCATATCTCTGTTTAGCTTGTAATCGATTACTACATTTGTGTAATGGATTACCTTGCCCTTTGAACACATTTTTCAAGCCCAATTAAGTCTCCAGCCCATTTTTAACATTCGGGAACTTGGACTAAACAAGATTTACAAATGTTTAACATAATCCAAGATTGAAATCAACATTTCTTTAAAATATGAACTTTGAAAAACAAGTTGATTTAAGAGATCTTTGAAAAAGCATTTGAATATAATTGAGATACCTTGAGAGCATTTCACATTGATGTTCTAAGACCTATATCTAATATACCTCTTTTGACCTTGGTCTTCATCTTGACTTTGTTATCATCAAAAACTCATTTGATATGCTTCAAGAGATAAGTATTCACACAAACAAACTCCTTTGCTCCAACCTAAGAAATTCCATCTCTTTGGCATTCTGTAGGTTTTGCGGAAAGAACTTCCTAAAAAATGTTCTCTTAAAGACCTCCCATGTAATAGGAGTCCTTGCAGCCACCAAAGCTCTCTTGGCATCTACCCACCAATCCTCAGCTTCACCTTCCAACATATAAGTAGCAAAAAGCACCTTCTGTTCATCTGAATAAGCCATGACCGTAAAAATATTCTCCATTTCTTTGAGCCAACCCTCAGCTCTAATCGGCTCATACTCTCCTTTAAAGGAAGACAGATTAGATTTTCAAAACTCAGAGATATTCTGGAAAGTATGGTTCCTTCCAGTTACCTCCTGATCTGGTTGCCCCTGATGGTGTGGTGCTGGTGTAGGTGGTTGATGTTGAGTCGTCGATATTCTTTTAAATATCCTGTTTGTAGTAGCAGTTTGCTCCATCACAGCTTCAACATGAGAAGCTGTTTAGTTCCTCAAAGCCTCAGCCATCGCTATAAAGGCTCCAACCATACTTGGGTCTTCGTTAGATGAGTTTCCTGTCTGACGAGTTTTCCGTTTTGGTGCCATAGTTTCTTGCATTCACAGAACAATACATATTGAGTTGATCAGTCCTTAATATCTTGTACCCGTGTAATAGTAGCTATAAACAAACCAATACTCAAACAAGAGACGAGAAAAACAAAGCACATAAAGGAATGCATAATCAGTCCATACCCTGGCTCAATAGGACGAACTGCTCTGATACCATAATGTAACACCCTAATACAATTTTCATAAAATACACGGAGTATTTCAGGACAAATCGCATTAAACGTGTCATTTCAAAGAATGCATAAAAATAAAATCCATAATAACCTTTATAGTTATTAAAGAAAGCCTCGAATGATAAAAAGATCATATATACATACATCTCTAGCTAATAAGTCATATCGTATACATAAAATTTTACATACAACTAGAAAAGTAATAACATATGAACTGGTTCAAAAAGAAGCACAACTACTAAACTAAGTCTTTTGCTTCTTCTTTTCCTTGCCCTTTCCTTTTGGAGAGTCCACACCTGGAATTATATGAAGTATATAGGGGTGAGAAATCACAATTTCTCAGTATTCGCATACCAAGATCAGTAGCTAATCATTTACAACAAATAAATAACTGAGCACATTAATAATATAAACAATATAAATATCTGATAATCAATAACATCAAAAGATTACCCATACAATCCTAAGCTATTATCAAACAACGACTAACCAATCAATCGATTAAGCAATGACAATTGCCCATACAATTATCAACCATGCAATGCTTTATGTGATGAGGTATGATTATGCTCAAACAAGTACTAATATAATGTTTATGCAATGTAAATGCAAGTTTTGAAATTTGAAAACACAAGCTACTTGCTTAATTTCCCAGAAACCTCTATTTCTTGTATATACAAAGTAGAATAAGCCCAAAAGCCTAATCCCACTTAGTAATAGGTAAACACTTTCCCTTAACCAACGTAAGAGTACTATTATTACCCCCATACCGGTAAGCTTGACCAAAATAGCATACTAGTTATGAGAATCTAGATCAACACCTTGTTCTCTAGCCATATGATTGTGCACACCATCTAAGGTCATAATACATAGGAAATTAATAAATACCAAGTTTGAAAACTAATTATCCAAGCCACAATTAAATACCAGAACATAGGAACCTTGGCCTCACTTATCCAACAAAGGTAGTAAGATTCATATCTCCAGCTAAATAGTATCTAGAACATCACATAATCACTCACAAGTGATTTAGAAGTCAACCTCATGATGACCAAAGTTCTAAACACCAACCTAGGCATTCTATCATACTTTGAATGTAAGCATTTCCAAACTTTTCATATATGCAAGTTGATAAATCTTCCCAAGAAATATCTTCTGAAGTGTCTCATAACATCCAAAAAGACTTGCACAAATGATCCCGTCAAGAAAAAATCAATTTCTCTATAAACAGGGAGCTTGTAATCAATTACGCCATTGTTGTAATCGATTATAACAAAGTTAGAAACTTGGTAATCGATTACACCCTTATTGTAATCGATTACAACAAATTCCAGAACCTGGTAATCGATTACACTCTCCTTGTGATCGATTACATCCGTTTCAGAAGCTTTGTAATCGATTACATCAACCTTGTAATCGATTACATTAGGCATAAACATGGTTCTGCAGAACGTGGTACTGTTCCATTGGGACAAATCACATATTTTGATCACTTCAAACCAGTTTCTAGGTGATTTTATGTTCCTAACAAGTTCACTAACATAAAGGAAACACAAAACACCAATTGTTTCATCAAAATTGGATCCAAACACAAAATCACCCATTAAAACCCCAAAACCTACACTTTGAGCATTTTAGGTCAAAAATGGATAGTTTTAGTTTCTAATCCATACTCTTTGCATAAACAAGTCATAAACAACATTTATAGCTCATCCAACAAGAAAATCACATATCACACCACAGGAACTCAATTTAACATATTAGACCTCAATCAAACCTAACATGGAGAAATGAGGAAAAAGATGAAACTAAGTTCAAGAACCCCTACCTTCAAGCTCTTTAAACTGTAGAATATGGTGGAGATGATGAAGGAATGATTACAAGTCTTCAAGCTTCCTTTTCCCTTTACCTTTCCTCCTCTTCCCTTCCTTCTTTTCTCTTTTCTCTTCCTTCTCTCCTTGTTCTGTTTTCAACCGTGAAAGAAGAATGACTTGTGATAGAAATATCACATAAAAGAAGTCAAGAAAGAAGGCTAAACCGTGGATAGCTTAGGGCCTATAGTTACTATACTAGAAATTCTCGATCTGCTAAAAACACTCAACTTTAGCTAAATCTAGTTTTCCAAGTTCTAACAACTTTCAAATAAATCGTAGGATTCATTAAAAATATTGTTGCACCAACATCTTCATTTTTCATATTTGTGACTAGTCATTCCGGCTTAAATTAGACAACTAGTATGCCTAAAATTACCAAACTGATTCCAAAATTCTCAAACTTAAACCACATCACAGAATACACATTTGTGACTTAGAAATAAATTATTCTCATCTATTTCCATTAGCTAAGCCATTTATGCTGATATCTGGGTCATTTTAAGCTATTTTTTACCTTTCGGCTTGCAATTAAATGCCTAAACTAACTCAGATTGTCACAAAATTAAACAGGTATGTTAAGCAAGTATTAAGCTACCTTTGTAACCATTTACTAGTGTAACAAGTTGAAGAGAATGTTATATTCACTAGGCATGATTATACATCATAATGCATTGTGTAACACCCTTCCTAGGGTATCACATGTCTGACTCCCGACTCAAAATCTGAAAATCAGGTCATAAAAGGTTTGAGTTATAAAAGATGGGTTTTAAAATTTCCTTTTTGCTGAAACATAAACTTACTGAAATTTAAAAGTAATATGGAAAAATATATTGAAATAGATTCATATACCCTATTGACCCAATTGTTCCATTTAACAATTTAAAGAGAAATATAAAACTTACAGACTTTTTTTTTTCTAACAGTAGTAACCCTTTGACAGGTTCTACTTAATAGTACGGTATAACACTAACGTTAAATCTTAACATACTCGTTTCTTCTCTTGTATCCAACTTGATGCATCAAAACTCTACTTCTTGTCTATTCGGCACATCTTCGAACTTGAGACAACCACTTTTTAATGTTTTCATCAATCTCTAAGTATCTACCATCAGTTTCTTCTTGGAAAACTCGTTCTATCTATTACGTATTTATTTCACAACACAAACCCAACCAAAACATAAAACAAAGAGGTGAGATCACCTACACCAATACCAACATGGCAGCACAGAGATAACACAAACAGTATATCATACAGATAGATCATACCACAATTATGATCATGCCATCAACATTAATCAACTATCATCATCCAATCATTTATCAGTTCAATTATCATAAACAACAATTACGATAATGCCCTCAACATTATCATCATCATCATCCAAGTATTCAAAACAATTGTCATAGCCAATATTCCTTAATTAATATATCACATAGATATAAATGTTCAGATTATGCATGTGCACAAGACTCAATTTCCTACTCCATGGAGCTAAACTCAGGTCGGAGAAATGATCGAAAAGATCTGTCGGTACCACATGCCTTAGACCACGTGCTATAATCCTCATTTTGATTTTGCACATCTAGCATATACACAACAGTCTTTTATCAGATCTTGAATAAGAATAGTGTCTAGGTCAGGATCATTGGTGTGTCGCGTCAGTCTAACCCACGGTTACAGTAGAGCGACTCACTGCCCACTGTAGGCAACCTGCACTTGGATGCCCCCAAGGTCAACGAGTGACCTACACTACGCATATCGCACCCACTCAAGAGGTGTAGGCAATTAGCCTTATCTAGTCCATCGGACCATTCCAATGCATGTATAATGCACCAAATACGAAATCATAGAAAGGATACCAATCACAGGTTTAACTCATAATTTTTCAAAATATATTTTATACAATGCACTAATATCTCAGTGCAAGTCCAACCACAAGGGCCATACTTTTCAATTTCATTTGTTCAATTTAAATCATATGCTTCAACGTATATTTTTCCAATACGTAAAGTGCCCCAAATACCAAATACAGGTATCTCTTTCTAATGCATATAAAATGCATCAAAAGCTAATCGTAGACAAAACTCGTCATTTTCTCACACAGTGTTCATACACTGTTTTGGTAGTAATCATCATATTATCATGTTTTTATAGTCATAAAACACTTTTGCCATATTTTCCCAATCGTGTAACATTTTTGTTACATTTTCACAATTCAAAAACGTTTCTGTTATATTTTCACAATACCATAACACTTCTTTTACATTTTCACAATACCGTAACACTTTTGTTACATTTTTAAAATTCCAAAATGTTTTTATTACGTTTTCACAATACCGTAACACTACTATTACGTTTACAAAATTTCATAACATTTTACATTTGCATTTATTTTCAAAATGTTGCAACTCTTTACTTGCACTTTTAAATCACGTATTTAATTTTTCAACATTTTTCTCAATCGCATAAAAATATACGTTTCTCAAATCGCGTAACGATTTTCCACCGTTTTCAAAATCGTGTAACTTAAAAATCATTCTTTTAAGTCGCGTAAATCATTTTCCATCATTCTCAAAATATTTAAAACACTTTCTAAATCTCATAGTAGTTTTTTCACCATTTTCAAAATCACGTAAAAATATTCTCTCATTATTCAAATCACGTAGTGATTTTTCAACAATATTTCAGTCGCGTAAAATATTTAAACGCTTTTCAAATAGTGTAGAAATATTTAAACATTTTTCAAATCGCGTAGAAATATTTTACTGTATTTCAAATTGTTTTTAAGATACGTAAAATATTTTTCAATATTTTACAATCACGTAAAATATTCCTCAATATTCCAAACATTATTTTGGACTTAAATAAATCAATATCATTTTCAACACGTTTTTCAAATTGCGTAACTTAAAAATCACGTTTTTAAGATACGTAAAACATTTTTCATCACCATTTCATTACAAAAAATATTTCTTAACCTTCAAAAATTTCATTTCTACTTTTCTCAAAATAATATGACTTTATACTTTATTTAACACATTTTCTTACTCAAGAAAATCTTTTTCCACATTTCTTTACTCAAGAAATCCTTTTCCAAAATATAATCCACAAAAATCACTTTTCCATTGATATAAATCAATGTTTCAAATCTTAAAATTCCCTAACGTTCTTCAAAACTCGAAAATCAGTTATACGTTAGTAAATTTTCAAAACACCATTATATTCTTCATTTTTCCCAAATCATTTCCAAACACAACCTTCTTCAAAATAAATTGAAGTTCGAAAACATTTTCGTTTACAAAAACTTGATTTCTCAAGTAATAAACACTCTAATTCCCTTTTCAAATTCTTGTGCGAAAATCATTTCATTATAAAATCAAGGTATCCGTAAGTCTTCAAAAATCGTGAACGTGTTCATTGAAAACTGTCAAATCTTTCGAGTGACAAAACACTTCGTTTTATAAAATATCACTTTGTTCCATAAAAATCAAGGCATTACAAGCCCTAAAAAATGTGGACATGACTATTGAAATCATCAAATATTTTTCCTTCTAAATTGATATGATTTTACACAAACAAAACCATTAAAAATCCTTTACAAAAATCATGAACACTTGGTCTTTGAAATCAAGTCATTTGTTCATTTTCATTTTTCACTTTCTTTGCAAATCCTTAAAATCAACATTGCCCGTTTCATTTAAAACTCATGTTTAGAAAAATACTTAGGATCTTTATACACAAAATAAATCAATAAAAATTCCTCAAAAATCGTGTTCTTGTTCTCTTGAAAAACAAACCATCTGTTTATTTTTCATACTCTTCAAATCATCCATTTTCATCTTTCATGAAAATATTAATTTGTGAACAGCTATTTTGAGGTGTCTTGGCCGAAATTCACTAAGTTCTAGGGACCCAAAATTAATTTCCCTTGTTCTTGAAAATTTTCAACATAAACCTAAATCATGAGTGTCAAAACCGTGACCACTCTCCCTTGGCCATTAGAGCCAAAAATTGATTTTCTTTCCATATTCACAGCATGGCATACACATATATATTTCATCATAAATACTACAAGCATGCCATATACTCATCATACATATTTTAAGCATACTATCAAGGCCATAAAATCATACAAAGCATATCAAGTATAAGCAAATAATCAAAGCACATAAACACCCACAAATAAATTACATGACCATGGATATGAATCCTCACATGGATTCACCATCCATCAAATATAAGACCATCTCTCACCACCATACTTGGTTGGTGAGATGGATCTCCCTCTTACCTCTTGAAGATCCTCAAAAGCTCCTTGTTTTGCTTCTCTTTCCAAGTCCTTCACCACCAAGGGCTTCTCAAATACAAAACAAAATACATAGAAATTAGTATACTAAGCTTGATTAAGAGGAACCATGGATCAAACATGGTTTAGATCATGAAAAAGAAGAGAAGAAATGAAGTCTTCTTACACTTCACCACAAATACCCTATAACTTTGATCTTGAAGAAAGTCCTTGAAGATGAATGATTTAGAGAAAGTCTCCAACATGAAAGTTGCTTAGAATAAGGTAAAGATTCAAGAAGTAAGGTTGGTTAAAATTATTGAGTGATGGAAGTCATTTTTAGGGGTCTTGGCCGAAACCTTCATGAAGAAGAGATGGAGAGAAAGTGGAGAGAAATTTGATATGGTTCTTTGGTTCTTGAAATAGAAAAGATGTTCAAGTAAACTAAAGTCACAATTTTGGCTTCCTAAGGCCTTCTTGGCCGTGCACTTGTTTTGAGAAAAAGGTGAGAGAGACTTTGTTTGATTAATTGATAGAAAGGTGATAGGAATTATCAATGAGAAGTTAATATTTAGGCCCCCCCAAGACTACTTGACCGTGAGCCACTTTGAAACAAAAGAGATAGAAATGAATTAAAGATAACATGTTTCTCTTTTACTAAGTAAGCATAGCCATAGGAATTGAAAAGAATAGCCACCAAACATTGACTAACTTTGTATAGCTTCTTGTAGGCATAAAGACAATAGCCAAATGAATTAATTGCATGAATCTTGTCTCCTTCAAATGAATGGCCGTAGAAAACAAAATGAAGAGCCACCATAATTGACTATTTCATTGATATTTGATATAATTGAAGAAAGAAGAATTAAGTGTATAATTTTGGCCATAAAAAAAATGCATGGCCGTATAGTGAAGAGAGAAAATAGTGAATTATTTGAGCAAATAATTGGTACTACATCATTTAAGAGAAAAGGTGATGAAGTGATATAGCAAATATATAAAATGATTTTGGCCCCCTTTGGAGTGCATGGCCGTAGCTATGCTTGGAGAGAAAGAAGAGAATATTTTTGCTTTAGGAAAATGATCAATAATTATGTATAATTGACCAAGACATCTAATAATGACATAAAATTTTTCTTTAGCTCCAAAATGAAGCACAAAACCATCCCCCCTTGCTTTATGCATGCAATAATGTTGTCATCATTATTAGCCACCATCTAGAGCATTTTTAGCCATTGATTAATTCAATGGTTAGGATTTAGATAGACTTTTGTTTTAGAAGACTTAATCTAGGCCATTAGATTTTTCCTTCTTGAAATCTAAGCCATTAGATGCATCTCTAAAATGAAGGGTCAAGATTACTCCTTCTTACTTTTAATCCAAGAGTCAAAATTAGTCTTTGCTACTTTTTAAGACCAAATCTCCACCATTGATTAAATTTACAACCAATGGTCATAAATGGTCCTTGTTACTTTACAAGACCAAATCTCCACCCTTAATTAATTCTTCATCCAATGGTCATAAATGGTCTTTGTCACTTTTTGAGACAAAATCTCTACCATTGATTAAATCCATATCCAATGGTTACAAATGGTCATAGCCATTTTATATGACCAATTCTACACCGTTGATTAAATCGACGGTTGATATCAAAGCCTTCCTTATTAAGCTTATTTAGATTAAATCTCCACCATTGATTAAATTAATGGTGGATATCCAAACCACCAATGTTGACTTAAGCAGTATAATATTTATTTTTATATGCTAAAAGCCCACAAAATTATATTCTTGTATTTTTTATCGTCCGATAAATTAAATACAGTACAAAACACAGTACAAGAAATTTTCTAAAACTGTTTCTGGATTCAGGTTTAGTAAGATCCACTGTCTCTGTCTAAACAGTACAAATTTTTCTATGCGTAGAAAAATTTTTCACTTTGCGGGACCCACCTGGGCCCACGTATGGCCACTTGGGCCCACATACACCCCCTGGGCCCACAAATAGTAAAAAATTTCATAATCATCCACAAAAATCACAAATATTAGAAAACACACAAATATCAAATCAGATTACGTAAAATAATTAAGACTTTTCAGTAATAATTAAATTACGTAAAATTTTTCCTGCCCGAAAATTATTATTTTCCTGCCCGAAAATTATTATTTTCCTGACACGGAGTAAATCACTCAAAATGATCAAATACGCTGACGGAATATTCAAAATAATTTTACAGCACACAGAAATCACTAAATAGTAAAATTCTGTTAACTGTCAAAATTACTGTTTAAGAGATAGGAAATTTTGGGGTGTTACACATTGCATAAAATGACAATTGTGTGGGAAATTATCCTGTTTTCATAATTAAAGTAATATGGACCAACAGGGAAGGTTGCCTTGAAAGTATTTGGAAAGAACGAAATACGATTATAGGCGAAGAATTATTAGTAGAACATATATTTTTTTTATTAGATATGGTATTTAGTTGATTATGTAAATGATTTGATTTAATAAAGAACTTGATTTGGTTATATATGATGTACTTGTTGGTACAAGAATTTGATAAAGGTTAATAATTGAACCTCTATTTCAAGAAGAGAGAGGACTAGATTTAGCAGTTTGCCACCTCTTTAACTTATATAAATATAATTATGTTGAGTTTTAAATAAAGAATGTGTTTTTCCTTGAAACAACTGGAAATACTACGATGTCATATATTTACAAAACTACTGAGAATTCTTTGAATTCTCACCCCCACATGTTGTATTTCCGTATTATTTTCAGGAACACCAAAGGCTTGGCATGAAGAAAAGAAGACAGGTATCACAGAAGATAATCTTATATGTAATTATTAGATGATGCATTATGTATTGTCTGTATATGTATTGCCATGGAGGCACATGATGAAGAAATGGTATTAAGAAGTTTGTAATTGTATAAAATATTATTTCGATATATATGTATTATTAAATCGATATCAGGCTCATATTTTCATACAGATCATGTTTGAATTCATGAATTTGTATTTAGTTTTAAAGTGACATCACTAATTCTAATTACTGAGGCATGATCCTAAGCATGTCATTAGTACTAGTATTAGGGTGTTACACACAATGGTGGGTCTCTCTTATTGTACTACTGCCTCAACTTTATTAGGGTCCACATAAATTCCTCCTTTAGAAATTATATGGCTCAAAAACTGAACTTTGTAATACCCTTAATAACACGTTGGACTTTTATATGTTTACAAAGGTAGCATATGACTTGTTTAACATGCCTGTTTAATTTTGTGACAAATTGAGTTCGTTTAGGCACTTTGTTGCAACCTCGAAGGTGAAAAATAGCTTAAAATGACTCAGATAATAACATAAATTGCTTAGATAAGGGAAATAAAATGGATAATTTATTTATAGGTCACAAATGTATGAAACAAGATGTAGTTAAAGTTTCAAGATAAACTGAGTTAGTTTTGCATTTTTTGGCATACTGGTTGTGCATTTAAAGCCGGATTGACTAGTAGCAGATATAGAAATATCAGATAATGATGAAACAACTTTTTATATGAATCTTAGTATTTATTTTAAAGAGTTGGAAGTTAAAAATCTTGATTTAGCTAAATCTAAGAGTTCTTAACAGATTGAAATTTATTAGTTATGGCCTAAAGGCCTAAAAGCCAAGGGAAAATCCAAGGTGTGATCTTCCAAAGCTTGTAGCTTCATCTCAGCGACCAAGGTAGGGGATTAGAGCTTCTTTTTATCATTTTCTGTATGAATGCACTTTTGGTGCATAATAGGTCAAAATGAGTTCTAGAGGTGTTTGATGTGTTTGACTTGCATGATTGCATTTCTATGGTCATTTATGACTTGTTCATAGTATATGTTGAAGTTAGAAACTTAGAACATCTCATTTAGACCTCTGATACACAAAAATGGGGTTTTAGGTCAAGTATGTGATTCTTAGTGTTTGAATCCAAATTAAGAGGTTTAAGTTAGTGATTGATGATTCCTATGTGTTAATGAACTGATTAGGGACTTTGAATCACTTAGAAACTGATTTGGAATGGCCAAAAACCATGAAAAGAACTAATGGAACAGTACCACAGTTCTGCAGAATTTTGCAGAATCTGGTTTCTGCTATGAATGCCGCGGCATGTGGATGTCACGCCACAGTGTAAGGTTGTTTTTGCTTAGTGCGTTGTGGCATGTCAACGTCATGCCACGACGTGAGGTGCATCAGTATGAAAACTTGAGAGCAGGGCGCCATGACTTGCCCAAGTTTGTGTCGTGGCGTGAGGCCCTGAAACTTGCCAAAATGTCATTTTTGATGTTTTTAAGTTCTTGGCTAGTTGGAATCATTTATATATGTTTCCTAAAGTGTGTTAAGACATAGATACAGGATATTTCAAGAGAGGAACTATCACCTACTAAATATGAGAAAGTTAGGCCTTTGAACATCCAAATGAAAGTGGGTTGTCATAGGTAATGTCTAATGTACTGCTTGAGGTAATTAGGTAAGGGAATGATCTTTTGGTATGTATATTATATGTATGAACCTTAGAGTAACCAAGAGTAGAGGTTGCCAAAGGAAAGTATCCAACACCTTAGGCCATTTATTGTGGTATTTATGTCACTTGAGATTTATGAGCGATGAGTTGGTGTTTAGATGCATGCTTGAAGGAATTCTCTGGTTGTATTAATCTATGTAAGTATCTTTGATGATCTACACAATTATCATGGCTAAGGGAGATATTTGGAGAATTCACACCCTAACGTCTCGATAGAGCCATGCCAAGGGAGATAATTGGGAAGTCCTTAAAGGTTCTTTGAGCCTGGATTCATGCCCTAACTTCTCGATAATGTCAGGATACATGTAATGTAAGGATGAACTTTCCCTCTATTTACCACAAGATAATACACTAAACCAATATTCCTAGTTAAACATATTGGTTCTGAGTTGGACTAAGTATGTATGTACGAATATATGTAAATATATCTTATTTAGCATGCGTTAAGATTATATTTACTATGTTATGTATGACTGGTTGTGGTTTACTCATACTGAGAAATGTTGTTTCTCACCCCGCTGTGTTGCCATCTAATTCCAGGTGAAAGTTCTTCCAAGAACAAGAAGAAAAAGGAAGCTAAAGAATATCATAACGTTATAGTTATAATACAACTATTGTATCTTATTAGTACTTCTTTAGTAATGTAAAGAACCATGTAACACTTCAAGCCTTTGCTAAGGCTAATGTTGTATATAGTTATGTGAATTTGGCTATGAGTTTATGTTTTTCGCATTTCCTATGGCTCTCTATAATGTTTCCAATGAACATTATCGATATATGTAATAGTTTATTATGTATGTAGTGACATTGTAATGTTGTTTGTCGTTATAAATGATTCATTTATTGAGACTTCAGTATGAGGATGTTATATACTTCTGTTAGCCAAAACTCACACTTTGACAATCTGGCAAACAACTTATTCTCTTTGAGATTCTGTAAAACTATCCTTACATGCTGCTCAGGTAGCACCCTAAGACTACAACTGTGAAAATAAATCATATACCTAAGTATATAGCATTAGGGTTGTCATTTCTAAACATAGGACATAACTTTAAAACTTGTACAATAACTAACTACACATATATATATAGAAAGCCTTTGATAAAATAAAAAGAACAAAATAATTTTACACAACAGGAAACTTGTTTTTTACTACGAATTCACAATATATGTCTGAGATACATATAAGGACTAAAACAAGCCACCAACGCATAAGAACAAAACTAATAAACTAGATACATCAAAAAATATATATACAAAATAGCAACTAAGTCTTCATTGTCCTCATTTGCTCCTGGTCTGATCTTTGGCTGGATTTATCATAGAAATAAGAAACTAGGGTGAGAATTGAAATTCTCAGTAATAAATTTAAAACATGACATCATAATAAATCTAGCTACTTGAAAAAAAAAAAAAATATATATATATATATATATATATATATATATATATATATATATATATATATATATATATATAAGTTAATGGAAAGGTGGTACAAGCCAAAAATTAATCATTTCCTTTCCTGAAGCAAATATCTCAATTATTGATAAAAGAAAACACTTTAATCAGTACATAACAATTTAGCTCAAAACAATATATTCATTTACCATTGGAAAGGTAGCAAGTAAATTTAAACATTTTTCACCACTGTAAACACTTACGTTATCCATCAACTTCTCACCAGTATAAAACCAGACAATTGCCCATACAATTGTCATTTATGTGATGCATGATGATGTATGAATATGCCTAAGATATGCCCTAAGAAATGCTTATGCCATGATTTAACAAAACAATCTTTGTTTTTAAAAACCACATGTTATTTGAATATTTCCACGAAGCTCTTTTGTTCCAAGAAGCTATATTGTTCCTTGTATTATTTCTGGGTAGGCAGGATGTAACGTCCTTAATTTCATTACTAATTACGTATCCGGATTTATGTATTAGCAAATAAAATTTAGTATGTCACTAAAAATTAATCAAATAAAATTAAATTATATTTAATTGATATACAGAAAATATGAGCCTGTTAAGGAATATTATAACGTGCATATATTAAAAGTATAATGTATGGCACATTCTACAATACAATAATTTACATAAACTGTTACAAAGTATTATTTATACAAAATAGAACATAAATTACTGCAAACTACACTAAGTCTCCCACTTTTGCCTCCTGATTGAAAATCTCGACCCTAGAAATATTATGGAAAACATAAACAGAAATGGAGTGAGAATTCCATAAATTCTCAGTAATATTATTAAAATCTATGACATCATAATACTTCCAGCTGCTTTGGGGAAAAATTATTTTATTTAAAAACTTATTTTTTTTATTCTTAGGAAGGTGGTAAAATCCAAATTAAATTCTTCCTCTTCCCGAAATAGAAAATTCAATTATTACTAGTTTTCAAAAAAATATTCATTATCAAACATCAATTTAATATCCACAATAAATTTAGAAAACAAACATTATACAAGCATCACAAATAACTAAATAAACTCAATTTCATCTTAATACTTATTTATTTTACTTGGCAGTAGTCTACTTTCAGGTTGGTGCACTTCAACCTATTCATGACCATTCGTCAGTCACACAGAACTACTCCGGGAAATGAGTAACCTGAAGACCTCTAGTAAGGGAATGTCCAACCTCAACTTAGAGTTGTAAGTAGAGAGGGAATGTCCATCCTTAACTACTATAATAAGGAGGGAATATTCGTCCTCACACTATCCACAAAATAGGATCACCTCCAACAACAAGAAAGAATTCAAGTAAAGGATAAGGGAATGTCTATCCCTAATCTCTTTTACTCCGGAATGGACGGAATGTCCATCCCCACACTTCTATTCCATCTAGTGAAGTGGATCATTTCCTAGGCTACTCAAAAGTCTTCAATTTACAAACACATCAACATAACATAATTTTAACTTCAAAGGGCAGCCACTACCATGACCATTAACCATCATACATAACACAATTTCATGCCCCAAAATATCATCATTTTTGGTTACATAAGGTAGCCATGTTGCCGTGATCAATAGTGGTCAATTCAAGGCAAAATTTTCATGTAACAATAGATTAAAGTTTAGTCATAAACTAGATCAATATCTCCGTGATCATTCAACATCCTTCAAAAATAGCAGGTTTGTTTGTTAGACCAAAAGACATTACAAGATATTCATAATGTCCATATCTAGTCCTAAAGGCAGTTTTAGGGATGTCTTCTTCTCGAACCCTAATTTAGTGGTACCCTAATCTTAAATCAATCTTTGAAAATACATTAAAACCTCTTAACTGGTCCATCAAGTCATCAATCCTAGGCAATATATATTTATTTTTAATTGTTTCCTTATTCAATTGTCTATAATCTATACACAATGTTGTGCTTCCATCCTTCTTCTTCACCAAAAGTACGGGAGCTCCCCAGGGTGAGACGCTAGGTCTAATAAACTTTTTATCGAACAATTCTTCTATTTGTTTTTTAAGTTTAGAGAGCTTTAAAGGAGACATTCGATATGGTGCTATAGAGCTAGGCAATGTTCTTGGCACTAAATCTATAGTAAATTCTATTTTTCTCTCAGGAGGTAATTCTTTAATTTCATTTGTAAGACACCTCTGGATATTCTCTTACTATAGGAATACTTTCTAAACTCTATTTATTTTCAGAATTCAAAGAAAACAAGAGAACATAACCTTGAGCTTCTTCTACCAGGCAATTAGTAATTTGGCTGGCATTTTGGAAAATAGTTTTAGAAGAAGTATTTACGAAAGAAATATCATATAGAAACACCAAAGTTTTATCTGAGCAATTTAGAACAACATGGTTTATTGATAACCAATCCATACCCAAAATAATGTCTTTGTCAGCAAGAGGTAAACATATGAGATTTATAAGAAAGTCTCTATTTTCAACAGTGACAGAACAATTTAAACATATTTTGGATGTAGTTACTAGTTTTCCTGTAAGAGTAGATACTGTTAAATCATAAGGTAGGTCTGACACAGGTAAATCCAAAATCCTTACATAATCATAAGAAATAAAAGAGTCTGATGCTCCTAAATCAAATAATATAGTTAAAAAATTATTTTTAATTATGCACTTACCCTATATCAGATTAGAGGATTGAGTCGCTTCTCTACCGCTCAAAGTGAACACCCTTCCTCTGGTTTGGGGTCTAGGAGTGGTAGCTCCTCGTTGTTGAGAACTGGAAGTGGTTGTCCCTTGCCGCTGGGAGCAATCTCTGGCATAATGCCCCTTCTTGCCACAGACAAAACACTCTATCTAGTCTAACTGACATGCTCTGTTACCGTGGAATCTATCATATTTTGGATATTTAGGCACTTTATCCTCCTTCTCAACTTGTTTTCCTTTCCTTGTTGATTTGTGAACCATTGAACATTTTTCTTACCCTTATCATCACCCCTCTTTCTTTTTTGAAATCCTTGCGGTTTAAATTCTAACTGTAGTTTGGAGGTTTCAGACTCCACGATCCTTCATCTATCTACAAGAGTAGAGAAATCTCTAATCACTAGAGGTCTCACCATTTTTTTGATTTCATCTTTCAACCCAATCTCAAATTTCACACACTTCCAATTTTCATCCGGATTATATCAGAAGTATGATGAAAATTTTGATAGTTCATCAAATTTTGCTAAATATTAACTAACTGTCATATTTCCTTGTTTAAGCTCTAGAAATTCATTTCTTTCTCGTCCTGTAAGTTTCTCAAAAAATATTTATCCAAGAAAAAATCTCAAAATACTTCCCCAAGTTATCTGAACCCCAGCAACTTCTTTTGATCTTCTAGTAGCAGTCCACCAGTGTTCAACTTCCCCCATTAACATATATGTAGCAAACAACAACTTTTGTATCTCATGACTATAAAAATATTTTCTAACTCCGTCAACCATTCTTCTACCTTTATCGGATCATGCTCTTCTTGAAATGAGGGAGAATTACCTTTTTTGAATTCATACAATTCATGAAAATCGAGATCTCCCACCAAAGCTGCATTATTCACCAGTGTGGGTTAAGCATTGGCTCTTATTTCCTCCAATATCCTCATAGTTACAACAACTTGTTCTCTTACCACATCAGCTATATTTTTAAAAGCATCTGACCGGTCTGGTGCATCACCAGCAGGGGCTCTATTACCTTGGCCATTACCTCAACCTTGGGTACGCCTGGTTGATGTCATAATCTCCTGTACACACATAACAATGAATATCGAGTTGATCAGGCTCAATATCATGTAACAGTGCAACAGTTAACTATACACATTCAATCTCAAGGCAGTTATGCAATTCTACCTATGCATCTCATCATTAAGACAAGAAAACTGCATAAGAAAGCACAACTAATCTATACCCTGGCTCAACAGGATGAACTGCTCTGATACCAAAATGTAACGTCCTTAATTACATTACTAATTACGTATCCAGATTTACATATTAGCAAATAAAATTTAGTACATCACAAAAATTAAACAGATAAAATTAAATTATATTTAATTGATATACAAAAAATATGAGCCTGTTAAGAAATATTATAAAGTGCATATATTAAAAGTATAAAGTATGATACGTTCTACAATACAATAATTTACATAAACTATTACAGAGTATTATTTATACAAAACAGAACACAAATTACCGCGAACTACACTAAGTCTCCCGCTTTTGCCTCTTGATTGAAAATCTCGACCTTGGAAATATTATGAAAAACATAAACAGAAACAGGGTGAGAATTCCACAAATTCTTAGAAATACTATTAATTAAAATCAGTGACATCATAATTCT
Organism: Ormosia emarginata; assembly: GCA_029884605.1. Taxonomy (NCBI): domain Eukaryota; kingdom Viridiplantae; phylum Streptophyta; class Magnoliopsida; order Fabales; family Fabaceae; genus Ormosia; species Ormosia emarginata. The sequence goes on from JAQQTP010000074.1 coordinate 5,937,589, forward strand.
TCTACCTGTTTTGGGGAAAAATCATTTTATTTAAAAACTCATTTTTTCATTCTTAGGAAGATGATAAAAACCAAATTAAATCCTTCCTCTTCCTAAGACAAAAAATTCAATTATTACTAGTTTTCAAAAAAAATATTTATTATCAAACATCAATTTAATATCCACAATAAATTTAAAAATACAACATTATACAAGCATTACAAATAACTAAATAAACTCAATTTCATCTTAATACTTATTTATTTTACTTGGCAGTAGTCTACTTTTCAAGTTAGTGCACTTCAACCTATTCATGACAGAACTACTCTAGGAAATGAGTAACCCGAAGACCTCTAGTGAGGAAATGTCCATCCTCAACTACTATAATAGGGAGGGAATGTCCGTCCTCACACTATCCACAAAATAGGATCACCTCCAACAACTAGAAAGAATTTAAGTAAAGGATGAGTGATAATCACATATTTTATTCATTAAGAAACCCTTATGTTTAGTCTTTTACACTCTCCATATTCTTAATTGATTGAGTTTGGTATGATTTTGTGAGTTTAAGCTCAAATTGGTCCTAATTGAATATTTTCAGCATTATTAAGACTTGACACTGTTTCTGTATTTTGGCTATAACTTGAGTTCCTGATATCTGATAATCATGAATTTTACCTTGTAGGAAAGCTAGGAGGAAGCTGTACAACTTTGATGAAGAGCTCGAAGTCCGAAACAGATGTCTAAGGGACCTAAGTTTACATGGAAGTCAGAATACGGGTTCTGTCACTAGAATCTGAACGGTGTGCACTCATAAAATCATATCTCAAGCTGTAATAATGGAGATGGGCTCAAATTTGGATATTTGATAGTTAAGATCCAAATAAACAACCTTCATGAAGAACACTTTTTGAAAAAATGAAGTCTAATGGGTCAGTTTGAGCTTGCAATTCGGAACAGAGGTGCTGAAGTTGGGTTTGAGCAACCTGCGGTATTTGGGTCATATCTTAGGCTGTAGGAAGCCAAATTGGACGATCCAGATATACATGTTATAGCCAAGACAAAGATCTACAACTTTTATGAAGAGTACTTTTCATGGATCTGAAGTATAGTTAGTCATTTTTTGCTTCCAAGTCAGACGAGAAATTTTCATCCTCAACCACCCACTCATCCATCCACTAATCCACTCATCCACTAATCCACTCACTCATCCACTCAACCAACCCACTCAACCACTCCACTCAACCACTTCACTCAACCACCCCACTCATCCACCCATTCCCCTTTGTCATTTTGTTACCCTAGACTTCTATAAAAGGCACCATTGGTTATCATGAATAACAAGTTGTATTCTCCTTCATTTCTCTCAGTTTCTTCTTGTTTCTTCATAGTTTCTCATAGCTTTTGTATATTTTGATGCTCCCCTTCATGGTAATGGAGGGCTAAGCTCCTTTCGGTCAATTTAGAACTCTTGAAGAGATTGTGGTTTGGATTCTTGAGATCTTGGTTATGCATTGTATTTGATTTGTAATTGAATTCCTCTTTTCTTCTTCTTGATCTTGAATGCATGAATGGTGATTCTATTTATGTTGATCTGATTTGATCTTGGTTTAAGATTGAGATTTGTGATGAAACTTGGAACTGATTGATCTAAATTAATCACAGAATTGAAAAGGTTAGGTTACTGATTTGTGCCTAAGTTAATTGAATTCGGTACTTGAAATTAACATAGATCTTCATGAATGGTGTGATTGCGGATTTGTGATTATCACTTGTTAATTAAATTCCAGACGATCGTCTAGTATGAATTCTTGATTTGATGCAGAGATCTCGGTTAGATCCAAATTAACAATTCAATTGCGCTTCAAGTGTTCTATGAAGGGTCTATGATTGAATCCACCCAATCTTGGATAGGTTTCTAAATTGACTGCTCTTTAATTGTTATTTCTTCCTTTAATTTTGTTAAGTGCGATCTTAAACTGTTAAACCCCCCTTTGCTAATTTTCACTTGATTTGATTAAATTGCATCTACAATCCTCGTGGAGATGATCCGGTATTGTCACTGTGCTACAAGCTTAGGTAATAACTTCGGTTATAATTTTGACTGAGTTCGATGCTCGTCAATGAGGGAATGTCCATCCTCAATCTCTTTTACTCCAATAGGGAGGGAATGTCCATCCTCACACTTCTATTCCATTTAGTGAAGTGGATCATTTCCTAGGTTACTCAAAAGTCTTCAATTTACAAACACATCAACATAACATAATTTTGAGACTGTTAATGCACAAAGGTATGCCAGAAGATGTACGCTGGATAATTGAAGCAAAGGTCCGATTAGCAGGTGAGTCCTCAATTTCATTTGACTCATATATGCCCAGTCTTGGAAGAAGTTCATATTCTAAAAGGAGAAGAGCAAAAAGGTTACAAGTCTGTCACAAATGTGGACAATGGAACTGTAACAAGCGATGTCATACTTTGGGGATGGTTTCCGCAAATAGGGAAGATAAAATTTTCTTCATTAAGAATGGACTGAGTAAGGAGTCATTAGATGATATCTTATTGACTCTTGAGACGCATTCTTGTGGATTGGTGCATCGTGAAATTCTTAAATTGTGGAATCTCTTCAAGGATGAAGAAAAATGCTACGATCTTGGGAATCGACTCTAAAAGACCCCTGTTTGCCAATTTATAAGAAAATTGGATGGGAAGCTTATCCTCGACTCATAGAAGACGTTTAAGCCGTTCTTTCGGACGTTAAACCAGAGCGGATGTGAGCCATATCCACAAACAATCTGTACATATCATCCTCTTCTTATTCTTCATGTCATCTTTCAAACAAAAAAAAAAAAAAAAAAAATAAAAAAATAATTTAAAAAAAACAAAAAAAAAAAAAACAAAAAAAAAAAAAAAATTATGTATACGTCTTAGGGTTGGCTTTGGTAACACAAACCGTGAATGCATGCATCTGATCCAGCCTTCTTAATTGAAAAACAAAGAAGGTAGATTGTATCCCACATGTGAGGCAACCAAGTCGTATTATGGCCACTTGTCCCTTTTGGGAGCCCTATGTTCTTGTTGGTCTTGAATGGGTCGAATCTTGATCAACAATGCTTTGGCACAAAGCCGAAAAAAGCAGACTACCTCCATCCCAATCTTAAGTAAGTATACACTCATCTTTATCAAGTTTTTCTAACAATTTCAAAAAAAAAAAAAAAAATAGACGTGATGTCTCTGCACTCATGACGCGTTAAATATAAAGATACGCCATGGAAACTGTACATACGGGTATGTCATCATTTTCTATTTCTTTTATCTTTGTATCATTTTGTTGTATTTTGATTTTTGTACAGACGATCCTTTGAGCAGCGGGGTCCTTCGGGGTTTCTAGACTTCTTTACCTTGATGGTTTTCTTGAAGTCAAAAAAAAAAAAAAGATTTTGTGTCTCTTAATTTCAACCTTTTCTGACAACAGCCAACCTATCCTTATAGGTGCAATTATTCCCCTTTCCATTCTTTTTCTTATTTAAACACTCCATTTTCCTTCAACTCAGAAACACTCAAAGGGAGGAAGAGTATAGAATGGGGCCTTCTATTCGTAACCTCAAAAATATCTGTGTTTTTTGTGGGTCGAGTTATGGGAAGGGATTAGAGTTTGTAAACACAGCTAGCACTCTTGGTCGATCACTTGCTGCGAGGAATATTCATCTTATATATAGGGGAGGTTGCCGTGGGTTAATGGGGGCTGTATCACTTGCTGCCTTTATAGGAGGCAGTTAGGTTTTAGGTGTTATTCCTAAACCTTTAGCTGAAAATAACATCACTAGAAGGACAGTTGGAGAAGAAATTCAGGTAACATCTATGCATGGACGAATGAAAACAATGGTTGACAATTCTGATGCATTTTTTGTCTTACCAGGTGGTTTTGGTACTTTGGAAGAAATTTTTCAAATTGTCTCTAGGACCGAACTGAACATCCACCATAGACCCATTGGTTTGTTGAATGTTAATAATTTCTTTGATCTTTTGTTATCTTTCTTGACAAAGCTGTGGAATAGAAATTTATCACTCCTTCGGCAAGACAACTTCTTATCTCTGCCTCCACTATTGATGAGCTCATTGATAAATTAGAAGCCTTTGAGTATGTACCTGATAAGGTATTAGCTCAGATAGATTGGTCCACAGGAAGCAGCGAAGGAAGTAACAAGAAAAAAAAGCTAGATCTGAAACTTTATCTTTAATGGGTTTGATTTTATTGTACTTTGTTTCTGTTTAAATTTGTGTTAGCTTTCTCCAACAGGTAATATCTTCTATCCTTTACTCATCTATATTTTAACATTGAGGACAATGTTGTGATCTAGTTGGGGGGGAAGGATAGTTGACCCAAAAAAAAAAAAAAAAAATAAAAAAATAAAAAAATAAAAAATAAAAAAATAAAAAAATAAAAAAAAAAAAAAAATTATTGTTTTGTTTGGAAAGTATGATATGATTGTCATAGACTTATTAAACCAATTAGTGATGGCAGAGTAAGGAGTAATTTTACTCTTGAGACGCATCTTAATTGGTGGCAGAGTAAGGAGTTTTTTAGATAGTAATTAATTAGTATTAAATTGTGGAAGTACTAAAGTTTTATTGTTTGATTTCTTTTCAGGGTCTGACGTGTCACTGACAGTGTGCTTCTTTTCTGCTTGGCGTTGATTCACTTCTTATCAGGTTGTGTTGCTCTTTTCTATATCTCTCTTTCACATTGAAGGCAATGTTATATTAAGTGTGGGGGAGAGATTTTAGCATTTTTTTTACAAAAAAAATAAAAAAAAAAGGTTCATTGCGTGATTGAATAACTTTTCTCCCTTCTTGAGCTGATATGCTTGGTGATGGATGATTGAATTGATGAATTTAGTTTGATGGATGCATACCATGTGAGATTTTGAGCCTAATGGATGGATTCAACATTTATGTCATTCTCTTCTTTCTTGTGTGATTTTCACTCATGTTAATGACCACTCTAGAACTTGTTTTGATTCTTTTTGAAGCTACATTTCACTTGCATGCATGAACATGATTGAGGCCCTCTTTCTTAATTAGCCAGTTTAACCGAATAGCCAACCTTGTTTTCAATATGATATCAAGCACTCTTTTGACTTCTTGAAAATTCTCTGATTCCTGCCAACCTTGTATATTTTCCTTTACTTAACCCATTTGAGCTTATTTGACCATTCCTTGTTTCTAGCTCATTATGTGCCTTAAATGAAAAATCGTGTTCTTACTTTACCTTAGGGAATAAAAGAACATTAGCTTGGTTAATGGATGAGTTTTTGAACAAGTGTGGGGGTGTGTTTACAAAATGGTTGTTGAAAAAGGAAAGAGTGCCTAAAAAAAAAGAGGAAAAATGTATGTATATAGTTATGTTCATATATAAAAAAAAAAGAAGAAAAGGATTGGGAAATGAATATGTAAAGGGATATACATTAGAGTTGGGATGAACTTTTATGCTTGTTATTTGAACTCAGCTCTCATTTGCTTTTATTCTCTTTAGTATTTATCTTCTCATATCCATTCTATCCTCTTCTGTTACCTTGACCTCACTACAACCTTGAATAAAGTCCTCATGATTTGTGTGTGCATGTGTTTTGAGTATTGGAGAAGTAGAAGATAAGTAAGCTTATGGTAGTGCAATTTTCATAGGTTGAATTGAGTGAAATACCTACCTTTTAAACACTTGAGAGATTGAGAGGGAATCTTGTGAAGATCTATCATTCTCGATTCATGTTGAAGATACCTTGCTTGTTGGATTGAGATGTGGAGAATTGTTAACTCATGAATGTTTTGATCCCTTGAACCTTTGGTTGTTCTTTTTGATTGTAAAATTTTAAGCTCTTGAATGTCGTTGGAATTTAAATTTTTGTTAATCTCTTATGTCCTTGTTTTGGTCTTGAGTTTTGCCCAGGAATGCAAAAAGTTAAGTGTGGGGAAATTTGATAATCATATATTTTATTCATTAAGAAATCCTTATGTTTAGTCTTTTACACTCTCCATATTCTTAATTGATTGAGTTTAGTATGATTTTGTGAGTTTAAGCTCAAATTGGTCCTAATTGAATATTTTCAGCATTATTAAGACTTGACACTATTTCTGTATTTTGGCCATAACTTGAGTTCCTGATATCTGATAATCATGAATTTTACCTTGTAGGAAATCTAGGAGGAAGCTCTACAACTTTGATGAAGAGCTCGAAGTCCGAAACAGATGTCTAAGGGACCTAAGTTTACATGGAAGTCAGAATACGGGTTCTGTCACTAGAATCCGAACGGTGTGCACTCATAAAATCATATCTCAAGCTGTAATAATGGAGATGGTCTGAAATTTGGATAGTTGATAGTTAAGATCCAAATAAACAACTTTAATGCAGAACACTTTTTGAAAAAATGAAGTCTAATGGGTTAGTTTGAGCTTGCAATTCGGAACAGAGGTGCTGAAGTTGGGTTTGAGCAACCTACATATTTGGGTCATATCTTGGGCTGTCGGAAGCCAAATTGGACGATCCAGATATGCATGTTATAGCCAAGACAAAGATCTACAACTTTTATGAAGAGTACTTTTCATGGATCTGAAGTATAGTTGGTCGTTTTTGGCTTCCAAGTCAGATGAGAAATTTTCATCCTCAACCACCCACTCATCCATCCACTAATCCACTCATCCACTAATCCACTCACTCATCCACTCAACCAACCCACTCAACCACTCCACTCAACCACTTCACTCAACCACCCCACTCATCCACCCATTCCCCTTTGTCATTTTGTTACCCTAGACTTCTATAAAAGGCACCATTGGTTATCATGAATAACAAGTTGTATTCTCCTTCATTTCTCTCATAGTTTCTTCTTATTTCTTCATAGTTTCTCATAGCTTTTGTATATTTTGATGCTCCCCTTCATGGTAATGGAGGGCTAAGCTCCTTTCGGTCAATTTAGAACTCTTGAAAAGATTGTGGTTTGGATTCTTGAGATCTTGGTTATATATTGTATTTGATTTGTAATTGAATTCCTCTTTTCTTCTTCTTGATCTTGAATGCATGAATGGTGATTCTATTTATGTTGATCTGATTTGATCTTGGTTTAAGATTGAGATTTGTGATGAAACTTAGAACTGATTGATCTAAATTAATCACAGAATTGAAAAGGTTAGGTTACTGATTTGTGCCTAAGTTAATTGAATTCGGTACTTGAAATTAACATAGATCTTCATGAATGGTGTGATTGCGGATTTGTGATTTTCACTTATTAATTAAATTCTAGACGATCATCTAGTATGAATTCTGGATTTGATGCAGAGATCTCGGTTAGATCCAAATTAACAATTCAATTGTGCTTCAAGTGTTCTATGAAGGGTCTATGATTGAATCCATCCAATCTTGGATAGGTTTCTAAATTGACTGCTCTTTAATTGTTATTTCTTCCTTTAATTTTGTTAAGTGCGATCTTAAACTGTCAAACCCCCTTTTGCTAATTTTCACTTGATTTGATTAAATTGCATCTACAATCCTCGTGGAATGATCCGGTGTTGTCACTGTGCTACAAGCTTAGGTAATAACTTCGGTTATAATTTTGACTGAGTTCGGCGCTCGTCAATGAGGGAATGTCCATCCTCAATCTCTTTTACTCCAATAGGGAGGGAATGTCCATCCTCACACTTCCATTCCATTTAGTGAAGTGGATCATTTCCTAGGCTACTCAAAAGTCTTCAATTTACAAACACATCAACATAACATAATTTTGACTTCAAAGGGCAGCCACTACCATGACCATTAACCATCATACATAACACAATTTCATGCTCCAAAATATCATCGTTTTTTGTTACATAAGGTAGCCATGCTGCTGTGACCATTAGTGATCAATTCAATGCAAAATTTTCATGTAACAACACAATACAGTTTAGTCATAAACTAGATCAACACCTCCATGATCATTCAACATCCTTCAAGCTATGATTACACAAATTAAAAACATCCATTTACAAGTTAAACACAGGGTAGCCCTCAACTCTAATTATAATCATCAATCAAAGTCCCAATTCAAGCACAAAACACAATGATAAATCATAGACAAGAAGGGTGGCATATTATCACAATTTGATAGCACAACTCAAGCAATCTAACCATGATATAAAATAACCAAAATTCTGCCCTAAACAGGGCACGTACTGCCATGGCAAAGAAGTCTCAAAATCCCACCATTTTCTCATCAATAGAATATCACAATTCATTATAATCATCAATCGAACTAGATGAATAAATGAAAGAACACAAACACCTCTAAAACCCTATCATAACTGTGATACTAGGGCAACAAAGCATCAAGAAATTTTACAAACTTTTACTCAAGAATTCATATGGGAAATAAAACAAGAGCAAAAGAAGAATAGAAACACAAAAATAACAAAAAGACAAGCTATTTGTTTAAACTAAGGCCGTGAGCTTCCAAGCTCCAAGAACCAGATTTTTGCTTCATAAATAATGTAAAAAGATGGGTAATATGATAGTAAAGAATCCCTACGTCACTCCTACCTTTGTTCCCTTGAGTTTCCTTGCTTTTCCTCTTGTTTTTACTTCTTGTTTCTCTTCTCTTTTCTCTTGTCTTACTCACAAGTTTGCAACCAAATTTTTTGCTCCTTTGCTTCTGTTTTGTTCGAGAGAAAAGTGTAGAGAGAGTGAGAAAAAACTAGAGATTTCAAGGAGAAAAATGGACGGTTGGTTTGGTCAAAAAATTTTACCAAATTTTTGTTTTGTAACTTTTATATCTGTTAAGCAATCTTTTATATTCCAAAGCTAAGTTTTTAAGTTCTCATAAGTAATATGGAAAATTTTAGAATTCAACTTAGTTCTTGGATTAATTTTTCCACAATTTTTTGGATATCGTTTTTTACCAGTTAAGCTTAATTACTTTATCTTAAGTGAAGTTTAAGCTAAGAATTAAGTAAATACGCTTAATGTTACTTATTTTGATTAGTATTTTATACCAAATTATTCTCCATATTTTACTTAGCATCTCCATGAAATTTTATAATTTTATGAGATACTTACTTATTCAATAACTGTTCTCTTAATTTCTTGTCGGTATCCTTAAAAATACCAAACTGGCTCAAATGCTTCCCAAAAATTTACTACATCATTTATCCGTGGTTTATAGCTAGGAAATAAATTTTTCATATTTATTTCTATTATATCAGCAATTTTTGCAGATACTTTAATTATTTCATTGTATTCGGTGATATAGAATTACACTCAAAAAATTATCCAAATTAATAGATAATTCTTACTTGTATTCATGAGCTTCTATAACTCTATTTAGGATCATTAGGGTAGGAGGATATTACATTTATCCCCCTCTTTTTATAAATTTTGTCCTCAAAATTTGCTTACCTCATTCAAAAAGTTTTGGATAATTCTGCATCATATTGGACTCAAGCTCCCATGTAGCTTTCTTTGAGTCACCACCTTCCCATAACACCTTCACTAGAATTTGTTTCCCTCTGAGCTCTTTCATTGCTCTATCCAAGATCCTTACAAGTTTAGCTACATAAGTTAAATCATCTTTTAACTGTACTAATTCAGTTTCTATGATATGTGAAGGATCTGGATTATACTTTCTGAACTGGGAAACATGGAAGACATCATGTAGGTTTGACAAGTTAGGTCGTAAAGCAATTTGGTAAGCAACTGATCCAACTCCTTTTTGAATTTGGAAAGGACTAAGGAATCTAGGGTTTAACTTTTTGGTCTTTATAGCCTTACCAACTCCCATAGTAGGAGTGACTCTGAGGAATATATGTTCTTCTTCTTTGAATTCTAGAGGCCTTTTTCTCTCATCTGCATAACTCTTTTGCTTACTCTGAGCTGCTAACATCCTATCCTTGATTGTTTTAACTTACTCTATTGTTTATTGTACTAGTTCAGGACCTAAGATAGTTTGTTGCCCAGTTTCATACCAACACATTGGTGACCTACATTTCCTGCCATACAAGGCTTCATAAGGTGTCATTCTAATGTTGGCATGATAACTATTGTTATAGGTAAACTCTATCAAAGGTAAGAACCTATCCCAACTATCCTGATAATCGAGCACACAAGCTCTAAGCATATATTCCAAGGTTCAGATGGTTCTTTCAGTTTGGCCATCAGTTTGTGGATGATAAGTTGTAGTGAAATTCAATTTGGTTCCAAAGGCAGTTTGTAGAGCTCTCCAAAATCTAGAAGTGAACCTAGGATCTCTATCAGATACTATGCTGGAGGGAATTCTATGTAGCCTAACTATTTCTTGAAGATATAGTTGAGCTAACCTATCCAATGACCAATTATCTTTTATAGGTAGAAAGGGTGCAAATTTTGTTAATCTGTCTACTACAACCCAAATGGCAACATGGTGTAATTGGGTTTTTGGAAACCCCACAACAAAATCCATTAAGATGCTTTCCCACTTCCATTCTAGGATTTCTAGGGGTTGTAAGGTTCCAAAAGGTTTTTGATGTTCAATTTTTACTTTTTGACAGACGAAACATTTGGACACATTCTGTAATTTCCTTTTTCATACTTGGCTACCAAAACATCTTTTTGAGATCTTGATACATCTTGGTTATTAAAGGATGGATGGTGTATTTGCTTTTATGGGCTTCTTCCAAATTCTTTTCTTTGAGTTCAGATTCTCTAGGGATACACAACCTATCTCTAAACATTATTGTTCCATCTTCAATTCTTCTAAAGTCCTTTTTCTTTCCTAGTAAAATCTGTTCCTCTATTTCTTTTAAGTTTGTATCTTCTTTTTGAGCTTCTTTAATTTGAGTCTTCAAGTCATTATGAATTTACAATATGTTTAAACAGAGACTATGAGGCAACACAGTCACTGCCAGGCTCTAATTTCTAAAGCTCTCTAAGAGTTCCATTTCTTGTATCATTATATAGGATACATGCAGAAGTTTTCTACTCAGTGCGTCAGCCACTACATTGGCCTTACCCAAACGATACTTCCATACAAAGTCATAATCCTTTAGGAACTTTATCCACCTTCTTTGTCTCATGTTAAATTTTTTCTGATCAAACAGATATTTTAAATTTTTATGATCATTGAAGACCTTAAATTTAACTCCATATAAATAGTGTCTCCAAATCTTTAAGGCAAAAACAACTGCTGCTAGTTCCAGATCATGGGTTGGATAGTTTTCTTCGTGGGGTCTTAGTTGTCTAGAAGCATAAGCAACTACTCGCCCATCTTGCATTAAATCACATCCTAACCCTTTCCTCGAAGCATCACAGTAAACTTCAAAATTACCTTGTGGATCTAGAATTACTAGAACAGGTCTGGTGGTCAATTTTCTTTTTAATTCTTGAAAACTATTCTCACACTCTTGTGTCCATTCAAAAGTGCTACCCTTTTTGGTCAGTCTGGTCAAAGGTAAGGCTATTTGAGAAAAATTCTTTATAAATCTCTTGTAGTATCCAGCTAGACCTAAGAAACTCTGGATCTTTGATACAGTTGTAGGTCTTTTCCACTGCAAAACTGCCTCTACTTTACGAGGATCTACAGATATACCCTCTCTTAATATCACATGTCTTAGAAATTGCACCTGTTTCATCCAAAATTCATATTTTGACAATTTAGTAATCAATTTCTTTTCTTTTAAGATTTCTAGAACAACCCTATGATGTTTCTCATGTTCTTCAGTTGTCTTTGAATAAATGAGAATATCATCTATAAATACATCCACAAATTTATCTAAGTATGGTCTAAAAATCCTATTCATATAATCTTCAAAAATAACAAGTGCGTGTGTCAGACCAAAAGACATTACAAAATATTCATAATGTCCATATTTGGTCCTAAAGGCAGTTTTAGGGATGTCTTCTTCTCGAACCCTAATTTGGTGGTACCCTGATCTTAAATCAATCTTTGAAAATATAATAGCACCTCTTAACTGGTCCATCAAGTCATCAATCCTAAGCAATGGATATTTATTTTTAATTGTTACCTTATTCAATTACCTATAATCTACACACAATCTCATGCTTCCATCCTTCTTCTTCACTAAAAGTACAGGAGCTCCCCAAGGTGAGACACTAGATCTAATAAACTTTTTGTCCAATAGTTCTTATATTTGTTTTTTAAGTTTAGAGAGCTCTAAAGGAGACATTCGGTATGGTACTATAAAGATAGGCCCTGTTCTTGGCACTAAATCTGTAGTAAATTCTATTTCTTTCTCTGGAGGTAATTCTTTAATTTCATTTGGAAACATCTCTGGATATTCTCTTACTACAGGAATACTTTCTAAACTTTATTTATTTTCAAAATTCAAAGAAAATAGGAGAACATAACCTTGAGCTCTTTCTACCAAGCAGTTAGTAATTTGACTGGCATTTAGGTAAATAGACTCAGAAGAAGTATTTACAGAAGGAATATCAGATAGAAACACCAAAGTTTTATCTGAGTAACTTAGAACAACATGGTTTGTTGATAACCAATCCATACCCAAAATAATGTCTATGTCAGTAAGAAGTAGAGATATGAGATTTATAAGAAAGTCTTTATTTTCAACGGTGATAGAATAGTTTAAACATATTTTGGATGTGGTTACTTGTTTTCTTGTAGGAGTAGAAACTGTTAAATCATAAGCTAGGTTTGACACAGGTAAATCCAAAATCCTTACACAATCATAAGAAATAAAAGAGTATGATGCTTCTGAATCAAATAATACAGTTAAAAGATTATTTTTAACTATACATTTACCCTGTATCAGATCTGAGGATTGAGTCGCTTCCTTACCGCAAAGTGAAAACCCTTCCTTTGGTTTAGAGTCTAGGAGTGGTAGCTCCTCATTGCTGAGAATTAGAAGTGGTTGTTCCTTGCCGCTGGGAACAATCTCTGGCATAATGCCCCTTCTTGCTACCGACAAAACACTCTATCTGGTCCAACAGACAAGCCCTGTTACCATAGAATCTACCACATTTTGGACATTTGGGCCCTCTATTCTTCTCCTCAACTTGTTTTCATTTTCCTTGTTAATTAATAAACCATTGAAAATTTTTCTTACCTATATCATCACCCTTTTTTCTTTTCTAAAATCCTTGTGTTTTAAATTCTTACTGTAGTTTGGAGGTTTCAGACTCCACGATCCTGCATCTGTCTACAAGAGTAGAGAAATCTCTAATCACCAGAGGTCTCACCATTTTTCTAATTTCATCTTTCAACCCAGTCTCAAATTTCACACATTTCCAATTTTTATCCGGTTTATATCAAAAGTATGATGAGAATTTTGATAGTTCATTAAATTTTTCTAAATATTGACTAACTATCATATTTCCTTGATTAAGCTCTAGGAATTTCATTTCTTTCTCCTCTTGTAAGTTTCTTAGAAAATATTTATCCAAGAAAGCATCTCTAAATACTTCTGACATTATCTGAACCCCAATTGCTTCTTTTGATTTTCTAGTAGCATTCCACCAGTGTTCAGCTTCCCCCTTTAACATATATGTAGCGAACGATAACTTTTGGTCGTCTCTGCATCTCATGACTGTAAAAATCTTTTCTAACTCCCTTAACCATTCTTCTGCCTTTATCGGAGTATACTCTCCTTGAAATGAGGGAGGAGTACCATTTCGGAATTCAAACAAGTCATGAAAATCTGGATTTCCCACCAAAGCTGCATTATTCACCGGTGTGGGTTGAGCATTGGCCCTTATTTCCTCCAATATCCTCGTAGTTACAGCAACTTGTTCTCTAGTTATTGCGGCTTGTTCTCTGATCAATTAATTTTGAGGCATTCATTATTACATTATATTTGGCCTAATTGATGATAATTGTATCCAATATTATGTTTGTGGGTGAGTTTTAGATGATTGGGCCTCATTGAGCTTAGTTGTAAAAACTTCATTAATTTTCGGATTTTAGCTCATTTTGACCTTTCTATCTTGTACAGACTATAACTTGGGCTACAAATATCGTATTTTCATGATCTTGGAGTCCTCTGAAAGCTGAGACGAAGATCTACAATTTTATGTCTAATGTAATTTTTCTAATTCAGCTGAATTCAAGGCAAAATTAGGCCTCAAATTTAGGACGCTGTTGCTGTCACACAGCTTGGACCTTTCCTCACTAATTTGGGCCTAACTCTCTCAATTTAAGCCCAATTAAGGCAAATGATATGTCTCTGAAAAGCTTATTCAGAGGGCTACAGTTTGGGCAAGGGGTAGATTAGGAATTACATAATAATTTTCAGTTACAAATAGGTTAAAGCAGATTTCGAATTTACCTTTGGAATTGTTGTTGTTCAGTTTTAACAGATTTGAAGCAGAAACCTTTTCTCTCTTTTCATCTTCTTTATTTTCATTTTTCCCTCTTCTCTGCATTTTCGTAATGGCCATGGAAGGCTAAAGCTCCAATCTGTCCAAGGAATTCAATGATTGTGGTTAGAGTTTTGAGTTCTCTTGTTTAAATTGTAAATTCTGTTTGTGTTCTTCCCTCTTCTCCTTCTTCAATTGATTTCTGATTATGATTTCAAAATTAAAGTTAGAATTAGGGTTGATTAATCTGAATTTAATGGAGAATAGATCATCGATTAGTAATCTATGTTAATTCGAATTTGTTCCTAAATCAATCTTAATCAAGAATTGCGATTGTGATTCTGTTTTAGTTGATGAAATTCTAGGTGATTATCTAGTTGAATTCGAATTAACAGATGTGTAAGCAATATAATTCCATTCTCTTTGAACAATGATTAATTCTGCCACTTGAATTGAAGACCTTGGATTGGTGTTTCCTTAATTGAATTTTCTTAAAATTTTAACTCGTTTTCTGTTATTGTAATGAATAAAACCTCTTACTTATTGATAACTTCTAACATGCTTGAGAAATCTGAATTGGTCCTTGAGAGATGACCTAGGTTTTGCACTATGCTATATTCCATTATAAATCCTAGTCTATTTTGAGGTGAGTGCGACATCGCCGATCAAAATTTGGCATCGTTGTCGGGGATCAGTCTAAGCAAATTGATCCTAAAAGGATCATTCCTACATAATTTGGCCAAAATCCATCGTTTGGTAGGGTTTTTGAGCAAATTTAGGTGAGACAATGGCATTTTTTTTAATTTTTGGGTGAACAAACATGCTCAGAATGAGCTGAAAATTGGTGGGTTGAAGGAAAATGGCCTTCTCCACAAGGCTCACGACCTGTGAGCTACACCCTGGTTTGTCCCAAATCCTTCATTTAGACCACTTTTTCATTTTTTGAATATTTTTCATTGCATTTTTGAGTTCCATTTTAGTGTAGTTTTAAGTGTGTGGTGGTCCCATATTTTTTAAAAATCATTTGATAGGTCAATTACATTTATTTTGGTGCATTTTTAGTGTTGGATACTCCATTTTGCTTGTTTTGAGTTTTTGAGTTTTGCATGTTATATGACTAGGTCCAATCGTGGTTATTTGCAAAATTTTGATCCTGAGATAGATAGGACTTTTCATACCTTGCATAGGTTCAATAGATTTGATTCTGCATTTGCTGAGCATATAGGAAGTAGTGATTCTTCACATACTTATCATATTAGTGATTCTGCTTCTGAATTTTCTAATTCTGCACTTTCTGCCATTGATCCATCTTTCAATTCTGATTCTACTGAGCATACTGAGATTATGGATAATAGAATCTTGAAGGAGCTGGCTACTCCTGATGTTACATATCAGTCTTTATGCATTCAGTATCTTGATGTTGATGTTCCATTTGAACTTAAATCTGGATTGATTCATTTGCTGCCTAAGTTCAATGGTCATGCAGGAGAATATCCTCATAAGCACCTCAAGGAGTTCCACATTGTGTGTTCTACCATGAAGCCTCAAGGCATCTTAGAAGATCACATCAAACTTAGAGCATTCCCTTTCTCATTACAGGATGCTGCTAAGGACTAGCTGTATTATTTGCATCCAAGATCAGTCACTAGCTGGAATGATCTTAAGAGGCTATTTTTGGAGAAATTCTTTCCTGTATCAAGGGCTGCATCAATTCGAAAAGAAATATGTGGCATCAGGCAGTTTGACAGAGAACCATTGTCTGAATACTGGGAAAGATTCAAGAAGATGCGTGCAACCTGTCCTCACCATCAGATTAGTGACCAGTATTGATCCAGTATTTTTATGAAGGTTTGCTGCCTATGGATAGGAGCATGATTGATGCTGCTAGTGGAGGAGCATTGGTAGACAAGACCCCTATGGCTGCAAGAGAATTGATTGAGAATATGGCCATTAATTCCTAATAGTTTGGCACCAGAAGTAACTCAGTGGTATTGAGTAGAGGTGTCCACAAAATTGAGGCAACTTATGCTGCAGATCACAGAAAATTGGAAAGCAAAATTGATGACCTTGCATCCTTGGTGAGGCAATTGGTTGTGACTCAACAGCAGAAGCCTGCTGCAGTAGCTCCTGCCAGAGTGTGTGGAATCTGCATTTCTGTTGATCATCCAATAGATGCTTGTCCTACACTGCAAGAGGTTGATACTGATGGTACCCCCCAGGCCTATACAGCAAACATCAACAATAATAGGCCTTAGCAGTAGCAGCAACAGAGCTACGATTTGTCCTCCAACAGATATAACTCAGGCTGGAGAAATCATCCAAATCTGAGGTGGGCAAATACCTCTACACAGCCTGCCCCTACTCAATTTAGGCAGCAGCAGCAGTAGCTACCCTTCCAGTCTACTGCAGGACCCAGCAGACCATATCAGCCACCTTTCATGCAGTAGCAAAATATACAGCAGCCAAATAATGCCCCTCCTAAATCCGAGCCAACCTTGGAGGAATTGATGAAACAGATGGCAGTGAACAACTTGCAGTTCCAGCAGAGGACAGAAGCTACCATTCAGAATTTGGAGAATCAGATTGGACAACTTGCAAGTTCTATGAACCAATTACAGTCACAAGATTCTGATAAACTTCCTGCACAAACTGTGGTGAATCCAATAAATGTGAGTGCCATCACTCTAAGATTTGGTAAGACTGTTGATGCACCAAACTGTGGGTTGCAACATGAATTAGATAAGGAGAAGCAAGCCATACTAGAACTTCCATGTAGCAGTAAAAATAAGAAAACAGATTCTGTCCCCACTCCTAGTGTAGTTCCTGCTGAGCAGTCCATCCCACTACCATTCCCTCAGAGAGTTGTGCAACTTAAGAAGACTTTTGAGACTGACACAGATAGGGAGATCTTGGAGACATTGAGGAAGGTTGAGGTGAACATTCCTCTCATTGAAGCAATCAAGCAAATTCCAAGATATGTCAAGTTTCTTAAGGATTTGTGTACTCATAGAAGGAGACTAAAGGGAAATGAGAAGATCAGCATGGGAAGAAATGTGTCTGCACTTATACAGCCTACAATGCCCCAAAAATGCAAGGATCCTGGAATTTTTACTATTCCATGCACCATAGGCAGTAGTAAATTTGAAAATGCCATGTTAGATTTAGGTGCTTCAATTAATGTTATGCCTATGTCTGTGTTTCAATCTCTTGCTCTTGGACCCTTGCAAAATACAGGAGTTATCATTCAGTTGGCAAACAAGAGTAATGCATACCCTGCTGGACTCATTGAGGATGTCCTTGTTAGAGTAAATGATTTGATTTTTCCTGCAGACTTCTACATTCTGGATATGGATGGAGAATCCGAATCCAGCAAGGCTCCCATCATTCTTGGTAGACCTTTCCTCAAAACTGCCAGAACCAAAATTAATGTCCATGCAGGCACCCTTTCCATGGAGTTTGGAGATAATGTGGTTCGATTTAACATCTTGGATGCCATGAAGCACCCCATGGAAGAACATTCAGTTTTCCATATAGATTTGCTGGCTGATATAGTTGATGATAGCTTTTCTGAGCTCTTTGCTGATGATCTTCCATTCTTTTCTGATTTTGTTGATACCTACACATGTGATTCTTGTACTGTTTCAGAAATGTGCAGTGTTTGTACTGAGATTGCATCTTGTTACATGGTGATTTTGATACAGATTGTGTGGAGTCTGAACAGTTAAATGGTGGTGCAGCTGAAAATTTAAGGAAGTCAGAATGCAGTAATTTGATTACAGCAAGTACATATGAATCTGATTTCGTTGGATTGTAGGCTGTAAACATAGCTCCTACCACCAGGATCCTTCCATCTGTAGTGCAGCCACCTACACTAGAGCTTAAGCCACTCCCAGAGCACCTTAAATATGCATACTTAGAGGAGGACAAGCAGCTGCCAGTGATCATTTCTACTGCCTTCCATGCTGACCAGGAGGAGAGGTTGCTGTAAATACTAAGGAAGCATAAGAAAGCTATAGGTTGGACCTTGGCTGACCTTCCTGGCATTAGTCTTTCCATGTGCATGCACAAAATACTACTTGAGGATGGTGCTAAACCAGTGAGACAACCACAGAGGCGATTCAACCCTTTGATCCTGGATGTGGTGAAGAAAGAGGTGACCAAGCTTCTGCAAGCAGGCATCATCTATCCTATCTCAGATAGTGCTTGGGTGAGTCCAATTCAAGTGGTTCCAAAGAAATCAGGATTCACAATAGTGAAGAATGATCGTAATGAGTTGATTCCTACTAGAGTGCAGAGTAGCTGGAGAGTTTGTATTGATTACAGGCGGCTCAACCAAGCGACAGGAAAGGATCATTTTCCTTTGCCCTTTATCGATCAGATGCTTGAGCGCTTGGCTGGAAAGTCTTTCTACTACTTTCTTGATGGCTTTTCGGGGTACTTCCAGATCCATATAGCACCAGAGGACCAGGAGAAGACCACCTTCACCTGCCCTTTTGGCACTTTTGCTTACAGGAGGATGCCTTTCGGCTTGTGCAATGCTCCTGGTACCTTCCAGCGATGCATGGTAAGTATCTTTATAGATTTTTTACAGGATTGCATTGAGGTGTTTATGGATGATTTTACTGTTTATGGTTCCTTCTCTGATGCATGCTTAGACAGCTTGGATAGAGTTTTGCATAGGTGCATTGAGACTAACCTTGTTCTTAATTATGAGAAATGTCATTTTATGGTAGAACAAGGCATAGTCTTAGGCTATATCATCTCTCAGAAGGGTATAGAAGTAGATCCTGCTAAAATTGATGTTCCTTACCCCTCTTGCATGTGAGAGGTTTGTTCTTTTCTTGGCCATGCAGGTTTCTACAGGCGGTTCATTAAAGATTTCAGCAAAAAGGCCCTTCCACTGTCCAACTTGTTGCAGAAAGATGTTGTTTTTGATTTTGATGGCAAGTGCAGAGAGGCTTTTGATTGCCTCAAGGAGCTTTGACCACCACTCCCATCATTCAACCACCAGAGTGGACACTTCCTCTTGAACTCATGTGTGATGCGTCTAACTATGCATTGGGAGCTATCCTTGCACAGAGAGTTAGCAGACTTCCTCATGTCATTTCATATGCTTCTCGGACTTTAGATGCTGCACAGGCTAACTATACAACCACTGAGAAAGAGTTACTTGCCATTGTATTTGCACTTGATAAGTTTAGATCATATTTGCTTGGCTTTAGAGTGGTTGTTTTTACTGATCATGCAGCATTAAAATTCTTGTTGAAGAAGGCAGAATCAAAGTCGAGATTGATTAGATGGATGTTGCTTCTCCAGGAGTTTGATTTGGAGATTAGAGATAGGAATGGCACAGAGAATTTGGTGGCGGATCATTTGAGCAGGATAGAAGGAGTTGTTGACCCTTCTCCTATCAGAGATGACTTCCCAGATGAGCAGCTCATGCAGCTACATGATACCTCATTTTCTCCTTAGTTTGCTGATTTAGTTAATTACTTGGTTGCATCTGTTTTTCCTCCTCATGCATCTAGATCACAGAAAGCTAAACTTAAGAGTGATGCTAAATACTATGTGTGGGATGATCCATATTTGTGGAAATTTTGTAGTGACCAGGTGATTCACAGATGCATACCTAACCATGAGATCCAGTCCGTTCTTCATTTCTGTCATGCCTCTCCAGTTGGAGGTCACTTTGGACCACAGCGGACCGCTAGGAAGGTGCTGGATTCTAGATTCTACTGGCCTACCATTTTTAGAGATGCATATCAGGTTTTCAGTACTTGTGAGCAGTGCTAAAGAGCAGGAGTGGCTATCACTCGCCGACAGGAGATGCCCCAGCAGCCCATTCTTTTCTGTGAGGTTTTTGATGTTTGGGGTATCGATTTTATGGGCCTTTTCCCTGTTTATTTTGGTTTCTCTTATATTGTGCTTACAGTTGATTATGTTTCTAAATGGGTGGAAGCTAAGGCCACCAGGACTAATGATGCTCGAGTTGTTGTGGATTTTGTCAGGTCTAACATATTTTGCAGGTTTGGAGTGCCCCGAGTTATCATTAGTGGCCAAGGGACTCATTTTTGTAATCGGACTTTGGAAGCTTTGTTTCGGAAGTATGGGGTCGTGCATAGAGTGTCTACTGCATATCATCCCCAAACTAACGGGCATGCTGAGATTTCTAACGGAGAGATCAAGCAGATTTTGGAGAAGATGGTGCAGCCGAATAGGAAAGATTGGAGCCACTAGTTAGTAGATGCTCTTTGGGCTCATCGTACCGCTTACAAGACACCTATAGGGATGTCTCCTTTCAGGGTTGTCTTTGGTAAACCATGTCACCTTCCGGTGGAGATAGAGCATCATGCATATTGGGCAGTGAAGAGTTGAAACTTAGCAGTTGACCAAGCAAGTTCAGAGAGGAAGCTTCAATTGCAACAACTGGAAGAACTCCGCTTGGAGGCTTATGAGAATTCAAGGATCTATAAGGAAAAGACTAAGCATTTCCATGATAAGATGATTTCTAGAAAGGAGTTCTCCATTGGCCAAAAGGTGCTTTTGTTCAACTCTCGCCTTAAACTCATGCCCGGTAAGCTTCGTTCTAGGTGGGATGGTCCTTTTGTTGTCACTAGCATCTTTCCTTATGGTGCAGTGGAGATTTCGAATGCAGCCACCAATAAGAGTTTCAAGGTTAATGGCCACCGTCTTAAGCCCTTTCTTGAGAGCCCTGCAAGCCCAGCACCTGTAGAGGAACTCTCCTTGGCAAAGCCCTTCTTTCCCTAAGTGCAAATCTTCCCACCATGATAAGAGTGTTTTCTTCCCTTGCTCTTTTATTTCACATGTATACTTGTCTTTTGCTTTTGCTTTATGTTTCCATTGAGGACAATGTGTGATTTAAGTGTGGGGGAGGGAATTTTGCTGTTTTTGCTTTATTTTGCTGTTTCTATTTTTCTGCTTTTCTGTTTTGCTGAATTTGCTGGATTTTGCTATTTCTAATTCTGTTTTTGTTTGTTTTCATTCTGTTTTGATCCATTTTGCATGCCTTTCATTGAATATCTTAGTTTGTATAGGTTGTGAATAATTTCATCATTCTTAGTTAGAGGTTTCTTGACATGATATAAATATTTTTCTTGCATTTTTGGTTTAGCAAGCTGGCATTGAGAATTAAAGTGTTGCATCATTTGTGATAGGCTCGTCCTTGGTGAGATTTTGGACCTTATACATGGATGGATTGCATTATGCCATTCTCTTTTCTTTCTTGTGTGATCTCACCCATGATTGTTGGTGCTCTAGAACTTGACTTGATTCTTTTTGAAGCTCCTTGTTCACATGCATGTATTGAGATGATTGAGGCCTTCTTTCTTTGTTTAGCTACTTTGGCCAAATAGCCAACCTTGCATCATTTCCCTTTGATTACCCCCTTGAGCCTAATTGCCTATTCTTTGCTTTAGCTCATTTTATGCCTTTGTGAAAAACCATGATTTTACCTTACCTTAGGGAATGGGAGAGCATTGGTTCATTTCATTTGAGGAGCTCTTTTGCTTGTAGGCAGTTGATAGTTCAAGTGTGGTGGTTATACAAATTGATGTGTAATATACATGCAAGGTTCTCAAAAAAAAAAACAAAACAAAAAAAATGAAAAATAATAGATGAAAAGAAGAAAAAGAAAAGGAAAGATGAAATAAATAAAAAAAAAAGAGAATTCAAGAAAGGTTGTGAAAGCAAAAGGAAAAGTGATCAAAGTAAGAGAATGTGCATTACTTGTCATTTGAGTTCCTCCTCATTGCTCTTTTATTCTCTTGGGTGCTTCCCTTACCATATCCATATTGTTCCTTCCCTTACCTTGGCCCCATTACAACCTTGAATAAAGTCCTTTTGATCTTTATTTGCATGTGTTCCAAGTGGTGAAAATTAGAGACTTATCAAGCTTATGGTAGTACTTGCTTTCATGGGTGCTTTGAGTGTAAATACAATCCTAAACACTTGAGAGTAGAGTATGCCTAGTGAGGATCTTATCACTTTTGATTCATCATGTGATTCGATTTGTCTTCTTGCTTGCTTGAGATGTTGAGAGATATATTCATGTTTGTCTTGACTCCTTGATACTTTGGATGTTTGAATCTTGATCACTACCTTGCATTCTTGCCAATTCATTGGAAGGTATGTTGATTTTGTGTTCTTGTGATGAAACCCCTTTTGGTTCAATTTTGAATTTTTCCCAGGAGTGCAAAAGTTCAAGTGTGGGGGAATTTGATCAATCAATTTTGAGGCATTCATTATTGCTTTATATTTGGCCTAATTGATGATAATTGTATCCAATATTATGTTTGTGGGTGAGTTTTAGATGATTGGGCCTCATTGAGCTTAGTTGTAAAAACTTCATTAATTTTCAGATTTTAGCTCATTTTGACCTTTGTGTCTAATGCAATTTTTCTAATTCAGCTGGATTCAAGGCGAAATTGGGCCTCAAAGTTAGGACGCTATTGCTGTCACAGAGCTTGGACCTTTCCTCACTAATTTGGGCCTAACTCTCTCAATTTAAGCCCAATTAAGGCAAATGATATGTCTCTAAAAAGCTTATTCAAAGGGCTACAGTTTGGGCAAGGGTTAGGTTAGGAATTACATAAGAATTTTCAGTTACAAATAGGTTAAGTTAGATTTCGAATTTACCTTTGGAATTGCTGTTGTTCAGTTTTAACAGATTTGGAGCAGAAACCTTTTCTCTCTTTTCATCTTTTTTATTTTCGTTTTTCCCTCTTCTCTGCATTTTCGTAATGGCCATGGAAGGCTAAAGCTCTAATCAATCCAAGGAATTCAATGATTGTGGTTAGAGTTTTGAGTTCTCTTGTTTAAATTGTAAATTCTGTTTGTGTTCTTCTCTCTGCTCCTTCTTCAATTGATTTCTGATTATGATTTCGAAATTGAAGTTAGAATTAGGGTTGATTAATCTGAATCTAATGGATAATAGATCATCGATTGGTAATCTATGTTAATTCGAATTTGTTCCTAAATCAATCTTAATCAAGAATTGCGATTGTGATTCTGTTTTAGTTGATGAAATTCTAGGTGATTATCTAGTTGAATTCGAATTAATAGAGGTGTAAGCAACAGAATTCCATTCTCTTTGAACAATGATTAATTCTGCCACTTGAATTGAAGACCTTGGATTGGTGTGTTCTTAATTGAATTTTCTTAAAATTTTAACTCGTTTTCTGTATTGTAATGAACAAAACACCTTACTTATTGATAACTTCTAACATGCTTGAGAAATCTGAATTGGTCCTTGGGAGATGACCTAGGTTTTGCACTATGCTATATTCCATTGTAAATCATAGTCTATTTTGAGGCGAGTGCGACATCGTCGATCATTCTCTTACCGCATCAGCTATATTTTTAAAAGCTTTTGACTAGTCTAGTGCATCACCAGCGGGGGCTCTATTACCTTGGCCACTACCTCGACCTTGGGTACGCCTGGTTGATGCCATAGTCTCCTATATGTGGAAATAGGTTTACCCCAATGGTTTAATATGTTAAGTTTTGATGATGACAAATACAAGACAAAAAGAATGATGCTTATGCTTGAAATATGTGCTTTATAGATGACAAATGCATTACAAAAAGAATATTGATCATGTTACATAGATGTACTTAATGAAATATATTGTATCATGCATATGAATATATTGAGTTATGGGTTTGGACTAACTATGCTTGTTTTAAGTGAGTAATACTTTGTAGGATAATCTAAGTATTAAGAGTGAGCATTGCAACAAGAAAGCAAAAGATCACAACTATGCTCAACTCAAGAAGAATGAGAATGATAAAGATGTTTCAAGCAATTTACAAGATTTGAAGAGAAGAAATTTGTGGAAGCTTGGATCACAGCAAGAAGCCTAAGGACTAGAATTGGTATATTTTCTTTTTAGGTTTTCTCCTATGTAAAGATAGATGTTTTACAAGAAAAGAGCTCAAATATGTTTTTAGGTCTTTAAAAATGGTTCTTACATGTTTAAATGTCCAACAAACTATTTTTGGAAAGTTAATCTTAGTGGTAGTTCACACCTTTGAAAAATAGCCAAGTTTGTGTTTTGCAAAACTGACATTTAGTTACTATTTTGATCATAACTTTCAAACTACTTTGAGTTTTATTATGAAACTTATTGCATATGAAAATAGACTCAAATATCTTTCCAATGAGTGGTCATTTTCTTTAAACGGATAAGAAATGAAAAAGTTATGACCATTTTAAGTCAGTTTTCAAAAATAGTCAAGTTTGAGTTTTGAAAAACTGACCTTTGATCAATATTTTGATCATAACTCTTAAAATACTTTGATTTTTGTTTGAAAATTCTTTCATTTGAAAATAAATTCAAAGATCTTTCCAATGACTGGTCTTTTGCTTTAATCGGATAAGAAATGAAGTAGTTATGACCTTTTAAAGTCAGCTTTCAAAACCAAAAATGCTGTAATCAATTACACAAGTCCTGTAATCGATTACAACGTTGACAGAAGCCATGTAATCGATTACCAGAACTGTGTAATCGATTACTAAGTGCCCAAAAACGTTTCTAACGGCTATAAACAGCTAGTTTTCATAAAAAATCATTTCTAAACACTACCAACAGTTATTTTATCACTTGGGCTCTATATATAAGTGTTGTATGAAGCTTATACACCTCTTGAACACTTGATTTGATCCTTGAATCACCAAAATCATATTTTGAGCTCTTTATGCAAAATCCTTCTATTCCTTTGTTCTTCAATTTGTATTATCTACTCTTGAGAGAGTTTTCTATCACCCATACTTTGTTCTTCAAGTTGTATATATCTAATCTTTTGAGAGTTTCTATTCTTTCTATTCACCTTGAAATTATTGTAAGAGGGTGAGGTATCCCTCAAGAGAGAAAAGGGTGAGGTATCCCTTGTAGTGAGACTCAAACACAAAGGGTGAGCTATCCCAAAGGTGTTGTGAGTGCTCTTGATTGTAAAGGTCATCAAGCACCTGTGAAGCTTGAAGAATTGGAGGCTCTAGCACAAAGGTGAGGTATCCCAAGGTATGAAGAGTGCTCTTGTTTATACAAAGGTTTTCCTAGCACCTGTGAAGTCTAGGAGATAGTGAAGAAAATCTCAAGTTAAGCTTGGGGACTGAATGTAGGCCACAAGTGGTTTGTGGCTGAACCAGGATAAATTCTTAAGTTTGATTCTCTCTTCCCTACACTTTTTAATTTCAGTATTTAGTGTAGTATATTTATCTATTGCATATCTTGTTATCTTGGTGATTTGATTCTATAAACTTGATATCTAGCTTATTTGCTTAATTCATCATAGATCCCAAGTTGTATTTGAGTAATCTATAATAGTTGTTCCTTTGTTGTGTACGTTCCGCTGCATTTATTACTTGAGTGATTCAATATGCTTAATTTCTCAAAGTTGCATTAAAATTTGTAATCATCCAATTTACCCCCCTCTTGGGTGATGGTTGCCATGGCTAACGTTGTACACATAGAACAATGAATATCAAGTTGATCAGGCTCAATATCATATAACAGTGCAACTGTTAACTACACACATTCAATCTCAAGGTAGTTATGCAATTCTACCTATGCATCTCATCATTTAGACAAGAAAAATGCATAATAAAGCATAGCTAGTTCATACCCCGGCTCAACAGGATGAACTGCTTTGATACCAAAATGTAACGCAGTTAATTACATTACTAATTACATATCTGGATTTACGTATTAGCAAATAAAATTTAGTACGTCACTAAAAATTAATCAGATAAAATTAAATTTTATTTAATTGATTTATAGAAAATATGAGCCTGATAAGGAATATTATAATGTGCATATATTAAAAGTATAATGTACGGTACGTTCTACAAATCAATAATTTACATAAACTATTACAAAGTATTATTTATACAAAACAAAACATAAATTACTGCAAACAACACTAAGTCTCCCACTTTTGCCTCCTGATTGAAAATCTCGACCTTGGAAATATTATGGAAAACATAAATAGAAACGAGGTGAGAATTCCATAAATTCTCAGTATTAAAATTAAAATTAGTGCCATCATAATACATCCACCTGTTTCGGGGAAAAATCATTTTTTTAAAAACTCATTTTTTTATTCTTACGAAGGTGGTAAAAACCAAATTAAATCCTTCCTCTTCCCGAAACGAAAAATCCAATTATTACTAGTTTTCAAAAAAATATTTATTGTCAAACATCAATTTAATATCAATAATAAATATAGAAATACAACATTATACAAGCATCACAAATAACTAAATAAACTCAATTTCATCTTAATACTTAGTTATTTTAATTGGGAGTAGTATGCTTTCAGGTTAGTGCAGTTCAACCTATTCATGACCATTCGCCTGTCACATAGAACTACTCGGGAAATGAGTAAGCCGAAGACCTCTAGTGAGGGAATGTCCATCCTTAACTTAGAGTTGTGAGTAGAGAGGGAATGTTCATCCTTATATACTATAATAGGGAGGGAATGTCCATCCTCACACTATCCACAAAATAGGATCACCTCCAACAACTAGAAAAAATTCAAGTAAAGGATGAGGGAATGTCCATCCTCAATTGCTCTGGAAGGGAGGGAATGTCCATCCTCACACTTTCATTCCATCTAGTGAAGTGGATCATTTCCTAGGCTACGCAAAAGTCTTCAATTTACAAACACATCAACATAACATAATTTTAACTTTAAAGGGCCGCTACTTCCATGACCATTAACTATCATACATAACACAATTTCATGCCCCAAAATATCATCATTTTTTGTTACATAAGGCAGCCATGCTTCCGTGATCATTAGTGGTCAATTCAAAGCAAAATTTTCATGTAACTACACATTAAAGTTTAGTCATAAACTAGATCAACACCTCCATGATCATTCAACATCCTTCAAGCTATGATGACACATATTAAAAACATCCATTTACAAGTTAAAAATAAGGCAGCCCTCAACTCTAATTATAATCATCAATCAAAGTCCCAATTCAAGCATAAAATGTAACACCCCTTTTTGGAGAGGGAACGTCACATTATTCAACATAAAAGAAAATGCGGAAAATAAATTTTTAAACAATTAAGACCCGATTCATTTAATTCAAAATTAACTTGCTTAGTACTTCAATACGTGAGTAAAATTGGTGGTATATATTTTTTTTTAATTTAACAATGCGGAATATGAATAATGGTAAAGAACAAAACAGTAAACAGAAACCCACGTCTGAATAACATACACATACACATATATTTAGATGCCAAATATACTTTAGATACAACTTGGAAATTTCCAAAAAGCAAAACTATACCTGCCCCATGGGATTAAACATATATACCCCAGAGAAATCAGAATATACAACCCACCAAAAATAATACATTAGGCCCCCAAAATAAAACACTGGTAGCCATTAGTAGCTACCAGTAAAATCAGTCCCTCAAATGAGGAGGAACCGTATCCGGGTCCTCAACAGGATCCTCCTCTTCAGAGGAAACCTCCATGAGAACCACAGAACCACAGGCAGGAGCATGAGCAGTAGAATCAAAAGAATCATCCCAAGGGGTGTAGTAACGGTCACCCCACATCTCTCGGATGGGTAAGTAGAACTCCAGCCGCAGACTGACATGGTAGGTGAGGATCGGCGCCTCATGACATCTCCAGGCTAGGGCAATCGACACATCTCCCAGATAGACGCAGCAATTGGAGTTCAAGTTGATATGCCAGCACTCTAGCCCTCCGAGGAAGGTCAGACGCACATCACCTAGAAATTCGCGCATACGTGCCACCATCGCCTCAGTAGATGCTAGTCTTGTTTGGGCCAAAAGCCAGGAAATTCGGGATCTTCTGCCTCCTTACCGTCATCTTCGATCAATGCAGTGTACACACAGGCAACAAATAATAGAAATACAGAAAAAGAGGTAAGACATCCTACCATCATTACTAATTATAGCAGCCAGAAATAAAACTGCGCAACGCGCCCAGGTAGCAGTTCAGAAACAACATATCCAAGTAATAGGCAGTAAATTCAATAATAAGCAGATAAACAGTTCCAGGCAGTCATTTATTGCAACATTAAACAAAACAGTTCAAATTTACAAAGCAGTAATTATCAGATGATTTCATATTCCATAATGTATGTACACACGGTACTCAGAATCCTACTCCATGGAGCTAGACACAAACAGTCGGAGAGAAAGATCAGGAGACATGTCTGTAACTCGGCTGCTGCGGCCAAAGTGTTATACATCAATAATTTCCATGTGCACATCAGGCATTGTACAGACAGTCCATGCTAGATCACGATATAGGACAGTGTCTCGTTCCGGATCATCGGTGCGTTTGCATCGGTTTGCCCCATGGACAGAAGAGCTACCAACTGCCCATTGTGAAGGACCCGCACCCCGACGCCCCTAAGGTCAAACATGACCTACACTAGTCTACTTGCACCCGCACTAAGGTGTGTTCAATCTCCTAGGCAACTTGGCCTTACAACAGTCTATAGGACATCCACAATGCATAAGACTCTATGCATGAACATGTATGATTCACATTTTCATACAATTCCACAATATGCCACAATTGGCCAAGATAACATCAATATACAATTATGGTCACTCACATAGACCAATAATGTCATAATATTAAAATCAAATAAGGTAATACATTTCTAAGGTCCATTATGCATTCTTATTCAAGATTTGCCATTCTTACAAGAATCTGTCACTAAGTAAGTTTCCATAGTCAATTATATTTTCCTAAAGTAATTTATTCTCATTCACTTAGAATGGTCATTCTAAAGTCTCGAAACTTCACACTCTCTTGTTCTTGCTCTCTTGGAATTTCCTAAGTCATGTGACAAGGTTCTTCTTGGTTCCTCTAAAATTTATGGAATTTCTAATTATATTTCATTCTTCCAAATTGGCTAATTTACTAATCTATTGCCTATGTTTTAATCATTTAATTCTCCAATCTCCAATATTACAAAATTTTACATAATTAAGTCCTAATTTACCCTAGAGGTCGTGGCCTCCTTAAAGGGTCCAATTCCAAATTTTTCCTTCCATTAGTTTTTATTTTACATACTTGATTTCAATGTGGCTTGTCCTTATTACAAATTGATCACCAAGAAGACCACCCTTTTTGGCCCAAAACCGTGACCACCAAGGGGGGCTCAAATCCAAGTTTTCCTTCCATTAAATTCCATTTTATCACTTGCTTAATTTAAGTCTCATGCTTGTTACAACTTGACTACAATTTACCCAATTTTTAACCCTCAAAACTGTGACCCTCCAAGAGCCACTCCAAATTCATTTTCTTCCATTTCAAGACATCCAATCCAATATACTATTATACACAACCAATCAATCCAATAGCATAAACAAAGTAAAATCAACACACAAACATACTAATTACAAAATTAAAGAATAACCCTCATTAAGGTTTTTCCACAAATAACACAACCAAGGTTCCTAGATGCTAAAAGAGGTTGAGGAGGAGTGTCTTCCTCTTACCAAAATGGAGAAATCAAGAGAAATCCCAAGAAAACTCCTTGTAAATTTTGGATTTGCACCTCCAAAAACCCTAGAAATTTGGACATGATTAGAATAGCATATGGACTTGAAAAATGTGATGTAAATGGCCATTAGAAGGCTCTTGAAACCAAAAATGAAGAGAAGAGAAGAGAGGTCTTGAAACTTACCCAAAAGCTCAAGGCTTGAAGAAAGTGATGAAGATGATGGATTTTCAAGAAGCTCCAAGCAAGAAAAGTGTTTAGGAGGAGGAGAGGGTTGAGAAAATGTAGTTGGATGAAAAATTTGTGAAGGTTGAGTGGGGAGAGGGAGGGCTGGCCGTAGCTTATGGTAGAGAGAAGGAAGAGAAGAAGAAAATGGACGAGGAAGAAGGAAGGTAGAGAGAGAAAGGATTTAGGTTAAAATGAATCAAAGTGTGGTAAAAATTGATTAAATGAAATCAAACATTTCCCCCCTTGTTTGGGCTGCTGCAGCTGTGCATAGAGAGAGAGGGAGGAGAGAGTTTTTGGCTTCCTTTGGAAGCTAAGGGTCATTTGGTCATTATTTGGTCAAAGTTTCTCAAAGAAGCTTTGATTATTTAACATTAAATTTGAATTAAAGTGAATGGATTAGACATAAAGTAGATTGCATTAGGATAATGTGATAGGATTTTTATTACATGCTATTATCCAATGGATAATAGTTACAGTTGACAGAAGTCAGTATTTAATTAATCTGACAGATAAATTTTTCGCAGTATTATTTTGTTTTATCTGTTATAATTTCTCAAAAAACGTGAAACCTCATAAACTGTGTCCAGTCTCGGGTTTAGTAAGATCCTCCGTCGACATGTCCATAGTTCAAGGTTCTCGGAGGAAACATCACGTTTCTCCGGTTCTGCTCAGTGCGCACATAAAACGAGAAATATATTAAAATATTCGACGTTTCCAGAAAAAATCCCAGAAAATTCTCAAAAATTACAAATATTGTAAAACGACTATTCTTCATATAACTTTCTAATTTTTGAAGCATTACAGTCATTTTCCCGACTCTGCTAAACATTCACGTAAAACGAAAAATATATTAAAATATTCGTCGTTTCTGAAAAATTCTGAAAGAATTCACATAAATTACAAATATTAGAAAATGACTATTTGTGGTTAAATAAATAATTTTCGGAGCATTACACTGACCTCAGCAATTCTCAGCTTAGTACGCATGCAAAACGAGGAATATATTAAAATATTCGTCGTTTCAGAAAAATTCCTAAAAATCTTGAATATTATAAAATGATGATTTATAATTAAACAGATATTTTTCGGGATGTTACATAAAACATTGATAAATCATACACAAAAAGGGTAGCATATTATCACAATTTAATATCACAATTCAAGCCATCTAACCATGATATGAAAGCACCGAAATTCTGCCCAAAATAGGGCACATACAGTCGTGGCAATCAAGCCTCAAAATCCCACCATTTTCTCATCAATTGAATATCACAATTCATTACAATCATCAATAGAACTAGATGAATAAATGAAAGAACACAAACACCTCTAAAACCCTATCATAACTGTGATACTAGGGCAACAAAGCATCAAGAATTCATATGGGAAATAGAACTAAAGCAAAAGAAGAATAGAAACACAAAAATAACCAAAAGACAAGCTATTTTTTTAAACTATGGCCATGAGCTTCCAAGCTCCAAGAACCAGATTTTTGCTTCATAAATAATGTAAAAGGATGAGTAATATGATAGTAAAGAACCCCTACGTCACTCCTAGCTTTGTTCCCTTGAGTTTTCTTACTTTTCCTCTTGTTATTGCTTCTTGTTTCTCTTCTCTTTTCTCTTGTCCTCCTCACAGGTTTGCAGCCAAATTTTCTGCTCCTTTGCTTCTGTTTTGGCTGAGAGAAAAGTGTAGAGAGAGTGAGAAAAAACTAGAGATTTCAAGGAGATAAATTGACGATTAGTTTGGTCAAAATTTTTGACTAAATTTTTGTTTTGTAACTTTTATATCTAAGAAGCAATCTTTAATCTTCTAAAGCTAAGTTTTTAAGCTTCCATAAGTTTTATGAAAAATTTTAGAACTCAACTTACTTCTTGAATTGATTTTTCCATAATTTTCTGTATACCCCATTTTACCAATTAAGCTTCATTACTTTATCCTAAGTTAAGTTTAACCTTGGAATTAAGTAAATATGCTTACAGTTACTTATTTTGATTGGTATTTTATACCAAATTATTCTCCATATTTTACTTAGCATCTCCATGAAATTTCATAATTTTTTGAGATACTTAGTTGTTCCATAATTGTTCCCTTAATTTCTTGTTGGTATCCTTAAAAATACCAAACTAGCTTAAATGTTTCCTAAAAAATTTACTACATCATTTATCCATGGTTTATAGCTAGGAAATAAATTTTTCATATTTATTTCCATTATATCAAATATTTTCACAAATACTTTGTTTATTTCATTGTATTCTGTATTATAGAATTACGCTCAAACTAGTTCAGAAAATTACCCAAATTGGCAGATAATTCTTATCAATATTAATGAGCTTCTATAACTCTATTTAGGATAATTAGGGTAGGAGGATGTTACATTTTTTCATTCCTTTTAATTAATTTTGTCCTCAAAATTTGGTTACCTCATTCAAAAAGTTTGGATAATTCTGCATCATATTAGACTCAAGCTCCCATGTAGCTTCCTCCGAGTCACCACTTTCCCATAATACCTTCATTACAGTAATTTGTTTCCTTCTAAGCTCTTTCACTATTCTATCCAAGATCCTTACAAGTTTAGCTATATAAGTTAAATCATCTTTTAACAGTACTAATTCAGTTTCTATGATATGCGAAAGATCTGAATTATACTTTAGGAGCTGGGAACATGAAAGACATCATGTAGGTTTGACAAGTTGGGTGGTAAAGCAATTTGGTAAGCAACTGATTTGACTCTTTTTAGGATTTGGAAAGGACGAAGGAATCTAGGATTTAACTTTTTGGTCTTTATGGCCCTACCAACTCCTATAGTAGGAATGACTCTGAGGAATACATGCTCTCCTTCTTTGATTTCTAGAGGCTTTTTTCTCTCATCTGCATAACTCTTTTGCCTACTCTGAGCTACTAACATCCTATCCTTGATCTTTTTAACTTGCTTTGTGGTTTACTATACTAGTTCATGACCTAGGATAGATTATTCCTCGGTTTCATACCAACACAATGGTGAGCTACATTTCCTGCCATATAAGGCTTCATAAGGTGTCATTCCTATGCTGGCATGATAACTATTATTGTAGGTAAACTCTATCAAAGGTAAGAACCTATCCCAACAACCCTGATAATCGAGCACACAAGCTCTAAGCATATCTTCCAAGGTTTGGATGGTTCCTTCAATTTGGCCATCAGTTTAGGGATGATAAGTCGTACTGAAATTCAATTTGGCTCCAAAGGCAGCTTGTAGAGCTTTCCAAAATCTAAAAGTGAACCTAAGATATCGATCAGATACTATGCTGCAGGGAATTCCATGTAGCCTAACTATTTCTTGAAGATATAGTTAAGCTAACCTATCCAATGACCAATTATTTTTTATAGGTAGAAAGTGTGTAGATTTGGTTAATCTGTCTACTATAACCCAAATGGCATCATGACCAGATTGTGTTTTTGGCAATCCCACAACAAAATCCATTGAGATGCTTTCCCACTTCCATTCTAGGATATCTATGGGTTGTAAAGTTCCTGAAGGTTTTTGATGTTAAATTTTAACTTTTTGACAGATGTTGTGGTCTACCCAACCTTGAATTGGTGGGTAACTCATTATGCTAACCGCAAGTGCACAGGTCGCTCAAGTAATAAAAAATGATGAGTAGAGATTGCTCCCACGAGGAATATGGTTACTTTCTAATGCTAAATATTGATCTACAACTTGACTAATTCTATTCAAGCAAACATAAATTGGAAAAGGGGTTGATTAATTCAAAATACAAAGCATAACAAAAGGATAAAGATATAGTTGAGAACAAAAGGAATCTTTTTTCACCCCCTACTTCAATTGATAACATGCAATCCATTTAAGCAATACAAACGATTAGATTATGTTAGCTTAAGAAACTAACTTAGTTAAAAGTCTATGTCTAGGTCGACTAACCCTATGTCATTTACCTAGTTCACTATGCATCATGAGAACCAAAGTAAACAACAAGCATTAAGATTGATTCTCAACTATGACTATTTATGGCTAAGAGGTATATGTCTATCCTATTAGCAAATCAATCTACCCCGCCAATGGTGTGAAATTGAACATGCATTTACTAAATGTATGATCTAAAACTCAAAGTCCTATGTCTAGGCTTATTAGATTTCATCAAATCACCTAAATGCTGATCAAACAAGTAAGAGCATTAAGCACATTATGAAAAAACAAAATCCAAATCATTCATATAAGCTCAAAAGAGTACAAATCAAACAATATTCATAGGGGGATCCAAAGAATACCCTATACACAACTAGCTACTCATTGAATACGAAAATGTAATACAAAAATCTATATTCAAGATAAATGGGAGAGGGAGAAAAAGAAGAAACAGAAGAAGAAGCCTCAATGGGTTGAGCCTTAAAGTTTGAATCTTCCTCCAAGAGAGGGTTGACCTCCGATCTTGCCTCCTTCAACTCTCCTTTGACCTAACAATGAAGATCTAGCCGTTGGTTCTTGGAGAGAACAAAGCAAAAAGGGTAAAATAAGAGTTCTCAAGAGAAGAGGAGAGAAAACTAGAGAGAGAAGAGAGAGAAAGAGAGGTTGAAATTTGTTTAAAAGGTATTTATAGGCCCATATATTTCGCACCTCACATCGTGGCGTTACACAACATGTGCAACAACGTGCAAAAATTAGGGAACCAGCGCCGCGATGTTCACTTCCTTGCGTCGTGGCATGATAGCCTTGGGGTTGACAGGGTGCACAGGCAGAGAGCATAAGACTGCGGCGTAAGCATTGCAGCGCCGCGACATGATGTATTGGAGCTTGTCTTGTGATTTCTCATCCAATGCAGGGCCTTTGCTTGCATCAAGTTGGTTCTTTTGGGCTTAACCTGCAGTTGAGAAATCACCCAATCAAATACAAATGTAATCAATCTCAATCGAATCAAAGATTAGGAAGAATTTTAGCAAGGTTAGAGAGGAAGACCTCAACATGGATTTCATATGAAAATGGGGCTAAAGTCTTCTAACAGTACATAATAACAAGGACAAAGTCATCAATAATGCACAAAGAGAGAGCACAAATAACTACATTCTATGGAGTTATCACACCCCCAAACCTAAGTTTTTGTTAGTTCTCGAGCAAAACAAAGTCAGACTATGCTTGTAAAGACAAGCTTAACCTCAACACTAGTGTATGATGATTGCATTAAACCTCAAAGAATATGCATGCCTCAAAGTCGGGTTCACATTTACACCATCCTTATCATACCAACAATCAAAGGTTCAAATTATGTATGGTTCATTTCCTAGAAACATGTAAGTCAAGCCTCTTCATTTCAAATCATACTCAACTAGACAAACTTATGAGCAAACACATGGATATAAATCAAAGAATCCACAAAATTGTAATGCAACTCTCTCTCCACTAATGTAAATCATACATAAATGAGGATTAAAAGGGTCTTCATCAGCTTGTAATATAAGGCCATGGTTATGGGGTGAAGAAGAAAGGGGAAAGCATAATAAACAAATATTGAGAAACAAAAATATGTTATTTCAAGACTTGAGAACAAGTGAAAATAGCAAGGGTATTCAACAGTGAAAGATCAAAACTCACCAGAACCATGGAATGTTTTTCATTTTTAACTTTTCTTCTTTCTTTATTTGCTTTGCTTTTCTCTCTTCTTTTTTTTTATACTTATACAAAGCAATCCTTTTCTCTTTCTTTTACTGAATTTGGTTCTTTCAGGCTCATTTTTATATTTGAAAATATTAATACCCCTAATCACTGAACTCATTTCAAGAAACAACATATCATGCACTCAACAAACATTGATGGTAGGAAGAAAATGCAATGCTTTCACATGCATTGGAATGGTTAACATGGTAACGAACACAATGGTAATGAAAGACAAATAAGACCAACAGTTAACAAGCTTCAAAGGGGACTATGGATATCATTATTAAAGGGTAAGCTTGAACGGCTCAATCGGTCCAAAGATTGCCCTAATCATTTCTTCAATCATGCACAACCTAGGTTTTTGCTTCAACAGAGTTCCAAAACAATTTTAGAGATACAAGACATCTCCGCATGTACTAACCATAAGCATTCTCTAGAAAAGCACTCAAATCCAATCCGAAGCCAAATAAGCAAAGGAATGGAAAATTCATCATGCATAAAAAGAATCAAGATTGAACGACATGCTCCCAAGATCGCATAGGGATTCACATAAAAAATTGAGGTGAATTTGCATCCCTAATTATCACTAGGCAAATAATTTCACAAGAATCAATCATGCAAATCAACCATTATGTGCACCAACTCATATAATAAACAAAAATAGTAACAAAAAATTTCAATAATAATGTTAATACTAGAGTCAATATAAATATCAAAATATTAAGACACCCCCCAAACCTGAGGGAAATAATGTCCTCATTGTACATCATACATAAGTAAAATAGAAATAAATAAAAATAATAAACATGATGGAAACTACCCTAAATATGTCAAGCTACTCATCATCAACATCAACGAGGACCTCAATATCTCCCCCACTATCATCATCAGGAACTGCTAGCTCTTAGTGCTGAGTCGAAGGGTCGGCTCCATCAAAAAGAGGGTAGGGTAGCTGTTGCTAGTGAGAAGGGCCTGCACCATCAAAGGGTGGGTATAGAGGAATAAGGAAGTCATGGGCGGAGATCTGGAGGCACTCCGCTAGCCATCTGGTGCTCTCGATAGTGTATGTCTGCATAGCGGCCACTTATCGAAGCTCTGCTCGCACATCCTCAATTTGGTGGGGAAT
The DNA here is from genome assembly GCA_029884605.1 of Ormosia emarginata. Taxonomy (NCBI): domain Eukaryota; kingdom Viridiplantae; phylum Streptophyta; class Magnoliopsida; order Fabales; family Fabaceae; genus Ormosia; species Ormosia emarginata. The sequence goes on from JAQQTP010000074.1 coordinate 5,974,427, forward strand.
CTGGGCCTCAAGGGTTGCTCTCGAAGCCCGCCTCTAAGCTCTACATGGGACTACAGTAGCTGGGGGAGTAGCTCTAACCCTCCCAATGAAGTACTCATCAAGAGGCTGTTTAACATCTGTAAGCTCCTCATGCAGGCTGATGGGCACACCCTTTCTCTGACATACTCTGCGGATGAGGGAGGAAAAGAAAAGGTTGCACGACTCCATGGCCGTCCTCCACAGCTGCATGTATAGGATGTCAACGACATCAATGGAGCATCTCTGCAGGATGGCGTAGATAAGGATGACTCTGTCACACATGACCTCTAATAAGTTATTGGAGGGCAGGATCCTAGTACTGATGAAATGGTACTAGACCTTGGCCTCCGCAGTTATGCAAAAGTGAGGGAAGAATCGTGCACAACCCTACTGAGACATGGTCCAAACAACTGGCTGTGACTCAGCTATGCAGATGTGGGTTGTGACATCCTACAGGCTAATCCCCTCCGCCGACTCCCACTTGGTGAACTCCTGGTAATCACAAATCTCAGGGGGAAGGGGCAAGGACAATGTAGTTCTGATGGACTAGGGAGAAAATAAGACTCGGTGCCTCCGCACACCGACAGTGGTGGACTCTTGGTGGATGAACGCCAAGTTCACATAGAATTCATGAACCAAGGGTACTAGGGCCCTATTGGGGTGTTTGGCGAACTGCCCCCACTGAAAGTGCCGAATAGTGGCCTTAATGTCTAGCTGCAATGAGTCCTTCAAACTGAAGCCTCTCTCTACAATCACAGTTTTTGAGACCAGAGTCTCGTAATGGTCCTATGCATCAGCAGACATGAATCTCAAATGGTCAAAGACACAGGGAGGAGAAGGCTCCCTGGGCTGCTCACTACTCTTGTGACTAACTCGTTTAGGACCTATTTAGCAAATACAAATACCTTAAAAAGAGATGAGAGGGTCAAAATTGAGCAATGAAATTAATAAGACAGTTAAAACACTTAAAATCTGGAAAAATAGGGGCTAATGCCGTGACATTTACGCCAGTGCCGCGACATCCAAAGGAATTCAACCAGTGTCGCGACATTCATAGCCACGCCGCAGTATTCATATATGTTTAACCAACGCCGCAACGTGAAATTTCCACGCACCAGTAGCCCAAAACAGCCCCAACCCCACAATGTAACTTAATACCCATAAAAGCTTCTTACTAAACAAAATACTTACCAACTTAGCTAAAAGAAAACAACCAAAAAGAACCTAAGACTAAACAATCATTAAAACAGACATAAAATACAAAAATAAAAGTAAAACAGAAGAAAATCACATACCTGGAGAAGAAAGGGGAGATGGGATGCACATGGATGCACAAAAATAGATATGAGGGATTTTGGAAGAATGGGTAAGTGAAGAAATCAGAGAGAAAATACAGAGAAGATGGCAGGTAGGGTTTGCATTGTGACGCAAACCCAGTTACTTATTTAAGCAAAACATGCACACAATGCCCCAGCGTTCATTAACCAACGCCGCAATGTGCGTCAGGCTTTTCAATTTTTTTCTTTCTTTCTTTATTTTTTTTAGCAGAAAATTGGATGCTGCAGTGTTCATAAACTCATGCCATGACACTGTGCTCTCTGTGCATAACAACGCCCCAGAGACCATAATGCCGCGGCGTAACAAAGCTACCGCTACGGCGTGAGAGGTCTGTTTGCAAAATTATGCAACAGACATCGCATAACATCTGAATTGGCTTTAATGAGGCCTCCGCCACTTATAAAAATTGTCTAGCAGATTTAACACATGTATGCAACAACAAAATAGCATGAATTTTAAAAATCAAACACACTACATACTAGACTCAAAGCATAAGAATTAAACACTTAGGTGGATACATCAAAAAATGTGCCTTTTTATAGTCTAGGCAAGACTTTTTTTGCTTCTTTAACTTGGGGGAGCATACTTGAGAGAGGTCTCCCTATCATCACTTGAAGACGTACCCGGGGACCTATTGTTCATTCCATTGGCCACCTGTCCCACTTGAGTTTCAAGAGCCCTGATTGAAAACGTTTGGCTTTGAAGAAGAGAATCATTTTTGGCCAAATGAGCATCAGTTTTAGTCATGTACGAATCAATTTTCACCATGAATTGCATGAACATGTCTTCTAATGCTGGCTTCCTTTCTTGCATAGGTGGCCTTGCTTGCGATGAGAAACCAGGAGGATACGATGGTCTCTCATTGCTAGTAGATGAAGATGTTGGCCCTTGGCTATCCCTCCATGAAAAATTGGGGTGGTTTCTTCACCCAAGATTATACTGCTGTGAGTAGGGGTTGTTCTGAGGTGGCCGATAGTTTCTTGCATATTGAACACTCTCCAAAGTAGATGGGCAACTATCGTTTGCATGATTGTTCCCACACTGGTCACACAGCACGAAAGGGCTTTGATTAGGGCCTATACCCAGACTATCGAACTTGTTTGCTAATGATGCCACCATAGCAGACAAAGATGTGAGTGCATCAACATCATGAACTCCAGCTACCTTCCTTTGAGTGTTTCTTGCTGAAGGCCATTGGTAGCTATTGCCAGCTAGTTCTTCTAACAGTTAGTATGCTTTATTGAAAAGATTTACTCAATAATGAACTACCTGTAGCCGCATCCACATTTGGACAATGGTGAGGTAGTAGTCCTTTGTGAAAGGAGTAAATTTAGTGCCACGGAGGAATTTCATGGTGTAGGCACCTTCTAAGCAGATCCTTGTACCTCTCCTAGGCTTCATACATGGATTCAGATTCAAATTGTGTAAATGAAGTGATGTCATTCACTAACCCAACAATCTTGTTCGGAGGAAAGTATTTATTAAGGAATTTTCCATACATATCTGCCCATGTAGTTATAGATTCCACAGGTAGAGACTGCAACCAATTCTTGGCTTGATCTCTGAGAGAGAAGAGAGAGAGCCTGAGGTGAATGACATCTTCTGAGACTCCATTGTGCTTGAAGATGTCGCAAATCTCCAGAAAGTTTGACAAATGTGCATCGGGATCTTTATTCAGCGAACTGCCAAATTGTACAAATGTCTGAATCATTTGGATAATGGCTAGTTTGATCTCAAAATTATTTGTGCAGATGGGAGGCTATCTGATACTTAATTGGAGGTTTTCCATTTGAGGATTAGCAAACTCCCTCAAAGGCCTCGTATGATCATTGTTTTTCGCCATTGATGGTACCTTATTCACAAAAAAATGAAATATTAAATCAAAATGTATTAAAAGAAAAGACTTGAATTAAAACTAACTAAGCTCGATATCAATATTAGCAATACATAAATTAGTCGTATTCCCCAGTAACGGTGCCAAAAACTTGTTGTAGTCTACCTAACCTTGAATTAGTGGGTAACTCCTTTTGCTAACCACAAGTGCATGGGTCGCTCAAGTAATAAAAATGATTAGTAGAGATCACTCCCATAAGGAATATGGTTACTTTCGAATGCTAAATATTGATTTACAACTTGACTAATTATATTCAAGCAAACATAAATTGGAAAAGGGGATGATTAATTAAAAATACAAAGCATAAAGAAAAGATAAAGATATAGTCGAGAACATAGGGAATCCTTTTTCACCCCCTACTTCAATTGATAACGTGCAATCCATTCAAACAATACAAACAATTACATTATATTAGCTTGAGAAACTAACTTAGTTAAAAGCCTATGTTTAGGTTGATTAACCTTATGTCATTTACCTAGTTCATTATGCATCTATGAGAATCAGAGCAAACAACAAGCATAAAGATTGATTCTCAACTATGACTATGCATGGCTAAAAGGTATATGTCTCTCCTATTAGCAAATCAATCTACCCCACCAATGGAGTGAAATCGAACATGTATTTACCAAATGTATGATCTAAAACCCAAAGTCCTATGTCTAGGCTCATTAGATTTCAATAAATCACCTAAATGTTGATCAAACAAGTAAGAGCATTAAGCACATTATGATAAAACAAAACCCAAATCATTCATATAAGCTCAAAAGAGTACAAATCAATCAATATTCAAAGGGAGATCCAAAGAATGCCCTGTACACAACAAGCTACTCATTGAATACAAAAATGTAATACAAAAATTCATATTCAAGATAAATGGGAGAGAGAGAGAAGAAGAAGAAATAGATGAAGAAGCCTTAATATGTTGAGCCTTGAAGTTTGAATCTTCCTCCAAGAGAGGGTTCACCTCCGATCTTGCCTCCTTCAACTCTTTTTTGACCCAACAATGAAGATCTAGCCACTGGTTCTCAAAGAGAACAAAGCAAAATGAGTAAAAAAAAGTTCTCTAGAGAAAAGGAGAGAAAACTAGAGAGAGAAGATAGAGAGAGAGAGAGAGAGACGCTGAAATCTATTTAAAAGGTATTTATAAGCCCACAGATTTCGTACCTCACGCTGCAGCGTTACACAACACGCATTGCAGCGCGCAAAAGTTAGGGAACCAGTGCCACGGTGTTCACTTCCTTGCGTTGCGGTGTGACAGCCTCGAGTTAACAGGGTGCACAGGCAGAGAGTAGGATGTCGCGACGTAAGGATTCCAGTGCTACGATGTTATGTAATGGAGCTTGTCTTGTGATTTCTCATCCAATGCAGGGCCTTTGCTTGCATCAAGTTGGTTCTTCTGGGCATAACCTACAGTTGAGAAATCATCCAGTCAAATACAAATGTAATCAATCTCAATCGAATCAAAGATTAGGAAGAATTTTAGCAAGATTAGAGACGAAGACCACAATGTGGATTTCACATGAAAATAGGGCTAAAGTCTTCTAACAATGCATAACAACAAGGATAAAGTCATTAATAATGCACAAAGATAGAGTACAAATAACTACATTCTATGGAGTTATTAATAGACCAGACATTTGGACACATATTCTGCAATATCCTTTTTAATACTTGGCCTCCAAAACATCTTTTTGAGATCTTGATACATCTTGGTTGTTCCAGGATGGATGGTGTATTAGCTTTTATGGGCTTCTTCCATAATCTTTTCTTTGAGTTTAGATTCTCTAGGGATACACAACCTATCTCTAAACATTATTGTTCCATCTTCAACTCTTCTAAAGTCCTTTTTCTTTCCTAGTAAAATTTGTTCCTCTATTTCTTTAAAGATTTTATCTTCTTTTTTAGCTTCTTTAATTTGAGTCTTCAAGTCATTATGAATTTCCAATCTATTTAAATAAAGACTATGAGGTAACACAGTCATTGCCAGGCTCAAATTTCTAAAGCTCTCTAAGAGTTCTATTTCTTATATCATCATATAGGATACATGCAGAAGTTTTCTGCTTAGTGCATCGGCCACCACATTGGCCTTACTCAGATGATACTTTAATTCAAAGTCATAATCCTTTATGAACTGTATCCACCTTCTTTGTCTCATGTTCAATTCTTTCTGATCAAATAGATATTTTAAACTTTTATGATCGCTGAAAACCTCAAATTTGACTCCATATAAATAGTGTCTCCAGATCTTTAAGGCAAAAACAACTGCTGCTAGTTCCAGATCATAGGTTGGATAGTTTTCTTTGTGGGGTCTTTGTTATCTAGAAGCATAAGCAGCTACTCACTCATCTTGTATTAAATCACATCCTAACCCTTTCCTCGAAGCATCACAATAAACTTCAAAATTGCCTTATGGATCTGGATTTACTAGAACATGTGTGGTGGTCAATTTTCTTTTTAATTCTTGAACATTATTCTCAAACTCTTGTGTCTATTCAAAAGTGCTACCCTTTCTAGTCAGTCTAGTCAAAAGTAAGGCTATTTGAGAAAAATTCTTTATAAATCTCCTGTAGTATCCGGCTAGACCTATGAAACTCCTGATCTCCGTTACAATTGTAGGTCTTTCCCACTACAAAACTGCCTCTACTTTACTAGGATCTACGGATATACCTTCTCCTAATATCACATGCCCTAGAAATTGCACGTGTTTCATTCAAAATTCACATTTTGACAATTTAGCAAACAATTTCTTTTCTTTTAAGATTTCTATAACCAACCTAAGATGTTCCTCATGTTCTTCTGTTGTCTTTGAATAAATGAGAATATAATCTATAAAGACAACCACAAATTTATCTAGGTATGGTCTAAAAATCCTATTCATATAATCTTCAAAAACAATAGGTGCGTTTGTCAGACCAAAAGTCATTACAAGATATTCATAATGCCCATATCTGGTCCTAAAGGCAGTATTAGGATTTCTTTTTCTTGAACCCTAATTTGGTGGTACCCTGATCTTAAATCAATCTTTGAAAATACAATAGCACCTCTTAACTGGTCCATCAAGTCATCAATCCTAGGAAATGAATATTTATTTTTAATTGTTACCTTATTCAATTGCCTATAATCTACACACAATCTCATGCTTCCATCCTTCTTCTTCACCAAAAGTACGGGAGCTCCCTAGGATGAAACACTAGGTCTAATAAACTTTTTATCCAACAATTCTTCTATTTGTTTTTTAAGTTCACGGAGCTCTAACGGAGACATTCAGTATGGTGCTATAGAGATAGGCCCTATTCCTAGCACTAAATCTATTGTAAATTCTATTTCTCCCTCACAAAGTAATTCTTTAATTTCATCTGGAAACACCGCTAGATATTCTCTTACTACAGGAATACTTTCTAAACTCTGTTTATTTTCAGAATTCAAAGAAAATAGGAGAACATAATCTTGATCTCTTTCTACTAGGCAGTTAGTAATTTGACTGGCATTTAGGTAAATAGACTCAGAATAAGTGTTTACAAATGGAATATTAGATAGAAACACCAAAGTTTTATCTGAGCAATTTAGAACAACATGGTTTGTTGATAACCAATCCATACCTAAAATAATGTCTATGTCAGTAAGAGGTAGAGATATGAGATTTATAAGAAAGTCTCTATTCTCAACAATGATGTAACAATTTAAACATATTTTGAATATGGTTACTGGTTTTCTTGTAGGAGTAGAAACTGATAAATCATAAGCTAGGTCTGACACAGGTAAATCCAAAATCCTTACACAATCATAAGAAATAAAAGAGTGTGATGCTCCTGAATCAAATAATATAGTTAAAAGATTAGTTTTAACTATGCATTTACCCTGTATCAGATCAGAGGATTGAGTCACTTCTTTACCGCTCAAAGTGAACACCCTTCCTCTGGTTTGGAGTTTAGGAGTGGTAGCTCCTTGTTGCTGAGAACTGGAAGTGGTTATTCCTTACTACTGGGAACAATCTCTGGCATAATACCCCATCTTGCTACTGACAAAACACTCTATTTGGTCCAGCTAACAAGCTCTATTACCATGGCATCTACCACATTTTGGACATTTAGGCGCTCTATCCTCCTTCTGAACCTGTTTTCCTTTTCCTTGATGATTAGTAAACCATTGAACATTTTTCTTACCATTATCCTCACCCTTCTTTCTTTTCTAAAATCCTTGTGGTTTAAATTCTGACTGTAGTTTGGAGGTTTCAGACTCCACGATCCTACATCTGTCTACAAGAGTAAAGAAATCTCTAATCACCAGAGGCCTCACCATTTGTCTAATTTCATCTTTCAACCCAGTCTCAAATTTCACAAATTTCCATTTTTCATCTAGTTTATATCAGAAGTATGATGAGAATTTTGATAGTTCATCAAATTTTGCTAAAGATTAACCAACTGTCGTATTTCCTTATTTAAGCTCTAGAATTTCCATTTCTTTCTCCTCTTGTAAGTTTCTCAGAAAATATTTATTCAAGAAAGCATCTCTAAATACTTCCCAAGTTATCTGAACCCAAGCAGCTTCTTTTGATCTTCCAGTAGCATTCTGCCAGTGTTTAGCTTCCCCTTTTAACATATATGTAGCGAACGACAACTTTTGGCCATCTCTGCATATCATGACTGTAAAAATCTTTTCTAACTCCCATAACATTTCTTCTGCTTTTTTCGAATAATACTTGTAACACCTCGAAAATTCATTTATTATTTATTTCAGTTAATGCTTAGTTATTTTTACTGATTTTATTGACTTTTATTGAGTTTTATAATTTTTTTTAGTTTTGGTAATTTTTGTGGAATTATAATATTTTTTACTGTTTGTGGACCCGGGGAGGGCTCGAAAAAATAAAATTTTTTCTGGAGCCAAAAAATTTTAGACTATTAATGTGGAGCCAGGGGAGCTTACTAAACCCGAAATTGGAAACAATTTTCAAAATTTTCTTTTACTGTATATTTTTCTGTTTTAGTTTTTTGACAATAAAAATACAGTAGTTATTATCCATTAGTTAATATTTACCGAAAAATATCTAGTATGGACCAATAGAAAGAAAACTTCAAGACTAAGCAAAGTACTAGTCCAACATAATGGTTATTACTTTTTTTAACCAACAGGAAGCAAGCTTAGAGGTGAAGGTTTTGGCTATCTACCCTTGATCTAATCAATGGTGGTGGTGAGTCTCACAAAGTGGCTAAGACTCTTGGTGGCCAATGGGTGGAAAACTTGCTAGCTAAGCTTGGTGGCTAGGATGAACTTGGACACTCCCTTGGTGTCTAGGGGGCTCACAGCCAAAGGCCTTTTGGTGGGCATTCTATGCTAAAAAAAATCTCACTTGTTCATCTTTTGTTCATTTCTATCAACAAATAAGAAAAACCAAAAGCTAAACAAAAACTCTCTCCTTTTCTCTGCACTCAAACCCCACGACCAAGCATCACTAAACACCATCCCCACTTCAATAATTCAAGCCAACTTCATTTCTTGAATCCTTACATCAATTTAAAAAACTTTGTAGTTAAGGCCCAGTCCTAATTCATTCATCTTCAAGGACTTTCTCTAAAGCCGAAGTTCTAAGGTTTTAAAGGTGAAGTTCATGAAAACTTCACTATTTGTTTTCTTTTCATGCTCTAGGCCATATTTTGATCCATGGTCTTCCTATTCAAGCTTAGATGTTAATATATTTGTGTTTGCTTTTGTTTTAAAGAAACTCTTAGTGGTGGTGAAAACGTACAACAAGAAGGACAACAAGGAGCTTTGGAGGATCATCTCCAAGGTAAAAGGGAGATTAACCTCATCAACCATGCGTTGGTGGTGAGGAGTGGATTAGTGTGTGGTGACAAATTCATAAGAGTTTATTCACTTATTTGTTTAAGGCTTTCCTTATTTATGATTGTTTGGTGATTGGTATGCTTATTGCTTTGATAATATGGCTAAGTATGTGTTTATGATGCATGATGATTTGTGTATGTAATAAGATGTGATTTACATGACAAAGGAAAGTATATTGGTTCCAAAGAACCATGGATGCACACGACCTCAAAATCATTTTTGGGAGCAAAAGATTCTAAGTTATTTTACTAATCATGGATTAGATGATTTAGAAATCAAGAAAATTGGATTAAAGGTTTTTAAAATTAAAAAAATGAATTAGGAAGTGATTAAATGATTGATTTTTTGAAGAACAAAACGATTTGTGGCCAATATGCAAAGAATTGGTAGATTAGAACAAAAAGGTATTTCTAAATATAATATTGAATGGATTAAAATAGCAAAGGATTTAAATTAAGGGATTTTGAGATATAAAAGTAAGAAAAAACATATTTTTGGAATTAATTAAATTAGTGGATTTAGTTTATAAATGAGAAATAAAATGGTGACTTAAAGTTTACTAACGTATAGCTCACCCATTGGGTTTTGAAGCGCGTTAGGAAATTTTAAGCTAGAACAATTGATTTAAATCAATGAAAAAGTAATTTTGTAGGAAATAGTAGAAAATTTATGGAAAGGATTTCTTAAGTTAAAAACGTGAAAAATGAAGTTAGAAATTATATTAATTTTAGAAAGTTCAAAATGATGTTTAGAATATTGAGAAATATTTTACGTAGTTGAAAAATGATGAAAAATATTTTATGTGACTTAAAAATGTGATTTTTAAACTATGCGATTTCAAAAATGTTGAAAAATCGCTACGCGATTTGGTAAAATGTTTAAATATTTTTACGTGATTAAGAAAACGTCAGAAAATGGTTACGCATTTGAAAATGAAACAAAAGTGTTACGCGATTGTGATGCGATAAAAATATTGCGTAAATGAGAAATACAGTAAAGTTGTTGTAAGGTTGATGTACTAGACCTGGATGTATTGGTAATATTATGTAATTGTATGGGCGGTTGTTCTAATCTCATTTGGGAACAGTCAAATGATGAAATTGAGTTATGCATTGAGTTATCATGCATTGAACAGTATATAGCCGGTGGCTATTATGACTTTTGTTGCCTAAGAGTGAATGAGAATCGAATAATGAGATCTATGATGGATCTTAGGTGACCGTAAAGCTTGGCAATTTATAGTGATAATTGTTCACCTTATACACATCTGGCCATGATGAACCATTGCAACGCATTACGCGCTTGACAACACTATCTCTTTTCGCGCTTGGCTGAGGTTGGCAGATCTTATAGGTCATTCATCCCTGAAATTGTGATGAGCTCCAGGGAGTAGGAATTGGTTCAATATGCATACACATGGTCAGTACACATATTGTTGTGGCATGGTCAATGTTCATACAGTGGGACATAATCATTTCATATATATTGACAATATCTATTATGATAAAACTATTACTATTTATGTTACTGTGATGTGTGTTTACTAGAATTGTTTTTGAATTGATAACATGAATATAATTTATGATATCTGTATGTATGGAATGACTTTGTCATTCATATCATTCTTTGCTACCATACTGGTATTGATGAATGGGATCCCATTTCTTTGTTGTACTGTTTTGTTGTGTTTGTATTGTTAAAATTTATATAGTAGACGAAGCGAGCTTCTTAGACTTGATTGGAGGCAATATTCTGAGTTATGTGACGCCATCAAGGAGTGATCTTCCCAGTTTCGACAGTATGCAATTTTGTGGAGGAACATATATCTAGCGTGTCGAGATGGATGTAGAACGAAATAAGTATGTTTAGTTTTCTCGTTAGTTTTATTACCGTGCTATTAAGTAGGACCCGTCATGGAGTTTGCTACTATTTTCTTTTGAGTTTGTAAGTTTTATGTTTACTGAATATTTGTTAAATATTATGTGGTGTCAGTTATGTGAGTCTTAATCAATTCAATATGTTTTTAAATATTACCTACAATTTTGGTAAATTTATATTTTCAGTAAGAAAGAAGTTTTAAATCTGTATTTTAAAAAAAAATCAAATCTTTTATAATTTAATTCAGTCTTCTTTTGTTGAGTTGGTAAATATGGCACCCGAAGGAGGATGTTACATTAGTTGGTATCAGAACACGGTTAGAGTCTTTTGGGATTTTGTGGTTAGGTTTGTCTTATTTTTATTGTGTGTTTCTTTGTGTTTGGTTTCTGAAAGGAGACAGTATTACTTGAAATGGTTACTTTGGTATCCATTGCATTTTAAATTATCTGTCTTTGAAGAAATGAGATGGTTCGTGGTAGACGTGGATGTATAAAAGCAAGACGTAATGTTGACGATATGACTACAACTGTGGAGCGATACAGAGAATGACTGATGTGATTGTACGACAAAATTGGAGTCTCGTTTAACAGCAGGAACTAGAAGTTGAGGTTCAGAATCTCCTGTCGGAGAGTTAGTTTTGGGGTAACCTTGGACTACTTAGATTCCAAATGAGGAATAATAAAAAGGTTAATCAATTTAAACGAAAAATGTATTCATAATCACTGGGAAGTCAACAACAGCAGCAGTCATGTAGAGGAAGTGCTGGTAGCAATAAACCTAATCAGAAGGCGACACCTTTACAAGTATGTATGAAGTATGGAAAGGGTCATGCAACAAAGCACTATAAGATCAAGGGAGTGGTCTGTTTCAAGTGCAGAAAATCTGGACATATTTCTAGGAATTGTACTTCACCAAAGACTAAACCTTTTGTTCATAATAAACGTATTTCAAAATCTCACATAGAAGGAAGAATCGATATTCCAAGTGGAGCGAAAGCATCCCAGACTGAAGACTTAAACAAGGGAGATTGTGCCACAGGAAGTGATCCTTTAATTATGTTGTATAATTCTGGAGGTAACCCATTTCTTTATGGTATATGACTATGAGGGTCAATTAGAGTTATCTGTGTCTTCGTTATCTTTTGACCTAGTTATCTTTACTCTATTACAAAAACTTCTTGTTGAATATTCAAGTTGCTTAAACTATCCTATGTCTATCAAAGATTGAATCTTTTCTGTTGAGTTGATTTGTTTATCTTTTTTTCAAAATAGATATAATCTTAAAAATGGATTGGTTATTTTCCAACCATATCCTTTTAGATTGTTCCAATAAGACCGTTTTTCAGACGCGTTATAGGCATTATGAGTATCTTGTGATGCCGTTCGGAGTGATGAATGCTCCAGCCATATTCATGGATTACATGAATAGGATCTTTCGTCCATATCTAGACAAATTTGTCGTTGTCTTTATTGATGACATTCTGATCTATTCTTGAAATCTGGAGGAGCAAGCTAAATATCTCAGTATAGTTCTTCAAATTTTGAAGGAGAATAGGCTATACGCAAAGTTGTCCAAATGTGAATTCTGGTTAAGCAAAGTATAGTTTTTAGGCCACGTGATTTCAAAAGAAGGAATTGAAGTAGATGCCTCAAAAGTTGAAACAGTTCTTGAATGGGAAAGACCGAAGATTGTATCAGAAATCCGTAGTTTCATCGGATTAGTCGGTTACTATCAAAGGTTTATTGAGGGTTTTCTAAGATCGCAGGACCTCTCACCCAGCTTATGCGAAAGAATCAACTGTTTACATGTATTGATGCATGCGAAGAGAGTTTTCAAGAGTTGAAGAGGTGGTTGACTACTTCACCGGTACTGATTCTACCTAATCCTGATGAGCCTTTTGATGTGTACTGCGATGCTTCATATCAAGGTTTGGGTTGTGTGCTAATGTAACACAGAAAAGTGGTGGCATATGCTTCAAGACAATTAAAGGTGCATGAGAGGAATTATCCTACTCATGATTTGGAATTAGCTGCTTCTGTTTTTGCACTAAAAGTCTGGAGACATTTTATCTATGGAGCAACGTTCAATGTCTTTAGTAATCATAAACGCTTGAAGTATCTGTTTGACCAAAAAGAGTTAAACATGAGATAGAGGCGTTGGCTAGAATTTCTGAAGGACTAGGATTTTCAGTTATAGTATCATCCCAAGAAGGTGAATGTCGTAGCGGATGCTTTACGTAGAAAAATGCTTAGTACTTTTGTTATGATGATCAAGGAGAGCAAATTAATAGAAGAATTTTAGGATATGCAATTGTCTATGAAGTTGACACCGAGAAAGATGTGTTTGAACATGATCAATCTCAAATAGTTTGATAGATGAAATCCGAGAGAGACAAAACGATGACCAATATTTACAAGAAGCGAAAGAAGTAATGAAACAAGGAGCGACGTTAGAATTTAAAGAAGGAATAGATGGAATTTTTAAATTCAAAGGAAGGATTTATGTGCCCAACGATCAAGGACTTAGGAGATTGATTTTGGATGAAGCTTATAGGAGTAAGTTGAGTATGCATCCCGGAGCCACAAAAATGTATCAAGACTTGAAGCAACTGTATTGGTGGCAAGGGATGAAAAGAGACGTCACTGAGTATGTATCATCCTGCTTAGTCTGTTAGAAGGCTAAGGTTAAACATCAAAGACCTTCTAGAATGTTGCAACCTTTGTGTATTTCTGAATGGAAATGGGATGATATAACAATGGACTTTGTGACTAGACTACCAAAGACTAGAAGGGATCATGATTCTATTTAGGTAGTTATTGATCGCCTTACGAATTCGGCGCACTTTTTACCAATTAATATCAAAGACTCAATGGAAAGATTGACTCAGGTATACATCGATGAGATTATTAGGCTGCATGGTGTACCTTCTAGTATTATTTCGGATCAAGACCTGAGGTTCACATCCAGATTTTAGCAAAGTTTACAAGAGGCGATAGGGGATGAAACTTCGTTTAAGTTCTGTTTATCATCCATAAACGGATGGTCAGTCGGAAAAAACGATTCATTCGTTAGAAGATTTATTGAGGGTGTGCATTTTGGAACAAACTGGAAGTTGGGATGAATTCTTGCCATTGATAGAGTTCACCTACAACAGCAGTTTTCATTCAAGTATAAGGATGGCACCCTATAAGGCACTGTATGGAAGACGATGCCGAACACCATTATGTTGGTACCAAGATGGAGAAAGTTTTGCTTTAGGACCTGAGCTTGTGAAACAAACGACAGATAAAGTTAAGATGATTCAGCAGAAGATACAAATCACTCAGAGTCGGCAGAAAAGCTATACAGACAAGGGAAGAAGACCTCTTGAGTTTGAAAAGGGGGAGCATGTATTTCTGAGAGTTACACCCATGACTGGAGTCAGACGGGTTATCAAGTTGAGAAAGCTCACTCCGAAGTTTATCGGGTCGTATCAGATTCTTCGTCGGATAGGTCTGGTAGCCTACCAGATAGCGTTACCGCCTTTTCTATCAAATCTCTACAATGTTTTTCATGTGTTGCAATTGTGGGAGTATATTCCTGATCCCACTCATGTCATAGAACCAGATACAATACAATTGAAAGAAAATTTACCCTATGAAACATTTCCTATCAAGATTGAGGATCAAAGGATAAAGTAACTTAGAGGTAAAGAAATTTTGTTGGTTAAAGTACTCTAGAGTGACGTAAGTAGAGAAGCAACATGGGAGTTGGAGGACAAAATAAAAGAACAGTATCCGTGTTTGTTTTAACATATGTTTAAGTTTCGAGGACGAAACTTTTTTTTAAAGGAGGAGAGTTGTAACACCCCGAAAATTCATCTATTTTTTATTTCAGTTAACACTTAATTATTGTTACTGATTTTATTGACTTTTATTGATTTTTATAATTTTTATGATTTTTGAAAATTTTGTGGAATTCTGATATTTTTGACTATTTCTCGGCTCGAGGCGGACCTGGGGCGGGCCCAAAAAAATAAAAAAAAAATCTGGAGCAAAAAAAAATTGGACTGTTAATGCGGGGCCGGAGGAGCTTACTAAACCCAAAATTGGAAACAGTTTTTGAAATTTTATTTTACTGTATATTTTTTTGTTTTAGTTATTTGACAATAAAAATACAGTAGTTATTGTCCATTGGTTAATATTTACTAAAATAAATCTAATATGGACCAATAGAAAGAAAACTTCAAGACTGAGCAAAGTGCTAGTCCAACATAATGGCTATTACTTTTTTTAATCAATAGGAAGGAAGCTTAGAGGTGAAGGTTTTGGCTATCTACCCTTGATCTAATCAATGGTGGTGGTGAGTCTCACAAAGTGGCTAAGACTCTTGGTGGCCAATGAGTGGAAAACTTGCTAGCTAAGCTTAGTGGCTAGGATGAACTTGGACACTCCCTTGGTGTCTAGGGGGGCTCACAGCCAAAGGCCTTTTGGTTGGCATTCTATGCTAAAAAAATCTCACTTGTTCATTTTTTGTTCATTTCTATCAAGAAACAAGAAAAAGCAAAAGCTAAACAAAAACTCTCTCCTTTTCTCTGCACTCAAACCCCATGGCCAAGCATCACTAAACACCATCCCCACTTCAATAATTCAAGCCAACTTCATTTCTTGAATCCTTACATCAATTTAAGAAACTTTGTAGTTAAGGTCCAGTCCTAATTCATTCATCTTCAAGGACTTTCTCCAAAGCCTAAGTTCTAAGGTTTTAAATGTGAAGTTCATGGAAACTTCACTATTTGTTTTCTTTTCATGCTCTAGGCCATATTTTGATCCATGGTCTTCCTATTCAAGCTTAGATGTTAATATATTTGTGTTTGCTTTTGTTTTAAAGAAACTCTTGGTGGTGGTGAAAACGTACAACAAGATGGACAACAAGGAGCTTTGGAGGATCATCTCCAAGGTAAGAGGGAGATTAACCTCATCAACTATGTGTTGGTGGTAAGGAGTGGATTTGTGTGTGGTGAAAAATCCATAAGGATTTATTAACTTATTTGTTTAAGGCTTTCTATATTATTGTTGTTTGGTGTATGCTTATTGCTTTGATAATATGCTTAAGTATGTGTTTATGATGCATGAAGATTTGTGCATGTAATAAGATGTGATTTACATGACAAAAGAAAGTATATTGGTTCCAAAGAACGATGGAGGCACACGGCCTCAAAATCATTTTTGGGAGCATAAGATTCTAAGTTATTTTACTAATCATGGATTAGATGATTTAGAAATCAAGAAAATTGGATTAAAGGTTTTTAAATTAAAAAAATGAAATAGGATGTGATTAAATGATTGATTTTTTGAAGAACAAAATGATTTGTGGCCAATATGCTAAGAATTAGTAGATTAGAACAAAAATGTATTTCTAAATATAATATTGAATGGATTAAAATAACAAGGGATTTAAATTAAGGGATTTTGAGATATAAAAGTAAGAAAAAGCTTATTTTTGGAATTAATTAAATTTGTGGATTTAGTTTATAAATGAGAAATAAATTGGTGTCTTGAAGTTTACTAACGTATAGCTCACCTATTAGGTTTTGAAGCACGTTAGGAAATTTTAAGCTAGAACAATTAATTTAAATCAATGAAAAAGTAATTTTGTAGGAAATAGTAGAAAATTTACGAAAAGGATTTCTTAAGTGAAAAAACGTGAAAAATGAAGTAAGAAATTATATTAATTTTTGGAAAGTTCAAAATGATGTTTAGAATATTGAGAAATATTTTACGTAGTTGAAAAATGATGAAAAATATTTTACACGACTTGAAAACGTGATTTTTAAACTATGCGATTTCAAAAACGTTGAAAAATCGCTACGCGATTTGGAAAACGTTTAAATATTTTTACGCGATTGAGAAAATGTCAGAAAGTGGTTACGCAATTTGAAAAAGTAACAAAAATGTTACGCGATTGTGGAAATGCAATAAAAGTATTGCATAAATGAGAAATACAGTAAAGTTGCTGTAAAGCTGATGTACTAGACCCGGATGTATCGGTGATATAATGTAATTGTATAAGAGGTTGTTTTAATCTCATTTGGGAATAGTCTAATGATGAAATTGAGTTATGCATTGAGTTATCATGCATTGAACAGTATATAGCCGGTGGTTTTTGTGGCTTTTGTTGTCTAGGAGTGAATAATAATCAAATAGTGAGATCTATGATGGATCTTATGGGACCATAAGGGGCGGTGATTCATAGTGACAATTGTTCACCTTATACAGCTCTGGCCATGATGAACCGTTGCAATGCATTACATGCCTGACAACACTATCTCTTTTCATACTTGGCTGAGGCTGGCAGATCTTCTGGGCCATTCATCTTTGAAGTTGTGATTAGCTCCATGGAGTAGGAATTGATTCAATATGCATACACATGATCAATACACATATTGATGTGGCATGGTCAATGTTCATACAATGTGACATAATCATTTCATATATTGATGATATCTGTTATGATAAAACTGTTACTATTTATGTTACTGTGATATATGTTTACTGGAATTGTTTATGAATTAATAACATGAATATAATTTATGATATCTGTATGTATGGAATAACTTTGTCATACATATCATTCTTTGCTACCATTCTGGTATTGATGAAGGGGATCTTACCTCTTTGCTGTACTGTTTTATTGTGTTTGTATTGTTAAAATTTGTATAGTAGACGAAGCGAGCTTCTTAGACTTGATTGGAGGCAATATTCTGAGTTTAGTGACGGCATCGAGGAGTGATCTTCCCTGTTTCGACAGTATGCAATTTTGCGGATGAACAGATATTTAGCGCATCGAGATAGATGCCTAACGGAATAAGTATGTTGAGTTTTCTCATTAGTGCTATTACTGTGCTATTAAGCAGGACCTGTCATGGGGTTTGCTACTATTTTCTTTTGAGTCTGTAAGTTTTATGTTTATTGAATATTTGTTAAATATTATGTGGTGTCTGTTATATGAGTCTTAGTCAATTCAATATGTTTTTAAATATTACCTACAACTTGGGTAAAATTATATTTTCAACAAGAAAAAAGTTTTAACCCATATTTTTAAAAAAAAATCAAATCTTTTATAATTTAATTCAGTCTTCTTTTGTTGAGTCGGAAAATATGGCACCCGAAGGAAGGTGTTACAATACTCTCCTTGAAATGAGGGAGGAGTACCATTTCTGAATTCAGACAAGTCATGAAAATCGGGATTTCCCACCAAAGCTGCATTATTCACCGGTGTGGGTTGAGCATTGGCCTTTATTTCCTCTAATATCCTCGAAGTTACAACAGCTTGTTCTCTAGTTATTGCGGCTTGTTCTCTTACCGCATCAGCTATATTTTTAAAAGCTTCTGACGAGTCTAGTGCATCATTAGTGGGGGCTCTATTACTTTGGCCACTACCTCGAACTTGGGCTTGGTTGATGCCATAGTCTCTTGTACACACAGAACAATGAATATCAAGTTGATCTGGCTCAATATCATGTAGCAGTGCAACAATTAATTATACACATTCAATCTTAAAGCAGTAATGCAATTCTACCTATGCATCTCATCATTAAGACAAGAAAAATGCATAACAAAACACAACTAGTCCATACCCCAACTCAACAGGATAAACTGCTCTGATACCAAAATGTAATGTCCTTAATTACATTACTAATTACGTATCCAGATTTACGTATTAGCAAATAAAATTTAGTATGTCACTAAAAATTAATCAGATAAAATTAAATTATATTTCATTGATATATAGAAAATATGAGCCTGTTAAGGAATATTATAACGTGCATATATTAAAAGTATAATGTACGGTACATTCTACAATACAATAATTTACATAAACTATTACAAAGTATTATTTATACAAAACATAACATAAATTACTGCAAACTACACTAAGTCTCCTGCTTTTGCCTGCTGATTAAAAATCTTGACCATGGAAATATTATGGAAAACATAAACAGAAATGGGTTGAGAACTCCATATATTCTCAGTATTACAATTAAAATCAGTGACATCATAATACTTCTAGCTGTTTCGGAGAAAAAATCATTTTATTTAAAAACTCATTTTTTTTATTCTTAGAAAGGTGGTAAAAACCAAATTAAATCATTCCTCTTCCCGAAATAGAAAATTCAATTATTACTAGTTTTCAAAAAAATATTTATTATCAAACATCAATTTAATATCCACAATAAATATGGAAATACAACATTATACAAGCATCACAAATAACTAAAAAAAACTCAATTTCATCTTAATACTTATTTATTTTACTTGGCAGTAGTCTGGTTTCAGGTTGGTGCACTTCAACCTATTAATGACCATTCGCCTGTCACATAGAACTACTCCAGGAAATGAGTAACCCAAAGACCTCTAGTGAGGGAATGTCTATCGTCAACTTAGAGTTGTGAGTAGAGAGGGAATGTTCATCATTATATACTATAATAGGGAGGGAATGTCTGTCATCATGTAACACCCACCGTAGGGTGCCATATTTATGTTACTTAATTACCAAATTACCCCCAAGTTCATAATCTGTAATGTTATAAGAAAAATATGAGTTGTAAAATTTTTTCCTCTTTGATATCGATAAAATAAACTTAGCAGAAAATAAAAAATATTATACATCATCACACATAATATACATCATTATACATTACAAACGTACTGTTGACATTATTTATATATAGACTAAGTTCTCAAAGTAGTTGAACATAATATAAAACTAACATATTGCCCAAGTATAAACTAGACAGCAGAACCCTCAGACGGGTCCTCCTCAGATTCCTCAGCAGGAAGGAATCCAACACGACGTGAAGTCCTATGGACAGGCGTCTGAGCAGATGATACAATACTAATTTCCATTGGAACATAATATCTAGTATCCCAATGTTGCCTGATGGACAGTGGAAATTCAACATGTACATATTTAGTTACGGAAAAGAACGGATCTCTACAAAACTCTCTGCTCATAATGACCGTCAGGTTTCCCTCATAAATTAGTCCCCTCTCATTAGGACTAATCCTCCACGCTCCAGCTCCACCATGGAACTGTAATCTCACATATCCGAAGAAACTTGACCGAGATGCCATCCGATCAAAACTCAGCTTCCTCTGGAATCTGCTCTTCTTCACCCTCTTGTTTAGTCCCTTGTTCAGTGTCTTTTCCAAATATAAATAAAGTACAAAATAATATACGAAGAGGTAAGATCACCTACGCTAATACCAACATGGTAGCACAGAGATAATACAGACAACATACCATACAGATATATCATACCATAATTACAATCATGCCATCAATATTATTTATCATAATAGATACAATAAATAATAATTACCATCATGCCATTAACATTATTATCATCATCATCATCCAATTATTTCTTAACAAAACAATTGTCATAGCCAATATTCCTCAATTATTATATCATACAGATAAAAATGCTCAGATTCATGCATGCGCACATAGACTCAATTTCCTACTCCATGGAACTAATACTCAGTTCGGAGAAGTTGATCTGAAAGATCTATCTGTACCAACATGCCTCAGACCACGTGCCACATTTCTTATATGTGTTTGCACATCTAACATATACACGATAGTCTTTACGAGATCTCGATTAAGAATAGTGTCTCGTTCAGGATCATCGGTGCGTTGCATCGGTCTAACTTACGGTAAGAAGAGCTACCAACCGCCCATGTAAGCAACCTGCACCACGATGCCCCCAAGGTCAACAAGTGACTTACACTACGCATATCGTACCCACTCAAGAGGTGTACGTCTCTCCTAGGCAAATAGCCTCATACAGTCCATCGGACCTTTCCAATGCATGTTCAATGCACCAATGCCAATCATAGGTAAAATTTATCATTTTCTCATACAGTGTCCATATACTGATCCATGCATGTAAAATACACTAATGCCAATCACAGGCAAAATTCATCATTTTCTCATATAGTGTCAATACACTATTCCAATAGTAATCCTACTGTTTATTCAATCATGAAATCATATTATCACGTTTTCATAGTCGCAAAACATTTTTATCGCGTTTTTCACAATCACGCAACATTTCTATTATGTTTTCATAATTTCGCTACATTTCTGTTGCGTTTTTAAATCACATATAGATTTTTGAACGTTTTCATCAATCACGTAAAAATATTTAAACACTTACCAAATTGTGTAGAAATATTTCAACGTTTTTCAAATCGTGTAGAAATATTTAAATGTTTTTCAAATCGCGTAGCTTAAAAATCACGTTTTTAAGTTATGTAAATCATTTTTCACCATTTTTTAACTTCGTAAAATATTTCCCAACCTTCAAAAATTCCATTTCAACCTTTCTCAAAATAATATGACTTCTCACATTATTTTCCACATTTTCTTACTCAAGAAAATCCTTTTTACATTATATTCCAGAAAATCACCATTTCATTGAATTAAATCAATGTTTCTCACTTAAAATTCCCTAACGCTCTCCAAAATCCAAAGGATAAGTTTTACGTTAGAAAATCTCAAATCACCAACGTATTCTTTATGATTCCAAATAAATTCTAAAAATCAATTCTCTTTAAAATAAATTGAGGTTCAAACACTTTTAACCTCTCTTTTCCTTTTACATACGAAAATTCCATTTTTTAAATGATAAAACACTCTGATTCCCTTTCCAAATTCCTTGTACTAAATTAACTATATTTCCACTTTGAAAATCACTTTGTTTCATCAAAATCAAGGCATTACAAGCCTTCAAAACCATGAACATGGCCATTGAAACCATTCTTATATTTTTCCTTCTAAATCAACCAAGTTCCATTCTTGTTTTTTCACAAACGAAACCATTAAAATTTTCCTCCAAAACCGTGAGCTCTATTTCCTTGAAAACAAACCTTTTGTTTATTTTCTTTTCTTTTCTAAATATCCAATTTTACCATTCATGAAATATTAATTTGTGAACACCTATTTTGAGGTGTTTGGCCGAATTCACCATGGTCCTTGGAACCAAAAATCACTTTCTTTTCCATCATCAAATCATGACATACATATACATATTCAATATATATATATCACAAGCATGCCATAATCAAAGCAATAAATCATGCAAATCATACCAAGCATAGGCAATTAATCAAAGCACATAAATACACACAAATAATTACATAACCATGGATATGAATCCTCACACGGATTCACCATCCATCAAATAAACAAACCATCTCTCACCACCATACTTGATTGGTGAGATGGATCTCCCTCTTACCTCTTGAAGAACCTTAAAAAGCTCCTTACTTTGCACTTTGCATAAGTTCTCCACCAACAAAAGTCTTTTGAACATAAAACAAACATAAGTTTATTAGTTTATTAAGTTTGAATAAGAGGAACCATGGATCAAACATGGCTTAGAACATGAAAAAGAAGAGAAGAAATGAAGTTTTCTTACACTTCACCTCAAAAACCCTAGAACTTGCTCTTGGAAAAAGTCCTTGAAGATGGAAGATTTAGAACTTGGTGTAAACTACAAAGTGTCTTAGAATAAGGTATAGATTCAAGAAATATGGTTGTTTGAAATTAAAGATTGGTGGAAGGTAAACTTTGGTGTCTTGGCCGAAACTTGCATGGAGAGAATGGAGAGAAATTTTTTGATGAAGTCTTGGCTTTTTGGAGGAGACAAAGATGAATTATGATAACAATAATATGGTCTTTAAACCTATCCATGCTCTTAAGCTTCACAAAATCGTCCCCCCTTCTTCATGCACTCCAAATTTGTGACAAATTTCATAGTCACGATTTCAAGCATTTCTAACCATTGATTAAATCAACAGTTAGGATTAATGTAGGTTTTAGGTTTAGGCTTAGATAGAAGACTTAATCTAGGTCATTGGATCATTTCTCCTTGAAATCCTAGCCATTAGATGTATCTCCAAAATGAAGGGTCAAGATTGCTCTTTCAAACTTTACATCCAAGGGTCATAAATGGTCCTAGCCACTTTGTAAGACTAAATCTTAACCATTGATTAAATTAAGATCAAATCTCCACCGTTGATTACATCAATGGTGGATATCCAAGCCACTAATATTGACTATGCAGTATAATATTTATTTTTTTATTTGCTATTACCCTTTGAATAATATTTTTACTGTATTTTTATCACCCGATAATTAAATACAGTACAAAACACAGTAAAAGAAAATTTTAAAAACTATTTCTGGATTCAGGTTTAGTAAGATCCCTCGTCTCCGTCTCAACAGTACAAAATTTTTGAGCTGTAAAAAATTTTTCACTTTTTGTGACCTATCTGGGCCCACGTACAGCCCCCTGGGCCCACAAACGGCCCACGGATAACACTAAAATAATCAGGGTAATATAAAAATTTCATAATCATCTACAAAATCATAAAAATTAGAAAATGCATGAATATCAAATCAGATTACGTAAAAAAATTAAGACTTAATAGTAATAATTAAATTACGTAAGATTTTCCCTGGCCCGAAAATTATTCTTTTCTTGACACGGAGTAAATCACACAAAACGATCAAATGTACTAACAGAATACTCAAAATAATTTTACAGTACACAGAAATCACTAAACAGTAGAATTTTGGTAACTGTCAAAATTACTGTCAACTAGTTAGGAAGTTTGGGGTGTTACACCTCACACTATCCACAAAATAGGATCACCTCCAACAACTAGAAAGAATTCAAGTAAAGGATTAAGGAATATCCATCCTCAATCTCTTTTACTCCGGAAGGGAGGGAATGTCCATCCTCACACTTCCATTCCATCTAGTGAAGTGGATCATTTCCTAGGCTACTCAAAAGTCTTCAATTTACAAACACATCAACATAACATAATTTTAACTTCAAAGGGCAGCCACTACCATGACCATTAACCATCATACATAACACAATTTCATGCTCCAAAATATCATCATTTTTTGTTACATAAGGCAGCCATGCTGTCGTGATCATTAGTGGTCAATTCAAGGCAAAATTTTCATGTAACAACACATTAAAGTTTAGTCATAAACTGGATCAACACCTCCATGATCATTCAA
This sequence comes from Ormosia emarginata, assembly GCA_029884605.1. Classification (NCBI taxonomy): domain Eukaryota; kingdom Viridiplantae; phylum Streptophyta; class Magnoliopsida; order Fabales; family Fabaceae; genus Ormosia; species Ormosia emarginata. The sequence goes on from JAQQTP010000074.1 coordinate 5,998,482, forward strand.
CATCCTTTAAGCTATGATGACACACATTAAAAACATCCATTTACAAGTTAAAAACATGGCAGCCCTTAACTCTACTTATAATCATCAATCAAAGTCCTAATTCAAGCACAAAACACAATGATAAATCATACACAAGAAGGGTAGCATATTATCACAATTTAATAGCACAATTCAAGCCATCTAACCATGATATAAAAGCACCAAAATTCTGCCCAAAACAGGGCACATACAGCCGTGGCAATCAAGCCTCAAAATCCCACCATTTTCTCATCAATAGAATATCACAATTCATTACAATCATTAATAGAACTAGATGAATAAATGAAAGAACACAAATGCCTCTAAAACCCTATCATAACCGTGATACTAGGGCAATAAAGCATTAAGAAATTTTACAAACTTTTACTCAAGAATTCATATGGGAAATAAAACTAAAGCAAAAGAAGAATAGAAACACAAAAATAACCGAAAGATAAGCTATTTTTTTTAAACTATGGCCGTGAGCTTCCAAGCTCCAAGAACCAGATTTGTGCTTCATAAATAAATTAAAAATATGAGTAATATGATAGTAAAGAACCCCTACGTCACTCCTAGCTTTGTTCCCTTGATTTTCCTTGCTTTTCCTCTTGTTTTTGCTTCTTGTTTCTCTTCTCTTTTCTCTTGTCTTCCTCACGGGTTTGCAGCCAAATTTTTTGCTCCTTTGCTTCTATTTTGGCAGAGAGAAAAGTGTAGAGAGAGTGAGAAAAAACTAGAGATTTCAAGGAGATAAATGGATGGTTGGTTTGGTAAAATTTTTGACCAAATTTTTGTTTTGTAACTTTTATATCGGTTAAGCAACCTTTAATCTTCCAAAGCTAAGTTTTTAAGTTACCATAAGCATTATGAAAAATTTTAGAACTCAACTTAGTTCTTGGATTGATTTTTCCATAATTTTATGTATACCGCTTTTTACCAATTAAGCTTCATTACTTTATCCTAAGTTAAGTTTAACCTAGGAATTAAGTAAATACACTTACTGTTACTTATTTTGATTGGTATTTTATACAAAATTATTCTCCATATTTTACTTAGCATCTCCATGAAATTTCATAATTTTCTGAGATATTTAGCTGTTCTATAATTGTTCCCTAAATTTCTTGTTGGTATCCTTAAAAATATTAAACTAACTCAAATGCTTGCCAAAAATTTACTACATCATTTATCCATGGTTTATAGCTAGGAAATAATTTTTCATATTTATTTCCATTATATCAGCTATTTTTGTAGATGCTTTGGGTATTTCATTGTATTCAGTGTTATAGAATTATACTCAAACTAGTTCAGAAGATTACCCAAATTAACAGATAATTTTTACCATTATTAATGAGCTTCTATAACTCTATTTAGGATCATTAAGGTAAGAGAATGTTACACAAGATGCTATTTTGTTCCTTGCACTACCAATCATATATATAACCTTGACAATAGGAGCCCTTTTTGTCCAAGCCATAGTGTTACAATACATGAAAATAACAAATAACAAGTTTGAAAACCAAAACATGCATGAATATTATAAAACCATTTCTGATCAATTTATAACATAATGCATCCATCAATTATACACCATGGCATTTCTTATCATGACATCATATTATGGCTGAATTCTTCTTTTTTCATCATTCCTACATTAGGGAATCACAACATATAGTTTAAAACTAAAGTCTCATGCATTGCATAACATTTTGAATCAAAATTTCAATTTTTCTTGATGATTGTCGCGACTCCCAATTCCTTTGTGCCGCGACCTCTCCATCTTGGTTAGGATTTCCCACTACTAGAGAGTGAAGTGTCGCGGCTTCCCCTCATGGAGTGGCGCAACTTCCTTTCATTTTTCTAGTTTTTCCAGAAACAACAAGAACACAAGCCACTTTTCACTGAAAAACTAAAACATAGCACATGTATCTTTCATCATTAACTCAAAATCTCATCATATTATCAAGATTTTGCCTTAACAAACATCCAAAGTTTCATTTTCATAATAAGACACAAATATGGGTTTCATACCCATTTTCAAATCTCAATATCAACCATGGTCATCAACCCAAGCAAACTATTGTCATCTTAAAAGAAAACGAATCAAGCATAGAAATCATCACACAACAACCAAAAACCTATTTATCTCACTCTTAAATAATCAATAAATCAAAAAGAAGAATGAAAGGAAAGGGATGAGGATGTTTTCCCCTACCTATAATTTTCCAAGGATGCTCAAAATCAAAACTTGTTCTTCCCTTTTTTCCTTTGCTTCTTTCCCTCCTTTCTCTTTATCTTTTCCCCCTTGCTGCCTTTCTTCATTTTCTTTTCTATTTCCTTCATGTTTTTATGTTGCAGAATAGGTGAAAAGATGAAATGGAAATAAGGCTTATAAGCCAAATAAAAGGATAAGTCCATTTGACCATTTGGTTTATGCATTGAAACTTTGTATCTCTTAGGAACACTTTGATTTTACTAAATCAAATTTCCTAACCTCAAAAGATATTAACATAAATTCTAGGATTCACCTAAATTCTAATTTCACTATTTTCATAATTTTCTATATTTGCTACAAGTCAATCAGGTATTAAAATGCACAATCAGTGTACTTAAAAACACCAAATCAACTCAGTTTATCTAGAAACTTTAACTACACCTTATTTCATACATTGGTGACTTAGAAATAAATTTTTCATATTTATTTTCCTTATCTAAGCAATTTATGCTATTTTCCTAAGTTAAAATAATCATTTTGCACATTTTGTGTTGCGGTAAAGTACCTAAACTAACTCAGAAAGTTGCAGAATTACTTAGACATGTTAGGCAAATGTTATGGTTCATTTCTATCTATAAAAATTATTAACATGTTAAGGAGGATGTTACATTTCTCTCCCCTACCCTTTTTTTAAATTTTGCCCCCAAAATTGCTTACCTCAGTAAAAAAATTCTGGATAATCTTGCCTCATGTGGGACTCTAACTCCCAAGTAGCTCCCTCTGAACTAACACTATTCCAAATAACCTTTACCAAAGGAATTCGCTTACCTCTGAGTTCTTTGGCTCCCTCGTCCATGATCCCCATAAGTTTCGTTGTATATGTTAAGTCATCTTTCAATTGTATTAATTCAGGTTCTATAATGTGTGAAGGATTATGATTATACTTTTGAAGCTATGACACGTGGAAAACATCATGAAGGTTTGACAGGTTTGGCAGGAGGGCTATCTGATAAGCTACTAGCCCGACTCTTTTCAAAATTTGGTGAAGACCAAGAAATCGTGGGTTTAACTTTTGTGTTTTCAAAGCTCTTCCAACTTCTATAGTAGGAATGACTCTTAGGAAAATATATTCTTCTTCCATGAACTCTAGAGGTGTAACACCCTGGAGAACATGTGACACTTATATATGGATACAAAGGTAGCCTAATACTTGCTTAACATGCTTGTTAAATTTCGTGACCTTCTGAGCACGTTTAATCACTTTGCTGCAATGTTATGTGTGAAATATAACTGTTTTTAGCTTCGGTATTGACTTAAACTGCTTAGTTAATGGAAATAAATATGGATCATTTGTTTTTAGGTTACAAATGTGTTGAAGATGGTGCAGTAAAAAATTGAGGTTAATTGGAGTTAGTTTGGTATTTTGAAGCATATTAGTTGTGTGTTTTAATGCCGGATTGACTACCAGCAAATATGGAATGGAAATGGTGAAACAAGATTTTTTATGAATCTTAGGATTTATTTTAAACTTGTTGGAAGTTAAGAAACTTGAATTGGTGAAATCTAAGTATTCTTAATAGATCAAAATTTTGGCAAGTCCCTTAAGTGACAAAGGACAGCACGACTCCTTCTTTCTTACTACTGCTCTTAACTTATTTAAGTCATGACGAGCGCCGAACTCACCAAAATTATAACCAAGTTATGGCTACGGCTTGTAGCATAGGAAGCAACACCGGATCGTCTCTCAAGGATTATAAAATGCAATTTGATCAAGTCAAGTTAAAATGGGGGGTTAGGTGAGATTAAGAAGTAGAATTAACAAACAACAAACAGAATTCGAATTAATCAAGATTTAGAAAGCAACCAATCCAAGAAAATTGTCCAAACTTGATTTTAATCCATCCTTGATTACTAAAGGTCCATTCAATTATTAATCAAGTCCTTGGTCTTAGACCACATCAAGAAGCTTCTCAATGATCATGAATCTTCTACTAGAAATGCTTCCAGATTTCAATTAATTAAGATTAGACAAGTTAAGCACTCATCAAAACTGAAATCAACTTAAAAGCCAAGATCCAACCAAGTTAAACATTTCATCAAACACCTTCAAGGCCTTCTTTAATTTCTGAGTTCATCTCTTTGCACATGGTAATTAAGTAATTAACATATGATAATTCCAATTAAGCAACCATAATTAACAAAGAGAAGAAGAAGAAGAGAAACTTGATTAATAGATGAACTTAAACATTAAAAATAAAATCTCAAGATTAACAACCAAGTATGTTCAATCTCTTGGATTGATCTAAAGGCTCTACCCCTCCATGAGAAGGAGAGAACTCAGAAAAATAAAGGATGGAAGAAGAGAACGAAAATTAGAGAGAAGGAGGAAGAAAAGATTTCTAGAGAGAAGAAAGAAAAATGTCAAATGAGAGGTGCCTCGGTTTCTGACTTGCAACTCCCTAAACTACCCCTTATTTTGACTTTACATAATTAAAAACCCATTAATTATAAAGTTGGGTCAATTATGAACATTTGGGCCCAAACTCCATGCAATTTGGAGGTCTATAACTCAAGTTATGTCCAAAACAACATCAAAGGGTCTCTGAACTCATATTTTGACTTCCATGCAAAATTAGGCCCACTAGACATCTGAATGAGACTTCAAGCTCTTCATCAAAGTTTTAGAGCTTCCTCTTAGCTTTCCTACAAGGTAAAATTCATGATTATCAGATATCTAGAACTCAGGTTATGGCTAAAATACAGAAACAGTGTCAAAGCCCAATAATGCTGGAAAAATTCAATTAGGCCCAATTTGAGCTCAAACTCACAAATCATGATAAAACTCAATCAATTAAGAATATGGAGAGTGCAAATGACTAAACATGAGGGTTTATTAATGAATCAAATATGTGATTATCAAGTCACAAATGAGATATTTTGTCTCATTTTTCTCTTCTCTTTCATGGCTGCAGCTGGAAAACTCAAAGGCAAAGGCAACAAAGGAGCAAAAGGAAGAGGAGCAACCAACAAAGAGAAGGGAGAAGGAAGGGAAGGAGAGGAGCTACTAAGTGACTTCATTTCTGGCCATTAGAGGTAAGGGAAACCTTGTTTTGCTCATCTTCTTATTCTCTTCATCTTGTTCTTGAGTTTGGCTTGATGTGGTGTTTTAGGTTTTGAGTTGTTTGGCTTGAATCTTGTTGGGAAACTTAAGGATGGCTTGTATATGAGTTGTTGGGTGCATGGAAATGGACTTGTAGCCCTTGTATACCTTGATTTCCATTTGAGATGAGAATTTGGGATTTTAGGTTTTAAATAACCAAGTATGAGTGATTTAGTGTTTTGATCCATTTTTGATGAAATCAATTGGTGTTTTATGTTTCCATCATGTTTGTAAACTAGTTTGGGACTTAAAATCATCAAGAAAAGAATATGAGGTGATCAAATCTCGTATTTTGGCCAATGGAACAGTGGTTCGATTCTGTAAAATTTTTTGCAGTATGTCTGGCCAAGAAACACGGCCCGTGTCCTAAGACACCGGGGGGGCGTGTCCCTCTCTGCCTATTCAATCTCGTAAATTTATGCTAACAGAACAAGACATGGGGGCCATGTAATCAAACATGGCCCGTGTCTTCGACCTAGAATATTATCAAGCCTAGGCATGAGCTCTAGAATCTTCAAAAAAGTGTTGGGACCTTTCATGTATGCCTTTTTAAGTGTGATAAGACTTTAATAAGGGTATTTAATGAAATGTTTATGTAATGAATGTAAATTAATTGGTATGTGAATTATTATGATATTTAGCATCATTGTTGTTCATACTTGAGAATAGATGAATGTAAACCAATTGGTATGCTAACAATTGCAGTACTTGACATCATTGTAGTACATATTGGTGATTATGGATATAAATCAATTGGCATGATAGTTATTGTAGTAATTAGCATCATTGTCTTCTATACTCATTTATGGAAAGAGGATGAGATCCTTACTGTTGGGTGATCATACATGATTGTAAGTGAAGAGGTAACATACCTTCCCTATCATAGTGATGAGTTAAGGATGGTTAATTCCCTCACACTTGGTAAAATGTCTGGAACTAGGTTCCAGTGCTTGTTCAAGGCTTATGGAATCGAGTTCCTTTGTTTTGTTCAAGGCTCATGCATGACATGACATTGCCATGAACTTGGTATCATAACATTATTCATTACATACTTAGGATATTGCATAGGCATAATCATTAGACATACTTTGGTATAACATGGCGATTATATGGGCGGTTGCCACCATGACATTCAAATTCATAACATGCAATTGTATGGGCAATTGCGTATTCGTTTTGAATGTATAAATTCTGGTTTTGGAATACTTCTATTGAGAATTATGATTTCTTACCTCGATTGTGCTGCCATGTAAATCCAGGTACGAGTTCTTCAAAAGGGAAGTAGAAGATGTACAAAGACTAGTATAGTTTATATGCTTTATATAGTTAAAGCTTGTATATAATATACTTGATTTGGTTTGTATAAAGTTATGTAATACAATATGCCCTATTCAGGCAATGATGTATATATATAACCTTTAGTTCATTGTGGCTCTCCATAATTATTTGTATGAATATTATGGGTTTAGTTTATAATATGAGTTAGAAGTAGCATGGCTAGTATTTGCTATTCTCTTATATGTCAAATATATTGGAATAAAAATATTAGGATGTTACAAGAGGTCTTCTCCTCCTATCAGCATAACTTTTTTGCCTACTCTGAGTTGTAACCAATCTATCCCTAATCATCTTAATCCGGTCTGTTGTTTGTTGCACTAATTCAGGTCCTAGAATGGTTTGCTCACCTACCTCATACCTACATATATGCGATCAACATTTCTTACCATACAATGCCTCATAAGGTGCCATACCTATGCTGGAATGATAGCTATAGTTATAGGCAAATTCTACCAATGGCAAGAACTTATCCCAACTACATTTTTGTTCTAACACACATGCTCTCAGCATATCTTCCAGGGCTTGGATGGCTCTTTTAGATTGTCCATCATTTTGTGGATGGTAGGTTGTGCTGAAATGTAACTTGGTCCCAAAAGCTTGTTGCAAAGCTCCCCAAAATCTAGAGGTAAGCCTAAGATCTCTATTCAACTCTATACTGGTGGGGACTCCATACAACCTCACTATTTCCTGTAGATATAACTGGGTTAATCTATTTAAGGAAAAGTTAGCTCTAATGGGAAAAAAATGGGCAGATTTGATCAATCTATCCACAATCACCCATATAGCATCAAAACCTTATTGAGTTCTTGGTAATCCTATAACAAAATCTATTGTGATACATTCCCACTTCTACTCCGGAATTATTAGGGATTGTAATGGCCCTAAAGGTTTCTGGTGTTATATTTTGACTTTCTGACAAATTAGACACCTGGATACATAATTTGCTATCTCTGTTTTCAATCTTGACACCAAAACATTCTTTTGAGATGTTGATACATCTTAGTTTCTCCAAGATGAATGGTATATCTACTCTTATGTGCTTCCTCTAAAATCTTCTCTCTAATGTCATCCCCTTTAGGAATGCAAATCCTGTCTCCAAACATAATGATTCCATCATTTGCTATACTAAACCCTTTAGGTTCACCCAACAAGATTTGCTCCCTCACTTTCCTATCCTTATCCAATGTTTAATCTAATCCTTATTTAAGATTTTGCATCCAATTAGAACTCTAATTAGCATCTAAGAATAGGATAAGAATCCTTTAAATATTGATCTTTAAGAATTTCTTATTTTTGCACAAAATATAGTGATTTATCTTGAAAACTTGTTTCTTTGATTTCTTGCTTCTTTAAGCGTTCAGTCTCTTTCCATGTGTATTTACCTATCAAAAATAAATAAAACATATAATAAGAACATAATTTAAAATAATAAAAACAAAATAAAACCTGAGAACAAAACTCAATCAAAGAGATTAAAAGATGATAAAAACCCAAGATTTTGAATCGTAAAAATATGAATTTTTACAAGTTCATCACTCCCCCAAACTTGAGATTTTGCTTGTCCTCAAGCAAAAAGAAAAAAAAAACAAAAAGACTAAACAAAGAAAAACTCAAAACACAAAGACTCAAACATGGCAACACCGGTTATTAAAAATCATTCATATCCTTAGAAACTGCTTCACAATCTAACTTCAATGTGTCACACATGTACAATCCATTTATCACATTGTCTCTCACATGCAACTCTTATACAAAAATGACTTCCCAGAAACATGAATGAAAGACCCATCTCCTCATAAAGTACAAGCCCAGATAGGTTTATAAAATTGTAAATACACATCAAAGCCCAAACGGGACTTTACAAAGCTTGTAATGAAAGGCCAAAGGTAAGGGATAAGAAAGAATAGGTAGGATAAATAAAACAAAAGTTGAAATACAAAATCATGTATATTTCACAATCCAAGCCTTATAAATATTGAACAAGTGCAAAATGGAGCATAAGAAACAACACATCATTCTTTTTTTTTTGAAACAACCTCCACCCTTAAACTTATTTCTTTTGCAATACTTTGGGTGGATTCCCTTTTTTTGCTTTTTTTTAAATTTTTTTTCAACTCCAAAAATACTTCATGCACAAAGAATGCCTAAGGCTTGAATAATAAAATAATACAAGATATGCATTCAACAAAGGGTGTGTAAGAGGAAATTTTTTTCAATGGGTATGAGAAAGGAAAATGTGGATAAAGAAAAGAAATAGAGGACAAACATATACAAGGTTGCAAAAAGGACTTAGGGATATACTGTGTTTACAGATTGACTTGAAAGGCTCAAACGGTCTAAAGAAGACCCTTATCATTTCCTTGATCATGCATTGTTTAGGATTTCGCCTTAAGAGAGAATCAAACAACTTCTAAATACAAATCATCCCATACACATGCATGCTCATAAACTTTCTCTAAGCCTGACATGCATAATCCAAGATCTATCAAACACAAAGATGGGAAGAACATCCATACACAATTGAAACAATAGAGATAAACATAACTCATGGATTCTCATGTGATATTCCAAGAAATTAGATCAATCCACAATTCAAACAATCATTGGATATTCAACTCAAAACACAAAATGGGTGATGATGACAAAATAAAATAAAAAAGAATAAATAAAATATGAAAGAAAAGAGAAAAAAAAAACTCTTTTTGGCGGTCGACAACTATATACATCCCCCTACAAAGGCTCCGAATTCAGGGAGCAATCTACGCCAACTCAACATTAGCTAACTACAAAATAAAAAATAGAACAATGTTAGTTAACAAGAAATAACAAAATAAAATTAAAAACAAATAATTAATTGAAGAAAAATAAACAAATAACAAAATAAAGAGTGAAGAAAAAGAAAGAAAATTTGGGTTGCCTCCCAAAAAGCTCTTGTTTAACGTCATTAGCTCAACGTTGCCTTTTATTATTATGGTGGCTTGAAATAAGAGAAATAGGATGACGACTTTCTTCTTGCAGATCTTTGCCTCCATACTCGGTCACTGCTCTTAGAATCCTCCCCAAAAATATTTGGAGCTAGAGTTGTACTTATTTGTCCAAAAGACACCTTAGCATGAGAAATTCCACCAGTCCATGGTGATTTCAATTGAACAACAGATAAGCGATTAGCTTTCAATGGACCTATCTACAATGAATCAATGGAAGTTGGATGATCTTTTTCTATCCCAGCATTCTTAGAGTTAGGAGGACCTTTCTCCTTTTCATCAACGATCTTGGAAGTGAGAGAATCAACATTAATTAATGGTGGACTCTTACTAGCCAATTCCTGTTGAGTTTTACCTTGATTGCAATTAATAGGAGCATGAAAATCTGATGTTGGTGAAGACTTGTCAGAAACATTTATAGTCACTTAATCTCTATCCACTCTCAAAATAAGTTCTCCTCTAGGCACATCAATTAATGCTCCAAAAGTTACTAGGAACGGTCTTCCTAGAATTAAAGGGATATCAGCATCCTCGTCTATATCTAAGATCACAAAGTCAACTGGAAAAATAAATTTATCAACCTTCACTAGCAAATCTTCCATAATACTGTACGGATGTATGATTGATCAATTTGCTAATTGAATGGAGACCATTGTAGGCTTCACTTTTTCAATTTCCAGCTTGCGCAAGATTGACAATGGCATCAAATTAATGCTCGCACCTAAGTCACATAAAGCCTTGTCAACTTTCAACTTTCCAATAGTATAAGGGATGCTAAAACTTCCTAGATCCCTTAACTTCAGTAGTAGCTTCTATTGAATTATGGCACTGCACTCCTCAGTAAGTGCTATAGTCTCGTCTTCTTCCAACTTCCTCTTCTTAGATAACAAATCCTTCATAAATCTGGTATAAAAAGGCATTTGCTCAAATGCTTCAACAAAGGGAATATTTATCTGTAACTTCTTGAAAACATCCAGGAACTTTGAGAATTGTCTTTCCTGCTTCTCTTGGGTGTCTTTCTTCAAATGCTAAGGGAATGGAAGTTTGGCATACAATGAAGGGTCAAATAGTTTATTCAAAACTGAATCTTTCTTCTTTCTTCGCATTTTCGGATATTCCTCTTTATCTTTTCCCTTTTTGATCTCATCTCCCTTATTATCAGCTGGCATTGAGACATCTTTAAATGAGACATCTTTAATAGGGATATCATATTTTCTTTTTCTAGCTCCCGAAGAACTAGGTGCTACTTTCATATTTTCTTCCAACAGCTTATCATTTCTCAAAGTGATTGCATAACATTGCTCCTTTGGATTGACAACAATGTCTCTGGGTAGGCTGCCTTGAGATCTCTTTGTGAGCTGTCTAGCTATATGTTCCACTTGATTTTCTAGGTTTCTAATGGCTGCCTCTTGATTCTTGTAATTACTCTATGATTCTTGTATAAAAGAAGAAGTCTGCTGCATAAACTTTTCAAGTGTACTCTCAAGAGAGGACTTCTGCTCGGGTTGGGTATTTAGTGGTATGGCTTGATTCTTCCAAGAGAAATTGAGATGATTCCTCCATCCTAGATTATAGGGATTAGAATAGGGATTACCTTGTGGTCTCAAAGGATTTCCCATATAGTTGACATGTTCTGGAGCAATAACACCTGAGTTTCCTACCTTACATTGACCATTAACATGGTTGCCTCCACAGAAATCAGAAGTTAAGGCTTGGTGATTGACTAAGTTTACCTGCATACCATTAACTTGTTTGGATAGATTGGTGATGTATTGCAGAATCATCTTATTCTATGCAAGTAAGGCTTCAATTGTGCTATCTTCCATAACCCGCTATTTAACAGTAGATCCTCTACTAGGCAACTGGGATTCGTTGGTAGCCATAATCTCAAACAAATCCTGAGCCTTTTCAAAAGTCTTAGTGTTTAAAGAACCACATGCAGATGCATCCACCATAGCTCTAGTTGGAAGATCCAAACCATTATTAAATATTTGCACCTGCTGCCAAACTTCAAAAGTGTGGTGTGGACATTTTCTCAACAATTCTTTAAATCTCTTTTAAGCTTCATATAGAGATTCTCTCTGATTTTGAGTAAAACATGCAATCTCACTCCTCATCTTGACGAATATAAAGGGAGGAAAATATCAGATAAGGAATTTGCTCACCAAATGATCCCACGTAGTGATGCTTCATTGAGGTTGGGCTTATAGCCAGCTCTTGGCTTTGTCCTTCAAAGAGAATGGAAAGAGTCTTAACTGGATAGCATCATCACTAACTCCTTGATATTTGATAGTGTCTCAGAGCTGCAAGAAATTAGTAATGTGTAAGTTGGGATCTTCTGCCTGACTTACCCCAAACTGATCCTTTTGCACCAACTGTAGAAGCGCTGGTTTAATCTCAAAATTGTTTGCTTGGATAGCAGGCCGCACAATACTGGTTGAGACATGTTCAGAAGAAGGAGTTGCATAGTCACCCAACGTACATCTTCGTACTTCGTTATCTTCAGCCATATTCTCCTCAATTCTTTTTCTTTCTCTAGCTACTTTCCTGTTTGCTCTTTCTGTTCTTGTTATCTCTGGATCAAAGAGTAATTCTTCTAACTCCACAGAACCTTGCATAAACAAATAAACTAGCAAACAGGAGTGAAGTAAAGAAAAGAAATTAAAATTAAAAATAAATGACTAATAAAAATAAACAAGAAAACAAAAATGAATAAAAAGAAATAAATTAAAAATAAAATTAAATAAAGAAAAATAAAAATTAAATAAAAAAATAATTATCTAAAAATAAAAGAAAAAAATTAAAATTAAAAATAAACAAAGAAAAAAATACTTAAATTAGTATCTTTTCAACTACTATTTAATATTAATAACAATAACCCCCGACAACGACACCAAAAATACGTTGTAAAAATTGGCAAGCGCACCAAATTGCAAAAGTATTAAAAATTGAGTAAGAGTATAGTCCCATGAGGATTAAGTTATTAATTACTAAATTTGCTGAAAGTGGCACTATCTAAGCTAATGAAAAAGAGAGTTAATGCAAATATAATTAAAACAAATATAAGAAAAATAATAAATCAAAGGGGTGAAAAACAATGGTATTAAAGCGTTAGGGTTCAAACTTCACTTGACTCTTTAAATGCACACTCAAATATTAGTTTAACTATATTCTATTTCAATGATTTATAGTCAATTCCTAAAATTAATTAATATATAATCCCTTGGTATATTAATCCTCTTACACTGTTTAGAATTAACTAATCTCTTAGTCTAACTCCAAATAGAAAGTCATTATCAAGAACGAGAGAATTAAGAGAAAGACAACACAATTCACAATGTCTATTCTTAGCAATTGCAAAAATTATGGTATTTATCACATGTTCTAAGTTCATGCAAATTTTTCCAAATCATACATCAACATAAAAATCTTTCTTAAATTGATCAGCTTTAGAAAAGCATTAAGAATATAGATAAACACATAAATCATGAAATAGAAACATAAATTAAACTCATAAAAGAAGTTACATAATCAAAGTATCAAGATCCATCATCTGCCTAACAAAAGAGGTTTAGTTACACATGGAAAGAGAACACAAAGGGAAGAATACGACAAACTCCATTATAGAAAGGTGGGAAGGTTGAAGAAAATTCATAATCTTCAAGCCTAATTCTGCCCACACCACTTTAGGGTTTGTGCCTTCACTTTGCTCCTTGACGACTATGAAATTTTGTGCAAAAAAATAGCTCCTTTGTTAAACTCGTTTTTCCTTTTTTATAGAAAAGTTGACAGCTTTTCATATCTGACTTGCATGATTTTTCTCACCCTCTATACGGCCAAATTTGCCCTTGATGTTAACAGATGATTTGTAGGATTTTCTGTTAGCTTTCCAATTCCACAAATGATGCATTGATCGGATCTTTGTAGCTCAAGATATGGCTCAATTAATGAGAAATGGTTAGGATAGTATGAGAATTCGAATTTTGCTCCAAATCAAATCTCTTTAAAAATCCTTACCCATTCTTCAATCTAATCTTTATTTAAGATTTTGCAGGCAATTAGAACTCTAATTAGCATCTAAGAATATGATAAAAATCCTTCAAATATTTATCTGTAAGAATTTCTTATTTTTGTATAAAATCTGATGATTTATCCTAAAAGCTTGTTTATCTGATTTCTTACTTCTTTAAGCGTCCAGTCTCTTTTCATGTGTATCTACCTATCAAAAATAAATAAAACACGTAATAAGAACATAATCTAAAATAATAAAAACATAATAAAACTTGAGAACAAAATTCAATCAAAGAGATTAAAAGAGGATGAAAACCCAAGATTTTGAACCATAAAAATATGAATTTTTGCAGGTTCATCAATATAGATTGAGAATGCCGAATGAGTTATGGATAGATTTATTGTTCTCAATGAATTATGGATAGTTTTGAAGTTATGGAGGATCTAGATGCTGCATGATGAGGAGGTTAGAGGAGCTTCCTTCGTGTACTGGTGTGTTCATAAAACCAGAACTAAGGCTATTTGAAATTTAGAAAAGAAGGAAATGGAAAAAGATTGCATGTTGTGCTCTATTTTTTGGGTAATAAAACAAGAGTTAGAATACATAAATAAGATGGTAAGGTGTTGTGCATGTGCTTCTCTATTTGATTTAATAGAAAACTAAATGTTTTCAATGTGAATCAAAGTTGAGAGGGTTAAGTGATGCAAAAAACACTTGGGGAGTGTTCTGGACTGTAATTCGGACTCGTAACTCGTAGACCAACCCAGCGTGTATGTCTACCATGGTCCGATGTCAACGTCTTCAATAGAGCTTGCTTATCTTGAGATCCCTGTGATGTATGTCAGACCCCAGTATTGGATAGTAACAACTTTACCGAGAGATCTGTACAAGGGATAAATCTTATGATATCTCTTAATTACCAATCAAGATCTTATGGAATAATAGAACCATAACTGTAACACCCTCCATAGGGCATCACATTTTCGACTAAAAACTTAAAACCTGAAAATCATTTCATAAAAGCTTTGAGTTCTCAAAGATAGATTTTAAAATTTCTTTTCTCAGAAACATAAACTTACCAAAAATTATAAGTAAAACAGAAATTAAACTGAACTGATTAATACATATATTATATATACCACATAATATTCAACAACATTTTAAAACATAAAACTTACAGACTCAAAGATAACAGTAGCAAACCCAATGATGGGTCCTACTTAATAGCACGGTAACAACACTAACGAGAAAACTCAACATACATGTTCTGTTTCTCCACCAAACTGCATACTGTTGAACCTGAGAAGATCACTCCTTGACACCATCACCAACCTCCGAATATTGCCTCCCATTAAGTCTAAGAAAACTTGCTTCGCCTACTATATGAATTTAAAATAATACAAACACAACAAAACAATACAGCAAAGAGGTGAGATCCCCTTTCACCAATACCAGTACGGTAGCAAAGAATGATACGAATGACAAAGTCATTCCATATACACAGATATCACAAATATAATCATGTTATCAATTTACAAATAATTCCAATAAACATATATTGTAATAAAATGAACAGCAATAATATTACCATAACAGATATAACAATTGATACAATAAACTATATAGTCACATCATGCATAATAACTCACTTTAACACATCATACATAATATCTCAACATTGAATATAAATAACCACATTAAGATGCAGACCACATATGCAAATATACACAGACTCATTCCTACTCCATGGAGCTAGACACAGACATCAGAGAGAATGATCTGAAAAGAACTATCAGTACCTCAGGCTGCCCAACCAAACTATTACACTGTCCAACGTCGTGTCTATAGCCCACATACCAACATTGTGTAGTAGTACACAGTCCAAAGACGTCGTGCACTACAGGCATTGTACTAAACAGTCTCCCCAAGATCTCAATTAAGAATAGTATGTGTCGAGATCATTAGTGTGTTGCCAGTTACTACGACCCAGAGGAGCGACCAACTGTCCACATGTGGAATACTCTGCACACTAATGCCTCCAAGTCCACTCAATGAACCACACTACGCTTATCACACCGACAACACGGTGTAATCGTCTCGTCAATCAATCGCCAATATCAACCATATCAGCACAACTCTTAATGCATGAATAAGAACCATAATTACAAAATTACCCTTAGTCTCAAAATATTACCATATTTACAAAAAACGCTCTCAATCTCAAAATTCTCAAATATAGTACGTCTCCACTTGACAGTACCATATCTCAACATGTCCGGGTCCACCACTTTGGCCCGACAGCAAAACTCACTGTTCCTTTTAGTCGCGTAAAGATTTTATCGCATTTTCATAATCGCATCACTTTCTTTCAAAACGATTTTAAATCGCGTAAATATTTTTCAACGTTTTAAATATCGCATAGTATTTTTAAATCATTTTTTCAATCGCATAGCTTAAAATTATTATTTTAAAATACGTGTAAGCTATTTCTAGTATTTCTTAACTACGTATAATATTTTCTTTACGTTCAAATTTTATATTGAAGCTTTCTCTATTATTAGTTCATTTTTTATTATTTTTTGGCGACATTTTATCTAGAAAATTCATTAAGTGATATTTTCTACGTTTTCATCAAAAATTTACCTTTCTTAATCATAACTAATAATTACATCTCGAAACTTACTAACGCACTTCAAAACTCAATGAGTGAGCTATACGTTAGTACCTTTCAAGTATTTACATCATTACTTAAATTCACTAATTTAACTCTAAAATTAAATTACTTTCCATTGTTTATCCAAAAATCCATTTAATTAAGTTCTCATTAAATTAATTACATAAGTCCACACTTTTAAAATAGTTTTGGATTAAAAACATCATAAGTAAGCATGTTGGCCAAAAATCATTTTATGCATTAAAAATCATATTTAATTGTTTCTCATCATTTAATCTCTTATAAAAATTCTTAATCCAATTTATTATTATTAAATCACTTAATCCATAATTAGAAAAATATTTAGAACATCTTGGTTCCTTTTTGTAGTGGTGAAGTTGTGAGCTTCATTATGCTCTTTGGAACACTCATGCACATTCTCAACATATTATTCATATCCTACAATAACTATCATGCATCCATAAACACATACCATATATTTTAAAGCTATAGACATGCTTGCACACAAAATCAATCACAAATAGGAAAACTTTAAACAACCAAGTGAATGAATCCTTATAGATTATTCACCACAAACACATTCATTCCTCACCACCAACACATGGTTGATGAGGGTAATCTCCCTCTTACCTCTTGCTGAAACCTCCAAAGCTCCTTGCTCGTCCTCTTGAATAAATCCTTCTACCACCACCAAGTTGCTCCTTAAAACTCTAAACCTTGAGCTTGAAGAACAAGGATGAAGATGGATGATCTAGGGAAAGTCTCCAACATGAAAGTTCCTTAGAATTGCATGAAGATTCAAGATCTAAGGTTGTTTGAAATTATAGAAGAGCGGAGAGTGATACAAGGTGGTTTGGCCATGAGCTTTGTGGGAGAGAAAGGTAAGAGCTTTTGTGTTCTTTGCTTGATAAGAAGATGAAGATGAATGAATCTTGAGAAATTCCCAACATGAAAGTGTCTTGGATTAATGAGAGGATTCAAGAAATGATATTGGTAGGAATTATAGAAGTTTGGAGAGTGGATCTTGGTGCTTAGCCGAATCTAAGGTGGGAGAGAAAGTGAGAGAGTTTTTGTTGCTTGTTCTTAGTTCTTGGTGAAATTGAGACAAAGATGAACTAAGTATAGAACTTGGTCTCTCAAGGAGTCATAGCCGTGGGTTTAGTGAAGAGAAAGGATGAGAAAATTTCCATAAAAGTGAGAGAGTTTGGTGTATAGCTTTTGGCTTCTTGGATGGAGATGAATAAAAGATGAGCAAGTGTAGAATTTTGGCCTCCAAGAGTGTTTGGCCGTGGAACACAAGGAGAGAAAAGGGTGAGCTTCATGCAAAAGATGCGAATGAATCAAAGCCCTCCTATTTATAGACTTCATGAAAAAGATGAAGGCTTAGAATATTTTAATCAAGATATTTTTTGGTATACTTTAAACAATGAACAATAATTACTGTTTATAAAGTCAATGTCTATTGTCCAATGGATAATAAAATACACCTAGATTTTTCTCTTGCTCCAGTTGGATAGCAACTATTGTTGATTATTTTTCTACCGATTACCCTTGATGAGTCATAGAGCGAGTCATCAAAGAGAAGTGTTTAGAACATGTGACTCACTACAATGAGTCAGCATGATGAGTCAGCATAGAAATTTCTAGAACAGGTGAGTCAACATAACGAGTCACTAGCTGAGTCAGCATGGAACATTCTGGAACGTGTGACTCACTGCGCCGAGTCAGCGCTTCTACAAGCTTCTAGAATGTGGCGAGTCAGCATTCTAGAACATGGCAAGTCATCGCTTCTGGAACATTGCGAGTCATCGCTTCTGGAAGCTTCTATGCTGAGTCACAGGTGCTGAGGTGTCACGCCACATGTCGAGCTTCTATTGGTCCTTCACGATGAGTCACAACCATCAACTTTGACCAGCTCCTTATTGGTCCACGTGTAAAGCACTTGATGACTAGGCACGTGATGAGGCGTTTTCTAGAGTCTTCTAGAATAATCTGGAACATGTGAGTCACTAGGCTAGTCGCCTAGGTGAGTCACCAAACGATGAGTCACCGTCTAGAACATTCTAGAGTGGGTGACTAGGCTTGCGTCTAGAATCATCCACTAGATATTTTTCTGGAAGATATTATCTAATGGATAATAAAACATACCCCAATTTTATTTGTCAGATAAAATTGTAGAAAAACAAAACTTCAAAAACTGTTTCCGGTTTCGGGTTTAGTAAGATCCCCCGGCTCTGAGTCAATAGCACAAAATTTTCTGGCCCACACACAACCCAAAATATCTAGAATATATTAAATATTCAAAATATTCCAAAATATCAAAAATATAATAAAATATTCAATTATCTCAAAATATCTAAAATATAAAAAAATATTCAAAATATCTTAAAACATCTAAAATATATTAAAAATATTCAAAATATCACAAAAAATCACAAAAATCTTAACAATTGTGAAATTCATGAAAATCAAATAAGATTACCAAAAATAATTAAGGATTGATAGAAAGAAATAAAATACGAAGGCTCATATACAGCCCCAAAAATAATATTAAAATAATAAAAAACGTTAAAACTTTCAAAAATTCCTAAAAATCATAAAAAATTATAAAATTCACAAAAGTCAAGTCAGATTATTCAAAATAACCAAGAATCAACCGAAACAAATAAAATACGAATTTTCGGGGTGTTACAATAACTACCATACCAGTATTCCGATAATATATGGATTCTCTGCAACTAAATAAGGAACATATCTTCTCTTGCAACTATTATGGGAGCGTATCTCTCCATGACGAGAAAGTATCTATCCAACCTCTATATATAACACCTCAAAAATTTCTTAAAATGCAGTGGGTATCTGGTGTCGAGTATCTGGTGTCCCGAAAATTAAAAAGCAGTGGGTATCTGGTGTCCCGAAATTTTTAAAAATGCAGTGGGTATTTGGTGTCCCAATATTAAAAAACAATGGGTATCTAGTGTCCCAAAAATTAAAAAGCAGTGGGTATCTGTGTCTCGAAAATTAAAAAGCAGTGGGTATCTGGTGTCCCAATATTAAAAAACAATGGGTATCTGGTGTCCCAAAAATTAAAAAGCAGTGGGTATCTGTGTCTCAAAAATTAAAAAGCAGTGGGTATCTGGTGTCCCAAAAAATTAAAAAGCAGTGGGTATCTGGTGTCCCAAAATTTTTAAAAAACAGTGGGCTTCTGTGTCCCGAAATTTAAATGACAATGGGCTTGGCCCAAGAGATTTTTTCTTTTTCTTCTTCTTTTTTTTCTTCTCCTTCTTTTTTCTTCTTCCTTTTTTTTTAGGAAAGACCATTAGGTCATCGACCTAAACTTTGTACGAACATGTCATCAAGTCAAGGACTTGGGATTATTATTTTTTTATTTTTTTTAGGGAGATCATTAGACCATAAACCTAAAAAAAATTTTTATGAAAGCCACCAAGCCAAGAACTTGGAAGAATTTTTTTTATTTATTTTTGACACTTCATCAAGTCATGGACCTGAATTTTTTTTTTAAAAAAAGCCTTTGTCTGTTCTTTTATAGTGAAGCTTGGCGTGAAAGCCAAAGACGTCACTTTCAAAGCTGTTGCAGCTTATTATGTCATGAAAAGATATTGTACTGTTCATTCCTGCAACTCAATATCTAAAAAATCATGTCAATAGATTGAAAACATTAAATCAAAAACTTTTCACTTGTATACTTGATGCTAATTGCTTCCTCGAAAAACTTTGATCCACCAAACCCGGGTGCAAGCTCTCGCAAACTAGGGTTATCAACTTGTTTTAAATTCCTTGGGATCTTTGAACATTGAGACATTGAGTATCTTTCCTTTCAAGTTGGCTCATTAGGAACACAGTCCCTCTCTTCTTCCTAGCTCTCTTCAAAATCTCCACTTCTATTTCTTCCTTTCTTTTTTTTTCGGATACCTCTTGTTTCTGGGTCATCCCTTGAGATAACATTTTCCCTTCAGTTGGAACTTACATGTTCTTTTCTGTCTAAATTGTTCATCAGGGAGTTACCATTAGATGGTCACATCATAGTATTGTACTCATGCTCACCATACCTGAAGCATTACGTA
The DNA here is from genome assembly GCA_029884605.1 of Ormosia emarginata. Classification (NCBI taxonomy): domain Eukaryota; kingdom Viridiplantae; phylum Streptophyta; class Magnoliopsida; order Fabales; family Fabaceae; genus Ormosia; species Ormosia emarginata. Next base: position 6,018,962 of record JAQQTP010000074.1, read on the forward strand.
ACAGACAGACATGGATTCAGAGGTACAAAAAAGAAATGAACAACTTCCACATTGATTTTGGAAGTTTGACTATACAAAGGGTATTTACAATGGATAAATATCTGGACAAAAACACAAACAATGACATGAGATTCGAATGGGTGTTGTCCCAATATGGATTGGTTCGACCTTTATGAAAGTCATCTTTAGTTGCCTACTAGGCATTATGGCCAATGATTTCCTTCTGCTGAGCATGTACATCAAGGCAAATTAAACCAAAGAGAAATTTGCCCCAGTGTAAGTCAAATTAAACCAAAGAAAAATTTACCCCAGTTTATGATTGAATTGAATAGGACAGACACCCAAATGACCATAAGATTTGCCATAACGTAGGTCAAATTGAACCAAGGAAAAGAAAAAAAAATTGCCCCAGTTTGGAATCGAATTGAACAGGGCGGAAACTTGTCCTAGTGTAAGGCCAAGTTGAACCAAAAGATTTGTCCTAGTGTAGGCTAAACCGAACTAAAGAAAAATGCCCTATTGTAAAGCCAGATCGAACAGGGTAGAAACTTGCCCCTGGGTAAGTCCCATTTTTTTTAAAAGAAGCAATGAACTAGATACTTAGATGAGCATACCCTTTTGTCTCAGAATTAAAGCTTATGAAAATAACAACAATCATTCATTGATCAGAATGGACTTTTTAAGGGCTGCAACGTGGCTAAGGTTAGTGGTTATGAAACAAAAGATATAAGGCTCAAACAAGTGTTTAAGGGTTAAATGGGACCAAGGATCCTTATTCAAAGTTGAACCTTGTCAACTACTTTTGCGTTTTCAAGCACACTTTTCTCTTATTGTTCTCCATTCCTTCCATTTTCTTTTCACTTCAATCATTCACCTTTTTCATGAATTATTTCATTTCATTTTCTTTCTTCTTTCTTTCCTTTCTCTCTTTTTATTTTATTTTTTGGTTTTTCATCATTTTTTTTCATGCCCTTTTCACCTTTACTTCCTTTTTTTTATGCTTAAGAAAACATCATGGTAATCAACATTTGTTTTGTGTTATCCCCTAATGTAGGCGTGATCCTTGTCCAGGGTTTATTGAAAAAAACTTTCAAGCTCAAAAAAGGATAACGAGGGATAATGAAATTATGAATTTTTGTGAAGGAGAGAGAAAGATGGCCAATTTTCATTTCAAATCTTGATTGCTCATTTTCAAAAGTTTTAATTTAGAGACAAAAAGATTGTGCACAATAAGTGATTACTTCTTTGCTCCATTTTATTTTTCTTATTGATTCATTCTTTTTTCCTTCTTTTTTTTTCTTCTTTTTTTTGCCTTAGAAAAGGGGACTTGCACACGTGGGCTTCATGACCACCAAAAGTTTTTCTGGAATAAGAATCCAGTGGGATCCGAACTAAAAGAAATCAAGTAAAGGAAATGAAAGAGTGATAAGAAAGAAATGACAAGAACATGAAGGCCAAGAATGTTGAGATCCATGCAAATCTAATACATTAATGCTTCAAGAGAGTTTACATAAGTTCAAGCATCACAAAAGTCTAAGATGACAATCACATCAAATTAAATGCCTCAAATCTCCAATTGTTCAGAGGTTCTGAGTTGCTAGAGGGCGTTTGGTGTAAACAAGATGAGTTAGGACATATGAACGCAGCGAGGGAACTTGGTATGAGGTCTGGTAAGCACTGACTTCTGGTTCTTCCTCCCTTGTTGGTTCCACCATCTTAGGGAAGCTACTTTCTATATTTTCAGCAAGTAACTTACCTGATCTTGCAAGGTTCTCAATCCTTTCTCCTGCCATAATTAAATCAGAAAAATCCCCATAGGTAACCCCTGCCATCAATCCAATAAACGGTGCTTCTAAGGTCTCCATGAAGTACGAGCTCATCTCTGACGAAGTCAACGGTGGTTGAACCTGGGCTGCCAACATTCTCCATCTTTGAGCATATTGCTTGAAAGCTTCATCACTCTTCTTTTGCATTGTTTTTAGTTGTTCTCAGGTAGGTGCAGTGTCGATGTTGAATCGATATTGTCCCAAGAATAGATTTGTCAAATCATCCCAATAAGAAACCTTTGAATGATCAAATTGCATATACCATTCCAAAGCTGGCCCAGTTAGGCTTTCATGAAAGAAATTGATTAGGAATTTTTGATCCCATGACCAAATGGCCATTTTGGTGATGTAAGCCTTCAGATGAAACCTTGGATTAGTGCTTCCATCGTACTTTGAGAAATCTGGAATTTCAAAGTCCATAGGGATATTGACTTCGACCTCTGGGCACAGTTCATCAATTCTTACCGAATCATACAGGTTAGGGCCTTGAATGGCTTTAATTTGTACTTGCATCTTTCTGATCAATTCAACTCTTAATTTTTCTTTTTCTGAGTTACTATTCAAGAATATCTTCACTGGCTGCTCCTGAGCAGCTTTTGCATTGTTATTCTCCCCTTTAGGACTTCTGTTCCTAGAACCATCCCCTTCATTTGCATTTGTTCCAACGCCGACAGGGGTTCCATTTGTTGTTCTAAGGGTCTCGATTAACTATCTCAGTAAACTCTCGACCCTTGATTGTCCTTCTGCCATTCCATCAATTCTTTCCCTCATTTCATCCATCTCTTGACCCAAATTTCTCTCTGAGTTTGACATCTGTTGCAGCCTAGTTTGCGACCTCGTCTCGTAGGACTGGGTTTTGGCAATCTGTGTTTTCCGAGGACGAGTAATGGTTCAAGTTTTATTAAAAAAGAAGATTAAATGGAATAAATTTTTTTTAAAAAAAAAAAGTGAATATATACAAGAATGCATGATGAATTTTTTTTAAAAAAAAAAACTAATTGTTTTTTTTAATGCAAAAATGAAAGATGTGAGGAGAAGACAAAGAATAAATATGCTCCCTTTGTGTCCTAATGAGATTGCTTTAAGCTTAAACATTTATATCCTAAGGATCTATGAGTCTTTCTGATTCGTGAAGACTTTCATTGGGTGGTTCTACTATTCTAAAGGCCTCTAGAGCTAAGTCCCATTTCAGAATGTTGACCACAACAATGAGTAAACCACTAGGTGTGAGACATTCATGAAAAAGGCACACTCTAGATGAGGTTTTTGCGATAACCAAACAGGATGTATATCCAAAATGGCTACCACTACGCAACCTCTACCTAACTTAGGCTCCACTCAGACCCGGGTATAGGGCCCCACTCGAATGTGTGTGAGAAATGTGTAAATACGGTGTGTGTAAGGAGCATACAAATCTTTATATTCTAACAAAACAAATGCAAAACAAATTCCTAAGAATCCTCTATCCTAAGGTTTGCATAATAAACATAAAATCACATTTAAAATAATCAATAAACACATTCAGCAAAGAAAGAAAAACAAAATAAAACAAAAAAGGTAAAACAAACATGTAAAATGTAAACATCACAAAAATTCGCACAACCAACTTGCAAAGGCTTGACTCTCAACATCCCCCAGTGGAGTCGCCAACTGTCGCGACCGTGATCGCGGCAGGATAACGACTTAAATTATAAAAAATAAGGAGTCGCCACCAATTTTATTTTTATTAGGAAAAACTGGAAAACCTAAAAAGATGGTCTGCATTCAAAAACTCGAGTTCGGGAGTCTAATTATGCATAGGAAAGGGTGGAGACTAAACCCCACAGCACCCCTAACACATCCGCCCTAAGATGGTTACCTTAAATCAGTTGTGCAAATTTTTATAACTTTTAAAAATATTTATTTTACCCATTTTCAATAAAATAAAATAAAAAAAAATTACTAAATTAAGAAAAATTAATTTTTGGCTTGACAGAATTGAAATTCTGCTCCTATGTATCCTCGAGTGCAATGAGGAAGTCAAAGCCACGTCGTTCTTTAGAAAATATTTGTGAGTTGGTTACTTTTAACTTTTGAAAAGATTTTTGTTTTGAAAACGCATTTGATTTTTTTTTATTTTAGAAAAGAAAGAATCATCAAGTTGTCGCTGTTGGGAATTGCAGATCAAAAGTCTCGCAGCGGAATAATAGAATTCCCTCCCCTCATAGGATCCATGCGAAAAAGTCCATAATCCGAGTTTTTAAAAATTACCTCTTGAAGCGTGATAATCACAAGTGAGGTGAATCACCGACACCGTAATAGTGACGATGTCTCTGCGATATCCACACGAACAAACTTGCAAAAGGGAGTCATGCCTCTGTTTTCGTAGTGCTAGCTGCGAAGAGAGGAGAAGAAGACCTCACTATCTCTCACTCACTTTCTGTAGGTGCGGCTAGGGTTGTGTTGTAACCTAGTAGCAGCTCCCTTAGCAGTACTATTTATAATAGTGGCTGCCTTAAGTGAGTGTGAGTAGTAGCAAGGTAAGTTGTGCAACCCTAAACCCATCTGTCATGAGTTAGGCCCACAATTGAATCCGAGTCCAACTTGGATCCTTATTACTCCAATCAAGTCTGTTCTAAATGTGCAACCCTGCAGGTTCTCATGATGTTAGTAGTAATATTAAAATCTCATTTTAATATTACAAACAGTGAGCGGTATCTAGCAACACATCACTGCTACCCAAGTAATGAGAATGTCAGTGATTTGACATAACCTATCCGTGACCAATGTTTCTGTGTAGTTTAGTCCCTTTGTCCAGATATCCAGATTGAACACAAGGCATGGAATGTGTCACCCTTGTTTAGTTCAATCTTCAGTTTCCTGATTCCCGAGTAGATATAGTAATAACAAATGAGATCAATATCTCATACTGACTCATTTGAGCATGTCCATGCATTTCGTAGTCTCACTCAATCAGGGAGCCCGAAGATATCACTCCTGTTATGTAGGAGGGACAAATCCCATCTAGGTCACTCACATCGCTCCACATGTATCACGGTATGTCTAATAACCAACTTTATAATCATCTTGTTACAGATGACGTTTGATGGCATTAAAACACACAACTCTTCATGTAGGAATCGTAGTGATTTCAGGTCAAAGGACCACATACACCATTATCACTATGAATAAACATGACACTCACGTAACGATCCACGTAGCGTTCTCATGGCGGGTCTGTCCAATACATCATTACTCTAATATGTATCTATGTGTAGACTTGATATCTCATATCCATGACCCGTGAGATGTGGTCATCAGTCTACGCACGTACTAGTCTCAATGCTTATCGTTGTCCTATTTGACAATAATACTTGACTAGAGACATTTTAAGAATAGTGCTCTATCCAATAGGACCTCACGATCAAGTCATCCACTTGATGTCCTATGGTATCAAACTTACTATTCTAAGGACTTTATTATGTCTACCAAAAATAACACAATAAATGAAATGCCTCATATATCAAAAAATAGCATAATATAATGTATGTAAACACAGATAAAATGTATTGGCCTCTAGGGCATACACCAACAGTTGCAACTCAGACGATTCTAAAAGTTACAAGATTAACAAGCTATCGCAGCTCAGCTAATCTAGTTTTATTTTTCTCAACAAAGTTCAAACATTTTATTATATATTTTAAAAAAATGAATCATCAAGCTGTCACAACTTAGATGATTTTTAAAAATACAGGATTAACAAGCTGTCACAACTCAGCTAATCCCGTTTTATTTTTCTTAACAAGATTCAAATATTTTTTTATTATATTTTCTCATTTTTATCATTTTTAATTTTTATTTTCTATTACTTGCACATTCCTATTTATTTACTTATAGCATTATCATAAATCTTATTATTATTATTATTTTTACTTATGATAAAAACAATACACTTTGTCTATATTTTTTGTTTGATTTTTTTTTAACACAAGCCCACTAATAAGAGAACAAAAGCCCATTATCAAAACCTAATCCTAACACTATCCATACAATCTCAGGACTATTCACCAAAAGTCTACGAAGCCCAAAAGCCATCTAATCAATTGGTATTGTTTTACATTTTTTTAAATAATAACCAAACTTTAAAAAAAAAAGAGTCAAATCAACAGTAAACAAAATAAATAAATAAACAAATAAAATAACATAAAATAAAAACAAATAAATAAATAACAAAACTGAAACTTACAGGAATTGAGATAAAAAAAATAAAAAGACCAAATTTGATCCTATCGCGGAAACAGAGGGGGGGAAACGGCAGTTTGGCTCAAGGTTGGCTCGTGGTGGAGGGGTTATTGGAGGCGCGGTGTATGGACGACGACTAGATGTTGAGTCGACGGCGAGGCGCGAGGGGGTCACTAGATCGGCACCAGCGATGGTCCTGGATGGCTGCTCGACGGGTTGTGGTGTGCGGATCTGAGCTGCTCTAGTCTGGTTTCATCGGCTAGGTGGTGGTTCGAGTTGAGCGAGTCATGCTGGTGCTGCACAGGCGACATAGTTCGACGGTGACACAGGCTCTAGTTCGGACGGCGCTAGCTGCGCGGATGACGCGGATCGGGACGTCGTGCGGCGGCTGGGCCTGGTTCATCGGATCCGACGAAGGCTATGCGTGCGGTCTGTCTCCAGTACAGACAAGGTGGTGACGCTGGGTTCGGTGTGGTGCTGGTCTCCACGGGTCGCGGCTGGGTAGAGGAGATTATTGGTGAGGTTGGTTATGGAGGATGGGGTTGTGATGGGATGGTGACTACGGTTGGCAGAGAAGAAAACAGAGGGTGGCTATGGTGTTTGTGGTGGGTGTTTTGGTTTTGGTGAGGTTGAAGGTTGGAGGAAAATGATAATGGTGGGGATTGCTGTGGTGGTTTGAAGGTTGAATGAGATGGGTGTTCAGGCTGCTGCCGTGGGGTGGAAAAAATTAAGGGTTGCTAGGGTGATGGTTGTGAAGGGGTTCTAACAGTGGTTATCAGAGGTTTACGAATTGTTTGAGAGAAAACAAAAAGAATCTCCTCTATAAAATAGTGACTAGGGTTGAAGCTTTTGTGTTTTTTTCTTACTCTATATTTCCCCCATAGAAGTCCCCCTCTTTCTGTGTTGCTTCACACTTTATAGATCCAAAGATCAAAAAACTTATAGGCTAGGTTGTGGACACCAGATGTATAGTCATTTTCCTCTCCCTTTTTAGCTTTCAAGCTTTATTCTTTTTTCTTACTTCCTGCAGGTTTTCCTTCTTTGTGTGTCATCCATTTTGGCTCAGTTCTTTTTCACAGCATACCGGCATGATTTTGTCTTTTCTTTTTGTTTTGTTCATTTCTCTACAACGTTAACTTCTTCTTTTTTTTTAAAGAAGCTTAAGACAAATGGACCTAAGGTGGATCAATGAACTTGAATATATTTTTTTTATTGGGTTGGGCTTGATTTGGGTCATGGAAACAAATAATTAAATTTTTTTTAACCTCACCTTTTTTTTAAAAAAAAAAGGTTCGGACAAAATCGGGTGTTCACAGTGAGTAAATCTCCCTCTTACCTATTGAAGACAACACAAGGATGCAAGCACCTCTTGTTCTTGATTTTTGTTTTCCACCTTCAAGAAAATCCTAGGGTGAGAAACTTTCAAAAAGGTTCACTCAAACCATGGAAAGATGAGTTCTTGGTCACATAGGTGACTAAGAAAAACAAAAATGAGAAGAAAAGAGAAGAAAGTTGAGGACTTTACCTCAGAAGCTTCAAGCTTTAGCTTCAATGATGGAAAATGGAAGAGGAAGAACTAATGGATGACCACCAAAGAGAAGAGCCTTAGAATGATGGAAGAAAGCTAGAAATGTGATTTGTTTACTAAACAAATGAAGATGGTCTCCAATGTGTGGGTGTGCCATGGAGGAGAAAGAAGAGAAGAAGAGAGAAATGCTTGAAGAAAATGAGAAGAGAGAAAAGAAAGAAAAGGTGATTTTGTGTTCAGAAATTTGGAAATGAGATGATAAAAGTGAGAAGCATTTCTTTACTTCCCAAAATGAGCTTCTGCCGTGGAGAGAGTGGGGAGGGAAGAGAGAGAAAAATTGTGTATCATTTGGAAATTTCGAGGAAGCTTCCTATAAAAATCTTTGATTAAATTAGTCTTTCTTTTGAAATAAAGTTAAAGTATATGACACAAAGTAGATTTTAGATAAGGTGATAAAGATTTTTATTATAAGCTATTATCCAATGGACAACTGCTACAGATAGCAAAGCCAATATTAATTGTCCAACAGATAATAAAATGTATAGTGACTTTTATTTATCAGATAAAAATCTTAAGAAATATAAAACTTCGTAAACTATGTCCGGTCTCGGGTTTAATAAGATCCCTCGTCGACGTTTCCACAGTTCAAGGTTCTCGAGAAAAATATCTCATTTCCCCGGCTCCGCTCAGCGCGCACGCAAAAACGAGGAATAATATTAAAATATTCCACGTTTCCGGAAAAATCCAGAAAAATTCACAAAAATCACAAATATTGTAAAATGATTATTTATCATGAAATTATTAATTTTCGAGGTGTTATAACTCTCTCCTTCAAATAGAAATTTCATCCTCGAAATTTTCATTCCTTAGAATAAACACGGATGTTGTTTCTTCGTCTTATTTTATAACTCTTACATCACACCTCTAGTCGCATCAATATAGATTATGCTTACCAATGTAATCTCTTTGCCTCTGTGTTACTTTGCTCTCCTACCCTCGACCTTCACAGGAAGCATTTCATAGATCAAACATTCTTTCAATTGTACTGTGTCTAGTTCAATGGCACGGACTGGATCGGGGATACACCTTCGCAATTATAACGTATGGAAGATATTATGAAAATTAAAAAGAAAGGGTGGTAAAACTAGTCGATAGGCTACCAAACTAATCAAAAAAGAATTTAATATAGTCAGAAAAAAAATTTAGGAGTGAGTTTGCTGGCAACTCAGACAAGATGACACATATTTAGCAACGTCTCTCTTCAGTCCTTGCTACCTACACTTTTGTTTTAAATCTTAACATACTTTGGTCTTCCTGGTGTGTATACTTCAACTTACTTGTGTGAGCTTCACTGAAAATTAACTTCTTAAGTTCTAAATCAACTGGTATACAGACTTTTACTCATGGACATCAGGATTTAGTTGAATTCCTTCCTCACCGTCTGACGTCATGCCTTGTTTTAATAGCTCCTTCTTGTCTTGTAGAAATTGGTCACTTTCAAATTCTCTCGAATTTCTCCCAACAGATCATTCAAAATAGTAATTATATCTAGACATACCTCATCCGGTGTCATTTCTAATGACAACCACATATCCCTGAATTGCTTTACCAATTTCTTCCTCTTGACTATCATAATGAAGATATTAAGTAGTTTCTGGTTCAAAGCGTTTGCTATGATGTTTGATTTTCCTGGACGACAATGAAGCTAGAAGTTATACTTCTTCAAAAATTCTAGTCACCTTCCTATCTCATGTTCCTCTCCTTCTTCTCAAACAGATACTCTAGGCTCTTGTGATTGCCAAAGGCGTTGAACGTAGCAAGTGTCTCCATATTCTCAGAGCAATTACAACTACAGTTAATTCCAAGTCATGAGTTGGGTAATTCTCAATGTACCCTCAACTACCTCGAGGCGTAAGTTACAACTTCCCAACTTTGCATGAACACACATCCTAGACCTTGATGTGAGGCATCACAAAACACTTCAAACGGTTCCTTGGGATCAAGTAGAACCAAAACTGGTGAGTATTTGAATGTCTCCTTAACCATTAAAAATTTCTTCACATGTGTGGGTGCACAGAAAGTTTGATTCCCTTCTTGTATGTCGAGTGATAGGTCCTACTATCTTGGAGAATCCATTGATGCTCCTTTGATTAAAACCAACTAACCTCTCAAGCTACCAGGGCATTACGATCTTCAGTATTTCCTATTGTAAAATTGCTTTAACTTTTGACGGGTTGGTGAGCAATTTCTTCTTTTTGAATTTACAGGTCCTAAAATTGAACTTCTCCCAACCAAAACCCGCATCTTGACAACTTAATGTACAACTCCTTCTCCTTTAGGATCTAAAGGACTATACTGCCAAATATTTCAGTGTGGTTCCTCCTAACCTCGAGAATAAATCAGAATGTCGTCAACACTAACAATGACAATTCTGACTTGATAAGGATGAAAGATCCAATTCATGTAATCCATGAATATGACAAGAGCATTTGTCACTCCGAACGGCATCACGAGATATCCATAATGTCCAAAGCGTGTTCAAAAAATTATTTTGGGAACATCCTCAACTTCCCACGAATTTAATGATGACCAGAACGTATGTCTATCTTGGAAAAAACAAACACTCCCTTCTCGCTAATCCATCGAATCGTTTATCTTCTTCCGAGGGTACTCATCCTCGATCGTAAACTTGTTCAATTGGCGACAGTCCTCATTTCATCGGGATATTCCATTCTTCTCCTTAACTGATAGCACTGTAGCTCATCATGAGAAACTCATTGACTATAAGAGTGACATTTATATTCCCCTTGCTTTTGTCTTCCATAAAGGATAACATGTATCCTTGGATTCCTTTTCCTCACAAAGCTTCAACTTTGTTGGCCGTTACGAATTCAAAAGTTTTAGTTTTCAGGAACACTAAGGTCTTCTTTGGAACGATCTAGCATAATATAACTAGGAAAATATCCAATCTAATCCTAAAATCATGAACTCTAATAGGTGTGATTTTAGGCAAGTAAGTCAAATCAACAAAAGATTCGATCTTTAGTAGAAATAGGGTAGGTTAAACAAATTTAAGTAACAACGACAAGTCTAAGTAATAGAAGTAGAAACAAGGTCAAAGATAATTGAAGACACAGATGAATCCAAATGATCCACATGGTCATACACTATAAAGGAATGGGTTGTTCCTAGAATTATATAGCACAGTTACGGGATCATCGCTTGTGGCATAATCTCCATCGTTTAGATCTTTAGTCTGGGAAACTTTCGCTCTATTCAGGGTATAAGCTTTCCCTTCAGCTTGAGATCTTAAAGCACATGCATCATTAACGGAAGACTTCTTCTTCGGTGAAGTACAATATTTAGAAATATGTCTGGGCTCCCTCGTTAAGTGGTTCTTTCCACATTTCTTACATCTTGGTAAAGATGTCACAGTTTTGTTGGAACTATGGCCACTAATATTTTCTCCACAAGTTGGACATTGTTGTTACTTCTCTGACAATTGTTAATATTGTTTCTGCTTAAACTGATTAACCTTTCTATTAATCCTCCTTCGGGATCTAGGCAGTCCAAAGTTATCCCAAAACTGACTTTTCTCCAACTGATTATGAACTTCAACCTCCAATTCCCGCTGCTGTGCGGCCCTCTGATCTTGGCGAGTTATCACATCAGCTATCCTTTGCATTTCTTTTGCAGTCGCAGTCGTACTTCCATTATCTCGTCCTGCGCTCACATGCATATGTCCACCATGAGCCATTGCCCTTGTATATCTATCGCAAGCCATTAACTTTCTTCGAACACAGACAAAACATGACACAACAAAGCAAACATAATTATTTCAAATAGCATTGTCCCCGTTCGGAAATCAAACACAAAGAATCACACAATCTAAGCAAGATAAGTCCAATCCATGAATCCTAATAGTCTCCAACTCGAGCTTCTTCGTTCTGCCTTCTATGGCGTGACCTCTTGCAAGTCTTCAACTCCCAAATAGCTTCTTAAACCAAACTTACACCAGTTATCCCCTTTTTCCAGAAGATCGAATCTCCAAAACCTCTTGATCTCCTTACTAAAGAACTCCTATTCTCCTAATACGCCTAGGTGAAGTCATAGTTTCCTATACACACAAAACATTACATATTGAGTAGGTCAACCCTCAGTATCATGTAATTGCATAACAATAGCCACTAACATTCAGCCTATAGCAAGTTATGCATTTCTTTCCCATCATCTCAATCAAAAGACAAGGAAGTGCACAACATACAAAACTCTAATATGCCTAAACATAGCAAGTCCATACCCCGGCTCAACAGGATGAACTGCTCTAATACCACCTAGTGTAACACCCCTAGATCTAATAACTACGGCACAATCGTCATTAATACCACAGTCACTAAATCTAGGTGTATCACAGTCTCTACAACAATCTTTTCAAAAATTTCCATTATTCATAGGTAGAAAATATGAGCCCCGAATAAAGATATTTAGTACCCAACCATTAAAATACAACCACAGTAGGAAAAACATATTTCATATATAATATATTTGTCCTTAACATAATGCACTGATGACACAAAACATAGTACTTACATATTGAAATAAAAGATAACGGGTACAAAAGCACAAAAGGGAAAAGTAGTAACCTTGGGATTAGTACTACTAGCAGACAAAGCCGCAACCCCTATATAGGTGATGCTCGGTGTCCCAGACGACATGTCAAGCATTAATGCCCCCATAAAGTTGCACCCGTACGTAACCAGAGAAATCTCGTCTAGACGCCATATCGAAAGTAATGAATCAGCCCAATCCAATCAGTGAAGGTGTGGTCTCTCTTCTTCTTCCTCACGATCTTTTATCAAATATAAATATAAAACAGAAATACAGGGATACAAGAAAAAGGTGAGACACCTAGCATTCAATACAAATACGGTAGTAAGAAAACAAAACGGCACAAGACACCCACATAACATCACTACACATATATCTATCAACAGTAATAATAAAATAAGCATTAAGAGAGAAACAACAATAAGTAATAATAAAAATAAGCCATAAAAGATAAACAACAATAATATCTCAGACAGTAAATAGTTTAATAAATCAGATAAGTATTACAACATTAAAAGGAGATAATTTAACAGTTGTAAGTACTCATGTCAGATGAAATATGAGACCGACGATGCATAATGCATATGGTACCAAAATCCTCTTCCATGGAGCTAGACATAAACATTTCGAAGAGAATGATCAAGGAGTCATGCCAGTATCTTGTTAGCCTTAAAATAAAGTGCTTTATCAGAAAAATAATATTTTGTGCAACATGACTTATACATGGCACCTTAACAAGATCGGGGTATAGGACAACATCCCGGTCAGGATTGTCAGTACATTTGCATCGGCCTATCCTACGGCCCTAGTGGAGCTACCACTGTCTATTGTGAGACACTCGCACCCCGACACCCCCAAGGTCAACAACATGAGCTACGCTTAGTCTACTCGCACCCGCACTAAAGTGTAATTCAATCTTCTAGACATACACCGCCTTTCCAACAAAGTCCGATGGACATTCACAAATGCGTGATGACTCAATGTACATTATGTATATTCATCAATAATATGTTTCTCATGAACATTTCATATCATGTATATTCATCAACAATATACTTCTCATAAAACATACCACAATGACATATAAAATCAATCCTTAATAACATCATACCACAATTTGGTCAAGTAGGCGTCAATAGTATTTGGTCCCACACATGGACTCACAATATCATACAATCTATTCTCAATATCAACATTTCACACACATACACACACACACACACACACACACACACATGCACACATATATATATATATATATATATATATATATATATATATAGTTCAACACATACCACAATTTCATATCATGAATTCAACATTCCTAATCATCTAAGTCTTGATCAATTATGCAAATGTTAGGTCAAAGAACCCTTAAAATCGTGGCCCCTCTCAAGAACCATTACTCAATCAATTTCTTCCATCACATTATAAATTACTTATGTCTAAATTGCTTAATTACCAAGGACGCACAAAAGCACCACTTGGACCCAAAAATCCTTTAGAGGCTGTGAGCCTCCCTAAGGCATCAAGATTCCAATTCATGGACCCAAAATAACATAGCATTAAGTTCTCAAGGTGGTAAGACATTCCTTATGGTTCATTATGGAATTTCACTTTAGATTAACCAATCTTATAAAATCTCCCTCTCTAGAGCAATTCTCTTAATAAATCAAGTTATTTACTTTAGTTGGATTATAACATTCCAATTATTGGAGTCATAGTTATCTTCTCACAATATTTTGACTAATTCTGTCCTGGGCGCCAGGTCTCCAATGCCTGAGCGCTCAACACGCAGAGCCTAAGTGCTCACTAAGCTACATTTCTGGAAATCGTTCTGGACATTGGGCGCTTAAGCGTTCGAGCTCCAGTGCCTGGGCATTGGCTGAGCGCCTGGGTTCTCGCTGCACAGCGCCTGAGCGCTAGTGCGCCAACAAGGATTTTGCAGAATTCATTTTTGCAGAACCTTGGCCCATTCATTTTCAAAGCTTCTCATTCCTTTTTCAAGCAATCCAAAACATGATTCATGGTCATCAGGGTACAAAATAACAATCAATAGATTCATAGTCATCAAAACACACAATGCAAATTCATATATTCATACAAATCAAACAACCACAAAATCATGAAAATAACCCAATATAACAAAGAGAGTAATCCCACGTGGATTCCCTCATCAATAATTACTCAAAGGTTCTCTCACCACCAATAATGGTTGAAGTGAGTAAATCTTCCTCTTACGTATTGAAGACAACACAAGGATGCAAGCCCCTTTTAGTTCTTGATTTTTGTTTTCCACCTTCAAGAAAATCCTAGGGTGAGCAACTTTCAAAAAGGTTCACTCAAACCATGGAAAGATGAGTTCTTGATCACATAGGTGACCAAGAAAAAAAATGAGAAGAAAAGAGAAGAAAGTTGAGGACTTTACCTCAGAAGCTTCAAGCTTTAGCTTCAATGGTGGAAAATGGAAGAGGAAGAACTAATGGATGACCACCAAAGAGAAGAGCCTTGGAATGATGGAAGGAACCTAGAAATGTGATTTGTTTACTAAACAAATGAAGATGGTCTCCAATGTGTGGGTGTGCCATAGAGGAGGAAGAAGAGAAGAAGAGAGAAATGCTTGAAGAAAATGAGAAGAGAGAAAAGAAAGAAAAGGTGCTTTTGTGTTTAGAAATTTGGAAATGAGATGATAAAAGTGAGAAGCATTTCTTTACTTCCCAAAATAAGTTTCTACCGTGGAGAGAGTGGGGAGGGAAGAAAGAGAAAAATTATGTATCATTTGGAAAATTTCGAGGAAGCTTCCTATAAAAATCTTTGATCAAATTAGTCTTTCTTTTGAAATAAAGTTAAAGTATATGACACAAAGTAGATTTTAGATAAGGCGATAAAGATTTTTACTATAAGTTATTATCCAATGGACAACTGCTACAGATAGCAAAGCCAATATTAATTGTCCAACAGATAATAAAATGTACAGTGACTTTTATTTATCAGATAAAAATCACTAAAAACGTGAAATCTCGTAAACCGTGTCTGGCCTCGGGTTTAGTAAGATCCCCCATCAACATTTACATAGTTCAAGGTTCTCAGAAAAAATATCTCATTTCCCTGGCTCTGCTCAGTGTGCACGTAAAATGAAAAATAATATTAAAATATTCCACATTTTCGAAAAAATGCAGAAAAATTCACAAAAATCACAAATATTGTAAAATGACTATTTATCATGAAATTATTAAGTTTCGGGGTGTTACAATTCTCCCCTTCCAATAGAAATTTCATCCTCAAAATTTTCTTTCCTTAGCATAAACGTGGATGTTGTTTCTTCGTCTTATTTTATAATTCTTACGTCACACCTCTAGTCGCGTCAATACAGATCATGCCTACCAATGTAATCTCTTTGCCTCTGTGTTGCTTTGCTCTCATACCCTCGACCTTCACAGGAAGCATTTCATAGATCAAACTTTCTTTCAATTGTACTGTGTCCAGTTCGATGATATGGGCTGGATCAGGGATACACCTTCACAATTATAACGTATGGAAGATATTATGAAAATAAAAAAGAAAGGGTGGTAAAACTAGTTGATAGGCTACCGGACTAATCCGAAAAAGAATTTAATATAGTCCAAAAAAAATGTAGGAGTGAGTTTGCTGGCAACTCAGATAAGATGACACATATTTAGCAACATCTCTCCTTATTCCTTGCTACCTACACTTTTGTTTTAGATCTTAACATACTTTGGTCTTCCAGGTATGTATACTTCAACGTACTCATGTGAGCTTCACTGAAAATTAACTCCTTAATTTCTAAATCAACTGGTATACAGACTTTTACTCATGGACATCAGGATTCAGTTGAATTTCTTCCTCACCGTCTAACGTCATGCCTTGTTTTAATAGCTCCTTCTTGTCTTGTAGAAATTGGTCACTTTCTACTTCTCTCGAATTTCTCCCAATAGATCATTCGAAATAGTAATTATATCTAGACATACCTTATCTGGTGTCATTTCCTATGACAACCACATGTCCCTGAATTGCTCTACTAATTCTTTCTTCTTGACTATCATAATGAAGATATTAAGTAGTTTCTGGTTCAAAGCGCCTACTATAACGTTTGATTTTCCAAGACAACATTGAAGCTAGAAGTTATTCTTCTTCAAAAATTCTAGTCACCTTCCTATCTCATGTTCCGCTCCTTCTTGTCGAACAGATACTCCAGGCTCTTGTGATTGCCAAAGGCGTTGAACGTAACAAGTGTCTCCGTATTCTTAGAGTAATTACAACTGTAGTAAATTCCAAGTCATGAGTTGGGTAATTCTCAATGCACCCTCAACTACCTCGAGGCGTAAGTTACAACTTCCTAACTTTGCATGAATACACATCCTAGACCTTGATGTGAGGCATCACAAAACACTTCAAACGGTTCCTTGGGATCAAGTAGAACCAAAACTTACGAGTATTCGAATGTCTCCTCAACCCTTAAAACTTTCTTGATATGTGTAGGTCTATAGAAAGTTTGATTCCCTTCTTGTTAGTCGAGTGATAAGTCCTGCTATCTTGGACAATCCATTGATGCTCCTTTGATTAAAACCAACTAACCTCTCAAGCTACTAGGGCATTACGATCTTCAGTCTTTCCCATTGTAAAACTGCTTCAACTTTTGACGAGCCGGTGAGCAATTTCTTCTTTTTGAATTTACGGTCCTAAAACTGAACTTCTCCTAACCAAAACCCGTATCTTGATAACTTAATGTACAACTCCTTCTCCTTTAGGATCTAAAGGACTATACTGCCAAATATTTCAGTGTGGTTCCTCCTAACCTCGAGAATATATCAGAATGTCGTCAACACCGACAATGATAATTTTGTCTAGGTAAGGACGAAAGATCCAATTCATGTAATTCATGAATATGACAGGAGCATTTGTCACTCCGAACGACATCACGAGATACCCATAATGTCCAAAGCGCATTCGAAAAATCATTTTGGGGACATCCTCAACTTCCCACGAATTTAATGATGACCAGAACGTATGTCTATCTTGGAGAAAACAAAAACTCCCTTCTCGTTGATCCATCGAATCGTTTATCTTCTTCCGAGGGTACTCATCCTCGATCATAATCTTGTTCAATTAGCGATAGTCCTCATTTCACCGGGATATTCCATTCTTCTCCTTAACTGACAACACTGTAGCTCGTCATGAGAAACTCATTGACTATAAGAGTGATATTTATATTCCCCTTGCTTTTGTCCTCCATAAAGGATAACAAGTATCCTTGGATTCCTTTTCCTCACAAAGCTTCAACTTTGTTGGCTATTACGAATTCAAATGTTTTAGTTTTCAGGAACACCTAGGTCTTCTTTGGAACGATGTAGTATAATATAACTAGGAAAATAATTAATTTATTCCTAAAATCATGAACTCTAATAGGTATGATTTTAGGTAAGTAAGTCAAATCAACAAAAGATTCGATTTTTAGTTGAAATAGGGTAAGTTAAACAAATTTAAGTATTAACGACAAGTCTTAGTAACAGAAGTAGAAACAAGGTCAAAGATAATTGAAGACATAGATAAATCCAAATGATCCACACAGTCATACGCTATAAAGGAATGGGTTGTCCCCAATATTATACAGCACAGTTATGGTATCATCGCTTGTGGCACAATCTCCAACGTTTAGATCTTTAGTCTAGGAAACTTTCGCTCCATTCAGGGTATAAGTTTTCCCTTCAGCTTGAGATCTTAAAGCACATGCATCATTAACAGAAGACTTCTTCTTCGGTGAAGTACAATATTTAGAAATATGTCTGGGCTCCCTCGTTAAGTGGTTCTTTCCACATTTCTTACATCTTGGTAAAGATGTCACAGTTTTGTTGGAACTATGGCCACTAATATTTTCTCCACAAGTTGGACATTGTTGTTGCTTCTCTGACAATTGTTAATATTGTTTCTGCTTAAACTGATTAACCTTTCTATTAATCCTCCTTCGGGATCTAGGCAGTCCAAAGTTATCCCAAAACTGACTTTTCTCCAAATGATTATGAACTTCAACTTCCAATTCCCGCTGCTGTGCGGCCCTCTGATCTTGGCGAGTTATCACATCAACTATCCTTTGCATTTATTTTGCAGTCGCAGTCGTACTTCCATTATCTCGTCCTGTGCTCATATACATGTGTCCACCACGAGCCATTGCCCTTGTATATCTACCGCGAGCCATTAACTTTCTTCAAAGACGGACAAAACATGACACAACAAAGCAAACATAATTATTTCAAACAGCATGGTCCCCTTTCGGAAACCAAAGACAAAAACTCATATAATCCAAGCAAGATAAGTCAAATCCACGAATCGTAACAGTCTCCAACTCGAGCTTCTTCGTTCTGCCTTCTATGGCATGACCTCGGGCAAGTCTTCAACTCCCAAACAGCTTATCAAACCAAACTTACACCTGTTATCCCCTTTTTCTAGAAGATCGGTTCTCCAAAACCTCTTGATCTCCTTACTAAAGAACTCCTATTTTCCTAATACACCTAGGTGAAATCATAGTTTCTTGTACACACAGAACATTACATATTGAGTAGGCCAACCCTCAATATCATGTAACTGTATAACAGTAGCCACTAACATTCAACCTATGACAAGCTATGCATTCCTTTCCCATCATCTCAATCAAAAGACAAAGAAGTGCACAACATACAAAACCCTAATATGCCTAAACATAGCAAGTCCATACTCCGGCTCAACAAGATGAACTGCTCTGATACTATATAATGTAACACCCCTAGATCTAATAACTATGGCACAATCGTCATTAATACCACAGTCACCAAATCTAGGCATGTCACAGTCTCTGCAACAATCTTTTAAAAAATTTCTATTATATATAGGAAGAAAATATGAGCCCCAAATGAAGCATATTTAATACCCAACCATTAAAATACAACCACAGCAGGAAAAATATATTTCATATATAATATATTTGTCCTTAACATAAAGTACTTATGACATGAAACATAGTACTTACATATTCAAATAAAAGATGACAGGTACAAAAGCGCAAATGGGGAAAGTAGTAACCCTAGGATAGGTGCTACTAACAGACAAAGCCGCAACAGCTATATAGGTGACGCTCGGTGTCCCAGTCGACACATCACGCATCAATGCCCCCAAAAAGTTGCACCCATACGTAACCGGAGAAATCTCGTCAAGACGCCATATCGAAAGTAATGAATCAGCCCAATCCAATCAGTGAGGGTGTGGTCTCTTTTCTTCTTCCTCACGATCTTTTATCAAATATAAATATAAAACAAAAATACAGGGATACACGTAAGAGGTGAGAGTCCCAACATTCAATACCAATATGGCAGTAAGAAAACAGAACGGGGCAGGATGCCCACATAACATCACAACACTTATATCTATCAATAGTAATAATAAAATGTGCATTAAGAGAGAAACAACAAGTAATAATAAAAATAAGCCATAACAGATAAACAACAATAATATCTCAGACAGTAAATAGTTTAATAAATCAGATAAGTATTACAACATTAAAAGGAGATAATTTAATAGTTGTAAGTACTCATAAACATTTCGTAGAGAATGATCAAGGAGTTATGCCAATATCTCGTTAGCCGTAAAATAAAGTGCTTTATTAGAAAAATAATATTTTGCGTAACATGACTTATACATGGCACCTCAACAAGATCGCGATATAGGACAGCGTTCCGGTTAGGATCATTGATGCGTTTGCATCGTTCTATCCCATGGCCCCAGTGGAGCAACCACTATCTATTGTGAGACACCCGCACCTCGACGCCCCCAAGGCCAACAACATGACCTACGCTTAGTCTACTCGCACTTGCACTAAAGTGTAATTCAATCTCCTAGGCATATACTGCCTTTCCAACAAAGTCCAACGGACATTCATAAATGCATGATTCCTCAATGTACATCATGTATATTTATCAATAATATGTTTCTCATGAACATTTCATTTCATGTATTTTCTTTAACAATATACTTCTCATGAAACATACCACAATGGCATATAAAATCAATCCTCAATAACATCATACCACAATTTGGTCAAGTAAGCGTCAACAGTATTTGGTCCCACATATGGACTCACAATATCATACAATACATTTTCAATATCAATATTTTACATATATATACAGTTCAACATATACCACAATTCCATATCATGAATCCAACATTCCTAATTATCTAAGTCTTGATCAATTATGCAAATGTTGGGTCAGAGAACCCTTAAAACCGCAGCCCTTCTCAAGAGCCATTACTCAATCAATTTCTTTCATCACATTATAAATTACTGATGTCTAAATTGCTTAATTCCCAAGGATGCACAAAAGCACCACTTGGACCCAAAAATCCTTTAGAGGCCGTGAGCCTCCCTAAGGCATCAAGATTCAAATTCATGGACCCAAAATAACATAGCATTAAGTTCTCAAGGTGGTAAAACATTCCTTAAGGTTCATTATAGAATTTCACTTTAGATTAACCATTCTTATAAAATCTCCCTCTCTACAGGAATTCTCTCAACAAATCAAGTTATTTACTTTAGTTTGATTATAACATATCAATTATTGAAGTCATAGTTATCTTCTCATAATATTTTGACCAATTCTGCCCTTGGCGCCAGGTCTCCAACGCCTGAGCGCTGGTTAAGCGCCTGAGCGCTCAACACGTATTGCCTAAGCGCTCACTAAGCTACGCTTCTGGAAATCATTCTGGACGTTGGGCACTTAAGCGTTCGAGCTCCAACGCCTGGGCGTTGGCTGAGCGCCTGGGAGCTCACTGCACAGCGCTTGAGTGCTAGTGCACCAGCAAGGATTCTGCAGAATTCATTTCTGCATAACCTTGGCCCATCCATTTTCAAAGCTTCTCATTCCTTTTTCAAGCAATCCAAAACATGATCCATGGTCATCAGTGTACAAAATAACAATCAATAGATTCATAGTCATCAAAACACACAATGCAAATCCATATATTCATATAAATCAAACAACCACAAAATCATGAAAATAATCCAATATAACAAAGAGAGTAATCGCACATGGATTCCCTCATCAATAATTACTCAAAGATTCTTTCACCACCAATAATGGTTGAAGTGAGTAAATCTCCCTTTTACCTAGTGAAGACAACATAAGGATGCAAGCCCCTCTTATTCTTGATTTTTGTTTTCCACCTTCAAGAAAATCCTAGGGTGAGTAACTTTCAAAAAGGTTTATTCAAACCATGGAAAAATGAGTTCTTGGTCACATAGGTGACCAAGAAAAACAAAAATGAGAAGAAAAGAGAAGAAAGTTGAGGACTTTACCTCAAAAGCTTCAAACTTTAGCTTCCATGGTGGAAAATGGAAGAGGAAGAACTAATGGATGACCACCAAAGAGAAGAGCCTTGGAATGATGGAAGGAAGCTAGAAATGTGATTTGTTTAGCAAACAAATGGAGATGGTCTCCAATGTATGGGTGTGCCGTGGAAGAGGAAGAAGAGAAGAAGAGAGAAATGTTTAAAGAAAATGAGAAGAGAGAAAAGAAAGAAAAAGTGTTTTTTGTGTTTAGAAATTTGGAAATGAGATGATAAAAGTGAAAACCATTTCTTTGCGTCCCAAAATGAGCTTTTTCCATGGAAAGAGTGGGGAGGGAAGAGAGAGAAAAATTGTGTATCATTAGGGAAATTTCTAGGAAGCTTCCCATAAAAATCTTTGATTAAATTAATCTTTCTTTTGAAATAAAGTTAAAGGATGTGACACAAAGTAGATTATAGATAAGGTGATAAGGATTTTTACTACAAGCTATTATCCAATGGACAACTGCTACAGATAGCAAAGCCAGTATTAATTGTCCAATAGATAAAAGAATGTACAACGATTTTTATTTATCAGACAAAAATCTCAAAAAACGTGAAACCTCGTAAATCATGTCTGACTTCGGGTTTAGTAAGATCTCCCATTGATGTTTCCATAATTCAAGGTTCTTGGGGAAAATATTTCATTTCCCCAACTCCGCTTAGTGTGCACATAAAATGAGGAATAATATTAAAATATTTCACATTTCTGAAAAAATCTAGAAAAATTCACAAAAATCACAAATATTGTAAAATGACTATTTATCATGAAATTATTAATTTTCAGGGTGTTACATATATAAAATGGGAAGAGTGTGTGTTGCCAATGTAAAGATAGTAATGAAAGCATAAGGACTCCTTCTTCATCCATTACTTTACTTAGCAACCTGTAACCTCTTTAAGCAACAATGACGACTAGTTTTGTTAGCTTAAGAAACTACATTAACCAAAAGCCTATGTCTATGTCATTTAAGCCTATATCATTTACCTAGCTCATTATGTGTCCATGAGAATTAGAGCAAACTCCATGCATTAAGGTTGATTCTTAACAAATGTTATACATGGCCAATAGGTATATGTCTATCTTATTAACGAATTAATTCACCCCACCATTAGAATGAAATTAAACATGCAATACCCACATCCATGATCTAAAATCTAGATTCCTATGTCTAGTTCAAAAGATTTTATCAAAACACAATAAATGTTGGCCAAACACCTATGTGCATTAAGAGAAACATGGATGAACAAAACCAATCATCATTATAAACTTAAAAGGTTACAAAGTCACCAATGTACATAGAAAGATCCAAAGGAATCCCTAAAAACAAATTAGCTATCCATAGAACACGAAAATCTCAAGAGAGATTCCATGCCTATGACCTAAAGACAGAGAGATTGAAGAGAAAAGAGAGAAAACACTATAATGTGAACATAGGATGTTTGATCCTCCTTGGATGATGGTGGTGTAATTGGCTAGCTGACATGGACAATGATTTTGATGATAACAAACATTAAGATGATGAGAAGATCAAGTCCAAGGTTTTCAAGATTAGCTTTAGGACTTAAGGTCTTTGTAAGGAGACTCATTGGATATCTCATTGATTTTGGACACAAAGAAATATTTTCAAAATTGTTTTAAATTAAATATCACAAATCCAAATCATGGTTTTGAAAGCATTTAAAAGTGTTAAAAGCCTTTTTTCAACAGAGGTATTCGAATACCATTTAAAGGTATTCGAATAACATCCTAGTATCATGTTTTTACAAGGCTTTTTAATCAGAGGTATTCGAATACCTCTGATGGTATTCGAATACGGTATTCGAATACCTCCTGATGGTATTCGAATACCACAGATTTTCGAAATAGAAAGAAACGGCTATAATTCAAATTTAAATGGATATTAATTGTTTAAACGGCTCTTTTTCTCAAATGCTCTATAAATAGAGACCTTGGGTCTCTTCTAAAGGTTGCCCAACCACTTGAATTATTTTTGCTTGTGTCAAAAACGTGATTCACTATTTTCTCTTATTTTTACGTGCTCTTTTCGCCAAAATCTTGAGATATCCTTAGAGAGCTCCATAGTGCTTCAAGTTGTAATATTTGCTCGAGTGAGAGTTTCTCTTCTTCATCTATTTCTACGATATCTTGTATTGTGAGGGTGAGGTATCCCTCAGTAAAAGGGTGAGGTATCCCTTGTTGTAAAGAAGGTGAGGTATCCTTCAAAGGGTAGGTATCCCTCTAAGGTTTGTGTAAGGGTGAGGTATCCCTGCAGGCTGAGGCTTTAGCACAAGGGTAGAGTTTCCCTGTGTGTGAAAAGTGCTCTATTGTGTAAAGGTTGCAAGCACCTATTTTTAAGCTTGTATTGAATAGTGAAAAATCTCGAACTGTGTTTCGGGGACTGGACGTAGGCCACAAGTGGTTGGTGGTCGAACCAGGATAAACATCGTGCCTGCTTTTCTTCTTTCCTTAATCTTTTGTCTTTCTGCACTTTATTTATTATATCTTGCAATTTAATTTCTAGTTGTTTTTCTTATCTTCATCTTATTCACGCCTTTTATTATTTAAATTCAGCATAGTTTATTTGTTTAAGGCTTTTGTGAAAAATCCTTAATTACTCAATTCACCCCCCCTCTTGAGTACTGAAGCCACTTGGGTAACAGGTGGTTTCCTCTCCAAATCCCTTCAAAGCTCTCCAAAATGATGAAAAATTGGTGCTTGTTTCGTTCTCTGCCTTCTCCCCACCTAACTCCTCAAAATATCTTATGAAACATTATTTATAGACAAAGCCCGCGAACTCACTAAGGCGAAATACTCACAACAGTGACCATTGTTATATTGTGGCTGTAACACCCTTTGATTTAATAACCACAAAGCATAATCAAATAATCTTGTAGCCATTCTATTAATCGCCGCTCATTATTGCCACAGTCACTAAATCAAGATGCACTACAATTTAACAAGAAGTCTGAAAAATTTAATCATTGTGTATATATAGAAAATACGAGCCACAACATGAAAATATATATATATATATATATATATATATATATATATATATATATATATATATATTTATGTTTACTCATATCCGAATACAATGTGGAAAATCAAACTAATTTTAATATAAAGTTACAATTCCATAATCCATATATAGAAGTAATATACAACATAATTAAACATAAGTTTTGCATAGCATAACTACCATATAAAATATCGATCTCCCCTGAAGTCAAACACATGGAGAGAAAGGTCCTGCACTTGATCCTCCTCCGGATCCCCAACAGATGATCGTCCCCTTTGTGACACGTCATGATGGATGGGAGCCTGAATAGGCATTATACCAAAACCTCTCTAGGGAAGAAGTGGTAGTTATCCCGCATCTCCCTAATGGGTATAGGGAATTCCACGTGCATAAAAATATAAGAGATGCTCGTACCAGCTCTAGGGTTATTACCACACTGAACTAGGGTTACATACCCTATGTAAGTAAAACGCTCCACGTAAGCTTTTGTGAAAAACATTGTTTTAAATGCTTATTGGCTAGAATGAGTTTGAGTAACTTGGAAGCCACTATGGGTCGAAATGCCAGGCTTCCAAGCCTCCATGAAACTGTATCCACATACGACTGAGGAAAGCTTGTCCAGATGCCATCACAAAGAAACAAAAATTAATCCCCAAACTAAACTAAGCGAATTCAACTCGTGTAACATCCCCAAAAAAACCTATTTGATCATAAATATTCATTTTATACTATTCTTGATTTTTAAGAATTTTTCTAGAATTTTTTGGAACCGTTGAATATTTTAATATATTCCTCGTTTTGCATGTGCACTGAGCTGAGAATTGCTGAGACTAGTGTAACACTTTGGAAATTGATTATTTCACCACGAATAGTCATTTTCCAATATTTGAGAATTATGTGAATTGTTTCGGAATTATTCGAGAACGATGAATATTTTAATATATTCCTCGTTTTACGTGAATATTGAGCAGAGTCGTGAAAATGACTGTGATGCTTCACAAATTGGAAATTTATATGACGGATAGTCGTTTCGTAATATTTGCAATTTTTGAGAATTTTTTGGGAATTTTCCAGAAACGTCCAATATTGCAGTATATACCTCGTTTTGCGTGTGCGCTGAGTGGAACTGGGAAAACGTGATGTTTTCTCCGCGATCCTTGAACTATGGATAAGTTGACGGGGGATCTTACTAAACCTGAGACTTGACACAGTTTATGAGGTTTCGCAATTTTTGAGAAATCTTAACAGATAAAATAAATCAATACAGCGAAAAATTCATCTGTCAGATTAATTAAATACTGACTTCTGTCAACTGTAACTATTATCCATTGGATAATAGTGTGTAATAAAAATACTATCACATTATCCTAATGCAATCCACTTTATGTCTAATCAAGTCACTTTAATTCAAATTTAATGTTTAAAAAAAATCAAAGCTTCCTTAAGAAGCTTTGACCCAAACATTGACCACATGCTTTAGCTTCCTTTGGAAGTCAATTCCTCACCCACTCTTCTCTCTCTTTCACGTCGGTTTTCTTTATCTTGAAGAAGCACACATGGGAGGGGGGAAATGAATTGATTTCATTTAACCAAATATTACACTTAATTCATTATCACCAAAACACCTTTTCTTTCTTCATTTTCGTCATTCTTCTTCTTCTTTCTTCTTCAACATTTCTCTTCTTCCTCTCTTGCACTCCACGGCCAGCCACTCTCTTCTCCCTCAACCTTCACAAAAAATTAAACTAATTACATTTCCTAAATCCTCTCACCATTCTAAACACTTTTCTTCTTGGAGTTTCTTGAAAATCCTCCATTTTCATCATCTTCTTCAAGCTCCAACTTTGAGCATTTTGGGTAAGTTTCAAGACCACTCTCCCTCTTCTCTTATTTTCGTGGTTGTGGTCTTCTTATTGGTCATCCATGGTTGATTTTTCAAGCCTTGATGTTGTTTTGACAAAGTTGAATTTTTAGGGTTTTTGGAGAAGTGCAATCCGAAAATTCAAGAAGTTTCCTTGGTGTTCTTCTTGTTTTCTACACATTGGTAAGAGGAAGACACTCCTCCTCAACCTCTCTTAGCATCTAGGAACCTTGATTTGTGTGGTTTATGGAAAAACCCTAATGAGGGTTATCCTTTGATTTTGTGATTAGTGTGATTATGTGTTGATTTTACTTGATTTATGCTATTGAATTGAATGGTTGTATATAATGCTATGTTTGATTGGATCTTGTGGTTGAAAATGGAAGAAAAACATTGGAGAAGCCTTCTTGGAGACTCACGGTTTTAGGCTAGGAATTTAGGGGAATTTGTGATGAAATTGTAATTAGTATAAGACTTAAATTAATTAATGTATTAAATGGAATTCAATGGAAGAAAAATTAGGAATGGAAACCACCATGATGGCTACGGTTTTGAGGCCAAGAAACTAGGGTTCTTGGTGAGCTAATTTAACAAGTGAACAACTTAAATGAATTGAAGGAATAACATGCAAGATATTGGCTTGAAAGGATTTGAAATTGGATCCATTGTGAGGCCACGGCCTCTAATATATTTTTGAGTGTAAGCATGTGATTTTGGTAAAATTAGAAGCATAATGAATTAGGTAATTAGGAACCTGTGTAATGGAATGGACGATAAATGAGTTAGAAGAATTATTATAATCAAGATTTCATAAATTTTGAAAACTAAGAGTGAAATTATCATAAGATTTAAGGAAATTCTAAGTGAGTGAAGAACATGAGAGTGTGAGGCTTAAGAGCTTAAATAAAATGTAAGATATAGGAAATTGAATTGCCTTGGAACGTTAAATTGATTACAAGAATTTACTTTGAGCATAAACCTTGAAAAAGGGGAATAAACTCTAAGTTAGGATTCGTAATGAACCTAATGATGCATCAATTGGCTTGGTATTTATATTATGTTGTTGTGGGTCTATGTGAGTGACCATTTATATATTGATGCTTATATTGGCCTAATGTGGCATATTATGGAATTGTATGAGATTGTGGATCATACATGTGCATGCATAGTATCTTATGCATTGTGATTGTTCTTGTGGACTGTTGTAAGGCCTAGTTGCCTAGGAGATTGAACACACCTTAGTGCGGGTGCGAATAGACAAGTGTAGGTCATTGGTGACCTTGGGGGCATCGGGGCGCGGGTTCCTCGCAATGGGAGGTTGGTAGCTCTCCTGCCCGTGGGTTAGACCGATGCAAACGCACCGACGATCCGGACCGAGACACTGTCCTATATTGTGATCTAGTGTAGAATGTCTGTACAATGCCATGATTATGCACGAGAATATTATTGATAGCACTGGCCTCGGCAGCCGAGTTACAGACATATCTCCTGATCTTTCTCTTCGACTGATTGAGTCTAGCTCCATGGAGTAGGAATTGAGAGAGCATGCATGTGAATCATGATATACATTGTCATTATTAATTCTTATTTTCTGTAACCATGACTGAATTGATTATTACTGTGGTGATTATCTGCCTGGAACTGTTTATTTGCTCATCGTGGAATTACTGCTTATTATTTAAGTATGCTGTTTCTGAATTGCTATTTGGGCGCGTGGCGCCGTTCTGTTCCTAGCATGCTATAATTGGTAATGATGTAGGATGTCTTACCTCTTTCTGTGTTTCTTTTATCTGTTGTCTGTATATATATATATATATATATATATATATATATATATATATATATATATATATTGCATCTACCGAAGACGACGGCAACGAGTTAGAAGCCCCTGACTTCCCTGGCTTCTGGCCCAAACGTGATTAGTACCTGTTGTTGACGATGGGGACGCGTATGCGAGGATTTCTGGGTGACGTGCGTCTGACCTTCCTCGGAGGGCCAGAGTGTTGGCACATCAACCTGAACTCTGACCGTTGCGTCTACTTGGGAGACGTGTCCATCGCCCTTGCCTGGAGACAACATGAGGCACCCGTGCTCACCTGCCACATTAGCCTACGCTTAGAGTTTTACTTGCCCATCCGTGAGATGTGGGGTGACCGCTACTACACTCCACGGGAGGACTCCTTTGATTCCACCGCTCGGGCCCCGTCCCGTGCTTCTGTGGTTCCAATGGAGGTTTCCTCAGAAGAGGAAGATCCCGCTGAGGATCCTGACACGGTTCCTCCTTATCTGAGGGATTGATTCTACTGGTGGCTACTGATGGTTGCCAGTGTTTTTATTTTGGGGGCCTGATGTATTACTTTTGGTGGGCTGTATATTTTGTATATGCATGATGGATATATATGCATGATTACCTTGGGTTGGGTATAGTTTTTGCTTTTTGGAGATGTCCAGGCTTGTATTTAAAATATAGTCATATTTCAATATATAAGTGTATGTGTTATTCAGGTATAAATTCTATTTACTGTTTTATTCTTTACTTTCATTCACATTCCGCATATTTAATTTAACAAAAAAAAAATTATACTGCCATTTTTCCCACGTATTAAAGTATAAAGTTGGTTAAAATTTAATTAACTGAACCAGGTCTTAATTGACTAATTATTTAATTTCCGCATTTTATTTTATTTGACAATGTGACGTTCCCTCTTAATAAAGGGGCGTTACATTAAGTTGGTATCAGAGCCCCGGTTTATGTTTTCTTTGGGTCTTGTGTATGAGTTTGTCTTGTTTGTGCTGTGTGAAATCTCTGTGGTTTGTGTTTTGAATGAATTTTTCTAACCTTCCTTATGAATTTCAGTTAACCTGAGTTGAAAAAGAGTAAGATGGCTAGAGGTGAGGAAATTACAGTTGTTGTTGAGGCAATGCAGCGGATGGCGGAAGTCATCGCGTTGCACAGAAATGAGCGTCTTTCGCTCAACAACAAGAACGAGCTACTCAACAACTCGAGGCGACTGTCGATGCACGTAACTTAGCGAGTTTCGTCGTCACAACCCTCCTCAGTTTAAGGGAGAATTTGATCCTGACAAGGCTAGTCTATGGATCAAGGAGCTAGAAAAGGTCTTTCGTGGCATGAACTGTGCCGAAGACAAGAAGGTGAACTATGCAACCTTTATGCTTATGGGCAATGCCGAAGATTGGAGGAACGGAGCTCAGAGAGCATTGGAAGCCGAAGGAACTGACATCACATGGGATGTGTTCAAGAACAAGTTCTTGGACAAATATTTTCCTGCTAATGCGAGGCATGCGAAAGAGCTGGAGTTTCTCAACTTGAGACAGGGGAACATGACTGTCAGTGAATACGCAGCCAAGTTTGAGAACTTGGAGAAATTCTCGACACATTACCAGCATCAGACTGATGAAGCTTGGAAATGTTGGAAATTCACCGAAGGGTTGAGATGTGAGGTGAAGAAAGCTGTGATTACCCTGAAGATGAAGGTATTCTCAGAATTGTTGGATACCTGCTGTGAGGTTGAAGCCTTGGAACAGGCTAGAGACTCGAGAAACAGGAACTTTGGGCCTGTACGGTCCCAAAGAGGTGGAGGCAGTGGTTCTAACCGCTTCCAAAAGAAGCCCTATTCCCGACCAACGGGAAATCAACAACATATTGGTGGAGGTTCTACTGGGAACCGAACTGGTCAGAATACGACATAGCCTCCTAAATGCCAGAAATGTGGAAAAGATCATCTCACAAGAGATTGCCCGATCAAGGGGATTATTTGATTCAGATGTGGCAAACCGGGCCATGTGTCCAGAGACTGCAACCAAGCAAAGGCTGAGCCTTCAGTCAATGCGACTCGAGCCAAGAAACCGCAAGCCGGAGGTCGAGTTTACACTATGAGCGGAGCTGAAGCTTCTGAATCCGAAGACTTGATTCAAGGAGAAGGCACCATAGGAGGTAATCTTTTAAAAGTACTGTATGACTCTGGGGCAACCCATTCTTTCATATCCTATGAATGTGTGCTACGACTCACTTACCTGTGTCTCGAACTACCTTTTGAATTGACCGTTTCAACCCCTACTGATAAACCCGTAGTTACTACCAAATTCTGTCTAAAATGCCCTCTGATTGTTGAAGGTCGAGTTTTTTCTGTTGATCTAATCTGTTTACCTTTGTCACAGTTAGACATAATCCTAGGGATGGACTGGTTATCTTCCAACCATGTTTTGTTAGATTGTTCTAGAAAAACCATAGTCTTTCCTGTGGATGAGAATTCTAGGTACTTGACGGCCAACCAAGCACGAGCTTTCTTGAAAGAAGGAGCTCAGGGATACATGCTACTATCTTCTTTGAAAGTCGAGAGTGAGGCTGAATTGAGCACTATTCCGGTTGTGAGGGAGTTCTCTGAAGTCTTTCCGGAAGAAGTACCTGGTTTACCGCCGACCCGTGAGATAGAGTTTGCTATTGATCTTGTACCGGGAGCTGGTCCCGTGTCTATAGCACCTTATCGGATGTCGCCAACAGAATTGGCAGAGCTCAAGAAACAACTAGAAGAGCTTTTGGAGAAACAGTTTGTTAGACCGAGTGTGTCACCGTGGGGAGCACCGGTGTTGTTAGTTCGAAAAAAGGACGGTACCTCACGATTGTGTGTGGATTACAGGCAATTAAACAAATTGACAATCAAGAACAAGTATCCTCTCCCAAGAATTGATGACTTGATGGATCAACTAAAGGGAGCAGCGCTGTTTTCGAAGATCGACTTGAGATCTAGGTATCATCAGATAAGAGTGAAAACAGAGGATATACCCAAGACTGCTTTTCGTACCCGATACGGTCATTATGAGTACCTTGTAATGCCGTTTGGTGTTAAGAATGCACCTGCTATC
This sequence comes from Ormosia emarginata, assembly GCA_029884605.1. Classification (NCBI taxonomy): domain Eukaryota; kingdom Viridiplantae; phylum Streptophyta; class Magnoliopsida; order Fabales; family Fabaceae; genus Ormosia; species Ormosia emarginata. The sequence continues at coordinate 6,050,291 of JAQQTP010000074.1, forward strand.
TTCATGGACTACATGAACAGGATCTTTCGTCCTTACTTGGACAAGTTTGTTGTCGTCTTCATTGACGATATCTTGATATACTCCCGGAATCAGGAGGATCATGCTGAACACCTCAGCATAGTTCTTCAGATCCTAAAGGAGAAGGAATTGTATGCCAAGCTGTCGAAGTGTGAGTTCTGGCTTGATGAGGTGAAGTTTTTGGGCCATGTGATCTCGAAGGAAGGGATTGTAGTGGATCCGTCGAAAGTAGAAGCAAGATACACGGTGGGAGCAACCGAAGTCGTGACGGAAGTTCGTAGTTTTGTGGGTTTAGCCGGATATTACCGGAGGTTCATTGAAGGGTTTTCCAAGATTGCCGGACCACTCACCCAATTGACAAAGAAGAATCAGACTTTTGAATGGACTGATAGCTATGAGCAGAGTTTCCAAGAGTTGAAGAAGCGACTGACTACCTCACCCGTATTGGTGTTACCTAATCTGAATGAACCGTTCGAGGTGTACTGTGACGCTTCGTATCAAGGATTAGGATCTGTTCTTATGCAACACAGAAAAGTGGTAGCCTATGCTTCGCGACAGTTACGAGTACATGAGAAGAATTACCCGACTCATGATTTGGAGTTGGCAGCTGTGGTTTTTGCTCTGAAGATATGGAGACATTTCCTTTATGGAGCGACGTTCAACATCTTCAGTGACCACAAGAGCTTGAAGTACTTGTATGACCAGAAAAGAGTGAATATGAGACAAAGCCAAGGTGGCTGGAATTTTTGAAGGATTATGATTTCCAGTTGTTGTACCACCCGGCAAGGGAACGTTGTAGCGGACGCTTTGAGCGAGTAAAGACCATCGGTGTTTTCGCTTGATGATCAAGGAAAGAGACCTCATAGAACAGTTTAGGGATTATGGTCGTTTGTTAAGTTGGAACCCGGAAGGATTTGTATGAATATGGTTACCATCTCAAGTGAACTAATGGATGACATACGGGAAAAGCAGAAAGCCGATGAATTCTTGCAAGAAGCGAGAGAATTAATAAGGCAAGGCAAAGAGACGGAATTTGAAGAAGGAACGGATGGAATTATGAGATTCCGAGGTAGAGTTTGTATTCCCCGTGACCAAGAGCTTAGGCGATATATTGTGGAACATGCTCACACCAGCAAGTTAAGTATACACCCAGGAATAACAAAGATGTATCAAGATTTGAAGAAGTTATTTTGGTGGCACGGACTAAAGAGTGATGTTGCTAGATGCGTATCGACTTGTCTAGTCTGTCAAAAGCCAAAGTAGAACATCAACGACCTGCAGGATTGCTGCAACCATTGTCTATTCCTGAATGGAAGTGGGACAGCATCGCAATGGACTTTGTTGTGGGATTGCCAAGGACGAGGATAGGACATGACTCGATTTGGGTAATAGTTGATCGACTCACGAAATCAGCTCATTTCCTCCCGATCAATATAAAGTATAGTTTGGAGAAGTTGACCCAGCTTTATATTGGAGAGATCGTTAGGCTACATGGTGTGCTTACGAGTATCGTTTCGGATAGGGATCCGAGATTTACTTCAAAATTTTGGCAGAGTTTAGAGGCATCGTTGGGAACGAAATTGCGCCTGAGTTCGGCGTATCATCCACAAACCGATGGTCAATCGGAAAGGACGATCCAATCTCTAGAGGACTTGCTTAGAGCTTGTACTATTGAACAGACAGGGAGTTGGGATCAGATCTTGCCATTGATAGAGTTCACTTACAACAACAGCTACCATTCGAGTATTGGGATGGCACCCTATGAAGCTCTGTATGGAAGACGTGTCGAACACCATTATGTTGGTACCAAGACGGTAAGCGTCTTACGATTGGACCAGACATTATTCAGCAGACAACTGAGAAAGCCAAAATGATCCAGGAAAAGATGAAGACTGCTCAGAGTTGACAAAAGAGTTATGCAGATAAGAGGAGAAAGCTTCTTGAGTTTGAAGAAGGTGAGCATGTATTCTTGAAAGTCACACCCACGACTGGGGTCGGCCGAGCTTTGAAATCTAGAAAACTCACTCCAAAATTCCTTGGACCTTACCAAATTCTTCGCTTGATAGGTCCAGTAGCTTACCAGATAGCCTTACCCCCTACTCTTTCAAACTTACATAATGTCTTCCATGTGTCACAACTTCGTAAGTATTTACCTTATCCAAGTCATGTTATAGCACCGGATACAGAACAGTTAAAAGAGAACTTAACCTATGAGGCGCCTCCTGCGAGAATCGAAGACCGACGGATAAAGCAACTTAGAGGAAAGGAGATTCCATTGGTGAAGGTGATCTGGAATGAGACAACTGGTGATGTAACTTGGGAACCGGAGGACAAAATGAAGGAACAACATCCAGAGTTGTTTTGAGGTACGTAAATTTCGAGGACGAAATTCCTTTTAGTTGGGGAGTGTTGTAACATCCCGACAAATACCTATTTGATCATAAATATTCATTTTATATTATTCTTGATTTTAAGAATTTTTCTAGAATTTTCTGGAACAGTTGAATATTTTAATATATTCCTCGTTTTACGTGTGCACTGAGCTGAGAATTGCTGAGACCAGTGTAACACTTTGGAAATTGATTATTTCACCACGAATAGTCATTTTCTAATATTTGAGAATTATGTGAATTGTTTCGGAATTATTCGAGAACGATGAATATTTTAATATATTCTTCGTTTTACGTGAATATTGAGCAGAGTCGTGAAAACGACTGTGATGCTTCACAAATTGGAAATTTATATGACGGATAGTCGTTTCGTAATATTTACAATTTTTGAGAATTTTTTGGCAATTTTCCGAAACGTCCAATATTGGCAAGATATACCCCGCTTTTTGCGTGCGCTTGAGTTTTAACCGGGAAAACGTGATGTTTTCTCCGTGATCCTTGAACTATGGATAAGTTGACGGGGGATCTTACTAAACCTGAGACTTGACACAGTTTACGAGGTTTCACAATTTTTGAGAAATCTTAACAGATAAAATAAATCAATACAGCGAAAAATTCATCTGTCAAATTAATTAAATACTGACTTCTGTCAACTGTAACTATTATCCATTGGATAATAGTGTGTAATAAAAATACTATCACATTATCCTAATGCAATCCACTTTATGTCTAATCAAGTCACTTTAATTCAAATTTAATGTTTAAAAAAAATCAAAGCTTCCTTAGGAAGCTTTGACCCAAACATTGACCACATGCTTTAGCTTCCTTTAGAAGCCAATTCCTCACCCACTCTTCTCTCTCTTTCACGTCGGCAGCAGCACATGGGAGGGGGGAAATGAATTGATTTCATTTAACCAAATATTACACTTAATTCATTATCACCAAAACACCTTTTCTCTCTTCATTTTCGTCATTCTTCTTCTTCTTTCTTCTTCAACATTTCTCTTCTTCCTCTCTTGCACTCCACGGCCAGCCACTCTCTTCTCCCTCAACCTTCACAAAAAATTAAACTAATTACATTTCCTAAATCCTCTCACCATTCTAAACACTTTTCTTCTTGGAGTTTCTTGAAAATCCTCCATTTTCATCATCTTCTTCAAGCTCCAACTTTGAGCATTTTGGGTAAGTTTCAAGACCACTCTCCCTCTTCTCTTATTTTCGTGGTTGTGGTCTTCTTGTTGGTCATCCATGGTTGATTTTTCAAGCCTTGATGTTGTTTTGACAAAGTTGAATTTTTAGGGTTTTTGGAGAAGTGCAATTCAAAAATTCAAGAAGCTTCCTTGGTGTTCTTCTTGTTTTCTACACATTGGTAAGAGGAAGACACTCCTCCTCAACCTCTCTTAGCATCTAGGAACCTTGATTTGTGTGGTTTATGGGAAAACCCTAATGAGGGTTATCCTTTGATTTTGTGATTAGTGTGATTATGTGTTGATTTTACTTGATTTATGCTATTGAATTGAATGGTTGTATATAATGCTATGTTGGATTGGATCTTGTGGTTGAAAATGGAAGAAAAACATTGGAGAAGCCTTCTTGGAGACTCACGGTTTTAGGCTAGGAATTTAGGGGAATTTGTGATGAAATTGTAATTAGTATAAGACTTAAATTAATTAATGTATTAAATGGAATTCAATGGAAGAAAAATTAGGAATGGAAACCACCATGATGGCTACGGTTTTGAGGCCAAGAAACTAGGGTTCTTGGTGAGCTAATTTAACAAGTGAACAACTTAAATGAATTGAAGGAATAACATGCAAGATATTGGCTTGAAAGGATTTGAAATTGGATCCATTGTGAGGCCACGGCCTCTAATATATTTTTGAGTGTAAGCATGTGATTTTGGTAAAATTAGAAGCATAATGAATTAGGTAATTAGGAACCTGTGTAATGGAATGGACGATAAATGAGTTAGAAGAATTATTATAATCAAGATTTCATAAATTTTGAAGAACTAAGAGTGAAATTATCATAAGATTTAAGGAAATTCTAAGTGAGTGAAGAACATGAGAGTGTGAGGCTTAAGAGCTTAAATAAAATGTAAGTGATGGGATTTAATTATAATTAAAAGTTTTAACCCAAGTGTAGGTTGTCTCAAGTAATAAAGTCTCGGGAGTCCGAGGTCGATCCACAGGGAATTGATGAAGGGAAACTAATTAATTGAGGTAAAAAGAAGATTTGTCACAAAATTTAAGATGATATAAGTTGTTTACAATGAAAAGGATTTGCTTGGGTTAGGAGATCCACTCTTGATAATAAATTAAGAATAAGATTATTTCATTTTATAACTCAATTGAAATCATGCATAATGAAGATTCCAATCGGAAGATTTAACTTTCAAAGTTCAATCATGTAATCATATTATGGTTCCAATAATTATCTACTAATACTTGTAAATCGTCAAAAGCATCCAATGTGCCAATCCTATTGTCTACAATGGATCAAGATATTCATTATACAAGAATAGTATTTAAATTAATTGGAAACAACATATAATACATATAAAAGTCACATAAAAATATATCATTTAAAGCACAAGAAAGAAATAAATCTAACCTCAATTTATTACTAAAAACTTCACTCTTTCACCCAAGCTAGATGAAAATTAATTACACATGAGAAAGAAGAAAAGAAAAAGGAAAAGAAAAACAAAGGAGAGAGAGAATTTCTCTCCCTGGCACGGCACCCTTCCCTCTGCCTGACGCTCCCTATTTATAGAAAATTTGGAGGTTACTGTGCATATGCACAGTAACCTGCATAGTAATACTTAACGATTAAGTATTGCACAATAACCTGCATAGTAAAACTTAAGAAAACGTAACGGATGACGTTTTTCTTTTTATTTTATTATTATTTTTATAATAATACTTGAGCAAACGTATACATCCGTGTCTCCTATTTTCTTCATTTTTGAGAAAAGTGGTCTTCATGAAAGTTGTAGGCCTGGATATTTGCTTTAAAATGGCTTTGGTCTGAGTCCAAAATCATGCCTAATACTCAAGATATGATCCAATTATTACAGAGTATTTAGGCCCGATTTCAGCTCCTTTGTTCTGACTTCAAAGCCAAATATCACCCATTAGACCTCAGAATCTGACAAAGTGTTCAACATGAAAGTTGTAGGGAATCGTCTTAGCTTTCCTACAAAACCAAAATCACATCAAACAGATATTTGCAACTTAAATTCTAGCCAGTTTACTAAATATTGCCAAAGAGATAATTAAGGTTAATTTATGCAATAATTTGTTTAATGATCCAATTCAGCTTAATATCATAAAATGTGTCAAAATGAACTTAATTAAGCTTAATTGAACCTTAAGAAGCCTAGTGAGAGGATTATAAAATGTATAAAATATAGTGTTATCAAATTCCCCCACACTTAACTTTTGCACTCCTGGGCAAAACACAAAAGACAAAAATCAAAGAAAAATGACACAGACTCAAAAACCAAAAAAAAAAAAAAACTCTAAAGGATTTAACGACTCAAGAAGAGCAACCAAACATTTAAGGGATCAAAACAATCATGAGGTAACATATCTTCACATCTCAAACCAACAAGCAAAGAAACTTCAGTTGAAAAGAATGAATTAAGAATGATAGATCCTCTCAAGATTCACTCTTAATCTTTCAAGCATTAAAAAGGTAAGTATTTCACTCAATTCAACCCATGAAAAATTACTACCATAAGCTTGCTTATCTTCTACTTCTCCACTACTCAGAACACATGCACACAAAAATCAAGAGGACTTTATTCAAGGTTGTAACGGGGTCAAGGTAAAGAAGGAGGGATAATATGGACATAAGAAGATAAATACCAAAGAGAATAAAAAAAGCATTATGGTATAGTTAGAGTGGAAAAGATATTTGAGAACATTCATCAATAAGGATAATGACCAATATTTGACTAATGTTTTGTTGAAGATTAATCCCAAATTGATGAGTTGAATTCATTGTTAGGCATAAACCTTCTCCTTCTCTTCCTGTTGTTTCCAAGCATCCATCTTTATTCTAGATATGGATATGTTACATAGTGTATCAGATGGTCAGCTCTTTCTTTCTTTTCTTTTCTTTTTTTTCTGTTTTTTTTTACTTTTTTGCTTTTTTTTTTACACACACACACCCCCACACTTGTTTAAGAACAAAGTCAATGCTCTCTTATTCCCTAAGGTCAGGTAAAAACATGTTCTTTTTTTTTCTTTTTTTCTTTTTTTTTTAAAGGTACGTAATAAGCTAAAAACAAGAACTAGTCAAATAAGCTCAAATGGGTTACACAAGGAAAAATATACAAGGATGACTATTTGGTCAAAGTAGCTATTTTAAAATGCCTCAATCATATTTATGTATGCATGTGAAAATGTAACCTCAAAAAGAATCAAAGCAAGTTCTAGAGTAACATTTTCACAGGTGAAAATCACACAAGAAAGAAGAGAATGGTACAAATGTTCAATCCATTCATCAATAGGCTCAAAATCTCACAAGGCATATTTCTATCATTCTCAATCCATCAATTCAACATTCATATCTAAGCATGTGATTTATAAGAAAGAAGAAAATTTATGCTATGACCCAAGATATGCTTTTGCTACTTCTAAAATGGTTTTTTTTTTTTCTCAACTATGATGCGTCTCAAAAGTAAAATTACCTTAAGGGCAAAATTTACTCCTTACTCGCCATCCTTAATTGGTTTTGTTGTAGGTTTCGACGGTCATCTCACTAAACATACTTTCTTCAACTAAAATGCGTCTCAGAGTAAAATTACTCCTTACTCGCTAATATTCATTGGTTTAGCAAGTTCATGAAAATCATATCATACTTCCCTACTTTTTTTTTTTAACTATCCTTATCCTTCCCCCCAACCAGATTACAACATTGTCCGCAATGTTAAAATATAGATGAGTAAAGGATAGAAGATATTACCTGCTGGAGAAATCTGACACAAATTTAAACCAGAAACAAATGACGATAAATAAAATCAAACCCATTAAAGATGAAGTGTCAGATCTGGCTTTTTTTTCTTGCTGCTTCCCTCACTGCTTCCTGATGACCAATTTATCTGAGCTAGGACCTTATCAGGTTCATACTCGAAAGCTTCTAATTTATCAATGAGCTCATCAATAGTGGAGGCAGAGATAAGAAGTTTTCTTGCCGAAGGAGTGATAAATTTCTGTTCCACAGCTTTATCAAGAAAAAATAACAAAAGATCAAAGAAATTATTAACATTTAACAAACCAATGGGTTTATGGTGGATGTTCAGTTGGGCCCAAGAGACAATTTGAAAAATTTCTTCCAAAGTACCAAAACCACCTGGTAAGGCAATGAATGCATCAGAGTTGTCAAGCATTGTTTTCATTCTGCCATGCATAGATGATACCTGAATTTCTTCTCCAACTGTCTTGCCAGTGATGTTATTTTGAGCTAAAGGTGTAGGAATGATACCTAAAACCTGACTGCCTCCTAGAAATGCAGAGAGTGATACAGCCCCCATTAACCCACGACAACCACCCCCATATACAACATGAATATTCCTTGCAGCAAGTGTTCGACCAAGAACGGTAGCTGCGTTTGCAAACTCTAAACCCTTCCCATAACTTGACCCACAAAAAACACAGACATTTTTAATGTTACGAACAGGAGGTCCCATAATTTCACCTTCCCTCTGAATGATTATGAGTTGGAGGAAAGTGAAGAGAATGAAGTGTTTAAATAGGGAAAAGAAGGGAAAAAAATAATCATAGCACCTATATGGGTAGGTTGGCTGTTGTCAGAAAAGTTTGAAAATAAAAAACAGAATCTTTTTTTTTTCTTTTTCTTTTTTTTTCACTATTTGATTTTTTTTATTTTTTTTTAACTTCAAGAAAACCATCAGGGTAAAGAAGTCTAGAAACCCCTGAAGGACCCTGCTCAAAGGATCGTCTGTCCAAAAATCAAAATACAACAAAATCATACAAAGATAAAAGAAATATAATAATAAATGAGGACATACCTGTATGTATAGTTTTCATGGCGTATCTTTATACTGCGTGTCATGAATGCAGTAGTGGCATGTATTTGAGTTGCGTGTCACCAGTGCAACATATGAATTCCACAAGGATTGCCGAACCGACAACAAGAACCTTTGAATCCTTTCCGTCCTGCTTACGGAAGAACAGCCCTCTATCTTCCTGCAAACCTAATTAAAGGCCTGTATTCTAAGAAGATGGTACCTGACCGCAGCCAGTCAGAACTCGCCATAGAGACCTACTAATTAAAGTAAGTATACGGCCTCGATAACGTTTTGTTCACCGTAAAGACGGACGCTTCTTTCTCGTCCATCGGCCGCTACTGAGCCTTGGTTCCAAGAGCGGGAATGTAGCACACGGCTCTCTACGAGCATGGCACACGAACTTTATTTACATACTGGCGTGTGAAGGTCTCCTCCGAGTCTATGACAGACGGGCATCCGCCCGGGGCTCCTAATCTAATTAAAGACCAAGTACAACCGTAGTTTCGCCCTCTATTTTTTTTTTTTAAGTTGTGAGAAACCTGATGAAAGATGGGTGTATACTCACTTGAGATTGGGATGGAGGTAGTCTGCTCTTTCGGCTTTGTGCCACAGCATTGTTGACCAGTATTAGACTCATTCAAGACCAACGTAACATAAGGCTCCCAAAAGGGACAAGTGGCCATAATACGACTGGCTGCCTCACATGTGGGATACAATCTACCTTCTTTGTTTTTCAATTAAGAAGGCTGGATCAGGATGCATGCATTTCTCCATTCACGTTTTGTGTTACCAAAGCCAAACCCAAGATGTATACTTTTTTTTTTGGCCGACACTATTTACATCCCCATACAAAGGCTCCGAAATCTGGGAGGCACTTAAGCCGACTCAAAAAATACAAACAAAATACTAAAAACTTACCTTAGCTTTGGTAGACAGGATCTTCTACCAAAGTCTCGACTACATCTGGATCCTTCAACTCAAGTTATGGCTTCAACTCGCCGACCATTTACCTTCCTCCAATTTAATTTCATGAGAACAGACTAGGGACGACCACATTTTTTATCAAGAAAACTCCAACCTTTATTAAACAACTTTTTAAACTTTGGATTCCATCCCGAATGTCATAATCCTGAGTTAAATAAAAGTTAGTACAATTATCAAATACATAAGATGGATTGCTGATAAAATTAAACTCAGAATTAACAAGAAGATTCTCAAGGGGATTAGAATTAAAGGTTGTGGAAAGTTCCTTCTCCATGATTGAGTCAATCATGTATATTTGGTGACCCTTGTCTTTGTTTTCTAGCTTAACAGGATTCTTTGTCACCTCAGGTTCCTTGGGTAACTCGACATTACTACTATCTTGATTCGTTTTCACATCTTCTAACTCATTCACACTTAAGGAGTTCATTATTCTGGACACTTGACTCTTTATCTCCTTACTTTCTTCAACAACCTTTCCATTCCTAAGAGTTATTACTGAATTGACTTGATCTATTTGTTTGCATTCAGAACAACCCTCATTTAGACAGTACTGACCTTTGGGATTTAGTTGGGGTTGAGAAGAAAATTTTTCTTTCTCGTGAATGGTGAGTGCAGAAGTAAGTTTAGCAAGGGTGTCTTTTATGTCAATCATGGTTTGAGTGGTTTGTTTATTGATGACCTCTTGCTTTTCTATGAATGCATGCAAAGTTCCTTCAAGGTTTTTCCTATATGGTGGGATATAAGGTGCATATCCTTGAGAATTTTGAGAATCCTGTTGTTCCTGAGGAGGTGGTGGTTGCATGAATTTTGTTTGATTATTATTCCTCCAACTGCAATTCGAGTGATTTCTCCATCCTGAATTGTAAGAATTTGAAAAAGAAGAGGTGAATGGCTTTTTAAAATTGTTCATTGCATTTACTTGCTCGTGCACAACTTCTTTAAAAACAGGAATATTAGGACATTCATGTGTTGAGTGTCCTAAGTCATCACAAATACCACAAATTTCTTCATTTTGCACAGATTTGATTTCTTTTGCTTTTCTTAATTCCATGGCTTCAATCTTTTTAGCCAAACTAGCATACTTTGCATTTAGATCTTCTTCTTGACTAAGATGGTATTTTCCTTTTCCTGCATTTACAAGGTTATATCTAATTGAATTTTCAGAAGGATTAGTTTCATGCCAAGATTGAGAATTTTCACCAACCTGGTCTAAATAATCTAAAGCTTCACCAGGTTCTTTATCAAGAAACTCACCATTACACATCGTTTCCACAAATTGTTTAGTTTCAGGTGTTAAACCTTCATAAAAGAAGCTTATAGTCCGCCATTTTTCAAAACCATGATGTGGGCAAGAATTTAACAAATCTGTAAAACGTTCCCAACTTTGAAAATACGTTTCATTTGAATTTTGGGAAAAATTTTGGATTTGTCTTTTCAAAGCATTGGTTTTATGTGTTGGAAAAAATTTCTTTAAAAACTCACATTGTATTTCTTGCCATGTGCCAATTGATCTTGGTTTCAAAGTATTAAACCAAGTTTTTGCTTTATCTTTCAAAGAAAAAGGAAACAGCTTTAAACATAACAATCTCTTCAAGGCAATTTTTATCATTGACAAAGAATACAGATTTCTTCAAATTCTTTTAGATGTAAATATGGGCTTTCATTTTCTAAACCATGAAAATTGGGAAGTAAAGAAATCATACCCGGTTTAAATTTAAAATTATTAGCAGTGAGTTGAAAGATAAAACATGATGGACTAGAATTTCGAGGTGGATGCAAATATGCACGCATAGTTATAACGGTTGATTTCCTTGTTCATCATGTATACTTTCAAATTCAGCCATTGTGTTAATTGTGTGTGATTGTGATTCAAATAAATCAATATATAAATTACTAGGATTAATTTTAACCAAACAAACTTAATTTAAATCACGATACTAATTAAGCATAAACACATAAATAACTAAAAATAAACAAAAATAATGTACAAGTCAAGGCGGTGTCACCCACCATTAAATATAAACAAGGATGTGGTATAAACCAACCACAAAAAAAAAAATAAAAAGAAAAAAAAATGGTGTGGTAGAAACCAACCACCCAAAAATAAAAAATAATAATAATAAATAAAAATACAGAAATTAAAATGCAGAAAAATAAATGACAGAATTTAAAAGTTAGATCAAGGTAAAATAAATGATGAGAATTTAAAAGTTAGATTGCAGAAAAATAAATGACAGTAAATTAAAAGTTAGATTACGTAAAATAAATAAATAAAAAAAATAGTATGTATACACCTGCCGTTAAATAGTAAAAAGGATGGGGTAATAAACCGTACCACCAAATAAAAAAATACAAAAAGTAAATTACAAGAAAGTAAAAGGGAGAGTTACCCCCAATGAGTTAGTGCGTAAAAATAAAAGGGAAAATTAACCTTAATCGACAAGAAAATAAAAGGAGAATTACCACCCACCGAGTTAATATATACAAAAGGTTAAATTTTTTATTTTTTTTATTTTTTTATTTTTTTACTATTCACTATTCACTATTTACTATTCACTATTTACTATTCACTATTTACTATTTATTATTTACTATTTACTATTTATGTTACTATTCATATTACTATTCATACTATTTACGTATTATTTATATTACTATTCACAAAAAAATTAATACTAGTTAGTGTGTTATTAAATAGATAAATAAAAATGAAAAGAGTAGAGGAAGAATATACCTGAGAGTGAAATTTATTTACGAAAAGAGAACCTCAATATATTAGAACTTCAAATCAAGTCCCCGGCAAGGCGCCAAAAACTTGATGGGATTTAATTATAATTAAAAGTTTTAACCCAAGTGTAGGTTGTCTCAAGTAATAAAGTCTCGGAGTCCGAGGTCGATCCACAGGGAATTGATGAAGGGAAACTAATTAATTGAGGTAAAAAGAAGATTTGTCACAAAATTTAAGATGATATAAGTTGTTTACAATGAAAAGGATTTGCTTGGGTTAGGAGATCCACTCTTGATAATAAATTAAGAATAAGATTATTTCATTTTATAACTCAATTGAAATCATGCATAATGAAGATTCCAATCGGAAGATTTAACTTTCAAAGTTCAATCATGTAATCATATTATGGTTCCAATAATTATCTACTAATACTTGTAAATCGTCAAAAGCATCCAATGTGTCAATCCTATTGTCTACAATGGATCAAGATATTCATTATACAAGAATAGTATTTAAATTAATTGGAAACAACATATAATACATATAAAAGTCACATAAAAATATATCATTTAAAGCACAAGAAAGAAATAAATCTAACCTCAATTTATTACTAAAAACTTCACTCTTTCACCCAAGCTAGATGAAAATTAATTACACAATGAGAAAGAAGAAAAGAAAAAGGAAAAGAAAAACAAAGGAGAGAGAATTTCTCTCCCTGGCACCGCACCCTTCCTCTCGCCCGACGCTCCCTATTTATAGAAAATTTGGAGGTTTCTTGTGCATATGCACAGTAACCTGCATAGTAATACTTAACGATTAAGTATTGCACAGTAACCTGCATAGTAAAACTTAAGAAAAACGTAACGGATGACGTTTTTCTTTTTATTTTATTATTATTTTTATAATAATACTTGAGCAAACGTATACATCCGTGTCTCCTATTTTCTTCATTTTTGAGAAAAGTGGTCTTCATGAAAGTTGTAGGCCTGGATATTTGCTTTAAAATGGCTTTGGTCTGAGTCCAAAATCATGCCTAATACTCAAGATATGATCCAATTATTACAGAGTATTTAGGCCCGATTTCAGCTCCTTTGTTCTGACTTCAAAGCCAAATATCACCCATTAGACCTCAGAATCTGACAAAGTGTTCAACATGAAAGTTGTAGGGAATCGTCTTAGCTTTCCTACAAAACCAAAATCACATCAAACAGATATTTGCAACTTAAATTCTAGCCAGTTTACTAAATATTGCCAAAGAGATAATTAAGGTTAATTTATGCAATAATTTGTTTAATGATCCAATTCAGCTTAATATCATAAAATGTGTCAAAATGAACTTAATTAAGCTTAATTGAACCTTAAGAAGCCTAGTGAGAGGATTATAAAATGTATAAAATATAGTGTTATCAGTAAGATATAGGAAATTGAATTGCCTTGGAACGTTAAATTGATTACAAGAATTTACTTTGAGCATAAACCTTGAAAAAGGGGAATAAACTCTAAGTTAGGATTCGTAATGAACCTAATGATGCATCAATTGGCTTGGTATTTATATTATGTTGTTGTGGGTCTATGTGAGTGACCATTTATATATTGAAGCTTATATTGGCCTAATGTGGCATATTATGGAATTGTATGAGATTGTGGATCATACATGTGCATGCATAGTATCTTATGCATTGTGATTGTTCTTGTGGACTGTTGTAAGGCCTAGTTGCCTAGGAGATTGAACACACCTTAGTGCGGGTGCGAATAGACAAGTGTAGGTCATTGGTGACCTTGGGGGCGTCGGGGCGCGGGTTCCTCGCAATGGGAGGTTGGTAGCTCTCCTGCCCGTGGGTTAGACCGATGCAAACGCACCGACGATCCGGACCGAGACACTGTCCTATATCGTGATCTAGTGTAGAATGTCTGTACAATGCCATGATTGTGCACGAAAATATTATTGATAGCACTGGCCTCGGCAGCCGAGTTACAGACATGTCTCCTAATCTTTCTCTTCGACTGATTGAGTCTAGCTCCATGGAGTAGGAATTGAGAGAGCATGCATGTGAATCATGATATACATTGTCATTATTAATTCTTATTTTCTGTAACCATGACTGAATTGATTATTACTGTGGTGATTATCTGCTTGGAACTGTTTATTTGCTCATCGTGGAATTACTGCTTATTATTTAAGTATGCTGTTTCTGAATTGCTATTTGGGCGCGTGGCGCCATTCTGTTCCTAGCATGCTATAATTGGTAATGATGTAGGATGTCTTACCTCTTTCTGTGTTTCTTTTATCTGTTGTCTGTATATATATATATATATATATTGCATCTACCGAAGACGACGGCAACGAGTTAGAAGCCCCTGACTTCCCTGGCTTCTGGCCCGAACGTGATTAGTACCTGCTGTTGACGATGGGGACGCGTATGCGAGGATTTCTGGGTGACGTGCGTCTGACCTTCCTCGGAGGGCCAGAGTGCTGGCACATCAACCTGAACTCTGACCGTTGCGTCTACTTGGGAGACGTGTCCATCGCCCTTGCCTGGAGACGACATGAGGCACCCGTGCTCACCTGCCACATTAGTCTATGCTTAGAGTTTTACTTGCCCATCCGTGAGATGTGGGGCGACCGCTACTACACTCCACGGGAGGACTCCTTTGATTCCACCGCTCGGGCCCCGTCCCGTGCTTCTGTGGTTCCAATGGAGGTTTTCTCAGAAGAGGAAGATCCCGCTGAGGATCCTGACACGGTTCCTCCTCATCTGAGGGATTGATTCTACTGGTGGCTACTGATGGTTGCCAGTGTTTTTATTTTGGGGGCCTGATGTATTACTTTTGGTGGGCTGTATATTTTGTATATGCATGATGGATATATATGCATGATTACCTTGGGTTGGGTATAGTTTTTGCTTTTTGGAGATGTCCAGGCTTGTATTTAAAATATAGTCATATTTCAATATATAAGTGTATGTGTTATTCAGGTATAAATTCTGTTTACTGTTTTATTCTTTACTTTCATTCACATTCCGCATATTTAATTTAACAAAAAAAAATTATACTGCCATTTTTCCCACGTATTAAAGTATCAAGTTGGTTAAAATTTAATTAACTGAACCGGGTCTTAATTGACTAATTATTTAATTTCCGCATTTTATTTTATTTGACAATGTGACGTTCCCTCTTAATAAAGGGGCGTTACATTAAGTTGGTATCAGAGCCCCGGTTTATGTTTTCTTTGGGTCTTGTGTATGAGTCTGTCTTGTTTGTGCTGTGTGAAATCTCTGTGGTTTGTGTTTTGAATGAATTTTTCTAACCTTCCTTATGAATTTCAGTTAACCTGAGTTGAAAAAGAGTAAGATGGCTAGAGGTGAGGAAATTACAGTTGTTGTTGAGGCAATGCAGCGGATGGCGGAAGTCATCGCGCAGCAAAATGAGCGTGCTGCTCAACAACAAGAACGAGCTACTCAACAACTCGAGGCGACTGCTGATGCACAGAACTTAGCAGAGTTTCGTCGTCACAACCCTCCTCAGTTTAAGGGAGAATTTGATCCTGACAAGGCTAGTCTATGGATCAAGGAGCTAGAAAAGGTCTTTCGTGGCATGAACTGTGCCGAAGACAAGAAGGTGAACTATGCAACCTTTATGCTTATGGGCAATGCCGAAGATTGGAGGAACGGAGCTCAGAGAGCATTGGAAGCCGAAGGAACTGACATCACATGGGATGTGTTCAAGAACAAGTTCTTGGACAAATATTTTCCCGCTAATGCGAGGCATGCGAAAGAGTGGAGTTTCTCAACTTGAGACAGGGAACATGACTGTCAGTGAATACGCACCAAGTTTGAGAACTTGGAGAAATTCTCGACACATTACCAGCATCAGACTGATGAAGCTTGGAAATGTTGGAAATTCACCGAAGGGTTGAGATGTGAGGTGAAGAAAGCTGTGATTACCCTGAAGATGAAGGTATTCTCAGAATTGTTGGATACCTGCTGTGAGGTTGAAGCCTTGGAACAGGCTAGAGACTCGAGAAACAGGAACTTTGGGCCTGTACGGTCCCAAAGAGGTGGAGGCAGTGGTTCTAACCGCTTCCAAAAGAAGCCCTATTCCCGACCAACGGGAAATCAGCAACATATTGGTGGAGGTTCTACTGGGAACCGAACTGGTCAGAATACGGCATATCCTCCTAAATGCCAGAAATGTGGAAAAGATCATCTCACAAGAGATTGCCCGATCAAGGGGATTATTTGATTCAGATGTGGCAAATCGAGCCATGTGTCCAAAGACTGCAACTAAGCAAAGGCTGAGCCTTCTGTCAATGCGACTCGAGCCAAGAAACCGCAAGTCGGAGGTCGAGTTTACACTATGAGCGGAGCTGAAGCTTCTGAATCCGAAGACTTGATTCAAGGAGAAGGCACCATAGGAGGTAATCTTTTAAAAGTACTGTATGACTCTGGGGCAACCCATTCTTTCATATCCTATGAATGTGTGCTACGACTCAGCTTACCTATGTCTGAACTACCTTTTGAATTGACCGTTTCAACCCCTACTGATAAACCCGTAGTTACTACCAAATTCGGTCTAAAATGCCCTCTGATTGTTGAAGGTCGAGTTTTTTCTGTTGATCTAATCTGTTTACCTTTGTCACAGTTAGACATAATCCTAGGGATGGAGTGGTTATCTTCCAACCATGTTTTGTTAGATTGTTCTAGAAAAACCATAGTCTTTCCTGTGGATGAGAATTCTAGGTACTTGACGGCCAACCAAGCACGAGCTTTCTTGAAAGAAGGAGCTCAGGGATACATGCTACTATCTTCTTTGAAAGTCGAGAGTGAGGCTGAATTGAGCACTATTCCGGTTGTGAGGGAGTTCTCTGAAGTCTTTCCGGAAGAAGTACCTGGTTTACCGCCAACCCGTGAGATAGAGTTTGCTATTGATCTTGTACAGGGAGCTGGTCCCGTGTCTATAGAACCTTATCGAATGTCGCCAACGGAATTGGCGGAGCTCAAGAAACAACTAGAAGAGCTTTTGGAGAAACAGTTTGTTAGACCGAGTGTGTCATCGTGGGGAGCACCGGTGTTGTTAGTTCGGAAAAAGGACGGTACCTCACGATTGTGTGTGGATTACAGGCAATTGAACAAATTGACAATCAAGAACAAGTATCCTCTCCCAAGAATTGATGACTTGATGGATCAACTAAAGGGAGCAGCGCTGTTTTCGAAGATCGACTTGAGATCTAGGTATCATCAGATAAGAGTGAAAACAGAGGATATACCCAAGACTGCTTTTCGTACCCGATACGGTCATTATGAGTACCTTGTAATGCCGTTTGGTGTTAAGAATGCACCTGCTATCTTCATGGACTACATGAACAGGATCTTTCGTCCTTACTTGGACAAGTTTGTTGTCGTCTTCATTGACGATATCCTGATATACTCCCAGAATCAGGAGGATCATGCTGAACACCTCAGCATAGTTCTTCAGATCCTAAAGGAGAAGGAATTGTATACTAAGCTATCGAAGTGTGAGTTCTGGCTTGATGAGGTGAAGTTTTTGGGCCATGTGATCTCGAAGGAAGGGATTGCAGTGGATCCGTCGAAAGTAGAAGCAGTATTACAGTGAGAGCAACCGAAGTCAGTGACGGAAGTTCGTAGTTTTGTGGGTTTAGCCGAATATTACCGGAGGTTCATTGAAGGGTTTTCCAAGATTGCCGGACCACTCACCCAATTGACAAAGAAGAATCAGACTTTTGAATGGACTGATAGCTGTGAGCAGAGTTTCTAAGAGTTAAAGAAGCGACTGACTACCTCACCCATATTGGTGTTACCTAATCTGAATGAACCGTTCGAGGTGTACTGTGACGCTTCGTATCAAGGATTGGGATCTGTTCTTATGCAACACAGAAAAGTGGTAGCCTATGCTTCGCGACAGTTACGAGTACATGAGAAGAATTACCCGACTCATGATTTGGAGTTGGCAGCTGTGGTTTTTGCTCTGAAGATATGGAGACATTTCCTTTATGGAGCGACGTTCAACATCTTCAGTGACCACAAGAGCTTGAAGTACTTGTATGACCAGAAAGAGCTAAATATGAGACAGCGAAGGTGGCTGGAATTTTTGAAGGATTACGATTTCCAGTTATTGTACCACCCTGGCATGGCGAACGTTGTAGCGGACGCTTTGAGCAGAAAGACCATCAGTGTTTCTGCCTTGATGATCAAGGAAAGAGACCTCATAGAACAGTTTAGGGATTATGGTCGTTTGTTAAGTTGGAACCCGGAAGGATTTGTATGAATATGGTTACCATCTCAAGTGAACTAATGGATGACATACGGGAAAAGCAGAAAGCCGATGAATTCTTGCAAGAAGCGAGAGAATTAATAAGGCAAGGCAAAGAGACGGAATTTGAAGAAGGAACGGATGGAATTATGAGATTCCGAGGTAGAGTTTGTATTCCCCGTGACCAAGAGCTTAGGTGATATATTGTGGAACATGCTCACACCAGCAAGTTGAGTATACACCCAGGAATAACAAAGATGTATCAAGATTTGAAGAAGTTATTTTGGTGGCACGGACTAAAGAGTGATGTTGGTAGATGCGTATCGACTTGTCTAGTCTGTCAAAAGCCAAAGTAGAACATCAACGACCTGCAGGATTGCTGCAACCATTGTCTATTCCTGAATGGAAGTGGGACAGCATCACAATGGACTTTGTTGTGGGATTGCCAAGGACGAGGATAGGACATGACTCGATTTGGGTAATAGTTGATCGACTCACGAAATCGGCTCATTTCCTCCCGATCAATATAAAGTATAGTTTGGAGAAGTTGACCCAGCTTTATATTGGAGAGATCGTTAGGCTACATGGTGTGCTTACGAGTATCGTTTCGGATAGGGATCCGAGATTTACTTCAAAATTTTGGCAGAGTTTACAGGCATCGTTGGGAACGAAATTGCGCCTGAGTTCGGCGTATCATCCACAAACCGATGGTCAATCGGAAAGGACGATCCAATCTCTAGAGGACTTGCTTAGAGCTTGTACTATTGAACAGACAGGGAGTTGGGATCAGATCTTGCCATTGATAGAGTTCACTTACAACAACAGCTACCATTCGAGTATTGGGATGGCACCCTATGAAGCTCTGTATGGAAGACGGTGTCGAACACCATTATATTGGTACCAAGACGGTGAGCATCTTACGATTGGACCAGACATTATTCAGCAGACAACTGAGAAAGTCAAAATGATCCAGGAAAAGATGAAGACTGCTCAGAGCTGACAAAAGAGTTATGCAGATAAGAGGAGAAAGCTTCTTGAGTTTGAAGAAGGTGAGCATGTATTCTTGAAAGTCACACCCACGACTGGGGTCGGCCGAGCTTTGAAATCTAGAAAACTCACTCCAAAATTCCTTGGACCTTACCAAATTCTTCGTTGGATAGGTCCAGTAGCTTACCAGATAGCCTTACCCCCTACTCTTTCAAACTTACATAATGTCTTCCATGTGTCACAACTTCGTAAGTATTTACCTGATCCAAGTCATGTTATAGCACCGGATACAGTACAGTTAAAAGAGAACTTAACCTATCAGGCGCCTCCTGCGAGAATCGAAGACTGACGGATAAAGCAACTTAGAGGAAAGGAGATTCCATTGGTGAAAGTGATCTGGAATGAGACAACTGGTGATGCAACTTGGGAACCGGAGGACAAAATGAAGGAACAACATCCAGAGTTGTTTTGAGGTACGTAAATTTCGAGGACGAAATTCCTTTTAGTTGGGGAGTGTTGTAACATCCCGAAAAATACCTATTTGATCATAAATATTCATTTTATATTATTCTTGATTTTTAAGAATTTTTCTAGAATTTTTTTGAACCGTTGAATATTTTAATATATTCTCGTTTTGCGTGCACACTGAGCTGAGAATTGCTGAGACCAGTGTAACACTTTGGAAATTGATTATTTCACCATGAATAGTCATTTTCCAATATTTGAGAATTATGTGAATTGTTTCAGAATTATTCGAGAACGATGAATATTTTAATATATTTTCTCGTTTTACGTGAATATTGAGCAGAGTCGTGAAAACGACTGTGATGCTTCACAAATTGAAAATTTATATGACGGATAGTCGTTTCGTAATATTTGCAATTTTTGAGAATTTTTTTTGGGAATTTTCCGAAACATCCAAATATTGCAAAGATATACCTCGCTTTTTGCGTGGCTTGAGTTTTGAACCGGGAAAACGTGATGTTTTCTCCGCGATCCTTGAACTATGGATAAGTTGACGGGGATCTTACTAAACCCGAGACTTGACACACAGTTTACGAGGTTTCACAATTTTGAGAAATCTTAACAGATAAAATAAATCAATACGAAAAATTCATCTCTGTCGATTAATTAAATACCGACTTTCAATCAGTAACTATTATCCATTGATAATAGTGTGTAATAAAAATACTATCACATTATCCTAATGCAATCCACTTTATGTCTAATCAAGTCACTTTAATTCAAATTTAATGTTTAAAAATCAAAGCTTCCTTAAGAAGCTTTGACCCAAACATTGATCACATGCTTTAGCTTCCTTTGGAAGCCAATTCCTCACCCACTCTTCTCTCTCTTTCACGTTTCAAGAAAGACATGGGAGGGGGAAATGAATTGATTTCATTTAACCAAATATTACACTTAATTCATTATCACCAAAACACCTTTTCTCTCTTCATTTTCGTCATTCTTCTTCTTCTTTCTTCTTCAACATTTCTCTTCTTCCTCTCTTGCACTCCACGGCCAGCCACTCTCTTCTCCCTCAACCTTCACAAAAATTAAACTAATTACATTTCCTAAATCCTCTCACCATTCTAAACACTTTTCTTCTTGGAGTTTCTTGAAAATCCTCCATTTTCATCATCTTCTTCAAGCTCCAACTTTGAGCATTTTGGGTAAGTTTCAAGACCACTCTCCCTCTTCTCTTATTTTCGTGGTTGTGGTCTTCTTATTGGTCATCCATGGTTGATTTTTCAAGCCTTGATGTTGTTTTGACAAAGTTGAATTTTTAGGGTTTTTGGAGAAGTGCAATCCGAAAATTCAAGAAGCTTCCTTGGTGTTCTTCTTGTTTTCTACACATTGGTAAGAGGAAGACACTCCTCCTCAACCTCTCTTAGCATCTAGGAACCTTGATTTGTGTGGTTTATGGAAAAACCCTAATGAGGGTTATCCTTTGATTTTGTGATTAGTGTGATTATGTGTTGATTTTACTTGATTTATGCTATTGAATTGAATGGTTGTATATAATGCTATGTTGGATTGGATCTTGTGGTTGAAAATGGAAGAAAAACATTGGAGAAGCCTTCTTGGAGGCTCACGGTTTTAGGCTAGGAATTTAGGGAATTTGTGATGAAATTGTAATTAGTATAAGACTTAAATTAATTAATGTATTAAATGGAATTCAATGGAAGAAAAATTAGGAATGGAAACCACCATGATGGCTACGGTTTTGAGGCCAAGAAACTAGGGTTCTTGGTGAGCTAATTTAACAAGTGAACAACTTAAATGAATTGAAGGAATAACATGCAAGATATTGGCTTGAAAGGATTTGAAATTGGATCCATTGTGAGGCCACGGCCTCTAATATATTTTTGAGTGTAAGCATGTGATTTTGGTAAAATTAGAAGCATAATGAATTAGGTAATTAGGAACCTGTGTAATGGAATGGACGATAAATGAGTTAGAAGAATTATTATAATCAAGATTTCATAAATTTTGAAGAACTAAGAGTGAAATTATCATAAGATTTAAGGAAATTCTAAGTGAGTGAAGAACATGAGAGTGTGAGGCTTAAGAGCTTAAATAAAATGTAAGATATAGGAAATTGAATTGCCTTGGAACGTTAAATTGATTACAAGAATTTACTTTGAGCATAAACCTTGAAAAAGGGGAATAAACTCTAAGTTAGGATTCGTAATGAACCTAATGATGCATCAATTGGCTTGGTATTTATATTATGTTGTTGTGGGTCTATGTGAGTGACCATTTATATATTGATGCTTATATTGGCCTAATGTGGCATATTATGGAATTGTATGAGATTGTGGATCATACATGTGCATGCATAGTATCTTATGCATTGTGATTGTTCTTGTGGACTGTTGTAAGGCCTAGTTGCCTAGGAGATTGAACACACCTTAGTGCGGGAGCGAATAGACAAGTGTAGGTCATTGGTGACCTTGGGGGTGTTGGGGCGCGGGTTCCTCGCAATGGGAGGTTGGTAGCTCTCCTGCCCGTGGGTTAGACCGATGCAAACGCACCGACGATCCGGACCGAGACACTGTCCTATATTGTGATCTAGTGTAGAATGTCTGTACAATGCCATGATTATGCACGAGAATATTATTGATAGCACTGGCCTCGGCAGCCGAGTTACAGACATATCTCCTGATCTTTCTCTTCGACTGATTGAGTCTAGCTCCATGGAGTAGGAATTGAGAGAGCATGCATGTGAATCATGATATACATTGTCATTATTAATTCTTATTTTCTGTAACCATGACTGAATTGATTATTACTGTGGTGATTATCTGCCTGGAACTGTTTATTTGCTCATCGTGGAATTACTGCTTATTATTTAAGTATGCTGTTTCTGAATTGCTATTTGGGCGCGTGGCGCCGATTCTCGTTCCTAGCATGCTATAATTGGTAATGATGTAGGATGTCTTACCTCTTTCTGTGTTTCTTTTATCTTGTTGTATATATATATATATATAT
The DNA here is from genome assembly GCA_029884605.1 of Ormosia emarginata. NCBI lineage: Eukaryota > Viridiplantae > Streptophyta > Magnoliopsida > Fabales > Fabaceae > Ormosia > Ormosia emarginata. The sequence goes on from JAQQTP010000074.1 coordinate 6,073,203, forward strand.
ATATATTGCATCTACCGAAGACGACGGCAACGAGTTAGAAGCCCCTGACTTCCCTGGCTTCTGGCCCGAACGTGATTAGTACCTGCTGTTGACGATGGGGACGCGTATGCGAGGATTTCTGGGTGACGTGCGTCCGACCTTCCTCGGAGGGCCGCAGTGCTGGCACATCAACCTGAACTCGACCGTTGCGTCTACTTGGGAGACGTGTCCATCGCCCTTGCCCTGGAGACGACATGAGGCACCCGTGCTCACCTGCCACATTAGCCTACGCTTAGAGTTTTACTTGCCCATCCGTGAGATGTGGGGCGACCGCTACTACACTCCACGGGAGGACTCCTTTGATTCCACCGCTCGGCCCCGTCCCGTGCTTCGTGGTTCCAATGGAGGTTTTCTCAGAAGAGGAAGATCCCGCTGAGGATCCTGACACGGTTCCTCCTCATCTGAGGGATTGATTTTACTGGTGGCTACTGATGGTTGCCAGTGTTTTTATTTTGGGGGCCTGATGTATTACTTTTGGTGGGCTGTATATTTTGTATATGCATGATGGATATATATGCATGATTACCTTGGGTTGGGTATAGTTTTTGCTTTTTGGAGATGTCCAGGCTTGTATTTAAAATATAGTCATATTTCAATATATAAGTGTATGTGTTATTCAGGTATAAATTCTATTTTTATTCTTTTTTTTCATTCACATTCCGCATATTTAATTTAACAAAAAAAAAAATTATACTGCCATTTTTCCCACGTATTAAAGTATAAAGTTGGTTAAAATTTAATTAACTGAACCGGGTCTTAATTGACTAATTATTTAATTTCCGCATTTTATTTTATTTGACAATGTGACGTTCCCTCTTAATAAAGGGGCGTTACATTAAGTTGGTATCAGAGCCCCGGTTTATGTTTTCTTTGGGTCTTGTGTATGAGTTTGTCTTGTTTGTGCTGTGTGAAATCTCTGTGGTTTGTGTTTTGAATGAATTTTTCTAACCTTCCTTATGAATTTCAGTTAACCTGAGTTGAAAAAGAGTAAGATGGCTAGAGGTGAGGAAATTACGCTTGTTGTTGAGGCAATGCGGCGGATGGCGGAAGTCATCGCAAAGCAAAATGAGCGTCTTCGCTCAACAACAAGAACGAGCTACTCAACAACTCGAGGCGACCGCGATGCACGTAACTTAGCGAGTTTCGTCGTCACAACCCTCCTCGTTTAAGGGAGAATTTGATCCCGACAAGGCTAGTCTATGGATCAAGGAGCCGGAAAAGGTCTTTCGTGGCATGAATCGTGCCGAAGACAAGAAGGTGAACTATGCAACCTTTATGCTTGTGGGCAATGCCGAAGATTGGTGGAACGAAGCTCAGAGAGCATTGGAAGTCGAAGGAACTGACATCACATGGGATGTGTTCAAGAACAAGTTCTTGGACAAATATTTTCCTGCTAATGCGAGGCATGCGAAAGAGCTGGAGTTTCTCAACTTGAGACAGGGGAACATGACTGTCAGTGAATACGCAGCCAAGTTTGAGAACTTGGAGAAATTCTCGACACATTACCAGCATCCGACTGATGAAGCTTGGAAATGTTGGAAATTCACCGAAGGGTTGAGATGTGAGGTGAAGAAAGCTGTGATTACCCTGAAGATGAAGGTATTCTCAGAATTGTTGGATACCTTTGTGAGGTTGAAGCCTTGGAAACAGGCTAGAGACTCGAGAAACAGGAACTTTGGGCCCATACGGTCCCAAAAAGGGGGGCGTGGTTTTAACCGCTTCCAAAAGAAGCCCTATTCCCGACCAATGGGAAATCAGCAACATATTAGTGGAGGTTCTACTGGGAACCGAACTGGTCGAATACGACATATCCTCCTAAATGCCAGAAATGTGGAAAAGATCATCTCACAAGAGATTGCCCGATCAAGGGGATTATTTGATTCAGATGTGGCAAACCGGGCCATGTGTCCAGAGACTGCAACCAAGCAAAGGCTGAGCCTTCAGTCAATGCGACTCGAGCTAAGAAACCGCAAGCCGGAGGTCGAGTTTACACTATGAGCGGAGCTGAAGCTTCTGAATCCGAAGACTTGATTCAAGGAAAAGGCACCATAGGAGGTAATCTTTTAAAAGTACTGTATGACTCTGGGGCAACCTATTCTTTCATATCCTATGAATGTGTGCTACGACTCAGCTTACCTGTGTCTGAACTACCTTTTGAATTGACCGTTTCAACCCCTACTGATAAACCCGTAGTTACTACCAAATTCTGTCTAAAATGCCCTCTGATTGTTGAAGGTCGAGTTTTTTCTGTTGATCTAATCTGTTTACCTTTGTCATAGTTAGACATAATCCTAGGGATGGACTGGTTATCTTCCAACCATGTTTTGTTAGATTATTCTAGAAAAACCATAGTCTTTCCTGTGGATGAGAATTCTAGGTACTTGACGGCCAACCAAGCACGAGCTTTCTTGAAAGAAGGAGCTCAGGGATACATGCTACTATCTTCTTTGAAAGTCGAGAGTGAGGCTGAATTGAGCACTATTCCGGTTGTGAGGGAGTTCTCTGAAGTCTTTCCAGAAGAAGTACCTGGTTTACCACCGACCCGTGAGATAGAGTTTGCTATTGATCTGGTACCGGGAGCTGGTCCCGTGTCTATAGCACCTTATCGGATGTCGCCAACGGAATTGGCGGAGCTCAAGAAACAACTAGAAGAGCTTTTGGAGAAACAGTTTGTTAGACCGAGTGTGTCACCGTGGGGAGCACCGGTGTTGTTAGTTCGGAAAAAGGACGGTACCTCACGATTGTGTGTGGATTACAGGCAATTGAACAAATTGACAATCAAGAACAAGTATCCTCTCCCAAGAATTGATGACTTAATGGATCAACTAAAGGGAGCAGCGCTGTTTTCGAAGATCGACTTGAGATCTAGGTATCATCAGATAAGAGTGAAAACAGAGGATATACCCAAGACTGCTTTTCGTACCCGATACGGTCATTATGAGTACCTTGTAATGCCGTTTGGTGTTAAGAATGCACCTGCTATCTTCATGGACTACATGAACAGGATCTTTCGTCCTTACTTGGACAAGTTTGTTGTCGTCTTCATTGACGATATCTTGATATACTCCCGGAATCAGGAGGATCATGCTGAACACCTCAGCATAGTTCTTCAGATCCTAAAGGAGAAGGAATTGTATACCAAGCTGTCGAAGTGTGAGTTCTGGCTTGATGAGGTGAAGTTTTTGGGCCATGTGATCTCGAAGGAAGGGATTGCAGTGGATCCGTCGAAAGTAGAAGCAGTATTACAGTGGGAGCAACCGAAGTCAGTGACGGAAGTTCGTAGTTTTGTGGGTTTAGCCGGATATTACCGGAGGTTCATTGAAGGGTTTTCCAAGATTGCCGGACCACTCACCCAATTGACAAAGAAGAATCAGACTTTTGAATGGACTGATAGCTGCGAGCAGAGTTTCCAAGAGTTGAAGAAGCGACTGACTACCTCACCCGTATTGGTGTTACCTGATCCGAATGAACCGTTCGAGGTGTACTGTGACGCTTCGTATCAAGGATTGGGATCTGTTCTTATGCAACACAGAAAAGTGGTAGCCTATGCTTCGCGACAATTACGAGTACATGAGAAGAATTACCCGACTCATGATTTGGAGTTGGCAGCTGTGGTTTTTGCTCTGAAGATATGGAGACATTTCCTTTATGGAGCGACGTTCAACATCTTCAGTGACCACAAGAGCTTGAAGTACTTGTATGACCAGAAAGAGCTGAATATGAGACAGCGAAGGTGGCTGGAATTTTTGAAGGATTATGATTTCCAGTTGTTGTACCACCCTGGCAAGGGGAACGTTGTAGCGGACGCTTTGAGCAGAAAGACCATCAGTGTTTCTGCCTTGATGATCAAGGAAAGAGACCTCATAGAACAGTTTAGGGATTATGGTCGTTTGTTAAGTTGGAACCCGGAAGGATTTGTATGAATATGGTTACCATCTCAAGTGAACTAATGGATGACATACGGGAAAAGCAGAAAGCCGATGAATTCTTGCAAGAAGCGAGAGAATTAATAAGGCAAGGCAAAGAGACGGAATTTGAAGAAGGAACGGATGGAATTATGAGATTCCGAGGTAGAGTTTGTATTCCCCGTGACCAAGAGCTTAGGCGATATATTGTGGAACATGCTCACACCAGCAAGTTGAGTATACACCCAGGAATAACAAAGATGTATCAAGATTTGAAGAAGTTATTTTGGTGGCACGGACTAAAGAGTGATGTTGCTAGATGCGTATCGACTTGTCTAGTCTGTCAAAAAGCCAAAGTAGAACATCAACGACCTGCAGGATTGCTGCAACCATTGTCTATTCCTGAATGGAAGTGGGACAGCATCGCAATGGACTTTGTTGTGGGATTGCCAAGGACGAGGATAGGACATGACTCGATTTGGGTAATAGTTGATCGACTCACGAAATCGGCTCATTTCCTCCCGATCAATATAAAGTACAGTTTGGAGAAGTTGACCCAGCTTTATATTGGAGAGATCGTTAGGCTACATGGTGTGCCTACGAGTATCGTTTCGGATAGGGATCCGAGATTTACTTCAAAATTTTGGCAGAGTTTACAGGCATCGTTGGGAACGAAATTGCGCCTGAGTTCGGCGTATCATCCACAAACCGATGGTCAATCGGAAAGGACGATCCAATCTCTAGAGGACTTGCTTAGAGCTTGTACTATTGAACAGACAGGGAGTTGGGATCAGATCTTGCCATTGATAGAGTTCACTTACAACAACAGCTACCATTCGAGTATTGGGATGGCACCCTATGAAGCTCTGTATGGAAGACGGTGTCGAACACCATTATGTTGGTACCAAGACGGTGAGCGTCTTACGATTGGACCAGACATTATTCAGCAGACAACTGAGAAAGTCAAAATGATCCAGGAAAAGATGAAGACTGCTCAGAGCCGACAAAAGAGTTATGCAGATAAGAGGAGAAAGCTTCTTGAGTTTGAAGAAGCTGAGCATGTATTCTTGAAAGTCACACCCACAACTGGGGTCGGCCGAGCTTTGAAATCTAGAAAACTCACTCCAAAATTCCTTGGACCTTACCAAATTCTTCGCTGGATAGGTCCAGTAGCTTACCAGATAGCCTTACCCCTTACTCTTTCAAACTTACATAATGTCTTCCATGTGTCACAACTTCGTAAGTATTTACCTGATCCAAGTCATGTTATAGCACCGGATACAGTACAGTTAAAAGAGAACTTAACCTATGAGGCACCTCCTGCGAGAATCGAAGACCGACGGATAAAGCAACTTAGAGGAAAGGAGATTCCATTGGTGAAGGTGATCTAGAATGAGACAACTGGTGATGCAACTTGGGAACCGGAAGACAAAATGAAGGAACAACATCCAGAGTTGTTTTGAGGTTCGTAAATTTCGAGGACGAAATTCCTTTTAGTTGGGGAGTGTTGTAACATCCCGAAAAATACCTATTTGATCATAAATATTCATTTTATATTATTCTTGATTTTTAAGAATTTTTCTAGAATTTTTTTGAACCGTTGAATATTTTAATATATTCCTCGTTTTGCGTGCGCACTGAGCTGAGAATTGCTGAGACCAGTGTAACACTTTGGAAATTGATTATTTCACCACGAATAGTCATTTTCCAATATTTGAGAATTATGTGAATTGTTTCAGAATTATTCGAGAACGATGAATATTTTAATATATTCTTCGTTTTACGTGAATATTGAGCAGAGTCGTGAAAACGACTGTGATGCTTCACAAATTGGAAATTTATATGACGGATAGTCGTTTAATAATATTTGCAATTTTTGAGAATTTTTTGGGAATTTTCCAGAAACGTCCAATATTGCAGTATATACCTCGTTTTGCGTGTGCGCTGAGCGGAACTGGGAAAACGTGATGTTTTCTCCGCGATCCTTGAACTATGGATAAGTTGACGGGGGATCTTACTAAACCTGAGACTTGACACAGTTTACGAAGTTTCACAATTTTTGAGAAATCTTAACAGATAAAATAAATCAATACAGCGAAAAATTCATCTGTCAGATTAATTAAATACTGACTTCTGTCAACTGTAACTATTATCCATTGGATAATAGTGTGTAATAAAAATACTATCACATTATCCTAATGCAATCCACTTTATATCTAATCAAGTCACTTTAATTCAAATTTAATGTTTAAAAAAGATCAAAGCTTCCTTAAGAAGCTTTGACCCAAACATTGACCACATGCTTTAGCTTCCTTTGGAAGCCAATTCCTCACCCACTCTTCTCTCTCTTTCACGTCGGCAGCAGCACATGGGAGGGGGGAAATGAATTGATTTCATTTAACCAAATATTACACTTAATTCATTATCACCAAAACACCTTTTCTATCTTCTTTTTCGTCATTCTTCTTCTTCTTTCTTCTTCAACATTTCTCTTCTTCCTCTCTTGCACTCCACGGCCAGCCACTCTCTTCTCCCTCAACCTTCACAAAAAATTAAACTAATTACATTTCCTAAATCCTCTCACCATTCTAAACACTTTTCTTCTTGGAGTTTCTTGAAAATCCTCCATTTTCATCATCTTCTTCAAGCTCCAACTTTGAGCATTTTGGGTAAGTTTCAAGACCACTCTCCCTCTTCTCTTATTTTCGTGGTTGTGGTCTTCTTATTGGTCATCCATGGTTGATTTTTCAAGCCTTGATGTTGTTTTGACAAAGTTAATTTTTAGGGTTTTTGGAGAAGTGCATCCGAAAATTCAAGAAGCTTCCTTGGTGTTCTTCTTGTTTTCTACACATTGGTAAGAGGAAGACACTCCTCCTCAACCTCTCTTAGCATCTAGGAACCTTGATTTGTGTGGTTTATGGAAAAACCCTAATGAGGGTTATCCTTTGATTTTGTGATTAGTGTGATTATGTGTTGATTTTACTTGATTTATGCTATTGAATTGAATGGTTGTATATAATGCTATGTTGGATTGGATCTTGTGGTTGAAAATGGAAGAAAAACATTGGAGAAGCCTTCTTGGAGGCTCACGGTTTTAGGCTAGGAATTTAGGGGAATTTGTGATGAAATTGTAATTAGTATAGGACTTAAATTAATTAATGTATTAAACGGAATTCAATGGAAGAAAAATTAGGAATGGAAACCACCATGATGGCTACGGTTTTGAGGCCAAGAAACTAGGGTTCTTGGTGAGCTAATTTAACAAGTGAACAACTTAAATGAATTGAAGGAATAACATGCAAGATATTGGCTTGAAAGGATTTGAAATTGGATCCATTGTGAGGCCACGGCCTCTAATATATTTTTGAGTGTAAGCATGTGATTTTGGTAAAATTAGAAGCATAATGAATTAGGTAATTAGGAACCTGTGTAATGGAATGGACGATAAATGAGTTAGAAGAATTATTATAATCAAGATTTCATAAATTTTGAAGAACTAAGAGTGAAATTATCATAAGATTTAAGGAAATTCTAAGTGAGTGAAGAACATGAGAGTGTGAGGCTTAAGAGCTTAAATAAAATGTAAGATATAGGAAATTGAATTGCCTTGGAACGTTAAATTGATTACAAGAATTTACTTTGAGCATAAACCTTGAAAAAGGGGAATAAACTCTAAGTTAGGATTCGTAATGAACCTAATGATGCATCAATTGGCTTGGTATTTATATTATGTTGTTGTGGGTCTATGTGAGTGACCATTTATATATTGATGCTTATATTGGCCTAATGTGGCATATTATGGAATTGTATGAGATTGTGGATCATACATGTGCATGCATAGTGTCTTATGCATTGTGATTGTTCTTGTGGACTGTTGTAAGGCCTAGTTGCCTAGGAGATTGAACACACCTTAGTGCGGGTGCGAATAGACAAGTGTAGGTCATTGGTGACCTTGGGGGCGTCGGGGCGCGGGTTCCTCGCAATGGGAGGTTAGTAGCTCTCCTGCCCGTGGGGTAGACCGATGCAAACGCACCGACGATCCGGACCGAGACACTGTCCAATATCATGATCTAGTGTAGAATGTCTGTACAATGCCATGATTGTGCACGAGAATATTATTGATAGCACCGGCCTCTAAGTACTGAGTTACGTACATGTCTCCTGATCTTTCTCTCCAACTGATTGAGTCTAGCTCCATGGAGTAGGAATTGAGAGAGCATGCATGTGAATCATGATATACATTGTCATTATTAATTCTTATTTTCTGTAACCATGACTGAATTGATTATTACTGTGGTGATTATCCGCCGGAAGGCGTTTATTTGCTCGTCGTGGAATTACCGCTATTATTTAAGTATCTTTGTTTTCGAATTGCTATTTGGGCGCGTGGCGCCGTTCGTTCCTAGCATGCTATAATTGGTAATGATGTAGGATGTCTTACCTTTTTCGTGTTTCTTTTATCTACGTTGTCGTATATATATATATATATATATATATATATATATATATATATATATGTATATATGTATATATATATGTATATATGTATATATATATGTATATATGTATATATATATGTATATATGTATATATATATGTATATATGTATATATATATATATATATGTATATATATATGTATATATGTATATATATATGTATATATGTATGTATATATGTATATATATGTTATATATGTATATATATATGTATATATGTATATATATATGTATATATGTATATATATATGTATATATGTATATATGTATATATATATGTATATATTGCATCTACCGAAGACGACGACAACGAGTTAGAAGCCCCTGACTTCCCTGGCTTCTGACCCGAACGTGATTAGTACCTGTTGTTGACGATGGGGACGCGTATGCGAGGATTTTTGGGTGACGTGCGTCTGACCTTCCTCGGAGGGCCAAAGTGCTGGCACATCAACCTGAACTCTGACCGTTGCGTCTACTTGGGAGACGTGTCCATCGCCCTTGCCTGGAGACGACATGAGGCACCCGTGCTCACCTGCCACGTCAGCCTACGCTTAGAGTTTTACTTGCCCATCCGTGAGATGTGGGGCGACTGCTACTACACTCCACGGGAGGACTCCTTTGATTCCACCGCTCGGGCCCCGTCCCGTGCTTCTGTGGTTCTAATGGAGGTTTCCTCGGAAGAGGATGATCCCGCTGAGGATCCTGACACGGTTCCTCCTCATCTGAGGGATTGATTCTACTGGTGGCTACTGATGGTTGCCAATGTTTTTATTTTGGGGGCCTGATGTATTACTTTTGGTGGGCTGTATATTTTGTATATGCATGATGGATATATATGCATGATTACCTTGGGTTGGGTATAGTTTTTGCTTTTTAGAGATGTCCAGGCTTGTATTTAAAATATAGTCATATTTCAATATATAAGTGTATGTGTTATTCAGGTATAAATTCTGTTTACTGTTTTATTCTTTACTTTCATTCACATTCTGCATATTTAATTTAACAAAAAAAAATTATACTGCTATTTTTCCCACGTATTAAAGTATAAAGTTGGTTAAAATTTAATTAACTGAACCGGGTCTTAATTGACTAATTATTTAATTTCCGTATTTTATTTTATTTGACAATGTGACGTTCCCTCTTAATAAAGGGGCGTTACAACTCGCACTCTTCACAGTCTTTATTCAACACAATATAAGATAGAGTAATACAATAAAGAGATGAGACATCCTACTTACATTGCCAATTATGGCAGTAAAGAAACAAACGGCGCAAAACGCCCACATAGCAGAGCAACAACATTAAATAGTAATAATCACATACGATAAAAGAAATAGCTACAGAGTCTCAAATAATGAATAATTAAAACATTTCAAATAATCATGACATCAATAAAACAATAGTATAATCATCATATAAATGAGTGCCAAATGATATGCTGACTCACAATGTCGACTCACAATGCTGACTCACAATGCCGACTTATAATACATGTGCACTTGGTACCAAGATTTTCTATTCCATTTCAAAGATAAACGTTCCAGAAGATTTGTCCCCCTCAATGACAGTTTATGTCGGACCACAAAGAGAATAGTGCTTTGCCGGGCCCGTAATGCGTTGTAATCAGTTTATCATGGCCAGGGGTATATAAAGTGATAACATCATCATGAAATGAACTACCGCGCCTTACGCCCCCTATAGATCCATTAGGGATCACACTATCCAATTCTCGTTCATTCATCACAAAAAGAATAGTGATTTGTCGGGCCCGTAATGCATATAATCGGCTTTCACCGCGCCTTACGCCCCCCCATAGATCCATCACAAATCACACTATCAATTCTCATTCATTCACCGAGTAAAGAATAGTGATTTGTTGGGCCCGTAATGCGTGCAATCAGTATACACCGCGCCTTACGCCCCCTATAAATCCTTCCATTGGATCACACTATTCAATTTTCATTCATAGGCTCATACAGCCTTTTAACAGTCATTGACTGAGCAAATATTCAATGCATGTTGACTCAATGCATAATCATAGGCTCATCCAGCCTTTTAACAGTCATCGACTGATCAAATGTTCAATGCATGTCGACTCCATGCACAATCATGTATATTTCACAATAACACTTTTGCATCATATACCACAATTTGGCCAATTTTAGCATCAATAGAATTTTAGTCCCAAACACGAACCCATAATAGTATAGTATTAATTTTTCAAGAGTGATAACACACTTTTAGAGGTTTATTTCGGGTTTCACTTTAATTAACATCTCTTATGAATTCATTCTATAGAGGGATTCTCTTGAAGTCCTTATTCTATCTTGGTTCCTTTAGATTAGTCAAGCCCTTCAATCTAATCAAATCATGCTTACTTGAAACTGCTATAAGGTTTTACAAGTCTCACAAACTCTCTTGTTCTTCCCTTATGTTCAAAATCTTTTTAATCCATAAGATAAGGTCTTATTCTTTATTCTTTTCATTTTATGAACTCTTAACGAATCTAGAATTCTCTAATCATCTAAGTCTCCATTTTAGCACTACATTTTGTGACATTTTTCCTTAAGAATTCGTGAGCCTCATTATAACAGAGTCTAACCCTTTTTCCTTCACCACAAGGTTGATGACTTATCATTTAATCATTTAAGACCCAAGGTTGCACAAGGATCACAACTTAAACCAATAAATCTCCTAGAGGCCGTGAGCCTCCCAATAGTATAAATCTAACCAATCTTTACACCACATTGTTAGTTACTTTCATTAAATTACTTAAGTTCCAAAGTTGCTACAAATTTAAGTCTTGAACCCCAACAATTATCCAAGAGGCCGTGGGCCTCCCAAAGGGTAAGAACCCAAAGTTTTCCATTTCATTTTATTTGCTCTTTAACTCTTCATCACCTAAGTTTCAATCTTTACAAAACCACACCTTGAACACCCAAAAATTTGGCCTCTTGGCCGCGAATCCAAAAGGGCAAAGAACCCTAAAATTTCTCCACATAACAATCCAAGCAATCCAATATATTTTTACATAGTCATCAAGACATATAATGACAATCAATAAATCATACAAGTCAAAATAACACAAAATCATGAAGAACATCACAACCAAGAGAGCAATCCCACGTGGATTCCTCATCAACAACATAAAGAAAATGTTCCCTCATCACCAAGATAGGTTGAAGAGGATTATCTCCCTCTTACCTATCGAAGACAACACAAGAAAGCAAGTCTCTTGGTCCCTTGTGGAAATTTTCGTCCTACACCTTCAAGAAAACCCTAAGGACATCAAAACTCACCGAAATCATCATCAAAGCTTTGAAAAGGAACCTTTGATCACCTAAGAGATCAAGAATCACGAAAATGGGGAGGAAAGGTGAAAAAGCTATGGACTTTACCTCAAAGTCTCCAACTTTGAAGCTTGATAGACCAAATTGAAAATGATAGATTTTGGTGATGGTCACTACATGAAAGTTGCCTAGAATGGTGTCTAGATTCAAGATCAAGAGTTGGTTGGAATTAAAGAAGATGGGTGAGTGGTTTATAGGGGTGAGGCCGTGGAGATGGTGAGAGAATGGAGAAAAAGTGAGCTCCTTGTAGGTGATTTCAACAAGAAAGGAAGATCCTCAATAGAAGTGTAGATTCAAGGATCAAGATGAGTTTAGCAAGCTAATAAAGATGGCCTCCCATGGTGGTGATTGCCGTGGAAGAAGAAGAAGAGAGAAGGAGGAGAAAATTGTTGAGAGAAAAAGTGAGAGGAGAGAATAATAGAGAGAGAAAGTGATAGAAACTTTTAAGTGAAATGAAAATGTGATGTGTGGTTGAGAGAAAAGATGACAAATGATCATATTCTCCTTCCTCCAACCGTAGCTACACAAATAAGGGAGGAGAGAGGGATTGGCTTCTCCAACAAGTCAAGAGAAAGGCATTAGGAAGCTTCCTCCAAGCTTCTCCAACAAGCTAAGCTTCCACCATTTTGAAAAGTTAAAATGATGTGACATAAAGTAGATTTCCTTTGGATAAGGTGATAGGATTTCTACTATAAGCTATTACCCAATGGATAATTATTATAGATAGCAAAGCCAATATTAATTGTCCAACGGATAATAAAATGTATATCGATTTTTATTTTTATCTGATAAAAATCTTGAAAAACATAAAATCTCGTAAATCGTGTATGGCCTCGGGTTTAGTAAGATCTCCCATCGACGTTTCCACAGTTCAAGTTTCTCGAGAAAAATATTTCATTTCCCCGGCTCCATTTAGTGTGCACATAAAATGAGGAATAATATTAAAATATTCAACGCTCTCAGAAAAATCTAAAAAAATTCACAAAAATTACAAAAATTATAAAACGGCTATTTATCATGAAATTATTTTTTTTCGGGTTGTTACAGTGGCGTGAGTGCCAAGTGGCTAAGTGGAACCAACACAGACAAAAGTACGTCATAGTGTGAACTCCTTTGCACCGCGGCGTGATGGTCTCTATCTTCAGTATACGCATCAGGCAGAGAGCAAGACGTCATGGCGTGCTACACCTTGCACTGCGACATGATAAGCTGGAATGCTTCCAAAGCTTCCTTCTCCAATGTTGGGCCTTGGCTTGTTTCATTTTATCAGTTTAAAGCCCTTCCTACAATAGAGAAGTCGCCAAATTAATTACAAGTGTAAATCAACTTAATCCACAAAGAATAGAAAGGATTTTAGCAAGATTAGAAAGGAAGACATCAACATGAATTTGAATAAAAAGTGAGGCAAAAGTCTTCCAATCATGCCTAAGCGCAAGGACTAAGAAATCAATATACCACCAATATAGGGTGCAAATAACTACATTTTATAAAGTTATCAGAAGCAGAGTACGTTCTGGTCGAGATTCATGAAGGAAGTTGTGGACACCATTTGGGAGGTAAAGCTTTTGCCCTAAAAGCATTAAGGGCGGGGTACTACTAGCCAACGATGGAGGTCGATTCCCATGCGCACATCCGAGTTTGTGACAAATGCCAACATCACTCAAATCATTATCAGGCTCCCTTAGAAGAACTATCCACGATGTTGGTGCCCTGGCCATTCTACAGATGGGGTATGGACATCTTGGGCTCATTCTCCCAAGCCCCTGGTCAACTGAAAGACTTGGTGGAAGTAGTGAATTATTTTACGAAGTGGATTGAAACAGAACCCTTGGTCATGATCACTTCAGCACGAATTCAAAAGTTCACTTGGTGCCACATTATCACCAAGTTTAGAGTTCCGAAGTCCATTGTAACGGACAATGGGACCCAATTTAAGGACAAGGGTTTTGAAGAGCTGCTGGTTGTATTAAAAATAAAGTACCACTACAGTACTGTTGAGAACCCTAGAACAAATAGACAGGCCGAAGCCACTAATAGGATCATTGTACAGGGAATTAAAAGATGGTTAGACAAAGCTAAGGGAGATTGGGTGGAATAGCTTGACCATGTTCTCTAGGCCTACCGGACTATGCCTCACTCTACCACAGACAAAACCCCTATTCAAACTCACTTATGGATGTGAAGCCATGATCCTGGTAGAGATCGGAGAACCAAGTTGGCGTCACCAGCAATTTTCACCTAACAATAACCTCGAACTGATTAGGGAAGACCTGGATCTAATTGATGAAAGAAGACGCGTGGCCCATATACACAATGTCGCCCTTAAACAAAGGACAACGGCCAGATACAACCTAAAGGTAGTTCCAAGAAAGTTTCAACTAGGAGACCTGGTACTCAGGAGAGGGGACATAGGAGGAAAAAATGCCTCCCAAGGGAAATTAGCCCCTAACTGGGAAGGCCCCTACCTATCATTATCAGTACTGGTAAATGAGCTTACACATTAGAAACATTAACAGGAAGGCCAATCAAGAACTATTGGAATGTGGATAAACTTAGAAAATACTATAGTTAGATGCCTATAACGGCCTAGTCTTTTAGTGAACTAATGTTTGATCTATCCTAATTTTGAATCATATGCTCTATACAGACTTTCGTCCTCAAAATTGTCGATAAAATAGAGTTATTCGAACATCACTTTCTATACGAGGAACTTTAAAAAGCCCAGGTCAAGAGGTATAACACACCAATCCCACAGAGACGCTTAGGTAGTAAGTTATAAGGTCAACACCCATCCTCAATACTTGGTATTGACCATTTTAAGGTTAGGAAATCAAGAGGCAGTGCATATTCAACATATGTGGTCCTCCTTTATACCTAAGCCAAGTAGGTTTCTAGTGCCAAAACAATTGGACAATACACCTCAGACCAAGGTTTTAAATCATACCTAAGCCAGGTGGGATCCCAAAAAACCCTTATGGTTAATGAAGGACCCCGGGTAAGGTTTAATAATAACTCATACCTAAGGCAGAAGGGATCCTAAGTGTAACACCCTACACTTTTGGGTGAATTACCATTGTGTCCCGAATGTATTGTTTTCTGTTTTTCAACTTTAGGATAAATGACCGTTATGTCTTTTTTGTACTGTTTGTTGTTTTTCTATATGAAATACTGTTTTATTGTACTGTCTGTGATTTTATTTGAACTTTTTGTGTGATTTGCTTCGGGATAGGAAAATAATATTTTTCAGGCCGGGGAAATCTTGTTTTAATTATTCCGAGCTAGGGAATCTTACTAAACCCAATTCTGAATGATACGGTTAGTAATCTTTTAATTTTTAGGATTTAAATGTATAATAAAATAATTTTATATTATTATAATATTATTTTATTAGTCAGTACAAATAAGCGGTAATGGACCCGAAAATATTTTGCAAGACCCACGTTTAGTGAAACAGTTAACGTTTTGGAGTAGTAGCTTAATGACTAGGCTTAATGACTAGGCTTAATTAGTGACAAGGCTTAATGACTAGGCTTAATGACAAGGCTTGGATTAGCCAATGAGAGCTAAGCTTGGTGATCAAGTTTTAATCCTCACCATTCATCAATTCTAAGGCTTGGATGGAGCCAATCAAGGGGACACCTCCCTTGCATTGAACTCCACGGCCAAGCTTCACTTTGGAGAGCAAAAATCATTTCATTCTCTAACATTTTCTCTCTTCTCACTCTTCCAAAAATACCAAACACTATTGATGCTATCTTGAAGCAACATTCGGCCAAGAACCCTAGTTCACCATCCAATCACCCAAAATTTTATCCCACCTACTTTTTTAAACCTAAACACAATTCTAAGAATATCTCTAGTTGAGAGTTCTTGCAAAATCCAACATCTTGGGCTTGAAAACCTACTTGGAAGATTTTACCTAGAAGGTGAAAATCTTTGTTTTTCATTTCTAAATTCTTTTTCAAAGTTCTAAGCCATGATTGATCCATGGTTTAAGCTTTCTTTCATGTTAATAACTTGTAGAAATTTGTTTAAGCTTGATAGGTGTCTTGGAGGGGTGAAAACCGAAACCCTAGAAAGAAGTGAAAGAGTGTTTGTCTTCACTTAAGGTAAGAAGAAGACTTGAATCTTATCATCCTTGGGTGATGATAAGAAAATGGAATTGGTTGTGGTTGTAGAATCCATAAGGAATCCTTTGTGTTATTTGTTATTAGCTTTCCTATTTGTGATTTGTATTAAATTGCATGTCTACAAGCTTTAAATATATTGTATGTGTTAGAAATGCATGTATAATTAGTAGGATGTGAATAACATGTCAAGGATTGCATGAGTGTTCCAAAGAACAGCAATGAAGGCTCACGGCCTCAACATCAAAGGAGAACCAAAACGTTCTCATCAATTTTTCAAAAGTGTGATTCAATTAACTTAGGGGAATTGATAAGATATAAATTGTTTTAGAACAAGAAAAACAAATTTTAAAGAGTAAATGTCAATTTTATGTATTTCGGCCAACATGCCAAAGCCAAGTATTTATGATTTCTAAAATCATTTCCAAATCATTTTTAATCAAAAAGAAGCAATATATAATAGAAGGAATTTTATTACAATGAGTTTTGAGAAAATAAAAGGATTAAGATTGAGTTGAAGAAGTTAAAACTAATGATTTTACTGTTAGAAGAAAAATACAGTAGCTTTTGTAAATTTCTAACATATAGCTCATTTTATATTTTGAAGCATGTTAGTAGTTTTCAAAAGTTTAATTACATGGTTTGTCATATAAATAAAAAGGAATTTTTAACAAAAAAATTAGAAAACCATTGATATAGATTTTCTAAGCAAAATACTGTCAATTTTTATTAAAAATGGACAAATAAGATAGAAAAGATATCCAATATACAGTATACGGTATGAAAAATACTCTACGTAGTTCAAAACGTATTAAAAATTATTTCTGTTTATTTAAACAATGATTTGTAAGGAATTTGGACAAGAAAATAATTTAAAAATCTTACGCAATTGAGAAAACATATTAAAAACCCTACGTGATTTTGAAAATAGTAAAATATATTTACGCGATTTAAAAACGTTTGTAAAAATGATGGAATTGTGAAAATGCGATAAAATTTTTACGTGATTGACAAAAACAATAACTTTTACTGTCGGGCCAAAGTGGTGGACCCGGACAGGTTGTGAAACAGTATTTGTCTGGTGGGACTTACTGTATATATATATGAGTTTTTACCATTGAGGGCAAATTTAGAATTTTTGCCATTGAGGGCATATTTGAGATTTTTGTCGTTGAGGGCATTTTCGAAATTTTTACCATTGAGGGTATTTTGGTAATTTTCATCATGCATTGAGTTGTGCCAATTTGGTTGATAATTGGTGGATTGATTGATGAGGTGAATTACATCATGTTGTCGGTGTGATAAGCGTAGTGTGGTTCAACGTGAATGAACTTGGAGACATTAGTGTGCGGATTATTCCATTTGTGGACAGTTGGTCGCTCCTCTGGGTCGTGGTAACTGGCAACACACTAATGGACTCGACACGCACTATACTTAATCAAGATCTTGTGAAATCTATTTAGTACAAGCCTATAGTGACACGACGTTTTGACAATGTGCTATACCACGACGTTATGACAGTGGGCTATAGACGCAACGTGAGACAGCGGAATAGTTTAGGCAGTCGATGGTACTAATAGATTTTGCAGGTCACTCTCTCTGATGTCTGTGTTTTTAACTCCATGGAGTAGGGTTGAGTCACATTTCATATACTATTATGTCATACATTTTAATGCTATTTATCTATAACATTTTATCCATCTGTAACATTTTATCTATCTGTACCACTATATCTTGTTGTTACATTGAGTTCTGTGTTATATTATATCTGTGTTATCTTGTATTTTTATCTATGCTATTATAGTATGCTATATTATATGAACTGTTATACTTGTTGTATTATCATTTTCTTCTTTACCATGTTTGGGGTGATATAGATTGTCTTACCTCTTTCTTGTATATGTTATCTGTATATTTTAAATTATATGATAAAGAGTTTGAGGAAGAGAAACAGCCTCTTGAGTGTGAGTATCCCGAGGAGGAGGAAGAGCAGCAAGCCGAAGATCAGTTCTACGATCAAGAACCATCCAATCATCCACATCCTTTGGATTGATTGTGTGAGTATGACACTACCAGGATTCTTTGGATTCGTGTAACTTGAGTTTCATGAAGGCTCTGAAGCCTGGCGTCTGCGAGAGGATAGAGACTTGGTGACGTACGTAGGGCGTCTGACTATGACCATACGGACGGAGTTTGATGGAGTGTCGATCTTTTCTACCATGTTGTACTTACATGTGGAGTTGCCGCTATCTCTTAGGCGTCATTGGGGTGGTATGTTTGAGGCGCCTAGTGAGATCAGTAGTGTATCGACTGCACGGACTCGTGTCCGTAGAGTGTCGAGGCATCCTGGATAACTATCACTTGAAGTTTCATCTGAGAGTGATCCTTCAGAGGGTTAGATATTTATGATGTGTACTTGGACGCGTCTGCGTTTGTATGTATTGACCTTTTACTTCTGTGTTTATTGTTTTAGTTTTTTTTAAATATTTGTAGTTGTACATTATTTGTATAACCTATGATGGAACCATCTGTATATTATGTGTGATAATAGTGTGCTTATTTTATGTTCCGTGTTATTTTATCTCGTAATATTCTGTGTAATCGGAAAAATTTTACAACCCATATTATTATATAACAAATGTTTTACAACTTGGGTAGATTTTATTTATCTTTATTTTATTTTCTTTATAAATGTGACATCCCCATAAAGGTGTTACACTAAGTGCCAAGTCTTCTTGTACATTAAATCCTAAGCTAAGGTGTTATTTTTTCCTACGTCCAAAATTCTAGATGCTTGATATATTATGGGTATTGGACAATGGACCAGGGCGTTATTTTTACCTAAGTCAAGTGGAATGTCACACATTCGGTGTTATGGGTGTAGGATCCTAGACCATGGTTTTCCTTCAATAAAAATCTTTTCTAAGTCCACAAAATGGTTACGATAAATACCATAATAGGCATTGAACCCAAAATAGACCATGAAAAACAAGAAAACAAGCAAGACAAAGCAAATAGCAAAAGTAAATAAATTAAAAACCCCAATCACCAGGGTAATTGTCTTTACAAAATTTAAATGCCCCGTGCAAGGGGCCAAAAGAAAAGAGAAGGAAGAACTTAAGTTTTAGCTCCATCTCCTTCCGGAATCTGAGCAACGTTAGGAGCAACAACGGTGTTATCTCGGGCAAGTTCAACCTCGAAAATAAGTTGTCCATCATGGAAAACCTTTTCTGAATTAAGGTCTTCCAAAGCAAGAGCAATGTTGGGGTTGAAGTGTTGAATTTGGGTCATGGCGTTTTGGAATTGCTCTCCTCCAATATTCGCAGAGATCATGTCCAACTCCTCGACATCTTTTTCTAATTGTGTTATGCGAGCTTTGAGGGCAGCAAAGGTTTCATCGGCTTGGAGTCCTTTTGCTTCAAGTCTCCTTTTGGCCAAATCGGAGTCGGCCAACCATTTCTCCAGATCGTTGATCTTCACCTGAGCGTCCTCATTCAATTTAAGGGTCGCAACAAGCTTCTAGACAGCTTCCTCATCTTTCTTCTTAAATTCATTTGCCATCTTCCTATCTGTTGACTCGATAGTCTTTTCAATATAGCGGATTTCAGTAGCGGCCCGAAGCGTAAGAGTCTGAAGCTCGGCCAAAGTTTGAGCCATATTCCGCTCAGAAATATGTTTCAACACTTCATAGCTCAGAAGCCACTCATCAATAAATGATCTGACATCAGAATGCCCTATGATTATGGGCAAAGGATCCTCCATCTCCTTATTGTCGCCCTCCAAAGCTACTTTTTTTGCCTCGATCGGCAAAGCTCTCAACAGCTTTCCTTTTTCTCCTTTGAAGCGTTTAGGTAGGAGAGTCTGGCTATTCAGGAGCTTCTTCAATAATAATACCCCAGTTTGCAGATGCTAGAGCAACAGGCGTAGGAGTGCTTGAGGATCCTGTTCCTGCCCTCCTGGTTCTTGAAGCCTGTAAAGCAACAAGTGAGGGTCCCGATGCCATGTTGCTTACTGAAATAAGACAGAAAAGTAAAATCAAAGTCAGAAAAATGAAACAACAAGTATGGGAAAATCAAAGCGCAAAAACCTAAGGTAGACTAAAGGTAATAATTCCGTAGCTCCTACTTAACAAAGCAAGGAGAAGATCATCACCAGGGGTGTTGAAGACGTCTTTGATTTTGATAAACCTATGGTCCTCGGCATACCGGGTTATAAACTTAGCACTATCAAACTTGTCCGGAGTGAGATCCTCCTCTTCTTTTTCAAGTGGTACAGTAGGAGTACTCTAGTTATCTTGCGTCCAATACAATCAGAACTTCAGCTCCCCATCAACTTTTAGAAAAAAAGGATGATATCCTTCCGCTCCCATAAGTTTGAAGAATTTTGTTTTCAACCCTTTAAAGCTATCTTGAAAAACAGTGAAGGACTTACGACCAGCTCTAGATCGGATCAGATAGTGAGCCAATTCTTTTGGGTAGCCATACCTTGGGGACTCACTCGAGTATAAAAGTAAAAAAAAAGCATTTTTTGAATACCGTAGCCTCATTATTCCTCAAAATATCTCAAAAGCAATAATATAGCCCCAACCATTAGGATGGATCTGGGTCGGGACTATACGCAAGATTCGAGGAACCACAATCTGGAAATTAGTAAAGGGAAGCCAGAGCCCCAGTTTGACAAAGAGGGGCTCGTACAAAAACATAAAGTGTGAGCCCAATTCCCCACATGAATACACCCTCTTGTTGCTTTCAAGGCACAAAATTTGAAACTCTCTATCTTAAGCCTTCTCCTCCGTCAGATGCAAGTATTCCAGCGATTGCCTGAGCACGCTTTCGGACGAAAAGATGGAAAGACAGTCCCAGAAATCATCCTTAGCCCATGGGTATATTAGTCCCAGGCCGCGCCATACTCAGATAGGATCTTCTTCGGTCGGATCACAGATTTCGGGAATCGGTACTCAGGGTCTAGCTCCTTTTCTTACTCTTTCCATGAAGATTCTAAGAACACCTAGAGAGGTTGGTAAGCAATTGTCAGAATCAATTAATTCAAAGATTCGGACATGAAGGGGGTGAATGAATTAATTCAGACCCACATACTGGCCTCATTTCCTTCCAAAGTACAAAACTCCCGAAGGACACAAGCGTGGCAGAGATGGTGTTTCGAGGGGGCAACGCTATTCGAAGAGACTTAAAAATCCTAACTCTACTTCATTAAAAATGGAAGACAGAAATGCATTTCAATGTGGAGCGCATGACTACTTTATTATTCAACAACAGTAGAAACAATCGAAAAGAAAGACAATAATGGAGTCAGAAGGGAACATACCTTGTGTAGAGAGTGGAATCGGTTGAAGACTGGAAACGGGTGAAGAATGCCACTCTATCACATGAATTTCTCATAAAAGTGCTCATAAATAGTAAGGTGAGAATGATGCATCCTTAACCCGTTTTTATCAAGGCTAAACAGTTAGGGGGCATTCTCATCCTCATAGCCCAATTTTCAAAAGGTGCTCATCATGGCACACGAAGCAATAGGAACGTCTACCCGATCAGAACGTGTCACGTGGCCTTCATAGCTGTTGAAGCAGTTGAAAGGACAGTTGCGCAGCAACTCAAGTGTCACGCAACTTTTAAAGGCTATGTCCAGACACTTCCCCTGAATCCCGACTGAAACTGGAGTACCTATTTGGTTTTGGATTGTCAGTTCGGACAACGGCTATTAAGAGTCAACAATTAGCAATAAAGATTAAAGTTGCAACATCTCTCAATATAGAGACCCTGGATGACCGATTTGGAGCTTGCTACTTAGTTATTCAAGCCAAGCATCAAGTTGGAGGCATCTTAGTGTTATTTTAGAGTAAACGTTGGACTTACCCTAGTAAAAGATGAACAATACAAATAGCGGCAAAAAGGAAAGAGAAAAAATAAAACACAAGATAAATTTTGAAATAAAGGAATCTTTTATTGATATGATTCTCGTTCCATTCATCATCATACATCAAGAAAAGAGAGAAAAGAAAATATTGAAACATAGAATGTATAAGGAAAGAGCATCGACCTTTTCTGTGGCGAACAGGCTTTGAAGAACTCTAGCAAATCGGAACGGAACACCGCTCCAGGACTCCAGAACTGCTACCAAATTCTTCTTCACTACATCCTTCACAATGATAATAAAGGTCAGAGTGCACTTTTCTCTGTTGGATGGGGCACAACCTTTGATGAAGAGATCATTCCACCAAAACCCTAGCCAATTTTATGATCACTCCAAGTTGCTTCAAATCACAGAGCAGCTTCAATAGTCCCTCATGTGGATCCAAGTACACTTAGAGAGCTTGCCAAAGTTTAGGACAAAGCACATGCTTAGTTCTTGGAAAGGAAGAGGAGTGTAACACCCCAAAATTTATTTATTTCATTATAAATATTTATTTTATAATATTTGTGATTTTTGAGAGTTTTTCTGGATTTTTCTGAGAATACGAAATATTTTAATATTATTCTTCGTTTTGTGTGCAAATTGACTGAAGCCGGAAAAATGAGATATTTTTTCTGAGAACCTTGATTTGTGGAAACGTCGATGGGGGATCTTACTAAACCCGAGACTGGACACGATTTACGAGGTTTCACGTTTTTCAAAAAAAATTTATCTGATAAAATAATAAATCGCTGTGTAAATTTTATCCGCTGGACAATTAATACTGACTTCTGTCAACTATAACAAATGTCCATTGGATAATAGCATGTATTAAAAACCCTATCACATTATCTTAATGTAATCAACTTTATGTCTAATCAAATCCACTTTAATTCAAATTTAGTGTATTTTAATCAAAGCTTGTTTGAGAAGTTTTGACTACCAAATGACCAAGCTACTCTTAGCTTGTTGGGGAAGCTAATTTTCTCCCCTCCTCTCTCTCCATTGCTACGGCAATGCTAGCCCATAGGAGGCAAAAATTTGCCTCCACACTTAACACATTCACTGCAAAAATATCACATTTTCCTACAACACTTTCTCTCTCTTCAAGCTTCTCTTCTATTTTTCTTTCCTCCTCCTCTCTTCTTCTCCTCCTTGACCATGGTTTTGCAGCCCCCATTAGAGATCATTTCTCTTCATTTTTCTCTTCATTAACACCATTTCTACACTCACCTCAACCTCCTCTACACTTCCTATTTAGAAAATTTCTTCAAAATCCATCATTTCCTCCATTGTCTTCCAAGACCAAGCTTCAAACTTTAAGGTAAAGTTTCCATTTTTTTTCTTTTCCTTTTCTTCATTTTCGTGTTCTATGGTTTCATTGGAGACCAAAGACTCTTCTTTTTCAACCATTGGTGTTGATTCTTTGTGTTGAAATTCTAGGGTTTTGGAAGCTCAAAATTGAAACCATCGAGAAGCAAATAAGAGACCACTTTCGTGTTCTTCTTTTAGGTAAGAGGGAGATTTACTCACTTCAACCATTATTGGTGGTAAGGAGACCTTGTGTGATTGTTTGATGGAGAAATCCATATTTGTATGCTTGCTTTATTTGATGATTTTGTATATTCATGTGTTCTTAATTGTGGTTGATGACTGATTAATGATTTTGAATGCATTGGTGGTGTTGGAATGTTTGGAAATGTTAGAATTAATGAATGGAAATTTTGAGGGTTTCCTACACTAAGGTGAGGTCACGATTTTGGCTTGGAATTTAAGAGATTAGATTGATTTTGGGTGAAATAAAATTTAAGTGATTATGTATCAAGTAACTAATGTATAATGTGAAGAAAAATTGGAACCTTGGTGACCTTGGGAGGCCACGATTTTGGCCCAAATTGTTAAGGGTTAGAATTAAAATTGTGAGTGATAAAACCTATGTAATTGGACATTTAAGGATTGATACTTATAATGGAAGAAATTGAGTTAATAATGGTCTTTGGAGGCCACGGTTGTAACACCCCTTTGGAGGATGTCACACATAAAAGAAAATAAAAGAAATAGAAATAAAATCTACCCAAGTTGTGAAATATTTGTTAAATATTATTACGGGTTGTAAAATAATTCTTGATAGACAGAAATATGATATAAAAAGATAATGCGGAAAATACGAAATAAAAAAAACATCATTACTGATAATATACATATGATTAAGTTATAAGCTGTTCAAATAATTTACAATAAGGACTACAAATATTTAAACAAAAACAGTAAGGAAAGCAATAAAAGAGTTAATATATACAGACATACGCTGACGCGCCAAAAAAAAAAACATCATGGTTATCTAGTCCTCAGATGGATCACTCTCAGCATGAAAATGATCATCAGGAGATAGATATCCCGGATGTCTCGACACACAGCGATAACGGGATCGCGCAGTCGATACGATGCTTATCTCACTAGGCTCAGGGTTTTCAGCACCCCAATAACGCCTAATGGATAAGGGTAACTCTAAGTGCAGAAATAACGTCGTAGTCATAATGGGCTCTCCATCAAATCGCTGACGTAGAATCACGGTCACCCGTCCTGCATATGTCACAGAATCACGATCGCCTCGTAGATGCCAAGCCAGAGCACCTCCATGAAATACTAGCTCTACGAACCCCAAAAATCCTGGCACTGCCATCCCTCACAATCAATCCAGAGGATAGGGATGATCGGATGGTTCTTGATCGTCAAACTGATCGTCCGCTTGCTGACCTTCCTCCTCCTCGGGGTACAAGATCTCAAGGGGCTGATCCTCTTCCTCAAAGTCTTTACCGCGTAAAATAAATAAACAGAAAATACATATAACAAAGAGGTAAGACAACATAAAATCATCACAACATGGCCAATAAGAAGACGACAATCAACATATATACAGTTCATGCAATACGAAAAGCTTTAACAATTATAATAACAGATTGAAGTAAAATTTAGATATCATAACGATATATCACACCACAGATAAAACGTCACAATAAAATAAGAAAGATAAGAATAAACAGATAAGATCTAATAAAAATAACCAAATATAGAAATAGTAACCAGATAAAATAAACAAATAAAATACGATAAACAATAAATAGATAAGATGGAAACAAATAGACATAGAGATAAATAAACAATATGACAAAACCCTACTCCATGGAGCTAAAGAAAACACAAGTATCAGAGAGAGGAATGATTCGTAAAATCCACTAGTACCACGGCTGCCCCACCAACTATTGCTGTTGTCACACGTTGCATCTATAGCCCCACGACACAGAATCCATCATCCAGGCGTGATGTAGTTCACGGTCTCACGTTGTGGCACTACAGCAAATGTACTACTAGATTTCACAAATCTCGATTAAATATAGTGTATGTCGAGTACCATAGTGTGCTATCGGTTTACCACGGCCAATGAGCCTACCAACTCATGTCCACATGTGGGATCCCATACACTAAAGTCTCCAAGTTCATTAGAACAATGAACTACACTACGTTTATCTCATTGACAACACGATGTGATTCGTCTCGTCAACCAATCCACCAAAAACTTGGCACACATAGATAGAAAGCCTGTACGGGTTCACATTTTCCCGACAGCAAATAAATTCCCAAAACACAGACGGGTTCACATTTTCCCGACAATGAGATAAATTTTCAAAAGCACATGTACAGTTCACATTTTCCCGACAATGAAAGATCCTCAAAAATAATCATGACGGGTTCATATTTTCCGACAAAGACATAAAATAAATATAGTAACGGTCAATCGCGTAGAAATTTTATCGCGTTTTCATAATTCGTCGTTTTTACAAACGTTTTAAAAATCGGGTAAAGATATTTTTTGTTTTTAAAATCGCGTAGCATTTTTAATACGTTTTCTCAATCGCGTAGGATTTTCAAATCATTTTCTTATTCGAATGCCTTTAAAATTACTGTTTAAACAGACAGAAATATTACTTAGTACATTTAAACTACGTAGAATAATTTTTCATACCGCATACTGTCTTTTGGATATTTTTGCTATCTTATTGGTTCATTTTTACTAAAAATTGACAGTATTTTGTTTAGAATATCATAATAATGGTTTCCTAAATTATCCATAAAATTTCCATTTACCTAATTTTTTTAACCATATCATTTAATTCTTTTTGAAATCTCTAACATGCTTCAAAACCTAAAGTGAGCTATATGTTAGAAAATTTCTCAACATTACTGTATTTCCTTCCTAATGATAAAATTATTAGTTTTAATCCTTTAAGCTTAATTCTACTCAATTTGTTTCTTCAAAAACCATTATAGAAAATTTCTTCTTAACTTGTATTATCTCTTTATGATTGAAAAAGATTTGAAATCAAGTTTTAGAAATCATGATTACCTATAGTAGCATGTTGGCCAAATTTCATAAAACTTTTGCATTTGATTTCTAAATTGTTTTTCACCTTCCAAATTATATCAAATGTATTATATTGTCTAAGTTCATTAAATCATATTAGGAAATAGTTAGCAAGAATCAATTTAATCCTTTAGACATGTTGGCCCAAAATACTAAGTCTTTACTATTTGATTTCTAAATGCATTTTCTTTGATCAAATCAATTTGAAACTTTCTTGATTCTCCTAGGTTAATTAAGTTACACTTTAGGAAAAATCAAGAGAACATTTTGGTCCTCCAAACTTGTCATTGTCGTGAGCTATTGGATGTGCTCTTTGGAACACTCATGCAAATTTAAACATGTTATTCACATCCTATATATTATCATACAATTCTAACACATGCAATATATTTTCTAACACATGCAATATATTTTCTAACACATGCAATATATTTTCTAACACATAAAACCTAAATTAAAGCTTATAGACATGCATTCAAAAGCTAATAGACATGCAAAAATTATTACAATCATCAAACAGAAAAGCTACTAACAAATACCACATAAACTACTAACAAACACAAAAATTAACAAATACACACATAATTAACACATGACCACCGAATCCTTATGGATTCTACAAACATCACAAATGGCTCCATCTTCTTACCACCATCAAGAGATGATAAGAATTGTCTTCCTCTTACCTTAAATGAAGACAAAAGGCTTGCTTTCACACCTCTTAGGTCACGGTTTTCACCACCAAAAATACCTAGAAATCTCAAACAAAATCTACATGTTACTAACCATGAAAAAGAAGCTAAACCATGGAGAAATCATGGCTTAGAACTTTGAAAATGAAGAGAGAAAAGAAAAGCATGAAATTTCACCTTCTAGGTAAAACTTTCAAGGTTGATTTCCAAGCCTTAAATGGAAGATTTTGAAGAAATTCCCAACTAGAAAGGTTCTTAGAATGGTGTTTAGATTAGAAAAACTTGGTTAGAAAAATTTTTGGATGGTTGGATGGTGTAGATAGTGTCTTGGCCGAAAATGGTGAAGAAAATGAACAAGAATGGTGGCTAGGGTTTTGATGAGAGAGAAGAGAGAAAAGTAATGAAGATGAGTTGTGATTTTGGTCATCCAAGACCTCTTGGCCGTAGCCATCAAGTGAGGTGCAAGGTGGGCACCTTGTTTGGCTTCATCCAAGCCATTGGATGAATCAATGGTCAAGATCAAGCCTTGGTGAGCAAGCTTGATTCCTATTGGTTGACTCTTGGTGACTCACAAGCCTAATCACCCAGTGCATTTAATTTTCTGCTGAGTCAGCTAGCTGAGTCAGCCTGTTCTGGAAAGTTCTACTGCTAACGGTGATTAACTAAGCTACCGATCTAACCGTTCTGCTAATTGTGGGTCCCGCAAAATATTTCCGGGTCCACTGTCACTAAAATATACTGACTAATAAAATAATATTATAATAATATAAAATTATTTTATTTAACGATTAAATCCTAAAAATTAAAAGATTATTTTTAGTCTCATTCAGAATCGGGTTTAGTAAGATCCCCCAATTCTAAATAATAAAATAAGATTTTCCCCGGCCCGAAAAATATTATTTTCCTGCCTCGGAGCAAATCACACAAAAAGTCCATATAAAATCACATACAGTATTATCGGACATTAAACCAAGAAGAAAACAATTAAAAACAGCAAAAACAGCAAAAATAGTACGTTCGGGACGTAACGGTCATTTTTCATTTTTTCCCACAACGTAGGTAATCGTCCAAAACGTTCAAATAAAATATCCAAAATATTATATAGCTGTATATCTTTCGAGAAAAATTAAAACAGTAGCTCGAGAAAAATTTTTATTTTACCGTCTCGAAGTAAATTACGTAAAACGATCAAATAAAATTTGAGCCAGTATTATCGTAATTGTTTTCATACAGAAATCGAGAACTGAAAAATAGGGACACAGCGGTCATTCACACAAAAGCATGAAAAACAGCAAACAGTACATTCAGAATATTTTCTAAAAATTGGGGCGTTACAACGGTTTTGAAGGGTTTTATTAGCCCAAAGAAAAATCTCATAATTGATCAAGACTTAGGACATTGAAAAATGTAGGATCCATAATATGGAAATTGTGGTATGTGTGAAACAATGTATATGTATATATATTGATATTGAGAATTAGTTGATGTTATTGTGAGTTCCTATATGGGACTAAGTTCTTGACGAAATTATGACATGTTGATATTGAGAAATGAATATATGTCATTGTGGTATGCTTTATGATAAATGTATCATTGATGAACATACATGATGTACATTATGTCGTCATGCATATGTGTTGTCCGTTGGACATTATTGGAAAAGCGATGTATGCCTAGGAGTTTGAATAACACCTATGTGCGGGTGCGAGTAGATTAAGTGTAGGGTCATATTGGTTGGCCCTGGGGTTGTCGGGGTGCAGGTGTCTCACAATAGACAGTGGTAGCTCCATTGGGACCGTGGGATAGACCAGTGTAAACACATCGATGATCCGGACTGAGACACTGTCCTATATCGTGATCAACTGTTGAGGTGCCATGTATAAGCTGTTTTGCAAAAATATTTTATGAGATGAGCACACTACTTTTAAGGCTAACGAGATACTGGCATGACTCCTTGATTATTCACTCCGAAAATGTTTACATCTAGCTCTATAGAGTAGGATTTTTGGTATCATAATGCATTGTGCATTGCCCATTGTAGTTTCATATTTCATTGAGCATGAACACTTTTGACTGTTGAAATATTTGTTCTTACTGTCAATATAATTATCTGGAAGATAAACTGTCACTGCTTGAGACTCTACTGTTATTTCTCTTTTATTGTTTAATTGATTATTACTGTTATTTTTAACTATTCTGTTGATGAATATGTGTACTGTAATGCTATGTGGGCGTCCAGTGCCGTTCTATTTTCTTGCTACCATATTGGTAATGAAAGCTGGGTGTCTCACCTCTTTCTGTATTTCAATATTTTCTGTTTATTTATATACTTCTGAGAAAACGTTCCTAAGGAAGAAAAGGAAACACTTGAGTTTCCGAGTTTTTGGTCATACTACGACTAAAGTTTGTTGAAGATGTCTTTGTGGCCACGCCGATTTTTGCGGTATGCTAGGATGACCTTTCATGGAGGACCCGATTGCTGGCACATCAACTTGAACATGGACCATTACATCTACCACGGGGAGCTGACTATCTCTTTGGCGTGGGGTCGATACGACTCGCCTGTTTCTGATTTTACTACTTTTGTTCATTTAGAATTTTACCTGCCTGTTAGAGATCTGTGGGATGACCTTTACTACACCCCACAAGAGGACTCTTTCCTCTCCACTGCTCGGGCTTCTGCCCGAAATTCGGTCGCTTCGATGGCAATTTCATCGGATGAAGAGGACCCTGAGGAGGACCCAGTTACAGTCCCTTCTTGTCAGTCTTAGGAGCTAATACTATCAGTTGTTACTGATGGTTAACCGTTTATCTTTTTGAGAAAGCCTGACGTTTTGCCGTACTTGATGGGTGTATATTCGTATCATTCCGGGTGGGTATATCTTTTGCTTTTTAGTATAAATCATGATGTAATTAAACAAGCTGATGCATATAATATTATATATGAATTGTGAATGTATGACTTTTAATTATGTGTTGATTCTACTGTATCTATAATTATTATTATTATCTCTTTACCGTTGTTTCAAAAAAAAATGTACGCATATTTCAATACTCGAATTACCTTACAATCAAAGAATGCAAATTATTTAATCATATGTTGAAAATGAACCGAGTCTTAATTAATAAATGTAATTATTGTTTTCTGCAATTTCATATTTAATTTCATTATGGTGTGATGTTCCTTCTTCGTGAGACAAGAAAAAGGGGCGTTACAAGGAGTGTAGGCTTTGTTTCTCCTAGGAGCTCCATTCAACATGACAGGTGTCACAGATCTCCCCAGTGACAGAGCATAGATCAAACTTTACCTCTTACGTTGGGAGAGAAAAGTACCTATCGTTATTATGTTAAGAAAGAAAAGTCCCTCTTAGAAGAATTGTTTGCAAAAAAGGAGAACACCTTTAAAGATTTAGGAAATAATAAGAAGATGATTTTTGTAGAGGGCAAAACCCTCCTTAAGTACGCAAAAAATGAAAAAGAAGCCATTCTCAAGGAAAGGATCACTCTCAAACAGAGTTGCAGAGCAAGAAGAATGCAATGGAAGGAATGCCATTCTCAATACAAACATTCCCTATTTATAGAGAGCATGAAGCATTCTAATTAGTCCCAAGAAAAGCGAACCAATCGCATAAGGTAAGCTACATTTTAATGCTTCCCACTGCTGATTAGACGTGAGGTAAGCGTGTAGTTGGGAAATAACACAAAATTAATAAAGGCTCTTTAATTCCCAATAAAGTCAAAGCAACAGTTTCTCAAAAAAGCTCAGCCTGTTACAAGCTATGAGAAAAGATAGAAGACCCTGTGAAACCATGCATGGAGGCTACAAAGGACACACTTCGGCTGGTGGGCTAGCCAAGAAAGCAATGATTCATCACGGATTCTGGCTTCACATGCCAACCCTGGAGTTACTCCACAATAATGGACCTCGGTCATCTTGGATCTTTATATCTACTGTGTGCCGCGAGTTCTTTTCAAAGCTAGTATCTTGACACTTAACTGTTTCACTTAAGTGCTAAGCTAAGGGCAACTATTCTGGACTGTAATTTGGACTCGCAACTCATAGACCAACACGACATGCATGTCCAATGTGGTATGATGTCAACATCCTCAATAGAGCTTGCTTATCTTGAGATCCCGATGATCTATGTCAGACCCCGGTATTGGATAATAACAACTTTACCAAGAGATCTACGCAAGGGATAAATCTTATGATATCTCTTAATTGTCAATCATGATCTTACGGAATAATAACATCATAACTACCATTCCAGTATTCCGATAATATAGGGATTCTCTATAACTAAATAAGGAATATATATTCTCCTGCAACTATTATGGGAGCGTATCTCTCTATAATGAGAACGTATCTATCCAACTTCTATAAATACCAGGCTAAGTCACCCTAATCAGGTATCTATTATCTCATTGCATAAACCCTACTAGTGCACTGCCTAACTTAAGCGTCGGAATCCCTTTGCATGTACCCACCCCCCTAGTTCAATACGCTTGACAGTAGTTGCATAAGGAGGAAACTGTTGTACGTGCCTATCTCAGGTACCCCTTTGAATCTACTTCAGAATAGGGGGATAAGTTGAGAAAGGGAAAAAGTAAAAGGGGTTGTGTGTAATTTATCCATTAATTTAACACATGATGGAAGAATCAAATATAAGGTGCCTCTTGGATGTTCCATAAAGCAGTTACGGGTAGAAATATGTTATGTTAGGTTGGACTTTACTTAAATAGGCCTAAACGGCAGTTTGAATTTAGTCTACTACTTATCATAGGCTTTTTATTTTTTTCTTGGGGCTTGGTGTTTGTGAAAAGATAAGAGCTTGGCCTTACTTGAAAATATATTTAAAGGCGTACATCACATAAAAACCTTTATATATGTCAAAAAACTTAATTTTTTTTCATTTTTCAATAGTTATAATCTTTTACAAAATTATTATATTTCGTATAAAATAAATTTATTATACTAATATATAATTAATACATTATGTAAGTATTATAAATTCTCAATTTTATATAAATAAGAAACAAATAGACTAGCCTGATAGGCCCAATAAACTTTTTTAAAGATTCAAGTCTTTAGACTTAAAAAAAAAAAGGTTCAAATCTTAACCTATGTAGTTAAATTGGTCTAAAGCTTATGCCTGACTTATTTGCTAAAAAAGCTAGGTCTAAGAAAGTTGAAAATAAACTAAACCATAGGTTCCTCATAAGGCTACATGACCTATTCTCATCCTTTAAAGCTGCACAACAAAGTGATATACAATAACAACAACAATAATTTGTCCTTTTTCTACTAGGTAGGGTTAACTACATTGATCAAACAACAAAATGATATATATAAACAAAAATATTGATACTAAATTATGAGAGATTATATATATTTTTTTAAATAATTGTCAATATTTCGTTGAGAAAATAAAATTCAAGACAAAAAAGAAACAAAAAATAAGTTGAATTCAAATAACCACATAAACTACGTATGATGATTCTCTGAATTATTTATGAATTTCCCAATCACCGGTAGAAAAGAAATATAAAAATCTCTCTTTCTCACTTTCTTTCAAACAAAAATTTCTAATCATTATGACTCTTGTTACTTTTTTTTTTTTGGTATAATTAAGATCCTTTTAGTTGAATAAATAAAGAAAGAAAAAATAGAAGATATTATAAAAAAAATTTGATCAAATGAAATCAATTTTATTTTCTATATTGTATACTTTTATCGTAACAAAATAAATATAATTTTTTTTAATTTTCCTCCTCATTTTAATAAGTATAACCAAACCACTTAAGCATTACATAGGCACAGTAGTGCATTATATGAGCTAAAGGTAACCAACCAACATGCCCAAATTTGACCTAAAATTAACGTTATGTTAATTATCAATGCATAAAGGTTTTCTTTAATGTGACAAAAAAAATGATGTTTTAGTATATGTTAAGATATTAGTAATGTTGTTAAAGTCAAATCAATTAATAGGTAAAATTTCCAATTCAAGTTCAACTAGTTAGATCGACTAGTCGAATAAGATGACATCATAATTATATTATAAATTTTTTTATATATAATATAAAAATTATTATTATATTTTTAAAAAATGATAATGTTAATAAATAATATGATATTCAAACATTAATATTTATCTTTATATAAATATTTTTTTATATATGTATAATGTTATATTATAATTTTTTATATAATTCACATATCATATAAATATTTTCTACAATTATTAATTTTTTTATATAAAAATTAAGTTAATATGTTCAACTTTTCCCAAATCAATGGTTCATCAGAACCAATGTCGCCCTTTAACACTCCTATTTCTCTTTCATAATAAACTGAATAAGTTTACGTTTTTCTAAGATATTAGTTTTGCAAAGAAAAATGATCTTTATACATTTTTTTATATATTTTTTTATACATTATTTTAAATAATTATGATTAAATAAAAAAATAATGTAAAAAAATATATAATTAATAATATAAAAAATAATATAAAAAAAATTATGTAAAAAAATCAGAATTATTTTGCAAAACGTCTCTATCTCCTGTATCAAAAGAAAAGAAAACGTCTCCATCTCCCAATCTCCGTTTCCTCACTCTCTTCATTTGTACCATCACTACCATGTCCCCATCCCCCCTTTCTTTCTCAGTTTCTCTGATTGTCTCTTTCTCTATGTCTTCTGTGTTTTGTCTCTTTGCTGTTGTGCGATGGAGAAGCAACCAATACGCAAAACGTTCAGCTTTGGCGGCAGCAAACAAGCGGCGATAGACTGCAGCAAATGAGTGGTTGCTGGAGAGGATGAGCGGCTGCCGGTGAGAACGAGTGGCCTCCGACTAGGATGAGCGGCTTGGCTTCAACTTGGGGTTGGGGACTTTCTAAAATTATTATTTTTTATTTGTGACCATCGTTTCTGTTGAAATCATCCAGTTTATCTTGTTTGACTCAGTTTTTTTGACTGATCTTGATCGGTTCAACACAATCTGACCATAAATTCAGTTATAACACTGAACTAAAAACGAACTAGAAGCAGGTTAACAGTTACAGTAGCCGGACTGGATCACAGTTATATCATTATGTTACTAATATGACCAGCGTTGATTGGGCCAGACCGGCTGATCCAGTCCAGCCACTATAACTGTAATATATATGTATATATATATGAGTGGAGATCCGTTTATACTAATGTAAGTTTTTTTTTTTTTACACTTATTTTTAACTGTTAATTTCACTTTCATCAAATAGTT
Source organism: Ormosia emarginata (assembly GCA_029884605.1). Lineage (NCBI taxonomy): Eukaryota > Viridiplantae > Streptophyta > Magnoliopsida > Fabales > Fabaceae > Ormosia > Ormosia emarginata. Next base: position 6,107,411 of record JAQQTP010000074.1, read on the forward strand.
GAGAGTATTTCATTAAAGGTAACCATTAGATGAAAATAGATCTAATAACTGAAAATAAATGTAAGAGAAAATAAACTTACACTGGTGTAAATTGATCCTCCCTATATATATATATATATATATATATATATATATATATATATATATATATATATATAGGGGTCATATCTAGTGAGAGGAATTTTTATTGTGAGAGGGTGAGAGAAGTAAATCTTGATCATACAACCATACATGGATGGTCAAGATTAAAAGTTAACTTAAAGGTCATGTGATCACTTAAAAAGTCACACGCATTTATTTTCTAATCTTGATCATTCATGTAAGATCCAATGGTCACAATACTGTCTCTCTCACCTCTTATAATAAACACTTCTTTATAATAAATATATATATATATATATATATATTATATATATATATATATATATATATATATATATATATATATATATATATATATATATATATATATATAACGAAATAGCAAAGGCAATGATAAGGTTAACATCTATTTCTTAACACCAAAAAAAAAAAATAGTATGATAAAAGTTATTCATATGTCTAAATGATGGAAGTAAAATTTGAAAGATAATAACCCTATAGTCTCAAATTACCACCGCATTGAAAAATCTTCAAAATTCGAGTACAAATGACTGTTCCATAAATGTCAGTTAGAGATTATCACACCTGTTAGTTTTGTTAGTTATTGTCAATTTGAGATTAACAAGATAGTTAACAGATTTCAGTTAGTTGTTATCAGTGTTGTGAAGTTAGTTCCATTAGTCTTGTGAATTAGTTAAAAGGTGTATATAAGCACTACCCTGTGCTATGCAAGTTATCAATTCATTCAACCAATTATTCAGTAACAGTTCTCTTAGTTCTCTCTCTGCTTATCTATGCTTTTAAACATTTTCTTTCACTTTCTTTCATTTTCTTACATTTTCTCTCAGTTTGTCATTATCTTATAATCTTCAACATGGTATCAAGAGCTAATGATCCTGAGGATAGTTCTACGATTTCAACAACCAGCTCTCCAGTCACTTTCAATCATTCAATAACGATCAAGCTTAATGAAAACAATGATCTATTGTGGAAGCAGCAGATTCTTGCAGCAATCAAAGGTCATAATCTTCTTCAATACATTGAAGGTGTTGAATTAGTTCCACCAAAATTTCGATCCCCTGAAGATGCAACTTTAAACAAGATTTCGTTTGATTTTCTAGCCTAGGAACAACAAGATTAGTTATTACTCTCATGGCTTCTTTCTTCTCTTTTATGAGGGTATGCTTACCAGAGTGGTTGGGTGTGATTTTTCTTGGCAAGTTTGGCATCAAATTGAATCTCATTTTGCTTCTCAAACAAAGGCACAAATTCATCAGTTTAAAGCAGAACTTCGTACCACAAAGAAAGGTTCCAGATCTATTAATAAGTATTTGCTTCGTATTAAAGCTCTAAATGATTCCTTGGTGTCTATTGGTCATCCTGTTAGTGCACAAGAACATGTTGAGATTATCTTGGATGGTCTTCGTGATGAGTATGACACTTTCATTACTTTAGTTAATTCAAGGTTAGAACCTTATACTATCAGTGATGTTGAATCCTTATTGTTGCTTCAAGAAACAAGAATTGAGAAAAATGTAGTTCCTCACTCTTCAGATTTGTTTTCTATAAATCTGACCAATACTACTTCAGCTGACAAGTCTCTTGCAAGATTAAATTTGTCCCAATTTAACACTCTGCATCAGTTTGAAACTCAGAATCTACCACAATTTAACACTCAACATCAGTTTGAAACTCAGAATCAATCATAATTTCCTGCTCATAACTTAGTAAATCTCACTAATTTTCAAGGTAGTTCTTCAGATCACAATGCTAGATTTGGTGCAAGATTTAGAGGCAGAGGTGGTCGTGGTAGAGGTAGATCTAATCTTTCTTGTTAATTGTGTAAAAAATCAGGTCATACCTCACTCACATGCTGGCATAGATTTAATCCACATTTTCAACCTCTATCCTTTTCCAATGCTAATTTTCTAGGTTACCAAAGTTCTTATCCTACATCTTCCACTATTCAAAGGTTTCAGTCATCTTTTCCATCTTTTTCTCACCATTCTCATACACCACAACCTTCTTTTCATTATCCATTACCTTTTCAGTCTTCATAATTTCCACCAATGAATGCAAATTCTTCATCTTCCTCTCAATTTTTTTCACCAAACTCCTATCAAAATCATCAACCTAGACCATCTTCCTTTATCAATGTAATGTTAGCCACACCTTCTGTTGTTCATGATAATGCATGGTATCCAGATTCAAGAGCCACAACACATGTCACTGTTGATGCATCTAATCTAGCTCATCAAGTTCCATATGCTGGCCCTGACCAGGTTCATCTTAGCAATGGTTCAGGTTTAAAATTTCTAATGTTGGTCATTCTTATGTTCAGTCTTTATTCAATCCTTCTGTCACTTTTCATTTATCTAATCTGCTACACGTTCCTACAATTACTAAAAACTTGATTAGTGTGAGTCAATTTGCCCGTGACAATCATGTCTATTTTGAATTTTATGCTAATCATTGTTATGTCAAATCTTAAGCCACTCACGAAGTTCTACTTCAAGGTTCTATGGGCACTGATGGATTATACAAGTTTTCTCAATTTCTTCCTCAAAGTTCAGGCAATGCACATCAACAACTGCCCCAATTCCATTCTAAGTCAAGTTCAAGTTATTCTGATGTTTTATCTTCTTTTAATTCAAAAGCACATTTAGCAAATTGTACTTCCATTTTACCTTTTACTGTCAATTCTTCTGTTTGTAGTCATGAAAATTGTAACCTTGTTGAATGTACTTCACACTCACATAATAAAAATGAAGCTTCTACTGCACATGGCTCATTTTTTGATAATTGTTCTTTCTTACATAACTCTCTATTTACTATTTGGCATAATCGGTTAGGACATCTAAGTGCTCAGGTTGTGAAACAAGTTTTACATTCTTGTGCTATTTCTATTCTAAACAAATCTATTTTTGATTTTTGCAAAGCTTGCTGTCTTGGCAAGAGTCATCAGCAACCATCTCATCACTCCTTGTCTATTTACAGTAACCCCTTTGAACTACTGTTTATGGATTTGTGGGGCCCTGCCCCTGTTACAACTTCAACAGTCATAGATATTATTTCAGTATTGTTGATGCTCATACTCGGTTTACTTGGATTTATCTTCTTAAGTCAAAATCTGAAACTCTTTTTATTTTCAAATTGTTTCAAACAATGGTTGAGCTTCAATTTGGTCACAAAATTAAATCTGTTCAAAGTGATTGGGGGGGGAGGGGGGAAAATTTCGTCCTATGTTCTCTTATCTAGTCTCGCAAGGTATCTCTCATAGATTAATTTGTTCATACATTCATCATCAAAATGGTATAATTGAAAGAAAGCATAGGCAGGTTATTGAACTTGGACTCACTCTCCTAGCTTATGCATCTTTACCAATTTCATTTTGGGACCATGCATTTCAAATAACAATTTTTCTAATCAACATGCTGCCTTCTTCCTCTTTTTCTGGTCAAATTCCATATACAATGCTATATAATAAGAATCTAGATTATTCTTTTCTTCGAATTTTTGGGTGTGCCTGTTACCCTAATCTCAGACCATATAACTCCAGAAGTTACAATTCAGAAGTACTGAGTGTATTTTTCTTGAATATAGTACCTTTCACAAAGGTTACAAATGCCTTTACTATCCTACAAATAGAATGTATATCTCAAAAGATGTTATTTTTAATGAGTCTCTTTTTCCATTTAGCAAGCTTTCATATTCTTCCTCTAGTTTTTCTCCTTTTGTCTCAGTGTCAGCACATCCACTTGTACTTATTTCTATACCATTTCTTCTATCTCAATCTTCACTTGTTTCTCATTCTTCAAATACTTCTTTGTCATCACCATCTGTATTTCCTCCTAGTACTATTGTTCAGTCTGATTCTGTAGCTTCACAATCCATTCCTAGTCTTTTTGATGTTGCAGCTAACATTTCTGCTCCTAGTTATCCTTTAGTCACATTTCCTAATTTAGATTCTCTTGTTCTTTCTCACACTCGTGTGTCTGTCCCCTCTCTTCCCACTTTTACTTCTCCTTTACCTACTCGTAATACTCATCCCATGACTACCCGAGCCAAAAAAGGCATTGTTAAACCAAGAATTTATCTGGCTCATATTGTTCCCACTTCTACTGACGAAGCTTTCACCTTATCTCACTAGACTGAGGCCATGAATGCTGAGTATAATGCATTGTTGGCCAACAAAACCTGGCATCTTGTATCTCTTCCTCCCAACAGGAAACCAATTGGTTGCAAGTGGGTTTTCAGGATCAAAGAAAATCCTGATGGTTCCATTCAAAAATACAAAGCAAGGCTTGTAGCAAAGGGATTTCATAAAGAGTATGGATTTGACTACACTGAGACATTCTCACCAGTGGTTAAACCAACCACTATTAGAATCATCTTGACCTTAGCTCTACTACATAATTGGTCTATCAAGCAACTAGATGTTAATAATGCCTTTCTCAATGGGCAACTTCATGAGGAGGTTTTCATGACTCAACCACCTGGTTTTGTCTCCACTGATAGTTCATTGATTTGCAAATTAGATAAAGCTCTCTATGGTCTCAAACAAGCACTAAGAGATTGGCTTGAAAAGCTCACACAAACCTTACATCAGTTTGGATTCATTTATGGTAAATGTGATCCTTCACTGTTTGTCAGGAAAACCACATAAAACTGCACTTATATATTGGTTTATGTGGATAATATTATTCTCACTGGCACTTCTACTACATTCATTTCTCAGTTGGTTGCTAATTTAAATGATAAGTTTACCTTAAAAGATATTGGCTCTCTTCACTATTTTTTTGGAATAGAGGTTCATACTTTACCTGATGGCAGCCTTCATCTCGTTCAAACAAAGTATATTAGGGACTTGCTTGTTCAAGCTCATATGACCAATTATAAGGATGTCTCAACTCCAATAACTACAGGCACCAAACTATCCAAACATGGTTCTGATTTCTTCTTTGATCTAGCATTATATAGGTCAATTGTTGGTGCACTCCAATACACAACAATCACCAGGCCCGAAGCTCTCTTACTCAGTCAACAAAGCTTGTCAACTTATGCAGCAACCTTTAGATAGTCACTGGAAGCTAGTTAAAAGGATAGTTAGATATCTTACTGGCACCTTAAGCTATGGACTTCACTTACGTAAACCTGCACATCTAGCTCTACTGGGATTTTGTGATGCAGATTTGGGAGGTGATCCTGATGATAGGAGATCCATCTCAGGTGCTTGTGTCCTTTTTGGTGGTAACTTAGTCTTCTGGTGGTCCAAAAAGTAGCAGGTGGTGGCTCGATCAAGCACTGAAGCAAAATATAGAAGTTTGGCTTCCACAGTGACAGAAGTGACTTGGATTCAATCCCTTCTTACAGAGTTGCAGATCCTATCTAGTAAACTTGTTGTCTTTTGTGACAATATGAGCACAGTTCTACTCTCTCACAATCCAATTTTGCACAATCGCACTAAACACATGGAGTTGGATTTGTTCTTTGTAAGAGACAAAGTAATGCAACAAGAATTGATCATTCAGCACATTCCATCTGAAGATCAACCTGCTGATGTCTTTACTAAGCCACTGGTTTCAACTCATTTTCTTTCCATTAGAGATAAATTGACTGTTATAGCTCTACCTCCAGATCAGGGTTCAAATTAAGGGGGAATGTTAGAGACTATCACAGCTGTTAGTTTTTGTTAGTTATTGTCAGTTAGATATTAACAAGATAGTTAACAGATTTCAATTAGTTGTTATTAGTGTTGTGAAGTTAGTTCCATTAGTCTTGTGAATTAGTTAAAAGGTGTATATAAGCACTACATTGTGCTATGCAAGTTATCAATTCATTCAACCAATTATTCAGTAAAAGTTCTCTTAGTTCTCTATCTGCTTATCTCTGCTTTTAAACATTTTCTTTCACTTTCTTTCGTTTTCTTACATTTTCTCTCAGTTTCTCATTATCTCATAATCTTCAACAATGTCACAAAGTGAGCATAAATTTCCTTCCAATTCTCTCACATTCGTGTTAATCTCCATGGAATAAGAGACATGAAAATATTAAAAACCCTCTCCAATACTCTTCTAGTTGCTACCACATGCAAAGCTTACACCTCCACTAAAATCACACATACTGTTTTGAACTGAGTTTCGGGTTAGTAGTTTAAGAGTAATCTGACCTGCTAGAATAGTATCTTAGATATTTATGTGTGCTCTTAGATAAGTTAATTTACCTATTTATGAGGAGTAAATCTCTCGTAGAATCTCTTAAAGATAAAAAGTCAATCATATCCCTCAAAGATTGAAAAATCAATTATAAGAGATAATAAATTTATCGAATTCTTATCATAATTAACAAAATTTAATGCAGATTTAATTATGATTCTTATCAAGCAAGACGTTCTTATAAATACTATACAAGGTAGTAAAGGTATATATCTAATTTCAAACACTACCCATCTTGTACACAGTCTTACTTGAGTGATTAAGTGATTTTTGCAGGTACTCACCCCTCGCACCACCGTTGTGACATTCTACGAGTAATTTAATTATATTTAATAATATACTAAATTATTACTATGTACCTCATTTCTATTTATATTTATTTAACATTGATAGAATATTATGTACTTCATTATTTATTTAAGATTTAATTAAATATGTGCAGCTATTAGATACGTGTGTGTGTGTGTGTATATATATATATATATATATATATATATATATATATATATATATATGTGTGTGTGTGTGTGTGTATATATATATATATATATATATATATATATATTATAGACCATACGATAAACGTATCGATGGAATATAAGTCTAATAAAATACAAACAGAAAAGTTTAATAACAGACTAGTTGTAGTTATAGTCAATATTTACATATAGTATGTCGATACATCTGTTTAAAATAGTTACAGACCTTGAACTAGTTCAAAACTGCAAAAAAAAAAAAAGACATCAACAATATTTGAATTATCAATTCTGGTCAACACATCAGTAGGCAAAGCACACCCAAAAAGTATCCAAGTCAACTATATACATCAATATACAACCACATCATGCATGCTTTGCCAGTAGTCTATATCTTGCATGATGAAGTAGCGGATGTAACGCACCTAAATATACCAACTGTAGCGCAATCGTCATTACACCACAGTTACTAAATCCAGGTGTGTCACAGTCATGATAACAGTAGTTTCCAAACTTACGATGTTTAATTTTTTTTTTCTGAGTTTCGCATTTTATGCGTAAGTAGAAAATACGAGCCATGAATGAAATATAAATGTATTCAACCCTTAATACAGCCATTGGCATGAAATCACATTCCTTATATATGTATATAGTTTATAGCCAATTTACACGACTTGTTGATAACATAGAATATAATAATTACAGAGTCAAATAAAATACAGCGGGAATAAAAACATTAAAGGGGAGGAGTAGTAACTCAGGGATGGGTACTACCAGCAGACAAGGCCGCAACCCCATATGCACATGACGCACGACGTCCCAGTTGACATGACAGGCATCAATGCCACCACGCGGCTGCACTCTTACGTAGTTGAAGAAATCTTGTCCAGATGCTCATGTCAATCAACCAAGGTATAGTCTTTCTTTATCTTCCTCACGATCTTTTATCAAATATAAATGTAAAATAGAAATGCACAAATATAGGAAAGAGGTGAGATTCCCAGCTTTCAGTACCAACATGGCAGCAAGAAAATAAACGGCGTCGAACGCCCACATAAGACACAGTTAATACATACAAGTACAGTAATACATGAAAGCAATTAACGAGAGTAAAGCAGCAAAGAACAATAGTTAACATTATCCATAGCCAGCTAGCAACATTAGCATTACCAAGAGTCAAATAAATATCGCAGTCATAATAGTAAACACATTATCCAATTATAAATGCTCAATGGACCATGTGACTGACAACTCACAATGCAACAAGGGTACCAAAGTTCCTACTCCATGGAGCTAGACATAAATATTTTCGGAGTGAATGATCAAGGAGTAATGCCAGTGTATCGTTAGCCTTAAAAATAGTGTGCTCATCTCATAAAAACATTTGTGCAAAATGGCTCACACATGGCACCTCAACAGTTGATCGCGACATAGGACAACGTCTCAGGCCGGATCGTTGGTGTGTTACATTGGTCTATCCCACGGCCCCAGCGGAGCTACCACTGTTTATTGTGAGACACCCACACCCCAACGCCCCTAGGGTCAACAACATATGATAGCTACGCTTAGTCTATTCGCACCCGCACATAGGTGTTATTCAAACTCCTAGGCAACATAGCCTTCTCAACAATGTCCCACGGACAATACGCATGCATGATGACACAATGTCCAATCATGTATGTTCATCAATGATGCACTCAACATCAGCATTGCCTCAATGGCACATAAGCATTATTCAATGATCAACATGACATATCAACAATATATCTATTAAAAACATTGCCTCATTGGCATATCATCATTTCTTATCTCATTGAATACTGAATCAATAACTGCATAACGCACATAGGGAATCACACTTGCATCAATAATTCTCACTAGGAATGTATGTTCCTACATACCACAATTTCCATGTCATGGATCCAAGAATTTCATTTTCAAAATCATTTCTTCTCTATTGATATGAATACATATTCCTATCACATTTAAGTAAAGTAAAATCCTTGAATGCAGGGTTTTTAGGTTATGTTTGAGTTACAAGGGACAAAGAACCATAATCTCAATCATTTCCAGCTCAAAAATCTCATTTTTGGGTCTTGGTAATTGATTACATCACCCTGGTAATTGATTACCAGTGAAACAGAATCCCTGTAATCGATTACAATCTCATTGTAATTGATTACATGATTCTCAGAATCACGTTTCGTAACTTCAAGGCCCTGGTAATCGATTACACTGCCGTGGTAATCGATTACCAATCGGACAGAACCTCCGTAATCGATTACCCACAAGTTGTAATCGATTACGTGATTCCCAGAAGCACCATTTCGTGACATCAGAGGCTTGGTAATCGATTACACCACTCTTGTAATCGATTACAAGCTAAACAGAATCTCTGTAATTGATTACACACAAGACGTAATCGATTACCAGATTTCCAGAATCACGATTTCATATCCTTAAGAGCTTGGTAATCGATTACAAGCCCCGTGTAATCGATTACCACGCGTAAACTTGCAGAAAACAGAGTTCTCCAGGTCCTTTAACTTAAACTAAACCAATCATTATCATATTTAATCAACAAGTTACTCAATATACCTTCAAATCATACAATAGGCATCAACAAATCATACGAACCCGAACAAAATGCACTATCATGAAGAACAACATAAAAATGAGAGAACTTTATACATGGATTCAGAAATCAATAACAACTCACATACAAGACATTCCCTTACTACCAAGATTGGTTGAAGAGGATCATTTCCCTCTTACCTATTTGGAAGACAACACAAGGTGTTACCTCTTCTTGCCCTAGATTTTCGTTTTCCCTCCAAGCTCAAAGCTTTAGCTTCAATGGTTAAAAATGGAGGAAGAAGAAGAACCAAGGATGGCCACAAGGAAAAGGGTCTTAAAATGATGGAAGAAAGCTAGATATGGAAGTGGGGAAGAAAAGAAATGAAGATGGTGAATGGTGAGGGTGTACGGTGGAGGAGGAAGAAGAAGAGAAGAAGAGAAGGAAAAAGAGAGAAAATATTAGGAAGATGAAAGTGAATATTGGGTTCCAATATTACGTCTGCCGTGGAGAAGAGTGAGGAGGGAAGAGAGAGAAAAAATGTGTCCACAAGGAGACTTCTTGGAAGCTTCCTACAATGGGCTTTTAATTAACTCTATTTTTATTTTGAAAATAAGGCTAAAGGAGTTTGACACAAGGTAATTTTTTGGATAATGTGATAAGATTTTTATTACATGTTATTATTTATTGGACAATAGTTACAGTTGGCAGAAGTCAGCATTAACAAATCTGATAGGTAGTTTCTTCGCAATGTTTTATTATTTTATCTATTAAAATTTTTTCGAAGGACGTGAAACCTTGTAAACTGTGTCCGGCCTCTGGTTTAGTAAGATCTCCCATCGATGTTTCCATAGTCCAAGGTTCTCGGGAAAAATATTTCATTTTCCCGACTCTACTCAATATGCACGCAAAACGAAGAATATATTAAAATATCCATCGTTTCTGAAAAATTCTGAAAGAATTCACATAAATCGCAAACATTAGAAAATGACTATTCGTAATAAAGTTTCCCAACTTTGAGAGCGTTACAGTCGTTTTGCCAATTCTGCCCAATGTGTACGCGAAACGAGAAATAATATTAAAATATTTTGCGTTCTCTGAAAAATCCAAAAAAATTCCTAAAAATCCTAAATATTGTAAAATGATCATTTATTCTAAAATTATAAATTTTCGGGATGTTATAGCGGATGCTAATGTCGTTAATCACAATACGAAGTTCTTCAGTAGCAGGATGAAAAACAAAGTGAACATCAATATCAATCAATAGTGTGATGCGCACCATCTTGTTCCTTTGAACATAACAGATAAGGGGTGAGAATTTATATTTCTTAGTAGGAAAATCACAGTTAAGAAAATTATTTATTTTGAACAATGCTATATCCAACTGCATTCATTGTAGAAAATACTTTTCCATACAAAACATCCTACATAATTATATAATAGTACTTTAGAATTAATCTCCAAATATAATCAAATGTAAAAATATAACTTAACCATCGCATTAATAAAAAACCATTTCACATTCCATTATACAGTCACTACTAGAAAAATTAGATTTAGACACAAAAATTGATCCATCGCTAAAAGTGGTGTCTCTAATTGTTAAAGATAGAAAATTTAATTCTCTCTCTAATTTAGAGATGATTTTTTTTGTCTATAAATTTTAAAATTTCGTCGCTATTCAGTTACCAAGATTTGTCTCAGTTCTTTAATCAAAGACAGAAAAATTCCATCTGTAACATATCGAAAATTAATAATTTCAGGATAAATGATCATTTTACAATATTTGAGATTTTCTAGAATTTTTCTGGATTTTTCTGAGAACGCAGAATATTTTAATATATTCCTCGTTTTACGTGCACACTGAGCTGAGAATTGCTGAGGTCAGTGTAACGCTCCGGAAACTAATTATTTCACCGCCAATAGTCATTTTCTAATATTTGTGATTTATGTGAATTTTTCTGGAATTTTTCGGAAACGACGAATATTTTAATATATTTCTCGTTTTGCGTGAAACTCGAGCAGAGTCGTGAAAACGACTGTAGTGCTTCAAAAATTGGAAAATTATATGACGAATAGTCGTTTTATAATATTTTCAATTTTTGGGAATTTTCTGGGAATTTTCCGGAACCGTCGAATATTTTAATATATTTCTCGTTTTGCGTGCGCGCTGAGCAAAACCAGAGAAACGCGATGTTTTCTCTGAGAACCTTGGACTATGGACATGTCGACGGGGGATCTTACTAAACCCGAGACTTGACACAGTTTACGAGGTTTCATAATTTTCGAGAAATTCTAACAGATAAAAATAAATCAATACAGCGAAAAATTCATCTGTCAGATTAATTAAATACTGACTTCTATCAACTGTAACTATTATCCATTGGATAATAGTGTGTAATAAAAATTCTATCACATTATCCTAATGCAATCTACTTTATGTCTAATCCATTCACTTTAATTCAAATTTAATGTTAAATAATCAAAGCTTCTTTGAGAAGCTTTGACCAAATATTGACCCAAATACCCTTAGCTTCTCTTGGATGCCAATTTTCACTCTCTTCTCTCACCATTCACGGCTGGAATGCAGCCAAGGGGAAGGGAAATTGCTTCATTTCAATTATTCAATTATCACTTTAATTCATTAATTTCAAGACACTTTCTCTCTCTTCCTTCTTCTTCTTCTTCACTTTTCTTTTCTCCTCCTTCTCTCTACCTCCACCATGAGCACGAAATTGCAGCCCCTCCTTCCTCCATTTTTGTTCATCTTTTCTCCTCTCCAAGCCCATTTCTACACTTGCCTTCACCTCCTCTACCTTCTTTGTGTAGAAAGTTTCTCCATTTTCCATTTCTATCTCCATTTTCTCTCCACCTCTTCTCTTCTTCCTCCTCTTAGATCCGAAAATTCCAGCCACCATTAGAGAGTCTCTTCTTCACTTTTCTTTCCATAAACACCATTTCTAGACTTCTCTTAACCTCCTCTACACTTTCTCTTTAGAAAATCTCTTCAAAAATCCAACTTTTCTACCCCTCCTTCTTCAAATCCGAAAATCACTCCTCCATGGATGGCCAAGCTTTTTGATTTTTCTCTCCACTAAACACATTTATACACTCATCTTCATCTTCTCTACAAGTTTCGTTTGGAAGGTTTGCTCAAAATCCAACTTTGTCTCCATTGTCTTCCAAGGTAAAGATTCTTGATTTCTCTCCATTTTCTTCTCATTTTCGATTTCCTTAGTTACCTATGTGACCAAGGATCATTCTTTTCAAGCTTTAAATTTGTAAATATGAGAATTTGACCACTTTATGGTTCTCTTGAAGGTGGAATCCGAAAATTACAAATCAAGGAACCAAGTAGTTGTTTTCTTGCATTGTCTCCTCTAGGTAAGAGGGAGACTACTCACTTCAACCACTTATGGTGGTGAGGAGACTTGTATGTGTGTTGATGGAGGAATCCATCCTTGTATGCTCTTTGTATGTTTGCTTGAATTATAAATTTTGTATGATTTAGTATTCTTGAATTTGATTGATACTTGATTATGCTATTGAATATGTTTGATATATTAATTATGCTTGATCATGTTGGGGTTGTTAAATGGAAAATTTGGAGTTTCCTACCTCAACATGGTGCCACGGTTTTGACTAGAAGTTAGGGATGAGAATTAATTTTGTATACAAGTGAAATAAGACTCATGTAATCAAAGATTGAATGATAGTATTAACACTAATGAATGAAAGACTTTGAGAGTTCAATACCCAAGATGGGTGCCACGGTTTTGGTCTTGGCAAAGAGACAAATGGATTGATTTTGATGATCTAAATTTAAGTGAATTAAGAGTGTAACCTATAACGTGATAATTGTGACCTTAGATTGATTTGTTGTATATAATGGTATGTTGGAATGGATTATGTGATTGGAAACGGAAGAAAAATATTTGGGAACCTCTCTTGGAGGGCTACGGTTTTTAGGGTGAAAATTGGATAAATTATGGTTAATGTGTAACAAGCATTAGACTAGAATTAATCAAGTGACAAAATAGAATTTAATGGAAGAAAAGTTTGAGGTTGAAGCCTAAATGATGGCTACGGTTTTGAGGCATAAAGATTAGGGTTCTTGGTGAACTAATTTAATGAGTGAACACTTAAATGAATTAAGGGAATGACATGTAGTATAATGACTTGAGAGAATTTGGGATTGTAACCATTGTGAGGCCCCGGCCTCTAGGGCAAATTTTAGGTAAGCATGTGGTTTTGATAATTTGGAAGCATAAGTGATTAGGTAATTAGAAACCTATGTAATAAATGGACAACTAATAAATTGGAAGAATTTAGTATAGTCAAGACTTCATAAATTGTTAGAAGACTAAGAATGAGACCATTGTAAAACTTAAGGTGATTCTAAGTGAGTGAAGAACAAGAGAGTGTGAGGCTTAATAGCTTAATTAAATTACAAGTTATAGGAAATCGAATTGCCTTGGAATATTAAGCTAGTTACAAGAATTGGATTTGGTCATGAACCTTGAAAAGGGAAACAAATTCTAAGTTAGGATTCATAATGAACCTAAGGACACATCAATTGACTCGGTCTTTATGTTATGATGTTATGGGTCCATGTGAGTGACCATTTGTACATTGATGCTTATATTGGCCTAATGTGGCATATTATGGAATTGTATGAGATTGTGGATCATACATGTTCATGCATAGTGTCTTATGCATTGTGAATGTCCTTGTGGAATGTTGTAAGGCCAAGTTGCCTAGGAGATTGAACACACCTTAGTGCGGGTGCGAATAGACAAGTGTGGGTTGTGTTATGACCTCGGGGGCGTCGGGGTGCGGGTCCCCCACATGGACAGTTTAGAGCTCCTCTGTGCCGTGGGGCAAACCGATGCAAACACACCGACGATCCGGACTTGACACTGTCCTATATCGTGATCTAGTGTAGAATGTCTGTGCAATGCCATGATTGTGCACGAGAAAATTTATTGATAGCACCGGCCTCGGCGGTAGGAGTCACGTGACATGTCTCCCGATCTTTCTCTCCGATTGTTTGGGTTTAGCTCCATGGAGTAGGACTTTGGGAAAGCATGCATATGAACCATGATATATTATGTCATTATTAATGTTTATTTCCATGTAATCGTGTGGTGATTTGATTATTATTCTTGTGATGATTGTCTCGATTGTTGTGTAAATTCTGGAAATACTATTGTGATTTGTGTCTGCTATTGCCTGTTGTTGTTCTACTTTACTATAAATATCGTTGTTATTATTCATTCTTATTATTGCTTACAAATGCATTGCTTTTGTTATAAATTCCGCTGTTGCCGTTGATAAATATATGAACTGTATTGCTTTATGGGCGCTCTGCGCCGTATCGTTTTCTTACTGCCATAATGGTAATGAAGGATGGGTGTCTCACCTCTTTCCTATATCTTTGTATGTCTGTTTTATACTTATATTGATAAAAGATCGTGAGGAAGATAAAGAGGGACCACACCTTGGTTGATTGGATTGGGCGTTTGGACAAGGTTTCTTCGGCTACGTACGAGTGCAGTTGCGTGGAGGCATTGATGCCTGACTTGTTGACTGGGACTCCGAGCGTCGTATGCATATATGGGGGTTGCGACTTTGTCTGCTAGTAGTACCTATCCCTGGGTCACTACTTTTTCCCCTTTTAGTGTTTTATTCCCGCTGTATTTTATTGGACTCTGTAATTGTTATATTCCATATCATCAGTGATTTGTGTAAATTGACTATATATATATGTATAAGAGATATGATTTTATTTCAGTGGTTGTATCATGGCTTGAATACATTTATATTTCATTCGAGGCTCATATTTTCTACCTATGCAAATTGTCAAAAAAAAATATAGACTCTTGAGAATTTAAGTTACTGTTATCATGACTGTGACACACTTGGATTTAGTAACTGTGGTGTAATGACGATTATGCTTCGGTTGCTACATCAAGGGGTGTTACATTAGGTGGTATCAGAGCAGTTCATCCTGTTGAGCCGGGGTATGGACTTGCTATGTTTAGGCATATTAGAATTTGGTCTGTTGTGCACTTCCTTGTCTCTTGATTGAGATGATGGGAAAGGAATGCATGACTTGCTGTAGGTTGAATGTTGATAGCTACTGTTATGCAGTTACATGATGTTGAGGACTGGCCTACTCAATATGTAATGTTCTGTGTGTACAGGAAACTATGACTTCTCCTAGGCGTACTGTGTTAGGAAAATAGGAATTCTTTTGTGAGGAGATCAAAGGATTTTGGAAAATCGATCTTCTGGAGAAAGAAATAGGTGGTGTAAGTTAGGTTCGTGAAGCAGTTTGGAAGTGGACAACTTACGAGAGATTACATTGTGGAGGCAGAATGAAGAAGTTCGGCTGGAAGCTGTTAAGATTCATAAATTAGTTTGTCTTGCTTGAATGGTGTGCATTGTGTGACTCTTTGTGTTTGGATTCTGAAGTGAGGCAATATTGTTTGAAATAATTACGTTTGTTTTATTGTGTTATGTTTGGTCTGTCTTCGGAGAAGGACACCGGCTCGTGGCAGACTTACACATATGAGCATAGGATAAGACCATCGAAGTATGGTTGCGATCGCAGGAGAAATATGAAGGATAGCTGATGTGACAATTCACCAAGATCAGAGGACCGCACAGTAATGAGAATTGGAAGTTGTGGTTTAAAATCTATTGAGGGAAAGTCAAACTTGGGATAACCATGGACTACCTAGATTCCAAAGGAGGAATAATGGAAAAGCTAACAAGTTAAACGGGAACTACGTTCACGGGTACCGAGAAAGTAACAACAACGCCCAACCCGTAGGGAAAGTGCTAGTAGTAGTAGATCCAATCAGACCTCAACATTTGGAGATCTAAACAAGGGAAGTTACGCCTCAAATGACGACCCGATAATCGTGCTGTATAATTCAGGGGGTAACCCTTTCCTTTTACAGTTTGTGACTGTATGGATCATTTGGATTCATCTGTATCTTTCTTATCTTTGACGTAGTTGTTTCCATTTCTGTTACTAAGACTTATCGTTGACACTTAAGTTTGTTTAATCTATCCTATTTCTGCTAAAGATTGAACCTTTTGTTGATCTATCTTGCTTACCAAGAATCATACCTATTAGATTTCATGATTTCAGAGATTGATCAGTTATTTTCTGGTCATTATCTGCTAGAGCGTTAGATAAGAACCTTAGTGATTTTCAAAACTAAGGCTTTTGAGTTCGTAATGGCCAACAAAGTTGAAGCGTTGTGAGGAAAAGAAATCCAAGGGTACATGTTACCTTTTGTAGAGGACCAAAGAAAAGGGAATATGACTGTCACCATTGTGGTCAGTAAGTTTCTTGTGATGAACTACAGTGTTGTCAGTTAAGGAGAAGAATGGGACATCTCAGTGAGATGAACACCATCGTCAAACGAACGAGATTATGATCAAGGGTGAGTATCCTCGGAGAAAGATGTACGTCCTGGTCATCATTTAATTCGCGGGAGATTGAGAATGTCCCCGAAATGATTTCGAATGCGCTATGGGCATTATGGGTGTCTCGTGATGCCGTTCGGAATAACAAATCCTCTTGTCGTATTCATGAGTGACATGAATTGTATCTTTTGTCCTTACCTAGAACAGAATTGTCATTGTCATTAATGATGACATTCTGGTCTATTCTCGAAAATATAGAGATACACGTTGGACATCTCGGCATAGTTTTCCTGACTTTAAAGGGGAGAGAGCAAATGCCAAAGTATTAGAGTACGGATTCTTAATTGAGAAGGTTCAGTTTTGGATCATGAAATTCCAAACGGAGGGATTGTTGTGGATTTCCAAGAGATTGAAGCAGTTCTTCAAAAGGAAAGATCGGAGACCGTAAAAGAGACACATAACTGGTGGAATTAGTTAGTTTTATCGAAGAAGACACAAAGATTGAAGGAGTATCAATGGATCCTCCAAGATAGCCAGATATTTTGCTCAGTTTGCAAGAAGAGAATAAAAAACTTCTATGGACTAACGCGTGTGAAGAAAGGTTTTAAAGGTCGAGGAGACATTCGAATGCTTATCAGATTTGGTTCTACCTAATCCCAGGGAACTGTTTGGAGAATTTTATGCTTCACATTAAAATCTAGGATGTGTGTTCAGGCATGGTTGGGCAAGTTATGACTTACACCTCAAGGTAGTTGAGGACGCATTGAGAATTGCCCAACTCACGGTTTGGTGCTAGCCGTAGTTAAAAATTGCTCTGAGAATATGGAGACACTTGCTACGATCAACGCTTTTAGCAATCACAAGGACCTGAAGTATCCATTCAAAAAAAGGGGCTGAACATGAGATAGGAGAGGTGATTAGAGTTTTTGAAGGAATATAATGTCTAGTTTCAGTGTCGTCCTGTCTGGGTCACTAATAAACCCACTCCAAAAATTCTTTGGACTATATCAAGTTTCGTTTCGGGTTTGGTTCAATAGCTTGTCAACAAATTCTGTCATCCTTTCTTTCTAAAACTCCATGATATCTTCCATATGTCACGATCGCGAAAGTATGTCACCGATCCAGCCACGTCATCAAACTAAACCCGGTGCAATTCAGAGAGAGTCTGATTTATGAGAAACTTCTCGTGAAGATTGAGAATAGAAGAATAAAGCAACACAAAGATATAGATATAGCGTTGGTAAGGGTGATCTAAGTTGACGTAACTAGAGACACAATCTGAGGGTAAGAAAATAAGATGAAGAAACACGTTAATGTTTGATCTAAGGGATGAAAATTTCGAGGACGAAATTTCTATTTGAAGGGGAGTGTTGTAACATCCCGAAAATTAATAATTTCAGGATAAATGATCATTTTACAATATTTGAGATTTTCTAGAATTTTTCTGGATTTTTCTGAGAACGCAGAATATTTTAATATATTCCTCGTTTTACGTGCACACTGAGCTGAGAATTGCTGAGGTCAGTGTAACGCTCCGGAAACTAATTATTTCACCGCCAATAGTCATTTTCTAAAATTTTTGATTTATGTGAATTTTTCTGGAATTTTTCGGAAACGACGAATATTTTAATATATTTCTCGTTTTGCGTGAAACTCGAGCAGAGTCGTGAAAACGACTGTAGTGCTTCAAAAATTGGAAAATTATATGACGAATAGTCGTTTTATAATATTTGCAATTTTTGGGAATTTTCTGAGAATTTTCCGGAACCGTCGAATATTTTAATATATTTCTCGTTTTGCGTGCTGTGCTAAGCAAAACCAGAGAAACGCGATGTTTTCTCTGAGAACCTTGGACTATGGACATGTCGACGGGGATCTTACTAAACCCGAGACTTGACACGATTTACGAGGTTTCATAATTTTCGAGAAATTCTAACAGATAAAAATAAATCAATACAATGAAAAATTCATCTATCAGATTAATTAAATACTGACTTCTGTCAACTGTAACTATTATCCATTGGATAATAATGTGTAATAAAAATTCTATCACATTATCCTAATGCAATCTACTTTATGTCTAATCCATTCACTTTAATTCAAATTTAATGTTAAATAATCAAAGCTTCTTTGAGAAGCTTTGACCAAATATTGACCCAAATACCCTTAGCTTCTCTTGGAAGCCAATTTTCACTCTCTCTTCTCTCACCATTCACGGCTGGAATGCAGCCAAGGGGAAGGAAATTGCTTCATTTCAATTATTCAATTATCACTTTAATTCATTAATTTCAAGACACTTTCTCTCTCTTCCTTCTTCTTCTTCTTCACTTTTCTTTTCTCCTCCTTCTCTCTACCTCCACCATGAGCACGAAATTGCAGCCCCTCCTTCCTCCATTTTTGTTCATCTTTTCTCCTCTCCAAGCCCATTTCTACACTTGCCTTCACCTCCTCTACCTTCTTTGTGTAGAAAGTTTCTCCATTTTCCATTTCTATCTCCATTTTCTCTCCACCTCTTCTCTTCTTCCTCCTCTTAGATCCGAAAATTCCAGCCACCATTAGAGAGTCTCTTCTTCACTTTTCTTTCCATAAACACCATTTCTAGACTTCTCTTAACCTCCTCTAAACTTTCTCTTTAGAAAATCTCTTTAAAAATCTAACTTTTCTACCCCTCCTTCTTCAAATCCGAAAATCACTCCTCCATGGATGGCCAAGCTTTTTGATTTTTCTCTCCACTAAACACATTTATACACTCATCTTCATCTTCTCTACAAGTTTCGTTTGGAAGGTTTGCTCAAAATCCAACTTTGTCTCCATTGTCTTCCAAGGTAAAGATTCTTGATTTCTCTCCATTTTCTTCTCATTTTCGATTTCCTTGGTTACCTATGTGACCAAGGATCATTCTTTTCAAGCTTTAAATTTGTAAATATGAGAATTTGACCACTTTATGGTTCTCTTGAAGGTGGAATCCTAAAATTACAAATCAAGGAACCAAGGAGTTGTTTTCTTGCATTGTCTCCTCTAGGTAAGAGGAGACTACTCACTTCAACCACTTATGGTGGTGAGGAGACTTGTATGTGTGTTGATGGAGGAATCCATCCTTGTATGCTCTTTGTATGCTTGCTTGAATTATAAATTTTGTATGATTTAGTATTCTTGAATTTGATTGATACTTGATTATGCTATTGAATATGTTTGATATATTAATTGTGCTTGATCATGTTGGGGTTGTTAAATGGAAAATTTGGAGTTTCCTACCTCAACATGGTGCCACGGTTTTGACTAGAGTTAGGGATGAGAATTAATTTTGTATACAAGTGAAATAAGACTCATGTAATCAAAGATTGAATGATAGTATTAACACTAATGAATGAAAGACTTTGAGAGTTCAATACCCAAGATGGGTGCCACGGTTTTGGTCTTGGCAAAGAGACAAATGGATTGATTTTGATGATCTAAATTTAAGTGAATTAAGAGTGTAACCTATAACGTGATAATTGTGACCTTAGATTGATTTGTTGTATATAATGATATGTTGGAATGGATTATGTGATTGGAAACGGAAGAAAAATATTTGGGAACCTCTCTTGGAGGGCTACGGTTTTTAGGGTGAAAATTGGATAAATTATGGTTAATGTGTAACAAGCATTAGACTAGAATTAATCAAGTGACAAAATAGAATTTAATGGAAGAAAAGTTTGAGGTTGAAGCCTAAATGATGGCTACGGTTTTGAGGCATAAAGATTAGGGTTCTTGGTGAACTAATTTAATGAGTGAACACTTAAATGAATTAAGGGAATGACATGTAGTATAATGACTTGAGAGAATTTGGGATTGTAACCATTGTGAGGCCCCGGCCTCTAGGGCAAATTTTAGGTAAGCATGTGGTTTTGATAATTTGGAAGCATAAGTGATTAGGTAATTAGAAACCTATGTAATAAATGGACAACTAATAAATTGGAAGAATTTAGTATAGTCAAGACTTCATAAATTGTTAGAAGACTAAGAATGAGACCATTGTAAAACTTAAGGTGATTCTAAGTGAGTGAAGAATAAGAGAGTGTGAGGCTTAATAACTTAATTAAATTACAAGTTATAGGAAATCGAATTGCCTTGGAATATTAAGCTAGTTGCAAGAATTGGATTTGGTCATGAACCTTGAAAAGGGAAACAAATTCTAAGTTAGGATTCATAATGAACCTAAGGACACATCAATTGACTCGGTCTTTATGTTATGATGTTATGGGTCCATGTGAGTGACCATTTGTACATTGATGCTTATATTGGCCTAATGTGGCATATTATGGAATTGTATGAGATTGTGGATCATACATGTTCATGCATAGTGTCTTATGCATTGTGAATGTCCTTGTGGACTGTTGTAAGGCCAAGTTGCCTAGGAGATTGAACACACCTTAGTGCGGGTGCGAATAGACAAGTGTGGGTTGTGTTATGACCTCGGGGGCGTCGGGGTGCGGGTCCCCCACATGGACAGTTTAGAGCTCCTCTGTGCCGTGGGGCAAACCGATGCAAACACACCGACGATCCGGACTTGACACTGTCCTATATCGTGATCTAGTGTAGAATGTCGTGCAATGCCATGATTGTGCACGAGAAAATTTATTGATAGCACCGGCCTCGGCAGTAGGAGTCACGTACATGTCTCCTGATCTTTCTCTCCGATTTGTTTGGGTTTAGCTCCATGGAGTAGGACTTTGGGAAAGCATGCATATGAACCATGATATATTCTGTCATTATTAATGTTTATTTCCTGTAACTGTGACTGATTTGATTATTGTTACTGTGATGATTGTCTGATTGTTGTGTAAATTCCTGGAAATACTATTGTGATCTGTCTGCTATTGCCTGTTGTTGTTCTACTTTACTATAAATATCGTTGTTATTATTCATTCTTATTATTGCTTACAAATGCATTGCTTTTGTTATAAATTCCGCTGTTGCCGTTGATAAATATATGAACTGTATTGCTTTATGGGCGCTCTGCGCCGTATCGTTTTCTTACTGCCATAATGGTAATGAAGGATGGGTGTCTCACCTCTTTCCTATATCTTTGTATGTCTGTTTTATACTTATATTGATAAAAGATCGTGAGGAAGATAAAGAGGGACCACACCTTGGTTGATTGGATTGGGCGTTTGGACAAGGTTTCTTCGACTACGTACGAGTGCAGTTGTGTGGAGGCATTGATGCCTGACTTGTTGACTGGGACTCCGAGTGTCGTATGCGTATATGGGGGTTGCGGCTTTGTCTGCTTGTAGTACCTGTCCTTGGGTCACTACTTTTCCTCCTTTTAGTGTTTTATTCCCGCTGTATTTTATTGGACTCTGTAATTGTTATATTCCATATCATCAGTGATTTGTGTAAATTGACTATATATATATGTATAAGAGATATGATTTTATTTCAGTGGTTGTATCATGGTTTGAATACATTTATATTTCATTTGAGGCTCATATTTTCTACCTATGCAAATTGTCAAAAAAAAATATAGACTCTTGAGAATTTAAGTTACTGTTATCATGACTGTGACACACTTGGATTTAGTAACTGTGGTGTAATGACGATTATGCTTCGGTTGCTACATCAAGGGGTGTTACACCATCTCTAAATTAGAGACGAATTTTTCTGTCTCTAAATTTATCTCTAATATTTTAAAAAATATTAAAAAAAAATTAGGCATCTAGTTAGGATTTGTCACAACTAGACGTCTTTATTTTATAAAAAAAAATTATTTTCCTATGCATATAATTATCCAAAATCAAAATTTACCAAAAATCACTATAAATCATCAATCATTATAATTATCCAAGTAACTATAAAAGACATCAAAATAGTTGAAAGTATATGAAGTAGTTATAATATCTTATGCATACCATTAATTGTTATTACATTTTGCAAGTAGACTTCTCTCTAACTTATACAATTTCAAGTAATGCAACTCAAAGTTAAATAAAAAAAAATCATGTTACCATTTTATTCCCAAAAATATGTTAGCAACTAAGAAATTATTTTTGCATGAACAAGAATCTAATTGGCCTCAATTCACATTGATGTCCTGCTCTAGCTTTTGAAGAGAAGATACAGTCCAGCCCTTGTCAAGAAGCAAAATAATATCAAATTAAAGATGGCAAATCATCAGCACAAAGAGCAAAGAATACAGAGATTTGAGCATTTAGAAATACGGGTCGACTCAACTAGTACATTGAAAGTGCAACATCAAATGTCTTTATAGGTCATCTGTAAATACCACAATAAGCTTTTAATGAAGTTTGTAGCATTCATTGACCTATGAATAGAATGAGCCCTCTCTCCTAAAACTTCGATTTGCATCCAACAAGAGAGAGAGATTCCAGCATTTTTTTTTAGCTGAAGTTGGTGGCAACAAAATGCAAAAAGAAGATTGCAAAGGATATCAAACAAATTATCCCCTAAATCCACATCTGAGTACCTAATAACGTTTATGTACATTGAGTGCCTATCATAATAATTAATAGAGAAGAACAACAAAAGTTGAAAAATAAAGCAAGCAATATCGAGAACATAAATAACCAGAATGTCTTGAGCCAAGAGAAAAGACAACACACTCTCCCCTCATTACCCTCTATGGACCCCAATAAAACTTTGGTCTCATAAGAGGCACAACTTTCCTAGGGTGCTCTTTCCAGTACTTATCCTATGATATTGCAAGATTCGTCATATAAATTAGTTTTTCTAAGATAAATTCTCCTTATATTTCAAGTTAATAATATAAATTCTATGATACTCTAACATCTAGCAGAAAATATGGAAAATCTCACAACAACGTGATTAAAAATGATTTTCATCCAAAATCAACAATCATTACTGCACTATGGAAATTGACAATTAGTAATCAAGTGATTCAAAGACGGATATCTTGTTAATTGACAGGTATGTTGAAAGCCTATGAAGGAAGGATGATGATTTAGGCCTAAAAATCTAGTTTCTAAGAATATTGCTTTAGTGGTCAGATGGTTGTAGTGTTTTCCTTTGAAACCTCACTCCTTATGGCACAAGGTGATAAAGAGCAAGTATGTACTTCATCAAAATGGGTGGGATCACAAGCTTGGGGTATGCTATTCATGCGAGTCCCAAAATGTTCGATCCTATCAAATCAATAGATAATTAGTAAAATAAAGCCTAGCAATCAAATTATTATGTAAATAAAAGTCTTTATACTATGTTTAGACATTATTTACAGAATATGTTTCAGTAGGTGGTTATGCACAATGTTAACCTCCCCCCGGGGCATCCTTTTACCAAAAGTAGGTTCCCAGAGAATAAAATGTAATTGTTTGCATTAATTTAATCGAAACCTACAATACCATGATTAGATCTTACACAGCCAAAGCTAAACGTGTGAAGTTTCATGTTCTCAAAATCATGCATGATGACACCTTGCTTTTACTTTCTAAACCGTGAAGCCAAATGGACAGCATGAACCTCTTTATTCCATGCAACTTGACACCTTTCAAGGCTAAAAGAACTCATTTCACGTTGGAAATAGGTAGGCTGCCGAGCTGCATCATTCTTTCACCTCACCATCTTTCATTTCCTCTCAAGGTTAAGAGGCTTGTGTTGTCACAATGCCATCCTTTCAAGTCAGTCACCATTGTTGGACCTTTTGTGTACCGCAAGTGTACGGGTCGTTTAAGTAATAAAAATGACGAGAAAGATCATTTCCACTGGGATAATGAATAATATCTAATGCCAAATATTAACCAATAGCTTATTGAATTCTATTCAAGAATATAAATTGGGAAGAGTGTGTGCAGCCAATTTAAAGACTAAAAAGTGGTAAGATAAGAATAAAAGACAGAAATGAGAGTATAAGGACTCCTTCTTCACCAACTACTTTACTTAGCAACATGCAATCACTTTAAGCAATAATGATGACTAGTTTTGTTAACTTAAGAAACTACATTAGCCAAAAGCTTATGTCTAATTCATTTAACCCTATGTTATTTACCTAGCTCACTATGTGTCCATGAGAACTAGCGCAAACACCATGCATTAAGGTTAGTTCTTAACAAATGTTATACATGATCAATAGGTATATGTCTATCATATTAATGAATTAATTCACCCCACCATTAGAGTGAAATTAAACATGCATCACTCACATCCATGATCTAAAATCTAGATTCCTATGTCTAGTTCAATTTTTTTTTTATCAAAACACAATAAATGTTGGCCAAACACCTATGAGCATCAAGAGCAACATGGATAAACAAAACCAATCATCATTATAAACTTAAAAGTTTACAAATTCACCAATGTATATAGAAGGATCCAAAGGAATCCCTAAAAACAGATTAGCAATCCATGAAACCCGAAAACCTCAAGAGAGATTCCATGCCCATGACCTAAAAACAGAGAGATTAAAAAGAAAAGAGAGAAACCACTATAATGTGAACATGGGATGCTTGATCCTCCTTGGATGATGGTGGTTTTCTCTCCCAATCCCTTCAAAGCCCTCTAAAATCATGAAAAACTCATCCTTGCTTCGTTCTCTGCCTTCTCCCCCATAATTCCATAAAATATCTGATGAAACAGTATTTATAGACAAAGCCCACGAACTCGTGCTACAGCGTGAACTGCATTGCGCTGTAGCATGAGTGTCCATGTGGTTAAGTGGAACTAGTGCAGACAAACATGCGCCGCGGCATGAACTTCTTTGTGTTGTGGCATGGTATTCTTTGTCTTTAGTGTGAGCAACAGGAAAAGAGCAAAATGCCGCGACGTGATACACCTTGCGCCGCGGCGTGAAAAGCTTGAATGCATGCTGAGATCCCTCCTCCAATGCAAAGCCTTAGCTTGCTTCATTTTATCAGTTTAGAGCCCATCCGGCAATAGAAAAGTAGCCTAATTAATCACAAATGTAAATCAACTTAATCCAACAAAGAATATACAGTATTTTAGCAAGATTGGAGAGGAAGGCATCGACATTAATTTGAATAAAATGTGAGGGAATAATCTTCCAATCATGTCTAAGGACAAGGACAAAAGAATCAATATACCACCAATATGGGGCGCAAATAACAACATTTTATAGAGTTATCACACCCCCAAACCTAGATTTTTGCTAGTGCTCAAGCAAAACAAAGTATGATTACACTTGCATTGGCACAACATACATCAACATGCATCTAACAACAAAAATTGGATTCTAATTTCAATTATTTCAAAACTAGCATGCGATGATTGCATAAAGCCTCAAAGAATGCTTATGCCTCATACTTCGATTCACACATACACAATCCTTTTCATGCTTACAATCAAAGCTTCCTAATATGCATAATAGACTTCCCACCATCAAGCAAACAAGACTTCATCAATTCAAATCACACTCATTTAGATAAGCTTATGGCCATACATATAAAAATGAATCAAAGAATCCAAAAGATTGTAATTCATCTCTCTCTCCACTAATGTAAATCATACATAACTAAGGATCAAAAGGACTTAAACAGCTTGTAATGTACGACCATGGTTGGGGGCTAAAGAACAAAGGGGAAAGGATAACAAACAAACATTTAGAAACAAAAATATGTGATTTCAAGACTTGAGTCACTAAGTTATACAACAAGGGTGTGTAAAATGAAATAACCAGACTCTCAAGAACCACTCTTTTATTTGTTTTGCCTTTTGGATTTTTGGCTTTGTATTTTTCTTTTCTTTTCTCATTCTTTTTCTTTTTCTTTTTTCCTTAACCAATTTCTTTCACCACACATGGTTCCTTCAAATCACTTCTATACTGAAACAAACACTCACACCCTTCAATCACAGGACTCAAGTCAAGAAATATCATATCATGCACTCAACAAGTAAAAATGGTCGGAGAAAGAATGCAATGTTTTCACATGCATTAGAATGGTTACATGGGGTTAGGAAAATGAAGGTGATGAAAAACATATAAGGCCAAACAAGTTCAAGACTTCCAGTGGGACCTATGGATATCATCATGTAAGGGTAAGCTTGAAAGGCTCAATCGGTCCAAACAATGCCCTAATCATTTCCTCAGTCATACACAATATAGGATTTCGCTTCAAGAGAGTTGCAAAACAATTTCAAAGACAAAAGAAGTCATTCATGTGTATAACCCATAAACATTCTCTAAACAAGCACTCAAATCAGTTCCAAAGCTAAACAAACATGCAAGTGAGAAATTTATCATGCACAAAAAGGATCTAGATTGCTCCAGCATGTAACCAGGATCATAAATGGATTTACAGAAAACCTAAGGCAAATTTGCATCCATATTCATCATTGGACAATCACAGCAATACTATGTACCAAAACAAAGCATTAACATAAAAGTCAACTATCAAAAGACCAGTACTAGATATATAACATGAGAAATTAGACAAAAATAGCTAGACACCCCCCAAACTTGAGGGAAACTGTGTCCTCACTATACAAAAGACAGAAAAAGTAGTCAAAATAACAGAAAGATGCCCTGTATGCATCATAACTATACATCATCCTCATCAGTGGCAATCTCCTCTTCATCATCATCGTCCTCCTCAGTAGCAGCCATCGGTACATCATCTCTGTCATCAATTGGATTCCGTTGCTACTGTGAAGGCCCAACATAATTGATAGGGGGGAGATGTGGGATGAGGAAGTCATTGGTGGAAACTTGCAGGCGCTCCGCCAGCCACTTGATTGTCTCCATAATGTAAGCTTCCATGGCAGCCAAGCACGCAAGCTCACTGTGCAAGTCATCATCTGGGGCAGTACAAGCCGCTCTGGAGGAACTCCTAGCCTGTTGTTGCCTAGCATGCGCTGCAACTGGTGCTTCTTTCATCCTCTGAAGTATTCTATCATTAAAAGGTTGCTTAACATCAACAAGCTCGTCGTGAGGGCCCCATTTTACATGATGCCGACTGTAAAGCATGCGGATGAGAAAAGGGAATAAGAGGCTCTTGGACTCCCTTATTGACTTCTTAATTTGCTGATGGATGATCAAGGCAACATCAATGGATCGGTGCTCAAGAATGGAATAAATCATGATGGTCCGATCTCTAGTCACCTCGGACATGTTGGCAGAAGGAATGATCCGGGTGCTAATTGTAACACCCCAAAATTTATTTATTTCATTATAAATGTTCATTTTATAATATTTGTGATTTTTTAGAATTTTTTTGGATTTTTCTGATAATGCGAAATATTTTAATATTATTTCTCGTTTTACGTGCAAACTGAGTGGAGCCAGGAAAATGAGATATTTTTCCCGAGAACTTTGATCTGTGAAAACGTCGACGGGGGATCTTACTAAACTCGAGATTGGACACGATTTACGAGGTTTCATATTTTTCAAGAAAATTTAACAAACAAAATAATAAAATGTTGTGTAAATTTCATTTGTCAGATAAATTAATACTGACTTCTGTCAACTGTAGTAATTGTCCAATGGATAATAGCTTGTAATAAAAATCCTATCACATTATCCTAATATAATCTACTTTATGTCTAATCAGTTCACTTTAATTCAAAATTTTGTACCTTAATTAAGAAGCTTCTTTAAGAAGCTTTGGCCAAAAGACAACCTTGCCCTTGGCTTATTGGGGAAGCTAAAATTTCTCCCTCATCTCTCTCCACTAGCTGTGGCACACCCTTGCCCAAGGGAGGGAAATTTGACTTTTACACACTTCACACACTTAGCCATTTCACTCATTTTCACCTATCCACTTCTCTCACTAACTTCATCTTCTTCAAAGTTTCTCCTCCTTCTCTCTTCTTCTTCCTGCTCCTCTACGAAATTTTAGCCTCTCTCCTCACCCATTTTTCTTCACTTTTATCTTCATCAAGACCATGTTCGTGCTCTCCTCCATCTACTCTACACTTTCTCTTTTGAATTTTTTTTCAAAAATCTAACCTTTTCTCCATTGTCTTCCAAGGCAAAGCTTCTAACTTTGAGGTAAAGCTTCCATCTTTCTTCTTCTTTCTCTTCATTTTCATACTATAGGGTCTCATTGGAGACCAAAGATCCATTCTTTTCCATGCTTAATGTTAATTCTTGATGATTGAAAAATTAGGGTTCTTGGAGCCCTTGAAACCGAATCTTCAAGGAGCTTGAAGGAGACCATTTTCATTATTCTTCCTTAGGTAAGAGGGAGATTACTCACTTCAACTAATATTGGTGGTGAGGGAACCCTTGTATGTTCATGTTGTTTTGTGATTTTTGCTTATTCATGTGTTCTTGGATTTGATTAATGTTTGATTGGTGTTCTTGAATATATTGGATGTGTTAAATATGCTTGATCATGTTAGGGTTGTTAAATGAAAAATTTAGAGTTTCCTACCCTAACATGATGGCCACGGTTTTGATGGAAATTTCGGGTTGTAAATTTGTTTTGTACACAAATACACAAAGCTTATGAAATTAAATGTTGAATGATAACATTGAAGTTAATGAATGGAAAGTTTTAAGGGTTTAATACCCTAAAGGGAGGCCACGGTTTTGGCTTGAAACCCTAGGGGATTGGGTTGATCTTGGTGAACTAAAATTTAAGTAAAATGATATTAAGAAACTAATACATAAAATGGAAAGAAAAATTGGACTTTGAATACCATTGAAGGCCACGGTTTTAGAGAGAAAACCTTGAGGCTAAATGATGCCCTGGTGCATCTTTGGAAATCTAAGACTTAGAGACATGCATAATCCTTAATGAAGTGGAAGAATTAAAGTAAGTGACAATATCAAAGAGGGCCATAGTTTTGAGGGGTTATTCACCCCAAATTTCATAATTGATCAAAGTTTAAGACTTTGAAAATGTGAATCCAAGTTATGAACTTGTGAAAATTGATGAGCTATGTATGATTACATATTGATATGGAGAATTGATTTTATGTTATTAGAAATCCCTTTGTGGGTTAAGTACTTATTAATTAGGTACTTGAGAAAATCATGAGAAATGAATATGTGTGTGTCTATATATATATATATATATATATATGCCATTGTGGTATGATTATGATGAACATGCGTGATTGAAATTGAGTCGTCATGCATAAGTGTTATCCGTTGGACAT
This sequence comes from Ormosia emarginata, assembly GCA_029884605.1. Classification (NCBI taxonomy): domain Eukaryota; kingdom Viridiplantae; phylum Streptophyta; class Magnoliopsida; order Fabales; family Fabaceae; genus Ormosia; species Ormosia emarginata. The sequence continues at coordinate 6,137,296 of JAQQTP010000074.1, forward strand.
TGTTAGAAAGACGATGTATGCCTAGGAGTTTGAATAACACCTATGTGAGGGTGCGAGTAGACTAAGCGCAGGATCATAGTGGTTGGCCCTGGGGGTGTCGGTGTGCTGGTGTCTCACAATAGATAGTGGTAGCTCCACTAGGGCCGTGGGATAGACCGATGCGACACACCGACGATCCTGACTAGGACGCTGTCCTATATCGCGATTAACTGTTGAGGTGCCATGTATAAGCCATTTGCGCAAACATTTTTATGAGATAAAGCACACTATATTTTAAGGCTAACAATATACTGGCATAACTCCTTGATTATTCACTCCGAAAATGTTTATGTCTAGCTCCATAGAGTAGGAATTTTGGTACCTTTTGCATTGTGAATTGTCAGTCACATAATTCATTGAGCATGAGCATTTATAATTGTGGAATATGTTTATTATTATAACTGCAATAATTATTTAATTTCTTGGACTGTTGAATATTGGAAATGTTGATGCTACCTGCCTATTGTTAATAATACTCACTGTTACTAATTGTTATTCTGCTCTTACTATTAATTTCTATTATTACTGTAATTAGATGTATGAACTGTGTTATATGTTGGCATCCAGTGCCATTTTGTTTCCTTACTGCTATATTGGTCATGAAAGCTGGGTGTCTCACCTCTTTCTGTATTTTCTGTATTTTTGTCAGTCTGTTTATTTTTTAGAAGACACGTGTAAAGAAGAGGAAGCTCCTGAGTTTCCAAGCTTTTGGCCAGACTGAGATTGAAGCTTGTTGAGGATGACGTCTCGCCCCCGTGGATTTTTGGGCTACACACGAATTACTTTTCATGGAGGTCCTGACTGCTGGCATATTAATGTGCAGATGGACCGTTGCATGTACCATGGAGAGCTGACGGTGTCCTTGGCGTGGGGTCGTTATGACGCCCCTATTTTTTGATTTTCATGCTTTTGTTTAGTTAGAGTTTTACCTACTTGTAAGGGATATGTGGGCTGACATGTATTACACCCCACGTGATGACTTTTTTCTTTCTACTACTAGGGCTCCTGCCCGTTGCTCAGTCGCTCCGATGGATGTTTCATCAGACGAAGAGGACCCTGAGGAGGACCCTTCCACGGTCCCTTCTCGTCAATCTTAGGGACTGATTCTGTCGGTGGCTACTGATGGCTATCCGTTATCTTTTTGGGGGGCCGACGTTTTGCTAGATTGATGGATGTAAATTTGTAACTACCTTGGGTGGGTAAAGCTTTTGCTTCTTTTTGTATATTTTGGAATGTAACTAAACAGGCTTATGCATATAGATATGAATATATAAATATATATTGTGCATGGTTTAACTTTCGTCAGTTTTTATTACGACTGTTTCAACTATTACCTCGTCACGTAGTAGATTTTTAAATTAACTCTTTTGACTCTACTTGGTAACGATATAATTTAACAAAAAAATATATATATAGTGTCATTTGTAAAGGAATTTAAATAAACATAAAATGAATCGGGTCTATGAGTTCAAAAATAATCACTATTTTTTGCAGTTTAAATTATTTCGTTTCATGTTTCGCTTTACTATGGTGTGACGTTCCTTCTTCACGGTATTGAGAAAAAAGGGCGTTACACTGTCTTGGTATCAGAGCTCCTGGTTTATGTTTTCTTTTGGGTCATGTGGTTTTAGACTATCTTGTTTGTACTATGTGAACTCTCTGTGTTTGGTATTCCGTAAGGATTCATCTGACTTTTCTCTGTGTTTTATGTAGTTTGACTTGAAAAAGAGTATGGCTCGCAGAGGAGATATGGCTGCTATGATTGAAGCAATACAGAAAATGACTGAAGCAATGCTGCAACAGAATCAACAGGCTGCTCAACAACAAGCAAGGACTGCACAACAACTGGAGGCTACAGCTGATGCTCAGAATTTAGCAAAATTTCGTCGCACAATTCAAAGGAGAGTTTGATCCCAAGAAGGCTACCCTCTAGATCAAAGAGTTGGAAAAAATATTTACTAGCATGAACTGTGCTAATGACAAGAAGGTGACCTATGCGGTGTTTATGCTAATAGGAGATGTTGAGGACTGGTGGACAGGAGAGCAAAGGTTGTTGCAAGCTAAGAATCGGGCGATCACTTGGGAAGTGTTCAAGGAGAGATTCTTGAATAAGTATTTTTTTAAAAGTGCCAGACACGCAAAGGAAATGGAATTTCTGGGTTTTGCGGCAGGGAGGTATGACCGTAAGTGAGTACGCTGCTATGTTCGAGAGCTTGTCAAGTTTCTCAACTTATTTTCAACACCAACCCAATGAGGCATGGAAGTGTCGGAAGTTTGAACAAAGTCTGCGACATGACGTGAAGAGGGCCGTCATAACCTTGAAAATTACTGAATTTTCTGAATTGCTTGATATATGTTGCTAGGTGGAAGACTTGGACGAGGCACGTGATGCAAGAAACTGCAACTTTGGGCCTTTATGGTCCCAAAGGGGAGGAAGCAGTAATGCAGGCCGTTACTAGAAGAAACCTTATGGAAGACCACCTGGAAGTCAGCAACAATGACCATAGGGAGGAAGTCCTAGTGGAAGCCTGGGAAAGACAGGTCAGACTGCGGCGTCTACGTCGAGGTGCATAAAGTGCAGAAAGTAGGGGTGATCACGGGTTCGACCCGACCCGTGAACCTGACCATCCCGATCCGACCCGATTTAATGTATCCGGGTCGGGTTGGGTCGGGTCGGGTCATCGGGTTAGTTCAGGTCGAACCCGATTAACTCGATTTTTAATTGGTTCGAGTGATGGGTTGAGTAATTTAACCCGATGACCCGATCCGATGACCCGATTACCCGAGTACGACGTCGTTTTGAGTAATTTCTATTAGGAAATGTTCACAACCCGACCACCCAACCCGACCAACCTGACTACCTAACCAAACCAACCCGATCACCCAAAAATAGAAAAAAGTTTTTTTTTGTTTGAAATTCGCTCAACCCGATTACCCGACCCAAACCAACTTGATTGCCATTGGGTCGGGTCAGGTCGGGTTATCCAAAAAAAAATTCCCTTAAACTGACTTGAAACAACCCGACTTCGTTTAATTGGTTCGGATATTTTTTCTCCCCAAACTCGACCCAACCCGACCTGTGTGCACCCCTAGCGGAAAGGAGCACTATACAAGAGAATGCACTATCAAGGGGATCATTTGCTTTAGGTGCGGGAAGCCTGGACGTGTTTCCCGTGACTGTAATTAGACTAAGGTGGAACCTTCCGTCAATGCTACGAGAGCTGCTAAACCGCAGGCCGGAGGCAGAGTTTACATCCTAAGTGGTACTGAGGCCTCTAAGTCCGAAGATCTGATATAATGGGAAGGTATCATAGAAGGTAATCTTTTAATTATACTGTATGATTCTAGTGTAACTATTCTTTCATTTCATATGACTGTGTGAAAAGACTTAGTTTGTCTATGTCTTCTTTGCTTTTTGATTTGACTATTTCGACTCCTACTGCAAAACTTGTTGTCACTACCAAAGTCTGTTTAAATTGTCCCTTGATTGTTGAAGGTCGAACCTTTTTTGTCGATTTGATTTATTTGCCATTATCTTAAGTAGATGTGATCTTAAGAATGAATTAGTTATCTGCTAACCACATCCTGTTAGATTGTTCTAGAAAAACTATAGTTTTCCCGTTGGATGAGAGTTCTAGATTTTTGACGGCCAACCAAGTGAAAGCTTTCTTGAAAAAAGGAGCTTGAGAATACATGTTGTTATCTTCTTTGAAGGTCGAGAATGAGGTTGACGTGGACGCAATCTCGGTGGCTAGAGAATTTCCTGAAGTTTTCCCTGAAGATGTACCTGGTTTACCGTCGGAGCGGGAGATCAAGTTTACTATTGACCTTGTACCTGGAGCGGGTCCTATTTCCATAGTGCCTTACCGTATGTTGCCAGCAGAGCTAGTGGAACTCAAGAAGCAAGTGGAAGAACTTTTGGAGAAGCAATTTGTGAGACCCAGTGTATCACCTTGGGGAACACCGGTCTTACTAGTTAAGAAGAATGACGGTACTTCAAGGTTATGTATGGATTATCGTCAATTAAACAAAGTCATGATTAAGAACAAGTATCCATTGTTGAGGATAGATGACTTAATGGACCAACTGAAAGGAGCAGCGGTGTTTTTCAAAATTGATTTGCGATCGGGTTACCATCAGATTAGAGTAAAAGTGGGAGACATTCCCAAAACGGCTTTTCGTACTTGTTATAGACACTACGAGTACTTGATCATGCCTTTTGGTGTTGCGCCTGCAATATTCATAGACTATATGAATAGGATCTTTCGTCCTTATTTGGACAGATTCATCGTTGTTTTCATTGACGATATCTTGATCTATTCACAAAATCAAAAGGATCATGCTAAACATCTCAGTATAGTTCTTCAGATTTTGAAGGAGAAAAAGCTGTATACTTAATTGTTCAAGTGTGAGTTTTGGTTAGATAAAGTGAAATTCTTGGGCCATGTGATTTCGAAAGAAGGGATTGTAGTAGATCCATCGGAGGTAGAAGCTGTTCTACAATGGGAAAGGCCGAAGACAGTGATCGAGATCCAAAGCTTTGTTAGGTTAGCTGGATATTACCGGAGGTTCATTGAAGGATTTTCTAAGATTGCCGGACCACTCACTCAACTCACCAGGAAGAATCAGGCTTTTGAATGGACAGATGCTTGCGAAGGAAGTTTCCAAGAGCTGAAAAGGAGACTAACTACTTCACTAGTGTTAGTTCTGCCTAATCCAAATGAACCATTTGAGGTGTATTATGACGCTTCATATCAAAGATTGGGATGCATCCTTATGCAGGGCGGAAAAGTGGTGGCTTATGCCTTGAGACAATTGCGAGTGCATGAGAAGAACTACCGAACGTATGGCTTAGAGTTAGCTGTTGTGGTGTTTGCTTTGAAGATATAGAGACATTATCTGTATAGAGCAACGTTCAATGTTTTCAGCGACCACAAGAGCTTAAAATACTTGTATGACCAGAGGGAGCTGAACATGAGACAGCAAAGATGGTTGGAATTTCTAAAAGACTATAATTTCCAACTTCGGTATCACCCTGGGAAGGCTAATGTTATGGCCGATGCTTTAAGTAGGAAAGCAATCATCATTTCTACCATGATGATCAGAGAGAAAGACTTGATAGAACAATTCAGAGACATATGGTCTTTTGTGGAGTTGATGGCAGGTAAAATCTGCATGAACATGGTCACGATCTCGAGTGAATTAATCGATGACATCTGAGAGAAGCAGAAGGTTGACAAGTTCTTGGAAGAGGAAAGAGAGTTGATAAAGCAGGGTGGTGTATCAACATTAGAGGAGGGAAGTGATGGAATTCTAAGATTCCAAGGGAGAGTATGTGTACCAAAGGATCAAGAACTGAGAAAGTACATTCTTGAACATGCTCATACAAGCAAGTTGAGTATGCATCCTGGTATGACCAAAATGTACCAAGATTTGAAGAAACTATTTTGGTGGCATGGGATGAAAAGAGATATTGCTAGATGCATATCTTCTTGCTTAGTTTACCAGAAAACAAAGATTGAACATCAAAGGTCAGCTGGAATGCTACAACCCTTGACTATTCCTGAATGGAAATAGGATAGTGTTGCCATGGACTTTGTTGTCGGATTGCCAAAGACTAGAAGGGGATATGATTCAATATGGGTAATTATGGATCGACTTACGAAGTCAACATACTTCTTGCTGATCAACATAAGATATCCATTAGAGAAGTTGACTCAGTTATATATTGGTGAAATTGTCAGACTTCACGGTGTACATACAAGTATTATTTCTGACAGAGATCTGAGGTTTACATCGAAGTTTTGGCAAAGTCTTCAAGAAGCAATGGGAACAAAGTTACGATTAAGTTCTGCATACCATCTGCAAACTGATGGTCAATAAGAGAGAACAATTCAGTCATTAGAGGATTTGCTTAGAGCTTGTGCTATAGAGCAAACTAGAAGTTGGGATAAAATCTTACCGTTGGTAGAATCACCTACAACAACAATTATCATTCAAGTATAGGGATGGCACCCTATGAAGCTCTGTATGGACGGAGGTGTCGAACATCTCTATGCTAGTATCAAGATGGAGAATGACTTACCATTGGACCTGAGCTTATTCAACAGACAACTAAGAAGGTCAAAATGATTCAAGAAAAGATGAAAACGGCTCAGAGTCGACAAAAGAGTTATGCGGACAAAAGGAGAAAACCTCTTGAATTTGAAGAAGGAGAGCATGTGTTCTTGAAAGTCACGCCTACAACTGGGGTCAGTCGGGTTCTCAAATCTAGAAAGCTCACTCCTGAATTCCTTGGACCTTACCAAATTCTTCGTCGGGTAGGTCCTGTTGCTTACCAAATAGCTTTACTACCTTTTCTTTCGAACCTTCATAATGTTTTTCATGTGTCACAACTTCGAAAATACATTCCAAGTCCTGATCATGTCATAGCACCTGATTCAGTACAATTAAAGGAAAACTTGACTTATGAAACAACTCCTGTAAGGATTGAGGATAGGAGAATGAAGCAACTCAGAGGGAAAGACATTCCATTGGTGAAAGTAATTTGGAACGAAACAACTGGAGATGTGACATAGGAATTGGAAGACAAGATGAAGGAGCAATACCTAGAGTTATTTTAAGGTATGAAAATTTCGAGGACAAAATTCTTATTTGTTGGGGAGAGTTGTAACACCCCAAAATTTATTTATTTCATTATAAATGTTCATTTTATAATATTTGTGATTTTCTGAAATTTTTCTGGATTTTTCTGAGAACGCGAAATATTTTAATATTATTCTTCGTTTTGTATGCAAACTGAGCGAAGCCGAGAAAATGAGATATTTTTCTCGAGAACCTTGATCTGTGAAAACGTCGATGGGGGATCTTACTAAACCCGAGATTGGACACAGTTTATGAGATTTTACATTTTTCGAGAAAATTTAACAGACAAAATAATAAAACGTGTAAATTTCATCTGTCAGAAAAATTAATTCTGACTTCTGTCGACTGTAGTAATTGTCCAATGGATAATAGCATGTAATAAAAATCCTATCACATTATCTTAATGTAATCTACTTTTTGTCTAATCAAGTTCACTTTAATTCAAAATTTTGTACCTTAATTAAGAAGCTCCTTTGAAAAGCTTTGGCCAAAAGACAACCTTGCCCTTGGCTTGTTGGGGAAGTTAAAAATTCTCCCTCTTCTCTCTCCACTAGCAGTGGCATACCCTTGCCTAAGGGAGGGAAATTTGACTCTTACACACTTCACACACTTAGCCATTTCACTCATTTTCACCTATCCACTTCTCTCTTTAACTTCATCTTCTTCAAAGTTTCTCCTCCTTCTCTCTTCTTCTTCCCCCTCCTCTACGAAATTTCAGCCCCTCTCTTCACCCATTTTTCTTCACTTTTTTCTTCATCAACACTATTTCCATACTCACCTCCATCTCCTCTACACTTTCTCATTTGAAAATTTCTTCAAAAATCCAACCTTTTCTCCATTATCTTCCAAGGCAAAGCTTCTAACTTTGACGTAAAGCTTCAAAGATCCATTCTTTTCCATGCTTAATGTTGATTCTTGATGATTGAAAAATTAGGGCTCTTGGAGCCCTTGAAACCAAATCTTCAAGGAGCTTGAAGGAGACCATTTTCATTATTCTTCCTTAGGTAAGAGGGAGATTACTCACTTCAACTAATATTGGTGGTGAGGGAACCTTTGTATGTTCATGTTGTTTTGTGATTTTTGCTTATTCATGTGTTCTTGGATTTGATTAATGTTTGATTGGTGTTCTTGAATATATTGGATGTGTTAAATATGCTTGATCATGTTAGTGTTGTTAAATGAAAAATTTGAAGTTTCCTACCCTAACATGATGGCCACGGTTTTGATGGAAATTTTGGGTTGTAAATTTGTTTTGTACACAAATACATAAAGCTTATGAAATTAAATGTTGAATGATAACATTGAAGTTAATGAATGGAAAGTTTTAAGGGTTTAATACCCTAAAGGGAGGCCATGATTTTGGCTTGAAACCCTAGGGGATTGGGTTGATCTTGGTGGACTAAAATTTGAGTAAATTGATATTAAGAAATTAACACATAAAATGGAAAGAAAAATTAGACTTTGAAAACCATTAAAGGCCACAATTTTAGAGAGAAAACCTTGAGGCTAAATGATGCCCTGGTGCATCTTTGGAAATCTAAGACTTAGAGACATGCATAATCTTTAATGAAGTGGAAGAATTAAAGTAAGTGACAATATCAAAAAGGGCCATAGTTTTGAGGGGTTATTCACCCCAAATTTCATAATTGACCAAAGTTTAAGACTTTGAAAATGTGAATCCAAGTTATGACCTTGTGAAAATTAATGAGCTATGTATGATTACATATTGATATGGAGAATTGATTTTATGTTGTTAGATATCCCTTTGTGGGTTAAATACTTGTTGATTAGGTACTTGAGAAAATCATGATATGATGATGTTGAGAAATGAATATATATATATATATATATATATATATATATATATATATATATATATATATATATATATATATATATATATATATATATATATATATATATATATATATATATATATATATATATATATATATATATGTATGTATATATATATATATATGTATGTATATATATATATATATGTATATATATATATATATATATATATATATATATATATATATATATATATATATATATATATATATATATATATATGTATATATATATATATATATATATATATGTATATATATATATATATATATATGTATATATATATATATATATATATATATATATATATATATATATATATATATATATATATATATATATATATATATATATATATATATATACATATATATATATATATATATATATATATATATATATATATATATATATATATATATATGCATGCTCATCATCATAATCATACACAATGGCATATATATATATATATATATATGCCATTGTGGTATGATTATGATGAGCATGGATGATTGAAATTGAGTCGTCATGCATATGTGTTGTCTTTTGGACATTGTTAGAAAAGCGATGTATGCCTAGGAGTTTGAATAACACCTGTGTGCGGGTGTGAGTAGACTAAGCGTAGGGTCATAGTGGTTGGCCCTGGGGGCATCGGGGTGCGGGTGTCTCACAATAGACAGTGGTAGCTCCACTGAGGTCGTGGGATAGACCGATGCGACACACCGACGATCCTGACTGGGACGCTGTCCTATATCGCGATCAATTGTTGAGGTGCCATGTATAAGCCATTTGTGCAAACATTTTTATGAGATAAAGCACACTATATTTTAAGGCTAACGATATACTGTTATAACTCCTTGATCATTCACTCCGAAAATATTTATGTCTAGTTCCATGGAGTAGGAATTTTGGTACCCTTTGCATTGTGAACTATAAGTCACATAATTCATTGAGCATGAGCATTTATAATTATGGAATATGTTTACTATTATAACTGTAATAATTATTTGATTTCTTGGACTGTTGAATATTGGAAATGTTGATGCTACCTGCCTGTTGTTAATAATACTCACTGTTACTAATTGTTATTCTGCTCTTACTATTAATTTCTATTATTACTGTAATTGGATGTATGAACTGTGTTATATGTGGGCGTCCAATGCCGTTTTGTTTCCTTACTACTATATTGGTAATGAAAGCTGGGTGTATCACCTCTTTCTATATTTTCTATATTTTTGTCAGTCTGTTTATTTTTGAGAAGACACGTGTGAAGAAGAGGAAGCTCCTGAGTTTCTAAGCTTTTGGCCAGACTGAGATTGAAGCTTGCTGAGGATGACGTCTCGCCCCCATGGATTTTTGGGCTACACACGGATCACTTTTCACGAAGGTCCTGACTGCTGGCACATTAGTGTGCAGATGGACCATTGCGTGTACCATGGAGAGCTGACGGTGTCCTTGGCATGGGGTCGTTATGACGCCCCTATTTTTGATTTTCAAGCTTTTGTTTGGTTAGAGTTTTACTTGCCCATAAGGGATATGTGGGCTGACATGTATTACACCCCACGTGATGACTTTTTTCTTTCTACTGCTCGGGCTCCTGCCTGTTGCTCGGTCGCTCCGATGGATGTTTCATCGGACGAAGAGGACCTTGAGGAGGACCCTTCCACGGTCCTTTCTCGTTAGTCTTAGGGACTAATTTTGTCGGTGGCTACTGATGGCTATCCGTTATCTTTTTGGGGGAGACTGATGTTTTGCTAGATTGATGAATGTAAATTTGTAACTTCCTTGGGTGGGTAAAGCTTTTGTTTCTTTTTGTATATTTTGAAATGTAACTAAACAGGCTTATGCATATAGATATGAATATATAAATATATATTGTGTATGGTTTAACTTACGTTGGTTTTTATTATAACTGTTTCAACTATTACCTCGCCACGTAGTAGATTTTTAAATGAACTCTTTTGACTCTACTTGGTAACGATATAATTTAACAAAAAATATATATATAGTGTCATTTGTAAAGGAATTTAAATAAACATAAAATGAACCGAGTCTATAAGTTAAAAAACAATCACTATTTTCCACAGTTTAAATTATTTCGTTTCATGTCTCGCTTTTTCTTCGCGGTATTGAGAAAAAGGGGCATTACACTAATGAAGTGATACCACACATGAGCCTCTAAAGTCAAGCAGAAACGTGGGAAGTACCTTGGCCGCTGATCCTGAACACCAAAGGTCCACATCACAGGTTGTGCCTGCGAGGTGTAGATATGCGCAGTGACAGCATCAAGGTCAATTCCCTTCTCTGGCTCCACTTGGAGAAAATTAGTGTATTCGCACATTACCGCTAGGGCGAATAAACCCAAGGTTACTCTAATGTTCTCAACAGAGAAGGAGACCTGGCGGCCGCGCACTGTGACTTTGAAATAAGTCACAGTGACTTTCTGGGGGGTCAGAAAATGCAGACACTGGTTGTTTGACAAATGTCTTCCATTTGTAGTGTTGTATGGTCCACTTGAGCTCTTGGTGAATAGCCTTCTTGAAGCTAAAACCCCTCTCAGAAATTACTGGCTTGGAGAACAATTTGAAATATCTCTCCTGGGCAGCTATTGAAATAAATTTCCTTCTATCAAACTCTGCAAGGGGAGAAGGTTCCCTGCGGTGCTGGCTGCTCTCACCCTTTTGGCATTTTGGAGGCATGGTGGTAGCAGGATTAGAGTACTTGGTTCTGTCAAAAAGCGACCCACAGTGAAAATAACGAAATATGTGAACAAAAATACAAAGCATTTAACTTAAATACAATACATGGTGGCACATATAAAGCATGGTAAAAATAGCAGAAAGTATAGCCATCAAGGCAAAAAGAGGAACAAGATTAAAAGCATGCAAGAATAAGCAATTAAGAAGGGGACATTGCGGCATTCACTTTGAGTGTCGTGGCATTCAAAATAACCCAGATATGCCGCAACGTGAATAGAGCATGTCGCGATGCGCATGAACTCTCTGAAAAAAAATTCACGCACTCAACAATGCTAACCCCCAGAGCATTTAAAACCCACATAATACAAGCAAAAAGCAACCCAAAATGTATATGATCACACAAAAATCATTCCAAACAAACTTCTAAACGAGGGAAAGAATTAGATTTAATGGAAAATAGGATACAAAATAAAAGAGAGAAAGTGAGATAATGGGTTACCTGGAGAGAAACTGGGGTAGGGATTTGAAGAAAATATAAAGAACAAAAAATGAAGGAGATAGTAAATGTAAGAGAAAGGCAGGAATATCCAGAAAGAGGGAAAAAGGTTTGTGTTTTAATGTAAACCCTATTCTTCTATTATTTAAGCAACGAGTGTTCATGCCGCAGCATAAAGCTTTATATGCCGTGGCACTGGTTTTAGTAAAACACACGTTCCACACTTTTTTTTCTTATAAACAAAACCACATGTCGCTGCGTTGCATTTGGTGTGCCATGGCGTTATGCTTGTAGCCTACTTACCTTGATAACTTGAGAACAGAACGCCATGACATGACATTGGTACACCACGGTGTAATAGTGGAACGTCGCGGTGTGATGAGCCAGCCTGCAAAATTCTGTAGCAAAAAGCATTTGGCAGCTACCTCTGCTGCCCAAAAGTCTCTCTCACCTATAAAAATAGTCAAGCTGGTTAAATCATTAAATATATAACCAAAATATCATGAAACATCAAAATCAAAGTTTCCAAACACTAGACTCAAAATGAAAGAATTAAGAGCACAGGTGGGTTAATCTAAAAAAAGGCTCATTTTTATAGTCCAGGTAAGACTTTCTCTGACTTTTCATGTTGGGGTAGCTAATGTGATAGAGGTTTTCCTCCTATCTAATTCTCCTCCCAAGTAAGGCTTCAGGCGCTGACCATTGACCTTAAAAGATGCTTTGCCATCAAGATCCACAACCTTAACTGCCCTATGGGGAAACACATTTACCACCTGGAATGGACCTGACCATCTGGATTTAAGCTTTCTTAGGAAGAGCTTGAGCCTGGAGTTTAGAGTAGGACTTGTTGGCGTTGGTCAAATGTCTTTTGCACAATCTTCTTATCATGCCACCCCTTAACTTTCTCCTTATACAACTTTGCTTTCTCATAGGCTTGGAGCCTAAATTCATCAAGTTCATTGAGCTACAATAATCTTTTGTCACCGGCAGCATGCAAATCAAAATTCAGCTACTTTATCACCCAATAAGCATGATGTTCAAGCTCGATGGGCAAATTACAAGCTTTTCCAAACATAAGCTTGTAGGGGGGCATACCAATAGGGTTTTTATAAGCAGTTTTGTATGCCCATAGCGCATCATTAAGCCATCTTGACCAATCTTTGCGAGATGGACACACAGTCTTCTCAAGCATTCGCTTGATTTTTTTATTGGATACCTCTGTTTATCCACTTGTTTGTGGGTGGTAAGCGGTGGTAATTTGGTGAGTTACCCCATATTTGGAAAGGAGAGCCTCAAAATACTTATTGCAGAAATATTACCCTCCATCACTGATAATGGCTCGAGGAGTACCAAAACGGGTGAAGATTTGTTTCTTCATAAAGTTTATCACTATCTTAGAGTCATTGGTAGGAAATGCACTTGCTTCCACCCATTTGGACACGTAGTCCACTGCCACAAGAATATACAGATTCCCATAGGAGGGAATGAAGGGGCCCATGAAGTTGATGCCCCGAACATAAAAAATTTCCACTTCAAGAATGAAATTGAGGGGCATCTCATTTCTCCTTGATATGTTCCCTGATTTCTGACATCTATCACATTTGCTAACATGGAAGTATGCATCCTTGAAGAGAGATGACCAATACAAGCCAGATTGGAGCACCTTTGCCACTGTTCTATCACCATTATAATGACCTCCATAAGGGGCAGCATGACATTGATTCAAAATTTGCTTAATTTCCTCCAAAGGTACACATATTCTCAACATATGATCAGGGCATTGTTTAAACAAGAAAAGGCTCATCCCAAAGATAGTGCCTGCTATCGTACAAGAACCTCTTCCTCTGGTGAGAGGTGAGATCTGGAGGCATCACATCACCTATTAGGGAGTTCTCAATATTAGCATACCTAGGGTTCGGTTGAGCTGTGACAACAAAGAGTTTGTCATCAGAGAATATCTATCTGATTATGATTGGTTTAACTTGATATTCCTCATTTTCCAATCTAGAAAGGTGGTCAACAACTTGATTCTCAACCTTTTTCTTGTCACGAATTTCCAAGTCAAACTCTTGCAACAGTAGAACCCATCGAATCAATCGTGGTTTTGCATCCTTCTTGGCCACCAAGTATTTAATCGCGGAGTGGTCCATATAGACTATCACCTTAGCACCCACCAAATATGGCCGAAACTTGTCAAATGCAAAAACAACCGCCAGAAGTTCCTTTTCTGTTGTGGTATAGTTTAGTTGTGTGTCATTAAGAGTCTTGCTTGTATAGTATATGGAGTGAAACACCTTGTCCCTCCTATGCCCCAAAATTGCGCCAACAACATAGTTATTGGCATCACACATTAGTTCAAAAGGCAACTCCCAATCAGGGGTGGTAATCACCGGAGCTGATACAAGTCTCTTTTTCAATTCCACAAATGCCACATGGCAAGATTTATCAAAATTAAATTGGATGTCCTTCTCCAATAGGTTGCAAAGTGGCTTAGAAATCTTAGAGAAGTCCTTTATGAATCTTCGGTAGAAACCAGCATGCCCCATGAAACTTTTGACTCCCTTCACTGAGATTGGTCTTGAAAGTTTCTTAATCACTTCTATTTTTGCTTAATCGATCTCCATTCCCTTACGACTGTTTTTGAAAGCATGGAGGCATTAATGGAGGGTGTGGCCGTGTGGTGTGGAGAGGGAAGAGAAGAGAGAAAAACAAAAATGGAAGAAAAGAAAAATGAGAGAGAAAGGAAAAGTAAAAAGATAAAGTGATAGTAAACTTTTTGAAAATGAAAGAATGCCTTTAGTGGAAAAAGATGACCATTTTGGTCTTCTATTTTTCCCCTAAAACTGTGGGGCCCAAGCAAGAGAGAGAGAGGAAGAGCTTCTCCAACAAGCCAATAGGAAATTGCTAGGAAGCTTCCTCCAAAGCTTTTTCAAGAAGCCAAAACTCACTTTTTTGAAAAGTCAAAGTGATGTGACATAAAGTGGACATTCTAGATAAGGTAATAAGGATTTTCACTGCAAGCTATTATCTAATGGACAAATGATATAGTTAGCAAAACCAATATTTATTGTCCAACGGATAATAAAGCGTACAACGATTTTATTTATCAGATAAAATCTCGAAAAATATAAAACCTTGTAAGCTGTGTCCGGTGTCAAGTTGAGTAAGATCCCCTAATACCGCTTCCACTGTTCAAGGTTCTCGGGGAAAGTATCTCACTTCCCCGCCTCCGCTCAGTGTGCATACAAAACGAAGAATAATATTTAAATATTCCACGTTCTCAGAAAAATCCAGAAAAATTCATAAAATTCACAAATATTAGGAAATAAGTATTTATGATAAAATAAGCAATTTTCAGGGTGTTACAACTCTCCTTTTGAAATAGAAATTTCGTCCTTGAAATTTTCATACCTTAGAATAGATATGGATGTCATTTCCTTCATCTTACCTTCTAACTCCCACGTCGCGCCTCTAGTCACGTCAATTCAGATTACCCTCACTAATGTAATCTTTTTGCCTCTATGTTGCTTTGCTCTCCTACCCTCGACCTTCACAGGAAGCACTTCATAGATCAAACTTTTTTTTAATAGTACTGTGTCTGGTTCGATGACATAGGCTGGATTGGGGATATACTTTTGCACTTACGATGTAACACCCTAATGAGGATGTCACATTTACGATATAATAATAATAAAACCTTACCCAAGTTATAAAATGTTTAGTACATAATTAATATGAGTTGTAAAATTATTCTTTTATACATGATATCATTAAATAAAATAAAACGAATCACAAAACAAAACAAACTATTATTACACACCATAATATACATATGATTTTGTTTCAAGTACACAAATAATTTACAACTACAAATATTTAATAAAGCAGTAAAAAGTTTGATACCATACTAAAACATAAACATACCTAAGTGCACATCAAAGATTTCTAACCCTCTGAAGGATCATCCTCAGATGGATCATCGGATGACAGAAATCCTAGATGTCTCGCAGCTCTATAGATAGGAGTCTGTGCTATCGATACACTATTGATCTCACTGGGTGCATGAAAACGTTCACCCCAGTAATGTCTCAGAGTCAAAGGCATCTCAAGATGTAAATACAGAGTAGTAGTAAAAATAGGTGCTCCATCAAACTCTCTACGCAGGGTCACAATCAGACGCCCCACATAGACTACTGATCCTCTATCTTCACGCAGTCTCCAAGCCTTAGAACCTCTGCGAAAATCAAGTCTCACAAAACCATAGAAATCAAGCAAAGCCATAACCACAAGATAAATCCAAATGATATGGGTGATCTAATGGTTCGCCTTCCTCGAACTGATCGCTCGGTTGCTGGTCCTCCGGGTATTGAATCTCTAGAGGCTGCTCCTCTTCCTCTTCCTCAAACTCTTAATAGAATATAATAATAATACCAAAACACATACAAAGAGGTAAGACAATCTACATCATTACCAGCATGGCAATAAAGAAAACGACCATACAAACATATATCAAATTTACACATCAAACAAAATATCTCAAGTTAAACATAAACAATCACATTATGATGCAGACCACAAATGCAAATGTACACCGACTCATTCCTACTCCATGGAGCTAAACACAGATATTAGAAAGAATGATCCGAAAGACCTATCCGTACCTCAAGCTGCCCAACCAACCATTACACAGTCAAACGTCGTGTAAATAACCCACAGTCAAAACATCGTGTAAGTAGTACACAGTCAAATACGTCGTGCACCACATGTATTGTACTAGACAATCTCCACAAGATCCTGATTAAAAATAGTATTTGTCGAGATCATTAGTGTGTTGCCCGTTACCACGGCCTAGAGGAGCTACCAACTGTCCACATGTGGAATCCTCCGCACACTTACGCTTCCAAGATCAATCAATGAACCATACTACGCCTATCACACCCACAACACGGTGTAATTCATCTCGTCAGCCAATCACCAATTTTAACCAAATTGACACATCTCTCAATGTATTAACATAAACTACAATTACACAAATACCCTTATTATCACTATAAATCATAATTACAACAATACCCTCAGTATCGATATTAACCAAATATAGTATGTCTCTACTTGACAGTACTATTTCTCAACATGTCTGGGTCCACCACTTTGGCCCGACAGTAAAACTTAGTATTTCTTTTAGTTGCGTAGAAATTGTATCGTGTTTTCACAATCACGTCACTTTTTCAACCATTTTTAAATCGCGTAAATATATTTTTGACATTTTTAAATATCACATAATGTTTTTAAAATCATTTTCTCAATCGCGTAAGATTTTTAAATCATTTTCTCAATCGTGTAAGATTTTTAAATTATTTTCTGAATCGCGTAAGATTTTTAAATCATTTTTTCAATCGCGTAGCTTAAAAATCTTTATTTTAAATACGCGTAAGCTATTTCTAGTATTTTTCAACTACGTTAATATTTTCTTTATGTTCTAATTATACTTTGAAACTTTCCCCATTATTTGTCCACTTTTAATTAATTTTGACAGTATTTTGTCTGAAAAATTCATTAAATGATATTTTCTACATTTTTCTTTAAAAATTACCTTACTTTAATTATAACTATTATTTACACTTTGAAACTCACTAATGTGCTTCAAAACTCAAAGGTGAGCTTCTACGTTAACATTTTTCAAGTGTTCACTTTATTTCTTATTTATAATTAATTCCTCTAATTTAGGTTTCTAAAACTAAATTCATTTATTTTGTTCTCCAAAAATTCATTGAATTTGAATTCTCTTTAAGTTAATTAGAAAATAATTTTGGAAATCAAATATACAAAATGTGGCATTTTGGCCGAATTCAACATAATCTTTACAAATGATCTTTAAATCATTTTCCATCTTCTAAATCAATTTCAAATTCATTATTTTACCTAAATTCATTAAGTCATTGTTTTAGAAAATGGTTAAGAATATTTTGGTTCTCTTTTTCTCAGTGAAGCCGTGAGCTTCCTTGTGTTCTTTGGAACATTCATGCAAATCCTCACATATTATTCACATCCTACAATAATAATCATACATCCACAAACACATGCAATATATTTTAAAGCTATAAACATGCTTGCAAATAAAATCAACCACAAATAAAAAAAAAGACATTAAACAACTAAGTGAATGAATCCTTATGGATTCTTCACCACAAATACATCCATTTTCTTATCACCACACAAAGTTGATGAGATTAAATCTCCCTCTTACCTTAAGGGAAGACAAACTCCTTCTAACTCTTCCTAGTGATTTTCGTGTGACCTTCAAAGAATCCCTAACAAGCTCAAACAAATTTTAAAGAGTCATAACTATAGGAGAAAAATATAAACCATGGATCAACCATGGCTTAGAACATCAAAAATCAAGTTAGAAATAAGAAACAAAGATTTTCACCTTGTAGGAAAAATCTTCAAAGTGATTTTCCAAGCTCAAGATGAATTTTTTTGAAGAAACTTTCAACTAGAGAAGTTCTTAGAATGAAGTTTAGATTTGAGAAGTAAGGTTAGATAAAAAATTTAGAAGAGTGGAGGTGTTGGTTGTAGGTGTTGGTTGAATGGTTCTACGAGAAAGACTTTTGAGTTGTTCTTGGTGTTCTTGGAGAGAAAAAAGAAATATTTGGTGATAGTAAAGTTTGAAGATGAAATAACTAAGTAAAAATGTTCTCTACCTCTTCTAATTTTCACTTGGCCATGGAGCTCCCTCAAAGGAGGTGGCCATCATTGTTGACCCTCCAAGACTTCCTAACAACCTTAGATGTGATCTAGGGTGGATATCAAAGGCTTTGTCCCCAAGCTTGCTTCTCATTGGTGTAGGAAAACCAAGTCATCTAGTGACTAAGCTCTTCTTGAAGGTGCCATAACCAAATGGCCTTAGGAGAAGCAAACTAGGTTTTAGTTCATTTGGTTTCCTAGTTAGGTTTAGGTAAATTTAGTTAGGCTTCTTAGTTACCTAGTTAGCCATTTAGTTAGCTAGGATGACTAACCATCTCCTAGATTTCTCTAGAACCTTCTCTAACTAGAACATAAATAGATAGCTAACTAGGTTTACTTCATTTAGTTACTACATAAGCTTCCTATACTAACTTAGTTATGTTTAAGCTAGCTTGATTAAGCTTTCTAGTTTAATCTTAACAAGTCCAACCACTTTTGTGGACTAATATCCTATTGGTCTAGAAACTTTCAAGCCACTATTGTTGACTAGCTCCCATTAGCTTATAATTAAATCTAGCTAGAAACGTTGATTGCTTCTCCAAATACAGGTCCCACAGACTTTTTCGGGTTCATGGTCCATTTTGGTGCAGATTTCTACTGTTTTTGAGACAGATGGTACTATCCAGTAAAATAATACTATACTAATATAAAATATTTTTATTGCATAGTTAAATTCTAAAAGTTAAAAGATTAATACATGTATCATTCAGAATGGGGTTTAGTAAGATCCCCCAACTCCGAATAATTAAATTAAGATTTTTTCGGCTAAAAAATTATTATTTTCTTGACTCGGAGTAAATCATACACAATGATGAAATATAATCACGAAACAGTCAAATTCTATTTATAACTCACAGAAAACATAAAACAGTACATTTAGGACAATATCGTACTTTGCTCAAAAGTTGGGGTGTTACAACTCTTCCCCACTAATAGAAATTTCATCCTCGAAATTTATCGTACCTTAGAACAGGTGAGGGTATTGCTCCGTCATTTTATCTTCCAACTCTCAGGTAGCATCTCCTGTTACATCGTTCCATATCACTTTTACTAATTCGATCATCTTCCCTCGAAGTTGTTTCACTCTCCTGTCCTCAATTCTAACAGGAAGTGTCTCATACGTCAAATTATCTTTCAATTGCACTTCATCTGACTGTATAACATGTAACGCACCTAAATATACCAACTGTAGTGCCATCATCATTACATCATAGTTACTAAATCCAGGTGTGTCACAGTCATGATAACTGTAGTTTCCAAATTTAGGAGTTTAATTTTTTTTTCTGAGTTTCACATTTATGCATAAGTAGAAAATACGAGCCATGAATGAAATATAAATGTATTCAACCCTTAATACAACCATTGGCATGAAATCACGTTCCTTATATATATATAGTTTATAGCCAATTTACACGATTCACTGATGACATAGAATATAATAATTACAGAGTCAAATGAAATACAGCGGGAATAAAAACAATTAAAGGGGAGGAGTAGTAACCCAGGGGTGGCTACTACCAACAGACAAGGCCGCAACCCCATATGCACATGACACACGGTGCCCCAGTTGACACGACAGGCATCAATGCCACCACGCGGCTGCACACTTACGTAGTCGACGAAATCTTGTCCAGATGCTCAAGTCAATCAACCAAGGTATAGTCTCTATTTATCTTCCTCTTACGATCTTTGATCAAACATAAATGTAAAATAGAAATGCACAAATATAGGAAAGAGGTGAGATTCCCAGCTTTCAGTACCAACAGGGCAGCAAGACAATAAACGGCGTCGAACGCCCACATAAGACACAGTTAATACATACAAGTACAGTAATACATGAAAGCAATTAACGAGAGTAAAGCAGCAAAGAACAATAGATAACATTATCCATAGCCAGCTAGCAACATTAGCATTACTAAAAATCAAATAAATACCACCGTCATAATAGTAAACACATTATTCAATTATAAATGCTCAATGGACCATGTGACTGACAACTCACAATGCAACAAGGGTACCAAAGTTCCTACTCCATGGAGCTAGACATAAATATTTTCGGAGTGAATGATCAAGGAGTAATGCCAGTGTATCGTTAGCCTTAAAAAATATAGTGTGCTCATCTCATAAAAACATTTGCGCAAAATGGCTCACACATGGCACCTCAACAGTTGATCGCGACATAGGACAACGTCTCAGGCCGGATCGTTGGTGTGTTGCATTGGTCTATCCCACGGCCCCAGCGGAGCTACCACTGTCTGTTGTGAGACACCCACACCCCAATGCCCCCAGGGTCAATAACATATGACACCTACGCTTAGTCTATTCGCACCCGCACAAAGGTGTTATTCAAACTCCTAGGCAACATAGCCTTCTCAACAATGTCCCACAGACAATACGCATGAATGATGACACAATGTCCAATCATGTATGTTCAACAATGATGCATTCAGCATAAGCCTTTCCTCAATGGCACATAAGCAATATTCAATGTCCAACATGACATATCAACAATACATTTATTTAAAACATTGCCTCAATGGCACATCATCATCCTTATCTCATTGAGTACTACGTTAATAATTCTCAGCATCAACATGCATTCCTCATTGCACATACCACAATTTCCATATCATGGATCCAAGGATTCCATATTCAAAATCATTTCTTCCCTATTGGGGTGAATGCACATTTTTATCACCATTTAGTAAAGTAAAATCCTTGAATCCAGGGTTTTTAGGTTATGTTTGAGTTACAAAGGACAAAGAACCATAATCTCAATCATTTTCAGCTCAAAAATCTCATTTTTGGTCTTGGTAATCGATTACAGCACCCTTGTAATCGATTACCTGAGAAACAGAACCTCTGTAATCGATTACAATCTCATTGTAATCGATTACGTGATTCCTAGAACCACGTTTTGTAACTTCCAGGCACTGGTAATCGATTACACAACCGTGGTAATCGATTACCAATTGGACAGAACCTCCGTAATCGATTACCCACAAGTTGTAATCGATTACGTGATTCCCAGCAGCACCATTTCGTGACATCAGAGGCTTGGTAATCGATTACACTCCTCGTGTAATCGATTACAAGCTAAATAGAATCTCTGTAATCGATTACACACCAGATGTAATCGATTATCAGATTTCCAGAATCACGATTTTGTATCTTTAAGAGCTTGGTAATCGATTACAAGCCCCGTGTAATCGATTACCACGCGTAAATTTACAGAAAACAGAGTTCCTCAGGTCCTCTAACTCAAACCAAACCATTCCCCATCATTTTTAATCAACAAAATACTCAAATGTATCTTCAAATCATGCAAGAGGCATCAATTAAATCATACAAACCCAACAAAATACACTATCATCAAGAACAACATAAAAATGAGAGAACTTTATACATGGATTCAAAAATCAACAACAACACACATACAAGACATTCCCTTACTACCAAGGTTGGTTGAAGAGGATCATCTCCCTCTTACCTATTTGGAAAACAACACAATGTGTCACCTCTTCTTGCCCTAGATTTTCGTTTCCCCCTTTAAGAAGAACACCAATGTGAGTGATTTCCATAATGTCCACTCAAACCATGAAAAATAGGTTCTTGGTCACCAAGGTGGCCAAGAGAAAACGAAAATAGCAAGGAAATGGAAGAAAGTTGAAGACTTTACCTTAAAGCTCCAGGCTTTAGCTTTAATGGTGGAAGAGAAATGGAAGAAGAAGAAGAAGAAGAAGAAGAAGAAGAAGAAGAAGAAGAAGAAGAAGAAGAAGAAGAAGAAGAAGAAGAAGAAGAAGAAGAAAAACCAAGGATGGCCACAAGGAAAATGGTCTTGGAATGATGGAAGGAAGCTAGATATGAGTTTAGTTGTAGCAAACAATGGAGATGATCTCCAATGAGAGGTGTGTACGGTGGTGAAGCAAGGAGAAGAAGAGAAGAGAAGAGAGGAGAAGGAGAAGAAGAAGAGATAAAAATGAAAATGTGATTATGGCTTTCAATGCCATCTGTAGTGTAAGAAGAGTGGGGAGGAAGAGAGAGAAAATGTGTTACAAGGAAATTGCTAGGAAGCTTCCCATAACAAGCTTGGATTAAATTTAATCTTTCTTTTGAAATTAAAACTAATAGATGTGATACAAAAATTAGATTTTGAATAATGTGATAATATTTTTAATACATGTTATTATTTATTGGACAATAGTTATAGTCAGCAAAAGTCAGCATTAACAAATCTGACAGATTAATTCTTCGCATTGTTTTATTATTCCATCTGTTAAGATTTCTCGAAAAATGTGAAACCTTGTAAACTGTGTCCGGCCTCGGGTTTAGTAAGATCCCCCATCGATGTTTCCATAGTTCAAGGTTTCTTGGGAAAAATATTTCATTTTCCCGACTCTGCTCAATACGCACGCAAAACAAGGAATAATATTAAAATATTCTATGTTCT
The DNA here is from genome assembly GCA_029884605.1 of Ormosia emarginata. Classification (NCBI taxonomy): domain Eukaryota; kingdom Viridiplantae; phylum Streptophyta; class Magnoliopsida; order Fabales; family Fabaceae; genus Ormosia; species Ormosia emarginata. The sequence continues at coordinate 6,160,229 of JAQQTP010000074.1, forward strand.
CCGAAAAATCCAGAAAAAATCCTAAAAATCTCAAATATTGTAGACTGATCACTTATTCTAAAATTATAAATTTTTGGGGTGTTACAACTCTCCCCAACAAATAGAAATTTCGTCCTCGAAATTTTCATTCCTTAGGATAAGTATCGATGTTGTTTCTTCACCTTATCTTTTGGCCTCCACATTGTGCTTCTAATCACGTCAATTCAAATTGTTATTACCAATGTGATCTCCCTGCCTCCATGTGGTTTTGCTTTCCTATTCTCGATCTTACAGGAAGTATTCCATGGGTCAGACTCTCTTTCAATTGTACTGTGCCCTGTTTGATAACATGGCTGGGTCCAAGGATATACTTTCGTGATCATGACATACGGAAGATATCATGAAGATTTAAAAGAAAGGATAGCAAAGATCAGTTACGGATACTGAACCAGTCCGAAAAAAGATTTAGGATAGTCTGTAGAATTTAAGAGTGAGTTTTCTAGGCTTGAGGATACGACCAACCCCAGTCGTAGGTGTGACTTTCGAGAAGACATGCTCTCCTTCTTCGAATTCAAGAGGTTTCCTTCTTTTGTCCGCATAACTCTTCTGCCGACTCTAAGTCGTTTTCATCTGCTCTTAAATCATTTTAGCCTTCTCAGTTATCTGCGGAATGAGTTCAGGTCCAACGGCAAGCCGTTCTCCATCTTGATACTGGCACAGAGGCGTCCAACACCTCCGCCCATATAGAGCCTCATAGGGCGCCACCCCTATACTTGAATGGTGACTGTTGTTGCAGGTGAATTCCACCAATAGTAAGATTTCATCCCAATCTCCAGTTTGCTCTATCGCACAAGCTCTCAGCAGATCCTCTAATGACTGGATTGTCCTCTCTGATTGGCCCTCAGTCTGCGGATGGTATACTGAACTCAATCGCAACTTCGTTCCCATAACTTCTTGAAACTCTTCCAGAACTTAGACGTAAACCTTGAATCTCTATTGGAAATGATACTTGTGGGCACACCATGAAGTCTGACAATTTTACTAACATATATCTGACTCAACTTTTCCAATGGATATCTAATGTTGATTGGCAAAAAGTGAGCTGATTTTGCAAGCCGGTCCACAAATACCCACATTGAGTCATTTCCTTTCTTAGTCCTTGGCAACCCGACAACAAAGTCCATGGCGATACTATCCCATTTCCATTCGGGGATAGTCAAGGGTTGTAATAGTCTAGCTGGTCTTTGATGTTCAATCTTCATTTTCTAGCAGACCAAACAAGATGACACGCATTTAGCAACGTCTTTCTTCATCCATGGTTACCATCACTTCTGTTTTAGATTTTGATATACCTTGAGCACTCTGATGTGTAAACTCGATTTACTCTTGTGAGTTTCATTGGGAATGAACTCCTTAAGTTCTAAATCATCTGGTATTGCAACCTTCACTTGTGAATATTGAGATTCCATCGAGTTCCTTCCTCGCATTCCGACACCATGCTTTGTCTTAATAGCTTCTTCTTGTCTTGTAAAAATTAGTTACTATTCTACTTCTCTTGAATCCTTCCTAATAGATCATTCGAAATAGCGACTATACCTAGACATACCTCGTCCAGTGTCATTTCTAATGATAGCCACCTGTCCTCGAATTACTCTACTAATTCCTTCTTCTCGACCATCATAAGGAAGGTATTAGGTAGTTTCCGGTTCAAAGCGTAAGCCATGGCGTTTTTCTTTTCCAAGATGACTCTAAAGTTAGAGATCATGTTCCTTCAAAATCTTTAGTCACTTCTCTGCCTCATGTTTGGTTCCTTCTCATTGAATAAATACTTCAGGTTCTTGTGATAGCGAAGGGCATTGAATATTGCTCCATATAGAAAGTGTCGCTATATTCTCAGAGCAGATACGACAGCGGTTAATTTCAAGTCACGGATCAGATACTCTCCTCACGCACCCTCAACAACGTCGAGGCATAAGTTATAACTTCTCGACCTTGCATGAACACACATCCCAAACCTTGATGTGAAGCATCCCTAAACACTTTGAATGTTTCACTGGGATTGGGCAGTATCGAAATCAAAATATTTCCTCAATCTTTGAAAAACTTTCTCCGCCTGTGATGGTCCGTAAAAGTTTTGATTCTCTTTTTGTAAGCTGAGCAAGTTGTCCAACTATCTTTGAGAATCTATCGATACTCCCTCGATAAGACTAATCCCACTAGCTATGAACCTCCCTCACGGTTTCCGATCTTTCCTTTTGAGGAACTGCTTCAACCTTTTTGTGAATCCACACGATTCCTCCATTTGGAATCTCATGATTCAAAAAGGAACCTCTTTAAACGAGAATCCGCACTCTGATACTTTGGCACTTAATCCCCCTTCTTTAAAGTCAGGAAAACTACATCGAGATGTCCAACGTATCTCCCCATATCTTCGTGAATAGGTCAGAATGTCATCATTAATGACAACGATGATTCTGTTCTAGGTAAGGATAGAAAATACAATTCATGTTGTCCAAGAACACAACAAGAGCGTTTGTTGCTCCGGTTGACATCACGGGATACCCATAATGTCGAAAGCACACTCGAAAAATCATCTTGGGGACATTCTCTATCTCCACGAATCCATCGGTGACCAGGACATACATCTATCTTGGAGAGAACAATGATTTCCTTCTCGCTGATCCATCAAATCATTCACCTTCCTCCGAGAATACTCATCTTTGATCATAATCTTGTTTAACTGGCGATAATCCTCATATCACCGAGAAATTTTTATTCTGCTCCTTAACTGACAGCATCTTAGCTCAACACGCGGAACTCTTTGGCTATTAGAGTGGCATTTAAATTCCCTTTACTCTTGGTCCTTTATGGAAAACATTACATGTACCCTCAGGTTCCTTTCTTTTAAGAGGCTTAGACCATGTTGGCCGTTACGAGTTTAAAAGTCTTAGTTTCAAAAATCTCTAAGGTTTTTATCAGAACGACCTAGCCGACAAATAATCAGAAAACTACCGATCAATTTCTAAAACCATGAACTCGAATAGATATGATTCGAGGTAAGCAAGATAGGTTAACAAAAGACTCGATCTTTAATAGAAATAGGATAGGTTACACAACTTAGGTGTCAACGACAAGTCTTAGTAACAGAAATGGAAACAACTAAGCCGAAGATAATAAAGATAAGGATGAATCCAAGTGATCCATACAGTCACAAATTGTAAAAGGAGGGGTTACCCCAGAATTATACAGCACGATTATGGGATCATCATTTGAGGTATAACTTCCACGGTTTAGATCTCCGAATTTTGAAGTTTCAGCACCTCCCAGGGTATAAGTTCTGGCTTCTGCTTGTGGTTCTACAGCCCTTACAACATTGACTGAAGAATTTGCCTTTGCTTGGTCACAGTTGCGGGAGACGTGTCCAGACTTTCCACATTTAAAACAGATTATCCCTTTGATCTTACACTCCCTCGTGAAGTGTTCCTTTCCGTATTTCATACATCTTGGCGAGAATGTCAGGGTCTGACTGGATACACCACCGCTAGTACTTTGTCCAGAAGTTGGTTGTTGTTGTTTCCCTGATACCTGTGCGTATGGTTTTCACTTAAACTGGTTGACTTTTCTATTATTCCTCTTTTGGAATCTAGGTAGTCCAAGGTTGCCCCAAAGCTGACTTTCCTCCAACAGATTCTGGACCTCAACTTCCAATTCTCGTCGTTGCGTGGCCCTCTGATCATGGTAAGTTGTCACCGCAGCTATCATTTGCCTTTCTTCGGCAGTCGCAGCCATACTCCTATGGTCTTGTCCCGCGCTCACATGTATACGTCTGTCACGAGCCATCGCCCTTGCATGTCTATTGCGAGCCATTGAATCTCTCTGAAGACGGACATAGATACAACAAACACAAAATTACTTCAAACAGCGTTATCTCCCTATGAAAACCAAATACAAAGAGTCATACAATTCATACAATTCAAGCAAGACAAGTTCAATTCCATACATCCTAACAATCTTCAGCGCGAACTTCTTCATTCTGCTTCCACAGTGTAATCCCTCGTAAGCCATCAACTTCCAAACTACTTCTCGAATCTAGTTTACACCAACTATTTCTTTCTTCAGAAGATCGATTTTCCAAAACCTTCTAATCTCCTCATAAAAGAAATCCTATTTTCCTAACACAGTACGCCTAGGTGAAGTCATAGTTTCCTGTACACACAGAACATTACATATTGAGTAGGCCAATCCTCAATATCATGCAACTGTATAACAGTAGCCATCAACATTCAACCTTCGGCAAGCCATGCATTCCTTTCCCATCATCTCAATCAAGAGACAAGGAAGTGCACAACAGACTAAATCGTAATATGCCTAAACATAGCAAGTCCATACCCCGGCTCAATAGGATGAACTGCTCTGATACCACCAAAGTGTAACGCACCTAAATATACCAACTGCAGTGCCATCGTCATTACATCACAGTTACTAAATCCAAGTGTGTCACAGTCATGATAACAGTAGTTTCCAAATTTAGGAGTTTAATTTTTTTTTCTGAGTTTCGTATTTATGCATAAGTAGAAAATACGAGCCATGAATGACATATAAAAGTATTCAACCCTTAATACAACCATTGGCATGAAATCACGTTCCTTATATATATATAGTTTATAGCTAATTTACACGATTCACTGATGACATAGAATATAATAATTACAGAGTCAAATGAAATACAGCGGGAATAAAAACAATTAAAGGGGAGGAGTAGTAACCCAGGGGTGGGTACTACCAGCAGACAAGGCCGCAACCCCATATGCACATGACACACGGTGCCCCAGTTGACACGACAGGCATCAATGCCACCACGCGGCTGCACACTTACGTAGTCGACGAAATTTTGTCCAAATGCTCAAGTCAATCAACCAAGGTATAGTCTCTATTTATCTTCCTCTTACGATCTTTGATCAAACATAAATGTAAAATAGAAATGCACAAATATAGGAAAGAGGTGAGATTCCCAGCTTTCAGTACCAACAGGGCAGCAAGAAAATAAACGGCGTCGAACGCCCACATAAGACACAGTTAATACATACAAGTACAGTAATACATGAAAGCAATTAACGAGAGTAAAGCAGCAAAGACCAATAGATAACATTATCCATAGCCAGCTAACAACATTAGCATTACCAAAAATCAAATAAATACCACCGTCATAATAGTAAACACATTATTCAATTATAAATGCTCAATGGACCATGTGACTGACAACTCACAATGCAACAAGGGTACCAAAGTTCCTACTCCATGGAGCTAGACATAAATATTTTCGGAGTGAATGATCAAGGAGTAATGCCAGTGTATCGTTAGCCTTAAAAAATATAGTGTGCTCATCTCATAAAAACATTTGCGCAAAATGGCTCACACATGGCACCTCAACAGTTGATCGCGACATAGGACAACGTCTCAGGCCGGATCGTTGGTGTGTTGCATTGGTCTATCCCACGGCCCCAGCGAAGCTACCACTGTCTGTTGTGAGACACCCATACCCCAATGCCCCCAGGGTCAACAACATATGACACCTACGCTTAGTCTATTCGCACCCGCACAAAGGTGTTATTCAAACTCCTAGGCAACATAGCCTTCTCAACAATGTCCCACAGACAATACGCATGCATGATGACACAATGTCCAATCATGTATGTTCAACAATGATGCATTCAGCATAAGCCTTTCCTCAATGGCACATAAGCAATATTCAATGTCCAACATGACATATCAACAATACATTTATTTAAAACATTGCCTCAATGGCACATCATCATCCTTATCTCATTGAGTACTACGTTAATAATTCTCAGCATCAACATGCATTCCTCATTGCACATACCACAATTTCCATATCATGGATCCAAGGATTCCATATTCAAAATCATTTCTTCCCTATTGGGGTGAATGCACATTTTTATCACCATTTAGTAAAGTAAAATCCTTGAATCCAGGGTTTTTAGGTTATGTTTGAGTTACAAAGGACAAAGAACCATAATCTCAATCATTTCCACTCAAAAATCTCATTTTTGGTCTTGTAATCGATTACATAAAGACACCCTTGTAATCGATTACCGAGAAATGAACCTCAGAATCGATTACAATCTCATTGTAATCGATTACGTGATTCCTAGAACCACGTTTTGTAACTTCCAGGCACTGGTAATCGATTACACAACCGTGGTAATCGATTACCAATTGGACAGAACCTCCGTAATCGATTACCCACAAGTTGTAATCGATTACGTGATTCCCAGCAGCACCATTTCGTGACATCAGAGGCTTGGTAATCGATTACACTCCTCGTGTAATCGATTACAAGCTAAATAGAATCTCTGTAATCGATTGCATACCAGATGTAATCGATTATCAGATTTCCAGAATCACAATTTTGTATCTTTAAGAGCTTGGTAATCGATTACAAGCCCCGTGTAATCGATTACCACGCGTAAATTTGCAGAAAACAGAGTTCCTCAGGTCCTCTAACTCAAACCAAACCATTCCCCATCATTTTTAATCAACAAAATACTCAAATGTATCTTCAAATCATGCAAGAGGCATCAATTAAATCATACAAACCCAACAAAATACACTATCATCAAGAACAACATAAAAATGAGAGAACTCTATACATGGATTCAAAAATCAACAACAACACACATACAAGACATTCCCTTACTACCAAGGTTGGTTGAAGAGGATCATCTCCCTCTTACCTATTTAGAAAACAACACAATGTGTCACCTCTTCTTGCCCTAGATTTTCGTTTCCCCCTTCAAGAAGAACACCAATGTGAGTGATTTCCATAATGTCCACTCAAACCATGAAAAATAGGTTCTTGGTCACCAAGGTGGCCAAGAGAAAACGAAAATAGCAAGGAAATGGAAGAAAGTTGAAGACTTTACCTTAAAGCTCCAGGCTTTAGCTTTAATGGTGGAAGAGAAATGGAAGAAGAAGAAGAAGAAGAAGAAGAAGAAGAAGAACCAAGGATGGCCACAAGGAAAATGGTCTTGGAATGATGGAAGGAAGCTAGATATGAGTTTAGTTGTAGCAAACAATGGAGATGATCTCCAATGAGAGGGTGTGTACGGTGGTGAAGCAAGGAGAAGAAGAGAAGAGAAGAGAGGAGAAGGAGAAGAAGAAGAGATAAAAATGAAAATGTGATTATGGCTTTCAATGCCATCTGCCGTGTAAGAAGAGTGGGGAGGGAAGAGAGAGAAAATGTGTTACAAGGGAAATTGCTAGGAAGCTTCCCATAACAAGCTTGGATTAAATTTAATCTTTCTTTTGAAATTAAAACTAATAGATGTGATACAAAAATTAGATTTTGAATAATGTGATAATATTTTTAATACATGCTATTATTTATTGGACAATAGTTATAGTCAGCAAAAGTCAGCATTAACAAATCTGACAGATTAATTCTTCGTATTGTTTTATTATTCCATCTGTTAAGATTTCTCAAAAAATATGAAACCTTGTAAACTGTGTCCGGCCTCGGGTTTAGTAAGATTCCCTGTCGACGTTTCCATAGTTCAAAGGTTCTCGGGTAAAATTTTTCATTTTCCCGACTCTGCTCAATATGCACGTAAAACAAGGAATAATATTAAAATATTCTGCATTCTCTGAAAAATCCAGAAAAATTCCTAAAAATCCCAAATATTGTAAACTGATCACTTATTCTAAAATTATAAATTTTTGGGGTGTTACATAACATGCGTTGGATCGAGAATATATTTTCTCAGCTGAGACACATGGAATACATTATGGCGATTGGATAGAAAAGGTGGTAAAGCTATTTAATAGGCTACAGGACCTATCCGACGAATAATCTAATAAGGCCCAATGAACTTAGGAGTGAGCTTTCTGGATTTGATAGCCTTTCCGACACCAGTCGTAGGTATTACTCATAAAAACACATGCTCACCTTCCTTAAATTCAAGAGGTCGCCTTCACTTATCAGTATAGCTCTTCTGTCTGCTTTGAGTCATCCTCATTTTCTCTTGAATCATCTTCACTTTTTCCGTAGTTTGTTGCAGAAGATCAAGCCCAATAGTCATACTTTCCCCATCTTGATACCAACACAAAGGTGTTCGACATCGTCATCCATATAGAGCCTCATAGGGTGCCATCCCTATACTTGAGTGAAAACTATTGTTGTAGGTGAATTCTACCAGAGACAAGAATTCATCCTAACTCCCTTGTTGTTCCAATACACAAGCACGTAACAAATCTTCCAATAACTGTATTATTCTTTTCGTTTGACCATCAGTCTGCGGATGATAGGCAAAACTCAGACGTAACTTAGTCCCCATGGCTTCTTGCAAACTTCGCCAAAATCTCGACGTAAACCTCGGATCTCTATCAGAAATTATACTTGCAGGCACTCGATGAAGTCTACCAACTTCACCGATGTACACCTAGGTTAATCATTCTAACGAATACTTAATATTGATCGGCAAGAAGTGTGCTGACTTCGTAAACCTATCAACTATAGCCCATATAGAATCATGACCCCTCCTCGTTCTTGGAAATCCGGTAACAAAATCTATCGAGATACTATCCCATTTCCATTTGGGAATAGTTAAAGGTTGTAACATATCGGCTGGTCGTTGATGTTTCACCTTTGCCTTCTGACAAACAAGGCAAGACGCTACACGTTCCGCCACATCTCTCTTCATCCTTGGCCACCAAAACATCTGCTTTAAATCTTGATACATCTTAGTCATTTCTGAATGCATACTTAAACTACTAGTATGAGCTTCGTCCAAAATTGATTACTTAACATCGGGATCATTAGGTAGACAAATTCTTCCTTCAAATCTTAAGACTCCATCAGATCCCTCCTCCACCGTTGCCTTATGACCTTGCTTCAAAAATTCCTTTTCATTTTGTAAAAACGGATCCTCCTCCTATTTCTCTTGAATCACATCTATCAAGTCATTCAAAACTACAACCTTACTTAGACGAATCTTTCCTGGTACTAATTCCACAGACAACCACAGATCTCTAAACTGGTTGATCAATTCCTCTTCCTTTATCATCATGGTAGAAACACTGATCACCTTTCTACTCAAAGCATTTGCGACCACATTCACCTTTCTTGGATGGTATTAAAGCTGAAAATCATAATCCTTCAAGAACTCTAACCATTGCCTCTGCCTCATGTTCAATTCCTTCTGATCAAACAAGTATTTCAGACTCTTGCGATCACTAAAGACAATGAACATAGCTCCATACAGAAAATGCCTCCATACTTTCAACGTAAAAACCACTGCGGCTAGTTCCAAATCATGCGTTGGGTAATTCCTCTCATGTACCTTCAACTGTTTTGAAGCATAAGCCACCACATTCCTATTTTGCATCAACACACATCCTAACCCTTAGTAAGAAGCGTCACAATACACCTCAAAAGGCTTGTTAGGATATGGAAAAATCAGTACTGATGCAGTCGTCAATCTCTTCTTCAACTCTTGGAAACTTGCTTCACGTTCCTCCGTCCAATCAAAAGCTTGACTCTTCCTTGTGAGCTGCGTAAGTGGTCCAGCTATCTTAGAAATTCCTTCAATAAACCTTCAGTAATATCTGGTATATCCAACAAAACTTTGGACCTCCGTCACTGTCTTAGGCCTTTCCCACTGCAAAATAGTCTCCACGTTCGACGGATCTACCGCAATACCTTCCTTGGAAATCATATGGCCCAGAAATTGAACTTCTTCTAACCAAAACTCACACTTCGTCAACTTTGCATACAACTTCTTTTCTTTCAGAATTACGAGAACTATACTGAGGTGTTCAGCATGCTCTTTCTGATTTTGAGAGTAGATCAGAATGTCATCGATAAAAACAATGACAAATCTGTCTAAGTATGGACGAAAAATCCTGTTCATATAATCCATGAATATTGCAGGAGCATTCATCACTCCGAACGGTATCACTTGATACTCATAGTGCCCATAACAAGTTCAGAAAGCTGTCTTAGGTATATCCTCTACCTTTACACGAATCTGATGATAACCTGATCGTAGATCTATCTTAGAGAAAACAACTGCTCCCTTCAACTGGTCTGTTAAATCGTCAATCCTCGGAAGTGGATACTTATTCTTTATTGTGACCTTGCTCAACTGACGATAGTCCACACAAAGACGAGAAATTCCATCCTTTTGCTTAACTAGCAGTATTGGAGCTCCCCACGGTGAAATACTAGGTCGCACAATCTGTTTCTCCAACAGTTCTCCAATTGCTTCTTGAACTCAACTAGCTCTACTGGCGACATCCGATATGGTGCAATTGAAATAGGACCTGCTCCTAGTACCAAATCGATAGAGAATTCAATTTCTCTTTCTAGTGGTAAACCGGGTACATCATCAGGAAAAACCTCTAGAAACTCATTAACGACAGGAATAGCGTTCACATCTTTCTCATTTTTTACTTCTAAAGAAGACAACAACATGTATCCTTGGGCTCCATCTCCCAACAATGATTTGACTTTAACGGCAGTCAAAATCTAGAATTCTCATCCTTAGGAAAAACTATGGTTTTGTTGGCACAATCTAGTAGAATATGGTTAGAAGATAACGAATCCATTCTTAGTATTATATCTATCTCAATAAGAGGTAAACAAACTAAATTGACAGAAAAATACACAATCATTTATGGTGATTGTAATGCCCCTTTTTGTATAATAAAAGAAATAAGAATAAATACAGATACAATAGAATTAACATAAACTAAGGACTATACATTCACAATATATATATATATATATATATATATATATATATATATATATATATATATATATATATATATATATATATTATGCATCACTGTTTAGTTACATCCCAAAATATACAAAAAGTAAAGGCTTTACCTACCCAAGATAGTTACAATTTATACCCACAATCTAGTAAAACGTCAGGCTTCCCCAAAAAGATAAACAGTTAGCCATCAATAGTCACCTACAGTATCAACCCCTACGACTGACGAGAAGGGACCGTAGCTGGGTCCTCCTCAGGGTCCTCTTCATCCGATGAAATTGCCATCGGAGCGACTGAATTTCAGTTAAAAGCCCGAGTAGTGGAGAGGAACGAATCCTCTTGTGGGGTGTAGTATAAATCATCCCACAGATCTCTAACTGGCAGGTAGAACTCCAGGTGGACAAAAGTTGTAAAATAAAAAACAGGCGTGTCGTAGCGGCCCCACACCAACGAGATAGTCAGCTCCCCGTGATAAATGCACCGGTCAGTGCTCAAGTTAATGTGCCAGCAGTCTGGCCCTCCATGGAAGGTCATACAGGCATACCCCAAAAATATAACATGGACGCGACGACATCCTCAGTAAGCCCTAGTCCAGATATGGCCAGAAGGCCGGAAACTCTGGTGTTTTCTTCCCTTCCTCATGAACATCTTCTCAGTAGTACACAGTCTGACAGAAATGCAGAAAATACAGGAAATACAAAAAATATAGAAAGAGGTGAGACACCTAGCTTTCAATACCAAAATGGCAGCAAGAAAACGAAACGGCGCTGGATGCCCACATATAAACACAATTCATATATCCAATTACAGTAATACTTAAAATTAACAGTAAGAGCAGAACAACCATAATTAACAGTAAGTATCATCAATAACAGGCAGACAACATCAACATTTCCAAACAATCAAATAATTATTGCGGTAATGATAACAGATACTTTTCACAATTATAAATGCTCATGCTCAATGAATTATGAGACTGATAGTTCTCAATGCAAATGGTACCAAAATTCCTACTCCATGGAGCTAGACATAAACATTTTCGGAGTGAACGATCAAGGAGTTATGCCAGTATCTCGTTAGCCAAAATAATTAGTGTGCTCATCTCATAAAAATATTTGCGTAATACGGCATATATATGGCACCTCAACAGTTGATCACGATATAGGACAACGTCTCAGTCTGGATTATCAGTGTGTTTGCATTGGTCTATCCCACGGCCCCAGTGGAAATACCACTGTCTATTGTGAGACACCCGCACCCCGACGCCCGCAGGGCCAACCACTATGACCCTACGCTTAGTCTACTCGCACCTGCACATAGGTGTTAATCAAACTCCTAGGCATACATCGCCTTTTCAACAATGTCCAACGGACAACACATATGCATGACGACGCAATGTACATCATATATGTTTATCAATGATATATTTATCATAAGCATACCACAATGGCATATATATGTACATGGCTCAATAACAACATGTCATAATTTCCTCAAGTACACAACCACAAGTACTTAGCCCACATAGGGTCTCACAATAATATAGAATCAATTTTCTACATCGATATGTTTTCGTGGTTCATCATTTCTCACAAGTCCACATTATGGATCCCAATTCTCAAAGTCTTTAGCTCTGGTCAATTATAAAAATTTTAAGCTGAGTGACCCTTCAAAACCATGACACTCTCAAGAGTTATTACTCAATTTGATTCTTCCACTTAATTATGGATTATGCATGTCTCTAAATTCTTAATCTTCAAGGATGCATCAAGGCAACATTTAAACCCTAAATTTTCTCTAAAAATCGTGGCCTCACTAGGTCTTCAAGGTTCCAATTTCTTTCCATGTTATGTATTAATTTCTTGATATATAATTACTCAAATTTTAGTTCACTCAAAATCAATCCAATCCCCCCAAAATACAAGCCAAACTGTGACCTCACTTTAGCATAGGAAACCCTCAATTTTTTTCCATTCATTAATTTTAATATTACCATCCAACATTTTATCACATAAGCTTCATTCTATTTGTGTACAAAACCAATCTATATCCCTAAATTCTAGTCAAAACCGTGACCTCACATTAGGGTAGGAAACTCCAAATTTTCCATTTAACAACCCTAACATGATCAAGCATTTTCAACACATCCAATACATTCAAGATCATCAATCAAGCATTAATCAAATTTCAAGAATACATAAACATAGAAAATCACCAAACAAAGTGAGCATACAAAGGTTCCCTCACCACCAATAATGGTTAAAGTGAGTAGTCTCCCTCTTACCTAAAGGAAGAACACAAAAATGATCTCCTTCTTGCTTCTTGGTAGTTTCGATTTTGGGGTCCAAAAACCCTAGGAATTTCAAGACAAAGAATCAATATCAATGGTTGAAAAAGAAGAGATCCATGGTCATCAAAGAGACCATGGAACACGAAAATGAAGAGAAAGGAGAAGAAAAATGAAAACTTTTCCTTAAAGCTTGAAGCTTTGTCTTGGAAGACAATGGAGGTGGAGATAGATTTTGGAGAAGATTTCTAAATAGAAAGTGTAGAGAAGGTTGAGGTGAGTATGGAAATGGTGTTGATGAAGAGAAAAGTGAAGAAAAATGGTTGCATTATAGGGCTGCAATTTTTGTATGGAGAGGGGGAGAAGAAGAGAGAAGATGGAGAAAAATGAAGAAGATGAAGTTAGAGAGTGAAAGTGTTATGATAGAAATGAGATATTTTGAGTGAAATGTTTAAGTGTGGAGGAAAAAATTTTGCCTCCCTTGGGCCAAGGTAGCCGCGGCAATGGAGAGAGAGAAGGGGGAGATTTTTTGATTCCCCAACAAGCCAAGGATAGCTTGGTCATTTGGTAGTCAAAGCTTCTCAAAGAATCTTTTATTAAAATACAATAAATTTGAATTAAAGTAGGTTTGATTAGACTTAAAGTAGATTACATTAAGATAATGTGATTGGATTTTTAATACATGTTATTATCCAATAGACAATTGTTATAGTTGATAGAAGTCAGTATTAATTATCCGGCAGATAAAATTTTACACAGTGATTTATTATTTTATCTGTTAAAATTTCTCAAAAATCATGAAACCTCGTAAACTGTGTCCATCCTCAGGTTTAGTAAGATCCCCCGTCGACGTTTCCACAGATCAAGATTCTCAGGAAAAAATATTTCATTTTCCAGGCTCCGCTTAGTTTGCATGCAAAATGAGAAATAATATTAAAATATTCTGTGTTCTTAGAAAAATTCAGAAAAATTCCCAAAAATCACAAATATCAGAAAATAAATATTTATCATAAAATAAATAAAATTTAGGGTGTTACAACTGTCCCCAACAAATAAGAATTCAGTCCTCGAAATTTCTATACCTTAAAATAACTCTAGGTATTACTCCTTCATCTTCTCCAGTTGCTTCATTCCAGATCACTTTCACCAATGGCATGTCTTTCACCCTGAGTTACTTCATTCTCCTATCCTCAATCCTTATAGGAGTCGTTTCATAAGTCAAGTTTTCTTTTTATTGTATTGAATCGGGTGCTATGACATGATCAGGACTCAGAATGTATTTTCGAAGTTGTGACACATGAAAAACATTGTGGAGATTTGAAAGAAAAGGTGGTAAAGCTATTTGGTAAGCAACAGGACCTATCCGATGAAGAATTTGATAAGGTCCAAGGAATTTTGGAGTGAGCTTTCTGGATTTGAGAACCCGACCGACCCCAGTCATAGGCGTGACTTTCAAGAACACATGCTCTTCTTCCTCAAATTCGAGAGGTTTCCTCCTTTTGTCCGCATAGCTCTTTTGTCGACTCTGAACCGTTCTCATCTTTTCTTGAATCATCTTAACTTTGTCAGTTGTCTATTGAATAAGATCAGGTCCGATGGTAAGTCGCTCTCCATCTTGATACTGACATAAAGGTGTTCGGCATCTTCGTCCATATAGAGCCTCATAGGGTGCCATCCCTATGATCGAATGGTAACTGTTATTGTAGGTAAATTCTACCAATGCTAAAATTTCATCCCAACTTCCAGTCTGCTATATAGCACAAGCCCTCAACAAATCCTCCAATGATTATATCGTTCTTTCTGATTGGCCGTCCGTCTGCTGATGGTAAGCAGAACTCAAACGTAGCTTTGTCCCCATCGCTTCTTGAAGACTTTGCCAAAATTTTGATGTAAATCTTGGATCTTTGTCAGAAATGATACTTGTAGGCACACCATGCAATCTGACAATCTCACCAATGTACAGCTGGGTCAACTTTTCCAATGGATATCTTATGTTGATCGGCAAGAAGTGTGCTGTCTTCGTAAATCAATCCACAATAACCCATATTGAATCATATCCTCTTTTGTTCTTGGCAATCCGACAACAAAGTCCATGGCAATATTATCCCATTTCCATTCGGGAATATTCAAGGGTTGTAAAAATCCTGACGGTCTTTGATGTTCAATCTTTGTCTTCTGACAAACCAAATAGGAAGATACGCATCTAGCGATATCTCTCTTCATTCCATGCCACCAAATTAACTTCTTCAAATCTTGCTACATTTTAGTCATTCCAGGATGCATACTCAACTGACTCGTATGAGCATGTTCAAGTATATATTTACTGAGTTCCTCATCTTTAGGCACACAGACTCTACCTTGGAATCTCAAAATTCCATCATTTCCTTCTTTTAGTGTTGATACACTGCCTTGTTTTATCAGTTCTCTTTCTTCTTGTAGGAACTTGTCAACCTTCTACTTTTCTCGGATGTCTTCCATTAAATCATTCGAAATGGTGACCATGTTCATGCAAATTTTTCCTAGCATTAGCTCCACAAAAAACCATACGTCTCTGAATTGTTCTATTAAGTTCTGTTCTTTGATCATTATGGTAGAAACACTGATCGTCTTCCTACTTAAGGCATCGGCCACGACATTTGCCTTTCCAAGGTGATATTGAAGTTGGAAATCATAGTCCTTTAGGAATTCTATCCATTTTTGCTGCCTCATGTTCAACTCTTTCTAGTCATACAAATACTTTAAGCTCTTATGATCACCGTAGACGTTGAACATTGCTCTGTAAAGGTAATGTCTCCATATCTTCAAAGCAAATACTGTAGCAGCTAATTCCAAGTCATGGGTTGGGTAGTTTTTCTCATGCACTCGCAATTGTCTTGAGGCATAAGCCATCACTTTCTCACCTTGCATAAGGACACAACCCAATCCTTGGTATGAAGTGTCACAATAAACTTCGAATGGTTCACTTGGATTAGGCAGAACTAACACTGGTGAAGTAGTTAGTCTCCTTTTCAACTCTTGAAAACTCTCTTCACAAGCATCTGTCCAGTCAAAAGCTTGATTCTTCCTTGTGAGTTAAGTGAGAGGTTTGGCAATCTTAGAAAATCCTTCAATGAACCTCCGGTAATAGCCCGCTAATCCAACAAAGCTCCGAATTTCGGTCACCATCTTCAGTCTTTCCCATTGAAGAACAACTTCTACCTTCTAAGAATCTATAACAATTCCTTCCTTTGAAATCACATGGCCCAAAAATTTCACTTCATCCAACCAAAACTCACACTTCGACAACTTGGCATACAACTCTTTCTCTTTCAAGGTTTGAAGAACTATACTGAGATGTTCGGCATGATCCTCTTAATTTTTCGAATAGATCAAGATATCGTTGATGAAAACAATGACGAACCTGTCCAAATAAGGACGAAAGATTCTATTCATATAATCCATGAAAATAGCAGGTGCATTAGTCACACCAAAAGGCATCACCAAGTACTCGCAGTCTCCATAACGAATACGAAAAGCCATTTTTGAAATATCTTCCACTTTTACTCTGATCTGATGGTAGCCCGATCGCAAATCGATCTTAGAAAACACCGCTGCTCCATTCAACTGATCCATCAAGTCATCTATCCTCGGCAAGGGATACTTGTTCTTGATCATGACCTTGTTTAATTGACGATAATCCATGCACAACCTCAAAGTACCGTCTTTCTTCCTAACTAGCAATGCTGGTGCTCCCCAAGGTGATACACTGGGTTTCACGAATTGCTTCTCCAAGAGCTCTTCCAGTTGCTTCTGGAGCTCAGCTAGCTCTGCAGGCGACATTTGGTAAGGTGCTATGGAAATAAAACCAGCTCCAGGTACAAGATCAATGGCAAATTCGATCTCCTACTCCGGTGGTAAACTAGGTATGTCTTTGGGAAAAACTTCAGGAAATTCTCAAACCACTGAAATTGCATCCACATCTACCTCATTTTTTACTTTCAAGGAAGATAATAGCACGTTTCCTCGAGCTCCTTCTTTTAAGAAAGCTTGAACTTGGTTGGCTGTCAAAAATCTAGAATTTTCTTCCAAAG
This sequence comes from Ormosia emarginata, assembly GCA_029884605.1. Classification (NCBI taxonomy): domain Eukaryota; kingdom Viridiplantae; phylum Streptophyta; class Magnoliopsida; order Fabales; family Fabaceae; genus Ormosia; species Ormosia emarginata. The sequence continues at coordinate 6,177,364 of JAQQTP010000074.1, forward strand.
GGAATACTATGGTTTTTCTAGAACAATCTAATAGGACATGGTTAGAAGATAACCAATCCATTCCTAAGATCACATCTAATTGAGATAATGGCAAACAAATCAAATCAACAGAAAAGATTCAACCTTCAACAATCAATAGACAACTCAAACAAACTTTGGTGGTAAGAACGGGTTTAGCAGTGGGAGTTGAAACAGTCAAATCAAAAGGCAAAGAAGACACAGGTAAACTAAGTCTTTTCACACAGAAATAGGAAATGAAAGAATGAGTTGCACCTGAGTCATACAGTATAGTTAAAAGATTACCTTCTATGAGACCTTCCCCATGTATAAGGTCTTTGGATTCGGAGGTGTCAGCACCACTCAGGGTGTAAACCCGACCTCCAGCTTGCGGTTTAGCAGTTCTAGCAGCATTAACGGAAGGTTCCGCCTTAGGTTGATTACAATCACGAGAAACGTGTCCAAGTTTCTCGCATCTGAAGCAAATAATCCCTTTGATAGTATAGTCTCTCGTATAGTGCTCCTTCCCGCATTTCATGCATCTCGACGTAGACACCGTTGTTTGACCTGCTCTGCCCGGACTTCCTCCAGGACTTCCACCTTGTGGCTTCTGTTATTGATTTCCAAGTGGTTTGGAATAAGGCTTCTTCTGGTAACGGTTAGAATTGTTGTTTCCTCCTCTTTGAGACCGAAAAGGTCCAAAGTTCCTATTTCTTGCATCACGCGCCTGGTCCAAGTCTTCTACCCGGCGACAAGTATCAAGTAGTTCCGAAAACCGAGTAATCTTTATAGTTATGATGGCTCTCATTACGTCATGTCTTAGGCCTTCCTCGACCTTTCGACACTTCCATGCCTCGTTCGGTTGATGTTGAAAGTAAGTTGAGAACCTCGACAAGCTCTCGAATTTAGCAGCATATTCGTTCATAGTCATATTTCCCTACCGCAAACCAAGGAATTCCATCTCCTTAGCATGTCTAGCACTTTCCAGGAAATACTTGTTCAAGAATCTCTCCTTAAATAATTCCCAATTAATTGCTCGATTTTCAGCCTCCAACAACCTCTGCTCTCCGGTCCACTAATCCTCTACGTCCCCAATCAGTGTGAACGCAACATAAGTCACTTTCCTGTCGTTGGCACAGTTCATACCCATGAATATCTTTTCCAGCTCTTTGATCCACAAAGTAGCCTTTTCAAGATTAAACTCTCCTTTGAATTATAGAGGGTTAGTGCGATGAAATTCTGCCAGATTCTGGGCATCAGTAGTAGCCTTCAATTGTTGTGCAGTCTTTTCTTGTTGTTGAGCCATTTGTTGGTTTCGTTGCAACATAGCTTCAGCCATCTTCTGGATTGCGTCGATTGTAGCAGTCATGTCTCCTCTGCGAGCCATAATTCTTCTCAGATAAAGCTATACAAAACATAGAGAAAAGTCAGATGTATCCTTACGGAATACCAAACATAGAGAATCACACAGCACAAACAAGATAGTCCAAAACCACATGACCCAAAAGAAAACTTAAACCGACGCTCTGACACCAAGATAGTGTAACACCCCTTTTTCTTAATACCGCGAAGAAGGTACGTCACACCATAATACAAAAGACACGAAATAAATTGCGGAAAATAATAGTTACAGTGATTAATTAAAACCAGGTTCATTATTAACACAAGATTATATAGTTTGTACTCTTGATAGCGAAATAATTGAACGTCGAAATATGCGCTACATTTATTTTTTCTTTTTGTATAATAAAAGAAATAAGAATAAATACAGATACAATAGAATTAACATAAACTAAGGACTATACATTCATAATATATATATATATATATATATATATATATATATATTATATGCATCAGCCTATTTAGTTACATCCCAAAATGTACAAAAAGTAAAGGCTTTACACACCTAAGATAGTTATAATTTACACCCATAAGCTAGCAAAACGTCAGGCTTCCCCAAAAAGATAAACAGTTAGCCATCAGTAGTCACCTACAGTATCAGCCCCCACAACTGACGAGAAGGAACCATAGCCGGGTCCTCCTCAGGGTCCTCCTCATTTGATGAAATTGCCATCGAAGCGACCGAATTTTGGCCAGAAGCCCGAGCAGTGGAGAGGAATGAATCCTCCTGTGGGATGTAGTATAGATCATCCCACAGATTTCTAACTGGCAGGTAGAACTCCAGGTGGACAAAAATAGTAAAATAAAAAACAAGTTTGTCGTAGCGGCCCCACGCCAAAGAGACAGTCAGCTCCCCGGGATAAATGCACCGGTCAGTGCTCAAGTTGATGTGTCAGCAGTCTGGCCCTCCATGGAAGGTCATACAGGCATACCCCAAAAATCGATGTGGACGCGTCCTTAGCAAGCTCTAGTCTAGATATGGCCAAAATTCCAGAAACTTAGGTGTTTCCTTCCCCTCCTCACGAACGTCTTCTCAGTAGTGCACAGTCTGACAAAAATGCAAAAAATATAGAAAGAGATGAGACACCCAGCTTTTAGTACCAAAATGGCAGCAATAAAATGAAACGGCGCTAGACACCCACATATAAACATAATTCATATATTTAATTACAGTAATACTTAAAATTAACAGCAAGTATCATCAATAATAGATAGAAAACATCAACATTTCCAAACAATCAAATAATTATTGCGGTAATGATAATAAATACTTTTCACAATTATAAATGCTCATGCTCAATGAATTATGAGACTGACAGTTCACAATGCAAATGGTACCATAATTCCTACTCCATGGAGCTAGACATAAACATTTTCGGAGTGAATGATCAAGGAGTTATGCCAGTATCTCGTTAGCCAAAATAATTAGTGTGCTCATCTCATAAAAATATTTGCGCAATATGGCTTATACATGGCACCTCAACAGTTGATCACGATATAGGATTGCGTCTCAGTCCGGATCATCGGTGTGTTTACATCGGTCTATCCCACGGCCCCAGTGGAGCTACCACTGTTTATTGTGAGACACCTGCACCCCGATGCCCCCAGAGCCAACCATTATGACCCTATGCTTAGTCTACTCGCACCCGCACATAGGTGTTATTCAAACTCCTAGGCATACATCGCCTTTTCAACAATGTCCAACGGACAACACATATGCATGACGATGCAATGTACATCATGTATGTTTATCAATGATATATTTATCATAAGCATACCACAATGGCATATATATGTACATGGCTCAATATCAACATGTCATAATTTCCTCAAGTACACAACCACAAGTACTAAGCCCACATAGGGTCTCACAATGACATAGAATCAATTTTTTACATCAATATGTTTTCGTGGTTCATCATTTCTCACAAGTCCACATTATGGATCCCTATTCTCAAAGTCTTTAGCTTTGGTCAATTATGAAAATTTTAAGTTGAGTGACCCTTCAAAACCGTGACACTCTCAAGAGTTATTACTCAATTTAATTCTTCCACTTAATTATGGATTATGCATGTCTCTAAATTCTTAATCTTCAAGGATGTATCAAGGCATCATTTAAACCCTAAATTTTCTCTAAAAACCATGGCCTCACTAGGTCTTCAAGGTTCCAATTTCTTTCCATGTTATGTATTAATTTCTTGATAAATAATTACTCGAATTTTAGTTCACTCAAAATCAATCCAATCCCCCCAAAATACAAGCCAAACCGTGACCTCACTTTAGCATAGGAAACCCTCAATTTTTTTTTCATTCATTAATTTTAATATTACGATCCATTTTATCAAATAAGCTTCATTTTATTTGTGTACAAAATCAATCTATATCCCTAAATTCTAGTCAAAACCGTGGCCTCACATTAGGGTAGGAAACTCCAAATTTTTCATTTAACAACCCTAACATGATCAAGCATTTTCAACACATCCAATACATTCAAGACCATCAATCAAGCATTAATCAAATTTCAAGAATACATAAACATACAAAATCACCAAACAAAGTGAGCATACAAAGGTTCCCTCACCACCAATAATGGTTGAAGTAAGTAGTCTCCCTCTTACCTAAAGGAAGAACACAAAAATGATCTCCTTCTTGCTTCTTGGTAGTTTCGATTTTGGGGTCCAAAAACCCTAGGAATTTCAAGACAAAGAATCAATATCAATGGTTGAAAAAAAAGATCCATGGTCATCAAAGAGACCACGGAACACAAAAATCAAGAGAAAGGAGAAGAAAAATGAAAACTTTACCTTAAAGCTTGAAGCTTTGTCTTAGAAGACAATGGAGGTGAAGATAGATTTTGAAGAAGATTTCTAAATAGGAAGTGTAGAGAAGGTTGAGGTAAGTATGCAAATGGTGTTGAAGAAGAGAAAAGTGAAGAAAAATGGATGCATTATGGGGCTGTAATTTTCATATGGAGAGGGGGAGAAGAAGAGAGAAGATGGAGAGAAATGAAGAAGATGAAGTTAGAGCGAGAAAGTGTTATGATAGAAATGAGATATTTTGAGTGAAATGTTTAAGTGTGGAGGCAAAAATTTTGCCTCCCTTAGGCCAAGGTAGCCGCAGCAATGGTGAGAGAGAAGGGGGAGATTTTTGGCTTCCCCAACAAGCCAAGGGTAGTTTAGTCATTTGGTAGTCAAAGCTTCTCAAAGAAGCTTTGATTAAAATACAATAAATTTGAATTAAAGTGGATTTGCTTAGACTTAAAGTAAATTACATTAGGATAATGTGATAGGGTTTTTAATACATATTATTATCCAATGGACAATTGTTACAGTTGACAGAAGTTAGCATTAATTGTCCAACAGATAAAATTTTACATAGCGATTTAATATTTTATCTATTAAAACTTTTCAAAAAATGTGAAATCTCGTAAATCGTATCTAGCCTTGTGTTTAGTAAGATCTCCCGTCGACGTTTCCACAGATCAAGGTTCTCGGTAAAAATATTTCATTTTCCTGACTCCACTCAATTTGTACGCAAAATGAGAAATAATATTAAAATATTTCGCATTCTTAGAAAAATCTAGAAAAATTCTCAAAAATCACAAATATTAGAAAATGAATATTTATCATAAAATAAATAAAATTTGGGGTGTTACAGTGATAGGACAATTCAAACATATTTTGGATGTAACAACAGGCTTGACAGTTGGTGTAGAAACAATCAACTGGAAACTCAGAGAAGACACAAGCAGTTTCAACTGATCCACACAATTATATGCAATAAATGAATGCATCGCACCCGAATCATATAGCACATTCGAAAGATTACCTTCAATGATACCTTCCCCCTGAATAAGATCTTCAGACTAAGAAGCTTCAACTCCGGTCATCGTGTATACTCGCCCTCCAGATCGTGGCTGAGTAGCACGAACATTACTCATTACTGGCTTCCTCTCCGGCTAGTTGTAATCCCTAGAAACATGTTCAGGTTTTCTGTAGTTGAAACAGATTGTTCCTTTGATCGAAAAATCTCTTGATATGTGGCCACTCTTTCAACATTTAAAGCATCTTGGCGTAAACGCCACATTTGGACTAGCTCTGTTACCACTAGAACTTCCCCCAACAGATGGACGTTGAGGCTGACTTCCTGGTGGTCACAAATAACGTTTTCACTGAAATCGGCTATTGTTGTTGTTGCCTCCTCTTTGGAACCTAGTCGGTCCAAAGGTACGATTTCTTGGACCTCATGATGGCTCCAACTCCTCGAGTCGTCGACATGTGTCCATCAAAGCAGGAAATTCATTCATCCTCATGGGTAGCACTCCTCGCTTCAACTCTACCCTCAGGCCTTCCTCAAACTTGTGGCATTTCCACGCCTCATCAGGTTGAATCTGGAAATACCTTGAGAACTGTGACAAGCTCTCAAATTTGGCAGCATATTCACCAACAGTCATATTGCCTTGACGTAAACCAAGAAATTCCATTTCCATGGCATGTCGAGCACTTGTAGGAAAGTACTTTTCCAGAAATACTTCGCTGAATACTTCCCAGGTAATTTCAGTTCCCTTTACTTGTAGAAATCAGCGGGTTCCTCTCCACCAGTTCTCACCATCACGTCTCAACGTAAAAGTAGCATACGTCACTTTCTAATCATCTGCGCACCCCATTCCTTCAAATATCCTTTCCAAGTCTTGTATCCAAAGACTCGCCTTCTCTGGGTCAAATTCGCCTCTAAACTGTGGCGGGTTATTATGCCTAAACTCAGACAAGTTTAGGGCATTAACAGTCACATCTTGTTGTTGAGCTGCTCGTTGATTTTGTTGGGTAATCACTTCCGTCATTCGTTGCATAGCCTCAGCAGCTGCAGTCATTGGGTCCACATTACGTTCTTCAACCGCCAGACATCTTCTTTCTTCAACAAGACAAAACAAAGTCAGATGTTGCCTTTCGGAAACAAATCGCAGAGAATCATACAACACAAGCAAAAATAGACCTAACCACAACCCCAAAAGACTCTAACTTGGGCTCTAATGCTAACTAATGTAACATCCTAATGAGGATGTCACATTTGCGATATAATAATAAAAAACCTTACCTAAGTTATAAAACATTTAGTACATAATTAATATGAGTTGTAAAATTTTTATTTTTATATATGATATCATTAAATAAAATAAAACGAATCACAAAACAAAACAAACTATTATTACACACTATAATATACATATGATTTTGTTTCAAGTACACAAATAATTTACAACTACAAATATTTAATAAAGCAGTAAAAAGTTTGATACCATACTAAAACATAAACATGCCTAATTGCACATCAAAGATTTCTAACCCTCTGAAGGATCATCCTCAGATGGATCATCGGATGACAGAAATCATCGGATGACAGAAATCCTGGATGTCTCGCAGCTCTACAGATAGAAGTTTGTGCTGCCGATACACTATTGATCTCACTAGGTGCATGAAAACGTCCACCCCAGTAACGTCTCAGAGTCAAATGCATCTCAAGATGTAAATACAGAGTAGTAGTAAAAATAGGTGCTCCATCAAACTCTCTACGTAGGGTCACCATCAGACGCCCCACATAGACTACTGATCCTCTATCTTCATGCAGTCTCCAAGCCTTAGAACCTCCGCGAAAATCAAGTCTCACAAAACTAAAGAAATCAAGCAAAGCCATAACCACAAGATCAATCCAAATGATATGGGTGATCTAATGGTTCGCCTTCCTCGAACTGATCGCTCGGTTGCTGGTCTTCCGGGTACTGAATCTCTAGAGGCTGCTCCTCTTCCTCTTCCTTAAACTCTTAACAGAATATAATAATATATAGAAACACATACAAAGAGGTAAGACAATCTACATCATTACAAGCATGGCATTAAAGAAAATGACCATACAAACATATATCATAATTTAACACAATAATGCATGCTAACACATCATACAATATCTCAAATTTACACATCAAACATAATATCTCAAGTTAAACATAAACAATCACATTATGATGCAGACCACAAATGCAAATATACACCTACTCATTCCTACTCCATGGAGCTAAACACAGATATCAGAGAGAATGATCCGAAAGACCTATCCGTACCTCAGGCTGCCCAACCAACCATTACACAGTCAAACGTTGTGTAAATAATCCACAGTCAAAACATCGTGTAAGTAGTACACAGTCAAATACGTCATGCACCACAGGCATTGTACTAGACAATCTCCACAAGATCCTGATTAAAAATAGTATTTGTCGAGATCATTAGTGTGTTGCCCATTACCACGGCCCAGAGGAGCTACCAACTGTCTACATGTATAATCCTCCGCACACTAATGCCTCCAAGATCAATCAATGAACCACACTATGCCTATCACACCCACAACACGATGTAATTCATCTCGTCAGCCAATCACCAATTTTAACCAAATTGACACATCTCTCAATGTATTAACATAAACCAAAATTACACAAATACCTTTATTATCACTATAAACTATAATTGCAACAATACCCTCAGTATCGGTATTAACCAAATGTAGTATGTCTCTACTTGACAGTACTATTTCTCAACATGTCTGGGTCCACCACTTTGGCCCGACAGTAAAACTTACTATTTCTTTTAGTCGCGTAGAAATTTTATCGTATTTTCACAATCATGTCACTTTTTCAACCATTATTAAATCGCGTAAATATATTTTAACGTTTTTAAATATCGCATAATGTTTTTAAAATCATTTTCTCAATCACGTAAGATTTTTAAATCATTTTCTGAATCACGTAAGATTTTTAAATCGTTTTCTGAATCGCATAAGATTTTTAAATCGTTTTCTCAATCGTGTAGCCTAAAAATCTTTATTTTAAATACGCGTAAGCTATTTCTAGTATTTTTCAACTACGTTAATATTTTCTTTATGTTCTAATTATACTTCGAAACTTTCCCCATTATTTGTCCACTTTTAATTAATTTTGACAGTATTTTGTCTAGAAAATTCATTAAATGATATTTTCTACATTTTTCTTTAAAAATTACCTTACTTTAATTCTAACTATTATTTACACTTTGAAACTCACTAATGTGCTTCAAAACTCAAAGGTGAGCTTCTACGTTAACATTTTTCAAGTGTTCACTTTATTTCTTATTTATAATTAATTCCACTAATTTAGGTTTCTAAAACTAAATTGATTTATTTTGTTCTCCAAAAATTCATTGAATTTGAATTCTCTTTAAGTTAATTACTTAATCCACATTAGAAAAAAATTTTGGAAATCAAATATACAAAATGTGGCATTTTGGCCGAATTCAACATAATCTTTACAAATGATCTTTAAATCATTTTCCATCTTCTAAATCAATTTCAAATTCATTATTTTACCTAAATTCATTAAGCCATTGTTTTAGAAAACAGTTGAGAACATTTTGGTTCTCTTTTTCTTAGTGAAGCCGTGAGCTTCCTTGTGTTCTTTGGAACACTCATGCAAATCCTCACATATTATTGACATCCTACAATAATAATCATACATCTATAAACATATGCATTATATTTTAAAGCTATAGACATGCTTGCAAATAAAATCAACCACAAATAAAAAAAAAAGACATTAAACAACCAAGTGAATGAATCCTTATGGATTCTTCACCACAAATACATCCATTTTCTTATCACCATACAAAGTTGATGAGATTAAATCTCCCTCTTACCTTAAGGGAAGACAAACTCCTTCTAACTCTTCCTAGTGATTTTCGTGTGACCTTCAAAGAATCCCTAACAAGCTCAAACAAATTTTAAAGAGTCATAACTATAGGAGAAAAATATAAACCATGGATCAACCATGGCTTAGAACATCAAAAATCAAGTTAGAAATAAGAAACAAAGATTTTCACCTTGTAGGAAAAATCTTCAAAGTGATTTTCCAAGCTCAAGATGAATTTTTTTGAAGAAACTTTCAACTAGAGAAGTTCTTAGAATGAAGTTTAGATTTGAGAAGTAAGGTTAGATAAAAATTTAGAAGAGTGGAGGTGTTGGTTGTAGGTGTTGGCCGATTGGTTCTACGAGAAAGACTTTGGAGTTGTTCTTGGTGTTCTTGGAGAGAAAAAGGAAATATTTGGTGATAGTAAAGTTTGAAGATGAAATAACTAAGTAAAAATGTTCTCTACCTCTTCTAATTTTCACTTGGCCATGGAGCTCTCTCAAAGGAGGTGGCCATCATTGTTGACCCTCCAAGACTTCCTAACAACCTTAGATGTGATCTAGGGTGGATATCAAATGCTTTGTCTCCAAGCTTGCTTCTCATTGGTGTAGGAAAAACCAAGTCATCTAGTGACTAAGCTCTTCTTGAAGGTGCCATAACCGAATGGCCTTAGGAGAAGCAAACTAGGTTTTAGTTCATTTGGTTTCCTAGTTAGGTTTAGGTAAATTTAGTTAGGCTTCTTAGTTACTTAGTTAGCCATTTAGTTAGCTAAGATGACTAACCATCTCCTAGATTTCTCTAGAACCTTCTCTAACTAGAACTTAAATAGATAGCTAACTAGGTTTACTTCATTTAGTTACTACATAAGCTTCCTATACTAACTTAGTTAGGTTTAAGCTAACTTGATTAAGCTTTCTAGTTTAATCTTAACAAGTCCAACCACTTTTGTGGACTAAAATCCTATTGGTCTAGAAACTTTGAAGCCACTATTGTTGACTAGCTCCCATTGGCTTAGAATTAAATCTAGCTAGAAACGTTGATTGCTTCTCCAAATGCGGGTCCCACAGACTTTTCTGGGTTCATGGTCCATTTTGGTGCAGATTTCTACTGTTTTTGAGACAGTGGGTACTATCCAATAAAATAATATTATAATAATATAAAATATTTTTATTCCACAGTTAAATTCTAAAAATTAAAAGATTAATACATGTATCATTCAAAATTTGGTTTAGTAAGATCCCCCAGCTCCGAATAATTAAATTAAGATTTTTTCGGCCAGAAAATTATTATTTTCTTGACTCGAAGTAAATCATACACAATGATCAAATACAATCACGAAATAGTCAAATTCTATTTATAACTCACAAAAAACATAAAACAGTACATTTATGACAATATTGTACTTAACTCAAAAGTTGGGGTGTTACAACTCTCCCCCATTAATAGAAATTTCATCACTGAAATTTGTCGTACCTTAGAACAGGTGAGGGTATTGCTCCCTCATTTTATCTTCCAGCTCCCAGGTAGCATCTCCTATTATATCGTTCCATATCACTTTTACCACTTCGATCATCTTCCCTCGAAGTTGTTTCACTCTCCTGTCCTCAATTCTAACAGGAAGTGTCTCATACGTCAAATTATCTTTCAATTGTACTTCATCTGGCTGTATAACATGCATTGGATCGAGAATATATTTTCTCAGTTGAGACACCTGGAATACATTATGGAGATTGGATAGAAAAGGTGGTAAGGCTATTTAATAAGCTACAGGACCTATCCGACGAATAATCTGATAAGGCCCAATGAACTTAGGAGTGAGCTTTCTGGATTTGATAACCCTTCCGACACCAGTCGTAGGTGTTACTCGCACAAACACATGCTCACCTTCCATAAATTCAAGAGGTCACCTTCGCTTATCAGCATAGCTCTTCTGTCTGCTTTGAGTCGTCCTTATTTTCTCTTGAATCATCTTCACTTTTTCTGTAGTTTGTTGCACAAGATCAGGCCCAATAGTCATACTTTCCCCATCTTGATACTAACACAAAGGTGTTCGGCATCGTCGTCCATATAGAGCCTCATAGGGTGCCATCCCTATACTTGAGTGAAAACTATTATTGTAGGTGAATTCTATCAGAGACAAGAATTCATCCCAACTCCCTTGTTATTCCAACACACAAGCACGCAACAAATCTTCCAACGACTGTATTGTTCTTTTTGTTTGACCATCAGTCTGTGGGTGATAGGCAGAACTCAGACGTAACTTAGTCCCCGTGGCTTCTTGCAAACTTCGCCAAAATCTCGACGTAAACCTCGGATCTCTATCAGAAATTATACTTGCGGGCACTCCATGAAGTCTAACAACTTCACCGATGTACACCTGGGTTAATCGTTCTAATGAATACTTAATATTGATCGGCAAAAAGTGTGCTGACTTCGTAAACTTATCAACTATAACCCATATAGAATCATGACCCTTCCTCGTTCTTGGAAATCCGGTAACAAAATCTATCGAGATACTATCCCATTTCCATTTGGGAATAGTTAAAGGTTGTAACATATCGGCTGGTCGTTGATGTTTCACCTTTGCCTTTTGACAGACAAGGCAAGATGCTACACGTTCTGCCACATCTCTCTTCATCCTTGGCCACCAAAACATCTGCTTTAAATCTTGATACATCTTAGTCATTCCCGGATGCATACTTAAACTGCTAGTATGAGCTTCGTCCAAAATTGATTGCTTAACATCGGGATCATTAGGTATACAAATTCTTCCTTCAAATCTTAAGACTCCATCAGATCCCTCCTCCACCGTTGCCTTATGACCTTGCTTCAAAAATTCCTTTTCATTTTGTAAAAACGAATCCTCATCCTATTTCTCTCGAATTACATTTATCAAGTCATTCAAAACTACAACCTTACTTAGATGAATCTTTCCTGGTACTAATTCCACAGACAACCACAGATCTCTAGACTGGTTGATCAATACCTCTTCCTTTATCATCATGGTAGAAACACTGATCACCTTTCTACTCAAAGTATCTGCCACCACATTCGCCTTTCTTGGATGGTATTAAAGCTGAAAATCATAATCCTTCAAGAACTCTAACCATTGCCTCTGCCTCATGTTCAATTCCTTCTGATCAAACAAGTATTTTAGACTCTTGTGATCACTAAAGATAATGAACATAGCTCCATACAGAAAATGCCTCCACACTTTCAATGCAAAAACCACTGCGGCTAGTTCCAAATCATGCGTTAGGTAATTCCTCTCATGTACCTTCAACTGTTTTGAAGCATAAGCCACCACATTCCTATTTTGCATCAACACACATCCTAACCCTTGGTAAGAAGCGTCACAATACACCTCAAAAGACTTGTTAGGATCTGGAAAAATCAGTACTGGTGCAGTCGTTAATCTCTTCTTCAACTCTTGGAAACTTACTTCACGTTCCTCCGTCCAATCAAAAGCTTGACTCTTCCTTGTGAGCTACGTAAGTGGTCCAGCTATCTTAGAAAAACCTTCAATAAACCTTCGGTAATATCTGGCCAATCCAACAAAACTTCAGACCTCCGTCACTATCTTAGGCCTTTCCCACTGCAAAATAGTCTCCACCTTCGACGGATCTACCGCAATACCTTCCTTGGAAATCATGTGGCCCAGAAATTGAACTTCTTCTAACCAAAACTCACACTTCGCTAACTTTGCATACAGCTTCTTTTCTTTCAAAATGACGAGAACTATACTGAGGTGTTCAGCATGCTCTCCCTGATTTTGAGAGTAGATCAGAATGTCATCGATAAAAACAATGACAAATCTGTCTAAGTATGGACGAAAAATCCTATTCATATAATCCATGAATATTGCAGGAGCATTCGTCACTCCGAACGGTATCACTTGATACTCATAGTGCCCAAAACGAGTTCGGAAAGCTGTCTTAGGTATATCCCCTACCTTTACACGAATCTGATGATAACCAGATCGTAGATCTATCTTAGAGAAAATAACTGCTCCCTTCAACTGGTCCGTCAAATCGTCAATCATCGGAAGTGGATACTTATTCTTTATTATAACCTTGCTCAACTGACGATAGTCCACACAAAGACGAGAAGTTCCATCCTTTTGCTTAACTAGCAGTATTAGAGCTCCCTACGGTGAAACACTAGGTCGCACAATCTGTTTCTCCAACAGTTCTCCAATTGTTTCTTCAACTCAACTAGCTCTACTGGCGACATCCGATATGGTGCAATCGAAATAGGACCTGCTCCTAGTACCAAGTCGATAGAGAATTCAATTTCTCTTTCTAGTGGTAAACCGGGTACATCATCAGAAAAAACCTCTAGAAACTCATTAACGATAGGAATAACGTTCACATCTTTCTCATTTTTTACTTCTAAAGAAGACAACAACATGTATCCTTGGGCTCCATCTCCCAACAATGATTTGACTTTAACGGCAGTCAAAAATCTAGAATTCTTATCCTTAGGAAAAATTATGGTTTTGTTGGCACAGTCTAGTAGAATATGGTTAGAAGATAACCAATCCATTCCTAGTATTATATCTATCTCAATAAGAGGTAAACAAACAAAATTGATAGAAAAATACACAATCATTTATGGTGATTGTAATGCCCCTTTTTCTTAATACCGTGAAAAAGGTACGTCAGACCATAATACAAAAGACACGAAATAAATTACGAAAAATAATAGTTACAGTGATTAATTAAATCTCGGTTCATTATTTACACAAGATTATATAGTTTGTACTCTTGATAGCGAAATAATTGAATGTCGAAATATGCGCTACATTTTTTTTTTGTATAATAAAAGAAATAAGAATAAATACAGATACAATAAAATTAATATAAACTAAGGACTATACATTCACAATATATATATATATATATATATATATATATATATATATATATATTATATTCATCAACCTGTTTAGTTACATCCCAAAATATAGAAAAAGTAAAGGCTTTACCTACCCAAGATAGTTACAATTTACACCCAAAATCTAGTAAAACGTCAGGCTTCCCCAAAAAGATAAACGGCTAGCCATCAATAGTCACCTACAGTATCAGCCCCTACGACTGACGAGAAGGGACCGTAGCTGGGTCCTCCTCAGGGTCCTCTTCATCCGATAAAATTGCCATCAGAGTGACCGAATTTCAGGCAAAAGCCCGAGTAGTGGAGAGGAACGAATCCTCCTGTGGGGTGTAGTATAAATCATCCCACAGATCTCTAACTGGTCGGTAGAACTCCAGGTGGACAAAAGTTATAAAATCAAAAACAGGCGTGTCGTAACGGCCCCACACCAACGAGATAGTCAGCTCCCTATGATAAATGCACCGGTCAGTGCTCAAGTTAATGTGCCAGCAGTCTGGCCCTCCATGGAAGGTCATACGGGCATACCATAAAAATCGACATGGACGCGACGATATCCTCAGTAAGCCCTAGCCCAGATAAGGCCAGAAGCCCAGAAACTCAAGTGTTTCCTTCCCCTCCTCACGAACGTCTTCTCAGTAGTACACAATCAGACAGAAATGCAGAAAAAACAGGAAATACAAAAAATATAGAAAGAGGTGAGACACCCAGCTTTCAATACCAAAATGGCAGCAAGAAAACAAAACGGCGCTGGACGCCCACATATAAACACAATTCATATATCCAATTACAGTAATACTTAAAATTAACAGTAAGAGCAGAACAACCATAATTAACAGCAAGATAACAGGCAGACAACATCAACATTTCCAAACAATCAACTAATTATTGCGGTAATGATAATAGATACTTTTCACAATTATAAATGCTCATGCTCAATGAATTATGAGATTGACAGTTCCCAATGCAAATGGTACCAAAATTCCTACTCCATGGAGCTAGACATAAACATTTTTGGAGTGAACAATCAAGGAGTTATGCCTGTATCTCGTTAGCCAAAATAATTAGTGTGCTCATCTCATAAAAATATTTGCGCAATACGGCTTATACATGGCACCTCAACAGTTGATCACGATATAGGACAACGTCTCAGTCTGGATCGTCGGTGTGTTTGCATCGATCTATCCCACGGCCCCAGTGGAGATACCATTGTCTATTGTGAGACACTCACACCCCGACGCCCCCAGGGCCAACCACTATGACCCTATGCTTAGTCTACTCGCACCCGCACATAGGTGTTATTCAAACTCCTAGGCATACATCGCCTTTTCAACAATGTCCAATGGACAACACATATGCATGACGACGCAATATACATCATGTATGTTTATCAATGATATATTTATCATAAGCATACCACAATGGCATATATATGTACATGGCTCAATAACAACATGTCATCATTTCCTCAAGTACACAACCACAAGTACTTAGCCCACATAGGGTCTCACAATAATATAGAATCAATTTTCTACATCAATATGTTTTCGTGGTTCATCATTTCTCACAAGTTCACATTATGGATCCCCATTCTCAAAATCTTTAGCTTTGGTCAATTATAAAAATTTTAAGTTGAGTCCTTCAAAACCGTGACACTCTCAAGAGTTATTACTCAATTTAATTCTTCAACTTAATTATGGATTATGTATGTCTCTAAATTCTTAATCTTCAAGGATGCATCAAGGCATCATTTAAACCCTAAATTTTCTCTAAAAACCGTGGCCTTACTAGGTCTTCAAGGTTCCAATTTCTTTCTATGTTATGTATTAATTTCTTGATATATAATTACTCAAATTTTAGTTCACTCAAAATCAATCCAATCCCCCCAAAATACAAGCCAAACCGTGACCTCACTTTCGCATAGGAAATCCTCAAATTTTTTTTTTCCATTCATTAATTTTAATATTACCATCCAACATTTTATCACATAAGCTTCATTTTATTTGTGTACAAAACCAATCTATATTCCTAAATTCTAGTCAAAACCGTGGCCTCACATTAGGGTAGGAAACTCCAAATTTTCCATTTAACAACCCTAACATGATCAAGCATTTTCAACACATCCAATACATTCAAGATCATCAATCAAGCATTAATCAAATTTCAAGAATACATAAACATACAAAATCACCAAACAAAGCGAGCATACAAAGGTTCCCTCACCACCAATAATGGTCGAAGTGAGTAGTCTCCCTCTTACCTAAAGGAAGAACACAAAAATGATCTCCTTCTTGCTTATTGGTAGTTTCGATTTTGGGGTCCAAAAACCCTAGGAATTTCAAGACAAAGAATCAATATCAATGGTTGAAAAAGAAGTCCATGGTCATCAAAGAGACCATGGAACACGAAAATGAAGAGAAAGGAGAAGAAAAATGAAAACTTTACCTTAAAGCTTGAAGCTTTGTCTTAGAAGACAATGGAGGTGGAGATAGATTTTGGAGAAGATTTCTAAATAGAAAGTGTAGAGAAGGTTGAGGTGAGTATGGAAATGGTGTTGATGAAGAGAAAAGTGAAGAAAAATGGTTACATTATGGGGCTGCAATTTTCGTATAGAGAGGGGGAGAAGAAGAGAGAAGATGGAGAGAAATGAAGAAGATGAAGTTAGAGAGAGAAAGTGTTATGATAGAAATGAGATATTTTGAGTGAAATGTTTAAGTGTGGAGGCAAAAATTTTGCCTCCCTTAGGCCAAGGTAGTCGCGGCAATGGAGAGAGAGAAGGGGGGATTTTTGGATTCCCCAACAAGCCAAGGGTAGCTTGGTCATTTGGTAGTCAAAGCTTCTCAAAGAATCTTTGATTAAAATACAATAAATTTGAATTAAAGTAGGTTTAATTAGACTTAAAGTAGATTACATTAGGATAATGTGATAGAATTTTTAATACATGTTATTATCCAATGGACAATTGTTATAGTTGACAGAAGTCAGTATTAATTATCCGGCGGATAAAATTTTACACAGTGATTTATTATTTTATCTGTTAAAATTTCTCAAAAAACATGAAACTTTGTAAACCGTGTCCAGCCTCTGGTTTAGTAAGATCCCCTGTCGACGTTTCCACAGATCAAGGTTCTCGGAAAAAAATAATTCATTTTCCAGGCTCCACTTAGTTTGCACGCAAAATGAAGAATAATATTAAAATATTCCACGTTCTTAGAAAAATCCAGAAAAATTCTCAAAAATCACAAATATTAGAAAATGAATATTTATCATAAAATAAATAAAATTTGGGGTGTTACAACTCTCCGCAACAAATAAGAATTTAGTCCTCGAAATTTCTATACCTTAAAATAACTCTAGGTATTGCTCCTTCATCTTCTCCAGTTGCTTCATTCCAGATCACTTTCACCAATGGTATGTCTTTCCCCCTGAGTTACCTCATTCTCCTATCCTCAATCCTTATAGGAGTCGTTTTATAAGTCAAGTTTTCTTTTTATTGTACTGAATCGGGTGCTATGACATGATCAAGACTCAGAATGTATTTTCGAAGTTGTGACACATGAAAAACATTGTGGAGATTTGAAAGAAAAGTTGGTAAAGCTATTTAAGGTCCAAGGTGGAAGCAACAGACCCCGGGTCGACCTATCCGAGATGAAGAATTTGATAAGGTCCAAGGAATTTTGGAGTGAGAGCTAATTGAATATTTTTCATTATTGGATTTGAGACTTGAGTTCCCTGAAAATCATGAATTTTATCGAGCTCCCTTTGATGAAGAGCTCGAAGTCCGATTCGTAGGCGTGACTTTCAAGAACACATGCACTCCTTCCTCAAGATGTAATAATGGAGAAATTCGATTTTGAGCTTTTGAAGTTTCGGGTTTGATAGGTTTCCTCCATGAAGAACACATTTGTCAGAAAAAGAAGTCTAGTAGGTCATTTTTTGTCGGAACAGAGGTGCTGAAGTTGGGTTTGAGCAACCTACGGTATTTGGGACATATCTGGGCGAGCCGTTCTCATCTTTCTACAACTTTCATGAAGAATCATCTTAACGTTTTTGTCAAGTCAGACACAAAATTTTGTCCTCATCCATGAATAAGATCAGTCCGATGGTACTCAGTCACTCATCCACTCACCCATTCATCTTAATACCAATGGTAAAATTTCATCCCAACTTCCAGTCTGCTATATAGCACAAGCCCTCAATAAATCCTCCAATGATTATATTATTCTCACCCGATTGGCCACTTCCCTTTGTCATTTTGTACCGTGGAGGTAAAAGGCAGAACTCAAATGTAACTCTCCTTCATTTTCTCTCTTAGTTTCTTGTTTCTTCATAGTTTCTTCTTGTTTCTTCATAGTTTTTCTTGTGATTTCCCATCGCTTCTTGAAGACTTTGCCAAAATTTTGATGTAAATCTTGGATCTCAATCTATTGAAATGATACTTGTAGGCACACCATGCAAGTGGTCGACAATCTCACCAATGTAATCTCGGTGTGTGATTAGACCTTAGTGTAATTGGTTTTCTAAATCTTAATGCAATTGTTGGGTCAATTTAATATCACAATTGCATAAAAACATAATTGAGCATGTTGGAATAAAAGGATATGTGGATTTACATTATTATATAAATCTAGTGGATTCAATCTCTTAACCAATTTTCTTATATTGTTGATTTTAGTTTGTTTATTGTTATCTTTGTTCATCAAAACTCCAAAACCCCCCTTTTAATTGCTATTGGTTAATCGAGTTTTCCAATGGATATCTTATGTTGATCGGCAAGAAGTGTGCTGTCTTCGTAAATCGATCCACAATTATCCATATTGAATCATATCCTCTTTCAACTGATCCATCAAGTCGTCTATCCTCGACAAAGGATACTTGTTCTTGATCGTGACCTTATTTAATAGACGATAATCCATGCATAACCTCGAACTCAAAGTAGCTTTGTCCCCGTCTTCTTCTTCCTAACTAGCGAAAATACTTTGGTGCTCTCCCAAGGTGATATCATGTTGATCGGCAAGAAGGGTCTCGACAATTACCCATATTGCTTCTCCAAGAGCTCTTCCAAAGGATACTTGCTTCTTGAGCTCGAAGTACCGTCTTTCTTCCTAACTAGCTGCCGGTGCAGTGACATTTGGTAACGCGCTATGGAAATAAGACCAGCTCCAGGCACAAGATCAATGGCAAATTCGATCTCCTACTCCGGTGGTAAACCAGGTATGTCTTCGGGAAAAACTTCAGGAAATTCTCAAACCACTGAAATTGCATCCACATCTACCTCATTTTCGACTTTGAAGGAAGATAATAGCACGTATCCTCGAGCTCCTTCTTTTAAGAAAGCTTGAACTTGGTTGGCTGTCAAAAATCTAGAATTTTCTTCCAAAGGGAATACTATGGTTTTTCTAGAATAATCTAATTGGACATGGTTAGAAGATAACCAATCCATTTCTAAGATCACATCTAATTGAGATAATGGCAAACAAATCAAATCAACAGAAAAGATTCATCCTTCAACAATCAATGGATAACTCAAACAAACTTTGGTGGTAAGAACGGGTTTAGCAGTGGGAGTTGAAACAGTCAAATCAAAAGGTAAAGAAGACATAGGTAAACTAAGTCTTTTCACACAGTCATAGGAAATGAAAGAATGAGTTGCACCTGAGTCGTACAGTATAGTTAAAAGATTACCTTCTATGAGACCTTCCCCTTGTATAAGGTCTTTGGATTCGGAGGCGTCAGCACCACTCAGGGTGTAAACCCGACCTCCAGCCTGCGGTTTAGCAGTTCTAGCAGCATTAACGGAAGGTTCCGCCTTAGGTTGATTACAATCACATGAAACGTGTCTAGGTTTCTCGCATCTGAAGCAAATCATCCCTTTGATAGTAAAGTCTCTCGTATAGTGCTCCTTCCCGCATTTCATGCATCTCGACGTAGACGCCGTTGTTTGACCTGCTCTGCCCGGACTTCCTCCAGGACTTCCACCTTGTGGCTTCTGTTGTTGATTTCCAAGTGGTTTGGAATAAGGCTTCTTCTGGTAACGGTTAGCATTGTTGTTTCCTCCTCTTTGAGACCGAAAAGGTCCAAAGTTCCTATTTCTTGCATCACGCACCTGGTCCAAGTCTTCTACTCGGTGATAAGTATCAAGTAGTTCCGAAAACCGAGTAATCTTTATAGTTATGATGGCTCTCATTACGTCATGTCTTAGGCCTTCCTCGACTTTTCAACACTTTCATGCCTCGTTCGGTTGATGTTGAAAGTAAGTTGAGAACCTCGATAAGCTCTCGAACTTAGCAACATATTTGCTCACAGTCATATTTTCCTGCCGCAAACCAAGGAATTCCATCTCCTTAGCATGGCTAGCACTTTCCGGGAAATACTTGTTCAAGAATCTCTCCTTAAACAATTCCCAATTAATTGCTCGATTTTCAGCCTCCAACAACCTCTGTTCTCCGGTCCACTAATCCTCTGCGTCCCCAATTAGCATGAACGCAGCATAAGTCACTTTCCTATCGTTGGCATAGTTCATACCCGTGAATATCTTTTCTAGCTCTTTGATCCACAAAGTAGCCTTCTCAGAATCAAACTCTCCTTTGAATTGTGGAGGGTTAGTGCGACGAAATTCTGCCAGATTCTGGGCATCAGCAGTAGCCTTCAATTGTTGTGCAGTCTTTTCTTGTTGTTGAGCCATTTGTTGGGTTTGTTGCAACATAGCTTCAGCCATCTTTTGGATTGCGTCGATTGTAGCAGTCATGTCTCCTCTGCTAGCCATAATTCTTTTCAGATAAAGCTATACAAAACACAGAGAAAAGTCAGATGTATCCTTACGGAATACCAAACACAGAGAATCACACAGCACAAACAAGACAGTCCAAAACCACATGACCCAAAAGAAAACTTAAACCGGGGCTCTGACACCAAGACAGTGTAACACCCCTTTTTCTTAATACCGCGAAGAAGGTACGTCACACCATAATACAAAAAACATGAAATAAATTGCGAAAAATAATAGTTACAGTGATTAATTAAAACCTGATTCATTATTAACACAAGATTATATAGTTTGTACTCTTGATAGCGAAATAATTGAATGTTGAAATATGCGCTACATTTTTTTTCTTTTTGTATAATAAAAGAAATAAGAATAAATACAGATACAAAGAATTAACATAAACTAAGGACTATACATTCATAATATATATATATATATATATATATATATATATATATATATATATATACATTAGCCTATTTAGTTACATCCCAAAATGTACAAAAAGTAAAGGCTTTACCCACCTAAGATAGTTACAATTTACACCCATAAGCTAGCAAAACGTCAGGCTTTCCCAAAAAGATAAACGGTTAGCCATCAGTAGTCACCTACAGTATCAGCCCCTACGACTGACGAGAAGGGACTGTAGCCGGGTCCTCCTCAGGGTCTTCTTCATTTGATGAAATTGAAATCGAAGCGACCGAAATTTTGGCCAGAAGCCCGAGCAGTGGAGAGGAATGAATCCTCCTGTGGGGTGTAGTATAGATCATCCCACAGAGTTCTAACTGGCAGGTAGAACTCCAGGTGGACAAAAGTAGTAAAATAAAAAACAAGTGTGTCGTAACGGCCCCACGCCAATGTGACAGTCAGCTCCCCGTGATAAATGCACCGGTCAGTGCTCAAGTTGATGTGCCAGCAGTCTAGCCCTCCATGGAAGGTCATACAGGCATACCCCAAAAATCGATGTGGACGCGTCCTTAGCAAGCTCTAGTCTAGATATGGCCAAAATTCCAGAAACTCAGGTGTTTCCATCCCCTCCTCACAAACGTCTTCTCAGTAGTACACAGTCCGACAAAAATGCAAAAAATATAGAAAGAGGTGAGACACCCAGCTTTCAATACCAAAATGGCAGCAAGAAAATGAAACGGCGCTGGACACCCATATATAAACACAATTCATATATTCAATTACAGTGATACTTAAAATTAACAGTAAGTATCATCAATAACAGACAGAAAACATTAACATTTCCAAACAATCAAATAATTATTGCGGTAATGATAATAGATACTTTTCACAATTATAAATGCTCATGCTCAATGAATTATGAGACTGACAGTTCACAATGCAAATGGTACCATAATTCCTACTCCATGGAGCTAGACATAAACATTTTCGGAGTGAATGATCAAGGAGTTATGCCAGTATCTCGTTAGCCAAAATAATTAGTGTGCTCATCTCATAAAAATATTTGCGCAATATGGCTTATACATGGCACCTCAACAGTTGATCACGATATAGGATTGCGTCTCAGTCCGGATCGTCGGTGTGTTTACATCGGTCTATCCCACGACCCCAGTGGAGCTACCACTGTTTATTGTGAGACACCTGCACCCCGATGCCCCCAGAGCCAACCATTATGACCCTACGCTTAGTCTACTCGCACCCGCACATAGGTGTTATTCAAACTCCTAGGCATACATCGCCTTTTCAACAATGTCCAACGGATAACACATATGCATGACGATGCAATGTACATCATGTATGTTTATCAATGATATATTTATCATAAGCATACCACAATGGCATATATATGTACATGGCTCAATATCAGCATGTCATAATTTCCTCAAGTACACAACCACAATTACTAAGCCCAAATAGGGTCTCACAATAACATAGAATCAATTTTCTACATCAATATGTTTTCGTGGTTCATCATTTCTCACAAGTCCACATTATGGATCCCTATTCTCAAAGTCTTTAGCTTTGGTCAATTATGAAAATTTTAAGTTGAGTGACCCTTCAAAATCGTGACACTCTCAAGAGTTATTACCCAATTTAATTCTTCCACTTAATTATGGATTATGCATGTCTCTAAATTCTTAATCTTCAAGGATGTATCAAGGCATCATTTAAACCCTAAATTTTCTCTAAAAACCATGGCCTCACTAGGTCTTCAAGGTTCCAATTTCTTTCCATGTTTTGTATTAATTTCTTGATATATAATTACTCGAATTTTAGTTCACTCAAAATCAATTCAATCCCCCCAAAATACAAGCCAAACCGTGACCTCACTTTAGCATAGGAAACCCTCAATTTTTTTTTCATTCATTAATTTTAATATTACGATCCATTTTATCAAATAAGCTTCATTTTATTTGTGTACAAAACCAATCTATATCCCTAAATTCTAGTCAAAACCGTGGCCTCACATTAGGGTAGGAAACTCCAAATTTTCCATTTAACAACCCTAACATGATCAAGCATTTTCAACACATCCAATACATTCAAGACCATCAATCAAGCATTAATCAAATTTCAAGAATACATAAACATACAAAATCACCAAACATAGTGAGCATACAAAGGTTCCCTCACCACCAATAATGGTTGAAGTAAGTAGTCTCCCTCCTACCAAAAGGAAGAACACAAAAATGATCTCCTTCTTGCTTCTTGGTAGTTTCGATTTTGGGGTCCAAAAACCCTAGGAATTTCAAGACAAAGAATCAATATCAATGGTTGAAAAAAAAGAGATCCATGGTCATCAAAGAGACCATGGAACACGAAAATGAAGAGAAAGGAGAAGAAAAATGAAAACTTTACCTTAAAGCTTGAAGCTTTGTCTTAGAAGACAATGGAGGTGAAGATAGATTTTGGAGAAGATTTCTAAATAGGAAGTGTAGAGAAGGTTGAGGTGAGTATGCAAATGGTGTTGATGAAGAGAAAAGTGAAGAAAAATGGATGCATTATGGGGCTGTAATTTTCATATGGAGAGGGGGAGAAGAAGAGAGAAGATGGAGAGAAATGAAGAAGATGAAGTTAGAGCGAGAAAGTGTTATGATAGAAATGAGATATTTTGAGTGAAATGTTTAAGTGTGGAGGCAAAAATTTTGCCTCCCTTAGGCCAAGGTAGCTGCAGCAATGGTGAGAGAAAAGGGGGAGTTTTTTGGCTTCCCCAACAAGCCAAGGGTAGTTTAGTCATTTGGTAGTCAAAGCTTCTCAAAGAAGCTTTGATTAAAATACAATAAATTTGAATTAAAGTGGGTTTGCTTAGACTTAAAGTAAATTACATTAGGATAATGTGATAGAGTTTTTAATACATGTTATTATCCAATGGACAATTGTTACAGTTGACAAAAGTTAACATTAATTGTCCAACGGATAAAATTTTACACAGCGATTTATTATTTTATCTATTAAAATTTTTCAAAAAACATGAAATCTCGTAAATCGTGTCTAGCCTCGTGTTTAGTAAGATCTCCCGTCGACGTTTCTACAGATCAAGGTTCTCGGTAAAAATATTTCATTTTCCTGACTCCGCTCAATTTGCACGCAAAATGAGAAATAATATTAAAATATTTTGCATTCTTAGAAAAATTCTCAAAAATCACAAATATTATAAAATGAATATTTATCATAAAATAAATAAAATTTGGGGTGTTACAGTGATAGGACAATTCAAATATATTTTGGATGTAACAACAGGCTTGACAGTTGGTGTAGAAACAATCAACTGGAAACTCAGAGAAGACACAAGCTGTTTCAACCGATCCACACAATTATATGCAATAAATGAATGCATCGCACCCGAATCATTTAGCACATTCAAAAGATTACCTTCAATGATACCTTCCCCTTGAATAAGATCTTCAGACTGAGAAGCTTCAACTCTGGTCATCGTGTATACTTGCCCTCCAGATCGTGGCTGAGTAGCATGAACATTACTCATTACTGGCTTCTCTCTTGCTAGTTGCAATCCCTAGAAACATGTCCAGGTTTTCTGTAGTTGAAACAGATTGTTCCTTTGACCGAACAATCTCTAGATATGTGGCCACTCTTTCCACATTTAAAGCATCTTGGCGTAAACGCCACATTTGGACTAGCTCTATTACCACTAGAACTTCCCCCAATAGATGGACGTTGAGGCTGACTTCCCGGTGGTCTCAAATAAGCTTTTCACTGAAATCGGCTATTGTTGTTGTTGCCTCCTCTTTGGAACCTAGTCAGTCCAAAGTTACGATTTCTTGGACCTCATGATGGCTCCAACTCTTCGAGTCATCGACATGTGTCCATCAAAGCAGGAAATTCATTCATCCTCATGGGTAGCACTCCTCGCTTCAACTCTACCCTTAGCCCTTCCTCAAACTTGCGGCATTTCCATTCCTCATCAGGTTGAATCTGGAAATACCTTGAAAACTGCGATAAGCTCTCAAATTTGGCAGCATATTCACCAACAGTCATATTGGCTTGACGTAAACCAAGAAATTCCATTTCCATGGCATGTCGGGCACTTGTAGGAAAGTACTTTTCCAGAAATACTTCGCTGAATACCTCCTAGGTAATTTCAGTTCCCTCTACTTGTAGAAATCAGCGGGTTCCTCTCCACTAGTTCTCACCATCACCTCTTAACGTAAAAGTAGCATACATCACTTTCTGATCATCTGCGCACCCCATTCCTTCAAATATCCTTTCCAAGTCTTGTATCCAAAGACTCGCCTTCTTTGGGTCAAATTCGCCTCTAAACTGTGGCAGGTTATTATGCATAAACTCAGACAAGTTCAGGGCATTAACAGTCACATCTTGTTGTTGAGCTGCTCATTGATTTTGTTGGGTAATCACTTCCGTCATTCGCTGCATAGCCTCAGCAGCTGCAGTCATTGGGTCCACATTACGTTCTTCTACTGCCAGACATCTTCTTTCTTCAATAAGACAAAACAAAGTCAGATGTTACCTTTCGGAAACAAATCACAAAGAATCACACAACACAAGCAAAAACAGACCCAACCACAACCTCAAAAGACTCTAACTTGGGCTCTGATACCAACTAACGTAACACCCTAATGAGGATGTCACATTTACGATATAATAATAAAAAAACCTTACCCAAGTTATAAAACGTTTAGTACATAATTAATGAGTTGTAAAATTTTATTTTTATACATGATATCATTAAATAAAATAAAATGAATCACAAAACAAAACAAACTATTATTACACACCATAATATACATATGATTTTGTTTCAAGTACACAAATAATTTACAACTACAAATATTTAATAAAGCAGTAAAATGTTTAATACCATACTAAAACATAAACATGCCTAAGTGCACATCAAAGATTTCTAACCCTCTGAAGGATCATCCTCAGATGGATCATCGGATGGTAGAAATCATTGGATGACAGAAATCCTGGATGTATCGCAGCTCTACAAATAGGAGTCTGTGCTGTCGATACACTATTAATCTCACTGGGTGCATGAAAACGTCCACCCCAGTAACGTCTCAAAGTCAAAGGCATCTCAAGATGTAAATACAGAGTGGTAGTAAAAATAGGTGCTCCATCAAACTCTCTACGCAGGGTCACAATCAGATGCCCCACATAGACTACTGATCCTCTATCTTCATGCAGTCTCCAAGCCTTAGAACCTCCGCAAAAATTAAGTCTCACAAAACCAAAGAAATCAAGCAAAGCCATAACCACAAGATCAATCCAAATGATATGGGTGATCTAATGGTTCGCCTTCCTCGAACTGATCACTCAGTTGCTGGTCCTCTGGGTACTGAATCTCTAGAGGCTAATCCTCTTCCTCAAACTCTTAACAGAATATAATAATAATACAGAAACACATACAAAGAGGTAAGACAATCTACATCATTACTAGCAAGGCAATAAAGAAAACGACCATACAAACATATATCACAATTTAACATAATAATGCATGCTAACACATCATACAATATCTCAAATTTACACATCAAACATAATATCTCAAGTTAAACATAAACAATCACATTATGATGCAGACCACAAATGCAAATGTACACCGACTCATTCCTACTCCATGGAGCTAAACATAGATATCAGAGAGAATGATCCAAAAGACCTATTCGTACCTCAGGCTGCCTAACCAACCATTACACAGTCAAACGTCGTGTAAATAACCCACAGTCAAAACATCGTGTAAGTAGTACACAGTCAAATACGCCGTGCACCACAGGCATTGTACTAGACAATCTCCACAAGATCCTTATTAAAAATAATATTTGTCGAGATCATTAGTGTGTTTCCTGTTACCATAGCCCAGAGGAGCTACCAACTGTCCATATGTGGAATCCTCCACACATTAACGCCTCCAAGTTTAATCAATGAACCACACTACGCCTATCACACCCACAACACGGTGTAATTCATCTCGTCAGCCAATCGTCAATTTCAACCAAATTGACACATCTCTCAATGTATTAACATGAACCAAAATTACACAAATACCATTATTATCACAGTAAACCAAAATTACAACAATACCCTCAGTATCGGTATTAACCAAATATAGTATGTCTCTACTTGACAGTATTATTTCTCCACTTTGGCCCGACAGTAAAACTTACTATTTCTTTTAGTCGCGTAGAAATTTTATCGTGTTTTCACAATCACGTCACTTTTTCAACCATTTTTAAATCGCGTAAATATATTTTGACGTTTTTAAATATCGCATAATGTTTTTAAATTCTCAATCGCGTAAGATTTTTAAATTGTTTTCTCAATCGCGTAAGATTTTTAAATCGTTTTCTGAATCGCGTAAGATTTTTAAATCGTTTTCTCAATCGCGTAGCTTAAAAATATTTATTTTAAATAGGCGTAAGCTATTTCTAGTATTTTTCAACTACGTTAATATTTTCTTTATGTTCTAATTATACTTTGAAACTTTCCTCATTATTTGTCCACTTTTAATTAATTTTGACAGTATTTTGTCTAGAAAATTCATTAAATCATATTTTCTACATTTTTCTTTAAAAATTACCTTACTTTAATTATAACTATTATTTACACTTTGAAACTCACTAACGTGCTTCAAAACTCGAAGGTGAGCTTCTATGTTAACATTTTTCAAGTATTTACTTTATTTCTTATTTATAATTAATTCCTCTAATTTAGGTTTCTAAAACTAAATTCATTTATTTTATTCTCCAAAAATTCATTAAATTTGAATTCTCTTTAAGTTAATTACTTAATCCACATTAGAAAATAATTTTGGAAATCAAATACACAAAATGTGGCATTTTGGCCGAATTCAACATAATCTTTACAAATGATCTTTAAATCATTTTCCATCATCTAAATCAATTTGAAATTCATTATTTTACCTGAATTCATTAAGCCATTGTTTTAGAAAATGGTTGAGAACATTTTGGTTCTCTTTCTCTTAGTGAAGCCGTGAGCTTCCTTGTGTTCTTTAGAACACTCATGCAAATCCTCACATATTATTCACATCCTATAATAATAATCATACATCTATAAACACATGCAATATATTTAAAGCTATAGACATGCTTGCAAATAAAATCAACCACAAATATAAAAAAAAAGACATTAAACAACCAAGTGAATGAATCCTTATGGATTCTTCACCACAAATACATTCATTTTCTCATCACCACACAAAGTTGATGAGATTAAATCTCCCTCTTACCTTTAGGGAAGACAAATTCCTTCTAACTCTTCCTAGTGATTTTCGTGTGACCTTGAAAGAATCCCTAACAAGCTCAAACAAATTTCAAAGAGTCATAACTATAGGAGAAAAATATAAACCATGGATCAATCATGGCTTAGAACATCAAAAATCAAGTTAGAAATAAGAAACAAATATTTTCACCTTGTAGGAAAAATCTTCAAAGTGATTTTCCAAGCTGAAGATGAATTTTTTTGAAGAAACTTTCAACTAGAGAAGTTCTTAGAATGAAGTTTAGATTTGAGAAGTAAGGTTAGGTAAAAATTTAGAAGAGTGGAGGTGTTAGTTGTAGGTGTTGGCCGAATGGCTCTAGGAGAAAGACTTTGGAGTTGTTCTTGGTGTTCTTGGAGAGAAAAAGGAATTATTTGGTGATAACAAAGTTTGAAGATGAAATAACTAAGTAAAAATGTTTTCTACCTCTTCTAATTTTCACTTGGCGGTGGAGCTCCTTCAAAGGAGGTGGCCATCATTGTTGACCCTCTAAGACTTCCTAACAACCTTAGATGTGATCTAGGGTGGATATCAAAGGCTTTGTCTCCAAGCTTGCTTCTCATTGGTGTAGGAAAACCAAGTCATCTAGTGACTAAGCTCTTCTTGAAGGTGCCATAACCGAATGGCCTTAGGAGAAGCAAACTAGGTTTTAGTTCATTTGGTTTCCTAGTTAGGTTTAGGTAAATTTAGTTAGGCTTCTTAGTTACTTAGTTAGCTAGGATGACTAACCATCTCCTAGATTTCTCTAGAACCTTCTCTAACTAGAACTTAAATAGATAGCTAACTAGGTTTACTTCATTTAGTTACTACATAAGCTTCCTATACTAACTTAGTTAGGTTTAAGCTAAGTTGATTAAGCTTTCTTGTTTAATCTTAACAAGTCCAACCACTTTTGTGGACTAAAATCCTATTGGTCTAGAAACTTTCAAGTCACTATTGTTGACTAGCTCCCATTGGATTAGAATTAAATCTAGCTAGAAACGTTGACTGCTTCTCCAAACGTGGGTCCCATAGACTTTTCCAGGTCCATGGTCTGTTTTGGAGCAGATTTCTACTGTTTTTGAGACAATAGGTACTGTCCAATAAAATAATATTATAATAATATAAAATATTTTTATTGCCAGTTAAATTCTAAAAATTAAAGGATTAATACACATATCATTCAGAATTGGGTTTAGTAAGATCCCCTAACTCCGAATAATTAAATTAAGATTTTTTCAGCCAGAAAATTATTATTTTCTTGACTAAGAGTAAATCATACACAATGATCAAATATAATCACGAAACAGTCAAATTCTATTTATTACTCTTAGAAAACATAAAACAGTACATTTAGGACAATATCGTACTTAACTCAAAAGTTGGGGTGTTGCTCCCCCACTGATAGAAATTCCACCCCCGAAATTTGTTGTACCTTAGAATAGGTAAAGGTATTGCTCCCTCATTTTATCTTCCAGCTCCCAAGTAGCATCTCCTGTTACATCGTTCCATATCACTTTTACCAATTCGATCATCTTCCCTCGAAGCTGTTTCACTCTCTTGTCCTCAATTCTAATAGGAAGTGTCTCATACATCAAATTATCTTTTAATTGCACTTCATCTGGCTGTATAACATGCGTTGGATCGAGAATATATTTTCTCAGCTGAGACACATGGAATACGTTATGGAGATTGGATAGAAAAGGTGGTAAAGCTATTTGATAGGCTGCAGGACCTATCCGATGAATAATCTGATAAGGCCCAATGAACTTAGGAGTGAGCTTTCTGGATTTGATAACCCTTCTGACACCAATCGTAGGTGTTACTCGCAAAAACACATGCCCACCTTCTTCAAATTCAAGAGGTCACCTTCGCTTATCAACATAGCTTTTTTGTCTGCTTTGAGTCATCCTCATTTTCTCTTAAATCATTTTCACTTTTTTCGTAGTTTGTTGCACAAGATCAGGCCCAATACTATAAGAATTTTATAAATTAGCTACCAAATTTAGCTACAGAAATTTTTTCGTAGCTAATTAGCTACGGATTAGCTACGAAATAAAATTTCGTAGCTAAATTTCGAATGTAGGTTGCTAAAAATTTTATCAAATAAATAGCTACAAATTAGCTATGATTTAGCTGCGAAATTTAGCTACAAAAAGTTTGGTAGCTAAGTTGTAGCAAATTAGCTATAGATTAGCTACGAAATAAAATTCCGAAGCTAAATTTCGAATACACAATTTTTTTTTTATCAAGCAAATAGCTACAGAATTGCTACAATTTAGCTACGGAATTGCTACAATTTAGCTACGGAATTTAGTTAGGAAAATTTATTTGGTAGCTAATCCATAGTTAATCCGTAGCTAATTAGCTACGGATTTGCTACAAAATAATTCCATAGCTAAATTTTGAATACAAGAAGCTAAATTTTTTATCAAACAAATAGCTTCTAATAAATTTAGCTACAAAAAATCTTGGTAGCTAATCCATAGTAAATTAGTTACAGATTAGTTATGATATAAAATTCCTAGAAAAAAAATTAATCAAGCAAATAACTACAAAATTGCTATAATTTAACTACAAAATTTAATTATAAAAATTTATTTTATAGTTAATTCATAGTTAATTCATAGCAAATTAACTACGAATTTACTACTTAAATTATACGTAGCTAAATTTCGATTGCATACAAAATTTATTTGACCAAATAAGCTCTCTTTAATCTCTCTTGCGTGCTAGACCCTCACTATACTTCCCCAAATCTCAAATCCCTCCACTGTGCGAGCCCCTCCCTCCCACTTACGTCTGTCACCTCATCCCTTCCCTTTACCAATTATCTTAATTCTTTCATGTTTCTCTCTCTCTGTTTACTAGACCTTCACCTTCACTATCACGTTCCAACATCGCCTTGCCTCTGCCTCCAGCGTCGTCTGCTTCGTCTCCCCCTTCGCCGGCTCCTGCGTCGTCTGCTTCATCTCCACCTTCGTCGCCTCCCGAATGCTACCATTGCCTTCGTCTCCGACGAGTTCCTGGAGCATTTCCTCAAGTTCCTCTTGATTGCCGCCGTCGCCACAGCCAACAAGACCGCTAGGTTCTGAGCTTGTCAGATCGTCTTTGAGGTAACAGATTCTCTCAATTTTGAACAATTTTTTATTATTATTATAAAATAAAATGTAAATTATTGGTTTACAATGACACTCAAGATCCAAGTATACTGCAAAAATTGGAACTGCGATTAATTTTCTCCAATTGTGGTTTTAAAGTCTCAATTAAAAGCAATTGTGAAAATGAGGGCACTTTTGCAGTTGATTATATAAGCTTTTCAGATGTGGGTCTGAGGGGACATTATATTAGATCTGGCAATTCCATAACGATTTGTGGATCTGGGGCTGAAGCAACGGTGGTATCGCCATGGCGGCAGCGGCTTAGAGTCGACGCAACCTTAATGAGAATGAAATTGCAAATTCTTTTCCTTATTCAAGCATGCATTTGATTGATCTATCTATCCTATTGTCTTCTTAGAGTTTTACTTTTCTTTCTTTTTCCTTGCAATTTCACATTAATTTCGTTGGGTTTTTCAATTTTTTTTTTTCTAGTTGAGGTGGATGGTCATTTTTTTGGTTGACGGGAAAATCCAAGTAAAGAAAAACCATTACTTCAGAGAACTACATAAAACCATTTCCAAGCAGCAGAACAACCATTACCACGGGAAATTCATAATTTAGGGCGTGGGCATGATTAAAACCTTGCAGTAGTTGATTTTAAATGGTTCTATTAACAACTTCTGCCTCAATATACTGGACTACTGGAGTGAACTCGATTTTCTTGTGTGTGCGTACATTCCAGCACTTGAGTCATTTGTGAATACTAATCTTGTTTTGAGCAGATGGGGTTGTATAAAGTGAAGCCTCATTTGCATGCTTGTACTATGCTTTTGAATTCTTTGGTGAAGGATGGGATTACTAATATGGTGTGGAAGGTTCACAAGAGACTGGTTCAAGTCGTGGTTGTTCCTAATATCCACATTTACAATTGTTTAATCCATGCTTGTTCTAATTCAGGAGATGTGGAGAGGGCAGAATAGTTGCTAAATGAGATGGAAGTGAAGGGTGTGCTTCCTGATATTTTCACATACAATACTTTGATATCATTATATTGCAAGAAAGGTATGCACTATGAGGCTTTGTCCATCTAGGACAAGATGGAAAGAGAGGGAATAAATCTTGATATTGTTAGTTACAATTCTCTTATTTATGAATTTTGTAGAGAAGGTAGGATGAGAGAAGCTATGAGGATGTTTAGCGAAATCAAAAGTGCAACTCCCAATCATGTGACGTATACTACATTGATTGATGGGTATTGTAAAACGAATGAATTAGAGCAAGCTCTGAAGATGCGTGAGGCAATGGAGGCAAAGGGATTGTACCCTGGGGTTGTTACTTATAATTCAATTTTGCGCAAGCTATGTCAAGATGGCAGGATAAGGGATGCAAACAAACTCTTGAATGAGATAAGTGAAAGAAAAGTTCAAGCTGACAATATCACATGTAATACATTGATTAATGCTTACTGCAAGATATGAGATTTGAAATCTGCTTTGAAGTTTAAGAACAAAATGTTAGAAGCTGGACTAAAGTCTGACCCTTTTACATATAAAGCACTGATTCATGGGTTTTGCAAGATGAGTGAGCTGGAAAATGCCAAGGAGCTATTGTCAAAACTGAAAAAATAGCTAGCCATTATAGCCTCACCTTATTCTGATTAAGATTAGTATTTGATCTATGCTGAAAGCCTTTTGATTATCTAGTAGCAGAGTACAGGTAAGAAATAACATATTCAATATACTAAAATGGTTTTTATCATTATCACAACTTAAAGTTGATCTCTATACTGATAAATGCAATATGAGAGCAATGGATAACTTTAATGTTGTTGGATAAATCTACCACCAACTTTCTTCCTTGTTTGAAATCTGAATGCTAATGGTCCTGCATTGTTACCTTCTTCAGTAACAATTGATATTGTAGGTATGTTTCTGTGCAAACTAGTGATTGTTGTGAGTTGGTCTTTACTCTGCTAAAGTTATACTATGAATAAAGTAATCTAAGTTTAGATATAATGAGGGTTACAGGAGCAGGAGATTTTTTTGTAAAATGTTTTATATTTTAATATTATTCTAATGTAACGCTTAATTTCATATGAAACTCCCTCCATCTGGAAAACAAGATATTTTGGCGGAGGCAATAGACCAAACATGGAACTTGTTGTTCACACAAGTTCACACTAGAACAATATTTTTTGCATGCAATGGCCCTTGCTAAAAGATATTGTCATGCTAAAAAGTATAGGTATGTATATGTACTTCAGTAATTCCTATTGTCTCATAGTAATTCTTGCTGTTTAAATTGGATTTATTCGTCAATAGAAGCGTCTAAAAGTGACACTTATGTGTTACAGGAGAGATTTTTAGATGTTTTGGAAATAAGAGAAATCTTACTTTTATATTATTTAATGTATGACACATTAATTATAATATTAAAATATTCTTAAAATAAAAAGTAATAATAATTCACAAGTATATGTATATAACTACATGCATAATTTCTTATTATACATAAGTATATAACTACATGCATAATTAATCCTCATATATTATTTATTAGGATTTTGCTAAAAAATGTTCTTAAGATAAGTTAAGGATTCAAAATATGATTTTTTTAATAAAAAATATAGTATTTAATGCATCAGAAATTAAAAAAATTATATTTTTCATACAAAATTTCTTATTTTAAATTCTTTTAACAAGTATATTTAGAACACTCGTTAGAAAAATTTTATTTATATTGTATTGTGCCTTAGATTTCTAGGTATTTTTCCAGATGGAGTTTCATATTACGTAGTAGTTTCTTTATATATTTTTTGTTAACATAAAAATAAAAAATAAAAGTATTTAAAGTGAATTATAATTACATAGACATATTGTGAGAAATTGAGAAATATTTGATGAAAATTATAATTAAATTGGAGAGTAAGAAGTATTTATAATTAGTATTTTTTATATTTATCTTTAAACCTTTAAATAATTAGTAAAATGTATTTACAATTTTATTATTTTCTATATTTATTTTTAAATTTTTAAATAAATAATTAATAATAATAGTTAAAAAAATTAGATGCTAAAGTAAAAAATCCCTTTATATTTGTACGCATCTTATATGTTTTAATGCTTCTTGTGGAGGCTTTACTCTCAACGAAGATGGTGCTTTTTTATTTGGCTTCGTTGCTAATCTTGGCTAGTGTACTATCACTATGGCTGAAATTTGGGGTATCTTGATGGCTGAAAATTGCAACAATTGCATATGATTTCCTGCTTGCTCTATAAGAACTTACAATTTAAGTAATGGTAAGATAGTTAAAGTACAATTGTACATCTTTTAATCCAATGGTTATCTTCATCATGTTCTAATTGTTTCTGATTTCTTCATTGCTTTAATCAATGGTTAATCATCAAGTTGAATAAGGACTACTTTATTGAAGCTAACAATTATGGTACATCTGTATTCTTCCAATTTTATTGATTCAATTTTTTATAAGTTATTTTCTTGTTCCTAAACTATCTTGCTGAAAAGTACAATTACCAGGTATAATTGCCATTAATGTTGTGCTTGTTGCTCCATTTTTTTTATTCTTTGATCTTGTAGGGAGCAAGTACCATTCTTTTTATTGCATTGACAGCTTGGTCAGGAGAATCAAAAGAGCTTTCATTTATCAAAATTTCTTAGTACGTTTTCGTGATCTACATATGCATAGTTGTCATGAACTGAACTGTAGTTTTGGGACTATTTTGGGACTCTTGTTTATACTATGTAGTTCTTATAATTGAGTCAATATTATTTTTTTGTATACTGTTGAGATTTTAGTTTTTTTTTTAGCATTCTTTGTCATATATTTGATGCATAAAATAAATCGTATTGGTGAGCGAAACCTTAGTTTCCCATTTGAGATTCCATATTAGTGAGCACACGTACTCTTTGAAGGATCTGCTTATTGTATTGAATCTTAAGTTGTCCAACTTGGACAGTTTGGGAAGAAACTTTTCCTTCACTTGATTATAATTACTCCTTAAATTTCATATCATATACTTGATGAAATATTGTTGTGCAACATTTTCTTTTGTTCTCTGGGTGCACACTTGATCGTGGTAGATGTAACTACTTTCTAGCCATGCACTTGGAGACCAATGGGAAATATTGCCGAAATTTCGTCAACTATACGATGTGTGACAACACCTAATGTCATCACAAATGATGGAGTGATTTCCTTGTTTGATGCATATGCCCCAATGGAAGAAGTGGACATAAATGAAATACATAATTCAAATGATGTTCTGTTTGTTGACCAATTCATTGATGACAACGAAGAAGATGAAAATACCGAGTTCATAGATGAAGATGAGGAACTATATGATT
Organism: Ormosia emarginata; assembly: GCA_029884605.1. Taxonomy (NCBI): domain Eukaryota; kingdom Viridiplantae; phylum Streptophyta; class Magnoliopsida; order Fabales; family Fabaceae; genus Ormosia; species Ormosia emarginata. Next base: position 6,213,297 of record JAQQTP010000074.1, read on the forward strand.
CAAACTCAAGTAGTAGCAGTTGAACTTTGTTATGGTATTTACACTGAAATGTCATTTTTATATTTTATGAGATTTTTTGACAATATTGATGTATATAGTTTGTTAACATGTTATGTTTCATTATTGCAGACATTTATCATGGCAATCCGAGGTAGGGGCAATGGACGTGGTCGAGGGAGCGGCCGCAACAATCCACCCAATTGTTCTCAACCGCGCACTAGTTCACCACCACTGCAGCCTTCTCTGCGCTCCCCAGGTATACCTATATAATAATCTTTTTTTTTTCTGTTACTCTTGATCTATATGTATTTATGAATTCAGATTGCTTATAATTATGTTAGGTGTTATTTCAGCTACTAGCCCCTTGACCATTGGTGACTCATTAGCTGTTGTTCCACCTTCCACTATTGTCCTTGTCCCTGTCCCACCCACCACTGTTGATGTCTCTGTCCCACCCCCCATTGTGGCTCTAACTAGCAACCCAATTTCCATGCCTTTAAGTGGAGCATCCCAAACAGAAATTGATAGAAGACTAGTTATATCTGTGGAAAACGTCTCTCAACCGTGAGTAATAGTGTGAATATCATGTTTTATTACATTTATTTTATTTTTAGATTATTAAAATATCATGGACTTGCAGGAGGAGGTTTGTCCCACAGTCCGTGACTCGTGAGATTATGGCCACTGTGATCACACAGATGCCCATTCCAGCTGAAAAATGGAAAAATTATCCTGTTAACTTGAAGGATGAACTATTTGAGGATTTTATGGTAAATAATTATTTTTCTAGCCACATTGTATTATACAATTATCTATATAGCGAAATACTAACATGGATTTGTTTTAGAATAAATATCGATTTGCATCAGATTATGATCATTACATGGCAAGAACTGTTTGGGATAGAACATGCATAGACCGTTATTAAGATGATTTGAAGAATCATAGGAAGGCAATCATGAAAAAGTTGGGGACATCAAACATGGATGACCTTAAGGGCCATGGCCTAGTTGACATTTGGTTAACGCCAGAGTGGCAAAAGAAGTCAGTTGCTAGTCAAAGCAATAGAGCGGCCGTGCCTGATGCTATGCTGCACACTGCAGGTTCAATAAGCTTCGGTCAACATAAGAAGAAGATGGTAATATAGAAAATTTCTTATGTGTTTGTTGCAATATCCTAATAATTCTATTTTATACTATTGTATAATTATAGTACAAGTGAGTTAAGGTTCTAGCAGCTTGTATGTTGTGTTATCCACTTTGGTTGTATGAATCTAAATTGCATGAGGTTGATCTCATTTTAAAAATAAGATACAAGGTTTTTTGTGATTTAAGAATTTTATATTCTAATAGATGTTGATTACAGGAGGTAGAGCTGAATCATCCAATCCCTTTCAGAGACTTGTATGAGAGTGTGCATAAGAGGAAAAATGGAGAATATGTCACTCAACGCTCGAAGAATTTCATTGTAAGTGTTTTTAAAATTAAAACTAATCATATTTAGGTTGATTATTTTGATAAAGTTTTCTACATTTTTCGTTTCAGGACTCTTATGACACCACAATATTAGATAAGTATGGAGAAGACTCTTCACTGCATCCTATAGTAGATCAGGAGGTGTGGATGCAAGTGACGGGTCCTAACAAGAAAGGACGAGTCCATGGCATGAGTCACAGTTTAGGTATTAACATTCATAGATCTAGCTCTGCTTCTTTCTCACATGTTGGTGGTTCCTGCTACACTGTTCCGACACAAGCCATAAAGGAAGTTGTTAATGAAGCGATTGCTTCCTTTGTCCAAACGCAATTAGGGCCCATCTTCCGTGACATTGTTGGTTCTCAAGCAAGAAGTGGTGTGTCGCAAACACCATCACAAGGCAATGCAGTTGCAGAGGATGAAGAAGCTAATGATGATGATACTAACTTAGATTGATTTTGTACTTATTGATTAGTTATCCTTTCTTTGTACGTAGAACACGTTTTGAACTAATGTAATTATGATATGTTGTTGTTTTGCACAAATTATTTGTTGGGTTTCTTTATTTGGATTTGAATTTTGTTGGATTGAATTCTGTTTTGATTGAATTTTATTTACAGGTATACTTTTAAAATTTATTAATATTATTATAAAATTAATTTTGGTTTGCTAAGGATTTGCTAGGGATTAGCTATGGAAAATTGTTACGGATTAGCTACGGAATTAGTACGGATTTAGCAACATAATAGCTAGGAAATAGCTACGGAATTGCTACAAATAATTGCTATTGATTAGTTACGGAATTGCTAGGGTTAATTGCTACGAATTTACTAACATAATAGCTAGGAAATAATTATGGAATTGATACGGATTAGCTACGGAATTGCTACGGATTTAGCAACATAATAGCTAGGAAATAGCTACGGATAATTGCTATGGATTAGCTACGGAATTACTACGGAGTTAGCAATATAATAGCTAGGAAATAGCTACAAAATTGTTACAGATTGTTAAAATTAGCTACGAAATTGCTACGGAATTTTTCGTAGCCAATTACCTATGGAAATGTACAAAGTCTCTAAACGAAAATTAGCTACGGATTTGCTTTGGATTAGCTACGGAATTTTTTTAATTAGCTACGGATTTTTTTGGTAGCTAATTAGCTACCAAAATTTTACTATGGACTAATCCGTAGCTAATCTGTAGCCAATCAATTTAGCTACGGATTTTTCCGTAGCTAATCTTTAAATTTCTTGTAGTATATAGTCATACTTTCCCCATCTTGATACCAACACAAAGGTGTTCAGCATCGTCGTCCATATAGAGCCTCATAGGATGCCATCCCTATACTTGAGTGAAAACTATTGTTGTAGGAGAATTCTATCAGAGACAAGAATTCATCCTAACTGCCTTATTGTTCCAACACACAAGCACGCAACAAATCTTCCAATGACTGTATTGTTCTTTCCGTTTGATCATCAGTCTGCAGATGATAGGCAGAACTCAGAGGTAACTTAGTCCCCATGGCTTCTTGCAAACTTCGCCAAAATCTCGACGTAAACCTCGAATCTCTATCAGAAACTATACTTGCAGGCACTCCATGAAATCTGACAACTCCACCGATGTACACCTGGGTTAATCATTCCAACGAATACTTAATATTGATTGGCAAGAAGTGTGCTGACTTCGTAAACCTATCAACTATAACCCATATAGAATCATGACCCTTCCTCGTTCTTGGCAATCCGGTAACAAAATCCATTGAGATACTATCTCATTTCCATTCGGGAATAGTTAAAGGTTGTAACATATCGGCTGGTCGTTGATGTTTCACCTTTGCCTTCTGACAAACAAGGCAAGACGCTACATGTTCCGCCACATCTCTCTTCATCCTTGGCCACCAAAACATCTGCTTTAAATCTTGATACATCTTAGTCATTTCCGAATGCATACTTAAACTACTAGTATGAGCTTCGTCCAAAATTGATTGCTTAACATCGGGATCATTAGGTAGACAAATTCTTCCTTCAAATCTTAAGACTCCATCAGATCCCTCCTCTACCGTTGCCTTATGACCTTGCTTCAAAAATTCCTTTTCATTTTGTAAAAACGGATCCTCATCCTGTTTTTCTCGAATTACATCTATCAAGTCATTCAAAACCACAACCTTACTTAGATGAATCTTTCCTAGTACTAATTCCACTGACAACCATAGATCTCTAAATTGGTTGATCAATTCCTCCTCCTTTATCATCATGGTAGAAACACTGATCACCTTTCTACTCAAAGCATCCGCCACCACATTCGCCTTTCCTGGATGGTATTGAAGCTAAAAATCATAGTCCTTCAAGAACTCTAACCATTGCTTCTGCCTCATGTTCAATTCCTTCTTATCAAATAAGTATTTCAGACTCTTGTGATCACTAAAGACATTGAACATAGCTCCATACAGAAAATGCCTCCACACTTTCAACGCAAAAACCACTGTGGCTAGTTCCAAATCATGCGTTGGGTAATTCCTCTCGTGTACTTTCAACTATCTTGAAGCATAAGCCACCACATTCCTATTTTGCATCAACACACATCCCAACCCTTGGTAAGAAGCATCACAATACACCTCAAAAGACTTGTTAGGATCCAGGAAAATCAATACTGGTGTAGTCGTCAATCTCTTCTTCAACTCTTGGAAACTTGCTTCACGTTCCTCTGTTCAATCAAAAGCTTGACTCTTCCTTGTGAGCTGCGTAAGTGGTCCAACTATCTTAGAAAAACCTTCAATAAACCTTCAGTAATATCCGGCCAATCTAACAAAACTTCGGACCTCCGTCACTGTCTTAGGCCTTTCCCACTGCAAAATAGTCTCCACCTTCGACGGATCCACCGTAATACCTTCCTTGGAAATCACGTGGCCCAGCAATTGAACTTCTTCCAACCAAAACTCACACTTCGCCAACTTTGCATATAGCTTCTTTTCTTTCAAATTCTGGAGAACTATATTGAGATGTTGAGCATGCTCTTCCTGATTTTGAGAGTAAATCAGAATGTCATCGATAAAAACAACGACAAATCTGTCTAAGTATGGATGAAAAATCCTATTCATATAATCCATGAATATTGCAGGAGCATTCGTCACTCCGAACGACATCACTTGATACTCATAGTGCCCATAACGAGTCCAGAAAGTTGTCTTATGTATATCCCCTACCTTTACATGAATCTGATGATAACCTGATCGCAACTCTATCTTAGAGAAAACAGCTGCTCCCTTCAACTGGTCCGTCAAATCGTCAATCCTCGGAAGTGGATACTTATTCTTTATTGTGACCTTGTTCAACTGACGATAGTCCACACAAAGACGAGAAGTTCCATCCTTTTTCTTAACTAGCAACACTGGTGCTCCCCACGGTGAAACACTAGGTCGCACAAACTATTTCTCCAACAGTTCTTCCAATTGCTTATTCAACTCTACTAACTCTACTGGAGACATCCGATATGGCGCAATCAAAATAGGACCTGCTCTTGGTACCAAATCGATAGAGAATTCAATTTCTCTTTCTGGTGGTAAACTGGGTACATCATCAGGAAAAACATCTGGAAACTCATTAACGACAGGAATAGTGTTCATATCTTTCTCATTCTTGACTTCTGAAGAAGACAACAACATGTATCATTGGGCTCCATCTCTCAACAATGATTTGACTTTAACGACAATCAAAAATCCAGAATTCTCATCCTTAGGAAAAACTATGGTTTTGTTGGCTCAGTCTAGTAGAATATGGTTAGAAGATAACTAATCCATTCATAGTATTATATCTATCTCAACAAGAGGTAAACAAACTAAATTGACAGAAAATACACGATCATTTATGGTCATAGGACAATTCAAACATATTTTGGATGTAACAACAGGCTTGGCAGTTAGTGTAGAAACAATCAACTGGAAACTCAGAGAAGGCACAGGCAGTTTCAACCGATCCACATAATCATATGCAATAAATGAATGCGTCGCACCTAAGTCATATAGCACATTCAAAAGATTACCTTCAATGATACCTTCCCCTTGAATAAGATATTCATACTGAGAAGTTTCAGCTCCAACCATCGTGTATACTCGCCCTCCAGATCGTGGCTGAGTAGCACGTACATTACTCATTATTGGCTTCCTCTCCTACTAGTTGTAATCCCTAGAAACATGTCCAGGTTTTCTGCAGTTGAAACAGATTGTTCCATTGATCGAACAATCTCTAGATATGTGGCCACTCTTTCCACATTTAAAGCATCTTGGCGTAAACGCCACATTTGGACTAGCTCTGTTACCACTAGAACTTCCCCTAACAGATGGACGTTGAGGCTGACTTTTCGGTGGTCTCGAATAAGGTTTTCGTTGAAATCGACTATTATTGTTGTTGCCTCTTCTTTGGAACCTAGCCAGTCCAAAGTTACGATTTCTTGGATCTCGTGATGGCTCCAACTCCTCGAGTCGTCGACATGTATCCATCAAAGCAAGAAATTCATTCATGCTCATGGGTAGCACTCCTCGCTTCAACTCTACCCTCAGCCTTTCCTCAAACTTGCGGCATTTCCACGCCTCATCAGGTTGAATTTGGAAATACCTTGAGAACTGCGACAAGCTCTCAAATTTGGTAGCATATTCACCAATAGTCATATTGCCTTGACGTAAACCAAGAAATTCCATATCCATGGCATGTCAGGCACTTGTAGGAAAGTACTTTCCCAGAAATACTTCGCGGAATACCTCCCAGGTAATTTCAGTCCCGTCTGCTTGTAGAAATCGGTGGGTTCCTCTCCACCAGTTCTCACTATCACCTCTCAACATAAAAGTAGCATACGTCACTTTCCGATCATTGGCGCACCCCATTCCTTCATATATCCTTTCTAAGTCTTGTATCCAAAGACTCGCCTTCTCTAGGTCAAATTTGCCTCTAAACTGCGGCGGGTTATTGCGCCTAAACTCAGACAAGTTTAGGGCATCAATAGTCACATCTTGTTGTTGAGCTGCTCGTTGATTTTGTTGGGTAATCACTTCCGCCATTCGCTGCATAGCCTCAGCAGCTGCAGTCATTGGGTCCACATTACGTTCTACATTTGCACACGTTCTTCTACCACTAGACATCTTTTTTCTTCAACAAGATAAAACAAAGTCAGATGTAACATTTCGGAAACAAATCATAGAGAATCACACAACACAAGCAAAAACAAACTCAACCACAACCTCAAAAGACTCTAACTTGGGCTCTGATACCAACTAATGTAACACCTTAATGTGGATGTCACATTTAAGATATAATAATAATAAAAGCTTACCCAAGTTATAAAACGTTTAGTACATAATTAATATGAGTTATAAAATTTTTATTTTTATACATGATATCATTAAATAAAATAAAACGAATCACAAAACAAAACAAACTATTATTACACATCATAATATACATATGATTTTGTTTCAAGTACATAAATAATTTACAACTACAAATATTTAATAAAGCAGTAAAAAGTTTGATACCACACTAAAACATAAACATGCCCAAGTGTACATCAAAGATTTCTAACCCTCCGAAGGATCATCCTCAGATGGATCATCGGATGATAGAAATCCTGGATGTCTCGCAGCTCTACGGACAGGAGTCTGTGCTGTCGATACACTATTGATCTCACTGGGTGCATGAAAACGTCCACCCCAGTAACGTCTCAGAGTCAAAGGCATCTCAAGATGTAAATACAGAGTAGTAGTAAAAATAGGTGCTCCATTAAACTCTCTATGCATGGTCACAGTCAGACGCCCCACATAGACTACTGATCCTCTATCTTGACGCAGTCTCCAAGCCTTAGAACCTCCGTGAAAATCAAGTCTCACAAAACTAAAGAAATCAAGCAAAGCCATAACCACAAGATGAATCCAAATGATATAGGTGATCTAATGGTTCGCCTTCCTCGAACTAATCGCTCGGTTGCTAGTCCTCCGGGTACTGAATCTCTAGAGGCTGCTCCTCTTCCTCTTCCTCAAACTCTTTACAGAATATAATAATAATACAGAAACGCATACAAAAAGGTGAGACAATCTACATTATTGCCAGCATGGCAATAAAGAAAACAACCGTACAAACATATATCACAATTTAACACAATAATGCATGCTAACACATCATACAATATCTCAAATTAACACATCAAACATAATATCTCAAGTTAAACATAAACAATCACATTATGATGCAGACCACAAATGCAAATGTACATTGACTCATTCCTACTCCATGGAGCTAAACACAGACATTAGAGAGAATGATCCGAAAGACCTATCCGTACCTCAGGCTGCCTAACCAACCATTACACAGTCAAACGTCGTGTAAATAGCCCATAGTCAAAACATCATGTAAGTAGTACACAGTCAAATATGTCATGCACCACAGGCATTGTACTAGACAGTCTCCACAAGATCCTGATTAAGAATAGTGTTTGTTGAGATCATTAGTGTGTTGCCCGTTACCACGGCGCAGAGAAGCTACCAATTGTCCACATGTGGAATCCTCCGCACACTAATGCCTCCAAGTTCAATCAATGAACCACACTACGCCTATCACACCCACAACACGGTGTAATTCATCTCGTTAGCCAATCGCCAATTTTAACCAAATTGACACATCTCTCAATGTATGAACATAAACCAAAATACCCTTATTATCACTATAAACCATAATTACAATACCCTCAGTATCGGTATTAACCAAATATAGTATGTCTCTACATGATAATACTATTTCTCAACATGTCCGGGTCCACCACTTTGGCCCGACAATAAAACTTACTGTTCCTTTTAGTCGCGTAGAAATTTTATTACGTTTTCACAATCACGTCACTTTTTCAAACATTTTTAATTCGCGTAAATATATTTTGGCGTTTTTAAATATCGCGTAAGGTTTTTCAAAACATTTTTTCAATCGCGTAAGATTTTTAAATCGTTTTTTGAATCGCATAAGATTCTTAAATCGTTTTCTCAATCGCGTAGCTTAAAAATCTTTATTTTAAATACGTGTAAGCTATTTCGAGTATTTTCAACTACGTATAATATTTTCTTTACGTTCTAATTATACTTTGAAACTTTCCCCATTATTTGTCCACTTTTAATTAATTTTGATAGTATTTTGTCTAGAAAATTCATTACATGATATTTTCTTCATTTTTCTTTAAAAATTACCTTACTTTAATTATAACTATTATTTACACTTTGAAACTAACTAACGTGCTTCAAAACTTGAAGGTGAGCTTCTACGTTAACATTTTTCAAGTGTTCACTTTCTTTCTTATTTATAATTAATTCCTCTAATTTAGGTTTCTAAAACTAAATTCCTTTATTTAGTTCTACAAAAATTCATTGAATTTGAATTCTCTTTAAGTTAATTACTTAATCCACATTAGAAAATAATTTTGGAAATCAAATATACAAAATGTGGCATTTTGGCCGAATTCAACATAATCTTTACAAATGATCTTTAAATCATTTTCCATCTTCTAAATCAATTTCAAATTCATTATTTTACCTAAATTCATTAAGCCATTGTTTTAGAAAATGGTTGAGAACATTTTGGTTCTCTTTTTCTTGGTGAAGTCGTGAGCTTCCTTGTGTTGTTTGGAACACTCATGTAAATCCTCACATATTATTCATATCCTACAATAATAATCATACATCTATAAACACATGCAATATATTTTAAAGTTATAGACATGCTTGCAAATAAAATCAACCACAAATTAAAAAAAAAACATTAAACAACCAAGTGAATGAATCCTTATGGATTCTTCACCACAAATACATCCATTTTCTCATCACTACACAAAGTTGATGAGATTAAATCTCCCTCTTACCTTAAGGGAAGACAAACTCCTTCTAACTCTTCCTAGTGATTTTCGTGTGACCTTCAAAGAATCCCTAACAAGCTCAAACAAATTTTAAAGAGTCATAACTATAGGAGAAAAATATAAACCATGGATCAATCATGGCTTAGAACATCAAAAATCAAGTTAGAAATAAGAAACAAAGATTTTCACCTTGTAGGAAAAATCTTCAAAATGATTTTCCAAGCTCAAGATGAATTTTTTTGAAGAAACTTTCAACTAGAGAAGTTCTTAGAATGAAGTTTAGATTTGAGAAGTAAGGTTAGATAAAAATTTAGAAGAGTGGAGGTGTTGGTTGTAGGTGTTGGCTAAATGGCTCTAGGAGAAAGACTTTGGAGTTGTTCTTGGTGTTCTTGGAGAGAAAAAGGAAATATTTAGTGATAGTAAAGTTTGAAGATGAAATAACTAAGTAAAAATGTTCTCTACCTCTTCTAATTTTCACTTGGCCGTGGAGCTCCCTCAAAGGAGGTGGCCATCATTGTTGACCCTCCAAGACTTCCTAACAACCTTAGATGTGATCTACGGTAGATATCAAAGGCTTTGTCTCCAAGCTTGTTCTCATTGGTGTAGGAAAACCAGGTCATCTAGTGACTAAGCTCTTCTTGAAGGTGCCATAACCGAATGGCCTTAGGAGAAGCAAACTAGGTTTTAGTTCATTTGGTTTCCTAGTTAGGTTTAGGTAAATTTAGTTAGGCTTCTTAGTTACCTAGTTAGCCATTTAGTTAGCTAGGATGACTAACCATCTCCTAGATTTCTCTAGAACCTTCTCTAATTAGAACTTAATCAGATAACTAACTAGGTTTACTTCATTTAGTTACTGCATAAGCTTCCTATACTAACTTAGTTAGGTTTAAGCTAACTTGATTAAGCTTTCTAGTTTAATCTTAACAAGTCCAACCACTTTTGTGGACTAAAATCCTATTGGTCTAGAAACTTTCAAGCCACTATTGTTGACTAGCTCCCATTGGCTTAGAATTAAATCTAGCCAGAAATGTTGATTGCTTCTCCAAACACGGGTCCCACAGACTTTTCCGGGTCCATGGTCTATTTTGGAGCAGATTTCTACTATTTTTGAGATAGTAGGTACTGTCTAATAAAATAATATTATAATAATATAAAATATTTTTATTGCACAGTTAAATTCTAAAAATTAAAAGATTAATACATGTATCATTCAAAATTGAGTTTAGTAAGATCCCCCAACTCCGAATAATTAAATTAAGATTTTTTCGGCCAGAAAATTATTATTTTCTTGACTCGGAGTAAATCATACACAATGATCAAATACAATCACGAAACAGACAAATTCTATTTACAACTCACAGAAAACATGAAATAGTACATTTAGGACAATATCATAGTTAACTCAAAAGTTGGGGTGTTACACCAGAAACCAGGGAACTCGGGCGTTTCCCCTTCCTCACGAACGTCTTCACAGAAGCACATAAACAAAACAGAAATGCAGGGATACAGGAAAGAGGTGAGACACCCAGTATTCAATACCAATACGGCAGTAAGAAAACAAAATAGCGCAGGACGCTCACATAATAGCACAACATATATATATATCAGTAGTAATAATAAAAATAAGCAATAAAAGGGAAACAACAATAATGTCTTAGGTAGTAAGCAGTTCATCAGTCAGATAATTATTACAACATTAAAAGAGATAATTTAATAGTTATAGACACTCATTCCAGAAGAAATATGAGACAGACAATACATAATGCATAAGAAACCAAAATCCTACTCCATGGAGCTAGACATAAACATTCGAAGAGAATGATCAGTGAGTCATGCCGGTATCTCATCAGCCTAAAAGTAAAGTACTTATCAGAAAAATAATCTTTTGCGCAACTTGGCTTATACACGACATTCTCAACAAGATTGCGATATAGGACAGTGTCTCGGTCCGGATCGCACGGCCCCAGTGGAGCTACCACTATCTATTGTGAGACACCCGCACCCTGACGCCACTATGGTCAACTGTATGACCTACACTAGTCTATTCGCACCTGCACCAAGATGTGATTCAATCTCCTAGGCATTCACAGCTTTAACAACGTAGTCCAATAGACTTTTACAAATGCATGATCACTCAATGCATGTCATGTATATTCATGAATAATATACTTCTCATGAAACATACCACAATTTGGTCAAATTAAACCTGAACAAGTCTTTGGTCCCACACATGGACTCACAATGGCATATAATTAATTCTCAATAGCAATATACATTTATAAGGTTTAACACAAACCACAATTTCATTTGATGAATCCATAATCCCTAATTACCTAAGTCTCAATTAATTACACAAGTCTAGGTCAAACAGACCCTTGAGGCCGTGGCCTCTCAAAAACAAGATCCAACCTTTTTTTTTCATTGCATTATTGATTTCGTAATACTAAATTGCTTAAATCACAAGGTTGCACAAAAGCACAACTTAGACCCCAAAAACTCCCTAGAGGCCATGAGCCTCCCAAGAGTGTGAAAACCTAATTTTTTCCATTACATGCATCACATCCTTTTAACACGTAATTACCTAAGTTTGAATTCCCACAAAAGATCAAACTCAAACCCCCAAAATTTTGTCCAAGGTCGTGACCTCCCCTAAATGGGTAGAAAACCCTACATTTTTTTCCATACACCAAAATCAAGCAATCCAACATCATCAAGGCATTCAAAATAACCAAATTTTTCATATAAATCAAATAGACACATAACGTGAAAAATAAGCAAACAAAGTGAGCAATCCATTATGGATTCCTCCATCAACAACCACTCAAAAGTTCCCTCACCACCAATAAAGGCTGAAGTGAGTAAATCTCCCTCTTACCTAAGGGAAGAACATGAAAAATCACTCCTTGTTGGTGCTTGTGAGATTCGGCCAAGAGCTCACCAAAACCCTAGGAAATCAAACTCAAGGAATCAACACCAATGACTTGAAAAGAAAGGATCCATGGCCATGAAAATGACCATATAAATGAAAAAGAAGAAGAGAAAGTAAGGAATCAAAAGTTTACCTCAAAAGCTTCAAGCTTTGTTCTTGAAGAAAAGTGATGAAAAAGATAGATTTGGAAGATGATCACTAAAGAGGAAAGGTCTAGAATGAGAAGAGGAATCTAGAAATGGTAGTAGTGAAGCAAGCAAATGGAGATGGCCATATGGAGGGGCTGCAACCGTGGGGTGGAGAGGAAGAAAGGAAGAAGAAGAGAGAAAATGGAAGAAGAAGAAAGTGTGGAGAGAGAAGAGAGAGTAAAAGCTTTTTGGTGGTTTAAAATTAGAAATGGGAAGGTGATATGTGGAAAGGTAAACTTTTGCCTCCTTTGGGCCATCAAGGCCACGGCTCACAAGGGAGAAAGGGGGGAAGAGATTTGCTTCTCATGTAAGCTTGAATAATTTGGTCATTTTTGGTCAAAGCTTCCTTGAGAAGCTTTGATTAAAATATCTTTCTTTTTTTAAATAAAGTGAATGGATGTGACATAAAGTAAATTTTTGGATAAGGTAATAGGATTTCCACTACAAGTTATTATCTAATAGACAATTGTTACAACTGACAGAAGTCACTGTTAATTGTCCAACAAACAATAAAATGCATAACGATTTTTATTTATCTGATAAAAATCTTGAAAAATGTGAAACTTCGTAAACTGTGTCTAGCCTTAGGTTTAGTAAGATCTCCCATTGACGTTTCCACAAATCAAGGTCCTCGTGGAAAATATCTCATTTTTCTAGCTCCACTCAATGTGTACGCAAAACGAAAAATAATATTAAAATATTTTACATTCTTAGAAAAATTCAAAAAAATTACAAATATTATAAAATGACTATTTATAATAAAATAAATAAAATTTTGGGGTGTTACAATAGGTTTAAATCCTTCGAGGGTGAAACGATTGTCATAATTCTTAATAAGTTAGAACTTGGATTAATTGTCATGAGAATGTGATTAGTGAAGTTTTAGCACGTTTTGAATGCCAAGAAATTGGGCTTTAAATAATTTAGGACAAATCACCTTCAAGAACATAATTGAACATTAACAAAGATAAGATTACAATTTATCGTAGTGGGTAGTGTAGTAGATTCCGAGTCCTAGGCCTCTAAATCTTTGTTGAATCTCATCTTTTTAGTTTCAATTGTTTACTTTATTGTTTTAAGTTTTGTTCTGATTTTAATATAGCTTTCACCATTGCCTTTATTCACTTAAACAATCAAAGTAGTCGTAAGAGTTAGTAATCAATCAATCCTCATGGGCACGATCTTTATTTACTACTTGTACGATCCATGCGCTTGCGCAAAATTGATCAACAAGAAATAGGTGGAACAATTAAGCAGCTCAGAAAATTATGAAATTTCATAAAGATGATTAAGTCATACATATTTACCTATTTTACAAGTTCGATTTAATTTGAAAACGCAGTGCAGCTTATTTGACGAATAATAGTATATAAAAAATTATGGAAAAATAGATCTGAGGACTAAGATGAGTCCTAATTTTTTCTCTAATACTTATGGACACTTGAAAACTCAACTTTGGAATATTGAAATGTATATAACAGATATTAAAGTTTTCAGTATATAATTTTAATTAAAAACTTTGGACATTAACCATCCCAAAGCTTCAGACTTTTGTATACTTTTCTCCATTCTTTTCTCTTTATCTTTTCATCTCTTTTTCTTCATTTTTTTCTTCTCTGATTCATTCAGAAAATGTGTCTCATCTTCTCCATTTCATTCTTCATTTTTCATCTTTCCATTTCCAACCACAACAATGTAATTTTAGCACTTGTTTCTCCATTACATTCTTCATTCATTCATTTTTTATATATCTGTTGCTGTTGTATATTTATTCTACTATTTCTATTTATTTCTCTTGTTGTTGTATATACATTTTGTTATTGTTGTTTTGTTATTTTGTTATTATTGTATTCTTTTTGCTAGTGGTATTTTTTATAATGTAATTTTAGCATTATATACATTTATCTGATAAATGTACAACACTTGTAGTAATGTAATGTGCATTTGGATGTTTGAATAGATTAATTGAAAGCATGAACTATCTTTGGCATGTTATAATGACCATGTAGGCCAAATTCAAAATTTAAGGAGATAAGGTGATCTCCAAATAGTATTCATTCTATAAGAGCTTGAATTATGATTGTATGGAAATTTATTGAACAATTGATTGTACATTATACAAGTTTAGAATTATGCACTCATTGAGGATTACACACTTGTTGAGAATTATGGAATGTGATAAAATAAAACCAAATTTATTGGTATTGCTTCTTGAATTATCAAGTTGAGCTTGAATTTGAAATGGTATTGCTCCTTGAATACTCAAGTTGAGCTAGAATGAGAATTTGTATTGAATTTGTGTATTTGAGAATAAACTCCCTTAAAATTATTAATGTTAAGCTAGAATGGTATTTTGAATTGAATGTTTGATTGATCAGTGCTCATAGAATTTGAACTTGAATTGAGAATGAGAATTTGGACAAATATCCTTGAATGGGAAGGTAATTTGTCTATGCTTTCCCACTCAGTAACCTTTGTATTTATGTGAAATGTGTTTCACTTAGTATAATAGATTTTAGAGACGATCCTGTATGAGGACAGGGTATTCAAAATTCCATTAGAACCATAGAGATGACATCTTGTGAGGAAAGGAGATCATGTGTTCTTGGATAAATTCCTCATAGTATCAATATCAGTATAATCTTCACGTATTAATTCCCTCATAGGATACTAGTGGTAGTGTAAGGCCCTGATTCACTCCCTACCATGAGTATATAAAGCCTGAGATATATGAGGTGGCTCCCACCCTTGTGGTGCTTGAGATATGGGTTCTGTGGGATAAGAGAGTATTTGAATGAGCACTGAGATGAAATTAAAATTTGTATGTCATAATATGACTTGAGTTTGTATATGAATGGCGGAATTGAATTTTTTTTTTGTCATGCTATGATGATGGAATGAATATGAATTATTGTATGGATATGATATCATGGTAATTATGTTTGGTACAACTACTGGAATTATGTATGATTGAAATTTGTATTATTGATAAAGAATATTTTTGAAAACTATTAAATAGAATTCTATTTTGGGAAGAGAAGGGACCAGATTTGGTATTTTTGCTACCCTTCTAACTAAATATATATGTATATGTTCAAATTGAATTTTGAAGAAATATATTTTTCCTTGAAATAGTTGGAATTATTGTGATGACACATTTTCATAATAGAACTACTAAGAATTAGTATTCTCGCCCCATTTCTATATTATATTCCATGATAATTCCAGGTGCGAATCTTGCAACACTATGTTCTCAGCAAAAGTTGAAGCCTATTTTGTAACATCTCAAATACTAGTACTAATAACATATTCATTTTACACACTAGTAATTAGGATTTGGTACATTACTTACGAATATCATCAATTTTTCAAATACGTAATTATTAATAAATATCAAAGTATGAGCCTTTCACGGAAGCATAATACATATATCATGAAGAAATTTTATACAAACTGTACATCCTTGTATAATATATTTGTTCTGGTGTAGAACCAAAGGGGTGCCTAAAGTAGACATGTGTGGCGGATGCCTCCTTGCGCAACTGCCGCCGAGCGTGTTGAACTGGGGGTTGGGTACCTACAAAAGGACTCCAACGCTCAAGTTATCAAAATGCACAAGTAGGGTTTCTTCATAATAAGGGTTTCAAGAGAGGGGGTCCCTTTCGGGTAACTTCACCTGATCTTTATAGAGCATCAGTAGAGCTTTCTTCATGCAATCCATATGAGGTGCAAGTACTTTTTGATCATGGCCTGACGGAGGGTGCCTCCCTCCCACGACCGCTGAGGTGAATCCCTAAACTTTCAGGAATTCAAAGTTTCTTATGAAATCTTTCTCTAGAAGAATTCTCTTGCATTTTTATCTAACCTTTATTACTCAAACTAAATAAGTTCTTTACTCAATTTTTTAAACCTAATTCACTTAGGGAAATTTTTAACTTAAATTATCCAACATCTCTCTTTCACTAATGTTCTTCCCTTGGTTAAATTCATTCTAAGTTATAGAATAAAATTATATCCTTTGTTTTTTCCATTTTATGATTTCTTAATCAACCTCCAATTATATAATTAACTAAGTTTCCATTTTAACACAAAATTACCATTTTTCTCTATAGGTGGCCGTGAGCTTCAAAGAAGCTAGGAACCTAATTTTTCTTTACTCCATTCATTATCAATCTCTTGATTAGTCAATTTCTCACTTGTTATAAAATTTTAACCAAGAACACCCCATTGAAGGGTATTTGGCCGTGAGCCACCATAAAGAGGGCAAGAAAACCTTGCTTCCATCCATGTTTCCAATCTATCAAGAACAATCCAAAGTTAACATATTATATATACAACCAATAAATTCACATAAGATGAGTTCAACACAAAAATCATCAAAATCACATAACAAAGAGAGTAACCCTAACATGGGTTCCTCACAACCAACACATAAATAAACATCTCACTACCAAGATTGGTTGAAGAGAATAATCTCCCTCTTACCAAGAGAAATAACAAGAAAAGTAAGCTCCTTTTTGTTCTTGAATTTCATCCTCCAACAACACAAAAATCCTAGGACATTTAAACTCACAAAATCAACAATCAAAGCTTGAAAAAGGAATCCTTGATCACCAAAGTGACCATGGATCACGAAAATGAGAAGGAAAAATGGAAAAGTCATGAACTTTACCTTAAAGTTATGAACTTTACCTTAAAGTCTCAAACTTTAGAGCTTGAATGGAAGAAAATGAAAATGGTCGATTCAAGAGATAGTCACAAAAGAGAAAGTGTTATAGGTGATGAGAAGATGTAGGAAATGAGGTTGGTTGAGAGAAAAAGCTTGGATGGCCAAAAATGGTGTCTTGGCCGTGGAGATGATGAGAAAATGGAGAAGAAAGTGAGCTCCTTGAAGATGGTTCTAGCAAGAGATGAAAAAGCTTTAAGGAAATGTTGGTTCAAGCAAAATGGTTGCTTGAAATCAAGCAAACCCTGGAGAGGAAATGGTGTGGGCTGCCGTGGAGGAGAGGAGGAGAGGAAGAGGAGAAAAGTTTTAAGAGAAAAGTTGAGAGAAGAGAAAGTGGAGAGAGGAAATAATGAATGAAAAGTTAGAAACTTTTTGAATTGAAAAGTGAAGGGAATAGTAAAATGAAGTCAATAATTTTGCCTCCTTTTTCCCCCCTAGCCACGACACACACACACAAAGGGAGAGGGAGGAGCTTCCCTTGCAAGCTTGGTGGGATTGGCTTCTCCAAGAAGCCAAAGACAAAGCTTCTTCAAGAAGCCAAATCTTTGCTTTTTGCAAAAAGTCAACATGATGTGACATAAAGTTGATACTCTTGAAAAGATGATAAGCATTATAATACAAGCTATTATCTAATGGACAAATGTTACTGTTAATAGAAATCAACATTTATTATCCAACGGATAATAAAATGTACTGTAATTTTTATTTATCAGTTAAAAAAAATCTCAAAAAATGTAAACTTCGTAAATTATGCCTGACCTCGGGTTTAGTAAGATCCCCCATTGAGGTTTCCACAGTTCAAGATTTTCCAGCCTCGGGAAAAATATTTCATTTCCCTAGCTCGCTCAGTGTGCTGCACGTAAAATGAAAAATATATTAAAATAATCAACATTTCTAGAAATATCCACAAAAATTCACAAAAATCACAAATATTATAAAATGACTATCTATCATGAAACAAACAATTTTTGGGGTGTTATATACATGGCCGTGAACCCTAAGGACTAGAAACCTAAAGTTTCCTTCGTTTAATGAATCACTAATCACTTAATTTATCAAATTCCCAATTTACACAAAATTTTGTCTTGGACATCTTATTTTTACCTACTTGGTCGTGAGTCTCAAGGTCCATGGGACCAAAAAATCTTTTTTCTTTCCAAGTGATTCATATCATACAACATATAACAATCATCATATTTCTATTCTAGCAAGTTCATGCATAATATTTAAAGCAATAAAATCAAATAAAGCAAATAATCACAAAGCATTGAACTTATACAAACAAGTGAATGGATCCACACATGGATTATTCACACATACACAAAATTTGTTCCTCACCACCATGAATGGTTGAAGAGGATAATCTCCCTCTTACCTAAAGAGATGGCAAGAAAAGAAAGCTCCTTGATGCCTCTTGAAATTTTCATCCAACACCTCCAACCAAACCCTAGAAGTTTCAAACTCACAAGATCAACACCTAAAGCTTGAAAAGAGAAGACCAATGGTCAAAATGATGGCCTTGAACATGAAAAAGAGGAGAGAAAAATGAAGATCAAGAATCTTAGCTTAAGAGCTTCAAGTTAGGGCTTGAAAGAAAATGATGAAGATGAGAGAACTAGATGGTGATTATGACAAGGAAAAGCTCCCAAATTATGAATAGATTCAAGAACAAGGATTGATTTGAGCAAACAAACATGGAGCTTGGAAAATAGGTGCTTGGCCATGGAGCATGGAGAGAAAAAGAGAAAAGAAAAAGTGAGAGAGAAATGTGAAACTTCTGAATGGAAAAGATGAAAATGAATGCTTAAGTCAAAAGCTGATAACTTTGTCATCTTTTCCTCCCTAAAACCGTGGGCTTCCCCTAAGGTGAGAGAAAATGAGGCTTCTCCAACAAGCTTGTTACAAAGCTTGCTAAGGAAGCCAAATTCCACCTTTTAGAAAGTCAAAGGTAATGTCACATGGATGATGTCATCATGAAAAACTTTTAGAAAAAGATGACTAAGATCACATCTAGAACCATCCACAACAAGCTATTACTCAATAGACAACAGTTACAGTTAACAAAACCAATGTTTATCGTCTGTTGGATAATAGGAAGTACTCTAATTTTATTTGTCAGATAAAATCTCAGATAATGAAAATTTCGTAAATTGTGCTTGGCTTCGGGTTCCCCCAGCCCCGTTTCACAGTTCAAAATTTTTCGACCTCGAAAACATATTTTATTCTTTTGGTCCCGCTTAATATGCATGTAAATCAAAAAATATAATAAAATAATCAAAATCACCCAAATAATTCACAAGCATCACAAATATTATAAAAAGCATATATAATAGAAAACAAGCAATTTCTGGGGTGTTACAACCATCCCGTTATCTGAGGTGTGTCCTTTGCCCCCATGTGTGGTTCCATAGGACTTTTTGTCTTTTTTCATACTTTGCCACAGTATTGGGCTTCCTTGGGAAACTCCTATCTTGACTTTATTAGGAATTAAAGGCCCTTTGTCAGTTTTATGCTGTTTCCCAACTACACTCTTTCTTCGTGTCCAATCAGAAGTGAAGAGCATTAAAGGGGTTTATCTCACGTGATCAGTTTTACCTTCTACGGGGCCAATCAGAACGCTTTATTTTTTCTATAAATAGGGTATGCTTACCTTGAAGTTTGGCATTCCCTTCATTGATTTTGTTTTGCATATTTTTGCAGAGATGATTTCCTTTCAGAAAGTGCTTGTTCTTTCATTTTCTGCCTTTGTATGGATGATTTTGTCCCCTGCTAAGGTTATCCTTTTGTTCTTCCCCAAATGTCTGAAAATCTTTGTTGTTCTTGTAATTGGTTCTCCCTTTACTGGTATTTCTCTTTCTCAGCGTAGTAACAACAGATATTTCTTTCTCTCAGCATACGAGGGTAGGTCTGATTTACGATCTGTCGTTGGGGAGATCTGAGATATCTGTCGTGTGTGACGGTCCTCCTCAGAGAAACAAAGCCTACTCTTGCTCCTCCTTTCTGAGACTTAGCAGGTGCTCCTTCTTCTAGGGATGCTTGGACAAGCAGGAGGGGCTATTGAAGCTGCTCTTGGAGTAACCTGGGGTGATCATGAAGGTAGTCAGGGTTCCAGTGGAATGATCTTCTTCATGAGAGTTTGTGCCCCGTCCAACAAAGGAGAGTATGTCTCGACCTTTGTTATCATTGTGAGGGAGGCAATGAAGAAGAATATGGCAGAGGTCCGAAGTCTAGTAGCAGTGCTCTATTCCAGTATTGCCCGAGTGTTTCGAAGCCTATTCATTTTTTCAAGAGGCTATTTCACAAGGAAGAGTCCGGAGAAAATGTGGATGTGACATGGTCCAGGACGCTGTGATGGTGATGCCGGTTCTCTCCTCTAGGGTCTCAAGAGGTCTTTCTTTTCTTATAAATTCCATGTCTTAGCATTTTCTTTTTCCTCTCCCTGGATGTAAGACGATGTATGGAATGAGAGTGATATCAATAAAAGTTATTTTTCATTAGATTCTACTTGTTTTTTCTTTCTTTCCTTTTTTCATCTTTTTCATTATCCGCAGTCTTTGTCTTTGACCGAGGTGAGTCCAATGTTCTAGTTGCCTCCTTGCCTTGGATTCCAAGTCTATCTCTTATAGAGACCTTGTGCGATGGGTTGGGGCTCTCATCGAAGATTGAAGTGGAGTGCCCATCGCGTTGGTGCTCTGCATTGAGTGCCTAGTTTCTCACGGCCGAGACTTCAATAGTAGGTGGTGGGATAAGGTGAGGAAGGTGTTGCATAGCGGGGACCTGCCTATGGTTAGCAGAAGTTTGTGCAATGTCTCTATTGAGTTTTATCTTGTGTTTACCATTTTTGGTGTGGGATTAGAAGTTTAAGGATTTCCATAGATGGCGCCAATGTTTTGAAGTATTTGTATGATCAAAAAGAGTTGAACATGAGACAACAAAGATGGTTAGAATTTCTAAGGACTATGATTTCCAACTTTAGTATCACCCTGGAAAGGCAAACGTTGTGGTCGATGCCTTAAGTCGAAAAACGATCAGTGTTTCTGCCATGATGATCAAGGAGAAAGATTTAATAGAACAATTCAGAGATATATGGTCTTTCGTGGAACTAATGCCAGGAAAAATCTGTATGAACATGGTCACTATTTCAAATGATTTAATGGAAGACATCCGAGAAAAGTAGAAGGTTAATAAGTTCTTACAAGAAGAAAGAGAATTGATAAAGCAGGGTAGTGTATCAACACTAGAAGAATGAAGTGATGGAATTTTGAGATTTCAAGGTAGAGTTTGTGTACCTACAGATGAGGAACTCAGGAGGTATATACTTGAACATGCTCACACGAGTCAGTTGAGTATACATCCTGGAATGACCAAAATGTACCAAGATTTGAACAAGTTATTTTGGTGGCATGGGATGAAAAGAGATATTGTTAGATGCATATCTTCCTGTTTAGTTTGTCAAAAGACAAAGATTGAACATCAAAGACCGTCAGGATTGCTGCAACCCTTGACTATTCCCGAATGAAAATGGGATAGTATTGCCATGGACTTTGTTGTCGGGTTACCAAAGACCAAAAGAGGATATGATTCGATATGGGTAATTGTGGATCAACTTACAAAGTCAGCACACTTTTTGCCGATCAACATAAGATATTCAGTGGAAAAGTTGACTCAGTTGTACATCGGTGAAATTGTCAAACTATATGGTGTGCCTACAAGTATCATCTCTGACAGAGATCCGAGATTTACATCAAAATTTTGGCAAAGTCTTCAAGAAGCAATGGGGACAAAGCTGCGTTTGAGTTCTGTAAATCATCCTCAGACAGATGGTCAATCAGAAAAAATAATTCAATCGTTGGAAGATTTGCTGAGAGCTTGTGCTATAGAGCAGACTGGAAGTTGGGATGAGATTTTACCATTAGTAGAATTTACTTACAACAACAGTTACCATTCAAGCATAGGGATGGCACCCTATGAAGCTCTATATGGATGAAGGTGCTGAACACCTTTATGTTGGTATCAAGACGGAGAATGATTTATCGTTGGACCTAATCTTATTCGGTAGACAACTGAGAAGGTCAAAATGATTCGGGAGAAGATGAAAATGGCTCAAAGTCGACAAAAGAGTTATGCAGACAAAAGAAGGAAACCTCTTGAATTTAAGGAAGGAGAGCATATGTTCTTGAAAGTCACGCCTACGACTGGGGTCGGTCGGGTTCTCAAATCTAGAAAGCTCACTCCAAAATTCCTTGGACCTTACCAAATTCTTCGTCGGGTAGGTCTCGTTGCTTATCAAATAGCTTTACCACCTTTTCTTTCTAATCTCCACAATGTTTTTCATATGTCACAACTTCGAAAATACATTCTGAGTCCTGATCATGTCATAACACCTGATTCAGTACAAGTAAAGGAAAACTTGACTTATGAAATAACTCCTGTAAGGATTGAGGATAGGAGAATGAAGCAATTCAGAGGGAAATACATTTCATTGGTGAAAGTGATCTGGAACGAGATAACCGGAGATGCGACATGGGAGCTGGAGGACAAGATGAAGGAGCAATACCCAGAACTATTCTAAGGTATGTAAATTTCGAGGACAAAATTCATATTTGTTGGGGAGAGTTGTAACACCCCAAATTTTATTTATTTTGTGATAAATATTCATTTTCCAATATTTGTGATTTTTGAGAATTTGTTTATATTTTTCTGTGAATGCAGAATATTTTAATATTATTCCTCATTTTGCGTGCAAACTGAGCAGAGCCGAGAAAATGAGATATTTTTTCCGAGAACCTTGATCTTGGAAACATCGACGGGGGATCTTACTAAACCCGAGACTAGACACAGTTTACGAAGTTTCATGTTTTTCAAGAAATTTTATCAAATAAAATAATAATCGCTGTGTAAATTTTATCTACCGGACAATTAATACTGACTTCTGTCAACAGTAACAATTGTCCATTGGAAAATAATATGTATTTAAAAATCTATCACATTATCTTAATGTAATCTACTTTAAATCTAATTAAACCCACTTTAATTCAAATTTATTATATTTTAATTAAAGCTTCTTTGAGAAGCTTTGACTACCAAATGACCAAGCTACCCTTGGCTTATTGGGGAAGCTAATTTCCCCCCTCTCTCTCTCTATTGCCGCAGCACACATAGCCTAAGGGGAAGCAATTTTTGCTTCCCTCCCTTAATCAATATACACTAAAAATATCATTTTCCTACACACTTTCTCTTTCTAGTTCTTCTTCTTCATTTTTCTCTCCATCTTCTCTCTTCTTCTCCCTCTCCACACGATTTTCCAGCCCCCATTGTGACCACCATTTTTCATCTTTTCTCTTCATTTACACCATTTCTACACTCACCTCAACCTCCTCTACATTTCCTATTTAGAAAGTTTCTTCAAAATCCACCATCACCTCCATTGTCTTCCAAGACAAAGCTTCTAACTTTGAGGTAATGTTTCCATTTTCTTCTTCCTTTCTCTTCATTTTCGTGATCTATGGTTTCATTGGAGACCAAAGATCCATCTTTTACCATGCTTGATGTTGATTCTTGATGATGGAAATTTCTAGGGTTTTGGAAGCTCAAAATCGAAACCACCAAGGAGCACCTAGGAAGTCATTTTCGTGTTCTTGCTTTAGGTAAGAAGGAGATTTACTCACTTCTACCATTATTGGTGGTGAGGAGACTTTGTGTGTTTGGTTGATGGAGAAATCCATATTTCTATGCTTACATTGTTTGATGATTTTGCATGTGTATATGTTCTAAATTGATGTTGATGATTGAATGATGATTTTAATTATATTGGTGTTGTTAGAATACTTGAAATGTTAAAATTAATGAATGGAAAAATTTGAGGGTTTCCTACACTAAAGTGAGGTCACGGTTTTGGCTTGGATTTTAGGGGTTTGGAGTGATTTTGTGTGAGATAAAATTTGAGTGATTAGGGATCAAGTATCTAATACATAATATGAAAAAAAATTGGAATTTTGGTGACTTTAGAAGGCCATGGTTTTTGAAGGGTTCTTTAGCCCAAAATTTTTATAATTGATCAAGACTTAGGAAATTGATAATGTTGGATCCATAATATAGAATTGTGAAGATTGTTGAACCATAGGTGTATATATATATGTGATATTAAGAATTGGTTGATGCTATTGTGAGTCCCTATGTGGGACTAAGTTATTGATGAAATTATGACATGTTGATATTGAGCCATGTATATATATGCCATTGCGATATACTTTATGATAAATGTATCATTGATGAACATACATGATGTACATTGTGTCATCAAGCATATGTGTTGTCCGTTGGACATTGTTGAAAAGGTGATGTATGCCTAGGAGTTTGAATAACACCTATGTGCGAGTGCGAGTAGACTAAGCATAGGGTCATAGTGGTTGGCCCTGGGGGCGTCGGGGTGCGGGTGTCTCACAATAGACAGTGGTAGCTCTACTGGGGCCGTGGGATAGACCGATGCAAACACACCGACGATCTAGGCTAAGATGTTGTCCTATATCGCGATCAACTATTGAGGTGTCATGTATAAGCCGTAATGCGCAAATATTTTTATGAGATGAGCACACTATTTTTAAAGGCTAACAAGATATTGGCATAACTCCTTGATCATTCACTCCGAAAATGTTTATGTCTATCTCCATAGAGTAGGGATTTGGTACCATTTGCATTGTGAACTGTTAGTCTCATAAATCATTGAGTATGAGAATTTACAACTATGGGAAAATATTTGTTATTATTACTATAATATTTATTCGATTGCTTGAATTGTTTACTATTGGAAATATTGATATTGTCTGCCTGTTACTGAATGATTTTTACTGCTGTTTATTGTTATTCTGCATTACTGTTAATTTTAATTATTACTGTGACTGGATATATGAACTGTATTGGATGTGGGCGTCCAACGCCATTCTATTTTCTTACTGCCATTTTGGTACTGAAAGCTAGGTGCCTCACCTCTTTCTCTATTTTTGATGTTCTTGTCTATTTGTATATTTATGAGAAGACGTTCGTGAGGAAGAGAAGGAAACACCTGAGTTTCCGGGTTTTTGGCCATACTTAGACTAGAGCTTACTGAGGATGTCGTCGCGTCCACGTCGATTTTTGGGGTACGCCCAGATGACCTTTCACGGAGGACCCGATTGCTGGCACATCAATTTGAGCACTGACCGATGCATCTACCATGGGGAGCTGACTGTATCTTTGGCATGGGGCCATTACGACATGCCTGTTTTTTATTTTATTACTTTTGTCCACCTATTCTACCTGCTGGTTAGAGATCTGTGGGATGATCTATATTATACCCCACAAGAGGACTCATTCTTCTCCACTGCTCGGGCTTCTGCCCGAAATTCGGTTGCTCCGATGGCAATCTCATCGGATGAAGAGGACCCTGAGGAGGACCCAGCTACGGTCCCTTCTTGTGAGTTGTAGGGGTTGATATTGTCTGTGGCTACTGATGGCTAACCATTTATCTTTTTGGGGAAGCCTGATGTTTTTCCATATTTACTGGGTGTATATTTGTATCATTCGAGTGGGTACATCTTTTGCTTTCTATATAACTTATGATGTAATTAAATAGGATGATGCATATAATATGTATATATTGTGAATATATGATTTTCAATTCTGTCTCGATTCTATTGCATTTATAATTACTATCATCTCCTTAATGTTATAAAAAAAAATATGTACACATATTTCAATACCTGATCATTTAATCATTCAAGAGTGTAAATTATTTAATCACGTGTTAAAAATGAACTGGGTCTTAACTAATAAATGTAACTATTATTTTTTGTGAATCTATTTCGTTTCTCTATATTATGGTGTGACGTTCCTTCTTCGCGAGATAAGAAAAAGGGGCGTTGCATTATTCGAATAACCATTGAGTTATTCGAATAGACCAGCTTATAAAACATAGAATTTTTAAGACTGATATATGGTTATTCGAATAGCCACAAGTCTATTTGAATAGACCTATCAGAAAAATACAAAAAAAAACATGTACAAATATTGTGGTATTCGAATAACTACAAAGTTATTTGAATAACTTTAATAGGAAGACACATTTACCATGAACAGAAGTGCATTCTAAAAGAGGAAAGACTTACCCAATGATGAAGTACCTGCAAAAATAAATTTTGGGGATATCTGCAAAGCTCAAGTCAATAATACTTCAAGATCAATAAATAAGTATTATATGCAAGATTGATCCAAAATACCAAGTTCTCTTCTTAAGTGAAAGAAAGAATCTTTAGGTAAAGGTTTTGTGAAAATATCAGCAAGTTGATTATTTGTTTCAACAAATTCTAAAACACAATCACCTTTTTGAACATGATCTCTTGTAAAATGATGCCTTATCTCAATGTACTTAGTCCTAGAGTGCATAATGGGATTTTTGGTCAAATTGATCGCACTAGTATTGTCACATCTTATAGGGATGCGATCTAGCTGAAGTCTAAAGTCTAGAAGTTGTTGTTTCATCCATAGGATTTGGGCACAACAACTTCCGGCTGCAATATATTCAACCTCTGCAGTGGATAATGTCAAGCTATTTTGTTTCTTACTATGCTAAGAAACTAAAGAATTTCCAAGCAATTGACATGTCTCACTAGTGCGTTTCCTATCTAATTTGCATCCAGCAAAATCAGAGTCGAAATAACCAATAAGACTACAAGTGGCACCTTTGGGGTACCACAAACCCACTTGTGTAGTGCCACCAAGATATTTCATGATACATTTTACGGCACTTAAGTGTGATTCCTTAGGATTAGCTTAGTATCTAGCACACATGCATACGCTAAACATAATATCTGGTCTACTAGCAGTGAGATAAAGAAGAGATCCATTATACATAGTGTGTTTGGGAAACCATTACTTCACCAAGGCGAGTTAGAAGCAATAGGAACTCTTCTAGTGAAGGATCAATTGTTATAGTTGAAGTGTTCTGTGAGATAGCAACTGCTAGGAGGAAACAGACTGCTATTGCAAGCAAAGTTTGAGAAGGAATGGAAATGATTTCATCTTAGTAGCTAGTACCACTAATACAGTCAGTGTATGCAGTAGTGGTAGTAAGAGACTGAAACTCCTCAAATCTCTCAAAGTTTAGAAAGGCCAATCCTACATCCTGTAAGGGAATGTAAGACCTGTTTGGAGTAAGTGAAATGACTTAAGAAAATGGAGGAAATCTCTATAGTTGAGGTTTGTTCAAATGATCTGAGAGGTTTGGTTATCTCCTATATGTTAGAAAGGAGGTAGAATTTTGGTCAATAGAATGCCAAGGAGATAGAGTTCTCAAGACCTGAAAAATGTGGCATGTTACTGCGCCAGTAAATGGCTAAGTTCAAAGAAGTAAGTGATAAGTATAGAATCGAGTAAGCTATAGAATCGAACTTCAACTCATAGGACTCTGAGTGAAGAGGTTGTGGAGTTCGTTTTTCTGTATTCACCATTCTTTGTTTGTGAAGGCTGACGAAGGACGGATAGTATTGAGTTCTTCATAATACTCGAAGTAAAATCATGAACAAGTGAAATTGAGTTTCCAATCTTTTTCAACGTGAGTTATAGTGTCATTAGATACTTATAGAATAAAGAGAATGGTGTTGTTAATGCTATTCAAGAGAATAATTGAGGGTCCCTATAGCTAGCCTCTAGTGGAGTAATAGTCGCAAGGTTTCCACAAGAGGAAGAGAGAAGATAATAGGTATAAGAAGTATACTTCTAGACCTAGTTATCTTCAAGATAAAAACCAGTTGAGCTGGGAATCTTGGATTTGAATCCTGGGAAGTGTTGCAGACCGAAGCTGGGAATTGAATTTTGGTGCCAATGCTAGATAATATCTTAGTAGATGTGATGGCACCCTAGAAGTGGTGGATAGCCGCTACATTAAAAAGTGAAGGGACCAAAGTGTGTTAGACATAGGAGATATCATGGGGTAAGCATAATTTTAGTTGGCCAAATAGTATGTATTACTTATGGCTGACCAGAACACTTTTAAATAAGTGTATGTAGAAGTTGGGAGCAATGCCTAATCTTAAAGTTCAAGTTCAAGTAAGAGTTTATACTTTGAGTAGTAAGGAGGCAACTCAGACTCCCGATTTCACTAGATAAAGATATGGCTAACGATGATCTCTAAGTTATAATGTATGATTCTAGAGTATTCCCACTCTCATCTCCTTCCTTTTTACCTCATGCTTGCTTGAGCATGTTTAGGTAAAGAATGAGTATTTTGAGTTGAGTTATTAGAACTCAAGTTCATGTTATGATAAGACAAACGAGAGTTAAGAGTTCAAGCATGATTGAGGTGCATGAGCTGAGTTGAAAAACCATGTAATTTTGGTTTTAGAGGTGTGAGATTGGTTTAAGAATCCAATGGCACAATGGAAGGCTGTTGCACGTTCCATTCTGTTTTAGAATAGCTTACATAACCGATTAGGAAGGTTCTCTAATCAGTTATGTGTTGGAGTAGGACGTACTAGTTTGTTCATAATTGGTTAGAAGTGGAGCATAACCGATTATGCAAAGATAGAAGTGATTCTAACTTGAACAATAATAGGTTAGGAGAATAACCTAACTAGTTATTCATAGTTCCAGGATGCTTCAATAAAAGGTTATAACTGATTATTAAGTTAAGCTAATCTGTTATAAACACTAGAAAATACGTTTAAACAAAAAAATTAAGGGGGCTAATCGATTTTCGAGATTATGTAATCAGTTAAAGGCCTAGCAAAACAGAGTTTTGGCTTCTTTAAGGTTAAAATTAATCCTTAATAAAGCTATATAATAATTGTTAGTGACCCAATCAATATAGTTTAAGGAAGTTTAGAGCTCTAGGAGCCCTAGATAAAGCTTGAGTCTAGCTTGTTTAATGCATGGTTATTAGTTTTGATCCCTTAGAATCCATTGGTTTCACTTGAGTGGTGAGTTTGAGAATGGATTCCTCAATAAGGGATTGATTCATTAAATCCATGTTTATGAGAGTTAAGAGGTTGTATATAAGTTACAACATGATGAGAGACCATAAATGATGATAGAAATCATCTAAGAATTGACCTTGGGTGATAACTTGGTTGATTATGGCATAGTAACATGGAAAATGGTGTTTTTCTGTAGAAAATTGCCATATAACTGATTACCATGAGTTAATAATCGGTTATTAAGCTTGTTCAAGTAGTATTTTCGGTTATGAGTATCAGAATAACCGATTATGAAGAGTTCATAATCAGTTATGTTGTTTCAAAGAATTAGAAATAGAACATGGCATCCTAATAGCCTGTGATGTTTGTTGTATAACTTGAGCTATAGATATCAAAATCACTTGATTCTAGTGCCATTTGAAATCTAAGAAATAAGGCTTCATGCATTAAAAATTTCAGAATTATTGAGCAAGTTAATCAGTACCAGTTTCTGTTTGAATCCAAGGCAGATTTTGCAGAAAAAGGCATTCTGGCAGCCAGTAAACTAGATTGCATAATTTCTTGCTCCGATGTTGTATGGACATTCAACTAGTGCCATTTTAAAGATAACATGTAGGGCTTATTTCTTGTAAAATTTCAGAATTATCCCAATGTAGTTTGTTCCCAGTTTCAATTTAACTTCAAGTCAGAAATGGGTAAATCAGAGAATGCCCTGTTTTGGCCTTTGTAAAATGTTGCATAACTTTGGCTACACTTAGCCAAATGAAGCAAGGTTTGTGGCATTGGAAAGATATGAGAAAGAGATATATGTTCACAAAATTTTAGAATTTCTAAAGTTATGGTGCATGTTTGGTGCAATCTTGAAAATCAGCTTTTTTAGGCAAGATTTAAGGTGTTTTGGGTATGGTTTGAGCCCTATGAACACTAGTAACTCTTTTAATAGTTAGAGTTGAGTGCTATAAGGCCTATTTGGCAATAGTTAAGTGTCATAAGGCTTAGTTGGCAGTAGTTGAGTACCATATGGCCTAATTGGCAATAGTTGAGTGTTATAAGGCCTAATTGGCAAAATTTGAGTGTCATAGGACCTAGTTAGCACTAGTGGCTCCCTTCGAGTTGAACCCTAATAAATTGGATCCCTTATGCAATAAGGTTGAACCCTAGTGAATTGGATCCCTTATGCAATAAGGTTGAACCCTAGCAAGAATTGGCTCCCTTATGCACTTTGCTAAATGTGGAGTTGTGATTAATTATCCTAGTAATGGACATTGACGGGCAAGACTAGTAAAGTGGTGACACCGGAGTGTTTCATGAAAGGATTAGTTATCCTAGTAATGGACATTTCCGGGCAAGCCTAGTAAAGTGGTGACACTAAAGTGTTTCATGAAAGGATTAGTTATCCTATGCTTGGCTGTGGATGAGAAATCCTATGTCAGCCTGTGGATCAATATATCCTATGCTAGACTAAGGATGAACATATCCTAGGTCAAGCTAAGGATAAGTAGGCTTAATGCCCAATGAAGGAATACAATTCCTAATGTTATGTTTCATGGTTAGCAGGTCAAGACCCTACAAGAGGGTAAAAGATGGAGAAAGCATATGAATTAGAAGAGTTTAGTTTTATGTTTTTAATTCAAAACTTATGTATTATTTTATATTTGCTTTGAGAATGTAAAAGTTGTATATTTGTGTATCACTTTTAGATATGACTCTCCATAATTATTTGTTTAAATGTTATGGATTAGTTGATGATTAAGTTAGAAGTAGCACATCTAATACTATTTATCCATATATATGTCAGATATACTAGGGTACAGATATTAGGATGTTACAAAATCTGCGTTCAATGCTTTTAAGTGAGACACGACCGTGTGCCATTAAGACACTGTTGTGTCTCAAAGTCAGAAGCTTCATTAGGTTAAGACAGGGCCGTGTTTGTTGCCAAATTTGCTTAACTTCAACGTTGGGGGGTGACACGGCCGTGTGACCAAGAGACACGGTTGTGTCTCCTAGTCAGAAGCTTTCTTCAAGTTAGACAGGGTCGTGTCTAACTCCTAAATCGCTTCTGAGTTGACACAGGGCCCTGTCTAAGCCAAAATTGTCCTCTTTTGGTCTGAAAATGAGATATCTTCGTCTTCTTTCACTTTAAATGTATTAAATCTCTCTTATTATACAGAAACAAAGATAATTAATAAGAATCCATTCAAAATCCATCAATAATCAAAATCAAATCATTATAATTCATCCATTTTATGGCTATAAAATACAAGCTTATCATTTCTCAGCATTATCCTTAAAAATACCAGATTAACTCAGTTGACTCTCTAAAATTTTTTACAACTATTATCAATTATTTATAGTTAGGAAATAATTTTTTCATATTTATTTCCATTATATCAACTGATTCAGTAGGTATCTTAATTATTCTCTTGTATTCAGTGTTATAGAATTACGCTCAAACCAGTTCAGAAAATTATCTAAATTAACAGATAATTCTTACCAGTATTACTAAGCCTTTATAACCCTAATTATGATTATTAGGTTAGCGAGGATGTTACAATTCTCCCCCCTTTTATAAATTTTGTCCTCAAAATTTGCTTACCTTATTGAAAAGCTCCAAATATCTTTACATCATATTGGATTTTAAGTCACTACCCTTCCATAACATCTTCACTTGAGGGAATTATTTTCTTCTAAACCCTTTCACTACTCCATCCAAAATCTTTTGAACTTTGTAATCCTTTTACGAAATTCACAAAAATACTCTCTCATTTCCATTCTGGATTTTTCTGAGAGTTGCTAGGGTCCAGAAGGCCCTTGATACTCTACCTTGACCTTTTGATATATAAGACATTTGGACACATATTCTATTATTTCCTTTTTCATACTTGGCCATGAAAACATCCTTTTGAGGTCTTGATACATCTTTGTCGCTCCAAATTGGATGGTATACTTGCTTTTATGGACTTCTTCTTGTGAAGCTTTGCAACTTATTTTGAATCCCCAGTCTATTCAAACCAATACTATGGGGTAACATAGTCGCTGCCCAACTCGAGTTTCTAAAACTTTCTTATAATTTCATTTCTTGCATCATCATATGAAATACATGCAGAAGTTTTTTGCTTAGTGTATCAGCCACTACATTAGCCTTATCCATACGACATCACAATTCATAATCATAATCTTTCAAAAACTCCTTCCATCTCCTTTTCCTCATATTCAATTCTTTTTTATCAAACGAATATTTTAAACTTTTATTGTCACTAAAGACCTTAAACTTCATACCTTATAAATAATGTCTTTTATTGTCACTAAAGACCTTAAACTTCATACCTTATAAATAATGTCTCTAAGTCTTCATCATCATCTTTCACCCTTCTTCTCAAGTTATATATTTATTATATCATATATCCATTATATTTATTCATTTCTCATAATATCTTTTATGTCTCATCAATCTCGTATTCAATATATTACATCATTCTTCAAGTCCTATAATTCAACATAATACTTTTCATATCTCTTACATCATAAATCAAATACTTCATCTTTAATCATATTCTTGTTACCAAGTGAACTCAATACTCAAGAGGGGTGGTGAATTGAGTTTATAAAATAAGTTCACAAATCTTTTGCAAAACACTTGATTATCAATTTTTGTTGAAGCTATTGATTGATGGAGATGAATGAATAATGAAGATTGAACACTTTCACTCACAAAAGAACTAACCAAGCAAGATAGTATTCAAGCACGCAAATGTAATCAATGCACAAAGGTAAAAGAGTAGGGTTAAGTGTAACACCCCAAATTTTGCTATTTTACAGTAATGTCTAAAATTTACTGTTTTGTGATTTCTGTGTGCTGTAAATTTATTTTGATTGTTCCGTGACTATTTTTGATCTTTGTGTGTGATTCACTCCGAGTCAGGAAAATAATAATTTTTGGACTGGGGAAAATCTTTATTTGATTATTCGGAGCTGGGGGATCTTACTAAACTCAATTCTAAGTGATACGTGTACTGATCTTTTAATTTTTAAAATTTATCTGCAAAATAAAAATATTTTATATTTTAATATTATTTTATTATCTGTTGGACAGTACCTACTGACTTAAAAGCAGTAGCTTCTACCCAGTGGACAATAGGAACTAGAAAAGTCTTTGTGACTTACAACTTAGTGAACCAATAGAAATCAGTCAATGTTAGTGGCTTGATTTGCTAAGCTAATAGAATGTGGTCAATATTAGTGGTTGGACTAGTTAGCTTAGTAACTAGAAAACCTAACTAAGTTAGCCTATATTCTATTTAGTAACTAAATGGAATGAAACTAAGTTTGCTATTCCTTAGGGATTCTTGTTACAAGTTTTTCTAGTGCATTCTAGAAGCTTGATAGTTACACCTAAGTAACTAGGAGATCTAACTAGGTTAGCTTGATTTTATTAGAAGCAAAGGAATTAGAAACTAGGTTAACTTAAGCTTAACTAGACACCTAAATGAACCAAAACTTGGTTTGGTGTTCCATTGAGCTCCACGGCCAAATGGCCTCCAAGGAAGGTTCAAGACACAAATTTTATTCAAGCTTATCACTTGTAGTAAAGATCTTGCCTCCATAAATATCTACTTAGTAAAAATATCAAACAAAAATCTTACCTTCCTATCCCTACACTCACACAGCCAAGTACTAGAGAATTAGGAAAATAATTCATTTCATCTTCATTATTTCTATCACAAAAGTCTATTCTCTCTTTTCCAAGAACACAAGAAACTCCATTCTTCCTTATTTTTGGAGCTCACGGCCTCCACACCATATCCATACTTCTACTCTTCTATAATTTCATCCAACACCACTTCTTAAACCTAAACACCATTCTAAACACTTTTCATGTTGTAAGTTTCTTCAAAATCATCCATCTAGTGCTTGGAAAACAAGCTTGAAGTTTCTTCTATACAAGGTAAAAATCCTTGTTTTTTGTTTCTAAATTGATTCTAGAGTTCCTAAGCCATGATTGATCCATGGTTTTCCTTTTTCAAAGTTTAGTTTATGAATTTGTAATTTGTTTAAGTTTGTTAAGATTCTCTTGAAGGCTACACGAAATCCCTAGGAGGAAATCCAAGAAGAGTTTATCTTCCTTAAGGTAAGAGGGGGATTTAATCTCATCAACCATGTATTGGTGGTCAGAAAATGGATTTGTTTGTGGTAAAGAATCCATAAGGATTCATTCACTTGATTGTTTAAAGTGTAACGCCCCTTTTTGAGAGGGAACATCACATTATTCAATATAAAAGAAAATGCGAAAAATAAAATTTTTGAACAATTAAGACCCGGTTCATTTAGTTAAAAGTTAACTTGCATGATACTTTAGTACGTGAGTAAAATGGCAGTATATTTTTTTTTTGTTTCTTAATTTACCAACGCGACATAGGAATACCGATGAAAAATAAAACAATAAATAGAACTCACATCTGAATAGCATACACACACACACACACACACACACACACACATATATATTTAGATGTCAAATGTAATTTTAGATACAGCCTGGAAATTCCCAAAAAGCAAAACTATACTTGCCCAATGCATCATACAAATATACCCTAGAGATATCAGAATATACTGCCCATCAAAATATAATACATTAGGCCTCCAAAATAAAACACTGGCAGCCATCAGTAGCCACTAGTAAAATCAGTCCCTCAGAGGAGGAGGGACCGTATCTGGGTCCTCAGCAGGATCCTCCTCTTCAGAGGAAACCTCCATAGGAACCACGGAACCACGGGCAGGAGCCCAAGCAGTAGAATCAAAAGAGTCCTCTCAAGGGGTGTAGTAACGATCACCCCACATCTCTCGGATGGGTAAGTAGAACTCCAGCCGCAGGCTGACATGGCAGGTGAGGATCGGTGCCTCATGACGTCTCCAGGCTAGGGCAATCGACACGTCCCCCAGGTAGATGCAGCGATCGGAATTCAAGTTGATATGCCAGCACTCTGGCCCTCCGAGGAAGGTCAGACGCACATCGCCTAGAAATCCGCGCATGCGTGCCGCCATCGCCTCAGTAGATGCTAATCCCGTTCGGGCCAGAAGCTAGGAAAATTGGGATCTTCCGCCTCTTTGCCATCGTCTTCGATCAATACAGTGTACACACAGGCAACAAATAATAGAAATACAGAAAAAGAGGTAAGACATCTTATCATCATTACCAATTATAGCAGCCAGAAACAAAACGGCACAACGCGCCCAGGTAGCAGTTCAGAAACAACATATCCAAGTAATAGGCAGTAAATTCAATAATAAGCAGATAAACAGTTCCAGGCAGTCATTTATTGCAACATTAAACAAACAGTTCAAATTCACAAAGCAGTAATTATCATATGATTTCATATTCCATAATGCATGTACACACGGTACTCAGAATCCTACTCCATGGAGCTAGACACAAACCGTCGGAGAGAAAGATCAGGAGACATGTCTGTAACTCGGCTGCCGCGGCCAAAGTGCTATACATCAATAATTTCCATGTGCACATCAGGCATTGTACAGACAGTCCATGCTAGATCACGATATAGGACAGTATTTCGGTTCGGATCGTCGGTGCGTTTGAATCAGTTTGCCCTACGGACAAAAGAGCTACCAACTGCCCATTGTGAAAGACCCGCACCCCGACGCCCCAAAGGTCAAACATGACCTACACTAGTCTACTCGCACCCGCACTAAGGTGTGTTCAATCTCCTAGGCAACTTGGCCTTACAACAGTCCACAGGACATTCACAATGCATAAGACTCTATGCATGAACATGTATGATTCACAATTTCATACAATTCCATAATATGCCACAATTGGCCAAGATAAGCATCAACACATAAATGGTCACTAACATACACCCATAATGTCATAATATTAAAATCAAATAAGGTAATACATTTCTAAGGTCCATTATGCATTCTTATTCAAGATTTGCCATTGTTACAAGAATCCGTCACTAAGTAAGTTTCCATAGTCAATTAAATTTTTCTAAAGTAATTTATTCTCATTCACTTAGAATGGTCATTCTAAGGTCTCAAAACCTCACACTTTCTTGTTCTTGCTCTCTTGGGATTTCCTAAGTCATGTGACAAGGTTATTCTTGGTTCCTCTAAAATTTATGGAATCTCTAATTATATTTCATTCTTCCAAATTTGCTAATTTACTAATCTATTGCCTATGTTTTAATCATTTAATTCTCCAATCTCCAACATTACAAAATTTTACATAATTAAGCCCTAATTTACCCTAGAGGCCGTGGCCTCCTTAAAGGGTTCAATTCCAAATTTTTCCTTCTATTAATTTTTATTCTACATACTTGATTTCAATATGGCTTGCTCTTATTACAAATTGATCGCCAAGAAGACCACCCTTTTTGGCCCAAAAACCGTGACCACCATGGAGGTCTCAAATCCAAATTTTTCCTTTCA
This sequence comes from Ormosia emarginata, assembly GCA_029884605.1. Taxonomy (NCBI): domain Eukaryota; kingdom Viridiplantae; phylum Streptophyta; class Magnoliopsida; order Fabales; family Fabaceae; genus Ormosia; species Ormosia emarginata. The sequence continues at coordinate 6,249,893 of JAQQTP010000074.1, forward strand.
TTAATTCTATCTTGTCATTTGATTAATTTAAGTCTTGTACTCATCATAATTTGTCCACAATTTTTACCCAATTTCAAGTTCAAAAACCGCGGCCACCCAAGAGGGGTTATCAATTATTTTTCTTCCATTTTCAATTATCTAATATAATCCAATATATTATTATACACAACCAATCAATCCAATAGCATAAACAAAGTAAAATCAACACACAAACATACTAATTACAAAATCAAAGAATAACCCTCATTAGGGTTTTTCCACAATTAACACAACCAAGGTTCCTAGATGCTAATAGAGGTTGACGAGGAGTGTCTTCCTCTTACCCAAGTGAAGAAATCAATAGAAACTCCAAGAAATCCCCTTGAAATTTCGGATTGCACCTCCAAAAATCCTAGAAATTTTGACTTGATTAGAATAGCATATGGACATGAAAAATGGAATGTAAATGGCCATTAGAAGACTCTTGAAACCGAAAATGAAGAGAAGAGAAGAAGAATCTTGAAACTTACACAAAAACTCCAAGCTTGAAGCTTCAGGAAAGTGATGAAGATGGTGGAATCTCAAGATGCTCCAAGCAAGAAAGATGTTTAGGAGAAGGAGAGGATTAAGGAAATGTAGTTAGAAGAAATTTTTGTGAAGGTTGAGGTGAGGGAGAGGGGGCTGCCGCGGAGGTGTTCTAGAGAGAAGGAGGAGAAAAACCAAATGAAGGAAGAAGAAGAAGGGTAGAGAAAGAAAGGCTTTTTTGGTTAAATGAATTAAAGTGTGGTGAAATTGATTAAATGAAACAAATTAATTTCCCCCCTTGTTTTGGGCTGCTGCTGCCGAGCTTGAGGAGAGAGGGAGGAGAGAGTTTTTGGCTTCCCTTGGAAGCTAAGGGCTCTTTAGTCATTAATTGGTCAAAGCTTCTCAAAGAAGCTTTGATTATTTTACATTAAATTTGAATTAAAGTGAATTGATTAGACATAAAGTAGATTGCATTTCGATAATGTGATAGGATTTTTATTACATGCTATTATCCAATGGATAATAGTTATTGTTGACAGAAGTCAGTATTTAATTTATCTGACAGATAAATATTTTACAGTATTATTTTGTTTTATCTGTTAGAATTTTTCGAAAATCATGAAACCTTGTAAACTGTGTCCAGCCTCGGGTTTAGTAAGATCCCCCGTTGACATGTCCATAGTTCAAGGTTCACAAAGAAAACATCGCGTTTCTCCCGTTCCGCTCAGTGCGCACGCAAAACAAAAAATATACTAAAATATTCGACGTTTCCAAAACAATCCCAGAAAATTCTCAAAAATTGCAAATATTATAAAACGACTATTCGTCATAAAATTTTCCAATTTTTGAAGCGTTACAGTCGTTTTCCCGACTCTGCTCAAGTTTCATGCAAAACGAGGAATATATTAAAATATTCATCGTTTTCCGAAAAATTACGAAAGAATTCACATAATTCACGAATATTAGAAAATGACTATTCATGGTAAAATAAATAATTTCCGGAGCGTTATACTGACCTCAGGAATTCTCAGCTCAGTGTGCACACAAAACGAGAAATATATTAAAATATTCGACGTTTCTGAAAAATTCCAGAAAAATTCCTAAAAATCATGAATATTATAAAACGATGATTTATAATTAAACAGATATTTTTCGGGATGTTACAACACTCCCCTACTAAAAAGGAATTTCGTCCTCGAAATTCACATACCTCAAAATAGCTCCGGATGTTGCTCCCTTATCTTGTCTTCCGGCTCCCAAGTTGCATCACCAGTCGTTTCATTCAAGATCACCTTTACCAATGAGATCTCCTTGCCTCTAAGTTGCTTTATTTGTCGATCCTCGATTCTCGCAGGAGGTGCCTCATAGGTTAAGTTCTCTTTTAATTGTACTGTGTCCGGTGCTAGAACATGACTTGGATCAGGCAAATATTTACGAAGTTGTGACACATGAAAGACATTGTGTATGTTGGAATGAAAAGGGGGTAAGGCTATTTGGTAAGCTACTGGACCTACCCGGCGAAGAATTTGGTAAGGTCTAAGGAATCTTGGCGTAAGTTTCCCAGATTTCAAAGCCTGGCCGACCCCAGTCGTGGGTGTGACTTTCAAGAATACATGCTCACCTTCTTCAAACTTAAGAGGCTTTCTCCTCTTGTCTGCATAACTCTTCTTGTTCTTGGCAAACCCACAACAAAATCCATTGTAATGCTGTCCCATTTCCATTCAGGAATAGACAATGGTTGTAGCAATCCTACAGGTCTTTGATGTTCCACTTTGGCTTTTTGACAAATTAGACAAGTCGATACGCATCTAGTGACATCGCTTTTCATCCCATGCCACCAGAACAACTTCTTCAGATCTTGGTACATCTTCGTTATGCCCGGGTGCATATTCAACTTGCTGGTGTGAGCATGATCCACAATATATCTTTTAAGCTCTTGGTCACGGGGAATACAGACTCTACCCCGGAATCTCAGAATTTCGTCTGTGCCTTCCTCAAATTCCGTTTCCTTGCCTTGCTTCATTAGCTCTCTCACTTCTTGCAAGAATTCATCGACCTTCTGCTTTTCCCGTATGTCATCCATTAGCTCGCTTGAGATGGTAACCATATTCATACAAATTTTTCTAGGTTCCAACTTAACAAATGACCAAGTATCTCTAAACTGTTCGATGAGGTCTCTTTCCTTGATCATCAGGGCGGAAACACTGACGGCCTTCCTACTCAAGGCGTCAGCCACGACATTCGCCTTGCCAAGGTGGTACAACAGTTGAAAGTCATAGTCCTTCAGGAATTTCAACCATCTTCACTGCCTCATGTTCAGCTCCTTCTGGTCATACAAGTACTTTAAGCTTTTGTGATCACTGAAAATGTTGAACATCGCCCCATAAAGGAAATGTCTCCATATCTTCAGAGCAAAAACCACAACTGCTAGTTCCAAGTCATGTGTCGAATAGTTCTTTTCATGCACTCGCAACTATCGCGAAGCATAAGCCACCTCTCTTCTGTGCTGCATAGGAACAGATCCCAATCCTTGGTACAAAGCATCACAACACCTCGAATGGCTCATTCGGATCAGGTAGTACCAATACGGGTGAGGTAGTCAGCTGTTTCTTCAACTCTTGGAAACTTTGCTCGCAGCTATCAGTCCATTCAAAAGCCTTGTCCTTATTTGTCAGTTGAGTGAGCGGTCCAGCAATTTTGGAAAATCCTTATATGAATCTTCTGTAATATCCGGATAAACCCACGAAGCTACGAATCTCCGTCATTGACTTCGGTTGTTCCCACTGTAGCACTGCCTCTACTTTTGATGGATCCACTGCAATTCTTTCCTTTGAGATCATATGGCCTAAAAACTTCACCTCATCTAGCCAAAACTCACACTTCAACAGCTTGGCGTACAGTTCCTTCTCCTTCAGAATCTGGAGAACTATGCTGAGGTGTTCAGCATGATCCTTTCGGTTCGGGGAATATATCAAGATATCGTCAATGAAGACGACAACGAACTTGTCCAAGTACGGATGAAAGATTCTATTCATGTAATCTATGAAGATAGCAGGTGCATTCGTCATACCAAACGGCATCATAAGGTATTCGTAATGACCGTATCGGGTACAAAAAGCAGTCTTGGGTATATCTTCCGTTTTTACTCTTATCTGATGATACTCGGATCTCAAATCAATCTTCGAAAATACCGCTGCTCCCCTCAGTTGGTCTATCAAGTCGTCGATTCTTGGGAGTGGATACTTGTTCTTGATCGTCAGCTTGTTTAACTATCTATAGTCCACACATAGCCTCGAGGTACCGTCCTTCTTTCGAACCAACAACATTGGCGCTCCCCAGGGTGATACACTCGGTCTGACGAACTGTTTCTCCAAAAGCTCCTCTAGCTATTTCTTAAGTTCTGCCAATTCTGTTGACGACATCCGGTAAGGTGCTATAGACACGGGACCAGCTCCCGGTACAAGGTCAATAGCAAACTCTATCTCACGCATCAGTGGTAAACCAGGTACATCTTCGGGGAAGATTTCAAGAAACTCCTTCACCACAAGAATAGTGCTCAGATCAGCCCCGCTCTCGACTTTCAAAGAAGATAGTAGCATGTATCCTTGAGCTCCTTCTTTCAAGAAAGCTCGTACTTAGTTGGCCGTCAAGTATCTAGAATCTTCATCCACAGGGAAAACTATGGTTTTTCTAGAGCAATCTAATAGAACATGGTTGGAAGACAACCAGTCCATCCCTAGGATTATGTCTAATTGTGACAAGGGTAGACAGATTAGATCGACAGAAAAGATTCGACCTTCAACAGTTAGGGGACATTTCAAGTAGACTTTGGTAGTAACTACCGATTTGTCAGTAGGGGTTGAAACAGTCAAGTCAAAGGGTAGTTCAAACATAGGTAAGCGAAGTCGTAGCACACAGTCATATGATATGAAGGAATGGGTTGCCCCAAAGTCATACAGTACTCTTAAAAGATTACCTTCTATGGCGCCTTCTCCTTGAATCAAGTCTTCGAATTCGGAGGCCTTAGCTCCGCTTATGGTGTAGACTCGACCTCCGGCTTGCGATTTCTTGACTCGAGTTACATTGACTAAAGGTTCAGCCTTTGGTTGATTGCAGTCTCTGGACACGTGGCCCGGTTTTCCATATCTGAAGCAAATGATTCCCTTGATCGTGCAGTCTCTCATGAGATGATCTTTCCCACACTTTAGGCATTTGGACGAATATGTCACATTCTGACCAGTTCGGTTCCCAGAAGAACCTCCACCAGAACTTCCACCGGCTTGATGCTGACTTCCCGTTGGTCAGGAATAAGGCTTCTTTTGGAAGAGGTTTGAACTATTGCCTCCACCCCTTTGGAACCTCGCAGGCCCAAAGTTCTTGCTCCTCGAGTCTCTAGCCTGTTCCAAGGCCTCAACTTCATAGCATGTGTCTAGCAGTTTTGAGAATACTCTCATTTTCAGAGTGATCACAGCCTTCTTCACTTCATACCTCAGTCCTTCAGTGACCTTCTAACATTTCCAGGCTTCATTAGTTTAATGTTGGTAGTGTGTTGAGAACTTCTCCAGGTTCTCAAATTTGACCGCATATTCACTAACGGTCATGTTACCCTGTCTCAAGTTGAGGAATTCTATCTCTTTCGCATGTCTTGCATTTGCAGGAAAATATTTGTCCAAGAACTTGTTCTTGAACACGTCCCATGTGATGTCAGTTCCTTCGGCTTCCAGTGCTCTCTGAGCTCCGTTCCACCAGTCTTCGGCGTTGCCCACAAGCATAAAGGTAGCGTAGTTCACCTTCTTGTCTTCGGCACAGTTCATGCCATGGAAAACCTTCTCTAGTTCCTTGATCCACAAACTAGCCTTGTCTGGATCAAATTCTCCCTTGAACTGTGGAGGGTTGTGGCGACGAAATTATGCTAAGTTCTGTGCATCGGCAGTCGCCTCGAGCTGTTCAGTAGCTCTCTCTTGTTGCTGAGCAGCACGTTCATTTTGTTGCGCGATGACTTCCGCCATCCTTTGCATCGCTTCTATAGCAACTGCCATTTCTCCACCTCTCGCCATCTTGCTCTTTCTTAAATCGGATTGGCTGAAAAACATAAGGAAAGTCAGACGTATTCGTTTAGAATACCAATCACAGAGATTCACACAGCACAAACAAGACAGACTCACACACAAGACCTAAAGTAACACAAACCGGGGCTTTGATACTAACTTAATGTAATGCCCCTTTTTGAGAGGGAACATCACATTATTCAACATAAAAGAAAATGCGAAAAATAAAATTTTTGAACAATTAAGACTCGGTTCATTTAGTTAAAAGTTAACTTGCATGATACTTTAGTACGTGAGTAAAATGGCAGTATATTTTTTTTTAATTCTTAATTTACCGATGCGACATAGGAATACCGATGAAAAATAAAATAGTAAATAGAACTCACATCGAATAGATATATATATATATATATATATATATATATATATATATATATATATATATATATATACATATATTGAGATGTCAAATTTAATTTTAGATACAGCCTGGAAATTCCCAAAAGCAAAATTATACCTGCCCCATGGATCATACAAATATACCCCAGAGATATCAGAATATACAGCCCATCAAAATATAATACATCAGGCCCCCAAAATAAAACACTGGCAGCCATCAGTAGCCACCAGTAAAATCAGTTCTTCAGAGGAGGAGGGACCGCATCCAGGTCCTCAACAGAATCCTCCTCTTCAGAGGAAACCTCCATAGGAACCACGGAGCCACGAGCAGGAGCCCGAGCAGTAGAATCAAAAGAGTCCTCCAAAGGGGTATAGTAACAATCACCCCACATCTCTCGGATGGGTAAGTAGAACTCCAGCCACAGGCTGACATGGCAGGTGAGGATCGGCGCCTCATGACATCTCCAGGCTAGGGCAATCGACATGTCCCCCAGGTAGACATAGCGATCGGAATTCAAGTTCATATGCCAACACTCTGGCCTTCTAAGGAAGGTCAGACGCACATCGCCCAGAAATCCGCGCATGCGTGCCACCATCGCCTCAGTAGATGCTAATCCCGTTCAGGCCAGAAGCCAGGAAAATCGGGATCTTCCGCCTCCTTACCATCGTCTTCGATCAATACAATGTACACATAGGCAGCAAATAATAAAAATACACAAAAAGAGGTAAGACATCCTACCATCATTACCAATTATAGCAGCCAGAAACAAAACGGCGCAACGCGCCCAAGTAGCAGTTCAGAAACAACATATCCAAGTAATAGGCAGTAAATTCAATAATAAGCAGATAAACAGTTCCAGGCAGTCATTTATTGCAACATTAAACAAACAGTTCAAATTCACAAAGCAGTAATTATTAGATGATTTCATATTCCATAATGCATGTACACACGGTACTCAGAATCCTACTCCATGGAGCTAGACATAAACAGTCGGAGAGAAAGATCAGGAGACATGTCTGTAACTCGGCTGCCGCAGCCAAAGTGCTATACATCAATAATTTCCATGTGCACATCAGGCATTATACAGACAGTCCATGCTAGATCACGATATAGGACAGTGTCTCGGTCCGGATCGTCGGTGTGTTTGCATCGATTTGCCCTACGGACAGAAGAGCTACCAACTGCCCATTGTGAAGGACCCGCACCCCGATGCCTCCAAGGTCAAACATGACCTACACTAGTTTACTCGCACCCGCACTAAGGTGTGTTCAATCACCTAGGCAACTTGGCCTTACAACAGTCCACAGGACATTCACAATGCATAAGACTCTATGCATGAACATGTATGATTCACAATTTCATACAATTCCATAATATGCCACAATTGGCCAAGATAAGCATCAACACATAAATGGTCACTCACATACACCCATAATGTCATAATATTAAAATCAAATAAGGTAATACATTTCTAAGGTCCATTATGCATTCTTATTCAAGATTTGCCATTGTTACAAGAATCCGTCACTAAGTAAGTTTCCATAGTCAATTAAATTTTTCTAAAGTAATTTATTCTCATTCACTTAGAATGGTCATTCTATGGTCTCAAAACCTCACACTCTCTTGTTCTTGCTCTCTTGGGATTTCCTAAGTCATGTGACAAGGTTATTCTTGGTTCCTCTAAAATTTATGGAATCTCTAATTATATTTCATTCTTCCAAATTTGCTAATTTACTAATCTATTGCCTATGTTTTAATCATTTAATTCTCCAATCTCCAAGATTACAAAATTTTACATAATTAAGCCCTAATTTACCCTAGAGGCCGTGGCCTCCTTAAAGGGTTTAATTCCAAATTTTTCCTTCCATTAATTTTTATTCTACATACTTGATTTCAATATGGCTTGCTCTTATTACAAATTGATCACCAAGAAGACCACCCTTTTTGGCCCAAAAACCGTGACCACCAAGGAGGTCTCAAATCCAAATTTTTCCTTTCATGAATTCCATCTTGTCACTTAATTAATTTAAGTCTTGTACTCATCATAATTTGTCCACAATTTTTACCCAATTTCAAGCTCAAAAATCGTGGCCACCCAAGAGGGGTTATCAATTATTTTTCTTCCATTTTCAATCAACTAATCCAATCCAATATATTATTATACACAACCAATCAATCCAATAGCATAAACAAAGTAAAATCAACACACAAACATACTAATTACAAAATCAAAGAATAACCCTCATTAGGATTTTTCAACAATTAACACAACCAAGGTTCCTAGATGCTAATAGAGGTTGAGGAGGAGTGTCTTCCTCTTACCCAAGTGAAGAAATCAATAGAAACTCCAAGAAATCTCCTTGAAATTTCGGATTGCACCTCCAAAAATCCTAGAAATTTTGACTTGATTAGAATAGCATATGGACATGAAAAATGGAATGTAAATGGCCATTAGAAGGCTCTTGAAACTGAAAATGAAGAGAAGAGAATAAGAGTCTTGAAACTTACACAAAAACTCCAAGCTTGAAGCTTCAGGAAAGTGATGAAGATGGTGGAATCTCAAGATGCTCCAAGCAAGAAAGATGTTTAGGAGAGGGAGAGGATTAAGGAAATGTGGTTAGAAGAAATTTTTGTGAAGGTTGAGGTGAGGGAGAGGAGGCTACCGTGGAGGTGTTCTAGAGAGAAGGAGGAGAAAAACCAAATGAAGGAAGAAGAAGAAGGGTAGAGAGAGAAAGACTTTTTAGGTTAAATGAATTAAAGTGTGGTGAAATTGATTAAATGAAATAAATTAATTACCCCCCTTGTTTTGGGCTGCTGCTGCCGAGCTTGAGGAGAGAGGGAGGAGAGAGTTTTTGGCTTCCCTTGGAAGCTAAGGGCTCTTTAGTCATTAATTGGTCAAAGCTTCTCAAAGAAGCTTTGATTATTTTACATTAAATTTGAATTAAAGTGAATTGATTAGACATAAAGTAGATTGCATTTGGATAATGTGATAGGATTTTTATTACATGCTATTATCCAATGGATAATAGTTATAATTGACAGAAGTCAGTATTTAATTTATCTGACAGATAAATTTTTTGCAGTATTATTTTGTTTTATCTGTTAGAATTTCTTGAAAATCGTGAAAGCTCGTAAATTGTGTCCAGCCTCGGGTTTAGTAAGATCCCCCATCGACATGTTCATAGTTCAAGGTTCACGGAGAAAACATCGCGTTTTTCCTGTTCCGCTCAGTGCGCACGCAAAATGAGGAATATACTAAAATATTCGACATTTCCGGAAAAATCCCATAAAATTCTCAAAAATTGTAAATATTATAAAACGATTATTCGTCATAAAATTTTTCAATTTTTGAAGCATTACAGTCATTTTCCTGACGATGCTCAAGTTTTACGCAAAACGAGAAATATATTAAAATATTCGTCATTTTCTGAAAAATTTCGAAAGAATTCACATAATTCACGAATATTAGAAAATGACTATTCGTGGTAAAATAAATAATTTCCGGAGCGTTACGCTGACCTCAGCAATTCTCAGCTCAATGTGCACGTAAAACGAAGAATATATTAAAATATTTGATGTTTCCGAAAAATTCTAGAAAAATTCCTAAAAATCATGAATATTATAAAACGATGATTTATAATTAAACAGATATTTTTTGGAATGTTACATAAAGCTTTTCTTATTTGTGATTATTTTTTATGCAAGCATGTTTATTGCTTTGATTATATGTTTTAATATGTGTTTATGAAGGCATGATAGTTATTGTATATGGTAGGATGTGAATAACATGATAAGGAATTGCATGAGGGCTCCAAAGAACCCATGAGGCTCACGGCTTCAACAACACCAAGAGGACCAAGATGTTCTAAAATATTTTTCTAATCATGGATTAATTAATTTAATTGGATTAAGGATTTTTACAAGGACTTAGATAATAGAAAATAATTAAAGATGATTTATAGAACACATAGTGAATTTCGGCCAACATGTCATTTATAATATCTTTAATCCAAAGTCATTATCTAAGTGTGGACTATGTAATTAATTTAAATGAGAATTTAATTTAATGAATTTTAGAGAATAAAAGAAAGTGAAGTTATTTTAGAGCTTAATTAGAGGAATTAAGTAAGGATGAGAAATAAAATAAATACTTGAAAAGTACTATCGTATAGCTCACCTGTTGGATTTTGAAGCGCGTTAGCAAGTTTTGAGATGTAAATATTGGTTAAATCAAAGAAAGGTAATTTTTAAAGGAAACAGTAGGAAATATTACTTAGAGGATTTTTATTAAGGAAATGGTGTAAATAAGACTAAAAATAGATATATAATGGAGAAAGTTTCAAAATTTAATTTAGAAAGTAAAGAAATATTTTACGCAGTTGAAAAATATTAGAAAAACCCTACACATATTTAAAATAATGATTTTAAAACTACACGATTGAGAAAACGATTTAAAAATGTTACACGATTGAGAATATGATTTAAAAACGCTACGCGATTTCAAAAAAGTCAAAAAATATCTACGCAATTTGAAAACATTAGAAAAAGGTTGAGCGATTATGAAAACGCGATAAAATATTTATGCGATTGAGAATAATAGCAGTTTGCTGTCGAGTTAATGTGATGGATCCGATTATGTTGAAAAATGGTACTGCCAAGTGATGGCGTGTGGTTGTGAAAAATCATAGTATTGTGATTTGTGTATTTTGGCTCATGCACCATGCATAGAGAAATGTGTCAATTTGATTGATATTGGCAAATCGCCTAAGAGATGAATTACATCGTAGTGCGAGTGCGATAGGCATAGTGTTGTTCATTGAGTGAACTTGGAGGCGTTGGTGTACGGAGGATTCCACATGTGGACAGTTGGTGGTTCCTCTGGGTCATGGTACCGGGCATCGCACTAGCGGTCTCGACAAAGCACTTTTCTTAATCACGATCTAGCGTAGACTGTCTAGTACAATGCCTGTTGTACACGATGAATAGACTATGTAGTACTTGGCTGGGGCAGCCAAAGCTACAGATATATCTTCTAGATTATTCTCTCTGAAAAGTTATGGTTAGCTCCATGGAGTAAGAACGAGTCTGTGTACATCTGTATATTTAGTCTGCATCATGATGTGATAATTATATTGATTTGAGATATTGTGTATATTGTGATAACATGATTTGATGTATTGAATGCTATATCTGTATGTACTGTCATTTTCTATATTGTCATGCTGGTAGTGATAACATGTATTATTATTATGTTCGGTAAAGATTTTGAGGAAGGAGAAGAGAAGCAACCTTTGGGTTGTCAGTACGAGGAGGAACATTATCCCGGTGATCAGTGCGAAGAGGGCGAGCCTCTAGATCATCCATATTGTGTGGATTGATTTTGACATGTTATGATGCTACCGAGTTTTTTGGGATTCGTGAGACTAGAGTTCCATGGGGGCTCCAAAGCCTGGCGTCTACAAGAAGATAGGGAGACTGTTGTTTATGTGGGACGATTGATTATGTCCCTCAGTAAGGAATATGATGGAGTCCTTATGTTTTCTACGACTGTTTATGTACATCTAGAGTTACCCTTGTCTGTTAGGCGCTATTGGGGTGGTCGTTTCCATGCCCCTAGTGAGCTTAGTACTGTGTCGGCCGCACGGACTCCTGTCCATAAGGCTACACGACATCCAGGGTTTCTGTCTTCCGATAATCTACCAGAGGAGGATCCTTCGGAGGATCAGAACTTTTAGTTATGTACTTGGGCTAGTTTATGGTTTGTTATGAGTCAAACAATTTACAGCTTTATTAAACAGTTTGTAGTGTGTAATTATTTGTATCCTTAAAAACAAAATTATATGTATAATTATGGTGTGTATTTAGTAGTTTGTTTTATTTTATGTTCTGTTTATTTTATTTAATGATATAATGTACAAAAAGAAAACTTTTACAACTTATATTATTATATGATAGTAAATGATTTATAACTTGGGTAAGATTTTATAATAATTAGTCTTAAATGTGACATCCTAAGGAGGGTGTTACATTAGTTGGTATCAGAGCCCAAGTTAGAGTTTTTTAGGGTTTGTGGTTAGGTCTATTTTGCTTGTGTTGTGTGATTCTCTATGATTTGTTTCCGAAAGGTAACATCTGATTTGCTTGTCTTGTTTGATTGAAATGTCTCGAGGTAGAGGAACGCGTGCAAACGCGGGGCATAATACTGATGCAATGACTGTAGCTGTTGAGGCCATGCAACGTATGGTGGAAATAATTATGCAGCAGAATCAATGAGCAGTCCAGCAACATGAGGCGACTGCGAATGCTCAGAACTTATCTGAGTTTCGACGCAATAACCCGCTGCAGTTTAGGGTCGAGTTTGATTTGGAGAAGGCGAGTCTTTGGATCTAAGAGCTGGAAAAGATTTTTGAAGGAATAAGATGTGTAGATGATTGGAAAGTTACATATACTACATTTATGCTAATGGGGGACAGTGAAAACTGGTGGAGAGGAACTCGATGATTACTACAAGCTGAGGGGAGAGAAATTACGTGGGATGTGTTCTACGAAGTATTTCTAGAGAAGTACTTCCCAGCTAGTGCACGACATGCCAAGGAAATGCAATTTCTTAGTTTACAACAAGGTAACATAACTGTTAGTGAGTACGCTGTAACGTCCTGAAAAGTATCTGTTTAATCATAAATAATCATTTCACAATATTCTTGATTTTTAGGAATTTTTCTAAAATTTTTTGGAAATGACGAATATTTTAATATATTTCTCGTTTTACGTGCACACTGAGCTGAGAATTGCTGAGGTCAGTGTAACGCTCTGGAAATTACTTATTTTACCACAAATAGTTATTTTCTAATATTTGTGATTTATGTGAATTCTTTCAGAATTTTTCAAAAACGACGAATATTTTAATATATTCTTCGTTTTGCATAAATATCGAGCAGAGTCAGGAAAACGACTGTAGCACTTCAAAAATTAGAAAATTATATGACGAATAGTCGTTTTATAATATTTACAATTTTTGAGAATTTTCTAGGAATTTTCCGGAAACGTCGAATATTTTAGTATATTCCTCGTTTTACGTGCACAATGAGCGGAACCGGAGAAATGTGATATTTTCTCCGTGAACCTGGAACTATGGACATGTTGACGGGGGATCTTACTTAACCCGAGGCTGGACACAGTTTACGAGATTTTACGATTTTCAAAAAATTTTAACAGATAAAAAAAATAATATTGCAAAAAATTTATCTATCAGATTAATTAAATATGACTTCTGTCAACTGTAACTATTATCCATTGGATAATAGCATGTAATAAAAATTTTATCACATTATCCAAATGCAATTTACTTTATGTCTAATCAATTCACTTTAATTCAAATTTAATGTAAAATAATCAAAGCTTCTTTGAGAAGCTTTGACCAATTAATGACTAAAGAGCCCTTAGCTTCCAAAGGAAGCCAACACACTCTCCCTCTTCTCTCTCTCAAGCACGGTAGCAGCCTCCATTTTGGGGGAAGGAAATTAATTTCACTTAACTAATTTTACATTACACAAATTCATTTTAACCTAAAGCCTTTCTCTCTCTACCTTTCTTCTTCTTTCTCCATTTTCTTCTCTTCCTCCTTCTCTCTACATGTGCTACGGCCAGCCCCTCTCCCTCACCTCAACCTTCACAAAATTTTCTTCCAACCACATTTTCTTAATCCTCTCATCCTTCTAAACATCTTTCTTGCTTGGAGCATCTTGAGATTCCATCATCTTCATCACTTTCCTCAAGCTTCAAGCTTGGAGTTTTTGTGTAAGTTTCAAGACTCTTCTTCTCTTCTCTTCATTTTCGGTTTCAAGAGTCTTCTAATGGCCATTTACATTCCATTTTTCATGTCCATATGCTATACTAATCAAGTCAAAATTTTTAGGGTTTTTGGAGGTGCAATCCAAAATTTCAAGGAGATTTCTTAGAGTTTCTATTGATTTCTTCACTTGGGAAGAGGAAGACACTCCTCCTCAACCTCTATTAGCATCTAGGAACCTTGGTCATACTTGTTTGTGAGAAAACCCTAATGTGGGGTATTCTTTAAATTAGATGATTTATATGTTGCATGTTGATTTCATGATGTTTATGATATTAGATTGGTTGGTTGTGTATATTGATGTCTTGGAATGGATTGTATGACTTGAAAATGGAAGAAAAACAATTGAGAACCACTCTAGGGAGGCCACGGTTTTTGGACTTAGTATTTGGTAATTTGTGGAAAATTTGTAATAAGTATAAGACTTAAATTAATCAAGTGATAAAATGAAATCAATGGAAGGAAAAACTTGGAATTGGAACTCCTAGGTTGGCCACAGTTTTGAGCCCAAAATTGGGGTTATTGATGAACCAATGTAACAAGTAAAGGATTAAGTGAATTAAGGGTGTAACCTATAATAGGATAAGTTGAAAAGAATTGGGAATTGAATCCCTACAGAGGCCACGGCCTCTAAGGCCTTTTAGGTGTAAATATATAACTTTGGTAACTTGGAAGCATAAGTAATTATGCAATTAAAAACCTATGTAATGAGGTAGACAACTAATAAAGTGGAAGAATTTAATATAATCAAAGGTTACATAAGTTTTAAAGGACTAAGGGTGAAATTGTCATAAGACTTAAGGTAATTACAAGTGAGTGAAGAACAAGAGAGTGTGAGGCCTAAGAACTTGAATAATTTACAAATTGTATGAAATTAAATTACCTTGGAAGATTAAACTAATTGTAAGAGTTGAATTGGACATGAACCTTGAAAAGGGGAAACAAATTCTAAGTTAGGATTCATAATGGACCTAAGAATATACCAATTGATTTGATCTTTATATTATAATGTTATGGGTCCATGTGAGTGACCATTTGTATTTTGATGCTTATCTTGGCCAATTGTGGCATATTATGGAATTGTATGAAATTATAAATCATACATGTTCATGCATAGAGTCTTATGCATTGTGAATGTCCTGTGGACTGTTATAAGGCCAAGTTGCCTAGGAGATTGAACACACCTTAGTGCGGGTGCGAGTAGACTAGTGTAGGTCATGTTTGACCTTGGGGGCGTCGGGGTGCGGGTCCTTCACAATGGGTAGTTGGTAGCTTTTCTACCCGTGGGGCAAACCGATACAAACGCACCAACGATCCAGACTGAGACACTGTCCTATATCGTGATCTAGCGTGGACTGTCTGTACAATGCCTGATGTGCACATGGAAATTATTGATGTATAGCAATTTGGCCGCGGCAACCGAGTTACAGACATGTCTCCTGATCTTTCTCTCCGACTGTTTGTGTCTAGCTCCATGGAGTGGGAATTTAGGAAAGCATGCATGTGCATCATGAAATAATCTGTCATCGTAAATCATTATTTGTCGTAACTGTGAATTGTCTGAACATTACTGTAATGAATGTCTGCCTGGAACTGTTTAATTGCTTACTGTTGGACTTACTGCTTATTATTTGGAAATGATGTTCTGAATTGCTATTTAGACGCGTTGCACCATTTCGTTTCTGGCTGCTATAATTGGTAATGACGGTAGGATGTCTTACCTCTTTCCTGTGTTTCTATTATTTGCTGCCTGTGTGTACACTGTGTTGATCGAAGACAACGGTAAGGAGGCAGAAGATCCCGATTTTCCTAGCTTCTGGCCCGAACTGGATTAGCATCTACTTAGGCGGTGGCGGCATGCATGCAAGAATTTCTAGGTGATGTGTGTCTGACCTTCCTCGGAGGGCAAAGTGCTGGCATATCAACTTGAATTCCGATCGCTGCGTCTACTTGGGGGACGTGTCGATTGCCCTAGCCTAGAGACGTCATGAGGCGTCGATCCTCACCAACCATGTCAGCCTGCGATGGGAATTCTACTTGCCCATCCGAGAGATGTGGGGTGATCGTTACTACACCCCTTGGGAGGACTCTTTTGATTCTACTGCTCGGGCTCCTACCCGTGGTTCCGTGGTTCCCATGGAGGTTTCCTCTGAAGAGGAGGATTGATAATCATATATTTTATACATTAATAAACCCTCATTATTAGTCATTTACACTCTTCATGTACTTAATTGATTGAATTTGATTATGTTTTGTAAGTTTGAACTCGAATCGGACTTAATTGATTTTTTCAGCATTATTTGCCTTTTACACTATTTCTGTATTTTGGCCATATCTTGAGTTCTAAATGTCTGATAATTATGAATTTTACCTTGTAGGAAAGATACGAGAGAGCTCTACAACTTTAATGAGATCTCAAAGACAATTTTAGACATCTAGTGGAGCTAATTGGGCATGGAAATCAGAATACGGGTTTTGTGACTAGAACCCGAATAGTGTGTAGTAACCAGAACATAATTCGAGTTTGGGTTTATAAAATGGGCTGAAAATTTGTAATCTGAAAGTTAAGACCTATATGTACAACTTTCATGACAAACACAAAACTTGATTCGGGCTCCTTGATGGTGATATTAGGTCTAAAAGTCAAAACAGAGGTGCTGAAACTGGTCCTGAACAGTCTGTAGTAATTGAGTCATATCTTGGGCTGTAGGACGATTTTTTGGGTGCTTCCACAGCCATTGGAAAGCTTAGACAATTTCCTAGAACTTTCATGAAGACCACTTGGCTTGGAAATGACGAAATCAATGAGTTCAACAATAAATAATTTCGGAGACAAGGAAGCTCACCTACTAATCTCACCTACTCATCCACCTACTACTCCTAATCCTCTATAAAAGGATGGATGCGGAGAGCTCTAAGAAGACACTTGGTGTTAGAGATAGCTTTTCATAGTTCTTGTATATTTTTCCTTCATTGTAATGGAGAGCTAAGTCACTTCTAGTCAATTTGGGACTCTTGAAGAGATTGTGGTTTGGATTCTTGAGACCTTGGTTTATGTAATGTATTTAATTTATATTTGGATTCTTCTTCTCTTCTTCTTCTTCTGTTTTCTTGATCTTGAATGCATGAATGGTGATTCTGTTTATGTTTATTTTAAGATTAAGTATTGTGATTAAACTTAGAGTGATTGATCTGAATTAATCACATAACTGAAGATTAAGATTTGTGATGAAACTTAGAACTGATTGATCTAAACTAATCATATAATTGAAGAGGTTAGGTTACTGATTTGTGCCTAGGTTAATTGAATTCGGTGCTTAAATTGACATATATTTACATGAATGGTGCGATTGCAAATTTGTGTTTTTCACTTGTCAATTGAATTCTGGACGATTGTCTAGTATGAATTCTGAATTTGATGCAGAGATATCGGTTAGATCCAAGTTAACCATTCAAATGTATTTCAGGTGTTTGTTGAAAGGTCTATGATTGAATCCACCCAATCTCGGATAGATTTCTGAATTGACTGTTCTTTTAATTGTTATTTTTCTTCAGATCTTGTCATTGTAATCCTTGAACAATCAAAACCCCCTCTTTCTAACTTAACTTAATTTGATAAAATTGCATTTACGATCCTTGAGGAGATGATCCGGTGTTGTTCACTATACTGCAAACTTAGTTAATAACTTCGGTTATAATTTTGACTGAGTTCGGCGCTCGTCAAAATTTTGGCACCGTTGCCGGGGATCTCGAAGGTGTAATCTTTTCATTTTGAGTAACCTTACTAATTTTTGTTCTTTTTTACCTATTCTAACAGTTATTTTTCATTTACTAACATTGTTCATACCATACTAACGTTTTTATCTTAGCTTTTGAATTTTTCTAATTTAGGAAAGACGGAAAACAGGTGATTACGGGTAACTATTGCAACTTTCGAACTGAAACATGCCCGGAATGAGCTAAAACATGGTCGGTTGAAGGAAAACAGCCTGATAAACAAGACTCACAGTAAACTGTGAGGTCACCCCTGGTTTTTCGAAATTCTATCATTTAGACCACTTTTTCAATTTTTTATTATTTTTTATTGCATTTTCTAGTTTCATTTTTATGTAGATTTTGTTCTGTGTTGATTCCATAATTTTTAAAAATGTTTAGACATATTAACTAGATTTATTTTTGCATATTTTGAGTGTTGTTTAGTGTATTTTGCTTAGTTGTAGTTTTTGTGTTTTTGTGCTTTAGTTGATGCATGACTAGGTCCAATCCTGATATCTTGCTTGATCTTGATCCTGAGATTAATAGGACCTTGCATAGATTAATTAGAGCTCGTGTGATAAATTCAAGAGTTAATTTCGAACCTAACTTTGATTTTGGGAGTGAACCCGATAACTTAAGTAATCCCGAAATCATGGCTAATAGAACCCTTAAGGAACTTCTTGCTCCTCGATGTATCTTACCAATCTTTGTGCATTCAATATCCTAATCTTGATGCAGATTTTGAATTGAAATCTGGTTTGATACACTTGTTACCAAAGTTTCATGGTCTTGTGGGTGAAGATCCTCATAAGCACCTGAAAGAGTTCCATGTTGTGTGTTCAACCATGAAGCCACAAGGCATCTCTGAGGAACACATCAAGTTAAGGGCATTTCCCTTCTCACTTGTCGATGCAACCAAAGATTGGTTGTTTTATCTTTCACCAGGTTCAGTCAGAAGTTGGAATGACATGAAGAGGTTGTTCCTGGAGAGATTCTTCCCTGCCTCTAGAGCTGCTGCATTTAGGAAGGATATATGTGGCATCAGACAGATGTCTGGTGAAACTTTGCATGAATACTGGGAGAGATTCAAGAAGTTGTGTTCGAGCTGCCCTCATCACCAAATTAGTGACCAACTCTTGATTCAATACTTTTATGAGGGCTTCTTTGCCAAATGATAGAAGCATGATTGATGCTGCTTCTCTGGAGGAGCCTTAGTAGACAAAACTCCTACCGCCGCAAGAGATCGATAGCAAACATGGCAGCCAATACCCAATTTTGGCTCGCGGATCATCACCGCAACCAGAGGAGTTAATGAAATTCAAACATCTCATATGGACCAACAAAGAATGGAACACAGACTAGATAAATTGACTTCTTTGGTAAGATAAATAACAGTGGGTCAACAACCACCCATGCAGATGACTGCATCAGTGTGTGGAATTTGCTCTAATTCATCTCATCCTACTGATTCATGCCATACACTTCAGGAAGATGGTTCCGCTTTTCCAGATCAATGTGTTGCTGCAGCTGGTATTTTTCCTGGTAGATCCCAATATCAGCAACAACAGCAACAATCTAGATATGATCCATTTTCTAGTACTTATAACCCTGGTTGGCGAGACCATCCCAATTTGAGATATGAGAATTCTAGCCAGCAACAACAGCCCCACCAGTAGCAACAACAATTTAGATACCAAGCTGCAGGTCCAAGCAACAAATACCAACAAATACCCCCTGCATTCAGACAACAGCAACCTGTTCAGCAGTCTGTCCAATCCACTCCAGCTGAGCCATCATTGGAAGACCTGATGAAACAAATGGCCACAAATAACATTCAGTTCCAGCAGAACGTCAGTGCCAACATTCAGAATTTACAAACTCAAATCGGGCAGCTGGCAACCACTGTGAGCGAGCTAAAGAGTCAAGGTTCTAGCCAATTGCCTTCACAAACAGTCAACAATCCAAGAGGCAACGTAAGTGCAATTACCTTGAGAAGTGGCAAAGAAGTTGATGTTCCAACCTTACAGCAATCAGAAATTGACCAAAAACGGCAGGAAATGGATAATTCAGTCCAGAAATCTGTGCCACTGAAGAAAATTGCAGAGAATTCAGATGTTACCATTCCATTACCTTTTCCAAATAGGATCACATAATCCAAGAGAACAATGCAAGCAGAAATGGAAAAAGAAGTCATGGAGACATTCAGGAAGGTGGAAATCAATATTCCTCTCTTGGATGCAATCAAGCAAATTCCTAAGTATGCCAAATTTCTCAAGGAGTTGTGCACTCATAAGAGAAGGTTGAAAGGGAATGAGAACATCAGCATGGGTAGAAATGTTTCTGCAATGATTCTGCCAAGCATGCCACAGAAATGCAAAGATCCTGGAACTTTCACAATTTCTTGCACAATTGACAACTCTAGATTTGAGCATGCAATGCTAGATTTGGGTGCTTCGATCAATGTCATGCCTATGTCAGTTTATAAGTGTTTAAACATTGGTACTTTGCAACCCACTGGTATCGTGATTCAGTTGGCAAATAGAGCAATTGCTCATCCTGCGGTGTCTTTGGAAGATGTGTTAGTTCGGGTGAATGAGTTGATTTTTCCAGCAGATTTCTACGTTCTGGACATGGAAGATGAGTCTTCAACAAACCATGCTCCATTGATTCTAGGCAGACCATTCCTCAAGACCGCCAAGACCAAGATAGACGTGCATGCTGGCACCCTTTCTATGGAGTTTGGCGACGATTTGGTACAATTTAACATTTTTGATTCCATGAAACACCCCTTAGAGGAGCATTCTGTTTTCCATGTTGATGTGATTGAGATGCTGGTTGATGATGTCTATACTGATTTATATGTTGAATTCCCTGATATTGTTGACTATCTTGGTTCTATTTCTTGTGATACATGTGCTACTTGTGATGTTGAACCATGTGCTGCATGTGCTGAGATTTGTTCTGTTATGAGTAATGATACAGCTGATGATGATACAACAATTGAGAATGAGAGTCAGTACCATGCTGAAATTAATGTTGCCGAGATAGTTGTTTCAGATCACTTGTTACCTTCCATTGTGCAACCTCCATCTTTGGAGTTGAAGACTTTACCAGACCATCTTAAATATGCATATTTGGGAGATGGTGAGACACTTCCGGTGATCATTGCTAAAAACCTACAACCTAATCAAGAAGAAAAATTACTGTAGATTTTGAGGCAGAATAGGCAAGCCATCGGATGGACTCTTGCAGATATTCCTGGTATTAGTCCCTCCACATGCATGCATAAGATTTTATTGGAAGAAGGGATCAAACCAGGTTAGATGAGCCCCAAAGGAGACTAAATCCCCGATTCTAGATGTGGTGAAAAAGGAAGTTACAAAGTCGCTTCAAGTCGGCATTATTTATCCATATCCGAGTCAATGGGTGAGCCTGTGCAAATGGTTCCCAAGAAATCGGGGTCACGGTGGTTGCGAATCGAATAACAATGAGCTTGTGCCCACACGAGTTTAAAACAGTTGACGAGTTTGCATTGATTATAGGCGGCTTAACCAGGCTACCAGAAAGGATCATTTCCCGCTGCCCTTCATTGATCAGATGTTGGAGCGGTTAGCCGGCAAGTCACATTATTGTTTCCTGGATGGATATTCGGGCTATTTTCAGATTCATATAGCCCCATAAGACCAAGAGAAGACTACTTTCACTTGTCCATTTGGCACATTTGCATACAGGAGGATGCCCTTTAGTATGTGCAATGCTCCGGGCACCTTTCAGAGGTGTATGGTAAGTATCTTTTCGATTTTTTAGAAAATTGCATGGACGTATTTATGGATGATTTTCTTGTCTATGGATCTTCCTTTGATGCATGTTTAGATAGTCTGGCTCGAGGTCTTGCATAGATGCATTGAGACTAACCTTGTTCTAAATTTTGAGAAATGTCATTTCATGGTAGAACAAGGTATAGTCTTAGGGCATGTGATATCTCGTGAGGGTATTGAGGTAGATCCTGCAAAAATAGATGTTATTTCATGCCTATCTTACCCCACATGCGTGCGGGAGATTCGTTCTTTCCTTGGTCATGTAGGTTTCTATCGGCAGTTCATAAAGGATTTCAGCAAAATTGCACTTTCGCTATCCAACTTACTGCAAAAAGATGTGGAGTTCCACTTTGACAAGAAGTGTCGGGATGCCTTTAATCAATTGAAGCAGGCATTGACCAGTACACCTATCATCCAACCACCGGATTGGACATTTCCATTGAGTGATGTGTGATGCCTCTAATTATGCATGGGAGGCGTTCTTGCACAAAGGGTCGGTAAAGTATCTCATGTCATTTCCTATGCTTCGAGAACTTTAGATCCCGCACAAATCAACTACACCACAACCGAAAAGGAACTTTTAGCAATTGTTTTTGCTTTAGATAAATTTCGATCATATTTGCTTGGTTCTAGAGTGGTTGTGTTTTCAGATCATGCAAAGCATTAAAGTTTCTCCTGAAGAAGCCCAATGCCAAGCCCCGGTTGATTAGGTGGATGTTGCTCCTCCAGGAGTTTGATATTGAGATCCGTGACAAGAGTGAAGCGGAGAATTTGGTGGCCGATCACTTGAGTCGAATTGAAAGGGAGGCAGATGTTTTTCCCATCCATGATGTTTT
The DNA here is from genome assembly GCA_029884605.1 of Ormosia emarginata. Taxonomy (NCBI): domain Eukaryota; kingdom Viridiplantae; phylum Streptophyta; class Magnoliopsida; order Fabales; family Fabaceae; genus Ormosia; species Ormosia emarginata. The sequence goes on from JAQQTP010000074.1 coordinate 6,272,104, forward strand.
CCCTGATGAGCAGCTTTTCAAGCTGCAAGGCAACATCCCTTGGTTTGCTGATTTGATTAATTTCTTGGTTGTAAACGCAATACCTGCACATTTCACTAAGGCTAAGATTGATAAATTGAAAAGTGAGTCAATGTATTATGTGTGGGATGATCCTTACTTATGGAGATTTTGCAGTGACCAAGTAATTAGGAGATGTGTGCCTGATGATGAATTCCATTCCATTCTTAGCTTTTGTCATAAACTTGCATGTGGCGGCCACTTCGGTCCTCAACGGACTGCTAGGAAAGTTTTAGACTCTGGATTATATTGGCCCACTCTATTTCATGATGCATATATGTTTTGCAAATCTTGTGATCAATGCCGAGAACAGGGAATACTTCTCGTAGGAATGAAATGCCCCGAAACCCTTATTATTCTCGTGAGATTTTTGATGTTTGGGGTATTGACTTTATGGGTCCTTTCCCTGTATCATTTGGTTTTGTTTACATTACGCTTCTTTGTGGATTATGTATCTAAATGGGTGGAGGCTAAGGCCACTCTGACCGATGATTCTAAAGTTGTTGTGGATTTTATTAGATCACATGATTTTACGTAGGTTTGGAGTCCCGAGAGCCATCATTAGTGATCAAGGTTCACATTTTTGCAATCGAAGCATGGAGGCTTTGATGAAGATGTATGGAGTCCAACACAAGGTTTCTACACCCTACCACCCCCAAACCAATGGGCAAGCCGAGGTCTCCAACAGAGAAATTAAGCAGATACTCCAGAAGATAGTTCAACCTAACAGAAAGGACTGGAGCAAGAGGCTTGAGGATGCTTTATGGGCTTACCGGACTGCTTATAAGACACCAATCGGGATGTCTCCGTATCGGATTGTTTTTGGAAAAGCCTGCCACCAGCCGGTGGAAATTGAGCATCGTGCATTCTAGGCGGTGAAAAGGTGCAACTTGGACCTAGATCAAGCAGGTATGGAGAGGAAGCTGCAGCTGCAGCAATTGAAGGAGATCCGCTTGGAGGCTTATGAAAGTTCCAAACTTTATAAGGAGAAGACCAAAGCCTTCCATGATAAGTTGATTCTGAGGAAAACATTTGAGATTGGTCAAAAAGTTCTCCTCTATAACTCCCGCCTCCGACAAAAGCCATATGTGAAACCGGCAGAACCGTATGTGAAACTGGCAGGACCGTATGTAAAACCGGCAGGAGGTCAGACCAAGAAACAATTTGTGGGAAAAAGTTCTAGCAACAATAAAGCAAGTCAAGCTGGGACTCCTATTCGATGTTTCAAATGTGGGAAGGATCATCTCACGAAGGATTGTCCACATAAGGAAGTTGTTTGTTTTAAGTGTGGATAACTTGGACATTTCTCCAAAGACTGTGATCAGATAAAGAAGGAATCCTCTGTGGGAAATGTACGTCTTTGCAAGGCCACAAGCGGGTGGTCGTGTCTATACAATGAGCGGGGAGGAAGCGCTAAACGGAGACTTGATAATGGAGGAGTGTGCAATTGAAGGTAATCCTTTAACTATACTCTACGATTCGGGAGCAACACATTCTTTCATTGCATGTGATTGTGTTGAACGTTTGGGTTTGATTTGTGGTGAATTGCTATATGATCCGAGTATTGCTACTCCTACCGATAAACTGTAGTTACATCAACAAGTATGCCGAATTGTCACGTCGTGTTAGGGATAGAATCTTTTATGTGGATTTGATCTGTTTGCCTCTTTCCAAGATTAATGTAATCTTGGGAATGGATTGGTTGTCTTCTAACCATATCCTAATTGATTGTTCGAATAAAACATTAGTATTTCCTGAGGCTAAGGATTCTAGATTCCTAACGGCTACTCAAGTGGAAGCTTGTCTGAAAGAAGGAGATCGTGGGTATTTATTATTATCTATTTTGAAAAAGCAAAGTTAAGGTGTTTTAAAGGATATTTCTATGGTCAACGAATTTCCTGAAGTGTTTCCTGAAGATATACCAGGACTACCACCAGAAAGAGAAATCGAATTTGCCATCGATCTTATACCTGGAGCTGGACCAATATCTATAGCGCCCTATCGGATGTCGCCGATAGAACTAGCCGAACTGAAGAAAAAGCTGGAGGATTTATTAGAAAAATAATATATGAGACCAAGTGTGTCACCTTGGGGAGCTCCGGTTTTATTGGTTAAGAAGAAGGACGGGACTTCACGTCTATGTGTAGATTATTGGCAATTGAACAAAATTACGATTAAGAATAAATATCCACTTCCAAGGATAGATGATCTAATGGATCAGTTGCGAGGAGCCGCGATATTTTCTAAGATTGATCTACGTTCTGGGTATCACCAGATACGTGTGAAAGCGGAAGATATTCCCAAGACTGCATTTCGGACACGCTATGGGCATTACGAATATCTTATGATGTCATTCAGTGTAACAAATGCACCAGCCATATTCATGGACTTCATGAATAGAATTTTTCGTTCATACTTGGATAAATTTGTTGTTGTCTTTATTGATGACATCTTGATCTATTCTAGAAATCAGGAGGAACATCTTTGAACATCTCAGGGTGGTTCTTGATTTTGAAGGAGAATAAGTTGTATGCCAAGTTATCCAAATGTGAGTTTTGGTTGAATGAAGTTCAATTTTTGGGACACGTGATATCAAAAGAAGGAATTAAAGTTGATGCTTCCAAGGTGGAGACAGTTTTGGAGTGGGAAAGACCAAAGACTGTAACCGAAATCCGTAGTTTTGTCGGATTAGCTGGTTACTATAGACGGTTCATTGAGGGGTTTTCGAAGATTGTAGGACCTCTTACCCAACTTACACGAAAGAATCAACTGTTCGTGTGGACTGATGCATGCGAAGAAAGTTTTCAAGAGTTGAAAAGACGATTGACTACTTCACCGGTATTGATTCTACCTGATCCAAACGAACCTTTCGAAGTATATTGTGATGCTTCGTACCAAGGATTGGGTTGTGTACTTATATAGAATCGTAAAGTGGTGGCTTATGCTTCAAGGCAGTTGAAAAATCATGAGAGGAATTATCCAACTCATGACTTGGAGTTGGCAGCTGTGGTGTTTACATTGAAAGTGTGGAGACATTTTCTCTATAGAGCTACGTTCACTGTTTTTAGTGATCATAAAAGTTTAAAATATCTGTTTGATCAGAAAGAGTTAAACATGAGGCAAAGGTGTTGGTTAGAATTTCTGAAAGATTATGACTTTTAATTGCAGTATCATCCCGGAAAAGCGAATGTCGTAGCGGATGCGTTGAGTAGAAAAATACTTAGTGCTTCTGTTATGATGATCAAAGAGAAGGAGTTGATAGAAGAATTTCGGGATATGCGATTATTTGTGAAATTGACGCCGGGCAAGATGCGTTTAAATATGATCACCATTTCAAATGATTTGATGGATAGAATTCGTGAAGGACAAAATAGTGATCAGTATTTGCAAGAAGCAAAAGAAGCAAAGAGCCAAGGAGCAGTGTTAGAATTTAGCGAAGGTGCTAAGGGAATTCTGAAGTTTCAAGGAAGAGTTTGTGTACCTAATGACCCAGATCTTAGGAGATTGATTTTGGACGAGGCTCACAAGAGTAAGTTGAGTATGCATCCAAGAGCCACAAAGATGTACCAGGATTTAAAATAATTATATTGGTGGCAAGGAATGAAGAAAGATGTTGCAGAGTATGTATCATCCTGTTTAGTTTGTCAGAAGGCTAAGGTGGAACATCAAAGACCTTCGAGAATGTTGCAACCTTTGCCTATTCCTGAATGGAAATGGGATGACATAGCAATGGATTTTGTGACGGGACTACCAAAGACTCGGAAGGGTCATGATGCCATTTGGGTAATTGTTGATCGGCTTACAAAGTCGGCGCACTTTTTGCCGATTAATATTAAGTACTCAATGGAAAAGTTGGCTCAAGTGTACATCAGTGAAATTGTTAGACTTCATGGTGTACCATCCAGTATTATTTCGGATCGAGATCCAAGGTTCACATCGAAATTTTGGACTAGTTTGGAAGAAGCAATAGGAACAAAACTACGTTTAAGTTCTGCTTACCATCCACAAACAGATGGTCAATCAGAAAGAACAATTCAATCTCTCGAAGATTTATTGAGAGCTTGTGTATTGGAGCAAACTGGAGGTTGGGATGAATTCTTACCATTGATAGAATTCACATATAACAACAGTTTCCATTCAAGTATAGGGATGACACCTTATGAGGCATTATATGGGAGACGATGTAGAACACCGCTGTGTTGGTATCAAGACGGTGAAAGTGCTATGTTAGGACCAGAAATTGTCCAACAGACAACTGAGAAAGTGAAGATGATACAAGACAAAATGAGAATGAGTCAAACTCGGCAAAAGAGTTATGCTGATAAAAGGAGAAAATCTCTTGAGTTTGAAGAAGGTGACCATGTATTTTTGCGAGTGACGCCTGACGAGCGCCGAACTCAGTCAAAATTATAACCGAAGTTATTACCTAAACTTGTAGTATAGTGAACAACACCGGATCGTCTTCTCAAGGATCGTAGATGCAATTTGATCAAATCAAGTGAAAGTTAGAAAAAGGGGGGTTTTGATGGTTCAAGGATCGCAGTGACAGGATTTAAAGAGAAATAACAATTAAAAGAATAGTCAATTCAGAAATCTATCTGAGATTGGGTGGATTCAATCATAGACCTTTCAACAAACACCTGAAATACATTTGAATAGTTAACTTGGATCTAACCGAAATCTCTGCATCAGATCCAGAATTCATACTAGACAATCGTCCAGAATTCAATTGACAGGTGATAAACACAAATCTGCAATCGCACCATTCATGTAAATATATGTCAATTTAAGCACCGAATTCAATTAACCTAGGCACAAATCAGTAACCTAACCTCTTCAATTACGTGATTAGTTTAGATCAATCAGTTCTAAGTTTCATCACAAATCTCAATCTTCAGTTCATCACAATACTTAATCTTAAACCAAGATCAAATCAGATCAAACATAAACAGAATCACCATTCATGCATTCAAGATCAAGAGAATAGAAGAAGAAGAGAAGAGGAATTCAAATATAAATCAAATACATTACATAACCAAGGTCTCAAGAATCCAAGCCACAATCTCTTCAAGAGTCCCGAATTGACTAGAAGTGACTTAGCTCTCCATTACAATGAAGGAAAAATATACAAGAACTATGAAAAGCTATTTCTAACACCAAGTGTGTGTTGTCTTTAGAGCTCTTCACATGCTTCCTTTTATAGAGGATTCAGAGTAGTAGTAGATGGGTAGATGAGATTAGTAGGTGGAATTAGTAGGTGAGCTTGGTAGGTGAGATTGGTAGGTGAGCTTGGTAGGTGAGATTGGTAGGTGAGCTTCCTTGTCTCCGAAAGTATTCATTGTTGAACTCATTGATTTCGTCATTTCTAAGCCAAGTGGTCTTCATGAAAGTTCTAGGAAATTGTCTAAGCTTTCCAATGGCTTTGGAAGCACCTAAAAATTCGTCCTACAGCCCAAGATATGACCCAATTACTACAGACTGTTCAGGACCAGTTTCAGCACCTCTGTTTTGACTTTCAGACCCAATATCTCCATCAAGGAGCCCGAATCAAGTTTTGTGCTTGACATGAAAGTTGTACATCTGGGTCTTAACTTTCAGATTACAAATTTTCAGCCCATTTTATATGCCCAAACTCGAATTATGTTCTGGTTACTACACACTGTTCGGGTTCCAGTCACAAATCCCATATTCTGATTTCCATGCCCAATTAGCTCCACTAGATGTCTGAAATTGACTTTGAGCTCTTCATCAAAGTTGTAGAGCTCTCTCTTATCTTTCCTACAAGGTAAAATTCATAATTATCAGACATTTAGAACTCAAGATATGGCTAAAATACAGAAATAATGTAAGACCCGAATAATGCTGAAAAAATTAATTAAGTCCGATTCGAGTTCAAACTTACAAAACATAATCAAATTCAGTCAATTAAGTACATGAAGAGTGTAAATAACTAAACATAAGGGTTTCTTAATGAATAAAATATGTGATTATCAACGCCTATGACGGGTGTTGGACGAGTGCTTAAGTCCAAGAAGCTCACTCCAAAGTTTATCGGACCATATCAGATTTTACGTCGGGTAGGTCCGGTGGCATATCAGATTGCGTTACCACCTTTTTTGTCAAATCTTCATAATGTATTTCACGTATCATAACTACGGAAATATATTTCTGATCCTACTTATGTTATCAAGCCAGACACAGTACAACTGAAGGAGAATTTAACCTATGAAACGTTTCTAGTCAAGATTGAGGATCGAAAGATAAAGCAACTTCGAGGTAAGGAAATTTCATTGGTTAAAATTATTTGGGATGATGTAAGTGGGGAAGCTACATGGGAACTAGAAGAAAAGATAAAAGAACAGTATCCCTATTTATTCTGAGGATGTGAAATCAAGTTCATCAAGTTTCGAGGACGAAACTTTTGTAGAGGGGGAGAGTTGTAACACCCCAAACTTTCTATGTATTAAACAAGTAATTTTGACTGCTAATTAAATCTACTTTTAGTGATTTCGTGTCTTTGTAAAACTATTTTGAATATTAAATCTCGCATATTTGATCGTTTTGAGTAATTTGCTACGTGTCAAGAAAATAATAATTTTGGTAATTTGAAAAAATCTACGTAAATTAATTTTCTTGTTTAGTCTTAATTAATTTACGTAATCTGATTTGATATTTGTGAGTTTTGTAATTTTTGTGATTTTATGTGTGATTTTGGAATTTTTACTGTTTGTGGGCTCCACGAGGTGTATGTGGGAGGTGTATACGTGGGCCCAGGTGGGTCCATAAAATGAAAATTTTTCTACGTATAGAAAAATTTGTCTTGTTTAGACGGAGACAGGGGATCTTACTAAACCCGAATCAGGAAACAGCTTTTAGAAAATTTCTTTTATTGTATTTTGTCGTATTTAATTATCAGACGATAAAAATACGTAATTATATTTTTGTGAGGTTATAATGGATAAAAATAAAATTCTATATTATTAAAATATTATTAAGATAACATTAGTGGTTTGGATATCCACTATTAATTTAATTACGTTAGAAATTTAATCTTGATTTAATTAACGGTGGAGATTTGATCTTAAAAGTAAATAGGATCAATTATAACCGTTGGATTGAAATTAAATCAAGGGTAGGGATTTAATCTTCTAAATGGCTATGACCATTATCAACCCTTGGATGTAAAATTAATCAATGGTGGAGATGGATCATTAATGACCATTGGATTTGGATTTAGACCAATGGTGGAGAATTGGTCATCAAAAATGATTACAACCATTTTGGACCCTTGGATGAAAAGTTTGAAGGTGTAATCTTGACCATTCATTTTTGGAGACACATCTAAGGGATGGGGTTTAAAGAGAAAAGATCCAATGGTCCATAATAAGTCTTCTACCTAGAATACTTTTAATTAATATCTATTCTACCTATAATGCTTTAAATTAATACCTAAAATGACTAAAAACAAAAATGGTTATCAAATTGTCATATTTTGCATGCATGAAGAGGGGGGGGCACGGTTGAAGAAGCAAGGAAGGAAGGAGACCAAGATAGAATAGGCTTTTTAGGCCAAAGAAAAAGGATAGGAAAGGTTAAGGAAAATTGCCAAGTGTTAAGACAAATTACTATTGACCATTAATGTGTATGTTTTTCAAACTTCACTTTGCTATCCTAATCAAAGCATGCTACGGCAATGCCTCTTGGAAGACCAAGAAATATGCATTTCTATACTTCATTTATCATATCCTCACTTTTACACTTAAGTTACAAGAACCAACCAAAGAAAAAACTCCATCCTATCTCCCAAAACATAACCATTCGGCCAAGTCTCCAATTCTCTCTTCCATCACTTTTTAATTTCACACAACCTAGTTTCTTGAATCCTTTCATCATTCTAAGAACCTTTGTAGTTCACACCAAGTTCTAATTCTTCCATTTTGAAGGACTTTTACCAAGATCAAGTTCTAGAGCTTTTGTTGGTGAAGTGTAAAAAAACTTCATTTATTCTTTTCTTTTTCATGTTCTAAACCATGTTTGATCCATGGTTCTTCTTGTTCAAGCTTGATATACTAATTTTCTTGTATTTGTTTCATGTTTAAGAACTTGTATTGGTGGAGATCTTGCTCCAAAGACAAAGCAACAAGCTCTTTGGTGGTTCTTCAAGAGGTAAGAGGGAGATCCATCTCACCAACCAAGCATGGTGGTGAGAGATGGTTTATATTTGATGGATGGTGAATCCATGTGAGGATTCATATCCATGGTCATGTAATAATTTATGTGTGTTATGTGCTTTAATTTATTTTTGCCTATGCTTGATATGATTTGCATGATTTACTTGTGTATGCATGCTTAGTATAATTTTTATTTGTTTATATGGTATGTTTAAAATATGCATGATGATATATGTTGAATATATTATGATGGATGTATGTTGAAATAAGCAAAATTTTGGCTCCAAAGGCCATGGAGGAGGTCACGGTTTTGAGCTTCCAAGTTTAGGGTTTTTATTGAAATTTTTCAAGAACAATGAAGTTGATTTTTAGTCCTTGAACTAAAATAAATTTCAGCCAAGACACCAATTAAATTAGTGTTCACAAAAATGATATTTCCATAAATGATAAAATTGAATGATTTGAGAAGTAAAGAAATTAAACAAGAGGGTTTGTCTTATAAAAAGAGTGTATACGGTTTTTAAATAGTAGTTTCATGAATTTATTTTGTGTAGAAACAAAAATGAAGTTTACTTAAGTTAGAAGAAAAATATTTCATGGTTCCAATGACCATCTATAAGGTTTTGATAATTTAGAAAAAATGTTTTGATGCAATAAAATATAAGAATTTTCAAATAAGGATTTTGGAAAGGAATTTAAGTGTTGAACTTTAAATTATCTTAAGAAGAATTAATTTTTAGAAGTGATTTAGAAATATAAAAGAAAACGTTTGTAACTTAAACGTAGAATTTGATTTAATGTTTAGAAGTGATTTAGAAATATAAAAGGAAACGTTTGTAACTTAAAATTTCTAACGTAGAATTTAAGTATTGGGTTTTGGAAAATGTTAGGAAATTTAAATTTTGAAATAGTAATTAAATCAATTAAATATGATTTGGTAAGATTAAATCAATAAAAAGTGATTTTGAGAAAATATAGTACGGAAGGGATTTTTGATAGAAAGAGAATAATGTAAGAAATTATATTTTTATAAGAAATGTTCAAAATAATATTTTTAAAGTTAAGAAATATTTTGTGAAGGGTAAAAACGGTGAAAAACGATTTACGTAACTCAAAAACGTAATTTTTAAGTTACGCGATTTAAAAAACGTTAAAATATTTCTACGCGATTTATAACGCGTTTAAATATTTTACACGATCAAAATGTTGTGGAAACATTGTTATGCCATTTAAAAATAAAAGATTATTTTTACGCAATTTAGAATACAGTAGAAAATAGTTTTGCGATTTTTAAACGTAATGTGAAAAATGTTACAAATCATTACTTGTACGTAAAAACGTAACAAAAATATTTTGCGATGATGAGAAAAACACAGTAATGTGATTTAATCATTAATTATACAAGATAAATCATACGAGTTAAAAATAGTATATGAATACTTGTACAAGAAATTGAGAAGTTTGCCTGTAATTGACATTAATCCATTTTACGAACGAAAAACAGTATCTGAATCTGGAATGAGAAATTATGTGATTTACCTTTGGTTGGTAATTGGTGCATTACACATGCATTGAAAATGGTCCAACGGACTGAATATGGCTAATTGCCTAGGAGAAACGTACACCTCTTGAGTGGGTGCGATATGCGTAGTGTAGGTCACTTTGGTTGACCTTGGGGGCATCGGGGTGCGGGTTGCTCGCAATGGGCGTTGGTAGCTCTTCTCGCACCGTGAGTTAGACCGATGCAACACACCGATGATCCGGACCGAGACACTATTCTTAATCGAGATCCGACAAAGACCTGTCGTGTATGTGCTAGATGTGCAAGATATAATTATAGCACTTGGTCTCGAGGCACGAGATACCGGCTATAGGTTCTTTTCGATCAATTTCTCCGACTTGAGTATTAGCTCCATGGAGTAGGACATTGAGTCTATGTTCACATGCATGAATTTAACATATACATATGTGGTAGAATTACTGTAATTAATTGTGGTTTGAACAGTGATGATGACATGATGGTAATTATTTTTACACTATGATGATGCCATAATTGTGATCATGATATGATATTTTTGTATAATATCTTTGTCTCGTATTATCTCTACGTGCTATCATCTTTGGTATTGATGTAGGTGATCTCACCTTTTTGTATGTATATCTGTTTATTGTATTTATATTGGGTGAAGACGTTGAGAAAGATACGGTACTAGAAGGAGAAGAAGAATTACTTCTCACATCAGGAACCGCAGAGTTCTGACAACATGTCATCAGGAGCTAGTTTCTTCGGATATGTACGTTTACAGTTTCATGGAGGAGCTAGAGAGTGGAGGACAAGTCCAGATGAGCGAGGACTTATTTATGAGGGATACCTGACTGTTAGTATTAGTAGGCTGTATCGTGGGGATCCATTTTTCTGTGTGACGATCTTTGTTCATGTTGAATTTCCGTTGCATATCAGGCGACATTGGGACACTAGAAATTATGTCCCAACGGAAATCAGCATAGTGTCGTCAGCCCGGACACCTGTCCGTAGGGCTAATCGTCACAATGGATTCCTACCTGCTGAGGAACCTGAGGAGGACCCGTCTGAGGGGTCTTCTGCTTAGTTAAGCTTGGGCGAGTGTGAACTCTGATATAAGTTATGTCTGTAATTATTTAAGTGTGTTTATTGTTTCAATAAATGGTTTGTAATAAATAAACCTGACAGCACGTGTGAAATATGTATATGATGTAATTTATGTGTGAGATTGTTGTATCATAGTTTTATTTTCCGCTAAGTTTATTTTATTGTTATTGTTAAAAAAAAAATTTACAACTCATATTTTTATCACAATATCACACTTTATGACTATTGAGGGTATTTGGGTAATTAAAGTAACATAAATGTGACATCCTGCGGTGGGTGTTACATGTATCACTTGCTGCCTTTTTAGGAGGCAGTCAGGTTTTAGGTGTTATTCCTAAACCTTTAGCTGAAAATAACATCACTGGAAAGACAGTTGGAGAAGAAATTCAGGTAACCTCTATGCATGGACGAATGAAAACAATGGTTGACAATTCGATGCATTTCTTGTCTTACCGGGTGGTTTTGGTACTTTGGAAGAAATTTTTCAAATTGTCTCTTGGGCCGAACTGAACATCCACCATAAACCCATTGGTTTGTTGAATGTTAATAATTTCTTTGATCTTTTGTTATTTTTTCTTGACAAAGCTGTGGAACAGAAATTTATCACTCCTTCGACAAGACAACTTCTTATCTCTGCCTCCATTATTGATAAGCTCATTGATAAATTAGAAGCTTTTGAGTATGTACCTGATCAGGAATTAGCTCAGATAGATTGGTCAACAGGAAGCAGCAAAAGAAGTAACAAGAAAAAAAAGCTAGATCTAAAACTTTCTCTTTAATGGGTTTCATTTTATTGTACTTTGTTTCCGTTTAAATTTGTGTCAACTTTCTCTAACAGGTAATATCTTCTATCCTTTCCTCATCTATATTTTAACATTGAGGACAATGTTGTGATCTAGTTGGGGAGGAAGGATAGTTGAACCAAAAAAAAAAATAAGTAAATAAATAAATAAAAAAAATTTTTGTTGTTTTGTTTGGAAAGTATGATATGATTGTCATATACTTATTAAACCAATTAGTGATGGCAGAGCAAGGAGTAATTTTACTCTTGAGACGCATCTTAATTGGTGGCAGAGTAAGGAGTTTTTTTAGGTAGTAATTAATTAGTACTAAAGTTTTATTGTTTGATTTCTTTTCAGGGTCTGATGCGGCACTGACAGTGTGTTTCTTTTCTGCTTGGCGTTGATTCACTTCTTATCAGGTTGTGTTGCTCTTTTCTATATCTCTCTTTCACATTGAAGGCAATGTTATATTAAGTATGGGGGAGAGATTTCAACATGTTTTTTTTGTAAAAAAAATAAAAAAAAAAAAAAAAAAAGGGGTTCATTGCATGATTGAATAACTTTTCTCCCTTCTTGAACTGATATGCTTGGTGATGGATGATTGAATTGATGAATTGAGTTTGATGGATGCATACCTTGTGAGATTTTGAGCCTAATGGATGGATTCAACATTTATGTCATTCTCTTCTTTCTTGTGTGATTTTTACTCATGTTAATGACCACTCTAGAACTTGCTTTGATTCTTTTTGAGGCTACATTTCACTTGCATGCATGAACATGATTGAGGCCCTCTTTCTTAATTAACTAGTTTAACCAAATAGCCAACCTTGTTTCCAATATGATATCAAGCACTCTTTTGACTTCTTGAAAATTCTCTGATTCCTGTCAACCTTGTATATTTTCCTTTGCTTAACCCCTTTGAGCTTATTTGACCATTCCTTGTTTCTATCTCATTATGTGCCTTAAATGAAAAATCGTGTTCCTACTTTACCTTAGGGAATAAAAGAACATTAGCTTGGTTAATGGATGAGTTTTTGAACAAGTGTGGGGGTGTGTGTACAAAATGGTTGTTGAAAAAGGAAAGAGTGCCAAAAAATAAATAAATAAAATAAAATAAAATAAAAATAATAAAAAAATAATAAAAAAATAGAAAAAAAAAGAAAAGGATTAGGAAATGAATATGTAAAGGGACATACATTAGAGTTGGGAAGAACTTTTATGCTTGTTATTTGAACAAAGCTCTCATTTGCTTTTATTCTCTTTGGTATTTATCCTCTCATATCCATTTTATCCTCTTCTGTTTCCTTGACCTCACTACAACCTTGAATAAAGTCCTCATGATTTGTGTGTGCATGTGTTTTGAGTAGTGGAGAAGTAGAAGATAAGCAAGCTTATGGTAGTGCAATTTTCATGGGTTGAATTGAGTGAAATACCTACCTTTTAAACACTTGAGAGATTAAGAGGGAATCTTGTGAGGATCTATCATTCTTAATTCATTCTTTTCAACAGAAGTTTCCTTGCTTGTTGGTTTGAGATGTAAAGAAATGTTACCTCATTTATGCTTTGATCCCTTGAATTTCTTGTTGCTCTTCTTGCTTCATTGAGTCCTTTAAAGTTTTTAGCTTTTAAGTTTGTGTCGTTTGTCTTTGTCTTCTAACTTTAGTTTTATATGTTTTGCCCAGGAGTGCAAAAAGCTAAGTGTGGGGGAATCTGATAATCATATATTTTATACATTAATAAACCCTTATTATTAGTCATTTACACTCTTCATGTACTTAATTGATTGAATTTGATTATGTTTTGTAAGTTTGAACTCGAATCGGACTTAATTGATTTTTTCAGCATTATTTGCCTCTTACACTGTTTCTGTATTTTGACCATATCTTGAGTTCTAAATGTCTGATAATTATGAATTTTACCTTGTAGGAAAGATAAGAGAGAGCTCTACAACTTTGATGAAGAGCTCAAAGACAATTTCAGACATCTAGTGGAGCTAATTGGGCATGGAAATCAGAATACGGGTTTTGTGACTGGAACCCGAACAGCGTGTAGTAACCAGAACATAATTCGAGTTTGGTTTTATAAAATGGGATGAAAATTTGTAATCTGAAAGTCAAGACCCATATGTACAACTTTCATGACAAACACAAAACTTGATTCGGGCTCCTTGATGATGATATTGGGTCTGAAAGTTAAAACAGAGGTGCTGAAACTGGTCTTGAACAGTCTGTAGTAATTGAGTCATATCTTGGGCTGTAGGACGATTTTTTGGGTGCTTCCACAGCCATTGGAAAGCTTAGACAATTTCCTAGAACTTTCATGAAGACCACTTGGCTTGGAAATGACGAAATCAATAAGTTCAGCAATAAATAATTTCGGAGACAAGGAAGCTCACCTACTAATCTCACCTACTAATCTCACCTACTCATCCACCTACTAATTCCACCTACTAATTCCACCTACTAATCTCACCTACTCATCCACCTACTACTCCTAATCCTCTATAAAAGGATGGATGTGGAGAGTTCTAAGAAGACACTTGGTGTTAGAGATAGCTTTTTATAGTTCTTGTATATTTTTCCTTTATTGTAATGGAGAGCTAAGTCACTTCTAGTCAATTTGGGACTCTTGAAGAGATTGTGGTTTGGATTCTTGAGACCTTAGTTTATGTAATATATTTGATTTATATTTGGATTCTTCTTCTTCTTCTCTTCTTCTTCTTCTTCTGTTTTCTTGATCTTGAATGCATGAATGGTGATTCTGTTTATGTTTATTTTAAGATTAAGTATTGTGATTAAACTTAGAGCTGATTGATCTGAATTAATCACATAACTGAAGATTGAGATTTGTGATGAAACTTAGAACTGATTGATCTAAACTAATCATGTAATTGAAGAGGTTAGGTTACTGATTTGTGCCTAGGTTAATTGAATTCGATGCTTAAATTGACATATATTTACATGAATAGTGCGATTGCAGATTTGTGTTTATCACTTGTCAATTGAATTTCGGACGATTGTCTAGTATGAATCTCGGATCGATGCGAGAGATATCGGTTAGATCCAAGTTAACCATTAAAATGTATTTCGGTGTTTGTTGAAAGGTCTATGATTGAATCCACCCAATCTCGGATAGATTTTGAATTGATTTGTTCTTTTAATTGTTATTTTTCTTGAGATCTTGTCATTGTAATCCTTGAACAATCAAAACCCCCTTTCTAACTTAACTTAATTTGATAAAATTGCATTTACGATCCTTGAGGAGACGATCCGGTGTTGTTCACTATACTGCAAACTTAGTTAATAACTTCGGTTATAATTTTGACTGAGTTCGGCGCTCGTCAAGGATCTTGCTGAGGACCCGGATACGGTCCCTCCTCATTTGAGGGACTGATTTTCCGGTAGTCACGATGGTCACTTGCCAGTGTTTTATTTTAGGGGCCTGATGTATTATTTTTGGTGGGCTATATATTTTGATATTCTGGGGGATGCATATGTAAAATCCTTAGGCAGGTATAGTTTTGCTTTTTGGGAATTTCCAGGCTTGTATCTAAAGTGCAGTTGATGTTTAAATATATATATACATATGTATGTCATTCAGGTGTGAATTTTAGTTTCCTTCTCATCCTTTGCTGCTGTATAAGCTTCGCCATTTAGTTTGTTAATTAACAAAAAAATATATATATACTGCTATTTTACTCACGTATTAAGGTATCGAACAAGTTAACTTTAAATTAAATGAACTGGGTCTTAATTGTTCAAAATTTTATTTTCTGCATTTTCTTTTATGTTGAATAATGTGACGTTCCCTTTTCAAAAAAAGGGTATTACATTAAGTTGGTATCAGAGCCCCGGTTTGTGTTACTTTGGGTCTTGTGTGTGAGTCTGTTTTGTTTGTGCTGTGTAGATCTCTGTGATTGGTGTTTTGAATGGATCTCTCTGACCTTTCCTATGTTTTTCAGCTAATCTGATTGAAGAGAAAGTAAGATGGCGAGAGGCGGTGATATGGTAGCTGCTGTAGAAGCGATGCAGCGGATGGCGGAAGTCATCGCGCATCAAAATAAGCGTGCTGCTCAACAACAAGAGAGGGCTGCCCAACAGCTCGAGGCGACTGCTGATGCGCAGAACTTAGCAGAGTTTCGTTGCCACAACCCTCCGCAATTCAAGGGAGAATTTGATCCGGACAAGGCTAGTTTATGGATCAAAGAACTAGAGAAAGTGTTCCGTGGCATGAACTGCGCCGAAGACAAGAAGGTGAACTATGCTACCTTCATGCTTGTCGGCAACGCCGAAGACTGGTGGAACGGAGCTCAGAGAGCACTGGTAGCCGAAGGAACTGACATCACATAGGACGTGTTCAAGAACAAGTTCTTGGATAAATATTTTCCTGCAAATGCGAGACATGCGAAAGAGATGGAATTCCTCAACCTGAGATAGGAGAACATGACCGTTAGTGAATATGCGGCTAAATTTGAGAACCTGGAGAAGTTCTCAACGCACTACCAACACCAAACCGATGAAGCCTGGAAATGTTGGAAGTTCACTGAGGGACTGAGGTATGAAGTGAAGAAGGCCGTGATCACCCTGAAAATGAAGGTGTTTTCGGAACTGTTGGACACATGCTGTGAAGTTGAGGCCTTGGAACAGGCTAGAGACTCGAGGAGCAAGAACTTTGGGCCTGCAAGGTTCCAAAGAGATGGAGGCAGTGGTTCAAACCGCTTCCAAAAGAAGCCCTATTCCCGACCAACGGGAGGTCAGCAACAAGTCAGTGGAAGTTCTGGTGGAGGTTCTTCTGGGAACCGAATTGGTCAGAATGTGACATATCCTTCCAAATGCCTAAAGTGTGGGAAAGATCATCTCTCGAGAGACTACACGATCAAGGGAATCATTTGCTTCAGATGTGGCAAACCGGGCCACGTGTCTAGAGACTGCAATCAAGCAAAGGCTGAACCTTCAGTCAATGTAACTCGAGCCAAGAAACCGCAAGCCGAAGGTCGAGTTTCCACCATGAGCGGAGCTAAAGCCTCTGAATTCGAAGACTTGATTCAAGGTGAAGGCGCCATAGAAGGTAATCTTTTAAAAGTACTGTATGACTCTGGGGCAACCCATTCTTTCATATCATATGATTGTGTACTACGACTTGGCTTACCTGTGTTTGAACTACCCTTTGACTTGACTGTTTCAACTCCTACTGACAAACCAATAGTTACTACCAAAGTCTGCTTGAAGTGTGCCCTAATTGTTGAAGGTCGAATCTTTTCTGTCGATTTAATCTGTCTACCTTTGTCATAATTAGACATAATCCTAGGGATGGACTGGTTGTCTTCCAACCATGTTCTGTTAGATTGCTTTAGAAAAACCATAGTCTTTCTTGTGGATGAGGATTCTAGATACTTGACGGCCAACCAAGTGCGAGCTTTCTTGAAAGAAGGAGCTCAAGGATATATACTACTATCTTCTTTGAAAGTCGAGAGCGAGGCTGATCTAAGCGCTATTCCTGTGGTAAAGGAGTTTCCTGAGATCTTCCCCGAAGATGTACCTGGTTTACCACTAACGCGTGAGATAGAGTTTGCTATTGACCTTGTATCGGGAGCTGGTCTCGTGTCCATAGCACCTTACCGGATGTCGCCAACAGAATTGGCAGAACTTAAGAAACAGCTAGAGCAGCTTTTGGAGAAACAGTTCCTTAGGTCGAGTGTATCACCCTGGGGAGCGCCGGTGTTGTTGGTTCGAAAGAAGGACGGTACCTCGAGGCTATGTATGGACTATAGACAGTTAAACAAGCTGACGATCAAGAACAAGTATCCTCTCCCAAGAATCGATGACTTGATGGACCAACTGAGGGGAGCAGGGGTATTTTCGAAGATTGATATGAGATCTGGGTATCATCAGATAAGAGTGAAAATGGAGGATATACCCAAGACTGCTTTTCGTACCCGATACGGTCATTACGAATACCTTGTGATGCCATTTGGTGTGACGAATGCACCTGCTATCTTCATGGATTACATGAACAGAATCTTTCGTCCGTACTTGGATAAGTTCGTTGTCGTCTTCATTGACGATATCTTGATATATTCCCCAAACGGGGAGGATCATGCTGAACACCTCAGCATAGTTCTTCAGATTCTGAAGGAGAAAGAACTGTATGCCAAACTGTCGAAGTGTGAGTTTTGGCTTGATGAGGTGAAGTTTTTAGGCCATGTGATCTCAAAGGAAGGGATTGCAGTGGATCCGTCAAAAGTAGAGGCAATGCTACAGTGGGAACAACCGAAGTCAGCGACGGAGGTTCGTAGCTTTGTTGGGTTAGCCAGATACTTCAGAAGATTCATAGAAGGATTTTCCAAAATTGTTGGACCGCTCACTCAATTGATAAAGAAGGACAAGGCTTTTGAGTGGACTGATAGCTGCGAGCAGAGTTTCCAAGAGTTGAAGGAACGGCTGACTACCTCACCAGTATTGGTGCTACCTGATCCGAATGAGCCATTTGAAGTGTACTGTGATGCTTCATACTAAGGATTGGGATCTGTTCTTATGCAACACAGAAGAGTGGTGGCCTATGCCTCGCGGCAGTTGCTAGTGCATGAGAAGAACTCCCCGATGCATGATTTGGAGTTAGCAGCTGTGGTTTTTGCTCTAAAGATATGGAGGCATTTCCTCTATGGAGCAATGTTCAATATCTTCAGTGATCACAAGAGCTTGAAGTACTTGTATGACCAGAAGGAACTGAACATGAGGCAGCATAAATGGTTGGAATTCTTGAAGGACTGCGACTTTTAACTGTTGTACCACCCTGGCAAGGCGAATATCGTGGCTGACGCATTGAGTAGAAAGACTATCAGTGCTTCTGCCCTGATGATTAAGGAAAGAGAGCTCATCGAACAGTTTAAAGATACTTGGTCATTTGTTAAGTTAGAACCCGGAAGGATTAGTATGAACATGGTTACCATCTCAAGTGAACTAATGGAGGACATACGAGAAAAACAAAAATTTGACAAATTCTTGCAAGAAGTGAGAGAGTTAATGAAGCAAGGTAAGGAAACAGACTTCGAGGAAGGAATGGATGGAATTTTGAGATTACGGGGTAGAGTCTGTATTCCCCGTGACCAAGAGCTTAAAAGATTTATTGTGGATCATGCTCACACCAGCAAGCTGAATATGCACCCGGGCATAACGAAGATGTACCAAGACTTGAAGAAGTTGTTCTAGTGGCATGGAATGAAAAGCGACGTCACTAGATGTGTATCGACTTGTCTAGTTTGTCAAAAAGCCAAAGTGAAACATCAAAGACCTGCAGGATTGCTACAACCGTTGTCTATTCTTGAATGAAAATGGGATAGCGTTGCAATGGATTTTGTTGTGGGTTTGCCAAGGACAAGAAGAGGACACGATTCGATTTGGGTAATTGTTGATCGACTCACAAAGTCGGCTCATTTCCTTCCGATCAATATAAGGTACAGTCTGGAGAAGTTGACCTAACTGTACATTAGAGAGATCGTTAGACTGCATGGTGTGCCTACGAGTATTGTTTCGGATAGGGATCCAAGGTTTACTTCAAAATTTTGGCAGAGTCTACAGGCATCGTTGGGAACGAAGTTATGTCTGAGTTCAGCGTACCACCCACAAACCGATGGTCAGTCTGTACTATAGAACAGACTGGAAGTTGGGATGAAATCTTACCCTTGATAGAATTCACCTACAACAACAGTTATCATTCAAGCATAGGGATGGCACCCTATGAAGCTCTATATGGACGACGGTGTCGAACACCCTTGTGTTGGTACCAAGATGGTGAGCGTCTCACGATTGGACCAGATATCATTCAACAGACAACTGAAAAGGTCAAGATGATTCAAGAGAAGATGAAAACCGCTCAGAGCTGGCAGAAGAGTTATGCAGACAAGAGGAGAAAGCCTCTTGAGTTTGAAGAAGGTGAGCAGGTGTTCATGAAAGTCACACCCACGACTGGGGTCGGTCGGGCTTTGAAATCTAGAAAACTCACTCCAAAATTCCTTGGACCTTACCAAATTCTTCGCCGGATAGGTCCAGTAGCTTACCAGATAGCCTTACCCCCTTTTCTTTCCAATATACACAATGTCTTCCATGTGTCACAATTGTGTAAGTATTTACCTGACCCAAGTCATGTCATAGCACCAGACAAAGTACAGTTAAAAGAGAACTTGACCTATGAGGCACCTCCTGTAAGAATCGAGGATCGATGGATAAAGCAACTTAGAGGCAAGGAGATTCCATTAGTAAAGGTGATCTGGAATGAGACGACTGGTGATGCAACTTGGGAACTGGAAGACAAGATGAAGGAGCAACATCCAGAACTATTTTGAGGTACGTAAATTTCGTGGACGAAATACCTTTTTAGTAGCGGAGTGTTGTAACGTCCCGAAAAGTATCTGTTTAATCATAAATAATCATTTCACAATATTCTTGATTTTTAGGAATTTTTCGGAAATGATGAATATTTTAATATATTTCTTATTTTGCGTGCACACTGAGCTGAGAATTGCTGAGGTCAGTGTAACGCTCCGGAAATTACTTATTTTACCACAAATAGTTATTTTCTAATATTTATGATTTGTGTGAATTCTTTCGAAATTTTTCGGAAATGATGAATATTTTAATATATTTCTCGTTTTGCGCAAATATCGAGTAGAGTCAGGAAAACGACTGTAGCGCTTCAAAAATTGGAAAATTATATGACGAATAGTCGTTTTATAATATTTGTAATTTTTGAGATTTTTCTGGGAATTTTCCGGAAACGTCGAATATTTTAGTATATTCCTTGTTTTGCGTACGCACTGAGCGGAACTGGAGAAACGCGATATTTTCTCTGTGAACCTAGAACTATGGACAAGTCGACAGGGGATCTTACTTAACCCAAGGTTGGACATAGTTTACGAGGTTTCACGATTTTTAAGAAATTTTAACAGATAAAACAAAATAATACTACGAAAAATTTATCTGTCAGATTAATTAAATACTGACTTCTGTCAACTATAACTATTATCCATTAGATAATAGCATATAATAAAAATCCTATCACATTATTCAAATGTAATCTACTTTATGTCTAATCAATTCACTTTAATTCAAATTTAATGTAAAATAATCAAAGTTTCTTTGAGAAGCTTTGACCAATTAATGACTGAAGAGCCCTTAGCTTCCAAAGGAAATCAACACACTCTCCTCTTCTCTCTCTCACTGAGCAAGAAATGAGCCTCCATTTTGGGGGAAAGAAATTAATTTCACTTAACTAATTTTACATTACACAAATTCATTTTAACCTAAAGCCTTTCTCTCTCTACCTTTCTTCTTCTTTCTCCATTTTCTTCTCCTCCTCCTTCTCTCTACATGTGCTACGGCCAGCCCCTCTCCCTCACCTCAACCTTCACAAAATTTTCTTCCAACCACATTTTCTTAATCCTCTCATCCTTCTAAACATCTTTCTTGCTTGGAGCATCTTGAGATTCTACCATCTTCATCACTTTCCTCAAGCTTCAAGCTTGGAGTTTTTGTGTAAGTGTCAAGACTCTTCTTCTCTTCTCTTCATTTTCAGTTTCAAGAGTCTTCTAATGGCCATTTACATTCCATTTTTCATGTCCATATGCTATACTAATTAAGTCAAAACTTTTAGGGTCTTTGGAGGTGCAATCCGAAATTTCAAGGAGATTTCTTGGAGTTTCTATTGATTTCTTCACTTGGGTAAGAGGAAGACACTCCTCCTCAACCTCTATTAGCATCTAGGAACCTTGGTCATACTTGTTTATGAGAAAACCCTAATGTAGGGTATTCTTTAAATTAGATGATTTATATGTTGCATGTTGATTTCATGATGTTTATGATATTGGATTGGTTGGTTGTGCATATTGATGTCTTGGAATGGATGGTATGACTTGAAAATGGAAGAAAAACAATTGAGAACCACTCTAGGGAGGCCACGGTTTTTGGACTTAGTATTTGGTAATTTGTGGAAAATTTGTAACAAGTATAAGACTTAAATTAATCAAGTGATAAAATGAAATCAATGGAAGGAAAAACTTAGAATTAGAACTCCTAGGGTGGCCACGGTTTTGAGCCCAAAATTGGGGTTATTGATGAACCAATGTAACAAGTAAAGGATTAAGTGAATTAAGGGTGTAACCTATAATAGGATAAATTGAAAAGAATTGGGAATTGAATCCCTAGAGAGGCCACGGCCTCTAAGGCCTTTTAGTTGTAAATATGTAACTTTGTTAACTTGGAAGCATAAGTAATTATGCAATTAAAAACCTATGTAATGAGGTAGACAACTAATAAAGTGGAAGAATTTAATATAATCAAAGGTTACATAAGTTTTAAAGGACTAAGGGTGAGATTGTCATAAGACTTAAGGTAATTACAAGTGAGTGAAGAACAAGAGAGTGTGAGGCCTAAGAACTTAAATAATTTACAAATTGTATGAAATTAAATTACCTTAGAAGATTAAACTAATTGTAAGAGTTGAATTGGACATGAACCTTGAAAAGGGGAAACAAATTCTAAGTTAGGATTCATAATGGACCTAAGAATATACCAATTGATTTGATCTTTATATTATAATGTTATGGGTCCATGTGAGTGACCATTTGCATTTTGATGCTTATCTTGGCCAATTGTGGCATATTATGGAATTGTATGAAATTGTAAATCATACATGTTCATGCATAGAGTCTTATGCATTGTGAATGTCCTGTGGACTGTTGTAAGGCCAAGTTGCCTTGGAGATTGAACACACCTTAGTGCGGGTGCGAGTAGACTAGTGTAGGTCATGTTTGACCTTGGGGGTGTCGGGGTGCGGGTCCTTCACAATGGGTAGTTGGTAGCTCTTCTACCCGTGGGGCAAACCGATGCAAACGCACCAACGATCCAGACTGAGACACTGTCCTATATCGTGATCTAGCATGGACTGTCTGTACAATGCCTGATGTGCACATGGAAATTATTAATGTATAGCACTTTGGCCGCGGCAGCCGAGTTACAGACATGTCTCCTGATCTTTCTCTCCGACTGTTTGTGTCTAGCTCCATGGAGTGGGAATTTGGGAAAGCATGCATGTGCATCATGAAATAATCTATCATCGTAAATCATTATTTTCCGTAACTGTGAATTGTCTAAACATTACTATAATGAATGTCTGCCTAGAACTGTTTAATTGCTTACTGTTGGACTTACTGCTTATTATTTGAAAATGATGTTCTGAATTGCTATTTGGGCGTGTTGCGCCGTTTCGTTTCTGGCTGCTATAATTGGTAATGATGGTAGGATGTCTTACCTCTTTCCTGTGTTTCTATTATTTTTTGCCTGTGTGTACACTATATTGATTGAAGACGACGGTAAGGAGGCGGAAGATCTCGATTTTCCTGGCTTTTGGCCCGAACGGGATTAGCATCTACTGAGGCGACGGCGGCATGCATGCACAAATTTCTAGGTGATGTGCGTTTGACCTTCCTCGGAGGGCCAGAATGCTGGCATATCAACTTGAATTCCGATCGCTGTGTCTACCTGGGGGACGTGTCGATTGCCCTAGCCTGGAGACGTCATGAGGCGCCGATCCTCACCTGCCATGTCAGCCTGCGACTGGAATTCTACTTGCCCATCCGAGAGATGTGGGGTGATCGTTACTACACCCCTTGGGAGGACTCTTTTGATTCTACTGCTCGGGCTCCTACCCGTGGTTCCGTGGTTCCCATGGAGGTTTCCTCTGAAGAGGAGGATCTTGCTGAGGACCCGGATACAGTCCCTCCTCATTTGAGGGACTGATTTTACTGGTAGTTGCTGATGGCTGCCAGTGTTTTATTTTGGGGGCTTGATGTATTATTTTTGGTGGGCTGTATATTTTGATATTCTGGGGGATGCATATGTAAAATCCTTAGGCAGGTATAGTTTTGCTTTTTGGGAATTTCCAGGCTTATATCTAAAGTACAGTTGATGTTTAAATATATATATACATATGATGTCATTCAGGTGTGAATTTTAGTTTCCTTCTCATCCTTTGCTGCTGTATAAGCTTCGCCATTTAGTTTGTTAAGTAACAAAAAATATATATATATACTGCTATTTTACCCACGTATTAAGGTATCGAACAAGTGAACTTTAAATTAAATGATCCGGGTCTTAATTGTTCAAAATTTTATTTTTCGCATTTTCTTTTATGTTGAATAATGTGACGTTCCCTTTTCAAAAAAAGGGCGTTACATTAAGTTAGTATCAGAGCCCCGGTTTGTGTTACTTTGGGTCTTGTGTGTGAGTCTGTCTTGTTTGTGTTGTGTGGATCTCTGTGATTGGTGTTTTGAATGGATCTCTCTGACCTTTCCTGTGTTTTTCAGCTAATCTGATTCAAGAGAAAGGAAGATGGCGAGAGGCGGTGATATGGCAGCTGCTGTAGAAGCAATGCAGCGAATGGTGGAAGTCATCGCGCAGTAAAATGAGCGTGCTGTTCAACAACAAGAGAGGGCTGCCCAACAGCTCGAGGCGACTGCTGATGCGCAGAACTTAGCAAAGTTTCGTCACCACAACCCTCCGCAGTTCAAGGGAGAATTTGATCCGGACAAGGCTAGTTTATGGATCAAAGAACTAGAGAAAGTGTTCCATGGCATGAACTACACCGAAGACAAGAAAGTGAACTATGCTACCTTCATGCTTGTCGGCAACGCCGAAGACTGGTGGAACGGAGCTCAGAGAGCACTGGAAGCCGAAGGAACTGACATCACATGGGACATGTTCAAGAACAAGTTCTTGGACAAATATTTTTCTACAAACGCGAGACATGCGAAAGAGATGGAATTCCTCAACCTGAGACAAGGGAACATGACCGTTAGTGAATATGCGGCCAAATTTGAGAACCTGGAGAAGTTCTCAACGCACTACCAACACTAAACCAATGAAGCCTAGAAATGTTGGAAGTTCACTGAGGGACTGAGGTATGAAGTGAAGAAGGCCGTGATCACCCTGAAAATGAAGGTGTTTTCAGAACTGTTGGACACATGCTGTGAAGTTGAGGCCTTGGAACAGGCTAGAGACTCGAAGAGCAAGAACTTTGGGCCTGCGAGGTTCCAAAGAGGTGGAGGCAGTGGTTCAAACCGCTTCCAAAAGAAGCCCTATGACGAGCGCTGAACTCAGTCAAAATTATAACCGAAGTTATTACCTAAGCTTGTAGCACAGTGACAACACTAGATCATCTCCACGAGGATTATAAATGCAATTTAATCAAATCAAGTGAAAGTTAGCAAAGGGGGATTTGACAGTTTAAGATCGTACTTAACAAAATTAATGGAAGAAATGACAATTAAAAAGTAGTCAATTTAGAAACCTATCCAAGATTGGGTGGATTCAATCATAGACCCTTCATAAAACACTTGAAGCGCAATTGAATTGTTAATTTGGATCTAACCGAGATCTCTGCATCAAATCCAAAATTCATACTAGACGATCGTCTAGAATTCAATTAACAAGTGATAAACACAAATCCGCAATCGCACCATTCATGAAAATCTATGTTAATTTCAAGTACCGAATTCAATTAACTTAGGCACAAATCAAGTAACCTAACCTCTTCAATTCTCGTGATTAATTTAGATCAATCAGTTCTAAGTTTCATCACAAATCTCAATCTTCATTTATGTGATTAGTTTAGATCAATTAGTTCTAAGTTTCATCACAAATCTCAATCTTAAACCAAGATCAAATCAGATCAACATAAATAGAATCACCATTCATGCATTCAAGATCAAGAAGAAGAAGAAAGAAGAAGAAAAGAGGAATTCAATTACAAATCAAATACAATGCATAACCAAGGTCTCAAGAATCCAAACCACAATCTCTTCAAGAGTTCTAAATTGACCCAAAGTAGCTTAACCCTCCATTACCATGAAGGGGAGCATCAAAATATACAAAACTATGAGAAACTATGAAGAAGCAAGAAGAAAATTAGAGAGAAATGAAGGAGAATACATGAAAGAAATGATAACCAATGGTGCCTTTTATAGAAGTCTAGGTAACAAAATGACAAAGGGAGTGAGTGGATGAGTGGGTGAGTGAGTGGAGTGTTTGAGTGGAATGGTTGAGTGGGTTGGTTTAGTGGATTGGTTTAGTAGATGAGTGAGTGGAATGGTTAAGTGGGTTGGTTGAGTGGAAAATGCCAAAGGACTTTTGGTGAGTGGGAAATTATGGACATGAATGGGTGAGTGGATGGATGAGTGGGTGGATGGATGAGTGGGTGGAGTGTTTAAGTGGTTGGATTAGTGTATGAGTGGATGAGTGGGTGGATTAGTGGATGAGTGGATGAGTGGATTAGTGGATGGATGAGTGGGTGGTTGAGGACGAAAATTTCGTGTCTGACTTGGAAGCCAAAAACGACCAACTATACTTCAGATCCACGAAAAGTGCTCTTCATGAAAGTTGTAGATCCTTGTCTTGGCTATAAAATGGATAGCTGGTTCGTCTAATTTGGCTTCTTTCAGCCTAAGATATGTCCCAAATACCATAGGTTACTTAAACCCAACTTCAGCTCCTCTGTTCCGACTTGCAAGCTCCAAATGACCTACTAGACTTCCTTTTTTCAAAAAGTGTTCTTCATGAAAGTTGTTTATTTGGATCTTCACTATCCACTGTCCAAATTTGAGCTCATATTCATTATTACATCTTGAGATATGATTTTATGAGTGCACACTATTCGGATTCTACTGACAGAACACCTATTCTGAATTCCATGTAAACTTAGGTCCTTTAGACATTTTTTTGAGACTTCGAGCTTTTTCATCAACGTTGTAGAGCTTCCTCTTAGCTTTCCTACAAGGTAAAATTCATGTTCATCAGATATTAGGAACTCAAGTTATGGCCAAAATACAGAAACAATGTCAAATCTCAATAATGCTGAAAATATTCAATTAGGACCAATTTGAGCTCAAACTCACAAAATCATACCAAACTCAATCAATTGAGAATATAGAGAGTGTAAATGACCAAACATAAGGGTTTCTTAATGAATAAAATATGTGATTACTAAATTCCCCCACACTTAGCTTTTTGCACTCCTGGGCAAAACTCAAGACCAAAATTTTACAATCAAGAAGAACAACCAAAGGTTCAAGGGATCAAAACATTCATGAGTTAACAATTCTGCACATCTCAAACCATCAAGCAAGGTATCTTCAACATGAATCGAGAATGATAGATCTTCACAAGATTCCCTCTCAATCTCTCAAGTGTTTAAAGGGTAGGTATTTCACTCAATTTAACCCATGAAAATTACACTACCATAAGCTTGCTTATCTTCTACTTCTCCACTACTCAAAACACAAGCACACACAAATCATGAGGACTTTATTCAAGGTTGTGGTGAGGTTAAGGTAACAGAAGAGGATAAAATGGATATGAGAAGATAAATACCAAAGAGAATAAAAGCAAATGAGAGCTGAGTTCAAATAACAAGCATAAAAGTTCATCCCAACTCTAATGTATATCCCTTTACATATTCATTTCCCAATCCTTTTTTTATATATATATATATATATGAACATAACTATATACATACATTTTTCTTTTTCTTTTTTTCTTTTTTTTTTCCTTTTTTTTAGGCACTCTTTCCTTTTTCAACAACCATTTTGTACACACACCCCCACACTTGTTCAAAAACTCATCCATTAACTAAGCTAATGTTCTTTTATTCCCTAAGATAAAGTAAGAACACAATTTTTCATTTAAGGCACATAATGAGTTAGAAACAAGGAATGGTCAAATAAGCTCAAAGAGGTTAAGTAAAGGAAACTATACAAGGTTGGCAGGAATCAGAGAATTTTCAAGAAGTCAAAAGAGTGTTTGATATCATATTGAAAATAAGGTTGGCTATTTGGTTAAACTGGCTAATTAAGAAAGAGGGCCTCAATCATGTTCATGCATGATAACCAATGGTGCCTTTTATAGAAGTCTAGGGTAACAAAATGACAAAGGGTAGTGGGTGGATGAGTGGGTGAGTGAGTTGAGTGTTTGAGTAGGGTGGTTGAGTGGGTTGGTTTAGTGGATTGGTTTAGTGGATGAGTGAATGGAATGGTTGAGTGGGTTGGTTGAGTGGAAAATGCCAAAGGACTTTTGGTGAGTGGGAAATTATGGACATGAATGGGTGAGTGGATGGATGAGTGGGTGGATTAGTGGATGGATGAGTGGAGTGGTTGAGTGGTTGGATTAGTGGATGAGTGGATGAGTGGATGAGTGGATGGAAGAGTGGATTAGTGGATGGATGAGTGGGTTAGTGGATAGATGAGTGGGTGGTTGAGGATGAAAATTTTGTCTCTGACTTGGAAGCCAAAAACGACCCACTATACTGCAGATCCATGGAAAGTACTCTTCATGAAAGTTGTAGATCTTTGTCTTGGCTATAAAATACATATCTGGTTCGTCCAATTTGGCTTCCTTCAGCCCAAGATATGTGCCAAATACTGCAGGTTGCTCAAACCCAACTTCAGCACCTCTGTTCCGACTTGCAAGCTCAAACTGACCTACTAGACTTCATTTTTTCAAAAAGTGTTCTTCATGAAAGTTGTTTATTTGGATCTTGACTATCAACTGTCCAACTTTCAGCCCATCTCCGTTATTACATCTTGAGATATGATTTTATGAGTGCACACTGTTCGGATTCTAGTGACAGAACCCGTATTCTGACTTCCATATAAACTTAGGCCCTTTAGACATCTTTTTGGGACTTCGAGCTCTTCATCAAAGTTGTAGAGCTTCCTCTTAGCTTTCCTACAAGGTAAAATTCATGTTTATCAGATATTAAGAACTCAAGTTATGGCCAAAATACAGAAACAGTGTCAAGTCTCAATAATGTTGAAAATATTCAATTAGGACCAATTTGAGCTTAAATTCACAAAATCATACCAAACTCAATCAATTAAGAATATGAAAAGTGTAAATGACTAAACATAAGGGTTTCTTAATGAATAAAATATGTGATTATCAAATTCCCCCACACTTAGCTTTTTGCACTCCTGGGCAAAACTCAAGACCAAAATTTTACAATCAAGAAGAACAACCAAAGGTTCAAGGGATCAAAACATTCATGAGTTAACAATTCTCCACATCTCAAACCAACAAGCAAGGTATCTTCAACATGAATCGAGAATGATAGATCTTCACAAGATTCCCTCTCAATCTCTCAAGTGTTTAAAAGGTAGGTATTTCACTCAATTCAACCCATGAAAATTGCACTACCATAAGCTTGCTTATCTTCTACTTCTCCACTACTCAAAACACATGCACACACAAATCATGAGGACTTTATTCAAGGTTGTAGTGAGGTCAAGGTAACAGAAGAGGATAAAATGGATATGAGAAGATAAATACCAAAGAGAATAAAAGCAAATGAGAGCTGAGTTCAAATAACAAGCATAAAAGTTCATCCCAACTCTAATGTATATCCCTTTACATATTCATTTCCCAATCCTTTTTTTTAATATGAACATAACTATATACATACATTTTTTTTAGGCACTCTTTCCTTTTTCAACAACCATTTTGTACACACACCCCCACACTTGTTCAAAAACTCATCCATTAACCAAGCTAATGTTCTTTTATTCCCTAAGGTAAAGTAAGAACATGATTTTTCATTTAAGGCACATAATGAGCTAGAAACAAGGAATGGTCAAATAAGCTCAAAGGGGTTAAGCAAAGGAAAATATATAAGGTTGGCAGGAATCAGAGAATTTTCAAGAAGTCAAAAGAGTGCTTGATATCATATTGAAAACAAGGTTGGCTATTCGGTTAAACTGGCTAATTAAGAAAGAGGGCCTCAATCATGTTCATGCATGCAAGTGAAATGTAGCCTCAAAAAGAATCAAAGCAAGTTCTAGAGTGGTCATTAACATGAGTGAAAATCACATAAGAAAGGAGAGAATGGCATAAATGTTGAATCCATCCATTAGGCTCAAAATCTCACAAGGTATGCATCCATCAAACTCAATTCATCAATTCAATCATCCATCACCGAGCATATCAGTTCAAGAAGGGAGAAAACTTTATAGAATGGATGAGTTATGACCACAGTTACAACAGTATCCCCAGTGGAGTCGCCAGCTGTCGCAACAGAAATCGCGATAGGACGACCGAAAAAGATTAGCGCATTTGAAAATCAATGGAGTCCCCACCAATGTTTATTTAATTTGGAAAAACATTAGAAAAACTCTTAAAATAGGCAAAACTGGCCTTTTTTAAAAAAAGTTTGGATTCGGGAGTCGATTACAGGTAGGGAAGGTGTTAGCACCCTACACTGCCCGTTCCAAGAACGGTACCTTAAGTCAATTGTGCAAATTTTAATAATATCAAATTTATTTATTTTACCCATTTTTGAAAAGACTTCACAACTATTTTATTTTATTTTGTTTTATTTTTATTTTTTTAAGGAAAGAAAAAAAGAAGTAACTAAATTATGAAAATTTATTTTTTCGGCTTGATAGAATAGAGATTCTACTCCTACGTATCCTCGGGTGCAATGAGGAACTCAAAGTCACGTAGTTCTTTAGAAAATAAGTGTGGGTTGATTGATTTTAATTAAGAGAGAAACTTAAAACTTTAAAATCAAATTTATCAGCAATGGATTAACTCTAACTTACCAAAAGAAAAGATGCTCACAAGAACGGAAAAACTTGTGGTAGTTGGCGGAGCAGGTCTGGGCGGCACAGAACTCGACAATGTCGGTGGTGTAAGGTGGTATTTTGTGATTATTTGGTGTTATGGTGGTTAAAGGTTTGCGGATAATGGTATTGAAAATGAGTATGGTGAGTTGAAGGTGATTATGAAGATTATGGAGTAAGGTAGTGATGGTGGTATATGGTGGTGGAGGTGAAGATGAAAGATGGTGGTTGTTTGAGATTGATGATTGGGATTGTGATGTTGCTAGTGGAAGGTATGGTAAGGAAGATGGTGAGGGTGGTAGGTGTGGTGGTTTGTGGTGGTTTGCGTGTGGGATTGTTAATGAAAAGTGAAGATGAGAGGTAAAGGTTATGGAAGATGAAAGTGGAGGTTGGAGAGCTTGGAGTGGGAAATGAAGTGAATGTGTGTATGTTGATGATGGAAGGTGGTGAGTTTGAAGGAGAAGATGATGAGTTGAGTGTGGAGATGGTGGTGGATAGAAAAGATGATGAGAATGTGGGGGCTTGAAGTTTAAGATGAGTGAGGATTATATAGAGGAGTAGTTGTGAAGGAGTAGTTAAAGATGATGGGGTGGTTGGGATGATTGGGGTGATAATGGAGGTGGAGTGGTTGTATGATTTGGAAGATAATGGGGTGATTGGGGTGATAATGGAGGTGGAGTGGGGTGATAATGGAGGTGGAGTGGTTGTATGATTTGGAAGATAATGGGGTGATTGGGATGGTTGGGGTGATAATGGAGGTGGAGTGGGGTGATAATGGAGGTGGAGTGGTTGTATGATTTGGAAGATAATGGGGTTTTTGGGATGATTGGGGTGGAGTGGGGTGATAATGGAGGTGGAGTGGTTGCATGATTTGGAAGATAATGGGGTTTTTTATTATTATTATTATAAATATATTTTATTTTACCAATAATTCAAATAAGATATAGGTAAATAAAATCTTTAAAAAAAATGTTTAGTATTTTGCACTAAAGCATCTTTTAACACAATTATTAATCTATAAATAAAAATTTTATGGACAAAATTGAGTATCAACAACTGCCCGCCTTTGCTTTACATTTAGAATAAATGGAAAGCAAAGGAATTGATTCAATTTTGTACATAAAAATCTTCCTCTGCAGATCAATGCAAGACACAATGGTCATCAAAATAAGATAGAAACATAGGGTATGAAGACCCTGAAAAGAAAAGCTTGCGGAGTCGGGTATCCGCCAAAGCTTAACAGAAACTTAAAGCAAAAGGGAAAAAGCTTGCGGAGTTGGGTATCCGCTGAAGCTTGACAAAAACTTAAAGCAGGAAAGATAAAAAGCTTGCGGAGTCGGGTACCCGCTGAAGCTTGACAAAAACTTAAAGCAGGAAAGATAAAAAGCTTGCGGAGTCGGGTATCCGCCAAAGCTTGACAGAAACTTAAAGCGAAAGGGAAAAGCTTGCGGAGTCGGGTATCCACCGAAGCTTGACAAAAACTTAAAGCAGAAAAGATAAAAAAAAGCTTGAGTCGGGTACCGCTGAAGCTTGACAAAAACTTAAAGCAGGAAAGATAAAAAGCTTGCGGAGTCGGGTATCCGCCGAAGCTTGACAGAAACTTAAAGCGAAAGGGAAAAGCTTGCGGAGTCGGGTATCCACCGAAGCTTGACAAAAACTTAAAGCAGAAAAGATAAAAAAAGCTTGCGGAGTCGGGTACCCGCTGAAGCTTGACAAAAACTTAAAGCAGGAAAGATAAAAAGCTTGCGGAGTCGGGTATCCGCCGAAGCTTGACAGAAACTTAAAGCAGGAAAGATAAAAAAGCTTGCGGAGTTGGGTATCCGCTGAAGCTTGACAGAAACTTAAAGCAGGAAAGATAAAAAGCTTGCGGAGTCGGGTATCCGCCGAAGCTTGACAGAAACTTAAAGACAATGGGTGCAAGGACCCACAAAGGAAAAGGCAATGAGTATAAGGCCCTGACTTGCTGTGAAAGCTAAAAGCAATGGGTTCTGGGACCCAGAAATTAAAGGTAATGGGCATAAGGCCCTGAGAACCAAAAAGAAATGGTGTTTGAGCTTGTAAATGCATGTAATGCTTGAGATGAGGCATGATGCAGTGGATGCATGATGATGTAATGGATGTGATGCCTGAGGACAATGCATGTGATGCTTAAGATGATGCACGATGTAATAGATGAACAGATTGGATAGACAAAGATTGACACATCATAGCCTTAGCTGGATCGCTCTTGGTTCCACAACACCCTTAAGAACATCTTCCCATAGCAGGATCATGGTTGTACAGTAACAAAATTTGATTTATGATTTGCCTGATTATTCTTCATTTTCTCATCAGTGCTCTTAAAGGAAATTCATCGCATTTCCCATGACCTTTCAAGATTGTTAAAACAAATTTGAATGCTTTTGCAATATGATCACATGTTTCACATCTCAATATAAATCTATCATGGTTAATGCATATTGAATTAACAATGGGTTGCAATGAAAATAGACTATCATTATGGAAAGGAAAAGTACAGGAAAGGTGGTACCACAAGGGTTAGAATTGAAAAGTTTACAAAAGAATGTTGGAGTAGAGTTTTCCAACTCTTCCAATGATACTCTTTAGGATGATCAGTGCTAATTTACCATGTATACAACCCTGAACACCCTTTTGTCTGTTTCTGAGAACATGATTTGACCAGGTTTCCACGCATTGGGAGCATTATTGACAAGACTTCGCATTCAAACTACCCCAGTTTGGCATTAATAACTCAAACTGCCCCAGTTTGTGACTCAAGGCAACCTCACTTTTCCAGAGGTGTCAAGAATCATCTTTGACCCTAACTTTTGCCTAGGTCGCTCTTTTCGAGTTTTCAACCTAGCGGGTCGTTTTAATTTTTGCCTAAGCCGCCTTTTCAGGTTTTCAGCCTAGCGAGCCATTTTCTTTTCTTTCTTTTTTTATTATTTTTTTTGTTTTGTTTTTTTTAAGCATAATACATTTTGACTACATCTGAATTTACAGGAAGTGGTAAATCTGCACCATCCATGTTTGTGAGAATCAAAGCTCCTCCCGAGAAAGCCTTTTTTACAACATAAGGTCCTTCATAGTTTGGAGTCCATTTTCCTCGATTATCCTTTTGAATGGGAAGAATCTTCTTGAGTACTAGGTGGAGTATTTCCGCCTGTCACGCGGACGACCCGGGTTCGGTCCCCGGCAATGGCGCCAAAATTTTGACGAGCGCCGAACTCAGTCAAAATTATAACCGAAGTTATTACCTAAACTTATAGTATAGTGAACAACACCGGATCGTCTCCTCAAGGATCGTAAATGCAATTTAATCAAATCAAGTGAAAGTTAGCAAAGGGGGGTTTGACAGTTTAAGATCGTACTTAACAAAATTAACAGAAGAAATGACAATTAAAGAGTAGTCAATTTAGAAACCTATCCAAGATTGGGTGGATTCAAACATAGACCCTTCATAAAACACTTGAAGCGTAATTGAATTGTTAATTTGGATCTAACCGAGATCTCTGCATCAAATCCAAAATTCATACTAGACGATCGTCTAGAATTCAATTAACAAGTGATAAACACAAATCCGCAATCGCACCATTCATGACAATCTATATTAATTTCAAGTACCGAATTCAATTAACTTAGGCACAAATCAATAACCTAACCTCTTCAATTCTGTGATTAATTTAGATCAATCAGTTCTAAGTTTCATCACAAATCTCAATCTTCATTTATGTAATTAGTTTAGATCAATTAGTTCTAAGTTTCATCACAAATCTCAATCCTCATTTATGTGATTAGTTTAGATCAATTAGTTCTAAGTTTCATCACAAATCTCAATCTTAAACCAAGATCAAATCAGATCAACATAAATAGAATCACCATTCATGCATTCAAGATCAAGAAGAAGAAGAAAGAAGAAGAAAAGAGGAATTCAATTACAAATCAAATACAATGCATAACCAAGGTCTCAAGAATCCAAACCACAATCTCTTCAAGAGTTCTAAATTGACCCAAAGTAGCTTAGCCCTCCATTACCATGAAGGGGAGCATCAAAATATACAAAACTATGAGAAACTATGAAGAAGCAAGAAGAAACTTAGAGAGAAATGAAGGAGAATACATGAAAGAAATGATAACCAATGGTGCCTTTTATAGAAGTCTAGGGTAACAAAATGACAAACGGGAGTGAGTGATGAGTGGGTGAGTGAGTGGAGTGTTTGAGTGGAATGGTTGAGTGGGTTGGTTTAGTGGATTGGTTTAGTGGATGAGTGAGTGGAATGGTTAAGTGGGTTGGTTGAGTGGAAAATGCCAAAGGACTTTTGGTGAGTGGGAAATTATGGACATGAATGGGTGAGTGGATGGATGAGTGGGTGGATTAGTGGATGAGTAGGTGGAGTGGTTAAGTGGTTGGATTAGTGTATGAGTGGATGAGTGGGTGGATTAGTGGATGAGTGGATGAGTGGATTAGTGGATGGATGAGTGGGTGGTTGAGGATGAAAATTTCGTGTCTGACTTGGAAGCCAAAAATGACTAAATATACTTCAGATCCACGAAAAGTGCTCTTCATGAAAGTTGTAGATCCTTGTCTTGGCTATAAAATGGATGGCTGGTTCGTCCAATTTGGCTTCCTTCAGCCCAAGATATGTCCCAAATACCGTAGGTTGCTCAAACCCAACTTCAGCTCCTCTGTTCCGACTTGCAAGCTCAAAATGACCTACTAGACTTTCTTTTTTCAAAAAGTGTTCCTCATGAAAGTTGTTTATTTGGATCTTGACTATCCACTGTCCAAATTTGAGCCCATATTAATTATTACATCTTGAGATATGATTTTATGAGTGCACACTGTTCGGATTCTAGTGACAGAACCCGTATTCTGACTTCTATGTAAACTTAGGTCCTTTAGACATCTTTTTGGGACTTTGAGCTCTTCATCAAAGTTGTAGAGCTTCCTCTTAGCTTTCCTACAAGGTAAACTTCATGTTCATCAGATATTAGGAACTCAAGTTATGGCCAAAATACAGAAACAGTGTCAAATCTCAATAATGCTGAAAATATTCAATTAGGACCAATTTGAGCTCAAACTCGCAAAATCATACCAAACTCAATCAATTAAGAATATAGAGAGTGTAAATGACTAAACATAAGGGTTTCTTAATGAATAAAATATGTGATTATCAAATTCCCCCACACTTAGCTTTTTGCACTCCTGGGCAAGACTTAAGACCAAAACAAGGACATAAGAGATTAACAAAAATTTAAATTCCATCGACATTCAAGAACCCAAAATTTTACAATCAAGAAGAACAACCAAAGGTTCAAGGGATCAAAACATTCATGAGTTAACAATTCTCTACATCTCAAACCAACAAGGAAGGTATCTTCAACATGAATCGAGAGTGATAGATCTTCACAAGATCCCCTCTCAATCTCTCAAGTGTTTAAAAGGTAGGTATTTCACTCAATTCAACCCATGAAAATTGCATTACCATAAGCTTGCTTATATTCTACTTCTCCACTACTCAAAACACATGCACACACAAATCATGAGGACTTTATTCAAGGTTGTAGTGAGGTCAAGGTAACAGGAGAGGATAAAATGGATATGAGAAGATAAATACCAAAGAGAATAAAAGAAAATGAGAGCTGAGTTCAAATAACAAGCATAAGAGTTCATCCCAACTCTAGTGTATATCCCTTTACATATTCATTTCCCAATCCTTTTCTTTTTTTAAACACTTGTTTTTTTTTTTTTTTTTTTTTTTTTTTTTTTTTTTTTTTTTTTTTTTTTTTTTTATATATATGAACATAACTATATACATACATTTTTTTTTTTTTTCTTTTTGGGCACTCTTTTCTTTTTCAACAACCATTTTGTACACACACCCCCACACTCTTTTCTATTAAATTGTGGAAGTACTAACGTTTTCTTGTTTGATATCTTTTCAGGGTCTGATGCGTAACTAACAGTGTGCTTCTTTTCTGCTTGGTGTTGATTCACTTTTTATCAGGTTGTGTTGCTCTTTTCTATATCTCTCTTTCACATTGAGGGCAATGTTATATTAAGTGTGGGGGAGAGATTTTAGCATGTTTCTTTTGGTTGTTAAAAAAAAAGAAAAAAAAATACAAAAAAGGGATCATTGCATGATTGAATAACTTTTCTCCCTTCTTGAACTGATATGCTTGGAGATGGATGATTGAATTAATGAATTGAGTTTGATGGATGCATACCATGTGAGATTTTGAGCCTAATGTATGGATTTAACATTTATGCCATTCTCTTCTTTCTTGTGTGATTTTCACTCATGTTAATGACCACTCTAGAACTTGCTTTGATTCTTTTTGATGTTACATTTCACTTGCATGCATGAACATGATTGAGGCCCTCTTTCTTAATTAGCTAGTTTAACCAAATAGCCAACCTTGTTTTCAATATGATATCAAGCACTCTTTTGACTTCTTGAAAATTCTCTCGATTCCGCCAACCTTATATATTTTCCTTTGTTTAACCCCTTTGAGCTTATTTGATCATTCCTTGTTTCTAGCTCATTATGTGCCTTAAATGAGAAATCGTGTTCTTACTTTACCTTAGGGAATAAAAGAACATTAGCTTGGTTAATGGATGAGTTTTTGAACAAGTGTGGGGGTGTGTGTACAAAATGGTTGTTGAAAAAGAAAAGAGTGTCCAAAAAAAAAAAAAAAAGTATGTATATAGTTATGTTCATATATATAAAAAAAAAAAAAAAAAAGAAAAAAAAAAAAAAAAAAAAAAAAAAAAAAAAACCAAGTGTTTAAAAAAAGAAAAGGATTGGGAAGTGAAGATGTAAAGGGATATACACTAGAGTTGGGATGAACTTTTATGCTTGTTATTTGAACTCAGCTCTCATTTGCTTTTATTCTCTTTGGTATTTATCTTCTCATATCCATTTTATCCTCTCCTGTTACCTTGACCTCATTACAACCTTGAATAAAGTCCTCATGATTTGTGTGTGCATGTGTTTTGAGTAGTGGAGAAGTAGAATATAAGCAAGCTTATGGTAGTGCAATTTTCATGGGTTGAATTGAGTGAAATACCTACTTTTTAAACACTTGAGAGATTGAGAGGGGATCTTGTGAAGATCTATCATTCGCGATTCATGTTGAAGATGCCTTGCTTGTTGGTTTGAGATGTGGAGAATTGTTAACTCATGAATGTTTTGATCCCTTGAACCTTTAGTTGTTTTCTTGATTGTAAAATTTTGGGTTCTTGAATGTCGTTAGAATTTAAATTTTTGTTAATCTCTTATGTCCTTGTTTTGGTCTTGAGTCTTGCCCAGGAGTGCAAAAAGCTAAGTGTGGGGAAATTTGATAATCACATATTTTATTCATTAAGAAACCCTTATGTTTAGTCATTTACACTCTCCATATTCTTAATTGATTGAGTTTGGTATGATTTTGTGAGTTTGAGCTCAAATTGGTCCTAATTGAATATTTTCAGCATTATTGAGATTTGACATTGTTTCTGTATTTTGGCCATAACTTGAGTTCCTAATATCTGATGAACATGAATTTTACCTTGTAGGAAAGCTAAGAGGAAGCTCTACAACTTTGATGAATAGCTCGAAGTCCCAAAAAGATGTCTAAAGGACCTAAGTTTACATGGAAGTCAGAATACTGGTTCTGTTAGTAGAATCCGAACAGTGTGCACTCATAAAATCATATCTCAAGATGTAATAATGAAGATGGGCTCAACTTTGGATAGTGGATAGTCAAGATCCAAATAAACAACTTTCATGAAGAACACGTTTTGAGAAAAGGAAGTCTAGTAGGTCATTTTGAGTTTGCAAGTCGGAACAGAGGAACTGAAGTTGGGTTTGAGCAACCTACGGTATTTGGGACATATCTTGGGCTGAACGAAGCCAAATTGGACGAACCAGCTATCCATTTTATAGCCAAGACAAGGATCTACAACTTTCATGAAGAGCACTTTTCGTGGATCTGAAGTATAGTTGGTTGTTTTTGGCTTCCAAGTCAGACACG
This sequence comes from Ormosia emarginata, assembly GCA_029884605.1. NCBI lineage: Eukaryota > Viridiplantae > Streptophyta > Magnoliopsida > Fabales > Fabaceae > Ormosia > Ormosia emarginata. The sequence goes on from JAQQTP010000074.1 coordinate 6,310,420, forward strand.
AAATTGTCGTCCTCAACCACCCACTCATCCATCCACTAATCCACTCATCCATCCACTAATCCACTCATCCACTCATCCACTAATCTACCCACTCATCCACTCATACACTAATCCAACCACTTAAACACTCCACCCACTCATCCACTAATCCACCCACTCATCCATCCACTCACCCATTCATGTCCATAATTTCCCACTCACCAAAAGTCCTTTGGCATTTTCCACTCAACCAACCCACTTAACCATTCCACTCACTCATCCACTAAACTAATCCACTAAACCAACCCACTCAACCATTCCACTCAAACACTCCACTCACTCACCCACTCACTCCCCTTTGTCATTTTGTTACCCTAGACTTCTATAAAAGGCACCATTGGTTATCATTTCTTTCATGTATTCTCCTTCATTTCTCTCTAAGTTTCTTTTTGCTTCTTCATAGTTTATCATAGTTTTGTATATTTTGATGCTCCCCTTCATGGTAATGGAGGGCTAAGCTACTTTGGGTCAATTTAGAACTCTTGAAGAGATTGTGGTTTGGATTCTTGAGTCCTTGGTTATGCATTGTATTTGATTTGTAATTGAATTCCTCTTTTCTTCTTCTTTCTTCTTCTTCTTGATCTTGAATGCATGAATGGTGATTCTATTTATGTTGATCTGATTTGATCTTGGTTTAAGATTGAGATTTGTGATGAAACTTAAAACTAATTGATCTAAACTAATCACATAAATGAAGATTGAGATTTGTGATGAAACTTAGAACTGATTGATCTAAATTAATCACAGAATTGAAGAGGTTAGGTTACTGATTTGTGCCTAAGTTAATTGAATTCGGTACTTGAAATAAACATAGATTTTCATGAATGGTGCGATTGCGGATTTGTGTTTATCACTTGTTAATTGAATTCTAGACGATCGTCTAGTATGAATTTTGGATTTGATGTAGAGATCTCGGTTAGATCCAAATTAACAATTCAATTGCGCTTCAAGTGTTTTATGAAGGGTCTATGATTGAATCCACCCAATTCTGGATAGGTTTCTAAATTGACTACTCTTTAATTGTCATTTCTTCCGTTAATTTTGTTAAGTACAATCTTAAACTGTCAAACCCGCATTTGCTAACTTTCACTTGATTTGATTAAATTGCATGTATAATCCTCGTGGAGATGATTCGGTGTTGTCACTGTGCTACAAGCTTAGGTAATAACTTCGGTTATAATTTTGACTGAGTTCGGCGCTCGTCAAAATTTTCATACTGAAGTATAGGGCATGCATATGTGGGGTGAGATGAACAAAAACAAATGTTACACACAAGTGTAGCTTCCTGCACAGGTGATTGTTGTCTCACTACTATATGTCTTACCAAAGAAGTCAACTCCTCAAGTTTTGACTCCTTCAACACATACAACCCTAGCTGGGAATACTATCCGGATCTGGGATATGGCAATACGGCATGACTACAGCAACAATCATTTCAATATGAGCATCCATTCCAGCAGATAACAAGTCCATCAACCACAAAACTTGAGCCTTCATGAGAGGACTTGATGAAAACCCAAATTGAGTTCTAGCAGAATTTCACTGCCACTATTCAGGATTTAACAACCCAAATTGACCAATTGACAACCACTGTTAATGAACTGAGATGTCAAGGGTCAGGCCAACTCTTTCCCCAAACAATTCCTAACTCCCTGCATTCTAATTGTCATATTGATTTACATGCAGACTTAGTTGAGGAAACTCATGATGAGTTGTGTGCTGAATTTCCTGATTTAATTGGTTTTGATGATTCTATCAATTGTAACTCATGTGCTGATCATGATGGTGATATAAAATGTGTTGTGTGTGCTGAAATTTCTGCATATTTGAAAACTAATGATTCTGTTTACGCAGGATCTAATGATATAGAAGGGTCTATTAACAATGTAGTTGCAGAATCTGAAACATATAGGGAGGTGGAGCTGAAGGCCATTGAGGAATTTTCAAAGAAAGAGGAAAGTCAGCAGATGCTAGTAACTACTGAAGTGGATTTTGTTTTTAGGCCATGGTCCAGCATTATCAATGAAAGCAGGATTGCAAAATTACACGTATTGCATGTCATTGGTGAAGTCAAGGAAGACCAATGGGACCCCAATGTGAACCCTCATGCTTCAAGCTTAACTTGGTCATTACACTTCAACCAATGGGACCCTAGTGAAAGCTATCATGTTGTGTCAACCATAACTTGGTCATCACGTTTCAACCAATGGGATCCTGGTGGAGTCTTTTCACCAACCTCACTTAATAAGACCAATGGACACTATCTCAAGCCGAAAAATGTGGAAGTGAAAGTGATGGGTTTTTACCATCCACATTATAAAGATCACTAAGAAGTGTCCCAACGTCGAGCTAACGACGTTAAACAAGCGCTTATTGGGAGGCAACCCAACTAGATTTGTTTTCAAGACCTTTGGGGATAGTTTTCGTAATCTGAGAAGATAAAAACATACTTCACTTTGAATGGCTGAGTAAAGAGTCAGTAAGTTATACCTTATTGACTCTTGAGACGCATTCTTGTGGCCTGGTACATCATGAACTTCTTAATTGTGGAATCTCTTCAGAGATGAACAGAAGTGTTACAGTCTTGGGAATCTGACTCTAAAAGACTCGCATTTCCTCTTTAATTTTATATTATTCCAGTCATGTTATTTTGGTTTTACATTTTACTCATTTGTTTTGTGAGTTTTCAGGTTCTGTTGCAGCTTTGATTTTTACGCATCTTTTATGCTTGCCATTATCTCGCCCCTCATCAGGTTGTGTTGCTCTTTTCTTTTCGTTTTATTTATCACTTTCACATTGAGGACAATGTCTATATTAAGTGTGGGGGAGAGATATTAGCATGTTTCTTTTTTGTTAAAAAAAATAAAAAAAGGGGTTCATTGTATGATTGAATAACTTTTCTCCCTTCTTGAACTGATATGCTTGGTGATGGATGATTAAATTGATGAATTGAGTTTGATGGATGCATACCTTGTGAGATTTTGAGCCTAATGGATGGATTCAACATTTATGCCATTCTCTTCTTTCTTGTGTGATTTTCACTCATGTTAATGACCACTCTAGAACGTGCTTTGATTCTTTTTTAGGCTACATTTCACTTGCATGCTTGAACATGATTGAGGCCCTCTTTCTTAATTAGCTAGTTTAACCAAATAGCCAACCTTGTTTCCAATATGATATCAAGCACTCTTTTGATTTCTTGAAAATTCTCTGATTCCTGCCAACCTTGTATATTCTCCTTTTCTTAACCCCTTTGAGCTTATTTGACCATTCCTTGTTTCTAGCTCATTATGTGCCTTAAATGGAAAATCGTGTTCTTACCTTACCTTAGGGAATTTAAGAACATTAGCTTGGTTAATGGATGAGTTTTTGAACAAGTGTGGGGGTGTGTGCACACAATGGTTGTTGAAAAAGGAAAGAGTGCCTAAAAAAAACACAAAAAAAATGTATGTATATAGTTATGTTCATATATATATAAAAAAAAAAAAAAAAAGAAAAAAAAAGGATTGGGAAATGAATATGTAAAGGGATATACATTAAAGTTGGGATGAACTTTTGTGCTTGTTATTTGAACTCAGCTCTCATTTGTTTTTATTCTCTTTGGTATTTATCTTCTCATATCCATTTTATCCTCTTCTGTTACCTTGACCTCACTACAACCTTGAATAAAGTCCTCATGATTTGTGTGTGCATGCATTTTGAGTAGTGGAGAAGTAGAATATAAGCAAGCTTATGGTAGTGCAATTTTCATGGGTTGAATTGAGTGAAATACCTACCTTTTAAACACTTGAGAGATTGAAAGGGAATCTTGTGCAGATCTATCATTCTCGATTCATGTTGAAGATACCTTGCTTGTTGGTTTGAGATGTGGAGAATTGTTAACTCATGAATGTTTTGATCCCTTGAACCTTTAGTTGTTCTTCTTGATTGTAAAATTTTGGGTTCTTGAATGTCGTTGGAATTTAAATTTTTGTTAATCTCTTATGTCCTTGTTTTGGTCTTGAGTCTTGCCCAGGAGTGCAAAAAGCTAAGTGTGGGGGAATTTGATAATCACATATTTTATTCATTAAGAAACCCTTATGTTTAGTCATTTACACTCTCCATATTCTTAATTGATTGAGTTTGGTATGATTTTGTGAGTTTGACCTCAAATTGGTCCTAATTGAATATTTTCAGCATTATTGAGATTTGACACTATTTCTGTATTTTGGCCATAACTTGAGTTCCTAATATCTGATGAACATGAATTTTACCTTGTAGGAAAGCTAAGAGGAAGCTCTACAACTTTGATGAAGAGCTCAAAGTCCCAAAAAGATTTCTAAAGGACCTAAGTTTACATGGAAGTCAGAATACGGGTTCTGTCAGTAGAATCCGAATAGTGTGTACTCATAAAATCATATCTCAAAATGTAATAATGAAGATAGGCTCAAACTTGTACATTGGATAGTCAAGATCCAAATAAACAACTTTCATGAAGAACACATTTTGAAAAAAGGAAGTCTAGTAGGTCATTTTGAGCTTGCAAGTCGGAACAGAGGAGCTGAAGTTGGGTTTGAGCAACCTACGGTATTTGGGACATATCTTGGGCTGAACGAAGCCAAATTGGACGAACCAGCTATCCATTTTATAGCCAAGACAAGGATCTACAACTTTCATGAAGAGCACTTTTCGTGGATCTGAAGTATAGTTGGTCATTTTTGGCTTCCAAGTCAGACACGAAATTTTCATCCTCAACCACCCACTCATCCATCCACTAATCCACTCATCCACTCATCCACTAATCCACCCACTCATCCTCTCATACACTAATCCAACCACTTAACCACTCCACCCACTCATCCACTAATCCACCCACTCATCCATCCACTCACCCATTCATGTCCATAATTTCCCACTCACCAAAAGTCCTTTGGCATTTTCCACTCAACCAACCCACTTAACCATTCCACTCACTCATCCACTAAACCAATCCACTAAACCAACCCACTCAACCATTCCACTCAAACACTCCACTCACTCACCCACTCACTCCCCTTTGTCTTTTTGTTACCCTAGACTTCTATAAAAGGCACCATTGGTTATCATTTCTTTCATGTATTCTCCTTCATTTCTCTCTAAGTTTCTTCTTGCTTCTTCATAGTTTCTCATAGTTTTGTATATTTTGATGCTCCCCTTCATGGTAATGGAGGGCTAAGCTACTTTGGGTCAATTTAGAACTCTTGAAGAGATTGTGGTTTGGATTCTTGAGACCTTGGTTATGCATTGTATTTGATTTGTAATTGAATTCCTCTTTTCTTCTTCTTTCTTCTTCTTCTTGATCTTGAATGCATGAATGGTGATTCTATTTATGTTGATATGATTTGATCTTGGTTTAAGATTGAGATTTGTGATGAAACTTAGAACTAATTGATCTAAACTAATCATATAAATGAAGATTGAGATTTGTGATGAAACTTAGAACTGATTGATCTAAATTAATCACTGGTAATTGAAGTGGTTAGGTTCTTGATTTGTGCTTATGTTAATTGAATTCGGTACTTGAAATTAACATAGATTTTCATGAATGGTGCGATTGCGGATTTGTGTTTATCACTTGTTAATTGAATTCTAGACGATCGTCTAGTATGAATTTTGGATTTGATGCAGAGATCTCGGTTAGATCCAAATTAACAATTCAATTGCGCTTCAAGTGTTTTATGAAGGGTCTATGATTGAATCCACCCAATCTTGGATAGGTTTCTAAATTGACTACTCTTTAATTGTCATTTCTTCTGTTAATTTTGTTAAGTACGATCTTAAACTGTCAAACCCCCCTTTGCTAACTTTCACTTGATTTGATTAAATTGCATCTATAATGCTCGTGGAGATGATATGGTGTTGTCACTGTGCTACAAGCTTAGGTAATAACTTCGGTTATAATTTTGACTGAGTTCGGCGCTCGTCAAAATTTGGTGCCGTTGCAACAGAAATCAATGTTAGGTTATAACCGAAGATTGGGTTTAATACCTTATCTAGTTAATGTATCTAAACATTTTTAAAATTTATGGGAGCAACACAGGACAAAATCTACATAGACCCTTCATAGAACACTTGAAGCGCAATTGAATTATTAATTTGGATTTAACCGAGATCTCTGCATCTAATCCAGAATTCATACTAGACGATCGTATAGAATTCAATTGACAGGTTATTTTTTATTGCATTTTCTTGTTTCATTTTTATGTAGATTTTGTCCTGTATTGCTCCCATAAATTTTAAAAATGTTTAGATACATTAACTAGATTTATTTTTGCATATTTTGAGTGTTGATCCCATAATAACTCTTTCTTTTTAATTTTTTCTTTTTCTTTCATTATCATTTTGTTGCATTCTGTTGCATTTTAAGGATACAATGGGCCATGCATAATGGAGTCAAAACTTGAGGAGTTGACTTCTTTGGTAAGACATATAGTAGTGAGACAACAATCACCTGTGCAAGAAGCTACACTTGTGTGTAACATTTGTTTTTGTTCATCTCACCCCACATATGCATGCCCTACACTTCAGTATAGTAGTTCTATTTTTCCAGATCAATTTGTTGCAAAGAAATTTGGTTATTTTCCGATGAACCACAGTTCAAAGAAGAAGAACAGAGTTATGACCCCTTCTTCAACACATACAACCCTAGCTGGGAATACTATCTGGATCTGGGATATGGCAATACGGCATTACTACAGCAACAATCAGTTCAATATGAGTAGCCATTCCAGCAGATAACAAGTCCATCAACCACAAAACTTGAGCCTTCATGGGAGGACTTGATGAAAACCCAAATTGAGTTCCCAGAGAATTTCACGCCACTATTCAGGATTTAACAACCCAAATTGACCAATTGACAACCACTGTTAATGAACTGAGATGTCAAGAGTCAGGCCAACTCTTTCCCCAAACAATTCCCAACTCCCTGCATTCTAATTGTCATATTGATTTACATGCAGACTTAGTTGAGGAAACTCATGATGAGTTGTGTGCTGAATTTCCTGATTTAATTGGTTTTGATGATTCTATCAATTACAACTCATGTGCTGATCATGATGGTGATATAAAATGTGTTGTGTGTGCTGAAATTTCTGCATATTTGAAAACTACTGATTCTGTTTACGCAGGATCTAATGATATAGAAGGGTCTATCAACAATGTAGTTGCAGAATGTACAACACATAGGGAGGAGGAGTTGAAGGCCATTGAGGAATTTTCAAAGAATGAGGAAAGGCAACATATGACAGTAACTACTGAAGTGGATTTTGTTTTTGGGTCATGGTCCAATATAATCAATGAAAGCATAATTGCCAAATTACACGTGTTGCATGCCATTGGTGAAGTCAAGGAAATTAAGAAAGACCAATGGGACACCAATGGGAGCCCTCATGCTTCAAGCTTAACTTGGTCATTACACTTCAACCAATGGGACCCTAGTGAAAGCTATCATGTTGTGTCAACCATAACTTGGTCATCACGTTTCAACCAATGGGATCCTGGTGGAGTCTTTTCACCAATGGACATCATCTCAAGCCGAAAAATGTGGAAGTGAAAGTGATGGGCTTTTACCATCCACATTATAAAGATCACTAAGAAGTGTCCCAACGTCGAGCTAATGACATTAAACAAGCGCTAATTGGGAGGCAACCCAACTAGATTTGTTTTCAAGATCTTTGGGTATGGTTTTCGCAATCTGAGATGATAAAAACATACTTCACTTTGAATGGCTGAGTAAGGAGTCAGTAAGTTATACCTTATTGACTCTTGAGACGTATTCTTGTGGCCTGGTACATCATGAACTTCTTAATTGTGGAATCTCTTCAGAGATGAACAGAAGTGTTACATTCTTAGGAATCTGACTCTAAAAGACCCGCATTTCCTCTTTAATTTTATATTATTCCAGTCATGTTATTTTGGTTTTACATTTTACTCATTTGTTTTGTGAGTTTTCAGGTTCTGTTGCAGCTTTGATTCTTATGCATCTTTTCTGCTTGCCATTATCTGGGCCCTCATCAGGTTGTGTTGCTCTTTTTTTTCCGTTTTATTTATCACTTTCACATTGAGGACAATGTCTATATTAAGTGTGGGGGAGAGATTTTAGCATGTTTCTTTTTTGTTGAAAAAAAAGGGGTTCATTGCATGATTGAATAACTTTTCTCCCTTCTTGAACTGATATGCTTGGTGATGGATGATTGAATTGATGAATTGAGTTTGATGGATGCATACCTTATGAGATTTTGAGCCTAATGGATGGATTCAACATTTATGTCATTCTCTTCTTTCTTGTGTGATTTTCACTCATGTTAATGACCACTCTAGAATTTGCTTTGATTCTTTTTAAGGCTACATTTCACTTGCATGCATGAATATGATTGAGGCCCCCTTTCTTAATTAGCCAGTTTAACCAAATAGCTAACCTTGTTTTCAATATGATATCAAGCACTCTTTTGACTTCTTGAAAATTCTCTGATTCCTGCCAACCTTGTATATTTTCCTTTACTTAACCCCTTTGAGCTTATTTGACCATTCCTTGTTTCTAGCTCATTATGTGCCTTAAATGAAAAAATCGTGTTCTTACTTTACCTTAGGGAATAAAAGAACATTAGCTTGGTTAATGGATGAGTTTTTGAACAAGTGTGGGGGTGTGTGTACAAAATAGTTGTTGAAAAAGGAAAGAGTGCCTAAAAAGAAAAGGATTGGGAAATGAATATGTAAAGGGATATACATTAGAGTTGAGATGAACTTTTATGCTTGTTATTTGAACTCAGCTCTCATTTGCTTTTATTCTCTTTGGTATTTATCTTCTCATATCCATTTTATCCTCTTCTGTTACCTTGACCTCACTACAACCTTGAATAAAGTCCTCATGATTTGTGTGTGCATGCGTTTTGAGTAGTGGAGAAGTAGAAGATAAGCAAGCTTATGGTAGTGCAATTTTCATGGGTTGAATTGAGTGAAATACCTACCTTTTAAACACTTGAGAGATTGAGAGGGAATCTTGTGAAGATCTATCATTCTCAATTCATGTTGAAGATACCTTGCTTGTTAGTTTGAGATGGGAAGAATTGTTAACTCATGAATGTTTTGATCCCTTGAACCTTTGGTTGTTCTTCTTGATTGTAAAATTTTGGGTTCTTGAATGTCGTTGGAATTTAAATTTTTGTTAATCTCTTATGTCCTTGTTTTGGTCTTGAGTTTTGCCTAGGAGTGCAAAAAGCTAAGTGTGGGGAAATTTGATAATCACATATTTTATTCATTAAAAAACCCTTATGTTTAGTCATTTACACTATCCATACTCTTAATTGATTGAGTTTAGTATGATTTTGTGAGTTTGAGCTCAAATTGGTCCTAATTGAATATTTTCAGCATTATTGAGATTTGACACTGTTTCTGTATTTTGGCCATAACTTGAGTTCTTAATATCTGATGAACATGAATTTTACCTTGTAGGAAAGCTAAGAGGAAGCTCTACAACTTTGATGAAGAGCTCGAAGTCCCAAAAAGATGTCTAAAGGACCTAAGTTTACATAGAAGTTAGAATACGGGTTCTGTCAGTAGAATCCGAACAGTGTGCACTCATAAAATCATATCTCAAGATGTAATAATGAAGGTGGGCTCAAATTTGGACAGAGGATAGTCAAGATCCAAATAAACAACTTTCATGAAGAACACTTTTTGAAAAAAGGAAGTCTAGTAGGTCATTTTGAGCTTGCAAGTCGGAACAGAGGAGCTGAAGTTGGGTTTGAGCAACCTACGGTATTTGGGACATATCTTGGGCTGAAGGAAGCCAAATTGGACGAACCAGCTATCCATTTTATAGCCAAGACAAGGATCTACAACTTTCATGGAGAGCACTTTTCGTGGATCTGAAGTATAGTTGGTCATTTTTGGCTTCCAAGTCAGACACGAAATTTTCATCCTCAACCACAAACTCATCCATCCACTAATCCACTCATCCACTCATCCACTCATCCGCTCATCCACTAATCCACCCACTCATCCACTCATACACTAATCCAACCACTTAACCACTCCACCCACTCATCCACTAATCTACCCACTCATCCATCCACTCACCCATTCATGTCCATAATTTCTCACTCACCAAAAGTCCTTTGGCATTTTCCACTCAACCAACCCACTTAACCATTCCACTCACTCATCCACTAAACCAATCCACTAAACCAACCCACTCAACCATTCCACTCAAACACTCTACTCACTCAACCACTCATCCACTCACTCCCCTTTGTCATTTTGTTACCCTAGACTTCTATAAAAGGCACCATTGGTTATCTTTTCTTTCATGTATTCTCCATCATTTCTCTCTAAGTTTCTTCTTGCTTCTTCATAGTTTCTCATAGTTTTGTATATTTTGATGCTCCCCTTCATGGTAATGGAGGGCTAAGCTACTTTGGGTCAATTTAGAACTCTTGAAGAGATTGTGGTTTGGATTCTTGAGACCTTGGTTATGCATTGTATTTGATTTGTAATTGAATTCCTCTTTTCTTCTTCTTGATCTTGAATGCATGAATGGTGATTCTATTTATGTTGATCTGATTTGATCTTGGTTTAAGATTGAGATTTGTGATGAAACTTAGAACTAATTGATCTAAACTAATCACATAAATGAAGATTGAGATTTGTGATGAAACTTAGAACTGATTGATCTAAATTAATCACAGAATTGAAGAGGTTAAGTTACTGATTTGTGCCTAAGTTAATTGAATTCGGTACTTGAAATTAACATAGATTTTCATGAATGGTGCGATTGCGGATTTGTGTTTATCACTTGTTAATTGAATTCTTGACGATCGTCTAGTATGAATTTTGGATTTGATGCAGAGATCTCGGTTAGATCCAAATTAACAATTCAATTGCGCTTCAAGTGTTTTATGAAGGGTCTATGATTGAATCCACCCAATCTTGGATAGGTTTCTAAATTGACTACTCTTTAATTGTCATTTCTTCCGTTAATTTTGTTAAGTACGATCTTAAACTGTCAAACCCCCCTTTGCTAACTTTCACTTAATTTGATTAAATTGTATCTATAATCCTCGTGGACATGATCCGGTGTTGTCACTGTGTTACAAGCTTAGGTAATAACTTTGGTTATAATTTTGACTGAGTTTGGCGCTCGTCAAAATTTTGGCGCCGTTGCAACAGAAATCAATGTTAGGTTATAACCGAAGATTGGGTTTAATACCTTATCTAGTTAATGTATCTAAACATTTTTAAAATTTATGGGAGCAACACAGGACAAAATCTACATAGACCCTTCATAGAACACTTGAAGCGCAATTGAATTGTTAATTTGGATCTAACCGAGATCTCTGCATCAAATCCAGAATTCATACTAGACGATCGTCTAGAATTCAATTGACAAGTTATTTTTTATTGCATTTTCTAGTTTTATTTTTATGTAGATTTTGTCCTGTGTTGCTCCCACAAATTTTAAAAATGTTTAGATACATTAACTAGATTTATTTTTGCATATTTTGAGTGTTGATCCCATACTAACTCTTTCTTTTTAATTTTTTCTTTTTCTTTCATTATTATTTTGTTGCATTCTGTTGCATTTTAAGGATACAATGGACCATGCATAATGGAGTCAAAACTTGAGGAGTTGACATCTTTGGTAAGACATTTAGTAGTGAGACAACAATCACCTGTGCAGGAAGCTACACTTGTGTGTAACATTTGTTTTTGTTCATCTCACCCCACATATGCAGGCCCTACACTTCAGTATGGTAGTTCTGTTTTTCCAGATCAATTTGTTGTAGCAGCTGGTTATTTTCTTGATGAACCACAGTTCCAGCAGCAGCAACAAAGTTATGACCCCTTCTTCAACACATATAACCCTAGTTGGGAATACTATCCGGATCTGGGATATGACAATACGGCATCACTACAGCAACAATCATTTCAATATGAGCAGCCATTCCAGCAGATAACAAGTCCATCAACCACAAAACTTGAGCCTTCATGGGAGGACTTGATGAAAACCCAAATTGAGTTCCAGCAGAATTTCACTGCCACTATTCAGGATTTAACAACCCAAATTGACCAATTGACAACCACTGTTAATGAACTGAGATGTCAAGAGTCAGGCCAACTCCTTCCCCAAACAATTCACAACTCCCTGCATTCTAATTGTCATATTGATTTACATGCAGACTTAGTTGAGGAAACTCATGATGAGTTGTGTGCTGAATTTCCTGATTTAATTGGTTTTGATGATTCTATCAATTACAACTCATGTGCTGATCATGATGGTGATATAAAATGTGTTGTGTGTGCTGAAATTTCTGCATATTTGAAAACTACTGATTCTGTTTACGCAGGATCTAATGATATAGAAGGGTCTATCAACAATGTAGTTGCAGAATCTGAAACATATAGGGTGGTGGAGTTGAAGGCCATTGAGGAATTTTCAAAGAAAGAGAAAAGTCAGCAGATGCTAGTAACTACTGAAGTGGATTTTGTTTTGGGTCATGGTCCAATAGAATCAATGAAAGCAGAATTGCCAAATTACACGTGTTGCATGCCATTGGTGAAGTCAAGGAAATTAAGAAAGACCAATGGGACCCCAATGGGAGCCCTCATGCTTCAAGCTTAACTTGGTCATTACACTTCAACCAATGGGACCCTAGTGAAAGCTATCATGTTGTGTCAACCCTAACTTGGTCATCACGTTTCAACCAATGGGATCCTGGTGGAGTCTTTTCACCAACCTCACTTAATAAGACCAATGGACACCATCTCAAGCCGAAAAATGTGGAAGTGAAAGTGATGGGCTTTTACCATCCACATTATAAAGATCACTAAAAAGTGTCCCAACGTCGAGCTAATGACGTTAAACAAGCGCTTATTGGGAGGACACCCAACTAGATTTGTTTTCAAGATCTTTGGGGATGGTTTTCGCAATCTGAGAAGATAAAAATATACTTCACTTTGAATGGCTGAGTAAGGAGTCAGTAAGTTATACCTTATTGACTCTTGAGACGCATTCTTGTGGCCTGGTATATCATGAACTTCTTAATTGTGGAATCTCTTCAGAGATGAATGAAGTGTTACAGTCTTAGGAATCTGACTCTAAAAGACCCGCATTTCCTCTTTAATTTTATATTATTCTAGTCATGTTATTTTGGTTTTACATTTTACTCATTTGTTTTGTGAGTTTTCAGGTTCTGTTGTAGCTTTGATTCTTACGCATCTTTTCTGCTTGCCATTATCTCGGCCCTCATCAGGTTGTGTTGCTCTTTTCTTTCCGTTTAATTTATCACTTTCATATTGAGGACAATGTCTATATTAAGTGTGGGGGAGAGATTTTAGCATGTTTCTTTTTTGTTAAAAAAAATAAAAAAAAAGGAGTTCATTGCATGATTGAATAACTTTTCTCCCTTCTTGAACTGATATGCTTGGTGATGGATGATTGAATTGATGAATTGAGTTTGATGGATGCATACCTTGTGAGATTTTGAGCCTAATGGATGGATTCAACAATTATGTCATTCTCTTCTTTCTTGTGTGATTTTCACTCATGTTAATGACCACTCTAGAACTTGCTTTGATTCTTTTTGAGGCTACATTTCACTTGCATGCATGAACATGATTGAGGCCCTCTTTCTTAATTAGCTAGTTTAACTAAATAGCCAACCTTGTTTTCAACATGATATCAAGCACTCTTTTGACTTCTTGAAAATTCTCTGATTCCTGCCAACCTTGTATATTTTCCTTTGCTTTACCCCTTTGAGCTTATTTGACCATTCCTTGTTTCTAGCTCATTATGTGCCTTAAATGAAAAATCGTGTACTTACATTACCTTAGGGAATAAAAGAACATTAGCTTGGTTAATGGATGAGTTTTTGAACAAGTATAGGGGTGTGTGTACAAAATGGTTGTTGAAAAATGAAAGAGTGCCTAAAAAAAAAAAGAAAAATGTATGTATATAGTTATGTTCATATATAAAAAAAAAGAAAAAAAAAGAAAAGGATTGGGAAATGAATATGTAAAGGGATATACATTAGAGTATGGATGAACTTTTATGCTTGTTATTTGAACTCAGCTCTCATTTGCTTTTATTCTCTTTGGTATTTATCTTCTCATATCCATTTTATCCTCTTCTGTTACCTTGACCTCACTACAACCTTGAATAAAGTCCTCATGATTTGTGTGTGCATGTGTGTTGAGTAGTGGAGAAGTAGAAGATAAGCAAGCTTATGGTAGTGCAATTTTCATGGGTTGAATTGAGTGAAATACCTACCTTTTAAACACTTGAGAGATTGAGAGGGAATCTTGTGAAGATCTATCATTCTCGATTCATGTTGAAGATACCTTGCTTGATGGTTTGAGATGTGGAGAATTGTTAACTCATGAATGTTTTGATCCCTTGAATCTTTGGTTGTTCTTCTTGATTATAAAATTTTGGGCTCTTGAATGTCGTTGGAATTTAAATTTTTGTTAATCTCTTATGTCCTTGTTTTGGTCTTGAGTTTTGCCCAGGAGTGCAAAAAGCTAAGTGTGGGGGAATTTGATAATCACATATTTTATTCATTAAGAAACCCTTATGTTTAGTCATTTACAGTCTCCATATTCTCAATTGATTGAGTTTGGTATGATTTTGTGAGTTTGAGCTCAAATTGGTCTTAATTGAATATTTTCAGCATTATTGAGATTTGACACTGTTTCTGTATTTTGGCCATAACTTGAGTTCCTAATATCTGATAAACATGAATTTTACCTTGTAGGAAAGATAAGAGGAAGCTCTACAACTTTGATGAAGAGCTCAAAGTCCCAAACAGATGTCTAAAGGACCTAAGTTTACATGGAAATCAGAATACGGGTTCTGTCACTAGAATCCGAATGGTGTGCACTCATAAAATCATATCTCAAGATGTAATAATGGAGATGGGCTGAAATTTGGACAGTTGATAGTCAAGATCCAAATAAACAACTTTCATGAAGAACACTTTTTTAAAAAATGAAGTCTAGTAGGTCCTTTTGAGCTTGCAACTCGGAACAGAGTGCTGAAGTTGGGTTTGAGCAACCTGCTATTTTTGGGACATATCTTAGGCTGAAGGAAGCCAAATTGGATGAAACAGATATGCATTTTATCGCCGAGACAAAGGTATACAACTTTCATGAAGAGTACTTTTCATGGATCTGAAGTATAGTGGGTCGTTTTTGGCTTCCAAGTCAGACACGAAATTTTCGTCCTCAACCACCCACTCATCCATCCACTAATCCACTAATCCACCCATCCACTCATCCACTAATCCAACCAGTCAACCACTCCACCCACTCATCCACTAATCCACCCACTCATCCACTAATCCACCCACTCATCCATCCACTCACCCATTCATCTCCATAATTTCCCACTCACCAAAAGTCCTTTAGCATTTTCCACTCAACTAACCCACTCATCCATTCCACTCACTCATCCACTAAACCAACCCACTCAACCACTCCACTCAAACACTCCACTCATCCACCCACTCCCCTTTGTCATTTTGTTACCCTAGACTTCTATAAAAGGCACCATTGGTTATCATTTCTTTCATGTATTCTCCTTCATTTCTCTCTAAGTTTCTTCTTGCTTCTTCATAGTTTCTCATAGTTTTGTATATTTTGATGCTCCCCTTCATGGTAATGGAGGGCTAAGCTACTTTGGGTCAATTCGGGACTCTTGAAGAGATTGTGGTTTGGATTCTTGAGACCTTGGTTATGTAATGTATTTGATTTATTTTTGAATTCCTCTTTTCTTCTTCTTTCTTCTTCTTATTGATCTTGAATGCATGAATGGTGATTCTATTTATGTTGATCTGATTTGATCTTGGTTTAAGATTGAGATTTGTGATGAAACTTAGAACTGATTGATCTAAACTAATCACATGACTGAAGATTGAGATTTGTGATGAAGCTTGGAACTGATTGATCTAAACTAATCACGTAATTGAAGTGGTTAGGTTACTGATTGGTGCCTAGGTTAATTGAATTCGGTGCTTAAATTGACATATATCTACATGAATAGTGCGATTACAGATTTGTGTTTATCACTTGTCAATTGAATTCTGGACGATTGTCTAGTATGAATTCTGGATCTGATGCAGAGATCTCGGTTAGATCCAAGTTAACCATTCAAATGTGTTTCAAGTGTTTGTTGGAATGTTTATGATTGAATCCACCCAATCTCGGATAGATTTCTGAATTGAATGTTCTTCTAATTGTTATTTCTTTTTAAATCTTGTCACTGTGATCCTTGAACCATCAAAACCCCCTTTTCTAACTTAACTTAATTTGATTAAATTACATTTACGATCCTTGAGGAGATGGTCCGGTGTTGTCACTGTGCTACAAGCTTAGGTAATAATTTTGGTTATAGTTTTGACTGAGTTCGGCGCTCGTCAAAATCTTTGGTCGAAGGTAACAGCATGAGTTTCTCCTTCTCTTTTCTTCCCCATCGGGGGCCTCTTGGCATTAAATGTCCCTGCTGAACTTTCAATGATCTTCCCACTTCTCATTCCTCCCTCAACTCTCTCTCCGATGATGACTATATCCGAGAAATTTGATGACACGCTCCCTATCATTTTGTCATAGAAGGGTGATTGCAGAGTGTCAATGAATGTGGCCACCATTTCTCTTTCTGTCAATGGGGGCTCTACTTGAGCAGCCATTTCTCTCCATCGTTGAGCATATTCCTTAAAAGTTTCAACATCTTTCTTAGTCATATTCTGCAATTGTAATTTATCCGGTGCCATATCAATGTTGTACTTATACTGCTTCAAGAAAGCGTCAGCCAAGTCTTTGAAACATCGAACATGAGCACGCTCAAGATGTGTGTACCAATTCGAAGCTGCTCCAGTCAAGCTATCCTGGAAGAAATGAATTAGCAGCTTGTCATCGTGAGCATACGAAGCCATCTTGCGGATGTACATGGTCAGATGGTTCTTTGGACAAGTGGTCCCTTTATATTTATCAAAATCTGGAACTTTGAACTTCGGTGGGATCACCACATTAGGGACAAGGCAGAGTTCTGAAGCATTAAGAAGACCGTAACTACTTGCCCCTTCTATGGCTCGCAGTCTCTCTTCTAGAGTTTCCAACTTCTCTCTGGATTGGAAATTTTCAGCAGAGGGATTCAATGGGTGTTGTGGCATAAAAGTGGGGATAAAATGTTGTGCCGGCAAGGTCCCGTTGGCAGGTGGTTGAGTTATGTTCAAAGAGTTAGTAGCGGGATTACTGCCGTCCGGGGGATTGGTCGTTTGTGGTGGTATAAAGCCGGCAGGAAAACCATATGGTGGAAGAAAGAAGGGGAATGGGTGTTGTGTTTGAGGTGTTTCATTAGCACTTGGCTGAGTAACCTGAGTTTCAGTAGTATTTGGCGGATTTGGGATCGGTGTTACTGCTGACGTGCCATTATCAAGGGGATTTGTGGCCAACGGTGGTACATACCCTGGAGGGAGGCCATATGGTGGGAACTGTGCAGCCTAAGTTCCCTGCGAACTGGTGACAACGGGTTGAGTGGTGTTGTTTGGATAAATAGTTAGCAGCATCATAATTCCTTGGGGTTGAAGCCTTGATATTGCAGAGTGGTTGGAGAGAAGCTAGGTGGGTGAAGAGGTGTGGCCGGGTGTCCTTCATTTGTTCCTGAAGGAGTTCCCTCTATGTTTTTTGTTCTTTCCAAAGCTTGCACGACTTCTAAGATCTTAGCCATTTGTCCCTTCAATTGGCTTACTTCATCCCTCAGTTCTTCTAGCGACTGTCCCAGTTCATCCATGGCCTTCGATTGGGAGCGAGTCCTATAAGGGTGTTGTAGAGACAGCTTTTTTTTTCTGTGGTCATATTATTATTATTATTATTATTAGGAATGCAAACTAAAGTGAAAATGCATGCAAAAACATGATCCAATGAAGCAAATGATATCAATAAACCTCGTTCATTCAAAGATAAAAGCTTCATAGGGAGTTTCTCTTTACATCATGTTGATCATGCTACTCCTTAGGTCTAACTTGCCCTTATTTGTTTAGAGATAGAAGAACAAGATAGAATGAACCAGACCATTCTCAATTTCCAGAGAGCCAACAAAAATACATTAGTACTCTTAAAGACTAAAAATAAAAGACTAATTTTGGTGATTTTCTTTAGTGAAATTTGCCAAGGAAATTCAGGTCCATCCTAACCCGGGTCAGAAGCTCTTGGGTTTCTCCTGGTATCAACTTAGCTTCCACTTCGAGAATCTCTCTTGCCCTTTTTCTCGAACGGTTGGAGATCTCCCTCACATTATTAATCACTATTTCAGCTCTCCGCTTCATGTCTTGACTTGCATTTAGGTAGAAGTCTTTTTCATTAGTCAAAAAAGTAACATCATTTTCTAGCTTATTCTTCTTATTCTCCAAAAAAGCAGACAATTCAACATGCTTTTCCAACTGCTGATTTAAGATTTCAACTTCAGCCTTATAACCTTCAAGTTGACCATCTTTCCCTTGAATGATTGCCTCAAGAACTTGACAAGTCTCTCTTAGCTTTTCTATCTCAATTTCCTTAGAGACTATTTTTTGTTCTTGATTTTGGATTCTCTCTCTTGCTGTGTCAAGTTGAGTCTTCAAGGATCTTCTCTCAGTGGCCCACTGTTGACAAATGATTTCATACCGGCCCTCTGCTTCAGCATGGTAATCAATAGGTTCATTAAACTGGTGCATGGGTGGCTCCGGGCCCTGTACCTTAGGAGCAAGAAACCCTTTCTTCCTATTAGCTTGCCAAATTGGGTAGTCTTCTGTTGTTTTGGATGAGGGGAGGCCAAGCTTTATACTTCTTACATCTTTCCAATCCTCCAATGACCTCTTTGACCTTATGGTCAATTCCTTCATCATCATATGAGAATTCATATTTTGACAACCCATGAGTCATAGGAATGAATTGCAGGGATGCCATTTGTCTTCGGACCATCGCCGGAGCATAGCTCACTACTCCCCATGGACCAATAAGTGGAACCCAAGGCTTACTCCCACATCTGTATATGGTGTATGTAAGAGGAAACTACTTGGCTCTCCAAACTACTTCCTTCATTTCCATGAAAAAACTGATCCATTGCCCCATCATCGGAGTTCGGGAAGGCCAATTATCACGACCATATAGCGAGAGCGGGTGTTTAGGTATGACAAACTGTTTAAGATCAATCTCCGGGTGACCAAAGCATTTCAAGGTCGGTAGATGACTAAGCATCCATACTGCTAACAGTGATGCACATCCCCAAAATCTTCCCTTTTGATGAATTTGACAGTAATTCAAAGATCGAATTGTCTCGCCAAGATTGGTGGAAATTTGGGTGTACCCCGTTGTCAATCTGCTCAAACAAATTGATTACATGTCCATCTATCTGATTCTTTACTCTTGGGAATATTATCAACCCATAAATAGCTAGAGCTAGTGTTACCAAACCAAAACATTGATCAACCTGAGTTTCAACAATCCTAAGCAGAAACTCGGAATCCAGGCTTCGTCCTTTATCTTTCATGTACTTATTCAATTCATTTGCTTGAATTCCTATGAGTTTGGACAACGTCCTTCTTGGCGTCTTCTTAGGGTCATGTGAGTATACTTTATCCTTGGGCATATTATCTTTATTGAGCAATTTAGCATACTCTTCAATTGTTGGTACCAGGTCAAACTCTCAAAAAGTGAAGCATCGATATGAGGGGTCCCAAAAGCGAAGCATGGCTTTCAACATTTGGGTATCAGGAGCGATGAACATAAGAGCTGCAATATCTCCATATTTGTCATTGAACTCTTCTTGTCTTTCCATGTTATACCACACATTACGGAGTCTCCTAATATCATTTTTCTCAAAGTCATGACCTCTCATTAGAGGTGGTAAAAGAGTATCCCTGTGTTGCGAGCTGTTTCCTTCATTTACTTGAGCCCTTGCAGACTCTTCAATAATGGCCCATATACTTTCAGTAGCCTCAAACATTAGAGCTTTTTTCCCTTTATCCATGTTCGAGGTTTACCGATATCTTTGCAAGATTGGACCACATATGCAAATGCAAGGAAAAAAAAAACAAAAAGAAAATTAGTGTCTACAAAAATGCAATAAAAGAAAAGAATATAGACAAAAAGAATTTCCTCATGTGTTAAAGGAAAAAGATAGTCTAGGCTTGGTACTTGTCTTAAAAAAAATGAGTCTATGGACCATGATAGCTCTAAGGGTATTTCAACACGTGAAAACTTTGGTTCTAGACCCCTATCAGACAAAAGGTCCCCAAATTGTCCCTTACTGTCACCAACACTTTGGCTAGCAAGAGTCCTCAATCCTCACCCATAATAGGCTACAAGCAGAAAGAGTTCAATTTGAGTGAGGGATTTTCATGTGCCTGTTCGGAGACCAAAGGTCTCTCAAAGCAACACTACTTCACCTTCTATCTAATCCTACAAGGTACTAAGCCCAGGTATAGAGCTTGTGTGTGAGGTAAGTGATAGTGACGTATGTGAGGGAGCATACAAACCTATACCAAAATTTAAGAAGACTAATTTACTCCCCCCCCAACAACATGTAAAAGCATATATACAACAACCAAGCAACAATCATCTACCCTAAGGTTTCAACAATTAAGCAAAAATATATATATACAAGTAAATAAAAAAACACAGAATAATACTAGCAAATATTTACATAAAAAAATATTCACAAATAAATAGATAAATGAAAACAAAGACAAGATAGTCAAGATGGGCTGAAATTTGGACAGTTTATAGTCAAGATCCAAATAAACAACTTTCATGAAAAACACTTTTTGAAAAAAGGAAGTCTAATAGGTCATTTTGAGCTAGCAAGTCGGAACAGAGGAGCTGAAGTTGGGTTTGAGCAACCTACGGTATTTGGGACATATCTTGGGCTGAAGGAAGCCAAATTGGACGAACCAGCTATCCATTTTACTCATTTTTTTTCTTTTTTTTTCCTTTTTTTTTAGGCACTCTTTCCTTTTTCAACAACCATTTTGTACACACACCCCCACACTTGTTCAAAAACTCATCCATTAACTAAGCTAATGTTCTTTTATTCCGTAAGATAAAGTAAGAACACGATTTTTCATTTAAGGCACATAATGAGTTAGAAACAAGGAATGGTCAAATAAGCTCAAAGAGGTTAAGTAAAGGAAACTATACAAGGTTGGCAGGAATCAGAGAATTTTCAAGAAGTCAAAAGAGTGCTTGATATCATATTGAAAACAAGGTTGGCTATTCGATTAAACTGGCTAATTAAGAAAGAGGGCCTCAATCATGTTCATGCATGCAAGTGAAATGTAGCCTCAAAAAGAATCAAAGCAAGTTCTAGAGTGGTCATTAACATGAGTGAAAGTCACACAAGAAAGAAGAGAATGGCATAAATGTTGAATCCATCCATTAGGCTCAAAATCTCACAAGGTATGCATCCATCAAACTCAATTCATTAATTCAATCATCCATCACCAAGCATATCAGTTCAAGAAGGGAGAAAAGTTATTCAATCATGTAATGAACCCCTTTTTTTATTTTTTTTAACAAAAAAGAAACATGCTAAAATCTCTCCCCCACACTTAATATAGACATTGTCCTCAATGTGAAAGTGATAAATAAAACGGAAAGAAAAGAGCAACACAACCTGATGAGGGGCGAGATAATGGCAAGCAGAAAAGATGCGTAAGAATCAAAGCTGCAACAGAACCTGAAAACTCATAAAACAAATGAGTAAAATGTAAAATCAAAATAACATGACTGGAGTAATATAAAATTAAAGAGGAAATGCGGGTCTTTTAGAGTCAGATTCCCAAGACTGTAACACTTCTGTTCATCTCTGAAGAGACTCCACAATTAAGAAGTTCATGATGTACCAGGCCACAAGAATGCGTCTCAAGAGTCAATAAGGTATAACTACTTCGACTCCTTACTCACCATTTAAAGTGAAGTATGTTTTTATCTTCTCAGATTGCGAAAACCATCCCCAAAGATCTTGAAAACAAATCTAGTTGGGTTGCCTCCCAATAAGCGCTTGTTTAACGTCATTAGCTCGACGTTGGGAACTTCTTAGTGATCTTTATAATGTGGATGGTAAAAGCCCATCACTTTCACTTCCACATTTTTCGGCTTGAGATGGTGTCCATTGGTCTTATTAAGTGAGGTTGGTGAAAAGACTCCACCGGGATCCCATTGGTTGAAACGTGATGACCAAGTTATGGTTGACACAACATGATAGCTTTTACTAGGGTCCCATTGGTTGAAGTGTAATGACCAAGTTAAGCTTGAAGCATGAGGGCTCCCATTGGGGTCCCATTGGTCTTTCTTAATTTCCTTGACTTCACCAATGGCATGCAACACGTGTAATTTGGCAATTTTGCTTTCATTGATTATATTGGACCATGGCCCAAAAATAAAATCCACTTCAGTAGTTACTAGCATCTGCTGACTTTCCTCTTTCTTTGAAAATTCCTCAATGGCCTTCAACTCCACCTCCCTATATGTTTCAGATTCTGCAACTACATTGTTGATAGACCCTTTTATATCATTAGATCCTGCGTAAACAGAATCATTAGTTTTCAAATATGCAGAAATTTCAGCACACACAACACATTTTATATTACCATCATGATCAGCACATGAGTTGCAATTGATAGAATCATCAAAACTAATTAAATCGGAAATTCAAGACACAACTCATCATGAGTTTCCTCAACTAAGTCTGCATGTAAATCAATATGACAATTAGAATGCAGGGAGTTGGGAATTGTTTGGGGAAAGAGTTGGCACGACTCTTGACATCTCGGTTCATTAACAAAGTGGTTGTCAAACCGGTCAATTTGGGTTGTTAAATCTTTGAATAGTGGCGGTGAATTCTGCTGGAACTCAATTTGGGTTTTCATCAAGTCCTCCCATGAAGGCTCAAGTTTTGTGGTTGATGAACTTGTTATCTATTTGGAATGGCTACTCATATTGAAATGATTGTTCTTTGTAGTGATGCCGTATTGCCATATCCAGATCTGGATAGTATTCCCACTAGGGTTGTATGTGTTGAAGAAGGGGTCATAACTCATTCTTCTTGCTAGAAGCGTGGTTCATCGGAAAATAACCATTTCTTTGCAACAAATTGATCTGGAAAAACAGAACTACCATACTGAAGTGTAGGGCATGCATATGTGGGGTGAGATGAACAAAAACAAATGTTACACACAAGTGTAGCTTCTTGTACAGGTGATTGTTGTCTCACTACTATATGTCTTACCAAAGAAATCAACTCCTCAAGTTTTGACTCCATTATGCATGGTCCATTGTTAGAAAAGTTAATAAAAAGCAAAGGTTAGTAGAAACACTTAAAATGAAAAGATTACACTTACTAATCCCCAGCAACGGCCCCAAAATTTTGACGAGCACCGAACTCAGTCAAAATTATAACCGAAGTTATTACCTAAGCTTGTAGCACAGTGACAACACCGGATCATCTCCACGAGGATTATAGATGCAATTTAATCAAATCAAGTGAAAGTTAGCAAAGGGGGGTTTGACAGTTTAAGATCGTACTTAACAAAATTAACGGAAGAAATGACAATTAAAGAGTAGTCAATTTAGAAACCTATCCAAGATTGGGTGGATTCAATCATAGACCCTTCATAAAACACTTGAGCGCAATTGAATTGTTAATTTGGATCTAACCGAGATCTCTGCATCAAATCCAAAATTCATACTAGACGATCGTTTAGAATTCAATTAACAAGTGATAAACACAAATCCGCAATCGCACCATTCATGAAAATCTATGTTAATTTCAAGTACCGAATTCAATTAACTTAGGCACAAATCAGTAACCTAACCTCTTCAATTCTGTGATTAATTTAGATCAATCAGTTCTAAGTTTCATCACAAATTTCAATCTTCATTTATGTGATTAGTTTAGATCAATTAGTTCTAAGTTTCATCACAAATTTTAATCTTAAACCAAGATCAAATCAGATCAACATAAATAGAATCACCATTCATGCATTCAAGATCAAGAAGAAGAAAAGAGGAATTCAATTACAAATCAAATACAATGCATAACCAAGGTCTCAAGAATCCAAACCACAATCTCTTCAAGAGTTCTAAATTGACCCAAAGAAGCTTAGCCCTCCATTACCATGAAGGGGAGCATCAAAATATACAAAACTATGAGAAACTATGAAGAAGCAAGAAGAAACTTAGAGAGAAATGAAGGAGAATACATGAAAGAAATGATAACCAATGATGCCTTTTATAGAAGTCTAAGGAAACAAAATGACAAAGGGGAGTGAGTGGATGAGTAGGTCAGTGAGTGGAGTGTTTGAGTGGAATGGTTGAGTGGGTTGGTTTAGTGGATTGGTTTAGTGGATGAGTGAGCGGAATTGTTAAGTGGGTTGGTTGAGTGGAAAATGCCAAGGGACTTTTGGTGAGTGGGAAATTATGGACATGAATGGGTGAGTGGATGGATGAGTGGGTGGATTAGTGGATGAGTGGGTGGAGTGTTTAAGTGGTTGGATTAGTGTATGAGTGGATGAGTGGGTGGATTAGTGGATGAGTGGATGAGTGGATTAGTGGATGGATGAGTGGGTGGTTGAGGACGAAAATTTCGTGTCTGACTTGGAAGCCAAAAACGACCAACTATACTTCAGATCCACGAAAAGTACTCTTCATGAAAGTTGTAGATCCTTGTCTTGGCTATAAAATGGATAGCTGGTTCATCCAATTTGGCTTCCTTCAGCCCAAGATATGTCCCAAATACCATAGGTTGCTTAAACCCAACTTCAGCTCCTCTGTTCCGACTTGCAAGCTCAAAATGACCTACTAGACTTCTTTTTTTCAAAAAGTGTTCTTCATGAAAGTTGTTTATTTGGATCTTGACTATCCACTGTCCAAATTGAGCCCATCTTCATTATTACATCTTGAGATATGATTTTATGAGTGCACACTATTCGGATTCTACTGACAGAACCCGTATTCTGACTTCCATGTAAACTTAGGTCCTTTAGACATCTTTTTGGGACTTCGAGCTCTTCATCAACGTTGTAGAGCTTCCTCTTAGCTTTCCTACAAGGTAAAATTCATGTTCATCAGATATTAGGAACTCAAGTTATGGCTAAAATACAGAAACAGTGTCAAATCTCAATAATGCTGAAAATATTCAATTAGGACCAATTTGAACTCAAACTCACAAAATCATACCAAACTCAATCAATTGAGAATATGGAGAGTGTAAATGACCAAACATAAGGGTTTCTTAATGAATAAAATATGTGATTATCACCCTATTCCCGACCAACGGGAGGTCAGCAACAAGCCGGTGGAAGTTCTGGTGGAGGTTCTTCTGGGAACCGGACTGGTCAGAATGTGACATATCCTTCCAAATGCCTAAAGTGTGGGAAAGATCATCTCACGAGAGACTGCATGATCAAGGGAATCATTTGCTTCCGATGTGGCAAATCGGGCCATGTGTCCAGAGACTGCAATCAAGCAAAGACTGAACCTTCAATCAATGTAACTTGAGCCAAGAAACCGTAAGCCAGAGGTCGAGTTTACACCATGAGAGGAGCTGAAGCCTCTGAATTCGAAGACTTGATTCAAGGAGAAGGCGCCATAGAAGGTAATCTTTTAAAAGTACTGTATGACTCTGGGGCAACCCATTCTTTCATATCATATGACTGTGTGCTACGACTTGGCTTACCTGTTTCTGAACTACCCTTTGACTTGACTGTTTCAACCCCTACTGACAAACCAGTAGTTACTACCAAAGTCTGCTTGAAGTGTGCCCTAATTGTTGAAGGTCAAATCTTTTCTGTCGATTTAATCTGTCTACCTTTGTCATAATTAGACAAAATCCTAGGGATGGACTGGTTGTCTTCCAACCATGTTCTGTTAGATTGCTCTAGAAAAACCATAGTCTTTCTTGTGGATGAGGATTCTAGATACTTGACGGCCAACTAAGTGCGAGCTTTCTTGAAAGAAGGAGCTCAAGGATACATGCTACTATCTTCTTTGAAAGTCGAGAGTGAGGTTGATCTGAGCGCTATTCCTGTGGTGAAGAAGTTTCCTGAGATCTTTCCCAAAGATGTACCTGGTTTACCACTGACGCGTGAGATAGAGTTTGCTATTGACCTTGTACCGGGAGCTGGTCTCGTGTCCATAGCACCTTACTGGATGTCGCTAACGGAATTGGCAGAACTTAAGAAACAGCTAGAGGAGCTTTTGGAGAAACAGTTCGTTAGGCCGAGTGTATCACCCTGGGGAGCGCCAGTGTTGTTGGTTCGAAAGAAGGACAGTACCTCGAGGCTATGTGTGGACTATAGACAGTTAAACAAGCTGACGATCAAGAACAAGTATCCACTCCCAAGAATCGACGACTTGATGGACCAACTGAGGGGAGCAGCAGTATTTTCAAAGATTGATCTAAGATCCGGGTATCATCAGATAAGAGTGAAAATGGAGGATATACCCAAGACTGCTTTTCGTACCCGATACGGTCATTACGAATACCTTGTGATGCCGTTTGGTGTGATGAATGCACCTGCTATCTTCATAGATTAATTGAACAGAATCTTTCGTCCGTACTTGGATAAGTTCGTTGTCGTCTTCATTGACGATATCTTGATATATTCCCTGAACCGGGAGGATCATGCTGAACACCTCAGCATAGTTCTTCAGATTCTAAAGGAGAAAGAACTGTATGTCAAACTGTCGAAGTGTGAGTTTTGGCTTGATGAGGTGAAGTTTTTAGGCCATGTGATCTCAAATGAAGGGATTGCAGTGGATCTGTCAAAAGTAGAGGCAGTGCTAGAGTAGGAACAACCGAAGTCAGCAACGAAGGTTCGTAGCTTTGTTGGGTTAGCCAGATAATACAGAAGATTCATAGAAGGATTTTTCAAATTTGCTGGACCGCTCACTCAATTGACAAAGAAGGACAAGGCTTTTGAGTGGACTGATAGCTGCGAGCAGAGTTTCCAAGAGTTGAAGGAACGGCTGACTACCTCACCAGTATTAGTGCTACCTGATCCGAATGAGCCATTCGAAGTGTACTGTGACGCTTCATACCAAGGATTGGGATCTATTCTTATGCAACACAGAAGAGTGGTGGCCTATGCCTCGCGGCAGTTACGAGTGCACGAGAAGAACTACCCGACGCATGATTTGGAGTTAGCAGCTGTGGTTTTTGCTCTGAAGATATGGAGGCATTTCCTCTATGGAGCAACGTTCAATATCTTCAGTGATCACAAGAGCTTGAAGTACTTGTATGACCAGAAGGAATTGAACATGAGGCAGTGTAGATGGTTGGAATTCTTGAAGGACTACGACTTTCAACTGTTGTACCACCCTGGCAAGGCGAATGTCATGGCTTACGCATTGAGTAGAAAGACTATCAGTGCTTCTACCCTAATGATCAAGGAAAGAGAGCTCATCGAACAGTTTAGAGATACTTGGTCATTTGTTAAGTTGGAACCCGGAAGGATTAGTATGAACATGGTTACCATCTCAAGTGAACTAATGGAGGACATACGAGAAAAACAAAAATTTGACAAATTCTTACAAGAAGTGAGAGAGTTAATGAAGCAAGGTAAGGAAACAGACTTCGAGGAAGGAATGGCTGGAATTCTGAGATTACAGGGCAGAGTCTGTATTCCCCGTGACCAAGAGCTTAAAAGATATATTGTGGATCATGCTCACACCAGCAAGCGGAATATGCACCCGGGCATAACGAAGATGTACCAAGACTTGAAGAAGTTGTTCTGGTGACATGGATTGAAAAGCGACGTCACTAGATGTGTATCGACTTGTCTAGTTTGTCAAAAAGCCAAAGTGGAACATCAAAGACCTACAGGATTGCTACATTCGTTGTCTATTCCTGAATGAAAATAGGACAACATTACAATGGATTTTGTTGTGAGTTTGCCAAGGACAAGAAGAGGACACGATTCGATTTGGGTAATAGTTGATCGACTCACAAAGTCGGCTTATTTCCTTCCGATCAATATAAGGTACAGTCTGGAGAAGTTGACCCAACTGTACATTAGAGAGATCATTAGACTGCATGGTGTGCCTACGAGTATTGTTTCGGATAGGGATCCGAGGTTTACTTCAAAATTTTGGCAGAGTCTACAGGCATTGTTGGGAACGAAGTTACGTTTGAGTTCAGTGTACCACCCACAAACCGATGGTCAATCTGAAAGGACGATCCAATCTCTAGAAGATTTGCTTAGAGCTTGTACTATAGAACAGACTAGAAGTTGGGATGAAATCTTACCCTTGATAGAATTAACCTACAACAACAGTTACCATTCAAGTATAGGGATGGCACCCTATGAAGCTCTATATGGACGACGGTGTCGGACACCCTTGTGTTAGTACCAAGATGGTGAGCGTCTCACGATTGGACTAGATATCATTCAACAGACAACTGAAAAGGTCAAGATGATTCAAGAGAAGATGAAAATCGCTCAGAGTCGGCAGAAGAGTTATGCAGACAAGAGGAGAAAGCCTCTTTAGTTTGAAGAAGGTGAGCATGTGTTCTTGAAAGTCACACCCACGACTGGGGCCGGCCGGGCTTTGAAATCTAGAAAACTCACTCCAAAATTCCTTGGACCTTAACAAATTCTTTGTCAGATTAGTCCAGTAGCTTACCAGATAGCCTTACTCCCTTTTCTTTCCAATATACACAATGTCTTCCATGTGTCACAACCGCGTAAGTATTTAACTGACCCAAGTCATGTCATAGCACCAGACAAAGTACAGTTAAAAGAGAACTTGACCTATGAGGCACCTCCTGTGAGAATCAAGGATCGACGGATAAAGCAACTTAGAGGCAAGGAGATTCCATTAGTAAAGGTGATATGGAATGAGACGACTGGTGATGCAACTTGGGAACTGGAAGACAAGATGAAAGAGCAACATCCAGAACTATTTTGAGGTACGTAAATTTCGAGGACGAAATTCCTTTTTAGAAGCGGAGTGTTGTAACGTCCCGAAAAGTATCTGTTTAATCATAAATAATCATTTCACAATATTCTTAATTTTTAGGAATTTTTCTGAAACGACAAATATTTTAATATATTTCTCATTTTGCGTGCACACTGAGCTGAGAATTGCTTAGGTCAGTGTAACGCTCCGGAAATTACTTATTTTACCACAAATAGTTATTTTCTAATATTTGTGATTTATGTGAATTCTTTCGGAATTTTTCGAAAACAGCGAATATTTTAATATATTCCTCGTTTTGTGCAAATATCGAGCAGAGTCAGGAAAACGACTGTAGCGCTTGAAAAATTGGAAAATTATATGACGAATAGTCGTTTTATAATATTTGTAATTTTTTAGAATTTTCTGAGAATTTTTCGAAAACGTTGAATATTTTAGTATATTTCTCGTTTTACGTGCGCACTGAGTGGAACAGGAGAAACGCGATATTTTCTTCGTGAACCTGGAACTATGGACATGTCGACGGGGGATCTTACTAAACCCGAGGTTGGACACAATTTACGAGGTTTCAAGATTTTTGAGAAATTTTAACAGATAAAATAAAACAATACTGCAAAAAATTTATCTATCAGATTAATTAAATACTGACTTCTGTCAACTGTAACTATTATCCATTGGATAATAGCATGTAATAAAAATCCTATCACATTATCCAAATGTAATATACTTTATGTCTAATCAATTCACTTTAATTCAAATTTAATGTAAAATAATCAAAGCTTCTTTGAGAAGCTTTGATCAATTAATGACTGAAGAGCCCTTAGCTTCCAAAGGAAGCCAACACACTCTCCTTCTTCTCTCTCTCAAGCATGGCAGCAGCCTTCATTTTGGGGGAAGGAAATTAATTTCACTTAACTAATTTTACATTACACAAATTCATTTTAACCTAAAGCCTTTCTCTCTCTACCTTTCTTCTTCTTTCTCCATTTTCTCCTCCTCCTCCTTCTCTCTACATGTGCTATGGCCAGCCCCTCTCCCTCACCTCAACCTTCACAAAATTTTCTTCCAACCACATTTTCTTAATCCTCTCATCCTTCTAAACATCTTTCTTGCTTGGAGCATCTTGAGATTCCACCATCTTCATCACTTTCCTCAAGCTTCAAGCTTGGAGTTTTTGTGTAAGTTTCAAGACTCTTCTTCTCTTCTCTTCATTTTCGGTTTCAAGAGTCTTCTAATGGCCATTTACATTCCATTTTTCATGTCCATATGCTATACTAATCAAGTCAAAATTTTAAGGGTTTTTGGAGGTGCAATCCGAAATTTCAAGGAGATTTCTTGGAGTTTCTATTGATTTCTTCACTTGGGTAAAAGGAAGACACTCCTCCTCAACCTCTATTAGCATCTAGGAACCTTGGTCATACTTGTTTGTGAGAAAACCCTAATGTAGGGCATTCTTTAAATTAGATGATTTATATGTTGCATGTTGATTTCATGATGTTTATGATATTGGATTGGTTGGTTGTGTATATTGATGTCTTGGAATGGATGGTATGACTTGAAAATGGAAGAAAAACAATTGAGAACCACTCTAAGGAGGCCACGGCTTTTGGACTTAGTATTTGGTAATTTGTGGAAAATTTGTAACAAGTATAAGACTTAAATTAATCAAGTGATAAAATGAAATCAATGGAAGGAAAAACTTGGAATTGGAACTCCTAGGGTGGCCACGGTTTTGAGCCCAAAATTGGGGTTATTGATGAACCAATGTAACAAGTAAAGGATTAAGTGAATTAAGGGTGTAACCTATAATAGGATAAATTGAAAAGAATTGGGAATTGAATCCCTAGAGAGGCCACAGCCTCTAAGGCCTTTTAGGTGTAAATATGTAACTTTGGTAACTTGGAAGCATAAGTAATTATGTAATTAAAAACCTATGTAATGAGGTAGACAACTAATAAAGTGGAAGAATTTAATATAATCAAAGGTTACATAAGTTTTAAAGGACTAAGGGTGAGATTGTCATAAGACTTAAGGTAATTACAAGTGAGTGAAGAACAAGAGAGTGTGAGGCCTAAGAACTTGAATAATTTACAAATTGTATGAAATTAAATTACCTTGGAAGATTAAACTAATTGTAAGAATTGAATTGGACATGAACCTTGAAAAAGGGAAACAAATTCTAAGTTAGGATTCATAATGGACCTAAGAATATACCAATTGATTTGATCTTTATATTATAATGTTATGGGTCTATGTGAGTGACCATTTGTATTTTGATGCTTATCTTGGCCAATTGTGGCATATTATGGAATTGTATGAAATTGTGAATCATACATGTTCATGCATAGAGTCTTATGCATTGTGAATGTCCTGTGGACTGTTGTAAGGCCAAGTTGCCTAGGAGATTGAATACACCTTAGTGCGGGTGCGAGTAGACTAGTGTAGGTCATGTTTGACCTTGGGGGCGTCGGGGTGTGGGTCTTTCACAATGGGTAGTTGGTAGCTCTTCTTCCCGTGGGGCAAACCGATGCAAACGCACCGACGATCCGGACCGAGACACTGTCCTATATCATGATCTAGCGTGGATTGTCTGTACAATGCCTGATGTGCACATGGAAATTATTGATGTATAGCACTTTGGGTGATGTGCGGGATTAGCATCTACTGAGGTGATGGCGGCACACATGTGCGGATTTCTAGGTGATGTGCGTCTGACCTTCCTCAGAGGGCCAGAGTGCTGGCATATCAACTTGAATTCCGATTGCTGCGTCTACCTAGGGGACGTGTCGATTGCCCTAGCCTGGAGATGTCAAGAGGCGCCGATCCTCACCTGCCATGTCAGCCTGCGACTGGAATTCTACTTGCCCATCCGAGAGATGTGGGGTGATCGTTACTACACCCCTTGGGAGGACTCTTTTGATTCTACTGCTCAGGCTCCTGCTCGTGGTTTCGTGGTTCCCATGGAGGTTTCCTCTGAAGAGGAGGATCTTGCTGAGGACCCGGATACGATCCCTCCTCATTTGAGGAACTGATTTTACTGGTAGCTGCTGATGGCTGCCAGTGTTTTATTTTGGGGGCCTGATGTATTATTTTTGGTGGGCTGTATATTTTGATATTCTGGGGGATGCATATGTAAAATCCTTAGGCAGGTATAGTTTTGCTTTTTGGGAATTTCCAGGCTTGTATCTAAAGTACAGTTGATGTTTAAATATATATATACATATGTATGTCATTCAGGTGTGAATTTTAGTTTCCTTCTCATCCTTTGCTGCTGTATAAGCTTCGCCATTTAGTTTGTTAATTAACAAAAAAAAAATATATACTGCTATTTTACCCACGTATTAAGGTATCGAACAAGTTAACTTTAAATTAAATGAACCGGGTCTTAATTGTTCAAAATTTTATTTTCTGAATTTTCTTTTATGTTGAATAATATGACGTTCCCTTTTCAAAAAAAGGGCGTTACATACGTCGCGAGATTTGAGAGCTTATCAAAGTTCTCAAGGTATTTCCAAATCTAGCCTAATGAGGAATGGAAATGCTGTAAATTTGAAGAAGGGCTGAGAGTTGAATTAAAAAGAGGAG
Organism: Ormosia emarginata; assembly: GCA_029884605.1. NCBI lineage: Eukaryota > Viridiplantae > Streptophyta > Magnoliopsida > Fabales > Fabaceae > Ormosia > Ormosia emarginata. The sequence goes on from JAQQTP010000074.1 coordinate 6,343,009, forward strand.
TGTTACGAATGAGGATGAATCAATTTCCTGCATTAATGCATATGTGTTGACGACTTGAGGAGTTGGAGCCGTCACGAGACCTGAGGAATCGCAACTTTGGACTGACTAGGTTCCAAAGAGGAGGAAACAATAATAACAACCGGTTTTCAGCGCAAACCATGCTCGAGACTGATGAGCGCCGAACTCAGTCAAAATTATAACCGAAGTTATTAACTAAGTTTGCAGTATAGTGAACAACACCGGATCGTCTCCTCAAGGATCGTAAATGCAATTTTATCAAATTAAGTTAAGTTAGAAAGGGGGAGTTTTGATTGTTCAAGGATTACAATGACAAGATCTGAAGAAAAATAACAATTAAAAGAACAGTCAATTCAGAAATCTATCCGAGATTGGGTGGATTCAATCATAGACCTTTCAACAAACACCTGAAATATATTTGAATGATTAACTTGGATTTAACCGAGATCTCTGCATCAGATCCAGAATTCATACTAGACAATCGTCGAGAATTCAATTGACAAGTGATAAACACAAATCTGCAATCGCACCATTCATGTAAATATATGTCAATTTAAGCACCGAATTCAATTAACCTATGCACAAATCAGTAACCTAACCTCTTCAATTACATGATTAATTTAGAGCAATCAGTTCTAAGTTTCATCACAAATCTTCAATCTTCATTTACGTGATTAATTCAGATTAATCAGTTCTAAGTTTAATCACAATACTTAATCTTAAAATAAACATAAACAGAATCACCATTCATGCATTCAAGATCAAGAAAACAGAAGAAGAAGAAGAGAAGAAGAATCCAAATATAAATCAAATACATTACATAAACCAAGGTCTCAAGAATCCAAACCACAATCTCTTCAAGAGTCCCAAATTGACTAGAAGTGACTTAGCTCTCCATTACTATGAAGGAAAAATATACAAGAACTATGAAAAGCTATCTCTAACACCAAGTGTATTCCTAGAGCTCTCCACATCCAGCCTTTTATAGAGGATTAGGAGTTGTAGGTGGATGAGTAGGTGAGATTAGTAGGTGGAATTAGTAGGTGGATGAGTAGGTGAGATTAGTAGGTGAGCTTCCTTGGCAGCCCGAAATTATTTATTGTTGAACTCATTGATTTCGTCATTTCCAAGCCAAGTGGTCTTCATAAAAGTTCTAGGAAATTGTCTAAGCTTTCCAATGGCTATGGAAGCACCCAAAAAATCATCCTGCAGCCCAAGATATGACTCAATTACTATAGACTGTTCAGGACCAGTTTCAGCACCTCTGTTTTGACTTTCAGACCTAATATCACCATCAAGGAGCTCGAATCAAGTTTTGTGTTTGTCATGAAAGTTGTACATATGGGTCTTAACTTTCAGATTACAAATTTTCAGCCCATTTTATAAACCCAAACTCGAATTATGTTCTGGTTACTACACACTGTTCGGGTTCCACTCACAAAACCCGTATTCTAATTTCCATGCCCAATTAGCTCCACTAGATGTCTGAAATTGTCTTTGAGCTCTCATCAAAGTTGTAGAGCTCTCTCTTATCTTTCCTACAAGGTAAAATTCGTAATTATCAGACATTTAGAACTCAAGATATGACCAAAATACAGAAACAGTGTAAGACCCAAATAATGCTGAAAAAATCAATTAAGTCCGATTCGAGTTCAAACTTACAAAACATAATCAAATTCAATCAATTAAGTACATGAAGAGTGTAAATGACTAATAATGAGGGTTTATTAATGTATAAAATATATGATTATCAGATTCCCCCACACTTAGCTTTTTGCACTCCTGGGCAAAACATATAAAACTAAAGTTGGAAGACAAAGACAAACGACACAAACTTAAAAGCTAAAAACTTTAAAGGACTCAATGAAGCAAGAAGAGCAACAAGAAATTCAAGGGATCAAAGCATAAATGAGGTAACATTTCTTTACATCTCAAACCAACAAGCAAGAAAACTTCCGTTGAAAAGAATGAATTAAGAATGATAGATCCTTACAAGATTCCCTCTTAATCTCTCAAGTGTTTAAAAGGTAGGTATTTCACTCAATTCAACCCATGAAAATTGCACTACCATAAGCTTGCTTATCTTCTACTTCTCCACTACTCAAAACACATGCACACACAAATCATGAGGACTTTATTCAAGGTTGTAGTGAGGTCAAGGAAACAGGAGAGGATAAAATGGATATGAGAGGATAAATACCAAAGAGAATAAAAGCAAATGAGAGCTGAGTTCAAATAACAAGCATAAAAGTTCATCCCAACTTTAATGTATATCCCTTTACATATTCATTTCCCAATCCTTTTCTTTTTTTATATATATATTTTTTTTTTTTTTTTTTTTTTTTTTTTTTGGCATTCTTTCCTTTTTCAACAACCATTTTGTACACACACCCCCACACTTGTTCAAAAACTCATCCATTAACTAAGCTAATGTTCTTTTATTCCCTAAGGTAAAGTAGGAACACGATTTTTATTTTAAGGCACATAATGACATAGAAACAAGAAATGGTCAAATAAGCTCAAAGGGGTTAAGCAAAGGAAAACATACAAGGTTGGCAGGAATCAGAGAATTTTCAAGAAGTCAAAAGAGTGCTTGATATCATATTGGAAACAAGGTTGGCTATTTGGTTAAACTAGTTAATTAAGAAAGAGGGCCTCAATCATGTTCATGCATGCAAGTGAAATGTAGCCTCAAAAAGAATCAAAGCAAGTTCTAGAGTAGTCCTTAACATGAGTGAAAATCACGCAAGAAAGAAGAGAATGGCATAAATGTTGAATCCATCCATTAGGCTCAAAATCTCACAAGGTATGCATCCATCAAACTCAATTCATCAATTCAATCATCCATCACCAAGCATATCAGTTCAAGAAGGGAGAAAAGTTATTCAATCATGCAATGAACCCTTTTTTTTTCTTTTTTTTCTTTTTTTTTTCTTTTTTTTTTTTGATTTACAAAAAGAACATGTTGAAATCTCTCCCCCACGCTTAATATAACATTGCCTTCAATGTGAAGAGAGATATAGAAAAGAGCAACACAACCTGATAAGAAGTGAATCAACGCCAAGCGTAAAAGAAACACTGTGTCGATCCGCATCGGACACGAAAAGAAATCAAACAATAAAACTTTAGGACTAATTAGTTACTACCTAAAAACTCCTTACTCTGCCACCAATTAAGATGCGTCTCAAGAGTAAAATTACTCCTTACTCTGCCATCACTAATTGGTTTAATAAGTACATGACAATCATATCATACTTTCCAAACAAAACAACAAAATTTTTATTTTTTTTATTTTTTTTGTTTTTTTTTGTTTTTTTTTTGTGGCAACTATCCTTCCCCCCCAACTAGATCACAACATTGTCCTCAATGTTAAAATATAGATGAGGAAAGGATAGAAGATATTACCTGTTAGAGAAAGCTTACACAAATTTAAACAGAAACAAAGTACAATAAAATGAAACCCATTAAAGAGAAAGTTTCAGATCTAGCTTTTTTTTCTTGTGACTTCCTTTGTTACTTCCTGTTGACCAATCTATCTGAGCTAATGTCTGATTAGGTACATACTCAAAAGCTTCTAATTTATCACTGAGCTCATCAATAGTGGAGGCGGAGATAAGAAGTTGTCTTGCCGAAGGAGTGATAAATTTTTGTTCCACAGCTTTGTCAAAAAAAAATAACAAAAGATCAAAGAAATTATTAACATTCAACAAACCAATGGGTTTATGGTGGATGTTCAGTTCGGCCCAAGAGACAATTTGAAAAATTTCTTCCAAAGTACCAAAACCACCCGGTAAGACAAGAAATGCATCAGAATTATCAACCATTGTTTTCATTCGTCCATGCATAGAGGTTACCTGAATTTCTTCTCCAACTGTCTTTCCAGTGATGTTATTTTCAGCTAAAGGTTTAGGAATAACACCTAAAACCTGACTGCCTCCTAAAAAGGCAGCAAGTGATACAGCCCCCATTAACCCACGACAACCTCCCCCATATACAAGATGAATATTCCTCGCAGCAAGTGATCGACCAAGAGTGCTAGCTGCGTTTACAAACTCTAATCCCTTCCCATAACTCGACCCACAAAAAACACAGACATTTTTTAGGTTACGAATAGAAGGCCTCATTCTATATTCTTCCTCCCTTTGAGTGTTTCTGAGTTTGAAGGAAAATGGAGAAAATGAAGTGTTTAAATAAGAAAAAGAATGGAAAGGGAAATAATTGCACCTATAAGGGTAGGTTGGCTGTTGTCAGAAAAGGTTGAAATTAAGAGACACAGAATCTTTTTTTTTTTTTTTTGACTTCAAGAAAACCATCAAGGTAAAGAAGTCTAGAAACCCCTGAAGGACCCTGCTCAAAGGATCGTCTGTACAAAAATCAAAATACAACAAAATGATACAAAGATAAAAGAAATAGAAAATGATGACATACCTATATGTACAGTTTCCATGGCGTATCTTTATACTGCGCGTCATGAGTGCAGTAGACATCACGTCCGTTTTTTTTTTTGGTTCTTTTTTTTTGGTGAAATTGTTAGAAAAACTTGATGAAAGATGAGTGTATACTTACTTAAGATTGGGATGGAGGTAGTCTGCTCTTTCGGCTTTGTGCCAAAGCATTGTTGATCAGTATTCGACCCATTCAAGACCAGCGCAACATAGGGCTCCCAAAAGGGACAAGTGGCCATAATACGACTGGCTACCTCACATGTGGGATACAATCTACCTTCTTTGTTTTTCAATTAAGAAGGATGGATCAAGATGCATGCATTTCCCATTCACGGTTTGTGTTACCAAAGCCAACCCTAAGACATATACACAATTTTTTTTTTGAAAGATGACATGAAGAAGAAGAAGAGGATGATATGTACAGATTGTTTGTGGATGTGGCTCACATCTGCCTCTGGTTTAACGTCCAGTAACGGCTTAAACGTCTTCTATGAGTCGAGGATAAGCTTCCCATCCAATTTTCTTATAAATTGGCAAACAGGGTCTTTTAGAATCAGATTCCCAAGACTGTAGCGTTTTACTTCATCCTTGAAGAGATTCCACAATTTAAGAATTTCACGATGCACCAATTCACAAGAATGCGTCTCAAGAGTCAATAAGATATTATCTAATGACTCCTTACTCAGTCCATTCTTAATGAAGAAAATTTTGTCTTCTCTATTTGCGGAAACCATCCCCAAAGTACAACATCGCTTGTTGCAGTTCCATCGTCCACATTTGTGATAGACTTGTAACCTTTTTGCTCTTCTCCTTTTAGAATATGAACTTCTTCCAAGACCGGGCATATATGAGTCAAATAAAATTGAGGACTCACCTGCTAATCGGACCTTTGCTTCAATTATCCAGCGTACATCTTCTGGCATACCTTTGTGCATTAACATTCTCAATCTTTCACATCGAACTTTGTAGATTTTTCTCAGAACATTTTGAGGAAGAGAAGGAAAATGTTTTCTCAGGTTTGAAAGAATGACATCCATTTTGAAGGAGAAGGGTTCAGTTATTTTGAGAAACTGAAAAATAAATCGGCTCGAGAGTCACGGAGTACCGTATCCGCCACTTAACCGGCAACACAAAGAACTCAAGAACTTTGTTTTCCAGGAATGGTTGAGTCTTTGTCCATTAACTTAAGCGCAGTACTATTCCTAGGATCCTCAATATCTACGTCCCCAGAGGATACACGTGTCTGACAACAAAAGAACCGCGCCACCTAGATCTCAATTTTCCAAGGAGTAGGTGCAGATGATAATCTCAAAGCAGAACTTTTTGACCAATTTCCGCAGCTTTTGCAAAAGGTGTAACAAACCTTTAATAAAGTAGGCCAATAAAATCCATACTGCAAGATTTTCGCAGTTGTTGTCGCTGAAGAAAAAATGACCTCCACATGCTTCTGAGTGACACTACCTACCTCATTGTCGGGCACACACAAATTGTTTTTTTTTTTTTTTTTTTTTTTTTTTTTTTTTTTTTTTTTTTTTTTTTTTTTTTTTTCTTTTTTTTTTTATTCATAATGCGGATGGAGAAGGTTCATCACCTCCACTTCGCATTCTCCGGAAGTTCATGATACTGTTTGAGGCGGTGTCCATTTACGATGAAAGCTTTGGCAGTGACCTCACTTTTAATCTGAACAGCACCAGAAGGAAAAACATTAGTAACAATAAATGGTCCATCCCATCTAGACCTTAATTTGCCGGGCATGAGTCGGAGGCGGGAGTTATAGAGGAGAACTTTTTGACCAATCTCAAATGTTTTCCTCGTAATCATCTTATCATGGAAGGCTTTGGTCTTCTCCTTATAAAGTTTGGACTTTCATAAGCCTCCAAGCGAATCTCCTCCAATTCTTTGCGGCAGCCTTCCTCTCCATACCTGCTTGATCTAGGTCCAAGTTGCACCTTTTCACCGCCCAGAATGCTTGATGCTCAATTTCCACCGGCACGTGGCATGCTTTTCCAAAAACAATCCGATATGGAAACATCCCGATTGGTGTCTTATAAGTAGTCTGGTAAGCCCATAAAGCATCCTCAAGCCTCTTGCTTCAGTCCTTTCTGTTAGGTTGAACTGTCTTCTGGAGTATCTGCTTAATTTCTCGTTGGAGACCTCGGCTTGCCCATTGGTTTGGGGGTGGTAGGGTGTAGAAACCTTGTGTTGGACTCCATACTTCTTCATCAAAGCCTCCATGCTTCGATTGCAAAAATGTGAACCTTGATCACTAATGATGGCTCTCGGGACTCCAAACCTATAGAAAATCTGTGATCTAATAAAATCCACAACAACTTTAGAATCATCAGTCCGAGTGGCCTTAGCCTCCACCCATTTAGATACATAATCCACAGCAAGCAGAATGTAAACAAAACCAAATGATACAGGGAAAGGACCCATAAAGTCAATACCCCAAACATCAAAAATCTCACAGAATAATAAGGGTTTCTGGGGCATTTTATTCCTACGAGAAGTATTCCCTGTTCTCTGGCATTGATCACAAGATTTGCAAAACATATATGCATCATGAAATAGAGTGGGCCAATATAATCCAGAGTCTAAAACTTTCTTAGCAGTCCGTTGAGGACAGAAGTGGCCGCCACATGCAAGTTTATGATAAAAGCTAAGAATGGAATGGAATTCATCATCAGGCACACATCTCCTAATTACTTGGTCACTACAAAATCTCCATAAGTAAGGATCATCCCACACATAATACTTTGACTCACTTTTCAATTTATCAATCTTAGCCTTAGTGAAATGTGCAGGTATTGCTTTAGCAACCAAGAAATTAATCAAATCAAGCAAACCAAGGGATGTTGCCTTGCACTTGAAAAGTCGCTCATCGTGGAAAACATCATGGATGGGAAAAACTCGCCTCCATTTCAATTCGACTCAAGTGATCGGCCACCAAATTCTCCGCTCCACTCTTGTCACGGATCTCAATATCAAACTCCCGGAGGAGCAACATCCACCTAATCAACCGGGGCTTGGCATTGGGCTTCTTCGGGAGAAACTTTAATGTCGCATGATCCGAAAACACAACCACTCTAGAACCAAGCAAATATGATCGAAATTTATCTAAAGCAAAAACAATTGCTAAAAGTTCCTTTTCAGTTGTGGTGTAGTTGATTTGTGCAGGATCTAAAGTTCTCGAAGCATAAGAAATGACATGAGATACTTTACCGACCCTTTGTGCAAGAACAGCTCCCAATGCATAATTAGAGGCATCACACATCAGCTCAAATGGAAGTGTCCAATCCGGTGGTTGGATGATAGGTGTACTGGTCGATGCCTGCTTCAATTGATTAAAGGCATCCTGGCACTTCTTGTCAAAGTGGAACTCCACATCTTTTTGCAGTAAGTTGGATAGCAGAAGTGCAATTTTGCTGAAATCCTTTATGAACCGCCGATAGAAACCTGTATGACCAAGGAAGGAACGAATCTCCCGCATGCATGTGGGGTAAGATAGGCATGAAATAACATCTATTTTTACAGGATCTACCGCAATACCCTCACGAGATATCATATGCCTTAAGACTATACCTTGTTCTACCATGAAATGACATTTCTCAAAATTTAGAACGAGGTTAGTCTCAATGCATCTATGCAAGACCTAAGCCAGACTATCTAAACATGCATCAAAGGAAGATCCATAGACAGTAAAATCATCCATAAATACGTCCATGCAATTTTCTAAAAAATCAGAAAAGATACTTACCATACACCTCTGAAAGGTGTCTGGAGCATTGCATACACCAAAGGGCATCCTCCTGTATGCAAATGTGCCAAATGGACAAGTGAAAGTAGTCTTCTCTTGGTCTTATGGGGCTATATGAATCTGAAAATAGCCCGAATATCCATCCAGGAAACAATAATGTGACTTGCCAGCTAACCGCTCTAACATCTGATCAATGAAGGGCAGCGGGAAATGATCCTTTCTGATAGCCTGGTTAAGCCGCCTATAATCAATGCAAACTCGCCAACTGTTTTGAACTCTTGTGGGCACAAGCTCATTGTTCTGATTTACAACCACTGTGACCCCAGATTTCTTGGGAACCACTTGCACGGGGCTCACCCATTGACTGTCAGATATGGGATAAATAATGCCAGCTTGAAGCAACTTTGTAACTTCCTTTTTCACCACATCTAGAATCAGGGGATTTAGTCTCCTTTGGGGCTGTCTACCTGGTTTGATCCCTTCTTCCAATAAAATCTTATGCATGCATGTGGAGGGACTAATACCAGGAATATTTGCAAGAGTCCATCCGATGGCTTGCCTATTCTGTCTCAAAATTTGCAGTAATTTTTCTTCTTGATCAGGTTGTAGGTTTTTAGCAATGATCACCGGAAGTGTCTCACCATCTCCCAAATATGCATATTTAAGATGGTCTAGTAAAGTCTTCAACTCCAAAGATGGAGGTTGCATAATGAAAGGTAACAAGTGATCTGAAACAACTATCTCAGCAACATTAATTTCAGCATGGTACTGACTCTCATTCTCAATTGTTGTATCATCAGCAGCTGTATCATTACTCATAACAGAACAAATCTCAGCACATGCAGCACATGGTTCAACATCACAAGTAGCACATGTATCACAAGAAACAGAACCAAGATAGTCAACAATATCAGGGAATTCAACATATAAATCAGTATAGACATCATCAACCAGCATCTCAATCACATCAACATGGAAAACAGAATGCTCCTCTAGGGGGTGTTTCATGGAATCAAAAATGTTAAATTGTACCAAATCATCGCCAAACTCCATAGAAAGGGTGCCAGCATGCACGTCTATCTTGGTCTTGGTGGTCTTGAGGAATGGTCTGCCTAGAATCAATGGAGCATGGTTTGTTGAAGACTCATCTTTCATGTCCAGGACATAGAAATCTGCTGGAAAAATCAACTCATTCACCCAAACTAACACATCTTCCAGCACACCTGCAGGATGAGCAGTGGCTCTATTTGCCAACTGAATCACGATACCAGTGGGTTGCAAAGTACCAATGTTTAAACACTTATAAATTGACATAGGCATGACATTGATCGAAGCACCCAAATCTAGCATTGCATGCTCAAATCTAGAGTTGCCAATTGTGCAAGAAATTGTGAAAGTTCCAGGATCTTTGCATTTCTGTGGCATGCTTGGCAGAATCATTGCAGAAACATTTCTACCCATGTTAATCTTCTCATTCCCTTTCAACCTTCTCTTATGAGTGCACAACTCCTTGAGAAATTTAGCATATTTAGGAATTTGCTTGATTGCATCCAAGAAAGGAATATTGATTTCCACTTTCCTGAATGTCTCCATGACTTCTTTTTCCATTTCTGCTTGCATTGTTCTCTTGGATTGTGTGATCCTATTTGGAAAAGGTAATGGAATAGTAACATCTGAATTCTCTGCAATTTTCTTCATGGCATGATTTCTTGACTGAATTATCCATTTCCGCCGTTTTTGGTCAATTTCGATTCTTTGTAAGGTTGGAACATCAACTTCTTTGCCACTTCTCAAGGTAATTGCACTTACGTTGCCTCTTGGATTGTTGATTTGTTTGTGAAGGCAATTGGCTAGAACCTTGACTCTTTGGTTCGCTCACAAAGTGGTTGCCACCGCCCGATTTGAGTTTGTAAATTTCGAATGTTGGCACCGACATTCTCATTGGAACCGAATGTTATTTGTGGCCATTTGTTTCATCGGGTCTTCCAATGACGGCTCACCTGGAGTGGATTGGATGATCTTGAGCGAATGTGTTTCGTTGTTGTCGAATGCACGGGGGTATTTGTTGGTATTTGTTGCTTGGACCGCACTTGGTATCTAAATTGTTGTTGTTCTTTGGTGAAATTTGTTATTCTTCTTGGTGGGAAATTTGTTGTTTGGCTAGAATTCCCATATCTCAAATTGGGATGGTCTCGCCAACCAGGATTATAAGTACTAGAAAATGGATCATATCTAGATTGTTCTTGTTGTTCCGATATTGGGATCTACCGGGAAAAATACCACCACCACAAAGAACACATTGATCTGGAAAAGCGGAACCATCTTCCCGAAGTGTAGGGCATGAATCGGTAGGATGAGATGAATTAGAGCAAATTCCACACACCGATGCGTCATCCGCATGGGTGGTTGTTGACCCATCGCTATTTGTCTTACCAAAGAAGTCAATTTATCTAGTACGTGTTCCATTCTTTGTTGGTCCATATGAGATGCTTGAATTTCATTAACTCCTCTGGTTGCGGTGATGATCCGCGAGCCAAACTGTTGGGTATTGGCTGCCATGTTTACTATCAGATCTCTTGCGGCGGTAGGAGTTTTGTCTACTAAGGCTCCTCCAGAGGCAACATCGATCATGCTTCTATCATTTGGCAGCAAGCCCTCATAAAAGTATTGAATCAAAAGCTGTTCACTAATTTGGTGATGAGGGCAGCTCGAACACAACTTCTTGAATCTCTCCCAGTATTCATGCAAAGTTTTACCAGACATCTGTCTAATGCCACATATATCCTTCCTAATTGCAGCAGCTCTAGAGGCAGGGAAGAATCTCTCCAGGAACAACCTCTTCATGTCATTCCAACTTCTGACTGAACCTGGTGAAAGAAAAAATAACCAATCTTTGGTTGCATCGACAAGTGAGAAGGGAAATGCCCTTAACTTGATGTGTTCCTCAGAGATGCCTTATGGCTTCATGGTTGAACACACAACATGGAACTCTTTCAGGTGCTTATGAGGATCTTCACCCACAAGACCATGAAACTTTGGTAACAAGTGTATCAAACCAGATTTCAATTCAAAATCTGCATCAAGATTAGGATATTGAATGCACAAGATTGGTAAGATACATCAGGAGCAAAGCAAGTTCCTTAAGGGTTCTATTAGCCATGATTTCAGAATTACTTAAGTTATCAAGTTCACTCCCAAAATCAAAGTTAGGTTCAGAATTAACTCTTGAATTTATCACACGAGCTCTAATTAATCTATGCAAGGTCCTATCAATCTCAGGATCAAGATCAAGCAAGATATCAGGATTGGACCTAGTCATGCATCAACTAAAGCACAAAAACACAAAAACTACAACTAAGCAAAATACACTAAACAACACTCAAAATATGCAAAAAAAATCTAGTTAATATGTCTATACATTTTTAAAAATTATGGAATCAACACAGAACAAAATCTACATAAAAATGAAACTAGAAAATGCAATAAAAAATAATAAAAAATTGAAAAAGTGGTCTAAATGATAGAATTTCGAAAAACCAGGGGTGACCTCACAGTTTACTGTGAATCTTGTTTATCAGGCTGTTTTCCTTCAACTGACCATGTTTTAGCTCATTCTGGGCATGTTTCAGTTCGAGAATTGCAATAGTTACCCGTAATCACCTGTTTTCCGTCTTTCCTAAATCAGAAAAATTCAAAAGCTAAGATAAAAACGTTAGTATGGTATGAACAATGTTAGTAAATGAAAAATAACTGTTAGAATAGGTAAGAAAGAACAAAAATTAGTAAGGTTACTCAAAATGAAAAGATTACACCTTCGAGATCCCCAGCAACGGCGCCAAAATTTTGACGAGCGCCGAACTCAGTCAAAATTATAACCGAAGTTATTAACTAAGTTTGCAGTATAGTGAACAACACCGGATCGTCTCCTCAAGGATCGTAAATGCAATTTTATCAAATTAAGTTAAGTTAGAAAGGGGGTTTTGATTGTTCAAGGATTACAATGACAAGATCTCGAAGAAAAATAACAATTAAAAGAACAGTCAATTCAGAAATCTATCCGAGATTGGGTGGATTCAATCATAGACCTTTCAACAAACACCTGAAATATATTTGAATGATTAACTTGGATCTAACCGAGATCTCTGCATCAGATCCAGAATTCATACTAGACAATCGTCGAGAATTCAATTGACAAGTGATAAACACAAATCTGCAATCGCACCATTCATGTAAATATATGTCAATTTAAGCACCGAATTCAATTAACCTAGGCACAAATCAGTAACCTAACCTTTTCAATTGCATGATTAATTTAGAGCAATCAGTTCTAAGTTTCATCACAAATCTTCAATCTTCATTTACGTGATTAATTCAGATCAATCAGTTCTAAGTTTAATCACAATACTTAATCTTAAAATAAACATAAACAGAATCACCATTCATGCATTCAAGATCAAGAAAACAGAAGAAGAAGAAGAGAAGAAGAATCCAAATATAAATCAAATACATTACATAAACCAAGGTCTCAAGAATCCAAACCACAATCAATCTCTTCAAGAGTCCCAAATTGACTAGAAGTGACTTAGCTCTCCATTACAATGAAGGAAAAATATACAAGAACTATGAAAAGCTATCTCTAACACCAAGTGTCTTCCTAGAGCTCTCCACATCCAGCCTTTTATAGAGGATTAGGAGTAGTAGGTGGATGAGTAGGTGAGATTAGTAGGTGGAATTAGTAGGTGGAATTAGTAGGTGGATGAGTAGGTGAGATTAGTAGGTGAGCTTCCTTGGCAGCCCGAAATTATTTATTGCTGAACTCATTGATTTCGTCATTTCCAAGCCAAGTGGTCTTCATGAAAGTTCTAGGAAATAGTCTAAGCTTTCCAATGGCTGTGGAAGCACCCAAAAAATCGTTCTGCAGCCCAAGATATGACTCAATTACTACAGACTGTTCAGGACCAGATTCAGCACCTCTGTTTTGACTTTCAGACCCAATATCACCATCAAGGAGCCCGAATCAAGTTTTGTGTTTGTCATGAAAGTTGTACATATGGGTCTTAACTTTCAGATTACAAATTTTCAGCCCATTTTATAAACTCAAACTCGAATTATGTTCTGGTTACTACACATTGTTCAGGTTCCAGTCACAAAACCCGTATTCTGATTTCCATGCCCAATTAGCTCCACTAGATGTCTGAAATTGTCTTTGAGCTCTTCATCAAAGTTGTAGAGCTCTCTCTTATCTTTCCTACAAGGTAAAATTCATAATTATCAGACATTTAGAACTCAAGATATGGCCAAAATACAGAAACAGTGTAAGACCCAAATAATGCTGAAAAAATCAATTAAGTCCGATTCGAGTTCAAACTTACAAAACATAATCAAATTCAATCAATTAAGTACATGAAGAGTGTAAATGACTAATAATGAGGGTTTATTAATGTATAAAATATATGATTATCAGAGACCACCGGGGAACTAACCCCAGCGTCTATCTTTTAGGGGAAGTCCTAGTGGCAACAAAACTGGTCAAACCGTGGCATTTATGCCAAGGTGTTTTAAATGTAGAAAGAGTGGCCAGATATCAATAGACTGTTTAATCAAGGGAACTATCTACTTCAAATGTGGAAGGCCTGGTCATGTTTTTGAGGACTGCAAGCAGCCAAAAAGGGAACCAATTGTGAGTAACATTCGTGCTGCTCAGCCGCAATCTAGAGGGCGAGTATACATGATGAGCGGAGCTGAAGCATCCCAGCCTTAGGATCTTATTAAGGGAGAAGGTGTCATAGTAGGTAATCTTTTGACTGTACTATATGATTCAGGTGCAACTCATTCATTTATTGTATATGACTGTGTGGATCGTTTGGGATTGCCTGTGTTTTCTCTGAGTTTTCAATTGATTGTTTCTACACCAACCGATATGCCTATTGTTACATCTAACGTATGCTTGAATTGCCCTATTACCATAAATGATCGAGTCTTTTATCTTGATTTAATTTGTTTACCTCTCGTTGAAATAGATATAATCTTAGGAATGGATTAGTTATCTTCTAACCATATCCTATTAGACTGTTCCAATAAGACTTTAGTTTTTCCTAAGGATGAGAATTCTGGATTTTTAACTGCCGCTAAAGTCGAATCATTGTTGAGGGATGGAACTCAAGGATACATGCTACTGTCTTTTTTAGAAGTTAAGAGTGAGAAAGACGTGAACGCTATTTCTATTGTTAATGAGTTTCCCGAGATTTTCCCCGATAAGGTACTCAGTTTACCACCGAAAAGAGAGATAGAGTTTTCTATTGATCTTGTACCAGAAGCAAGTCCTATTTTGATTGCACTATATTAGATGTCGTCGTCGAAATTAGCAGAGTTGAAGAAGCAGTTGGAGAAACTGTTAGAAAAATAGTTTGTACGACTGAGTGTTTCACCATGGGGAGTACCAGTACTACTAGTCAAAAAGAAGGATGGAATGTCTCGTCTTTGTGTGGACTACCATCAACTAAACAAGGTCATGATAAAGAATAAGTACCCACTTCCGAGGATTAACGATTTGATGGACCAACTGAAAGGAGCAACTGTTTTCTCTAAGATAGATCTACAATCAGGTTATCATCAAATTCGTGTCAAGGTAGAGAATATACCTAAGACAGCTTTCTGAACTCGTTATGGGCATTATGAGTATCAAGTAATGTCGTTCGGAGTGACGAATGCTCCTGCAATATTCATGGATTATATGAATAGGATCTTTCATCTATACCTAGACAGATTTGTCATTGTCTTTATCGATGACATTCTGATCTATTTTTAAGATTCGGAAGAGCATGCTGAACATCTTAGCATAGTTCTCCAAATTTTGAAAGAAAAGAAGTTGTATGCAAAGTTGGAAAAATGTGAATTTTGGTTGGAAGAAGTTCAGTTTCTGGGTCATGTTATTTCCAAGGAAGGTATTGCGGTAGACCCATCGAAAGTGGAAACCATTCTACAATGGGAAGGGCCAAAGACAGCGATAGAGATTCGAAGTTTTGTTGGAATGACTGGTTATTACTGAAGGTTCATTGAAGGTTTCTCCACGATAGCAATACCTCTTACACAACTCACGAGGAAGAGCCAAGCTTTTATTTGGACAGAAGAATGCGAAGAAAGTTTCCAGGAGTTAAAGAAGAGATTGACAACTGCACCAATGTTGATTCTATCAAATCCAAGCGAGACTTTCAAAGTGTATTGTGTAACACCTACCTTAGGGTATCATATTTCAAATCAACTCCTTTCATATTCTTTATCCAAGTTATAAAATGATTAAATATTATTTAAAATATTTGTTTCAAAATTTCTTTTTTGTGGATAACATAAATTTACCAAATTAAAGTAACACAAGATACAAAAATAAAACAACATATGTCCCTTATACATATCATAGAATCCTAATATTTTCATTACATAAACCATATAAAAACTTGACCTGGCCCAAGTTCACAATCTCTAAAAAAATAAAGTCCTTCTCAAAGACAGATTCCCTAACCAGGAATGTCTCGCTACTTATGCAACCTTAAATCACCACAATACGCTAGATACCCAGAGTCCCAATGAACACCAAGCAGCAGCGCCTTCAAAAAACTGTAGTCTAAAGAAACCTAGTTGGTCCCTCTTTGCCGCCATTGTAATCTTCACCAACATAGGCATAAAATAGAAACAAACAGAACAATATAATAAAGAGGTGAGATCCCCTACTTCACATACCAATATGGCAGCAAGGAAACGATAAAATGCCAACACAGTTCAACATACATTCCATACAATAACATAAACCAATAAATATTTTCATAATATTTAATAAGTAAATAATTCGCTAAACTTGCATCACCATATCAAGCATAATGATAACCCCATAATAATATTACGTACCAACAGTGTAAATGCTGATTATGCATATGCATGATGTATATGTTAACCATCCTTATGCACAATGTAACCAGTTGCTACTATTCCATAGAACTATACTCAGATTCAGAGATGAATGCTCCAAAAGATCTGTCCCCCCTAAAAAGACAGTCTATAGACCATGAAAAGCAATAGTGTCATCGGGGCTGTCAGTGCGTTGCAAACGGTTTTTATCGCGGCCAGGGGTATATATATATATAGTGCTAACATAAGCACTCGTGCTAACATAAGCACTTGTGATAACATCATCACGAAGCGAATTACCGCGCCCTGACATCCCCCAGGATCTGTCAAGATCCCACTATCCTGTAAGTTCCCATCCACTCTATAGGCATAAAACGCCACAACAACCATCAACTGTACAATGCTTTTCCATGCATGATGTATGATCCAACACATACAAATCATATTTCACCGTATTTTACATATACCCACCACATTCTTGACGGTATCATTTTTCAACATAATGGGCCCCACCACAACAGCCCGATAGCCAACTGTTGTAATTTCCAATCTCGTAAATATTTTCAAACGTTTTCTAAATCGCGTAAATATTTTCAAACATTTTTAAATCGTTTTCTCAATTGCATAGTTTAAAAATCATTATTTTAAATACGCGTAAGATTTTTCTACGATTTTTCAGTGTATAAAATATTTCTTGACGTTCGAAATTAAATTCTGAAACTTTCCAAACTAAAAATATTATTTGGACATCATTTTCTATTTTTCTTATAAAACTACTCTAAGTAATAATTTCTGACGTTTTTCTCAAAATTTGCATTATTCGATTTAATAAAAATCTTATACTGTTACCTTTACTAAAATCCTTTTCAATAAAATACTTTGAGCTCTAAATCACTTTCAAGACTTATCCTCCATTATCATGAATAAAAATCACTTTTATCTAATAAAAACTTTATTCCATAAAATATTTGAATTCTCAAATCACCTTTAAAAACTCCTTTCTCATTTCAAAATTCACTAAATTGAGTTCTTATTAATAAATCTTTCAAAACTACCCTTAAGAAAATATTTTTGATCTAAAACACCAATTCTTGGCATGTTGGCCGAAAATCAATTTATTTTCCATAACCAAATATTTATTCATCTCCAATCTCACTTTCCTTTGTAAAAATCTTTAATCCAATTACTTGTTACTTCCTCATCAAAAATCTACATTAGTAAAATATTTCAAATGATTTGTTCCAAAATCCTCATGGAAACCGTGTACCTCTTATTTCTTAGAAAAGAACATAGTTTTCCTTTTCACTTGATTCTTATCATATGCCATATGATTTTCACATATTCATGCTTTCATGCTTGCTATTAAAGTAATAAAATCATATTAAACATCCAATAATAGTCTAATCAAAATCATACCATCCCACATATAAATCATACTTAATTATCAAAGTAATAGAATCACATATAATCAAAAAGCAACCATGGCAATTTCATGCATACAATTAACATCATATAGTTATACACAATCAAACACACAAACACCAATAACCACACAATTCGAATGGATAAATCCTCACATAGATTTTTCACTCACAAACACAAACACATAAAAATTAGAACTCTCTCTTACCTTGATTGATGCCTCCTAGCTCCTTGTAGAACTCTCTCTTTGTATCAAATTTTCACCACCAAGTAGATCTTAGGATCAAAACAAACACATAAAAATTAGTATCTAAGGCTTGATTAAGATGACCATAGATCAAACATGCTCTTAGGATTCCAAAAGGCAAGTAAGAAATCGAGTTTCAAGATCTTTACCTTGAAACCCTAGAACTGAAATCCAAGAATCAACCTTGAAGATGATAGAATTAGGTCTTGATCACAACATCAAAGTTGTTTAGAATGAAGTTTAGGATAAAGTGATGTGATTAGATGAAATTATGAGTGATTGGGAGGCTATTTTAGAGAGTGAAACTGTGAGCAACATATGGAGAAAAGGTAAGAGCTTTTGTATTCTCTGTTTGATAGTAAGGTGAAGATGAATGAATCTTGAGAAGTTCACTACATGAAAGTGTCTTGGATTAATGAGAGGATTTAAGATATATGGTTGGTGTAAATTATTAAAGGTTGGAGAATGGTGTAAGGTAGAGAGACCGTAAGCTTTGGGAGAGGAAATGGAGAGAATTTCTTTGTTTTAAACTTTGCAAGAGAAGGTGAAAACTTTAAAATGTGATAGAAAATTCAACTTTGGCCATCTTGAAGACTTAATGGCCGTAGGACATGTTGAGAGAAAAATGAGAGAGAATTATTTTATTTGATAGCTTTGTGATAGCCTTTGCTTTTCTTTGATAAGAATAAAAGAAAAGTTGATAGGAAAGATTAAGTGTAGAAATTCATTGCATGACCGTGGGTTACATGTGCAAAGCCACCAAAATTGACTAAGCTTTGCATTAAAAGATGTTAACTTTAAGATGTGATAGAAATGAAGTGAAATGTCTTCTTTCACAAATGCATAGCCGTGTAGTGCATAGGAAAGAAGCTTAAGGCTTGTTAGACAAAATAGAAACATTTGCACATGGCTTCACATGGCCTTCGTCATCAAATAGTCATTCTTTAATCAATAGAAATTTCAAGAACATGGTAGAATTAGCATAGGTCTTCAACATACAAAAGTCTTAGAATGATATATAGGCTTAGGAAATAAAAGTTGATAAAATTTTAGAAGCTTGGATGATGGTCTTAAGTGTGTTGGCCGAATGCTTCAAGGTTGGGAGAATGAAGTTTTTGGCTAAGTTGAGAAGAAAAGAAATGAAGAGAATAGCTTAAATGACAAAATGTGATAGCTAGCCTTCACAAAAGTGTGATAGCCGTGGAGTGCATGCATGTGGGGAAATTAATGCTTGATCAATCAAGATAGAAATCAAGCACATGGCGAATGTCATCAAGTGGTCATGCTTTGGTCACCCTTGATGATTCATAAGCTCTTGAATATCCTAGAAATTTCTACATGGCCGTGGAACACCATTGAGATAGCTAACCAAATTTTGTTTCATTTAATTACCACTTAAACTTAAATTAACTTAGCTAATTCATCTAGTTTAAAGACTAATAAAACAAGCCACTTTTGTTGACTTAATGTCATTGGCTAAAAATCATGTCAAGCCACTAATGTTGACTTCTAATAACTAGTAGCACATGGCTACCACATGGCTAAAGCTACAAGAAATTATTACTCACAAAATAAAAATTACTGCTCACAATCCAGTAATTATTGTACAATGAATAATAAAATCACAGTAAAAGAAAATTTAGTAACTGTATCTGGTTTTGGGTTTAATAAGATCCCCCGGCCCTGCATTAACAGTACAAAACTTTCTGGTCCATAAAAGAAATTATTTTTTTTCGGGCCCACCCGAGCCCACAGACGGCCCAAAATAATATTAAAATATTCACAATGTCAGAAAAGTTCTCAAAAATCATAAAAATTATAAAATCAATATTTATATAGAAAAAATGAAATTCGGGATATTACAACTCTCCCCTACTAAAAAAAAATCGTCCTCGAAATTTACCATACCTCAGAATAATTAAGGATATTGTTTCCTCATCTGGTCCTCCAGCTCCCATGTAGCATCTCCCATCATTTCATTCCAGATCACTTTCTACTTCTCTCGAATTTCTTTTATCAGACTATTCAAAATAGTAATCGTAATCAAACAGATTCTTCCTGATGTCAAATTCACGGATAATCACATATTCCAAAATTGCTTTATCAATTCACTCTTGTTAACCATCATAACAGATATACTAAGCACATTCTCTACTTAATGCATTCGCCACGTCTTTCGCCTTTCCCGTGATGATACCGATGTTAAAGATTGTTGTCCTTCGAAAATTTTAACTATCGTCTCTGGCTATTATCAAACTTCATTTTGATCGAACAGGTACTCCAAGCTCTTGTAATCACTGTAGACATCATAGGTTGATCCATAAAGAAAATGTCTTCAGATTTTTCAACATAAAATCGAATATCGCAAAAATGCTTAAACGTGCATCGGATAATTCTTCCCATGTATTTTTAACTACGTCGAAGCACATGACACAACCTTTCTATTTTGTATCAGCACAAAACCTATACCCAAAAGCTGAACTTCCTCTAACCAAATTTCGCACTTGAACAGCTTCATGTATAACTTCTTTTCCTTCTTTAGAGATTGAAGAATTGCACCGAGGTGTCCAACATATTCCTTCAGACTTCGAGAATAGATCAGAATGTTGTCAATAAAGACAACGACAAATCTGTCTAAATAGGAAAGAAAGATCCTATTTATAATTTGAGAATATCACAGAAATATTCGTTACTCCAAATGGTATTACTAAATACCTGTAGTGCCTATAATGCATCTGAAAAACTGTCTTGGAATATATTCTATTTTCATGCAAATCTGATGATAACCAGAACATAAATTGGTCTTGGAGAAAACAACGACTCCCTTGGTTTGGTCTTCTAGTTCCCACGTTGTATCTTCCGTCACATCGTCCCAGATTACCTTCACCAAGGTAAGTCATTTCACTTGTCTATCTCTAATCTTAATAAAAAATATAGATCAAGTTCCCTTTCTAATTGTACTGTATTTAATACCATGACATTGGTTGAATTAAGAATATATCTTCTCAATTAAGATACATAAAAGACACTATGAAGATTAGAAAGAAAAGTGACAAGGTTATTCAATAGATTACCAGATTTATCCAACAAAGAATTTGATATGGTTTAATAGATTTTGAAATGAACATGGTCTAATAAATTTAGAATTGAACTTTCTGGATTCAAATCCAAAAATCCCAGTCTAAGGAAACACTAAAATTTTATTGGAAACAATATAACAATATAACAGGATATGGTTGGAAGATAACCAATCCATTAATGAACTCAAATAGATGTGATTTTAGATAAGCAGTTCAAATCAACAGAAGAGATTTGATCTTTAATAAACATAGGATAGAGTTAGAAAACTCGAGTATAGATAACAAGTTTAACAAAAAAAGTAGAAATACCTAGTCAAAAGATAACAAAGACATAGATAACCCAAATGGTTCACACAGTCATTAACCACAAAAGAATCGGTTACCTTGCGAATTATACAGTACAATTTTAGGATTACTTTCTATGACACAACTTCCTTGTTTCATAAGTCTTTATATTTGAACATTCCCATTCCACTGTTTTATTGACTTCTTCTACGTGAGATCTTGAAACTAGTGCATTACTAACGGAAGGTTCAGTATTCAGTTGCGTACAGTCTCTAGAAAAGTGTCCAGGCTTCCCGCATTTGAAACAAATAATTCCTTTGATCGTACATTCTTGGGTCAAATGAGCTTCTCCACACTTCCAAAATTTCGATGTTGATGCTACAGTCTGACTAGTTTCGTTGCCACTAGTACTTCCTCCATTTGTTCGTTGTTGCTTCTCTGGTAGTTGTATATACAACTTTTGTTGAAATCAATTGATTTTACCTTTCCTTCTCTTTTGAACCATTGAGGATCCTAAGTCAGTACTTCTTATATCTTGAGATTGATTTGATTCTAACTAGTTCTGAAGTTCGGTTATCAGTTCCTATTGCTGAGCGATCTTCTGAGTCGGTTGTACCATTACGTCAATCATCCTCTGCATTATACTTCTAGCTGCGACCATACGATCATCGTCACATCTCGCATCCACATTCTTACGTCTACTACGATCCATTGTCTTTCTTCAAAGACAAACAAACCAAAACACAGTGAAACTAAATGTAACCACTTCAAACAATATTGTCTCCTTTCGAAAACTAAACAATATATCTTTGTGTTCAGTGTCAGAGAAACACACAGCACAAACAAGACAAACCTACCCACAAACCCAAAAGATTCTAACTTGGGTTCTGATACCAACAAATGTAACACCCACCTTAGGGTATCACATTTCAAACCAACTCCTTTCATATTCTTTACCCAAGTTATAAAATGATTAAATATTATTTAAAATATTGGTTTCAAATTTTTTTTTTGCAGATAACATAAATTTACCAAATTAAAGTAACACAAGATACAAAAATAAAACAACATATATCCCTTATACATATTATAGAATCTTAATATTTTCATTACATAAACCATATAAAAACTCAACTTGGCCCAGGTTCACAATCTCTAAAAAAATAAAGTCCTTCTCAAAGACAGATTCCCTAACCAGGAATGTCTCGCTACTTATGCAACCTTAAATCACCACAATATGTTAGATACTCAGAGTCCCAATGAACACCAAGCAGCAGCACCTTCAAGAAACTATAATCTAAAGAAACCTAGTTGGTCCCTCCTTGTCGCCATCGTAGTCTTCACCGACATAGGCATAAAATAGAAACAAACAGAACAATATAACAAAGAGGTGAGATCCCTTACATTGCATACCAATATGGCAGCAAGGAAACGACAAACGTGCCAACACAGTTCAACACACATTCCATACAATAACATAAACCAATAAATATTTTCATAATATTTAATAAGTAAATAATTCGCTAAACTTGCATCACCATATCAAGCATAATGATAACCCCATAATAATATTACGTACCAACAGTGTAAATGCTGATTATGCATATGCATGATGTATATGTTAACCATCCTTATGCACAATGCAACCAGTTCCTACTATTCCATGGAACTATACTCAAATTCAGAGATGAACGCTCCAAAAGATTTGTCCCCCCTAAAAAAATAGTCTATGGACCATGAAAAGCAATAGTGTCATCGGGCTATTAGTGCAGTTCAAATGGTTTTTATCGCGGCCAGGGGTTTATATATATATATATATAGTGCTAACATAAGCACCTATGATAACATCATCACGAAGCAAATCACCGCGCCCTGACGTCTGTAATGCCTTTTTTTGGCGAGGGAACGTCACATTATTAAACATAAATAAAAATACAGAAAATAAAATTTTTCTGAATTAAGACTCGGTTCATTAGTCTAAAGTTAACTTGTTCGATGCTTTAATACGTGAGTAAAAAGGTGATATATATTTTTTTGTTAATTACTAAAACTCAGTGACGAAACTGGAATGGCAGTGAAGAGTAAGACAGAAAATAAAATTCACATCTGAATGATACACTGATATACATATATATATATATATATTGAAATATCAACTGTACTTTAAATACAAGCTTGAAAATTTTCAAAAAGTAAAACTATACCTGCCCAAAGGATCATAACTATACATCCCCATATATCAAAATATACAGCCTACCAAAATACAAAACATCAGGCCCCCAAAATAAAACACCGGACCATCGGCAGCCTACCGAGAAAAGTCAGTCCCTCAGAGGAGGAGGGACCGTATCAGGATCCTCAGCGGGGTCCTCCTCGTCAGAGGAAACCTCTATCGGAACCAAGGAGCCACAGGCAAGAGCCCGAGCAATGGAATCAAAAGAGTCCTCCTGCGGGGTGTAGTAACGGTCACCCCACATCTCTCGAATGGGCAGATAAAACTCCAAACGCAGGCTGATGTAGCAGGTAAAGATCGACGTCTCATGATGCCTCCAGGCCAAAGAAATCGACACGTCCCCCAGGTAGATGCAGCGATCGAAACTCAAGTTGATGTGCCAACACTCTGGCCCCCCAAGGAAGGTCAGATGCACATCACCAGAAATCCGTGCATGCGTGCCTCCATGCTCCACAGTAGGTGCTAGTCTTGATCAGGCCAGAAGCCGGGAAAATCGGGAGTTTCAATCTCCTTGTCGTCGTCTTCGATAGATGCAATGTACATATACAGGTAACACGTAACAGAAATACAGAAAAGAGGTAAGACATCCTACCATCATTACCAATTATATTAGATAACAATTCAGAACAACATTTCCAAATAATAAGCAGTAAATCCAACAGTAAGCAGATAAACAGTTCCAGGCAGACATTCATTACAATAATGATCAAATAATTCACATTTACGAACAGTAATGATTTACAATGACAGATTATTTCATGGTGCACATGCATGCTTTCCCAAATTCCTACTCCATGGAGCTAGACTCAAACAGTCGGAGAGAAAGATCAGGGGACATGTCTAGAACTCACGCCGCGCCAAAGTGCTATAAATCAATAACTTCCACGTGCACATCCAGGCATTGTACAGACATTCCACTCTAGATCACGATATAGGACAGTGTCTCGGTCTGGATTGTCGGTGCGTTTGCATCGGTTTGCCCCACGGGTAGGAGAGCTACCAACTGCCCATTGTGAAGGACCCGCACCCCGATGCCCCCAAGGTCATAACATGACCTACACTAGTCTACTCGAACCCCCCCTAAGGTGTGTTCAATCTCCTAGGCAACTTGGCCTTACAACAGTCCACAGGACATTCACAATGCATAAGACTCTATGCATGAACATGTATGGTCAACATTACATACTATTCCATAATATGCCACAATTGGCCAAGATAAGCATCAACACATAAATGGTCACTCACATAGACCAATAATGTCATAATATTGAAATCAAATAAGGTAATACATTTCTAAGGTCCATTATGCCTTCTTATTCAAGTTTTGTTATTCTTACAAGAATCCGTCACTAAGTAAGTTTCCATAATTAATTGAATTTTCTAAAGTAATTTATTTTCATACACTTAGAATGGTTATTCTAAGGTTTCAAAATCTCACACTCTCTTGTTCTTACTCTTGTAAAATTTTCTCAAATTTCATGACAAGTTCCTTCCTTAGTCCTTTAAAATTTATGAATTTCCAATTGTATTTAATTCTTCCAAATTTGCTACCTTGCTAACCTATTGCCTATGTTTCAATCATTTAATTTTCTAAATTCCAAGATTACCAAAAATTACATAATTAAGTCCCAAATAGCCCTAGAGGTTGTGGCCTCCCTAGTGGGTTCAATTCTCAATTTTTCCATTTCATTGATTTTATATTACACACTTGATTAATTTAGTCATTCACTTGTTAAAATTTGCTCACTAAGAACACATCAATTTAAACCCCAAAACTGTGGCCACCCAAGAACCATCCACACATCAATTTATTCCTTTTCCTATCTTCGAATCCATTCCAATGTTCCAATGTACATCAACAATCAATCCAATGGCACAAACAAAATAAAATCAACATGCAAACATGCTAATCACAAAATCAAAGAATAACCCTCTTTAGGGTTTTCTCAAAATCAATCATAACCAAGGTTCCTAAATGCTAATAGAGGTTGAGGAGGAGTGTCTTCCTCTTACCCAAGTGAAGAAATCAAGAGAAACCTCCAAGAATCTCCTTGCAATTTCGGATTGGTGCCACCCAAAGCCCTAGAAATTTCAACTTCATTAGAATAACACAATGGCTTGAAAAATGGAGTGTAGGTGGTCACAAAAACACCCTTGAAACCGAAAATGAAGAGAAGAGGAGAAGAGTCTTGAAGCTTACCCAAAAACCCTAACCTTGAAGCTTGAAGAAGGTGGTGAAAATGGTGGAATTTCAAGATGTTCCAAGCAAGAAAGGTGTTTAGGAGGTAGAGAGGATTAAGAAAATGGGATTGGTTGGAAATTTTGTGATGGATGAGGGTGAGAAGAGGGGCTGGCCATGGAGCTCTCCTAGAGAGAAGGAGGAGAAAACTAAAATGAAGAAGAAGAAGAAAAGAAGAGAGACAAGGTGCATAAGAAAAATTTTGAAATAAAGTGATGTAGTTAATTAATTGAAGCCAAACAAATTTCCCCCTCCCCAAAAGGCTTGTTCTAGCCGTGAATATGGAGAGAGAGGAGGGATTGGGCGGCATTTGCATGGGGAAAATGGGAGAGAAAATTTCCAAAAAGCTTCCTCCAAGCTTTAATAAGAAGCTTCACACGTTTCACGATAAAGTGAAAGTAAGGTTGTCTCCTAATTGGGCACACTAACACAAATAAATATTTATACTGTCAGTATTATTTTTCCTCCAGTGTAGAAGAGTTACAGACGATGAAAATAATATTTTATTATTCATCGAATGATTTTACAATACCGCAATTTTATTTATCGGGTAAAATTCTCGAAAAACGTAAACTTCATAAATTGTGCCCAGCCTCGGGTTTAGTAAGATCCCCCATCGACAAGCCCACAATTTAGAGTTTACCAGCCACAGGGAAGACATTGCATCTACCTGGGTCCGCTCAGTGCACACACAAAATGAGGAATATATTAAAATATTCGTCGTTTCCGAAAAATTCTGAAAGAATTCACATAAATCACAAATATTAGAAAATGACTATTCGTAATAAAATAAATAATTTCCGGGGTGTTACAATGACCTTAGCAGGTCTCAGCTCAGTGTGCACGTAAAACGAAGAATATATTAAAATATTTGACGTTTCCGAAAAATTCCAGAAAAATTCCTAAAAATCTAGAATATTATAAGATGATCATCTGTAATCAAATAAACACTTTTCGGTATGTTACAACACTCCCCAACTAAAAAGAAATTTTCTCCTCGAAATTTACGTACCTTAGAAAAGATATGAGTGTTGTTTTTTTCATTTTATCCTCCAGTTCCCAAGTTGCATCACCAGTCGTTTCATTCCAGATCACCTTCACCAATGGAATTTCCTTGCCTCTAAGTTGCTTTATCCATCGATCCTCTATTCTCATAGGAGACGCCTCATAGGTCAAGTTCTCTTTTAACTGTACTGTGTCCGGTGCTATGACATGACTTGGGTCAAGTAAATATTTACGCAGTTGTGACACATGGAAGACATTGTGTATGTTGGAAAGAAAAGAGGGTAAAGCTATCTGGTAAGCTACTGGACCTATCCGGCGAAGAATTTGGTAAGGTCCAAGGAATTTTGGAGTGAGTTTTCTAGATTTCAAAGCCCGGCCGACCCTAGTCGTGGGTGTGACTTTGAAGAATACGTGCTCACCTTCCTCAAACTCAAGAGGCTTTCTCCTTTTATCCGCATAACTCTTTTACCGGCTCTGAGCAGTTCTCATCTTCTCTTGAATCATCTTGACCTTCTTGGTCGTCTATTGAATGATATCTGGTCCAATCGTGAGTCGTTCACCGTCTTGGTACCAACACAGTGGTGTCCGACACCGTCGTCCATAAAGGGCTTCATAGGGTGCCATCCCTATACTCGAATGATAACTGTTGTTGTAGTAGGTGAATTCTATCAGTGGTAGAACTTCATCCCAACATCCAATCTGTTCTATAGTACAAGCTCTAAGCAAATCTTCTAAAGATTGGATCGTTCTTTCCGATTGACCATTAGTTTGTGGGTGGTATGCTGAACTTAGACATAACTTTGTTCCCAACGATGCCTGCAGACTCTGCCAGAATTTTGAAGTAAACCTCGGATCCCTATCCGAGACAATACTCGTAGGCATACCATGCAATCTAACGATCTCTCCAATATATAGCTGGGTCAACTTCTCCAGACTGTACTTTATGTTGATCGATAGGAAATGAGCTGACTTTGTGAGCCGATCAACTATTACCCAAATCGAGTCGTGTCCTCTCTTTGTCCTTGGCAAACCCACAACAAAATCTATTGCAATGCTATCCCATTTCCATTCGAGAACAAACAATGGTTGCAGCAATCCTGCAGGTCTTTGATGTTCCACTTTAGCTTTCTGACAGACTAGACAAGTCGATACGCATCTAGTGACGTTACTCTTCATCCCATGCCACCAGAACAACTTCTTCAAGTCTTGGTACATCTTCGTTATGCCTGGGTGCATATTCAGCATGCTGGTGTGAGCATGATCCACAATATATCGTCTAAGCCCTTGGTCACGGGGAATACAAACTCTACCCCGGAACCTCAAAATCCCGTCTGTTCCTTCCTCGAATTCTGTTTCCTTGCCTTGACTCATCAGTTCCCTCACTTCTTGCAAGAATTTATCGACCTTCAACTTTTTCCGTATGTCCTCCATTAGCTCGCTTGAGATGGTGACCATGTTCATACAGATCTTTCTTAGTTTCAACTCTACAAATGACCAAACATCTCTAAACTGTTTGATGAGCTCTCTTTCCTTGATCATCAGGGCAGAAACACTGACGGTCTTCCTACTCAAGGCACCAGCCACGACGTTCGCTTTGCCAGGGTGCTAGAACAACTAGAAATCATAGTCCTTTAGGAATTCTAGCCATCTCCATTGCCTCATGTTCAGTTCTTTCTGATCATACAAATATTTCAAGCTTTTGTGATCACTGTAGATGTTGAATGTTGCTCCATAGAGGAAATTCCTCCATATCTTCAGGGCAAAAACCACAGCTGCTAGCTCCAAATCGTGCGTCAGATAGTTCTTTTCATGCACTTGCAACTGTTGCGAAGCATAAGCTACCACTCTTCTGTGTTGCATAAGAACAGATCCCAATCCTTGGTATGAAGTGTCACAGTACACCTCGAATGGCTCATTTGGATCAGGCAGCACCAATACTGGTGAGGTGGTTAGCCGTTTCTTCAACTCTTGGAAACTCTGCTCGTAGCTATCAGTCCATTCAAAAGCTTGGTTCTTCTTTGTCAGCTGAGTGAGTGGTCCGGTAATTTTGGAAAACCCTTCTATAAACCTTCTGTAATATCCGGCTAAACCCACGAAGCTACGAATTTCTATCACTGACTTCGGTCATTCCCATTATAACACTGCCTCCACTTTTGATGGATCCACTGCGATCCCTTCCTTCAAGATCACATGGCCTAAAAACTTAACCTCATCTAGCCAAAACTCACATTTCGACAGCTTGGCATACAGTTCTTTCTCCTTCAGAATTTGAAGAACAATGCTGAGGTGTTCAGCATGATCCTTCTGATTCTGTGAATATATCAAAATATCGTCAATGAAGACAACAACGAACCTGTCCAGATAAGGACGAAAGATCTGATTTATATAATCCATGAAGATAACAGGCGTATTCATTACACCAAACGACATCACAAGGTATTCGTAATGACCGTATCAGGTACGAAAAGTAGTCTTGGGCACATCCTCTGCCTTTACTCTTATCTGATGGTATCCGGATCTCAGATCAATCTTCGAAAACACCGCTGCTCCCCTCAGTTGGTCCATTAAATCGTCAATTCTTGGGAGTGGATACTTGTTCTTGATTGTCAGCTTGTTTAACTACCTATAGTCCACACACAATCGCGAGGTACCGTCCTTCTTTCGAACTAACAACACTGGCACTCCCCAGGGTGATACACTCGGTCTGATGAATTGTTTGTCCAAAAGCTCCTCTAGTTGTTTCTTGAGCTCTGCCAATTCCGTTGGTGACATCCGATAAGGTGCTTTAGACACGGGACCAGCTCCCGGTATAAGGTCAATAGCAAATTGTATCTCACGCGTCGGTGGTAAACCAGGAACATCTTCGAGGAAGATTTCAGGAAACTCCTTCACCACTAGAATAGTACTCAGATCAGCCTCGCTCTCGATTTTCAAAGAAGATAGCAGCATGTATCCTTGAGCTCCTTCTTTCAAGAAAGCTCATACTTGGTTGGCCGTCAAGTATCTAGAATCTTCATCCACAGGAAAGACTATGATTTTTCTAGAGCAATCTAACAGAACATGGTTGGAAGACAACCAGTCTATCCCTAAGATTATATCTAGTTGTCAAAGAGGTAAACAGATCAAATCGACAGAAAAGATTCGACCTTCAACAATTAGGGGACACTTCAAACAGACTTTGGTAGTAACTACCGGTTTGTCAGTAGGGGTTGAGACAGTCAAATCAAAGGGTAGTTCAGACACAGGTAAGCCAAGTCGTAGCACACAGTCATAGGATATGAAAGAATGGGTTGCCCCAGAGTCGTACAGTACTTTTAAAAGATTACCTTCTATGGTGCCTTCTCCTTGAATTAAGTCTTCGAATTCGGAGGATTCAGCTCCGCTCATGGTGTAGACTCGACCTCCGGCTTGCGGTTTCTTGGCTTGAGTTGCATTGATTAAAGGTTCAGTCTTTGCTTGGTTGCAATCTTTGGACATGTGGCCCGGTTTGCCACATCTGAAGCAAATAAATCCTTTGATCGTGTAGTCTCTCGTGTGATGGTCTTTTCCACACTTTAGGCATTTAGACGGATATGCCACAGTCTGACCAGTCTGGTTCCCAATAGAACCTCCACCAGAACTTCCACCAGTTTGTTGCTAACCTCCCACTGGTCAGGAATAGGGTTTCTTTTGGAAGTGGTTTGAACCACTGCCTCCACCTCTTTGGAACCTTGCAGGTCCAAAGTTCTTGCTCCTCGAGTCTCTAGCTTGTTCCAAGGCCTCAACTTCACAGCATGTGTCCAATAGTTCTGAGAATACTTTAATTTTCAGAGTGATTACAGCCTTCTTCACTTGGTACCTCAACCCTTCAGTGAACTTCCAACACTTCCAAGCTTCATCCGTTTGATGCTGATAATGTGTTGAGAACTTCTCCAGGTTCTCAAATCTAGCCGCATATTCACTAACGGTCATGTTCCCCTGTCTCAGGTTGAGGAACTCCATCTCTTTCATATGTCTCACATTTGTAGGAAAGTATTTGTCCAAGAATTTGTTCTTGAACACGTCCCACGTGATGTCAGTTCCTTCGGCTTCCAGTGCTCTCTGAGCTCTGTTCCACCAATCTTCGGCGTTGCCCACAAGTATGAAGGTAGCATAGTTCACCTTCTTGTCTTCGGCACAGTTCATGCCATGGAAGACTTTCTCCAGCTCTTTGATCCACAAACTAGCCTTGTCCGGGTCAAATTCTCCCTTGAATTGTGGAGGGTTGTGGCAACGAAATTCTACCAAGATCTGTGCATTGGCAGTCGCCTCGAGCTGTTGAGCAGCTCTCTCTTGTTGCTAAACAGCACGCTCATTTTGTTGCGCGATGACTTCCACCATCCTCTGCATTGCTTCTATAGCGACTGCTATTTCTTCACCTCTCGCCATCTCGCTCTTCCTTAAATCAGGTTAACTGAAAAGCATAAGGAAAGTCAGATGTATCCATTTGGAATACCAATCACAAAGATTCACACAGCACAAACAAGACAAACGCACACACAAGACCCAAAGAAACATAAATCGGGGCTCTGATACCAACTTAAAGTAACGCCCCTTTTTGGAGAGGGAACGTCACATTATTAAACATAAATGAAAATGTAGAAAATAAAATTTTTCTGAATTAAGACCCAGTTCATTAGTCTAAAGTTAACTTGTTCGATGCTTTAATACGTGAGTAAAAAGGTGATATATTATTTTTTTGTTAATTACTAAAACTCAATGACGAAACTGGAATGGCAGTGAAGAGTAAGACAGAAAATAAAATTCACATCCGAATGATACGCATATATATATATATTTAAATATCAACTGTACTTTAAATACAAGCCTGGAAATTTCCAAAAAGCAAAACTATACCTGCCCAAAGGATCATAACTATACATCCCCAAATATCAAAATATACAGCCCACCAAAATACAAAACATCAAGCCCCCAAAATAAAACACTGGCAGCCATCAGCAGCTACCAGAAAAGTCAGTCCCTCAGAGGAGGAGGTGTAACACCCTCCATAGGACGTCACATTTTAAAATAAAACATAAAACCAAATAAAATCATTTTATAAAAGCTTTGAATTCTAAAGGATAAATTTTAAAATTTCTTTTCGCGAAAATATAAACTTACTAAAAATTATAAGTAAAACAGAAATTAGATCGAATTAATTAATACACATATTATATATTCCACAAAATATTCAACAACAACTTAAAACATAACATTTACAGACTCAGAGAAACAGTAGCAAACCCAAAGACGGGTACTACTAATAGCACGGTAACAACACTAACGAGAAAAACCCAACCTACAAGTTCCATTTCTTCATCAACTGCATCCTGTTGAAACTTGGAAAATTACACCTTGACGTCGTCACCAACTTCCGAATATTGCCTCCAATAAGTTTGAGAAACTTCCTTCGTCTACTATACGAATTTAACAAATACAACACAACAAAGCAATACAGTAAAGAGGTGAGATCCCCTTTCACCAGTACAAGTACGGTAGCAAAGAATGATACGAATGACAAAGTCATTCCATACACACAGATATTACAAATACAATCATGTTATCAATTTATAAATAAAATCAAATAAGCATATATCATAATAAAATAAACTACAATAACATTACTAGGATAGATATAACAATTCATATAATATAAAATGCCATAACAAGAATCATAACAATATAAAAGAAAGATTAAAGGTAACAACAACATATAATATCACAAATAAAAGATAACAATGTACAGACAAAATACAACATATAAACATATAATATCACAGATAAAAGATCACAGAAAAAAAATCACAGATAAAAATATAATCAATAACAACACAGATACATGTGCAATATGACACAATCCTACTCCATGGAGCTAAAAACATACAGACATCAGAGAGAATGACCCGCAAAATCTATTAGTACCACGGCTGCCCAACCAAACTATTGCGCTGTCACACGTTGCATCTATAGCCCCACGTCACATGGAACCCATTGTCTAAGGCGTGGTGTAGTTCACGGTCTCACGTTGTGGCACTACAGGCAATGTACTATTAGACTTTACAAGATCTCGATTAAAAATAGTGTGTGTCGAGTCCATTACTGTGTTGCCAATTACCACGGCCCAGAGGAGCAACCCTACTGTCCACAAATGGAATTTTGCACACTAATGTCTCCAAGTTCATTCAAAATTGAACCACATTACGTTTATCGCACCGACAATACGATGTTATTCACCTCATCAATCAATTCACCAAAAATGGCATTAACTCAATGCATGATAAAAAAATAAGAAATTACCAAAATACCCTCAATGGTATAAAAATATATCCTCAAAGATAACCAGATATAGTATGTCCCACCAGACAAATACTGTTCCAAAGCCTGTACGGGTTCACCTCATAGCCCGACAGCGAAAATATATAGAATACCCTCAACGGTATAAAATATACAGTTTCGGTCAATCGCGTAGAAATTTTATCGCGTTTTCACAATCTCGTCGTTTTTATAAACGTTTTTAAATAGCGTAAATTTATTTTTCTGTTTTTAAAATCGCGTAGAGTTTTTAAAACGTTTTCTCAATCGCGTAAGATTTTTAAATCATTTTCTTCTTCGAATTCCTTAAAAATCACTATTTAAAATAAACAGAAATAATATTTAATACATTTAAACTACGTAGAATATTTTCCATACCGCATACTATCTTTTGGATATCTTTTCTATCTTATTTGTCCATTTTTAATAAAAATTGACAGTATTATGTTTTAGAAAACTTATAATAATGGTTTCCTAACTTTTCTCGTAAAAATTTGTTTACTTAATTTTTAACCATATAATTTAACTTTTTGAAAACCACTAACATGCTTCAAAATATAATATGAGTCATATGTTAGCAATTTACAAAAGTTACTGTATTTACTTCTAACAGTAAAAATCATTAGTTTAAATTTCTTAAACTTAATTCTAATCAATTTATTTCTTCAAAACTCATTGTAATAAAATCCTTTTGGCATTTATTACTTAACCTTAGTTGAAAACAATTCTATAAATCAAAAACATTTAAATTTGGCATATTGGCCGAAAATCATTCTATGCTTTATAATTCATTCCTAGTTATTTCCATACATTTAATCTCTTATAAAATTCTTGATCTAATTAAATTATCTAGTCAATAGTTAGAAAATAAATTTGGATCAAAGGTATGTGGCATGTTGGCCAAATTTAACAAAGTCTTTGTATTTGATCTTTAAATTATGTTTCATTTTCTAAATCCATGTCTAATTTATTGTATTACCTAAATTCATTAAATCATTGTTTTAGAAAATGGTTTGGAAATGATTTTAGAAATCATAATTGCTTGGCTTTGGCATGTTGGCCGAAATACCTAATTTTATCCATTGATTCACAAATTCATTTTTCTTACTCTAAACAAATTGGTAACTTGTCAATTTTCCTAGGTTAATTAAATTCAACTTTTAGAAAATTGATGAGAACATTTTGGTTCTCCTCTTTGCCTTGAGGCCGTGAGCTTGGATTTGTGTTCTTTGGAACACTCATGCAAATCATTGTATGTTATTTACATGTTATAATAATTATCATGCATATATATATACATACCATATACTAAAACAACCATAAAACACATACAAATTATTAAAGCTATTAGACATGTTACACACATAACACATACAAAATATTAAAGCTATTAGACATGTTTTCACATATAATCAATCACAATTAGGAAAGACTATAAACAATCAAGTGAATTAATCCTTATGGATTCTTCACTACAAACACATACATTCCTCACCACTAACACATGGTTGATGAGGGTAATCTCCCTCTTACCTCTTGAAGAACCTCCAAAGCTCCTTGTATGCTTCCTTCAAGTAAACTTTCTCCACCAAGAGCTTCTTGAAAATCAAAGAAAACATACAATATTAATACCTAAGGCTCTAAACTAAAATAATCATGGATTAAAATCATGATTAGAACTTTAAAATGGATAAATGTAACACCCCTTGATGTAGCGACTGGAGCATAATCGTCATTACACCACAGTTACTAGATCTAGGCGTGTCACAGTCATGATAACAGTAATTTAAATTCTCAAGAGTCTATGTATTTTTTTTTTTGACAATATGCATAGGTAGAAAATATGAGCCCCGAATGAGATATAAGTATATTCAAGCCATGACACAACCACTGAAATAAAATCATATCTCTTATATATAAATATATATAGTCAATTTACACAAATCACGATGACATAGAATATAATAATTACAGAGTCCAATAAGATACACGGGAATAAAACACTAAAAGGGGGAAAAGTAGTGACCCTGGGATAGGTACTACTAGCGGAGACAAAGCCGCAACCCCATATACACACACGACGCTCGAGTCCCAGTCAACAAGTGAGGCATCAATGCCTCCACGCAACTGCACTCGTACGTAGCCGAAGAAACCTTGTCCAAACGCCTAATCCAATCAACCAAAGTGTGGTCCCTCTTTATCTTCCTCATGATCTTTTATCAATATAAGTATAAAACAGACATACAAAGATATAGGAAACACAGAAAGAGGTAAGACATCCTACATCATTACCAATTATAGCATGCTAGAAACATTACGGCGCCACGCGCCCAAATAGCAAGTCAGAAACAGTATATTCAAATACTAACAGTAAGTCCAACAAGAAGCAGTTAAAACGGTCAGGCGGTAATCATTACAGTAATGAACAGATAAGTCATAATATGGAAAACAGATGATAACAACAATGTATATATATATATATATCATGTCTCATATGCATGTTCTCTCAAACCCCTACTCCATGGAGCTAAACTCAATCAAGCGGAGAGAAAGATCAGGAGACATGTCTGTAACTCGGCTGCCGAGGCCAGTGCTATCAATAAATTTTCTCATGCGCAAATCATGGCATTGTACAGACATTCTACACTAGATCACGATATAGGACGGTGTCAAGTCCGGATCGTCGGTGTGTTTGCATCGGTTTGCCCCACGGCACGAGAGGAGCTCTAAAGCGTCCATGTGGAGGACCCGCACCCCGACGCCCCGAGGTCATAACACGACCCACACTTGTCTATTCGCACCCGCACTAAGGTGTGTTCAATCTCCTAGGCAACTAGGCCTTACAACAGTCTACAAGGACATCACAATGCATAAGACACTATGCATGCTCATGTATGATCCACAATCTCATACAAATTCATAATATGCCACATTAGGCCAATATAAACATCAATATATAAGTGGTCACTCACATGGACCCATAATCACATAATATCAATACCACATCAAGTTATACGTCATTAAGTTCATTATGAATCCTAAATTAGAATTTGTTCCTCATTTCAAGGTTCATGTTCAAAAGTCAATTTAACATACCATGGCAATTCAATTTTTAATAATTTACATTTTATGCAAGCCCTTAAGTCTCACACTCTCATATTCTTTACTCACTTAGATTTACCTTAAGTCTTATGATGGATTCACCTTTTAGTCTAAATTTTACCAAATCATTTCAATCCCTTAATTATCCGCTCCAACACCTAGGTTATTACTTGCCTAATTGATTATGCCTTCAAGCTACCAAATTACATAATTTCACCCAAAAAGGGCTAGGAGGCCGTGACCTCCCTAGGAACTCAATTCCTAGTTCTTTCCAACTCAACACCATTGGTTGCACCCTAAATTCACTTGATCCTCACTTGTTACACTAGCTCACCAATGACCCCAAATTGGGCTCAAAACCGTGGCCACCACTCGGGTTTCAATCTCAATTCTTTTCTTCCATTACATCCCATTTTTATCTCTTGATTAATTCCAATTCAATGCTTGTTACAATTTATCACAATTTCTCTTAATTACTAGCCCCAAAACCGTGGCTACCAAGAAGGATTCTCAAAGGTCATTCTTCCATTTCCAATCACAACATCCACTCAAATATTCCATTACATACGTTGGTTAATTTGAATCTTATACCAATTACAATTTCAACACAAACTCCTCTAGTTTTCTAGCCTAAAACCGTGACACTACTTGGTGGGTGTTCAATCATTTTTATTCCATTTTAAATCATTAAATCCAATCTAACATTCCATTATATTCAACAATTCAATCCAATAGCATAAATAAATAAAAATCAACACATAGCATAATTAATCATTAAATTCAAGAACAACCCTCATTAGGGTTCTTCCACAAATCAAACAATCAAGGTTCCTAGATGCTAAAAATGGTTGAAGAGGAGTGTCTTCCTCTTACTTGAGTGTAGAAATCAAATGGACTCCAAGAAAGCTCCTTGGATTTTCTGATTTGGCCACCAAAACCCTAAGAAAATGGTGATTTGTTAGAATCAATATCAAGGCTTGAAAAATCAACCATGGATGACCATTAAAGGAACCAAAATCACGAAATCAAGAGAAGAGAATGAGTGGTCATGAAACTTACCCAAAATGCTCAAAGTTGGAGCTTGAAGAAGATGATGAAAATGGAGGATTCTCAAGAAACTCCAAGAAGAAAAAGTGTTTAGAATGTTGAGAGGATTGAGAAAATGTATTTAGTTTAAATTTTTGTGATGGTTGGGGTGGTGGAGATGGGCTGGCCGAATGGCCTTGTAGAGGGAAGGAGGAGAAGAAAAATGGAGAAGAAGAAGAAGAAATGGTAGAGAGAGAAAGTGTTTGATAATTATGATTAAAGTGTAGCAAAATTAGCTAAATGAAAGGCAATTATTTGCCTTGCATGGGCTGCTACCAGCCGTGCAAAGAGAGAGAGAAGAGAGAGGGAAATGGCTTCCAAGAGAAGCTAAGGCACATGGGTCAATGTTTGGGTCAAAGCTTCTTAAGGAAGCTTTGATTATTTAACCATTAAATTTGAATTAAAGTAGATAGATTTGACATAAAGTAGATTACATTAGGATAATATGATAGGATTTTTATTACACACTATTATCCAATGGATAATAGTTACAGTTGACAGAAGTCAGTATTTAATTAATCTGACAGATGAATTTTTTTCGCTGTATTGATTTAATTGTATCTGTAAAGATTTCTCGAAAACTATGAAACCTCGTAAACTGTGTCAAGTCTCGGATTTAGTAAGATCCCCCGTCGACTTGTCCATAGTCCAAGGTTCTCAGAGAAAACATCGCGTTTCTACGGTTTCCTCTTTAAAGACGCACAAACGAGGAATATATTAAAATATTCGACGGTTCCGGAAAATTCCCAGAAAATTTCCAAAAATTGCAAATATTATAAAACGACTATTCGTCATATAATTTTCCAATTTTTGAAGCACTACAATCGTTTTCACGACTCTGCTTTCGAGTTTCACGCAAAACGAGGAATATATTAAAATATTCGTCGTTTAGAAAAATTCGAGAAAAATTCACATAAATCACAAATATTAGAAAATGACTATTGGCGGCGAAATAATTAGTTTCCGGAGCGTTACAATCGACCCCAAGCAATTTCACGGCTCGGTGTGCACGCAAAACGAGGAATATATTAAAATATTCCGCGTTCTCAGAAAAATCCAGAAAAATTCTAGAAAATTCCAAATATTGTAAAATGATTATTTATCCTGAAATTATTAATTTTCGGGATGTTACAACACTCTCCTTCAAATAGAAATTTCGTCCTCGAAATTTTCATCCCTTAGATCAAACATTAACGTGTTTCTTCACCTTATTTTCTTACCCTCAGATTGTGTCTCTAGTTACGTCAATCTAGATCACCCTTACCAACGCGATCTCTATATCTTTGCGTTGCTTTATTCTTCTATTCTCAATCTTCACGAGAAGTTCCTCATCAATCAGACTCTCTCTGAATTGTTAGGGTTTAGTTTAATGACGTGGCTGGATCGGTGACATACTTTCGCGATCGTGACATATGGAAGACATCATGGAGATTTAGAAAGGAAGGATGACAGAATCTGCTGACAAGCTATTGAACCAAACCCGAAACGAAATTTGATATAGTCCAAAGAAGTTTTGGAATGGGTTTATTAGTAACCCAGACAGGACGACACTGAAACTAAACGTTATACTCCTCCAAAAACTCTAATCACCTTTCCTGTCTCATGTTCAGCCACTTTTTATCGAATGGATACTTCAGGTCCTTGTGATTGCTAAAGGCGTTGATCGTAGTAAGCGTCTCCATATTCTCAGAGAAATTTTAACTACTACTAGCACCAAACTGTGAGTTAGGCAATTCCCAATGTGTCCTCAACTACCTTGAGGTGTAGGTCACAACCTTCCTAACCTTACATGAACACATGTCCTAGATTTTAATGTAAAGCATAAAATTCTCCAAACAGTTCCCTGGGATTAGGTAGAACCAAATCTGACAAGCATTCGAATGTCTCCTCGACCTTTAAAATCTTTCTTCACACGCGTTAGTCCATAAAAGTTTTGATTCTCTTCTCGTAAACTGAGCAAAATATCCGGCTATCTTGGAGGATCCATTGATACTCCTTCAGTCTATGTGTCTTCTTCGATAAAACTAACTAATTCCACCAGCTATGTGTCTCTTTTACGGTCTCCGATCTTTCCTTTCGAAGAACTGCTTCAATCTCTTGGGAATCCACAACAATCCCTCCGTTTGGAATTTCATGATCCAAAACTGAACCTTCTCAATTAAGAATCCGTACTCGATACTTTGGCATTTGCTCTCTCTCCTTTAAAGTCAGGAAAACTATGCCGAGATGTCTAATGTGTATCTCCATATTTTCGAGAATAGATCAGAATGTCATCATCAATGACAATGATAATTCTATTCTAGGTAAGGACAAAAGATACAATTCATGTCACTCATGAATACGACAAGAGGATTTGTTATTCCGAACGGCACCACGGGACACCCATAATGCCCATAGTGCATTCGAAATCATTTCTGGGACATTCTCAATTTCCGCGAATTTAATGATGACCAGGACGTACATCTTTCTCCGAGGATACTCACCCTTGATCATAATCTCGTTCGTTTGACGATGGTGTTCATCTCACTGAGATGTCCCATTCTTCTCCTTAACTGACAGCACTGTAGTTCATCACAAGAAACTTACCGACTACAATGGTGACAGTCATATTCCCTTTCTTTCGTCGTCCTCTCGCAAAAGGTAACACGTATCCTTGGATTTCTTTTCCCTCACAACGCTTCAACTTTGTTGGCTGTTACGAACTCAAAAGCCTTAGTTTCGAAAATCACTAAGGTGTTGGTCGAAACGCTCTAACAGGTGATAATCGGGAAACGACCAATCAATTTCTAGAATCATGGGCTCAAATAGATATGATTTTAGGTAAGCAAGATAGATCAACGAAAGATTCAGTCTTTAGTAGAAATAGAATAGATTACATAGACTTAGGTGTCAACGACAAGTCTTAATAACAGAAATGGAAATAATTTAAGTTGAAGATAGGAAAGATACAGATGAATCCTAATGATCCATAAAGTTACAAATTGTAAAAGCAAGGGTTACCCCTGAAATTATACAACACGATTACAGGATCGTCATTTGAGGCATAACTTCCACGGTTTAGATCTCCGAATTTTGAAGTCTCAGCACCTTCCAAGGTATAAGTTCTGGCTTCCGCTTGTGGTTCTACAGCCTTTACAGCATTGACTGAAGAATTTGCCTTTGCTTGGTCGCAGTTGCAAGAGACGTGTCCAGGCTTTCCGCATCTAAAACAGATTATCCTTTTGATCTTACACTCCCTCGTGAAGTGTTCCTTTCCGCATTTCATACATCTTGGTGAAGATGTCGGGATCGATTGGATACACCGCCACTAGTACTTTGTCCAGAATTGGTTGTTGTTGTTGTTTCCCGATACCCGTGCGCATGGTTTTCGCTAAAGGCGGTTAACTTTTCTATTATTCCTCCTTTGGAATCTAGGTAGTCCACGTTTGCCCGAAGTCGACTTTCCTCCAACAGATTCTCGAACCTCAACTTCCAACTCTCGTTGTTGCGTGATCCTCTCGATCCGGTAA
The DNA here is from genome assembly GCA_029884605.1 of Ormosia emarginata. NCBI lineage: Eukaryota > Viridiplantae > Streptophyta > Magnoliopsida > Fabales > Fabaceae > Ormosia > Ormosia emarginata. The sequence goes on from JAQQTP010000074.1 coordinate 6,383,669, forward strand.
GTTGTCATCTCAGCTACCATTTGCCTTTCTTTTGCCGTCGTGGCCATACTTCTATTGTCTTGTCCCGCGCTCACATGTATACGTCTGTCACGAGCCACCGCCCTTGCATGTCTACTACGAGCCATTGAATCTCTCTGAAGACGGACATAATTATAACAAACAAAAAAAAATTACTTCAAACAATGTTATCTCCCTATGAAAACCAAACACAGAGAGTCACACAATCCACACAATTCAAGCAAGACAAGCTCAATTCCATACATCCTAACTATCTCCGGCTCGAACTTCTTAACTTCTTCATTCTCGCTCCCACACGCGCCGCAATCCCTCGTAAGTCGTCAACTCCCAAACCGCTTCTCGAATCTAGTTTACACTAACTATTTCTTTCTCCGAGAAGATCGGTTTTCCAAAACCTTTTGATCTCCTCACAAAAGAATTCCTATTTCCCTAACATAATACGCCTAGGTGAAGTCATAGTTTCTCGTACATACTGAGAACATTACACACCGAGTAGGCCGGTCCTCAATATCATGCAACCGTATAACAAGTAGCTATCAACATTCAACCTACAAAGAAGCCATGCATTCCTTTCCCATCATCTCAATCAAGAGACAAGGAAGTGCACAACAGACCAAATTCTAATATGCCTAAACATAGCAAGTCCATACCCCGGCTCAACAGGATGAACTGCTCTGATACCACCTAATGTAACACCCCTTGATGTAGCGACTGGAGCATAATCGTCATTACACCACAGTTACTAGATCTAGGCGTATCACAGTCATGATAACAGTAATTTAAATTCTCAAGAGTCTATGTATTTTTTTTTTTGACAATATGCATAGGTAGAAAATATGAGCCCCGAATGAGATATAAGTATATTCAAGCCATGACACAACCACTGAAATAAAATCATATCTCTTATATATAAATATATATAGTCAATTTACACAAATCACTGATGACATAGAATATAATAATTACAGAGTCCAATAAGATACAGCGGGAATAAAACACTAAAAGGGGAAAAGTAGTGACCCAGGGATAGGTACTACTAGCAGACAAAGCTGCAACCCCATATACACACACGACGCTCGGAGTCCCAGTCAACAAGTCAGGCATCAATGCCTCCACGCAACTGCACTCGTACGTAGCCGAAGAAACCTTGTCCAAACGCCCAATCCAATCAACCAAAGTGTGGTCCCTCTTTATCTTCCTCACGATCTTTTATCAATATAAGTATAAAACAGACATACAAAGATATAGGAAACACAGAAAGAGGTAAGACATCCTACATCATTACCAATTATAGCATGCTAGAAACATTACGGCGCCACGCGCCCAAATAGCAAGTCAGAAACAGTATATTCAAATACTAACAGTAAGTCCAACAGTAAGCAGTTAAACAGTCCAGGCAGGTAATCATTACAGTAATGAACAGATAAGTCATAATATGGAAAACAGATGATAACAACAATGTATATATATATATATATATCATGTCTCATATGCATGTTCTCTCAAACCCCTACTCCATGGAGCTAAACTCAATCAAGCGGAGAGAAAGATCAGGAGAGACATGTCTCAGTAACTCGGCTGCCGAGGCCAGTGCTATCAATAAATTTTCTCATGCGCAAATCATGGCATTGTACGGACATTCTACACTAGATCACGATATAGGACGAGTGTCAAGTCCGATCGTCGGTGTGTTTGCATCGGTTTGCCCCACACGAGGAGCTCTAAACCGTCCATGTGGAGGACCCGCACCCCGACGCCCCGAGGTCATAACACGACCCACACTTGTCTATTCGCACCCGCACTAAGGTGTGTTCAATCTCCTAGGCAACTAGGCCTTACAACAGTCTACAAGGACATCACAATGCATAAGACACTATGCATGCTCATGTATGATCCACAATCTCATACAAATTCATAATATGCCACATTAGGCCAATATAAACATCAATATATAAGTGGTCACTCACATGGACCCATAATCACATAATATCAATACCACATCAAGTTATACGTCATTAAGTTCATTATGAATCCTAAATTAGAATTTGTTCCTCATTTCAAGGTTCATGTTCAAAAGTCAATTTAACATACCATGGCAATTCAATTTTTAATAATTTACATTTTATGCAAGCCCTTAAGTCTCACACTCTCATATTCTTTACTCACTTAGATTTACCTTAAGTCTTATGATGGATTCACCTTTTAGTCTAAATTTTACCAAATCATTTCAATCCCTTAATTATCCGCTCCAACACCTAGGTTATTACTTGCCTAATTGATTATGCCTTCAAGCTACCAAATTACATAATTTCACCCAAAAAGGGCTAGGAGGCCGTGACCTCCCTAGGAACTCAATTCCTAGTTCTTTCCAACTCAACACACCATTGGTTGCACCCTAAATTCACTTGATCCTCACTTGTTACACTAGCTCACCAATGACCCCAAATTGGGCTCAAAACCGTGGCCACCACTCGGGTTTCAATCTCAATTCTTTTCTTCCATTACATCCCATTTTTATCTCTTGATTAATTCCAATTCAATGCTTGTTACAATTTATCACAATTTCTCTTAATTACTAGCCCCAAAACCGTGGCTACCAAGAAGGATTCTCAAAGGTCATTCTTCCATTTCCAATCACAACATCCACTCAAATATTCCATTACATACGTTGGTTAATTTGAATCTTATACCAATTACAATTTCAACACAAACTCCTCTAGTTTTCTAGCCTAAAACCGTGACACTACTTGGTGGGTGTTCAATCATTTTTATTCCATTTTAAATCATTAAATCCAATCTAACATTCCATTATATTCAACAATTCAATCCAATAGCATAAATAAATAAAAATCAACACATAGCATAATTAATCATTAAATTCAAGAACAACCCTCATTAGGGTTCTTCCACAAATCAAACAATCAAGGTTCCTAGATGCTAAAAATGGTTGAAGAGGAGTGTCTTCCTCTTACTTGAGTGTAGAAATCAAATGGACTCCAAGAAAGCTCCTTGGATTTTCGGATTTGGCCACCAAAACCCTAAGAAAATGGTGATTTGTTAGAATCAATATCAAGGCTTGAAAAATCAACCATGGATGACCATTAAAGGAACCAAAATCACGAAATCAAGAGAAGAGAATGAGTGGTCATGAAACTTACCCAAAATGCTCAAAGTTGGAGCTTGAAGAAGATGATGAAAATGGAGGATTCTCAAGAAACTCCAAGAAGAAAAAGTGTTTAGAATGTTGAGAGGATTGAGAAAATGTATTTAGTTTAAATTTTTGTGATGGTTGGGGTGGTGGAGATGGGCTGGCCGAATGGCCTTGTAGAGGGAAGGAGGAGAAGAAAAATGGAGAAGAAGAAGAAGAAATGGTAGAGAGAGAAAGTGTTTGATAATTATGATTAAAGTGTAGCAAAATTAGCTAAATGAAAGGCAATTATTTGCCTTGCATGGGCTGCTACCAGCCGTGCAAAGAGAGAGAGAAGAGAGAGGGAAATGGCTTCCAAGAGAAGCTAAGGCACATGGGTCAATGTTTGGGTCAAAGCTTCTTAAGGAAGCTTTGATTATTTAACCATTAAATTTGAATTAAAGTAGATAGATTTGACATAAAGTAGATTACATTAGGATAATATGATAGGATTTTTATTACACACTATTATCCAATGGATAATAGTTACGCTGATGTGAAGTCAGTATTTAATTAATCTGACAGATGAATTTTTTTCGCTGTATTGATTTAATTGTATCTGTAAAGATTTCTCGAAAACTATGAAACCTCGTAAACTGTGTCAAGTCTCGGGTTTAGTAAGATCCCCCGTCGACTTGTCCATAGTCCAAGGTTCTCAGAGAAAACATCGCGTTTCTCTGGTTCTGCTCAGCACGCACGCAAAACGAGGAATATATTAAAATATTCGACGGTTCCGGAAAATTCCCAGAAAATTTCCAAAAATTGCAAATATTATAAAAAGACTATTCGTCATATAATTTTCCAATTTTTGAAGCACTACAGTCGTTTTCACGACTCTGCTCGAGTTTCACGCAAAACGAGGAATATATTAAAATATTCGTCGTTTCCGAAAAATTCCAGAAAAATTCACATAAATCACAAATATTAGAAAATGACTATTGGCGGTGAAATAATTAGTTTCCGGAGCGTTACACTGACCCCAGCAATTCTCAGCTCGGTGTGCACGCAAAACGAGGAATATATTAAAATATTTCGCGTTCTCAGAAAAATCCAGAAAAATTCTAGAAAATCTCAAATATTGTAAAATGATTATTTATCCTGAAATTATTAATTTTCGGGATGTTATAATAAAAACATGAAGATCAAAGAACCCTACCTTCAAGGCTTCAAACTTAAGCTTTGAAGAACAAGGTAGAAAAAGGATGATTTAAGCCTAGGTTTCAACTACAAAGTGTCTTGAAATGAAGTAAGGAAGTAAGAAATAAGGTAGTTTAGAATTATAGAAGAGTAAGGAATGAAAATGGGTGGGGAGGCCGTGAGGTTGGAGAAGAAAAAGAGAAGAAATATTTGAGAGCTTTTGCTATTTGGAAATATTTGGAGAAAGATGAAGGTTTGGACTATGCATGGCCGTAAATCACTTTGAGAGAAAGTGAGAAATATTTGTTGTTTTGCTTCTTTGAATGATAGCTAAAATAGAAAAGTGACCAAATATAATTAAGTAGGCAATTTGGCTTTTATTCAAATGCATGGTCGTAAATGCATTGAGAGGAAGAATGATTTGAATTGTTGAATATTGCCTTCCATGTGGTGTCCCGGGGCAGATGAGGGCGGGGAGTGGACGCTGGTGCGAATTGAGGCATGTACAATGGGCGGCTCCTGGCATGCTTCTAGGCGAAGGGTCCCATGAATGAACTGAATACGCACCGGAATGAGAGGGATTCAGAGACTGTGCAGGTATGGGACTGCATAGTTGAGGATGGCTTAAAGGAATTGATTAGGTGTAACCATATCAACAAGTTGCAACTTCTTTTTGGGAGCCTAGAACATAAGAACTCCATTGTTAAGCGTGCTTGACCTGGAGCAATTGTGGGATGGGTGACCTCCTGGGAAGTTTCCTAGGATGCGTGTGAGTGAGGACAAAGCACGCTGAAAAGACCCGTGTTGGTCTGTGGAGACACTCGTCAATCCTGCAAGCAGTCCCGGGATGTTACAAATGGTATCAGAGACGGGACCTCTCCCAGTACGGTGTGGTTCAGGGACGAACCGAGGCGGAAGCTGGTGGGCATGTGGTGTCCGGGGGCGATGATGAGGGCGGGGAGTGGACGCCGGTGCGACCGAGGCATGTACAATGGGCGGCTCCCGGCATGCTTCTAGGCGAAGGGTCCCATGAATGAACCGAATACGCAGGAATGAAAAGGATTCGAGACCGTGTGGGTATGGGACCGCATAGTTGAGGATGGCTTAAAGGAATTGATTAGGCGTAACCATATCAACAAGTTGCAACTTCTTTTCGGGAGCCTAGAACATAAGAACTCCATTGTTAAGCGTGCTTGACTTGGAGCAATTGTGGGATGGGTGACCTCCTTGGAAGTTTCCTAGGATGCGTGTGAGTGAGGACAAAGCACGCTGAAAAGACCCGTGTTGGTCTGTGGAGACACTCGTCAATCCTGCAAGCAGTCCCGGGATGTTACAGGAGGGACCGTATCAGGATCCTCAGCGGGGTCCTCCTCGTCAGAGGAAACCTCCATCGGAACCACGAAGCCACGGGCAGGAGCCCGAGTAGTGGAATCAAAAGAGTCCTCCTGTGGGGTGTAGTAACAGTCACCCCATATCTCCCGAATGGGCAGATAAAATTCCAAACGCAGGCTGATGTAGCAGGTAAAGATCGGCATCTCATGATGCATCTAGGACAAAGAAATCGACACGTCTCCCAGGTAGACGCAGCGATCGGAACTCAAGTTGATGTGCCAACACTCTGGCCCCCAAAGGAAGGTCAGACACACATCACCTAGAAATCCGTGCATGCGTGCCTCCATGCTCCACAGTAGGTGCTAGTCTTGATCAGGTCAGAAGCCGGGAAAATCGGGAGTTTCAATCTCCTTTCCGTCATCTTCGATAGATGCAATGTACACATATAGGTAACACGTAACAGAAATACAGAAAAGAAGTAAGACATCCTACCATCATTACTAATTATAGCAGCCAGAAACAAAATGGCGCAACGCGCCCAGATAACAATTCAGAACATTTCCAAATAATAAGCAGTAAATCTAACAGTAAGCAGATAAACAGTTCCAGGCAGACATTCATTACAATAATGATCAAATAATTCACATTTACGAACAGTAATGATTTACAATGACAGATTATTTCATGGTGCACATGCATGCTTTCCCAAATTCCTACTCCATGGAGCTAGACTCAAACAGTCGGAGAGAAAGATCAGGGGACATGTCTGTAACTCGGCTGCCGCGGCCAAAGTGCTATAAATCAATAACTTCCACGTGCACATCCAGGCATTGTACAGACATTCCACTCTAGATCACGATATAGGACAGTGTCTCGGTCCGGATTGTCGGTGCGTTTGCATCGGTTTGCCCCACGGGTAGGAGAGCTACCAACTGCCCATTGTGAAGGACCCGCACCCCGATGCCCCCAAGGTCATAACATGACCTACACTAGTCTACTCGAACCCCCCCTAAGGTGTGTTCAATCTCCTAGGCAACTTGGCCTTACAACAGTCCACAGGACATTCACAATGCATAAGACTCTATGCATGAACATGTATGGTCAACATTACATACTATTCCATAATATGCCACAATTGGCCAAGATAAGCATCAACACATAAATGGTCACTCACATAGACCAATAATGTCATAATATTGAAATCAAATAAGGTAATACATTTCTAAGGTCCATTATGCCTTCTTATTCAAGTTTTGTTATTCTTACAAGAATCCGTCACTAAGTAAGTTTCCATAATTAATTGAATTTTCTAAAGTAATTTATTTTCATACACTTAGAATGGTTATTCTAAGGTTTCAAAATCTCACACTCTCTTGTTCTTACTCTTGTAAAATTTTCTCAAATTTCATGACAAGTTCCTTCCTTAGTCCTTTAAAATTTATGAATCTCCAATTGTATTTAATTCTTCAAAATTTGTTACCTTGCTAACCTATTGCCTATGTTTCAATCATTTAATTTTCTAAATTCCAAGATTACCAAAAATTACATAATTAAGTCCCAAACAGCCCTAGAGGCCGTGGCCTCCCTAGTGGGTTCAATTCTCAATTTTTCCATTTCATTGATTTTATATTACACACTTGATTAATTTAGTCATTCACTTGTTAAAATTTGCTCACCAAGAACACATCAATTTAAACCCCAAAACCGTGGCCACCCAAGAACCATCCCCACATCAATTTATTCCTTTTCCTATCCTCTAATCCATTCCAATGTTCCAATATACATCAACAATCAATCCAATGACACAAACAAAATAAAATCAACATGCAAACATGCTAATCACAAAATCAAAGAATAACCCTCTTTAGGGTTTTCTCAAAATCAATCATAACCAAGGTTCCTAAAATCTAATAGAGGTTGAGGAGGAGTGTCATCCTCTTACCCAAGTGAAGAAATCAAGAGAAACCTCCAAGAATCTCGTTGCAATTTTGAATTGGTGCCACCCAAAGCCCTAGAAATTTCAACTTCATTAGAATAGCACAATGGCTTGAAAAATGGAGTGTAGGTGGTCACAAAAACACCCTTGAAACCGAAAATGAAGAGAAGAGGAGAAGAGTCTTGAAGCTTACCCAAAAACCCTAACCTTGAAGCTTGAAGAAGGTGGTGAAAATGGTGGAATTTCAAGATGCTCCATGCAAGAAAGGTGTTTAGGAGGTTGAGAGGATTAAGAAAATGTGATTGGTTGGAAATTTTGTGATGGATGAGGGTGAGAAGAGGGGCTGGCCATGGAGCTCTCCTAGAGAGAAGGAGGAGAAAACTAAAATGAAGAAGAAGAAGAAAAGAAGAGAGAGAAGGTGCATAGGAAAATTTTTGAAATAAAGTGATGTAGTTAATTAATTGAAGCCAAACTAATTTCCCCCCCCCCCAAAAGGCTTGTTCCAGCCGTGAATATGGAGAGAGAGGAGGGATTAGGCTTTGCATGGGGAAAATGGGAGAGGAAATTTCCAAGAAGCTTCTTCCAAGCTTACATGAGAAGCTTTGCACGTTTCACGATAAAGTGAAAGTAAGGTTGTCTCCTAATTAGGCACACTAACACAGATAAATATTTATACTGTCAGTATTATTTTTCCTCCAGTGTAAAAGAGTTATAGATGATGAAAATAATATTTTATTATTCAACGGATGATTTTACAGTACCGCGATTTCATTTATTGAGTAAAATTCTTGAAAAACGTAAACTTCATAAATTGTGCTGACCTCGGGTTTAGTAAGATCTCCCATCGACAAGTCCACAATTTAGAGTTTACTAACCACAGGGAAGACATTGCATCTTCCCGGGTCCGCTCAGTGCGCACGCAAAATGAGAAATATATTAAAATATTCATCGTTTTCGAAAAATTCTGAAAGAATTCACATAGATCACAAATATTAGAAAATGACTATTCGTAATAAAATAAATAATTTCCGGGGTGTTACAATGACCTTAGCAAGTCTCAGCTCAGTATGCACGTAAAACAAGAAATATATTAAAATATTCGACATTTTTGAAAAATTTCAGAAAAATTCCTAAAAATCTAAAATATTATAAGATGATCATCTGTAAGCAAATAAACATTTTTTGAGATGCTACAACGTCCCCCTAGGATCTGTCAAGATCCCACTATCTTGTAAGTTCCCATCCACTCTTTAGGCATAAAATGCCACAACAACCATCAACTGTACAATGCTTTTCCATGCATGATGGATGATCCAACACATACAAATCATATTTCACCGTATTTTACATATACCCATCACATTCTTGGCAGTATCATTTTCCAACATAATGGGCTCCACCACAATAGCCTGATAGCCAACTGCTATAATTTCCAATCGCGTAAATATTTGCAAACATTTTCTAAATCGTATAAATATTTTCAAACATTTTTAAATCGTTTTCTCAATCGCGTAGTGTAAAAATCATTATTTTAAATACGCGTAAGATTTTTCTACTGTATTTCAGTGTATAAAATATTTCTTAATGTTCTAAATTAAATTCTAAAACTTTCTAAACTAAAAATATTATTTGGACATCATTTTCCATTTTTCTTATAAAACTACTCTAAGTAATAATTTCTGACGTTTTTCTTAAAATTTGCATTATTCGATTTAATAAGAATCTTCTACTATTACCTTTACTAAAATCCTTTTCAGTAAAATACTTTGAGCTCTAAATCACTTTCAAGACTTATCCTCCATTATCATGAATAAAATTCACTTTTATCTAATAAAAACTTTATTCCATAAAATATTTGAATTCTTAAATCACCTTTAAAAACTTCTTTCTCATTTCAAAATTCACTAAATTGAGTTCTTATTAATAAATCCTTCAAAACTACCCTTAAGAAAATATTTTTGATCTAAAACACCAATTATTGGCATGTTGGCCGAAAATCAATTTATTTTCCATAACCAAATATTTACTCATCTCTAATCTCACTTTCCTTTGTAAAAATCTTTAATCAAATTACTTGTTACTTCCTCATAAAAAATCTACACTTAGTAAAATATTTCAAATGATTTGTTCCAAAATCCTCATGGAAACCGTGTACCTCTTAGTTCTTAGAAAACAACATAGTTTTCCTTTCCACGTGATTCTTATCATATGCCATATGATTTTCACATATTCATGCTTTCATGCTTGCTATTAAAGTAATAAAATCATTTTAAACATCCAATAACAGTCTAATCAAAATCATACCATCCAACATGTAAATCATACTTAATTATCAAAGTAATAGAATCACATATAATCATAAAGCAATCATGGCAATTTCATGCATACAATTAACATCATATAGTTATACACAATCAAACACACAAACACCAATAACCACACAATTCGAATGGATAAATCCTCACATGGATTTTTCACTCACAAACACAAACACATAAAAATTAGAACTCTCTCTTACCTTGATTGATGCCTCCTAGCTCCTTGTAGAACTCTCTCTTTGTATCAAATTTTCACCACCAAGTAGATCTTAGAATCAAAACAAACACATAAAAATTAGTATCTAAGGCTTGATTAAGATGACCATAGATCAAACATGGTCTTAAGATTCCAAAAGTCAAGTAAGAAATCAAGTTTCAAGATCTTTACCTTGAAACCCTAGAACTTAAATCCAAGAATCAACCTTGAAGATGATAGAATTAGGTCTTGATCACAACATCAAAGTTGCTTAGAATGAAGTTTAGGATCAAGTGATGTGATTATATGGAATTATGAGTGATTGGGAGGCTATTTTAGAGAGTGAAACCATGAGCAACACAAGGAGAAAAGGTAAGAGCTTTTGTATTCTCTGTTTGATCGTAAGGTGAAGATGAATGAATCTTGAGAAGTTCACTATATGAAAGTGTCTTGGATTAATGAGAGGATTCAAGATATATGGTTGGTGTAAATTATTAAAGGTTAGAGAATGGTATAAGGTAAAGAGATCGTAAGCTTTGGGAGAGGAAATGGAGAGAATTTCTTTGTATTAAACTTTGCAAGAGAAGGTGAAAACTTTGAAATGTGATAGAAAATTCAACTTTGGCCATCTTGAAGACTTAATGGCCGTAGGACATGTTGAGAGAAAAATGAGAGAGAATTATTTTATTTGATAGCTTTGTGATAGCCTTTGCTTTTCTTTGATAAGAATAAAAGAAAAGTTGATTGGAAAGATTAAGTGTAGAAATTCATTGCATGACCGTGGGTTATATGTGCAAAGCCACCAAAATTGACTAAGCTTTGCATTAAAAGATGTTAACTTTAAGATGTGATAGAAATGAAGTGAAATGTCTTTTTTCACAAATGTATGGCCGTGTAGTGCATAGGAAAGAAGCTTAAGGCTTGTTAGACAAAATAGAAACATTTGCACATGGCTTCACATGGTCTCACATGGCCTTGGTCATCAAATAGTCATTCTTTAATCAATAGAAATTTCAAGAACATGGTAGAATTAGCATAGGTCTTCAACATACAAAAGTCTTAGAATGATATATAAGCTTAGGAAATAAAATTTGATAAAACTTTAGAAGCTTGGATTATGGTCTTAGGTGTGTTGGCCGAATGCTTCAAGGTAGGGAGAATGAAGTTTTTGGCTAAGTTGAGAAGAAAAGAAATGAAGAGAATGGCTTAAATGACAAAATGTGATAGAAATGTGATAGCTAGCCTTCACAAAAGTGTGATAGCCATGGAGTGCATGCATGTGGGGAAATTAATGCTTGATCAATCAAGATAGAAATCAAGCACATGGCGAATGTCATCAAGTGGTCATGCTTTGGTCACCCTTGATGATTCATAAGCTCTTGAATATCCTAGAAATTTCTACATGGCCGTGGAACACCATTGAGATAGCTAACCAAATTTTGTTTCATTTAATTACCACTTAAACTTAAATTAACTTAGCTAATTCATCTAGTTTAAAGACTAATTAAACAAGCCACTTTTGTTGACTTAATGTCATTGGCTAAAAATCATGTCAAGCCACTAATGTTGACTTCTAATAACTAGTAGCACATGGCTACCACATGGCTAAAGCTACAAGAAATTATTACTCACAAAATAAAAATTACTGCTCACAAACCAGTAATTATTGTACAGTGAATAATAAAATCACAGTAAAAGAAAATTTAGTAACTATATCTGGTTTCGAGTTTAGTAAGATCCTCCGGTCCCGCATGAACAGTATAAAATTTTTTGTCCCATAATTTTTTTTACTTTTTTCTGGGCCCACTCGGGCCCACAGACGGCCCAAAATAATATTAAAATATTCACAATCTCAGAAAAATTCAAAAAAAATCATAAAAATTATAAAATCAATATTTATGTAGAAAAAATGAAATTTGGGACGTTACATATTACGATGCGTCTTACCAGGGATTAGGATGTATGCTGATGCAGAACAGAAATGTGGTAGCCTATGCTTCGGGACAACTGAAGGTACATGAGAGGAACTTCCCAACGCATGATTTGGAACTAGCCACAGTGGTTTTTGCGTTAAAGATATGGAGACATTTTCTATATGGGGCCACGTTCAACGATTTCAGTGATCATAAGAGTTTGAAATACTTGTTCGATCAGAAGGAGTTGAACATGCGGTAGAGACGGTGGCTAGAGTTTTTGAAGGATTATGATTTTCAACTTCAATACCATCCAGGAAAGATGAATGTAGTGGCAGATGCCTTAAGTAGAAAGGTGATTAGTGTCTCTACTATGATGATAAAGGAAGAAGAATTGATCAAGCAGTTTAGAGATTTGTGGTTATTTATGGAATTGGCACCAGGAAGGATTCGTCGAAATAGAGTTACTGCTTTGAATGACTTGTTGGAAGAAATCCGAGAAAAATAGAAAGATGATCCATTTTTGCAAAATGAGAAAGAATTTTTGAAGCCAGGTCATAAGGCAACGGTTAAGGAAGGATCTGATGGGGTCTTAAGATTCAAAGGAAGGATTTGTATACCTGAGGATCTCGATCTTAAGCAAGCAATTCTTGATGAAGCTCATACTAGTAGGTTGAGTATGCATCTGGGGATGACTAACATGTATCATGTAACACCCCGAAAATTCATATTTTATTTATTTCGATCGATTCTTAATTATTTTGAGTAATCTGACTCGACTTACGTGAATTTTATAATTTTTGTGATTTTTAGGAATTTTTGGGAGTTTTTAGATATTTTAAGATATTTTGAATATTTTATTATATTTTAGATATTTCGAGATATTTTGAATTTTTTAATATATTGGAGATATTTTGAATATTTTATTATATTTTTTATATTTTGGGTTGTGTGTGGGCCTGAGGTGGGCCCAAAAATTTTGTACTGTTGATGCGGAGCCGAGGGATCCTACTAAACCCGAAATCAGAAACAGTTTTTGAAGTTTTGTTTTTCTACGATTTTATCTGACAAATAAAATTGGGGTATGTTTTATTATCCATTGGATAATATTTTTCTTGGAAATATCTAGTGGATGATTCTAGACGCAAGCCTAGTCACCCACTCTAGGATGTTCTAAGACGATGACTCATCATTTGGTGACTCATTGTTTGGTGACTCACCTAGGTGACTAGCCTAGTGACTCACATGTTCTAGACTGTTCTAGAAGGTTCTAGAAAATGCCTCGTCATGCGCCTAGTCATCAGGTACTTGAGTACTTGCTTTACATGTGGACTAATGAGGAGCTGGTCAAAGTTGGTGCTTGTGACTCATCGTGGAGGACCAATAGAAGCTTGACACGTGGTGTGACACCTCAGCACCTGTGACTCAGCATATTCGGGAAGCTTCCAGAAGCGATGACTCACCATGTTCCAGAAGTGATAACTCGCCATGTTCTAGAATGCTGACTCGCCACATTCTAGAAGAGTGTAGAAACGCTGACTCACCCTGTGACTCGCCGCAAAGAGTCACACGTTCCAGAAGGTTCCTCGATGACTCACCATGCTGACTCAGCGCTATAACTCACCATGCTGACTCAGCAATTTAAGAAAACTCTACGGTGACTCATCATGCTGACTCATCGTAGTGAGTCACATGTTCTCGAGACTTCTCTTTGATGACTCGCTCTGTGACTCATCAAGGGTAATCAGTAGAAAAAAGATCAACAATAGTTGCTACCCAGCTAGAACAAGAGAAAAATCTAGGTATATTTTATTATCCATTGGACAATAGACACTGACTTTATAAACAGTAATTATTGTTCATCGCTTAAAGCATACCATAAAATATCTTGATCAAAATATCTAAAGCATTCATCTTTTTCATGAAGTCTATAAATAGAAGGGCTTTGGTTAATTTACATCTTTTGCATGAAGCTCTCCCCATTTTCTCTCCTTGTGTTCCGCGGCCATAACACTCAAGTAGGAGACAATATTCATCTCTTCAATTCACTTACTCTCTTACACTTCAATTTCTCCAAAGAACCAAGAACAAGAACAAAAACTCTCTCACTTTCTCTCCTCCATAGATTCGGCCAAGCACCTAGATCCACTTTCCAAACTTCTACAATTCCTACCAATATCATTTCTTGAACCCTTATACCATTCTAAGATACTTTGATGTTGTGATCATCTTCATTCCTTGCTTGAAAACCAAAAAGTTCTCACCTTGTTCTTCAAAGGGAGCTTACGGCCAAGAGGCCTAATTCTTACTATCACTCTTCAATAATTTTAACCAACCTTATTTCTTGAATCCTTACATCAATCCAAGCATCTTTGTAGTTGGAGTCTTGATCAAAATCATCCATCTTCAAGGAGTTCTTACCTTTTCTCTCTAGAGAAGCTCACGGCCAACCACCATAAAATTACCTTCCAAGTTTCAATAATTCTAAACAACTTTAGATCTTGAATCTTCATGCAATTCTAAGAAACTTGCATGTTGAGACTATCTTCCAAATCATTCACTTTCAATCTTGATTTTCAAGTTCAAGATCAAGAGCTTTTAGGTGAAGATTTGTGTTCTTCATCTTTCTTTTCTTTGGTAAGTTTCTAAGACCATATTTTGGCTTGTGGTCACTTTTGATAATCTTGAACATTAATATTGTATGTGTTTCTTTGTTTTAAGTGCTACTTGGTGGAGTAGATCTATTTCAAGAAGAACAACAAGGAGCTTTGGAGGTTTCTCCAAGAGGTAAGAGGGAGATTACCCTCATCAACCATGTGTTGGTGGTGAGGAATGGATTTGTGTGTGGTAAAGAATCCATAAGGATTCATTCACTTGGTTGATTTAAAGTTGTTCTTATTTGTGATTGATTTTGTTTGCAAGCATGTCTATAGCTTTAATATATATTTGTATGTGTTTATGGATGCATGATAATTATTGTAGGATGTGAATAACATATTGAGGATTTGCATGAGTGCTCCAAAGAACACATGAAGCTCATGGATTCACCACTACAAAAGGAACCAAGATGTTCTAAATATTTTTCTAATCATGGATTAGGTGATTCAACAATAATAAAATTGGATTAAGAATTTTTATAAGATATTAGATGATGGAAAATAAATAAATATGATTTATAAGGCATAGAGTAATTTTTGGGTAACATGCCTACTTATGATGTTTTCAATTCGAAATTATTTCCTAAGTATAGATTTATGTAAAATAAAGAGAACACAATTTTAATGAATTTTAGAGAATAAAATGAATGAAGTTATTTTAGAAACTTAATTAGGGAAATTAAGTATGGATGAGCAATGAAATGAACACTTGAAAAGTACTAATATATAGCTCACCCTTTGGGTTTTGAAGCGCGTTAGCAAGTTTCGAGATGTAAATATTGGTTATGTCTAAAAAAGGTAATTTTTAAAGGAAACAGCAGAAAATATTACTTAAAGGATTTTCGAAAAGGAAATGTCATAAATAAAGCTAAAAATAAATATATAATGGAGAAAGTTTCAAAATTTAATTTAGAACTTAAAGAAATATTTTACGTAGTTGAAAAATATTAGAAAAACCTTACTTATATTTAAAATAATGATTTTTAAACTACACGATTGAGAAAATGATTTAAAAATGCTACACGATTTTGAAAACATTTAAATATTTTTACGCGATTGGGAAAATGTTGAAAAATATTTACGTGATTTGAAAAAGTGACAAAAGCATCACACGATTGTGAAAATAGGATAAAAAGGATACGTGATTGAGAAAACAGTGGATTACTGTTGGGCCGACGTACTGGACTCTGGTGGATCATTGATATTATGTAAACTGAATGAGCAGTTATATAATATCATTGATGTTGTTGGTATTAGACAATTGAATGAGCGGTTGTTCTAATACTATTGTGAACAATACTATGATGGATTGAGTTGTGCATTGGGTTGATATGCATAGTCGATGATTGTGATGACTTTTGTTGTTTGGGAGTGAATGAGAGCTGGATAGTGTGATCTAGTGGGGGATCTACTGGGGATGTCAGGGTGCGGTTATTCATAGTGACCTATTTGTCACATTATATGCTTGGCCATGATATACCATTGCAACGCACTGGCGTATGTCCCAATAAATACTATTTATTCTCGCGTCTAACTTAGACTGTCATTATGGGTGGCAGATCTTTTGGGCCATTCATATCCAAAATTGTTTAGCTCCATGGAGTAGGAATATGATGCATTGTGCATATGCATAGTTTGTGTACATATTATTGTGGCATAATCATTTTATATATATATTATTGATATCTGTTGTTGATATACTGTTGACGTTTATATTATTAAGATATATGTTTTCTGAACATAATGATAATTTGTTAACATGATTATACTTGTGATACTTGTGTGTATGGAATGACTTTGTCATTCGTATCATTCTTTGCTACCATACTGGTATTGATGAAAAGGGATCTCATCTCTTTGCTATATTGTTTGTTGTTTTTGTATTGTCAAAATTTATATAGTAGGCGTGTAATGCCCCTTTTCGAGAGGGAACATCACATTATTAAACATAAAAGAAAAAGCGGAAAATAAAATTTTGAACAATTAAGACCCGGTTCATTTAGTTTAAAGTTAACTTGCATGATACTTTAATACGTGAGTAAAATGGCGGTATTTTTTTTAATTTAACGACGCAAAATATGAATAACGATGAAAAATAAAATAGTAAATAGAACTCACATCTGAATAGCATACACACACACACACACACACACACACACACACTTCATCAGCACACACACATACACACACACACACACACACATATATATATATATATATATATATATATATATATATATATATATATATATATATATATATATATATATATATATATATATATATATATATATATATATATGTCAAATGTATCTTAGATACAACCTGGAAATTTCCAAAAAGTAAAACTATACCTGCCCCAAGGAATCATACATATACATTCCCCATAATATTAAAATATACAGCCCACCAAAATAATACATCAGGCCCCTAAAATAAAACACTGGCAGCCATCAGCAGCTTCTAGTAAAATCAGTCCCTCAGAGGAGGAGGGACCGTATCCGGGTCCTCAGCAGGATCCTCCTCTTCAGAGGAAACCTCCATGGGAACCACGGAACCACGAGCAGGAGCCCGAGCAGTAGAATCAAAAGAGTCCTCCCAAAGGGTGTAGTAACGATCACCCCATATCTCTCGGATGGGTAAGTAGAACTCCAGTCGCAGGCTGACATGGTAGGTGAGGATCGGCGCCTCATAACGTCTCCAGGCTAGGGAAATCGACACGTCCCCCAGGTAGACACAGCGATCAGAACTCGAGTTGATATGCTAGCACTCTGCCCCTCCGAGGAAAGTCAGACGCACATCACTTAGAAATCCGCACATGCGTGCCGCCATTGCCTCAGTAGATGCTAGTCCCGTTCGGGCCAGAAGCCAGGAAAATCGAGATCTTCCGCCTCCTTACCGTCGCCTTCGATCAATACAGTGTACACACAGGCAGCAAATAATAGAAATACAGGAAAAAGGTAAGACATTCTACCATCATTACTAATTATAGCAGCCAGAAACAAAATGGCGCAACGCGCCCAGGTAGCAGTTCAGAAACAACATATCCAAGTAATAAGCAGTAAATTCAATAGTAAGCAGATAAACAGTTCCAGGCAGTCATTTATTGCAACATTAAACAAACAGTTCAAATTCACAAAGCAGTAATTATCAGATGATTTCATATTCCATAATGCATGTACACACAGTACTCAGATTCCTACTCCATGGAGCTAGACACAAACAGTCAGAAAGAAAGATCAGGAGACTTGTCTGTAACTTGGCTGCCGCGGCCAAAGTGCTATACATCAATAATTTCCATGTGCACATCAGGCATTGTACAGACAGTCCACGCTAGATCACGATATAGGACTGTGTCTCGGTCTGGATCGTCGGTGCGTTTGCATCGGTTTGCCCCACGGGTAGAAGAGCTACCAACTACCCATTGTGAAGGAACCGGAACCTGACGCCCCCAAGGTCATCACATGACCTACACTAGTCTACTCGCACCCGCACTAAGGTGTGTTCAATCTCCTAGGCAACTTGGCCTTACAACAGTCCACAGGACATTCACAAATGCATAAGACTTTATGCATGAACATGTATGATTCACAATTTCATACAATTCCATAATATGCCACAATTGGCCAAGAGAACATCAATATATATATGGTCACTCACATGGACCCGTAATGTCATAATATTGAAATCAAATAAGGTAATACATTTCTAAGGTCCTTTATGCATTCTTGTTTAGGATTTAGTCTTCCTACTAGGTTCATCTTTAATTTGATTCTCATAATTAATTTGATTTCTCTAATCTGATTCATTCTAAGTTCTTAGAATCTCGCTCTCTCTTGTTCTTGTCCTCTTGAAGTTACCCAAATCTTATGACAATCTCCTTCTTGGTTCTTTTAAAGTTTATGAAGTTCCCAATTATCTTCAATTCTGTCAATTGGTAATTTTTCTAGTTCATTACCTAAAAGTTTAGCCACTTGTTTACTTATGCTTTAGAGTTACCAAAAAATGCTTAATTAAGCCTCCAAAGGCCTTAGAGGTCGTGGCCTCTCAAGGGATCCAAATCCTAATCTTTTCAATTTATCAATTGTAAATTACACCTTTAATTTACTTAGTCTTTCACTTGTTGCATTGGTTCACTAAGAACCCCAATTTTTGGGCTCAAAAACCGTGACCTCCCAAGCGGTTCCAATTCCAAGTTTTTCTTCCATTGATTTCATTTTATCACTTGATTGATTTAAGTCTTGTACTCATCATAATTTGTCCACACTTTACCCCATTTCAAGCTCAAAAACCGTGGCCTCCCTAAAGTTGTTCTCAATTGTTTTTCTTCCATTTTCAACCATCCAATCCAATCCAAAATATTAATATACACAACCAATCAATCCAATGTCATAAATATCATAAAATCAACATGTAAACATAATAATCATCAAATTAAAGAATAACCCTCACTAGGGTTTTTCCCATAAACAACATAATCAAGGTTCCTAGATGCTAATAGAGCTTGAGAAGGAGTGTCTTCCTCTTACCTAAGTGTAGAAATCAAGAGAAACCCCAAGAAATCTCCTTGTAATTTCGAATTGTATCTCCAAGAAACCCTAGAAATTTCAACTTTATTAAAACATCACCAATGCTTGAAAAATAAAGCATGGATGGTCACCAAGAGGACCATGAACATGAAAATGAAGAGGAGAGGAGAAGAGTCTTGAAACTTTACCCAAAAACCCTAACTTTGAAGCTTGAAGAAAGTGATGAAGATGGTGGAATCTCAAGATGCTCCAAGCAAGAAAGTTGTTTAGGAGAGGGAGAGGATTAAGAAAATGTAGTTGGAAGAAAATTTTGTGATGGATGAGTGGAAGAAGAGGGGCTGGCCGTGGAGGGTTCTAGAAAGAAGGAGGAGAAAAGGAAAGTGAAGAAGGAAGAAGAAAGGAAGAGAGAGAAAGTGTTTTTGGTTAAAATGAATTTTGTGTGGTAAAATGAATTAATGAAAGCAAACTAATTCCCCTTGTTTTAAGCCTTTGCCTCGTAGGTGCATAGGGAGAGAGGGAAGAGAGAGTTTTTGGCTTCCCTGAAGCTAAGGGCTTCTTGGTCATTGTTTGGTCAAAGCTTCTCAAAGAAGCTTTGATTATTTTACATTAAATTTCAATTAAAGTGGATTAATTAGACATAAAGTAGATTGCATTAGGATAATGTGATATGATTTTTATTACATACTATTATCCAATGGATAATAGTTACAGTTGACAGAAGTCAGTATTTAATTAATCTAACAGATTATTTTTTCGCAGTATTGTTTTGTTTTAACTGTTAAAATTTCTCAAAAATTATGAAACCTCGTAAACTGTGTCTAACCTCGGGTTTAGTAAGATCCCCCGTCGACGTGTCCATAGTTCAAGGTTCACGAAGAAAACATCGCGTTTCTCCAGTTCCGCTCAGTGCACACGCAAAACGAGAAATATATTACAAGATTCGAAGTTTTCGGAAAAATCCCAGAAAATTCTCAAAAACTGAAATTATTATAAAATGACTATCCGTCATATAATTTTCCAATTCTTGAAGCGTTACAGTTGTTTTCCCGACTCTGCTCAAGTTTTACGTAAAACGAGAAATATATTAAAATATTCATCGTTTCCGAAAAATTCTGAAAGAATTCACATAATTCACAAATATTAAAAAATGACTATTCGTGGTAAAATAAATAATTTTCGGAGCGTTACACTGACCTCAGCAATTCTCAGCTCAGTGTGCACGCAAAACGAGAAATATATTAAAATATTCGATATTTTCCCAAAATTCCAAAAAAATTCTTAAAAATCATGAATATTATAAAATGATTATTTATAATTAAACAGATATTTTTTGGGATGTTACAACACTCCCCTACTAAAAGGAATTTCATCCTCGAAATTTACGTACCTCAAAATAATTGTGGGTATTGTTCCCTCATCTTGTCCTCCAGTTCCCATGTTGTGTCACCAGTCGTCTCGTTCCAAATCACCTTTACCAATGGAATCTCCTTGCCTCTAAGTTGCTTCATCCATCGATCCTCGATTCTCGCAGGAGGTGCCTCATAGGTTAAGTTCTCTTTTAATTGTACTGTGTCCGGTGCTAGAACATGATTTAGATCAGGTAAATACTTGTGAAGTTGCCTCATAGGGGGTAAGGCTATCTGGTAAGCTACTGGACCTATCCGGCGAAGAATTTGGTAAGGTCCAAGAAATTTTGGAGTAAGTTTCCTAGATTTCAAAGCCTGGCCGACCCTAGTCGTGGGTGTGACTTTCAAGAACACATACTCACCTTCTTCAAACTCAAGAGGCTTTCTCCTCTTGTCTGCATAACTCTTTTGCCAGCTCTGAGCAGTCTTCATCTTCTCTTGAATCATCTTGACCTTTTCAGTTGTCTGCTGAATGATATATGGTCCAATCATGAGACGCTCGCCGTCTTGGTACCAACACAATGGTGTCCGACACCGTCGTCCATACAGAGCTTCATAGGGTGTTATCCCTATACTCGAATGATAACTGTTGTTGTAGGTGAATTCTATCAATGGTAGAACTTTATCCCAACTTCCAGTCTGTTCTATGGTACAAGCTCTAAGCAAATCTTCTAGAGATTGGATCGTTCTTTCCGATTGACCATCGGTTTATGGGTGGTACACCGAACTCAGACGTAACTTTGTTCCCAACGATGCCTGTAGACTCTGCCAAAATTTTGAAGTAAACCTCGGATCCCTATCTGAAATACTACTCGTAGGCACACCATGCAGTCTAACGATTTCCCCAATACACAATCGGGTCAGCTTCTCCAGGTTGTACCTTATGTTGATCGGGAGGAAATGAGCTGACTTTGTAAGTCGATCAACTATTACCCAGATCGAGTCATGTCCTATTCTTATCTTTGGCAATCCCACAACAAAGTCTATTGCGATGCTGTCCCATTTCCATTCGGGAATAGACAATGGTTGCAGCAATCCTGCATGTCTTTGATGTTCCACTTTAGCTTTCTGACAGACCAGACAAGTCGATACGTACCTAGTAACATCACTCTTCATTCCATGCCACCAGAACAGCTTCTTCAAGTCTTGGTACATCTTTGTTATGCCCGGATGCATATTCAGCATGTTGGTGTGGGCATGTTCCATAATATACTGCTTAAGCTCTTGGTCATGGGGAATGCAGACTCTACCCCGAAATCTCAAAATTCCGTCCGTTCCTTCCTCGAATTCTATTTCTTTGCCTTGCGTCATTAGTTCTCTCACTTCTTGCAAGAATTCATTGGCCTTTTGCTTTTCTCGTATGTCCTCCATTAGCTCGCTTGAGATGGTAACCATGTTCATACAGATTTTTCCTAGTTTCAACTCCACAAATGACCAAACATCTCTAAACTATTCGATGAGCTCCTTTTCCTTGATCATCAGGGCAGAAGCATTGATAGTCTTTCTACTCAATGCGTCAGCCACGACATTCGCCTTGCCAGGGTGATACAATAGCTGAAAGTCATAGTCTTTCAAAAATTCCAACCATCTTCGCTGCCTCATGTTCAGCTCCTTCTGATCATACAAGTACTTCAAGCTTTTGTGATCACTGAAGATGTTGAATGTTGCTCCATAGAGGAAATGTCTCCATATCTTCAGAGCAAAAACCACAGCTACTAGCTCCAAATCATGCGTCGGGTAGTTCTTCTCATGCACTCGCAACTGTCGTGAAGCATAGGCCACCACTCTTCAATGTTGCATAAGAACAGACCCCAATCCTTGGTATGAGGTGTCACAGTACACCTCGAATGGTTCATTAGGATAAGGTAGCACCAATACTGGTGAGGTAGTCAGTCGTTTCTTCAATTCTTGGAAACTCTGCTCGCAACTATCAGTCCACTCAAAAGTCTGATTCTTCTTTGTTAGCTGAGTGAGCGGTCCAGCTATTTTGGAAAACCCTTCTTTGAACCTTTTGTAATATCCGGCTAAACCCACGAAGCTACGAACCTCCGTCGCTGACTTCAGTTGTTCCCACTGTAGCACTGCCTCTACTTTTGACGGATCCACTACAATCCCTTCCTTTGAGATCACATGGCCTAAAAAATTCACCTCATCTAGCCAAAACTCACACTTCGACAGTTTGGCATACAGTTCTTTCTCCTTCAGAATTTGAAGAACTATGCTGAGATGTTCAGCATGATCCTCCTAATTCTGGGAATATATCAAGATGTCATCAATGAAGACGACAACGAACTTGTCCAAATAAAGGCGAAAGATTCTGTTCATGTAGTCCATGAAGATAGCAGGTGCGTTCGTCACACCAAACGGCATCACCAGGTATTCGTAATGACCGTATCGGGTACGAAAAGCAGTCTTGGGTATATCCTCCATTTTCACTCTTATCTGATGATACCCAAATCTCAGATCAATCTTCGAAAATACCGCTGCTCCCTTCAGTTGGTCCATCAAGTCATCGATTCTCGGGAGAAGATATTTGTTCTTGATCGTCAGCTTGTTCAACTGCCTATAGTCCACACACAGTCTCGAGGTACCATCCTTCTTTCGAACTAGTAACACTGGTGCTCCCCACGGTGATACACTCGGCCTGACAAACTGTTTCTCCAAAAGCTCTTCTAGCTATTTCTTAAGTTCCGCCAATTCCGTCGGTGATATCCAGTAAGGTGCTATAGACACGGGACCAGCTCCCGGTACAAGGTCAATAGCAAACTCTATCTCACGCGTCGGTGGTAAACCAGGAACATCTTCGGGGAAGATTTCAGGAAACTCCTTCACCACAGGAATAGTGCTCAGATCAGCCTCGCTCTTGACTTTCAAAGAAGATAGTAGCATACATCCTTGAGCTCCTTCTTTCAAGAAAGCTCGCACTTGGTTGGCCGTCAAGTATCTAGAATCCTCATCCACAGGAAAGACTATGGTTTTTCAAGAGCAATCTAACAGAACATGGTTGGAAGACAACCAGTCCATCCCTAAGATTATATTTAGTTGTGAAAGAGGTAAACAGATTAAATCGACAGAAAAGATTCGACCTTCAACGATTAGGGGACACTTCAAACAGGCTTTGGTAGTAACTACTGGTTTGTCGATAGGGGTTGAAACAGTCAATTCAAAGGGTAGTTCAGACACAGGTAAGCCAAGTCGTAGCACACAGTCATATGATATAAAAGAATGGGTTGCCCCAGAGTCATACAGTACTTTTAAAAGATTACCTTCTATGGCGCCTTCTCCTTGAATCAAGTCTTCGGATTCGGAGGCTTCAGCTCCGCTCATGGTGTAAACTCGACCTCCGGCTTGCGGTTTCCTGGCTCGAGTTGCATTGACTGAAGGTTCAGCCTTTGTCTAATTGTAGTCTCTCGACACGTGGCTCGGTTTGCCACATCTAAAGCAGATGATTCCCTTGATCGTGCAGTCTCTCGTGAGATGATTTTTCCCACACTTTAGGCATTTGGAAGTGTAACGCCCCTTTTTCCTCCCTGGTCATAATGGGTAAGAAGAAGGAACATCGTACTATGGTGAAACGACGCACAAATGATTACGTAAAGTTTGAACATTTTTTTTTATACATAAATCCAGTTAAAACTTCCATTTAATGCGAAGTTCTTGGCAACCCCACAACAAGTCCATGGCGATGCTATCCCATTTTACATATTCACCTGTTTGTAAATATATCGCGTGATCGAGTTAAAATTAAAAGTTCCTCTTTCATATAAAACTTCTTATCAAAAACGTCAAAGAGAAATCAACATGGAATGAAACATACAACCATGCACAATATGAATAGTTACATACTTTGTACCAGAATTACAAGCCTGTTTAAATTACATTTCCAAAAAGATATACAAAAAGCAAAATGTGTACCTACCCCAAGAGATACAAATATATCTACCCACTAATCCAGTAGTACGTTAGGCTCCCTCAAAATAAACGGATAGTCATAAGTAGCCATCAATTTAAAACCAACCCTAAGACTGCCTAGAATGAGAAGGAACCGTAGATGGATCCTCCTCAGGGTCCTCGTCGTCCGACGAGACATCCATCGGGACGACAGAACAGCGGGCAGGAGCCCGGGCAGTAGACAAGAAAGAGTCGTCACGTGGGTTATAGTACATATCACCCCACATGTCCCTCACGGGCATATAGAACTCCAGCCATACAAAAGCATGAAAATCAAAAATAGAAGCAGTGTAGCGTCCCCATGCTAAAGGCACCGTCAATTCGCCGTGGTACACACATCGGTCAGTCTGCACGTTGATATGCCAGCAATCCAGACCACCATGAAAGTTGATCCGTAAGTAACCAAAAAATCCACGAGGGCGAAATGACATTCTCAACAACTTCGGTCTCAGTCGAGATAAGGCCAGAAACCCTGAACCTCAGTAGTTTCCTTGTTCTCTTCACGAGTGTCTTCTCGAGAGCACACGAATCAACCAAAATGCAAAATAAAGAAAAGTACCGAAAGAGGTGAGATTCCCAGCTTTCAGTACCAACAAGGCAGCAAGAAAATAAACAGCATCGAACGCCCACATAAGACACAGTTGATACACATAAGTACAGTAATATATGAAAGCAATTAATGAGAGTAAGCAACAAAGAACAGTAGTTAACTCTATCCATAGCCAGCTAGCAACATTAGCATTACCAAGAATCAAATAGATATCACAGTCATAATAGTAAGCACATTATCCAATCATGAATGCTCAATAGACCATGTGACTGACAACTCACAATGCAACAAGGGTACCAAAGTTCCTACTCCATGGAGCTAGACATAAACATCTTCGTAGTGAATGATCAAGGAGTAATGCCAGTGTATCGTTAGCCTTAAAAATATAGTGTGCTCATCACATAAAAACATTTGCGCAAAATGGCTCACACATAGCACCTCAACAGTTGATTACGACATAGGACAGCATCTCAGGCAGGATCGTCGGTGTGTTGCATTGGTCTATCCCACGGCCACAGTAGAGCTACTACTGTCTATTGTGAGACACTCACACCCCGACGCCCCCAGGGTCAACAACATATGACACCTACGCTTAGTTTATTCGCACCCGCACATAGGTGTTATTCAAACTCCTAGGCAACATAGCCTTCTCAACAATGTCCCACGGATAATACACATGCATGATGACACAATGTCCAATCATGTATGTTCATCAATGATGCATTCAACATAAGCCTTTCCTCAATGGCACATAAGCATTATTCCATGTCCAACATGACATATCAACAATACATTTATTAAAACGTTGCCTCAATGGCACATCATCATTCTTATCTCATTGAGTGCTACATCAATAATTCTCAGCATCAATATGTATTCCTCATTACACACATACCACAATTTCCATGTCATGGATCCAAGAATTCCATATTCAAAATCATTTCTTCTCTGTTGGTGTGAATGCACATTCCTATCACAATTTAGTAAAGTAAAATCCTTGAATCCAGGGTTTTTAGGTTGTGTTTGAGTTACAAAGGACAAAGAACCATAATCTCAATCATTTCCAGCTCAAAAATCTCATTCTTTTGGTCTTGGTAATCGATTACATCACCCTTGTAATCAATTACCTGAGAAACAGAACCTCTGTAATCGATTACAATCTCGTTGTAATCGATTACGTGATTCCCAGAATGTTATTGCTTTGTGTTTATGTATTATTAGAGATATGGGTGCATGGTTATGGCCTTATCTTTATTTTTAGTTATGTTATTTAAATACATGTTTTGTAACTTCAAGGCCCTGGTAATCGATCACACAACCGTGGTAATCGATTACCACTTGGACAGAACCTCCGTAATCGATTACCCACAAGTTGTAATCGATTACGTGATTTCCAGAAGCACCATTTCGTGACATCAGGGGCTTGGTAATCGATTACACTCCTCTTGTAATCGATTACAAGCTAAATAGAATCTCTGTAATCGATTACACACTAGATGTAATCGATTACCAGATTTCCAGAATCACAAATTTGTATCTTTAAGAGCTTGGTAATCGATTACAAGCCCTGTGTAATCGATTACCACACGTAAACTTGCAGAAAACAGAGTTTCTCAGGTCCTCTAACTTAAACCAAACCATTTCTCATCATATTTAATCAACAAAATACTCAAATATACCTTCAAATCATGCAAGAGGCATCAATAAATCATACAAACCCAACAAAATACACTATCATCAAGAATAACATAAAAATGAGAGAACTTTATACATGGATTCAGAAATCAACAACAATACACATACAAGACATTCCTTTACTACCAAGATTGGTTGAAGATGATCATCTCCCTCTTACCTATTTGGAAAACAACACAATGTGCCACTCCTTCTTGCCCTAGATTTTCATTTTCCCCCTTCAAGAAAAACTCCAAGGTGAGTGATCACCACAATGTCCACTCAAACCATGAAAAATAGGTTCTTGGTCACCAAGGTGGCCAAGAGAAACGAAAATAGCAAGAAAATGGAAGAAAGTTGAAGGCTTTACCTTAAAGCTCCAAGCTTTAGCTTCAATGGTGGAAGAGAAATGGAAGAAGAAGAAGAAGAAGAGGAACCAAAGGATAAACACCAAAGAGAATAGTCTTGGAATGGTGGAAGGAAACAAGTAAATGTGATTTGTTTGGCAAACAATGGAGTTGGTCTCCAATGTGTGGGTGTGTGTGTACGGTGGAATGGAAGGAGAAGAGAAGAAGAGAAGAGAGATGTGTTAAATGTTTGGTGTTTAGAAAAATGAAGATGAGTTAATAAAAGGAAGAAAACAACTTTGACTCCTCCAAAAAGGAGTGTCTGCCGTGGAGTGAGAGGAGAGGGAAGAGAGAGAAAATGTGTTACAAGGGAAATTGCTAGGAAGCTTCCCATAACAAGCTTGGATTAAATTTAATTTTTCTTTTGAAATTAAAACTAATAGATGTGATACAAAAATTATACTTTGAATAATGTGATAATATTTTTAATACATATTATTATTTATTGGACAATAGTTATAGTTGGCAGAAGTCAGCATTAACAAATCTGACAGATAAATTCTTTACAGTGTTTTATCATTTCATTTGTTAAGATTTCTCGAAAAATATGAAACCTTGTAAACTGTGTCCGGCCTCGGGTTTAGTAAGATCCCCCGTCGACGTTTCCATAGTTCAAGGTTCTCGGAGGAAATGTCTCATTTCTCCGGTTCTGCTCAGTACACACGTAAAACGAGAAATATATTAAAATATTCCGCGTTCTCAGAAAATTCCAAGAAAATTCCAGAAAATCACAAATATTTTTAGAATGAATCCTAAGAGTAGAAAAGTAAATTTTGGGGTGTTACAACTCTCCCCAACTAATAGGAATTTCGTCCTCGAAATTTTCCATACCTTAAAACAATTCGGGATATTGCTCCTTCATCTTGTCCTCCAGCTCCCACGTCACATCTCCAGTTGCTTCATTCCAGATTACCTTCACTAGTGCAATGTCCTTTCCTCTGAGTTGCTTTGTCCTCCTATCCTCAATCCTTACAAGAGTTGTCTCATATGTCAAGTTTTCCTTCAATTGTACAGAATCAGGTGCTATGACATGATTAGGATTTGGGATATATTTTCTGAGTTGTGACACATGAAAGACATTATGAAGGTTTGAAAGAAAAGGGGGTAAGGCTATTTGGCAAGCAACAGGACCTATCCGATGAAGAATTTGGTAGGGTCCAAGAAATTTTGGAGTGAGTTTTCTAGATTTGAGGACACGACCGACCCCAGTCATAGGTGTGACTTTCAAGAAGACATGCTCTCCTTCTTCGAACTCAAGAGGTTTCCTTCTTTTGTCCGCATAACTCTTCTGCAGACTCTGAGCCGTTTTCATTTTCTCCTGAATCATTTTAACCTTCTCAATTGTCTGCTGAATGAGTTCAGGTCCAACGGTAAGCGGTTCTCCATCTTGATACCAGCACAGAGGCGTCCGACACCTCTGCCCATATAAAGCCTCATAGGGCGCCATCCCTATACTTGAATGGTAACTGTTGTTGTAGGTGAATTCCACCAATGGTAAGATTTCATCCCAACCTCCAGTTTGCTCTATCGCACAAGCTCTTAGCAGATCTTCTAACGACTGAATTGTTCTTTCTGATTGACCATCAGTTTGTGGATGGTATACAGAACTTAACCGCAACTTTGTTTCCATAGCCTCTTGAAGACTTTGCCAAAACTTCGAGGTAAACCTCGGGTCTCTATCGGAAATAATACTCGTGGGTATCCCGTGAAGTCTAACAATTTCACCAATGTATATTTGAGTCAACTTCTCCAACGGATACCTTATGTTGATTAGCAGAAAGTGAGCTGACTTCGTAAGTCGATCCACTATTACCCATATTGAGTCATATCCTTTCCGAGTTCTTGGCAACCCGACAACAAAGTCCATGGCGATGCTATCCCATTTCCATTCAGGAACAACCAAGGGTTGTAGTAATCCAGCTGGTCTTTGGTGTTCAATCTTCGTTTTCTGGCAAACCAAACAAGATGACACGCATCTAGCGATATCTCTTTTCATCCCATGCCACCAAAATAACTTCCTCAAGTCTTGATACATCTTGGTCATTCCAGGATGCATACTCAACTGACTCGAATGAGCATGTTCAAGTATGTACTTTCTGAGTTCTTCATCTTTAGGCACACAGACCCTTCCTTGGAATCTCAAAATCCCATCGCTTATTTCCTTCAATATTGACACACTACCTTGTCTCATCAATTCTCTTTCTTCTTGTAGGAATTTATCGACCTTTTGTTTCTCTTGAATATCATCCATCAGGTCATTCGAGATAGTGATCCTATTCATGCAGATTTTACCCAGTGTTAACTTTACAAATGACCATATATCTCTGAATTGCTCTATCAAGTCCTTTTCTCTAATCATCATAGTAGAAACACTAATCGTCTTTCTGCTCAAAGCATCGGCCACCACGTTCGCCTTTCCAGGATGATACTGAAGTTGGAAATCGTAATCTTTCAAAAATTCTAGCCATCTTATTGCCTCATGTTCAGCTCTTTCTGATCGTATAGGTACTTCAGACTTTTGTGATCACTGAAGACGTTGAATGTGGCTCCATACAAATAATGTCTCCATATCTTCAATGCAAACACCACTGCAACTAATTCTAGATCGTGTGTTGGGTAGTTCTTCTCGTGCGTTCGCAATTGTCTTGAAGCGTAAGCTACCACTCCACCGTTTTGCAAGAGAACGCACCCCAAACCTTGATACGAAGCGTCACAGTACACTTCAAATGGTTCACTAGGATTCGGTAAGACTAGCACTGGTGACGTAGTTAGCTTCCTTTTTAACTCCTGGAAACTTCCTTCACAGGAATCTGTCCATTCAAAAGCTTGGTCTTTCTTGGTGAGTTGAGTGAGTGGTCCAGCGATTTTGAAAAATCCCTCAATAAACCTCTGGTAGTATCTGGCTAATCCAATGAAGCTTCGGATTTCCGTCACTATAGTTGGTCTTTCCCACTGTAGTACAACTTCTACCTTTGAAGGATCCACTGCAATTCCTTCCCTTGTGATTACATGCCCCAAGAACTTCACTTCATCTAGCCAAAACTCGCACTTGGATAGTTTCACATATAGCTCTTTTTCCTTCAAGATCTGGAGAACAACGCTGAGGTGCTCAGCATGGTCCTCGCGACTTTGTGAATAGATCAAAATATCGTCGATGAAGACAACAATGAATTTGTCCAAGTAAGGATGAAAGATCCTATTCATGTAGTCCATAAATATCGCAGGTGCATTTGTCACACCAAAAGGCATCACCAGGTACTCGTAATGACCATAACGAGTACGAAAAGCCGTCTTGGGAATATCTTCCACTTTTACTCTGATTTGGTGATATCCCGATCATAGATCGATCTTGGAAAACACAACTGCTCCCTTCAATTGGTCCATCAAATCATCTATCCTCGGCAATGGATACTTGTTCTTGATCGTAACCTTATTCAACTGACGGTAGTCCACGCATAATCTTGAAGTCCCATCTTTCTTCTTGACCAACAATATAGGTGCTCCCCAAGGTGACACACTGGGTCTCACGAATTTCTTCTCTAGGAGCTCTTCCAACTGCTTCTTAAGTTCCACGAGTTCTGCTGGTGCCATACGGTAAGGTGCCATAGAAATAGGGCCAGCTCCAGGTACCAAGTCGATAGCAAACTCAACCTCATGTTCCGGTGGCAAACCAGGTACATCGTCAGGGAAAACCTCAGGAAAATCTCGAACAACAGAGATTGCGTCCACATCAACTTCATTCTCAACTTTCAAAGAAGATAACAACATGTATCCTCGAGCTCCTTCTTTCAGAAAAGCTTTCACTTGGTTGGCGGTCAAAAATCTAGAATCCTCATCCAAAGGGAAAACTATTGTTTTTCTAGAACAGTCTAATAAGACATGGTTGGCAGATAGCCAGTCCATTCCTAATATCACGTCTAGTTGGGATAATGGCAAACAGATCAAATCGACAGAAAAGATTCGACCTTCCACTATTAAAGGACAACCTAGACACACCTTAATAGTGACTACAGGTTTTGCAGTAGGAGTCGAAACAGTCAAATCGAAAGGTAAAGAAGACACAGGCAATCCAAGTCTTTTCACACAATCATATGAAATGAAAGAATGAGTAGCACCAGAGTCATACAGTACAATTAAAAGATTACCTTCAATGATACCTTCTCCTTGTATCAGATCCTCAGATTCAGAGGCCTCAGCACCACTCAAGGTGTAGACTCTGCCTCCAACTTGTGGTTTAGAAGTCTTAGCAGCATTGACGGATGGTTCCGCCTTGGTCTGGTTACAGTCTTGAGAAACGTGACCAGGTTTCCCGCACCGAAAGCAAATGAATCCTTTGATTGTGCAGTCCCTTGTGAAATGCTCCTTCCCAAATTTCATGCATCTCGGAGTAGTTGTAGCATTCTGACCCATCCTTCCAGGGCTTCCAGTTGGGCTTCCTCCTTGAAATTTTTGTGGTTGTTGGCTTCCAGAGGGTCTGGAATAAGGCTTCTTTTAATAACGACTCGAGTTACCACCACCTCTTTGGGACCGAATGGGCCCAAAGTTCCTGTTTCTCGCCTCGCGTTCTTGTTCCACACTTTCCAATCGGCAGCAAGTGTCGAGTAGCTCAGAAAACTGAGTGATCTTCAAAGCTATCACGATTTTCTTCACATCATGCCTCAGGCCTTCCTCAAGCTTCCGACACTTTGATAATCACATATTTTATTCATTAAGAAACCCTTATGTTTAGTCATTTACACTCTTCATATTCTTAATTGATTGAGTTTGGTATGATTTTGTGAGTTTGAGCTCAAATTGGTCCTAATTGAATATTTTTAGCATTATTGAGATTTGACATTGTTTCTGTATTTTGGCCATAACTTGAGTTCCTAATATCTGATGAACATGAATTTTACCTTGTAGGAAAGCTAAGAGGAAGCTCTACAACTTTGATGAAGAGCTCGAAGTCCCAAAAAGATGTCTAAAGGACCTAAGTTTACATGGAAGTTAGAATACGGGTTCTGTCAGTAGAATCCGAATAGTGTGCACTCATAAAATCATATCTCAAGATATAATAATGAATATGGGTTCAAATTTGGACAGTGGATAGTAAAGATCCAAATAAACAACTTTCATGAAGAACACTCTTTGAAAAAAGGAAGTCTAGTAGGTCATTTTGAGCTTGCAAGTCGGAACAGAGGAGCTGAAGTTGGGTTTGAGCAACCTATGGTATTTGGGACATATATTGGGCTGAAGGAAGCCAAATTGGACGAACCAGCTATCCATTTTATAGCCAAGACAAGGATCTACAACTTTCATGAAGAGCACTTTTCGTGGATCTGAAGTATAGTTGGTCATTTTTGGCTTCCAAGTCAGACACGAAATTTTCGTCCTCAACCACCCACTCATCCATCCACTAATCCACTAATCCACTCATCCACTCATCCACTAATCCACCCACTCATCCACTCATACACTAATCCAACCACTTAACCACTCCACCCACTCATCTATCCACTCACCCATTCATGTCCATAATTTCCCACTCACCAAAAGTCCTTTGGCATTTTCCACTCAACCAACCCACTTAACCATTCCACTCACTCATCCACTAAACCAATCCACTAAACCAACCCACTCAACCATTCCACTCAAACACTCCACTCACTCACCCACTCATCCACTCAGTCACCCACTCATCCACTCACTCCCCTTTTTTCATTTTGTTACCCTAGACTTCTATAAAAGGCACCATTGGTTATCATTTCTTTCATGTATTCTCCTTCATTTCTCTCTAAGTTTCTTCTTGCTTCTTCATAGTTTCTCATAGTTTTGTATATTTTGATGCTCCCCTTCATGGTAATGGAGGGCTAAGCTACTTTGGGTCAATTTAGTACTCTTGAAGAGATTGTGGTTTGGATTCTTGAGACCTTGGTTATGCATTGTATTTGATTTGTAATTGAATTCCTCTTTTCTTCTTCTTTCTTCTTCTTCTTGATCTTGAATGCATGAATGGTGATTCTATTTATGTTGATTTGATTTGATCTTGGTTTAAGATTGAGATTTGAGATGAAACTTAGAACTAATTGATCTAAACTAATCACATAAATGAAGATTGAGATTTGTGATGAAACTTAGAACTAATTGATCTAAACTAATCACATAAATGAAGATTGAGATTTGTGATGAAACTTAGCACTGATTGATCTAAATTAATCACAGAATTGAAGAGGTTGGGTTACTGATTTGTGCCTAAGTTAATTGAATTCGGTACTTGAAATTAACATAGATTTTCATGAATGGTGCGATTGCGGATTTGTGTTTATCACTTGTTAATTGAATTCTAGACGATCGTCTAATATGAATTTTGGATTTGATGCAGAGATCTCGGTTAGATCCAAATTAACAATTCAATTGTGCTTCAAGTGTTTTATGAAAGGTCTATGATTGAATCTACCCAATCTTGGATAGGTTTCTAAATTGACTACTCTTTAATTGTCATTTCTTCCATTAATTTTGTTAAGTATGATCTTAAACTGTCAAACCTCCCTTTGCTAACTTTCACTTGATTTGATTAAATTGCATCTATAATCCTCGTGGAGATGATCCGGTGTTGTCACTGTGCTACAAGCTTAGGTAATAACTTCGGTTATAATTTTGACTGAGTTCGGCGCTCGTCACACTTCCAAGTTTCATTGGGTTGAAGTTGAAAATAGGCTAAAAATCTGGACAAGTTCTCAAACTTGGCGGCGTATTCACTCACAGTCATGCCTCCCTGTCGCAACCTCAAAAATTCCATTTCTTTTGCGTGCCTGGCACTTTCAGGAAAATACTTGTTCAAGAACCTTTCTTTGAACACTTCCCAAGTTATCACTCTGTTTGCGGCTTGCAGTAGCCTTTGTTCTCCCGTCCACCAATGTTCAGCATCTCCCATCAGCATGTATGCGGCATAGGTCACCTTCCTATCATCAGCACAATTCATACCCGTAAATATTTTCTCCAATTCTTGAATCCACAATGTAGCTTTCTCCGGGTCAAACTCCCCTTTAAACTGTGGAGGATTAGCGCGACGAAATCCTTCCAAGTTCTGAACATCTGCTCTAGCCTCTAGTCATTGTTGTGCACCACAACTGTTGTTGAGTCGTGTCTGCTGGTTTTGTTGTAACATTGCCTCGGCCATCTTCTGTATTGCCTCTATGGAAGCAGCCATATCACCCCGACGAGCCAATGTTCCTTCTTGGATTAGACTACGCAAAACACAGAGAAAGTCAGATGTATTCATTTGAATACCAAACAACAAAATCACAGAGAATGACACAGCACAAACAAGACAGTCCAAAACCACACAACCCAAAGAAACATAACCGGGAGCTCTGATACCAAGATAGTGTAACGCCCCTTTTTCCTCCCTGGTCATAATGGGTAAGAAGAAGGAACGTCGCACTATGGTGAAACGACACACAAATGATTACGTAAAGTTTGAACTTTTTTTTTTATACATAAATCCGGTTAAAACTTCTATTTAATGTACATATTCACCTGTTTGTAAATATATCGCGTGATTGAGTTAAAATTAAAAGTTCCTCTTTCATATAAAACTTCTCATCAAAAACGTCAAAGAGAAAACAACATGGAATGAAACATACAACCATGCACAATATGGATAGTTACATACTTTGAACCAGAATTACAAGCCTATTTAAATTACATTTCCAAAAAGATATACAAAAAGCAAAATGTGTACCTACCCCAAGAGATACAAATATATCTACCCACTAATCCAGTAGTACGTCAGGCTCCCTCAAAATAAACGGATAGCCATCAGTAGCCATCAATTTAAAACCAACCCTAAGACTGCCTAGAATGAGAAGGAACCGTAGATGGATCCTCTTCAGGGTCCTCGTCGTCCGATGAGACATCCATCGGGACGACAGAACAGCAGGCAGGAGCCCGGGCAGTAGACAAGAAAGAGTCGTCATGTGGGTTATAGTACATATCACCCCACATGTCCCTCACGGGCATATAGAACTCCAGCCATACAAAAGCATGAAAATAAAAAATAGAAGCAGTGTAGCATCCCTATGCTAAAGACACCGTCAATTCACCGTGGTACACACATCGGTCAGTCTGCACGTTGATATGGCAGCAATCCGGACCACCATGAAAGTTGATCCGCACGTAACCAAAAAATCCACGGGGGCGAAATGACATTCTCAACAACTTCGGTCTCAGTCGAGATAAGGCCAGAAACCCTGAAACTCAGTAGTTTCCTTGTTCTCTTCACGAGTGTCTCGTCGAGAGCACACGAATCAACCAAAATCCAAAATAAAGAAAAGTACCGAAAGAGGTGAGATTCCCAGCTTTCAGTACCAATAAGGCAGCAAGAAAATAAACAGCGTCGAACGCCCACATAAGACACAGTTGATACACACAAGTACAATAATATATAAAAGTAATTAATGAGAGTAAGCAACAAAGAACAGTAGTTAACTCTATCCATAGCCAGCTAGCAACATTAGCATTACCAAGAATCAAATAGATATCACAGTCATAATAGTAAGCACATTATCCAATCATGAATGCTTAATAGACCATGTGACTGACAACTCACAATGCAACAAGGGTACCAAAGTTCCTACTCCATGGAGCTAGATATAAACATCTTCGGAGTAAATGATCAAGGAGTAATGCCAGTGTATCGTTAGCCTTAAAAATATAGTGCGCTCATCACATAAAAACATTTGCGCAAAATGGCTCACACATGGCACCTCAACAGTTGATCGCGACATAGGACAGCATCTCAGGCAAGATCGTCGGTGTGTTGCATTGGTCTATCCCACGGCCCTAGTGGAGCTACCACTGTCTATTGTGAGACACCCACACCCCGACGCCCCTAGGGTCAACAACATATGACACCTACGCTTAGTCTATTCGCACCCGCACATAAGTGTTATTCAAACTCCTAGGCAACATAGCCTTCTCAACAATGTCCCACGGACAATACACATGCATGATGACACAATGTCCAATCATGTATGTTCATTAATGATGCATTCAACATAAGCCTTTCCTCAATGGCACATAAGCATTATTCCATGTCCAACATGACATATCAACAATACATTTATTAAAACATTGCCTCAATGGCACATCATCATTCTTATCTCATTGAGTGCTACATCAATAATTCTCAGCATCAACATGTATTCCTCATTACACACATACCACAATTTCCATGTCATAGATCCAAGAATTCCATATTCAAAATCATTTCTTCTCTATTAGTGTGAATGCACATTCTTATCACAATTTAGTAAAGTAAAATCCTTGAATCCAGGGTTTTTAGGTTGTGTTTGAGTTACAAAGGACAAAGAACCATAATCTCAATCATTTCCAGCTCAAAAATCTCATTTTTTTGGTCTTGGTAATCGATTACATCACCCTTGTAATCGATTACCCAAGAAACAGAACCTCTATAATCGATTACAATCTCGTTGTAATCGATTACGTGATTCCCAGAATCACGTTTCGTAACTTCAAGGCCCTGGTAATCGATTACACAACCGTGGTAATCGATTACCACTTGGACAGAACCTCCGTAATCGATTACCCACAAGTTGTGATCGATTACGTGATTTCCAGAAGCACCATTTTGTGACATCAGGGGCTTGGTAATCGATTACACTCCTCTTGTAATTGATTACAAGCTAAACAGAATCTCTGTAATCGATTACACACCAGACGTAATTGATTACCAGATTTCCAGAATCACAAATTTGTATCTTTAAGAGCTTGGTAATCGATTACAAGCCCCGTGTAATCGATTACCACGCGTAAACTTGCAGAAAACAGAGTTCCTCAGGTCCTCTAACTCAAACCAAACCATTCCTTATCATATTTAATCAACAAAATACTCAAATATTCCTTCAAATCATGCAAGAGGCATCAATAAATCATACAAGTCCAACAAAATACACTATAATCAAGAACAACATAAAAATGAGAGAACTTTATACATCGATTCAAAAATCAACAACAATACATATACAAGACATTCCCTTACTACCAAGATTGGTTGAAGAGGATCATCTCCCTCTTACCTATTTGGAAAACAACACAATGTGCCACTCCTTCTTGCCCTAGATTTTCGTTTTCCCCCTTTAAGAAAAACTCCAAGGTGAGTGATCACCACAATGTCCACTCAAACCATGAAAAATAGGTTCTTGGTCACCAAGGTGGCCAAGAGAAACGAAAATAGCAAGAAAATGGAAGAAAGTTGAAGGCTTTACCTTAAAGCTCCAAGCTTTAGCTTCAATGGTGGAAGAGAAGTGAAAGAAGAAGAAGAAGAGGAACCAAAGGATAACTACCAAAGAGAATAGTCTTGGAATGGTGGAAGGAAACAAGTAAATGTGATTTGTTTGGCAAACAATGGAATTGGTCTCCAATGTGTGGGTGTGTGTGTACGGTGGAGAGGAAGGAGAAGAGAAGAGAGATGTGTTAAATGTTTGGTGTTTAGAAAAATGAAGATGAGTTAATAAAAGGAAGAAAACAACTTTGACTCCCCCAAAAAGGAGTGTCTGCCATGGAGTGAGGAGAGGGAAGAGAGAAAAAATGTGTTACAAGGGAAATTGCTTGGAAGCTTCCCATAACAAGCTTGGATTAAATTTAATCTTTCTTTTGAAGTTAAAACTAATAGATGTGATACAAAAATTATATTTTGAATAATGTGATAATATTTTTAATACATGTTATTATTTATTGGACAATAGTTATAGTTGGCAGAAGTTAGCATTAACAAATCTGACAGATAAATTCTTCACAGTATTTTATTATTTCATCTGTTAAGATTTCTCGAAAAATGTGAAACCTTGTAAACTATGTCTGGCCTCGGGTTTATTAAGATTCCCCGTTGACATTTTCATAGTTCAAGGTTCTCGGAGGAAATGTCTCATTTCTTCGGTTCCGCTCAGTACACACGTAAAACGAGAAATATATTAAAATATTTCGCGTTCTCAAAAAATTCCAAGAAAATTTCAGAAAATCACAAATATTTTTAGAATGAATCCTGAGAGTAGAAAAGTAAATTTTGGGGTGTTACAGGAAGGATATGTCACATTCTGACCAGTCTGGTTCCCAAAAGAACCTCCACCAGAACTTCTACCGGCTTGTTGCTGACTTCCCGTTGGTTGGGAATAGGTCTTCTTTTGGAAGCGGTTCGAACCACTGCCTCCACCCCTTTGGAACCTCGCAGGCCCAAAGTTCTTGCTCCTCGAGTCTCTAGCCTGTTCCAAGGCCTCAACTTCACAGCACATATCTAACAGTTCTAAAAACACCTTCATTTTCAGGGTGATCACGACCTTCTTCACTTCATACCTCAGTCCTTCAGTGAACTTCCAGCATTTCCAGGCTTCATCAGTTTGATGTTGGTAGTGTGTTGAGAACTTCTCCAGGTTCTCAAATTTGGCCGCATATTCACTAACGGTCATGTTCCCCTGTCTCAGGTTGAGGAATTCCATCTCTTTCGCATATCTCGCATTTGCAGGAAAATATTTGTCCAAGAACTTGTTCTTGAACACATCCCACGTGATGTCAGTTCCCTCGGCTTCCAGTGCTTTCTGAGCTCCGTTCCACTAGTCTTCGGTGTTGCCCACAAGCATGAAGGTAGCATAGTTCACCTTCTTATCTTCGGCACAATTCATGCCACAGAAGACTTTCTCCAGTTCTTTGATCCATAAACTAGCCTTGTCCGGATCAAATTCCCCTTTGAACTATGGAGGGTTATGGCAACGAAACTTTGCTAAGTTCTGCGCATCGGCAGTCGCCTCGAGCTATTAAGTAGCTCTCTCTTGTTGTTGAGCAGCACGTTCATTTTGTTGTGCGATGACTTCCGCCATCCTTTGCATTGCTTCTATAGCGGCTGCTATTTCTTCACCTCTCGCCATCTCGCTTTTTCTTGAATCAGATTAGCTGAAAAGCCTATGGAAAGTCAGATGTATCCATTCAGAATACCAATCACAGAGATTTACACAGCATAAACAAGACAGACTCACACACAAGACCTAAAGTAACACAAACCGGGGCTCTGATACCAACTTAATGTAACGTCCCTTTTCGAGAGGAACGTCAAATTATTAAACATAAAAGAAAATGCGAAAAATAAATTTTGAACAATTAAGACCCGGTACATTTAGTTTAAAGTTAACTTGCATGATACTTTAATACGTGAGTAAAATGGCGGTATTTTTTTTTTAAATTTAACGACGCGAAATATGAATAACGATGAAAAATAAAATAGTAAATAGAACTCACATCTGAATAGCATACACACACACACACATACATATATACACACAGACACAGACACACACACATATATATATATATATATATATATATATATATACATATTTAAATGTCAAATGTATTTTAGATACAGCCTGGAAATTTCCAAAAAGCAAAACTATACCTGCCCCAAGGAATCATACATATACATTCCCCATAATATCAAAATATACAGCCCACCAAAATAATGCAT
This sequence comes from Ormosia emarginata, assembly GCA_029884605.1. NCBI lineage: Eukaryota > Viridiplantae > Streptophyta > Magnoliopsida > Fabales > Fabaceae > Ormosia > Ormosia emarginata. Next base: position 6,423,394 of record JAQQTP010000074.1, read on the forward strand.
CAGGCCCCCAAAATAAAACACTGGCAGCCATCAGCAGCTACCAGTAAAATCAGTCCCTCAGAGGAAAAGGGACCGTATCCAGGTCCTTAGCAGGATCCTCCTCTTCAGAGGAAACCTCCATGGGAACCACGGAACCACGGGCAAGAGCCCGAGTAGTAGAATCAAAAGAGTCCTCCCAAGGGGTGTAGTAACGATCACCCCACATCTCTTGAATGGGTAAGTAGAACTCCAGTCGCAGGCTGACATGGTAGGTGAGGATCAGCGCCTCATAACGTCTCCAGGCTAGGGAAATCAACACGTCCCCCAGGTAGACGCAGCGATCGGAACTCAAGTTGATATGCCAGCACTCTGGCCCTCCGAGGAAGGTTAGACACATATCACCTAGAAATCCGCACATGCATGCTGCCATCGCCTCAGTAGATGCTAGTCCCGTTCAGGCCAGAATCCAGGAAAATCGAGATCTTCCGCCTCCTTACCGTCGTCTTCGATCAATACAGTGTACACACAGACAACAAATAATAGAAATACAGGAAAGAGGTAAGACATCCTACCATCATTACCAATTATAGTAGCCAGAAACAAAACGGCGCAACGCACCCAGGTAGCAGTTCAGAAACAACATATCCAAGTAATAAGCAGTAAATTCAATAGTATATAGATAAACAGTTTCAGGCAGTCATTTATTGCAACATTAAACAAACAGTTCAAATTCACAAAGCAGTAATTATCATATGATTTCATATTCCATAATGCATGTACACACAGTACTCAGATTCCTACTCCATGGAGCTAGACACAAACAGTTGGAGAGAAAGATCAGGAGACATGTCTGTAACTCGGCTGCCGCCGCCAAAGTACTATACATCAATAATTTCCACGTGCACATCAGGCATTGTACAGACAGTCCACGCTAGATCACGATATAGGACAGTGTCTCGGTCTGGATCGTCGGTGCATTTGCATCGGTTTGCCCCACGGGTAGAAGAGCTACCAACTACCCATTGTGAAGGACCCGCACCCCGACGCCCCCAAGGTCATCACATGACCTACACTAGTCTACTCGCACCCGCACTAAGGTGTGTTCAATCTCCTAGGCAACTTGGCCTTACAACAGTCCACAGGACATTCACAAATGCATAAGACTCTATGCATGAACATGTATGATTCACAATTTCATACAATTCCATAATATGCCACAATTGGCCAAGAGAACATCAATATATATATATGGTCACTCACATGGACCCGTAATGTCATAATATTGAAATCAAATAAGGTAATACATTTCTAAGGTCCTTTATGCATTCTTGTTTAGGATTTAGTCTTCCTACTAAGTTCATCTTTAATTTGATTCTCATAATTAATTTGATTTCTCTAATCTGATTTATTCGAAGTTCTTAGAATCTCGCTCTCTCTTGTTCTTGTCCTCTTGAAGTTACCCAAATCTTATGACAATCTCCTTCTTGGTTCTTTTAAAGTTTATGAAGTTCCCAATTATCTTCAATTCTATCAATTAGTAATTTTTCTAGTACATTACCTAAAAGTTTAGCCACTTGGTTACTTATGCTTTAGAGTTACCAAAAATTGCATAATTAAGCCTCCAAAGGCCTTAGAGGCCGTGGCCTCTCAAGGGATCTAAATCCTAATCTTTTCAATTTATCAATTGTAAATTACACCTTTAATTTACTTAGTCTTTCACTTGTTGCTTTGGTTCACTAAGAACCCCAATTTTTGGGCTCAAAAACCGTGACCTCCCAAATGGTTCCAATTCCAAGTTTTTCTTCCACTGATTTCATTTTATCACTTGATTGATTTAAGTCTTGTACTCATCATAATTTCTCCACACTTTACCCCATTTCAAGCTCAAAAATCGTGGCCTCCCTAAAGTGGTTCTCAATTGTTTTTCTTCCATTTTCAACCATCCAATCCAATCCAAAATATTAATATACACAACCAATCAATCTAATGTCATAAATATCATAAAATCAACATGTAAACATAATAATCATCAAATTAAAGAATAACACTCACTAGGGTTTTTCCCACAAACAACATAATCAAGGTTCCTAGATGCTAATAGAGGTTGAGGAGGAGTCTCTTCCTCTTACCTAAGTGTAGAAATCAAGAGAAACCCCAAGAAATCTCCTTGTAATTTCGGATTGTATCTCCAAGAAACCCTAGAAATTTCAACTTTATTAAAACATCACCAATGCTTGAAAAATAAAGCATGGATGGTCACCAAGAGGACCATGAACACGAAAATGAAGAGGAGAGGAGAAGAGTCTTGAAACTTTACCCAAAAACCCTAACTTTGAAGCTTGAAGAAAGTGATGAAGATGGTGGAATCTCAAAATGCTCCAAGCAAGAAAGGTGTTTAGGAAAGGGAGAGGATTAAGAAAATGTAGTTGGAAGAAAATTTTGTGATGGATGAGTGGAAGAAGAGGGGCTGGCCGTGGAGGGTTGTAGAGAGAAGGAGGAGAAAAGCAAAGTGAAGAAGGAAGAAGAAAGGAAGAGAGAGAAAGTGTTTTTGGTTAAAATGAATTTTGTGTGGTAAAATGAATTAATGAAAGCAAACTAATTCCCCCTTGTTTTGGGCTGCTATTGCCGTGCATAGGGAGAGAGGGAAGAGAGAGTTTTTGGCTTCCCTTGGAAGCTAAGGGCTTCTTGGTCATTGTTTGGTCAAAGCTTCTCAAAGAAGCTTTGATTATTTTACATTAAATTTCAATTAAAGTGGATTGACTAGATATAAAGTAGATTACATTAGGATAATGTGATATGATTTTTATTACATGCTATTATCCAATGGATAATAGTTACAGTTGACAGAAGTCAGTATTTAATTAATCTGACAGATAAATTTTTTGCAGTATTGTTTTGTTTTATCTGTTAAAATTTTTCAAAAATTGTGAAATCTCGTAAACTGTGTCCAGCCTCGGGTTTAGTAAGATCCCTCGTCGACGTGTCCATAGTTCAAGGTTCACGGAGAAAACATTGCGTTTCTCCAGTTCCGCTCAGTGCACACGCAAAACGAGGAATATATTACAATATTCGACGTTTCCGGAAAAATCCCAGAAAATTCTCAAAAATTGAAATTATTATAAAATGACTATCCGTCATATAATTTTCCTATTCTTGAAGCGTTACAGTCATTTTCCTGACTCTGCTCAAGTTTCACGCAAAACGAAAAATATATTAAGATATTCGTCATTTCCGAAAAATTTCGAAAGAACTCACATAATTCACAAATATTAGAAAATGACTATTCGTGGTAAAATAAATAATTTCCGAAGCGTTACACTGACCTCAGCAATTCTCAGCTCAGTGTGCTTGCAAAACGAGGAATATATAAAATATTCGACATTTTCCGAAAAATTCCAGAAAAATTCCTAAAAATCATAAATATTATAAAATGATTATTTATAATTAAACAAATATTTTTCGGGATGTTACAAGGCAAAGTAAGTTTCTTAGACTTAACTGGAGGCAATGTTCTAAGTTCAGTGACGGCGTCAAGGAGTGATCTTCTCAGTTTCGACAATGTGCAGTTTGGTGGAAGAACGGAACAAGTATGTTGAATTTTCTCGTTAGTGTTGTTACCGTGCTATTAAGTAGGACTCGTCATTGGGTTTGCTACTGTTTCTTTGAGTCTATAAATTTTATGTTTTAAATGTCGTTGAATATTATGTGGTATAAATAAAATGTGTATTAATTAGTTCAGTCTATTTTCTGTATTACTTATATTTTTGTTAAGTTTATATTGTCAGCAAAAAGAAATTTTAAAAATTCATATTTTATAACTCAAAGGTTTTGTGAAAATACTTTTCAAATTTTCAGATTTTAGTCGGAAATGTGATGCCCTATGGAGGGTATTACATATCAAGATCTAAAACGGATGTTTTGGTGGCCAAGGATGAAGGGAGATGTTGCGAAACGTGTGGCGTCTTGCCTTGTTTGTCAAAAGGAAAAAGTTAAGTATCAAAGACCCGCGGTATGTTACACCCCTTAACTATTCCAGAATGAAAATGGGATAGTATCGCGATGGATTTTGTTATTGGATTGCCAAAGACTAGGAAATGTCATGACTCTATATGGGTTATAGGTGATAGGCTTACGAAGTCAGCGCACTTCTTGCCGATCAATATCAAGTATTCATTAGAATGATTGACGCAAGTGTACATTGGTGAAATTGTTAGACTTCACAGTTTACCCTCTAGTATCATATCTGATAGAGATCCAAGGTTTATGTCGAGATTTTGTTGAAGCTTACAAGAAGCCATAGGAACTAAGCTACGTTTAAGTTCTGCTTATCATCCTCAGACCGATGGTCAAGCTGAGAAGACTATCCAATCGTTGGAGGATCTGTTGAGAGCTTGTGTGTTAGAATGACAAGGGAGTTGGGATGAATTCTTGTCTCTGATAGAATTCACCTACAACAATAGTTTTCACTCAAGTATAGGGCTGGCACCCTATGAAGCACTATATGGGCGACAATGCCGAACACCTTTGTGTTAGTATCAGGATGGGGAAAGTATGACCATTGGACTTGATCTTGTGCAACAAACAACGGAAAAGGTGAAGATGATTCATGAGAAAATGAGGACGACTTAGAGTCGGTAGAAAAGCTATGCAGACAAGCAAATGAAACCTCTTGAATTTGAGGAAGGTGAACATGTGTTTTTGCGAGTGGCACCTACGACTGGTGTCAAAAGGGTTATTAAATCCAGAAAACTTACTCCTAAATACTCCTAAATTCATTGGACCTTATCAAATTATTCATCGGATTAGTCTAGTAGCTTACTAAATAGCTTTACCACCGTTTCTTTCCAATCTTCATAATGTATTCCATGTGTCTCAATTGAGAAAATATATTCCCAATCCAACTCATATCATTCAGCCCGATGAAGTACAACTGAAAGAAAATTTGACTTATGAGATGCTTCTTGTTAAGATTGAGGACATGAGAGTGAAACAACTTCGAGGGAAAGGAATTGTATTAGTTAAGGTAATTTGCAATGAAGTGACGGGAGATGCTACATGGGAGTTGGAAGATAAAATGAAGGAGCAATACCCACAACTTTTCTAAGGTACGACAAAATTTCGGGGATGAAATTTCTTTTGGTAGGGGAGAGTTGTAACACCCCAAATTTTGCTATTTTACAGTAATGTCTAAAATGTACTATTTTGTGATTTCTATGTTCTGTAAATTTATTTTAATTGTTCCGTGACTATTTTTGATCTTTGTGTGTGATTTACTCTGACTCAGAAAAATAATAATTTTCGGGCCGGGGAAAATCTTTATTCGATTATTCAGAGCTGAGGGATCTTACTAAACCTAATTCTGAGTGATACGTGTACCGATCTTTTAATTTTTAGAATTTATCTGTAAAATAAAAATATGTTATATTTTAATATTATTTTATCATCTGTTGGACAGTACGTACTGACTTAAAAGTAGTAGCTTCTGCCCAGTGGACAATAGGAACCGAAAAAGTCTTTGTGACTTACAACTTGGTGAACCAATCGAAATCAGTCAACGTTAGTGGCTTGATTTGCTAAGCTAATAGAATGTGGTCAATATTAGTGGTTGGACTAGTTAGCTTAGTAACTAGAAAACCTAACTAAGTTAGCCTATATTCTATGTAGTAACTAAATGGAATGAAACTTAGTTTGCTATTCCCTAGGGATTCTTGTTACAAGTTTTTCTAATGCATTCTAGAAGCTTGATAGTTACACTTAAGTAACTAGGAGATCTAACTAGGTTAGCTTGATTTTATTAGAAGCAAAGGAATTAGAAACTAGGTTAGCTTAAGCTTAACTAGACACCTAAATGAACCAAAACTTGGTTTGGTGTTCCATTGAGCTCCACGGCCAAATGGCTTCCAAGAAAGGTCCAAGACACAAATTTTGTTCAAACTTATCACTTGTAGTAAAGATCTTGCCTCCATAAATATCTGCTTAGTAAAAATATCGAACAAAAATCTTACCTTCCTATCCCTACACTCACACGGCCAAGTACTAGAGAATTAGGAAAATAATTCATTTCATCTTCATCATTTCTATCACAAAAGTCTATTCTCTCTCTTCCAAGAACACAAGAAACTCCATTCTTCCTTGTTTTTGGAGCTCACGACTTCCACACCATATCCATACTTCTACTCTTCTATAACTTCATCCAACACCACTTCTTAAACCTAAACACCATTCTAAACACTTTTCATGTTGTAAGTTTCTTCAAAATCATCCATCTAGTGCTTGGAAAACAAGCTTGAAGTTTCTTCTATACAAGGTAAAAATCCTTGTTTCTTGTTTCTAAATTGATTCTAGTGTTCCTAAGCCATGATTGATCCATGGTTTTCCTTTTTCAAAGTTTAGTTTATGAATTTGTAATTTGTTTAAGTTTGTTAGGATTCTCTTGAAGGCTACACGAAATCCCTAAGAGGAAATCCAAGAAGAGTTTGTCTTCCTTAAGGTAAGAGGGAGATTTAATCTCATCAACCATGTATTGGTGGTGAGAAAATGGATTTGTTTGTGGTGAAGAATCCATAAGGATTCATTCACTTGATTGTTTAAAGCTTTTCTTATTTGTGATGATTTTTGATGCAAGCATGTTTATAGCTTTGATTATATGTTTTAATATGTGTTTATGAAGGCATGATAGTTATTGTATGTAGTAGGATGTGAATAACACGATAAGGAATTGCATGAGGGTTCCAAAGAACCCATGAGGCTCACAACTTCAACATCACCAAGAGGACCAAGATGTTCTAAAATATTTTCCTAATCATGGATTAATTAATTTAATTGGATTAAGGATTTTTACAATGACTTAGATAATAGAAAATAATTAAAGATAATTTATAGAACACATAATGAATTTCGACCAACATGCCATTTATGATATCTTTAATCCAAAGTCATTTTTGTAAGTGTGGACTATGTAATTAATTTAAATGAGAACTCAATTTAATGAATTTTAGAGAATAAAAGAAAGTGAAGTTATTTTAGAGCTTAATTAGAGGAATTCAGTAAGGATGAGAAATAAAATAAATGCTTGAAAAGTACTAACATATAGCTCACCCATTGGGTTTTGAAGCACGTTAGCAAGTTTCGAGCTGTAAATATTAGTTAAATCCAAGAAAGGTAATTTTAAAAGGAAACAGTATGAAATATTACTTAGAGGATTTTTATTAAAGAAATACTGTAAATAAGACTAAAAATAGATATATAATGGAGAAAGTTTCAAAATTCAATTTAGAAAGTAAAGAAATATTTTACGCAGTAGAAAAATATTAGAAAAATCCTACGCGTATTTAAAATAATGATTTAAAAACTACACAATTGAGAAAGCAATTTAAAAATGTTACGCGATTGAGAAAATGATTTAAAAACGCTACGCGATTTCAAAAACATCAAAAAATATCTACGCGGTTTGAAAATGTTAGAAAAAGGTTGCACGATTGTGAAAATGCGATAAAATATTTACGCGATTGAAAATAATAGCAGTTTGCTGTCGGGTTAACGTAGTGGATCCGATTATGCTGAAAAATAGTGTTGCCAAGTGATGACGTGTGGTTGTGAAAAATCATAGTATTGTGATTTGTGTATTTTGGGTCATGCTGTAACACCCTTGTGGGGATGTCACATTTAAAAGAAAATAAAAGAAAGATAAATAAAATCTACCTAAGTTGTAAAACATTTGTTACATAATAATACGGCTTGTAAAATAATTCTTGTTAAACAGAATATTATTAAATAAAATAACGCGAAAAACATAAAAACCAACAGAACAACATCACACATAATATACATAGAGTTTTAGTCATAAGTTATACAAATAATTTACAACTAAAATATTTAGACAGAAATAGTAAACAAAAGCAATAACAGTCAATATATACAAACGCAGACGCGCCCAAGTACACATCATAAACATTTAACCCTCTGATGGATCACTCTCAGGAAGATCATTAGAAGATAAATATCCAAGATGCCTCGACTCTCGGCGGAAACGAGACCGCGCAGTCGACACGCTGCTAATCTCACTAGGCGCAGTGAACATACCACCCCAATAACGCCTAAGAGATAACGGCATCTCCAAATGTAAAAACACAGCAGTCGTCATGACTGGCTCTCCATCAAACTCATTACATAGGGACACAGTCAACCGTCCCACGTAAGTCACCGAATCTCTATCTTCACGCAAACGCCAGGCTGTCGATCCACCATGAAACTCGAGTCGTACAAAACCCAAAAATCCTGGCACCGCCATACTGAAGCAATCAATCCAATGGATATGGATGATCGGATGGTTCTTGATCGTAGAACTGATCTTCGACTAGCTGATCTTCCTCCTCCTCGGGGTACACACACTCAAGAGGCTGTTCCTCTTCTTCAAATTCTTTTACCACATGATTTAAAATAAACAAATAACACATACAACAAAGAGGTAAGACAATCCATATCACCACAAATATGGTAAAGTAAGAAAATGACAATACAACAGATATAACATTTTATACTATATAGCAATTTAAGATAGCAATAAATAAAATACAAGATCATATAGATGAAATATAACACATAGTAATAGATAGACAAAATAACATAGATAAATAATGGTACGGATAGATAATGATATAGATAAATAACATTAAAATATATGAGATAAAAATATATGAGATAAAATATATGAAATGTAACTCAACCCTACTCCATGGAGCTAAAGAAGAATACAAACATCAGAGAGAACGACCCGCAAAAATCTATTAGCACCGTCAACCGCCTAATAACTATTCCGCTGTCACACATTGCGTCTATAGCCCACTGAAAAAAAAGATATAGTGGTGTAGTACACTGTCATACGTCGTGTCACTACAGGCTTGTACTAATAGACTTCACAAGATCTTGATTAAGTATAGTGCTTGTCGAGTCCATTAGTGTGTTACCAGTCACCATGGCCCGAGAGGAGCGATTAATTGTCCATATATGGAATTCTGCACACTAACGTCTCCAAGTTCATTCAATTTGAACCGCACTACGCCTATCACACCGACAACACGATGTTGTTCACCTCGTCAATCAAATCGCCAAAATTGGCATACTCAATATATGAGAAAAATTCCAAATGTATACAGTACGCACCCACCTGGCAATACTGCAACAAAATTACAAAAATGCCCTCACTGGCAAATCATATAAAAAAGACAGTACGCACCCACCTGGCAATACTGTTTCACAATCTGTCCGGGTCCACCACTTTGACCCGACAGTAAAAACTTACTGTTATCGTCAATCGCGTAGAAATTTTATCGCGTTTTCAAAATCCCGTTACTTTTACAAACGTTTTTAAATCACGTAAATACATTTTGCTGTTTTGCAAATTGCATAGGATTCTTAATACGTTTTCTCAATCGCGTAAGGTTTTTAAATCATTTTCTTGTCCGAATTCCTTAAAAATTACTGTTTAAATAAACAGAAATAATATTTAGTACATTTAAATTATGTAGAATATTTTTCATACCGTATACTGTCGTTTGGGCATTTTTCTTATCTTATATGTCCGTTTTTAATAAAAATTGACAGTATTTTGTTTAGAAAATTATAATAATGGTTTCCTAATTTTTTCGTAAAAATTCTGTTTACTAAATTTTTAACCGTATAACTTAATCCTTTTGAAAACCACTAACATGCTTCAAAATATAAGATGAGCCATATGTTAGGAATTTACAAAAGTTACTGTATTTCATTCCTAATAATAAAATCATTAGTTTTAATTACTTAAACTTAATTCTAATCAATTTATTTCTTCAAAACTCATTGTAGAAAATTTCTTTTTAACATATATTACATCTCTTTGATTGAAACTAGTTTGGAATTGATTTTAGAAATCATGGATACTTGGTTTGGCATGTTGGCCGAAATATATATATTTGTACTCTTTGATCTCTAAATTCATTTTCTTTGATCTAAACAATTTTATATCTCATTAATTTTCTTAGGTTAATTAAATCACACTTAATAAAAATATGAGAACATTTTGGTTCTCCATTTTGGTTAAAGGTCGTGAGCCTCATTGGTGTGTTCTTTAGAACACTCATGCAATCCTTGGCATGTTGTTCACATCCTATAAATTATCATGCATTTCTAACACATACAATAATATCAAAGCTTGTAGACATGCAAATTAATACAAATAACAAATAGGAAAGCTATTAACAAACACACATATGAATCCTTATGGATTCTACAATCACAAACAATCAATCTCCATCTTCTTACCACCACCCAAGGATGATAAGATTAGTCTTCCTCTTACCTTAAATGAAGACAAAATATTCTTTCACTCCTTTCCTAGGGTTTTGGTTTTCCTCCTTCAAAACCTAGCAAGCTTAAACAAATTTTTACAAGTTACTAACATTAAAGAGAGCTTAAACCATGGATAAATCATGGCTTAGAACTTTAAAAAAGAGTTTAGAAATGGAAAACAAGAAATTTCACCTTCTAGGTAAAATTTTCCAAGTAGGTTTCCAAGCTTCAAATGAAGGATTTTGCAAGAACTCTCAACTAGAGATGTTCTTAGGATTGTGTTTAGGTTTAGAAAACTTGGTTGGATAAAATTTTGGGTGATTGGATGGTGTAGAATAGGGTTTGGCCGAATAGCTTGAAGGAAAGACAACAATGGAGGTTGGTGTTCTTGGAAGAGAGAGAAGAGAGAAATTGCATGAAGATGAAGTGAATTTTTGGTCTTCCAAATGCCAAATGGCCGTGGACTTCAAGCATGCAAGGTGTAGCCTTGCTTGGCTTCATCCAAGCCTTAGGATAGATCAATGGTCAAGATTAAAACTTGGTTAGCAAGCTTAACTCTCATTGGTTGATTCTAGCATTGTCACTAACCTAGTCATCATGCTTAGTCACTAATTAGCCTAGTCATTAAGCTTAGTCACCATGTTCTTGAAAGTTCTACTACTAATGATGTTTAATTAAGCTACTAAGTTAACTGTTTTAACTAAACGTGGGTCCCGCAAAACATTTCTGGGTCCATTATCGCTTATTGGTACTGACTAATAAAATAATATTATAATATTATAAAATTATTTTATTTGTGATTAAATCCTAAAAATTAAAAGATTAACTACTGTCTCATTCAGAATTGGGTTTAGTAAGATCCCCATTTCTGAATAATTAACAATAAGATTTCTCCTACCGAAAAATATTATTTTCCGTCCTAGGAGCAAATCACACAAAAAGTCCAAATAAAATCACAGACAGTAATATTAAACACTGTATCATACAGAAAAATTAAAAACAGTACAATTAGGACGTAATGATCATTTTTTCATTTTTCCCCACGACGAAGCAAATCATCCAAAACGTTCAAAATTACAGACAGTAAAATATCCCAGTATTTCACACAGAAAAATTTAAAACAGTAGTTTGAGAAAATTTTTATTTTACGGTCTCGACGCAAAATATTCAAAACGACCAAAGAAAATCATAGCCTGTAATATATATTTGTATTTCATACAGAAAAATAAGAAACAGTAAAATAGGGACACAACAGTCGTTTACACAAAAGTTTGAAAAACAGCAAACAGGACATTCGGAATATTTTTTCAAAAATTGGGGTGTTACACATGCACCATGCATAGAGAAACGTGTCAATTTGGTTGATATTGGCAAGTCACCTAAGAGATGAATTACACCGTAGTACGAGTACGATAGGCATAATGTTGTTCATCGAGTGAACTTGGAGGCGTTGGTGTGCAGAGGATTCCACATGTGGACAGTTGGTGGCTCCTCTGTGTCGTGGTACCGGGCAACGCACTAGCGATCTTGACAAAGCACTTTTCTTAATCATGATCTAACGTAGACTGTCTGGTACAATGCCTATTGTACATGATGAATAGACTATGTAGTACTTGGTTGGGGCAGCCGAAGCTACAGACATATCTTCTAGATCATTCTCTCTGAAAAGTTGTGGTTAGCTCTGTGTACATCTATGTTGGTGTATGCCCTAGTGGCCAATACGTTTTGTTTGTATTTACATACATTATATTATGCTATTTTACATGAGGCATTTCATTTATTATGTTCTTTTTTTTTGGTAAACATGATAAAGTCCTTAGAATAGTAAATTTGATACCATAGGACATCAAGTGGATGACTTGATCGTGAGATCCTATTGGATAAAACACTATTCTTAAAATTCTCCCTAGTCAAGTATTATTGTTAATTAGGACAACAATAATACTTTGAGACTAGTATGTGCGTAGACTGATGACCACATCTCACGGGTCATGGATATGAGATATCAAGTCTACACATAGATACATATTAGAGTAATGATGTATTGGGTGACCCGCCATGAGAACGCTACGTGGATCGTTACGTGAGTGTCATAAGCAATTCTCATAGTGATAATGGTGTATGTGGTCCTTTGACACGAAATCACTACGATTCCTACATGAGGAGTTGTGTGTTTTAATGCCATCAAACGTCATCCGTAACAAGATGATTATAAAGTTGGTTATTAGACATACCGCGATACATGTGGAGGGATGTGAGTGACCTAGATGGGATTTGTCCCTCCTACATAACAGAGTGATATCTTCGGGCCCCCGATTGAGTGAGACTATGAAATGCATGGCCATGCTCAAATGAGTCAATATGAGATATTGATCTCATTTGTCATTACTATGTCTACTCGGGAATCGGAAACCGAAGATTGAACTAAACAAGGGTGACACGTTCCATGCCTTGTGTTCAATTTGGATATCCGGACAAAGGGACTAAACTACACGGAAACATTGGTCACGAGATAGGTTATGTCAAATCACTGACATTCTCATTACTTGGGTAAGTGATGTGTTGCTAGATACCGCTCACATCGTTTGTAATATTAAAATGAGATTTTAATATTACTACCAACGTCATGAGAACTCGCAGGTCGCACACTTAGAACATTAAATTGAGTAATCGAATCCAAGTTGGACTCGGATTCAATTGTGGGCCTAACTCATGACGGATGGGTTTAGGGTTGCACCACTTACCTTGCTACGCTCACACTCACTTAAGGCAGCCACTATTATAAATAGTATCGCTAAGGGGGCTGCTACTAGGTTACATCACAACCCTAGCCGCACCTACGTAAAGCGAGTGAGAGATAGTGAGGTCTTCTTTCTCCTCTCTTCGCAGCCTAGCACTACGAAACAGAGGCGTGACTCCTTTTGCAAGTCTGTTCGTGTGGATACCGCAGAAACATCGTCGCTATTACGGTGTTGGTGATTCACCTCGCTTGTGTCTGTCACGCTTCAAGAGGTAAAATTTTAAAACCTCGGATTATGGATTTTTCGCATGGATCCTGTGAGGGAATTCTGTTATTCCGCTGCGAGACTTTGATCCGCAAATTCCCAACAATCTAGATATTTGGTCTGCATCATGATGTGATAATTATATTGATCTGAGATATTGTGTATATTGTGATAACATGATTTGATGTATTGAATGCTATATCTGTATGTACTGTCGTTTTCTATACTGCCATACTGGTAGTGATGTAGATTGCCTCACCTCTTTGTATGCATTTCTATATTATTATTATGTTCAGTAAATATTTTGAGGAATGAGAAGATAAGCAACCTTTGGGTTGTCAGTACGAGGAGGAACAATATCCTGGTGATCAGTACGAAGGGGGCGAGCCTCTAGATCATCCCTATTGTGTGGATTGATTTTGACGTGTTATGACACTACCAAGTTTTCTGGGATTCGTGAGACTGGAGTTCCATGGGGGCTCTGAAGCCTGGCGTGTACAAGTAGATAAGGAGACTGTTGTTTATGTGAGACGATTGGCTGTGTCCCGCAGTAGGGAATATGATAAAGTCCCTATATTTTCTACGACTGTTTATGTACATCTAGAGCTACCCTTGTCTATTAGGCGCTATTAGGGTGGTCGATTCTATGCCCCTAGTGAGCTTAGTAGTGTGTCGACCGCACTGACTCCTGTCCACAGGGCTACACGACATCTAGAGTTTCTGTCTTTTGATGATCTACCAGAGGAGGATCCTTCGAAGGATCAGAACTTTTAGTTGTGTACTTGGACTAGTTTATGGTTTGTTATGAGTCAAACAATTTATAGCTTTATTAAACAATTTGTAGTGTGTAATTATTTGTATCCTTGAAAGCAAAATTATATGTATAATTACGGTGTGTATTTAGTAGTTTGTTTTATTTCATGTTTTATTTATTTTATTTAATGATATAATGTACAAAAAGAAAATTTTTATAACTTATATTATTATATGATAATAAATGATTTATAACTTTGGTAAGGTTTTACTATAATTAGTCGTAAATGTGACATCCTAAGGAGGGTGTTACATTAAGAAAATCAAACACAAGGTTTATCCTGATTCAACCACCTATCCACTTGTGGCCTACATCCAGTTCTCAAGAAACCACTCAAGATTTTCCACTATATCTTCAAGCTTTAACTGGTGTTTGACAATCTTTACAAACTGCAGCACTCAGCACCTTGGGATACCTCACCCTTTACAAATTAGAAGGGTGCCTCACTTTCTTTTACAAATTAATCAAGGTTGATAAAATGAAACTATCATAAGTGTAATTAATACAAATTGAAGTCCTAACAATGCTCTTCAATAATATATCAAATGATTTGCAAAAATAGAGCAATAAGGGTTTGAAAGATTAATTCTCGGATTAGAGTGATAAAAATAAGTTTTAAGTTGATGGTTAGCCACAAATGATGCCCCAAGATGTGTATTTATAAGTTTTTAGACAAAGGAGTCATTGGGTGGCATTTATGGCAACATTAAATGCCAAGAAAATAGTCGTTAGCTATTATCAGACTTGATGTAATCGATTACATGGATCTTAGAACGTGTTCTTGGCTTTCTAGGTAGGATGTAATCGATTACAACCTTCATGTAATCGATTACAAGGCCTCTACCTGACATGTACATAATCGATTACAAGGCTTCTACCATGCTTGTAATTGATTACAACCTTCATGTAATCGATTACAAGGCCTCTGGATGACTTGAAATTGATTACAACACTTGTGTAATCAATTACAATGATCTTAGGTTATGGTGGCATTCTCAAACAAAGAGTCGCAGACAAAGAGCATGTCATTGCATATGCATCAAAAATTGGAATTCTGCACAACAGAATTATTCAACTGTCAAAAAAGAAGTTTTAGCAATTGTTTTGTGTATCACAAAATTTCAATCGGATTTATTAAACCAAAAGTTTTTAATCCGTGTTGATTGCAAATTTGCTAAAGACATTTTATTAAAAGATGTTAAAATTTTAGCTTCAAAACAAACTTTTGCAAGATGGCAAGCCATTCTATCTGTCTTTGATTTTGATATTGAATATATCAAAGGAACCTCAAACACTTTACCTGATTACCTTACTTGTGAATTTCTTCAGGGAAAGTAGCAGAATGCCTCGAGGAGGCTCATCATCCTCATCTTTCCCTTCCCGTGGAAGGGGTAACAAAGGAAAACAATCTGAAGATAAACCTTCAGTCTCTGGAACAAAACCTGAAAACCCAACGATCGAAAAACCGATCTTCAAACCATTTAGGGTTTCCAAACAAGTTAAAGAAACCATTAAACTTTTAAAGAATAAGAACTTAGGTAATCCTAGTTCCAATCCAAACACTGAGTTAGTCAGTGAAATTGTCTCAAAACTCAAGCGTATCCCGCCGGTTGATGTAGTCATTCCAGATACACCTCAATCGGAAACCTCTAGAGTTTCTAAAATTGTCAACACAATCAAGCAATCTGATTCCCTGTCCGAACCAGATTCTTAAAGTCAACAATCTGAGCGAGTCTCAGAAATCAGAGTCAACCCAGTTGTTTCCAAAGTTCTCAACTGGAAAAATCCTTCCAAACTTTACTATCAATGAGCAACTCCTCCTGACCTGTTGCTTGAAGAACGTGACCCAACGTTCAAATCATTCAGTGCTAACAACGTCTATGTTTGGGACATAGATGGAAAAACTGAGTATCAAATCCTTAATACTCTTCAAGAAATGACGATGGTCTCCACGGCCTATCAAACCTCCTATGACTGTAGTGATTTAATCATCTGCGAAGTCCTTATTGCTGGCTTCACTGGTCAACTCAAAGGTTGGTGGGATCATTATCTCACTGATACTCAACGCAACGACATCCAGAATGCCGTTAAACTTGATTCTGATGGCTATCCTATTCTTAGTGATGGCAAACCAATTCTTGACTCCGTAAACGCTTTAATCTTTGCTATCGTTCAACATTTTATTGGCGATACAACAATCTGGCGTGATAGATCTGCTGAGCTTCTATCTGAATTAAAGTGCAAATCTTTGTCTGACTTTAGATGGTATCGAGATACCTTCTTGACCAGAGTCTACACTCGTGAAGACTGTCAACAACCTTTCTGGAAGGAGAAATTCCTTGCAGGACTACCCAAGTCTCTTGGTGACAAAGTCAGAGACAAAATCCGTGGTCAATCTCTTAACGAAGAAATTCCTTATGAGCAATTGAGTTACGGACAACTCATCGCTTTCGTCCAGAAAGTTGCCTTGAAAATCTGTCAAGACGATAAAATTCAATCTCAACTTGCCAAGGAGAAAACGCAAACAAAGCGGGAGCTTGGGAACTTCTGCGAATAATTCGGTCTTCCTTGTGCCAAAAGGAAAAATAAACCTAAACAGATTCATTCCCAGAATCAAAGATCCAAATATTTTAAGCATAAAGCTTCTGCCAAACCTAGAAGACTTAAGCAAGAGTTTAAGTCAAAACCTCCTTTTGACAACGTCAAGGTTCCAGCGAAACCTATCATCTGCTATAACTGTGGCAAACCTGGCCACATTAGTAAATACTGTCAGCTTAAAAAGAAAATTAAAGCCTTAAATCTTGACCAAGCTATCGAAGAACAGCTTAACAGTCTCCTTGTTGAGTCATCTGAAGAAGATTCTGAAAAAGAATTTTCTGATGATTTGAACCATATCCAGGATGATGATATTCCTTCATCCGATGACGATTCTGACATTCCTATAGTGAATGTTTTAACCAAAGAACAGGACCTTCTTTTCGAAGTCCTTAATTCTGTCGAAAACTCTTAAGAACGTAGTATCTTCTTACAAAAATTCAAATCAATTATAGAAGAATCCTCTTCTAAAAAACTTAAGAATCCATTTCTTAAAAACAAATATGATCTAAAAGAAACAATTAAGAAGCTTGAAAAATCTTCTTCCAAAAAACTGATCACTCTTCAAGATCTCCAATCTGAAATTAATCAACTGAAGGATGAAGTTAAAAAACTTAAAGAAGAATAACAACTTCATTCGTATATCATCTCCCAATTAGGTGATATGCAATTTGAATCTGATTCTGAGAAATCTGAAAAGATTTCTGACACCTTAATCTTAGCTAAACCTAAGATTCCTGATAATAATAATGATGGCTTCTGCGACATTATTAATAAATTAAGAATCCAAAAATTCTTCATTAACATTTCCATCAAAATCGACGATTTTGTTCTTAACACTATTGCTCTGTTTGATACAGGCGTAGATTCAAACTGTATTTTGGAGGGAATGGTCCCGACAAAGTATTTTGAAAAAACTACTGAGCGGCTTAGTACTGCTAGTGGTTCTAAACTTAAAATACAGTATAAGCTTTCTTCTGCTGTATTTGAAAATCAGGGTTTCCAAGTCGAAACCTCCTTTCTGCTTGTCAAAAATCTCAAAGGTGAAGTTATCCTCGGAACTCCATTCATTCGGGCTCTCTTCCCTTTACAAATTACAGACGAAGGTATCCTCACCCAATACCTGGGAAAAACTATCTGTTTTCCTTTCTTGCGAAAACCAATCCTTAAGACACTTAATCCTATTGTTAATCTAATTAACAACAAGAGAAATCAAATCAAATATCTTAAAGAAGAAATTTCTTTTAAGAATATTGACAATCAGCTTTCTCAACCTCAGGTTAAGAAACGCATTGAAAATCTCCATCTTCAAATCCAAGAGACAATCTATTCCGATCTGCCTAACGCATTTTGGGAAAGGAAAAAGCATATGGTCGACCTTCCATATGAAAAAGATTTTAATGATCGTATGATCCCAACAAAAGCTCGTCCTATCCAGATGAGCCATGAACTTGTCGAGTTCTGTAAAACAGAAATCAAAGATCTTTTGTCAAAAGGTCTCATCCGTCAGAGTAAGTCTCCCTGGTCTTGCTCTGCCTTCTATGTCAATAAAGCCGCTGAGATCGAAAGAGGAGCTCCGCGCCTTGTCATAAACTACAAACCACTTAATCAAGCTCTCCAATGGATTAGGTATCCTATTCCAAACAAAAAGGATCTTCTTAAGCGCCTTCATTCTGCGAAAATCTTTTCGAAATTCGATATGAAGTCAGAATTCTGGCAAATCCAACTCAAGGAATGTGATCGCTATAAGACGGCTTTCACAGTTCCTTTCGGGCAATACGAATGGAATGTAATGCCCTTTGGTCTAAAAAATGCTCCTTCTGAATTTCAAAGGATCATGAATGAAATTTTCAATCCTTATTCAAACTTTACAATTGTATACATCGACGATGTTCTAGTATACTCTCAGTCTGTAGACCAACATTTCAAACATATTAACATCTTTGTTAATGTAATCAAGAAAAATGGTTTAGCCGTTTCTAAATCAAAAATTAATTTGTTTCAAACACAAATTCTGTTTCTTGGTCATAATATTTATCAAGGAACAATTAATCCAATTAATAGGGTAATTGAATTTACTGACAAATTCCCAAATCAGATCATTGACAAAACCCAACTTCAACGGTTTCTTGGCTGTTTAAACTATGTCGCTGACTTCTTTCCTCAGTTGAGTAATCTGATCAAACCGTTGCATGAGCATTTGAAAGCCAATCCACCTCCATGGTCTGATGTCCACACAGGTATTGTCAAACAAATCAAGTCCCAGGTAAAGTCTCTCCCTTGCCTTTACCTTCCTAATCCTGAAGCATTCAAAATTGTCGAAACTGATGGCTCTGATACCAGAGTTATAGGGTGAAGATCACGGGAAAACGGAGGGGGTAAAAGAGAGCAGGATAAAGAGAAGTAGGATGCAGACGGATTGCTTACATGTAAATGAAATGCAAAATTAAGAAAAGATTTTTAAAACATAAAAGTGAAAGCTGAAAGCGCGTCAGAGACAGCGGGATCCGGCGAAGAGATGAGAAGAGAAGAGTCAGTTACATAAGAGAAAAGATTGAAACTTTTATTGATTAGGGAGACAAGTTACAAGTTTGAGAGAGGAGGGAGGATCACTCACTTCTCTGATCACTCTATAAGCTAAGAGAAACTTAGAAGAAACTAAATTTTCGAATCTGATGGCTCTGATACCAGAGTTATAGGGTGAAGATCACGGGAAAAAGGTCTTTTCTCTGTAAGCTTCTATCTGTTACGGGAAAAAGGTCTGGCTCTGATCACTCCTTATTGCTGGCTTCACTCTCTGTAAGCTTCTATCCTCCCTCCTCTCTCAAACTTGTAACTTGTCTCCCTAATCAATGAAAGTTTCAATCTTTTCTCTTATGTAACTGACTCTTCTCTTCTCATCTCTTCGCCGGATCCCGCCGTCTCTGACGCGCTTTCGGCTTTCACTTTTATGTTTTAAAAATCTTTTCTTAATTTTGCATTTCATTTACATGTAAGCAGTCCGTCTGCATCCTACTTCTCTTTATCCTGCTCTCTTTTACCCCCTCCGTTTTCCCGTGATCTTCACCCTATAACTCTGGTATCAGAGCCTGATGGGGAAGTAGGAAAGTAAATGAACGGAGTTTAAGTTTCTGTTATCTTATTGAACTGGATACTAACGTTATTATGTTATGATGCTTTGATATTTATCTGATATGCTTATTTCTTTGTTAAATCATGTTATAACTTGTTAAAACTGGAACTTAATTTTGGATCTGGAAAGTACGCAGTTTAATGTTACCCTATCTTGGACTGGACGATACATAATACCTGTGTTGGATCTGTCTTGTGGGGCTGTAGCAGTAAGACCTAGTGGTGTAGGGCAGTAAGTCTAATTCGACGATGCTTCCACAGGATGTGAAAGTTTGGGTACGGTGGTGACCTTGGTCCAAGATCCGGTAAATGCTTGCGGTGGCTGTAGATCTGGACTTAACTAAGGACTTAATCGGTTAAAATATGATTTAATAATTGATAAATATCTCAGATCTGAATCAAAGTAATAAATAACTTGGTAATCTTAAAATCTAGTTCAGAAGATAAAATTAACTTAAATTTCCTCATTTCTGCTTCTATGGATCTAAATGATGGCAATGATATCGGGGGTTTATACATCTGTTCTGCTTTTGATCTTTTATTTTCTGCGGTTATATTTTTTGTATTTTTCTGTTCTTATATTCTGTTTTATATTATCCTTATTGTCTATTTTGTAACAATGTTACAACCTTTGTCTTCTGCAATCTCTAAACTGTCGGTTAGGTCATCCCAACCTTCATCTTCTTCCCTTTCTGGAGAAAACCTTGTCCAAACTAAATCAAATATCTTTAATGAAGAAATTCATTTTGAAGACATTAATCAAAATTTTGAAAACTGGGAAATTCCAAAAATTTCCACAAATGACCTCTACAAACCTGAAGGAAGCTTCTTTAGGAGTTCTGATTATGTAATTAGGACTGTAGAGAAAACAATCATAATAGAATCCGATGATGAAGAATTATTCTTATTATCTGAAGAATCTATTAAGAAACATAAATCAAAATACAATTTTCTGCATATTGGTTGTGTGCAGGTCGCGATCAAGCCTTTAATCCGCGAAGGATTAAACGTATCTGTTCTTCTCTGTCTCAGAGATACCCGACACAATGAATTCCATGATTCTCTTCTTGGAACTATCGAGACCAGTTTGTGTAACACCCTAATACAGATATCCAGATATATCCTAGATAGACAGAGATATATAAAGATAACCAGTACTAGAGATGTCACTTCTATACTACATACTAACATATATCTATAATCACAACTGAGTAATTATAGAAAGCCTTAAGAGATTGCGGAAAAACTTAAACTCATACATAAACTTATACAAACTTAGCCACCTGAGTGCTATTTATAATACATATAACATAAAACTTACAGAACAAATATAAACTCATTACATAAGTTCTATCTACTTAAAGCAATAAAAACTACTCTAGTCTTCATGCTTTATCTTCTCATCCTTAGTAGGGTTTGTACCTCTGTACCTGGGCCTTTGCCTGTACCTGAATCTGCACCGGTACCTGCATCTGAACCTACATTTGGATTTACATGGAATAGCAACTGGGGTGAGAATTAACATTCTCAGTAAAAGCAATTCCAATACCAATTCTCTATAACATTGTATATAACAAATATATAATAAATGTTATAATTCTAACTTAGGAGCTTTCTCCCCTTTTCTCATAACTATTTCTATCTTAGGAGTTTCCTCCTCTTTTCTCATAACTTAGGAGTTTCCTCCTCTTTTCTCATAACTGCACACTTTCTTATAGTGTGATGTCAACCGATAGCCTAGACACTGTTAATACATACAACGCCCATACAGCTGTACATACTAACAGCGACGGACAATGCCCATACAACTGTCCGTGAATGCAATGATAATGATATGTAATATGAATATGCCTAAAGAATCCTAAAAGCATGTGAATGAAATGCAAATGCAAAAGTCTATTCTAAGAACAAGGAAGTTTGCTAGGAACTAGTCAGCATATCATCTAGTGGTAATTAGAGGGAAATCTCATCCTCACATTACACATATCCTGGCACACTGAGAAATCCGGGCTTCATCCTTGCTCAAAGAGTGTCTCTGGATTTCCCACTTATCTCCTTTGGCCTTGGCATTATCGAGACATCAGGGTTATGTCCTTTTCAAAAGTCCTTCGGACACCTGTCTATCTTCTTTTTGCCTCCATGAATGAACATCAAAGGATATCCACTAGATCGATACTACTTAACTAATTCATAGACTTTGATTCATACTTATATACTTAGTTCCTCTTTGATCTAAGCATATTCTACTAATAACTTTGGCTTCTTATGTTTACCCTTTGCAATGAGGAGAATCTGTAACCTCATACTATATGTAACCTTAGCACTTGGTTAGGAATACTTGTCCCCTAAGGAACTTCTCTGATTCCTTACCTTCTGGCTAAATGACCTCACGTCATATAACGTTACATTCTCAGGTAAACATCACCAGTTCATTTCTCATACTTGTACCTAAACTCCACCTCATCACTTCTATCTCTTAAGTGATCTCTAACACAACATTATGTTGCTGAGGTGTAAGGTACTTACCTATGGCAACCACTAGTCTTAGTTGCACTAAGGTTCTTTCTCTTCACATACATACTAGCTTAACTGACTAGTGTGTGAAAAGCTTAGTATTATGTTTAACTTTTACATAAACACCATCTTACTTTCCTATAGACTCAACTCATCCTAGTGAAAGAGTCTATCTTAATTAATGCCTCATCTATCCTTGCTTAAGGACATAATGAGCATCTCTCTAAAACTTTGCATAATTAACTCAACTTTAACTAAAGTGAGTAATTCATGCATCTAACTTTCCTTTTTATCACACTTCTGGTAGTAGCTTATACTACACTTGTGTGCTAACATATATATTCTAGCTGTATCTAGCTTTCCATTCTATCACACGTCTGGTAGTAGCTTATACTACACTTGTGTGCTTAAGGTTCCAGATACCTCTTTAACTATTTCAAACTCATGGAATGCTTAAGAACTTAACTTCCACACTTTGGTTAGTATCTAAGAAAGTAAATTCTCTTTATCTTGCATTTCTAACTCATCTTTATTAATACATGAGTTATTGCACATTTCTGCTCTACCTTATGATTATGACATCTTCTTAATCATATATCATCTTATTATGTATTTAGCAATGCACCAAGTCTCACTTAACTAGAGACTTAGTACCTAAACGTTCCCTCTTTGGAACCAATACACAATCTCGTCTCCACTCAAGTAACTCTAATGCAAGAGTGGTTCTTACTTGCAACTCTTTGTTGCCTAAGGTTCTAGGTACCTTCCTAAGGTAATCCACTATTCTTGGATCTCCTAAGGTTCATATCTTTCTCATTTTCTACTAGAGTGCTTACTAATACACTTGTCTTCATTGCACCATCTCATCACATCTTAAGTGATATCTAATGCAACATTAAGTTGCCTAAGGTGCAATGTCATTACTTAAAGCAAACTTTTCCTTTAGGATGCTTAAAAGCCTATGCTTTCTCATTCTTGATGGGTAGGTATTTTCCACTTGAAAATATCCCCATTTATGCCTTATTACACTTAGGAAACATAAACATATGAATCCATCAAAGGCAATATATCTAATGGTGAGATAAAACCATTTTTCATGGTTCTGGGCAGCACGCCGCGGCATCCTTCTCTCAACGCCGCGGCGCCCGTAGCTGAAAACGTGATTTCTGACTCCTCATGCCGCGGCGCCACTAAGCCATGTCGCGGCGCTCATAGCAGAACCCAGATTCTCGAGACTTGCAGCTACGGGTTTGCTGTTCTTTTGATCATTTTCTTGGATTTTGGCCATTTCTTACCAACTTCTAAGTGATTCTAGGTTCCTAACTAGTTTTTTAACCATTAGGAATCATCAATCACTAATTTAAACCTCTTAATTTGGATTATGGCTCAAAATCCTTCATTCTATGGCCTATGGTTTACTTTGTGAATCAAGGGTCTAAATGAGTTGTTCTAAGTTCCTAACTTAATCTTATGCTATGAACAAGTCATAAATGACCAAAGAAACACGTCTATGCAAGCCAAACACATCTAACATCTCTAAAACTCAATTTGGCATATTATGTTGTTTATATGCATACATAGAGAAAGAGATGAATAAAGGCTCTAAACCCCTACCTCTTGAAGACTTGAAGCCTTGAACCTTGAAGCTTGATCTTCCTCTTCCTTCTCCCTTCTTCCTTCTTCCCCTTTCTCTTTTCTCCCCTTTCTCTCTTTCTGTTTTCGGTTTCTCTTTCTCTGCCGAGAGAAGATAGAAATAGGTGGGCTGGGACGTGAAGGGAATTACGAAAAAAGATTAACTTAAGTTTCTACACTGAAACTTATATCTGCTATGGACACTCGAATTGTGCTAATTCGAGTTTCCCTGCTTCTAACAACTTTAGAATAAATTATAAGATTCATCTAAATTGTTGTTTCACAATTCTCATCATTTTCTATATCTGCTAGGGATCAATCCGGCATTAAAAGCACAACCTGTATGCCTAAAAATACCAAACTGACTCCGATTCTCTTGAAACTTTTACCACATCTTACTTGGCTTATTTGTGACCTAGAAATAAACTCTCTATGTTTATTTCTCTTAACTCAACAACTTATGCTATTATCCGAGTAATTTTAAGCCACTTTATAACTTCTATGTTGCAACTAAGTGCCTAAATGAACTCAGATTGTCACAAAACTTTACTGACATGTTAAACAAGTCAAATGCTACCTTCGGTAACCATTTACCAGTCTAACATGTACTTAAGGGTATTACATTTCTCCCCATCTTTTTAAAATTTTGTCCCCAAAATTGTTCACCTCACGTAAACAATTCTGGCTAAACAAAACTCTACATGGAACTTCTGCCTCCATGCAGCCCTTCTTTAGTACCAGCTTCTCCCAACCATTTTCTCTTGAGGAGACTTGCTTATCTCAAAGCTCTTGATCTCTATGCTTTAATCTCTATGCTTATGGATGGTAAGCTGTACTAAAACATAACTTAGCTTTGAACTCCTTATAAGGCTTTCAAAACTAGGTGTGAATCTAGTATCTCTCTTAGACACTATATTCATTGAAACTCTATGAATCCTAACTATTTCCTTCAAAAGTAGTTGAACTACCTTATCTAGAAAATAGCTATCTGTTCTTGGCAAAAGATTGGCAGATTACTTAATCTTACCACTTTTATCTGCCGCTCAACATATTCTCTTATATTCTTTAACATACTATGCTACTATACATCTTCCTTAACTCTTGGAAAACCTTAGTAGCCTCTTGATAGATGGTACACTTTCTCTGATGAGCTTCCTCTGGAATCCTTTTCTTGATTTTTGACCCTCTTGGAAGACAAAGTTGTCTCTAAACTTCGTCATTCCCTCTTAGTCATAACAAAATCCTTAAGGGTTCCTTTGAAAATCTGCTCACACTTGTCCCTTAGAGCTTCATTCTCTTTCTGAGCTTCAAAGAAATCTGAGCCTTTAGGCCTCTTACTATGTCCACCTTGCTCACTAAGAAACTATCTGGAATCATAGTCACCGCTAGACTCAAATTCTCAAAAACTCTCAAGAAATTCACTCTCTCTTGGACTATCATCTAGGATAACCACTACACTAGCATTACCCGAATGATATCTCATCTCAAGGTTATGAGCCTTGAAAAACTCTATCCATCTATTCTGCTTTATGTCCAGCTTCCTCTGATCAACAAGCATCTTGAGCTATCATGATCGCTGAACATCTCTAACTAGACTCCTTATGAGTTATGTCCCAAAACTATAAGGTAATCACTACTATAGCTAATTCCAAATCATACCTAGGGTAGTCCTTCTCTTGCAGACTGAACTGCCTTGATGCATAGGCATCTACTTACCTCTATTGCATCTAACATACCCTAGTCCCATCTTCGAAGTATAACTGTCTACCTCAAAGTTCTCTCGGGAATTTGGAATTACCAAAACTAACGTAGTAATCAACCTTCTCTTCTACTCTTGGAAAACAAGCTCACTATCTAGAGTCCATTGCTGGGTACTACCTTTTTTTTTTAACTGGCCTAAACTAGGTAGCACTAACTTAGAAAATCTACTGATAGATTCTCTATTCTCGGATACAATGGCTACTCTACCCATTGTACCTCTGCTTAAACTCTGCTGGAGTTCTCTGCAATTTTTGTCTTAAGAAATTACATAACTCTTAAACTGTACCACTTGTAATCCAAAACTGACTTTCGGCTTTCTTGGTACTTAACCCATTCTTTTCAAAAGTTTCCAAAACTACCTTTGACATACTCTTCATGTCCTTTCGTAATTCTGGAAAACTCTCGAAGATCTGCTTTACTTTACTATGCTTCTATGACAACCAAGTCTTAGATCATCTCCTGAAAAAATTCAAAGATTCTCTCAACTGATCTTACCTGATCATCCTTCTCTCTAAAATAACCAAACCATACCAACTAGGTAAGCAACTAGATTCACAAAGTAAATCAACATGATCTACAAAGTAAATCTATTCTCTTCTTATACACACCTTAAAAGATTTCTCTTTACATGTGTTCTCATCTCATACCAAGTTGGAAGATTTCGTCGCTTTCTTTTGTCCAAGAACCATCTCTCTTACGATGTCCTGGTTACTTACTTATGTAGCACATGGATTACCCATTAAAAATGGTCTACATCCATGTATCTTACCACATCTAGCACATCTTAGTGACTTGAAGCTTGATTTACCTTTTTCCTTAGAGTTGCTCCTCTACAAGCACTCTGCTTATACTTATCATCTCTCCAAGCTTCCACCGTGCAACTCTATAACAAATTGAGATCAAAAGGCACCCTTACTGATTCTCAACATCTAATCTCTTCCTCTTTAGGAACCTTCTAACTCTTGTTCCATGGATGCTCTGAGATTATCTACTTCTATAACTCTACATTCACTGACTAGAGCGAAGAAGTCCATAATCTTCTTTTGCATTGCAACTCTTCTAATGCCTTCTCCAAGTTCTACTTCAAATTTTACTCACTTCCAGTCTTTATCTGGATTGGATGTAAAATAAGAAAAGAACTCTTGACATTCTTGAATTGCTTCGCATACTGGTCTTCAGTACTATCCCCTTGCTCTAACTTTAGGAATCCCTGTTCCTTTGCTTTCTCTAACTCAAGGGAATAATACTTATCTAGGAAAGTAACTCTAAACACCTCTCAGGTGGTTCGAGTACTAACCATCTCTAATAACCTCTCTGCTTCATCTCATCAGCTTTCGGCTTCACCTACTAACCCTTACGAAGCAAGGTTACCTTCTATTCATCAGCGCATGACATGATCTCAAGGATCTCTTCCATCACATGAAACCACCTTTCGGCTCTGACTGAACCAACCTCTCCTTTAAAAAATAAAGGAGTAACTTTCTTGAACTCTGAGAAACACTGATTCCTCAAAAGTTCCTTCTCGTTCCCGCAACTAACTATGCGAGTCCTGTTCTATCACTTCTGATAGACTTCTACTAATGGCAGTCTGCTCTCTCAACACAGCAACCTTTTCTCTAAGAGCTCTAGTATTCTCCTCCTTTACCAGACTCCTAGTCATGCAATTCCATCTGCATATCTCAAAAAGAGATAAAAAATTGCATAACTTTCTACTAAACTGCTACTTATGCCTAAGCACGGTTAGTCCATACCCTGGCTCGACAGGATGAACTGCTCTGATACCAAAATGTAACACCCTAATACAGATATCCAGATATATCCTAGATAGACAGAGATATATAAAGATAACCAGTACTAGAGATGTCACTTCTATACTACATACTAACATATATCTATAATCACAACTGAGTAATTATAGAAAGCCTTGAGAGATTGCGGAAAAACTTAAACTTATACATAAACTTATACAAACTTAGCCACCTGAGGGCTATTTATAATACATATAACATAAAACTTACAGAACAAACATAAACTTATTACATAAGTTCTGTCTACTTAAAGCAATAAAAACTACTCTAGTCTTCATGCTTTATCTTCTCATCCTTAGCGGTGGTTTGTACTGCACGGGCCTTTACTGTACACGAATCTGCATTGGTACCTGCATCTGAACCTGCATCTGGATTTACATGGAATAGCAACTAGGGTGAGAATTAACATTCTCAGTAAAAGCAATTCCAATACCAGTTCTCTATAACATTGTATATAACAAATATATAACAAATGCTATAATTTTAACTTAGGAGTTCCCTCCTCTTTTCTCATAACTTAGGAGTTTCCTCCTCTTTTCTCATAACTGCACACTTTCTTATAGTGTGATGTCAATCGATAGCCTACACACTGTTAATACATACAACGCCCATACAGCTGTACATACTAACAGCGACGGACAATGCCCATACAACTGTCCGTGAATGCAATGATAATGATATATAATATGAATATGCCTAAGGAATCCTAAAAGCATGTGAATGAAATGCAAATGCACAAGTCTATTCTAAGAACAAGGAAGTTTGCTCGGAACTAGTCAGTATATCATCTAGTGGTAATTAGAGGGAAATCTCATCCTCACATTACACATATCCTGGCACACTGAGAATTTCGGGCTTCATCCTTGCTCAAAGAGCATCTCTGGATTTCCCACTTATCTCCTTTGGCCTTGGCATTATCGAGATATCAGGGTTATGTCCTGTGATTGGCATTGTTTCAAGAAATTGGTTTTCATGTTTACAAACAAGAAAGGATGGATGTGCATTGATTAAGCTTCAAGAATATTCAAGTATAGCACATAGGGCTTAGATATTATGTTAAGGTATTTAGGATTCACTCCAAATCTCATTCAAATGGTTTTTCACTTGACTTAAATGGCTTTACAAAATCATGTTTTAATCTTGTGAAAAAATTGGTTTATGTTTGAGCTAAAATGTTTTAATGGGATAACATGTTAGTGACTTGATCAAGAACAAAGTACTAAATCTTTTTAAGAGCTCCTAACCAGTTATGAACTCCAACTAATTGGTTATTCATCAAGTCAAAACATGTTTTTCTAATTGCTCCTAACCAATTAAACCTTTTCACTAACTGATTAGCATTTGTTATAAAAGCTATGTGAACCACCTTTTTTTTAAATTGCCTAACCGATTAGGCATGTTTGCTAATTGGTTAATGTGCTTTTAAATGTCACGGGAAACATTTTGTAAAAGGACCTAATTGATTAGAACAACTTGCTAATTGATTATTTTAGAACTCAGAATCCATTTCTAAAGTGTCCTAACCGATTAGAGAATTTTGCTGATTGGTTAGTATGACCATTTGAAAGATACGTGGGCTGTTCCTTATAATATCCTAACCGGTTAGGATATCTTGCTAATTGATTATTTGAGAAACAGAAGCTATTTCTAAAAGTATCCTAATCGATTAGGATAACCAACTAATTGATTATTTGATAACTCAGAATCAATTTCTAAATGTCCTAACCGATTAGTGCTTCTTGCTAACTGGTTAGTATGCCTTTTTATTTACCACGTGAACTGATTTCTAAACGCCTAACCGATTAGGGAAATTTTGCTAATTGATTATTCTTCAAAACAGAAGCCCTGGAACTGATTTCTAAATGGTCTAACCGATTAGGAGGAACCTCTAATCGGTTATCTGGAAAACCAGTAAACTCGTTTTAACGGTCTTTTTACAGAGCATTAAATGCTACCAACCATCCCAACGGATCTAATTTGCCTCTGGTTATAAATCTGGTTGTTGGGCATTGATTGAAGGTTGGTGAACAAGTCTGAAAAACTTACAAAAGCATTGAATTCACGTTTTCTAGATCTCTTCAATCAATCTATGTTTTTGGGCTTTAATTGAGTGAATCCTTGACACCTTTAAGCTTCAACTTGTATTACTTATTCTTCAGAGAATTTCAATACACACAAATCTTATTCAATCTGTTTTAGTGAGGGTGAGGTATCCCTCAAGTATTGTAAGGGTGAGGTATCCCTTTGAAAATAGAGGCTCAAGCATTAGGGTGAGGTATCCCATAGTGTTGAGTGCTCAAGATTGTAGTGGTTGTCAAGCACCCATTGAAGCTTGAAGATATAGTGGAAAATCTCAAGTTGTTGCTTGGGGACTGGACGTAGATCACAAGTGGATTCGTGATCGAACCAGGATAAACGATTGTGTTTGTTCTCTCTAAACCCTTCTCTTTATTTGGTTTACTGTTTTATTGAATTGATTAGATATTATCTCCTTTGGCTATCACATTTATAAGTAAAAGTGTTAATCTCATTCATCCATTTATCTCTAATCGTTCAATAGCTTCAACGAAAATTGTTTATCAAACGATTTGCGAAAGATTTGCGAACTTGTTCTACTTACTCAATTCACCCCCCCTCTTGAGTATTGAGGCCACTTGGTAACATGTCCTTTTCAAAAGTCCTTCGGACACCCGTCTATCTTCTTTCTGCTTCCATGAATGAACATCAAAGGATATCCACTAGATCGATACTACTTAACTAATTCATAGACTTTCATTCATACTTATATACTTAGTTCCTCTTTGATCTAAGCATATTCTACTGATAACTTTGGCTTCTTCTGTTTACCCTTTGCAATGAGGGGAATCTGTAACCTCATACTATATGTAACCTTAGCACTTGGTTAGGAATACTTGTCCCCTAAGGAACTTCTCTGATTCCTTACCTTCTGGCTAAATGACCTAACGTCATATAACGTTACATTCTCAGGTAAACATCACCAGTTCATTTCTCATACTTGTACCTAAACTCCACCTCATCACTTCTATCTCTTAAGTGATCTCTAACGCAACATTATGTTGCTGAGGTGTAAGGTACTTACCTATGGCAACCACTAGTCTTAGTTGCACTAAGGTTCTTTCTCTTCACATACATACTAGCTTAACTGACTAGTGTGTGAAAAGCTTAATGTTATCTTTAACTCTTACATAAACACCATCTTACTTTCCTATAGACTCAACTCATCCTAGTGAAAGAGTCTATCTTAATTAATGCCTCATCTATCCTTGCTTAAGGACATAATGAGCATCTCTCTAAAACTTTGCATAATTAACTCAACTTTAACTAAAGTGAATAATTCATGCATCTAACTTTCCTTTTTATCACACTTCTGGTAGTAGCTTATACTACACTTGTGTGCTAACATATATATTCTAGCTGTATCTAGCTTTCCATTCTATCACACGTCTGGTAGTAGCTTATACTACACTTGTGTGCTTAAGGTTCCAGATACCTCTTTAACTATTTCAAACTCATGGAATGCTTAAGAACTTAACTTCCACACTTTGGTTAGTATCTAAGGAAGTAAATTCTCTTAGCTTGCATTTCTAACTCATCTTTACTAATACATGAGTTATTGCACATTTTTGCTCTACCTTACGATTATGACATCTTCTTAGTCATATATCATCTTATTGTGTATTTAGCAATGGACCAAGTCTCACTTAACTAGAGACTTAGTACCTAAATGTTCCCTCTTTAGAACCAATACACAATCTCGTCTCTACTCAAGTAACTCTAATGCAAGAGTGGTTCTTACTTGCAACTCTTTGTTGCCTAAGGTTCTAGGTACCTTCCTAAGGTAATCCACTATTCTTGGATCTCCTAAGGTTCATACCTTTCTCATTTTCTACTAGAGTGCTTACTAATACACTTGTCTTCATTGCACCATCTCATCACATCTTAAGTGATATCTAATGCAACATTAAGTTGCCTAAGGTGCAATGTCATTACTTAAAGCAAACCTTTCCTTTAGGGTGCTTAAAAGCCTATGCTTTCTCATTCTTGATGCGTAGGTATTTTCCACTTGAAAATATCCCCATTTATGCCTTATTACACTTAGGAAACATAAACATATGAATCCATCAAAGGCAATATATCTAATGGTGAGATAAAACCATTTTTCATGGTTCTGGGCAGCACGCTGCAGCATCCTTCTCTCAACGCCACGGCGCCCGTAGTTGAAAACGTGATTTCTGTCTCCTCACGCCGCGGCGCCACTAAGCCATGCTGCGGCGCTCATAGCAGAACCCAGATTCTGCAGAATTCTGCAGCTACGGGTTTGCTGTTCTTTTGATCTTTTTCTTGGATTTTGGCCATTTCTTACCAACTTCTAAGTGATTCTAGGTTCCTAACTAGTTTCTTAACCATTAGGAATCATCAATCACTAATTGAAACCTCTTAATTTGGATTATGGCTCAAAATCCTTCATTCTATGGCCTATGGCTTACTTTGTGAATCAAGGGTCTAAATGAGTTGTTCTAAGTTCCTAACTTAATCTTATGCTATGAACAAGTAATAAATGACCAAAGAAACACGTCTATGCAAGCCAAACACATCTAACACCTCTAAAACTCAATTTGGCATATTATGTTGTTTATATGTATACATAGAGAAAGAGATGAATAAAGGCTCTAAACCCCTACCTCTTGAAGACTTGAAGCCTTGAACCTTGAAGCTCAATCTTCCTCTTCCTTCTCCCTTCTTCCTTCTTCCCCTTTCTCCCTTCTCCCCTTTCTCTCTTTCTATTTTCGGTTTCTCCTTCTCTGCTGAGAGAAGATAGAAATAGGGGGGCTGGGACATGAAGGGAATTACGAGAAAAGATTAACTTAAGTTTGTACACTGAAACTTATATCTGCTATGGACACTCGAATTGTGCTAATTCGAGTTTCCCTGCTTCTAACAACTTTAGAATAAATCATAAGATTCATCTAAATTGTTGTTTCACAATTC
Source organism: Ormosia emarginata (assembly GCA_029884605.1). NCBI lineage: Eukaryota > Viridiplantae > Streptophyta > Magnoliopsida > Fabales > Fabaceae > Ormosia > Ormosia emarginata. The sequence continues at coordinate 6,455,970 of JAQQTP010000074.1, forward strand.
TCATCATTTTCTATATCTGCTAGGGATCAATCTGGCATTAAAAGCACAACCTGTATGCCTAAAAATACCAAACTGGCTCTGATTCTCTTGAAACTTTTACCACATCTTACTTGGCTTATTTGTGACCTAGAAATAAACTCTCTATGTTTATTTCTCTTAACTCAGCAACTTATGCTATTATCTCAGTCATTTTAAGCCACTTTACAACTTCTATGTTGCAACTAAGTGCCTAAATGAACTCAGATTGTCACAAAACTTTACTAACATGCTAAACAAGCCAAATGCTACCTTCGGTAACCATTTACCAGTCTAACATGTACTTAAGGGTATTACAGTTTGGGCCACGGTCCAATCTATTTCAATTGCTATCCTGACAAAACGGTTAGCCTTCAAGACAAAAATATTCTTGACAATCTCTTTCTAAACGTTAAGGTTAGTGGTCAAGAATCGTGGAATTCATTGCGTCGGGTATCTCTGAGACAGAGAAGAACAGATGCATTTAATCCTTCGCGGATTAAAGGCTTGATCGCGACCTGCACACAACCAATATGCAGAAAATTGTATTTTGATTTATGTTTCTTAATAGATTCTTTAGATAATAAGAATAATTCTGACATCCTTCCAGCTGATGTTCTTGAAGGATTCAAATATTTCGAGAAGCGTTTTGACCGCTCTGACCCCTGGCCAATTGAATTACATTTCTTCTGTAATTTCTCAATCTCACGGGTTTGCTCATGGCATTTTGTCTACCAGAAGGTATTCCCCGGCTTCCTCCCTTACATGGACAGAAGAGCCTCTGTTAAGTGGTGGAAGAAATTTGACGGTTCTCATGCTACCATTGATGGTGTCAAGCATTGGTTTTCTCAAAACCAAAAATCTTTAAGTTATAACATTGGTTTTCTCCAAAATTAAGTTCTAGTTTTAACAGGTTATAACATGATTTAACAAAGAAATAAGCATATCAGATAAATATCAAAGCATCATAACACAGGTTATAACATTCCGTCAAAATCGACGATTTTGTTCTTAACACTATTGCTCTGTTCGATACAAGCGCAGATTCAAACTGTATTTTAGAGGGAATGGTCCCGACAAAGTATTTTGAAAATACTACTGAGCGGCTTAGTACTGCTAGTGGTTCTAAACTTAAAATACAGTATAAGCTTTCTTCTGCTGTAATTGAAAACCAGGGTTTCCAAGTCGAAACCTCCTTTCTGCTTGTCAAAAATCTCAAAGGTGAAGTTATCCTCGGAACTCCATTCATTCAGGCTCTCTTCCCTTTACAAATTACAGATGAAGGTATCCTCACCCAATACCTGGGAAAAACTATCTGTTTTCCTTTCTTGCGAAAACCGATCCTTAAGACACTTAATCCTATTGTTAATCTAATTAACAACAAGAGAAATCAAATCAAATATCTTAAAGAAGAAATTTCTTTTAAGAATATTGACAATCAGCTTTCTCAACCTCAGGTTAAGAAACGCATTGAAAATCTCCATCTTCAAATCCAAGAGACAATCTGTTCCGATCTGCCTAACGCATTTTGGGAAAGGAAAAAGCATATGGTCGACCTTCTATATGAAAAAGATTTTAATGATCGTATGATCCCAACAAAAGCTCGTCCTATCCAGATGAGCCATGAACTTGTCGAGTTCTGTAAAATAGAAATCAAAGATCTTTTGTCAAAAGGTCTCATCCGTTAGGGTAAGTCTCTCTGGTCTTGCTCTGCCTTCTATGTCAATAAAGCCGCTGAGATCGAAAGAGGAGCTCCGCGCCTTGTCATAAACTACAAACCGCTTAATCAAGCTCTCCAATGGATTAGGTATCCTATTCCAAACAAAAAGGATCTTCTTAAGCGCCTTCATTCTGCGAAAATCTTTTCGAAATTCAATATGAAGTCAGGATTCTGGCAAATCCAACTCAAGGAATATGATCGCTACAAGACGGCTTTCACAGTTCCTTTCGGGCAATACGAATGGAATGTAATGCCCTTTGGCCTAAAAAATGCTCCTTCTGAATTTCAAAGGATCATGAATGAAATTTTCAATCCTTATTCAAACTTTACAATTGTATACATCGACGATGTTCTTGTATACTCTCAGTCTGTAGACCAACATTTCAAACATATTAAGATCTTTGTTAATGTAATCAAGAAAAATGGTTTAGCCGTTTCTAAATCAAAAATTAATTTGTTTCAAACACAAATTCGGTTTCTTGGTCATAATATTTATCAAGGAACAATTAATCCAATTAACAGGGTAATTGAATTTACTGACAAATTCCCAAATCAGATCATTGACAAAACCTAACTTCAACAGTTTCTTGGCTATTTAAACTATGTCGCTGACTTCTTTCCTCAGCTGAGTAATCTGATCAAACCATTGCATGAGCGTTTGAAAGCCAATCCACCTCCATGGTCTGATGTCCACACAGGTATTGTCAAACAAATCAAGTCCCAGGTAAAGTCTCTCCCTTGCCTTTACCTTCCTAATCCTGAAGCGTTCAAAATTGTCGAAACTGATGCCTCTGACTTAGGTTATGGTGGCATTCTCAAACAAAGAGTCGCAGACAAAGAGCATGTCATTGTATATGCATCAAAACATTGGAATTCTGCACAACAGAATTATTCAATTGTCAAAAAAGAAGTTTTAGCAATTGTTTTGTGTATCACAAAATTTCAATCAGATTTATTAAACCAAAAGTTTTTGATCCGTGTTGATTGCAAATCTGCTAAAGACATTTTATTAAAAGATGTTAAAAATTTAGCTTCAAAACAAATTTTTGCAAGATGGCAAGCCATTCTTTCTGTCTTTGATTTTGATATTGAATATATCAAAGGAACCTCAAACACTTTACCTGATTACCTTACTCGTGAATTTCTTCAGGGAAAGTAGCAGAATGCCCCGAGGAGGCTCATCATCCTCATCTTTCCCTTCCCGCGGAAGGGGTAACAAAAGAAAAGGTAAGTTAGTTCTTACCAAATCAGTTAAACAAACTTCTGAGTCATCTACTCTTCCAGAGTCATCAACTCAGATTCAAGCCATTCAAACTACAACTCGTAAACAAACCTTTGATGATTACTCAATCCAAACACTACAAGCCTTCCAACAACAGGGACTTACTAAGCTCCCTCGTGAATCATGGGCCGATATTGTCACCCAGGATGACCTTGAAACACTCATCCAGAAATAGAAAAACAAACAAACAGTCTGCCATCTCCCAACTCAACAGATGGTCCAAGCCCAACCTAGCCCAATCCAATCCCAATCTAGCCAAGATCAATCACAGACAGGTTATATAACCAAAATGGAACCTGTTCTTCCTGTCATGCAAATGGAACGAGATTTCTGGGATGTTAATCCTAGAATTGCTACCGAAAGGGTCTTTCCTCCAGGCTTTTTATTCCACCCATCATCCCTCATAAAAGACAGGAAATTTTATGAGTATGTTCTGCTTGCGACTGGATCAGTGGCGCTCAAACATTTCAAAAAAGATGACATAGTTCAGTACTCAACATGCCAAATACTGAAGTTTGTCTCTCCATCTGACTGGGGTCAAGCCTTTCACTTGACCAAGAAATTTCCAAGAATCTATAACCCGATTGGTTATGATTATTTTGACTATCTCCAGGCGTGGTACAACATGTTCTGGTATAAAACTGAAGCTGAAAGTCATTCTTGGCTAATCTATTTCAAGAGAAATGTCAAGTATAACTTCCCAAACTGGTTTGTGCAATGGTGGGGATTCTTTGGACCTATTCCTGACATCCTTCCAGCTGATGTTCTTGAAGGATTCAAATATTTCAAGAAGCTTTTTGACTGCTCTGACCCCTGGCCAATTGAATTACATTTCTTCTATAATTTCTCAATCTCATGGGTTTGCTCATGCCATTTTGTCTACCAAAAGGTATTCCCCGGCTTCCTCCCTTACATGGACAGAAAAGCCTCTGTTAAGTGGTGGAAGAAATTTGACGGTTCTCATGCTACCATTGATGGTGTCAAGCATTGGTTTTCTTAAAACCAAAAATCTTTGAAGCCTGCTGACCCCGAAGTTAGTATCTTCCTCAACCAAAGAGCTCATGCTACAGCTGCTCTTAATGCATCTACTTCAAAAGAAGAATTTGAAGAAAATCTCAGAATTCTTCTCCAGAATATTGAAGAAGAGAAGTCTGATTCCAAGACCAAAAGCAACTCAGATTCTGGCCTCCCGATAAAGTCAGACTCTGGTTCTTACAATCAAAATGAAGACGACTGTCATGGCAAAGACATTGACAGTCAAAGTGTCAATCTTAGCGATGATGAATAGTCATCCTTGCGGCTGGTTACTGTAGCAGGGGTCACTGTACACTGTTCACTGTAGCGGAAGCGGCAGATCACTGTGCTATTGTTCACTGTAGCGCTAATTTCATTTTATTGTTTGTAATAGTAAAATTCTTGTCTATTTATTTCTTTCTTCAGACATTGTAAGCATTCGAAAATTTAGTCTCTTCTAAGTTTCTCTTAGCTTACAGAGTGATCAGAGAAGTGAGTGATCCTCCCTCCTCTCTCAAACTTGTAACTTGTCTCCCTAATCAATAAAAGTTTCAATCTTTTCTCTTATGTAATTGACTCTTCTCTTCTCATCTCTTCGCCGGATCCCGCCGTCTCTGACGCGCTTTCGGCTTTCACTTTTATGTTTTAAAAATCTTTTCTTAATTTTGCATTTCATTTACATGTAAGCAGTCCGTCTGCATCCTACTTCTCTTTATCCTGCTCTCTTTTACCCCCTCCGTTTTCCCGTGATCTTCACCCTATAACTCTGGTATCAGAGCCTGATGGGGAAGTAGGAAAGTAAATGAATGGAGTTTAAGTTTTTGTTATCTTATTGAACTGGATACTAACGTTATTATGTTATGATGCTTTGATATTTATCTGATATGCTTATTTCTTTGTTCAATCATGTTATAACCTGTTAAAATTGGAACTTAATTCTGGATCTGGAAAGTATGCAGTTTACTGTTACCCTATCTTGGACTGGACGGTACATAATACCTGTATTGGATCTGTCTTGTGGGGCTGTAGCAGTAAGACCCAGTGGTGTAGGGCAGTAAGTCTAATTCGACGATGCTTCCACAAGATGTGAAAGTTTGGGTACGGTGGTGACCTTGGTCTAAGATCCGGTAAATGCTTGCGGTGGCTGTATATTTGGACTTAACTAAGGACTTAATCGGTTAAAATATGATTTAATAATTGATAAACATCTCAGATCTGAATCAAAGTAATAAATAACTTGGTAATCTTAAAATCTAGTTCAGAAGATAAAATTAACTTAAATTTCCTCATTTATGCTTCTATGGATCTAAATGATGGCAATGATATCGGGGGTTTATACATCTGTTCTACTTTTGATCTTTTATTTTCTACGGTTATATTTTCTGTATTTTTCTGTTCTTATATTCTGTTTTATATTATTCTTATTGTCTATTATGTAACTATGTTACGATCTTTGTCTTCTGCAATCTCTAAACTGTCGGTTAGGTCATCCCAACCTTCATCTTCTTCTCTTTCTGGAGAAAACCTTGTCCAAACTAAATCAAACATCTTTAATGAAGAAATTCATTTTGAAGACATTAATCAAAATTTTGATAACTGGGAAATTCCAAAAATTTCCACAAACGACCTCTACAAACCTGAAGGAAGCTTCTTTAGGAGTTCTGATTATGTAATTAGGACTGTAGAGAAAACAATCATAATAGAATCCGATGATGAAGAATTATTCTTATTATCTGAAGAATCTATTAAGAAACATAAATCAAAATACAATTTTCTGCATATTGGTTGTGTGCAGGTCGCGATCAAGCCTTTAATCCGCGAAGGATTAAACGCATCTGTTCTTCTCTGTCTCAGAGATACCCGACACAATGAATTCCACGATTCTCTTCTTGGAACCATCGAGACCAGTTTGGGCCACGGTCCAATCTATTTCAATTGCTATCCTGACAAAACGGTTAGCCTTCAAGATAAAAATATTCTTGACAGTCTCTTTCTAAACATTAAGGTTAGTGGTCTTAACATGAAACCCGGATCTATTCCTCTGTCTTTAATCTATCGAATTCAGTATAAAGTAATGAATTCCTCCATCTCTAAAGTCTTAAAATCGAAAGAAAAAGGTTTTACAACTTTATTCTTAACTGACACATCTAAGGCCAACGTAGTTGTCCCAAGATCTATTCGATGGGAAGATGTATCTCTTCCTGAAAAATGGACTATGGATGAAGCTGCACCAACTTTGCCTAGAGAATCTCCAGAGATTCAAGAAATAATCCAACATCAATCTGGAAAAGTCGAACTCACGTTTGACAGAAGAAATTCTTTTAGTTCTTCTAGATCTAGGTCTTTTAGGTCTAGTTCTTCAAGATCTGACAATTTTAAGTCTGCCATGTCTAGAAAATCCTTTTCAACTTTAGGATCTTCTTCAACCATTCATCTGCAGGGTTTAGACACCTCGTCGACCCTTCCTAAACCTATCTACCAACAAGAAGATGATCATGACCAGAGATCTTCAATTCTCTCTCCAACTCTTTCAGATATGAATGATGTCCATGACTAGTACACCATTTGTAATTGATAAACCAACCCTTAAGAAAGACTTCTTCTCTGATGCATGGACGCCTCAACGGGAATGGTTTTTCGCCTGAGGTTTTTCGCCAATTATAAGGGTGATAAAAAGACTGAAATCTAGAATAAATGGTATACATTTATGGAAAACGTTCAAACTAATGTTCCTTTCTTTGACTGGTTCCATGCCTACTTGACCAGGAATGGGATTCACTATCCATGGAGCATCGGTTTGATGGAAGATCTATCTGTTAACGTCTTAACAGTCTGGCATCGGAAGGATGAAACTCTTGTCAAGTATGTTCTTCCTCCTCAAAGTTCTTATTTTCTTGACAAAAAGGATAAGAATAACAAACCGGTTGTCGCCTCTCCTTTCAAATCCAGAGCCAACGATGAACCCATAGGATCCCAAGACATTAAAGGTCTTATGGAACAAAATAATTATACAAATAAATATTTGCAAGTCTTAGGTGAAAAAATCCTAAACATAGAACCTAAGAACAAAGGAAAACAATCTTAAGATAAACCTTCAGTCTCTGGAACAAAACCTGAAAACCCAACGATCGAAAAACCGATCTTCAAACCATTTAGGGTTTCCAAACAAGTTAAAGAAACCATTAAACTTTTAAAGAATAAGAACTTAGGTAATCCTAGTTCCAATCCGAACACTGAGTTAGTCATTGAAATTGTCTCAAAACTCAAGCGTATCCCGCCGGTTGATGCAGTCATTCTGGATACACCTCAATCGGAAACCTCTAGAGTTTCTAAAATTGTCAACACAATCAAGCAATCTGATTCCCTGTCCGAACCAGATTCTCAAAGTCAACAATCTGAGCGAGTCTCAGAAATCAGAGTCAACCCAGTTGTTTCCAAAGTTCTCAACTGGAAAAATCCTTCCAAACTTTACTATCAATGAGCAACTCCTCCTGACCTGTTGCTTGAAGAACGTGACCCAACGTTCAAATCATTCAGTGCTAACAACGTCTGTGTTTGGGACATAGATGGAAAAACTGAGTATCAAATCCTTAATACTCTTCAAGAAATGACGATGGTCTCCACGGCCTATTAAACCTCCTACGAGTGTAGTGGTTTAATCATCTGCGAAGTCCTTATTGCTGGCTTCACTGGTCAACTCAAAGGTTGGTGGGATCATTATCTCACTGATACTCAACGCAACGACATCCAGAATGCCATTAAACTTGATTTTGATGGCTATCCTATTCTTAGTGATGGCAAACCAATTCTTGACTCCGTAAACGCTTTAATCTTTGCTATCGTTCAACATTTTATTGGCGATACAACAATCTGGCGTGATAGATCTGCTGAGCTTCTATCTGAATTAAAATGCAAATCTTTGTCTGACTTTAGATGGTATCGAGATACCTTCTTGACCAGAGTCTACACTCGTGAAGACTGTCAACAACCTTTCTGGAAGGAGAAATTCCTTGCAGGACTACCCAAGTCTCTTGGTGACAAAGTCAGAGACAAAATTCGTGGTCAATCTCTTAACGGAGAAATTCCTTATGAGCAATTGAGTTACGGACAACTCATCGCTTTCGTCCAGAAAGTTGCCTTGAAAATCTGTCAAGACGATAAAATTCAATCTCAACTTGCCAAGGAGAAAACACAAACAAAGTGGGAGCTTGGGAACTTCTGCGAACAATTCGGTCTTCCTTGTGCCAAAAAGAAAAATATACCTGAACAGATTCATTCCCAGAATCAAAGATCCAAATATTTTAGGCATAAAGCTTCTGCCAAACCTAGAAGACTTAAGCAAGAGTTTAAGTCAAAACCTCCTATTGACAACGTCAAGGTTCCAGCGAAACCTGTCATCTGCTATAACTGTGGCAAACCTGGCCACATTAGTAAATACTGTCGGCTTAAAAAGAAAATTAAAGCCTTAAATCTTGACCAAGCTGTCGAAGAACAGCTTAACAGTCTCCTTGTTGAGTCATCTGAAGAAGATTCTGAAAAAGAATTTTCTGATGATTTGAACCATATCCAGGATGATGATATTCCTTCATCCAATGACGATTCTGACATTCCTATAGTGAATGTTTTAACCAAAGAACAAGACCTTTTTTTCGAAGTCCTTAATTCTGTCGAAAACTCTGAAGAACGTAGTATCTTCTTACAAAAATTCAAATCAATTATAGAAGAATCCTCTTCTAAAAAACTTAAGAATCCAATTCTTAAAAACAAATATGATCTAAAAGAAACAATTAAGAAGCTTGAAAAATCTTCTTCCAAAAAACTGATCACTCTGTAAGAAGCTTCCTTCCGGTTTGTAGAGGTCGTTTGTGGAAATTTTTGGAATTTCCCAGTTATCAAAATTTTGATTACAACACTTGTGTAATCAATTACAATGGCCTTTAAACACATTTTTCAAGACCAATTAAGCTTGATGGCCATTTCCAACTTAGAAAACCTTGGATTTGCTTAAGATATGTTATAATTGTAACATCCCAAAAATTAATAATTTAATGACAAATAATCATTTTATAATATTTATGATTTTTGGGAATTTTTCTAGATTTTTATGAGAACGTAGAATATTTTAATATTATTTTTTGTTTTACGTGCACACTGAGCAGAGCCAAGAAAATGAGATATTTTTTTCGAGAACCTTGAGCTGTGGAAACTTTGATGGGGGATCTTACTAAACCCGATGCCAGACACGGTTTGTGAGGTTTCACATTTTTTGAGAAATTTTAACAGATAAAATAATAATCGTTGTGTAAATTTTATTTGTCAGATAAATTAATACTGACTTCGGTCAACTGTAACAATTGTATACTAAATAATAACATGTATTAAAGACCTTATCACGTTATCCAAAATCTGCTTTGTGTCACATCCATTAGCTTTATTTTCAACAGAAAGATTGATTTAATCCAAGCTTGTAAAAAGGGAAGCTTCCAAGAAATTTCCTCCAATTACACATTTCTCTCTCTTCCTTCCCCACTCACTCCACTGTAGACAAACTCTTTTGGGGGAGTCAAAAGTGTTTTTATCACCTCATTTCCATTTCAAATACACAAAAACACTTAACACTTTTCTCTCTTCTCCTTCTCTTCAAACACTCTTCTCTTCTTCTCTTCTTCTTCCTTCCCCACGGTGCACACACACATTGGAGATCATCTCCATTGTTTGCTAAACAAATCACATTCCTTGTTTCCTTCCACCATTCCAAGGCCATTCTCTTTGATGGTCATCCCTTGGTTCTTCTTCTATTTTCCACCATTGAAGCTAAAGCTTGAAGCTTTTGAGATAAAATCTTCACCTTTCTTCCATTTTCTTCTCATTTTCGTTTTTCTTGGTCACCTATGTGATCAAGAACTCATATTTCCATGATTTGAGTGGACATTGTGGAAGTCACTCACATTAGTGTTTTCTTGAAGGAGGAAAACGAAAATCAAGAGCAAAAAGGAGTAGCACCATTGTGTTGTCTTCAAATAGGTAAGAGGGAGATGGTCCTCTTCAACTAATCTTGGTAGTAAGGAAATGTCTTGTGTGGGTTGTTGTTGATTGATGAATGCATGTATGGATTTCTCTCTTTGTTATGTTGTTTTTCTTCCTTTTCAAAATGGTGTATTTGGTTGGATTTGCAAGAGTCATTGACTGCCTTTATGTGATTTTGGATGTATGTTTGAGTTAATTTGATGTTGAGAATGTTATGGATTGATTTGGTTTGAGTTTAGATGGCTTAAAGACCATTTTCTGCAAGTTTATACGTGGTAATCGATTACATAGCATCTGTAATCGATTACCAAGCCTCTGGAGTTACAAAATCGTGTTTCTGGGAATCACAGAATCGATTACATACTATCTGTAATCGATTACGGAGGTTCTGTCCAGCTGGTAATTTTTTACCAGAGTTGTGTAATCGATTACCAAGTCCCTGGAGTTACGAATTGTGTTTCTGGGAAGCTATGTAACCAATTACATTTAGCCTGTAATCGATTACAGAGGTTTTGTCGAGCTGGTAATCGATTACCAGAGGCATGTAATCGATTACCAAGATCCTAAAATAAGAGTTTGAGCTGAAAATGATGAAAACATGGTTCCTTATCTCTTGTAACTCAAACATAAATCTTAAACCCTAGATTCAAGGATTTTGTTTCACTTGAATGTGATAGGATTATATATCCAAACCAATGATAGAGAAATGATTTTGAAAAATGAAATTTTTGGATCCATAATATGGAAATTGTGGTATGTATGGAACGATGGACATGTATATGTATTGATATTGACATTGAGGAATTAATACTATATTATTGTGGGTCCATGTTTGGGACTAAAATTATGTTGTTGCTTAAGTTGGCCAAATTGTGGCATGTATGAGATATATGTTATTATGGTCGAATATACATGATTATGCATGGAGTCAACATGCATTGGACATTTGCTCAGTCGATGACTATTAAAAGGTTGGATGAGCTTATGATTATGAATTGAGTTAACGCATTAAACAATTTGCTTAGTCTATGATTGTTAAAAGGCTGGATGAGCCTATAATTATGCATTGAATCAGTATGCATTGAACAAATTACTCAGTCGATGACTGTTAAAAGGCTGTATGGGCCTATGAATGCGAATTGAATAATGTGGTCAATAATGGATCTATGGAGGGGGCGTAAGGCGCGGTGTATACCGATTGCACTCATTACGGGCCCGACAAATCATTATTCTTTACGCAGTGAATTATTGAGAATTGAATAGTGTGATCTGTGATGGATCTGATTGAGGACCGTAAGGCACGGTGTATACCGATTACATGCATTACGCGCCTGACAATCACTAATTTTTTTATGGTAAATGAGTGAGAATTGGATAATTTGATCCTGTGGTAGGATCTGATTGAGCACCATGAGGCACGGTGGATCATTTCGTGATGATGTTATCACTTTATTATGCCCCTGGCCATGATAAACCATTGCAACGCATCACGCGCCTAACAAGCACTATTCTCTTCGTGGTCTGATGTAGACTGTCATTAAGGGGGACAGATCTTCCGGAATGTTCATCTTTGAAATGGAATAGAAAATCTTGGTACCAAGTGCACATGCATTGTGAGTCAGTATTGTGAGTTGGCATTGAGAGTCGGCATTGTGAGTCCACATATCATATGACATTCTTTTATATGATGATTATACTATTGTGATATTGATGCCATGATTATCTGAAATGTTTTAATTGTTCATTATTTGAGACTCTGTTGACTGCTTGGGGTGCTATTAATGGTTACCTGTTATTGTTGATTCTTGCTGCTATATATCGTTGTCCTGCTCTTACTGTTCATTTTATTGTCACTATTGATGAATATATGTGCTGAAATGTTATGTGGGCACTTTACGTCATTCTGTTTCTTTACTGCCATAATAGGTAATGTAAGTAGGATGTCTCACCTCTTTCTTGTATTCTCTTACTTTTGTTATATGTATATATTTGATAAAAGATCGTGAGGAAGAAGATGAGGGGCCACACCTTTATTGATTGGATTGGAGCGATTCATTATTCTCGATATGGCGTTTGGATGAGATTTCTTCGGTTACGTGCGATTGTATCTTCGTGGGGGCATTGATGCCTATCGTATTGACTGGGACACCGAGCGTCACGTACACATGGGATTTGTGGCTTTGTTCGCTAGTAGTGCCTCTCCCAAGGATTACTACTTTTTCCATTTTGTGTTTTAATTCCTGTTGTTTTTTATTTGACTCTGTAAGTACTTCATTTAGTATTAATAGTGATTTGTATTTAGGATGACTAACATACATATGTATAGAATGTGTTTTTATTTCAATGGTTATGTATAAAATAGTTGGGTACTAATTATGTTTCATTCGAGGCTCTTATTTTCTATTCATGTGTAATAGAAATAACTTAAATTTTGAAATTACTATTGTTGAGACTGTGACACGTCTAGATTTAGTAACTGCGGTGTAATGACGATTGTGCCGTGGTTATCATATCTAGGTGCGTTATAATAATCACATATTTTATATATTAATAAACCCTCATGTTTTGTCATTTACACTCTCCATGCACTTAATTGATTGAGCTTAGTCAGGTTTTGTGAGTTTGGGCTCAAATTGGGCCTAATTAAATTTTTCCAGCATTAATGAGTTTTGACACTATTTTTGTATTTCGGCCATAACTTTAGTTCTAGATATCTAATAATTATGATTTTTACCTTGTAGGAAAGCTAAGAGAAATTTCTACAACTTTGATGAAGAGCTTGAAGTTTCAATCAGACGTCTAGTGGACTTAATCGGGCCTGGAAGTCAGAATACGAGTTTAGAGACCCTTTGATGTTGTTTTATCCATAACTTAAGTTGTAGACCTCCAAATTGCATGGGTTTAGGCCCAATTGCTCATAATGGACCCAACTTTATAATTAATGAGTTTTTAATTATGTGAAGCTAAAATAGGGAGTAGTTTGAGGGTTAGAAGGCAGAAACTGAGGCTACCTCATTCTACACATACTTCTCACCTCTCATTCCACACTCTTCTCATCTTCTCTCTAGATCTTTCTTCTCTCCCTTCTCTCTAGTTTTTCTCTTCTTTTTCTGAGTTCTTCCCTCCCATTCATAGATGGGTTAAGCCTTTAATCAATCTAAGGGATTGACATTCTTGATGCTTAATCTTAAGATTTTGTTTTAATTGTAATAACCCTAGATCTAATAACTACGATACAATCGTCATTACATTACAGTCACTAAATCCAAGCGTGGCACAATCTCAAAATACAGTATTTTCAAAAATTTATTCCCACTATACATAAATAGAAAATATGAGTCCCGAATGAAGCATATTTAGTATCCAACCATTAAATACAACCTTAGAAGGAAAAATAGATTTCACATATATAATATATTTGTCCTTAACACAAAGCACTGATAACACGAAACATAATACTTACATATTCAAATAAAAGGGTAACGGGTACAAAAGCACTAAAGGGGAAAATAGTAACCCTGGGATAGGTACTACTAGCAGACAAAGCTGCAACCCCAAAATATGTGATGCTCGATGTCCCAGTCGTTACATCAGGCATCAATGCCCTCATAAAGTTGCATCCGTACGTAACTGAAGAAAATCTCGTCCAGACGCCATAACGAAAATAATGAATCGACCCAGTCCAATCAGCAAGGGTGTGGTCCCATTTCATCTTCCTCACGATCTTTTACCAAATATAAATATAAAATAGAAATACATGGATACAGGAAAGAGGTGAGATACCTAGCATTCAATACCAATACGACAATAAGAAAACAGAATGGCGCAGGACGCCCACATAACATCATAACACAGATATTTATCAACAGTAATAATGGAATAAGCAATAAAAGAGAAGCAATAATAAATAGTAATAAAATAAGCAATAACAGAGAAACAACAATAATATCTCAGGCAGTAAACAATTCAATAATTAGATGATTATTACAACATTAAAAGAGATAATTTAATAGTTATGGACACCCATGCCAGATGAAGTATGAGATTGACAATGCATAATGCATATGGTACCAAAATCCAACTCCATGGAGCTAGACATCAACATTCGGAGCGAATGATCAAGGAGTACATGCCAGTATCTCGTTAGCCTCAAAATAAAGTGCTTCATGATAAAAATAATCTTTTGCACAACATGGCTTATACATGGCACTCTCAACAAGATCGCGATATAGGACAACATCTCTGTCCGGATCATCGGTGTGTTTGCATCGGTTTATCCCATGGCACAGAGGAGCTCATAACTGTCCTTGTGAAACACCCACACTCCGACGCCCCCAAGGTCAACACACATGACCTACGCTTAGTCTATTCGCACCGGCACTAAGGTGTAATTCAATCTCCTAGGCATACACAGCCTTTCTAACAAAGTCTAATAGACATCACATATGTATGATGACTCAATGTACATTATGTATGTTGATCAATTGTATGTTCCTCATAACACAATGCATATCATGCATATTCATTAACAATATATATTTCTCATAGAACATACCACAATGACATATAATCAATCATCAATAACTTCAAGCTACAATTTGGTCAAGTACACATCAACAAGTACTTAGTCCCACACATGGACTCACAATATCATACAATCCATTCTCAATATCAACATTTCATATATATGGTTCAACGCATACCACAATTCCATATTATGAATTTATCATTCCTAATTTCCTAAGTCTTAATTTATTTCACAAATTTTGGGTCAAGGAAACCCTTCAAAAACTGTGGTCTCTTAATGACCATTACTAAATCAATTTCTTCCATCACATTATAAATTACATATGTCTAAATTGCTTAATTCCCAAGGATGCACAAAAGCACCACTTGGACTCAAAAAAATCCTTTAGAGGCAATGAGCCTCCCTAAGGCATCAAGATTCTAATTTTTCCATTTTATGCATTAACCCCTTAATGTCCAATTACTTAGGTTTCATTTCATACAAAATCAATTCAAACCCTTAATTTTTTTTTTTGGCCAAAACCATGGCCTCCTCCCAAATTTTCCATTCATCAAGTTCAAGCATTCCAACATCATTAGTGCATTCAAAACAACCAATATTTTAATCTAAATCAAGAATACACAAAACATGCAAAACAATCAAACAAGGTGAGCAATCTATTATGGATTTCTCCATCAATAACCACTCAAAAGTTCTCTCATCACCAATAATGGTTGAAGTGAGTAAATCTCCCTCTTACCTATTGAAGACAATACAAGAAAGTAAGCTCTTTTGTTCTTGATTTTCGTTTTCCACCTTCAAGAAAACCCTAAAGACATCAAAACTCATTATCAAGGCTTAGAAAAGGAACCCTTGATCACCTAAGAGATCAAGAATCATGAAAATGGGGAGGAAAGGTGAAAAAGCTATGAACTTTACCTTAAAGTCTCCAACTTTGAAGCTTGATGGAACAAAACGAAAATTGTAGATTTTGGTGATAGTCACAACATGAAAGTTGCTTAGAATGGTGTTTAGATTCAAGATCAAGAGTTGGTTGGAATTAAAGAAGATGGATGAGTGGTTTTCAGGGGTGAGGCCATGGGGATGGTGAGAGAATGGAGAAGAAAAGTGAGTTCCTTGTAGTTGATTTCAATAAGAAAGGAAGTTCTTCAATGGAAGTTTAGATTCAAGCATGGTTGAAGCTTGAAATCAAGCATCCATGGGAGGGAAATGGTGGATGTAGCCATGGAAGAGAGGAGGAAGGAAGAAGGAAGAAGAAAATGTGAGAGAAAAAGTGAGAGGAGAGAAAGGTAGAGAAAGAAAGTGATAGTGAAATTTGAAATGAAATGAAATGTGGCTTAAGTGTATTTTGTGTAAATGCATGGAATAAAATGAGTGGTCACAAAGTGCCCCCAAAATTGTGTGGTGGAGAGGAGGAGAGAGGAAAATATGGCTTCTCCTACAAGCCATGAGGAAATTGCTAGGAAGCTTCCTCCAAGCTTCTCCAACAAGCTAAGCTTCCACATTTTGAAAAGTCAAAGTGATGTCATGGTGATGATGTCACCATTGTGATATTATTAAAGTGTTCTCTAAAATATGACTAACACTGTATCAGATTTATTATCAATGGACAGAAGTTACAGGTAACAAAACCTGGTATTTATTGTCCAATGGATTATAAAATTATTCTACGATTTTTATTTATTAGATAAAAATCTCAAAAAATGTCAAATCTCGTAAATCGTGTCTAGTCTATGGTTTAGTAAGATCCCCCATCGATGTTTTCACAGTTCAAGGTTCTCGGGAAAAATATCTCATTTCCCCGGTTCCGTTTAGTGCGCACGCAAAATGAAAAATAATATTAAAATATTCCGCATTCTCAGAAAAATCTAGAAAAATTCACAAAAATCACAAATATTATAAAACGACTATTTATCATTAAATTATAAATTTTCAGGGTGTTACAACTCTCCCCTTCAAATAGAAATTTTGTCGTCGAAATTTTTCATTCCTTAGTGTTAGTCATGGCAACCATCACCCAAGAGGGGGGTGAATTGGGTGGTTGCAAATTTTAATGCACCTTTGAGAAATTAAGCATTTTAAATTACTCAAGTAATAAAAGCAGCGGAACATGCACAACAAAGGTACAACTATTATAGATTACTCAAATACAACTTGGGATATATGATGAATTAAGCAAATAAGCTAGATATCAAGTTCATAGAATCAAATCACCAAGATGACAAGATATGCAATAGATAAATATACTACACTAAATATTGAAATTAAAGAGTGTAGGGAAGAGAGAATCAAACTCAAGAATTTATCCTAGTTCAGCCACCAACCACTTGTGGCCTATATCCAGTCCCCAAGCTTAACTTGAGATTTTCTTCACTATCTCCTAGACTTCACGGGTGCTAGGAAAACCTTCGTACAAACAAGAGCACTCCTCACACTTTGGGATGCCTCACCCTTGTGCTAGAGCCTCCAATTCTTCAAGCTTCACAGGTGCTTGATGACCTTTACAAACTTGAGCACTCAACTCCTTGGGATGCCTCACCCTTGAGCTTGAGTCTCTTCAAACAAAGGGATGTCTCACCCTTTACAATTTGGAGGGATACCTCACCCTCTCTTACAAAGCAATCAAGGTTGATAGAATGAAACTCTCACAAGAGTAGATATACAACTTGAAGAACAAAGTATAGATGATAGAAAACTCTCTCAAAAGTGGATAATACAAATTGAAGAACAAAGGAATAGAAGAATTTTGCAAGAAAGAGCTCAAAATATGATTTTGGTGATTCAAGGATCAAATCAAGGGTTCAAGAGGTGTATAAGCTTCATACAACACTTATATATAGAGCCCAAGTGATAAAATAGCCATTGGTAGTGTTTAGAAATGATTTTTTATGAAAACTAGCCGTTTATAGCCGTTAGAAACGTTTCTGGGCACTTGGTAATCGATTACACACTTCTGGTAATCGATTACACGGCTTCTGTCAACGTTGTAATCGATTACAGGACTTGTGTAATTGATTACAGCATTTCTGGTTTTGAAAACTGACTTTAAAAGGTCATAACTTCTTCATTTCTTATCCGATTAAAGCAAATGACCAGTCATTGGAAAGATCTTTGAGTATATTTTCAAATGAAATAAGTTTCACAACAAAACTCAAAGTATTTTTAAAGTTATGATCAAAAGAGTGACTAAAGGTCAGCTTTTCAAAACTCAAACTTGAATGTTTTTGAAAACTGACTTTAAATGGTCATAACTTCTTCATTTCTTATCCGTTTAAAGCAAATGACCACTCATTTGAAAGATATTTGAGTCTATTTTCATATGCAATAAGTTTCACAATAAATCTCAAAGTAGTTTGAAAGTTATGATCAAAATAATAACCAAATGTCAGTTTTGCAAAACACAAACTTGGCTATTTTTCAAATGTGTGAACTACCACCAAGATTAACTTTCCAAAAATAGTTTGTTGGGCATTTAAATATGTAAGAACCATTTTTAAAGATTTAAAAATATATTTGAGCTCTTTTCTTGTAAAACCTCTATCTTTACATAGGAGAAAACCTAAGAGAAAAATATACCAATTCTAGTCCTTAGGCTTCTTGATGTAATCCAAGCTTTCATAAATTTCTTCTCTTCAAATCTTGTAAATTGCTTGGAACATCTTTATCATTTTCATTCTTCTTGAGTTGAGCATGATTGTGATCTTTTGCTTTCTTGTTGCAATGCTCATTCTTGATACTTGGACTATCCTACAAAGTATTACTCACTTAACACAAGCATAGTTAGTCCAAATTCATAACTCAGTATATTCATATGCATGATACAATATATATCTCATTAGGCACATCTATGTAACATGATTAATATTCTTTTTGTAATGCATTTGTCATCTATAAAGCACATCTATCAAGCATAAGCATCATTCTTTTTGTCTTGTATTTGTCATCATCAAAACTTAATATATTAAACCATTGGGGCAAACCTATTTCCACACTTAGAATAAATATGGATGTTGTTTATTCATCTTATCTTCTAACTTTCACATCACATCTCTAGTCACGTCAATTCAGATCACCCTACCAATGTAATCTCTTTGCCTCTGCATTACTTTGCTCTCCTAACCTTGGCCTTTACAGGAAGTATTCCATATATCAAACCCTCTTTTAATTGTACTGTGTCTAGTTCGATGACATGGCAGGATCGGGGATACACTTTTGTAATTATGGCATATGGAAGACATTATGAAAATTAGAAAGAAAGGATGACAAAACCAATTGATAGGCTACCGGACCAATCCGAAGAGGAATTTGATATAGTCTGAAGAATTTAGGAGTGAGTTTACTAGCGACTCAGACAAGATGACACATATTTAGCAACGTCTTTCTTCATTCCTTGCCACCTATATATCTATCTTAGGTCTTGATACATCTTGGTCGTTTTGGTGTATATACTCCATTTACTCGTGTGAGCTTCATCGAAAATTAACTCCTTAAGTTATGAAACATCCAGTTTACAAACCTTATCCGTGAACATCAGGATTCTGTCGAATTCCTTCATCGTAATTTGATGCCATGCTTTGCTTTAATAGTTCCCTCTTGTCTTGTAGAAATTGGTCACTTTTCTACTTTTCTCGAATCTTTCCCAATAGATCATTCGAAATAGTAATTATACCTAGACATACCTCATCCAGTGTCATTTCCAATGACAACCACTTGTCCTTGAATTACTCCATTAATACCTTATTCTTGACTACCATAATGAAGGTATTAAGTAGCTTCTACTTCAAAGCATCTGCTATGACATTTGCCTTTCCAGGATGACATTAATGCTAGAAGTCATACTTTTTCAGAATTCTAGTCGCCTTCCTATCTCATGTTCTACTCCTTTTTGTCGAATAGATACTTCAAGCTCTTGAGATTGCTAAGGGCATTGAATGTTGCTCCATACAGCAAAAGTCTCCATATCCTCAGAGCAAATACAACTACGGCTAACACCAAATCATGAATTGGGTAATTCTCCTCATGCACCCTCAACTATCTCGAGGCGTAAGTCACAACATCCCAACTTTACACGAACACACATCCTAGACCTTAATGTGAAGCATCACAAAACACTTCAAACGGTTCCTTGGAATCGGGTAGAACCAAAACTGGCGAGTAGTCGAATACCTCCTCAATCCTTCGAAAACTTTCTTCACATGTGTTGGTTCATAGAAAAGTTTGATTCTCTTCTTGTAAGCTGAGTAAGACGTTCTACTATCTTGGAGAATCCATCGACACTCCTTCGATAAAAGCCAACTAACCTCGCAAGCTACTAGGGTATTATGGTCTCCAGTCTTTCCCATTATAAAACTGCTTCAACCCTTGACGGACTCACACAAATTCCCTTCCTTCGTAATTTCATGCCCAAAGTTTAACCTCCTCAACTAGTATTTGTACTTTGATAATTTGGTGTACACTTCTTTTCCTTTAAAGTCTGGAAAACTATATTGAGAGGTTCAATGTGTCCTTCCATATCTTCGAGAATAGAGCAGAATGTCATCATTAATGACAACGATAATTCTGTTCTAAGTAAGGATGAAAGATCTAATTCATGTAATGCATGAATACGACAGGAGCATTTGTCACTCCGAACGGCATCACGAGATACCTATAATGTCCAAAGCGCGTTCGAAAAATCATTTTGGGAACATCCTCAATTTCTCACAAGTTTAATGATGACCAGAACGTACATCTATCTTGGAGAGAATAACGACTCTCTTTTTGCTGATCCATCGAATCATTTATCTTCTTCCGAGGATGCTCATCCTTGATTGTAATCTTGTCCAATTGGTGATAGTCCTCTTCTCACTGAGACGTTCTATTCTTCTCCTTAATTGACAGCACTGTAGTTCATCATGCAAAATTCATTGACTATAAGAACAACATTCACATTCTCCTTGCTTTTGTTCTCCACAAAAGATAGCATTTATCCTTGGATTCCTTTTCCTCACAAAGCTTCAACTTTGTTAGCCGTTACGAATTCAAAAGTCTTAGTTTCATGAACACTAAGGTCTTCATTGGGATGATCTAGAAGGATATAACTAGAAAATAACTAATCTATTCCTAAAATAAGGAACTCTAATAGGTGTGATTTTAGGTATGCAAGTCAAATTAACAAAAGATTCGATCTTTAGTGGAAATAGGATAGGTTAAACAAATTTAAGTATCAACAACAAATCTTAGTAATAGAAGTAGAAACAACTAGGTCAAAGATAATTGAAGACATAAATGAATCCAAATGATCTATACGGTCATACGCTATAAAGAAATGGGTTACCCCCAGAATTATACAGCACAGTTACAGGATCATCTTCTGTGGCACAATCTCCATCATTTAGATTTTTAGTCTGGGAAACTTTCGCTCTATCCAGGGTACATACTTTCCCTTCAGCTTGAGGTCTTGAAGCACACGCATCATTAATAGAGGACTTCTTCTTTGGTGGAACACAATTTCTAGAAATATGTCCGAGCTTCCTGCACTTGAAACAAATTACCCCATTGATCTTATACTCCCTCATTAAGTAGTTCTTTCTACATTTCCTTGACAATCGTGAATACGGTTTCTACTTAAACCGATTAACCTTTCTATTATTCCTCCTTTGGAATCTAGGCAGTCCAAGGTTACCCTAAAGCCAACTTTCCTCCAACAGATTCTGAAATTCAACTTCCAATTCTTGCTATTGTGCGGCCCTCTGATTTTGGTGAGTTGTTATGTTAGCTATCCTTTGCCTTTCTTCTATAGTCGCAACCATACTTCTATTATCTCGTCCTGCGCTCACATGCGTACGTCTACCACGAGCCATCACTCTTGTATGTCTACCGCAAGCCATTGACTTTCTTCGAAGACGGACACAACATAACACAACAAAGCAAACGTAATTATTTCAAACAACATTGTCTCCATTTGGAAACCAAACACAAAGAATCACACATTTCAAACAAGATAAGTCCAACCTATGAATCCTAATGGTCTCTAACTCGAGCTTCTTCATTCTGCCTTCTTTGGCATAACCTCTTGCAAGTCTTCAACTCTCAAATAGCTTCTCAATTACACTAGTCATTCCTTTTCTCCAGAAGATCAGTTCTCCAAAACCTCTTGATCTCCTTACTAAAGAACTCCTATTCTCCTAATATACCTAGGTGAAGTCATAGTTTCTTATACACATAGAACATTATATATTGAGTAGGCCAATCCTCAATATCATGCAACTGTATAACAGTAGCTACTAACATTCAACCTATGGCAAGCCATGCATTCCTTTCCCATCATCTCAATCAAGAGACAAGGAAGTGCACAACATACAAAAGTTCAAATATTCCTAAACATAGCAAGTCTATATCCCAGCTCAACAGGATGAACTGCACTGATACCACCTAGTGTAACACCCCTAGATCTAATAACTATAGCACAATCGTCATTACACCACAGTCACTAAATCCACGCATGTCACAATCTCAAAATACAGTATTTTTAAAAATTTATTCCCATATACATCAACAACAACAACCAAGCCTTTTCCCACTAGGTGGGGTCGGCTACATGGATCAGACGACGCCATTGTGTCCTATCATGAACCAAGTCTTCAGAAAAGCCATTCAAATCTAGATCTTTTTTAACCGTTTCACCTATAGTCTTTCTTGGTCTTCCTCTACCTCTAGCTATTGGGCTATTCTCCATCTGATCTACTCTTCTTACAGGGGCTTCTAAGGGTCTTCTCCTTACATGTCCAAACCACCTAAGGCGAGATTCTCCCATCTTTTCCACAATAGGTGCTACCCCTACTTTCTCTCTAATGCATTCATTCCTAATCCTATCTTGTCTAGTATGGCCACACATCCAACACAACATCCTCATCTCCATGACGCTGATCTTGTGCTCTTGTTGGCTTTTTACCGCCCAACATTCAGTACCATACAACATTGCGGGCCTTATAGCTATGCGGTAAAATTTACCCTTAAGCTTGAGAGGCACTTTCCTATCACAAATAACTCCTGAAGCACACCTCCATTTCATCCATCCAGCTTGAATCCTATGGTTTACATCTCCTTCTATCTCTCCATCATTTTGTATGATGGATCCAAGATACTTAAACTGTGTAACTTGTGGTATGGTATGATCTCCAATTTTTACCACTAAGCTAGCATTAGCATGTTTCTTACTGAACTTACATTCCATATACTCCGTCTTACTCCTGCTTAGACGAAAGCCATGTTCTTCCAAAGCCCGTCTCCATAACTCTAGCTTCCCGTTTATTTCCTCTCTCGACTCTCCAACTAAGACTATATCATCTGCAAAAAGCATGCATTGTGGCACTGGCTCTTGGATATGCGCAGTCAGCACATCCAAGACCAAGGTAAAAAGATAAGGACTCAAAGCTGACCCTTGGTGCAGTCCTATAGTTATAGGGAACTCTTCTGTGACCCCACTCGGTGTTCTCACACTGGTTTTAACCTCATCATACATAAAATTTATTCCCATATACATAAATAGAAAATATGAGCCCCAAATGAAGCATATTTAGTATCTAACCATTAAATACAACCTCTGAAGGAAAAACATATTTCATATATATAATATATTCATCCTTAACACAAAGCACTGATAACATGAAACATAACACTTACATATTCAAATAAAAGGGTGACGGGTACAAAAGCACTAAAAGGGAAAATAGTAACCCTGGGATAGGTACTACTAGCAGACAAAGTCGTAAGCCCAAAATATGCGACGCTCGGTGTCCCAATCGTTACGTCAGGCATCAATGGCCCCATGAAGTTACACCCGTTCGTAACCGAAGAAAATCTCGTCCAGACGCCATATCGGAAATACTGAATCGACCCAGTCTAATCAGCAAGGGTGTGGTCCATTTTCATCTTCCTTACGATCTTTTACCAAATAAAATATAAAACAGAAATACAGGGATACAAGAAAGAGGTGAGACACCCAGCATTCAATACCAATATGACAATAAGAAAACAGAACGGCGCAGGATGCCCATATAACATCACAACACATATATTTATCAACATTAATAATGGAATAAGCAATAAGAGAGAAACAACAATAAGTAGTAATAAAATAAGCGATAACAGAGAAACAACAATAATATCTCAGGTAGTAAACAGTTCAACAATCAGATGATTATTACAACATTAAAAGAGATAATTTAACAGTTATGGACACCAATGCCAGATGAAGTATGAGATTGGCAATGCATAATGCATATGGTACCAAAATCCTACTCCATGGAGCTAGACATCAACATTCGGAGAGAATGATCAAGGAGTATATGTCAGTATCTCGTTAGCCTTAAAATAAAGTGCTTCATGATAAAAATAATCTTTTGCTCAACATGGCTTATACATGGCACTCTTAACAAGATCACGATATATGACAACGTCTCTGTCCGGATCATCGGTGTATTTGCATCAATTTATCCCATGGCACAGAGGAGCTCATAACTGTCCTTGTGAAACACCCGCACCCTGACGCCCCCAAGGTCAACACATATGACCTACGCTTAGTCTATTCGCACTCGTACTAAGGTGTAATTCAATCTCCTAGGCATACACAGCCTTTCCAACAAAGTCCAACGGACATCACATATGCATGATGACTCAATGTACATCATGTATGTTCATCAATGATATGTTCCTCATAACACAATGCATATCATGCATATTCATTAACAATATATATTTCTCATGGAACATACCACAATGGCATATAATCAATCATCAATAACTTCATGCTACAATTTGGTCAAGTACACATCAATAAGTACTTAGCCCCACACATGGACTCACAATATCATACAATCCATTCTCAATATCAACATTTCATATATATGGTTCAACGCATACCACAATTCCATATTATGAATTTATCATTCCTAATTTCCTAAGTCTTAATTTATTTCACAAATTTTGGGTCAAGGAAACCCTTCAAAAACTATGTTCTCTTAATGAACATTACTAAATCAATTTCTTCCATCACATTATAAATTACATATGTCTAAATTGCTTAATTCCCAAGGATGCACAAAAGCACCACTTGGACTCAAAAAAAATCCTTTAGAGGCCGTGAGCCTCCCTAAAGCATCAAGATTCTAATTTTTCTATTTCATGCATCAACCCTTTAATGCCTAATTACTTAGGTTTCATTTCATACAAAATCAATTCAAACCCTTAAATTTTTTTTTTTGACCAAAACGGCGACCTCCTCCCAAATTTTCCATTCATCAAGTTCAAGCATTCCAACATTATTAGTGCATTCAAAACAACTAACATTTTAATCTAAATCAAGAATACACAAAACATGCAAAACAATCAAACAAGGTGAGCAATCCATTATGGATTACTCCATCAACAACCACACAAAAGTTCTCTCACCACCAATAATGGTTGAAGTGAGTAAATCTCCCTCTTACCTATTGAAGACAATACAAGAAAGTAAGCTCCTTTGTTCTTGATTTTCGTTTTCCACCTTCAAGAAAACCCTAAAGACATCAAAACTCATTATCAAGGCTTAGAAAAGGAACCCTTGATCACCTAAGAGATCAAG
Source organism: Ormosia emarginata (assembly GCA_029884605.1). Lineage (NCBI taxonomy): Eukaryota > Viridiplantae > Streptophyta > Magnoliopsida > Fabales > Fabaceae > Ormosia > Ormosia emarginata. The sequence continues at coordinate 6,481,159 of JAQQTP010000074.1, forward strand.
AATCACGAAAATGGGGAGGAAAGGTGAAAAAACTATGAACTTTACCTTAAAGTCTCCAACTTTGAAGTTTGATGGAACAAAACGAAAATGGTAGAATTTGGTGATAGTCACAACATGAAAGTTGCTTAGAATGGTGTTTAGATTCAAGATCAAGAGTTGGTTGGAATTAAAGAAGATGGATGAGTGGTTTTGAGGGGTGAGGCCATGGGGATGGTGAGAGAATGGAGAAGAAAAGTGAGTTCCTTGCAGTTGATTTCAACAAGAAAGGAAGATCTTCAATGGAAGTTTAGATTCAAGCATGGTTGAAGCTTGAAATCAAGCATCCATGGGAGGGAAATGGTGGATGTAGACGTGGAAGAGAGGAGGAAGAAGGAAGAAGAAAATGTGAGAGAAAAAGTGAGAGGAGAGAAAGGTAGAGAGAGAAAGTGATAGCAAAATTTGAAATGAAATGAAATGTGGCTTAAGTGTATTTTGTGTAAATGCATGGAATAAAATGAGTGGCCACAAAGAGCCCCCAAAATTGTGTGGTGGAGAGGAGGAGAGAGGAAAATATGGCTTCTCCTACAAGCCATGAGGAAATTGCTAGGAAGCTTCCTCCAAGCTTCTCCAACAAGCTAAGCTTCCACCTTTTGAAAAGTCAAAGTGATGTCATGGTGATGATGTCACCATTGTGATGTCATTAAAGTATTCTCTAAAATATGACTAACACTGTATCAGATTTATTATCAGTGGACAGAAGTTACAGTCAACAAAAATTGGTTTTTATTGTCTAACGGATAATAAAATTATTCTGTGATTTTTATTTATCAGATAAAATTTTTGAAAAACGTGAAATCTCATAAACCGTGTCTGACCTCGGGTTTAGTAAGATCTCCCGTCGATGTTTTCACAGTTCAAGGTTCTCGGGGAAAATATCTCATTTCCCCAGCTCCGCTCAGTATGCACGTAAAATGAGAAATAATATTAAAATATTCCGCGTTCTCAAAAAAATCCAAAAAAATTCACAAAAATCACAAATATTATAGAATGACTATTTATCATTAGATTATAAATTTTTGGGGTGTTACATTAATTGCTATACATTCATCTATTAATCAAATTTCTCTTCTTCTTCTTCTCTTGTTTAAATTCTGATTTAATGCTTAATTTGATTGAGATTTGCATATGTTAATTGCTTAATTACCATGTACTAAGAGATGAATTCATAGGTTAAACAATGCATCAAAGGTGTTTGATGAAATGTTTAGCTTGGTTGGATCTTAGTTTTTAAGTTAATTTGAGTTTTGGATAGATAGTTAATTTGTCTAACCTCATTTAATTGAATTCTAAAAGCATTTCTAGTAGAAGATCTGGAGATCATTGAGAGGTGTCTTGATGTGCTCTAAGACCAAAGGTTTAGTTGATAGTTGATTGGATCTTTAGTAATCAAGGATATATTGAAATCAGGTTTGGACAATTCGCTTGGATTGGTTGCTTCTTAATTCTATTTTCTCTTCTTTAATTGTTTTCTATTTTTGTTGTTAATTTCACAAAGTCCTTCCCCCCAGTTTATTAACCTCTTAATTTGACTTTATAATTAGAGTGATCTATGGGCTCGATCTGGTGTTACCTTATGCTGCAAATAGTTTTGGTAATTCGGTTATAAATTGATTTAAATTTAGTAAACTCGGCAATTATCAATATGATCTTTAGTTACAAAAACCAAGATTAAAATCAACATTTCTTTAACATGTGAACTTTGATCATTAAGTTAATTGACAAAGGATCTTTCAAAAGCCATGAGATACTTGAGAGTATTTTACATTGAGATCCTAAGGCCTATAACCTATACCAAATATACCTCTTTTGATCTTGGTCACTTCTTTTGATCTTGGTCTTCATCTTGACTTTGTTATCATCAAAAACTTCATTTGATATGCTTCATGACATAAGTACTCACATTCTCCCCCCTTTTTGATGATTACAAAATAACATAGGAAAAGAGAGAAGCATTTGTATTTATGCATTAGAGATTAGAGTGCAACTCTCACCTGTAGTTTATGCATGAGAAAGGATAAATAAATTATAAGTAGAAAGCTCCCCTGTATTCATGCAACTCATGTTATATTCTCCCCCTTATTGGCATTATCAAAAACAACATAAGCATCTAGACTTTGGGCGATAAAACTGACTGAGCGCCGAACTTAATCAAAATTGTAACCGAGTTATACCTATGACTTATAGCATAAGAAACAACACCGGATTATCTCTCAAGGATTGTAAATGCAATTTAATTAGATCAAGAAACAAAGATTAAGGGAAGGATTTGAGAACTCAGTAAATGTAAATAACATAATTAAAGTGAGAAATTCAATTAAAAGAGCAATCAATTCAGAAACTTATCTGAAATTGGGTTGATTCCATCATAGATCTTTTAACAAACATTTGAAGTGCATTTGAATGGTTAATGTAGATTTAACTTAAATCTCTATATCAAATCAAGAATTCATAGTAGATAATCATCTAGAATTCAATTAACAATTAACACACAAATTTGCAATCGCACAATTCATGTTAGATCTATTTTAATTTGATCTCTGAATTCAATTAATCTCGGCACAAATTAGTAACCTAACCTTTGCAAATTCATGATTAATTCAGATCAATCAATCCTAAATCTATCATAATTCTCAATCTTAAATCAAGACTCAATCGAATCAAACATAAATAGAATCATCATTCATGCATTTAAGATCAAGAGGAAGAAGAAGAAGAGGAATCCAAATACAATTTAAACACAAAACAGAACCAAGATCTCAAGAATCCAAACAAAAAATTCTTCAAGAATCTCTAAATTGATTACAGAAGTTTAGCTCTCCATAGTTATCACCATGAAGGAGCTTGAGGAAGAAGAGAGAAAAGTCTAGAATGAAGGTGAGAATTATAGAATGAAAAGGTAGCCTCAGATTTCTGCCTTTTTCCCTATAACTAACCTCTAATTTGGCCTTTCCTCATTAAAAACCTGATGGGTACAAATCTGGGTCATTTATGAGCAACTGGGCCCAAACCTCATGTTAATTGGTGGTCTACAACTCAAGTTATGGACAAATTATTCTTAAAGGGTTATTAACTTCGTTGGATGACTTTAAGAGATGAAAACTCCATCGAAATGTCATAGTTTGGAAAAGTATCTTATATGAATTGAAGATATATGTCTTAGCTTTTATTTGCCACCAGTTTCAGGCCCATATCACATCTATAACCCAAGTTATGCCCTGATTAGTGCACACTGCTCGGGTTCCATTGACAGGACTCGTGTTCTGAATTCCAGACTCAATTAGCTCAACTAGATGTTCGAATTAGCCTTGGAGCTCTTCATGAAAGTTGTAGAGCTCTCTCTTATCTTTACTACAAGGTAAGATACATAATTTTTAAACATCTAGAACTCAAGATATGGCTAAAATACAGAAACAATGTAAAATCTCAAAGATCCTAGAAAAGATCAATTAAGCCCAATTTGAGCCGAAACTTCTAAAACATGACCAAACTCAATCAATTAAGTACATGAAGAGTGTAAAAGACTAAAAATGAGGGTTTACTAATGTATAAAATATGTGATTATAAAATTCTCTCATACTTAGATTTTTGCACTCCTGGCAATTCACATAAGACCAAAACTAGAGAATAAGGAAAAACAAAACAAATTCAAATACTAAAAATTCTAAAAGACTCAATTCAATGACATCCAAGAATGCAAAAGTTTACAAGCAAGAAGAGCAACCAAAGTTTAAAGGGATCAAAACATTCATGAGGTAACATCTCTTCACATCTCAAACCAACAAGTAAGGTATCTTCAATTTGAAAAACATGAATAAAAAATGATTGATCCTCACAAGATACATTCTCAATCCCTCAAGTGTTTAAATGGTAAGTATTTCACTCAATTCAACTCATGAACAATTGTACTACCAAAAGCTTGTTTATCTTCTACTTCGCCACTACTCAAAACACATGCACACATAAATCAAGAGGACTTTATTCAAGGTTGTAATGGGGCCAAGGTAAGGGAAGGAAACAATATGGATATGACAAGTTAAGTACCCAAGAGAATAAAAGAGCATTAGGGAGGAACTCAATTGAAAAGCATGAAATTTTACCCCCAATTCCATATTATGCACATTATTTTTACATATTCCTTCTCTTATTTATTTTTTTCTTTTTTCGATTTCATTTTTTTCACAACCTTTCTTGTATTTATTCTTTTTTTCTTTTCATTTTTTTTATGATTTTTGTTTTTTTTTAAAGAAAATCACCTTGCATATTACACATCAATTTACATAACCCCACACTTATACCATTAATTGCCCACAAGCAAAAGAGTTCCTCAAATGAAAATGAACAGATGCTTTCTCATTCCCTAAGATAAGGTAAAAATGTGATTTTTCACATAAGGCATATAATGAGCTAAGATAAAGAATAGGAAAATAGTCTCAAGGGGGTTAATCAAAGGGAAATAATGCAAGGTTGACTCTTTGGCCAAAGTAGCTAATTCAAGAAAGAATGCCTCAATCATGTTCATGCATGCAAGTGAAAAATGCAGTCTCAAAAAGAATCAAAACAAGTTCTAGAGTGATAAATTGCCATAAGTGAAAAACACACAAGAAAGAAGAGAATGTCATAAATGCCAAATCTATCCATCAATAGGCTCAAAATCTCACAAGGTGTGCAATTATCAAACTCAATCCACTAATTCAACATCCAAAATCAAGCATGTCAAATTCAAGAAGGAAAAAAATTTACTCAATCATGCAATGAACCTTGAATTTCAATTGCTTCAAACTCATAAACTTCACAAATCTGAAAACATCATTGGAAAGTAATTAAAAACACACATTATTTTTTTTATTTATAGAACCAATAAGTGTTTTAAAGGCAGTTCTATAAGCCCAAAGAGCATCCTCAAGTCTCAAGTTCTAATCCTTCCTGTTAGGTTGTACAGTTTTCTCTAGGATTTGCTTGATTTCTCTGTTAGAGACTTCTGCTTACCTATTCGTTTGAGGGTGGTCAGGTGTGGAAACCTTATGCAAGACCCTATATTTTCTCATTAAAGTCTCTATGCTTTGGTTGAAGAAATATGAACCTTGATCATTGATGCTGGCCCTCGGGACTCCAAACTTGCAGAAAATCTATGATCTAATAAAATCCACAATAACCTTGGAATCATCAGTCCGAGTGGCCTTTTCCTCCACCTATTTAGATACGTAATCCACAACCAACAATATGTAAACAAAACTAAAAGAAACAAGAAAAGGTCCCATAAAGTCAATACCCCAGAAATAAAATATCTCTCAAAATAGTAAAGGCTACTGGGGTATTTCATTCCTACGAGAAATATTACCTGTTCTCTAGAACTATTCACAAGACTTACAAAATATATATGCATCATGAAACAGGGTAGGCTAATAGAATCCAGAGTCCAAGACATTCCTAGATGTACGTTAGGGCCCTAAAATGCCCACCACATGCAAGTTTATGACAAAAGCTAAGAATAGAATGGAACTCATTATCAGGTGCACATCTTCTAATGACTTGGTCATTACAAAATCTCCACAAATAAGGGTCATCCCACAAAAAATATTTTGACTCACTTTTCAGCTTATCAATCTGTGCCTTAGTGAAATGTGTAGGTAGTGCTCTAGCAACTAAGAAATTAACTAAATCTGCAAACAAAAAGATGTTACCTTGTAGCTTGAAAAACTGCTTATCAGGGAAGACATCGTGGATAGGAGAAGAATCCGTCTCTTTCTTAATCCGACTTAAGTGATCAATCACTAGGTTTTCTGCTCCACTCTTATCACGAATCTCAATATCAAACTCTTGCAGTAGCAAATCCACCTAATCAATCGGGTCTTTGCATCAAGCTTGTTCAGAAGAAACTTCAAGGCTGCATGATATGAAAACACAACCACTCTAGAACCAAGCAGATATGATCGAAATTTATCTAAAGCAAAAATAATTGCTAAAAGTTCCTCTTCAGTTGTGGTATAGTTAGCTTGTGCAGCATCTAAAGTCCTCGAAGCATAGGAGATGACATGAGGTACTTTACCGACCCTCTGTGCAAGGACAACTCCCAATGCATAATTAGAGGCATCACACATGAGCTCAAATGGGAGTGTCTAATTCAGTGGCTAGATTATAGGCGTACTGGTCAATGCTCACTTCAGGTGATTGAAGGCATCCTTGCACCTCTGGTCAAAGTGAAACTTCACATCTTTTTGCAGCAAGTTGGACAGCGAAAATGCAATTTTCTTGAAATCCTTTATGAACCATCAATAGAAACTTGCATAACTAAGGAAAGAATGAACCTCCCACATGCATGTGGGGTAAGATAACATGAAATGACATCTATTTTTGCAGGATCTATGTAACATTCTCTCCAACTTAATAGATTTAATTAGATTATATTAATGAGTTTGAATAAATTAAGCCAAGAAAAGATACTGAAGCTTAAGATACCAATATTGCTGTGTAAGCAAAATGGTAAAAGGGCAAAAAGGAAAAATATGAGTGAAATCTAGAATTTTCTACGATAATTATGGAAAATGAAAAATTTATTTCTGAGAGACTGAAGTACCCTTAGGAGATATAAGGTTAACAGTTTAATTTTTTCTTTTTGGCCTAATTCCACAGCCCAGTCACTGTAGCAAGCAGCTACTTTTTACCCAATGCTAGATATTTTCTCTCTTTCTTCATTCTCTCCACCTCTCTCAGTCTCTCTTTCTCTCTTTCTCCATTCTCAAATTTTTCATTCAACTCACTCCTTATTCTCTCCATTTTAACGTGACTAGCAGAGGAAGGAGGGGAAATCAAAAGCTAGAAGGAGCTTAAGGAAAGGAGGAACAAGAGAGGACAAAGGAAGGTTGTAACAACCTAGGTAGGGGGAAATTTTCTTAAGCTTTGTTCATCCTTGTTTCATCTGTTCTTATTTCTTGAAAAAGAAGGATTGATGATTTTTGTGAGTATTTTGAGATGTTGAACAAAGTTTATGCTTTTATGCTATGGTTGCATGATAAAAATTCAAGCTTTGATCTTGTTCTTGAAGAACCTTGGGTTTTGAAAGATGGGTATGAAAGCCCTATTGTGATTGGTTATTTTATGGGTGATTTGGGTGCATTTATGTGATTACTTGATGTTGTGGTTGATGTTTGATGGTTTGATTTGGGTTAAAGTGGTTTAAGAACTCTGATTTATGCATAAATCGAGCTTGTAATCGATTACATAACCCTAGTAATTGATTACAATGCTTCTAGAGTTACGAAAATGGATTCTGGGCTGGATGTAATTGATTACATTCTGAATGTAATCAATTACAGAGCCTCAGGTTGAGGCATAATCGATTACATCCTGGATATAATCAATTACAGAGCTTCTGGTTGAGATGTAATCGATTACATTAGTCATGTAATCGATTACCAGACCCCCAAATAATAGTTTTTGATCCAAAATTGATGGGAATAGAGCTCTTAATCCTATGAGACCTAATACAAACCTTAAACCTTAAATGTTGAATGATTATGCATCCCAATTACTTGGGAAAACACTTTGATGATAATGTGACAAGAGATTGAATAATGAATTTGAACACTCATGATGGGAACTACTATATTGTACATATTATTGCTTGATGATGAAATGTGAGGCCTTGTGCCATGATTTGAAATTGATGGAATGGATACCATGAGTATAAATGAACTGATCATGATGTATGATAATGTGATATGAGAATGATGATTTCAAACAATGGTTGAATCTTCATGAGTAACCCATTCCTAGGATATCCTTGGGCCTAGGAGGTGACTTGGAAATGGTGGTAGAGGAAGGACATTCCCTTACCACCAAAGTATTAAGGTTGAGGATGGAAGTTACTCCTCCCTCTTTACCAGAGTTCTCCAGGGTCAATGGTAGTTGAGGATGGACATTCCCTCTCTGTTCTTGAGGTATTCCTAGTTTAAGGATAGCATGAGGATAGATATTCCCTCCTTATTAACAGTAGTTGAGGATGGACATTCCCTCTTTGTTGTGGCTTGATTTGGGTTACCTGGGGTAGCCCTATGTAGCGAGAGCTATGAATGGGTTGAAGTGCACTAACCTGAAAGCAGGCTACTACCAAGAGATTGGTATCGTGATGATGGACATTCCCTCTGTATTATTGGCTTGATTAATGACACATGTGTCCTAAGAATTAGAAATGATGATAATTAAGATTATGATTTATAACTTAATAAAATGACTTGTGATTGTATGATTTTAATGATTTTTTATAATAATATAATGAGTTGTCTATTTCGGGAAGAGGAAGGACATGGATTTGGCCTTTTGCCACCTTCCTAGAAATGTATTAGATGAATGAAACTTATTTTTCCCCGAAATAGCTAGAACCATTGTGTTGACACGTTTTTGAAACTACTGAGAATTGTAAGATTCTCACCCTATTTCTTTGATTTCCATAATGATTCCAAGAGACCCCCTATAGCTTGTAAAGATGAAGTTGGACTCAAGCTTATGAAAAGGAGCTTATTCCTTTTGACATGATATTTTTGTATATGGTTATACATACTATTCTTTTGGACCTAAGAGCCAAGTGATGTAGTTAATATATTTTGTTATACTCGAAAGACATATTGTATATGACTTCGTTTATGGGTATGTATTATGTACTTTCACTTTAGGCTCATATCTTCTATAATATTTATATTTTCTTTTCAAAAAATTTTGATATTGAACTTGTGACATCCTTTAATATGATTGTTAATGCATAATTCAGGATATGACGTTAGCTTAAGTATTAGGATGTTACAATCTACCTCAATACCCTTGCTAGATACTACATGCCGTAAAACTATACCTTGCTTTACCATGAAATGACATTTCTCAAAATTCAGAATAAGGTTAGTCTTAATGCATCTATGCAAAACCATAGCCAAACTATCCAGACATGCATCAAAGGAAGAGTCATAAACAGTAAAATCATCCATAACTACATCAATGCAATTCTCTCAAAATTCAGAAAAGATACTTACCATACACCTTTGAAAGGTGCCCGGAGCATTACATGTAACACCCCAAAATTTACTTTTCTACTATCAGAATTCATTCTAAAATATTTGTGATTTTCTGGAATTTTTTCTGGAATTTTCTGAGAATGCGGAATATTTTAATATATTTCTCGTTTTACGTGTGTACTGAGCGGAACCGGAGAAATGAGATATTTTCTCCGAAAATCTTGAACTATGGAAACGTCAACGAGGGATCTTACTAAACTCGAGGCCGGACACAGTTTACAAGGTTTCACATTTTTCGAGAAATCTTAACAGATGAGATAATAAAACACTGTAAAGAATTTATCTGTCAGATTTGTTAATGCTGACTTCTGCCAACTATAATCACGTCCAATAAATAATAACACATAATAAAAATCTTATCGCATTATTCAAAAATTTCCTTGTGTCAAACCCTTTTAGCCTTATTTTAAGAAGGAAGAAAAAGAGAAATTAGTTAATTAAAACCCTTGTAGGAAGTTTCCAAGAAGCTTCCTATTTGACACATTTTTCTCTCTCCCTTCTCCACTCTTCTACGGCAGAGGCTATAGGAAAGCCTAAGTAATACTTCTTCTCTTCCTAATATCACACTCTCACTTTTTCTAAACCCCAAATATCCATTTTCTCTCTTCTCCTTTTCTTCTCCACTGTGCAACCACTCCTGGAGGTAGCCATTCTTTGTTTGCTTCATCATCAAAGATTCTTGCTTCCTTACACCATTCCAAGTCCTCTCTTGCTGCCATCTTTTGGTTCTTCTTCTTCTTCCATTCTTCTTCCACCATAGAAGCTAAAGCTTGGAGCTTTAAGGTAAAACCTTCAACTTTCTTCCATTTTTCTTGCTATTTTTGTTTCTCTTGGCCACCTTGGTGACCAAGAACCTATTTTTCATGGTTTGAGTGAACATTGTGGTGATCACTCACATTGGAGTTTTTCTTAAGGGGGGAAAAACGAAAATCTAGAGCAAGAAGGAGTGGCACATTGTGTTGTTTTCCAAATAGGTAAGAGGGAGATGATCCTCTTCAACCAATCTTGGTAGTAAGGGAATGTCTTGTATGTGTGTTGTTATTGATTTCTGAATCCATGTATAAAGTTCTCTCATTTTTATGTTGTTCTTGATGATAGTGCATTTTGTTGGGTTTGTATGATTTATTGATGCCTCTTGCATGCTTTGAAGGTATATTTGAGTATCTTGTTGATTAAATATGATAAGGATTGGTTTGGTTTGAGTTAGAGGACCTGGAAAACTCTGTTTTCTGTAAGTTTACGCATGGTTTACACGGGGCTTGTAATCGATTACCAGGCTCTTAAGGATGTAAAAATTGTGATTCTGGAAATCTGGTAATCGATTACGTCTGGTGCGTAATCGATTACAGAGATTCTGTCTAGCTTGTAATCGATTACAAGAGTGGTGTAATCGATTACCAAGCCTCTGATGTCACGAAATGGTGTTTCTGGGAATCACGTAATCGATTACAACTTGTGGGTAATCGATTACGGAGGTTCTGTCTAATTGGTAATCGATTACCACAGTTGTGTAATCAATTACCAGGGCCTTAAAGTTACGAAACATGGTTCTGGGAATCACGTAATCGATTACAATGAGATTGTAATCGATTACAGAGATTCTATTTCTCAGGTAATCGATTACAAGGGTGATGTAATCGATTACCAAGACCACAAATGAGATTTTGAGCTGGAAATGATTGAGATTATGGTTCTTTGTCCTTTATAACTCAAACATAACCTAAAAACCCTAGATTCAAGGATTTTACTTTACTTAATTGTGATAGGAATGTGCATTCATACCAATAGAGAAGAAATGATTTTGAATATGGAATTCTTGGATCCATGACATGGAAATTGTGGTATGTGTGTAATGAGGATTATTGATGTAGTACTCAATGAGATAAGAATGATGATGTGCCATTGAGGCAATGTTTTAATAAATGCATGGTTGATATGTCATGTTGGACATTGAATAATGCTTATGTGCCATTGAGGAAAGGCTTATGCTGAATGCATCATTGATGAACATACATGATTGGACATTGTGTCATCATGCATGCGTATTGTCCGTGGGACATTGTTGAGAAGGCTATGTTGCCTAGGAGTTTGAATAACACCTATGTGCGGGTGCAAATAGACTAAGCGTTGGTGTCATATGTTATTGACCCTGAGGGCGTCGAGGTGTGGGTGTCTCACAATGGGCAGTGGTAGCTCCACTGGGGCCGTGGGATAAACCAATACAACACACCGATGATCCTGACTGTGACGCTGTCCTATGTCGCGATCAACTATTGAGGTGCCATGTATGAGCCATTTTGGGCAAATGTTTTTATGAGATGAGCACACTATAATTTTAAGGCTAACGATACACTAGCATGACTCCTTGATCATTCACTCCGAAGATGTTTATGTCTAGCTCCATGGAGTAGGAACTTTGGTACCCTTGTCGCATTGTGAGTTGTCAGTCACATGGTCCATTGAGCATTCATGATTGGATAATGTGCTTACTATTATGACTGTGATATCTATTTGATTCTTGGTAATGCTAATGTTGCTAGCTGGCTATGGATAAAGTTAACTACTATTCTTTGTTGCTTTACTCTCATTAATTGCTTTCATGTATTACTGTACTTGTGTGTATTAACTGTGTCTTATGTGGGCGTTCGACGCTATTTATTTTCTTGCTGCCTTGTTGGTACTGAAAGCTGGGAATCTCACCTCTTTCGGTAATTTTCTTTATTTTGCATTTTGGATTGGATTGTATGTTCTCAAGAAGACGCTCGTGAGGAGAACAAGGAAACCACTGAATTTCAAGGTTTCTGGCCTTATCTCGACTGAGATCGAAGTTGTTGAGGATGTCATTTCGACTCCGTGGACTTTTTGGCTACGTGCGGATTAACTTTCTTGGAGGTCCGGACTGCTGGCATATCAACGTGCAGACTGACCGATGTGTATACCACGGCGATGTGATGGTGTCCTTAGCATGGAGACGTTATGACGCTCCTGTTATAGATTTTCATGCTTTTGTATGGCTGGAGTTCTATATGCTCGTGAAGGACATGTGGGGTGAAATGTATTATACCCCTCGTGAGGATTCTTTTTTGTCTACTGCCTGGGCTCTTGCCCGCTCTTCTGTCGTCCCGATGGATGTCTCGTCGGACGACGAGGACCCTGAGGAGGATCCATCTACGGTTCCTTCTCGTTCCAGGCAGTCTTAGGTTTGGTTTTAAATTGATGGCTACTGATGGCTATCCGTTTATTTTGAGGGAGCCTGATGTACTACTGTATTAGTGGGTATATATTTGAATCTCTTGGGGTAGGTACACATTTTGCTTTTTGTACATCTTTTGGAAATGTAATTTAAACAGGCTCGTGCTTCTGGTATAAAATATGTAATTATCCATATTGTGTATGGTCGTATGTTTCATCCCATGTTGATTTCTCTTTGACATTTTTGACAAGAAGTTTTATATGAAAGAGGAACTTTTAATTTTAAATCAATTACGCAATATATTTATAAATAGGTGTATATGTACATTAAATGGAAGTTTTAACCGGATTTATGTTAAAGGAAAAAAAAATGTTCAAACTTTACGTAATCATTTGTGCGTCATTTCACTATAGTGCGACGTTCCTTCTTCTTACCCATTATGACTTGGGGAGAAAAAGAGGCATTACACTGTCTTGGTATTAGAGCTCCCAGTTATGTTTCTTTGGGTCGTGTGGTTTTGGACTGTCTTGTTTGTGCTGTGTCATTCTCTGTGATTTTGTTGTTTGGTATTCAAATGAATACATCTGACTTTCTCTGTGTTTTGCGTAGTCTAATCCGAGAAGGAACAATGGCTCGTCGGGGTGATATGGCTGCTGCCATGGAGGCAATACAAAAGATGGCTGAGGCAATATTACAACAGAACTAGCAGACAGCTCAACAACAGGCTAGAGCTGCACAACAGCTAGAGGCTACAGCGAATGTTCAGAACTTGGAAGGATTTCGTCGCGCTAATCCTCCACAGTTTAAAGGGGAGTTTGATCCGGAGAAAGCTACATTGTGGATCCAAGAGTTGGAAAAAATATTTACGGGTATGAATTGTGCTAATGATAGGAAGGTGACCTATGCCGCATACATGCTGATGGGAGATGCTGAACATTGGTGGACGGGAGAACAAAGGCTACTACAAGCCGCAAACAAAGTGATAACTTAGGAAGTGTTCAAAGAAAGGTTCTTGAGCAAGTATTTTCCTGAAAGTGCCAGGCACGCAAAAGAAATGGAATTTCTGAGATTGCGACAGGGAGGCATGACTGTGAATGAATACGCCGCCAAGTTTAAGAACTTGTCCAGATTTTCAGCCTATTTTCAACTTCAACCCAATGAAACTTGGAAATGTCGAAAGTTTGAGGAAGGCCTGAGACATGATGTGAAGAAAATTGTGATAGCCTTGAAGATTTCTCAGTTTTCTGAGCTACTCGACACTTGCTGCCGATTGAAAAGTGTGGAACAAGAACGTGAGGCGAGAAACAGGAACTTTGGGCCCATTCGGTCCCAAAGAGGAGGTGGTGGTAACTCGAGTCATCATCAAAAGAAGCCTTATTCCAGACCCTCTGGAAGCCAACAACCACAAAAATTTCAAGGAGGAAGCCCAACTGGAAGCCCTGGAAGGATGGGTCAGAATGCTACAACTACTCCGAGATGCATGAAATGTGGGAAAGAGCATTTCACAAGGGACTGCACAATCAAAGGATTTGTTTGCTTTCGGTGCGGGAAACCTAGTCATGTTTTACTAGACTATAACCAGACCAAGGCGGAACCATCCGTCAATGCTGCTAAGACTTCTAAACCACAAGTTGGGGGCAGAGTCTACACCCTGAGTGGTGCTGAGGCCTCTGAATCCGAGGATCTGATACAAGGAGAAGGTATCATTGAAGGTAATCTTTTAATTGTACTGTATGACTCTGGTGCTACACATTCTTTCATTTCACATGATTGTGTGAAAAGACTTGGATTTCCTGTGTCTTCTTTACCTTTTGATTTGACTGTTTCGACTCCTACTGCAAAACCTGTCGTCACTACTAAGGTGTGTCTAGGTTGTCCTTTAATAGTGGAAGGTCGAGTCTTTTCTGTCGATTTGATCTGTTTACCATTATCCCAACTAGACGTGATATTAAGAATGGACTGGCTATCTGACAACCATGTCTTGTTAGACTGTTCCAGAAAAATAATAGTTTTCCCTTTGGATGAGGATTCTAGATTTTTTACCGCTAACCAAGTGAAAGCTTTTCTGAAAGAAGGGGCTCGAGGATACATGCTGTTATCTTCTTTGAAAGTTGAGAGTGAAGTTGATGTGGACGCAATCTCTGTTGTTCGAGATTTTCCTGAGGTTTTCCCTGATGATGTACCTGGTTTGCCACCAGAAAGAGAGGTCGAGTTTGCTATCGACTTGGTACCTGGAGCTGGCCTTATTTCTATGGCACCTTATCGTATGGCACCAGCAGAACTCGTGGAACTTAAGAAGCAGTTGGAAGAGCTCCTAGAGAAGCAATTTGTGAGACCCAGTGTGTCACCTTGGGGAGCACTTGTATTGTTGGTCAAGAAGAAAGATGGGACTTCAAGATTATGCATGGACTACCGTCAGTTAAACAAGGTTACGATCAAGAACAAGTATCCATTGCCGAGGATAGATGACTTGATGGGCCAATTGAAGGGAGCAGCTGTGTTTTCCAAGATCGATCTACGATCGAGATATCACCAAATTAGAGTGAAAGTGGAAGATATTCCCAAGACGGCTTTTCGTACTCGTTATGGTCATTATGAGTACCTGGTGATGCCTTTTGGTATGACAAATGCACCTGCAATATTTATGGACTATATGAATAGGATCTTTCATCCTTACTTGGACAAATTCGTTGTTGTCTTCATCGACGATATTCTGATCTATTCACAAAGTTACGAGGACCATGCTGAACACCTCAGCATAGTTCTCCAGATCTTGAAGGAAAAAGAGCTATATGCGAAACTATCCAAGTGCGAGTTTTGGCTAGATGAAGTGAAGTTCTTTGGTCATGTAATCACAAAGGAAGGAATTACAGTAGATCCTTCAAAGGTAGAAGCTGTACTACAGTGGGAAAGACCAACTACAGTGACGGAAATCCGAAGCTTTATTGGATTAGTCGGATACTACCGGAGGTTTATTGAGGGATTTTCCAAAATCGCTGGACCGCTCACTCAACTCACCAAGAAAGACCAAGCTTTTGAATGGACAGATTCCTGTGAAGGAAGTTTCTACGAGTTAAAAAGGAGGCTAACTACGTCACCAGTGCTAGTCTTACCAAATCCTAGTGAACCATTTGAAGTGTATTGTGACGCTTCGTATCAAGGTTTGGGGTGCGTTCTCATGCAAAACGGAGGAGTGGTAGCTTACGCCTCAAGACAACTGCGAACGCATAGAAGAACTACCCAACACACGATCTAGAGTTAGCTGTAGTGGTGTTTGCATTGAAGATATGGAGACATTATTTGTATGGAGCCACATTCAACGTCTACAGTGACCACAAAAGTCTGAAGTACCTGTATGATCAGAAAGAGTTGAACATGAGGCAGCGAAGATGGCTAGAATTTTTGAAAGATTACGATTTCCAACTTCAGTATCATCCTGGAAAGGCGAACGTGGTGGCCGATGCTTTGAGTAGAAAGACGATTAGTGTTTCTACTATGATGATTAGAGAAAAGGACTTGATAGAGCAATTTAGAGATATATGGTCATTTGTAGAGTTAACACCGAGAAAAATCTGCATGAATAGGATCACTATCTCGAATGACCTGATGGATGATATTCGAGAGAAACAAAAGGTCGATAAATTCTTGCAAGAAGAGAGAGAATTGATGAGACAAGGTGGTGTATCAACATTGAAGGAAGAAAGCGATGGGATTTTGAGATTCCAAGGAAGGGTCTGTGTGCCTAAAGATGAAGAACTCAGAAAGTACATACTTGAACATGCTCATTTGAGTCAGTTGAGTATGCATCCTAGAATGACCAAGATGTATCAAGACTTGAGGAAGTTATTTTGGTGGCATGGGATGAAAAGAGATATCGCTAGATACGTATCATCTTGTTTAGTTTGCCAGAAAACAAAGATTGAGCACCAAAGACCAGCCAGATTACTACAACCCTTAGCTATTCCTGAATGGAAATAGGATAGCATCGCCATGGACTTTGTAGTCGGGTTACCAAGAACTAGAAAAGGATATGACTCAATATTGGTAATAGTGGATCGACTTACGAAGTCAACTCACTTTCTGCCAATCAACATAAGATATCCGTTGGAGAAGTTGACTCAAATATACATTGGTGAAATTGTCAGACTTCATGGGATACCCACGAGTATTATTTCCGATAGAGACCCGAGGTTTACCTCGAAGTTTTGGCAAAGTCTTCAAGAGGCTATGGGAACAAAGTTGCAGTTAAGTTCTGCCTACCATCCGCAAACTGATGGTCAATCAGAAAGGACAATTCAGTCCTTAGAAGATCTATTGAGAGCTTGTGCGATAGAACAAACTGGAAGTTGGGATGAAATCTTACCATTCGTGGAATTCACCTACAACAACAGTTACCATTCAAGTATAGGGATGGCGCCCTATGAGGCTTTATATGGGCGGAGGTGTCGGATGCCTCTGTGCTGGTATCAAGATAGAGAACGGCTTACCGTTGGACCTGAACTCATTCAGCAGACAATTGAGAAGGTTAAAATGATTCAGGAGAAAATGAAAATGGCTCAAAGTCGGCAGAAGAGTTATGTGATGTGTGTGAAACAACATTATATTTTGTTCATGTGTTTGCATGCATTTTTATACATTCTAGGCATTTTAGTTTCCCTTTTTGTTTGTTTTTCCCTTTAGTTCGGATAACTGCGGTGTTTTTGGTGTTGTTGTGCAGGATTGGTGCTTAATTGGCCTTTAAATGGATGGAAAGCTTGCACAATTGAAGTTGGAGCTTAAAGGGTAGCAAATTGGGACAAAAAGCTCATTCCGAGAGAGTTCCACGGCTTTGCCCCGTGGTCCGAACCACGGCCATGGATCGAGCAACTGCGTGAAAAAGCAAAAAGGGAGTTTCAGAACCAACCACGGCCTGGCCGTGGTGGCCACCTGGCCGTGGTTGAGAGACGACATAAAAATCATGAACCCCGGAACCAACCACGGCCGGGCCGTGGTGGCCACCACAGCCGTAGTTCGGGGTGCGTGTCAGATGTTTAAGTCCGTTTTTCTCTTTTCTTATAGGCTTGAACCAGTTTTAACCCATGGGGTATATATAGATGTTCTGAAGACAACATTAGGGTTGGAATTTGGTTAGAAGGAGGCACATTGGAGGCTCTTGATCTTCATCTTCCTCTCTTCTCTCATGGATTACGGGTTTGGTTGTTCTTGGAACATGAATTCTAGTTTCTTCTTCTCCATGTCTGAGTAGTTCCCTTTTGTTTCTAGGATTGGGCAATGCCCTTTGATACATTGATAATGATTAATTGATATTGTTTACCCCTTTTATTAATCTTGAATGTTGTTGATTCAATCCTTATTGCGATTATTCATGTGAATTTGCTGGCCACTTATTTGCATCTCATAGATATCTAGGGACGTACTGAAAGGTGGACCTAGGTGTTGGAACTATAAGAATTGAACTTAAGGTTTAAATCACGAGAGTAGGTTTAGCCTTTCGAGGATTAATGAATTACCAAAAAACGTAATGGGTTCAATTTAAATTCAATTACCACGAGAGTAGGAATTGGTTTAATTGGGCACGGTTCTTGTATCTTGAAAGGGAACATTAACTAATTTAGGGTAATTCACCTTCAATTGAATTTCAAGTGTTAATAAGTGGATTGTCAATTAGGAGTCTTGTATCATTGTGGTTAACTCCAATCCTGGAAGCTTTCTTAAATCTGAAATCTTTTCTCAACAATTTGCTATTTTTATTCTCAGTTTTGCGTCTTAACTTTTATTTATTTAATTGTTTGGTTTCTACGTTCTTGTTCAACAATTATATTCTCTTTTGTTTAATTTAATTGAATTAATTAATTAATTGGTATTCATAAACATAGTCCATGTGGATTCGATATTTTATTACTTGACGATGAAAAAGTACACTTGCGGATTTCACCCCAATCAAGTTTTTGGCGCCGTTCTTGCAAGTGTTGTGTTCTTCTTGAATATCGAGTTAAATTTTTAATTTAATTATTTTAAACCTTTTTACTACTTTCTTGTTTTCTCTTTGAGTGTCTACAAGTAATTCTCTTGTTTATGCGAAGAACTAGATGTTTTGGGACTCTTGAAGAAGTGATCCATGAAATTGAAAGAACCCTTCGCGAGAAGAAGAAGACAACAAAGCCAAAGAGCAAGAGATAGACTTGAGCCAACGCTTGTCATGGCTGCACTGCGATAATAGACCTCTTAAAGAGTATGCAGCCCCTAATGCTCGGGGTTTGCGTTAGGAATTGCTCGGCCGGACATTGAAGCTAGGCAGTTCACTATACCACCGCTTTACTCACCATGATAAAGTGAGAACCGGTTTGGAGGATTGCCATCGAGAGGACCCAAACGATCATGTGGATATGTTCTTGGAATTATGTGAGACCCTCAAGATTGAAGGTGCCTCTGTTGATGCTATTCGTCTTCGCCTATTTCCATTATCATTGAGAGATAGAGCTAGGGCTTGGTTGAGGTCAATTCCCGCTGAGACCATCACTTCTTGGGACCAATTGGAGCAAACTTTCTTGAACAAATTCTTTCCACCATCCAAGACTGCTCATCTGAGGACCCAAATCACAAGCTTTGTTCAGAAAGATGGTGAATCATTGTCGGAAGCTTGGGATAGATATAAGGCTTTCTTTGGAAGCTTGCCCACACCATGGGTTAGAAAAATGGTTGATCGTCCACACCTTCTATAATGGGGTGGAATATTCTTGAAGGTGTCTCTAGACTCGCACTTGGTGGTGGAGCTTTGATGAATAGAAGACCGACGAAGCCTATGAGATCATTGAGAGTGTTGCCACAAATCATCACCAATGGGCAAATGAAAGAGGTAATAACTTGAGAAAACTCTCGGGAGGTAAGTTGAGGTAGACGGAGTTGATTTAATTATGTCAAAATTTGATTCTTTGAATAAACGTTTTGACATGCTTGAAAAGGCTCATGTAAATGCCATAGGTGCCTCTAACAATTTTTGTGAGATTTGTGGAGCACGGGGACACATAGGTGTTGAATGCCAAGTTGGAATTGGCTCTCACAAGGTGCACCGGTGGAGCAAGTGGAATCATGCCACAATTTCCATGACTTCAACCAAAAGGGAGGAATGATCCATATTCTCAAACTTACAACCCCGGTTGGAAGTCACATCCCAACTTCTCCTCTGGGAATAGTCAACACCAAGCGGGGCAAGGTAGTGGTAAACCCTCTTATGGACTCCACATAGGTACAAAACTCTAAACTTGAGTCTCTTCTTGAGAATTTTGTTGAGAGTCAAGCTAAGCAAAATGAGGAGTTTAGGCAACATGGGCAAGTTGTGGTGAGGCCATTAGAGAGTTGTCATCTAAAGTTGAAAATTTGGCCATTCATAATAAATTGTTAGAAACTCAGATTGCCCTTGACTTGCGGTGCACTTCACATAGGCAACAAGGTAAATTTCTGGTCGGCACTGAAATGAATCCAGGTAATGAACACTGCATGGCAGTTAGTTTGAGAAGTGGTAAGAAATTAGAGGATCCCAAGGGTAAGGAGGTGAGTGACAAAGATGAGGGGAATGAGGAAAAAGACACTAAGACACAACCCTTAGAGGAAGAGAAAATTAATGAAAAGGTGTCTAAGTATGTACCCCCTGAACCATACCAACCCCCAGTGCCGTTCCTTCAAAGATTGGCTAAGGCCAAGCTAGATATGCAATTTGGGAAGTTCCTAGAGGTCCTTAAGAAATTGTACATTAATGTACCCTTCACTGAGGCGTTGAAACAAATGCCTACCTATGCTAAGTTTCTTAAGGACATTTTGTCTAATAAGAGAAAGCTTGATGAATATGAGACCAGTAGCTTTAAGCGAGGAGTGTAGTGCTTTAATTCAAAATAAATTGCCTCCTAAGCTAAAAGATCCAGGTAGCTTCTCTATTCCTTGCTTGATTGGTAACACAAATTTTGATAAAGCTCGTGTGACTTAGGGGCTAGTGTCGTCTTATGCCCCTTTACGTGTGCAAGAAGTTGGAGGTGGGTGAGTGAAACCCATAACTATTTCACTTCGGTTGGCGGATCGGTCCGTCAAGTACCCGTAGGCATCTTGGAGGATGTTCCTATCGAGTGGGTAAGTTTTTTTTACCCGTTGATTTTGTTGTGCTTGACATGGAAGCGGATGCTAAAATGCCGCTCATACTTGGGCGACCATTCCTCGCCACTTTGGAAGGGCAATTATTGATGTCCACGAAGGGAAATTGACTTTGCGATTGAATAATGAGGAAGTAGTTTTTAATGTTTTCAATTCTGAAAAAATCTTAATTCCTCTAATTCATGTAATTGCATAGATGCTACCGATGATGTGGACAAAGTTGTACTTTCAGGTATGCAAGAATCGTGACTCATCTTTGTATTAGAGGAGACCTTGCCCAAGGTTGCTTCCAAGTTCGAGAAGGTCAAGCCCTGCAAGAAAGGACCAAAGAAGCGGGATGACAAGTGTGTCAAGAAGCGTGAATTTAAACCAGGGGATAAAGTTCTTGTTGATAACTCGCTTCTACGTTTCTGTCGGGTAAGTTGTGGTCGAAATGGTGGGCCATATGAGATTGTTCGAGTCTTATCCTATAGTGTGCTTGAGGTGAAGATAGAAGGCCGAGAAGACATTTCGATAAACGGCCGAGAGAGTGCAACACTATGAAGATGGAGTGGGGTGAGTACCACTCTATTGACATCACCTAAGCATAGAACAAACTCACAGTCAAGCTAATGACTATAACTTAGCGCTTCTTGGAGGCAACCCAACATTCTATCTCTTTTCCTTTATTTTCTTATTTTTATTTTCATTTTTTTATTTATTTTGTTTCTTAGTTAGCTATTGTTGAGTCGGCTTTGGTGCCTCCTCGAGTTCGGAGCCTTTGTAGGGAGATGTATATAGTGTCGGCCACACAAAAAAAAAAAAAAAAATGGAGTTTTAGACAGGGTGTTTGAGTTCATGGCTACATGTCTCCTTTTTCCACCACCGCATGAGTGAGTTCTTTTCATTTATTCCTTCCATAGTTTTAGATTTTTACATTGGGGACAATGTAAGATCTAAGCTTGGGGGTATTTATTTTTCATTTTTATTTTTATCTTCATTATCATGCATTCCCATATCTCATTTTGCATTGCATTTTCACACCATCTTATATTTCCGCTTTTTGGTTGAACCTTGTCCCCCTCTCTTTTGGGGATTTTGAGATGATAATTGATTTGGAACCCAATTTATTGATTCTTGTGGTAGGCAATAGGCATTGTCTTTAATTGATAGTGGAGGTGATTTCTTGATAGTTGATAATTAGCATATGTTCTCTGAATTTGTGCTTCTCATTGATTTTTGAACCTCTAAAAGTGAGTTTTGAGCTGTATGGGATTTATTCACTATATGATTTTTCATCCCATTCTTTGTGTTGAGTGGTCATTCCTCATTGATTTTGTGTTCTAGAACTTGATTTGAAACCATTTTGAGGCGAAATCTTGGTTTGCATGCTTGAATGTGATTAAGGCATCTTAGGTATTTTTCGGCCTTCTGAATTTGTTACACTTTCATCCTCTAGTTGCCCATTTTGAGCCTATTGTATAATTGTTTTCTTGATGCCTATGATGATACATTGTCGGTGATCATTTAGAATATTGAATGGAGCAATCTGAGTTTGAATGTTGTATTGGGAATCATGTGTTTTGAAAATGAGGTCTCTCCCCTCTTAAAAAAAAATGAGGAAAAAAAGGAAAACAAAATAAAAGAAAAGCTTGAGATAAGCTTGAAAAGAAAGGGAGAAAATGTGGAATTATGCCTTGATTGAAAATTGTCTTTGCTCCGTGTATGTTCTATTGGGTTTCTTGTGCTTGTTGAAAATGTTGTTAGCCCTTTCTGCATACCCTCCTTTCTTTATCCTTCCTGACATCATTCCCATGGCCCCATTATATCCCTTGAAAGACCTTTTGATTCTTGCATTCATGCTTGATTATTAGTGGAAATTTGGTTTCTTATCAAGCTTATGGAAGTGCATTTTCTTTGAGGAATATTGAGCGCATTGTCTTCATCCTTGAACACTTTGAGTGTGGTTAGTGGAGTGATCCTAATTTAGTGAGGAGCATGATTTATGAGAACTTTAGCCTCTAATTGGACTTGATTTTGATTACCTCTCTATTTCTTAGTTTGTCTTTGCCTATTGCTTGGTTGGATGTTTTCTCGGGTTCCTCATTTATTATTGTCTTTTGATCCCACTCCTTGGTTTGGTTTTAGTTATTGCTGGGGACAAGCAAAATCTTAAGCTTGGGGGTATTTTGATGTGTGTGAAACAACATCATATTTTGTTCATGTGTTTGCATGCATTTTTATACATTCTAGGCATTTTAGTTTCCCTTTTTGTTTGTTTTTCCCTTTAGTTCGGATAAGCTGCGGTGTTTTTGGTGTTGTTGTGCGGGATTGGTGCTTAATTGGCCTTTAAATGGATGGAAAGCTTGCACAATTGAAGTTGGAGCTTAAAGGGTAGCAAATTGGGACAAAAAGCTCATTCCGAGAGAGTTCCACGGCACGCCCGTGGTGAACCACGGCCATGGATCGGCATTTGCGTGAAAAAAAAAAAAGGGAGTTTCCGAGAACCAACCACGGCACCTGGCCGTGGTGGCCACCACGGCCGTGGTTGAGAGACGACATAAAAATCATGAACCCCGAGAACCAACCACGGCCGGGCCGTGGTGGCCCCTGGCCGTGGTTCGGGGTGCGTGTCAGATGTTTAAGTCCGTTTTTCTCTTTTCTTGGGCTTGAACCAGTTTTAACCCATGGGGTATATATAGATGTTCTGAAGACAACATTAGGGTTGGAATTTGGTTAGAAGGAGGCACATTGGAGGCTCTTGATCTTCATCTTCCTCTCTTCTCTCATGGATTACGGGTTTGGTTGTTCTTGGAACATGAATTCTAGTTTCTTCTTCTCCATGTCTGAGTAGTTCCCTTTTGTTTCTAGGATTGGGCAATGCCCTTTGATACATTGATAATGATTAATTGATATTGTTTACCCCTTTTATTAATCTTGAATGTTGTTGATTTAATCCTTATTGCGATTATTCATGTGAATTTGCTGGCCACTTATTTGCATCTCATAGATATCTAGGGACGTACTGAAAGGTGGACCTAGGTGTTGGAACTATAAGAATTGAACTTAAGGTTTAAATCACGAGAGTAGGTTTAGCCTTTCGAGGATTAATGAATTACCAAAAAACGTAATGGGTTCAATTTAAATTCAATTACCACGAGAGTAGGAATTGGTTTAATTGGGCACTGTTCTTGTATCTTGAAAGGGAACATTAACTAATTTAGGGTAATTCACCTTCAATTGAATTTCAAGTGTTAATAAGAGGATTGTCAATTAGGAGTCTTGTATCATTGTGGTTAACTCCAATCCTGGAAGCTTTCTTAAATCTGAAATCTTTTCTCAACAATTTGCTATTTTTATTCTCAATTTTGCGTCTTAACTTTTATTTATTTAATTGTTTGGTTTCTACGTTCTTGTTCAACAATTATATTCTCTTTTGTTTAATTTAATTGAATTAATTAATTAATTGGTATTCATAAACATAGTCCCTGTGGATTCGATATTTTATTACTTGACGACGAAACCGTACACTTGCGGATTTCACCCCAATCATTATGCGGACAAAAGAAGGAAACCTCTTGAGTTCGAAGAAGGAGAGCATGTCTTCTTGAAAGTCACGCCTATGACTGGGGTCGGCCGTGTCCTCAAATCTAGAAAACTCACTCCAAAATTCCTTGGACCCTACCAAATTCTTCGTCGGATAGGTCCTGTTGCTTACCAAATAGCTTTACCCCCTTTTCTTTCAAATTTTCATAATGTCTTTCATGTGTCACAACTCAGAAAATATATCCCAAATCCTAATCATGTCATAGCACCTGATTCTGTACAATTGAAGGAAAAGTTGACATATGAGACAACTCCTGTAAGGATTGAGGATAGGAGGACAAAGCAACTCAAAGGAAAGGACATTGCACTAGTGAAGGTAATCTGGAATGAAGCAACTGGAGATGTGACGTGGGAGCTGGAGACCAAGATGAAGGAGCAATATCCTGAATTGTTTTAAGGTATGGAAAATTTCGAGGACGAAATTCTTATTTGTTGGGGAGAGTTGTAACACCCCAAAATTTACTTTTCTACTATCAGAATTCATTCTAAAATATTTGTGATTTTCTGGAATTTTTCCTGGAATTTTCTGAGAACGCGGAATATTTTAATATATTTCTCGTTTTACGTGTGTACTGAGCGGAACTGGAGAAATGAGATATTTTCTCCGAAAACCTTGAACTATGGAAACGTCGACGGGGGATCTTACTAAACCCGAGGCCGGACACAGTTTACAAGGTTTTACATTTTTCGAGAAATCTTAACAGATGAGATAATAAAACACTGTAAAGAATTTATTTGTCAGATTTGTTAATGCTGACTTCTGCCAATTATAATCACGTCCAATAAATAATAACACGTAATAAAAATCTTATCGCATTATTCAAAAATTTCCTTGTGTCAAACCCTTTTAGCCTTATTTTAAGAAGGAAGAAAAAGAGAAATTAGTTAATTAAAACCCTTGTAGGAAGTTTCCAAGAAGCTTCCTATTTGACACATTTTTCTCTCTCCCTTCTCCACTCTTCTATGGTAGAGGCTATAGGAAAGCCTAAGTAATACTTCTTCTCTTCCTAATATCACACTCTCACTTTTTCTAAACCCCAAATATCCATTTCCTCTCTTCTCCTTTTCTTCTCCACCGTGCAACCACTCCTGGAGGCAGCCATTCTTTGTTTGCTTCATCATCAAAGATTCTTGCTTCCTTACACCATTCCAAGTCCTCTTTTGCTGCCATCTTTTGGTTCTTCTTCTTCTTCCATTCTTCTTCCACCATAGAAGCTAAAGCTTGGAGCTTTAAGGTAAAACCTTCAACTTTCTTCCATTTTTCTTGCTATTTTCGTTTCTCTTGGCCACCTTGGTGACCAAGAACCTATTTTTCATGGTTTGAGTGAACATTGTGGTGATCACTCACATTGGAGTTTTTCTTAAGGGGGGAAAACGAAAATCTAGGGCAAGAAGGAGTGGCACATTGTGTTGTTTTCCAAATAGGTAAGAGGGAGATGATCCTCTTCAACCAATCTTGGTAGTAAGGGAATGTCTTGTATGTGTGTTGTTATTGATTTCTGAATCCATGTATAAAGTTCTCTCATTTTTATGTTGTTCTTGATGATAGTGCATTTTGTTGGGTTTGTATGATTTATTGATGCCTCTTGTATGATTTGAAGGTATATTTGAGCATCTTGTTGATTAAATATGATAAGGATTAGTTTGGTTTGTGTTAGAGGACCTGGAAAACTCTGTTTTCTGCAAGTTTACACGTGGTAATCGATTACACGGGGCTTGTAATCGATTACCAGGCTCTTAAGGATGTAAAAATTGTGATTCTAGAAATCTGGTAATCGATTACGTCTGGTGCGTAATCGATTCTGAAGAGATCTGTCTAGCTTATGTCGATTACAAGAGTGGTGTAATCGATTACCAAGCCTCGATGTCACGAAATGGTGTTTCGGGAATCACGTGTCGATTACAACTTGTGGGTAATCGATTATGGAGGTTCTGTCAATTGGTAATCGATTACCACGGTTGTGTAATCGATTACCAGGCCTTGAAGTTACGAAACGTGGTTTTGGGAATCCGTGTCGATTACAATGAGATTGTAATCGATTACTGAGAGATTGTTTCTCGGTAATCGATTACAAGGGTGATGTAATCGATTACCAAGACCAAAAATGAGATTTTGAGCTGGAAATGATTGAGATTATGGTTCTTTGTCCTTTGTAACTCAAACATAACCTAAAAACCCTAGATTCAAGGATTTTACTTTACTTAATTGTGATAAGAATGTGCATTCATACCAATAGAGAAGAAATGATTTTGAATATGGAATCCTTGGATCCATGACATGGAAATTATGGTATGTGTGTAATGAGGATTATTGATGTAGTACTCAATGAGATAAGAATGATGATGTGCCATTGAGGCAATGTTTTAATAAATGCATGGTTGATATGTCATGTTGGACATTGAATAATGCTTATGTGCCATTCAGGAAAGGCTTATGCTGAATGCATCATTGATGAACATACATGATTGGACATTATGTCATCATGCATGCGTATTGTCCATGGGACATTGTTGAGAAGGCTATGTTGCCTAGGAGTTTGAATAACACCTATGTGCGGGTGCGAATAGACTAAGCGTAGGTGTCATATATTGTTGACCCTGAGGGCGTCGGGGTGTGGGTGTCTCACAATGGGCAGTGGTAGCTCTACTGGGGCCGTGGGATAAACCAATGCAACACACGAACGATCCTGACTATGACGCTGTCCTATGTCGCGATCAACTGTTGAGGTGCCATGTGTGAGCCATTTTGCGCAAATATTTTTATGAGATGAGCACACTATATTTTTAAGGCTAACGATACACTGTCATGACTCCTTGACCATTCACTCCGAAGATGTTTATGTCTAGCTCCATGGAGTAGGAACTTTGGTACCCTTGTTGCATTGTGAGTTGTCAGTCACATGCTCCATTGAGCATTCATGATTGGATAATGTGTTTACTATTATGACTGTGATATTTATTTGATTCTTGGTAATGCTAATGTTGCTAGCTGGCTATGGATAAAGTTAACTACTGTTCTATGTTGCTTTACTCTCATTAATTGCTTTCATGTATTACTGTACTTGTGGTTATTAACTGTGTCTTATGTGGGCGTTCGACGTCGTTTATTTTCTTGCTGCCTTGTTGGTACTGAAAGTTGGGAATCTCACCTCTTTCGGTAATTTTCTTTATTTTGCATGTTGGATTGGATCGTATGTTCTCAAGAAGACGCCCGTGAGGAGACCAAGGAAACCACTGAATTTCAAGGTTTCTGGCCTTATCTCGACTGAGATCAAAGTTATTGAGGATGTCATTTCGACTCCGTGGACTTTTTGGCTACATGCGGATCAATTTTCTTGGAGGTCCGGATTGCTGGCATATCAACGTGCAGACTGACCGATGTGTATACCATGGCGATGTGATGGTGTCCTTGGCATGGAGACGCTATGACGCTCCTGTTATAGATTTTCATGCTTTTGTATGGCTGGAGTTCTATATGCCCGTGAGGGACATGTGGGGTGAAATATATTATACCCCTCGTGAGGATTCCTTTTTGTCTACTGCTCGGGCTCCTGCCTGCTCTTCTGTCATCCCGATGGATGTCTCGTCGGACGACGAGGACCCTAAGGAGGATCCATCTACGGTTCCTTCTCGTTCCAGGCAGTCTTAGGTTTGGTTTTAAATTGATGGCTACTGATGGCTATCCGTTTATTTTGAGGGAGCCTGACGTACTACTGGATTAGAGGGTATATATTTGTATCTCTTGGGGTAGGTACACATTTTGCTTTTTGTACATCTTTTGGAAATGTAATTTAAACAGGCTCGTGCTTCTGGTATAAAATATGTAATTATCTATATTATATATGGTCGTATGTTTCATCCCATGTTGATTTCTCTTTGACATTTTTGACAAGAAGTTTTATATGAAAGAGGAACTTTTAATTTTAAATCAATTACACAATATATTTACAAACAGGTGTATATGTACATTAAATGGAAGTTTTAACCGGATTTATGTTAAAGGAAAAAAAACGTTCAAACTTTACGTAATCATTTGTGCGTCATTTCACTATAGTGCGACGTTCCTTCTTCTTACCCATTATGACTTGGGGAGAAAAAGGGGCGTTACATTGCACAGACCGCAGGGCATCCTCCTGTATGCAAATGTGCTAAATGGGCAGGTGAAAGTGGTCTTTTCTTAATCTTTGGAGGATATATGAATTTGAAAATAGCCTTAATATCCATCCAGGAAATAGTAATGCTACTTGCCAGCCAGCCTCTCTAACATTTGATTAATGAAAGGCAAGGGGAAATGATCTTTCCTGGTGGTCTGATTAAGTCACCTATAATCAATGTAAACCATCCAACTGTTATGAATTCTTGTAGGTAAAAGCTCATTGTTCTGATTTATAACTACTGTGACCCTGGATTTCTTTGGAACAACTTGCACAGGGCTCATCTATTTACTGTCGGATATGGGATAAATAATTACAGCTTGCAGAAGATTAGTCACTTCCTTCTTCACCACATCCAGAATAAGGGGGTTCAGTCTCTTTTTGGGCTGCCTCACTGTTTTGGTACCCTCCTCTAATAAAATCCTATAAATGCATGTGGAGGGACTAATACCAGAAATATCTGCAAGTGTCCATCCGATGGCCTGCATATTCTGCCTCAAAACCTGGAACAATTTTTCTTCTTGTTCAAGTTGTAGATTCTTAGCGACAATCACTAGCAGTTTCTCACCATCTCCCAAATATGCATATTTAAGATGGTCTAGTAAAGTCTTCAACTCTAAGGATGGGGGCTGCACAATGGAAGGTAGCAAGCTATTTGAAACAACTAATTCAGCAATATTAAATTTAGCATAAATCTCATTTTCACATGTAGCATCATTCAAGTCAACAGCTGCATCATCACTCTTAACTGCATAAATCTCAGCACATGCAACATATGGTTCAATATCACAACCAACACATGTATCACAAGTAACAAAATCTAGAATGTCAGTAATATCAGGGAATTCTGCATACATATTAGCATAGGCATCATCAACCAGCATCTCAATCATGTCAACATGGAAAACTGAATGCTCCTCCAGGGGATGTCTCATGGCATCAAAAATGTTAAATTGTACCACATCATCGCCAAATTCCATAAAAAGGGTGCCAGCATACACTTCTATCTTAGTCTTGGCTGTCTTGAGGAATGGCCTACCTAGAATCAATGGAGC
Organism: Ormosia emarginata; assembly: GCA_029884605.1. NCBI lineage: Eukaryota > Viridiplantae > Streptophyta > Magnoliopsida > Fabales > Fabaceae > Ormosia > Ormosia emarginata. Next base: position 6,510,389 of record JAQQTP010000074.1, read on the forward strand.
ATGGTTTGTTGAAGACTCATATTCCATGTCCAGAATGTAGAAGCTCGCTAGGAAAATCAACTCATTCACCTGAACTAACACATTTTCCAGCACTCCTGCATGATGAGCAGTGGTCCTATTTGCCACTTGAATCACTATACCAGTGGGTTGCAAAGTGTCATTGTTCAAAGACTTATAAACTAACATATGCATGACATTAATAGAAGCACCCAAATCTAGCATTGCATGTTCAAATCTGGAGTTGCCTATCGTGCAAGGGATTGTGAAAGTCTTGGATCTTTGCATTTCTATGGCATGCTTAGCTGAATCATTGTAGAAACATTTCTACCCTTGCTAATCTTCTCAGTACCCTTAAGTCTTCTCTTGTGAGTACACAACTCCTTAAGGAATTTGGCATACTTTGGAATGTGGGGCATGCATCAGTAGGATGAGATGAACAATAGCAAATGCCACACATAGTTGTAGCCATCTGCAAAGGTGGTTGTTGTCCCACTGCTAACTGCCTCACCTAAGAAGTCAATTCATTAAGTTTGTGTTCCATTCTCTGTTGGTTTACATGAAATAAATAAACCACATTAACTCCTCTGGTTGAGGTAATGATTTGTGTACTAAATTGTTGGGTGTTTGCTGCCATGTTTGCTATCAAATCTCTTACTGCAGCAGGGGTCATGTCTACTAATGCTCCTCTAGAGGAAGCATACACCATGCTTCTATCCATTGGTAGCAAGCCCCTCATAAAAATATTGAATTAAGAACTGGTCACTAATTTGGCGGTGTGGACAGCTTGAACACAACTTCTTGAATCTTTTTTAGTATTCATGCAAAGTTTCACCTGAAATCTGTCTGATGCCACATATGTCTTTCCTAATTGTAGCAGTTCTGGAGGCAGGAAAAAATTTCTCCAAGAACAACCTCTTTATATCATTTCATCTTATGACTGAACCTAGTGAAAGATAAAATAACCAATCCTTGGCTGCATCAACAAGTAAGAAATAGACTGCCCTTAGCTTGATGTGCTCCTTAGGGATCCCATGCAGCTTAATGGTTGAACAAATGACATAGAACTCCATTAGGTGCTTATGGGGATCCTTATCTGCAAGACCATGAAACTTAGGCAACAAGTGTATCAATCTAGATTTTAACTCAAAATCAACATTAAGATCAGGATATTGAATGCACAAAGACTAGTAAGTTACATCAGGAGCAGCAAGTTCCTTAAAGGTCCTATTATGTATGTTATCAGCCATAGTTTCAAAATTACTTAAGATCTCAGGTTCTCTTTCAAATTCAAGATCAAAATCAAGTTCAGAAACAATTCTTGTTTTTAGCCTACGAGCTCTATTCAACCTATGCAAAGTCCTATCAATCCCAGGATCAAAATCAAACATGTTATCAGAATTAGACCTAGTTATGCACCAACTAGGACTATAGAGGTGTCAGAATGCCAAAAACACAATAACATTCAAATCTACACAATAGAAATGGCTAGATGATAACTTTAGAAAATGAAGTTATTTTACTTGAATGTGATTGTATTTGAGCATGCTATCCCTAAGTTTTCAAGGTCATAAGTTCAATTATTGCATGACTTTGGTGATTTAAGCTTGTTAATTCAAATGATTAAGAATTGAACCCTTGAAGGTCTTGTTTATGAAAGTTGGATGGATTAGGGTTTGATGGACTTTAGCATTGTTTTGATGCAGGTATTTAAGATGGGAAAGACCTTGGAAAGGATGAGGAAGCAAAGAGGAGCTCAAATGAAGAAGGATGCAAGAGAGAAGGAAAGGTTGTCAACCCATGCCTAGGCATGGAAAATCCAAGCCTAGGCGTGACACTGTCAGATTTTCAGGGTTTTCAGACAGAGGCACCCACGCCTAGGCTTGGAAAAGCCATGCCTAGGCGTGGCCAGCAGATGCTAGCACGTGATTCATAACCATGCCTAGGCATGGAAAAGCCATGCCTAGGCGTGATTAAAACGTTGGTCCGCGATTTTGGCCCTTTTTATTTGAATTTGGGGGCATTTTTCAGTATCTAGAGTTTCACAAAATACGAAATCCCTAGAGCAAGTGGGAGGAGGAGGAACTCTTAGAAGATAGAAAGGATTCAAGTGAAGAATTAAGATCAAGGAGGAAGATCAAGATTGGATTCTCACCATTTTTTTCATTCTATCCCTTTTCTCTCTTGATTTGTAATTTGATGGGTTTCTTGAATTCATTAGTTTGCTCTTCTTTTATGATGTGTAACTAAACTCTAATCTAGGGGCTCTCTAGGATCTTGTTATGGATTTGAATATTTTGTAGTTTGTTGAGTTTTCTATCAATGAATTTGGTTTTGTTTTTCTATATCTTTGCTTAATGTTTGTTGTTGATGGGCCATCAATTGCATGATTTTAGTAATCGAATAGAACTAGAAATAGGGTATTGTGATTGTGGATATGGTATGGTTGATGTATGTTCAATTGTATTCAAATGGTTTGGGTGTGATGATTAACTAAAGGGATGGACATATACCCTTTGGTCATGCATGGCAAGTGTTTGATAAATGGTCTCAATGAGTGATTCTTATGTTACTTCACATGGACACATAGTGGAATAGCTAGGTTTCACATGAGTAATTGTCCTGGACATAGGCTCTTATCTATTGATGGTTATTAGCCAACATATATTAATTCATTGATAGGTGCTTGTTAATTACATTTATTCATTGAAGTAACAAGTGAATAGGGACTCCTAGGCTTTAATCATTCTCATCTTCTCTTGTGGATTTGGTGTTTGGTGCTTTCTTATTTTGTTTCCTTTAAGTTGTTATTTTAATTGCAACCCACTGTCCTTTGTTTTCTTGGATAAAAATTTGTGAATATTGGTTAAGTTTAACATTCTTCTAATTATTCAATCCCTTGGGACACGATACTCTAACTCTCCTTTATATTACTTGTCAACCCGTGCGCTTGCGGATTTACGGACCAACAAGTTTTTGGCGCCGTTGCCAGGGATTGAGTTTAGATTTTGTGTTATTTCTTACATCTATTCACAGTTCTTATTTCAAGTCTTGTTTGTTTTGTTTTGCATTTTTTTGATTTTCAGGTACTTGGCTCTTGTATGCGAAGAACTCAAGGTGTGTCTCGATTTCCTTACGATCTTGAGATCGAGAGGGCATTTCATAGATTGCTAAGAGAACAACAATTACAAGAACAAGCACTAAATTTGGTTAGTGAATCTAAGATGGCGTAGGAAGCAAGTGCCGAAAGACCCTTGAGGGAATATGCCACCCCAAGTGCTAGAGAAATCCGATCTAGCATTAGAAGGCTAGCAGTACAAGCACAAACTTTTGAGATCAAGCCTGCTATTATTCAGATGGTTCAACAAAATGTGCAGCTTGGAGATTTACCCCATGAAGATCCTAATGCTTATCTAGCCAACTTCCTGGAAATATGTGATACTTTCAAGCATCACGGGATAACTGATGATGTAGCTCGCTTAAGGCTCTTCTCTTTTTCCTTGAGGGATCGGGCCAAGGCATGGCTTCATTCTTTACCAGAACATTCTATCACTACTTGGGAAGAGCTGGCTCAGAAATTCTTGGATCGATTATTTCCTCCTATGAAGGCAATGAAGTACAGGAATGACATCTTTTCCTTTAGGCAATTCGAAGGAGAAACTTTGTATGAAGCATGGGAGCAATTCAAGGAGTTGTTAAGGAAGTGCCTCCACCATGGTATTGCAAAATGGATGTTAGTGCATACCTTCTACAACAGCTTGGCAATATCCATTCGATCCATAATTGATGCAGTAGCTGGAGGGGCTATTATGAGCAAGACAGTGGATGTAGCCTATGACCTGTTGGAAGAGATGGCTAATAATAATTATCAGTGGCCAACAGAGAGAGTTGCTCCAAGGAGAATGGCAGCCGGGTTACATGAAGTTGATGCTCTCACATCATTTTCCGCTCAAATAGCAGCACTCTCCAAGAAGTTTGACACCATGGAGTTAACTCAGTTGCAAGCGGAGCTAATATCACAGCTGAGATTTGTCATCATTGTGGAGACCGTCACTCTACTACAAATTGTACGGCTAGCTTGGAGAGTGTGCAATATGCTAGTTAATTCCATCAACCAGGTCACAACACTGATTTTGGTAATACTTATAACCCCAGTTAGCGGAACCATCTTAATCTCTCATGGGGTGGAAATGTTCAAGGCTCTTTTTCGTCTTATCAGCATAATCAAGCACCTCATGCTCCTCAAGGTTTTCAATAACAGAGCCCCATTCAAGCCCAAACTTCAACGTCGACTTTAACTTCTAATTTGGAGAAGATGTTTGCTCAGTTTATGACCAGTCAACAAGATTACATGACCAAGACTGATTCCAGGCTAGCATCCCATGATGCATTAATGCAAAGCCAAGCAGTTTCATTGAGGAATCTTGAGACTCAAGTAGGCCAACTTGCCCAAGCTCTAAATAACAGGCCCCTAGGGAATTTCCCAAGTGACACTATCAACAATCCTAAGAGTGCCCCTGATGAGCAGTGCAAGGCTATATCATTGAGGAGTGGGAAGGAAATTGAAGGAAATCCCAAGACTAAACTTCTTGAAGAAGAAGTTGAGGTGGCACAAGATGAAGTGGTTGTGAGCAAAGAGGTTAAGAAAAATGAAGAAATTGCAGAGGGAAAGGTTGAAGACATGAAGAAGAAGGACAAGCCTTATACACCACCTTTACCTTTCCCCAACCAGCTTGTTAAACAAAAGCTTGATGCTCAATTCAAAAAGTTCTTGGAGATTTTTGATAATCACATATTTTATTCATTAAGAAACCCTTATGTTTAGTCATTTACACTCTCCATATTCTTAATTGATTGAGTTTGGTATGATTTTGTGAGTTTGAGCTCAAATTGGTCCTAATTGAATATTTCCAGCATTATTGAGATTTGACACTGTTTCTGTATTTTGGCCATAACTTGAGTTCCTAATATCTGCTGAACATGAATTTTACCTTGTAGGAAAGATAAGAGAAAGCTCTACAACTTTGATGAAGAGCTCGAAGTCTGATTCAGATGTCTAAGGGACCTAAGTTGACATGGAAGTCAGAATACGGGTTCTGTCAATAGAATCCAAACAGTGTGCACTCAAAAAAATCATATCTCAAGATGTAATAATGGAGATGGGCTGAAATTTTGACAGTGGATAGTCAAGATCCAAATAAACAACTTTCATGAAGAACACATTTTGAGAAAAAGAAGTCTAGTAGGTCATTTTGAGCTTGCAAGTCGGAACAGAGGTGCTGAAGTTGGGTTTGAGCAACCTACGGTATTTGGGACATATCTTGGGCTTAAGGAAGCCAAATGGACGAACCAGCTATCCATTTTATATCCAAGACAAGGATCTACAACTTTCATGAAGAACACTTTTCGTGATTCTGAAGTATAGTGGGTCGTTTTTGGCTTCCAAGTCAGACACGAAATTTTCGTCCTCAACCATCCACTCATCCATCCACTAATCCACTCATCCACTCATCCACTCATCCACTAACTCACCCACTCATCCACTCATACACTAATCCAACCACTTAACCACTCCACCCACTCATCCACTAATTCAACCACTCAACCATCCACTCACCCATTCATGTCCATAATTTCCCACTCACCAAAAGTCCTTTGGCATTTTTCACTAATTCAACCACTCAACCATTCCACTCACTCATCCACTAAACCAATCCACTAAACCAACCCACTAATCCATCCACTCAAACACTCCACTCACTCACCCACTCATCCACCCACTTCCCTTTGTCATTTTGTTACCTTAGACTTCTATAAAAGGCACCATTTATCATGAACAAGAGGTAATTCTCCTTCATTTCTCTCTAAGTTTCTTCTTGCTTCTTCATAGTTTCTCATAGTTTTGTATATTTTGATGCTCCCCTTCATGGTAATGGAGGGCTAAGCTACTTTGGGTCAATTTAGAACTCTTGAAGAGATTGTGGTTTTGATTCTTGAGACCTTGGTTATGCATTGTATTTGATTTGTAATTGAATTCCTCTTTCTTCTTCTTTTTTTCTTCTTCTTGATCTTGAATGCATGAATGGTGATTCTATTTATGTTGATCTGATTGATCTTGGTTTAAGATTGAGATTTGTGATGAAACTTAGAACTGATTGATCTAAACTAATCACATAAATGAAGATTGAGATTTATGATGAAACTTAGAACTGATTGATCTAAATTAATCACGAGAATTGAAGAGGTTAGGTTCTTGATTTGTGCCTAAGTTAATTGAATTCGGTACTTGAAATTAACATAGATTTTCATGAATGGTGCGATTGCGGATTTGTGTTTATCACTTGTTAATTGAATTCTAGACGATCGTCTAGTATGAATTCTGGATTTGATGCAGAGATCTCGGTTAGATCCAAATTAACAATTCAATTGCGCTTCAAGTGTTCTATGAAGGGTCTATGATTGAATCCACCCAATCTTGGATAGGTTTCTAAATTGACTACTCTTTAATTGTCATTTCTTTCGTTAATTTTGTTAAGTACAATCTTAATCTGTCAAACCCCCCTTTGCTAACTTTCACTTGATTTGATTAAATTGCATCTACGATCCTTGAGGAGACGATCCGGTGTTGTCACTGTGCTACAAGCTTAGGTAATAACTTCGTTTATAATTTTGACTGAGTTCGGCGCTCGTCAAAATTTTGGCGCCGTTGCAGGGATTAGTAAGTGTAATCTTTTCATTTGAAGTGTTTTTACTAACTTTTGCTTTTTATTAATTTTTCTAACATTTTTAACCATTGTCTAGTGTGTTTTGCTTATTTATTTGTTTTTGTGTGATGCATGACTAGGTCTGAGCCTGATAACTTGGTTGACTTTGATCCTGAGATTGATAGAACTTTGCATAGGTTGATTAGAGCTCGTAGGCTAAGTGCAAGAATTGCTTCTGAATTTGATCTTAATATTGAGAGTGAACTTGAGATCTTGAATAATTCTGAAACTATGGCTGATAACATGCAAAATAGAACTCTTAAGGAACTTCTTTCTCGATATAACTAACCGGTCTTTGTGTATTCAATACCCGGATCTTGATCTTGATTTTGAGTTAAAATCTGGATTGATACATTTGTTGCCCAAGTTTCACGGTTTTGCGGTGAGGATCCCCATAAGCATCTAAAGGAGTTCCATGTAGTTTGTTCAACCATGAAGCCACATGGGATCTCAGAAGAGCACATCAATCTGAGGGCATTTCCTTTCTCACTTGCGATCTGACCAAGGATTGGTTATTTTATCTTTCACCAGGTTCGGTAACAAGTTGGGTGACATGAAACGGTTGTTCTTAGAGAAATTTTTCCCTGCCTCTAGATTTGCTTTGCCATTAGAAAAGATATATGTGGCATAAGACAAATGACAGGAGAGACCTTGCATGAATATTGGGAAAGATTCAAGAAGGCGTGCTCGAGTGTCCCCACCACCAAATCACCGATCGCTCTTAATTCAATATTTCTATGAAGGCTTCTTTGCCAAATGACGAAGCATGGTGGATCTTTGCCTCGGAGGAGCCTTAGTAGACAAGACCCCTGCGAATGCGAGAGATTTGATAGCAAACATGGCAGCCAACACCCAACAATTTGGCACACGAATTATTACCTCAACTAGAGGAGTTAATGAAATTCAATCGTCTCATGTAGACCAACGAGAGAATGGAACACGAGACTTGATGAATTAACTTCTTTGGTGAGGCGGTTAGCGATGGCACAACAAGCACCAATGCAGATGCTGCAGCTTGTGTGTGGCATTTGCTCTTGTTCATCTCATCCCTCGATGCATGCCCTACACTTCAGGATGGTGGTTCTATTATTCGAGAACAATCATTGCAAGCGGTGGTATTTTTCTGGTAGAGCCCAATATCGGCAATCACAAGCGGCAGCCCAGATATGATCCATTTTCTAATACCTATAACCCATTTGGAGGGACCATCCCAACCTGAGATATGGAAATTCTGGTCAACAACAACAACAGCCCTACCAACAGCAGCAACCACAGTTTAGATACCAAGCTACAGGCCCTAGCAACAAGTACCAACCACCTGCATTTAGGCAAGCACAACCTGCTCCGCCACCCATACAGCAGCCCCTCCAGCTACCTGTTCCAGCAGCCACTCCAGCTGAGCCACCTTTCGAAGACTTGATGAAACAGTTTCAGCAGAATGTCAATGCCACCATCCAGAATTTACAAACTCAAATTGGGCAGATGGCAACCACTCTGAGTGAGCTGAAAAGTCAAGGGTCGAACCAATTGCCTTCACAAACAGTCAACAACCCAAGAGGCAATGTAAGTGCCATTAGCTTGAGAAGTGGCAGAGAAGTTGACGGTCCTACTCCACCACAACACGAACTACAAGTGCATCAACCAGAAGGTGACCGAAACAAAAGAAAGTGGATAGCTCGGTCAAAAATCTGTGATACGAAGAAATGTGCAGAGAATTCAAATCTGGCTATTCCACTACCTTTTCCACACAGAGTCACACAGTCTAAGCATACTGCGCAAACAGAAATAGAAAGAGAAGTCATAGACACATTCAGGAAGGTGGAAATCAATATTCCCCTCCTTGATGCAATCAAGCGATTCCCAAGTATGCCAAATTCCTCAAAGAGTTGTGTACTCACAAGAGAAGACTTAAGTGCGAGAAAATAAGCATGGCGAGAAATGTTTTCGCAATGATTCTACCAAGCATGCCACAAAAATGCAAAGATCCTGGAACTTTCACAATTCCTTGCACGATAGGTAACTCCAAATTTGAACATGCAATGCTAGATTTGGGTGCTTCGATTAATGTCATGCCTATGTCAATTTATCGGTCCTTGAACATTGGCACTTTACAACCCTTGGTATAGTGATTCAATTGGCAAATAGGACCACTTTGCTTATCCTGCAGGAGTACTAGAAGATGTGTTAGTTCGGGTGAATGATTTAATTTTTTCAGCGGACTTCTACGTCTTGGACATGGAAGATGAGTCTTCAGCAACCCATGCTCCATTAATTCTAGGCAGACCATTCCTCAAGACCGCCAAGACCAAGATAGATGTGCATCATGGCACCCTTTCTATGGAGTTTGGCGATGATTTGGTACTGATTTAACATTTTTGATGCCATGAGACATCCCCAGAGGAGCATTCTGTTTTTCATATTGATATGATTGAGATCTTTGGTTGATGATGTTTATCTTGATTTATATCTTTGAATTCCACGATATTTCTTGACTTTACGGATTCTGTTTCTTGTGATACATGTGTTGCTTGTGATGTTGAGCCATGTGCTGCATGTGCTGAGATTAATGCAGTTATAAGTGGGGATGTAGCTGCTGACTTGAATGGTACAACATGTGAAAATGAGAGTCAGAAGTATGACGAATTTAATGTTGTTGAATTAGTTGTTTCAAATAGCTTGCTGCCTTCCATTGTACAGCCTCTATCCTTAGAGTTGAAGACTTTGCCAGACCATCTTAAATATGCATATTTAGGAGATGGTGAGAAATTACCGGTGATTGTTGCTAAGAATCTGCAACCTGAACAAGAAGAAAAATTGCTGCAGGTTTTGAGGCAGAATAAGCAAGCCATCGGATGGACACTTGCAGATCTTCCTGGTATTAGTCCCTCCACATGCATGCATAGGATTTTATTGGAAGAGGATACGAAACCAGTAAGGCAACCCCAAAGGAGACTGAACCCCTTGATTCTAGATGTGGTGAAGAAGGAAGTGACCAAGCTACTTCAAGCTGGCATTATTTATCCCATATCAGACAGTAAATGGGTGAGCCCCGTGCGAGGTTGTTCCCAAGAAATCTGGGGTCACAGTAGTTGAGAATGAGAATAACGAACTTCTACCCATAAGAGTTCAGAACAATTGGCGGGTTTGCATTGATTATAGGCTGCTTAACCAGGCTACCAGAAAAGATCATTTTTCGCTACCTTTCATTGATCAGATGTTGGAGAGGCTAGCTGGCAAGTCACATTATTGTTTTTACGGATGGATATTCGGGTTATTTTCAGATTCATATAGCCCCGAGAAGACCAAGAGAAGACTACTTTCACTTGTCCATTTGACACATTTGCATACGAGGAGGATGCCGTTTGGTGCGTGCAATGCTCGGGCACCTTTCAAAGGTGTATGGTAAGTATCTTTTCGACTTTTTAGAGAATTGCATGGATGTGTTTATGGATGATTTTTCTTGTCTATGGTTCTTCCTTTGATGCATGCTTGGATAGTCGGCTCGGGTTTTACATAGATGCATTGAAACTAACCTTGTTACGAATTTTGAGAAATGTCATTTCATGGTAGAACAAGGTATAGTTTTAGGACATGTAATATCGCAAGGGTATCGAGGTAGATCCTACAAAAATAAATGTTATTTCATGCTTATCTTACCCCACATGCGTGCGGGAGGTTCGCTCTTTCCTTGGTCATGCAGGTTTCTATAAGCGGTTCATAAAAGATTTCAAGCAAAATTGCTCTTCCACTATCCAACTTGCTACAAAAAGAAGTGGAGTTCCATTTTGACCGAGAAATGCAAGGATGCCTTCAATCACTTGAAGCAAGCATTGACCAAGTACACCTATCATCCAGCCACCCAGATTGGACACTTCCATTTGAGCTCATGTATGATGCCTCTAATTATGCTTTGGGAGCTGTTCTTGCACAAAGGGTCGGTAAAATATCTCATGTCATCTCTTATGCTTCAAGAACTTTGGATCTGCACAAGTCAACTACACCACCACCGAAAAGGAACTTTTAGCAATTGTTTTTGCTTTAGACAAATTTCGATCATATTTGCTTGGTTCTAGAGTGGTTGTGTTTTCAGATCATACACTCTACGAAGTTTCTCCCTGAAGAAGCTTGATGCAAAGCCTAGATTGATTAGGTGGATTTTGCTCCTCCAAGAGTTCGATATTGAAATCCGTGATAAAAGTGGAGCGAGAGAATTTAGTGGTGATCACCTAAGTCGTATTGAAAAGGAGGCGGATACTTTACCTATCCATGATGTCTTCCACGATGAGCAGCTTTTCAAGCGCAAGGTAACACTCCTTGGTTTCTTTGATTTGATAAATTTCTTAGTTCTTTGGTGTTTTCCTGCACATTTTATTAGGGCTCAGATTGATAAATTGAAAAGTGAGTCAAAATATTATGTGTGGGATGACCCTATATCGTGGAAATTTTGTAGTGACCAAGTCATTAGGAGATGTGTGCACGATAATGAATTTCATTCTATTCTTAGCTTTTGTCATACACTTGCATGTGGCGGTCATTTTGGTCCCCAAAAATTTGCTAGGAAAGTTTTGGAATCTGGATTATATTGGCCCACTCTATTTCATGATGCATATGTGTTTTGTAAATCTTGTGATCAATGCCAAAAAACAGGAAACACTTCTCGAAGGAATGAGATGCCCCAGAAATCCTTATTGTTCTGTGAGATTTTTGATGTATGGGGTATTGATTTTATGGGACCCTTTTCCTGTTTCTTTTGGTTTTGTTTACATTTTGCTAGTTGTTGATTATGTATCCAAGTGGGTGGAGGCGAAAGCTACTCGGACTGATGATTCCAAAGTTGTTGTGGATTTTGTTAGATCACAGATTTTCTGCAGGTTTGGAGTTCCGAAGGCCATCATCAGTGATCAGGGTTCACATTTTTGTAATCGAAGCATGGAAGCTTTGATGAAAAAGTATGGGATCTTGCACAGAGTTTCTACACCTTACCATCCCCAAACTAATGGGCAAGCCGAGATTTCCAACAGGGAGATCAAGCAGATACTCCAGAAGACAGTTCAACCTAACAGAAAGGACTGGAGCAAGAGGCTTGAGGATGCTTTATGGGCTTACCGGACTGCTTATAAGACACCAATTGGGATGTCTCCGTATCGGATTATTTTTGGAAAAGCCTGCCACCTGCCGGTGGAAATTGAGCATCATGCATTCTGGGCAGTGAAAAGGTGCAACTTGGACCTAGATCAAGCAGGTATGGAGAGGAAGCTGCACCTGTAAACAATTGGAGGAGATCCGCTTGGAGGCTTATGAAAGTTCCAAACTTTATAAGGAGAAGACCAAAGTCTTCCATGATAAGTTGATTCTGAGGAAAACATTTGAGATTGGTCAAAAAGTTCTCCTCTATAACTCCCGCCTCCGATTCATGCCGGCAAATTAAGGTCTAGATGGGATGGACCATTTATTGTTACTAAGGTTTTTCCTTCGGGTCAGTTGTTCGGATTAAAAGTGAGGTCACCGCCAAAGCTTTCATCATAAATGGACACCGCCTCAAAGCAGTATCATGAACTTCCGGAGAATGCGAAGTGGAGGTGATGAACCTTCTCCATCCGCATTATGTATAAAAAAAAAAAAAAAAAAAAAAAAAAAAAAAAAAAAAAAGAAAAGAAAAAAAAAAAAACATTTGTATGCCCGACAATGAGGAAGGTAGTGCCATTCAATTTTGTCACTCGGAAGCAAGTGGAGGTCACTTTTTCTTCAACGACAACAACGGCGAAAATCTTAAAGTATGGATTTTATTGACCCACTTTATTCAAGGTCTGTTACACCTTTTGCAAAAGTTGCGGAAATTGGTCAAAAAGGTTACGCTTTGAGATTATCATCTGCACCTACTCCTTGAAAATTTGAGATCTAGGTGGCGCGGTTCTTTTCTTTGTCAAACACGTGTATCCTCTGGGACCGAAGATATTGAGGATCCTAGGAATGGTAATGCGCTTAAAGTTAATGGACAAAGACTCAACCATTCCTGGAAAACCAAGTTCTTGAGTTCTTTGTGTTAGGTTAAGTGGCGGATACGGTACTCCGTGACTCTTAAGTCGGTTTATTTTCGGTTTCCCAAAATAACTGAATCCTTCTTCTCCTTCAAAATGGATGTCATTCTTTCAAACACGAGAAAACATTTTCCTTCTCTTCCTCAAAATGCTCTCGAGAAAAATCTACAAAGTTCGATGTGAAAGATTGAGACCGTTAATGCACAAAGGTATGCGAGAAGATGTACGATGGATAATTGAAGCGAAGGTCCGATTAGCGGTGAGTCCTCAATTTCATTTGACTCATATATGCCTGGTCTTGGAAGAAGTTCATATTCTAAAAGGAGAAGAGCAAAAAGGTTACAAGTCTGTCACAAATGTGGACGATGGAAGCTGTAACAAGCGATGTCGTACTAAGGGGATGGTTTCCGCAAATAGAGAAGATAAAATTTTCTTCATTAAGAATGGATGAGTAAGGAGTCATTAGATGATATCTTATTGACTCTTGAGACGCATTCTTGTGGATTGGTGCATCGTGAAATTCTTAAATTGTGGAATCTCTTCAAGGATGAAGAAACGCTACGATCTTGGGAATCGACTCTAAAAGACCCTGTTTGCTAATTTATAAGAAAATTGGATGGGAAGCTTATCCTCGACTCATAGAAGATGTTTAAGCGCATTCTTGGACGTTTAACGAGAGGCGGATGTGAGCCATATCCACAAACAATCTGTACATATCTTCTTCTTCTTCTTCTTTTTCATGTCATCTCTCAAAAAAAAAAAAAAAAAAAAAAAAAAAAAAAAAAAAAAAAAAAAAAAAACAAAAAAAAAAAAAAACATAAACAAAAAAAAAAAAAAAAAAAAACAAAAAAATGTATACTTCTTAGGGTTGGCTTTGGTAACACACACCGTGAATGGGGAAATGCATGCATCCTAATCCAGCCTTCTTAATTGAAAAACAAATAAGGTAGATTGTATTCCACATGTGAGGCAGCTAGTCGTATTATGGCCACTTGTCCCTTTTGGGAGCCCTATGTTACTGTTGGTCTTGAATGGATCGAATACTGATCAACAATGCTTTGGCACAAAGCCGAAAGAGCAGACTACCTCCATCCCAATCTTAAGTAAGTATACACTCATTTTTCATCAAGTTTTTCTAACAATTTCAAAAAAAAAAAAAAAAAAAAAGGGACGTGATGTCTCATCGCACTCATGGCGTGATATAAAGATACGCCATGGAAAGTGTACATACAGGTATGTCATCATTTTCTATTTCTTTTATCTTTGTATCATTTTGTTGTATTTTGATTTTTTGTACAGACGATCCTTTGAGCAGGGTCCTTCAGGGGTTTCTAGACTTCTTTACCTTGATGGTTTTCTTGAAGTCAAAAAAAAAAAAAAAAGAAAAAAAAAAAAAAAAAAGATTCTGTGTTTCTTAATTTCAACCTTTTCTGACAACATCCAACCTACCCTTATAGGTGCAATTATTCCCCTTTCCATTCTTTTTCTTATTTAAACACTCCATTTTCCTTCAACTCGAGACACTCAAAGGGAGGAAGAGTATAGAATGGGGGCTTCTATTCGTAACCTCAAAAATGTCGTGTTTTTTGTGGGTCGAGTTATGGGAAGGGATTAGAGTTTGTAAATGCAGCTAGCACTCTTGGTCGATCACTTGCTGCGAGGAATATTCATCTTGTATATGGGGAGGTTGTCATGGGTTAATGGGGGCTGTATCACTTTCTTTGCTTTTTTAGGAGGCAATCGGGTTTTAGGTGTTATTCCTAAACCTTTAGCTGAAAATAACATCACTTTGGAAGGACAATTGGAGAAGAAATTCGGGTAACATCTATGCATGGACGAATGAAAACAATGGTTGACAATTCGATGCATTTCTTGTCTTACCTGGTGGTTTTGGTACTTTGGAAGAGATTTTTCAAATTGTCTCTTTGAACCGAACATCCACCATAAACCCATTGGTTTGTTGAATGTTAATAATTTCTTTGATCTTTTGTTATTTTTTCTTGACAAAGCATGTGGACGAAGTTTATCACTCCTTCGGCAAGACAACTTCTTATCTCTGCCTCCACTATTGATGAGCTCATTGATAAATTAGAAGCTTTTGAGTATGTACCTGATAAGGTATTAGCTCAGATAGATTGGTCAACAGGAAGCAGCGAAGGAAGTAACAAGAAACAAAAGCCCGATCTGACAATTTCTCTTTAATGGGTTTGATTTTATTTTAAAAAAAAAAATTGTTGTTTTGTTTGGAAAGTATGATATGATTGTCATGGACTTATTAAACCAATTAGTGATGGCAGAGTGAGGAGTAATTTTACTCTTGAGACGCATCTTAATTGGTGGCAGAGTAAGGAGTTTTTTTTTAGGTAGTAATTAATTAGTATTAAATTGTGGAAGTACTAACGTTTTCTTGTTTGATTTCTTTTCAGGGTCTGATGCGTAACTGACAGTGTGCTTCTTTTCTGCTTGGCGTTGATTCACTCCTCATCGGGTTGTGTTGCTCTTTTCTTTCGTTTTATTTATCACTTTCACATTGAGGACAATGTCTATATTAAGTGTGGGGGAGAGATTTTAGCAAGTTTCTTTTTTGTTAAAAAAAAAAAAAGAAGAAAGGGTTCATTGCATGATTGAATAACTTTTCTCCCTTCTTGAACTGATATGCTTGGAGATGGATGATTGAATTGATGAATTGAGTTTGATGGATGCATACCTTGTGAGATTTTGAGCCTAATGGATGGATTCAACATTTGTGTCATTCTCTTCTTTCTTGTGTGATTTTCACTCATGTTAATGACCACTCTAGAACTTGCTTTGATTCTTTTTGAGGCTACATTTCACTTGCATGCATAAACATGATTGAGGCCCTCTTTCTTAATTAGCTAGTTTAACCAAATAGCCAACCTTGTTTTCAATATGATATCAAGCACTCTTTTGACTTCTTGAAAATTCTCTGATTCTTGCCAACCTTGTATATTTTCCTTTGCTTAACCCCTTTGAGCTTATTTGACCATTCCTTGTTTCTAGCTCATTATGTGTCTTAAATGAGAAATCGTGTTCTTACTTTACCTTAGGGAATAAAAGAACATTAGCTTGGTTAATGGATGAGATTTTGAACAAGTGTGGGGGTGTGTGTACAAAATGGTTGTTGAAAAAGAAAAGAGTGCCCAAAAAAAAAAAAATGTATGTATATAGTTATGTTCATATATATAAAAGAAAAAGAAAAAAAAAAAAAAAAAAAAAAGAGAAAAAAAAACCAAGTGTTTAAAAAAAAAAAAAAAGGATTGGGAAATGAATATGTAAAGGGATATACACTAGAGTTGGGATGAACTTTTATGCTTGTTATTTGAACTCAGCTCTCATTTGCTTTTATTCTCTTTAGTATTTATCTTCTCATATCCATTTTATCCTCTCCTGTTACCTTGACCTCACTACAACCTTGAATAAAGTCCTCATGATTTGTGTGTGCAAGTGTTTTGAGTAGTGGAGAAGTAGAAGATAAGCAAGCTTATGGTAGTGCAATTTTCATGGGTTGAATTGAGTGAAATACCTACCCTTTAAACACTTGAGAGATTGAGAGGGAATCTTGTGAAGATCTATCATTCTCGATTCATGTTGAAGATACCTTGCTTGTTGGTTTGAGATGTGGAGAATTGTTAACTCATGAATGTTTTGATCCCTTGAACCTTTGGTTGTTCTTCTTGATTGTAAAATTTTGGTCTTGAGTTTTGCCCAAGAGTGCAAAAAGCTAAGTGTGGGAGAATTTGATAATCACATATTTTATTCATTAAGAAACCCTTATGTTTAGTCATTTACACTCTCCATATTCTTAATTGATTGAGTTTGGTATGATTTTGTGAGTTTGAGCTCAAATTGGTCCTAATTGAATATTTCCAGCATTATTGAGATTTGACACTATTTTTGTATTTTGGCCATAACTTGAGTTCCTAATATCTGATGAACATGAATTTTACCTTGTAGGAAAGATAAGAGGAAGCTCTACAACTTTGATGAAGAGCTCGAAGTCTGATTCAGATGTCTAAGGGACCTAAGTTGACATGGAAGTCAGAATACGGGTTCTGTCAATAGAATCCAAACAGTGTGCACTCAAAAAAATCATATCTCAAGATGTAATAATGGAGATGGGCTGAAATTTTGACAGTGGATAGTAAAGATCCAAATAAACAACTTTCATGAAGAACACATTTTGAGAAAAAGAAGTCTAGTAGGTCATTTTGAGCTTGCAAGTCGGAACAGAGGTGCTGAAGTTGGGTTTGAGCAACCTACGGTATTTGGGACATATCTTGGGCTTAAGGAAGCCAAATTGGACGAACCAGTTATCCATTTTATATCCAAGACAAGGATCTACAACTTTCATGAAGAACACTTTTCGTGATTCTGAAGTATAGTGGGTCGTTTTTGGCTTCCAAGTCAGACACGAAATTTTCGTCCTCAACCATCCACTCATCCATCCACTAATCCACTCATCCACTCATCCACTCATCCACTAACTCACCCACTCATCCACTCATACACTAATCCAACAACTTAACCACTCCACCCACTCATCCACTAATCCATCCACTCATCCATCCACTCACCCATTCATGTCCATAATTTCCCACTCACCAAAAGTCCTTTGGCATTTTTCACTAATTCAACCACTCAACCATTCCACTCACTCATCCACTAAACCAATCCACTAAACCAACCCACTAATCCATCCACTCAAACACTCCA
The DNA here is from genome assembly GCA_029884605.1 of Ormosia emarginata. Taxonomy (NCBI): domain Eukaryota; kingdom Viridiplantae; phylum Streptophyta; class Magnoliopsida; order Fabales; family Fabaceae; genus Ormosia; species Ormosia emarginata. Next base: position 6,527,922 of record JAQQTP010000074.1, read on the forward strand.
CTCACTCACCCACTCATCCACCCACTTCCCTTTGTCATTTTGTTACCTTAGACTTCTATAAAAGGCACCATTTATCATGAACAAGAGGTAATTCTCCTTCATTTCTCTCTAAGTTTCTTCTTGCTTCTTCATAGTTTCTCATAGTTTTGTATATTTTGATGCTCCCCTTCATGGTAATGGAGGGCTAAGCTACTTTGGGTCAATTTAGAACTCTTGAAGAGATTGTGGTTTGGATTCTTGAGACCTTGGTTATGCATTGTATTTGATTTGTAATTGAATTCCTCTTTCTTCTTCTTTTTCTTCTTCTTGATCTTGAATGCATGAATGGTGATTCTATTTATGTTGATCTGATTGATCTTGGTTTAAGATTGAGATTTGTGATGAAACTTAGAACTGATTGATCTAAACTAATCACATAAATGAAGATTGAGATTTGTGATGAAACTTAGAACTGATTGATCTAAATTAATCACGAGAATTGAAGAGGTTAGGTTCTTGATTTGTGCCTAAGTTAATTGAATTCGGTACTTGAAATTAACATAGATTTTCATGAATGGTGCGATTGCGGATTTGTGTTTATCACTTGTTAATTGAATTCTAGACGATCGTCTAGTATGAATTCTGGATTTGATGCAGAGATCTCGGTTAGATCCAAATTAACAATTCAATTGCGCTTCAAGTGTTCTATGAAGGGTCTATGATTGAATCCACCCAATCTTGGATAGGTTTCTAAATTGACTACTCTTTAATTGTCATTTCTTTCGTTAATTTTGTTAAGTACAATCTTAATCTGTCAAACCCCCCTTTGCTAACTTTCACTTGATTTGATTAAATTGCATCTACGATCCTTGAGGAGACGATCCGGTGTTGTCACTGTGCTACAAGCTTAGGTAATAACTTCGGTTATAATTTTGACTGAGTTCGGCGCTCGTCAATTTTCAAGAAGCTTCACATTAATATTCCATTTGCTGAGGCATTAGAACAAATGCCGAGTTATGTGAAGTTCATGAAGGACATCTTATCCAAGAAGAGGAAAGTGGGGGATTATGAGACCGTAGCCCTCACAGAGGAGTGTAGTGCAATCTTGTAGAACAAGCTACCTCCCAAATTGAAAGACCCAGGGAGCTTCACTATTCCATGCACATTGGGAGCCAATTCTTTGGAAAAGCTTTGTGTGATCTAGGGGCAAGCATAAACTTGATGCCCCTATCCATCTTCCAAAGGCTAGGTTTGGGGGAGGTGAAGCCTACTTCGGTTACTTTGCAACTAGTTGACTGTTCCCTCACCTACCCTAAGGGAATCATAGAAGATGTTTTGGTCAAGGTGGACAAGCTTATCTTTCCAGCCGATTTCATTATCTTGGACATGGAGGAAAACCACAATGTACCTTTGATTCTTGGGAGACCTTTCCTAGCCACCAGTAAGACTGTGATCGATGTGCAAAAAGGTGAGCTCACTATGCAAGTCAATGATGAAAAGGTAACCTTTCATATTTACAAATCCATGAAATCTCTAACTGATCATGAAGAATGCTCCTACATAGGTATGATTGATCCAGTAGTCAATGATGCATTTCATACTAGTTCTACTGATGATTCCCTTGTTTTAGCTTTGACATCCATATGTGAGCACATAAAGAAGGATGATGTTATGGAATGTATTAAGCTACTTGATTTTTTAGGAATCCAAGCCTTGAACCCTTGACTGCAAAGTCCAACCAGGACTATAAATAAGGCGCTTGTTGGGAGGTAACCTAACTTCTTAACCCTATCTCTTAGCTAGGACAATTTCATGCATGATTTAGAGTTTTTCTTTATATTTTAATTGTGTTTTTGATAGCTTAAAAAAAAAGGGAATCAATGGTTGCCTGAGAATTTGCATTAAATTGATAAGTGTTCTAGGAGGCAAATTGAATTTGTTTGCACGCCAGAAGTTTGATTTGAGTATCCGATGATTTGTGGATCATAGTTCACCTCACTGCTTGGGAATTTACTTGTAAAAATTCAGAATTTTGTGCTTACACTTATTGCCATAACTGTGTATGAGAGAGTTTCCCTGTTGTATGTGTGGTAGATTCTGGAATATGAATGAAATGCATGGTTGGAGAAATTTATGATTGGCATATGTAAAGTCTATTTGCATCTTAGAAGCTTGTATGATTCCCTTTTGAGGTGAAATCCTAGGCAATGCTTTTTCAAGGAAATGACTAGGGCATTTGTTTGGACCGATTAGGCCTTTCAAGCCAACCTTGACTGAATGATATCCCTAGTACCCCTTTTGAAGCCTAGTATGCGTGTGTGTGGCCTGATTTTTCCTTCTTTAAACCTAATCTCTCCACTCTCTTAAACCATGCTTGTGAAGAAAAATTCTTCCCCTCATTAAAGGTCCCTTGTTGAACACATGATTGAGCAGTTCTGTTAGTTTGAGCCATAGTGTTTTGCATAATGCTAAGAATCCAGGAATTTGTGATTACTAACTTTCATTCAAAAATGATTTTGACCAAAAAAAATCCAAAAAAAAAGGAAGAAATGAAAAGAAAAAGAAGAAAGAAAGAAAATGAATAAGTGGGTTGTTGTGTGAATTGAAGCCCTTTTGCAATGAAAATAAGGTTGTCTGTATGATCTTAGAAATAAAAAAAAAATGAAATGATGAGAAAATGGAATAAAGAAGGTTGATTCTTCAATTTGGATTCTGTTTGTGTATTTACATGCTTGGCTTGATTCAATGGAAGTGGTTGATTTTGTGTTTGATATTTGAATTCAAATCCTTTCCCTTCTTTCTTAGCCACTACCCTTAGCCTTACATTACAAGCTTAAAAGACCATCATGATCTTTGATTTTGTCTTGCCTACATTAGTGGAGAAAGGGATGAAAGACATTCTTTTGAGAGTGCACATACATTTTATAAATTCATCCATCTTGTTCTTTATGATTAGGAAAGGATCTTAAACACGTAAATGTAGGAAATCTTTCATGCACAAAAATGGCATTCAAGGGTGATCATGATAGTTGGGAATTTCTTACATGTGTGGACCTTATTATGAGGTTGTGAAGTGATTTCTGAGGGTATGAATGATAATTGGAAGCTGGATATACCTTAGTTCAATTTGCCTCATATTTCTTGACCTTTGGATTGGATTGTAATTCCCTTTCCTACTTGGTTTAGTTGCTCGAGGACTAACAAAACTTTAGGTTTGGGGGTGTGATAACTTCAGAAAATGAAGTTATTTTACTTGAATGTGATTGTATTTGAGCATGCTATCCCTAAGTTTTCAAGGTCATAAGTTCAATTATTGCATGACTTTGGTGATTTAAGCTTGTTAATTCAAATGATTAAGAATTGAACCCTTGAAGGTCTTGTTTATGGAAGTTGGATGGATTATGGTTTGATGGACTTTAGCATTGTTTTGATGCAGGTATTTAAGATGGGAAAGACCTTGGAAAGGATGAGGAAGCAAAGAGGAGCTCGAATGAAGAAGGATGCAAGAGAGAAGGAAAGGTTATCAACCCACGCCTAGGTGTGGAAAATCCAAGCCTAGGCGTGACACTCTCAGATTGTCAGGGTTTTCAGATAGAGGCACCCACGCCTAGGCTTGGAAAAGTTATGCCTAGGCATGGCTAGCAGATGCTAGCACGTGATTCATAACCATGCCTAGGTGTGGAAAAGCCATGCCTAGGCGTGATTAAAACACTGGTCCGTGATTTTGGCCCTTTTTATCTGAATTTGGGACATTTTTCAGTATCTGGAGTTTCACAAAATACGAAATCCCTAGAGAAAGTGGGAGAAGGAGGAACTCTTGGAACATAGAAAGGATTCAAGTGAAGAATCAAGATCAAGGAGGAAGATCAAGCATTGGATTCTCACCATTCTTGTTCATTCTATCCCTTTTCTCTCTTGATTTGTAATTTGATGGGTTTCTTGAATTCATTAGTTTGCTCTTCTTTTATGATGTGTAACTAAACTCTAATCTAGGGGCTCTCTAGGATCGTGTTATGGATTTGAATATTTTTGTAGTTTGTTGAGTTTTCTATCAATGAATTTGGTTTTGTTCTTCTATATCTTTGCTTAATGCTTGTTGTTGATGGGCCATCAATTGCATGATTTTAGTAATCCAATAGAACTAGAAATAGGGTATTGTGGTTGTAGACATGGTATGGTTGATGTATGTTCAATTGCATTCAAATGGTTTGGGTGTGTTGATTAACTAAAGGGATGGACGCATACCCTTTGGTCATGCATGGCAAGTGTTTGATAAATGGTCTCAATGAGTGATTCTTATGTTACTTCACATGGACACATAGTGGAATAGCTAGGTTTCATATGGGTAATTGTCCTAGACATAGGCTCTTATCTATTGATGGTTATTAGCCAACATATATCAATTCATTGATAGGTGTTTGTTAATTGTAATTATTCATTGAAGTAACAAGTGAATAGGGACCCCTAGGCTTTAATCATTCTCATCTTCTCTTGTGGATTTGGTGTTTGGTGCTTTCTTATTTTGTTTCCTTTAAGTTGTTATTTTAATTGCAACCCACTCTCCTTCGTTTGCTTGGATAAAAATTTGTGAATATTGGTTAAGTTTAACATTCTTCTAATTATTCAATCCCTTAAGACACGATACTCTAACTCTCCTTTATATTACTTGTCGACCCGTGCGCTTGTGGATTTATGGACCAACACTAGAAAAAATAAAAAACACATTAAATTAATTTTAAAAATCATGGGACCACCACAGAATGAAAACTACACTGATTTAGAAAATTATCATGCAAAGAAAATATTTCAAAAATTTAAAAAGTGGTCTAAACAATAGAATTTGCTAAAAAATGCATAGCCAATAATATAGTCTTGATCATTGAATTTTTTTCTATCAACTAGCCAAAATTCAGGTCATTATGAGTTAACAAAACAATTGCTATAATTATCGCTATGTCCCCAGTTTTCTCAAAAGCCCTATCAAATGATGGAATTTGGCTAAAATTCGAGGGGATGATCCTAAGTGGATCTCCTTGCTCAAACTGATGATTTAACCCTAGGGACCAAGTCTCAGCTCCAAACTCCATAGTCAGATCAACACTAGTCACCCCCTGCACCAGGAAAAAAATGAGAAACTAGATGAAAAAATGCTAGCTGGGTATGAAACAGTGTTAAGCAGTTAGGAATACATCCAAAATGATTGAATGACACTTGCAAGGAAATCTTGCAATGCAATTATCAATAAAGACAACAAAAGAATGATCAACAGTAATAGTAGCCAATGTAACAGTAACCAATCAACAGAATGCAATTCAATTCAGCAGAATGATCAACAAGAGTTAATTATTAGTAAGAACAAGAGTTAGTATGGTCACTTAATATGATCAGTTTACAGTTAAAAATCCCTGACAATGGCACTAAAATTTTGATCGAGTGCCGAACTCAATCAAAATTGTAACTAAGTTATACCTATGGCTTGTAGCATAGGAAACAACACCAGATCGTCTCTCAAGAATTGTAAATGCAATTTGATTAGATCAAGTAACAAAGATTAAGGGAAGGATTTGAGAACTTAGAAAATGTAAATAATAGAATTAAAGTGAGAAATTCAATTAAAAGAGCAATCAATTTAGAAACCTATCCAAAATTGGGTTGATTCCATCATAGATCTTTCAACAAACATTTGAAGTGCATTTGAATGGCTAATTTAGATTTAACCGAAATCTGTGCATCAAATCCAAAATTCATACTAGATAATCATCTAGAATTCAATTAACAATTAACACACAAATTTGCAATCGCACAAGTCATGTTAGATCTATGTTAATTTGATCTCCGAATTCAATTAACCTAGGCATAAATCAGTAACCTAACCTCTGCAAATTCATGATTAATTTAGAGCAATCAATCCTAAATCCACCACAATTCTAAACCTTAAATCAAGACCCAATCTGATCAAAGATAAATAGAATCACCATTCATGCATCCAAAATCAAGAGGATGAAGAAGAAAAGGAATCCAAATGCAATTCAAACACAAAAACAAAACCAAGTTCTCAAGAATCCAAACCACAATTTCTTCAAGAATCTATGAATTGATTACAAAAGTTTAGCTCTCCTTAGTTATCACCATGAAGGAGCTTGAGGAAGAAGAGAGAAGAAGAGAGAAAAGTCTAGAATGAAGGTGAGAAGTGTAGAATGAAAAGGTAGCCTCGGATTTCTGCCCTCTCTCCATATAACTAACCCCTAATTTGGCATTTCCTCATTAAAAACCTGATGGGTACAAAGCTAGGTCATTTATGAGCAATTGGGTGTAAACCTCATGTTAATTGGAGGTCTACAACTTAAGTTATGGACAAATCATTCTCAAAGGGTCTCTGATTATGTTGGCTTACTTCAAGGGATGCAAACTCTAATGGAATGTTGTAGTTTGGAAAAGTAGTCTTCATATGAATTGAAGATATATGTCTTAGCTTTCATTTGTCACTGGTTTCAGGTTCATATCACATTAACAGCCCAAGTTATGGCCTAATTAGTGCACACTACTTGGGTTCTATTGATAGAACCCATGTTATGACTTCCAGGCCTAATTAGCTCCATTAGATGCTCGAATTAGCCCTATAGCTCTTATGAAAGTTGTATAACTCTCTCTCATCTTTCCAACAAGATAAGAAATATAATTTTTAAACATCTAGAGCTCAAGATATAACCGAAATACAGAAACAGTGTAAAATCTCAAAGATCCTGGAAAAGATCAATTAAGCCCAATTTGAGCGCAAACTTACAAAACATGACTAAGCTCAATTAATTAAGTACATGGAGAGTATACATGACTAAAAATGAGGGTTTACTAATATATAAAATATGTGATTATCAAAAACCAATAAAATTTCAATAGCATTTCAACATTATTTAGCCCATTAACCAGTCATCAACAACAAAAAAGACAAGTATAAAATATTGTAGCCCTAGCAAATCAAATAACAGAGTATAATCAGATCAATATTTGATACCAATAGCAAATGCATATGAAGAAAAAAAATCTCAGATAGTATAATCCTTTATTCCAACAGAATTCAGCGTCATATACAAAAAAATAGTAAAGTGTTATAGGGTTAGACAAAGTAGAAAAATAAGGAAATCATCATGACTAAGTGCCAAGGTCACTGAGTCGCCTCACTATCACTATCACTGGCAGTGTCACTCTCAACAGCCACATCTATGAGATCCACATCATCATCATCTATGTCCAGATCATCCTCAGAGCCAAGAAACTCTTGCAGAGTATATAATCCAATGGACTGAGGTCCTTTAGAACTAGTATCCTTGGCTTTCCCAACTAGAGGGATATAAATATGATCCAATATTACTGTAACAAGTAAATCATAGGGCAAGGGGTGGTGTTTCTTTTTGGCTTCCAACATGTGCTATATGACATAGTTGGCCCAGTTGATTGGCCTTCCAATATTCATGGCTCATAAAGTCAGCACAATGTTCGCTTTTTTACTTACTGCAAGTGAACATATCGCACTTGTAATATAGCTAGGAGTCGGATATCGTTCCCACGAGAACTATGGTTAAGTTCAGTACTAACTATTAACCTATAGTTTAAGAATTTCTATTCAAGAACATATAAATCGAGAAATGATATGTGAATTAATTTAAAGATCTTAAAAACTATAAAATTGGATTAAGTTGATGATTAGAGAATAGAGAATTCTTTTTCACCTCCTACTTACATTGATAACAAGTAATCCTTACGAGCAATATAAATGAAATGATTAGATTAGCTTGAGAATCTAATATAGTTAAAAGCCTATGTCTAGATCAATCAATCGTGCTTCAGTTACCTAATTCACTAGGTTTCCATGAGAATTAGTGTAAATCCATTGATGAAGATCTATTCTCAATCAATTACTATGCATGGCCAATAGGTATATTTCTATCCTATTAACGAATCATCGCATCCAAACCAATTGAATGAAAAAGAACACGCATCAATCATACATATGATCTCAAATCCAAATTCCTATGTCTAGGTTCATTAGATTTTATCAAATTACTTAAAAACTGATCAAACATTCAAGAGCATTAAACATTATATGATTGAACAAAATCAAATCATGTATATATACTAAAAGGATTACAATATTATTCAATATCCATAGGAAGATCCAAAGAAAAATCCAATAAACAGCTTAGCCACTCATGACAAACAAAAATATATCACAAATACTCATTGTCATGATAAGTAAAAAGAGGAAGATGAAGGAAAGATAAGAGAAAACTCAATGGAATGATGTTTCAAGCTTCAATCCTCCTCCAAGGTGAAGATAGCCTTCAATCTTGGTCACTTTTGCTTCCTATCAGTGTAGAATGTAACACCCTGGCCGCAGCTCTCCAAAAATAACCTAACCCTCTTTATAAAATTAATGTAACAATATTTATAGGACTCAAAAAATAGATCACGCTACGACATTCAACTTCCTACGCCGCGATGCGTATACATTTTAGGTCTCCATGCCGTAGCGTGTAAATTTCGTAGCTCTTTGCTTGAACAGGGGAATGCACCATGCCGCGGCATTGATATGTCTGCGCTGCGGCGTGATAAGCTGATCCTTGTTCTTGGCTTTCTCTTGCAATGCTAGTCCAGTTCTTCAAAGTTTCACTTGGTTGGACCCTACTGCCATAAAGAAATTACTTATTCAACAATAAGTGCAAATGTACTTAATCTATCAAAGAATTGAAAACATTTTCTCATAATCAGAATGGAAGACATTGAAATTGAATTTATATGAATACGAAGCTAAAGTCTTCTAATCATGCATCAAAACAAGGACTAAGTCATCAATATAGCATAGATATGAGGCATAAATAACTACAATTTGTGGAGTTATCACACCCCTAAACCTAGATTTTTGCTAGTCCTCGAGCAAAACAAAGTACATTTATAAAGATCAACTTGTAACCTATACTCAATAACTTCGAACTTTCCACTTTCACTTAAATTGAACTAGTGTATGATTACTGCATAAAATCTTATAGAATGTATTTGCCTCATAATCAGTTTCATATATACGCAATCCTCATCATGCTAACATTCACAGTTTCCTTTTATACAAGACATATTTCCCACCATCATACAAATAAAACTCCTTCTATTCAATTAGGACTTACCTGGAAAAGTTTATGAATATACAAGTGAATATGCATCAACGAATCCACAAAATTATAATTCAACTCTCTCTCTTCACTAATGTAACTCACTCATAATTAAGGATCAAAAGGGTCTTTGACAGCCTATAATGTAAGGCCAATGGTATGGGTTAAAGAACAAAGAGGAATAGATTTAACACAAACATTGAGAAACATACACATATGATCTCAAGCCTTGAGCCCAAATGAAACTGTTAGGGTATTCCAAAAAGAACTTTGAAAGATCAGAACTTATAAGAACCATTCAATGCTTTTTGTATTTAACTTTTCTTCTTCTTTTCTTTTGCTTTTCTTTTCTCTTTTCTCTTTTTCTTTATTTTTTCCCTTTTTTTTCTTTTCACTTTTACAAAGCAATGCTTCTCTAATTGCAGATGGTTCTTACAAGTTCATCTTTGGATTTGACTTACATAATACCCCTAGTTACTAGACTCATTTCAAGAAATCATATGGCATGAACTCAACCAACAACGATGGTAAGATAATAAATGCAATGTTCTTACATGCACTTAGAATAGTTACATGGTATGGAGTATGTAGATGATGAACAACATAAGGCCAAACATATTTCCAGCTTCAAAGGGGACCTAAGGATATGATCGTGTCAAGGTAAGCTTTTTAAGGCTCAATCAATCCAAACAATGCCCTAATCACTTCCTCAATCATGCATAAATTAGGATTTCGCCTCAAGAGAGTTCAAAAACAATCTCAAGGATAAATGAAACATCCACATGTACAATCCATAAACCTTTTCTAGGCAAGAATTCATATCATTTCCAAAGTTAAACAAGCATGCAGTTAGGAAACGTATCAAGCATTAAAAGAAACTAGATTGCTTCAGTATGCCTCAAAGATTGTATATGGATTCATAGAAATGTTGAGGTCAATTTACATCCATATCTGTCATTGATGATCAACGCACACTAGTTAAACAACATGATATCCTTTTTGTGAAATGGAATGACAATTGTATCTTGAATGAGATTTTCATGAAATTTTTGTCAAGATACAAGCTCCTATGGATACTATCAAATATATAACTACAAACATACCAAAATATCATATCAAAGATAAGTAATATAGCATAAAAATAACTGCAATAATTAGCACATATATAAGTTTCAAAACCACATACATAAGTTTAAGACACCCCCCAAACCTTAGGGAAACATTGTCCTCACTATACATGAAAAAATACAATATACTAACAAAAATGAAATACAACGAAAAAAATGGGCCCTAAATGCTACAAGGGCTAGATGGGGGCCTCCTCAGAGTCGGTAGCCTCGTCATCAACATCCTCATCCACACCCATGGACTCATCCTCATCATCATCATGTCCATCTGCTGGCTGGTGAGAGGACCTGGCATCCTGTGGTGGTGGTGGGTCTGCAATAGCAACGGGCAGGAAGTCGGGAACTGGGTAATGCTCCATAGGCAGGTGTAATCGCTCCACCATCCACTACTGCATTTGAATGGTGTAAGACAACATGGCTATCATCTGAGCAACCTGAGCCTCCATATGTGTCCTCCATGCTGCAAAATCAACTGGTGCTGCCCTGGGCTGCGCTGGCTCTGCTCTAGGCTCTAGTGGCGCCTGCCTTAGATCCCTCATGGCTAGTGGAGGAGCTGCTCTAATCCGCTCAATAAAATAATCATTCAGAGGTTGTTTAACCTCTAAATGCTCCTCATGGTCCTACCACTAGACCATCTACCTCTGGCACAACTGATGGATAAGTGACGGAAAGAACAGGCTCCTACATTCCCTAGCAACTTGCCTAACCTGTTAGTGAATGATATGGGCGACATCGATGGCCCGGTGCTGGAGAATGGCATAAGTCAAGATCGCCCGATCTCGAGTCACCTCGGATAAGTTGGCGGACGGAAGAATCCGCGTGCAAATGAAATGGTACCAAACTCAAGCCTCAGGCATCAGACAAACTCGGGGAAAGAATCGAGGTCTGGCAGTCTGGACGCTGAATACCCACTGCACTGGCTATGATGTAGGTGTGAAAATCCTAGCTGTCATAGTGGCGAGATCAATGTTATCGGGGTCAACTGTGAGGAAATGTGTACAAACTAGTGGAAGAGCTAGCAAGTTCAATACTGCCCTCATGACTGCAACAGGGTAGGAGACCTGACGCCCCCACACTATAACTGTAGTGGTGTTGGCGTCTGTGGTGTCAATGTTCACATAAAATTCACAAACCACAGGAAGTACTGTCTTCTCTAGGTGCTGGGCAAATTGACCCCATCGATAATGGCTGATGGTTCTGTCTGTATCCTTAGGAATAGCCTCCTTGAAGGAGAATCCTCGCTCAATTGTCACTGGTTTAGAAACCAGTGTGACATACCGCTGAGTAGCATCGGCTGAGACGAATCTCCCCTCGTTAAATGGCGGAGGGGGAGCTGGCTTCCTATTTCTCTGGTTGGAGGATCCACGTTGTCTCTTTAGGCCCATTGTACCTGAAAAGGGATTGCAAATAGTCAATATCAAGTAATTAGCTATATTAAGTATAAGAAAAATTTATAATTTTTGAAAATTCTGGAAAATTAAATGTCCAACGCCGCGACATTTACACCTGCGTTGCAGCATTCAAGTAGTTCATGTTAACGCCGCAACATTCAAAGGCAACACCGTGGCATTCAAACATTTTCATCCTTACGCTGCAGCACTTGAAGGTCATGTCGCGGCGCGTGCTTACCCAGAACCCAGAGATACCCTAAATTAGGAAAAATCTCTCCTCCCAGACAGACTAACCATACCTAAACTATATAAAAACTATACAACACCTATCCTACCACACATATTGCTCCTAAAAACAACAAAATATAAATTTAAAAACAAGAAACTTAAAAAAAATGAAATATAAATATATAAATAAAATAAAACAAAATGAAAGAGCTTCATACCTTGTTTGGAAGCAAGAAGTGAAGCTAGAAAGGTAGAAAAAATTAAAAGTGAGGGAAAAGGGTTGAGAGAAAACAGAGAAGAGGTTTTAGCAATTGGAGGTAATGGGAGACGTATGAACCGTTGCGGCGTTTAATCCCAGAAGACACCTCACGCTGCAGCGCAATGCTTACAGCACCACGACGCCTATTAATTCCCTCCTAAATTAAATATTTAAATAAATATTATTAATTATTTATTTTTTTTAACAAGATGCTGCGACACTGACATGTTTCACGTCGCAGCGTTATATAAACTGATAAATGCCTTCAAATGACCTCACGTTATGGCATTGGCAAGCTTCACACCATGATGTGAGAAGTCATGTTGCAGAATTCTACAACAAATTAAACTCTGCCAGGACTCTTGGCCAAAATGGGTCACCAACACCTATAAAATATGTCCAAAATGTCAAATAATAGTTTATATAACAAAATCAAAGTTAAACCACAAAATCAACATATTAATATGCTAAAGACTTAAAAACTAAAATATGAACAATTGGGTTTCCTCCCAAAAAGGGCTTTATTTATAGTCCCGACAGGACTTTGTGGACATCACGTTGGAGCTGTTAAAGTGAGGGAGGTCTTTCTTCGATGAATTTCTCCTCCAAAATAAGGTTTTAGGCGTTGGTCGTTAACCTTAAAGCTTGATGATCCATCCGGTGGAGCTATCTCCACTGCTCTGTAAGGAAACACCTTTATCACAACAAAGGGTCCCAACCACCTTGATTTGAGCTTTCCAAGAAAGAGCTTAAACCTGGAATTGTAAAGGAGAACCTATTGGCCTTCATCAAATCTTTTTCGAATGATCCTCTTATCATGCCAGTATTTAATCTTCTCCTTGTACACTTTTGCATTTTCATAGGCTTGTAGCCTAAATTCGTCAAGTTCTTTGAGTTGTAAAAGTCTTTTCTTACCAGCAGCGTGTAAATCAAAGTTGAGTTGCTTTATTGCCCAATAAGCACTATGCTTAAGCTCAACCGGCAAGTGGCATGCTTTCCCGAATACCAACTTGTACAGAGACATACCAATAGGGCCCTTGTAAGCAGTCCTAAAAGCCCACAATGCTTCATCCAATTTCCTTGACCAATCCTTTCTGGTTGGACACACTGTCTTCTCCAAGATTCTCTTTATTTCGCAGTTGGATACCTCCGTCTGCCCACTTATCTGTGGGTGATAAGCAGTGGCTATTCGATGCGTCACTCCATACTTGGCTAGGAGCGCTTCAAAATGCTTATTACAAAAATGTGACCTTTCATCGCTGATAATGGTCCTAGGTATTCCAAACTAGGTGAAGATTTGTTTTCTCATGAAGCCTATCACTACCTTTTAGTCATTGGTAGGAAATGCACATTCCTCCACCCATTTGGACACATAGTCCTCTGCCACAAGTATGTAAAGATTCCCAAAGGAGGGAATAAAGGGGCCCATGAAGTCAATGCTCCACATATCAAAAATCTCAACTTCCAAAATGGAGTTAAGGGGCATCTCATTCCTTCTTAAGATGTTTCTAGATTTCTACCATTGATCACATCTTTGCACATGAAAATATGCATCCTTGAACAACGATGGCCAATAAAATCCAGATTGGAACACCTTAGCTGCCATCCTCTTACCACTATATGGAGAAGCATGACATTAGTTCAGAATCTGCTCCACTTCCTCCATAGGTACACACCTCCTCAACATCTGGTCAGAACACTGTTTAAACAAAAATGGCTCATCCCAGATGTAATACCTGACGTCAAACAAGAATTTCATATTCTAGTGAGAAGTTAGATCAGGCAGTAACACACCACCCACAATGTAATTAACCATGTCCGCATACTATGACCATGATTGAGTGATGGTTGCAGGAAGCTGCTCATTAGGAAATGTTTCCTTAATTATGATCGGTCAGCTTGGCATTCTTCATTTTCTAGTCATGAAAGGTGATCTGCCACTTAATTTTCCACACCTTTCTTATCTCTGATCTCCATATCAAACTCTTGTAAAAGCAAAATCCACCTAATCAATCACGGTTTTGCATCTTTCTTGCTCACTAAGTACTTGATTACAGAGTGATCTGTATAGATAATCACCTTACTCCCTACCAAGTAAGCCTGAAACTTATCAAATGCAAATACAACTGCCAGCAGCTCATTTTCTGTTGTTGTGTAGTTTAGTTGGGCATCGTTATGTGTTTTGCTCGCATAATAAATGGAGCAAAACACCTTGTCTTTCCTTTGCCCAACACTGCTCCCACAGCATAATCGCTGACATCGCACATGCTCGAACGGTAAGTTCCAATCTGGAGTACTGATTACTAGTATTGAGACCAGTTTCTTCTTCAGCTCCTCAAATGCAACCAGGCATGAATCATCAAAAGAAAACTAGATGTCTTTCTCTAGAAGGTTGCAAAGAGGCTTGGCTATCTTCGAAAAATCTTTTATAAACCTTCATGTTGGGAATTTGCGGATCAAAGTCTCGCAGCGGAATAACAGAATTCCCTCACAGGATCTATGCGAAAAAATCCATAATCCGAGGTTTTTAAAATTTTACCTCTTGAAGCGTGACAGACACAAGCGAGGTGAATCACCAACACCGTAATAGCGACGATGTTTCTGCGGTATCCACACGAACAAACTTGCAAAAGGAGTCACGCCTCTGTTTCGTAGTGCTAGCTGCGAAGAGAGGAGAAGAAGACCTCACTATCTCTCACTCACTTTCTGTAGGTGCGGCTAGGGTTGTGATGTAACCTAGTAGCAGCCCCCTTAGCAAAGTACTATTTATAATAGTGGCTGCCTTAAGTGAGTGTGAGCGTAGCAAGGTAAGTGGTGCAACCCTAAACCCATTGTCATGAGTTAGGCCCACAATTGAATCCGAGTCCAACTTGGATTACGATTACTCAATTTAACTGTTCTAAGTGTGCGAGTGTGCGACTGCGGGTTCTCATGACGTTGGTAGTAATATTAAAATCTCATTTTAATATTACAAACGATGAGCGGTATCTAGCAACACATCACTGCTACCCAAGTAATGAGAATGTCGGTGATTTGACATAACCTATCCGTGACCAATGTTTCCGTGTAGTTTAGTCCCTTTGTCCGGATATCCAAATTGAACACAAGGCATGGAACGTGTCACCCTTGTTTAGTTCAATCTTCGGTTTCTCGATTCAGAGTAGACATAGTAATGACAAATGAGATCAATATCTCATATTGACTCATTTGAGCATGGCCATGCATTTCATAGTCTGCTCAATCGGGGGGCCCGAAGATATCACTCTGTTATGTAGGAGGGACAAATCCCATCTAGGTCACTCACATCCCTCCACATGTATCGCGGTATGTCTAATAACCAACTTTATAATCATCTTGTTACTGGATGACGTTTGATGGCATTAAAACACACAACTCCTCATGTAGGAATCGTAGTGATTTCAGTCAAAGGACCACATACACCATTATCACTATGAGAATTGCTTATGACACTCACGTAACGATCCACAAGCGTTCTCATGGCGGGTTGTCCAATACATCATTACTCTAATATGTATCCATGTGTAGACTTGATATCTCATATCCATGACCCGTGAGATGTGGTCATCGATCTACGCACATACTAGTCTCAAAGCATTATTGTTGTCCTAATTAACAATAATACTTGACTAGGGACATTTAAGAATAGTGTTTTTATCCAATAGGATCTCACGATCAAGTCATCCACTTGATGTCCTATGGTATCAAATTTACTATTCTAAGGACTTTATCATGTTTACCAAAAAAAAGAACATAATAAATGAAATGCCTCATATAAAATAGCATAATATAATGTATGTAAATACAAACAAAACGTATTGGCCACTAGGGCATACACCAACACTTCGATAGAAACCCGCATGGCCGAGAAAACTGTGGATTCTTTTTACTGAGTTTAGCAAAGGAAGCTTGTCAATTACCTCAACCTTTGCCTTGTCCACCTCTATCCCTTTAATAGAAACTTTATGGCCAAGAACTATGCCTTCTTGGACCATAAAATGGCATTTTTCCTAATTCAGGACGAGGTTGGTCTCTTCACACCTTTTCAACACAAATGATAATGTCTGCAAACAGCTATTGTAATCATTCCCAAATACTGAAAGTCATCCATAAACACTTCCAGGCCATGTTCAATCATATCCGCAAAGATGGCCATCATGTAATGTTGAAAGGTTGTAGGAGCACTGCATAGCCCAAAGGGCATTCTTCTGAACGCAAATGTACTATAAGGACAAGTAAATATTGTCTTTTCTTGGTCCTCAGGCGCTATGACAATTTGGTTATATCCAGAATAACCATATAAGAAGTAGTAGTAGGCCTTTCCTGCCAGTCTGTCTAACATCTGGTCTATGAAACGAAGTGGCAAATGGTCCTTTCGGGTGGCCTTCAATTTGTGGTAGTCCATGCACACCCTCCATCCAATGACCTTGCGAGAAGGGATCAACTCATTGTTTTCATTTATGACTATCGTCATGCGACCTTTCTTCGACACGCATTGAATTGGTGAGACCCAAGGACTGTTAGAAATAGGATAAATTATATCGGCATCCAACTATTTGATTATCTCCTTCTTCACCACTTATTTCATAATTGGATTCAGCCTCCTTTGGTGTTCCACAACACCACTTTGATTGTCCTCTAACAGAATCTTATATATATAGATGGAGGGGCTAATGCCTTGAATATAAATGATAGTCCGTTTGATAACATGCTTGTATTTCCTAAGCACATGAAGAAGTTTCTTCGCTTGATCATCTGAAAAGGATGATGATATAATTACTGGCAGGGTGGAAGTTACTTCAAAATACGCATACTACAGATGATTAGGCAAAGGCTTTAGTTCAAGCCTTAGAGGTTCCTCAATGGAAGGCTTAAATGCCTCTTTTGTTGCATCGGACTCCAAAGTTTCAAACTTGGGAGACCGATATTGACTAGGAACCGGATCAAGGCACTTGATGTAATCCGATACATCGTCCCTAGTGTCTTCATCATAATCAGTTGATGAAGCTAACGCCAAAGCAAGGGAGTCTTCTGTAACACCCTAAACTTTTGGGTGAATTACCGTTGTGTCCCGAATGTACTATTTTTTTTTCAACTTTAGGATAAATGACCGTTATGTCCTTTTTTTGTCTTGTTTGTTTTTTTACGTATGAAATCTTGTTTTATTTTACTTGTCTATGATTTTATTTGAACTTTTTTGTGATTTGCTCGGGATAGGAAAATAATATTTTTGGCCGAAATTTGAGGAAATCTTGTTTTAATTATTCGAGAGTGGGGATCTTACTAAACCCAATCGAATGATACGGTTAGTAATCTTTTAATTTTTAGGATTTAACTGTAAAATAAAATAATTTTATATTATTATAATATTATTTTATTAGTCAGTACAAATAAGCGATAATGGACCCAGAAATGTCTTGCGGGACCCACATTTAGTGAAACAGTTAACGTTTTGGAGTAGTAGCTTAATGACTAGGCTTAATGACAAGGCTTAATGACTAGGCTTAATTAGTGACAAGGCTTCATGACTAGGCTTGGATTAGCCAATGAGAGCTAAGCTTGGTGATCAAGTTTTAATCCTCACCATCCATCATTTCTAAGGCTTGGATTGAGCCAACCAAGGGGACACCTCCCATGCATTGAACTCCACGGCCAAGCTTCATTTTGGAGGGTAATTATCACTTAATTCTCTAATATTTTCTCTCTTCTCTCTCTTCCAAAAATACCAAACACCATTGATGCTATCTTGAAGCACCATTCGGCCAAGAACCCTAGTTCACCATCCAACCACCCAAAATTTTATCCCACCTACTTATCTAAACCTAAACACAATTCTAAGAACATCTCTAGCTGAGAGTTTTAGCAAAATCCAACATCTTGGGCTTGAAAACCTACTTGGAAGATTTTACCTAGAAGGTGAAAATCTTTGTTTTTCATTTCTAAATTCTTTTTCAAAGTTCTAAGCCATGATTGATCCATGGTTTAAGCTTTCTTTCATGTTAATAACTTGTAGAAATTTGTTTAAGCTTGATAGGTGTCTTGGAGGGGTGAAAACCGAAACCCTAGAAAGGAGTGAAAGAGTGTTTGTCTTCACTTAAGGTAAGAGGAGGACTTGAATCTTATCATCCTTGGGTGGTGATAAGAAAATGGAATTGGTTGTGGTTGTAGAATCCATAAGGATTCCTTTGTGTTATTTGTTATTAGCTTTCCTATTTGTGATTTGTATTAAATTGCATGTCTACAAGCTTTAAATATATTGTATGTGTTAGAAATGCATGTATAATTAGTAGGATGTAAATAACATGTCAAGGATTGCATGAGTGTTCCAAAGAACACCAATGAAGGCTCACGACCTCAACATCAAAGGAGAACCAAAATGTTCTCATCAATTTTCCAAAAGTGTGATTTAATTAACTTAGGGGAATTGATAAGATATAAATTGTTTTAGAACAAGAAAAACAAATTTAAAGATTAAATGTCAATTTTATGTATTTCGGCCAACATGCCAAAGCCAAGTATTTATGATTTCTAAAATCATTTCCAAACCATTTTTAATCAAAAAGAAGCAATATATACTAGAAAGAATTTTATTACAATGAGTTTTGAGAAAATAAAAAGATTAAGATTGAGTTGAAGAAGTTAAAACTAATGATTTTACTGTTAGAAGAAAAATACAGTAGCTTTTGTAAATTTCTAACATATAGCTCATTTTTTATTTTGAAGCAAGTTAGTAGTTTTCAAAAGTTTAATTACATGGTTTGTCATATAAATAAAAAGGAATTTTTAACAGAAAAATTAGAAAACCATTGATATAGATTTTTTAAGCAAAATACTATCAATTTTTATTAAAAACGAACAAATAAGATAGAAAAGATATCCAATATACAGTATACGGTATGAAAAATACTCTACGTAGTTCAAAACGTATTAAAAATTATTTCTGTTTATTTAAACAGTGATTTGTAAGGAATTTGGACAAGAAAATAATTTAAAAATCTTACGCGATTGAGAAAACGTATTAAAAACCCTACGCGATTTTGAAAATAGTAAAATATATTTACGCGATTGAAAAACGTTTGTAAAAATGACGGAATTGTGAAAACGCGATAAAATTTCTACGCGATTGACAAAAACAGTAACTTTTACTGTCGAGCCAAAGTGGTGAACCCAGACAGGTTGTGAAACAGTATTTGTCTGGTGGGACTTACTGTATATATATATGAGTTTGTGCCATTGAGGGCATTTTCATAAATATGTGCCATTGAGGGCATTTGCATAAATACGCATATTTATACCATTGAGGGTATTTTGGTAATTTTTATTTTTTTATCATGCATTGAGTTAATGCCAACTTTTGGTGGATTGATTGACGAGGTGAATCACACTATGTTGTCAGTGCGATAAGTGTAGTGTGGTTCATTCCATTATGGACTTGGAGACATTAGTGTGCGGATTATTCCATTTGTGGACAGTTGGTCGCTCCTCTGGGCCGTAGTAACTAGCAACACACTAATGGACTCGACACGCACTATATTTAATCGAGATCTTGTAAAGTCTAATAGTACATTGCCTGTAGTGACACAATGTTTGACAGTGAACTACACCACGCCATGTGACTGTGGGCTATAGACGCAACGTGTGATAGCGCAATAGTTTGGTTGGGCAGTCGTGGTACTAATAGATTTTGCGGGTCATTCTCTCTGATGTCTGTATGTGTTTAGCTCCATGGAGTAGGATCGTGTCATATTGCATATGTATCTATGTTGTACATTATTATATTTTTATCTATGATATCATATATATTTAATTCTTGTATTATATCTATGTTATACTATTTTTTTATGTTTATATTGTTCTGTGTTATACTGTATTTATGTTTATGTTGTTATGGCATTCTATATTGTATGAACTGTATATCTGATTGTATTGTCGTTTTCTTATTTACCATGTTCGTGGTGATATAGATTGTCTTACCTCTTTCTTGTATGTGTTATCTGTATATTTTAAATTATGTGATAAAGAGTTTGAGGAAGAGGAACAGCCTCTTGAGTGTGTGTATCCTGAGGAGGAGGAAGAGCAGCAAGCCGAGAATCAGTACGACGATCAAGAACCATCCGATCATCCATATCCATTGGATTGATTGTGGGAGAATGATGCTACCAGGATTCTTTGGATTCGTGCAACTTGAGTTTCACGGAGGCTCTGAAGCCTAGCGTCTGCGAGAGGATAGAGATTCGGTGACGTATGTAGGGCGTCTAACTGTGACCATACGTACCGAGTTTGATGGAGTGCCGATCTTTTCTACTTTGTTGTATTTATATGTGGAGTTGCCGCTATCTCTTAGGCGTCATTGGGGTGGTAAGTTTGATGCGCCTAGTGAGATCAGCAACGTATCGACTGCATGGACCCGTGTCCGTAGAGAGTCAAGGCATCCTGGATATTTATCACTTGAAGTTTCATCTGAGAGTGATCCTTCAGAGGGTTAGATATTTATGATGTGTAATTGGGCGCGTCTGCATTTGTATATATTGACTTTTACTGCTTTGTTTACGATTTTAGTTTAAATAATTATAGTTGTAAATTATTTGTATAACCTATGATGGAACCATATGTATATTATGTGTGATGATAGTGTGCTTATTTTATGTTCCGTGTTATTTATCTCGTAATATTCTGTGTAACCGGAAAATTTTTACAACCTGTATTATGACGTAACAAATGTTTTACAACTTAGGTCGATTTATATTTATTTTTCTTTTATTTATTTATAAATATGACATCCCCATAAGGGTGTTACATTAGTTAGTATCAGAGCCCAAGTTAGAGTCTTTTGGGATTGTGGTTGGGTCTGTTTTTGTTTGTGCTGTGTGATTCTCTGTGATTTACTTCCGAAAGGATGTATCTAACTTTGCTTTGTTATGTTTGAAGAAAGAAGATGTCGGGTAGACGTGGAGGAGGACGTGCAAACGTAAATCGTGCAGTGGATCCAATGATTGCGACTGCTGAAACTATACAGCGAATGGCTGAAGTAATTACTCAGCAGAACCTGAGAGCAGCTCAACAGCAAGATGCTACTGCTGATGCCCTAAATTTATCTGAATTTAGGCGTAACAATCCGCCGCAGTTTAGAGGCAAGGTTGATCCTGAGAAAGCGAGTCAATGGATACAAGACTTGGAGAGAATCTTTGAAGGAATGAGATGCTCCGATGAGAAGAAGGTAACGTGTAATACCCTTAAATACATGTTAAACTGGTAAATGGTTACCGAAGGTAGCATTTGACTTGTTTAGCATGTCAGTAAAGTTTTGTGATAATCTGAGTTCATTTAGGCACTTAGTTGCAACATAGAAGTTGTAAAGTGGCTTAAAATAACTCAGATAATAGCATAAGTTGCTAAGTTAAGAGAAATAAACATAGAGAGTTTATTTCTAGGTCACAAATAAGCCAAGTAAGATGTGGTAGAAGTTTCAAGAGAATCGGAGTCAGTTTGGTATTTTTAGGCATACAGGTTGTGCTTTTAAAGCCAGATTGATCCCTAGCAGATATAGAAAATGATGAGAATTGTGAAACAACAATTTAGAAGAATCTTATGATTTATTCTAAAGTTGTTAGAAGCAGGGAAACTCGAATTAGTACAATTCGGGTGTCCATAGCAGATATAAGTTTCGGTGTAGAAACTTAAGTTAATCTTTTCCCGTAGTTACCTCCACGTCCCACCCCCTTATATCTCCCTTCTCCCTCGGCAGAACCGAAAACCAGAAAAGAAAAGAAAGAAAAGGGGAGAAGAAGAAGGAGAAAGGGGAAGAAGGGAAGAAGGAGAGGAAGAAGATCAAGCTTCAAGGTTTAAGGCTTCAAGTCTTCAAGAGGTAAGGGGATTTCTATTCATTACTCCCTCTTTGATTTCTTTGAATATAGTTTGGGATATTGAATGGAAATAGGGGTTTGGATAGCCAAATCCATGTTCTTAACTTGGTTCTTGATTCCAAGGACTAGGTTAGGATAGTTTAAGTCTAGAGAATGCTAGATGGCCATTTATGGCTTAAGAATAACCATAGAATCCATAGAAAATGGATTTGTAGAAATAGTTGGTGTTATGTGATTCTGGACTTAGATTTATGCTCTACGAGAATTTATAGGTTGTAAAAGAGTTACAACAAGGTAAAGGGCAAAGATTAATGCTAGAAATCACTTAGAATCCATGAGAAAAGGATTAGAAATTGGTTTTTGAACCAATTATGCAGAAACCATATTCTGCAGAACTGCTGTTCTGCTATAAGCGCCGCGGCGTAGAAGGTGCATGCCGCGGCGCAAGACCACGAAACAGAGCACTCGAGAACAGGGTGCCGCGGCGTGCAGACGCCGTGCCGCGGCGTGAGACCCTGAAACTCCAAAATGTTATTTTTGGACGTTTTGAAGTTCTAAAGTAAAGGGGATCATTTACATATGTTTCCTAAAGTGTGTTAAGGCACAATTGGGGGTATTTTCAAGTGGAACATACTTACCCATTAAGAATGAGAAAGCATAGGCTTTTAAGCATCCTAAAGGAAAGGTTTGCTTTAAGTATGACATTGCACCTTAGGCAACTTAGTGTTGCATTAGATATCACTTAAGATGTGATGAGATGGTGCAATGAAGACAAGTGTATTAGTATGCACTCTAGTAGAGAATGAGAAAGGTATGAACCTTAGGAGAGCCAAGAATAGTAGATTACCTTAGGAAGATACCTAGAACCTTAGGCAACAAAGATTTGCAAGTAAGAACCACTCTTGCATTAGAGTTACTTGAGTGGAGACAAAATTGTGTATTGGTTCCAAAGAGGGAACGTTTAGGCACTAAGTCTCTAGTTAAGTGAGACTTGGTGCATTGTTAAATACACAAAAATATGATATATGACTAAGAAGATGTCATGATCATAAGATAGAGTAGAAATGTGCAATAACTCATGTATTAGTAAAGATGAGTTAGAAATGCAAGATAAAGAGAATTTACTTCCTTAGATATTAACCAAAGTGTGGAAGTTAAGTTCTTAAGCATTCCATGAGTTTGGAATAGTTAAAGAGGTATTTGGAACCTTAAGCACACAAGTGTAGTATAAGCTACTACCAGACGTGTGATAGACGGGAAAGCTAGATACAGCTAGAATATGTATGTTAGCACACGAGTGTAGTATAAGCTACTACCAGAAGTGTGATAGAAAGGAAAGTTAAATGCATGAATTACTCACTTTAGTTAAAGTTGAGTTAATTATGCAAAGTTTTAGAGAGATGCTCATTATGTCCTTAAGCAAGGATAGTTGAGGCATTAGTTAAGATAGACTCTTTCACTAGGATGAGTTGAGTCTATAGGGAAGTAAGATGGTGTTTATATAAGAGTTAGACATAACACTAAGCTTTTCACACACTAGTCAGTTAAGCTAGTATGTATGTGAAGAGAAAGAACCTTAGTGCAACTAAGACTAGTGGTTGCCATAGGTATGTACCTTACACCTCAGCAACATAGTGTTGCGTTAGAGATCACGTAAGAGATAGGAGTGATGAGGTGGAGTTTAGGTACGAGTATGAGAAATGAACTGGTGATGTTTACCTGAGAATGTAACGTTATATGACGTGAGGTCATTTAGCCAGAAGGTAAGGAATTAGAGAAGTTCCTTAGGGGATAAGTATTCCTAACCAAGTGCTAAGGTTACATATAGTATGAGGTTACAGATTCTCCTCATTGCAAAGGTTAAACATAAGAAGCCAAAGTTATTAATAGAATATGCTTAGATCAAAGAGGAACTAAGTATATAAGTATGAATAGAAGTCTATGAATTAGTTAAGTAGTATCGATCTGGTGGATATCCTTTGATGTTCATTCATGGAGGCAAAAAGAAGATAGATGGGTGTCCGAAGGACTTTTGAGAAAGACATAACCCTGATGTCTTGATAGTGCCAAGGCCAAAGGAGATAAGTGGGAAATCCAAAGACGCTCTTTGAGCAAGGATGAAGCCCGAATTTCTCAGTGTGCCAGGATATGTGTAATGTGAGGATGAGTTTTCCCTCTAATTACCACTAGATGATATACTGACTAGTTCCTAGCAAACTTCCTTGTTCTTAGAATAGACTTTTGCATTTGCATTTCATTCATATACTTTTAGGATTCTTTAGGCATATTCATATTACATATCATTATCATTGCATTCACGGACAGTTGTATGGGCATTGTCCGTCACTGTTGGTATGTACAGCTGTATGGGCGTTGTATGTATTAACAGTGTGTAGGCTATCGGTTGATATCACACTATAAGAAAGTGTGCAGTTATGAGAAAAGAGGAGGAAACTCCTAAGTTATAAGAAAAGAGGAGGAAACTCCTAAGTTATGAGAAAAGAGGAGGAAACTCCTAAGTTATGAGAAAAGAGGAGGAAACTCCTAATCTATGAGAAAAGAGGAGGAAACTCCTAAGTTATGAGAAAAAAAAGAGAAAGCTCCTAAGACAGAAATAGTTATGAGAAAAGGGGAGAAAGCTCCTAAGTTAGAATTATAGCATTTGTTATATCTTTGTTATATACAATGTTATAGAGAACTGGTATTGGAATTGCTTTTACTGAGAATGTTAATTCTCACCCCAGTTGTTATTCCATGTAAATCCAGATGTAGGCTCAGATGCAGGTACCGATGCAGGCTCAGATGCAGATGAAGGCCCAGGTACAAAGGTACAAGCCCTGCTAAGGATGAGAAGATAAAGCATGAAGACTAGAGTAGTTTCTATTGCTTTAAGTAGATAGAACTTATGTAATAAGTTTAAGTTTGTTCTGTAAGTTTTATGTTATATGTATGATAAATAGCCCTCAGGTGGCTAAGTTTGTATAAGTTTATGTATGAGTTTAAGTTTTTCCGCAATCTCTCAAGGCTTTATATAATTACTCAGTTGTGATTATAGATATATGTTAGTATGTAGTATAGAAGTGACATCTCTAGTACTGGTTATCTTTATATATCTCTGTCTATCTAGGATATATCTGGATATCTGTATTAGGATGTTACATTTTTGGTATCAGAGCAGTTCATCCTGTCGAGCCGGGGTATGGACTGACCGTGCTTAGGCATAAGTAGTAGTTTAGTAGAAAGTTATGCATTCTTTTATCTCTTTTTGAGATATGCAGATGGAATTGCATGACTAGGAGTCTGGTAAAGGAGGAGAATACCAGAGCTCTTAGAGAAAAGGCTACTGTGTTGAGAGAGCAGACTGCCATTAGTAGAAGTCTATCAGAAGTGATAGAACAGGACTCGCATAGTTAGTTGCGGGGACGAGAAGGAACTTTTGAGGAATCAGTGTTTCTCAGAGTTCAAGAAAGTTACTCCTTTGTTTTTGAAAGGAGAGGTTGGTTCAGTCAGAGCCGAAAAGTGGTTTCATGTGATGGAAGAGATCCTTGAGATCATGTCGTGCGCTGATGAACAGAAAGTAACCTTGCTTCGTAAGGGTTAGTAGGTGAAGCTGAAAGCTGATGAGATGAAGCAGAGAGGTTATTAGAGATGGTTAGTACTCGAACCACCTGAGAGGTGTTTAGAGTTACTTTCCTAGATAAGTATTATTCCCTTGAGTTAGAGAAAGCAAAGGAACAGGGATTCCTAAAGTTAAAGCAAGGGGATAGTACTGAAGGCCAGTATGTGAAGCAATTCAAGAATGTCAAGAGTTCGTTTCTTATTTTACGTCCAATCCAGATAAAGACTGGAAGTGAGTAAAATTTGAAGTAGAACTTGGAGAAGGCATTAGAAGAGTTGCAATGCAAAAGAAGATTATGAACTTCTTCGCTCTAGTCAGTGAATGTAGCGTTGTAGAAGTAGATAATCTCAGAGCATCCATGGAACAAGAGTTAGAAGGTTCCTAAAGAGGAAGAGATTAGATGTTGAGATCAGTAAGGGTGCCTTTTGATCTCAATTTGTTATAGAGTTGCACAGTGGAAGCTTGGAGAGATGATAAGTATAAGTAGAGTGCTTGTAGAGGAGCAACTCTAAGGAAAAAGGTAAATCAAGCTTCAAGTCACTAAGATGTGCTAGATGTGGTAAGATACATGGATGTAAACCATTTTTGATAGGTAATCTGTGTGCTACATAAGTAAGTAACCAGGACATCGTAAGAGAGATGGTCCTTGGACAAAGAAAGCGACGAAATCTTCCAACTTGGTATGAGATGAGAACACATGTAAAGAGAAATCTTTTAAGGTGTGTATAAGAAGAGAATAGATTTACTTTGTAGATCATGTTGATTTACTTTGTGAATCTAGTTGCTTACCTTGTTGGTATGGTTTGGTTGTTTTAGAGAGAAGGATGATCAGGTAAGATCAGTTGAGAGAATCTTTGAATTTTCTCAGGAGATGATCTAAGACTTGGTTGTCATAGAAGCATAGTAAAGTAAAGTAGATCTTCGAGAGTTTTCCAGAATTACAAAAGGACATGAAGAGTATGTCAAAGGTAGTTTTGGAAACTTTTGAAAAGAAGGGGTTAAGTACCAAGAAAGCCGAAAGTCAGTTTTGGATTACAAGTGGTAAAGTTTAAGAGTTATGTAATTTCTTAAGATAGAAATTGCAGAGAACCCCAGTAGAGTTTAAGCAGAGGTACAATGGGTAGAGTAGCCATTGTATCCGAGAGCAGAGAATCTATCAGTAGATTTTCTAAGTTAGTGCTACCTGGTTTAGGCCAGTTAAGAGAGGTAGTACCCAGCAATGGACTCTAGATAGTGAGTTTGTTTTCCAAGAGTAGAAGAGAAGGTTGATTACTACGTTAGTTTTGGTAGTTCCAAATTCCCGAGAGAACTTTGAGGTAGACAGTTATACTTCGAAGATGGGACTAGGGTATGTTAGATGCAATAGAGATAGGTAGATGCCTACGCATCAAGGCAGTTTAGCCTGCAAGAGAAAGACTACCCTAGGTATGATTTGGAATTAGCCATAGTAGTGATTACCTTATAGTTTTGGAGACATAACTCATAAGGAGTCTAGTTAGAGATGTTCAGCGATCATGATAGCTCAAGATGCTTGTGGATCAGAGTAAGCTGGACATGAAGCAGAATAGATGGATAGATTTTTTCAAGGCTTATAACCTTGAGTTGAGATATCATTCGGGTAATGCCAATGTAGTGGTTATCCTAGATGATAGTCCAAGAGAGAGTGAATTTCTTGAGAGTTTTCGAGAATTTGAGCCTAGGGTGACTATGATTCTAGATAGTCTCTCAGTGAGCAAGGTGGACATAGTAAGAGGCCTAAAGACTCAGATTTCTTTGAAGCTCAGAAGGAGAATGAAGCTCCAAGGGACAAGTGTGAGCAGTTTTTCAAGGGAACCCTTAAGGATTTTGTTATGACTAAGAGGGAATGACGAGGTTTAGAGACAACTTTGTCTTCCAATAGGGTCAAAAATCAAGAAAAGGATTCTGGAGAAAGCTCACCAGAGAAAGTATACCATCTATCAAGAGGCTACTAAGGTTTTCCAAGAGTTAAGGAAGATGTATAGTAGCATAGTATGTTAAAGAACATAAGAGAATATGTTGAGCGGCAGATAAAGGTGGTAAGATTAAGTAATATGCCCATCTTTTGCCAAGTACAAATAACTATTTTCTAGATAAGGTAGTTCAACTACTTTTGAAGGAAATAGTTAGGATTCATAGAGTTTCAGTGAATATAGTGTCTGAGAGAGATACTAGATTCACACTTGGTTTTGAAAGCCTTATAAGAAGGAGTTCAAAGCTAAGTTATGTTTTAGTACAGCTTACCATCCATAAGCATAGAGATTAAAGTATAGAGACCAAGAGCTTTGAGATAAAGCAGATCTCGTCAAGAGGAAGTGGTTGGAAGAAGCTGGTACTAAAGAAGGACTGCATAGAAGCAGAAGTTCCATGTAGAGTTTTGTTTAGCCAGAATTGTTTACGTGAGGTGAACATTTTAGGGACAAAATTTTAAAAAGGAGGGGAGAAATGTAATACCCTTAAGTACATGTTAGACTGGTAAATGGTTACCGAAGGTAGCATTTGACTTGTTTAGCATGTCAATAAAATTTTGTGACAATCTGAGTTCATTTAGGCACTTAGTTGCAACATAAAAGTTGTAAAGTGGCTTAAAATGACTCAGATAATAGCATAAGTTGCTAAGTTAAGAGAAATAAACATAGAGAGTTTATTTCTAGGTCACAAATAAGCCAAGTAAGATGTGGTAGAAGTTTCAAGAGAATCAGAGTCAGTTTGGTATTTTTAGGCATACAAGTTGTGCTTTTAATGCCAGATTGATCCCTAGCAGATATAGAAAATGATGAGAATTGTGAAACAACAATTTAGATGAATCTTATGATTTATTCTAAAGTTGTTAGAAGCAGGGAAACTCGAATTAGTACAATTCGGGTGTCCATAGCAGATATAAGTTTCGGTGTAGAAACTTAAGTTAATCTTTTCCTGTAATTACCTCCACATCCCACCCCCTTATATCTCCCTTCTCCCTCGGCAGAACCGAAAACCAGAAAAGAAAAGAAAGTAAAGGGGAGAAGAAGAAGGAGAAAGGGGAAGAAGGGAAGAAGGAGAGGAAGAAGATCAAGCTTCAAGGTTTAAGGATTCAAGTCTTCAAGAGGTAAGGGGATTTCTATTCATTACTCCCTCTTTGATTTCTTTGAATATAGTTTGGGATATTGAATGGAAATAGGGGTTTGGATAGCCAAATCCATGTTCTTAACTTGGTTCTTGATTCCAAGGACTAGGTTAGGATAGTTTAAGTCTAGAGAATGCTAGATGGCCATTTATGGCTTAAGAATAACCATAGAATCCATAGAAAATGGATTTGTAGAAATAGTTAGTGTTATGTGATTCTGGACTCAGATTTATGCTCTACGAGAATTTATAGGTTGTAAAAGAGTTACAACAAGGTAAAGGGCATAGATTAATGCTAGAAATCACTTAGAATCCATGAGAAAAGGATTAGAAATTGGTTTTTGAACCAATTATACAGAAATCGTATTCTATAGAACTGCTGTTCTGCTATAAGCGCCGCGGCGTAGAAGGTGCATGCCGCGGCGCGAGACCACAAAACAGAGCACTCGAGAACAGGGCGCCGCGGCCCGCAGACGCCGTGCCGCGGCGTGAGACCCTGAAACTCCAAAATGTTATTTTTGGACGTTTTGAAGTTCTAAAGTAAATGGGATCATTTATATATGTTTCCTAAAGTGTGTTAAGGCACAATTGGGGGTATTTTGAAGTGGAACATACTTACCCATTAAGAATGAGAAAGCATAGGCTTTTAAGCATCCTAAAGGAAAGGTTTGCTTTAAGTAATGACATTGCACCTTAGGCAACTTAGTGTTGCGTTAGATATCACTTAAGATGTGATGAGATGGTGCAATGAAGACAAGTGTATTAGTATGCACTCTAGTAGAGAATGAGAAAGGTATGAACCTGAGGAGATCCAAGAATAGTGGATTACCTTAGGAAGATACCTAGAACCTTAGGCAACAAAGAGTTACAAGTAAGAACCACTCTTGCATTAGAGTTACTTGAGTGGAGACAAAATTGTGTTTTGGTTCCAAAGAGGGAACGTTTAGGTACTAAGTCTCTAGTTAAGTGAGACTTGGTGCATTGTTAAATACACAATAAGATGATATATGACTAAGAAGATGTCATGATCATAAGATAGAGTAGAAATGTGCAATAACTCATGTATTAGTAAAGATGAGTTAGAAATGCAAGATAAAGAGAATTTACTTCCTTAGATATTAACCAAAGTGTGGAAGTTAAGTTCTTAAGCATTCCATGAGTTTGGAATAGTTAAAGAGGCATCTGGAACCTTAAGCACACAAGTGTAGTATAAGCTACTACCAGACGTGTGATAGACGAGAAAGCTAGATACAACTAGAATATGTATGTTAGCACACGAGTGTAGTATAAGCTACTACCAGAAGTGTGATAGAAAGGAAAGTTAAATGCATGAATTACTCACTTTAGTTAAAGTTGAGTTAATTATGCAAAGTTTTAGAGAGATGCTCATTATGTCCTTAAGCAAGGATAGTTGAGGCATTAGTTAAGATAGACTCTTTCACTAGGATGAGTTGAGTCTATAGGGAAGTAAGATGGTTTTTATGTAAGAGTTAGACATAACACTAAGCTTTTCACACACTAGTCAGTTAAGCTAGTATATATGTGAAGAGAAAGAACCTTAGTGCAACTAAGACTAGTGGTTGCCATTGGTAAGTACCTTACACCTCAGCAACATAGTGTTGCGTTAGAGATCACGTAACAGATAGGAGTGATGAGGTGGAGTTTAGGTACGAGTGTGAGAAATGAACTGGTGATGTTTACCTGAGAATGTAACGTTATATGACGTGAGGTCATTTAGCCAGAAGGTAAGGAATCAGAGAAGTTCCTTAGGGGACAAGTATTTCTAACCAAGTGCTAAGGTTACATATAGTATGAGGTTATAGATTCTTCTCATTGCAAAGGGTAAACATAAGAAGCCAAAGTTATTAGTAGAATATGCTTAGATCAAAGAGGAACTAAGTATATAAGTATGAATAAAAGTCTATGAATTAGTTAAGTTATATCGATCTGGTGGATATCCTTTGATGTTCATTCATGGAGGCAAAAAGAAGATAGATGGGTGTCCGAAGGACTTTTGAGAAGGACATAACCCTGATGTCTTGATAGTGCCAGGCCAAAGGAGATAAGTGGGAAATCCAAAGACGCTCTTTGAGCAAGGATGAAGCCCGAATTTCTCAGTGTGCCAGGATATGTGTAATGTGAGGATGAGTTTTCCCTCTAATTACCACTAGATGATATACTGACTAGTTCCTAGCAAACTTCCTTGTTCTTAGAATAGACTTTTGCATTTGCATTTCATTCATATACTTTTAGGATTCTTTAGGCATATTCATATTACATATCATTATCATTGCATTCACGGACAGTTGTATGGGCATTGTCCGTCACTGTTGGTATGTATAGTTGTATGGGCGTTGTATGTATTAACAGTGTGTAGGCTATCGGTTGATATCACACTATAAGAAAGTGTGCAGTTATGAGAAAAGAGGAGGAAACTCCTATGTTATGAGAAAAGAGGAGGAAACTCCTAAGCTATGAGAAAAGAGGAGGAAACTCCTAAGCTATGAGAAAAGAGGAGGAAACCCCTAAGTTATGAGAAAAAAAGGAGAAAGCTCCTAAGATAGAAATAGTTATGAGAAAATGGGAGAAAGCTCCTAAGTTAGAATTATAGCATTTGTTATATCTTTGTTATATACAATGTTATAGAGAACTGGTATTGGAATTGCTTTTACTGAGAATGTTAATTCTCACCCCAGTTGCTATTCCATGTAAATCCAGCTGCAGGCTCAGATGCAGGTACCGATACAGGCTCAGATGCAGGTACCGATGCAGGCTCAGATGCAGACGAAGGCCCAAGTACAGAGGTACAAGCCCTGCTAAGGATGAGAAGATAAAGCATGAAGACTAGAGTAGTTTTTATTGCTTTAAGTAGACAGAACTTATGTAATAAGTTTATGTTTGTTCTGTAAGTTTTATATTATATGTGTTATAAATAGCCCTCAGGTGGCTAAGTTTGTATAAGTTTATGTATGAGTTTAAGTTTTTCCGCAATCTCTCAAGGCTTTCTATAATTACTTAGTTGTGATTATAGATATATGTTAGTATGTAGTATAGAAGTGACATCTCTAGTACTAGTTATCTTTATATATCTCTGTCTATCTAGGATATATCTGGATATCTATATTAGGATGTTACATAACGTATGCAGCCTTTATGTTAAGGGGAGACAGAGAACATTGGTGGAGAGGAACCCGCCGATTATTGCAGACTGAAGGAACAAAAATTACATGGGAGGTATTTTCTAATGCATTTCTGGAAAAGTATTTTCCTGCGAGTGCTAGACATGCCAAGGAGATGGAATTTCTTGGTTTACGTCAGGGTAATATGACTGTGAATGAGTATGCTACTAAATTTGAGAGCTTGTCTCAGTTCTCAGATTATGCTCAGACACGGCCGAATGACGTGTGGAGATGTCGGAAGTTTGAGGCAGGGTTGAGAGTGGAACTGAAACGAGGAGTGCTATCCTTGGGAATGAATCAGTTTCATGCTTTAGTGGATGCGTGTGCACGACTCGAGGAATTAGAGCCGTCGCGGGATCAGAGGAATCGTAATTTTGGACCAACAAGATTTCAGAGAGGTGGTAGCAGTAATACCAATCGGTTTCAGCGCAAGCCGTATTCTAGACCACCAGGGAATCAACCTCAACGATCACCAGTTGGGGGAAGTGCAAGTGGTAGTGGAGCTGGGCAGAGAGTGGCGTTTACACCAACATGTTTTAAGTGTGGAAGGAAAGGCCATATCTCTCCGGAGTGCACAATCAAAGGGACAGTTTGCTTTAACTGTAAACAACCTGGGCACATGTCTAAGGATTGTACTCAGCCGGAAAGAAAACCTCATGTTCGTTATATTTGTACTAATCAGCAAAAGTCAGGAGGTACTCAACCGAGGTCAGGAGGACGAGTATATACTATGACGGGAACTGAAGTTTCTAAATCTGATCACCTTATTCAGGGAGAAGGAGTCATTGAAGGTAATCTTCTGATTGTGTTATATGACTCTGGTGCAACACATTCATTTATTGCATATGATTGTATGGAACGATTGAAGTTGCCTGTGTCTTCTCTGAATGTTAAATTGAGTGTATCTACGCCAACTGCTAAACCTGTAGTTACATCTAAGATATATTTGGATTGTCCTGTTGTTATCAAGGACCGTATGTTTTCGGTCAACTTGATTTGTTTGCCTCTTGTTGAGATAGATGTGATATTAGGGATGGATTGGTTATCTTCTAACCATATCCTTATAGACTGTGCAAGCAAAACTATAGTTTTTCCTATGGAAGAAGAGTCTGGATTCTTGACTGCTGTTAAAGTCAAGTCATTGTTGAGAGAGGGAGCACATGGATATATGGTATTGTCTTCTCTAGAAGTCAAGAATGAGAAAGATGTGAGTATTATTCCTGTTGTCAATGAGTTTCCAGAGATTTTTCCTGATGATGTACCTGGTTTGCCACCTGAGAGGGAGGTCGAGTTTTCAATTGATTTAGTACCAGGAGCAGGTCCTATCTCAATTGCACCGTACCGTATGTCGCCAGCAGAGTTGGTGGAGCTGAAAGGACAGTTGGTGGAATTGTTGGAGAAACAGTTTGTGCGACCTAGTGTTTCACCATGGGGAGCGCCAATGCTTTTGGTCAAGAAGAAAGACGGAACTTCTCGACTTTGCGTGGATTATCGTCAGCTGAACAAGGTGTCTATCAAGAATAAATATATGTTTCCTAGAATTGATGATTTAATGGATCAGTTAAAGGGAGCAGTGGTATTTTCCAAAATAGATCTGAGATCGGGTTATCACCAGATTCGTGTTAACGGGGAAGATGTACCTAAAATAGCTTTTCGAACTCGTTATGGACATTATGAGTATCAGGTAATGCCATTCGGGGTGACGAATGGTCCTGCCATATTCATGGACTATATGAACAGGATTTTTTGTCCGTATTTAGACAGATTTGTCGTTATTTTTATCGATGACATTCTGATCTATTCTCAATCTAAGGAAGAGCATGCCGAACATCTCGGTGTTGTTCTTCAGATTTTGAAGGAAAAGCAGCTGTATGTGAAATTGGCAAAATGTGAGTTCTGGTTAGAGGAAGTCCAATTTCTCGGTCACGTGATTTCCAAAGAAGGTATTGCGGTAGACCCATCGAAAGTGGAGACTGTTTTACAGTGGGAAAGACCTAAGACGGTGACGGAAGGAAAGACTTGCTGGATATTACCGGAGGACGGTTTTTCTAAGATTGTTGGAAGTTGAGGAAAAGTCAAGTTTTGAGTGGACGGAAGAATGTGAAGCCAGTTTCCAAGAATTGAAGAAGAGATTAACAACTGCACTAGTGTTAATTTTACTGGATTCTAAGGGAACTGTTGTTGTGTATTGTGACGCTTCTTACCAAGGGTTAGGATGCATATTGATGCAAAATCGGAATGTTGTGGCGTATGCTTCTCGACAGTTGAAGGTTCATGGGAGGAACTATCCAACACATGATTTGGAATTGGCCGCAGTGGTTTTTGCTCTGAAAGTGTGGAGGCATTTTCTGTATGGAGCGATGTTCAATGTCTTTAGTGATCACAAGAGTCTAAAGTGCTTGTTTGATCAGAAAGAATTGAATATGAGGCAAAGGCGATGGTTGGAATTCTTAAAGGATTATGATTTTCAACTCCAATACCATCCAGGAAAAGCTAATGTGGTAGCTAATGCCTTAAGTAGAAAGGTGCTTAGTGTTTCGGTGATGTTGATAAAGGAGGAGGAATTGATTAACAAATTCTGAGATCTATGGTTGTCAGTGGAGTTTCTGCCTGGAAGAGTTCGCCTATGTAAGGTTGTGATCATAAATGAATTTCTTGATGTAGTCCAAGATAAAGAAAAGGAAGATGCGTTTTTACAAAATGAGAAGGAATTGTTAAAGCAAGGTCATTAGTCGACGGTAGAGGAAAGAGCAGATGCAATTTTAAGGTTCAAAGGAAGAATCTGTATGCCTGATGATTCTGAGCTGAAGAAGGTAATCCTAGATGAAGCTCATACTAGTGATTTGAGTTTGCATCTAGGAATGACCAAGATGTATCAAGACTTAAAGAAGTTGTTTTGGTGGCCAAGGATGAAAAGAGACGTAGCGGAACGTATGGAGTCTTGTCTGGTTTGTCAGAAGGCAAAAGTGGAACATCAGAGACCAGCTGGTATGTTGCAACTGTTAGCTATTCCAGAGTGGAAGTGGGATAGTATCTCAATGGATTTCGTTACTGGATTGCCGAAGACGAGGAAAGGTCATGATTCGATATGGGTTATAATCGATAGGCTTACGAAGTCGGCTCATTTCTTGCCAATTAATATTAAGTATTCATTAGAAAGATTAACCCAATTATACATCAATGAGATTGTTAGACTGCATGGTGTGCCTACATGTATAGTTTCTGATAGAGATCCGAGGTTTACGTCAAGGTTCTGGCGAAGTTTACAAGAAGCAATGGGAACTAAGTTGCGGTTGAGTTCAGCTTATCATCCGCAGACTGATGGTCAGACAGAGAGAACTATATAGTCTTTGGAAGATCTGTTGCGTGCTTGTGTTTTGGAGCAACGAGGAAGTTGGGATGAATTTTTATCTTTGATAGAATTCACCTACAACAATAGTTTTCACTCAAGCATAGGGATGGCACCCTATGAGGCATTGTATGGAAGGCGTTGTCGAACACGATTATGTTGGTATCAAGATGGGAAAAGTATGACTATTGGACCAGATCTTGTACAACAGACTATGGAGAAGGTAAAGATGATGCAAGAGAAGATGAAGACGATGCAAAGCAGACAAAAGAGTTATGCTGATAAACGAAGGTGACCTCTTGAATTTGAGGAGGGTGAGCATGTGTTTTTAAGAGTGACTCCTATGACCAGTGTCGGAAGAGTTATTAAATCTAAGAAGCTTACTCCTAAGTTCATTGGATCGTATCAGATTATCCATCGAATAGGTCCTGTTGCGTATCAGATTACTTTGCTGCCTTTTCTATCCAATCTGCATGATGTATTTCATGTATCCCAGTTAAGGAAGTATGTTCCGGATTCGACGCATATTATACAACCGGACGAAGTGCAGCTGAAGAAGAATATGACTTATGAGACTTTACCTGTTAGAATAAAGGACAGAAAAGTAAAGCAACTTCGAGGGAAGATGATCGAGTTAGTGAAGGTCATATGGAATGATGTGACAGGTGATGCTACCTGGGAGCTAGAGGACAAGATGAGGGAGCAATATCCTCAATTGTTTTGATAAATAACAAATTTCGATGACGAAATTTTTATTTGTAGGGGAGAGTTGTAACACCCTAAACTTTTGGGTGAATTACCGTTGTGTCCTGAATGTACTGTTTTCTGTTTTTCAACTTTAGGATAAATGACCGTTATATCCTTTTTGTACTGTTTGTTATTTTTCTGTATGAAATACTGTTTTATTTTATTGTCTATGATTTTATTTGAAATTTTTGTGTGATTTGCTCCGGGATAGGAAAATAATATTTTCCGGGCCGGGGAAATCTTGTTTTAATTATTCAGAGCTAGGGGATCTTACTAAACCCAATTCTTAATGATACAGTTAATAATTTTTTAATTTTTAGGATTTAACTGTAAAATAAATTAATTTTATATTATTATAATATTATTTTATTAGTCAGTACAAATAAGCGGTAATGGGCCCGAAAATGTCTTACGGGACCCACATTTAGTGAAACAGTTAACGTTTTGGAGTAGTAGCTTAATGACTAGGCTTAATGACAAGGCTTAATGACTAGGCTTACTTAGTGACAAGGCTTAATGACAAGGCTTCATGACTAGGCTTGGATTAGCCAATGAGAGCTAAGCTTGGTGATCAAGTTTTAATCCTCACCATCCATCATTTCTAAGGCTTGGATGGAGCCAACCAAGGGGACACCTCCCATGCATTGAACTCCACGGCCAAGCTTCATTTTGGAGGGTAATTATCACTTAATTCTCTAATATTTTCTCTCTTCTCTCTCTTCCAAAAATACCAAACACCATTGATGCTATCTTGAAGCACCATTCGGCCAAGAACCCTAGCTCACCATCCAACCACCCAAAATTTTATCCCACCTACTTTTCTAAACCTAAACACAATTCTAAGAACATCTCTAGTTGAGAGTTTTAGCAAAATCCAACATCCTGGGCTTGAAAACCTACTTGAAAGATTTTACCTAGAAGGTGAAAATCTTTGTTTTTCATTTCTAAATTCTTTTTCAAAGTTCTAATCCATGATTGATCCATGGTTTAAGCTTTCTTTCATGTTAATAACTTGTAGAAATTTGTTTAAGCTTGATAGGTGTCTTGGAGGGGTGAAAACTGAAACCCTAGAAAGGAGTGAAAGAGTGTTTGTCTTCACTTAAGGTAAGAGGAAGACTTGAATCTTATCATCCTTGGGTGGTGATAAGAAAATAGAATTGGTTGTGGTTGTAGAATCCATAAGGATTCCTTTGTGTTATTTGTTATTAGATTTCCTATTTGTGATTTGTATTAAATTGCATGTCTACAAGCTTTAAATATATTGTATGTGTTAGAAATGCATGTATAATTAGTAGGATGTAAATAACATGTCAAGGATTGCATGAGTGTTCTAAAGAACACCAATGAAGGCTCACGGCCTCAACATCAAAGGAGAACCAAAATGTTCTCATCAATTTTCCAAAAGTGTGATTTAATTAACTTAGGGGAATTGATAAGATATAAATTGTTTTAGAACAAGAAAAACAAATTTAAAGATTAAATGTCAATTTTATGTATTTCGGCCAACATGCCAAAGCCAAGTATTTATGATTTCTAAAATCATTTCCAAACCATTTTTAATCAAAAAGAAGCAATATATACTAGAAGGAATTTTATTACAATGAGTTTTGAGAAAATAAAAGGATTAAGATTGAGTTGAAGAAGTTAAAACTAATGATTTTCTTGTTAGAAGAAAAATACGTAGCTTTTGTAAATTTCTAACATATAGCTCATTTTATATTTTGAAGCATGTTAGTAGTTTTCAAAAGTTTAATTACATGGTTTGTCATATAAATAAAAAGAAATTTTTAACGAGAAAAATTAGAAAACCATTGATATAGATTTTCTAAGCAAAATACTATCAATTTTTATTAAAATGGACAAATAAGATAGAAAAGATATCCAATATATAGTATACGGTATGAAAAATACTCTACTTAGTTCAAAACGTATTAAAAATTATTTCTGTTTATTTAAACAGTGATTTGTAAGGAATTTGGACAAGAAAATAATTTAAAAATCTTACGCGATTGAGAAAATGTATTAAAAACCCTACGCGATTTTGAAAACAGTAAAATATATTTATGTGATTTAAAATTGTTTGTAAAAATGACGGAATTATGAAAACGCGATAAAATTTCTACGCAATTGATAAAAACAGTAACTTTTACTGTCGGGCCAAAGTGGTGGATCCGGACAGGTTGTGAAACAGTATTTGTCTGGTGAGACTTACTGTATATATATATGAGTTTGTGCCATTGAGGACATTTTCATAAATATGTGCCATTAAGGGCATTTGCGTAAATACGCATATTTATACCATTGAGGGTATTTTGGTAATTTTTATTTTTTTAATCATGCATTGAGTTAATGCCAATTTTTGCTGGATTGATTGACGAGGTGAATCACACTGTGTTGTCAATGCGATAAGCGTAGTGTGGTTCATTCCATTATGGACTTGGAGACATTAGTGTGCGGATTATTCCATTTGTGGACAGTTGGCCGCTCCTCTGGGCCGTGGTAACTGGCAACACACTAATGGACTCGACACGCACTATAC
This sequence comes from Ormosia emarginata, assembly GCA_029884605.1. NCBI lineage: Eukaryota > Viridiplantae > Streptophyta > Magnoliopsida > Fabales > Fabaceae > Ormosia > Ormosia emarginata. Next base: position 6,566,504 of record JAQQTP010000074.1, read on the forward strand.
TTAATCGAGATCTTGTAAAGTCTAATAGTACATTGCCTGCCGTGACACAACATTTGACAGTGAACTACACCACGCCATGTGATGTGGGCTATAGACGCAACATGTGACAACACAATAGTTTGGTTGGGCAGCCGTGGTACTAATAGATTTTGCGGGTCATTCTCTCTGATGTCTGTATGTGTTTAGCTCCATGGAGTAGGATCGTGTCATATTGCATATGTACCTGTGTTGTACATTATTATATTTTTATCTATGATATCATATATATTTAATTCTTATATTATATCTATATTATACTATTTTTTATGTTTATATTGTTCTGTGTTATACTGTATTTATGTTTATGTTGTTATGGCATTCTATATTGTATGAACTGTATATCTGATTGTATTGTCATTTTCTTATTTACCATGTTCGTGGTGATATAGATTGTCTTACCTCTTTCTTGTATGTGTTATCTGTATATTTTAAATTATGTGATAAAGAGTTTGAGGAAGAGGAACAGCCTCTTGAGTGTGTGTATCTTGAGGAGGAGGAAGAGCAGCAAGCCGAGGATCAGTACGACGATCAAGAACCATCCGATCATCCATATCCATTGAATTGATTGTGGGAGAATGACGCTACCAGGATTCTTTGGATTCGTGCAACTTGAGTTTCACGGAGGCTCTGAAGCTTGGCGTCTGCGAGAGGATAGAGATTCGGTGACGTACGTAGGGCGTCTGACTGTGACCATACGTACGGAGTTTGATGGAGTGCCGATCTTTTCTACTTTGTTGTATTTACATGTGGAGTTGCCGCTATCTCTTAGGCGTCATTGGGGTGGTATGTTTGATGCGCCTAGTGAGATCAGCAGCGTATCGACTGCACGGACCCGTGTCCGTAGAGAGTCGAGGCATCCTGGATATTTATCACCTGAAGTTTCATCTGAGAGTGATCCTTCAGAGGGTTAGATATACATGATGTGTACTTAGGCGCGTCTGCGTTTGTATATATTGACTTTTACTGCTTTGTTTACTGTTTTAGTTTAAATAATTATAGTTGTAAATTATTTGTATAACCTATGATGGAACCATATGTATATTATGTGTGATGATATGGTGCTTATTTTATGTTCCGTGTTATTTATCTCGTAATATTCTGTTTAACCGGAAAATTTTTACAACCCGTATTATGATGTAACAGATGTTTTACAACTTGGGTAGATTTATATTTATTTTTCTTTTATTTATTTATAAATGTGACATCCTCATAAGGGTGTTACATCTTCAGGATTATTGGCTTGGAATGCATCATTAATGATATTTTCCAATAAACCTACATAAGAACATTCTTCCTGATCTTGAGAAAACTTAATTGCTTTAAAGATATTGAAAGTGACCTCTTGATCTTGAACTCTCATAGTTAGTTCACCCTTTTGGACGTCTATGAGTGTTCTCCCCGTGGCTAGGAACAGTCTACCGAGGATTAATAGAACCCTCTGATCCTCTTCCATATCCAAAACAAAAAAGCCTGCAAGGAATATGAACTTGTCCACTTTCACCAGGACATCCTCCACAATTCCCTTTGGGTATGTATATGAACGATCGGCAAGTTAGAGGGTTACAAATATAGGCTTGCATTCCCCCAAACCTAACCTCTATAGTATGGATACAGGCATGAGATTAATGCTTGCCCCCATATCGCACAATGCTTGGCCTAGGAAATTCTCTCTTATGGCACAAGAGATTGTAATGCTCGCCGGATCCTTCAACTTTGGAAGAAGCTTTTGTTGCAAGATGACACTGCATTCTTCAAACAATGCTACCATTTCAAACTCGCCCAACTTACATTTCTTGGATAATATATCCTTCATGAACTTAACGTAACTGGGCATTTGTTCCAATGCTTCAGCAAAAGGGATGTTGATATGAAGTTTCTTGAAAACTCCCATAAACTTCTTAAATTGCTCATCCATCTTATGCTTGATTTGCCTATTTGGAAAAGGTAAAGGATGAACGTAAGGCCTATTATCCACCTTCTTGTCCTCGACCTTCTTTTGGACTTTCTCTTCATCCTTTTCACTTTCCCCTTCTTTCTTGTCGCCCACTCTCTTATGGACCACTTCATCTTGGTCTTGGGTCTTGTCTACCTCATCCGCTAGCAATTTTATCTTCGGATTTCCCTTTATATCCTTCCTACTCCTCAATGAGATGACCTTACAGTGCTCATTTGAGGCACCCTTAGGATTATTAACTGTATTACTAGGGAAGGTGCCTGGGGGCCTGTTATTGATGGCATTAGCTAACTGCCCCACTTGAGTTTCCAACGCTCTCATTGAAGTCGTTTGGCTTTGAATCATCGAATCATTCTTAGCTAAATGAGCATCTGTCTTGATCATGCAGGAATCAGTCTTAACCATAAGCTGCATAAACATATCCTCCAAAGAGGGCTTCTTATCTTGCATTAGTTGTCTTGACGGAGAGGGGAATCCAGGAGGATTATAAGGTCGTTCATTCATAGGAGCTGAGGAGGAAGCTCATTATCTCTCCAAGAAAAATTTGGATGGTTCCTCTATCCATGGTTAAACTGGTTGTTGTATGGGTTATTTTCCTGAGAGCGATAGTTGCCAACATAATGTGCACTTTCTGACATAGAAGGGCACCTATTAGTCACGTGGTTATCTCCACATTTATCGCACAACACAAATGGACTTTGGTGTGAATTTTGTCCCATACTATCCATCTTGCTTGCTAGAGCTGCAACTTGTGTAGATAGAGAGGTTAATGCATCTACTTCATGCACTCCAACGACCCTCCGTGGAGTGTTCCTTGCTGCTGGCCATTGATAGCTATTAGCAGCTAATTCCTCCAAAAGCTGGAAGGCCCCATCGAAAAATTTGCTTAGTAAGGAGCCTCTAGTTGCAACATCAACAATTGGGCGGTGGTGCGGTAGCAGGCCCTTATGAAATGAGTATATTTGGTGCTAAGGTGGCATCTCATGATATGGGTACCTTTTCAGTAAATCCTTGTACCTTTCCTAAGTTTCATGCAAGGATTCTAATTCAGTCTGAGTGAATGATGTAATATCATTCACCATCTCCGTAATCTTGGCAAGGGGGAAATATTTATTCAAAAATTTAGTACATAACTCAGCCCAAGTTATAATAGATGCTGCTGGAAGTGAGTGCAATCAACTTTTGGCTTTATCCCTTAAAGAGAAAGGGAAAAGCTTTAGGCGAATAGCATCCTTGGATACTCCATTGTGCCTAAACGTATCGCAAATCTATAAGAAGTTTGAGAGATACGCATTGGGATCCTCATTAGATAAGCCACCAAACTGTACAGAAGTTTAGATCATTTGGATTATGGTCAGCTTTATCTCGAAGTTATTAGCCCAGATAGCAAGACGTCTAATACTGTATTACAAATTATCCATCTGAGGAGTTGCAAACTCCCTCAATGGCCTTGTGCGACTACCGTCCTCCACCTCGTGAGTAGCATTTTCTTCCGCCATCATATATTTACCTGATACAATTAATAAATAAGAAAAATTAAATCAACATGCACAAAATGAAACTTGAACTAGAGCTACTTAAACTCGTTGTTAATATTAGCTCTACTGAATTTAATTTGTTGTCCCCGGCAATGGCGCCAAAAACATATTCACTCTTTTACTTACCACAAGTGCATGGATCGCACTTATAATATAGATAGGAATCAGATATCATTCCCACGAGGAATATGGTTAAGTTCAATACTAACTATTAACCAATAGTTTAAGAATTTCTATTCAAAAACATATAAATCGAGAAATGATATATGAATTAATTTAAAGATCTTAAAAACTATAAAATTGGATTAAGTTGATGATTAGAGAATAAGGAATTCTTTTTCACCTTCTACTTCCATTGATAATAAGTAATCCTTATGAGCAATATAAATGAAATGATTAGGTTAGCCTGAGAATCTAATATAGTTAAAAGTCTATGTCTAGGTCAATCAACCATGCTTCAGTTACCAAATTCACTATGTTTCCATGAAAGTTAGTGTAAATCCACTCATTAAGATATATTCCCAATTAATTACTATACATGGCCAATAGGTATATTTCTATCCTATTAACGAATCATTGCATCCAAACCAATTGAATGAAATAGAACATACATCAATCATATATATGATCTCAAATCTAAATTCCTGTCTTGGTTCATTAGACTTTATCAAATCATTTAAAAACTGATCAAACATTCAAGAGCATTAAACATTATATGATTGAACAAAACCAAATCATGTATATATACTCAAAGGATTACAATATTATTCAATATCCATAGGAAGATCTAAAGAAAATCCCTATAAACAGCTTAGCCACTCATGATAAACGAACATATATCACAAATACTCATTGTCATGATAAGTAAAGAGAGGAAGATGAAGGAAAGATAAGAGAAAGCTCAATGGAATGATCCTTCAAGCTTCAATCCTACTCCAAGGTGAAGATAACCTCCAATCTTGGTCACCTTTGCTTCCTATCAGTGTAGAATGTAAAACCCTAGCCATAGCTCTCCAAAAATAACCTAACCCTCTTTAGAAAATTAATGTAACAGTATTTATAGGGTTCAGAAAATAGAGTCACGTTGTGGCATTCAACTTCCTATGCCACGGCGCATATACATTTTAGGTCACCATGCTGCGGCATGCAAATTTTGTAGCTCTCTGCCTGAACAGATGAATGCACCACGCCGCGACATTGATATGTCTGTGCCACGATGTGACAAGCTGATCCTTATTCTTGGCTTTCTCTTGCAATACTGGTCCAATTCTTCAAAGTTTCACTTGGTTGGACCCCTACCTGCCATAAAGAAATTACCAATTCAACAATAAGTGCAAATGTACTCAATCTATCAAAGAATTGGAAACATTTTCTCAGAATCAGAATGGAAGACACTGAAATTGAATTTATATGAATACGAAGCTAAAATCTTCCAATCATGCATTAAAACAAGGACTAAGACATCAATATAGCACAAATACGGGGCACAAATAACTACAATTTGTGGAATTATCATACATCATCCTTGAGAACTTGGGAGTAGTTGCCTCCCCGAGGGAGCAATCCCTTAGCCACTAGGTAATGTAGCACTCTATTCTCCATAGTTAGTCCAGTTGCCATTACTCTTTGTTTTCCTCGAGGAATGGTATATGCAGCCCTTAGCAATGAAGTTAAGGCATCCTTATATTCAGACTCATCTCCCCGCACATTTGTACTCCCACACAAATTGGCACCATCAAATGACAATTTAGTTAACCTATACCACAAATCCCTATTGACTCTTATCTATTTCTTTTTCACCTCAGAGATCAAGCATGCATCCTCATACTTCAAGTTGGCATAAAATACCTTAACTAAATATGGGTATATGTCCTTTTTGATACTCATAAATTCAAGCAAATCAAGCCTCTCAATAATTCTAAAACTCTCTAAAGGTTCACTAGAACAAAAGTCTTTAGTGAGAAAATTGATGATATGATCTTCCTCAATTGAAATTTTTTCCTAAAATATTCTGCTTTCTTGGTGGTGTGGAAGTGTTGAGTGAGGTGCAACCCGTGAATCGCGAGTGGAGGAGCGCTGGAAGAAGTTCCCACGGAGGCCCTTATTCTTGGTTGTTTGGTACACTTGGAGGATTCTACCATTGAAAGGAAATAAGGGGAGAAGGTTGTGAGGAAGGTGCAGGGAGGAGCTTTTCGTGGCTTTTGGTGGTGGAAGAAGGTGAAGAACATGTGAGAAAAGGATGGAGTTCGCGGGTTAGGGCTAGGGAGAGAGAGAAAGAACTACATGAGAGAGATGGGAAATGAATTTGGGGTTCTTTGGATGGAAATTAGTTTAGGGGTTTGGTAGAGAGGAGAAATTCGAGTGAAATGGAGGTGGACTGGTGAGATTTGGGCAAGATTTGATGGAGAAACTAAGAGTTTTGGGTGAGGGGTTTTGTGAGGCTTAGAGAGAGAAAGTGATGAAGCTAGAAAGAAATGGATGTCCCGTGTGTTTTTGCCTTTTAAAACCCCTTTGTAATTGATTACATTGGGGTTGTAATCGATTACACGCGTTCTGGGTTTCCTGTAATCAATTACAATATAGTTTTCTGGAATGGTTGTAATTGATTACATGGTATGTGTAATCGAATACAAGTATTTTGACTTGCTTGTAACGCCTGGTAGAGCCTTTGTAATTGATTACAAGGCTCTTGTAATCGATTACAAGCCAACTGAACTTGATTTTCTCACTTCAAATTGCAGAAGACTTGTGCCAAACCCATCAAAATGCTTCGAAATTTTCCCAAACTAAGTCCAAACATCATGTAATCATAAAAACTAACCAGTTCTTGATCCAAAACACATGTTCTTGCAAAATCATCACCTTTGTGAAGGATCTCACCACTTTAATAGGATTAATGAATTTTAAGCTACTTGGAGGACTTAGTCATGATAGAATACTAGATGCTCAAGTCAGTATTGGATTCAAAAGTGATTAAAGCAAAGTAATTGTGCAACAAAAGTAACATATTATGCAGCAATCAATCAACTTATGCATCAAATTTCAGATTATGCAGCAAGAAAACTGATTATGCAAAAAATTGTGACTTTTTGTAGCAAAAGTGACAAGTTATGCATCAAAATTACATATTATACATCAAATGACACATTATGTAGCAAAATTATGCATTATGCAGGAAATTACATATAATGCAGCAAATTGATGAGTTTTACAGCAAAATTATGCAACATGAGTTTAGATACATGATTGATCCAATATACCAAGTTCAGTTCTTATATAGAAGAATGCTTTTTTGTTCAAAGGCTTAGTAAAGATATTAGCTAATTGTTTAGTGGTTTCAACAAACTCAATCATGCAATCACCTTTCTGAACATGATCTCTTATGAAATGGTGCCTTATTTCTATGTGCTTTGTTCTTGAGTGCAATATTGGATTTTTAGATAAATTGATTGCAGTAGTGTTATCACACCTTATAGGGATGTGACAAAGCTCAAGATCATAGTCTATAAGTTGTTGCTTCATCCAAAGGACTTGAGCACAACAACTCCTAGCTGCAACATATTCAGCTTCAGTTGTAGATAATGCTACATTATTTTGTTTCTTGCTATGCTAGAAAACTAATGAGCTTCCAAGCAAGTAGCATGTCCCACTAGTGCTCTTCCTATCCATTCTATATCCAGCAAAATCAGAATTGAAATAACCAATTAGGCTGCATGAGGCATCCTTAGGTACCTCAAACCCATTTGTGAAGTGCCTACTAGATATTTCATAATTCTTTTTATAGCACATAGGTGAGATTATTTAGGATTTGCTTGAAATCTAGCACACATGCACATACTAAACATGATATCTAGCCTACTTGCAGTAAGATAAAGGAGTGAGCTAATCATACCTCTATATTTTGATATTTCAATAGCTTTACCTCCTTTATCCTTGTCCAAACAACAAGTACTCATTGGTGTAGCCATATACTTGCCATTGTCCATCCCAAACTTTTTAAGTAGCTCCTTGCAATGCTTGGATTGACTTATGTGTTGGGAATTGCGGATACATCACGCAGTGGAATAATAAAAATTCCCTCACAGGATCCATGCAAAAAAACCATAATCCGAGTTTTAAATTTTTTTACCTCTTAAAGCGCGATAAAAAAAGTGACGTGAATCACTAACACCGTAACAGTGACGATGTCTCTACGGCATCCACATGAAAAGACTCACAAACATCCAACGTCCGCAGTCTTGCAGTCTGACCTCTCTGCAATAGTGCTAGCTGTGAAGAGAAAAGAAGGAAATTTGCCACTCCCTCGCTCACTTTTTGTTGGTGCGACTAGGGTTCTGTGATGTCTGCTTAGCAGCCACTTTAGTGGTACTATTTAAAACAGTGATTGCCTTAAGTGAGTGTTGTAACGCCCCTTTTTTTCCCAACCTTAGTCGTAAAGGGTAAGGAGAAGGAACGTCACACAATATTAAAACAATATACGAATGAACACGAGTAATTTGAAAACACACTTTATTCTTAAATTTTTTTTTTTACATGAGTCTGGTTAACACTTCTATTAAACGTACATAAGTATTTATTCGTGAATATATCGCATGAAAGAATTAAAATCCAATTTCTTTTTTCCAATGAGACGTTTGTCAAATGGTCAAAAGAAATTGACGTAGAATGAAGTATTGATCATTCATAATATGGATAATTACATACTTTGTACCAAATATACAAGCCTGATTAATTACATTTTCAAGAGATATACAAAAAGCAAAATATGTACCTACCCCAAGAGATACAAATATACATGCCCACTAACCCAAAGATACATCAGGCTCCCTCAAAATAAACAGACAGCCCTCAGTAGCTATCTACCTAAAATAATCTCTAAGACTGACGAGAACTAGAAGGAACCGTAGATGGATCCTCCATTGGGTCCTCGTCGTCCGACGAGACGTCCATCGCAACGACGGAACAACGGGCAGGAGCCCAAGCAGTAGACAAGAAAGAGTCGTCACGTGGGGTATAGTACATATCTGCCCACATGTCTCTTACAGGCATATAAAATTCCAGCCAAACAAAAGCATGGAAGTCAAAAATAGAAGCAGTGTAGCGTCCCCACGCTAAGGACACTGTCACTTCACCATGGTACACGCATCGATCAGTCTGCACGTTGATGTGCCAACAGTCTGGACCACCATGAAAGTTGATCCGCACATAGCCAAAAAAACCATGGGGGCAAAATGACATCTTCGAAAACTTCGATCTCAGTCGAGATAAGGCCAAAAACCCTAGAACTCCGTAGGTTCCTTGTCCTCCTCACGAGCATCTTCTTGGCGATACATGAACCAACCAAATAAAAGAAGTAGAGGAAAATTACAGAAAGAGGTGAGACATCCAGCTTTCAGTACCAAATTTGGCAGCAAGAAAATAATACGGCGCTGGACGCCCACACATAACACGAATCATACATTTAACTATAGAAATATTAAAATTAACAGTAACAGTAGAATGACCACCAATAGCGATAAAATCATCAATAACAGGCAGACAACAACAGTGTTCTCAGCAGTTAACAATTTAGGTAGTTATACAGTCATAGATGCTCATGTTCAATGCATTATGAGACTCACAATGCACAATGCAAGAGGGTACCACAAGTTCCTACTCTATGGAGCTAGACATAAACATCTTCGGAGTGAATGATCAAGGAGTAATACCAGTATCTCAGCAGCCTTAAAATACAATGTGCTTTTCTTTCATAAAAATGTTTGCGCAATGGCTTATACATGGTACCTCAACAGTTGATCGCGACATAGGACAGCGTCTCAGTCAGGATCGTCGGTGTGTCGCATTGGTCTATCCCACGGCCCCAGTGGAGCTACCACTGTCTATTGTGAGACACCCACACCCCGACACCCCCAGGGTCAACAACATATGACACCTACGCTTAGTCTATTCGCACCCGCACATAGGTGTTATTCAACTCCTAGGCACACATTGCCTTACTAACCATGTCCAACGGACCACACATGCATGACGACACAATGTCCAATCATGTATGTTCATCAATGATGCATTCATCATGGCATATCACATACTTATGCATACATATTCCATTTTGCCAAAGTCATGGCATCATGGTTTTCTCAAGTATGAAAATAACAAGGGCTTAGCCCACATAGGGATCCATAAGAAACATTGACAATATTCATATGTATTCGTCCACAATATAATCATTCGTAACATATCGTATTTCATACCACTTAGGTCTCCACACTCCCTAATCTCATTCATGGTCTCTAATGTACATAATATTGAGTTCTCAAGTGGTAAGGCACTTCTTGAAATTCATTATGGAATCACACTTTAGAATGTTCATTTTTATGAAATCTCCCTCTCTAGAAAGCTTCCCTTACAATTTAAGTCCTTTACTCCATCTATGGTTGCACTATCTTCACCTTAAAACCTCAATATCATTTTACTGATGCTTAGCTGTTTCTGTTACGAGCGCTTAGGCGCCACGTCTGAAGTGCCTGAGCGCTGGTGGAGCGCCTAGGCGCCTAAAACGAAGCGCCTGAACGCCCACCAGGTCGAGTTACAGGGGAAATTCTCTGTGCACATAGCGCCTAGGCGCTAAATACACAGCGCCTGAGCGCCAGTGTAAAATCTGGAATTCTGCGGAATTCTTTTCTGTAGAACCGTGACCCCTTCACTATCAAAGTCCCTCATTCATTTTTTTTCCAACACCCCCAAAATGTGATACTTAACATATAATCACATAATAGCTACATATAAGCTCAAAATCATCAAGACATACAATGCAAATCCATATATTCACACCAATCAAACAACCACAAAATCATGGAAATAACACAAAATAACAAAGAGAGGGATCCAACATGGATTCTCTCATCAACAAACACAAGACATTCCCTTACTACCAAGATTGGTTGAAGAGGATCATCTCCCTCTTACCTATTTGGAAGACAACACAATATGCCACTCCTTCTTGCCCTAGATTTTCGTTTTCCTCCTTCAAGAAAAACCCCAATGTGAGTGATCACCACAATGTTCACTCAAACCATGAAAAATAGGTTCTTGGTCACCAAGGTGATCAAGAGAAACGAAAATAGAAAGAAAAATGGAAGAAAGTTGAAGGCTTTACCTTAAAGCTCCAAGCTTTTACTTCAATGGTGGAGGAAAAATGGAAGAAGAAAAAGAACCAAAAGATGGCAACAAGAAAAAGTCTTGGAATGGAGTAAGAAAGTAAGAATCTTTGATGATGAAGCAAGCAAAGGATTGTTGCTTCCAAGAATGGTTGCACGGTGGAGAAGAAGAAGAAGAAGAAAGTGAAAGAGAGAAATGGGTATTTGGGGTTAGAGAAATGAGAGTGTAATATTAGGATAAATGAAAGGAATTACTTGGGCTTCTGATGCGTGCGGATGTAGTGATTAAAATTAAGATAAAAATCAGTTGTCAGGCCCACCAGAAAATAAAAACCTTACAACTAGTTGTAGTTAGTAAGGGTCGATCCACAGAGAACCAATTCAATTAACACTATTAAACAATTCCCAATTTAGACTTTGATGAACAATGAAAAGGGGGGTTTTGGAGTTTTGATGAACAATGAACAAGATAACAATAAACAAACCGAAATCAACAATATAAGAAAATTAGTTAAGAGATTGAATCCACCACTAGATTTATATGATAATGTAAATCCACATATCCTTTTATTCCAACATGCTCAATTATGTTTTTATGCAATTGTGAGATTAAATCTCTGTTTTCCTTACGTGTTGGCCAATTTAGCAACCGCTCAAATCAACTCCTAATCACCGATTAGTCATAAAGCAACCGCTCTTACAACTATCCAACAATTGCATTAAGATTTAGAAAACCAATTACACTAAGGTCTAATCACACACCAGGATTAAATTACTTAGAACATATATTTCTCTAGATCTAATACCGCAATCGCGCATAATAAACCCAGATCTACCACTTTTATAAGTGGCAAATAGCATAAAGATAATTATACCCACATGAACATCATACATCCCACTAGATCTACTACCGCAACCGCGCATAATAAACCTAGATCTACTACTTTGAAAGTAGGAACAAGTACAAAAACCTTCATACCAACAATAGATTCAGAAATATATGAATAAAAACATAACTGTGTTGAAATAATCAAATATGCAAAGTTTACAACATTAATACTAGCGGTTTCATCACCCCCTTAACCAAGGGAGGTTTAGTTACACATAGCTAGAAAGAAATCACAAGAAAAACTAAGAGAAAATGAAGGAGAGTTACATTTTGTTCATGATAAATGGTGCCTTTTATAGAAGTCTAAGGTAACAAAATGAGAAAGGGAAGTGGGTGGATGAGTGGATGAGTGAGTGGAGTGTTTGAGTGGATGGATTAGTGGGTTGGTTTAGTGGATTGGTTTAGTGGATGAGTGAGTGGAATGGTTGAGTGGTTGAATTAGTGAAAAATGCCAAAGGACTTTTGGTGAGTGGGAAATTATGGACATGAATGGGTGAGTGGATGGATTAGTGGATGAGTGGGTGGAGTGGTTAAGTGGTTGGATTAGTGTATGAGTGGATGAATGGGTGAGTTAGTGGATGAGTGGATGAGTGGGTGGTTGAGGACGAAAATTTCGTGTCTGACTTGGAAGCCAAAAACGACCCACTATACTTCAGAACCACGAAAAGTGTTCTTCATAAAAGTTGTAGATCCTTGTCTTGGCTATAAAATGGATAGCTGGTTCGTCCAATTTGGCTTCCTTAAGACCAAGATATGTCCCAAATACCGTAGGTTGCTCAAACCCAACTTCAGCACCTCTGTTCCGACTTGCAAGCTCAAAATGACCTACTAGACTTCTTTTTCTCAAAATGTGTTCTTCATGAAAGTTGTTTATTTGGATCTTGACTATCCACTGTCCAAATTTCAGCCCATCTCCATTGTTATATCTTGAGATATGATTTTTTGAGTGCACACTGTTCGGATTCTACTGACAGAACCCGTATTCTGATTTCCATGTAAACTTAGGTCCCTTAGACATCTGAATCAGACTTCGAGCTCTTCATCAAAGTTGTAGAGCTTCCTCTTAGCTTTCTTACAAGATAAAATTCATGATTGTCAGATATCAGGAACTCAAGTTATGACCAAAATACAGAAACAGTGTAAAATCTCAATAATGCTGAAAATATTCAATTAGGACCAATTTGAGCTCAAACTCACAAAATCATGTCAAACTCAATCAATTAAGAATATGGAGAGTGTAAATGACTAAATATAAGGGTTTCTTAATGAATAAAATATGTGTTTATCAGCTTCCCTTTGAAGCTTCTGCCGTAGAAGAGTGGAGAAAGGGAAAGAGAAAAAAAAAATGGGCCAAATGGGAAATTTCATGGAAGCTTCCTATAATGGGCTTTTAAATTAGAAAAAATCTTTATTTTGAAAATAAGGCAAAAAGGGCTTGACACAAGGTAATTTTTTGAATAATGAGATAAGATTTTTATTACATGTTATTATTTATTGGACAACAATTATTGTTGCAGAAGTCAGCATTAACAAATCTGACAGATAAATCCTTTACAGTGTTTTATTATTTTAGCTGTTAGAGTTTCTCGAAAAATGTAAAACCTTGTAAACTGTGTCCGGCCTCGGGTTTAGTAAGATCTCCCGTTGACGTTTTCATAGTTCAAGGTTCTCGGAGAAAATATCTCATTTCTCCGGTCCCGCTCACCACATACGTAAAACAAGGAATAATATTAAAATATTCTTGTTTCTCCAAAAAATCCAGAAAAATTCCAAAAAATCACAAATATTATAAAATGAATACGGATAGTAGAGAAATCAAATTTTGGGGTGTTACAACTCTCCCCAACAAATAGGAATTTCATCCTCGAAATTTTCCATACCTTAAAACAATTCGGGATATTGCTCCTTCATCTTGCTCTCTAGCTCCCACGTCACATCTCCAGTTACTTCGTTCCAAATTACCTTCACCAGTTCAATGTCCTTCCCTCTGAGTTGCTTTGTCCTCCTATCCTCAATCCTCACAAGAGTCGTCTCATAAGTCAAGTTTTCCTTTAATTGTATGGAATCAGGTGCTATGGCATGATCAGGACTTGGAACATATTTTCTGAGTTGTGACACATGAAAGACGTTGTGAAGGTTTGAAAGAAAAGGAGGTAAAGCTACTTGGTAAGCAACAGGACCTATCCGACGAAGAATTTGGTAGGGTCCAAGGAATTTTGGAGTGAGTTTTCTAGATTTGAGAACACGACCGACCCCAGTCATAGGTGTGACTTTCAAGAAGACATGCTCTCCTTCTTCGAACTCAAGAGGTTTCCTTCTTTTGTCCGCATAACTCTTTTGCCGACTTTGAGCTGTTTTCATTTTCTCCTGAATCATCTTGACTTTTTCGGTTGTTTGTTGGATAAGTTCAGGTCCAACAGTAAGCCGTTCTCCATCTTGATACCAACACAGAGGCGTCCGACATCTCCGCCCATATAGAGCCTCATAGGGCGCCATGCCTATACTTGAATGATAACTGTTATTGTAGGTGAATTCCACTAATGGTAAGATTTCATCCCAACCTCCAGTTTGCTCTAGGGCACAGGCTCTTAACAGATCTTCTAACGACTGAATTGTTCTTTCTGATTGGCCATCAGTCTGCGGATGGTATGCGGAACTCAACCGCAACTTTGCTCCCATAGCCTCTTGAATACTTTGCCAAAACTTCAAGGTAAATCTTGGGTCTCTATCGGAAATGATACTCGTGGGTATCCCGTGAAGTCTGACAATCTCACCAATGTATATCTGAGTCAACTTCTCCAATAGATACCTTATGTTGATCGGTAGAAAGTGAGCTGATTTTGTAAGCCGATCCACAATTACCCATATCGAGTCATATCCCTTCCTGGTTCTTGGTAACCCAACAACAAAATCCATAGCAATACTATCCCATTTCCACTCAGGAATGGTTAGGGGTTGTAGCAATCCAGTTGGTCTTTGATGCTTAATCTTCGTTTTCTGGCAAACCAAACAAGACGACACACATCTAGCGATATCTCTTTTCATTCCATGCCACCAAAATAACTTCCTCAAGTAGTGATACATCTTGGTCATTCCAGGATGCATACTTAACTGACTTGAATGAGCATGTTCAAGTATGTACTTCCAGAGTTCCCCATCTTTAGGCACACAGATCCTTCCCTGGAATCTCAGAATCCCATCACTTCCTTCCTTCAATGTTGATACGCCACCTTGCCTCATCAATTCTCTTTCTCCTTGCAGGAACTTATCGATCTTTTGCTTCTCTCGAATATCTTCCATTAAGTCATTCGAGATAGTAACCCTATTCATGCAGATTTTTCCCGGTGTTAACTCTACAGATGACCATATGTCTCTAAATTGCTCTATCAGGTCCTTTTCTCTGATCATCATAGTAGAAACACTAACTGTCTTCCTACTCAAGGCATCGGCTACTACATTTGCCTTCCCGGGATGATACTGGAGTTGAAAATCATAATCTTTCAAAAATTCCAACCATCTTCGTTGCCTCATATTCAGCTCTTTATGATCATACAGGTATTTCAAACTTTTGTGGTCACTGAAGACGTTGAATATGGCTCCATACAGATAATGTCTCCATATTTTCAATGCAGAGACCACCGCAGCTAACTCTAGATCGTGAGTTGGGTAGTTCTTCTCGTGCATTCGCAGTTGTCTTGAGGCGTAAGCCACCACCTTTCCATTCTGCATAAGAACGCACCCCAAACCTTGAAACAAAGCGTCACAGTACACTTCAAATGGTTCATTAGGGTTCGGTAGAACTAACACCGGTGACGTAGTTAGCTTCCTTTTTAACTCTTGGAAACTTCCTTCACAGGAATCTGTCCATTCGAAAGGTTGATTCTTCCGGGTGAGTTGAGTGAGTGGTCCAGCGATCTTGGAAAATCCTTCTATGAACCTCCGGTAGTATCCGGCTAGTCCGATGAAGCTTCGAATTTCCGTCACTGTCGTTGGCCTTTCCCATTGTAGCACTGTTTCTACCTTGGAAGGATCCACTGCAATTCCTTCCTTTGTGATTACATGACCCAAGAATTTCACTTCATCTAGCCAAAACTCGCACTTGGATAGTTTCGCATACAGCTCTTTTTCCTTCAAGATATGGAGAACTACGCTGAGGTGCTCAGCATGGTCCTCGCGACTTCGTGAGTAGATCAGAATATCGTCAATGAAAACAACAACGAATTTGTCCAAATAAGGGCGAAAGATCCTATTCATGTAGTCCATAAATATCGCAGGTGCATTTGTCACACCAAAAGGCATCACCAGGTACTCGTAATGACCATAACGAGTACGAAAAGTGGTCTTAGGAACGTCTTCCACTTTCACTCTGATTTGGTGATAACCCGATCACAGATCGATCTTGAAAAACACAGTTGCTCCCTTCAATTGGTCCATCAAGTCATCTATCCTTGGCAATGGATACTTATTCTTAATTGTAACCTTGTTCAACTGACGGTAATCCACACACAATCTTGAAGTCCCATCTTTCTTCTTGACTAACAATACCGGTGCTCCCTAGGGTGACACACTGGGTCTCATAAATTGCTTCTCTAGGAGCTCTTCCAACTGCTTCTTAAGTTCCACAAGTTCTGCCAATGCCATACGGTAAGGTGCGATAGAAATAGGACCAGCTCCGAGTACCAAGTCGATAGCAAATTTGACCTCCCGTTTCGGTGGCAAACCAGGTACATCATCAGGGAAAACCTCAGGAAAGTCTCAAACAACAGAGATTGCGTCCATATCAACTTCACTCTCGACTTTCAAAGAAGACAATAACATGTATCCTCTAGCTCCTTCTTTCAGAAAAGCTTTCACTTGGTTGGCGGTCAAAAATCTAGAATCCTCATCCAAGGGAAAAAATATTGTTTTTCTAGAACAGTCTAACAAAACACGATTAGCAGACAACCAATCCATCCCCAATATCACATCTAATTGAGATAAGGGTAAACAGATCAAATCGATAGAAAAGATTCGACCTTCCACAATCAAAGGACATCCTAGACAAACTTTAGCAGTAACAACAGGTTTTGCGGTGGGAGTTGAGACAGTCAAATCGAAAGGTAAGGAAGACACAGGTAATCCAAGTCTTTCGACACAGTCATGTGAAATGAAAGAATGAGTAGCACCAGAGTCATATAGCACAATTAAAAGATTACCTTCAATGATACCTTCTCCTTGTATCAGATCCTCGGATTCAGAGGCCTCAGCACCACTTAGGGTGTAAACTCTGCCTCCAGCTTGTGGTTTAGAAGTTTTAGCAACATTGACGGATGGTTCCGCCTTGGTCTGGTTACAGTCTAGAGAAACGTGACCAGGTTTCCCGCACCGAAAGCAAATAAATCCCTTGATTGTGCAGTCCCTTATGAAATGCTTCTTTCCACATTTCATGCATCTCGGAGTAGTTGTAGCATTCCGACCCATCCTTCCAGGGCTTCCAGTTGGGCTTCCTCCTTGAAATTTTTGCAGTTGTTGGCTTCCAGAGGATCTGGAATAAGGCTTCTTTTGATAACGGCTTGCGTTACCACCACCTCCTCTTTGGGACCGAACGGGCCCAAAATTCCTATTTCTTGCCTCACGTTCTTGCTCCATACTTTCCAATCGGCAGCAAGTGTCAAGTAGCTCAGAAAACTGAGTAATCTTCAAAGCTATCACAATTTTCTTCACCTCGTGCCTCAAGCCTTCCTCAAACTTCCGGCACTTCCAAGCTTCATTGGGTTGAAATTGAAAATAGGTCGAGAATCTAGACAAGTTTTCAAACTTGGCGGCGTATTCGCTCACGGTCATACCTCCTTGTCGCAACCTCAGAAATTCCATCTCTTTTGCGTGCCTGGCACTTTCTGGAAAATACTTGTTCAGAAACCTTTCTTTGAACACCTCCCAAGTTATCACTCTGTTTGCGGCCTGCAATAACCTTTGTTCTCCCATCCACCAATGCTCTGCATCTCCAATCAGCATATATGCAGCATAGGTAACCTTCCGATCGTCAGCACAATTCATACCCGTAAATATTTTCTCCAGCTCCTGTATCCACAAGGTAGCTTTTTCCGGATCAAACTCCCCTTTGAACTGTGGAGGGCTAGCACGACGAAATCCCTCTAAGTTATGAACATCCGCTGTAGCCTCTAGCTGTTGTGCAGCTCTAGCCTGTTGTTGAGCTGTTTGCTGGTTCTGTTGCAGCATTGCCTCAGCCATCTTCTGTATTGCCTCAATGGCAGTAGCCATATCACCTTGACGAGCCATTGTTCCTTCTCAGATTAGACTACGCAAAACACAGAGAAAGTCAGACGTATTCATTTGAATACCAAGCAACAAAATCACAAAGAATGACACAACATAAACAAGACAGTCCAAAACCACACGACCCAAAAGAAACATAACCAGGAGCTCTGATACTAGGACAGTGTAACACCCCTTTTTTTCCCAACCCTAGTCGTAAAGGGTAAGGAGAAGGAACGTCACACAATATTAAAACAATATACAAATGAACACGAGTAATTTGAAAACACACTTTATTCTTAAATTTTTTTTTTACATGAGTCCGGTTAACACTTCTATTAAACGTACATAAGTACTTATTCGTGAATATATCGCACGAAAGAATTAAAATCCAATTTCTTTTTTCCAATGAGACGTTTGTCAAATGGTCAAAAGAAATCGACGTAGAGTGAAGTATTGATCATTCATAATATGGATAATTACATACTTTGTACCAAATATACAAGCCTGATTAATTATATTTTCAAGAGATATACAAAAGGCAAAATGTGTACCTACCCCAAGAGATACAAATATACATGCCTACTAACCCAAAGATACATCAGGCTCCCTCAAAATAAACAGACAGCCCTCAGTAGCTATCTGCCTAAAACAATCTCTAAGACTGACGAGAACTAGAAGGAACCGTAGATGGATCCTCCATTGGGTCCTCGTCGTCCGACAAGACGTCCATCACAACGAAGGAACAACAGGCAGGAGCCCAAGCAGTAGACAAGAAAGAGTCATCACGTGGGGTATAGTACATATCTGCCCACATGTCTCTTACAGGCATATAAAATTCCAACCAAACAAAAGCATGGAAGTCAAAAATAGAAGCAGTGTAGCGTCCCCACGCTAAGGACACTGTCACTTCGCCATGGTACACGCATCGATCAGTCTGCACGTTGATGTGCCAACAGTCTGGACCACCATGAAAGTTGATCCGCACATAGCCAAAAAAACCACGGGGGCGAAATGACATCTTTGAAAACTTCGATCTCAGTCGAGATAAGGCCAAAAACCCTGGAACTCCATAAGTTCCATGTCCTCCTCACGAGCATCTTCTTGGCGATACATGAACCAACCAAATAAAAGAAGTAGAGGAAAATTACAGAAAGAGGTGAGACATCCAAACTTTCAGTACCAAATTTGGCAAAGAAGAAAATAATACGGGCTACTGACGCCCACACATAACACGAATCATACATTTAACTATATAAATATTAAAATTAACAAGAATATGAGAGAATGACCACCAATAGCGATAAAATCATCAATAACAGGCAGACAACAACAGTGTTCTCAGCAGTTAACAATTTAGGTAGTTAAACAGTCATAGATGCACATGTTCAATGCATTATGAGACTCACAATGCAAAATGCAAGAGGGTACCACAAGTTCCTACTCCATGGAGCTAGACATAAACATCTTCGGAGTGAATGATCAAGGAGTAATACCAGTATCTCAGCAGCCTTAAAATACAGTGTGCTTTTCTTTCATAAAAATGTTTGCTCAATGGCTTATACATGGTACCTCAACAGTTGATCACGACATAGGACAGCGTCTCAGTCAGGATCGTCGGTGTGTCGCATTGGTCTTTCCCATGGCCCCAGTGGAGCTACCACTGTCTATTGTGAGACACGCACACCCCGATGCCCCCATGGTCAACAACATATGACACCTACGCGTAGTCTATTCGCACCCGCACATAGGTGTTATTCAACTCCTAGGCACACATTGCCTTACTAACCATGTCCAACGGACCACACATGCATGACGACACAATGTCCAATCATGTATGTTCATCAATGATGCATTCATCATGGCATATCACATACTTATGCATACATATTCCATTTTCCCAAAGTCATGGCATCATGGTTTTCTCAAGTATGAAAATAACAAGGGCTTAGCCCACATAGGGATCCATAAGAAACATTGACAATATTCATATGTATTCGTCCACAATATAATCATTTGTAACATATCGTATTTCATACCACTTAGGTCTCCACACTCCCTAATCTCATTCATGGTCTCTAATGTACATAATATTGAGTTCTCAAGTGGTAAGGCACTTCTTGAAATTCATTATGCAATCACACTTTAGAATGTTCATTTTTATGAAATCTCCCTCTCTAGAAAGCTTCCCTTATAATTTAAGTCCTTTACTCCCTCTATGGTTGCACTATCTTCACCTTAAAACCTCAATATCATTTTACTGATACTTCGTTGTTTCTGTTACGAGCGCTTAGGCGCCACGTCTGAAGCGCCTGAGCGCTGGTGGAGCGCCTAGGCGCCTAAAACGAAGCGCCTAAAACGAAGCGCCTAAAACGAAGCGCCTAAAACGAAGCGCCTGAACGCCCACCAGGTCGAGTTACAGGGGAAATTCTCTGTGTACATAGCGCCTAGAAGCTAAATACACAGCGCCTGAGTGCCAGTGTAAAATTTGGAATTCTGCAGAATTCTTTTCTGCAGAACCGTGACCCCTTCACTATCAAAGTCCCTCATTCATTTTTTTCCAACCCCCCCAAAATGTGATACTTAACATATAATCACATAATAGCTACATATAAGCTCAAAATCATCAAGACATACAATGCAAATCCATATATTCACACCAATCAAACAACCACAAAATCATGGAAATAACACAAAATAACAAAGAGAGGGATCCAACATGGATTCTCTCATCAACAAACACAAGACATTCCCTTACTAATAAGATTGGTTGAAGAGGATCATCTCCATCTTACCTATTTGGAAGACAACACAATGTGCCACTCCTTCTTGCCCTAGATTTTCGTTTTCCTCCTTCAAGAAAAACCCCAATGTGAGTGATCACCACAATGTTCACTCAAACCATGAAAAATAGGTTCTTTGTCACCAAGGTGATCAAGAGAAATGAAAATAGCAAGAAAAATGGAAGAAAGTTGAAGGCTTTACCTTAAAGCTCCAAGCTTTTGCTTCAATGGTGGAGGAAAAATGGAAGAAGAAGAAGAACCAAAAGATGGCAACAAGAAAAGGTCTTGGAATGAAGTAAGAAAGTAAGAATCTTTGATGATGAAGCAAGCAAAGGATTGTTGCTTCCAAGAATGGTTGCACGGTGGAGAAGAAGAAGAAGAAGAAAGTGAAAAAGAGAAATGGGTATTTGGGGTTAAAGAAATGAGAGTGTAATATTAGGATAAATGAGAGGAATTACTTGGGCTTCCCTTTGAAGCTTCTGCCGTAGAAGAGTGGAGAAAGGGAGAGAGAAAAAAAATGGGCCAAATGGGAAATTTCATGGAAGCTTCCTATAATGGGCTTTTAAATTAGCAAAAATATTTATTTTGAAAATAAGGCAAAAAGGGCTTGACACAAGGTAATTTTTTGAATAATGAGATAAGATTTTTATTACATGTTATTATTTATTGGACAACAATTATTGTTGGCAGAAGTCAGCATTAACAAATCTGACAGATAAATCCTTTACAGTGTTTTATTATTTTAGCTGTTAGAGTTTCTCGAAAAATATAAAACCTTGTAAACTGTGTCCGGCCTCGGGTTTAGTAAGATCCCCTGTCGAAGTTTTCATAGTTCAAGGTTCTCGGAGAAAATATCTCATTTCTCCAGTCCCGCTCAGCACATACGTAAAACAAGGAATAATATTAAAATATTATAGTTTCTCCGAAAAATCCATAAAAATTCCAGAAAATCACAAATATTATAAAATGAATACAGATAGTAGAGAAATCAAATTTTGGGGTGTTACAAGTGTGAGCAGTAGTAAGGTAAGCTGTGCAACCTTAAACTCATCTATTATGAGTCCAGCCCACAATTGAATCCAAGTCCAACTTGGATCCTAATTATTCCAATTTAGTCTTCTTGACGTGCGCGACCCTACAAGTTCACAAAACATTGGTAGTAATATTAAAATCTTATTTTAATATTACAAGTAGTGAGCAGTATCTAGCAACACATCGCTGCCACCCAAGTAATGAGAATGTCAGTGATTTGACATAACCTTTTCGTGACCAATATTTCTGTGTAGTTTAGTCCCTTTGTCCAGATATCTAGATTGAACATAAGGCATGGAATGCGTCACCTTTGTATAGTTCAATCCTTCGTTTCCTGATACCCAAGTAAACTTAATAACAACAAATGAGATCAATATCTCATATCGACTCATTTGAGTATGGCTATGTATTTCATAGTCTCACTCAATCATGGGGCTCGAAGATATCACTATTGTTTTGTAGGAGGGATAAATCCTATCTAGATCACTCATATCCCTCACATAATTCGCTGTATGTCCAATAATCGACTTTATAATCACCTTATTATAGATGACATTTGACGGCATTAAAACACATAACTTCTCATGTAGGAATCGTAGTGATTTCAGGTCAAAGGTCCTCATACACCATTGTCACTATGAGAACCGCTTATGACACTCACGTAACGATCCATGTAGTGTTCTTATGGTTGGTTTGTCCAGTGTAACACCCTAAACTTTTGGGTGAATTACCATTGTGTCCCGAATGCACTGTTTGATGTTTTTTAACTTTAGGATAAATGACCGTTATGTCCTTTTTGTACTGTTTGTTGTTTGTCTGTATGAATTACTGCTTTATAATACTATCTGTTATTTTATTTGGACATTTTGTGTGATTTGCTCCGGGACAGGAAAATAATATTTTCTGGGCCAGGGAAATCTTATTTTAATTATTCGGAGCTGGGGGATCTTATTAAACCCAATTCTGAATGATACGGTCAGTAATCTTTTAATTTTTAGGATTTAACTGTAAAATAAAATAATTTTATATTATTATAATATTATTTTATTAGTCAGTACAAATAAGCGGTAATGGACCCTGAAATGTTTTGCGGGACCCACGTTTAGTAAAAACTTAATAGGATTAGTAGCTTAATTAAAAATCATTAGTGGTGGAACATTCAAGAGCATGTGACTAAGCTTAATGACTAGGCTTAATTAGTGACTAAGCTTGATGACAAGGTTAGTGACAAGGCTAGGATTAACCAATGAGAGCAAAGCTTGGTGATCAAGTCTTAATCCTCACCATTGATCAATTCTAAGGCTAGGATACAACCAAGCTAATGGACACCTCTTGCCATTTGAAGTCTACGGCCATTCACTCATTCAAGGCCATTCTTCACTTAATTTTCATGCATCTTCTCTCTTCTCTCTCTTCCAAAAAAACACAAGACTCCATTGTTGTTTCCTTGTGAAGCATTCGGCCAAGAACCCTAGTTCACCATCCATCCACCCAAAATTTCTTCTAACCAACTTTTCTAAACCTAAACACAATTATAAGAACATCTCTAGTTGAGAGTTCTTGCAAAATCCTTCATCTTGGGCTTGAAAATCTACTTGGGAGATTTTACCTAGAAGGTGAAACTCTTTGTTTTTCATTTCTAAATTCTTTTTCAAAGTTCTAAGCCATGATTGATCCATGGTTTAAGCTTTCTTTCATGATTATAATTTGTAGAATTTTGTTTAAGCTTGTTAGGTTTTGAAGGAGTGAAAACCGAAATCCTAGAAAGGAGTGAAAGAGCATTTGTCTTCATTTAAGGTAAGAGGAAGACTTAATCTTATCATCCTTGGGTGGTGGTAAGAAGATGGAAATTGTTTGTGATTGTAGAATCCATAAGGATTCATTTGTGTGTTTGTTATTAGCTTTCCTATTTGTGATTTGTATTAATTTGTATGTCTACAAGCTTTGAAATATTGTATGTGTTAGTAGATGCATGTATAAATATTAGGATGTGAACAACATGTCAAGGATTGGATGAGTGTTCCAAAGAACACAATAACAAGGCTCACGGCCTCAACCAAAAAGAAGAACCAAAATGTTCTCATCAATTTTCTAAGAGTGTGATTTAATTAACCTAGGAAAATTAACAAGATGCAAAATTGTTTAGAGCAAGAAAAATGAATGTAGAGATCAAATAGCAATTTTAAGTATTTCGGCCAACATGCCAAAGCCAAGGATTTTTGATTTCTAAAATCATTTCCAAACCATTTTCAATTAAAAAGAAGCAATATATGTTAAAAGGAATTTTTCTACAATGAGTTTTGAAGAAATAAATTAATTAGAATTAAATTTAAGAAGTTAAAACTAATGATTTTACTGTTAGAAGAAAATACAGTAGCTTTTGTAAATTTCTAACATATAGCTCATATTATATTTTGAAGCATGTTAGTGGTTTTCAAAAGTTAAATTATACGGTTAAAAATGAAGTAAAAGGAATTTTTACAGAAAAGTTAGGAAACCATTATTATAAGTTTCTAAACAAAATACTATCAATTTTTAGTAAAAACAGACAAATAAGATAGAAAAGATATCCAAAAGACAGTATACGGTATGAAAAATGTTCTACGTAGTTTAAACGTACTAAATATTATTTCTGTTTATTTAAACAGTAAATTTTAAGGAATTCGGACAAGAAAATAATTTAAAAATCTTACGCGATTGAGAAAATGTATTAAAAACTCTACGCGATTTTGAAAACAGTAAAATATATTTACGCGATTTAAAAACGTTTGTAAAAATGACGGAATTGTGAAAACGCGATAAAATTTCTACGCGATTGACAAAATAGTGGATTTTTACTGTCGGGCTAAGTGGTGAAGCCGTACAGATTATGAAACAGTATTTGTCCGGTGGGACTTACTGTATATTTTTCTCTGCCATGAGGGCATTTGTTTCTACCATGATGGCATGATTTTGTGCCATTGAGGACATTTGCGTAAATACGCATATCTTATATACCATTAAGGGTATTCTGTTAATTTCTCTATCATGCATTGAGTTAATGCTAATTTTTGGTGGATTGATTGACGAGTTGAATCACATCGTGTTGTCGGTGCGATAAACGTAGTGTGGTTCATTTTCTTTATGGACTTGGAGACGTTAGTGTGCAGTATCCCATATGTGGACAGTTGGTCGCTCCTCTGGGCCGTGGTAACTGGCAACACACTAATGGACTCGACACACACTATATTTAATCGAGATCTTGTAAAGTCTAATAGTACATTACATGTAGTGACACGACGTTAGACAGTGTGCTACACCACTCCATGTGACTGTGGGCTATAGACGCAACGTGAGACCGCGGAATAGTTTGGTTGGGCAGCCGTGGTACTAATAGATTTTGCGGGTCATTCTCTCTGATGTCTGTATATGTTTAGCTCCATGGAGTAGGATCGTGTCATATTGCATATGTATCTATCTTGTACATTATTATCTTGTTATCGGTGACATTTTTTTTATCTAGTTATCAGTGACATTATATATATTGATTTTGTATTTCATTCTTATATGATATCTGTGTTATACCGTATTTGTGTTTATGTCGTTATAACATTCTATATTGTATAAACTGTATATCTAATTGTATTGTCGTTTTCTTATTTACCATATTTGTGATGATTTAGATTGTCTTACCTCTTTCTTGTATGTGTTATTTATATATTTTAAATTATGTGATAAAGAGTTTGAGGAAGAGGAACAGCCTCTTGAGTGTGAGTATCCCGAAGAGGAGGAGGAGCAGCAAGCCGAAGATCAGTTCTACGATCAAGAACCATCCGATCATCCATATCATTTGGATTGATTATGTGGATATGACGCTACCAGGGTTCTTTGGATTCGTGCAACTTGAGTTTCACGAAGGCTCTGAAGCCTGGCGTCTACGGGAGGATTGTGATTCAGTGACGTACATAGGGCGTCTGACTGTGACCATACGTAAGGAGTTTGATGGAGTGCCGATCTTTTCCACTATGTTGTACTTACATGTGGAGTTGCCGCTGTCTCTTAGGCGTCATTGGGGTGGTATGTTTGATGCGCCTAGCGAGATCAGCAGCGTATCGACTGCACGGACCCGTGTCCATTGAGGGTCGAGGCATCATGGATATCTATCACCTGAAGTTTCATTTGAGAGTGATCCTTCAGAGGGTTAGATATACATGATGTGTACTTGGGCGCGTCTGCGTTTGTATATATTGACCTTTTACTACTTTGTTTACTGTTTTAGTTTAAATACTTATAGTTGTGAATTATTTGTATAACTTATAACTAGTACCATATGTATATTATGTGAGATGTTGGTTTGTTTATTTTGTGTTTCCGCGTTATTTTATTTAATACTATTCTGTTTAACAAGAAGAATTTTACGACCCACAATATTATGTTACAAATGTTTTACAACTTGGGTAGATTTCATTTATCTTTCTTTTATTTTATTTTATATATGTGACATCCCCACAAGGGTGTTACATTAGTTGGTATCAGAGCCCAAGTTAGAGTCTTTTGGGGTTGTGGTTGGGTCTATTTTTGTTTGTGCTATGTGATTCTCTGTGATTTACTTCCGAAAACATGTATCTAACTTTGTTTTGTTATGCTAGAAGAAAGAAGATGTCTGGTAGATGACGAGGACGTGCGAACGTAAATCGGGAAGTGGACCCAATGATTGCGACTGCTGAAGCTATGCAGCGAATGGCTGAAGTAATTACTCAGCAAAACCTGAGAGCAGCTCAACAGCAAGATGCTACTACTGATGCCCTAAATTTATCTGAATTTAGGCATAACAATCCGCCACAGTTTAGAGGCGAGGTTGATCCTGAGAAGGCGAGTCAATGGATATAAGACTTGGAGAGAATCTTTGAAGGAATGAGATGCTCTGATGAGAAAAAGGTGACGTATGCAGCCTTTATGTTAAGGGGAGACGGAGAACATTGGTGGAGAGGAACCCGCCAGTTGTTGCAGGCTGAAGGAACAAAAATTACATGGGAGGTATTTTCTAATGTGTTTCTGGAGAAGTATTTTCCTGCAAGTGCTAGGCATGCCAAGGAGATGGAATTTCTTGGTTTACGGCATGGTAATATGACGGTGAATGAGTATGCTACTAAATTTGAGAGCTTGTCTCAGTTCTCAGATTATGTTCAAACTCGACCGGATGATGCGTGGAGATGTCGGAAGTTTGAATCGGGGTTGAGAGTGGAACTGAAACGAGGAGTGATATCTTTGAGAATGACTCAGTTTCATGCTTTAGTTGATGCGTGTGCACGACTTGAAGACTTGGAGCCGTCACGAGATCAGAGGAATCGTAACTTCGGACCAACAAGATTTCAGAGGGGTGGTAGTAGTAATACAAATCGGTTTCAGCGCAAGCCGTATTCTAGACCACCAGGGAGTCAATCTCAACGACCACCAGTTGGGGGAAGTACTAGTAGTAGTGGAGCTGGTCAAAGAGTGGCATTTACTCTAACATGTTTTAAGTGTGGAAAGAAAGGCCATATCTCTCTAGAGTGCACAATCAGAGGGACAATTTGCTTTAACTGTAAACAACCTGGGCACATGTCTAAGGATTGTACTCAGCCGGAAAAAAAACCTGTTGTTCGTTATGTTCGAGCTAATCAGCAAAAGTCAGGAGGTACTCAACCGAGGTCAGGAGGACGAGTATATACTATGACGGGAACGGAAATTTCTCAATCTGATGACCTTATTCAGGGAGAAGGAGTCATTGAAGGTAATATTTTGACTGTGTTATATGACTCTAGTGCGACGCATTCATTTATTGCATATGATTGTGTGGAAAGATTGAAGTTGTCTGTGTCTTCTCTGAATGTTAAATTGAGTGTATCTACGCCAACTGCTAAACCTGTAGTTACATCTAAGATATGTTTGGATTGTCCTGTTGTTATCAAGGACCGTATGTTTTCGGTCAACTTGATTTGTTTGCCTCATGTTGAGATAGATGTAATATTAGGGATGGACTGGTTATCTTCTAACAATATCCTTATAGACTGTGCGAACAAAACCATAGTTTTTCCTAAGGAAGAAGAGTCTGGATTCTTGACTGCTGTTAAAGTCAAGTCATTGTTGAGAGAGGGAGCACAGGGATATATGTTATTGTCTTCTTTAGAAGTCAAGAACGAGAAAGATATGAATACTATTCCTGTTGTCAATGAGTTTCCAGAAATTTTTCCTGATAATGTACCTGGATTGGCACCTGAGAGAGAAATCGAGTTTTCAATTGATTTAGTACCAGGAACAGGTCCTATCTCAATTGCACCTACCGAATGTAGCCAGCAGAGTTGGTGGAGCTGAAGAAACAATTGGTGGAACTGTTGGAGAAACAGTTTGTGCGACCGAGTATTTCACGTGGTTTCGAAAGAAGGTATTGCGGTAGACCCATAGAAAGTAGAGACTGTTTTACAGTGGGAAAGGCCTAAGACGGTGACGGAAGTTTGAAGTTTTGTTGGACTTGCTGGATATTACCGGAGGTTTATCGAAGGTTTTTCTAAGATTGCTGGACCGCTTACGCAGCTTACGAGGAAAAGTCAAACTTTTGAGTGGACGGAAGAACGTGAAGCCAGTTTCCAAGAACTGAAGAAGAGGTTAACAACTGCACCAGTGTTAATTTTACCGGATTCTAAGGGAACTTTTGATGTGTATTGTGACGCTTCTTACCAAGGGTTAGGATGCGTGTTGATGCAAAATCGGAATGTTGTGACATATGCTTCTCGACAGTTGAAGGTTCATGAGAGGAATTATCCAACACACGATTTGGAATTTGCCGCAGTGGTTTTTGCTCTGAAAGTGTGGAGGCATTTTCTGTATGGAGCGATGTTCAATGTTTTTAGTGATCACAAGAGTCTAAAGTACTTGTTTGATCAGAAAGAATTGAATATGAGGCAGAGGCGATGGTTGGAATTCTTAAAGGATTATGATTTTCAACTCCAATACCATCCAGGAAAAGCTAATGTGGTAGCTGATGCCTTAAGTAGAAAGGTGCTTAGTGTTTCGATAATGATGATAAAGGAGGAGGAATTGATTAACAAATTCTGAGATCTATGGTTGTCAGTGGAGTTCATGCCTGGAAGAGTTCGCCTATGTAAAGTCATGATCATAATGAATTTCTCGACGTAGTCTGAGATAAGCAAAAGGAAGATGCTTTTTTGCAGAATGAAAGAGAATTGTTAAAGCAAGGTCATAAGGTGACGGTAGAGGAAGGAGTAGATGGAATCTTAAGGTTTAAGGGAAGAATCTGTATGCCTGATGATTCTGAATTGAAGAAGGGGATCCTAGATGAAGCTCATACTAGTGACTTGAGTTTACATCCGGGGATGACCAAGATGTACCAAGACTTGAAAAGGTTGTTTTGGTGGCCAAGGATGAAAAGAGACGCAGCAGAATATGTGGCATCTTGTCTGGTTTGTCAGAAGGCGAAAGTTGAACATCAGAGGCCAGCTGGTATGTTACAACCGTTAGCTATTCCAGAATGGAAATGAGATAGTATCTCAATGGATTTCGTTACTGGATTACCAAAGACGAGGAAAGGTGTAACATCCCTTGATGTAGCAACCGGGGCACAATCGTCATTACACCACAGTTACTAGATCCAGGTGCGTCACAGTCATAACAACAGCAGTTTCAAAATTTATGAGTGTATTTTTGTTTTTCATATTTATACATAAATAGAAAATACGAGCCATGAATGAAATATAAATATATTCAACCCGTAATACAACCAATGAAATGATATCACATTCCTTATATATATATATATTTCATAGCCAACTTACATTAGTCACTGATGACATAGAATATAATAATTATAGAGTCAAATAAAGTACAGCGGAAGTAAAAACATTAAAGGGGAGAAGTAGTAACCCAGGGATGGGTACTACCAGCAGACAAGTCCGCAACCCCATATGCGCATGACACTCAGCGTCCTAGTTGATACAACCGGCATCAATACCTCCACACAGCTGCACTTCTATGAAAATCGAAGAAATATCATCCAGGTTCTCAACCCCATCGGCAAGGTGTGATTCCTCATCATCTTCTTCACGATCTTTTATCAAATATGTATATAAAACAGAGAATGCAGAAATATAGGAAAAAGGTGAGACACCCGCCATTCACTACCACTATTGGCAGTAAGAAAATAGTACGGCGCAGAGCGCCCACCAAGCAATACAGTTCATATATTCATCAATAACAACAACGGAATTTATAATAAAAGCAATCTAATTCTAAGCAACAATCAGAGTCCATAATAACAGTGATATTTATAGTAAAGGTAGAACAACAGTAAGCAATAGCAGGCAGATCACAATAGTATTTCCAGAAATCAACACAACAATCAGATAATCATTTACAGGTATTCATGCTCAACAGTTTATAAGACCAGTAATGAACGATGCACAATGCATGCTTTCCCAATTCCTACTCCATGGAGCTAGACTCAAATAGTCGGAGAGAAAGATCAGGAGACATGTCTGTAACTCGGCTGCCGAGGCTAGTGCTATCAATAAATTTTCTCGTGCACAATCATGGCATTGTACAGACATTCTACACTAGATCACGATATAGGACAGTGTCAAGTCCGGATCGTCGGTGTGTTTGCATCGGTTTGCCCCACGGCACAGAGGAGCTCTAAACTGTCCATGTGAGGGACCCGCACCCCGACGCCCCCGAGGTCATAACACGACCCACACTTGTCTACTCACACCCGCACTAAGGTGTGTTCAATCTCCTAGGCAACTTGGCCTTACAACAGTCCATAAGATATTCACAATGCATAAGACTCTATGCATGGACATGTATGATCATCAATGATGCATTCAACATAAGCATTGCCTCAATGGCACATCATCATTTCTTATCTCATTGAATACTGAATCAATAACTGCATAACCCACATAGGGAATCACACTTGCATCAATAATTCTCACTAGGAATATATGTTCCTACATACCACAATTTCCATGCCATGGATCCAAGAATTTCATTTTCAAAATCGTTTCTTCTCTATTGATATGAATACATATTCTTATCGCATTTAAGCAAAGTAAGATCCTTGAATCTAGGGTTTTTAGGCTATGTTTGAGTTACAAAGGACAAAGAACCATAATCCCAATTATTTCCAGCTCAAAAATCTCATTTTTTGGGTCTTGGTAATCGATTACATCACCCTGGTAATCGATTAACAACGAAACAGAATCCCTGTAATCGATTACAATCTCATTGTAATCGATTACATGATTCCTAGAATCATGTTTCGTAACTTCAAGGCCCTGGTAATCGATTACACAGCCATGGTAATCGATTACCAATTGGACAGAACCCCCGTAATCGATTACCCACAAGTTGTAATCGATTACGTGATTCCCAAAAGCACCATTTCATAAGATCATAGGCTTGGTAATCGATTACACCATTCTTGTAATCGATTACAAGCTAGACAGAATCTCTGTAATCGATTACACACAAGATGTAATCGATTACCAGATTTCCAGAATCACGATTTCGTACCCTTAAGAGCTTGGTAATCGATTACAAGCCCCGTGTAATCGATTACCACGCGTAAACTTGCAGAAAACAGAGTTCTCAGGTCCTTTAACTCAAATCAAACCAATTCTTATCATATTTAATCATCAAGATACTCAAATATACCTTCAAATCATGCAAGAGGCATCAATAAATCATACAAATCCAACAAAATGCACTATCATCAAGAACAACATAAAAATGAGAGAACTTTATACATGGATTCAGAAATCAATAACAACACACATACAAGACATTCCCTTACTACCAAGATTGGTTGAAGAGGATCATCTCCCTCTTACCTATTTGGATGACAACACAAGGTGTTACCTCTTCTTGCCCTAGATTTTCGTTTTCCCTTCAAGAAGAATACCAATGTGAGTGATTTCCATAATGTTCACTCAAACCATGGAAAAATGAGTTCTTGATCACATAAGTGACCAAGAAAAACGAAAATGGGAAGAAAGTGAAAGAAAGGTTAAGACTTTACCTCCAAGTTCAAAGCTTTAGCTTCAATGGTGAAAAATGGATGAAGAAGAAGAAGAAGAAGAACCAAGGATAACCACCAAGGAAAATAGTCTTGGAATGGTGGAAGGAAACAAGTAAATGTGATTTGTTTGGCAAAATAATGGAGTTGGTCTCCAATGTGTGGGTGTGTGTGTACGGTGGAGAGGAAGGAGAAGAAGAGAAGAAGAAGAGAAGAGAGATGTGTTAAATGTTTGGTGTTTAGAAAAATGAAGATGAGTTAATAAAAGGAAGAAAGCACCTTTGACTCCCCCAAAAAGAGTGTCTGCCGTGGAGTGAGAGGAGAGGAAAGAGAGAGAAAATGTGTTACAAGGGAAATTACTAGGAAGCTTCCCATAACAAGCTTGGATTAAATTTAATCTTTCTTTTGAAATTAAAACTAATAGATGTGATACAAAAATCAGATTTTGAATAATGTGATAATATTTTTAATACATGTTATTATTTATTGAAAAATAGTTATAGTTGACCGAAGTCAGTATTAATTTATCTGACAGATAAAATATATACAGTATTTTATTATTTCGTCTGTCGAATCTTCTCGAAAAATATAAAACCTTGTAAACTGTGTCCGGCCTCGGGTTTAGTAAGATCCCCCGTCGACGTTTCCATAGTTCAAGGTTCTCGGAAAAAATATTTCATTTCCCGGGTTCGGCTCAATGTGCACGTAAAACGAGAAATATATTAAAATATTCATCGGTTCCAAAAAATTCTAAAAGAATTCACATAAATCACAAATATTAGAAAATGACTATTCGTAACAAAATTTTCTAACTTTGGGAGCGTTATAGTCGTTCTGCCAATTCTGCTCAACGTGCGCGTAGAACGAGAAATAATATTAAAATATTCCGCGTTCTCAGAAAAATCCAGAAAAATTCCTAAAAATTCAAAATATTGTAAAACGATCATTTATCCTGAAATTATAAATTTTCGGGATGTTACAACACTTCCCTTCAAATAGAAATTTTGTCCTCGAAATTTGCATTCTTTAGGATAAATATCGACGTTGTTTCTTCACCTTATCTTCTAACCTCCATGTCGCGCTTCTAATCACGTCAATTCTAATCACCCTTACTAATGTGATCTCCTTGCCTCCATGTTGCTTTGCTACTCTATTCTCGATCTTACAGGGAGCATCCCATGGGTCAAACTCTCTTTCAATCGTACTGTGTCCTGTTCGATAACATGGCTGGGTCCAAGGATATACTTTCGTGATCATGACATACGGAAGATATCATGAAGATTTAAAAAGAAAGGATAGTAAAGATTAGTTATGGATACCGAACCAGTCCGAAAAAGAATTTAGGATAGTCCGTAGAATTTAAGTGTGAGTTTGCTGGCAACTTAAGTAAGATTACACACATTTAGCAATGCCTTTCTTCATCCCTTGTTACCATCATTCTGTTTTAGATTTTGATATACCTTGATCGTTCCGGTGTGTAAACTCGTTTTACTCTCGTGAGTTTCATTGGGAATAAACTCCTTAAGTTCTGAACCATTTGGTATGCAACCATCACTCGTGAACATTAAGATTCCGGTGAGTTCCTCCCTCGATATTCGACACCATGCCTTGGCTTAATAGCTCTTTCTTGTCTTGTAGAAATTGGTCCTTTGTTTCCACTTCTCTCGAATTCTTCCTAACTGATCATTCGAAATAACGATTATATCTAGACATACCTCATTCGGTGTTATTTCCAATGACAGCCACCTGTCCTCGAATTACTCTACTAATTCCTTCTTTTCGACCATCATAAATGAAGGTATTAGGTAGTTTTCGGTTCAAAGCATCCGCCATGGCGTTTTCTTTTCCAAGATGACTCTAAAGTTAGAGATCATGTTCCTTCAAAATCTTTAGTCACCTTCTCTGCCTCGTGTTTGGTTCCTTCTCATCGAATAAATACTTCAGGTTCCTGTGACAGCTAAGGGTGTTGAACATTGCTCCATGTAGAAAGTGTCTCTATATTCTTAGAGTAGATATAACAGCAGTTAATTACAAGTTACAAGTCAGGTAATTCTACTCACGCACCTTCAACTACCTTGAGGCGTAAGCCACAACTTCCCAGCCTTGCATGAGTACACATCCTAAACCTTGATGAGAAGTATTCCAAAAACACTTCGAATGTTTCACTGGGATCGGGCAGTATCGAAATCGGAATATTTCCTCAATCTTTGAAAGACTTTCTCCGCCTATGATGGTCCGTAAAAGTTTTGATTCTCTTTTTGTAATCGGAGCAAGTTGTTCTACTATCTTCAAGAATCTGTCGATACTCCTTCGATAAAACCAACTGATCCCGCTAGCTATGAACCTCCCTTACGGTTTCCGATCATTCCTTTTGAAGAGTTGCGTCGACCTTTCCGTGAATCCACATTATTCCTTCATTTGGAAGTTCATGATCCAAAACGGAATTTCCTTAAACGAGAATCCGCACTCTGATACTTTGGCACTTACTCCCCCTTCTCTAAAGTTAGGAAAACTATATCAAGATGTCCAACGTATCTCTTCATATCTTCGAGAATAGATCAGAATGTCATCATTAATGACAACGATAATTTTATCCTAGGTAAGGATAGAAAATACAATTCATGTTGTCCATGAATACAATAGGAGCGTTTGTTACTCCGATTGACATCACGGAATACCTATAATGTTGAAAGCACGCCCAAAAAATCATTTTGGGAACATTCTCTATTTCCACGAATCCCTCGATGACCAGGACATACATCTATCTTGGAAGGAACAACGACTCTCTCCTCACCAGCCCATTAAATCGCTCATCTTTCTCCGAGGACACTCATCCTTGATCGAAGCCTTGTTTACTTCGTGACGGTCCTCGTCTCACCAAGAAATTTCATTCTTCTCCTTAACTAACAGCATCATAGCTTGACATATGACTCCCTTCAACTACAAGAGCGGCACCTATATTCCCTTTACTCTTGGTCCTCTATGGAAAACATTAACATGTACCCTCAGGCTCCTTTCTTTTATGAGGCTTAGACTTTGTTGGCCGTTACTAATTCAAAAGTCTTGGTTTTAAAAAAAAAATCACTAAGGTGTTGATCGAAACGCTCTAGCAGGTAATAATAGGGAAACGACCAATCAATTTCTAGAATCATGGGCTCAAATAGATATGATTTTAGGTAAGCAAGATAGATCAACGGAAGATTCAGTCTTTAGTAGGAATAGAATAGATTACATAAACTTAGGTGTCAATGACAAGTCTTAGTAACAGAAATGGAAATAATTTAAGTTGAAGATAAGAAAGATACAGATGAATCCCAATGATCCATAAAGTTACAAATTGTAAAAGGAAGGGTTACCCCCAGAATTATACAGCACGATTACAGGATCATCATTTGAGGCATAACTTCCACGGTTTGGATCTCCGAATTTTGAAGTCTCAGCACCTCCCAGGGTATAAGTTCTGGCTTCTGCTTGTGGTTCTACAGCCCTTACAGCATTGACCGAAGAATTTGCCTTTGCTTGGTCGTAGTTGCGGGAGACGTGTCCAGGCTTTCCACATTTAAAACAGATTATCCCTTTGATCTTACACTCCCTCGTGAAGTGCTCATTTCCACATTTCATACATCTTGGCGAAGATGTCAGGATCTGATTGGATACACCACCATTAGTACTTTGTCCATGAGTTGGTTGTTGTTGTTGTTTCCCTGATACCCATGCGTATGGTTTTCGCTTAAACTGGTTAACTTTTCTATTATTCCTCTTTTGGAATCTAGGTAGTCCATGTTTGCCCCAAAGTCGACTTTCCTCTAATAGATTCTGGACCTCAACTTCCAATTCTCGTTGTTGCGTGGCCCTCCGATCCTGGTAAGTTGTCATCTCAGCTATCTTTTGCCTTTCTTCTGCAGTCACGACCATACTCCTATTGTCTTGTCCTGTGCTCACATGCGTACGTCTGTCACGAGCCATTGACTTTCTTCAAAGACGGACAAAACATGACACAACGAAACAAACATAATTATTTCAACGAACATTGTCTCCTCTCGGAAACTAAACCCACAAAATCACACAATTCAAACAAGACAAGTCAATCCACGAATCCTAACGATCTCTAGCTCGAACTTCTTCATTCTGCTTCCACAGCGTAATCCCTCGTAAGCCGTCAACTTCCAAACTGCTTCTCGAACCTAGTTTACACCAACTATTTCTTTCTCCAGAAGATCGGTTTTCCAAAACCTTCTGATCTCCTCACAAAAGAAATCTTATTTTCCTAACACAGTACGCCTAGGTGAAGTTATAGTTTCCTGTACACACAGAACATTATATATTGAGTAGGTCAGTCCTCAATATCATGCAACTGTCTAACAGTAGCCATCAACATTCAACCTACGGCACGCCATGCATTCCTTTCCCATCATCTCAATCAAGAGACAAGGAAGTGCACAACAGACCAAATTCTAATATGCATAAACATAGCAAGTCCATACCCCGGCTCAACAGGATGAACTGCTCTGATACCACCTAATGTAACACCCCTTGATCTAGCAACCGGGGCGCAATCGTCATTACACCACAGTTACTAGATCCAGGTGCGTCACAGTCATAACAACAGTAGTTTTAAAATTTACGAGTTTATTTTTTTTTTCACATTTATGCATAAATAGAAAATACGAGCCATGAATGAAATATAAATGTATTCAACCCCTAATACAATATATGAAATGATATATATATATATATATATATATATATATATATATATATATATATATATATATATATATATATATATATATATATTTCATAGCCAACTTACATTAATCACTGATGACATAGAATATAATAATTACAGAGTCAAATAAAATACAGCGGAAGTAAAACATTACAGGGGAGAAGTAGTAACCCAAGGATGGGTACTACTAGCAGACAAGTCCGCAACCCCATATGCGCATGACACTCAGCGTCCCAATTGATACAACCGGCATCAATACCTCCACACAGCTGCACGTCTACAAAAATCGAAGAAATATCGTCCAGGTTCTCAACCCCATCGGCAAGGTGTGATTCCTCATCATCTTCTTCACGATCTTTTATCAAATATGTATATAAAACAGAGAATGCAGAATATAGGAAAGATGTGAGACACCCGCCATTCATTACCACTATTGGCAGTAAGAAAATAGTACGACGCAGAGCGCCCACCAAGCAATACAGTCCATATATTCATCAATAGCAACAACGGAATTTATAATAAAAGCAATCCAATTCTAAGCAACAATCAGAGTCCATAATAACAGTGATATTTATAGTAAAGGTAGAACAACAGTAAGCAATAGCAGGCAGATCACAATAGTATTTCCAGAAATCAGCACAACAATCAGATAATCATTTACAGGTATTCATGCTCAACAGTTTA
Organism: Ormosia emarginata; assembly: GCA_029884605.1. Classification (NCBI taxonomy): domain Eukaryota; kingdom Viridiplantae; phylum Streptophyta; class Magnoliopsida; order Fabales; family Fabaceae; genus Ormosia; species Ormosia emarginata. Next base: position 6,603,612 of record JAQQTP010000074.1, read on the forward strand.
TAAGACCAGTAATGAACGATGCACAATGCATGCTTTCCCAATTCCTACTCCATGGAGCTAGACTCAAATAGTCGGAGAGAAAGATCAGGAGACATGTCTGTAACTCGGCTGCCGAGGCCAGTGCTATCAATAAATTTTCTCGTGCACAATCATGGCATTGTACAGACATTCTACACTAGATCACGATATAGGACAGTGTCAAGTCCGGATCGTCGATGTGTTTGCATCGGTTTGCCCCACGGCACAGAGGAGCTCTAAATTGTCCATGTGAGGGACCCGCACCCCGACGCCCCTGAGGTCATAACATGACCCACACTTGTCTACTCGCACCCGCACTAAGGTGTGTTCAATCTCCTAGGCAACTTGGCCTTATAACAGTCCACTAGACTTTCACAATGCATAAGACTCTATGCATGGACATGTATGATCATCAATGATGCATTCAACATAAACATTGCCTCAATGGCACATCATCATTTCTTATCTCATTGAATACTGAATCAATAACTGCATAACCCACATAGGGAATCACACTTGCATCAATAATTCTCATTAGGAATATATGTTCCTACATACCACAATTTCCATGTCATGGATCCAAGAATTCCATTTTCAAAATCATTTCTTCTCTATTGGTATGAATACATATTCTTATCGCATTTAAGCAAAGTAAGATCCTTGAATCCAGGGTTTTTAGGTTATGTTTGAGTTACAAAGGACAAAGAACCATAATCCCAATCATTTCCAGCTCAAAAATCTCATTTTTTGGGTCTTGGTAATCGATTACATCACCCTGGTAATCGATTAACAGCGAAACAGAATCCCTGTAATCGATTACAATCTCATTGTAATTGATTACATGATTCTCATAATCACGTTTTGTAACTTCAAGGCCCTGGTAATCGATTACACAGCCGTGGAAATCGATTACCAATTGGACAGAACCCCCGTAATCGATTACCCTCAAGTTGTAATCGATTACGTGATTCCCAGAAGCACCATTTCATAAGATCATAGGCTTGGTAATCGATTACACCATTCTTGTAATCGATTACAAGCTAGAAAGAATCTCTGTAATTGATTACACACAAGATGTAATCGATTACCAGATTTCCAGAATCACGATTTTGTACCCTTAAGAGCTTGGTAATCGATTACAAGCCCCGTGTAATCGATTACCACGCGTAAACTTGCAGAAAACAGAGTTCTCAGGTCCTTTAACTCAAACCAAACCAATCCTTATCATATTTAATCATCAAGATACTCAAATATACCTTCAAATCATGCAAGAGGCATCAATAAATCATACAAATCCAACAAAATGCACTATCATCAAGAACAACATAAAAATGAGAGAACTTTATACATGGATTCAGAAATCAATAACAACACACATACAAGACATTCCCTTACTACCAAGATTGGTTGAAGAGGATCATCTCCCTCTTACCTATTTGGATGACAACACAAGGTGTTACCTCTTCTTGCCCTAGATTTTCGTTTTCCCTTCAAGAAGAATACCAATGTGAGTGATTTCCATAATGTTCACTCAAACCATGGAAAAATGAGTTCTTGATCACATAAGTGACCAAGAAAAACGAAAATGGGAAGAAAGTGAAAGAAAGGTTAAGACTTTACCTCCAAGTTCAAAGCTTTAGCTTCAATGGTGAAAAATGGATGAAGAAGAAGAAGAAGAAGAACCAAGGATAACCACCAAGGAGAATAGTCTTGGAATGGTGGAAGGAAACAAGTAAATGTGATTTGTTTGGCAAATAATGGAGTTGGTCTCCAATGTGTGGGTGTGTGTGTACGGTGGAGAGGAAGGAGAAAGAGAAGAAGAAGAAGAGAAGAGAGACGTGTTAAATGTTTGGTGTTTAGAAAAATGAAAATGAGTTAATAAAAGGAAGAAAGCACCTTTGACTCCCCCAAAAAGAGTGTCTGCCGTGGAGTGAGAGGAGAGGAAAGAGAGAGAAAATGTGTTACAAGGGAAATTGCTAGGAAGCTTCCCATAACAAGCTTGGATTAAATTTAATCTTTCTTTTGAAATTAAAACTAATAGATGTAATACAAAAATAAGATTTTGAATAATGTGATAATATTTTTAATACATGTTATTATTTATTGAAAAATAGTTATAGTTGACCGAAGTCAGTATTAATTTATCTGACAGATAAAATTTATACAGCATTTTATTATTTCGTCTATCGAATCTTCTCGAAAAATATGAAACCTTGTAAACTGTGTCCGGCCTCGGGTTTAGTAAGATCCCCCGTCGACGTTTCCATAGTTCAAGGTTCTCGGAAAAAATATTTCATTTCCCGGGTTTGGCTCAATGTGCACGTAAAACGAGAAATATATTAAAATATTCATCGGTTCCGAAAAATTCTAAAAGAATTCACATAAATCACAAATATTAGAAAATGACTATTCGTAATAAAATTTTCTAACTTTGGGAGCGTTACAGTCATTTTGCCAATTCTGCTCAACATGCGCGTAGAACGAGAAATAATATTAAAATATTCTGCATTCTCAGAAAAATCCAGAAAAATTCCTAAAAATTCCAAATATTGTAAAACGATCATTTATCCTAAAATTATAAATTTTCGGTATGTTACAAAAGGTCATGATTCAATATGGGTTATAGTCGATAGGCTTACGAAGTCGGCTCATTTCTTGCCAATTAATATTAAGTATTCATTGGAAAGATTAACCCAGATTTATATTAGTGAGATTGCGAGGTTACATGGTGTGCCTACATGTATAATTTCTGACAGAGATCCGAGGTTTACTTCAAGGTTCTGGCGAAGTTTACAAGAAGCAATGGGAACTAAGTTGCGGTTGAGTTCAGCTTATCATCCGCAAACTGATGGTCAAACAGAGAGAACTATACAGTCTTTGGAAGATCTGTTGCGTGCTTGTGTTTTGGAGCAACGAGCAAGTTGGGATGAATTTTTATCTTTGATAGAATTCACCTACAACAACAATTTTCACGCAAGTATAGGGATCACACCCTATGAGGCATTGTATAGAAGGCGTTGTCGAACACCGTTGTGTTGGTATCAAGATGGGGAAAGTATGACTATTGGACCAAATCTTGTACAACAGACTACGGAGAAGGTAAAGATGATATAAGAAAAGATGAAAATGACGCAAAGCAGACAAAAGAGTTATACGGATAAACGAAGACAACCTCTTGAATTTGAGGAAGGTGAGCATGTATTTCTAAGAGTGACTCCTACGACCGGTGTCGGAAGAGTTATTAAATCTAAGAAACTTACTCCTAAGTTCATTGGACCGTATCAGATTATCCGACGTATAGGTCCTGTAGCGTATCAGATTGCTTTGCCGCCTTTTCTATCAAATCTGCATGATGTATTTCATGTATCCCAATTAAGGAAGTATATTCCGGATCCGATGCATGTTATACAACCAGACGAGGTACAGTTGAAAGAGAATTTGACTTATGAGACTTTACCTATTAGAATAGAGGACAGAAAGGTGAAGCAGCTTCGAGGGAAGATGATCGAATTGGTGAAGGTCATATGGAATGATGTGACAGGTGATGCTACCTAGGAACTGGAAGACAAAATGAGGGAGCAATATCCTTATTTGTTCTGAGGTATAACGAATTTCGAGGACGAAATTTTTGTTTGTTGGGGAGAGTTGTAACACCCTAAACTTTTGGGTGAATTACCATTGTGTCCCGAATGCACTGTTTGATGTTTTTCAACTTTAGGATAAATGACCATTATGTCCTTTTTGTACTGTTTGTTATTTTTCTGTATGAATTACTGCTTTATAATACTGTCTGTTATTTTATTTGGATTTTTTGTGTGATTTGCTCTGGGACAGGAAAATAATATTTTCTGGGCTGAGGAAATCTTATTTTAATTATTTGGAGCTGCGGGATCTTACTAAACTCAATTCTGAATGATACGGTTAGTAATCTTTTAATTTTTAGGATTTAACTGTAAAATAAAATAATTTTATATTATTGTAATATTATTTTATTAGTCAGTACAAATAAGCGGTAATGGACCAAGAAATATTTTGTGGGACCCACGTTTAGTAAAAACTTAATAGGATTAGTAGCTTAATTAAACATCATTAGTGGTGGAACATTCAAGAGCATGTGACTAAGCTTAATGACTAGGCTTAATTAGTGACTAAGCTTGATGACAAGGTTAGTGACAAGGCTAGGATTAACCAATGAGAGCAAAGCTTGGTGATCAAGTCTTAATCCTCACCATTGATCAATTCTAAGGCTAGGATACAGCCAAGCTAATGGACACCTCTTGCCATTTGAAGTCTACGGCCATTCACTCATTCAAGGCCATTCTTCACTTAATTTTCATGCATCTTCTCTCTTTTCTCTTTTCCAAAAAAACACAAGACTCCATTGTTGTTTCCTTGTGAAGCATTCGGCCAAGAACCCTAGTTCACCATCCATCCACCCAAAATTTCTTCTAACTAACTTTTCTAAACCTAAACACAATTCTAAGAACATCTCTAGTTGAGAGTTCTTGCAAAATCCTTCATCTTGGGCTTGAAAATCTACTTGGGAGATTTTACCTAGAAGGTGAAACTCTTTGTTTTTCATTTCTAAATTCTTTTTCAAAGTTCTAAACCATGATTGATCCATGGTTTAAGCTTTCTTTCATGATTATAATTTGTAGAATTTTGTTTAAGCTTGTTAGGTTTTGAAGGAGTGAAAACCGAAATCCTAGAAAGGAGTGAAAGAGCATTTGTCTTCATTTAAGGTAAGAGGAAGACTTAATCTTATCATCCTTGGGTGGTGGTAAGAAGATAGAAATTGTTTGTGATTGTAGAATCCATAAGGATTCATTTGTGTGTTTGTTATTAGCTTTCCTATTTGTGATTTGTATTAATTTGCATGTCTACAAGCTTTGAAATATTGTATGTGTTAGTAGATGCATGTATAAATATTAGGATGTGAACAACATGTCAAGGATTGCATGAGTGTGCCAAAGAACACAATAACAAGGCTCACGGCCTCAACCAAAAAGGAGAACCAAAATGTTCTCATCAATTTTCTAAGAGTGTGATTTAATTAACTTAGGAAAATTAACAATATGCAAAATTGTTTAGAGCAAGAAAAATGAATGTAGAGATCAAATAGCAATTTTAAGTATTTCGGCCAACATGCCAAAGCCAAGGATTTTTTATTTCTAAAATCATTTCCAAACCATTTTCAATTAAAAAGAAGCAATATATGTTAAAAGGAATTTTTCTACAATGAGTTTTGAAGAAATAAATTAATTAGAATTAAATTTAAGAAGTTAAAACTAATGATTTTACTGTTAGAAGAAAATACAGTAGCTTTTGTAAATTTCTAACATATAGCTCATATTATATTTTGAAGCATGTTAGTGGTTTTCAAAAGTTAAATTATACGGTTAAAAATTAAGTAAAATGAATTTTTACAGAAAAGTTAGGAAACCATTATTATAAGTTTCTAAACAAAATACTGTTAATTTTTAGTAAAAACAGACAAATAAGATACAAAAAATGTCCAAAAGACAGTATACGGTATGAAAAATATTCTACGTAGTTTAAACATACTAAATATTATTTCTGTTTATTTAAACAGTAAATTTTAAGGAATTCGGACAAGAAAATAATTTAAAAATCTTACGCGATTGAGAAAACGTATTAAAAACTCTACGCGATTTTGAAAACAGTAAAATATATTTACGCGATTTAAAAACATTTGTAAAAATGACGGAATTGTGAAAACGCGATAAAATTTCTACGCGATTGACAAAACAGTGGATTTTTACTGTCGGGCTAAGTGGTGAACCCGTACAGATTGTGAAACAGTATTTGTCCGGTGGGACTTACTGCATATTTTTCTCTACCTTAAGGGCATGAGTTTCTGCCATGAGGGCATGATTTTGTGCCATTGAGGGCATTTACGTAAATACACATATCTTATATACCATTAAGGGTATTCTGGTAATTTTTCTATCATGCATTGATGAGTTGAATCACATCGTATTGTCGGTGCAATAAACGTAGTGTGGTTCATTTTCTTTATGGACTTGGAGACATTAGTGTGCAGTATCCTATATGTGGACAGTTGGTCGCTCCTCTGGGTCATGGTAACTGGCAACACACTAATGGACTCGACACACACTATATTTAATCGAGATCTTGTAAAGTCTAATAGTACATTGCCTGTAGTGACACGACGTTAGACAGTGTGCTACACCACGCCATGTGACTATGGGCTATAGACGCAACGTGAGACCGCGGAATAGTTTGGTTGGGCAGCCGTGGTACTAATAGATTTTGCGGGTCATTCTCTCTGATGTCTGTATGTGTTTAGTTCTATGGAGTAGGATCGTGTCATATTGCATATATATCTATCTTGTACATTATTATCTTGTTATTGGTGACATTTTTTTTATCTAGTTATCAGTGATATTATATATATTGATTTTGTATTTCATTCTTATATGATATCTGTGTTATACCGTATTTATGTTTATGTCGTTATAACATTCTATATTGTATAAACTGTATATCTGATTGTATTATTGTTTTCTTATTTACCATGTTTGTGATGATTTAGATTGTCTTACCTCTTTCCTGTATGTGTTATTTGTATATTTTAAATTATGTGATAAAGAGTTTGAGGAAGAGGAATAGCCTCTTGAGTGTGAGTATCCCGAAGAGGAGGAGGAGCAGCAAGCCGAAGATCAGTTCTACGATTAAGAACCATCTGATCATCCATATCCTTTGGATTGATTGTGTGGATATGACGCTACCAGGGTTCTTTGGATTCGTGCAGCTTGAGTTTCACGGAGGCTTTGAAGCCTGGCGTCTGTGGGAGGATCATGATTCGGTGACGTACGTAGGGCGTCTGACTGTGACCATACGTACGGAGTTTGATGGAGTGCCGATCTTTTCCACTATGTTGTACTTACATGTGGAGTTGTCGCTATCTCTTAGGCGTCATTGGGTTGGTATGTTTGATGCGCCTAGCGAGATCAACAGCGTCTCGACTGCACGGACCCGTGTCCGTAGAGAGTCGAGACATCCTGGATATTTATCACCTAAAGTTTCATCTAAGAGTGATCCTTCAGAGGGTTAGATATACATGATGTGTACTTGGGCGTGTCTGTGTTTGTATATATTGACCTTTTACTGCTTTGTTTACTGTTTTAGTTTAAATACTTATAGTTGTGAATTATTTGTATAACTTATAACTAGTACCATATGTATATTATGTGAGATGTTGGTTTGTTTATTTTGTGTTTCCGCGTTATTTTATTTAATAATATTCTGTTTAACAAGAAGAATTTTACGACCCACAATATTATGTTACAAATGTTTTACAACTTGGGTAGATTTTATTTATCTTTCTTTTATTTTATTTTATATATGTGACATCCCCACAAGGGTGTTACATCCAGTATATTATTACTCTAATATGTACCCATGTGAAGACTTGATATCTCATATCCATGATCCATGAGATGTGGTCATCAGTCTACGCACATACTAGTCTCATTGCATTATTATTGTCCTAATTAATAATAATACTTGACCATGGACATTGAAGAATAGTATTTTATCTAATAGGATCTCACCATCAAGTCATCCTCTTAATGTCCTATGGCATCAAACTTACTATTCTAAGGACTTTATTATGTCTATAAAAAAAGAACACAATAAATGAAATGCCTCATATATTAAAAATAGCATAACATAATGTATGTAAATACAGACAAAATGTATCGACCTCTAGGGCACACACCTACAATCTCCCACTTGCACTAGAGCCAATCAGGCATATGTCTAATGCCTAAAGACCTAGTGTGACCCTCATGCTTCTACTGTACAAGATGCTTCATCAGTGGATCAGCAATGTTATCATCTGTTAGTACTCTGCATATCTTTACATCTCCTCTATCGATGATCTCTCGAATGAGATGGAAGTGCCTAAGTATATGTTTGGATCGCTGGTGAGATCTAGGCTCCTTATCTTGTGCAATGGCTCCATTATTATCACAAAAGAAGTCCACTGGGTCCACAATGCTAGGAATAGCGCTAAGTTCAGAAATGAACTTCCTGATCCAAATGGTCTCTTTTGTTGCATTGGAGGTAGTAATATACTCAGCCTCTGTGGTAGAATCAACGACTGTCTCCTGCTTTGAACTCTTCCAGCTCACAGCCCCACCATTCAGAAAAAAACATAACCCGATTGCGATCTAGAATCGCCCTTATTAGTTTGGAAGCTAGCATCAGTGTAACCCTTTACAACTAGCTCCTCCTCGGCTCCACATACCAAGAATGAACCCTTAGTCCTTCTCAAGTACTTAAGAATGTTCTTGACAGTAGTCCAGTGACTCTGATCAGGATTAGATTGGTACCTACTCGTCATGCTCAAAGCATACGAGATATCTGATCGAGTACATAACATGACATACATGATAGATCCAATTGCAGATGTATATGGAATCATGCTCATACGATCCCTCTCATCCTTGGTGGTAGAGGATTGAGCCTTTGATAGGCTTACACCATGCGACATAGGAAAGAGTCCTTTCTTGGATTCATGCATGTTAAATCATTTTAACACTTTGTCTATGTATGTACTCTAGCTTAGGCTAAGCAGTCTTTGTGATCTATCTCTATAGATCCTGATACCTAACACATAGGCAGTTTTGCTCAAGTCCTTCATAGAAAAGCACTTCCCTAACTAAGTCTTTACAGACTGTAGGGTAGGGATGTCATTTTCGATGAGTAGTATGTCATCTACATACAACATTAGAAAGACAATTGCGCTCCCACTAACCTTTTTGTAGACACAAGATTCTTCTTCATTCTTGATGAAACCGAACTGTTTGATTGTATCATCAAAACAAAGATTTCAGTTTCTAGAAGCTTACTTCAATCCATAAATAGATCGTTGCAACTTGCACACCTTTCCAGCATCATGTGGAGTGGTAAAACCCTCAGGTTGTGTCATGTACACATCCTCGAGGAGATTTCCATTAAGAAAAGTAGTTTTGACATCCATTTGCCAGATTTCATAATCATGGTATGCTACAATAGCAAGTAAGATCCGAATGGATTTAAGCATTGCAACTAGGGAAAAAGTCTCATTATAGTCTACACAATGAATTTGCTTGAAACCTTTAGCCACCAATCGCACCTTAAAGGTATGCACGTTACCATCTATGTCAGTTTTCTTTTGGAAAACGCACTTGCACCCAATGAGTTTTACCCCTTCAGGTGGGTCAACCAAGGTCCATACCTAGTTGGCATACATGGATTCCATTTCAGATCTTATGGCTTTAAGTCATTTCTCATATTCTAGGCCAATAATGGCTTCCTGTTAAGTCACAGGCTCATCTTGATCCATGAGCAATACGTCACCTTATTGGATCAGGAGAAATCCATATCTATCTGGTTGATGACGTTGCCTTGGTAGGATTATAGAAATAGTATCCCTTGGTTTCCTTGGGATACCCACAAAGAAGCATTTATCTGATTTAGGCCCAAGCTTATCAGAAACTTGACGTTTCACATAAGCTTCACAACCCCAAATCTTCATGAAAGACATACTGGGTCATCTCCCAGTCCATATCTCATATGGTATCTTTTGAACCTTTTTAGATGGGACACGATTAAGTGTGAAAGCTGCTGTTAATAGTGCATGTCCCTAGAAGGAGCCTGGAAGGGCTGTATAACTTATCATGGATCGAACCATGTCCAACAAGGTCTGGCTCCTCCTTTCAGATACACTATTCCATTGTGGTGTTCCTAGAGGAATGAGTTGATGTATTATCTCACACTCTTTGAGATGATCATCAAATTGTTGACTCAAGTATTCACCACATCGATCTGATCGAAGGATTTTAATACTCTTGCCAAGTTAGTTTTGTATTTCATTCTTGAATTCCTTGAACTTTTCAAAGGATTATGATTTATGTCTCATAGGGTATACAAATCCATATCTACTGAAATCATTAGTAAATGTAATGAAGTACTGAAAACCGCCTCAAGCCAGTGTGTTTAGGGGTCTACATACATCACTATGTATAAGGCCCAAAAGATCACTAGCCCATTCACCTTGTCCAGTGAATGGGGCCTTTGTCATCTTCCCAAATAAATAAGATTCACATATCTCATATGATTCGAAATCTAATGAGTCCAAGAATCCATCTTTATAGAGTTTGGAGATGCGTTTCTCATTTATGTGACCCAAACGACAATGGCAGAAATAAGTTGGGTTCATATCATTTGATTTAAACCTCTTTGTATTTATGTTATAGATGGGCATTTCGAGATTAAGGACATAAAGTCCATTACTCAGTTGTGCACTACCATAAAATATATCATTCAAATAAATGGAACAACATTTGTCCTTTATAATAAAAGTAAAGCATTTATTGTCCAAACAAGAAACAAAAATTATATTTCTACTCATAGCAGGCACAAAATAGTAGTTCTCTAACTTTATTACAAGCCCATTGCACAAAGATTAAAGATAAGTCCCTACTGCTAATGCAGCAACCTTTGCCCCATTTCTAACTCGTAGGTTGACTTTGCCCTTAGTCAATGGTCTACTATTCTTTAAATCCTGTACATTTACACAAATGTGAGATCCACTTCCAGTATCTAATACCCATGATGCAGAAGTAGATAAATTGACTTCTGTAACAAAAATAGCTATAGCGGAAGTCTCACTTCCCTTCTTCTTCTTGAGCTCTTCCAGGTACTTGGCACAGTTCTTCTTTCAATGTCTGGTCTGACCACAGTGGAAGCACGTACCTTCCTTAGCCACTCCACCCACTGGTTTCAAGCTAGAAGTGCTAGACTTGGATTTATCCTTGCCCTTGTCCTTGCACATGCCCTTGGGCTTCTTCTGCTATTTCTTGCCCTTATTATTTTGGACCATCATAATGGCCTTACCTTTGCCTTTATTTATGTTCTGCTTAATAGTTCTCAACATGCTTAGTAAGTCTGGTAGTGATTTGTCAATTTCATTCATGTTGTAGTTCATGACGAATTGACTAAAACTTTCCAGCAACGGTTGCAGGACTAAGTCAGTGGCCAACTCTTAGCACAATGAAAAACCAAGTCTCTCCAAGTTTTCAATGTGCCCAATCATCTTGAGTACATGAGCACCGACAAGGCTTCCTTCTACTAGCTTGCACAGAAACAGTGCTTTAGAGACCTCGTATCTCTCATATCTAGCCTACTCTTGATAGAGTTTTTTGAGATGTACGATCATATCGTAGGCATCCATGTTCTCGTGTTGCTTTTGAAGCTCAGAGTTCATGGTGGCTAGCATTAGACATCCGACGTCCAAGGCGTCATCTTGATGCTTCTTATAAGCATCTATTTCAACTCTAAAGGGCATTAGTAGCAGGTAGCTCAGGAACATGTTGCTCTAAAACATACAACTTTTTCTCTTACTTGAGGACAATCCTCAAGTTCCTATACCAATCTAGGAAATTTATCCCAAATAACTTGTCCTTCTCAAGGACTGATTGCAATGATAAGTTACTTGAAGTGTTTATTGCCATAATAATCTATCAACAAAAATATGCAAAATATAAGTATCATTCCATAAACATATTTAACAAGGTCTTTAATTAAATATGTCTCCCACTATGTTATTCAAATCAATGACCCTCAACATTGACTCAAAAAATCCCATCGTAAGATTTCTCAGTAGGCCAAGATCCATATTTCACCTAGCTTTGAGTCAGCTTTGGCTAATCACCCAAAATTTGGTTATTTAGGTAGGAAACTCTTTCCAATTACATCACATGCAACTCTTGGATAGTTGGGTGAATAACACTTATTCTAATCCTTCCAATGGACTAAAGCCCAACTTCATGCCTCTAAGCCTTAAATCCTATTGAAATGGCCTAGTTAAGTCAAACCCAATGGTTGGCAGTTGGATATTACCCTTATCCCATCGCATCTTATTAATATAGATAAAGGCATCCTATTTTGGCAGACCTACACTTAATTGATACTAGTCTTGATGAGTGCCACGCACTGGAAGACATCACATAATGACTTAATAATTTATTTGAGGAAATTTTTATTATTAGATCTCACTATTTATTAAACTTGTTTAACATGCCATAAACATTATCCATGCATCTCATACATATAAAGTATATAATAAATATGACATGGTTATGGCCCTAAGAGAGAACCATTAACTAAAACGAGGGAGCGAACTAGCTTCACAAGCGTCTACCACCAACGTCCTCATTTGATGTTGTCTTCTTTTCTCCATATCAAGATTATATTATATAGAAACCTCTCTTACATTCAAGGGAGTTAGGTGAGAAGAGAATGTACAATCAGAATATAGAGAGAAAGGCATGACACACAGGTTGTATTTTAAAATAACCAAAATAGCATAAAAGAAGGACTAAGGCCATAGCCATGCACCATGCACCACAAAGTACACATAAACATAAAGCAATAACACATTATTATTTTGTGAGTTATAAAACAAATTTGAATATTGCACCTTAGAAAAGATGCTCTACGCAGAGATAGCACAAGGTTCGGGGCAGTGCCTCGGTCCAATTTTTTTTTATTTAAATACCACCACTGGTTTCTTGAACAAAAAACTGAGTTGGACCTCTTTCGCCTCCGTGATGGCTAGGGCAACAACATTTAAACCCTTATGCTGCTGTCACATGAACACTTCATGGCCGCCGTCAGTTATCCAGAAATAGGGTTTCTAGAATGCATAAGGGCATGAACACTTCATGTCATGGTGAACCCTTGTGCCGCACACTAAGAACTAGGTTTCCAAACCCTTGCGCCATGCTGCTATCCAGAAATAGAGTTTGCCTGACATCAACACTTGATGTCGTTGCAAACCAGAAACAAGGATTGCATAACCCTTGCGCCGTTGTCCAGAACGTTGTCTAGAATGAGGTTTGGTTGACATCAACGCTTGATGCCTCCACAACCAGGAATCCAGAATACCATCCAGTAACAATGTTGTTCAAAATGCTGTACAAATCACATACATACCAGAAAACATCGCAATAACATACATATATAACAGATTCATTATTTCGAAAACATCACCATGGTTTCGCATACAACACATCAAACAGAATATGTTTGTCCAAAGGTTTCAAATGGATTCAGAAATAACATATAAAGATCATCTCTTTTACAAAAAGAAAGCAACGAATCATGTTATTTCATACAAACGAAAACAGAAAAAACTGAATCATGGTTTTGCAAGATGCTATGATACCACTGTTAGGAATTACGGATACATCATGTAGCAGAATAATAAAAACTCCCTTATAGGATCCATGCGAAAAAGCCGTAATCCGAGTTTTTAAAAGTGTTTACCTCTTGAAGCGTGATAAACACAAGTGATGAGAATCATCAACACCGTAATAGTGATGATGTCTCCACGGTATCCACACAAACAAACTTCCAAAAACATCCAACGTCTGTGGTCATTGAGTTTGACCTCTCTGCAACAGTTTTAGCTGCGAAGAGAAGATAAGGAAACTTGTCACTCTCTCACTCACTTTTTGTAGGTGCAGCTAGGGTTCTGTAATGTCTGCTTAGCAGCCCCTTTAGCAGTACTATTTATAATAGTGACTGCCTTAAGTGAGTGTGAGCAGTAGTAAGGTAAACTGTGCAACCCTAGACTCATCTATTATGAGTTCGACCCACAATTGAATCCAAGTCTAACTTGGATCCTAATTACTCCAATTTAGTCTTCTCTATGTGTGCAACCCTGCAGGTTCTCATAATGTTAGCAGTAATATTAAAATCTCATTTTAATATTACAAGTAGTGAGCAGTATCTAGCAACACATCCCTGCCACCCAAGTAATGAGAATGTCAGTGATTTGACATAACCTTTCCATGACCAATGTTTCTGTGCAGTTTAGTCCCTTTGTCTAGATTTCTAGATTGAACACAAGACATGGAATGTGTCAACCTTGTATAGTTCAATCCTTCATTTCTAGATACCTGAGTAGACTTAATAACAACAAATGAGATCGATATCTCATATCGACTCATTTGAGCATGGCTATGTATTTCGTAGTCTCACTCAATCATGGGGCCCGAAGATATCACTCTTGTTATGTAGGTGGGACAAATCCCATCTAGATCACTCACATCCCTCCACATGATTTGCGGTAGGTCCAATAACTGACTTTATAATTACCTTATTCTAAATGACGTTTGACGACATTAAAACACACAACTCCTCATGTAGGAATCGTAGTGATTTCAGGTCAAAGGACCACATACACCATTGTCACTATGAGAACCGCTTATGACACTCACGTAATGACCCATGTAGCGTTCTCATGACGGGTCTATCCAGTACATTATTACTCTAATATATACCCATATGAAGACTTCATATCTCATATTTATGACGCATCAAACGTGGTCAACAGTCTACGCACATACTAGTCTCAGTGCATTATTGTTATCCTAATTAACAATAATACTCGACCAGGGACATTTAAGAATAATGTTTTATCCAATAGGATCTCACAATCAAATCATCCACTTGATGTCGTACGGCATCAAACTTACTATTCTAAGGACTTTATTATGTTTATGAAAAAAGAACACAATAAATGAAATACCTCATATATTAAAAATAGCATAATACAATGTATGTAAATACAAGCAAAATATATCGACCTCTATGGCATACACCAACAATCTCCCACTTGCACTAGAGCTAATTAGGCATATGTCTAATGCCTAAAGACCTAGTGTGACCCTCATGCTTCTGCTGTGCAAGATGCTTCATCAGTGGATCAGTAATGTTATCATCTGTTAGTACTCTGCATATCTTCACATCTCCTCTACCGATGATCTCTCGAATGAGATGGAAGTGCCTAAGTATATGTTTAGATTGCTGGTGAGATCTAGGTTCCTTAGCTTGTGCAATGGCTCCATTATTATCACAATAGAGGTTCACTAGGTCCATAATGCTAGGAATAGCGCCAAGTTCAGAAATGAACTTCCTGATCCAAAGGACCTCCTTTGCTGCATTGGAGGTAGCAATATACTCAGCCTCTGTGGTAGAATCGGTGACTGTCTCCTGCTTTGAACTCTTCCAGCTCACAGCCCCACCATTCAGGTAAAAAACATAACTTGATTGCGATCTGGAGTTGTAACACCCTGAAAATTATTTGTTTCATGATAAATAGTCATTTTATAATATTTGTGATTTTTGTGAATTTTTGTGGATTTTTCTGAAAATGTTGAATATTTTAATATATTTCTCGTTTTACGTGCGCACTAAGCTGAGCTGAAAAAATAAAATATTTTCCTCGAGGCTAGTAAACCTTGAATTATGGAAACGTCGACGGGGGATCTTACTAAACCTGAAGTCGGGCATAATTTACAAGGTTGCGTTTTTCGAGTTTTTTATATGATAAATAAAAATCGCTGGACAATTTATTATCCGTTGGACAATAAATACTGATTTCTGTTAACTGTAACATTTGTCCATTGGATAATAGCTTGTATTAAAATGTTTGTCATATTTTTAAGAGTGTCAACTTTATGTCATATCATGTTGACTTTTGTAAAAATTTAAGAAAGCTTCTCAAAGAAGCTTTGTACAATGCTTCTCAAGGAAGCTTTACCTAAGTTTCTAGAAGCAAATTTTCCCTCCTCTCTCTCCCACACTCCACGACAATGAGGGCCAAAATGGAGCCAAAAATTAGCTTATCACTTATCATCTTTTTCATTTCTAATTTCAAAATCACCAAAAGTTATCATCACTTTTCTAACACCTTCTCTCTCTACACTTTCTCTCATTTTCCCTCACACATTTTCTCTTCCTCTTCTCATCTCCTCTTCCATGGCAAACCCTCACCACTTTCCTCCATGGATTGCTTGACTTTAAGCTCACACCTTGCTTAAATCTACTCTTCCTTTGAAGATCTATCTTCCTTGTTGAAGCCATTCTTTAAAAAGCTCACTTCTTCCTCTCCATTTTCTCCTCTCTTCCACGACTAAGGAACAATGTTTTTGGCCATTCAAGTTTTTCATTCAACTAACCTTATTTCCTACCTTTTTTCACCACCTAGAACACTTTCTCTTTGTGACCATCACCAAAATCCACCATTTTCGTTTTTTTTCCATTTAAGCTCTAAAGTTTGAGACTTTAAGGTAAAGTTCATGACTTTTCCACTCTTCCTTCTCATTTTCATGATTTTTGATCTCTTAGGTGATCAAGGGTTCCTTTTCTAAGCTTTGGTTGTGATTTTTGTGAGTTTGGATGTCCTAGGGTTTTTGTGTTGGTGGAGCACGAAATTCAAGAACAAAGGAGCTTGCTTTCTTGTGTTGTCTTCTCTTGGTAAGAGGGAGATTATCCATTGTGAAACCTTAGGCAAATCTTTGAGTTAGAATGCCTTAGTGTTACCCAAGTGGCTTCAGTACTCAAGAGGGGGGGTGAATTGAGTAATCAAAAACTTTTTCGTAAACCCTTTTTAATACAAATTTCTTGAAGCAATATAATTAATATGTATAAAGATGATAAAATGCCTTAAGAACAGAAAATAAACAATTATACAATGATAAATAAATTACAATAAATAAAGAGATAAAGGATAGAGGAGCAGGCACAATATTTATCCTGGTTCGACCACCAACCACTTGTGGCCTACGTCCAGTCCCCGAAACACAGTTCGAGATTTTTTACTATTCAACACAAACTTAAAAACAGGTGCTTGCAACCTTTACATAACTGGGATATCTCACCCTATTTACTAGAGGGATACCTCACCCCCTATGAAGGATACCTCACCTTCCTTACAACAAGGGATACCTCACCCTTTACTAGAGGGATACCTCACCCTCACAATTTCACTAAGGGATACCTCACCCTTTTACAAAAGTATCAGAATAATAGATGAAAAGAATCTCTCACACAGAGCAAATATTACAACTTGAAGCACTATGGAGCTCTCTAGGGATATCTCAAGATTTTAGCAAAAGGAGCATAGAAAATGTAAGAAAAATAGTGAATCACGTTTTTAATACAAGCAAATAGTTCAAATGGTTTTTGGCCAGCCTTCAGAAGAGACCCAAGGTCTCTATTTATAGGCCAATGAAGAAAAGAGCCGTTGGGTATAATTAAAAGCAAAAATATGGCCATTTCTTTCCATTTTCAAAAGCTTCGTAAAGCCATTTCTGGGATACGGTATTCGAATGCCTTATGAGGTATTCGAATGCCTCATTTTGAAAAGCTCCATGAAAACCAATTCGAAGAAGGTTATTCGAATACCTTAGTAGGTTATTCGAATACCTTGATTTAAAATGACTTTGAGAAACGATTCGGACAAAGGTTATTCGAATACCAAGTGTAGTTAATCGAATACCACTTTGAAAAAAGAAAACGTACAAACTTTAAAACATGGTTATTCGAATACCATATGGTGTATTCGAATACCTATAATAAAACAGCTTTACGCAAAAGCGAAAAACGTAGAGTTATTCGAATACCTTATGGGGTATTCGAATACCCCTGATATAAAATCAGTTTTAAATGCTTTTAAATGTCCAGAAAATGATTCTTTAAGTTTAGAAAAATAATTTTGAAAACATTTCTTTGCAACCAAAAATAATGAGATATCCAGTGAGTCTTTTTACAAAGATCCTAAGTCCTAGAGCTATTCTTGAAAGTCTTGGACTTGGTCTTGCCTTCATCTTCGTTATGTTTGTTGTCATCAAAACCATTATCCATGATAACTAGCCAATTACATTCTCCCCCTTTTTGATGATGACAAACTAACAATTGAGAAAGGCATTAGTTCATAGAAATTGGAATTCACAAAGATTGTTTAGAGATACTTACTCCCCCTCTTTTTCATAAGAGGTGATTTACATTAGAGATATGCACAGCAGCTCCCCCTTACTTTTGGAATTCAATTTCTATTTTTGTTTTTACTTTTTCTCCTCCTGACTTTTCTCAAACAAAGACATTCAAACTTTTTCTCCCCCTTTTGTCATGATCAAAAAGATGGGACAAGATAAATCATAAGGCTAAACAGAGTATATGCCAGTCCAACATGATATGTTCATTCAGCATACAAGAATGGAAACAGAGGTTAATTTTATAAATTTAGCAATATAAGCACAATATTCAGCACATAAGCAAAGATAAATTCATGCATTAAATAATTTATTATTTTTTATTATCATCAAAACAGTCATTACATTTATCACGAAAATAACTTATATTTGATACCACATGTTATTAAAAAGTTAACACTCACTTGTTACCAAGATGTAAGATCTTTACCACTTGTTATCAATTTCTTATAAATTTGCCATCTATCAAGAGAATCATAGATATTTTTACTTTGATAAAATATGCTATAGGGATCAGAGCATTGTATAGAACTAACGTAATTTACCCTATATGCAATGGCAAAAAAAAAATCTAATTTGGCACTTTTGTCAATGCTAAGCATGCTACTCATGTAAGAACAAAATATTTAATTATTTAAGATCAATTAATCAACGAGTATCATACAATCCATATAGAATATCATAATTATTTAGGGATAGAGATACTTATTGAGTTAGATAAAGAGAGATGCTTCGTTGTAGTATTCTTCGTTTATTGGTCCTCTTGAGCTTTCTTCCATTAAGTATTCCATTTCAATGTACTTGAAGAAAGTCTCCTCATGTCCTCTTCATTTATTTTCCTCAAGTTGAATAATTTGTATTTAAGAGTTTGCTTGAGGTAGTTAGACCCCTACAAAATAATTCAAAGCATTTTCTTTGGTATCCATTAATTTTTGGATCCATAGAGGTAAGTCAAACTCATAAGCAAGTAAATCATTCAAAATAATAAATCAAAAATAACAAATGAGTTCACAAGGGCAAAAGATATTGCATTGATTAATTTGGCCAATTAACCACTTGTTTGTTACCGCTTGTTACCACTTGTTATTACGTTCATACAACTTTGTTTGATACCACTTGTTGCACTTGTTCATATATTTATTTAAAACAGTACCCAATTACATTAAGCATTTACCTTACAAAGAATTTAAATATGCAGCATATTCTAGAGAAAAAGAAGGTGAAAGAGCAAGCAAAAAAAATATGCATTTAAGAACATCATGTAATTTTCATTTAAGGTACAAAACATAGGCTCAGAAACTAAGATGTATTTTATCTAAAGCATGTTATTCATAGTCAGAAAGTGTTTACATTGCATATGCAAAAAAAAAAGACAGAAACAGAACAGAGAACGTGCTGTAAATTTGGCTTTCAGCTATGTGGTATTCGAATACCTTTTGCTGTATTCGAATACCCATCACATTTATAAACTCCAGAAGGAGCAAGTATTCGAATGCCTTGGAAGGTATTCGAATACTCCAGATAGCATGTAACAAGTACTGATAAAGATGTCTCAGATTATTCGAATACATATTTAGGTATTCGAATGCACCAGCTTATAAAACCATAAGAACTCTGTACTGATGTATGGTATACGAATACCATGGGAGGGTATTCGAATAGACCTATCAGAAAAAAACATAGATTTTCACGTATAAAGCAATGGTATTCGAATACCAAAGATAGTTATTCGAATCACTTAAACATGAAAGCATATATATATGTCCAGAACTACATGTTTGAGAGACGAAAACCTTACCCGATGATGGAAACACAAAAACAATACCGTAAGAGAGCTTGCCTTATTATTTGCCATTATTTTCTTATCTGTTCCAATGATTAAGAACTTATTTCATGGTTGCAACTTCAAGCCTCAAGAAAAGAAGGAAGAGAGCTTGAAATTATTTCTGGTCTTGTGCTCGCAGTAGCCACTTTAAAAAAAATGCCGAAGTCAGTTCTTGGCTTTCAAGCACACCTGCAACACAATTTAATTTTTGGTTTTTGGTACCCAAATTTTCTTGGGTCCTTGAATGTCAGTTTTGGGTATAGTACCCTTAGGAACGCAAACCATTTTTGTTCCAATTTTTGTGTTAACATTCTTTCTTGCATTGCATGTTGAAGCATTGTGACCCTTCTTTTCACAGTAAAAACATTTAATAAATGGACTATAAGAAGTGCTTGAATAAACAAAAGTTTTTATAAGATTTATGCTGATTTTTCGGGTTATAACCAATTCCAGCTTTTTCAAAAACAACCCTTTGTTTTCCTAATATGATATTTAAATTATCTCTACCGAGAGTGAATTTAGAAAGAGTGTTCTTTAAATCTTCAATTTCTTTTTCAAGCATATGACATGAAGAACAAGATGAAGAAGTAGAAGCATGTGAGGGATGAGATGAATATGCATCAATAATTCCCAAAGTTTCATTTTCAATTTTTAATTCTTCAATCTCTTTATTTAAAATAAGAATTTGATTTTCTAGAAAAGAGATTTTTTTCTTAAAAGAAGAAATTTGTTTTGTGAGTTTTAAAGATTCGTCAAGCAATTCTTCAAAGGCGTCTTGTAACTCATCATAAGAAGGCAGTAAAGTAGTGTTAGAACTTACCTCATTTTCGCTTTCTTCTTCTTCTCCTTTGGCCATAAAACATAGATGAGCTTCCTCGCTATCTGAGCTATCAGTGGAGTCCATGTCATTTTCATCCCATGCTATGTAGACTCTTCTTTCTTTAGAGGATTTCTTTTCAATTTTCTTTGGGGGAAAAGGCGGTCTTCTTTGTGTCCCCTTTTTCTTTAGGTACTTACCAAATTTTCTTACAAGAAGGCCGAAATTTTCTTCATTGATCTCATTGTTTTCAGTGCCTTCTTCATCCTCGTCATTATGGTCATCATTTACTGAGGTGGTGGCTTTGAGGGCTATTCCCTTTTTCTTCTTGTCATTTTCTTCACTTTGACTTAGTCTGTTTAGTTCCAATTCATGCTCGTGAAGTTTTCCAAAAAGAGTTGCAAGAGTCATAGTTGCCAAATTTCTTGACTCTGAAAAATTTGTCACCTTAGGCTGCCAAATCCTGCTCAAACATCTCAACACTTTGTTAATCAAATCTTCGTTAGTAAAACTCTTTCCTAATGATGCAAGATGATTAACAATGTGGGTGAATCTCTTTTGCATTTCTTGAATGCTTTCTCCTTGGTTCATTCTAAATAATTCATATTCTCGAGTTAGAGAATTGATTCTCGACCTCTTAACTTCACTAGTACCCTCATGGGTAACTTGCAAAGTGTCCCACATTTCTTTAGCAGTTTTACAATTTGAAATTCTGAAAAATTCATCATGCCCCATGTAACACCCTAAATTTCCGTATCTCTTAAACAATAATTTTTGATTAGCTAATGAAATTTTACTATTTAGTAATTTCTCGTACCTTTGTAAAATTATTTTGTTTATTCACAAGTGTATTTGATCGTTTTGAGTGATTTACTCCGCGTCAGGAAAATAAAAATTTTCGGGCCGGGGAAAACTTTACGTAATTTAATTTTTACCGTTAGGTAATTATTTTACGTAATCTGATTTGATATTTGTGCATTTTATAATTTTTGTGATTTTTGTGGATGATTATGAATTTTTTTACTATATGTGGGCCCAGGTGGTCCTATGTGGGCCCAGGTAGCCATACGTGGGCCCAGGTGAGTCCCACAAAGTGAAAAAATTTTCTACGCATAGAAAAATTTGTACTGTTTAGACGGAGACAGGGGATCTTACTAAACCTGAATCCATAAATAGTTTTTAAAATTTTCTTGTGCTGTGTTTTATACTGTATTTAATTATCGGATGATAAAAATACAGTAAAAATATTATTTGTAGGATACAAGAATAAATATTATACTGCGTAGTCAACAAAGAGAGCTTGACTTGATTTATACCCTTGGATGAGAATACTTAGTTTGAATATTAACCATTGATTTAATCAAAGGTTAAGAAACAAACTTAATAAAGAAGCTTGGATAATAACCATTGATTTAATCAATGGTGTGAGAATAAGCTTAGTTAGGAAGGCTTTGATATCAACCATAGATGTAATCAAAGGTGTAGAATTGGTCTTGAAAAATGACAAAGACCATTTATAACCATTGGATTTAGATTAAATCAAGGGTGAAGATTTAATCTTAAAAAGTAACAAAGACCATTTATGACCATTGGATGAAGAATCAATCAATGGTGGAGATTTGGTCTTCTAAAGTAGCAAAGACTAATTAGGACCCTTGGATTTAAAGTTTGAAGAAGCAATCTTGACCCTTAATTTTGGAGACACATCTAAGGGCTAGAATTTAAAGGAGAATTTTTTGTGACACAGGAATTTTTTTACTATATGTGGGCCTGTGTGGTCCCAATTAGCCACACGGCCCAGGGTCCCACAAAATCCAATGGCCTAGATTTAGTCTTCTAAAATTAAAAATCTACCTAAATCCTAACCATTGAAGTAATCAATGGTTAGAGATGCTTCAAATAATGGATAGAAAAGATGACAATATTAATGCATGCAAAATGCAAGGAGGGGACGGTTTTTGTAGTGTTTTGGTGACAAAGAGACAAGCTTTATGCATGTCTTGATCAATTAGTCATCATTCTTGACTATTAGTGACTACTTGCACTCCAAAGAATGCATGAAGGGGGGGGCACGGTTTTTGAAGACTTTAGACTATAGGAAAGTGTTTCATTACTATCATCACTCATTCTTGGTCATTTGTGATCATTTCAAAAACTTAAAACACTTAGAAAAAAATTCTCTCCTTCTCCTTCTCTAAGCTCACGGCCATGGCACCATCATCTACCTTCCATCACTCAAAAATTTCATCCAACTTGATTTTCTAAACCTAAACACCATTCTAAGAACATCTCTAGTTATGAGTTTTTCCAAAATCATTTATCTTGATCTTCAAATTCAAGCTTCAAGTTCTATCAAAAATAAAAAATTTCATCTTTGTTCAAGAGATATCATTCGGTTATCTACCCTAAAATCACCATCCAATCTCTTTTAATTTCATCAAATCATAGATTTTGAATCTACATGATGTTCTAAGCAACTTTCATGTTGAAGATTTTCTCTAAATCATTCATCTTCATGGACTTTCTTCAAGATCAAAGTTATTGGATTTTTGAGGTGAAGTATAAGGAAACTTCATTTTCTTCTCTCTTTTTCATGATCTAAGCCATGTTTGATCCATGGTTCCTCTTAATCAAGCTTAGTATACTAATTTTTATGTATTTTGTTTTGTATTTGAGAAGCCCTTGGTGGTGAAGGACTTGGAAAAAGAAACAAATCAAGAAGCTTTGGAGGATCTTCAAGAGGTAAGAGGGAGATCCATCTCACCAACCAAGCATGGTGGTGAGAGATGGTATTTTATTTGATGGATGTGGAATCCATGTGATGATTCATATCCATGGTCATGTAATTAATTTGTGAGTGTTTATGAGCTTTGATTAATTTTCTATGCTTGATATGCTATACATGCTTTTATGGCTTTGATGGTATGCTTATATTATTTATGATGAAATATATATGTATATGCCATGACTTGATGGTGGAAAGGAAATTGATTTTTGGCTCCAATAGGCAAGGAAGAGCTACGATTTTGATGCCCTTGATTAGGGTTCATGTTGAAAATTTTCAAGAACAAAAGAATTGATTTTTGAGTACTTAGAACATGGTGGATTTCGAACAAGACACCTCAAAATAGGTGTTCACAAATTAATATTTTCATGAAAGATGAAAATGGATGATTTGAAGAGTATGGAAAATAAATAAAGGAATTGTTTTTTTAAGAGAACAAGAATATGATTTGTGGAGGAATTTTTATTAATTTATTTTGTGTAAAAAGATCCTAAGTGTTTTTCTAAATATGAGTTTTTGAATGAAATGGACAAATGTTGATTTTAAGGATTTGCAAAGAAAGTGAAAAATGATTTGCAAAGAAAGTGAAAAAGGATTTGCAAAGAAAGTGAAAAAGGATTTGTAAAGAAAGTAAAAACGAATTTGAACAAATGGGTTTGGTTTTTATGACCATAAGACTTACGGTTTTGAAAACAAAGTTTTAATGGTTTTGTTTGTGTAAAATCCTATCAACTTAGAAAGAAAGAATGTTTTCATGATTTCAATAGTCATGCCCACATTTTTGAAGGTTTGTAATGTCTTGATTTTATGAACAAGTTTCCAAAATGAAACAAAAGAGAATTTCAAAGTAATTTGATACAACAAATTTGGAAAGGGAATCAGAGCATTTTAATGCTTGAGGGAATTTTTGATAAAAATGGAGAATATGATTTTCCTAACGTGTAAATCATACTTTGGGATTTGAAGAGTGATTTTTAAAGTTAAAAACATTGATTTAATTCAATGGAAAAGTGATTTTGTGAATTATATTTTGGGAAAAGGATTTTTTTGGGAAAAAAATGTGGAAAAAGATTTTCTTGAGTAAGAAAACATGAAAAATGAAATATAAAGTTATATTATTTTGAGAAAAGTTGAAAAGGAATTTTTGAAGGTTAAGAAATATTTTTACGTAATGAAATTGTGATGAAAAACATTTTACGTATCTTAAAAGCGTGATTTTAAGCCTACGCAATTTTGAACAATGTGTTAAAAATGATATTGATTTATTTAAGTCCAAAATAATGTTTGGAATATTGAGGAATATTTTATGTGATTGAAAAATGTTGAAAAATATTTTATTATCTTAAAAATAATTTGAAATACAGTAAAATATTTCTACGCGATTTTAAATACGTTGAAATATTTCTACGTGATTTGAATTATGTTTAAATATTTTACGTAATTTGAACTACTATTGAAAAATCACTACGTGATTGAAAAGTGATGAATTATTTTTACGTGATTGTGAAAATGAAGGAAAATCGTTATGTGATTTGGAAAGTGTTTTAAATATTTTGAGAATGATGAAAAATGATTTACGTGACGTAAAAGAATGATTTTTAAGTTACGCAATTTTGAAACAGTGAAAAAATACTATGCGATTTGAGAAACGTATGTTTTTACGCGATTGAGAAAAACGTTAAAAATTAGTACGTGGTTTAAAAGTGCAACAGAAGAGTTGCAACATTTTGAAAACGTAACAGAAATGTTACGAAATTTTGTAAACGTAACAGTAGTGTTACGGTATTGTAAAAACGTAATAAAAACATTTTGAAATTTTAAAAACGTAACAAAAGTGTTACGGTATTGTGAAAATATAAAAGAAGTGTTATGGTATTGTGAAAACATAACAGAAACGTTTTTGGATTGTGAAAACGTAACAGAAATGTTACGCGATTGTGAAAATACAGTAAAAGTGTTTTACAACTATGAAAACGTGATAACATGATTTTATTTGTTGAAAGTACAATATGATTATTGTTGAACCAGTGTCCATACATTGTTTGTGAGAAAATGACATATTTGTCTATGATTGGATTTGGTGCATTATACATGCATTGGAATGGTTCGATGAGGACTGGATATGGCTGATTGCCTAGGAGAAACACACCTCTTGAGTGGGTGCGATATGCGTAGTGTAGGTCACTTGTTGACCTTGGGGGCATCGGGGTGCGGGTTGCCTACACGGGTGGTTGGTCGCGCTTCTTCCCGTAGGTTAGACCGATGCAACACACCGATGATCCTGACCGAGACACTATTCTTAATCAAGATCTGATAAAGACTGTCGTGTATGTGCTAGATGTGCAAAAATTGGAATAAGAATTAAAGCACGTGGTTTGAGGCACGTGGTACCGATAGAACTTTTTGATCATTTTCTCCGACCTGAGTTTTAGCTCCATGGAGTAGGAAATCGAGTCTTGTGTACATGTATAATCTGAACATTTATATCTGTGTGATATATTAATTGAGGAATATTGGCTATGACAATTGTTTTGAATACTTGGATGATGATGATGATAATTAGGACATTATCGTAATTGTTGTTTATGATAATTGAATTGATAAATGATTTAATGATGATAGTTGATTAATATTGAATATATTATTGGAAGTTTGATATGATATCCTGTATGATATTCTTGCTTGTGTTATCTCTGTCGCCATGTTGGTATTAGCGTAGGTGATCTCACCTCTTTGTTATGTTATCTTGCACGTGTCGTATTGTTAAAATTAAACAAGTAGAAAGAATGAGTTGTCTTAGACATAACGGGCGATGGACACTTAGAGATTGATGAAAACATTGAAGAGTGGCTGTCTCAAGTTCGAAGGTGTTCTGAGTAGACAAGGAGTAGAGTTCTGATGCGACAAGCTGGATACAAGATAAGGAATGAGTATGTTAAGTTTTATCGTTAGTGTTATACCGTGCTATTTAGTAGGACCCGTCATGGGGTTTGCTACTGTTAAAAAAAAGTCTGTTAGTTTTATATTTCTCTTTAAATTGTGAAATATTAATTGGTGTCAATATTGCATAATGAATAGTTGAAATATGATTTTCAATGTTACCTAATATTTTCAGTAAAGAAGAGATTTTAAAACCCATCTTTTTATAACTTAAACTTTGTGTGAACTTCTTTACAGATTTTGAGTCAGGAGTCAGACATGTGATACCCTAGGGAGGGTGTTACACCCCAAAGCTGCGGTAATGATGTTTTTGGCTACCAAGTTATTTTGGACTTTTCTTTTATCATCTTTAGACCAATCATTTCTAGGTGTCTCGATTTTTACACCATCAACAACTCGTGTAGGTATAAATGCGCCATTTTCGACAGCATCCCACACATCTAGATCAATAGCCTCGATAAAGATTTTCATTCTTTCCTTCCAATATGCATAACCATCCCCATTAAAAAAGGGTGGTCGATTTATGGAAGTTGTTTCTGAAAAACTATTTGATGAAGCCATGTACTCTTCAAGCGGCTAAGCTCTTTATACAAGAGTCTAGCTCTGATACCACTTGTTACCCAAGTGGCTTCAGTACTCAAGAGGGGGGGTGAATTGAGTAATCAAAAACTTTTTCGTAAACCCTTTTTAATACAAATTTCTTGAAGCAATATAATTAATATGTATAAAGATGATAAAATGCCTTAAGAACAGAAAATAAACAATTATACAATGATAAATAAATTACAATAAATAAAGAGATAAAGGATAGAGGAGTAGGCACAATATTTATCCTGGTTCGACCACCAACCACTTGTGGCCTACGTCCAGTACCCAAAACACAGTTCGAGATTTTTCACTATTCAACACAAGCTTAAAAACAGGTGCTTGCAACCTTTACATAACAGGGATACCTCACCCTATTTACTAGAGGGATACCTCACCCCCTATGAAGGATACCTCACCTTCCTTACAACAAGGGATACCTCACCCTTTACTAGAGGGATACCTCACCCTCACAATTTCACTAAGGGATACCTCACCCTTTTACAAAAGTATCAGAATAATGGATGAAAAGAATCTCTCACACAGAGCAAATATTACAACTTGAAGCACTATGGAGCTCTCTAGGGATATCTCAAGATTTTAGCAAAAGAAGCATAGAAAATGTAAGAAAAATAGTGAATCACGTTTTTAATACAAGCAAATAGTTCAAATGGTTTTTGGCCAGCCTTCAGAAGAGACCCAAGGTCTCTATTTATAGGCCAATGAAGAAAAGAGCCGTTGGGTATAATTAAGAGCAAAAATATGGCTGTTTCTTTCCATTTTCAAAAGCTTCGTAAAGCCATTTCTGGGATACGGTATTCGAATGCCTTATGAGGTATTCGAATGCCTCATTTTGAAAAGCTCCGTGAAAACCAGTTCTGAAGAAGGTTATTCGAATACCTTAATAGGTTATTCGAATACCACTGATTTAAAATGACTTTGAGAAACAGTTCAGACAAAGGTTATTTGAATACCAAGTGTGGTTAATCGAATATCATTTTGAAAAACAGAAAACGTACAAACTTTAAAACATGGTTATTCGAATACCATATGGTGTATTCGAATGCCTATAATAAAACAAGCTTTCTGCAAAAACAGGTTATTCGAATACTCAGTGAGCTATTTGAATACCTTATGGGGTATTCGAATACCCCTGATATAAAATCAGTTTTAAATGCTTTTAAATGTCCAGAAAATGATTCTTTAAGTTTAGAAAAATAATTTTGAAAATATTTCTTTGCAACCAAAAATAATGAGATATCCAGTGAGTCTTTTTACAAAGATCCTAAGTCCTAGAGCTATTCTTGAAAATCTTGGACTTGGTCTTTCCATCATCTTCGTTATGTTTGTTGTCATCAAAACCATTATCCATGATAACTAGCCAATTACACTTAGGAATTCTATCTAAAACCTTACACAACATGAGGTTGTTTTGAAATCATTTGTGAAGTGATAATGTGAGGTTCTAGATATGGGAATACTAGTTATGTGATTCTTACTACTTTGTTGGATAAGTGAGACTAAGATTCCTATGTGCTAGTGTTTAAAATGTGGGTTGGATATTTGATTTTCAAACTTTGTATTTGCTAGTTTTCTATGTATTGTAACTTTCGGTGGTGTACACAACCATGTGGCTTGAGAACAAGGTATGGATCTAGATTCTCCTTGCATTTATGCTTGTATGGTTAGGGTTACCTGTAACACCCCAAAATTTGCTATTTTATAGTAATTACTGAATTGTACTGTTTTGTAATTTCTGTGTGCTATAAATTTATTTTAACTATTCTGTGACTATTTTTTATCGTTGTGTGTAATTTACTCCGGGGCATGAAAATAATAATTTTCAAGTCGGGGAAAATCTTTACTAATTTATTCGAAGTTGAGGGATTTTACTAAACCCAAATCCGAGAGATACGTGTCACAATCTTTTAATTTTCAGAATTTATTTGTGAAATAAAAATATTCTGTATTTTATTATTCAGTGGACAAATATATTTACTGACTTGTAAGCAATATATTCTATCCATTGGATAATAATTTCTGTAACTATTGTCCATTAGATAATAGTCTGTAGAGAAAGTTTTAATGATTTATTTTATGAACCAATTAGAATAATTGAAGCTTGATGAGAACCAATAGTAAATGGTCAATGAAAATGGCTAGACTAGTTAGCTATGTAACTAGATGTAACTAAATGATTTAAACTAAGTTAGATTGAAGCATAAGTAGTAACTAAATGGAGAAAACTTAGTTTGCTACTCATTAGGGTTCCTAGTTACAAGAGTTTTCTAGAGTCTTCTAGAAGGTTTGTGAGTCATTCTTAAAGTAACTAGATAGTTAGCAAAGAAACTAGGAAATCTAACTAAGTTAGCTTGATTTAGTTAGGAATCAATTGAAATAGAAACTTGGTTACCTTTCCCTTGGAGCTCCACGACTAGGAAGCTTCACAAAGCATCTAGAATTAGGTGATTCACTTGCTTTAAGCCAACAGAAATTTAGGTGACCATTGCATGATAATTTGGTGACATTAACCATGTGCTACTCATTAATTTGGAAGCCAAATATCTTACTCCTTTGGAGAAGCATTCCACGACAATGCATTAGGAAATAAGCTATCTATTTCATTTCATCTCACTTTGAAGACATAAGTTTCCTATCTATTCTCTTTCTCTCAAAATACAACAAAGAACTCCATTCTCTTCATTTTGAAGCTCTCGGCTAGCACACCAAAAGCTAACACCCAAGTTTTGTAAATTTCATCCAAGTTGATTTCCTAAAACTAAACACTATCCTAAACACTTTTCATGTTGTGAACTTAAGCTAGTTCATCCATCTTGTGGTTGGAAACCAAGCTTGAGTTTTCTACTTCTAAAGGTAAAAACTTTGTTTCTTAGTTCAAAGTTTGGTTCTTGAATTTCTAAGCCATGTTTGATCCATGGTTTCTCTTTGTGAAGCTTAGTTTGTGACTTGTATTGGTTTAAGTTTGTTAGGGTGTTCTTGGGAGGCTACATGAAATTTCTTGGAAGAAGCTACTTAGAGGATTTTGTCTTCTTTGAGGTAAGAGGGAGATTAACCTCATCAACCATATGTTGGTGGTGAGGAGATGGCTTGTTTGTGGTGGAAAATCCATAAGGATTTATTCACTTGTGTGATTTATAGCTTACTTTGTTTGTGGTAATTTTGGTTGGTATGTGTTATAGCTTTGATTTTATGCTTGATTTTGTGATTTTGAAGCATGTTGATTTATTGTATCAAGTAAGATGTGATTCACTTGTTGAAAAGTTGCATGAAGGTTCCAAAGAACCTATGGAGGCTCACGATTTTTACACCACCAATGGAGCAAAATGTTTTAAATTATTTTCTTAAATCATGGATTAAAGGATTTAATGATATGAAATTGGATTAAAGGGTTTTGTAAAGGATTATGTGATAGAAAGTGATTAAATATGATTTATAAAGTATAAATGAATTTTTGGCCAACATGCCAAAGTTTAGTGTTTTAGATCCCAAATTATTTTCCTAAGTGTAGACTTAGGTGATTAATTAACAAGAATTCAATTTGGTGAATTTTTAGTAGAAAAAGGAAAATGAATTTAATGTTTAGAATTAAATTAGCATATTTAAGTTA
Organism: Ormosia emarginata; assembly: GCA_029884605.1. Classification (NCBI taxonomy): domain Eukaryota; kingdom Viridiplantae; phylum Streptophyta; class Magnoliopsida; order Fabales; family Fabaceae; genus Ormosia; species Ormosia emarginata. The sequence continues at coordinate 6,634,086 of JAQQTP010000074.1, forward strand.
TAATGATGAATAAAGTTAAAACTTGAAATTGGCTAACGTATAGCTCACCCTTTGGGTTTTGAAGCGCGTTAGAAAATTTTGAGCTGTAATATTTAAGTAAATCAAGAAAGTCAAATTTCTGTAAAGAATAGTGAAAAATATTACGTTAAGAATTCTTAGTAGGATAATATTTCAAATAATGCCAAATTACCTAGATTAAGTAGAAAATTTTATAAATAAGTTTAGAAAGTTGCGAAATATTTTATGCAAGTGAAAAATGCAAGAAAAATCTTATGCGATTTAAAAATAATGATTTTTAAGTTACGCAATTATGAAAATGATTTAAAATTGCTACGCGATTGAGAAAACGTTCAAAAATACTTTTGCGATTGCAAAAAATGTTGGAAGATACTCACGTAATTTGAAAATGTAAGAAAAATGTTACGTAATTTCAAAAACGCGATAAAATGTTTACGCGATTGGAAATAACATCGAGTTGCTATCGGGCTATAGTGGTGGGCCCAGTTATGTTGGAAAGTGATACCACCAAGAAATGGTGTGTATACATGAAATGCTATAAAATATGATTTTTATGTGTTTTGAATTATACATCATGTATAGAAAAACGTGTCAATTTATTTAGTTAAGGCAATGGGTTTAGGAGATGGAAATTACACCTTCGTACGGGTGAGAATTGCGTAGTAATGATCTTCAGTGATCTTGGAGACGTTGGGGTGTGGAAAGTCATAAGTAGCTAGTTGGTAGCACCTCTGTGTCATGGTATCCTATGCAAACACACCAACGATCTTGACGGAGTTGCTACTCTTTTCATGATTTGTTGAGAGTGTCTTGTATTAGCCATGTTGCGCACCATGATTAGATATATTGGCACATGATTTAAGGCTAACTATATACAGACATGTACTCCCTATCTTTCTCTCCGAAATTGTGATTAGCTCTATGGAGTAGGATTTAGTCTTGGTACATATGCATAATGGGTCAGCATATTATGATGACAATTATGTTATTTGATATATTATCTGTGATGTGATAATATGATTGTATGTGAAGATATTGTATCTGTACTATTTTACTATCATTTTCTATACTGCCTCATTGGTATTGATATAGGGGATCTCACCTCTTTGTTGTATTATATTTGTTTTATTGAATGTGTTTTATGAAGACCAAGGAGACGAAGGAGCTAGTAATTCTTTTTACCACCAGTAGTATATCTTTTGCTGTGTTCTTTTATATGGTGGCAAGACGTCAAGTTCTAGGTTTCGTCACAGTGTAGTTCTACGGGGGGACTAACGCTTAGAGGTTTGACTATGGGAATGAGGGGTTTGTGTATACCGGCAATCTAACTCTTAATCTTAGTGGAACTAGAGATGGAACTCCTTTTTTGACGCAACATGTTTTTGTGCGTCTAGAGTTCACGATGCCTATACGTGAGCTTTGGGGTGGTAGTTTTTATACTCCACAGGAGGATTTGATGGTATCATCAGCTAGGACACCTGCTAGGCGTGTTATACCCACCAGGTTTCTTTAATGATGACACCGAGGAAGAGGAGGAGGATCCTGCTGAGGGCCCGAATCCTTAGTTTGGTTTGGGAGGTTATGGTTTAGTATTTTATATTTTCATCGTGTGTAATGTATATATTAACTTTTGGGCTTGAGTGTGTAATTATGTAAATTATTTGCAAACAATGTTCCGTTATATATGTAAGTTAAGGCAATGTTAATTCCAGTTACGTTTTATGTTCAAAGGTTTTTATTTAATTACAATTATTCCGCAAAAGAAATTTTAAAATTAATATTTTACAAGATTAATTCTTTTACAACTTGGTAAGTTATATTAGGATTAGTCTTACATGTGATACCCTACTGTGGGTGCTACATTACCAGTATGGGGGTGGTAAGTAATACTCTTTCTATTATGAGAGGAAGGAATCCACTTATTACCAGGTTGTGTGATGGCTATTTTGCCTAACCTACTGAGACAAATACAATGAACGGAGGTTCTTGGGAAATAAGTAAATGACATGTATTTTAAAAACTTAAACTTGCATTAGCATTACACAATCATTATATTAGGACTCTGTTTGAGCATAACCATACATCATACATAAAGCATTGCATTGTTTGACAATTGTATGGACAATTGTCATTGCTTGACCGGTTGATTGTTTGGTTGCTTGTTCGATAGTATCATAAGGTTGTATGTGTGATTCTTTGATATTATTGATTGTCAGTTGTTCCTTTACATAATGTTAATTTATGTGTTTAGTTGATTTACTTGTTGTAAATGATTAACTGCTAGTCTTGGTATGCGAATATTGAGAAATTGTAATTTCTCACCCTTGTGTGTTCCATGTAAATGCAAGTGAAAACCTTCAAAAGGGAAAGGGCAAGAAAAAGAAGAAGCAAAAGGCTTAGATAGTAGCTTTATTTCTTTTTGAACCAGTTTGTATTTTTGTACTTTTCTGGTTGTATGTAAAAGCTTATGTATACAGTATGGCTTGTTAGCCTGTGATATATGTATATATGACCTTTTTATCATTTGTGGCTCTCTTTAATGACTATATAGGTTATTATAGGTTTTTATTTTTATGCATTTCTAGAAGTGACATGCTTAATGCGATTTAGGATGTTACACAATGCATCCGATAAGGATTATGGACAGAGGGGTCAAAAAGCTTAGAGGTAAGAAAATTCTTATGGTGAAGGTGCTTTGGGACGGAGCAGGTTTTGAACAGTCTACATGGGAATTGAAGTCCCATATGCGACAAGACTACCCATAGTTGTTTGTTTGAGGTAAGCAATTTTGGAGTCAAAATTTTAAAAAGGAGGGGAGAAATGTAACATCCTCTAAGACATGTTAGACTTGTAAATGGTTATAGAGGTAGTATATTACTTGTTTAACATGTCTGTCAACTTTTGTGACAATCTAAGTTAGTTTAGGTACTTTGTTGTACTATGAATGACCCAGATATTAGCTTAAATGGCTTAGCTAAGGGAATTAAGTGTGGAGAATGTATTCCTAAGTCACAAATGCATGTTTTAAGCTCTAGTTAAAATTTGAGAATAATCGGAGCTAGTTTGGTATTTTTAAGCATACTGTTGTGTGTTTTAATGCTGGTTTGGCTAGCAACTGATATGAAACAAGATTTTTGATGAGTCATAGGATTTATTTTAAACTTGTTGGAACTTGAAAAACTTGATTTGGTGCAAATTGAGTGTTCTTAGTAGATATAATGTATACTACAAAATATCTAAATTTCCTAAGTGACCTACGGCTGAAATAGCCACTTTCCATGACTTATGTCTTTATATTTTCCTCCAATCTCACTATTCTCTCTTACTTTCATATGGCTGCCAACATAAAACAACAAAGAGTAAGAAGAGAAAATGGAAAGAAAGGAAGAAAAGGAGAAGGAAGAAGAAGAAAGGAAAAGGAATGTCAAGGGTAAATCCAAGGCTTGATCTTCATTTTGATCTACATCTTTACTGCACAAAAGGTAGGGGTTTGAGTCCATGTATCTTCTTCATTTTCATATTTTCTTCATCTTTGAGACCAAGTGTAGGGTGATGAGTAAAAATGGGATTTTGAAGAGTTTGGGCTATTTTTCTTACTTGAACATGTTTTAATGGTTGATTATGACTTGTTCATGGTATGAAATTGATTAAAGAACCCAGAACTCCTCTTTTGGGTTTTTGATGCACAAAATGAGAAATTAGGTCTTTATGATGGTGATTTAATTCATGGATCCAATTTTGTGTCTCTTGAGTTGGTGATTAATGATTCCTATGTATTAGTGAACTTGTTAGGAGTTTAAAATCACCTAGAAACTGAATTGAGATCATTGAAATTGGTTTTGGTTACCAATGGAACAGTAACCATACCTGCAGAATTCTGCAGAACCAGTTAGCGCTTAAGCGCTGGGAGTTGAGTGCTTGAGCGCCCAAGGGCCAAAGAAATTCTGCCTAATGCACATACCCAACGCCTGAGCATCCATGGTGGAGCGCTTGAGCATGCGATGAGCGCCTAAGAGCCATGATTGAGCGCCTAAGCGCCATGATTGAGCGCCTGAGCACTAGTCACAGGGGAATGCTATGCATTTCCTCTGCCTTACCAGTGCTGGGGCATGAGCGCTTGAGCTCTCGGTGACCAGTGTAACGCCCCAATTTTTAGAAAATATTCTGAATGTACTGTTTTCTGTTTTTCATGCTTTTGTATGAATGACTGTTGTGTCCCTATTTTTCTGTTCTCGATTTTTGTATGAAAACAATTACGATAATACAGGTTCAAATTTTATTTGATCGTTTTACGTAGTTTGCTTCGAGACGGTAAAATAAAAATTTTTCTAAGCTACTGTATTAATTTTTCTGAAAGATATATAGCTATATAATACTGCTGGATATTTTATTTGAACGTTTTGGATGATTACCTACGTTGTGGGAAAAAACAAGAAAATGACCGTTACGTCCCGAACGTCTTTTTTTTTATTTTTTTGTCTGTTTTTAATTGTTTTCTTCTTGATTTAATGCCCGAAAATACTGCTCTGTGATTTTATATGGACTTTTTGTGTGATTTGCTCGAGGCGGGAAAATAATATTTTTAGGGCCGGGGAAAATCTTATTTTATTATTTAGAATGGGGGATCTTACTTAACCCGATTCTGAATGAGACTAAAAATAATCTTTTAATTTTTAGGATTTAACTGTCAAATAAAATAATTTTATATTATTATAATATTATTTTATTAATCAGTATAATTTAGTGACAGTGGACCCGGAAATATTTTGCGGGACCCACAATTAGCGGAACAGTTAGATCGGTAGCTTAGTTAATCACCGTAAGCTGTAGAACTTTCGAACAGTGACTCAACTAGTCGACTCAAGAGAGAATTTATTACACGTGTGACTAAGCAAGGTGAGTCACCATGAGCAACCAATAGAATTTAAGCTTGCTAAGCAAGATTTAATCCTAACCTTTGATAAAATCAATGGCTTGGATGAAGCCAAATCCATGCACATCCTTACACATGAAGGCTATGGCCATTTGGAGTGAGAAAGCCAAAAACAACACTTCATCTTCATCACTTTTCTCTCTTCTCTCTCATCAAGAACCCTAGCCACCATTCTTGTCCATTTTCTTCACCATATTCGGCCAAGCTTATTTCCTAACCATCCAACCATCCAAAAATTTTTCTAACCAAATTTCCTTAACCTAAACACCATTCTAAGAACCTTTGTAGTTGGGAGTTTCTTCAAATTCTTCCATCTAGGGCTTGGAAACCAACCTTGAAAGTTTTACCTAGAAGGTGAAATTTCATGCTTTTCTTTTCTCTCTTCTTTTTCAAAGTTCTAAGCCATGATTTTTCCATGGTTTAGCTTCTTTTTCATGGTTAGTAACATGTAGATTTTGTTTGAGATTTCTAGGTATTTTTGGTGGTGAAAACCGTGACCTAGGAGGTGTGAAAGCAAGCTTTTGTCTTCATTTAAGGTAAGAGGAAGACAATTCTTATCATCCCTTGATGGTGGTAAGAAGATGGATTGTTTGTAGAATCCATAAGGATTCGGTTGTGGTGTGTTTATTGATGTGTATTTGTTAATTTTTGTGGTTGCTAGTAGTTTATGTGGTAATTGTTATTAGCTTTCTTGTTTGATGATTGTAATAATTTTGCATGTCTATTAGCTTTTGAAAGCATGTCTACAAGCTTTAATTTAGGTTGTATGTGTTAGAAAATATTTTTGCATGTGTTAGAGATATAATGCATGTGTTAGAATTGTATGATAAAATATAGGATGTGAATAACATGTGTAAATTTGCATGAGTGTTCCAAAGAACACAATCCAATAGCTCACGGCAATGACAAGTTTGGAGGACCAAAATGTTCTCTTGATTTTTCCTAAAGTGTAACTTAATTAATCTAGGAGAATCAAGAAAGTTTCTAATTGATTTGATCAAAGAAAATGCATTTAGAAATCAAATGGTAAAAACTTAGTATTTTGGGCCAACATGCCTAAAGGATTAAATTGACTATTGTTAACTATTTTCTAAAATGATTTAATGAACTTAGACAATATAATGCATTTGATATGATTTAAAGGGTGAAAGACATTTTGGAAATCAAATGCAAAAGTTTTGTGAAATTTGGCCAACATGCCACTATAGGTAATCATGATTTTTAAAACTTGATTCTAAACCTTTTTCAATTAAAAATAAACAATACAAGTTAAGAAGAAATTTTCTATAATGATTTTTGAAGGAACCAATTGATTAGAAGTAAGTCTAAAGGGTTAAAATTCATAATTTTATCATTAGGAAGGAAATACAGTAATGTTAAGAAATTTTCTAACATATAGCTCACTTTAGGTTTTGAAGCATGTTAGAGATTTCAAAAAGAATTTAATGAAATGGTTAAAAATTAGGTAAATAGAAATTTTATGGAAAATTTAGAAAACCATTATTATAAGTTTATAAACAAAATACTGTCAATTTTTAGTAAAAATGAACCTATAAGATAGTAACAATATCCTAATGACAGTATGCGGTATGAAAAATTATTCAACGTAGTTTAAATGTACTAAGTACTATTTCTATCTGTTTAAACAGTAATTTTAAGGGCATTCAAATAAGAAAATGATTTAAAAATCCTACGCGATTGAGAAAACGTATTAAAAATGCTACGCGATTTTAAAAACAGAAAAATATCTTTACCCGATTTCTAAACGTTTGTAAAAACGACGAAATTTCAAAAACGCGATAAAATTTCTACGCGATTGACCGTTACTATATTTATTTTTCGCTGTCGGGAAAATGTGAACCCGTACAGGCTTTTGAGGTTATTTATTTGTCGGGAAAAAGTGAACCCGCATGTGCTTTTTGCCATTGAGGGCATATTTTTATCTTGAGGGCATTTTCGTAATTTCATATATTTGGAATTATGTTTTGTCTTTATACCAATTTTTGGTGTTTTGGTTGATTGAGACGAATCACATCGTGTTGTCGATGCGATAAATGTAGTGTGGTTTATTGTTCTAATGAACTTGGAGACTTTAGTGTACGGGATCCCACATGTGGACAGTTGGTAGCTCCGCTGGGCCGTGGTAAACCGATAGCACACTAATGTACTCGACATTCACTATATTTAATCGAGGTTTGTAAAGTCTAGTAGTACATTGCCTATAGTGCCACAACGAGAGACCGTGAACTATACTACGCCTGGATGGTGGATTCCCAGTGTCGTAGGCTATTGACGCAACGTGTGACCGCGTAATAGTTGGTTGGGTAGCCGTGGTACTAATAGATTTTGCAAGTCATTCTCTCTGATATCTGTTTGGGTTTAGCTCCATGGAGTAGGGTTGTGTTTTGGTGTATTTTATTATATCTTGGATAATATTCCATTTTTCTCTATTTATCTTTATCGGTAATATCTTGGATGTTTTTACATTTTCTCTATTTATATTTATCGATAATTCTTATGTTAGTTGTCCATTTCTTATCTTATTTTATCCGTGAGATTGATTTATACGTGTGATTTTCTTTATTTGTGTTATATCTATGATGTTCGAAACACTAGGATATCTAATATGTATTCTTTCGTTATAGCTTTTTCGTATTGTATGAACTGTATAGTTGTTATTTGTCGTCTTCTTATTGGCCATGTTGTGATGATTTTATGTTGTCTTACCTCTTTATTGTATGTGTCTCTTGTCTATTTATTTTATACGGTAAAGAGTTTGAAGAGGAAGAAGAGGAACAGCCTCTTGAGATCGTGTACCCTGAGGAAGAGGAAGGTCAGCAAGCCGACGATCAGTTTTACGATCAAGAACCATCCGATCATCCATATCCTCTGGATTGATTGTGTGGGATGGCTACGCCAGATTTTGGGATTCATAGAGCTGATATTTCATGGAGGTGATCGGCTTGGCATTTACGAGGAGATCGTGCTTCATTACCTATCTTTGGACGTATGATCGTGATTCTACGTCATCGGTTTGATGGAGATCCGATTATGACGACGACGTTATTTCGCACTTAGAATTACCCTTATCCATTAGGCGTTATTGGGGTGCTGAAAACCCTGAGCCTAGTGAGATAAGCATCGTATCGACTGCGCGATCCCGTTATCGCCGTGTGTCGAGACATCCGAGATGTCTATCTCCCGATGATCATTTTCAGGCTGAGAGTGATCCATCTGAGGATTAGATAACCATGATGTTTTTTTTGGGCGCGTCAGCGTATGTCTGTATATATATTAACTCTTTTATTGCTTTCTTTACTATTTTTGTTTAAATAGTTGTAGTCTTAGTTGTAAATTATTTGTACAGTTTATAACTTAATCATATGTATATTATTAGTGATGATGTTTTTTTTTATTTCGTATTTTTCGCATTATCTCTTTATTACATACTTCTGTCTATCAGGAATTATTTTACAACCCGTAATAATATTTAACAAATGTTCCGCAACTTGGGTAGATTTTATTTCTATTTCTTTTATTTTCTTTTATGTGTGACATCCTCCAAAGGGGTGTTACAACCAGAAACTTGTGTAAGTTTCTCATAGTGGGAATTAGTTTCCTTTTCTCTTGAGATCTCTTATTTGTGTCCTTTGAAGAGTATTGAGACATTTTAAGGTGCATTTCTTGAGAGAATGCATACCTTGCTTATAAGAGAATTGTGAGGAACCTATAGCACCCATTGAGATGGAATGCCTTGAGTTGCCTAGAACCATGTCCAACTTGGAGTTGGCCTTGAAATTCACTTTTGGAATGATTGGTAGGATACTAGGTACCTTGGTGCTAGTAACAATGTTCTTACTATCTTACGTGATGAGTCTAGCTAGAAGTTGCTAGTATTGTATTTTCACCTAATTATTGAGAATCTTGTGAGTTTCAAATGTGATTTGAAGTATATCCTTTCATGTTTTTAAGCTTGCTATTCCTATGTATTGTGATCCTATGTGGTGTGCATAACCACTTGGCCAGAGAATTGTAGGTAATTGGTCTGAGATTTTTAGAATAAAGACTAGTCCTAGATTCTCATAACAGAGGCTTCTAAGGCCAAGGTTATCGATATTGTGAGGGGCTTTCAATCCACTCCTTACCAGGTAGAGTTGGGATTGTTTTGCTTATCCTACCCAGTATATAAAAAGGAACGAGGTTCTTGGGAATATGTGAGTATCATGTGTTGTCAAAAACTAAAACTTGAACAAGCATTGCATAAGCACATTGCTGGGACATCTCTTAGGCATATCCATATAACATATTGTATTGTGGTTTTTTTGATAATTGTATGGGCAGTTATCTCACTTGATGATATTTTACAATTGTATGGGTGATTGTTCAATGTCATTATTAGTTACATCTTATGGTTATGGTTTTGTTTACTCATTATGAATGATGTAAATGCTGATTTTGGGATACTTATACTAAGAGTTGTAAATTCTCACCCCGATTGTGTTCCCATGTAATTCCAGGACAAGACCCCAAAAACGAAAAAAAGAAGAAGAAGCAGAAAGGCTTAGAGTAGCTTATTTTGTTTATTGTAGAACCGAGCATGTATTTAGTTTATATCACTGGTCTTTAATTTAAAGTTGTAAATGACAATAAGCCATTTGTGGCTAGTACTATATATATTTCCGACCTATCTTTTCTCCCGTTTGGCTCTCTATAATAACTTTATATATTATTATGGATTTTTATTTTACACATTTTTAGGAAGTGACATACTTGATACGCTTTATCTTGAAATATCCCGATTAATTTATGATATTCATATTAGGGCGTTACAAATAGCATAAATGCTAAATTAAAGGAAATAAATATTAAAAATTTATTTCTTAGTGACAAATGTGTAAAAAAAGATATAGTTAAATTTTGAGGACAAACAGAACCAATTCGATATTTTTAAGGACATTGAGTAAGTGTTTAAATACTGGATTGAGATGTAGCAGATGCGGAAAAATTAAGAAAATAGTGAAACAAGTATTAAGATGAATCATAGGATTTATTTTAATACTTTTAGAGGTTAGAAAACTTGATTTAGTAAGATCAAAGTATTCCTAAGAGGTATGAAGTTTTGGAGAAAGGACAAAAATGTCCTTAATGTTCATGTTTGTAAAAGTGAGAATTTCTCTCGCTTTCCACATTTCTCACGCACAGTTGAGAACGAGAGAGAGAAACAGAAAGCGGAGAAGCAGAACGAGAGGGGAGAAAGGGAAAAATGGAGAGAAGAAAAAGGGGAAAATGAAGGAGCAAGGTCAAAGGTTTGCATTCCATCTTCAAGCTTGAGTAGGGGGATCCATTCCTCACTCTTTTCTCACATTTTTCTCTCATTTTCCCTCTCCCATGGCTATTGTTTTTGTTGAATAGAAATGAGATTATGTGAGTAATGAAGTTTCTTTTAGTTTATTTTGAATATGTTTAAGGTATGGAACTAGTTTATGATTTTAATTTTTCATGATTCTTGATAGACCAAAAAGAGGTTTTTTCATAGGTGAGGAATTTGAGTTTTGATCCGAAATTGGTAGAGTTAAGAATGTGTTTTGGTATTATAATATGATTGAAATGCTGGAAATTGGTCTAAAACTTGGTTTAAGAATGTGTTGCTCAGTTGGTTGCTGCACAGCCGTAGTATGCAGGAAAAATAATGGTATTTAGTGCTATTCAATGCTACCTTAAATAAAGATAAGCATGATAAATTTAGAAAGAGTTAGAAAAATGGTATTGGTTATGGTTTGGTTCCAAAAATCATGCTTAGTTGAGGTATAATAGGTCAAAATGGGATTTTGAGGTATTTTGAGTGTTTTCTTTCTTGATTGTGTTTTCAATGGTTGTTTATGACTTGTTCATGATAGGAGTTTGAGTTAAAAACTTGGAACTCTCCATTTGGACCTTTGATGCACAAAGTGAGAAAAAGGATATTTTCTTTACTTGATTGAATTTAAATTTATGATTGATGAGTTGATCTTTGCATTTAATGCTCACAACATGATTAGAGTCCATGATTAGGGTTGAGGAACACTTAGAATCCATGATTTGAGGGTTAGAGATTGGTTAGGAACTAAGACTTTATAGAACTCGATTTTGCTGAAACATAGCAGCACCCAAAAAGCTTGTGATGTTTGTTGCGTAACTTGAGTTGTAGTCATCGGATTGACCTGATTCTTGTTGCATTTGAAAGCTAAGACATAAGACTTCATGTAGTAAAAATTTCATAATTTTATAAAAACCTAATTAGTCCCAATTTTGATTTGAACCTGAGCTAAATTCTGCAGAAAAAGTTATCTGGCACCTGTTAAATCAGATTGTATAATTTCCTACTCTGAAATCGTATTTGCATGAGACCAGTGGCATTTGAAAGCTAACATGTAAGGTTATTTGAATGTTAAATTTCAGGATTTTGTCACTTTTCATTTGTTCCCAGTTTCATTTTAAAGTCAGGTCATTTTTGGGTAAAACAGAGAATGCCCTGTTTTATCCTCTACATAATATGGCATAACTTTGGCTACGCTTAGCCAAATGATGACATTTGAAAGATATGAGGGAAGGCTATTTACCTATAAAATTTTAGAATTTTTGAGATTAGGATGCACATTTAGTGCACTCATGAAAAACAACCTTTTTAGGTGAAAATTGAGATGGTTTTGAGAAAGTTTTGACCCTAGAAACTTTAGTAGCTTCTTTAATAGTTAAAGTTGAATTATGAAAGTGTAGTAGAAATGTGTTTGCCCCTTTATGGGTTAAACTTGAATTAAATGCTCCTTTATTGAGCTTGAAATGAAATGTATGCATGATATTGATGTATGAATGTAATGGATTGAATCACTTATGAAGTAAATCATTATATGCACTTAGTATGGAATGAATGACATATGTGAATGATGTTGATGAATGATATATATAAAATGATGTTTAGTTTTAAATGATATATTGTGGTTCCCTAATTTAAGAATGGTGAAAAATGAGGTATTGAGCCAAGATATAATGTGAGGATGGGAAATACCATAATGTATAATTGATGAATGTGTTATGTTTTGATATGTCAAGTTGAATTACTTACGAAGTGAATTATTGTTTATGTTTGCATGAAATGACTAGTAACCAAGATGTATAAGAGGTTGAATGATGTTGAAAATCATATTGATATATGCATGATAATGAATAATACTAACAAGCATAATATTGGGATGCAAAATAAAGAAATGATAAAGGTAGAATAAGGTTGAGTAAGTTATTCCCTCTCTACTTGAAATATGAAAAGATTGAATAATCATGTAAATAATGTAAAGTGTTAATAATGTCTTACTCCCTTATTATGCAAGGAAAATCAAGATTAAGTGCAAAGAAAATGGAAGAATGATTTTTAAGTACTTATACATATCTTGTTTTCAAACTTGTTGCTTGCTAATTTCCTTGTATGAATGACCCTATAACTTGAGCAAAAGGAGCTCCTAGTGCCAGGGTTCTGGGTATTAAGGGGTGTGAGTCAAGTAACCTACTTATACTAAGTAGTGTTCAGTAGTTGATGTTGTTGGTGTATGCCCTAGAGGCTGATACATTTTATTTATATTTACATACATTGTATGAGGCATTTCATTTATTGTGTTCTTTTTTTATAAACATAATAAAGTCCTTAGAATAGTAAGTTTGATGCCATAGGACATCAAGTGGATGACTTGATCGTGAGATCCTATTGAATAAAACATTATTCTTAAATGTCCCTGGTCAAGTATTCTTGTTAATTAGGACAACAATAATGCATTGAGATTAGTATGTGCGTAGACTGGTGGCCACATCTCACGGGTCATGGATATGAGATATCAAGTCTTCACATGAGTACATATTAGAGTAATAATGTACTGGACAGACCCACCATGAGAACGCTACATGGATTTTTACGTGAGTGTCATAAGTGATCCTTATAGTGACAATGGTGTATGTGGTCCTTTAACCTGAAATCACTACGAATCCTACCTGAGGAGTTGTGTGTTTTAATGATCGTCAAAAGTCATCTGTAATAAGGTGATTATAAAGTCGGTTATTGGACATACTGTGAATCATACGGAGGGATGTGAGTGACATAGATGGGATTTGTCCCTCCTACATAACAAGAACGATATCTTTGAGCCCCCTGATTGAGTGAGACTGCAAAATGCATGGCTATGCTCAAATGAGTCGATATGAGATATCGATCTTATTTGTTGTTATTAAGTCTACTCGGGTATCAAGAAACGAAGGATTGAACTATACAAGGATGATGCATTCCATGCCTTGTGTTCAATCTACATATCTGGACAAAGGGACTAAACTACACGGAAACATTGGTCACAGAAAGGTTATGTCAAATCACTGACATTCTCATTACTTGGGTGGCAGCGATGTGTTGCTAGATACCGCTCACTGCTTGTAATATTAAAATAAGATTTTAATATTACTGTCAACATTATGCGAACCTGCAGGGTTACACACATAGAGCAGACTAAATTGGAGTAATTAGGATCTAAGTTAGACTTGGATTCAATTGCAGGCCAGACTCATAACAAATGAGTCTAAGGTTGCACAGCTTACCATGTTGCTACTTTCACTCACTTAAGGCAGTCAGCTATTATAAATAGAACTGCTAAGGGGCTACCAAGGCATGCATTACAAACCCTGGCCGCACTTGACAGAAACAGTGAGTGAGAGAGTAACAGGTTTCTTCTCTTATCTTCGCAGCTAGCACTGTGTGACAGTGTAACACCCCAAACTTTCTATTTATTAAACAGTAATTTTGACAGTTAACAAAATTCTACTGTTTAGTGATTTCTGTGTATTATAAAATTATTTTGAATATTCTATCTATATATTTGATCGTTTTGAGTAATTTGCTCCGTGTCAGGAAAATAATAATTTTCGGGCCGGAAAAATTTTACGTAATTTAATTATTACTAAAAAGTCTTAAATATTTTACGTAATCTGATGTGATATTTGTGAGTTTTCTAATTTTTGTGATTTTATGTGTGATTATGAAATTTTTACTGTTTGTGGGCCCCAGGGGGTGTATGTGGGCCCAGGTGGGTCCCGCAAAGTGAAAATTTTTCTACGCATAGAAAATTTTTTATTGTTTAGACGGAGACAGGGGATCTTACTAAACCTGAATCCGGAAACAGTTTTAGAAAATTTCCTTTACTGTATTTTGTACTGTATTTAATTATCAAACGCTAAAAATACAGTAAATATATTCTTTCGTAGGGTTATAACAGATAAAAATAAAATTCTATACTGTTAAGTCAACATTAGTGGTTTGGATATCCACTATCGATTTAATCATTATTGGAAATTTAATCTTGATTTAATCAACGGTGGAGATTTGATCTTAAAAGTGAATATGATCAATTATAACCATTGGATGGAAATTAAATCAAGGGTATAGATTTAGTCTTATAAATGACTATGACCATTATCAACCCTTGGATGTAAAATTAATCAATGGTGGAGATGGATCATTAATGACCATTGGACTTGGATTTAGATCAATGGTGGAGAATTGGTCATCAAAAATGACTACAACCATTTTGGACCCTTGGATGTAAAGTTTGAAGGTGTAATCTTGAACCTTCATTTTGGAGACACATTCAATGGTTAGGATTGCAAGCAAAAATGATCCAATGGCTCAAATGAAGTCTTCTATCTATAACCTAAACCTAGTAGCTATTTTTAATCCAAACCATTCTTTTAATCAATGGTTAGGATGGCTTATAGTGATGGTTATGAAATTTGTCACATTTGGAATGCATGAAGAGGAGGGGGACTGTTTGGAGAAGCAAGGAAGAAGGGAGACAACATTGTGTAGGCTTTTTAGGCTAAAGAAAAAAATGAAGACAATAGCCAAGTGTCAAGACCATTTACTATTTTTTCCTATTGATCATTAATGATCATGTTTTTCAAACTTCACTTTACACTTCTCTCCAATGCATGCTACGGCAATATCACTTTGGAAGACCAAGAAAATTCATTTCTACACTTCATATTATCACTTCTTCACCTTTTCCACTTAAGCTTCAAGAACAAACCAAAGAAAACTCCATTCTCCCTCCCAAAAGAAGACCATTCGGCCAAGCACTCTAATTCTCTCCTCCATCACTCTTTAATTTCATACAACCTAGTTTCTTGAATCCTTACCTTATTCTAAACAACTTTCATGTTGAAGACTTTCTCTAAATCTTCCATCTTGAATGACTTTTACTAAGATCGAGTTCTAGAGTTTTTGTTGGTGAAATGTAAGGAAACTTCTTTTATTCTTTTCTTTTTCATGTTCTAAACCATGTTTGATCCATAGTTCTTCTTATTCAAGCTTGATATACTAATTTTCTTGTATTTGTTTCATGTTTAAGAACTTGTGTTGGTGGAGATCTTGTTCAAAATACAAAGTAACAAGCTTTTTGGTGGTTCTTCAAGAGGTAAGAGGGAGATTCATCTCACCAACCAAGCATGGTAGTGAGAGATGGTTTTATATTTGATGGATGGTGAATCCATGTGAGGATTCCTATCCATGGTCATGTAATAATTTATGTGTGTTATGTGCTTTGATTATTTTTGCCTATGCTTGATATGCTTTGCATGATTTACTTGTGTATGCATGCTTAGTATGATTTTTATTTGTTTATATGGTATGCTTATAATATGCATGATGATATATGTTGAATATATATTATGATGGATGTATGTTGAAATAAGCAAAATTTTGGCTCCAAAGGTCATGGAGGAGGTCACGGTTTTGAACTTCCAAGACTAAAGTTATTTTTGAAATTTTTTTAAGAACTATGGAGTTAATTTTTAGTCCTTGAACTAAAGTAAATTTTGGTTAAGACATCAACCAATTTGGTATTCACAAATTATATTTTCATGAATGATAAAAATTGAATAATTTGAGAAGTAAAGAAAATAAACAAAAGGGTTTGTTTTGTAAAAAGAATACACACGGTTTTTGGAGTTGTGTTTTTCATGAATTTATTGGTGTAGAAACAAGAATGGAATTTATTTAAGTTAGAAGAAAAATATTTCATGGTTCCAATGGCCATCTATAAGGTTTTGATAATTTAGAAAAATGTTTTGAGGTTATAAAATATAAGAATTTTCAAATAAGGATTTTTGGAAAGGGAATTAAAGTGTTATCAAGTGGAATTTTCATAAATAAAAGAAAAAGGAGATTGAAAGTGTTGAACTTCAAATTATTTTAAAGAGAATTAATTTTTAGAAGTGATTTAGAAATATAAAAGAAAAGCGTTTGTAACTTAAATTTACTAACATAAAATTTATTTATTGGGTTTTGAAAAATGTTAGGAAATTAAAATTAGAAACAATAATTAAATCAACTAAATGTGATTTTGAAAAATTAAATCAATAAAAAGAGATTTTGAGAAAATATATTATGGAAAAGAATTGTTTGACTAAGAATAGGAAGAAAATGAAGTAAGAAATTATATTATCATAGAAAAGTCCAAAATAATATTTTTAAAGTTAAGAAATATTTTACGAAGGGTAAAAACGGTGAAAAAAAATTTACGTAACTCAAAAAACGTAAATTTTAAGTTACGCGATTTGAAAAACATTAAAATATTTCTACGCGATTTTTAAAGCGTTTAAATATTTTACACGATCGAAATATTATAGAAAAATCGCTATGTGATTTAAAAACGAAAGAATATTTTTACGCGTTTTAGAATACAGTAGAAAATTGTTACGCAATTTTTAAACGTAACAGAAATGTTACAAATCGTTGTTTACGTAATAAAATATTACGTGACCGTAAAAACGTGACAAAAATATTTTACGAATAAGAAAAATGCAATAATACAATGTTGCTGTTAATTATACAACAAACTTTACAGTTAAAAATTAGTGTGTGAATACTGTACAAGAAATTGAGAAATTTGCCTATAATTGGCATAAATCCATTTTACGAACGTAAAATAGTATTTGAACTTTGTATGAGAAATTATGTGATTTACCTTTGGTTGGTAATTGGTGTATTACACATACATTGAAAATGGTCCGAAGGACTGTATATGGCTAATTGCCTAGGAGAAACGTACACCTCTTGAGTGGGTGCGATACGCGCAGTGTAGGTCACTTGTTGACCTTGGGGGCATCGGGGTGCGGGTTGCTCGCAATGGACAGTTGGTAGCTCTTCTGTACCGTGAGTTAGACCGATGCAACACACTGATGATCCAGACCGAGACACTATTCTTAATCGAGATCTGATAAAGACTGTGGTGTATGTGCTAGATGTGCAAGATATAATTATAGCACTTGGTCTGAGGCACGTGGTACCGGCAGATCTTTTCGATCAATTTCTCCGACATGAGTATTAGCTCTATGGAGTAGGACATTGAGTCTATATGCGCATGCATGAAACTGAGCATCTATATCTATGTGATGGTGTTACTGTAATTATTTTGTGATTTAAACAGTGATAGTGGCATGATAGTAATTATTATTTTACACTATGATGATGGCATAATTGTGATCATGATATGATATTTTTGCATGATATGTTGTTTGTATTATCTCTGTGCTATCATGCTGGTAATGGTGTAGGTGATCTCACCTCTTTGTATGTATATTTGTATATTGTATCTATAATTGGCTGAAGACGTTGAGAAAGAAATAGTACAAGAAG
This sequence comes from Ormosia emarginata, assembly GCA_029884605.1. Lineage (NCBI taxonomy): Eukaryota > Viridiplantae > Streptophyta > Magnoliopsida > Fabales > Fabaceae > Ormosia > Ormosia emarginata. Next base: position 6,651,740 of record JAQQTP010000074.1, read on the forward strand.
GAGAAGAAGAACTACTTCTCACGTCTGGGAACGCAGAATTTTGAGAAGATGGAGATGCCCAGCTTTCTAGGATACGTGACATTACAGTTTCGTGGAGGTTCGGAGGTGGCATGTTCATTTGGATCGACAGTGTATATTTTATATAGGGGACCTGAACATTACTCACAGTAGGCTTTATCAAGGGAACCCCTACTTTAGTGTCAACATTTATGTACAGTTGGAGTTTCCACTATCCATTAGGCAGTATTGGGGAGCTTACTACCGTACTCCTAGTGCGATAAGTATCGTGTCGTCTGCGCGGACACTTGTCCATAGAGCTTCATGTAATAACAGATTCCTATCTGTTGAGGAATCTGAGGAGGACCCATCTGAGGGTTCTGCTGTTTACTCAGACTTGGGCAATATGTTGAGTCTTAAATTATGTTTAATTACTTTGAGAACATGGTCTGTAATATAAATAATCCTGACAGTACGTGTGTAATGTATAATGATGTACATTATGTGTGATGATGTATTATATTTTTATTTTCCGCTAAGTTTATTTTATTGTCATAAAAAAAATATTTTACAATTCGTATTTTTATCATAACATCACTTTTTTATGATCTTGAGGGTATTTGGGTAATTAAGTAACATAAATGTGGCACCCTACGGTGGGTGTTACAGAGAGAGGCGTGACTCCTATTTGCAGACATTGGATGTTCGTCAGTCTGTTCATGTGGATACCGTAGAGACATCATTGTTGTTATGGTGTTAGTGATTCACGCCACTTGTTTTGATCATGCTTCAAGAGGTAAACAATTTTAAAAACTCGAATTATGGCTTTTTTGCATGGATCCTTAGTGGGAATTCTGTTTTCCGTTGTGTGATGTATCCACGATTCCTAACAGGTGCCTTACTACTTAGAGAGGAAATACCTAGTATGGTATTATGAGTGGTAAAAGTTAACCTTATTGTTACCACTCATATCAAGGTAGTGCAAGGTGGAAAAGGAACAAAGGTTTTCCTACCCCTTCCTACTTAAGGATATACAAGGATCAAAAGGACTTCCTGGAACAAAGGTCTTCCTGGAAGAAAGGAATTCTTAGAAATATGCAAGTAATATGTGTTTTCTAAAATAAAATCTTTTAAAATCGTTGCATAAGCATACTTTAGGACTTTCATTAGGCATAATCATACATCACCATGCATTGTATAAACTTGGCAATTGTATAGGCATTTGTCTTGTTTTTATTAAATGTGAAGATTAAGGTTAAAAGTTTGTTAGAAAAGGCTGAGAATAATACTTAAAGTGAGTTAGATATTGTTCTTAGTAAGATGATAAACATTTAAAGTACATGTTGTTTAAATTGATTGTTATGCAGTAAGTAAATTATTTATAATTAAATGAACTATATGCCTCGAAAAAGGAAAATACTGAGTTTTGGCTTATGCCACCTTTCCATATATTATGTTAAAAAAATTGGTTTTTTCCCGAAGCAGTTAGATTTACCATGATATTACGAAGCAATTAGATTTCTAGAAAAGAGCAAGTTTCCTGAAGTGTAAAATATCTTGCTCTCTTACTTCTGTAAAGGTTCTATATATTTATTCATTAAATAGATATTGAACACGCTGTAAATTACACTTCAGTTAGAAAGTGACATACTAATTCTATTTACTTAATATACGTAGGATATATTACAATACTTAGAATTAAGGTGTTATAATGCAGGATGTCAATTAAGATTTTATAGGAATCTTTTAGTTAATTAGTGCTATTTAAGTGGTTTATTTTAATTAGCTTTCATATAAAAGCTAATCAAATTATTAGTAAAGCTGTCATGAAGTAGTAGAAATTGATGTTGATGGAATTCAAATAATTCTCTATAATATATTTTATTTAATGGTTAATAATTATCACTATTATTCTTATTCATATTTCTCAATTTAATAAATTATTAATTATATATATGTTTATTATTTATTAAAAAAACCTTTAAATTAAAATTCTACATATTATCCCATGCGTTGTACGGGTTCAAAATCAGTCTTGAAGTTGTGGAGAAAGTTAATTCATTCATTCTTTCCAGTATCTCTACAGAAGTTAAGAAGTATCTTAGTTCAAATTCTACCTCAGTAGTTGAGGATGTAACACCCTTGTGGGGATGTCACATATATAAAGAAAGATAAATAAAATCTACCCAAGTTGTAAAACATTTATTACGTATTAATACGAGTTGTAAAATAATTCCTGCTAAACAGAATATTATTAAATAAAATAATGCGGAAATATAAAATAAACAGAAACAACATCACTCATAATATACATATGGTCCAAGTTATAAGTTATACAAATAATTTACAACTACAACTACAAATATTTAAACAGAAACAGTAAAGAAAAACAGTAAAGAGTCAATATATACATACGCAGACGCGCCCAAAAATACATCATAAATATTTAATCCTCTGATGGATCACTCTCAGGAAACTCATCAGAAGATAAATATCCAGGATGCCTCGACACTCGGCGATAACGAGATCGCGCAGTCGATACGATACTAATCTCACTAGGCTCAGTGGTCACACCACCCCAATGACGCCTAATGGATAAAGGTAACTCTAGGTGCAGAAACACAGTAGTCGTCATCACTGGCTCTTCATCAAACCTATGACGTAGGGACACAGTCAGCCGTCCCACATACGTCACGGAGTCTCTGTCTCCTCGCATATGCCAAGCTAACGATCCACCGTGAAACTCGAGTGTCACAAACCCCAAAAATCCAGGCACCGCCATACCCAAACCAATCAATCCAATGGATATGGATGATCAGATGGTTCTTGATCGTCGAACTGATCTTCGGCTTGCTGATCTTCCTCCTCCTCGGGATACAGAATCTCAAGAGGCTGTTCCTCTTCCTCAAACTCTTTACCGCGTAAAATAAATATACAAAAAACACATACAATAAAGAAAGAGGTAAGACAATCTAAAATCATCACAAACATGGTAAATAAGAAAATGACAAACAACAGTTATACAATTCATGCAATATGAAAAGCTATAACAGTAATGTCGATGTCAGAATAGAGAAAAGATTTAAATATCACAACAACATATAATATCACAGATAAAATAAAATATCCCAGATGAAATAATATCACAGATAAAATAATAGAACAGATAAACAATCATCATAATACTAACCAGATAAAAAAATAGACGAGATAAAATAAAATAATATTCAAGATATACTCATATGAAATATGACACGATCCTACTCCATGGAACTAAACACAAACAGATATCGAGAGAGAATGACTTGCAAAATCCATTAGTACCACGGCTGCCCAACCAAACTATTGTCTTTGTCACACTTTGCGTCTATAGCCCCATGTCATATGGAATCCATCATCCAAAGCATGGTGTAGTTCACGGTCTCACATTGTGGCACTACAGGCAATGTACTATTAGATTTTACGAAATCTCGATTAAAAATAGTGTGTGTCGAGTTCATTAGTGTGCTATCGGTTACCACGGCCCAGCGGAGCGACCGACTGTCCATATATGGGATCCCGTACACTAAAGTCTCCAAGTTCATAAAGACAATGAACCACACTACGTTTATCGCATCGGCAACACGATGTGATTCACCTCGTCAACCAATCCACCAAAAATTGGCATATCCTCAAGTTACCAGGATATTCTCAAGATAAAAAGATACAGTAAGTCCAACCGGATAAATACTGTTCCAAAGCCTGTACGGGTTCACCTCATAGCCCGACAGCAGAAAAATACAGAAAATCCAGAAAGAATATAGAAAATACCGTTTCGGTCAATCGCGTAGAAATTTTATCGCGTTTTCACAATCTCGTCATTTTTACAAACGTTTTTAAATCGCGTAAATATATTTTTCTGTTTTCAAAATCGCGTAGAGTTTTTAATATATTTTCTCAATCGCGTAAGATTTTTAAATCATTTTCTTGTCCAAATTCCTTAAAATTACTGTTTAAATTACTGTTTAAATTACTGTTTAAATTACTGTTTAAATTACTGTTTAAATAAACAGAAATAATATTTAGTACATTTAAACTACGTAAAATATTTTCCATACCGTATACTGTCTTTTGGACATCTTTTCTATCTTATTTGTCCATTTTTACTAAAAATTGACAGTATTTTATTTAGAAAATTTATATAAATGATTTCCTAATTTTTTCGTAAAAATTTTGTTTATTTAATTTTTAAACCATGTAATTAATCCTTTTAAAAACTACTAACATGCTTCAAAATACAGCATGAGCCATATGTTAGAAAATTCTCAAAAGTTACTGTATTTCATTTCTAACAATTAAAATCAATAGTTTTAGTTCAAGACACTTAATTCTAATCAATTAATTTCTTTAAAACTCCTTTAAAAAATTCCTTTTTAACATATATTGCATTATTTTGATTGAAAAAGGTTTGGAATTGAATCTTAGAAATCATATATAAGTGGTTTGGCATGTTGGCCTAAACATAAAATTATGTCATTTGATTTCTAAATTCATTTTCCTTAATCTAAACAATGTGATACCTTGTTAATGTTCCTAGGTTAATTAAATCTCATTTTAGGAAAATTAAGAGAACATTTTGGTTCTCCATTTTGGTCATGGCCGTAAGCCTCAAGGTTTGTGTTTTTTGGAACACTCATGCAATCCTTGACATATTATTCACATCCTATAAATTATCATACATTTCTAACACATGCAATATATTTCTAACACATATAACCTAAATCAAAGCTTGTAGACATGCAATCAAAGCTTGTAGACATGCAAATTATTACAAACATCAAATAGGAAAGCTACTAACAAATACACAAACACATAAACAAGCTACTAACAATCACACAAATGAATCCTTATGGATTCTACAATCACAAAAATCACACTCCATCTTCTTACCACCATCCTTAGATGATAAGATTAGTCTTCCTCTTACCTTAAATGAAGACTAAAACTCTTTCACACCTTTCCTTATGTTTCGGTTTTCTCCTTCAAAATCACCTAACAAGCTTAAACAAAACTACAAGTTACTAACCATAAAAGAGAGCTTAAACCATGGAGAAATCATGGCTTAGAACTTTGAAAAAGAGTTTAGAAATAGAAAACTAGAAATTTCACTTTCTAGGTAAAATTTTCCAAGTTGGTTTCCAAGCTTCAAATGGAAGATTTTGCAAGAACTCTCAACTAGAGATGTTCTTAGGATTGTGTTTAGGTTTAGAAAACTTGGTTAGATAGAATTTTGGGTGGTTGGATGGTGTAGAACTAGGCTTGGCCGAATGGAGCTTCAAGAGAACATCAATGGTGTTTAGGGTTTTTGGAAGAGAGAGAAGAGAGAAAATGCTTGAAGACAAAGTGATTTTTTGGTCTTCCAAAGTGGCTTGGCCGTAGCCTTCAATGCCATGCAAGGTGTCATGGATTTGGCTTCATCCAAGCCTTAGAATGCATCAAAGGTTAAGATCAAAACTTGGTTAGCAAGCTTAGCTCTCATTGGTTGGTTCAAGCATAGTCACCATGCTTAGTCACTAAGCTCCATTAACTCTTAAGCCTAGTCATTAGCTTAGTCACACACTTAGTCATCATGTTCTAGAGAATTCCTTCACTAATGATGCTTAATTAAGCTACTAAGTTAACTGTATTAGCTAAACGTGGGTCCCGCAAAACATTTTCGGGTCCACTGTCATCTAATTATACTGACTAATAAAATAATATACAAAATTATTTTATTGGACAGTTAAATCCTAAAAATTAAAAGATTAATTATCGTCTCATTCAGAATTGGGTTTAGTAAGATCCCCAGGTTTGAATAATTAAAACAAGATTTCCTACCGGAAAAATATTATTTTCTGTCCCGAGCAAATCGCACTAAAAGTCCAAATAAAATCACAGACAGTAATATTAAGCACTGTAACATATAGAAAAATTAAAAACAGTACAATCGGGACATAACGGTCATTTTTCTATTTTTTCCCACGACGAAGCAAATCATCCAAAACGTTCAAATAAAATTACAGATAGTATTAATTGTCTGTATATCTCCCATAAAAATTAAAACAGTAGCTCGAGAAAATTTTTATTTTACTGTATCGAAGCAAAATACGTAAAACGATCAAATAAAATTTTAGCCTGTAAAACATATTTGTATTTCATACAGAAAAACAAGAAACAGTAAAACAGGGACATAACAGTCATTTACACAAAAGCTTGAAAAACAGCAAACGGAACATTCGGGACATTTTCTAAAAATAAGGGTGTTACAACTCTCCCCAACAAATAAAAATTTCATCCTCGAAATTCGCTGCACATCAAAACAAATGAGGATACTGATCCCTCATTTTATCATCCAGCTCCCAGGTAGCATCACCCGTCACGTCATTCCATACAACCTTCACTAGCTCGATCATCTTCCCTTGAAGCTGCTTTACCTTTATGTCCTCAACTCTAACAGGTAAAGTTTCGTAAGTTAAATTCTCCTTCAATTGTACTTCATCTGGTTGTATAACATGCGTCGGATCCGGTATATACTTCTGTAACTGAGATACATGAAATACATCATGCAGATTAGATAGAAAAGGCGGCAAAGCAATCTGATACGCCACAGGACCTATACGTCGGATAATCTGATACGGTCCAATAAACTTAGGAGTAAGCTTCTTAGACTTGATAACTCTTCCGACACCGGTCGTAGGAGTAACTCTTAGAAACACATGCTCACTCTCCCCGAACTCAAGAGGTCGTCTTCGTTTATCTGTATAACTCTTTTGTCTGCTTTGCGTCATTTTCATCTTCTCTTGTATCATCTTTACCTTCTCTGTAGTATGTTGTACAAGATCTGGTCCAACAGTCATGCTTTCCCCATCCTGATACCAACATAACGGGGTTCGACATCGCCTTCCATACAATGCCTCATTGGGTGCCATCCCTATACTTGAGTGAAAACTATTGTTGTAGGTGAATTCTATCAAAGATAAAAATTCATCCCAACTTCCTCGTTGCTCCAAAACACATGCACGCAACAGATCCTCCAAAGATTGTATAGTTCTCTCTGTCTGACCATCAGTCTGCGGATGATACGCCGAACTCAGTCGCAACTTAGTTCCCATAGCTTCTTGCAGACTTCACCAAAACCTTGATGTAAACCTCGAATCTCGCTCAGAAACTATACATGTAGGTACACCATGTAATCTAACAATCTCACTGATGTACAACTGGGTTAATCTTTCCAACGAATACTTGATATTAATTGGTAAGAAATGAGCCGATTTAGTAAGCCTATCGACTATAACCCATATTGAATCATGACCTTTCCTCGTCTTCGGCAAACCAGTAACGAAATCCATAGAGATACTATCCCATTTCCACTCTGGAATAGATAACGGTTGCAACATTCCAGCTGGTCTCTGATGTTCCACTTTCGCTTTCTGACAAACCAGACAAGATTCCACATACTCTGCTACGTCTCTTTTCATCCTTGGCCACCAAAACAACCTTTTCAAGTCTTGATACATCTTGGTCATCCCCGGATGTAAACTAAGATCACTAGTATGAGCTTCTTCTAGAATCGACTTCTTCAATTCAGAATCATCAGGCATACAAATTCTTCCCTTAAACCTTAAGATTCCATCTGCTCCTTCTTCTACCGTCGCTTTATGACCTTGCTTTAGCAATTCTCTCTCATTTTGCAAAAACACATCTTCCTTTTGTTTATCTCGGACAACATCAAGAAATTCGTTTATGATCACAACCTTAAACAAACGAACTTTTTCAGGTAGAAACTCCACAGACAACCATAGATCTCGAAACTTATTGATCAACTCTTCCTCCTTGATCATCATTGCCGAAACACTAAGCACCTTTCGCTTAAGGCATCACCTACCACATTAGCTTTTCCGTGTGGTATTGAAGTTGAAAATCATAATCCTTTAAGAATTCCAACCATCGCCTTTGCCTCATATTCAATTCTTTCTGATCAAACAAGTACTTCAGACTCTTGTGATCACTAAAGACATTGAACAGCGCTCCATACAGAAAATGCCTCCACACTTTCAGAGCAAAAACCACTGCAGCCAATTCCAAATCATGCGTTGGATAGTTCCTCTCATGAACCTTCAACTGACGAGAAGCATACGCTACAACATTCTGGTTTTGCATCAAAACACAACCTAACCCTTGATAAGAAGCATCGCAATACACGTCAAAAGTTCCCTTAGAATCTGGCAAGATCAACACTGGTGCAGTTGTTAACCTCTTCTTCAACTCTTGAAAACTGGCTTCATGTTCTTCTGTCCACTCAAAAGCTTGACTTTTCCTCGTAAGTTGTGTAAGCGGTCCAGCAATCTTCGAGAAACCTTCGATAAACCTCCGGTAATAACCAGCAAGTCCAACGAAACTTCAAACTTCTGTTATCGTCTTAGGCCTTTCCCACTGTAAAACAGTCTCCACTTTTGATGGGTCTACTGCAATACCTTCTTTTGAAATCACGTGACCTAAAAACTGAACTTTTTCCAACCAGAACTCACATTTAGCCAACTTCGCATACAGCTGCTTCTCCCTCAAAATCTGAAGAACAATACCAAGATGTTCAGCATGCTCTTCCTTAGATTGAGAATAGATCAGAATGTCATCGATAAAGACAACGACAAATCTGTCTAGATATGGATGAAAAATTCTGTTCATATAATCCATAAATATGGCAGGAGCATTCGTCACCCCGAATGGCATTACCTGATACTCATAATGTCCATAACGAGTTCAAAAAGAGGTTTTCGGTACATCTTCCCCTTTAACACGAATCTGATGATACCCCGATCTCAGATCTATCTTGGAAAACACCACAACTCCTCTTAACTGATCCATCAAATCGTCAATTCTTGGAAGCGGATATTTATTCTTGATAGCCACCTTGTTCAGCTGACGATAATCCACACAAAGCCGAGAAGTTCCGTCCTTCTTCTTGACCAAAAGCACTGGCGCACCCCCATGGCGAAACACTTGGTCGCACAAACTGTTTCTCCAACAACTCCACCAATTGCTTCTTCAGCTCCTCCAACTCTGCTGGCAACATACGGTATGGTGCAATTGAGATAGGACCTATTCCTGGTACTAAATCAATTGAAAACTCGATCTCCCTCTCAGGTGGCAAACCAGGTACGTCATCAGGAAAAACCTCTGGAAACTCGTTGACAACAGGAATAGTATTCACCTCCTTCTCATTCTTAACCTCTAGAGAAGACAATACCACATATCCCTGTGCTCCCTCTCTTAACAAAGACTTGACCTTAACAGCAGTTAAGAATCCAGACTTTTCTTCCTTAGGAAAAACTATGGTTTTACTTGCACAATCTATAAGGATATGGTTAGAAAATAATCAGTCCATCCCTAAGATTACATCTATCTCAATAAGAGGTAAACAAATCAAGTTAACCAAAAACTTACGATCCTTCACAACAACAGGACAATCTAAACATATCTTTGATGCAATCACAGGTTTAGCAGTTGGAGTAGAAACACTCAATTTAACATTCAAAGAAAACACAGGCAACTTCAATCTTTCCACACAATCATATGCAATAAACGAGTGTGTAGCACCAGAGTCATATAACACAGTCAGATGGTTACCTCCAATGTCACCTTCTCCTTGTATAAGATCATCAGATTGAGAAATTTCTGTTCCCGTCATAGTATATACTCGCCCTCCAGATCTCGGTTGAGTATTCCCTGACTTCTGTTGATTAGCACGAACATAACGAACAACAGGCTTCCTTTCCGGCTGAGTACAATCCTTCGATATATGCCCAGGTTGCTTACAGTTAAAACAAACTGTCCCCTTAACCGTGCACTCTGGAGAGATATGACCTTTCTTTCCGCACTTAAAACACGTTGGCGTAAACGCCACTTTCTGTCCAGCTCCACTACCACTTGCACTTCCCCCAACTGGTGGTCGTTGAGATTGACTCCCTGATGGTCTGGAATATGGCTTGCGCTGAAACCGATTCGTATTACTTCCTCCACCTCTCTGAAACCTTGTCGGCCCAAAGCTACGATTCCTTTGATCTCTTGACGGCTCTAATTCCTCAAGTCGCGCACATGCATCAACCAAAGCATGAAACTGATTTATCCTCAAGGGTATCACCCCTCGCTTCAGTTCCACTCTCAAGCCCGATTCAAACTTCTGACATCTCCATGAATCATCCGGTCGAGTTTGAGCATAATCCGAGAATTGAGACAAATTCTCAAACTTTGTCGCATACTCATTCACCGTCATATTTCCCTGTCGTAAACCAAGAAATTCCATTTCCTTGGCATGCCTAGCACTTGCAGGAAAATACTTTCCCAGAAAAGCATCAGAAAACACTTCCCACGTAATTTCAGTTCCTTCAGCTTGTAAAACTTGGCGAGTTCCTCTCCACCAATGTTCTCCATCTCCTCTTAGCATAAAAACAACATAAGTTACCTTCTTATCATCTGTGAATCACATTCCTTCAAAAATCCTTTCCAAGTCTTGTATCCATTGACTTGCCTTCTCTGGATCAGCCTCGCCTCTAAACTGTGGTGGATTGTGGCGCCTAAATTCAGATAAATTTAGGGCATCAGCAGTAGCATCTTCTTTGTTGAGTCGCTCTCAAGTCTATTTGTATCATTACCTCAGCCATTCGCTGCATAGCTTCAGCAGCCGCAATCATAGGATCCACATCACGATTTACATTCGCACGTCCTCTACCTCGTCCAGACATCTTCTTTCTTCAAACAAAACAAAACAAAATTAGATATATCCTTTCGGAAGTAAATCACAGAGAATCACACAGCACAAACAAAAACAGACCCAATCACAACCCCAAAAGACTCTAACTTAGGCTCTGATACCAACTAATGCAACACCCTTGTGGGGATGTCACATAAATAAAGAAAGATAAATAAAATCTACCCAAGTTGTAAAACATTTATTACGTACTAATACGGATTGTAAAATAATTCCTGTTAAACAGAATATTATTAAATAAAATAATGCAGAAATATAAAATAAATAGAAACAACATCACTCATAATATACATATGGTCCAAGTTATAAGTTATACAAATAATTTACAACTACAACTACAAATATTTAAACAAAAATAGTAAAGTAAAGAAAAACAATAAAGAGTCAATATATACATACGCAGACGCGCCGAAAAATACATCATAAATATTTAATCCTCTGATGGATCACTCTCAGGAAACTCATCAGAAGATAAATATCCAGGATGCCTCGACACTCGGCGATAACGAGATCGCGCAGTCGATACGATACTAATCTCACTAGGCTCAGTGGTCACACCACTCCAATGACGCCTAATGGATAAAGTTAACTCTAGGTGCAGAAACACAGTAGTCATCATCATTGGCTCTTCATCAAACCTATGACGTAGGGACACAGTCAGCCGTCCCACATACGTCACGGAGTCTCTGTCTCCTCGCATATGCCAAGCTAACGATCCACCGTGAAACTCGAGTGTCACAAACCCCAAAAATCCAGGCACCGCCATACCCAAACCAATCAATCCAATGGATATGGATGATCAGATGGTTCTTGATCGTCGGACTGATCTTCGGCTTGGTGATCTTCCTCCTCCTCGGGATACTGAGAATCTCAAGAGGTCGTTCCTCTTCCTCAAACTCTTTACCGCGTAAAATAAATATACAGAAAACACATACAATAAAGAAATAGGTAAGACAACCTAAAATCATCACAAACATGGTAAATAAGAAAACGACAAACAACAGTTATACAATTCATGCAATATGAAAAGCTATAACAGTAATCAGTAGCAGAATAGAGAAAAGATTTAAATATCACAACAACACATAATATCACAGATAAAATAAAATATCCCAGATGAAATAATATCACAGATAAAATAATAGAACAGATAAACAATCATCATAATACTAACCAGATAAAAAAATAGACAGATAAAATAAAATAATATTCAAGATATACTCATATGAAATATGACATGATCCTACTCCATGGAGCTAAACACAAACAGATATCAGAGAGAGAATGACTCGCAAAATCCATTAGTACCACGGCTGCCCAACCAAACTATTGCGCTGTCACACTTTGCGTCTATAGCCCTATGTCATATGGAATCTATCATCCAAAGCATGGTGTAGTTCACGGTCTCACATTGTGGCACTACAGGCAATGTACTATTAGATTTTACGAAATCTCGATTAAAAATAGTGTGGGTCGAGTTCATTAGTGTGCCATCGGTTACCACGGCCCAGCGGAGCGACCGACTGTCCATATATGGGATCCCGTACACTAAAGTCTCCAAGTTCATAAAGACAATGAATCACACTACGTTTATCGCATCGACAACACGATGTGATTCACCTCGTCAACCAATCCACCAAAAATTGGCATATCCTCAAGTTACCAGGATATTCTCAAGATAAAAAGATACAGTAAGTCCCATCGGACAAATACTGTTCCAAAGCCTTACGGGTTCACCTCATAGTCCGACAGCAGAAAAATACAGAAAATCCAGAAAGAATATAGAAAATACCGTTTCGGTCAATCGCGTAGAAATTTTATCGCGTTTTCACAATCTCGTCGTTTTTATAAACGTTTTTAAATCGCGTAAATATATTTTTCTGTTTTCAAAATCGCGTAGAGTTTTTAATATATTTTCTCAATCGCGTAAGATTTTTAAATCATTTTCTTGTCCAAATTCCTTAAAATTAATGTTTAAATAAACAGAAATAATATTTAGTACATTTAAACTACGTAAAATATTTTTCATACCGTATACTGTCTTTTGGACATCTTTTCTATCTTATTTGTCCATTTTTACTAAAAATTGACAATATTTTATTTAGAAAATTTATATAAATGATTTCCTAATTTTTCCGTAAAAATTTTGTTTATTTAATTTTTAAACCATGTAATTAACCCTTTTGAAAACTACTAACATGCTTCAAAATACAGTATGAGCCATATGTTAGAAAATTCTCAAAAGTTACTGTATTTCATTTCTAACAATTAAAATCAATAGTTTTAGTTCAAGACACTTAATTCTAATCAATTAATTTCTTTAAAACTCCTTTAAAAAAATTCCTTTTTAACATATATTGCATTATTTTGATTGAAAAAGGTTTGGAATTGAATCTTAGAAATCATATATAAGTGGTTTGGCATGTTGGCCTGAACATAAAATTATGTCATTTGATTTCTAAATTCATTTTCCTTAATCTAAACAATGTGATACCTTGTTAATGTTCCTAGGTTAATTAAATCTCATTTTAGGAAAATTAAGAGAACATTTTGGTTCTCCATTTTGGTCATGGCCGTAAGCCTCAAGGTTTGTGTTCTTTGGAACACTCATGCAATCCTTGACATATTATTCACATCTTATAAATTATCATACATTTCTAACACATGCAATATATTTCTAACACATATAACCTAAATCAAAGCTTGTAGACATGCAATCAAAGCTTGTAGACATGCAAATTATTACAAACATCAAATAGGAAAGCTACTAACAAATACACAAACACATAAACAAGCTACTAACAATCACACAAATGAATCCTTATGGATTCTACAATCACAAAAATCACACTCCATCTTCTTACCACCATCCTTAGATGATAAGATTAGTCTTCCTCTTACCTAAAATGAAGACTAAAACTCTTTCACACCTTTCCTTATGTTAATCACCTAACAAGCTTAAACAAAACTACAAGTTACTAACCATAAAAGAGAGCTTAAACCCTGGAGAAATCATGGCTTAGAACTTTGAAAAAGAGTTTAGAAATAGAAAACTAGAAATTTCACCTTCTAGGTAAAATTTTCCAAGTTGGTTTCCAAGCTTCAAATGGAAGATTTTGCAAGAACTCTCAACTAGAGATGTTCTTAGGATTGTGTTTAGGTTTAGAAAACTTGGTTAGATAGAATTTTGGGTGGTTGGATGGTGTAGAACTAGGCTTGGCCGAATGGAGCTTCAAGAGAACATCAATGGTGTTTAGGGTTTTTGGAAGAGAGAGAAGAGAGAAAATGCTTGAAGACAAAGTGATTTTTGGTCTTCCAAAGTGGCTTGGCCGTAGCCTTCAATGCCATGCAAGGTGTCATGGATTTGGCTTCATCCAAGCCTTAGAATGCATCAAAGGTTAAGATCAAAACTTGGTTAGCAAGCTTAGCTCTCATTGGTTGGTTCAAGCATAGTCACCATGCTTAGTCACTAAGCTCCATTAACTCTTAAGCCTAGTCATTAGCTTAGTCACACACTTAGTCATCATGTTCTAGAGAATTCCTTCACTAATGATGCTTAATTAAGCTACTAAGTTAACTGTATTAGCTAAACGTGGGTCCCGCAAAACATTTTAGGGTCCCTTTGTCATCTAATTATATTGACTAATAAAATAATATACAAAATTATTTTATTGGACGATTAAATCCTAAAAATTAAAAGATTAATTATCGTCTCATTTAATTGGGTTTAGTAAGATCCCCCAGTCTGAATAATTAAAACAAGATTTCCCCAGCCCGGAAAAATATTATTTTCCTGTCCCAGAGCAAATCACACAAAAAGTCCAAATAATATCACAGACAGTAATATTAAGCACTGTAACATATAGAAAAATTAAAAACAGTGCAATCGGGACATAACAGTCATTTTTTTATTTTTCTCCACGATGAAGCAAATCATCTTAAACGTTCAAATAAAATTACAGACAGTATTAATTGTCTGTATATGTCCCAGAAAAATTAAAACAGTAGCTCAAGAAAATTTTTATTTTACTGTATCGAAGCAAAATACGTAAAACGATCAAATAAAATTTTAGCCTGTAAAACATATTTGTATTTCATACTGAAAAACAAGAAACAGTAAAACAGGGACATAACAGTCATTTACACAAAAGCTTGAAAAACAGCAAACGGAACATTCGGGACATTTTCTAAAAATTGGGGTGTTACAGAGGACGTTGTTGAAATTGAAGCATAATGGTTTAAAACTAAATTTTTTAATGAGATCAAGTGTCTTGACATGCCAAATCATAGAATTACTCTTAAAAAAAGAGTTCCTATAATGCTCCGTAGAAATATTGATGAAGCATCAAGTCTTTGTAATGGGACGAGATTGATTGTTGATGAGTTAGGAAAGAATGTTATTGGAGCAACAATAGTAACAGGGAAGCAAATTGGTGAGAAAATTTATATTTCTCGAATGAATTTGATACCATCAGATCCTGAAGTGCCAATAAAATTTCAAAGAATGCAATTTCCTTTAATTGTTTGTTTGCCAGTGACTATTAATAAAAGTTTAGGGCAAACCCTCTCACATGTTGAATTATTCTTACCAAGGCCTATTTTTACACATAGTCAATTGTATGTAGTAGTTTCAAGAGTCAAAGTAAGGAGTGATTTAAAAATTCTTATTTTAGACAACCATGATAATTTATGTCAAACAATGAAAAATGTCATTTACAAAGAAGTTTTCCAAAAGTTTCAAGTATAAGGTAAATCAATTATTGAATTAATGTTACTTATAAGTTAATTTTCAATTTATTTTCATTATTCCAATTATATTTCTCTAATTCATATTTATTTTCTTCACTTTGCAAGTGTTAATTTTTTTGTCATATTTATCAATATATAAACATGTATTTCAATTTTTTTAATATTATCAAATCTTCATTTTTGTATTCATTAAGTTACTTAATATTATATTTTACATAGATCTTTAACATACATAATTTTCTTTTAATCATTCCATGTGTCGCATGGGACATTCACTAGTTCAAAATAAAGATGGCAAATATGAAAAGGGATTAGGGGAGGGTGACTGCAGAAATTCAATGAAGAAGGAGGGAAATAAGTGGTTTAAAATCTCAAAAAATAGCTATAAGAGGAAGAACGTTATTTGGTTAGGAGAAACAATAACCTCATTAATTTTACATGAGTACCCCTAATTGAAGAGTCGTGAAATATAAAGGCTTATCTAATCTAACAAGAGTCTCTTAAATGTCAATTAATTTAAATTTAAAATTCAAGATAAATGATTGAGATATGTGCAAATAATTAAAGCAGAAGTTAATGAAAATAAAAAAAAAATAGAATAAGTTTAAAAGTTAATTGATGACGAATTAAATGATCAGATTTTTTATTAAATGGTAAATAAAATAAAATTACATAAATAATCTCATAATGGGCTAGGAAATTTGTCCTATGACAACTCTAGGTAACTTCAATATTTTTCTTTTACATATAAAATATTTTAATAAAATTATGTAATAATAATATTCAATACTTATGATTTTATTATTTATAAAAAATACAGATATAAAATATTTAAAACAAACAATTTTTAAAAAATTATAGGTAAACTAACGTGTTTATTCGAAATTTAATTTTTTATTATTTTATATACTATATATTTTTTTCTTTGATGAATAAAAGTTTAAATTTTAAATTTTTTACATGATTTTAATGTATAAGAATAATAACTTGAAATTAAGCAGTAATGACTATATTTGTAATAATTGTATTCTCTCTTTTTTTTATTAAAATCTTATTCAAATACTCTCTTTCTTCATCAAAATCAAAATTCACTTCTCCGTTTCTTCATTAAATGAGTGAGAACACAAATGACCAAAATACCATTAAGTTTAAATTACTTTGAAAAGAAACCTAAAGGATTTTTTTGTCCAAAAGTAAAAGGTGTAGGTTGCTAACATACTCCTTCTAAAAAAGAACTGTGAAAAAGTTAGCAATCTCATATATATAGTTTAATTTTGATGACACGCTATCTGTAACAATCCCAATTTCGATAACTATAGTATAATCGTCATTATACCATAATCACCAAAATTTAGGCCTACTACTGACAACAATGCATTTCGAAAAGTTGACAAGGTACATATATAGAAAATACGAGCCTCGATATGAAATATATTTATATTTACTCGAATCCAAAACATAACATCAGCTTAAATGAAGATACATTTCCACAATCCATGCATAAAGTAACATACAACAATGTTAAACATAAGTTTACATAGAGTAACTACCATATAAAAGTTCGACCTTTCCCAAAGTCAAACACCTGAAGAGAAGGGTCCTGCACTTGATCCTCCCTCGGGTCTCCAACAGATGAGCCTCCCCCTTGAAACCTATCATGATGGATAGAAGCTTGAATAGGCGATACAACCGAAATCTCTCTAGAAAAGAGATGACGATCATCCCACAACTCCCTAATGAGTATAGGGAACTCCACATGCATAAAAGCACGAAGGGTGCTCGTGGCAGCCTTAAGAAAAGTATCGCTTTGAATTAGGGTCACATTTCCTATATATATAAAAAGCTCCACATCTCGGTCGGTATGCAGGCATCAATGCCCCCGTGGAACAGTATCCACATGCGACTGAAGAAAGCTTGTCTAGATGCCATCGCAAAGAGACAGAAGTCGTACTCAAATTGAACTAACCGAATCTAACTCGCTCTCTTCACAGTCTTTGCCCAAACATAAGCATAAGACAGAGTAATACAACAAAGAGGTGAGACATCCTACTTTCAATACCAATTATGGCAGTAAAGAAACAGAACGACGCAAGGCGCCCACATAGCATAGCAGGAATAATAATTAGCATCAAGATCCACATAGTAAACAACTTAACAATTACAGGCAGATATAACATCAAATAAGCAACAGTTTTATCATCATATAGATAAAGGCTAAATAATATGTTGACTTTCTATGCACGTGCACATGGTACCACAAATCCTACTTCATGGAGCTATACTAAATTTCAGAGATGAACGTTCCAGAAGATCTGCCAGCCTCACAGACAATCTACACCAGACCATGAAAGGAATAGTATTTGTCAGGCCATCCTCAGTGCGTTGCAACGGTTCTTCATGGACAGAATCATAGAGGCACATATATAAAGATGAATCATCTCGCCCTGATGCCCCTAGATCCTTCCATTGGATCACACTATTTGATTCTCGTTCAACTCCTAGGCTTAAACAGCCTTTTAACAGTCATCGACTGAGTAATTGTTCAATGCATGTTGACTCAATGCATACCATTTCATATAATCATTGATAACTTGATTTCTTCACGATTCAATGCCACAAAGGGCTTAATTCATATCAATCAAATTCTTGGTCCCACATATGGACCCACCAGAACAGATCATCAAGTTTTCAAGAATAATATATAGTTGTTAAAATTCAACCCAAGTTACGTTTTCATTTCAAGACTTTTATCACTAAGCCTCTCTAGAGGAATTCTCTTGTAATTCTCATTCAATCTTTATTTCTCTTAATTAGTCAAGTTCTTTACTTTAATTAATTATGCTTACTTAGGAAATTATTCTAAGGTTCACTAAACGTCACACACTCTTGTTCTTTCCTTAAGTCCGAACTCACCCTAGGTCATCAAATGACTTTCTTTCTTTCATTCTTTCCATATTATGAATCCGTATTATTTTTAAGTTACCTAATCACTTAAGCCTTAGCTTGATACACAAATTTCTAGCCAACAAGGCCCATGAGGCTGTGACCTCCTAATAGCATGACTCCAACCAATTTACCTCCTAAGGGTATGAATCCAACCAATTTTTCCACCACATTGTTAGTTACTTTCATTTAATTACTTAAGTTCCAAGGTTGCTCACAAACTTAAGTCTTGAACCCCAAAAATACCTTAGAGGTCGTGAGCCTCCCAAAAGGGGTAAGAACCCAAAGTTTTCCATTGCATTGATTTACCTTTTAACTCTTAATCACCTAAGTTCCAATTTTTTATAAAAACTACACCTTGAACACTCAAAAACTTGGCCTCTTGGCCGTGAATCCAAAGGGTAAAGAGCTCTAAAATTTTTCCATATAACAACCCAAGCAATCCAATATATTTTCCATAGTCATCAAGACACACCATGACAATCAATAAATCATACAAGTCAAAATAGCAACAAAAACATAAAGAACATCACCACCAAGAGAGCAATCCCACATGGATTCCTCATCAACAACATCAAAACGTTTCCTCATTACCAAGATAGGTTGAAGAGGATTATCTCCCTCTTACCTATGGAAGGCAACTCAAGAAAGCAAGCCTATTGGTCCTCTCCTTGAAGTTTCGTCCAAAATCTCCAAGAAACCCTAGAATGAGCAATCTTTCACAATCACAAACCAAAGCTTGAAAAAAGGAGTCCTTGGTCACAAAGGTGGCCAAAGAACACGAAAAAGAGAAGAGAAAATAGAAAAAGTCATGAATTTTACCTTGAAGCTTCAAAGCTTAGAACTTTAATGGTGGATGATGGAAATGGAAGATTTAGGATGTGACCACAAAAGAGGAAAGTCATAGGATGATGAGAGGAAACAAGAAATGAGATTGAATGGAGGAAACAAAACTTGGAGGGTGAGAATGGTGGAGTGGTCGTGAGGTTGGAGGGGAAGAGAGGAAGAGAGAAAATGAGAGAAAATGAGAGAAAATGAGAAAATGAAAGTGAAGGAAAAGTGGTCATAAACTTTTATGACCAAGGTATACTTTGTGTAAGTGTATGAATAAAAAATGAGTTGCCACAAAGAGCACTCAAAACCGTGTGG
Source organism: Ormosia emarginata (assembly GCA_029884605.1). Classification (NCBI taxonomy): domain Eukaryota; kingdom Viridiplantae; phylum Streptophyta; class Magnoliopsida; order Fabales; family Fabaceae; genus Ormosia; species Ormosia emarginata. Next base: position 6,671,364 of record JAQQTP010000074.1, read on the forward strand.
TGGGAAAGGGGAGAGAGGAAATGTGGCTTCTCGAAGAAGCCAATAGGAAGGTACAAGGAAGCTTTCTCCAAGCTTCTCCAACAAGTCAAATTTTAGCTTTTTGAAAAGTCAAAGGTGAAGTGACATAAAGTAGATTTTATAAATAAGGTGATAAGGATTTTTGCTACAAGCTATTATCTAATGGATAAATGTTACAGGTAACAAAAATCAGTATTTATTGTCTAATGGATAATAAATTGTACAGTGATTTTTATTTATCAGATAAAAATCTCAAAAAATATAAACCTCGTAAACTATGCCCAGCCCCAAGTTTAGTAAGATCCCCCGTTGACATTTCCATAGTTCAAGGTTTATCAGCTTTGGAAAAATATTTTATTTTCCCGACTCTGCTCAGTGCGCATGCAAAATGGGGAATATATTAAAATATTCAACATTTCTTGAAAAATCCATAAAAATTCACAAAAATCACAAATATTATAAAATGACTATTTATCATGAAACTATCAATTTTTGGGGCGTTACAACTCTCCCCTTCTAAAAAGAAATTTCGTCCTCAAAATTTTTATACCTTAGAATAGATATGGATGTTGTTCCTTCATCTTACCTTCTAACTCCCACGTTGTGTCTCCAGTTATATCATTCCAAATTACTTTCACCAATGGGGTTTTTTCCCCTGAGTCGCTTTACTCTCCTATTTCGATCTTTACGGGAGGTGCCTCATAGGTTAAATTCTCTTTTAATTGTACTACATCAGGCGCTATTACATGATTTGGGTCAGGAATATATTTTTGTAGTTGCAATACATGGAAGACATTATGAAGGTTAGAAAGAAAATGCGGTAAAGCCATTTGGTAAGCTACTAGGCCTATCCGGTGAAGAATTTGATAAGGTCTAATGAATTTAGGAGTGAGTTTTTCTGGATCAAATAACCCTTCCGACACCCATTGTAGGTGTAACCCGTAAGAACACATGGTCACCTTCCTCAAATTCAAGAGGTTTCCATTTCTTGCTTGCATAGCTTTTTTGTTAACTCTGGGTCCTCCTCATCTTTTCTTGAATCATATTAACCTTTTGTGTCATTTGCTGTATAAGGTCGGGTCCTAACATGAGATGTTCTCTATCTTGGTGCCACCACAATGGCGTTCTACATCATCGTCCATATAGAGTCTCATATCTCGCTCCTTCTAACCAAACAGGTACTTCAGACTCCAATGATTACTACTGACGTCGAATATTGTTCCTTGTAGAAAATGCCTGCAGATCTTCAACGCAAACCCACAATAGCTAACTCTAAGTTTGAGTAGGGTAGTTTTTCCCATGCACTCTCAATTGCCTTGAGACATACGCTACAACATTTTGATTCCACATAAGCGCACGTTTTGAACCTTAACATGAGGCATCACGACACACCTCGAAAGGTTCATTGGGATTTGGTAAAACCAACACTGACAAAGTAGTTAAATGTCTCTTCATTCATAAAAACTTTCTTCACATGTGTCGATCCATAAGAAAACTTGGTTCTTCCTTGTAAGTTGGGTGAGGGGTTCTTATATCTTGGAGAACCCTTCGATGAATCATCTATGATGACTAGCTAATCCCACAAACTACGAGTCTCCATTACGGTCTTCGATCTTCCCCATTGAAGAACCGTTTCAACTTTCAATGGATCCACAATAATCCCTTCCTTTGAAATTACATGACCCAAAAACTTAACCTCCTTCAACTAGGATTCGCACTCCGATAACTTGGAGTACAACTTCTTCTCCTTCAGACTTTGGAGAACCACACTGAGATGTTTAGCATATTCTCCCTGATTTCGAGAATAGATTAGAATGTCATCGATAAAGACAACGAAAAATCTGTCTATATAAGGACGAAATATTCGATCCATGTAGCCCATGAATATGGCAGGAGCATTTGTTACTCCGAACGGCATCACAAAATACTCTTAATGCCCATCGCGCGTTCAAAAAGCCATTTTGGGAACATCCTTAACTTCCCACAAATTTAATGATGACCAGAACGTACATCTATCCTGGAGAAAACTACGACTCTCTTCTCACTAATCCATCGAATCATTTATCTTCTGTCGAGAATACTCATCCTTGATCATAATCTTGTTTAATTGACGACAATCTACTTCTCACCGAGAAGTTCCATTCTTCTCCTTAACTAACAACACTGTAGCTCATCGTGATAAACTCATTGACTACAAGAGTGATATTCATATTTCCCTTACTTTCGTCCTCCACAAAAGATAACATGTATCCTTGGATTCCTTTTCCTCACAAAGCTTCAACTTTGCTAGTCATTACGAATTCAAAAATCTTAGTTTCAAGAAACATTAAGGTTTTCATTGGAACGATATATAGCAGGATATAATTAGAAAATAACCAATCTATTCCTAAAACCGCATCTAGCCGAGAATAGGGTAAATAATTCAAATCAACAGAAAAGATTTGGTCTTTAACACCAATAGGATAGTTTGAGCAACTAGATAGTAACAATAGGCTTAGTAGTAGAAGCAGAAATGAACAAGTCAAAAGGTAACGAAGACACTAATAACCCTAATCAATCCACATAGTCATAAGTCATTAAGAAATGGGTTGCCCCCAGAATTATACAGCACAGTCAAGGGATCATCTCCTGTGGCATAATCTCCGCTGTTTAGATTTTTAGTTTGGGAAACTTTCGTTCCACCCAGGGTATAAACTTCCCCTTTAGCTTGGGATCTTGAAGCACATGCATCATTAACAGAAGACTTCTTCTTTGGTGGAGCACAGTCTCTAGAGATGTGTCTAGGCTCCCGTACTTGAAATAAATTATCCCCTTGATCTTGCACCCCCTCGTTGAGTGGTTCTTTCCACACTTCTTACATCTTGGTAAAAAAAATGCCAAGGTCTAACTGGATCTACTGCCACTAACACAACCTTCATAAGTTTGTTGTTGTTGTTGCTTCCCCGATGGTTGTGAATACAGTTTCTGCTGGAATTGCTTGACCTTATGGTTTCGCCTCCTTCGAAACCAATATGGTCTAATGTCATGGGGTCCAATTCTGAGCCTCGTTTATCAGTTCCTACTGCTTAGTGACTTTCTGATTCTATTGTACTGTTACATTAGTCACTCTCTGCATTACTTTTGCCACTGTGGTCATATGACCATTGTCGTGTTCTGTACCCACACGTGCACGTCTACCACGAGTCATTAATTTTCTTCGAAGGTAGACAAAACATGACACAACAAAAGCAAACATAATTATTTCAAACAACATTGTCTCCTTTTGGAAACTAAACACAAAGAATAACACAGTCCAAACAAGATAGGTCCAATCCATGAATCCTAACAGACTCCAACTCGAGCTCCTTCCTTCTGCTTTCTATGGCATAACCTCTTGCAAGTCTTCAACTCTCAAATAACTCCTCAAACCAAACTTATATCAGTGATTCTTTTCCCCAAGAGATCGACTCTCCAAAACCTCTTTGACTCCTTACTAAAGAACTCCTGTTCTCCTAGTATGCCTAGGTGAAGTTATAGTTTCTTGTACCCATAGAACATTTCATATTGAGTATGCCAGTCCCCAATATCATGCAACGGTGTAACAGTACCTGTTAACATTCAACCTATGGCAAGCCATACATTCCTTTCCCATCATCTCAATGAAGAGACAAGGAAGTGCACAACATACAAGAACTCTAATATGCTTAAACATAGCAAGTCCATACCCCGGCTCAACAGGATGAACTGCTCTGATACCAAGAATTTTGTAACAACCCCAATTTCGATAACTATAATATAATCGTCATCATACCACAGTCACTAAAATTTAGTCCTACTACTGACAACAATGCATTTCAAAAAGTTAACAAGGTACATATATAGAAAATACGAGCCTCGATATGAAATATATTTATATTTACTCGAATCCAAAACATAAAATCAACTTAAAAGAAGATACATTTCCACAATCCATGCATAAAGTAACATACAACAATGTTGAACATAAGTTTACACAGAGTAACTACCATATAAAAGTTTGACCTCTCCCAAAGTCAAACACCTGAAGAGAAGGTCCTGCACTTGATCCTCCCCCGGGTCTCCAATAGATGAGCCTCCCCCTTAAGACCCGTCATGATGGATAGAAGCCTGAATAAGAGATACAACTGAAATCTCGCTAGGAAAGAGGTGGCGATCATCCCACAACTCCCCAATGAGTATAAGGAACTCCACATGCATAAAAGCACGAAGGGTGCTCGTGACAGCCCCAGGATAAGTACCGCTCTGAATTAGGGTCACATTCCCTATATACATAAAAAGCTCCACATCTCGGTTGGTATGCCAGGCATCAATGCCCCCATGGAACTATATCCACATGCGACTGAAGAAAGCTTGTCCAGATGCCATCGCAAAGAGACAGAAGTCATCCTCAAACTAAACTAAGTGAATCCAACTTGCTCTCTTCATAGTATTTATCCAAACATAAGCATAAGACAGAGTAATGCAACAAAGCGGTGAGACATGCTACTTTCAATACCAATTATGGCAATAAAGAAACAGAACGACGCAAGACGCCCACATAGCATAGCAAGAATAATAATCAGCATCAAGATCCATATAGTAAACAACTTAACAATTATAGGCAGTTATAACATCAAATAAACAACAGTTTCATCATCATATAAATAAAGGCTAAATAATATGTTGACTTTCTATGCACGTGCATATGGTACTACAAATTCTACTCCATGGAGCTATACTAAATTTCAGAGATGAACGTTCCAGAAGATCTGCCAACCTCACAGATAATCTACACTGGACCACGAAAGGAATAGTGTTTGTTAGGCCATCCTCAGTGCGTTGCAACGTTTCTTCATGGCCATAATCACAAAGGCATATATATAAAGATGAATCACCTCGCCGTAATGCCCCTAGATCCTTCCATTGGATCACACTATTCAATTATCGTTCAACTCCTAGGCTTAAACAACCTTTTAACAGTCATCAACTGAGCAATTGTTCAACGCATGTTGACTCAATGCATACCATTTCATATAATCATTGACAACTTGATTTCTTCACAATTCAATGCCACAAAGGGCTCAATCCATAGTAATCAAATTCTTGGTCCCACATATGGACCCACCAGAGCACATCATCAAGTCTTCAAGAATAATTCGTAGTTATTAAAATTCAGCCCAAGTTATGTTTTCATTTCAAGACTTTTATCACTAAGCCTCTCTAGAGGAATGCTCTTGCAATTCTCATTCAATCTTTATTTCTCTTAATTAGCTAAGTTTTTTACTTTAATTAATTATGCTTACTTAGGAAATTATTCCAAGGTTCACTAAACCTCACACACTCTTGTTCTTTCCTTAAGTCTGAACTCACCCTAGGTCATCAAGTGACTTTCTTTCTTTCATTCTTTCCATATTATGAATCTGCATTATTTTTAAGTTACCTAATCACTTAAGCCTTAGCTTGATACACAAATTTCTAGCCAATAAGGCCCTTGAGGTTGTGACCTCCTAATAGCATGACTCCAACCAATTGATCTCCCAATGGCATGAATCCAACCAATTTTTCCACCACATTGTTAGTTACTTCCATTTAATTACTTAAGTTCCAAGGTTGCTCACAAACTTAAGTCTTGAACCCCAAAAATAACCTAGAGGCCGTGAGCCTCCCAAAAGGGCTAAGAACCCAAAGTTTTCCATTGCATTGATTTACTATTTAACTCTTAATCAACTAAGTTCCAATTTTTTTATAGAAACTACACCTTGAACACTCAAAAACTTGGCCTCTTGGTCGTGACTCCAAAGGGTAAAGAGCCATAAAATTTTTTCATATAACAATCCAAGCAATCCAATATATTTTCCATAGTCATCAAGACACACCATGACAATCAATAAATCATACAACTCAAAATAACAACCAAAAAAAAAAAGAACATCACCACCAAGAAAGCAATCCCACATGGATTCCTCATCAATAACATCAAAATGTTTCCTCACTAGCACGATAGGTTGAAGAGGATTATCTCCCTCTTACCAATGGAAGACAACTTAAGAAAGCAAGCCTCTTGGTCCTTTCCTTGAAATTTCGTCAAAAATCTCCAAGAAACCCTAAAATGTGCAAACATTCACAATCACAAACTAGAGCTTGAAAAGAGGAGTCCTTGGTCACAAAGGTGGCCAAGGAACATGAAAAAGAGAAGAAAAAAGAGAAAGAAGTCATGAATCTTACCTTGAAGCTTCAAAGCTTAGAGCTTTAATGGTGGATGATGGAAATGGAAGATTTAGGAGGTGACCACCAAAGAGGAAAGTCTTAGGATGATGAGAGGAAACAAGAAATGAGATTGAATGAAGGAGACAAAACTTGGAAGGTGAGAATGGTGGAGTGGCCGTGAGGTTGGAGGGGAAGAGAGGAAGAGAGAAAATGAAAAGTGAAGGAAAAGTGGTCATAAACTTTTATGACCAAGGTGTACTTTGTGTAAGTGTATGAAACAAAAATGAGTGGCGACAAAGAGCCCGCAAAACTGTGTAGTAAGAAGGAGGAGAGAGGAAATGTGGCTTCTTGAAGAAGCCAATAGGTGTAACACCCCAAAATTTATTTATTTTATTATAAATAGTCATTTTACAATATTTGTGATTTTTGTGAATTTTTCTGGATTTTTCTGAGAATGCGAAATATTTTAATGTTATTCCTCGTTTTGCATGCAAATTGATCAGGAGCCAGGAAAATGAAATATTTTTCCTGAGAACCTTGATCTGTGGAAACGTCGACGGGAGATCTTACTAAACCCGAGGCTTGACATAGTTTATGAGGTTTCATATTTTTTGAGATTTTTATCTGATAAATAAAAATTGTGGTGTATTTTATAGGAACTAGTCAGTATATCATCTAGTGGTAATTAGAGGAAAATCTCATCCTCACATTACACATATCCTGGCACACTGAGAAATTCGGGCTTCATCCTTGCTCAAAGAGCGTTTCTGGATTTCCCACTTATCTCCTTTGGCCTTGGCATTATCGAGACATCAGGTTTATGTCCTTCTCAAAAGTTCTTCGGACACCCGTCTATCTTCTTTTTGCCTCCATGAATAATATCAAAGGATATCCACCAGATCGATACTACTTAACTAATCCATAGACTTTCATTCATACTTATATACTTAGTTCCTCTTTGATCTAAGCATATTCTACTAATAACTTTGGCTTCTTATGTTTACCCTTTGCAATGAGGAGAATCTGTAACCTCATACTATATGTAACCTTAGCACTTGGTTAGGAATACTTGTCCCCTAAGGTACTTCTCTGATTCCTTACCTTCTGGCTAAATGACCTCACGTCATATAACGTTACATTCTCAGGTAAACATCACCAGTTCATTTCTCATACTTGTACCTAAACTCCACCTCATCACTCATATCTCTTAAGTGATCTCTAACGCAACACTATGTTGCTGAGGTGTAAGGTACTTATCTATGTCAACCACTAGTCTTAGTTGCACTAAGGTTCTTTCTCTTCACATACATACTAGCTTAACTAACTAGTGTGTGAAAAGCTTAGTGTTATGTTTAACTCTTACATAAACATCATCTTACTTTCCTATAGACTCAACTCATCCTAGTGAAAGAGTCTATCTTAATTAATGCCTCATCTATCCTTGCTTAAGAACATAATGAGCATCTCTCTAAAACTTTGCATAATTAACTCAACTTTAACTAAAGTGAGTAATTCATGCATCTAACTTTCCTTTCTATCACACTTCTGGTAGTAGCTTATACTACACTTGTGTGCTAACATACATATTCTATTTGTATCTAGCTTTCCGTCTATCACACGTCTGGTAGTAGCTTATACTACACTTGTGTGCTTAAGGTTCGGATACCTCTTTAACTATTCCAAACTCATGGAATGCTTAAGAACTTAACTTCCACACTTTGGTTAGTATCTAAGGAAGTAAATTCTCTTTATCTTGCATTTCTAACTCATCTTTACTAATACATGAGTTATTGCACATTTCTGCTCTACCTTATGATTATGACATCTTCTTAGTCATATATCATCTTATTGTGTATTTAGCAATGCACCAAGTCTCACTTAACTAGAGACTTAGTACCTAAACGTTCCCTCTTTGGAACCAATACACAATCTTGTCTCCACTCAAGTAAATCTAATGCAAGAGTAGTTCTTACTTGCAACTCTTGTTGCCTAAGGTTCTAGGTACCTTCCTAAGGTAATCCACTACTCTTGGATCTCCTAAGGTTCATACCTTTCTCATTCTCTACTAGAGTGCATACTAATACACTTGTCTTCATTGCACCATCTCATCACATCTTAAGTGATATCTAATGCAACACTAAGTTGCCTAAGGTGCAATGTCATTACTTAAAGTAAACCTTTCCTTTAGGATGCTTAAAAGCCTATGCTTTCTCATTCATTGATGGGTAAGTATTTTCTACTTGAAAATATCCCCATTTATGCCTTATTACACTTAGGAAACATAAACATATGAATCCATCAAAGGCAGTATATCTAATGGTAAGATAAAACCATTTTTCATGGTTCTGGGCAGCACGCCGCGACATCCTTCTATCAATGCCGCGGCGCCCGTAGCTAAAAACCTGATTTCTGACTCCTCACGCCGCGGTGCCACTAAGCCATGCCGTGGCGCTCATAGCAGAACCCAGATTCTACAGAATTCTGCAGCTACAGGTTTGCTGATCTTTTGATTATTTTCTTGGATTTTGGCCATTTCTTACCAACTTCTAAGTGATTCTAGGTTCCTAACTAGTTCCTTAACCATTAGGAATCATCAATCACTAATTTAAACCTCTTAATCTGGATTATGGCTCAAAATCCTTCATTCTATGGCATATGGCTTACTTTGTGAATCAAGGGTCTAAATGAGTTGTTCTAAGTTCCTAACTTAATCTTATGCTATGAACAAGTCATAAATGACCAAAGAAACACGTCTATGCAAGCCAAACACATCTAACATCTCTAAAACTCAATTTGGCATATTATGTTGTTTATATGCATACATAGAGAAAGAGATGAATAAAGGCTCTAAACCCCTACCTCTTGAAGACTTGAAGCCTTGAACCTTGAAGCTTGATCTTCCTCTTCCTCTCCTTCTTCCCTTCTTCCTTCTTCCCCTTTCTCCCTTCTCCCCTTTCTCTCTTTCTGTTTTCGGTTTCTCCTTCTCTGTCGAGAGAAGATAGAAATAGGGGGGTTGGGACGTAAAGGGAATTACGAAAAAAGATTAACTTAAGTTTCTACACTGAAACTTATATCTGCTATGGACACCCGAATTATACTAATTCGAGTTTCCCTGCTTCTAACAACTTTAGAATAAATCATAAGATTCATCTAAATTGTTGTTTCACAATTCTCATCATTTTCTATATCTGCTAGGGATCAATCCGGCATTAAAAGCACAACCTGTATGCCTAAAAATACCAAACTGACTCCGATTCTCTTGAAACTTTTACCACATCTTACTTGGCTTATTTGTGACCTAGAAATAAACTCTCTATGTTTATTTCTCTTAACTTAAAAACTTATGCTATTATCTGAGTCATTTTAAGCCACTTTACAACTTCTATGTTGCAACTAAGTGCCTAAATGAACTCAGATTATCACAAAACTTTACTGACATGCTAAACAAGTCAAATGCTACCTTCGGTAACCATTTACCAGTCTAACATGTACTTAAGGGTATTACACCATTCAATATAGGATAGCCCAGAATGATGTTGTAAGTCGAAGGACAATCAATAACCAGGAATCTCACCTTAACAGTTCTGTACATGCTGTCATCACCTAGGGTTAAGAAAGTTTCAAAATAACCTACTGGGGTAACCTTTTCTCTAAAGAAACTAGTGAGTTTACCTTCATATGGTGTTAATGTGGATAGAGGGAACTCTAGCCTTTCAAAGGCGTCCATGAACATAATATCGGCCGAACTTCCTTGGTTCACAATGATACGATGGACTTCAACGTTAGATATTATTCTAAATATGACTAGTGGGTTGTCATGATCTCAGGTAATATCATCATAGTTTTTGTCAGAGAAGGAAATGGGTGATGCGTCCATATCTTCGGTATGAGGTCTTCACAAAGAACTAGAGACGCTGAAGACTGTTGTCTAGAGTGCTTTCCTTCGAGAATTATTAGACAAGCCCCTGTCTGCAAACCCACCAGAAATGGTATTGACAAGTCTGTCCTTCCTGTTACCCCTACCTTGGTTATCCTGGTTCTAATCTTGCATGTTTTTAGTATCATGGCGTGGCAGTGTCCAGGACCTTCTAGTGGGGCTCAAGGTTCTTCTTCTTTGACATTGGTTTGGACTCTGCCTGGGATTGTGGCTTCGTCTTCGATCCCTACGTCTTTCACGGTCCTCGTTGCTTTAGAAACCGCTAATGTATTTTTGAAAGCGTCCCTCCTTGATTAAGGACTCGATAACATCTCGGAGTTAGTAACAACCCTCTGTCTTATGACCATAACTTTTATGCCATCTACAATGTTTCGAATGGTCATTCTAGGATTGCTTCTTTAGGGGCGTGACTCTTGATATCTTGAAACTCGATTTGAAGGACCTCTTTCAAGATCGTCTCTAGAGTATTTAGGCCGGTATCGTTCGCTTTTAGAGGAATCATAAGGCTAGTTAGAGTTTTGGTTCTTTTTTTGATGAACGGGTTCACCTTTCTCCAAGCTCTCTTTAGCCTTGGTGATCTCCTCTACTTCGACGTATTTGTCCGCTCATAGGTAGAATTCATCTAGACTTGTCAACTTCTTTTTTGGCAATGACCAGAAGAAGCCTGAATCAGTTTAGAGATCGTTCCAGGTATAGCGGAGGGCTATCCTGTCATCAAGGTTTTCTATGCCTACTCAGGCATGGCTGAACCTCTTAATGTATTCGTGCAGGGATTCACTACTCTCTTGGCAGATTCTAGAAAGAGAATCAATTGATTTTGGCTATTCTTTGGCAGTGGTGTAATGCAGCAAGAAATGTTGCGTGAGGTCTTCCCATCCTGTAATTTTGTGCGTAAAGTAACGAACCAACGAAGAGCATCCTTATTCAAAAAGAGAGGGAAGGCCTGACACAATAATTCTGGGGTGTTTCCGTAGAGTTGCATGGATTGAGTGTAGGCAACCAAGTGCTCTTGAGGATCTGTTGTCTCACTATAAGGCTCCAAATTGCCTAGAGGTTTGACGTTCCTCGAGAACCTGTATGCCATCAAGGCATTTGAGAATTATTGCTGATGGCCGGGGGCTGGGGTACTGTTTCCAACAACCTCGGCATCAGCACGCTGGGCTCCTTGTTCTTTAAGGACCATGTCCCACTTTCCTTCTTCATTATCTACCCTCATGGATCTTTCGAGATCCTCCAACCGACAGCGTTGTTCTTCTAATTGACGTCATTGATCATCGATCAATGCTGTTTGTTGGCGCAATAACTCTCGAAGGCCATTCCTCGTCATCTTAGACTGGACGTGCCCTCATAGTGGGATGCATGGTTGGCATTGTTATTTGAGATCCCTAGACGTGCATGCACGGGGATCCTCGCTCCTTGATTTGCATTGTTGGCTCCCCCACTAGAGAAAATAAGCCTGTCTCGGACAGAACCCTTCGCGATGTAGCAGGGCTTTCGACAAAAGCCGAAGTTTCATGTCCCTCATTAAGAGTCTCCATGACGATAGGTCTACTTTTAGCGGTGGAGGTTTCTGGCGGTGCAACGGAAGGAGGGTCGCGCTGTGCTGCTGGGCCCTGCACTTGGCCAGGGGCATGGTGTGCAGTGCTTCCTTTCCTTTGGTTCTGTCTTGTGCTCACCATGGTTTACGTGTGAATAGAAGTTTATCGGTTTCCCACAGACGACGCCAATGTTCTGAAGTGGATTCAGAGGGTACCTGAGATAGGCACGTATATGGTGGTTTCCTCCTTGCGCAGCCGCTGCCAAGCATATTGAACGAGAGGGTGGGTACCTGCAAAGAGACTCTAACGCTCAAGTCGGACAGTGCACCAGTAGGGTTAATGCAATGAGATAATAGATACATGATTAGGTTGACTTAGCCTGGTATTTATAGAACGTGATTGGAATCGTAATAAGATCAACCTTGAATGTAGGTATATAGGATTGATATCCTATTAAGGATTGTCTTCCTTTTGTCATTGAAGAGCATCCCTATAATGTAGAAACATAGATATGATAATTATCCACTGTTAGAGGCAATTATGGATCCTATAATATCGTAAGATCGTGATTGATAATTATGAGAATCTGCATAGATCTAGTGATGTGTTATTATGATCTGATGTCGTGTTCCGTAATCGTAAGGCTTTGACCAAGGTATCGATGGCGGAGTCCGGTGGCATGAGTGTCGGGTTGATCTTATTGGATGGGATCCCATATCACGGTCCACAACAGTTGGTTCAATGGTTTTAACACCGATTCTAAAATCAACAAGTCAACAATCATGATCGGACCGAATATTGGTTCGATTTTCAGTTCAACCGGCCGAAGCAAACGACCTGATCCAATTTTCAAAACACAACTATTTATCATTAACTATATTTTTTTTCTTTAATGTTTGCACATCTGCTTATTCATGTTGTTTTCATATTTGCATATATTGTAATATCTAAGTCTCACTTCAAACTTGATTGGACCACTTTATTGTTTTTGTACACTATCTACATAATTAATGTGCACCAAATAATGTGTGAAGTGCATTTTCTTTTTGCGTGCAGTATATACTTTTTATTTGATAATAAAAGTTAAGGTTAAAAATTACACTTTTTTCTTCTAATTTGATGACGATGCTGAAATAACTAAGTTGATTTCTCGATCATAGGCTGCGATTAATTTCATAATGTTACATTGCTAATGCAAGCATAGATTTGGAGCCATCCATGCATATATTGCTAATTTTGTATATAAATAAACATTGCAGAAAATGGCAACTACAGGTCTTGTCCCATTTGGCCAGTGCTCAATGTACCCCTAATTAACGTTCAACCATCAATAACCGGCTTTCCCTCCAATTTTTCTCTCCTAATATCTGTCTCTCTCTCTATCTATCCTTCTCCATAGGTCCTTCTTTGAACCTCAAAACTCAGGCACCTGAAGATGTCAAAGGCGGTGGCTTATATCCTAATAGCCACCGCCATATTGTTCTTCATAGTCCTATCCCCATTGAACCTCGAGGAACCTAAAGGTCGCCTTAATCGCAGGTTTGGATACAAACTACTTGAGCGAGCACCAACTTTTGACCCCCTTGTGACAAAGATTGAGAAACAGGCTGAAAAGAATGCGCAACATGAGCTTGCTCCTCGTGGTTTGTCCAGTTTGGACAGCACCACATCGATCAGTGAGGTTGTGGAGACATACCAATATCTTACCTTTGGTAGCAGATTGAACACAACGTTGAGATTGATCATTTTATTCCCTTTGTTAGATAGAGAACCAAAAGATGGTGTGGTTAGTTTCAATGAGTTAGAGGCTTGGATTACTCAACGAGCTGTGGAGAGATTAGATTATGTCACGCAGGTTGAGTTGGAGTCCAAGGACAAGAATGGAGATTTGGCCATCTCTTTTAGGGAGTATCTGCCTCAGTTTTCTGACAAGGATATAGGTATTTGGTTTTCTTGATTGGTTCTATCTCTCTCTTTTAATGAACCATTATGTTGTTGTCAATTGGTTTCCTAGAGAGAAAGGAGGTTCATTGAAAGGCAATGGAATCTCTCTCTTGTTTGAGATATAAAATCATTCATATATTTCTTCTTAATAACTTAAGCTTTTAGGTATACAAGTCTGTATAACTATATCAGTGGTTCGATCCATAGTAATTAGGTAAAATGAGTCTCTCTTGTGTGAGGGGACGAGTTAAACATATATAATAACTTAAGATATATAATAACTTAAATTTGTTATGCATGGGAAAATTGGTTCCTCTAAGAACTTTGTAAATTTCTTTTCTCCCTTTCTCCTTATATGTTTTTTGGTGGGTTTATATTGTTGTTGACAACTAGAGTTAGATTGTTATGAATTAATTTTTTCAAAAAGTTTAAGCTATTAAATGAAAGTACATGAATGATTTTATATATCTAAAACGCCTCCTCATATTAGGCTTGAGGCATGGATAATGCACATGTCCACCTACATTGTGCTGAAATTCAACTTTTTATTAGAAGAATAGGAATAGCAAAAATGGAACTCTAGATTACTTGTTCATAGAAACTTTAATACCATATTATGAACTAACTCTGCTAAAACTTTAAGTTATAAAGTGAAAGACAGGTGAATGGTTTTATATATCTATCATAGATAAACCTCATGATCAAGTAGTTATTGAATTGGCAATATATATTGGAAATGAGTTTGACTATGAAAATATCTGCTGAAACAGAGAAAAATGAAATGGGGCATGGCGAATCAGGATGGTGGATGGAGAGGTTTGATATTGCAGACATTGATCACAATGGGCTTCTTAACTTCACCGAGCTTAGACAGTAATGAACTATTAATCACTTTTTCTTTTCTTTTCTTTCCTTCTTGTTTTCAGCATCTTATGTGGGTCACATCTTGCTGAATTGTTTTTATCTTATGCACTGTAATTGATCACAAGAGACCTACTCTTCTTGCAGTTTTTTGCACCCAGAAGACAGTAAAAATCAAGAAATGCTTAAATGGATGTTGAGAGAGAGACTTAAGTAAGCCTTCTTATTATATAAAAAGAAATAGGATACACTTGTTTCTGCTTGTACTTCTTGTCATTTGCTTATAATTAATTTAGATTATGGGAGGAGAAAAAAATACTGCAATGGTTGAGCACTGAGTAACTAATTTAGACGTCTTAGCTTATTCTCGTTGAGTGTGCATGAGAGGGACTGGATTTATGGCAAAGCGGAGAATGCAATTTTCGTTATGTAGATAAAGTTCCTAATGTCCTTTGGAACCGTAGACATGTGCAAATTGGCTTAACATATATATTGCTTTGTTTGTAATACAGGCGCATGGATGATGAAAATGATGGGAAACTGAATTTCAATGAATTTAAAGACCATGTATATGATACGTATGAAAGTTATATCGACTTTGAAACTAATGGAAAGGGTGTACGAAATCCAAAGGATAAATTTGCTGAGCTTGATGTGAACAAAGACCAGTAAGTTTTTCTTTTTGGCCTTGGAAATATTTGTTTCCCCAGAATCAAGAGTTCTAAATTGTATGTTTATTCTTTGATATATGTTATAACTATTAGGTTTGACCCAAATTCCAATTAAGATTGTTATCGCTAATTTTTTATTTTGTGAAGATTTATGAACATATGAAAGATATGAAGAGATATATGAAAATATGCTAAAAATTTGTTAAAAGATTTGAAAAAATATGTTAGAGATTTGTGAGATATGAATAAAATTTGGAAGAGATTTGTTTACAATAAGAAACTAGGAATGATAGGTTATAAATACTTGTATTTGAGAATTGATAGGACCATGAGAGTGAGAATGAGGGTCTGAGAGAGATTGTCTTGTAAGGCATGCATACTAGATTTGTTTTGATAGTAGATTTGACTCTTCTCATCCGTGAATGTAGACATATTAGCCGAATCATGTTAAACCTTGTGCGTGATTTATGTGATGAATTTCTCAATTACTAATATTTATTGCATGTTGTGTAGAAGGGGAAGTGGCATTCCCTAATAAGATTGATGAGGTTGTAGTATTCTCCAAAAGATTGAAAGGGGGATTCAGTATTCCCCCTAACAAGTGGTATTAGAGTCGATGGTTCGAGGATTTAGGCGATGATGGTATAGTTCCTTCATGCCCTTGTGTTGAAAGTCTTCCTAACAATAGAGGTCAAGTGGCGTGTCTCGTTATGATGGCAGCAGATGTGGCAGATGTATCGAAAGTCTTCTTGACATTGAGGTCAAGCGGCGTGTTCCATATAATGACAGTGCAAGCACAGAGATTTGATTTGAAGATTTGGAAGATTGAGCGTTATGAATAGAGGAAGGTGTTGTCGAAAGTCTTCTTAGCATGGAGGTCAAGAGGCGTATTCCATTGATAACGATAGATATGCAGGTTTGAGGATTTGAAGATTGTTTTGTTAGATATGATGATGGAATTTGGATCAAGGTGGAGATTGTTGGGTTTGACCTAAATTTCATTAAAGATTGTTATCGCTAATTTCTTACTTTGTGAAGATATGAAAGATTTGTGAAAATTTGCGAAAATATGAAAGATATGAAGAGATATATAAACACATGTTAAAGATTTGTTAAAAAGATTTGAAAAAATATGTTAGAGATTTGTGAGATATGAATAAGATTTGTGAGAGATTTGTTTACAATAAGAAACTAGGAATGGTGAGTTATAAATACTTGTATTTGAGAATTAGTAGAGTCATGAGAGTGAGAATGAGAGTATGAGATAAATTGTCTTGTAAGGCATGC
Source organism: Ormosia emarginata (assembly GCA_029884605.1). NCBI lineage: Eukaryota > Viridiplantae > Streptophyta > Magnoliopsida > Fabales > Fabaceae > Ormosia > Ormosia emarginata. The sequence goes on from JAQQTP010000074.1 coordinate 6,687,824, forward strand.
ATGCTATATTTGTTTTGATAGTAGATTTGAATCTTCTCATCCGTGAATGTAGGCATATTAGCTGAACTACTTTAAACCTTATGCGTGATTTGTGTGATACTTTTCTCAATTACTAATATTTATTACATGTTGCGTAGAAGGAGAAATAGTATTCCCTAATAAGATTGATGGGGATAAGATATTCCCCAAAAGATTGAAAGGAGAATGCAGTATTGCCCCTAACAATACCGGATTTAGTGTTAAGGAATTGTTGTTTTTGCTTTGCTAAATTTACCATTACTATATATATTTGGCAGATTCTTGTCACCCGAAGAATTGATACCAATACTTCCTTACCTTTACCCAGGAGAGCTAGCTTATGCTAAGTATTTCACGTGCTATTTAATGAATGAGGTTAGTTACTTTTCTATGAATTGTAAGGGTGTGTGTTGCGTGATTGGATACAAATATAAGGAATGAAGTGAGAATAATGAAAAATCATGATGTACCAAAGCACATAACGTATTTAAATATTGTCAAGTTATACTATCCAATTCTACTCTCCATTTATGCCTCAAATGCATTGCATAAATATACAGTATTTTTTTTCTTTAATGAAATGGTAGTTTTGAATATGTGAGATTATTGGTTCTATTTGATACAGGCTGATGATAATGGAGATAGAAAATTGTCACTCCAGGAGATGCTTAATCATGAGTTTATTTTCTACAACACAGTTCATGCTGATGGCCATCAGGAAAGCGATGATGATCATGATGAGCTTTGATGAATGAACCCAACAATGTTTGACATAAGAGGATATAAATGAAGTAGTGAAATAGTTCTACATAATTTTGGTTTTGTAAAATATAGAACTCAAATAACCCAAAATGAAATAATTTTGGCCCTTCTTCTCATTTAATGCATAATTAACATTAGTAAGTTGGTCTATCTTTAGTCATTTGCATTCATCAATGGTCAAGTAGTCTATCCTTGATGACATGTGCTACAAAAGACAAATGTTTTTACATTATTAAATTAGGAAGAATTGCATTTTGGATTTGTTTTGTGTGTGTTTTATTATGTTGTTTTTTAAATTAACCAATGAATTTAAGTTGTGTCGTTTATGGGAGAATGGAGAGGCTTGTAACACAAGGTGAGGAATCTGATGCCATGAAATGTTTTCTGAATGAGTTAGAGAATGAAATGAGTTGGCTGTGTAATGTCATGAATGCTAGAGGTTTGTTTGAATGCCCAAATGTTTGAGGGTGAAAGAATTATTACATCAAAGTGAGTGGTTCTTTATGTGGCCCTCACTACACAAAAAGGAGAAGAAAGAAGGGAGAGAATAAGTGCTTGCTTGGGTCATATGCAATGTGCATGACTTACTAATGATGGATGCAACATAAAGCTTGACTTCTGGACGCTTGGGTTACACTAGTCTTGGAAATGTTGTCATATTGGATCACAAGGAATGGCAAAAATAAAATTTAGAAATTAGTTGTCATTAATCTTTTATTGGGTAGAAAAAAATGACTAGCAAAATCTTTTTAATAAAACGGAAAATGATCTTTGAAACCAGATAAGGTTTAAGAAAGTTGATTTATATGGTGAAAATTTAATTCCATACATTCACCCTAATACAAACCAAAGTCACTGTGCAAATTATTAATAGCGTTAAAAATATTTATGTTACCTCTCAAAGCAAGCAAAAGCAAATACCAACAAAATTAAATGTTTACAAAGAAAAGTAAACTAAATTACAAAATCTACATTTTGGCTTGACTTGAAGAGCCTTTTGAAAAGATGGATAAAAGTGTTAGCCCAAAGTTTCCAACTTAGTATTTCTTTAAGTGATGATTATAAACATTTTATTATTTTTAACACTACATACTTACACTTGGTTTTAGTTGAAAGGTAAATATGTAGATTTGTCAATGAACATTGAATGAAGTTCTAAAGCTATCAAGCTAAATATTCCATTCAAGAGAACAAGTTTGAGCTAAAGAATGGAGAAGTCTTTCTAGAAGAGTTGTTGTCGCAACCGGGATCGCGGCGGGATAACGACTTAAATTATAAAAATTTAAGGAGTTGCCACCAATTTTATTTTTATTAGGAAAAAATTAGAAAACCTAAAAAGAATGGTCTTCGTTCAAAAACTCAGGTTCGAGAGTCTGATTATGCACAGGGAAGGGTGGAGAATTAACCCCGCAACACCCCTAATACATCCGCCCTAAAACGGTTACCTTAAATTAATTGTGCAAATTTTATAACCCTTAAAAACTATTTTACCCATTTATTAACAGATAAACTAAACGAATAAATAAAAATATGAAAATTTAAATTCGGCTTGACAGAAAAAAAAAATGCTCCTACGTACCATGTCATTCTTAAAAAACGAGTATAGGTTGATTATTTTTAGCTTTGAAAAGATTTTTTTTTTTACTTCTGAAAACTCGTTTGATTTTTTTTATATATATATTTAGGAAAAAAGTTTGAATCATCTAGTTGTTGCAACTTAAATGATTCTAAAAGTTGCCGGATTAACAAGCTATCGCAGCTCAGCTAACCTCCTTTTATTAAAAAAAAACAAAAAACAAAAACCAAGATAGAATTAAGTGTCCATAAGACAAAAATAAAATATAAAAAAGGCCAAAACAAAAAAAAAAAAAAAAAATTTAAGGACCGAGAAAATTAAAGGACCAAAAAAAAGAAAATTATATATATATATATAATGCCACACACCCAACGACTTGTTTCGGTAAAAACCTTTAGTTCCCGAATCTCCATTATTCAATCCAAGATCAACGTAGAGTCACCCAAAAAGAAGAAAAGAAACAACACATCTACATTTTGAGAAGAAAACAAAAAAAAAAAAAAAGAAAAAAACATATATATATATATATATATATATATATATATATATATATATATATATATATATATATATATATAAAGCGGCATAACACGACAAATGTTTAGAGCCTGGTTTTTCATTAATCTAGTTATGCATAAAAAATTTTTAGTACCAAAATTTGTCATCTAAATTAAGCACTCTACAACATCTTGCTAAGAAAAAACAGCAGGTACTCTCTCATTTTAAATTTGCAGCTTCGACCTTCAACAGACATGACACAATCACTAATGAAATACACCATAGGACAAAGCATCAAGGTTCAAAATTCTCACTTCATTCAAGGCACAAGACAAAAAAAGCAATAATGAAATACTAACCAGCATCACATGGCTTTCAAGGCAAAAAACCAAGATTCCTTTCATCTAATAACCAAGGAAAACCAAACACAAAATGAAACCCAATTGTATTTGCGTTGACAGTAGGTGAAAGAGGACAAAGTCTAATGTCTTTGATAGACATGCATCAATGAACCCTTTAATTGCAACTTGTCAGCAACTTATTCCTCCCATTACAAGATAGCAACATCATACTTTCACTTTAGTGCATTTTTTTTGTAAGATTAACATAGCAGCAACCTTAAGCAGACATGATATACCTTCTCATAGGATCCCAAACTAGCAAGCTTTAGTCCAACATCAACAATAAAGCAAGAACCCGAGTTACAAGCATGTAAAAGCTAAAAAAAAGGTTAACTCAGGATGGAGTGTGAGAATCAGAACACCACCCCTAGATTCATCATTCCATATTAACTAAAATGGCAAACTAATTGACCAGGAACCCTGAGAACTCATTACAAGTGGCTTATTGTTCAATTGCCGAAACAGAGGAACAATCTTGTTACCCCAGGCTTTGCATGCCAAAACAAACAATAACTGAGCATTCAAAACCCCAACCATAATACATTACTTCTTTTCTGCCATCTAGGCATTATAACTAAAGCAATCTTTTGTCAGTTTCACTCCTCCTTTATAAAGACCAGACAATATGAAATTATGACAAAATATGATCAGCCATCAACAAGTCTCATGAGTCAAGTTCAACATGTTCTTAGTATTAAATATCAAGACTACATATTGTAGCAGACAAAACAACGAACTAGAGGAAAGAATATCAGATTGGCAGAGATAGCTCCTTAACACCTAGATCAAATGGCATCACTAGCAAAGACAATTTTCAAAGAGGGCTATGATTCAATCATTCTTTCAAACAGAGGGAAGACAACGAGTATATAATTAAACTGAAAAGAAAGATGCATATATTAGAAACCAAATTTTAGATCTTTATTCAGCATTGGACCAAGGACTAAATATGATGATTTCTATTCATAATGTTCTCAATACAACCATGGCAGGAAAAGGAAGAAAAATAAAATTTACCAAGTGAAGGTCTTTCCAAAATAGCTCCCAAAACACCCAAAGAATTCTCTCTAAAAAAAGAAATTTACACAAATCTCTCACAATTTCCCTCAGAGTAACCTTCCTTTAACTGAGCTCTTCAGAGAAAATAAAAATTCTAAAAGGGGGAGAAGAGATCGAACCCCTTTCTGATTTTCGTTCTCTGTATTTATAGCAGATGGTTGGGTGAGAAATGGCGGTTGCCTGTGCTTCCCCTGTTGCAGAGCTTTCGTCTTCTCAAGTCTCCATTTTTGTGCGTTTTCTCTGCTCCACGCAAGATCAGCTACCCAAAAACGGCATCCTCGCGTCTTGAGCTTTGTCAGAACAGGAATGGCAATTACTTGTGGCTCTTGTGTTGCAAACCTCGAATTCCCCTCACGTCTTCCATTTTTGTGTGTTCTTCCTCTGCTCCACGCAAAATCCTACCCCAAAAATGGTATCCTCACGCCGTGAGCTCCAGCAAGACGTGTGTAGAGCTCAGAGATCCGCGGGTTAAAGCGAATCCAGGGGGAAGGACCGTTTGGCCATTGCTCTCCACGTTAGGGGTGTAGAACGCGTTGGCCATGGTGCGCTGGAGCTCGTGATGAGGGTTGCGTGAAGGAGTGGTTTGCCACCTGGTCTCCATCATGGAGGCTGTCGCAGGAGCCAGGATAGGGATGAGGTAGGGAGAGACGGTTGCTGTAGGTGAGGCTGATGGGGTTTGGGGTGAATGAGATTAGGGTTTCCAGAGAGGGGTCAAACGAAAATGGGTCTTTGGGTCATGGGTGAATCTGGGTTCAGTGGATCAGGATCATGGGTGGAGGATCCGAGTTTAGTGTTTCTGGGGCCGATCAAGCCCAAATCCTTTTTTTTTTTTCTTTCTTATGCTATTCCTCATCATTTTTTAGATTTATTACTTTCTATATATTATTATTATTATTAATTAATAAAATTATTTTTAATTTTAATTTTTTTAATTTTTTAATTTAATTTTTTTTTAGCGTTCGGACAAAATTGGGTGTTCACAGTTACCCCTCTTTACTTGTTTCTTATTAGATACTAGGAATAACCGTAGTTTTTCGTATTATCGTCGTAAGAAACGAGTAAAGATGTGGACTTAAATTTTGTCTGGCAATGTGTGAGATGGTGTGAATGGGAATGGCAAAGATGCTAATTGAAAACCAGTGACCTCAAACCTGGATCTACGAGTTATTGCAACCTTGTTAATCCTACCAAGGTGAAGCTCAGCGTAAAGCCAAAGACGTCACCACATTGTCAATAAGCTGTCACAGCTCAATTGACGTTTATTGGAAAAAAAATCTTTATTATTATTATTATTATTATTATTATTATTTTTTTATTTTTTTTTTTTTTTTATTATTTTTTTTGAATTCAGATGACAGTTGGGTGACTTTGTGACCTGGAATTGTAAAAGGCGATGAGTTTGATTTTGAATATCTGACGTCTAAAAATTTAAACGACAGCGGGCTTCTGTGTCCCCACAATTAAAATGACAGTGGGCTTCTGTGTCCTGAAAATTAAAATGCAATGGGCTTCTGTGTCCCGAAATTTAAAATGCAATGGGCTTCTGTGTCCCGAAATTTAAATGCAGTGGGCTTCTGTTTCCCGAAAATTAAAATGCAATGGGCTTCTGTGTCCCAAAGTTTAAATGCAATGGGCTTCTGTGTCCCGAAATTTAAAATGCAATGGGCTTCTGTGTCCCAAAAATTAAAAATGTAATGGGCTTCTGTGTCCCGAAATTTAAATGCAGTGGGCTTCTGTGTCCCAAGATTTAAAATGCAATGGGCTTATGTGTCCCAAAATTTAAATGCAGTGGGCTTCTGTGTCCCGAAATTCAAAATGCAATGGGCTTCTGTGTCCCGAAATTTAAATGACAGTGGGCTTTTGTGGCCCAAAAAGATTTTTGTTTTGTTTTGTTTTGTTTTTTTTTACAGTGAAGCTAGGCGTAAAAGCCAGAGACGTCACTTCTGCAAGCTGTTGCAGCTCCCTATCTTTTGATCATGAAAAGATGTGGTACTGTTCACTCATGCAACTCAATCATATCAGTAGATCGAAAATATTAAAAACTTTCACTTACATGCTGGATGCTAATTGCTTCCTCGAAAAATTTCGATCCGTCAAACCTGGGCACAAACTCTTGCAAACTAGGGCTTATCAACTTATTTCCAATTCCTTGGGATCTTCAGACGTTGAGGTGGCTTTACTTCTGAGTTTGCTCATCAGACACACAGTCTTACTCTTAGCATTGCAGATTGCGTAGGGAGTATGTTTTCATTTTCTCCCCTCATTTGAAACTTCTAACACATTCTTGATCTAACTTGTTAATTGGAGGATTGCCATTAGATTATTAAGTCAATGATGCTGAATTTATATTCCATTTCATCGAAGCATTTTGTAATAAACATATGTGATTTCACAGGTATGAAAGAAAGAAAAGAATAAGAGAGAAGAAAAGAAAGGTATTTTCATTTATTTGAATGTTCTCAAGCACACAAAGGCATTGAAAATGACAAAGAATACAAAAGATGACGCAAAGACAATGCGAAAGGTAATTGCCCCAGTTAGGATTCCTTTATTCTCTTTAGATAGGACCTAATTCTCAGATGGATATTACAACCATTGACTGCCAATGATACAAATCCTCTTCTACTGATCACCGCACAAAATTTACCCCAGTTTCTTTTCTTCCATCACTGCTCAAAATTACCCCAGTTTTTTTTTTGTTGTTTTAATGGGTCCTTCAAGTGACATCTCCTATGAGAGCCTTTGCCGACTTTACTTTCGCGTGATTTAAATGCCCTAACTTTTGCTTAGGCTGCCCTTGCGGGTGTTCGACCTAACGGGTTTCTTCTTTCTTTTTCTTTCTTTTCTTTTCTTTTCTTTTATTTCTTCTTTTCTCTTTTTTATTTTCTTTAGGCATAGAACTTCTTGACTGCATTAGCATTTGTCGGCCTTGACAATTCATTTCCATCCATATCTGTCAAAACTAAGGCTCATCCAGAGAATGCTTGTTTAACAATGTAAGGCCCCTCATAACTTGATGCCCATTTGCCTCGGGCGTCTTCTTGGTTTGGAAGTTTTTTCTTTAATACTAGGTCACCTGCTTGAAACTCCATAGGGCGTACTTTCTTGTTGAAAGCTTTTGCCATTCTTCTTTGGTATAGTTGCCCATGACAAATGGCTTTTAATCATTTTTCTTCAATCATGTTTAACTGCTCATATCGAGTTTTTACCCATTCTGCCTCTTCTAGCTCGGCTTCCATTAACACTCTTAAGGAAGGGATTTCGACCTCTATAGGGGAAACTGCTTCCATGCCATATACCAAGGAAAATGGTGTTGCCCCAGTGCTAGATCGGATATTAGTGCGATATGCATGGAGAGCATAGGGGAGCATCTCATGCCATTCTTTGTAGTTGACCACCATTTTGGCTACTATCTTCTTGGTGTTCTTATTTGCTGCTTCTATCGCACCATTCATCTGGGGTCTGTAAGGAGCAAAATTGTGGTGCTTGATCTTAAACCTTTCACACAGGTTCTTAATTTCGGTGCTATTGAGATTAGGGGCATTATCTGTGATAATCCTTTCCGGAATTCCATATCGACAGACAATGTTCGCCCTCAAAAATTTAAGGACAACCTTTTGAGTGACCTTGGCATATGAAGCGGCCTCTACCCACTTGGTGAAGTAATCAATCGCAACCAGGATAAACCTATGGCCATTGGAAGCTTTTGGGTTTATTGGCCCAATGACATCGATTCCCCACATTGAAAAAGGCCATGGCGCTACCATATTATGCAATGGGACAGGAGGTGCATTAATGCGGTCAGCGTATGCTTGGCATTTATGACACCTTCGAACATATCCTATGCAATCGGATTCCATAGTGGACCAGGAATAACCACATCGAAGGATTTGGCGAGCCATCACGATACCATTGGCATGTGTTCCACAAATCCCTTCATGAACTTCGGTTAAAATGGTGAGAGCCTCCTTAGCTTCTACACATCTAAGGAGCGTACCATCATAATTCCTTTTGTACAGTATCTCCCCGCTCAAAAAGAAAGCCATGGAGAGCTGACGGATGGTCTTTTTGTTTGTCTCATTTGCCCCTGATGGGTATTCTCTGAACTTAATGTACTGCTTGATATCATGGAACCAGGGTTGATCGTCTTCTTCTTCCTCAACATTAGAACAATAAACAGGTTCATTTTGTGCCCTCACTTGGATGAGCTGCACATTAGTATGGATATCCAGATTGGTCATTACAGCTAAAGTAGCCAGAGCATCTGCAAATTGGTTCTTATCTCGAGTCAAGTGTGAAAAGGTGATCCCTTCAAACTTCTCAATCAGTAGCATCAAATATTTCTGGTATGGAACCAATTTTGGATCCTTAGTCTGCCATTCCCCATTTACTTGATAAATTATCAGTGTTGAATCTCCATACACTTGTAATTCTTTCACTCCCAATTCTGTTGCAACTTTCAACCCTTGCGCACATGCTTCATATTCTGCAATATTATTGGTGCAATCAAACTCTAACTTGATGGAAACAGGGTATTCACTTGTTGAGGTGATTACTGCTCCTATGCCACTCCCATACATGTTGACTGCTCCATCAAAGAACATCTTCCATGTGTCTTCTTCATCCAACCTTTCTTCTTCAACTACTAAAACATCCCCATCAGGGAATTCAAACATTACAGGTTGATCGTAATCGAGCGGGTTCTCAGCTAAATGATCTGTAATTACGCTCCCTTTGATAGATTTTTGAGTCATGTGCTTTATATCAAACTCGGAAAGAACCACTTGCCACATGGAAACTCGTGTAGAAACATGAGGGCTTTCGAATATGTATTTCATCGGGTCCATTCTTGATATCAGCCAAGTTGTATTGTACAACATGTATTGCCTCAACCTTTTTGACGTCCACACTAGTGCACAACATGTCTTCTCGATTGCCATGTATCGGGACTCGCAATCATTGAACTTCTTACTCAAATAGTAAATGGCCTGTTCTTTCTTTCTTGTTTCATCGTGTTGTTCTAACATCGCTCCCATGGACGTCTGTAAAACCGTGAGGTACAAGATCAAAGGGCGGCCAGGTGCAGGTGGCACCAAAATAGGAGAACTTTGCAAGTAAGCTTTTATTTTCTCAAATGCTTCCTGACAAAGTTCATCCCATTCTCCTGGTTGTTGTTTCTTTAGTAACTTGAAGATCGGTTCGCAGGTACTAGTCAGATTGGCTATGAACCTAGCGATGTAGTTCAACCTCCCGAGAAAGCTTCTTACTTCCTTTTCGGTCTTAGGAGCAGTCATCTCTTGTATTGCTTTGACTTTGTCAGGGTCCACTTTGATCCCTTCCTTGCTAATAACAAATCCAAGCAGTTTTCCAGCCGATGCACCAAAAACACATTTTGCTGAGTTTAGCCTTAACTTGTACTTTCTGAGTCTCTCAAACAGCTTCTGCAACACTGCCACGTGGCTTTCTCCTTCTTTGGACTTGGCCACTATGTCATCCACGTATACCTCAATTTTTTTGTGCATCATATCGTGGAATAACGCAACCATGGCACGCTGATAGGTGGCCCCAGCATTTTTCAACCCGAACGGCATAACTGTGTAACAAAAAGTTCCTCAAGCTGTGATGAATGTGGTCTTCTCTTTATCATTCGTATCCATGGGAATCTGATTGTAACCAGAATACCCATCCATGAAAGAGAATCTATGGCCTCTTGCTGTATTATCGACAAGGACATCAATGTGAGGTAATGGGAAATCATCTTTAGGGCCAGCTTTATTCAAATCCCTATAATCCACACACATCCTGACTTTTCCATCTTTCTTTGGAACGGGGACGATATTTGCTACCCATTCTGGGTGTCTAGATACTTCCAAAAATCCTGCTTCCAGCTGCTTGGTGACTTCCTCATTGATTTTTAAAGACATTTCAAGGTGCATTCTTCTCAATTTCTACTTTTTCGCCTCAACATTAGAGTATAGCGGAATTTTGTGGGAATATGTTCGAATCCAACCCTAGCATATCTCAATAAGACCATGCAAAGACATCCATGTAGTCTCTGAATAACTTGATCATGCTTTCTCGCTCCGGGTTATCCACTAACCTTAACTCTTTCTTATCTTCATCAGTCCCCATATTGATTACTTCCACTTCCTCTTCATCCAGGCTGAATTCCCTTTCTGACCTTTCTACCAATTTGGCAAACTCTTCAGTGGCATTTATATCTTCATCTGAATCATAGTCATCTATATCCATCATCGAATAAGAATCCATCTTTGAGCTTTTAGGAATCCTTTTATGAGACAATACCTCTACAAGACCCAAATCCCTGGAAGATTTATTTATGCCAGATTGGAAATTATTGATAGAAAGAAAATATGGTATTTGTACAAGGCTAAGAAAAAGCGTAAGTCAAAGATAGAAAAGGAACAAAGCAGCAGATCAATTGAGAAGCATACAAGTTCATTGAATTGAAATTTTAATGAGAGATAACATGAGCAGAGAATCAAACTAAGAAACACACAAGTTCAATACATTAAAGCTTCGATCAAAGTTAACATAGATTCAGGGTTACAAAAGTCTAAGATAGCTTCATGACTAAACAATTACTTTATGGCAACCACATCAAATAACGCCTCAGATCTCCAATTATTCAGAGGTTTCGAATTATTGGAGGGCCGGATAGCATGGCCTTCTCCTGAGTCTTCCTCCACATTGTTAATGATTAGGCAGACCTGATGACTGGAGGTTCCATTGATGACTTCGGTAGGGACGGGGAATGTCTCATTCAGATGAGGAATCGTCTTTGTCACTTTATTCTCCTTTTTTCCTTCATCGAGAGCTAAGCCTTGGTTCATCATTCTCTCCAAAGATGCCTCATACCCTAGACCAAATCTGTTCTTGTTCTCTGGCAGGGTGATCATAGACTTGATTCCTTGCAACTGAACTCCTAAACCTTTCCCGGCTTGATAACCATTATTAGTCACGATGCGAGTCACAACTTGGTGAACATCTTTGGAGGATGATTCTTCCTTCTTTGTTTTTGCTTCTATCAGCTGGAAGCTATGTAAGAAGTTGTCCACCTCCAGTTCAGTGTTTTCAACATAAGGCATTGAAATAGGTTTCATTAGTAGGATTTCTTCTTCTCCTCGAATGGTAACCAGACATCCATTTTCAATGTATTTCAAGCATTAGTGCAAGGTTAAGGGAACAACACCAGCAGCGTGGATCCATGGTCTACCCAATAGCATAGTGTATGTAGGCTCAATCTCCATTACTTGAAACAGTACTTGAAAACAACTTGGACCTATCTCGAGTGGAAGGGTCACTTCTCCCATAATCCCTCTTTTCCTTCCATCGAAGGCTCGCACCGTCATTTCTTGAGGTTTCAGGTCTTCTACACTCATAGCCAGTTGGGACAAGGTATTCTTCGGAAGGACGTTCAATGCGGAACCTCCATCCATTAAAACTTTTGCAACTACATACCCCTGACATTTCAAAGTGATGTGCAAGGCACGCGGGTTACTTCCTGTCGAACGTACCACTTCTTCCTCAGAGAAAGGGATTACATTGACGTGCCTTACCGGGTCCACCATGTTTACTAAGTTTTCCGCGGTAATATCTGGCTTCACATAGGCTTCATTCAACACTCTTTGTAGTGCTTTGCGATGAGGTTCAGAGTTCATGATAAGTGACAAAAGAGAGATCCAAGCTGGAGTTTTCCTGAGTTGGTCTACAATATCATACTCGCTTTGCTTCATAATTTTTAGGAATTCTTCTTCCTCTTCTTCCTTTGTTTCTATATTGATTGCTTTTCCTTTCCCAGCCTTATCTTCTTGCCCATAGCACCTGCCGCTTCTTGTAATTCCCCCTATGTCCCCAGCACTCGGCACTGCTTGTGCGAGCTCTGCTATTTGAGAGATAGGGACTGAAGAGGTTTGCCCTACATTACCTTGTGTCTCTACTTTGACACCATACTTCTAAGGTACAACATGGGTATCACTGTAGGAAAAAGGTGTAGGTTTCTTTATTGCTATGACAATCTTCCCAGAGTTTGGGACTTCACCAGCACGCGGAAGTTTAAGAACTAAACGCTCCATAGTATTTATTTCTTTTGCGGATTCTCTTACCTGAGTAACATCCGCTATACCTAGAGCCATGAACCTCTGCAACTGAGTTTTGAACTCCTGACAATTCTTAATATCGTGTCCCTTCTCCATATGGTATTCACAACAAGCTTCATATTCAAATCCTACCTCCTCCAAGGTTATTGAAGAACAATAGCCTGCTTGGACCAGACCTTGGAATATTAACTTCATAGGAGTTTTGACATTTGCTACCTTTTGAACCCCTTCCTTGTCTTTTTCTAATGCATTTACAGTTCCTTTCCCATGATTCAGAATTGGGTTGCTGGTAATGCTAGGCCCTTTCTCCTCTTCAAAGTCTAGCTTTCAGCAGGCGATCAGCTTCCTGACTATTGTTTTAAACACCTCGCAATCCTCGATTGAGTGTCCTGGGCTATCCATATGGAACTTGCAATTTGCATTACGATTGTACCAAGCTAGGAATGGGGGTACCATGGGGCGAGCAGGGACGCATGCGACTAGGTGCGCATTGAACAACTGTTGAAACAAGTCAGCATTGGAGATTGGCAATTTTGGAAAAGGGGGTAGATTTGACGGGGGTCGAGCGTACCCTTGGTTTCCTGGATTTCGAGGAGCGGGTGGACGATTAGTATAAATAGGACGAGTGGGGGTATATGGATGTGGTGAGGCAACATGGTTCACTTAGTATGAAGTTTGGTAAGCTGGAAAATCGGGCGAATGGGCTTGATAAGCAGGGTATGATTGTGGATTACGAGGAAAGCGTGAGTTTTGTTGTTGCACATAGCTGACTTCTGGTTTTTTTTTCTTTATGGGTGTCACCTTCTTAGGAAAACTGCTTTCTGTATTCCCAATAGGTAATTTTCTAGCTTTTGCAAGATTTTCAATCCTTTTTCCAGCCACAATCAGGTCAGCAAAATCATTGTAAGTCGCCCTGCCATTAACCCAATAAAAGGTGCTCCTAAGGTCCCCATAAAATATGAGCTCATTTCTGACGAAGTCAGTGGTGGTTGAACTTAGGCTGCCAACATTCTCCATCTTTGGGCATATTGCTTGAAAGCTTCACCATTCTTCTTTTGCATGGCCCCTAGTTGTTCCCGGGTAGGCGCAGTATCGATGTTAAATCGATATTGCCCCAAGAACAGGCTTGTCAGATCATCCCAACAGGAAATCCTCGAATGATCAAGTTGCATGTACCATTCCAAAGCTGGCCCAGTCAGGCTTTCATGAAAAAAATTGATCAGAAATTTTTGATCCTGTGACCAAATAGCCATCTTAGTGATGTAGGTCTTTAGATGAAACTTTGGATTAGTACTCCCATCGTACTTTGAGAAATCTGGCATTTTGAAGTCCTTTGGGATGTTAACTTCAACCTCTGGACACAACTCATCGATTCCCACTGAGCCATATAAATTAGGACCTTGCATAGCTTTAATTTGCTCTTGCATCTTTCCCATCAATTCATCTCTTAATTTTTCCTTTTCTGAGTTGTTGTTCAGAAATATTTTTACTGGTTGCTCATGAGTGACTCCCGCACTGTTATTCCCCTTTTCAAGATTTTCATTCATAGAATCTTCTTCTTCATTCACGTTGTTATTCATATTTGCGTTCATTCCAGTGCCGACAGAGGCTCTATTTGTTGTTCTAAGGGTCTCAGTTAATTGTCTCAGTAAATCTTCGACCCTTGATTATCCTTCTATCATTGTATTGATTCTTTCCCTTATTTCGTCTACCTCTTGATTCAAATTTCTTTCTGAGCTTGACATCTCTTTCAGCCTAGTTTGCAGCCTTGTTTCGTAGGTCCGGGTTCGTGCGATCTACGATTTCCGAGGACGAGCAATGGTTTAAATTTTTTCTTTTTTTTTACCTGAAAATTGTAAAAATTCAAATTATTATTATTTTTAAAGATCAGTGATTGTGTTCATTATTTGCTAGAGGGCCGTTAGTGGTTTTCTTCCAAATAGATTGGAAGTGAGTATCTTTGATCTTTGTTTGTCGTGACTATTACCCAGAACGTCTTGTTCAAAAGTATTAAGTCTCAGGTGAAATACGAGATCAGAAAATGGATGTTAAAATAAGCATACTTCATTCATTCAACTGAAAAGATGTGACAATCAAAATACATTGGTTCTTAGCTGAATACATCATGACCTAGCCAAATAAGACTATTCCCTATCTGAATACGCCTTGGTCATTTGTTTCATTTGCCCTACAAGGTACTTGCAGTACTCAATGAAGTCACTGATTTCTACTGGTGTCTCAAGAGGATTGACCATTTCATCAGCCTTCTTCAAATGATATGGAGTATCTGCAATCGCCGAGTTAGCTAAACATGCTAACTTTGCAAAGCGACTCCTCCAAAAATGGGTTTCCTCCTTCCATCCATTGATGTCCCTTTTTTGTTGTTCCACCTGACCCATCATTTCCTTTATTTTCTTTTGCTCTTGTTGTAATATTGTCTTGTACTTTGTAACTGTCTCTTTCATGTGGAGCTTGTTGTTCTTAATCATTTCTTCATATTGCTTAGATGTCATTTCCATTTGCTGTCTCATTTCTTCCACTAGCTGCATCGCGTTATTTTAAGTTAATCTGGCATTTTTGAGTTGTTCCCTAAGTTGTTGGTTTTCAGCCATAGCTCTGTCTCTTTCTTGCCTTCGAAGCCCTAATTTTTTGTTTGCAGCCCCCAGACAACGCTTGGTTTTCTGCATGTAATCATATTCTATTTTCATCTTTTTGTTAGCCCCTTCGAGAGTGTGGTCTTTTTTAGCAATATCTCTCATTAAGGCTGCATATGCTTGTCGAGTCTCTCTCAACTCAGCTTCCATTTTCTCCTTTTCCTCGTTCATCTTTGTGAACCTTGCTTTCAATTCTTTTGTCTCTTCATTTTCAATCAAAGCTGAGGTTGAAGATTCACCAACCATAGGGATTGTTGGGGTCTTGAATGGTAACTTGATTTCCCTAACTCTGTCTTTAACCCATTGGCGGTAACTTTCCTTGGCTGCACAACTTCGGACTCCTAATTATTTTCCTTTTCGAATGACTTTGTTCCAAGCATTCCGGATATTCTGAAGTGACACAGCATTTCCTGTGTCCGTGTAGTAAAGAACAAAAGGGGTTATTTGGACTTCTGCAGGTGGTCCCATTATGGGATAACCAAGTTGTCGCTGTGCCAAGGCTGGATTGTAATTAATACATCCTCGCGTACCCATGAGGGGCACATTTGGAAATCTTCCACACTGGTAAATGATAGTTTCTACATCTTTCCACCGAGGATACCATCTAACCTATTTTTCATCCAATGTCGCCAAATGGTCTGCCCACTCACGACTGCTCTTGGTCTTCAGCCGGTACATATTGAAGTCAGCGATAGGGCACTCTGTTTTGTATGATCTACTAAAAATATGAGTTATAAGCCAAACATACAAGATTGGCAAGCAACAGAGGATTCTCTTGCCATTCTTTTCGTGACAAAAGTTCAGGGTACAATAGACATCTGCTAGAACGGCTGGGACCGGATTGTTGGTGTTAAACTTGCAATCAAGAAACACGTCAATTGCTGCATAATCCACATAGTCATCAATATTAGGGAACAAGACTGCTCCGTAAATGGTGAGGGCTAGCACATCCATGAAAGCATCCCAATCCCCACTTTTGGCTAAATGGCACATATGCCCTTCAAGGTATTCTCTTGAAAATCCTTTGGTTCCGTTCCTATTCTGTTGCGCACCTTGCAGGTCTCTCACGTGTACTTTCAAAACATTTGCTATGGTTTGGATGGATGCATAATGTCCCAAATAGCAATATGGTTTTTCCCCTTCCAACGGCAAACCTAGGATCTGCTCAAATTCTTCCAGAGTAGGTGCTAATTGGAAATCTTGAAAAGTGAAACATCTAAGAAGTGGGTCATAATATTGGGCCACTGCAGTGATTGCTTCCGCTTGCACATTCACCTCTAGCAAGTCCAGAATCTTCCCATACTTTGTTGCGAACGTCAAACGTTGAGTCTTCTTCAACAAACGACCCTAACCACTAGGTTTTCAGTGTTAACCTTATTGGCCTTGAGTCGCAGAGTCTTTTTCAAGCTAGTATCCCTATTATCTGATCCCATATTTCTTTCCATCAAAGATACTCACTTCAAATCTTGATTGGATTTAACGGTCCTCTAATAAATTTTCCTGAGGAATGACAAAGAGATTAGAGTGTTGTAAGAAACATGATGCAAGAATGCAAAACATCATTTTTTACCAACATGATAAATAGTTGGTCCATTAATAGTGATTCGCACCCTTCTTTATTTTTTTCAAAATACTTCTCTCTCCTTTTATTTCCGAGTAAAATTTGTCTTTGAGCAGGGTGTGATCACATTAATGGACCACGCTACTTATTATGTATATATACAAAAGTAATTATGACATGGATAAATTTGAAGATAAGAAGAAGGTATGCCCCCTTTGTGCCCTGAGGAATTGCCTTAAATTTGAGGAGTTCTGTCTTAAGGGTCTATGGGTCTTTCTGATTCGTGAGAACTCTGATTGGGTGGCTTTTCTATTCTAAAGGCCCTTAGAGCTTACTCCCATCTCAAAATGCTAACCACAAATAGTGGGTAAACCACCAAGTGCGAGACATTTATGAAAAAGGCACACTCTAGATGAGGTTTTCGCAATAGCCAAACAGGATGTACATCCAAAATGGCTACCACTACGCAACCTCTACTTAACTTAGGTTTCACACAGACCCAGGTATAGGGCCCCACTTGAATGTGTGTGATAAATGTGTAAGTGTGGTGTGTGTAGAGGGCATACAAACCTTTATAACCCTAAGAACTACCCACATCCTGCAAAACAAAACAAATGCGAAAGAAAATTTTGAAAGAGCCTCTATCCTATGGTTTGCATAATAATATGAAATCACAGTTAAAATAATTAATAAATAAATTAAAGAAAAAAAAAATAAAAAAAAAAAGAGTAAAACAAACATATAAATGTCACAAAACAAACATATAAATGTCACAAACACTTGCACAACCATCTTGCCAAGGCTTGACTCTCGAAGTCCCCAGTGGAGTCGCCAACTGTCGCAACCGGGATCGTAGCGGAATAACGACTTAAATTACAAAAATTTAAGGAGTCTCCACCAATTTTATTTTTATTAGGAAAAAATTGGAAAACCTAAAAAGAATGGTCTTCGTTCAAAAACTCAGGTTCGGGAGTCTGATTATGCACAGGGAAGGGTGGAGAATTAACCTCGCAGCACCCCTAATACATCCGCCCTAAAACGGTTACCTTAAATTAATTGTGCAAATTTTATAACCCTTAAAAACTATTTTACCCATTTATTAACAGATAAACTAAACGAATAAATAAAAATATGAAACTTTAAATTTGGCTTGACAGAAAAAAAAACTGCTCCTACGTACCATGTCATTCTTAAAAAACGAGTATAGGTTGATTATTTTTAGCTTTGAAAAGAATTTTTTTACTTCTGAAAACTCGTTTGATTTTTTTTTTATACATATTTAGGAAAAAAGTTTGAATCATCTAGCTGTTACAACTTAAATGATTCTAAAAGTTACCGGATTAACAAGCTGTCGCAGCTCATCTAATCTCCTTTTATTCAAAAAAAAAAAACCCAAGATAGAATTAAGTGTCCATAAGACAAAAATAAAATAAAAAAAAGGCCAAAACAAACAAAGAAAAAAAAATTTAAGGACCAGAAAATTAACGTGAATGGTCCTATATATATATATATAATGCCACGCACCCAACGACTTGTTTCAGTAAAAACCTTTAGTTCCTGAATCTCCATTATTCAATCCAAGATCAACGTAGCAGTCACCCAAAAAGAAGAAAAGAAACAACACATCTACATTTTGAGAAGAAAATAAAATAAAAAAAAAAAAAGAAAAAACATATATAAATATATATATATATATATATA
This sequence comes from Ormosia emarginata, assembly GCA_029884605.1. NCBI lineage: Eukaryota > Viridiplantae > Streptophyta > Magnoliopsida > Fabales > Fabaceae > Ormosia > Ormosia emarginata. The sequence goes on from JAQQTP010000074.1 coordinate 6,706,174, forward strand.
TATATAAATATATATAAATAATATATATATATATATATATATATATATATATATATATATATATATATATATATATATATATATATAAACGGCATAACACGACAAATGTTTAGAGCCTAGTTTTTCATTAATCTAGTTATGCATAAAAATTTTTTAGTACCAAAATTTGTCATCTAAATTAAGCACTCTACAACATCTTGCTAAGAAAAAACAACAGGTACTCTCTCATTTTAAATTTGCAGCTTCGACCTTCAACAGACATGACACAATCACTAATGAAATACACCATAGGACAAAGCATCAAGGTTCAAAATTCTCACTTCATTCAACGCACAAGACAAAAAAAGCAATAATGAAATACCAACCAGCATCCCATGGCTTTCAAGGCAAAAAACCAAGATTCCTTTCATCTAATAACCAAGGAAAACCAAACACAAAATGAAACCCAATTGTATTTGCGTTGACAGTAGGTGAAAGAGGACAAAGTCTAATGTCTTTGATAGACATGCATCAATGAACCCTTTAATTGCAACTTGTCAGCAACTTATTCCTCCCATTACAAGATAGCAACATCATACTTTCACTTTAGTGCATTTTTTTTGTAAGATTAACATAGCAGCAACCTTAAGTAGACATGATATACCTTCTCATAGGATCCCAAACTAGCAAGCTTCAGTCCAACATCAACAATAAAGCAAGAACTCGAGTTACAAGCATGTAAAAGCTAAAAAAAAGGTTAACTCAGGATGGAGTGTGAGAATCAGAACACCACCCCTAGATTCATCATTCCATATCAACTAAAATGGCAAACTAATTGACCAGGAACCCTGAGAACTCATTACAAGTGGCTTATTGTTCAATTGCCGAAACAGAGGAACGATCTTGTTACCCCAGGCTTTGCATGCCAAAACAAACAATAACTGAGCATTCAAAACCCCAACCATAATACATTACTTCTTTTCTGCCATCTAGGCATTATAACTAAAGCAATCTTTTGTCAGTTTCACTCCTCCTTTATAAAGACCGGACAATATGAAATTATGACAAAATATGATCAGCCATCAACAAGTCTCATAAGTCAAGTTCAACATGTTCTTAGTATTAAATATCAAGACTACATATTGTAGCAGACAAAACAACGAACTAGAGGAAAGAATATCAGATTGGCAGAGATAGCTCCTTAACACCTAGATCAAATGGCATCACTAGCAAAGACAATTTTCAAAGAGGGCTATGATTCAATCATTCTTTCAAACAGAGGGAAGACAACGAGTATAGAATTAAACTGAAAAGAAAGATGCATATATTAGAAACCAAATTTTAGATCTTTATTCAGCATTGGACCAAGGACTAAATATGATGATTTCTATTCATAATGTTCTCAATACAACCATGGCAGGAAAAGGAAGAAAAATAAAATTTACCAAGTGAAGGTCTTTCCAAAATAGCTCCCAAAACACCCGAAGAATTCTCTCTCACAAAAGAAATTTACACAAATCTCTCACAATTTCCCTCAGAGTAACCTTCCTCCAACTGAGCTCTTCAGAGAAAATAAAAATTCTAAAAGGGGGAGAAGAGATCGAACCTCTTTCTGATTTTTGTTCTCTGTATTTATAGCAGATTGTTGGGTGAGAAATGGCGGTTGCCTGTGCTTCCCTTGTTGCAGAGCTTTCGTCTTCTCAAGTCTCCATTTTTGTGCGTTTTCTCTGCTCCACGCAAGATCAGCTACCCAAAAATGGCATCCTCGCGTCTTGAGCTTTGTCAGAACAGGAATGGCAATTACTTGTGGCTCTTGTGTTGCAAACCTCAAATTCCCCTCACGTCTTCCATTTTTGTGTGTTCTTCCTCTGCTCCACGCAAAATCCTACCCCAAAAATGGTATCCTCGTGCCGTGAGCTCCAGCAAGACGTGTGTAGAGCTCAGAGATCCGCGGGTTAAAGCGAATCCAGGGGGAAGGACCGTTTGGCCATTGCTCTCCACGTTAGGGGTGCAGAACGCGTTGGCCATGTTGCGCTGGAGCTCGTGATGGGGGTTGTTTGAAGGAGTGGTTTGCCACTTGGTCTCCATCATAGAGGTTGTCGCAGGAGCCAGGATAGGGATGAGGTAGGGAGAGACGGTTGTTGTAGGTGAGGCTGATGGGGTTTGGGGTAAATGAGATTAGGGTTTCTAGAGAGGCGTCAAATGAAAATGGGTGTTGGGTCATGGGTGAATCTGGGTTCAGTGGATCCGGGTCATGGGTGGAGGATCCGAGTTTAGTGTTTCTGGCCGATCGGGCCCAAATCCTTTTTTTTCTTTCTTATGCTATTCCTCATCATTTTTTAGATTTATTACTTTCTATATTATTATTATTATTATTAATTAATAAAATTAATTTAATTAATTTTAATTTTTTTAATTTTTTAATTTTTTTAATTTAATTTTTTTTTTTAGCGTCCGGACAAAATTGGGTGTTCACAGTTTTTATCATGGAGATCAAGAGAAAGAAGCTTAAATTGGGGTATCTACTTGATCTGTTGATTATTTCCATATCTTAGGTGTCATATATTTGATCTAATTGGACTTCATGTGTGTTTAATTATTAACTTTTAGCTAAGTTTTTAGATATGAAGTTTAATTGAATCTTTATTATGAAACTGTGCTTAAGTGTGTTTATAAGCCCTCATGATTACATTGTGTTTTTCAGGAGATCAATATTATCCTTAGGAGTGAAGAAAGAAAAGTATCTGTGAAGAATCGGGGCAGAATTTGAAGAAAGCAAGTGATAGGGCCGGTGTCATCTGACAGGGGGTAGGCCATGTCAAACGACAGGGCCCGTGTTACCTGACAGGGGGTAGGCCGTGTGAAACTACACGGCCCGTGTCATCTGACACGGGGTAGGCCGTGTCCTCCTCTGACTTGAAATTCACTGAATTTGTGTTGATAGAACCTGACAGGGGGTAGGCCGTGTGAAACGACACAGCCCGTGTCATATGACAGGGGGTGGGCCGTGTCGTCGAATCAGAAAGCCAGATACGAATTCTAATGCAAAATTAGGTCTCCAAAGTTATAAATAGGATTGCCTTGGGCTCTAAAAAAGGAGTCTGGACTGGGAAACTGCTAGGAGGCTGAGGAGAAGACCAAGAACAAGGGAGAAGGAGATTGGATCGAAGATTAGAGTCTCGGGTTCGAGCAATTGGAGATCAATCATCCCCAACCTTTGGAAACTAGTTTGATCTTTAGTTTTCTTCTACACTTCTATTCTTGACAATGTTTTTCTTCTATTATTCTTTTGGTTTTAATTTGCCATGTGTGACTAGTTTTCTTATATGGTTAAGGGAAGATGAAACCCTAGTTTTGATTATGTGATTCTTACATATTTCTTTATATCAATACAATTGTGTTTTTATTCATATGTTTCTATTCTTAATTTGGTATAAAAGTTTTTATACTCTTTGCCAATTTCGAAAGTGGTAAAACTAGGATTGCTATGCGCAGTTGCGGTGGTAGAACTAGTGAGGCATATGATCTAAGTAATTTAATCGTGGTGTGAGATTGGATCTTAGTGTGATTGGTTTTCTAAATCTTAATGCAATCAATAAGTAGGTGTAAGAGCGGTTGCTTTACAATTAACTATTGATTAGGGATTGATTTGAGCGGTTGCTGAATTAACTAAAACTTAAGGAAAATAGAGAATTAATCTCACAATCACATAAAAGCATAATTGATCATGTTAGTATAAAGGATATGTGGGCTAGCATAATCATATAAATCTAGTGGTGGATTCCATCTCTTAACCATTGTCTTTTAATTGATTTTTCAAATCATATTTACTGTTTTTGTTTTGGATTCAATTTATATTTTTAGTTTTAATAAACAAAAACCCCTTTTTATTATTTACTGTTTTTGAGAGTCTAAATTAGGATTCAAATTATAGTGTTAATTGAATTAGTTCTCTGTGGATCGACCCTTGCTAACTACAACTGGTTACAAGGTTTTTATTTTTGGTGGAACTTAGCAACTGATTTTCATTCTAAATTTTAATCACAATCCACACCACACCACTACTATCATGGTTTGCAATGGTACAAGTTGAAGTTTCAAGGAGATGGAGGAAAGAAATTGAAGAAGGATAAAAGCTACTCCTATAAAGACTAGAAGGACCAATTGAAGACCGAAGCCTATTTTTGATGATGATATTGGAAAAATAGAAGATTGGAGATGCTTGTGAACGAAGATAGGTATGTCTAAATCGTCAAAATGACTGCTGCTTTAGAAGTCCAAGATAAGCCAGCTCATGACAAAGACTCAAGATGCTCTATTTTGCTACATAAGTTCTAGAACCTTTTAGAAGTTCCCATAAGCCTTTCAAATGTCTCTTACATCTTATCAATGTTTAAAAATGTATGAATAGATAAGAGAAATCAACTGAACATTTGAAAGGTCTCACCTTTGCACAAAAAGACAAAACTAAAGAGAAATATGCTTCATTGTACCAACTGATGTTGCAACGTTGAAAATCCTACCTTTCTATATATAAACCAAGTGCACAAAGGTGTCTATAGTAAAGAAGAGAAGGAGAATGAATAGGACAATTAGAAAAATCAAGGCTTTGAGTGCTCATATTCGAGAATCATTGTGTACTAATGTCATAAACTTGTTTGAGAAAAAATACTCTAGTTTTCTACTTGTATTTGAATATCCATGTATGTCATTGTAAGGTTATTATTTGAAAATTTGTAAAACCCTATGAGAGTGTGTATCTGGAGCTCGTAAAGATTTTGATAATAACAAAGCCAAGATGATGACCAAGTACAAATGGATGCAAAGCTGACATAGTTTTAGGCTTTAGGATCTTAATGTAAGAAGCTCTCTTGATATCTCAATTATTTTCTTAAAAAGAGCTTTTCAAATCAAATGATTTTTAAGTCTTGGATTATGAAAATCAAGCTAATTTCTTTAAAAATCCAAGTTTTCTAAATCTCAATGTTTATCATAGTTAAATGGGCTGAACAATGATTTCAAGGATGTTTATAATCATTAATCTTAGGTCTAGTAATCAATTCATAGCTTCTTTGGAGGCTTGTAATCGATTACAATGACCTGGTAATCAATTATATCCATGCGGGAATCAATTTTTCAAAAGTCAGTAGCTATGTAATCGATTACATGAGGTTTGTAATCGATTACACTGCTTCCTAAGGCTTCGTAATCGATTACGTAAGGCTTGTAATCTGTAACGCCTATGAAAAACATGATAGACTTGTATATAGTTACAGAGGTAGCTTAATACCTGATTATCATACTTGTTTATTTTGGTGGCCTTCCAAGCACGTTTAGTCACTTTGCTGCAACGTTATGTGTGGAATATAACTATTTTTAGCTCCAACAATGGTTTAAACTGCTTAGTTAGTGAAAATAAGTGTGAAGAGCTTATTTCTAGGTCACAAATGTGTGGACTGTGTTACAATTAAAATTTGAGGTTAATCGGAATTAGTTTGGTATTTTTAAGCATACTAGTTGTGTGTTTTAATGCTAGATTGACTGCTAGCAAATATGAAAAAATGTCAAAATAGTAAAACAAGATTTTTTATGAATCTTAGGATTTATTTGAAACTTTTTGGAAGTGAGAAAACTTGACTTAGTGAAATTTAAGTGTTCTTAGCAGATCGGGAGTACTAGTTAAGTTACTAAAGAAGCCAAAAGCCTCACGTTTTCTCCTCTTTCTGCTTGGACTTTAGAGGCTTCAAAATGAGATATTTCTCATTTTCATTCTCATATTTCTCACGGTTTGGAGTTGCAACTAGAGGAAGCAAGAGGAGGCCAAAGCAAGGAGTACCAAAACAGGAACCAACCAACCAAGAAGAGGAAGGAGGAAAAGAAAGAGAGGAGTTGTTTAGTGACTTTGTTTCTGGCCATTAGAGGTAGGGGGAAACTTGTTCTTGACTCTTTACTTCATTTTCTTCATCTTGTTCTAAAGAGGTCTTGATGAGGCAAGTGTTGGTGAAGTGTTGTTTTTGTTGTTTTATGCTTAAATGTTGTTGTAGAACTTGAGAATAACATGTTTTTAGGTTATTTGATAATTGATGATGAGTTTTCATCAATTAAACACCTTTGGTTTTTCTTAAGATGAAAGTTGAGTTTTAGGATTCAAGTAGGATGAATTGATTCATTGATTCATGTGTGATGTTTTAAAAATTGGTTTGAAAGTTAAAACATGTTTTTAGATCTTGTGTGAGGTTAGAAATCACTTGGATTTGAGGTTTGAGTGGTTGGAAGGCCACTGGTTCCCAATGGAACAGTGGCTGTCTTTTGCAAAATTCTACAGAATTCTCTGTCGCAGGGTCACGCCTAGGCTCGAGTGAACCACGCCTAGGCGTGGGGGTTTCAGTTTCCAAAACTGGTGAGATAGGCAGCATCATGCCTAGGCATGATAGAGCTGCGCCTAGGCGTGGTTGTCTGGCAGAAACAGAGATTTTTGTTATATGAAATAGAGCCTTCTAATGGTGAGATTTCTTCTTTTATGCTTCTTAGTGAGTAATGAAGCTCTTGTATGAGTATTTAATGAAGAGTTAATGTAATGAATCAAAATGATTTGTAATGTTAATTATGGCAAATGATTGAACATAGATACACACACACACACACACACACACACACACACACACACACACACACACACACACACAATAACAACAACAACAACAACAACAACAACAACAACAACCAAGCCCTTTCCCACAAGGTAGGGTCAGCTACATGAATCAAACGGTGTCATTGTGTCCTATCATAAACCAAGTCTTCAGAAATGTCATTCAAATCTAAATCTTTTTTAATAGTTTCACCTATAGTCTTTCTTGGTCTCCCTCTACCTCTAGTTATTGGACTATCCTCCACTTGATCTACTCTTCTTACCGGGGCTTCTAAGGGTCTTCTCCTTATATGTCCAAACCAACTTAGGCGAGATTCTACCATCTTTTCCACAATAGGTGCTACCCTTGCTTTCTCTCTAATGCATTAATTCCTAATCCTATCTTGTCTTGTTTGGCCACACATCTAGCGCAACATCCTCATCTCTGCGACACTGATCTTATACTATTACTAGCTTTTTACTACCTAACATTCTGTACCATACAACATTGCATGCCTTATAGCTGTGCGGTAAAATTTACCCTTAAGCTTAAGAGGTACTTTTCTATCACAAATCACTCCTGAAGCACTCTTTCATTTCATCCATCCAGATTGAATCCTATAATTTACATCTCCCTTTATTTCTCCATCATTTTGTATGATAGATCCACAAGATACCTAAACCGTGTGACTTGTGGTATGGGGTGGTCCCCAATTTTCACCGCTAAGCTAGTATTAGCACGTTTCTTACTGAACTTGCATTCTATATACTCTGTCTTACTCCTACTTATGCGAAAGCCATGTTTTTCCAAAGCTCGTCTCCATAGCTCTAGCTTCCCATTTGTTTCGTCTCTCGACTCTCTATCTAAGACTATATAATCTGCAAAAGGCATGCATTGTGGCACTAGCTCTTGGATATGCGTAGTAAACACATCCAAGACCAAGCTAAAAAGATATGGACTCAAAGTTGACCCTTGGTGCAGTCCTATAGTTATAGGAGAATCTTCTGTAACCCCTCCTTATGTTCTCACACAAGTTTTAGCCTCATCATACATATCTTGGATTGCTCGAATATAAGCGATACAAACTCCTTTCTTCTCCAGAGCCTTCCACAAGACCTTTCTTGGTACCCTATCGTAGGCTTTTTCCTGATCAATCAAAACCATGTGTAGGTCTTTTTGTTGGGAATTTATGGATAAGAATCACGCAGCGGAATAATAAAATTCCCTCACAGGATCCATATGAAAAAGCCATAATCCGAGTTTTAAAATGTTTAACTCTTGAAGCGTGATAAACACAAGTGATGTGAATCACCAACACCGTAATAGTGATGATGTCTCTACGGTATCCACACGAACAGACTTGCAAAACGTCTGATATTCGTAGTCTTGGAGTCTGACCTCTCTACAATAGTGCTAGCTACGAAGAGAAGCGAAGAAAACTTGTCACTCTCTGACTCACTTTCTTTAGGTGCGGCTAGGGTTCTGTAATGTCTTACTAGCAGCCCCTTTAGCAGTACTATTTATAATAGTGACTGCCTTAAGTGAGTGTGAGTAGTAGCAAGGTAAGCTATGCAACCCTAGACTCATATGTTATGAGTTAGGCACACAATTAAATCCGAGTCCAACTTAGATCCTTATTGCTCCAATTTAGTCTGCTCTAAATGTGCGACCCTGCAGGTTCTCATGACATTAGTAGTAATATTAAAATCTCATTTTAATATTACAAACAGTGAACGATATCTAGCAATACATCACTGCTACCCAAGTAATGCGAATGTTAGTGATTTGACATAACCTATTCGTGACCAATGTTTCCGTGTAGTTTAGTCTCCTTGTCCAGATACCTAGATTGAACACAAGACATGGAACGTGTCACCCTTGTTTAGTTCAATCTTCAATTTCCTGATTCTCGAGTAGACATAATAATAACAAATGAGATTAATATCTCATATTGACTCATTTGAGCATGGTCATGCATTTCGTAGTCTCATTCAATTGGAGGGCCCGAAGATATCATTCCTGTTATATAGGAGGGACAAATCCCATCTAGGTCACTCACATCCCTTCACATGAATCGCGGTATGTCTAATAACTAACTTTATAATCATCTTGTTACAAATGACGTTTAATGGAATTAAAACACATAACTCCTTACGTAGGAATCGTAGTGATTTTAGGTCAAAGGAGCACATACACCATTATCACTATAAGAATCGCTTATGACACTCACGTAATGATCCACGTAGCATTCTCATGGCGGGTCTGTCCAATACATCATTACTTTAATATGTATCCATGTGAAGACTTGATATCTCATATCCATGACCCGTGAGATGTGATCATCAGTCTATGCACATACTAGCCTCAATGCATTATTGTTGTTCTAATTAATAATAATACTTGACTAGGGACATTTAAGAATAGTATTTTATCCAATAGGATCTCATGATCAAGCCATCCACTTGATGTCCTATGGTATCAAACTTACTATTCTAAGGACTTTATTATGTTTATCAAAAAAGAACACAATAAATGAAATGCCTCATATATTAAAAAATAGCATAATATAATGTATATAAATACAGACAAAATGTATTGGCCTCTAGGGCATACACCAACAATCTCCCACTTACACTAGAGCCAATCATGCATATATCTATTGCCTAAAGACCTAGTGTGACCCTCATGCTTCTGCTGTGCAAGAGGCTTCGTCAGTGGATCAACAATGTTATCATCTGTTAGTATTCTGTATATCTTCATATATCCTCTATCGATGATCTCTCGAATGAGATGGAAGCGCCTAAGTATATGTTTGGATCGCTGGTGAGATCTGGGCTCCTTAGCTTGTGCAATGGCACCATTATTATCACAAAAGAGGTCCATTGGGTCCACAATGGTAGGAGCTACACCAAGCTCAATAATGAACTTCCTAATCCAAACAGCCTCCTTTGCTGTATTAGAGGTAGCAATATACTCAGCCTCTGTGGTAGAATTGGCGACTGTCTCTTGCTTTGAACTCTTCCAGCTCACAGCCCCACCATTCAGGCAATAAACAAAACTCGATTGCAATCTGGAGTCGTCCTTATCAGTTTGGAAACTAGCATCAGTGTAACCCTTTACAACTAGTTCCTCCTCGGCTCCATATGCCAAGAACGAATCCTTAGTCCTTCTCAAGTACTTAAGGATGTTCTTGACAGCACTCCAGTGACTCTCACTGGGATCAGACTGGTACCTACTCGTCATGCTCAAGCATACGAGATGTCTGGTCGAGTACATAACATGACATACATGATAGATCCAATTAAAGATGCATATGGAATCTTACTCATGTGATCCCTCTCATCCTAGGTGGAAGAGGATTGAGCTTTAGATAGGCTTACACCATGCGACATAGGCAAGAGTCCTTTCTTGGATTCATGCATGTTAAACTATCTTAACACTTTGTCTATGTATGTACTTTGACTTAGGCCAAGCAATCTCTGTGATCTATCTCTATAGATTCTGATACCTAACATATAGGTGGCTTCACCCAAGTCTTTCATAAAAAAGCACTTCCCTAACCAAGTCTTTACAGACTGTAGGGTAGGGACGTCATTTTCGATGAGTAGAATGTCATCTACATACAACACCAGAAAAATAACTGTGCTCCCACTAACCTTCTTGTAGACACAATATTCTTCTTCATTCTTGATGAAACCAAACTGTCTGATTGTATCATCAAAATGAAGAATCCAGCTTCTAGAAGCTTGCTTCAATCCATAAATAGATTATTGCAACTTGCACACCTTTCTAGCGTCCTCTGGAGTGGCAAAACCCTCAGGTTGTGTCATGTACACATCCTCGAGAAGATTTCTATTAAGGAAAGCAGTTTTGACATCCATTTGCCAGATTTCATAATCATGGTATGCTGCAATAGCAAGCAAGATCCGAATGGATTTAAGTATCGCAACTGGGGAAAAAGTCTCATCATAGTCTACACCATGAATTTGCATGAAACCTTTAGCCACCAATCGCGCCTTAAAGGTATGCACATTACCATCCATGTCGGTTTTCTTCTTGAAAACCCACTTGCACCCAATGGGTCTTATCCCTTCAGGTGGGTCAACCAAGGTCCATACCTGGTTGGCATATATGGATTCCATTTCAAATCTCATGGCCTCAAGCCATTTTTCAGATTTTGGGCCAATAATGGCTTCTTGGTAAGTCACAGGCTCATCTTGATCCATGAGCAATACATCACCTTGTTGGGTCATGAGAAATCTATATCTCTCTAGTTGATGACGTATCCTGTTAGACCTACGTAGGTCTTGTGCTACTAGAGCAGATTGTGATTCTACAACGACTTATGAAGGCTGCTCTATTTCCACCATCGGTTCGCTGCTACTCTGTGAACTTTGAATTTCTTCAAGTTCTACTTTCCTCCCACTGGTTCCTTTGGAGATAAACTCCTTTTTTAGGAATACAACAGTCCATGCGATAAACACTTTGCCCTCGGTAAGATTATAGAAATAGTATCCCTTAGTTTCCTTGGGATACCCCACAAAGAAGCATTTATCTAATTTAGGGCCAAGCTTATCAGAAACTTGACGTTTCACATAAGCTTCGCAACCCAAATCTTCATAAAAGACATGCTAGGCCATCTCCCAGTCCACATCTCATATGGTGTTTGTTGAACCATCTTAGATGGAATACGGTTAAGTGTGAAAGCTGCTGTTAACAGAGCATGTCCCTAGAAGGAGCCTGGAAGGTTTGCATGACTCATCATGGATCGGACCATGTCCAACAAGGTCTGGTTCCTCCTTTCAGAAACACCATTCCATTGTGGTGTTCTAGGAGGAGTGAGTTGAGATATTATCCCACACTCTTTCAGATGATCATCAGACTGTTGGCTTAAGTATTCACCTCTTCGATTTAATTGAAGGATTTTAATACTCTTGCCAAGTTAGTTTTGTACTTCATTCTTGAACTCTTTGAACTTTTCAAAAGATTCGAATTTTTGCTTCATAAGATATACAAAACCATATCTACTGAAATCATAAGTAAATGTAATGAAATATTGAAAATCGCCTCTAGCCAGTGTGTTTAGTGGCCCACATACATCACTATGTATGAGGCCCAAAAGATCATTAGCTCTTTCACCTTGTTCAGTGAATGGGGCCTTAGTCATCTTCCCCAATAAACAAGATTCACATGTCTTAGATGATTCGAAATCAAACGAGTCCAAGAATCCATCTTTGTGGAGTTTAGAGATGCGTTTCTCATTTATGTGGCCCAAACGACAATGCTAGAGATAAGTCGGATTCATATCGTTTGACTTGAACCTCTTTGTATTTACGTTATACATGGGCATTTCAAGATCAAGGACATAAAGTCCATTACTTAGATATGCACTACCATAGAAAATATCATTCAAATAAATAGAATAACTTTTGTTCTTTATTATAAAAGTAAAACCTTTCTTGTCCAAACAAGAAATAGAAATGATATTTCTGCTAATAGCAGGCACAAAATAACAATTATCTAATTCAATTACAAGTCCAGTGGGCAAAGCTAATAAATAAGTCCCTACGGCTAGTGCAGCAACCTTTGCTCTATTTTTCACTCGTAGGTCAACTTCGCCCTTAGTCAATGGTCTACTACTCTTTAGATCCTGCACATTTACACAAATGTGAGATCCACATCCAGTATCTAATACCCATGATGCATAAGTAGATAAATTGACTTCTATAACAAAAATACCTAAAGTAGAAGTCTCACTTCCTTTCTTCTTTTTGAGCTCCTCTAGGTACTTGGCACAGTTCCTCTTCCAATGTTTAGTCTGACCACAATGGAAGCATGTACCTTCCTTAGACACTCCACCCACTGGTTTTAAGCTAGAAGTACTGGCCTTGGACTTATCCTTGCCCTTGCCCTTCCACTTGTCCTTGGGTTTTTCTGCTATTTCTTGCCATTATTCTTTTGGACCATCATTATGACATTTCCTTTGCCTTTGTTTATGTTTTGCTCAGCAGTTCTCAACATGCTTAGCAGCTCTAGTAGTGATTTGTCAATTTCATTCATGTTATAGTTCATGACAAATTGACTAAAACTTTCCGGCAACGATTGCAGGACTAAGTCAGTAGCCAACTCTTGGCCCAAAGGAAAACCAAGTCTCTCTAGGTTTTCAATGTACCCAATCATCTTGAGTACATGAGTACCAATAGGGCTTCCTTCTACCAGCTTGCACTGAAACAATGCTTTAGAGACCTCGTATCTCTCATGTCTAGCTTGCTCTTGATAGAGCTTTTTGAGGTGTACGATCATATCATAGGCATCCATGTTCTCGTGTTGCTTTTGGAGCTTAGAGTTCATGGTGGCTAGCATTAGACATCTGACATTCAAGGCATCATCTTGATGTTCTTATAAGCATCTTTTTCAGCTCTAGGGGCATTAGTAGTAGGTAGCTCAAGAATAGGTTGTTCTAAAACATATAACTTTTTCTCTTGCTTGAGGACAATCCTCAAGTTCCTGTACCAATCTAGGAAATTTGTCCCAGACAACTTATCCTTCTCAAGGACTGATCGCAGTGATAAGTTACTTGAAGTGTTTGTTGCCATGGTAATCTATCAACAGAAATATGCAAAATATAAGTATCATGCCATAAACATATTTAACAAGGTCTTTAATTAAATATGCCTCCCACTATTTCATTCAAATCAATGACCCTCAGCATTGACTCCGAAAATCCCATCGAAAGATTTCCTAGTGGGCCAAGATCCATATTTCACCGAGCTTTGAGTCAGCTTTGGCTGATCACCCAAAATTTGGTTATTTAGGTAGGAAACTCTTTTTCAATTACATCATATGCAACTCTTAGATAGTTGGGTGAATAACACTTATTCTAATCCATCTAATGGACTAAAGCCCAACTCTATGCCTTTAAGCCTTCAATCCTATTGAAATGGCCTAGTTAAGTCAGACCCAATAGTTGGCAATTGGATATTACTCTTATCCTATCGCGTCTTACTAATATAGATAAAGGCATCCTACTTTAGCAGACCTACACTTGATCGATACTAGTCTTGATGAGTGCCACACATTGGAAGACATCACATAATGACTTAATATTTACTTTGAGGGAATTTTTATTATTAGATCTCACCATTTATTAAACTTGTTTAACATACCATAAACATCATCCATGCATCTAAGAGAGTAGCATTAACTAAGCTAGCTTCACCAAGCGTCTCCCACCAATGTCCTCACTTGATGCCGTCTTCTTGCCTCCACATCAAGATTACATTATACAAAAACCTCTTTTAAATTCGAAGGGAGTTAGATGAGAAGAGAATGTACAATCAAAATGTAGAGAGAAAGGCACGACACGCAGGTCGTATTTAAAATAACCAAAATAGCATAAAAAGAGGACTAAGTGACGAGCGCCGAACTCAGTCAAAATTATAACGGAAGTTATTACCTAAGCTTGTAGCACAGTGACAACACCGGATCATCTCCACGAGGATTGTAGATGCAATTTAATCAAATCAAGTGAAAATTAGCAAAGGGGGGTTTGATAGTTTAAGATCGCACTTAACAAAATTAAAGGAAGAAATAACAATTAAAGAGCAGTCAATTTAGAAACCTATCCAAGATTGGGTGGATTCAATCATAGACCCTTCATAGAACACTTGAAGCGCAATTGAATTGTTAATTTGGATCTATCCGAGATCTCTGCATCAAATCCAGAATTCATACTAGATGATCGTCTAGAATTTAATTAACAAGTGATAATCACAAATCCGCAATCACACCATTCATGAAGATTTATGTTAATTTCAAGTACCGAATTCAATTAACTTAGGCACAAATCAGTAACCTAACCTTTTCAATTCTGTGATTAATTTAGATCAATCAGTTCTAAGTTTCATCACAAATCTCAATCTTAAACCAAGATCAAATCAGATCAACATAAATAGAATCACCATTCATGCATTCAAGATCAAGAAGAAGAAAAGAGGAATTCAATTACAAATCAAATACAATACATAACCAAGATATCAAGAATCCAAACCACAATCTCTTCAAGAGTTCTAAATTGACCGAAAGTAGCTTAGCCCTCCATTACCATGAAGGGGAGCATCAAAATATACAAAAGCTATGAGAAACTAGGAAGAAACAAGAAGAAACTATGAGAGAAATAAAGGAGAATACAACTTGTTATTCATGATAACTAATGGTGCCTTTTATAGAAGTCTAGGGTAACAAAATGACAAAGGGGAATGGGTGGATGAGTGGGGTGGTTGAGTGAAGTGGTTGAGTGGAGTGGTTGAGTGGGTTGGTTGAGTGGATGAGTGAGTGGATTAGTGGATGAGTGGATTAGTGGATGGATGAGTGGGTGGTTGAGGACGAAAATTTCTCGTCTGACTTGGAAGCCAAAAACGACTAACTATACTTCAGATCCATGAAAAGTACTCTTCATGAAAGTTGTAGATCTTTGTATTGGCTATAACATTCATATCTGGATCGTCCAATTTGGCTTCCTACAGCCTAGGATATGACCCAAATACCGCAGGTTGCACAAACCCAACTTCAGCACCTCTGTTCCGACTTGTAAGCTCAAACTGACCCACTAGACTTCATTTATTCAAAAAGTGTTCTTCATGAAAGTTGTTTATTTGGATCTTAACTATCAACTATCCAAATTTCATCCCATCTCCATTATTACAGCTTGAGAGATGATTTTATGAGTGCACACCGTTCGAATTCTAGTGACAGAATCCGTATTCTGACTTCCATGTAAACTTAGGTCCCTTAGACATCTGTTTCGGACTTTGAGCTCTTCATCAAAGTTGTAGATCTTCCTCCTAGATTTCCGACAAGGTAAAATTCATGATTATCAGATATCAGAAACTCAAGTTATGGCCAAAATACAGAAACAGTGTCAAGTCTCAATAATGCTGAAAATATTCAATTAGGACCAATTTGAGCTTAAACTCACAAAATCATACCAAACTCAATCAATTAAGAATATGGAGAGTGTAAAAGACTAAACATAAGGGTTTCTTAATGAATAAAATATGTGATTATCAAATTCCCCCACACTTAGCTTTTTGCACTCCTGGGCAAAACTCAAGACCAAAACAAGGACATAAGAGATTAACAAAAATTTAAATTCCAACGACATTCAAGAGCCTAAAATTTTACAATCAAGAAGAACAACCAAAGGTTCAAGGGATCAAAACATTCATGAGTTAACAATTCTCCACATCTCAAACCAACAAGCAAGGTATCTTCAACATGAATCGAGAATGATAGATCTTCACAAGATTCCCTCTCAATCTTTCAAGTGTTTAAAAGGTAGGTATTTCACTCAATTCAACCCAGGAAAATTGCACTACCATAAGCTTGCTTATCTTCTACTTCTTCACTACTCAAAACACATGCACACACAAATCATGAGAACTTTATTCAAGGTTGTAGTGAGGTCAAGGTAACAGAAGAGGATAAAATGGATATGAGAAGATAAATACCAAAGAGAATAAAAACAAATGAGAGCTGAGTTCAAATAACAAGCATAAAAGTTCATCCCAACTATAATGTATATCCCTTTACATATTCATTTCCCAATCCTTTTCTTTTTTATATATATATATATATATGAACATAACTATATACATACATTTTTCCTCTTTTTTTTTTTAGGCACTCTTTCCTTTTTCAACAACCATTTTGTAAACACACCCCCGCACTTGTTCAAAAACTCATCCATTAACCAAGCTAATGTTCTTTTATTCCCTAAGGTAAAGTAAGAACATGATTTTTCATTTAAGGCACATAATGACCTAGAAACAAGGAATGGTCAAATAAGCTCAAAGGGGTTAAGTAAAGGAAAATATATAAGGTTGGCAGGAATTAGAGAATTTTCAAGAAGTCAAAAGAGTGCTTGATATCATATTGAAAACAAGGTTGGCTATTCGGTTAAACTGGCTAATTAAGAAAGAGGGCCTCAATCATGTTCATGCATGCAAGTGAAATGTAGCTTCAAAAAGAATTAAAGCAAGTTCTAGAGTGGTCATTAACATGAGTGAAAATCACACAAGAAAGAAGAGAATGACATAAATGTTGAATCCATCCATTAGGCTCAAAATCTCACAAGGTATGCATCCATCAAACTCAATTCATCAATTCAATCATCCGTCACCAAGCATATCAGTTCAAGAAGGGAGAAAAGTTATTCAATCATGCAATGAACCCTTTTTTTATTTTTTTTTGTAAAAAAAAATGCTAAAATCTCTCCCCCACACTTAATATAACATTGCCTTCAATGTGAAAGAGAGATATAGAAAAGAGCAACACAACCTGATAAGAAGTGAATCAACGCTAAGCAGAAAAGAAGCACACTGTCAGTGACGCATCAGATCCTGAAAAGAAATCAACCAATAAAACTTTAGTACTTCCACAATTTAATACTAATTAATTACTACCTAAAAAACTCCTTACTCTGCCATCAATTAAGATGCGTCTCAAAAGTAAAATTACTCCTTACTCTATCATCACTAATTAGTTTAATAAGTCTATGACAATCATATCATACTTTCCAAACAAAACAACAAAAAATTTTTTATTTTTTTTTATTTTTTTATTTTTTTTATTTTTTATTTTTTATTTTTTTTTGGGTCAATTATCCTTCCCCCCAACTAGATCACAACATTGTCCTCAATGTTAAAATATAGATGAGTAAAGGATAAAAGATATTACTTGTTGGAGAAAGCTAACACAAATTTAAACAGAAACAAAGTACAATAAAATCAAACCCATTAAAGATAAAGTTTCAGATCTGGCTTTTTTTTTCTTGTTACTTCCTTCGCTGCTTCCTGTTGACCAATCTATCTGAGCTAATACCTTATCAGGTACATACTCAAAAGCTTCTAATTTATCAATGAGCTCATCAATAGTGGAGGTAGAGATAAGAAGTTGTCTTGCCAAAGGAGTGATAAATTTCTGTTCCATAGCTTTGTCAAGAAAAGATAACAAAAGATTAAAGAAATTATTAACATTCAACAAACCAATGGGTCTATGGTGGATGTTCAGTTCGGCCCAAGAGATAATTTGAAAAATTTCTTCCGAAGTACCAAAACCACCTGGTAAGACAAGAAATGCATCAGAATTGTTAACCATTGTTTTCATTCGTCCATGCATAGATGTTACCTGAATTTCTTCTCCAACTGTCCTTCCAGTGATGTTATTTTCAGCTAAAGGTTTAGGAATAACACCTAAAACCCGATTGCTTCCTATAAAGCAAAGCAAGTGATACAGCCCCCATTAACCCACGACAACCTCCCCCATATACAAGATGAATATTCCTCGCAGCAAGTGATCGACCAAGAGTGCTAGCTACGTTTACAAACTCTAATCCCTTCCCATAACTCGACCCACAAAAAACACAGACATTTTTGAGGTTACGAATAGAAGGCCCCATTCTATACTCTTCCTCCCTTTGAGTGTTTCTGAGTTGAAGGAAAATGGAGAAAATGGAGTGTTTAAATAAGAAAAAGAATGGAAAGGAGAATAATTGCACCTATAAGGGTAGGTTGGCTGTTGTCAGAAAAGGTTAAAATTAAGAGACACAAAATCATTTTTTTTTTGAAATTTTCAGAAAAACTTGATGAAAGATGAGTGTATACTTACTTAAGATTGGGATGGAGGTAGTTTGCTCTTTCGGCTTTGTGCCAAAGCATTGTTGACCAGTATTCGACCCATTCAAGACCAGCGCAACATAGGGCTCCCAAAAGGGACAAGTGGCCATAATACGACTGGCTGCCTCACATGTGGGATACAATCTACCTTCTTTGTTTTTCAATTAAGAAGGTTGGATCAGGATGCATGCATTCACGGTTTGTGTTACCAAAGCCAACCCTAAGACGTATACATAATTTTTTGTTTTGTTTTGTTTTTTTGTTTTTTTTATTATTATTATTTTTTTATTTTGTTTTTGTTTTTGTTTTTTTTTTTTTTTGAAAGATGACATGAAGAAGAAGAAGAGGATGATATGTACAGATTATTTGTGGATATGGCTCACATCTGCCTCTGGTTTAACGTCCAGTAACGGCTTAAACGTCTTCTATGAGTCAAGGATAAGCTTCCCATCCAATTTTCTTTTAAATTGGCAAACAGGGTCTTTTAGAGTCAGATTCCCAAGACTGTAGCGTTTTTCTTCATCCTTGAAGAGATTCCACAATTTAAGAATTTCACGATGCACTAATCTACAAGAATGCGTCTCAAGAGTCAATAAGATATCATCTAATGACTCCTTACTCAGTTCATTCTTAATGAAGAAAATTTTATCTTCTCTATTTGCGGAAACCATCCCCAAAGTACTACATCGCTTGTTACAGTTCCATCGTCCATATTTGTGACAGACTTGTAACCTTTTTGCTCTTCTCCTTTTAGAATATGAACTTCTTCCAAGACCGGGCAAATATGAGTCAAATGAAATTGAGGACTCACCTGCTAATTGGACCTTTGCTTCAATTATCCAACGTACATCTTCTGGCATACCTTTGTGCATTAACAGTCTCAATCTTTCACATCGAACTTTGTAGATTTTTCTCAGAGCATTTTGAGGAAGAGAAGGAAAATGTTTTCTTAGGTTTGAAAGAATGACATCCATTTTGAAAGAGAAGAAGGGTTCAGTTATTTTGGGAAACTAAAAAATAAACCGACTTGAAGTCACGGAGTACCGTATCCGCCACTTAACCGGCAACACAAAGAACTCAAGAACTTGGTTTTCCAGGAATGGTTGAGTCTTTGTCCATTAACTTTAAGCGCATTACCATTCCTAGGATCCTCAATATCTACGGCCTAAGAGAATACACGTGTTTGACAACAAAAGAACCGCGCCACCTAGATCTCAATTTTCCAAGGAGAAGGTGCAGATGATAATCTCAAAGCAGAACTTTTTTTTGACCAAATTTCGTAGCTTTTGCAAAAGGTGCAACAAACCTTAAATAAAGTAGGCCAATAAAATCTATACTGCAAGATTTTCGCAGTTGTTGTCGCTGAAGAAAAAAAATGACCTCCACATGCTTTCGAGTGACAAAATTTAATGGCACTACTTACCTCATTGTCGGGCACACAACTGTTTTTTTTTTTTTCTTTTTTTTTCTTTTTTTTCTTTTTTCTTTCTTTTTATTCATAATGCGGATGGAGAAGGTTCATCACCTCCATTTCTGCATTCTCTAGAAGTTCATGATACTATTTGAGGAGGTGTCCATTTACGACGAAAGCTTTGGCAGTGACCTCACTTTTAATCTGAACAGCACTAGAAGGAAAAACTTTAGTAACAATAAATGGTCCATCCCATCTAGACCTTAATTTGCCAGGCATGAGTCGGAGGCGGGAGTTATAGAGGAGAAATTTTTGACCAATCTTAAATGTTTTCCTCAGAATCAACTTATCATGGAAGGCTTTGGTCTTCTCCTTATAAAGTTTGGAACTTTCATAAGCCTCCAAGCGGATCTCCTCCAATTGCTGCAGTTGCAGCTTCCTCTCCATACCTGCTTGATATAGGTCCAAGTTGCACCTTTTCACCGCCCAGAATGCATGATGCTCAATTTCCACTGGCAGGTGGCAGGCTTTTCCAAAAACAATCCAATACGGAGACATCCCGATTGGTGTCTTATAAGCAGTCCGGTAAGCCCATAAAGCATCCTCAAGCCTCTTGCTCCAGTCCTTTCTGTTAGGTTGAACTGTCTTTCTGGAGTATCTGCTTGATCTCCCTGTTGGAAATCTCGGCTTGCCTATTAGTTTGGGGATGGTAAGGTGTAGAAACTCTGTTCAAGACCCCATACTTTTTCATCAAAGCTTCCATGCTTCGATTACAAAAGTGTGAACCCTGATCACTGATGATGGCCTTCGGAACTCCAAACCTGCAGAAAATCTGTGATCTAACAAAATCCACAACAACTTTGGAATCATCAGTCCGAGTAGCTTTCGCCTCCACCCGCTTGGATACATAATCAACAGCTAGCAAAATGTAAATAAAACCAAAAGAAATAGGAAAGGGTCCCATAAAATCAATACCCCATACATCAAAAATCTCACAGAATAATAAGGATTTCTGGGGCATCTCATTCCTTCGAGAAGTGTTTCCTGTTCTTTGGCATTGATCACAAGATTTACAAAACACATATACATCATGAAATAGAGTGGGCCAATATAATCCAGATTCCAAAACTTTCTTAGCAGTCCTTTGGGGACCAAAATGACCGCCACATGCAAGTGTATGACAAAAGCTAAGAATAGAATGGAATTCATTATCAGGCACGCATCTCCTAATGACTTGGTCACTACAAAATTTCCACAGATAAGGGTCATCCCACACATAATATTTTGACTCACTCTTCAATTTATCAATCTGAGCCCTAATAAAATGTGCAGGGAAAACACCAGCAACTAAGAAATTTATCAAATCAGCAAACCAAGGAGTGTTACCTTGCAGCTTGAAAAGCTGCTCATCAGGGAAGACATCATGGATGGGAAAAGTGTCTGCCTCTCTTTCAATTCGGCTTAGGTGATCAGCCACTAAATTCTTCGTTCCACTTTTATCACGGATTTCAATATCGAACTCTTGGAGGAGCAAAATCCACCTAATCAACCTAGGCTTTGCATCAAGCTTCTTCAGGAGAAACTTCAGAGCTGTATGATCTGAAAACACAACCACTCTAGAACCAAGCAAATATGATCAAAATTTGTCTAAAGCAAAAATAATTGCTAAAAGTTCCTTTTCAGTGGTGGTGTAGTTGACTTGTGCAGGATCTAAAGTTCTTAAAGCATAGGAGATGACATGAGATATTTTGCCGACCCTTTGTGCAAGAACTTCTCCCAAAGCATAATTAGAGGCATCACACATGAGCTCAAATGGGAGTGTCCAATCTGGTGGCTGGATGATAGGTGTACTGGTCAATGCTTGCTTCAAGTGATTGAAGGCATCCTTGCATTTCTGGTCAAAATGGAACTCCATTTCTTTTTGTAGCAAGTTGGATAGTGGAAGAGCAATTTTGCTGAAATCTTTTATGAATCGTCTATAGAAACCTGCATGACCAAGGAAAGAACGAACCTCCCGCACGCATGTAGGGTAAGATAGGCATGAAATAACATTTATTTTCGCAGGATCTACCTCAATACCCTTGCTAGATATTATATGCCCTAAAACTATGCCTTGCTCCACCATGAAATGACATTTCTCAAAATTCAGAACAAGGTTAGCCTTAATGCATTTATGCAAAACCTGAGTCAAACTATCCAAACATGCATCAAAGGAAGAGCCATAGACAATAAAGTCATCCATGAATACATCCATGCAATTTTCTAAAAGGTCAGAAAATATACTTACCATACACCTTTGAAAGGTGCCTGGAGCGTTGCCCAGACCAAAAGGCATCCTTCTGTATGCAAATGTGCCAAATGGGCAAGTGAAAGTAGTTTTATCTTGATCTTCTAGGGCTATATAGATCTGAAAATAACCCGAATATCCATCCAAGAAATAGTAATGCGACTTGCCAGCTAGTCTCTCTAACATCTGATCAATGAAAGGTAATGGGAAATGATCTTTTCTGGTGGCTTGGTTAAGTCGTCTGTAATCAATGCAAACCCGCCAGCTGTTTTGAATTCTTGTTGGTAGTAGCTCATTGTTCTGATTTTCAACTACTGTGACCCCAGATTTCTTTGGAACAACCTGCACGGGGCTCACCCACTTACTATCAGATATGGGATAAATAATGCTAGCTTGTAGTAGCTTGGTAACTTCCTTCTTTACCACATCCAGAGTCAGGGGGTTCAGTCTCCTTTGGGGCTGCCGTACTGGTTTAGTATCTTCCTCCAACAAAATCCTATGCATGCATGTGGAGGGACTGATACCAGGAAGATCTACAAGTGTCCATCCGATGGCTTGTTTATTCTGCCTCAAAACCTGCAGTAATTTTTCTTCTTGATCAGGTTGCAAATTTTTAGCAACAATCACAGGCAGCTTCTCACCATCTTCCAAATATGCATATTTAAGATGGTTCGGCAAAATCTTTAATTCTAAGGATGGAGGCTGTACAATGGAAGGTAGCAAGCTATTTGAAATAACTAACTCAGCAACATTAAATTCAACATACTTCTGACTCTCATTTTCACATGCTGCATTATTCAAGTCAGCAGCTACATCACCACTCATAACTGCATAAATCTTAGCACATGCAGCACATGGTACAATATCACAGCCAGCACATGTTTCACAGGTAACAGAATCCAGAAAATCAGCAACATCAGGAAATTCAGCATAAATATCAGCATAAGCATCGTCAACTAGCATATCAATCACATCAACATGGAAAACAGAATGCTCCTCTAGGGGATGTCTCATGGCCTCAAAAATGTTAAATTGTACCACATCGTCGCCAAATTCCATGGAAAGGGTACCAGCATGCACATCTATCTTGGTCTTAGCTGTCTTGAGGAAAGGTCTGCCTAGGATCAATGGAGCATGGTTTGTTGAAGACTCATCTTCCATGTTCAGAATATAGAAGTCCGCTAGGAAAATTAGCTCATTCACCCGAACTAACACATCTTCTAGCACTCCTGCAAGATGAGCAGTGGTTCTATTTGGGTTGTTGACTGTTTGTGAAGGCAATTGGTGTGAATGCTTATGTTATGAAGTATATCAAATAAGTTTTTGATGATAACAAAGCCAAGAGAAAAGACCAAGATCAAAAGAAAAGATCAAGTGCAAGAGAAGAAGACCAAGATCAAAAGAGGTATATTAGATATAGGTCTTAGAACATCAATGTGAAATGCTCTCAAGGTATCTCAATTATATTCAAATGGTTTTTCAAAGATCTCATAAATCAACATGTTTTTCAAAAGTTCATATTTCAAAGAAATGTTGATTTCAATCTTGGATTATGGTAAACATTTGTAAATCTTGTTTTGTCCAAGTACCCAAATGATAAAAATGGCCTAGAGACTTAATTAGGATTGAAAAATGTGTTCAAAGTGGAAAGTAATCGATTACACACTCTTGGTAATCGACACAAAGAAGTCGAGAGGACTTGTAATCGACATAAAGACATCTATGTAATTGATTACCATGTTCCCAGAAATCCAAGAACACGTTCAAAGGGCCATGTAATCGATTACATCAATATTGTAATCGATTACCAGAAAGTCAGAGGGCGTGTAATCGATTACACAAGTCATGCAATCGATTACCACAAACCCAAAAAGCCAAGAACATGTTCTAACTATCATGTAATCGATTACGTAACCCCGTAATTACACAAGATTCGACAAGCCCAACGGCTATATTATTTGGCTTTTAATGTTGCCCATTAAAGCCCCCAATGGCTCTTTTGTTCTAAAAACTTATAAATACTCATCTTGGGGCATCATTTGTGACTGAACAACACTTGAGAAACATCTATCAATTGCTATAATCCGAGATTCATCCTTAAATCACTTTTGCTCTGTTTTTGCGTATATTGTTGAGATATTCTTGAAGAGCATTATAGGGCTTCAATTTGTATCATCTACTCTTGTGAGAGTTTTCATTTTATAAACACTTTGATTCTTTGTAAAGGGGGTGAGGCATCCCTCTAGAGAAAAAGAGAGTGAGGTATCTCTCAAAGTTTGAAAAGGGCGAGGTATCCCTTGTTGAAGGTGAGGCATCCTTCAAAGGTTGTAAAGAGGGTGAGGTATCCCTCTAGTGAAAAGGGTGAGGCATCCCTGGTTTGAGGCTCAAGCTCAAGGGTGAGGCATCCCAAGGAGATTGAGTGCTCTTTTGTGTAAAGGTTTTCAAGCACCCGTTCAAGCTTGAAGTTTAGTGAAAAATCTCGAGTGGTTTGCTTGAGGACTGGACGTAGGTCACAAGTGGATTGGTGGCTGAACCAGGATAAATCTTGTGTTTGTTCCTCTCAACTCTATCTCTTTACTTTGTGCTTTAATTATATTTGCTTAAGTTGAGTTCGATATTTTGCTTTGCTTGAATTCTTTCTATCTTGAGTTGTTTATTTGTGAGTGAAGTATTCAATCTCGTTTATCTATTCACTTCAATCATCCAATAACTTCAATGAAAATTGTTAATCAAACGTTTTGCGAAAGATTTACAAAAATATTTTACATACTCAATTCATCCCCCCTCTTGAGTATTGAGGCCACTTGGTAACAAGTGGTATCAGAGCTAGGCTCTTGTGTAAAGAGCTTAGCAGCTTCAAGAGAAAGTGATGGCCTCTTCAAATGATTTTTATGAAAGTTCTTCTCTTTATAGACCTCCCTTTTTCAATGGGGATGGGTATGCTTATTTGAAAGAAAGAATAAAAATTTTTATTGAAGCTATTGACTTGGATGTGTGGGATGCTGTTGAAAATGGTCCCTTTGTACCCACACAAGTTGTAAATGGTGTAAGAATTAATACACCAAGAAGTGAATGGACGAATGATGATAAAAAGAAGGTCCAATATAATTTGAGAGCCAAAAACATCATTACCACTGCTTTGGGGTATGATGAGTTCTTTAAAGTCTCAAATTGTAAATCCGCCCAAGAAATGTGGGACACCTTACAAGTAACTCATGAGGGTACTAGTGAAGTGAAAAGATCAAGAATAAATACTCTCACTTATGAGTATGAACTTTTTAGAATGAACCAAGGTGAAAGCATTCAAGAAATGCAAAAACGTTTCATACATATCACAAATCATCTTGCTTCATTGGGAAAGAATTTTCCTAATGAAGATCTTATTAACAAAGTGTTAAGATGTTTGAGCAGGGAGTGGCAACCTAAAGTGACGGCTATTTCGGAATCAAGAAAACTTGCAACAATGACATTGGCCACACTTTTTGGCAAGCTTCAAGAACATGAGTTGGAGCTGAATAGACTCAATCAAAATGAGAAGCTTGACAAGAAGGAAAAGAAGGGAATTGCTCTCAAGACCACCTCCTCTTTGATTAATGATGATGATGATGATGATGATGGAGATGGCTTGGAAATTAGTGAAGAGAATCTTGGCCTACTAGTAAAGAAGTTTGGAAGATTCTTCAAAAAGAATAGAGCTCAAGGAAGACCTCCCTTTCCCTCAAAGAATGCCTATCACAAAGGGGAAGGAACCTCAACCACTCCTAAATGCTATGAATGTGGAGAATTGGGACACATGAAGATGGAGTGCCCAATCTATCAAAGGAAAGTGGAGAAGTATGAAAAGAGGTACTCAAAGGAAAAGAAAGAAAGAAGAGCCTACATAGCTTGGGATGATAATGACATGGACTCAACCGATAATTCGGACAATGAGGAAGCCAATCTATGTTTCATGGCTAGAGGAGAAGAGGAGGATGAAGACGACATGGAGGTAACATCCTCAAATTTTGAATCAAATTCTTCTCCTTCATATGATGAATTGCAAGATGCATTTGAAGAATTGCATAATAAATCTATGAGACTTGCAAAACTCATTTCATCATCCAAGAAAATAATTTCCTCTTTTGAAAACAAAATCTCTATTTTAAACAAGGAAATTGAGGAACTTAAAATTGAAAATGAAACTCTTGGACTCATTGATGCTAATTCCTCATGCTTAACATGTTCTTTACTTGATAATGCATCTACATCCTTTTCTTGCTCATCATGTAAAACTTTTGAAAAAGAAATTGAGGATTTGAAAAATACTCTTTCAAAATTTACCCTTGGAAGAGATAATTTGAACATATTGCTTGGGAATCAAAAATGTGTGTTTCAAAAGGCTGGTTTAGGGTACAATCCCAAAAATCAATAAAAACTTTACAAAAATTTCTTTGTTCCCTCAAGTTCATCAACAAGTCCTTTTATAAAGTGTTTTTATTGTGGCAAGAAAGGACATAGTGCATCAACTTGTAATGTGAGGAAGAATATCAATAACAAGATTGGAACTAAAATGGTTTGGGTTCCCAAAGGCACCTTGCCTAACACTAACACACAAGGACCCAAGAGAATTTGAGTACCAAAAGCCAAAAATTAAAGTGTGTTGTAGGTGTGCTTGAAGGCCAAGAACGGACTTTGGAATATCAAAAGTGGCTGTTGTAAGCACAAGATCAGAAATTACTCCAAGTTCTCTTCCTTGTCTCCAAGAAGCTTGGACTTGCAATCTTTGGATAAGTGGGGATCTATTCTATGCCTTAACTTGTTTTAAAATTGTATTTCTCTAAGCTTTATATCTTGAAAATATCTTTATATGCTATAATATGCTTGATAAGTTCATTTCTTGTTTGAAATAGCATATTTGATATAAAACATCTTTGAACTTGGCATATTGGATCAATCATGCATCTAAACTCTTGTAACACAATTTTGATGCATAATTTTCTGCATAATGTGTCATATGCTGTATAATCTGTGATTTTCTGCAAAATGATGCATAACTTGACACTTGTATGGCACAATGTCACAATCTTCCGCATAATCTCATTTCTGCTGCATAATGAACTCAATTGCTGCATAAAATGCACCTTTTCTGCACAATGCATGATTTTAAATGTATAATCTGTTTCTTTTGCTGCATAATGTGCTATTGTGATGCATAACATGCTACCTTGCTGTATAATCATGACATTTTTGCTGCATATCATGATGGTTCTCGATCATATTTGAAACCAATACTGACTTGAGCGTTGGAGATTCCCCTAAGTTATTTTGCGGGTACTACATCATGACAAAAACCTCAAAAAGCTCAAAAACTTCACCAATCCATCAAAAGGGTGTAATTCTTGGTAACAGTAGCATTTTCGCATGATTATATGTTTTAGATCACAATCCATCTGGATTATATGCCTACATGATGTTTGAAATTGTTTTGGAATGCTTTGGAACAAATTTGAAAAGTTTAAAATTGATCTTTTTCTGTTTAAAATGCAAAATCTGAGTTTTAGTGAACTGGTAATCGATTACAACACCTTTGTAATCGATTACAAAGGCTCTGCCAAGCGTTCTAAGCTAAGTCAAAAAGCAGGTAATCGATTACACCTACAATGTAATCGATTACAACAATTCCAGAAGGCATGTAATCGATTACATCATATACGTAATCGATTACCAGGAATCCAAAACATGCGTAATCGATTACACAGACATTGTAATCGATTACACAGGGTGTTAAAAGGCAAAAATTCATGGGTTATACCTTTTTATCTGCCATCAAGCCTTTTCATGATGCTTTCCTTATGATTAATCTTTATCTAACCCCATTTGCTCTTGTATATGACTCTGAATTCTGTTGGCATAAATGATAATTATTATCTACGATTTCTTTTTCGTATGCATTTGCTATTGGCATCACAAATTGTTGTGCTAAACTATTCATACTCTGATATTGATCCTGCTGGGCTGAAATGTTTATACAATGTTGAATGCTTATGTTGTTTTTGACAATGCCAACGGGGGAGAGATTAGTGAAATATGTTGCATGTGTACGGGGGAGCTTTGCACTTTTACGTGAAAATCATTTATCCTATCTCATGCATACATTACGGGGGAGAATTGCGCTTAAATCTCTGATGAATAATATGCAAATATTTCTCTATTTTCAATGTTTATTTTGTCATCATCAAAAAGGGAGAGAATGTGAATGCTTATGTCATGAAGCATATCAAATAAGTTTTTGATGATAACAAAGCCAAGAGAAAAGACCAAGATCAAAAGAAAAGTTCAAGATCAAAAGAAAAGATCAAGACCAAGAGAAGAAGACCAAGATCAAAAGAGGTATATTAGATATAGGTCTTAGAACATCAATGTGAAATGCTCTCAAGGTATCTCAATTATATTCAAATGGTTTTTCAAAGATCTCATAAATCAACATGTTTTTCAAAAGTTCATATTTCAAAGAAATGTTGATTTCAATCTTGGATTATGGTAAACATTTGTAAATCTTGTTTTGTCCAAGTACCCAAATGATAAAAATGGCCTAGAGACTTAATTAGGATTGAAAAATGTGTTCAAAGTGGAAAGTAATCGATTACACACTGTTGGAAATCGATTACAAACAAGTCGAGGACTTGTAATCGATTACAAGATCCATGTAATCGATTACCATGTTCCCAGAAATCCAAGAACACGTTCAAAGGGCCATGTAATCGATTACATCAATATTGTAATCGATTACCAGAAAGTCAGAGGGCGTGTAATCGATTACACAAGTCATGTAATTGATTACCACAAACCCAGAAAGCCAAGAACACGTTCTAACTGTCATGTAATCGACACGTAACCCCGTAATTCGACACAAGATTCGACAAGCCCAACGGCTATATTATTTGGCTTTTAATGTTGCCCATTAAAGCCCCCAATGGCTCTTTTGTTCCAAAAACTTATAAATACTCATCTTGGGGCATCATTTGTGACTGAGCAACACTTGAGAAACATCTATCAATTGCTATAATCCGAGATTCATCCTTAAATCACTTTTGCTCTGTTTTTGAATATATTGTTGAGATATTCTTGAAGAGCATTATAGGGCTTCAATTTGTATCATCTACTCTTGTGAGAGTTTTCATTTTATAAACACTTTGATTCTTTGTAAAGGGGGTGAGGCATCCCTCTAGAGAAAAAGAGAGTGAGGTATCTCTCAAAGTTTGTAAAGGGTGAGGTATCCCTTGTTGAAGGTGAGGCATCCTTCAAAGGTTGTAAAGAGGGTGAGGTATCCCTCTAGTGAAAAGGGTGAGGCATCCTTGGTTTGAGGCTCAAGCTCAAGGGTGAGGCATCCTAAGGAGATTGAGTGCTCTTTTGTGTAAAGGTTTTCAAGCACCCGTTCAAGCTTGAAGTTTAGTGGAAAATCTCGAGTGGTTTGCTTGAGGACTGGACGTAGGTCACAAGTGGATTGGTGGCTGAACCAGGATAAATCTTGTGTTTGTTTCTTTCAACTCTATCTCTTTACTTTGTGCTTTAATTATATTTGCTTAAGTTGAGTTCGATATTTTGCTTTGCTTGAATTCTTTCTATCTTGAGTTGTTTTTTTTTTAGTGAAGTATTCAATCTCGTTTATCTATTCACTTCAATCATCCAATAGCTTCAACAAAAATTGTTAATCAAACATTTTGCGAAAGATTTACAAAAATATTTTACATACTCAATTCACCCCCCTCTTGAGTATTGGGGCTACTTGGTAACAATTGGTTCGACCTTTGACTTTTCAGCTCACTCAGAGTGGTTGTCATCTGCCCAATTTGAGTTTGTAAATTCTGGATGGTGGCATTGACATTCTGCTAAAACTGTTTCATCAAGTCTTCGAAAGGTGGCTCAGCTGGAGTGGCTGCTGGAACAGGTAGCTGGAGGGGTTGCTGCATGGGTGGCAGCGCAGGTTGTGCTTGCCTAAATGCAGGTGGTTGGTACTTGTTGCCAGGGCCTGTAGCTTGGTATCTAAACTGCAGTTGCTGCTGTTGGTAGGGTTGTTGTTGTTGTTGACCAGAATTTCCATATCTCAGGTTGGGATGGTCCCTCCAGCTAGGGTTATAGGTATTAGAAAATGGATCATATCTGGGCTGCTGCTGTGATTGCTGATATTGGGGTCTACCAGGAAAAATACCAGCTGCTGCAACAGATTGCTCTAGAAAAATAGAACCACCATCCTGAAGTGTGGGGCATGCATCAGTAGGATGAGATGAACAAGAGCAAATGCCACACACAGTTGCAGCCATCTGCATTGGTGCTTGTTGTCCCACTGCTAACTGCCTCACCAAAGAAGTCAATTCATCAAGTCTGTGTTCCATTCTCTGTTGGTCTACATGAGACGATTGAATCTCATTGACTCCTCTGGTTGAGGTAATAATTCGTGTGCCAAATTGTTGGGTGTTGGCTGCCATGTTTGCTATCAAATCTCTCACTGCTGCAGGGGTCTTGTCTACTAAGACTCCTCCAGAGGCAGCATCCACCATGCTTCTATCATTTGGCAGCAAGCCTTCATAGAAATATTGAATTAAGAGTTGATCAGTGATTTGGTGGTGGGGACAGCTCGAGCACAGCTTCTTGAATCTTTCCCAATACTCATGCAAGGTCTCTCCTGTCATTTGTCTTATGCCACATATATCTTTTCTAATGGCAGCAGCTCTAGAGGCAGGGAAAATTTCTCTAAGAACAACTGCTTCATGTCAGTCCAACTTGTTACTGAACCTGGTGAAAGATAAAATAACCAATCCTTGGTTGTATCAGCAAGTGAGAAAGGAAATGCCCTCAGCTTGATGTGCTCTTCTGAGATCCCATGTGGCTTCATGGTTGAACAAACCACATGGAACTCCTTTAGATGCTTATGGGGATCCTCACCTGCAAAACCGTGAAACTTGGGCAACAAATGTATCAATCCAGATTTTAACTCAAAATCAGCATCAAGATCTGGGTATTGAATACACAAAGACTAGTTAGTTATATCAGGAGCAGCAAGTTCCTTAAGAGTTCTATTCTGCATGTTATCAGCCGTGGTTGCAGAATTATTCAAGATCTCAAGTTCACTCCCAATATTAAGATCAAATCCAGAAGCAATTCTTGCACTTAGCCTACGAGCTCTAATCAACCTATGGAAGGTTCTATCAATCTCAGGATCAAAGTCAACCAAGTTATCAGGCTCGGACCTGGTCATGCATCACACAAAAACAAATAAATAAGCAAAATATACTAGACAATAGATAAAAAAGTTAGAAAAGTTAATAAAAAGAAAAAGTTAGTAAAAACACTTAAAATGAAAAGATTACACTTACTAATCCCCGGCAACGGCGCCAAAATTTTGACGAGCACCGAACTCAGTCAAAATTATAACCGAAGTTATTACCTAAGCTTGTAGCATAGTGACAACACCGGATCATCTCCACGAGGATTGTAGATGCAATTTAATCAAATTAAGTGAAAATTAGCAAAGGGGGGTTTGACAGTTTAAGATCGCACTTAACAAAATTAAAGGAAGAAATAACAATTAAAGAGCAGTCAATTTAGAAACCTATCCAAGATTAGGTGGATTCAATCATAGACCCTTCATAGAACACTTGAAGCGCAATTGAATTGTTAATTTGGATCTAACCGAGATCTCTGCATCAAATCCAAAATTCATACTAGACGATCGTCTAGAATTTAATTAACAAGTGATAATCACAAATCCGCAATCACACCATTCATGAAGATCTATGTTAATTTCAAGTACCGAATTCAATTAACTTAGGCATAAATCAGTAACCTAACCTTTTCAATTATGTGATTAATTTAGATCAATCAGTTCTAAGTTTCATCACAAATCTCAATCTTAAACCAAGATCAAATCAAATCAACATAAATAGAATCACCATTCATGCATTCAAGATCAAGAAGAAGAAAAGAGGAATTCAATTACAAATCAAATACAATACATAACCAAGATCTCAAGAATCCAAATAACAATCTCTTCAAGAGTTCTAAATTGATCGAAAGTAGCTTAGCCCTCCATTACCATGAAGGGAAGCATCAAAATATACAAAAGCTATGAGAAACTATGAAGAAACAAGAAGAAACTATGAGAGAAATGAAGGAGAATACAACTTGTTATTCATGATAACCAATGGTGCCTTTTATAGAAGTCTAGGGTAATAAAATGACAAAGGGGAATGGGTGGATGAGTGGGGTGGTTGAGTGAAGTGGTTGAGTGGAGTGGTTGAGTGGGTTGGTTGGGTGGATGAGTGAGTGGATTAGTGGATGAGTGGATGAGTGGATTAGTGGAGGGATGAGTGGGTGGTTGAGAACGAAAATTTCTCGTCTGACTTGGAAGCCAAAAACGACCAACTATACTTCAGATCCATGAAAAGTGCTCTTCATAAAAGTTGTAGATCTTTGTATTGGCTATAACATTCATGTCTGGATCGTCCAATTTGGCTTCCTACAGCCTAGATATGACCCAAATACCGCAGGTTGCTCAAACCCAACTTCAGCACCTCTGTTCCGACTTGCAAGCTCAAACTGACCCATTAGACTTCATTTTTTCAAAAAGTGTTCTTCATGAAAGTTGTTTATTTGGATCTTAACTATCAACTATCCAAATTTCATCCCATCTCCATTATTACAGCTTGAGAGATGATTTTATGAGTGCACACCGTTCGAATTCTAGTGATAGAATCCGTATTCTGACTTCCATGTAAACTTAGGTCCCTTAGACATCTGTTTCGGACTTCGAGCTCTTCATCAAAGTTGTAGAGATTCCTCCTAGCTTTCCTACAAGGTAAAATTCATGATTATCAGATATCAGGAACTCAGGTTATGGCCAAAATACAGAAACAGTGTCAAGTCTCAATAATGCTGAAAATATTCAATTAGGACCAATTTGAGCTTAAACTCACAAAATCATACCAAACTAAATCAATTAAGAATATGGAGAGTGTAAAAGACTAAACATAAGGGTTTCTTAATGAATAAAATATGTGATTATCACTAAGGTGATAACCATACACCATGTATCACTAAGTACACATAAACACAAAGTAATAACACATTATTATTTTGTGAGTTATAAAAATGATTTTGAATATTGCACTATCGAATATCACACACCACGCAACGGGGTTTGAGGCAGCGCCCTTTTCGCCTCTGTGACGGCTGGGGCAACAACACTTGAACCCTAAGGCCTGTAAACACATGAACGCTTCATGTGCCGTAGGGGTTCTTCACAGCCGCCATCACCTATCCAGAAACAGGGTTTCCAGAACGCGTGAAGACATGAACACTTTATGTTATGAGGAAGCCTCATAACCACCGCAAACCAAGAACAAGGTTTCCAAAACCTTGCACCGTGCCTCTGTGCAGAAACAAGGATTTGAGAACCCTTGCGTCTCTGTTGTTCTGTGAAGGCTGCCAAGGCTTGCTTTGATGCCGCCACAAACTGGAATCAAGGTTTCCAAAACCTTATGCTTCGCTGCTATGTATATATCGTATATATACCAGAAAAATGCAGAAACAAAAAGCATTCAAAACAGTTTTCACAAAATCATATGAACATCTTCATGGTTTCAAAAACATCAACATGTTTTGTAAACAACAAATCAAACAGAACACGGTTTCAAAAATCATTATTTCAATTTCAGAAATAACATATAAAGATCATATCTTTTACGAAAAGAAAGCAACAAATCATGTTATTTCATATAACAACAAGAGTAGAAAAATTGAATCATGGTTTCACAAGTGTCTCTGATTCCACTATTGGGAATTTGCGAGGATAAGAATCAAGCAGCATAATAATAAAATTCCCTCACAGGATCTATGCGAAAAAGCCATAATCTAAGTTTTAAAATGTATACCTCTTGAAGCGTGATAAACACAAGCGACATGAATCACCAACACCGTAATAGCGATGATGTCTCTGTGGTATCCACACGAACAGACTTGCAAAACGTCCAACGTTCGCAGTCTTGGAGTCTGACCTCTTTACAACTGTGCTAGCTGCGAAGAGAAGAGAAGAAAACCTGTCACTCTCTGACTCACTTTCTTTAGGTGTGGCTAGGGTTTTGTAATGTCTTACTAGTAGCCCCTTTAGTAGTACTATTTATAATAGTGACTGCCTTAAGTGAGTATGAGTAGTAGCAAGGTAAGCTGTGTAACCCTAGACTCATCTGTTATAAGTTAGGCCCACAATTGAATCCGAGTCCAACTTGGATCCTTATTGCTCCAATTTAGTCTGCTCTAAGTGTGCGACCCTGCAGGTTCTCATGAAGTTGGTAGTAATATTAAAATCTCATTTTAATATTACAAACAGTGAGTGGTATCTAGCAACACATCACTGTTACCCAAGTAATGAGAATGTCAGTGATTTGACATAACCTATCCATGACCAATGTTTCCATGTAGTTTAATCCCTTTGTCCAAATATCTAGATTGAACATAAGGCATAGAATGTGTCACCCTTATTTAGTTTAATCTTACAGTTTGCTGATTCTCGAGTAGACATAGTAATAACAAATGAGATCAATATCTCATATTGACTCATTTGAGCATGGTCATGCATTTCGTAGTCTCACTCAATCGGAGGGGCCGAAGATATCACTCTTGTTATGTAGGGACAAATCCCATCTAGGTCACTCACATCCCTCCACATGAATCGCGGTATGTCTAATAACTAACTTTATAATCATCTTGTTATAAATGACATTTGATGGCATTAAAACACACAACTCCTCATGTAGGAATCGTAGTGATTTTAGGTCAAAGGATCACATACACCATTATCACTATGAGAATCGCTTATGACAATCACGTAATGATCCATGTAGCGTTCTCATGGTGGGTCTGTCCAATACATCATTACTCTAATATGTATCCATGTGAAGACTTGATATCTTATATCCATAACCCGTGAGATGTGGTCATCAGTCTACACACATACTAGCCTCAATGCATTATTGTTGTCCTAATTAACAATAATACTTGACTAGGGACATTTAAGAATAATGTTTTATCCAATAAGATCTCACGATCAAGTCATCCACTTCATGTCCTATGGTATCAAACTTACTATTCTAAGGACTTTATTATGTTTATAAAAAAAGAACACAATAAATGAAATGCCTCATATATTAAAAAATCGCATAATATAATGTATGTAAATACAGATAAACTGTATTGGCCTCTAGGGTATACACCAACACTTTTTGCTTCCTCTGATACCTCTCCATCAATCTTCGTAGAAGATAGATTGCTTCCATGGTTGACCTCCTAAGCATAAGACCGAATTGATTCTTTGAAATATGAGTCTCTTGTCTTAATCTCCATTCAATTACTATTTCCCATAACTTCATGGTATGACTCATGAGCTTAATTCTTCTATAATTTGTACAATTTTGTATATTTCCCTTGTTCTCATAAATATGAATTAAAGTGCTTCTCCTCTATTCATTTGACAATTTCTTAGATCTCATTATCTCGTTAAATAGCTTTGTGAGCCAGCTTATACCTTTCTCTCCTAGGCACTTCCACACCTCGATAGGTATATTATCTAGTCTGATTGCTTTTCCATTTTCCATCCTCTTCAAAGCTTCTTTTACCTCGAACTCCCAAATTCTACGATAAAAGGTTTTATTTTGGTCCTCCTATCTAGTGTTTAGAATATCCGAGTCCCCAACATCCCATGTCCCTAATTAAATAGCTTGTGAAAATAACCCTTCCATTGATCCTTGATGTCTTGTTCCGTAACCAAGACTTTACCATCTTCATCCTTAATGCATTTTAGTTGATCCAAGTCTCTTA
Source organism: Ormosia emarginata (assembly GCA_029884605.1). Taxonomy (NCBI): domain Eukaryota; kingdom Viridiplantae; phylum Streptophyta; class Magnoliopsida; order Fabales; family Fabaceae; genus Ormosia; species Ormosia emarginata. The sequence goes on from JAQQTP010000074.1 coordinate 6,742,006, forward strand.
TCTTCTTTTCCCTACTTTTAGCAAGCCTATATATATTCCTTTCTCCGTCTTTAATGCCCAAATATTGATATAATCCATTGAATGCTTTAGTTTTCGCCTCACTCACCACCTTCTTAGTATCTTTTTTAGCTGCCTTATATTTTTCCCAATTTTCAATGTTTTTACACATGTGTCAAGCTTTATAACATTCCCTTTTAACCTTAACCTTACCTTGTACACTTGTATCCCACCACCAAGATTCTTTATCCTTGGGTCCAAAGCCTCTTGATTCACCGAGTGACTTTTTTGCTACCTTCATAATCCCTTTAGCCACTTCGTCCCACATATCATTTGCACTCCCTTGTACCTCCCAAATCTCTTCCTCCATAATCTTCTTCTGAAAGAGCATTTGTTTTCCTCCCTTTAGTTGTCACCATTTGATCCTTGGGACTCTGTCTCGACAATTTCTCCTTACTCTCATATTAACCCATACATCTATAACCAAAACCCTATGTTGGGTAGTCAAGCTCTCTCCAGGGATGACTTTGCAATCCATGGAAAGCTTTCTATCTGATTTTCTTATAAGAAAATAATCAATTTGAGAGCAAGAACTCTTGCTTCTGTACATGATAAGATGCTCTTCCTGCTTCCTAAAACAAGTGTTAGTTATTGTAAAATCAAAAGCTACCGAAAAATCTAGAATCACTTTGCCCTTTGCATTTGCTACTCAGGTGCTCTTTTAAGAGTGTTAAGGTACTTTTAAAAGTATTAGATGAAGTGTTTGTAAAAATGAACTTGATATACATATAAATCAATTGTGGGGGTAATTATGAGAATTAATTAGTAATTGTATTGCATGATATGATTGTGGAACATAGTTGAGGTGAGTGGTATACTCTTTATGTTTGTTGTGTTATTAAGGATGGATTTCCTTATAGTTTTGAGGATGGATTTCCTTGTTAATTGATGAAGACCGTGTAGTTGATGGATTTCACTACCCGGAATGTTGACTTCTAGATGGATTTCCAGTGCTTGTTCAAAGTTATGGATGTGACTTCCATTATTTTGTTCAGGACTAATGCATTCATGATATTACCATGGACTTGGTATCATAACATTATTCATTTCATGCATAAGTTATTGCATAGGCATACACCTTAGACATAATTTGGCATAACATGGCAATTGTATGGGCAGTTACTATCATGACATGAACTCATGACATTACAATTGTATGGACGGTTGCGTGTCTCTAAGATGGAGATGTTATTGTTGTGTACTTCTACGATTGAAGTGTTAGTTTGGTAACTGTAAATTCTTTATGAATGTATAAAATGTTAGTTTTAGAATACTTCTATTGAGAATTGTGATTTTTCACCCCGATTGTGTTGTCAGGTGTAAGTTCTTCAAAGGGAAGAAGAAGATGTATGAAGCTTAGTATAGTTATGGGCTTGATGTTGACAAAGATTGTATATTACAATGTGTCTGTTGAGGCAATGATGTATATATATATATATATATATATAACTTTTGTTATGCTCTCCATAATTATTTGTATAATTGTTATGAGTTTAGTTGTTGTATGTTTTGAAGTAGTATGACTGGTATTTGTTATCTTTTATATGTCAAATATATCGGGATAAAAATATTAGGATGTTACATAATCGATTACATCTCTGGCAGAGACCATGTAATATATTACAAATAGTCCAGAAAGCCCAGAATGTGTTTTAAGAACAATGTAATCGATTACAACATGGTTGTAAGTGCGCAAACGTTTCACCTTAAGCATTTATTGCTCACATTAAAAGCCCTAACAATTCTTTTTCTTTAAAACACTATATATGGACCCTCTTGGGTCTAGAGGTGGCAAAATAGGCTAACCCGCCCCGCCCCACATTCAACCCATCAAAATACGGGGAAGGGCGGGTTAGCCCGTTTTGAAAAATGGGTTGGAAGAGCCAACCCACCTCGCTTTAGTATGGGTTGGCGGGTTGATCCGCATAAGGAAAAAAATGAAAAAAGTAAGTGAGTTGACCCTAAAAACAAAACAAAATGTATAAAAAAAAAATTCTCAAAAATTAAAAAATAGAAAAATTATAATTTATAGAGATTAAAAAAATAAAAAATAAAAATAAATTTATTATCATACACATAAAAATATCACAAACACAAATAATAAGACTAATTTGTAACACTTTTTTTAAAAAAACTCAACCTGACGTGCCAACCCGCACTTGCCCCGCTTAACCCGCGGGTTATGCGGGGCGTGTTATGCAGGTTGAAAATTAAAAGTGGGTTGAAATCTTAAACCCAACCCTCAAAAAAATAACAGGTTGGTAGGCCAACCCAACGGGTTGAACCCGTTTTGCCATCTCTACCTAGGTCATCATTTACATAGAATAACCATTGAGAAACATCATTCTATTGCTTTTAATATGAGTTTCATAATTTTCCCTTTATTGCTCTATTTTTAAGATTATTGAGATGTTCTTTGAGAGAGTTTCATAGTGCTTCAAATTGTAATATACACTCTTTAAGATAGTTTCTTCTTGTTCTACTCTTGATTGATTGTAACGATGGTGAAGTATCCTTGAGGAAATTTGTAAGGGTGAGGTATCCCTATTGTCGAGGCTCAAGCACAAGGGTGAGACATCCCAAGGTGTGAGGAATGCTCTGGTTTGTAACAGTAACAAGAACCTATTGAAGCTTGCATTAAAAGTGAAAAAATCTCAGGTGGTTTCTCAAGGACTAGACGTAGGTCACAAGTGGTTGGTAGCCAAACTAGGATAAATCTCAGTGTTTGCTTTTCTGAACCCTTACTCCTTTTATTTGCATTTAAAGTTTCTTATAATTGTTTAAATAGTTTCTTTTTGGCTTGTTAAATTTATGAAAAATTTTCTATCTTCTTAGTTCATTCATTTCAATAGATAAATAGCTTCAACGTAATATGTTCTTAACGTGTTTGTGAAAAGTTTTCAAAGGATTTTTTAACTACTCAATTCACCCCCTTCTTGAGTAAAGAAGCCACTTGGGTAATAAGTGATATCAGAGCTAGGCACTTATGTAAAGAGCTTAGCAACTTTAAGAGAAAATGACTTCCTCAAATGGTTTTTCTTCAGAAGGATTTTCAATAAATAGATCACCCTTCTTCAATGGGGATAGGTATGCTTATTGAAAAGAATGTATGAAAATTTTCATTGAAGCTATTGATCTCAATGTGTGGGATGCTGTTGAAAATGACCATTTTATTCCCACACGTGTTGTTGATAGTGTAAAAGTTAAAACACCAAGAAATGAATGGATTGACGATGACAAGAAAAATGTTCAATATAATTTAAGAGCCAAGAACATCATTACAACGACTTTGGGGTATGATGAATTTTTTAGAATTTCAAATTGTAAAATTGTTTAAGAAATGTGGGACATTTTACAAGTTACCCATAAGGGTACTAGTGATGTAAAGAGGTCGAGAACAAACACTCTCACTTGTGAATATGAACTATTTAGAATGAACCCAGGGGAAAGCATTCAAGAAATGCAAAAGAGGTTCACTCACATTGTTAATCATCTTGCTTCATTAGGTAAAACTTTTTCTAATGAAGATCTTATTAACAAAGTGTTAAGATGTTTGAGTAAGATTTGATAGCCGAAGGTGACAACTATCTCAGAATCAAGAAATTTGGCAATCATGACTCTTGCTACTCTATTTGGAAAACTTCAAGAGCATGAATTAAAGCTTAACATGCTTGATCAAAGTAAGGAACACGATAACAAGAAGAAGGGAATTCCACTTAAAGCCACATCTTCAACCATTGACGACGATGATGAAGATGAAGGAGATGGCATGGAAAACTTTGAATTGAATGAAGAAAATCTTAGCCTCCTTGTGAAAAAGTTTGGAAGATTTATTAGAAAGAAAGGACCTCAAAGAAGGTCACCTTTCCTACCAAAGAAGAGTCATCACAAAGGAAAAGGTACTTCTTCCACACCCACATGTTATGAATGCAGAAAATCGGGGCACATGAAGATGGAATGTCCCATTTATTAAAATAAGGTGGAAAAGTTTGAAAAGAAACCTTTCAAAGATAAGAAAGGAAGGAGAGCCTATATAGCATGGGACGACAATGACATGGACTCCACGGATAGCTCGGACAATGAGGAAACTAACCTATGTCTTATGGCTAGAGGAGAAGAAGAAGATGAAAGTGACATGGAGGTGTGCTTGAAGACCAAGAGCTCAAATTGGTACCCTGATAGTGGTTGCTCCAAGCACATGACCGGAGATGAATCTAAGTTTTTCTTCCTTGTTCCCAAGTCACACGGACATGTAACCTATGGAGATAACAACAAAGGGAAGGTTCTTGGAGTTGGCAAAGTCGGTAAAAATCCCTCTTCCTCTATTGATAATGTATTGCTTGTTGAAAGACTCAAACATAACTTGTTTGACATTAGTCAATTATGTGATAAGGGAAATAAAGTTATATTTAATTCTCATTGTTACATAATTGAAGGAAAAGATAATAAACAAGTGAAATTTATTGGTCATAGAGTAAACAATATATATATGATTAGTGTAACATCCCAAATTACTAATATTAATGACGTATCTGGACTACACATCAAAAATTAGAATTTGGTACGTTACTTATGAATATTCAAAATTTATTTAGAAAAATAATTTAATAATATACAAAATATAAGCCTTTAGCAGAATCATATTACACGTATAATATGAAATGAATTATATACAAATTAAAAATTGCTAAACATAAAATGCCTATCTCGACTTATTATACAAAATCTAATCAAATCAACTAAAATATCTTCTCAATCATAAACTCTGTCCAACTCCATATTGCTTGTCAGCTATGGATTCCTTCTTGGAATCATCATGGAAACCATAGATGTAAGGGAGTGAGAATCAAAATTCTCAATAGTTTAAAAAATGTGTCATCACAATAATTCCAACTATTTTGGGGAAAAATTAGTCTAAATAGAATATCTGGAAAAGTGACAAAAAGCCAAAACTTTGTCATTTCCCTTCCCGAAGTATACAATTCAATTAATTAACAAAATAATCAGTTAGATAATCACATTACTGCAAACTTGAACATTATGTATCTTAAATAATTATTCACTAAAAATAATATTAAATACTATCTCTAGCCCTTTTTGAATAACTTTTAGCCTTGCTTCTTGCATATATTGAAAACAAGGCAATTGCCCATACAATTGTCATTTTATGCAATGCTTTATGATGTATGGTCATGCCTAATGATTGCCTTAAAGTATGCTTATGTAATGCTTTATAAAAAATTTTATTTTATAAAATCCATGTTACTTTCTTTCCTAGGAATTCAATTATTCCAAGAAACCTTTTTGTTTCAAGAATAATTTTCTTCTCGGAAGCCTTTTTGTTCCAAGAAGTCTTTTTATTCCTTGTATATCCTTAGGTAGGAAGGGGTAGGAAACTCTTTTGTTCCATATCCACCTTACACTACCTAGTATTGCCCTTTTGAATACCATGGGTATTACCTCTCTAAGTAGTAGGAAATCAACCACTTAACACTACTTAGTATGAATGAGCAAACTTTCCTCACATCCATTAATACCCAAAATCCCGGTACTAGGAGCACCTTTGTCTCAATGTGTGGGGTCATTCATACATGGAACAACAAGTAACAAGTTTGAAAAGCAAAAACATGCAACGTTAAGTTAAACCATTACTTGATATACTTTCACACCTTATTGCATAAAAAGGGAAGCAAAACCATAATCCTTACAATTCATTATAGAGAGGGAGTAACTCTACTCTTTCAACGTCAACCTACCCTTTTTTTTTACATTATTGTGCTTCCCAATATCATGTTTGCCAAAAACATTCATTAGTAAACACATTTCATTATGTCCTTGGACATCATTCATATTCATCAATCAATTTCAATTTGTAACACAATGCATTGACATTTAATCAATCAATCTCAAATAAGATCAATCTCATAGGATTCAATGTCATCTTGAAATCATTTCATCAATATGCAAATTCATCAATATAATATCACTCAAGCCATAAAGCATTCCATTATGTCATGTTATACCAAGATAACGTGCATTGCATAACATAAAACTCAAAGCCTTTATGCCTTAAAATTAGTAGCCTCAGATTTAAGCTTCCTAAGACAAAAAAACAAGCATTCTTGAAAACATCTTGGTGTTAAACTCATCAAACTTTTAGCCAACACCATACAACAACCAATAAGTATTTTCCAACCCTTAATTCACTTAAAATCATCATAAAATCAGTAAGTGAAGAGCTTGTCTATTTAGTTTCAAAATAGAGTATATTAAGCCCCAAAATACCACAATTTTCCTTAATTTTTTTGGTTCAATTTGGGCAACATTCTGCCTTAGGAAACAACCACCAATCAAGGTTCAATTTCAAACTCAAAAGCATTTAAAACTCAACTACAAACAGGGCAGCATTCAGCCTATACTTTCTATCATAATTTAGACCACCAATAAACATCACAAATCTGTCCCCAAAAACAGAGGCACAACTATGGTCAACATCCATAGGAAATCAAGCAAGAAAATCACTATAATACATTCACAATTGAGTAACACCTTGCTCTAATTTTTAAAGTATAATTCAAGTCACCATGTCACACAACACAATTCTGGTCATAACAATGCATCAAGATTCAAATATTATACAACCACACATGTATTAGGCAACATACAATAGCATAAGATAGTAATTCAACTTTAGTATATCTTACCAATATACCACAACAACATATAGTACATGAGCACCTAAATTTCTACCATAATGGGGCAGCAACCATCATGACTTTCACATAGCCATTTAATCGACACCATAAAAATCATAATATTAAATATTTAACTTTTTCATATACAATTCTAAATAGGGCAGCCATATATCCTTGTAAATTTATCACCAATTAAACTTCAATTTTACAATAACTTTCCACACAAATACACTTTATTTAATTATACATTAAATACCATATGGAGATTTTCATATCCCTATTAGTTCTCAATTTGGCCTATTTGACCTATACAAGTACCAATATCTCAATGTTGTTCCAAAATCATTAAAATTATAAATATAAATTCATTCAAAGTATCATTATCTAAAACTTGTTGGCCATGGCTATAATATCCTAATATTGTTTATTTCGATATATCTGACATATATAAGAACAGCCAAAACTAGCCATGTTACTTTAAACTCGAACATAAAACCTAAACCATAACATTCATGCAAATAAATCATTATAATGAGCCACATTGTCTAACCGTTATTTATATAAATACATCACTGCCTCAAAAGGGCGTATTGTTATACATAACTGTAAACAACTAAATAAAAATAAAAGATATACAAGATTAGCCTAAAAGAGCATTTATACTATGCGTCTTCAAACGACTTCCTCTTTCCTTTTGATATGCTTCTACCTAGATTTACATGGAAACACAATCGGGGTGAGAAATCACAATTTCTCAGTATAAGCATTCTAATACCAGAGTTCAAACATTCACAATGAACACAAATAGCGTCAAGAATAAGTTTATAACAGGTATAAGAATCACTACTTACTACCAAAAGAATAACTTGCATAACAACCCTATGTAGTTTTCTAAAGCAAACCATATTCTTAAACACACATTAAAAACTATCAACAATATTATATAACCACCCATACAATCATAAATATCGTTGATTAAGGTAATTGCCCATATAATTACCATGCATATGCAATGCTTGTTATGTTGTATGTTCATGCCTAATATGTCCTAAGACCATGAATATGCAATGAAGTAAAGATAGTGTTAGTGCAATGCCATGAATATCCATGAATATGATTCCTTTTTACTTTTCTGAGTAGTGACACTCCAACCTTAAAACACTACTTAGTAATAAATGGACTATTCCATCTCACAAAGATGAGTGTACTGTTACCATCTTATATACCATTCACAAATATGTGAAAATAACAAGTGTGTGAGAAAACATACAAAGTAATATTTAATACACATTCAACACTACATCAGATACTCTCTTACACGAGTTCTTAACCAATGCCCTTAAACGTGTTCATCCTCCTCCATGAGGTGTTCTAAGCATCGACTTAGGAATACTCACATATTCACTCTATGTGTCATTCCCATCACATATAATCATCACAAGTGATAACAAAATCAATCTAATGTTAACCAAAGTTCTAAACACTAACCTAGGCATTCCACATCTCAAATGATGCTTTGGTTTTACACAAAACTCACATATTCTAAACGGTCATTCTCTCTAAGAAATACCTCTAATAGTGCCTCAACACACTTAGGAAAGCATATACGAATGGTCCCAACAATTAGGAACGTTCAAAGATATCAAGAGCACATTTTTTAAGATCTTGGAGCTCATGCCACAGCACCACCTGTGCCACGCCTCGACGCCCTGCTCTCGGGTTCCAATATTGGAAGTGCATCACTCTCACGCCACGGCGTGCAACACTTGCGTCATGGCACCAACAACAGAACATGGATTTTGCAGAATCCAGGTATTGTTCCATTGGAACAAGTTCTGGATTTTGGCCACTCCAAATTAGTTTCTAAGTGATTTTCGGTTCCTAACAAGTTCATTAACACTTAAGAATCATTAATCACAAACAAAAACCTTCAATTTGGATCCAAAGACCAAAATCATCATCCATGACCTAACTTTTTCCACTTTTAGCATCAAATGTCCAAATGACAAATTTTAAGTTTCTAACCCAAACTTATCTCATGGACAAGTCATAAACAACCAAAGAAACTCATCTAAGCAAGAAAAACACTCCAAACAACCTAGAAACCAACTTGACCTATTATGCACCATATGTGCATCAATGGTGAAAATGGAAGAAAAGAGTTGAGAAGAGCACAAAAACCCCTACCTCTTGGATCAAAGATGGTGAGGATGATGAATTCTTAGCTTCCCTCTTCCTTTTCCTTTCCTTTTCTTTCTCCTTCCTTGCTTGGATTTCCTTTGCCTCTACTTTGGTAGCTGCAACTATGAGGGAAAATGAGAAAAAAAGTGAAAAAATGAGATACAATTATCTCATCTTATGCCTTAATATAAAGGCAGTCGTGAGTGACTTCAGTCACTTAAGTGATCATGTGCTAAATTTTCGATCTGCTAAGAACACTTAGATTTCACCATATTCAGATTTTTTTAAAGCTAACAAGTTTAAAATAAATCACATAATTCTTCAAAAATCTTGTTGTCCCAAAACCATGTCCATACCGTCATTGTCACGTCCAGTGTTCATAGGTGCACCTCTATCACGAGCCATTGCTTTCCTCCGAAATCAAACTAATCAAAACACAATGAAAAATCAAATGTAGTCATTTCAAACAACAGTGTCTCCTTTCGGAAACCAAACACAAAGAATCACACAACACAAATAAGACAGACCTAACCACAAAACCCAAAAGACTCAAATCAGGGCTCTAATACAGACTAATGTAACACCCTGCCTAGGGCATTACATTTAATACTTCAAACTTACCAAACTAGAACCAAGTTGTAAAATATTTAATATTGTATATATGGTTTTCAAAATTTCTTTTGCGGATAACATAATATAATAAAAAGAACACAAGTTATACTAATTGAATAATACATATCATATATACATATGAGACATAGTTCACTGACAACATACATACCTAAGATTTGTACTCAAAAGACATATATGCAAACTCTATAGCAAAACATAAACTATTTCAACATCATAGACCTAATGAGAAGGGTCCTCAAACGGATCTTCTTCTAGATCCTCCTCTATCTCCACAGAAAATAAAAACGCCGGTGGTACATGGTCCTACGAACAGGTGTCTGAGCAAATGACACCATAGAGTTCTCTCTAAGGGTATAATGATGATCACCTCACTGATCTCTAATAGGCATAGAGAACTCCAAATGTGCAGCAACATCAAAAGAAAACATAGGAACACTATGACGGGTCCTACTCAAAGTTAGGGCCATATCTCCAACATAGATAACACGCTCCGTATCCAAGTTGATACGCCAGGTGTCCGTGCCTCCGTGAAATTGAACTCTAACAAAACCGAAAATATCCCATCTCGACGCCATTTTAGAACTCAGACAAATCACATAAAATAAAATCCAGGCGATCCTACCTCGTCTTCCTCACAGTCTTTACTAAGCATAAACATAAAACAAAGTAATACAACAAATAGGTAAGATCCCCTGCATCACATACCAGCATAGCAGCATAGAAACAGAAATGACAGTAATGCCATTCAAATACAGAAATAACAAATATATTTATAGTATCAAATAACAGATAATTCAACATATATACATCATAATAATATGTCAACTGACTATGCACATGCACAATGGACCAATTCTTATTCTATGGAGCTTAAACACAGTTTCGGAGAGAATGATCAAGGAGACATGTCCGGATATCATTAGCCTCAACAAAGTGTTATTACAAATTTAGCATACGCATTATAGCTTATACAAGACATTCTTCACAAGATCGGGAATAGAATAGTGCTTGGTCAAGATCGTTGGTGCGATGCTTAGTCACCACGACCCAATGGAGTTACCAATTGTCCACTTGTGGGATACCCGTGCCCCGACACCTCCAAGATCATCAAGTGACCTACACTACGCGATTCACATCGGCACTTAGGTATAATTCAACTCTTAGGCATATAGCCTTAACAAAGCACAGTCTAAATGACTTTCCATGCATGATTAATGATTCAATACACAGACAAATGTAAAAAAAACATGGTTTTTCACAAAAACAAGCCATCACAAGCCAAAACTATATATCAACATCTCCGAGTCTAGTACATCGGCCCAACAATAACTGCTATTCTTCTCAGTCGTGTAGCACTTTTCTCGCATTTTCACAATTGCGTAACACTTTTGTTACGTTTTCAAATCTCGTAAACATTTTTAAACGTTTTCTCAATCGCGTAGCTCAAAAATCATCATTTTTGAAATGCGCAAGGTTTTATTGACTTTCTAAACTTAATTTTGAAACTTTCCAAGATTAATATAAAATTTAACCTTAATTCCAATATTTTCTTGCTAAAACTCCTCTAGGAAATAATTTTTAATGTTTTTCCCAAAATTTGCATTATTTTAATTTAATAAAATCTTTTCCATTTGCTTTACTAAAAATCCTCTTAAATAAAATACTTTAAGTTTCTAATTTGCTTCTCAACCCTATTTTCCAACATCATTGCTGAAAATTGCTTGATGATTAATAATAAAAGTTTTATTCATTTCCTTTTCTATTTTGTAAATCCTTAATCCAATTCCTTGTTACGTAATCCTCTAAATTTACAATTAACAAAACATTTTTGACTTGGATTACCCAAATTGGGCATAAAGGCCGTGAGCCCAAATGGTCATTGGGACCAAAAATTCTTTCCTTTTTAACATAGATCATAGCATACAACATACTTCAATCATCATAATTCTACTATAGCAAGTTCATGCATACTATTAAAGTAATAAAATCAAATAAAGCAAGTAAATACAAATCACTAAATTTATACAAACAAGTGAATAAATCCTCACATGGATTCTTCACCAACAACCCAAATTTCATTCCTTGTAACACCTTGAAATTTGTTATTCCTCAGTAATGCCTAATTTTACTGTTTTGTGGTTTCTATGTACTGTAAATTTATTTTGACTGTTTTGTGACTATTTTTGATCTTTGTGTGTGATTTATTCCAAGACGGGAAAATAAAAATTTTTGGGCTGAGGAAAATATTCGATGATTTATTTGGAGCCGGGGGAGCTTACTAAACTCGAATTCAAGAGACACAGTTCTCAATCTTTTGATTTTTAGAATTTATCTGTCAAATAAAAATTATTCGTATTTTATTATCCATTGGACGATACCTAATGACTTGTGAGCAGTAACTTCTACCCATTGGGTAATAGATCCTGTAACTATTGTCCATTGGACAATAGCCTTTAGAAAAATTCTTGATGACTTGTTTTGTGAACCAATTAGAAGACTTGAATCTTAATGTAAACTAATGGAAATTGGTCAACAAAAATGGCTTGGAAACTTAGTCATGAAACTAGATGAACTAACTAGTTAACCTAAGCATAATTGAAATTCAATTGAATCAAAACTTTGTTAGTTTTCTCCTTGAGCTCCACGGCTAAGGAGAGTTCTTGCACCATCTAGAAATGGTGATTCATATCATGACTCCTTAAGCATAAACCAATAGAAAACAAAGTGACCAAAGCATGACAAGTTATGACCATCACTTAGAGATATTTGCTATGCTTGTTAGCTAAGTTTTTGACTCTCCATGCTATAGCACTCCACAACAAGGAGCTTTAGTTTTAGGATATCTCATTCAAACATATCACATTTTGTGACCAAGAAGCTATTCTTTCCATTCTCTCTTTTCTAAACACAAAGAAAACCTTACCTTTCTCCTTCATGAAGCTCACCGCTACATCACCATAAAACACCATCCAAGCTTTCAAAATTCTATCTAATCTCATTTTCTTAACCTATACACTATTCTAAGATCTTTTCATGTTGAAAACATAGCCTAGGTCTTCTATCTACTACCTTGAAATCAAGCTAGGATTTTCTATTCTACAAGGTAAAATTCTTGTTCCTTGTTCCTAAGTTTGATTCTTGAGTTTCTAAACCATGATTGATCCATGGTTTCTTATGTTCAAGCTTTGTTTGTAACTTTAGTTTAGTTTAAGTTTGTTAGGGTTTTCTTGGGGTGATTCACGAAATCCATAAGAGGCCAAACAAGAGGGATTTTTTGTCTTCCTTGAGGTAAGAGGGAGATTAACCTCATCAACCATGTGTTGGTGGTGAGGAAATGAAATTGTTTGTGGTGAAAAATCCATAAGGATTTATTCACTTGATTGTTTAAGTTTTCATTATTTGTGATGGTTTTGATTGATATGCTTTATAACTTTGATTATATGCTTGATTATGTGATTATGAAAGCATGTTGATTATTGTATAAGGTAGGATGTGATTCACATGATGAGGAAGTGTATGAAGGTTCCAAAGAACCCTAGGGGCTCACGACCTCAACATCAAATTTTGGAGCAAAATGTTCTAAATTATTTTACTAATATGGATTAAGTGATTTAATGACAAGAAATTGGATTAAAGGTTTTTACAAAGAACAATGAGATAGAAAATAAATAAATATTATTTATGAAGCACAAATGGATTTTTGGCCAACATGCCAAGATTTGATATCCTAGATCCAAAATTATTTTCCTAAGTGTAGACTTAGGTACTTAATTAATAAGAACTCAATTTAATGGGATTTTAGAGGTAAAAGAAGATGAAAAAATTTTTAGAATTAATTTATTGTATTTAGGTTATACTGAGAAATAAAATTAAAACTTGAAATTTACTGACGTATAGCTCACCCTTTGAGTATTGAAGCACGTTAGAAAATTTCGAGCTGTAATATCTAATAAAACCAAAGAAGTGTAATTTTGTGAAAAATAGTAAAAAAATACTACTTAAAGGATTTTTAGTGAGAAAATATTGTAAATAAGGCCAAAATGCCTACATTATGTAAAAAAATTCAAAAATGAGTTTAGAAAGCTAAGAAATATCTTATGCGATTGAAAAATATTAGAAAAATATTACGCGATTCCAAAATAGTGATTTTAAGCAACGCGATTGAGAAAATGTTTCAGAAAAACATTAGAAAATCTTTCCACGATCACAAAAACATTGGAAAATACTTGCGTGATTTGAAAATGTAAGAAAAATGTTACGCGATTGTGAAAATGCGATAAAATATTTATGCAATTGGAAATAACAATAGTTTGTTGTCGGGCTGTTGTGGTGGGCCCTATTGTGTTGAAAAGTGATACCTCCAAGTGATGGCATGTGTTTGTGAAAAATAGTAATAATGATGTTTGTATGTGTATTTTGGGTCATACATTATGCATTTAAAAGCGTGTAAGCTTTATTGGTAAAGGCAAGTTGCCTACGAGATGAATTTACACCTTTGTGCGAGTGAGAATTGCGTAGTTATGATCAGTTATTGATCTTGGAGGTGTCGGTGTTGGGAATTGCGGATCAAAAGTCTCGCAGCGGAATATTAGAATTCCCTCTCAGGATCCATGCGAAAAGGTCCATAATGTGAGTTTTTTTTAAAAAAAAAATTACCTCTTGAAGCGTGATAATCACAAGCGAGGTGAATCACCAACACCGTAATAGTGACGATGTCTCTGCGGTATCCACACGAACAGACTTGCAAAAGGGAGTCACGCCTCTGTTTTCGTAGTGCTAGCTGCGAAGAGAGGAGAAGAAGACCTCACTATCTCTCACTCACTTTCTGTAGGTGCGGCTAGGGTTGTGTTGTAACCTAGTAGCAGCCCCCTTAGCAGTACTATTTATAATAGTGGCTGCCTTAAGTGAGTGTGAGTAGTAGCAAGGTAAGCTGTGCAACCCTAAACCCATCTGTCATGAGTTAGGCCCACAATTGAATCCGAGTCCAACTTAGATCCTTATTGCTCCAATCTAGTCTGTTCTAAGTGTGCGACCCGCAGGTTCTCATGATGTTGGTAGTAATATTAAAATCTCATTTTAATATTACAAATAGTGAGCGGTATCTAGCAACACATCACTGCTACCCAAGTAATGAGAATGTCAGTGATTTGACACAACCTATCCGTGACCAATGTTTCCGTGTAGTTTAGTCCCTTTGTCCAGATATCCAGATTGAACACAAGGCATGGAACGTGTCACCCTTGTTTAGGTCAATCTTCAGTTTCCTGATTCCCGAGTAGACATAGTAATAACAAATGAGATCAATATCTCATACTGACTCATTTAAGCATGGCCATGCATTTTGTAGTCTCACTCAATTAGGGGGCCCGAAGATATCACTCTTATTATGTAGGAGGGACAAATCTCATCTAGGTCACTCACATCCCTCCACATGTATCACGGTATGTCTAATAACCAACTTTATAATCATCTTGTTACAGATGATGTTTGATGGCATTAAAACACACAACTCCTCATGTAGGAATCGTAGTGATTTCAGGTCAAAGGACCACATACACCATTATCACTATGAGAATCACTTATGACACTCACGTAACGATCCACGTAGCGTTCTCATGGCGGGTCTGTCCAATACATCATTACTCTAATATGTATCCATATGTAGACTTGATATCTCATATCCATGACCTGTGAGATGTGGTCATCAGTCTACGCACATACTAGTCTCAATGCATTATCGTTGTCCTATTTGACAATAATACTTGACTAGGGACATCTTAAGAATAGTGCTCTATCCAATAGGATCTTACGATCAAGTCATCCACTTGATGTCCTATGGTATCAAACTTACTATTCTAAGGACTTTATTATGTCTACCAAAAATAACACAATAAATGAAATGCCTCATATATAAAAAAATAGCATAATATAATGTATGTAAATACAGACAAAATGTATTGGCCTCTAGGGCATACACCAACAATCTCCCACTAGCACTAGAGCCAATCAGGCATATTTCTAATGCCTAAAGACCTAGTGTGACCCTCATGCTTCTGCTGTGCAAGAGGCTTCATCAGTGGATCAGTAATGTTATCATCTGTCGGTACTTTGTATATCTTCACATCTCCTCTATCGATGATTTCTCGAATGAGATGGAAGCGCCTAAGTATATGTTTGGATCGCTGGTGAGATCTGGGCTCCTTAGCTTGTGCAATGGCTCCATTATTATCACAATAGAGGTCCGGTGGGTCCACAATGCTAGGAACTACACCAAGCTCAATAATGAACTTTCTAATCCAAACGGCCTCCTTTGCTGCATTGGAGGCGGCAATATACTCAGCCTCTGAGCTAGAATCAGCGACTGTCTCCTGCTTTGAACTCTTCCAGCTCACAGCCCCACCATTCAGGCAATAAACAAAACCCGATTGCAATCTGGAGTCGTCCTTATCGATTTGGAAGCTAGCATCAGTGTAACCCTTTACAACTAGTTCCTCCTCAGCTCCATATACCAAGAACGAATCATTAGTCCTTCTTAAGTACTTAAGAATGTTCTTGACAGCACTCCAGTGACTCTCACAGGGATCGATCGGTACATACTCGTCATGCTCAAAGCATACGAGATATCAGGTCGAGTACATAACATGGCATACATGATAGATCCAATTACAGATGCATATGGAATCTTACTCATGCGATCCCTCTCATTCTGGGTGGAAGGGGATTGAGCCTTAAATATGCTTATACCATGCGACATAGGCAAGAGTCCTTTCTTGGATTCATGCATGTTAAATCATCTCAACACTTTGTCTATGTATGTACTCTGACTTAGGCCAAGCAATCTCTGCGATGTATCTCTATAGATCCTTATACCTAATACATAGGTGGCTTCGCCTAAGTCCTTCATAGAAAAGCACTTCCCTAACCAAGTCTTTACAGACTGTAGGGTAGGGATGTCATTTTCAATTAGTAGTATGTCATCTATATACAATACTAAAAAGACAACTGTGCTCCTACTAACCTTCTTGTAGACACAAGATTCTTCTTCATTATTGATGAAACCAAACTGTTTGATTGTATCATCAAAACGAAGATTCCAGCTTCTGGAAGCTTGCTTCAATCCATAAATAGATCGTTGCAACTTGCATACCTTTCTAGCATCCTGTGGAGTGACAAAACCCTCAGGTTGTGTCATGTACACATCCTCGAGAAGATTTCCATTAAGGAAAGCAGTTTTGACAACCATTTGCCACATTTCATAATCATGGTATGCTGCAATAGCAAGCAAGATCCGAACGGATTTAAGCATCGCAACTGGGGAAAAAGTTTCATCATAGTCTACACCATGAATTTGCTTGAAACCTTTAGCAACCAATCGCGCCTTAAAGGTATGCACATTACCATCCATGTCGGTTTTCTTCTTAAAAACCCACTTGCACCCAATGGGTTTTACCCTTTCAGGTGGGTCAACCAAGGTCCATACCTGGTTGGCATACATGGATTCCATTTCGGATCTCATAGCCTCAAGCCATTTTTCAGATTCTGGGCCAATAATGGCTTCCTGGTAAGTCACAGGCTCATCTTGATCCATTAGCAATACGTCACCTTGTTGAGTCATGAGAAATCCATATCTCTCTGGTTGACGACGTATCCTGTTAGACCTACGCAGGTCTTGCGCTACTAGAGCAGATTGTGGTTCCACAACGACTTGTGGAGGCTGCTCTATTTCCACCATTGGTTCGCTGCTACTTTGTGAACTTTGAATTTCTTCAAGTTCTACTTTCCTCCCACTGATTCCTTTAGAGATAAACTCTTTTTCTAGGAATACAGCAGTCCGTGCGATAAACACTTTGCCCTTGGTAGGATTATAGAAATAGTATCCCTTGGTTTCCTTAGGATACCCCATAAAGAAGCATTTATCTGATTTTGGGCCAAGCTTGTCAGAAACTTGACGTTTCACATAAGATTCGCAACCCCAAATCTTCATAAAAGATATACTGGGTTGTCTCCTAGTCCACATCTCATATGGTGTCTGTTGAACTGTCTTAGATGGAACACGGTTAAGTGTGAAAGCTGTTGTTAACAGAGCATGTCCCCAGAAGGAGCTTGGAAGGTCTGCATGACTCATCATGGATCGGACCATTTCCAACAAGGTCCGGTTCCTCCTTTCAGAAATGCCATTCCATTGTGGTGTTCCAGGAGGAGTGAGTTGAGATATTATCCCACACTCTTTCAGATGATCATCAAACTGTTGGCTTAAGTATTCACCTCCTCGATCTGATCGACGGATTTTAATACTCTTGCCAAGTTGGTTTTGTACTTCATTCTTGAACTCTTTGAACTTTTCAAAGGATTCTGATTTGTGCTTCATAAGATATACAAATCCATATCTACTAAAATCATCAGTAGATGTAATGAAATACTGAAAACCGCCTCTAGCTAGTATGTTTAGTGGCCTACATACATCACTATATATAAGGCCTAAAAGATCACTAGCCCTTTCACCTTGTCCAGTGAATGGGGCCTTAGTCATCTTTCCCAATAAACAAGATTCACATGTCTCATATGATTCGTAATCAAACGAGTCCAAGAATCCATCTTTATGGAGTTTAGAAATGCGGTTCTCATTTATGTGGCCCAAACGACAATGCCAAAGATAAGTCGGGTTCATATCATTTGACTTGAACCTCTTTGTATTTACGTTATAAATGGGCATTTCGAGATCAAGGACATAAAGTCCATTACTCAAATGTGCACTACCATAGAAAATATCATTAATATAAATAGAACAACATTTGTTCTTTATTATAAAAGTAAATCCTTTCTTGTCCAAACAAGAAATAGAAATGATATTCCTGCTAATAGCAGGCACAAAATAACAATTATCCAATTCAATTACAAGCCCAGTGGGCAAAGCTAATAAATAAGTCCCTACGGCTAATGCAGCAACCTTTGCTCTATTTCCCACTCGTAGGCCGACTTCGCCCTTAGTCAATGGTCTACTGCTCTTTAGATCCTGCACATTTACACAAATATGAGATCCACATCCAATATCTAATACCCATGATGCAGAAGTAGATAAATTGACTTCTATAACAAAAATACCTGAAGTGGAAGTCTCACTTCCCTTCTTCTTCTTGAGCTCCTCTAGGTACTTGGCACACTTCCTCTTCCAATGTCCAGTCTGACCGCAATGGAAACATGTACCTTCCTTAGCCACTCCACCCACAGGTTTCAAGCTAGAAGTGCTAGGCGTGGACTTTTCCTTGCCCTTGCCCTTACCCTTCCACTTGTCCTGGGGCTTTTTCTGCTTTTTCTTGCCCTTATTCTTATGGACCATCATTATGGCCTTTCCTTTACCTTTGTTTATGCTTTGCTCAGCAGTTCTCAACATGCTTAGTAGCTCTGGTAGTGATTTGTCAATTTCATTCATGTTGTAGTTCATGACAAATTGACTAAAACTCTCCGGCAACGATTGTAGGACTAAGTCAGTGGCCAACTCTTGGCCCATAGGAAAATCGAGTCTCTCAAGGTTTTCAATGTACCCAATCATCTTGAGTATATGAGCACCAACAGGGCTTCCCTCTACCAGCTTGCACTGAAAGAGTGCTTTGGAGACCTCATATCTCTCATGTCTAGCCTGCTCTTGATAAAGCTTTTTAAGGTGTGCGATCATATCGTAGGCTTCCATGTTCTCGTGTTGCTTTTGGAGCTCAGAGTTCATAGTGGCTAGCATTAGACATCCAATGTCTAAGGCATCATCTTGATGCTTCTTATAAGCATCTCTTTCAACTCTAGGGGCATTAGCAGCAGGTGGCTCAGGAATAGGCTGTTCTAAAACATACAACTTTTTCTCTTGCTTGAGGACAATCCTCAAGTTCCTGTACCAGTCTAGGAAATTTGTCCCAGACAACTTGTCTTTCTCAAGGACCGATCGCAATGATAAGTTACTTGATGTGTTTGTTGCCATGGTAATCTATCAACAGAAATATGCAAAATATAAGTATTATGCTATAAACATATTTAACAAGGTCTTTTAATTAAATACGCCTCCCACTATTTTATTCAAATCAATGACCCTCAGCATTGACTCGGAAAATCCCATTGAAAGATTTCCTAGTAGGCCAAGATCCATATTTCACCTAGTTTTGAGTCAGCTTTAGCTGATCGCCCAAAATTTAGTTATTTAGGTAGGAAACTCTTTCCAATTACATCACATGCAACTCTTGGATAGTTGGGTGAATAACACTTATTCTAATCTATCTAATGGACTAAAGCCCAACTTCATGCCTCTAAGCCTTCAATCCTATTGAAATGGCCTAGTTAAGTCAAACCCAATGGTTGACATTTGGATATTACTATTATCCTATCACATCTTACTAATATAGATAAAGGCACCCTGCTTTGGCAGACCTATACTTGATTGATATTAGTCTTGACGAGTGCCACGCATTGGAAGGCATCACATAATGACTTAATATTTTCTTTGAGGGAATTTTATTATTAGATCTTACCATTTATTAAACTTGTTTAACATACCATAAACATCATCCATGCATCTCAAACATATAAAGCATATAATAAATGTGACATGGTTATGGCCTCTCAAAGAGTAGCATTAATTAATGCCAGCTTCACCAAGCGTCCCCCACCAACGTCCTCACTTGATGTCGTCTCCTTGTCTCCACATGAAGATTACATTATAGAAACCTCTTTACATTCGAGGGGAGTTAGATGAGAAGAGAATGTGCAATCAGAATGTAGAGAGAAAGGCACGACATGCAGGTCATATTTAAAATAACCAAAATAGTATAAAATAAAGACTAAGGCCATAACCATGCACCATGCATCTCTAAGAATACATAAACACAAAGCAATAACACATTATTATTTTTGTGAATTATAAAAATAGTTTTGAATATGGCACTTTTGAATATCACACACCACGAAACGAGGTTCGGGGCAGTGCCCCGACGGGGAGGTTGCCCTTTGCGGGGTGCAGGGGCAGCGCCTCAGTCCAAAATTTTTCATTCATATACCACCACTGGTTACTTGAACAAAAATTCGAGTCGGACCCCTTCTGCCTCTATGACGGCTAGGGCAACAACACTTGAACCCTAAGGCCCGCAAACACATGAACGCTTCATGGGCCGCAGGGGTTCCTCACAGTCGTCATCACCTATCTAGAAACAAGGTTTCCAGAATGCGTGAAGACATGAACACTTCATGTTATGAGGAAGCTTCATAGCCGCCGCAAAACGGAAACAAGGTTTCCAAAACCTTGTGTCGTGCTGCTGTGTATATCACACTCATACAAAAAATATGCAGAAACAGAAAGCATTCAAAATAGTTTTCGCAGAATCATACATATCACATATATATATATATATACCAAATAAACGCAAAAATAGAAAGCATTCAAAACGATTTTCATTCATACATATCACATATATATATATAAGAAAAACGCAAAAATATATAAACATCTTCATGGTTTCGTAAACATCAACATGTTTCGTAAACAACAAATAAAATAGAATTTGGCAGAGTTTCATCGTATGCACCCTTCGCAATTCAAAGGAGAGTTTGATCCTGAGAAAGCTACTCTCTAGATCAAAGAGCTGGAAAAGATATTTACTGGCATGAATTGTACCGATAACAAGAAGGTGACCTATGCAGCGTTTATGCTAATTGGAGATGTTGAGGACTGGTGGATGGGAGAGCAAAGGTTGTTGTAAGCTGAGAATCGGGCAATTACTTGGGAAATGTTCATAGAGAGGTTCTTGAATAAGTATTTCCCTGAAAGTGCCAGATATATGAAGGAAATGGAATTTCTGGGTTTATGACAAGGAAATATGACCGTGGGCGAGTATACTACTAAGTTCGAGAGCTTGTCGAGGTTCTCAACTTACTTTCAACACTAACCCAATGAAGCATAGAAGTGTCGAAAGTTTGAAGAAGGTCTGAGACATGACGTGAAGAGAGTCATCATAACCTTGAAAATTACTTAATTTTATGAATTGCTTGATACATGCTGCCGGGTGGAAGGCTTGGACCAGGCATGTGATGCCAGAAATCGCAACTTTGGGCCTTTATGGTCCCAAAGAGGAGGAAGCAGTAACGCAAGTCATTACCAGAAGAAACCTTATGCGAGACCACCTGGAAGTCAGCAACAACGACCACATGGTAGAAGTCCTAGTGGAAGCTCAGGAAGGACAAGTCAGACTGCGGCATCTACGCTGAGGTGCATGAAGTGCGGGAAGGAACACTATACAAGAGACTGCACTATCAAAAGGATCATTTGCTTTAGGTGCGGGAAACCTGGACACATTTCCCATGACTACAATCAGGCCAAGGCGGAACCTTCCGTCAATGCTACTAGGACCACCAAACTACAAGCTAGAGGTCGGGTTTACAACCTGAGTGGTGCTGAAGCCTCTGAATCCAAAGATCTTATACAAGGGGAAGGTCTCATCAAAGGTAATCTTTTAATTGTACTGTATGATTCTTGTGTGACTCATTCTTTCATTTCATATGATTGTGTGAAAAGACTTGGTTTGCCTGTGTCTTCTTTGCCTTTTGATTTGACTGTTTCAACTCCAACTGCTAAACCAGTTGTTACTATCAAAGTTTGTCTAAATTGTCCATTGACTATCGAAGGTCGAACCTTTTCTGTCGATTTGATCTATTTACCCTTATCTCAATTAGATGTGATCTTAGGAATGGATTGGTTATCTGCTAATCATGTCCTGTTAGACTATTCTAGAAGAACCATAGTTTTTCCTTTGGATGAGAATTCTAGATTTTTGACGGCCAACTAAGTGAAAGCTTTCTTTAAAGAAGGAGCTCGGGGATACATGCTGTTGTCTTCGTTGTAAGTTGAGAATGAGGTAGATGTGGACACGATCTTCGTGGTTCGAGAGTTTCCTGAAGTTTTCCCTGAAGATGTACCTGGGTTGCCACCGGAATGGGAAATCGAGTTTGCTATTGACCTTGTACCTAGAGCTGGCCCTATTTCCATAGCGCCTTACCGAATGTCACCGGCAGAACTTATGGAACTCAAGAAGCAACTGGAAGAACTTTTGGAGAAACAATTCATGAGACCCAGTGTATCACGTTGGGGAGCACTAGTGTTGCTAGTTAAGAAGAAGGACGGTACTTCGAGGTTATATATGGATTATCGTCAATTGAATAAGGTCACGATCAAGAACACGTATCCATTACCGAGGATAGATGACCTAATGGACCAACTAAAAGGGGTGGTTGTGTTTTCCAAGATCAATTTGCGATCAGGATACCACCAGATCTGAGTAAAAATGGAAGACATTCCTAAAACGGCTTTTCGTACTCGTTATAGACTCTATGAGTATTTGGTAATGCCTTTTGGCGTGACTAATGCAGCTGTTGTCTTCATAGACTATATGAATAGGATCTTTCATCCTTATTTAGACAGATTCGTCGTTGTTTTCATCGACGACATCTTGATCTATTCACAAAATCGGGAGGATCATGTTGAACATCTCAGTATAGTTCTTCAGATTTTGAAGGAGAAAGAGTTGTATGCTAAATTGTCCAAGTGCGAATTCTGGTTCAATGAGGTGAAATTCTTAGGCCATGTGATTTCAAGGGAAGGAATTGTTGTAGACCCATCGAAGGTAGAAGCTGTTCTACAATGGGAAAGACTGAAGACGGTAACAGAAATCTGAAGCTTTGTTGGATTAGCAGGATATTACCTGAGGTTCATTGAAGGATTTTCTAAGATTGCCGGACCACTTACTCAACTCACCAGAAAGAATCAGGCTTTTGAATGGACAAATGCTTGCGAAGGAAGTTTCCAAGAGCTGAAAAAAAGACTAACTACTTCACCAGTGTTAGTTCTGCCTAATCCAAACGAACCATTTAAGGTGTATTGTGACGCTTCATATCAAGGATTGGGATGCGTCCTTATGCAAGACAGAAAAGTGGTGGCTTATGCCTCGAGACAACTGCGAGTGCATGAGAAAAACTACCCAACGCACGACTTAGAGTTAGCTGCAGTGGTGTTTGCTTTGAAGATATGGAGACATTATTTGTATGGAGCAATGTTCAACATCTTCAGTGACCACAAGAGCTTAAAATACTTGTATGATCAGAAGGAGTTGAACATAAGATAGCGAAGATGGCTAGAATTTCTGAAAGACTACGATTTCTAACTTCAGTATCACCTTGGGAAGGCAATTGTTGTGGCTGATGCTTTAAGTAGGAAGACGATCAGTGTTTCTGCCATGATGATCCGAGAAAGAGACTTGATAGAACAATTCCGAGATGTATGGTCTTTTGTGGAGTTGACACTGGGTAAAATCTACATGAACATGGTCATGATCTCGAGTGAATTAATGGATGACATCTGAGAGAAGCAGAAGGTTGACAAGTTCTTACAAGAGGAAAGAGAGCTGATAAAGCAAGGCGGTGTTTCAACATTAGAAGAAGGAAGTGATGGAATTTTAAGATTCCAAGGTAGAGTATATGTACCAAAAGACCAAGAATTGAGGAAGTACATTCTTGCACATGCTCATACAACCAAGTTGAGTATGCATCTTGGTATGACCAAAATGTACCAAGATTTGAAAAAACTCTTTTGGTGGCATGGAATGAAAAGAAATATCGCTAGATGCATATCATCTTGTTTGGTTTGTCAGAAGACTAAGATTGAACATCAAACACCATCTGGATTTTTGTAACCCTTGACTATTCCCGAATGGAAATGGGATAGCATTGCCATGGACTTTGTCGTCGGATTACCAAGGACAGGAAAAGGGTATGACTCAATACGGGTAATTGTGGATCGACTTACGAAGTCAGTACACTTCTTGTCGATCAACATAAGATATCCATTGGAGAAGTTGACTCAGTTATATATTGGTGAAATTGTTAGACTTCACGGTATACCCATGAGTATTATTTCTGACAGAGATCTGAGGTTTACATTGAAGTTTTGGTAGAGTCTTCCAGAAGCAATGGGAACAAAGTTACTATTGAGTTCTACCTACCATCCTTAGACGGACGGTCAATCGGAAAGAACAATCCAATCATTGGAGGATCTGCTTAGAGCTTATGCTACAGAGCAAACTAGAAGTTGGGATGAAATCTCACCATTGGTGGAGTTCACCTACAACAACAGTTATCATTCAAGTATAGGTTAATTCTTAAATGTAATCTACTTTATGTCTAATCTACTTTATGTCTAATCAAGTTCACTTTAATTCAAAATTTTGTACCTTAATTAAGAAGCTTCTTTGAGAAGCTTCAACCAAATGACCACCTTGCCCTTGGCTTGTTGGGAAAGCCAAAAAGCTTCCACTCTCTCCTCCAAATGCCGCGGCAATGCCCTTCATGGGAGGCAAAAATTTGCCTTCCCATTTAACCTAATACTCCCAAAATATCTCATTTCTAACACCATTCTTTCTCACTCCTACTTCATCTTCTTCAAAGTTTCTCCTCCTTCTCTCTTCTTCCTTCTCAAAATCGAAAATTTGCAGCCACTATCTCTACCTATTTTTCTTCACTTTTCTCTTCATCAAGACCATTTCCATACTCACCTCCATTTCCTCTATACTTTCTCTTTTGAAAATTTCTTCAAAAATCCTACCTTTTCTCCATTGTCTTCTAAGGTAAAGCTTCTAACTTTGAGGTAAAGCTTCCATCTTTCTTCCTTTTTCTCTTCATTTTCATGCTCTAGGGTCTTAATGGAGACCAAAGATCCATTCTTTTCCATGCTTAATATTGATTCTTAAATGATTGAAAAATTAGGGTTCTTAGAGCCTTGAAACCGAATCTTCAAGGAGCTTGAAGGAGACCATTTTCGTGATTCTTCCTTAGGTAATATGTAACACCCCCAAACTTTAGGATAAATGATCGTTGTGTCCCGAATTGTACTGTTTGTTATTTTTCTGTATGATACAGAGTTTTATTTTACTGTCTGTGATTTTATTTGAACTTTTTGTGTGATTTGCTCCAGGTTAAGAAAATAATAATTTCCGGGCCAGAGAAATCTTATTTTAATTATTCGGAGCTGGGGGATCTTACTAAACCCAATTCTGAATAATACTGTTATTAATCTTTTAATTTGTAGGATTTTACTGTGAAATAAAATAATTTTATATTATTATAATATTATTTTATCAGGCAGTATAAATAAGCGGCAGTGGACCCGAAAATGTTTTACAAGACCCACGTTTAGAGAAACAGTCAACGATTTTGGGTAGAGAAATTTCTAAGCCAATGAGAGCAAGTCAACGAAGTAGGCTTGAAATTTCTAACCAATAGGAAGAGGTCAACAAAAGTGGTTAGACTAATTAGTTTATAACTAGAAAACCTAAGCTAGTTAGTTTGAAACCTAATTAAATTAGTTTAGAAGACTTGTTAAGTAACTAAGTGATAGTAAATTATTTAACTATCTAGTTGGTTCCTAAGTTAATAAAAATCTATTAGTACCAAGTTAACTAAGTTAACCTAAGTAATTAACTAGTTAGACAAGTAACTAGATTGTTTCACCTAAGTGTAACTAGATGGCTAAGAAGAAGCAAACTTAGTTGCTTTCTCTTTGGTGAGTTTCGGCCAAAGCCATGACAAGGCAAGCCAAGATCTTTCAAGAACAAGCTTAGTCATTGCATGACTAGGTTTGCATGCACCAATGAGAGCTAAGCTTGGAGGTCAAGGGTTTATCCTAGCCTTTGATCATTTCTAAGGTTTGGATGGAGCCACCAAAGTGGACACCTCTCTAAGGTGACTCCACGGCTACAAGGGGGAGAGAAGGGTTAGTTTGGTTAAGATTTCTATCACTTTTCTCTCTTGCAAAAACAAAACTCCATTGAAGCTTCCCTTGAGAGCCATTCGGCCAAACCACCCAAATCACCATCCATTAACCCAAAATTTTATCTACCTCACTTTTCTAAACCTAAACACAATTCTAAGATCATCTCTAGTTGAGAGTTCTTTCAAAATCCATCATCTTGAGCTTGAAAAACTACTTTGGAGATTCTACCTAGAAGGTGAAAATCCTTGTTTTTGATTTCTAATCTTATTTCTAAAGTTCTAAGCCATGATTGATCCATGGTATATAGTTTTCTCTTATAGTAGTAACTCTTTAAAATTTTGTTTAAGATCCTTAGGTTTTTGGAGGGTGAAACTGAAATCCATAGAAAGGAGAGGAGAAGAGTTTGTCTTCACTTAAGGTAAGAGGAAGACTTAAATCTTATCATCCTTGGGTGGTGATAAGAAAATGGACTTGTTTATGATTGTAGAATCCATAAGGATTCATTTGTGTGTTTGTTGTAATAGCTTTCTTAGTTGTGATTTGTATTAATATGCATGTTTACAAGCTTTGAATATATTGTATGTGCTAGTAATGCATGTCTACAAGCTTTGAATATATTGCATGTGTTAGTAATGCATGAATAAGTAGTAGAATGTGAATAATATGCAAGGGTTGCATGAGTGTTCCAAAGAACACAAATCCAAGGCTCACGGCCTCAACATAAAATGGGAACCAAAATGTTCTCAACCATTTTCTAAAAGAGTGATTTAATTGACTTAGGAAAATTGACAAGATACAAATTGATTTAGAACAAGAAGAATGAATATAAAGATAAAATGGAAAATTTTGTAGATTTCGGCCAACATGCCAAAGTTAAGTGTTTTGGTTTCTAAAAATTGTTTTTAATCAAGGATTGATAATAATGTCAAAAGATTTTTAGTACAATGAGTCTTGAGGAATAAAAATGATTAGATTAAGTTTAAAGAGCTAAAACTAAGAATTTTACCGATTATGAGAAAATACAGTAGCTTTAGTGAAATTTCTAATGTAGAGCTCACTTTATGTTTTGAAGCACGTTAGTGGTTTTCAAAAGTGTAATTAATTGGTTGTAATATAAATGAAAGGAATTTTTTTTAGAAAACTTAGAAAACCATTATCATAGATTTTCTAAGCAAAATACTGTCAATTTTTGTTAAAAATAGAAAATAAAATAGAAAAGATATCTAATATATTGTATACGGTATGGAAAATATTCTACATAACTCAAACATATTAAATATTATTTTTGTTTATTTAAATAGTGATTTTTAAGGAATTCGGACAAGAAAATGATTTAAAAATCTTACGCGATTAAGAAAACGATTTAAAAACAGTACGGGATTTCAAAAACAGTAAAATATATTTACGCGATTTAAAAGCGTTTGTAAAAATGACAAAATTATGAAAACGCGATAAAATTTCTACGCGATTGACGAAAACAGTAAGTTTTATTGTCGAGCCAAAGTGGTGGACCCGGACAGGTTGAGAAACAGTACTGTCAAGTGGGACATACTGGATTTGAGATTTGAGGGCATTTTCATAATTATTTAAGATTTGAGGGTGTTTTAGTAATTATTTGAAATTGAAGGGTATTTTGGTAATTATAATCTTGTTCATATTTTTAGAGTCAAGTCGATTCGTTTTGGAATTGGCGATTGATTGACGAGATGAATTACACTGTGTTGTCAGTGTGATAAGCGTAGTGTGGTTCAACTTATGTGAACTTGGAGACATTAGTGTGCGGATTATTCCATATGTGGACAGTTGGTTGCTCCTCTGAGCCGTGGTAACTGGTAACACACTAGTGATCTCGACACGCACTATACTTAGTCGAGATCTTGTAAGGACTAGTTTAGTACAATGCCTGTAGTTACACGATGTTTGAACTGTGTACTACACCACGATGTTTTGGACAGTGGGCTATAGACATAATGTGAGATAGTGCAATGGTTGGGCAGCCTAAGGTACTAATAGAACTTGCAGGTCATTCTCTCTGATGTTTGTGGTTATAGCTCCATGGAGTAGGGTTGAGTCACATTACATATGATTATGTGTTGTACATTATAATATTTTTATTTGTAACATTTTATCTGTAACGTTATCATGCTATTGCATTTAATTTCTGTGTTATATTATATTATCATTTATGCTGTTGTGGCATGCTATATTGTAGGATATATTATATGAAGTGTTATATTTGTTGTATTGGCGTTTTCTTATTTACCATGTTCGTGGTGATATAGATTGTCTTACCTCTTTATTGTACGTGTTTTCTGTATTTTAAATTGTATTATAAAAGAGTTTGAGGAAGAGGAACAACCTCTTGATTGTGTATATCCTGAGGAGGAAGAGCAGCAAACTGAGGACCAGTTTGACGAGGGAGAACTATCTGACCATCCATATCCCCTGGATTGATTGTGGGAGTATGGCGCTGCCGGGATTCTTTGGATTCGTGAGGCTTGAGTTTCATGGAGACTCTGAAGCTTGGCGTTTGCGAGAGGACAGAGATTCGGTGTCTGACTATGACCATACGTATAGAGTTTGATGGAGTGCTTATCTTTTCTACTATGTTGTATTTACATATGGAGCTACCGCTATCTCTTAGGCGTCATTGGGGTAGTATGTTTGATGCGCCTAGTGAGATTAGCAGCGTGTCAACAGCACGGACTAGGGTCTGTAGAGGGTCGAGGCATCCTGGATACTTATCACCTGAAGTTTCATTCGAGAGTGATCCTTCAGAGGGTTAAAGTTCTGTGATATGTACTTGGGCGCGTCTGCGTTTTGTATATGTAGACTCCTTACTGCTTGGTTTACTATTTTTGTTAAATATTTTATAGTTGTAAATTATTTGTATAACTTATGACAAAAACATATGTATATTATGTGTGATGATAGTTTACTAATTTTATGTTCCGTGTTATTTTATTTCGTAATATTCTGTTTAACAAGAAAAATTTTACAACCAGTATTACTATGTAACAAATGTTTTACAACTTGGGTAGAATTTTATTTATCTTTATTTTATTTTAATAATAAATGTGACATCCCTACAAGGGTGTTACATTAATTGGAATCAGAGCCTAAGTTAGAGTCTTTTGGGGTTGTGGTTGGGTCTGTTTTTGCTTGTGTTGTGTGATTCTCTGTAATTTACTTCTGAAAGGATGTATCTAACTTTGCTTTGTTATGATTGAAGAAAGGAGATGTCTGGCGGAAGAGGAACAAGTGTGAACGCAAATCGTGCTGTGGATCCGATGATTGCAGCTGCTGAGGCTATGCAGAGAATGGCTGAAGTAATTACTCAGCAGAATCAGAGAGCAGCTCAACAACAAGATGCTACTGCTGATGCCCTAAATTTATCTGAATTTAGGCGTAATAACCCGCCGCAGTTTAGAGGTAAGATTGATCTTGAGAAGGCAAGTCAATGGATACAAGACTTAGAAAAGATATTTGAAGGAATGAGATGTACAGATGATAAGAAAGTGACGTATGCAACTTTCATGTTGAAAGGAGACGGTGAACATTGGTGGAGAGGAACCCGTCGATTATTGCAGGCTGAAGGAATAGAAATTACATGGGAAGTATTTTATGAAGTATTTATGGATAAGTATTTTCCTGCGAGTGCTAGACATGCCAAAGAGATGGAATTTCTTGGTTTACATCAAGGCAACATGACGGTTAATGAGTATGCTTCTAAATTTGAGAGTTTGTCTCAGTTCTCAGATTATGCTCAAACTCGACAGGATGATGTGTGAAGATGTAGGAAGTTTGAGGCAGGACTGAGAGTGGAATTGAAACGAGGAGTGTTATCCTTGAGAATGAATCAATTTCATGCATTGGTGGATACTTGTACACGACTTGAGGAGTTGGAGCCGTCACGGGATCAGAGAAACCATAATTTCGGACCAACAAGGTTTCAAAGGGGTGGTAGTAGTAATAACAGTCGGTTTCAGCGCAAGCCATATTCTAGACCACCGGGGAATCAACCTCAACGACCACTTGTTGAGGGAAATGCTAGTGGTAGTAGAGCTGCACAGAGAGTGGCGTTTACGCCAACATATTTTAAGTGCGGAAAGAAAGGCCATATCCCTACTAATTGCTCAATCAGAGGGACAATTTGCTTTAATTACAGACTGTAATACCCTTAAGTACATATTAGACTGGTAAATGGTTACCGAAGGTAGCATTTGACTTGTTTAGTATGTTAGTAAAGTTTTGTGACAATCTGAGTTCATTTAGGCACTTAGTTGCAACATAGAAGTTGTAAAGTGGCTTAAAATGACTCAGATAATAGCATAAGTTGCTAAGTTAAGAGAAATAAACATAGAGAGTTTATTTCTAGGTCACAAATAAGCCAAGCAAGATGTGGTAAAAGTTTTAAGAGAATCAGAATCAGTTTGGTATTTTTAGGCACATAGGTTGTGCTTTTAATGCCGGATTGATCCCTAGCAGATATAGAAAATGATGAGAATTGTGAAACAACAATTTAGATGAATCTTATGATTTATTCTAAAGTTGTTAAAAGCAGGGAAACTCGAATTAGCATAATTCGGGTGTCCATAGCAGATATAAGTTTCAGTGTAGAAACTTAAGTTAATCTTTTTCCGTAATTACCTCCACGTCCCACCCCCTTATATCTCCCTTCTCCCTCGGCAGAAACGAAAACCAGAGAAAGAAAAAGAAAAGGAAGAAAAGGGGAGAAGAAGAAGGAGAAAGGGGAAGAAGGGAAGAAGGAGAGGAAGAGGAAGATCAAGCTTCAGGGTTCAAGGCTTCAAGTCTTCAAGAGGTAGGGGTTTAGAGCCTTTATTCATCTCTTTCTCTATGTATGCATATAAACAACAAAATATGCCAAATTGAGTTCTAGAGATGTTAGATGTGTTTGGCTTGCATAGACGTGTTTCTTTGGTCATTTATGACTTGTTCATAGCATAAGATTAAGTTAGGAACTTAGAACAACTCATTTAGACCCTTGATTCACAAAGTAAGCCATATGCCATAAAATGAAGGATTTTGAGCCATAATCCAAATTAAGAAGTTTAAATTAGTGATTGATGATTCCTAATGGTTAAGGAACTAGTTAGGAACCTAGAACCACTTAGAAGTTGGTAAGAAATGGCCAAAATCCAAGAAAATGATTAAAAGAACAGCAAACCCGTAGCAGCAGAATTCTGTAGAATATGGGTTCTGCTATGGGCGCCGCGGCATGGCTTAGTGGCGCCGCGGCGTGAGGAGTCAGAAATCACGTTTTCTGCTACGGGTGCCGCGGCGTTGAGAGAGGGATGCCGCAGCATGCTGCCCAGAATCATGAAAAATGGTTTTATCTCACCATTAGATATATTGCCTTTGATGGATCCATATGTTTATGTTTCCTAAGTGTAATAAGGCATAAATGGGGATATTTTCAAGTGGAAAATACTTACCCATCAAGAATGAGAAAGCATAGGCTTTTAAGCATCCTAAAGGAAAGGTTTGCTTTAAGTAATGACATTGCACCTTAGGCAACTTAGTGTTGCATTAGATATCACTTAAGATGTGATGAGATGGTGCAATGAAGACAAGTGTATTAGTATACACTCTAGTAGAGAATGAGAAAGGTATGAACCTTAGGAAATCCAAGAATAGTGGATTACCTTAGGAAGGTACCTAGAACCTTAGGCAACAAAGAGTTGCAAGTAAGAACCACTCTTGCATTAGAGTTACTTGAGTGGAGACAAGATTGTGTATTGGTTCCAAAGAGGGAACGTTTAGGTACTAAGTGTCTGGTTAAGTGAGACTTGGTGCATTGCTAAATACACAATAAGATGAAATGTGACTAAGAAGATCTCATAATCATAAGGTAGAACAGAAATGTGCAATAACTCATGTATTAGTAAAGATGAGTTAGAAATGCAAGATAAAGAGAATTTACTTCCTTAGATACTAACCCAAGTGTGGAAGTTAAGTTCTTAAGCATTCCATGAGTTTGGAATAGTTAAAGAGGTATCTGGAACCTTAAGCACACAAGTGTAGTATAAGCTACTACCAGACGTGTGATAGAAGGGAAAGCTAGATACAACAAGAATATGTATGTTAGCACACAAGTGTAGTATAAGCTACTACCAGAAGTGTGATAGAAAGGAAAGTTAGATGCATGAATTACTCACTTTAGTTAAAGTGAGTTAATTATGCAAAGTTTTAGAGAGATGCTCATTATGTCATTAAGCAAGGATAGTTGAGGCATTAGTTAAGATAGACTCTTTCACTAGGATGAGTTGAGTCTATAGGAAAGTAACATGGTGTTCATGTAAGAGTTAGACATAACACTAAGCTTTTCACACACTAGTCAGTTATGCTAGTTTGTATGTGAAGAGAAAGAACCTTAGTGCAACTAAGACTAGTGGTTGCCATAGGTAAGTACCTTACACCTCAGCAACATAGTGTTGCGTTAGAGATCACTTAAGAGATAGAAGTGATGAGGTGGAATTTAGGTACGAGTATGAGAAATGAACTGGTGATGTTTACTTGAGAATGTAACGTTATATGACGTGAGGTCATTTAGCCAGAAAGTAAGGAATCAGAGAAGTTCCTTAGGGGACAAGTATTCTTAACCAAGTGCTAAGGTTACATATAGTATGAGGTTACAGATTCTCCTCATTGCAAAGGGTAAACATAAGAAGCCAAAGTTATTAATAGAATATGCTTAGATCAAAGAGGAACTAAGTATATAAGTATGAATGAAAGTCTATGAATTAGTTAAGTAGTATCGATCTGATGGATATCCTTTGATGTTTATTCATGGAGGCAAAAAGATGATAGATGGGTGTCCGAAGGACTTTTGAGAAGGACATAACCCTAATGTCTCGATAGTGCCAAGGCCAAAAGAGATAAGTGGGAAATCCAAAGACGCTCTTTGAGCAAGGATGAAGCCCGAATTTCTCAGTGTGCCAGGATATATGTAATGTGAGGATGAGTTTTCCCTCTAATTACCACTTGATGATATACTGACTAGTTCCTAGCAAACTTCTTTGTTCTTAGAATAGACTTTTGCATTTGCATTTCATTCACATGCTTTTAGGATTCCTCAGGCATATTCATATTACATATCATTATCATTGCATTCACGGACAGTTGTATGGGCATTGTCCGTCACTGTTGGTATGTACAGTTGTATGGGCGTTGTATGTATTAACAGTGTGTAGGCTATCGGTTGATATCACACTATAAGAAAGTGTGCAGTTATGAGAAAAGAGGAGGAAACTCCTAAGTTATGAGAAAAGAGGAGAAAGCTCCTAAGATAGAAATAGTTATGAGAAAAGGGGACAAAGCTCCTAAGTTAGAATTATAGCATTTGTTATATATTTGTTATATACAATGTTATAGAGAACTGGTATTGGAATTGCTTTTACTGAGAATGTTAATTCTCACCCCAGTTGCTATTCCATGTAAATCCAGATGCAGGCTCAGATGCAGGTACAGATGCAGGTACAGATGCAGGCGCAAGCAAAGGCACAGGTACAGAGGTACAAACCCTGCTAAGGATGAGAAGATAGAGCATGAAGACTAGAGTAGTTTTTATTGCTCTAAGTATACAGAACTTATGTAATAAGTTTATGTTTGTTCTGTAAGTTTTATGTTATATGTATTACAATAAGCCCTCATGTGGCTAAGTTTGTATATGTATATGTATATGTATGAGTTTAAAGTTTTTCCGCAATCTCTCAAGGCTTTCTATAATTACTCAGTTGTGAATATAGATATATGTTAGTATGTAGTATAGAAGTGACATCTCTAGTACTGGTTATCTTTATATATCTCTGTCTATCTAGGATATATTTGGATATCTGTATTAGGGTGTTACATTTTGGTATCAGAGCAGTTCATCCTATTGAGCCGGGGTATGGACTGACCGTGCTTAGGCATAAGTAGCAGTTTAGTAGAAAGTTATGCATTCTTTTATCTCTTTTTGAGATATGCAGATGGAATTGCATGACTAGGAGACTAGTAAAGGAGGAGATAACCAGATCTTTTAGAGAAATGGCTGCTGTGTTGAGAGAGCAGACTGCCATTAGTAGAAGTTTATCAGAAGTGATAGAACAGGACTCGCATAGTTAGTTGCGGGAACGAGAAGGAACTTTTGAGGAATCAGTGTTTCTCAGAGTTCAAGAAAGTTACTCCTTTGTTCTTGAAAGGAGAGGTTGGTTCAGTTAGAGCCAAAAGGTGATTTCATGTGATGGAAGAGATCCTTGAGATCATATCATGCACTGATGAACAGAAGGTAACCTTGCTTCGTAAGGGTTAGTAGGTGAAGCCGAAAGCTGATGAGATGAAGTAGAGACGTTATTAGAGATGGTTAGTACTCGAACCACCTGAGAGGTGTTTAGAGCTACTTTCCTAGATAAGTATTATTCCCTTGAGTTAGAGAAAGCAAAGGAACAGGGATTCCTAAAGTTAGAGCAAGGGGATAGTACTGAAGACCAGTATGCGAAGCAATTCAAGAATGTCAAGAGTTCTTTTCTTATTTTACGTCCAATCCAGATAAAGACGGGAAGTGAGTAAAATTTGAAGTAGAACTTGGAGAAGGCATTAGAAGAGTTGCAATGCAAAAGAAGATTATGGACTTCTTAGTAAGTGAATGTAGAGTTGTAGAAGTAGTTAATCTTAGAGCATCCATGGAACAAGAGTTAGAAGGTTCCTAAAGAGGAAGAGATTAGATGTTGAGATCAATAAGGGTGCCTTTTAATCTCAATTTGTTATAGAGTTGCACGGTGGAAGCTTAGAGAGATGATAAGTATAAGCAGAGTGCTTGTAGAGGAGCAACTCTAAGGAAAAAGGTAAATCAAGCTTCAAGTCACTAAGATGTGCTAGATGTGGTAAGATACATGGATGTAGACCATTTTTGATGGGTAATCCGTGTGCTACATAAGTAAGTAACCAGGACATCGTAAGAGAGATGGTTCTTAGACGAAGGAAGCGATCTTCCAACTTGGTATGAGATGAGAACACATGTAAAGAAAAATCTTTTAAGGTGTGCATAAGAAGAGAATAGATTTACTTTGTAGATCATGTTGATTTACTTTGTGAATCTAGTTGCTTACCTTGTTGGTATGGTTTGGTTGTTTTAGAGAGAAGGATGATCAGGTAAGATCAGTTGAGAGAATCTTTGAATTTTCTCAGGAGATGATCTAAGACTTGGTTGTCATAGAAGCATAGTAAAGTAAAGCAGATCTTCGAGAGTTTTCCAAAATTACGAAAGGACATAAAGAGTATGTCAAAGGTAGTTTTGGAAACTTTTAAAAAGAAGGGGTTAAGTACCAAGAATGCCGAAAGTCAATTTTGGATTACAAGTGGTACAATTTAAGAGTTATGTAATTTCTTAAAACAGAAATTGCAGAGAACCCCAGCAGAGTTTAAGCAGAGGTACAATGGGTAGAGTAGCCATTGTATCCGAGAGTGGAGAATCTATCAGTAGATTTCCTAAGTTAGTGCTACCTGGTTTAGGCCAGTTAAGAGAGGTAGTACCTAGCAATGGACTCTAGATAGTGAACTTGTTTTCCAAGAGTAGAAGAGAAGGTTGATTACTACGTTAGCTTTGGTAATTCCAAATTCCCGAGAGAACTTTGAGGTAGACAGTTATACTTCGAAGATGGGACTAGGGTATGTTAGATGCAGTAGAGGTAGGTAGATGCCTACGCATCAAGGCAGTTCAGTCTGCAAGAGAAAGACTACCCTAGGTATGATTTGGAATTAGCCATAGTAGTGATTACCTTATAGTTTTGGAGACATAACTCATAAGGAGTCTAGTTAGAGATGTTCAGCGATCATAATAGCTCAAGATGCTTGTGGATCAGAGGAAGCTGGACATGAAGCAGAATAGATGGATAGAGTTTTTCAAGGCTCGTAACCTTGAGTTGAGATATCATTCGGGTAATGCCAATGTAGTGGTTATCCTAGATGATAGTCCAAGAGAGAGTGAATTTCTTGAGAGTTTTCGAGAATTTGAGTCTAGCGGTGACTATGATTCCAGATAGTCTCTCAGTGAGCAAGGTGGACATAGTAAGAGGCCTAAAGGCTCAGATTTCTTTGAAGCTCAGAAGGAGAATAAAGCTCTAAAGGACAAGTGTGAGCAGATTTTGAAAGGAACCCTTAAGGATTTTGTTACGACTAAGAGGGAATGACGAAGTTTAGAGATAACTTTATTTTTCCAAGAGGGTCAAAAATCAAGAAAAGGATTCCAGAGGAAGCTCACCAGAGAAAATGTACCATCTATCAAGAGGCTACTAAGGTTTTCCAAGAGTTAGGGAAGATGTATAGTAGCATAGTATGTTAAAGAACATAAGAGAATATGTTGAGTGGCAGATAAAGGTGGTAAGATTAAGTAATCTGCCAATCTTTTGCCAAGAACAGATAGCTATTTTCTAGATAAGGTAGTTCAACTACTTTTGAAGGAAATAGTTAGGATTCATAGAGTTTTAGTAAATATAGTGTCTGAGAGAGATACTAGATTCACACCTGGTTTAGAAAGCCTTATATGAAGGAGTTCAAAGCTAAGTTATGTTTTAGTACAGCTTACCATCCATAAGCATAGAGATCAAGAGCTTTGAGATAAGCAGATCTCGTCAAGAGGAAGTGGTTGGGAGAAATTTGGTACTAAAGAAGGACTGCATAGAAGCAGAAGTTCCATGTAGAGTTTTGTTTAGCCAGAATTGTTTACGTGAGGTGAACAATTTTGGGGACAAAATTTTAAAAAGGAAGGGAGAAATGTAATACCCTTAAGTACATGTTAGACTGGTAAATGGTTACCGAAGGTAGCATTTGACTTGTTTAGCATGTCAGTAAAGTTTTGTGACAATCGAGTTCATTTAGGCACTTAGTTGCAACATAGAAGTTGTAAAGTGGCTTAAAATGACTCAGATAATAGCATAAGTTGCTAAGTTAAGAGAAATAAACATAGAGAGTTTATTTCTAGGTCACAAATAAGCCATGTAAGATGTGGTAAAAGTTTCAAGAGAATCGAAATCAGTTTGGTATTTTTAGGCATATACGTTGTGCTTTTAATGCCGGATTGATCCCTAGCAGATATAGAAAATGATGAGAATTGTGAAACAACAATTTAGATGAATCTTATGATTTATTCTAAAGTTGTTAGAAGTAGGGAAACTCGAATTAGCATAATTCAGGTGTCCATAGCAGATATAAGTTTCAGTGTAGAAACTTAAGTTAATCTTTTCCCGTAATTACCTTCACGTCCCACCCCCTTATATCTCCCTTCTCCCTCAGCAAAACAAAAACCAGAGAAAGAAAAAAAAAAAGAAAGAAAAGGGGAGAAGAAGAAGGAGAAAGGGGAAGAAGGGAAGAAGGAGAGGAAGAGGAAGATCAAGCTTCAAGGTTCAAAGCTTCAAGTCTTCAAGAGGTAGGGGTTTAGAGCCTTTATTCATCTCTTTCTCTATGTATGCATATAAATAACATAATATGCCAAATTGAGTTCTACAGATGTTAGATGTGTTTGGCTTGCATAGACGTGTTTCTTTGGTCATTTATGACTTGTTCATAGCATAAGATTAAGTTAGGAACTTAGAACAACTCATTTAGATCCTTGATTCACAAAGTAAGCCATATGCCATAGAATGAAGGATTTAGAGCCATAATCCAAATTAAGAGGTTTAAATTAGTGATTGATGATTCCTAATGGTTAAGGAACTAGTTAGGAACCTAGAATCACTTAGAAGTTGGTAAGAAATGGCCAAAATCCAAGAAAATGATTAAAAGAACAGCAAACTCGTAGCAGCAGAATTCTGTAGAATATGGGTTCTGCTATGGGCGCCGCGGCATGGCTTAGTGGCGCCGCGGCGTGAGGAATCAGAAATCACGTTTTCTGCTACGGGTGCCGCGGCGTTGAGAGAGGGATGCCGCGGCATGCTGCCCAGAATCATGAAAAATGGTTTTATCTCACCATTAGATATATTGCCTTTGATGGATCCATATGTTTATGTTTCCTAAGTGTAATAAGGCATAAATGGGGATATTTTCAAGTGGAAAATACTTACCCATCAAGAATGAGAAAGCATAGGCTTTTAAGCATCCTAAAGGAAAAGTTTGCTTTAAGTAATGACATTGCACCTTAGGCAACTTAGTGTTGCATTAGATATCACTTAAGATATGATGAGATGGTGCAATGAAGACAAGTGTATTAGTATACACTCTAGTAGAGAATGAGAAAGGTATGAACCTTAGGAAATCCAAGAATAGTGGATTACCTTAGGAAGGTACCTAGAACCTTAGGCAACAAAGAGTTGCAAGTAAGAACCACTCTTGCATTAGAGTTACTTGAGTGGAGACAAGATTGTGTATTGGTTCCAAAGAGGGAACGTTTAGGTACTAAGTCTCTAGTTAAGTGAGACTTGGTGCATTGCTAAATACACAATAAGATGAAATATGACTAAGAAGATGTCATAATCATAAGGTAGAGCAGAAATGTGCAATAACTCATGTATTAGTAAAGATGAGTTAGAAATGCAAGATAAAGAGAATTTACTTCCTTAGATACTAACCCAAGTGTGGAAGTTAAGTTCTTAAGCATTCCATGAGTTTGGAATAGTTAAAGAGGTATCTGGAACCTTAAGCACACAAGTGTAGTATAAGCTACTACCAGACGTGTGATAGAAGGGAAAGCTAGATACAGCTAGAATATGTATGTTAGCACACAAGTGTAGTATAAGCTACTACCAGAAGTGTGATAGAAAGGAAAGTTAGATGCATGAATTACTCACTTTAGTTAAAGTTGAGTTAATTATGCAAACTTTTAGAGAGATGCTCATTATGTCATTAAGCAAGGATAGTTGAGGCATTACTTAAGATAGACTCTTTCACTAGGAAGAGTTGAGTCTATAGGAAAGTAAGATGGTGTTTATATAAGAGTTAGACATAACACTAAGCTTTTCACACACTAGTCAGTTATGCTAGTTTGTATGTGAAGAGAAAGAACCTTAGTGCAACTAAGACTAGTGGTTGCCATAGGTAAGTACCTTACACCTCAGCAACATAGTGTTGCATTAGAGATCACTTAAGAGATAGAAGTGATGAGGTGGAATTTAGGCACGAGTTTGAGAAATGAACTGGTGATGTTTACCTGAGAATGTAACGTTATATGACGTGAGGTCATTTAGCCAGAAGGTAAGGAATCAGAGAAGTTCCTTAGGGGACAAGTATTCCTAACCAAGTGCTAAGGTTACATATAGTATGAGGCTACAGATTCTCCTCATTACAAATGGTAAACATAAGAAGCCAAAGTTATTAATAGAATATGCTCAGATCAAAGAGGAACTAAGTATATAAGTATGAATGAAAGTCTATGAATTAGTTAAGTAGTATCGATCTGGTGGATATCCTTTGATGTTTATTCATGGAGGCACAAAGATGATAGATGGTTGTCCGAAGGACTTTTGAGAAGGACATAACCCTAATGTCTCGATAGTGCCAAGGCCAAAGGAGATAAGTCGGAAATCCAAAGACGCTCTTTGAACAAGGATGAAGCCCAAATTTCTCAGTGTGCCAGGATATGTGTAATGTGAGGATGAGTTTTTCCTCTAATTACCACTAGAAGATATACTGACTAGTTCCTAGCAAACTTCTTTATTCTTAGAATAGACTTTTGCATTTGCATTTCATTCACATGCTTTTAGGATTCCTTAGGCATATTCATATTACATATCATTATCATTGCATTCACAGATAGTTGTATGGGCATTGT
The DNA here is from genome assembly GCA_029884605.1 of Ormosia emarginata. Classification (NCBI taxonomy): domain Eukaryota; kingdom Viridiplantae; phylum Streptophyta; class Magnoliopsida; order Fabales; family Fabaceae; genus Ormosia; species Ormosia emarginata. Next base: position 6,782,126 of record JAQQTP010000074.1, read on the forward strand.
CCGTCACTGTTGGTATGTACAGCTGTATGGGCATTGTATGTATTAATAGTGTGTAGGCTATCAGTTAATATCACACTATAAGAAAGTGTGCAGTTATGAGAAAAGAGGAGGAAACTCCTAAGTTGTGAGAAAAGAGGAGAAAGCTCCTAAGATAGAAATAGTTATGAGAAAAGGGGACAAAGCTCCTAAGTTAGAATTATAGCATTTGTTATATATTTGTTATATACAATGTTATAGAGAACTGGTATTGGAATTGCTTTTACTGAGAATGTTAATTCTCACCCCAGTTGTTATTCCATGTAAATCCATATGCAGGCTCAGATATAGGTACAGATGTAGGTACCGATGTAGGCGCAAGCAAAGGCACAGGTACAGAGGTACAAACCCTGCTAAGGATGAGAAGATAAAACATGAAGACTAGAGTAGTTTTTATTGCTTTAAGTATACAGAACTTATGTAATAAGTTTATGTTTGTTCTGTAAGTTTTATGTTATATGTATTACAATAAGCCCTCATGTGGCTAAGTTTGTATATGTATGATTTTAAAGTTTTTCCGTAATCTCTCAAGACTTTCTATAATTACTCAGTTGTGAATATAGATATATGTTAGTATGTAGTATAGAAGTGACATCTCTAGTACTGGTTATCTTTATATATCTCTGTCTATCTAGGATATATCTGGATATCTGTATTAGGGTGTTACACCGACAACCTGGACATATAGCCAAGGATTGTACTCAGCCGGAGAGGAAACCTGCTGTGAGAAATGTTCGTGCTACTCAACCGAGGTCAGGAAGGCGAGTATACACTATGACTGGAACTGAAGTTTCACAGTCTAAGGATCTGATTCAGGGGGAAAGTGTCATTGAAGGTAATCTTCTGACTGTGTTATATGATTCTGGTGCAACGCATTCATTTATTGCCTATGATTGTGTGGAAAGATTGAAGTTGCCTGTATCTTCTCTGAATTTTCAATTGGTTGTGTCTACACCAACTGCTAAACTTATACTTACATCTAAGATATGTTTGGATTGTCCTGTTGTTATAAAGGACCATGTGTTTTCGGTCAACTTGATTTGTTTGCCTCTTGTTGAGTTAGATGTAATATTAAAGATGGATTGGTTATCTTCTAACCATATCCTTATAGATTGTGCAAGCAAAACCATAGTCTTTCTTAAGGAAGAAAAGTCTGGATTCTTGATTGTTGTTAAAGTCAAATCATTGTTGAGAGATGGGGCGTAGGGATATATGTTATTATCTTCTCTAGAGGTCAAGAACGAGAAAGAGGTGAATACTATTCCTGTTGTCAATGAATTTCAAGAGATTTTTCCTAATAACGTACCTGGTTTGCCACCAGAGAGGGAGATCGAGTTTTCAATTGATTTAGTACCAGGAGCAGGTCCTATCTCAATTGCACCGTATCGGATGTCGCCAGCGGAGTTGGTGGAGTTAAAGAAGCAATTAGAGGAACTGTTGGAGAAGCAGTTTATGCGACCTAGTGTTTCACCGTGGGGAGCACCAGTGCTTTTAGTCAAGAAAAAGGATGGAACTTCTCGACTTTGTGTAGATTATCATCAGCTGAATAAGGTGACTATAAAGAGTAAATATCCACTTCCGAGAATTGACGATTTGATGGATCAGTTAAAGGGAGCAGTGATATTCTCTAAAATAGATTTGAGGTTAGGTTATCATCAGATTCGTGTTAAGGTGGAGGATGTACCTAAAATAGCTTTTCGAACTCGTTATGGACATTATGAGTATCAGGTAATGCCATTCGGAGTGACGAATGCTCCTGCCATCTTTATGGAGTATATGAATAGGATTTTTCGTCCGTATCTAGACAGATTTGTTATTGTCTTTATCGATGACATTCTGATCTATTCTCAATCCAAGGAAGAGCATGCTGAACATCTCGGTATAGTTCTTCAGATTCTGAAAGAGAAGAAGTTGTACGCGAAATTGGCGAAGTGTGAATTCTGGTTGGAGGAAGTTCAATTTTTAGGTCACGTGATTTCCAAGGAAGGTATTGCGGTAGACCCATCGAAGGTGGAGACGGTTTTACAGTGGGAAAGGCCTAAGACGGTAACGAAAGTTCGAAGTTTTGTTGGACTTGCTGGATATTATCAGAGGTTCATAGAAGGTTTTTCCAAGATTGTTGGACTGCTTACACAACTTACGAGAAAAAGTCAAGTTTTTGATTGGACGGAGGAACGTGAAGCAAGTTTCCAAGAATTGAAGAAGAGGTTAACAACTGCACCAGTGTTAATTTTACTGGATCCTAACAGATCTTTTGAGGTGTATTGTGACGCTTCCTACCAAGGGTTAGGATATGTGTTGATGCAAGACCGGAATGTAGTGGCTTATGCTTCTAGACAGTTGAAGGTTCATGAGCGGAATTATTTAACACATGATTTGGAATTAGCCGCAGTGGTTTTTGCATTGAAGGTATGGAGGCATTTACTGTATGGAGCTATGTTCAATGTCTTTAGTGATCACAAAAGTTTAAAGTATCTGTTTGATAAAAAAGAATTGAATATGAGGCAGAGGCGATGGTTGGAATTCTTAAAGGATTATGATTTTTAACTCCAATACCATCCAGGAAAAGCTAATGTGGTAGCAGATGCTTTGAGCAAAAAAGCGATCAATGTTTCGACAATGATGATAAAGGAGGAGGAATTACTCAACAAGTTTAGAAATCTATGGGTGTCAGTGGAATTGGTGCCTAGAAAGATTCGCCTAGGTAAGGTTGTGATCTTGAATGAATTACAAGATATAATTCGAGATAAACAGGAGGAGGATGCATTTTTGCAAAACGAAAGGGAATTGTTGAAGCAAGGTCATAAGGCAATGGTAGAGGAAGGACCAAATAGAATCTTAAGATTTAAAGGAAGAATTTGTATACCTGATGACCCTGAGCTTAAATAAGGAATTTTAGAGGAAGCTCATACTAGTGATTTGAGTTTGCATCCGGGGATGACCAAGATGTATTAAGACTTGAAAAAGTTATTTTGGTGGCCAAGGATGAAAAGAGATGTAGCGGAACGTGTGGCGCCTTGTCTGGTTTGTCAGAAGGCGAAAGTGGAACACCAGAGGCTAGCCAGTATGTTACAACTGTTAGCTATTCTAGAATGGAAGTGGGATAGTATCTCAATGGATTTTGTTACCGGATTGCCAAAAACGAGAAAGGTCATGATTCGATATGGGTTATAGTTGATAGGCTTACGAAGTCAGCCCACTTCTTGCCCATCAATATTAAGTATTCAATGGAAAGATTAACCTAGATGTATATCAGTGAGATTGTTAGATTGCATAGTGTACCTACCTGTATAGTTTCTGACCGAGATCCAAGGTTTACATCAAGATTCTGGTGAAGTTTGCAAGAAGCCATAGGAACTAAATTACGGTTGAGTTCAGCTTATCACCCGTAGACTAATGGCCAAACGGAGAGGACTATACAGTCGTTGGAAGATCTGTTGCGTGCCTGTGTGTTAGAGCAACGTGGAAGTTGGGATGAATTTTTATCTTTGATAGAATTCACCTACAACAATAGTTTTCACTCGAGTATAAGGATGGCACCCTATGAGGCGTTATATGGGAGACGATGTCAAACACCTCTGTGTTGGTATCAAGATGGGGAGAGTATGACTATTGGACTAGATCTTGTACAACAGACTACAGAAAAGGTAAAAATGATACAAGAGAAGATGAAGACGACGCAAAGCAGATAAAAGAGTTATGCTAATAAGCGAAGGCGACCTCTTGAATTTGAGGAGGGTGAGCATGTGTTTCTAAGAGTGACTCCTACGACCGGTGTTGGAAGAGTTATCAAATCTAAGAAACTTACTCCTAAGTTCATTGGACTGTATCAGATTATCCGTCGAATAGGTCCTGTAGCATATCAAATTGCTTTGCCGTCTTTTCTATCCAATCTGTATGATGTATTTCATGTGTCTCAGTTAAGGAAGTATATTCCCGATCCAACGCATGTGAAATAGCCTGATGAAGTACAGCTAAGGGATAATTTGACGTATGAGATGTTTCCTGTTAGAATAGAGGACAGAAAAGTGAAGCAGCTTCGAGGGAAGATGATCAAGTTAGTGAAGGTCATATGGAATGATGTGACAGGTGATGCTACCTGGGAGCTAGAGGATAAAATGAGGGAGCAGTATCCTCATTTGTTTTGAGGTATAACAAATTTCGGGGATGAAATTTTTGTTTCTAGGGGAGAGTTGTAACACTCCAAACTTTAGGATAAATGATCGTTGTGTCCCGAATTGTACTGTTTGTTGTTTTTCTGTATGATACAAAGTTTTATTTTACTGTCTATGATTTTATTTGAACTTTTTGTGTGATTTGCTCTGGGTCAGGAAAATAATAATTTCCGAACCGGGGAAATCTTATTTTAATTATTCGGAGCTGGGGGATCTTACTAAATCCAATTCTGAATGATACTGTTATTAATCTTTTAATTTTTAGGATTTTATTGTGAAATAAAATAATTTTATATTATTATAATATTATTTTATCAAGCAGTATAAATAAGCGGCAATGGACCCAAAAATGTTTTATGGGACCCACGTTTAGAGAAACAGTCAACAATTTTGGCTAGAGAAATTTCTAAGCCAATGAGAGCAAGTCAACGAAGTAGGCTTGAATTTTCTAACCAATAGGAAGAGGTCAACAAAAGTGGTTAGACTAATTAGTTTATAACTAGAAAACCTAAGCTAGTTAGTTTGAAACCTAATTAAATTAGTTTAGAAGACTTGTTAAGTAACTAAGTGATAGTAAATTATTTAACTATCTAGTTGGTTCCTAAGTTAATAAAAATCTATTAGTACCAAGTTAACTAAGTTAACCTAAGTAATTAACTAGTTAGACAAGTAACTAGATTGTTTCACCTAAGTGTAACTAGATGGCTAAGAAGAAGCAAACTTAGTTGCTTTCTCTTTGGTGAGTTTCGGCCAAAGCCATGACAAGGCAAGCCAAGATCTTTCAAGAACAAGCTTAGTCATTGCATGACTAGGTTTGCATGCACCAGTGAGAGCTAAGCTTGGAGGTCAAGGGTTTATCCTAGCCTTTGATCATTTCTAAGGTTTGGATGGAGCCACCAAAGTGGACACCTCTCTAAGGTGACTCCACGGCTACAAGGGGGAGAGAAGGGTTAGTTTGGTTAAGATTTCTATCACTTTTCTCTCTTGCAAAAACAAAACTCCATTGAAGCTTCCCTTGAGAGCCATTCGGCCAAACTACCCAAATCACCATCCATTCACCCAAAATTTTATCTACCTCACTTTTCTAAACCTAAACACAATTCTAAGATCATCTCTAGTTGAGAGTTCTTTCAAAATTCATCATCTTGAGCTTGAAAAACTACTTTGGAGATTCTACCTAGAAGGTGAAAATCCTTGTTTTTCATTTCTAATCTTATTTCTAAAGTTCTAAGCCATGATTGATCCATGGTATATAGTTTTCTCTTATAGTAGTAACTCTTTAAAATTTTGTTTAAGATCCTTAGGTTTTTGGAGGGTGAAACTGAAATCCATAGAAAGGAGAGGAGAAGAGTTTGTCTTCACTTAAGGTAAGAGGAAGACTTAAATCTTATCATCCTTGGGTGGTGATAAGAAAATGGACTTGTTTATGATTGTAGAATCCATAAGGATTCATTTGTGTGTTTGTTGTAATAGCTTTCTTAGTTGTGATTTGTATGAATATGCATGTTTACAAGCTTTGAATATATTGTATGTGCTAGTAATGCATGTCTACAAGCTTTGAATATATTGCATGTGTTAGTAATGCATGAATAAGTAGTAGAATGTGAATAATATGCAAGGGTTGCATGAGTGTTCCAAAGAACACAAATCCAAGGCTCACGGCCTCAACACAAAATGGGAACCAAAATGTTCTCAACCATTTTCTAAAAGAGTGATTTAATTGACTTAGGTAAATTGACAAGATACAAATTGATTTAGAACAAGAAGAATGAATATAAAGATCAAATGAAAAATTTTGTAGATTTCGGCCAACATGCCAAAGTTAAGTGTTTTGGTTTCTAAAAATTGTTTTTAATCAAGGATTGATAATAATGTCAAAAGATTTTTAGTACAATGAGTCTTGAGGAATAAAAATGATTAGATTATGTTTAAAGAGCTAAAACTACGAATTTTACCGATTATGAGAAAATATAGTAGCTTTAGTGAAATTTCTAACGTAGAGCTTACTTTATGTTTTGAAGCACGTTAGTGGTTTTCAAAAGTGTAATTAATTGGTTGTAATATAAATGAAAGGAATTTTTTTTTAGAAAACTTAGAAAACCATTATCATAGATTTTCTAAGCAAAATACTGTCAATTTTTGTTAAAAACAGAAAAATAAAATAGAAAAGATATCTAATATATTGTATACGGTATAGAAAATATTCTACATAACTCAAACATATTAAATATTATTTTTGTTTATTTAAATAGTGATTTTTAAGGAATTCGGACAAGAAAACGATTTAAAAATCTTACGCGATTGAGAAAACGATTTAAAAACAGTACGGAATTTCAAAAATAGTAAAATATATTTACGCGATTTAAAAACGTTTGTAAAAATGACAAAATTATGAAAACGCGATAAAATTTCTACGCGATTGACGAAAATAGTAAGTTTTACTGTCGCGCCAAAGTGGTGGACCCGGACAGGTTGAGAAACAGTACTGTCAAGTAGGACATACTGGATTTGAGATTTGAGGGCATTTTCATAATTATTTAAGATTTGAGGATGTTTTAGTAATTATTTGAAATTGAAGGGTATTTTAGTAATTATAATCTTGTTCATATTTTTAGAGTCAAGTCGATTCGTTTTGGAATTGGCGATTGATTGACGAGATGAATTACACTATGTTGTCAGTGTGATAAGCGTAGTGTGGTTCAACTTATGTGAACTGGGAGACATTAGTGTGCGGATTATTTCATATGTGGACAGTTGGTCGCTCTTCTAGGCCGCGGTAACTGGTAACACACTAGTGGTCTTGACACGCACTATACTTAATCGAGATCTTGTAAGGACTAGTTTAGTACAATGCCTGTAGTTACACGATGTTTGAACTGTGTACTACACTACGATGTTTTGGACAGTGGGCTATAGACACAATGTGAGTCAGTGCAATAGTTTGTTGGGTAGCCTAAGGTACTAATAGAACTTGCAGGTCATTCTCTCTGATGTCTGTGGTTGTAGCTCCATGGAGTAAGGTTGAGTCACATTACATATGATTATGTGTTGTACATTATAATATTTTTATTTGTAACGTTTTATCTGTAATGTTATCATGCTATTGCATTTAATTTCTGTGTTATATTATATTATCATTTATGCTGTTGTGGTATGCTATATTGTAGGATATATTATATGAAGTGTTATATTTGTTGTATTGGCGTTTTCTTATTTACCTCTTTATTGTACGTGTTTTCTGTATTTTAAATTGTACTATAAAAGAGTTTGAGGAAGAGGAACAACCTCTTGATTGTGTATATCCTAAGGAGGAAGAGCAGCAAACTGAGGAGCAGTTTGACGAGGGAAAACCATCCGACCATCCATATCCCCTGGATTGATTGTGGGAGTATGGCGCTGCCGGGATTCTTTGGATTCGTGAGGCTTGAGTTTCATGGAGGCTCTGAAGCCTGGCATCTGCGAGAGGACAGAGATTTGGTTACATACGTAGGGCGTCTGACTGTGACCATACGTACAGAGTTTGATGGAGTGCCTATCTTTTCTACTATGTTGTATTTACATGTGGAGCTACCGCTATCTCTTAGGTGTCATTGGGGTGGTATGTTTGATGCGCCTAGTGAGATTAGCAGCGTGTCGACAACACGGACTAGGGTCTGTAAAGGGTCGAGGCATCCTGGATACTTATCACCTGAAGTTTCATCCGAGAATGATCCTTCAGAAGGTTAGAGCTCTCTGATGTGTACTTGGGCGCGTCTGCGTTTTGTATATGTAGACTCCTTACTGCTTGGTTTACTGTTTTTGTTAAATATTTTATAGTTGTAAATTATTTGCATAACTTATGACAAAAATATATGTATATTATGTGTGATGATAGTTTACTAATTTTATGTTCCGTGTTATTTTATTTCCTAATATTCTATTTAACCAGAAAAACTTTACAACCAGTTTTACTATGTAACAAATGTTTTACAACTTGGGTAGAATTTTATTTATCTTTATTTTATTTTAATAATAAATGTGACATCCCCACAAGGTAGAATTTTAGAACTTGGTCTCGACACGCACTATACTTAATCGAGATCTTGTAAGGACTAGTTTAGTACAATGCCTGTAGTTACACGATGTTTGAACTGTGTACTACACTACGATGTTTTGAACAGTGGGCTATAGACACAATGTGAGTCAGTGCAATAGTTTGTTGGGCAGCCTAAGGTACTAATAGAACTTGCAGGTCATTTTCTCTGATGTCTGTGGTTGTAGCTCCATGGAGTAGGGTTGAGTCACATTACATATGATTATGTGTTGTACATTATAATATTTTTATTTGTAACATTTTATCTGTAACGTTATCATGCTATTGCATTTAATTTCTGTGTTATATTATATTATCATTTATGCTGTTGTGGTATGCTATATTGTAGGATATATTATATGAAGTGTTATATTTGTTGTATTGGCGTTTTCTTATTTACCTCTTTATTGTACGTGTTTTCTGTATTTTAAATTGTACTATAAAAGAGTTTGAGGAAGAGGAACAGCCTCTTGATTGTGTATATCCTAAGGAGGAAGAGCAGCAAACTGAGGAGCAGTTTGACGAGGGAGAACCATCCGACCATCCATATCCCCTGGATTGATTGTGGGAGTATGGCGCTACCAGGATTCTTCGGATTCGTGAGGCTTGAGTTTCATGGAGGCTCTGAAGCCTAGCGTCTACGAGAGGACAGAGATTCGGTTACGTACGTAGGGCATCTGACTGTGACCATACGTATAGAGTTTGATGGAGTGCCTATCTTTTCTACTATGTTGTATTTACATGTGGAGCTACCGCTATCTCTTAGGCGTCATTGGGGTGGTATGTTTGATGCGCCTAGTGAGATTAGCAGCGTGTCGACAGCACGGACTAGGGTCCGTAGAGGGTCGAGGCATTCTGGATACTTATCACCTGAAGTTTCATCCGAGAGTGATCCTTCAGAGGGTTAGTGTTCTCTGATGTGTACTTGGGCGCGTCTGCGTTTTGTATATGTAGACTCCTTACTACTTGGTTTACTGTTTTTGTTAAATATTTTATAGTTGTAAATTATTTGCATAACTTATGACAAAAACATATGTATATTATGTGTGATGATAGTTTACTAATTTTATGTTCCGTGTTATTTTATTTCCTAATATTCTGTTTAACCAGAAAAATTTTACAACCAGTATTACTATGTAACAAATGTTTTACAACTTGGGTAGAATTTTATTTATCTTTATTTTATTTTAATAATAAATGTGACATCCCCACAAGGGTGTTACATAAGAGGGAGATTACTCACTTCAACCAATCTTGGTGGTGAAGGAACCCTTGTATGTTCATGTTGTTTTGTGATTTTTGCTTGTTCATGTACTCTTGGATTTGATTAATGTTTGATTGGTGTTCTTGAGTAAATTGGAAGTGTTAAATATGCTTGATCATGTTAGGGTTGCTAAATGAAAAAATTGGGGTTTCTTACCCTAACATGGTGGCCACGGTTTTGGATGGAAATTTTGGGTTGTGAATTTGTTTTGTACACAAATACATAAAGCTTATGAAATTAGATATTGAATGATAACATTAAAATTTATGAAAAGAAGATTTTAAGGGTTTATTACCCCAAATTGATGCCACAGTTTTGACATTGGAATTTAAGGAATTAGATTAATTTTGTGTGAAATGAAATTTGAGTGATTAGATATCAATTAACTAATGCATAATGTGGTGAAAAATTTAAACTTTGAAGACCATTGAAGGTCACGGTTTTAGAGAGAAAACCTTGAGGCTAAATGATGCCTTGGTGCATCTTTGAAAATCTAAGACCTAGGGAAATGTATAATTCTTAATGAAGTGAAAGAATTAAAGTGGATAATAACACTTAGAAGGCCACGGTTTTGAAGGGTTAAGTAACCTAAAATTGTCATAATTAATCAAAGCTTAAGACTTTGAAAAATGTGGACTTGGGATAGTGGATGAACACTAGAAAAATATATTGACATGGAAATTGACTCTATGCTATTGTGGACCCCTATGTGGGCTAAGCACTTGTTGATTATGTACTTGAGAATATCATGATGTGATGATGTTGAGAAATGAATATGTATGCATATATATATATATATATATATATATATATATATATATATATATATATATATATATATATATATATATATATATATATATATATATATAAATACAATACCATTGTGGTATGCTTATGATGAATACATCATTGATGAACATGCATGATTGAAATTGAGTCATCATGCATATATGTTGTCTGTTGGACACTATTAGAAAGGCGATGTATGCCTAAGAGTTTGAATAACACCTATGTGCGGGTGCGAGTAGACTAAGAGTAGGGTCATAGTAGTTGGTCCTGGGGGTTTCGGCGTGCGGGTGTCTCACAATAGACAGTGGTAGCTCCACTGGGGCCATGGGATAGATTGATGCGACACATCGACGATCCTGAATGAGATGTTGTCCTATATCGCGATCAACTATCGAGGTGTCATGTATAAGCTAATTGCAGAAACATTTTTATGAGATGAAGCACACTATATTTTTAAGGCTAACGATATACTGGCATTACTCCTTGATCATTCACTCTGAAAAATATTAATGTCTAGCTCCATGGAGTAGGGTTTTTAGTACCTTGTGCATTGTGAACTGTTAGTCTCATAATCCATTGAGCATGAACATTTATAACTGCGAATATAATTGCCCTTATTACTACAATAATTGTCTGATTATTTGAACTGTTAACTGCTGGGAATATTACTGTGATTTGCCTGTTATTGTAATTATTATAATTAATTATTGTTTCTCTGCTTTTACTGTTAATTTAATATTGCTGTTATCAAATGTATAAATTGTGTTATCTGTGGGCGTCCAGCGCCGTTTGTTTTCTTACTGCCATATTGGTAATGAAAGCTAGGTGTCTCACCTCTTTCTGTGTTTCCTTTATTTCTGTCAGTCTATTTACTTCTGAGAAGACACGTGTGAAGAAGGGGAAGCTCCTGAGTTTCCTGGCTTTTGGCCAGATTGAGATTGAAGTTTACTGAGGATGACGTCTCGCCCTCGTGGATTTTTGGGCTACACACGGATCACTTTTCACGGAGGTCCCGACTGCTGGCACATAAATGTGCAGACAGACCGTTGCATATACCATGAAGAGCTGATAGTGTCCTTGGCATAGGGTCGTTATGACGCTCCTATTTTTTATTTTCATGTTTTTGTTTGGCTAGAGTTTTATATATCCGTTAGGGATATGTGGGCTGACATGTATTACACCCCACGTGATAACTCTTTTCTTTCTACTGCTCGGGCTCCTGCCCGTTGCTCTGTCGCTCCGATGGATGTTTCATCAGACGAAGAAGATCCTGAGGAGGACTCTTCTATGGTCCCTTCTCGTCAGTCTTAGGGACAGATTATGTCAGTGGCTACTGATGGCTATCTATTATCTTTTTGGGGGAGCCTGACGTTTTGCTAGATTGATGGATGTAAATTTGTAACTACCTTGGGTGGGTAAAGCTTTTGCTTTTTGTATATTTTGAAATGTAATTAAACAGGCTTATGCATATAGATATGAATAGATATATATATATTGTGTATGGTTTAACTTACGTCAGTTTCTTTATTGCGACTGTTCTAATTATTATCTCTATATGTAATGGATTCTTAAATTAACTCTTTTGACTCTACTTGGTAACGATATGATTTAACAACAACAACAAAAAAAATTAGTGACATTTGTAAAGGAATTTAAATAACCATAAAATGAACCGGGTCCATGAGTTTAAAAATAATTACTATTTTCTGCGGTTTAATTTATTTCGTTTCATGTTTCGCTTTACTATGGTGTGACGTTCCTTCTTCGCGAGTGTTGAGAAAAAGGGGCGTTACGCTCTGACTTAGCTTATACATCGATTAATGCATCGATGTACCTGGTTTAAAATTCAAATCATAATGCTAAGTACATCGATTAACACATGTGTACAGGAGGAAAAACTCTTTAATACATCGATTGGGTAATCGATTGACTGATCTGGGTTTATAATTTTAAACTTTTCCCTCTAAATCTTTCACTTTTCAAATCCAAATTTCAAAGACCCAAACCCTAGCAGAGTTCCAAATCATCTCCAATGGCTCGTGTAAAGCAACTTGGACCCTCTACACCTGTTCCCTCTAACTCCACATCTTCCTCCTCAACCCAATCTTCCACACCTCAAAATGTTTCACCCATAGCTACCCCTGCTCGCCCTAAAAGAAAAGCAACTGAAAAAACCTAGGCTTCTCAAAAGATTGATAAGCTTCAAATCAAAAGCTTGAAGAAGACACAAGACAAGGGTAAGAAGATAGCTGAATCTTCAAAACCAGCACCCAAGAAACAAGAAAAGAAGAAGAAAGTGGTGAAGGAAACACCCAAAAGGAAGATTGTTCAAAAGAAGAGAAAGAGGACAGAGGAAGAAGAAGAAGATGATGAAGGAATCACTGAGATTGAACTTCTCAAAAGGTATTTTTTTGATGAGGAGTACATCGTGCTTTACAAGAATGATTTTAAAAATAAGGATATTCACGAGTTTAGGACTATAGATTTCAACTATTTCAAGGCCAACGAGTTTACTTTTCACAAGATTTTAGAGGAGTATAAACTGAGTGAATTTCTGCAAATTAAGAGTGATATTTACCCTACATTGATCAAAACATTTTACTGCACATTTGAGATGGACAATGAGGGATTTTCTGCTGAGGTGAAGAACACAAGAATTGAAATGACTTTTGATGAGTTTGCTCAATTTACTGGACTAGATTACAAAGGAAGTAATCTTGCTGGTACTGGATTTGACAGTGTATGGATCAAGAACTTTGACAAGGAAGAAGCAAAGAAGGTGCTTCTAGTTGAAAATGCATCAGAAGGAAGACTGATCAACATCAACTCCATACACATTCAGCATAGGCTCCTGCAATATGTGCTAAGCAGGATGCTTTTACCAAGATCTAGAAATCATGTTGTGTTGCAAAACAATGATATTCTGGTGCTCTGGGCAATGATATAGAAGAAATAGTTGAGTTGGAGCTTCATAATTGCCAAGCACATGCTGGATTGCAAAATCAGTGGAGCTACACTACCCTATCTTGGATTAGTGATGAAATTGTTGGAGCACTTTAAAGTCTCTCTGGATAATAAAGAAAGCTTTCAGGCTAGGCAGGCCACTCATAAGTTTGGTGATGGGACCATTAGCAAGATGAAGCTTGCTAAAGTGGATGGAGAGTGGGTTAGGATAGCTGGTGAAGAACCAAGAGCTGCTGTGGACAACTTAGAGCTGAATAGCAAGATAGATAAGCTGCTCCAAATGTTTCAAAATTTTGAGGCTAGGCAAATCAAACATCATCTAATATTAAAATAGTCTATTGATTATCTGGGTATCAGACTCAACACATTAAAGGCCAAATGGCCACTTTGCATCAAAATCTAGGCATTTTCATCACTACACTTCCAGAAGTTTATCCCACTTCTGAAGATGTTGTGAACATGGCTAGAGAAGCTGCTGCTACTGCACCTGAAGAGGAAAGCAATCTTGAAGAACAAGCAAGCCAAGCTTCACAGCACACTGAAGAACCAAGGACTAATGAAGATGTTTAGATCTTAGAGTGTCTTAAGTGTGTCAATAACGATGTTAGCATTTTTTGATGTTTGCTCTAATGCTTTCAATTTCATTTTTTTTTAACAATGATGAATATAAATGATTGTATAACTTGTTTTTTGATTATGCTGATATGAATGAATGATTGAATTTCTAGTATGTACCTTGTTTTACATGCTTTTATACTTTGAATCTCCCACACACGTTCTTTTTGATAATGACAAAGGGGGAGAATGGGTACCATACTAAATAATGATGCAATGATCCTATACATGTTCAAATGATAAGAACTGTCAATTAGACAGGGGGAGTAAATAGTAATCAACTATTACATTTTATTCCTCTGATATTTCTAATTACTTCCCAAGATATATTGAATGATAAACATGTTATGTATGGTAAGTTTGTCCTCAATCAAAAAGGAGGAGTTTGTGGATAAATGACCCTAGTATGTTTTTGATTAATGACTAAACTTAACATGATTATTACTTTGATTCACTAACTACTTGCCAAGCTTGATTTTTTTGAATGAGATTTAATGGAGCAAGAAAGGTGGATGCAAAGGATCATGGAGCAAAGCATTTCAATGCAAGGATCATGAAGAAGGAATTCAAGAAAGATCATTAGGAACCTTTTTGTAAAGAAAAGACTTGGTATAACTCTTTGATTAAGCTCTCTAAAATAAGTAAAAATGGTTTTCTAAAGTAAAAATGGACTAAGAATGAAAAAGGTTAATTAATAAGTCTGTACATCTATATGTACATCGATGTACTTTTAGTTAATTAACTAACTTTTAATGAAAATCTCAGTGTACTTTTCTATATAAATGTTATACATCTATGTATACATCGATTGATTCTGGACTTACTTGATCAGTATGCACCTTTGCATCTGTACATCAATTGGTACATCAATGCATAAGTCAAAACAGAAGCAAGGATTTTTTGAAACAGTCATACAATCGAATGGGTAATCGATGTATGAACTTATGGGCTGAAAATACAAGTATTTTTCAAGAACAACATCGATGTACTCATGTGTGTATCACTTAAGATCAAGAACAACCAAGAACACAATCGATTAGGCAATCAATGTACACACGTTGTAAGAGTGAAATTTTGTTTAATACATCTATGTACTAATCGATTGACTGATAATAGAATTTTTCAGATAAGTTTGTTTTTATCTTTACTGACTTGTAAAGTGTGTCCAATGGATCTATTTTGAAATATACCTATATAAGGACATTGACAAAAACTTTCTTACTAACAATTCATTCAAATCTTGAGATCAAACACACAAATACTGAGAGAGCTTTTCATTGAAAGAAACTGAGTATTTTTCTGTAGAACTTCAAATTGTAATATCTGATTTCTTAGAATCTGATTCAATCTTTTCATATTGAAAAAGAGAGATAAGAGAGAAGGTTCTCGCGCTGATGAAATTAAGAGTAGAAAGGACTCTTGGTGTTGTGCAAGAGTAGAAGGAACTTTTGTGGGAATTACAAGATTAATTTGACTTGAAAAGCTATCATTTGGGTATAAGGAACCTAGAAGTGAAGCTTGTGTAAAGAATCTTGTAAATTGATTTTTGATAGTGGATGAAACTCACAATAATGTGGGGACGGGATATAGGTTACCAGAGGAGGTAGCTGAACCAGGATAAAACTCAGTTTGCAATTTTCTTTATCCCTTAACTCATTATTTGCTTTATTGTTAAATGTATGAATTAAGCAATATGTTAAGGATGCCTGCATGATTTGATTAGTTTATGATCTTGTTCATATCTGAAATCAACCTTATTGTTAATACTTCTTTATAAGTTTCAAATCTTGATAGAAATACATTTTGCAAAAACACATTTTGGTTTGTTGGTTGACAAAATCTTTTTCATAGTTAAAGAAAATAATAAGTTTTTGCAAAAAAGGAGAAAAAGTTTCAAAAAGTTATCATACTCAATTCAACCCCCCTTCTTGAGTATTAAGAAGCCAGAACTAACATTATGTTGCATTAAATTTTGTGCCATGAGGCAAACTTTGTATTGATATACTATTATGGACTATTGCATAAATTTTAATTTCAATATATAAGTATATTATGTTATCACGAATTGGCTCATATTTTGATATTGATTTAAGTTATGTATTTGTAAAACTATAGATGTTCATAAGTAATATACCAAATTCTAAATACTAAGTCGTAAATCGGATACATCTTTAGTATTAGTATTTGGGATGTTACAAAACCCATATGCAATGCAATTGATACATAGAGATAGAACCTTTATGCAATGAGGTTGATCCATAGAGATGGAACCCTTATCTAATAAGGTTGATCCAAGAATTAGTTCCCTTACAGGTTGAACCATAGCAAGAGTGGTTCCTTTGTTTATCAAAGTTGAACCAT
Organism: Ormosia emarginata; assembly: GCA_029884605.1. Classification (NCBI taxonomy): domain Eukaryota; kingdom Viridiplantae; phylum Streptophyta; class Magnoliopsida; order Fabales; family Fabaceae; genus Ormosia; species Ormosia emarginata. Next base: position 6,798,405 of record JAQQTP010000074.1, read on the forward strand.
AGTAACATATGGAACCCTTATGCAATGAGATTAATCCATAGAGATGGAACCTTTATGCAATGAGCCTGATCCATAGAGATGGAACCCTTATACAATAAGATTGATCCATAGAAATGGAACCCTTATGTAATGAGGTTGATCCATAGAGATGGAACCCTTACGTAATAAGGTTGATCCAAGATTTGCTTCCCTTATAGGTTGAACCATAAGCAAAAGTGGTTCCTTTGTTTATCAAAGTTGAACCATAGTATGATATGAAACCCTTATACAATGAGGTTGATCCACAGAGATGGAACCCTTATGCAATGAGGTTGATCCATAGAGATAGAACCCTTATGCAATGAGGTTAATCCATATAGATGAAACCCTTATGTAATGAGACTGATCCATAAAAATAGAACCCTTATGCAATGAGGTTGATCCATAGAGATGGAACCCTTATGTAATAAGGTTGATCCAAGATTTGCTTCCCTTATAGGTTGAAACATAAGCAAAAGTGGTTCCTTTGTTTATCAAAGTTGAACCATAGTAAGATATGAAACCCTTATGCAATGAGGTTGATCCATAGAGATGGAACCTTTATGTAATGAGCCTGAACCATAGAGATGGAACCCTTATACAATAAAATTGATCCATAGAAATGGAACCCTTATGCAATGAGGTTGATCCATAGAGATGGAACCCTTATGTAATAAGGTTAATGCAAGATTTGCTTCCCTTATAGGTTGAACCATAAGCAAAAGTGGTTCCTCTGTTTATCAAAGTTGAACCATAGTAAGATATGAAACCCTTATGCAATGAGGTTGATCCATAGAGATGAAACCCTTATGCAATGAGGTTGATCCATAGAGATGGAACCTTTATGTAATGAGCTTGATCCATAGAGATGGAACCCTTATACAATAAGATTGATCCATAGAAATGGAACCCTTATGCAATGAGGTTGATCCATAGAGATGGAACCCTTATGTAATAAGGTTGATGCAAGATTTTCTTCCCTTATAGGTTGAACCATAAGCAAAAGTGGTTCCTCTATTTATCAAAGTTGAACCATAGTAAGATATGAAACCCTTATGCAATGAGGTTAATCCATGTAGATGAAACCCTTATGTAATGAGATTGATCCATAGAGATGGAACCCTTATACAATAAGATTGATCCATAGAAATGGAACCCTTATGCAATGAGGTTGATCCATAGAGATGGAACCCTTATGTAATAAGGTTGAACCAAGATTTGCTTCCCTTATAGGTTGAACCATACGCAAAAGTGGTTCCTTTGTTTATTCAAGTTGAACCATAGTAAGATATAAAACCCTTATGCAATGAGGTTGATCCATAGAGATGGTACCCTGATGCAATGTGGTTGATCCATAGAGATGGAACCCTTATGTAATAAGGTTAATCCAAGAGTTAGTTCCCTTATAGGTTGAACCATAGCAAGAGTGGTTCCTTTGTTTATCAAAGTTGAACCATAGTAAGAAATGGAACCCTTATGGAATGAGGTTGATCCATAGAGATGGAACCCTTATGCAATGAGGTTGATCCATAGAAATGGAACCCTTATGCAATAAGGTTGATCCAAAGTGATGGAACCCTTATGTAATAAGGTTGATCCAAAAGTTACTTCCCTTATGGGTTGAACCATAGCAAGAGTGGTTTATTTGTTTATCAAAGTTGAACCATAGTAAGATATCGAACCATTATACAATGAGGTTAATCTATAGAGATGGAATCCTTATGCAATGAGGTTGATCCATAAAGATAGAATCCTTATGCAATGAGGTTGATCCATAGAGATGGAACTTTTATGTAATAAGATTGATCCATAGAGATGGAATCCTTATGTAATAAGGTTGATCTAAGAGTTAGTTCCCTTATAAGTTAAACCATAACAAGAGTTGGTTTCCTTAAGATTGAATCATCGCAAGAGATGGATCCCTTAGTCACTAAGGTTGAACCATAGTTTATCACAATTCCTAACTAACAGCGAGGCCAGCCCCTTGACCTGAGTGAGATAAGTACTTTGCTTAAGGTGGAGTTATGGGACAAGTATATTGTTAAGTGAAATTGATATCTTACCATTGTAAAGACTCTCGTTTGATATCAATAGTATGTTACAAGATTATAGTTTATAAAGTTACCTTGTGTATGTTTGTAATAGTACCATGAGATGTATACTTTATTACTGAGAATATTAATGTTCTCACCCCGTTTATGTTTCACAGTTAAGCAGGTCAAGGTCCTACAAGAGGGTAAGCAGAAAAAGTAACACAAGAACTAAATCAGTTTAGTCTTTATTGTTTCTAATTCAAAGCTTATGTAATTATTTATATTTACTTTCAAAATGTAAAGATTGTATATATGTATGACTTTCAGTTATGGCTCTTCATAATTATTTGTTTAAATATTATGGATTAATTGATGTATAAGTTAGAAGTAACATGACTAATATTGTTTATCCAAGTATATGTTAGATATACTAGGTTACCAGTATTAGGTTGTTACATTATGGTATCAGAATAGGTCATCCTACTGAGCCATGGTATGGACTGACTAGGCTTAGGCAAGTTGAGAGTTTTCTGCTAAGTGTTGTGCTATTTCTTGTCTCATTTATCATATGTGAGGATATGATTGCATGACAGGTCTTTGGTTTGAATGTTAATGGTTACTATCATATGCAGTGTGTATAGGGAACAATTACTTCACCAAGGCGAACTAGAAGAAAAAGGAATTCTTATTGTAAAGGTTCAGCTAATATGGCTAAAGTGTTCTAGAGATAGTAACTGCCAAAAGGAAGCAGATTGCTATCGCAAGCAAAGTTTTAGAAAGGATGGAAGTAATTTCATCTCAACAGCTAGTACCATTAATGTAGTCAATGTATATAGTAGTGTTAGTAAAAGACTGAAACTCCCTAAATCTCTCCAAGTTTAGAAAGGCCAACCCTACATCCTTTAAGTGAAAGTAAGACATGTTTAGAGTAGGTGTAGATGGCTTAAGAAAATGGAGAAAATCTCTACAATTAAGGTTTGTTCAGATGACCTGAGAGTTTTGGTTGTCTCCTATATGTTAGACAGGGAGGCAGAGTTTTGGTGAACACAATGCCAAGGAGATAGAGCTCTAAAGACCTGAACAAGATGGCAAGTTAGTAAGTTAGTATGTAGCTAAGTTTGAAGAAGTAAGAGTGAGTATAAAGTAAGTTACAGAATCGAACTGACTTGAGAGTAGTTTGGCTAGCATAATTTTGAGTGATCGAAACAGGCGAAGAGAAACTTATTTTCGATTGATCTAAATAGACTAAATGGTGTTGTTAGTGCCATTCAAAGAAAACAGTTAAGGGTCCCTACAACTAGCCTCAAGTGGAACAATAGTCATAAGGTTTTCACAAGAGAAAGAGAGAGGATGATAGGTATATGAAGTGTGCTTCTAGACTTAGTTATCGTCAAGATAAAGGCAAGTAAGTTTAAGAAAAAGTGAAGGGACCAAAGTATGATAAACATAGGAGATAACATGGTGGTACACCTTGTTAAGTTAACCAAATAGTATAATATGCTTATGACTGACCAGAGTACTTTTTAATCAAGTGTATACAGAGGCAGGGAGCAGTGCCGAACCTCGAAGCTCTAGTTCTACTAAGAGTTTATACTTTGAGTAGTAAGGAGGTGGCTCAATCTCCCGATCTTATACGAAGTAAGGACATAGTTAAATATGATCTCTAGGTTGTATTGTATGATTTAGGAGTATTCCCACTCCTTGATTTCATTTGAGAATGTAAAGAGATTAGATTTACCTATGTTTGAGTTTCCCCATGTTTTATCCTTGTCTACACCAACAGGAAAGTTAGTCATAACTTCCTTAGAAAGTTTGGATTGTTGTGCAAAGTTAAAGGTAAGATTTCCTTCATGAATATTATCAATTTATCTCTTCTTAACATAGACGTTAGATTAGGCATGGTTGTGGTTACTAGTAAACCATGTTGTTTAAATTTATTAGATAAAACATTGAGGTTTATATCTGATGATTCTTCTGTGCTTATTTCCTTAAAGTCTATGTTTTGGAGAGCTAAACAAGTGAACAACTTATGAGTAAAGGGGATTTAAGGATATGTTTTCCTTTTCTCCTTGTATATGGAAGATGAGCAAGTCTTAGGGATTATATCTGCGATAAGAAGACATCCAGAAGTATTTCCTAGGAAGATAAATGAATTACCACCTAAGAGAGAAGTAGAACTTTGTATAGGCAAGGTACAAGTTAAGTTAGTAGAAGACTTTGAAATTTAGTAAATCTTCTTACAAATAAGAACTTTGAGGTGTTCAGTGATCATACGAGTTTACAACACTTGTTTGATCAAAAGAAGTTGAATCATGAGGCAGAGAAGATGGATGGAATGCTAAGAAGAACTTGGTTGTGATGAAAGGATCATAATTTTGAGTTATTGGATCATCTAGATAAAGCCAAGCAGTGGTCGATGCACTAGGTAGGAAATTCCAACACGTGTCCTCGATAATGGTCCAAGCGAGTGAACTTCTTGAGAGTTTCAAGAATTTGAGTCTAGCAGTGACTATGATGCCATATGGACATGTAGTGAACAGAGTGAGCATAGTAAACGACTAAAGGACTCAAATTTTAGAAACTCATAAGGAGGACAAAGCTCTAAGGGACATTAGTGAACAGATCTTCTTAGGAACCCAAAAGGATTTTGTTATGACTGATGATGGAATAATAAAGTTTAGAAATAGACTTTGTGTTCCAAGTGAGTCAAGAATCAAGGAAAGGATTCCATAGGAAGCTCATAAGAATAGTTATACCATCCGTCTAAGGCTACTAAAATGTACCAAGATCTTTGGACAATGTTTTGGTGGCCTAGAATGATAGATGACATAACAGAATATGTGTCCAGGTGCCTTTTACCCGAAGATAGTATAAGGTGAAGTTGGAACTAAAAGAGATTTTTAGGAATTAGAGTCCCATATTAAGCAAGATTACCCAGGGTTATTTTATGAGGAAAGTAATTTTAAGGACAAAATTTTAAAAAGGAGGGGAGAAATGTAACACCCTCAATAACATATTTAGCTTATAAATGGTTACAGAGGTATCCTAAGACTTGCTTGACATGCCAGTTCAATTTTGTGACAAACCGAGTTAGTTTAGCCACTTTGCTGCAACACAGAAGGCGAAAAATAGCCTAAAATAACTCAGAAAATGACTTTGAAGGCTAAGTTAAAGAAAACATGTATGGATAACTTGTTTTTAGGTCACAAAAGAGTTCATTAAGATGCAATAAAAATTTGAGGGTTGTAACATCCTAAAAATTAATGATTTCATGATAAATAATCATTTTATAATATTTTAATATTATTCCTCGTTTTGCATGTGCACTGAGCAAAGCCGGGAAAATGAGATATTTTTTCTAAGAACCTTGAACTGTGGAAACGTCGACGGGAGATCTTACTAAACTTGAGGCCAGACACAGTTTATGAGGTTTCATATTTTTCGAGAAATTTTAACTGACAGACTAATAAATCACTGTGTAATTTTATCCACTAGACAATTAATACTAACTTCTGTCAGCTGTAACAATTGTCCATTGAATAATAGCATGTATTAGAAACCCTATCACCTTATCCTAATGCAATCTACTTTATGTCAAATCAAATCCATTTTAATTCAAATTAGTGTACTTTCTTCAAAGCTTCTTTGAGAAGCTTTGACTACCAAATGACCACCTTACCCTGGCTTGTTGGAGAAACATCTCCCCCTCTTTCTCCCTCTCCTTTGCCGCGGCACTATTGCCCTTGGGAGGCAAAAATTTTGCCTCCCCACTTAACCTAACACACTCAAAAATATCTCCACTTTTCCAAACATTTTCTCTCTCTAACTTCTTCATTTTTCTCCTCCTTCTCTCTTCTTCCTCTCTCTCAACCACAAAATTGTAGTCCCCCTTACCCACCATTTCTCTTCACTTTTCTCTTCATAAACACCATTTCTACACTCCTCTCAAACTCCTTTACACTTCCTATTTGAAGGATTTTCTTCAAAAACTAACTTTTCCTCCATTGTCATCTAAGACAAAGCTTCAAGCTTTAAGGTAAAGTTCTCTTTTTTCTTCCTTCTTCTCTTCATTTTTGTGTTCTATGGTCTCATTGGAGACCAAAGATCCATCCTTTACCAAGCTTGATGTTGATTCTTTGTGTTGGAGATTTTAGGGTTCTTGGAGACCCCAAAACCAAAATCACCATGGAGGAAGTAGGAACCCATTTTCGTGTTCTTTCTTAAGATAAGAGAGAGATTACTCACTTCAACCATTTATTGGTGGTGATCTGTTAATAATTTCAACTCTTAAATGTTCTTTTGTTTGATCTAATTGGATTCCATATAGGTTTAATTGTTAACATTTAGCTAAGTTTCTGATTTAGAATTATCTTTGGATGTTTATTGTGAAACTTTGCTAAAATGTGATTATAAACACTCATAAACGTGTTGTAATTTTCAGGAGATTCATGAGTGATGGGGTCCATTGGTTTTAAACTATCAAGGAGAGAGTTGAAGGATTTAAAGGAATCAGTATCAAACTCCTAGAAGCAAAGGAAAAGGGCATGCATGAAGAATCAAGGCTGATTTGGATGATTTTGAACAACACGTCCCGTGTCAAATGACACGGGGTAGGCCGTGTAATCCTCTGACTTCACGAGGAAGAACCAGTATCAAGCTTGCCCGAGAACACGGCCCGTGTCAAATGACACGGGGTGGGCCGTGTTCCTCTCTGACTTTGGAAAACTTGGAAATTGGCCTCCAGAATCAGACACGGGTTGGGCCGTGTAACATGACACGGCCCGTGTCATCAGATCAGGATTCTGATTTCGTGATTTAATGCTAAAATAGGTTCCCAAACCTATAAAAGGGGGTTGCTTAGAGCCCTTGAAGGCAGTCTAGACAGAGAGAGCCGTGAAGAAAACTGAGAGATTACTAAGACCAAGAAGGGGAAAGGATTCGATTGAGGATCGAAGACTCGGATTCGAGCGATCAAAGATCAATCATTCTCAAGTCTTGGAAACTAGTTTGATTTTTAGTTTTTTTTTCTTTTCTTCTTCTGTTTTGAACAATGTTTTCCTTTAACTTTTATTGTGATTTTGAATTTGCCATGTGTGGCTAAACTCTTTGATTGGTTAAGGGAGGATGAAACCCTAGTTTTGATTGTGTGAATCTTGCATACTTTCTTTATATTAATTCAATTATGTTTTTATTCATATGTTTTGATCTTAAATCGATATAAAGGTTTTTATATTCTTTGCCAAATTTCGAAAGTGGTAAAACTAGGATTGCTATACGTGATTCGGTGGTAAAACTAGTGAAACATATGATCTAAGTAATTTAATCCGGTGTGAGATTCGATCTTAGTGTGATTGGTTTTCTAATTATTAATGCAATCATTAGGAAGGTGTAATAGCGGTTGCTTTACAAATAACTAATGGTTAGGGTTTGATTTGAGGGAATTTCTTGAATTAAGCTAAACTTAAGGAAGACATGAGATTTATCTCACAATCACATAAAAACATAATTGATCATGTTGGTATAAAGGGTATGTAAGTTGGCATAATCATATAAATCTAGTGGTGGATTTTATCTCTTAACCAATGTTTTTTAACTTGATAATTCAATTTGTGTTTACTGTTTTGATTTAAGTTTATTCTTGCATTTACAAACCTTTTTTTTTACTTTCACTGTTTATTTTTCATCAGAGATTAATTTAGGGATTAGATTGATAGTGTTAATTGAATTGGTTCTCTGTGGATCGACCCTTGCTCACTACAACTGGTTGCAAGGTTTTTATAATTTTGGTGGAACTTGGCAACTATTTTTAGTATTAATTTTTAATCATATTCCACACCACACCAGGTGGTGAGGAGACTTTTGTGTGTTGTTGATGGAGAAATCCATCCTTGTGTGCTTACTTCGTTTAGTGATTTTACATGTTTATGTATCCCTAATTGAAATTGATGCTTGTATAATGATCTTGAATGTATTGGATACGTTGAAAATGCTTGATCATGTTAGGGTTATTAAATGGAAAATTTGGAGTTTCCTACCCTAAAGTGAGGCCATGGTTTTGGCAAGGATTTTGGGATATAAATTGGTTTTTGTACATAAATAAAATGAAGCTTATGAAATTAAAGGTTGAATGATAATGTTGGAATTAATGCATGGAGATTTTTGAGGGTTTCCTAACCTAATGAGAGGCTACAGTTTGGCTTGGAATTTAGGGAAATAGGAATGATTTTGTGTGAACTGAAATTTGAGTGATTATATATCAAGAAATTAGTGAATAAAAAGGAAATAAATTGGAACTTTGAAGACTTGAGATGTCACGATTTTGTGAGAAAAATTAGAGTTCAAATGATGCTTTAGTGTATCCTTAGAACATAAGAATCTAGGGACAAACATAATCTATAATGAGATGGAATAATTAAGATGGATGATAACACTTATCAGGCCTCGGTCTTGGCTTGAAATCTCTAATGTTGGAATTGATTTGTGTAAGACTAAATATATGTGATTAGTTATGAAGTGAGTAGGACATGAGATTATGACATGTTGACATTGAGGATGATTATGTACCATTGTGGTATTGCTTTTGATAAATATATCATTGATATGATTTATTGACATTGAGAATGAATATATATGCCATTGTGGTATGCTTATGATGAATGCATCATTGATAAACATACATGATGTACATTGAGTTGTCATGCATATGTGTTATCCGTTGGACATATTTGAGAAAGGCGGTGTATGCCTAGGAGTTGAATAACACCTATGTGCGCGTGCGAATAGACTAAGCGTAGGGTCATAGTGGTTAGTCTTGGGGGCGTCGGGGTGCGAGTGTCTCACAATAGATAGTGGTAGCTCCGCTAGGGCCGTGGGATAGACCGACGCAAACACACCGACGATTCGGACTGGGACGCTGTGTAATACCCTTAAGTACATGTTAGACTGGTAAATGGTTACCGAAGGTAGCATTTGACTTGTTTAGCATGTCAGTAAAGTTTTGTGACAATCTGAGTTCATTTAGGCACTTAGTTGCAACATAGAAGTTGTAAAGTGGCTTAAAATGACTCAGATAATAGCATAAGTTGCTAAGTTAAGAGAAATAAACGTAGAGAGTTTATTTCTAGGTCACAAATAAGCCAAGTAAGATGTGGTAAAAGTTTTACGAGAATTGGAGTCAGTTTGGTATTTTTAGGCATACATGTTGTGCTTTTAATGCCGGATTGATCCCTAGCAGATATAGAAAATGATGAGAATTGTGAAACAACAATTTAGATGAATCTTATGATTTATTCTAAAGTTGTTAGAAGCAAGGAAACTCGAATTAGTATAATTCGAGTGTCCATAGCAGATATAAGTTTCAGTGTAGAAACTTAAGTTAATCTTTTCCCGTAATTCCCTTTACGTCCCAGCCCCCCTATTTCTATCTTCTCTCGGCAGAGAAGGAGAAACCGAAAACGGAAAGAGAGAAGGGGGAGAAGGGAGAAAGGGGAAGAAGGAAGAAGGGAGAAGGAAGAGGAAGATCAAGCTTCAAGCTTTAAGGCTTTGAGTCTTCAAGAGGTAGGGGTTTAGAGCCTTTATTCATCTCTTTCTCTATGTATGCATATAAACAACATAATATGCCAAATTGAGTTTTAGAGATGTTAGATGTGTTTGGCTTGCATAGACGTGTTTCTTTGGTCATTTATGACTTGTTCCTAGCATAAGATTAAGTTAGGAACTTAGAACAACTCATTTAGACCCTTGATTCACAAAGTAAGCCATAGGCCATAGAATGAAGGATTTTGAGCCATAATCCAAATTAAGAGGTTTAAATTAGTGATTGATGATTCCTAATGGTTAAGAAACTAGTTAGGAACCTAGAATCACTTAGAAGTTGGTAAGAAATGGCCAAAATCCAAGAAAATGATCAAAAGAACAGCAAACCCGTAGCTGCAGAATTCTGCAGAATCTGGGTTCTGCTATGAGCGCCGCGGCATGGCTTAGTGGCGCCGCGGCGTGAGGAGTCAGAAATCACGTTTTCAGCTATGGGCGCCGCGGCGTTGAGAGAAGGATGTCGCGGCGTGCTGCCCGGAATCATGAAAAATGGTTTTATCTCACCATTAGATATATTGCCTTTAATGGATCCATATGTTTATGTTTCCTAAGTGTAATAAGGCATAAATGGGGATATTTTCAAGTGGAAAATACTTACCCATCAAAGAACGAGAAAGCATAGGCTTTTAAGCATCCTAAAGGAAAGGTTTGCTTTAAGTAATGACATTGCACCTTAGGCAACTTAGTGTTGCATTAGATATCACTTAAGATGTGATGAGATGGTGCAATGAAGACAAGTGTATTAGTATACACTCTAGTAGAGAATGAGAAAGGTATGAACCTTAGGAAATCCAAGAATAGTGGATTACCTTAGGAAGGTACCTAGAACCTTAGGCAACAAAGAGTTGCAAGTAAGAACCACTCTTGCATTAGAGTTACTTGAGTGGAGACAAGATTGTGTATTGGTTCCAAAGAGGGAACGTTTAGGTACTAAGTGTCTAGTTAAGTGAGACTTGGTGCATTGCTAAATACACAATAAGATGAAATGTGACTAAGAAGATCTCATAATCATAAGGTAGAGCAGAAATGTGCAATAACTCATGTATTAGTAAAGATGAGTTAGAAATGCAAGATAAAGAGAATTTACTTCCTTAGATACTAACCAAAGTGTGGAAGTTAAGTTCTTAAGCATTCCATGAGTTTGGAATAGTTAAAGAGGTATCTGGAACCTTAAGCACACAAGTGTAGTATAAGCTACTACCAGACGTGTGATAGAAGGGAAAGCTAGATACAACAAGAATATGTATGTTAGCACACAAGTGTAGTATAAGCTACTACCAGAAGTGTGATAGAAAGGAAAGTTAGATGCATGAATTACTCACTTTAGTTAAAGTGAGTTAATTATGCAAAGTTTTAGAGAGATGCTCATTATGTCATTAAGCAAGGATAGTTGAGGCATTAGTTAAGATAGACTCTTTCACTAGGATGAGTTGAGTCTATAGGAAAGTAACATGGTGTTCATGTAAGAGTTAGACATAACACTAAGCTTTTCACACACTAGTCAGTTATGCTAGTTTGTATGTGAAGAGAAAGAACCTTAGTGCAACTAAGACTAGTGGTTGCCATAGGTAAGTACCTTACACCTCAGCAACATAGTGTTGCGTTAGAGATCACTTAAGAGATAGAAGTGATGAGGTGGAATTTAGGTACGAGTATGAGAAATGAACTGGTGATGTTTACCTGAGAATGTAACGTTATATGACGTGAGGTCATTTAGCCAGAAGGTAAGGAATCAGAGAAGTTCCTTACGGGACAAATATTCCTAACCAAGTGCTAAGGTTACATATAGTATGAGGTTACAGATTCTCCTCATTGCAAAGGGTAAACATAAGAAGCCAAAGTTATTAGTAGAATATGCTTAGATCAAAGAGGAACTAAGTATATAAGTATGAATGAAAGTCTATGAATTAGTTAAGCAGTATCGATCTAGTGGATATCCTTTGATGTTCATTCGTGGAGGCAAAAAGAAGATAGACGGGTGTCCGAAGGACTTTTGAGAAGGACATAACCCTGATGTCTCGATAATGCCAAGGCCAAAGGAGATAAGTGGGAAATCCAGAGACGCTCTTTGAGCAAGGATGAAGCCCAAATTTCTCAGTGTGCCAGGATATGTATAATGTGAGGATGAGATTTCCCTCTAATTACCTCTAGATGATATACTGACTAGTTCCTAGCAAACTTCCTTGTTCTTAGAATAGACTTTTGCATTTGCATTTCATTCACATGCTTTTAGGATTCCTTAGGCATATTCATATTACATATCATTATCATTGCATTCACGGACAGTTGTATGGGCATTGTCCGTCACTGTTAGTATGTACAGCTGTATGGGCGTTGTATGTATTAACAGTGTATAGGCTATCGGTTGACATCACACTATAAGAAAGTGTGCAGTTATGAGAAAAGAGGAGGAAACTCCTAAGTTATGAGAAAAGAGGAGAAAGCTCCTAAGATAGAAATAGTTATGAGAAAAGGGGAGAAAGCTCCTAAGTTAGAATTATAGCATTTATTATATTTGTTATATGCAATATTATAGAGAACTGGTATTGGAATTACTTTTACTGAGAATGTTAATTCTCACCCCAGTTGCTATTCCATGTAAATCCAGATGTAGGTACCGATGCAGATTCAAGTACAGGCAAAGGCTCAGGTACAGAGGTACAAACCCTGCTAAGGATGAGAAGATAAAGCATGAAGACTAGAGTAGTTTTTATTGCTTTAAGTAGACAGAACTTATGTAATAAGTTTATGTTTGTTTTGTAAGTTTTATGTAATATGTATTATAAATAGCCCTCAGGTGGCTAAGTTTGTATAAGTTTATGTATGAGTTTAAGTTTTTCCGCAATCTCTCAAGGCTTTCTATAATTACTCAGTTGTGATTATAGATATATGTTAGTATGTAGTATAGAAGTGACATCTCTAGTACTGATTATCTTTATATATCTCTGTCTATCTAGGATATATCTGGATATCCGTATTAGGGTGTTACACGCGGTCCTATATCGTAATCAACTGTTAAGGTGCCATGTATAAGTCATTATTGCACAAATATTTTTATGAGGTGAAGCACATTATTTTTAAAGGTAACAATATACTGGCATTACTCCTTGATCATTCACTCTGAAAATGTTGATGCCTAGCTCCATGGAGTGGGATTTGTGGTACTATAATGCATTGTGCACTGTTCATTGTCGATCTCATAATTTGTTGAGTATGAACACTTGTGACTGTGAAAATATTTATTTTATTTCTATAATAATTATCTGGATATTGTGCTGATTGCTTGGGATATTATTGTGACCTGTTTGTGTTATTGATTCTTACTATTTGCTTATAATTGTACTGCTTTGCTATAAATTTTACTGTTACTGTTAATGAATATATGACTGTGTTGCTATATGGGCGCTCTGCACCATGTTGTCTTCTTACTGCTATAATGGTAATGAAAGTTTGGTGTCTTACCTCTTTACTGTATTACCTTGTTTTAGGTCATATTGGATAAAGATAGTGAAGAATGCGAATTAAGTTCGATTAGTTAGGTTTTAAGGATCGACTTCTATTTCCTTGTGATGGCATCTGCACAACCTCCTTTGTTTCGCATGTGGATACAGTTTCGTAGTGGCTTGGAAGCCTGGCATTTTGACCGTGAAGTGGAGCGTGTTACTTACATTGGGGATGTGACCCTAGTTCAGTGCGGTAATGAACCTGGAGCTGGTACAAACATATCTTATGTTCCTATATGTGTGGAGTTCCTTATACCCATTGGGGAGATGTGGGATAACCGCTGCCTCTTCCCTAGAGAGGTTTTGGTTATAATGCATGTTCGTGCTCCCATCCATCTGGAAGTGTCGCAAGGGCAAGTATTCCCTATCGGAAACACTGAAGAAGATTAGGTGCAGGACCATTCCTTACATGTGTTAGACTTCGGGGAAGGTTGAACTTATATATGGTAGTTATATTATGCTATTGAAAACCTATATTTTATATTGTTATACGTTAATTTATGTAAGGATGATGGATGTGTACTCTGTATTAAGTTAATGTTGTATTTTCTGTTGCGAGACAATATAATTTTATTTCATATCGTGGCTCATATTTTCTATTTATGCATAATGTAAAATAATTATTTTTGAAATTACTGTTGTTGAGACTGTGACATGCCTGGATTTAGTAACTGTGGTGTAATGACGATTGTGCTACGGTTGTTAGATCTAGGTGCGTTACACTTAGATGGTATCAGAGCAGTTCATCCTATTGAGCCGGGGTATGGACTTGCTATTTTTAGGCATATTAGAACTTTTGTATATTATGCACTTCCTTGTCTCTTGATTAAGATGATGGGAAAGGAATGCATAGCTTGCTGTAGGATGAATGTTAATAGCTACTGTTATACAGTTGCATGATATTGAGGATTAGCCTACTCAATATGTAATGTTCTATGTGTACAAGAAACTATGACTTCACCTAGGCGTACTGTACTAGGAAAATAGGAATTCTTTTTGTACGGAGATCAAAAGGTTTTGGGGAACTGATCTTCTGGAGAAAGAAATGACTGGTGTAAGTTTGGTTTGAGAAGCTGTTTGGGGGTTGACGACTTACAAGGGATTACACCATGGAAGGCAGAACGAAGAGGCTTGAGTTGGAGACTATTAGGATTCGTGGATTTGACTTGTCTTGTTTGAATTGTGTGACTTTTTGTGTTTGGTTTTCGAGAGGAGACAATGTTGTATGAAATAATTACGTTTATTTTGGTATGTTATGTGTTGTCCATCTTTGAAGAAAGTTGATGGCTCGCGGTAGACATACGAGGGCAATGGCTCGTGATAGGCGTACGTATGTGAGCGCAGGACGAGATAATGAAAGCTTGGCTGCGACAATAGAAGAAAGACAAAGGATGGCTGATGTGACAACTCACCAAGATCATAAGACCACACAACAGCGAGAACTGGAGGTTAAGGTCCCAAATCTGTTGAAGGAAAGTCGGAATTGGGATAATAACCTTGATTGCTTGCCAAAATCCAAAGGACTTTTATCTTAGGCTAATCCTTTTCTTTCGAAATTTCATACATCCTCCTTTCATCCTCCATTCTTCTCTTTTTTTCTTTGCACATTCATCATTTTTATTTTTACTTCTTAGTCCTTTTCACCTTTTCTTCTTTTTCCATTATGGATTCAGAACATTCATCATGACAATCAACCTTTGATATCCTTATCCCCAAAATGTAAGAAATGTTTATTGAAAGAAATTTCAACAAAGGGATAACAAGAGATAAAAATGATGAAATGTTCTATAAAAGTAGAGAAAAATGGCACCTAACGAGGGATTTCAAATCATGAATGTTTTTGCTTTAAATGTGGAAATTTTGAGAAACGATGCGTGCAAACCAAGTGCTTAAGGCTTTGTTCTTTAGTCAATTTTTTATTTTTATTTTTTGCTGCAAGTAAAAGGCATAATTTATACCCTGGGTGGTACCAACGAGGACTCTAAATTTGAAGAAAATAAACAAGAATTATGACAAAGTGATGATCCCATAACAAGGTACCCATGCAAATTCGGGGGGCAACCCCTAATGTTTACAATTTGTAATGCGTCCAACATCACTAATTGGATTCATCCGTGTTTTCAATACTGTTCCAACTTTTATTTCTACTACCAAGACTTGTCATTGACGCTTGAAGGATTCACAAAGTGCCCTGGTTTAATCTATATGGTACTTCTATTTAAGGTTGAATCCTTTATTAAATTGACTTATATACCTAAGTTCACGCTTACTAGAGTTTATGATTCTAGGACTAGATCGATTATTTCCCTAGTTATGTTCTGCTAGATCCTTCCAATGAAAACCTTAGTGATTCCTAAAACTAGGACTTTTGAATTCATAAGTTGTGGTTGATTTGGGTAATTTTGAAGTGGAGGTGGATGATCGAGGAAAGGTTGGGCAAGTTGAGAATACATGTTAATGTCCTTCTTGGAGGACAAAAGCAAGGGCAATATAAATGACGCTCTTGTAGTCAAAGAGTTCCATATGTTGAGCTACAATGTTGTCGGTTAAGAAAAAGAATGAGAACTTCTCGGTGAGATAAGGACCATCACTAGTTAGACAAGATTACGATCAAGGATGAGTGTCCTCAGAGAAAGATGAACGATTCGATGGATCCTTTCTTAGCGATAAACTTCCCGCCTTTGGATAAAATCTCAATTTTTCTCCAAGATAGATGCAAATCGGCGAAATCATTAAATTCGTGGGGAATTGAGAATGTTTCCAAAGCGATCTTGAGACATCTCAAATGGGTTATGGTAACTCGTGATGCCGCTCTCCAGTGCATACCGCAAACGATTCATCATATTCATGAATTGCATGAATCAAATCTTTTGTCCCTATCTTAGGACTATTTGTTATTGTCTTTATTGATAATATTCGAGTCTATTCTCGAAAACGTGGAAGAGATATTGGACATCTCGATCCAATTTTCCAGACCTTAAAGGAAAAAGAAGCGAATGAAAAAGTATCATAGGACGAAATCCTCTTTGAGGAGGTTTACATTTTGGTAGTATGAGAATTCAAATGAAGGGATTGTTGTGACTCCCATCATATTTATCATTGAACCTTAAAGTCCTTTGGGATGGGATAAGATTGGAAACCATGACACCTTCTTCCAAATCACAAGGTTAATTTGGTTTCTAATGAAGGAGCGTCGATGAATTCTCCATTAGTAGGATCTCTTACATTTAGATTACAAGAAGAGAATCAAACTTTTATGGAAACGTTGATGTCGGGAATGAAAGAAAGTTTTCCAGGATTGAGGAAACATTACCATGGACTCATTTTAGTTTTGGTTCGAACGATGATCCCAATGGAATCATTTGAGTGTTTGATGATACTTCCCACAAAAGGTCTAGGATGGTGTGCTCATACAAAGTTGGGAAGTGCAGGTGTGTTACGCCTCGAGATAGTCAATGGTGCATGATGAGAATTCTCCTCTCATGACTAACAACATTTCCTCCATTCTTCGCTCCGAGAATGTGATCTCATTTATCCTTCCTTTCACGATCATCACTTCCATAGCAATCACCGGGACAAGTGGTTGTCATTGGAAATGAGTTTTGTTCGAGAATGAGGTATGTTTGGGTATAGTTATTATTCTAGATGATCTATTGGGAGAAATTTAATAGAAGTAGAAACAAAAATAATGAGATTATACCAAGATCTAAAACATAAGTATATAGAAAAGGATGAAAGAGGGACATTACTAAATGTGTGCAATGAATTATGAAAATGCATAAGCATTTTTATTTTTTTAGAATGCTAGGAATGCCATGAAAATGCATAAATTTTCGGACTAAATAAAATTCCACTTTAGGATTAAGAATGCCATGAAAATGCATGATTCTTTCACCTTATTTTTTAAATCTTTGTTTAACCTCCCGTAGAATGTCAAAATGCATGATTTATATATTTAATTTTTAAAATGCTAAGAATGACATGAAAATGCATGAGTTTTCTATGAGATTTTTTGTTTTGATCGAAAAATGAGAGCAAAGAATGCCATGAAAATGGAGATCACATTAGTAAGGGTTTTCAAATTATGAAAATGGCTATGATTTTTTTTTTATTTAACGACGTGAATGAATTAGCATGATTTTTTTTATTTAAAGATAGATGCTAAGAATGCCATAAAAAACAACATTCATTTTATTTAGGGATGAAAATTTTGAGGACAAAATTTCATGATTTTTATTTTTTTAACATCGAAAATTAATGATTTCATGAAAAATAATCGTTTTATAATATTTGTGATTTTTGAAAAAAATTTGTATTTTTTTTAGAATGAGGAATATTTTAATATTATTCTTTTTTCAAATATGCCATGAAAATGCATGATGCTATTTTTTTAAAAAAAGATGGCTATATAAATGTGATATTTTTTGCCGAGAATCATAAGGATCTATGGGTCTTTCGATTTGTGATAACTCTCGTCGAGAGGGGATCTTAAAAACCGAGGTCATATACTAGGTTTATGAGCTTTCACGTTTTTCAGAGAGGTTTTTAACCGACAAACTAATAAATGTTTGTGTCCAAAATTTTATCCACTTGGACAATTAATACTTGACTTAAGCTTCACTCACCGGGTAACAATTTTCGAATTGATAATAGCATGTGGGTGGTGGGTAAATACAAACATCATTATCCTAAGACCACTTTATGTCAAATCAAAAACAAAAAATTCAAAAATTCCAAGAGAAATTTCTATCTAAGGTTTTAATAACAATAATAAACTTTGATAAAAAGAAAAGAAAGGTATAACAAAATATACAAAAATTACAAAATTGTTGGACAACAAAATTCCCCCTCCTTCTCTCCTCTCCTTTGCCGCGGCTGTCGCTCCGATATCCCTTGGGAGGCAAAAATTTTGCCTCCCCACTTAACCTAAACAATAAAAATATCTCCACCAATTTTATTTAATTTAGGAAAAATTCCTTTTAGAAAACACTTTTTGAAAACTTCTTCTTCTTCATTTTATGCCTCGGGAAGGGTTCCTCTCTCTCAACCACAAAATTTCAGCCCCCTTACCCACCATTTCTATTCACTTTTCTCTTCATAAACACTATTTCTAAATTAGTTATCAAAAACTTAATACACATCTATATAATATTTTCTTCAAAAATCAACTTTTCTAAAAATTAAAATAAAGAAAAAGACAAAGCTTCAAGCTTTAAGGTAAAGTTCTCATTTTTCTTCCTTCTTCTCTTCAGTGTTTTGTGTTCTATGGTCTCGTATTGGATATAAAATCCATCCTTTACCAAGGTTGATGTTGATTTTTATGTTGGAAAGTTTTAAGGGTTTTATAAAAAGATTAACAGTCCCAAAACCGAAATCAAATTGGAGTTTGAAGTAGGAGCCCATTTTCGTGTTCTTCCTTAAGGTAAGAGGGAGATTAAATTTATTTTATTAGGTGGAATGATAAAAAAAAAGAATTTTTTGTGTGTTTTATTAAATAATAATTTATTTAAAATCGTTTGGTAATTTTCATGTTTATGTATCTCAAATGATCCAAAATGATGCTTGATTATAATGATCTTGAATGTATTGGATGTGTTTTGAAAATGCTTGATCATTTAGGGTTTTAAATTATATTTTGGAGTTTCCCCTTTTTATCTTTTGAGTTTTTAGGTTTTTTAGGATTTTAGGAATATAAATTGGTTTTTGTAAATAAATAAAAAAAAGCTACTAGAATCTAAAGCAAATAAAAGATAATGAAAAAAATTACGAAAGCAAAAAAAAAATGAAACAGAGGGAGTATTTTGAGTGTCCCCTTCCCTTTTGCAGCAAATGAGGCTAGACCGTTTGGCTTGGCAAATTTAGGAAATAGGAATGATGAAGAGTGAAGTGAACTTTGTTTTGACTTTTGCGGGGAGGTTTATGTGGGAGATTGAAGGTGATAGAATGAGGAAATGAAATTATGGTGGGGTGAAGCTTTGTGGTGGTTTTAATGGAAGATGGCTTGATGGAGAAGATGAATTGGAGTTCAAATGGGAGGTTGAAGGTATGAATAGTGGGGAACTGATGAAAAAATCTAGGGACATGAATTAGAATCTATAATGAGATGGGATAATTGAGTTGAAGGTGATTTTGTGAGTTCAAAGTTGAAGGTCCTTGGTGTGGGGGTCTATGGGTTAATATAGGAAGGGTTTAGGGTGAAGAGTTTGAAATCTAGTGTGATTAGATTGGTTCAAGATAATAAGTCAAGAGATTATGACATGTTGACATTGAGGATGATTATGTGATTAGGATAAGTTTGTTTATGATGAATGTAGTTGGTTTGATATGATTTATTGGATAATTGAGAATAGGTTGGATATTAGGTCAATGTGGTATGCTTGATGATGAATGCATCATTGGGATAATGGACCAATGAGTTAAACTTTTTATTTTTTATTTTTTATTTATACAAAAATACCCGGACAAAATTAGGTGTTCACATATGCCTAGGAGTTGAATAACACCTATGTGCGCATGTGAATAGACTAAGCGTAGGGTCATAGTGGTTAGTCTTGGGGGCGTCGGGGTGCGGGTGTCTCACAATAGACAATGGTAGCTCCGTTGGGGCCGTGGGATAGACCGATGCAAACACACCGACGATCCGGACCGGGACGTTGTCCTATATCACGATCAACTGTTGAGGTGCCATGTATAAGCCATTATTGCACAAATATTTTTATGAGATGAAGCACACTATTTTTAAAGGTAACGATATACTGGCATTACTCCTTGATTATTCACTCCGAAAATGTTGATGTCTAGCTCCATGGAGTAGGATTTGTGGTACCATAATGCATTGTGCACTGTTCATTGTCAGTCTCATAATTTGTTGAGCATGAACACTTATGACTGTGAAAATATCTATTTTATTTCTGTAATAATTATCTGGATATTGTGTTGATTGCTTAGGATATTATTATGACATGTCTGTGTTATTGATTCTTACTATTTGCTTATAATTGTACTGCTTTGCTATAAATTTTACTATTACTGTTAATGAATATATGACTGTGTTGCTATGTGGGCGCTCTGCGTCGTGTTGTCTTCTTACTGCTATATTGGTAATGCAAGTTGGGTGTCTCACCCCTTTACTGTATTACCCTGTTTTATGTCGTATTGGATAAAGACAGTGAAGAGCGCGAATTGAGTTCGATTAGTTAGGTTTTAGGGATCGACTTCTGTTTCCTTGTGATGGCATCTGCACAACCTCCTCTGTTTCGCATGTGGATACAGTTTCGTAGTGGCTTGGAAACCTGGCATTTTGACCGTGAAGCGGAACGTGTTACTTATATTGGGGATGTGACCCTAGTTCAGTGCGGTAATGAACCTGGAGCTGGTACGAACATATCTTATATTCCTATATATGTGGAGTTCCCTATACCCATTGGGGTGATGTGGGATAACCGCTGCCTCTTCCCTAGAGAGGTTTCAGTTATAACGCATATTCATGCTCCTATCCATCAAGAAGTGTCGCAAGGGCAAGTATTCCCTATCGAAAACACTGAACAAGATCTGGTGCAGGACCATTCCTTACATGTGTTATACTT
This sequence comes from Ormosia emarginata, assembly GCA_029884605.1. Classification (NCBI taxonomy): domain Eukaryota; kingdom Viridiplantae; phylum Streptophyta; class Magnoliopsida; order Fabales; family Fabaceae; genus Ormosia; species Ormosia emarginata. The sequence continues at coordinate 6,819,138 of JAQQTP010000074.1, forward strand.
CGGGGAAGATCAAACTTGTATATGGTAGTTATATTATGCTATGTAAAACCTATATTTTATATTGTTGTACGTTAATTTATGTAAGGATGATGGATGTGTACTCTGTATTAAGTTAATGTTGTATTTTGTGTTGCGAGACAATATAATTTTATTTCATATCGTGGCTCGTTTTTTTTATTTATACATAATGTAAAATAATTATTTTTGAAATTACTGTTGTTGAGACTGTGACACACCTGGATTTAGTAACTGTGGTGTAATGATGATTGTGTTGCAGTTGTTAGATCTAGGTATGTTACAAGGGTAATCGGAGTTAGTTTGGTATTTTTTAAGCATACTAACAGTATGCTTTAATTCCGAATTGACTAGTAGTAGATATGAAAAATTAGAAAAATGGTGAACCAATAATTTAGATGAATCCTAAGATTTATTCTAAAGTTGTTGGAAGTTAGAAAATTTGATATGACATAATCCAAGTGTCCTTAGTAGATATAAGTTTCAGTATAGAAACTTAAGTTTCCAAGTTTGGCTTTTATCCTCATTTTCTCTCCTTTCTCTCGAAGCCAACCAGTATAAATAGAGAAAAGAAAAGAAAGAAGAGGAAGAGGGAAATAGAGGACAAAAGGAGGAATGGAAGAAGGGAAGATAAGAGCACTCTAAAGCTTAAAGATCAACCACACAACAAGAGGTAGAGGAGCTTCTTTCTCTTCTTTTCCTTTAGTTTCATCTTATACGAAACTAGGTTGTATGATAAAAGAAAAATGGATTTGAGAAGCAAATCTATTTTCCTTGCTTGATTCTTGATTTCAAGAAATGAATTTGAGTATTTTCTAGCTTGTTGGGAAGTTTCTACTCATCTTTTTCCTTTTGGTTCATCTTGAATGAACTTAGGGTTCATGAATGGAAAAATGGATTTGGAGAGCCAAATCCATGTTCTTGGCTTAATTCTTGCATTCTTTGGTTGAGTTCAATCATTTTTAGCCTAGTGAGTGCAGGATGGTTATTTGTATCTTTGACAAACCATTTTGGTTCATAGAGATGGAACACTTATGCAATGAGGTTGATCCATAAAGATGGAACCCTTACGCAATGAGGTTGATTCATAGAGATAGAACCTTTATGCAACGAGGTTGATCCATAGAGATTGAATCCTTAGGCAATGAGGTTGATCCACAGAGATGGAACCCTGATGCAATGATGTTGATCCATAGAGATGGAACCTTTATGCAGTGAGATTGATTTATAGAGATGGAACCCTTATGAAATATGGTTGATCCATAGAGATGGAACCCTTATGTAATGAGGTTGATCCATAGAGATAGAATGTAACACCCTCCTTCAGGTGTCACATTTCTGACTAAACAAAAGAAAACTAAACTAGATTATAAAAGATTTGATTATTAAAAAAAATATGGGCTCAAAATTTCTTTTCGCTGCAAACTTAAACTTACCAAAGATGTAGGTAATATAAAAACATATTGAACTGATTAATCCATACTTTACATACACCACATAATATTCAATAACATTCAGAACATAACACTTACACACTCAAAGATAAAATAGTAGCAACCCTATGACGGTTCCTACTCAAAAGCACGATAACTGACTTAACAAAACTCAAAATGCCATCTTCTAGATGGACATACCATACGACAATACCTCCACAATACTACGTCCTCTCAAAACCAAGGAAGATCTTCGCTTCACCACCACGACGGACTTTACAAAATATAAACATATAAACAGAACAAGACAATAAAGAGGTGAGATCCCCTACATTAATACCAACATGGCTGCATAGAAACAATATGAACAACTATGTCATTCAATACAAAATGAAAAAGACATAATCGATTACCACGTTTCTGGAGTTACAATCGAGTTTCTAGGAAGCTATGTAATCGATTACATCCTTTATGTAATCGATTACAGAGGTTCTGCTAAGCTGGTAATCGATTACCAGATCCATGTAATCGATTACCAGGACCCAAAAATGAGATTTTTGAGCTGAAAATGATGAAAACATGGTTTCTTATCCCTTGTAACTCAAACATAAATCTTAAACCCCAGATTCAAGGATTTTATTTCACTTAAATGCAACAGGATTATACATCCAAACCAATGATGGAGAAATGATTTTGAAAATGGAATTTTTGGATCCATAACATGAAAATTTCGGTATGTGTGCAATGATAGACATGTATATGTATTAATATTGAGAATTATTTGATGAAATTGCTGGTTCCTATGTGGGGCCAAGTTCTTGATGAAATTATGACATGTTAATATTGAAATATGAATATATGCCATTGTGGTACGCTTATGATGAACGTATCATTGATAAACATACATGATTGGACATTGTGTCGTCATACATGTGTCGTCCGTTGGACATTGTTGGAAAGGCCAAGTTGCCTAGGAGTTTGAATAATACCTATGTGCGGGTGCGAATAGGCTAAGCGTAGGTGTCATATGTTGTTAACCCTGGGGGTGTCGGCGTGCCGATGCCTCACATGGACAGTTATGAGTTCCTCTGTGTTGTGGGGTAAACCGATGCAAACACACCGATGATCCGGACTGAGACGTTGTCCTATATTGCGATCAACGGTTGAGGTGCCATGTATAAGCCATTGTAGCGCAAATATTTTATGAGATGAAGCACACTATTTTTATAGGCTAACGATATATTGGCATTACTCCTGAATCATTCACTCCGAAAATGTTTATGTCTAGCTTCATGGAGTAGGAATTTTGGTACCATTTGCATTGTGAACTGTTCGTCTCATAATTCATTGAGCATGAGCATTTGTAACTATGAATCAATAATTGTTTTATTACTGTAATAATTATTTGACTGGTTTACTGTTGACAATTCTTACTGCTGTGGGACATTATTGCTTTTACTGTTAATTTTAATTATTATTGTGATTGGACTATTGCTTTAAATGAAGTTATGATTATTTGAATTGCCTTATTGTTCATTATCTGAGATGTTATTGTTGTTTCTATCTAAATTATTATTTTTATTACTATTGTTGATAAAGGTATGCGTTGTGATGTTATTTGGGCGTCCCACGCCGTTCCGTTTTCTTGCTGCCACATTAGTATTGGATGTTGGGTATCTCACATCTTTTCTGTATTTCTGTATTTCTGTTTTATATTTATGTTTGATAAAATATCGTAAAGGAGATGAAGAGGGACCACCCCTCTGCCGAGGGGATTAGACGTCTAGACAATATTTCTTCGATTACGTACGAGTGTTGTTGTGTGGGGGCATTGATGCCGGACTTGTTGACTGGGACTCCGACCGTCGTATATGTATATGGGGTTGCGGCTTTGTCTGCTAGTAGTACCTACCCCAGGGTTACTACTCCCTCTTTAGTGTTTTGTTCCCGCTGTATTTTATTTGAATATGTAAGTATTATATTTTATGTTATCAGTGCCTTGTGTTTAGGACAAATACATTGTATATATAGAATATGTTTTTCTTTCAGTGATTGTGTTTTAATGGCTGATTTCTAAATATGTTTCATTCCGAGTCTCGTATTTTCTACTTATACGTAAATGTGGAATCAAATTTCTTTTTATCTGAAATTACTCTTTTGTTGACACTGTGACACGCCTGGATTTAATAACTGTGGTGCAATGATGATTGGGTCGCGGTTGTAAGATTTAGGTGCGTTACAACTAGCTAATCTCTCCAACATTTGATCAATAAAAGGCAAAGGAAAATAGTCTTTTCTAGTGGCAGCATTTAATTTTCTATAGTCTATTCAAACACGCCACCCTATTTGTAGCCGAGTGGGAATAAGCTCATTTTCAGTGTGGTGTCTCGGGGCCGACGAGGGCGGGGAGTGGACGCCGGTGCAAGAGAAGCACATACAAGGAGCGGCTCCTAGCAGGATTCTAGGCGAAGGGTCCCATGAATGAACTGAATGCACACCGGAATGAGAGGGATTCAGAGACTGTGTAGGTATGGGACTGCATAGTTAAGGATGGCTTAAAGGAATTGATTAGGTATAGGCATATTAACAAGTTGCAACTTCTTTTCGGGAGGCTAGAACATAAGAACTCGATGGTTAAGCGTGCTTGACCTGGAGCAATTGTGGGATGGGTGACCTCCTAGGAAGTTTCCTAGGATGCGTGTGAGTGAGGACAAAGCACGCTAAAAAGACCCGTGTTGGTTTGTGGAGACCCTCGTCAATCCTGCAAGCAATCCCAGGATATTACAGATGGTATTAGAGACGGGATCTCTCCCAGTATGGTGTGGTTCGGGGACGAACCAAGTGGAAGTTTGTGGGCATGTGGTGTCCCGGGGCTGACGAGGGCGAGAAGTGGACGTCAGTGCAAGACAAGCACGTACAAGGAGCAGCTCCTGGTAGGCTTCTAGGCGAAGGGTTCCATGAATGAACTGAATGCGCACCGGAATGAGAAGGATTCAGAGACTGTGTAGGTATAGGACTGCATAGTTGAGGACGGCTTAAAGGAATTGATTAGGCGTAGCCATATCAATAAGTAGCAATTTCTTTTCGGGAGCCTAGAACATAAGAACTTCATGGTTAAACGTGTTTGACCTGGAGTAATTGTGGGATGGGTGACCTCCTGGGAAGTTTCCTAGGATGTGTGTGAGTGAGGACAAAGCACGCTGAAAAGACCTGTGTTGATTTATTTAGACCCTCGTCAATCCTGCAAGCAGTCCCGGGATATTACATTCACCATTTCTTACCATAGTATTTCAAGATTTCTTTGGTACTACCTGGACCGGGCTTACCTACTTACTTTCAAAAATGGGGTAGATCACCCCCGCACTTAGAAGCTTCAGTATCTCCTTCTTCATAACTTCCATCATAGGAGGATTCAACCTCATCTAAGGATCCCTCACTGGTTTAGCCCCCTCCTCCATTAAGATTCTATACATGCAAATAGAGGGTCTAATACCCTTAATGTCTGCTATAGTTCAACCAATGGCCATCTTGTGCTCCTTCAAAACAATCACCAATTTCTCCTCTTGTTCTTGGGTGAGTGACTTAGCAATTATCACTGAAAGTGTTTCTTTCTCTCCCAAGAATATATATTTGAGATGATCATTTAATTCCTTCAATTCCAACTCCGGTGCCTATTCAACAGAAAGTTTAGGTGCATCATTAGTAATTGGTAGCTCAACATAAGAAACCTCATGTCCTTCTGAAGAGGGAAAGAGCTCATGCAAGGTTGCTACTACATTATGAATTTCTTCACTCCATGGCTCTCCTTCATCATATAACTTCTCTTCTTATAAATCTAAGGTATGAGTCAGTACAGTATTAAGAGTATCAAAATGATTAGACTCAAAAGCTATAGAAATTAAAGAATCAAAAGCATCAAAGGACTCAATCAAATAGGTAGAGTGCACATCACTCGGGTATCTCATAGCCTTAAAAATATTGAATCTGATCAAGTCCCCATCAAATTCCATGGTCAACGTCCCTGAGTGCACATCAATTTTTGTCTGTGTAGTCTTCAAGAATGGTCTCCCTAACAAAATAGGAGCAGAGTTAGGGGATTTATCCTCCTCCATGTCCAGCACATAGAAGTCTACCAGAAATACTAATTCATTCACCTGCACCAACACATCCTCAACAACACCCTTTGGGCATGTGTTAGACCTATCTGCCAGTTGAATAATAACACCAGCTGGATGCATAAATGGAATAAGGCATGACATTTATGGATGCACCGAAATCTAGCATTTCCCTCTTAAACCTTGTGTTACCTATAGTGCATGGAATGGTGAATGTGTCAGGATCCTTACACTTAGTTAGGAATTTCTTTTTAATTACAACTGAAACATTCGCTCCCACTTAGACCCTCTCATTACCTTTTAACTTTATTTTGTTAGTGCAAAATTCCTTTAAGAACTTAACATACATAGGTACTTGTTTAATGGCATCTAACAAAGGAATGTTAACTTCCACTCTCCTAAAGGTCTCTAAGATCTCTTTATCTACTTCATCTTTCCTATTCTTAACCAATCTACTAAGAAAATAGGCTTTAGTGACATACTTAGGAAGTGGTTCAGGAATACTTACTTTAGGGGCCTTAGAGTTTTGCCCCTCCTCATCTACCTCCTTAGGCTCTTGATCTTTCTCTTTGGTGACTTGTGGAGAAGAGGTAGGTTCATCTAATGTCTTCCCACTTTGCAATGTGACAGCACTAGCATTTTCCCTCAGATTCACTTCCGAATGTGAGGGAAGTTTCCCAGAAGTTGGCTTAGAACCTTATTGATTTCTGTGGCTAATTGCCCCATTTGGTTCTACAGGTTATTGATAGTGGCCCATGTTTCTTGTTGAAATTGAATGTTATTAGTGGCATATTGCCTCATTAACTCCTCTAATGAAGGTTCAAGCTGCCTAGGAGCTTGAGCTTGTTGTTGTCTCTAAGGGAAAGGTGCTTGCCTCTATTAAAATCCTAGAGGTCCATAGGCCGGAGGTTGATTCTAGGGCTGCTTTCCATAACTCAAGTTAGGATGATCCCTCTACCCCCAGATTATATGCATAAGAGTAGGGATTGTAATTTTTGGAAGGTCCAGAATATCCCCATGCTGCCTTTACCTCCTCATTTGTGTCATCTTGTAGAGTCGGACACATATTAGTAGGATGTTCAGAAGAATAACAAATCCCACAAGCATTTATTGGCGCTTTCATATTATCCATTAACCGCTGAACCATGGCAGTCAACTGGGTCATTTGTTGCTGCAAACTGGCTGTTTCTACCTCTTTAACAGCTCTCACTCTAGTGTCATTCCTGGTGAAGAATTGTTGATTGTTTGTAGTCATCCTTGATATCAAGTTCCTAGCCTCTTAAGAAGTCTTATTAACCAAAGCTCCTCCACTAGCAGCATCAATCATGTTACGATCCATCACTAGTAAACCCTCATAGAAATACTAAATCAAAAATTGCTTACTGATTTGATGTTGAGGGTAGCTAGCACACAGTCACTTAAACCTCTCCCAGTAGTCATAAAGTAATTCCTCATGCCTTTGTTAGATGCCGCAAATTTCTTTTCTGATGGTTGCGGCCTTTGAGGCAGGGAAGTATCTGTCTAGGAAAGCCCGAGCCATATCAAGCCATGATTGGATGGATCCAGATGGCAAGTAGTATAACCATTCTTTTGCAAAATCTTTCAATGAGAATGGAAAAGTTCTGAGCTTGACTTGCTCTACTAGAATTCCTGTAGGGTTCATACTAGAACACACCACATGGATCTCCTTCAAATGCTCATTGGGGTCCTCCCCGGCTATTCCATTGAAAGATGGCAAAAGTTGGATTAGGCCGGACTTCAACTCAAAGGCCTCTTCATTTTCTAGAATTTCTATGCAAAGAGGCTGTTGGTCCAAGTCTGGAGCACCTATCATCCTTAGAGTAGATTATGTCATCGCCACTTCTTCAAATATCTCTTCAGATGTCTTAGAAATTGATCGATCTATATGGTGGGCAGCTTTAATCTCAGCAGGTGTGAATTAGAAATTAGATGGATGGAAGGGAAACTGAGGATGTGAGTGGACTTGATCGAAGTAAAGCCCAAGATTCCTCAATTTCTCATCAAATTCTTCAGTGGACATAAACACCTGCAAAAAGTCAGAAAGAATTAATTAAAGTATTTAAATAAAAACTGGAATAATAAAAAAAACAGAGTGAAAAATAGGAAACAAATTAATAGCGCAATTGCAAAATCAGCTCCCTGGCAACGACACCATAATTTGGTGTGGTATGGATTATGATTAAAAATTGAGATCAAAATTAGTTGTCAAGTTCCACAAAAAAATATAAAAACCTTACAACCAGTTGTAGTTAGTAAGGGTCGATCCACAGAGAACCAATTCAATTGACACTATAAATTGGTTCAAAATTTAAACTCTAAGAATAATGAATAGTAAAAAAGGGGTTTTGTTTGTTAAAACTAAGAAAAGAAATTAAATTTAAAGCAACAATAGTAAACACGAATTGAATTACCAATTAAGAGATATTGGTTAAGAGATGGAATCCACCACTAGATTTATATGATAATGTTAACCTACATATCCTTTATACCAACATAATCAATTATATTCTCAAGTGATTGTGAGATTAATTCTTTGTTTTCCTTAAGTTTTGGTTAATTTAGTAACTGCTCAAATCAAGCCCTAATCATTAGTTAATTGTAAAGTAACCGTTCTTACACCTACCTAATGATTGCATTAAGATTTAGAAAACTACTCACACTAAGGTCCAATCACACACCGAGATTGAATTACTTAGATCATATGTTTTACTAGTCCTACTACCACAACCGCATATAGCAATCCTAGTTTTACTACTTTCAAAAATAACGAAGAGTATAAAAACCTTTATACCGAATTAAGAGCAAAAACATATGAATAAAAACATAACTGCATTGAATATAAAGGAATATGGAGGATTCACATGATCAAAACTAGAGATTCATCTTTCCTTAACCAAATAAGAACTTAGCCACACATGGTGAATTCCAATTCAAAAGAAAAACTAAAGAAAGTCATCATCAAGAACATAAGTGCAAAAGAAAATTGAAAATTAATCTGGTTTCTAATGATTGAGGTTGGTTGATCTCTGATAGTTCGAACCCGAATCTCCAATCTTTGATCGAACCTCCCTTTCTCAGTTCCTTGGCAGCTTGTAGTCCAGAAGAGTCCTTTTTGGAACCCTAAGCAACTTATTTATACCTTTGGATACCTAGCTCCATATTAAAATTCGAAACTGATTTCCTGATTCCCAGACACGGGTCGTGTCTAATGACACCCCCCTGGTGTTTGAGTCTGCTAGCAAAATTTCCACAGGATTGGAAGTCAAAGAGGAACACAGCCTACCTCGTGTCTGAGGACACGGGCTGTGTCTTAGAGCACACTCAGAACTGGATCCAATTTGTGATACCAGATAAGGACACGACCCCTTTCGTGTTTGGGGAAATGGGTCATGTCACTTAATTTCTTCATATTCAGCCCTGATTCTTCAAATATATTCTTCTTTCTTTGCTTCTAGGGGTGATATTGATCTCCTTGAGTCTTTAGTTCTTTTCTTAAATGGATAGCAAGCCTGGTTTGATGCTAATGGACTTAAACACTCAAAGATCTCTAAAAAAACACAATGCAATTATGAGTGCTTATAAACATACTTAAGCATAGTTTCACAATAAGGCTCTAATTAAGTTTCATATCCAGAAACTTAGCTAAAAGTTAACAATTAAGCAAATATGGAGTCCAATTAGATCAAACATAAGGCACTCATGATATAGAAATAATCGACAAATCACTTAGCAAATATAATGTTAACTTCAAAATATCTAAATTTTCTATGTCTTTCATGGCTAAAACCAGCCACTTTCCTTGACTTTAGACTTGATACTTTGTTTATCACTCTCTCATTTTCTCTCTTTTCTCATGGCTGGACATAAAATAGCAGCACAAAAAGAAGAACAATGGGAGAAAAAGGAAAGCAAGGAACAAAAGAAGAAGAGGAAATCCAAGGCCAAGTGTGAGGCTTGAATCTCCATCTTTGTTGCACAAGAGCTAGGGGATTAGAGTCAATTTTAGCTTCTTTTTCCCATCTTCATCCTTGATGCATAATAGACCAAATTGGGTTTTTGAGGTGTTTTGAGTGTTTTCTTGCTTGAATGTGTTTCAATGGTTATTTATAACTTGTTCATGGTATGAGTTAGAGTTAGAAACTTGGAACTCTTCATTTAGACCTTTGATGCAGAAAGTGAGAAAAATCAGTTTTTGGATAAGTGATTTAGTTCATGGATCCAAATTTGGTGGTTTGAATTAGTGGTTGATGATTCTTAAATGTTAGTGAACTTGTTAGGGACTTAGAATCACCTAGAAACTGCTTTGGAGTGATTGAAATTTGAGTGGTTCACTATTGGAATAGTAACCACGTTTTCTGCATAATTCTACAATAGGGTCATGATGCGGCACAGGGTTCCACGCCGAGGCGTAGACTGAAAATTTTTAGTCCAGGATTAGACAGAGAGCACCATACCAAGGTGTGGAAAAGTCATGCCTAGGCGTGAGTTCTAGATGTTTTGGGGTTTTCTAAGTGTTTGGATCATTCATATATGTCTTTTTAAGTATGTTGAGGCACTAATAGGGGTATTTCATGGAGGGAATTACCACCTTGCATATGTGAGAAGTTAAGAAGCCTTAGACATTCAAAATGTGATGAAATGCCATAGGGTAGTGTTTAGTATCTTGTTCAACATGGGGTTGATTTTGTAGTCACTTGTGAAGTAATGGTGTGAGATACTAGATAAAATTTTTGCTAGTGTCATGAATCTTGCTACTTTGTATGATAAGTTAGCCTAGAATTCTATGATTTATAATATTGGTCTCACTAGGTTAATGAGTACCGTGTGATACCTTTGCATGTTTTGTTCTTGTTATTTCTTATGTATTGTAACCTTAGATGGTGTGCACAACCATGTGGCCTGAGAATGAGGTGTTGGATCTAAATTCTCATAGTATTTATATCATTATGATCAAGGTTACTAGTATGGGGTTAGTAACAGTACTCTTACTATCGTGAGGGGTAGAAGTCCACTTATTACTAAGTAGTGTAAGGGTTATCGTGCCTATCCTACTCAATATATACAATGGAACTTGGTTTCGGGAATTTAGTAAGTAACATGTGTTTTTCTAAAACTAAAACTTGCACAAGCATTACATAAGCATATCTTTAGGACATTTTCTACGCATAACCATGTGGCATACTATGCATTGCATTGTTTGACAGTTGTATGGGCAGTTGTTGTATTCTTGTTGGTATAAAAGTGTGTTAAGGATTATTGTTTACTTTAAGAGTTTTACATAATGTGCATGTAAATATTCTTATATTTATGAGTTGGAATTCGTTTATCTATTGTAAACGTAATCTGATGTGATAATTATTTATTCGTTGTGAATGAATAACTGCTAGTTTTGATTTACTCATACTGAGAATTTTGTGAATTCTCACCCCGCCGTGTTTTCATGTAAATCCAGGTCAAGAACCTCCAAAGAAAAAAGGCAAGAAGAAGTAAAAGACTTAGTTTTAGTTCTTTTGTTTCTTTATGTATTATCTTGTATTTATTTACTTTGCTTTTTAGTTGTAAAAGTTTATGTATTACAGTGTGGCATTTTAGCCCGTGATATATATATATATATAAAACCTTTTTCATCCTTCATGGCTCTTTATAATGACTACATAGGTTGTTATGGATTTATGTTTTATGCATTTTTAGGAAGTGACATACTTGATACACTTTGTCTTGGAATATTTTGGTTATTTTACGATAATTGTATTATGGTGTTACATTATGAATAAATTGAATATCAGAGAAAAATGTTGGGCATGCCATTCAATTACAAGTACTGAAAAAAAGATAATTGATTTGAACTTGAAAACACTTATAGTGTTATTCCAAGTACAAGCTATTGAACATGCTATAAGCTACTTCTACTCCTAAAAGTAAAGAAAAATTTCCTATCTAGAAACAGAAAATAAAAAAGCTAGTCACTAGTAACTCTTGTTCATGTTGCGGGTGAGGATTGTAGAGTGTTTAAGACTTTTTGAAATTTTACCTAACCTCCCTATTTATAAGCAAAATGTAGTAACCGCTCAAAACATCCAACGATTCTGTAGAAATATGATGCTTCATAAGATTGTGCCATATGTTCCTGATGGTTACTCCTTCTTCTCCATCAATGCCCTACTCTAGATAATGTGTACGTGTGACACGTTATGCATATGAATGGATGTAATAGAGAGAAATACTCCATCGTGGCTGATTCATGCTATGTAACCGAAGATCTTCTAGAAAGTCACATGTGTGTCACATGCTTCATTAAACTAAACCTTGTTGTGGACCTTTTGACAACATCATTATTGTTGCTATGCAACATTACAAGTCATGTTCCAAGGGCTTAGTTAGTTTTGGAGTTATCTACAACAACATCATTATTATTATTATGCAACCTTTAGTTCTAAACTCCAATAACTTTCGGTCAACCAAGCTGAGATGATGTCGACCTTATGATAACATAAACATTACCGTATCTTATTCTTTTAATAGCATCGATACTATTAAAGTGCATGAAATAACATTAGTACTATTTTAATAAGTGTGATTGGCATTGACTGAAGCAATGGTTTTGATGATAACAAACAAGGAAGAAATGAAAAGCGAAGATCAAGACTCAATGAACTTCATGGTTAGCATATAGGTCTTAGATATTGTGTAAAGGTATTTTAGGATTCACTCTAAGCTCATTCAAATGGTTATTCTCTCTTCCTAAAATGGCTTTGCAAAATCATGTTTTATACTTAAGAAAATTAGGTTTGGATTCTAGTAAAATGTTTAAGCAAAACTCACTTGGTTGGACTGTTTCTGAAAATGGCCTAACACATTAGGAAGATTGCCTAATCGATTATTTGTCAAGATAGAGGCATTGCCTCTTTATTTATAAAGGTCCTAACCGGTTAGAGGATTTGGGCTAATCGGTTAGTATGGTTTATGGAAGAAACGTGAACTGAATTTTTATGATGTCCTAATCAATTAGGATGTCCATCTAATTAATTATTTGTGAACTCAGAGGCTAATATTTAAAAGCCTAACCGATTTGGGACTTGGCCTAATTGGTTAGTGTGTATTTTTAAGAAACAAAATTTAATTTATAAGATATCCTAACCGATTAGGGTATTAAGCTAATTGGTTAGTATGGTTTTAATACATCACAGGAAATGACTATTGTGAAGGCCTAACTGATTAGGGTTCCTCCCTAATTGGTTATTGGGAAACTAGTAAACATGTTCAACGGCTCTTTCATAAAGTATTAAATGTTTCCAACCACCCTAACGACTCTCATTTGCTTTTTTACTATATATCTAAGTAGTTAGGCATTTATTAGGGTTAAGGAAAAACAATCTAAACTTACTTCTTGAGCATTAAATTCGTTTTTCTACCATCTCTTCAATCTTACTAATAATCACATATTTTATTCATTAAGAAAATCTTATGTTTAGTCATTTACACTTTCCATATTCTTAATTGATTGAGTTTGGTATGATTTTGTGAGTTTAAGCTCAAATTGATCCTAATTGAATATTTTCAGAATTATTGAGTCTTGACACTGTTTCTGTATTTTGGCCATAACTTGAGTTTCTAATATCTGATAAACATAAATTTTACCTTGTAGGAAAGCTAAGAGGAAGCTCTACAACTTTGATGAAGAGCTCAAAGTCCGAAACAGATGTCTAAGGGACCTAAGTTTACATGGAAGTCAGAATACGGGTTCTGCCACTAGAATCCAAACGGTGTGCACTCACAAAATCATATCTCAAGTTGTAATAATGGAGATGGGCTGAAATTTGGATAGTTGATAGTTAAGATCCAAATAAACAACTTTCATGAAGAACACTTTTTGAAAAAATGAAGTCTAGTAGGTCAGTTTGAGCTTGCAAGTCGGAACAGAGGTGCTGAAGTTGGGTTTGAGCAACCTGCGGTATTTGAGACATATCTTGGGCTGAAGGAAGCCAAATTGGACGAACTAGATATGCATTTTATAGCCAAGACAAAGATCTACAACTTTCATGAAGAGTACTTTTCATGGATCTGAAGTATAGTGGGTCGTTTTTGGCTTCCAAGTCAGACACGAAATTTTCATCCTCAACCACCCACTCATCCATCCACTAATCCACTCATCCACTCATCCACTCATCCACTAATCCAACCACTCAACCACTCCACCTACTTATCCACTAATCCACCCACTCATCCATCCACTCACCCATTCATCTCCATAATTTCCCACTCACCAAAAGTCCTTTGGCATTTTCCACTCAACCAACCCACTCAATCATTCCATTCACTCATCCACTAAACCAATCCACTAAACCAACCACTCAACCACTCCACTCAAACACTCCATTCACTCACCCACTCATCCACCCACTCCCCTTTGTCATTTTGTTACCCTAGACTTCTATAAAAGGCACCATTGGTTACCATGAATAAGTGGTATTCTCCTCCATTTCTCTCATAGTTTCTTCTTGTTTCTTCATAGTTTCTCATAGCTTTTGTATATTTTGATACTCCTCTTCATGGTAATGGAGGGCTAAGCTACTTTTGGTCAATTTAGAACTCTTGAAGAGATTATGGTTTGGATTCTTGAGATCTTGATTATGTATTGTATTTGATTTGTAATTGAATTCCTCTTTTCTTCTTCTTGATCTTGAATGCATGAATGGTGATTCTAGTTATGTTGATCTGATTTGATCTTGGTTTAAGATTGAGATTTGTGATGAAACTTAGAACTGATTGATCTAAATTAATCACAAAATTGAAAAGGTTAGGTTACTGATTTGTGCCTAAGTTAATTGAATTCGGTACTTGAAATTAACATAGATCTTCATGAATGGTGTGATTGCGGATTTGTGATTATCACTTGTTAATTAAATTCTAGACGATTGTCTAATATGAATTCTGGATTTGATGCAGAGATCTCGGTTAGATCCAAATTAACAATTCAATTGCGCTTCAAGTGTTCTATGAAGGGTCTATGATTGAATCCACCCAATCTTGGATAGGTTTCTAAATTGATCGCTTCTTTAATTGTTATTTCTTCCTTTAATTTTGTTAAGTGCGATCTTAAACTATCAAACCCCCCTTTGCTAACTTTCACTTGATTTGATTAAATTGCATCTACAATCCTCGTGGAGATGATCCGGTGTTGTCACTGTGCTACAAGCTTAGGTAATAACTTTGGTTATAATTTTGACTGAGTTCGGCGTTCGTCACTTACTCTGTTTTGAGCTTTACAAGAGAGAATCCTTGATACCCATAGTCTTCAATTTGTATTATCCACTCTTGAGAAAGTTTCAATCCATCTATACTTTGTATACACTGTAAAAGAGAGGGTGAGGAATCCCTCAAATTATAAGGGTGAGGTATCCCTTGAAATAGAGACTCAAACACAAGAGTGAGGCATCCCAAGGTGTGTTGAGTGCTCCATCTTGTAAAGGTTATCAAGCACCTGTTTGAAGCTTGAAGATATAGTGGAAATCTCGGGTGTTTACTTGAAGACTGGACGTAGGCCACAAGTGGATTGGTGGCTGAACCAGGATAAAGCTTTGTGTTTGTCTTCCTTAACTTATCTCCTTTATTTTGTGCACTGTTTTATTGAATATATTGCATACTATCTTACTTGATTATTATACTTACAAGTGAAAGTCATCTATTCTCTCTATCTATTCAATTCTAATAAACAATAGCTTCAACGAAAATTGATAATCAAGTGTAGTGCGAAAGAATTGCAAAATTATTTTAAAAACTCAATTCACCCCCCTTTTGAGTATTTAGGCCACTTGGTAACAAGTGGTATCAGAGCTAGACTCTTGTGTAAAGAGCTTAGCAGCTTCAAGAGAAGAAATGACTTCGAATGGTTTCTCAAACGAAAGTTCTTCTATAAATAGACATCCCTTTTTCAATGGGGATGGTTATGCCTATTGGAAAGAAAGGATGGAAATTTTTATTGAAGTTATTGACCTAGATGTGTGGGATACCGTTAAAATTGGTGCTTTTGTTCCCATATGAATTATTTATTGTGTAAGAACTAATACACCAAGAAGTGAATGGACCGATGAGGATAAAAAGAAGGTTCAATACAATTTGAGAGCTAAGAACATCATTACCACATCCTTGGGGTATGATGAATTCTTTAGGATGTCAAATTGTAAGACTGCTAAAGAAATGTGGGATACTCTACAAGTAACTTGATAACTCCACAATGCGTAGTTATTTGTACCCCATATCTGTATTTCTCTGATTGCTAAAGTCTTTGTATTTATGCATATTTGAAAGGTTTTGTGCTTATATTTGTTATATTTAATTCTGATACCTTTCCTATATGATATTGAGCAAACTGTGTGTATTATATTATTGATTAAGTAGATTTTGCATTTGCCATTGATTTGATGATTTCTTTATTGTAGGAAGAGCTGCAAACAAGTATATTGGTGGAAGATGTGGACCAACGCTGATGAGAAAGCCCAAGAAGAACTCAAAGGAGCAAAAACAACAGCAAAACTATGTTTGCTGCAGAATTATACAGACAAACTTGTCACGTCGCGACGTTGAGAAGTGTATGCCATGACGTGTGACTCCCCTGCATCAAAAGTCAGAGAGCTCGAAGATTTAAATGCCGCGGCGCAGCAATGTTAATATTGGGGCATCCCTAACCTAAATTGACACGCGCCGCGGCGTAGGCATGTTAATGTCGTGGCGTGCCTCTATTTTTCTGAGCCTATAAATATAATTTTAACATATTTTACCAGGAGCTTTACTTTAGTTTTTAGGTTTTAGAGAGGCTGCGGCCTGTTCTTCATTTATGGGCTGATTGGAGGCCTAGGAGACTAGGTTGGAGGCCATCTTCTTCATGGAAGGAGAGTCAAGCTTCAAGGATGATATCTATGGATTCTTTCCTCTTCTCCCTTTTTTTCTTTTCTCTTCCTTATCTTTTGAGCACTGTTTTGATGTGTAATTTCGTGTTCATAAATTAGTCCAGCTGTATTTAGGGATACTTTGAATCCTTTCTATGAATATTGATGTTTATGTTATCTTTTGGGTATATATTGATGTTTAGCTTTGTTCAATCATATGGTTCTTAATGCTTTTGAAGGTTTGATCAGCTTTTGAATGATTTGTTGAAATCTGATGAACCTAGACATAAGAATTTGGATCTTAGATCATACGTATGGTTGATGCATGTTCGACGAGTTCAATTAGCTTGGATGAGTTGATTCGCTAACTGGATAGAAATATATCTTTTAGCTATGTATAGCGAGTGTTTGAGAATAGATCGTTCATTAGTGGAGCATACACTAGTTCTCATGAAAACATAAGAAACATAGTGGATTAGGTAAATGACACCAGGGTTGATTGACCTAGACATAGGCTTTTGACTAAATCAGATTCTCAAGCTAACTTAACAATTCATTGATGTTGCTTATAAGGATTGCATATCATTAGTATGAAATAGGAGGTGAAGAAGGACTCCCTAGATTTCTAAACCATTATCTTTATTGCTTTTGTAGTTTAGATTTAATTTATTTGTAATTTCTTCATTTTATATGTTCTTGAATAGAATTTAGCTAAGTTATTAGTTGTTAGTTAGTAATGGAAGCCATATATCCTCGTGAGAATGAACTTTTACTCTATATCTGTATTACTTGAATGACCCGTGTACTTGTGGTACACAAATGGTCTAACAAGTTTTTGGCACCGTTGCCGGGGATAACAATTTAATTCCATTTTGCTAATATCAACAATGAGTTTAGTTGGTTCTAATTTGAGCTGTATAGTTCTTTTCTCATTTAAGTTACCATTCTTTGTAGTTTAGGTACAATAAATGGAGAATGAGCTACATCATTTGAGGCCTTTGTGGGAGCTCAAGACACCGCAATGGAGAACCTTAATCAGGCGTAGGAAGGCCTACCATCCAATCCATCACTTTTGTGATCAAACTGGCAATCAGTGTGGCGGTTTGCCTTGACAAAGTCCTACCGGGACTATAACTCAGGCCCTTCTTGGGAGGGAACCCAGGTTTTTATGTTCTTGTTAGTTTTTATGTTTTTAGTAAGTTTTAACTCATAAATATGCTAGTATGTTAGTTTTTGTAGTTTTAGTTAGTTTTTAGGCTTTTCTTGTATTTTAAGTTATAAGTATGTTAGTATGTTTAATTTATGTAGTTAAGTAGTTAGTATGTTTGATTTTTGTAGCTTTAGTTAGTTTTAAGTCTCATATATTTAGTACTTTGATTGTAGTAAGTTTAGTTAGTTTTTATGTTTATGTTTAGTTTTAAGTTATATACAGGTTAGTATGTTGATTTTGTTGTTTTAATACATTTTAGTTGTCCATAGTATGTTTTAGCCTTTTGGACAAGTTTTAGAGGTGTTGATCACTTCTTTGGGCAAAATTCTGCAGCAAAACTGAATTTGTTGCAGAATTCTGCAAGCTACTCTCATGCTGCGACGGGAGTCTATTGCACGCCACGGCATGACAGTTATTTCTGTGCGTATTGCGACCATAGCGCCGCAGCATAACAAGTGTTAATGCCGCAGCGTGCCCTTTTAAACTTGTTAAAAAAAAAAGAGAAGTTACTTGTTTTGGGTGCTACTGAAGGCATCCATTCTAATCAAATATCGTAGCATGGATGTTGTGTGTTGTGATATGTTATGTTTTAGTGTATATATTGTACATTATTTGTTACTTTAAGTGTTTTTAAATATTTGTAGTATTCTCAGCTCTCACATTCTAAATATTGATAGGCTCAGGTCCCCCACCATGAAAGTGAGGACACTTTTTCACTTAAGTTTGGGGGAGTATCATTACATTTTTTGTTATTCTAAGGTTGAATTTGTATAAAATGTTTTGATATTTTGAGTATGCAGTAATGATAGTCAGTATGTTATCATGATCATATGCTGAATTTGACTATTATTGATGGGATTCTGAGGCAAAATTTTTCAATTTTGATTGAATGATTGAATTGATGCTAGTGTGAAATTGGTTGTTCAATGACATAAATGTTTGTAATTTCATTACTTTCAATGAAACCATGTGTGATCAGAAGCATGTGAAATAGTTTAGTTACTTTTGATGTATGATTTACATTCCACTTGGATACAAGTATAACTTTGAAAATGATAAGAGTACGTGTTTATAGAAAGTTTATGGATGTGCATGTAGAGTTTCGATTATCCTAGAAGTTGTTTCTAAACTCTCTTGAGGCGAAATCTTAGATTGTGCATGACTGAGGAAATGATTAGGGCATTCTTTGGACTAATTGAGTTTTTAAGCCTACCTTGATATGATGATATCTCTAGGTCCTATTTTGAAGCCTGTTGATTATTTGGCCTTATATGTTTTTCATTCACCCACGTAATCCTTACCCTGTTAACCATTCTAATGCATGTGAAAGCATTGCATTTTCTTCCTACCTTCATTATTTGTTGAGTGCATACTATATGATTTCTTAAAGTGAGTCCAGTGAGTATGGTATGTATGTTCAATGTTAAATGAGTTTGAAGGAACCATTTGCAATAAAAGAAAAGAAACGAAAAAGTATTGCTTTGTTCAAAATAATCACAAAGAAAAAAAGGAGAATAAAAAAGCAAACAAAAAGAAAAGAAAACTAGAAAAAAGAAAGAAATGAATGGTTTTGGAGAGTTCTACCTTTTACTTTTGATTACCCTGAAGATAGTATCACTGGATGACTCAAGTGTTGGAATCATATGTTTATGTGTCTTGATGTTTGTATGTATCCCATTCCTTTTGTTCTTCACCCCATTACCATTGGCCTAACATTACATGCTGTAAAGACCCTCTTGATCCTCAGTTGTGTATGATTTACATTAGTAGAGAGAAAGTTTAGATTCAATTTTGTAGATTTGATGATTCATATACATGTATGCTTACAAGCTTATCCGGATGTGTATAACTTGAAAAGGAGAAGTTTATCTTGCATGTTCATGGAAAATGTGATTTGCATGAAAGAATGCTGAATTGTTTTATGTTTAGGATTGTGTATGTGTAGAGTTGATTATGAGATTTTTGTATTCATTGAGGACCAATGCAATCATTCTACACTGGTTCTAAAAAAGTAAAAATTGAAATTGAAGGCTACTGAATGCATGTTGAGTATAAATTGTTCAAGAAAGTTTACTTAGTCATACTTTGTTTTGCTCAAGTACAAGCAAAAGGTTAAGTTTGAGGGTGTGATAACTTCACAATGTGTAGTTATTTATGCCCCATATCTGTATTTCTCTAATTGCTAAAGTCCATGTATTTATGCTTATTTGGAAGATTTTGTGCTTATATTTGTTATATTCAATTCTGATACCTTTCCTATATGATATTGAGCAAACTGTACGTATTATGTTATTGATAAGTGGATTTTGCATTTGTCATTGATTTGGTGATTTCTCTATTGCAGGAAGAGCTACAAACAAGCAGATTGGTGGAAGATTTGGATCAACACTGATGAGAAAGCTCAAGAGGAACCCAAAGGAGCAAAAACAACAACAAAGTTGTGTTTGCTGCAGAATTATGCAGACAAACTTGTCACGCCGCAGTGCTAAGGAGTGTATGCCGCGGTGTGTGACTCCCCTGCATCAAAAGTCAGAGAGCTCGAAGATTTGAATGCCGCAATGCAAGCATGTTAATGTCGCAGCATCCCTGACCTAAATTGACACGCGCCGCAGTGTAGGCATGTTAATGTCGTGGTGTGCCTCTGTTTTTCTGAGCCTATAAATAGAATTTTAATAGATTTTACCAAGAGCTCCGCTTTAGTTTTTAGGTTTTAGAGAAGTTGCAGCCTGTTCTTCATTTATGGGCTGATTAGAGGCCTAGGGAGGCTAGGTTGGAGGTCATCTTCTTCATGGAAAGAGATTCAAGCTTCAAGGATGATATCTATGGATTCCTTCCTCTTCTTCCTTTGTTTATCTTCTTTTCCTTATCTTTTGAGCATTGTTTTGATGTGTAATTTTGTGTTCATGGATTAGCCCAGCTGTATTTAGGGATACTTTGAATCTTTTATATGAATATTGATGTTTATGTTATCTTTTGAGTATATATTGATGTTTTGCTTTGTTCAATCATGTGGTTCTTAATGCTTTCGAAGGTTTGATAAGCTTTTGAATGATTTGTTGAAATCTGATGAACCTAAACATAGGAATTTGGATCTTAGATCATACGTATGGTTGATGCATGTTCGACGAGTTCAATTGACTTGGAAGAGTTGATTCGCTAACTAGATAAAAATATATCTTTTAGCCATGTATAGCGGGTGTTTCAGAATAGATCGTTTATTAGTGGAGTTTACACTAGTTCTCATGAAAACATAAGAAACATAGTGGATTAAGTAAATGACACCAGGGTTGATTGACCTAGACATACACTTTTGACTAAATCAGATTCTCAAGCTAACTTAACAATTCATTGATATTGCTTATAATGATTGCATATCATTAGTACGAAATAGGAGGTGAAGAAGGATTCCCTAGATATCTAAACCATTATCTTTATTGCTTTTGTAGTTTAGATTTAGTTTATTTGTAATTTCTTCATTTTATATGTTCTTGAATAGAATTTAGCTAAGTTATTGGTTGTTAGTTAGTAATGGAAGCCACATATCCTCGTGGGAACGAACTTTTACTCTGTATTTGTATTACTTGAATGACCCGTGCACTTGCGGTACATAAATGGTCTAACATAACCCATGAGGGCATAAGTTGCAACACCCTACTGGGGATGTCACATTTCCGAACAATAATAAAACATCTACCCAAGTTATAAGTTATTTCATAATATATAATAATATAGGTTGTAAAAATATTCTTTTTGAACATTATATTATAAAATAAAATAAACAGAACATAAAATAAAATAACTATTACATATACACCATAATTATACATATGATTTTGTTTTTAATAGGTACAAATAATTTACATATTACAAACTATTTAATTAAAAACAATAAACTGTCGGGTTTAAAACAAACCATAAACTAGCCCAAGCATAATACTCAAAGTTTTGATTCTCCGAAGGATCTGCCTCGGGGAGATCATTAGAATACAGAAAACCTCGGTCAATGTTATCCCATGTCGCAATCAATCCATATGATATGGATGATCTCGAGGCTCGCCCTCCTCAAACTGCTCGTTCGGTTGTTGCTCTTCTTCGTACTGAAAATCCAACGGCTGCTCCTCTTCTACTTCCTCAACAACTTTACAGAACATAAATAATAATACAAAAAAATATATATACAAAGAGGTGAGACAATCTACATCAATACCAGCATAGCAGTAAAGAAAACGACAAAACATACAGATATAGCAGTTAAAACAACAAAATCATATTAGCACAGCATACATCATATCTCAACCAAGTATAAATGTCACATATGCAAAATATCATAAATCAGTTTATAACTATTCACACAGTGATGCAGATTAAATATGCCATGTACTCAGACTCATTCCTATTCCATGGAGCTAAACACAAACATCAGAGAGAATGATCCGGTAGATATATCCGCACATCAGGCTGCCTCAACCAACTATTACACAGTCAAATACGTCGTGTAAATAGCACACAATCAAATACGTCGTGTGAATGGTACACAGTCAAATACGTCGTGTACGTCCAGGCATAGTACCAGACAGTCCCCAATAGATCCTGATTAAGAATAGTATTTGTCGAGATCGCTAGTGTGTGTTATCAGTTACCACGGCCCAGAGGAGCTACCAACTGTCCACATGTGGAATCTACTGCACACTAACGCCTCTAAGTTCTCCACATGAACACACTATGCCTATCACACCCGCAACACGATGTAACTAATCTCGTCAGTCAATCGTCAATTTCAACCAAATTGACATACCACTCTATGTATGTAATGATCCATAATTACACAAATACCCTCAGTATCACCATAAATCATAATTACAAAAATATCCTCATTATCACCAAAATTACAAAAATACCCTTAGTATCAATAATTCCAAAGATAGTATGTCTCTACTTGACAGTACTATTTCCCAACATGTTCGGGTCCACCACTTTGGCCCGACAGTAAAAATTACTATTTCAATTAGTCGCGTAAACATTTTATTGTGTTTTTCGATCGCGTAAATAATTTTCAACGTTTTCTCAATCGCGTAGTTTAAAATCCACTACTTTAAATACGCGTAAGCTATTTCTACTGTTTTTCACTGTATAAAATATTTCTTGACGTTCCAAATTACATTTTTAAACTTTCCAAAACTAAAAATATTATTTAGACATTATTTTCTATTTTTCTTACAAAAATTACTCTAAGTAATAATTTTTTACGTTTTTCTCAAAAATTTGATTTTAATAAATTCTTCTACAGTTAATTTTATTTTTTAACTATGTAAAATATTTCCTTACTTTCTAAATGCCATTTTGAGACGTTCTTCAATACTTGCCCATTTTTAATCAATTTTGACAGCATTTCGTTTAGAAAATCTACTAAGTGATATTTTCTACGTTTTCCTTTTAAAAATTCTTTTATTTAATTATAACTATAAAATACACTTTGAAAATTAATAACATACTTTAAAAACTCAAAGGTAAGTATTTTTCAAGTGTCTAAAATTTATTTCTTTTCTATACTAGACTTCTAATAAAATTTTGTTTACTTATTTGGTTCTTGAAAATCCATTGTAAATGAATTCTTTTTAGGTTAACTAACTAGTCTACACATAAAAAATAAATTTTGGATTAATTATGCATTAAAAAGCATTTTTGACTGAATTCCACCATTCTTTGTACAAATCATTTTTAAATTATTTTTCCATCCTCTAAATTATTGTAAAATCCATTAACTTAATCAAATCAATTAAGTCATCCATTCAAAAATGGTTGAGAACATTTTGGTTCTCTTTTTTATAGTAAAAGCCGTGAGTTCTTCATCATGTGTTCTTTGAAACACTTATGCAAATCTCTACATATTATTTACATCTCACAATAGATATCATATATCTATGAACACATACCATATATTAAAGCAATCATAAAATACATACCAAAATATCAAAGCTATAGACATGCTTGCATGTATAATAAATCACAAATAGAAAAGACAATAAACATGCACACAAAATTAATCACAAATAGAAAAGACAACAAACAACCAAGTGAATGAATCCTTATGGATTCTTCACCACAATTACATCCATTTTCTCACCACCACACATGGTTGATAAGATAAAAGCTCCCTCTTACCTATAAGGAAGACAAGATCTCCTTGGACTCCTCCTTAGAAAATTTGTGTAGCTTCAACAAAAATCCTAACAAGTTTAAACAAATTATAAAGTCATAAATTACGGTTGAAAAAGATAAACCATAGATCAATCATGGCTTAGAATATCAAAAATCAAATTAGAAACAAGAAACAAGAATTTTCACCTTATAGGAAAGAAACTTCAAAGTGATTTTCCAAGCTCCAAATGGATGATTTTGTGAAAACTCACAACTAGATATATTCTTAGAATATGGTTTAGGTTTAGGAAATGATGTTGGATAAAATTTTAGATGAGTGAAGGTTCAAGAATGGTTGATGGCCAAATGGTGTATGGAGAGAAGTGTTGAAGTTTTCTTTGAGTTCATGAAAGGAAGAGATATGAGAGAATGATTTAGAATGATTGAATGAATTATTATGAAGTGAATAATACTCTTCCTCCATTATGCATGGCCGTAGAGCTCAATCAAAGAGCTAGCCACCTTTGTTGACAAATTTTGCTTCATAATGGCCTTTGATGGATTGAATGGTGGATGGCTAAGCTTCTAGCATCTTCTTGGTTGCATTATGAGAGCATAAGGCCAAAATTAGCATAGGAAATTCAATCAAAATTTGATTGATTTCATAAACCTATTTATGTTTAAGTTCTCCTAGTTTGTTTTAATTAATATTAGTTAGATTCCTTTGTATTTTAGTTAATCATTAGTTTACTTATAATCCTTAATCATCTACTTAATTATACTTGTACATTATCTAACTAAAATTTGATGAAAAACTAATTAGGTTTAATCCATTTAATTATCACTTAAACCCTTTAGATTAACTTAATTAGGTTTTAGACTAATTATTCCATTAAGTTAGGTTTTAAACCAACTAATCTACTAAATCTAACCGTTTTTATGGATTTTTAACCTTTTGGTTTAGAATTTTACAAGTCATCTACGTTGGTAAACTTTTCCTAAAAGTGGGTCCCACAAACCCAAACGTGGATCTCACAAAACAAATGTGGGTCCCACAAGCCAAATATGGGTCCCTCAGACTTTTCTGCATGATAAATATTTTTATTATACAGAAAAATCCTAAAAACTAAAAGATTGATATACGTATTATTCAGAATTGAGTTTAGTAAGATCTCCCAGCTCCAAATAATCAAACAAGATTTTCCCCGACCCGAAAATTATTATTTTCTTGACTCGGAGCAAATCACACAAAACAATCAAATGCAGTTACGAAATAGTCAAATTAATTTTATAACACACAGAAAATAGAAAACAGTACAATTAGGACAAAAATGTAATTTAACCAAAAGTTGGGGTGTTACACAAGTGAAGTAAAACGATCAAGAATAAACACCCTCACTCATGAATATGAATTGTTTAGAATGAACCAAGGATAAAGTATTTAAGATATGCAAAAGAGATTCACACACATTGTAAATCATCTTATTTCATTGGGAAAGACATTTTCTAATGAAGATCTTATTAACAAAGCCTTGAGATGTTTAAGCAGGAATTGGCAACCCAAAGTGACGGCTATTGCGGAATCAAGAGATTTATCAACAATGTCTCTAGCCACTCTCTTTGAAAAGCTCCAAGAACATGAGTTGGATCTCAATAAGCTCAATCAAAGCGAAAAGCATGACTAAAAGAAGAAGGGAATTGCTCTCAAAGCCACTTCATCCACAATTGAAGATGATGATGAAGATGATGAAGAAGGAGTAGGTTTGAGTTGAATGAATAAGATCTTAGTCTTCTTATGAGAAAATATGGAAGATTTCTTAAGAAGGAAGGAATTCAAAAAAGGCCACATTTCCCTCCAAAGAAGTCCTATCATAAAAGGGAAGGAACCTCATCAACTCTAACATGTTATGAATGTGGTAAACCGGGACATATGAAGATGAAATGTCCTATATATCTTAAGAAGACAGAGAAATTTGAAAAGAGACCTTCTAAAGAAAGAAAAGGAAGAAGAGCCTACATAGCTTGGGAGGACAATGATATGGATTCCACCGATAGCTCGGAAAATGAGGAAGCCCATCTATATCTCATGGTTTAAGGAGAAGAAGAAGAGGAAAGTGACACCGAGGTAACTTCTTCTAACCTAGTGTAATACCCCTTGATTTAATAACCACGACACAATCGTCATTATGCCACAGTCACTAGATCTAGACGTACTACAACTCAATCCACACATTCGAAAATTTGATCATTGTGCATATATAGAAAATATGAGCCTCGATATGAGATATATTTATATTTACTCGAATCCAAAACATAACATCAGCTTAAATAAAGATACATTTCCACAATCCATGTATAGAAGTAACACATAACAATGTTAAACATAAGTTTACATAGAGCAACTTCCATATAAAAGTTTGACCTCTCCCAAAGTCAAACACCTGAAGAGAAGAGTCATGCACTTGATCCTCCTCCAGATCTTCAACAAATGAACTTCCCCCTTGAGACACGTCATGATGCATAGGAACCTGAATAGGTGACACAACTGAAACCTCTCTAGGAAAGAGATGACGATCATCCCACAACTCCCCAATGGATATAGGGAACTCCACATGCATAAAAGTATGAAAGATGCTCGTAGTAGCTCTAGGATAATTACCACTCCGAATTAGGATCACATCCCCTATGTACGTAAAATGCCCCGCATCACGGTCGGAATGCCAGGCTTTCATGCCTCCATGGAACTGTATCCACATGCAACTGAAGGAAGCTTGTCCAGATGTCATCGCAAAGAGACAAAAATCAACCACAACTAAACTAAGTCAATCCAACTCGCTCTTTTCGCGGTCTTTATCCAAACATAAGCATAAGACAGAGTAATACAACAAAGAGGTGAGACATCCTACTTTTATTACCAATTATGGCAGTAAAGAAACATAACGGTACAAGACGCCCACATAGCAAAGCAACAATATTAAACAACAATAATCACATAGATAAAAGAAACAGTAAAGAGTCTCAGATAATAAACAATAAAACAGTTCAAATAATCATAACATCATTAAAACAATAGTCTAATCATCATATAAATGAGCGCCAAATAATATTCTGACTCACTATGCACGTGCACATGGTACCAAAAATTCTACTCCATGGAGCTAAACCAAAATCTCAGAGATGAGCGTTCCAGAAGATCTGCCCCCCTTAATGACAATCTACGTCGGACCTCGAAAAGAATAGTCCTTGTCGGGCTCGTAATGCATTGCAACAATTTATCATGGCCAGAGGTATATAATGTGATAACATCATCACGAAATGAATCATCGCACCTTACGCCCCCCAAGATCCATCATAGATCTCACTATCTGATTCTCGCTCAACTCATAGGCTCAAGCAGCCTTTTAATAGTCATCGACTGAGCAATTGACCAATGCATGTTGACTCAATGCATAATTATGTATATTCAACAATAATGATATACTTTCCATAACACGTCAGAATTTGGCCAAGTTAAACATCAATAGAATTTTAGTCCCAAACATGGATCCATAATAGCATAGTATTAAGTTCGCAAGAGTGATAACACACTTTTTGAGGTTCATTTCGGGGTTTCACTTTAACTTAACAATTCTTATGAAACCAATACAAAGTTTCGCTTTGATTAACGTTTCTTATGAAATCATTATAAAGTTTCACTTTAATTAACATCTATTATGAAATCATTATAAGGTTTCACTTTAATTAACATTTCATATGAATTCATTTTCTAGAGGGATTCTCTTGAAGTCCTTCTTCAATCTTCATTCCTTTAGATTAGTCAAGTTCTTTAGTCTAATCAAATTATGCTTACTTAAAAATCACTCTAAGGTTTTACAAATCTCACAAACTCTCTTGCTCTTCCCTTATGTTCAAAATCATTCTAAGTCATAAGATAAAGTCTTGTTCTTTATTCTTTCCATTTTATGAACTCCTAAGGAATTTAAAATTTTCCAATCATCTAAGTCTCCATTTTAACACTACATTTTGTGGCATTTTGCCTTAAGAGGCCGTGAGTTCTAGGGGTTTAGAAACCCAAAATTTTTATTTCTCCATTCATCAATAACCATTTAATTAGTTAGTCTTCCAACTTACATCAATGTTTTAAATCTTGGACACCCTATTTTAGGGCACATGGTCGTGAGCCTCAAGTGGAAGTGCAAGGAACCCTTGCTTCCCATTCATAATTCCAATCTATTACAAACAACCCAAGATTACCAACATACACCAATACACCCACAAAATCACACAAAAGCACATTAAATCCAAATAATCAATAGAAAACTATAAAATCAAGAGAACAACCCATGCGAGGGTTTCTCACAATCCTCATACAAACAAGTTTCCCACCACCAATAGAGGTTGAAGTGGATAGTCTCCCTCTTACCAAGAGAAGACAACACAAAAACAAGCTCCTTTCTCCTTTGAAATTTCGTCCTCCACCTTCAAGAACCCTAAGAACATCAAACTCACAAGAAACACAATCAATACTTGAAAAAGGTATCCATTATTACCAAAGTGACCATGGATTACAAAAATGAGGGGGAAAAAGGAAAAAGCCATGAACTTTTACCTTAAAGTTTCAAGCTTTAAGTCTTGAAGAGATGAAAATGAAAATGGTGGATTTTGATGATGGTCACAAAAGAGAAAATGTTCTAAGTGATGAGAAATAGTAGGAAATGAGGTTGGTTGGATGAAATGCTTGGATGGCCCAAAAATGGTGGTCTAGGCCGTGGAAGAGGAGAGGAAATGGAGAGGAAATGTTGAGTTTTTGAAGATGGTCACCAAAGGAAAATGTCTTAGAATGGTGAGAGGAAACAAAAAATATGATTTGTTTTAGCAAGCTAATGGAGATGGTCTCCAATGGTGGCTGCAACCGTGGGGTGGAGAGGAAGAGAGGAAGAGAGAACTTGAGAGAAAATGAGAGGAAGAAAGGATGGAGAGAGAAAGTGATAGTTTTTTAAATGAGTAAATGAAAATGTGATGAAATGAAAATACAAATTTTGGCTCCCCAAAATGATGCATTATTGTGGAAACAAGGAGAGAGAGGAGGGAAAAGTGAGCTTCATGCATGCATAGGAAATTTCTAGGAAGCTTCCTTGAGGAGCTTTTGATTAAACAAATCATTCTTCTTGAAATAAAGAAGATTAGATATGACATAAAGTGGATTTTCTTTAGATAAGGTAATAGGATTTTTATTACTATCTATTATCCAATGGACAATTATCACAGTTAACAAAACTAGTATTAATTATCCAGTGGGTAATAGAGTATATCGCAAAAATCTTTATTCGTCAGAACATACCATAGTTTTATTTATCAGATAAAATTTCGAAAAACGTAAAATCTCGTAAACTGTATCTGGCCTTGGGTTTAGTAAGATCCCACTTCGACGTTTCCACAGTTCAAGGTTCTCAAGAAAATATCTCATTTCCCGACTTCGCTCAGCGCGCACACAAAACAAAAAATATATTAAAATATATTACAAATATTATAAAATGACTATTTATCATGAAACTATTAATTTTCGGGGTGTTACACTTAGACTCCTCACCCTCCTATAGTGAATTACAAGATGCTTTTCAAGAATTGCTTAATGAATCCTTGAGACTTACTAAAATGGTTTTAACTTCCAACAAAACAATCTCCTTATTGGCAAACAAAGTTTCTATTTTAACTAAGGAGATTGAAGAGCTCAAAGTTGAAAATGAGACTCTTGGATTTATTGATGCTAACTCATCATGCATAACTTGTTCCTCACATGACAATGCATTCATTCAATCACCTTGCTCATCATGTGAATCATTTGAAAAGGAAGTTGAGGATTTGAAAAATACTCTTGCCAAATTTACCTTTGGAAGGGACAATTTAAATGTGTTACTAGGGAAACAAAGATGTGTTTTTCAAAAAATCGGGTTGGGGTATAATCCAAACAACCAACAAAAATCTTATAAGAATTTCTTTGTTTCCTCAAGTACACCAAATAGCCCCTTTATCAAATGCTTTCATTGTGGTAAGAAAGGGCATAGTGCATCAACATGTAATGTAAGAAAGAATATCAACACCAAAGTTAGAACTAAGAAGGTTTGGGTCCCTAAGGGCACCTTGCCCAAAGCTAACACACAAGGACCCAAGGGAATTTGGGTACCAAAGGTCATAATTTGAATTTGTGTTGTAGGTGTGCTTGAAGTCTAAAAGCTCAAGTTGGTATCTTGATAGCGAATGCTCCAAGCACATGACGGGTGATGGATCCAAGTTCTCATTCCTTGCACCAAAGAAGAGTGGACATATGACATATGAGGACAACAATAAAGGAAGGATTCTTTGCATTGGAAAAATTGGTAAGAGTTCCTCTACTTCAATTGATAACCTCTTGTATGTAGAAGGACTAAAGCACAACTTGTTAAGCATAAGCCAATTATGTGATAAAGGAAATAAAGTTATCTTTGATTCTAATTGTTGCATAATTGAAGGTAAGGATGATAAACAAGTTAAGTTTATTAGTCATAGAACTGATAATATATATATGATTAACCTTGATGATGTTACCTCTCAAAATGCAAGATGTCTTATGAGTAAAGAGAGTGATTCATGGCTATGACATAGGAGAATTGCACACATTCATATGGATCACCTAAACAAACTTGTTTCTAAAGATTTGGTGATTGGTCTTCCAAAGCTCAAATTTGAGAAAAATAAACTTTGTGATGCATGTCAAAAGGGTAAACAAATAAAGGTTTGTTTCAAAGCTAAAAATGTTGTTACTTCTACAAGACCTTTTACAACTTTTGCATATAGATCTTTTGGACTATCAAGAACTATGAGCTTTGGAGGTAACTACTATGCTTTCGTGATTGTGGATGATTACTCTAGATATACATGGACTCTTTTCCTTACTTATAAGAATGATGTCTTTCATGCATTTAGAAAACTTGCAAAGGTTATTCAAAATGAAAAGAATTGTAGCATTGCATCCATAAGAAGTGATCATAGTGAAGAATTTGAAAATCATGAATTTGAAATGTTTTGCAATGAAAATGACATTGAACATAATTTTTTTGCTCCTAGAACTCCATAACAAAATGGAGTGGTTGAAAGGAAAAATCGATCTTTAGAAGAGTTAGCAAGAACTATGCTCAATGAAACAAGCCTTCCTAAGTATTTTTGGGTGGATGCGGTTAGTACCGCTTGCTATGTTATGAATAGGGTTCTAATAAGGCTCATTTTAAAGAAAACCTCCTATGAACTGTACAAGGGAAGGAAACCAAAAATTTCTCACTTTCATGTATTTGATTGCAAATGCTTTGTTTTGAACAATGGAAAAGATAACCTAGGCAAGTTTGATGCTAAATTCGTTGAGGGAATATTTCTTGGTTACTCACTTAGTAGTAAGTCCTTTCGAATTTATAATAAAAGAACTATGACTATTGAAGAATCTATACATGTTGCTTTTGATAAAACTAACCCAAATGAGCCGAGAAAGGATGCTACTGATGATATTATAGATACCTTATCCAACACACACTTAGAAGTCAAAGAAGAAGTGCAAACGAGTAAAAGTCAAAGAGAGGAAGCACAACTACAACAAGAGGAGGATACTTCAAATGATCTTCCAAGAGAATGGAGAACTTCAAGATATCATCCTCTTAACAAGGTGATAGGTGATGTATCGAAAGGGGTAATCACTCAAAATTCTCTTAGAGATACATGCAATCATTTGGCTTTTGTTTCTCAAGTTGAACCTAAAGACATAAATGAGGCCATTAATGATGAACATTGGATCTTGGTGATGCAAGATGAACTAAACCAATTTGAGAAAAATCAAGTTTGGGAATTAGTTTCAAGGCCCAATGATCATCCTATAATTGGCACCAAATGGATTTTTAGGAATAAACTAGACGAAACAGGCTTAATAACAAGAAACAAAGCTAGGCTTGTGACTAAGGGTTATAATCAAGAAGAAGGAATAAATTATGAGGAAACATATGCTCCCGTAGCTATATTAGAGGCAATTAGAATGCTACTTACATATGCATGCATCATGAATTTCAAGCTTTATCAAATGGATGTTAAAAGTGCCTTTTTAAATGGTTTTATACAAGAACAAGTGTATGTGGAACAACCTCCTAGTTTTGAAGATTTTGAACTTCCCAACCATGTTTTTAAACTGAAAAAGACCTTGCATGGCTTAAAACAAACTCCTAGAGCTTGGTATGAAAGGTTGAGCAAGTTTTTTTTAGAAAAAGGGTTCTCTAGAGGAAAGGTTGACACTACACCTTTCATCAAACATAAAAAGCATGATATACTTCTTGTTCAAATATATGTTAATGATATCATATTTGGTACCACTAATGAGTCTCTTTGTAAGGAGTTTGCTAATGTTATGCAAAGTGAATTTGAGATGTCTATGATGAGTGAGCTCAATTTCTTCCTTGGTCTCCAAATCAAGCAAACAAAGGAAGGGACTTTCATAAGTCAATCCAAGTATTGCAAGGAGCTACTCAAAAAATTTGGAATGGACAATTCCAAGTATATGGCTACACCAATGGACACTTTTTACTATTTGGACAAGGATGAATGAGGTAAATTTGTAGAAATCTCAAAATATAGAGGTATAATTGCCTCACTCCTTTATCTTATAGCAAGTAGGCCATATATTATGTTTAGTGTATGTATGTGTGCTACATATCAAGCTAATCCTAAAGAATCATACCTATGTACTGTAAAACGAATTATGAAATATCTAATAGGCACTTCACAAATAGGTTTGTGGTACCCTAAGGGTGCTTTATGTATACTAATTGGTTATTCTAATTTTGATTTTGTTAGATGCAAAATGGATAGGAAAAGCACTAGTGGGACATGCCACTTGCTTGGAAGCTCACTAGTTTCTTGGCATAGCAAGAAACAAAATAGAGTGGCATTGTTAATGGTTGAAGTTGAATATATTGCAGTTGGGAGTTGTTGTGCTCAAATTCTTTGGATGAAATAACAACTTCTAGACTATAGTCTTGTGTTGGATCACATTTCTATAAGGTGTGATAACACAAGTGTAATCAATTTATCTAAGAATCCCATTTTGCATTTTAGGACCAAGCATATTGAGATTAGGCATCATTTCATAAGGGATCATGTTCAAAAAGGTGATTGCTTGCTTGAATTTGCTGAAACCACTAAGCAACTAGCTGATATCTTCACTAAACCATTAAACAAAGAAACATTCTTCAATATAAGAAGAGAACTTGGCATATTGGATCAATCATGCATCTAATTCTGCTGCATAATCTGTCCCTTGCTGCATAATTGGTCATTTGTTGCACTATATGGTTGCATAATTGTCTTACCTTGAATTATTGTTGAATCCAATATTGACTTGAGCGTCGGAGTTTCCCCTAAATTTGTTTTGCAGGTGCTTAATCCATGCTTAAGTCCCTTAATTTCTTTTAATCTTGTTCCTGCTGAAGAAATTTGCACTGTAGTTCTCTTGAAGAAGAAAATTCTGTGTTTGGAATACTTTTATAGTGGTTGGGGTTGATGAAGGTGAAACCAAAGTATCATGGCAAAAGTTGGTGGTTTAAGAACTGGATTCTTGAAGAATTCGTTTTGGTTTCGGAAGTTCAATTGGAGCATCTTAGTTCTCTTTGGAATAAAATGATCTTGGTGCTTTTGAAGAAGAAAACTCAACTTATGAGCTGCATTTATGATGTTTTAAGTATTGAAAATATGACCAACCTCAAAATGGCATAAGTCAGAGATTTTTATTACTTCTGAAGAATATAAATATGATTTGGGATGCATTAATGGTGCATAGAGTGGATGAAAGTAAAGCAAAGTCACGATGGTTCTCAAAGATAGCTTATACTTGTGGTTGCATTTTTAAAAGGATGAATTTCTGGAGGATTTCTGGTTTTTGGTAAAGAAGAAGAGAAAATTTGGACTTAAGTAAAACGTCAACATATGGATCATTGTCATGATGGTTTGAGATGATGAACTTGAGGTCAAGCTAAACTCACTCATAAAATGGGAAAAAATTGATATCTTTTGAACTGATTTCCTGAAGTTTTTACGGCCTTGAGGATGAAATAATCAATTAGGAAGAGAAACTAATCTATTATTTGGCCCTGGGAATTCATTTAGCAAGTTAAAGTGCTCTCTGCCAAGCCCAAATAACCAATTAGGTAAGCCTTATAACCGATTACCCTGTATATGAGACGTTTTACTGCTCTCTGGCAAGCACAATAACCGATTAAGTGAATCAGACTAACTGGTTATTAAGAGCAACCTGTGACTCAATTTTGATTTCCTATGAGCTAATCGGTTAGCTCACTTTCCTAACCTATTATTCCCCTCAACCCATGGCCACCTTTTTCTGATTCTCCACACAATAACTGGTTACCCAATTTACCTAACTGGTTATTGGGTCTTCAAAAAACACAAACTGTGACCCCCCTTTCATTCTCATGTGACCTCATTCCTCCATGGTCTTCTTCTTCCTCACCCACACCCACTCACACCCACATACTAAAACACCTCTTCCACTTCAGATCCAACCATAAACCACCCTTAAGACTCATTTTCCATCACTTTTCTTCATTTATCACCAATCAAAATCTCCATTTCTTCCTTTTTTTTCCTCCCCTCACATTTTCTCTCTCCTACCGTGCCCTAAACCCCTTTTTTCATCCATGGCAAGTAGCTCTTCACACCCCAAAAGGGCACGGACCAAAAATCCATCGGTACCCAATGAACCTCCAGCCCTTGAATTTGATTCTGACATTCATCTTAGCTTGGACCACAGAAAATTTTTCTCTCTCAAGAAGCAAATACACAAATACAAGTTAGAGTTTCAAGCTAGGAATATCATCCAGCCCGAGCACATGGACTAGGAATTCTTCATTCAAGAAGGTTTCACATTTCTCACAGAACTCTTAGAATATCATGGCTTGAAAACCTTTGTCTCTGCTCCAAGCAAGTACTACTATCTTGAAGCTACTAAAGTATACTTCTGCAATTTGAGTATTACGGGTGGTAACTTAATTTCTGATATAAAAAGGCATAGGATAGTAATAACTCCTAATCGTTAGAATACTTTGTTTGGACTTGCTCATGCTAGGGAGAGATTTACAATGGATAGTCATAGAACTTAAGAAGGTTTTAATAAAAGTGAGGCTTTTGCAAGCGTGCTTCGACCTGATATCCGTATTGGAAACAAGAAAAGTTTTACTGCTGGTTACTTGAATCATAAGACCAACTTCTTCATTATATTGTGACACACATTCTAGCTTCACGGGCTAGCAATTTTGGCCTTGGTGGAAGAAGAAGACATCTTCTTAATGTGGGCAATGAAATAGAGGCTACACATTAATTGGCCATTTTTCATCATGAACTACATGATGAAGACCAAGAATAAGCTAATGATGGACCTTCCTTATGCTCTTGTTGTTGCAAAAATCTTGGATCAATACAAGCTTAATCTTCATGAAGATGGTGTGATTGATCTCGCCAGCCACAACAAATTTAGTCTAGCCTCCATCAACCGAATGCAACTCAAGAAGGTAGATGATGTATGGGTTTACGAGAGAAGACATGACGCACCAGTAGTAGCATAAGAACCTAATGAGCCTATGGAAGAAGCTCGTGCCACAAATGAAGACCGCATCCTAGAAGCCATTGTAAACATGCAAGTGAGTATTGAAGCCCAGATTACGAGTTTTCACATATATTAAGAACACAACAACACTGTTATCTATGATCGCCTGAGTGCTATGGAAGATCGCTTGGATAGGCTTAAGCGCCGTTATCCACAACCTGAGGATCATGGGACTTAGGCATAGAGCATTTCAATTTCTTTATTATGCTTATGCTAATCTAATCATATTGTTTATCTTTTGAGTATGCTGATAGCTTATTGCTAAACATTAGTCTGACTTTGATACTTTTTGGTATGACTTGAACAATGCTTTGTCATGAATAATCTCTTAATATGCATATACTCTGATCTCATTACTGGTTCATTATTGAATATCAATGGTTTTATGCTTAAGAATATGTTATTACTTCTCTCCTTTTCGGAAAGTTCTTTTTGATTATGTCAAAAGGGGGAGAAGGTTTTTGGCTTACACGCCATTGAGAAAAGCAAGGTAAATTTCCAAAAGGTATATTTGTTAAATGAATAAAATGATCTTGGGATTCCAAAACTAAGGGGGAGCTGTGCATCTCTGATATCATCACCTCTTGAAAAATAGAGGGGGAGTAAGTCTCTAACACTTTTTGTGAATTCCAATTTAAACTAATCTTTTTTCAATAGTTGTTTGTCATCATCAAAAAAGGGGAGAATGTGATTGACATTGACTAAAGCAATGGTTTTGATGATAACAAATAAGGAAGATTGAAATGGTTAGCATATACGTCTTAGATATTGTGTAAAGGTATTTTAGGATTCACTCTAAGCTCATTGAAATGGTTTTTCTCTCTTCCTAAAATGGCTTTGCAAAATCATGTTTTATACTTAAGAAAATTAGGTTTGGATTCTAGCAAAATATTTAAGCAAAACTCACTTGGTTGGACTGTTTCTGAACATGGCCTAATCGATTAGGAAGATTGCCTAATCGATTATTTGTCAAGACAGAGGTAGTGCCTCTTCATTTATAAAGGTCCTAACTGGTTAGAGGATTTGTGCTAATCGGTTAGTATGGTTTTTGGAAGAAACGTGAACTGAATTTTTATAATGTTCTAACCGATTATGATGTCCATCTAATTGATTATTTGTGAACTCAAAGGCTAATATTAAAAAGCCTAACCGATTTGGGACTTAGCCTAATTGGTTAGTGTGTATTTTTTAAGAAACAAAATCTGATTTATAAGATGTCCTAACTGATTAAGGTATTAAGCTAATTGGTTAGTATGATTTTAATACATCACAGGAAATGACTTTTGTGAAGGCCTAACCGACTAGGGTTCCTCCCTAATTGGTTATTTGGGAAACTAGTCAACACGTTGAACGGCTCTTTCACAGAGCATTAAATGTTTCCAACCACCCCAACAACTCTCATTTGTTCTTTTACTATATATCTAAGTAGTTTGGCATTTATTCGGGTTAAGGAAAAACAATCTAAACTTACTTTTTGAGCATTAAATTTGTTTTTCTACCATCTCTTTAATCTTACTCTGTTTTGAGCTTTACAAGAGAGAATCCTTAATACCCATAGTCTTCAATTTGTATTATCTATTCTTGAGAGAGTTTCAATCCATCTATACTTTGTATACACTGTAAAAGAGAGGGTGAGACATTCCTCAAATTGTAAGAGTGAGGTATCCCTTGAAATAGAGACCTAAGCACAAGGATGAGGCATCCCAAGGTGTGTTGAGTGCTCCATTTTGTAAAGGTTGTCAAGCACCTGTTTGAAGCTTGAAGATATAGTAGAAATCTCGGGTGTTTACTTGAAGACTAGACGTAAACTACAAGTGGATTGGTGGCTGAACCATGATAAAGCTTTGTGTTTGTCTTCCTTAACTCATCTCCTTTATTTTGTGCACTCTTTTATTGAATATATTGCATACTATCTTACTTGATTGTTATACTTACAAGTGAAAGCCATCTATTCTCTCTATCTATTCAATTCTAATAAACAATAGCTTCAACAAAAATTGATAATCAAGTGTTTTGCTAAAGAATTGCAAAATTATTTTACAAACTCAATTCACCCCCCTCTTGAATATTGAGACCACTTGGGAACAATAAGTAGCTTCAATACTATTAGAAATTGCTTCTCTACTTTGTAGACCATGACAATACTTTAGCGATTTATTTCTAACGCTCAAGCAACATTAGTATTGCCTTCACTCGACAGGCTCAACATTGTCGACTAGTAGACTGAGTGTCCACTTGGCACCTTCTTAATAGTTTTAATACTGCCACATGTCACATACTGATATGTGCAAGTTTATATCATGTCTGTCATAATTAATTTTTTATTATACTCCCAACAAGCTTTAACTGCCCTCTGAAGTTCCCCAATCCTCTTTTCTTGTTCCTCCAATCTCTCATTCTAACATCGGATGACATCTATAAGATCTCGATTAGGGAATTGTCGTTGAGAAGGAGTTTCCTAATAGGATAATGCTTCATAATATAAATATGGATAAATATAAATTTAGATTGATTTGAAAATAGATCTTGAACCATTGGGTTAAGCCGAGCCAAAAGTGGATAAGATTAAATTTGACTAATTCAACTGATATTTTTTGTCAAGTTATTTGAACAGCTAACACCTCTAAAAATAACTAATCCAAAAGTTACTAACAAAAAAAATTGAGAAGAGAGTATATAGCTCCCTTGAAGTTTGAACATTTTACAAATCATTAACACAAATTTTAAAACTTTCTCAATTAGTTCCTAAACTTTAATTAATGTTCTAATAGATCCTTATATTTAATTTGAATCCATTAATTCATTAAGGATAATACTGCATGATATTATTTTATTTGTATTAGCATTAATTAAGAACTATTTATTAAAATTTAATTTTAAATATATTTTCTTCCTTACAAAATAAATAAAAACAAATTTTGTTTTAAAAAAATTATTTTTATTAATTTTATAAGGAAGAAAATAGATTTAAAATTAAATTTTAATAAATAAATTAATAAATATTTATTAATTAATGTTAATACAAATAAAATAATACTATATAATTTTATTATTAATAAATTAATAAATCTAAATTAAACATAATACTCTATTAAAATATTAATTAAAGTTAATAAACTATTTAAAAAATTTTAAAATTCATTATAATAATTTTTAAAAAATCAAAATTTAAAAATATTGCATACTCTTTTTTAAAAAAATTTCAGCAGTATTAATGTAGCATTAATTTTCTATTCACATAGGTATAGTATTATTATCAACAACCAAACACAGCACATTGCCCCAAAATTTAAATTTCAATTTCAATTTCAATTTCTAGCTGTGGGACTACCGCCTACTCACAACCCGCTTCGTCCTCTGCGTCTCAACTTGGCGCTCCACCACATGAGGATTCAAAGGATTCTGTGACGTCGTATGCGTGATTCCCACGGCTAGTGCACTGCACGGCGAAGAACAAGGACCTAGGGTTCTGGCTCTGCACACCCCAGTGGTTCGACCATGGCTTCTGGTTCGCCTCGGAACCGTATCGATCAGGTCCTTCTCTATTTTCATTCCGAACCCTAGACGATGCCGTTCACTACCACATTATCTGCGCACACTTTCTGCTTTTCTCCCATTCTTTCTTTCAAGGAACTGAACAAAAAAAAAAATCGAATTTCATTCATTTCGTTGCTTACAAATTTGCATGAGAAGATAAATTGAAACCAAGAAAAATGTCAGTGTTTGAATGTGGCTGCTTAATTTGTGGTTTTTTTTTTCTTATGTTTCTTGTTGGCTTTTGCAAACTCAATGGATTGTTTTTCACTGGTGTTTCTGGCTTTTGTATAATGCAGTTTTATGCTTCAAAGAAAAGGAAAGCTACGTCACCTGTTTCTAAACTTGGGAGATCTGAAAAAGGCGCAAGTCATGGGGTTGATGGGTCTCCAAGTGCCAAAGGTACTTTGGACAGTTACTTGGTTACGTCGCAGGATGATTGCAATGTCGCCAGGCTGTCGAACATGGCTGCTGATTCTTTGGCTAGGCAGGAATCAGTTAAGAGAAATTTAGCGTCAGAGATTAATAGTTCTCTTGACAATGAACCTAATAAGCCACCTGTTTCATCAGCTCAAGGTCATCAACCCTCTCAAGCTACTCAGCCGGGACTAATAGATGAATTGCCCAAGGCGAGTGGCGGGGTGGTTGAAGACCCTGTCCAGGAACACAACTGCAGTGATTTTGGACAGGGTGCAGAAAACTCGGAGCTCAAACAGTTTGCAGCAGACTTTTTGTCTCTGTATTGCAGGTACTTTTTGACATATTGTTTCTCTTTGTGAATAACAAGATTTGCAGGGCCCTCTGTTTCCAGTGGAGATGTGCAATCAGGAGTGCGGCTGCTGGTTAATTTCTTTTTTCTCTTCTTTTATTTACACATCTATTTTTTATTAAACTTTTAAACTATACTACATGCAGCGATTTACACCCAAGCATTAATTTGCCATCGGAGATGAAAGTGGATGACTATAAGAGACATGGTTCCCTGACATTAGAAGAGGAAAGTAGTAGTTTACCCCTGAAGTGTAATGACACCAGTAAATGTGGTGAAAACATCTCCAGTGCGAAGATCCCTGAAGACATCAAGTCTGATGCTGTTGGTAATGCTATGGCATATGTTTCTGGCTGTTCTACAAAGGTTAAACCTGAATTTGTACTAGCTTGGATTTTCTAGCCAGATTCCTACTGCAGTTTATGATATATTTTGATATTTTGATGCTTTGCCTTCTGAGTGGCAGGTTTCTGTTGGTGGTGATACTATTGCCCTTGACACAAGCTTTAGAAAATGTAGTTATACGCCTAACTCATCTATGAGTATGGTGGAATGTTATACGCCAGGATCTTTGATTGTTAAAGCTTGTGTTAAGGAGACTCCAAAGTCAACATGCGGAAGCTCAATGTTTTCACCTGGAGAGGCTTTTTGGAATGAAGCAATTCAACTTGCTGATGGTTTGTGTGTACCCATGGCTAATGATTCTTCTAAGATTGTAGAAGAGAGTAATGTGGTGGATGACCAATTTCAGATGAAGAACTCATGTAACTTACAAAATTATGATGGCAAGCCAAGGAAAATATTGGATCAAAGCAAAAGCAGAATCTGGAATACAGAAATGAGTTCTCCATTAGGGTTGGTTGGGATGCACCTGAAAGATTCTATGAAAGAAGTGTCCAACCTTCCTGTTAAACATTTTGATTTTTCGTTTGAGGACAATAATTTGGATGAAAATACTCTGCAAAATTGTTGTGTTGATGATCTGATCAATGTTACTCATGGGGCTGGCAGACAGTATGAATCTGGTTCTGTAACAGGTCATACATATGAAAAGATGAATGAAGTGCAAGAGAAGAATTTAGTACATGCAGTATGCAAAAGAGTGAATTTATCAAGTCAGGATAATGTTAGTATGACATCTAATTCACCCCTCAATGATGTCAGGACAGCGATTAGTACACATGCATCTGATGAAGCTAGTACTCCTTCAAGTAGTGTGTCACTTAATGATCATTTAGACCTAAACAGCTGGCTTCCACCTGAAATATGCAGCATATATAGAAAGAAAGGAATCTCAAAGCTTTACAATTGGCAGGTAAAGATACATTTTATGTCGAAATGCTTTTATGTCATTATATTGATTTACTATGCATTATATTCTGTCTATATAATTGATTTCATCCCTTCTACCAGGAGGAACATGATTACTGAGTTTTTCTGCTTTTTTCTTCTATATATATCCATTTTTTAATCCTGGCTGCTACTTTTTTCTATTAATTTATCTTAATTTCTTTTTTCAAAAGTTCTGGCTTTGTGGTTGACTTGGGTCTCACTTTGATTATAGTTCCATTTTTTGCCTGGATTTCTTCTCATTGCTCATTAGCTGTGGTCTGTGGAGTATAACTTTACCGAGAACTGAGAAGGTTCTTAAAAATGGTTTAAAAGCTTTTGGTTTCTGGCATATGTAAATTTAATCATAGTTTTTATTTATTTTCTATTTTTTAGGTTGACTGCCTTCGGGTGAATGGTGTCCTACAGAGAAGAAATCTTGTATATTGTGCTTCTACAAGGTATTCTCTCATGTAACTGGAAATTACTGTAAACCTTATGTCATATTTCTGTCCTCTTCATTTATATAAGGTTAAAGAATTAGGTGGGGTGGAACATAAATTTGGGGAATGGGGTGGTGTTTGATTTAACATTGTCTTCTCTCATAAGGTGGCGTGGACAATAGCATAATAAATTTCATTTTCCACCATAAGGATTTCATTTAGAGAGAATGCTAGAGTCTCAAATTTGGTAATGACTACCCGCATATTATGCATTTAATCAATAAATATGAATGTATTGTTTCATTTCATATTCCTTTTCTTGTATAGAACCTCTCATCTAATTGAATCTATAGATGATTTTATATTCTTGTCTCTGTTATTGCTGAAGTCCTTATATTGTTTCTGTTAGAGATAATATAGTTTCATTATGTTTTGGGCTTAAAGCTCATATTCTTACAGCTGTACATTCCGTTATTTCTATTAGACAATTTTGGTTTCCATCTGTAACTGCTACTGCTATATAAGGCAGTAGCTACTCTGTACAGAATAAAATTGATCAATACAATTCTCATTCAATTCTTTCTCTCTTATGCCCTATAGTTTCTCTAAAGCTATTATGGTATCCAGAGCTTGTAGTTCCAAAAGCCATGACTTCCGTTAATCCCTTTGCAAACCCTAGCACACCACAATTCACACCTTCTCATCCAATTTCGTTAAAGCTTGATAATAACAATTTTCGCCAATGGAAGCAGCAAATTGAGGGAGTAGTTCATGGCCACAAACTCCAGAAATTCATCACCGATCCGCGAGTTCCATCAAGGTTTCTCACCGATTCGGATCAAGAAAACAATGAGGTGAATCCTGCATAC
Organism: Ormosia emarginata; assembly: GCA_029884605.1. Classification (NCBI taxonomy): domain Eukaryota; kingdom Viridiplantae; phylum Streptophyta; class Magnoliopsida; order Fabales; family Fabaceae; genus Ormosia; species Ormosia emarginata. Next base: position 6,861,586 of record JAQQTP010000074.1, read on the forward strand.
AGTGATTGGGAGCAGCAAGATGCGTTGATTTCGACTTGGCTTCTTGCTTCAATATCCGATTCCTTACTCTCACGAGTCGTCAATTGTGTTCATGCTTGGCAGATTTGGGATGAAATCCACACATATTTTCATAATCTCGAGTACAAAAGCTAGGCAACTTCGTTCTGAGTTGCGATCTCTAGCAAAAGGTAATCGATCTGTTTCTGAGTTTATTCAGCATGTTCGCTCCCTTTTTGATTCCCTTCTGTCCATTGGAGATCCGATTCCTCCTCGGAATCTTCTGGAAGTGACGCTCGAAGCGCTTCGTGAGGATTTTGATCCTGTTGTGGCTGCGATCAACAGCAAAACTGAGTCTGTATCCCTTGATGAACTCGAATCAGTTCTCCTAGCTCACGAAGCTTGACTCGAAAAGAATAAGAAGAATGTTCTTCATGATTTGGTCTCTGTAAACCTTACACAAGCTCCCTCTCAAAGATCGGGATCCTGAAACTTCACCATTTCCACTGCTCCGACTACTTCGTTTCAGAATGAGCAGTTTCCAGAGAGTTATTCTCATGTTGTTGGTGGTGAATTGTCAAACAGAGGTGAAGGCTTTCGTGGTGGCAAGTATTGAGGTGGCAGGTATCGAGGTGGCAGGTATCGAGGTCATGGTGGTGGTGGACGTTCCGGTGGTTGTTCTAACATCCAGTGCCAACTCTGTAAAAAGTATGGGCATGATGCCAATGTGTGTTACTATCGGTATTCAAATTCTGACTAGTGGCAACCTCCCTTCATGTACCAGAGGCCACCACCACCATCTATGTTCACTCATGCTGCTAGACCTCCTCCGTTATCTCAATCCTATGCAGCACCACCCAGGCCACAACAGCCACAAGCTTTCCTCACAGGCACTGAGTCTCAGTTCAACGCCTCCTGTTACCTAGACTCAGGTGCTTCTCATCATGTCACTCTGGACCCATCCAATTTGACTGAGACTGCCTCTTTACCAGGGTCTGAGCAAGTCTTTTTGGACAATGGCCAAGGTTTGTCTATTAACAAAATGGTTCCATGTGTTTCACTCCACCTTCCCAACCTCACACCAAATTCACATTACACAATTTACTTCTTGTCCCTTCTATTACAAAGAACTTGATTAGTGTTAGTCAATTTGCTCGCGATAATCATGTATTCTTTGAATTTCACCCTTCCTTTTGTCTTGTCAAATCACAGGCTTCTTCTGAAGTTCTGCTGCGTGGTCATGTTGGTGAAGATGGTCTTTACAAGTTTGACAATGTTTTTCCTTCAGCTATGTCCTCCTTTCCTAGTTGTAATTCTGTTACTTCAAATAATACCATTGATTGTCCCTCAATTTCTGTTTTCAATGTGAACTCAAATTCCAATGTAAATGTTCCAACAAATAATATGAATAATCATACTTCTGTTTCCAACTTGTCTCCTTGCTCTTCTACTTTTGCTTCTTATAAATTGTGGCACACTCGCTTAGGTCACCCACACCATGATGTACTTAGAGAAGCACTTAAATCATGTAACCTTACCAAAAATCCAATGGATTTTTGCTCTGCATGCTATTTGGGTAAGGCACATCGTCTCCCAGCTCCTTCTTCCACAACCATATACACATCTCCCTTTGAACTTGTAGTCTGTGATTTATGGGGCCCTGTCCCAATCCAGTCTTCTTGTGGGTGTACCTACTTTCTGACCTGTGTTGATGCCTTTAGTCGTTTTACTTGGGTTTTTCCTTTAAAACGAAAGTCTGATACCTTATCATAGTTTATTCAATTTCGTGCCATGGTAGAACTACAATTTCATACCAAAATCAAAACTATTCAAAGTGACTGGGGTGGTGAATTTCGACCATTTTCTCAATACCTTTCTGCTTTTGGCATCGTGCATCGTCTCACCTATCCACATACACACCATCAAAATGGCCTTGTGGAGCGCAAACATAGGCACATTGTAGAGACTAGTCTCACTCTTTTGGCTCATGCCTCCCTTCCTTTTAAGTTTTGGGACCATGCCTTCCTCACGGCTACTTATCTCATCAATAGAATTCCCTCTTCTGTTCTTCAAAACCAGTCTCCATATTCTATCCTACTTCATCAGGAACCAAATCTCAAGTTCCTCAAAGTTTTTGGGTGTGCATGCTACCCCTTTCTTTGCCCTTATCAGCAGCATAAACTGTCTTTTCGCTCCCAAGAGTGTGTGTTCCTTGGATATTCCTCTTCTCATAAAGGCTATAAATGCCTTAGTTCCGATGGTCGTATCTTCATCTCCAAGGATGTCATATTCAATGAACTTCGGTTCCCTTACAATGAGCTTTTCTCCACTCCTGTCACTCCTCAACCGAGGTCCTCTTTGCCTCCCATACCATCTATACCTCCCCTACTTCATTCTGTTGTCCCTTCACCAACCTCTTCCTCTTCATCTTCTCTTGTCCCTCCTAGTCCAGCAGTTTCCATTCACTTTCCTATTCAGTCTATGCAATCACATCCTCAGTCCTCTTCACCTACATCACCATCTAGTTAATCCTTACCACCACAGTCCTCTAGTCCACCTGTGGTTTCTCCCAACACTTCTACATCCTCACCTGAGCCCTCCCCTCCTCCTCCATCTCTCCCTCTAAACACTCACCAATGCAAACCAGATCCAAATCAGGAATCATTATGCCTCGCCTTAACCCCACCCTTCTCCTAACTCACTTGGAACCCACTTCTGTTAAACAAGCCTTAGCTGCTCCCCACTGGGCTGCAGCCATGAATGATGAGTATGATGCCTTGTTGAACAATCACACTTGGACATTGGTTCACCTTCCACCAAACCAAACCCCAATTGGTTGCAAATGGGTGTTTCGGGTTAAGGAAAATCCAGATGGCAGCATCAATAAGTATAAGGCCCGGCTTGTTGCTAAGGGTTTTCATCAACAAGCTGGTTGTGACTATACAGAGATGTTTTCTCCAGTTGTGAAACCAGTAACTGTTAGAACTGTTTTGACTATTGTTGTTTCCTGCAAGTGGCCCATAAGGCAGCTTCATGTCAACAATGCCTTTCTTAATGGCTACCTTCATGAGGAAGTCTACATGCAACAACCCCCGGGGTTTGAGGTGGAAGATAAGAGCCTTGTTTGTAAGCTGCAAAAGGCCTTGTATGGCCTAAAACAGGCGCCTAGGGCCTGATTTGAAAGACTCAAAACTGCTCTGCTCCTCCGAGGTTTTGTGGCAAGCAAGTGTGATCCCTCTCTTTTCACCTTGCATAGTGCCACTTACTGTATAATGGTTTTGGTGTATGTGGATGACATACTTGTCACTGGAAGCTCCTTGCCTCACATTCATAGTCTCATTGACGCCCTGAATTCAGAGTTTGCTCTAAAACAACTAGGCAACCTAGACTACTTTTTGGGAATAGAAGTCACTCACTTGTCCAATGGTGCCCTGCTCCTTTCCCAAACCAAATATCTTCGTGACTTGCTGTCCAAGGCTAAGATGGATTCAGCAAAGAGCATCAATACACCTATGGTTGCTAACCTCAAACTCTCTAAGCTAGGAGCTGATTATGTCCCTGACCCTTCATTATTTCGGTCCATAGTTGGCGCATTGCAGTATGCAACCCTCACTAGACCAGAAATCTCTTATTCAGTGAATAAGGTATGTCAGTTCTTATCTCAGCCATTGGAGGATCATTGGAAGGCTGTTAAGCGCATCCTTAGGTACCTCAAAGGTACAATTAATCATGGCCTCCTAATTCAGGCAGCTTTGACTTTAACAGGGTTTTGTGATGCGGATTGGGCATCGGATCCGGATAATAGACGTTGTACTTCTGGAGCATGCGTCTATCTTGGCCCAAATTTAATCTCCTGGTGGTCCAAGAAGCAAACTCTGGTGGCAAGATCCAGTGCCGAGGCAGAGTATAGAAGCATGGCAGCTCTCTGTGCTGAAATTCTTTGGGTTCAGTCACTATTGTCTGAACTGCATATCAAAGTTCAAATTCCTAGAGTTCTATGTGACAACCTCAGCACTGTATCTCTGGCCCATAACCCTGTACTACATTCCCGAACCAAGCACATGGAGCTAGATATTTTCTTTGTTCGAGAGAGGGTGCTGAATCACAGCCTGAGTGTGACTCATGTTCTAGCCCATGATCAATTGGCCGATGTGCTTACCAAGCCTCTATCTGTTGCACGGTTCTGCACTCTCAGAGATAAGCTCAGTGCTTTCACTCGCTCAAACACCTTGAGTTTATACGGGGGAATGTTAGAGATAATATAGTTTCATTATGTTTTGGGCTTAAAGCCCATATTCTTACAGCTGTACATTCCGTTATTTCTGTTAGACAATTTTGGTTTCCATCTGTAACTGCTACTGCTATATAAGGCAGTAGCTACTCTGTACAGAATAAGATTGATCAATACAATTCTCATTCAATTCTCTTTCTCTCTTATGCTCTATAGTTTCTCTAAAGCTATTAGTTTCTTTGGTATTCTGCTGCATGTCATCCATTGTGTTTTACACTTCTTGACGTGATGATTCTCCTGCCTTTATTTTGTTTTCCACTGTCATTTTGTTTCACTTTCTGTTCTTTTTTTCTCTGTCCTTCTCATGCTACCTTTCTTTGTCTTTTATTTGAGGAAGGCATGTCTGAAATGTTTTTCTTGTTGCCACAGTGCTGGTAAGAGTTTTGTTGCTGAAATTTTAATGCTGCGGAGGGTTATGACAACTGGAAAAATGGCACTACTTGTTCTTCCATATGTATCAATTTGTGCAGAAAAGGTGCTCTTTTCTGTCCTCTTGTTGTTTAAAATTTAAACTTACGTTTCAGGTTGTGGATGTTGTTTATGGGATTCAGTTTTATAATATTTCAAATATTTCAATTTACTTAAGTTTGATATTTTCATGTTGATCCATGTAGGCAGAACACCTTGAACAACTTCTTGAGCCACTTGGTAAACATGTTCGTAGTTATTATGGAAACCAAGGTGGTGGAACACTTCCTAAAGATACTTCTGTAGCTGTCTGCACAATAGAGAAGGCAAACTTGTTAATTAATAGATTATTGGAAGAGGGCCGTCTATCAGAAATGGGAATTATTGTGATAGATGAACTGCATATGGTATCATCAGTCATTACTTCTTTAGTTATTTGTTCATGAATTCTATTACATGCTGCTTTTCCCTACATTTTTCTATTACATTAGTGTGAAAGATGAACTGCAAATGGTACACTTGAATGGTTCTCATGGTTTTATCCTACCTACATTGATTAACAGGTTGGTGATCCAAGTAGAGGTTATCTTCTAGAACTTATGTTGACAAAGCTTCGTTATGCAGCAGGGGAAGGCATTTCAAAATCAAGTGATGGAGAAAGTTCAGGTGGAAGCAGTGATAAGGCTGATCCTGCTCAAGGTCTGCAAATTGTTGGAATGAGTGCAACAATGCCAAATGTTGCAGCAGTTGCTGACTGGCTTAAAGTAAGCAGAATTACAAGCATCACTTATTCCCATATGCACAGCAATTATTGGGCTTCCTCTTTCTCTTGGCCAACTGTCCTGTTTTGTTGTGACTTTTGGTAGTATAATTGCTTCAATCTGTTTAACTTCTACATAAAATTGGTATTTAGCCTTCAAAAGCTCTTAAATCTACCTAATGTTTGCTATGTTAGCAGCATAATACATGTTTAATACTCTGAAGTTGAATTGTACATTTTATCCAAAGAAAAAAAAAAACTGGATATACTGTTGATAATGAACATTAACTTGAAATAGAGGAAAATCAGCTTTTGCTAATCCTGACTGAGAGTCATCCATCTTGCAGTTTATACTTTTTAGTAGAAAACCAGTTTGACTAACTTTAGGGGTTTATTTGGGATCATAGTTTATTGACGTTATGTGATATGTCAACTTTGAGATTCTGTTTTCTTCATCAACTTAATAAAATGGACACAATCTGATTCTATCATATGTCTTTTTGTTTTTATGACAGACATGCATGCCTATAACTATAAGCGTATGGTTTAAGTGTATCTTAACCTAAAAAATTCAGCGATTAAAACTGTTTGATAATGTATAACCTGCAGGACTCTTCAAATTCTTGCTTTATTCCCTATTATTGAATAACTTTTTATTGGATAACTTTTTCATAAAATCCACCTCTGGATTGAAAGTTCTTATCATGCAAATCTTGTGTATAAAATTTCACATTAATCCAATATTGTTAGCACTTCATTGATATACATCAAGATTAATGTAATATATACTTTTGAAATATATGAAAATAAGAAGCATTTGATTACATTCTTATTGTTGTTCAACTTTTTAAAAATTTTGCACAAATGATCAAGATGATGGATAGTTATAATTTAGCAACTGGATCGATAAAAATTTCATTCTATAGAAAGTTATTAGGTGGTGTAAGTGTGTCACGTTTTATACTGGTGTCAATTGTTCCCTCCCCTCCATATATATATATATATATATATATATATATATATGTTCAGTTTGATTATATGAGACAAGTGGATGTAGTATGGATTATATTATTATATTGTGTCATTTGGTTTCTAAAATGACAAGGAAAAGTTTTCTACGATTGTAGATGTGGAAATGGTTGGCTGCTAAAAGTTGGAATGCTGTATTGTCTAGAAGACGTAAAGTGGTACATGTGTAGATGTGTACTCTAGACAAATGGAAAATGATTAGCAATCAGCTGATCAGAATGGTCTAATGATTTTTGACAAGTGGTGAAGAAAAGTGTAGTTAAAGGTGTGCGTAAGGCACTGAGGCAAGGTGCTAGAAGGTGTCAGTGCCTCTTGCTGGTTGAGGCTGCCCTTTAGTGAAGCGTATGCCTTTGGTGCCTTAAGCATGCCTTTTTGGTTTAAGTGAGGCATTCCTTTAGCGCCTTATTGACAAATACTAACTTAAACATTTGAATCTTTTATTTTGATATGAATGTTATGCTTGATCACTTAATTCATGTGCCAAATTAATGCAAAATAGTCAAATATTTTATTGTTGATTCTTTTTCAAATGTTAACAGTTAACACCATTCTTGAGTGAGGCATGTGCTTTTTGATGCCTCTCGCTTTAAGGCATTAAAGGCCCCTAGTGTCTTAAGGGCACCTTTTGCCTTTGACTACCTTGGTAAAGATTGTTGTAGATGGGAAGGATCTTTTGCAAAGCAATATAAAGAATATCAGTTTGCTTGGTCTACATGTCAGGCTACTCAATGACAATGATACAGGAACACGTGTGTTTAGATTAGCGTAGACATTTTGATTGTAGATCTTTGATGCATTTACTTCTTTTAAAGTCTGGTGTTTTGTCTAAAGGTCTTTAATGCATTCACTTCTTTTATACTCTGGTGTTTTCTTTTTGAATTGTCTCTTAGCTTTTCATATTTCAAATTGATGACTAATTATTTCTGTAGTCTGGCACATTTGACATTGTCACATTGGTATAAATGCTTCTTTTTCTGATGATTATCTTATAAATCTGTTTGTCCCAAATTTGCATCAAGGCAGCACTATACCAGACAGAGTTCCGGCCAGTTCCTTTAGAAGAATATATAAAAGTTGGTAATTCCATTTATAACAAGAGTATGGAACTCTCTAGAACAATCTCAAAAGCAGCTGACCTTGGTGGTAAAGATCCAGATCATGTTGTTGAACTATGTAATGAGGTAGTTGCTTTAGAGTCTTAATGCAACTTCTACACCTTGTAATTCTGAAAGCTGAATAATTATGAACAACTGATATACTTTTCAGGTTGTTCAAGAGGGACAATCAGTGTTAATATTTTGCTCTAGCCGAAAGGGTTGTGAATCAACTGCAAGGCATGTTGTAAAGTTCCTTAAAAGCTTTACTGTTGATGTTCGTGAGAATGATTGTGAGTTTGCTGATATTACTTCCGCTATTGACTCCTTGAGAAAGTGCCCTGCTGGGCTGGACCCCATATTAGAGGAAACCCTTCCTTCTGGTGTTGCATTTCACCATGCTGGCCTTACGGTAATTCCATTTTTTCTTGGGTTATGGCTTCCACTAACACTGTTATTACAAACTTGTTTTTGGTAGAAGTTCATACTTGATCTCCAGTTTATATAGACTATGGAAATGCAGTTTTTTTATCCTACCTCTCAAGGCCTAGGCCATCTTTTTGGCTGTTCTCATAGGTTGAGGAAAGAGAGATTATTGAAACCTGTTACCGAAAAGGCCTTTTACGTGTCGTAACTGCCACATCGACCTTAGCAGCTGGGGTTAATCTGCCAGCTAGGAGGGTAATTTTCCGCCAACCTAGAATTGGTCGTGATTTTATAGATGGGACAAGGTACAAGCAGATGGCTGGTCGTGCTGGTCGAACTGGAATTGATACTAAAGGAGAAAGTGTATGGCTTTTTTTGTTATGCTTTCGGCTATTGTATGGGTAACGTCAATATGGTTTCTTCCAGAATGATATGCTGATTGAGTGTGGGTTTTTTTATGCATTTATACTGCTCTTTTTAATATTTTATTATCCTTTTTAGTTTTTACTTCTCCTAGTTGTACTGAATATATATATATATATATATATATATATATATTCTTTCTCCTTGATTATGCTTTTTACATTAATATTATAATTTGTTTGGGCATATCTATGTGACATTGACTGCAGTGTTTTGTTTCAATTAATTGAATCTGAGTCAAATGCTTTTTTGACCTATGCAGGTACTTATTTGCAAACCAGAAGAGATAAAAAAAGTTATGGGACTTCTTAATGAAAGCTGTCCACCATTACATTCTTGTTTATCTGAAGATATGAACGGAATGACTCATGCAATCTTAGAAGTCGTGGCTGGAGGAATAGTTCAAACTGCTAGTGATATTCATAGGTATGTTAGATGTACTCTTTTGAACTCCACAAAACCATTTCAAGACGTGGTGAAATCTGCACAAGAGTCCCTTCGATGGTTGTGCCAAAGAAAATTTCTTGAATGGAATGAAGACACTAAACTCTACAGTACCACACCTCTTGGACGTGCAGCTTTTGGCAGTTCTCTCTGTCCAGAAGAATCACTTGTAAATGTTTCTCTGTACACATTTCTTCACTTCTATTATTCTGTTTATTTTTTTCTATTTTCTTAATTAGCTTTAGGTTTATTGCAGTAATGGCTTTTCCCAATTGTTTGGTTTTGGTTGTCCTTTGGATGTTTAAATTTAGGTTGACAATTTGAGGTAGTTGAGATAGTCATGTTGTGATTGGCATTAAACCATACTGTGTGGTTGATTTCTTAGATTGTGCTAGCTGATCTTTCAAGGGCAAGGGAGGGATTTGTCCTTGCATCTGACTTGCATTTAGTTTACTTGGTGACGCCAATCAATGTTGATGTTGAGCCAGATTGGGAATTGTACTATGAGCGTTTTGTGAAATTGTCTCCTCATGACCAGGTGGGTTTCTTCTAACCAAATTTGCCTTTTCAGTTTTCACTTAGTTTATGATAAAAAAATTTCCCCTTTCTTGGTTTTCAGCGAGAGATGTTATTAAACCTGCTTGGAGTTCATCAGATGTTTACTATACCACCTATCTTATCCTGCATACATGATAGGTCATTGATTTTTTGTTTTTTGGAAGAAATAAATTTATATTAGAAAAATGAACCAAAATATATAAAGAGAAGAAAAATGGAAAATTTTCTACTGAAAGATCTATATATCGGTGTCATTCTTGTAATATTCACCAGTATGTGCAAAGTGTACTGTTTGAATTGTCTTTCCACCTTCTAGGGAGATCAATTGTTGAGTCATGTTTTTGTTTGTAGATTTGACATAATTATGGAATCTTAGCATATTTGTAAATATTGTTAAATGTTTAATTATGATATGTTTGCAGTCAGTTGGCAATCGAGTAGGTGTGACAGAACCATTCTTGATGCATATGGCACATGGCGCACCAATACGTGCTTCAAACAAGTCAAGAGATAATACAAGATGGTTGCACAATAAACGAGGAAATCAACTTGGGATCTTCAATGGAACAGTTAACTCAGATGATCAAACACTTCGTGTCTGTAGAAGATTCTATGTTGCTCTCATTTTGTCACAACTAGTTCAGGTGCTTTTCTCTATTGCACGTACTCAAATATCTCTACTAGTTTTTTTTTTTTTAATAAAAGAAGAATATTATTAGGAAAAAAAAGATAAAAGTAAGAAGGAGGGTAAGATATACTTCTTAGATAGAAGTCATAGGATAACAACCAAAAACAATTCAAGGCAGAAAGTATTAACACAGAGCATTCCAATCCCTTTGCATGTCTAACCATGGAAAATTCTTGAAAGAAACCATGTGAAGAGAACCGAAGAGAAGCCATGAAAACAATTATATCCCCAAGGAAGTCAAGGGGCGAAGGTTTTCCCTGAAAAAACCAAGCACACTGCCATAACATGTTGCCCTGCTTATTGTTGCCTAGGCCCTGTAAACTTGATCAACAATGAAGAGAACTTGTTGACAGCTTTCCATCTTTCACTTGTGTTAAAATTCTGAAAAAGCTCACTTGAATATCAAAGGAACTTAGAGAGGATTTCTGAATTGCTTGAGTGAGTAATCCACTCAGCAGAAAATCTATTTATATACATGATCAATACAATTTACAAGAAGGGGAATTAATTCTAGCATTAATTCCCAAGATACAATGAATCCTAAGGATACAATGAATTCTAAGATACAATGAACTCTAATTAGTGGAATAATAATTTTATCCTACTTCCAACATAATTATCTATTTCCAACACTTCCCCTCAAGCTGGAGCGCAGATATCAAAAGCATCCAGCTTGTTGCAGATATAAGCTATCCTTGGTCCCCGAAGAGCTTTGGTAAGCAAATCAGCCAATTGGTCATTTGAGTTGACAAAGGATGTGGTAATCTCCCCAGAAACAATCTTCTCACGAATAAAATGGCAATCAACCTCTATATATTTAGTTCGTTCATGGAAGACTGGGTTAGAAGCAATATGGAGAGCTGCCTGATTATCACAAATTAATCTCATAGTTCCAACTTCACAAAACTTTAACTCTTTAATGAGCTGCTTTAGCCATATTAGTTCACATGTAGTGAGAGCCATAGCTCGATATTCTGCTTCAGCGCTTGATCTTGCGACTACATTTTGTTTCTTACTTTTCCATGAAATGAGATTTCCTCCAAAGAAAACACAATATCCTGAGGTGGATCTCCTATCACATGGAGATCCAGCCGAATCTGCATCAGTGTAGGCAATAATTTCCTTATGCCCTCTATTTTCATATACCATCCCTTTTCCTGGTGATCCTTTAATGAATCTCAAAATTCTGATGACTGCATTCTAATGATCAATACGGGGAGAATTTAGGAATTGACTTACCACACTAACAACAAAAGAGATGTCCGGTCTGGTAACAGTAAGATAATTAAGCTTTCCTACTAATCTTCGATATCTGCTTGGATCTGAAAATAATTCACCTTTATCAGGAAGGAGCTTAATATTCGGATCCGTGGGAGTTTCAACTGGTTTACAATTCAGCATTCCAGTTTCTTCAAGAATATCAAGAGCATACTTTCTTTGGGAGATAGCAATTCCCGATTTTGACTGAGCAACTTCAATCCCCAGAAAATATCTCAATTTGCCCAAGTCCTTTGTTTCAAAGTGACGAAATAGATGCTCCTTCAATTGTTGAATTCCAGCATGATCATTTCCTGTTATGACAATGTCATCCACATAAACCACAAGATAGATACACAAATTAGATGAATACTTATAAAATACCGAGTGATCCACTGCATTTCTGATCATTCCAAATTTTTGTAAAACCAAGCTAAATCGTCCAAACCAACATCGGGGAGATTGTTTAAAACCATATAGTGATTTGTGAAGTTTGCAAACCAAACCTGACTCCCCCTGAGCAACAAACCCAGGAGGTTGCTCCATATAGATCTCCTCAGTCAAGTCGCCATGCAAGAAAGCATTTTTGACATCTAGTTGGTGTAGAGGCCATTGATTCATGGCTGCCATGGATAGAAACACTGTGACTGAGGCCATTTTCGCAACAGGAGAAAAGGTATCACCATAATCTTGCCCTAAAATTTGAGTAAAACCTTTGGCTACAAGACGAGCCTTAAGACGATCCACAGTACCATTAGGACCAACTTTTACAGTGAAGACCCAGCAACATCCCACAGGATTTTTACCTGAAGGTAAAGGAACCAAAGACCAAGTACAGTTGGATTCCAAAGCTTGCATTTCCTCAATCATTGCCTGCCGCCATCTTGGATGGGAAAGAGCTTCCCGAACAGTTTTAGGAATAGAAACAGAAGACAAGGGAGAGGTTAAAGCATATTGAACAGGAGAAAGACGATGATGACTAACAAAATTATAAATAGGGTGAGGATTATGAGTGGAACGAATACCTTTACGAACAACAATTGGAAAGTCAGAAATGGGTGAAGGCGGATCCGGAGACAGTTGAGAAGAAGGTTCAGGCACTGAAACACTGGGCTCGGGATCTGGTGGGGATGTGGAAGGTTCATGATGACGACGATGATAAGTGACCAATGGACGAGAATTATCTTGTTGAGTGGTGGTTGATGGACTGAGAAAAGGAACAGGTAAAATTGTATAAGGAGTGATTGTTTCTTCCTTTGAAGTGAAGAATGGAGAATCTTCAAAGAAAGTCACATCTGCAGAAACAAAGAAATGATGTAATGAAGGGGAGTAACACCTGTAACCTTTTTGTACTCTAGAATATCCAAGGAAAATACACTTAATTGCACGAGCAGTGAGTTTATCTTTTCTTGGAGACAGATCATAAACAAAACAAGTACAATCAAAAATGCGCAGAGGAAGTTTATATGTAGATTCATCAGGAAATAAAATGGAATGAGGAATCTGGTTATCCACACAGAAGATGGCATCCTATTGATCAAGTAACCTGCAGTAAGAACCGCATCTGCCCAAAAATTTAAAGGAACATTTGCTTGAAGTAACAAGGTACGGGCGGTATCAAGCAAATGTCGATGTTTTCTTTCTGCAACCCCATTCTGTTGTGGTGTGTGTGGACAACTAGATTGATGTATCATACTTTTTGAGGACATAAAAGACTTGAATGAGGTAGAAAAATACTCTTTAGCATTATCACTTCTTAAAATATGAATTGTACGACCAAATTGAGTAGAAATCTCGGAACAAAATTTCTGATAGTTTTCAAACAGTTCAAATCGATCTTTCATTAAGTAGATCCAAGTACATCTTGAGTAGTCATCAATGAAAGTTACAAAATAACTGTTGAATTGGAGGGAAGTAGGTAGAGAAGGAGGAAAAGAGAGAATATAAATTGATAATGATATTAACATGATGTGTTGATAATGTGTTTCAATTCCATAACCTAGTACACTTATTTATACTAATATTTAGGTCAAATACTAACACTACTAGTACTGGTCCAAGCCCATTAACATAAGACTAATAACCTAATAAGTAATAACCCTAATATTCTCTAACACTCCCCCTCAAGCTTAAGCTTACTAAGCTTTAAGCTTGTTACAATTACATCTTAAAGAAAATAAACTAAAAACATAATGCGCCAAACAGTGTGACAGTGGCAGGCAACTGAATCTGGGATGGAGATAGGGCCAATGCATCTGGGACTAAGATGGACAGGGCCAGTGCATCTGGGACAAAAGCTGGACAGGGCCAGTGCATCTGGGACAAAAGCTGGGACCAGTGCATCTGGGACAAAGTCGAGGCCAGTGCATCTAGGACAGAGTGGAGGCTAGTGTGAGTCATAACCAACATAAGTCACCATCGGAATGATCGTCGACGGGAAGAAAAAGTCACCAGTAGCATGATTCATCTGTGGGAGAGAAGTCACCATCGGAATGATCGTCAATGGGAAAAGAAGTCACCACCAGTATGATTCATTTGTGTGAGAGAAGTCATGACAAACACTAGCATTGAAGTATATGTAGAGATGAACTTATTCCCATTCTCCCCCTCAATGCTATGCTAGCAATGGAAAAGAACCAAACAGCCAAAACCAGAGATAACTAAAAAATCCAACGCAAGAAAACAAGGATCTGAGGACAGATCGGCGTAGAGGAGGCCAAGACGAGCTTGACGAGAGGAATGGCGGCTGGAGGGGCGGCCGGACGCGCCGTCACGCACCGGAAAACAGGCCGCGCGGTGGCTGGGTGGCTGGGGCGAAGGGCGGCGCGTTACGGCGGCGTTGGGGCTGGGCTTCAGGGGTCTGGCCGGTCGGAGGGAGGTGGTTCCCACGGTGTGGTCGGCGGCCGGAAAGGAGGCTGCGGACGGCGGCGAACGGCGGTGGTAGCGGCAAGGGAGAAAGGTCGACAAACCGGAATGGAAACACGGTTGGCCAGAAAAGATATAAAAAGAGGGTGCCGAAAGGAGAACTCGGCAACCAGAGGCAGCGGCTAATCGGAGTTCTAGATCTTTGGGAACTCGGCAGCGAAAGTGATGGGACAGGTCACGGAGGATGGTACCTCTCTGATACCATGTTGAATTGGAGGGAAGTAGGTAGAGAAGGAGGAAAAGAGATAATATAAATTGATAATGATATTAACTTGATGTGTTGATAATGTGTTTCAATTCCATAACCTAGTACACTTATTTATACTAATATTTAGGTCAAATACTAACACTACTAGTACTGGTCCAAGCCCATTAACATAAGACTAATAACCTAGTAAGTAATAACCCTAATATTCTCTAACAATAACGAAAGCCTAGAATTGAACTAGTGCGACTAGGCCCCCAGATATCTGAGTGAAATAACTCAAAAGGAGACCTGGACCGACTTGTTTCTTTATTGTGAAAGGAAGAACGGGCATGTTTGCCAAGTTGACAAGATTCACATTGAAGGGACTGTAAATGAGAAAGACTAGGAACCATTTTCTTTAATTTATTTAAACTTGGATGACCCAAACGATTATGAAGGATACTTGGAGAATCAACCACAACACAGATGGTTGAGGAAGAAGGTTGAAGATAATAGAGCCCCCGTGATTCAGAGCCTTTGCCAATCATCTGTCCCGTACTCTGGTCCTGAATATAGAAAGAATCAGAAAGAAAAGTTACTGAGCAATTATGAGTGTGAGTCAATTTACTAACTGAGAGTAGATTAAAAGGACTGCCAGGAATGAGAAGAACAGAATCTAAATTTAAAGAAGGAAGAGGAGAAATTTTGCCAATGCCAGTGGCCTGAACTTTCGAACCATCTGTAAGGGTTATTGAATGAGGAATTTTTGTAGGAGATAAATTTGAAAATAATGAAGGATTACCAGCAATATGATCTGATGCACCAGAGTCCAAAATTCAGGATCCAGAAGGCAAAGATTGAGAAAAACAAACTGCGGAATTACCAGATTGAGGTAGTGAGGATAAGACATTATTAGAAGTTGCCTTTAACTTGAGGTACTCCTTATACTCATTATCAGATAAGAGAATCTTATTTTCTTGTGGAGGATCATTCGTCTTTGCGGTATCCGGTGCCTGCATTTGTGACATATTGACAGTTTTTCCCGAAAAGCCATTCAGGGAGTAGCATCGATCTTGAGTATGCTCCATTCGTTTACAATAAGAGCATTGTGGTCGATTACCATGACCACCTCTTCCACGGCCACGACCACGTCCTCCATGACCAGAATTTGTCAAGAAGGCTGTAGAGTCTACTTGAGGATCAGGTTTGAGAGATTCATCAGTCAATAGAACACGGAATAATCAATCAATCAGTTCATCAACAGTAGTAATGTTTGGATTTGTCAGGACTTGATTTCTAACATTTTCAAAGTCCTTATGCAAGCCATGAAGAACAAAAACCATGTACATCTGATCTAACTTGTCTACCACCTTTTTAGGATCACTATTAGTTAGATGCATCTTGACTTGCTGAATTGTGGACTGAGCTTTGTTCAAATAGCAAATTAAGTCATGATCCTGCATTTGAAGAGTTACCAAATTGTGGATAGAGTCATAGAGTTGCTGAATGTCATTAGCATAAACACTTTTAGCCTTCTTCCAAATATCATAACAAGACTTGTAGGAACGGTAGTGGACCAGCAGTGATGGATCAATGGATTGCCAAAGAAGAGACACTAACTGATAGTCAACCTGTTGCCATTCATCCTTTAATGCAGCATCAATTTTCTCTACTTGAGTTGTCAGATGATCAGAAAGTCCCTGACCAAGGAACCAAATTTCGACGGCTGAACACCAATCCATATAGTTTTTGCCATTAAGTTTCATAGAAGTAATTGAAGGAGTTCCTGAAAAGGCAAATGAGATGGGACTTTTCTGGCCCTTGTCAGAACTTGTTGCTGATGCCATTTGGTAGAAAAGAAATCAGAAACAGAAATACTTAAAGAACCGAATGACAGAGGCTCCAAGAGCACTTAGACCCAGTAACAAAATAGCAACGTGAACAGTACTGAAAACAGTGACGTGAACAGTATAGAACAGTCGCGTGAACAGTCATGAACAGTGCAGGAATAGTACGAGTTGAGAAACCAAAAGCGGGATCAATCTGCTCTGATACCAACTTGAATATCAAAAGAACTTGGAGAGGATTTCTGAATTGCTTGAGTGAGTAATTCACTCAGCAGAAAATCTATTTATATACATGATCAATACAATTTACAAGAAAGGGAATTAATTCTAGCATTAATTCCCAAGATACAATGAATCCTAAGGATACAATGAATTCTAATATACAATGAACTCTAATTAGTGGAATAATAATTATATCTTACTTCCAACATAATTATGTATTTCCAACAAGCTCATACCCATTAGAAAAAGAAAATAATAAAATATTTATTCTCCTAATATTGTTTGTTAAAAATTATATTCCTATGTTTTTTTTTACCACTTTCCTCTTTTTTATTATCCATCATTTCCACTTTTTACTCTTATAATCCTCTTAAATGTCACACTTCCTTTTTTTTTCTCACATTATTTTTGTTGTTTAATAATGCACACACATTTAGTGTGTTACCATTCTAGGGTTTCACATTCTTTTTTGCACTGTAAATTTATATGAAATCTTCTCTACTTATGTCCACTTTTTTGTTGGTTTCATTGTTACCTCATATTTATCAATCACCTGTTTGATTCTTTTTTTTTTTTTCATCTGGTGACTAGTCTAGTTTTGTTGGAATATTAGGGTATCCTTTGTTACATATTTATGCAGTTGTTTCTTTATGGAATACATTGGTCAACCTTTTGGTCAATGTCGGGTGTGCCCTAGGTCCTTTGACCAATATTTGGTGATTAACTTAATGGTTTTGGTAGAAGTAAGGAGGCTAAATTTTTGTAACAATGTGAATCTATGCTACTCTTTGGTGCATATGGTTGGAGTGTAACTCTCGTACCTTCAAGGACATTTCTTTAGCGGATTGGGCAACTTTGCTCCATTGATGTTTTCTTTTTTTTGTTGTTGTTTGTGTTTTCCTTTTATGTTAAGAAGGATCCCTTATCCTCCAAATTCATTATTATTATTATTATTATTATTATTATTATTATCTTCTCTTCGTCTTGATGAATTTCTTCTATTATGAAAAAAATATTAGTGTTAGGTTATATTGTGTTTAATACATTGTGAGTGTTATTGAGCTAGACTTGTACTAGTTGTATTGCACTTGCACTTGACTTAGTTTATCAGTTTAAATAAATAGTGGTATTAGGTCAGTGTTTTCTATCACATCTATTTAGAGTCTCTCTTTTTTATTATTATTATTTTTGGTTACAACTATTTGGAGTTTGGGCACAATGGCGTCATTTGATCTATGTAACCAACCCCACCTAGTGGGAAAAGGCTTGGTTGTTGTTGTACAACTATTTGGAGTCTCTTTATTATACTTTCTTGTGCTCCCTATCTATCACAACTGTTTGGAGGTGCTACTAATCAAGGCAATATGCTTTTTCAGTTGCCCCTGCTATCTCTTGTTGTGGGAATGGGAGAAGGTCCATGGGACCCCGGTGGAAGCCCTTGTGCTTCAAGCATCACTTGGTCATTATGCTTCAAACAATGGGACCCTGGTGGGGGTTCTCTTTTAGTTGTTATAGGATACTTACTGAACCTTCACCTTGAGGACAAGGTGATACTTCTGGGGGGTTGTATTGATTGACCACTGACTACTAAGGTCTACACTGAAGAAATAAGGACAGGAGTAGAGGGTCAACACCCAAGAGCAATGATGAGGAAATCATGAAAGAATATGCATTTGTGGACCCAATTATACTAATGGGTTCTAACAATTATAGAATGGGACACATGGCTGGAGGAAGGATATAAGGAGAGTGAGAAGGTAGTGATGGGTAGGCAAGTATTTTGGTGAGGAAAGGATTTGGAGGAGTAGACCCTCAAAGTTCTGCATAGTTTCTTTCGTTTTTTTTTCATCTGTTAACTAGGTTTTTTTGTCTACTTTCTGTGGGTCGAATTGGTGTTTGGGTGGGGATTTCAAAGCTATTAGGTCCCTAGCTGAAAAATTGGGTGGTGGTCATCTCACTTCTTCTATGAGGGGTTTTGATAGTTTTATGTGGGAGTGTTCTTAGGGATATACCCCTTTACACTGCCTGGTTCAGTTGGTTAGCTAGAAGGCAAGACACTATTGCTTCTTGGTTGGATAGTTTCCTTTTTACCTCATACTGGGAGGATGTTTTTCCTAATCTTGTCTAAGAGAGTTTATCTGACCCAATTTCTGATCACTTTCCCATTGTCTTGGAATCTAGTAAGGTGAACTGGGGTCCTACTGTTTTTAGGTTTGAGCACGTGTGGTTATGTCACCACTCTTTTGTCGCTTTTGTTAAAGAAGTTTGGAATATAGCTTCTTTTGAGGGATGGGAAGGTTTTAAAATATTGAGAAAATTAAAACTTCTGAAGGAAAAACTGAAAGAGTGGAATAAGCTTGGAGACATTTGGATTACGAAAAAATATATTTTGAAAGAGATTGACTTGTTGGATAGGTTGGAGTTAGAGGATAATCTTTTAGAGGATCTTTGTGCTAGGACGCAGAAGTTGAGACTAGACTTAGATGAAATTATGCTTAGGGAAGAAACAAGTCGGAGACAAAAGATGAAATTTCATTGGGCTAAGGATGAGGATGCTAATTAAAAGTTGTTTCATAGGGTGGCTTCTGAGAGGCGTAAGAAGAGTTTAATAAAAGAGTTGGAAATTGAGGATGGTAGTGTTGTTAGGGATATTGAGGTCACTGCGTATGCAATCTCTAGGTTCTACTGAGTTATTTACTTAGGAAAATGCATGTTAGACCTTTCATTGAGATTTGGATTGGTGTCCTTTTACTCCGTACAAGGCTTGTTGGTTAAAATGGCCTTTTGAGGACGAGGAAATCCGTAGGGCTGTTTATAATTTGGAGAAAGACAGTTCCTGGCCTAGATGGCTTTACTTTTGAATTTTATTTTATTCTTTCAAAATTGTTGGGATATTGTCGAATTTGACCTCCGTAGGTTGTTTGATGAATTCTTCTATAATGGTAAAATTGGAGTTTGTATTTTTATCTCGTTCCCAAAAAGGATTGGTCAGTTAAAGTAAAGGATTTCCTCCACATTTGCTTGGTTTTTTAGCGTTTATAAGATCATAACAAAAGTTCTCGCTTCCACTGAGTGAGGTCCTTTCTAAAACCATTTTTGAGAATCAAAGTGCGTATTCCAGGTATGTAGATTCTTGATGCCTCTCTCATTGCTAATGAGGTGGTGGATGATGTTAGAACCTAGAGGATACATGGTTTTGTTTCTAAGTTAGATTTTGAGAAAACTTATGATCGTGTTAGCTGGGGTTTTTTTGGATCAAGTTATGGACAAGAAAAGTTTCGGGGCGAGGTGGAGGGATTGGATTTCAGGATGTTTATCCTCTATCACTTTTGCATTTATAGTGAATGGTGAACCTAAATCTTGGTTTCAGGGCCAGAGGGGAGTGAGGCAAGTAGATCCTCTATCTCCGTTTCTCTTTACTATTATGATTGATGTGCTTGGTTAGCGTCTAGAGCTATTAATAATAGGCCGGTTAAGGGGTTGACAGTTGGTTCAGAGGGGGTTTTAGTTTCCCATCTTCAATTTGCTGATGACATTGTTTTATTCTTGGAACATGATGTTGATTCTTTTGTTAATATTCTATTTATTTTGAATTTCTTTGAGGTCATTTCTGGTCTTAAAATTAATATGGCCAAAAGTGGTTTGGCAAGTGTGAATGTAGACAGTCAAATTTTGACCGCTTTTGCTACTTTGGCGGGTTGTTATTCTCTTCAATGGCCCCTCACTTATCTTGGCATTCCTTTGAGAGGCAATCTTCATGCCTTGTCCTTTTGGGATCTAGTGGTTTGTAAGATCTCCAATCGGTTAGACTATTGGAAGGGTGCCTTTTTTCCTTTGGGTGGTCGGATCACTCTTATTCATATTTGTTTGTCTAGCATCCCTTTATATTTTCTCCTTTTTTCGGATACCGGTGGGTGTAGCGTAAAAAATAGAGAGAATTATGCGGGATCTCCTTTGGTTGGGAGCGGGGGATTCTAGTAGAGACCACCTTGTTAGTTGGGATGTTTGTTGTAGACTAAAAAACGAAGGGGGGTTGGGTCTTGGTAATTTGGTGTCCAAGATCATTGCTTTGGCAGCTAAGTGGCTTTGGCGTTTTCCTCTACAGTCTTCTTCTTTATGGCATCGAGTTATTTGAAGTAAGTATGGTTTGTATCCAAATGAATGAGATACCAATTCTGCGAGTAGAGTTACTTATGCTAGTCCTTGGAAATTTATTTATCAAGGATTACTTTCTTTTAATTCTCTCTTGTGCTTGCATTTGGGTGATGGCTCTCGTATTGATTTTTGGGATGATATTTGGGTTGGTACTATTTCTCTCTCCGAGGCTTTTCCAAGACTCTTTCACCTATCTTCTTTACATAATGCCCCTGTTTGTTAGTTTTTTTTCTCAGCATAACTTCTCTTTGAACCTTCATTTTTTCAGAAACTTGCATGATAGAGAGGTTGGTGAACTTGAGTCTCTTTTGTTTTGCTTGATTCTATTCATCTCTCTTCAGATCCTGATTCAAGGATTTGGACTCTTGACTCTTCGAGATTTTTCTCTTGCAAATCATATTTTCAGTTTTGGACTCAATCACCTAATAGAAATAGATTTCTTTTGGACAAGCCCTTATGGAAGTCTAAAGCACCCTCAAAGGTTAAAGCTTTTGTTTGGATTGTTGTTCTTAACAGGATTAACACTAACGACATGCTCCAAAAGCCTAGATCTCTCACTGCTTTGTCTTCTAATATGTGTATAATGTGCTGCTCTGGTTCGGAGTCTGGGATTCATCTCCTTTTTGCATTTCTCTGTCGCAAGTTTTCTTTGGAATAAGCTGTTTGGGATTTTGGAGAGTGTTGGGTTTGCCCAAGGGATTTGCATCAATTTCTCCTTACTAAGTTTAGAGGTTTTGGTTCTCATAAAGAAGTAATGATCTTGTGGCAATGCTCTATCTATGTTGTTCTATGGTGTCTATGGCTAGAAAGGAATGCTAAAATTTTCAAGGATTCTTCTTTGACCCAAGATTGCATTTGGGATAAGGTTACTCTTTTGGCCTCCCTTTGGCGTTCTGCTCATCTTAATGGGTGTTTCTTAGTTATACATGCAGAGAGATTGACATGCTTTGTTGCATGACTCAATCTCATAGGTTTCTCTTGTTTTTTTTTTGTTTGTATGTGTTGGAATTAGTAGCAATTAATTCAGATTCATGAAGCTAACAATTCATGTACCTAGTTTATATCTATACATGTACTTAGGAAATAGTTGTCATTAATATCTTTGTAAACATAAATTGTATTTATGATCAAGTGTATATGAATATCAATGTGCTGAGTGCATTTTCATGACAACATTTTCACAAACACTATTGTTTAAATTATATCCAAGTCTTTCAATATGGTATCAAGAGCAGGTTCATGTGTCCTTTGAAGGTTTCTGCCTCTGGTCCAGCAGAATCCTTGCACCTTCAACCTTTATCCTTCTACGAAGTCTTCGGCCTCTAATTCGTCTATCCTTCAACACTGTCCCAACCAAACAACACCTCTCAAGACCAAAAGTCACTCCGAAAGTCACTGTCCCGACCAACTCAGTCTCCACCGTCACCGGAAATAGCCTCAGAAGTCTCTGATCGGCCTTCCCACCAAGCGGCGTCATCGGAAAACTCGCCACGCGTCGCCACTCGCATCCACGCGCCCCTGTCTTTCCGGTACTGTTCACGCACTGTTTTTCGTTCTGTTCTGGAACTGTTCACATCACTGTTTCAACTGTTCCGTACTGTTCCGCCACTGTTCATTATTGTTCTGTACTGGTTCATATTGTTCCGTATTGGTCCGTCACTGTTCATTACTGTTCCATCCTGCTCGTTACTATTCTGACCTGTTCCATACTGTTCTGTTACTGTTCATTACTGTCCGGCCACAGGAAAACCACTGCGACCGCCTAGAACTGTTCGACCTCCTCTGTCTGTCTAGCTGGTCAAAATTCACTTTTTCGATTGTTTGGAAAAATGGGTTGTCCTCAATGCACATATTGCAAGCGAATGGGTCACACTCATAATACTTGTTACTCTCTTCATGGCTTTCCCCGAAAATCAGTCAATGCTGAAATGTTCAAGGAAAAATTTTCCGAAGTCGAGTACCAAGAGTATCTTCAATTGAAAGCTGCCCATTAGTCTCATGGGTCTACTGCCATTGGTGTTCATGACTTCGCAACCTTCATATCTCAATCCGGTAACAATCAAAATCTTTGGATAATTGATTTAGGTGCCTCTGATCCATATCTTCTCCTAAATTTCCTCACTTCATTACTCTTGCGGATGGTTCTAAGGTCAGCGCCAAAGGAATCGGTCATGTTTCTGTCACTTCTTCTATGACTTTAAAATCGGTTTTGTTTATACCTGGTTGCCCTTTTAATTTGATCTCCCTTAGTCAACTTACTCGATCTCTAAACTGCTCAGTAACTTTTGATGCTGGTTCTTTTACTATACAAGAACGTGGTACGGGTCGGATGATTGGTGTAGGACATGAATCACATGGTCTTTATTACCTCCAATCATGTCCTTCTGTAAGTTGTATTGTAGTCGAGTCTCCAAATCTTCTTCATGAACGATTGGGCCATCCAAGTTTGTCAAAATTGAAGCAAATGGTTTCGAATCTTGCAAAAATGTCATCATTGAACTGTGAGTCGTGTCAACTAGGCAAGCATGTTCGCTCTTCCTTTCCCAGCAAAGTTGAAAGCCGAGTTGGTTTCCCTTTTTCAGTTATCCATTCAGATATATGGGGACCGAGTCGTGTGTCTTCTAATGGCTTTCGATATTTCATTACCTTTATTGATGAATTCTCTCAGTGCACTTGGGTTTTCTTAATGAAAGGACGATCTGAACTTTTGTCTATTCTCACCACTTTTGTTAATGAGGTCAAAACCCAATTCGGTAAGACAATCAAAATCCTTAGAAGTGATAATGCAAAAGAATACTTTTCTTTTGCTCTTTCTTCTTTTTTGTCATCACAAGGCATTCTCCATCAATCCAGTTGTCCTTGGCATAGCTAAAAGGAAGAATAGACATCTTGTTGAAACTGCTTGGACCTTGTTACTTCATGCGGATGTACCTGTCCAACATTGGGGAGATGTAGTTTTGACAGCCTGTTATTTAATTAATCGGATGCCATCGTCCTCTCTTGATCATAAAATACCACATTCCATTTTATTCCCTAAAGAGCCACTATTTCATGCGCTCCACGGATATTGGGATGCACTTGTTTTATTCATGACTTGTCTCCAGGTCTTGATAAGTTTGCTGCCCGAGCCATCAAATGTGTCTTTTTGGGATATTCCAAGTTACAGAAGGGTTACAAGTGTTACTCCCCTGTGCAGAATCGTTATTACATTTCTGCATATGTAACGTTTTTCGAAGAAAAGTTTTACTTCTCACCATTCACAGTTGAGTCTCATACTATTCAAGAGGTCTTTCCGATTCCTTATCTTGGTCCATCACCTTCCCCTTTGTCAGAATCTGTTTTGACTACAAATATTCCTGACAATCCCCCACTCGAGCAATCTCAAAGGTCACCCATCATATACCGTCGTCGTCCACATGTTGCTAATACAGAATTGGAAGGCACTGAAAGACCAGTTGAATCATGTCCTGCTCCAGCAGATGACCCTACAATGGACCTACCTAAAGGAAACCTTGACTTGCCCATTGCTCTTAGGAAAGGTACTCGGTCAACTCGGAATCCTCATCCTATTTATAATTTTTTAAGTTATCATCGTCTTTCTCCCTCTTACTATTCCTTTGTGTCATCCTTATCTTCTGTTTCTATTCCTAAACATGTTCATGAGGCACTTGATCATCCAAGATGGCGACAAGCCATGATTGATGAAATGCAGGCACTTGAGCACAATGGTACTTGGGAGTTGGTTCCCTTTCCTTTTGGCAAGAAACCTGTTGGATGCTGCTGGGTGTATGCTATTAAGGTTGGCCCAGATGGACAGATTGATCATCTCAAGGCTTGTTTGGTGGCCAAAGGTTATACACAAATTTATGGTCTTGACTATGGAGATACCTTTTCCCCAAATTACTTCTGTTCGACTGTTTCTTGCCATGGCTGCCATTCGTCATTGGCCATTATATCAGTTAGATATCAAAAATGTCTTTCTTCATGGTGAACTTGAAGAAGAAATTTACATGGAGCAACCGCCTGGCTTTGTTGCTCGGGGGAGTCTGGATTAGTACGCAAACTTCGACGATCCTCTATGGGCTTAAACAATCTCCACGAGCTTGGTTTGGGAAATTTAGTTCGTTATCCAGGATTTTGGACTAAAATAGAGTAAAGCAGATCATTCAGTCTTCTATTGTCATACTTCTTCGAATAAATGTGTTTACTTGGTGGTTTATGTTGATGATATAGTCATCACAGGAAATGATCATGAAAGAATCTCTCAACTTAGGGAACATCTCTTCAGCCATTTTCAAACCAAGGATTTGGGGAAGCTAAAATATTTCCTTGGCATTGAAGTTGCTCAGTCAAGTAATGGGATCACAATCTCACAAAGAAAGTATGCATTGGACATACTTACTGAAACCAGTATGTTGGATTGTAGGCCCATTGATAGCCCTATGAATCGAAATCAGAAATTACTACCTAGTCAGGGGGAGCCTTATTCTGATCCAGAAAGATATCGAAGATTGGTTGGAAAACTTATCTACCTCACTATTACTAGACCAGATATCTCCTTTGCAGTTGGGGTAGTAAGTCAGTTCATGCAATCCCCTCATACTGATACTGATCATTGGGATGCAGTGATACGAATTCTGAGATATATCAAAAAGGCACCGGGACAAGGGCTACTCTATGAAGACAAAGGAAACACTGAAATAGTTGGGTATTGCGATGCAGATTGGGCAGGATTACCAATTGACAGACGATCTACTTTAGGATATTGTGTTTCTATTGGAGGGAATGTTGTCTCTCGGAAAAGCAAAAAACAAAATGTTGTTGCACGATCTAGTGCAGAAGCAGAATATAGGGCTATGGCTACAACCACTTGTGAACTTATTTAGATCAAACAACTTCTTCAAGAATTGAAGTTTGGAGACACCCAACAGATGAAGTTGTGTTGTGATAATCAAGCTGCCCTTTATATAGCTTCTAATCCAGTATTTCATGAAAGAACTAAACATATCGAAATTGATTGTCATTTTGTTCGTGAAAAGGTTCTTTCTAAGGAAATTAGTACTGAATCTGTTAGCTCTAATGATCAACTGGCAGATATCTTCACAAAATCTCTAAGGGGGCCGAGAATTCAATATATTTGTTCCAAGCTTGGAGCATTTGATTTATATGCTCCAGCTTGAGGGGGAGTGTTGGAATTAGTAGCAATTAATTCAGATTCATGAAGCTAACAATTCATGTACCTAGTTTATATCTATGCATGTACTTAGGAAATAGTTGTCATTAATATCTTTGTAAACATAAATTGTATTTATGATCAAGTGTATATAAATATCAATGTGCTGAGTGCATTTTCACGGCAGCATTTTCACAAACACTATTGTCTAAATTATATCCAAGTCTTTCAATAGTATGTGAGGATGTTTTATCCTCTTTCTTTGTATTCTTCTATTCTCATCTAATAATTTTTTTTTTCTATATAAAAAAAAGAATCTTCACCTTCTTTCTCCCTTGATTTGACCTCCACATCAGTAGTAGAAAGATTCAGTGTTCATATAAATAAAACAGAGCTATATTTGTGGTACCTTGTTAGTCTCATTAGTGAATTATACTTTCTTTTGCTCTCTCTTCCCCTTTCCATCTAATCCCAAAAATTTTACTAGAGCTTATATCATTTTATGAATAAATGTGATTTTATGAAGGAAACTCCTATGGGTGAGGTTTGTGAAGCATTTAAAGTTGCCAGAGGAATGGTTCAAGCCTTGCAAGAGAATGCTGGAAGGTTTGCATCTATGGTTGCTGTGTTTTGTGAGAGGCTTGGGTGGCATGATCTTGAAGGCTTAGTTGCTAAGTTTCAAAATCGTGTATCATTTGGAGTTAGAGCAGAGGTTGTAGAACTTACTACCATTCCCTATGTTAAAGTAAGTACAATCAAGTTCTATGACAGTTTGACATACTCCATACCTTCAAATAGCGTATGCTTTGTTGTTGTTATTGGGTTTTATTAGTCCTCACTGTTATGCCCTGTTTCTGTCATTCAATTTGCAGGGCTCTCGAGCCAGAGCACTCTATAAAGCAGGTTTACGTACTCCTCTTGCAATTGCTGAAGCATCCATTCCTGAAATAGTAAAAGCGCTCTTTGAATCTTCATCATGGGCCATAGAAGGTGATCTGTGAAAGAAGTTCAGTGAATTTATTTTTGGGGGGGTGGGTGTTAAAGGTTGAGATTATTATGTACCCAAAAAAAAGTTGAGATTATATTGTTCATGTTTTATTCCTTGAAATTATATGGTAAATATGACATGATCATTGGATTAACATCTTTCATGCTACATTTTTTGTCACTGTTGCCTTGAGGACATTTTCAAGTGAGAGGCCATTGGCATTGCACTATACTTTTAATTTGTCCAAGCTTGTCCTTTTGTAGTTGTCTTTATTATACTGCTTAAATTCATTACGTCAATCTTTTAATTTGATGTCTGTGGATCTGCTGTAGATTTTTCTTATCATTGAGAGTTGATTTTGTTTATTTGGAAGGTTTTGCACAAAGGAGCTTACAATTTGGTGTAGCCAAGAAGATAAAAAATAGTGCTCGCAAGATTGTTCTTGATAAAGCTGAAGAGGCAAGGATTGCTGCTTTCTCAGCCTTTAAGTCACTTGGGTACAATGTCCCACAGTTTGCTCCAGCCATATTATGCACTGCTGCATGTGATTCTATCAGGAAAGAAGCTGGAAGTACCTCTGGAAGTGACACAGCTGACACTAGTCATAGCTTTGTTGATGCAGACCACATCGATAATTCTAGTAAAGTTGCTTTAGAAAAAGAAAGAGAAGAATTGATAAAATCATCTGAAAATGATGCTCTGGCTTCTGTAGAAGGAAAATCAAGCAGTGAGATGCCATGTAGCTTGTCTACTGAAAAATCTGAAGTTCCAGTCATAGGACCTATGAGGAATGAGCTCAGTGCTACTTTTGACCCTACCAAAAATTCAGATATGATTACCCTCTCTGTTCAGTTACAGAAACCAATTGATAAAACAAGTATACATGACGGGTGCCATACTCGTTGTATAGAGGAACAACATCAGAATGGAAATTTGGCTACCGGTAATGTGGGTAGTTCCAGCCAGAGAGGTCCCATTAATGCAGTTAGTAGTCCTGGTGGGCTTGATTCATTTTTGGATCTGTGGGACAATATGCCAGAATTCTACTTCGATATCCACTACATCAAACGATTGGAACTGCACTCTGCTGCCCCTTTTGAGATACATGGCATAGCCATCTGTTGGGAAAACTCTCCTGTGTACTATGTTAATCTTCCCAGGGATATTCTATTGTCTGACACTAAAAAAGATGACTGTTTATCCTTGAGTGCATGCAGTTATAAGCAGAAAGTTTCATCTTCTAATTCTAAGCATGATTTGGAGATTGCTAGGCATAGATGGAGCAGGATTAGTAAAATATTAGGGAAAAGAAATGTCAGAAAGTTCACCTGGAATTTGAAGATTCAGATTCAGTTGCTGAAAAAGCCTGCAGTTTCAGTTCATAGATTTGGTTGCCTGGACACTCTTGGAAATAGTATGGACCTTGAAATTGTAGACAATTCATACATATTATTGCCCCCTATCAATGTTGAAGATGCAATTGACATGTGCATCGTGGCTTGGATTCTTTGGCCTGATGAAGAGAGGAGCTCCAATCCGAACCTGGATAAGGTAATATAAATAGTTGTACTGCAAATGTAAGTGTATGTACACGTGCATAGGTTTGGTATCGCTATGTGATTATTTGATAGTGTAGTGTTAACGGTTATGGTTGATAATTTAGGAGGTAAAGAAGAGGTTATCCTCTGAGGATGCTGCAGCAGCTAATCAGAGTGGCAGGTGGAGGAATCAGATGCGAAGAGCTGCTCATAATGGTTGCTGCCATCGGGTTGCTCAAACACGAGCACTATGTTCTGTTCTTTGGAAATTACTTGTTTCTGAGGAACTTGTTGAAGTGCTTATGGGAATAGAAATCCCATTGGTAAGAGTCTGAAGCTTTGGTACCCAGTGTGGTTTCATTTCTGATGTGCATTTAAGATACACCCACTTGTGTTTGATGCATGTCTCTACGTGTCAAAGTAAAATATAAATTCTAATATTGAACATTTTATCAAAAAAAATATAATATTGAACAATTTCTGGATTCACTTAGGACACCTCATGAACATGTGCTGGAGACATCCTGAACATTAACTTAACACATCTTGGTCTTTTCTCATGGATTTTGTTTTAAAGATTTCTAACACCTGCAACATGCAAGAACAAAGAAAAAGAGAGATTATTTGTTTATATTGCATCTTGGTGTGTTTATATAGACTCAATCTTCATTAGTGAATGTAGTTCTGCCTTTGATGAAGAATATAATTGTTGTATTATGTTTTAAACTTATATATTGGGAGAATGAATGCCAGGGTTGGCGTGTTGAAACTAATTCAACTTTGGGTCATGTGAAAATTTCAACCATACGATGAACTGATTTAACCACTTATTTAGTTATCATTAACCAAGCTTTTTCATTCAAATTCATGGTAATTGTAAATAAATAATTGGTTTAATCAGTTCAATTATTTTCAACATGCCGACCCTGGTGGTCATTCTTCTCCCTTATATATTTGGTGACATAATAAACAGATCAATTGACACCTGCGTAAGACTTTACACCCACCACTTAGTAATTCATAATAGAAAGTGATTTTGATCCTGCTAACTACTATTATATAAATAATTATCATGTTGATCTCGCTTGAAAACTTTAATAAAAGTCAAATTAAACAAAAATAAATGTGATCAAATGGTTGATATAGGCTTTTATTTGGAAAGTGTATTGTATGATAATTATAAGTCCTTTTGAAAGAGCATAAAACAATATTGGATTAATTTGAAGTGTTGAGGGCATGATATGCATGATACAAACATTCAATCAATGGTTTATTTTGTGAGAAATTCATTATACACACACACACACACACACACACACACATATAGTCACATTTTGTTTTCTCATCCCCACCCCCCTTTCCCCCCCCTTAAAATTTGTGCTCAACAGTGTCACCCCAGCCTAATAGGAAATAAGAAGGAAGAGAAAGTGCTTTGTCTGGGAAAAGGAATCAAGAAAAAAGAAGGAAAACTATGATTAACTTTAGCAAGTTACCTTCTTGTTTACTTTTATGATTTTATGAGCTCAATTCTTTTAAATGTTTACATGCTTAAGTATTTGATGCTACTTTTAACACTTCTGTGTTAGGTGAATGTTCTTGCTGACATGGAGCTTTGGGGAATTGGTGTTGACTTGGAGAGATGCATCCAGGCTCGTAAATTGTTGGTGAAAAGGCTAAGGTATCTTGAGAAGGAAGCTTATAAACTGGCTGGGATGACATTTTCATTGCATATGCCAGCAGATATTGCCAAGGTGCTATATGAACACTTGAAGCTGCCCATACCTGATGGGCGAAATAAGGGAAAACAACATCCAAGTACTGACAAGCACTGTTTGGATGCACTGAGGTATTAAGCAAGTTTTTGTTTCCCTTTTGTAGCTCAAAATCCATATTAAAGAGAATATTACAATAATTTTTTATGCTTTGCTGATGTTTTGTTAGTAGGCATTTTAGAAAATAAGTACATGAGTAAATGCCAATCACCTCCCGAGTTTTACAAAATCCGCACCCACACCTCTGGTTTCATATTATACAAAGATCTCCCTATCTTTGATTTTTCTCCTCTACAAAAGGATGTATAGACGAGGTTTATAAGAACAACGATCATGCCTTATCCCAATAGGTGGGTTGGCTCCATTAGGTTCTATCATCAAAAACCAAATTTTCAGGAAAGGGGGTGTTATAGTTTTTGCAATTTGGATGAAAATTAAACAGGGTTGTTTCTCTTATGGAAGGGGAGCCTTGGCAGAATGGTTGGAGGTGTCGCCATGTGACCTGGAGGTCACTAGTTTGAGTCATGGAATCAACGTCTTGCAAATGCAAGGTAAGGCTGCCTAATATAGACCAACACATGGGTCCTACCCTTCCTTGGACTCCACGCATTGCAGGAGCCTTATAGCACCATGCTGCCCTGTTTCTCTTATGAAAGGTTAAAATAAGGAAGTGGGTGTAATTTTTAAACTAGACAGGGTTTGGCCATAAGTAATGCAAAGCTCAAGAGTGACTAGTTTATTTTACTCTAAATTAAGCTACCTTTTTCATAAGGGTCGAATGCTACTAAATAGGGACACAAAATGAGAGTAGAAAGATGAAGCCTTAAAATGGATAAAATGAGTATGATTGATGCTTTGAGATGGACCATATGGTAATTGTTGAAAGAGAGAAAATAAAGAGATATATGAAGAAACTGTGTATCTGAATTACACAACAGAGGCTGAATTATATAGAGTTATTGTAATAAATATAAAGATTACAAAAGATCCTAATTACCATAATTACATGATTTGGTTATGATTTAGTTAGCCTATACAATGAATCTAGAGATAGTTTTCAACACTCCCTCTTAAGCTGGAGCATATACGTCATATGCATCAAGCTTGTTACAAATATAACTTACCCGAGGACCTCTCAAAGACTTGGTGTAAACATCTGCCAGTTGATCATTCGAATTGATGAAGTTAGTGGTGATGTATCCAGATAAGATCTTCTCTCTAATAAAATGACAATCTATCTCTGTGTTTGGTCCTCTCATGAAACACTGGATTAGAGGAGATATGCAATGCAACTTGGTTGTCACAAATGAGCGTCATTTGTATAATATCCCCAAATTGAAGCTCCTTAAGCAGTTGTTTTAACTAAATGAGTTCACAAGTGGCTAAAGCCATTGCTTGATATTCTACTTCGACATTTGATCATGCAACCACATTTTGTTTCTTACTCTTCCATGATATCAGATTACCTCTGATGAATACACAATACCCAGAAGTGGATCTTCTATCTGTAGGAGAGCTTGCCCAGTTAGCATCTAAATATCCAACAATCTGAGTATGACCTTTATCTTCATAGATGAGGCCTTTTCCCGGAGCTTTTTTAATATACTTCAAGATACCAATGACTGCATCCCAATGTCCTTCACAAGGTGAATTTAGAAACTGACTTACCACACTCATTGCAAAAGAGATATTTGGACGAGTGACAGTGAGTAGTTTAATTTTCCGACCAATCTTCTATATTTTCTTGGGTTTGAAAGTGGCTCCCCCTGATCAGGTGGAAGCCTGACATTAGGATCCATAGGAGTGTCAGTAGGTTTTGCATTCAACAAATTTGTTTCCTCAAGGATGTCCATAGTGTACTTCCTTTGTGAGATAACTATATCATCCTTGGATTATGCCACTTCGATTCCCAAGAAATAACGAAATCTAAGAGAAAATAAGGTTTAATTGTATGTTCATTGAGTCAATCACAGAGGTATTTTAGGAAGGTCCTACCTATTTAATTGTATGTACAGAAGGTCCTAGCTTTATTTTAGGAAATGTCTTAAACTTCCTAGCACTAATCCAGGAAACAGAATATCTCCTAATCCTAGGCTGTAATTCCTTGATTTAGGAGATTACATTTATTACACCCTAATTACACCAAATATATACATTCCTAAAATAATACTCCTAATAATCAACATACAAATCCACACGGTTTCCGACACTCCCCCTCAAGCTGGTGAATAGGTATTCTCCATTCCCAACTTGGATACAATTCTCTCAAATGAGGAGCTGCTTAATGCTTTGGTGAGAATATCTGCAAGTTGTCCTTGAGTAGGCACATATGGAGTGTATATCAAGCCATTGTCAAGCTTCTCCTTGATGAAATGTCTATTCACTTTGATGTGCTTAGTTCGATCATGTTGAACAAGGTTATGTGCTATACTAATTGTTGATTTATTGTCACAGTAGAGCCTTATAGGTTCTTCCCACTTACCATAGCACGAAATTCTACTTCAGCACTAAAACGTGCCACTACACTTTATTTTTTACTTTTCTAAGTCAAAAGATTTCCACCAAGGAAAGTACAATACCTTGTAGTTGATCTCCTGTCAACAATTGACCCTGTGTAGTCAGCATCAGTGTATGCTTCGAGTGTCATATTCCCATTTCTTTTGAACAAAATCCCTCTTCCTGGAGTTCCCTTGAGATATTGCAGAATTCTATGAGCATCCTGTAAATGAGCTTCTCTTGGGCTGTGCATAAATTGACTGATCAAGCTTACTCCATAGGCAATATCGGGTCTGGTGTGGGATAAGTAAATGAGTCTGCCCACTAGACGTTGATACATCTCCTTATCTACTGCAACATCTTCTTCTGCATTCCCTAGTTTTAACCTCAGGTCCACAGAAGTACTTGTAGGTTTACAAGCTATTTTACCTGTTTCCTTGAGCAAATCAGTGATGAACTTCTGCTGGGATGTGAAGATCCCTTTCCTGGAGTGTGCCACTTCAATCTCCAAAAAATATTTCAGTTTTCCTAGGGTTTTGATCTCAAACTCCTTGGCCAAGCACTGACTCAAGATCTGTTGTTCTCTCTTATCATTTCCAGTCAATATAATGTCATCCACATACACTAACAGCACTGTTACTCCTCCTGACTCAGAGTGTTTGATGAACAATGTATGACTTTGCTTGTATCCCAAGGTTGTCATAACTCTAGTGCACCTTCCAAACCAGGCCCTAGGTGATTGTTTCAGCCCCCTAGGTGATTGTTTCAGCCCGTACAAGGCCTTTTTCAACTTACATATTGTATTGGCAGTCACCTTCCTCCTATATCCTGGTGGCATTTTCATATAAATTTCCTCCTCAAGTTGCCCATGCAAGAAAGCATTCTTCACATCGAATTGCTATAGTTCCTAACCATGGTTGGCAGCAAGGGATAGGATCACTTTCATTTTAGCAATCGGAGCAAAAGTCTCTGAATAATCAATCCCATAGGTTTGTGTGAATCCTTTTGCAACTAACCTTGCTTTGTACCTCTCAATTGACCCATCAGCTCTGTAGTTCACCGTATATACCCACTTACATCCAACTGCCTATTTTTCTGCTGGTAAAGGAACCAGCTCCTAGGTTTTATTCCTCTTTAGTGCTTCCATCTCTACATCCATGGCTTGCTTCCATTTTTCGTTGGACAATGCCTCAGATAGGGTAGTAGGTATGGAGGTAGTGTTTAGGTTTACAATGAAGGTTTTGTGGGTTGGTGAAAAGTTTTTAAATGAAAGATAATTTGAGAGAGGATATAATAGCTGCTTGGTACATTTTCTGGTTCCTTTTCTAATGGCAATTGGGAGGTCCAGGTCATCTTCAGCAGTTTGGGTTTCGGTTTCATCTTGTAAATCTAGAAAAACAAAAATTGTTACCTCATTTGAAGGAGTTGAGTTGGACTCTTGAACCTGTTGTATAGATTCTGGAATGGCTTTGGACTTCCTTGTGTACACCAAACCTTTTCCAAACCTCACATCAAGTTGAGTGGCCTCATTGAACTCGGATTCAGCTTTAGGGTGGTCTGGTTTAGTCTCAACAGAAAGCTTACATCCCGAGACACAAAGAACTTCTTGGATGGAGGGTGATAACATTTATATCCTTTCTGAGTAGAAGAATACCCAACAAAAACACATCTTAGGGCCCAAGGATCAAGTTTCTCCCTGTCTTGACTACAGATATGAACAAACGATACACACCCAAATATCTGAGGTTTAAGATTATTGGTAGTGGAGAGATTCGGGTAAAAGGAAGAAAGGACATCCATAGGGCTTTTGAATCCTAAGACACTAGAGGGTAATCTATTGATAAGGTGTGTCGCTGTAAGAACTGCTTACCCCCAGAAGGTTTTAGGAACATTTTTTTGATATAATAGTGCCCGGGTTTGGCAATTCCATTCTGTTGTGACACAAGAAGACTCATGAATTATTCCTTGTTTTTGACAGAAGGGAGTAAGAACCTAATTGAAATAGTCCTTGGCATTGTCGGATCTAAGTATTTTGATATTCACACCAAATTGGTTTTTTACCATAGAGAAGAAATTTGGGAAAACAATGCTTACTTAAGACTTATGTTTGAGTAAAAAAATCCAAGTAACTTGGGTACAATCATCAATAAAGGTCACAAACCATCGAGCATCGGACACATTTGGAACAGTAGAGGGACCCCATACATCCGAATGAATAAGATAAAAGGGAAATGTGCTTCTGTTATTACTTATTGGAAAGGGTACATACTTGTGTTTAGCAAGATCACACACCTCACAATGAAAACTCTTAACATCTAATTTGGTAAAAAGAGAAGAAAACAAAACTTTGACAACCCTAACAGAAGGATGTCCTAACCGACAGTGATAAAGAAAAATCTTCTCCTTGTTGGATAGCATAGACTCGGACATGAAGGAATAAGGTAGACTGTTCTTGACCATGGTAGACAGATTTGGTTCTTCAAGGTAGTGAAGGCCATTTCATTCTCTAGCACGTCCAATCGTCCTCCCCGAATCCTTGTCCTGAAATGCACAATTACTGCTGTAAAAAATTACATTACAAGATAAATCTTTTGTAAGTTTTTGTATAGAGACAAGATTGGTGGATAATTTTGAGACATGGAGAACAGTTTCAAGGTTTTTGATGAGTTTATTTGGATATCACCTAGGCTAGCTACAGTTACAAGAGTACCATCGGCTATGGCAATTTTCTTATTGCTGGGACAAGGTGAATATGTGGACAAGTATTTGGATAAAGGTGTCATGTGGTCTGTGGCGCCTGAATCTAGGATCCAGAACTGTACAGAAGGTGTTTTTGAGACATATAACCCAAATGATAATGGAAGCTTACTTGAATATGCCAAAGTACAAGTACCTGTTGGTTTGTCCAGGCTGGTCAGGAAAGCTCTCATCCTATCTATCTCTTCCTGGTTAAGACTAGTGGATTTAGGTTTGTTCTCTTCATTTTGTTCAGCAACAGCAATATGAGCATATCCACTCTTCCATGAAGATTCCTTCTTTTTTCCCCATTCACGACTAGGAGGCTTTCCATGTAGTCTCTAACACTTCTCCTAGGTGTGGCGTGGCTTGTTGCAATAGGTGCACCATAATCCGTCCTTCTTCTTCTCCACATTTGTTGGACCTCGTTTAAAATGTTCAGCCACCATGGCTGAACTCTCTATAGTTGGGGTATCCAACATTAAACTCCTGCTCTCTTCACTTCGTACCATAGCCACCACTTCATTGAGACATGGAATTTCTTGTTTCCCCAGAATTTGAAATCTGACCTGATCAAACTTAGGGTTCAGGCCAACTAGAAAGTCGTAGACTCTGTCTTGCTCAATAAACTCCTTGAGAACCGCTGCATCAGCCGAACATTGGGTTTTGATCACTCTATAATGATCTAGCTCCATCTATAAAGACTTCAATTGATTAGCATATTCAGTAACAATTTTGTTCCCTTGTTTTGTTGCTACTGTTTTCACCTTTACATCATATACTTGAGCAGCATCTTTGGCTTTGGAATAGGTTTGTTCCACTGCATCCCAAATCTCCTTCGCAGTGTTGAGGAACATGCAAGTATCACTAATTTCTGGAATCATCGAATTCCATAGCTAGGCCATGATCATGGAGTCTTCTTCATCCCTTGTTGCGAAATTAGGATTGCCCTTGTTAGGCCCAGTACCTGTTAGGTGACTTAGCTTGCCTTTTCCCTTCAGCACTGTGCGAACAAGTTGAGACCACTTTAGGTAATTCTTGCCATTCAACCTATACACAGAGTGGTTGAGCATCCCCTATTTCTTTTGCCTCTTTGGTTGACATCTTCAAAACACCAAATCGATCTGCTACGGTAGCAAGTCTGGATGGATTTGTAAGTAACGCAAGGTAAGGTTCAAGAAAAAAGAAAAACTAGGTTTAAGTCTTCTCTGGCGGCTATGAAGGAAACGATCGGCAATGAAGGCCAATCTGAAAGGGAAGAGACGACGGCAATGAAGGCCAACTGAGTTCGGATGAAGGAGAGTCGTTGGCAATGAAGGCCAACCAGTTTAGAAGGGTGACGTTCAGTGGAAACCAGGAGTAGTCCCTGACTGGAACTGCTCTGATACCATCTAAGAGAAAATAAGGTTTTATTGCATATTCATTTAGTCAATCACAGAGGTATATGTACAGAAGGTCTTAGCTCTATTTTAGGAAATGTCTTAAACTTCCTAGCACTAATCCAGGAAACAAAATATCTCCTAATCCTAGGTTGCAATTCCTTGATTTAGGAGATTACATTTATTACACCCTAATTACACCAAATATATACATTCCTAAAATAATACTCCTAAGAATCAGTATACATATCCACACGGTTTCCGACACGAAGTTTGCCAAGATCTTTGGTCTAAAAATGATGATAGAGGTGCTGTTTTATCTGAGTTATGCCCTGGTGATAGTTGCTAGTGGTAACAATGTCGTCCATATATACAATCAAATAGATGCAACCTCGAGTTGTATGGCGATAGAAGACAAAGTGGTTAGCCTCACTCCGAATCATACCAAATTGTTGAACTACAGTACTGAATCGACCAAACTAAGCCCGAGGAGATTGTTTGAAACCATACAAGGACTTGTGAAGTCGGCAAACGAGGCAGAAGACTCCCCTTGAGCAACAAACCCTAGTGGTTGCTCCATATAAACCTCTTCTTCTAGATCATCATGGAGAAAAACATTCTTGATGTCTAGCTGATGAAGGGGCCCATGGCGAATAGGAGCCATAGATAGAAAGAGCCGAACAGAAGCCATCTTCGCCATTGGCGAGAAAGTGTCTCCATAATCCAAGCCAAAAATCTGTGTATACCCTTTTGCCACCAAAAGCGCCTTGAGGCGATCAAGCTTACCATCTGGACCAACCTTGACTGTATAGATCCACCGACAACCTACAACAAACTTCCCTAGAGGAAGAGGAACAAGTTCCCAAGTACCACTATTTTGAAGAACACACATTTCCTCAATCATAGCTTGCCTCCACCCAGGATGGGATAAGGCGTCACTTGTAGATTTAGGAATAGACACAGAAGACAAGGAAGAAAGACATGCAAAATGCGAAGAAGACAGGCAATGATAACTCAAAGTAACGTAGTGAGGAGAAGGGCTATGAGTAGACTGTATACCTTTTCTGAGAGCAATGGGAAGTTCAGGCTCAGGAGGTAGTGCTAGAGTTGGTAAAGGAGTTGGTGCCGGAGGAGAATCCGTAGTGACCTCTGCAACTTTTGGTGGAGGTAGTGGCAGTGGAGGTGGTTGAGGCCGGCGATGATATACTTGAAAGGGTCATATGATTGGTGGGGTCCTTCAACAGGAGGTGCCTGAGGGGTATCATATGCAACTGAGACAAGAAGAGGAGGAACAAAGATGACCTTAGTAATGGGCTCATGAGTCAAACTAGAAGAGTCAAAGAAGGGAATCGACAAGAAGAATGTGACATCGACAGAGACCAGGTAACGGTGGAGAGTATGTGAAAAACAACGATAACCTTTTTGAGACTGATTGTAACAAAGAAAAACACATTTGATGGAGCGGGTAGAAAGTTTTTCAAGATCGAGAGTGAG
This sequence comes from Ormosia emarginata, assembly GCA_029884605.1. Classification (NCBI taxonomy): domain Eukaryota; kingdom Viridiplantae; phylum Streptophyta; class Magnoliopsida; order Fabales; family Fabaceae; genus Ormosia; species Ormosia emarginata. The sequence goes on from JAQQTP010000074.1 coordinate 6,899,873, forward strand.
ATTATGGACAAAATATGTTGACTCGAAAACACGAAACTGAAGAGAATGGAGGGGTTGATGAGGAAACAACACAAAGTGGGGTACCTGGTTATCAAGCACAGAAGAGGACATGCGGTTAATCAAGCAATAGACAGTAAGAACTGCATCACCCCAAAAACGGAAAGGGCACGACTATCAAGCAAGATGGTTTGAGTTTTTTTAGTAAGGTGTCTATTTTTGCGCTCAGCAACCCCATTTTGTTGAGGAATATAGGCACAAGATGTTTGGTGAAGAATGCCATTAGATGCCATAAGAAGGAGGGAGGTTTGGGTCTCGGTAATTTGGTGTCCAAGAACTAGGCTTTGGCAACTAAGTGACTTTGGCGTTTTCCTCTACAAACTTCTTCTTTATGGCATCATGTTATTCAAAGTAAGTATGACTTGCATCCGAATGGGTGGGATACCAATTCTACAAGTAGAGTTTCTCATGCTAGTCCTTGGAAATTTATCTCTCAGGGTCTTCCTTCCTTTACTTCTCTCTTATCCTTACATCTAGGTGATGGTTCTCATATTAATTTTTGGGAAGATATTTGGGCTGGTACTGTCCTTCTTTCTGAGGCTTTTCCAAGGCTTTTTCGCCTTTCTTCTTTACATAATGCCCCTATTTACCAATTTTTTTCTCATGATAACTTCTCTTGGAACTTCCATTTTTTTAGAAATTTGCATGATAGGGAAGTTAGTGAGTTAGAGTCTCTCTTGATTTTAATTGATTCTTTTCATCTTTCGTTTGTGCCTGATTCAAGAACTTGGACCCTTGAATCATCAGGAGTTTTCTCTTGTAAATCTTATTATCAATCCTTGACTCAAGCTCAAAACAAGGATAGATTTGTCTTGGATAAACCCATCTGGAAATCCAAAGTTCCCTCAAAGGTCAAAGCTTTTGTCTGGACTGTTGTTCTTAATAGGATTAACACTAATGACATGCTTCAGAAACGCAGGCCTCTCTTTGTTTTGTCTCCAAATATGTGTATTATGTGTGGTTTAGATTTCGAATCAGGAGCTCATCTCTTTTTGCATTGTTCTGCGACTAATTATCTTTGGAATAGACTTTTTGGGATCTTTGGAGAGTCTTGGGTTTGCTCGATGGATTTGCATCTTTTTCTCCTTACCAAATTCAGAGGTTTTGGTACTCGTAAAGAAGCAAAGATTTTATGGCAATGTTCTGTTTATGCTGTTCTTTGGTGTATTTGGTTGGAAAGGAATGCAAGAATCTTCAAGGATTCTTTTATGACTCTAGACTTCATTTGGGATAGGGTTACCCTTTTGGCATCCCTTTGGTGTTCTGTTCATGGTCTTTTTAGTGGTGTTTCTTTGGTAGACATACAAAGGGATTAGCATGCCGTGTTGCATGTTTTCCCCACTTAGGTTTTAGTTGTTTCTTTTAGGTTTCTTTTTGTGAGGATTCCTTATCCTCTATCTTTGTACTCTCTTCTTCTCATCTAATAATATTTCTTTTTCTATCAAAAAAAAAAAATCACGGGCATTGTCACTACGCAAGGTACGAATTGGAACACCAAATTGAGTTTTTATTTCATTATAAAATTTTTGAAAAACAGAAAATAACTCAGACATGTTGTGCATTGAAAATAACCAAGTACACTGAGAGTAGTCATCAATGAAAGTGACAAAGTATTTGGAACTCAAAGTAGACTCGATACGACTAGGACCCTAAACATCATAATGAACCAAAGTAAAGGGAGACACAGCTCGACGACTGACTCTGTCGGGAAACAGACTACGTGTGTGTTTTCCAAGTTGACACGACTCACAAGGTAAACTAGATAACTTAGATAAGCTTGGGACCATTCTCTGTAGTTTGGCAAGGCTCGGATGACCCAACTGAGCATGGATGGTGAGAGGGGAATCTGTGATAGAGCAAACACAAGAGGTGGCAGAGAGCTGCTAGAGGCCATTGGACTCACATCTAGCGCCAATCATCCGTCCCGAACTCCGTTCCTGCAAAATGACAGAGTCTTTAGTGAATGTAATGTTACAATCTAAAGAACAGGTCAAACGACTGATGGACAATAAATTAAAAAGACTCCCAGGAACATAAAGCACGAAGTCAACAGACAAGGAAGGGAGGGGATGGACAGTGCCAATCCTTTGCGATTGTGTTTGGACAGTGCCAATCCTTTGCGATTGTGTTTGGGAACCATTTGCTAAAGTGATTATAGGTAAATAACTAGAAGTAGAAATTTTGGAGAAAAGGTGCTTATTACCAGAGATGTGATCAGAGGCACCAAAATCAAGGACCCAAGGATGGTGACTGAGAGAGACAAACAAATACATTACTAGTGTGCTCAACAGATGTAGTGGAACTAGAGGCCTAATGTTTGCTCAACCCACTTCAAAAAATTTGCATAGGCAACGGGAGATGTAGTTGGTTAGGCAGAGGGCTCAGGTGGACTCAAGGCAGCAGTCTGGGCAACATTGGCAGCCCAGGGAGGGCAGCCATGTAAAATCCAACATTTATCAATGGTATGACCCAGCTTGTTGCAATGATCACATTTCGGACGGGGTCTACTCGAGTTTCCAAAACAAGAACGACCACGATTGTTGCTTTGGGAGACCAAGATAGAGGTATCAATCGGAGCTGGACCAACAATAGAATCAGAGGGCTGCTTGGTTGGGACTCGGAGTAAAGTGGACCAAGCCGTGCTCAGAGTAAGGACAGTGGGAGAACCCAAAATCTGATCACGGTTGGCAGAATATTCCGGAGGCAAATCATACAAGGCCATGAGCATGAAGGTACTGCGTTGCTCGAGGGTATCAGCAAGGGGCAGCAACTCATTGAAATCATTGAGAGCACCATGGATCTTCCCCAAATTGGCCGACATAGGACCATCAAACTTCTGAGGAGCAATAACACTCATAAGGTTATGACACACCCCATATAGTTGTTGAGTGTTATTGGTATAAAGAACCTTGGCCTGCTCCCAAACAGATTCATAGTAATATGAGCGCGGAAGATCTGTTTGAGGGAGGGATGAATAGTAGATTTGATGACACTGCATAACTGGGCATCGATCTTCTTCCACCTTGATTTGTTAGCCTCGAGCACAGACTCAAGCTTCGTGATGAGGTGCTCTTCATAACCTTGGCCATTGAGCCATAGTTTGATGTCTGAAGCCCAAGTATCATAGTTATTGTCATCTAATTTGTTAGTGGAGAGAGGGGCATTGACGTAACTGGTGAAAACAAGATACTCTGCCTTCGAGAGGTCTTTAGAGCCAGTTGAGGAAGGAGAATTAGCCATGAATCAGTAAATAACAGGCCAAAAAACACAACCAAACAATACCTGAATGCACCAATGCAAAAGGGGTCTTGACAAATAGTCACGAACACAAAAGGCGAGAGGAGATCCAGAAAGAGGAGAGAGAGGCGATCACTGCACAACAAACGGCGGCCGAGGAGGTCCGCCACGGGCTGGTGGAAGGGCGGTCGGTGGGGCTGCGCGCAAAGGCTTTGGTTGACGCGTGTGGGCGTGTCAGAGGGAATTTCCGGTTGGGCTTTCTGGTTCTGGCCAAGCAGGGAGAGGCGATCCTGGTGGTGGGGTTGCCGGCTGGAAAAGTTGGACGGCAGGCAGTTGGCAGCGGTGGGTCTGCTGGAAAGAGGACACAACGGAAGGTGAGAGGCCGGCAAACCGGAATGGAAACACGGTTAGCCGGAAAAATTTTCACTGGAGTGCAGTGGGCTCACTGGGAGTGCATGATTCTAGGATTGCCTCTCTTTAAGTTCTAGATACCATGTTGAAAGAGAGAAAAGAGAGAGACATATGAAGAAACCGTATATTTGAATTACACAACGGAGGCTGAATTATATAGAGTTATTGTAATAAATACAAAGATTACAAAAGAGTCTAATTACTGTAATTACATGATTTGGTTATGATTTAGTTAGTCTATACAATGAATCTAGACATAGTTTTCAACAGTAATGTTATAGTAAAGGGTATAATTGTCCTTTCAATATTTGGGACTAATATAAATACAGTTGAAGGTTACACAACTAGTAAATCTTTAAATCAATATATATGACCTTTGTCATTACATAAAGGATTAAAATGAAAAGCCACAGTTAAGTCATTATGCGTCCTACTAATTTTGCTGTCAGTTGCTTTGTTTTTCTCTGGATTGTGAAGTACATACAAAGTTTTTAAAAGTGACGGACATTTGTATGTGTATGGATTCTGAGATAAGTCCAAGCACTGGTCATTTCATGTAGGCAAACATCTTAGGGTTACCTCTTTATAATGATGCACTCTTCTTGTAGACATGAGGGACAACTAAACTTAGGGTACATTTATAAAAACTGCTCTTCAACTTTATTCAATGTGCTGTTTGGCCCAAAATTTTGCTTGGTGTGAATCAAGACATCGATCATTGAACTGAACTTTGATAATTGAATTGGCTGGTTGATAGGTTTAAGTTACACCAATTTATGCCTTAGTGATAGAAGTCTTGATTTGTACAACATGATAGGTTGGGGTGAATTGCACCAATTAAAACCAATTTTGGGTTTCTCGGGGGGGGGGGGACTACTAAATGAGTAAATATTGTTATAATATCTAAAAAATATTTCAAAATATTTTTATTGTACCTTGAAATATTTTAGAGTATCTTAGATGATTTCTTTTGGCACAATGGCATCGTTTGATCCTTGTAGCCGACCTCACTTAGTGGGAAAAGGCTTTGTTGTTGTTGTTGTTGTTAGATGATTTCTTTGGGATTATTTCCTATTTATTATTTCATTATTTGTTTCCTTATTTAATTAAGCTTAGGAGTCTAGTGTTAGTATAAATGGGACTATTGGATTTGTCTTTTGCATCAGATTATCATCACATCAAATCAATATCAATCTCATATTATTCTGAGCCTCTGTTCTCTCTTTTTCTTCTTTCCTACCTACAACCCTCCAATTCAACAAGTATGAAGTTTGTTTGTGTTTTTTATCATTTACCCAACCCAAACATTAATTGTTGTTTTTCTTATTTTAAAAGGTGTTGGTTTTACACACCTTGGACACATTAGATATGTACGTTCTGCTGTCACAACACAGATCACATCAACCAATCCTTGAAAAACTCTGGTATAACTTGTATATATAATATACAAATATTAAAATGGCAGAGCTATCGTAGGACAAAGAAGACAGATTTTCCACTACTATAGGATGGTTGAGGTTGTGGGATATGGAGACAGCCTATCATTTCAGCTGTATCACAGGGTTCCTTGCTGATTATAGAAGGCCTAGATTACATGAGTGGGGAAAAGAGAGAAAAAAATAGTGGACAGGTTGAGGCAAACTGGCAAAGAGAGGGGCACTTTTCTAGCTTTTGGCTGTACTCGTTGGCATTGTTTTCAATTTATCTGGACTGCATGTCAGATTCAACTACAATACAAACTCTTATTTATCACTATAAAATGCTCAATGCGCAGAAAAATATGCCTTCTCCTTTCAAGTAAATTTGTCCTTGTGTTGGTACCGCTCTCCAAGTTAATTTGCCATAATTGTGTGACTATAGTTGCATCTACCTTCATGAGCGAATTTACTTTATCAGTCACTAGTGGATTGACAGTCACTAACGTGCCTGGCAATACCTATTTTTTATTTTTAAATACATTTATGTAATTTTTTTTACTTCATATCAATGAATGTTAAACAACGAATTTTAAAGAGAGGTTTGAGGGCTGTTAGGGAGTAAAGCGTGAAGTCTGAATTTTTTAGGATCTGTTAGCTATTTGGTTGAGGCAAGGAGGAAAAAAACTGAAAGTAACAGTTTCTTGAGTGATGGAAATGGAAATGGAAACGTGGGTTAACTTAAAGAAGTTTTAATTTACTCATTTGCCCATATTTTAATCTGTGTTTGACCATTTTTTAAATGATAACAGTGGTATTTTTGGAATAAAAGAATTGGAGACCAACTCAGGCAATCGCCTTTAAGTAATAGATAATTGAAGCAACGCCTTAGAAAAAAAAAACTTCTGCAAATCTTTGCCTAATCATGGGTGGAAAAATAGGTGTTCTTTACAAATGCTGCAAAAAATTACAGTTCCAATACAAAAGAATCTATAAGAAACAGACTGGCTTTGATATATTAAGAAAACTACTTGAGAACGTATTAGTAGTTCTCTAATATGATTGTTGCCAACAATTTCCTTGAACTTCTTGATGATCATAGGGAATATTAAAAGAGTGCAACCAAAGAAGCATGTTAAAAAGGATTGGTGCCTTCTTCTATCAAAAAAAAAAAAAAAAGGATTGGTGCCTTGCAATTGGTAATATGCTTGGTTGCTTGGTGGTTACTGACAATTAAATTTTTACATTCATATTTTTGTAGTTATATTACAATGAACCATCCCTATAATTTCCCTAATGAGATTGATTATACCTACGAAAAAAACAATTTCAAATGTTGAAATTGGGGATGGGAGAGTGTATATTTACTGTGCTGGAGGATCCCCAAGTTTTTGTGTGATATTTAGAAGTTTTAAAATTTGTATGTCGACTCTAATTTGCATTTTGTGCAACATGTAGGAATTTTCCTTTGTATTCTTTATTTACAAACTGTTTTCTACGAAATTTGACTGTATTTCAGGCATGAACATCCCATTGTTCCAGTCATTAAAGAGCATCGAACAATGGCAAAGCTCTTGAACTCTACGCTAGGATCAATTTGTTCTCTGGCTAGGCTATCTGTAAGAACACAGAAGTACACATTACATGGTCATTGGCTCCAGACATCCACAGCAACTGGTCGGCTTTCAATGGAGGAACCTAATCTTCAGGTTTGGGTTCTTTTATCAGCATGTTTTCTTTTTCTTTTTTCTTTCAGTTGAATGCTATATTTAGTGTTATGTACTATCTTTTTGAGTAATGCAGTGTGTTGAACATACGGTGGACTTCAAAATGAAGGAGGATAAAAATGGAGGTGATGCTGATGACAGTTGTTGTAGAATTAATGCTCGGGATTTCTTTGTTCCTACTCAGGTGATAGGCCTTTAACTTTACCTTGGGTTTCTTCTGTACTTGTGTTATTTGTTTGTTATTACTGTATAGCAGTTTTCCGATGTCATGTCAACCAACAAAATATTGGTTAATATCCTTAAAATCAATTTTAACTCTCTCTCTCGCATGTGCGTCTCTCTTTCTCTCTCTATCACTTCCTGAATCCCAAGCCCGTAGAAGACACTAGGCCTTGTTTGGGAACTTTAAGAAACATATTCTGCTTCTAACAAAAATGGATTTTCTTCTTTTGCTGTCATTGTCCGAAGCAAGTTATGAATTGCTTTCCAATATACCACTCATTATATTTTAACTAAATTACCCTTTCTATTTTTGAATTCAAACATTCCACATCACTGTTATATCTTCATTAGTAATTTGACATCTCAAAACATATGGAGGATAGCCTGATAAGCATAGGTAGAGGAAGACTAAAGAAAACTCTAAGAGTAACATTATTGTTGAAGAATTATAAGATTAGGATTTAGGGAAAAGGAAAAGAGGGAAAGATGGCTATAAACTGATAATGTTATTGATATGATAATGTAATAGAAATCACTAACATAACGCCTTAATTTATACTAATAGTTAGGTCAAGTACTAGTAATACTAGTACAAGTCCAAGCAAACTAATATAAGACTAATAACGTAATAAGTAATAATCCTAACAATCTCTAACACTCCCCCTCAAGCTAAAGCTTACTAAGCTTTTGCTTGTTACAAGTAGCAAACCCATAAACATAAAAAAAATAACAGAATTCCATCTTTATCTGAAAGCGAGAAGAGAAACTTGGCATAGTGACACTTGAATATCAGACTACTTAGAGAGAACTTCTGAATTGCTTGAGTGTTAAATACTCAGCAAGTGAGATTTATATATACTCATCAGAATTACAATTTACAAGAGTAATAAATAAGATAGCTAATTCCCTATGTACATGAATCTAATAAATACTAGTATACATGAACGGATGAACCTATGGAACGGTTCATGGAACCTTATTAATGAATCTCAATAATCTCAACACTCCCCCTCAAGCTGGTGCATATATGTCATAAGCATCTAGCTTGTTACATATGTATGTTATCCTTTGTCCTTGGAGTGACTTAGTGAACACATCCGCCAGCTGATCATTAGAATTCACAAATGATGTGATAATTTCTCCAGAGATAACCTTTTCACGAATAAAGTGACAATCAATCTCTATGTGCTTAGTCCGCTCATGGAAGACTGGATTAGAGACAATGTGCAAAGCTGCTTGATTATCACAAATAAGATTCATAGACCCTATTTTACAAAACTTTAACTCAGAAAGAAGTTGCTTTAGCCATATGAGTTCGCATGTAGTAAGAGCCATAGCCCGATACTCTGCTTCTGCGCTCAATCTAGCAACAACATTTTGCTTTTTGCTTTTCCATGCAATGAGATTACCTCCAAGAAGAACACAATAACCTGAGGTTGATCGCCTATCACTTGGGCAACCTACCCAATCTGCATCTGTGTAGGCAATAATATCAGTATGACCTCTATTTTCATAGACCAACCCCCGTCCTGGAGAACCTTTAATATATCTCAAGATTCGAATTGTTGCGTCCCAATGACTGTTATAGGGAGAGTTAAGAAATTAGCTCACAACACTAACAACAAAAAAAATGTCTGATCGAGTCATAGTAAGATAATTCAACTTCCCTACTAGTCTCCGATACCTTCTTGGATCTAAATAGGGCTCCCATTGATCTGGCATAAATTTAACATTAGGATCTATAGGAGTGTCAATCGGTTTACAATTTATCATTCCTGTTTCCTCCAAAATATCAAGTGCATACTTCCTCTGAGATATAGCAACACCAATGCTGGATTGAGTTACTTCAATTCCAAGGAAGTATCGTAACCGTCCCAAATCTTTGGTTTGTGTTAAATATGGAAAGATTTATTTTGTAAATAGAAAAGATACGTTGGATAGTTGACTATCCTAACTTAGAGGGATTGTGATTGTATAGTTCCTAATATTTAGGAGTCAGTTTTGGGAGCGTACAACTTATATAACCTAACCTTTATAAAGTTTGAAAATATATGAAATGAAATATCTTTCTTCTCTTATTGTGTTCACAACTGCGTTCATGGTATCAAGAGCCAGGATGGGTTCAAACGTAGCTTGAACCTATTCTCATCTTTTTTCTCCTCTATGTTTCGGTTCTGTTGTGATGGCACAAACAGCCATACCTGCGGTGGAGACAAGCAAAGATGGATCCACCAAATCTGGAGTAAGCTTTGGCCAACTGGGACGCCATTGCGGTCGGAATGGTCTGTACACCCTAGCGGCATTGAAAATTTCCCCATTCAAATAATCGCTCACAAATTGAACGGGAAAATTACCTGTAGTGGGCTCAGTCACTCAAGCTGGTGGTCGACGGCAAGGGAAGACTTGACTATCTCACTGGCGAGGTGAAGGAGCCCCCCAAATCTGATCCGACATGGCGGATTTGGAAATCCGAAAATTCCCTCATTACGGCCTGGCTGATCAATTCCATGGAGGCTGCAATAGGGAAGACATATCTATTCCTACCCACTGCAAAGGATGTGTGGGATGCTGTTCGGGAAACGTATTCCGATCTCGAAAACTCATCTCAGATTTTTGAGTTGAAAATGAGATTGTGGCAGACAAAGCAAGGTGACCGTGAGGTCACTGAATATTACAATGAGATGAAGGTGTTATGGCAGGAATTTGATCTCTGCTATGAAGATGATTGGGCCTGTCCAGCTGATAGTGTTCGTTATGTGAAATGATTGGAGAATGATCGGGTTTATGAGTTCTTGGCAGGCTTGAATAAGAGTCTCGATGAGGTAAGAGGCCGGATTCTTGGCAGAACTCCTTTGCCATCAATTCGGGAAGTATTTTTTGAAATCAGACGCGAGGAAGGTCGCCGCAAAGTGATGTTAGGTGAAAAGCACTCCTGAAGTTTAAGCCTTATTCACTAGGAACAATCCTAGTAATTCTCAATCTCAGGCACGACAAAACAAAAAAGGTGAGAAAGTATGGTATGATCATTGCCACAAGCCACGACACACCAAGGAAACTTGTTGGGATTTGCACGGAAAGCCTCCCAACTGGAAGCCACGGACCTTTGGTCAGCCAAACCGTGACTCAAAGGCTTTCCCCTCAGCCACAGAGGAGAATGGAAACACAGAAGCAACAAAGGCAACACCTTCGTTCAGTAAGGAACAGATAGATCAACTGTATAGACTTTTTTAGTCCACACAATTCTCTAACTCTATACCTTCTTCTTGTTCCTTAGCCCAAAAAGGTAATTATCTTCAATCTGCTGCCTTTAATGTGTCCACGATTTCTCTTTGTCCATGGATAATAGATTCAGGTGCCACAGATCATATGACAGAGTGTTCTAAATTATTTTCTTCTTATAGTCCTTGTGCAGGCAATCAAAAAATTAAGATTGCTGATGGCTCACTCTCAGCCATTGCTGGGAAAGGGTCAATTGCCATCTCTCCTACTCTTGCCCTACATATGTCCTTTATGTCCCTAATCTTTCTTGTAATCTATTATCTGTTAGTAAAATAACCTGTGATTTGAAGTGTTGTGCTAAATTTCTCCCAAATTGTTGCTAATTTCAGGAACTGGATACGGGGAGAATGATTGGCAATGCTAGAGAGTATGGTGGTCTCTATTACTTTGATGCTGGACATCCTTTGTGTCAGCAACCAAAATTCTCAAGTCAAGGAGCATGTCTGAGTTCTATTGAGGATGAAATAATGTTATGGCACCGTAGGTTAGGCCATCCTAGCTTTCAATATTTAAAGTACTTGTTTCCAAATTTGTTTCATAATAAAATCTTATCATCTTTTCAGTGCGATATTTGCCAATTAGCTAAGCACCATCGTGCATCTTTTCCATCTCAACCCTATAAATCCTCTAAACCTTTTACTCTAATCCATAGTGATGTTTGGGGACCTGCTAGGACTTTAACAAATTCCGGAAAAAAGTGGTTTATAACATTTATTGATGATCATACTCGCCTAAGTTGGGTTTATCTTCTTAAAGACAAATCTGAAGCAGAACATGTTTTTTAAATTTTTTTTTACTATGATTGAAACACAATTTCAAACCAAAATTCAGGTGTTTCGAAGTGACAATGGAAAAGAATATTTTAATCAAATTCTAGGATCTTTTTTCTTACAACAAGGAATTGTTCATCACAACTCTTGTATTGCCTCCCCTCAACAAAATGGGGTAGCAGAACGTAAAAATAAACACCTCCTAGAAGTAGCTAGGTCCTTAATGTTGTTGGACATATATGTAATTAGGTGTAAATTAGTAGTACAGTTGTTAGTCCCACATCATGTATATTGTGTAATTATTTATTACTTATTGAATATATATTCAGTCTCCGTTGTGTAGTTGAAACACACGGTTCAGTATATGTCTTTCTTTTTCTTTCTCTCTCAACATGGTATCTAGAGCCTAGAGAAAGGCAAATCCTAGAACCGTGCCTACCCGGAGGACCCACTGTCCCCCGGTGCCAAATTTTTTTCCGGCAACCCATGTCATCACTCCGGGTACCGGATCTCCTCTGCCGTGCTCCTTTCCGGCCAGTCTCAGCCCCTGCCGCCGCCGCTGACGTCCTCTCCGGCCACCACCGCCGACGTTCTTTCCGGCCACCACCACCACCGCTCGAAGCGCCTCCCTCTGCTCGGCCCGATCCCCGAAGTACAGGCCCAGCCGCCCATCCACGCGCCCACACGCGCGAGTACAGTGGGCTGCGTTTCGCACCCAAGCGCTTCACTCCGGCCGCGCGTGACGGCGCGTCAGGCCTTCTTTCCGGCCGCCGTTCGTCCCACCGCGGTCGCCGGCCCTCTCCTCGTTGAGCCCAGTCCTCCACTTCCCCAACCGCACCCATAAGACGTGTCGTACACCTTCCGTATACATTTCAGGTACTGTTCATTGCGTTTTTGGGTTATTTGTCATCTGATCCATGGCTTCCTTGAGTCCTACAGATGCTCCGAAGGTAGAACCTGGTGTTTTCGTAATTATATCAGTGCCCATCTCTCCACCGACAAATTAGATGGCACTAATTATGATTCTTGGGCTTCCGACATCAAACTTTGGCTTACCGGTCAAGGGTACGAGAATCATCTCACTACCAAGGTTGATTCTGTGCCTGAAGCCGACCGTCCCAGGTGGAAAAAGATTGATGCTCAGTTGTGCAGTGTGCTTAAGTCCACCATCCACTCCTCTTTGAAGCAGATTTTTCGGGCTCATTTGACTTGTGAATCTGTGTGGACGCAGGCCAAGGTCCTCTACACCAATGATACTCAGCGATTGTATGGGGTTTGTCATGATCTTATGAGTCTTATTGCCCCGAGGAGGTTTGATGGCTCTATGTCCACCTACTTGGGCAGACTTCATGGTGCTCTCCACGATTTCAATGAACTGTTGCCTCCAGCAGATACCCCGGCGAAGGAACTTGAACAACGGAACACCTTCTTCATGCTTTTGGGCCTTTATGGTTTACCTGCGGATTACTCCACCATCCGTGATCAGATTTTGGGATCTCCTATTGTTCCCACTATTTCTGCGATGTGTTCTACCTTGCTTCGGGTTCCAGCTAAGCACAGTACTGATTCTCTTGTTGCTCCCATCACCGGTGACACATCTGCCCTTGCCTCTCAGACCAACAGTCGTGGCCGTTCCCGTGGGGGTCACTCAGGTTCCAAACCTCGTCCGAAATGTGATCATTGTCATCGCCTGGGTCACACCATTGATAAATGTTGGACTTTACATGGCCGTCCTCCCCGTATTGCTAATGTTACACAGTCTACTCCACCAGACACTCTTGAGCCTTCTGAACCACCTAGAGCCTCCCGGTGATTATGCGAATTTCGAAGTGGTTTGAGCGGCGTCGGTCCTCGGTTCCACCTTGTTTCATTGCGCACACCGGTAATTCCTATGCTTGTCTCTCTCAATCACCATCCCTTGGCCCTTGGGTTCTTGATTACGGTGCATCCGACCACATTTTCGGTAATAAGGCTTTGTTTTCTCAACTCTCTACTTAGGTTATTTGCCTATGGTTACTTCTGCTAATGGTTCTCGAGACACAATCTCAAGGGATTGCACCATTGTTAATCCCCTACCTTCCCTCACCGTTGATTCGATTCTCTATATTCCGGGTGTCCTTTTAATTTACTTTCTATTAGTCGTTTAACCTAGGTTCTCTTGATTGTTCCATTACTTTCACTAAAGATTCTGTTTCTCTGCGGGGACCAGGAGTTCGTGACGGATGATTAGCACCGGATATGAGTCCCATGGCCTCTACCGGCTCTCCAACCATTCTCGTGTTTGCTCGCCACAGATTCCCTCTTACCATCCATGCTCAGTTGGGTCATCCTAGCCTTGCCAAACTACGAGAGAATGGTGCCGAGCCTCTCCAAGTTATCGAGTCTTCCTTGTGAGTCATGTCAGTTAGGGAAACACACCCGTAGTCCGTTTCCTGATCGTTTTGGTACTCGAGCTGCGTCTCCTTTTACCTTAGTTCATTCTGATGTATGGGGTCCTAGTCGTACTATTTCTACTTTAGGGTCCAAGTATTTTGTTACCTTTATTGATGATTACTCTCGATGTACTTGGTTATTTTTAATGCAAAACAGGTCTGAGTTATTCTCCATATTTCAAAAGTTTTATCAAGAAATTCAAACTCAATTTGGTGTTCCTATTCGTACTCTGCGCAATGATAATGCTAGTGAATACTTATCTCATCAATTTCAGACTTTTATGGCTTCTCATGGCATTCTTCACCAAACATCTTGTGCCCATACACCTCAACAAAATGGGGTAGCTGAACGTAAAAATAGACACCTTATTGAAACAACTCAGACCCTCTTACTCCATAGTCAGGTTCCCTTTCGTTTTTGGGGTGATGCTGTCCTTACTGCATGCTACCTTATTAATCGCATGCCATCCTCTGTGCTTGATAACCGGGTCCCTCATTTTGTCTTGTTTCCACATCAGCCTCTTCATTCTCTTCTGCCTCATGTCTTCGGGTCCACTTGTTTTGTCCATAATCTCTCTCCTGGTCTAGACAAACTTATATTCCGATCCCTCAAATGTGTCTTCCTTGGTTACACTCGGTCCCAAAAAGGTTATCGTTGTTATTCTCCTACTCTACGACGTTACCTTATCTCGGCTGATGTTACTTTCTTCGAGTCTGTACCCTTCTTTGAGTCGTCTCCTTCGCCTCCCGAGTCAATCTCTACGTTCCTTCCGGTTCCTCTTGTCCCTGTCACTGTCGAGTCTGAACCGCCCCACCCTCTACCCATACAGATCCCCAGCACCACTGATCGTTTCTTCCACACTTATCACCGCCGACCACAACCTCCTGTACCCCGTGTCCTTCCTCTGGATACTGCTACTGAGGTCATTGCGGACTCTTCTCCGAAACCAACTCATTTACCAGCTCCGGCACTGTCAGACGACTCTGATCTTCCCATTGCCGTGCGAAAAGGTATTCGGTCTACTCGTAATCCTTCTCCTCATTATATTGCTTTAAGTTATCACCGCCTTTCTTCTTTGCACTTTGCTTGTCTTTCTTCCTTGTCTTCTGTTTCCATCCCTAAATCTCCAGGTGATGCCTTGTCCCATCCCGGATGGAGACAAGCAATGATTGATGAAATGAGTGCGCTTCACAACAAGTGGTACTTGGGAACGGTTACTCTTCCTCCGGGAAATCTGTTGTTGGTTGTCGGTGGCTTTATACAGTCAAGATGGGTCCTGATGGTAAAATTGATCGTCTCAAAGCCCGTCTTGTGGCGAAAGGGTATACACAGATTTTTGGCTTAGATTATGGGGATACCTTCTCTCCTGTGGCTAAAATGGCTTCGTCCACATCCAGGTTGTTTTTGTCCATTGCTGTCATTCGACACTGGCCTCTTCATCAACTTGATATTAAAAATGCATTCCTGCATGGTGATCTAGAAGAAGAGGTATATATGGAGCAACCTCCTGGATTTGTTGCTCAGGGTGAGTCTTCTAGCCTGGTATGTCGTCTCCACAGGTCTCTCTATGGTCTCAAACAATCTCCTAGAGCCTGGTTCGGACGATTCAGCACTGTGATTCAGCAATTTGGTATGATTCGAAGTGAAGCAGATTACTCTGTGTTTTATCGCCACACAGCCCAAGGCTGCATTTATCTAGTTGTGTATGTTGACGACATAGTCATCACTGGAAGTGACCACCATGGCATATGCGAGTTAAAACAACATCTCTCTCTTCACTTTCAGACCATAGACTTGGGTAAACTACGATATTTCTTGGGGGTTGAGGTAGCTCAATCCAAGGATGGTATAGTAGTGTCTCAAAGAAAGTATGCTATGGATATCCTTGAAGAAACAGGATTGTTGAATGCCAAGCCAGTTGATACTCCCATGGATCCAAATGTCAAACTCCTACCAAATCAGGGGGAGCCTCTATCGGATCCGGGAAAGTATAGGAGATTAGTTGGGAAGTTAAACTACCTCACTGTTACTCGGCCTGACATCTCTTTTGCAGTCAGTGTGGTTAGCCAATTCCTAAACTCTCCTTGTGAGGACCACTGGGATGCAGTGATACGAATCCTCAAATACATTAAGGGAGCTCCGGAAGAGGTCTCATCTATGAAGATAAGGGACATACTCGGTCGTTGGATGCTCGATGATCCGACCGGGTAGGTTCTCCTCTTGACGACAGACGATCCACACGGGTATTGTGTACTCATTGGAGGCAACTTAGTTTCTGGAAAAGTAAGAAGCAAAATGTTGTTGCAAGATCTAGTCTTTGAAGCGAGAATATCGAGCTATGGCCTCAGTCACTTGTGAACTCACTTGGTTGAAACAACTCCTCAAAGAACTTCAATTTGGTGAGGTTATGAAAATGACACTCATATGTGACAATCAAGCTGCTTTGCATATAACTTCCAATCCAGTGTTCCATGAAAGGACCAAACATATCGAGGTCGATTGTCATTTCATCAGGGAAAAGATTCTATCAGGAGACATCATCAAAAACTTTGTCAACTCAAATGATTAGCTAGCAGATGTCTTCACCAAGTCCCTGAGAGGTCCACGAATAAGTTATTTATGTAACAAGCTTGGTGCATATGATTTATATGCTCCAGCTTGGGGGGGAGTGTTGGAAATTTATGTAATTAGGTGTAAATTAGTAGTACAGTTGTTAGTCCCACATCATGTATATTGTGTAATTATTTATTACTTATTGAATATATATTCAATCTCCGTTGTGTAATTGAAACACACGGTTCAGTATATGTCTTTCTTTTTCTTTCTCTCTCTCAACAAATGTTCACCACTAAAGTACCTAAATACTTATGGGGGGAAGCCATTCTCACTGCTACCTATCTTATTAACAGGATGCAATCAAGAGTTTTGAACTTCCAAACTCCTGTGACTGTTTTCAAAAAATTCTTTCCAATGTCATTGCTTATTTCTGATTTACCTCTTAAAATCTTTGGATGTGTAGCCTATGTTCATGTTCACAACCACAATAGGGATAAGTTGGATCCACGGGCTATAAAATGTGTTCCACTCAAAAAGGGTATAGATGTTTTGATCATACTCGAATGTTTTTTTTGTCACAATGGATGTTTCATTCTTTGAATCTCAGTTTTTTTAGCCCTCCTCTTCAGGGGGGATAGAATATGAAGACTCGGTGTTTCAAACTGAAATTGATGGTAAGCTTAATATTGAAACTCCTATTTTTGACCTTGATACTCTAAATAAGGAAGAACGAGAGTCTACCTTAGTGCCTGAACAAAAAACAAATACAATAGACAAGGCGCGCTTCAATGATGAGAGACTATTTGGGAAAAATTACACCAAACAAAGACAGACTCAAAGTAAGAGAGACACAGCTATACTCCCTCCATGTCAAGAATCTGATCCAGTACCAGATCTGAAAAATACAGAAAATCCAGGTACAATCTCTGAGTCTATAGAATCTGAGTCTTTACCTATTCTGCATATGGATCCCGAATCTCTAGATCTCCCTATTGCTCTTAGGAAAGGAATTAGATCATGTACTCAACATCCTCTTTCAAATTTTGTTTCATATAAGAACCTGTCATTATCTTACCATACATTTGTCTCACAATTGTCAAGTGTGGAAATACCTAAGTCTATACAAGAAGCTCTAGAGGTTCTTGAATGGAAGAAGGCTGTTTGTGAAGAGATGGAGGCTCTAGAAAAAAATGGAACGTGGGAGATGGTTCACTTACCTGAAAGAAAATTAGTTGTTGGCTGCAAGTGGATTTTTATTGTGAAATTTTAATTTGATGGATCCTTGGAACGCTATAAAGCAAGATTGGTTGCAATGGGATTCACGTAAACCTATGGAGTTGACTACCAGGAGACATTTGCCCCTGTAGCAAAATTAAATACTATTCGGGTATTACTGTTTGTAGCTGCAAATTTAGAATGGCTATTGTTTCAACTAGATGTTAAAAATGCGTTCCTCAATGGAGAGTTGGAAGAAGAGGTCTATATGGATGCTCCTCCCGGTTTTGAAGAGAAGTTTGGAGGGAAGATTTGTAAGTTGAAGAAATCGCTCTATGGACTAAAGCAATCTCCACGTGCTTGGTTCGAAAGATTTACCAAGTTTGTTAATAAAGAAGGATATAGTCAAGGGCAAGCTGACCATACCATGTTTGTGAAACACACGAACAGTGGAAAAATGGCTGTTCTAAGTGTATACGTGGATGATATAATTCTGACTGGAAGTGATGGTGATGAGATAAATAGGTTGAAGAAACACCTTGCTTCAGAATTTGAAATTAAAGACCTGGGGCCTTTACGCTACTTCCTAGGTATGGAAATTGCAAGGTCGAAGATGGGAATTTCTGTATCTCAAAGAAAGTATGTTCTTGACTTACTAGAAGAGACAAGAATGAGTGGTTGCAGACCAAGTGATACACCTATTGACCCTAATAAGAAGTTGGGAGAGGTGTGCAGTGGAGTTCCAATTGATAAATGTAGATATCAACGCCTTGTAGGAAAACTCATTTACTTGTCCCATACAAGGCCAGATATTGCCTTTGCTGTTAGTGTTGTGAGTCAGTATATGCACTCACCATATAAGCAACATCTGGAGGCAGTATACAAGATTCTTAGGTATTTAAAAAACTCACCAGGTAGGGGATTGTTATTTAAAAAGGGTGATCAAAGAAATGTAGAAGCCTTCACGGATGCAGACTGGGCAGGCTCGGTTAGTGATGGAAGATCAACATCTGGTTACTATACTTTCTTATGGGGGAATCTGGTTACTTGGCGAAGCAAGAAGCAAAACGTGGTTGCTAGGAGTAGCACTGAAGTTGAGTATAGAGCCGTGGCAAATGGAGTTTGTGAAGTATTGTGGATTAAAAGAATTCTTGAAGAATTTAGATTAGATGTTGAAGCTCCTATGAGACTATTCTGTGACAACAAATCTGCCATAAACATTGCAAATAATCCTGTCCAGCACGATCGTACCAAGTACATTGAGATTGATAGGCACTTTATTAAAGAAAAGCTGGAAAATGGAATCATTTGTATGCCGTTTGTCACCTTCGAGCAACAAACTGCTGATGCATTTACTAAGGGCCATTTCAGGCCAAAGTTTGAATCTTTCATTGACAAGTTGGGCATGATCAATATCTATGCACCAACTTGAGGGGGGTGTTAAATATGGAAAGATTTATTTTGTAAATAGAAAAGATACGTTAGATAGTTGACTATCCTAACTTAGAGGGATTGTGATTGTATAGTTCCTAATATTAAGGAGTCAGTTTTGGGAGTGTACAGCCTATATAACCTAACCTTTGTAAAGTCTAAAAATATATGAAATGAAATATCTTTCTTCTATTTTGTTCACGACTGCGTTCAGTTTGGACATGTTGAAACAAGTGCTCCTTGAGGCGTTTGATGCCATCATGATCATCCCCTGTAATGACAATGTCATCTACGTAAACAAGATAAATGCACTGATTAGAGGGACAATGTTTATAAAACATAAAGTGATCTGCTCCACTGCGAATCATGCCAAATTATTTAAGGATTGCACTAAATCTGCTAAACCAAGCTCGAGGGCTCTGCTTGAGGCCGTATAAGGCCTTATGTAACCTGCAAACATATCCACATGACTCTCCCTGAGCAACAAACCCAGGAGGTTGATCTATATAAACCTCCTCTTCTAAATCACTGTGAAGGAATGCATTTTTAATGTCCAACTGATGCATAGGCCAGCGACGCATGGCTGCCATGGATAAGAATAACCGGAGAGGCCATTTTCGCAACTGGAGAGAAAGTATCGCCATAATCTTGCCCAAATACCTGAGTATAGCCTTTAGCTACTAAACGGTCTTTCAACTGATCAATCTGACCATTTGGGCCCACTTTGATAGCAAACACCTAACGATAGCCAACAATAGATTTCCCTAAAGAAGAGGGAACAAGTGTCCAAGTGTTGTTGGATTTTAAAGCTGCCATCTCGTCAATCATAGCCTGTCGCCATCCTGGATGAGAAAGTGCTTCCTAGACAGTTTTAGGAATAGAAACAGAGGAAATAGCAGACACAAAGGCACAATGGGAAGGAGATAAACAGTGATAACTTAAGAAATTATAAATTGGATGAGGGTTACGAGAAGA
This sequence comes from Ormosia emarginata, assembly GCA_029884605.1. NCBI lineage: Eukaryota > Viridiplantae > Streptophyta > Magnoliopsida > Fabales > Fabaceae > Ormosia > Ormosia emarginata. The sequence goes on from JAQQTP010000074.1 coordinate 6,919,601, forward strand.
CCTTGTACCTTTGCGAAGAGCTATAGGTAAATCAACAGAAGATGTAGGTAGATCCGGAGTAGGTTCAGGGATTGGAGCAGAAGATGAATCACCTGTCTCTTCAATGGCAACTTCCTCCAATTTTGTTTAGCGAGGACGACTCTGATAGGTAATAAGAGGACGAGGAGTGGGAGACACAAATGGAGAAGAAGACCTTGACAAATCTAATACTAGAGAATCAGTAACAAGTGGAATAGGAAAATTGATAGGTAATACCTGGGAGACAGAATCTGGTGTTACTGATGTAGTGAAATAAGGTGTATCCTCAAAGAAGGTGACATTGGAAGATATGTAGAAACGATGAGTAGAAGGAGAATAGCATCTGTATCCTTTTTGTACACAAGAATAACAAAGAAAGATACACTTGACAGCACGAGCAGACAATTTATCAATACTTGGTGTGAGATCAAAAACACGTGGGGGAATTGTGAAAAGTGGGTCAGTAATACCATTTTTTTGTGGTGTATGTGGATAGGAGGATTGATGAACAATGCCATGAGAAGCCATAAAATGATTAAGGGTAGCAGAAAAATATTCTTTTGCATTGTCACTACACAAGATTCGAATAGGATGTCAAAATTGAGTTTGAATTTCATTGCAAAAGTTCTGAAAAATAGTACACAACTCTGAACGTTCCTTCATTAAAAAAATCCAAGTACATCTTGAAAAGTGTTGGAATCCACCGTACAAAGATTCATGGACTGCCATTAAGAGTTTAGGAAATAGCTATTGTATTTAATTAATTTCATGTATTCTTTAGTTCATGAACTTAGGAAATGTTTATACCTTAGGGAATAGGTGCCTCATTTATTTGTCTTGTAATTATCTGTTGTATTTAATTCTTCTAGTGTATAAATACAATACCACTATGCTGTGTGAAAACACGCAAGCAAATCAGAAAATACTTGTTTTTGTTCCTCCTTTCAATTTGGTAGCAAAGCTCCCGACCCTGGGAGTCTCTGTTTCTTCTTCTGCTGCCTTAGCCTTCATTGCTAAGCTTCATTAGGTGCCTTACCTTCATTGCAGGACCTGTTCTTCTGTTGTGCCTTCATTGCACGTGTATCCTTTATCAAAGATCCTTCATTGCTCTATTTTCTGAGTTCGTCCCTTCCTATTCCCTGATAACACAACACAGCCTTAACCTTTCAAACACCAAACCTATTTTTAACTCAATTTCTCACCAAACAACAACCACCAACCCTCTCAGAAAGCTCCGACCGACCAAACCCAGAAAACCCACTCCCTGAAACTGCTGCACGCGCCTCCACGCGCCACAGCACGCCCTTGCCCTTGTCTGCGCGTGGGCTCCACGCGCCACCTTCCTGACATCCGTTCAACGTTGTTCTTGCCCAGATCTGCTCACCGGCGTCCCCTTGTTCTATTCCACCCACCAGAACCCTAAAACAGTCACCTTTGTCTTTAACCATTTCTACCTACCCTTGCTGCCATAACCATGACAGAAGCTGAATCAACCGTATCACAGACCCAGCTTTCAATCTTGAACCCAAGTGACCTTCCTATCCTTCAACCAAGTTTCCGCCTCAATGGAAAAAAATTATCTCCAATGGGCTCAGCTCATCCGAATCACCCTAAAAGGAAGACGAAAGTTGAACCACATTGAAGGGAAGGCTTCTGATAAAAATGATCCACAGTTTGAGACATGAGACAATGAGGACTCTCTCATTATGACTTGGCTTTGGAACTCCATGATTCCTGAAATTAGCAGAAATTCTATGTTCTTGCCATCATCCCGGGAAATTTGGGATAATCTTAGTAAAACCTTTTCCATGAAAAAGGATATCTCTGCTTGTTAGGAGTTGAAGACAAAAATTTTCAACACTAAACAAAGATCTCTCTCGGTGACTGATTATTATGGCACTTTGAACGGATTATGGATTGAATTAGATCAGTATCAGAATTTGAAGATGGAGTGCAGTAAGGATACAACCACCTTGGCCGAATTTGTTGAGAGAGATAGGATCTTTGAGTTCTTTTCAGGACTGAATCCAGAGTTTGACCCTATCCGGGTTTAGATTTTGGGAAAAGAAAAGTTGCCTACTTTATCGGAAGTGTTCTATACAATCCGTGGGGAAGAAAGCCAAAGAGCAGTTATGCTTGGTGAAAAGCCAACTGATGGATCAACATTAAAATCTGTCAAAATAGGATCTAGTTCTTCATCCTCCTTCAAATCTAATCGTTGGTGCACCTATTATAAGAAGTCTGGTCATACCAAGGAAAATTGTTTTAAACTCCATGGGAAAGATCAGGTTCTTAGCCGCACAGGAGGATTTAAAAATGTTGCTCGAGGACAGGCTCACTTGACTTCCATAGATTCTGAATCAAAAGTGGAAGCCAAACAGGTGAAAGATGACACTTCTACTCTCAGCAAGGAGGAACTAGAACACTTAAGGTCTCTTATGGCTTCTCTTAGTAAACCTTCTGGATCTTGCTCTCTTGTCATGAATGGTAAGATTTTTTGTTCTTTATCCTCCCATACTTCTAGTATTGTTCTTGAGGATTCATGGATTATTGGTTCTGGTGCTACTGATTACATGACCTTTTGCTCTTCTCATTTTTCGTCATATAAAAACATCTCTGGTAATTATCACATAATTGTAGCTGATGGCTCTCATACATCAGTTGTTGGCCTTGGTAATGTTGCACTTAGTCCATTGCTAATTTTGAAAAATGTGCTTCATGTTCCTAAACTTTCATCCAATCTTCTTTCAATACATAAACTTACCAAAGATCTCAATTGTGCTGTAACTTTTTCCCACTCTCATTGTGTTTTTCAGGATCTTATCACGGGGAGGACGATTGGGGTTGCTAAGGAACAGGGAGGGTTGTACTACCTTGAGATGGAAGCATCAAGTGGCTCTAGACCAAAGTTGTAACATTCCTGTCATCAAACTTGTTCCAAGTCATGTGCTTCCCAAATTTGGCTCCACCATAAACGTCTTGGACACCCTCCATTTACTTTACTTAAATCTATGTTTCCTGCTTTGTTCTTAAATAAGTCGGTTGAGTCCTTTAATCGTGATGTGTGTGAATTTTCTAAACACCATCGAGTGAGTTTTCCTTCAAATGGTAATAGAAGCAATGAACCTTTTTCTCTTATCCATACTAATGTTTGGGGTCCAGCTTCTGTTCCTAACATTTCTGGTGCAAAATGGTTTGTTTCATTTATTGATGATTGCACTCGTGTTACTTGGATTTTTCTAATGAAAGATAAATCAGACGTGTACCATTTATTCATCCAGTTTTATCATATGATCAAAAATCAATTTGATAAAACAATTAAACGTCTGAGGTCTGATAATGATAGAGAATATGTGAATCAAAATTTCTCTACCTTTCTTAAACAACATGGCATTATTCATGGACTTACTTGTGTTGATACCTCCCAACAAAATAGGGTTTCTGAAAGGAAAAATCGACACTTGCTTGAAATTACTAGAGCCTTATTGTTTCAAATGTCTGTTCCAAATTCATATTGGGGGGAAGCTGTTTTGACTGCTGCATATTTAATCGTTGAATGTGATGAAAAGCTTAGGAAAGTACTCCTTAGCAGCTGTATATTTATATTAAAGTTAACCTACACTAAAAAGGAAATAGAGAATTCTGCACCTAATTACAAATCCTAATTATATACAATCTCTAATTATATACAATCCTTGATTTATAGGGATATATAATCTCAACACTCCTCCTCAAGCTGGAACATATAAATCATATGCACCAAGCTTGTTACAAATATACTGAATTCGAGGACCACAGAGAGACTTTGTAAAGATGTCAGCCAGTTGATCACTTGAGTTAACAAATTCAGTGATAATTTCTTTGGAAAGCACCTTCTCTCGAACAAAGTGACAATCAATTTCTATATGCTTTGTTCTCTCATGAAAGACCGAATTTGATGCTATGTGTAAGGCAGCTTGATTATCACAATATAACTTCATCTGTTCAATACTTCCAAACTTTAATTCTTGAAGCAATTGTTTTACCCAAATTAGCTCACAAGTAGCTGTTGTCATAGATCGATATTCAGCCTCTGCACTAGATCGAGCAACAACATTTTGCTTCTTACTCTTCCAAGATACTAAATTGCCACCAACAAATACACAATACCCTGAAGTAGACCGCCGATCAATAGGTGAACCAGCCCAGTCTGCATCAGAGTATCCTACAATTTGAGAATTCCCTTTATCTTCATACAACAACCCTTGCCCTGGGGCCTTCTTAATATACCTCAAAATTCACACAACATCCCAATGACCATTATGTGGAGACTGCATAAATTGACTTACTACACTTACCTGAAAAGAAATATCAGGTTTGGTAATAGTGAGATAGTTCAGCTTCCCTACAAGCCTTCGGTATCTGCCAGGGTCTGGATAAGGTTCTCCTTGGTCTGGTAATAGTTTGCTGTTAGGATCCATAGGACTGTCAATAGACTTACAATCCAACATACTAGTTTCTTCCAAAATATCTAAAGCATATTTCCTTTGTGAGACAACAATACCACTCCTAGATTGAGCCACCTCAATACCAAGGAAGTATTTGAGTTTACCGAAGTCTTTAGTCTGAAAGTGACTGCACAAATGTTCCTTCAACTGAGATATCTTCTCATTATCATTGCCGATAATAACTATGTCATCCACATAAACAACCAAATAAATACATCGGCCAGGTGAAGAATATTGATAAAATACCGATTGATCAGCTTCATTTCATGTCATACCAAACTTTTGAACAACAGTACTGAACTTCTCGAACCATGCTCGTGGAGACTGTTTTAGCCCATAGAGAGATTGTCGTAATTTGTACACTAATCCTGACTCCCCTTGAGGAACAAAACCAGGAGGTTGCTCCATATAAATTTCTTCTTCAAGGTCACCATGAAGAAAGGCATTTTTAATGTCCAACTGATATAATGGCCAACGGCCAATGGCTGCCATGGCTAGAAATAGGCGAACAGAGGCAATTTTAGCAACCGGAGAGAAGGTATCACTGTAATCAAGACCATATATCTGAGTATAGCCCTTGGCAACAAGCTGGGCTTTAAGACGATCAATGTTACCATCCGCCCCAACTTTGATAGCATACACCCATCGACAGCCAACAACAGTTTTCCCGGGAGGGAGAGCGACCAAGTCCCACGTACCACTGTGCTCAAGGGCAAGCATCTCATCAATCATGGCTTGCCTCCAACCTGGATGACCGAGTGCCTCACTGGTATTTTTAGGGATGGAAACAGAAGACAAGGAAGACACAAAAGCATAATATGATGGAGATAAACGATAAAAACTCAAGAAATTATAGATTGGGTGAGGATTGCGAGTAGATCGAGTACCTTTGCGAAGAGCAATAGGAAGATCAGTGACAGACTCAGAGAGATCCGTAGTAGGTGGAGGTGTTGAAGTAGGACATGATTCACTAGGATGCGCAACTATCTCAAGTGCAGGAATGGTATCCTGTGATCGACGCTGATAGGTAATGAAGGGACGCTGAGGTGGATCTGGGCAAGGCACCTCAGACAAAGCCGCTGGAGACTCTGGAATATCTGCGGATGGTTCCTGTAAAGGAGACAAAGGTGGACCAAAATAGGGAACAGGTAAAGCCTCAGAGACCATATTTGGTTCAACTGAAGAGGTAAAATATAGTGTTTCTTCAAAGAAAGTAACATCAGCAGACATATACCAACGATGAGTGACAGGAGAATAACAACGATATCTTTTTTGTAACCTGGAATACCCAAGAAAAACACATTTAATAGCACGAGTAGATAACTTATCTTGACCAGGGGAAAGATCATGAACAAAGCAAGTACATCTAAAGACATGGGGAGGAACATGGTATATGGGGCCCTGGGGAAAAAGAATTGAATAAGGAATTTGGTTCTGTAGGACAGAGGATGGCATGCGATTAATCAAATAACATGCAGTTAAAACAACATCACCCCAAAATTGTAAAGGCATATGGGCATGTAATAACTGAGTTCGAGCAGTTTCAATAAGATGACGATTTTTTCTTTCTGGTACTCCATTTTGTTGGGGTGTATGAGGGCATGTTGATTGATGTAAGATACCATGAGATGACATAAAAGATGAAAAGACAGTTGAAAAGTATTCTTTTGCATTGTCACTTCGGAGTATCTTAATTGTTTTGCCAAATTGAGTTTGAATTTCAGTACAGAAGGATTTAAATATAGAAAACAACTCAGAATGATCTTTCATTAAAAACAACCAAGTACAACGAGAGAAGTCATCAATGAAAGTAACAAAATACCTAAAACCTGAAGAGTTAGACACATGACTTGGACCCCATACATCACTTGGTTTGACTTTGGACTTGACTTGGAAAAGAAGCCCGAACATGCTTCCTAAATTGACATGACTCACAATTTAAAGACTCTAACTTTGTAAGACTAGGAACCATCTTCTGGAGTTTTGACAGACTGGGATGACCGAGACGTTGGTGGAGCAAACTTGGAGACTCAGTTGCAGCGCAAACCACGGGTGGAGATGACTCGAGATAGTAAAGTCCGTGTGCTTCATGCCCTACGCCAATCGTCTGTCCCGTACCACGGTCCTGGATAACAAAGGAATTAGAATCAAAGGTTACTGAACAATTAAGAGAACGAGTAAGTTGACTAAGAGAAATTAAATTAAAAGGACATCCAGGCATGAACAAAACAAATTTTAAAGACACAGATGCAGTAGGTGAAACACAACCATTACCTTTGGCAGTGACCTTTGAGCCATCTGCCAAGGTGACGAAGTGTGGAAAATTAGGTGTAGAGAGAGAAGTAAAAAGGGATCGATTACCAGCTACATGATCGGAAGCACCCGAATCAATTATCCAAGGACTTGGAGTATTACCAGTATGAGAGATACAGACTGTAGGATTACCCGTATGAGCAACTGTGGTAGTGGAGGACTGAGGTTGCTTGGCTGCCTTCAACTGGAGATACTCTTGAAACTCAGTTTCAGAAAGTGTAATGGGTTGTTTTCCTGATAAAAATTCTAACTTTTTCTCCTCTTCATGACCCGAGTCAGATTGAGTAACATTTACAGTTCTTTCTGGGAACCCATGAATAGAATAGCATGTATCCTGAGTATGGCCTATCCTCTTACAATAAGAGCATTGAGGACGGCCTCCACGACCCCCTTGACCGCCTCTACTCCCACGACCCCCACGGCCACCACGAGACCCTGAAGTGGTCACCATAGCTGACGCTTCGGTTATGTTTGAGCAGGAGCCAGAGACTGACTTAGGGGAAGGAACTCTCAGAAGACGAGTGATCAAATTCTCTATTGTGGGAACTTCTTGGCCAATTAAAATCTGGTCGCGGACATGCTCAAAATCTGGATGCATGGCACGTAAAACCAATACCACATACAGGTTATCTAGCTTGTTTAACAAACTCTTATGATCATCAGCCTGTAAAAACATTTTCAATTCCTCAACTGCACCTTGTGCTTGAGTGACAAAAGCCGTCATGTCATGATCGAACTGCTTAAGAGAGGCCAACTTTTGAGCTGAGTCATACAGGCGTTGTATATCATTAGCAAACACATTACGAGCCTTATTCCAGAAAGTAAAACAGGTTTTAAAAGTTCTGAAGTTAGCCAAAACAGTTGGCTCCACAGATTGCCATAGTAAAGCACACAATTGATATTCAAATTTTTCCCACTGACTCCTATGTTCTGGGGAAATATCAGAGGTTGATTTCTCCAAATGATCAACAAGTCCCTGACCTAAAAACCAAAGTTCCACAGAAGCTGACCAAGCCAAATAATTCTTACCATTGAGCTTTTCCGACGTGATTGTGGGTGAATCAGAAAAAGCATAAGTAATAGGAACATTACCGGAGGAACCTTTTGTACCTGAAGGAGGCTGTGAATGACTTGGAGGAGGTATTTTAGATTCAGATGTAGCGGAAGACATTTTACCAGGAGCAGGAGCACAAGACAAGGGTTGTTTCACGTTAAAAACAAGGGCTGTGACCGCGAGCACTCAAAACGACAACCCAGCAGTGTGCGGCTGAAGCTGGCAACCACCAGAAACGACTCAGGGGGCGCCGACGAGCTGATCGGTGCCGTCGGTGAAGTGATCCGACCACCGGTGGGCGGCGCGTGGCTCACACGCGCCGACAAAGGGAGAGGCGAGTGGCGGTGCGTGGGCGAGATTCCGGTGACGCGCTTGAGGTGGTTGGCCGGTCAGACCTTTTCGACTCTACCTGTGTCTTCACGTGCTCAAGAGTCCAGCCTTGATGGTGGTTGGAATGTGACACAGCCACGACTATGGCTGTTATGGGTGATTAGGGTTTGACAACCCCAAGATCAACCCGCTCTTGATACCATGTTGAATGTGATGAAAAGCTTAGGAAAATACTCCTTAGCAGCTATATATTTATATTAAAGTTAACCTACACTAAAAAGGAAATAGAGAATTCTGCTCCTAATTACAAATCCTAATTATATACAATCTCTAATTATATACAATCCCTGATTTATAGGGATATATAATCTCAACATTAATAAATCGGCTACCCTCTAGAATCCTTGGTGGTTTGAGTCCTGTTCATGTCATGAAAACATTTTTTTCCATCTATTCCTATTATGCAAAGTCTTGAATCTCATGTTTTTGGCTGTGTTGCTTTTGTTCATGTCCATCATCAGCATTGGGGCAAACTTGACCCTCGTGCTATTAAATGCATGTTCATTGGTTATGCCCTTGACAAGAAGGGATACAAATGTTATCACCCTACCTCTCGTCGAGTGTATGTCTCCATGGATGTCACCTTTCAAGAAAATCAATCTTTCTTAAGTTCCTCTCAGCTTTAGGGGGAGAATAATACGTCTGATTCAGAAGCTGAGATCTTTCCAGAAAGCAACATTCCCTTGCTCCAATCTTTGGATATGCCTTCTGATATGCCTTCTGATACACAGGAATTAGCTCCCGAGACTAGAGCAAGCTCGCCAAAACTGGTGTATAAAAGTTAAAAACAACCCGAACTGATCCAACCGCAACCCCAAATATCCGAACCCATGGTAAGTACTGAAAACACTGGTCTCATTCATTTTGAATCTACGCATTCTGAACCTATTCCTTTGGATAATTGTGATCCTAATGTTGATGATGACTTACCTATTGCATTGAGAAAAGGGAAAAGATCTTGTGCTAAGTACCCTATTTCCAAATTTGTTTCCTCCACAAACCTTTCTTTGCAGCACCAAAGCTTTATTGCAGCCATTGACTTTATCAGAATCCCTAGAACAGTACAAGAAGCATTGAAGGATAAGAATTGGGTTCAAGCCATGAATGAGGAGATGTAAGCTCTGGAAAGAAACGGAACATGGGAAATTGTTGAGAAACTAAACGAAAAGAGACCAATGGGGAGTCGATGGATCTACACTGTAAAGTACAATCAGATGGTACTCTAGACAGGTATAAAGCAAGATTAGTGGCAAAAGGATACACTCAGACCTATGGCATTGATTATGAGGAGACATTTGCTCCAGTGGCAAAGATGAACACTGTTCGTATTTTACTCTCTCTTGCTGCCCACTCTGGGTGGGAACTTTACCAGTTTGATGTAAAAAATGCTTTCTTGCATGGAGACTTAGAGGAGGAGGTATACATGGAGATTCCCCCAGGGTTTGGTCCCACAAGTGGAACAAACAAAGTTTGCAGATTGAGGAAGGCTTTATATGGGCTAAAACAGTCTCCTCGAGCATGGTTTGGAAGATTTACAAAAGCTATGATATTGTTGGGTTACAAGCAAAGTCAAGGAGATCATACATTTTTCTTCAAACATTCATAAGAAGGAAAACTGATTGTACTTCTTGTTTATGTTGATGATATAATTATTACAAGTCACGACCTGGTTGAGAGACAACTACTCAAGGAAAAATTATTTGCAGAATTTGAGATAAAGGACCTTGGGAAATTGAAGTATTTCTTGGGGATTGAAGTGTCTTACTCAAAACAAGGCATTTTCATCTCTCAAAGGAAGTATGTGCTTGATCTTTTGAAGGAAACAGGGAAACTTGGATGTAAACCTGCAACTGTTCCCATCGAGCAAAATCATAGGATGAGCACTGAAGAAGAGAGCGCCAAGGTTGACAAGGACCAATATCAAAGACTTGTGGGGAAGTTGATTTACTTGGCACACACTAGACCAGATCTGGCATATGCAGTCAGTGTTGTGAGTCAGTTCATGCATGATCCGAGGGAGAGACACCTACAGGTTGTAGAACGTATATTGCAGTATCTCAAAGCCACTCCAGGAAGAGGACTCTTGTTCAAGAGAAGTGGAAACTTGACTATGGAGGCTTATATTGATGCAGACTATGCAGGTTCAGTAAGTGACAGAAGATCCACATCAGGATATTGCATGTTCTTATGTGGGAAGCTTGTTACTTGGAGAAGTAAGAAACAAAGTGTAGTGGCTCAATCAAGTGCAGAGACAGAATTTAGAGCTATGGTACAAGGAATCTGTGAATTGTTATGGATGAAAATCGTGCTTGATGACTTGAAGATAAAGTGTGAAGGCCCTATGAAGTTGTTTTGTAATAATAAATCGGCTATCAGTATTGCTCATAATCCTGTTCAGCATGACAGGACAAAACACATTGAGATAGATCGACGCTTTATCAAGGAAAAGTTGGATAGTGGAATGATAACAACAGCCTACATTCCCTCTGGGCAGCAGCTAGCAGATGTGTTAATGAAGGGTTTGCCAACGGATCGATTCAACCAACTTACTTGCAAGCTAGGAATGATTGATATCCATTTCCCAGCTTGAGGGGGAGTGTTGGAATCCACCGTCCAAAGGTTCATGGACTGCCATTAAGAGTTTAGGAAATAGCTATTGTATTTAATTAAGTTCATGTATTCTCTAGTTGATGAACTTAGGAAATGTTTATACCTTAGGGAATAGGTGCCTCATTTATTTGTCTTGTAATTATCTGTTGTATTTAATTCTTCTAGTGTATAAATACAATACCACTTTGCTGTGTGAAAACACACAAGCAAATCAGAAAATACTTGTTTTGGTTCCTCCTTTCAATTAAAAGTCATCAATAAAAGTAACAAAGTACCTATAGCCTAAGATAGAATTAACTCGACTAGGACCTCAAATATCTAAATGGACAAGACCAAAGGGAGAAGTTGCTTTATGATGAACTGAACTTGGAAAGGAAGCTCGAATATGTTTACCAAGTTGACATGACTCACATTCTAGAAATTACAGGTGAGAAAGATGAGGGACCATTTTCTTTAGTTTATTTAGATTTGGATTACCCAAACGACGATGAAGGAGACTCGGTGACTCAGCAATGGTGTAAGCAATTGAAGAAGGAAGCCGGAAATAGTAGAGACCATGTGATTCAGATCCTGCGCCAATCGTCTATCCCGTATTCCGGTCCTGTATAGAGAAAGAATTGACAGTAAAGGTTATGTAACAATTAAGATTACAAGTGAGTTGACTAACAGAAACTAGATTAAAAGGGCAACTAGGAATAAAGAGTACATAATTTAATGTCAAGGAGGGAAGAGGTGTGGCTTGACCAATGCCTTTGGCTTTTGCCTTGGAGCCATCGGCAAGAGTGATGTAGTGTGAATTTTTGGGTTGTGATACTTTTGAGAAAAGAGAGGGATTACCAACTATGTGATCGGAAGCACCAGGATCCAAAATCCAAGATCCAATAGGCGAGGAATGAGAGAGACAAATCGTAGAATTACCAGTATAAACTACAGCTGCTGAAGATGAATTCTGTTGTGCTACCTTGAACTGAAGATATTCCTTATATTCAGCATCTGACAAAATATTCTGATTATTACCTCCACTTTCATCTAGTTTTTCTGGACCCGAAGACTGAGAAAAAGTCACATGGGCTGACTTATCTGGAAATCCAATTAGGGAATAGCATTTATCTTGAGTGTGCCCTATACGTTTGCAGTGGGAGCACTATTGACGATTACTGGAACCACAACCTCCTCGTCTACCACGACCTCGGCCTCCTGCCACATTAGAAAAGAATGCAGATGACTCTAAACCTGGTGAGGAACCAGCTCCTGACACAGCCTCCAGAGAAGGAACACGCAGCAGACGATAAATGAGATTTTCTGCTATAGGGACATTGGGATTTGTCAAAATCTAGTTCCGAATAGATTCAAAATCTTTGTGAAGACCGTGAAGGACAAACACCATGCACATATTATCGATCTTATTCTGAACATCATCTCCAGTCAGAGCCAATTTGACTTCAATGGTAGACTGAGCTTTATTCAAATATGTTGGGAGATCATGATCTGTCATTTGGAGTGTAGCTAAATTGTGTACCACATCATTGAGGCATTGGACATCATTTGAATAAACATTTCGAGCCTTCTTCCATATGTCGTAGCATGTGTTATAGGTGCGAAAATGAACCATCAACTTCGGGTCAATGGACTGCCATAAGAGCGAAACCAGCTGATAATCAGCTCTCCTCTACTGGTCTCGTTCTGTAATATCGATGTCTTAAGCCTTTTTGATTAGATGGTCGGAGAGACCTTGTCCCAAAAACCAAATTTCCACAGCAGCTTGCTAATCCATATAGTTTCTTCCATTGAGCTTTTCTGAGGTAATAGATGGATTCCCAGAGAAAACAAAAGAGATAGGGGCCTTATTTGAGAGAGAAGAAGCACCAGAGGCAGCATTTGATGTTTCTGACATGGAGGCCATGAAGAACGAAGGTGGTCTCCTAAGATCCACTAGCCAAACAAGAACGAACGGAGTAAGTGACCACCTGAACAGGCTCAGGGAGGTCTGACGAGTACAGCGAGACCGGCGACAACGGAATCCGGTGACGGGAAGGCGACGCGTGGCTTACACGCGCCAGACGTTGTATAGGCTGGTGGCGGCTTGTAGAGAACTCTCCAGCGACAAGACTTGGAGGGATGGCCAGAAAAGGCCGTCTGAGATGATTGGGGCCCCCACTCTGACAAATGAGGGGACTTTGGACGAGGTTCCAGCCTTGACAATGGCTGGAACAGTAACAGTGACGTAGAGCAGGAGCGGGATCAACCCACTCTGATACCAACTTGAATATCAGACTACTTAGAGAGAATTTCTGAATTGCTTGAGTGTCAAATACTCAACGAGATTTATATATACTCATCAGAATTACAATTTACAAGAGTAATAAATAAGATAGCTAATTCCTTATGTACATGAATCTAATAAATACTAGTATACATGAACCTATGGAACGATTCATGAAACCTTATTAATGAATCTCAATAATCTCAACAGTGACATTGAATCATTCAAATACGGCATAAGGAAGAAGAGAAGATGTTGAACCATCCAAGTATCCAAGAAGGAAGAAGAGGAGAAACTGGGAAACTCTTGCTCCCAAACTTGCAACACCATTGATAGTGAGAATTTAAGACGGCTCCACCTCGTTGATAGTCCTTTCCTCTTGGTGGCTCCATCTAACGGGCAACCCTTTCCTCTAACATCTCTAGGCAGCTCCACCTTGTTGGTGGCTCTTTGCCTCCAATCGGGCAGCCCTTTCCTCCAAGCACAAAGTACACCAAGAAAATTCACAAGAAAAATAGAGAAACACAAGATAAAACAACAACTTCAGCCTACCTCCTTCAAAGATATCAAATCGACATAACCATATCCCAGCCACCAAGCCTCCATCATAGAGACAAACTAGAGTCCAAACTCATGAATCACAAGAGAAACCACAAAATCAGAAGCCAAATCTCCCCCTAACCAAAGGGGCCATCAAGTAACTGTTTTAACTAAATGAGCTCACAAGTAGCTGAGGCCATGGCTTGATATTTTGCTTCGGCACTTGATCTTGCAATCCCTTAGGGCTGTGTTTGGGAACCATTTGCTAAAGTAATCATAGGTAAATAGCTAGAGTTAGAAAGTTTGGAGAAAAGACGCTTATTACCAGAGATATGGTTAGATGCACCAGAGTCAAGAACCCAAGGACCTAAGGGTGGTGATTGAGAGAGACAAGCAAATGCATTACCAGTGTGCTCAACAGATGCAGTAGAGTTAGAAGCCTGCTGTTGCTTAAACCATTTGAAAAAGTCTGTATAGGCAGCCGGAGATGGGGTTGGTGGTGCAGAAGGCTCAGGTACAGCAACCTGGGCAACATTGGCAGCCCGTGGAGGACGGCCATGTTTGGTCCAACATCTATCCTCTGTATGACCCAACTTGTTACAAAATGTACACTTCGGACGACGCGTACCCATGGAGCAGCCAGTGCGAGAACGACCACAATTGGCACTTTGGGAGATGAGTGCAGAAGTATCAGCGGGAGCTGAGGCTAGGACAGAATCAAAGGGGTGCTTAGTCGGGACCCAGAGCAAAGTAGACCAAGCAGAGGACAGAGTAAGGATAGTAGGCGAACCCAAAATCTGATCACGGTTGGCAGAATATTCCGGAGGCAAATCATACAAGGCCATGAGCATGAAGAAGGTGTTGCGTTGCTCGAGTTCTTTCTCTGGGGTAGCAGCAGGGGGTAGCAACTCATTGAAATCATGGAGAGCATCATGAACCTTTCCAGTGTTATCAAAAGGCGGCCATGGCGCCGCCATGGCTTGGCGGAAATCGGACAAAACGCCATAGAAAACATATGGCATTGCGGGTTGCACATGGCGGCGCCATGGCGGACGCCATGGAGATGGCGTGTGTGGGCGTATGGCGGACGCCTTGATAAAATGGCGGATTGGAGGGTACTTTGGGTTTTTTCGTTTTAAAAATAAGGGTATTTTAGGTGGTTTGGGTGGGTTTTTGTTTCGATATATTTCACCACCAATCACGAGCCCTATTTTGAAACCCACTTCATCGAGCCTCTCCATCGCACTCAAAGCACGCCAATCGTCTTCTCCGGCGAGTCACTGCGGTGCACTGTCTTCTCCGGCGATCACCGCCGAGCTCTCTCTATCTTCTCCGGCGGCATGTCTCTGTTTCGAACGCGGCACGCCACACCTCCATCTCTGTTTCATTCTTCTCCAAATCTCCAAGTATAAAAGGTGTTGTTTGTGTTTTTATTTTTTTCTCTGTTTCTTTCCATCGGTTTCGCACCCACCCATTAACAACCATCATCCAAAGGATCTTGTTTTTCTTTTCCCCCACCCACCGTGCGTGTTGTTTTTCTTACCCATCATCCACTCGTTCTTTTCCTTACCCAAAGTAGCCTCTGTTTGTGCATGCTCGTAATTTTCCTACCGATTTTAATCTCTATTCTTCATCTTCACCTTATTTAGGGTGATGGCAACAATTAATAGGTGATCCAGTGGAAGTATTGTCATCCATTAGTGGAGAAAGAGACCAATGATTTGGTTTGCAATTTTTGTGACAAAATTACTAAGGGAGGCATCACTAGATTAAAATATCATCTCATGGGAAAGAAAGGAAGTGTCAAAGCTTGCCCAAGTGTCCCAAAGAAATTAAAGAAGAGTTGTGGGCACATTTTAGTGGTAAAAAAAGTCGATAGTGCTGAAATGGAAATTGATGTTGTGAGGGCTCTTGACCTTGAAAATTTGACTTTTGGTGAGAGTGAAGAAGAAGAAGGGCTAAGAGATGAAGATGATATACCAACCGCCACTTGCCAAGTGAGAGGAAAAAGAAGACTACCATGAAAGGGCCATTGGATATGTATTGTCAAAAACAAACTGCCATTGAACGAAGGAAAAAGGAAAAACAGAGGCAAACTAGCATAAGGGATTCTTGTGACAAAGAAGCACGAGCTAGAGTCATTCAATATATAGCTCGATGGATGTACCAAGTTGGAATTCCATTCAATCTTTGTCAACTACAAAAGCTTTAACCATATGATTGAAGCTATTGGAGCCTATGGTCGGGTTTGAAGCCGATGACTTTTCATGAGGCTAGAGTGGTGTGCCTCAACAAAGAACTTGCATACACGAGAAATTTGTTGAAGGGTCATTATGTTCAATGGGCAAAATTTGGTTGCTCCATTATGTCCGACGCATGGTGATAGGAAACAAAGAAGCTTAATTAATTTTTTGGTGAACTCTCATTTGGGACAAAGTTTGTGAGATCTATTGATGGTTCGAGTTTGTGAAGACGAGGTGAAAAGTTGTTTGAGTTATTGGATAGTCTTGTGGATGAGATTGGAGAGGAGAACCCGATAATGGAAGCAATTATGTTTTAGCTGGCAAGATGTTGGAAGAAAAGAGAAAACATCTTTTTTGGACTCCTTGTGCTGCCCATTGCATAGATTTAATGTTAGAAGACATTGGGAAGCTTCCTCTAGTAAAGAAGACAATCCAAAGGGCAATCACACTTGTTGGCTTCATCTATAGCCATTCAAGTACCTTAAGCATGTTGAGAAACTTCACAAATAAGAGAGAATTAGTAAGACACGCAGTTACACGCTTTGCTACATCCTTTTCTTTGGAAAGAGTTCATAAAGAAAAAGGAAACCTTAGAAGAATGTTCACCTCAGATGAATGGATGACTAACAAGTTGTCTAAGGATGCCAAAGGAAAGAAGGCAACTGAATGTGTATTGAGGCCTTCTTTTTGGAACCATGTGGTTTATACTCTCAAAGTTATGGCTCCACTTGTTCGAGTTCTCAGGCTTGTTGACAGTGAAAGAAAACCATGCATGGGCTATATTTATGAAGCAATAGACAAAGCTAAGGAAGCTATCATGAAGTCATTCAAAAATAATGAAAGCAAATACAAAGATGTTTTTGCCATCATTGATAATAGATGGACATGTCAACTTCACCGCCCACTACGCATGCTGCTCACTTCTTGAACCCGGCCTTCTTTCTATGACAATCCTTCAATTGAGTTCGATTTGGAGGTCACAAATGGCTTGTATGACTGCATTAGGAGGTTGGTACCAAGCCTAGAGGTGCAACAAAAAATCTTACTTGAGCTACCAAGCTACAAGCAAGCCACCGGCCTCTTTGGAGATCCTTTTGCAATATCACATAGGAAGACCCTTGCACCAGGTGAGAAACTAAGAATAAGCACTAAACTTGTAGTCATATAAATTCTTCTAACTCCTACAATTTTAGGCCCTAAGCTTATAATTTATGTCTTTGTACTTTGTAGCTCAATGGTGGCGTATGTATGGACAATCAGCTCCACACATGCAGCAATTAGCCATTAAGATTTTGAGCTTGACATGTAGTGCATCTGGCTGCGAGCGGCTGGAGTGTCTTTGAGCATGTAATTGTCATTCTTTCACTTTTGTCTAGCATTCTAGCCTAGTACTCTATTGTGTAGTTAGTAGTTACAATTAAATTTTTTTTTTCATTATGTTAATGTGCAGATTCATACAAAGAAGAGAAATAGGCTTGAGCATCAAAGATTGCATAACTTAGTGTATGTGAAATATAATCGAGCACTCCATCAACGTTACAATCTTAGGGATGAGATTGACCCAATCTCACTCAATGACATTGATGAGTGTAATGAGTGGCTAATTGGAGAGATAGATGATGAAAATGATGCTAGGAATGAGTTGGTATTTGGAGGTGATGACACTTTAGATTGGCAAACTGTTTATAAGGCTTCGGGGTTGGAGAGTGTACAACAAATACTAGGCTGCAAACAAGAAAAAGAAAGAAAAGCTCAAGTGGCAACAACGGTTGTAAGAGCTTCAAAGAAAGGTTCAGCAGGCAACTTCAACCTCAAAAGGGAAAGGGGTGGTAGTTGAAGATGAAGAAATAGAATTTGAAGACAATCTTGAGGAATCGGAAGAAGAGTTGGAAGAAAATGATTTTGAGGAATCGGAAGGAGAAGAAGAGGGATATGCCACACTAGAAGACAATGAGAGTGATGACTATGTTGAGGAGGAGGAGGAATAGATTCTAAATTTGTGTCAATTTGTCATTTTGTTGTTACTTGCTTGATTGCTAGTACTTGACTACAGTTTTTAGTGACCTAAACTTTATGTTTTGTGTCTTTTGACTTATGACTTGGATAGTTTGATTATGCTTTGAATTTGACTTTGATTATTATAAGTAACATAATGTCATAATCAAAGTCAAATTCAAGAAAAACATAGCATAACAATTAACACATGACAATACCCCAAGTAAATGTAAATCCTATATAGTTCAAATTATATATATGAGTTATACTTTTTGATGAATTTTATTTCTTAGAATATATTTTTAATTTTATTGTTCTTGATATATGTTTAGTTTTTTTTTTTAGTATTTTTTGTATATATATATTTTTTTAATATAGCCGCCATGGCTTCCGCCATTTGCATACGCCATCTGCCATATTTGTATGGCGGATTTTTGGCTTTCCGCCATGAACCGCCATCCGCCATTAATAACACTGAACCTTTCCCAAGTAAGCAGACATAGGTCCATCAAACTGCCGAGGAGCAATAACACTCATGAGATTGTGACAAATCTCATATAATCGCTGAGTGTCATTAGTGTAAAGAACCTTGGCCTGCTCCCAAATAGAGGCACAAGTGGTTTGAGCACAGAAGATCTGCTTGAGGGACGAGTGAATGGTGGACTTGATGACAACACACAACTGTTTATCAATCTTCTTCCACCTGGGTTGTTCTTCCGCAGGCACAGAGGCAAGTTGGTCTTCATATCCCTGACCCTCAAGCCACAACTTGACGTCTGAAGCCCAAGTATCATAGTTGCTGCCATCTAATTTATCAGTGGAAAGAGGGGCATTGAGGTAACTCGTGAAAACAGGAGGCTCAGCCTTTGGGTTGTCTTTAGAGCCCTCTGGGGAGGTAGAACTAGCCATGGGTCAGAATACAAAGTGCAAAAAATTGAAACCACAAGGTACTTGAAAATCCCAACACAAGTGAACAAGGGGACAAAGATGTCTGATGGAGGATTTGAGGGCAAATCGGTGTAGAGGAGGTGGAGACGAGTTAGGCGAGAGAAGCGGCAGCCGGAGAGGCGGTCGGACGCGCCAGAGAACGAGTTGCACGGTGGCTATTTGGCAGTAGTGGTGGGCGACGCGTGGGGGTGCGTCCCTCGGGCGTTGGGCTGATCGAAGGGAGATGATGTCGTTGGTGTGGTCGCTGGCCAAAAAAGGTGACGGCGAATGGCAGCGGACAACGGAGATAGCGGGATATAGAATGTATGAATATTATTCGTTTTTAATTATTGTGTACAGAGAATGTTACAATATATAGGCTAATGCTATTGATTGCTATCCTAAAAATAAGGGAGAAAAATCAGCCCTAATAAAAACAAGAATAAAATATATCTGTACATATCTGATATTAATGCTGATATATTACAACACTCCCCCTCAAGCTGGTGAGTGAATATCTATCATTCACAGCTTGCAAGTAAGACTTTGAAATCGCTCTGTGGGAAGCCCCTTGGTGAAAACATCTGCTAATTGGTGCTCTGAAGGGACGTACTCTATAGTTATAAGGCCATCATCTAATTTTTCCTTGATAAAATGGCGGTCAATCTCTATATGCTTTGTTCGATCATGTTGAACCGGGTTGTGAGCAATGCTGATTGCCGACTTGTTATCACACAGTAACCTTATAGGAGCTTCATACTTTATTCGGAGATCATCGAGTATGATTCTCATCCATAACAGTTCATAAATTCCTTGTGCCATAGCTCGAAATTCAGCCTCTGTACTTGACCTTGCAACTATATTCTGTTTCTTACTTCTCCAAGTCACCAAGTTTCCTCCTAAAAACATGCAGTAACCTGAGGTAGATCGCCTGTCGATAACTGACCCGGCATAATCTGCATTTGTATAGGTTTCAATGGTCAATGTATGTTCTTTTCGATGTAGAAGTCCTCTTCCCGGGCTTGTCTTCAAATACTGGAGAATTCTATTCACAGCTAGCATATGTCTCTCACGAGGATCATGCATGAACTGGCTAACCACACTGACAGCATAGGCTATGTCTGGTGTGGTGTGAGACAAATATATCAATTTTCCCACAAGTCTCTGATATTGTGCCTTATCCACCCTGGGGCTCTCCTCATTGTTTCCAATCCTGTGGTTTTGTTCAATAGGTGCCCTTGTGGTTTTGCAACCTAGCTTACCTGTTTCCTTAAGAAGATCCAAGACATATTTCCTTTGGGAAATAAAGATGCCTTGTTTGGAGTAGGCAACCTCTATCCCAAGGAAGTACTTCAGCTTCCTCATATAGAATGTATGAATATTATTCCTTTTTAATATTGTGTACAGAGAAGGTTACAATATATAGGCTAATGCTGTTGATTGCTATCCTAAAAATAAGGGAGAAAAATCAGCCCTAATAAAGACCAGAATAAAATCATATCTGTGCATATCTGATATTAATGTTGATATATTACAACATGGGAAAAGGGAGAAAAGAGGCCGAAAAGACGTCATGGCAAGGGAGAAAGGCCGGTAAACCGGAATGGAAACACGGTTGGCCAGAAAAAAAATTTCACTGGAGGGCAGTGGACCCACCGGGTGTGCGCGGTTCTAGGATTGTCTCTATTTAGGCTCTAGATACCATGTTAAAAGAGAGAAAACAAGAACATAGAGATTGTGAAACCGCGTGTCTGAACTACACGACAGATAGCTGATTTAGAACTATGACAATAAATACAAAGATTACTGTTAAGATTTGATTAGCCTATACAAGGAAACTATATAAATACAAAATATATTTACACGTTTTCAACATATACTACCACATTGTAATCATTCAAATTAATATCAAGTTTAGAACCTTTATCGTTCAACTAGTAATACTAGCACAAGCCCAAGCCCACTAACATAAGACTAATAACGTAATAAGTAATAATCCTAACCTTCTCTAACAATTATAAAAGACCTTGATCTAAATGGCCTTTCCAGCAATTTGGTTTTGGACAGAATAAAATGGCATCATTTGATTCATACAGCTAACCCAATCTAGTGGTAAAAAGGTTTTTTGTTAATTTCTCCTAACAATAACAACAAAATTATTTCAATCGTGGAACTTTTGGATAATATTCACAAACATATAACTGATTTTTTTAAAATCAATTATTGTAGAACAGATTCTCTTCTAGATAAAAAATTTTAATAGTAATCTCAGAGACACACTTATTGCTTAAATGTTATCAAGTCTGTAGACTTGAGAAAGTTTAAGACAAAACAGATAACAGTTCATAGTAGTCAATCCTGGATAGCGGCGCGGATCAGCCAACCCCAAAACTGGTATAGCAGATAGCGGAGCAGCTGCTATATTGAAGATAACGAGGACAACATCCATTATTTCTAATACACATAATAGATGCTCAAATTTTAAACATTACTCAAAACCTGAGATATGTTCATCATTAATACTTCAAAGTAATAGATTAAAAAACACAAAACAGAGATGGGCTTGGCTGGAAAAGTCTGGAATAGGCTGAGAAAGTGCGAAACAGAGGAATGCAGAGCCTGAAACAGAGCTGGGGAGTGAGTGAGTGCAGGGAAATTACCGAAACAAAGCAAGAAAGTGTGAAACAGAAACAGTGTGAGGACAGTGGGCTGTTAAACAGGCGGAAAACAGAGCAGCTATATCTTCTTGGCTCTATGGATTTGTGCAAGAAAGAGCAGACGATGCTCTGTTTGGAGAGCATGAAGGAGCTGCTGCAAACCCTAATTGGTCGTTGGGAGGAAGATGTGTTTAAGTGAGGGCAAAAATGAGACTTCCTTAGTTTAAGTGAGGGCAAAATAGAGACTTCTTCATCAGTTTAAGTGGGGGCAAAATGTAAGTTTTAACAGCTAAAGTAAGGCTAAAAAAGGAATTCTATTTAAAAAGAAATAGAAAATGTCAGATTCCCACCGTATATATTCTTTCTTTTTATAGATAGGATTAAATCCCATAATTAGGAGATTTGATTAGTTGTATCTTTTGTATTTATGAATAGGAATCATTAACCCTTAATTATAGGAATTGATAGTGGGTACAATGATGAGCATTAGTTTAGGAGTTTCCTTTTCTAGATTACCTTGTATCCTATTTAAGAGCATATGCTCTTCTAACAAATGAATATCAGAGAAATATCTTATGACATGGTATCAGAGCTCCAAAATCCGTGGGAGCCTGTGTAATGTCGTGGCCTGCATTGCCACATGCTTTCTTCCGCTGTTCGATTTGCATTGCCGTCTTCTTTCCTCTTCCTTTGTCGGCCTGTTTTCCGTTTTCTTTCCCCTTCCTTTGTCGGCCTATATTGCCACTTTTCTTTCCTAAAACACCCTCCACACCTTTGGATCTCACCCCAGCAAATCTGAGAATGTCAGAAACAACCAATAACCTTGCCCAGACAGAAAATAGCGCTGCTGTTAAGTTGCAACATATTCAACCCAGTCTTCGTCTCAATGGAAAAAAACTACCTCAAATGGTCTCATTTTATCCAATCCTTTCTAATAGGGAAGGGCAAATTGAATCATCTTACTGGGAAAGCTGCCTCGAAACCCACAAACAGTAACTTTGCTGCATGGGATGAAGCAAATGCGGTTGTAATGTCATGGTTGTGGAACTCCATGGTGCCAAAAGTGAGTGATGCTTGCATGTTCATGAAGACAGGCAAGGACGTATGGGAGAGCTGTAAACAAAACTATTCCAAGGTTGGTGATGTTGCTCAAATCTATAAAATTAAGATGAAGATCGCGACTACCAAACAAGGAGACTAATTAGTTAGTGAGTAGTGTTGTTAATGGCGGATGGCGGTCCATGGTGGAAAGCCAAAAATCCGCCATACAAAATGGCAGATGGCGGTTGCGGAAAATGGCGGAAGCATGGCGGCTAATTAAAAAAATAAAATATATACAGAAAAAATACAAAAAAAAATCTGCTAAATATAATAAATAATAAAAACTAATAACATGCACCTAGTACAATAAAATTAGAAATATATTCTATCAAATAAAATTCATCAAAAAGTGTCACAATTCAAAAGCATAAGGGAAAAACATAGCTGTCATAACTCATCGTAAACATAATCAAAGTCTTCATAAGTCATAACATAAGCAATTAAGCATAAGGCCACTAGAAAATAAAAACTAACAATACTAAAAAGTATAAAACAGAGAGTTGAGCTTGAGAGTTGAGAGTTGAGAGTGTAAAACCCAAAATGGAGAGACTTGAAAAACCCAAAACAAAAAAAAAAAAAAAAAGAATGAGAATGACAGAACAATGAACAAACAGTCCGAGTTTGAGAACAGAGAACAAAGAAATAAAGAAAGAAAGAAGTGAAGAAAGAAGAAAAGTGAGGCTGAGAAGTGAGAACAGAGAGAGACAGGGAGCTGAGAAGGATGTTCTGTCATTACCTCGCCGGAGAAGGTCGTCGGCTGCCGGAGATGCTTGGGTCCCGCCGCTCAGTCGCCGGAGATGATGGAGGAGGCAGGTGGGTGGGAGTGGAAGGAGGTCTCAAGAGGCAAAGGCTGAAAATGGGTGGTCTCCTTCGAATGATTTAGCGATTTATAAAATCCCTAAGGCTGAAAACCCTGAAAGGCCCCTTAAAAAATAAAAAAAAGAGGCTACAACCGCTATTTCAGCAATGAACCGCCATGACCGCTATGGCGCCATGGCTGTGGCGGCCGCCATTTCGAACAAGGCGGAAACCGCAACACAGCGGCTAGCGAATGGCGGATTCCAAGAATCCTGCCACCGCAATCCGCCATGGCCGCAATTTGACAACACTGTTAGTAAGTATGCCCAGACTCTGCAGAATTTATGGCTGGAGTTAGACCAATATGAGCAATTTGAAGCAAAATGCAAAGAGGATACTGATTTGCTCAAATGTTATAAGGAGCAGGCTCTGAAGCATGGGTACTCCTCCCAGGGAGGAGTACCGGTACCCGGTACGTACCGGGTACGGGTATGGCTTGGGTACGCGTTGGGTACGTACCGGGTACGTACCCAATTTTTTTTTTTTTTTAAATTTGGGTATGGCTTGGTGCGGCTCGGTTCGGCTCCATCACCGGCTGGGTACGGCTCCACCATTTCTGCCCTAAACCTTCACCTTCGATTCTTTGAAAATTCCAGATCTTCATTCTGCTTCTCCCAGCGGCACAACCCGGAGCGGCGCAATTGCAACTCCGCACGACCTTCACCCCCCATTCGAG
Organism: Ormosia emarginata; assembly: GCA_029884605.1. NCBI lineage: Eukaryota > Viridiplantae > Streptophyta > Magnoliopsida > Fabales > Fabaceae > Ormosia > Ormosia emarginata. The sequence goes on from JAQQTP010000074.1 coordinate 6,943,733, forward strand.
TCCCGAGCGGACACGACCCGGAGCAAAGACGACTGCTTCTCCTCTCTGCGCTCCAACGACTAGCCAGGCAGCCACGATCTTCACCCCCCCTCCCCCTCTTCGAGTCTCGACGACGACCACTCTCCTCTCTGCTTTTATCTCGAGCGGCGCTCCAAGGACCCAACTCTGGCGACTGCAACTCCAACAACCAGATTCTGACAGTGGTGTCTTGATTTCCGATCACTAGCTTGAACAAAGTGGTTGGATACAATTTGTGTGTGTTTGAAAAAAATGTAAGAGGGTAGGGGAGAATTTATTTTTATTTTTTGAGAAAGAAAGTGAAGAGAAGCAGAGAGAAGAGGTATATTTTGTTGGGAAGCAGAGAAGACTTGGAGGCGGTAGATGGGCTTTAGAGAGAGAAAGATGATTAAAGAGGGTAAGAAAAGCCTTTAATGAAACCTAGCTGTGTTGGGTAAGGAACCCACTTCCGTCTTTTTTTTTCTTATTTTTATTAAATATATTAACATTTTATTTTTACATTGTCTCTTCAATTTTATTTTTTTTTAATTTGTTATATGCATATTATTATTGATTAACCCATTTTTTAACGCTAATTATTTATTTAGGTATGAATTTATGTATTTTAATTTTTATGTTTATTGTCATATTATATATGAGATTTTATATATATATTATATATATATATATATATATATATATATATATATATATATATATGACGTACCACTTACCCTACTTTTTTGAAAATTTTCGTACCTGCACTGTATACATCTTAGGGTATCGGTGCCGTACTGCGTACTGCACCCATGCAACGTAGGGAGCAGGACAGGACCTATAAGTTCTTGGCAGGACTAAAACAGTGAGTTTGATCCTGTAAGAATTCAGGTGCTAGGAAAGGAGTTATCCTCACTCAATGAAACAATGGCTGCCTTCTGGGCAGAAGAAGCACGTAGAGGAGTGATGATGGAACCTCAATCCAATGAAAGTTCTGCCTTAGTTGCACAAAGCAAGGGAAAGAAGATTGATCAAGGGCAGACCAGTCAATCTGGAGGTGTAGCCCCCAGGATGGAGATAGACAAAGGGGAGAACAAGGATTCCCTATGGTGTACCTTCAGTAAGAAGCCAAGACACACCGAGAACAGATGCTGGAGACTTCATGGTAAGCCTCCAAATCAGAACCGAAATTGGACAACCAAAGGCAATCAATGAGGAGGACAAACAGAACCCCTCAAGGCTCAGTCAGGTGTTGCAGAGGACAGTCCTTCCAAACCCCTTCCAGATTTCAATATAGAAGAAATTAAAAAGCTGAGGGAATTCCTGGACATTTTAGTCAAACCCACAGACACAGGTAGTTCTTCCTTGGAATTCTCAGGTAATTCCCAAGCCTATGCTCTAAGCGTTCTACATGCTACTGCACAAGGGACATGGGTTTATATTCTTTCTTTTTATAGATAGGATTAAATCCCATAATTAGGAGATTTGATTAGTTATATCTTTTGTATTTATGAATAGGAATCATTGACCCTTAATTATAGGAATTGATAGTGAGTACAATGATGAGCATTAGTTTAGGAGTTTCCTTTTCTAGATTACCTTGTATCCTATTTAAGAGCACATGCTCTTCTAACAAATGAAAATCAAAGAAATATCTTCTGACAGAAAAGTCTTAGCAAAACTGAAGCAACCACAACTCCTGCGATTTGGCCGCAAAATGGCCGTGATTGCGGCTGCAATTCCTGCTCCTCAAAAACGCGACACGAGGGAAGGCTTATAGCGGACAGTTGACACGACGCTCCGCTACAGTGCGATTGCACCGCTGTTGCGCGCTATTGACTACTCTGCAGTTGAGAAGTATCAACTTTCTTAAGTCATCAATCCTGCGTCTCATTAAGTTTTGGTGATCCTCATCTTCCTGCTTTCTAATGATCTTTTTCATCTTGATATTTAAAATATCTACGCAACAAAGCTTAGAAGAAAACTCACAAGTGCACATTAATCCACTCAAAGAATGTTAGAGCAATAATTTTATCATTTTGACATAGTTTGTTAATTGTTAGATATATAAAACTATTCATGTGCTTTCACCTAACAGCTTAAGCTTTTGGGAGAGTTGGTTTATGACAGTATTTCATCAATGGAAAAGAAGTTAAGCCACTGATGAATCATACTAGTGGTGACTTCGCTTTCTATCGATGATCATTCTAGTAGTGACTTCTTTCCCACAGATGAATCATACTAATGGTGACTTCGCTTTCCATCGATGATCATTCCGATGGTAACTTATGATTCCTAAGTTTTGTTGCTGTTTGAAGCTTCCAAATGTTGTTCTTGAACTTGGAGAAGTTTTAGTTCTGCTTTATATATTTGCTTGACAGGAAATTTCTGCTGAGCATCTTTCCAGCTAAGTCTCTTCTTCCTTGGCCAGGCAATTTTCCAATTGACTCTTTAGGCTGATGATCATTCCAACTGTCTTGCTGAGTTATCTTTCCAGCACTGCTCATCTCTCCAACGTCTTCAACATCTTTGCGTTGCCTTTCCAACCATCTTTTATGGAGCCCTCTTTATAGTTTATATTCAAGTTTCTTTTTTAAAGTGTTCATTTGTAACAAGCTTAAAGTTAGTAAGCTTTAGCTTGAGGGAGAGTGTTAGATTATCTCAGAATATGTTGAGAGTATTTCAGAATATCTTAAAATATCTTCATAATTTCTTTAGAATATTTTAGAAGATTTTTTGGATATATTGTGGAGTCAATTAGTCATCTCATTGAGGAAGCAGTCTTAGGAGTTTTTTTCCTATTCATTATGTTTCTTGATTTATTTCCTTGTTTGATTAGGATTAGGAGTCTAGTACTTAACTTAATTCCTAGCATAAATAGGGGTTAGTGCTTTGTCTTTTGTATCACATCATTACACACCAATATCAATATGATCTTATTATTCTTAGTATTCCTTTCCTCTCTCTTCCGCCTTCCTTATCTAAACCCCATTATTTCAACATTAATGATCAAAACTAAGTAGAAAGAATTGATGCAAAAGGGCTTTGGAGCTTACAATCTAGTCCTTAACCAAGCATGAGAACACATTTTTTTTTCTTTTTGGGAGTATTATAACAAGGGTGGGGGAAGGTATGGAGGGAACTCAATCTCCTTCCTTTCCCCTCTCTTAACAATTAAAAACACTTCCCCTCCTATTTCTTGTTTAATGAGAGGAATTTTGGAGCAATGAACAACAAAAATTGGGTAGCTCTCAGATTGTATCTTTCTAGTTCCGCCAAAAGGAAGAGAGAGAAAAGAGGTAGACTAGTAAAAATAGAAGTTTTTTCTTTTTGGTAAGTATAAATCGACACTTCATATTTGCTAGTTTGTTTCATAAAAATTAAATAGCATAGTTCCATGACAACTCTTTTTGTCATGGTGGTCTCTGATGGGCTTTTCTAAAGTTGATCAAATAGAAGTGCCTTTTAGATTGAGTTAAATAAAACTGATGTGATATGTGTGTACTTAAAATTATATAAGGTTTTCTTTTTGGTTTAAGGTGTAATATAGAAAAACAATTCCTTCTGTTAACTTATAAATGTGGACTACCTTGTCATACTAAACATCTTTTTTCTTAAAATATTTTATATACTGTTTTTAATCTCAAAGAATGAATTTTTTACAAAATTCATTACAATTAATCATCTGGATATTAAGGTGTATAAAATTAAAGAGAAGATATATATAAAATATAATGTCCCTATTTGAAATTTACATTCCACTCTAGCTCCCAAACAAGGTTAAGAAAATTCCCTTCCCTTGTAGTTAAACTTCTGAACAAGGGGGATTGCCCCTCCTTTACCTCCCGAGTTTTAAACTTTATAAGTCTTCTGTTCCCTTTCATTTCCACCCTAACTCCCTAACAAGCTAAAGAAAATTTCCTTTCCTTCCATTGTTAAATTTTTTAACAAGAGGAATACAACGCTTCCTTCCTTCCCCTTCCTGTCATTTCCTTCCTTCTATAAACCATCCCTTCCCCTCCATCCAAAATTCCCAAACATAGCCTTAGTTTTCTTTTTTTTTTTTTTAAACATTGTAACTAATTAAAATTTTGTGTTAAATATTCAGTATACTTGTGGCCTATTCTTATTTATTTCTTTTGATTGCAGGACAACTGGTTGCTGTTAATGGCAGATTATTCTCAGATAGAATTGAGGTTGATGGCACACTTCTCTAAAGACTCTTCACTTATTGAACTTCTCAGTAAGCGTGACGGTGATGTCTTTACAATGATAGCAGCAAGATGGATTGGGTGTCCTGAGGTTTCTGTGGGCTCTCATGAAAGAGATCAGACCAAAAGGATGGTGTATGGAATTCTTTATGGTATGGGTGCCAATAGCCTTGCAGAACAACTGGATTGCACTTCTGATGAAGCTGCAGAAAAGATTAGTAACTTCAAAAGCTCTTTTCCTGGTGTTGCTTCCTGGCTTCATGAAGCTGTTGCATCTTGTCGTAGCAAAGGGTGAGTAGACCTTGTTCTACTTTTCATATCCTAGCTCACATATCCCTTTAGCTGTGATAAAAACAATTATTAAGATGATGTAAGCATTGGATACTCTTTAGTTTGAACAATTATATTGATAATTTTGTGTCACTTTGTTTTGTTTTTCTTTCTACAAATAAATTGTTATTTTGTAGGTATTTAAAATATTTGTCTCTGTTGTAATTTGTACCTAATGTTTTTCTTGTTTGTGATCTCTATAAGATCTAACCATGTGGAAAACCACGCTTATCAATGCTATAGGTGATTTATTTTAGCACTTTGTTTCTATAAGCTATGCATTGTTGCTAACCTGTGTTACTTTTGGGCCATAATTGTGATTACATTTCTATATGCATGATCCAGATATGTGGAGACTCTTAAGGGAAGGAAACGATTTTTGTCAAAAATAAAATTTGGCAGCATTACGGAAAAATCAAAAGCTCAGAGGCAAGCTGTGAATTCCATTTGTCAGGTATAGTATAATTTTTCTTTCTCTTCCAGATAGGAGATATGTTTCCTTCAGAGCTTAATCAGTATTCATTTAAGTCTTATTTCCTCCATCCCCTAGGGATCTGCTGCTGACATAATTAAGATTGCAATGATAAGAATTTACTCTGTAATTGTCACTGGAGTTGATAGCCTGGATTCCAGTTCTTCAGTAGCAACCAAGTTTCACATGCTTAGAGATCGTTGCCGGATTCTGTTACAGGTTAATTTTCGAGGATTTGTATTCTATTATTTTTGCTTGCTCGTTTGTTTGTTTGTTTTTTTCAATCTTTTTAGTGATTGTTAACTAGGTACATGATGAATTAGTGCTGGAAGTTGATCCTTCTGTGATAAAGGAAGCTGCCTTGCTGTTACAGACAAGCATGGAGAATGCAGTCTCACTTCTTGGTTTGTATTCTATAAACACATTTGTTTTGGGAATTTTTTTTGGGGGAAGATGAAGGATGGGTAAAAGGAGGTGAGGTTCTGCTTATATTGTGAAATCACATATTCACTGTTTACATTTATGCTCCTGCAGTTCCTCTGCATGTCAAACTTAAGGTTGGAAGAACATGGGGATCTTTGGAGCCATTTGCACTTGATAAATTCAAAGATGATCACTTCACTGAATCCTGAAGCGCAAATGCTATTGTTGTTCATGTTGGCAGAAGAAAGTATTTGATGATGTTGGGTGGAGCATTCACCCTAAATTGCTAGGGAGATTTGGAAGGTAGGGGAATTATCTGAGAATGCCGGAGGAAAGAACTTTGATGATGAGGCTTAGAGTGTATAATCTCTGGAGTCCCCTCGCTGAGAAAAAAGCAAAATGAGTTTCAATGCCTAGCAAGTGGCAATGCTGCTATCATTCATTAAATCATTTTTTATGTATATGATAGGAAAACAAATTTTGCAGAGATTTGTATATATTCAATTCGAACATCGGGTTGTAAGGCTGAGTTGGAGAGAAAAATGACATACGTGATCATCTCTCCCATTTGAGTGCATCATTCAAAGCTAAGTAAAGGGAACAAATTATTTTACATTAGTGAAGTAGTTCATTCAAAGTATTATTTCATACAATTTGTAAGGGATCTACCAATATTCCAAAATGGGAAAAAGGTTGAGGAGAAAAGGTTTGATTTTTGTTTTATATTGTTTAATGGTTTTGGAACTTAATTATATCTAATACCTAATTGAGATGGATTAATTGAATTTTATTTTTAACCTTGCTAGAGAGCCTGAATATTGTTGCACCACTTTAGCCCGAGAAGTGCAGACAAAATGTTCAAGTTGTGGTCCACTAAAATGAGGATCACTCTTTCGGCTATGCATATTGGTTACTTTTTCCCTTAGCTCTAGGTTTTTTTCCTTTATTTTCATGTTATTTTACTTTAGAACCGTGATATGTACTAAAAAAGACTTTTAGAAGCGTGATACTTTCACGCTTTCAGTTTACAAGTGTCATTATTTTGGTCTTTTAAAAGATTTTATCATTATTTTAGTTTTTCAATAATAGAAAGTGACATTAAAATTGTCTCTGTATATGGACTGAGATTGATGGACAAATTTAATATTATTTTTTACGATTGAGAAATTAAATTGATATTATTTTTGTATGAATTTAAGACTAAGTTAATATTTTATTTTATGACTAATATATTAAATTGATATCAATTTTTCCACAGGATTAAATTGATGTTAAAATTATTTAAAGGAGCAAAGTGATGGCATTTAAAGGAGCAAGTCCATGCATAATTATGTGTAAAGAGTGTGAAGCCTTTAAACTGAGGTAATAGTAAGATATTTGATTTATTGGCATGTGATTATAAAATTAAATCTCCGCAATGTATCGAAAAGGTGTAAAAGTATAGTATTTAAAGTATGTAGTATTTAAAGTATGTAATATTATAAAAAATAATTTCGGAGTTTTTGTCACTTTAGTGTAAAAGATAGAGACAGTAACTAGTAAAAGACTAAAGAAGATATATTACCGTTAGATATTTGTACACTAAATAAGAGATATTACCAAATATATATATATATATATATATATTCTTTTCTAATTTGAAAACCAAGTCAGTAATTCACCACTGCACCAACAGCGAAATTCACGTAAAAGAAGACGAAGAGGTAATAATAAGATATTTGAAAAATTGGTATGATGTTATAAAATTAATTCTCCACAATTAATTCTCCATAATTTACATCTGAAGTATGTAAATTATTAAAATAATATTTCGAGTTTGGTCAATTTAGTGTATAAGATAGAGGACAGTAACTAATAAAAGACTAAAGACAATATTACCGTTAGATATTTGAATACTAAATAAGAGATATTACCATAATATATATATTTTCTTTTCTAATTTGAAAACTAAGTAATTCACCTATGCACCAACTGCGAAATCCACGTAAAAGAAGATCAAGAAGGATGAAATTTACATCAAGAAATATCAAGAAGGGCAAACTCGAAAAAATAAAGGATAATAAAAGTAGACAAGTGAAATATTAATGTATAGTAATAACTAGTAGTACATAGTTAGCCTTTTTTATCTCATCCCATGAAGTTGAATTGGTAGATGAGAATGTGATATGTGAGTAGGCGCAGAGTCGTATATTAAATATTAATTGTGTCAATTTTTATAATCAGGTTGTAAGGAATATCCTTATGAATCTCATACTCTCAGGATTGATGACCTACCTTTAATTGAATCAGAGATGTGAATTAGTTAAGGTGCACCATGCTAATTTGAACACCACTTGACAGCAATAAAAAAAAGTTTTTTTTTTCTGTTTAATATTATTTATATAGTTATAATTAAGTGAAGAAGATTTTTCATTATGTTCCGTAAAAAAAGAGATTATTGTTTTATTTTTTTAATTTCCTAGTAATTTTAATGTTCTATTTCTACAAAATGAGAGAACTAGATTATCATGGTTAAATTAAAATTTTAGTCCCTATAATTTTAACTCATTTTTAATTTAATTCTTATAATTTTTTTTAAATTAGTTCTTATACTTATAAATATTTTTACAGTAGTTTCTCTTGTCAATTTCCATTATAACATCGTTAATTTAGTCACTATTAAATATTTTACAGAGATAAAAAAATCTAAAGATGCATATACTTAACAAATGAACACCTATTCAAAAGAAATTAACATCTATAAGAGCACTTATTGAAATGTAATAACACTTAATGGACGTTCTACACAAAAATGAACATATAAAAGAGCACATATTAGACAAAGAAACATTTATTAGGTTAGTTAATTGACGGTGTTATGATGACGTTATAACGAAAATTAATGATAGGAACTATTTTAAAAATATTTATAAATGTAATGACTAATTTATATAAAAAAAAAAAAAACTATAGAGACTACATTAAAAATGAGAGAAAATTGTAACGACTACAATTTTAATTTAACCTATTCATTACAAATTAATAATAAAAACCCACCGCTTGCACACTTGCTTTTATTTTTATGAAAATTCTGTTTTAAGTAACGTATTTTGAAGCGAATCTCCGTTCACCTTTTGATTTAAAAAATAAAAAATTGTATACTATAAAATTAAAATTTCACTTTATATCCTCACCGCAATTATAACAAATTGTTTGCTGGCAAATTTCTACTTGTGAAGGGTTACTAACTTTGAGTTCTTGAAGTCAACAACAGTTTTCACAATTGATAAGGGTGAATTGCATCAATTAAATTAGTCAGGATTCAATTTCTATCAGGATCTGTTATGCGTAAGTTATTTATAAGTATTTTTGTAATCGCTCGTTGAGCCTGTAGACTTAACCCTAACCTTGGAAGAGATAGCTACCCTTAACCTTACTTTTTTTTAGCAAAAAAAAAAAAACTTTGAGTTCTTGAAAGTGAAATTCAAGAGTGAATGATGAAGCTCCACATTAGTAAGGAATTGGTTAAGCAAATACCATATTATAAGTATGAAGACCCATAAATTTAATGCCTTATGCTTTGTTTGGTATGCATAAATCCAATATAACGGAAAGGATGAGAGCTAAGGATTAGCTCCTTCCTTTGTTTGTTATGAGTTTAAGAAATGGGAGGAAGGGAATTGGAGTAATACCAAATCCATGGGCCACATGTAACACCCAACAGGGGATGTCACATTTACTATAAATATAATAAACATTTACCTAAGTTATAAATCATTTGGTACATATAGTAGAATCAATTGTGAAAAAATTTGTTTTTATACATTATATTAATAAATAAAATAAGCAGAACATGAAATAAAATAAACTATTAAGTACACGCCATAATATACATATGATTTTGTCTTTAAGATACAAATAATTTACACACTACAACTATTTAAGAAAGTAGTAAACTGTTTGGTTTTAAGCAACCATAAACTAGCCCAAGTACCAAACTAAAAGTTTTAATCCTCCAAAAGATCCTCCTCTGGGAGATCATCGAAAGACAGAAACCCTAGTGTCGATCAATCCAAATGATATGGATGATCTAGAGACTCACCTTCTTCGCACTGGTTGCTCAGATGTTGCTCCTCCTCGTACTGAATGCCCAAAGGCTGCTCCGCTTCTTCTTCCTCATAATCTTTATGGAACATAAATAATAATACAGAAAATGTACACAAAGAGGTGAGACAATCTACATCATTACCGGATTGACAGTACAGAAAATGACAATACATACAGATATAACAATTGAAACAATAATTCATATTATCACAACATACATAATATCTCAAAATCAAACATAAATAATCACATTATGATGCAGACCACATATACAAATGTACACAGACTCATTCCTACTTCATGGAGCTAAACATAACATTAGAGAGAATGATTCAAAGACCTGTCTGTACCTCAGGCTGCCCCAACCAAGTATTTACACAGTCAAACATCATGTAAACAATACATAGTCAAAACGTCGTGTAAGTAGTACACAGTCAAAACGTCGTGCACAACAGGCATTGTATCGGACAGTCTCCACAAGATCCTGATTAAGTATAGTGCTTGTCGAGATCGCTAGTGCGTTGCTCGTTACCACGGCCTAGAGGAGCTACCAACTATCCACATGTGGAATCCTCCGCACACTAACGCCTCCAAGTTCACTCAATGAACCACACTACGCCTGTCGCACCCGTACTATGGTGTAATTCATCTCGTCAGCCAATTGCTAATTTCAACCAAATTGACACATTCCACAATGCATGTGCATAAGCCAGAATACACAAATAATCTCATTATTAGTATTTTCCATAATAGCACGTCACCACTTGACAGTACCATTTTTTCACATATTCGGGTCCACCACTTTAACCCGACAGTAACAACTGTTCCTTTCAGTCGTGTAAATATTTTATTACGTTTTCATAATCGCGTCACTTCTTTTCAACGTTTTTAAATCGCGTAAATATTTTTTGACATTTTTAAAATCGCGTAGTGTTTTTTTAATCATTTTCTCAATCGCGTAACATTTTTAAATCATTTTCTCAATCGTGTAACATTTTTAAATCATTTTCTCAAACGCGTAGTTTAAAAATCATTATTTTAAATACGCGTAAGGTATTTCTAATATTTTTCAACTACGTAAAATATTTCTTTATGTTTTAAAATATATTTTGAATTTTTCTCCATTATATATTCATTTCTAAATTTATTTACAACATTTCCTTCTAAAAATCCTTTACTTAATATTTTTTACTATTTTCCTTTAAAAATTACCTTTCTTAGTCATAATCATTATTTACATCTTGTAACTTACTAACGCGCTTCAAAACCCAAAGGGTGAGCTTTATGTTAGTACTTTTCAAGTGTTCAATTTATTTCTCATCTATACTTAATTTCTCTAATTAAGTTTCTAAAATAACTCCATTCATTTTATTCTCAATAATTCATTCAAGTTGAGTTCTCTTTAATTTAATTACATAGTCCACTCTTAGAAAATAATTTTAGATCAAAGGTATCAAAAGACATGTTGGCCGAAATTCTTCTATAATTCATCTTTAAATCATTTTCTACCACTTAAGTTCTTGTAAAATTATCAATCCAATTAAATTAAGTAATCCATGCTTTAGAAAATATTTGGGAACATTTTGGTTCTCTTTATGGTGATGAAGTCGTGAGCTTCATGTGTTCTTTGGACACTCATGTAAATCCTCAACATGTTATTTACATCCTACCACAATTATCATGCATCTATAAACACATACCAAATATATTAAAGCTATAGACATGCTTGCAAACAAAATCAATCACAAATAAGAAGAACTTTAAACAACCAAGTGAATGAATCCTTATGGAATTCTTCACCACAAACACATCCATTTTCTCATCACCATACATGGTTGATGAGATTAAATATCCCTCTTACCTATAAGGAAGACAAAACCTTCTTGGATTTCTTCCTAGTGATTTCGTGTGGCTCCAAGAAAAACCCTAACAAGCTTAAACTGTAACACCCTTGTGGGGATGTCACATATATAAAAAAAGAAATAAATAAAATCTACCCAAGTTGTAAAACATTTATTACGTATTAATATGGGTTGTAAAATAATTCCTGTTAAACAGAATATTATTAAATAAAATAATGCAGAAACATAAAGTAAACAGAACAACATCACTCATAATATACATATGGTCCAAGTTATAAGTTATACAAATAATTTACAACTATAACTACAAATATTTAAATAGAAACAGTAAAGAAAAACAGTAAAGAGTCAAAATATACATACGCAGACGCGCCCAAAAATACATCATAAATATTTAATCCTCTGATGGATCACTCTCAGGAACTCATCAGAAGATAAATATCCAGGATGCCTCGACACTCGGCGGACATGAGACCGCGCAGTCGATATGAGTGTCATATCACTAGGCTTAGTGGATACACCACCCCAATGACGCCTAATGGATAAAGGTAACTCTAAGTGCAGAAACAAAGTAGTCGTCATCACTGGCTCTTCATCAAACCTATGACGTAGGGACACAGTCAGCCATCCTACATACGTCACGGAGTCTCTGTCTCCTCGCATATGCCAAGCTAACGATCCACTGTGAAACTCGAGTGTCACAAACCCCAAAAATCCTGGCACCGCCATATCCAAACTAATCAGTCCAATGGGTATGGATGATCAGATGGTTCTTGATCGTCGTACTAATCTTCGGCTTGCTGCTCTTCTTCTTCTTCAGGATACAAAATCTCAAGAGGCTGGTCCTCTTCCTCAAACTCTTTACCACGTAAAATAAATATACAGAAAACACATATAATAAAGAGGTAAGACAATCTAAAATCATCACAAACATGGCAAATAAGAAAACGACAAATAATAGATATACAGTTCATGCAATATGAAAAGCTATAACAGTAATTTAATAACAGTATAGTGTAAAGATCTAATTATCATAACAACACATAATATCACAGATAAAACAATAACACATACAATATAATATCATAGATAAGATAAATTCAAAAACAGACAATTTCTCATAATCAATAACCAAATAAATAAATAAACAGATAAAATAAATAATGTTCAAGATATAATTAAATGCAACATGACACGATCCTATTCCATGGAGCTAAACACAAACAGATATCAGAGAGAGAATGACTCGCAAAATCTATTAGTACCACGGCTGCCCAACCAAACTATTGCGCTGTCACACTTTGCGTCTATAGCCCCAAGTCATATGGAATCCATCATCCAAAGCATGGTGTAGTTCACGGTCTCACATTGTGTCACTACAGGCAATGTACTATTAGATTTTACGAAATCTCGATTAAAAATAGTGCGTGTTGAGTTCATTAGTGTGCTATCGATTACCACGGCCCAGCGGAGCGACCGACTGTCCATATGTGGAATCCCGTACACTAACGTCTCCAAGTTCATAAAGACAATGAACCACACTACGTTTATCGCATCGACAACACGATGTGATTCACCTCGTCAACCAATCCATCAAAAATTGGCATAACCAAGATATCCTCAAAGATAAAAAGATACAGTAAGTCCCACCGAACAAATACTGTTCCAAAGCTTGTACGGGTTCACCTCATAGCCCGACAGCAGAAAGAGAAAAAAAATAACAAAAAGTACCTTTTTGGTCAATCGCGTAGAAATTTTATCGCGTTTTCACAATCTCGTCGTTTTTACAAACGTTTTTAAATCGCGTAAATTTATTTTTCTATTTTTAAAATCGCGTAGAGTTTTTAATACATTTTCTCAATCGCGTAAGATTTTTAAATCATTTTCTTGTCCAAACTCCTTAAAATTACTGTTTAAATTTCTGTTTAAATAACCAGAAATAATATTTAGTACATTTAAACTACGTAAAATATTTTCCATACCCTATATTGTCTTTTGGACATCTTTTCTATCTTATTTGTCCATTCTTACTAAAAATTGACAGTATTTTGTTTAGAAAATTTATATAAATGATTTCCTAATTTTTCCGTAAAAATTCTGTTTATTAAATTTTTAAACCATATACTTAATTCTTTTGAAAACTACTAACATGCTTCAAAATTACAGCATGAGCCATATGTTAGAAATTTTCAAAAGTTACTGTATTTCATTTCTAACAATAAAATCAATAGTTTTAATTCAAGACACTTAATTTTAATCAATTAATTTCTTTAAAACTCTTTAAAAAAAATTCCTTTTTAACATATATTGCATTATTTTGATTGAAAAAGGTTTGGAATTGATCTTAGAAATCATATATAAGTGGTTTGGCATGTTGGCCTAAACATAAAATTATGTCATTTGATTTCTAAATTCATTTTCCTTAATCTAAACAATGTGATACCTTGTTAATGTTCCTAGGTTAATTAAATCTCATTTTAGGAAAATTAAGAGAACATTTTGGTTCTCCATTTTGGTCATGGCCTTAAGCCTCAAGGTTTGTGTTCTTTGGAACACTCATGCAATCCTTGACATATTATTCACATCCTATAAATTATCATACATTTCTAACACATGCAATATATTTCTAACACATATAACCTAAATCAAAGCTTGTAGACATGCAATCAAAGCTTGTAGACATGCAAATTATTACAAACATCAAATAGGAAAGCTACTAACAAATACACAAAACACATAAACAAGCTACTAACAATCACACAAATGAATCCTTATGGATTCTACAATCACAAAAATCACACTCCATCTTCTTACCACCATCCATAGATGATAAGATTAGTCTTCCTCTTACCTTAAATGAAGACTAAAACTCTTTCACACCTTTCCTTATGTTTCGGTTTTCTCCTTCAAGTCACCTAACAAACTTAAACAAAAAATCTATAAGTTACTAACCATAGAAAGAGAGCTTAAACCATGGAGAAATTATGGCTTAGAACTTTGAAAAAGAGTTTAGAAATAGAAAACTAGAAATTTCACCTTCTAGGTAAAATTTTCCAAGTTGGTTTCCAAGCTTTAAATGAAAGATTTTGCAAGAACTCTCAACTAGAGATGTTCTTAGGATTGTGTTTAGGTTTAGAAAACTTGGTTGGATAGAATTTTGGGTGGTTGGATGATGTAGAACAAGGCTTGGCCGAATGGAGCTTCAAGAGAGCTTCAATGGTGTTTAGGGTTTTTGGAAGAGAGAGAAGAGAGAAATTTGCATGAAGACAAAGTGATTTTTGGTCTTCCAAAGTGGCTTGGCCGTAGCCTTCAATGCCATGCAAGGTGTCATGGATTTGGCTTCATCCAAGCCTTAGAATGCATCAAAGGTTAAGATCAAAACTTGGTTTGCAAGCTTGGCTCCCATTGGTTCATCCTTGCCTTGTCATTAGCCTTAGTCACCATGCTTAGTCACTAATTAACCTAGTCATCAAGCTTAGTCACTTGTTCTAGAGAATTCCTTCACTAATGATGCTTAATTAAGCTACTAAGTTAACTGTATTAGCTAAACGTGGGTCCCGCAAAACATTTTCGGGTCCACTGTTATCTAATTATACTGACTAATAAAATAATATACAAAATTATTTTATTGGGCAGTTAAATCCTAAAAATTAAAAGATTAATTATCGTCTCATTCAGAATTGGGTTTAGTAAGATCCCCGGTCTGAATAATTAAAACAAGATTTCCTACAGGAAAAATATTATTTTCCGTCTCTGAGCAAATCGCACAAAAAGTCCAAATAAAATCACAGACAAGTAATATTAAGCACTGTAACATATAGAAAAATTAAAAACAGTACAATCGGGACATAACGGTCATTTTTCCATTTTTCCCCACGACGAAGCAAATCATCCAAAACGTTCAAATAAAATTACAGACAATATTAATTGTCTGTATATCACCCAGAAAAATTAAAACAGTAGCTCGAGAAATTTTTTTATTTTACCATCTCAAAGCAAAATACGTAAAATGATCAAATAAAATTTTAGCCTGTAAAACATATTTGTATTTCATACAGAAAAACAAGAAACGGTAAAATAGGGACATAACAGTCATTTACACAAAAGCTTGAAAAACAACAAACAGAACATTCGGGACATTTTCTAAAAATTGGGGTGTTACATAAACAATTTATAAAGTTACAAACTATGGTTGAAAATGAAAAACCATGGATCAATCATGGCTTAGAACTTCAAGAATCAAGTTAGAAACAAGAAACAAGGATTTTTACCTTGTAGGAAAGAAACTTTAAGGTTGGTTTCCAAGCTTCAAATGGATGATTTTGAAGAAACTCTCAAGATGAAAGATGTTTAGAATGATGTTTAGGTTTAGGAAATGGTGTTGGATGAAAATTTAGAAGAGTGGAGATATGGATTTGTGATGGTGACCGTGATCTTCAAAAGGAGAAGCTATGGTGTTTTTGGTTTTTGGAAGAAAGAGAAAGGAGAAAATAGCTTTGTGAGATAGAAAAGATGAAGATGAAATGAAAATGGTCTTCTAATCCTAGCACTTGGCCGTGAGGCTCCCTAAAGGAGGTGGCCTCCTTAGTTGACTACTAAGGACTCCTAATGGCCTTAGATGAGTTCAAGGGTGGATCTCCAATGCTTTGTCTCCAAGTTGCTTCCTATTGGCTTAGAGAGACAAGTCACCGTGTTCTTGAACCTTCTTGAAAATGCTTGGCCAAATTGCACTTAGGGAGAACTAATCAAGTCTTAATCCATTTTGTTTCCTAATTAGGTTTAGGTAAATCTAGCTAGGTTTCTTAGTTATTTAGTTAATCATTTAGTTACTTAGGATAACTAATCACCTTCTTGATTATGTTAGAACATTCTCTAACTAAAATTTTAATAAATGACTAACTAGGTTTATTCCATTTAATTATTACTTAAGCACTTTGGATTAACTTAATTAATTTTTTAAACTAACTTAATCATGTTTTCTACTTACTAATCCATTAAGTCTAACCATTTTTGTGGACTTTCATCCTATTGGTTTAGAAAGTCTAGCCATTTTCGTTGACTACTTATTATTGGCTTAGAAATAATTCAAGTCAGAAACGTTGACTAGTTTCTATTGGTTCTCCAAATAATAAGTCATAATAACTTTATGACTATACTGTCCACTGGGTAGAACTACTGCTCTTAAGTCAGTAGGTACTGTCCACCGGATAATAAAATAATATTATAATATAAAATATTTTTATTTTACAGATAAATTCTAAAAAATAAAAGATTGATACACGTATTACTCGGAATTGGGTTTAGTAAGATCCCCCAGCTCTGAATAATCATATATAGATTTTCTCGACCCGAAAATTATTATTTTCTTGACTCGGAGTAAACCACACACAACAATCAAATACAATCACGAAATAGTCAAATTAATTTATAACACACAGAAAACATAAGACAGTACAATTAGGACAAAATCATAATTTAGCCAAAAGTTGGGATGTTACAACTCTCCCCCACTAATAGAAATTTCTTCCCCGAAATTTATCTTACCTTAGAAACGATGTGGGTACTGCTCCCTCATTTTATCCTCCAGCTCCCAGGTAGCATCTCCCGTTACCTCATTCCATATTACCTTTACTAACACAATCATCTTCCCTCGAAGCTGCTTCACTCTCTTGTCCTCAATCTTAACAGGAAGCATCTCATACGTCAAATTATCTTTCAGTTGTACTTCATCAGGCTGAATGACATGCGTTGAATCGGGAATATATTTTCTCAACTGAGACATATGGAATACATCATGAAGATTGGAAAGAAAAGATGGTAAAGCTATTTGGTAGGCTACGGGACCTATCCGACGAATGATTTGGTAAGGTCCAATGAATTTAGGAGTGAGTTTTCTAGATTTGATAACCCTTCCGACACCAGTCATAGGTGTTACTCGCAAGAACACATGTTCACCTTCCTCAAACTCAAAAGGTCTCCTTCGCTTATCTACATAGCTTTTCGGTCGGCTCTGGGTCATCCTCATTTTCTCTTGAATCATTTTCACCTTTTCCGTAGTTTGTTGCACAAGGTTAGGCCCAATGGTCATACTTTCCCAATCCTGATACCAACACAAAGGTTTTCGGCATCGTCGCCCATATAGTGCTTCATAGGGTGCCATCCCTATACTCGAGTGAAAACTATTGTTGTAGGTGAATTCTATCAAAGACAAGAATTCATCCCAACTCCCTTATTGTTCTAACATACAAGCTTGCAATAGATCCTCTAACGATTGGATAGTTCTCTCGGTCTGACCATCAGTCTGCGGATGATAAGCAGAACTCAGACGTAGCTTAGTCCCCATAACTTCTTGTAAGCTTCGCCAAAACCTCGACGTAAACCTCAGATCTCTATCAGAAACAATACTTGCGGGTACACTGTGAAGTCTAACAATTTCACTAATGTACACTTGGGTTAATTGTTCCAACGAATACTTGGTATTGATTGGCAAGAAGTGGGCTGACTTCATAAGCCTATCAACTATAACCCATATAGAATCATGACCCTTCCTATTTCTTGGCAATCCGGTAACCAAATCCATTGAGATACTATCCCATTTCCATTCTGGAATAGTTAAAGTTTGTAACATACCGGCAGGTCTTTGATGTTCAACTTTTGCCTTTTGACAAACCAGGCAAGACGCCACACGTTCCGCAATATCTCTCTTCATTCTTGGCCACCAAAACATCTGCTTTAGATCTTGATACATCTTGGCCATTCCCGGATGCATACTTAACCTACTAGTATGAGCTTCATCCAAAGGAATTTACACTCTAATGTATTTAGTCTTGCTTTCATCCAACATTCACTCAAACAAGCAAATCAATATCTCATATTTTCTCTCTTGGTCTTCCACGACCATAACACTCAAATAGGAGACAATATTCATCTATTCAATTCACTTACTCTCTTACATTTCAATTTCTCCAAAGAACCAAGAACAAGCAACAAAAACTCTCTCCTTTTCCATTTTCTCTAGTTTCGGCCAAGCACCAAAGATCCACTCTCCAAACTTATATAATTCCAACCAATATCATTTCTTGAATCCTTTCATTAATCTAAGACACTCTCATGTTAGGAATTTCTTAAGATTCATTCATCTCCATCTTTCCATCAAGCAAAGAACACAAAAACTCTTACCTTTCTCTTTCACAAAGCTCACGGCCAAACCACCTTGCATCACCCTCCACTCTTCAATAATTCTAAACAACCTTAGATCTTGAATCTCCTTGCAATTCTAAGGAACTTTCATGTTGAGTCCATCTTCCAAATCATTTATCTTCAAGCACTTTTCCTAAGATCTAAGTTTGCAGGATAAAGGGTGAAGTTCTTAATATTCTTTTCTAATCTTAGATTCAAAGTTCTAAACCATGTTTTGATCAATGGTTTTCTTATTCAAGCCTTAGATGTTGATTATGTGTGTTTACTTTGATTTTTTAAGAAGCTCTTGGTAGAGAAAAATGGATTCAAGAAGGACATACAAGGAGCTTTGGTGGATTATCCAAGGTAAGAGGGGGATTAACCTCATCAACCATGTGTTGGTGGTGAGGAATGAATGTGTGTGTGGTGAAATATCCATAAGGATTTATTCACTTGTTTGTTTAAGGCTTTCTATATTTATGATTGTTTGGTGATTGATATGCTTGTTGTTTTGATAAGTATGCATGATTTTATTGATTAATTTGTCATTAATTTTGCTTAATATGATTTTATCGTTTTTATAGTAAGCATGAACATGTGATGGTAGAAACATCATAAGTGATATGTTATATGATGAGAATTATGTGGAAAGAAAAAATGTTTTGGTTCCAAAGAACCTTGAAGTTTACGGCCTTTTTCTTGACATAGAACAAAGCATTTCAAATTATTTTACTAATCATGAGTTTTAGATGAATAAGTAATAAGTTAATAATTTAAGGATTTGCAAAGAAAGTGAACATGAAAATGAACAAAGATTTTATGATGAAGTTATTTGTGATTTTCAGCCAATATGCCAAGAATTAGTAGATTAGAACAAACAGCATTTTTTTAACATAATATTGAATGGATTAAAATAGCAAATGATTTAAATTAAGGGATTTTGAGATATAAAAGTAAGAAAAGCTTATTTTTGGAAGTAATTAAATTAGTGGATTTAGTTTATAAAAGAGAAATAAATTGGTGACTTGAAGTTTACTGACGTATAGCTCACCCGTTGGGTTTTAAGGCACGTTAGGAAATTTTAAGTTGGAATAATTGATTTAATTGATTTTGGGAAAATAATGAAAAATATTACGTAGAGGATTTTTAAGTGAGAAAGTGTGGGATTTGAAGTTAGAAATTGTATTAATTTTTGGAAAGTCCAAAACGATGTTTGAAATACTGAGAAATATTTTACGTAGTTGAGAAATGATGAAAAATGATTTACGCGACTTAAAAATATGATTTTTAAGCTACGCGATTTCAAAAACGTTGAAATATTTCACATGAATAAGAAAACTTCAGAAAATGGCTACGCAATTTGAAAACGTAACAAAAGTATTACGTAATTGTAAAAATGCGTTAAAAATGATACGCGATTGAAAATACAGTAAAGTTGCTATAAGAACTGACGTACTGGACCCGGATGTATCGGTGATATTATGTAATTGTATGAGCGATTATATAATATTCATTGATCTTATGATGTTAGACAATTGTATGGACGGTTGTTCTAATCTCATTTGGGAACAGTCTAAAGATGAAATTGAGATATGCATTGAGGTATCATGCATTGAACAGAATATAGCCGATGGCTATTATGGCTGGTTGGGTCTTGGAGTGAATGAGAATTGAATAGTGAGGTCTACGATGGATCTCAGGGTGCGTCAGGGTGTGGTGATTCATCTAGTGATTATGTTATCACATTATGATCCTCTGACCATGATGAACCATTGCAACACACTAACAAGGAACCGATAAACATTATCTCTTTTTGCACTTGGTGTAGACTATCATTGAGGCTGGCAGATGTTCTAAGCCATTCATCTCTGAAATTGAGTTTAGCTCCATGGAGTAGGAATTGGTTTAGTATGCATACACATGGTCAGTACACATATTGTTGTGGCATGGTCAATGTTCAAGTAGTGTGAGATAATCATTTCATACATACTGCTGATATTTGTTATGATAAAATTGTTATTGTTTATTTTATTGTGATATATGATTATTGGAAATGTTTATGAAATGATGACATGAATATAATTATGATATCTGTATGTATGGAATGACTTTGTCATTCGTATCATTCTTTGTTACCATATTGGTATTGATGAAAAAGGATCTCACCTCTTTGTTGTACTGTTTCTTCATGTTTGAATTTGTATAGTAGATGAAGCGAACTTCTTAGACTTAACTGGAGGCAATATTTCGAGTTTGGAGACAACAACAAGGAGTGATCTTCCCAGTTTTGACAATGTACAGTTTTGTGGAGGAACAGATGCCTGATGTAACACCCCAAAATTTACTTTTCTACTACCAAAATTCATTCTAAAATATTTGTGATTTTTTGGAATTTTCTGAGAACACGGAATATTTTAATATATTTCTTGTTTTACATATGTACTGAGCGGAACCGGAGAAATGAGATATTTTCTCCGAAAGCCTTGAACTATGGAAACGTTGATGGGGGATCTTACTAAACCCGAGACCGGACACAGTTTACAAGGTTTTACATTTTTTGAGAAATTTTAACAGATAAAATAATAAAACATTGCAAAGAAACTATCTGTCAGATTTGTTAATGCCGACTTCTGCCAACGGTAACACCCCTTGATGTAGCAACTGCGGCACAATCGTCATTACACCACAGTTACTAAATCCAAGTGTGTCACAGCCATGATAATAGTTATTCACATTCTCAGGAGTCTAAATATATATTTTTGACAATATGCATAAGTAGAAAAGACGACCCTCGAATGAAATATAAATGTATTCGACCCATAATACAACCTCAAAATAGAATCATATTCCTTTTATATATTTTTATAGTTAATTTACACAAAGCATTGATAACATAGAACGTAATAATTACAGAATCAAATAAAATACAGCAAGAATAAAACACGAAAAAGGGATGAGCTAATAACCCAGGGATGGGTACTACCAGCAGACAAAGCCGCAACCCCATATGCATATGACACTCGGCGTCCCGGTTGACACAGCAGGCATTGATGCCTCCACACAACTGCACTCCTACGAAATCGAAGAAATCTTGTCCAAATTCCCAATCCCTTCGGCAAGGCGTGATTCCTCATCATCTTCTTCAAGATCTTTTATCAAATATGAATATAAAACAGAGAACACAGAAATATAGGAAAGAGGTGAGACACCCGTCATTCATTACCACTATTGGCAGTAAGAAAATAGCACGGCACAAAGCGCCCACCGAGCAATACAGTTCATATATGCATCCATAGCAACACGGAATTTATAATAAAAGCAATTCAATTCTAAGCAATAATCATAGTCAATAATAACAATGATGTTTATGGTAAAGGTAGAACAACAGTAAGCAATAGCAGGCAGATCACAATAGTATTTCCAGAAATCAGCACAACAATTAGATAATCATTTACAGGTATTCATGCTCAACAGTTTATAAGACCAGTAATGAACGATGCACAATGCATGCTTTCCTAATTCCTACTCTATGGAGCTAGACTCAAACAGTCGGAGAGAAAGATCAGGAGACGTGTCTGCAACTCGGCTGCCGCGGCCAAGGTGCTAAAACTCAACAGTGTGCACATCAGGCATTGTACAGACAGTCCATGCTCGATCACGACATAGGACAGTGTCAAGTCCGAATCGTCGGTGTGTTTGCATCGGTTTGTCCCACGGCACAGAGGAGCTCTAAACTGTCCATGTGAGGGACCCGCACCCTGACGCCCCCGAGGTCATAACACGACCCACACTAGTCTATTCGCACCCGCACCCAGGGGGTGTTCAATCTCCTAGGCAACTCGGCCTTACAACAGTCCACAGGACATTCACAATGCATAAGACTCTATGCATGAACATGTATGGTCCATATCACATACCATTCCATAATATGCCACAATTGGCTCAAATAAGCATCAATACAACATTGGTCACTCATATGGACCCACAATATCATAATATTGAAATCAAATAAGGTAATACATTTTTAAGGTTCATTATGCATTCTTATTCAAGATTTGCCACTCTTACAAGAATCCATCACTAAGTAAGTTTCCCTCTCGCGTTATGCTTAAGTCTCTTGATACCAATCACTTAGTTTTTATTCTACATGGGATTAATCCAATTCCTAAAATCCATGATCCAAATCGTGGCTTCCTAAAGTCCACTACTAACATCAATTTCTCCCATTTTATGCATTGATTTCTTGATATCTCCTACTTAAGTTTTAGTTCACTAAGTTCATTCCAATTCCTTATAGTTTCCATCTAAAACCGTGGCTTCAAATTGAGTTAAATAACCCTTAAAACTCCCCATCTCAAATTCCCAACATTAACATTCACATCTCCAATTACTTAGCTTCATCTCACAGTTACCTAGTTGGTTCTGTTATGGGCGCTTAGGCGCCATCTCTGTAGCGCCTGAGCGCTGGTAGAGTGCCTGGACGCTGACCACGAAGCGCCTGAGCGCTCACCAGGCCGCGTTACAGGGAAAACTTCCTGGGCACAGAGCGCCTAGGCGCTCTATGCACAGCGCCTGGGCGCTAGTGCATTAACAGGGGTTCTGCAGAATTCGTTTCTGCAGAGCCCTGGCCCTTCCTTTATCAAAGTCTCTCGTTTATTTTCCATATTCCAAAGTGTGATTCATGTCCTCTAAATACAAAACAACAAGTTATAAGTTCATGATCATCAAAGCACACAATATACATCCATACATTCATACAAATCAAACAACTACAACTTCATAGAAATGACACAATATAACAAAGAGAGAAATCCAACATGGATTCCCTTATCAAGAACAACACACAAGACATTTCCTTACTACCAAGATTGGTTGAAGAGGATCATCTCCCTCTTACCTATGTGTAGAAATCAAGAGAACTCCAAGAAAACTCCTTGTAAATTTCGGATTTCACTCCCCAAAAGCCCTAGAAATGGTGACTTGATTAGAATGGCATATGGACATGGAAAACGGAATGTAAATGGCCATTAGAGGGCCCTTGAAAATGAAAATGAAAATAAAGAGAAGGGAAGAGAGGTCTTGAATCTTACCCAAAAAGCTCAAAGCTTGGAGCTTGGAGAAGGTGGTGAAAATGGTGGAATCTCTAAATGCTCCAAGAGGGAAAAGTGCTTAGAAGAAGGAGAGGATCAAGAAAATGTAGTTGGATGAAGATTTGGTGGAGATTGAGTGGGGAGATGAAGGCTGGTCGTGGAGAATGTAGGGTGAAGAAAAGAAAACGAAAATGAAGAAGAAGAAGAAGAAAGAAAGAAGAGAGGAGGTGCTTTGGTAAATAATGAATAAGATGGAGTGAAATTAACTAAAGGAAATGCTAATATTTCCTAGAATTGGCTGCACTCCAGCCGTGAAGAGAGAGAAGAGGGAGGGTGAGAATTCGCTTCCAAGAGAAGCCAAGGGTATATGAGTAAATGTTTGGTCAAAGCTTCTCAAAGAAGCTTTGATTAATTTATCATTAAATTTGAATTAAACTAGATTGATTAGACATAAAGTGGACTTCATTTGGATAATGTGATAGGATTTTTATTACACACTATTATCCAATGGATAATAGTTACAGTTAACAGAAGTCAGTATTTAATTAACTTGACAGATGAATTTTATTTCGCTGTATTGATTTATTTTATCTGTTAAGATTTCTCGAAAAACGTAAAACCTTGTAAACTGTGTCCGACCTCGGGTTTAGTAAGATTCCCGTCGACGTTTCCATAGTTCAAGGTTATCGGGAAAAATATTTCATTTTGCCGGCTCGACTCAGTGAATATGCAAAACGAAGAATATATTAAAATATTCGTCGTTTCCGAAAAATTCTGAAAGAACTCACATAAATTACAAATATTAGAAAATGACTATTCGTGATAAAATTTTCTAACTTTGGGAGCGTTACAATCGTTCTGCCACTTCTGCTCAATGTGCGCGTAAAACGAGGAATAATATTAAAATATTCCGCGTTCTCAAAAAAATCCAGAAAAATTCCTAAAAATTCCAAATATTGTAAAACGATCATTTATCCTGAAATTATAAATTTTCGGGATGTTACAACACTCCCCAACAAATAGAAATTTTGTCCTCGAAATTTTCATTCCTTAGGATAAACATCGATGTTGTTTCTTCGCCTTATCTTCTAACCTCCATGTCGCACTTCTAATCACGTCAATTCTAATCACCCTTACTAATGTGATCTCCCTGCCTCCATGTTGCTTTGCTATTCTATTCTCGATCTTACAGGAAGCATCCCATGGGTCAAACTCCCTTTCAATCGTACTGTGTCCTGTTTGATAACATGGCTGGGTCCAAGGATATACTTTCGTGATCATGACATACGGAAGGTATCATGAAGATTTAAAAAGAAAGGATAGCAAGGATTAGTTACGAATACTAAACCAGTCCGAAAGAGAATTTAGGATAGTCCGTAGAATTTAAGAGTGAGTTTGTTAGCAACTTAAATAAGATTACACACGTTTAGCAACGCCTTTCTTCATCCTTAGTTACCATTACTTCTGTTTTAGATTTTGATATACCTTGATCGCTCCGGTGTGTAAACTCGGTTTACTCTCGTGAGTTTCATTGAGAATAAACTCCTTAAGTTCTGAACCATTTGGTATGCAACCATCACCTGTGAACATTAAAACTCCATCGAGTTCCTTCCTCACATTTTGACACCATGCTTTGTCTTAATAGCTTCTTCTTGTTTGATAGAAATTAGTCACTATTCTACTTCTCTTGAATCCTTCCCAATAGATCATTCAAAATAGTGACTATATCTAGACATACCTCATCCGGTGCCATTTCCAATGACAGCCACCCGTCCTCGAATTACTCTACTAATTCCTTCTTTTCGACCATCATGATGAAGGTATTAGGCAGTTTCCGGTTCAAAAGTCTGCCATGGCATTTTTTTTTCCAAGATGACTCTAAAGTTAGAGATCATGTTCCTTCAAAATCTTTAGTCACTTTCTCTGCCTCATATTCGGTTCCTTCTCATTGAATAAATACTTCTGGTTCTTGTGACAACGAAGGACATTGAATATTGCTCCATATAGAAAGTGTCTCTATATTCTTAGAGTCGATATAACCGCGGCTAACACCAGTTCGTGAGTCGGTCATTCCCAATGCACCTTCAACAACCTCGAGGCATAAGTTATAACTTCTCAACTTTGCATGAACATACATCCTAAACCTTGATGTGAAGCATCCCAAAACACTTCGACTGTTTCACTGGGATCGGGCAGTATCGAAATCGGAATATTTCCTCAATCTTTGAAAAACTTTCTCTGCCTGTGATGGTCCGTAAAAGTTTTGATTCTCTCTTTTTTTTTTTAATCGGAGCAAGTTGTTCTACTATCTTCGAGAATCTGTCGATACTCCTTCGATAAAACTAACTAATCCCACTAGCTATGAATCCCCATCAGGGGTCTTCGATCTTTCCTTTTGAGGAACTGCTTCAACCTTTTTGTGAATCCACACGATTCCTTCATTTGGAATTTCATGATCCAAAACGGAACCTTCTCAAACGAGAATTCGCACTCTGATACTTTGGCACTTACTTTCTCTTCTTTAAAGTTAGGAAAACTATATCGAGATGTCCAACGTATCTCCCCATATCTTCAAGAATAGGTCAGAATGTCATCATCAATGACAACGACGATTCCGTTTTAGGTAAGGATAGAAAATACAATTCATGTTGTCCAAGAATACAACATGAGCGTCTATCACTCCGGTTGACATCACGGGATACCCATAATGTCGAAAGCACACTCGAAAAATTATCTTGGGGACATTCTCTATTTCTACGAATCCATCGGTGACCAGGACATACATCTATCTTGGAGAGAACCATGATTTCCTTCTCGTTGATCCATTAAATCATTTACCTTCCTTCGAGAATACTCATCTTTGATCATAATCTTGTTTAACTGGCGATAGTCCTCGTATCACCGAGAAATTTTTATCCTTCTCCTTAACCGACAGCATCTTAGCTCAACATGCGGAACCCTTTGGCTATTAAAGTGGCATTTATATCCCCTTTACTCTTGGTCCTCTACGGAGAACATTACATGTACCCTCAGGCTTCTTCCTTTTATGAGGTTTAGACCATGTTGGTCGTCACGAGTTTAAAAGTCTTAGTTCAAAAAAAAAAAATCACTAAGGTGTTGATCGAACACTCTAGCAGGTAATAATCGGGAAACGACCAATCAATTTCTAGAATCATGGGCTCGAACAGATATGATTTTAGGTAAGCACGACAAATCAACAAAAGATTCAACCTTTAGTAGAAACATGATAGATTACACAACTTAGGTGTCAACGACAAGTCTTAGTGATAGAAATGGAAGTAACTTAAGTTGAAGATAAGAAAGATATAGATGAATCCAAATGATCCATACGGTTACAAATTGTAAAAGGAAGGGTTACCCCCAGAATTATACAGCACGATTACAGGATCATCATTTGAGGCGTAACTTCCACGGTTTAGATCTTTGAATTTTGAAGTCTCAGCACCTCCCAGGGTATAAGTTCTGGCTTCTGTTTGTGGTTCTACAGCCCTTACAGCATTGACGGAAGAATTTGCCTTTGCTTGGTCGCAGTTGCGGGAGACGTGTCCAGGCTTTCCACATTTAAAACAGATTATCCCTTTGATCTTACACTCCCTCGTGAAGTGTTCCTTTCCGCATTTCATACATCTTGGCGAAGATGTCGAGATCTGACTGTATACACCACCACTCATACTTTGTCCAGGAATTGGTTGTTGTTGTTGTTGTTGTCTCCCTGATACCCGTGCGGATGGTTTCTGCTTAAACTGGTTAACTTTTCTATTATTCCTCATTTGGAATCTAGGTAGTCCACGTTTGCCCCAACGCCGACTTTCCTTCAACAGATTCTGGACCTCCACTTCCAATTCTCATTGTTGCGTGGTCCTCTGATCCTGGCGAGTTATCACCTCATCTATCATTTTCCTTTCTTCTGTAGTCGCAGTCATACTCCTATTGTCTTGTCCCGCGCTCACATGTATACGTCTATCACGATCCATCGCCCTTGCATGTCTACTGTGAGCCATTGAATTTCTTTGAAGACGGATATAAATACAACAAACACAAAATTACTTCAAACAACATTATCTCCCTACGAAAACCAAATACAGAGAGTCAAACAATTCACACAATTCAAATAAGACAAGTTCAATTCACGAATCCTAACGATCTCTAGCTCGAACTTCTTCATTCTGCTTCCACAGCATAATCCCTCGTAAGCCGTCAACTTCCAAACTGCTTCTCAAACCTAGTTTACACCAACTATTTCTTTCTCTAGAAGATCGATTTTCCAAAACCTTCTGATCTCCTCACAAAAGAAATCCTATCTTCCTAACACAGTACGCCTAGGTGAAGTCATAGTTTCCTGTACACACAGAACATTACATATTGAGTAGGCCAGTCCTCAATATCATGCAACTGTATAACAGTAGCCATCAACATTCAACCTAAGGCAAGCCATGCATTCCTTTTCCATCATCTCAATCAAGAGACAAGGAAGTGCACAACAGACCAAATTCTAATATACCTAAACATAGCAAGTCCATACCTCGACTCAACAGGATG
Source organism: Ormosia emarginata (assembly GCA_029884605.1). Classification (NCBI taxonomy): domain Eukaryota; kingdom Viridiplantae; phylum Streptophyta; class Magnoliopsida; order Fabales; family Fabaceae; genus Ormosia; species Ormosia emarginata. The sequence goes on from JAQQTP010000074.1 coordinate 6,971,940, forward strand.
AACTGCTCTGATACCACCTAATGTAACACCCCTTGATGTAGCAACCGTGGCACAATCGTCATTACACCACAGTTACTAAATCCAAGTATGTCACAGCCATAATAATAGTCATTCACATTCTCAGGAGTCTAAATATATATTTTTGACAATATGCATAAGTAGAAAATACGAGCCTCGAATGAAACATAAATGTATTCGACCCATAATACAACCTCAAAATAGAATCATATTCCTTTTATATATTTTTATAGTCAATTCACACAAAGCATTGATAACATAGAACGTAATAATTACAAAGTCAAATAAAATACAGCGGGAATAAAACACAAAAAAGGGGAGAGGTAATAACCCAGGGATGGGTACTACCAGCAGACAAAGCCGCAACCCCATATGCATATGACACTCGGCGTCCCGGTTGACACAGCAGGCATCAATGCCTCCACGCAGCTGCACTCCTACGAAATCGAAGAAATCTTGTCCAAATTCCCAATCCCTTCGGCAAGGCGTGATTCCTCATCATCTTCTTCACGATCTTTTATTAAATATGAATATAAAACAGAGAACACAGAAATATAGGAAAGAGGTGAGACACCCGTCATTCATTACCACTATTGGCAGTAAGAAAATAGCACGGTGCAAAGCGCCCACCGAGCAATACAGTTCATATATGCATCAATAGCAACATAGAATTTATAATAAAAGCAATTCAAATCTAAGCAATAATCAGAGTCAATAATAACAGTGATGTTTATGGTAAAGGTAGAACAACAGTAAGCAATAGCAGGCAGATCACAATAGTATTTCCAGAAATCAACACAACAATCAGATAATCATTTACAGGTATTCATGCTCAACAATTTATAAGACCAGTAATGAACGATGCACAATGCATGCTTTCCCAATTCCTACTCCATGGAGCTAGACTCAAACAGTCGGAGAGAAAGATCAGGAGACGTGTCTACAACACGGCTGCCGTGGCCAAGGTGCTAAAACTCAACAGTTTTCTACGTGCACATTAGGCATTGTACAGACAGTCCATGCTCGATCACGACATAGGATAGTGCCAAGTCTGGATCGTCGGTGTGTTTGCATCGGTTTGCCCCACGGCACAGAGGAGCTCTAAACTGTCCATGTGAAGGACCCGCACCCCGACGCCCCCGAGGTCATAACACGACCCACACTAGTCTATTCGCACCCGCACCTAGGGTGTGTTCAATCTCCTAGGCAACTCGGCCTTACAACAGTCTACAGGACATTCACAATGCATAAGACTCTATGCATGAACATGTATGGTCCATATCACATACCATTCCATAATATGCCACAATTGGCTCAAATAAGCATCAATACAACATTGGTCACTCATATGGACCCACAATATCATAATATTGAAATCAAATAAGGTAATACATTTTTAAGGTTCATTATGCATTCTTATTCAAGATTTGCCACTCTTACAAGAATCCATCACTAAGTAAGTTTCCCTCTCGCGTTATGCTTAAGTCTCTTGATACCAATCACTTAGTTTTTATTCTACATGGGATTAATCCAATTCCTAAAATCCATGATCCAAATCGTGGCTTCCTAAAGTCCACTACTAACATCAATTTCTCCCATTTTATGCATTGATTTCTTGATATCTCCTACTTAAGTTTTAGTTCACTAAGTTCATTCCAATTCCTTATAGTTTCCATCTAAACCGTGGCTTCAAATTGAGTTAAATAACCCTTAAAACTCCCCATCTCAAATTCCCAACATTAACATTCACATCTCCAATTACTTACTGTTATGGGCGCAGGCGCCATCTCTCGTAGCGCCTGAGCGCTGGTAGAGCGCCTGGACGCTGACCACGAAGCGCCTGAGCGCTCACCAGGCCGCGTTACGGGGGAAAACTTCTGGGCACGGAGCGCCTAGGCGCTCTGTATTATGGCGGTGCAGTTAACGGGGGTTCTCCGGGGTCGTTTCTGCGAGCCACGGCCCTTCCTTTATCAAAGTCTCTCGTTTATTTTCCATATTCCAAAGTGTGATTCATGTCCTCTAAATACAAAACAACAAGTTATAAGTTCATGATCATCAAAGCACACAATATACATCCATACATTCATACAAATCAAACAACTACAACATCATAGAAATGACACAATATAACAAAGAGAGAAATCCAACATGGATTCCCTTATCAACAACAACACACAAGACATTTCCTTACTACCAAGATTGGTTGAAGAGGATCATCTCCCTCTTACCTATGTGTAGAAATCAAGAGAACTCCAAGAAAACTCCTTGTAAATTTCGGATTTCACTCCCCAAAAGCCCTAGAAATGGTGACTTGATTAGAATGGCATATGGACATGGAAAACGGAATGTAAATGGCCATTAGAGGGCCCTTGAAAATGAAAATGAAAATGAAGAGAAGGGAAGAGAGGTCTTGAAACTTACCCAAAAAGCTCAAAGCTTGGAGCTTGGAGAAGGTGGTGAAAATGGTGGAATCTCTAAATGCTCCAAGAGGGAAAAGTGCTTAGAAGAAGGAGAGGATCAAGAAAATGTAGTTGGATGAAGATTTGGTGGAGATTGAGTGGGGAGATGAAGGCTAGTCGTGGAGAATGTAGGGTGAAGAAAAGAAAACGAAAATGAAGAAGAAGAAGAAGAAAGAAAAAAAAGAGAGGAGGTGCTTTGGTAAATAATGAATAAGATGGAGTGAAATTAACTAAAGGAAATGCTAATATTTCCTAGAATTGGCTGCACTCCAGCCGTGAAGAGAGAGAAGAGGGAGGGTGAGAATTCGCTTCCAAGAGAAGCCAAGGGTATATGAGTAAATGTTTGGTCAAAGCTTCTCAAAGAAGCTTTGATTAATTTATCATTAAATTTGAATTAAAGTAGATTGATTAGACATAAAGTAGATTTCATTTGGATAATGTGATAGGATTTTTATTACACACTATTATCCAATGGATAATAGTTACAGTTAATAGAAGTCAGTATTTAATTTACTTGACAGATGAATTTTATTTCGCTGTATTGATTTATTTTATCTGTTAAGATTTCTTGAAAAACGTAAAATCTTGTAAACTGTGTCCGGCCTCAGGTTTAGTAAGATCCCCCGTCGATGTTTCCATAGTTCAAGGTTATCGGGAAAAATATTTCATTTTCCCGGCTCGACTCAGTTCACACGCAAAACGAAGAATATATTAAAATATTCGTCGTTTCCGAAAAATTCTGAAAGAATTCACATAAATTAAAAATATTAGAAAATGACTATTCGTGATAAAATTTTTCAACTTTGGGAGCGTTACAGTCGTTCTGCCACTTCTGCTCAATGTACGCGTAAAACGAGAAATAATATTAAAATATTCCGCGTTCTCAGAAAAATCCAGAGAAATTCTTAAAAATTCTAAATATTGTAAAACGATCATTTATCCTGAAATTATAAATTTTCGGGATGTTACACCAACTATAACTATTGTCCAATAAATAATAACATGTAATAAAAATCTTATCACATTATTCAGAATTTACCTTGTGTCAAGCCCCTTTAGCCTTATTTTCAAAATAAAAATTTAGCTAATTAAAAGCTTATGTAGGAAGCTTCCAAGAAGTTTCCTAATTGACACAATTTCTCTCTCTTCCCTCCTCACTCCTTGTCCACGGCAGATGACCCATTTGGGGGAAGTCCAAATTGTTTTCCTCATTTTACCATTTCACTCTCATTTCTTTAGACTCCAAAATACCTATTCTCCTCTTCTCTTCTTTTCTCCATCGTGCACCCATTTCTGGAGACATTCACCATTTCTTACTTCATCATCAAAGATTTCTTGCTTCTTGCACCATTCCAAGACCATTCTCTTTTGTGGCCATCCTTTGGTTCTTCTTCTTCTTCTTCCACTATCCACCATTGAAGCTAAAGCTTTGAGCTTGGAGGTAAAGTCTTCACCTTTCTTTCACTTTCTTCTCATTTCATTTTTCTTGGTCACCTATGTGATCAAGGACTCATTTTTCCATGGTTTGAGTGGACATTATGGAAATCACTCACATTGGTGTTCTTCTTGAAGGAGAAAACGAAAATCTAGGGCAAGAAGAGGTAACACCTTGTGTTGTCTTCCAAATAGGTAAGAGGGAGATGATCCTCTTCAACCAATCTTGGTAGTAAGGGAATGTCTTATATGTGTGTTGTTATTGATTTCTGAATCCATGGATAAAGTTCTCTCATTTTTATGTTGTTCTTCATGATAGTGCATTTTGTTGGGTTTGTATGATTTATTGATGCCTCTTGCATGATTGAAGATATATTTGAGTAACTTGTTGATTAAATATGATAATGATTGGTTTGGTTTGAGTTAAAGGACCTGGAGAACCCTGTTTTTTGCAAGTTTACGCGTGGTAATCGATTACACGGAGCTTGTAATCGATTACCAAGCTCTTAAGGGTATGAAATCGTGATTCTGGAAATCTGGTAATCGATCAAGTCTTGTGTGTAATTGATTACCGAGATTCTGTCTAGCTTGTAATCGATTACAAGAATGATGTAATCGATTATCAAGCCTCTGATGTCACGAAATGGTGCTTCTGGGGAATCATGTAATCGATTACAACTTGTGGGTAATCGATTACGGAGGTTCTGTCCGATTGGTAATCGATTACCAGGATTGTGTAATCGATTACCAGGTCCTTGAAGTACGAATCGTGGTTCTGGGAATCGCGTAATCGATTACAATGAGATTGTAATCAATTACAGAGATTTTGTTACGCTGGTAATCGATTACCAGGGTGATGTAATCGATTACCAAGACCCAAAAATGAGATTTTTAAGCTGGAAATAATTGAAATTATGGTTCTTTGTCCTCTGTAACCCAAACATAACCTAAAAACCCTGGATTCAAAGATTTTACTTAAATGCGATAGGAATATGTATTCATACCGATAGAGAAGAAATGACTTTGAAAATGGAATTCTTGGATCCATGACATGGAAATTGTGGTATGTGTGTAATAAGGAACATATATTGATACTGAGAATTATTGATGCAAGTGTGATTCCCTATGTGGGTTATGCACTTATTGATTTAGTGCTCAATGAGATAAGAATGATGATATGCCATTGAGGCAATGTTTTTAATAGATGTATTGTTGATATGTCATGTTGGACATTGAATAATGCTTATGTGCCATTGAGGCAACGCTTACGTTGAATGCATCATTGATGAACATACATGATTGGACATTGTGTCATCATGCATGCGTGCTGTCCGTTGAACATTGTTGAGAAGGCCATGTTGCCTAGGAGTTTGAATAACACCTTTGTGCGAGTGCGAATAGACTAAGCGTAGGTGTCATATGTTGTTGACCCTGGGGGCGTTGGGGTGTGGGTGTCTCACAATAGACAATGGTAGCTCCACTGGGGCCGTGGGATAGACCAATGCGACACACCAACGATCCTGCCTGAGACGCTGTCCTATATCGCGATCAACTGTTGAGGTACCATGTATGAGCCATTGCGCAAACAATTTTATGAAAGAAAGCACACTGTATTTTAAGGCTACTGATATACTGGTATTACTCTTGATCATTCACTTCGAAAATGTTTACGTCTAGCTCCATGGAGTAGGAACTTTGGTACCCTTGTTGCATTGTGAGTTGTCAGTCACATGGTCCATTGAGCATTTATAATTGGATAATATGTTTACTATCATGACTGCAATATTTATTTGACTTTTGGTGATGCTAATGTTGCTAGCTGGCTATGGATAATGTTAAATATTATTCTTTGCTGCCTTACTCTCGTTAATTGCTTTCGGGTATTACTGCACTTGTATGTATTAACTGTGTCTTATGTGGGCGTTCGACGCCGTTTATTTTCTTGCTGCCATGTTGGTACTGAAAGCTGAGAATCTCACCTCTTTCGGTAATTTCTCTATTTTGTATTTTGGTTGGATCGTGTGCTCTCGAGAAGACGCTCGTGAGGAGGACAAGGAAACCACTGGGTTTCAGGGTTTCTGGCCTTATCTCGACTGAGATCGAAGTTGTTGAGGATGTCATTTTGGCTCCATGGACTTTTTGGTTACGTGCGGATCAACTTTCTAGGAGGTCCGGACTGCTGGCATATTAACGTGCAAACTGATCGATGTGTATACGACGGCGATGTGACGGTGTCCTTAGCGTGGAGACGTTATGACGCTCCTATTCTAGATTTTCATGCTTTTGTATGGCTAGAGTTCTATATTCCCGTGAGGGACATGTGGGGCAAAATGTATTACACCCCTCGTGAGGATTCCTTTTTGTCTACTGCCCGGGCTCCTGCCCGCTGTTCTGTCGTCCCGATGGATGTCTCGTTGGACGACGAGGACCCTGAGGAGGATCCATCTACGGTTCCTTCTCGTTCTAGGCAGTCTTAGGGTTGGTTTTAATTGATGGCTACTGATGGCTGTCCGTTTATTTTGAGGGAGCCTGACGTACTACTGGATTAGTGGGTATATATTTGTATCTCTTGGGGTAGGTACACATTTTGCCTTTTGTATATTTTTGGAAATGTAATTTAAACAGGCTTGTATTTCTAGTACAAAGTATGTAATTATCCATATTGTAAATGGTCGTATGTTTCATTCCACGTCGATTTCTCTTTGACCTTTTAATACAAAAGTTTTATTGGAAAGAGGAACTTTTACTTTTAACTTAATCACGCGATATATTCATAAATAGGTGTATATGTACATTAAATGGAAGTTTTAACCGGATTTGTGTTAAGCAAACAAAAAGAAAAAAAAAAGGGTTCAAATTATCCGAAATCATTTGTATGTCGTTTTACTATGGTGCGACGTTCCTTCTTCTTACCCATTATGACTAAGGGAGAAAAAGAGGCGTTACACTGTCTTGGTATCAGAGCTCCCAGTTATGTTTTCTTTGGGTCGTGTGGTTTTGGACTGTATGGTTTTTGCTGTGTTACTCTCTGTGACTTTGTTGTTCGGTACTCATGAGGATACATCTAACTTTCTCTGTATTTTGCATAGCTCAACTTGAAAGGAAACGATGGCTCGTAGGGGTGATATGGCTGCTGCCATAGAAGCAATACAGAAGATGGCCAAGGCAATGTTACAGCAGAACCAGCAGACAGCTTAACAACAGGCTAGAGCTGCACAACAACTAGAGGCTACCGCGGACGTTTAGAACTTGGAAGGATTTCGTCGCGCTAATCCTCCACAGTTTAAATAGGAGTTTGATCCGGAGAAAGCTACATTGTGGATCCAAGAGTTGGAGAAAATATTTACGGGTATGAATTGTGCTGATGATAGGAAGGTGACCTATGCCGCATACATGCTGATGGGAGACATTGAACATTGGTGGACGGGAGAACAAAGGCTACTGCAAACCGCGAACAGAGTGATAACTTGGGAAGTGTTCAAAGAAAGGTTCTTGAACAAGTATTTTCCTGAAAGTGCCAGGCACGCAAAAGAAATGGAATTTCTGAGGTTGCGACAGGGAGGTATGACTGTGAGCGAATACGCCACTAAGTTTGAGAACTTGTTAGCAAGCATTGTTTAATGGCAAGCATTTACAGGAGGTACAATATGGAGGAAGACCCCTACTGAGAGTCAAGCATTGTTTAAAGAAATGGCGCTCAATAGTTATCAATGGCAAAATGAGCGCCAGATTCTTAAGAAACCAGTAGGTGTGCATGTTGTTGACGCTTCTACTACCATTTTGAGCCAATTGGAAGCTTTGACAAAGAAGGTGGAAACTTTGATGGTAACAACTAGTACAGCCCCACCAATTATTTGCGATGCATATGGAGGACAAGGTCATACAAGTTCAAACTGTCAAGTTGGTAGTCCCTTTGCCCCGGAGCCTGAAGCAGCAAATTTTGTTGGTAATTCCAACCGGCAGCAATACAATCAATATGCCAACACGTACAATCCTGGTTGGAGGGACCACCCTAATTTCAAATAGGTAAATCAACAAGGCTACCAGCAAAATCAGCAGAGAATTCCACAACCACCTCTAGGTTTCCAAGCACTTGCAGAGAAGCCAAGCTTTGAAGATTTGGTAATGAAGTACATGCAAAATTTAGATGCCAGAATGAAGAACATGGAAACTCAAATCTGTCAGTTGACCACTCTGATGACAGCAAGAGCAACAAGGACATTGCCTAGTGCTACTGAGACTAATCCAAGGGAATAGGTCAATGCAATTACCCTGAGAAGCGGCAAAACTTTAGATGAGAAGGCAAATGAAGCACCTAGCTCATCAAGAATCGAGGAAAAGAAAAATGATGTTTTAACTGAAGATGTCTCAATTCAAGTTGACAACAAAGAAAGAGAGGATGAGAAGAAAGAACCAAAATGCTAGAAAGCAAAGAAGGATCGGGAGCAAAGCTTAATATGTGAGCCATCACCATATGCCAAGATCGCATTTCCTCAGAGGCTCAAGAACAATCAACCAGATAAGGGATTTGCTAAATTCTTGGAGATTTTCAAGAAGTTGCACATTAACATTTCGTTTGTTGAAGCCATCTCTCAAATGCCTAAGTATACCAAATTATTGAAGGAAATAATTACTAAGAAATGCAAGCTTGAGGAATTTGAAACGGTATGTCTTAATGAGGAGTGTTCTACCATCCTTTTGAAGAAGTTACCCCCAAAATTAAAAGATCCAGGGAGTTTTACTATTTCTTGCTCTATTAGTACTTCTTATTTTGATAAGGCATTATGTGATTTGGGTGTTAGTATTAATTTAATGCCTTTCTCTATGTTTAAGAAATTGGGAATGCAGGATGTAATGCCCCTTTTTCCTAGTCCAATACTCGCGAAGAAGGAACATCACACTATTATATTTATATAATTGTGAAAACCTAAGGTAAAATTATACTACGAAAAATAGTACTTGTTTTGAATTTCAAAAACCCGGTGTATTAATGCTGGTTTAATTTATCTTAAAACTTTTGCCATATTCTTATTATATTATCATTATTATTTTTTGTAAGTCATTGTAAGTAGTACAATAGTAAACTAGAAAAATCCTTGTTGTAGCAAAACTTCAAACACTGAACAATTATAATACAGTCAATAGAAATTAAACCATACATCGGAACTACATTATCATAATCATACGTACAAGCCTGTATTAATTACATTTCCAAAATGTACACAAAAAAGAACAAAATGTGTACCTACCCCAAGAGATACAAATATATATATACCCATCAATCCAATAATACGTCAGGCTCCCACAAAAATAAATGGACAGCCATCAGTAGCCATCGATTTAAAAACAATCTCTAAGACTGACGAGAATGAGAAGGAACCGTAGATGGGTCCTCCTCAGGGTCCTCATCGTCTGACGAGACATCCATCGAAAAGACGGAACAACGGGCAGGAGCCCGAGCAGTGGACAAGAAAGAGTCATCACGTGGGGTATAATACATATCCGTCCACATGTCTCTCACAGACAGGTAGAATTCCAGCCATACAAAGGCATGGAAATAAAAAATAAAAGCATCATAACGTCCCCACGCTAAGGACACCGTCAATTCGCCATGGTATACACAATGATCAGTCTGCACATTGATATGCCAGCAATTCGGACCACCATGAAAGTTGATCCGCACGTAACTAAAGAATCCACGTGGGCGAAATAACATCCTCAGCAGCCTCGATCTCAGTCAAGGTACGGCCAGAAACCCTGAAACTCAGTGGTTTCCTTGTCCTCCTCACGAATGTCTTCGAACAATCATAGGGTGATACATAATGGTAGAATATACAGTAAAGAGGTGAGATACTCGTCATTCATTACCAATAATAGTAGCAAGAAACTAAACAGTGCTGAACGCCCACATAGAACACAGTTTATACATTTAAGCACCACAGTATTAAAAATTTACAGTGAAAGCAGAATAACAACATTTAAATAACAGAGATACCATCAGCGGTCAACAGTTTAGGTAACCAACAATTTTTACAGAAATAATAGTAAGCATGCTTCACAGTTAATAATGCTCATGCTCAATGAGTTATGTGACTGACAGCTCACAATGCAAAAGTGTCTCAAAAACCTACTCCATGGAGCTAGACATAAACATTTTTGGAGTGAATGATTAAGGAGTAATACCAGTATATCGTTAGCCTCAGGAAAATATAGTGTGCTTTATTTCATAAAAATGTTTGCACAATGGCTTATACATGGTACCTCGACAGTTGATCGTGATATAGGACAGTGCCTCAGACAGGATCGTCGGTGTGTCGCACTAGTCTATCCCAAAGCCCCAGTGGAGCTACCACTATCTATTGTGAGATACCCACACCCCGACGCCCCTAGGGTCAACAACATATGACACCTACGCTTAGTCTATTCGCACCCGCACATAGGTGTTATTCGAACTCCTAGGCACACATAGCCTTTCTAACAACGTCCAACGGACAATACACATGCATGATGACACAATGTCGAATCATGTATGCTCATCACAATATTTCACAATGATACATTTATATACATACATACACAAATTCATTTATTGATATCGTCACATCAAGGTGTGTTGGTAGTCTATATTCGTCAAATGTTCATCCCACATAAGGGTCCACAATAGCATAGAGTCAATTTTTTTATGTCATTATTGCTTTCTAATTTTATTTCATCATTATGGTCTACATTATGGGTTCCACTTTATCAAGTTACGTGTTATTGATTTAATGTGACAACTTTGGGTCACTTTAATTCCTTATATCCAGGGCATTCAAGAGTCTTTGAATTTCCATTAGTTCATTGAGTTAATCCATTCCTATATTAATTAAGTCAAAACCGTGGCCCTCATTGAGTTCTCAAGTCCAATGTCTATTTTCATTTTTTTTATTTTTTATACATTAGTGTTTCATTATTAATTTACTTTATGTGTTTATTTCAAGTTCTCCCAAACTCACACACTCATGTTCTTTCTCTTGATTCAAATTCTCCAAGTTACCAAATTAGGTCTTTGATTAAGTATCATTACACATTATGAATCCCTAATTGTCTTCTAATGTCCAATTTATCAATTCCTTCATCCAAGTCACAATTTTTCACCATGTTACTCCTTCATGGCCGTGAGCCTCATGAAGATTAGGGTTCTAATAATTTTCTTTTTTTTTTCCACTTCTTCATTAATCCTTAATCACTTAATTAACACCAATCCATTAAGCTTTAAAATTTTGAGCACCAACGCCCCACCAAGGAGGGTGTGGCCGTGAGCCTCCATGCCTCAAGCAAGGGGCTTTTGTCCCAATCTCATTAATTTCAATCCATCAGAAATTTTACAATGGCAAAAAGAATTAAATCTATCTAACAAATCAATTAAAAGAATGAAAATTTAAAGAATCAATTATAAGAAAAATGAAATAGCAAGAGTAACCCCTATTAGGGTTTCTCACAAATCTTCAAACAACAAGTCTCCAACCACCATTTTTGGTTTAATAGAGTGGTCTCCCTCTTACCAAAGAGGAGAGCACGAAAATAGCCTCCAAAGTGCTCCTTGTGATTTCGGTTTTGGCTCCTCAAAACCCTAGAAAACAACTTCAAAGAATCAACATCATAACTTGAAAAGAAAAGCATCCTTGACAAGGAAAATGGTCTTGGAACACGATAAAGAGAAGAGAAGAGAAGAAAGTTGTGATTTTTACCTTAAAGTCTCAAACTTTGATCTTGAAGAAAGATGGTGAAGATGAAAGATTTTGATGTAGGGTATGAAAGGAAAAAGACTTAGAATGATGAAGAGAAGCTAGAAATGAAATTAATGAAGCAAGAAAACGAAAATGGTGATGGTGGAAGTGGTAACCCGAAATGGAGAGAAAAGGAAATGGAAGATTTTGGTGAAGTCTTGTGAATGAAAGTGATAGAGATGATGATGGAGAGTAAGGATATATGGTTGATGAAGAGAAAAGATGAAGAGATCAAATGGTGAAGGGGCTGGAATTTTTGGATGGCTATGGAGTTTCTAGAGAGAAGGGAGAGCAAAGAAGAAGATGAAGTGGTAGAGAGAGAAGTAGCTAGGTTAAAGTGAGTGAGATATTTTTGTGAGATAGGTCAAAGTGATGGAGGCAAATTTCCCCCCTTTGCCCTAGTGAGAGCCGCGGCAATGGAGATAGAGAAGAGGGAAATTGACAAGCTTCTCAAGCAAGCTAAGGGTAGTCATGTCATTTTTTAGGTCAAAGCTTCTAGAAACTTGATTAAAATAGCAATATATTTGACTTAAAATGAATTTGTTATGACATAAAGTAGATTACATTGGGATAAGGTGATAGGATTTTTATTACATGTTATTATCCATTGGATAATAGTTACAGTCGACAGAAGTCAATATTAATTAATCTGACAGATAAATTTTTCGTAATGTTTCATTATTTTATCTGTTAGAATTTTCTCGTAAAACATGAAACCTCGTGAACTGTGTCCGGCCTCGGGTTTTGTAAGATCCCCCATCGACGTTTCCATTGTTCAAGGTTCTCGAAGAAAATATCTCGTTTCTTCAGCTCCGCTTAATGCGCACGCAAAATGAAGAATATATTAAAATATTCTGCATTTCTGAAAAATTCCCAGAAAATTCTCAAAAATTACAAATATTATAAAATGACTATTCGTCTTATAATTCTCTAATTTTTGGAACGTTACAGTTATTTTCCCGACTCTGTCCAATGTGTACGTAAAACGAGAAATATATTAAAATATTTTACTTTCTCAGAAAAATCCAAAAAAATTCCAGAAAATCATAAATATTATAAAATGAATATCGATGGCAGAATAAATAAATTTTGGGATGTTACAACTCTCCCCAACAAATAAGAATTTCGTCCTTGAAATTTTTCATACCTTAAAATAATTCGGGATATTGCTCCTTCATTTTGTCCTCCAGTTCCTATGTTGCATCTCCAGTTGCTTTGCTCCAAACTACTTTCACCAGCACAATGTCTTTCCCTCTGAGTTGCTTTATCCTCCTATCCTCAATGCTTACAGGAGTTATCTCATAAGTCAAGTTTTCCTTTCATTGTACCGAATCAGGTGCTATGATATGATCAGGACTTGGAACATATTTTCTGAGTTATGACACATGAAAGACATTATGGAGATTTGAAAGAAAAGGGGGTAAAGCTATTTGGTAAGCAACAGGACCTACCCGACGAAGAATTTGGTATGGTCCAAGGAATTTTGGAGTGAGTTTTCTAGATTTGAGAACACGACCGACCCCAGTCGTAGGTGTGACTTTCAAGAAGACATGCTCTCCTTCTTCGAACTCAAGAGGTTTCCTTCTTTTGTCCGCATAACTCTTTTGTCGACTCTGAGCCGTTCTCATTTTCTCCTGAATCATTTTGACCTTTTCGGTTGTCTATTGAATAAGTTCAGGTCCACCGATAAGTCGTTCTCCATCTTGATACCAACATAATGGTGTTCGACACCTTCGTCCATATAGAACTTCATAGGGTGCCATCCCTATACTTGAATGATAACTGTTGTTGTAGGTGAATTCTACCAACGGTAAGATTTCATCCTAACTTCCAGTCTGCTCTATAGCACAAGCTCTCAACAAATCTTCTAACGACTGAATTGTTCTTTCTGATTGACCATCAGTCTGTGGATGGTATGCAGAACTTAATCGCAACTTCGTTCTCATAGCCTCTTGAAGACTCTGCCAAAACTTCGATGTAAATCTCGGATCTCTGTCAGAAATAATACTCATGGGTACACCATGAAGTCTAACTATCTCACCAATATAGATCTGAGTCAACTTATCCAATAGATATCTTATGTTGATCGGTAAAAAGTGGGATGACTTTGTAAGTCGATCCACAATTACCCATATTAAGTCATATCCTTTCCTTGTCCTTGGCAACCCAATAACAAAATTCATGGCGATACTATCCTATTTCCACTTGGGAATAGCCAATGGTTGTAATATTCCAGCTGGTCGTTGATGTTCAATCTTCGTTTTTTGGCAAACTAAACAAGATGATACGCATCTAGCAATATCTCTTTTCATTCCATGCCACTAAAATAATTTCTTCAAGTCTTGATACATTTTGGTCATACCCGGATGCATACTCAACTGAGTCGAATGAGCATGTTCAAGTATGTACTTCCTGAGTTCCTCATCCTTAGGCACATATACTCTACCTTGGAATCTCAGAATTCCATCATTTCCTTCCTTCAGTGTTGATACACCGCCCTGCCTTATCAATTCTCTTTCCTCTTGCAGGAGCTTATCGGTCTTCTGTTTTTCTCGAATATCATCCATTAAGCCATTCGAGATAGTGACCATATTCGTGCAGATTCTTCCTGGTGTTAACTCCAAAAATGACCATATATCTCTGAATTGTTCTATCAGGTCTTTCTCTCTGATCATCATGGTAGAAACACTAACCGTCTTCCTACTCAAAGCATTGGCCACCACATTCGCCTTTCCCGAATGATACTGAAGTTGGAAATCATAATCTTTCAGAAATTCTAGCCATCTCCATTGCCTTATATTCAGCTCCTTTTGATCATATAGGTATTTCAAACTCTTGTGGTCACTGAAGACATTGAATGTTGCTCCATACAAATAATACCTCCATATCTTCAATGCAAACACCATGGCAGCTAACTCCAAATCGTGCGTTGGGTAGTTCTTCTCATGCACTCGTAATTGTCTTGAGGCATAAGCCACCACCTTTCCATTTTGCAAAAGGACGCACCCCAAACCTTGATATGAAGCGTCATAGTACACTTCAAACGGTTTGTTTGGATTAGGCAGAACTAACATAGGTGATGTAGTTAGTCTCCTTTTCAACTCTTAGAAACTTTCTTCGCAAGCATTCGTCCATTCAAATGCTTGATTCTTTCTGGTGAGTTAAGTGAGTGGTCCATCGATTTTTGAAAATCCTTCAATAAACCTCCGGTAGTATCCGACTAATCCAATAAAGCTTCGGATTTTTGTCACCGTCGTTGACCTTTCCCATTGTAGCACAACTTCTACTTTTGAAGGATCCACAATTATTCCTCCCTTTGAGATCACATGACCCAAGAATTTCACGTCATCTAACCAAAACTCACATTTGGATAGTTTCGCATATAGCTCTTTTTCCTTCAAAATCTGGAGTACTATACTGAGATGTTCAGCATGATCCCCTTGATTTTGTGAATAGATCAAGATATCGTCGATGAAAACAATGACGAATCTGTCCAAATAAGGACGAAAGATCCTATTCATATAGTCCATGAATATTGCAGGCGCATTAGTCACACCAAAAGGCATCACTAGGTACTCGTAATGTCCATATCGAGTACGAAAAGCCGTCTTGGGAATATCTTCCACTTTCACTCTAATTTGGTGATAACCCGATCGTAAATCGATCTTTGAAAACACAACTGCTCCCTTTAATTGGTCCATCAAGTCATCTATCGTCGGCAATGGATACTTATTCTTGATCATGACTTTGTTTAACTAACGATAATCCACGCACAATCTTGAAGTACCATCTTTCTTCTTAACCAACAACACAGGTGCTCTCCAGGGTGACACACTGGGTCTCACGAATTGTTTTTCCAGAAGTTCTTCCAACTGCTTCTTAAGTTCCACTAGCTCTACTGGTGCTATACGGTAAGGCGCTATGGAAATAAGGTCAGGTCCTGGTACCAAGTCAATAACAAATTTGACTTCTCGTTCAGGTGGCAAGCTAGGTACATCATCAGGGAAAACTTCAAAAAATTCTTGTACAACAGAGATTACGTCCACATCAACTTCACTCTCAACTTTCAAAGAAGATAACAGCATATATCCTTGAGCTCCTTCTTTCAAGAAAGCTTTCACTTGGTTGGCCGTCAAAAATCTAGAATCCTCATCTAAAGGGAAAACTATTATTTTTCTAGAACAGTCTAACAGGATATGGTTAGCAAATAACTAATCCATTCCTAATATCACATCTAATTGAGATAATGGTAAACATATCAAATCGACAGAAAAGATTTGACCTTCCACAATTAAAGGACAACTTAGACAGACTTTAGCAATAATGACAGGTTTTGCAGTAGGAGTCGAAACAGTCAAATTAAAAGGTAAAGAAGACACAGACAATCCAAGTCTTTTCACACAGTCATATGAAATGAAAGAATGAGTAGCACCAGAATCATACAGTACAATTAAAAGATTACCTTCGATGATACCTTCTCCTTGTATCAGATCCTCGGAGTTAGAGGCCTCAGCACCACTCAGGGTGTAGACTATGCCTCCAGCTTGTGGTTTAGAAGTCTTAGCAGCATTGACGGATGGTTCCGCCTTGGTCTGGTTACAGTCTCAAGAAACATGGCCAGGTTTCCCGCACCGAAAGCAAATAATTCCTTTGATTATGCAGTCTCTTGTAAAGTGCTCATTTCCGCACTTCATACACCTTGGGGTAGTTGTAGAATTCTGACCCATCCTTCCTGGACTTCCAGTTGGGCTTCCTCCTTAAGGTCTTTGTGGCTGTTGGCTTCCAGATGGTCTGGAATAGGGCTTCTTTTGATAACGACTTGCGTTACCACCACCTCCTTTTTGGGATCGAATTGGCCCAAAATTCTTGTTTCTCGCATCACTCGCTTGATCCAAGCTTTCCAACCGACAGCATGTGTCAAGTAGCTCACAAAATTGAGTAATCTTCATAGCTATGACAATCCTCTTCACTCCATGCCTTAGACCTTCTTCGAATTTTCGGCACTTCCAGATCTCATTTGGTTGATGTTGAAAGTAAGTCGAAAATCTTGACAAACTCTCAAACTTGGCAGCGTATTCGCTAACCGTTATACCTCCTTGCCGCAAACTGAAAAATTCCATTTCTTTCGCATGCCTAGCACTCTCAAGAAAATACTTGTTCAAGATTCTTTCCTTGAACACCTCCTAAGTTATCACTCTATTTGCAGCTTGCAGCAACCTTTGTTCCCCAGTCCACCAATGCTCAGCGTCTCCTATCAGCATGTATGCAGCATAGGTCACCTTCCTATCATCAGCACAATTCATACCAGCAAATATTTTCTCCAGCTCTTTGATCCATAATGTAGCTTTCTCTGGATCAAATTCCCCTTTAAACTGTGGAGGGTTAGCACGATGAAATCCCTCTAAGTTCTGAACATCTGTCGTAGCTTCTAGCTGTTGTGTAGCTCTAGCCTGTTGTTGAGCTGTCTGCTGGTTCTGCTGTAGCATTGCCTCAGCCATCTTTTGTATTGCCTCTATGGCAGTAGCCATATCACCTCTACGAGCCATCGTTTCTTTTCAAATTAAACTACGTGAAACACAGAGAAAGTCAAATGTATCCTTATGAATACCAAACAACAAAAATCACAGAGAATCACACAGCACAAACAAGATAGTCCAAAACCACATGACCCAAAAGAAAACATAACCGGGAGCTTTGATACAAAGACAGTGTAACGCCCCTTTTTCTTAGTCCAATACTCGCGAAGAAGGAACGTCACACTATTATATTTATATAATCGTGAAAACCTAAGGTAAAATTATACTGCAGAAAATAGTACTTGTTTTGAATTTCAAAAACCCGGTGTATTAATGCTAGTTTAATTTTTCTTAAAACTTTCGCCATGTTCTTATTATATTATCATTATTATTTTTTGTAAGTCATTGTAAGTAGTACAATAGTAAACTAGAAAAATCCCTGTTGTAGCGAAACTTCAAACACTGAACAGTTATAATACAGTCAATAGAAATTAAACCATACATCGAAACTACATTATCATAATCATACGTACAAGCCTGTATTAATTACATTTCCAAAATGTACACAAAAAAGAACAAAATGTGTACCTACCCCAAGAGATACAAATATATATATACCCATTAATCCAATAATACGTCAGGCTCCCACAAAAATAAACGGACAGCCATCAGTAGCCATCGATTTAAAAATAGTCTCTAAGACTGACGAGAATGAGAAGGAACCGTAGATAGGTCCTCCTCAGGGTCCTCATCGTCTGACGAGACATCCATCGGAAAGATAGAACAACGGGCAGGAGCCCGAGCAGTGGATAAGAAAGAGTTGTCACGTAGGGTATAATACATATCCGCCCACATGTCTCTCATAGGTAGGTAGAATTCCAGCCATACAAAGGCATGGAAATAAAAAATAGAAGCATCATAACGTCCCCACGCTAAGGACACCGTCAATTCGCCATGGTATACACAACGATCAGTCTGCACGTTGATATGTCAGCAATTCAGACCACCATGAAAGTTGATCCGCACGAAACCAAAGAATCCACGGGGGTAAAATGACATCCTCAGCAGCCTCGATCTCAGTCAAGATACGGCCAGAAACCCTGAAACTCAATGGTTTCCTTGTCCTCCTCACGAATGTCTTCAGACAATCATAGGGTGATACATAATGACAGAATATACAGTAAAGAGGTGAGATACTCGTCATTCATTACCAATAATAGTAGCAAGAAACTAAACGGCGCTGAACACCTAAATGGAACACAGTTTATACATTTAAGCACCACAGTATTAAAAATTTACAGTGAAAGCAGAATAACAACATTTAAATAACAGAGATACCATCAGCGGTCAACAGTTCAGGTAACCAACAATTTTTATAGAAATAATAATAAGCATGCTTCATAGTTAATAATGCTCATGCTCAATGAGTTATGCGACTGACAGCTCACGATGCAAAAGTGTCTCAAAAACCTACTCCATTGAGCTAGACATAAACATTTTCGGAGTGAATGATCAAGGAGTAATACCAGTATATCGTTAGCCTCAGGAAAATATAGTGTGCTTTATTTCATAAAAATGTTTGCACAATGGCTTATACATGGTACCTCGACAGTTGACCGCGATATAGGACAGCGCCTCAGACAGGATCGTCGGTGTGTCGCATTGGTCTACCCCACGGTCGTAGTGGAGCTACCACTGTCTATTGTGAGACACCCACACCCCGACGCCCCCAGGGTTAACAACATATGACACCTATGCTTAGTCTATTCGCACCTGCACATAGGCGTTATTCGAACTCCTAGGCACACATAGCCATTCTAACAACGTCCAACGGACAATACACATGCATGATGACACAATGTCAAATCATGTATGCTTATCACAATATTTCACAATGATACATTTATATACATACATACACAAATTCATTTATTGATATCGTCATATCAAGGTATGTTGGTAGTCCATATTCGTCAAATGTTCATCCCACATAAGGGTCCACAATAGCATAGAGTCAATTTTTTTATGTCATTATTGCTTTCTAATTTTCATTCATCATTATGGTCCACATTATGGGTTCCACTTTATCAAGTTACATGTTATTGATTTAATGTGACAACTTTGGGTCACTTTAATTCCTTATATCCAGGGCATTCAAGAGTCTTTGAATTTCCATTAGTTCATTGAGTTAATCCATTCCCATATTAATTAAGTCAAAACCGTGGCCCTCATTGAGTTCTCAAGTCCAATGTCTATTTATTTTCATTTTTTTATTTTTTATACATTAGTGTTTCATTATTAATTTACTTTATGTGTTTATTTCAAGTTCTCCCAAACTCACACACTCATGTTCTTTCTCTTGATTCAAATTCTCCAAGTTACCAAATTAGGTCTTTGATTAAGTATCATTACACATTATGAATCCCTAATTGTCTTCTAATGTCCAATTTATCAATTCATTCATCCAAGTCACACCATTTTACTCCTTCATGGCCGTGAGCCTCATGAAGATTAGGGTTCTAATAATTTTTTTTCCACTTCTTCATTAATCCTTAATCACTTAATTAACACCAATCCATTAAGCTTTAAAATTTTGAGCACTAACACCCCACCAAGGAGGGTGTGGCCGTGAGCCTCCATGCCTCAAGCAAGGGGCTTTTGTCCCAATCTCATTAATTTCAATCCATCACAATTTTTACAATGGCAATAAGAATCAAATCTATCTAACAAATCAATTAAAAGAATGAAAATTTAAAGAATCAATTATAAGAAAAATGAAATAGCAAGAGTAACCCCTATTAGGGTTTCTCACAAATCTTCAAACAACAAGTCTCCAACCACCATTTTTGGTTTAATAGAGTGGTCTCCCTCTTACCAAAGAGGAGAGCACGAAAATAGCCTCCAAAGTGCTCCTTGTGATTTCAGTTTTGGCTCGTCAAAACCCTAGAAAACAACCTCAAAGAATCAACACCATAACTTGAAAAGAAAAGCATCCTTGACCATGAAAATGGTCTTGGAACACGATAAGGAGAAGAGAAGAGAAGAAAGTTATGATTTCTACCTTAAAGTCTCAAACTTTGATCTTGAAGAAGGATGGTGAAGATGAAAGATTTTGATGTAGAGTATGAAAAGAAAAAGACTTAGAATGATGAAAAGAAGCTAGAAATGAAATTAATGAAGCAAGAAAACGAAAATGGTGATGGTGGAAGTGGTAACCCGAAATGGAGAGAAAAGGAAATAGAAGATTTTGGTGAAGTCTTGTGAATGAAAGTGGTAGAGATGATGATGGAGAGTAAGGATATATGGTTGATGAAGAGAAAAGATGAAGAGATCAAATGGTGAAGGGGCTGGAATTTTCGGATGGCTATGGAGTTTCTAGAGAGAAGGGAGAGCAAAGAAGAAGATGAAGTGGTAGAGAGAGAAGTAGCTAGGTTAAAGTGAGTGAGATATTTTTGTGAGATAGGTTAAAGTGATGGAGGCAAATTTTCCCCCTTTTTCCCTAGTGAGAGCCACGACAATGGAGATAGAGAAGAGGGAAATTGACAAGCTTCTCAAGCAAGCTAAGGGTAGTCATGTCATTTTTTAGGTCAAAGCTTCTAGAAACTTGATTAAAATAGCAATATATTTGAATTAAAGTGGATTTGTTATGACATAAAGTAGATTATATTAGGATAAGGTGATAGAATTTTTATTACATGCTATTATCCATTGGAGAATAGGTACAGTCGACAGAAGTCGTATTAATTAATCTGACAGATAAATTTTATGCAATGTTTCATTATTTTATCTGTTAGAATTTTCTCATAAAACATGAAATCTCGTGAACTGTGTTCGGCCTCGGGTTTAGTTAGATCCCCCATCGACATTTTCATAGTTCAAGGTTCTCGGAGAAAATACCTCGTTTCTCTGGCTCCGCTTAATGCACACGTAAAATGAGAAATATATTAAAATATTCTGCGTTTCCGGAAAATTCTCAGAAAATTCTCAAAAATTACAAATATTATAAATCGACTATTCGTCCTATAATTTTCCAATTTTTGGAACGTTACAGTTATTTTTTCGACTCTGTCCAATGTACACATAAAACGAGAAATATATTAAAATATTTCGCGTTCTCAGAAAT
The DNA here is from genome assembly GCA_029884605.1 of Ormosia emarginata. Lineage (NCBI taxonomy): Eukaryota > Viridiplantae > Streptophyta > Magnoliopsida > Fabales > Fabaceae > Ormosia > Ormosia emarginata. Next base: position 6,993,259 of record JAQQTP010000074.1, read on the forward strand.
ATCTAGAAAAATTTCAAAAAATCATAAATATTATAAAATAAATATCGATAGCAAAATAAATAAATTTTGAGGTGTTACACAGGAACCAAAGCCCACCAACATTTCACTATAGTTGGCTGATAGATCCTTCACTTAATTCGTGGTGTGGTGGAAGATGTTTTAGTGAAGGTGGATAAATTCATTTTCCTAGTTAATTTCATGGTGCTAGGTATGGAAGAGGATTATGATATTCCTCTCATTCTTGGAAGACTGTTTCTGGAAACTTCAGGAGCAGTAATTGATGTACCACAGGGTGAACTTATCTTGAGAGTGGATGGAGATTATGTGACCATAAATGTCTTCAGGGAGGTTAAATCTTCCCCAATGTTAAATCTCCACGCCCCTATTAATTTTGTTCAAGCTAAGAAACATGAAGTCTTAGCTATCAAAGACCCCCCATTATCATATAATGTTGACATTGGTCTCCCGTGTAACACCTCAAATTTCCGTATCTCTTAAATAATAATTTTGACAGTTAACAGAATTTCACTGTTTAGTGATTTCTGGATACTATAAAATTATTTTGATTATTCCGTTAGCGTATTTGATCGTTTTGAGTGATTTACTCCGTGTCAGGAAAATAAAAATTTTCGGGCCGCGGAAAACTTTACGTAATTTAATTTTTACCGTTAGGTAATTATTTTACGTAATCTGATTTGATATTTATGCGTTTTCTAATTTTTGTGATTTTTGTGGATGATTATGAATTTTTTTAACTGTATGTGGGCCCAGGTGGTCTTATGTGGGCCCAGGTGACCTTACGTGGGCCCAGGTGGGTCCCACAAAGCAAAAATTTTTCTACGCATAGAAAAAATTGTACTATTTAGACGGAGACAGGGGATCTTACTAAACTTGAATCCAGAAACAGTTTTAGAAAATTTTATTGTACTGTGTTTTGTACTGTATTTAATTATCGGATGATAAAAATACAGTAAAAATATTATTTGTAGGATACAAGAATAAATATTATACTGCGTAGTCAACAAAGAGAGCTTGACTTGATTTATACCCTTGGATGAGAATACTTAGTTTGAATATTAACCATTGATTTAATCAAAGGTTAAGAAACAAACTTAATAAAGCTTGGATAATAACCATTGATTTAATCAATGGTGTGAGAATAAGCTTAGTTAGGAAGGCTTTGATATCAACCATAGATGTAATCAAAGGTGTAGAATTGGTCTTGAAAAATGACAAAGACCATTTATAACCATTGGATTTAGATTAAATCAAGGGTAGAGATTTAATCTTAAAAAGTAACAAAGACCATTTATAACCATTGGATGAAGAATCAATCAATGGTGGAGATTTGGTCTCCTAAAGTAGCAAAGACTAATTATAACCCTTGGATTAAAAGTTAGAAGGAGCAATCTTGACCCTTAATTTTGGAGACACATCCAATGACTAGAATTTAAAGGAGAAAGATCCAATGGCCTAGATTAAGTCTTCTAAATAAAAAATCTACATTAATCCTAACCATTGAATTAATCAATGGATAGAAATGCTTCAAATGGTGGCTAATTATTATGGTCATTTATTAAATGTACAAGGAGAAGCATGCATGGAGGGGGATGGTTTTGGATTGTTTAGAAGACAAAGAAAAAGAGGTTTTATGACCATTATTAATTGCTTTATGTCATTGTTAAGTGGTCTTGGTCAATGTTTCATCATAATTGATCATTATTGATCAATTTGCACTCAAGGAGAATGCATTGGAGGGGAGCTACGAAATTGAGAAGCTTTAGGACATAGGAAAAAGTTTGAATACCATTATTGCCATCCTTGGTCATCATTAGACATTTTCAAGAAGCTAAGTTACCAAGTTTTCTCTCCATTTCTCTCCTTCTTCATGTTTTGGCCAAGCACTCCAAGAGCACCTTCCATCACTCAAAAATTTCATCCAACTTGATTTTCTAAACCTAAACATCATTCTAAGAACATCTCTAGTTATGAGTTTTTCCAAAATCATTCATCTTGATCTTCAAATCCAAGCTTCAAGTTTCTATCAAAAATAAAAAATTTCATCTTTGTGCTTCAAGAGAAACCATTCGGTTATCTACCCTAAAATCACCATCCAATCTCTTTTAATTTTATCCAACCATAGATCTTGAATCTACATGATGTTCTAAGCAACTTTCATGTTGAAGATTTTCTCTAAATCATTCATCTTCATGGACTTTCTTCAAGATCAAAGTTATTGGGTTTTTGAGGTGAAATATAAGGAAACTTCATTTTCTTCTCTCTTTTTCATGATCTAAGCCATGTTTGATCCATGGTTCCTCTTAATCAAGCTTAGTATACTAATTTCTATGTATTTTGTTTTGTATTTGAGAAGCTCTTGGTGATGAAGGACTTGGAAAAAGAAGCAAAACAAGAAGTTTTTAAGGATCTTCAAGAGGTAAGAGGGAGATCCATCTTACCAACCAAGCATGGTGGTGAGAGATGGTCTTATATTTGATGGATGTTGAATCCATGTGAGGATTCATATCCATGGTCATGTAATAATTTATGTGTGTTTATGAGCTTTGATTTATTTGCCTATGCTTGATATGCTATGCATGATTTATGGCTTTGATGGTATGCTTATATTATGCATGATGAGTATATGGCATGCTTATAGTATTTATGATGAAATATGTATGTGTATGCCATGATGTATTGATGGAAAAGAAATCAATTTTTGGCTCCAAAAGCCAAGGAAGAGCTACGGTTTTGATGCCCTTGATTAGGGTTCATGTTGAAAATTTTTCAAGAACAAGGAAATTGATTTGTTTAATGAAAATTATGAAGTGGAGAAAAATGAATTTTCTTGGTTCTAAAGGCTATAGGATTTTCGGTCAAGACACCTCAACATAGGTGTTTATAACTTAAGATTTTCATGAAAGATTAAAAATTGGATTGATTTGAAGAGTACAGAAAATAAACAAAGGATATGTTTTTCAAGAGAACAAGAACATGGTTTTGAAGGATTTTTATTGATTTATTTTGTGTAAAAAGATCCTAAGTGTTTTTCTAAATATGAGTTTTGAATGAAACGGGCAAACGTTGATTTTAAGGATTTGCAAAGAAAGTGAAAAAGAATTTGTAAAGAAAGTAAAAATGAATTTGAACAAATGGATTTGGTTTTTATGACTATGAATCACACGATTTTGAAAACAAAATTTTAATGGTTTTGTTTGTGTAAAACCATATCAATTTAGGAGGAAAATATTTGATGGCTTCAATGGCCAAAGACTCTACGATTTTTGGAGGTTGGAATAATTTTAGTTTTTCTGAAACAAAGTAATTTTAAAGTGGAAACAAAATGTTTGAACAAAATGTTTTAGTATAAGGATTTTGGAAAGGGAAATCAAAGTATTTTATCACTTGAGAAAATGAACTTTCATATGAAAATGAAAAAGAAAAGTCACAAGGGTTTGAATCTTAATTTGTTTTGAAGAGAATTGATTTTAGAATTGATTTGGGAAAAATGGAGAATATAATGGTGTTTTGAAAATTTACTAACGTATAACTTATTTTCAAGTTTTGAAATACGTTAGAAAATGTTAAGTTTTGAAACGTTGATTTACATCAATGAAAAAGTGATTTGTGAATTATATTTTAAAAAAGAATTTCTTGAGTAAAGAACTGTGGAAAAATATTTTCTTGAGTAAGAAAATATATTAAAATGAAGTGTAAAGTTATATTATTTTAAGAAAAGTTAAAAAGGAATTTTTAAAGGTCAAGAAATATTTTTCAGTAATGAAATTGTGGTGAAAAATTATTTACGTATCTTAAAAATGTGATTTTTAAGTTACTAATATGGAAAAATATTTTTACGTGATTTTAAATACGTTAAAGTATTTCTACGCAATTTGAATTACGTTTAAATATTTTACGTAATCTGAATTACTATTGAAAAATCACTACGTGATGGAAAAGTGATGAATTATTTTTACGTGATTGTAAAAATAGCAAAAAATCGTTATGTGATTTGAAAAGTGTTTTAAATATTTTGAGAATGACGGAAAATGATTTATGCGACTTAAAAGAATGATTTTTAAGTTACGCGATTTTGAAACAGTGGAAAAATACTATGCGATTTTGAGAAACGTATGTTTTTACGCGATTAAGAAAAACGTTAAAAAATTAGTACGTGTTTTAAAAGTGCAACAGAAGAGTTACGGTATTTTGAAAACGTAACAGAAATGTTACTGTATTGTGAAAACGTAACAGAAGTGTCACGGTATTGTGAAAATATAACAGAAACGTTTCAGAATTTTGAAAACGTAACATAAGTGTTACGATATTTTGAAAACGTAATATAAACATTTTGGAATTGTGAAAACGTAATAGAAACGTTTTGGAATTGTGAAAATGAAACGGAAATATTACGCAATTTTGAAAAACGAAAGTGTTTTATAACTATGAAAATGTGATAACATGATTTTTCTTTGTTGAAAATACAGTATAATTTGGTGCATTTTATATGCATTGGAAAGAGATGCTTGTGATTGGATTTGGTGCATTATACATGCATTGAGAAAAAAATATGCATTGAGGCATATGATACATTGAACAAATGAAATTGAAAAGATTTGGCCCTTTGGGGTTGGACTTGCACGGATATATTCGTGCATTGTATATGGCCCTTGTGGTTGAAGAGGGAATGAGAATTGATAGTGAGGTCTATGATGGATCTTGGGGGCGTCGAGGCGCGGCGGTCGACCAGTGGACAGCTGGCGAGTACCCTGTGCCACTTGGCGATGCAGTCCGTTGCAACGCATTGACGATACCCGACAAGAACACGATTCTTTTCAACAACTGGAAGATTGTCTTTGGGCTAAGGCTGACAATTGACAGAGCATTCTCCTCGAAATTGTGAAAACCTCCATGGAGTTGTTTTTGAAAAACTGAGTCTTTGTGCACATGCATAATCTGAACATTTTATATCTGCATGATATATTAATTGAGGGATATTGGTTATGACAATTGTTTTGAATACTTGGATGATGATAATGATAATTGGAACATTATTGTAATTTGTTGTTTATGATAATTAAACTAATAAATGATTAGATGATGATAGTTGATTAATGCCGATAGCATGATTATAGTATGATCTATCTGTATGATATGCTGTTTGTGTTATCTCTATACTGCCATGTTGGTATTGGCGTAAGTGATCTCACCTCTTTGTTATCTTGTTTTGCTGTGTCTGTACTGTTAACATTAAATAATAGAAGGATCGAGTTGTCTTAGACATAACGGGCAGTAGCTGTTCTGAGATTGGTGACAACAATAAAGAGTGGACATTCATGATCAAGATAGTATGCAGTATTGACATAGAACAGATGTCTGATGCATCAAGAAGGAGACAAAAAAAAATAAGTATGTTAAGTTTTCTTGTTAGTGTTGTACCGTGCTATTAAGTAGGACCCGTCATAGGGTTTGCTACTGTTAAAAAAAAAAGAGTCTGTTAGTTTTATTTTTATCTTCAAATTGTTAAATATTAATTGGTGTCAATGTTGTCTATGAATCAGTTTCAATATATTTTTCAATATTACTTATAAATTACAGTAAGTTTATATTTCAGCAAGAAAGAAATTTTTAAACCCACGTTTTTAACTCAAACCTTTTATGAAAACGTTTTCAGATTATGAGTCGGAAGTCAGACATGTGATACCTTAGGGAGGGTGTTACATCTCGGAAACTCTAGTTAATGAAATAGATAAAGGCCCTCCGATGATCCATGCGCCTTCACAAATTGGCCTTTCATCTATTGGTCAATTGAAATCACCATGGCCCAGCGGAGCCAAAGTACTTCCAGAGCAACTAAGTCCTTATCAAGCTCAAAATGTTTATGGAGGCTTCTCCAAGGTCATGGACAAGGGATTGAGTGATTCCTTTGAAAAGAAGAAGGCGTCATTCTATTTTTCTTGCTTTAAGCCACCTTGATTTATTAGAAAAAGGCAACATCAAGCTCATGATATTAAACAAGCGCTTCATAGGAGGCAACCTGTGTTTCTTCCTTATTGTTTCTTCTTTTAGTTATTTTAGTTATTTTTGTTTTAAAGTTGCAATTTGAAGAAGGTTTTCGCAAACTGAGAAGATAAAAAAAATTAATTCATTTCGAATGGCTGAGTAAGGAGTTAGTAGATGATATCTTATTGACTTTTGAGACGCATTCTTATGGACTTGTGTATCATGAACTTCTTATTTGTGAAACCTCTTCAGATATGAATATAAGCGTTACAGTCTTGGGAATTTGACTTTAAAATACCTGAGGTCGTGTTTCTACTTAAGTGTTTTGTGATTTTTAGGTCTGTTGTAGCTTGACTTTTGCACTTCTCCTCTGCCTAACACTGTCTCACTCTTCATCAGGTTGTGTTGTTCTTTTCTTTACCCCTTTATTTCTTTCTTTTCCATATTGAGGACAATGTTTATCTTAAGTGTGGGGGGGTACTGTATTTTGTGAAAAAAAAATTGCACAACTGATGAACACTTGAGTAATGTTGATAACTAAGCTGGAATTATGTTAATTGCCTTATTTATTCTGATATTGATAGAGATTTGTTGATAGGGGAATCCAATGATCATGATATGATTTTGTTTAAAGCAATCTAGTTCAATTAAGAAAAGTGAAATTTAGCATCTTTGTTGGGAATTAGTCATGTCTGCTTGCTTCTAATTTCTTTACCAACTTAGACAGAAAATGAGTTTTGAGCTTTAATGATTGAATTTTTCTTCTGGAATAACTTTTCTTGTGATTAATGTGAGCTAGAACTTGCTTTGATATCTTGTTGAGACTTTAATAATTTACATACATACTTGAATATGATTAAGGCAATATAAACAAATTGTGCAACATGACTTATACAAGACATTCTTCACAAGATCGTAATATAGGACAGTGTCTTAGTCTGGATCGTCGGTGCGTTTGTATCAGTCTATCCCATGGCATAGAGGAGCTACCAACTGCCCATTGTGAGATACCTGCACCTCGACGCCCCCGAGGTCAACAAGTGACATACAGTAGTCTATTCGCACCCGCACTAAGATGTGATTCATCTCCTAGGCATAAAGCCTTACAACAAAGTCCATCAGACTTTCACAATGCATGATAACTCAATGCATATACACATATGTTCAACAATAACATAATTTTTCCATAACCACATGCCAAAAATGGCCAAATCAAATATCAATAAACCTTGGTTCCACTCATGGACTCACAACAATTCATTGTCCAAATTCTCACTTGTGGAAACATACTTTTAAGGTTTAATATAAAATTATGCTTCAACTTCCACACTTTTCCTACTAAGCCTCTCTAGGGGAATTTTCTAGTATTTTTTACCTAATCTTTGTTACTCTAATTAAACAAGTCCTTTACTTAGTTCTAAACATAACTCACTTAGAATAATTATTTCAAGTTTCTCAAAATCTCACTCACACTCGTGTTCTTTCTTTGGCCAAAAATCACTTTAGGTTGTAGGATAAAATTTTGTTCTTTGTTCTTTCCATTTTATGAAGCCCTAATCAACATCTAATCATCTAATTAATTAAGTTTTGACTTAATGCAAAAATTTTCCATTGGGTTCCCTACAAGGCCGTGGGCTTTAGGGAATAGGAAATCCAAAATTTTTTCATCACCTCACTAATCACCCATCATTTAATTACTTAAGTCCCAAATTAGTATACAAATCCCACCATGGACCCATCATTGGGCCTCTTGGCCGTGAGCCTCCAAGCAAAAGGGGTAAGAATCCTTTGCCTTCTATACATACTTCCAACTATTCAAAATATTCCACATCCATCAAGTTATACATGAGCAAGTAGTAAAATCATACAAGACAAAATAACCACAAAATCACCAAGAACCATACAACAAAGTGAGTAACCCTCACTTGGATTCCTCACTATTAACACAAAAATGTGTTCCTCACCACCATGATAGGTTGAAGAGGATGATCTCCCTCTTACCTAAAGAGACAACAAGAAAAGCAAGCTCCTTTGTTGCTTCTTGCAATTTTTGTCCACCACCACTAACAAAACCCTAGGATGATCAAACTCACATAATTAATAACCAAAGCTTGAAAAGAGAAGTCCTTGATCACAAGGATGACCAAGAATCATGAAAATGAAGGAAGGAAAATAGAAAATCAAGAACCTTACCTCAAAACTTCAAGTTTAGGGCTTTATGGAAGAAGATGAAGATGGAAGAAACAAGTGATTGTCACAAAAGGAAAAAGCTTCAAGCTGATGAGTAGATGCAAGAAATAAGGTTGGATGAGCAAGCAAGCATGAATGGCCAAAAATGGTGTGTATGGCCATGGAAGTGGAGAGAAAATGGAGAGGAGAGAAAATGTGAGAGAAAGGAAAAGTTGAGAGAGAAATTGATAGAAACTTTTGAAAATTGAATAGTGAAAAATGAATATGTGTTTAGGTGAAAAGATGACAATTTGTGTCATCTTTCCCCCCCTCATTGTTGTGGGGTCTCCAAGGGAGGAGAGAGAAAAATTGGCTTCCTAGAGAAGCTTGATACAAAGCTTCCTTGAGAAACTTTGTGTACTTTTTGAAAAAGTCAAGGGTGATGTCACTTTGATGATGTCATCTTAGTGGTGTCATTAAAGTACTCTCTAGAAAAGATGACTAACACTCTACTAAAGCTATTATCTAGTGTACAAAAGTTACAGTTAATAAAACTAGTATTTATTGTCCAACAAATGATAAAACGTACTGCGATTTTATTTAATAGATAAAATCTCAAAAGACAAAAACTTCATAAAGTGTGTATGGCATCGAGTTTAGTAAGATCCTCTGTTATCGTTTCCACAGTCCAAGGTTTTTCGATCTCGGGAAAAATATTTTAGTTTTTCAGCCCCGCTCAGTGCGTACGCAAATCGAGAATTATATTAAAATAATCAAAATCACCGAAATAATTAATAAAAATTCATAAAAATCACAAATATTATAAAATGAATATAAATCATGAAATAAGCAATTTTTGGGGTGTTACATCTATCATATTCCCTTCTCCGTGCAATGTTAGGGCTTGCCAGGTGAGTGTTAAACAACTTCGACAAGCATGAAAATATGTTAGAGACTAAGGCTAATATTTGAATCTGAGCTTTATTCACTACGTGGTAGCTAGAGATTTGTACAAAAAGCCTTGGTGACCTTAGACACCTGTCAACGCCTCATACACATCATCACTTTGGTCTCCCGAACCCAGGTAAAATTTGGATTGATTTCAAATACTAAAAGTTGCCATTTTTTTGCTATTAATGCGGGATCATAAGTCATGGGGATAAGAATTGTTCTGCAATGATCCAAAATGATTTGGAAGGTAAAGTCATAAAGAAGAGATTTGGCTCTTAGATGAAAACAAAGCCAATGGGTGAGAAGTTGGAAGCAGATACCCAACCTTCCAATTGTAGTAGCACTCCTTATCTACATAGGCTAAAAGCAAAAGTTGTGGACACTGGTTTGGTTGAGCAAGTCCTGTCCCACCTCTCCAACTTATTTGTACTGGCTCAAATTCTCAGTAGAAGCAGAATTCAACTCAAGAGCTACACCGCTAGGATATGACTATGGACATCTCACCCACCCAGCAACAACAATAGTTGAATACCTAACATAAGCAGTTGAGTTTAACACAATATAAAGAGCTCCAAGAATTGACTGACGATGATGCCATCATCTTCATCAACAACCACAACCAACGCGAGGTTTGGCTAAAAGTTAGTGATATTCAAATTAACAAAGGCAGCACTGACACAACACCTCCTAGTAATTCTTTCCTAGACTCAGCTCCTTATTACCATTGGATACATGATTACTTTACAAAATGTAGTTATTTGTGCTTTACATCTATGCTCTATTGATTACTTAGTCCTTATTCTTAGGTATATTTAGGAGATTTTAGGCTTATATTTGTCAAATGCAATTTGGATATCTTCCTATATGTTATTGAGCAAATTGTGCATATTCTTTGAGCGATTAAGTGGATTTACAACTTATATTTGACTTGGTGATTTCTCTAATGTAGGATGAACTAAAAAGAGATGAATTGATGTAAGTCAAGGCCCAACATTGGAGGAGAAAGCCAAGAAAGCATTCCAGCAGATCATGTTGTGACGTTGGGTATATCACGCTGCGGCGTGATGCGCATCACCTACTGTCAGTACTTACACATGAGGCATGCACGTCGTGGTGCAAGGAAGTGCACGCCGTAGCGTGAGGCGGCAAATTGAGCCTATAAATAGATTTTTATCAAATTTTCTTAGGATAGCCGTTTAGGGTTAGAAAAGTTGCACTAGATCTTCATTCTGAGGCTAAGAGGAGGCTTGGGGAGCCAAGGTTAGAGGTCATCTTCCTCATGTAGGAAGATTCAAGCCTCAAAGATCAAATCCATGAGCTTCATTCCTTCTCTCTTTTCTTTCTTCTTTTCCATTATCTTGAACATGTATTTTGTGATTCTATTTTCGTGTTCATTGAGTAGCTAAAAATAGAAGGAATGACATTCAGATTAACAAAGGCAGTGCTGACACAACACCTCCTAGTAATTCTTTCCTAGACTCAGCTCCTTATTGATACATGATAACTTTACAAAATGTAGTTATTTGTGCCTTACATCTATGCTCTATTGATTGCTTAGTCCTTATTCTTAGGTATATTTAGGAGATTTTAGGCTTATATTTGTCAAATGCAATTTGGATATCTTCCTATATGTTATTGAGCAAATTGTGCATATTCTTTGAGCGATTAAGTGGATTTACAACTTATATTTGACTTGGTGATTTCTCTAATGTAGGGTGAACTCAAAAGAGATGAATTGATGTAAGTCAAGGCCCAACATTGGAGGAGAAAGCCAAGGAAGCATTCCAAAAGATCATGTCGCGACGTTGGGTATATCACGCTACGACGTGATGCGCATCACCTACTATCAGTACTTACACATGAGGCATGCACGTCGTGGTGCAAGGAAGTGCACGCCGTAGCGTGGGGCGGCAAACTGAGCCTATAAATAGATTTTTATCAAATTTTCTTAGGATGGCCGTTTAGGGTTAGAAAAGTTGCGCTAGATCTTCATTCTAAGGCTAAGAAGAGGCTTGGGGAGCCAAGGTTAGAGGTCATCTTCCTCATGTAGGAAGATTCAAGCCTCAAAGATCAAATCCATGAGCTTCATTCCTTCTCCCTTTTCTTTATTCTCTTCCATTATCTTGAACATATATTTTGTGATTCTATTTTCGTGTTCATTGAGTAGCTGAGCTGTATTTAGGGAATACTTTGGATCCTCCCATTAATATTAATGATATTGTTCTTCTTTGAGTTTATATTGATGTTTAGTTTTGTTCAATCATATTGATGTTAATGCTCTTGAGTGCTTGATCAACATTTAAGCTGATTTGATAAAAACTAATGAACCTAGACGTAGGAATTTGGATTTGAGATCATAGATATGGTTTATGCATGTTTGATTCCATTCTAATGGTGGGATGAGTTAATTCGCTAATAGGATAGAAATATACCTTTTAGACATGCATAACAGGTATTTGACAATAGACCTTAATGAGTGGAGTTTGCTCTAGTTCTCATGGAAACATAATGAATTAGGTAAATGAAGTATGGTTGATTGACCCCTAGACATAGGCTTTCAACTAAAATAGACTCTCAAGCTAACTTAACTCATTCGTTAATGTTGTTTAAAGAGTTGCATATTTTTAATTGAAGTGAGAGGTGAAAAATGATTCATTAATCTCTAACCATTATCTTTTTTGCTTTCCATTTATTGCTTTTTAGTCTTTAGTTTATTTCCTTTTTCCTATTTTTATGCTCTTGAATAGAATTATATAAGTTATTGGTCAATATATAGCATTGGAAGTAAACTTATCCTCGTACGAACAATATCTTATTCTTCACTGTATTACTTGAATGACCCGTGCACTTGCGGTACACAAAAGGTCTAACAAGTTTTTGGCGCCGTTACCAGGGACAAGGCATTATTTTTGTATTGCTAATATCGACAATAAGTTTATATAGTTATAATTCAAGTTTTATTTTAGTTCAATTCAATAAGTCCATTTGGACAAGTTATGGTCCTTTAGTTTTTATGTTTGTGGTTGTTTTGCATAAATAAGTTTGATTTTTATGGTTTTAATATGTTTTTGTTGTACATTTTGTAAATTAAGCTTTTAGACAACTTTTGCAAGTGTTGGAGGCCACAATGAAGCAAATTTGGCTGCAACATGGAGTTTGTTGCAGAATTCTGCAGTCTAACCTATCACACCACGGCGCGCCAAGCTTATGACATGACGTTCTCGGCTCTGTCTTATCAGGATTTCAAACTTGAGAGCTAGACGCCGCGATGCACCAATGTCACGCCACGATGTTCTGTTCTAAGCTTATCATGATTTGAGACTCGCGAGCTAGACATCGCGACGCACCCTAATTCGCGTCGCGGCATAGCACCCTATTTTGCATTTTCTATTTATTTTTCATGTTTTTCTTTATTTATTAATGCTCAATTCTAATATGACTACTATTTTGAATGGCTCAGGTACCCTATAGACCATGTACAACAAGGACACAACTTCACTTTAGTTTGGGGGAGTATCATTAGATTTTTTTTCTATTTTAATGCTCAATGTATAACATGTTTTGATGTTCTAAGTATGCAGTGGTAATAGTCGCCATACTAACATGATTATATTTTGTTTTGGTTGTCATTGATGAGTTGTTAATAAAATTTTCAATTTTCAATGTTCTACACATGCTGTTATGCATTCTTGAATTGAAAATGATGGATTTATTTGAAATACATGACATATTGCCAATTACTAGTATAATTTGGTTGTCCAATGATATAAATGGTTGCAGTTTGACCTTTGTTAGCAAAATCATATGCGATCTTGGAAGCATGTTGATGCAATCTAGTTTGTTTTTATGCATGATGTGTTTCCCACTTAGATGCACATGTAATTTTGAAAATGATAAGAGTGTATGTCTAAAGAAAGTTTATGGATGTACATGCAGAGTTTTGATTATCCTTGAAGTTGTTTTTAAACTTTCTTGAGGCGAAATCCTAGGTTATGCATGACTGAGGAAATGATTGGGACATTTTTTGGACCGATTGAGCCTTTCAAGCTTACCCTTACATGATGATATCCATAGGTCCCCTTTAAAGCTTTTTAATTATTTGGCCTTATTTGTTTTTCATTACAATTGTGTTTTTTAACCTGTTAATCATTCTAATGCATGTGAAAACATTACACTTTCTTCCTACCATCATTGTTTGTTGAGTACATGCTATGTTATTTCTTGAAGTGAGTTCAATGATTAAGGGTATTGTGTATGTCTATTACAAAAATGAGCCTGAAGGAACCAGATGCAGCAAAAGAAAAGAATTGTTTTGTATAAGTAGAAAAAGAGAAAAAGGAAAAGAGACAGCAAATAAAAGAAAAAAGGAAACTTAAAAAAAAGATAAGCATCGAATGGTTCTGGCAAGTTTTATTCTTTCACTATTGAATACCCTGATAGTTTCACTTAGTCTCAAGACTTGAAATAGCATGTGTATATTTCTCAATGTTCGTGTTAAATCCTTTCCCTTTCTGTTCATGAACCCAATACCATTGGTCTTACATTACAAGTTGTTAAAGTCCCTTCTGATCCTCAATTCTGTGTGATTTACATTAGTGGAGAGATAGTTTAGATTCAATTTTGTGAATTATATGATTCAAATACTGATAACTTCAGAAAATGAAGTTAATTCACTTGAATTTGATTGTATTTGAGCATGCTATCCCCAAGTTTTCAAGGCTATAAGTTCAATTATTGCATGACTTTGGTGAATTAAGCTTGTTAATTCAAATGATTAAGAATTGAATACTTGAAGGTCTTGTTTATAAAAGTTGGATGGATTATGGTTTGACGGACTTTATCATTGTTTTGATACAGGTATTCAAGATGAGACAGGCCTTGGAAGAGATGAGGAAAGTGAAGAGAGGCTCAAAGTGTGAAGTAAACATCAAGGGAAAGTGCTGCTAACCCACACCTAGGCGTGACAAATCCACGCTTAGGCATGACCCTTACAGTTTCTCAAGGATCCCTGGCAGAGACATCCACGCCTAGGCGTGGAAAAGGCGTGGCAAAGTCAGTTTTTCAGGGTGTTTAGACAGAGACCTCCACGCCTAGGCGTGGTAAAGTCAAGCCTAGGCGTGGTAAGCAGAGGAAAGGCATGTGATTCAAAACCACGCCTAGGCGTGGGAAAGCCACGCCTAGGAGTGGGGAAAATCCTAGCACACGAGTTTTACCCTTATATTCTGATTTTTGAGAAAATGATAGGGCGATCTCCAGTTCTGACCTAACCACAAATTCTAGAGAGCAAGTGAGAGGAGGAGGAACCCACTTGGATTGAAGGTGACTAAAAGGAGAATCAAGATCAAGGAGGAAGATCAAGCTTGGAATCTCTCCATTTTTGTTCATTCTTCCTCTTTTCTTTCTTGATTTGTACTTGATGGTTCATTTGATTTCATTCGTTTTCTTCTCCTTCATAATGTGTAACTAAACTCTAATCTAGGAGCTCTCTAGGATCTTGCTATAGATTTGATTATCTTGTAATTAGTTGGGTATCCTTTCAATGAAATTAGTTTTGTTTATCCATATCTATGCTTAGTGCTTATTATTGATTAGCCATCAATTGCATGATTTTAATATTCTAATTGAACTAGAAATAGGGTATTGTGAATATGGATATGGTATGGTTAATGTATGTTTAATTACATTCTATTGGTATGGATGTATTGATTAACTAAGGGGATGGATACATACCCTTTGGTCATGCATGGCAAGTGTTTGATAATAGGTCTCATTGAGTGATTCTTATGTTAACTCATATGGACACATAGTGGATTAGCTAGGTTTCACATGGGTAATTGTCCTAGATATAGGCTCTTATCTATTGATGGTTATTAGCTAACAAATATCATTTCATTGATAGGTGCTTGTTAATTACAATTAATCGTTGAAGTAACAAGTGAATAAGGACCCATAGGCTTTAAACATTCTCATCTTCTCTTGTGAATTTGGTGTTGGTGCTCTCTTGTTTTGTTTCCTTTAAGTTGTTATTTTAATTGCAACCCATCCTCCTTCGATTACTTGGATAAAAATTTGTGAAATTTGGTTAAGTTTAGCATTCTTCTAATTATCAATCCATTGGGACACGATACTCTAGCTCTCATTTGTATTACTTATCAACCTGTACGCTTGTGGATTTACGGATAACAGTCAACAAGTTTTTGGCGCTGTTGCCGGGGATTGAGTTTAGATTTTGTGTTATTTCTTATATCTATTCACAATTCTTATTTCAAGTTTCATTTGTTTTGTTTTGCAATTTTTGATTTTCAGGTACTTGGCTCTTGTATGCAAAGAACTCAAGGTGTGTCTCAATTTCCTTACGATCCTGAGATCGAGAGGACATTTTATAGATTGCTAAGAGAACGACAAGTACAAGCACAAGCACTAACTTTGTTTAACAAATCTGAGATGGCAGAGGAAGCAAATGCTAAAAGACCCTTGAGGGAGTATGCCACCCCAAATGCTAGAGAAATCCGATCTAGCATTAGACGACCAGTTGTCCAAGCACAAACTTTTCAGATCAAGCTTGCTATTATCTAGATGGTTCAGAATAATGTGCAATTTGGAGATTTACCCCATGAAGATCCTAATGCTCATCTAGCCAACTTCCTGGAGATATGTGATACTTTCAAGCATCACGGGATGACTGATGATGCAGCTCGCTTAAGGCTCTTCTCTTTTTCCTTTAGGGATAAGGCCAAGGCATGGCTTCATTCCTTACCAGAGCATTCTATCACTACCTGGGAAGAGCTGGCTCAGAAATTCTTGGATCGATTATTTCCTCCCATGAAGGCAATGAAGTATAGGAATGACATCTTGTCCTTCAAGCAATTCGAAGGATAAACCTTGTATGAAGCATGGGAGCGATTCAAGGAGTTGATAAGGAAGTGCCCACACCATGGCATTGCAAAATAGATGTTAGTGCATACCTTCTACAATAGCTTGACAACATCCATTCGATCCATAATTGATGCAGCAGCTGGAGGGGCTATTATGAGCAAGACAGTGGATGCAGCTTATGACCTGTTGGAAGAAATGGCTAACAACAACTATCAGTGGCCAACAGAAAGGGTTACTCCTAGGAGAACGGCTGCTGGCATATATGAGGTGGATGCTCTCACTTCACTTTCAACTCAAGTGGTTGCTCTTTCTAAAAAATTTGACACCATGGGATTAAACTCAGTTGCAAGCGGGGCTAATATAATAGCTAAGATTTATGATCATTGTAGGGATCATCACTCCACTACTAATTGTACGGCTAGCTTGGAAAGTGTACAATATGCTAGTCAATTCCGTCAACTAGGTCACAACACTACGCTTAGTAATACTTATAACCCCAGTTGGCGGAATCATCATAATCTCTCACGGGGTGGAAATGTTCAAGGCTCTTCCTCGTCTTATCAGCATAATCAAGCACCTTGTGCTCCTCCAGGCTTTTAACAACAGAGCCCCCTCCAAGCACAAACTTCAACATCGACTTCAACTTCTAATTTGGAGAAGATGTTTGCTCAGTTTATGACCAGTCAACAAGATTACATGACCAAGACTGATTCAAGGCTAGCATCACACGATGCTTTAATACAAAGTCAAGCAGCTTCATTGAGGAATCTTGAGACTCAAGTGGGTCAACTTGCCCAAGCTCTAAATAACAGACCCCAAGGGAATTTCCCAAGTGACACCATCAACAATCCCAAGGGTGCATCCAATGAGCATTGCAAGGTTATCTCATTGAGGAATGGGAAGGAGATAGAAGGTAATCCAATGACCAAACAACTTGAAGAAGAAATGGAGGTGGCTCAAGATGAAGAGGTTGTGAGCAATGCGGTTAAGAAAAATGGGAAAATGGCTAGGGAAAGGGTTGAAGACAAGAAAAAGGAGGACAAGCCCATAACACCACCTCCACCTTTTCTTAGCCGACTAGCAAAGCAGAAGCTTGATGTTCAGTTCCAAAAATTCTTGGAAATTTTCAAGAAGCTTCACATCAATATTCCATTTGCTGAAGCGTTAGAACAAATGCCGAGTTATATGAAGTTCATGAAGGACATCTTGTCCAAGAAGAGGAAATTAGGGGATTATGAGACCATAGCTATCATAGAGGAGTGTAGTGCAATCTTGCAGAACAAGCTACCTCCCAAATTGAAAGACCCCAGGAGCTTCACCATTCCATGCACAATCGGAAGCCAATTCTTTGGAAAAGCCCTGTGTGATCTAGGGGCAAGCATAAACTTGATGCCCTTATCCATCTTTCAAAGGTTAGGTTTGGGGGAGGTGAAGTCGACTTTAGTTACCTTGCAACTGGCTGACTGTTCTCTCACCTACCCTAAAAGGGTCATAGAAGATGTATTGGTCAAGGTGGATAAGTTCATCTTTCTAGCGGATTTCATCATTCTAGACATGGAAGAGGACCGCAATGTGCCTTTGATTCTTGGGAGACCCTTCCTGGCCACAGGTAAGACTATGCTTGATGTCCAAAAAGGTGAGCTCAAAATGCAGGTTAATGAGGATAAGGTAACTTTTAACATTTACAAATCCATGAAATTTTCCAATAACCATGAAGAATGTTCTTACCTGGGTATGATTGATCAAGTAGTTAATACTGCATTCCATACTAATTTCACTGATGATCTCCTTGCTTTATCATTAACATCCATACATGAGCATGTAGATAGGGATGATGTGATGGAATGTATTAAATTGTTTGACGCATCTGCTAAGTTTTACAGGAGACTAGGTTTTGAACCGTTGAACATACCTTCTGATAAGCTCAGTCTCCAGCCCTCTGTCATAGTTCCACCCAAGCTGGAGCTCAAGCCATTGCCTGATCATTTGAGGTATTCATACCTAGGGGAGGAGTCCACATTGCCAGTTATCATCTCCTCATCCTTGTCAGAAGAGCAAGAATCTAAGTTGCTTAGAGTGCTTAGGGAATATAAACAGGCCTTGGGATGGCCCATTGCGGATATCAGAGGTATTAGCCCCACCATCTACATGCACAAAATATTGTTGGAAGCTGACCATAAGCCAACCATTGAACATCAGAGGTGCCTAAATCCCATCATGAAGGAGGTTATCAAAAAGGAGATTATCAAGTGGTTGGAAGCAGGTATCATATACCCTATTTCTGATAGCAAATGGGTGAGCCCAGTTCAGTGCATGCCCAAGAAAGGTGGGATGATAGTTGTAGCAAATGAGAATAATGATTTGATTCCCACCAGGACTGTCACTAGATGGCGCATATGCATGGATTACAGGAAGCTTAACACTGCGACCCGTAAGGATCATTTCCCATTACCATTTATTGATCAGATGCTGGATAGGTTGGCAGGTCATGAGTTTTACTGTTTCTTGGATAGGTACTCGGGCTACAATCAGATTGCAATTGCCCCGGATGATCAAGAGAAAACAACATTCACCTGCCCATATGGTACTTATGCTTTCAGAAGAATGCCCTTCGGGTTATGCAATGCGCCTGCTACTTTTCAGAAGTGTATGATGGCCATTTTCACTGATATAGTGGAGAAGTGCTTGGAGATATTCATGGACGATTTCTCTGTTTTTGGTGATTCCTTTGATGGTTGTCTTCAGAACGTGGCCCTAGTGTTGCAAAGGTGCGAGGAAACCAATTTGGTGCTTAATTGGGAGAAGTGTCATTTTATGGTCCAAGAAGGAATAGTACTTAGCCATAGAGTGTCATCTAAAGGAATGGAAGTGGACCGAGCTAAAATTGAAGTGATTGAGAAACTCCCTCCACCAATTTCAGTGAAGGGAGTTCGGAGTTTCCTTGGTCATGCTGGATTCTATCGGCGGTTCATCAAAGATTTTTCTAAGCTTGCTAAACCGTTGTGTAACTTGCTAGAAAAGGATGTGGTTTTCAAGTTTGATGAAACTTGTATAGAAGCCTTTGTGGAATTGAAGAAGAGGCTTGTCTTAGCACCCATTATCACTACTCCAGATTGGACCTTACCATTTGAACTCAAGTGTGACGCTAGTGACTATGCAATTGGAGCAGTGTTAGGCCAAAGGAAGAACAAAATCTTTCATTCCATTTATTATGCAAGCTGGACACTCAATGATGCTCAGTTGAATTACACCACCACTGAGAAGGAGCTCTTTGCTGTAGTGTTTGCTTTTGACAAGTTCAGAGCATATTTGGTGGGCACCAAAGTCATTGTCTTCACAGATCACTCTGCCATCAAGTATCTAGTAAGCAAAAAAGATGCCAAGCTAAGGTTGATTCACTGGGTTTTATTATTACAAGAGTTTGATCTTGAGATTAGAGACAGAAAGGGTGCTGAAAATCAGGTGGCTGATCATCTTTCCAGGTTAGAGAATGAAAAGTATCAGCAAGACCTAACCTTGATTGGTGAGACATTTCCAGATGAACAATTATTTGCTTTATTTGCTAGTTCAGATCCTTGGTATACTGATTTTGCTAACTACATAGTGAGTGGATTGGAGCCATCTGAATTATCTTATCATCAGAAAAAGAAGTTCCTTCATGATGTTAGATATTTTATTTGGGATGAGTCATTTATCTTTAAGCAGTGTGCTGATCAAGTGCTTAGAAGATGTATTCCTATGAAAGAAACTAGTGCGATACTTGAGCAATGTCATATTTCACCATATATAGGTCACTATGGGGGTGAACGGACAGTGGCCAAGGTGTTGCAATCAGGCTTCTATTGGCCTTCTTTGTTTTGAGATTCTTACTCCTATGCAGCTAATTGTGACTGTTGTCAACGGACTAGCAATATCTCAAAGAGGAATGAGATGCCCTTGAACTCTATTTTGGAAGTGGAACTCTTTGATATGTGGGGCATAGACTTTATGGGGCCCTTTGTATTATCTTTTGGCAACGATTATATTCTTGTAGCGGTGGATTATGTGTCGAAGTGGGTGGAAGCTTGTGCTTTACCCACTAGTGACTCCAAGGTGGTCTTGGTTTTTCTGAAAAAGAACATTTTCTCAAGGTTTGGCACCCCTCATGCTATTATTAGTGATAGGGGATCTCATTTCTGCAACAAGTACTTTGCTGCATTACTTGCCAAATATGGGGTGACACATAGGGTAGCCATAGCCTACCATCCACAATCAAGTGGCCAAGCAGAGGTTTCTAATAGAGAGTTGAAGCGGATTCTGGAGAAAACTGTGAGCCCTTCTAGGAAGGATTGGTCGAAGAAGCTAGATGACGCTCTTTGAGCATATCGCACTGCTTACAAAACCCCTCTTGGCATGTCCCCCTATCAGCTAGTTTTTGGCAAGGCATGTCACCTTCCTGTTGAACTTGAGCACCATGCTTATTGGGCCATCAAGAGATTGAATTGGGATTCTGAAGCCTGTGGAGAGAAACGATTGTTGCAACTCAATGCACTTGACGAATTTGGTCTACAAGCATATGAAAATGCCAAGATATACAAGGATAAGGTGAATAAGTGGCATGACAATCGTATTATCCCAAGAAACTTTACACCAGGGCAAAAGGTTCTCTTGTTCAACTCAAGGCTTAAACTATTTCCTGGCAAGCTCAAATCTAGATGGTCAGGTTCATTTCTGGCTGTGGAAATTTTCCCTCATGGTGGCGTAACCTTAGAAGACCCAGTTTCAAAGTCAACCTTCAAGGTCAATGGTCAGTGGCTCAAGCCCTACTTAGGTGGTGAGGTGGAGAGGCACAAAACCTCACTCACCCTCGATCCCCCATCTTGAGAGTCTGCAAAGTCCAGCCAAGACTATAAATAAGGTGCTTGTTGGGAGGCAACCCAATTTCTTAACCCTATCTCTTAGCTTAGGACATGTTTATGCATGATTCTTTGTTTTTTTTCTCGTTCTGTTTTTGTTTTTGATGGATTTATAGTGTTTGTTTTTCAATTTGATGCATTGATAGTGGTTAACATGCTTTTTTTGTTTCTTAGCTGTTTGAGAATAAGGAGGGTGTGATTGATGCATGAAAGTTAGGTGTTCTGTTCTGATTTGAGGTCCAGAGGCCCACGCCTAGGTGTGGATTTTACACGCCTAGGCGTGGTGGTCTCAGCTGCAATAGAGGGAAATTTCCAGAGAGTTCCACGCCTAGGCATGGATGTTTCATGCCTAGGTATGGTCCTCTCTGCGTTTTCAGTATTTTTGACCTGCAAGCATCACACCTAAGCATGGTGTTGCTGTTTAAAAAAAATTATTTAATATTAAAAAAATCAAATTAATAACCACGACTAGGCGTGGTAAGGTCACGCCTAGGCGTGATGAGTCTACTGTTGCACAAAACACAGTAGTTTTTTTCTCTCTTTATAATTTCCCTTCTCAAATCCCTAACCCCTTTTCTGATTTCTTCCCCTCCTTCGTGCACATGAGCACCATTTCTTCCCCATTTCTTCCCACCATTCCATCTCCCCCGTATTCTCTTCTTTTCCCCCTCTACCAAAACACCACCACCGTAACACCACCGTAACCCCCTCCATAGCCAACGTATTTACGAACCCAAACACCACCACCGTATCTTCTTCCCCCACACTCCCTTACCCTGTAGCCACCGTAGCCCACCTTTCACCCTCTCCAAATCTTCACCTTCTCTCCACCCCTCTTCTTGCTACCATTTCCCCCACCATTTTCCATCACCGTACCTACCCAACCATTTTCTATAATCTCATTCCCCTGTTCTTGTTGGTTTTGGTGTTGGTTTTGTTTTTATCTTCTCTGTTGAGTGGTTTTTGGATACTTTGTGCCATTTGTGTTTCATTCACGGTGAGTTCTATATTCTTGACACCCAAGTTGTTTAACTATTGTGATGTTCAATTTGTGACTAAATTGTTCACCATATGATTAAGTTGAATGTGCTATGATCACTGTGATTCTGATAGGCTCTGTTTCCGTGATTTACATATTGGATATTTTTTTAAAATGTATGGCATTGCCCTATCTTCTGCTATACTCTGTTTCAACATTGCCAATTTTTTTTTTGTGTTGATATATTGCTCATCAAGGGTCACATAGTTGTTAACGTGGTTGAATATTTCTGGTAGTGTGAATTCTGCATTTTTATTCAGCTTCACTCTAGAATTCTTGATTTTTGAATGGAATGGCTATTGATATGGTTATTTTGCTCAATGATTCTGTCAATTGCTGAGTTGGTCATCGTGTGATTGTTGCCATTTTTTTTGGGTGGAGCTAGGACTTGGTTACACCATGTTAATTGGTTAGGTTGAGTGTGAATTGGTTGGATTGTGAACTATTTATGGATTAGTTTTGTTGTGTTTTGGTTAGGCTATGATCTGGCTATGTTCTGTTATGTTGAATGCTACGATTTAATGCATCCAAGTTGTGACAGTTGCTTGGGCTATGATTTGGTTAATCTTATGGCTTGGGTTGGGTAATGACTAGGTTTGACTAGGAGTTCACTAAACTATGGGTTAACATTGATTGGCTTGGAATGGTGCCCTCTACATATCTGGGTTGTGCATGATTGATGTGGTGATGTTGTGATGTGATTGGAGGATGTTAATTTCTATTGCCATGATACTTGATCTCTGAATTATCATTTTGAGTTTTATGAAAGATCTTCTGTCACTTTTGGGATTAGATTATTGATTTGGGTAAACTTTGGGCTACATGAGTTGCATGAATGACCTTTGTGAATGTCTGGGCTTATTGTTTGTATTGCCAACTGTTTTGACTGGGTTTGACTGCTTACATTGATTGCTTGATTCTTGTTCAATGGTCATAACTTGGTTTAATTCTTCTCAGGTATCCTCTGATCATGTCAAAGCGTCAAAGAAAACTGTTGAGGCTGGACCAAGCCAGGCTGAGGAAGGTGATGAAATTCTAATCTTTGACCTAGCCTACTTTACATCGCAGGATGCCTTTGACTACTTCTGGCAGCATCTGCACACATTTAACATCATACCAGAGAGGGGCTTCCATGGGATCAATGTGGCACGTTATCCTGCCATTTTCGATGCCACTAAAGCACTCCACTAGAAGACCTTTGCTGAGCATCCCACTGAGGAACCTGTGGCTGCCATAGTCAAGGAATTCTATGCCAATGTGCATGCTGAGAAGCATTCTACTACCACTACCAGGGTCAGAAGGAAGGTAGTTGATTACTCTGTGGATCGCATTCGCCATATTATGGACCTTGGCCCTCCTCCTCTTCAGTGTGCTTACAGGACTTTACAGTTACCTGAAGAGGAGGGAGGAACACCATTCAGCATAGTCATGACCAGTATCTGTGATCCAGCTTTCCCTATTCAGGTTCAGTGGAACTCAGACTGCTCCATTAGATTCATCAAACAGGAGAGTTTGCATCGTGAGCTGCGCCCTTGGAATCACTTTGTGTGTTCCTGCTTGTTCCCTACTGAGCACCGGTCAGAGATCTATCCTGAATGGATGTACATGTTGTATACGATCCACAGTCTACAGCAGGTGGACACTGCTCAGATACTTTATGATCAGATCAGACTGTGCATCACTTCCCGGCTCAAATCACTTTTCTTCCCGTTCCTCATCTGTCAGCTTTGTGAGAGAGGTCACGTCAGATGGAAGAATACTAAGGTGCGCGTCAAGCTAAAGACTCCTATGACAAAGAGGGTTGTTCAGACAATCAAGATTGCCCAGGAGAAGTGTAGGCAAGCCCCAGCTCAGCCCCTAGCTACAGATCCCGAGCCTGCTCCCGTACAGCCTGCCCCTGCACCTATCCCAGTCTTTGATGCTGCTTGGGCAGCCTCTATTGATTAGTGCCTGGATCGGCAGTAGGAGATGCTGGCTACGCAGCAGGAGATGCTGGCTGCGATTTACTAGGGCATTCATTGGATGGCATTGGGTCAGGGACGCCCAATGGATGATTTTCCAGCATTTCCTCCTTTTGCAGCTCCACCAGTTGCAGCTTCACCTCCTCCACCTGTAGATGATACAGCGATGGGCGCAGAGGGTGATGACCTATTTGATGAGAAGGACTTGTTTTGAGGCGCCATGGCCTTTGTTTTCTTGCTTTTTATGCTTTATTTTTTCTGTTTTTACTTTCAGTCCATTGTACATACTTTATTGAAAAACTTGATTTCTTTTGGATATAGTGGGACACTACATATCTTAGGTTTGGGGGGGGGGAATTATGATTTTTTTGTGATTGCTTGTTTAATAAGTGTTTTGGAATATATATATATATATATATATATATATATATATATATATATATATATATATATATTATTTATTCCCTTCTCTTTCCTTTGCTTTTGCTAAAAATTTTTTTTCCCAAAATTCGGATCTAAGTGAGCTTGATTATAACTTGAGGGATGAATGTGTGTTGAGGCAAGTTGAATTTGTGCATGCCTGATTTCTGATTAGAATATCTGATGATTATGTGGATCAAATATACACCTCACTGCTTGGGAACTCATTTGTAAAAATTCAAAATTTTGTGCTTACACTTATTGCCATAATTGCGTGTGAGAGAATTTCCATGTTACATGTGTGGTGGATTTTGGAATATGAATGGAATGCATAATTAGAGAAATTTATGATTGACATGTGTATAGTCAATTTTGCATCTTAGAGGCTTGTCTGATTCCCTTTTGAGGTGAAATCCTAGGCAATGCCTTTTCAAGGAAATGACTAGGACAGTTGTTTGGACCGATTGAGCTTTTCAAGTCAACCTTGAGTGAATGAGTCCCCTAGTACCCCCTTTTGAAGCCTAGTGTGCGTGTGTGGCCTTATTTTTCCTTCTTTAACCCTAATCTCTTCATCCTCTTAAACCATGCTTGTGAAAGAAAAAAAATCTCTTCCCCTCATTACAAGTCCCTTGTTGACCACGTGATTGAGCAGTTCTGTTGGTTTGAGCCATAGAGTTTTGCATGATGCTAAGAATCTAGGAATTTGTGATTGCCAACTTTCATTCAAAAATGGTATTCATAAAAAAAAAAGAGAAGAAAAAGAAGAAAGAAAGAAAGTAAATAAGTGGGCTGTTGTGTGAATTGAAGCCCTTTTGATTATGTGATGAGAAAATGATGAGAAAATGGAATAAAGAAGGTTGTTTCTTCAATTTGGATTGTGTTTGTGCATCTACATGCTTAGCTTGATTCAATGGAAGTGGTTGATTATGTGTTTGATATTTGAATTCAAATCATTACCTTTCTTTCTTAGCCACTACCCTTAGCCTTACATTACAAGCTTAAAAGACCCTCATGATCTTTGATTCTGTCTTGCCTATATTAGTGGAGAAAGGGATGATGGACATTCTTTTGAGAGTGCATGTGCATTTTATAAATTCATTCATCTTGCTCTTCATGATTAGGAAAGGGTCTTAAATACATGAGCTTGGGAAATCTTTCATACACAAAAATGGCATGCAAGGGTAATCATGATAGTTGGGAATTTCGTGCATGTGTAGACCTTGTTGTGAGGATTGAGATGTGATTTCTGAGGGTATAAATGATAATTAGAAGCTGGATTTGCCCTAGTTCAATTTGTCTCATGTTTCTTGATCTTCAGATTGGATTGTAATTCCTTTTCCTGCTTAGATTAGTTTGCTCGAGGACTAGCAAAACTTTAGGTTTGGGGGTGTGATAACTTCATAAAATGAAGTTAATTCACTTGAATTTGATTGCATTTGAGCATACTATCCCCAAGTTTTCAAGGCCATAAGTTCAACTATTGCATGACTTTAGTGAATTAAGCTTGTTAATTCAAATGATTAAGAATTGAATACTTGAAGGTCTTGTTTATAGAAGTTGGATAGATTATGGTTTGATGGACTTTATCATTGTTTTGATACAGGTATTCAAGATGAGACAGGCCTTGGAAGGGATGAGGAAAGTGAAGAGAGGCTCAAAGTGTGAAGAAAACATCAAGGGAAGGTGCTGCCAACCATGCCTAGGCGTGACAAATCCACGCCTAGGCATGGCCCTTGCAGTTTCTCAAGGATCCCAGGCAGAGACATCCACACCTAGGCATGGAAAAGCCATGCCTAGGCGTGGAAAAAGCGTGGCAAAGTCAGTTTTTCAGGGTATTCAGACAGAGACCTCCACGCCTAGGCGTGGTAAAGTCGAGCCTAGGCATGGCAAGTAGAGGAAAGGCACGTGATTCATAACCATGCCTAGGTGTGGGAAAGCCACACCTAGGCGTGGGAAAAATCCTAGCACACGAGTTTTACTCTTATATTTTGATTTTTGAGAAAAGGAGAGGGGGATCTCCAGTTCTGACCTAACCACAAATTCTAGAGAGCAAGTGAGAAGAGGAGGAACCCACTTGGATTGAAGGTGACTAAAGGGAGAATCAAGATCAAGCTTGGAATCTCTCCATTTTTGTTCATTCTTCCTCTTTTCTCTCTTGATTTGTACTTGATGGTTCATTTGATTTCATTTGTTTTCTTCTCCTTCATAATGTGTAACTAAACTCTAATCTAGGGGCTCTCTAGGATCTTGCTATGGATTTGATTATCTTGTAATTAGTTAGGTATCCTTTCAATGAAATTAGTTTTGTTCAACCATATCTATGCTTAGTGCTTGTTATTGATTGGCCATCAATTGCATGATTTTAATATTCCAATTGAACTAGAAATAGGGTATTGTGAATATGGATATGGTATGGTTGATGTATGTTCAATTACATTCTATTGGCATGGGTGTATTGATTAACTAAGGGAATGGATACATATCCTTTGGTCATGCATGACAAGTGTTTGATAATAGGTCTTAATGAGTGATTCTTATGTTAACTCACATGGACACATAGTGGATTAGCTAGGTTTCACATGGGTAATTGTCCTAGACATAGGCTCTTATCTATTGATGGTTATTAGCTAACAAATATCATTTCATTGATAGGTGCTTATTAATTGCAATTAATCATTGAAGTAGCAAGTGAATAAGGACCCCTAGGCTTTAAACATTCTCAGCTTCTCTTGTGAATTTGGTGTTGGTGCTCTCTTGTTTTGTTTCCTTTAAGTTGTTATTTTAATTGCAACCCACTTTCCTTCGGTTACTTAGATAAAAATTTGTGAAATTTAGTTAAGTTTAGCATTCTTCTAATTATCAATCCCTTAGGACACGATATTCTAGCTCTCATTTATATTACTTGTCGACCCGTGCGCTTGCGGATTTATGGATAACAGTCAACAAATACATGTATGGTTATAAACTTATCTGGATATGCATGACTTGAATAGGAGAAGTTTATCTTGCATGTTTGTGGGAAGTGTGAATTGCACAAAAGGATGCTTTGATTTTTGACATGTTAAGGATTGTGTATAGTGTGGAGCTGATTGTGGGCCATTAGCATTCTTTGAGGACTGATGCAATCATTCTACACTAGTTGGGGTGAATTAAAATATTGAAATTATCATATTTGTGGAATGCATGTGGGCATGATTGGTAAATGTAAGTTTGCTTAATCATACTTTGTTTTGCTCGAGGACTAGCAAAAACTAAGGTTTGGGGGTGTGATAACTTCACAAAATGTAGTTATTTGTGCCCTACACATGTGCTCTATTAATTACTTAGTCTTTATTCTTAGGCATATTTGGGAGATTTTAGGCTTATATTTGTCAAATGCAATTTGTATATCTTCCTATATGTTATTGAATAAATTGTGCATATTCTTTGAGTGATTAAGTGGATTTACAACTTATATTTGACTTGGTGATTTCTCTAATGTAGGATGAGCTCAAAAGAGATGAATTGATGCAAGTCAAGACCCAACATTGGAGGAGAAAGCCAAGGAAGCATTCCAACAGAGCATGTCGCGGCGCTGGGTATGTCATGCCGCGGCGTGATACGCATTACTTACTGTCAGTACTTACACTCGAGGCATGCACGCCACGGCGCAAGGAAATGCACGTCGTGGCGTGAGGCGGCAAACTGAGCCTATAAATAGATTTTTATCAGATTTTCTTAGGATGGTCGTTTAGGGTTAGAAAAG
This sequence comes from Ormosia emarginata, assembly GCA_029884605.1. NCBI lineage: Eukaryota > Viridiplantae > Streptophyta > Magnoliopsida > Fabales > Fabaceae > Ormosia > Ormosia emarginata. The sequence continues at coordinate 7,021,318 of JAQQTP010000074.1, forward strand.
CTACGCTAGGTCTTCATTTTGAGGCTTAGAGAAGGCCTAGGGAACCAAGGTTGGAGGCCATCTTCCTCATGGAGGAAGATTCAAGCATCAAAGATCAAATCCATGAGCTTCATTCATTCTCCCTTTTCTTTGTTCTCTTCTATTATCTTGAGTATGTATTTTGTGATTTTATTTTCGTATTCATTGAGTAGCTGAGTTGTATTTAGGGAATACTTTGGATCCTCCCATTAATATTAATGATATTGTTCTTCTTTGAGTTTATATTGATATTTGGTTTTGTTCAATCATATTGATCTTAATACTCTTGAGTGCTTGATCAACATTTAAGCTGATTTGATAAAATCTAATGAGCCTAGACATAAGAATTTAGATTTAAGATCATAGGTATGGTTGATGCATGTTTGATTCCATTCAAATGGCGGGATGAGTTGATTCACTAATGGGATAGAAATATACCTTTTAGCCATGCATAACAGGTGTTTGAAAATAGACTTTAATGAGTGGAATTTGCTCTAGTTCTCATAGAAATATAGTGAATTAGGTAAATGAAGTATGATTGATTGACCCCTAGACATAGGCTTTCAACTAAAGTAGATTTTCAAGCTAACTTAACTCATTCATTAATGTTGTTTAAAGAGTTGCATATTTTTAATTGAAGTGGGAGGTGAAAAATGATTTCTTAATCTCTAACCATTATCTTTATTACTTTTCGTTTATTACTTTTTAGTCTTAGTTTATTTCATTTTTCCTATTTGTATACTCTTGAATAGAATTATATAAGTTATTGGTTAATACTTAACATTGGAAGTAAACTTATCCTCATAGGAATGATATCTTATTCTTCACTGTATTACTTGAATGATCTGTACATTTGCACTACGCAACAGGTCTAACAATACACCTACTGAAAGAACTATTTAATTTGGGGCCATTGAAACTTTGTTTAGGTCAGCCATATTTAATTAAAATTCCAAGCAACTGTTAGATGTCAATCTAATGCAATTTAACACTTTTATTCTTGAGAACAATCATGCTGAATTTGAGAATAATTTTTTTTATGGTTAATTTCTTTTTGTTCTTTAGATTGATTTCACATTTTACTAAAATTTAAATCATATACATCTAATTCAATTATGATATATAAATTTTTTAAGTTATAAATTTAATTCAAAAACAAATTTTTTATATCATAATAAACTTATTTTTTATTCACAATTTAATTTGTGATAAAAAAATAATATAAAGGAATTAAATTTTATTTTATTCTTATATTATTTTTATTTTTAATATTATCTCGTACATTCTAGTTTAAATGCTAATTTAATAAAAAAAGGTGGATATATTTTACAAAATTAAAGTCGTTAATTAATCATTAATTCTGCATTAGTTATATATTCATTTTTTTCTTAAATACAGATCTAATTAATCGTTAAAGTCATTAATATGTAAAAGTCCAAATTACCAACTTTAAAGAGAATTTATAGTCGAATTATACATTACTTATTGTGCTTCTAGGATTGGAACCGAAACCATAGGTGAGCCAATTCCATTGACTTCACAGGCAGTTGCGTCGCACCATAGAACTGCACTTTAAAAAATGGTCGAAACATTTTCTAATCCAAACTTGCCACTGGCCTTGCGTACTAGAAGCATATAAACAAGGGACTTGCCGAAGTCAAATGCCACTCCAGAAACCGGTTCCGGGCCTTGACCGCTTTCCACAGCATTGTCTGCTACTGCTAGTCACCTTAAAACCCATGGCTTCTCCACAATTCCTTCCACAATCCGTATCACAAAATCCACATTTATTGTCCTCAAAATTTGTTGATCACTGTCTTGTTTCAAATGCAGGTTCGCGAAGTATCTCCTTTCTGGGACATGGCCACCGCTTCCATCGACATGGCCCCATCATAAAAATTAGTGCTCTGAGAAATTCAAACCAATCTGGAGGCTTGGTTGGTAAGTTTTCTCATGAATCTGCTGTTGGCTTGATCATGTGTGAACTGATATTCTTCAATTCAATTGATATCATTTTATAGTAGTAGTTATTGATTTCTGAAACTAACGGGGTGCTTTGACATGCAGATTCTAAAATTGAAGTATCTGATGTTCCACTTTTGTCTTGCTCCGAGGTCTAACATTTCTTTTGACTAAGACTTTTCATTTTGCATTGGCAATTTAGTTGGGAACTGTTGTAATTAGAACTAATAATTGAAAATAAATATTTTTAAACAAAGAAAGGGAGGAATAAAAAAAAGTGGAAATAATTATTTTAAATGTGCAACTCTGGTGTTACTAATGGTTTCTTCATTTTTTGCGTGTATAAGGCCACTGAAAGGCTGAAAACTTTCAGAGAAAAGGTAAAGGGCAAGCAGCAATTCCTTGCCATGTATTCTAGCATATTTGGTGGGATAACAACAGACCCAGCTGCTATGGTTATTCCCATGGTTGACCACATGGTCCATGGGGGCCATGGTGTCTTTGATACTGCAGCAATAATGGACGGGTTAGTGATTTCCACCATATAATTGGAACTACCCTTCCATTCTAAAGCGAACATGAGAGATTCACTTGGGTAATATTTTGAGGTTAAACGCAGGATCTCCCAATTTTATATGTGGATTCTATATAATGAGTCTTCTGAACTACTCTATATTCCTTTAATTGGTTCTAAAAAATGAAAAAAAAAAAAATTGAATCCCATCTTGCACTGAATAAGATATGGACCTTAGCTGTAGCACCAAAAAAAAAAGAAAAAGACAGAGATATGACCTTAGCATATGCAGTTCACATTTTGAAGCTAACAAAAAATATTCACTCTCCCCCTTTTGCACTTTCCCATCCCCTAAAAAAGGAGAAAGAATAACTCTCAATAAACAAGGTTATGAACTATGATTGCTTATTATTACATACTAAAGAAGTCTCTTGTCTTATCTGTCCCTCTACTTTTGTTGACTACTACTTTCTAAAGTTGTCAAATGATGTATTTTGTGCATTATAGATACCTATATGAGCTAGATCAACACCTTGATCGCTTTTTAAGGTCAGCATCCACGTCTAAAATAGATTCCCCATTTGACCGTGGAAGCATACGAAGAATACTCATACAAACTGTTAGTGCTTCCAAGTGTAGAAAAGGATCACTAAGATATTGGCTCTCGGCAGGACCTGGTGATTTTCAGCTATCTCCCTCTGGTTGCCACCAATCAGGTCTTTATGCAATTGTAATACAGGATTCGTCACCGGCACCACTTATTTCCACGGGTGTTAAAGTTAGGGTGGGCATGGTTCGGTTCGGCATAAAAAACCGAACCGAACCGAACAGATAAAGTGGTTCAGTTCAAAAATTGAACTGGTTTCATTGGAGAGCTGAACCGATTTTGGTTTGATGAATTGATTCTGAACCGATTTGGATTTAAAACCGGTTTAAAAACCCGTTTGAGTTTAAAACCGGTTCAGAATCGGCTTGGATTTAAAAAACTGGTTCAGAACCGGTTTGGACTTATAAAAACCGGTTTGGACATAGAAAAACTGGTTTAAAAACCAGTTCAAAAAACTGGTTCAAAAACCAGTACAGAAATTCAACACTTCAAAAACCAGTTCACTTGACTGACAACTGTTTTGGGCAAATGGTCTATAGGCCACATACAATATATCTCATTTTTTGTAACTCTTTGCAAACAGTGAATCAAATATGCGAAAATGTAAAGTGTTATGAACTCCTATAGAAACTGACTCCAAAAATATTGACCAATTTTAGTTGACAGAAGTCCTTTATGCTTGAGTAATATTCTTTTCTCTCCTCACAATGTGTAGGACTGTTAAAGGTTATAAAAGATCTCAGACACAAAGTAACCAGCAAACAAGTAAAATCTTAATTTAAGATACTTACGACATAAATTCGAAACAAGTGGCGCCCAAAGATAGATATTCCTCGAAGATACTTCAAATAAGACAAAAAGAAGCAATAATATGAGTTTTTGAACACTACTGAAATCATTTAATAAAAATTCAAAAGCCCATGATTTGTCTACAAGAGATAGCCTCTAACATACAAGCAGTAACTTTGCAAATTACAACCATTAGAAAACCTTTTTAGATACCAAATATCCTGTATCAGTGCTGCTTGAAATGCTTGGTACATGAACAAAAGATAGATATTCCTTGAAGATACTTCAACTAAGACAAAAAGTAGCAATAATATGAGTTTCTGAACAATACTGAAATCATTGAATAAAATCCAAAAGTCCATGATTTGTTTACAACAGATAGCCTCTAACATACAAGCAGTAACTTTACAAATTACAACCATTAGAAAAACTTTTCAGATACCAAATATCCTGTATCGGTGCTACTTGAAATGCTTGGTACATGACTCACCAGAGTGAATATCTGAACCAGTGCTATCTGTGGAATGCTAATTTCCAAGCAAGTGCCAGCTTGTGGAAAACCATAGCTGAAGAATGCTAAACCTACAGCAGCAACAGTTGGGGCAACCACAATTGGGTTGATCAACCTACAACAAATTGTTGTAAAAATGTAAAGAAATAACAGATTAGAGTCAAGTCTTAACAACTTTCTTTTGATAAAAAGTTCAGTAGCTTTTACGGTCACTTCGTTGACCAATATAATTCCCTGTTATGCATCTGTTTATCTTATATGTTAATGCATAAACATTGTAAATATTTAGCAAGGTAGCAGAATAGCAAACTAACAAAATATAAAAATTTACTAAGTTGAACACAAGACAAAAGATATTTATGGTGAACACAAAGAAGATATTTTATGCAACTTCTTGTTACCTGAGTAGAATAGACATTAAACCACTGAATCCCAGGATACATTGGAATATTGAACCAACAATTATAGCTCCTTGGAGTTCCCTCATTATTTGCCTAAATTTCTGCAATTAAAATAAGGAGGCTTTAATATGGAAACTGAGAATATATCCAAACTAACAGAATAAAAGCCAAATTTTAACGTGATTTGTAAACAGCAGGTCCACATTCTGTTGACAAAAACTGACAAAGTCTGTTAAGCGTTAACAGACTAAAAAAGCAGAAAGAAGGAGAAAGGAAAAATTATGCTGGTGATTCAAATATATATAAGTTTAAACACTACACAAGTACCATGGAAGTTTCCAATTCATAATTATCATAAAGTTTATAAAGTAAGTATTCTTTGTTGCAAGTTATATGGTTGTAGAAAGTAACCAACTTAACCAAGCTCATAAATCTCCAACACCAATAAAAGAGTTACCTATGGCTATTATTAAGATGCATTGACATTTCTAAGTATAAAAGAGGAGTCAACCCACCACTTCTTTGACAAATGGCAATATTAAAGGATGCTCTATTATCAGGCCCCCAACAACGTTGAGTGTAATTCCCTCGTCAACCTAAACAAGAAGAAAAAGGATAAAAAGCATATTAACTACTTAACTATTGAAGAGAGTTCCTACCATAAGCACTGGCACTGCCTGTAAATAAAGTGAAGAAACATACATGAAACAATCAATTAAAAGAAACAACACATACCAGCTTCTCATTAGTATTATGACAAAAGGATCTTATAATCAGTATAATCAAAATTAATATATCGAAACTAATATATCGAAACCATTTTTAATATTTCTTATCAAAATTGTTATGGAAATACTTTCACCCCAAACAAATTATATAGTTTTTTATGTCTCAAAATTGTTCTTGATTTGTGAGCTGCAAAACTGTGTTTGAAAACGAAAGTAAACAAGAAAAGAAACAAATGGCCCAGTGGCCCACAATATCTCAAAATCAAAGTAAGAAATGCATATATTTTTTTCTCAAATATGCAGATATGCTAACATTCTGACTTTGAACTTAAATTCCACATGATAAAGTCTAGCACCTTCTTCATAATTAATGATACAAACACTCAAATCAGCCCCTTTGACATAAGACCGAGCAATCGAGCATAGATACAGAATAGAACATAAATGTATCAGAAAACTCAAATTATATTAGTGTTTTTAAGACATGCATCGTCATTTAGGGATTCTTAACCAGAAAACTCAACTCATCCTCTTAGAATCACTCACAAACAGCAACTAAAAACCCACAAATGCCATTCAATAGAAAATACTCATGCCAACAAATAGCACCCCAGATTGAACAAACCCCAAATCCCCAACTGACACTGAACCCTTCCAAATCAAACAAATAAATAAATATATTTATTTAGATACCTTTGTGCTGCTATGGAAATGGCGAGACACTGCAATGGAGACGTTGTAAGTAGCAAAACTTTCACGCACTTTCGAAGGATGAAAGAATGGTGTGCGAATCAGCAACACAGGATGAACAAAGCGGTGAAGTGCGAAGTGCGAATCGAAGTGCAGATCCAGATCTGGAATGGATTGTGGGTGCGAAGTGGAATCGTAGATGGCAGAAAGAGGGCTAGGGTTCTCGTAAACATGAATTTGGGAATTGAGATTGAGAAATGTTTTTGTGAATCTGGATGTGGTTTGGTTTTTACTAATTCACTGAACTGGATTTAATAAAAGGTAACCAAATTATTAGAATACTACAAACCGGTTCAGTTTAAGAACCGATTCTTCTTAAAATGAATTTAAATGGTTGGGTTTGGTTCAGTTCTTTTGGATTTTATGCCCACCCCTACTTAAAGTCCTTGCTTCATCTATCCCCATTAAACCTCCCCAGTTTGCAACCACTAAGAGTGAACTACCTTCCAAATGTGCTCTCAAAGATGGAAGCTGAAGAAACTGGTGCTTTTGTAGGCATTTGGCTTGATAGTGATGGGTTTGTTGCTGAAGGGCCTAATATGAATGTGGCTTTTGTTACAAAAGGGAAGGAGCTTATAATGCCTCACTTTGACAAAATTCTAAGTGGCTGCACAGCTAAGAGAGCTTTAACCCTTGCTGAGTGTTTGTTTAGGGAGGGTAAGCTTCAGGGGATAAGGATGAAAAATGTGACTGTGGAGGAAGGGAAGAAAGCAGATGAAATGATGCTTATTGGCAGTAGAGTTCTTGTTTGCCCTGTAGTGTAGTGGGATGAGCAGGATATTGGAGATGGTGAGTACTTTTACTGCTTACTTCCTGCAAAGAATGATATGATTGAATATATATGCACTCAAGTAAATTCTAATCATTTCAATTTCTTACGAATCGATATGGGTTCTATGAGGCTTGAGTTGACTAAATTAACAGAGTAAACGGACACAGGTTCTTACAGAAGCTTAGATGGATGTGTTTTTTTGTGGCTAGTTATTGCGCTTTGTTAAATTGGCAACTAAAGTGCATATTATTTCCTGTTAGTATCTTTTAAAAAGATGTTCATTTTACTGCTGGTTTGTTGGGCTGCTGATAGTAATGGTAATATAGGATTCTGCTTTTTATGTTGGTGATAGATTCAGGGAACTGTGGGCTCTTTCACTGCTAGGTTAAGCGAACACCTGTCAAGTTTACTTGGCCTCATATTTGGGGTTGTGTTGACAGTTTGATCATGCTACAGAATCCTCCTTTTTGCATTGTTACTTTGATTTCTCCCCACAAAAGATTGTAACTGCAACAATTTTATACATTTGGTTCTTAGTCCTTTGTGGTTTAAGCTTCTATCAAGAGTACTCTTGGTTTATTGTTTGGTTGAAGTCTTTTGACATGCCATATTTTAATCATTAACAGATTTGATGTTGCTTATGTTTTTATGAGTTGATTACTTCTATTATGCATTTCTTGTAGGCATATAAAACCTTTTAACTGGGGCTCTCTTGATTTATAGTTTGTTTGAGATCTTTAGACATCAGATATGTCATCTTGTAATCATTAGCAGATTGAATGTTCTTTACTTTACCTTTTCATGAGCTGATTGATTTCGTTATGCATTCCTTGTAGGTAAAGAAGGCCCTATAAGCCAGGCTCTCTTGAATCTAGTTGTTGAGGACATGAAATCAGGCCCTCCTACTGTTCGTATACCTGTTACTTATTGATCCAACTTCATTTCCTTCTCTACATTTTATGATGATGGTTCATCAAACAGAAATTTGCACGTAGTTGTGATCCTCAAAGCCACTACTCCCGCAGGGATGCCTAGTAACTTTATATCTCATTGGTCTGTAGAGCTTGTGATGTTGTAAGAATCTGTATTCGAGCGAGCTTAGCTTTCAAATGTCCGTCTGTTGTCTAATGCACAGGTCTTTTTGAGACTTGTTGCTAGTGCAAAAAGTTAATGACAAATTTGAGTCATTTTTCTTTCCCTATCTTCTGAGGGCCTCTAAATTGCTGCTGGTAGTATCATTGTGCTTTGAATTTGTTTGAGAGTTTATTAAACGCACGAGTTTATGTATAAGATCTACGTAAGGGAACAAAGCGTGCAAAACTCTTCTAGTCCGAAGATTTTCCATCACTAATTTGTAAATCAATTTTTAAAATATCCATAAAAAATTAAAGTGGGTGCAAAATGGCGATGTGTTGGCATGAATATGATGGAATGGCACTTCTAACACACAGTATTGGTGACTTGAATGTTGATAGAAACAAGTGGAGAATATGACCTTAAATATGATGTATATTTGTTAACTAAGCCACTTGCTTTGGAAAAAGTGTTGACATTTGTTTTCTTAGCACCTTTACTTGTTGCATTTCATAAAGTTATTCCGAATCCACCAGGTTTTTTTTAATGTTAAAAAAAATACAAAACTCCCCCTAATCCAATTGAGTTGGGCATATTTTAAGGATTTTTTTTTCTTTGACGAAGATATCTCCATGGAAAACATTTTTCATCAAACTAAATACTCTAACTTTCATTTATCGTATGGTTCCGTATGTATGTTTGTTGATTTTTTCGTATGTCAATGTTTTCATTTCCCGCTTCTCATTTCTCATTTTTCACTAGAAACCTATACTAATTAACCACTTATTCCTAACGTATTAACCAGTTATTCATTGTTTGGAATTATAGTTGGATTCACCAGAAACTTATACTGATTAACCACTTATTCCTAATGTATTAACCAGTTATTCATTATTCGGAATTCTTACTCAGATTCAACAAAAACTGATATAGATTAACTACTTATTTCTAATGTATTAACCAGTTAATTTGGATTCATCAATTAATGAGATTTACCAGAAACCTATACTGATTAACCACTTATTCCTAATATATTAACCAGTTATTCATTATTCAGAATTCTTAGTTAGATTCACTATAAACCTATACTGATTAACCATTTATTCCTAACGTATTAACCAGTTATTCATTATTGGGAATTCTTACTTGGATTCACCAGAAATTGATATAGATTAACCACTTATTTCTAATGTATTAACTAGTTAATTTAGATTCACCATTCACTAGAAACCTATACTGATTAACCACTTATTCCTAACATATTAACCAGTTATTCATTATTTGGAATTCTTGGTTGGATTCACCAGAAACTTATACTGATTAACCACTTATTCCTAATGTATTAACCCATTATTCATTATTCAGAATTCTTACTTGGATTCACCAGAAACCTATACTGATTAACCACTTATTCCTAATGCATTAACCAGAAATCTTGTGCTGCGTCTACAGTGTCGCTGCGTGAACAGTTCAGCTTCAAATTTCAAATTTCAAATTCTCTCGGGTGAATCAACAAAATACGGAGGTGGATGAAAGTTGGAGTCTTTTAGGTGGACAAATAGCGCAACCGTATCTCCATAGGTATTATAATGAGACTAAATCAATGAACACTATTGCGACTAAAAGGATGCATTGAATGGATATTACAATACACATTTCAATGGTCATTGTAATAGATATTTATTAGAGTTTCATTGTGCTCCTCTATATTGGTCCTTCATTTATCAATACGAAGTAAAAATAGGAAATCATATATATCTTTAAAGGATGAAAAGAACATTCATATTATTTATTAAAAAAAATACAAAATTGTTTTCCTAATTTTAATATAAAATTTTATAGTAATTTTATAGATTTTTCAAAAATATATAATTTGATTGGTTATTTATGTAGAAATAAGTTTGCCCTAATGATTTAATATATTAAGTTTTGATGATAACAAATACAAGCAAAAAAGAATGATGCTTATGCTATATAGATGTATTTAATATATTATATGAAGATATTGAATTATCAGTTTGGACTAACTATGTTTTAAGTGAGCAATACTTTGTAGAATAGTCTAAGTACCAAGAGTAAGCATTGCAACAAGAAATCAAAGATCTCAATTATGTTCAACTCAAGGAGAATGTGAATGTCTATTTCATGAAGGTTTTGATAACAACAAAGTCATGTTAAAGACCAAGTCTAAAGGAAGATTAAATGGTATAGCTTATAGGACTTAGTGTCTTTTATGTAAGAAGCCTTCTGGATATCTTAAATATGTTTTCAAATCTTTACAAATGATTTTCACATGCTAAAATATCCAACAAACAAATTTTGAAAAGCTAGTTATGGTGGTAATTCAAAACTATGAAAAATAGTCAAGTTTGAGTTTTGCCAAACTGACATTTGGTTACTATTTTGATCATAACTTTTAAAATACTTTGAGTTTTATTCTGAAACTTCTACCATTTGAAAATAGACTCAAAGATCTTTTTTATGAGCGGTCATTTGCTTTAAACGGATAAAAAAATGAGGAAATTATGACTATTTAAAATCAGTTTTAAAAATCAGAGTAGTTTATTCGAATAAATGATGTGTTATTCGAATAACACAGCCCAAAAAACGTACCAAGACATGTTTTTGAAGATTTTTTCAAATAACCAAAGGGTTATTCGAATAAACACGAGCAGAAACATACAACGATCATTTTTCTATGCATTCAATGATGAAATAAATGATACCTAATGGCTATTTTCTCAAGAACACTATAAATACATGATTTTGCGTCATCTTTTGCATACACTCAACAATCTGAAACCATTCTTTCTTGCTTTAATTCGTCATTTATATTTTTACATATTTCTTGTGCTCTTTTTCACCAAAACTTTTATATATCCTTAAAGAGCTTTCTTAGTGCTTCAAGTTGCATTATTTGCTCTTTGTGAGAGTTTCTCTTATTCTATATTCTACTTTTTTGAAGAGGGTGAAGTATCCCTCAAAGGTATTGTAAAGAGGGTGAAGTATCCCTCAAAGGTTTGTGTAAGGGTGAGGTATTCCTAAAAGTTGAGGCTTTAGCACAAGGGTATAATTTTCTTGCATGTGAAAAATGCTCTAGTTTGTAACGGTAGCAAGTGTAACACCCTCCTTAGGGTATCACATGTCTGACTCCCGACTCATAATCTGAAAAGAAGTTCGCACAAGGTTTGAGTTATAAAATGTGAGTTTTAAAATTTCTTCTTATTACAGAAACATAAATTTACTGAAATCCATAAGTATTAATGAAAATATATTTAAACTGATTAATATACAATATTGACACCAATTAATATTTAACAATTTAAAGAGAAATATAAAACTAACAGAAAACTCTCTCTTTTTAACAGTAGCAAACCCTATGACGGGTCCTACTTAATAGTACGGTATAACACTAATGAGAAAACTTAACGTATTTATTCCTTCTTGTATCCATCTTGATGCATCAGACATCTGTTCTTTATTAACACTGCACACCAACGAGTCCTGAGTGACCACTCCTCCATGTTGTCACCAAAACTTAGAATATCTACCACCCGTTATGTCTAAGACAACTCGTTCCTTCTACTGTATAATTTTAACAATACAGACACAGAAGACAACATAGCAAAGAGGTGAGATCACCTACACCAATACCAACATGGCAGCACAGAGATAATACAAACAGCAACATCATATAGGGATATCATACTAGACTTCCAATAATATATTCAATATTAACCAACTATCATCATCCAATCATATATCAATTCAATTATCATAAATAATAATTACGATAATACCCTCAACATTGTCTAATTATCATCATCATCATCCAAGTATTCAAAACAGTTGTCATAGCCAATATTCCTCAATTAATATATCATACTGGTATAAATGCTCAGATTCATGCATGCGCACATAGACTCAGTTTTTCAAAAACAACTCCATGGAGGTTTTCACAATTTCGAGAAGAATGCTCTGGTTAATTGCCCAGCCTAAGCCCACAGACAATCTCCCAGTCGTTGAAAAGAATCATGTTCTTGTTCTCTTGAAAAACAAATCATTTGTTTATTTTCCATACTCTTCAAATTATCCATTTTCATCATTCATGAAAATATTAATTTGTGAACACCTATTTTGAGGTGTCTTGGCCGAAATTCACCATGTTCTAGGACCCAAAAATCAATTCTCTTGTTCTTGAAAAATTTTAACATAAACTCTAATCATGAGTGTCAAAACCGTGACCACTCTTCCTTTGGCCATTGGAGCCAAAAATTGATTTCCTTTCCATCATCACATCATGGCATACACATACATATTTCATCATATATACCATAAGCTACCATAAGCATGCCATAATCAAAAGCAATAAATCATGCAAATCATACAAAGCATGAACAAATAAATCAAACACATAAACACCCACAAATAATTACATGACCATGGATATGAATCCTCACATGGATTCACCATCCATCAAATATAAGGCCATCTCTCACCGCCATACTTGGTTGGTGAGATGGATCTCCCTCTTACCTCTTGAAGATCCTCAAAAGCTCCTTGTTTTGTTTCTTTTTCCAAGTCCTTCACCACCAAGGGCTTCTCAAATATAAAACAAAATACATAAAAATTAGTATACTAAGCTTGATTAAGAGGAACCATGGATCAAACATGGTTTAGATAATGAAAAAGAGAGAAGAAATGAAGTTTCCTTACACTTCACCTCAAAAACCTTAGAACTTGCTCTTGGAAAAACTCCTTGAAAATGAATGATTTAGAGAAAGTCTCCAACATGAAAGTTGCTTAGAATAAGGTAAGGATTCAAGAAATATGATTGGTTGAAATTAAAGAGTGATGGAGGGTATACTTGGAGTGCTTGGCCGAAACTTAGAGGAGAAGAGTGGAGAGAAAATATTTGATGAAGTCTTGGCTTTTTGGAGGAGACAAAGATGAATTATGATAGCAAATGCATGTAATGATTTTGGCCCCCCTCCTCCTATACATTGCTGTAGAGTGAAGAGAGAATTGAGTGAATTATTAGAGTGTTAGTCAAAGACACCAAATAATTGGGGAGTTTCCAAGTGATAGTAACAAAATTGGACCATTGGATCTTCCTCCTCCTTTAATCTTAGCCTTTAGATGAAGCTACTAAATGGATGGTCGAGATCTCTCCTTCCATGTTGCCATCCAAGGGTCACAATTGAAGTCCAAGCAATTATATAAGACCAAATTTCAACCATAGATTAAATCAATGGTTAAGATTCAATCTTGAAAGTCTAAGCAATTATTTGAAGCATTCTAAGCCATTGATTAATTCAATGGTTAGAATTAAGGTAGATTGTAGGTATAGCTTTAGATAGAAGACTTAATTTAGGCCATTGGATCATTCTTCTTTAAATCCTAGCCCTTAGATGTGTCTTCAAAATAAAGGGTTAAGATTACTCCTTCAAACTTTACATCCAAGGGTCATAAATGGTCTTTGTCACTTTTTAAGACTAAATCTCCACCATAGATTAAATTAACATCCAATGACCATAAATCATTCTTGTTACTTTACAAGACCAAATCTCCACCCTTGATCAAATTTATATCCAATGGTTACAAATGGTCATAGCCACTTTATATGACCAATTCTACACCGTTGATTAAATCGACGGTTGATATCAAAGTCTTCCTTATTAAGCTTATCTAGATTAAATCTCCACCATTGATTAAATCAATGGTGGATATCCAAACCACCAATGTTGACTTAAGCAGCATAATATTTATTTTTATATCTGCTATAACCCTATGAATAATATTTTTACTATATTTTTATCGCCCGATAATTAAATACAGTACAAAACACAGTACAAGAAATTTTCTAAAACTGTTTCCGGATTCAGGTTTAGTAAGATCCCCTGTCTCCGTCTAAACAGTACAAATTTTTCTATGCGTAGAAAAAATTTTACTTTGCGGGACCCACCTGGGCCCACGTATGGCCACCTGGGCCTACATACACCCCCTAGGCCCACAAACAGTAAAAAAATTCATAATTATCCACAAAAAACACAAATATTAGAAAACGCACAAATATCAAATCAGATTACGTAAAATAATTAAAACATAATGGTAAAAATTAAATTACGTAAAGTTTTCCCTAGCTCGAAAATTTTTATTTTCCTGACACGGAGTAAATCACTCAAAACGATCAAATACGTTGATGGAATAATCAAAATAATTTTACAGTATCCAGAAATTGCTAAACAGTAAAATTCTGTTAACTGTCAAAATTACTATTTACGAGATACGAAATTTTTAGGGTGTTACAATACTCCCCCTCTTACAGAAATTTTGTCCTCGAAATTTTATAACCATGATTTCACATCCTTGGAATAAATATAAATATCCTTCTTCTATCTTTTCTTCCAGCTTTCATGTAATTTCACCTCTTGCGTCATTCTAAACGATTTTAACAAATAAAAGTCCTTTATCTCTTGTTCACTTCCACTGATCAAACAAACATCTCCATAAATTTTTTTTCTACGATTTTCCATTATCGTCTTAACTTTTCACATTGACGAACTTCTTCAACTTTTGAAGAATCCACCACGCTTCCACTGCGTCACTTTGATACGATGACACGGATATAAATATAGAAATATCCTTTCTTGCAAGATATTCCTTCAATTGCAGGAGATGAAAGAAAACATCATGGAAGATAACAAAACAAATTGAATATATTATCGAACATATCCAGCAAAGAATTGGATGTAACCCCAATTTTCAAGAATAGATTTTCTCTGAATTACTCACACTTTGTTGAAATAATCTCATCGGATATGGTTGGAAAATAACCAATCCATTTTCAAAGATCACGTCTGTTTATGAAATAGATCAAATCAACACAAAAATTTTGAACGACAGATCAAACTAACACAAAGATTTGATCTATAACAATATTTGAATAACATAAGTAACTCGATCGGCTAAGAATAGAAACAGAAAGAAATAGACTAGAGGATTACGGATAACTCTAAAATATAATTGATCTACTCAATCATATTACACAAAGAACAAGTTTCCTCCTAAAGATATACACTATGATCAAAGAATTACCTCTTGCAGTACAGTCTCCCTTGTTTAGGTCTTCAGCTCAGAACACTCCCGTTCCGCTTAGAGTAACAATTTTCCTTATCATCAATGATTTTACTAACAGAAAACTCTATTTTCAGAGATTGTGTTCCAAACTTCCCACACTTAAAATAAATTATTTCCTTAACGTGCAGTCCTTCATTAAATGCCCCTTTTTCACTTAACTTACTGCTTTTGGTTTTTCAATGGTCGTAAATATATCTTCCGTCGAAATCAATTACTTTCTCAATATCCTAAAAAAAAATACCAAGTTCCAAAATTACGAAATCGTATATTCCAAGACTGATTCTCTTCCATCAGATCCTGAACTTCAACTTCCAGTTTTCGCTGTTCAACGATCCTCTGTTCATGCAGTCGTCTTTCCACATTGCTCCCGTTGCTCCCGTAGCTGCAACTGCATTACTAGTAACATGTTCCACTTCCACACAAGTATAACTATCCCGAATCATTCCTTTTTTTTTCTTTTTCTTCAGAGACGAGCGAATCGAAATACAATGGATCTGATATCCATTGTAAACAACATTGTTTTCTTTCGGAAAACAATAACACAGAGAACACAACACAAGCAAAATAGACCTAACCACAAACCCAAAAGACTCAAATCGTGCTCTGATACCAACTAATGTAACACCCTCCTTAGGGTATCACATGTATGACTCCCGACTCATAATCTGAAAAGAAGTTCGCACAAGGTTTGAGTTATAAAATGTGAGTTTTAAAATTTCTTCTTATTACAGAAACATAAATTTACTGAAATCCATAAGTATTACTGAAAATATATTTAAACTGATTAATATACAATATTGACACCAATTAATATTTAACAATTTAAAGAGAAATATAAAACTAATAGAAAACTCTCTCTTTTTAACAGTAGCAAACCCTATGACGGGTCCTACTTAATAGCATGGTATAACACTAATGAGAAAACTTAATATACTTATTCCTTCTTGTATCCATCTTGATGCATCATACATCTGTTCTTTATTAACACTGCACACCAACGAGTCCTGAGTGACCATTCCTCCATGTTGTCACCAAAACTCAGAATATCTACCACCCGTTATGTCTAAGACAACTCGTTCCTTCTACTGTATAATTTTAACAATACAGACACAGCAAGACAACATAGCAAAGAGGTGAGATCACCTACACCAATACCAACATGGCAGTACAGAGATAACACAAATAGCAACATCTTATAGGGATATCATACCAGACTTCCAATAATATATTCAGTATTAACCAACTATCATCATCCAATCATATATCAATTCAATTATCATAAACAACAATTACGATAATGCCCTCAACATTGTTTAATTATCATCATCATCATCCAAGTATTCAAAACAGTTATCATAGCCAATATTCCTCAATTAATATATCATACTGGTATAAATGCTCAGATTCAAGTGTCCTTAGCAGATATAAGTTTTAGTATAGAAACTTAAGTTAGACTTTTATCTAAATTTCCTTTATGTCCCTATCTCATTTTCTATCCATCTCCTCGGTCGGAAACAGAAAAGAAGAAAGAAAGAAAAAGGAGAAAGAGAGAAAAGAGAAGAAAAAAGGGAGGGGAAGAAGAAGAGAAGAAGAGGAATCAAGGGAAATCAAGAACAAGATCAAGAGACTCCAAAATTGGTCATCACCACAAGGTAGGGGATTTCTATTCACCTTTTTCCCTCTTTGTTCATCTTGAATAATCAAGGGTTTTCATGGATAGAAAAAGGAGTTTGGATAGCCAAATCCATGTCCTTAGCTTAATTCTTGATTCCAAGAATTAAGTTAGGATAATTTTAACTTATTGAATGTTAGATGGGCATTTATGACTTAAGCCAAACCATTTTTGGTTCATGAGGAACTTGAGAAATGAATTGTAGTTAAGGTGATTTTTGAACCTAAATCTATGTCCAAGTGAATCAATAGGTTGTAAAAGAGTTAAAACAAGTTTAGACGCCAAGATTAGTGTTAGAAATCACATAGAAACTAATCTTGAATGATTGAAAGTGAGAATTGTTCCAAAGGAACCATTCTCAGATTTAGCAGAATTCTGCAGAATCCAGTGAGTAGTCAGTGATGTTTGTCACATAACTTGAGCTACAGACATCGTATGGACCTGATTTCAGTGTCATTTAAAAGCTAAAACATAAGGATTTATGTGGTAAAAATTTTAGAATTTTCTAGCAAGCCAATCGATACTGGTTTCTATTTGATCTGAGACAAATTCTGCAGAAAATGCATTCTAGCAGGCAGTAAAGCATATTGCATAATTTCTTGCTCCAATGTCGTATGGATATGAAACTAGTGTCATTTTGAAGCTAACATGTAAGGCTTCGCTCCTGCAAAATTTCAAAATTTTTACACTTGTAGTTTGTTCCCAGTTTCAATATAAAGTCAGGTCAGAATCGGGTAAATCAGAGAATGCCTTGTTTTGGCTTCTGTAAAATGTCACATAACTTTGGCTACACTTAGCCAAATGAAGCAAGATTTATGGCATTGGAAATATATGAGAGAAAGCTATATGGTCATAAAATTTCAAAATTTCTGAAGTTATGATGCACATTTGGTGCAATCTTGAAAATCAGTCTTTTTAGGAAAGATTTGAGGTGTTTTGGGTATGGTTTGAGCTCAATGAACACTAGTAACTCTTTTAATAGTTAGAGTTGAGTGCTATAGGGCCTATTTGGTAATATTTGGGTGCCATAGGACCTAGTTAGTATGAGATGGTTCCCTTAGGGTTGAACCCAGCGGTTCCCTTAGGGTTGAACCTCACGATTCCCTTAGGGCTGAACTTAGTGATTCCCTATGGATTGAACCAAGTAAGTGGCTCCCCCATGCTTTTGAAACAAAGAACACACTTTGTTTTTCTTCCTATGCTTTTCATAATATTGTAAATTGAAAATATGTTAGTAGGCTCTGAAGATGCAACAAGACATATCTTATCATTAGGATTTTCGCCTTTGGGAATAACTTTAAAGGATACACTTTAGTTGTATTGTATTTTATGGCATTAGCTGGTATTTCTTTGCTGTTTGATTTTCTGGGCAATGATTCATTCTTTTACCAGTTTAATTATATATCTTGGAAAGACAAACTCAATGTATTGGACTGACTAAAGCATTTTGTATTCTCAACACATTTTTTTTGTGAGTGTTTTGGTAGTTTTACATAAATACACCTTTGGATTTCTGATTCGTAATTGTTGTCATGGCTAGGGCCTCTCTCCCCTACGTACCTAGGTAAAAGGAAGAAGCAAAGCATCTTCTTTCAACATTGATGCTTCTACCCTCTCATTTTCACTTCTCAACTGTAAGTACTACACCTTTCTTTCCTTTTTTTTTTCTTTTTCTTTCCATTAGGAATCATCTTTGTTTTTCTTTTTTTGTTTTTTCTTCATTTTGATCAAGTATGAACTTTCTGGAATTTGGGTGAAACCCATCTTAAGTAAGGAATCTGGGTTTGATTTTATTCAGAGATTGATGAGCAAGCTTGTTATATATTATTGAAGGAGTTCTTAGTTTGCTCCTTGTCTTGTCGCGTGCACTTGGTTTTAAATATTCTAGAGAACAATACTCATAGCTAAATTCTATTTTTCCAATGGATGCTTGATTGCATTACTATTCTTTCATATAATTATGTGTCTTTTTGTTTGATATTTTCTAAATGCGTAATTTTTGATCCCTATGGACTTTGGTGATCTTTGTGTTGTTTCTTTTGAACATTGAAGTTTCCATTTTTTTTTTCTCTGTTATGAATAACCGAATCAATTGAGAATTTAGGATGCTCTCGAGTCTTGACTAAATTCTCATTACTTTAGGAGATGTCTCCAAATCAACTACTAGATTAAGGGTCTCTTCTCCTAATGCGACTTGTTATCTATGCATGTTGTGCCAGTGAAAAAATTGGGATTGGGTTAGTCTAGTCTTATGTCAAAAGACGCATGAGATGAGGCAATAATTTGAAGGTGTAAGGTTAAAAGTTAAATTTAAATTAACATAAACTACTATAAGATGAGTTGGTCTCCTCTTGTGCGTTATCATCTATACTTCTTTAATGGGTTCTTAAATTTGAAGTCTATGAAGATCTTGGTAGTCGTAGTCTAATTTTCTTGGATATAATGCATATTCTTATTTTGGCTCTGTTTTGCTTTCCTCTTTGTAACAAGTCACTGGTATGTTTGATCGTTGGGGAAGGTGTAGGTTTTTCCTTGAATGCCAAAACTTACTCTATTATTTCTTTTTTGGGTTTGTTGGCCAACAAATAAGAAAAATGGAGTTCATGACACACAATCCCTTTTCTAAGTTTGTTCTCTTGATGCACAGGCTTCTTAAATCATTCTACATTTCCTTTGGTAGTCCATCGTTAGAATCATCTTTTAGTGAAAGCACATTTCCAAATTGTTTTCCTTTACTTCATTGTTTTGATTTGAATTGGTTAGTTTTTTCAAGACAACAGAATTGAGATCTTTGGAGATGGAGACTTTGTGTATTTTTGTGTTATTTCATTGTATTAATTCATTGTACCCTCCAAACCCCGCCTTCGGTTACTCTCTCACTCATTCTCTCAACTCGTGAAACCTACACAACACCTTTTGACAACAACAATATGTAACATTCCGGGACTGCCTATAGGATTGATGAGTGTCTCCACAAACCAACATGGGTCTTTTCAACGTGCTTTCTCCTCACTCAAATGCATCTTAGGAAACTTTCCAAGAGGTCACTCATCCCACAATTGTTCCAGGTCAAGCACGCTTAACCACAGAATTCTTATGTTCTAGGCTCCCGAAAAGAAGTTGCAACTTGTTGATATAGTTACGCCTAATCAATTCCTTTAAGTCATCCTCAACTATGCAGTCTCATACCTGCACAGTCTCTGAATCCCTCTCATTCTGGTGCATATTCAGTTCATTTATGGGACCCTTCGCCTAGAAGCTTGCCAGGAGCCCCTCCTTGTACGTGCTTCTCTTACACCGGCGTCCACTCCCCGCCCTCGTCAGCTCTGGACACCACACAATCGACACCTATAATTCTAAAATTAGATGTTTAGTTATTAACACTTATTCACTATCAAACTAAATTTAAGCCAAACAATATTTATATCACAACTAGATTTAAATTATTTTTGTACCAAACTAAGTTTGATTTTGAATACGTTTGTTTTTATATAAGCTTTTATATATAACTGATTTTATTGTGTACCATTCTAAATTGATTTCAAAGTTGCCAAACACTTTCTTGAAGTTTGATTTTAAAATAGTCCCAAATGAAGATATATTGGAATATATTTCCAATACATGTATTGAAGCATGGCAATTTCTAGATTCAACACTTGATTGGCTGGAGCTTTCCTAGGGATGGTTGGGTTAAGTTTAAAGTGCATGGCACTGTTAGAAGGGGGGTCAAGTTGTTGCTTGCAGGGAGTTTTTCAGGATGCTACTAAAGCTTAAATTAAATGGATTTGCCCATAACAATAGTTCTTGTTATTACAATAATACCTCAATGCGTGTGAACTTGTTAGTTATTAATTTGCTTAATTGGCAGCCACATCAAAGATAGTCAGATGATTCAGATTGTAAGTTATAATTACACATGATCCGTGTCATTTAATTTAGTTACTGGTAGATAGTTTGTTTGTTCTTCTATTGTCAGCTCTCATATGATGATATATATATATGGTGAGATAGGTAGTGTACAGTTTTAATTTTCATTCAATACAATTCAGTTCAATTAAAAAATATGTGATGGTATTAGAGTTATTCCAAGAAATAACTCTACTCTACCTTGCACTTTGATATTCTTCCTTGTTCCTTGATTATCTCTTATTTTCTCCTTGATTTTGAATTTTGATCTAGTACTACTTTTATCATATTATGATATTTTCTCCTTCCATATTAGTACTACTTTTATCATTTTATGAGTTTTATTTCTATGGATAAGTGCAGTTAATCTCATCTATGGTCTGCCATTTAAACCATGATAAATAAGTAGCCTAAATTCATTGTAGCTAGTTTATTACACTGTCACAGTTTTGGCCACTAACTAAGGACATGGTTGAGTGTTGAATGCACTGAAGACATAAAAAATATCCTACCACATGAAAGATCTATGGATAAGGACTTCATGAAAAAATAGTGAAAAAAAATTAGTTGTGATGTCATAGATTATTTGTAAATTGTATTAGGAAGGGACAAGTGTCAAATGATCTGCAAACAGTTTGGGATTGGTTAGATAAACACTAAACACCATAACAACTGAAATTTAGGTGATATAGCGGTTAAAGGGAGATTTTTGACCTCTTAATGTTTAAGGAAACCATCCAATATACTAAAGGAGTTTCCTGTTAGCTGATACCTTATGCATTACAGTAAAGCTTAAAATATCTTCTGTTTCTTTTTACAAACATCCTATCAAACAAACACATACTCAAACGTTTTATATAGAAAACACCTAAATGCAAACAATCCAATAATAAATCATTGGGAAGAATGGCATCATATTGTGCGTAAAGACTTAATAAGTGAGTGCAAGTCTTACTATTCAGTAACATCTTCAAGAACCATGTTGACATAGACATCAAAGCCTCTGAGAGTACCAACAAGCTCCATGTTGCCTTTCATTATCACCCATATTTTTGACCCAATACACTAGTCAATCAACTCTATATATTTTCAAACACAATATTTATTGATGTCCAATTATATAAAATAAAATAAAATAAGACAAAGAATGAGAATAGAAGAGGGTAAACCTGATGGAAGAAGTTGTGAGGGATTGCTAGCCATGGAACATCCACTGCTAATTACTTTAGAATCTGTAAACACAAGTTACACAACACACAAGTAAACTATTAACAACAAGCTCTACAAATATTTGAAGAAAGGGCAAAAGATAAGTTAGAAATTTGAAAACTTACTCAACTTCAGACATCACATTAAACCCTAAACCTTTTCAGCAAGGTTGTGGCTATTAGTTGCCTAACCCCTTTTTGCTCTGACGTGGACATAGCCTGTTGGGGGCTCTTCGTGACCTTTTCTCTGATCCTTCTTCTCTACTTTTAGCTAGTCCTCTTCTTTCACCCCACCATTGTTGTTCTTCCTTTGTATCTTATTTTTGGCTTTTGTTGTATCCCATAATAATTGACAAAATGAGACCAAAATAATTAAATTAATAAGATGAACCAATTTTGGTTATAACATATATATAGTATATTATATAGTACTATAGCAAAATGTTAAGAAAAAACACAAAAGCTATATCATAATTCACAAAGCCAGAACATAAACCATTACAGCTCAAATTTACCTTAGATTGGGGGTTACTCAAGGAAGATCCATTTCTGGTTCTTCTCTTCTTCTCCATAGGAGTGACCTTCTGAGTGACCTGCTCACTGGTTTCAAGCTTGTCCACTACCATGGAGGACTAAGGACTATGGTTTTTGGTCACAGAAGGCTCATTGTCACTGATGGTAATCTTGGAGCTTTGATCAACATAGTTATTCTCCTGATTTGTGACATGACAAGAGGTTTGGTGATGAAGGTGAAACTGAGCAGGAGAACCAGTGTTTATATTGGGCAAGAATGCTGAGGAGTCAACAAGAAAATGATGGTATTGGTATGAAAAATCTGCCATATTATGAGAGTTGTGGGTTTGAAAAATGCAAGTTATTAAATAAAGTGATGGAAGAAAGGGAGGCAGTGCTGGTGCTGGTGATAATAGCAGTGAGGACTCAAGAAATTTAGTCTGTGACAAAAAATAAAAAGTCCTGGTCTATATATAAAGATCTGAGCACATAAAATGCTAAAATTTGATTTGGTGCATGTTTTCTTGTGTCTATGCTTGTTCATCCTTCTGCTTGTTAAAAAGTCCCTTGAATGATATTTTGATCTATTGTTTTACTGATTGGGTTTCACATGCTTGTTAACTTCCATAATGCAATTTTGTTTTCAAAAGGTTATATATCCCTCATGGTTGTGAATTCCTTTAGTTTCATGACTGCCTAGTTTAATCAAATAGTGGGTTGTACTCTTGTGAATATTTAATGTTGTGATCTGCTTTGTTTTAAAATGTCTTTTGGGTACATTAATGTCGTGCAGGCATATCAATGAAAGCTAATGTCTCTTATGACTTAGCATCTCTTAATTTTGAGCTCATGGATATCAAATACAGTGTCTGTTTTGTTTTTTTTATAAAGAGAGTGACAAGAAATCATGGCAAGTTTTTAGGTGTCTCTATAAGTTAAAAGTGTCTATATTTCATATGTATGGTTTCTTGGCAGTTATTATGGTGTCAGCCTTAATTGTTTTGCTGCAATAGAATTGCCATACATTTTTTTGCCTATCTATATATGGCTCTGCTCAAAAGCTAAGTCTATAATGATAATCCTTCATTACTAAAATATGATGCTTTTTAAAAGCCTACTATGTTTTGCAAACAAGCTTTTCTTATGATCTTGTCTTAAATCTTTAGCAGTAGGCAGAATGATGGTGTTATGTTGACTACAAGCAGGCGGTGGATTTTGTTTGTGTGTGTAGGTTGGTATATGTCTTTTGTGCTATGAAGGGTCTTGATACATGAGAGTTTTTGTGGCATTGTTAAAAGTACAATGATTTTTGCTTGAATTGTAATAGGTTGATGATTGTTATTAAGTTGCTTAAATGTATAAGCTTAGTTGTTTTGCATGCTAATATTTTTTAAAGAAAAAATAGGTACGTGAATTTAAAGTTAACTTATTCTATAACTTTTCGTTTTTGTTTGGTCTTTTCTCAACCTGAGTTTTTCTTTGTTGTCTTTCAATATTTGCTTTAGGCCATAATTTTATATAGGTAACTGTTTTTCTTTTGTAAAGTTTTTCGTTCAAATTTAGGGTACAGACTTAGACTCACCAGCAGATACAAGACACTCTTCCAACATTAGTCATTAACCACAAAGCCATAAGCCATCATCTTCTGCTTAGTTCTTTATTACTTAGCACTTTAGAGAAAGATATTAGACTTTGTTACTTTGACTATGAATTTATGTTGAAAATAATTGTTTTTTAGCACTTTTGAGCAAGATATACTCGACTTGTATTTTGTGCATTGTTTTTTATGTAGTTTTTGTTTAAAGTAATGAATGAATTTCATGCTTTAGATCAATTAATGTTTTAATGGTCTAAAAGAATTTAAAAACCAAATTAAAAATCATTAGTGAATGTAAATAGAAAATATGCAAAAAAAAATTTTTTTTCAACTATCACTGGTATAAACAGATAAATTTTTTTAAAAAAAAGAATAAAAAAAGATTGCAGCGGTTACAAAAACAGCTGCAAGCTTTAGCTGTGAAAAAGTTCTAAATAATAGCGGCAGCTGACATCCTCTGCCAATTTAAGAAAAATATATTTAATTTAATTACTAGTGGCGGTTACTAACCACCTCAAAAATGACGGACAAAATTTTTAAAAAAATTTATTACGATTGTTATAAACCGCAACTAAAAATTAAAACAAATATTTTAATATTTATTACAGCGGTTAAAATTCGCTGCAAATTTTAAACCAAATTTCTAATAATTTAATTTAACGACAGTTAACAACCACTGCAAAAGGCATACTTATTCTGCAGCGGTTGTGCCAGCAGTTAAAGAAACCGTTGCAGATTCAAGCTCCCAATGCTAGAAATAACGACAATAACCTAACCGCCCCGAAGGTCAATTAGTGGCGGTTCAAACCACCGCAGATGGCTAAAAGAACTGTCACCGTTAGCCAGTTGTGTTGTAGTGGACAAATTATAGTGTATGCGTTAGAGGTGGTGGCTATGAGAAGATGGAGAATGATTACTATAGGGTGCTAACTGATATTGTTGGGGTAATGCATTTCTAATTTTAGTTATTACTACGTTGATAGGACTAAAATTTTAAATTATTGTGATAGAATAATTATTGCTTTTCAATAATGCAAAAAAAATATAAGTGATTGTCTGAGGATGATAAACGTATCAAAAAATCCTTTGACCATAAAGGATTTGAATTGCTAAAGAATGCATTGTACAAAGTTCGTCACAATCAGGATAAAGGCAATTGGATTCCAACTCATGTACGGGAAGACTTGGAGAGACAATGGTGGCAAGATCCGAAATGGTTGGAGAAGAAGAGCAAGAACACTCAGAATAGAAAATTTGAGGAGAGATTGTCAAAACATCCTGGAGGCTCAATTCTTACAATAATGCATAAGAAGAAATTGGTAGGTAACTTCCATCAAATTTGTGATTCGAGTTAATTAGGTTTGTCTTAACAGAATATTATTTTTCTTTACATATTTCCAGAAACAACAATTGAAAAGAGATCCACGGCATTGGGAGCTATTCTCACGGCTTCACACATGCAAGGGGAAGTGGATATCCACCAAAATAAAAAATATTACTGTAAGTATAAATGCTATAATTAAATTTTAATATATGGTTAAGTCAATTTGCAAACATAAATATTTATTAACAATTGCATTTGTCAGGATGAGTACCAGAAATGTATCAATGAGAGGGACTCACAACGGTCACTAGGAGAGGAGACTATTGATATCCACTCTGACAACAACATCTACTTGGATGTTGTTGGAGGAATTAGCAGCAAGAAACGCATCTTTGGCTTAGGATTTGATGTTATTTCTCAGGCATCATCTTCCTCTGCATCTGCTGAAGGTTGTTCACAGTCGGAGATGGAAGAGATGAGAAGTCTGGCTGCAAGTCTCAATATGCAGGTGGTGGAGCAGAGAAACTTAATCGCGAAACTAGGAAACTTAATCAACACAATCTTACAGCGCGTGAATGCATCTACTAGTGGCTCACAAGCTACAGGCACCAGTCACGAGGATGAGCTACTTGGTGATGGGGATGGAGATGAAGATGACATAGAGGAGGATGACAATGATCTTTTTCCTCCTGATATTTGATACGTTGTCTTTATGTTTATTTTGATAAAGAACCTGTATAACTTAATTTATATTTATCTTGATCTTTTGAAATATTTTTATTGACTTTTTAAAATACTGTGGTATGACATGATAATGATATTTTAAAATTTTGGAAATTTGTTGCTTGATTTTGGATTGGATTGTTGTATTATATTGCATATAGGTTTAAATTGTATAATTGGACTGTTTAAAAATAATAATTTAAAAAATTTAGGTCATCAACGACGGAAATATTTTCATCGCTAAAAGAAATAGATTTATACTTCCGCCTTAGCGACAGAATAATTTCGGTCGCTAAAACAATAATAATTTAATTATTATTTAGCGACGGAATTTTATTAACTAGTGACAAAAAAAATCGTCGCTATTTAGTCACAAAATTATATTTCCATCGCTAAAAATTTACGCAATAAGAATTTTTTCGTGACAGATTCCGTCTCTAATCATTATAGCGACGAAATTTAATGGATGAGTGACGGAATTTTTTCGTCGCTATTTAATTAATTTTTAGTAGTGTTTATTGAATTGAGGAAGCAAACTTGATTGAATTTAAAATGGTGGTTGAAAACTTACAACGTACCCGTCGAATTTTCTTATGTGTGTGGGATGTATATGGATTTTACAAGTTTTAACTATTATTACATTGTTCAAACTGATATTTATAGACAAAAATCATAACTACTTGTAATCACTAATAACTACTCATGATAACTTCCTTTGTCCTCAAATCTTCATTGCTCAAATTGTCAATAACTACTAAATAACTATCCATTTATCAAAATATATTTTTCGATAGTAACACACCCCTAGTATTTATCTTTTGACTAAATAGGAAAAGATAAATGCTAAATTGTTGACCATATTTTGACAATTCATCACTTATTTAAGCTAGAATTGGATTGGTCTCTGAGTTGAAGTTATGACTCTTTTATTGCCTTGTTGTGACTACGCTCAACTTCCTTTGACTAGTAAATGCCTTCAAACTAGAGATTAACTTCATTTTATTCTCAATCGAATTTTGTTTATATCTACACTATTAATAATGTCAAGGTCACATTTAGTTCATATATGGAGAAATCTTGCCTAAGATTACAAATTGCTCATATCAACAAAAACTTTCACTTTTGTAAAAAAATATACAAACATGGCCAATAATGCTTATTTCGACAAGCATTAATTATCAATCCAATATCAGTATTAGATTTTCAATTCATGAAAAAGATGGTCCTTTTTAGAACTATCCACCAAAGGAACTTTCAATTGAGGCAATCATTTTTCAAATTGTCGACATTTTATCCAATTGATAATTGTCGCCAATTGTAAGATTAATATGTTTTTTTGACAATTGTAATAAAGAAAATTTTGTCCAACAAATTGTTGCAAGGCTAGCCATTGCTTATTATCAATTAGATGCTTGTTGATCAAGTGACTTTTCTTTTCTTTTACTAAATCATTTTCTTTGGGCCACATATAGTTTCCTTCGCCCCTTTAGTTGACCAAATGATAGAGTTGGCTCGTAGGTACATTGGTTTCACCAATAATAGTGCATCTTCGAGGAATTAAAATGGCAAATATCAATCTTTATGCAATTGACTTTGTCAACGCCTCTGTGACAGGAATACTACCTCCACAGTAAGAATTGTCAATACCAATATGGATAACTAATTCTACTTGGGCACTTTGATAATGTCTCATAAATGTCGATCTTAATTATTGCCAAATGAATTGCACCTTAAGCTTGCCACATTTGTCACTGAACTGCACAGTGTCATTTTTTATTTTTTTTTTCAAATTAAAAATATGTTGCCAATCTTACAATGGAGCCTGTCGATATAGCAATACCTTGTATATGGGTTTTATCCTACTGAAGCTTTGAGTTCGATCAGCTCCATGGTATAGGAGCTTAAATAATTAAATGGTAACTCAAAACCATATGTCAAAATGTTGAATACTTCCACGTCTCGACAACTTTTATCATGATTTTATTAATTTTTTTTAAAAGTTCGACCAACTCCATAGCATGCCTGCCATAAGTTGGTTCCCAACATTCATCTATTTGACCCTTAACCATTTTGACCACTCAAGACATGGTTTTATAACCATGAAAATTTTGAATGCTTTGGCACACTTTATTCTTCTCCAGTCGGTGCCAATGAACTGCTTTATGCCTTTCACCATAAGTTGCAGAATTGATTTTACCAATTTGACACAATGTTCTATGTATTTTTTTTAATGCCAATAATTTCATAAAAATGGCTGAAGTGATTAGAGGGCAGTGGCACTTTTATTTGCTTGTCGAAAATGAGTTCATCAATTCGATCTTGGTGTTAAGAGTCAAATAGTTTCAATCAGCCTTATTTTTTTTAGTTGGCCAAATATTAATGTTGGCTCAGAGTATGTGGCCAATCTAATAACAAGTCATAGTAAATAGGAGTGTTTTGTTGGCAAGGAGAAATATATGAAAAACTTATCCTTGTATATGTCTTAGCGCTTCCAATTTACTCCATGTAAATTACAGGATTAAAATAAAGATATAACTTTTTTCAATATCACCATCTTGGCCATGAAGAAATGGCTATATAGCCATGAATATTGTGGCATAGACTTCAATTTTTTTTTAGTTTCTTTTTTGACCAATCAAGTATAATGTTGGCCAACGATTTCCAATTGAATGCAATAATTAAAGATAAAGGCGAGAATACATATATGCCTTTGTAATCGATTTTAGTACCGATTTGAAACCTATTTCCATTTTAATTCTATGTTGTATGAGCAACTTATCAAAGGATGAACTCATAAAGCAATTGTGATACACATTACCCTTACTGAGTCCCATCGGGTGTGCCATTTTGTTTATTGGAAATTTTGTTAATTATTCAACAATTTGATTTTGGGCCTCAATTCGGGGAAGGACATGCCCCAGTTAAGTCGTATTCTACTGGTTCTCCCCTTACCATTAATGGCCATGATGCGATACCCATAAACGCAGCCTTGAACTGAATGGTCAATGACGAAGAGGACAACCAAGAGGAAGATGAAATCATCTTCTTGGATGAGGATGAACTGAGGCAACAAAATGAAGCTTCAAAAAGTTGCTTGATTGGCCACCTATTCTCTAAAAAGCACCAATGGTAAACCACCATTAAAACTGTAACACCCTCCTTAGGGTATCACATGTCTGACTTCCGACTCATAATCTGAAAATGTTTTCATAAAAGGTTTGAGTTAAAAACGTGGGTTTAAAAAATTTCTTTCTTCTTTGAAATATAAACTTACCGTAATCCATAAGTATTACCGAAAATATATTTAAACTAATTCATATACAATATTGACACCAATTAATATTTCACAATTTAAAGAGAAATATAAAACTAATGATGACTTTTTTTTTTAACAAGTAGCAAACCCCATGACGGGTCCTACTTAATAGCACTGCAGACAACACTAACGTTAAAACTTAACATACTTATTCTGTTGTGTATCCTTCTTGTTGCACCGGACACATCTGTTCTACATCTGTTCTTTGTCAACACTGCACACCTTCGAGTCCTGAATGTCCACTCCTTATTGTTGTCACCAGTCTCAGAGTATCCATAACCCGTTATGTCTAAGACAACTCATTATTTCTTTTGTTTAATTTTAACAGTACAGACACAGCAAGACAATATAACAAAGAGGTGAGATCACCTACGCCAATACCAACATGGCAAAGACAGAGATAACACAAGCAAGCAATATTTTACAGGATATCATATCAAACTTCCAATAATATATTCAATATTAATCAACTATCATCATCAAATCATTTATCAATTCAATTATTATAAACAACAATTACGATAATGTCCTAATTATCATCATCATCATCCAAGTATTCAAAACAATTGTCATAGCCAATATTCCTCAATTAATATATCACACAGATATAAATGTTCAGATTATGCATGTACACAAGACTCGATTTCCTACTCCATGGAGCTAAACTCAGGTCGGAGAAATGATCGAAAAGATCTGTCGGTACCACATGCCTCAGACCACGTACTATAATCCTCATTTTGATTTTGCACATCTAGCATATACACGACAGTCTTTATCAGATCTTGATTAAGAATAGTGTCTCGGTCCGGATCATCGGTGTGTTGCATCGGTCTAACCTACGGGAAGAAGCCCAACCAACCACCCGTGTAGGCAACCCGCACCCCGATGCCCCCAAGGTCAACAAGTGACCTACACTACGCATATCGCACCCACTCAAGAGGTGTGTTTCTCCTAGGCAATCAGCCATATCCAGTCCTCATCGGACCATTCCAATGCATGTATAATGCACTAAATCCAATCATAGACAAATATGTCATTTTCTCACAAACAGTGTATGGACACTGGTTCAACAGTAATCATACTGTACTTTCAACAGCAAAAATCATGTTATCACGTTTTCATAGTTGTAAAACACTTTTACCGTATTTTTCACAATCGCATAACATTTCTGTTACATTTTCACAATCCAAAAACTTTTCTGTTATGTTTTCACAATACCATAACACTTCTTTTATATTTTCACAATACCGTAACACTTTTGTTACGTTTTTAAAATTCCAAAACGTTTTTATTACGTTTTTACAATACCGTAACACTACTGTTACGTTTACAAAATTTCGTAACATTTCTGTTACGTTTTCAAAATGTTGTAACTCTTCTGTTGCACTTTTAAACCACGTGCTAATTTTTAACGTTTTTCTCAATCGCGTAAAAACATACGTTTCTCAAATCACATAGTATTTTTCCACTGTTTCAAAATCGCGTAACTTAAAAATCATTCTTTTACGTTACGTAAATCATTTTCTATCATTCTCAAAATATTTAAAACACTTTCCAAATCTCATAATAATTTTTCACTATTTTCACAATCACGTAAAAATATTCTATCACTAGTCAAATCATGTAGTGATTTTTCAACAATATTTCAGTCACGTAAAATATTTAAACGCTTTCCAAATCGCGTAGAAATATTGAAACATTTTTCAAATCATGTAGAAATATTTAAACATTTTTCAAATCGCGTAGAAATATTTTACTGTATTTCGAATCGTTTTTAAGATACGTAAAATATTTTCAACATTTTACAATCACGTAAAATATTCCTCAATATTCCAAACATTATTTTAAATAAATCTATATCATTTTCAACACATTTTTCAAATTGCGTAGCTTACAAATCACATTTTTAAGATACGTAAAACATTTTTCATCACAATTTCATTACTGAAAATATTTCTTAACCTTCAAAAATTCCTTTTCAACTTTTCTCAAAATAATATAACTTTGTATTTCATTTTTCACATTTCTTTACTCAAGAAAATCTTTTTCCACATTTCTTTACTCAAGAAATCCTTTCCCAAAATATAATCCACAAAAATCACTTTTCCAATGATATAAATCAACGTTTCAAAACTTTTCTAACGTACTTCAAAACTCGAAAATCAATTATACGTTAGTAAATTTTCAAAACACCATTATATTCTCCATTTTTTCTCAAATCAATTTTAAAATCAATTCTTCAAATTAAATTGAAGTTCGAAAACATTTTCGTTTACAAAAACTTGATTTTCTCAAGTGATAAACGCTCTGATTCCCTTTCCAAAATCCTTGTATTAAATCCAGTTACGCTTCCACTTTGAAATTCACTTTGTTCATAAAAATCAAGGCATTACAAGCCTTAAAAAAAACGTGGACATGACTATTAAAACCATCAAATATTTTTCCTTTTAAATTGATATGGTTTTACACAAACAAAACCATTAAAAATCCTTTACAAAAACGTAAGACTCATAGTCTTTGAAAATCAAATCATTTGTTCATTTTCAATTTTTCACTTTCTTTGCAAATCCATTTTCACTTTCTTTACAAATCCTTTTTCACTTTCTTTGCAAATCCTTAAAATCATCATTGCTATTTTCATTTAAATCTCATGTTTAGTTAAACACTTAGAAACTTTTTACACAAAATAAATTAATAAAAATCCTTCTAAAAACCATGTTCTTGTTCTCTTGAAAAACAAACCCTTTGTTTATTTTCCAAATTCTTCAAATCATCCGTTTTCATCATTCATGAAAATCTTAAGTTATAAACACCTATGTTGAGGTGTCTTGTTCAAAATCCACCATGTTCTAAGTACTCAAAAATCAATTCTTTTGTTCTTAAAAATTTTCAACATGAACCCTAATCAAGGGCATCAAAACCGTAGCTCTTCCTTGGCTATTGGAGCCAAAAATCAATTTCCTTTCCACCATCAAGTCATGGCATATACATATATATTTCATCATAAAGAATATAAGCATACCATCAAAGCCATAAAAGCATGTATAGCATATCAAGCATATCATCAAAGCTATAAAATCATGCAAAGCATATCAAGCATAGAAAATTAATCAAAGCTCATAAACACCCACAAATTAATTATATGACCATGGATATGAATCCTCACATGGATTCCACATCCATCAAATAAAATACCATCTCTCACCACCATGCTTGGTTGGTGAGATGGATCTCCCTCTTACCTCTTGAAGATCCTCCAAAGCTTCTTGATTTGTTTCTTTTTCCAAGTCCTTCACCACCAAGGGCTTCTCAAATGCAAAACAAAATACATAAAGATTAGTATACTAAGCTTGATTAAGAAAACCATGGATCAAACATGGCTTAGATCATGAAAAAGAGAGAAGAAAATGAAGTTTCCTTATACTTCACCTCAAAAACCCAATAACTTTGATCTTGAAGAAACTCCTTGAAGATGAATGATTTAGAAGAAGTCTTCAACATGAAAGTTGCTTAGAACATCATGGAGATTCAAGATCTAAGGTTAGATGAAATTAAAAGAGCTTGGATGGTGATTTTAGGGTAGATAACCGAATGGTTTCTCTTGAAGCACAAAGATGAAATTTTTGATTTTTGATAGAAACTTGAAGCTTGGATTTGAAGATCAAGATGAATGATTTTGGAAAAACTCATAACTAGAGATGTTCTTAGAATGATGTTTAGGTTTAGAAAATCAAGTTGGATGAAATTTTTGAGTGATGGAGGGTGTTCTTGATGGTCATGGCCAAAACTTGCTTGGAGGAGAGATGGAGAGAAAAGTTTGATGAGTTTTTGCTTTTGGAGGAGACAAAGATGATCAAGAATGATCAATAATGACCAAGATAGCTAATAATGGTCTTCAAAGCTCTCAAAATCAGACCAAAACCGTGCCCCCCCTTCTTGCATTCTTCTTGAGTGCAAAAATCAAAAGTAAGCCATTATGATGTCTAACTTGACCAAGACATGCAAAAATGACATAAAGCTTGTCTCTTTGTCTTCTAAACACTCCAAAACCATCACCTTCTCTTCATAATGCATTCAATAAAGTTGTCTTCATTATTTGCCACCATTTGAAGCATTTCTAGCCATTGATTAATTCAATGGTTAGGATTTAGGTAAATTTTTAATTTTAGAAGACTAAATCTAGGCCATTGGATTTTTCTCCTTTAAATTCTAGCCCTTAGATGTGTCTCCAAAATTAAGGGTCAAGATTGCTCCTTCAAACTTTAAATCCAAGGGTCCTAATTAGTCTTTGCTACTTTAGAAGACCAAATCTCCACCATTGATTAATTCTTCATCAATGGTCATAAATGGTCTTTGTTACTTTTTAAGATTAAATCTCCACCCTTGATTTAATCTAAATCCAATAGTTATAAATGGTCTTTGTCATTTTTCAAGACCAATTCTACACCTTTGATTACATCTATGTTTGATATCAAAGCCTTCCTAACTAAGCTTATTCTCACACCATTGATTAAATCAATGGTTATTATCCAAGGCTTCTTTATTAAGTTTGTTTCTTAACCTTTGATTAAATCAATGGTTAATATTCAAACTAAGTATTCTCATCCAAGGGTATAAATCAAGTCAAGCTCTCTTTGTTGACTACGCAGTATAATATTTATTCTTGTATCCTACAAATAATATTTTTACTGTATTTTTATCATCCGACAATTAAATACAGTATAAAATACAGTACAAGAAATTTTCTAAAAGCTGTTTCCGGATTCAGGTTTAGTAAGATCCCCTGTCTCGTCTAAACAAGATACAAATTTTTCTATGCGTAGAAAAATTTTTGCTCTTGCGGGACCCACTGGCCCACGTATGGCCACACTGGCCCACATACTTTGCGGGGCTCACAGACAGGAAAAATTTCAAAATCATCCATAAAATCACAAAAATTATAAAATACACAAATATCAAATCAGATTACGTAAAATAATTACCTAACGGTAAAAATTAAATTACGTAAGGTTTTCTCCGGCCTGAAAATTTTTATTTTCCTGACGCGGAGTAAATTACTCAAAACGATCAAATACGCTAACGGAATAAACAAAATAATTTTACAGTGCACAGAAATTACTAAAAAGTGAAATTCTGTTAACTGTCAAAATTACTGTTTAAGAGATTGAAAATTTGGGATGTTACAAAAACTACTCTCACAACTATCTAAAATAATCCCGAGGGGCTCAAGTGTGAAGAAATAAAAACCTATCACTACAAATTTTACTTTGATAGCAAGATCAGTAACACCCTAGATAATCATGATAGACTTGTAAATGGTTACGGAGCTAGCCTAATACTAGTTTGTCATGCTGGTTTAATTTTGTGACCTTCTGAGCACATTTAGTCACTTTGTTGCAAAGTTATGTGTGAAATATAGCTATTTTTAGCCTCGAATTTGACTTAAACTGCTTAGTTAATAGGAATAAATGTGGAGAACTTGTTTCTAGGTCACAAATGTGTGGAAGAGGTTATGATTAAAGTTTGAGATTAATCGGAGTTAGTTTGACATTTTTAAGCATGCTAGTTGTGTGTTTTAATGCCAGATTGACCCCCAGCAGATATGAAAAATTATGAAAACAGATTTTTAATGAATCATATGATTTATTTTAGGTCTGTAGGAGGTCAGAAAATTAGATTTGGTGAAATCTGAGTATTCTTAGCATATCGGGATTTTTGGTACAAGTTAGTACCTATCCTATAAGTAGCAAAGTGAGACTTTGCTACACAAATATCCCACAGTTGGGAAAACAGAAAACAGAAAGAGAAGAAAGAAAAGAGAAAAGAGAAAGAAAAGAAGAAAGGAGAAGGAAGAGGAAGAAGAAGGAGGAATCAAGTGGAGATCTTGGAACTCCATAGCCAATCTTTTGACCATCTTCAAGACCTTGAGGTAGGGGGACTTTGTTTTGACTCTTTGTTTCCATTTCTCTTCATCTTGTTCCATGTGTTGGCATGATGGGGCAAAGGGGTTTGAAGGGTTGTTTTGTGAATTCTTGGCTTATTTCTTCTTGTTGAACTTGAATATGGCTTGTTGTTAGTTTGTTGGATGCAAGAGGATGATTTATTCATCACTTGAACATCTTGGTTTCCATTGGAGATGAAATCGGGGGTTTACGTTTTAAGGTGGATGATAGGTTCATTAATCCATGATTTTGATCCATTTTTGGTGAAATCAATTAGTGTTTTATGATTCCTATGTGTTTTATGATTCCTATGTGTTAGTAAACTTGTTTGGAACTTATAATCACCTAGAAACTAGATTGGAGTAGCCAAAATCCATGAATTTGGCCAATGGAACAGTGTCACAATTCTACAAATATTTTTGTAGAACATCTATCCCAGAAACACGGCCCATGTTCAAAGACACGGGGGGTGTGGGTGGTGTGTTTTACTCTGGAAGCTTTTGTGGTCTTCATAAAAGTTGTAGCTCTTTCTCTTAGCTTTCCAATGCCACTGGAATCACCTAGTTTTGACCTCCATAGATCAAGTTATGCTCATTTTACTGATCAAAGGTCAAATGTTGAGATTGAGCAAAAAGGCAAAATGTTGTTTTAGGGGAAACGAGTTTTCCTAAGTGTTGGAACCTTTCATGTATGCCTTTATAAGTATGATGAAACCTTATTAAGGGTATTTAATGAAGTGAATTATGGAATGCAATTAAATCAATTGTGGAGCTAATTATGGGAAGTAATTAGTAATTGTATTGCATGCGATGTTTGTGAGACATTTTGAGGTGAGTAATATCCTCTTAATGTTGATTGAATCATATTGAGGTGAGTAATATCCTCTCTATGTTGTTGAGTAAGGAGGTGAGTAATATCCTCTTTAAATTGATTGAACAATGAGGTAAGTAATTCTTCTTTATGTTGAGATAAGTAATTCCTCATTATGATTGTTGATTAATGGAAGTGAGAAATATCTTCCCTA
Source organism: Ormosia emarginata (assembly GCA_029884605.1). Lineage (NCBI taxonomy): Eukaryota > Viridiplantae > Streptophyta > Magnoliopsida > Fabales > Fabaceae > Ormosia > Ormosia emarginata. Next base: position 7,057,809 of record JAQQTP010000074.1, read on the forward strand.
TAATTGTAGAACAGTGAGGTGAGTAATATCCTCTGTAGGTGTTGATGGGTAGTGTAGGTGAGTCATATCCTCACTATGCCTGATAATTCACAATACATCATAACATATTCTAGAGTAGTTGAGGTGGGTCATATCCTCAATACGTCTAAGGGTGCATGACATTCTTAATTGCATTCATTCTTAAGATTTGGATAGACATACACATTAGACATAACTAAGCATAGCATGACAATTGTATGGGCGGTTGTCACCATGACATTAATTCATGACATGCAATTGTATGGGCAATTGTGTACTTCTGTGATTGAAGTGTTAACTTGATGATGGTGTAATTTATATGATTGTATATAATGATGGTATTGGAATACTTCTACTGAGAATTGTGATTTCTCACCCCGTTTGTGTTGCCATGTAAATCTAAGTACAAGTTCTTCAAAAGGGAAGACGAAGATGTATGAGGATTAGCATAGTTTAGATGTTGTTTTGAACTAAGCTTGTATATGGTTTATATTTTCTTAGTTTGTTTTGAGTTATGTATAACAATATGCCCTTTTGTGGCTGTGATGTGTGTGTGTGTGTATATGTATATATATATATATATATATATATATATATATATATATATATATATAACAGTTGGTAAGGTGGCTCTCTATAATTATTTATTTATGTGAATATTATGGGCTTGGTTGTTAGTGGTAGCATGGTCAATACTGAATATTCTTGTGTAGATCAAGTCTAATGGGATATCAGAATTGTGATGTTATAAGATCAATATGCATCGTGTGCTGAGAAACCAACCGTAAAACTACAATTAGCAGCTACTTGTCCTCCGTCACTGGCAACCTAACCTAAACCTAGAGGACTATGACTTCTATTGTAACACCCCTTTTCGGAGAGGGACAGTCACACCACAAACGAAACTCAAAAGATAACACTAAGACTTGGTTTATACGCATATAGATAGTAACATGTTCATTTATAAAGCATATAATAACTTAGCAATTTCTTTTTTTTTTGTAAGCAGAAAACATAAACTTAGCAGAAATTAACATGAAGATCAAATCATACCTTTATACAAACGATATATGACATAAGTATATAGATACACCAACAGTTTTAGCAAAAAAAAAAACAGAAGCTTTAGATGCCCAAAAAGATATATACAGATAGCCACCTAGGCTACAAAAAGTATCATGCCCCCAACAACTACTGAGAAGGAGCCTTAGATGGGTCCTCCTCAAGTTCCTCCTCAGGATCCTCCTCAGAAGAGGAAATCCTCACAGGAGCAATAGACTCACGAGCAGGGGCTCATGCAGAGGACAAGAACGAATCCTTTTGTGGGGTATACTCGTAATCACCCCACACCTCATGTATCGACATATAGAACTCCAGCGATATAAACATCAAAAGAGAAAACAGGTGGATCATAGCGACCCCAAGCCAAAGATACAGTCACATCTCCCACGTAGACGAAACACTCGGTGTTCAAGTCGACGTGCCAATAGTCAACGCCTTCGTGGAACCTCAGTCTGGCATACCCAAGAAAACCTCGCCGGGATGCCATCACAAAACAAAAGACTAGGTTGACTAAAAACCAGGAAACTCAGGCTCTTCCTCACCTCCGTCTTTAAAGAAGCACATATATAAATAGAATAACAAAGCAAAGAGGTGAGATATCCAACATCATTACCAATTATGGTTGTAAAGAAACGTAAATGACACGTAGCACCAAACAACATAGTAAAAATAATAAGCAGTAAGATTATGAAAATAAACAGTTTAATAATCCAGGCAGACATAATATCAGTAAAAGAAACAGTTCCATAATCATATGTATATATGCCAGGTAAATATGTTAACCGACTATGCACATGCACAAAGTACCAAAATCCTACTCCATAGAATGATCAAGGAGACATGTCTGTATCACATCAGCCTCAAATCAAGTGCTTCAATATAAATAAATTGCGTAACATGGCTTACACAAGACATTCTTCACAAGATCGCGATATAGGATAGTGCTCGGTCTGGATCGTTGGTGCGTTTGCATCAGTCTGTCCTATGGCATAGAGGAGCTACCAACTGCCCATTGTGAGATACCTGCACCCCGACATCCTCAAGGTCAACAAGTGACCTACATTAGTCTATTCGCACCTGCACTAAGGTATGATTCATCTCCTAGGCATAAAGCCTTACAATAAAGTCCACCAGACTTTCATAATGCATGATAACTCAATGCCTATACATATAAGTTCAACAATAACATAATTTTTCCATAACCACACGCCATAAATGGCCAAATCAAATATCAATAAACCTTGGTCTCGCTCATGGACCCACAATAATTCATTGTCCAAATTCTCACTTACGAAAACATACTTTTAAGGTTTAATATAAAATTATGCTTCAACTTCCACATTTTTCCTATTAAGCCTCTCTAGGGGAATTTTCTAGTATTTTTCACATAATCTTTATTACTCTAATTAAATAAGTCCTTTACTTAGTTCTAAACAAACTCATTTAGAATAATTATTTCAAGTTTCTCAAAACCTCACTCACACTCATGTTCTTTCTTTGGCCAAAAATCACTTTAGGTTGTAGGATAAAATTTTGTTCTTTGTTCTTTCCATTTTATGAAGCCCTAATCAACATCTAATCATCTAATTAATTAAGTTTTGACTTAATGCAAAAATTTTCCATTGGGTGTCCTACAAGGCCATGGGCTCTAGGGAATAGGAAATCCAAAATTTTTTCATCACCTCACTAATCACTCATCATTTAATTGCTTAAGTCCTAAATTAGTATACAAATCGCACCATGGACCGATCATCGGGCCTCTTGGCTATGAGCCTCCAAGCAAAAAGGGTAAGAATCCTTTGCCTTCTATACATACTTCCAAGTATTCAAAATATTCCACATCCATCAAGTTATGCATGAATAAGTAGTAAAATCATACAAGACAAAATAACCACAAAAATCACCAAGAACCATACAACAAAATAAGTAGCCCTCACTTAGATTCCTCACTATTAACACAAAAACATGTTCCTCACCACCATGATAGGTTGAAGAGGATGATCTCCCTCTTACCTAAAGAGACAACAAGAAAAGCAAGCTCCTTTGTTGCTTCTTGCAATTTTCGTCCACCATCACCAACAAAATCCTAGGATGATCAAACTCACATAATTAACAACCAAAGCTTGAAAAGAGAAGTCCTTGATCACAAGGGTAACCAAGAATCATGAAAATGAAGGAAGGAAAATAGAAAATCAAGAACCTTACCTTAAAGCTTCAAGTTTAGGGCATTATAGAAGAAGATGAAGATGGAAGAATCAAGTGATGGTCACAAAAGGAAAAAGCTTCAAGGTGATGAGTAGATGCAAGAAATAAGGTTAGTTGAGCAAGCAAGCATGGATGGCCAAAAATGGTGTGTATGGTCATGGAAGTGGAGAGAAAATGGAGATGAGAGAAAATGTGAGAGAAAGGAAAAGTTGAGAGAGAAATTGATAGAAACTTTTGAAAATTGAAAAGTGAAAAATGAATATGTGTTTAGGTGAAAAGATTACAATTTGTGTCATTTTTTCCACCCTACTTGCCGTGGGGTCTCCAATGGAGGAAAGAGAAAAATTGGCTTCCTTGAGAAGCTTTGTGCACTTTTTGAAAAAGTCAAGGGTGATGTCACTTTGATGATGTCATCTTGGTGATGTCATTAAAGTGCTCTCTAGAAAAAATGACTAATGTTCTACTAAAGCTATTATCTAGTGGAAAAAAGTTACAGTTAACAAAATCAATATTTATTGTCCAACGGATAATAAAATGTACCACGATTTTTTTAACAGATAAAATCTCAAAAAACAAAACTTCGTAAATTGTATCTGATCTCGAGTTTAGTAAGATCTCCTGTCACCGTTTCCACAGTCAAAGGTTTTCCGTCCTCAAGAAAAATATTTTATTTTTCTGGCCCCGCTCAGTGTGCATGCAAATTGAGAATTATATTAAAATAATCAAAATCACCGAAGTAATTCACAAAAATCACAAATATTATAAAATGAATATAAATCATGAAACAAGCAATTTTTAAGGTGTTACATTGACGAGTGCCGAACTGAGTCAAAATTATAATCGAAGTTATTACCTAAGCTTGTAGCACAGTGACAACACCGGATCATCTCCATGAGGATTGTAGATGCAATTTAATCAAATCAAGTGAAAATTAGCAAAGGGGGGTTTGACAGTTTAAGATCGCACTTAACAAAATTAAAGGAAGAAATAACAATTAAAGAGCAGTCAATTTAGAAACCTATCCAAGATTGGGTGGATTCAATCATAGACCCTTCATAGAACACTTGAAGCGTAATTGAATTGTTAATTTGGATCTAACCGAGATCTCTGCATCAAATCCAGAATTCATACTAGACGATCGTCTAGAATTTAATTAACAAGTGATAATCACAAATCCGCAATCACACCATTCATGAAGATCTATGTTAATTTCAAGTATCGAATTCAATTAACTTAGGCACAAATCAGTAACCTAACCTTTTCAATTCTGTGATAAATTTAGATCAATCAGTTCTAAGTTTCATCACAAATCTCAATCTTAAACCAAGATCAAATCAGATCAACATAAATAGAATCACCATTCATGCATTTAAGATCAAGAAGAAGAAAAGAGGAATTCAATTACAAATCAAATACAATACATAACCAAGATCTCAAGAATCCAAACCACAATCTCTTCAAGAGTTCTAAATTGACCGAAAGTAGCTTAGCCCTCCATTATCATGAAAGGGAGCATCAAAATATACAAAAGCTATGAGAAACTATGAAGAAATAAGAAGAAACTATGAGAGAAATGAAGGAGAATACCACTTGTTATTCATGATAACCAATGGTGCCTTTTATAGAAGTCTAGGGTAACAAAATGACAAAGGGGAGTGGGTGGATGAGTGGCGTGGTTGAGTGAAGTGGTTGAGTGGAGTGGTTGAGTGGGGTGGTTGATTGGGTTGGTGAGTGGAGTGGTTGAGTGGGGTGGTTGAGTGGGTTGGTGAGTGGAGTGGTTGAGTGGGTTGGTGAGTGGAGTGGTTGAGTGGGTTGGTGAGTGGAGTGGTTGAGGACAAAAATTTCTTGTCTGACTTGGAAGCCAAAAACGACTAACTATACTTCAGATCCATGAAAAGTACTCTTCATGAAAGTTGTAGATCTTTGTCTTGGATATAACATGCATATCTGGATCATCCAATTTGGCTTCCTATAGCCCAAGATATGACCCAAATACTGCAGGTTGCTCAAACCCAACTTCAGCACCTCTGTTCCGAATTGCAAGCTCAAACTGACCCATTAGACTTCATTTTTTCAAAAAGTGTTCTTCATAAAAGTTGTTTATTTGGATCTTAACTATCAACTATCCAAATTTCAGCCCATCTCCATTATTACAGCTTGAGATATGATTTTATGAGTGCACACCGTTCGGATTCTAGTGACAGAACCTGTATTTTGACTTCCATGTAAACTTAGGTCCCTTAGACATCTGTTTCGGACTTTGAGCTCTTCATCAAAGTTGTAGAGCTTCCTCCTAGCTTTCCTACAAGGTAAAATTCATGATTATCAGATATCAAGAACTCAAGTTATGGCTAAAATACAGAAACAGTGTCAAGTCTCAATAATGCTGAAAATATTCAATTAGGACCAATTTGAGCTTAAACTCACAAAATCATACCAAACTCAATCAATTAAGAATATGGAGAGCGTAAATGACTAAACATAAGGGTTTCTTAATGAATAAAATATGTGATTATCAAATTCCCCCACACTTAGCTTTTTGCACTCTTGGGCAAAACTCAAGACCAAAACAAGGACATAAGAGATTAACAAAAAATTAAATTCTAACGACATTCAAGAGCCCAAAATTTTACAATCAAGAAGAACAACCAAAGGTTCAAGGGATCAAAACATTCATGAGCTAACAATTCTCCACATCTCAAACCAACAAGCAAGGTATCTTCAACATGAATCGAGAATGATAGATCTTCACAAGATTCCCTCTCAATCTCTCAAGTGTTTAAAAGGTAGGTATTTCACTCAATTCAACCCATGAAAATTGCACTACCATAAGCTTGCTTATCTTCTACTTCTCCACTACTCAAAACACATGCACACACAAATCATGAGGACTTTATTCAAGGTTGTAGTGAGGTCAAGGTAATGAGAAGAGGATAAAATGGATAGAAGATAAATACCAAAGAGAATAAAAGCAAATGGGAGCTGAGTTCAAATAACAAGCATAAAAGTTCATCCTAACTCTAATGTATATCCCTTTACATATTCATTTCCCAATCCTTTTCTTTTATATATATATATATATATGAACATAACTATATACATACATTTTTCCTCTTTTTTTTTTTAGGCACTCTTTCCTTTTTTAACAACTATTTTGTAAACACACCCCCACACTTGTTCAAAAACTCATCCATTAACCAAGCTAATGTTCTTTTATTCCCTAAGGTAAAGTAAGAACACGATTTTTCATTTAAGGCACATAATGAGCTAGAAACAAGGAATGGTCAAATAAGCTCAAAGGGGTTAAGTAAAGGAAAATATACAAGGTTGGCAAGAATCAGAGAATTTTCAAGAAGTCAAAAGAGTGCTTGATATCATATTGAAAACAAGGTTGGCTATTCGGTTAAACTGGCTAATTAAGAAAGAGGGCCTCAATCATGTTCATGCATGCAAGTGAAATGTAGCTTCAAAAAGAATCAAAGCAAGTTCTAGAACGGTCATTAACATGAGTGAAAATCACACAAGAAAGAAGAGAATGGCATAAATGTTGAATCCATCCATTAGGCTCAAAATCTCACAAGGTATGCATCCATCAAACTCAATTCATCAATTCAATCATCCATCACCAAGCATATCAGTTCAAGAAGGGAGAAAAGTTATTCAATCATGCAATGAACCCTTTTTTTTTATTTTTTTTTTTAAAAATGCTAAAATCTCTCCCCCACACTTAATATAATATTGCCTTCAATGTGAAAGAGAGAGATAGAAAAGAGCAACATAACCTGATAAGAACTGAATCAACGCCAAGCAGAAAAGAAACACACTGTCAGTGACGCATCAGACCCTGAAAAGAAATCAAACAATAAAACTTTAGTACTTCCACAATTTAATACTAATTAATTACTACCTAAAAAACTCCTTATTCTGCCATCGCTAATTAGTTTAATAAGTCTATGACAATCATATCATACTTTCCAAACAAAACAACAAATTATTTTTTTTGGGTCAACTATCCTTCCCCCCCAACTAGATCACAACATTGTCCTCAATGTTAAAATATAGATGAGTAAAGGATAGAAGATATTACCTGTTGGAGAAAGCTAACACAAATTTAAACAGAAACAAAGTACAATAAAATCAAACCCATTAAAGAGAAAGTTTCAGATCTGGCTTTTTTTTCTTGTTACTTCATTCGCTCCTGTTGACCAATCTATCTGAGCTAATACCTTATCAGGTACATACTCAAAAGCTTCTAATTTACCAATGAGCTCATCAATAATGGAGGCAGAGATAAGAAGTTGTCTTGCCGAAGGAGTGATAAATTTCTATTCCACAGCTTTGTCAAGAAAAGATAACAAAAGATTAAAGAAATTATTAACATTCAACAAACCAATGGGTCTATGGTGGATGTTCAGTTCGGCCCAAGAGACAATTTGAAAAATTTCTTCCAAAGTACCAAAACCACATGGTAAGACAAGAAATGCATCAGAATTGTCAACCATTGTTTTCATTCGTCCATGTATAGATGTTACCTAAATTTCTTCTCCAACTGTCCTTCCAGTGATGTTATTTTCAGCTAAAGGTTTAGGAATAACACCTAAAACCTGACTGCTTCCTATAAAGGCAACAAGTGATACAGCCCCTATTAACCCACGACAACCTGCCCCATATACAAGATGAATATTCCTCGCAGCAAGTGATCGACCAAGAGTGCTAATCCCTTCCCATAACTCGACCTACAAAAAATACAGACATTTTTGAGGTTACGAATAGAAGGCTCCATTCTATACTCTTCCTCCCTTTGAGTGTTTTTGAGTTGAAGGAAAATGGAGAAAATGGAGTGTTTAAATAAGAAAAAGAATGGAAAGGAGAATAATTGCACCTATAAGGGTAGGTTGGCTGTTGTCAGAAAAGGTTAAAATTAAGAGACACAGAATCTTTTTTTTTTTTTGACTTCAAGAAAACCATCAAGGTAAAGAAGTCTAGAAACCCCTGAAGGACCTTGCTCAAAGGATCGTCTGTACAGAAATCAAAATACAACAAAATGATACAAAGATAAAAGAAATAGAAAATGATGACATACCTGTATGTACAGGTTCCATGGCGTATCTTTATACTGCGCGTCATGAGTGCAGTAGACATCACGTCCATTTTTTTTTAAATTGTTAGAAAAACTTGATGAAAGATGAGTGTATACTTACTTAAGATTGGGATGGAGGTAGTTTGATCTTTCGGCTTTGTGCCAAAGCATTGTTGACCAGTATTCGACCCATTCAAGACCAGCGCAACATAGGGCTCCCAAAAAGGACAAGTGGCCATAATACGACTGGCTGCCTCACATGTGAGATACAATCTACCTTCTTTGTTTTTCAATTAAGAAGGCTGGATCAGGATGCATGCATTTCCCCATTCACGGTTTGTGTTACCAAAGCCAACCCTAAGACGTATACATAATTTTTTTTTTTTTTTTTTTTGTTTTTTTTATTATTTTTTTTTTTTTTTTTGTTTTTGTTTTTTTTTTGTTTGAAAGATGACATGAAGAAGAAGAAGAGGATGATATGTACAGATTGTTTGTGGATATGGCTCACATCTGCCTCTGGTTTAATGTCCAGTAACGGCTTAAACGTCTTCTATGAGTCGAGGATAAGCTTCCTATCCAATTTTCTTATAAATTGGCAAACAGGGTCTTTTAGAGTCAGATTCCCAAGACTGTAGCGTTTTTCTTCATCCTTGAAGAGATTCCACAATTTAAGAATTTCACGATGCACCAATCCACAAGAATGCGTCTCAAGAGTCAATAAGATATCATCTAATGACTCCTTACTTAGTCCATTCTTAATGAAGAAAATTTTATCTTCTCTATTTGCGGAAACCATCCCCAAAGTACGACATCGCTTGTTACAGTTCCATCGTCCACATTTGTGACAGACTTGTAACCTTTTTACTCTTCTCCTTTTAGAATATGAACTTCTTCCAAGACCGGGTATATATGAGTCAAATGAAATTGAGGACTCACCTGCTAAACGGACATTTGCTTCAATTATCCAGCGTACATCTTCTGGCATACCTTTGTGCATTAACAGTGTCAATCTTTCACATCGAACTTTGTAGATTTTTCTCAGAGTATTTTGAGGAAGAGAAGGAAAATGTTTTCTCAGGTTTGAAAGAATGACATCCATTTTGAAGCAGAAGAAGGGTTCAGTTATTTTGGAAACTGAAAAATAAACCGACTTGAGAGTCACAGAGTACCGTATCTGCCACTTAACTGGCAACACAAAGAACTCAAGAACTTGGTTTTCCAGGAATGGTTGAGTCTTTGTCCATTAACTTTAAGCGCATTACCATTCCTAGGATCCTCAATATCTACGGCCCAAGAGGATACACGTGTTTGACAACAAAAGAACCGCGCCACCTAGATCTCAATTTTTCAAGGAGTAGGTGCAGATGATAATCTCAAAGCAGAACTTTTTTTGACCAATTTCCGCAGCTTTTGCAAAAGGTGCAACAAACCTTGAATAAAGTAGGCCAATAAAATCCATACTGCAAGATTTTCGCAGTTGTTGTCGCTGAAGAAAAAAAAATGACCTCCATATGCTTCAGAGTGACAAAATTTAATGGCACTACTTACCTCATTGTCAGGAACACAGCTGTTTTTTTTCTTTTTTCTTTTTTTTTCTTTTTTTTTATTCATAATGCGGATGGAGAAGGTTCATCACCTCCATTTCTGCATTCTCTGGAAGTTCATGATACTGTTTGAGGCGGTGTCCATTTACGAGGAAAGCTTTGGCAGTGACCTCACTTTTAATCTGAACAACACCAGAAGAAAAAATTTTAGTAACAATAAATGGTCCATCCCATCTAGACCTTAATTTGTCAGGCATGAGTCGGAGGCGGGAGTTATAGAGGAGAACTTTTTGACCAATCTCAAATGTTTTCCTCAGAATCAACTTATCATGGAAGGCTTTGGTCTTCTCCTTATAAAGTTTGGAACTTTCATAAGCCTCCAAGCGGATCTCCTCCAATTGCTGCAGTTGCAGTTTCCTTTCCATACCTGCTTGATCTAAGTCCAAGTTGCACTTTTTCTCCGCCCAGAATGCATGATGCTCAATTTCCACCGGCAGGTGGCAGGCTTTTCCAAAAATAATCCGATACGGAGACATCCCGATTGGTGTCTTATAAGCAGTCCGATAAGCCCATAAAGCATCCTCAAGCCTCTTGCTCCAATCCTTTCTGTTAGGTTGAACTGTCTTCTGAAGTATCTGCTTGATCTTCCTGTTGGAAATCTCGGCTTGCCCATTAGTTTGGGGATGGTAAGGTGTAGAAACTCTGTGCAAGACCCCATACTTTTTCATCAAAGCTTTCATGCTTCGATTACAAAAGTGTGAACCCTGATCACTGATGATGGCCTTCGGAACTCCAAACCTGCAGAAAATCTGTGATCTAACAAAATCCACAACAACTTTGGAATCATCAGTCCGAGTAGCTTTTGCCTCCACCCACTTAGATACATAATCAACAGCTAGCAAAATGTAAACAAAACCAAAAGAAACAGGAAAGGGTCCCATAAAATTAATACCCCATACATCAAAAATCTCACAGAACAATAAGGATTTCTGGGGCATCTCATTCCTTTGAGAAGTGATTCCTGTTCTTTGGCATTGATCACAAGATTTACAAAATACATATGCATCATGAAATAGAGTGGGCCAATATAATCCAGATTCCAAAACTTTCCTAGCAGTCCTTTGGGGACCAAAATAACTGCCACATGCAAGTGTATGACAAAAGCTAAGAATAGAATGGAATTCATTATCAGGCACACATCTCCTAATGACTTGGTCACTACAAAATTTTCATAGATAAGGGTCGTCCCACACATAATATTTTGACTCACTCTTCAATTTATCAATCTGAGCCCTAATAAAATGTGCAGGGAAAACACCAGCAACTAAGAAATTTATCAAATCAGCAAACCAAGTAGTGTTACCTTGCAGCTTGAAAAACTGCTCATCAGGGAAGACATCATGGATAGGAAAAGTATGTGCCTCCCTTTCAATTCGGCTTAGGTGATCAGCCACTAAATTCTCCACTCCACTTTTATCACGGATTTCAATATCGAACTCTTGGAGGAGCAAAATCCACCTAATCAACCTAGGCTTTGCATCAAGCTTCTTCAAGAGAAACTTCAGAGCTATATGATCTGAAAACACAACCATTCTAGAACCAAGCAAATATGATCGAAATTTGTCTAAAGCAAAAACAATTGCTAAAAGTTCCTTTTCAGTGGTGGTGTAGTTGACTTGTGCAGGATCTAAAGTTCTTGAAGCATAGGAGATGACATGAGATATTTTGCCGACCCTTTGTGCAAGAACAGCTCCCAAAGCATAATTAGAGGCATCACACATGAGCTCAAATGGGAGTGTCCAATCTGGTGGCTAGATGATAGGTGTACTGGTCAATGCTTGCTTCAAGTGATTGAAGGCATCCTTGCATTTCTGGTCAAAATGGAACTCCACTTCTTTTTGTAGCAAGTTGGATAGTGGAAGAGCAATTTTGCTGAAATCTTTTATGAATCGCCTATAGAAACCTACATGACCAAGGAAAAAACGAACCTCCCGCACGCATGTGGGGTAAGATAGGCATGAAATAACATCTATTTTCGCAGGATCTACCTCAATACCCTTGCTAGATATTATATGCCCTAAAACTATGCCTTGCTCCACCATGAAATGACATTTCTCAAAATTCAGAACAAGGTTAGCCTTAATGCATTTATGCAAAACCTGAGTCAAACTATCCAAACATGCATCAAAGGAAGAGCCATAGACAGTAAAGTCATCCATGAATACATCCATGCAATTTTCTAAAAGGTCAGAAAATATACTTACCATACACCTTTGAAAGGTGCCTGGAGCGTTGCACAGACCAAAAGGCATCCTTCTGTATGCAAATGTGCCAAATGGGCAAGTGAAAGTAGTTTTATCTTGGTCTTCTGGGGCTATATGGATCTGAAAATAACCCGAATATCCATCCAAGAAACAGTAATGCGACTTGCCAGCTAGTCTCTCTAACATCTGATCAATGAAAGGTAATGGGAAATGATCTTTTCTGGTGGCTTGGTTAAGTCGTCTGTAATCAATGCAAACCCGCCAGCTATTTTGAATTCTTGTGGGTAATAGCTCATTGTTCTGATTTTCAACTACTGTGACCCCAGATTTCTTTGGAACAACCTGCACGGGGCTCACCCATTTACTATCAGATATGGGATAAATAATGCCAGCTTGCAGTAGCTTGGTAACTTCCTTCTTTACCACATCTAGAGTCAGGAGGTTCAGTCTCCTTTGGGGCTCCCGTACTGGTTTAGTATCTTCCTCCAACAAAATCCTATGCATGCATGTGGAGGGACTGATACCAGGAAGATCTGCAAGTGTCCATCTAATGGCTTATTTATTCTGCCTCAAAACCTGCAGTAATTTTTCTTCTTGATCAGGTTGCAAATTTTTAGCAATAATCACAGGCAGCTTCTCACCATATTCCAAATATGCATATTTAAGATGGTCCAGCAAAATCTTTAATTCTAAGGATGGAGGCTGTACAATGGAGGGAAACAAGCTGTTTGAAACAACTAACTTAGTAACATTAAATTCAACATACTTCTGACTCTCATTTTCACATGCTGCATCATTCAAGTCAGCAGCTACATCACCACCTCATAATTGCATAAATCTCAGCACATGTAGCACATGGTACAATATCACAACTAGCACATGTTTCACAGGTAACAGAATCCAGAAAATCAGCAATATCAGGAAATTCAGTATAAATATCAGCATAAGCATCGTCAACTAGCATATCAATCACATCAACATGGAAAACAGAATGCTCCTCTAAGGGATGTCTCATGGCCTCAAAAATGTTAAATTGTACCACATCGTCGCCAAATTCCATGGAAAGGGTACCAGCATACACATCTATCTTGGTCTTGGCTGTCTTGAGGAAAGGTCTTCCTAGGATCAATGGAGCATGGTTTGTTGAACACTCATCTTCCATGTTCAGAATATAGAAGTCCGCTGGAAAAATTAGCTCATTCACCCGAACTAACACATCTTCTAGCACTCATGTAGGATGAGTAGTGGTCCTATTTGCCAACTGAATCACTATACCAGTAGGTTGCAAAGTGCCAATGTTCAAGGACTGATATATTGACATAGGCATGACATTAATTGAAGCACCCAAGTCTAGCATTGCATGTTCAAATTTGGAGTTACCTATCGTGCAAGGAATTGTGAAAGTTCCAGGATCTTTGCATTTTTGTGGCATGCTTGGTAGAATCATTGCAGAAACATTTCTGTCCATGCTTATTTTCTTAGTACCCTTAAGTCTTCTCTTGTGAGTACACAACTCTTTGAGGAATTTGGCATACTTGGGAATCTGCTTGATTGCATCAAGGAGGGGAATATTGATTTCCACCTTCCCGAATGTGTCCATGACTTCTCTTTCTATTTCGTTTGCGCAGTATGCTTGGACCGTGTGACTCGTTTGGAAAAGGTAGTGGAATGGGCCAGATTTGAATTCTCTCGCACATTTCTTCCGTGTCACGATTTTTGACCGAGCTATCCACTTTCTTCTCGTTTTCGGTCACCTTCTCGGTTCTTTGCACTTGTAGTTCGGGTTGTGGTGGAGTAAGACCGTCAACTTCTCTCGCCACTTCTCAAGCTAATGGCACTTACATTGCCTCTTGGGTTGTTGATTTGTTTGTGAAGGCAATTGGTTTGACCCTTGACTTTTAGCTCACTCGAGTGGTTGCCATCTACCCAATTGGAGTTTGTAAATTCTGGATGGTGGCATTGACATTCTGCCGAAACCTGTTTCATCAAGTCTTCGAAAGGTGGCTCAGCTGGAATGGCTGCTGGAACAGGTAGCTGGAGGGGCTGCTGCATGGGTGGCGCAGGTTGTGCTTGCCTAAATACAGGTGGTTGGTACTTGTTGCCAGGGCTTGTAGTTGGTATCTAAAGCTGCAGCTTCTTCTTGTTGGTAGGTCGTTGTTGTTGTTGACGAGAATTTCCATATCTCAAAGTTGGGATGGTCCCTCCAGCCCAGGGTTATAGGTATTAGAAAATGGATCATATCCGGGTTGTTCTTTGTGATTGCGATATTGGGGTCTACCGGGAAAAATACCACCGTCGCACATGCATTGCTCTGGAAAAATAGAACCACCATCCTGAAGTGTGGGGCATGCATCAGTAGGATGAGATGAACAAGAGCAAATGCCACACACAGTTGCAGCCATCTGCATTGGTGCTTGTTGTCCCACTACTAACTGCCTCACCAAAGAAGTCAATTCATCAAGTCTGTATTCCATTCTCTATTGGTCTACATGAGATGATTGAATCTCATTGACTCCTCTGGTTGAGGTAATAATTCGTGTGCCAAATTGTTAGGTGTTGGCTGTCATGTTTGCTATCAGATCTCTTGCTGCAGCAGGAGTCTTGTCTACTAAGGCTCCTCCAGAGGCAGCATCTATCATGCTTCTTTCATTTGGTAGCAAGCCCTCATAAAAATATTGAATCAAGAGTTGTTCACTAATTTGGTGGTGAGGACAACTCGAACACAACTTCTTGAATCTCTCCCAGTACTCATGCAAAGTCTCGCCTGACATCTGTCTGATGCCACATATGTCCTTCCTGATTGCAGCAACTCTGGAGGCAGGAAAGAATCTCTCCAAGAACAACATTTTCATGTTATTACAACTTGTAACTGAACCTGGTCAAAGATAGAATAGCCAATCCTTGGCTGCATCGGCAAGTGAAAAAGGGAATGCCCTCAGCTTGATGTGTTCCTCTGAGATCCCATGTGGCTTCATGGTTGAACAAACTACATGGAACTCCTTTAGATGCTTATAGGGATCCTCACCTGCAAAACCGTGAAACTTGGGCAACAAATGTATCAATCTAGATTTTAACTCAAAATCAGCATCAAGATCTGGGTATTGAATACACAAAGACTGGTTAGTTATATCAGGAGCAGCAAGTTCCTTAAGAGTTCTTTTCTGCATGTTATCAGCCATGGTTTCAGAATTATTCAAAATTTCAAGTTCACTCCCAATATTAAGATCAAATTCAGAAGCAATTCTTGCACTTAGCCTACGAGCTCTAATCAACCTATGCAAGGTTCTATCAATCTCGGGATCAAAGTCAACCAAGTTATCAGGCTCGGACCTAGTCATGCATCACACAAAAACAAATAAATAAGCAAAATACACTAGACAATGGATAAAAATGTTAGAAAAGTTAATAAAAGCAAAAGTTAGTAAAAACACTTAAAATGAAAAGATTACACTTACTCTCCCCAGCAACGGCGCCAAAATTTTGATGAGCGCCGAACTCAGTCAAAATTATAACTGAAGTTATTACCTAAGCTTGTAGCACAGTGACAACACCGGATCATCTCCATGAGGATTGTAGATGCAATTTAATCAAATCAAGTGAAAATTAGCAAAGGAGGGTTTGACAGTTTAAGATCGCACTTAACAAAATTAAAGGAAGAAATAACAATTAAAGAAGCAAATCAATTTAGAAACCTATCCAAGATTGGGTGGATTCAATCATAGACCCTTCATAGAACACTTGAAGCGCAATTGAATTGTTAATTTGGATCTAACCGAGATCTCTGCATCAAATCCAGAATTCATACTAGACGATCGTCTAGAATTTAATTAACAAGTGATAATCACAAATCCGCAATCACACCATTCATGAAGATCTATGTTAATTTCAAGTACCGAATTCAATTAACTTAGGCACAAATCAGTAACCTAACCTTTTCAATTCTGTGATTAATTTAGATCAATCAATTCTAAGTTTCATCACAAATCTCAATCTTAAACCAAGATCAAATCAGATCAACATAAATAGAATCACCATTCATGCATTCAAGATCAAGAAGAAGAAAAGAGGAATTCAATTACAAATCAAATACAATACATAACCAAGATCTCAAGAATCCAAACCACAATCTCTTCAAGAGTTCTAAATTGACCGAAAGTAGCTTAGCCCTCCATTACCATGAAGGGGAGCATCAAAATATACAAAAGCTATGAGAAACTATGAAGAAACAAGAAGAAACTATGAGAGAAATGAAGGAGAATACCACTTGTTATTCATGATAACCAATGGTGCCTTTTATAGAAGTCTAGGGTAACAAAATGACAAAGGGGAGTGGGTGGATGAGTGGGGTGGTTGAGTGGGTTGGTGAGTGGAGTGGTTGAGTGGGGTGGTTGAGTGGGTGGATGAGTGGAGTGGTTGAGTGGGTTGGTGAGTGGAGTGGTTGAGGACAAAAATTTCTTGTCTGACTTGGAAGCCAAAAACGACTAACTATACTTCAGATCCATGAAAAGTACTCTTCATAAAAGTTGTAGATATTTGTCTTGGCTATAACATGCATATCTGGATCATTTAATTTGGCTTCCAACAGCCCAAGATATGACCCAAATACCGCAGGTTGCTCAAACCTAACTTTAGCACCTCTGTTCCGACTTGCAAGCTCAAACTGACCCATTAGACTTCATTTTTTCAAAAAGTGTTCTTCATGAAAGTTGTTTATTTGGATCTTAACTATCAACTATCCAAATTTCAGCCCATCTCCATTATTACAGCTTGAGATATGATTTTATGAGTGCACACCATTCGGATTCTAGTGACAGAACCCATATTCTGAATTCCATGTAAACTTAGGTCCCTTAGACATCTGTTTCGGACTTCGAGCTCTTCATCAAAGTTGTAGAGCTTCCTCCTAGCTTTCCTACAAGGTAAAATTCATGATTATCAGATATCAGGAACTCAAGTTATGGCCAAAATACAGAAATAGTGTCAAGTATCAATAATGCTGAAAATATTCAATTAGGACCAATTTGAGCTTAAACTCACAAAATCATACCAAACTCAATCAATTAAGAATATGGAGAGTGTAAATGACTAAACATAAGGGTTTCTTAATGAATAAAATATGTGATTATCATACATCTATCATATTCCTTTCTCTGTGCAATGTTGGGGCTTGCCAGCTGAGTGTTAAACAACTTCAACAAGCATGAAAATATGTTAGAGACTAGGGCTAGTATTTGAATCCAAGCTTTATTCACTACGTGGTAGCTAGAGATTTGTACCAAAAGCCTTGGTGACCTTAGACACTCGCCAACACCTCATACACATCATCAACTTTGGTCTCCCGAACCCAAGTAAAATTTGGATTGATTTCAAATACTAAAAGTTGCCAATTTTTTGCTATTAATGCAGGATCATAAGTCATGAGGATAAGAATTATTCTGCGATGATCCAAAATGATTTGGATGGCAAAGTCATAAAGAAGAGATTTGGCTCTTAGATGAAAACAAAGCCAATGGGTGAGAAGTTAGAAGCAGATACCCAACCTTCCAATTGCAGCAACACTCCTTATCTACATAGGCTAAAAGCAAAAGTTGTGGACACTGGTTTGGTTGAGCAAGCCTTGTCCCACCTCTCCAACTTATTTTTACTGGCTCAAATTCTCAGTAGAAGCAGAATTCAACTCAGGAGCTACGCCGCTAGGATATGGCTATGGACATCTCACCCATCTAGCAACAATAATAGTTGAATACCCATCATAAGCAGTTGAGTTTAGCTCAATATAAGGAGCTCCAAGAATTGACTGATGATGATGCCATCATCTTCATCAACAACCACAACCAACGCGAGGTGCAGCTAAAAGTTAGTGATGTAACATCCCAAAAAATATCTGTTTAATTATAAATCATCATTTTATAATATTCAAGATTTTTAGGAATTTTTCTAGAATTTTTCGAAAATGACGAATATTTTAATATATTTCTCATTTTGCGTACGCACTGAGCTGACAATCGCTGAGGTCAGTGTAACGCTCTGGAAATTATTTATTTCACCAAAAATAGTCATTTTCTAATATTTGTGATTTAAGTGAATTCTTTCGGAATTTTCGGAAACGATGAATATTTTAATATATTCTTCGTTTTGCGCAAACGTTTAGCAGAGTCGGGAAAATGACTGTAATGCTTCAAAAATTGGAAAATTATACGACAAATAGTCATTTTATAATATTTACAATTTTTGAGAATTTTCTGGGATTTTTCCGAAAACGTCGAATATTTTAATATATTTCTCGTTTTGCATGCATGCTGGGCAGAACTGGAGAAACGCGATATTTCCTCCGAGAACCTTGAACTATGGACATGTCGATGGGGGATCTTACTAAACCCGAGGCTGGACACAGTTTACGAGGTTCTACGTTTTTTGAGAAATTATAACAGATAAAACAAAACAATACTGCAAAAAATTTATCTGTCAGATTAATTAAATATTGACTTCTGTCAACTGTAACTATTATCCATTGGATAATAGTGTGTAATAAAAATCCAATCACATTATCCTAATGCAATCTACTTTATGTCTAATTCATCCACTTTAATTCAAATTTAATGTTAAATAATCAAAGCTTCTTTGAGAAGCTTTGACCAAACAATGACCCAAATGCCCTTAGCTTCCAATGGAAGCCAAAAACTCTCTCCTCTCCTCTCTCTCAAGCTTGGCAGCAGCCCACACATAGGGGGGGAAATTGGTTGCTTTTCATTTAATCAATTTTACCATACAAGAATTCATTTTAACCAAAACACTTTCTCTCTCATCTTTTCTTCCTTTTTCTTCATTTTCTTCTTCTCCTCCTTCTCTCTATCATAGCTACGGTAGCCCCTCTTCTTCTCCACTCATCCATCACAAAAATTTAAACTAACCACATTTTCTTAATCCTCTCATCCTCCTAAACTTCTTTCTTGCTTGGAGCTTCTTGAAATTCCATCATCTTCAACACTTTCTTCAAGCTTCAAGTTTGGAGTTTTTGTGTAAGTTTCAAGACCCTTCTCCTCCTCTCTTCATTTTCGTGGTCATGGTCATCTTGGTGACCACCCATGCTTTATTTTTCAAGCATTGGTGTTGTTTTAACAAAGTTGAAATTTCTAGGGTTTTGGAGAGTGCAAATCCGAAATTTACAAGGAGCTCTCTTGGAGTTTCTATTGATTTCTACACTTGGGTAAGAGGAAGACACTCCTCCTCAACCTCTTTTAGCATCTAGGAACCTTGGTTGTGTTATTTGTGGAAAAACCCTAATGAGGGTTATTCTTTAATTTTGTAATTAGTATGTTTGTGTGTTGATTTTACTTTGTTTATGCTATTGGATTGATTGGTTGTGTATAATAGTATATTGGATTGGATTGGATGTCTTGAAATGGAAGAAGATGAATTTGGAGTGGCTCTTGGAGGGTCACGGTTTTGAGGGTTAAAAATTAAGTAAATTGTAGTCAAGTTGTAACAAGCATGAGACTTAAATTAACCAAGTGATAAAATGGAATTTAATGGAAAGAAAACTTGGAGTTGAGACCTCCTTAGTGGCCACAGTTTTGAGCCTAAAATTGGAGTTAATGGTGAATCAATGCAACAAGTAAAGGATTAAGTGAATTAAGAGTGTAACCTATAATGTGATAAATTGAAAAGATTTGAGAATTGAACCCCTAGAGAGGCCACGGCCTCTAAGACGTTTTAGGTGTAATTATGTAACTTTGGTAACTTGGAAGCATAAGCAATTATGAAATTAAAAACCTATGTAATGGGGTAAATAATTAATAAATTGGAAAGATTTAATAAAATCAAAGATTACATAAATTTTAAAGAACTAAGAGTGAGATTGTCATAAGACTTAAGGTAATTACAAGTGAGTGAAGAACAAGAGAGTGTGAGGCCTAAGGACTTGAATAATTTACAAATTGTATGAAATTAAATTACCTTGGAAGATTTAAATTAATTGTAATATTTGGATTGGACATGAACCTTGAAAAAGGAAACAAATTCTAAGTTAGGATTCATAATGAACCTAAGAATGTACCAATTGATTTGATCTTTATATTAAGACATTATGGGTCTAGGTGAGTGACCATTCATGTGTTGATGCTTATCTTGGCCAATTGTGGCATATTATAGAATTGTGTGAAATTGTGAATTATACATGTTCATGCATAGAGTCTTATGCATTGTGAATGTCCTGTGGACTGTTGTAAGGCCAAGTTGCCTAGGAGATTGAACACACCTTAGTGCGGGTGCGAGTAGACTAGTGTAGGTCATGTTTGACCTTGGGGGCGTCGGGGTGCGAGTCCTCCACAATGGGCAGTTGGTAGCTCTTCTGTCCGTGGGGCAAACCGATGCAAACGCACCGACGATTCGGACTGAGACACTGTCCTATATCGTGATCTAGCGTGGACTGTTTGTACAATGCCTGATGTGCACGTAGAAATTATTGATGTATAGCACTTTGGCTGCGGCAGCCGAGTTACAGACATGTCTCCTGATCTTTCTCTCCGACTGTTTGTGTCTAGCTCCATGGAGTAGGATTTTGAGTACCGTGAGTACATGCATTATGGAATATGAAATCATCTGATAATTACTGCTTCGTGAATTTGAACTGTTTTGTTTAATGTTGCAATAAATGACTACCTGGAACTGTTTATCTGCTTATTATTGAATTTACTGCCTATTACTTGGATATGTTGTTTTTGAACTGCTACCTGGGCGCATTGCGCAGCTTTGTTTCTGGCTGCTATAATTGGTAATGATGGTAGGATGTTTTACCTCTTTTTCTGTGTTTCTATTATTTGCTTCCTGTGTGTACACTGTATTGATTGAAGACAACGGCAAGGAGGCGGAAGAACTCAATTTTCCTGGCTTCTGGCCCGAACAAGACTAGCATCTACTGAGGCGATGGCGGCACGTATACGCAGATTTCTAGGTGATGTGCGTCTGACCTTCCTCGGAGGGCCAGAGTGCTGGCATATCAACTTGAACTCCGATCGTTGCGTCTATCTGGGAGATGTGTCGATTGCCCTAGCCTGGAGACATCATGAGGCGCTGATCCTCACCTGCCATGTCAGCCTGCGGCTGGAGTTCTACCTACCCATTCGAGAGATGTGGGGTGATCGTTACTACACCCCTTGGGAGGACTCTTTTGATTCTACTGCTTGGGCTCCTGCCCGTGGTTCCGTGGTTCCCATGGAGGTTTCCTCTGAAGAGGAGGATCCTGTTGAGGACCCGGACACGGCCCCTCCTCCTTTGAGGGATTGATTTTACTGGTAGCTACTGATGGCTACCAGCGTTTTATTTTGGGGGCCTGATGTATTATTTTTTTGGTGGGCTATATATTCTGATATCTCTGGGGTTTATATGTTTAATCCCATGGGGCAGGTATAGTTTTGCTTTTTTTGGAAATTTCCAGGTTGTATCTAAAGTATATTTGGCATCTAAATATATGTGTATGTGTATGTTATTCAGACGTGGGTTTCTGTTTACTGTTTTGTTCGTTACCGTTATTCATATTCCGCATTAATAAATTAACAAAAAAAATATACCACCAATTTTACTCACGTATTGAAGTACTAAGCAAGTTAATTTTGAACTAATGAACCGGGTCTTAATTGTTTAAAAATTTATTTTCCGCATTTTATTTTATGTTGAATAATGTGACATTCCCTCTCCAAAAAGGGGCGTTACATTAAGTTGGTATCAGAGCCCCGGTTTATATTACTTTGGGTCTTGTATGTGAGTCTGTCTTGTTTGTGCTTTGTGAATCTCTGTGATTGGTGTTTTGAATGAAATCCCTCTGACTTTCCTTATGTTTTCAGTAATCTGATTTAAGAGAAAAGCGAGATGGCGAGAAGTGGAGAAATTGCAGCTGCTATAGAAGCGATGCAGAGGATGGCGGAAGTCATCGCCCAACAGAATGAGCGTGCTGCTCAGCAACAAGAGAGAGCTACTCAACAGCTCGAGGCGACCGCTGATGCACAGAACTTAGCAGAGTTTCGTCGCCACAACCCTTCGCAATTCAAGGGAGAATTTTATCCAGACAAGGCTAGTCTGTGGATCAAAGAGCTGGAGAAAGTCTTTCGTGGTATGAATTGCATTGAAGATAAGAAGGTGAACTATGCTACCTTCATGCTTGTGGGCAACACCGAAGACTGGTGGAACAGAGCTCAGAGAGCACTGGAAGCCGAAGGAACTGACATCACATGGGATGTGTTCAAGAACAAGTTCTTGGACAAATATTTTCCTACAAATGCGAGACATGCGAAAGAGATGGAATTCCTCAACCTGCGACAAGGGAGCATGACCATTAGTGAATATGTGGCCAGATTTGAAAACCTGGAGAAGTTCTCAACACACTACCAACATCAAACCGATGAAGCCTGGAAGTGTTGGAAATTCACTGAAGGACTGAGGTACGAAGTGAAGAAGGCCGTGATCACCCTAAAAATAAAGATGTTTTCGAAACTGTTGGACACATGCTGTGAAGTTGAGGCCTTGGAACAGGCTAGAGACAATAGGAGCAAGAACTTTGGGCCTGCGAGGTTCCAAAGGGGTGGAGGCAATAGTTTAAACCGCTTCCAAAAGAAGCCTTATTCCCGACCAACGAGAAACCCGCAACAAACTGGTGGAAGTTCTGGTGGAGGTTCTTCTGGGAACTAAACTGGTCAGAATGTGACATATCCGTCCAAATGCCTAAAGTGTGGGAAAGATCATCTCACGAGAGACTGCACGATCAAGGGAATCATCTGCTTCAGATGTACCAAACCGGGCCACGTGTCTAGAGACTGCAATCAGACAAAGGCTAAACCTTCAGTCAATGCAACTCGAGCCAAGAAACCACAAACCGGAGGTCGAGTTTACACCATGAGCGGAGCTGAAGCCTCTGAATCCGAAGACTTGATTCAAGGAGAAAGCACCATAGAAGGTAATCTTTTAAAAGTACTGTATGACTCTGGGGCAACCCATTCTTTCATATCATATGACTGTGTGCTACGACTTGGCTTACCTGTGTCTGAACTACCCTTTGATTTGACTGTTTCAACCCCTACTGATAAACCAGTAGTTACTACCAAAGTCTGCTTGAAGTGTCCCCTAATTATTGAAGGTCGAATCTTTTCTGTCGATTTGATCTGTTTACCTCTTTCACAACTAGATATAATCTTAGGGATGGACTGATTACCTTCCAATCATGTTCTATTAGATTGCTCTAGAAAAACCATAGTCTTTCTTGTGGATGAAGATTCTAGATACTTGACGACCAACCAAGTGCGAGCTTTCTTGAAAGAAGGAGCTCAAGGATACATGCTACTATCTTCTTTGAAAGTCGAGAGCGAGGCTGATCTGAGCACTATTCCTCTGGTGAAGGAGTTTCCTGAAATCTTCCCCAAAGATGTACCTGGTTTACCACTGACGCGTGAGATATAGTTTGTTATTGACCTTGTACCGGGAGCTGGTCCCGTGTCTATAGCACCTTATAGGATGTCGCCAACAAAATTAGCAGAACTTAAGAAATAGTTAGAGGAGCTTTTAGAGAAACAGTTTGTCAGGCCGAGTGTATCACCATGGGGAGCACCAATGTTACTAGTTCGAAAGAAGGATGGTACCTCGAGGTTATGTGTGGACTATAGGCAGTTGAACAAGTTGACAATTAAGAACAAGTATCCATTCCCAAGAATCGACGACATGATGGACCAACTGAGGGGAGCAGTGGTATTTTCTAAGATTGATCTGAGATCCGGGTATCATCAAATAAGAGTGAAGACGGAGGATATACCCAAGACTGCTTTTCATACCCGATACGGTCATTACGAATACCTTGTGATGCCGTTTGGTGTCACGAATGCACCTGCTATCTTTATGGACTACATGAACAGGATCTTTCGTCCTTACTTGGACAAGTTTGTTGTCGTTTTCATCGATGACATCCTGATATATTCCCAGAATCAGGAGGATCATGCTGAACACCTCAGCATGATTCTTCAGATTTTGAAGGAGAAAGAACTGTATGCAAATTGTCGAAGTGTGAGTTTTGGCTTGATGAGGTGAAGTTTTTGGGCCATGTGATCTCGAAGGAAGGGATTGTAGTGGATCCGTCCAAAGTAGAAACAGTGCTATAGTGGGAACAACCGAAGTTAGTGATGGAAGTTCGTAGCTTCGTGGGTTTAACCGATATTATAGAAGATTCATAGAAGGATTTTCCAAAATTGCCGGACCGCTTACTCAGTTGACAAAGAAAGACAAGACTTTTGAATGGATTGATAACTGCGAGCAAAGTTTCCAAGAGTTAAAGAAACGACTGACTACCTCACCCGTATTGGTGCTACCTGATCTGAATGAGCCATTCGAGGTGTACTGTGACGCTTCGTACCAAGGATTGGGGTCTGTTCTTATGCAACACAGAAGAGTGGTAGCTTATGCTTCGCAACAGTTGCGAGTACATGAAAAGAACTATCCGACGCATGATTTGGAGCTGGCAACTATGGTTTTTGCTCTGAAGATATGGAGGCATTTCCTCTATGGAGCAACGTTCAACATCTTCAGTGACCACAAAAGTTTAAAGTACTTGTATGATCAGAAGGAGCTGAACATGAGACAGCGAAGATGGTTAGAATTCCTGAAGGACTACGACTTTCAACTGTTGTACCACCCTGGCAAGGCAAATGTCGTGGCTGACGCCTTGAGTAGGAAGACCGTCAGTGTTTCTGCACTAATGATCAAGGAAAGAGAGCTCATCAAACAATTTAGAGATACTTGGTCATTTGTCAAGTTGGAACCCGGAAAGATTAGTATGAATATGGTTACCATCTCAAGTGAACTAAAGGAGGACATAAGAGAAAAACAAAAAGTCGACAAATTCTTGTAAGAAGTGAGAGAGTTAATGAAGCAAGGTAAGGAAATGGAATTCGAGGAAGGAACGGATGGAATTCTGAGATTTCGGGGTAGAGTCTGCATTCCCCGTGACCAAGAGCTTAAACAGTATATTGTGGAACATGCTCACACCAGCATGCTAAATATGCATCTGGGCATAACGAAGATGTACCAAGACTTGAAGAAGTTGTTCTGGTGGCATGGGATGAAGAGCGATGTTACTAGATGTGTATCGACTTGTCTAGTTTGTCAAAAAGCTAAGGTGGAACATCAAAGACCTGCAGGATTGCTACAACCATTGTCTATTCCTGAATAGAAATGGGACAGCATTGCAATGGATTTTGTCATGGGTTTGCCAAGAATAGGAAGAGGACACGATTCAATTTGGGTAATAGTTGATCGACTCACAAAGTCGGCTCATTTCCTTTTGATCAACATAAGGTACAGTTTGGAGAAGTTGACCCCAACTGTACATTGGAGAGATTGTTAGGCTGCATGGTGTGCCTACAAATATTGTTTCGGATAGGGATCCGAGGTTTACTTCAAATTTTGGCAGAGTCTACAGGCATCGTTGGGAACAAAGTTACGTCTGAGTTCAGCGTACCACCCACAAATCGACGGACAATCTGAAAGAACGATCCAATCTCTAGAAGGTTTGCTTAGAGCTTGTACAATAGAACAGACTGGAAGTTGGGATGAAGTTCTACCATTGATAGAATTCACTTATAACAACAGTTATCATTCGAGTATAGGGATGGCACCCTATGAAGCTCTGTATGGACGACGGTGTCGGACACCTTTGTGTTGGTACCAAGACGGTGAGCGTCTCACGATTGGACCGGATATCATTCAACAGACGACTGAGAAGGTCAAGATGATTCAAGAGAAGATGAAGATTGCTCAGAGCCGACAAAAGAGTTATGCAGACAAGAGGAGAAAGCCTCTTGAGTTTGAAGAAGGTGAGCATGTGTTCTTGAAAGTCACACCCACGACTGGGGTTGGCCGGGTTTTGAAATCTAGAAAACTCACCCCAAAATTCCTTGGACCTTACCAAATTCTTCGCCGGATAGGTCCAGTAGCTTACCAGATAGCCTTACCCCCTTTTCTTTCCAACATACACAATGTCTTCCATGTGTCACAACTTCGTAAGTATTTGCCTGACCCAAGTCATGTCATAGCACCAGACACAGTACAGTTGAAAGAGAACTTGACCTATGAGGCACCTCCTGTGAGAATCGAGGATCGACGGATCAAGCAACTTAGAGGCAAGGAGATTCCATTAGTAAAGGTGATCTAGAATGAGACGACTTGTGATGCAACTTGGGAATTGAAGGACAAAATGAAAGAGCAACACCCATATCTCTTCTAAGGTACGTAAATTTCGAGGACAAAATTCCTTTTAGTAGGGGAGTGTTGTAACATCCCGAAAATATCTGTTTAATTATAAATCATCATTTTATAATATTCAAGATTTTTAGGAATTTTTCTAGAATTTTTCGGAAACGACAAATATTTTAATATATTCCTCGTTTTTACGTGCGCACTGAGCTGAGAATTGCTGAGGTCAGTGTAACGCTTCGGAAATTATTTATTTCACCACAAATAGTCATTTTCTAATATTTGTAATTTATGTGAATTCTTTCAGAATTTTCGGAAACGATGAATATTTTAATATATTTCTCGTTTTGCGCGAACATTTAGCAGAGTCGGGAAAACGACTGTAATGCTTCAAAAATTAAAAAATTATATGATGAATAGTCGTTTTATAATATTTTCAATTTTGAGAATTTTCTGAGATTTTTTCGGAAATGTCGAATATTTTAATATATTTCTCGTTTTACGTGTGCACTGGGCAGAACCGGAGAAACGCGATGTTTCCTCCGAGAACCTTGAACTATGGACATGTTGACGGGGGATCTTACTAAACCCAAGGCTGGACACAGTTTATGAGGTTCTACGTTTTTCGAGAAATTATAACAGATAAAACAAAACAATACTGCGAAAAATTTATCTGTCAGATTAATTAAATACTGACTTCTGTCAACTGTAACTATTATCCATTGGATAATAGTGTGTAATAAAAATCCAATCACATTATCCTAATGCAATCTACTTTATGTCTAATCCATCCACTTTAATTCAAATTTAATGTTAAATAATCAAAGATTCTTTGAGAAGCTTTGACCAAATAATGACCCAAATGCCCTTAGCTTCCAATGGAAGCCAAAAACTCTCTCCTCTCCTCTCTCTCATGCTCGGCAGTAGCCCACACATAGGGGGGAAATTGGTTGCTTTTCATTTAATCAAATTTACTATACAAGAATTCATTTTAACCAAAACACTTTCTCTCTCATCTTTTCTTCCTTTTTCTTCATTTTCTTCTTCTCCTCCTTCTCTCTACCATAGCTACGGTAGCCCCTCTTCTTCTCTACTCATCCATCACAAAAATTTAAACCAACCACATTTTCTTAATCCTCTCATCCTCCTAAACATCTTTCTTGCTTGAAGCTTCTTGAAATTCCATCATCTTCAACACTTTCTTCAAGCTTCAAGTTTGGAGTTTTTGTGTAAGTTTCAAGACCCTTCTCCTCCTCTCTTCATTTTCGTGGTCATGGTCTTCTTGGTGACCACCCATGCTTTATTTTTCAAGCATTGGTGTTGTTTTAACAAAGTTGAAATTTCTAGGGTTTTGGAGAGTGCAAATCTGAAATTTACAAGGAGCTCTCTTGGAGTTTCTATTGATTTCTACACTTGGGTAAGAGGAAGACACTCCTCCTCAACCTCTTTTAGCATCTAGGAACCTTGGTTGTGTTATTTGTGGAAAAACCCTAATGAGGGTTATTCTTTAATTTTGTAATTAGTATGTTTGTGTGTTGATTTTACTTTGTTTATGCTATTGGATTGATTGGTTGTGTATAATAGTATATTGGATTGGATTGGATGTCTTGAAATGGAAGAAATGAATTTGGAGCGGCTCTTGGAGGGTCACGATTTTGAGGGTTAAAAATTGGGTAAATTGTAGTCAAGTTGTAACAAGCATGAGACTTAAATTAACCAAGTGATAAAATGGAATTTAATGGAAGGAAAACTTGGAGTTGAGACCTCCTTGGTGGCCACGGTTTTGAGCCCAAAATTGGAGTTAATGGTGAATCAATGCAACAAGTAAAGGATTAAGTGAATTAAGAGTGTAACCTATAATGTGATAAATTGAAAAGATTTGAGAATTGAATCCTTAGAGAGGCCACGGCCTCTAAGACTTTTTAGGTGTAATTATGTAACTTTGGTAACTTGGAAGCATAAGCAATTATGAAATTAAAAACCTATGTAATGGGGTAAATAATTAATAAATTGGAAGGATTTAATAAAATCAAAGATTACATAAATTTTAAAGAACTAAGAGTGAGATTGTCATAAGACTTAAGGTAATTACAAGTGAGTGAAGAACAAGAGAGTGTAAGGCCTAAGGACTTGAATAATTTACAAATTGTATGAAATTAAATTACCTTGGAAGATTTAAATTAATTGTAATATTTGGATTGGACATGAACCTTGAAAAGGGAAACAAATTCTAAGTTAGGATTCATAATGAACCTAAGAATGTACCAATTGATTTGATCTTTATATTAAGACATTATGGGTCTAGGTGAGTGACCATTCATGTGTTGATGCTTATCTTGGCCAATTGTGGCATATTATAGAATTGTGTGAAATTGTGAATTATACATGTTCATGCATAGAGTCTTATGCATTGTGAATGTCCTGTGGACTGTTGTAAGGCCAAGTTGCCTAGGAGATTGAACACACCTTAGTGCGGGTGCGAGTAGACTAGTGTAGGTCATGTTTGACCTTGGGGGCGTCGGGGTGCGAGTCCTCCACAATGGGCAGTTGGTAGCTCTTCCGTCCGTGGGGCAAACCGATGCAAACGCACCGACGATTCGGACTGAGACACTTGTCCTATATCGTGATCTAGCGTGGACTGTTTGTACAATGCCTGATGTGCACGTAGAAATTATTGATGTATAGCACTTTGGCTGCGGCAGCCGAGTTACAGACATGTCTCCTGATCTTTCTCTCCGACTGTTTGTGTCTAGCTCCATGGAGTAGGATTTTGAGTACCGTGAGTACATGCATTATGGAATATGAAATCATCTGATAATTACTGCTTCGTGAATTTGAACTGTTTTGTTTAATGTTGCAATAAATGACTACCTAGAACTGTTTATCTGCTTATTATTGAATTTACTGCCTATTACTTGGATATGTTGTTTTTGAACTGCTACCTGGGCGCGTTGCGCAGCTTTGTTTCTGGCTGCTATAATTGGTAATGATGGTAGGATGTTTTACCTCTTTTTCTGTGTTTCTATTATTTGTTGCCTGTGTGTACACTGTATTGATTGAAGACAACGGCAAGGAGGCGGAAGATCTCAATTTTCCTGGCTTCTGGCCCGAACAAGACTAGCATCTACTAAGGCGATGGCGGCACGTATACGCAGATTTCTAGGTGATGTGCGTCTGACCTTCCTCGGAGGGCCAGAGTGCTGGCATATCAATTTGAACTCCGATCGTTGCGTCTATCTGGGAGATGTGTCGATTGCCCTAGCCTGGAGACGTCATGAGGCGCTGATCCTCACCTGCCATGTCAGCCTGCGGCTGGAGTTCTACCTACCCATCCGAGAGATGTGGGGTGATCGTTACTACACCCCTTGGGAGGACTCTTTTGATTCTACTGCTCGGGCTCCTGCCCGTGGTTCCGTGGTTCCCATGGAGATTTCCTCTGAAGAGGAGGATCCTGTTGAGGACCCGGACACGGTCCCTCCTCCTTTGAGGGACTAATTTTACTGGTAGCTACTGATGGCTACCAGCGTTTTATTTTGGGGGCCTGATGTATTATTTTTTTGGTGGGCTGTATATTCTGATATCTCTGTGGTATATATGTTTAATCCCATGGGGCAGGTATAGTTTTGCTTTTTTTGGAAATTTTCAGGCTGTATCTAAAGTGTATTTGGCATCTAAATATATGTGTATGTGTATGTTATTCAGACGTGGGTTTCTGTTTACTATTTTGTTCCTTACCGTTATTCATATTCCGCATTGATAAATTAACAAAAAAATATATATATACCGCTAATTTTACTCACGTATTGAAGTACTAAGCAAGTTAATTTTGAACTAATGAACCGGGTCTTAATTGTTTAAAAATTTATTTTCCGCATTTTCTTTTATGTTGAATAATGTGACGTTCCCTCTCCAAAAAGGGGTGTTACAAGTGACATTCAAATTAACAAAGGCAACGCTGACACAACACCTCCTAGTAATTCTTTCCTAGACTCGGCTCCATATTACCATTGGATACATGATAACTTCACAAAATGTAGTTATTTGTGCCTAACATCTATGCTCTATTGATTGCTTAGTCCTTATTCTTAGGCATATTTGGGAGATTTTAGGCTTATATTTGTCAAATGCAATTTGAATATCTTCCTATATGTTATTGAGCAAATTTTGCATATTCTTTGAGCGATTAAGTGAATTTATAACTTATATTTGACTTGATGATTTCTCTAATATAGGATGAGCTCAAAAGAGATGAATTGATGCAAGGCAAGGCCCAACATTGGAGGAGGAAGCAAAGGAAGCATTCTAGCAAAGCATGTCACAGCGTTGGGTATATCACGCCGCGGCGTGATGCGCATCACCTACTGTCATTACTTATACCTGAGGCATGCGCACTGCGGCGCAAGGAAGTGCACGCCACGGCGTGAGGCTGTAAACTGAGCCTATAAATAGATTTTTATCAAATTTTCTTAGGATGGCCGTTTAGGGTTAGAAAAGTTATGTTAGGTCTTCATTCTGAGGCTGAGAGGAGGCCTGGGGAGCCAAGGTTGGAGGTCATCTTCCTCATGTAGGAAGATTCAAGCATCAAAGATCAAATCCATGAGCTTTATTCCTTCTCCCTTTTCTTTCTTCTCTTCCATTATCTTGAACATGTATTTTGTGATTCTATTTTCGTGTTCATTGAGTAGCTGAGCTGTATTTAGGGAATACTTTGGATCCTCCCATTAATATTAATGATATTATTCTTCTTTGAGTTTATATTGATGTTTAGTTTTGTTCAATCATATTGATCTTAATGCTCTTGAGTGCTTGATCAACATTTAAGCTGATTTGATAAAAGCTAATGAACCTAGACATAAGAATTTGGATTTGAGATCATAGATATGGTTTATGCATGTTCAATTCCATTCTAATGGTGGGATGAGTTGATTCGCTAATAGGATAGAAATATACCTTTTAGACATGCATAACAGGTATTTGAGAATAGACCTTAATGAGTGCAGTTTGCTCTAGTTCTCATGAAAACATAATGAATTAGGTAAATGAAATATGGTTGATTAACCCCTAGACATAGGCTTTCAACTAAAATAGACTCTCAAGCTAACTTAACTCATTCGTTAATGTTGTTTAAAGAGTTGCATATTTTTAATTGAAGTGGGAGGTGAAAAATGATTCATTAATCTCTAACCATTATCTTTTTTGCTTTCCATTTATTGCTTTTTAGTCTTTAGTTTATTTCCTTTTTCCTATTTTTATGCTCTTGAATAGAATTATATAAGTTATTAGTTAATACTTAGCATTGGAAGTAAACTTATCCTCATAGGAACAATATCTTATTCTTCACTGTATTACTTGAATGACCCGTACACTTGCGGTACACAAAAGGTCTAACAAGTTTTTGGCGCCGTTACTAGGGACAAGGCATTATTTCTGTATTGTTAATATTGACAACAAGTTTATGTAGTTTTAATTCAAGTTTTATTTTAGTTCAATTCAATAAGTCCATTGGGACAAGTTATGGTCCTTTAGTTTTTATGTTGTGGTTGTTTTGCATAAATATGTAGTAAGTTTGATTTTTATGGATTTAATATGTTTTTTTTTGTACATTTTGTAAATTAAGCTTTTATACAACTTTTGCAGGTGCTGGAGGCCACAATGAAGCAAATTTGGATACAACATAAAGTTTGCTGTAGAATTCTACAGTCTGACCTCTCACACCGTGGCGCGCCAAGCTTTCGCTGTGGCGTTCTTGGCTCTGTCTCATCAAGATTTCAAACTTGAGAGCTAGACGCCGCAACACACCAATGTCACGCCGCGACATTCTGTTCTCAACTTATCAGGGTTTGAGATTCCTGAGCTAGACATCACGGCGCACCCTAATTCACGCCATGGCGTAGCACCCTATTTTATATTTTCTATTTATTTTTCATGTTTTTCTTTATTTATTAATGCTCAATTCTAATATGACTACTATTTTGAATGGCTCAGGTACCCTATAGACCATGTACAACAAAGACACAACTTCACTTTAGTTTGGGGGAGTATCATTACATGTTTTTTTTTCTATTTTAATGCTTAATGTATAACATGTTTTGATGTTCTAAGTATGCAGTGGTAATAGTCACCATACTAACATGATTATATTTTGTTTTGGCTATCACTGATGAGCTGTTAATAAAATTTTCAATTTTCAATGTTCTACACATGATGTTATGCATTCTTGAATTGAAAATGATGGATTTATTTGAAATGCATGACATATTGTCAATTGCTAGTATAGTTTGGTTGTCCAATGATATAAATGGTTACAGTTTGACCTTTGTTAGCAAAACCATATGCGATCTTGGAAGCATGTTGATGCAATCTAGTTTGTTTTTATGCATGATATGTTTCCCACTTAGATGCATATGTAATTTTGAAAATGATAAGAGTGTATGTCTAAAGAAAGTTAATGGATGTACATGTAGAGTTTCGATTATCCTTGAAGTTTTTTTTAAACTCTCTTGAGGCGAAATCCTAGGTTATGCATGATTGAGGAAATGATTAGAACATTGTTTGGACCAATTGAGCCTATCAAGCTTACCTTTACATGATGATATCCATAGGTCCCCTTTAAAGCTTTTTAATTGTTTGGCCTTATTTATTTTTCATTACCATTGTGTTTGTTAACCTGTTAACCATTCTAATGCATGTGAAAATATTGCATTTTCTTCCTACCATCATTGTTTGTTCAGTATATGCTATGTTATTTCTTGAAGTGAGTTCAGTGATTAAGGGTATTATGTACGTATTTTACAAAAATGAGCCTGAAGGAACCAAATGCAGCAAAAGAAAAGAATTGCTTTGTATAAGTAAAAAAAAAAGAAAAATAGAAAGGAGACAACAATACAAATAAAAGAAAGAAGAAAACTTAAAAAAAAAGATAAGCATCGAATGGTTCTGACAACTTTTATTCTTTCACAATTGAATACCTTGATAGTTTCACTTGGTCTCAAGACTTGAAATAGCATGTGTATGTTTCTCAATGTTTGTGTTAAATCCTTTCCCTTTCTGTTCATGAACCCAATACCATTAGCCTTACATTACAAGCTGTTAAAGTCCATTCTGATCCTCAGTTCTATGTGATTTACATTAGTGGAGAGATAGTTTAGATTCAATTTTATGAATTAAATGATTCAAATACATGTATGGCTATAAACTTATCCGGATGTGCATGACTTGAATAGGAGAAGTTTATCTTGTATGTTTGTGGGAAGTGTGAATTGCACGAAATGATGCTTTGATTTTTGGCATGTTAAGGATTGTGTATGTGTGGAGCTGATTGTGGACCATTAGCATTCTTTGAGGACTGATGCAATCATTCTACACTGGTTGGGGTGAATCGAAATATTGAAATTATCATATTTGTGGAATACATGTGAGCATGATTGGTTAATGTAAGTTTGCTTAATCATACTTTGTTTTGCTCGAGGACTAGCAAAAACTAAGGTTTGGGGATGTGATAACTTCACAAAATGTAGTTATTTGTGCCCTACATCTGTGCTCTATTGATTACTTAGTCCTTATTCTTAGGCATATTTGGGAGATTTTAGGCTTATATTTGTCAAATGCAATTTGTATATCTTCCTATATGTTATTGAGCAAATTGTGCATATTCTTTGAGTGATTAAGTGGATTTATAACTTATATTTGGCTTGGGGATTTCTCTAATGTAGGATGGACTCAAAAGAGATGAATTGATGCAAGCCAAGACCCAACATTGGAGGAGAAAGCCAAGGAAGCATTCCAACAGAGCACGTCGCAACGCTGGGTATGTCATGCCGCGGCGTGATACGCATCACGTACTGTTAGTACTTACACCCGAGGCATGTGCTCCACGGCACAAGGAAGTGCATGTTGCGGCGTGAGGCTACAAATTGAGCCTATAAATAGATTTTTATTAGATTTTCTTAGGATAGCTGTTTATGGTGAGAAAAGCTGCGCTAGGTCTTCATTCTAAGGCTGAGAG
This sequence comes from Ormosia emarginata, assembly GCA_029884605.1. Classification (NCBI taxonomy): domain Eukaryota; kingdom Viridiplantae; phylum Streptophyta; class Magnoliopsida; order Fabales; family Fabaceae; genus Ormosia; species Ormosia emarginata. Next base: position 7,092,216 of record JAQQTP010000074.1, read on the forward strand.
GAGGCCTGGGGAGCCAAGGTTGGAGGTCATCTTCCTCATGGAGGAAGATTCAAGCAACAAAGATCAAATCCATGAGCTTCATTCCTTCTCCTTTTTCTTTCTTCTCTTACATTATCTTGAGCATGTATTTTGTGATTCTATTTTTGTGTTTATTGAGTAGCTGAACTGTATTTAGGGAATACTTTGGATCCTCCCATTAATATTAATGATATTGTTCTTCTTTGAGTTTATATTGATGTTTGGTTTTGTTCAATCATATTGATTTTAATGCTCTTGAGTGCTTGATCAACTTTTAAGCTGATTTGATAAAATCTAATGAACCTAGACATAGGAATTTGGATTTGAGATCATAAGTATGGTTGATGCATGTTCGATTCCATTCTAATGGCGGGATGAGTTGATTCGTTAATGGGATAGAAATATACCTTTTAGCCATGCATAGTAGGTGTTTGAGAATGGACTTTAATGAATGGAATTTACTCTAGTTCTCAAGGAAACATAGTGAATTATGTAACACCCTAAAAATTCTGTATCTCTTAACCAGTAATTTTGACAGTTAACAGAATTTTACTGTTTAGTAATTTTTGGATACTGTAAAATTATTTTGATTATTCCATCAGCTTATTTGATCATTTTGAGTGATTTACTCCGTGTCAGGAAAATAAAAATTTTCGAGCCGGGAAAAACTTTACGTAATTTAATTTTTACCGTTAGGTTTTAATTATTTTTCGTAATCTGATTTGATATTTGTGTATTTTATAATATTTGTGATTTTTGTAGATGATTATGAAAGTTTTTACTGTTTGTGGGCCCAGGAGGTGTATGTGGGACCAGGTGGCCATACGTGGGCCCAGGTGGGTCTCGCAAAATGAAAATTTTTCTACGCATAGAAAAATTTGTACTGTTTAGACGGAGACAGGGGATCTTACTAAACTTGAATCCGGAAACAGTTTTAGAAAATTTCTTGTACTGTGTTTTGTACTGTATTTAATTATCAGGTGATAAAAATATAGTAAAAATATTATTCGTAGGGTTATAACAGATATAAAAATAAATATTATGCTGATAAATCCATATTGGTGGTTTGGATATTCACCATCGATTTAATCAACGAAGGAGACTTGATCTTGATTTAATCAACGGTGGAGATTTGATCTTAAAAGTGAATAAGATCATTTATAACCGTCAGATGGAGATTAAATCAAGGGTAGAGATTTAGCCTTATAAAATGGCTATGATCAATTATGACCATTGGATTTGGATTTAATCTATGGTGGAGATTGAGTCTTAAAAAGTGACAAAGACCATTTATGACCCTTGGATGTAAAGTTTGAAGGAGTAATCTTAACCCTTCATTTTGGAGACACATCTAAGGGCTAGGATTTAAAGAAGAAAGATCCAATGGCCTAAATTAAGTCTTCTATCTAAAGCTATACCTAAAGTCTACCTTAATCCTAACCATTGAATTAATCAATGGCTTAGAATGCTTCAAATAATTGTTTGGACTTTTAAGATTGAATCTTAACCATTGATTTAATCTATGGTTGAAATTTGGTCTTATATAATTGCTTAGAGTTCAATTGTGACCCTTGGATGGCAACATGGAAGGAGAGATCTTGACCATCCATTTAGTAGCTTCATCTAAAGGCTAAGATTAAAGGAGGAAGAAGATCCAATGGTCCAAGTTTGTTACTATCACTTGGAAACTCTCCAATTATTTGGTGTCTTTGACTAACACTCTAAGAATTCACTCAATTCTCTTTTCACTCTACGGCAATGTTAGGAAAAAGGGGGCCAAAATCATTTTATGCATTTGCTATCATAATTCATCTTTGTCTCCTCCAAAAAGCCAAGACTTCATCAAATATTTTCTCTCCACTCTTCTCCTCTAAGTTTCGGCCAAGCACTCCAAGTATACCCTCCATCACTCTTTAATTTCAACTAACCATATTTCTTTAATCCTTACCTTATTCTAAGCAACTTTCATGTTGGAGACTTTCTCTAAATCATTCATTTTCAAGGAGTTTTTCCAAGAGCAAGTTCTAAGGTTTTTGAGGTGAAGTGTAAGGAAACTTCATTTCTTCTCTTCTTTTTCATGATCTAAACCATGTTTGATCCATGGTTCCTCTTAATCAAACTTAGTATACTAATTTTTATGTATTTTGTTTTGTATTTGAGAAGCCCTTGGTGGTGAAGGACTTGGAAAAAAAAGCAAAACAAAGAGCTTTTGAGGATCTTCAAGAGGTAAGAGGGAGATCCACCTCACCAACCAAGTATGGTGGTGAGAGATGGTTTTATATTTGGTAGATGGTGAATCCATGTGATGATTCATATCCATGGTCTTGTAATTTATTTGTGGGTGTTTATGTTCTTTAATTATTTGTCTATGCTTGGTATGCTTTGCATGATTTTATGGCTTTGATAGTATGCTTAAAATATGTATGATAAGTATATGGCATGCTTGTAGTATTTATGATGAAATATGTATGTGTATGCCATGATGTGTTGATGGAAAGGAAATCAATTTTTGGCTCCAATGGCCAAGGGAGAAGGCTACGGTTTTTGATACCCTTAATTAGGGTTCATGTTGAAATTTTTCAAGAACAAGAGAATTGATTTTTGGGTCCCTAAGAACATGGTGAATTTCGGCCAAGACACCTCAAAATAAGTGTTCACAAATTAATATTTTCATGAATGATGAAAATGGATGATTTGAAGAATATGGAAAATAAACAAAGGGTTTGTTTTTCAAGAGAACAAGAACGCGGTTTTGAAGGGATTTTTATTGATTTATTTTATGTAAAAAGTTTCTAAGTGTTTATTAAACTTGATTTCGAAAAATGAAACGGGTAAACGTTGATTTTAAAGATTTGCAAAGAAATTGAAAAAGAATTTGCAAAGAAAGTGAAAAAGGATTTACAAAGAAAGTAAAAAAGAATTTGAACAAATGGGTTTGGTTTTATAACCATATGTCTTGCGGTTTTGAAAACAAAGATTTTAATGGTTTTGTTTGTGTGAAAATAGAAATGATAAATAATTGAGTTAGAAGGAAAAATGTTTGATGGCTTCAATGGCCAAATACCCTACGGTTTTGAAAAATTGGTTATGCCTAAATTTTTATGGAACAAAGTGATATTTTATAAAATGAAGTGTTTTATCACTCGAAAGATTTGACAGTTTTCAATGAACACGTTCACGGTTTTTGTAAATGATTTTTAATGGTTTTGTTTGTGTAAAACCATATCAATTTAGAAGGAAAAAAAATATTTGATGGTTTCAATAGTCATGTCCATGTTTTTGAAGGCTTGTAATGCCTTAATTTTTATGAACAAAGTAATTTTCAAAGTGGAAACATAACTTGATTTTGTAACGCCCCTTTTTCTCCAACCTTAGTCGTAAAGGGTAAGGAGAAGGAACGTCACACAATAGTAAAACAATATACGAATGAACACGAGTAATTTGAAAACACACTTTATTCTTAATTTTTTTTTCTTTTTTTTTGAGTCTGGTTAACACTTCCATTAAATGTACATAAGTACTTATTCGTGAATATATCGCATGAAAGAATTAAAATCCAATTTCCTTTTTCCAATGAGATGTTTGACAAATGGTAAAAAAGAAGTCGACGTAGAGTGAAGCGTTGATCATTCATAATATGGATAATTACATACTTTGTACCAAATATACAAGCCTGATTAATTACATTTCCAAGAGATATACAAAAAGCAAAATGTGTACCTACCCCAAGAGATACAAATATACATGCCCACTAACCCAAAGATACATCAGGCTCCCTCAAAATAAACAAACAGCCCTCAGTAGCTATCTACCTAAGACAATCTCTAAGACCGATGAGAACTAGAAGGAACCGTAGATGGATCTTCCATTGGGTCCTCGTCATCCGACGAGACGTCCATCGCAACGACGGAACAACGGGCAGGAGCCCGAGCAGTAGACAAGAAAGAGTTGTCACATGGGGTATAGTACATATCTGCCCACATGTCTCTTACAGGCATATAAAATTCCAGCCAAACAAAAGCATGGAAGTCAAAAATAGAAGCAGTGTAGCGTCCCCACGCTAAGGGCACTGTCACTTCGCCATGGTACACGCATCGATCAGTCTGCACGTTGATGTGCCAACAATCTGGACCACCATGAAAGTTGATCCGCACATAGCCAAAAAAACCACGGGGGCGAAATGACATCTTCAAGAACTTCGATCTCAGTCGAGATAAGGCCAAAAACCCTGGAACTCCGTAGATTCCTTGTCCTCCTCACGAGCGTCTTCTTGGCGATACATGAACCAACCAAATAAAAGAAGTAGAGGAAAATTACAGAAAGAGGTGAGACATCCAGCTTTCAGTACCAAGTTTGGCAGCAAGAAAATAATACGGCGCTGGACGCCCACACATAACACGAATCATACATTTAGCCATAGAAATATTAAAATTAACAGTAACAGTAGAATGACCACCAATAGCGATAAAATCATCAATAACAGGCAGAACAGTGTTCTCAGTAGTTAACAATTTAGGTAGTTATACAGTCATAGATGCTCATGTTCAATGCATTATGAGACTCACAATGCACAATGCAAGAGGGTACCACAAGTTCCTACTCCATGGAGCTAGACATAAACATCTTCGGAGTGAATGATCAAGGAGTAATACCAGTATCTCAGCAGCCTTAAAATATAGTGTGCTTTCTTTTCATAAAAATGTTTGCGCAATGGCTTATACATGGTACCTCAACAGTTGATCGCGACATAGGACAACGTCTCAGTCAGGATCGTCGGTGTGTCGCATTGGTCTATCCCACGGCCCCAGTGGAGCTACCACTGTCTATTGTGAGACACCCACACCTCGACGCCCCCAGGGTCAACAACATATGACACCTACGCTTAGTCTATTCGCACCTGCACATAGGTGTTATTCAACTCCTAGGCACATATTGCCTTACTAACCATGTCCAACGGACCACACATGCATGACGACACAATGTCCAATCATGGCATATCACATACTTATGCATACATATTCCATTTTCCCAAAGTCATGGCATCATGGTTCTCTCAAGTATGAAAATAACAAGGGCTTAGCCCACATAGGGATCCATAAGAAACATTGACAATATTCATATGTATTCATCTACAATATAATCATTCGTAGCATATCGTATTTCATACCACTTAGGTCTCCACACTCCCCAATCTCATTCATGGTCTCTAATGTACATAATATTGAGTTCTCAAGTGGTAAGGCATTTCTTGAAGTTCATTATGGAATCACATTTTAAAATGTTCATTTTTATGAAATCTCCCTCTCTAGAAAGCTTTCCTTACAATTTAAGTCCTTTACTCCCCCTATGGTTGCACTATCTTCACCTTAAAACCTCAATATCATCTTACTGATACTTAGTAGTTTCTGTTACGAGCGCCTAGGCGCCACGTCTGAAGCGCCTGAGCACTGGTGGAGCGCCTAGGCGCTTAAAACGAAGCGCCTAAACGCCCACCAGGTCGAGTTACAGGGGAAATTCTCTGTGTACATAGCGCCTAGGCGCTAAATACACAGCGCCTGAGCGCCAGTGTAAAATCTGGAATTCTACAGAATTCTTTTCTGCAGAACCGTGACCCCCTTCACTATCAAAGTCCCTTATTCATTTTTTTCTAACACCCCCAAAATGTGTTACTTAACATATAATCACAAAATAGCTACATATAAGCTCAAAATCATCAAGACATACAAGGCAAATCCATGTATTCACACCAATCAAACAACCACAAAATCATGGAAATAACACAAAATAACAACGAGAGGGATCCAACAGGGATTCTCTCATCAACAAACACAAGACATTCCCTTACTACCAAGATTGGTTGAAGAGGATCATCTCCCTCTTACCTATTTGGAAGACAACACAATGTACCACTCCTTCTTGCCCTAGATTTTCATTTTCCCCCTTCAAGAAAAACTCCAATGTGAGTGATCACCACAATGTTCACTCAAACCATGAAAAATAGGTTCTTGGTCACCAAGGTGATCAAGAGAAACGAAAATAGCAAGAAAAATGGAAGAAAGTTGAAGGCTTTACCTTAAGGCTCCAAGCTTTTGCTTCAATGGTGGAGGAAAAATGGAAGAAGAAGAAGAAGAACCAAAAGATGGAAACAAGAAAAGGTCTTGGAATGGAGTAAGAAAGTAAGAATCTTTGATGATGAAGCAAGCAAAGGATTGTTGCTTCCAAGAATGGTTGCACGGTGGAGAAGAAGAAGAAGAAGAAAGTGAAATAGAGAAATGGGTATTTGGGGTTAGAGGAATGAGAGTGTAATATTAGGATAAATGAGAGGAATTACTTGGGCTTTCCTTTGAAGCTTCTGCCGTAGAAGAGTGGAGAAAGGGAGAGAGGGAAAAATGAGCCAAATAGGAAATTTCATGGAAGCTTCCTATAATGGGCTTTTAAATTAGCTAAAATCTTTATTTTGAAAATAAGGCAAAAAGGGCTTGACACAAGGTAATTTTTTGAATAATGAGATAAGATTTTTATTACATGTTATTATTTATTGGACAACAGTTTTTGTTGGCAGAAGTCAACATTAACAAATCTGACAGATAAATCCTTTATAGTGTTTTATTATTTTGGCTGTTAGAGTTTCTCGAAAAATGTTAAACCTTGTAAACTGTGTCCGGCCTTGGGTTTAGTAAGATCCCCCGTCGACGTTTTCATAGTTCAAGGTTCTCGAAGAAAATATTTCATTTCTCCGGTTCCGCTCAGCACACACGCAAAATAAGGAATAATATTAAAATATTCTGATTTCTCTGAAAAATCCAGAAAAATTCCAGAAAATCACAAATATTATAAAATGAATACGGATAGTAGAGAAATCAAATTTTTGGGATGCTACAGATTTAATACAAGGATTTGGAAAGGGAATTAGAGCGTTTTATCACTTGAGAGAATATAAATTTTCGTAACGGAAAACAAAGAGAGGTTGAAAACGTTTGAATTTCAATTTATTTTGAAGAAGACTGATTTTGGATATGATTTGGGAAAAATGGGAAATATAATGGTGTTATGAAAATTTACTAACGTATAACTTATTTTCAAGTTTTGAAATACGTTAGAAAATGTTAAGTTTTGAAACATTGATTTATATCATTGGAAAAGTGATTTTTTGTAGATTATATTTTGGAAAAGGATTTATTGAGTAAAGAAATGTGGAAAAAGATTTTCTTGAGTAAGAAAATGTGAAAAATGAAATACAAAGTCATATTATTTTGAGAAAGGTTGAAAAGGAATTTTTGAAGGTTAAGAAATATTTTCTGTAATGAAATGGTGATGAAAAATGTTTTACGTATCTTAAAAACGTGATTTTTAAGCTACGCAATTTGAAAAATGTGTTGAAAATGATATTGATTTATTTAAGTCCAAAATAATGTTTGGAATATTGAGGAATATTTTATGTGAATATAAAATGTTGAAAAATATTTTACGTATCTTAAAAATGATTTGAAATATGATAGAATATTTCTACGCGATTGGTAATATGTCAAAATATTTTTATGTGTTTTGAATTACGTTTAAATATTTTACGTAATTTGAACTACTGTTGAAAAATCAATATGTGATTTAAAAGTGATAGAATATTTTTACATGATTGTGAAAATGACAAAAAATCGTTATGTGATTTGGAAAGTATTTTAAATATTTTGTTACGCGACTTAAAAGAATGATTTTTAAGTTACGCGATTTTAAAACAGTGGAAAAATACTATGCGATTTGAGAAACGTATATTTTTACGCGATTGAGAAAAACATTGAAAAATTAGTACGTGGTTTAAAAGTGCAACAGAAGAGTTGTGGTACTTTGAAAATATAACAGAAATGTTACTGTATTGTGAAAACATAACAGAAGTGTTACGATATTGTGAAAATATAAATAAAACGTTTTGGAATTGTGAAAACGTAACAAAAATGTTACGTGATTGTGAAAACACGACAAAAGTGTTTTATGACTATAAAAATATAATAACATGATGATTACTGTTAAAACAACGTCCATACACTGTTTGTGAAAATGACAAGTTTTGCCTGTGATTGGCATTTGGTGCATTTTATATGCATTGGAAAGATATGGCTGTGATTGGCATTGGTGCATTATACATGCATTGGAAAAATATGCGTTGAGGCATATGATTACATTGAACAAATGAAATTGAAAGATTTGACCCTTGTGGTTAGACTTGCACTGATATATTTGTGCATTGTATAAAGTATAGCTAATAAGCTATTTTGGCCCTTGTGGTTGAAGAGGGAATGAGAACTGATACTGAGATCTATGATGGATCTTAGGGGCGTCAAGGCGCGGCGGTCGACCAGTAGATATCCGTCTGTGGGCTAAGGCTGGACCATATGCCACTTGGCGATGCAGTCCGTTGCAATGCATTGACGATACCCGACAAGAACACGATTCTTTTCAATGATTGGGAGATTGTCTGTGGGCTTAGGCTGGGCAATTAACCAGAGCATTCTTCTCGAAATTGTGAAAACCTCCATGGAGTTGTTTTTGAGAAATTGAGTCTATGTGCACATGCATGAATCTGAACATTTATATTTGTATGATATATTAATTGAGGAATATTGGCTATGACAACTGTTTTGAATACTTGGATTGATATATGATTGGATGATGATAGTTGATTAATATTGAATATATTATTGGAAGTCTGGTATGATATCCCTGTATGATATTGCTATTTGTGTTATCTCTGTGCTGCCATGTTGGTATTAGTGTAGGTAATCCCACCTCTTTGTTATGTTGTCTTGCTGTGTTTGTATTATTAAAAATTATATAGTAGATGGATTGAGTTTCTTAGACATGACTGGAGAAAAATATTCTGAGATTGGAGACAACATCAGAGAATGACTATTCCAGAGTCGATAACATGCAGTGTTGACAAGGAACAGATGTCTGATGCATCAAGAGGGAGACAAAAGAAGAAATAAGTATGTTAAGTTTTCTCGTTAGTGTTATACCATGCTATTAAGTAGGACCGATCATCGGATTTGCTACTGTTAAAAAAAAAAGAAAAAAGAGTCTTTTAGTTTTATATTTCTCTTTAAATTGTTAAATATTGATTGGTGTCAGTATTGTATATTAATCAGTAAAGAAAAATTTTTGAAACCCACCTTTTATAACTCAAACCTTTTATGAACTTCTTTTCAGATTTTGAGTCGGGAGTCAGACATGTGATACCCTAGGGAGGGTGTTACATTAGTTGGTATCAGAGTACGGTTTGAGTCTTTTGGGGTTTGTGGTTAGGTCTATTTTGCTTGTGTTGTGTTCTCTGTGTGTTTGTTTTTCGAAAGGAAACAAGGTTGTTTAAAGTGGATATCAGATCCATTTTATTTTGATTCGTCCGTCTTTGAAGAAAGGAAACGACTCGTGGTAGATGTACGCGTGTGGAAGCGGAACATGTTACTAGTAATGCAGTTGCAGCTACGGGAGCAACGGGAGCAATGTGGAAAGACGACTGTACGAACAGAAGATCACTGAACAGCAAAAACTGGAAAAGAATCAGTCTTGGAAGAGAATCAGTCTTGTAGTTCATGATCTGATGGAAGAGAATCAGTCTTGGAATATAAGATTTTATAATTTTGGAACCTGGTATTTTTTTTGTAGAATATTGAGAAAGTAATTGATTTCGATGGAAGATGTATTTACAACTATTGAGGAAACCAAAAGCAGTAAGTGATGTGAAAGAAGGTACTTAATGAAGGAATGTACGTCAAGGAAACAATTTGCGGAAAAGTTGGACACATTTTCCCAGAGATTATGCTCTTTGAAAATAGAGTTTTCTGTTAGTAAAATCTTGGGTAGTAGGGAAAGTCGTTACTCTGAATGGAACGGGAGTGTTCTGAGCGGAAGATTTAAACAATGGAGATTGTGTCATTGGAGCTAATCCTATAAACCACACTGAATATTTCTGTGAGCAATCTATTCTGTGTGGCATATGATTGAGTAGATCAATTATATGTTAGAGTTATTCATTATCCTCTGATTTGTTTACTTCTGTTTCTATTCTTAGCCGATCGAGCTACTTGTGTTATTCAAATATTGTTATAGATCAAATCTTTGTGTTAGTTTAATCTGTCGTTCAAAATTTTTGTGTTAGTTTGATCTGTTTCATAAACAGATGTGATCTTTGAAAATAGATTGGTTATTTTCTAGCCATATCCTATGAGATTATTTCAACAGAGTGTGAGTAATCCAGAGAAAATTCATTTTTGAAAATCGGGTTACATCCAATTCTTTGCTGGATATGTTCGATAACAGATTTGATTCATTTTGTTATCTTTCATGATGTTTTCTTTCATCTCCTGCAATTGAAGGAATATCTTACAAGAAAGGATATTTCTATATTTGTATCTGTGTTAACATATCAGAGTGGCGCAGCAAAAGCGTGGTGGATTCTTCAAAGGTTAAAACAATTCTTTTATGTGAAAAGTTAAGACGGTAATGGAAAACCGTAGAAAAATTTATGGAGATGTCTATTTGATCAGTAGAAGTGAACAAGAGAAAAAGGACTTTCACTGGTTAAAATCGTTTGGAATAACGTAAGAGGTGAAACTACGAGGGAACTAGGAGAAAAGATGGAAGAGGAATAGTTGTATTTCTTCCGAGGGTGTGAAATCATGGTTATGAAATTTTGAGGACGAAATTTCCGTAAGAGGTGGAGTATTGTAATACCCTAAAAATTCTGTATCTCTTAACTAGTAATTTTGACAGTTAATAGAATTTTACTATTTAGTAATTTCTGGATACTGTAAAATTATTTTGATTATTTCGTCAGTGTATTTGATCATTTTGAGTGATTTACTCCGTGTCAGGAAAATAAAAATTTTCGGGCCGGGGAAAACTTTACATAATTTAATTTTTACCGCTAGGTTTAAATTATTTTACGTAATCTGATTTGATATTTGTGCGTTTTCTAATATTTGTGATTTTTGTGGATGATTATGAAATTTTTTACTGTTTGTGGGCCTAAGGGGTGTATGTGGGCCCAAGTGGCCATACGTGGGCCCAGGTGGGTCCCGCAAAGTAAAAATTTTTCTACGCATAGAAAAATTTGTATTGTTTAGACGGAGACAGGGGATCTTACTAAACCTGAATCCGGAAACAGTTTTAGAAAATTTCTTGTACTGTGTTTTGTACTGTATTTAATTATCGGGTGATAAAAATACAGTAAAAATATTATTCGTAGGGTTATAGCAGATATAAAAATAAATATTATGCTGATAAATCAATATTGGTGGTTTGGATATTCACCATCGATTTAATCAACGAAGGAGACTTGATCTTGATTTAATCAACGGTGGAGATTTAATCTTAAAAGTGAATAAGATCATTTATAACCGTTAGATGAAGATTAAATCAAGGGCAGAGATTTAGTCTTATAAAATGGCTATGATCAATTATGACCATTGGATTTGGATTTAATCTATGGTGGAGATTTAGTCTTAAAAAGTGACAAAGACCATTTATGACCCTTGGATGTAAAGTTTGAAGGAGTAATCTTAACCCTTCATTTTGGAGACACATCTAAGGGCTAGGATTTAAAGAAGAAAGATCCAATGGCCTAAATTAAGTCTTCTATCTAAAGCTATACCTAAAGTCTACCTTAATCCTAACCATTGAATTAATCAATGGCTTATAATGCTTCAAATAATTGTTTGGACTTTTAAGATTGAATCTTAACCATTGATTTAATCTATGGTTGAAATTTGGTCTTATATAATTGCTTAGAGTTCAATTGTGACCCTTGGATGGCAACATGGAAGGAGAGATCTTGACCATCCATTTAGTAGCTTCATCTAAAGGCTAAGATTAAAGGAGGAAGAAGATCCAATGGTCCAAGTTTGTTACTATCACTTGGAAACTCTCTAATTATTTGGTGTCTTTGACTAACACTCTAATAATTCACTCAATTCTCTCTTCACTCTACGGCAATGTTAGGAAAAAGGGGGGCCAAAATCATTTCATGCATTTGCTATCATAATTCATCTTTGTCTCTTCCAAAAAGCCAAGACTTCATCAAATATTTTCTCTCCACTCTTCTCCTCTAAGTTTCGGCCAAGCACTCCAAGTATACACTCCATCACTCTTTAATTTCAACTAACCATATTTCTTTAATCCTTACCTTATTCTAAGCAACTTTCATGTTGGAGACTTTCTCTAAATCATTCATTTTCAAGGAGTTTTTCTAAGAGCAAGTTCTAAGGTTTTTGAGGTGAAGTGTAAGGAAACTTCATTTCTTCTCTTCTTTTTCATGATCTAAACCATGTTTGATCCATGGTTCCTCTTAATCAAGCTTAGTATACTAATTTTTATGTATTTTGTTTTGTATTTGAGAAGCCCTTGGTGGTGAAGGACTTGGAAAAAGAAGCAAAACAAAGAGCTTTTGAGGATCTTCAAGAGGTAAGAGGAAGATCCACCTCACCAACCAAGTATGGTGGTGAGAGATGGTTTTATAATTGGTGGATGGTGAATCCATGTGAGGATTCATATCCATGGTCTTGTAATTTATTTGTGGGTGTTTATGTGCTTTAATTATTTGTCTATGCTTGGTATGCTTTGCATGATTTTATGGCTTTGATAGTATGCTTAAAATATGTATGATAAGTATATGGCATGCTTGTAGTATTTATGATGAAATATGTATGTGTATGTCATGATGTGTTGATGGAAAGGAAATCAATTTTTGGCTCCAATGGCCAAGGGAGAAGGCTACGGTTTTTGATGCCCTTAATTAGGGTTCATGTTGAAATTTTTCAAGAACAAGAGAATTGATTTTTGGGTCCCTTAGAACATGGTGAATTTCGGCCAAGACACCTCAAAATAGGTGTTCACAAATTAATATTTTCATGAATGATGAAAATAGATGATTTGAAGAATATGGAAAATAAACAAAGGGTTTGTTTTTCAAGAGAACAAGAACACAGTTTTGAAGGGATTTTTATTGATTTATTTTGTGTAAAAAGTTTCTAAGTGTTTATTAAACTTGATTTCAAAAAACGAAACGGGCAAACGTTGATTTTAAAGACTTGCAAAGAAAGTGAAAAAGGATTTGCAAAGAAAGTGAAAAAAGATTTACAAAGAAAGTAAAAATGAATTTGAACAAATGAGTTTGGTTTTATAACCATATGTCTTGCGGTTTTGAAAACAAAGATTTTAATGGTTTTGTTTGTGTGAAAACAGAAATGATAAATAATTGAGTTAGAAGGAAAAATGTTTGATGGCTTCAATAGCCAAATACCCTACGGTTTTGAAAAATTAGTTATGCCTAAATTTTTATGGAACAAAGTGATATTTTATAAAACGAAGTGTTTTGTCACTCAAAAGATTTGACAGTTTTCAATGAACACGTTCACGGTTTTTGTAAAGGATTTTTAATGGTTTTGTTTGTGTAAAACCATATCAATTTTGAAGGAAAAAAAATATTTGATGGTTTCAATAGTCATATCCATGTTTTTGAAGGCTTATAATGCCTTGATTTTTATGAACAATGTGATTTTCAAAGTGGAAACATAACTTGATTTAATACAAGGATTTGGAAAGGGAATTAGAACGTTTTATCACTTGAGAGAATAGAAATTTTCGTAACGGAAAACAAAGAGAGGTTGAAAACGTTTGAATTTTAATTTATTTTGAAGAAGACTGATTTTGGAAATGATTTGGGAAAAATGGGGAATATAATGGTGTTATGAAAATTTATTAACTTATAACTTATTTTCGAGTTTTGAAATACGTTAGAAAATGTTAAGTTTTGAAACGTTGATTTATATCAATGGAAAAGTGATTTTTTGTGGATTATATTTTGGAAAAGGATTTCTTGAGTAAAGAAAAGTGGAAAAAGATTTTCTTGAGTAAGAAAATGTGAAAAATAAAATACAAAGTCATATTATTTTGAGAAAGGTTGAAAAGGAATTTTTGAAGGTTAAGAAATATTTTCTGTAATAAAATGGTGATTAAAAATGTTTTACGTATCTTAAAAACGTGATTTTTAAGCTACGCAATTTGAAAAATGTGCTGAAAATAATATTGATTTATTTAAGTCCAAAATAATGTTTAGAATATTGAGGAATATTTTACGTGATTGTAAAATGTTAAAAAATATTTTACGTATCTTAAAAACGATTTGAAATATGATAGAATATTTCTACGCGATTGGTAATATGTCAAAATATTTCTACGTGTTTTGAATTACGTTTAAATATTTTACGTAATTTGAACTGCTGTTGAAAAATTAATATGTGATTTTAAAGTGATAGAATATTTTTACGTGATTGTGAAAATGACGGAAAATCGTTATGTGATTTGGAAAGTGTTTTAAATATTTTGAGAATGATGGAAAATAATTTACGCGACTTAAAAGAATGATTTTTAAGTTACGCGATTTTGAAACAGTGGAAAAATACTATGCGATTTGAGAAACATATATTTTTACGCGATTGAGAAAAACATTGAAAAATTAGTATGTGGTTTAAAAGTACAACAGAAGAGTTGCGGTATTTTGAAAATATAATGAAATATTATCAGATTGTGAAAACAATATGTTATATTTGAAAATATAACTAAAACGTTTTGGAATTGTGAAAATGTAACAAAAATGTTACGCGGTTGTGAAAACACGACAAAAATGTTTTATGACTATAAAAACATAATAACATGATGATTACTGTTAAAACAGCGTCCATACACTGTTTGTGAAAATGACAAGTTTTGCCTGTGATTGGCATTTGGTGCATTTTATATGCATTGGAATGATATGCCTGTGATTGTCATTGGTGCATTATACATGCATTGGAAAAATATGCGTTGAGGCATATGATTACATTGAACAAATGAAATTGAAAGATTTGGCCCTTGTGGTTGGACTTGCACTGATATATTCGTGCACTGTATAAAGTATAGCTAATAAGCTATTTTGGCCTTTGTGGTTGAAGAGGGAATGAGAATTGATGATAGTGAGATCTATGATGGATCTTGGGGCGTCAAGGCACGGTGTGATCGACCAGAGATATCTGTCGTGGGTAAGAAATTTGGACCATATGCCACTTGGCGATGCAGTCCATTGCAACGCATTGACGATACCCGACAAGAACACGATTCTTTTCAACAACCTGGGAGATTGTCGTGGGCTTAGGTGGGCAATTAACTGCAGCATTCTTCTCGAAATTGTGAAAACCTCCATGGAGTTGTTTTGAAAAAACTGAGTCTATGTGCATATGCATGAATTTGAACATTTATATTTGTATGATATATTAATTGAGGAATATTGGCTATGACAACTGTTTTGAATACTTGGATTGATATATGATTGGATGATGATAGTTGATTAATATTGAATATATTATTGGAAGTCTGGTATGATATCCCTGTACGATATTGTTGTTTGTGTTATCTCTGTGCTGCCATGTTGGTATTGGTGTAGGTGATCTCACCTCTTTGTTATGTTGTCTTGCTGTGTTTGTATTATTAAAAATTATATAGTAGATGGAACGAGTTTCTTAGACATGACTGGAGAAAAATATTCTGAGATTGGAGACAACATTAGAGAATGACTATTCCAGAGTCGATAGCGTGCAGTGTTGATAAGGAACAGATGTCTGATGCATCAAGAGGGAGACAAAAGAAGAAATAAGTATGTTAAGTTTTCTCGTTAGTGTTATACCGTGCTATTAAGTAGGACCGGTCATAGGGTTTGCTATTGTTAAAAAAAAAGAAAAGAAGAGTCTTTTAGTTTTATATTTCTCTTTAAATTGTTAAATATTGATTGGTGTCAGTATTGTATATTAATCAATAAAGAAAAAATTTTGAAATCCACCTTTTATAACTCAAACATTTTATGAACTTCTTTTCAGATTTTGAGTTAGGAGTCAGACATGTGATGCCTTAGGGAGGGTGTTACAAATTAGGTAAATGAAGTATGATTGATTGACCCCTAGACATAAGCTTTTAAATAAAGTAGATTCTCAAGTTAACTTAACTCATTCATTAATGTTGTTTAAAGAGTTGCATTTTTTTAATTGAAGTGGGAGGTGAAAAATGATTCCTTAATCTCTAACCATTATCTTTATTACTTTCCATTTATTGCTTTTTAGTCTTTAGTTTATTTCCTTTTTCCTATTTTTATGCTCTTGAATAGAATTATATAAGCTATTAGTTAATACTTAACATTGAAAGTAAACTTATCCTCATAAGAACGATATCTTATTCTTCACTGTATTACTTGAATAATCTGTACATTTGTGGCACACAAAAGGTCTAACAATACACCAATTGAAAGAACTTTTTAATTTGGGGCCATTGAAACTTTGTTTAGGTCAGTCATATTTAATTAAAATTCTGAGCAACTGTTAGATGTCAATCTAATGCAATTTAACACTTTTATTCTTGAGAACAATCATGTTGAATTTGAGAATTATTTTTTTTTATGGTTAATTTCTTTTTGTTCTTTAGATTGATTTGACATTTTACTAAAATTTAAATCATATACATCTAATTCAATTATGATATATAAATTTATTAAGTTATAAATTTAATTCAATTTTTTTTATTTCATAATAAACTTATTTTTTATTCACAATTTAATTTGTGATAAAAAAATAATATAAAGGAATTAAATTTTATTTTATTCTATTTATATTATTTTTAATATTATCTCGTACATTCTAGTTTAAATGCTAATTTAATAAAAAGAGGTGGATATATTTTACAAAATTAAAGTCGTTAATTAATCATTAATTCTGCATTAGTTATATATTCATTTTTTTCTTAAATACAGATCTAATTAATCGTTAAAGTCATCAATATGTAAAAGTCCAAATTACCAACTTTAAAGACAATTTATAGTCGAATTATACATTACTTATTGTGTTTCTAGGATTGGAACCGAAACCATAGGTGAGCCAATTCCATTGGCTTCACAGGCAGCGTCGCACCATAGAACTGCACTTTAAAAAATGGTCGAAACATTTTCTAGTCCAAACTTGCCACTGGCCTTGCGTACTAGAAGCATATAAACAAGGGACTTACTGAAGTCAAATGCCACTCCAGAAACCGGTTCCGGGCCTTGACCGCTTTCCACAGCATTGTCTGCTACTGCTACTCACCTTAAAACCCATGGCTTCTCCACAATTCCTTCCACAATCCGTATCACAAAATCCACATATATTGTCCTCAAAATTTGTTGATCACTGTCTTGTTTCAAATGCAGGTCCGCGAAGTATCTCCTTTCTGGGACATGGCCACCGCTTCCATCGACATGGCCCCATCATAAAAATTAGTGCTCTGAGAAATTCAAACCAATCTGGAGGCTTGGTTGGTACGTTTTCTCATGAATCTGCTGTTGGCTTGATCATGTGTGAACTGATATTCTTCAATTCAATTGATATCATTTTATAGTAGCAGTTATTGATTTCTGAAACTAACGGGGCGCTTTGACATTGCAGAATCTAAAATTGAAGTATCTGATGTTCCACTTTTGTCTTGCTCCGAGGTCTAACATTTCTTTTGACTAAGACTTATCATTTTGCATTGGCAATTTAGTTGGGAACTGTTGTAATTAGAACAAATAATTGAAAATAAATATTTTTAAACAAAGAAAGGGGGGAATAAAAAAAAGTGGAAATAATTATTTTAAATGTGCAACTCTGGTGTTACTAATGGTTTCTTCATTTTTTGCGTGTATAAGGCCATTGAAAGGCTGAAAACTTTCAGAGAAAAGGTTAAGGGCAAGCAGCAATTCCTTGCCATGTATTCTAGCATATTTGGTGGGATAACAACAGACCCAGCTGCTATGGTTATTCCCATGGATGACCACATGGTCCATAGGGGCCATGGTGTCTTTGATACTGGAGCAATAATGGACGGGTTAGTGATTTCCACCACATAATTGGAACTACCCTTCCATTCTATAGCGAACATGAGAGATTCACTTGGGTACTATTTTGAGGTTAAAAGCAGGATCTCCCAATTTTATATGTGGATCATATAATGAGTCTTCTGAACTACTCTATATTCCTTTAATTGGTTCTAAAAAATGAAAAAAAAAAAAATTGAATTCCATCTTGCACCGAATAAGATATGACCTTAGCTGTAGCACCAAAAAAAAAAAAAAACAGAGGGACCTTAGCATATGCAGTTTACATTTTGAAGCTAACAAAAAATATTCACTCTCCCCCTTTTGCACTTTCCCATCCCCTAAAAAAGGAGAAAGAATAACTCTCAATAAACAAGGTTATGAACTATGATTGCTTATTATTACATACTAAAGAAGTCTCTTGTCTTATCTGTCCCTCTACTTTTGTTTACTACTACTTTCTAAAGTTGTCAAATGATGTATTTTGTGCATTATAGATACCTATATGAGCTAGATCAACACCTTGATCGCTTTTTAAGGTCAGCATCCATGTCTAAAATAGATCCCCCATTTGATCGTGGAAGCATACGAAGAATACTCATACAAACTGTTAGTGCTTCCAAGTGTAGAAAAGGATCGCTAAGATATTGGCTCTCAGCAGGACCTGGTGATTTTCAGCTATCTCCCTCTGGTTGCCACCAATCAGGTCTTTATGCAATTGTAATACAGGATTCGTCACCGGCACCACTTATTTCCAGGGGTGTTAAAGTCGTTACTTCATCTATCCCCATTAAACCTCCCCAGTTTGCAACCACTAAGAGTGTGAATTACCTTCCAAATGTGCTCTCAAAGATGGAAGCTGAAGAAACTGGTGCTTTTGCAGGCATTTGGCTTGATAGTGATGGGTTTGTTGCTGAAGGGCCTAATATGAATGTGGCTTTTGTTACAAAAGGGAAGGAGCTTATAATGCCTCACTTTGACAAAATTCTAAGTGGCTGCACAGCTAAGAGAGCTTTAACCCTTGCTGAGTGTTTGTTTAGGGAGGGTAAGCTTCAGGGGATAAGGATGAAAAATGTGACTGTGGAGGAAGGGAAGAAAGCAGATGAAATGATGCTTATTGGCAGTGGAATTCTTGTTTGCCCTGTAGTGCAGTGGGATGGGCAGGATATTGGAGATGGTGAGTACTTTTACTGCTTACTTCCTGCAAAGAATGATATGATTGAATATATATGCACTCAAGTAAATTATAATCATTTCAATTTCTTACGAATTGATATGGGTTCTATGAGGCTTGAGTTGACTAAATTAACAGAGTAAACGGACACAACTTCTTACAGGAGCTTAGATGGATGTGTTCTTTTTGTGGCTAGTTATTGCGCTTTGTTAAATTGGCAACTAAAGTGCATATTATTTCCTGTTAGTATCTTTTAAAAAGATGTTGTTCATTTTACTGCTGGTTTGTTGAGCTGCTGATAGTAATGGTAATATAGGATTCTGCTTTTTATGTTGGTGATAGATTCAGGGAACTGTGGGCTCTTTCACTGCTAGGTTAAGCGAACACCTGCCAAGTTTACTTGGCCTCATATTTGGGGTTGTGTTGACAGTTTGATCATGCTACAGAATCCTCCTTTTTGCATTGTTACTTTGATTTCTCCCCACAAAGATTGTATCTGCAACAATTTTATACATTTGGTTCTTAGTCCTTTGTGGCTTAAACTTCTATCAAGAGTACTCTTGGTTTATTGTTTGGTTGAAGTCTTTTGACATGCCATATTTTAATCATTAACAGATTTGATGTTGCTTATGTTTTTATGAGTTGATTACTTCTATTATGCATTTCTTGTAGGCATATAAGACCTTTTAACCGGGGCTCTCTTGATTTATAGTTTGTTTGAGATCTTTAGACATCAGATATGTCATGTTGTAATCATTAGCAGATTGAATGTTCTTTACTTTACCTTTTCATGAGCTGATTGATTTCGTTATGCATTCCTTGTAGGTAAAGAAGGCCCTATAACCCAGGCTCTCTTGAACCTAGTTGTTGAGGACATGAAATCAGGCCCCCCTACTGTTCGTATACCTGTTCCTTATTGATCCAACTTCATTTCCTTCTCTACATTTCATGATGATGCTTCATCAAACAGAGAAATTTGCACGTAGTTGTGATCCTCAAAGCCACTACTCCCGCAGGGATGCCTAGTAACTTTATTTCTCATTGGTCTGTAGAGCTTGTGATGTTGTAAGAATCTGTATTCGAGCGAGCTTAGCTTTCAAATGTCCGTCTGTTGTCTAATGCACAGGTCTTTTTGAGACTTGTTGCTAGTGCAAAATGTTAATGACAAATTTGAGTCATTTTTCTTTCCCTATCTTCTGAGGGCCTCTAAATTGCTGCTGGTAGTATCATTGTGCTTTGAATTTGTTTGAGAGTTTATTAAACGCACGAGTTTATGTATAAGATCTACGTAAGGGAACAAAGCGTGCAAAACTCTTCTAGTCTGAAGATTTTCCATCACTAATTTGTAAATCAATTTTTAAAAAATCCATAAAAAATTAAAGTGGGTGCAAAATGGCGATGTGTTGGCATGAATATGATGGAATGACACTTCTAACACAGTATTGGTGACTTGAATGTTGATAGAAACAAGTGGAGAATATGACCTTAAATATGCTGTATATTTGTTACCTAAGCCACTTGCTTTGGAAAAAGTGTTGGCATTTGTTTTCTTAGCACCTTTACTTGTTGCATTTCATAAAGTTATTACCAATCCACCAGGTTTTTTTTTAATGTTAAACAAAAAAAATATACAAAACTCCCCCTAATCCAATTGAGTTGGGGCATATTTTAGGGATTTTTTTTTTCTTTGACCAAGATATCTCCATAGGTATTATAATGAGACTAAATCATTAAACACTGTTGCGACTAAAAGGATGCATTGAATGCATATTACAATACACATTTCAACGGGCATTGTAATAGATATTTATTAGAGTTTCATTGTGCTCCTCTATATTGGTCCTTCATTTATCATTACGAATTAAAAATATGATATCACATGTATCTTTAAAAGATGAAAAGAACATTCATATTATTTATTAAAAAATACAAAATTGTTTTCCTAATTTTAATATAAAATTTTATAGTAATTTTATAGATTTTTCAAAAATATATAATTTGATTGGTTATTTATGTAGAAATAAGTTTATTTCAATGATTTAATATGTTAAGTTTTGATGATGACAAATATAAGTAAAAAAAAATGATGCTTATGCTACATGTAACACCCCTTTGGAGAATGTCACACATAAAAGAAAATAAAAGAAATAGAAATAAAATCTACCCAAGTTGTAAAACATTTGTCAAATAATAATATGGGTCGTAAAGTAATTCCTGATAGACAGTTTAATAAAAATAAAATATTACGAAAAACATAAATTAGACAGAACAACATTGCTCATAATATACATATGTTCTATGTTATAAGTTATACAAATAATTTACAACTACAATTACAAATATTTAAACAGAAACAGTAAATAAAAACAATAAAAGTGTCAATATATACATCCATACGCAGACGCGCAAAAAAAAAAACATCAAACATATTCACTCCTCTGAAGGATCACTCTCATCATGAAAATGATCATCAGGGGACAAATATCCTGGATGCCTCGACTCTCGGCGATAATGTGATCGTGCAGTCGATACGATACTTATCTCACTAGGCTCCGTGGTCATACCACCAAAATGACGCCTAATGGATAAGGGTAACTCTAAGTGTAGAAACACTGTCGTAGTCATGATCGGCTCTCCATCAAACCTATGACGTAAGGTCACGGTCATCCGTCCAAAGATATGTCACCGAGTCTCTATCTCCTCTAATGTTCCACGATAGAGATCCACCGTGAAACTCCAGCGTCACGAACCCCAAAAATCCGGGACACGACCATACCAAAACTAATCAATCCAATGGATATGGATGATCGATGGTTCTTGATCGTAAAACTGGTCGTCGATTTGCTGATCTTCCTCTTCCTCGGGGTACAGGACCTCAAGAGGCTGTTCCTCTTCTTCTTCCTCAAACTCTTTACCACATAAAATAAATATACAGGAAACACATACAATAAAGAGGTAAGACAATCTAAAATCACCACAAACATGGCAAATAAGAAGATGACAAACAACAGATATACAGTTCATACAATATGAAAAAGCTATAACAAGTAATAAGTAACAGAGTAGCGTAAAGATTCAAAAAGATATAAATATTCCAAAGCAATACGCCATTACGAGATAAAATAAGAAACAAATGCTACAATGCAACAATAGATAACACAAACACAGTAAACAAATAAATCAATATAATAAACAGATAAAACAAAATAAATAGATAACATAAAATAAATAGATAAGATAAAATAAATAGATAAGATGAAATAAATAGATAAGATAAAATAAATAGATAAATCCCAATAAATAAATATAAAACACACCCTACTCCATGGAGCTAAAAACACACAAAGATATCAGAGAGAATGACCCGCAAAATCTATTAGTACCACGGCTGCCCAACCAACTATTGCGTTGTCACACGTTTGCGCCTATAGCCCCACGACACAGAATCCATCATCCAGGCGTGGTGTAGTTCACGGTCTCACGTTGTGGCACTACAGGCAAATGTACTACTAGATTTCACAAATCTCGATTAAATATAGTGCGTGTCGAGTCCATTAGTGTGCTATCGGTTTACCACGGCCCAGCGGAGCTACCAACTGTCCACATATGGGATCCCGTACACTAATGTCTCCAAGTTCATTAGAACAATGAACCACACTACGTTTATCGCATCGACAACACGATGTGATTCGTCTCGTCAACCAAAACACCAAAAAGTTGGCATAGACACAATACATAATTCTAAAAATATGAAATTACAAAAATACCCTCAAGATAATAATATGCCCTCAATGGCAGAAAAATAGAAAGCTCAGACGGGTTCACATTTTCCGACAACGAAAAATCCTCAAAAGCCTGTACGGGTTCACATTTTCCCGACAACGAAAATAGATACAGTAACTGTCAATCGCGTAGAAATTTTATCGCGTTTTTACAATCTCGTCGTTTTTACAAACGTTTTGAAATCGCGTAAATATATTTTTCTATTTTCAAAATCGCGTAGGATTTTTAATACGTTTTCTCAATCGCGTAAGATTTTTAAATCATTTTCTTGACCGAATTCCTTAAAAATCACTATTTAAATAAACAGAAATATTAAATAATACTTTTAAACTACGTATAATATTTTCCATACCGTATACTGTCTTTTGGACATCTTTTCTACCTTAGTTGTCCGTTTTTACTAAAAATTGACAGTATTTTGTTTAGAAAATTATATTAATGGTTTCCTAATTTTACCATAAAAATTCTGTTTATTAAATTTTTAAACCATGTAATTTATCCTTTTGAAAACCACTAACATGCTTCAAAATACAGCATGAGCTATATGTTAGAAATTTTTGAAAGTTACTGTATTTCTCCTTACAGTAAAAATCATTAATATTAACCTCTTAAACTTAGTTCTAACCGCTTTATTTCTTTAAAACTCATTGTAGAAAATTTACTTTAACTTGTATTGCTTCTTCTTGATTGAAAATAGTTTGGAATTAATTTTAGAAATCATGAATACCTAATTTGGCATGTTGGCCGTATTTGATAAAAACTTTGCATTTGATTTCTAAATTGTTTTTCATCTTCTAAATACATGTTAAGTCTCTTGTATTGTTTACATTGATCAAATCATTACCTTAGAAAATAATTTTAGAAATCAAAATGTTGAAGTTAGACTTGTTGGCCGAAAATGTAAGGTTATGCCATTTGATTTCCAAATTCATTTTTCTTGATTTAAACAACTTGAAACCTTCTTAATTCTCCTAGGTTAATTAAATCACCTTTTAAGAAAATTAAGAGAACATTTTGGTTCTCCACTTTTGTTAATGGCCG
Organism: Ormosia emarginata; assembly: GCA_029884605.1. NCBI lineage: Eukaryota > Viridiplantae > Streptophyta > Magnoliopsida > Fabales > Fabaceae > Ormosia > Ormosia emarginata. The sequence goes on from JAQQTP010000074.1 coordinate 7,116,131, forward strand.
TGAGCCATCATGGAGTATTCTTTGGAACACACATGCATTCCTTGACATGTTGTTCACATCCTATACATTATCATGCAATTCTATACTTTATCATACAATTCTAACACATGCAATATTATCAAAGCTTGTAGACATGCATCTTAAAGCTTGTAGACATGCAAATTATTACAAACAACAAATAGGAAAGCTATTAACAAATACACAACCACATCAAATAAGCTACTAACAAACACAAACATGAATCCTTATGGATTCTACAATCACAAAATCAAAACTCCATCTTCTTACCACCATCCATAGGTGATAAGATTTGTCTTCCTCTTACCTTAAATGAAGACAAATGGTTTGTTTTCACTCTTCCTAGGGTTCGGTTTTCCTCCACCAAGTACCTAGCAACTCAAACGAAATTCTACAAGTTACTAACCATGAAAAAGAACCTAAACCATGGATAGATCATGACTTAGAACTTTGAAAAAGAAGAGAGAAAAGAAAAGCATGAGATTTCACCTTCTAGGTAAAATCTTCAAGGTTGGTTTCCAAGCTCCAAATGCAAGAATTTGCAAGAACTCTCAACTAGAGATGTTCTTAGGATGGTGTTTAGGTTTAGAAAAGTTGGCTTGATTGAATTTTGGGTGGTTGGATGATCAAGAAGCAAGCTTGGCCGAAAATGGTGAAGAAAAAAGACAAGAATGGTGGCTAGGGTTTTTGATGAGAGAGAAGAGAGAATTTTTGCATGCAAGCAAAGTGAAGAATGACTTCTCTCCTCCCTTGGCCATAGCTCATCAAAGAGCATGCAAGGTGGGCACCTTGCTTGGCTTCATCCAAGCCCTTGGATGCATCAAAGGTTAGGATCAAAGCTTGCTTAACAAGCTTGTCTCCTATTGGTTGGTTAGTGATGACTCCCCAAGCCTAGTCACACTGCTCATAAATTATCAGCTTAGTCAGCTAGCTGAGTCAGCTTGTTCTGGAAAGTTCTACTGCTAATGATGTTTAATTAAGCTACTAAGTTAACTGTATTAGCTAAACGTGGGTCCCGCAAAACATTTCTGGTCCACTGTCATTTTATTATACTGACTAATAAAATAATATTATAATATTATAAAATTATTTTATTTGACAATAAAATCTTAAAAATTAAAAGATTATTTACTGTCTCATTTAGAATCGGGTTTAGTAAGATCCCCCAATTCTAAATAATAAAATAAGATTTCCTCGGCCCGAAAAAATATTATTTTCCTACCTCGAAGCAAATCACACAAAAAGTCCATATAAAATCACAGACAGTAATATCGGGCATTAAATCAAGTAGAAAACAATTAAAAACATCAAAAACAGCAAAAACAGCACGTTCGGGACGTAATGGTCATTTTCCAATTTTTTCCCACAACGTAGCTAACTGTTCAAAAAGTTCAAATAAAATTACAGACAATATTAATTGTCTGTATATCTTCCAGAAAAATTAAAACAGTAGCTCGGAAAAACTTTTATTTTACCGTCTCGGAACAAATTACGTAAAAAGACCAAATAAAATTTGAGCCTGTATAAACGTATTTGTATTTCATGCAGAAATCGAGAAACAGTAAAATAAGGACACAACGGTTATTTACACAATAAGTTGAAAAACAGCAAACAGTACATTCGAAATATTTTCTAAAAATTGGGGCGTTACACTACATAGATGTACTCAATATATTATATGAAGATATTGAATTATGAGTTTGGACTAACTATGTTTTGAGTGTGTAATACTTTGTAGGATAGTCCAAGTACCAAGAATGAACATTGTAACAAGAAAGCAAAGATCTCAATTATGTTCAACTCAAGGAGAATGTGAATGTCTATTTCATGAAGGTTTTGATAACAACAAAGTCATGTTAAAGACCAAGTCTAAAGGAAGATTCAATGGTATAGCTTATAGGACTTAACATCTTTTATGTAAGAAGCCTTCTGGATATCTCAAATATGTTTTCTGTAACACCCCTAAATATAACAACCGCAGCGTAATCGTCATTACACCACAGTTACTAGATCCAGGCGTGTCCCAGTCATGATAACAGTAATTTCAAAATTTACGCAAGTTTATTTTTTTTTTCATTTTTATGCATAAGTAGAAAATACGAGCCATGAATGAAATATAAATATATTCAACCCTTAATACAACCACTGAAATAAAATCACATTCCTTATATATATTTTATACTCAATTAACACAAATCACTGATAACATAGAATATAATAATTACAGAGTCAAATAAAATACAGCGGAAATGAAAACACTAAAGGGGAAAAGTAGTAACCCTGGGGTAGGTACTACTAGCAGACAAAACCGTAACCTCATATACACATACGACGCTCGGAGTCCCATTCAACAAGTCAGGCATCACTGCCTCCACGCAACTGCACTCATACGTAGCCGAAGAAATCTTGTCCAGACGCCCAATCCAATCAACCAAGGTGTGATCCCTCTTTATCTTCCTCACGATCTTTTATCAAATATAAATATAAAACAGAAATACAAAAATATAGGAAAGAGGTGAGACACTCATCTTTCATTACCATTACAACAGTAAGAAAACAACACGGCGCAGAACGCCCACAAAGCAATACAGTTCATATATTTATTAACAGCAACAACGAAATTTATAATAAAAGCAATTCAATTATAAGCAATAATAAGAATCAATAATAACAATGATATTTATAGTAAAGGCAGAACAATAGTAAGCAATAGCAGGCAGATCACAATAGTATTTCCAGGAATCAACACAACAATCAGATAATCATTTACAGAAGTAAAATAGTTATCTTCACATTCACAGGTGTTCATGCTCAACAATTTATGAGACCGACAATGAACGATGCACAATGCATTATGATACCACAATTCCTACTCCATGGAGCTAGACATAAACATTTTCAGAGTGAATGATCAAGGAGTAATGCCAGTATCTCGTTAGCCTTAAAATACAGTGTGCTTCATCTCATAAAAATATTTGCGCAAATGGCTTATACATGGCACCTCAACAGTTGATCGCGATATAGGACAGCGTCCCAGTCCAGATCGTCGGTGTGTTTGCATCGGTCTACCCCACGGTACAGAGGAGCTCATAACTGTCCATGTGAGGAACCCGCACCCCGACGCCCCCAAGGCCAATAACATATGGCACCTATGCTAGTCTATTCGCACCCGCACATAGGTGTTATTCAACTCCTAGGCATACATCGCCTTTTAACAATGTCCAATGGACAAAACATATGCATGATGACACAATGTCCAATCATGTATGTTCATCAATGATGCATTCATCATATGAACTACCACAACGGTATATAGTCATTCTCAGTATCAACATGTCATATCTCATCGAGAATTAAATCAATAAGTACATAACCCTTCATAGGGACTCACAACACATAGAGTCAAATCTCAATATCAATATATATTATGGTTTATCATTATCACCATTCCCCATTAAGGGTTTAACATTTTCAAGACCTTAAGTCTTGATCAATTATGAAAATACTTAGGTTAACTAACCCTTAAAATCGTAGCCTCACAAGCCCTCAAGGTTCTAAATTCCTTCTCGCATTATGCTCTAGTCTTTTGATACCAATCACTTAGTTTTTATTTTACGTGGGATCAATCCAATTCCTCAACATTATTCGGTATTCATGGTTTATCAATTATCATCATATCCACATTAGGGATTTTTCATGTCTTTAAACTCCTAATCTCCAAAGATGCACAAAGGCATCATTTAAACTTTAAGTTTTTCATAACCAACTCCATTATGATTATAAATCCTTTAGTGTTCAATTACACAAGCTTTATTGCTTACTAACTCAATCCAAACTCCCATTATCATGGGTCAAAACCGTGGCCCTTCAAGTCCTCAAAGATCCAATTTCTTTTCATTTTATGTATTAACTTCTTAATCTCAATTTACTTAAATTTTGATTTATCAAAGTCATTTCAATTCCTTATGATTTTAAGCCAAAACCGTGGCCATCATTTGTCATCAAAGTTTCAATTCTTCACCACATTATGCATTAGTTACTTGATACTTAATCACTTAAATTCTATTCCTCACAAGATCAATTCAATTCCCAAATTTCCAAGGTCTAAACCGTGGTTTCATAAGTCCTCTAAGTTTCACTTTTTCTTTCCTTTTTATGTACTAGGTCATCATTATCAATTCACTTAAATTTTAGTAAATTTTAGTTCATTAAGATCAATCCAATTGCCTAAGGTTCAATGCCAAAACCGTGGCTTCACGTGGGGTAGTAAACCCATGGAATTTCATATTCATAAGTTTTATTTATCATCATTTAACATTCAATTTCATAGCTTCCTTTTATTATGTACTAAACAAATTTATCAATCAAGAATCATCTCAAAACCGTGGCATCAAGTCAAGGTAGGAAACTCCACATTTTCCATTTAACAACCTTAACTTGATCAAGCATATTTAATACATCAAACATATTCAAGAACACAATTCAAGCATTAATCAAATTCAAGAACACTATATCATACAAATTTTTACAATTCAAGTAAGCATACAAGGATGGAATTCTCCATCAATATACATACAAAGTTCCCTCACCACCATAAGTGGTTGAAGTGAGTAGTCTCCCTCTTACCTAGAGGAGACAATTCAAGAAAACAACTCCTTGACTCCTTGATTTGCAAATTCGGATTCCACCTTCAAGAGAACCATAAAGTGGTCAAATTCCCATATTTACAAACTAAGGATTGAAAAGAATGATCCTTGGTCACCTATGTGACCAAGGAAAACGAAATTGGGAAGTGAATGGGAAGAATTTTACCTAAAGCCTTAAGCTTGAACTCCTTGAGATGTATTTTTGGTGATTTTCGGATTCCACTCACCCAAGAACCCTAGAGTGTTCAAAATCACTCAAATCACACATCAATGCTCAAAAAGAGAAGCCCTTGGTCACATAGTAACCAAGGAAAATGAAAATGAGAAGAAATAGGAGAGAAATCAAGAATCTTTACCTTGGAAGACAATGGAGACAAGGTTGGATTTTGAGCAAGCCTTCTAAATGAAACTTGTAGGGAAGATGAAGGTGAGTATATAAAAGTGTTTAGTGAAGAGAAAAATCAAAAAGCTTGGTCATCCATGGAAGAGTGATTTTCATATTTGGAGAAGGAGAGGTAGAAAAGTTAGATTTTTGAAGAGATTTTCTAAAGAGAAAGTGTAGAGGAGGTTGAGAGAAGTCTAGAAATGGTCTTGGTAAAACAAAAAGATGAAGAATCATGGCCATTAGTAGGCTGCCATTTTCAGATTCAAGAGGAGGAAGAAGAGAAGAGGTGGAGAGAAAATGAAGGTAGAAGTGGAAAATGAAGAAGCTTTCTACACAAAGAAGGTAGAGGAAGTGAAGGCAAGTATAGAAATGAGCTTGGAGAGGAGAAAAGATGAACAAAAATGGAGGAGATGGTGGCTGGAATTTCGTGGCTATGGTGGAGGTAGAGAGAAGGAGGAGAAAAGATGAAGAAGATGAAGTGAAGAGAGAGAAAGTGGTAGGTTAAAATGAGGTAATTTTGTGTGTGTATTAGGTTAGGTGTGCAAGTCACAATTTTTCCCTCCTTGGCATGTGTGGGCTGTAACACCCCAATTTTTAGAAAATATTCCGAATGTACTGTTTGCTGTTTTTCAAGTTTTTGTGTGAATAACCGTTGTGTCCCTATTTTACTGTTTCTCGATTTCTGTATGAAATACAAATACGTTTATACAGGCTCAAATTTTATTTAGTCTTTTTACATAATTTATTTCGAGACGGTAAAATAAAAGTTTTTCCGAGCTACTGTTTTAATTTTTCGGAAGATATACAGACAATTAATACTTGTCTGTAATTTTATTTGAACTTTTTGGACGATTAGCTACGTTGTGGGAAAAAATGGGAAAATGACCATTATGTCCCGAACGTGCTGTTTTTGCTGTTTTTGCTGTTTTTAATTGTTTCCTACTTGATTTAATGTCCAATATTACTGTTTGTGATTTTATATGGACTTTTTGTGTGATTTGCTCCAAGGCAGGAAAATAATATTTTTCCGGGCCGGGGAAATCTTATTTTATTATTTAGAATTGGGGGATCTTACTAAACCCGATTCTGAATGAGACAGTAAATAATCTTTTAATTTTTAGGATTTGACTGTCAAATAAAATAATTTTATAATATTATAATATTATTTTATTAGTCAGTATAATAAAATGACAGTAGACCCGGAAATATTTTGCAGGACCCACAATTAGCAGAATGGTTAGATCAGTAGCTTAATTAATCATCATTAGCAGTAGAACTTTCCAGAACAAGCTGACTCAGCTAGCTGACTAAGCTGGTAATTAATGGACAGTGTGACTAGGCTTGTGAGTCATCCATAATCAACCAATAGGAGACAAGCTTGTTAAGCAAGTTTTAATCCTAACCTTTGATGCAATCCATGGCTTGGATGAAGCCAACCATTTGGCCACCTTGCATGCATGAAGTCCACGGCCAATGCATGTTGGAAGACCATTCTTCACTTCGTCTTCCTTGCTTTTCTCTCTTCTCTCTCATCCAAGAACCCTAGCACCATTCTTGTTTCTTTCCTTCACCATTCGGCCAAGACAAGAACCATACCATCCAACCATCCAAATTTTCATCTAACCAAGTTTTCTAAACCTAAACACCATCCTAAGAACATCTCTAGTTGAGAGTTCTTGCAAATTCTTCCATTTGGAGCTTGGAAACCAATCTTGAAAATTTTACCTAGAAGGTGAAATCTCATGCTTTTCTTTTCTCTCTTCTTTTTCAAAGTTCTAAGCCATGATTTATCCATGGTTTAGGTTCTTTTTCATGGTTAGTAACTTGTAGATTTTCGTTTGAGTTGCTAGGTATTTTGGTGGAGAAAATCGAACCCTAGGAGGAGTGAAAGAAAATCCATTTGTCTTCATTTAAGGTAAGAGGAAGACTAATCTTATCATCCCTTGGTGGTGGTAAGAAGATGGAGTAATTTGTGGTGTTTGTAGAATCCATAAGGATTCGGTGGTGATGTGGTTATTATGTGTGTATTTGTTAATTTTGTGTTTGTTAGTAATTATGTGGTGTTTGTTAGTAGCTTTCTTTGTTTTGTGATTGTAATAATTTTGCATGTCTATTAGCTTTAATTTGCATGTCTACAAGCTTTGATAATATTGCATGTGTTAGAATTGCATGATAAAGTATAGAATTGCATAATAATGTGTAGGATGTGAACAACATGTCAAGGAAATGCATGTGTGTTCCAAAGAACACATCCATGAGGCTCACGGCCACTAACAAAAATGGAGAACCAAAATGTTCTCTTAATTTTCTTAAAAGGTAATTTAATTAACCTAGGAGAACTAAGAAGGTTTCAAGTTGTTTAGATCAAGAAAAATGAATTTGGAAATCAAATGGCATAACCTTACATTTTCGGCCAACAAGTCTAACTTCAACACTTTGATTTCTAAAATTATTTTCTAAGGTAATGATTTAATCAATGTAGACAATACAAGAGATTTAACATGTATTTAGAAGGTGAAAAATAATTTGGAAATCAAATGCAAAGTTTTTATCAAATTCGGCCAACATGCCAAATTAGATATTCATGATTTCTACAAATAATTCCAGACTATTTTCAATCAAAAAGAAGCAATACAAATTAAAGTAAATTTTCTACAATAAGTTTTAAAGAAATAAAGTGGTTAGAACTAAGTTTAAGAGGTTAATACTAATGATTTTTAACTGTAAGAAGAAATACAGTAACTTTCGAAAATTTCTAACATATGGCTCATGCTATATTTTGAAGCATGTTAGTAGTTTTCAAAAGGATTAAGTATATGGTTTAAAAATTTAATAAACAGAAATTTTACAATAAAATTAGGAAGCCATTAATAAAATTTTCTAAGCAAAATACTGTCAATTTTTAGTAAAAACGGACAAATAAGATAGAAAAGATATCCAAAAGACAGTATACGGTATGAAAAATATTATACGTAGCTTAAAAGTATTATTTATTATCTCTGTTTATTTAAACCGTAATTTTAAGGAATTCGGTCAAGAAAATGATTTAAAAATCTTACGCGATTGAGAAAACGTATTAAAAATCCTACGCGATTTTGAAAACAGAAAAATATATTTACGCGATTTCAAAACGTTTGTAAAAACGACGAGATTGTGAAAACGCGATAAAATTTCTACGCGATTGACCGTTACTGTATTTATTTTTCGCTGTCGGGAAAATGTGAACCCGCTGAGCTTTTGAGGATTTTTATTTGTCGGGAAAATGTGAACCCCCGCATGTGCTTTCTTTTTTTTCTGCCATTGAGGGCAAATTATTATCTTGAGGGCATTTTCATAATTTCATATTTTTGGAATTATGTATTGTGTTTATGCCAAATTTTTGGTGTTTTGGTTGACGAGACGAATCACATCGTGTTGTCGATGCGATAAACGTAGTGTGGTTCATTGTTCTAATGAACTTGGAGACGTTAGTGTACGGGATCCCATATGTGGACAGTTGGTAGCTCCGCTGGGCCGTGGTAAACCGATAGCACACTAATGGACTCGACACGCACTATATTTAATCGAGGTTTGTAAAGTCTAGTAGTACATTGCCTATAGTGCCACAACGGGAGACCGTGAACTATACTACGCCTGGATGGTGGATTCCCAGTGTCGTAGGCTATTGACGCAACGTGTGACAGCGTGATAGTTGGTTGGGCAGCCGTGGTACTAATAGATTTTGCAAGTCATTCTCTCTGATATCTGTTTGTGTTTAACTCCATGGAGTAGGATCGTGTCTTAGTGTATATGATTATATCTTGGATATTATTCTATTTTCTCTATTTATCTTTATCTGGTAATTATTATGATGGTTGTCTATTTCGTATTTCGTTCTATCTGTGATATTGTTTTATCTGTGTTTTTATTTGTTATATTTGTGATGATATGTAGTGTTATGATATCTAAGCTTTACTCTATTCCATTATTATTTCTGTTATAGCTTTTCGTATTGCATGAATTGTATATCTGTTGTTTGTCGTCTTCTTATTGGCCATGTTTGTGGTGATTTTAGATTGTCTTACCTCTTTATTGTATGTGTTTCCTGTATATTTATTTTATGCGGTAAAGAGTTTGAGGAAGAAGAAGAGGAACAGCCTCTTGAGGTTCTGTACCCCGAGGAGGAGGAAGATCAGCTAGTCGACGACCAGTTTAACGATCAAGAACCATCTGATCATCCATACCCATTGGATTGATTAGTTTTGGTATGGCAGTGCCCGGATTTTTGGGGTTCGTGACGCTGGAGTTTCATGGTGGATCGCTATCGTGGCACATGAGAGGAGATAGAGACTCGGTGACGTATGCGGGACGGATGACGGTGACCCTACGTTATAGGTTTGATGGAGAGCCGATCATGACTACGACAGTGTTTCTACATTTAGAGTTACCCTTATCCATTAGGCGTCATTGGGGTGGGATATCCACTGAGCCTAGTGAGATGACACTCGTATCGACTGCGCGGTCTCATGTCCGCCGAGAGTCGAGGCATCCAGGATATTTGTCTCCTGATGATCATTTTCATGTTGAGAGTGATCCTGCAGAGGAGTAAATATGCTTGATGTTTTTTTTGGGCGCGTCTGCGTATGGATGTATATATTGACTCTTTTACTGCTTTTATTTACTGTTCCTGTTTAAATATTTTGTAATTGGAGTTGTAAATTATTTGTATAACTTATAACTTGGATCATATGTATATTATGAGTGGTGTTGTTCTGTTCATTTTATGTTTTCCGCAATATTTTATTTTTAATAATCTGTTTAACAGAAGTTACTTTACGACCCATATTATTATGTAATAAATGTTTTATAACTTGGGTAGATTTTATTCATTTATTTTATTTTTATTTATATGTGTGGCATCCCCAAAGGGGTGTTACATGGGCTGCTGCAATAGAGAGTGTGAGGGAGAGGATTTGGCTTCTCATGCAAGCCAAGGGCAATTGGGTCATTTGGTGGTCAAAGTTTCTCAAAGAAGCTTTGAAAAAGCACACAAATTTGAATTAAAGTAGATTTGATTTGACATAAAGTGGATTGCATTAGGATAAGATGATAGGATTTCTAATGCATGTTATTATCCAATGGATAATAGTTACAGTCGACAGAAGTCAGTATTAATTTATCTGACAGATGAAATTTACACAGTGTTTTATTATTTCGTCTGTTAAATTTCTTGAAAAACGTGAAATCTTGTAAACTGTGTCCGGCCTCGGATTTAGTAAGATCCCCCGTGGATGTTTTCATAGTTCAAGGTTCTCGGAAAAAATATTTTATTTTCCCGGCTTCGCTCAGTGCGCACGCGAAATAAGGAATATATTAAAAAATTCAACGTCTCCAGAAAAATTCTAGAAAATTCCCATAAATCACAAATATTATAAAATGACTATTCGTCAAAAAAAATTTCAACTTTCAAAACGTTACAGTCGTTTACCCAACTTTGCCCAATGTGCACGCAAAACGAGAAATATAGTAAAATATTCAACGTTTCTGAAAAAATTTAGAAAATTCTCAAAAATCACAAATATTGTGAAACGACTATTCGTCATAAAATTTTTCTACTTTCGGAGCATTACAATCGTTTTTCCAATTCTGCCCAATGTGCACGTAAAACAAGAAATATACTAAAATATTTCGCATTCTCAGAAAAATCTAAGAAAATTTCTAAAATTTTCAAATTTTGTAAAATGATTATTTATCCTAAAATTATTAATTTTCGGGATGTTACATTTTCAAATCTTTACAAATGGTTTTCACATTCTAAAATATACAACAAACAAGTTTTGAAAAGCTAGTTATGGTGGTAGTTCAAAACTATGAAAAATAGTCAAGTTTGAGTTTTGCTAATCTGACCTTTAGTTATTCTTTTGATCATAACTTTCAAAATACTTTTAGTTTTATTCTGAAATTCTACCATTTGAAAATAGACTCAAAGATCTTTTCAATAAGTGGTCATTTGCTTTAAACGGATGAAAAATGAGGAAGTTATGACCATTTAAAGTCAGTTTTAAAAATCAGAGTTGTTTATTCGAATAAATGATGTGTTATTCGAATAACACAGCCTAAAAAATGTTCCAAGACATGTTTTTGAAGATTTATTAGAATAACCAAAGGGTTATTCGAATAAACACGAGCAAAAACACACAACGACTATTTTTCTATGCATTCAATGATGAAATAAATGATACCCAACTGCTATTTTCTCAAGAACACTATAAATACATGGTTTTGGGTCATCTTTTACATACACCCAACAATCTGAAACCATACTTTCTTGCTTTAATTTGTCATTCATATTTTTACATATTTCCTGTGTTCTTTTTCACCAAAACATTGAGATATTCTTAAAGAGCTTTCTTAGTGCTTCAAGTTGTATTATTTGCCCTTTGTGAGAGTTTCTCTTCTTCTATATTCTACTCTTTTGAAGAGGGTGAGGTATGTAATACCCTTAAACACATGTTAGACTAGTAAATGGTTACCAAAGGTAGCGTTTGACTTGTTTAGCATGTCAGTCAAGTTTGGTGATAAACTGAGTTCATTTAGGCACTTAGTTGCAACACAGAAGTTATAAAGTGGCTTAAAATGACTCAGATAATAACATAAGTTGCTAAGTTGAGGGAAATAAACATAGAGAGTTTATTTCTAGGTCACAAATAAGCCAAGTAAGATGTGGTAAAAGTTTCAAGAGAATCAGAGTCAGTTTGGTATTTTTAGGCATACTAGTTGTGCATTTTAATACCGAATGACTAACAGCAGATATAGAAAATGAGGAAAATGGTGAAACAACAATTTAGATGAATCTTATGATTTATTCTAAAGTTGTTGGAAGCAAAGAAACTCGAATTAGCATAATTCGGGTGTCCATAGCAGATATAAGTTTCAGTGTAGAAACTTAAGTTAATCTTTTCCCGTAGTTCCCTCTGCGTCCCACCCCCTTATTTCTCCCTTCTCCCTCGGCAGAGAGCCAAAAACCAGAAAAAGAGAAAGAAAAGAAAGAAAAGGGGAGAAGAAGAAGGAGAAAGGGGAAGAAGGGAAGAAGGAGGGGAAGAGGACCAAGCTTCAAGGCTTCAAGTCTTCAAGAGGTAAGGGGATTTCTATTCATTGCTCCCTCTTTGATTTCTTTGAATATAGTTTGGGGCTTTGAATAGAAATAGGGGTTTGGATAGCCAAATCCATGTTCTTAACTTAGTTCTTGATTCTAAGGACTAGCTTAGGATAGTTTAAGCCTAGAGAATGCTAAATGGCAATTTATGGCTCAAGAATAATCATAGAATCCATAGAAAATGGATTTTAAGAATAGTTGGTGTTATGTGATTCTGGACTTAGATTTATGCCCTACGAGAATTTATAGGTTGTAAAAGGGTTACAACAAGTTAAAGGGCATAGATTAATGCTAGAAATCACTTAGAATCCATGAGAAAAGGATTGGAAATTGGTTTTTGAACCAATTATGCAGAAAACGCATTCTACAGAATCTGGTTTCTGCTATCAGCGCCACAACGTGGGTATGTCACGCCGCAGCGTGAGGGTTATTTTGCTGAGAGTGCCGCGGCGTAGAAGGTGCATGCCGCGGCGTGAGACCACAAATTAGCCAAGTATTAGCACCCGAGAACAGGGCGCTGCGGCGTGCAGACGCCGTGCCGCGGCGTGAGACCCTGAAGATCCAAAATGTTATTTTTGGATGTTTTGAAGTTCTAAAGTAAAAGGGATCATTTATATATGTTTCCTAAAGTGTGTTAAGGCACAAATTGGGATATTTTCAAGTGAAAAATATTTACCATCAAGTATGAGAAAGCATAGGCTTTTAAGCATCCTAAAGGAAAGGTTTGCTTTAGGTAATGACATTGCACCTTAGGCAACTTAACGTTACAATAGATATCACTTAAGATGTGATGAGATAGTGCAATGAAGATAAGTATACTAGGATGAATAATACTATTCACTCTAGTAGAGAATGAGAAAGGTATGAACCTTAGGGGATCCAAGAGAAGTGGATTACCTTAGGAAGGTACCTAGAACCTTAAGCAACAAAGAGTTGCAAGTAAGAACCACTCTTGCATTAGATTCACTTGAGTGGAGACAAGATTGTGTATTAGTTTCAAAGATGGAATGTTTAGGTACTACGTCTCTAGGTAAGTGAGACTTAGTGCAAAGTCTCTAGGTAAGTGAGACTTAGTGCATTACTAAATACACAATAAGATGATTTGTGACTAAGAAGATGTCATAATCATAAGGTAGAATAGAAATGTGCAATAACTCATGTATTAGCAAAGATGAGTTAGAAGTACAAGATAAAGGGAAATTACTTCTTTAGATACTAACGAGAGTATGGAAGTTAAGTTCTTAAGCATTCCATGAGTTTGGAATAGTTAAAGAGGTATCTGGAACCTTAACCACACAAGTGTAGTATAAGCTACTACCAGAAGTGTGATAGAAGGGAAAGCTAGATATAACCAGAATACGTATGTTAGCACACACGTGTAGTATAAGCTACTACCAGAAGTGTGATAGAAAGGAAAGTTAGATGCATGAATTACTCTCTTTAGTTAAAGTTGAGTTAATTATGCAAAGTTTTAGAGAAATGCTCATTTATTTCCTTAAGTAAGGGTAGATGAGGCATTAGTTAAGATAGACTCTTTCACTAGGATGAATGGAGTCTATAAGAGAGTAAGATGGTGTTTATGTAAAGATGGTGTTTATGTAAGAGTTAAACATAACACTAAGCTTTTCACATACTAGTCAGTTAAGCTAGTATGTATGTGAAGAGAAAGAACCTAAGTGCAACCAAGATAAGTGGTTTGCCATAGTTATGTATCTAACACCTCAGCAACATAGTGTTGCGTTAGAAATCACTTAAGAGATACGAGTGATGAGGTGATGTTTGGATACAAGTATGAGGAATAGTTTGGTAATGTTTACCTGAGAATGTAACGTTATATGACGCGAGGTCATTTAGCCAAAAGGTAAGGAATCAGAGAAGTTCCTAAGGGGACAAGTATTTCTAACTAAGTGCTAAGGTTACATATAGTATGAGGTTACAGATTCTCCTCAACAAAGGGTAAACATAAGAAGCCAAAGTTCCTAGGAGAATATACTTAGATCGTTAAGGAACTAAGTATATAAGTATGAATGTAAGTCTATGAAGTGGTCAAGTAGGATCGATCTGGTGAGTATCCTTTGATGTCATTCATGGAGGCAAAAAGAGATAGATGGGTGTCCGAAGGACTTTTGAGAAGGACATAACCCTAATGTCTCAATATTGCCAAGGCCAAAGGAGATAAATGGGAAATCCAAAGACGCTCTTTGAGCAATGATGTAGCCTGAATTTCTAAACGTGCTAGGATATGTGTAATACGAGGATAAGTTTTTCCTCTAATTACCACTGGATGATATACTGACTAGTTCCTAGCAAACTTCTTTATTTTCAAAATAAACTTCAGCATGTATTTCAAAATAAAACCTTGTGTTTTCATTTCACTCACATACTCTTAGGATTTCTCTAGACATATTCATATTACATATCATTATCATTGCATTCACGAACAGTTGTATGGGCATTGTCTGTCACTGTTGGTATGTACAGTTGTATAGGTGTTGTATGTATTAACAGTGTGTAGGCTATCGGTTGATGTCACACTATAAGAAAGTGTGCAGTTATGAGAAAAGAGGAGGAAACTCCTAAGTTATGAGAAAAGAAGAGGAAGCTCCTAAGCTAGAAATTATAGCATTTGTTATCTATTTGTTATATACAATGTTATAGAGAACTGGTATTGGAATTGCTTTTACTGAGAATGTTAATTCTCACCCCAGTTGCTATTCCATGTGAATCTAGATGTAGGCACAGATGCAGGGATAGATGCAGGCACATGCACAGATGCAGGCAAGGCATAGGTATAGAGGTACAAATCTTGCTAAGGGTGAGAAGATAAAGCATGAAGACTAAAGTAGTTTTTATTGCTTTAAGTAGACAGAAGTTATGTAATAAGTTTATGTTTGTTCTGTAAGTTTTATGTTATATGTATTACAATAAGCTCTCATGTGGCTAAGTTTGATATATATATATATATATATATGTATGAGTTTAAGTTTTTTCGCAATTTCTCTCAAGGCTTTCTATAATTACTCAGTTGTGATTATAGATATATGTTAGTATGTAGTATAGAAGTGACGTCTCTAGTACTGGTTATCTTTATATATCTCTGTCTATCTAGGATATATCTAGATATCTGTATTAGGATGTTACAAGGTATCCCTCAAAGGTTTGTGTAAGGGTGAGGTATCCCTGAAAGTTGAGGCTTTAACACAAGGGTAGAGTTTCCCTTTGTGTCAAAAGTGCTCTAGTTTGTAACAGTAGCAAGCATCTGTTCAAGCTTGTATTGATAGTGAAAAATCTCGGGTGGTTTACTTGAGGACTGGAGGTAGGCCAGAAGTGGTTGGTGGCTGAACTAGGATAAATACTGTGTTTGCTTCTCTCAACTCTATCTCCTTTATATTTGTGCTTTAATTATATATGCTTGATTTGAATTTGATATCTAGTTTATTTCCTTGATTTTCTCATAACTCAAGTTGTATTTGTGAAATTTACAATAGTTGTTTCTTTGTTAAACTTATTTCGCTGCATGTGTTGATTGAAAATATCAAAATGCATAATTTCTTAATGTTGTTTTACAAATCTGTAATCACCCAATTCACCCCCCTCTTGGGTGATGGTTGCCATGGCTAACAAGTGGTATCAAAGCTTCGTGCTCTGTTGAAAGCTTAACGACTTAGAGTTAAAGATTCTTGCCTATTGAAAGTTTTTTTTTAAAAAGGAAGGTTTTGAAATTGATAAACTACCATTCTTTAATGGTCTGAATTTTGTTTATTGGAAAATTAAAATAGAATTTTATATGCAATCTATTGATTTGGATTTATGGGATGTTGTGCTTGATGGATTTTCTCCTAAACCAAAACAAGATTGGAACGCTTATGACAAGAAATATTTTTATTTGAATATTAGAGCTATGCGAATCTTGAGAAGTTGTTTGAATGATGAGGCTTACGCTAAAATTAAGAGTTGCTATAGTGCTAAAAATATATGGGATGCTCTTGATGCTATTTATCTTACTAACAATGATTTTGTGTATAAAGTTGTATATAGAAAGCAAGAAGAGCAAAAGTCATTGAAGGAAGCTTGTCATTAAAAATATCTTCAAAAAGATGTTCAAACTATTAAAGGGAGGCAAATGCCTTTTGGTAACGATGGTGCTCAATTTGAAGAAGAGGCAAAACAAAACAAAATTGAGAAGGAAGATGTTATTGAATCCTCGATGGACAACAATGAGGAAGATGATGATTCCCTTAAAGAGTCAAGTATGCTATAAATTGAGACTACTTCATATATGTCAAAAATAAACTTTGAGGTAAATAACTCTAAACTAGATTATAGTCCATAGTCCTTCCTATGATGAGCTACAATGTGCATATGATAAATTATATGATGGTTTGTTGAATTTAGAAAAGAAAAACTTATCTTGTTTAAAAACATTTCCTCCATTAAAAATGAAATTGAAACTTTGAAAAATGAATATGTTTTTCATAATAGGGAAATGTCTTTGAAATATGAAACCTCAACTTCTTGGGAAAAGTGCATTATTTTATAAAATCAAGTTGAGGACTTATATTTTGAATTTGCCAAAGTTAATGATTCTAATTGCTTACATTCCATGCTTATTAATGAGAATAAAATTAATGTTATTCCACATAAAAATTCAAGCAAGACTTATGGCAAAAATAGTTTAAAATGCAAAAACAACAAAAGGCTTAAGTTTTCCAAAGATGCTCTTCAAAGGACCAAACCATCATTAAATTCAACTGTTTGCAATTTTTGTGGTCATCTAGGACATTTTTCTCATTTATACAATTATAGAAGAAATTCTTATATAAGAAATAATATGGTATGAGTTCCTAAAGATCTTAAAGGCCCTAGTACTAACATTCAAGGACTCAATATGAAGTGGGTACCAAAATGTTCTCCTTGTGTTTCAATTATGCAGAAATTTCTCAAAAGGATGGACTATTTGGTCAAAGGAAAGAGGAATCATTAAAGAGAATGCTTGCAAAGCCCAATGATAAAAGTTTTGGTCAAAGAAGGAAGATTGCTTCAACCAAAGCTTTTTAAGTACAAAATGTAAAACTTGCAAAGTTCAAAACACCAAAACAGAAGCAATGGGTAAGGAAAAGAATCTCCTTGATTACCAAGGCTAAGGTATCAAATGTTTTTACCTCTTATGCACATTCACCTAAAAAGATAGTGAATATGAGGTATATTCCTTGTAGGCCTTAGGTTAAGGATAAAATCATGTGCACTTAGTAAAATTTGAATATTATGTTTAGCATATGATTATGTTCACTCTTATTGTACCATAACTCATTAATTTGTTATATATATTGGTACATAAGTTCTACAATGCATATGTATGCTTGCTATGCTTTAAATTATCTATATATCACGAAAATAAGCAAGCTATCGTCTATGTGCTTAATGACAATTGGTTAATTAATCTGTTGTGCTCAATTTAAATACTATTGAAAAATTGATCTTTATGAGAGCATAATTGATTAATATTAAAAAACTAACACACAAGGACCAAAAAAAAAATTTAGGTACCAAAAGTAAAAAATTAAGGTGTGTTGTAAGTGTGCTTGAAGGCCAAGAGCTGACTTTGGCATCTTGAAAGTGGCTGCTCTAAGCAAAAAGACTAAAAATACTCAAAGCTCTATTCCTTGTCTCCACAAAGCTTGGACTTGCAATCTTTGGATAAGTGGAGACTTGTATTATTCTTTTCTAGTCTTATATCTTGAAAATATCTCTATATGTCTTGAATATGCTAGATAAGTATGATCCTTGTTTGAAATGACATGTTTTATGATAATATCCTTGAGCTTGAGATTTTGATCAATCATGCATATAAATGAATGCTTGTGATTATTGTTTTATCATTGAATTATTTCCTTTGAATTATTACTGACTTGAGCGTCGGAGATATCCCATAATTTGTTTTGCAGGTATTCATTTATTGGGTAAGTTTCTCCTCTCAAAACACAGTCTGAAATATGTTTATAAATGCTTTCCAGACAGTTTTATTCGAATAGACCTGTGGCTATTCGAATAACACAAGTCAGTAGCCTCAAAATATATAATTCTTCTATGTTTTATTCGAATAAATCCATGGTTATTCGAATAACACAAGTTAGAAGCTCATATCATCTTTGCCTTTTAATTGTTCTATTTGAATAATGTCAATCTTATTCGAATAAAATTTGCTGCTCTTTGTTTGTTTCATTTGCTTTATTCGAATAGGTGTCCACTTATTCGAATAATGTTCTTTTAACAGAAGCCTATCCTTTCTGGTTTTATTCGAATAACCAGAAGATTGTTCGAATGAAGCTTGGTAGTAAGCCAAGTCTGAATGCTTTGTTATTTCGAATAACATAACTGTTATTCGAATAACACTTAGCAGAAAGCCAAGACTATATGGTTTCCACGAGTTTATTCAAATAAAACTCATTTTATTCGAATAAACACGGGCTATATGAAAAATTATGCTGCTTTTCCCTTTCATTTCTCAAGAATTTGTTATATATGTTGAATTCTTTGTAATTGGACTAAAAATGCAAATGTTTAACCAAATGAAATTGACTATTCTTTTGATGAATATATGTACTTGGCTAAATTGATTAATGAAATGAAATATCTTTTTTCCCTTGTGAATTCATTTGTTGTTTTACCTTATTATTTTGAATGCTTATTTGCTTATGAGTTTGGCATAATGGCTAACCTTATGGATCCAAAATTGACGGATACTAAAGAAAGTACTTTGAATTGTGTTGTAGGCTGATAACTACCTTAAGCAAGCATTTAAATGGAATAAGTTTATTCAACTTGAGGATAGTAAAGTTTAAAAGGATTCAATTTTTAAAAAGGGTGCAAAGAATCTCTATTCCCTCATGAAAACTTGAAGCTTGGAAGTTGGAGTCACCTACAAAAACTCAAAAAGTACACTTTTGGTGATATCAATCTATTATCCTTATTTATGCTTTAAATTGAATATCATGTGATATTTGGAGAAGTAGAGAGTTTTGTTATGCCTTAACATACCTAACATGATCATTGTTTGCCCAAAATGCCTATATAAGTTTTGATGATGATCATGTGTTTCTTGATAAACTTGAATCATGCCTTAAAATGCTTTTGAAAATGTAATATGCCCTTATAAAATTCTTTTTGAAAGGGGGAGAAGTTTTAAAATGGTTTTTGACTGATGGATTAAGAATAAGTATCTTTCATTTTGCTTTACTTTATGGTAATGTGCTTACATGGTCTTGACATATATATTTCACTTTATGCATCTTGTGCTTCAATGAGGGGGAGTCTAGCTCTTAAGTTGTTTATATCTTTTGGCTTACATCATTGTTTGATTACATATAGTGTTTTATTGCTATCATATGCTAAATGTTGATGTACCAAAATATGACAAGTATTACCTGAATAATCTTTTATATCTTGAAAGCATGCTTGTTTCATCTCTTTATTCTTAAATCATATGTACAATCAAATAGGGGAGATAGTTATGTTTTGAATACATTAAAGAAGTTTTTGGTTTTAATGATCCAACTCTTTTTGACGACACGAGTTTTATCTATAGGGGGAGAGAAAATATGACCTTTCCTTCCAAAGCCTTTTTGTTGATGTCAAATACGAGAAGTGAGAATTGGAAAGAAAAATTTGTTCTTGTGTTTATTGTTTGATATGCTTATATTGCTCAACATATTTTTCCTTAGTGATTTCTCATCATGAAAAAGGGTGTAACATCTCAAAATTTATTTATTTTATAATAAATAGTCATTAAATAATATTTGTGATTTTTTTGAATTTTTTTGGATTTTTCTGAGAACGTGGAATATTTTAATATTATTCCTCGTTTTGCATACAAATTGAGCAGAGTCGGGGAAATGAAATATTTTTTTCGAGAACCTTGATCTGTGGAAACTTCGACGGGGGATCTTACTAAACCCGAAGCTAACACGGTTTACAAGATTTTACGTTTTTCAAAAATCTTATCAGATAAAATAATAATCACCGTGTATTTTATTATCTACTGGACAACTAATACTGACTTTTGTCAACTATAACTATTATCCATTGGATAATAACATATGTTAGAAATCCTATCACATTATCCTAATCTAATCCACTTTATGTCTAATCAAATCCACTTTAATTCAAAAAATAATGTATTATAATCAAGCTTCTCATGGAAGCTTTGATCCCAAATGACTAAACTACCCTAAGCTTGTAGGAGAAGTCATTCTCTCCCTCTCTCTCCCTTCATTGCCGCGGTACTTGGTGCCCTTGGGGAAGCAAATTTTGCTTCCCACACTTATTACCCTTCAACAAAATTTCACTCATTTCTACTATCACTTTCTCTCTCTTCAAATTTCCTTTCCATTTTCTCCAACTTCTCTCTTCTTCTCCTTCACCCTCTCCATGATTTTGCAGCCCACTTTGGTAACCATTTTTCATTTTCTTACTTCACCATCACCATTTCTACACACTCCTTCTCATTCTTAACATTTCCTCTTTGAAGATTTTCTCTCAAATCCATCATCTTCACCATTTTCTTCCAAGAAAAAAGCTTGAAGCTTTAAGGTAAAGCTTCCATTTTTCTTTCTTCTTCTCTTCATTTTTGTGTTCCTTGGCCACTTTAGTGACCAATGATTCATGTTTTTCAAGACTTGGTTGTTGATTTCACAAGTTTGATTTCTAGGGTTTTTGGGAGCCCCAAAACTAAACTACCAAGAGTAAGCAAGGAGGTGATTTTCGTGTTCTTCCTTTAGGTAAAAGGGAGATTTACTCACTTCAACCATTATTGGTGGTGAGAATATTTTTGTGTGGTTGTTGATGGAGAAATCCAAATTAGATTGCTCACTTTATTTGATTGTTTTTCATGTTTGTATGTTCTTGATTGAGATTAAAAATGATTAGCTGTTTTGAATGCATTAAGGATGTTGGAATACTTTGATAATGTTGGATTTGATAAAGGGAAAATTTGAGGGTTTACTACCCTATTGAGAGGCCACGGTTTTGGCTATGAATTTTAAGGGTTTGAATTGATTATGTGTGAAATGAAACTTATGTAATTAGGTATTAAGAAATTGATTGAGTGATGAACATTAAGAGGGGCCACGGTTTTGAAGGGTTTCCTTGACCCAAAATTTGCGAAATAAATCAAGACTTAGGAAATTAATAATGTTGAATTCATAATATAGAATTATGATATGTGTGGACCATGTATATAAAATTGTTGATATTGAGAATTAATTGTATCGAATTGCGAGTCCATGTGGGACTAAGTACTTGTTGATGTGTACTTGATTAAATTGTGGCAATGATGTTGTTGAGGAATTTATTGTATGCCATTGTGGTATGTTCCATGAGAAATATATTATTGATGAGTATGCATGATATGCATTGTGTTATGAGGAACATGTAATTAATACACATACATGATGTAAATTGAGTCGTCATGCATATGTGATATCCGTTAGACTTTGTCGGAAAGGTTGTGTATACCTACGAGATTGAATTACACCTTAGTGCGAGTAGACTAAGCGTGGTTCATAGTGGTTGACCTTGGAGGCGTCAGGGTGCGGGTGTCTCACAATAGACAGTGGTAGCTCCACTGGGTCCGTGAGATAGACCTATGCAAACACACCGATGATCCAGACCGAGACGTTGTCCTATATCGCGATCAATTGTAGAGGTGCCATGTATAAGTCATATTGCGCAAAATGCTATTTTTATGCGAAAGCACTTTATTTTTTAGGCTAACGAGATACTAACATGACTCCTTGATCATTCTCTCTGAAATGTTGATGTCTAGCTCCATGGAGTAGGATTTTTAGTACCATGTGCATCATGCATTGTCAGTCTCATATTTCATTTAGCATGGGTACCTATAATTGTTAAACTATCTGCTTTTGATACTGCAATAATTATCTGACTGATAAACTGTCTACTGCCTGAGACTCTGTTAGTACTTCTCTTTTATTGCTTACTTGATTATTGTTGTTGATAACTATATGTGTTGTAATGTCATGTGGGCACCCATCGTCGTTCTGTTTTCTTACTGCCATATTGGTATTGAATGCTGGGTGTCTCATCTCTTTTTTGTATATCTGTATTTCTATTTTAAAGTATGTACTTCTGAGAAGACGTTCGCGAGGAAGAAAAGGAAGCACCTAATGTTCTTGGCTTCTGGCCCGATTATGATTAGAGATTGCTTGAAGATGTCTTCACGTCCGTGCCGATTTCTAGGTTACGCGAGGATGACCTTTCATGGAGGACCCGACTGTTGGCACATAAATTTGAGCATGGACTGATGCATCTATCATCGGGAGCTGACTGTGTCTTTAGCTTGGGGTCGCTATGACCCGTCTGTCTTTGATTTTACTGCTTTCGTTCACCTAGAGTTTTACCTACCTATTAGAGATTTGTGGGATGACCTTTATTACACCCCACGTGATGATTCATTTCTCTCCACTGCTCGAGCTTCTGTTCGAAATTCAGTCGCTCAGATGGTAATTTCATCTGATGAGGAGGACCCTGAGGAGGATCCTGCTATGGTTCCTTCTCGTCAGTTTTAGGGGTTGATACTGTCGGTGGCTACTGAGGGCTATCCGTATATCTTTTTGGAAAGCCTGACGTTTTGCTATTGTGATGGGCTATATATGTTGTAAACATCTTGGCGGTGGGTAAAGCTTTTTGCTTTTTGTACATATGTTGATGTAACTAAAACAGGCTTGATGCTAATATATATATATATATATATATATATATATATATATATATATATATATATATATATATATATATATATATATATATATATATATTGTGAATGTATGATATATTCTTATATTAATTTATGTTGTATTATATTTGCTATTAATTTTTAACACAAAAAAATAGTAAGTAATAATATACGTACATTTTCAACACCCGATTAATATACAATTATGATTAAAGATGTTTATTTATGTACAAAACTAACCGGGTCTTAATTTATCAATGTATTTATATTTTCTGCACTTTCGTTTCATTCGTTTTACTATGGTGTGACGTTCCTTCTTCTAACGGAAAAAAGGGGCGTTACACTATCTTGGTATCAGAGCCCTGGTTTAAGTTTTCTTTTAGTTCTTGTGGTTTTGGACTGTCTTGTTTGTGCTGTGTGTTTCTCTGTGATTGGTATTCCGTGAGGATATATCTAACTTTTCCCTGTGTTTTGTATAGTTTGACTTTAAAAGAATTATGGCTCGTAGAGGGGATATGACTACAGCGATTGAGGCAATTCAGAAGATGTCTGAGGCAATGCTGTAACAGAACCAGCAGATCGCTCAATAGCAAGAGAGGACTGCACAACAATTGGAAGCTACTGCAGATGCTCAAAACTTGGCTGAATTTCGTCGCACTAATCCTCCACAATTCAAGGGAGAATTTGACCCAGAGAAGGCTAGTCTATAGATCAAGAAGCTGGAGAAGATATTCACAAGTATGAACTATGCTAATGACAAGAAAGTAACTTATGTTGTGTTCATGTTGGTTGGAGACGTAAAGGATTGGTGGACTGGAGCCCAGAGATTACTGGAGACTGAGGGTTGAGCAATTACTTGGGAGGTATTCAAGGAGAAATTCTTGGATAAATATTTCCTAGAAAGTGCCAGACATGTAAAAGAGATGGAATTTCTTGGTCTGCGACAAGGGAATATGACTGCAAGTGAGTATGCTGCGAAATTTGAGAGCTTGTCGAGATTCTCAATTTATTTTCAACACTAGCCGAACGAAGCATGGAAATGTCAGAAGTTCGAGGAAGGTTTGAAGCATGATGTGAAAAGAGCTGTTATAACATTGAAGATCAACCAATTTTCAAAATTACTTGATATGTGTCACCAGGTGGAAGATCTAGACCAAGCACGGGACATGAGGAACCGCAACTTTGGACCTTTTTGGTCCCAAAGAGGAGGAAGCAATAATGCCAATTATCACCAGAAAAAGCCTTATTCAAGACCACCTAGAAATCAACAACAACGACCACAAGGTGGAAGTCCTAGTGGAAGTCCTGGTAGGACTGGTCAAACTACGACGTTTACGCTAAGATGCATAA
The DNA here is from genome assembly GCA_029884605.1 of Ormosia emarginata. NCBI lineage: Eukaryota > Viridiplantae > Streptophyta > Magnoliopsida > Fabales > Fabaceae > Ormosia > Ormosia emarginata. The sequence goes on from JAQQTP010000074.1 coordinate 7,140,418, forward strand.
AGTGCAGGAAGGAGCATTACACGCGAGATTGCACAATTAAAGGGATTATTTGCTTCAGATGGGGGAAGGCTGGACATGTTTCTCGCGACTGTAATCAGACTAAGGCTGAACCTTCAGTCAATGCTGCAAGAACTGCAAAGCCGCAGGCAGGAGGTAGAGTTTACACCCTGAGTGGAGCTGAAACCTCTAAATTTGAAGATCTTATACAAGGAGAAGGTCTCATAGAGGGTAATATTTTAACTGTATTGTATGACTCTGGGGCAACCCATTCTTTTATTTCTTATGACTGTGTGAAAAGACTTGGTTTACTTGTGTCTTCTTTGCCTTTTGACTTGATTGTCTTAACTCTTATTGCTAAACTTGTTGTTACCACCAAAGTCTGTTTGGATTGTCCATTGATTGTTGAAGGTCAAATCTTTTCTGTTGATTTAATCTGTTTACCTCTTTCCCAGTTAGACATATTCTTAAGAATGGATTGGTTATCTTCTAACCATGTCCTGTTAGATTGTTCCAGTAAAACCATAGTTTTCCCTTTGGATGAGAGTTCTAGATTTTTTACGGCCAACCAAGTGAAAGCTTTCTTGAAAGAAGGAGCTCAAGGATACATGTTATTGTCTTCTTTAAAAGTCGAGAATGAGGCGAGTGTGAATGCAATTCCAATGGTTAGAGAGTTTCTCGAAGTTTTTCCTGAAGACGTACCTGGTTTACAGCTGGAGCGGGAGATCGAGTTTGCCATTAACCTTGTGCCGGGAGCTGGTCCTATTTCTATAGCACCCTATAGAATGTCACCAACAGAGCTAGTTGAACTCAAGAAGTAATTGGAAGAGCCCTTGGACAAACAGTTTGTCAGACCTAGTGTATCCCCATGGGGAGCGCTCGTATTGCTAGTCAAGAAGAAGGATGGTACTTCACGATTGTGCGTGGACTATCATCAGTTGAACAAAGTCACAATCAAGAATAAGTATCCACTTCCAAGGATAGATGACTTGATGGATCAATTGAAGGAAGCAACTGTGTTTTCTAAGATCAATTTGCGATCGGGTTACCATCAAATCAGAGTAAAGGTGTAAGACATTCCCAAAACAACATTTCGTACTCAGTATGGACACTATGAGTACCTAGTGATGTCGTTTGGTGTGACAAATGCACCTGCTATATTCATGGACTATATGAAATGAATCTTTCGTCCTTATTTGGACAGGTTTGTTGTTGTCTTCATTGACGATATCCTGATCTACTCTCAAAACCAGGAGGATCATGCTGAACACCTTAGCATAGTCCTTCAAATTCTGAAAGAAAAGAGATTGTATGCCAAACTATCAAAATGTGAATTCTGGCTGGATGAAGTCAAATTTTTAGGCCATATGATCTCAAAGGAAAGAATTGTTGTAGACCCATCAAAGGTAGAAGCTGTTCTGCAATGGGAAAGGCAGAAGACGGTGACGAAAATTAGAAGCTTTTTCAGATTAGCTGGATATTACCGGAGGTTCATTGAAGGGTTCTCTAAGATAGTTGGACCTCTCACTCAACTCATAAGGAAGAATCAAACTTTTGAGTGGACGGATGCTTACGAAGAAAGTTTTCAAGAGCTAAAAAAGAGACTAACTACTTCACCGGTGTTAGTTCTGTCTGATCTAAGTGAACCATTTGAAGTATATTATGATACTTCATACCAAGGATTAGGTGCTTATGCAAAGTAGAAAAATGGTGGCTTATGCTTCGAGACAATTATAAGCGCATGAGAAGAACTACCCTACACACGACTTGGAATTAGGTGCTATTGTCTTTGCTTTGAAGATATGGAGACATTTTCTTTATGGAGCAACATTCAACGCCTTTAGTGATCACAAGAGCTTGAAGTATCTGTATGACCAAAAAGAGTTAAATATGAGGTAGCGAAGATGGTTGGAATTCCTGAAAGATTATGATTTTCAACTTCTGTATCACCCTAGGAAGGCAAATGTTATAGCCAATGCCTTAAGTATAAAAATGATCAATGTTTCTGCCTTGATGATCAGAGAAAAGGATTTGATGGAACAATTCAGAGATGTATGGTCTTTTATGAAGTTGACACCTGGAAAAATTTGCATGATCATGGTCACTATTCAAATGACTTAATGGAAAATATTCAAGAAAAGCAGAAAGTTGACAAGTTCTTACAAAAAGAAAGGGAATTAATGAGGCAAGGTAGTGCAACAACCTTAGAGGAAGTAAACGATAGAATTTTAAGATTTAGAGGTAGAGTCTGTGTGCCTAAGGATCAAGAGCTTAGGAAGTACATTCTCGAACATGCTCACACGAGTCAGTTGAGTATGCACCCTGGGATAACTAAGATGTACCAAGATTTAAAGAAGCTATTTTGGTGGCATGGAATGAAAAGAGATATTGATAGATGCGTATCTTCTTATCTAGTTTGTCAGAAAGTGAAGGTTGAACATCAAAGACCATCTAGAATGTTACAACCCTTAACTATTCCCGAATGGAAATGAGGTAGTATTGCGATGGACTTTGTAGTTGGATTACCAAAGACCAGGAGAGGTTACGATTCAATATGGGTAATTGTGGATCGACTCACGAAATCAGCACATTTCTTGCCGATCAACATAAGATATTCGTTGGAGAAGTTGACTCAGTTGTATATCGGTGAAATTGTCAAACTACATGGTGTGCCTACAAGTATTATTTCTAATAGAGATCCAAGATTTACATCAAAGTTTTGGCAAAGTCTTCAAGAAGCGATGGGAACGAAGCTACGTTTAAGTTCTGCATATCATCCACAAATCGATGGTCAATCAGATAGAACAATTCAATCATTGGAAGATTTACTTTGAGCTTGTGCTTTGGAACAGACTGGAAGTTGGGATGAAGTTTTACTGTTGGTGGAGTTCACTTACAACAACAATTATCATTCGAGTATAGGGATGGCACCCTATGAGGCTCTGTATGGGTGAAGGTGCAGAACACCTTTATGTTGGTATCAAGATGGTGAGCGACTTACTGTCGGACCTGATCTCATACAACAAATGACTGAGAAAGTCAAGATGATTCAGGAGAAGATGAGGACGGCTCAAAGTCGGTAAAAGAGCTATGCAGACAAAAGAAGAAAACTTCTTGAATTTAAGGAAGGAGAGCTTGTGTTTCTAAAAGTCACGCCTATGACTGGAGTCGGTTGAGTTCTTAAGTCTAGAAAGCTTACTCCAAAATTCCTTGGACCTTACCAAATTCTTTGTCGGGTAGGTCCAGTTGCTTATCAGATAGCCTTACTAACTTTTCTTTCAAATCTCCACAATGTCTTTCATGTGTCATAACTTTGAAAATATATTCCAAGCCCTGATCATGTCATAGCACCTGATACGGTGCAATTGAAGGAAAACTTAACTTATGAGACGTCACCTGTAAGGATTGAGGATTGGAAGGTGAAGCAACTCAGAGGGAAAGACATCCCATTGGTAAAGGTAATCTGGAATGAAGTAACCGGAGATGCAACGTGGGAGTTGGAAGACAAGATGAAGGAGCAATACCCACAACTTTTCTAAGGTATGAAAATTTCGATGACGAAATTTCTATTTGAAGGGGAGAGTTGTAACATCCCAAAATTTATTTATTTTATAATAAATAGTCATTTTATAATATTTGTGATTTTTGTGAATTTTTCTAGATTTTTCTGAGAACGTAGAATATTTTAATATTATTCTTCGTTTTGCATGCAAACTGAGCGGAGCCGGGGAAATGAAATATTTTTCTCGAGAACCTTGATTTGTGAAAACGTCGATGGGGGATCTTACTAAACCCGAGGCTGGACATGATTTACGAGGTTCATATTTTTCAAGAATTTTATCAAATAAAATAATAATCGTTGTGTATTTTATTATTTGCTGGACAACTAATACTGACTTCTGTTAATTGTAACTATTGTTCATTAGATAATAGCATGTGTTAGAAATCCTATCAATTTATCCTAATGTAATTCACTTTATGTCTAATTAAATCCACTTTAATTAAAAAAAATGTATTATAATCAAGCTTCTTATGGAAGCTTTGATCCCAAATGACTAAACTACTATAAGCTTGTAGGAGAAGCCATTCTCTCCCCCTCTCTCCCTTCATTGATGCAGCACTTGGTGCCCTTGGGGAAGTAAATTTTGCTTCCCACACTTATTACCCTTCAACAAAATTTCACTCATTTCTACTATCATTTTCTCTCTCTTCAAATTTCCTTTCCATTTTCTCCAACTTCTCTCTTCTTCTCCTTCACCCTCTCCATGGTTTTGCAGCCCACTTTGGTAATCATTTTTCATTTTCTTACTTCACCATCACCATTTCTACACACTCCTTCTCATTCTCAACATTTCCTCTTTGAAGATTTTCTCTCAAATCCATCATCTTCACCATTTTCTTCCAAGAACAAAGCTTGAAGCTTTAAGGTAAAGCTTCCATTTTTGTGTTCCTTGGCCACTTTAGTGACCAAGGATTCATGTTTTTCAAGACTTGATTGTTGATTTCACAAGTTTGATTTCTAGGGTTTTTGGGAGTGTAACACCCCCCTCAGGGTATCACATTTCCGACTCCCAACTCATAATCTGTAAAGAAGTTCGTAAACAAGGTTTGAGTTATAAAAGATGGGTTTTAAAATTTCTTTTCATCAAAGACGGAAACATAAACTTACTGAGATTCATAAGTATTACTGAAAATATATTTAATATACAATATTGACATCAATTAATATTTAACAATTTAAAGAGAAATATAAAACTAACAGACTCTCTTTTTAACAGTAGTAAACCCCATGATGGGCCCTACTTAATAGCACGGTATAACACTAACGGTAAAACTTAACATACTTATTCCTTCTTGTATCCATCTTGAACAAAAAAACCAAAATTGGGGGGGGGGAGGCGTAGACCAAACCTATGAAAACAGTTAAGAAAATCTATAACTAGGCAAACCATATCTATTATGGTAAAAATCATCACTAATGAAATGTGGAATTGTATTCCACTAACTAAAACTATGAATTCCTAAACCATGAAAGGCCAATTTATCAGCACAATTATTGCCTTCTCGAAATATGTGAGTACAATAAAAATTCATATAATTTTTCAGAATCATGTAATTTTCCCATCTATTCATTAATTTCCAAGGAATATTAGAAGATCCTTGAAATGCTTGAACCACCAACATTGAATCGCATTCCAACAAAAAATTCCTCCAACCTCTTTTATGAGCTATTTCTATTGCATACATAGCTCCAATGAGCTTAGCATGACAAGCAACAGAGATTCCTATGTTAGCTGAAAAATAACCAAGAGTTGAGGCTCTAAAGTCCCTGAAGATGCCTCCATAGGCTGCTAATCCTGGGGAACCCATTGCAGCACCATCTGTATTGCATTTGATCTAATTGCAAGAGGGAGGAGACCAATTAACTTCTATAATTGTTGGAGATCTTCTCGGATGACTAGAGATAGAAAAGAATTTTAGGATAGTGAATTCCATCATGTCAGAAGACATGTTTCCTCTGCTGAGATTTCCTGAAAGAGAAGTATTTGCTATTATCAAGTTCTTTGCTGCCCTTAAAGAAATGCTTGTGTTGTCTAATTTAGCTTTGTTCCTACAAAGCTAGATCACCCAAATGATGTTTACAATGGCTGCTGCAACCACCTCTCTGACCTGAGAGCTCTAATTTCTGTCGCATAAAGAGAGGATGTGTAGTATATTTAAACTGTTAGCACTAAACTGCAAAATAGAGAAAAACCAGTTCTAAAGACTCTTTGCAAAACAACAATTAAAAAACAAATGAGAAGTGCACTCATCACTTGCATAGTATAAATGACAATATGCAACCTCTCTTCCTTAGTTGATCATCAGTAGGCATTTTATTTTTGAGAATTCTCCAAACAACAAAGGATTTTGATGGAGGAATGTTGCTGCTCCACACATTCTTGTGCTAGTTTACTTGCTGACCAGATAGACTAATAAAAGAGTAAGCCTCCTTAAGAAACAAACAACCTGAGTCATTGTCCATCTTCTGTTATCAACATAATTTCCTAATGGAATATGAATCCATTCTAGTTCCTTCAATATTGAAGGACATTTCTGCAATAGAACCTCATGAAATTGCAAGGAGCCATTCACTATGAAGTCCTACAGATTAGATTTCAATCTGGTTCGAACTCTTACAGGAATTTCTAAATAATCAGCTAAAGGTTTATCAAGCCAAGGATCATGCCAGAAGCTGATACTCTCCCCATTACCAATTTGCCAAGATGAAATATCAAGAACAACTTGAATTTCTGATTTCAAACCATTCCGTAAAGAGGATGTAAGATGATAGGCCATAGGAACATTGTTTTTGAAAGCTCTTGCTCTAAGAATGTAGGACCATTGACATTGAGAAGTTACTAATTCCCAAGCCAATTTAAACATTGAAGCTTTATTTATAGATTGGATTAACCTCAATCCCAACCCTCCTTCTGAAACAGGCTTGTATACACTCTTCCATGCAACAGTTATAATTTTCCTATGATCAGTGCTACCCGACAATATGAAATTTCTTAGCTAACTGCCCACCTCTTTTATACATTGCACTGGCCATTTATAAATCTGAAAATTGTATAATAACATACTTTGAGCCATTGTTTTCACCAGCATCACCTTCCCCATGATAGACAATAGAGAGGCTTTCCAGGCAGTAAGTTTCGACTTAATCCTATCCATGGTAGGCTGCAAATAAGACTTTTTAGGCTTGCCCTTGAAAAGGGGAATTCCTAAATAGTTAAATGGAAGGGACCCTGCAGAAAATCCTAGAAAAGCTGCTATATCAGTCTTCCTTCTTGCAGAAATGGAACCAGAATAAAATTTAGATTTTGCACAATTAATCAATTGTCCTGATGCATCTCCATAGTCAGAGAACAACTTCATCAAATTCCTCATGTTTCTCTAAGTACCTTTACAGAACAACATACTATCATCAACATATAATATGTGGGAAGGAGTTGCATAAGTCCTTGGACCAGCCATAAATTGAAGTTCTCCAGAAATAGCCAATTTAGTAAGCCCCCTGCTAAGAACCTCCTCAGCTAAGCAAAACAAAAGGGGAGACAAAGGATCACCTTGTCTAACCCTTCTATTACAAGAGAAAAAGCCAGCTGCCTTCCCATTTATAGAAATAGATAATTTGGCTAATTGAAGTATCACTTTGATCCAATTACAAAATCTATCATTGAAACCAAAACAGTGCAGCACCTTTAACAAAAAGTTCCAATCTAAGGTGTCAAAAGCCTTTATAATATCAATCTTCACTACTATATTGCCTCCAAACACTTTCTTATCCAACATATTTATAGCCTCTGAAGCTGTACAAATACAATCTCTAATTTTCCTACCTTGAATGAAACCTCTTTGATTTTCAGAGATGATTCTTGGAGCCAATCTAGCCAATCTGTCTGCTAGCACTTTTGTAATGATTTTAAACTTGTAATTAGCTAGAGCAATAGATCTGAATTTGTCAATTCTATCAGCTTCTTCCTCCTTAGGAATAAGAACTATCAGATTTGCATTATAGTTTGGCAATAACCATCCTGTCTTGAAAAACTGAATCACTGCATTATAGACATCATTTGCAAACAACTTCCAGTAAGTTTGGTAGAAATATCCACCAAAACCATCTGGACCCGGAGCACCATTAGCATTCATTGAAAACATTACATTCTTGACTTCTACAATTGTTAGCAAATCTATTAGGTACTGATTATCTTCTTCTGACAGCAGGTTTGGAATCTTTTAGTCAATAATGTCGTTATCAACACAAGCATTTTTTGAAGCAAAAAGACTTTCATAATGACTAATGACATGCTGCTCTATGTCTTCAATTCTATCCAGCACTTGATCATCCTTCTTTAACAAAGAAATTTGCTTAGTGACATGCCTTACTTTGGCGATTTTGTGAAAATATTCAGTGTTCCTATCTCCCTTACTATACCAGTTGATTCTAGACTTTTCAAGCCAGAACTCTTCTTGACGATGAAGGACTTGCTGCAATTTCAACTGAGCCTTCTTCTCCTGTAAACAGAGGATCTTAGAAGAACTATCAAGGTTTAGTTCAGCTTGAATTCTGTTCAGTTCTGTTTAAGCAACCAGCACTTGAGCATTTACATCACCAAAAACCTTTTTATTCCACAATTTAAGCTTAGTTTTGACGTTTTTCAGTTTTTCAGACAAAACAAACATTGGACATCTAACTACAGGAATTTCCTATACCTCCTTGATCAACTTTGCACAGTCAGGGTGGCTTGACCACATTTTCAAGAATTTAAAAGAAGATACATGTTTACTCATACCATCTTCGAAATTGAGAAGGATTGGATAATGATCAGATTTGTTTCTGACCAAGGTGCAAAAATTAATACTAGACCAAAAATCCATGCTTTCACTGTTGACAACTGGCCTATCTAGCCTTTTTTCAGTTAAAGTTGATCCTCTTCTTCCATTTGCCCAAGTAAATTGAGATCTTCTTATCATAACATGGATAAGATGATTTGAATTAGACCAAAGTCTAAATTCCTTACAAGCAATTCTAGAAGGCATACCACTCCCTCTATATTCATGCGCACCAAGCACCACATTACAATCACATATGTAGCACCATGGTCCAAAATGAGCAGACTGCAAAGAACTTAAAACCTGCTAAAGATTTCTTCTTACTGCATAATTAGTACTAGATTATATAGTAGCAAAATAAACAGCTTGACCATTAACCACCAGAGAGAATGCCATAAACTGACTAGAGACAATTATTATGCATGGATCCAAAAGAGAATCACACACACACCAGAGATTAGGCATGAGATTACCTCTTTCATTAACATCAACCATTTTTAAGTTTAATTTATTCCAAAATCCAGCTGGAAATCTTTCAGCCTGTAACCAAGGTTCAACAATGAAGAGTAAAGCAGGTTTATTCATATTGTATAACCTTTTCAACACTAACCTTGTTTCCTTATTTGCTAGTCCTCTAGCATTCCAAAAGAGAACTTTCATTGAGTAGGATTTTGAAGAGCAGCCCTTGATCGGGTAATATGGACCACTTGTTGAGCCTTTAATTTCCTTTGTTTCTTTTTCTGAGATTTGGTCAAAACTTGAGTAAATTCTGCATCTGCATCAGGAATGACATCTTCCTCTTCACTAACATTACCATCAGTCTAAAATCTAGAAACAATTCTAACATCTTTCTGAGCTTGACCATGTAGTTTATCAACTGAACAAACTCTAGCTTCAGAGTTAACTTCAGTCCTAACAGCACCTGATGCACCATTCCTATCATGAGAGTTTAAAGAATCCTGAATCGAATTTGACACATGATCAAGAATTTGAAAAGAATTGGGATCAGCCCTTGGGGAATTAATTTCAATCCTAACAGCAACTGATGCACTATTCTTATCGTGCGAGTTTAATGAAGACACATGATCGTGAATTTGAAAATTAGGATCAGCCCTTAGGGAATCAGGTTGAAGAGATTCATCATACTCAGACCTTTCATCGGCATTTTTATTCACTGATTCTCTTATTGAGCAATAGTTCTCCTCTATCTGGTTTTTAGACTGAACATGATGCCCTTTAACTGATGGAACTTGTGCGCCATTATTATCTGGATCCTGCTGCATAGCTTCATCTTTATCATTCTTCACAGTCCCATCTCGCACAATGTTTTGTTTAGGCATATACATTTGAACAACCCTTCTTCCTTTATCTTTGGTTGCCTTCAAATTAGCATTCTTCTTAATACAGTTGGTAGGGTCATGACTAATCATCTAACAGAAATCACAAAAGGATGGTATGTTTTCATATTCAATGCCAACAAAGAATGCAAAATCATTCCTTTCTACCATTAAATCATTCGGCAAACTACCATTCAAATTTATCTCCACTAATATACGAGCAAAATGCCCCAAAGTTCTTGATCTTGTTGCTTCATCCAGGGTTATTGGAGTCCCAATGCCATTAGCAATTTCGAAGAGAATCTTTGGTCTCCAATACTCTTGTGGAAGATCATAAATCCTAACCCAGTATTGTACATGAGTTTGCCTTTGTCTATTTGGATTAAAATTTGAACTCCATCTTGATAACCTTAGCATTCCAAATCCTATATTCCAAGATCCTGATGACCAGATTCTCCTCAAGTCATTCTGTGATTCAAAAAAGAACTGAAAATAACCTTTCCCAAGAGGAGTCAAATGCCAATTAGAAATAGGTTTCCATAGAGCAACAAGTTTAGCTCTTAATTCATCGGCCTTCAAAGGTTGGTTCCCTTTGGCAATAATTAATCTACTGTGTAAACAATTTTTGGAGCCTTCTAAGCCAAGCTTATACTCATCCTCTGAAATTTTAATTGAAATCAAATCCCCCTTAACACAAGGTTGAGGAAGTTGACTCAATGAAATATCCAAAGAGGGTTGACTAACGATTTGTGCAAAAGTTTTGTATTGATCAGTAGTCTTTATAGCAATCTCAGTTTCTTGATGAACAAGATTCTTATTATAAACCTGATGAGAGGAGGAGAGAACACGACTAGGAGAAAAAAGGATGCAAGGGGTGTTTAGAAGGAGGATTCGAAGAAGGAAGAAGATCAGGGAATATGAATTCCCATGGACAATTTGAGAAGAAAGCCATGGTTGCTAAAAAATCATGCAAACCTTTAGTTTACCTAGTTAACCATCGCCCCCGAAAAACAACCTTTCCTCAATTTCTTCTTCAAAATATGTTGATGTACCAAAATATGACAAGTATTGCCTGAATAATCTTTTATATCTTGAAAGCATGCTTGTTTCATCTCTCTATTCTTGAATCATATGTACAATCAAATAGGGGGAGATAGTTGTGTTTTGAATACATTAAAGAAGTTTTTGGTTTTAATGATCCTACTCTTTTTTGGCAACACGAGTTTTATCTATAGGGGGAGAAAAAATATGATCTTTCCTTCCAAAGCCTTTTTGTTGATGTCAAATACAGGAAGTGAGAATTGCAAAAAAAAATTTTGTTCTTGTGCTTATTGTTTGATATGTTTATATTGCTCAACATATTTTTCTTTGGTGATTTGTCATCATCAAAAAGGGGGAGATTGTAGAAATAAGTTTGTCCCAATAATTTAATATATTAAGTTTTGATGATGATAAATACAAGCAAAAAAGAATGATGCTTATGCTACATAGATGTACTTAATATATTATATGAAGATATTGAATTATGAGTTTGGACTAACTATGTTTTAAGTGAGTAATACTTTGTAGGATAGTCCAAGTACCAAGAGTGAGCATTGCAACAAGAAATCAAAGATTTCAATTATGTTCAACTCAAGGAGAATGTGAATGCCTATTTCATGAAGGTTTTGATAACAACAAAGTCATGTCAAAGACCAAGTCCAAAGGAAGATTAAATAGTATAACTTATAAGACTTAGTGTCTTTTATGTAAGAAGCCTTCTGGATATCTCAAATATGTTTTCAAATCTTTACAAATGGTTTTCACATGCTAAAATATCTAACAAACAAGTTTTGAAAAGCTAGTTATGGTGGTAGTTCAAAACTATGAAAAATAGTCAAGTTTGAGTTTTGCCAAACTGACCTTTAGTTACTCTTTTGATCATAACTTTCAAAATACTTTGAGTTTTATTCTGAAATCTACCATTTGAAAATAGACTCAAATATATTTCTAATGAGTGGTCATTTGCTTTAAACAGATGAAAAATGAGGAAGTTATGACCATTTAAAGTTAGTTTTAAAAATTAGAGTAGTTTATTGGAATAAATGATGGGTTATTCGAACAACACAGCCTAAAAAACGTTCCAGGACATGTTTTTGAAGATTTATTCGAATAACCAAAGGGATATTCGAATAAACACGAGCAGAAACACACAATGACTATTTTTCTATGCATTCAATGATGAAATAAATGATACCCAACGACTATTTTCTCAAGAACACAATAAATACATGGTTTTGGGTCATATATAATTAAAGCATCAAGTAAACCTTAATTTTATCAAAAGTTGTATCAAGAATGGCTATTTTCTATGCTTGTTGCATCGAGTACTTATTACTAAACCAAAAGTTATAACTATTAGTCAGGGCACAACTCTTTCTACTTAAGTCCATCAACAAACGCCACGGTTCGATTTGACTCCGACCTCACCTGAGCCCTGCCAAGACAAGATGCTGACCTACAACCAATAATCCCCCTCCCAATACCTGCCTCCAGCAGTCTGTGCCTTTTTGGGAATCGAACCCGTGACCTTGGCTCTGATACCACTTGTTAGATCGAGCGCTTACCACTAAACCAAAAGTTATAGCTATTAATCAGGGCGTAAGTCTTTCTACTTAAGCCCATCAGCAAGTGCCACGGTTCGATCTGACTCCGACCTCACCTAAGCCTTGCCAAGGCAGGATGCTGGCCTACAACTAATAATTTATTATATAAATCTTAAATAAAGTTATAAATTTTATTTAAAAAATACAAGTTGAATATTTTTCATTGAGAAATTATAAATTAAGCTAAACATCAATTTTTATCTTATTTACTATATATTAATAATAAACTTATAATATAGGATCTATATAAAGGTGTACTATAAAAAAATATTTTTTTGTTATAAACCAAAAAATATTTATCTTATTTACTAGACTTAAAATGCAAATGATGTCACGACCCTGAACTCAAGGACCATGACGAGCACATTACATGGAACCACGGACTAGCACAAGACGCACAAGCCTCAAAAACTATAAATAACTAACATGTAAACATGTATCAACAAGGTATTCCAACATATCTAATGTACAAAAGAACTTCTACAAGAATCTATCAAAATTTTAGTAGTTTTTTTTTTCTACATTTTGATCATTTTCCAAAATAGAAATATATTTGCAATCATATAGAATTCTAGAACAAACATAGTAGTGGTGTGCTGTTGCAAACAATAAAAAATAAAACTTATACTCTTAAAAATACATGCAGTAATGCAAGTAAGGATCATTCGCATGGAAAGTATCTAACTTAATTTTATACTACGTGAACATGGATGAAGGATTTTAGTATAACAAAAATAATTTAAGGAAAAACAATTAAGGAACAATTCAAATTAAATTATCGAAATTAATCAAAAGAACAAACCTTAGTCTAAGTCAACATCTACCATCAGAATTTTATAATTGATCATCAATGCAAGTATATATCAATTCACACTTTAAATATTCAGAGTTAGAACTATTTTCCTATCTCTCCTTAGTCATAGTTAATTAGAAAATAAGCGATCTAAATAACCCTAACTACTAAATATCCCAAGACAAGTGCTAAAGGTTTAATCTAGTAGCAACTTTAAGAATTTGAGAGATTGATGAAACTAAACAACACAAGCAAAAGCGATTGCATTTAATTTAGTCAAATATTCTTCCTAAAATCTAATAATTTTTGATGCAGCAAATCATTAAATTGTTATTTGCTTCACAAATTAGAGGGATCAAATAATTACGAATTTGATTTCTAATTTAGCAATAGATTGTAACGAGTAATAAACTAGTAGGCCTCATAGTAATTAAACGAAACAATCATAAAAATAGTCACAAAAGAACATTTGATACTCAAAGCAAAAATTAAACAATAAAAAAGAATTAGATCTCACAACTTTATTGATTCTGAGGCTTCTGTTTCCTTATACCAATTATAAAATTTAGCCACGCAGGGTCATGGATGAAAACTTAAAGGAGAAGAGAGAGAAAGGGGGAAGCGACGAGTAGAAAAATATGTTCATCACTCCCCTTTTTTATCCTTTTTGTATCAGCATTCAAGCCTATCAAATCTCCTATCAAATCTCCTACCAAATCTTCTATAAATATCTCCTTTAAAATCTTCTATAAAATCTCCTATAAATATTCTAAATATTATCCTACGATAACAATATCCATATTCAACTAATTAAGGAAAATATTCAAAATAAAATAGGATCTTAATATAACTAGGAAAGTTATATTTTTAGTTGGAATTTTTGTGCACTATGTTACCCAAGTGGCTTTAGTACTCAAGATGGGGGTGAATTGAGTATACAAAACTTTTCACAAACGCTTGAAATATAAATTTCGATAAAGCTATTCTTAAATGAAGAGAATAAATTGAGAGTATAAAGAATTTCAAGCACAGAAAATAAACATGTAATAAAATAAATTTTAGGAAATAAAGAGATAGAGAAAAAAGATCAGGCATAATATTTATCCTAGTTCAGCCACTAACCACTTGTAGCCTACGTCCAGTCTTCAAAACACAATTCAAGATTTTTCACTATACCTTCAAGCTTAAAACAGGTGCCTGCAACCTTTACACAACAGAGCACTCCTCACACTTTGGGATACCTCACTCATTGTGCTTGAGTCTTAACAAACAGGGATACCTCACCCTATTCACTAGAGGGATACCTCACCCCCTTTGAAGGATGCCTCACCTTCTTTACAACAAGGGATACCTCACCCTTTTTATAGAAGCAGAAAATAGATGAAGAGAAACTCTCACAAAGAGCAAATATTACAATTTGAAGCACTAAGAAGCTCTTTAAGGATATCTCAAAATTTTGGCAAAAAGAGCACATGAAATATGAGAAAATAAGTAAATCACATTTTAGCACAAGCAAAAATAATTTAGATGGTTGGGCAACCTTCAGAAGAGACCCAAGGTCTCTATTTATAGAGCTTTTTGAGAAACTAGCCGTTGGAGCAATTAAATCACGTAATGAATGAAAATATAGCCGTTTCTTTCCATTTCAGAATGTTTCGTAAAAACCATTTCTAATATATGTTATTCGAATATTGTAATACCCCAAATTTTATTTATTTTATGATAAATATTCATTTTCTAATATTTGTGATTTTTAAAAATTTTTCTGAATTTTTCTGAGGACGTGAAATATTTTAATATTATTTCTCGTTTTGTGTGCAAATTGAGCGGAACCAAGAAAATGAGATATTTTTCTCGAGAATATTGATCTATGGAAATGACTATGGGGGATCTTACTAAAATCGAGACCATACACAATTTATGAGGTTTCATATTTTTCGAGAAATTTTATCAGACAAAATAATAATCGTTGTGTAAATTTTATCTGTCAGATAAATTAATACTGACTTCTATCAACTGTAACAATTGTTCATTAAATAATAACATGTATTAAAAACCCTATCACATTATCCTAATATAATCTATTTTAAGTCTAATCAAACCCACTTTAATTCAAATTTATTATATTTTAATCAAAGCTTCTTTGAGAAGCTTTGACCACCGAAGGACAATAATGCCCTTGGCTTGTTGGGGAAGCCAAAAACCTCCCCCTCTCTCCTCTCCATTTCCACGGCATTTGCTTGCCCAAGGGGAGGCAATTTTGCTTCCCTCCTTTAATCAATATACACTAAAAATAATACATTTTCCTATCACACTTTCTCTCTCTAACTTCTTCTTCTTCATTTTTCTCTTCCTTCTCTCTTCTTCTCCTTCTTCCCTACGAAATTGCAGCCCCCATTAGATACCATTTTCTTTGATTTTTCTCTTCACCAAGATCATTTCTACACTCACCTCAACTTCCTCTACATTTCCTATTTAGAAAGTTTCTTCAAAATCTATCTTCACCTCCATTGTCTTCCAAGGCAAAGCTTCAAGCTTTAAGGTAAAGTTTTCATTTTTCTTCTTCTTTCTCCTCATTTTCATGCTCCATGGTCTCTTTAATGACCATGGATCTCTTCTTTTTCAACCATTGATGTTGATTCCTTGTCTTGAAATTCCTAGGGTTTTGGAAGCTCAAAATCGAACCTTCAAGGAGCACCTAGGAAGCCATTTTCGTGTTCTTCCTTTTGGTAAGAGGGAGATTACTCACTTCAACCATTATTGGTGGTGAGGGAACCTTTGTATGCTCACTTTGTTTAGTGATTTTGCATGTTTATATATTCTTGAATTGGATTTATGCTTGAATAATGATCTTGAATGTGTTGGATGTATTGAAAATGCTTGATTATGTTAGGGTTGTTAAATGAAAAATTTGGAGTTTCCTACCCTAATGTGAGGCCATGGTTTTGACTAGAATTTAGGGATATAAGTTAGTTTTTGTATACAATGAAATAAAGCTTATGTGATTAAATGTTGAATGATAATATTAAAATTAATGAATGGGAAATTTTAAGGGTTTAACACCCTAAGGTGAGGCCACGGTTTTGGCCTTGGATCCTAAGGGATTAGATTGATTTGGTGTGAAATAAAATCTAAGTAATTAGGTATCAAGTAACTAATGCATAAAATGGAAAGAAATTGCAACATTGATGACCTAGTGAGGCCACGATTTTTAGAGAAAAATTAGCGGTTAAATGATGCCTTGTTGCATCTTTGGAGATTAAGAATTTAGAGACATGCCTAATCCATAATCAAGTGAAAGAATTAAATTGAGTAATAACTCTTGAGAGTGCCACGGTTTTGAAGGGTTATTCGACTTAAAATTTTCATAATTGACCAAAGCTTAAGACTTTGAAAATGAGGATCCATAATATGGACTTGTGATAATTGATTAACCACGAATAGATATTGATGTTGAAAATTGATTCTATGTTATTGTGAGACCCTATATGGGCTAAGTTCTTGTTGGTTGTGTACTTGATGAAATTATGACATGTTGACATTGAACCATGTATATATATGCCATTGCGGTATATCTTATGATAAATGTATCATTGATGAACATACATGATGTACATTGCGTCGTCATGCATATGTGTTGTCTGTTGGACATTGTTGAAAAGGCAATGTATGCCTAGGAGTTTGAATAACACCAATGTGCAGGTATGAGTAGACTAAGCGTAGGGTCATAGTGGTTAGCCCTGGGGGCATCGGGGTGCGGGTATCTCACATAGACAGTGGTAGCTCCACTGGGGCCGTAGGATAGACCGATGCAAACACACTGATGATCCAGACTGAGACACTATCCTATATCGCGATCAACTGTTGAGGTGCCATGTATAAGCCGTATTGCGCAACTATTTTTATGAGATGAGCACACTATTTTTTTAAGGCTAATGAGATACTGGCATAACTCCTTGATCATTCATTCCGAAAAATGTTTATGTCTAGCTCCATGGAGTAGGAATTTGGTACCATTTGCATTGTAAACTGTCAGTCTCATAATTCATTGAGCATGAACATTTATAATTGTGGGAAAATATATGTTATTATTACCATAAAATTTATTCAATTGCTTGAACTGCTGACTGTTGGAAATGTTGATATTGTCTGCTTGTTATTGATGATTCTTACTACTATTTATTGTTGTTCTGCCTTACTGTAAATTTTGATTATTGTTATGAACTATGTTGGTATATGGGTATCCAGCACCGTTCTATTTTCTTACTACCATTTTGGTACTGAAATTTGGGTGTCTCACCTCTTTCTATATTTTCGATGTTCTTGTTTAATCTATATACTTCTGAGAAGACGTTCGTGAGGAGGAGAAGGAAACAACTGAGTTTCCGGGCTTCTGGCCATACCTAGACTAGAGCTTGTTGAGGATGTCATCGCATCCACGTTGATTTTTGGGGTATGCTCGTATGACCTTTCATGGAGGGTCCGACTGCTGGCATATCAACTTGAGAACTGACCGGTGCATTTATCACGGGGAGCTGACTGTCTCTTTGGCGTGGGGCCACTATGACATGCCTATTTTTTATTTTACTACTTTTGTCCACCTGGAGTTCTACCTGCTAGTTAGAGATCTGTAGGATAATATATATTACACCCCACAGGTGGATTCGTTCCTCTCCACTGCTCGGGTTTCTGCCCGAAATTCGGTCGCTCCAATGGCAATTTCATCAGATGAAGAGGACCCTGAGAAGGACCTGACTACGGTCCTTTCTCGTCAGTTGTAGGGGTTGCTACTGTCGGTGGCTACTGATGGCTAACTGTTTATCTTTTTGGAGAAGCCTGATGTTTTGCCATATTTATTGGGTGTATATTTGTGTCTTTTGGGTGGATACATCTTTTGCTTTTTGTAATCCATGTTGTAATTAAACAAGCTAATGCATATATATATATATATATGAATTGTGAATGTATGGTTTTTAGTTTATGTTGATTTTATGGTATCTGTAGATATTCTTATCCCATTTATAAAAAAATAAAAAATAAAAAAATGTAGCACATATTTCGATGTTTAATTATTTCGCTATCAAGATGAAAACTGTTTTACTCTAACGACATATACAAACCGGGTCTAAATAAATTACGAAATTACATCTTTCTACATTTTTATTTTGTTCATGTTTTAATTCACTATGGTGTGGTATTACTTCTTCGCGAGTTAAGAGAAAAGGGCGTTACACTGTCTTGGTATCAGAGCCCCGGTTTAGGTTTTCTTTTGGGTCATGTGGTTTTGGACTGTCTTGTTTGTGCTATGTGATTCTCTGTGTTTGGTATTCCGCAAGGATACATCTGACTTTTCCCTGTGTTTTGTATAGCCTGATCTGAGAAGAAACGATAGGGACAAAGCTACGTTTGAGTTCTGCTTACCATCCGCAGACGGACGGTCAATCAGAGAGAACAATTCAATCGATGGAGGATTTGTTGAGAGCTTGTGCTATAGAGCAGACTGGAAGTTGGGATGAGATTTTACCGTTGGTGGAATTTACTTACAACAACAGTTACCATTCAAGTATAGGGATGGCACCCTATGAGGCTCTATACGAGAGAAGGTGCCGAACACCCTTATGTTGGTACCAAGATGGAGAGTGACTTACCGTTGGACCTGATCTTATTTAGCAGACAACTGAGAAGCTCAAGATAATTCAAGAGAAGATAAGAACAGCTCAAAGTCGACAAAAGAGTTATGCGGATAAAAAGAGGAAGCCTCTTGAATTTGAGGAAGGAGAACATGTGTTCTTGAAAGTCACGCCTACGACTAGGGTCAGTCGGGTTCTCAAATCTAGAAAGCTCACTCCAAAATTCCTTGGACCTTGTCAAATTCTTTGTCGGATAGGTCCCGTTGCTTACCAAATAGCTTTACCACCTTTTCTTTCAAATCTCCACAATGTTTTTCATGTGTCACAACTTCGAAAATACATTCCCAGTCCTGATTTTGTCATAGTGCCTAATTTAGTACAATTAAAGGAAAACTTGACTTATGAAACAACTCCTGTGAGGATTGAGGCTAGGAGAATGAAGCAACTCAGAGGGAAAGACATACCATTAGTGAAAGTGATCTGGAATGAAGCAACTGGAGATGCGACATGGTAGCTGGAGGACAAAATAAAGGAGCAATACCCAAAGTTATTTTAAGGTATAGAAATTTCGAGGACGAAATTCTTATTTGTTGGGGAGAATTGTAACACCCCAAATTTTATTTATTTTATGACAAATATTAATTTTCTAATATTTGTAATTTTTGAGAATTTTTCTGAGGATGTAGAATATTTTAATATTATTTCTCATTTTACGTGCAAACTAAGCTGAGCCGGGAAAATGAGATATTTTTCCCGATAACCTTGATTTGTGAAAACGTCAACGGGGGATTTTACTAAACCCGAGACTAAACACAATTTACAAAGTTTCATGTTTTTTGAGAAATTTTATCAGATAAAATAATAATCGCTGTGTAAATTTTATCTGTCAGATAAATTAATACTGACTTCTGTCAACTATAACGATTGTTCATTAAATAATAACATGTATTAAAAATCCTATCACATTATCCTAATGTAATCTACTTTAAGTCTAATCAAACCCAATTTAATTCAAATTTATTATATTTTAATCAAAGCTTCTTTGAGAAGCTTTGACCACCAAAAGACAAGAATGCCCTTGGCTTGTTGGGGAAGCCAAAAACCTCCCCCTCTCTCCTTTCCATTTCCGCGGCATTTGCTTTCCTATCACACTTTCTCTCTCTAATTTCTTCTTCTTCATTTTTCTCTTCCTTCTCTCTTCTTCTCCTTCTTCCCTACGAAACTACAGCCCCCATTAGAGACCATTTTCTTTGATTTTTCTCTTCACCAAGATCATTTCTACACTCACCTCAACCTCCTCCACATTTCTTATTTAGAAATTTTCTTCAAAATCTATATTCGCCTCCATTGTCTTCCAAGGCAAAGCTTCAAGCCTTATGGTAAAGTTTTCATTTTTCTTCTTCTTTCTCCTCATTTTCGTGCTCCATGGTCTCTTTGATGACCATGGATCTCTTCTTTTTCAACCATTGATGTTGATTCCTTGTCTTGAAATTCCTAGGGTTTTGGAAGCTCAAAATCGAACCTTCAAGGAGCACCTAGGAAGCCATTTTCGTGTTCTTCCTTTAGTTAAGAGGGAGATTACTCACTTCAACTATTATTGATGGTAAGAGAACCTTTGTATGCTCACTTTGTTTGGTGATTTTGCATGTTTATATATTCTTGAATTGGATTAATGCTTGAATAGTGATCTTGAATGTGTTGGATGTATTGAAAATTCTTGATCATGTTAGGGTTGTTCAATGAAAAATTTGGAGTTTCCTACCCTAATGTGAGGCCACAGTTTTGACTAGAATTTAGGGATATAAGTTGGTTTTTGTATACAATGAAATGAAGCTTATGTGATTCAATGTTGAATGATAATATTAAAATTAACGAATGGGAAATTTTAAGGGTTTAATACCCTAAGGTGAGGCCATGATTTTGGCCTTGGATCCTAAGGGATTGGATTGATTTGGGGTGAAATAAAATCTAAGTAATTAGGTATCAAGTAACTAATGCATAAAATGGAAAGAAATTGGAACCTTGATGACCTAGTGAGGCCAAGGATTTTATAGAAAAATTAGGAGTTAAATGATGCCTTGATGCATCTTTGGAGATTAAGAATTTAGAGACATGCCTAATCCATAATCAAGTGGAAGAATTAAATTGAGTAATAACTCTTAAGAGCGCCACGGTTTTGAAGGGTTATTCAACTTAAAATTTTCATAATTGACCAAAGCTTAAGACTTTGAAAATGAGGATCCATAATGTGGACTTGTGATAATTGATGAACCACGAATATATATTGATGTTGAAAATTGATTCTTTGTTATTGTGAGACCCTATGTGGGCAAAGTACTTGTTGGTTGTGTACTTGATGAAATTATCACATGTTGACATTGAACCATGTATATATATGCCATTGCGGTATATCTTATGATAAATGTATCATTGATGAATATACACGATGTACATTGCGTCATCATGCATATGTGTTGTCCGTTGGACATTGTTGAAAAGGCGATGTATGCCTAGGAGTTTGAATAACACCTATGTGCGGGTGCGAGTAGACTAAGCGTAGGGTCATAGTGGTTGGCCCTGGGGTTGTCGGGGTGCGGGTGTCTCACAATAGACAGTGGCCTCCAAGTATTCTGCGGATGCAAACACACTAACGATCCGGATTAAGACGTTGTCCTATATCGCGATCAACTGTTGAGGTGCTATGTATAAGCCATATTGTGCAACTATTTTTATAAGATGAGCACACTATTTTTTTAAGGCTAACGAGATACTGGCATAACTCCTTGATCATTCACTTCGAAAAATGTTTATGTCTAGCTCCATGGAGTAGGAATTTGGTACAATTTGCATCGTAAACTGTCAGTCTCATAATTCATTGAGCATGAATATTTATAATTGTGGGAAAATATCTGTTATTATTACCGTAAAATTTATTCAGTTGCTTGAACTGTTGACTGTTGGAAATGTTGATATTGTCTACTTGTTATTGATGATTCTTACTGCTATTTATTGTTGTTCTGCCTTACTGTAAATTTTGATTATTGTTATGAACTGTGTTGATATGTGGGCGTCCAGTGCCGTTCTATTTTCTTACTACCATTTTGGTACTGAAAGGTGGGTGTCTCACCTCTTTCTATATTTTCGATGTTCTTGTTTAATCTGTATACTTCTGAGAAGACATTCGTGAGGAGGAGAAGGAAACACTTGAGTTTCTGGACTTCTGGCCATACCTAGACTAGATTGCTGAGGATGTCGTCGCGTCCATGTCGATTTTTGGGGTATGCCCGTATGACCTTTCATGGAGGGCCCGACTGCTGGCACATCAACTTGAGCACTGACCAATACATTTATCATGGGAAGCTGATTGTCTCTTTGGCGTGGAGCCGCTACGACACACCTGTTTTTTATTTTAATACTTTTGTCCACCTAGAGTTCTACCTGCCAATTAGAGATCTGTGGGATGATCTATATTACACCCCATTGGAGGATTCGTTCCTCTCCACTGCTCTGGTTTCTTCTCGAAATTCGGTTGCTCCGATGGCAATTTCATCCGATGAAGAGGACCTTGAGGAGGACCCGACTACAGTCCCTTCTCGTCAATCGTAGGGGCTGATACAGTCGATGGCTACTGATGGCTAACCGTTTATCTTTTTGGGGAAGCTTGATGTTTTGCCATATTTATTGGGTGTATATTTGTATCTTTTGGGTGGGTACATCTTTTGTTTTTTGTAATCCATGTTGTAATGAAACAGGCTGATGCATATAATATATATATAAGAATTATGAATGTATGGTTTTTAGTTTATGTTGATTTTATGGAATTTGTAGATATTCTTATTCCATTTATAAAAAAAATGTAGCACGTATTTCGATGTTTAATTATTTTGCTATCAAGATGAAAACTGTTTACTCTAACGACATATACAAACTGGGTCTAAATAAATTAACGAATTCTGCATTTTTATTTTGTTCACGTTTTAATTCACTATGGTGTGGCGTTCCTTCTTCGCGAGTTAAGAAAAGGGGCGTTACAAATACCTTATGAGTTATTTGAATAATTCATTTTGAAAAGCTTCGTGAAAACCAGTTCTGAAGAAGGTTGTTCGAATACCTTAAGAGCTATTTGAATGCCTCTATTAAAAGAAGCTTTCTGAGAAACAAGTCTATTAGAATACCTTGTGATCTATTCGAATAGATCATTTAGGAAAACAGATTTGGAAAGCTTTATTCGAATACTAAGAGTGCTTATTCGAATAGTACTTTGAAAAACAGAAAACGTATGAAGATACAAAACATGGTTATTCGAATACCATGGGGTCTATTCGAATATCCCTGAGTAAAAACCAGTTTTAAACACTTTTCAAATATCCAGAAAATGATTCTTTAGATTTAGAATATTAATTTCGAAAACATTTTAATCTTTGCATCCAAAATCAATTAGATATCCAAAAGGCTTCGCATACAAAGACTTTAAGTCCTAAAGCTAATCTTGAAGTTATTGGACTTGGTCTTGCCATCATCTTCATCATGTTTGTTATCATCAAAACTATTATCCATGTCAGCTAGCCAATTACATTCTCCCCCTTTTTTATGATGACAAACTAATATTTGAGAAAAGAATTAGTTCAGATAAATTAGTATTCACAAGGTTAATATGAGAAACTTACTCCCCCTCTTTTTTGTAAGAGGTGATTTATATCAGAGGTGTGCGCAGCAGCACCCCCTTACTTTTGGAATCCAATTTTCATTTTATAACTTGTCTTTTACTTTTTCTCCCCTTGACTTTTCTCAAACAAACAACTCAAACTATTTCTCCCCCTTTTGTCATGATCAAAAAGATGGGGCAAAATAAAGCATAGAGTCAAAGCAATATGATATCTATTCAGGTTTAACATTTGCACAACAGTAACAAATTAGCAAGATTTAATATTCAGCAATGCACCAATATCCTTGCTATTTTAGCAAATCAACCACTTAATATTCAACAAGGCAAACACAATGAGCTCAAAACATATTTTTATTCATTGATCAAAAAGCAACCAATTACATTTACCAATTTCTTAGAATTCTGCCATAGATCAAAAGAAACATTTCACCTTGATGAAGTATCAATGTAGAGTGTAACACCTTTGTGGGGATGTCACATTTATGATGCAATAAAATAAAACATTACCCAAGTTATAAAACATTTGATACATAATTCATATGAGTTGTAAAATTTTTCCTTTTATACTGGATATCCTTAAATAAAATAATGTAAAACATAAAATAAGTAAACTATTATTACACACCATAAATGTACATATGATTTTGTCTTAAGTTGTACAAATAATTTACAACTACAAATATTTAAATAAAGCAATAAAGAGTTAGTATAATACAAAACATAGACATGCCCAAGTGCACATCAAAGATTTTCTAACCCTCTGAAGGATTACTCTCAGAGGAAACCTTGGGTGATAGAAATCCAGGATGTCTCACAGCTCTACAGACTAGTGTCCATGCTGTTGATACTATACTGATCTCACTAGGGGTACGGAAAAGTCCTCCCCAGTGACGCCTCAGATCCAAAGGCATCTCCAGATGTAGGTACAAAATAGTAGTAAAAACTGGCTCAGCATCAAACTCTCCATGTAGGGACACAGTCAAACGTCCTAAGTAGATCACCAATCTTTGATCCTCGCACAATCGCCAGGCCTCCGAGCCTCTATGAAACTCTAATCTCACAAAACCTAGGAATCCCGGCAACGCCATCATCACAAAATCAGTCCAAAGAATATGGATGATCGTACGGCTCACACTCGTCAAACTGATCATCCGTCTACTGTTGCTCCTCCTCAGGGTACACAATCTCAAGAGGCTATTCCTCTACCTCTTCCTCAAACTCTTTACAGAAATAGAATAATAATACAGAAACACATATAAATAAAGAGGTGAGACAATCATACATCAATACCAGCATGGTAAATAAGAAAACGACAATACAACAGATATCACAATTTAATACAATAAAACATACCATAACACCATAGATAATAGCACAATGTAACACAAGAATTGCATACCATAGTATCATAAATAACAACACAATTCAACACATCATATAATATCACAAATAATAATGTTATGATGCATAACACAAATGCAAATGCAATATGACTCATTCCTACTCCATGGAGCTAGACACAGACATCTAAGAGAATGACCCGAAGAGAACTATCACTACCTCAGGCTGCCCAACCAAACTATTACACTGTCCAACGTCATGTCTATAGCCCACTGTCCAACGTAGTGTAGTAGTACACAGTCCAAACACGTCATGCATTATAGGCATTATACTAAACAGTCTTCCCAAGATCTCGATTAAGTATAGTGCGTGTCGAGATCATTAGTGTGTTGCTAGTTACCACGACCCAGAGGAGCGAACAACTGTTCACATGTGGAATACTCCGCACACTAATGCCTCCAAGTCCACACAAGATGAACCACATTATGCTTATCACACTGACAACACGGTGTAATTCGTCTCATCAATCAATCGCCAATATCAACCAAATTGGCCGAACTTTTGATGCATGAATAAGAACTATAATTACCAAATTAGCTTTAGTTTCCAAATATTATCATATTTACAAAAACAGCCTCAATCTCAAAAATTCCAATATATAGTACGTCACCACTTGACAGTACCATATCTCAACATGTCCGGGTCCATCACTTTGGCCCGATAGCAAAACTCACGGTTCCAATTAATCGCATAGGAATTTTATCGCGTTTTCAAAATCACGTTGCTTTTACAAACGTTTTTAAATCGCGTAAATATATTTTGTTATTTTTAAAATCGCGTAGCATTTTTAAATCGTTTTCTCAATCGCGTAAGATTTTTAAATCATTTTCTTAACCGAAAAGCTTTAAAATCTCCATTTTAAAACTGCGTAAGCTATTTTTAATACTTTTAAACTACGTAGAATATTTTATTACGTTATAGATATATTATAAAATGTTCACTTCTATTTGTTTATTTCTAATAAATTTTGATAGCATTTTGTCTATAAAATATATTAAAATTGTGATTTCTACGTTTTTCCTTTAAAAATTCCTTTGTTTAGTTTATTACTACAAAATACACTTTGAAAATTTGTCATTATACTTTAAACTCAAAGGTAAGTATTTTTCAAGAGTTTTGTTTATTTTTCTTCTATACCATATTTCTAATAGAATTTAGTTTACTTCTTTAAGTCTTGAAAATCTATTACAAATGTATTTTTTTTAGGTTAAACATCTAATCTACACTTAGAAAATAAATTTTGAATTGATTATACATTAAAAAGGCATGTTGGCCAAAATTCCCAAAATCTTGGCATTTGAACTTTAAATCATTTTACATCTTCTAAATCATTTTGGAATTCATTGATTTACCTAAATCCATTTAGTCCTTCTTTTAGAAAATGATTGAGAACATTTTGGTTCTCTTTTTCATGGTGAAGCCGAAAGCTCCATGGTGTGTTATTTGGAACACTCATGCAAACCTTACATGTTATTCACATCCTAATTAATAATCATGCATATATCAATACATACAATATATTTTTAAAGCTATAAACATGCATACAAACAATATCAAACATAAGTAGGAAAACATTTAAACAACCAAACAAGTGAATCCTTATGGATTCTTCACACACATACAATCCATTTTCTCATCACCACACTTAGTTGATGAGATTAAATCTCCCTTTTACCTTAAAGGAAGATAACTCCTTCTAATCCTTCTCCTATGGTTTTCGTATGGCTCCCTCAAAAATCCTAGCAACCTTAAACAAATTTTAAAGAGTTATAACAATAGGAGAAAAACATAAACCATGGATCAATCATGACTTAGAACCTAAGAAATGAAGTTAGAAGTGAAAAACAAAAATCTTCACCTTGTGGGAAAAATATCCAAAGTAATTTTCCAAGCTTAAGATGAATTTTTTTCAAGAAGCCTCTAACTAGAGATGTTCTTAGAATAGTGTTTAGGTTTGAGAAAGTGGGTTAGAAAAAATTTTTGAAGGTTGGATGTATGATTTGTGGGTGTTGGCCAAATGGTCTTCAAAGAAGAAAGCAAGAGAATGGTTCTTGGTGTTCTTGGAGAAAAGAAAGATTAGAGATGAAAAATGACTAAGTTGATGTTCTCTTCACTATGCATGGCCATTCACTTCATCAAGGGAGATGGCCACCTTGTTTGACTTCTTCTAACACCTAATAGCCCTAGATTTGATCAATGGTTGATATCAAAGCTTGGCCTCCAAGCGTGTCTCTCATTGGTGCATGAAAACCTAGTCATCCAAGTGACTAAGCCTTTCTTGAATGCTCTTGAAGCTTCTTGGCTGAATGGCCCTAAGGAGAGCAAACTAAGTTTGTGTTCACTTAAGCCATCTAGTTACATTTAGGTGCATTTGATTAATTTGTTTAGTTACTTGCCTAACTATATAGTTACTTAGGTTAACTAGGTTAGTCTTGATATTTTGAGATCATTATCTAACTAGAACTTAACTAGATAGCTAACTAGGTTTACTTCACTTAGTTACTACATAAGCCTTCTATGTCAACTTAGTTAGGTTTTAAGCTAACTTGGTTAAGCTTTCTAGTTTGATTTCAAGAAGTCTAACCACTTTTGTGGACTTGAATTTTATTGGTCCAAAATTTTCAAGTCACTAACGTTGACCACTCTTCATTGGCTTAGGATTTAGTCTAGCCAGAAACGTTGACTGGTTCACTAAACGCGGGTCCCACGGACTTTTTCGGGTCCATAGTCGTTTTGGAGCAGATTTCTACTGTTTTTAAGACAGTAGGTACTGTCAAATAAAATAATATTATAATAATTTAAAATTATTTTATTGCACAGTTAAATCCTAAAAATTAAAAGATTAATATTCGTATCACTCGGAATTGGGTTTAGTAAGATCCCCCAGCTCCGAATAATTAAAATAAGTTTCCCCGGCTCAAAAATTATTATTTTCCTAACTCAAAGTAAATCACACAAAACACTCAAATATAATCACGAAACAGTTAAATAAATTTTATAACATACAAAAAAATATAAAACAGTACAATCAGGACAAAACTATCATTTATCTAGAAATTGGGGTGTTACATAGAGAACTAATATCATTCACTCAATATGCAATGACAAAATTAGCAAGTTAATATTCAATTTGGCAAGTTGTCAATGCTAAGCGTACTACTCATGTAAGAAAAAAAACATCTAATCATTTAAGATCAATTTATCAACAAGTATCATATGATCCATAACATATAGAATATCACAATAACTTATGGATAGAGATACTTTACTATCTGCAAGTTTGAATAAACTTATTCCTTTTAAATATTTGCTTGAGGTAGTTTATAACCCTATAAAATAATTCAAAGTATTTTTCTTTGGTATCCATTAATTTTTGGATCCATAGAGGTTAGCCAAACTTATAAGAAAATAAGCATTCAAAACAATAAGGCAAAAGATATTTCATTTATTAGTTTAGCAAAGTAAATATGCTCATCAAAATAATAGTCAATTACATTTGGTTAAGCATTTGTATTTTCAGTCCAATTACAAAGAATTCAACATATGCAACAAATTCTTCAGAAATGAAGGGCGAGATCAAGCTAAAGTAGTAGCAAGAAATATGCATTTAAGTGCATCATGTGATTTTTATTTAAGGCATAAATTTAGGCTCAAAAGAAATAAGATGTATTTCAACAAAAACATGTCATCCATAGAGTCAAATTTGGCCAAATACAATTAGTTGAGCATTCAATAAAGAAATAGAAAGAGTGCACTGATGATACATATATATTGTGTGGTAAAACGTCGTGACTAGTTGCTAGACGTTTATTCGAATAACTGCTAAGTTATTCGAATACCCAACATAGAATTAGAAACCTAAAAAAAAAGATATATTCGAATAGAGAGTCATTTATTCGAATACTCCAGATGCATATGGAAAAAGACAGATATCAGCAGGCATCAAATTATTTGAATAACTACAGAGTTATTCGAATAGAGCAATTTGAGAAAAAGAGGAATTTGAGCTACTGACATTTGGTATTCGAATAACCACAGGGTTATTCGAATAATCCTATCAGGAAAACACATTGAACACATACATAAATGCATTCTGAGAGAAGAAAGCTTACCCAAAGATAGTGTTCTTACAAGATACATTATGGGATATTTTTATCCAAAGATTGCAAGTCCAAGCTTAATGAAAACAAGGAAAAGAGCTTGGAATTATTTCCGGTCTTGTGCTTCCAGTAGCCACTTTCAAAATGCCAAAGTCAGCTCTTGGTCTTCAAGCACACCTACAACCACTTCAATTTTTGACTTTTGGTACCTAAATTTTCTTGGGTCCTTGAGGGTTAGTTTTGGGTATAGTACCCATAGGAACCCAAACCATTTTTGTTCCAATTCTTGCGTTAATATTTTTCCTTGCATTGCATGTTAATGCACTGTGTCCTTTCTTTCCACAATAAAAACATTTAATAAAAGGACCACATGAAGTACTAGAAATAACAAAAAAAAGATTATAAAATTTTTGTTGATTTTTTGGATTATAGCCTATTCCAGCTTTTTGAAAAATAACTCTTTGTTTTCTTAAAAAATATTTAAATTATCTCTTCCAAAGGTGAATTTTGAAAGGGTGTTCTTTAAATCTTCAATTTCTTTTTCAAGCATATGACATGAAGAACAAGATGAAGATGTAGAAGCATGTGAAGTACAGGTTAAGCATGCATAAATTAATCCTAATGTCTCATTTTCAATTTTTAATTCTTCTATTTCTTTATTTAAAATTAGAATTTAGTTTTCCAAAGAAGAAATTGTTTTCTTAGATGAAGAAATTAATTTTGTGAGCTTTATTGTTTTTTCATGTAATTCTTCAAAGGCATCTTGAAGTTCATCATAAGAAAGAGATAAGTCAAAGTTAGAAATTACCTCATTGTCGCTTTCTTCTTCTTCTTCTTCTTCTTCTTCTTCTTCTTCTTCTTCTTCTTCTTCTTCTTCTTCTTCTTCTTCTTCTCCTTTGGCCATAAGACATAGATGAGCTTCTTCACTATCTGAACTATCAGTTGAGTCCATGTCATTGTCATCCCATGTTATGTAGGTTCTTCTTCCCTTTCTTTCCTTTGAAGGGTTTCTTTTCAAATTTCTCCATTTTCTTTTCTAAAATTGGGCACTCCATCTTCATGTGTCCAAGTTTACCACACTCGTAACAAGTTGGAATTGATGACGCTTTTCTTTGAGTTTCCTTTTTCCTGAGAAATTTTCTAATTTTTCTTACCAAAAGGCTGAGGTTTTCTTTATTTAGTTCTGTGCCTTCTCCATCATCATTATCACCATCACCATCATTAGTTGAGGAAGTGGCTTTGCGTGCAATTCCTTTATTTTTCTTCTTATCATTTTCTTCGCTTTGATTGAGTCTATTTAACTCCAATTCATGCTTTTGAAGTTTTCCAAAAAGAGGCGCATGAGCCATAGTTGCCAAATTTCTTGACTCTAAAATAGCTGTCACCTAAGGCTGCCAAATCCTGCTTAAACATCTCAACACTTCGTTAATCAAATCTTCGTTGGAGAAATTATTTCCTAATGATGCAAGATGATTTACAATGTGAGTGAACCTCTTTTGCATTTCTTGAATGCTTTCTCCTTGGTTCATTGTAAATAATTCATATTCACGAGTAAGAGAATTAATTCTCAACCTCTTACTTCACTAGTACCCTCATGGGTAACTTGTAAAGTATCCCACATTTCTTTAGCATTTTTGCAATTTAAAATTCTAAAAAATTCATCATACCTCAAAGTTGTGGTAATGATGTTTTTGCCTCTTAAATCATATTGAACTTTTCTCTTGTCCGCATTAGTCCATTGTAACATATCGATTTTCGTTTTTTTTGCACAAATATTAATTTTCTAATTTTTGTGATTTTTGAGAGTTTTTCTGCATTTTTCTGAGATTAAAAATATTTTAGTATTATTTTAGGCCGTCTGTGGGCCCATGGTGGGCCCAGAAACACTAAAAATTTTTATTGGCCAGTGAATTTTGTACTGTTAATATGGGGTAGGGGGATCTTACCAAACCCGAAACCGGATATAGTTACCACTTTTTCTTATACTGTGAATTTATTATTCATTGTATAATAATTACCGATTTATGAGCCGTAATTTTATTCTGTTAGTAATAATTTTTTATAACTTTAGCTAGGTACTAGTCATGTGATGACCATGTGTCACTAGATAGTATAAGTCAAATTTGGTGGCTAGTCATAAAAATTAATCAATGGTAATAAGTCAACAAAAATGACTTGTTTAAATTAGTTACTAAGCTAGATGAATTAGTAAGTTAACCTAAGCTTAAATGGTCACAAATTAAAACAATTATTGGATAGTAATTTGCATGGACTTCCACGACAATGAAAGAGTTCTAGGACATTCAAAAGTTAGTGAGTCATCAAATGCTGACCAAAGCATGACTTGATGACATGTGTTTGATTTCGCACCTTGATTGACCATGCAAATAATTTCCCACATGCTAGCTCTAGCACTCCATGGCAATGAGCTCTAGGATAGACTATCTATCACAATTATATCACATTTGTCTCCTAAGCCATTCTCTTCATTTCTTCATTTTCTACACTTAGCCAAAACTTCATTTCTCTCCTCCAAGACACCATTCGACCATCACCTATAGACTAACCTTCCAAGCTTCTAAAATTTTATCCAAGCTTATTTCCTACACCTAAACATCATTCTAAGACACTTCTATGTTGAAGACTTAAGCAAAATCCTTCATCTACTACCTTTTCTACAAGTTAGTGTTCTTAAGATTTCAAGGTAAAAGTTCTTCTTCTTTGTTTCTAAGTTGGTTTTTGAGGGAGATTACCCTCATCAACCATATGTTGGTGGTGAGGAGATGACTTTGTTTGTGGTGAAAAATCCATAAGGATTTATTCACTTGTATGGTTTAAGCTTGTTTTATTTATGGTTAGTTTATTTTAAGCTTTGATTATATGCTTGTTTAAGTAGATTATATGCTTATATGCTTGTTTATATGCTTATGGTAGCATGATAAATATTGTGTAAAGTAGAATATGAGTTGTATGATGAGGAAAATTGTATGAAGGTTCCAAAGAACCTAGGGGAGGCTCACGGTTTTGATTACTACAAAGGGAACAAGATGATTCAAATTAATTCCTAAGTTATGGATTAATGATCTTAAGGATAAAAATTGGATTAAAGGTTTTGGTAAAGGATTTTGATGATGGAAAATGGTTTTGTAAAGGATTTTAGTAATGAAAAATGATTAAATATGAATAGAAACCCTAAACCTAATTTTCGGCCAGCACACCAAAGTGTGTTATTTTAAACCCTAAATTATTTTACCTAGTGTGGATTTTGATAATTAGTCACAAGAATTGGAATTAAGGAATTTTTAGTAGGAAAAGGAAAAATGGATTTAAGGGTATGAATTAATTTAGTATGTAAGCTATATTATTTAAGTAAATCAAAGAAATCAAATTTTTGGAAAAAACCATAGAAAATATTATGTAAAGAATTTTTAGAAAGAAAATATTTTAGGAAGGCCAAAATATATATATATATATAAGGATATATATATATATATATATATATATATATATATATATATAAAAGGATTATATATATATATATAGGATTTTATAAAATAAATTTAGAAAGTTGAGAAAAATATTTTACGTAAGTGAAAAATGCTAGAAAACCATTACGCGATTTAGAAATTACAATTTTTAAGCTACGTGATTGATTTTTATATTACGCGATTGAGAAAATGATTTTAAATCTCTACGCGATTTAAAAACATTTGAAAATATTTACGTGATTTACGAAACGTTTAGAATTATTTATGTGATTTAGAAAATGTTTAAAAATATTTATGTAATTTAAAAAACATTGGAAATTAATTACACGTTTATGAAAACGTTGAAAAATATTACGTAATTTGAAAAAGTAAGAAAAACATCACGCTATTTCAAAAATGCAATAAAATGTTTACGCGATTGGAAATTACAGCAGTTGGCTGTCGGGTTGTCGTGGTAGGCCCCGTTATGTTAAAAAGTGATACTGCCAAGAAATAACGCATATTTGTGAAATACTGTAAAATAATAGTTGTATGTATTTTTGAATCATACATCATGCATGAAAAAATATGTCAAGTAAGGCAATGGCCCTAGGAGATTGAAATTACACCTTTGTGCGGGTGAGAATTGCGTAGTTACGATCTTCAGTGATCTTGGAGACGTCGGGGTGTGGAATGTCATAAGTGGCCAGTTGGTAGCACCACTACGTCGTGGTATCCTTTGCAAACACACCGACGATCTTGACGGAGTTACTACTCTTTTCATGATATGGTTGAGAGTGTCTTGTATTAGCCATGTTGCGCACCATGATATGATAAACGGCACATGATTTGAGGCTAACGGTATACAGATATATACTCCTTATCATTCTCTCCAAAATTGTGATTAGCTCCATGGAGTAGGAATTATGTCGTTGTACACATGCATAACGGGTCAGCATATTGGTGTGATAATTATGCCTATTTTATCTGTTTTCTATTATATGATATGATATGACTGCATGAGATATTTTGTATCTATGTCTTTTACTGTCATTTTATATACTGCCTCATTAGTATTGATGAAAGGGGATCTCACCTCTTTATTATATTGTATTTGTGTATTGTATGTATTTGATGAAGACCGAGGAGACAAGGAGACTAATAAGTCTTTTTACTATCAGTAGCTGGTTTTCTGTATTTGCTTAGTATGGCATTGAGGCGTCAAGTTTTAGGGTTTGCCATGGTTCGATTCCATGGTGGGATTGATGCGTGGCGAGTTAACTTAGATAGGGAAAGGTTTGTGTATACCGGGGATCTGACTCTAACCTTAAGTGGTACTAGGGATGGTACTCCTGTCATGACACAACATGTATCTGTTCGTTTAGAGTTTTATATGCCTATACGTAAAGTTTGGAGTAGGAATAATAATACTTATAATCCACACGAGGAATCCATGATGTCGACTGCCAGGACACCAACCAGGCGTGTGCTATATCCGCCAGGTTTCTTTGATGACAACACTGAGGAGGAGGAGGAGGAGGCTCCCAATGAGAGCCTGAACCTTTAGTTTGGTGGAGTTTTAGTTTAGTAGTTTTATTTTGGTGTGTATTGTATATATAACTTTTGGGGGGTGTAATTATGTAAATTATTTGTGAACAAGGTTTGTAGTATGTAATATAAGGTGTGTTAGTTTTAATTTCAATGTAAGTTTAAAGTTTTTATTTATTATCTGTTATTCTTCAAAAGAAATTTTAAAATCAGTGTTTTTACAAGATTAATTCTTTTACAACTTGGGTAAGTTATATTAGGATTAGTCTTAAATGTGATACCCTACGGTGGGTGTTATATTAGCAAGTATCAGAGCATTCCGGTTAGAGTCTTTTGGGTTTGTGGTTAGGTTTGTTTTGCTTAAGTTGTATGATTCTCTATGTTTTGTTTTCGAAAGATGATATCTGACTCTATTGTGTTTTGGTTGCTGGTTAAGAAAGCTATGTCTTGTAACAGAGGTGCACGTGCGAACGTGGGACACAATGATGATCCAATGACAGCGGCTGCAGCAGCAATGCAGCGTATGGCAGAAGTGATTATGCAACAAATTCAACAGGATGCACAACAACAAGAGGCGAATGCTGATGTTCAGAATTTGTCAGAATTTCGTTGAAACAATCCACCGCAGTTTCGAGGCGAGTTTAATCAGGAAAAGGCAAGTCTGTGGATAGAAGAGCTGGAGAAGATTTTTGAAGAAATGAGGTGTGCAGATGATCGCAAGGTGACTTATGCCACTTTCATGTTATTAGGAGATGGCAAAAATTGGTGGAAGGCTACTCGTAGAGTATTACAAGAATAGCAAAGGGCAATTACGTCGGAGGTATTTCGTGAAGTGTTTCTAAACAAATATTTCCTGGAGGGTGCAGGGCATGCGAAGGAGATAGAATTTCTTGGATTAAGACAAGGAAAAATAATAGTGAATGAGTATGCAGCAAAGTTTGAGAGTTTATCTAAATTCTCACGTTATCTTCAGAGTCATTCTGATGAGAATTGGAAATGTCGCAAGTTTGAGGAAGGATTAAGGGTTGAACTGAAGAAGGGAGTAATACCAATGAAAATGAACCAATTTTCGGCACTGATGGACATGTGTTGCAGACTTGAAGAGTTGGAGCCATCACGAGAAAACAGGAACCATAACTTTGGACCATCAAGGTTCCAAAGGGGAGGCAATAGTAACAACAACTGGTTTCAGCGCAAACCATATTCAAGACCATCAGGAAGTCAATAACAACAACAACAGTCTCGTGGTGGAGGTAGCAATAATAATCGTTTTGGTCAGAATGTGGCACTACTAACAAGATGCTTGAAGTGTGGAAAGGGTCATGCAACGAAGGACTGTACGATCAGAGGAATCATTTGCTTTAGATGTGGAAAACCTGGTCATTTTGCGAGGGATTGTAATCAAGTGAAGGTGGAGCCTTCAGTAAGCAATGTTGGTGCTGTCAAGTCTCAAGCTATAGGACGAGTTTATACGATGAGTGGACCCGAGGCCTCTCAGTCTGATGATCTTATCAAGGGAGAAGGTATCATATCAGGTAATCTTTTAACTTTACTATATGATTCAGGTGCAACTCATTCGTTTATTGCAAATGACTATGTGGATTGTTTGGAATTGCCTGTGTCTTCTTTGAACTTCCAATTGATTGTTTCTACACCTACTGCCAAACCTGTTAATACTTCTAAAGTTTGTCTGAATTGCCTTATTACTATCAAAAATCGAGTCTTTTCTGTTGATTTAATTTGTTTACCTCTTACTGATATAGATATAATCTTAGGAATGGATTGGTTATCTTCTAACTATATTCTATTGGATTGTTCCAAAAAGACCTTAGTATTTCCTCAGGATGAGATTTCTGGATTTTTGACTGCTAATCAAGTCGAATCTTTATTGAGGGATGGAGCACGAGGATACATGCTATTATTTTCTTTAGAAGTCTGATAATCACATATTCTATTCATTAAGAAACCCTCATTATTAGTCATTTACACTCTTCATGTACTTAATTGACTGAATTTGATTATGTTTTGTAAGTTTGAACTTGAATCGGACTTAATTGATTTTTCAGCATTATTCGAGTCTTACACTGTTTCTGTATTTTGGCCATATCTTGAGTTCTAAATGTCTGATAATTATGAATTTTACCTTGTAGGAAAGATAAAAGAGAGCTCTACAACTTTGATGAAGAGCTCAAAGTCAAATTCAGACATTTAGTGGAGCTAATTGGGCATGGAAATCAGAATACGGGATTTGTGACTGGAACCCGAACAGTGTGTAGTAACCAGAACATAATTCGAGTTTGGGTTTATAGAATGGGCTGAAAATTGGTGATCTGAAAGTTAAGACCCATATGTACAACTTTCATGACAAACACAAAACTTGATTCGGGCTCCTTGATGGAGATATTGGGTCTGAAAGTCAAAACAGAGGTGCTGAAACTGGTCCTGAGCAGTCTGTAGTAATTGGGTCATATCTTGGGCTGTAGGACGAATTTTTGGGTGCTTCTAGAGCCATTGGAAAGCTTAGACAATTTCCTAGAACTTTCATGAAGACCATTTGGCTCAAAAATGACGAAATCAATGAGTTCAGCAATGAATACTTTCGGAGACAAGGAAGCTCACCTACCAAGCTCACCTACCAAGTTCACCTACCAAGCTCACCTACCAAGTTCACCTACCAAGCTCACCTACTAATTCCACCTACTAATCTCATCTACCCATCTACTACTACTCTGAATCCTCTATAAAAGGAAGCATGTGGAGAGCTCTAAACACAACATACACTTGGTGTTAGAAATAGCTTTTCATAGTTCTTGTATATTTTTCCTTCATTGTAATGGAGAGCTAAGTCACTTCTAGTCAATTCGGGACTCTTGAAGAGATTGTGGCTTGGATTCTTGAGACCTTGGTTATGTAATGTATTTGATTTATATTTGAATTCCTCTTCTCTTCTTCTTCTGTTCTCTTAATCTTGAATGCATGAATGGTGATTCTGTTTATGTTTGATCTGATTTGATCTTGGTTTAAGATTAAGTATTGTGATGAAATTTAGAACTGATTGATCTAAACTAATCACGTAATTGAAGAGGTTAGGTTACTGATTTTGTGCCTAGGTTAATTGAATTCGGTGCTTAAATTGACATATATTTACATGAATGGTGCGATTGCAGATTTGTGTTTATCACTTGTCAATTGAATTCTGGACGATTGTCTAGTATGAATTCTGGATCTGATGCAGAGATCTCGGTTAGATCCAAGTTAACCATTCAAATGTATTTCAGGTGTTTGTTGAAAGGTCTATGATTGAATCCACCCAATCTTGGATAGATTTCTGAATTGACTGTTCTTTTAATTGTTATTTCTCTTTAAATCCTGTCACTGCGATCCTTGAACCATCAAAACCCCCTTTTTCTAATTCACTTGATTTGATAAAATTGCATCTACGATCCTTGAGGAGACGATCCGGTGTTGTTCACTATACTACAAGTTTAGGTAATAACTTCGGTTATAATTTTGATTGAGTTCGGCGCTCGTCAAAATTTTGGCCTTGTTCGGGATCTCGTAGGTGTAATCTTTTCATTTTGAGTAACCTTACTAATTTTTGTTCTTTCTTACCTATTCTAACAGTTATTTTTCATTTACTAACATTGTTCATACCATACTAATATTTTTATCCTAGCTTTTGAATTTTTCTGATCTAGGAAAGACGGAAAACAGGTGATTACGGGTAACTATTGCAATTTTCGAACTGCAACATGCCCAGAATGAGCTGAAACTTGGTCGGTTGAAGGAAAACAGCCTGATAAACAAGACTCACAGTAAACTGTGAGGTCACCCCTGGTTTTTCGAAATTCTATCATTTAGACCACTTTTTCAATTTTTTAATATTTTTTATTGCATTTTCTAGTTTCATTTTTATGTAGATTTTGTTCTGTGTTGATTCCATAATTTTTAAAAATGTTTAGACATATTAACTAGATTTATTTTTGCATATTTTGAGTGTTGTTTAGTGTATTTTGCTTAGTTGCAGTTTTTGTGTTTTTGTGCTTTAGTTGATGCATGACTAGGTCCAATCTCGATATCTTGCTTGATCTTGATCCTGAGATTGATAGGACCTTGCATAGATTAATTAGAGCTCGTGTGATAAATTCCGAGTTAATTTGAACCTAATTTTGGGAGTGAACCCGATAACTTAAGTAATCCCGAAATCATGGCCGATAACATGCATAATAGAACCCTTAAGGAACTTGCTCGCTCCCGATGTATCTTACCAATCTTTGTGCATTCAATATCCTCGATCTTGATGCAGATTTTGAGTTAAAATCTGGTTTGATACACTTGTTACCAAAGTTTCATGGTCTTGCGGGTGAAGATCCTCATAAGCACCGAAAGAGTTCCATGTTGTGTGTTCAACTATGAAGCCACAAGGCATCTCCGAGGAACACATCAAGTTAAGGGCATTTCCCTTCTCACTTGTCGATGCTGACCAAAGATTGGTTGTTTTATCTTTCACCAGGTTCGGTCGAAGTTGGAATGACATGAAGAGGTTGTTCTGGAGAGATTCTTCCCCGCCTCGAGAGCCGCTGCAATTAGGAAGGATATATGTGGCATCGTACGGATGTCCGGTGAGACTTTGCATGAATACCTTGAGAGATTCAAGAAGTTGTGTTCGAGCCGCCCTCATCACCAAATTAGTGACCAACTCTTGATTCAATACTTTTATGAGGGCTTCTTCGCCAAATGATAGAAGCATGATCGATCGCCTCTGGAGGAGCCTTAGTAGACAAAACTCCTACCGCCGCAAGAGATCTGATAGCAAACATGGCACCAATACCCAACAGTTTGGCTCGCGGATCATCACCGCAACCAGAGGAGTTAATGAAATTCAAGCATCTCATATGGACCAACAAAGAATGGAACACGAGACTAGATGAATTGACTTCTTTGGTAAGACAGATAGCGGTGGGTCAACAACCACCCATGCGGATGACCGCATCGGCGTGTGGAATTTGCTCTAATTCATCTCATCCTCTTGATTCATGTCCTACACTTCGGGAAGATGGTTCCGCTTTTCCAGATCAATGTGTTGTCGGTGGTGTTTTTCTGGTAGACCCCAATATCAAGAACAACAAAGAACAATCTAGATATGATCCATTTTCTAGCACTTATAATCTGGTTGGCGAGACCATCCCAATTTGAGATATGGGAATTGTAGCCAAGAACAATGGCCCCCCAAGAAGCAACAACAAACCCCACCAAGAAGAACAACAATTTAGATACCAAGTCTGCAGGTCCAAGCAACAAATACCAACAAATACCCCCGCATTCGACAACAAAGAACACTGTTCAAAGCATCTGTCAATCCACTCCGGTGAGCCATCATTGGAAGACCCGATGAAACAAATGGCCACAAATAACATTCAGCTCCAGCAGAACGTCGGTGCCAACATTCAATTTACAAACTCAAATTGGGCAGCTGGCAACCACTGTGAGCGAGCTAAAGAGTCAAGGTTCTAGCCAATTGCCTTCACAAACAGTCAACAATCCAAGAGGCAACGTAAGTGCAATTACCTTGAGAAGTGGCAAAGAAGTTGATGTTCCAACCTTACAAAGAATCGAAATTGACCAAAAACGGCGGGGAAATGGATAATTCAGTCCAGAAAACTGTGCCATGAAGAAAATTGCAGAGAATTCAGATGTTGCCATTCCATTACCTTTTCCAAATAGGATCACACAATCCAAGAGAACAATGCAAGCAGAAATGGAAAAAGAAGTCATGGAGACATTCAAGAAAGTGGAAATCAATATTCCCCTCCTAGATGCAATCAAGCAAATTCCAAAATATGCTAAATTTCTCAAGGAGTTGTGCACTCATAAGAGAAGGTTGAAAGGGGATGAGAAGATCAGCATGGGTAGAAATGTTTCGCAATGATTCTCGCAAGCATGCCACATAAATACAAAGATCCTGGAACTTTCACAATTTCTTGCACAATTGGCAACTCTAGATTTGAGCATGCAATGCTAGATTTGGGTGCTTCGATCAATGTCATGCCCATGTCAGTGTACCAATGTTTAAACATCGGTACTTTGCAACCCACCGGTATCGTGATTCGGTTGGCAAATAGAGCCACTTGCTCATCCCGCAGTGTCTTTGGAAGATGTGTTAGTTCGGGTGAATGAGTTGATTTTTCCAAAGATTTCTACATTACGGACATGGAAGATGAGTCTCCAACAAACCATGCTCCATTGATTCTAGGCGCAGACCATTCTCAAGACCGCCAAGACCAAGATAGACGTGCATGCCGGCACCCTTTCTATGGAGTTTGGCGACGATTTGGTACAATTTAACATTTTTGATGCCATGAGACACCCCTAGAGGAGCATTCTCGTTTTCCATGTTGATATGATTGAGATGCTTTGGTTGATGATGTCTATACCGATTTATATGTTGAATTCCCCGATATTGTTGACTATCTTGGTTCTGTTTCTTGTGATACATGTGCCACTTGTGATGTTGAACCATGTCTTTATGTGCCGAGATTTATTCTCGTTATGAGTAATGATACACATTCTTGATGATGCAACAATTGAGAATGAGAGTCAAGTACCATCTTTGAAATTAATGTTGCTGAGATAGTTGTTTCAGATCACTTGTTACCTTCCATTGTGCAACCTCCATCTTTGGAGTTGAAGACTTTACCAGACCATCTTAAATATGCATATTTGGGAGATGGTGAGACACTTAGGTGATCATTGCTAGAAACCTACAACCTGATCAAGAAGAAAAGTTACTGCAGATTTTGAGGCAGAATAGGCAAGCCATCGGATGGACTCTTGCAGATATTCCTGGTATTAGTCCCTCCACATGCATGCATAAGATTTTATTGGAAGAAGGGATCAAACCAGTTAGATGTGACCCCAAAGGAGACTAAATCCCCTGATTCTAGATGTGGTGAAGAAGGAAGTTACAAAGCTACTTCAAGCTGGCATTATTTATCCCATATCTGACAGTCAATGGGTGAGCCCCGTGCAAGTGGTTCCCAAGAAATCTGGGGTCACAGTGGTTGCGAATCAGAACAATGAGCTTGTGCCCACACGAGTTCAAAACAGTTGGCGAGTTTGCATTGATTATAGGCGGCTCAACCAGGCTACCAGAAAGGATCATTTCCCGCTGCCATTCATTGATCAGATGTTGGAGCGGTTAGCTGGCAAGTCACATTATTGTTCCTGGATGGATATTCGGGCTATTTTCAGATTCATATAGCCCTAGAAGACCAAGAGAAGACTACTTTCACTTGTCCATTTGGCACATTTGCATACAGGAGGATGCCCTTTGGTCTATGCAATGCTCCAGGCACCTTTCAGAGGTGTATGGTAAGTATCTTTTTCGATTTTTAGAAAATTGCATGGACGTATTCATGGATGATTTTACTTGTCTATGGATCTTCCTTTGATGCATGTTTAGATAGTCCGGCTCAGTGTCTTGCATAGATGCATTAAGACTAACCTCGTTCTAAATTTTGAGAAATGTCATTTCATGGTAGAACAAGGTATAGTCTTAGGGCATGTGATATCTCGTGAGGGTAT
The DNA here is from genome assembly GCA_029884605.1 of Ormosia emarginata. Classification (NCBI taxonomy): domain Eukaryota; kingdom Viridiplantae; phylum Streptophyta; class Magnoliopsida; order Fabales; family Fabaceae; genus Ormosia; species Ormosia emarginata. The sequence goes on from JAQQTP010000074.1 coordinate 7,181,965, forward strand.
TGAGGTAGATCCTGCAAAAATAGATGTTATTTCATGCCTATCTTACCCCACATGCGTGCGGGAGATTCGTTCTTTCCTTGGTCATGCGAGGTTTCTATCGGCGGTTCATAAAGGATTTCAAGCAAAATTGCACTTCCGCTATCCAACTTACCGCAAAAAGATGTGGAGTTTCACTTTGACAAGAAGTGCCGGGATGCCTTCAATCAATTGAAGCAGGCATTGACCAAGACACCTATCATCCAACCGCCGGATTGGACACTTCCATTGAGCTGATGTGTGATGCCTCTAATTATGCATTGGGAGCTGTTCTTGCACAAAGGGTCGGTAAAGTATCTCATGTCATTTCCTATGCTTCGAGAACTTTAGATCTTGCACAAATCAACTACACCACAACTGAAAAGGAACTTTTAGCAATTGTTTTTGCTTTAGATAAATTTCGATCATATTTGCTTGGTTCCAGAGTGGTTGTGTTTTCAGATCATGCAGCATTGAAGTTTCTCCTGAATAAGCCCAATGCCAAACCCCGGTTGATTAGGTGGATGTTGCTCCTCCAGGAGTTTGATATTGAGATCCGTGACAAGAGTGGAGCGGAAAATTTGGTGGCTGATCACTTGAGTCGAATTGAAAGGGAGGCAGATGTTTTTCCCATCCATGATGTTTTCCCTGATGAGCAGCTTTTCAAGCTGCAAGGCAACATCCCTTGGTTTGCTGATTTGATTAATTTCTTGGTTGCTAAAGCAATACCTGCACATTTCACTAAGGCTAAGATTGATAAATTGAAAAGTGAGTCAAAGTATTATGTGTGGGATGATCCTTACTTATGGAGATTTTGCAGTGACCAAGTAATTAGGAGATGTGTGCCTGATGATGAATTCCATTCCATTCTTAGCTTTTGTCATAAACTTGCATGTGGCGGCCACTTCGGTCCCCAACGGATTGCTAGGAAAGTTTTAGACTCTGGATTATATTGGCCCACTCTATTTCATGATGCATATATGTTTTGCAAATCTTGTGATCAATGCCGAGAACAGGGAATACTTCTCGTAGGAATGAAATGCCCCGAAACCTTTATTATTCTGTGAGATTTTTGATGTTTGGGGTATTGACTTTATGGGTCCTTTTCCTGTATCATTTGGTTTTGTTTACATTCTGCTTGCTGTGGATTATGTATCTAAATGGGTGGAGGCTAAGGCCACTCGGACTGATGATTCTAAAGTTGTTGTGGATTTTATTAGATCATGATTTTCTGTAGGTTTGGAGTCCCGAGATCCATCATTAGTGATCAAGGTTCACATTTTTGCAATCGAAGCATGGAGGCTTTGATGAAGAAGTATGGAGTCCAACACAAGGTTTCTACACCCTACCACCCCCAAACCAATGGGCAAGCCGAGGTCTCCAACAGAGAAATTAAGCAGATACTCCAGAAGACAGTTCAACCTAACAGAAAGGACTGGAGCAAGAGGCTTGAGGATGCTTTATGGGCTTACCGGACTGCTTATAAGACACCAATCGGGATGTCTCCGTATCGGATTGTTTTTGGAAGCCTGCCACCTACCGGTGGAAATTGAACATCGAGCATTCTGGGCGGTGAAAAGGTGCAACTTGGACCTAGATCAAGCAGGTATGGAGAGGAAGCTGCAGCTGCAGCAATTGGAGGAGATCCGCTTGGAGGCTTATGAAAGTTCCAAACTTTATAAGGAGAAGACCAAAGCCTTCCATGATAAGTTGATTCTGAGGAAAACATTTGAGATTGGTCAAAAAGTTCTCCTCTATAACTCCCGCCTCCGACTCATGCCTGGCAAATTAAGGTCTAGATGGGATGGACCATTTATTGTTACTAATGTTTTTCCTTCCGGTGCTTTGTTCAGATTAAAAGTGAGGTCACTGCCAAAGCTTTCATCGTAAATGGACACCGCCTCAAACAAGTATCATGAACTTCCAGAGAATGCGAAGTGGAGGTGATGAACCTTCTCCATCCGCATTATGAAAAAAAAAAAAAAAAAAAAAAAAAAAAAAAAAAAAAAGAAAAAAAAAAAAAAAAAAAAAAAATAGCTGTGTGCCCGACAATGAGGTAGGTAGAGTCGCTCAGAAGCATGTGGAGGTCATTTTTTTCTTCAGCGACAACAACAACTGCGAAAATCTTGCAAAGATGGATTTTATTGGCCTACTTTATTAAAGGTCTGTTACACCTTTTGCAAAAGCTGCGGAAATTGGTCAAAAGTTCTCGCTTTGAGATTATCATCCGCACCTACTCCTTGGAAAATTGAGATCTAGGTGGCGCGGTTCTTTTGTTGTCAGACACGCGTATCCTTTCAAAGATAGATACTGAGGATCCTAGGAATGGTAATGCGCTTAAGGTTAATGGACAAAGACTCAATCATTCCTGGAAAACCAAGTTCTTGAGTTCTTTGTGTTGCCGGTTAAGTGGCGGATACGGTACTCCGTGACTCTTGAGTCGGTTTATTCTTCAGTTTCCCAAAATAACTGAACCCTTCTTCTCCTTCAAAATGGATGTCATTCTTTCAAACCTGAGAAAACATTTTCCTTCTCTTCCTCAAAATGCTCTGAGAAAAATCTACAAAGTTCGATGTGAGAGATTGAGAATGTTAATGCACAAGGGTATGCCAGAAGATGTACGCTGGATAATTGAAGCAAAGGTCCGATTAGCAGGTGAGTCCTCAATTTCATTTGACTCATATATGCCCTGGTCTTGGAAGAAGTTCATATTCTAAAAGGAGAAGAGCAAAAAGGTTACAAGTCCGTCACAAATGTGGACGATGGAACTGTAACAAGCGATGTCGTACTAAAGGGATGGTTTCCGCAAATAGAGAAGATAAAATTTTCTTCATTAAGAATGGATCGAGTAAGGAGTCATTAGATGATATCTTATTGACTCTTGAGACGCATTCTTGTGGATTGGTGCATCGTGAAATTCTTAAATTGTGGAATCTCTTCAAGGATGAACAACAACGCTACAGTCTTGGGAATCTGACTCTAAAAGACCCTGTTTGCCAATTTATAAGAAAATTGGATGGGAAGCTTATCCTCGACTCATAGAAGACGTTTAAGCCGCATCGGACGTTAAACCAGAGGCAGATGTGAGCCATATCCACAAACAATCTGTACATATCATCTTCTTCTTCTTCTTCTTCATGGCATTTTACAAAAAAAAAATGAAAAAAAAAATGTATACTTCTTAGGGTTGGCTTTGGTAACACAAACCGTGAATGGGGAAATGCATGCATCCTGATCCAGCCTTCTTAATTGAAAAACAAAGAAGGTAGATTGTATCCCACATGTGAGGCGGCCAGTCGTATTATGGTACTTGTCCCTTCGGGAGCCCTATGTTGCTTATTTGGTCTTGAATGGGTCGAATACTGGTCAACAATGCTTTGGCACAAAGCCGAAAGAGCAGACTACCTCCATCCCAATCTTAAGTAAGTATACACTCATCTTTCATCAAGTTTTTCTAACAATTTCAAAAAAAAAAGGACGTGATGTCTACTGCACTCATGACGCGCAGTATAAAGATACGCCATGGAAACTGTACATACAGGTATGTCATCATTTTCTATTATCTTTGTATCATTTTGTTGTATTTTGATTTTTGTACGACGATCCTTTGAGCAGGGTCCTTCGTGGGTTTCTAGACTTCTTTACCTTGATGGTTTTCTTGAAGTCAAAAAAAAAAAAAAAAAAAAAAGATTCTCGTGTCTCTTAATTTCAACCTTTTCGACAACCGCCAACCTACCCTCATAGGTGCAATTATTCCCCTTTCCATTCTTTTTCCTATTTAAACACTCCATTTTCTCCATTTTCCTTCAAACTCGAAACACTCAAAGGGAGGAAGAGTATAGAATGGGGCCTTCTATTCGTAACCTCAAAAATGTCCGTGTTTTTGTGGGTCGAGTTATGGGAAGGGATTAGAGTTTGTAAACGCAGCTAGCACTCTTGGTCGATCACTTGCTGCGAGGAACATTCATCTTGTATATGGGGGAGGTTGTCGTGGGTTAATGGGGGCTGTATCACTTGCTTTGCCTTTGTAAGAGACATCAGGTTCTAGGTGTCATTCCTGAAACTTTAGCTCAATATAACATCAATGGAAAGACAATTGGGGAGGAACTTAAGGTATCATCAATGCATGAGCGCATGAAGATAATGCTTGAAAACTCTGATGCATTCATTGCCTTACCAGGTGGTTTTGGTACTTTGGAAGAAATTTTTCAAATTGTCTCTTGGGCCGAACTGAACATCCACCATAAACCCATTGGTTTGTTGAATGTTAATAATTTCTTTGATCTTTTGTTCTTTTTCTTGACAAAGTCGGGAACGTAAATTTATCACTCCTTCTTAAGAAGACAACTTCTTATCTCTCGCCTCCACTATTGATGAGCTCATTGATAAATTAGAAGCTTTTGAGTATGTACTGATCGTATCACTCGATAGATTGGTCAACAGAAGCAAGCAGCGAAGGAAGTAACAAGAAACAAGAGCCCGATCTGAAACTTTCTCTTTAATGGGTTTGATTTTAAAAAAAAAAAAATTGTTGTTGTTTTGTTTAGTATGATATGGTTGTCATGGACTTATTAAACCAATTAGTGATGGCAGAGTAAGGAGTAATTTTACTCTTGAGACGCATCTTAATTGGTGGCAGAGTAAGGAGTTTTTTAGGTAGTAATTAATTAGTATTGACTTGTGGAAGTACTAACGTTTTCTTGTTTGATTTCTTTTCGTGGTCTCGATGCGACCGACAAGTGTGTTTCTTTTCTACGCTAGGCGTTGATTCACTTCTTATCGTGTTGTGTTGCTCTTTTCTATCTCTTTCTTTCACATTGAGGACAATGTTACATTAAGTGTGGGGGAGAGATTTTAGCATGTTTCTGTTTCTTTTCGTTTGTTAAAAAAAAATTTCAAAAAAAAAAAATTTCAAAAAAATTTCAAAAAATAATAAAAAAGGGGTTCATTGCATGATTGAATAATTTTTCTCCCTTCTTGAACTGATATGCTTGGTGATGGATGATTGAATTGATGAATTGAGTTTGATGGATGCATACCTTGTGAGATTTTGAGCCTAATGGATGGATTCAACATTTATGCCATTCTCTTCTTTCTTGTGTGATTTTCACTCATGTTAATGACCACTCTAGAACTTGCTTTGATTCTTTTTGAGGCTACATTTCACTTGCATGCATGAACATGATTGAGGCCCTCTTTCTTAGCTAGTTTAACCAAATAGCCAACCTTGTTTTCAATATGATATCAAGCACTCTTTTGACCTCTCGAAAATTCTCTGATTCTTGCCAACCTTGTATATTTTCCTTTGCTTAACCCCTTTGAGCTTATTTGACCATTCCTTGTTTCTAGCTCATTATGTGCCTTAAATGAAAAATCGTGTTCTTACTATACCTTAGGGAATAAAAGAACATTAGCATGGTTAATGGATGAGTTTTTGAACAAGTGTGGGGGTGTGTGTACAAAATGGTTGTTGAAAAAAAAAAAAAGAAAAAAAAAAAAAATGTATGTATATAGTTATGTTCATATATATATTAAAAAAAAAAAGAGAGAAAAGGATGGGGAAATGAATATGTAAAGGGATATACATTAGAGTTGAGATGAACTTTTATGCTCGTTATTTGAACTCAGCTCTCATTTGCTTTTATTCTCTTTGGTATTTATCTTCTCATATCCATTTTATCCTCTTCTCGTTACCTTGACCTCACTACAACCTTGAATAAAGTCCTCATGATTTGTGTGTGCATGTGTTTTGAGTAGTGGAGAAGTAGAAGATAAGCAAGCTTATGGTAGTGCAATTTTCATGGGTTGAATTGAGTGAAATACCTACCTTTTAAACACTTGAGAGATTGAGAGGGAATATTGTGAAGATCCATCATTCTTAATTCATTCTTTTCAACGGAAGTTTCCTTGCATTTTGGTTTGAGATGTGAAGAAATGTTACCTCATTTATGCTTTGATCCCTTGAATTTCTTGTTGCTCTTCTTGCTTCATTGAGTCCTTTAGAGTTTTTAACTTTTAAGTTTGTGTCGTTTGTCTTTGTCTTCTAACTTTAGTTTTATATGTTTTGCCCAGGAGTGCAAAAAGCTAAGTGTGGGGGAATTTGATAATCACATATTTTATTCATTAAGAAACCCTCATTATTAGTCATTTACACTCTTCATGTACTTAATTGACTGAATTTGATTATGTTTTGTAAGTTTGAACTCGAATCGGACTTAATTGATTTTTCAGCATTATTCGAGTCTTACACTGTTTCTGTATTTTGGCCATATCTTGAGTTCTAAATGTCTGATAATTATGAATTTTACCTTGTAGGAAAGATAAAAGAGAGCTCTACAACTTTGATGAAGAGCTCAAAGTCAAATTCAGACATTTAGTGGAGCTAATTGGGCATGGAAATCAGAATACGAGATTTGTGACTGAACCCGAACAGTGTGTAGTAACCAGAACATAATTCGAGTTTGGGTTTATAGAATGGGCTGAAAATTGGTGATCTGAAAGTTAAGACCCATATGTACAACTTTCATGACAAACACAAAACTTGATTCGGGCTCCTTGATGGAGATATTGGGTCTGAAAGTCAAAACAGAGGTGCTGAAACTGGTCCTGAGCAGTCTGTAGTAATTGGGTCATATCTTGGGCTGTAGGACGAATTTTTGGGTGCTTCTAGAGCCATTGGAAAGCTTAGACAATTTCATAGAACTTTCATGAAGACCATTTGGCTCAAAAATGACAAAATCAATGAGTTCAGCAATGAATACTTTCGGAGACAAGGAAGCTCACCTACCAAGCTCACCTACCAAGTTCACCTACCAAGCTCACCTACCAAGTTCACCTACCAAGCTCACCTACTAATTCCACCTACTAATCTCATCTACCCATCTACTACTACTCTGAATCCTCTATAAAAGGAAGCATGTGGAGAGCTCTAAACACAACATACACTTGGTGTTAGAAATAGCTTTTCATAGTTCTTGTATATTTTTCCTTCATTGTAATGGAGAGCTAAGTCACTTCTAGTCAATTCGGGACTCTTGAAGAGATTGTGGCTTGGATTCTTGAGACCTTGGTTATGTAATGTATTTGATTTATATTTGAATTCCTCTTCTTCTTCTTCTTCGTTTCTCTTAATCTTGAATGCATGAATGGTGATTCTGTTTATGTTTGATCCGATTTGATCTTGGTTTAAGATTAAGTATTGTGATGAAATTTAGAACCTGATTGATCTAAACTAATCACGTAATTGAAGAGGTTAGGTTACTGATTTTGTGCCTAGGTTAATTGAATTCGGTGCTTAAATTGACATATATTTACATGAATGGTGCGATTGCAGATTTGTGTTTATCACTTGTCAATTGAATTTGGACGATTGTCTAGTATGAATTCTGGATCTGATGCAGAGATCTCGGTTAGATCCAAGTTAACCATTCAAATGTATTTCAGGTGTTTGTTGAAAGGTCTATGATTGAATCCACCCAATCTTGGATAGATTTCTGAATTGACTGTTCTTTTAATTGTTATTTCTCTTTAAATCCTGTCATTGCGATCCTTGAACCATCAAAACCCCCCTTTTTCTAACTTTCACTTGATTTGATAAAATTGCATCTACGATCCTTGAGGAGACGATCCGGTGTTGTTCACTATACTACAAGTTTAGGTAATAACTTCGGTTATAATTTTGATTGAGTTCGGCGCTCGTCAAAGTCAAGAGTGAAAATGATGTGAATGCTATTCCTGTTGTAAATGAGTTTCCTGAAGTTTTTCCTGATGATGTACCTGGATTGCTACTGGAAAGAGAGATAGAGTTTTCTATCGATCTTGTACCAGGAGCGAGTCCAATTTCAATTGCACCGTATTGGATGTCACCATCTGAGTTAGTAGAGCTGAAGAAGTAATTGGAGAAACTGTTGAAAAAACAGTTTGTGCAACCTAGTGTTTCACCTTGAGGAGGCCCAGTGTTGTTAGTAAAAAAGAAGGATGGATCTTCGCGCTTGTGAGTGGATTACCGCCAATTGAATAAGGTCACAATCAAGAATAAGTATTCACTTCCAAGGATTGATGATTTGATGGACTAGATGAAAGGAGCAGCTGTTTTCTCTAAGATAGATTTACGATCAGGTTATCATCAAATACATGTTAAGGTAGAGGATATACCTAAGATAGCTTTTTGAACGCATTACGGTCATTATGAGTATCTTGTAATGCCGTTTGGAGTAACGAATGCTCCTGCCATATTCATGGATTACATGAATAGGATTTTTCATCTGTATCTAGACAGATTTGTCATCGTTTTCATTGATAACATTATGATCTATTCTCAAAATCAAGAAGAGCATACTGAATATCTCAGTATAGTTCTTCAGATTTTAAAGGAGAAGAAGTTGTACGCAAAGTTGTCTAAGTGTGAATTTTGGTTAGACAAGGTTCAATTTTTGGGTCATGTGATTTCAAAGGATGGAATTGCAGTGGATCCAACAAAGGTGGAGACAGTTCTTCAGTGGGAAAGGCCAACTACAGTGATTGAGATCCGAAGTTTTGTTGGATTAGCCGGATATTATCGAAGATTTATTGAAGGTTTTTCCAAGATAGCCGGACCTCTTACACAACTCACAAGGAAGAATCAAGCTTTTGTCTGGACAAATGAGAATGAGGAAAGTTTCCAAGAGCTAAAGAAAAGATTGACTACTGCACCAGTGTTGATTCTACCAGATCCAAATGAATCTTTTGAAGTATATTGTGATGCTTCATACCAAGGGTTAGGATGTGTTTTGATACAAAATAGAAAAGTGGTAGCATATGCTTCAAGACAACTGAAGGTGCATAAGAGGAATTACCCAGCACATGATTTGGAATTAGCTGCAGTTGTCTTTGCATTGAAAATTTGGAGACATTTTCTATATGGAGCTACGTTCAACGTCTTCAGTGATCATAAAAGTTTGAAGTATCTGTTTAATCAGAAAGAGTTGAACATGAGGCAGAGAAGATGGTTAGAATTCTTGAAGGATTATGATTTTCAACTCCAATATCATCCTGGAAAAGCAGATGATGTGGCAGATGCTTTGAGTAGGAAGATGCTTAGTGTTTCTGCTATGATGATCAAAGAGGAACAATTGATAGAGAGAGATTTGGGGTTGTCAGTAGAGTTAGCCCCTAGAAGGATGCATTTGAATAAGGTTACTATTCTAAATGATTTAATTGAGGAAATTAGAGAAAAGTAATATGATGATGAATTTTTATAAGAAGAAAGAGAGCAGTTGAAGCATGGTGGAGTTACAACAGTTAAGGAAGGGTCTGATGGGATCTTAAAGTTTAAAGACAGAATTTGTATACCTAATGATCCTGATCTTAGAAAAGCGATTCTCGATGAAGCTCATACCAGCAGATTGAGTATACATCCAGGAATGACCAAAATGTATCACGATCTGAAACGATTATTTTGGTGGCCTGGGATGAAGAAAGATATTGCTGAACATGTGTCATTATGTCTCGTGTGTCAGAAAGTGAAGGTTGAACATCAAAGACCAGCGGGTATGCTACAACCCCTCACTATTCTAGAATGGAAATAGGATAGTATAGCAATGGATTTGTTACGGGTTTGCCAAAGAACAGAAAAGGATATGATTCTATATGGATCATTGTTGATAGGCTTACGAAGTTAGCTCACTTCTTGCCAATCAATATCAAGTATTCGTTGGAAAAGTTGACCCAGGTGTACATTGGTGAAATCGTAAGACTTCATAGTGTACCCACTAGTATTATTTCTGATAGGGATCCAAGATTTACATCAAGATTTTGGCGAAGCCTACAGGAAGCTATGGAGACTAAAATTCATTTGAGTTCTGCTTATCATCCACAGACGGATGGTCAAATGGAAAGGACGATACAATCATTGGAAGACCTGTTAAGAGCTTATGTGTTAGAACAAAAAGGGAGTTAGGATGAATTTTTGCCTTTGGTAGAATTCACCTACAACAACAGTTTTCACTCAAGTTTAGGGATGACACCCTATGAAGCACTTTATGGACGACGATGTCAAACACCTTTGTGTTGGTATCAGGATGGTGAAAGTATAACCATTGGACCTGAAATGATACAACAAACAACTGAAAAGGTGAAGATGATCCAAGAGAAAATGAAGGCGACTCAAAGTAGACCGAAAAGCTATGCTGATAAAAGACGAAGACCTCTTGAATTTGAGGAAGGTGAGCATGTATTTTTGCTGGTTACGCCTACGACTGGTGTTGGAAGGGTTATAAAATCCAGAAAACTCACTCCTAAGTTTATTAGGCCTTATCAAATTCTTCGTCGGATAGGTCCAGTCGCATACCAAATTGCTTTGCCACCTTTTCTTTCCAAGTTGCACAATGTTTTCCATGTATCTCAATTGAGAAAGTATATTCCCAATCTAACTCATGTTATTCAACCCGATGAGGTACAATTGAAAGAAAAATTGACGTAAGAGACACTTCCTGTTAAGATTGAAGACAAGAGGATGAAGCAGCTCCAAGGGAAGGATATTCCATTATTGAAAGTGATCTGGAATGAAACAACGAGAGATGCTACATGGGAGCTAGAAGACAAAATGAAGGAATAATATCCTCAATTGTTTTAAGGTATGGTAAATTTCGAGGACGAACTTTTTTTTTAGCAGGGGAGAGTTGTAACATCCTGATTTTCATTTTTTCTGCACAAATATTAATTTTCTAATTTTTGTGACTTTTGAGATTTTTTTTGAATTTTTCTGAGATTAAAAATATTTTAGTATTATTTTAGGCTGTCTGTGGGCCTACGGTGGGCCCCGGAAACACTAAAAATTTTTATTGGCCAGAAAATTTTGTACTATTAATACGGGGCCGAGGGCTCTTACTAAACCCGAAACCGAATACTGTTACTAATTTTTCTTATACTGTGAATTTATATTCACTGTATAATAATTACCAGTTTGTGAGCCATAATTTTATTCTGTGAGTAACAATTTTTTATAGCTTTAGCTAGGTACTAGTCATGTGCTAACCATGTGTCACTAGATAGTAGAAGTCAAATTTGGTGGCTAGTCATAAAAATTAACCAATGGTAATAAGTCGATAAAAATGACTTGTTTAAATTAGTTACAAAGCTAGATGAATTAGTAAGCTAACCTAAGCTTAAATGGCCACAAATTAAAACAATTATTGGATAGTAATTTGCATGGACTTCCACGATAATGAAAGAGTTCTAGGACATTCAAAAGTTAGTGAGTCATCAAATGTTGACCAAAGCATGACTTGATGACATGTGTTTGATTTTGCACCTTGATTGACCATGTAAATAATTTCCCACATGCTAGCTCTAGCACTCCACGGCAATGAACTCTATGATAGACTATCTATCACAATTATATCACCTTTGTCTCCTAAGCCATTCTCTTCATTTCTTCATTTTCTACACTTAGCCAAAACTTCATTTCTCTCCTCTAAGACACCATTCAGCCATCACCTAGAGACTAACCTTATAAGCTTCTAAAATTTTATTCAAGCTTATTTCCTACACCTAAACGTCATTCTAAGACACTTCTATGTTGAAGACTTAAGCAAAATCCTTCATCTACTACCTTTTCTACAAGTTAGTGTTCTTGAGATTTCAAGGTAAAAGTTCTTCTTCTTTGCTTTTAAGTTGGTTTTTGAGTTTCTAAACCATGATTGTTCCATGGTTTCTCCTTTTCAAGCTTTGTTTGTGACTTTGGTTTGGTTTAAGCTTGCTAGAGTTTTCTTTGGGAGGTTCACGAAATTCTTGAAGCAAGGCAACTTGGTGGATTTTGTCTTCCTTAAGGTAACAGGGAGATTACCCTCATCAACCATGTGTTGGTGGTGAGGAGATGACTTTGTTAGTGGTGAAAAATCCATAAGGATTTATTCACTTGTATGGTTTAAGCTTGTTTTATTTATAGTTAGTTTATTTTAAGCTATGATTATATGCTTGTTTAAGTAGATTATATGCTTATATGCTTGTTTATAAGCTTATGGTAGCATGATGAATATTGTGTAAAGTAGAATATGAGTTGTATGATGAGGAAAATTGTATGAAGGTTCCAAAGAACCTAGGGGAGGCTCACGATTTTGATTACTACAAAGGGAACAAGATGATTGAAATTAATTCCTAAGTTATGGATTAATGATCTTAAGGATAAAAATTGTAACGCCCCTTTTTTGGAGAGGGAACGTCACATCATTAAACATAAATGAAAAGAAGGAAATGCGGAAAAGAAATTTTTAAACAATTAAGACCCGGTTCATTTAGTTCAAAATTAACTTGCTTAGTACTTTAATACGTGAGAAAAATTGGCGGTATATTTTTTTTTCCTTTTTAACAATGCGGAATATGAAAAACGGTAAACAGAAACCCACATCTGAATAACGTACATGTACATAAATATTTAGATGCCAAATATAATTTAGATACAGCCTGAAAATTTCCAAAAAGTAAAATTATACCTGCCTATGGATTTTACATATACATCTACTAGAAATATCAAAATATATAGCCCACCAAAAGTAATACATTAGGCCTCCAAAATAAAACATTGGCAGCCATCAGTAGCTACTAGTAACATCAGTCCCTCAGATGAGGAGGGACCGTATCCGGGTCCTTAGCAGGATCCTCCTTTTTAGAGGAAACCTCCATGGGAATCACGGAACCACGGGCAGGAGCCCGAGCAGTAGAATCAAAAGAGTCCTCCCAAGGGGTGCAGTAACGGTCACCCCACATCTCTCGGATGGGTATGTAGAACTCCAGCCGCAGGCTGACATGGCAGGTGAGAATTGGCATCTCATGACATCTCCAGGCAAGGGAAATCGATACATCTCCCATATAGACACAGCGGTCAGAGCTGAGGCTGATGTGCCAGCACTCTGGCCCTCCGAGGAAGGTCAGACGCACGTCACTCAGAAATCCGCGCATGCGTGCCTCCATGCTCCATAATAGATATTAGTCTTGCCCGGGCCAGAAGCCAGGAAAATCGGGAGCTTCAGCTTCCGTGCCGTCGTCTTCGGTAGATACAGTATACACACAGGCAGCAAATAATGGAAACACATAAAAGAGGTAAGAGACCCTACCATCATTACCAATTATGGCAGGCAGGAATAATACGGCGCATAGCGCCCATATAATAGTCCCAAAAATAATAACAACAACAATAGGCAGATAGTACATCTGTAAGCAAGTAAACAGTTCCAGGCAGGCATTTTTCATAATAATAATACAACAGTTCAAATTCACATAGGGTAGTAATCACTAACAGTAAAATATCTCATGATGGATATGCATACGATATTCAGATTTCCTACTCTATGGAGCTAGACTCAAACAGTCGGAGAGAAAGATCAGGAGACGTGTCTGTAACGCGGCTGCCGAGGCCAAGGTGCTAAAACTCAACAGTTTTCTACGTGCACATACAGGCATTGTACAGACAGTCCATGCTAGATCACGACATAGGACAGTGTCTTGGTCCGGATCGTCGGTGCGTTTGCATAGGTTTGCCCCACGGACAGAAGAGCTACCAACTGCCCACTGTGAAGGACCCGCACCCCGACGCCCCCAAGGTCATAACACGACCTACACTAGTCTATTTGCATCCGCACCAAGATGTGTTCAATCTCCTAGGCAACTCGGCCTTACAACAGTCCACAGGACATTCACAATGCATAAGACTCTATGCATGAACATGTATGGTCAACATCACATACTATTCCATAATATGCCACAATTGGCTCAAATAAGCATCAACACAACATTGGTCATTCATATGGTCCCACAATATCATAATATTGAAATCAAATAAGGTAATACATTTTCAAGGTCCATTATGCATTCTTATTCAAGATTAGCCATTCTTACAAGTATCCATCACTAAGTAAGTTTCCATAATCGATTGAATTTCCTAACGTAGTCTATTCTCATAAAATTTCTCTTTCTAGAGGAATTCTCTTAGTAAATCCAGTTCCTTACTTTATTTTATTATTTACCCCTCTTTTTTTGTAATATCATCATATGGAGGTCTTAGTATCATTTCACAATTATCCAGCTGATCCTGCTATGGGCACCTAGGCGCCATATATGTAGCGCCTGGGCGCTGGTTGAGTGCCTAAACGCTGAACACGAAGCGCCTAAGCGCTAGCCAAGCCGCGTTACAGGAAAAATTCTCTGGGCAATGAGCGCCTAGGCGCTCTATGCACAACGCCTGAGCGCTAGTGCATTTACAAGGGTTCTACAGAATCCATTTCTGTAGAACCGTGGCCCATCCAATCTCAAGGTTTTATAATCATTTACCAACAATCCAAAGCATGGTTTATGTCATCAAAACACACATTACAAATCCATATAATCACACAAATCAAACAACTACAAAATCATGGAAATAACACAATATGACAAAGAGAGTAATCCAACATGGATTCCCTCATCTACAATAACACACAAGACATTCCCTTAACCAAGATTGGTTGAGGAGTATCATCTTCCTCTTACCCAAATGAAGAAATCAAAAGAAACCTCCAAGAATCTCCTTGCAAATTTCGGATTTGTGCCACCCAAAACCCTAGAAATTTGAACTTCATTAGAATGGCACAATAGCTTGAAAAATGGAGTGTAGGTGGTTACAAGAACACCCTTGAAACAGAGAATGAAGAAAAGATAAGAAGAATCTTGAAGCTTACCTAAAAACCCTAACTTTGAAGCTTGAAGAAAGTGATGAAATGGTGGAATCTCAAGATGCTCCAAGCAAGAAAGATGTTTAGGAGAGGGAGAGGATTTAAGAAATGTGGTTGGTTTGGATTTTTGTGATGGATGAGGGGGAAAGAAGAGGGGCTGCCGTAGCTATGGTAGAGAGAAGGAGGAGAAGAAGAAAATGGAGAAAGAAGAAGAAAAGTAGTGAGAGAAAGTGTTTTGGTAAATTATGAAATAAAAGGTGTTAATGAATTAATGAAAAGTAACTAATTCTCCCCCGCCCCAAATGGCTTGTTCCAGCCGTGAAAATGGAGAGAGAAAAGGGCATGGGCTGCATTTGCATGGGGAAGGAGGAAGAGGAAATTTCCAAGAAGCTTCCTCCAAGCTTACATGATAAGCTTCGCACGTTTTTCGATAAAGTGAAAGTAAGGTTGTCTCCTAATTAGGCACACTAACACAGTTGAATATTTACACTGTCAGTATTATTTTTCTCCTAGTGTAAAAGAGTCACAGATGATGAAAATAATATTTTACTATTCATCAGATGATTTTACGGTACCGCGATTTCATTTATCGGGTAGAAACCTTGTAAGACGTAAACCTCATAAATTGTGTCCGGTCTCGGGTTTAGTAAGATCCCCCATCAACAAGTCCACAATTTAGAGTTTACCAGCCATAGGGAAGACATTGCATCTTCCCGGGTCTGCACAGCTCGCATATAAAACGAGGAATATATTAAAATATTCGACGTTTCCGAAAAATCCAGAAAATTTTTCAAAAATCTAGAATATTATAAAATGATCATTTGTAATTAAATAAACACTTTCGGGATGTTACAACACTCCCCAACTAAAAAGGAATTGCATCCTCGAAATTTATGTACCTTAGAAAAGATATGGATGTTGCTCCTTCATCTTGTCCTCCAGTTCCCAGGTTGCGTCACCAGTGGTCTCATTCCAGATCACCTTTACCAATGGAATCTCCTTGCCTCTAAGTTGCTTTATTTGTCAATCCTCGATTCTCGCAGGAGGCGCCTCATAGGTCAGGTTCTCTTTTAACTGTATTGTGTCCGGTGCTATGACATGACTTGGATCAGGCAAATACTTGCGAAGTTGTGACACATGGAAGACATTGTGTATATGGGAAAGAAAAGGGGGTAAGGCTATCTGGTAGGCTACTGGACCTATCCGGCGAAGAATTTTGTAAGGTCCAAGGAATTTTGGAGTGAGTTTCCTAGATTTCAAAGCCCGGCCGACCCTAGCCGTGGGTGTGACTTTCAAGAATACATGCTCACCTTCCTCAAACTCAAGAGGCTTTCTCCTCTTATCCGCATAACTCTTTTGTTGGCTCTGAGCAGCTCTCATCTTCTCTTGAATCATCTTGACCTTCTCAGTCGTCTGTTGAATGATATCCGATCCAATTGCGAGACGTTCGCCGTCTTAGTACCAACACAAGGGTGTCCGACACCGTCGTCCATACAAAGCTTCATAGGGTGCCTTCCCAATACTCGAATGGTAACTATTATTGTAGGTGAATTCTATCAATGGCAGAACGTCATCCCATCTTCCAGTTTGTTCTATAGTACAAGCTCTAAGCAAATCTTCTAGAGATTGGATCGTTCTTTCAGATTAACCATCGGTTTGTGGGTGGTACGCTGAACTTAGACGTAACTTTGTTCCCAACGATGTCTGTAGACTCTGCCAAAATTTTGAAGTAAACCTCGGATCCCTATCTGAAACAATACTCGTAGGCACACCATGCAGTCTAACGATCTCTCCAATGTACAGTTGGGTTAACTTCTCTAGACTGTACCTTATGTTAATTGGAAGGAAGTGAGTTGACTTTGTGAGTCGATCCACTATTACCCAAATCGAGTCGTGTCCTTTCTTTGTCCTTGGCAAACCCACAACAAAATCTATTGCAATGCTGTCCCATTTCCATTCAGGAATAGACAATGGTTGCAACAAACCTGCAGGTCTTTGATGTTCCACTTTAGCTTTTTGACAAACTAGACAAGTCGATACGCATCTAGTGACATCGCTTTTCATCTCATGCCACCAGAACAACTTCTTCAAGTCTTGGTACATCTTCGTTATGCCCGGGTGCATATTCAGCTTGCTGGTGTAAGCATGATCCACAATATATCTTTTAAGCTCTTGGTCACGGGGAATATAGACTCTACTCCGGAATCTCAAAATCCCATCCGTTCCTTCCTCGAATTCCGTCTCCTTGCCTTGCTTCATTTGCTCTCTCATTTCTTGCAAGAATTTGTTGACTTTCTGCTTTTCTCGTATGTCCCCCATTAGCTCACTTAAGATGGTGACCATATTCATACAAATTCTTCCGGGTTCCAACTTAACAAATGACCAAGTATCTCTAAACTGTTCGATAAGTTCTCTTTCCTTAATCATCAGGGCAGAAACACTGACAGCCTTTCTACTCAAGGCGTCAGCCACGGCATTCGCCTTGCCAGGGTGGTACAACAACTAAAAATCGTAGTCCTTTAGGAATTCTAACCATCTTCGTTGCCTCATGTTAAGCTTATTCTAGTCATACAAGTACTTCAAACTTTTGTGGTCACTATAAATGTTGAACGTTGCTCCATAGAGAAAATGTCTCCATATCTTCAGAGCAAAAACCACAGCTGCTAGTTCTAAATCGTGCGTCGGATAGTTCTTCTCATGCACTCGCAACTATCGCGAAGCATAAGCTACCACTCTTCTGTGTTGCATAAGAACAGACCCCAATCCTTGGTATGAAGCATCACAGTACACCTCGAATCGTTCATTCGGATCAGGCAGTACCAATACTGGTGAGGTGGTTAGCCGTTTCTTCAACTCTTGGAAACTTTGCTCGCAGCTATCAGTCCATTCAAAAGCTTGATTCTTCTTTGTCAGCTGAGTGAGCGGTCCAGCAATTTTGAAAAATCCTTCTATGAACCTTCGGTAATACCCGGCTAAACCCACGAAGCTACGAATCTCCATCACTGACTTCGGTTGTTCCCACTGTAACATTGCCTCCACTTTTGATGGATCCACCGCAATCCCTTCCTTTGAGATCGCATGGCCTAAAAACTTAATCTCATCAAGCCAAAACTCACATTTCGATAGTTTGGCATACAGTTCTTTCTCCCTCAGAGTCTGGAGAACTATACTGAGGTGCTCGGCATGATCCTCCTGATTCTGGGAAAATATCAGGATGTCATCGATGAAAACGACAACAAACTTGTCCAAGTAAGGACGAAAGATCCTATTCATGTAGTCCATAAAGATAGCAGGTGCATTTGTTACACCAAACGGCATCACAAGGTATTCGTAATGACCGTATCTGGTACGAAAAGCAGTCTTAAGTATATCTTCTATCTTCACCCTTATCTGATGGTATCCAGATCTCAAATCGATCTTTGAAAACACCGTTGCTCCCTTCAGTTGGTCCATTAGGTTGTCAATTCTTGGGAGAGGATATTTGTTCTTGATCATCAGCTTGTTCAACTGCCTATAGTCCACACACAATCATGAGGTACCGTCCTTTTTCCGAACTAACAACATTGGCGCTCCCCATGTGATACACTTGGTCTGACGAGCTGTTTCTCCAAAAGCTCCTCTAGTTGTTTCTTAAGTTCTGCCAATTCCGTCGGTGACATCCGGTAAGGTGCTATAGACACGGGGCCAGCTCCCGGTACAAGGTCAATAGCAAACTCTACCTCACACGTCGATGGTAAACCAGGTACCTCTTCGGGGAAGATTTCAGGAAATTCCTTCACCACAGGAATAGTGCTCAAATCAGCCTCGCTCTCGACTTTCAAAGAAGATAGTAGCATGTATCCTTGAGCTCCTTCTTTCAAGAAAGCTCGTGCTTGGTTGGCCGTCAAGTATCTAGAATCTTCATCCATAGGAAAGACTATAGTTTTTCTAGAGCAATCTAATACAAGATGGTTGGAAGATAACCAGTCCATCCCTAAGATTATATCTAATTGTGAAAGAGGTAAACAGATCAAATTGACAGAAAAGATTCGACCTTCAACGATTAGGGGACACTTCAAACAAACTTTGGTAGTAACTACTGGTTTGTCAGTAGGGGTTGAAACAGTCAAATCAAAGGGTAGTTCAGACACAGGTAAGCCAAGTCGTAGCACACAGTCATATGAGATGAAAGAATGGGTTGCCCCAGAGTCATATAGTACTTTTAAAAGATTACCTTCTATGGTGCCTTCTCCTTGAATCAAGTCTTCAGATTCGGAGGCTTCAGCTCCTCTCATGGTGTAGACTCGACCTCCAGTTTACGATTTCTTGGCTTGAGTTGTATTGATTGAAGGTTCAGCCTTTGCTTGGTTGCAATCTCTAGACACGTGGCCCGGTTTGCCACATCTGAAGTAGATAAATCCCTTGAGCGTGCAGTCTCTCATGTGATGGTCTTTTCCACACTTTATGCATCTTGAGGGATATACCACATTTTGACCAGTTCGGTTCCCAGTAGAACCTCCACCAGAACTTCCACTGGTTTGTTGCTGACTTCCAGTTGGTCGGGAATAGGGCTTCTTTTGGAAGCGGTTTGAACCACTGCCTCTACCTCTTTGGAACCTCGCAGGCCCAAAGTTCTTGTTCCTCAAGTCTCTAGCCTGTTCCAAGGCCTCAACTTCACAGCACGTATCTAACAGTTCCGAAAACACCTTTATTTTCAGGGTGATCATGGCCTTCTTCACTTCGTATCTTAGTCCCTCAGTGAACTTCTAGCACTTCCAAACTTCATCGGTTTGATGCTGATAATGCATCGAAAACTTCTCCAAGTTCTCAAACTTGGCCACATACTCACTAACGATCATGTTTCCCTGTTTCAGGTTGAGAAACTCCATCTCTTTTGCATGTCTCGCATTTGCAGGAAAGTATTTGTCCAAGAATTTGTTCTTGAACACATTCCACGTGACGTCAGTTCCTTCGGCTTCCAGTGCTCTCTGAGCTCCGTTCCACCAGTCTTTGGCGTTACCCACAAGCATGAAGGTAGCGTAGTTCACCTTCTTGTCTTCGGCACAGTTCATGCCATGAAAAACTTTCTCCAGCTCTTTGATCCACAAACCAGCCTTGTCTGGATCAAATTCTCCCTTGAATTGTGGAGGGTTGTGGCGATGAAACTCTGCTAAGTTCTGCGCATCGGCAGTCACCTCGAGCTGTTGAGCAGCTTTCTCTTGTTGCTGAGCAGCACGTTCATTTTGTTGCGCGATGACTTCCGCCATCCTCTGCATCGCTTCAATAGTGGCTGCTATTTCTTCACCTCTTGCCATCTTGCTTTTCTCTTAAATCAGATTACTGAAAAACATAAGGAAAGTCAGAGGGATTCATTCAGAATACCAATCACAGAGATTCACACAGTACAAACAAGACAGACTCACACACGAGACCCAAAGAAACATAAACCGAGGCTCTGATACCAACTTAAATGTAACGCCTCTTTTTTGGAGAGGGAACGTCACATCATTAAACATAAATGAAAAGAAGGAAATGCGAAAAAGAAATTTTTAAATAATTAAAACCCGGTTCATTTAGTTCAAAATTAACTTGATTAGTACTTTAATACGTGAGAAAAATTGGCAGTATATATATTTTTTCCTTTTTAACAATGCGGAATATGAAAAACGGTAAAGAACAAAATGGTAAACAGAAACCCACATCTAAATAATGTACATGTTCATAAATATTTAGATGCCAAATATAATTTAGATACAACCTAAAAATTTCCAAAAAGCAAAACTATACCTGCCTATGGATTTTACATATACATCCACCAGAAATATCAAAATATACAGCCCACCAAAAGTAATACATCAGGCCCCCAAAATAAAACACTGGCAGCCATTAGCAGCTACCAGTAACATCAGTCCCTCAGATGAGGAGGGACCGTATTCGGGTCCTTAGCAGGATCCTCCTCTTCAGAGGAAACCTCGATGGGAATCACAGAACCACGAGCAGGAGCCCGAGTAGTAGAATCAAAAGAGTCCTCCTAAGGGGTGTAGTAACGGTCACCCCACATCTCTCGGATGGGTAAATAGAACTTCAACCGCAGGCTGACATGGCAGTGAGAATCGGTGCCTCATGACGTCTCCAGGCAAGGGAAATCGATACATCTCCCATATAGACACAGCGGTCAGAGCTCAGGTTGATGTGCCAGCACTCTGGCCCTCTGAGGAAGGTCAGACGCACGTCACCCAGAAATCTGCGCATGCGTGCCTCCATGCTCCACAATAGATACTAGTCTTGCTCGGGCTAGAAGCCAGGAAAATCGGGAGCTTTAGCTTCCGTGCCATCGTCTTCGGTAGATACAGTATATACACAGGCAGCAGATAATGGAAACACAGAAAAGAGGTAAGACACCCTACCATCATTACCAATTATGGTAGCCAGGAATAATACGGCGCATAGCGCCCATATAACAGTTGCAAAAATGATAACAACAATAATAGGCAGATAGTACATCTGTAAGCAAGTCAACAGTTCCAGGCAATCATTTTTCATAATAATAATACAACAGTTCAAATTCACATAGGGTAGTAGTCACTAACAGTAAAATATCTCATGATGCACATGCATACGGTATTCAGATTTCCTACTCCATGGAGCTAGACTCAAACAGTCAGAGAGAAAGATCAGGAGACATGTCTATAACGCGGCTGCCGAGGCCAAGGTGCTAAAACTCAATAGTTTTCTACGTGCACATACAAGCATTGTATAGACAGTCCATGCTCGATCACGACATTAGACAGTGTCTTGGTCCGGATCGTCGGTGCGTTTGCATCGGTTTGCCCCACGGACAGAAGAGCTACCAACTGCCCACTGTGAAGGACCCGCACCCCGACGCCCCCAAGGTCATAACACGACCTACACTAGTCTATTCGCACCCGCACCAAGGTGTGTTCAATCTCCTAGGCAACTTGGCCTTACAACAGTCCACAGGACATTCACAATGCATAAGACTCTATGCATGAACATGTATGGTCAACATCACATACTATTCCATAATATGCCACAATTGGCTCAAATAAGCATCAACACAACTTTGGTCATTCATATGGTCCCACAATATCATAATATTGAAATCAAATAAGGTAATACATTTTCAAGGTCCATTATGCATTCTTATTCAAGATTAGCCATTCTTACAAGTATCCATCACTAAGTAAGTTTCCATAATCGATTGAATTTCCTAACGTAGTCTATTCTCATAAAATTTCTCTTTCTAGAGGAATTCCCTTAGCAAATCTAGTTCCTTACTTTATTTTATTATTTACCCCTCTTTTTTTGTAATATCATCATATGGAGGTCTTAGTATCATTTCACAATTATCCAGCTGATCCTGCTATGGGCGCCTAGGTGCCATATATGTAGCGCCTGGGTGCTGGTTGAGCGCCTAAGCGTTGAACACGAAGCGCCTGAGCGCTAGCCAAGCCACGTTACAGGAAAAATTCTCTGGGCAATCAGCGCCTTAGCACTAGTGCATTTACAAGGGTTCTGCAGAATCCATTTCTACAGAATCGTGGCCCATCCAATCTCAAGGTTTTACAATCATTTACCAACAATCCAAAGCATGGTTTATGTCATCAAAACACACATTACAAATCCATATAATCACACAAATCAAACAACTACAAAATCATGGAAATAACACAATATGACAAAGAGAGTAATCCAACATGGATTCCCTCATCTACAACAACACACAAGACATTCCCTTAACCAAGATTGGTTGAGGAGGATCATCTTCTTCTTACCTAAATGAAGAAATCAAGAGAAACCTCCAAGAATCTTCTTGCAAATTTCAGATTTGTGCCACCCAAAACCCTAGAAATTTCAACTTCATTAGAATGGCACAATAGCTTGAAAAATGGAGTGTAGGTGGTTACAAGAACACCCTTGAAACAGAGAATGAAGAAAAGAGAAGAAGAGTCTTGAAGCTTACCCAAAAACCCTAACTTTAAAGCTTGAAGAAAGTGATGAAATGGTGGAATCTCAAGATGCTCCAAGCAAGAAAGATGTTTAGGAGAGGGAGAGGATTAAGGAAATGTGGTTGGTTTGGATTTTTGTGATGGATGAGGGGGAAAGAAGAGGGGCTGTTGTAGCTATGGTAGAGAGAAGGAGGAGAAGAAGAAAATGGAGAAAGAAGAAGAAAAGTAGTGAGAGAAAGTGTTTTGGTAAATTATGAAATAAAAGGTGTTAATGAATTAATGAAAAGTAACTAATTCTCCCCCCCTAAATGGCTTGTTCCAGCCATGAAAATGGAGAGAGAAGAGGGCATGAGCTGCATTTGCATGGGGAAGGAGGAAGAGAAAATTTCCAAGAAGCTTCCTCCAAGCTTACATGAGAAGCTTCGCACGTTTCTCGATAAAGTGAAAGTAAGGTTGTCTCCTAATTGGGCACACTAACACAATTGAATATTTACACTGTCAGTATTATTTTTCTCCCAGTGTAAAAGAGTCACAGATGATAAAAATAATATTTTACTATTCATCAGATGATTTTACGATATCGCGATTTCATTTATCAAGTAGAAACCTCGTAAGACGTAAACCTCGTAAATTGTGTCCGGTCTCGGGTTTAGTAAGATCCCCCGTCGACAAGTCCACAATTTAGAGTTTACCAGCCACAGGGAAGACATTGCATCTTCCCGGGTCTGCACAGTTTGCACGTAAAACGAGAAATATATTAAAATATTTGACGTTTCCAGAAAATCTAGAAAAATTTTCAAAAATCTAGAATATTATAAAATGATCATTTGTAATTAAATAAACACTTTCGGGATGTTACAAAAATTGGATTAAAGGTTTTGGTAAAGGATTTTGATGATGGAAAATGGTTTTGTAAAGGATTTTAGTAATGAAAAATGATTAAATATGAATAGAAACCCTAAACCTAATTTTCGGCCAACACACCAAAGTGTGTTATTTCAAACCCTAAATTATTTTACCTAGTGTGGATTTTGATAATTAGTCACAAGAATTAGAATTAAGGAATTTTAAGTAGGAAAAGGAAAAATGGATTTAAGGGTAGGAATTAATTTAGTATGTAAGCTATATTATTTAAGTAAATCAAAGAAATCAAATTTTTGGAAAAAACTATGGAAAATATTATGTAAAGAATTTTTTAGAAAGAAAATATTTCCAGAAGGCCAAAATATATATATATATTATATAAGGATTTTATAAAATAAATTTAGAAAGTTGAGAAAAATATTTTACATAAGTGAAAAATGCTAGAAAACCATTACGCAATTTAGAAATTACAATTTTTAAGCTACGTGATTGATTTGTATGTTATGCGATTGAGAAAATGATTTTAAATCTTTACGCGATTTAAAAACGTTTGAAAATATTTACGTGATTTAGGAAACGTTTGGAATTATTTATGTGATTTAGAAAATGTTTAAAAATATTTATGTAATTTAAAAAACATTGGAAATTAATTATGCGTTTGCGAAAATGTTGAAAAATATTATGTAATTTGAAAACGTAAGAAAAATGTCACTCTATTTCAAAAATGCAATAAAATGTTTATGCGATTGGAAATTACAGCAGTTGGCTGTTGGGCTGTTGTGGTGGGCCTCGTTATGTTAAAAAGTGATACTGCCAAGAAATAACGCGTATTTATGAAATACTGTAAAATAATACTTGTATGTATTTTTGAATCATACATCATGCATGAAAAAGCATGTCAAGTAAGACAATGGGCCTAGGAGATGGAAATTACACCTTTGTGTGTGTGAGAATTACATAGTTATGATCTTCAGTGTTCTTAGAGACGTCTGGGTGTGGAATGTCATAAGTAGCCAGTTGGTAGCACCACTACGTCGTGGTATCCTTTGCAAACACACCGACGATCTTGACGGAGTTACTATTCTTTTTGTGATATGGTTGAGAGTGTCTTATATTAGCCATATTGCGCACCATGATATGATAAACGACACATGATTTGAGGCTAACGGTATACAGACATGTACTCCCTATCATTCTCTCTGAAACTGTGATTAGCTCCATGGAGTAGGAATTGGGTCGTTGTACACATGCATAACGGGTCAGTATATTGGTGTGATAATTATGCCTATTTTATCTATTTTCTATGATATGATATGACTGTATGAGATATTTTGTATCTGTATCTTTTACTGTCATTTTCTATATTGCCTCATTGGTATTGATGAAAGCGGATCTCACCTCTTTATTATATTGTATTTGTGTATTATATGTATTTGATGAAGACCGAGGAGACTGATAAGTCTTTTTACTATCAGTAGTTGGTTTTCTGTATTTGCTTAGTATGGCAGCGAGGCGTCAAGTTTTAGGGTTTGTCACGGTTCGATTCCACGGTGGGATTGATGCGTGGCGGGTTAAGGGAAAGGTTTGTGTATACCGGGGATCTGACTCTGACCTTAAGTGGTACTAGGGATGGTACTCCTGTCATGACACAACATGTGTCTGTTCGTTTAGAGTTTTATATGCCTATACGTGAACTTTGGAGTAGGAATAATAATACTTATACTCCACACGAGGAATCCATGATGTCGACTACTAGGACACCAACCAGGCGTGTGTTGTATCTGCCAGGTTTCTTTGATGACAACACTGAGGAGGAGGAGGATCCCAATGAGAGCTTGAACCTTTAGTTTGATGGAGTTTTAGTTTAGTAGTTTTATTTTGGTGTGTATTATATATATAACTTTTGGGGGGTGTAATTATGTAAGTTATTTGTGAACAAGGTTTGTAATATGTAATATAAGGTGTGTTAGTTTTAATTTCATTGTAAGTTTAAAGTTTTCATTTATTATTTGTTATTCCACAAAAGAAATTTTAAAATCAGTGTTTTTATAAGATTAATTCTTTTACAACTTAGGTAAGTTACATTAGGATTAGTCTTAAATGTGATACCCTACGGTGGGTGTTGTACCATTCACTTCTTCGTTTTTCAATCTTTATACCATTGACCTCTTGCGTAGGTATAAATGAGCCGTTTTCGACAGCATCCCACACATCTAGATCAATAGCTTCGATGAAAATTTTCATTCTTTCCTTCCAATATGCATAACCATCCCAATTGAAAAAGGGTGGTCAGTTTATGGAAGTTCCTTCTGAAAAACCATTTGATGAAGCCATATACTCTTGAAGCGGCTAAGCTCTTTATACAAGAGTCTAGCTTTGATACCACTTGTTTCCCAAGTGGCTTTAGTACTCAAGAGGTGAGGTGAATTGAGTATACAAAACTTTTTGCAAATGCTTGAAATATAAATTTTGATGAAGCTATTCTTAAATGAAGAGAATAAATTGAGAGAATAAAGAATTTCAAGCATAGAAAATAAACACGTAATAAAATAAATTTCAGGAAATAAAGAGATAGAGAAAGAAGATCAGGCACAATATTTATCCTAGTTCAGCCACTAACCACTTGTGGCCTACGTCAAGTCCACGAAACACAATTCAAGATTTTTCACTATACCTTCAGGCTTAAAACAAGTGCCTACAACCTTTACACAATAGAGCACTCCTCACACTTTGGGATACTCACCTATTGTGCTTGAATCTCAACAAACAGGGATACCTCATCCTATTCACTAGAGGGATACCTCACCCCCTTTGAAGGATACCTTACCTTCTTTACAACAAGGGATACCTCACCCTTTTTACAGAAGTAGAAAATAGATGAAGAGAAACTCTCACAAAGAGCAAATATTACAATTTGAAGCACTAAGAAGCTCTTTAAGGATATCTCAAAATTTTGACGAAAAGAGCACAGGAAATATGAGAAAATAAGTAAATCACATTTTAGCATAAGCAAAAATAATTCAGATGGTTGGGCAACCTTCAGAAGAGACCCAAGGTCTCTATTTATAGAGCTTTTTGAGAAACTAGCCGTTGGAGCAATTAAATCACATAATGAATGAAAATATGGCTGTTTCTTTCCATTTCAGAAAGTTTTGTAAAAACCATTTCTGATATATGTTATTCGAATACCTTATGAGTTATTCGAATAATTCATTTTGAAAAGCTTCATGAAAACCAATTCTGAAGAAGGTTATTCGAATACCTTAAGAGTTATTCAAATACCTCTATTAAAAGAAGCTTTTTGAAAAACAGGTCTATTCGAATACCTTATGATCTATTCGAATAGATCATTTAGAAAAACAGATTTGGAAAGCTTTATTCGAATACCAAGAGTGCTTATTCGAATAGTGTAACGTCCCAAAATTTAGCTATTTGACAATAATGACAAAATTGTACTATTTTGTAATTTCTATTTACTGTCAAAATATTTTGACTATTCCACGACCGTATTTGATCGTTTTGTGTGATTTGCTCCGACTCAAGAAAATAATAATTTTCGGGGCGGGAAAAATCTTTACGTATTTATTCGGAGCCGGAGAATCTTACTAAGTCCAATTCTGAGAGATACATGTCATAATCTTTTTATTTTTAGAAATTATATGTGAAATAAAAATATACTTTATTTTTATTTTATAGTGGATAAATACTTACTGACTTATAACCAGTATGTTCTGTGTACTGTGTAATAATTTCTATAACTACTGTCCATTGGGTAATGGTTTCTAAATATATCTTAGAAATTAATCATGACGACCTTTATGACGAACCAATAGGAGAACGTAGTTTCCTTGCTAAGTTTTGGAAAAGTCAACGATAGTGGCTTGAATTCTCTAAGCCAATAGAAAACTAGTCTCTTGAAATGAACCAATAAGAATTGGTCAAATTTGATGGTCATATATTGAACCATGAGGAATTTAGTCTTCCTTGATAAACCAATTAGAATCTAGTCTTCATTTGATAAACCAATTAGAAGTAGTCATCTTTGATGAACCAATAAGAGAGCTATAAAAATAAGATCAACCAATAAGATTAAGTCAACATTGGTGGCAAAGACTTTTCAAGAGTAACCAATATAAATTACTCAACAACGAGGGCTTGACTTTGATTTGCACCCTTGGATGACAAGACTTAGTGGAGAAGTTTTGAACATCAACCATTGATCTAATCAATGGTTGAGAAACAAACTTAATGAAGAAGCCCCGGATAATCAACCATTGATTAGATTAGGTTATTCGAATACCTTAAGAGTTATTCAAATACCTTTATTAAAAGAAGCTTTCTGAAAAACAGGTCTATTCGAATACCTTATGATCTATTCGAATAGATCATTTAGAAAAACAGATTTGGAAAGCTTTATTCGAATACCAAGAGTGCTTATTCAAATAGTGTAACGCCCCAAAATTTAGCTATTTGACAGTAACGATAAAATTGTACTGTTTGGTAATTTCTATTTGTTGTAAAAATATTTTGACTATTCCATAATCGTATTGGATCATTTTGTGCGATTTGCTCCGAGTCAAGAAAATAATAATTTTCGGGGCGAGAAAAATCTTTACGTATTTATTCGGAGTCGGGAAATCTTACTAAATCTAATTCCGAGAGATACATGTCATAATCTTTTTATTTTTAGAAATTATATGTGAAATAAAAATATACTCTATTTTTATTTTACAGCAGATAAATACTTACTGACTTATAACTAGTATGCTCTGTCTACTGTGTAATAATTTCTATAACTACTGTCCATTGGTTAATGGTTTCTAAAAATATCTTAGAATTAATCATGACAACCTTTATGACGAACCAATAGGAGAACGTAGTTTGCTTGCTAAGTTTTGGAAAAGTCAACGATAGTGGCTTGAATTCTCTAAGCCAATAGAAAACTAGTCTCTTGAAATGAACCAATAAGAATTGGTCAAATTTGATGGTCTTATATTGAACCAATAGGAATTTAGTCTTCCTTGATAAACCAATTAGAATCTAGTCTTCATTTGATAAACCAATTAGAAGTAGTCATCTTTGATGAACTAATAAGAGAGCTATAAAAATAAGATCAACTAATAAGATTATGTCAACATTGGTGGCAAAGACTTTCCAAGAGTAACCAATAAAAATTAGTCAACAATGAGGGCTTGACTTTGATTTGCACCCTTGGATGACAAGACTTAGTGGAGAAGTTTTGAACATCAACCATTGATCTAATCAACGGTTGAGAAACAAACTTAATGAAGAAGCCTTGGATGATCAACTATTGATTAGATCAGGTTATTCGAATACCTTAAGAGTTATTCAAATACCTCTATTAAAAGAAGCTTTCTGAAAAACAAGTCTATTCGAATACCTTATGATCTATTCAAATAGATCATTTAGAAAAACATATTTGGAAAGCTTTATTCGAATACCAAGAGTGCTTATTCGAATAGTGTAACGCCCCAAAATTTAGCTATTTGACAGTAATGACAAAATTGTACTATTTTGCAATTTTTGTTTGCTATAAAAATATTTTGACTATTCCATGATCGTATTTGATCGTTTTGTGTGATTTGCTCCGAGTCAAGAAAATAATAATTTTCAGGGCGGGAAAAATCTTTACGTATTTATTCGGAGCCGGGGAATCTTACTAAATCCAATTCCGAGAGATACATGTCATAATCTTTTTATTTTTAGAAATTATATGTGAAATAAAAATATACTCTATTTTTATTTTATAGCGGATAAATACTTACTGATTTATAACCAGTATGTTCTGTCGACTGTGTAATAATTTCTATAACTACTATCCATTGGGTAATGGTTTCTAAAAATATCTTAGAAATTAATCATGACGACCTTTATGACGAACCAATAGGAGAACGTAGTTTGCTTGCTATGTTTTGAAAAAGTCAACGATAGTGGCTTGAATTCTCTAAGCCAATAGAAAACTAGTCTCTTGAAATGAACCAATAAGAATTGGTCAAATTTGATGGTCATATATTGAACCAATAGGAATTTAGTCTTCCTTGATAAATCAATTAGAATCTAGTCTTCATTTGATAAACCAATTAGAAGTAGTCATCTTTGATGAACCAATAAGAGAGCTATAAAAATAAGATCAACCAATAAGATTAAGTCAACATTGGTGGCAAAGACTTTTCAAGAACCAATAGAAATTAGTCAACAAAGAGGGCTTAACTTTGATTTGCGCCCTTGGATGACAAGACTTAGTGGAGAAGTTTTGAACATCAACCATTGATCTAATCAACGGTTGAGAAACAAACTTAATGAAGAAGCCTTAGATGATCAACCATTGATTAGATCAGGTTATTCGAATACCTTAAGTGTTATTCAAATACCTCTATTAAAAGAAGCTTTCTGAAAAATAGGTCTATTTGAATACCTTATGATCTATTCAAATAGATCATTTAGAAAAACATATTTGGAAAGCTTTATTCGAATACCAAGAGTGCTTATTCGAATAGTGTAACGTCCCAAAATTTAGCTATTTGACAGTATTGACAAAATTGTACTATTTTGCAATTTCTGTTTGCTATAAAAATATTTTGACTATTCCATGATCGTATTTGATCGTTTTGTGTGATTTGCTCCGAGTCAAGAAAATAATAATTTTCAGGGCGGGAAAAATCTTTACGTATTTATTCGGAGCCGGGGAATCTTACTAAATCCAATTCCGAGAGATACATGTCATAATCTTTTTATTTTTAGAAATTATATGTGAAATAAAAATATACTCTATTTTTATTTTACAGTGGATAAATACTTACTGACTTATAACCAGTATGTTCTATCTACTGTGTAATAATTTCTATAACTACTGTCCATTGGGTAATGGTTTCTAAAAATATCTTAGAAATTAATCATGACAACCTTTATGATGAACCAATTGGAGAACGTAGTTTGCTTGCTAAGTTTTGGAAAAGTCAACGATAGTGGCTTGAATTCTCTAAGCCAATAGAAAACTAGTCTATTGAAATGAACCAATAAGAATTGGTCAAATTTGATGGTTGCATATTGAACCAATAGGATTTTAGTCTTCCTTGATAAACCAATTAGAATCTAGCCTTCATTTGATAAATCAATTAGAAGTAGTCATCTTTGATGAACCAATAAGAGAGCTATAAAAATAAGATCAACCAATAAGATTAAGTCAACATTGGTGGCAAAGACTTTTCAAGAGTAAGCAATAGAAATTAGTCAACAACGAGGGCTTGACTTTGATTTGCCCCCTTGGTTGATAAGACTTAGTAGAGAAGTTTTGAACATCAACCATTGATCTAATCAACGGTTGAGAAACAAACTTAATGAAGAAGCCTTGGATGATCACCATTGAATTAATCAATGGTGTGAGAATAAGCTTAGTTAGGACGCTTTGGATGTTCACCATTGATCTAATTAATGGTTGTAAAGACAAGCTTAATAAGGAAGTTTAGGATATCCACCTTGATTTAATCTATGGTGGAGATTGGTCTCATAAAATGGCTAAGACGTTTTGTGACCATTGGATGGAAAGTATGTAGAGAAGATCTTGACCCTCCAAATTTTAAGATGCATCTTATGGCTAAGATTTCATGGAGGAGAGATCCAATGACTTAGATTTGATCATATCCCTTGGAAGCTTCTACCAAAGATCAACCATTGATTTAATCAATATCTATTGATGTCTAAAATGGTGGCTAATGTATTTGGACAATCCTTTGGTGTATAAAGGGGGAGGGGCAGGTCACGGTTTTGAAGACCAAATAGCTATAGGAAAGTTTTCATTTCATTTCATTACTCATCTTTCTCATTTCCAAAAAGCCAAAGCTTCACAAAAATTTTATCTCCTTTTTTCTCAACCTAGCTCACGGCCAAGAGGCCAAAATCTTACCTTCACTCTACAATATTTTCAACTAACCTTGTTTCTTGAATCCTTACCTCAATATAAGAACCTTTGTAGTTATGGCCAAGTCCTAAATCATTCATCTTCAAGAACTTTCTTCAAGATTAAGTTCTAGGGTTTGAAGGTGGAGTTTGTGGAAGTTTCATTACTTGTCTCATTTTCATGTTCTAGATCATGTTTTGATCCATGGTCTTTCTTATTCAAGCTTTAGATGCTAATAAACTTGTGTTTGTTTTATGTTTAAAAAGCTCTTGGTGGTGAAGGACTTGTACAAGAAGCTAAACAAGGAGCTTTGGAGGTTTCTCCAAGAGGTAAGAGGGAGATTACCCCCATCAACCATGTGTTGGTGGTGAGGAATGGATATGTGTGTGGTGAAAAATCCCTAAGGATTATTCCACTTGTTTGTTTAAGAGCTTTCCATATTTATGGTTGTTTGGTGATTGATATGTTTATTGCTTTGATAACATGCTTTAGTAAGTGTTTATGATGCATGATGAATTGTGTATGTAATAAGATGTGATTTACATGACAAAGGAAAGTATGTTGGTTCCAAAGAACCATGGAGGCACACGACCTCAAAGCTATTTTGGGAGCAAAAGATTCTAAGTATTTTACTAATCTTGGGTTTTGGATGAAAAGGGTAATGAATTAATTATTTTAAGGATTTACAAAGAAAGTGGATATGAAAATGAACAAAAAATTTATGAAGAAGCTATTGTGATTTTTGGCTAATATGCCAAGGATTGGTAAATTTGTTCAAAGAAAAATGATTTTAAGAGTAACCTTAGACAATTATTTGCAAAGGATTTAACGTAATGAATTTTGAGATTTTTCAAGTAAGTAAGAATCATTTTTGGGATTTATTAAATTGATGGAATTAGTTTATAAAAGAGAAAATAAATTGGTGACTTGAAGTTTACTAACGTATAGCTCACCCGTTGGGTTTTGAGGCGCGTTAGAAAATTTTAAGTTGGAATAAATGATTTAGAGGAAATGTTGATTTTGAGAGGAAATAATGAAAAATGCTACGTAGAAGATTTTTAAGTGAAGAATACGTGGAAAATGAAGTTAGAAATGGCATTGTTTCTGAAAAGTACAAAATGATGTTTGGAATATGGAGAAATATTTTACATAGTTGAAAGATGATGAAAAATTGTTTACGCGACTTAAAAAGATGATTTTTTAAGTTACGCGATTTTGAAAACGTTGAAAAATCGCTACGTAATTCGAAAAACATGTAAATATTTTTACGCGATTGAGAAAACGTCAGAAAATGATTATGCAATTTGAAAACATAACAAAAGTGTTACACAAATGTGAAAACTCATTAAAAATGATACGCGATTGAAAATATAGTAAAAATACTATAAAGAGTTGATGTACTGGACCCGGAAGTATCAATGATATTATGTAATTGTATGAGCGATTATATAATATCCATTGATCTTATGATATTAGACAATTGTATAGGTGATTGTTCTAATCTCATTTGAGAATCCTTTTAATGATGAAATTGAGATGTGCAATGAGGCATATGATGAAATTGAGACATGCATTGAGGTATTTGTGCACTGAATAGAATTGTATTGTGGTATTCGTGCATTGAATAGAATATAACTAATAGCTATTATGGCCTTTATGGTCGAAGAGAGAATGAGAATTGAAAAGTGAGATCTATGATGGATCTTGAGGGCGTCGAGGTGCAACGGTCGACCAGTGGATAGTTGGCAAGTACCATGTGCCACTTGGAGACGCAGTCCGTTGCAACGCATTGATGATACCCGACAAGAACACGGTTCCTTTCAACGACTGGATATTGTCATTGGGCTAAGGCTGACAATTTACCAGAACATTTATCTCGAAATTGTGAAAACCTCCATGGAGTGGGAAAATTGGTCTAGTATGCATACACATGGTCAGTACACATATTGTTGTGGCATGATAACATATTGGTCGACATCATCATTTTATATATTGAGGATATCTGTTGTGATGAAAGTGGTGCTGGTGATTTAACTGAGATACATGTTTACCGGAAATGTGATGAATTGATAACATGAATAAAATTGTGATATCTGTGTGTTTAGAATGACTTTGTCATTCGTATCATTCTTTGCTACCGTACTGGTATTGATGAAAGAGGATCTCACCTCTTTGTTGTATTGTTTTGTGTGCTTGTATTATTAAAATTTGTATAGTAGATGGAATAAGTTTCTTAGACTTGACTGGAGGCAAATATTTTGAGTTCGGTGACAACATCGAGGAGTGGCCATCTCGAATTCGATGGTGTGCAGGTTTAAGGAGGAACAGATATATGGTGCATCAAGATGGATACAAGACGGAATAAATATGTTGAGTTTTTCTCGTTAGTGTTTTACCGTGCTATTAAGTAGGACCCGTCATTAGGTTTGTTACTGTTTCCTTGAGTCATTAAATTTTATGTTCTAAGTACTGTTGAATATTAAGTGGTGTTAGTAATGTATATTATTCAGTTTAAATCTATTTTTCAGTATTACTTATAAATTTCAGTAAGCTTATGTTTCCGCGAAAAGAAATTTTAAAATTCATATTTTAGAACTTAAACCTTTATGAAATGATTTTGAGATTATAAGCTTGTAATCAGAAATATAATGCCCTACGGTATGGTGCTACAAATAGTACTTTGAAAAACAGAAAATGTATGAAGATACAAAACATGGTTATTCGAATACCTGGGGTCTATTTGAATACCCTTGAGTAAAAACCAATTTTAAACACTTTTCAAATATCCAGAAAATGATTCTTTGGATTTGGAATATTAATTTTGAAAATATTTTAATATTTGCATCCAAAACCAATGAGATAGCCAAAAGGCTTCGCACACAAAGACTCAAAGTCCTAAAGTTAATCTTGAAGTTCTTGGACTTGGTCTTGCCATCATCTTCATCATGTTTGTTATCGTCAAAACTATTATCCATGTCAGCTAGCCAAGTACACACTAGATCTTGAAATTTTCAAAAATACACCACGTTAGATTCGTGTATTATAATTGTAGGCTATGGAACGTCCTAGATTACGAAGCGATATCAAAACTATCCAAAATCACTTAATTAGATTCGTTTTGCACTTAACGCTTTCATTTGCATCCTAAATCAAAATATAAGAATAATGAGTATATTTAGGAACCAAAAAGTATAAAAGATTAAATATTAAGGGAGAAAAATATGACATTTTGCATTCTCATCAAATTCCCCCACACTTAACTTTTGCTCGTCCTCGGGCAAGAATAGTATAAAAGAGATCTTGTTCTTTTGTTATGACATTGACTGTCAGAGAGTTTGATTCTCCTTCTGACGAAGATATATCATCATTTTGGATTTGATTTAAATCTTTAGAAGATTCTTTATTGGACTTTTCTTCGGATGATTCTACAAGAAGATTGTTAATTTGTTCTTCAATGGATTGATGAAGAATTAAAGCTTTTAACTTTTTCTTCAACCTACAATACTTGCTAATATGATCGGGTTTACCACAGTTATAGCAGATTATAGCTTTGTTTGGAACTTTAATGTTATCGATTAGTGGTTTCAACTTAAATTCTTGTTTAAGTCTTCTAGGTTTTGTACTAGCTTTATGTTTGTAATATTTAGTTTTCTAGACATGTTTTGGTTTAGGTTTAGTTTTCTTCCTAGCACAAGGAAGGCCAAATTGTTCATAGAATGATCCTAAGTCCTGCTTGGTTTGAGCTTTTTCTCTAGCTAATTGGGCTTGAATCTTATCGTCTTGGCAGATCTTAAAAGCTACCTTTTGGATGAAGGCAATGAGTTAACCGTAAATCAATTGCTCATAAAGGATTTCTCCATTTAAGGATTGACTTTTGATCTTTTCTCGGACCTTATCACCTAAGGACTTTGGAAGATTAGCAAGAATTTTTCTTTCCGAAAAGACTATTGACAATCCTCTCTGGTGTATACCCTAGTCAAGAAGATATCTCTATACCACCTAAAATTTGCTAAGATTTTGTGTAACATCTCGAGAAACATGTTAGACTTGTATATGGTCTTAAAGGTACTATTATACTTATTTAACATATCAGTTCAGTTTTGTGACAAACTGGGTCAGTTTAGGCACTTTGCTTCAACACAGAAGTTGAAAAACAGCTTAAAATAACTCAAATAGTAGCATAAATTGCTAAGTTGAAGGAAACAAGTATGGATAACTTGTTTCTAAGTCACAAATGAGTTAAATAAAGTACAATTAAAATTTGAGAACAGTCAGAGTCAGTTTGGTATTTTTAGGTATACTGGTTGTGTTTTTAATGCCCGATTAACCCCAACATATATGGAAAAATAGAATAAATGTGAAACAACAATTTAGATGAATCCTCGTATTTATTCTAAAGTTGTTGGAAGTTGAAAAACTTGAATTAGAATAATTCAAATATCCTTAGCAGATATAAGTTTTAGTATAAAAACTTAAGTTAGACTTTTCTCTAAATTTCCTTCATGTCCCTATCTCATTTTCTATCCCTCTCCACAGTCGAAACAGAAAAGAAGAAAGAGAGAAAGGAGAATAAAAAAGGGAGGGGAAGAATAAGAGAAGAAGAGGAATCAAGGGAAATCAAGAGCAAGATCAAGAGGTTCCAAGATTGGTCATCACCACAAGGTAGGGGATTTCTATTCACCTTTTTCCCTCTTTGTTCATCTTGAATAATCAAGGGTTTTCATGGATAGAAAAAGGGGTTTGGATAGCCAAATCCATGTCCTTAGCTTAATTCTTGATTCCAAGGATTAAGTTAGGATAATTTTAACTTATTGAATGCTATATGGCCATTTATGGCTTAAGCCAAACCATTTTTGGTTCATGAGGAACTTGAGAAATGGATTGTAGTTAAGGTGATTTTTGAACCTAAATCTATGCCTAAGTGAATCAATAGGTTGTAAAAGAGTTACAACAAGTTTAGATGCGTAGATTGGTGTTAGAAATCACATAGAAACTAATCTTGAATGATTAGAAGTGAGAATTGTTCCAAAGGAACCATTCTCGGATTCAGCAGAATTCTGCAGAATCCAGTGTAGACAGTGATGTTTGTCGCATAACTTGAGCTTCAGACATCATATGGACCTAATTCTAGTTTCATTTGAAAGCAAAGACATAAGGCTTCATGTAGTAAAAATTTCATAATTTTCTAGCACGCCAATCAGTACCAATTTTTGTTTGAATCCGAGACAGATTCTACAGAAAATGCATTCTCACAGCCAGTAAACCAGATTGTATAATTTCTTGCTTCGATATCGTAAGGACATGAAACTAGTGCCATTTTGAAGCTAACATGTAAGGCTTCGCTCCTGTAAAATTTCAAAATTTTTCCACTTGTAGTTTGTTCCCAGTTTCAATTTAAAGTCAGGTCAGAATCGGGTAAATCAGAGAATGCCTTGTTTTGACCTCTGCAAAATGTTGCATAACTTTGGCTACACTTAGCCAAATGAAGCAAGGTTTGAGGCATTGGAAATATATGAGAGAAAGCTATATGCTCATAAAATTTCAGAATTTATAAAGTTATGATGCACATTTGGTGTAATCTTGAAAATAAGTTTTTTTAGGCAAAATTTGAGGTGTTTTGAGTATGGTTTGAGCTCTATGAATACTAGTAACTCTTTTAATAGTTAGAGTTGAGTGCCATATGACCTAGTTAGTAATATTTGAGTGCCCTACTGTAACACCCTTGTGGAGATGCCACATTTATGATGCAATGAAATAAAAATAAATAAAATATTACCCAAGTTATAAAGCATTTGATAAATAATTAATGAGTTATAAAATTTTTCTTTTTATAAATAATAACCTTAAATAAAATAACACAGAACATGAAATAAAATAAACTGCTATCGCACACATAATATACATATGATTTTGTTTTAAGTTATGCAAATAATTTACAACTACAAAATATTTAAATAAAGCAGTAAAGAGTTATTATACAGTACAACATCATAAAGTGCCCAAGTGCACATCATAGATTCCTAACCCTCTGAAGGATTACTCTCAGATGAAACTTTAGGTGACAGGAATCTAGGATGTCTCATAGCTCTACGGACAGGAGTTCACACTGTTGACACTATGCTAATCTCACTGGGAACACGAAAAAGTCCTCCCTAGTGACGCCTCAGATCCAATGGCATCTCCAGATGTAGATACAAAGTCGTAGTGAAGACAGGCTCAGCATCAAACTCTCCTCGTAGGGACACAGTCAAACATCCCAAGTAGATCACCAATCCTCGATCCTCTCGTAATCGCCAGGCCTCTGAACCTTCGTGAAACTCTAGCCTCACGAAACCAAGAAATCCCAGCAATGCCATACTCACAAGCCAGTCTAAAGGATATGGATGATCGGAAGGCTCGCACTCGTCGAACTGATCCCCTGTCTGCTGCTCCTCCTCCTCCTCAGGATACACACAATCTAGAAGCTATTCCTTTTCCTCAAACTCTTTTATAACATAATTAATAATACAAAAAATAATACATATAGAGAGGTGAGATAATCATACATCAATACCAGCATGGCAAATAAGAAAACGACAATACAGCAGATATCACAGTTTCATACAATAAAGCATACCATAACATCATAAATAGTAACACAATTTAGCACAAGAACTTTAATACAACAGTATCATATAAGATCACAATTAATAATATTATGATGCATGACACAAATTCAAATGCAGTATGACTCGTTCCTACTCCATGGAGCTAGACACAAACATCAAAGAGAATGACCCGTAAAGATATATCAGTGCTTCATGTTGCCCAACCAAACTATTCCACTGTCTAACGTCGTGTCTATACCCCGCAGTCCAACATCGTGTAGTAGCACACAGTCCAATGTCGTGTACTACAGGCATTGTACTAAACAGTCTTTACAAGATCTTGATTAAGTATAGTGCGTGTCAAGATCATTAGTGTGTTGCCAGTTACCACAACCTAGAGGAGCAACCAACTGTCCACATGTGGAATACTCCGCACACTAATGCCTCCAAGTCCACACAAGATGAACTACACTACGCTTATCGCACCGACAACATGGTGTAATTCGCCTCGTCAATCAATCGCCAATATCAACCAAATTGGCACAACTCAATGCATGAATAAAAATAATAATTACCAAATTACCCTTTGTCTCTAAATATTCTTATATTTACAGAAATGCCCTTAACCTAAAAAATTCTAATATATAGTACGTCACCACTTGACAGTATTATATCTCCACATGTCCAGGTCCACCACTTTGGCCTGACAGCAAAACTCACTGTTTTATTCAATCGCGTAGAAATTTTATTGCGTTTTCACAATCACGTCGCTTTTACAAACATTTTAAATAGCGTAAATATATTTTGCTGTTTTTAAAATCATGTAGTATTTTTAAATCATTTTCTCAATCGCGTAAGATTTTTAAATCGTTTTCTTGATTGGAAAACTTTAAAATCTCTATTTTAAAACTGCATAAGCTATTTTTAATACTTTTAAACTACGTAGAATAATTTCCTTATGTTATAAATATATTATAAAACGTTCTCTTTTATTTGTCTATTTTTAATAAATTTTTTACACATTTTGTTTATAAAATCTATTTAAAAATGTGCTTCCTACATTTTTCCTCTAAAAATTCTTTTGTTTAAATACACTTTAAAAATTTAAATCATACTTTTAAAACTCAAAGATAAGTATTTTTCAAGAGTCTAGTTTTTTTTTCTTCTATACTATATTTCTAATAAAATTAGTTTACTTCTTTAATTCTTGAAAATTCATTACAAATGCATTCTTTTTAGGTAAAACATCAAATCTGCACTTTTAAAAAAATAAGTGTTGGATTGATTACACATTTACAAGGCATGTTGGCCGAAATTAATAAAACCTTGGCATTTGACCTTTAGACCATTTTCTACCTTCTAAATCATTTTGGATTTCATTAATTTACCTAATTCCATTAAATCCTTCCTTTAGAAAATTGTTGAGAACATTTTGGTTCTCTTTTTCTTGTTGAGGCCGTGAGCCCCTTTTTGTGTTCTTTGGAACATTCATGCAAACCTTACATATTATTCACATCCTAATTAATACTCATGCATATATCAACACATGCAATATATTTTAAAGCTTATAGACATGCATACAAACAATATCAAACACAAATAGGAAAGCATTTAAAATAATCAAACAAGTGAATCCTTATGGATTCTTCACACACATACAATCCATTTTCTCATCACCACACATGGTTGATGAGATTAAATCTCCCTCTTACCTTTAAGGAAGATAAAATCTTTTTCTCTCCTTCCTAGATGATTTTGTGATCTCCTCCAAAGAAACCTAACATGCTCAAACAAATTTTTA
The DNA here is from genome assembly GCA_029884605.1 of Ormosia emarginata. NCBI lineage: Eukaryota > Viridiplantae > Streptophyta > Magnoliopsida > Fabales > Fabaceae > Ormosia > Ormosia emarginata. The sequence goes on from JAQQTP010000074.1 coordinate 7,221,783, forward strand.
CAAGTTATAACCATAGGAGAAAAAACATAAACCATGGATCAATCATAGTTTAGAACCTTGGAAATGAAGTTAGAAATGAAAAACAAGGATCTTCACCTTTTAGGAAAAACCTCCAAAGCAATTTTCCAAGCTTAAGATGAAAGATTTTGGAAGAACTCTCGACTAGAGATGTTCTTAGAATAGTGTTTAGAGTTGAGAAATAAGGTTGGATGAGATTTTAGATGGGTGGATGGTGGTGTAGGGTTGTTGGCCGAATGGTCCTCCAAGAAGACAACAATGGTGGTTCTTGTTTTAGAAGAGAAAAAGTGTAAGTTTAGTGATAGTAAGAAATTAGAATGAAGAGCAAAATGGTCTCCTTTTCCTAATGTATAACCGTAGAACTCCTCCAAAGGAGGTGCATCCTTTGTTGACCTTCCAAGACCACTTAATAGCCTTAGATGTTATCAAGGGTTGCCATGCAAAGCTTTGCCTCCAAGCTTGTCTTTCATTGGCTTAGAGAAACCTAGTCATGCAATGACTAAGCCTTCTTGATGGTTCTTAAAGTCTCTTGGCCAAATGGCCCCTTAGGAGAGCAAACTAAGTTTGTGATCACTTTGGTCTTCTAGTTACACTTAGGTACATTTGATTAATTCATTTAGTTACTTGCCTAACTAGATAGTTACTTAGGTTAACTAGGTTAGTCTTGATATTTTGAGAATAATTCTCTAACTAGAGCTTAACTAAATAGCTAACTAGGTTACTTCACTTAGTTACTTAACAAGCTTTCTATGCTAACTTAGTTAGATCTTAAGTTAACTTGGTTAGGTTTTCTAGTCTTAATATAATAAGTCTAACCATTTTGTGGACTTGATTCCTATTGGTCTAGAAATATTAAGCCTACATTGTTGACTTGTTCCTATTGGCTTAGAATTTAGTCTAGCCAAAAACATTGACTGCTTCATTAAATGCGGGTCTCACAGACTTTTCCGGGTCCATGGTCGTTTTAAAGCAGATTTCTACTATTTTTGAGACAGTAGGTACTGTCAGATAAAATAATATTATAATAATATAAAATTATTTAATTGCACAGTTAAATCCAAAAAATTAAAAGATTAACAACCATATCACTCAGAATTTGGTTTAGTAAGATCCCTCAGCTCCGAATAATTAAAATAAGATTTCTCCGACCTGAAAATTATCATTTTCCTGACTCAGAGCAAATCACACAAAATACTCAAATATGAACACGAAACAATCAAATAAATTTTATAACATGCAGAAAAACATAAAACAGCACAATCAGGATAAAATGATAATTTATCTAAAAGTTGGGGTGTTACAACTCTCCCCTACAAACAGAAATTTCGTCCCCAAAATTCGTCGTACATCAGAATAATTGAGGGTATTGCTCCCTCATTTTATCCTCCAGCTCCAAGGTAGCATCACCTGTTATGTCATTCCATATCACATTCTCCAATTCAATCATTTTCCCTCGAAGCTGCTTCACTTTCCTGTCTTCAATTCTAACAGGAAGTGTCTCATACGTCAAGTTATCCTTTAGTTGCACTTCGTCGGGCTATATAACATACATCGGATCGAGAATATATTTCCTTAATTGAGACACATAGAATACATCATGCAGATTGGATAGAAAAGGCAGTAAAGCTATCTGGTAGGCTACAGGACCTATCCGTCGAAGAATCTGATATGGCCCAATGAACTTTGGAGTAAGCTTCTTGGAATTGATAACCCTTCCGACACTAGTCGTAGGCATTACTCGCAAGAATACATGCTCACCCTCCTTAAATTCTAGAGGTCACCTTCGCTTATCAGCATAGCTTTTTTGTCGGCTTTGAGTCGTCTTCATCTTCTCTTGTATCATCTTCACCTTTTTCGTAGTCTGTTGCACAAGATCTAGTCCAATAGTCATACTCTCCCCATCTTGATACCAACACAAAGGTGTTCGGCATCGTCGTCCATACAGTGCTTCATAGGGTGCCATCCCTATACTTGAGTGAAAACTATTGTTTTAGGTAAATTCTATGAACGATAAAAAAATTCATCCCAACTTCCTCGTTGTTCCAATACACAATCATGCAATAAGTCTTCCAAAGACTGTATCGTCCTCTCCGTCTGACCATCAATCTGCGGGTGATAAGCAGAACTCAATCATAGTTTGGTTCCCATGGCTTCTTGCAACTTCGCCAGAATCTTGACGTAAACCTTGGATCTCTGTCTGAAACTATACATGTAGGTACGCTATGCAGTCTAACAATCTCACTGATGTATATTTGGGTTAATCTTTCCAATGAATACTTAATATTGATCGGTAAAAAGTGTGCTGACTTGGTAAGCCTATCAACTACAACCCATATCGAATCATGTCCTTTCCTTGTTTTTGGCAATCCGGTAATAAAATCCATCGACATACTATCCCATTTCCACTCTGGAATAGCTAACGATTGTAACATATCAGCAAGCCTTTGATGTTCCACTTTTGCCTTCTGACAAATAAGATAAGACGCCACACGTTTCGCTACGTCTCTTTTCATCTTTGGCCACCAAAACAACCTTTTCAAGTCTTGATACATCTTAGTCATCCCCGGATGCAAACTCAAATCACTAGTATGAGCTTCATCTAAAATTGCTTTCTTAAGTTCGGGATCATCAAGTATACAAATTCTTCCCTCAAATCTTAAGATTCCATCTGATCCTTCCTCTACCATTGCTTTATGACCTTGCTTCAAAAATTCCCTTTCGTTTTGTAAGAACGAATCCTCCTCCTGTTTATCTCGAATTACATCGAGCAATTCATTCAAGATCACAACCTTACCTAGGCGAATCTTCCCAGGTACCAATTCCACTGACAACCATAAATCTCTGAATCTGTTAATCAATTCCTCCTCCTTTATCATCATTGTAGAAACACTAATCACTTTTCTACTCAGAGCATCTGCCACCACATTAGCCTTTCCTGGATGGTATTGAAGTTGAAAATCGTAGTCCTTTAAGAATTCCAACCATCGCCTCTGCCTCATATTCAATTCTTTTTTATCAAACAAGTATTTCAAACTCTTGTGATCACTAAAGACATTTACCATAGCTCTATACAGAAAATGCCTCCACACTTTCAATGCAAAAACCACTGCAGCTAATTCCAAATCATGTGTTGGATAGTTCCTCTCATGAACCTTCAACTGTCTAAAAGTATAACCACCACATTCCGGTCTTGCATCAATACGCACCCTAACCCCTGGTAAGATGCGTCACAATACACTTCAAAAGATCTATTAGGATCCGGGAAAATTAGCACTGGTGCAGTCGTCAGTCTTTTCTTCAATTCTTGGAAACTCGCTTCACGTTCGTCCGTCCAATCAAAAGCTTGACTTTTCCTTGTGAGCTGCATAAGCGGTCTAGCTATCTTGGAAAAACCCTCTATGAACCTCCGATAATATCTGACCATTCCAACAAAACTCCTGACTTCCGTCACTGTCTTAGGCCTTTCCCATTGTAAAATAGTCTCCACCTTTGATGGGTCTACCGCAATACCTTCCTTGGAAATCATGTGACCTAGAAATTGAACTTCCTCCAACCAAAATTCATACTTTGCTAATTTTGCATACAACTTCTTTTCCTTCAAACTCTGAAGAACTATACTGAGATGTTCAGCATGCTCTTCCTTAGATTGAGAATAGATCAGAATGTCATCGATAAAAACAACGACAAATCTATCTAGATAGGGATGAAAAATCCTATTCATATAGTCCATGAATATGGCAGGAGCATTCGTCACTCCGAACGACATCATCTGATACTCATAATGTCTGTAACGAGTTCGAAAAGTTGTTTTAGGCACATCATCAACCTTGACACGAATCTGATGATAACCAGATCGCAGGTCTATCTTAGAGAATACCATTGCTCCCTTCAACTGGTCCATCAAATCGTCAATTCTCGAAAGTGGATATTTATTCTTTATAGTAACCTTGTTTAACTAGCAATAATCCAAGCAAAGACGTGAAGTTCCATCCTTCTTCTTAACTAGAAGCACTGGTGCTCCCCAAGGTGAAACACTCGGTCGTACAAACTGTTTCTCCAACAATTCCTCTAATTGCTTTTTCAATTCTACCAATACCACTAGTGACATCCGATATGATGCAATCGATATAGGATCTGCTCCTTGTACCAAATCAATAGAAAACTCGATCTCTCTTTCCGGTGGCAAACTAGGTACGTCATCAGTAAAAATCTCTGGAAATTCATTGACGATAGGAATAGCATTCACATCCTTCTCACTTTTGACTTCTAGAGAAGATAATAACATATATCCCTGCACTCCATCTCTCAACAATGACTTGACTTTAACAGCGGTAAAAAATCCAGAACTTTCTTCCTTAGGAAAAACTATGGTTTTATTTGCACAGTATATAAGGATATGGTTAGAAGATCACCAATCTATTCCTAATATTACATCTATCTCCACAAGAGGTAAACAAATCAAATTGACCGAAAACACATGATTCTTTATAACAACAGGACAATTCAGACATATCTTAGATGTAACTACAGGCTTGGCAGTTAGTGTAGATACAATCAATTGAAAGCTTAGAGAAGACACAGGTAGTTTCAAGCATTCCATACAATCATATGCAATAAATGAATGTGTTGCATCTGAATCATATAACACAATCAGAAGATTACCTTCAATGGCACCTTCCCCCTGAATATGATCCTCAGACTGAGAAGCTTCAGTTCCAGTCATGGTATATACTCGCCCTCCAGATCTCGGCTGATTAGCATGAACATTGCTCACAGCAGGCTTCCTCTCCGGCTGAGTACAATCCCTAAATACATGTTTAGGTTGTCGACAATTAAAAGAGATTGTTCCTCTAATTGAGCAATCCTTAGAGATATGGCCACTCTTTCCACACATGAAATATGTTAGCGTAAACGCCACTTTCTAACCAGCTCTATTACCACTAGAACTTCCTCCAACGGGTGGACATTGAGGTTGATTTCCTGGTGGTCTCGAATACGGCTTACGCTGAAACTGACTATTGTAACTGCTACCTCCTCTCTGAAACCTCGTTGGTCCAAAATTACAATTCCTGGGATCCCGTGACGGCTCCAACTCCTCGAGTCGTCCACAAGTGTCCACCAAAGCATGAAATTGATTTATCTTCAAGGGTAGCACTCCTCGTCGCAACTCTACCCTCAATCCTTCCCCAAACTTTCGACATCTCCACGCATCATTCTGTTGGGCTTGAACATAGTCTGAGAACTGAGACAGGCTCTCAAATTTAGAAGTATACTCATTGACAGTCATATTGCCTTGACGTAAACCAAAAAATTCCATCTCCTTGGTGTAACATCCTAATACAGATATCTAGATATATCTTAGTTAGACATAGATATATAAAGATAACCAGTACTAGAAACGTCACTTCTATACTACATACTCACATATATCCATAATCACAATTGAGTAATTATAGAAAGCCTTGAGAGAATGCGGAAAAACTTAAACCTCATACATATACATATACAAACTTAGCCACAAAAGGGCTTATTGTAATACATATAACATAAAATAGACAGAACCAATATAAATTGATTGCATAAGTTCTGTCTACTTAAAGCGATAAAAACTACTTTAGTCTTCACGCTTCATCTTCTCACCCATAAAGGGTTTGTACCTCCGTACCTGTATTTGTGCCTGCATCTGGATTTACATGGAATAACAACTGGGGTGAGAATTAACATTCTCAGTAAAAGCAATTCCAATACCATCTAACTATAACATTATATATAATAATTATATAACAGATGCTATAATTCTAACTTAGGAGCTTCCTCCTCTTTTCTCATAACTGCACACTTTCTTCTAGTGCGATATTAACCGATAGCCTACACACTATTAATATATACAACGCCCATATAGCTGTAAATACCAACAGTGATGGACAATGCCCATACAACTGTCCGTAAATGCAATGTGAATGGTATGTAATATGATTATGCCTAAGAAGATCCTAAGAGTATGTGGATGAAATGTAAATACAGGGTTTTGTTTGAAATACCTGCAAAGGTTGATGTTAAAAACAAAGAAGTTTGCTAGGAACTAGTTTAGTATATCATCCAGTGGTAAATAGAGGGAAAACTCATCCTCACATTACATATATCCTGGCACGCTGAGAAATTCGGGCTTCATCCGTGCTCAAAGAGCGTCTTTAGATTTCCCACTTATCTCCTTTAGCCTTGGCACTATCGAGACATCAGGGTTATGTCCTTCTCAAAAGTCCTTCGGACACCCATCTATCTCCTTTTGCCTCCATGAATGAACATGAAAGGATACTCACCAAGATCGATACTACTGGACTAATTCGTAGACTTATATATGTACTTATATACTTAGTTCCTTTATGACCTAAGCATATTCTACTAGGAACTTTGGCTTCTTATGTTTACCCTTTGTAATGAGGAGAATTTGTAACCTCCTACTATATGTAACCTTAGTATTTGGTTAGAAATACTTGTTCCATTAGGAACTTCTCTGATTCCTTACCTTCTTAGCTAAATGACCTCGCATCATATAACGTTACATTCTCATGTAAACATTACCAGACCATTTCTCATACTTGTACCTAAACTCCACCTCATCACTCATATCTCTTAAGTGATTTCTAATGCAACACTATGTTGCTGAGGTGTTAGGTACTCACCTATGGCACACCACTAATCTTGGTTGCACTAAGGTTCTTACTCTTCACATACATACTAGATTAATTAACTAGTGTGTGAAAAGCTTAGTGTTATGTTTATCTCTTACATAAACACCATCTTAACTTTCCTATAGACTCGACTCATTCTAGTGAAAGAGTCTATCTTTACTAATGCCTCATCTACCCTTGCTTAAGGAAATAAATGAGTATTTCTCTAAAACTTTGCATAATTAACTCAACTTTAACTAAAGCGAGTAAGTCAAGCTTCTAGATAAGTATAACACACTTATTCTGGTTGTATCTAACTTTACCATCCATCACACTTCTAGTAGTAGCTTATACTACACTTGTGTGCTTAAGGTTCCAGATACCTCTTTAATTATTCCAAACTCATGGAATGCTTAAGACCTCTTTAATTATTCCAAACTTATGGAATGCTTAAGAACTTAACTTCCTTACTTTCATTAGTGTCTAAGGAAGTAAATTCCCTTTATCTTGCACTTCTAACTCATCTTTGCTAATACATGAGTTATTGCACATTTCTACTATACCTTATGATTATGACACCTTCTTAGTCACAATTCATCTTATTGAGTATTTAGCAATGCACAAAGTCTCACTTAACTAGAGACTTAGTACCTAAACATTCCCTCCTTGGAACTAATACACAATCTTGTCTCCACTCAAGTGAATCTAACTCAAGAGTGGTTCTTACTTACAACTCTTCGTTGTTTAAGGTTCTAGGTACCTTCCCAAGATAATCCGCTATTCTTGGATCTTCTAAGGTTCATACCTTTCTTAATCTCTACTAGAGTGAACACTATTATTCATCCTAGTATACTTATCTCCATTGCACTATCTCATCACATCTTGAGTGATATCTATTGCAACGTTAAGTTGACTAAGGTGCTATGTCATTACCTAAAGCAAACCTTTCCTTTAGGATGCTTAAAAGCCTATGCTTTCTCATACTTGTTAGGTAACTATTTTCCACTTGAAAATATCCCTATTTGTGCCTTAACACACTTTAGGAAACATATATGAATGATTCTATTTACTCTAGAACTTGAAAACATCAAATTAAAGATTCTGATGAAATATGCTCTAGGCGTCTAGGTGCTCTATAGTGGGCGCCTAGGTGCTCTCCGCGTGACAGCAATTCTGCAGAATGCGTTTTCTGCATAATTGGTTAAAAAACCAATTTCCAATCCTTTTCTCGTGGATTCTAAGTGATTTCTAACATTAATCTATGCCCTTAAACTTGTTGTAACTCTTTTACAACCTATAAATTCTCTTAGGGCATAAATCTAGGTCCAGAATCACATAACTCCAACTATTGTTAAAGTCCATTTTCTATGGATTCTATGGTTATTCTTGAGCCATAAATGACTATCTAGCATTCTCTAGGCTTAAACTATCCTAACCTAGTCCTTGGAATCAAGAACCAAGTTAAGAATCACGATTTGGCCATTCAAATCCCTATTTATATTCAAACCCTAACCCTATTCAATACAAATCAAATAGGAGAAAGATGAATAGAAAACCCCTTACCTCTTGAAGACTCTTGATCCTGAAGCTTAATCCTTGATCTTCTTCCTCTTCTTCTTCCTTTCTTCCCCTTTCTCCTTCTTCTTCTCCCCTTTCTCCCTTTTCTTTCTTTTCTTTCTCTGTTTTTCGGTTCTCTGCCGAGGGAAAAGATAGAAATATGGGGTGGGACGTAGAGGGAATTAAGAGAAAAGATTAACTTAAGTTTCTACACTGAAACTTATATCTGTTAAGGACACCCGAATTATGCTGATTTAAGTTTCCCAGCTTCCAACAACTTTAGAATAAATCATAGGATTCATCTAAATTGTTGTTTCACCATGTTCATGATTTTCTATATCTGTTACTAGTCATTCAGTATTAAAACGCACAACCAGTATGCCTAAAAATACCAAACTAACTCTGATTCTCTTGAAACTTTAACCACATCTTACTTGGCTTATTTGTGACCTAGAAATAAACTCTCTATGTTTATTTCCCTTAACTTAGCAACTTATGCTATTATCTGAGTCATGTTAAGCTACTTTACAACTTTTGTGTTGCAACTAAGTGCCTAAATGAACTCAGTTTGTCACAAACTTGACTGGCATGCTAAACAAGTCAAACGCTACCTTTGGTAACCATTTACTAATCTAACATGTGTTTAAGGTTATTACATTTCTCCCCTCCCTTTTAAAATTTTGTCCCCAAAATTGCTCACCTCAAGTAAACAATTCTGGTTAAACAAAACTCCACATGGAACTTCTACTTCCATGCAGTTCTTTTTCAATATCAGCTACTCCCATCCACCTTCTCTTGACGAGATCTGCTTACCTTAAAGCTCTTGATCTCTATGCTTATGGATGGTAAGCTGTACTAAAACATAACTTAGCTTTGAACTCCTTCTTATAAGGCTTTCAAAACCAGGTGTGAATCTAGTATCTCTATCAGACACTATATTCACCGAAACTTCATAAATCCTGACTATTTCTTTCAAAAGTAGTTGAACTACCTTATCTAGAGAATAGCTAACTGTACTTGGCAAAAGATGGGCATATTACTTAATCTCACCACTCTTACCAGCAGCTCAACATATTCTATGATGTTCTTTAACATACTAGGCCACCATACATCTTCCTTAACTCTTGGAAAACCTTGGTAGCCTCTTGATAGATGGTACACTTTCTCTGGTGAGCTTCCTCCGAAATCCTTTTTCTTAATTTTTGACCCTCTTGAAAAACAAAATTGTCTCTAAACTTCATTATTCCCTCTTAGTCATAACAAAATCTTTTAGGGTTCCTTAGAAGATCTGCTCACACTCGTCCCTTAGAGCTTCATTCTCCTTCTGAGCTTCAAAGAAATCTGAGTCTTTAGGCCTTTTACTATGTCCACCTTGCTCACTGAGAGACTATCTGGAATCATAGTCACTGCTAGACTCAAATTCTCAAAAACTCTCAAGAAATTCACTCTCTCTTGGACTATCATTTGGGACACCTGTAGGAATTTCCTACCTAGTGCATCGACCACTTCTTTGGCCTTACCCAAATGATATCTCAACTCAAGGTTATGAGCCTTGAAAAATTCTATCCATCTATTCTGCTTCATGTCCAGCTTCCTCTGATCAACAAGCGTCTCAAGCTATCATGATCGCTGAGCACTTTTCACTAGACTCCTTATGAGTTATGTCTCCAAAACTATAAGGTAATCACTATCGTGGCTAATTCCAAATCATACCTAGGGTAGTCCTTCTCTTGCAGACTTAACTGCCTTGATGCGTAGGCATCTACCTACCTCTATTGCATCGACCACACCCTAGTCCCATCCTTGAAGTATATCTGACTACCTCAAAGTTCTCTCGGGAATTTGGAATTACCAATACTAACATAGTAATCAACCTTCTCTTCTACTCTTGGAAAACAAACTCACTATCTAGAGTCCACTGCTGAGTACCACCTACCTTAACTGGCCTAATCCAGGTAGCACTAACTGAGAAAATCCACTGATAGATTCTCTATTCTTGGATACAATGGCTACTCTACCCATTGTACTTCTACTTAAACTCTACTGAAATTCTCCGCAATTCCTATCTTGAGAAATTACATAACTCTTAAACTATACCACTTGTAATCCAAAACTGACTTTCGGCTTACTTGGCACTTAACTATATCTTTTCTGAAAGTTTCCAAAACTACCTTTGACATACTTTTCATGTCCTTTCGTAATCCTAGAAAACTCTCAAAGATCTACTCTTCTTTACTCTGTTTCTATGACAACCAAGTCTTAGATCATCTCCTGAGAAAATTCAAAGCTTCTCTCAACTGATATACTTGATTATCATTCTTTTAGACAAAGACATTTATTCTTGATATTTCCTTTGTTCAACTTGCCTTTAACTTAAGGCACAGTCTCACACACCAACTAAACAAGAACAAAACATCATTTGCCTTTTTTCTAAAACAACCAAACCATACCAACAAGGTAAGCAAACTAGATTCACAAAGTAAACTAACATGATCTACAAAGTAAATCTATTCTCTCCTTATACACACCTTAAAAGATTTCTCTTTACATGTGTTCTCATCTCATACAAAGTTGGATGATTTTGTCACTTCCTTTTTCCAAGAACCATCTCTCTTACGATGTCCTGATTACTCACTTATGCAGCACATGGATTACCCATCAAAAACGGTCTACATCTATGTATCTTACCACATCTAGCACGTCTTGGTGACTTGAAGCTTGATATACCTCTTTCCTTAGAGTTGCTCATCTAAAAGCACTCTACTTATACGTATCATCACTCCAAGCTTCCACTGCGCAACTCTGATACAAATTGAGATCAAGAGGCACCCTTACTGATCTCAACATCTGATCTTTTCCTTTTGAGGAACCTTCTAACTCTTATTCCAACGAGGCTCTGAGATTATCTACTTCTATAACTCTATATTCACTAACTAGAGTGAAGAAGTCCTTAACCTCCTTTTGTATCGCAATTCTTCTAATGCCCTCTCCAAGCTCTACTTCCAATTTTACTCACTTCCAGTCTTCATCTGGGTTGGACATAAAATAAGAAAAGAACTCTTGACATTCTTTGAATTGCTTCGCATACTGGTCTTCAGAAATATCCCCTTGTTCCAACTTTAGGAATTCCTATTCCTTTGCTTTCTAAAACTCAAGGGAATAATACTTATCTAGCAAAGTAACTCTAAACACCTCTTAGGTGGTTCGAGTACTAATCATCTCTAGTAACCTCTCTGCTTCATCTCAACAGCTTTCGGCTTCTCCTACTAACCCTTACGAAGCAAGGTCACATTTTGTTCATCAGCGCACAACATGATCTCAAGGATCTCTTCCATCATGTGAAGTCATCTTCCGGCTCTAACTGAACCAAACTCTCCCTTGAAAACAAAGGAGTAACTTTCCTGAACTCTGAGAAATACTGATCTCTAACAAGTTCCTTCTCGTTCCCACAACTAACTATGCGAGTCCTATTCTATCGCTTCTGATAGACTTCTACTAATGGCAGTCTGCTCTCTCAATACAACAGCCATTTCTCTAAGAGCTCTGGTTATCTCCTCATTACCAGTCTCCTAGTCTCATAGGTTCACCTGGTAGTTGCCATAGTTTCCTGTACACACAGAACATTACATATTGAGTTAGCTAGGCTCAATATCATGTACTTGTGTGACAGTAGCTATTAGCACACATACCTAAGGCTAGTCATGCAATTCCATCTGCATATCTCAAAAAGAGATAAAAGAATGCATAACTTTCTACTAAACTGCTACTTATGCCAAAGCATAGTCAGTCCATACCCCGGCTCAACAGGATGAACTGCTCTGATACCATAACGTAACATCCTAATACAGATATCTAGATATATCTTAGTTAGACATAGATATATAAAGATAACCAGTACTAGAAACGTCACTTCTATACTACATACTCACATATATCCATAATCACAACTCAGTAATTATAGAAAGCCTTGAGAGAATGCATAAAAACTTAAACCTCATACATATATATATACAAACTTAGCCACAAAAGGGCTTATTGTAATACATATAACATAAAACATACAGAACAAATATAAACTGATTACATAAGTTCTGTCTACTTAAAGCAATAAAAACTACTTTAGTCTTCACGCTTCGTCTTCTCACCCTTAAAAGGGTCTGTATCTCTGTACCTGCATCTATGCCTGCATTTGAATTTACATGGAATAGCAACTGGGGTGAGAATTAACATTCTCAGTAAAAGCAATTCTAATACCATCTAACTATAACATTGTATATAACAATTATATAACAGATGCTATAATTCTAACTTAGGAGCTTCCTCCTCTTTTCTCATAACTGCACACTTTCTTATAGTGTGATATCAACAGATAGCCTACACATTGTTAATATATACAATGCCCATACAGCTGTAAATACCAACAGTGACAAACAATCCCATACAACTGTCCGTAAATGCAATGTGAATGATATGTAATATGATTATGCCTAAGAAGATCCTAAGAGTATGTGGATGAAATACAAATGCAGGGTTTTGTTTTGAAATACATGCAAAGGTTTATGTTAAAAACAAAGAAGTTTGCTAGGAACTAGTTCAGTATATCATCCAGTGGTAAATAGAGGGAAAACTCATCCTCACATTACATATATCCCGACACGATGAGAAATTCGGGCTTCATCCGTGCTCAAAGAGCGTCTTTGGATTTCCCACTTATCTCCTTTAGCCTTGGCACTATCGAGACATCAGGGTTATGTCCTTCTCAAAAGTCCTTCGGCTAACCATCTATCTCCTTTTGCCTCCATGAATGAACATCAAAGGATACTCACCAAGATCGATACTACTGGACTAATTCGTAGACTTACATACGTACTTATATACTTAGTTCCTTTATGACCTAAGCATATTCTACTAGGAACTTTGGCTTCTTATGTTTACCCTTTGTAATAAGGAGAATTTGTGACCTCCTACTATATGTAACCTTAGCATTTGGTTAGAAATACTTGTCCCCTTAGGAACTTCTCTGATTCCTTACCTTCTTAGTTAAATGACCTTACGTCATATAACGTTACATTCTCAGGTAAACATTACCAGACCATTTCTCATATTTGTACCTAAACTCCACCTCATCACTCATATCTCTTAAGTGATTTCTAATGCAACACTATGTTACTGAGGTGTTAGGTACTCACCTATGGCACACCACTAATCTTGGTTGCACTAAGGTTCTTACTCTTCACATACATACTAGATTAATTAACTAGTGTGTGAAAAGCTTAGTATTATATTTATCTCTTACATAAACACCATCTTAACTTTCCTATAGACTCGATTAATCCTAGTGAAAGAGTCTATCTTAACTAATGCCTCATCTACCCTTGCTTAAGGAAATAAATGAACATTTCTCTAAAATTTTGCATAATTAACTCAACTTTAACTAAAGCGAGTAAGTCATGCTTCTAGATAAGTATAACATACTTATTCTGGTTGTATCTAGCTTTCCCTTCCATCACACTTCTAGTAGTAGCTTATACTACACTTGTGTGCTTAAGGTTCCAGATACCTCTTTAATTATTCCAAACTCATGGAATGCTTAAGACCTCTTTAATTATTCCAAACTTATGGAATGCTTAAGAAAACTTTATTTATTCCAAACTTATGGAATGCTTAAGAACTTAACTTCCCTACTTTCATTAGTGTCTAAGGAAGTAAATTCCCTTTATCTTGCACTTCTAACTCATCTTTGCTAATACATGAGTTATTGCACATTTCTAGTATACCTTTTGATTATGACATCTTCTTAGCCACAATTCATCTTATTGCGTATTTAGCAATGCACAAAGTCCCACTTAACTAGAGACTTAGTACTTAAATATTCTCTCCATGGAATTAATACACAATCTTGTCTTCACTCAAGTGAATCTAACTCAAGAGTGGTTCTTACTTACAACTCTTCGTTGTTTAAGGTTCTAGGTACCTTCCCAAGATAATCCACTATTCTTGGATCTTCTAAGGTTCACACCTTTCTCAATCTCCACTAGAGTGAATACTATTATTTATCCTAGTATACTTATCTCTATTGTACTATCTCATCACATCTTGAGTGATATCTATTGCAACGTTAAGTTGCCTAAGGTGCAATGTCATTACCTAAAGCAAATCTTTCCTTTAGGATGCTTAAAAGCCTATGCTTTCTCATACTTGTTAGGTAACTATTTTCCAATTGAAAATATCCCTATTTGTGCCTTAACACACTTTAGCAAATATATATGAATGATTCCATTTACTCTAGAACTTGAAAACATCAAAATAAAGATTCTGATGAAATATGCTCTAGGCGTCTAGGCGCCATATCTTTAGCGTCTAGGCACTCATCGCCCTGCTGCACGATCATTCTTCTCTGAACTTTGGACGTCTAGGCGCTCTATAGTGGGCGCCTAGGCGCTCTCCGCGTGACAGCAATTCTGCAGAATGCGTTTTCTGCATAATTGTTTAAAAAACCAATTTCTAATCCTTTTCTCATGGATTCTAAGTGATTTCTAACATTAATCTATGCCCTTAAACTTGTTGTAACTCTTTTACAACCTATGAATTCGCTTAGGGCATAAATCTAGGTCCAGAATCACATAACTCCAACTATTCTTAAAGTCCATTTTCTATGGATTCTATGGTTATTCTTGAGCCATAAATGACCATCTAGCATTCTCTAGGCTTAAACTATCCTAACCTAGTCCTTGGAATCAAGAACCAAGTTAAGAATCACGATTTGGCTATTCAAATCCCTATTTCTATTCAAACCCTAACCCTATTCAACACAAATCAAATAGGAGAAAGATGAATAGAAAACCCCTTACCTCTTGAAGACTCTTGATCCTGAAGCTTGATCCTTGATCTGCTTCCTCTTCTTCTTCCTTTCTTCCCCTTTCTCCTTCTTCTTCTCCCCTTTCTCCCTTTTCTTTCTTTTCTTTCTTTATTTGTCGGTTCTCTGCCGAGGGAGAAGATAGAAATAAGGGGTGGGATGTGGAGGGAATTAAGAGAAAAGATTAACTTAAGTTTCTACACTGAAACTTATATCTGTTAAGTATAACACCCCAATTTTTAGAAAATATTCCGAATGTACTGTTTGCTGTTTTTCAAGCTTTTGTGTGAATGACCGTTGTGTCCCTATTTTACTGTTTCTCGATTTCTGCATGAAATACAAATACGTTTATACAGGCTCAAATTTTATTTGGTCTTTTTACGTAATTTGTTCCGAGACGGTAAAATAAAAGTTTTTTCGAGCTACTGTTTTAATTTTTCTGGAAGATATACGACAATTAATTGTCTGTAATTTTATTTGAACGTTTTGGACGATTAGCTACGTTGTGGGAAAAATGTGAAAATGACCATTACGTCCGAACGTCTTTGTTTTTTTTGTTTTTAATTGTTTTCTACTTGATTTAATGTCCAATATTACGTCGTGATTTTATATGGACTTTTTGTGTGATTTGCTCCGAGGCAGGAAAATAATATTTTTCCGGGCCGGGGAAATCTTATTTTATTATTTAGAATTGGGGGATCTTACTAAACCCGATTCTGAATGAGACAGTAAATAATCTTTTAATTTTTAGGATTTGACTGTCAAATAAAATAATTTTATAATATTATAATATTATTTTATTAGTCAGTATAATAAAATGACAATGTACCCGGAAATGTTTTGCGGGACCCACAATTAGCAGAATGGTTAGATCAGTAGCTTAATTAATCATCATTAGCAGTAGAATTTTCCAGAACAAGCTGACTCAGCTAGCTGACTAAGCTGGTAATTAATGAACAGTGTGACTAGGCTTGTGAGTCATCAATAATCAACCCATAGGAGACAAGCTTGTTAAGCAAGTTTTAATCCTAGCCTTTGATGCATTCCATGGCTTGGATGAAGCCAACCATTTGGCCACCTTGCATGCATGAAGTCCACGGCCATGTAGGGTTAGGAGACCAAAATATCACTTCATCTTTCTTGCTTTTCTCTCTTCTCTCTCTTCCAAAAACCCTAAACACCATTGAAGCTTCCTTGAAGCCATTTTCGGCCAAGCTTGTTCCTTGACCATCCAACCATCCAAATTTTCATCTAACC
Source organism: Ormosia emarginata (assembly GCA_029884605.1). Taxonomy (NCBI): domain Eukaryota; kingdom Viridiplantae; phylum Streptophyta; class Magnoliopsida; order Fabales; family Fabaceae; genus Ormosia; species Ormosia emarginata. The sequence continues at coordinate 7,238,142 of JAQQTP010000074.1, forward strand.
AAGTTTTCTAAACCTAAACACAATCCTAAGAACATCTCTAGTTGAGAATTTCTTCAAAATCTTCCATTTGGAGCTTGGAAACCAATCTTGAAAATTTTACCTAGAAGGTGAAATCTCATGCTTTTCTTTTCTCTCTTCTTTTTCAAAGTTCTAAGCCATGATTTATCCATGGTTTAGGTTCTTTTTCATGGTTAGTAACTTGTAGATTTTTGTTTGAGTTGCTAGGTACTTTGGTGGAGAAAACCGAACCCTAGGAGGAGTGAAAGAATACCATTTGTCTTCATTTAAGGTAAGAGGAAGACTAATCTTATCATCCCTTGGTGGTGGTAAGAAGATGGAGTAATTTGTGGTGTTTGTAGAATCCATAAGGATTCGGTGGTGATGTGGTTATTATGTGTGCATTTGTTAATTTTTGTGTTTGTTAGTAGTTATGTGGTGTTTGTTAGTAGCTTTCTTTGTTTGGTGATTGTAATAATTTTGCATGTCTATTAGCTTTAATTTGCATGTCTACAAGCTTTGATAATATTGCATGTGTTAGAATTGCATGATAAAGTATAGAATTGCATGATAATATGTAGGATGTGAACAACATGTCAAGGAAATGCATGTGTGTTCCAAAGAACACTCCATGATGGCTCACGACCACTAACAAAAATGGAGAACCAAAATGTTCTCTTAATTTTCTTAAAAGGTAATTAAATTAACCTAGGAGAATTAAGAAGGTTTCAAGTTGTTTAGATCAAGAAAAATGAATTTGGAAATCAAATGGCATAACCTTACATTTTCGGCCAACAAGTCTAATTTCAACACTTTGAATTCTAAAATTATTTTCTAAGGTAATGATTTAATCAATGTAGACAATACAAGAGATTTAACATGTATTTAGAAGGTGAAAAATAATTTGGAAATCAAATGCAAAGTTTTTATCAAATTCGGCCAACATGCCAAATTAGATATTCATGATTTCTAAAATTAATTCCAAGCTATTTTCAATCAAGAAGAAGTAATACAAGTTAAAGTAAATTTTCTACAATGAGTTTTAAAGAAATAAAGTGGTTAGAACTAAGTTTAAGAGGTTAATACTAATGATTTTTACTGTAAGAAGAAATACAGTAACTTTCAAAAATTTCTAACATATAGCTCATGCTGTATTTTGAAGCATGTTAGTAATTTTCAAAAGGATTAAGTATATGGTTTTAAAATTTTAATAAACAGAATTTTTTTACGATAAAATTAGGAAACCATTAATATAATTTTCTAAGCAAAATACTGTCAAATTTTAGTAAAAACGGACAAATAAGATAGAAAAGATGTCCAAAAGACAGTATACGGTATGGAAAATATTATACGTAGCTTAAAAGTATTATTTATTATTTCTGTTTATTCAAAACAGTAAATTTTAAGGAATTCGGTCAAGAAAATGATTTGAAAATCTTACGCGATTGAGAAAACGTATTAAAAATCCTACGTGATTTTGAAAATAGAAAAATATACTTACGCGATTTCAAAACGTTTGTAAAAATGACGAGATTGTGAAAACGCGATAAAATTTCTACGCAATTGACCGTTCTTTGTATTTATTTTTCACTGTCGGGAAAATGTGAACCCGTCTGAGCTTTTGAGGATTTTTATTTGTCGGGAAAATGTGAACCCGTACAGGCTTTCTATTTTTCTGCCATTGAGGGCATATTATTATCTTGAGGGCATTTTTGTAATTTCATATTTTTGGAATTATGTATTGTATTTATGCCAAATTTTTGGTGTTTTGGTTGACGAGATGAATCACATCGTGTTGTCGATGCGATAAACGTAGTGTGGTTCATTGTTCTAATGAACTTGGAGACGTTAGTGTACGGGATCCCATATATGGACAGTTGGTAGCTCCGCTGGGCCGTGGTAAATCGATAGCACACTAATGGACTCGACACGCACTATATTTAATCGAGATTTGTAAAGTCTAGTAGTACATTTGCCTGTAGTGCCACAACGTGAGACCGTGAACTACACCACGCCTGGATGATGGATTCTGTGTCGTGGGGCTATAGACGCAACGTGTGTGTGCAATAGTTGGTTGGGCAGCCGTGGTACTAATAGATTTTTACGAGTCATTCTCTCGATATCTTTGTGTGTTTTTAGCTCCATGGAGTAGGGTGTGTTTTATATTTATTTATTGGGATCTATTTATTTATTTATTTTGTCTTACCTATTTATTTTGTCTTATCTGTTTATTATATTGATATTGATTTATTTGTTTCTTGTATTTGTTTTATCTATTATTGTATTGTATCATTTGTTTCTTATTTTATTTTATCTGTGATGGTATATTGTTGGAATATTTGCATCTTTTTGAATCTTTACACTACTCTGTTACTTATTAATGTTATAGCTTTTCATATTTCATGAACTGTATATCTGTTGTTTGTCATCTTCTTATTGGCCATGTTTGTGGTGATTTTAGATTGTCTTACCTCTTTATTGTATGTGTTTCCTGTATATTCATTTTATGCGGTGAAGAGTTTGAGGAAGAAGAGGAGGAACAGCCTCTTGAGGTCTTGTATCCCGAGGAGGAGGAAGATCAGCAAATCGACGACCAGTTTTACGATCAAGAACCATCTGATCATCCATATCCATTGGATTGATTAGTTTTGGTATGGCGGTACCAGGATTTTTGGGGTTCGTGACATTGGAGTTTCATGGTGGATCGCTATCGTGGCATATGAGAGGAGATAGAGACTCGGTGACGTATGCGGGACGGATGATGGTGACCCTACGTCATAGGTTTGATGGAGAGCCGATCATGACTACGACAGTGTTTCTACATTTAGAGTTACCTTTATCCATTAGGCGTCATTGGGGTGGGATATCCACTGAGCCTAGTGAGATGACACTCGTATCGACGGCGCGATCTCATTATCGCCGAGAGTCGAGACATCTAGGATATTTGTCTCCTGATGATCATTTTCATGTTGAGAGTGATCCTTCAGAGGAGTAAATATGTTTGATGTTTTTTTTGGGCGCGTCTGCGTATGGATGTATATATTGACTCTTTTACTGTTTTTATTTACTATTGATGTATAAATATTTGTAACTATAGTTGTAAATTATTTGTATAACTTAGAACCTAGAACATATGTATATTATGAGCAGTGTTGTTTCTGTTTATTTTAGGTTTTCCGCAATGTTTTATTTTTAATAATCTGTTTATCAGGAATTACTTTACGACCCATATTATTATGTAGTGAATGGTTTATAACTTGGGTAGATTTTATTTGTTTATTTTATTTTTCTTTATAAGTGTGGCATCCCCAAAGGGGTGTTACATTAAGGACACCTGAATTATGCTAATTCAAGTTTCCCAGCTTCCAACAACTTTAGAATAAATCATAGGATTCATCTAAATTGTTGTTTCACCATTTTCATGATTTTCTATATCTGCTGCTAGTCATTCGGTATTAAAACGCACAACCAGTATGCCTAAAAATACCAAACTGACTCTGATTCTCTTGAAACTTTAACCACATCTTACTTGGCTTATTTGTGACCTAAAAATAAACTCTCTATGTTTATTTCCCTCAACTTAGCAACTTATGCTATTATCTGAGTCATTTTAAGCTACTTTACAACTTCTGTGTTGCAACTAAGTGCCTAAATGAACTCAGTTTGTCACAAAACTTGACTGGCATGCTAAACAAGTCAAACGCTACCTTTGGTAACCATTTACCAATCTAACATGTGTTTAAGGGTATTACACTTGGCATGTCTAGCACTGGCAGGAAAGTACTTCTCTAGAAATACTTCAGAAAATACCTCCCACGTGATTTCAGTTCCTTCAGCCTGTAATAATCGGCGGGTTCCTTTCCACCAATTTTCACCATCCCCTCTCAACATAAAAGTAGCATATGTCACCTTCTTATCATCGGTGCATCCCATTCCTTCGAATATCTTTTCCAAGTCTTGTATCCACAGACTTGCCTTCTCAGGGTTAAACTCGCCTCTGAACTGTGGCGGGTTGTTACACCTAAACTCAGATAAATTTAGAGCATCAGCAGTAGCATCTTGCTATTGAGCTGCTCTCTCATTTTGTTGAGTTATCACTTCAGCCATTTGCTGCATAGCTTCAGCAGCTGCAATCATTGGGTCCACATTACTATTTACATTCGCATTCGCGTGCGTTCCTCTTCCGCCAGACATCTTCTTTCTTCAATCATAACAAAACAAAGTTAGATACATCCTTTCGGAAGTAAATTTTAGAGAATCACACAACACAAGCAAAAACAGACCCAATCACAATCCCAAAAGACTCTAACTTGGGCTCTGATACCAATTAATGTAACACCCTTGTGGCGATGCCACATTTATGATGCAATGAAATAAAAATAAATAAAATATTACCCAAGTTATAAAGCATTTGATAAATAATGAATATGAGTTATAACCTTAAATAAAATAACATGGAACATGAAATAAAACAAACTGTTATCGCACACATAATATACATATGATTTTATTTTAAGTTATGCAAATAATTTACAACTATAAAATATTTAAATAAAGTAGTAAAGAGTTATTATACAGTACAACATCATAAAGTGCCCAAGTGCACATCATAGATTCCTAACCCTCTGAAGGATCACTCTCAGATGAAACTTCAGGTGACAGGAATCTAGGATGTCTCACAGCTCTACGGACAGGAGTCCGCGCTGTTGACACTATGCTAATCTCACTGGGAACACAAAAAAGTCCTCCCCAGTGACGCCTCAGATCCAACAACATCTCCAGATGTAGATACAAAGTCGTAGTGAAGACAGGCTCAGCATCAAACTCTCCTCGTAGGGACACAGTCAAACCTACCAAGTAGATCACCGATCCTCGATCCTCGCATAATCGACAGGCCTCTAAACCTCTGTGAAACTCTAGCCTCACGAAACTAAGAAATCCCGGCAATGCCATACTCACAAGTCAATCTAAAGGATATGGATGATCGGAAGGCTTGCACTCGTCGAACTGATCCCCTGTCTGCTGCTGCTCCTCCTTCTCAGGATACATACAATCTAAAGGTTGTTCCTCTTCCTTAAACTCTTTTATAACATAATTAATAATACAGAAAACAATACATATAGAGAGGTGAGATAATCATATATCAATACCAGCATGACAAATAAGAAAACGATAATACAACAGATATCACAATTTTATACAATAAAGCATATCATAACATCATAAATAGTAACACAATTTAGCACAAGAACTTTAATACAACAGTATCATATAAGATCACAATTAATAATGTTATAATGCATGACACAAATGCAAATGCAGTACGACTCGTTTCTACTCCATGGAGCTAGACACAGACATCAAAGAGAATGACCCGTAAAGATATATCAGTGCTTCAGGTTGCCCAACCAAACTATTCCACTGTCTAACGTCGTGTCTATACCCCGCAGTCCAACATCGTGTAGTAGCACACAGTCCAATGTCGTGTACTACAGGCATTGTACTAAACAGTCTTTACAAGATCTTGATTAAGTATAGTGTGTGTCAAGATCATTAGTGTGTTGCCAGTTACCACGACCTAGAGGAGCGACCAACTGTCCACATGTGGAATACTCCGCACACTAATGCCTCCAAGTCCACACAAGATGAACTACACTACGCTTATCGCACCGACAACACGGTGTAATTCGCCTCGTCAATCAATCACCAATATCAACCAAATTGGCACAACTCAATGCATAAATTAAAATAATAATTACCAAATTACCCTTTGTCTCAAAATATTCTCATATTTACAGAAATGCCCTTAACCTCAAAAATTCCAATATATAGTACGTCACCACTTGACAGTACCATATCTCCATATGTTCAGGTCCACCACTTTGGCCCGACAGCAAAACTCATTGTTTCAATTAATCGCGTAGAAATTTTATCGCATTTTCACAATCACGTCGCTTTTACAAACATTTTAAATCGCGTAAATATATTTTGCTATTTTTAAAATCGTGTAGTATTTTTAAATCGTTTTCTCAATCGCGTAAGATTTTTAAATCGTTTTCTTGATCGAAAAACTTTAAAATCTCTATTTTAAAACTGCATAAGCTATTTTTAATACTTTTAAACTACGTAGAATAATTTCCTTACGTTATAAATATATTATAAAATATTCTTTTTTATTTGTCTAATTTTAATAAATTTTTTTTACAGCATTTTGTCTATAAAATCTATTTAAAAATGTGTTTCCTACGTTTTTCCTCTAAAAATTCTTTTGTTTAGTTCATTACTACTAAATACACTTTAAAAATTTAAATCATACTTTTAAAACTCAAAGATAAGTATTTTTCAAGAGTCTTGTTTTTTTTTTCTTCTATACTATATTCCTAATAAAATTAGTTTACTTCTTTAATTCTTGAAAATTCATTACAAATGCATTCTTTTTAGGTAAAACATCAAATCTACACTTTAAAAAAATAAGTTTTGGATTGATTACACATTTACAAGGCATGTTGGCCGAAATTAATAAAACCTTGGCATTTGATCTTTAGATCATTTTCTACCTTCTAAATCATTTTGGATTTTATTAATTTACCTAATTCCATTAAATCCTTCCTTTAGAAAATTGTTGAGAACATTTTGGTTCTCTTTTTCTTGTTGAGGCCGTGAGCCCCTTTTTGTGTTCTTTGGAACACTCATGCAAACCTTACATGTTATTCACATCCTAATTAATACTCATACATATATCAACACATGCAATATACTTTAAAGCTTATAGACATGCATACAAACAATATCAAACACAATAGGAAAGCATTTAAAACAATCAAACAAGTGAATCCTTATGGATTCTTCACACACATACAATCCATTTTCTCATCACCACACATGGTTGATGAGATTAAATCTCTCTCTTACCTTTAAGGAAGATAAAATCTTTTTCTCTCCTTCCTAGATGATTTCGTGATCTCCTCCAAAGAAACCTAACATGCTCAAACAAATTTTTACAAGTTATAACCATAGGAAAAAAAACATAAACCATGGATCAATCATGGTTTAGAACCTTGGAAATGAAGTTAGAAATGAAAAACAAGGATCTTCACCTTTTAGGAAAAACCTCCAAAGCAATTTTCCAAGCTTAAGATGAAATATTTTGGAAGAACTCTCAACTAGAGATGTTCTTAGAATAGTGTTTAGAGTTGAGAAATAAGGTTGGATGAAATTTTAGATGGGTGGATGGTGGTGTAGGGTTGTTGGCCGAATGGTCCTCCAAGAAGACAACAATGGTGGTTCTTGTTTTAGAAGAGAGAAAGTGTAAGTTTAGTGATAGTAAGAAATGAGAATGAAGAGCAAAATGGTCTCCTTGTCCTAATGTATAACCGTAGAACTCCTCCAAAGGAGGTGCATGCTTTGTTGACCTTCCAAGACCACTTAATAGCCTTAGATGTGATCAAGGGTTGCCATGCAAAGCTTTGCCTCCAAGCTTGTCTTTCATTGGCTTAGAGAAACCTAGTCATGCAATGACTAAGCCTTCTTGATGGTTCTTAAAGTCTCTTGGCCGAATGGCCCCTTAGGAGAGCAAACTAAGTTTGTGATCACTTTGGTCTTCTAGTTACACTTAGGTACATTTGATTAATTCATTTAGTTACTTGCCTAACTAGATAGTTACTTAGGTTAACTAGGTTAGTCTTGATATTTTGAGAATAATTCTATAACTAGAACTTAACTAGATAGCTAACTAGGTTACTTCACTTAGTTACTTAACAAGCTTTCTATGCTAACTTAGTTAGATCTTAAGTTAACTTAGTTAGGTTTTCTAGTCTTAATATAATAAGTCTAACCATTTTGTGGACTTGATTCCTATTGGTCTAGAAATGTCAAGCCTACATTGTTGACTTGTTCCTATTGGCTTAAAATTTAGTCTAGCCAAAAACGTTGACTGCTTCATTAAATGCGGGTCCCACAGACTCTTCCGGGTCTATGGTCGTTTTAGAGTAGATTTCTACTGCTTTTGAGACAGTAGGTACTGTCAGATAAAATAATATTATAATAATATAAAATTATTCTATTGCACAGTTAAATCCAAAAAGTTAAAAGATTAACAACCATATCACTCGGAATTGGGTTTAGTAAGTTCCCCCAGCTCCGAATAATTAAAATAAGATTTCCCCGGCCCAGAAATTATCATTTTCCTGACTCAGAGCAAATTACACAAAACACTCAAATATGAACACGAAACAATCAAATAAATTTTATAACATACAGAAAAACATAAAACAACACAATCAGGATAAAATAGTAATTTATCTAAAGGTTGGGGTGTTACACATACGACCTAGTTAGCACTAGATGGTTCCCTTAGGGTTGAACCTAGCGGTTCCCTTAGGGTTGAACCTAGCGATTCCCTTAGGATTGAACTAAGTAAGTGGCTCTCCTATGGGTTGAACCTAGTAATTGGAACCCTTACGTAATGAGGTTGATCCATAAGAGATAAATACCTTATGCCATGAAGTTGATCTATAAGAAATGGAACCCTTATGCAATGAGGTTGATCCATAAGAGATATCATAAGTTAGGTTACGGATGAGTTATATCTTAAGCCAAGCTTTGGATAAGTTAAGAAATAAACTAGTTGAGACAAGTCGTGGAAGTAGTACACTCACTATTGTGTGGTGGAATAGTCCACTTAGTACCAGATAATCTAAAGACTATTTAGCCTATTCTACATATATAAGTACAAGGGAATGTAGTTCCTAAGAATAGTTAAGTTATCAGTATGAGTTTAATATTAGATTATGAAGTGGCTCGATGACTATTCACACAGAGCCTCAATGTGAATGTTCTAATGCTAGTAGCGTTATTCATTGTGAATTGATATTTTCTCAGTACTTATATCATATTAATGAAAAACTGGACCAGAGAAGTTAGTATAGTATGCCCACTTTAATGAGTAAAGTTGAGGCATAAGGAGACTTTTGATATTTTACATTTGTGTAGACATTTCTTTAATATCGATAGTATTTTCAGTTTCAGATTTCATCTATTCAGTATAAATGTTTAAATGCTAGTATTGGTCACTCATACTAAGAATTATATTTCTCACCCCGTTGTGTTTCCATGTAAATCCAGGTGAGGGCCTAACAATTAAGAAGATGAAGATAATAGAAGAACTAGAAGAGTTTAGTTTATGTTTTCAGTCCAAAGCTTATGTAATTAATTATATTTGTTTTGAGTATGTAAAAGTTGTATATATGTATAACTTTTAGTTATGGCTCTCCATAATTATTTATTTAAATGTTATAGATTAGTTGATGATTAAATTAGAAGTAACATGACTGATACTACTTATCCAGGTATATGTTGGATATACTAGGGTGTCGGTATTAGGCTGTTACATTTTGCATTTGAGATTGGATAGAAGTTCAGTTGACCTATCTCTCCATAAAGATGGATCACTTACGAAATGTTGTACGATTGCGAAGATTAAGGTGTTAACAACGTCAGAGATTGGTTTTCCATCACTAAGGATTGACATGCCCTCAGCATTAGTTTTGATTGTAGTTTGGATTTCCAATTTTTATTCGTTAGTAAGATAATGATCCCACCAACCTTTGAGTTGATCTAAGAATCCTGAAACAAGGACTTCCATAATTGTTTGATCAGAACAATCATAAGATATTTGATAGGGGGTTGAAACCATTATCATATGTTGGAGAGTATTAAGGATTGCATACTCAGTTTTTCCATCTATGTTCCATTCATAGACGTTGTTTGCACTAAAAGATCTAAAGCTTGAATCACGTTCTTCAAGCAACAGATCATAAGCTGTCGCTCTTTGGTAATACATTTTTCATGGATTTTTCCAGTTAAGGGTTTGGCTAATTATTGGGTTAATCTTGATAACAAAACTACCTTGGATTGACCATCTAACTCAGATTGTTTGATTGTGTTGATTATTAAAGATCTTTTATCCTTATCTTGTGGTTTGGATGAAGATTTAGATTGTTGAGATTGGGTGTATCAAGGATGACTAAATTTAATCTTTGGACAATTTCACTGGCAGGTTCAGAGTTAGGATTACCAACATCATGTTTTTTAAGAAGTTTAAGATTTTCTCTAAGTTGCTTAGAGACTTTGAATGGTTTAAAGATTAGTTTATTAGTTAAAGTTTTAACTGTTGGTTCTTCATTTTAGTTTATGATGTTGAGGGTTTTCTAATAAGGTGTTCACCTATGACTTGAAGATACTTGTTTGTATAATTATTAAGCACAAACAAGAGAAAACATGTAACACCCGTGAAAAACATGATAGACTTGTATATGATTATGGAGGTAGCTTAATACTTGATTATCATGCCTGTTTATTTTGGTGGCCTTCTAAGCACGTTTAGTCACTTTGCTACAATGTTGTGTGTGGAATATAACTGTTTTTAGCCCCAGATTTAACTTAACTTGCTTAGTTAGTGGAAATAAGTGTGGAGAGTTTATTTTTAGGTCTCAAATGTGTAGACTGTGTTACAGTTAAAATTTGAGGTTAATCGGAGTTAGTTTCATATTTTTAAGCATACTGGTTGTATGTTTTAATGCTGGATTGACCCCCAGCAGATATGAAAAAATGGCGAAATAGTGAAACAAGTTTTTTGATGAATCTTAGGATTTATTTAAAACTTGTTGGAAAAAATTTGATTTGGTGAAATCTAAGTGTTCTTAGCAGATTGGGAGTTTTAGTTAAGTTACTAAAGAAGCCAAAAGCCTCACATTTTCTTCTTTTTCTGCTTGGACTTTAGAGGCTTCAAAATGAGATTTTTCTTATTTTCATTCTCATCTTTCTCACAGTTTGGAGTTGTAGCTAGAGGGAGCAAGAGGAGGCCAAAGCAAGGAGCACCAAGAAAGGAACCAACTAACCAAGAAGAGGAATGAGGAAGGGAAAAAGAGGAGTTGTTTAGTGACTTTGTTTTTGGCCATTAGGGTAGGAGGAAGCTTGTTTTCAACTCTTTACTTCATTTTATTCATCTTTTTCTAGAGAGGCTTTCATGAGGCAAGTGATGGTGAAGTGTTGTTTTTGTGGTTTTATGCTTAAGTATTGTTGTAGAGCATGAGAATAACATGTTTTTAAGTTGTTTGATAATTAATGATGAGTTTTCATCAATTAAACACCTTTGGTTTCTCTTAAGATGTAAGTTGAGTTTTATGGTTCAAGTTAGATGAATTGATTCATTGTTTTTTGTGTGATGTTTTAAAAATTGGTTTGAGAGTTAAAACATGTTTTCAGACCTTGTGTGAGGTTGGAAATCACTTGGATTTGAGGTTTGAGAGGTTGGAAGGCCACGTGTTCCCAATGGAACAATGGTTGTCTTCTGTAGAATTTTACAGAATTCTTTGTCGCAGGGTCACGCCTAGGCGTGACTGAACCACGTCTGGGCATGGGAGTTTCAGTTTCCAAAACTGGTGAGATAGAGAGCATCACTCCTAGGCATGACAGAGTTGTGCCTAGGCATGGTTGTCTGGCAGAAACAGAGATTATTGCTAGATAAAATGGAGCCTTCTAATGGTGAGATTTCTTCTTTTATGCTTCTTAATGAGTAATGAAACTTTTGTAGGAATATTTAATGAAGAGTTACTGTATTGAATAAAATGATTTGTAATGTTAATTATGGGAAATAATTAGACATGGCTAAATTTATATATATATTGTGTACTGTGATGAATTGAGGAAATGAGCTCCCCAAAGGGTTGGAATCACTCATAGATGCTCTTTTAAGAGTGTTAAGGTACTTTTAAAAGTATTAGATGAAGTGTTTGTAAAAATGAACTTGATATGCATATACATCAATTGTGAGGCTAATTATGGCAAGTAATTAGTAATTGTATTGCATGATATGATTGTGGAACATAGTTGAGGTGAGTGGTATACTCTCTATGTTTGTTGTGTTATTAAGGATAAATTTCCTTACGATTTTGAGGATGGATTTCCTTGTTAATTGATGAAGATCATGTAGTTGATGAATTTCACTATCCGAAATGTTGACTTCTGGATGGGTTTCCAATGCTTGTTCAAAGTTATGGATGTGACTTTCATTATTTTGTTCAGGACTCATGCATTCATGACATTACCATGAACTTGGTATCATAACATTATTCACTTCATACGTAAGTTATTGCATAAGCATACACTTTAGACATAATTTGGCATAGCATGATAATTATGTGGGTGGTTGCTATCATGATGTAACATCCCAAATTACTAACACTAATAACGTATCCAGTTTATGCATTAGTAATTAAAAATTTGGTATATTACTCATGTATATCTAAAATTTTTAAATAAAACAATTTGATAAGATACAAAATAGTACATATTACTAAACCGAAGTTACTAACTATATCTTCATTCCAAAGCTTCATATATCTTCATTTTGCTTGACTACTCTTGATCTTTCTTGGAATCATTGGAAAAAACATAGATGTAGAGGAATGAGAATTATAAAATACTTAATAAGTTAATTTAAAGTGTCATCACAACAATTTCAGCTATTTCGGGGAAAAATCTATTACTAAACATTTATTATCTTTCTAGGAAGGTGGTAGAAAGCCAAAACAAATCATTCCTCTTCTCGAAATAGTCAGTTCATTTTATCTTTTAAGAAATCATTCCTATCGTCAAAATTTACTTCATAAATCACATCTTTGAATTTCGCATTGTTTAATTATAAGTCATGTTATCAAATATTCAAAAATATCGTTATCATAAAATTTTATCAATAAATCTCATTTCTAAAAAAAAAAACTCTTCAAATAAAGAATCCATTTTTCCAATCTTTATTCAACAATCTCCCTTAAGACAATCTCAATCGATTCAATCAAATTTTATAATCAAATATGATATATGTTAGGTAGTATAAATCTTTTAATTAATTATCATAACATATTATTATCATCTCACAATCATTAGTAATCATAATGAATTTAAGAAAAGTCATAATTTGCATAACATTTCCTATACTTCATAGAGAAGTAGGAAAACTACCCGTTAACATTACCTTTAATTTCCTTTATACCTCTATATAATAGGGCAACGACCCATTAATAATATTTAACATGCATAAGTAGGTTAATTCATCTATGGCTATGACCTCTACCTCGTTAGTGTCTCATTAGGACTAAGCCTACTTTTAATTATCATAGTAACTGTTACCCATTTAATTTACCACAAGTGATTACTAACACCTTAAATTACCTTAGTAGCTACTACCATTTTATTTACCTTAGTGGTTACCACCACTTTACTCACTTTAGTGACTAATACCACTTTAATCACTTTAGTGGCTACTACCACTTTTCAAGCCAACTTATCATGCACAATTTCAACATATTTCTTATTACAGTAAGGCAGCCTTTTGCCTTAACATTTCCAACCATTTCAAGTCATTATTATATTTATTTAGAGTAACAAAATACTAGTTCAATTTGGACAGTATTCTACCTTAATAAATAGTCACCAATTAAGCTTCAAAATTCACACTCAAATACATTTAAAACATTACTATCAACAGGACAACATTTAACACATTCCCTCTATCACAATTTAGACCACTATTACAATTAAGTAAGCATAACAAATCTTGTAACACCCTACATAGGGCATCACATTTTTTACTAAAAACATAAAATCTGAAAATTCATTTTATAAAAGCTTTGAGTTCTAAAAGATGAATTTTAAACTTTCTTTTCATAGAAACATAAACTTACCAAAAATTACAAGAAAAACAGAAATTTAAATTGAATTGATTAATACACATATATACCACAAACACTTAACCACAATTTAAAACATAAAATTTACAGACTCAGAGAAACAGTAGCAAACCCAATGATGGGTACTACTAATAGCACGGTAACAACACTAACGAGAAAACCTAACCTACATGTTCCGTTTCTCCATCAACTGCATCTTGTTGAAACTTAGAAGATCACTCCTCGACGTCGTCACCATATTCAGAATTTTGCCTTCAATGGGTCTAAGAAGTGGCTCCACCTACTATACGAATTTAACGATACAAACACAACACAGCAATACAGTAAAGAGGTGAGATCCCCTTTCACCAATACCAGTACGGTAGCAAAGAACGATATGAATGACAAGGTCATTCCATACACACAGATATCACAATTTTAATCAGTCTATCAATTTACAATTAATTCAAATAAGCATATATCATAATAAAATGAATAGCAATAACATTACCATGATAGATATAACAATTGATACCATAAACCATATAATCACATCATGCAAAATAACTCATATTAATACATCACACATAGTATCTCAACACTGAATATAAATAACCACATTTAAGATGCAGATCACATATGCAAATGTACATAGACTCATTCCTACTCCATGGAGCTAAACACAGACATCAGAGAGAATGACCCACAAAATCTATTAGTACCATCGACTGCCCAAAACTATTCCGCTGTCTCACGTTGCGTCTATAGCCCACTGTCATAACGTCGTGGTATAGCACACTATCAAAACGCCGTGTCACTATCGGCTTGTACTAAATAGACTTCACAAGATCTTGATTAAGTATAGTGTGTGTCGAGTCCATTAGTGTGTTGCCAGTTACCACGGCCCAGAGGAGCGACCAGCTGTCCACAAATGGAATAATCCGCACACTAAGGTCTCTAAGTTCATTCAGGTTAAACCACACTACGCTTATCACACCGACAACACGATGTAATTCACCTCATCAATCAATCCACCAATTATCAACCAAATTGGCACAACTCAATGCATGATAAAAATTACCACCCTCAATGGTAAAAATTATAAAAATGCCCTCAACGGCAAAAATCTCAAATATGCCCTCAATGGCAAAAATTTCAAATATGCCCTTAATGGCAAAAATTCCAAATATATACAGTATGTCCCACCTGACAATACTATTCCCCAATCTGTCTGGGTCCACCACTTTGGCTTGACAGTAAAAATCTTACTGTTTTCATCAATTGCGTAGAAATTTTATCACATTTTCACAATTCTGTCGTTTTTACAAACATTTTTAAATCGCGTAAATATATTTTGTTGTTTTTGAAATCACGTATTGTTTTTAAAACATTTTCTCAATCGTGTAAAATTTTTAAATTATTTTCTTGTCCGAATTCCTTAAAAATCATTATTTTAAATAAATAGAAATAATATTTAATACATTTGAACTACGTAGGATATTTTTCATACCGTATACATCATATTGGATATCTTTTCTATCTTATTTGTCTGTTTTTAACAAAAATTGTGATATTTTTGCTTAGAAAATCTATAACAATGGTTTTCTAGGTTTTTTGTTAAAAATTCTTTTGTTTATATTACAACCATTTAATTACACTTTTGAAAACTACTAACGTGCTTCAAAACATAAAGTGAGCTCTATGTTAGCATTTTTCAAATGTTCACTGGATTTCGCATTTATAGTAAAATCCTCTAACTTTAATTTCTAAAACTAAGTTCATCCATTTTATTTCCCAAAAATTTATTGAAATTAAATTCTTTTGTAATTAACTACTTGATCTACCTTGGAAAATAATTTTAGAAATTAAATATACATTATATGACATATTGGTCGAATTCCCCCAAAATCCTTGCATTTGATCTTTGGATCATTTTCCATCTTCTAAATCAATGTCAAATTCATTGTATTACCTAAATTCATTAAATCATTGTTTTAGAAAATGGTTGAGAACCTTTTGGTTCTCTTTTTCTTATTGAGGCCGTGAGCCCCTTTGGTGTTCTTTGGAACACTCATGCAAATCCTTATATGTTATTTATATGTTATAATAATTATCATGCATCTATGTACACATACCATATATTAAAGCAATCATAAAACACATACAAATTATTAAAGCTATAGACATGCTTGCACACATAATCAATCACCAAATAAAAAAAAATAGTAAACAACCAAGTGAATGAATCCTTATAGATTCTTCACCACAAACATATACACTCCTCACCACCAACACATAGCTGATGAGGGTATTCTCCCTCTTACCTCTTGAAGAAACCTCCAAAGTTCCTCGTATGCCTCCTTCAAGTAAACTTTCTCCACCAAGAGTTTCTTGAAAATCAAAGAAAACATGCAATATTAATACCTAAGGCTCTAAACTAAAATAATCATGGATTAAAATCATGATTAGAACTTTGAAATGGATAGAAACATTAAGATTAAAGAATCCTACCTTCAAGGCTTCAAACTTGAGCTTTGAAGAACAAGATAGAAAATGGATGATTCAAGCTTAGGTTTCAACTACAAAGTAGCTTGAGATGAAGTAAGGAAGCAAGATATAAGATAGTTTAGAATTATAGAAGAGTGAATAAGGAGATTGGGTGGGGAGGCCGTGAGGTTGAAGAAGAAAAGGAGAAAGAAAATTTGAGAGCTTTTCTTAAGAGATAGGAAGAATGAATATAAATTGAGATAGCTAATTGTAAAACACTTTCCTTCACCGAATGTGCATAGCCGTGGAAACCAAATAGAGAGCCACCAAAATTGACTTTGTCTTACTTGGTTAATTAATGAAAGATGGTAAGAATTGAATTGTAATATTTGCTTCACAAAAGGTTGCTTTACCGTGGAATGCAACAAAGAAAAGCAATCAATATTGACTAGTCTTCATTTTGTTCACTTTAGGCTTCCTACGTGAATTTCACAAAGTGAATTGGCTATTAGAGCAATTGCTCTCCTCCTTCACCGTAGAACCAACAAATTTCAAGAAGTCCAAATTTCTTTAATAGCTTGTTTCCTGTCGCAACCGGGGTCACGACGGGGACGGCGCAAAAATAGTTTTTTAATGGAGTCGCCACCAATATTTTATTGTAAGGGAAAACATTGGAAAACCCTTTAAAAATGGTCTTTGAAATCAGAGCTGGGTTCGGGAGTCAATTACGCATAGGGAAGGTGTTAGCACCCAACGACATCCGTTTAAAAACGGTACCTCTAATTAATTGCACAAAACTATATAACTTTGTAAATATTTATTTTACCCTACTAAAATAATTTTAATTTTTTTAAAAATAATTTGAATTTGAAAAGATATGATCTTTTATTTTTATGGAAAAAGGAAAAGGACATTTATTTTATTTTATTTTAGTATTTTTTATTTAAAAGGAGAAAACATCGCACAAGGGTCCAAAGCTAGCAAATGGCTAATCAATAAACCCTCTCAATCTGAATAACATTAAAGATAGACATGCTATTCAATTAACGCTATTGATTGTTGCATATTTAAACAAAAATTATTTTTCTATTTAAAAGAAGAGAACTTTACAAAGGACTCAAGCTAGCAAATGGCTAGTCCATAAATCCCCACAATCCGAATAACGTTAAAGATAGAAATGCTATTCAATTAATGTTATCGGTTGTTATATAAAATAAAAAAATTCAACATTTTGCCAAAAGTAAACAATTTATATATATATATATATATATATATATTTATATATATAAGTAAACATATTATATATATATATATATATTTATACACCAGAGTTTATGATAGCAAATGGCTATCCCATAAACTCTTATAATTTGGATAACATTAAAGGCAGAATTGCTACTTAATTAATGTCATAACCATTGCATGAGTTGAAACTATTATTATTATTATTATTATTATTATTATTATTATTATTATTATTATTATTAAAAAAGGTTATTAATTACAAAATGTAAAGTCTCAATTTTTATTAATATTTTATCATTTTTCCCTTTTTACGAACAAAAGAATGAATTAAGATGTCAACACTAATATACATGTTCCTGGAAACAAAGCCAAATCAATTCAACGTTTTTTTCCTTTTTTTAAAAAAAACCTCAAAGCAAAGTCAAATCTTTTAGCATTCTATATTCTAATTTCACGTATAATAGAACTAGGCAATGTGATATACACAAAAGGCATGCTGATCCTTTTTTATTATCATTTAAAGATGAATCAAAAGCCAAAGTCCAATTCATAAACAATCCTATACTAGAGAACAAGGTGCCAAAAGCTTTTGGTGCAGTACGAAACAAAATCCCTTCTTTTTTATTATTATATCATTTTTGAAACAAGCTAAAGACAAAATCAACTTTTAGATATTCAAACTTAATTCTATATATAGGAATCACACATACAATGGGTCACTGACACATTAATATCGATGATCTACAATCATGAAACAGAAAAGCTATAAAAGCAACAAAGAAGAAAAATAAAGCGTGTGAAAAAAAAAACCTGCACTTGGGGGGAAAACACGTTATTACTGATCACCAATGGCAGAGTCTTGTGCAGTATATGCTCTCAGATGTGGAAAGAAAAAAAAATTGTTGTTGTCTTCAGCCCCCTCTCCCTTCTTTTTTCCGTCCCCCACTTTTGAGTCTGTGGGGGGTAATTATAGGCAAATGAAGGTAACCAATTTATCCCATGATCCCCTCTAACCGTCCCACAATCTTTTCCTTCTGTTTTATGATAACTCCCAAATATCCCACGATCTTATCTTTTGTCCTCCATCTCTTTTTTATTGTATTTTTTTTATTATTTTTCCTATTGAGAAAAAAAAATCCGGATAATTCACAGTTGCCCCTCTTTATTCATTTCTTATTGAATAATCTAAATGACAGTGTTTTTCAGATTATTGTAATAAGAAAATGAGTAAAGAAGTGAATGAATTTTATCCGGGAATATGCTGCTGCCGAATAAGTTATAGGCTTGAATCTTTGGGTGTCGGGTCTGGTTCGGGCTTGGTTCTTTGTGTCCGAGTGCATTCTTGAAAAAAAAAATTGTGCCAGGTAGGTACTAGACTTAAACAAATGGGTGAGATGTGCCAGGCAGGTACTGGGCTTAGTGAATCTGCACTATAAGCTTAAGGACCTAAGACGACCAAGTCGTGGGCTCTAAGAACTAAGAAGTTCAGACCAAACAAAATAGATGAAATATGATGCAATGATATGATGCATGAATGACATGAGATTCAACCTAAACTTTTCCCTTTTGCTTTGATTTTTCAAGAGAATTCAAAATCCTTGTTCCTTAACAATGTCACGCTCCCTATGATCCATGGACAAAGGGGAATTTTTGGTCAATCTTGCCCTTTTCATTCAATCAACATTTGAGTACCTCCTTGGGCTCCT
Organism: Ormosia emarginata; assembly: GCA_029884605.1. Classification (NCBI taxonomy): domain Eukaryota; kingdom Viridiplantae; phylum Streptophyta; class Magnoliopsida; order Fabales; family Fabaceae; genus Ormosia; species Ormosia emarginata. The sequence continues at coordinate 7,257,304 of JAQQTP010000074.1, forward strand.
TTTAAGCTGCTACTAACGTTTATGAGTCAAGACAACATTATTTTGCTGGTTGCGCTTTATGGCATTTATCAAGAATTCATCGAGCATACTGTGACTTTCAAAACTTGCTAAAGTAAGTATAATGCTTTGAATTTTAAACACATATTTCCTTTCAGTATATTATCATCAGAATGCAAAATGAATTGGCAATTAGTGAGGAAACAAGAGAATTTTATTCGATAAAAAGAGAATATATTTACAAGAAAAGCCACTGTATAGGATAACAGGTACAATATTTACAGAACGGTAGCAGAAGTGGAGGCATTTGACTGACACTTTCCAGTTGAACAATGCTAGTACCGCACATCAGTAGCTTTGACTACTCGTCAATAAACTTCAAAGGAAAAATATAATTCTACACACCAGTTGCCCCAGTTGATACCATTTGCCCCAATTGATAAACTTCAACACGCCATTTGCCCCAGTTCCAACACCATTTGCCCCAGTTTATGATTTGAATCAGTCTTTTGCCAGAACATTCTTTGGACACCTTTTATTTGACCCTAATTTTTGCCTGAGTCGCTCTTTCGAGTTTTCAACTCAGCAGGTCGCTCTAACTTTTGCCTAGATCGCCTTTTCAGGTTTTCGACCTAGCGAGCTCATCCTTCTTTCTTTCTCTCTCTCTTTTTTTTTTTAACTCATTCAAGCATAATACCTCTTCACTGCATCGGCGTTCACAGGATGTAGGAGGTCTTTGCCATCCATATTCGTGAGGATCAAAGCTCCTCCGGAGAAAGCTTTTTTGACTACATAAGGTCCTTCGTAATTTGGGGCCCATTTACCAAGGCGATCTTTCTGAACTGATAAAATCTTCTTGAGGACCAAATCTCCTTCTTGAAATTCCCTGAGGCGTACTTTCTTCCCAAACGCCGTCTTTAATCTTTTCTGGTATAACTGGCTGTGGCAAATTACATTCAACCTTTTCTCTTCGATGAGATTCAACTGATCAAAATGGGTTTGGACCCACTCTGCCTCTTCTAACTCAGCTTCCATTATAACTCTTAAGGAGGGGATTTCAACCTCTATAGGAAGGACTGCCTCCATCCCATATACCAAGGAAAATGGAGTTGCACCAATTGAGGTGCAAACCGAGGTACGGTATCCGTGCAAGGCAAATGGGAGCATTTCATGCCAATCTCTATATGTCACCACCATCTTTTGGATAATCTTCTTGATGTTTTTATTTGTCGCTTCAATCGTTCCATTCATCTTCGGACGATATGGGGAAGAATTATGATGTTGGATCTTGAAACCAGCACACAATTTTGACATCATCTTGTTGTTCAAATTGGTTGCATTATCGGTGATAAGCTTATTTGGTACACCATAGCGACAAATCAACTCCCTTTTGATAAATTTTACTACCACATTACGGGTTACATTAGCATATGAAGCAGCTTCAACCCATTTAGTGAAGTAATCAATTGCAACCAGAATGAATCGATGTCCATTTGACGCTTTTGGTTCAATGGGACCAATGACATCCATTCCCCACATTGAAAAGGGCCATGGTGATGACAAAACATTTAGGGATGTTGGAGGAGCATTGATGTTGTCAGCATATGTTTGGCATTTGTGACACTTCTTCACATAATCAAAACAATCAGTCTCCATGGTCAACCAATAATAACCAGCCCTTAAGATCTTTCTTGACATGGCATGCCCATTCATGTGAGTACCAAAGGAGCCTTCATGAACTTCTTGAATGATTTTTTGTGCTTCGACAGCATCTACACATCTGAGCAGCACCATATCACGATTTTTCTTATACAAAACATCCCCATTCAGAAAGAAGCTCATTGCTAGTCTTCTCAAAGTTCTCTTATCATTTTCTGAAGCATTTGGCGGATATTCTCGACTCTTGATATACTCCTTGATATCATGATACCATGGCTTTCCATCTGATTCTTCCTCTACTAAATGGCAGTATGCAGGCTGATCACGACGCTGGATCTTTATAGGTGGCATGTCCTCATGTTTACTCAATGCAAACATAGACGATAAGGTGGCTAATGCGTCTGCCAACTGGTTATCTTCTCGAGGGATGTGCTCAAAAGTGATTTCACCAAATTGCTTCACCAATTCTTTAATGTGGGTTTGATAAGGAATTAACTTTGCATCTTGTGTTTCCCATTCACCCTTTAATTGATGAATAACCAAGGCCGAGTCACCATATACCTTGAGATTTTTTACTTTTGATTCTACAGCTGCCATTAAACCCAAGGTGCATGCTTCGTACTCTGCCACGTTGTTGGTACAGTCAAAACATAATCTGGCTGTGATCGGGACATACTGCTTTTCTGGGGAGATTAATATGGCTCTGATCCCATGCCCTAGTATATTGGAAGCACCGTCAAACCACATGATCCATTGTCCTTCTTCTGATGATTCTTTTTCTCTAAATAGCGCCATTATATCTTCATCAGGGAATTCACACTGCATCGACTGATAATCGTCTATGGGTTGGTGTGCTAGAAAATCTGCTAGAACATTACCTTTGATTGCCTTTTGAGTTACATACACAATGTCATACTCTGATAACAGAACTTGCCAGCGAGCAATCCTTCCTGCAAGAGTGGGCTTTTCAAAAATATACTTGATTGGATCCATTTTAGATACCAACCAAGTCGTGTGACTTAGCATGTATTGTCTTAGGCGGTGGGCCGCCCATGCTAAGGCGCAACAAGTTCTCTCCAACAATGAATATCTGGTCTCATAATCGGTGAACTTCTTGCTCAAGTAGTATATAGCACGCTCTTTTATTCCGGAATCGTCATGTTGTCCTAACATGCAACCCATAGACCCATCAAGCACTGTCAAATACATAATGAGGGGTCTTTCAGCGACTGGTGGCACCAAAATTGGGGGATTTCGCAGATATTGTTTTATCTTCTTGAAGGCTTCTTGGCAATCATCATTCCACTCCATTGGTTGATGTTTGCGCAATAATTTGAAGATAGGCTCGCATGTAGCTGTAAGCTGGGATATAAATCGGGCACTATAATTCAATCTCCCCAAGAACCCTCGAACTTCCTTTTCTGTGCGTGGAGGTGGCATTTCAAGAATTGCTTGAACTTTGTCAGGATCCACTTCAATTCCTTTTTGGCTAACTATAAATCCCAACAACTTGCCAGACTTCACACCAAAAGTGCATTTAGCTGGATTTAGCCTCAATTTGTACTTCCTTAACCGCTCAAACAGTTTCTGCACATGGATTACGTGGTCTTCTTCCTTTTTTGACTTGGCAATCATGTCGTCTACATAAACTTCAATCTCTTTATGCATCATGTCATGGAACAAAGTCACCATTGCCCTCTGATATGTTGCCCCAGCATTCTTTAGCCCAAACGGCATGACTTTGTAGCAAAAGGTGCCCCAAGGTGTGATGAATGTGGTTTTCTCCCTGTCATCTTCTGCCATCTTGATCTGATTATATCCTGAGTAGCCATCCATGAAAGAAAAGAATGAGTGTTGAGCTGTATTGTCTACCAGCACGTCAATATGAGGAAGTGGGAAATCATCTTTTGGACTGGCTCTATTTAAATCCCGGTAATCAACGCACATCTGAACTTTTCCATCTTTCTTAGGAACTGGGACTATGTTGGCGACCCATTCTGGGTACTCGGAAACAGCAAGAAAACCTGAATCTAATTGCCTTTTGACCTCTTCTTTAATCTTTAGAGATAGCTCTGGTTTCATCCGCCTTAGCTTTTGTTTGACCGGAGGACATTCTAACTTCAATGGCAACTTATGCTCCACTATACTAGTGTCAAGGCCTGGCATATCTCGATAAGACCAAGCAAAGACATCACTGTAATCATGTAGGAGCTTTATCAACTTCTTGCGCTCATTCTCCTTCATGAGTGTGCCAATTTTCACTTCCTTTTTCTCCTCTTCAGTCCCCAAATTAATTACCTCAGTCAGTTCTTCATGAGGTCGGATCTCCTTGGTCTCTTGTTCCACCAACCTCAATAACTCAGGGGGAGGCCCCAAATCATTTTCAATTTCCTCGTCAGTCTGATAGACAATCAAAACTACTTGATGCAGTACTAGCATTGTCACTTTCAAACGTGCCATTTTTAAGTCTGCATTATTTAAAATTTGGACAGGAATGACAAAGGAATAAGAAAAGTTTAAAGAAGTGAAAAGAAAAAGAGGAAAAGGAAAAGAAGAAAAATTGTCGGGAAATTCAAAATGCATTTTATTAATATTATACTGAAAGGAAACATATGAGCCCTTATTCAAAAACTAAAATATCCTAAAGCCTTGGGCAGAGCAGTAGGATAGCATTACAAAAATTACTTTAATTCAGAATTGAAAACCACAGGGAGCTCAATAATCTCCCAATTGTTGAGCTCAATGTTCGGTGGACAAACGCGAACCAAGTTGACATGTTCATCCTCAGCATTGTCTTGCTCAGCAACAGCTATTGATCATGGAAACTCGAACCCAGCACTCCAGAAGCTCTCTTGCAAATCATAAATGGGGACCCTTTCAGTCTTTGGCTCCCTATTCTCCAGCCTGGCTAACCGTTTTTCTCTCTTTACACACCCAACCCGCCTTTTATCTTCCTTTGAGGGTTTGTAACTCAAACCAAATCGGTCCTTATTTTCCACCAACTCGAGCAGTTGGTTTAGACCTTGCATATTTCTTCCCAGTCCACGGCCATATTGATATCCATTTTGAAGCATGACTTTCGCTACCATCATAGAAGCACGTGATGGTTGAGGCTTGTCGATAGTCTTTCCTTCCTTCACATAAATTGCATTGGCGATCTCAAGCCCTTGGAACGAGGTTTCCAAAGCTTCTTCAGCCGCTTCAATATAAGGGGTAGATGAGGGCTTGCTAACTAACAAATCCTCCTCGGCAGAGATAATCACCAATTTATCATCAACGATGAATTTCAACTTCTGGTGCACTGTAGAAGGCACAGCCCTTGCACAATGAATCCAAGGTCTTCCCAGAAGACAGCTATAGGCTGGCGAAATGTCCATCACTTGAAATATCACCTCAAAGGTAACAGGACCGATCTGGATAGGTAGGCTTATTTCCCCAATCACTTCTCTACGAACCCCATCAAAAGCTCTAACTATCATAGTGCTTGGTTTCATGTATGATTCATCAGATGGCAATTTTGCTAATGTCGTCTTCGGCATCACATTCAACGAAGAACCATTATCGACTAGAACTCTCGCCAATATATAGTCCATGCATTTCACTGATATGTGTAGGGCTTTATTATGCCCTGCTCCTTCCGTTGGCATCTCGTCATCTGCAAAAGTAAGGTAATTATTGGCGGTGATGTTGCCAATAATTCCTTCAAATTTCTCCTCAGAGATGTCATGCACAACATGAGCCTCATTCAATATCTTCAATAATATCTTCCTGTGTGGTTCAGAATTCATCATCAATGACAAAAGTGATATTTTGGCAGGGGTCTGGTTCAACTGGTCAATCACTCTGTATTCACTTTGTCTCATAGGCTTTAAAAATTCACAGGCTTCCTCATCAGAAACTTCTTTCTTCTGTTCCTCTTGCCTCTTTAGTATTTTCTCATTGGTGGTTTTTGGCTCAACCACTTGTCTTCCCTTCTCCTTGTCTTCCACTAATCCTATAGGATGCTTGGCCCTTAACTGCTCTGGAGTGTAAATTCGACCACTCCGAGTCATACTGCCTATCCCAGCAATATTCGTGACATCTAGGCTATTGTTTGGCTGATTTTCTTCTAAACCATCGACATAGACTTCTGCACCATATCTCCATGGCACTTCTTTATTATCTTTGTAAGGGAAAGCTTTTGGTACCCGTATAGTGACAGGCTTTGGCCCATTGGAGGCAGAGGCACTCGTACCCTTAGTGTAATGCACAACCAAGGGTTTTGGGAAGGTCGAACTAGAGTCAATTGTCGATATATCACTTCCAAAATAACCTACTTGGACTAATTTTTTATCCATCAAATCCTGCAAGATCTGCTTAAAGTCATCGCATTCTTCTATTACATGACTTGCGCCCGGGTGTAACCCACACCCCTCATCTTTGTCACAGCTTCCCTCAATCATACCAAACTTGCACATTTCTTTAAAGATAACTTTTAATGGGGTTTTCACATCCTCTATTCTTTTTCTCATAGGTTGTTCCACATCCTCTTCAATAACACTAACAGATGGCCCTCCATGACCTGGTAGAGGATTACTCCCAACCTTAGGACTATCCTCCTCGAAGTTTAACCACCCTGCCTTAATCAAACTTTGTACTTTGAATTTCAGGGCTCTACAGTTTTCTGTGGAGTGACCAACAACACCCACATGATAATCACACTTGGCATTAGCATCATATCCCCTAGGATAAGGTGGTTCTAGAGGTTTCATCGGGCAACGTACCACCAATGACTTTTGAAGTAAGAGAGGCAACAATTCAGTGTAAGACACAGGAATAGGAGAAAATTGGACTGGTTCTCGGTCTTGAGTATTCTGCGTTCTTGCTTGGGTAGGGCTTTGGTTCCATGATTGATTGGAACGAGGTGGGGTTTGTGATATGGTAGTAACCTGAGGGTAAGTCATATGAGGAGCATGAAATGCCTGCTGGAAGTGGGGAGGTCTGTAATTAGATACCCCAGGAGAGTGGAATGACACTGCGTTGGCATCTCCTTCTTTTTTCTTCCCCGAACCACTTGAGGATTTCTTCGCACCAGTCATTCCAGAAACATCAATAGCAATCTTCCCACTCCTCATACCATTCTCCACTCTTTCCCCTATAAGAACTATGTCAGAGAAATTTGACGAGATGCTACCGACCATCTTATCATAGAATGGTGCACCCAAAGTGTCAATGAACAAAGTTGTTGTTTCTTTGTCTGACAAAGAAGGCTCCACTTGAGCTGCCATTGCTCGCCATCGCTGGGCATACTCCTTGAATGTTTCATCACCCCTCTTTGACATGCTTTGTAGCTCGAATCTATCTGGTGTCATATCGATGTTCTACTTGTACTGTTTGAGGAAAGCGTCAGCTAAATCTTTCCAAGAGTGGATATGGGTCCGCTCGAGATGCATGTACCAATTCAAAGCTGCCCCGGTTAAGCTATCTTGGAAGCAGTGAATGAGCAGCTTATCATCACGGGCATGTGCTGCCATTTTCCTACAGTACATGGTCAAATGGCTTTTCAGGCAACTGGTTCCTTCATACTTATTAAACTCTGGCACCTTAAATTTCAGAGGGATAACCACATCTGGAACCAGACAAAGATCTGCAGCCTCTCCTATGCCATAATTGCTACCATCAACAGCTTTCAACCTTTCCTCCAACATTTGTAGCTTTTCACTGGGTTGAGTGGCCTGAAATCCCTCTATGACTTGGGGCTGATGTGGAATGGCATGACCAACCAAGGAATTCCCTTGAGTGGCAAGGTTGGTAATTTGAGACTGAGAAGTAATTGGTGGGTTAGCCGGGACTCCAGAGATGACCTGCGGGTTAGACAAGGTTGGGGCCTCGATGACATTCATGGATGAACCCTGTGGTTGGGTAGGCTGTGATTGAGTGATTGGTGGATTGTTATCTGACAAGTCCATAACTGTTGGGGGTGTGTAATTAGGCGGGAGGCCATATGGTGGCCACTGGACCTCCTGAGGGTCAACTTGTTGCATGGGCCTATTAAAATGTAGAGTTAGCGGCTGCGCATAAACTGGGGTAAAACCAGGCGGATATATAGGGGCGGTTGATGATTCTCCTTTGGTTACTGGAGGGGTCCCCTCTGAGCCTTTCATTTGCAGAGATTGCAGCACCTCCAGAATCTGTGCCATTTGTTCCTTCAGCTGATTGACGTCACTCCTCAGCTCTTCATTGCGTTGCTCTATTTCGTCCATGATTCTTGCCTGGGAGCGTGTCCTGTAAGGATGCCGGGGAAACACTTTTCCTTCTCGATTTGAGACTTTCTGCGGCACAAAAACATTATGAGCATAAAAGGGAAAAGAATTTATTAGCTATGGAAAGATTTGATTCGAGCATTCAATATCGAAGAAGATTCCCCACATTTTGGCACTAAAGGTATGTTCCCTATTAGGCCGCCAAGTGGTTGACACTCATTCCAAGGGAACATTCGTTCCTCAATAGATGAGGTCTCATCTGCTAGCAATGCCAGGTGTGCCCCATTTTCAAACAAGGACCAATGATCTCAAGATAAAAATGTGGTTAATGGTTATCGAAGGGAGAATCCTTCCCTCAATGGACAAAGTCAATAATGAACAAAACATGAGATCCACATTATTCTATTTCATTTCAAATTTTGAAGTACATCATCAGTTCAAAATGGATTACAATAATCACATTTCATTCTACATGAAGCTCTTAGCTAGATTCTGACAATATTTCATGAGCTTAAAGATCTTCCAAGGAAGCTTCATATTGGGGTTTGAGTTGATCTCCTCATTTGCTTCGCGGACATGTGTTGCCAAGTTCACAGCATGGTTTTGGACACAATCAGTCATATCTTCACATGTCTTCTTCCACTCTTTTATCTTTTCGCAATGATGCTTATTGACCAAATGCAACCCCTCAATGTCAGATCTCATCTTGTCTCGCTCTAGTATCAATTCATCAATTTGCTCTACCAATCGCGCCTCATTTTGCTTTGCTATTATGGCTGTGTCAGAATAGTCCCTGGCCAAATTCCACCATTTGTCTGCTTCAGTATGTGTCTCAGTTAGGTCTTCTTCCATGTGCTTCATCCTCTGCTCTTGTATTCGACTATTTGTCTCTAAGTCCCCTTTTTCTTTCTGGATCTTAGTCATCTCTCTTCTCATTGCTTCGATTTCATCTTTCAAATCTTTCAAAGCGGTTTCTGTCTCCTTCTCCTTCTTTCCCTTCTTGGCTTGAACTGAATTTTTATAAGCATCAGCACACTCGTCTTTTAAGTGCTCTATCTCCATATCTTTCTTCTGGCACCGCCTCTTAAGGATTTCTACTTCCGTCTTTGCACATTCTTCCATTTCCTCTACCAATCTCATTTGAGCCTTCATAACTTCCAACTGAGACGTCAGAGGAGCCAATGTCTGGATAGATTCATGAGATGAACCTTCCCTGTGTAGGGCTTCCATGGGAATTAGATTAGGAACTCCTCTAGCTTTCCTCCATTACTTATACTCCACGGAGGCTATTACGCGAGGTTTTCCAAGTTCTTTTTCCCCTTTCTTTCTGACATTTTCCCAAGCTACTCTGATTTCTACCTGCTGCCCATTAACATCACCTGAAGCATGCTGAAAACTCAGTCCTCCTAATTCTTCCATTTTGGGCACGACCTGAGTCCATTTGAGTTGTCTAAGAGCTATCATCGGAGTGTATGCTACACATCCTCTTGGCCCCATCAATGGCACATTCGAAAAGCTCCCACAGCTGATGATAGTATCCCTGGGATGATACCAAGGGCATACCCATGGAAAATGTTCTGCCTCAAATCTCGAGAAGTCCTTCCTCTATTCTGTAGGCTCTTGTTTCTTCACTGGGATTCGATGAAAGCTTCTAAGAGGATCCGGCATGTAACCCATATGATTGGATGCATATAGATGAGTTATAATCCAAACATAAAGTAGATGATTACAGCACCGTAACATCCCTCTCCCTTTCTGGTGACATACTTCCATGGACAAGAAAGTGTCTGCTAGAATTGTCGGAACTGGGCTTGCTCTCTGTGTTTCATAGGCTAGGAAGACATCCATAGCGGCTTGATCAACCATGCCTAATGTAAAAGGGAATAGAATCAGCCCATAGATAAGCAATGCCAGAGTCTTGATAAAGTATTCCCAATCTCCTCTTTCAGCTAAGGTCTCCAAATGACCTTCCAGAAAGGTCTTATTCCACCCTTGGGTTGACCCCTTACTTTCAAACTCTACTTGATCTGTTGGTAAGCCAATCGTCCTAGCTATCTTCTTCCTCGCTACATAGCTTCCTTTATAGAGATAAACCCCGGCCTTTTCATTGGCAGGTAATTTGAGCATCATATCATACTCTTCTATGGTGGGCACAAGATCCAGATTGGGTAGCTTGAAACATCTAAGACTTGAATTCCAGAATTGAGCCAAGGCACTTAGCGTCGGTGTATCGACTATGATCAACAACAAATCCAAAATCCGCCCATATCTCTTTTCAAAATTAGAGCGAACTTCCTTGGTCATCTTTTGGCAAATCTCATTCAACCTTCGTAGATCATTATTCAACACAGTGATCCTAATGCTTTTGGTGGGCCTTGATGCATTGCTAGTAGGACTTTGAATCTTCCCTATATTGAACACAATCAAAACTTTCACTCCTGTGAGAGTAACAATGTGATGTGAGATAGAGAATGAGAATGATGCAACCTACTATGTCTCTAATATGCTTGTCTCCTAACCTAAACTAATGCACAAATGAACACTTTTTCCATTTTTTTTTCTTTTATTTTCTTTTTTTCTTTTTTTCTTTTTTCTCTTTTTTTTTGCTTTTGAAATGCATGCATGAATCTTTTTCTAAAAAGAAGCCTAAGTACCAAAATGACTAACCAGTGCTCATGACATGCATGCAAAATGCATCGGGTGCATGAAAATGTTAAAATGTTGCTATACTAAATGTAGGATGGATATGTACAAAGGAAGAGATAAAGAAAAGTATGTTCCCCATGTGGCCTATTAGGATAAAACCTAAGGTAGGATATTCCTAAGGTCACAACCCTAACTTTGGGAGGTCACTAAGTCCAATATTAGTGCAAAGTTTAAGGGTGGATCTAGACTCCTAAAGATCTATTGGTCCCCAGATTGCCCTTATCACACAGACAAGGACCCAGCCCATGAATTAGTCACAAGTAGGGAAAGTACCCTCTCAATATGACTGACCCATGATGCCGGTAACAACCTGAGCGGTAACTCAACAATTGTCAAGTGAGCACCAAGCCCCTCAATAACAACCGTCAAGGCACCTTCTATTCCTAGGCTCGCACAGGCTCGGGTATAGAGCCCCAAAAGTGTGTGAGGTAAGTGACTATGAAGTGTGTGTGGGGAACACACAAACTTGTAACCCTAACAAATACCCAAATCTGCACAACAAACAACACAAATATACAAAAAGGTCTTCTATCCTAGAGTCCAGGTCAAACAAAACATATTTACAAAATAAGATAAAATAAGCAAGAGCTTCTTACGTCCAAAGAAACACAATATACAAGGAGGAAAAGAAGAAAAAGGAAAAAATGGGGTAGCATAAATATTTACAAAGTTTAAATTTTGCGCAATTAATTATGCAAGGCTTGACTCTCTTAGATTCCCCAGCGGAGTCGCCATCTGTCGCAACCGGGGTCACGATGGGGACGACGCAAAAATAGTTTTTTAATGGAGTCGCCACCAATATTTTATTGTAAGGGAAAACATTGGAAAACCCTTTAAAAATGGTCTTTGAAATCAGAGCTGGGTTTGGGAGTCAATTACACATAGGGAAGGTGTTAGCACCCTACGACATCCGTTTAAAAACAGTACCTCTAATTAATTGCACAAAACTATATAACTTTGTAAATATTTATTTTACCCTACTAAAATATTTTTAATTTTTTTAAAAATAATTTGAATTTGAAAAGATATGATCTTTTATTTTTACGGAAAAAGGAAAAGGACATTTATTTTATTTTATTTTAGTATTTTTTATTTTAAAGGAGAAAACATCGCACAAGGGTCCAAAGCTAGCAAATGGCTAATCAATAAACCCTCTCAATCTGAATAACGTTAAAGATAGACATGCTATTCAATTAACGCTATTGATTGTTGCATATTTAAACAAAAATTATTTTTCTATTTAAAAGAAGAGAACTTTGCAAAGGACTCAAGCTAGCAAATGGCTAGTCCATAAATCCCCACAATCCGAATAACGTTAAAGATAGAAATGCTATTCAATTAACGTTATCGGTTGTTATATAAAATAAAAAAATTCAACATTTTGCCAAAAGTAAACAATTTATATATATATATATATATATATATATATATATATATATATATATATATATATATATATATATATATATATACACCAGAGTTTATGATAGCAAATGGCTATCCCATAAACTCTTATGATTTGGATAACATTAAAGGCAGAATTGCTACTCAATTAATGTCATAACCATTGCATGAGTTGAAACTATTATTATTATTATTATTATTATTATTATTATTATTATTATTATTATTATTATTTTTATTATTATTATTATTATTATTATTATTATTATTATTTAAAAAAAAGGTTATTAATTACAAAATGTAAAGTCTCAATTTTTATTAATATTTTATCATTTTTCCCTTTTTACGAACAAAAGAATGAATTAAGATGTCAACACTAATATACATGTTCCTGGAAGCAAAGCCAAATCAATTCAACGTTTTTTTCCTTTTTTTAAAAAAACCTCAAAGCAAAGTCAAATCTTTTAGCATTCTATATTCTAATTTCACGTATAATAGAACTAGGCAATGTGATATACACAAAAGGCATGCTGATCCTTTTTTATTATCATTTAAAGATGAATCAAAAGCCAAAGTCCAATTCATAAACAATCCTATACTAGAGAACAAGGTGCCAAAAGCTTTTGGTGCAGTACGAAACAAAATCCCTTCTTTTTTATTATTATATCATTTTTGAAACAAGCTAAAGACAAAATCAACTTTTAGATATTCAAACTTAATTCTATATATAGGAATCACACATACAATGGGTCACTGACACATTAATACCGATGGTCTACAATCATGAAACGGAAAAGCTATAAAAGCAACAAAGAAGAAAAATAAAGCTGCGTGAAAAAAAAAACCTGCAGCTTGGGGGAAAACACGTTATTACTGATCACCAATGGTAGAGTCTTGTGCAGTATATGCTCTCAGATGTGGAGAGAAAAAAAAATTGCTGTTGTCTTCGGCCCCCTCTCCCTTCTTTTTTCCGTCCCCCACTTTTGAGTCTGTGGGGGGTAATTATAGGCAAATGAAGGTAACCAATTTATCCCATGATCCCCTCTAACCGTCCCATAATCTTTTCCTTCTGTTTTCTGATAACTCCCAAATATCCCACGATCTTATCTTTTGTCCTCCATCTCTTTTTTATTGTATTTTTTTATTATTTTTCCTATTGAGAAAAATAAATCCGGATAATTCACATTTCCTATTGGTCCTTAAAGAGTCAAGCCATTATTCTTGACCAATTTTTATTTGTTGAATATTTACTAACTTGATTCCTATTAGTTGCTATTTTTGTTGACCAATTTCTATTAGTGCACATTGTATATTTTCTAGTATACTTTAACCAATGAACAATATTTACTGTTTATAAAGTTAATGTTTATTGTCTAATGGATAATAAAATATACATATATTTTTACCTTGCTCCAGTTGGGTAACAACTATTGTTGATCATTTTCTACTGATTGCCGTTGATGAGTCACAAAGCGAGTCATCAAAGAGAAGTTTCTAGATTATGTGACTCACTACGATGAGTTAGCGTAGATATTTTCTAGAATGGGTGAGTCAGCATGGCGAGTCATCAGCTGAGTCACCAATGGTGAGTCATGATGCTGAGTCAGCATGGTGAGTCGTCAGAGAAGCTTCTGGAACAGGTGACCCACTACGGTGAGTCACAGGGCGAGTCATCGCTTCTAGAACCTTCTAGAATCTGCTGAGTCACAAGTGCTGAGGTGTCACATCACGTGTCGAATTTTTATTGGCCCTTCGTGATGAGTCACAGCCACCAATATTGACCAGCTTCTCATTGGTCCACGTGTAAAGCATTCGATGACTAGGCGCGCTGACGATGCGTCTTCTATAATAGTCTGGAACATGTGAGTCACTAGGCTAGTCACCTAGGTGAGTCACCAACGATGAGTCATCATCTAGAACATTCTAGAGTGAGTGACTAGGCTTGCGTCTAGAATCATCCACTAGATATTTTTAAGAAAAATATCTTCCAATGAATAATAAAACATACCCCGATTTTATTTGTCGGATAAAATCGCAGGAAAATAAACTTCAAAATCGTTTCGGTTTCGGGTTTAGTAAGTTCCCCCGCTCGAATCAACAAGTACAAAACTTTCGGCTAATAAAAATTTTTATTTTTTTCCTGGTCCGCCCCGGGCCCACACACAGCCCAAAATATCGAAATATATTAAATATTCAAAATATATCAAAATATCAAAAATATAATATAATATTCAAAATATCTTAAAAATATCTCAAAATATCTAAAATATAATAAAATATTCAAAATATCTAAAATATAATAAAATATTCAAAATATCTTAAAATATCTAAAATATAATAAAATATTCAAAATATCTAAAATATCATAAAAATTCACAAAAATCATATTAATTGTGAAACTCATGAAAATCAAATCAGATTAGTAAAAATAATTAAGAATTAAGAGAAAGAAATAAAATACGAAGGCTTATATATATACCGCCCAAAATAATATTAAAATAATCAAAAACGTAAAAACTTCCAAAAATTCCTAAAAATCACAAAAAATTACAAAACTCACAGAAGTCAAATCAGATTATTCAAAATAATTCAGAATTGACCAAAACAAATAAAATACGAATTCTTGGGGTGTTACAAATCTTCCCCAAAACAAGGCACAAATTGTGGTCAACATCCATAAAATCAAGCAAGAAAACCACTATAATACTTTTACAAATGAACAACACCTTGCTATGATTTTTAAATATAAGTCAAGCCACCAAAACATCACATAAAGACAACATAATCCTCGTCATAATAATGCATCAAGATTTAAATATTATACAACCACACATGTATTGGGCAACATCAGACAATAGCACAAGATAGTAATTCAACTTTAGTATATATTACCAATACACCACAACAACATATAGTAAATGAGCACCTAAATTTCTACCATAACTGGGCAGCAACCACCATGGCCTTCATATAGCCATTTAATCAACACCATTAAAATCATAATATTAAATATTTAACATTTTCATATACAATTCTAAACAAGGCAGCCATATATCCTTTTAGATTCAATTACCAATATTATACTATAACTTTCCACACAAATACATTTCATTTAATTACACACTAAATACCACATGGAGATTTTCATATCTCTATTAGTGCTCAACGTTGTTCCAAAATCATTAAAATTATAATTATCAATTCATTCAAAGTATTATTATTTAAAACTTGTTGGCCATGGCCTTCATAGCCTTAAAACAACAATAATCTCACCATTTTCTTATGTAAATTCTCATTAAGAGAAAGAACCAATTAATAGAAATACGCTAATGCATAAAAATAACAAGAATCTTTCTCTTTTCTAATTGTTCCAGCCGTGACCAACAAACACATAAGGTTAGAAATTTAAACTCAACATCATAAAGAATGAGGTTAAGTTAATAGTAATCACTTGCCATTTGTAAGGTGTTAATAGTGAGCTTCAATGCTCCTTAGAATAGTTTTGAGATTTAAACTCAATCAAGAATCAACAACACATCAATTACATAGCAATCAAGCCTTCACAACAACCTCAAATCAGTACAACAATTAGGGGTTTCACCTATTTTCTTTAAAGCTCAAAAATCCATATGAAAAATTAATAAGAAATCATGTCCTCATCTCTTAATCAAACACCAGTTTTATGAAGAGAATTAAGGAAATAAAACCCCCTACCTCACTTTCCTAGCTCTCAGATTTTGATCTTTCTTATTTGATCTTGTTTGATCTTTTTCTTAGTTCCTTTCTTTCTCTATTTTCATTTGCTACTATTATCCCTCTTTCTTTCTATTTTCCTTTTCTCTTTCTTTTCCTTATTCTTTATGTTTCAACTCACACCAACAATGAGAGAGGAAATAAGAATCAAAGAAATAATAAAGAAAAGGGATTATCAAAATAGATCAGGTAAAGCAACAATGAAAGCAACCAGCGTGAGTGAACGAGCTCACCATGTGAACTAAAACATTAGAGGGGGAGAACAGCAGCGTTAACGAACCAGATCGGCGTCAGCGACAAGGGTGAACCGGGCAGTTGACGGACGAGCGAGCAAACGAACTACCAAGAGGGAGCAACCAAGCTTCGTGAGAGTGGAGAGGGAGCATGTACAAGTGAGAGGCTAAGAATGATAAAAAAAAAGGAATGTGAGAGTGAAATGGGAGAGAAAAAAGAATAGGATGAATAGTGGAAGGATAAGAAATCTGAGGCTTAAATTGAATGGAGAGAAAACTTTTATAAAATTCACTTGAAACTTTTGTATCTCCTAGGAATACTTTAATCTTTTGAAACCAAGTTTTTTCAACTTTTCTGTGTTCCTAAAATCACAAATCTTAACTAATTTCATATATTTTGATTTTTATAATTTTCTATACAATGCTATTCATAAGATAAACTACACTATTTCTTTTAAATTTAATCGAACCTGTAAGGTAAGTAAAGGTACCTGCTTTAACTTATTTTTCATATCAAAATATTTTCCACATTCCACTTATCATCTCCAAACAATTTCATAATTTTTCAAGTTATTTAGCTATTTTATTTAATTGATAAACACTTTTTCAGTGTTATTAAAAATATCAAACTAATTCATTTGATATCTAAAAATTTAATATAGCTTATTCCAAGCATTTATGACTAAGAAATAATTTTTTATATTTATTTATAACTTCTTAGCTATTTAAGCTAAATTTTTAGACTATTTGGAGCTGTTTCTCATATTCAGTGTCATTCCTGAACCTTTAGCTCAACAGAACATCACTGGAAAGACAATTGGAGAGGAACTTAAGGTATCATCAATGCATGAACGAATGAAGATAATGCTTGAAAACTCTGATGCATTCATTGCCTTACCAGGTGATTTTGGTACCTTGGAAGAAGTTTTTCAAATTGTCTATTGGGCCCAACTGAACATCTACCATAAACCCATAGGTTTGTTGAATGTAAATAATTTCTTTGATATTTTGTTACTTTTTCTTAACCATGCTATGGAACAAAAATTTATCACACCTTCGACAAGACAACTTCTTATCTCTGCTTCCACTATTGAGAAGTTGATTAATAAATTAGAAACTTTTGTTCATATACTTGACCCAACAATAGCTCAGATAGATTGGTCAGCAGGAAGCAGTGAGGGAAGTAGGATGAAAAGAAAGCCAGATCTGACACTTCGTTTATAACTCTCCTTTACCTTTGATTTTATTTATCGTACTTTATTTTTGTTTAAATTTGTGTCAGATTTCTCCAACAAGTAATATCTTCTATTCTTTACTAATCTATATTTTAACATTGAGGACAATGTTGTGATCTAATTGGGGGGGAAGGATAGTTGACCAAAAAAAAAATTTTTTTTTTGGGAAGTATAATATGATTGTCATGGACTTACTAAACCAATGAATGATATTAGAGTAAGGAGTAATTTTACTTCTTAGACGCATCTAAATTGGGAAGTATGTTTAGTGATATGACTATCAGAAACCTATTCGTAGTAAAACCAATTAAGGATGGCAGAGTAAGGAGTAAATTTTGGAAACAATTTATTACTCTTGAGATGCATCTTAGTTGAGGAAATAATTATTTTGTGCAGATGTAGCAAATGGATTCTTGGATCTTAGCATAAATTGTCTTCTTTCTTAAAAATCACAAGCTTGGATATGAATGTTGATATGATGGATTGAGAATGATAGAAATATGCCTTGTGAGATTTTGAGCCTATTGATGAATGGATTGAATATCTACACCATTCTCTTCTTTCTTGTGTGATTTTCACTCATGGAATTGTTACTCTAGAACTTGCTTTGATTCTTTTTAAGGCTACATTTTCATATGCATACATTAATATGATTGAGGCATTTTGAAATAGCTACTTTGACCAAATAGTCGTCCTTGTATATTTTCCATTGTGTAACCCTTTTGAACTTATTTGACCATTCCTTGTTTTTAGCTCATTTCGTACCTTCAAAAAAAAGGAGAAAAAAAGAAAAAAATATGTTTTTACCCAACCTTAGGGAATAAAAGAGCATTGACCTTGTTCTTGAACAAGTGTGGGGGTGTGTGTGTAAAATGATCAACAAAAAAAAAATTGACCACTGTTGCAATCAAAGGATTATCAGAGTCTAGAATAAAGGTGGATGCTTGGAAACAACAGGAAGAAAAGGAGAATGTTCAAGTCTAACAATGAATTCAATTCACCAATTTGGGATTGATCTTCAACAAAACAGTAGTCAAATATTGGTCATTGTCCTTTATGATGAATGTTCTCAAACATTTTCTCCACTCTAACTGTACCATAATGCTCTTTTATTCTCTTTGGTATTTATCTTTTCATATCCATATTATCCCCTCTCCTTTACCATGACCCTATTACAACCTTGAATAAAGTCCTCTTAATTTTTGTATACATGTGTTTTGAGTAGCAGAGAAGTAGAAGATAAGCAAGCTTATGGTAGTGCAATTGTTCATGAGTTTAATAGAGTGAAATACTTACCTTTTAAACACTTGAGAGATTGAGAGTGAATTCTGTGAGGATCTATCATTCTTGATTCATTCTTTTCAACTGAAGTTTCTTTGCTTATTGGTTTGAGATGTGAAGAAATGTTACCTCATTAATGCTTTGATCCCTTGAATTTCAGGTTGTTCTTCTTGCTTCATCGAGTCTTTTAGAGTTTTTAGCTTTTGAGTCTGTGTCATTTTTCTTTGTTTCCTAGCTTTGGTCTTATGTGTTTTGCCCAGGAGTGCAAAAAGCTAAGTGTAGGCGAATTTGATAATCATATATTTTATATATTAATAAACTCTCATTTTTAGTCATTTACACTCTTCATGTACTTAATTGATTAAGCTTGGTTATGTTTTGTAAGATTGGACTCAAATTGGACTTAATTGATTTTTTCAGCATTATTTGGGTCATACACTGTTTCTGTATTTTGGTCATATCTTGAGTTCTAGATGTCTAGAAATTATGAATTTTACCTTGTAGGAAAGCTGAGAGAAAGCTCTACAACTTTGATAAGGAGCTCAAAGTCTCATTCAGACATCTAGTGCAGCTAATTGGGCTTGGAAATCAGAACACGAGTTTTGTGATTGGAACCTGAATAGTGTACAGTAATCAGAACATAACTCGAGTTGTAGGAACTTTGTTGAGTTGAAATTTGGAGAGTTGAAAGTTAAGACCCATATCTACAACTTTCATGAAGAACATAAGAGCTCATTCGGATAACTTTTATTTTATGCTCTCTAACTTTTAATTTACTTCATTTATTTTCTATAGGATGAATTTTTGGATGATTTCAGTGCCATTGGAAAGCTGAGACAAAATGCTACAACTTTTATGAAGACCATGTTGCTTCATTCTGATCGCATCCATGAGATCAGCACTAAATGATTTCAGAGACAAAGAATCTCAATAATTTTCCACTCACCATTTGGCATTTTCCACTCATTCATCCACTTATCCACCTACTCTTAATCAGCCCCCTTGTCATTTTGTATCCCTAATCTTCTATAAAAGGTTCCATTGGCTGATCATTTGGGGCTCTTGGTGTTAGGCTTAGTTTTTACAAGTTATGGTTATGCTTGTTTATTGTTTTCCTTTGTTGTAATTTTTTCTTCTTCTTAATTGAAACTATGTTCATCTTTCTCTTCTTCTCTCTTTCTTTCTTCTTATCTATAAGTAACTAATCTTCATCTTGCTTAGGTGAAAGAGTGAAGCTCTTGGTAATGAAATAAGGTTAGATTATTCTATTTCTTGTGCTTAAATGATATATTATCAAATGGACATTATATGTGTTGTATTTTGTTTCCAATCAATTTAGAAACCTTCTTTGTATAATGGAGATCTTGATTTATTGTAGACAATAGGATTGGCATAGTGAATGCTTAAACTCATTTACAAATGTTGGTAGATAATTAAAGGAATCATAACATGATTACATATATAATTGAACTTTGAATGTTATATTTTCCGATTGGAACCTCCGTTGTGTGTGGATTTCAATTGAGTTATAAAGAGAAATAATCTTACCTTTAATTTATTACCAAGAGTGGATCTCCTAACCCAAGCAAGTTCTTAAATTCATTTGTGAACATCTTTTATTACTTTTAGTGTTGTGACAAATCCTTTTCTTACCTCAATTAATTTTTCTTCATCAATTCTTTGTGGATCGACCTCGGACTCCCGAGAAATTTATTACTTGAGACAACCTGCACTTGGGTTTGCATCTTTAAATCCCGCAATCAAGTTTTTGGTGCCGTTGCCGGGGACTTGATTTGAAGTTTTAATTTATTGAGGTTCTTACTCTTTAATAAAATCTATTCTCTCTTCTCCCTCACCGGAGCAAAAGATCGGCTTCTCGATCCTTCAGTTTCTTTACTAACTCTCTAACTTTCTAACTATCTAACTTGCTAACACTAACATATTAACTTTCTAACTTTTATATTTAAGTCATTTAATTTCTGCTTACTAACTTTTATTTTATGCTCTCTAACTTTTATTTTACGTCATTTATTTTCTCGCTTCTCTAACTTTTTAATTTTTTTTATTTATTATTGCTTTCTAACATAACGAAATAATTTTTCTTCTTCTCTTCTCTTTCGCTTAGGCTCGGTGAACTCTCGCCTCTCCCGGTTTTCATATTTTAAATTTATTTTCTACAATTTACTTTTTGCATTTTATTTTCTGTAATTTACTTTCTGCAATTTATTTTTTACACTTTCTAACTTACTAATTATTAACTCTCTAATTATCTAACCTTTTAATTTATCAGTTATCTAACTTTTTACTTGTTAATATTTATTGGATGGTTGGTTTATACTGCATCCTTATTAATATTTAATGGTTGGTGTAAACTGCCGACTTGTACATTATTTTTTTCTATTTTAAGTCATTTATTTATGTTTAATTAGTATCATGATTTAAATTCTGGTCGTTTAGTTAAATTTAATCCTGGTATTTCATATATTGATTTGTTTGAATCACAATCACACACAATTGACAAAATGGCTAACAATGAAAGTGTACATGATGAACATGAAAATCAACTATTATGAACCAAGCGTGAATATTTGCAACCACCTCGAAATTCTAGCCTATCATGTTTTATCTTTCTACTCAATGCCAACAATTTTAGATTTAAGCCAGGTATGATTTCCTTACTTCCTAATTTTCATGGTTTAGAATCTGAAAGTCCATATTTACATCTGAAAGAATTTGAGGAAGTATGTATTGCTTTCAATGACCAAAATTGCACTGAAGAGATTGTTAAGCTTAAATTGTTTCCTTTTTCTTTAAAAGATAAAGCAAAATCTTGGCTTAACACTTTGAAACCAAGATCAATTGGCACATGGCAAGAAATGCAAGGTGAGTTCTTCAAAAAAAAATTTCTAACACATAAAACCAATGCTATAAAAAGATAAATCCACAATTTTTCTCAAAATTTAAATGAAGCATATTTTCAATGTTGGGAACGATTTAAAGATTTGTTAAATTCTTGCCCATATCATGGTTTTGAAAAATAGCGCACTATAAGCTTCTTTTATGAATGTTTAACACATGAAACTAAACAATTTATGAAAATAATGTGCAATGGTGAGTTTCTCAATAAAGAACTTGATGAAGCTTTAGACTATTTAAACCAGCTGGCTAAAAATTCTCAATCTTGGCATAGTACTAACCCTTCTGAAAATTCAATTAGATCTAACCTTGCAAGTGCCAATAAAAGAAAATATCACTTTAGTCAAGAAGAAGATCTAAATGCAAGGTTTGCCAGTTTGGCTAGAAAGGTTGAAGCCATGGAATTAAGAAAAACAAAAGAAATCAAATCTATGCAAAATGAAGAAATTTGTGGCATTTGTGATTGTTGGGAATTGCGGATCAAAAGTCTCGCAGCGGAATAATAGAATTCCCTCACAGGATCCATGCGAAAAAGTCCACAATCCGAGTTTTTTTAAAAAAATTTACCTCTTGAAGCGTGATAATCACAAGGGTGGTGAATCACCAACACCGTAATAGTGACGATGTCTCTGCGGTATCCACATGAACAAACTTGCAAAAAAGAGTCACGCCTCTGTTTCGTAGTGCTAGCTGCGAAGAGAGGAGAAGAAAACCTTACTATCTCACTCACTTTCTGTAGGTGCGGCTAGGGTTATGATGTAACCTAGTAGCAGCCCCTTTAGCAGTATTATTTATAACAAAGACTGCCTTAAGTGAGTGTGAGCAGTAGCAAGGTAAGTGGTGCAAACCTAAACCCATCTGTCATGAGTTAGGCCCACAATTGAATCCGAGTCCAACTTGGATTCTAATTACTCCAATTTAATCTGTTCTAAGTGTGCGACCCTACAGGTTCTCATGACTTTGGTAGTAATATTAAAATCTCATTTTAATATTACAAACGATGTGAGCGGTATCTAGCAAACACATCACTGCTACCCAAGTAATGAGAATGTCAGTGATTTGACATAACCTATCCGTGACCAATGTTTCCGTGTAGTTTAGTCCCTTTGTCCAGATATCCAGATTGAACACAAGTCATGGAATGTGTCACCCTTGTTTAGTTCAATCTTCAGTTTGCTGATTCCCGAGTAGACATAGTAATAACAAATGAGATCAATATCTCATATTGACTCATTTAAGCATGGCCATGCATTTCGTAGTCTCACTCAATCAGGGGGCCCGAAGATATCACTCCTGTTATGTAGGAAGGACGAATCCCATCTAGGTCACTCACATCCCTCTACATGTATCGTGGTATGTCTAATAACTAACTTTATAATCATCTTGTTACAGATGACGTTTGATGGCATTAAAACACACAACTCCTCATGTAGGAATCGTAGTGATTTCAGGTCAAAGGACCACATACACCATTATCACTATGAGAATCGCTTATGACACTCACGTAACGATCCAAGTAGCGTTCTCATGGCGAGTCTGTCCAATACATCATTACTCTAATATGTATCCATGTGTAGACTTGATATCTCATATCCATGACCCGTGAGATGTGGTCATCAGTCTATGCACATACTAGTCTCAATGCATTATTGTTGTCCTAATTAACAATAATACTTGACTAGGGACATTTAAGAATAGTGTTTTATCCAATAGGATCTCACGATCAAGTCATCCACTCGATGTCCTATGGTATCAAACTTACTATTCTAAGGACTTTATTATGTCTACCAAAAAGAACACAATAAATGAAATGCCTCATATAAAATAACATAATATAATGTATGTAAATACAAACAAAATGTATTGGCCACTAGGGCATATACCAACAGTGATGACTTAGGACACTCAACACACGAATGTCCTAACATTCCTGTTTTTAAAGAAGTTGTACATGAGCAAGTAAATGCAATGAATAATTTTAAAAAGCCATTTACTTTTTCTTCAGATACATACAATCCGGGATGGAGAAATCACCCGAACTTTAACTGGAGGAATAATAATCAGTCTCAATTCGTGCAACCACCACCTCCTCAGGCACAACAGGACTCTCAAAATTCTCAAGAATATGCACCTTATGTCTCACCATATTGGAAAAACCTTGAAGAAACACTGCATGCATTCATTGAAAAACAAGAGGCCATTAATAAACAAAATAATCAAACCATGAATGACATAAAAGACACTCTTGCTAAACTTTCTTCTGTACTCACCATTCACGAGAAAAGAAAATTTCCTTCTCAACCTCAACCAAATCCCAAGGGTCAGTACAGTCTAAATGAGGGGAGTTCAAAAAACCAACAAATGGACTAAGTCAAGTCAATGATAACTCTTAGGAGTGGAAAGGTTGTTGAAAAATAAATCCCCGAATCTTGTGAGAAAGAAGATGAACCAATTTCCCAAGAAAATGAAGAAGTTGACCAAAAGGAGATTAAACTCTTACCTTCACCCCCATTTTCTCAAGCATTGAATAATCCAAAGAAATTGGACCACCACACTGAAATTTTTGAAATTTTGAAACAAGTGAAGATCAATATTCCTCTGTTAGATGCTATCAAATAGATTCCATGTTATGCTAAATATTTGAAGGACTTGTGCACTGTTAAAAGGAAATTAAATGCAAAAAAGAAAGCATTTTTGGCTGAATAGGTAAGCTCCATTGTTCAAAATAATAATGCGTTGAAATATAAAGACCCTGGTTATCCTACAGTTTCATGCATTATTGGAGAACATAAAATTAAAAAAGCCTTACTTGATCTTAGTGCTAGTGTCAATTTACTTCCATATTCAGTTTATCAGTAACTCAACTTGGGTGAGTTAAAACTAACTTCTGTAACTCTTCTACATGCCGATAGATCAATTAAAATTCCAAGAGGAATAGTGGAAGATGTGTTGGTTCAAGTTGATAAATTCATATATCCTGTGGATTTTATTGTCTTGGATACTGAACCTATGGTTGATAGTTGCAAGTCAATTCCTGTTATTTTAGGCTGTCCATTTTTAGCAACATCAAATGCTTTGATAAATTACAGAAATGGAGTGGTGAAGCTAATATTTGGAAACATGACACTGGAGCTCAATGTTTTTAACAAGTGCAAGCAACCACAGGAAGTCCTTGATGAAAAGGAGGAAGTTGAAGGAATTGAAGCCATTATAGATGATCATCTTAAAACAAGGAGTTCTTCTGACCCATTAGAAATTTGTTTAGTCAATCATTTGATTCAAGCATGCAATTAGAAGATGATATCTTTGAAATATGCTCTTTGCTTGATTGTACATAGGCAATGGAGTACAAGGGATAGAAGCCAAGATTTGAAGAGCTAAAACCCATGAATGATAATGCCCATAAAGAAGTACCTACACTGGAACTAAAGTCATTACCTGCTGGGTTGAAGTACACTTTTTTGGGAGAAAAGTAAAACGTTCCAGTGGTAATTTCCTCGTCTCTTACTGAAGAACAAGAAGGTATGTTAACAGAAGTACTTAAAAGGCATAAAAGTGCAATTGGATGGACATTAAAGGACATAAAAGGTATTAATCTATTAATTTGTACACATAGAATACATTTAGAGGATAATGCTAAAACTTCTCAATAACCTCAAAGAAGATTAAATCCACACATGAAAGAGATAGTTAGAGCTGAAGTCCTTAAATTGCTTGATGTTGGAATTATTTATCCTATCTCTGATAGTCAATGGGTAAGCCCTACACAAGTTGTGCCTAAGAAATCTAGAATAACAATGGTTGAAAATGATAAGGGAGAATTAATACCTATGCAAATCTCATCTAGTTGGCGTATGTGTATTGATTTTAGAAAATTAAATGCTGCTACTAGGAAAGATCATTTCCCCTTACCATTTCTTGATCAAATTCTGGAAAGGGTAGCAGAACATCCATACTATTGTTTTCTTGATGGTTTTTCGGGTTATAATCAAATACCAATTGCATTGGAAGATTAAGAAAAGATCACTTTTACATGTCCATTTGATACTTTTGCATATAGAAGAATGCCTTTTGGCCTTTGTAATGCTCCGGCAACATTTCAAAGATGCATATTAAGCATTTTTAGTGACATGATTGAGCATTATTTAGAGGTTTTCATGGATGATCTGACAATTTTTGAAAATTCTTTTGAAAATTGTCTTGATAATTTAGAAAAATTTCTTAAAAGATGCAAAGAAAAAGGATTTGTACTAAACTGGAAAAATGTCATTACATGGTTACCTCAGGAATAGTGTTAGGTCATGTGATATCTTCTAAAGGAATTGAAGTTGATAAGGCCAAAGTTGAATTAATTGCTCATTTGCCTTCCCCAAAAATAGTCAGAGAAGTTCGTTCCTTTTTAGGGCATGCAGGATTTTACAGAAGATTCATTAAGAACTTTAGTGCCATATCTAGACCATTATGTAATCTTCTGTTGAAAGATGCACTATTTGATTGGACTCAAGAATGCTAAAAATCTTTTGAAAAATTAATTGGTCTTCTGACATCTACTCCTATCATGCAATCTCCTAACTGGTCTTTGCCTTTTAAGTTAATGTGTGATGCTAGTGATTTTGCTGTGGGCGCTGTTTTAGGCCAAAGAAAGGAAGGTAAGCCTCATGTGATTTGTTACGCAAGTAGAACTTTAAACAGTGCACAAATGAATTACAACAGGCTCACCTTTTGATAGCACACATATCAATGATTCTTTTTTACCGCCTCAATGGACGCACCAAGATAAAAGGAAATTATTGACAGAGGTGAAAAATTTTTATTGGGATGACCCATACTTGTTCAAATATTGTGCTGACCAAATCTTTCGGAGATGTGTGCCCGACAGTGAGGTAGGTAGTGTCATTAAATTTTGTCACTCAGAAGCAAGTGGAGGTCACTTTTCTTCAAAGAAAACAACTGCCAAAATCTTGCAGTGTGGATTTTATTGGCCCACTTTATTTAAGGACTGCTATACTTTTTGCAAAAGTGGTGAAAATTGTCAAAAGTTGGGCTCAATTTCAAAAAGAAACATGATGCCTCTGAACCCCATCCTTGTCATTGAAATTTTTGATTGTTGGAGAATTAATTTCATGGGTCCATTTCCATCTTCATGGATTTGTGTATATTTTGATTGCAGTTGATTATGTCTTAAAATGGATTGAGGCGATTCCATGCCGACACAATGATCATAAAATTGTTCTCAAATTTTTAAAAGAAAATATCTTGTGTCGATTTGGAATCCCTCGAGCTATCATAAGTGATGGGGGAACACATTTTTGCAATAAACCATTTGAATCTTTAATGAAAAAATATGGTATTACACATAAAATTGCCACCCCTTATCACCCTCAGACAAGTGGACAAGTTAAATTGGCAAATAGGGAGATTAAACAAATTTTGGAAAAAATGGTTAACCCAAATCGTAAAGATTAGTCTTTAAGACTAAACGATGCACTTTGGGCATACCATACTGCTTTCAAAACATCCTTGGGCATGTCACCCTATCGGTTTGTCTATGGAAAACCTTGTCACTTGCCTGTAGAATTGGAACATAAAGCATTTTGGGCCATTAAAGCTTTCAATCTAAATCTTGATGATGCTTGCAAGATACGTAAATTGCAATTAAATGAATTAGAGGAATTGAGAAATGATGCATATGAGAACTCAAAGATTTATAAAGCTAGAACAAAAGCTTTTCATGACAAGACAATTTTGAGAAAATCTTTTGAAATTGGTCAAAAAGTTCTGCTTTATAATTCTCGCCTGCACCTATTCCCTGGAAAATTGAGATCTAGGTGGAGTGGTCATTTTGTTGTCAAACATGTGTATCCTCATGGGGCTAAAGATATTGAGAATCCTAGGAATGGTAATGTGTTTAAAGTCAATGGACAAAGGCTCAAACTATTTTTGGAAAACCAAGTTGATGAGGTAGAATTCATCTCTCTTTTTGATCCTTGTTATGAATAGAATTCACTCTAATTTTATTGCCTTGTTTTTACAATTCTTTGTGTTTCCAGTTAAGTGACGGATAACGGTACTCCGTGACTCTTAAGTCAATTTATTTTTCACTTTCCCAAAATAACTGAATCCTTCTTCTCCTTTAAAATAGATGTCGTTCTTTCAAACCTGAGAAAATATTTTCCTTCTCTCCCTCAAAATGCTCTAAAAAAATCTACAAAGTTAGATGTGAATGATTGAGACTGTTAATGCACAAAGGTATGCTAGAAGATGTACTCTGGATAATTGAAGCAAAGGTCCGACTAGCAGGTGAGTCTTCAATTTCATTTGATTCATACATGCCAGGTCTTGGAAGAAGTTCGTATTCTAAAAAGAGAAGAGCAAAAAGGTTACAAGTCTATCACAAATGTGGACGATGGAATTGTAACAAGCGATGTCGTTCTTTGGGGATAATTTCTGCAAACAGAGAAGATAAAATTTTCTTCATTAAGAATGGACTGAGTAAGGAGTCATTAGATGATATCTTATTGACTCTTGAGACGCATTCTTGTGGATTAGTGCATCGTGAACTTCTTAATTTATGGAATCTCTTCAAGGATAAAGAAAAATGCTACAGTCTTAGGAATCTAACTCTAAAAGACCCTGTTTGCCTATTTATAAGAAAATTGGATGGAAAGCTTATCCTCGACTCATAGAAGGCATTTAAGCCATTACTGGACGTTAAACTAGAGGCAGATGTGAGCCATATCCACAACAATCTGTACATATCATCCTCTTCTTCTTCATGTCATCTTTCAAAAAAAAAATTTAAAAAAGAAGCAAAAAAATTTTTAAAAAAAAGAAGAAGAAAAAAAAATGTTTGAACAAGGGCAATCCAAAAGGAGTACCATGGCTTTAATTAGTTGTGGAGCCCCAGCCTTTGGCTGACCCATCATTGACTCAGGTGGACTTTTACACACTGGTCCTTAAAAAAGTTCGTGTACCATGTTCTGTAAAGAGCCGCACTTCATAACCCAATGTTTACCATCTAGGTACTGTGGAGTTGATGGACAGGCAGAAGTGTCCCACTTTGGCTATTAGTGAGAAGTAACCCGCGGCTACCAAAGCGTGTGAGGCATCTGAGCTTGATCCTTTCTTTTATTAGAAGGGGCTCTCAGTGCCCTGGATGAGATGTTTTGGATCTTGGACATTACAGGTTTCAGATTTTAGCATCTTTGTTGATGTTACGAGCCAAGTGTGAGCGCTCTAGGTTCCAGACCTAGGATGGATACCCATGATGGTTTCTTCTTTCTCCTTTCTTTGAATAAACGGACGTGAGTGTCTACTACATTAGTGACACGTAGTATAAAGATATGCCACTACTGCACTCATGACCTGCAGTATAAAGATACGCCATGAAAGCTATACATACAGGTATGTCATCATTTGCTATTATATTTCTTTTATCTTTGTATAATTTTGCTATATTTTGGTTTTGGACAGACGATCCTTTGAGCAGGGTCCTTCAGGGCTTTCTAGACTTCTTTACCCTGATGGTTTTCTTGAAGTCAAAAAAAAAAAAAGAAAAAAAAAAGAAAAGAGATTCTGTGTTTCTTAATTTCAAACTTTTCTGACAACAACCAACCTACCTTTATAGGTGCAATTATTACCCTTTCCATTCTTTTTCCTATTTAAACAGTCCATTTTCTCCACTTTCCTCTAACTCAGAATCATTCAAAGGGAAAGTGAGAATAGAAATGGAAGGTGTTTCTGTTCGTCAACTTAAAAATATTTGTGTATTTTGTAGATCTAAGTATGGGAAGGGTTTAGAGTTTGTAAACGCAGCTACCACTCTTGGTCGATCACTTGCTGTGAGAAATATTCATCTTGTATATGAGGGAGGTTGTCGAGGGTTAATGGGGGCTATATCACTTGCTGCATATATAGGAGGTAGTCAAGTTTTAGGTGTCATTCCTGAACCTTTAGCTTAACAGAACATCACTGGAAAGACAATTGGAGAGGAACTTAAGGTATCATCAATGCATGAACGAATGAAGATAATGCTTGAAAACTCTGATGCATTCATTGCCTTACCAGGTGATTTTGGTACCTTGGAAGAAGTTTTTCAAATTGTCTATTCGGCCCAACTGAACATCTACCATAAACCCATAGGTTTGTTGAATGTAAATAATTTCTTTGATATTTTGTTACTTTTTCTTGACCATGCTGTGGAACAAAAATTTATCACACCTTCGATAAGACAACTTCTTATCTCTGCTTCCACTATTGAGAAGTTGATTAATAAATTAGAAACTTTTGTTCATATACTTGACCCAATAATAGCTCAGATAGATTGGTCAGCAGGAAGCAGTGAGGGAAGTAGGATGAAAATAAAGCTAGATCTGACACTTCGTTTATAACTCTCCTTTACCTTTGATTTTATTTATCGTACTTTGTTTTTGTTTAAATTTGTGTCAGATTTCTCCAACAGGTAATATCTTCTATCCTTTACTGATCTATATTTTAACATTGAGGACAATGTTGTGATCTAATTGGGGGGAAGGATAGTTGACCAAAAAAAAAAATTTTTTTTTTGGGAAGTATAATATGATTGTCATGGACTTACTAAACCAATGAAGGATGGTAGAGTAAGGAGTAATTTTACTTCTTAGACGCATCTAAATTGGGAAGTATGTTTAGTGATATGACTATTAGAAACCTATTCGTAGTAAAACCAATTAAGGATGGCAGAGTAAGGAGTAAATTTTGGAAACAATTTATTACTCTTGAGATGCATCTTAGTTGAGGAAATAATTATTTTGTGTAGATGTAGCAAATGGATTCTTGGATCTTAGCATAAATTATCTTCTTTCTTAAAAATCACAAGCTTGGATATGAATGTTGATATGATGGATTGAGAATGATAGAAATATGCCTTGTGAGATTTTGAGCCTATTGATGAATGGATTGAATATCTATACCATTCACTTCTTTCTTGTGTGATTTTCACTCATGGAATTGTTACTCTAGAACTTGCTTTGATTCTTTTTGAGGCTACATTTTCATATGCATACATTAATATGATTGAGGCATTTTTAAATAGCTACTTTGACCAAATAGCCGTCCTTGTATATTTTCCATTGTGTAACCCTTTTGAACTTATTTGACCATTCCTTATTTTTAGCTCATTTCGTACCTTCAAAAAAAAAAGAGAAAAAAAGAAAAAAAAAAGAAAAAAATATGTTTTTACCCAACCTTAGGGAATAAAAGAGCATTGACATTGTTCTTGAACAAGTGTGGGGGTGTGTGTGCAAAATGATCAATAAAAAAAAATTGACCACCATTGCAATCAAAGGATTATCAGAGTCTAGAATAAAGGTGGATGCTTGGAAACAACAGGAAGAAAAGGAGAATGTTCAAGTCTAACAATGAATTCAATTCACCAATTTGGGATTGATCTTCAACAAAACATTAGTCAAATATTGGTGATTGTCCTTTATGATGAATGTTCTCAAACATTTTCTCCACTCTAGTTGTACCATAATGCTCTTTTATTCTCTTTGGTATTTATCTTTTCATATCCATATTATCCCCTCTCCTTTACCATGACCCTATTACAACCTTGAATAAAGTCCTCTTAATTTTTGTATACATGTGTTTTGAGTAGCGGAGAAGTAGAAGATAAGCAAGCTTATGGTAGTGCAATTGTTCATGGGTTTAATAGAGTGAAATACTTACCTTTTAAACACTCGAGAGATTGAGAGTGAATTCTGTGAGGATCTATCATTCTTGATTCATTCTTTTCAACTTAAGTTTCTTTGCTTGTTGGTTTGAGATGTGAAGAAATGTTACCTCATTAATGCTTTGATCCCTTGAATTTCAGGTTGTTCTTCTTGCTTCATCGAGTCTTTTAGAATTTTTAGCTTTTGAGTCTGTGTCATTTTTCTTTGTTTCCTAGCTTTGGTCTTATGTGTTTTTCCCAAGAGTGCAAAAAGCTAAGTGTGGGGGAATTTGATAATCATATATTTTATATATTAATAAACTCTCATTTTTAGTCATTTACACTCTTCATGTACTTAATTGATTAAGCTTAGTTATGTTTTGTAATATTGGACTCAAATTGGACTTAATTGATTTTTTCAGCATTATTTGGGCCTTACACTGTTTCTGTATTTTGGTCATATCTTGAGTTCTAGATGTATAGAAATTATGAAATTTACCTTGTAGGAAAGCTGAGAGAAAGCTCTACAACTTTGATAAGGAGCTCAAAGTCTCATTCAGACATCTAGTGCAGCTAATTGGGCTTGGAAATTAGAACACGAGTTTTGTGATTGGAACCTGAATAGTGTACAGTAATCAGAACATAACTCGAGTTGTAGGAACTTTGTTGAGTTGAAATTTGGAGAGTTGAAAGTTAAGACCCATATCTACAACTTTCATGAAGAACATAAGAGCTCATTCGGATAACTTTTATTTTATGCTCTCTAACTTTTAATTTACGTCATTTATTTTCTATAGAATGAATTTTTGGATGATTTCAGTGCCATTGGAAAGGTGAGACAAAATGCTACAACTTTTATGAAGACCATGTTGCTTCATTCTGATGGCATCCATGAGATCAGCACTAAATGATTTCAGAGACAAAGAATCTCAATAATTTTCCACTCACCATTTGGCATTTTCCACTCATTCATCCACTTATCCACCTACTCTTAATCAGCCCCCTTGTCATTTTGTATCCCTAATCTTCTATAAAAGGCTCCATTGGCTGATCATTTGGGGCTCTTGGTGTTAGGTTTAGTTTTTACAAGTTATGGTTATGCTTGTTTATTGTTTTCCTTTGTTGTAATTTTTTCTTGCTCAAAATTGAAACTATGTTCATCTTTCTCTTCTTCTCTCTTTCTTTCTTCTTATCTATAAGTAACTAATCTTCATCTTGCTTAGGTGAAAGAGTGAAGATCTTGGTAATGAAATAAGGTTAGATTATTCTATTTCTTGTGCTTAAATGATATATTATCAAATGGATATTATATGTGTTGTATTTTGTTTCCAATCAATTTAGAAACCTTCTTTGTATAATGGAGATCTTGATTTATTGTAGACAATAGGATTGGCACAGTGAATGCTTGAACTCATTTACAAATGTTGGTAGATAATTAAAGGAATCATAACATGATTACATATATAATTGAACTTTGAATATTATATTTTCCGATTGGAACCTCCATTGTGTGTGGATTTCAATTGAGTTATAAAGAGAAATAATCTTACCTTTAATTTATTACCAAGAGTGGATCTCCTAACCCAAGCAAGTTCTTAAATTCATTTGTGAACATCTTTTATTACTTTTGGTATTGTGACAAATCCTTTTCTTACCTCAATTAATTTTTCTTCATCAATTCTTTGTGGATCGACCTCGGACTCCCGAGAAATTTATTACTTGAGATAACCTGCACTTGGGTTTGCATCTTTAAATCCCGCAATCAAGTTTTTGGTGCCGTTGCTGGGGACTTGATTTAAAGTTTTAATTTATTGAGGTTCTTACTCTTTAATAAAATCTATTCTCTCTTCTCCCTCACCAGAGCAAAAGATCGGCTTCTCGATCCTTCAGTTTCTTTACTAACTCTCTAACTTTCTAACTATCTAACTTGCTAACACTAACATATTAACTTTCTAACTTTTATATTTAAGTCATTTAATTTCTGCTTACTAACTTTTATTTTATGCTCTCTAACTTTTATTTTACGTCATTTATTTTCTGCTCTCTAACTTTTCAATTTTTTTTTATTTATTATTGCTTTCTAACATAACGAAATAATTTTTCTTCTTCTCTTCTCTTTCGCCGGCTCTGGTCGGGCTCTGCCTCTCTCTGGTTTTCATATTTTAAATTTATTTTCTATAATTTACTTTCTGCATTTTTTTTTCTGTAATTTACTTTCTGCAATTTATTTTTTACACTTTCTAACTTACTAATTATTAACTCTCTAATTATCTAACTTTTTAATTTATCAGTTATCTAACTTTTTACTTGTTAATATTTATTGGATGGTTGGTTTATACTATATCCTTGTTAATATTTAATGTAGTGTAAATCATTGACTTGTACATTATTTTTTTCTATTTTAAGTCATTTATTTATGTTTAATTAGTGTCATGATTTAAATTCTGGTCGTTTAGTTAAATTTAATCCTGGTATTTCATATATTGATTTGTTTGAATCACAATCACACACAATTGACAAAATGGCTAACAATGAAAGTGTACATGATGAACATGAAAATCAACTATTATGAACCAAGCATGAATATTTGCAACCACCTCGAAATTCTAGCCTATCATGTTTTATCTTTCTACTCAATGCCAACAATTTTAGATTTAAGCCAGGTATGATTTCCTTACTTCCTAATTTTCATGGTTTAGAATCTGAAAGTCCATATTTACATCTAAAAGAATTTGAGGAAGTATGTATTGCTTTCAATGACCAAAATTGCACTGAAGAGATTGTTAAGCTTAAATTGTTTCCTTTTTCTTTAAAAGATAAAACAAAATCTTGGCTTAACACTTTGAAACCAAGATCAATTGGCACATGGCAAGAAATGCAAGGTGAGTTCTTCAAGAAATTTTTTCCAACATATAAAACCAATGCTATGAAAAGACAAATCCACAATTTTTCTCAAAATTTAAATGAAGCATATTTTCAATGTTGGGAACGATTTAAAGATTTGTTAAATTCTTGCCCACATCATGGTTTTGAAAAATAACGTACTATAAGCTTCTTTTATGAAGGTTTAACACATGAAACTAAACAATTTGTGGAAATAATATGCAATGGTGAGTTTCTCAATAAAGAACTTGATGAAGCTTTAGACTATTTAAACCAGCTGGCTAAAAATTCTCAATCTTGGCATAGTACTAACCCTTCTGAAAATTCAATTAGATCTAACCTTGCAAGTGCCAATAAAGGAAAATATCACTTTAGTCAAGAAGAAGATCTAAATGCAAGGTTTTCCAGTTTGGCTAGAAAGGTTGAAGCCATGGAATTAAGAAAAATAAAAGAAATCAAATCTATGCAAAATGAAGAAATTTGTGGCATTTGTGATGACTTAGGACACTCAACACACAAATGTCCTAACATTCCTGTTTTTAAAGAAGTTGTACATGAGCAAGTAAATGTAATGAATAATTTTAAAAAGTCATTTACTTTTTCTTTAGATACATACAATCCGGGATGGAGAAATCACCCGAACTTTAGCTGAAGGAATAATAATCAGTCACAATTCGTGCAACCACCACCTCCTCAGGCACAACAGGACTCTCAAAATTCTCAAGAATATGCACCTTATGTCCCACCATATTGGAAAAACCTTGAAGAAACACTACATGCATTCATTGAAAAACAAGAGGCCATTAATAAACAAAACAATCAAACCATGAATGACATAAAAAACACTCTTGCTAAACTTTCTTCTGTACTCACCATTCACGAGAAAAGAAAAGTTCCTTCTCAACCTCAACCAAATCCCAAGGGTCAGTACAGTCTAAATGAGGGGAGTTCAGAAAACCAACAAATGGACTAAGTCAAGTCAATGATAACTCTTAGGAGTGGAAAGGTTGTAGAAAAATAAATCCCCGAATCTTATGAGAAAGAAGATGAACCAATTTCCCAAGAAAATGAAGAAGTTGACCAAAAGGAGACTAAACTCTCGCCTTCACCCCCATTTTCTCAAGCATTGAATAATCCAAAAAAAATTGGACCACCACACTGAAATTTTTGAAATTTTGAAGCAAGTGAAGATCAATATTCCTCTGTTAGATGCTATCAAACAGATTCCATGTTATGCTAAATATTTGAAGGACTTGTACACTGTTAAAAGGAAATTAAAAGCAAAAAAAGAAAGCATTTTTTGCTGAACAGGTAAGCTCCATTGTTCAAAATAATAATGCGTTGAAATATAAAGACCCTGGTTATCCTACAGTTTCATGCATTATTGGAGAACATAAAATTAAAAAAGCCTTACTTGATCTTGGTGCTAGTGTTAATTTACTTCCATATTCAGTTTATCAGCAACTCAACTTGGGTGAGTTAAAACTAACTTCTGTAACTCTTCTACTTGCCGATAAATCAATTAAAATTCCAAGAGGAATAGTGGAAGATATGTTGGTTCAAGTTGATAAATTCATATATCCTGTGGATTTTATTGTCTTGGATACTGAACCTATGGTTGATAGTTGCAAGTCAATTCCTGTTATTTTAGGCCGTTCATTTTTAGCAACATCAAATGCTTTGATAAATTGCAGAAATGGAGTGGTGAAGCTAATATTTGGAAATATGACACTGGAGCTCAATGTTTTTAACATGTGCAAGCAACCACAGGAAGTCCTTGATGAAAAGGAGGAAGTTGAAGGAATTGAAGCCATTATAGATGATCATCTTAAAACAAGGAGTTCTTCTGACCCATTAGAAATTTGTTTAGTCAATTCATTTGATTCAAGCATGCAATTAGAAGATGATATCTTTGAAATATGCTCTTTGCTTGATTGTACATAGGCAATGGAGTACAAGGGATGGAAGCCAAGATTTGAAGAGCTAAAACCCATGAATGATAATGCCTATAAAGAAGTACCTACACTGGAACTAAAGCGATTACCTGCTGGGTTGAAGTACACATTTTTGGGAGAAAAGCAAAACTTTCCAGTGGTAATTTCCTCGTCTCTTACTGAAGAACAAGAAGGTATGTTAACAGAAGTACTTAAAAGGCATAAAAGTGTAATTGGATGGACATTAAAGGACATAAAAGGTATTAATCTATTAATTTGTACACATAGAATACATTTAGAGGATAATGCTAAAACTTCTCAATAACCTCAAAGAAGATTAAATCCACACATGAAAGAGGTAGTTAGAGCTGAAGTCCTTAAATTGCTTGATGTTGGAATTATCTATCCTATCTCTGATAGTCAATGGGTAAGCCCTACACAAGTTGTGCCTAAGAAATCTAGAATAACAGTGGTTGAAAATGATAAGGGTGAATTAATACCTACGCAAATCTCATCTAGTTGGCGTATGTGTATTGATTTTAGAAAATTAAATGCTGCTACTAGGAAAGATCATTTCCCCTTACCATTTCTTGATCAAATTCTGGAAAGGGTAGCAGAACATCCATACTATTGTTTTCTTGATGGTTTTTCAAGTTATAATCAAATACCAATTGCATTGGAAGATCAAGAAAAGACCACTTTTACATGTCCATTTGGTACTTTTGCATATAGAAGAATGTCTTTTGGCCTATGTAATGCTCTGGCAACATTTCAAAGATGCATATTAAGCATTTTTAGTGACATGATTGAGCATTATTTAGAGGTTTTCATGGATGATCTGACAGTTTTTGGAAATTCTTTTGAAAATTGTCTTGATAATTTGGAAAAAGTTCTTAAAAGATGCAAAGAAAAAGGATTTGTACTAAATTGGAAAAATGTCATTACATGGTTTCCTCAGGAATAGTGTTAGGTCATGTGATATCTTCTAAAGGAATTGAAGTTGATAAGGCCAAAGTTGAATTAATTGCTCATTTGCCTTCCCCAAAAACAGTCAGAGAAGTTCGTTCCTTTTTAGGGCATGCAGGATTTTACAGAAGATTCATTAAGGACTTTAGTGCCATATCTAGACCATTATGTAATCTTCTGTTGAAAGATGCACTATTTGATTGGACTCAAGAATGCTAAAAATCTTTTGAAAAATTAATTGGTCTTCTGACATCTACTCCTATCATGCAATCTCCTGACTGGTCTTTGCCTTTTGAGTTAATGTGTGATGCTAGTGATTTTGCTGTGGGCGCTGTTTTAGGCCAAAGAAAGGAAGGTATGTAACACCCCTTTGGAGGATGTCACACATAAAAGAAAATAAAAGAAATAGAAATAAAATCTACCCAAGTTATGAAACATTTGTTAAATATTATTACGGGTTGTAAAATAATTCCCGATAGACGTATTTAAATATGTATTAAAAAGATAATGCGAAAAATACGAAATAAAAAAAAAACATCATCACTAATAATATACATATGATTAAGTTATAAACTGTACAAATAATTTACAACTAAGACTACAAATATTTAAACAAAAACAAGTAAAGAAAGCAATAAAAGAGTTAATATATACGTACATACTGCCGACGCGCCAAAAAAAAAAACATCATGATTATCTAATCCTCGATGGATCACTCTCGTATGAAAATGATCATCGGGAGATAGATATCTGGATGTCTCGACACACGGCGATAACGGGATCGCGCAGTCGATACGATGCTTATCTCACTAGGCTCAGGGTTTTTAGCACCCCAATAACGCCTAATGGATAAGGGTAACTCTAAGTGCAGAAAAAGTGTCGTAGTCATGACAGGCTCTTCATCAAAACGATGACGTAGGATCACAGTCACACGTCCTACATACGTCACAGAGTCACGATCTCCTCGTAGATGCCAAGCCAGAGCACCTCCATGAAATACCAGCTCTATGAATCCCAAAAATCCTGGCGTCGCCATCCCTCACAATCAATCCAGAGGATATGGATGATCGGATGGTTCTTGATCGTAAAACTGGTCGTCTGCCTGCTGATCTTCCTCCTCCTCAGGGTACACAATCTCAATAGGTTGAACCTCTTCCTCGAAGTCTTTACCGCGTAAAATAAATAAACAGAAAATACATATAACAAAGAGGTAAGACAACATAAAATCATCACAACATGGCCAATAAAAAGACGACAAATAATATATATATACACAGTTCATGCAATACATAAAGCTTTAACAATTATAATAATAAATTGAAGTAAAATTCAGATATCATCACAATATGTCACATCACAGATAAAACCTTACAGATAAAATAAGAAATATAAGAATAAACAGATAAGATATAATAACCAAATATAATAACAATAACCAGATAAAATAAACAAATAAAATACGAGATAAACAATAAATAGATAAGATGGAAACAAATAGACATAGAGATAAATAATATGACAAAATCCTACTCCATGGAGCTAAAGAAAAACACAAGTATCGAGAGAGGAATGATTCGCAAAACCTAATAGTACCACGGCTGCCCCACCAACTATTATTTTGTCACACGTTGCGTCTATAGCCCCACGACACAGGAATCCATCAATCCAGGCGTGGTGTAGTTCACGGTCTCACGTTGTGGCACTACAGGCAAATGTACTACTAGATTTCACAAATCTTGATTAAATATAGTGTACGTCGAGTACCATAGTGTGCTATCGGTTTACCACGGCCCAGCGGAGCGACCAACTGTCCACATGTGGGATCCCGTACACTAAAGCCTCCAAGTTCATTAGAACAATGAACCACACTATGTTTATCGCATCGACAACACGATGTGATTCGTCTCGTCAACAAATCCACCAAATACATGGCACACATAACAGATAGATGGAAAGCCTGTACGGGTTCACATTTTCCCGACAGCAAATAATTCTCAAAAACCTGTACGGGTTCACATTTTCCCGACAGTAAATAGATTTTCAAAAGCCTGTACGGGTTCACATTTTCCCGACAGCATATAGATTTTCAAAAAGCCTGTACGGGTTCACTTTTTCCCGACAGCATAAAATAAATATAGTAACGGTCAATCGCGTAGAAATTTTATCGCATTTTCATAATTCCGTCGTTTTTACAAACGTTTAAAAATCGGGTAAAGATATTTTTCTATTTTTAAAATCGCGTAGCATTTTTAATACGTTTTCTCAATCGCGTAGGATTTTTAAATCATTTTCTTATTCGAATGCCCTTAAAATTACTGTTTAAACAGATAGAAATAGTACTTAGTACATTTAAACTACGTAGAATAATTTTTCATACCGCATACTGTCTTTAGGATATTTTTACTATCTTATAGGATCATTTTTACTAAAAATTGACAGCATTTAGTTTATAAACTTATAATAATGGTTTTCTAAATTTTCCATAAAATTTTCTATTTACCTAATTTTTAACCATATCATTTAATTCTTTTTGAAATCTCTAACATGCTTCAAAACCTAAAGTGAGCTATATGTTAGAAAATTTCTCAAAATTTCTGTATTTTACTTCCTAATGATAAAATCACTAGTTTTAATCCTTTAAGCTTAATTCTACTCATTTTGTTTCTTCAAAAAATCATTATAGAAAATTTCTTCTTAACTTGTATTGTCTCTTTTTGATTGAAAAAGGTTTGGAATCAAGTTTTAGAAATCATAATTACCTATAGTGGCATGTTGGCGAATTTTGTAAAACTTTTTCATTTGATTTCTAAATCATGTCAAAGGTATTATCTTATCTAAGTTCATTAAATCATGTTATAAAGTAAAGATTTTGAATCAAATAAACCCTTTAGGCATGTTGGCCCAAATTTACTAAATCTTTACCATTTGATTTCTAAATTCCTTTTCTTTGATCAAAACAATTTGAAACCTTCTTATTTCTCCTAATTAATTAAGTTGCACTTTAGGAAAAATGAAGAGAACATTTTGGTCCTCACACTTTGTCATTGCCGTGAGCTAGGGAATGTGTTCTTTGGAACACTCATGCAAATTTACACATGTTATTCACATCTTAAACCTTATCATACAATTCTAACACATGCATTTATATTTCTAACACATGCAAAATATTTCTAACACATAAAACCTAAATTAAAGCTTATAGACATACAATCAAAAGCTAATAAACATGCAAAATTATTACAATCACCAAACAAGAAAGCTACTAACATACAACACTTAAGCTACTAGCAACCACAAAAATTAACAAATACACATCAATAAACACACCACAACCGAATCCTTATGGATTCTACAAACAATCCATCTTCTTACCACCATCAAGGGATGATAAGAATTGTCTTCCTCTTACCTTAAATGAAGACAAAAAGCTTGCTTTCACACCTCCTATGGTTCGGTTTTCACTCCACCAAATACCTAAAAATCTCAAATAAAATCTACATGTTATTAACCATGAAAAAGAAGCTAAACCATGGAGAAATCATGGTTTAGAACTTTGAAAAAGAAGAGAGAAAAGAAAAATATGATATTTCACCTTCTAGGTCAAATTTACAAGGTTGATTTCCAAGCCCTTAATGGAAGATTTTGAAGAAACTTCCAACTAGAAAGGTTCTTAGAATAGTGTTTAGGTTAAGGAAACTTGGTTAGAAAAAATTTTTGATGGTTGGATGGTTAAGAAACAAGCTTGGCCGAATGGAAGGAGAAAAAGGAACAACAATGGTGGCTAGGGTTCTTGATGAGAGAGAAGAGACAAAAGTGATGAAGGAGAAATGTAATTTTGGTCTCCAAAGGCCTCTTGGCCGTAGCACTCAAGTGGTGTGCAAGGTGGGCACCTTGCTTGGCTTCATCCAAGCCATTGGATGCATGAAAGGCTAGGATTAAGTCTTGGTGAGCAAGCTTGATTTCCATTGGTTGGCTCATGGTGACTCACATGCTGAGTCACACATTGTATTTAATTTTCTCGTTGAGTCCTAGTGAGTCACTGTTCGGAAAGTTCTACCGCTACGGTGATTAATTAAGCTACCGATCTAACCGTTCGCTAATTGTGGGTCCCGCAAAATATTTTCGGGTCCACTTGTCACTAAATTATCTTGACTAATAAAATAATATTATAATAATATAAAATTATTTTATTTGATAGTTAAATCCTAAAAATTAAAAGATTATTTTTAGTCATTCGAGAATCGGGTTAAGTAAGATCCCCCAATTCTAAATAATAAAATAAGATTTTCCCGGCCAGGAAAATATTATTTTCTGCCTCGAGCAAATCACACAAAAAGTCCATATAAAATCACAGACGGTATTTTCGGGCATTAAATCAAGAAGAAAACAATTAAAAACAAAGAAAAACAAAAAAACAAGACGTTCGGGACGTAACGGT
Source organism: Ormosia emarginata (assembly GCA_029884605.1). NCBI lineage: Eukaryota > Viridiplantae > Streptophyta > Magnoliopsida > Fabales > Fabaceae > Ormosia > Ormosia emarginata. Next base: position 7,298,642 of record JAQQTP010000074.1, read on the forward strand.
CATTTTCTCATTTTTCCCACAACGTAGGTAATTATCCAAAACGTTCAAATAAAATATCCAGCAGTATTATATAGCTGTATATCTTTCAGAAAAATTAATACAGTAGCTCAGAAAAATTTTTATTTTACCGTCTCGAAACAAACTACGTAAAACGATCAAATAAAATTTGAGCCTGTATTATCGTAATTGTTTTCATACAGAAATCGAGAACAGAAAAATAGGGACACAACGGTCATTCATACAAAAGCATGAAAAACAGAAAACAGTACATTCGGAATATTTTCTAAAAATTGGGGCGTTACAAGGTAAGCCTCATGTTATTTGTTACGCAAGTAGAACTTTAAACAGTGTACAAATGAATTACACCACTACTGAAAAAGAACTACTTGCTGTAATTTTTGCACTGGACAAATTTCGATCTTACTTAATTAGTTCTTCTATTATGATTTTCACCGATCATTCTACTGTTAGATATTTTATGTCTAAGCAGGATGCCAAACCACGATTGATAAGGTGGATCTTGTTGCTTCAAGAATTCAACATCATAATAAAAGATAAGAAAAGAGCCGAAAATGTTGTCGCTGATCCTTTGTCCAGACTTACAACAGGCTCACCTTTTGATAGCACACATATCAATGATTCTTTTTTGCCGCCTCAATGGATGCACCAAGATAAAAGGAAATTTTTGACAGAGGTGAAAATTTTTTATTGGGATGACCCATACTTGTTCAAATATTGTGCTGACCAAATCTTTCGGAGATGTGTGCCCGACAGTGAGGTAGGTAGTGTCATTAAATTTTGTCACTCAGAAGCATGTGGAGGTCACTTTTCTTCAAAGAAAACAACTGCCAAAATCTTGCAGTGTAGATTTTATTGGCCCACTTTATTTAAGGACTGCTATACTTTTTGCAAAAGTGGTGAAAATTGTCAAAAGTTGGGCTCAATTTCAAAAAGAAGCATGATGCCTTTGAACCCCATCCTTGTCATTGAAATTTTTGATTGTTGGGGAATTAATTTCATGGGTCCATTTCCATCTTCATGGATTTGTGTATATTTTGGTTGCAGTTGATTATATCTTAAAATGGATTGAGGCGATTCCATGCTGGCCCAATGATCATAAAATTGTTCTCAAATTTTTAAAAGAACATATCTTGTGTCGATTTGGAATCCCTCGAGCTATCATAAGTGATGGGGGAACACATTTTTGCAATAAACCATTTGAATCTTTAATGAAAAAATATGGTATTACACATAAAATTGCCACCCCTTATCACCCTCAGACAAGTGGACAAGTTAAATTGGCAAATAGGGAGATTAAACAAATTTTGGAAAAAATGGTTAACCCAAATCGTAAAGATTAGTTTTTAAGACTAAACGAAACACTTTGGGCATACTGTACTGCTTTCAAAACATCCTTGGGCATGTCACCCTATCGGTTTGTCTATGGAAAACCTTGTCACTTGCCTGTAGAATTGGAACATAAAGCATTTTGGGCCATTAAAGCTTTCAATCTAAATCTTGATGATGCTTGCAAGATACGTAAATTGCAATTAAATGAATTAGAGGAATTGAGAAATGATGCATATGAGAACTCAAAGATTTATAAGCCAGAACAAAAGCTTTTCATGACAAGACAATTTTGAGAAAATCTTTTGAAATTGGTCAAAATGTTCTGCTTTATAATTCTCGCCTGCACCTATTCCCTGGAAAATTGAGATCTAGGTGGAGTGGTCCTTTTGTTGTCAAACATGTGTATCCTCATGGGGCTAAAGATATTGAGAATCCTAAGAATGGTAATGTGTTTAAAGTCAATGGACAAAGGCTCAAACTATTTTTGGAAAACCAAGTTGATGAGGTAGAATTCATCTCTCTTTTTGATCCTTGTTATGAATAGAATTCACTCTAATTTTATTGCCTTGTTTTTACAGTTCTTTGTGTTGCCGGTTAAGTGACGGATAATGGTACTCCGTGACTCTCAAGTCAGTTTGTTTTTCACTTTCCCAAAATAACTGAATCCTTCTTCTCCTTTAAAATAGATGTCGTTCTTTCAAACCTGAGAAAACATTTTCCTTCTCTCCCTCAAAATGCTCTAAAAAAATCTACAAAGTTAGATGTGAATGATTGAGACTGTTAATGCACAAAGGTATGCTAGAAGATGTACTCTGGATAATTGAAAAGGTCCGACTAGCAGGTGAGTCTTCAATTTCATTTGATTCATACATGCCAGGTCTTAGAAGAAGTTCGTATTCTAAAAGGAAAAGAGCAAAAAGGTTACAAGTCTGTCACAAATGTGGACGATGGAATTGTAACAAGCGATGTCGTTCTTTGGGGATGGTTTCTGCAAACAGAGAAGATAAAATTTTCTTCATTAAGAATGGACTGAGTAAGGAGTCATTAGATGATATCTTATTGACTCTTGAGATGCATTCTTGTGGATTGGTGCATCGTGAACTTCTTAATTTGTGGAATCTCTTCAAGGATAAAGAAAAACACTACAGTCTTAGGAATCTAACTCTAAAAGACCCCGTTTGCCTATTTATAAGAAAATTGGATGGAAAGCTTATCCTCGACTCATAGAAGGCATTTAAGCCATTACTAGACGTTAAACCAGAGGCAGATGTGAGCCATATCCACAACATTCTGTACATATCATCATCTTCTTCTTCATGTCATCTTTCAAAAAAAAAATTTTAAAAAAAAAAAGCAAAAAAAAAATTTTTTAAAAAAGAAAAAAAAAAAAGAAGAAAAAATGTTTGAACAAGGGCAATCCAAAAGGAGTACCATGACTTTAATTAGTTGTGGAGCCCCAGCCTTTGGCTGACCCATCATTGACTCAGGTGGACTTTTGCACACTGGTCCTTAAAAAAGTTCGTGTACCATGTTCTGTAGAGAGCCGCACTTCATAACCCAATGTTTACCATCTAGGTACTGTGGAGTTGATGGACAGGCAGAAATGTCCCACTCTGGCTATTAGTGAGAAGTAACCCGCGGCTGCCAAAGCGTGTGAGGCATCTGAGCTTGATCCTTTCTTTTATTAGAAGGGGCTCTCAGTGCCCTGGGATGAGATGTTTTCGATCTTGGACATTACATGTTTCAGATTTTAGCATCTTTGTTGATGTTACGAGCCAAGTGTGAGCGCTCCAGGTTCCAGACCTAGGATGGATACCCACGATGGTTTCTTCTTTCTCCTTTCTTTGAATAAACGGACGTGAGTGTCTACTGCATTGGTGACACGTAGTATAAAGATATGCCACTACTGCACTCATGACCTGCAGTATAAAGATATGCCATGAAAGCTACACATACTGGTATGTCATCATTTGCTATTATATTTCTTTTATCTTTGTATGATTTTGCTGTATTTTGGATTTGGACAGACGATCCTTTGAGCAGGGTCCTTCAGGGGTTTCTAGACTTCTTTACCCTGATGGTTTTCTTGAAGTCAAAAAAAAAAGAAAAGAAAAGAGATTCTGTGTTTCTAATTTCAAACTTTTCTGACAAAAGCCAACCTACCTTTATAGGTGCAATTATTACCCTTTCCATTCTTTTTCCTATTTAAACACTCCATTTTCTCCACTTTCCTCCAACTCAGAATCATTCAAAGGGAAGGTGATAATAGAAATGGAAGGTGTTTCTGTTCATCAACTTAAAAATATTTGTGTATTTTGTAGATCTAAGTATGGGAAGGGTTTAGAGTTTGTAAGCACAGCTACCACTCTTGGTCGATCACTTGCTGTGAGAAATATTCATCTTGTATATGAGGGAGGTTGTCGTGGGTTAATGGGGGCTATATCATTTGCTGCATATATAGGAGGTAGTCAAGTTTTAGGTGTCATTCCTGAACCTTTAGCTCAACAAAACATCACTGGAAAGACAATTGGAGAGGAACTTAAGGTATCATCAATGCATGAACGAATGAAGATAATGCTTGAAAACTCTGATGCATTCATTGCCTTACCAGGTGATTTTGGTACCTTGGAAGAAGTTTTTCAAATTGTCTCTTGGGCCCAACTGAACATCTACCATAAACCCATAGGTTTGTTGAATGTAAATAATTTCTTTGATATTTTGTTACTTTTTCTTGACCATGCTGTGGAACAGAAATTTATCACACCTTCAACAAGATAATTTCTTATCTCTGCTTCCACTATTGAGAAGTTGATTAATAAATTAGAAACTTTTGTTCATATACTTGACCCAACAATAGCTCAGATAGATTGGTCAGCAGGAAGCAGTGAGGGAAGTAGGATGAAAAGAAAGCCAGATCTGACACTTCGTTTATAACTCTCCTTTACCTTTGATTTTATTTATCGTACATTGTTTTTGTTTAAATTTGTGTCAGATTTCTCCAACAGGTAATATCTTCTATCCTTTACTGATCTATATTTTAACATTGAGGACAATGTTATGATCTAATTGGGGGGGAAGGATAGTTGACCAAAAAAAATATCTTTTTTTTTAGGAAGTATAATATGATTGTCATGGACTTACTAAACCAATGAATGATGGCAGAGTAAGGAGTAATTTTACTTCTCAGACGCATCTAAATTGGGAAGTATGTTTAGTGATATGACTATCAGAAACCTATTCGTAGTAAAACCAATTAAGGATGGCAGAGTAAGGAGTAAATTTTGGAAACAATTTATTACTCTTGAGATGCATCTTAGTTGAGGAAATAATTATTTTGTGTAGATGTAGCAAATGGATTCTTGGATCTTAGCATAAATTGTCTTCTTTCTTAAAAATCACAAGCTTGGATATGAATGTTGATATGATGGATTGAGAATGATAGAAATATGCCTTGTGAGATTTTGAGCCTATTGATGAATGGATTGAATATCTATACCATTCTCTTCTTTCTTGTGTGATTTTCACTCATGGAATTGTTACTCTAGAACTTGCTTTAATTCTTTTTGAGGCTACATTTTCACATGCATACATTAATATGATTGAGGTATTTTGAAATAGCTACTTTGACCAAATAGCCATCCTTGTATATTTTCTATTGTGTAACCTTTTTGAACTTATTTGACCATTCCTTGTTTTTAGCTCATTTCGTACCTTCAAAAAAAAAGGAGAAAAAAAAAAGAAAAAAAATATTTTTACCCAACCGTAGGGAATAAGAGAGCATTGACCTTGTTCTTGAACAAGTGTGGGGGTGTGTGTGCAAAATGATCAACAAAAAAAAAATTGACCACTGTTGCAATCAAAGGATTATCAGAGTCTAGAATAAAGGTGGATGCTTGGAAACAACAGGAAGAAAAGGAGAATGTTCAAGTCTAACAATGAATTCAATTCACCAATTTGGGATTGATCTTCAACAAAACATTAGTCAAATATTAGTGATTGTCCTTTATGATGAATATTTTTAAACATTTTCTCCACTCTAACTGTACCATAATGCTCTTTTATTCTCTTTGGTATTTATCTTTTCATATCCATATTATCCCCTCTCCTTTACCATGACCCTATTACAACCTTGAATAAAGTCCTCTTAATTTTTGTATACATGTGTTTTGAGTAGCGGAGAAGTAGAAGATAAGCAAGCTTATGGTAGTGCAATTGTTCATGGGTTTAATAGAGTGAAATACTTACCTTTTAAACACTTGAGAGATTGAGAGTGAATTCTGTGAGGATCTATCATTCTTGATTCATTCTTTTCAACTGAAGTTTCTTTGCTTGTTGGTTTGAGATGTGAAGAAATGTTACCTCATTAATGCTTTGATCCCTTGAATTTCAGGTTGTTCTTTTTGCTTCATCGAGTCTTTTAGAGTTTTTAGCTTTTGAGTCTGTGTCATTTTTCTTTGTTTCCTAGCTTTGGTCTTATGTGTTTTGCCCAGGAGTGCAAAAAGCTAAGTGTGGGGGAATTTGATAATCATATATTTTATACATTAATAAACTCTCATTTTTAGTCATTTACACTCTTCATGTACTTAATTGATTAAGCTTGGTTATGTTTTGTAAGATTGGACTCAAATTGGACTTAATTGATTTTTTCAGCATTATTTGGGTCTTATACTATTTCTGTATTTTGGTTATATCTTGAGTTCTAGATGTCTAGAAATTATGAATTTTCCTTGTAGAAAAGCTGAGAGAAAGCTCTACAACTTTGATAGGAGCTCAATGTCTCATTCAGACATCTAGTGGAGCTAATTAGGCTTGGAAGTCAGAACACGAGTTTTGTGATTGGAACCTGAATAGTGTACAGTAATTAGAACATAACTCGAGCTATAGGAGCTTTCTTGAGTTGAAATTTGGAGAGTTGTAAGTTAAGACCCATATCTACGACTTTCATGAAGAACATAAGAGCTCATTCGGATAGCTTGGAGGTGATATTGGGTTTGGAAGTCAAAACAGAGGTGCTGAAACTGGGCCTGAATAGTTTGTAGTAATTGGGTCATATCTTGGGTTGTAGGATGAATTTTTGGATGATTTTGTGCCATTGGAAAGCTGAGACAAAATGCTACAACTTTCATGAAGGCCATGTTACTTCATTCTAATGGCATCCATGAGATCAGCACTGAATGATTTCGGAGACAAAGAATCTCAATAATTTTTCACTCACCAACTCACCATTTGGCATTTTCCACTCATTCATCTACTTATCCACCTACTCTTAATCACCCCCCTTATCATTTTGTATCCCTAATCTTCTATAAAAGGCACCATTGGCTGATCATTTGGAGCTCTTGGTGTTAGGCTTAGTTTTTACAAGTTATGGTTATGCTTGTTTATTGTTTTCCTTTGTTGTAATTTTTTCTTGTTCTAAATTAAAGCTATGTTCATCTTTCTCTTCTTCTTCTCTCTTTCTTTCTTCTTATCTATGAGTAACTAAATCTTCATCTTGCTTGGGTGAATTAGTGAAGCTCTTGGTAATGAAATAAGATTAGATTATTCTATTTCTTGTGCTTAAATGATATATTATCAAATGGACATTATAAGTATTGTATTTTGTTTCCAATCAATTTAGAAACCTTCTTTGTATAATGGAGATCTTGATTTATTATAGACAATAGGATTGGCACAGTGAATGCTTGAACTCATTTATAAATGTTGGTAGATAATTAAAGGAATCATAATATGATTGCATATATAATTAAACTTTGAATGTTATATTTTTCGATTGGAACCTCCGTTGTCTGTGGATTTCAATTGAGTTATAAAGAGAAATAATCTTACCTTTAATTTATTACCAAGAGTGGATCTCTTAACCCAATCAAGTTTTTAAATTCATTTGTGAACATCTTTTATTACTTTTGGTGTTGTGACAAATCTTTTTCTTACCTCAATTAATTTTTCTTCATCAATTCCTTGTGGATCGACCTCAGACTCCCAAGAAATTTATTACTTGAGACAACCTGCACTTGGGTTTGCATCTTTAAATCCCGCAATCAAAGTTCCAAATATAAAATTTGATTTCTAAATCAAATCAAATCATTTCTCATTTTTATTCATTCCAAATACACTTATAATGTTTTCAACTGGATTTCATTTTAAACTCTCATTTCTTTTCGTCCACTATTTCTCTTTCGTTCTTATCCCTTTATTTGACTTTCTATTCACTTTTCCATTCTCACTCTCCTCACTCTCTCGTTCTTACGGTAACACCCTAATACAAATATCTCTACACACCTGCCATATACAAAGATATATAGTACTAACTATGTCACTTCTTAACTAACAACCTTACAATATATCCATAATCACTAATGAAGTCATTATAGAGAGCCTTGAGGGATGCGAAAACATATATATATATATATATATATATATATATATATATATATATATATATATATATATATAGACACACACACACAAAAAAAAAAACATATTAGCCTGAGAAAGGCTTAGTGTGATACATAAACTTTTTACATTACAAACTAGTATAAAAAATTACAAATTTCGTACCATAAGCAATAATACTAAAACTATTCTAGTCTTTCAACTTCTTTTTCTGCTTATTCTTTGAAGAATCTTCATCTAGATTTACATGACAATATAACAAGGTGAGAATTAATGATTCTCAGTACAAGCATACCAAAACCAGTCATACATAATATAACAAACATAATCTTAGCATATAAAGATTAAGATATGTTTAAATTCTCTACAAAGTTTAACTTTAATAACTAGATAAACCGAGTTAGACATACATACTTACATACTCAGTTCATTAAGACCCAAGCATGTTTTACTAGGAACTCTAGTTTCTCGTGTTTACCTATTGTAGGGAGAAAAAATTGCAACCTCATACTATATGTAACTTTAACTTTTGGACAAAAATAACTTGTTCCATTAGGAACTTCTGACTCCCTTCATTTTGGCTAAATGATAATACACATCATGTAAGGTCACATTCATAAGAAAAACACTACTAATCCATCTTAATTTACTTGCATCTGATACACCTCATCACCACATCTTAAGTGATATCTAAAGAAACACTAAGTTTTTGAAGGTGCTAGATACCTACCTAAGGCAATCCACTATTTTTTGTTGCTAAAAGGCCTAAGCTTTTCTTATCTATGCTAAGTGGTTATTTTATTCTTGAAATATCTATAATAGCGTCTTAAGATACTTGAAAAAACATGTATAAGGGGTCCCATCAAGTAGGTAACCCTATTTCAACAAGATAAAAATCTTGTGAAATTCTGTACTAGGCGCTCAGGAGCTAGCCTTTGAGCGCTCAAGCTCTGGTCGCACGCATAAGCACTCTGGGATGGGCACTCAGTGCTCTGGGTGTGCATCAGGTAGAAAATCTCTGGTCATTGGGTGTTCAGGCGCCCAACGCTGGGGCTCAAGCACTAGCACACTAGAACGTATGCCCTGTTTTTCTGGGCATTGGGCACTCAACTCCTGGTGCCTAGGCACCCATACACTAGAACTAATTCTGCAAAACCGTTTTTGAAAAATTAGTTTTTCAAATGAATTTATTCATCAAGCTTATGGATTCCAAGTGATTTCTAATCCTAACATGATCTTTAAACATGATAGAATCATCAAACACCAACTTAATCCCTTTAACACAAATTAATGAGCAAGAATTCAATCACCAAAACCCATTTTTCTAACTTTGAAGATTATAGAGGAACATGGACATAACCAAGTCCTAACTCACAACCAAACATCAAACATACCATAATCAAGCCCTCATCAAGTTCATAAATAAGAATCAAGCAAGGAAACATAAAAAAAAAAACCACTCAAAACCCATTTTTCCATCCATGAACAAAACATGAACCAAAGATAAAGATATGGAGATGAGAAGTTCATAAACATAACACCCCTACCTCAAAGCCTTGATGATAGTGTTAAACTATGGATGATCTTAAGCTTTGCCTTTTCCTTTTTCCTTCATTTTCCCTCTCTTCTTCTTCCTTCTCTTCTTCCTTTTCATTTTCCTTTTCCTCCTCTACTGCAAGGAGTCATGGATGAAGAGAAAAGAAATGAGATAAGGCTTAATGACTTATAAGGACACTTGAACCAAAAACTGAAACTTTACATCACTTAGGAATACTTTGATCTTACTAAATCAAGTTTCCTAACATCCATAGGTATTAGAATAAATCCTAAGATTCATTAAAATACTCATTACATCATTTTCATAAGTTTCCATATCTACGACTCATCAATTTGGTATTAAAACACTCAACTAGTGTACTTAAAAATGCCAAACTGGTTTAGTTTACCTTGAAACTTTAACCACATCTTACTTAGTTCATTTGTGACCTAGAAACAAGTTCTCCATATTTGTTTCCCTTATCCAAGCAACTTATGCCATTAATTGAGTCATTTTAAACTACTTTTCACATTTTATGTTGCAACAAAGTACCTAAACAAATTCAGTTTGTCACAAAATTGAACCAATATGTCAATCAAGTAATATGCTACCTATGTAACCATATACAAGACTAACATGTTATATAGGATATTATATTTCTCTCCTGCTTTTTAAAATTTTGATCTCAAAATTGCTTACCTTGTACAAACAACTCTTGGTGGTTCTGCTGTATATAGGAATCTAGCTCCCAAGTAGCCTCCTTGATGTTAAAGCCACCCTGTATAACCTTCTCTAGAGGAATCTGCTTACCTATAAGCTATTTGACCCCTCTGTCCACAATCCTTACTGGCTATATATCATAAGACAAATCATTTCTTAACTGTATAGATTCATATTCTATGATATGTAAAGGATGTGGATTATACTTTCTTAACTGAGACACATGAAAGACATCTGGTAGGCTACGGGTCCAACTTTCTTTAGAATTTGGTAGGGACTAAGAAAACGAGGATTCAACTTTAGGGTTTTCAATGCTCTACCAATCTCTATTGTAGGAGTAACTCTTAAGAAAACATATTATCCTTCCTCAAACTCAAGAGATCTCCTTCTCTTGTCAGCATAACTCTTTTGCCGACTTTGAGTAGTAACTAACCTATCCTTAATCATCTTGATTTGCTTTGTGGTATACTATACCAACTCAAGACCTAGGATGGTTCTCTCACCTACCACATACCAACACAGTGGCGATCTACACTTCCTTCCGTATAAACCCTCATAGGGTGCCATATCTATGCTAGTGTGATAGCTATTGTTATAGGCAAACTCCACTAGTGGCAAGAATTTATCCTAACTACCTTTTTGTTCTAAAACACATGCTCTAAGCATATCCTCATGGGTTTGGATAATTCTCTCTGTTTGCTCATCTATTTGCGAGTGATAAGTCGTACTAAGGCTTAACTTAGTCCCAAATTCCTTTTTGCAAGGATCCCCAAAATCTAGATGTGAATCTAGGGTCTCTACCAAACTCACGGGGACTCCATGCATCCTAACTATATCTTTAAGATATAACTGAGCTAATCTATCTAGAGGATAGTTAGCTCTAATTGTATAAAGTGGACAAATTTGGTTAACCTATCCACTATGACCTATATTGCATCAAATCCTGGCTGAGCCCTAGGTAGATCCGTTACAAAGCCCATAGAGATCTTATCCTATTTCCACTTAGGGATCCCTAAAGACTATAAAGGTCCTATAGGTTTCTGGTGTTCAATCTTTACCTTTTGGAAAGTTAGACACCTTGACACATACTCTGCTATGTCCTTTTTCATTCCAGGCCACCAAAATATCTTCCATAAGTCTTGGTACATCTTAGTAGCTCTGAGCTGGATGGTATACTTACTCTTGTGAGCTTCCTCTGGAATCTTTTCCTTGATTTCTGACTCTCTTGAAACACAAAGTCTATCTCTAAACTTCATTATCCTGTAACACCCGTGAAAACATGATAGATTTGTATATGGTTACAGAGGTAGCTTAATATTTGATTATCATGTCTGTTAAGTTTTGTGACTTTCTGAGTACGTTTAGGCACTTTGCTGCAACGCTATGTGTGGAAAATAACTATTTTTAGCTCCGAAAATGGCTTAAATTGCTTAGTTAATGGAAATAAATGCAGATATTTTATTTCTAGGTCATAATGTCTGAACTATGCTACAGTTAAAATTTGAGGTTAATCGGAGTTGGTTTGGCATTTTTAAGCATATTGGTTGTGTGTTTTGATACCGGATTGACCCCCAACAGATATTAAAAATTATGAAAATGGTGAAAATAGATTTTTCATGAATCTTAGGATTTATTTGTAATTGTTGGAAGTAAGAAAACTGGATTTGGTGAAATCCAAGTGTTCTTAGTAGATCGGAAGATTACAGCTTGGTCACTTAAGTGACCAAGCCTTTCACGTTTCCCTCTCTGTTGCCTTGACTATTTGAGGCTTCTAAATGAGATATTTAACTCATTTCTCATCTCTTCTCATGGTTGCAAGCATGAAAAGGTAAAGGGAAAAGGAAGCAAGGAACATAGGGAGGAGATTCAAGCAACAAAGGAGAGGAGGAAAGAAAGGAAAGATTGGAGTTGCTCTCAGACTTCATTTTTGGTCATTGGAGGTAGGGGAACCTTATTTTGCTCATCCTTTTATTCTTATCATCTTGTTCATGAGTTTTGGCTTGATGTGAGAATGATGTGTCGAGTGTGTGTTTTGGTGTTTTAAGCTTGAATCTTGTTGTAGAACTTGAGGATGGTTTATTTGTGGTTTGTTCTATGCTTGGTGATGGATTTTTCATCTTATAAACACTCATCATCTCACTTGAGCCAAGAGAGGGGTTTTCGATTTTTAGGATAATAAATGATTCATTGATCCATTTTGGAGTAAGTTAAAGTTGTACGTGAGTTACAACATGTTTATGGACCTTGTGTGGTGTTGGAAATCACTTAGTTTGGAGTTTTGGATGGTAGGAAGGCCATTGTTCCTTAATGGAATAGTGGCTGAATTTTGCAGAATTCTCTGTCGTAGGGTCACGCCTGAGGCATGACTGAACAACGTCTAGATGTGGTTGAGACAGAGAGGGTCACGCTTAGACGTGACAAAGCTGTGCCTAAGTGTGGTTTCCTGGAAGTTATAAGGTTGTTGCCCTTCCACCTTCACGCCTAGGCGTGGCTTCCAGACTTGAAGAGGAGTTGAAATGTGATGCAGTGGAGCTTAATAAAGGTGTGGTTTCTTCTTTTATGCTTCTTAATGAGTATGGAGACTTTAATAGGAGCATTTAGTGAAGTGAGAATGTTATAAATCAAGAATGATTTGTTATGTTAATTATGAGAAATAATTAAGCATAGATATATGTATATATACATGTATCGTGTGTTGTGATATTAAGGATAGGTTTTCTTATGGTTTTGAGGATGAATTTCTTTGTTGGTTGGTTAAGATCATGTTGTTAATGGATTTCACTACTTGAAGTATTACTTTTCTGGATGGATTTCCAGTGCTTGTCCAAGGTTATAGATGTGACTTCCATTTCTTTGTTCACGATACATGCATTCATGACATTGCCATGGACTTGGTATTATACATTATTCATTTCATCTTTGGGTTATTGCATAGGCATATACAGTAGACATAACTTGGCATATCATGACAATTATATGGGTAATTGTTATCATTCATTTATAGTTCATGGCATGCAATTGTATGGGCGGTTGCGTACTTCTGAGAGGGAAGTGTTATGTGCTTCTGTGATTGAAATGTTGATTATTTAAATGTGTAATATTTATGAACGTATAAGTTACTGGTTTTGGAATACTTCTATTGAGATGTGATTTCTTATCCCGATTACGTTGCCTTGTAAATCTATGTGCGAGTTCTTCTAAAAGAGAGAAGAAGTGATGTGAAGACTAGTATAGTATTGTTATATCAAATTTTGGATTAAAGCTTGTATTTATTATTCTTGAACAAGTGTGTAAAAGCTTATGTATTACAATATGCCCTTCTGAGGCAATGATGTATATATAACTTTTAGTTTATCGTGGCTCTTTATAGAAGTTTGCATGATTTTTATGGAATAGAATTGTGGTTTATGGTTAAAAGTGACATAGCCAGTATTGATTATCCTTTATGAATGCATGTGTCTTGAAGCATGTCAATTGGTTTTTGATGATAACAAAGACAAAGATGAAGATTAAAGAGCAAAAGAGAAAACCAAGATCAAAGGAAGAAATCAAGAGGTTTAGATATATGCATTAGTACATCAATGTTAAATGCTCCCAAGATATCTTAAATGGTTTTTCAAAAATGATTTGAATCAATATGGTTTTCAAAGATCAATTCCTAAAAAGAGAACTTCTTTTTCTTGGATCATGCCAAACAATGTTCAATATTATTTAAATCCACGTTTTCTAAAGTTAGGAATGACATGAATCCTTTTTAAGGCTTGAAAAATGAGTTTAAAGTTTATTGTAATCGATTACCAAAGTTTAGTAATCGATTACAAGCTAAACAGAAGCCTTGTAATCGATTACACCATCCATGTAATCGATTACCAGAAAGTCAGAGGACCTGTAATCGATTACACCAAAGATGGTAATCGATTACACCAAAGATGGTAATCGATTACACCAAAGATGGTAATCGATTACCATGTTCCTGGAAAGACAAGAACACATTCAAAGGGCCATGTAACAGATATTGTAATCGATTACCATAAAGTCAGAGGGCGTGTAATCGATTACACAAGTCATGTAATCGATTACCACAAGCCCATAAAACCAAGAACACATTCTATCTTCAATGTAATCGATTACCAAAACCCTGTAATCGATTACCAAGGTTCTAACATGCCCAACGGCTATCTTGAATGCATTAAATGCTTGGCTTCAACCACCCTCCAACGGCTCTTTTAATGAATGGGCTTTAAATACAATTATTGGGGCATCATTTATGGTTGTTCTTGAACCTGAAACATCTTAGCAATTCATCAAAACGAGAATCAATCTCTGAAATCCTTTTTGCTCTATTTTTTACTAATCTTTGAGATATCATTTGTGAGCATTCTTAGAGCTTCAATTTGTATCATCTACTCTAGTGAGAGCTTCTGAATATCAATCTTAATTGCTGTATAAGAGAGAGGGTGAGGTATCCCTCCAATTTGTAAAGGGTGAGGCATCCCAAGGAGTTGAGGGCTCAAGTTTGTAAAGGTAGTCAAGCACCTATTGAAGCTTGAAGATATAATGGAAAATCTTGAGTGGTTGCTTGAGGACTGGACGTAGGTCACAAGTGGATTGGTGGCTGAACCAGGATAAATTATTGTGTTTGATTCTCTAAACCCTTCTCTTTATATTTGTGTATTGCTTATATTCTTACTTGTTTACTTCTCTCTTAGTTGGTTATTAAGCAATATATATTGTTCTTATCAATTCATTCATTTGAAAAAGTCAATAGCTTCAACGAAAACTTCTTCATGTGTAAAGAGCTTAGCAGCTTCAAGAGAAAGTGATGGCCTCTTCAAATGGTTTTTCTGATAGTTCTTCTCTTTATAGACCTCCCTTTTTCAATGAGGATGGGTATTCTTATTGGAAAGAATGAATGAAAATTTTTATTGAAGCTATTGACTTAGATGTGTGGGATGCTGTTGAAAATGGTCCTTTTGTCCCCACACAAGTTGTAAATGGTGTGAGAATTAATACACCAAGAAGTGAATGGACGGATGATGATAAAAAGAAGGTTCAATACAACTTGAGAGCCAAGAATATCATTACTACCTCTTTAGGGTATGATGAATTCTTTAGGGTGTCAAATTGTAAGATTGCTCAAGAAATGTGGGATACATTGCAAGTAACTCATGAAGGTACAAGTGAGGTAAAAAGATCTAGAATTAACACACTCACTCACGAATATGAATTATTTAGAATGAACCAAGGAGAAAGCATTCAAGAAACGCAAAAACATTTTACTCATAATTAATCATCTTGCTTCATTGGAAAAAACTTTTACCAATGAAGATCTTATTAACAAAGTTTTGAGATGTTTGAGCAAGAATTGGCAACCCAAGGTGACGGCAATATCGGAATCAAGAAATCTTGCCTCAATGACTTTGGCCACTCTCTTTGGAAAGCTTCAAGAACATGAGTTAGAACTAAACCGATTAAGTCAAAGTGAGGAGCAAGATAAGAAGAAAAAGGGGATTGCTCTCAAGGCCACCTCCTTAACAATTTATAATGAGGATGAAGATGATGAAGACGGTATTGACAATCTTGAGATGAATGAAGAAAACTTTAGCCTCCTTGTTAAGAGATTCAGAAGATTTCTTAAGAAAAAAGGAACTCAAAGAAGACCACCTTTCCCTCCTAAAAGGTCATTTCAAAAAGGAGAAGGAAGCTCTTCTACTCCAACTTGCTATGAATGTGGAAAACCCGGACATATGAAGATGGAATGTCCGATTTATCAAAAGAAGATGGAGAAGTTTGAAAAGAAGCCCTTCAAAGAAAGGAAAGGAAGAAGAGCATACATCGCTTGGGAGGACAACGATATGGACTCCATCGATGACTCGGAGGATGAGGAAGCCCACCTTTGCCTTATGGCAAATGGAGAAGAAGAAGAGGAAAGTGAAACCGAGGTAACCTCATCTAACCTTGAACTATCTCCTTCATATAATGAATTGCAAGATGCCTTTCAAGAATTGCATGATGAATCCATGAGACTCACCAAAATGGTTTTAACTTCTAACAAAACAATCTCCTTAATGACTAACAAAATTTCTACCTTAACTAAGGAGATTGAAGAACTCAAAGTTGAAAATGAGACTCTAAGACTTATTGATGCCAACTCATCATGTATGATCTGTTCTTCACATAAAAATGTACCCACACCCTCATCTTGTTCTTCATGTAAAGAATATGAAATTGAAATTGAGGATTTGAAAAACACTCTTACAAAATTTACTATGGGAAGAGATAATTTGAATGTATTACTAGGGAAACAAAGATGTGTCTTTCAAAAAGCCAGTTTAGGGTATAATCCCAACAATCAACAAAAGTTTCTAAAAAACTTCTTTGTTTCCTCAAGTACCTCAAGTAGTCCCTTCATTAAATGCTTTCATTGTGGAAAGAAAGGGCATAGTACATCAACATGTAATGTAAGGAAGAAAACCAATAACAAGATTGGAACTAAAATGGTTTGGATTCCTAAAGGCACCTTGCCTAACTCTAACACACAAGGACCCAACAAAACTTGGGTACCAAAAGCCAAAAATTGAAATGTGTTGTAGGTGTGCTTGAAGGCCAAGAATGGACTTTGACATCTCAAAAGTGGCTGGTGCAAGCACAAGATCAGGAAATACTCCAAAGTTCTCTTCCTTGTCTCCATGAAGCTTGGACTTGAAACCTTTGGATAAGTAGAGATTTGTTATATGTTTTTACTTGCTTTGAAGTAGTACTTTTCTAGCTTTATATCTTGAAAATATCTCTGTATGTGATAATATGCTGGATAAGTTCACTTCTTAGTTGAAATAACATATTTGATGTAAAACATCCTTGAACTTGGCTTATTAGATCAATCATGCATATAAACTCTTGCTACACAATTGTAATGCATAATCTCATTTCTACTGCATAATGAACTTATTTGCTGTATGAACTGCAATCTTGTTGTATAATGCATGATTTTACAGCATAATCTGTGATCTTCTGCAAAATGATGCATACCTTGTCTCTCTTGCTGTATAAAGTCTCAATCCTCTACATAATCTGTCTTTTTGCTGCATAATATAGTGTTTTTGTTGCACAACTACCTTGATTTAATCAATTTTGAATCCAATACTGACTTGAGCGTCAGAGGTTCCCATTTAGCTATTTTGCAGGTACTTCATCATGTCAAAGACCTCTAAGAAGCTCAAAAACTTCACCAATCCATCAAAATAATGTAATTCTTGGTAAAAGTAGCAAATTTGCATGATTATGTGTTTTGGATCATAATCTGATCAATTTCTATGCTTGCATGCTGTTTGGAATTGATTTGGAATGCTTTGGAACAAAATTGAAAGGTTTAAAATTTGTCATTTACTGTTTAAAATGCAAAAACTGAGTTTTAGTAATCTGGTAATCGATTACAAGACCATTGTAATCGATTACAGAGGCTCTGCCATGTGTTCCAAGCCAAGTCAGAAAGCAGGTAATTGATTACACCTCCAATGTAATCGGTTACAACATTCCCAGAGAGCATGTAATCGATTACACAAACCTTGTAATCGATTACAAGGAAAACAAAACACGTGTAATCGATTACAATAAAAGGGTAATCGATTACAAAGCCTTATTTTTCACAATCGTGCTTAATCTTGATGTTCTATTCTTCATGATGCTTTCCTTATGCCTAATCTTTATCTAACCCCATTTGCTCTTGTATATGACTCTGAATTCTTTTGGCATAAGTGATAAATACTATCTATGATTTCTTTTTCATATGCATTTGCTATTGGTATCACATATTAATGTGCTAAACTGCTTATACTCTGATATTGATCCTGCTGGGCTGAAATGATTATACAATGCTGAATGCTTATGTTGTTTTTGATAATGCCAATGGGTGAGAGATTAGTGAAATATGTTGCATGCGTACGGGGGAGCTTTTGCACTTTTACATGAAAATCATTTATCCTATCTTATGCATGCATTACGGGGGAGAGTTGCGCTTAAATCTCTGATATACATACATATATGCAATTGTTTCTCTTCCTATTCAATGTTTAGTTTGTCATCATCAAAAAGTGGGAGAATGTGAATGCATGTGTCTTGAAGCATGTCAATTGATTTTTGATGATAACAAAGACAAAGATGAAGATCAAAGAGCAAAAGAGAAAACTAAGATCAAAGGAAGAAATCAAGAGGTTTAGATATAGGCATTAGTACATCAATGTTAAATGATCCCAAGATATCTCAAATGATTTTTCAAAAATGATTTGAATCAATATGGTTTTCAAAGATCAATTCCTAAAAAGAGAACTTCTTTTTCTTGGATTATACCAAACAATGTTCAATATTATTTAAATCCACGTTTTCTAAAGTTAGGAATGACATGAATCCTTTTTAAGGCTTGAAAAATGAGTTTAAAGTTTATTGTAATCGATTACCAAAGTTTAGTAATCGATTACAAGCTAAACAGAAGCCTTGTAATCGATTACACCATCCATGTAATCGATTACCAGAAAGTCAGAGGACCTGTAATCGATTACACCAAAGATGGTAATCGATTACCATGTTCCCAGAAAGACAAGAACACGTTCAAAGGGCCATGTAATCGATTACACAGATATTGTAATCGATTACCATAAAGTCAGAGGGCGTGTAATCGATTACACAAGTCATGTAATCGATTACCACAAGCCCAGAAAGCCAAGAACACATTCTATCTTCAACGTAATCGATTACCAAAACCCTGTAATCGATTACCAAGGTTCTGACATGCCCGACGGCTATATTGAATGCATTAAATGCTTGGCTTCAACCAGCTTCCAATGGCTCTTTTAATGAATGGGATTTAAATACAGTTGTTGGGGCATCATTTATGGTTGTTTTTGAACCTGAAACATCTTAGCAATTCATCAAAACGAGAATCAATCTCTGAAATCCTTTTTGCTCTATTTTTTACTAATCTTTGAGGTATCATTTGTGAGCATTCTTAGAGCTTCAATTTGTATTATCTACTCTAGTGAGAGCTTCTGAATATCAATCTTAATTGCTGTATAAGAGAAAGGGTGAGGTATCCCTCCAATTTGTAAAGGGTGAGGCATCCCTTTGTTTGAAGAGACTCAAGCTCAAGGGTGAGGCATTCCAAGGAGTTGAGGGCTCAAGTTTGTAAAGGTAGTCAAGCACCTATTGAAGCTTGAAGATATAGTGGAAAATCTCGAGTGGTTGCTTGAGGACTGGACGTAGGTCACAAGTGGATTGGTGGCCGAACCAGGATAAATTATGTTTGATTCTCTAAACCCGTCTCTTTATATTTGGGTATTGCTTGTATTCTTTCTTGTTTACTTCTCTCTTGGTTGGTTATTAAGCAATATATATTGTTCTTATCAATTCATTCATTTGAAAAAGTCAATAGCTTCAACAAAATTCAATAGTCAAGTGTTTTGCGAACTTGTTTTATAAACTCAATTCACCCCCCTCTTGAGTATTGAAGCCACTTGGTAACATCCTTATATGTGTAAGATGTATCAGGATACCAATATTGAGCTCAAACTCACAAAATCATACCAAACTCAATCAATTAAGAATATGGAGAGTGTAAATGACTAAACATAGGGGTTTCTTAATGAATAAAATATGTGATTATCAATCCTCAGGAAAAATACAACTGAGGTCAATCTCAAACCCTAAGTTGGGTAACTTCTTATTGTACTCTCAACCATCTCAAGGCATAAATTACAACTTCTGGACCTTGCATGAGCACACATCCTAGATCTTAATATGTAGCACCATAAAACACCTTAAGTATTTCATTGGATTCGGGTGGAATCAAAACTGGAATATTCGCTCGACCCTTGAAAACTTTCTCTGTACGAGTAGGTCCATGATTTTTTTTTTGTAAATTGAGTAAGAGATTCCGCTATCTTGGAGATTTCATCGACGCTTCCTTGATAGAAACCAACTAACTTTGTAAGTTACTAGGGTGTCATGGTTTCCAGTCTTTCCCATTGCAAAACTGTTTCAACTTTTAACGGACTCACAACAATCCCTTCATTTGAATTCTCATGATTCAAAACTGAGCCTCCTTTAACGAGAATTCGCACTCTGATACTTAGGCATTCGTCCCTTCTCTTTTAAAGTCTGGAAAATTGGATCGAGATGTTCAACATGTCTCTCCACGCGTTCGAGAATAGATCGGAATGTCGTTGATAAAGACAACAACAAATCTGTCTAGATAAGGACAAAAGATTTGATTCATGTTATTTATGAACACAACAAGAATATTTGTCACTTCGAACGGCATCACGAAATACCCATAACACCCCAATAGCGCATTTGAAAAATCGTCTTGGGAACATTTCCAATTTCCCATGAACTGAATGATGACCAGGATGTACATCTATCTTGGAGAGAACAACGACTCCCTTCTCGTTGATCCATCGAATCGTTCATCTTTCTCTGAGGATACTCCTCCTCGGTCGTAACCTTATCCAACTGGTGACAGTCCTTATCTCACTGAGAAGTTCCATTCTTCTCCTTAACTGATAACATTGTAGCTCATCGTAAGAAATTCATTGATTATGATAGCAACATTCATATTCTCGTTACTTTTGTTCTCCACAAAAGATAACACGTATCCTTGGACTTCTTTTCCTCACAAGGCTTCAACTTTGTTGGCCATTACAAATTTAAAAGCCTTAGTTTCGAAAATCGCTAAGGTTTTCATCGGAACGCTCTAGCAGATAATAACTAGAAAACGACCGATCAATTTCTAAAATCATGAACTCTAATAGGTATGATTTTAGGTAAGCAAGATAGATCAATAAAAGATTCAATCTTTAGTAAGAACAGGATAGATTAAACAAACTTAGTTGTCAATGATAAGTCTTAGTAACGGAAATGGAAACAACTAAGTCGAAGATAAGAAAGATACAGATGAATCCAAATGATCCATACAGTTACAAATTGTAAAAGAAGGGGTTACCCCCAGAATTATACAGCATGATTACGGGATCATCATTTGAGGCATAACTTCCATTGTTTAGATCTCCAAATTGAGAGGTCTCAGCACCACCCAAGGTATAAGTTCTGGCTTCTGCTTGTGGTTTCACAGCCCTTGCGGCATCGATTGAAGACTTTGATTTGCATGATTGCAGTTGCGGGAGACGTGTCCAGGCTTTCCACATTTAAAACAGATTATCCCTTTGATCTTACACTCTCTCGTGAAGTGGTTCTTTTCGCATTTCATACATCTTGGCGAAGATGTCGGGGTCTAACTGGATCTACCACCACTAGCACTTTCTCCAGGAGTTGGGTGTTGTTGTTGTTTCCCTGATACCCATGAACATGGTTTTCGTTTAAACTGGTTAGCCTTTCTATTATTCTTCCTCTAGAATCTAGGCAGCCCATGGTTGCCCCGCATCCGATTGTCTTCCAACAGATTCTGAGCCTCAACTGCCAATTCTCGTTGCTGCGTGGCCCTTTGATCTTGGTGAGTTGTCACTTCAGCTATCCCTTGCATTTCTTCTGCAGTCGCAGCTATACTCCTATTGTATTATCCTTCGCTCACATGCGTACGTCTGCCACGAGCCATCGCCCTTGCATGTCCATTGCCAGCCATTGACTTTCTTCGAAGATGGATAAAACATAACACAACAAAACAAATGTAATTATTTCAAACAACATTGTCTCCTCTCAGAAACTAAACACACAAAATCGCACAATTCAAACAAGACAAGTTCAATTCACGAATCCTAATAATCTCCAGCTCGAACCTCTTCCTTCTGCCTTCTATGGCGTAACCCCTTGCAAGTCGTCAGCCCCGAACAGCTTCTCGAACCAAATTTACACTAGTTGTTTCTTTCTCCAAAAGATCGATTTTCTAAAACCTCTTGATCTCCTTACAAAAGGATTCCTATTTTTCCTAGTATAGTATGCCTAGGTGAAGTCATAGTTTCTCGTACACATAGAATATTACATATTGAGTAGGCCAGTCCTCAATATCATGCAACTGTATAACAGTAGCTACTAACATTCAACCTATGGCAAGCCATGCATTCCTTTCCCATCATCTCAATCAAGAGACAAGGAAGTGCACAACATATAAAAATTCTAATATGCCTAGACATAGTAAGTCCATACCCCAGCTCAATAGGACGAACTGCTCTGATACCACCTAGTATAACACCCCTTGATATAGCAATCATAGCACAATCGTCATTACACCACAGTTGCTAGATCTAAGCGTGTCATAACCTCAACAGCAGTAATTTCAAAATTTAAGTTATTTCCATTATACATTAATAGAAAATAGGAGCCTCGAATGAAACATAATTAGTACCTAATCATTTGATACACAACCACTGAAATATAAGCATATTCCATACATATATATATTATAGTCATCCTTAATACAAATCACTGATAACACAATATAATACTTGCAGAGTCAAATAAAATACAATGGGAATTAAAATACAAAAGGGAAAAGTAGTAATCCTTGGGAGAGGCACTACTAGCGGACAAAGCCGCAACTCCCTTGCTCGTGACGCTCGGTGTCCCAGTCAACACGACAGGTCTCAATGCCCCCACGAATTTATAATTGCATGTAACCGAAGAAATCTCGTCCAAACGCCAGATCAAGAATAATGATATGCCCCAATCCAACTAGCAAAGGTGTGGCCCCTCGTCTTCTTCTTCACGATCTTTTATCAAATATATATATATATATATAACAGAAATACAAGAATACAAGAAAGAGGTGAGATATCTTACTTACATTACCAACTATGGTAGTAAGGAAACAGAACGACGTAGAGTGCCCATATAACTTTTCAGCACATATATTCATCAATAGTGATAATAAAATGAACAGTAAGAGCAGGACAACAATACATAGCAGCAAGAATCAACAATAACAGGTAACCATCAATAATACCCGAAGCAGTCAACAAAGTCTCAGATAATGAACAATTAGAACATTTTAGATAATTATGGCATCAATATCACAATAGTATAATCATCATATAAAAGAGTGTCATATGATATGCGGACTCTCGATGCCGACTCTCGATGCCGACTCACAATGCATGTGCAATTGTTACCAAGATTTTTTATTCCATTTCAAAGATGAACATTCCAGTAGATTTGCCCTCCCTTCAAAGACAGTCTATGGGACCACGAAGAGAATAGTGTTAGTCAGGACACCCACAAAGCATTGCAAAGGTTCTTCATGGCCAGAAATCATAGGGGTATATATATATAAAAATGAATCACCACGCCCCGATGCCTCCTAGATCCTTCCCACGGGATCGCACTATTCAATTCTCGTTCATTTACCATAAAAAGAACAGTGATTTATTAGGCTCATAATGCGTGCAATCGGTATACATCGCGCCTTACGCCCCTCTATAGATCCATCACAGACCTCACCATTCAATTCTCATTAATTTACTACATAAAGAATAATCATTTGTCAGGCCCGTAATACATGCAATCGGCATACACCACATCTTACGCCCCCCCATAGATCCATCATTGGCCATGTTATTCGGTTGACATTCATAGGCCCATACAGCCTTTTAACAGTTATCGACTGAGCAATTTGTTCAATGCATATTGATTCAATGCATAATCATAGGCTCATCCAGCCTTTTAACAGTCATAGACTGAGCAAATTGTTCAATACGTTAACTCAATTCAAAATCATAGGCTCATCCAGCCTTTAAACAGTCATTGACTGAGCAAATGTCTAATGCATATTGACTCCATGCACAATCATGTTCACAAATACTTCACAATACACAATTTTCCATAGTATGCCCCAGTTAGGCCAATTCAAATATTAATAAGTTTTATGAGATTATTATAAAGTTCCACTTAAATTATCATCTCTTATAAATTCATTTTCTAGAGAGATTTCTCTTGAAGTCCTTATTTAAGCCTCATTCCTTTAGGTTGATCAAGTTCCTTAATCTACTCAATTATGCTCACTTAAAATTTACTCGAAGGTTTTACAAGTCTCACAACTCTCTTATTCTTCCTCTATGTTCAAAATCACTTGACTCTCATTTTACACAAAGTCAATCTACTTCCTAGAATCCGTGATCAAAACCATGGCCTCCCAAAGTCCATTACTAACATCAATTCCTCCCATTTTATACATTGATTTCTTGATATCATTTACTTAAATTTTAGTTCATAAAGGTCAATCCAATTCCCTAAATTTCAAGGTCAAAACCGTGGCTTCAAATTGGGTTAATAAACCCTTAAAATTTTCCATCTCAAATTCCAACATTAATATTCAAATCTTTAATTACGTAGCTTCATTTTATTATGTACAAAAACCAATTGTCAACCCAAAATCTTCTCAAAACTGTGGCCTTCATGTTAGGGTAGGAAACTTCAAATTTTCCATTTAACAACCCTAACATGATCAAGCAATTTCAACACATCCAATACATTCAAGAACATTATACAAGTATCAATTTCAATTAAAAATACATAATTATGTAAAAATTTATCAAACAAAGTAAGCACACAAAGATGAATTTCTCCATCAACAATCACACAAAAGTCTCCTCACTACCAAGATAGGTTGAAGAGGATTATCTCCCTCTTACCTAAAGGAAGAACACAAAAATGATCTCCTATTGCTTCTTGGTGGATTTCGGTTTTGGGGTCTTCAAAACCCTAAAATCTCTAACACAGAATCAATGTTAAGCTTAGCAAAGGATGGATCTTTGGCCTCCAATGAGACCATTGAACACAATAATGAAGAGAAAAAAAGAAGAAAGGTAGAAGCTTTACCTTAAAGTTAAGAGCTTTACCTTGGGTGATAATGGTGGAGAAATGGGTTTTTGAGAAAACCCCCCTACATAGAAGTTGTAGAGGAGGTTGAGAGAAGTGTAGAAATGATGTTTATGAAGAGAAAAGTGAAGAGAAATAATCACATTGGTGGGTGGAAATTTCGTGGTTGAGAGGAGGAAGAAGAGACAAAATGGAGGTGAAGATGGAAAATGTAGAAACTTTCTAAATAAAGAAGGTAAAGGAAGTAAAAGTGAGTGTAGAAATGAGCTTGGTGAAGAGAAAAGATGAAGAAAAATGGTGGAGGATGGGGCTGCAATTCCGTGCTTGAGGTGGAGAGCAGAGAGAAGGAGGAGAAACTTGAAGCAGATGAAGTTTTAGAAAGATAAGTGAATAGGTAAGTAATGAGATATTTTTGGAGTGTTTAGGTTAAGTGTGGGAAGCAATTTTGCTTTCCATTTTTCCCATGGGTCCACGGCAATAAGAGAGTGAGGGAGGGGGAGAGACTTCTCCAACAAGCTAAGGGCAAGGTGGTCATTTGGTGGTCAAAGTTTCTCAAAGAAATTTTGAAGAAAGTACACAAATTTGAATTAAAGTGGATTTGATTTGACATAAAGTGGATTGCATTAGGATAAGGTGATAGGATTTCTAATGCATACTATTACGCAATGGACAATTGTTACAGTTGACAAAAGTCAGTATTAACTGCCAAGTAGATAAAATTACACAGTGATTTATTGCTCTGTCAGATCAAATCTCTCGAAAAATGCAAAACCTCGTAAATTGTGTCCAGCCTCGAGTTTAGTAAGATCTCCCATCGACGTTTTCACAGTTCAAGGTTCTCGAGAAAAATATCTCATTTTCCCAAGCCTGCTCAATCTGTACGTAAAATGAGAAATAATATTAAAATATTCTGCGTTCTTAGAAAAAATCCAAAAAATTTCACAAAAATTTCAAATATTATAAAATGATCATTTATCTTGAAATTATTAGTTTTCGGGATGTTACCCTAGCTCTGCTCAGCATGCACGTAAAATGAGAAATAATATTAAAATATTCCACGTTCTCAGAAAAATGCAAAAAAATTCCCAAAATTCCCAAATATTATAAAATGATTATTTATCCTAAAATTATTAATTTTTGAGATGTTACACTACTCACTTCAACCATTTTGGTGGTGAGGGAACCTTTGTTTGCTCACTTTGTTTGGTGATTTTGTGTGTTTATGTATTCTTGAAATTTGATTTATGCTTAATAGATGATCTTAAATGTATTGGATGTGTTGAAAATGCTTGATGGTGTTAGGGTTGTTAAATGAAAAATTTGGAGTTTCCTACCCTAATGCTATGTCACAGTTTTGAATAGAAATTGGGAATTTAAATTGGTTTTTGTACACAATGAAATAAAGCTTATGTGATTAAAGGTTGAATGATAATACTAATATTGATGAATGGAAAATTTTAAGGGTTTAATACCCTGGGGTGAGGCCACGGTTTTGATCTTGAAAATTGAGAGATTGGATTGGTTTTGTGTAAACTAAAATTTAAGTGATTAGATGTTGATTGGTTAAGGCATAAAATAGAAAGAAATTGGAACCTTGGTGGCTGAGGGAGGTCACAGTTTTAGAGAGAAAATTTTGAGGTAAAATGATGCACCTTTGGAGATTAGGAATTTAGAGACTTGCATAATCCATAGTCAAGTGGAAGAATTAAATTGAGAAATGACTTTTGAGAGTGCCACGGTTTTGATGGGCTATTCAACTAAAATTTTCATAATTGACCAAAGCTTAAGACTTTGAAATGTGAGGATCCATAATATGGACTTATGGTAATTGATGAACCATAGATATAAATTGATGTGGGGAATTGATTTGATGTTATTGTGGACCCTATGTGGGCTAAGTACTTGTTGACTGTGTACTTCAAAAATGATTATATATGTCATTGTGGTATGCTCATGATGAATGCATCATTGATAAACATGTGTGATGTATATGGTGTCGTCATGCATATGTGTTGTCTGTTAGACATTGTTGGAAAGGCCATGTTGCCTAGGAGTTTGAATAACACCTATGTGCGGGTGCGAATAGACTAGCGTAGGGTCATAGTGGTTGGCCTTGGGGACGTCGGGGTGCAGGTGTCTCACAATGGATAGTGGTAGTTCCAATGAGTCCGTGGGATAGACCGATGCAAACGCACCAACGATCTGGACTGAGACGTTGTCCTATATCGTGATCAACTGTTGAGGTGCCATGTATGAGCCATTTTGCGCAAATAATTTTTATGTGATAAGCACAAGGCCGACGGTATACTGGCATTACTCTTTGATCATTCACTCTGAAAATGTTTATGTCTAGCTCCATGGAGTAGGAACTTGGTACCATTTGCATTATGAACCGTCAGTCTCATAATTCATTCAGCATGAACATTTATAACTGTGGAATAATATTTGTTCTTATTACCGAAATAATTACTTGACTTGTTTACTGTTGATGATTCTTATTGCTGTTTAATATTGTTTTGCTTCTACTGTAAACTTTAATTATCACTGTGTTAATGTGTGGGCGTCCAGCACCGTTTGTTTCCTTGCTGCCATTATGGTACTGAAAGCTGGGTGTCTCACCTCTTTTTGTATTTTCTCTTTTGTCAGTTTGTGTACTTCTGAGAAGGCGTTCGTGAGGAAGACAAGGAAACACCAGAGTTTCTAGGTTTTTGGCCGCATTACGATTAGAGTTGCTAAGGATGTCATCACGTCCACGCTGCTTCTTGGGGTACGTGAAGCTGACCTTTCACGGAGGACCCGATTGCTGGCACATTCACGTACATACGGACCACTGTGTCTACCGCGGGGAGCTGACAATGTCTTTGGCTTGGGGCCGTTATGACACTCCTGTTTTTGAGTTTTCTGCTTTTGTTATCTTAGAGTTTTACCTACCCATCAGGGATATGTGGGGTGACATGTACTACTCCCCACGAGAGGACTCTTTTCTCTTCACTGCTCGGGTTTCCACCCGAAACTCGGTCACTCCGATGGCAATTTCATCTGATGATGAGGACCCTGAAGAGGACCCAGCTACGGTCCCTTCTCGTCAGTCATAGGGGCTGATATTGTTGGTGACTACTAATGGCTAACCATCTATCTTTTTGGGAAAGCCTGATGTTTTGCCATTTTAGATGGGTGTATATTTGTATCTCTTAGGGTGGGTACATCTTTTACTTTTTTTTATAATTCATATTGTAATTAAACAGGCTGATTATATTATAGATGTATGATATTCAACACTGTGTTGATTTTATTGTATCTGTAATTACTGCTATCTTTTACTGTTATTTAAAGAAATCAATAAATCAAAAAAAATGTGTACACATATTTCAATATTCGATTACTTTATAATCCAAGAATGCAAATTATTTAATCACATGTTAAAAATGAACCCGGTCTAAATTAATCAATGAGTTTACTATTTTTCGCAATTTATTTTGTTTCCTTATGTTATGGTGCGACGTCCCTTCTTCGTTGTATTTGAGAAAAAAGGGGCGTTACAGATACTGCTCATGTTCTTCCATTGTCTTGGAATAGATAAGGATGTCATTGTAACACCTCGAAAATTCATATTTTAATTATTTTTGTTGATTCTTAATTATTTTTATTAATCTGACTTGATTTTCGTGAATTTTATAATTTTTATGATTTTTAGGAATTTTTAGAAGTTTTTATGTTTTTTATTATTTTAATATTATTTTTGGGATCTGTATATGAGCCTTTGTATTTATTTATTTCTGTTGATTCCTAATTATTTTTACTAATCCGATTTGTTTTTTGTGAATTCTTGTGTGTTTTTATATTTTGAACTATTTTAATAGTATTCTCGGACTGTATGTGAGCCCGGGGCGAGCCCGGAAAAATAAAAATTTTTTGGAGTCAAAAAATTTTATATTGTTGATTCGGAGACGGGGGATGTTATTAAACCCGAAATTGGAAACAGTTTTTGATGTTTTGTTCTCTACGATTTTATCTGACAAAATAAAATTGGGGTATGTTTTATTATCCATTGGATCATATCTTTCGGAAAAATATCTAGTGGATGATTCTAGACACAAGTCTACTCACTCTGTAACACCCCTTGACTTAATAACCACAGCACAATCGTCATTATGCCACAATCACTAAATCTAGACGTGCTACAACTCAATCCATAAATTTAAAAATTTGATCATTGTGCATATATAGAAAATATGAGCCTCAATATGAAATATATGTATATTTACTTGAATCCAAAACATAACATCAACTTAAATAAAGATACATTTCCATAATCCATGCATAAAGATAACATATAACAATGTTAAACATAAGTTTACATAGAGTAACTACCATATAAAAGTTCGACCTCTCCCAAAGTCAAACATCTGGAGAGAAGGGTCCTGCACTTGATCCCCCTCCGGATCCCCAATAGATGAACTTCCCCTTTGAGACACGTCATGATGCATAGGAACCTGAATAAGTGACATAACCGAAACCTCTCTGGGAAAGAGGTGGCGATCATCCCATAACTCCCCAATGGGTATAGGGAACTCCACATGCATAAAAGTATGAAAGATGCTCGTAGCAACTCCAGGATAATTACCACTCCGAATTAGGGTCACATCCCCTATATACATAAAACGCTCCGCATCACGGTCGAAATGTCAGGCTTCCATGCCTCCATGGAACTGTATCCACATGAAAGTGAAGAAAGCTTATCCAAATGCCATCGTAAAAAGACAAAAGTCAATCCCAAACTAAACTAAGCTAATTCAATTTGCTCTTTCCGCAGTCTTTATCCAAACATAAGCATAAGACAAAGTCATACAACAAAGAGGTGAGACATCCTACTTTTATTACCAATTATGGCAATAAAGAAACATAATGGTGCAGGACGCCCACATAGCATAACAACAATATTAAACACCAATAATCACATACGATAAAAGAAACAACAACAGAGTCTCCTATGATAAAATAATAAACAATAAAATAGTTCAAATAATCATAACATCATTAAAACAATACTCCAATCATCATATAAATGAATAAATACATAAATGCCAAATGATATGTTGACTCACTATGCACGTGCACATGGTACCACAAATCCTACTCTGTGGAGCTAGACATAAACATTCAGAGAGAATGATCAGGGAGTCATGCTAGTATCTCGTCAGCCTAAAAATAAAGTGCTTATTAGAAAAATAATCTTTTGCGCAACATAGCTTATACATGGTACTCTCAACAAGATCGCGATATAGGACAGTGTCTCGGTCCGGATCATCGGTGTGTTTGCATCAGTATATCTTACTGCCCCAGCGGAGCTACCACTATCTATTGTGAGACACCCGCACTCCGACGCCCCCAAGGTCAACAATATGACCTACACTTAGTCTATTCGCACCTGCACTAAGGTATGATTCAATCTCCTAGGCATACACAACCTTAACAACAGAGTCCAATAGACTTTCACAAATGTATGATGACTCAATGCATATCATGTATATTCATCAAAAATATACTTTTCATGAAACATACCATAATTTGGCCAAGTTAAACATTTACAAATTGTTGGTCCCATACATGGATCCACAATAACATATCATCAAGTTTTCAAGAATTACACATAGTTGTTACAATTCAACCCCAAGTTACATTTCCATTTCAAGACCCTTATCACTAAGCCTCTCTATAGGAATTCTCATTCAATCTTTATTTCTCTTGATTAGCTAAGTTCTTTACTTTAGTTAATTATGCTTACTGAGGAAATTAATCCAAGGTTCACTAAACCTCACACACTCTTATTCTTCCTCTAGAAAACTATGTATCAAGCTAAAGCTTATTCTTCATATTATTGTTAAGTACCTAATCACCTAAGCTTTAGCTTGATACATAGTTTTCTAGCCAACAAGGTCCTTGAGATCGTGACCTCCCCATGTTATAAATCCAACCACTTTCTCCACCACATTGTTAGTTACTTTCATTGAATTACTTAAGTTTCAAGGTTACATAAAAATTAAATCTTGAACCCTTAAAAGCCCTAGAGGCCATGAGCCTCCCAAGGTGAGAACCCAAAGTTTTTCATTGCATTAAATTAATTTCCTTACCACTTAATCGCCTAAGTTCCATTTTCCACAAAATTAAATCTTGATCAACCAAAAACATGGCCTCTTGGTTGCGAATCCATAGGAGCAAAGAACCCTAAAATCATTGGATTCAATATTCATTTTCTTATTTCATCATTCTAATTGCTCAATCAATCCATTTTCAACCTAAACTCCTAAGTTCCAAATCACCAGTAATTTAGTCATAAGTTTTCCATTTCATTCATTTGCTCTTTAAGTCTTAATCACCTAAGTCCCAATCTTTACAAAAACTACACCTTGAACACCCAAAAACTTGGCCTCTTGGCTATAAATCCAAAGGGTAAAGAACCCTAAAATTTTTCCATATAACAATCCAATATATTTTCCATAGTCATCAAGACACACAATGATAATCAATAAATCATACAAGTAAAAATAGTACAAAAACATGAAGAACATCACACCCAAGAGAGCAATCCTGTAACATCCCAAAATTTATTCATTTCATTATAAATATTCATTTTATAATATTTATGAATTTTAAAAAATTTTCTAGATTTTTCTGAGAATGCGAAATATTTTAATATTATTTCTCATTTTACGTGCAAACTGAGCGAAGCCGGGAAAATGAGATATTTTTCTCAAGAACCTTGATCTGTGAAAACATTGACGGGGGATCTTACAAAACCTGAGACTGGACACGGTTTACAAGGTTTCACATTTTTTGAGAAATTTTATCCTACAGAATAATAAATCGTTGTGTAAATTTCATCCATTGGACAATTAATATAGACTTTTATCAGCTGTAACAATTGTCCATTGGATAATAGTATAAATTCAAAACGCTATCACATTATCCTAATGTAATCCACTTTATGTCTAATCAAATCTATTTTAATTCAAATTTAATATATTTTAATCAAAGCTTCTTTGAGAAGCTTTGACTACCAAATGACCGAGCTACCCTTGGCTTGTTGGGGAAGCCAATTTCCCCCTCCTTCTCTCTCCTATTGCCGCAGTAATGCATGTCCAAAGGGGAGCAAATTTTGCTCCCACACTTAATACATTCTATCAAAATATCTCCCATTTTATCCTAACACTTTCTCTCTCTAGTTTATTCTTCTTCATGTTTCTCCTCCTTCTCTCTTCTTCCTCTCCCTCACCTCACGATTTGCAGCCCCTAAGGAGACCATTTTCTTCCATTTTTCAACCTCACCAATATCATTTCTATACTCACCTCAACCTCCTCTACAATTTCTATTTAGAAAATTTCTTCAAAATCCATCTTCACCTCCATTGTCTTCCAAGGCAAAGCTTCAAACTTTAAGGTCAAGTTTCCATTTTTCTTCTTTCTTCTCTTCATTTTCATGTTCTATGGTTTCATTGGAGACCAAAGAAGCATCTTTTACCAAGCTTAATATTAATTCTTTGTGTTGGAAAATTTTAGGGTTTTGGAAGCTCAAAACCGAAACCACCAAGGAGCACCTAGGAAGACATTTTCGTGTTCTTCCTTTAGGTAAGAGGGATATTTACTCACTTCAACCATTATTGGTGGTGAGGAGACCTTGTGTGATTGTTTGATGGAGAAATCCATATTTGTATGCTTGCTTTATTTGATGATTTTGTATATTCATGTATTCTTAATTGTGGTTGATGATTGATTAATGATTTTGATTGCATTGATGGTGTTAGAATGTTTGGAAATGATAGAATTAATGAATGAAAATTTTAAGGATTTCCTACACTAAGATGAGGTCATGGTTTTGGCTTGGATTTTCGGGGATTGGAGTGACTTTGCATGAGGAATTTGAGTGATTAGATACCAAGTAATTGATGCATAAAATGGAAAGAAACTGGAACTTTGAAGACTTTGGGAGGCCACGGTTTTGGCCCAAATTGTTAGGGGTTGAAATTTAAAATTGTGGGTAATAAAATTTATGTAATTGGACATTAAAGGAGAGATAGTTATAATGGAGGAAATTGAGTTGGAAATGGTCCTTGGAGACCACAGTTTTGAAGGGTTTTGTTAGCCCAAAGAGAAATCACATAATTGATCAAGACTTAGGACATTAAAAATGTAGGATCCATAATATGGAAATTGTGGTATATGTGGAGCAATGCATATGTATATATATTGTTATTGAGAATTGGTTTATGCTATTGCGAATTCCTATGTGGAACTAAGTATTTGATGAAATCATGACATGTTGATATTGAGAAACGAATATATACCATTGTGGTATACTTTATGATCAATGTATCATCGATGAACATACATGATGTACATTGCGTCGTCATGCATATGTGTTGTCTGTTGGACATTGTTGGAAAGGCGATGTATGCCTAGGAGTTTGAATAACACCTATGTGCGGGTTCGAGTAGACTAAGCGTAGGGTCATAGTGGTTGGCCTTGGGGGTGTCGGGGTGCAGGTGTCTCACAATAGATAGTGGTAGTTCCACTGGGGCCGTGGGATAGACCAATGCAAACACGCCGACGATCCAGACTAAGACATTATCCTATATCGCGATCAACTGTTGAGGTGCCATGTATAAGCCGTATTGTGCAAATATTTTTATGAGATGAGCACACTATTTTTAAGGCTATCGAGATACTGGCATAACTCCTTGATCATTCACTCCAAAAATGTTTATGTCTAGCTCCACGGAGTAGGAATTTGGTACCATTTGCATTATGAACTGTCAGTCTCATAATCCATTGAGCATGAGCATTTATAATTGTGGAAAAATATCTACTATTATTACCGTAATAATTATTTGATTACTTGAACTGTTGACTATTGGAAATATTAATGCTGTATGTCTGTTGCTAATAATTTTTACTACTATTTATTGTTGTTCTACTTTTACTGTTAATTGTAATTATTACTATGATTGGATATATGAACTGTCTTGATATGTGGGCGTCCAACGTTGTTTTATTTTCTTACTACCATTTTGGTACTGAAAGTTGGGTGTCTCACCTCTTTCTGTATTTTGATATTTTCTGTTTATTTATATATTTCTGAGAAGACGTTCATAAGCAAGAAAAGAAAGCATCAGAGTTTCTGGGTTTTTGGTCGTACTACGACTATAGCTTACTGAGGATGTCATCGCGTCCACACCGATTTTCAGGGTACGTCAGGATGACCTTCCATAAAGGGCCTGATTGCTGGCACATATATGTGCAGATGGACCGATGCGTTTATCGTGGGGAGCTAATGGTGTCTTTAGCTTGGGGTCGCTATG
This sequence comes from Ormosia emarginata, assembly GCA_029884605.1. Lineage (NCBI taxonomy): Eukaryota > Viridiplantae > Streptophyta > Magnoliopsida > Fabales > Fabaceae > Ormosia > Ormosia emarginata. The sequence continues at coordinate 7,332,818 of JAQQTP010000074.1, forward strand.
ACCCTCCTGTCTTCGATTTCATTACTTTTGTTATTTTGGAGTTTTACCTACCCGTTAGGGATATGTGGGTTGATATGTACTACACCCCACAAGAGGACTCTTTCCTCTCCACTGCTCGGGCTTCTGCCCGAAATTCTGTCATGTCGATGGTAATTTCATCGGATGAGGAAGACCCTGAGGAGGACCCGGCTACGGTCCCTTCTCGTCAGTCGTAGAGGCTGATACTGTCGGTGGCTACTGATGGCTAACCGTTTATCTTTTTGGGGAAGCCTGATGTTTTGCCGTGTTTAATGGGTGTATATTTGTATCAATTCGGGTGGGTATATCTTTTGCTCTTTTTTGTATAATTTATTATGTAATTAAACAAGTTGATGCATATATATATATATATATATATATATATATATATATATATATATATATATATATATATTGTGGATTTATGATTTTCAAATCTATGTCGATTTTATTGTATTTGTAATTATTATTATCTCCTTACTATTGGTTAGAAAAAAAAAGGAAAAGAAAGATATGAATACATATCTCATTACTCGATTATTTTACCATTCAAGAGTGCAAATTATTTAATCACATGTTAAAAATGAACCGGGTCTTAATTAATTAACGTACTTATTATTTTTTGCAATTTATTTCATTTCTCTATATTATGGTGTGACGTTCTTTCTTTGTGAGATAAGAAAAAAAAGGGTGTTACACTGTCTTGGTATCAAAGCCTCGATTTAAGTTTTTTTTTGGGTCATGTGATTTTGGACTGTCTTGTTTGTGCTGTGTGATTCTCTATGTTTGGTATTCCACAAGGATACATCTGACTTTTCTTTGTGTTTTGTATAGCTTGATCTGAGAAGAATTATGGCTCGTCAAGGAGACATGACTGCCACAATCGAGGCAATTCAGAAGATGGTTGAATCTATGCTGCAGTAAAACCAGCAAACGGCTCAACAACAAGAAAGGAGTACACAACAATTGGAGGCTACTGCTAATACCCAAAATCTGGCAGAATTTGTCGTACTTGTAACACCCTCCCTAGGGTATCACATGTCTGACTCCCAACTCATAATCTGAAAAGAAGTTCGCACAAAGTTTGAGTTATAAAATATGGGTTTTAAAATTTCTTTCTTGCTGAAACATAAACTTTCTGAAATTCATAAATAATACGAAAAAATAGATTTAACTGATTTAAAATCATATAACAAACATCACTTAATATTTAACAATTTAAAGAGAAATATAAAACTAACAGACTCTTTTTTTTTAACAGTAGCAAACCCCATGACGGGTCCTACTTAATAGCACGGTATAACACTAACGAGAAACTTTAACATACTTATTCCTTTTTCTGTCCATCTTGATGCATCAGACATCTGTTCCTTTGTCAACACTGCACACCTTCGAGTCCTGAATGTCCACTCCTTATTGTTGTCACCAATCTCAGAGTATCCATCGCCCGTTATATCTAAGACAACTCGATCCTTCTATTATTTGATTTTAACAGTACAGACACAGCAAAACAACATAACAAAGAGGTAAGATCACCTACACCAATACCAACATGGCAGCATAGAGATAACACAAACAACAATATCATACAAGGATATCATACCAAACTTCCAATAATATATTTAATATTAATTAACTATCATCATCCAATGATATATTAATCCAAGTATTCAAAACAGTTGTCATAGCCAATATTCCTCAATTAATATATCATACAAATATAAATGTAATCATATAATGCATGTGCATTTAGACTCAATGTTCCTACTCCATGGAGCTAAACTCAGGTCGGAGAAATGATCGAAAAGATCTGTTGGTACCACATGCCTCAGACCACGTGCTATAATCCTCATTTTGATTTTGCACATCTAGCATATACACGACAGTCTTTATCAGATCTTGAATAAGAATAGTGTCTCGGTCAGGATCATCGGTGTATTGCATCGGTCTAACCTACGGGAAGAAGCGCGACCAACCACCCGTGTAAGCAACCCGCACCCCGATGCCCCCAAGGTCAACAAGTGACTTACACTATGCATATCGCACCCACTCAAGAGGTGTGTTTCTCCTAGGCAATCAGCCATATCCAAATCCTCATCGGACCATTCCAATGCATGTATAATGCACCAAATACCAATCACAGGTATATCTCATAATTTCTCAGATATAGTTTATACAATGCACTAATATATCAGTGCAAGTCCAACCACAAGGGCCATTCTGTTCAAATTTGTTTGTTTAATTAAATCATATGCCTCAACGCATATATTTTTTTTCCAATGCATCAAAATGTACCACGTGCCAATAACAGGCAAAACTCGTTGTTTTCACAAACAGTATCCATACACTAGTTTTACAGTAATCATACTGTATTTTTCAATAACAAAATCATGTTATCATGTTTTCATAGTTGTAAAACACTTTTACCGTATTTTCACAATTGCGTAACATTTATGTTACGTTTTCACAATCCAAAAATGTTTCTGTTATGCTTTCACAATACCATAACATTTCTTTTACATTTTCACAATACCGTAACATTTTTGTTACGTTTTTAAAATTCCAAAACGTTTTTATTACGTTTTCACAATACCGTAACACTACTGTTACGTTTACAAAATTTCATAACATTTCTGTTACGTTTTCAAAATACCACAACTCTTCTGTTGCACTTTTAAACCACGTACAAATTTTTCAATGTTTTTTTCAATCGCGTAAAAACATACGTTTCTCAAATCGCATAATATTTTTCCACTATTTCAAAATCACGTAACTTAAAAATCATTCTTTTAAGTCGCGTAAATCATTTTCCATCATTCTCAAAATATTTAAAATATTTTCCAAATCACATAACGATTTTTCGCCACTTTTCACAATCACGTAAAAATAATTCATCACTTTTCAATTACGTAGTGATTTTTCAATAGTAGTTCAAATTACGTAAAATATTTAAACGTAATTCAAATCGCGTAGAAATATTTCAACGTATTTAAAATCACGTAGAAATATTTTTTTTTCGTATTTCAAATCGCGTAGAATTATTTTACTGTATTTCAAATCGTTTTAAGATACATAAAATATTTTTCAACATTTTACAATCACGTAAAATATTCCTCAATATTCCAAACATTATTTTGGACTTAAATAAATCAATATCATTTTTCAACACATTTTTCAAATTGCGTAAAAAAAATATTTTACTGCATTTTAAATCGTTTTTAAGCTACGCAAATAATTTTTCATCACAATTTTATTACAGAAAATATTTCTTAACCTTCAAAAATTATTTTTCAACTTTTCTCAAAATAATATGACTTTGTATTTCATTTTTCACATTTTCTTACTCAAGAAAATTCTTTTCCAAAATATAATCCACAAAAATCACTTTTCCATTGATATAAATCAACGTTTCAAAACTTAACATTTTCTAACATATTTCAAAACTCGAAAATAAATTATACCTTAGTAAATTTTCAAAACACCATTATACTCTCCATTTTTCCCAAATCATTTCCAAAATCAGTCTTTTTCAAAATAAATTGAAATTCAAACGTTTTCAACCTCTCTTTGTTTTCTATTACGAAAATTTCTATTCTCTCAAGTGATAAAACGCTCTGATTCCTTTTCCAAATTCCTTGTATTAAATCAAGTTACGTTTCCACTTAGAAAATCACTTTGTTCATAAAAAAATCAAGACATTACAAGCCTTCAAAAAAAATGTGGACATGACTATTGAAACCATCAAATATTTTTCCTTCTAAATTGATATGGTTTTACACAAACAAAACCATTAAAATTTTGTTTTCAAAACCGTGTGATTCATGGTCATAAAAACCAAACCCATTTGTTCAAATTCATTTTCACTTTCTATGCAAATCTTTTTTTCACTTTCTTTGCAAATCCTTAAAATCATCATTGCTATTTTCATTTAAATCTCATGATTAGTAAAACACTTAGAAACTTTTTATACAAAATAAATCAATAAAAATCCTTCTAAAACTGTGTTCATGTACTCTTTGAAAAATAAATTCTTTATTTATTTTCCTTGCTTTTTCTAAACATCCATTTTCATCATTCAATAAAATATTAATTTTGTGAACACCTATCTTGAGGTGTCTTAACCGAAATTCACCATGTTCTTGAAAAATTTCAACATGAACCCTAATCAAGAGCATCAAAACCGTAGCTCTTCCTTGGTCATTGGGACCAAAATCAATTTTCTTTCCATCACTAAAACATGGCATACACATACACATACATACACATATATATATATATATATATATATATATATATCAAAAGCATGCCATATTATCATCATGCATAGTATAAGCATACCATCAAAATCATAAATTCATGCAAAGCATATTAAGCATAGGCAATTAATCAAAGCTCATAAACACACATAAATTATTACATGACCATGGATATGAATCCTCATATGGATTCAACACCCATCAAATATAAGACCATCTCTCACCACCATGCTTGGTTGGTGAGATGGATCTCCCTCTTACCTCTTGAAGATCCTCAAAAACTCCTTGTTTTGCTTCTTTTTCCAAGTCCTTCATCACCAAGAGCTTCTCAAATACAAAATAAAATATATAAAAATTAGTATACTAAGCTTGATTAAGAGGAACCATGGATCAAACATGGTTTAGATCATGAAAAAGAAGAGAAGAAATGAAGTTTTCTTACACTTCACCATAAATACCCCATAACTTTGATCTTGAAGAAAGTCCATGAAGATGAATGATTTAGAGAAAGTCTCCAACATGAAAGTTGTTTAGAATAAGGTAAGGATTCAAGAAACTAGGTTGGATGAAATTTTTGAGTGATGGAAGGTGTTCTTGGAGTGCTTGGCCGAAATCTAGAGGAGAAGAGAAAGGAGAGAAAATTTTGCTTCTTGAAAATGAACAATAATGGCCAAGAATGACCAAGACCACTAATAATGGTCTTCAAACTTTTTCCTATGTCCAAAAATCTCTCAAAACCGTAGCCCCCCTCCAATGCATTCTCTTTGAGTGCTAATTGATCAATAATGATCAATTATGATGAAACATTGACTAAGACCAATAATAATGACATGAAACTTTTTTCTTTGGCCTAAAAAGCCTACTAAAAAATGTCTCCTCCTTCAAGTAGTCTTCAAAACCGTCGCTCACCTTCTCTTGCTTCTTTAAAATGTGACAAATTTTACTAACCATTATTTGAAGCCATTTAAGCCATTGATTAGATCAATGGTTAGGATTTAGGTAGACTTTTGATTTAGAAGACTTAATCTAGGCCATTAGATTTTTCTCCTTGAAATTCTAGTCATTGGATGTGTCTCCAAAAATTAATGGTCAAGATTGCTCCTTCAAACTTTAAATTCAAGGGTTATAATTAGTCTTTGTCACTTTTTAAGACTAAATATTCACCATTGATTAAATTAACATCCAATGGTCATAAATGGTCCTTGTTACTTTACAAGACCAAATCTCAACCTTTGATCAATTCTAAGTCCAATGGTTGTAAATGGTCATAGCCACTTTATATGACTAAATCTCTACCCTTGATTTAATCTCCATCTAATGGTTATAAATGATCTTATTTACTTTTAAGATCAAATCTCCACCGTTGATTAAATCAAGATCAAGTCTCCATCATTAATTAAATCAATGGTGGATATCCAAACCACCAATATTGACTTTGCGGGACCCATATGGGCCCACGTATGGCCACCTGGGCCCACATACACCCCCCGGGCCCACAAACAGTAAAAAATTTCATAATTACACATAAAATCACAAAAATTAGAAAATTCACAAATATCCAATCAGATTACGTAAAATAATTACCTAACGGTAAAAATTAAATTACGTAAAGTTTTCTCCAGCCCAAAAATTTTTATTTTCCAGACACGGAGTAAATAACTCAAAACAATCAAATATGCTGATGGAATAAACAAAATAATTTTACAGTGCACAGAAATTACTAAACAGTAAAATTCTATTAACTGTCAAAATTACTGCTTAAGAGATACGAAAATTTAGGGTGTTACAGTACTAACCCTCCACAATTTAAGGGAGAATATGATCCTGAGAAGGCTACTCTTTGGATCAAGGAATTGGAAAAGATATTCACGGGCATGAACTGTGCCAACGACAGGAAGGTGACTTATGTTGCGTTCATGCTGATTGGGGACGCAGAGGATTGGTGGACTGGAGAGCAGAGGTTGTTGGAGGCTAAGAATTGAGCAATTAATTGGGAGGTATTCAAAGAGAGATTCTTAAATAAATATTTCCCAGAAAGTGCTAAGCATGCTAAGGAAATGGAATTTCTTGGCTTGAGGCAAGGAAATATGGCAGTAAGTGAATATGTCGGAAGTTTGAGGAAGTTCTGAGACATGACGTGAAGAGAGTCATCATAACTTTGAAGATAACTTAGTTTTCGGAACTACCTGATACGTGTCGCCAGGTGGAAGACTTGGACCAGGCACGTGATGCAAGAAACCATAACTTTGGACCTTTTCGGTCCCAAATAGGAGGAAGCAGTAATGTTAACCGTTACTAGAAGAAGCCTTATTCTAGACCACCTGGAAATCAACAACAGAAACCGTAAGGGGGAAGTCCTGGAGGAAGTTCGGGCAGAATTGATCAAACAACGGCGTCTACGCCGAGATGTATAAAGTGCGGGAAAGAACACTACATAAGGGACTGCACTATTAAAGGAGTGATCTGCTTCAAATGCGAGAAACCTGGACATGTTTCTCGTGAATGCAATCAACCTAAGGTGGAACCTTCTGTCAATGCTGCTAGAACTGCTAAATCACAGGCTGGAGGTCAAGTTTATACCTTGAGTGGTGCTGAAGCCTCTGAATCCGAAGATCTTATACAAGGGGAATGTGTCATAGAAGGTAATCTTTTAACTGTATTGTATGACTCTGGTGCAACACATTCTTTCATTTCGTATGACTGTGTGAAAAGGCTTGGTTTACCTGTGTCTTATTTACCTTTTGATTTGACTGTTTCAACTCCTACTGCTAAACCTATTGTCACTACCAAAGTCTGTTTAGATTGTCCATTGATTGTTGAAGGTCGAATCTTTTCTGTTGATTTGATATGTTTGCCACTATCTCAGTTAGATGTGATCTTAGGAATGGATTAGTTATCTTCTAACCATGTCCTGTTAGATTGTTCTAGAAAAATCATAGTTTTCCCTTTGGATAAGAATTCTAGATTTTTGACGGCCAACCAAGTTCAAGCTTTCTTGAAAGAAGGAGCTCAGGGATACATGTTGTTGTCTTCTTTGAAAGTCGAGAATGAGGTAGATGTGAACACGCTTCCTGTGGTTCGAGAATTTCCTGAGGTTTTTCTTGAAGATATACCTAGTTTACCACCAGAGCGAGAGATCAAGTTTACCATTGATCTTGTACTTGGAGCTGGTCCTATTTCCATAGCGCCTTACCGAATGTCGCCAGCAGAGCTAGTTGAGCTCAAGAAGCAACTAGAAGAGCTTTTGGAGAAGCAATTTGTGAGGCCCAGTGTATCACCTTGGGGAGCACCAGTATTGCTAGTTAAGAAGAAAGATGGTACTTCAAGATTATGTGTGGATTATCATCAGTTAAACAAGGTCACGATCAAGAACAAGTATCCATTGCCGAGGATAGATGACCTAATGGACCAACTGAAAGGAGCGACGATATTTTCTAAGATTGATTTGCGATTGGGCAACCATCAGATCAGAGTAAAAGTGGAAGACATTCCCAAAACGGCTTTTTGTACACGTTATGGACATTACGAGTACCTGGTGATGCCTTTTGGTGTGACTAATGCACCTGCTATTTTCATGGAATATATGAATAGAATCTTCCGTCCTTATTTAGATAGATTCGTCATTGTCTTCATCGATGATATCTTGATCTATTCGAAAAATCAAGAGGATCATGCTAAGCATCTCAGTATAATTCTTCAGACTTTGAAGGAGAAAGAGTTGTATGCTAAGTTATCGAAGTGTGAATTTTGGTTGGATGAAGTTAAATTCTTGGGCCATGTGATTTCGAAAGAAGGAATTGTTGTAGACTTGTAACGCACCTAGATCTAGCCACCGCAGCATAATCGTCATTATACTACAGTCACTAAGTCCAGGCGTGTCACAGTTTTAATATCTAGTATGTTAAAAAAATGAGATATTTATTTATTTCCATCATGCATAAATAGAAAGTATGAGCCACGATATGAAATATAATTATATTAACTTACATTCCAAATACACCATCAGTTTAATATAAAATACATATCCATAATCAATGCATAAAAAAGCTTACAACAATATTAAACTCAGGTTTGACATGACATAACATAATTACCATATAAAAGTTTGACCTTCCCCGAAGTCTAACATATGAATGGAATAGTCTTGCACCTGATCTTCTTCAGCATTCCCGACAGGTAATACTCACCCTTGCGACACTTCCAGATGGATGGAAGTATGATCATGCATTATAACCGAAACCTCTCTAGGGAAGAGGCGGCGGTTATCCCACATCTCCCCAATGGGTATAGGGAACTCCACACGTATAGGAACATAAGATATGTTTGTACCAGCTCCAGGTTCATTGCCGCACTGAACAAGGGTTACATCCCCAATGTAAGTAACATGCTCCGCTTTACAATCGAAGTGCCAGGCTTCCAAGCCACTATGAAAATGTATCCACGTGCGAATGAGGGGAGCTTGTCCAGACGCCATCACAATGAAACAGAGGTCGATTCTCCAACAACGAACTAAGTAAATCCAACTTAGGCTCTTCATAGTCTTTATTCAACGCATCATAAGACAGCGTAATGAAATAAAGAGGTGAGACACCCATTTTTCATTACCATCACGGCAGTAAGAAAACAACACGGCGCAGAGTGCCCACATAGCAATACAGTTTATATATTCATTAACAGTAACAGTAAAATTTATAGTTAAGTAGCACAACTATAAGCGACAGTAAGAATCAATAACAACCGACAGATCGCCATAATATCTCAAGCAGACAACACAATATCTAGATAATTATTCCAGAAATAAAACAGATATTTTCATAGTCACAAGTGATCATGCTCAATAAATTATGAGACCGAAAATGAACATTGTACAATGCATTATGGTACCAAAATCCTATTCCATGGAGCTAGACATTAACATTTTTGGAGTGAATGATTAAGGAGTAATGCCAGTATATCGTTAGCCTTTAAAAATAGTGTATTTCATCGCATAAAAATATTTACGCAACCATGGCTTATACATGACACCTCAACAATTGATCACGATATAGGATAGTGTCTCAATCCGGATCATCGGTGTGTTTGCATCGGTCTACCCCACGGCACAGAGGAGCTCTTAATTGTCCATGTGAGGCACCCGCACCCCGACGTCCCCAAGGCCAACCACTATGACCCTACGCTTAGTCTATTCGCACCCGCACATAGGTGTTATTCAAACTCCTAGGCATACACCGCCTTTCCCAAATATGTCCAACGGACAACACATATGTATGACGACTCAATGTACATCATGTATGTTCATCAATGATACATTTATCATAGGCATTGCCTCAATGGCACATGAGCATTCCTCAATATCAACATATCATATCAATAATACATTTATCAAAAGCATTGCCTCAATGGCTCATGAGCATTCCTCAATATCAACATATCATATCAATAATACATTTATCAAAAGCATTGCCTAAATGGCATATGAGCATTCCTCAATATCAATACATCTATCTCATCAAGTACTAAATCAACAAGTACTTGGCCCTACATAAGGGACCCACAACAACATAGAACCAATTTCCAACATCAATATATGTTCATGGTTCATCAATTATCACCATTTCATATTATGGAATTCAACCTTTACAATGTTTTATGTCTTGATCAATTATGAAATTCCTTAAGTTAAATGACCCTTAAAATCCATGACTCTCTTAAGAGTCACTAATCAATTAATTTCCTTTCACCTCATTATGGGTTATGCCCTTTTCTAAGTCCTTGATTACTAAAGATGCACCAAGGCATCACTTGTATCCAATTTTTACTCTAAAACCGTAGCCTCTCAAGGCCTTCAAGGCTCCAATTTTCTTCCATTGTATGCACTAGTCTCTTGATACCTAATTACATAGCTTTTATTTCACATGGGGTCAATTCAATTCCTCAACATCAATATGTACTCATACATAGCTCATCAATTTTCACAAGTTCATATTTCGGATTCACATCTTCAAAGTCTTTAACTTTGGTCAATTATGAAAATTTTAGGGTAAATAACCCTTCAAAACCATGGTCTTCTCAAGTTCTATCATTCAATTAAATTCTTCCATTTTATTATGGATTATGCATGTCCCTAAATTCCTAATCTCCAAAGATGCACCAAGGCATCATTTAAACCTTAATTTTTCTCTCTAAAATCGTGGCCCTCTTAAGTCTTCAAAGTCCCAATTTCTTTCCATTTTAAACATTAGTCTCTTGATATCAAATCTTTTAAATTTTAGTTCACAACAAATTAATCCAATCCCTTAGAATTTTAAGGCCAAACTGTGGCCTCACTTTGGGGTATTAAACTTTTAAAATTTTTCGTTCATTAATTCTAATATTGTCATTCAACATATATTCACATAAGCTTCCTTTAATTTGTACACAAAACCAAATTTTCATCCCTACATCTAGTCAAAACCGTGGCATCATATTAGGGTAAGAAACTCCAAATTTTCTATTTAGCAACCCTAACATGATCAAGCATACTCAACATATCCAACACATTCAAGACCATCATTCAAGCATTAATTCAATTCAAGAACACTAAAACATGCAAAATTACCACACAAAGTAAACATACAAAGATGGATTTCTCCATCAACAACACACAAAAGTCTTCTCATCACCAATAAATGGTTGAAGTGAGTAATCTCCCTCTTATCTTAAGGAAGAACACAAAAATGGTCTCCTTGTTACTTCTTGAAGATTTCGGTTTTGGGGTCTCCAAGAACCCTAAAATCTCCAACACAAAGAATCAACATCAAGCCTAGTAAAGGATGGATCTTTGGTCTCCAATGAGACCATAGAACACGAAAATAAAGAGAAGAAGGAAGAAAAATGAAATCTTTACCTTAAAGCTTGAAGCTTTGTCTTGGATGACAATGGAGGAAAAGTTAGTTTTTGAGGAAAACCCTCCAAATAGAAGTTGTAGATGAGGTTGAGGGGAGTGTAGAAATGGTGTTTGTGAAGAGAAAAGTGAAGAGAATGGTCTCTAATGGTGGCTGGAATTTCGTGGTTGAGAGAGAGGAAGAAGAGAGAAGGAGGAGAGAAATTTGAAGGTGAAAGTTAGAGAGAGAAAGTGATGGTAGGAAATGAGATATTTTGGGTGAGGTGAGTTAAGTATGGGAAGCAAAATTTTTGCTTCCCGATGGGCCCATTGCCGCGGCATTGAGAGGGTAAAAGGGGGAGAATTTCGCTTCCCCAACAAGCCAAGGGTGGCTTGGTCATTTGGTAGTCAAAGCTTCTCAAAGAAGCTTTGAAGAAAGTACACTAATTTCAATTAAAGTGGATTTAATTAGACATAAAGTGAATTGCATTAGGATAATGTGATAGGATTTCTAATGCATGCTATTACCCAATAGACAATTGTTATAGTTGACAGAAATCAATATTCATTGTCCAGCGGATAAAAATTGCACAACGATTTACTATTCTGTCATATGAAATTTCTCGAAAAACATAAAATCTCGTAAATCGTGTCTGGCCTTGGGTTGTGTAAGATCTCTCGTTGACGTTTTCACAGTTCAAGGTTCTTGGAAAAAATATCTCATTTTCCCGGTTCCGCTCAGTTTGCACGCAAAATAAGAAATAATATTAAAATATTCTGTATTTTCAAAAAAATTCAGAAAAATTCTGAAAAATCACAAATATTATAAAATGATTATTTATCACAAAATTATTGATTTTTGGGATGTTACAAGACCCATCAAAGGTTGAAGCTGTTCTACAATGGGAAATGCCAAATACGGTGACAGAAATCTGAAACTTTGTTGGATTAGCTGGATATTATAGGAGATATATCGAAGGATTCTCTAAGATTGCCGGACCTCTTACTCAACTCAAAGGAAGAATCAAGCTTTTGAGTGGACGGATGCTTGTGAAGAGAGTTTTCAAGAGCTAAAAAGAAGACTAACTACTTCACCAGTGTTAGTTCTACCTGATCCGAGTGAACCATTCAAGGTGTACTGTGACACTTCATACCAAGGATTAGGATATGTCCTTATGCAAGGCGGAAAAGTGGTGGCTTTTGCCTCAAGACAATTATGAGTGCATGAGAAGAACTACCCAATGCATAACTTGGAATTAGCTGTTGTTGTATTTGCTTTGAAGATATGGAGACATTTTCTCTATGGAGCAACATTCAACATCTTTAGTGATCATAAGAGCTTGAAGTACTTGTATGATCAAAAATAGTTGAACATGAGACAACGAAGATGGTTAGAATTCCTGAAAGACTACGATTTCCAACTTCAGTATCACCCTGGGAAGGCTAATGTTGTGGCCGATGCCTTAAGCAGGAAAAGGATCAGTGTTTCTACTATGATGATCAGAGAATAGGATTTGATAGAACAATTCTTAGACGTATGGTCTTTTATGGAATTAATGCTAGGAAAAATTTGCATGAACATGGTCACTATTTCGAATGATTTAATGGAAGATATCCGAGAAAAACAGAAGGTTGACAAGTTCTTGCAAGAGGAAAGAGAGCTGATGAAGCAAGGCGGTATATCAACACTAAAGGAAGGAAGCGATGGAATTTTAAGATTCTAAGGTAGAGTCTGTGTGCCTAAAGATGAAGAACTCAGGAAGTATATACTCGAACATGTTCATAAAAGTCAGCTGAGTATGCATCTTGGAATGACCAAAATGTACCAAGATTTGAAGAAATTATTTTGGTGGCATGGAATGAAAAGATATATTGCTAGATGTGTATCTTCCTGTCTGGTTTGTTAGAAAACAAAGATCGAACATCAAAGACCGTCATGATTGCTGCAACCCTTGACTATTCCCGAATAGAAATGGGATAGTATTGCCATGGACTTTGTTGTCGGATTGCCAAAGACCAGAAGAGGATATGATTCAATATGGGTAATTTTGGATTGACTTACAAAGTTAGCACACTTCTTACCAATCAACATAAGATATCCATTGGAGAAGATGACTCAATTGTACATCGATGAAATTGTCAGACTACATGGTGTGCCTACAAGAATCATTTCTGACAGAGATCCAAGATTTATATCAAAATTTGGGCAAAGTCTTCAAGAAGCAATGGGGACGAAGCTACTTTTGAGTTTTGTATATCAGCCTAAGATGGATGGTCAATTAGAAAGAACAATTCAATCATTAGAAGATTTGTTGAGAGCTTGTGCTTGGACGAAGATGCAAAACGCCTTTATATTGGTATTAAGATAGAGAGCGACTTACAGTCGAACCTGATCCTATTCAGCAGACAACTAAGAAGGTCAAGATGATTCAGGAGAAGATGAGAACAGCTCAGAGTCGGCAAAAGAGTTATGTGAACAAAAGGAGGAAACATCTTGAATTTGAGGAAGGAGAACATGTGTTCTTGAAAGTCATGCCTACGACTGGGGTCGGTCGGGTTCTCAAATCTAGAAAGCTCACTCCAAAATTTCTTGGACCGTACCAAATTCTTCATCCGGTAGGTCCCGTTGCTTACCAAATAGCTTTACCACCTTTTCTTTCAAATCTCCATAATGTTTTTCATGTGTCACAACTTCGAAAATACATTCCGAGCCCTGATCATGTCATAGCACCTGATTCAGTACAATTAAAGGAAAACTTGACTTATGAAACAACTCCTGTAAGGATTGAGGATAGCAGAATGAAGCAACTCTGAGGGAAAGATATTTCATTAGTGAAAGTGATCTGGAATGAGACAACTGGAGATGCGACATGGGAACTGGAGGACAAGATAAAGGAGCAATACCTAAAACTATTCTAAGGTATGAAAAATTTTGAGGACGAAATTCTTATTTGTTGGGGAGAGTTGTCACACCCTAAAATTTATTCATTTCATTATCAATATTCATTTTATAATATTTGTGATTTTTGAAAATTTTTCTAGATTTTTCTAAGAACGTAGAATATTTTAACATTATTTCTCGTTTTGCGTACAAACTGAGTGGAGCATGGAAAATGAGATATTTTTCCCAAGAACCTTGATCTGTGGAAACGTCGTAGGGGGATCATACTAAACTCGAGACTGGACACAGTTTATGAGGTTTCACGTTTTTCGAAAAATTTTATCCGATAGAAAAATAAATCACTGTGAAAATTTTATCCGCTGGACAATTAATACTGATTTCTGTCAGCTGTAACAATTGTCCTTTGGATAATAGCATGAATTAAAAACCCTAACACATTATCCTAATGTAATCCAATTTATGTCTAATCAAATCCACTTTAATTCAAATTTAGTGCATTTTAATCAAAGCTTCTTTGAGAAGCTTTGACTACCAAATGACCAAGCTACCCTTGGCTTGTTGGGGAAGCCAATTTCCCCCTCCTTCTCTCTCCCATTGCCGCGGCAATGCATGTCCAAAGGGGAGCAAATTTTGCTCCCACACTTAATACATTCTATCAAAATATCTCACATTTTATCCTAACACTTTCTCTCTCTAGTTTCTTCTTCTTCATTTTTCTCCTCCTACTCTCTTCTTCCTCTCCCTCACCTCACGATTTGAAGCCCCTAAGGAGACCATTTTCTTCAATTTTTCAACCTCACCAATATCATTTCTACACTCACCTCAACCTTCTCTACACTTTCTATTTAAAAAATTTCTTCAAAATCCATCTTCACCTCCATTGTCTTCCAAGGCAAAGCTTCAAACTTTAAGGTCAAGTTTCCATTTTTCTTCTTTCTTCTCTTCATTTTTGTGTTCTATGGTTTCATTGGAGACCAAAGAACCATCTTTTACCAAGCTTAATATTAGTTCTTTGTGTTGGAAAATTTTAGGGTTTTGGAAGCTCAAAACCAAAACCACCAAGAAGCACCTAGGAAGCCATTTTCGTGTTCTTCCTTTAGGTAAGAGGGAGATTTACTCACTTCAACTATTATTGGTGGTGAGGAGACCTTGTGTGATTGTTTGATGGAGAAATCCATATTTGTATGCTTGCTTTATTTGATGATTTTGTATATTCATGTGTTCTTAATTGTGGTTGATGATTGATTAATGATTTTGATTGCATTGGTGGTGTTGGAATGTTTGGAAATGTTAGAATTAATTAATGAAAATTTTGAGGATTTCCTACACTAAGATGAGGTCACGGTTTTGGCTTGGATTTTTAGGGATTGGAGTGACTTTGTATGAGATAGAATTTAAGTGATTAGATACCAAGTAATTGATGCATAAAATGGAAAGAAATTGAAACTTTGAAGACTTTAGGAGGCCATGGTTTTTGCCCAAATTGTTAGGGGTTGAAATTTAAAATTGTGGGTAATAAAATTTATGTAATTGGACATTAAAGGATAGATAGTTATAATGGAGGAAATTGAGTTGGTAATGGTCCTTGGAGACCACGGTTTTGAAGGGTTTTGTTAGCCCAAAGACAAATCACATAATTGATCAAGACTTAGGACATTGAAAATGTAGGATCCATAATATGGAAATTGTGGTATGTGTGGAACAATGCATATGTATATATATTGTTATTGAGAATTAGTTGATGCTATTACGAATTCCTATGTGGAACTAAGTATTTGATGAAATCATGACATGTTGATATTGAGAAATAAATATATGCCATTGTGGTATACTTTATGATAAATGTATCATTGATGAACATACATGATGTACATTGCGTCGTCATGCATATGTGTTGTCTCTTGGACATTGTTGGAAAGGCGATGTATGCCTAGGAGTTTGAATAACACCTATGTGCAGGTGCGAGTAGACTAAGCGTAGGGTCATAGTGGTTGGTCCTGGGGGCGTCGGGGTGCGGGTGTCTCACAATAGACAGTGGTAGCTCCATTGGGGCGTGGGATAGGCCGGTGCAAATACACCGATGATCCGGACTGAGACGCTGTCCTATATTGCGATCAACTGTTGAGGTTCCATGTATAAGTCGTATTGTGCAAATATTTTTATGAGATGAGCACACTATTTTTAAGGCTAACGAGATACTAGCATAACTCCTTGAACATTCACTCCGAAAATGTTTATGTCTAGCTCTATGGAGTAGGAATTCGGTACCATTTGCATTGTGAACCGTCAGTCTCATAATCCATTGAGCATGAGCATTTATAATTGTGAAAAAAATATCTGCTATTATTACCGTAATAATTATTTGATTGTTTGAACTGTTGACTGTTGGAAATATTAATGTTGTATGTCTGTTGCTGATAATTTTTACTACTATTTATTATTGTTCTGCTTTTACTATTAATTGTAATTCTTACTATGATTGGATATATGAATTGTCTTGATATGTAGGCGTCCAGCGTCGTTTTGTTTTCTTGCTGCCATTTTGGTATTGAAAGCTAGGTGTCTCACCTCTTTCTGTATTTCAATATTTTCTGTTTATTTATATATTTCTGAGAAGACGTTCGTGAGGAAGAAAATGAAGCACTTGAGTTTTTGGGTTTCTGGCCGTACTACGACTAGAGCTTGCTGAGGATGTCATCGCGTCCATGCCGATTTTCGTGGTACGTCAAGATGACCTTCCATGGAGGGCCCGATTACTGGCACATACATGTGCAAACGGACCAATGCTTTTACCGCAGGGAGCTGATGGTGTCTTTAACTTGGGCTTGGGGTCGCTATGACCTTCCTATCTTTGATTTCACTGCTTTTGTCATTTTGGAGTTTTACCTACCCGTTAGGGATATATAGGCTGCACCCCACAAGAGGACTCTTTCCTCTTCACTGCTCGGGCTTCTGCCTGAAATTCTATCACGCCGATGGTAATTTCATCGGATGAGGAAGATCCTGAGGAGGACCCGGCTACAGTCCTTTCTCGTCAGTCGTAGGGACTGATACTGTCGGTGGCTACTGATGGCTAACTTTTTTTGTATAATTTATTATGTAATTAAACAGGCTGATGCATATATATATATATATATATATATATATATATATATATATATATATATATGTGTGTGTGTGTGTGTGTGTGTGTGTGGATGTATGATTTTCAAATTTGTGTCGATTTTATTGTATCTGTAATTATTATTATCTCCTTATTGTTGGTTAGAAAAAAAAAGGGAAAGAAAGATATGTACACATATCTCATTACTCGATTATTTTACCATTCAAGAGTGCAAATTATTTAATCACGTGTTAAAAATGAACCGGGTCTTAATTAATCAACGTACTTATTATTTTCCGCAATTTATTTCATTTCTCTATATTATGGTGTGACGTTCCTTCTTCATGAGGTAAGAAAAAAAGGACGTTACAAATCCCACATGGATTCCTCATCAACAACATAAAGAAAACATTTCCTCACCACCAAGATAGGTTGAAGAGGATTATCTCCCTCTTACCTATGGAAGACAACTCAAGAAAGCAAGCTCCTTGATCCCTTGTTGAGATTTTCGTCCTACACCTTCAAGGAAACCTTAAGGTGAGCAATCTTTCAAAATGTTCACTCAAACCATGAAAAGATGAGTCCTTGGTCACATAGGTGACCAAGAAAAATGAAAATAGGAAGAAAAGAGAAGAAAGTTAAGAACTTTACCTCAAAAGCTTCAAATTTGGTCTCCAATGGTGGAAGATGAAATAGGAGGATTTAGGAGATGACCACCAAAGAGAAGAACCTTAGAATGATGGAAGGAAGCTAGAAATGGAATTTGTTTAGCAATCAAATGAAGATGGCCCTTCCATGGTGGTGATTGCAGTGGAAGAAGAAGAAAAGAAGAGAAGAGAAAAGTGAGAAGAGAAAAGAAGAAAGAGAAAGTGTCTTAGAATGTTGAAATTAGAAATGAAGGTGATAAGATGAGAAACAATTTTGGCTCCCCTAAAATGGTGCATTGCCGTGAAAACAAGGAGAGAGAGGAGGGAAATAGCTTTTTGCATGTATTAGGAAATTTCTAAGAAGTTTCCTTAAAAAGCTTTTTGATTAAATTAATCATTCTTTTGAAATAAAAGAGATTAGATGTGACATAAAGTGGATTTCCTTTAGATAAGGTGATAAGATTTCTACTACCATCTATTTTCCAATGGACAATTGTCACAGTTAACAAAATCAGTATTAATTGTCCAATGGATAATAAAATGTACAACGATTTTTATTTATCTGATAAAAATATCAAAAAACGTGAAACTTCGTAAATCGTGTCCGATGTCGGGTTGAGTAAGATCCCCCAATACTGCTTTCACAGTTCAAGGTTCTTGGAGAAAAATATCTTATTTCCCTGGCTCCGCTCAGTATGCATGCAAAACAAGGAATAATATTAAAATATTCCACATTCTCAGAAAAATTCACAAAAATCACAAATATTATAAAAGAACTATTTATCATGAAACTATTAATTTTTGGGGTGTTACAACTCTCCCCTTCAAAAAGGAATTTCGTCCTCGAAATTTTCATACCTTAGAATAGATATGGATGTTGTTTCCTTCATCTTACCTTCTAACTCTCACGTCGCTCCTCCAGTCATGTCAATTCAAATCATCCTTACCAATGTAATCTCTTTGCCTCTTGACGAGCGCCGAACTCAGTCAAAATTATAACCGAAGTTATTACCTAAACTTGTAGTATAGTGAACAACACCGGATCGTCTCCTCAAGGATCGTAGATGCAATTTGATCAAATCAAGTGAAAGTTAGAAAAAGGGGGGTTTTGGTGGTTCAAGGATCGCAGTGACAGGATTTAAAAAGAAATAACAATTAAAAGAACAGTCATAATTCAGAAATCTATCCGAGATTGGGTGGATTCAATCATAGACCTTTCAACAAACACTGAAATACATTTGAATGGTTAACTTGGATCTAACCGAGATCTCTCGCATCGAGATCCAGTAATTCATACTAGACAATCGTCGTCGAATTCAATTGACAATTGATAAACACAAATCTGCAATCGCACCATTCATGTAAATATATGTCAATTTAAGCACCGAATTCAATTAACCTAGGCACAAATCAGTAACCTAACCTCTTCAATTACGTGATTAGTTTAGATCAATCAGTTCTAAGTTTCATCACAAATCTCAATCTTTGAGTTTCATCACAATACTTAATCTTAAACCAAGATCAAATCAGATCAAACATAAACAGAATCACCATTCATGCATTCAAGATCAAGAGAACAGAAGAAGAAGAGAAGAGGAATTCAAATATAAATCAAATACATTACATAACCAAGGTCTCAAGAATCCAAGCCACAATCTCTTCAAGAGTCCCGAATTGACTAGAAGTGACTTAGCCCTCCATTACAATGAAGGAAAAATATACAAGAACTATGAAAAGCTATTTCTAATACCAAGTGTATGTTGTGTTTAGAGCTCTCCACATGCTTCCTTTTATAGAGGATTCAGAGTAGTAGTAGATGGGTAGATGAGATTAATAGGTGGAATTAGTAGGTGAGCTTGGTAGGTGAGATTGGTAGGTGAGCTTGGTAGGTGAACTTGGTAGGTGAGCTTCCTTGTCTCCGAAAGTATTCATTGCTGAACTCATTGATTTCGTCATTTTTGAGCCAAGTGGTCTCATGAAAGTTCTAGGAAATTGTCTAAGCTTTCCAATGGCTCTGGAAGCACCCAAAAATTCGTCCTACAGCCCAAGATATGACCCAATTACTACAGACTGCTCAGGACCAGTTTCAGCACCTCTGTTTTGACTTTCAGACCCAATATCTCCATCAAGGAGCCCGAATCAAGTTTTGTGTTTGTCATGAAAGTTGTACATATGGGTCTTAACTTTCAGATCACCAATTTTCAGCCCATTCTATGAACCCAAACTCGAATTATGTTCTGGTTACTACACACTGTTCGGGTTCCAGTCACAAATCCCGTATTCTGATTTCCATGCCCAATTAGCTCCACTAGATGTCTGAATTTGACTTTGAGCTCTTCATCAAAGTTGTAGAGCTCTCTTTTATCTTTCCTACAAGGTAAAATTCATAATTATCAGACATTTAGAACTCAAGATATGGCCAAAATACAGAAACAGTGTAAGACTCGAATAATGCTGAAAAATCAATTAAGTCCGATTCGAGTTCAAACTTACAAAACATAATCAAATTCAGTCAATTAAGTACATGAAGAGTGTAAATGACTAATAATAAGGGTTTATTAATGAATAAAATATGTGATTATCAAATTCCCCACACTTAGCTTTTTGCACTCTGGGCAAAACATATAAAACTAAAGTTAGAAGACAAAGACAAACGACACAAACTTAAAAGTTAAAAACTCTAAAGGACTCAATGAAGCAAGAAGAACAACAAGAAATTCAAGGGATCAAAGCATAAATGAGGTAACATTTCTTCACATCTCAAACCGAAATGCAAGGAAACTTCCGTTGAAAAGAATGAATTAAGAATGATGGATCTTCACAAGATTCCCTCTCAATCTCTCAAGTGTTTAAAAGGTAGGTATTTCACTCAATTCAACCCATGAAAATTGCACTTCCATAAGCTTGCTTATCTTCTACTTCTCCACTACTCAAAACACATGCACACACAAATCATGAGGACTTTATTCAAGGTTGTAGTAAGGTCAAGGTAATGAGAAGAGGATAAAATGGATATGAGAAGATAAATACCAAAGAGAATAAAAGCAAATGAGAAAGTGAGTTCAAATAACGAGCATAAAAGTTCATCTCAACTCTAATGTATATCCCTTTACATATTCATTTCCCAATCCTTTTCTCTCTCTTTTTTTTTATATATATGAACATAACTATATACATACATTTTTTTTTTTTTTTTCTAGGCACTCTTTTCTTTTCTTTTTTTTTTTTTTTTTCAACAACCATTTTGTACACACACCCCCACACTTGTTCAAAAACTCATCCATTAATCAGGCTAATGTTCTTTTATTCCCTAAGGTACAGTAAGAACACGATTTTTCATTTAATGAGCTAGAAACAAGGAATGGTCAAATAAGCTCAAAGGGGTTAAGCAAAGGAAAATATACAAGGTTGGCAGGAATCAGAGAATTTTTGAGAGGTCAAAAGAGTGCTTGATATCATATTGAAAACAAGGTTGGCTATTTGGTTAAACTAGCTAAGAAAGAGGGCCTCAATCATGTTCATGCATGCAAGTGAAATGTAGCCTCAAAAAGAATCAAAGCAAGTTCTAGAGTGGTCATTAACATGAGTGAAAATCACACAAGAAAGAAGAGAATGGCATAAATGTTGAATCCATCCATTAGGCTCAAAATCTCACAAGGTATGCATCCATCAAACCCAATTCATCAATTCAATCATCCATCACCAAGCATATCAGTTCAAGAAGGGAGAAAAATTATTCAATCATGCAATGAACCTTTTTTTTTTTTTTGGAATTTTTTGGAATTTTTTTTTTTTAAATTTTTTTTTTAACAAACAAAAAGAAACAGAAACATGCTAAAATCTCTCCCCCACACTTAATGTAACATTGTCCTCAATGTGAAAGAAAGAGATAGAAAAGAGCAACACAACCGATAAGAAGTGAATCAACGCTAAGCGAGAAAAGAAACACACCTTGTCGGTCGCATCGACCACGAAAAGAAATCAAACAAGAAAACGTTAGTACTTCCACAAGTCAATACTAATTAATTACTACCTAAAAAAACTCCTTACTCGCCACCGATTAAGATGCGTCTCAAGAGTAAAATTACTCCTTACTCGCCATCACTAATTGGTTTAATAAGTCCATGACAATCATATCATACTAAACAAAACAACAACATTTTTTTTTTTTTAAATCAAACCCATTAAAGAGAAAGTTTCAGATCGGGCTCTTGTTTCTTGTTACTTCCTTCGCTGCTTCTGTTGACCAATCTATCTCGAGCTAATACCTGATCAGTACATACTCAAAAGCTTCTAATTTATCAATGAGCTCATCAATAGTGGAGGCAGAGATAAGAAGTTGTCTTGCCGAAGGAGTGATAAATTTTTGTTCCATGCTTTGTCAAGAAAAAATAAAGAAGATCAAAGAAATTATTAACATTCAACAAACCAATGGGTTTATGGTGGATGTTCGGATTCGACCAAGAGACAATTTGAAAAATTTCTTCCAAAGTACCAAAACCACCTGGTAAGGCAATGAATGCATCAGAGTTTTCAAGCATTATCTTCATGCGTTCATGCATTGATGATACTTTAAGTTCCTCCCCAATTGTCTTTCCATTGATGTTCTGTTGAGCTAAAGTTTCAGGAATGACACCTAAAACTTGACTGTTTCTTACAAAGGCAGCAAGTGATACAGCCCCCATTAACCCACGACAACCTCCCCCATATACAAGATGAATATTCCTCGCAGCAAGTGATCGACCAAGAGTGCTAGCTGCGTTTACAAACTCTAATCCCTTCCCATAACTCGACCCACAAAAAACACAGACATTTTTGAGGTTACAAATAGAAGGCCCCATTCTATACTCTTCCTCCCTTTGAGTGTTTCTGAGTGTGAAAGAAAATGGAGAAAATGGAGTGTTTAAATAAGAAAAAGAATGGAAGGGAAATAATTGCACCTATAAGGGTAGGTTGGCTGTTGTCAGAAAAGGTTGAAATTAAGAGACACAGAATCTTTTTTTTTTGTTTTTTTTTTGTTTTGTTTTGTTTTTTTTGTTTTTTTTTTTTTTTTTTTTTTTTTTTGACTTCAAGAAAACCATCAAGGTAAAGAAGTCTAGAAACCCCCGAAGGACCCTGCTCAAAGGATCGTCGTACAAAAATCAAAATACAACAAAATGATACAAAGATAAAAGAAATAGAAAATGATGACATACCTGTATGTACAGTCTCCATGGCGTATCTTTATACTGCGCGTCATGAGTGCAGTAGACATCACGTCCTTTCGACATGCATTTCCCCATTCACGGTTTGTGTTACCAAAGCCAACCCTAAGAAGTATACATTTTTTTTTGTTTTTTTTTGTTTTTGTTTTTGTTTTTTTTTTTGAAAAATGACATGAAGAAGAAGAAGATGATGATATGTACAGATTGTTTGTGGATATGGCTCACATCTGCCTCTGGTTTAACGTCCAGTAACGGCTTAAACGCCTTCTATGAGTCGAGGATAAACTTCCCATCTAATTTTCTTATAAATTGGCAAACAGGGTCTTTTAGAGTCAGATTCCCAAGACTGTAGCGTTGTTCTTCATCCTTGAAGAGATTCCACAATTTAAGAATTTCACGATGCACCAATCCACAAGAATGCGTCTCAAGAGTCAATAAGATATCATCTAATGACTCCTTACTCAGTCCATTCTTAATGAAGAAAATTTTATCTTCTCTATTTGCGGAAACCATCCCCTTAGTACGACATTGCTTGTTACAGTTCCATCGTCCACATTTGTGACAGACTTGTAACCTTTTTGCTCTTCTCCTTTTAGAATATGAACTTCTTCCAAGACCGGGCATATATGAGTCAAATGAAATTGAGGACTCACCTGCTAATCGGACCTTTGCTTCAATTATCCAGCGTACATCTTCGGCATACCCTTGTGCATTAACATTCTCAATCTCTCACATCGAACTTTGTAGATTTTTCTCAGAGCATTTTGAGGAAGAGAAGGAAAATGTTTTCTCAGGTTTGAAAGAATGACATCCATTTTGAAGGAGAAGAAGGGTTCAGTTATTTTGGGAAACTGAAGAATAAACCGACTCAAGAGTCACGGAGTACCGTATCCGCCACTTAACCGGCAACACAAAGAACTCAAGAACTTGGTTTTCCAGGAATGATTGAGTCTTTGTCCATTAACCTTAAGCGCATTACCATTCCTAGGATCCTCAGTATCTGATGCTGAGAGGATACGCGTGTCTGACAACAAAAGAACCGCGCCACCTAGATCTCAATTTTCCAAGGAGTAGGTGCAGATGATAATCTCAAAGCAGAACTTTTTGACCAATTTCCGCAGCTTTTGCAAAAGATGTAATGACCTTTAATAAAGTAGGCCAATAAAATCCATACTGCAAGATTTTCGCAGTTGTTGTCGCTGAAGAAAAAATGACCTCCACATACTTCGAGCGACTCTACCTACCTCATTGTCGGGCACACAACGTTTTTTTTTTTTTTTTTTTTTTTTTTTTTTTTTTTTTTTTTTATTCATAATGCGGATGGAGAAGGTTCATCACCTCCACTTCGCATTCTCCGGAAGTTCATGATATCTTGTTTGAGGCGGTGTCCATTTACGATGAAAGCTTTGGCAGTGACCTCACTTTTAATCTGAACAGCACCAGAAGGAAAAACATTAGTAACAATAAATGGTCCATCCCATCTAGACCTTAATTTGCCGGGCATGAGTCGGAGGCGGGAGTTATAGAGGAGAACTTTTTGACCAATCTCAAATGTTTTCCTCAGAATCAACTTATCATGGAAGGCTTTGGTCTTCTCCTTATAAAGTTTGGAACTTTCATAAGCCTCCAAGCGGATCTCCTCCAATTGCTGCAGCACCGCAGCCTTCCTCTCCATACCGCTTGATTAGGTCCAAGTTGCACCTTTTCACCGCCTGAATGCTCGATGTTCAATTTCCACCGGTAGGTGGCAGGCTTTTCCAAAAACAATCCGATACGGAGACATCCCGATTGGTGTCTTATAAGCAGTCCGGTAAGCCCATAAAGCATCCTCAAGCCTCTTGCTCCAGTCCTTTCGTTAGGTTGAAGTGTCTTCTGGAGTATCCGCTTAATTTCTCTGTTGGAGACCTCGGCTTGCCCATTGGTTTGGGGGTGGTAGGGTGTAGAAACCTTGTGTTGGACTCCATACTTCTTCATCAAAGCCTCCATGCTTCGATTGCAAAAATGTGAACCTTGATCACTAATGATGGATCTCGGGACTCCAAACCTACGTAAAAATACGTGATCTAATAAAATCCACAACAACTTTAGAATCATCGGTCCGAGTGGCCTTAGCCTCCACCCATTTAGATACATAATCCACAAAGAAGCGTAATGTAAACAAAACCAAATGATACAGAAAAGGACCCATAAAGTCAATACCCCAAACATAAAAAATCTCACAGAATAATAAGGGTTTCTGGGGCATTTCATTCCTACGAGAAGTATTCCCTGTTCTCTGGCATTGATCACAAGATTTGCAAAATATATATGCATCATGAAATAGAGTGGGCCAATATAATCAGAGTCTAAAACTTTCCTAGCAGTCCGTTGAGGACCGAAGTGGCCGCCACATGCAAGTTTATGACAAAAGCTAAGAATGGAATGGAATTCATCATCAGGCACACATCTCCTAATTACTTGGTCACTGCAAAATCTCCATAAGTAAGGATCATCCCACACATAATACTTTGACTCACTTTTCAATTTATCAATCTTAGCCTTAGTGAAATGTGCAGGTATTGCTTTAGCAACCAAGAAATTAATCAAATCAGCAAACCAAGGGATGTTGCCTTGCAGCTTGAAAAGCTGCTCATCAGGGAAAACATCATGGATGGGAAAAACATCTGCCTCCCTTTCAATTCGACTCAAGTGATCAGCCACCAAATTCTCCGCTCCACTCTTGTCACGAATCTCAATATCAAACTCCTGGAGGAGCAACATCCACCTAATCAACCGGGGCTTAGCATTGGGCTTCTTCAGGAGAAACTTCAATGTTGCATGATCTGAAAACACAACCACTACGGAACCAAGCAAATATGATCGAAATTTATCTAAAGCAAAAACAATTGCTAAAAGTTCCTTTTCAGTTGTGGTGTAGTTGATTTGTGCAGGATCTAAAGTTCTCGAAGCATAGGAAATGACATGAGATACTTTACCGACCCTTTGTGCAAGAACAGCTCCCAATGCATAATTAGAGGCATCACACATCAGCTCAAATGGAAGTGTCCAATCCGGTGGTTGGATGATAGGTGTACTGGTCAATGCCTGCTTCAATTGATTAAAGGCATCCTGGCACTTCTTGTCAAAGTGGAACTCCACATCTTTTTGCAGTAAGTTGGATAGCGGAAGTGCAATTTTGCTGAAATCCTTTATGAACCGCCGATAGAAACCTCGCATGACCAAGGAAAGAACGAATCTCCCGCACGCATGTGGGGTAAGATAGGCATGAAATAACATCTATTTTTGCAGGATCTACCTCAATACCCTCACGAGATATCACATGCCCTAAGACTATACCTTGTTCTACCATGAAATGACATTTCTCAAAATTTAGAACGAGGTTAGTCTTAATGCATCTATGCAAGACCGAGCCGACTATCTAAACATGCATCAAAGGAAGATCCATAGACAGTAAAATCATCCATGAATACGTCCATGCAATTTTCTAAAAATCAAAAAGATACTTACCATACACCTCTCGAAAGGTGCCACGGAGCATTGCATAGACCAAAGGGCATCCTCCCGTATGCAAATGTGCCAAATGGACAAGTGAAAGTAGTCTTCTCTTGGTCTTCCGGGCTATATGAATCTCGAAAATAGCCCGAATATCCATCCAGAAACAATAATGTGACTTGCCAGCTAACCGCTCCAACATCTGATCAATGAAGGGCAGCGGGAAATGATCCTTTCTGGTAGCCTGGTTGAGCCGCCTATAATCAATGCAAACTCGCCAACTGTTTTGAACTCGTGTGGGCACAAGCTCGTTGTTCTGATTCGCAACCACTGTGACCCCAGATTTCTTGGGAACCACTTGCACGGGGCTCACCCATTGACTGTCAGATATGGGATAAATAATGCCAGCTTGAAGTAGCTTTGTAACTTCCTTCTTCACCACATCTAGAATCGGGGATTTAGTCTCCTTTGGGGCTTGTCTAACCTGGTTTGATCCCTTCTTCCAATAAAATCTTATGCATGCATGTGGAGGGACTAATACCAGGAATATATGCAAGAGTCCATCCGATGGCTTGCCTATTCTACCTCAAAATCTGCAGTAATTTTTCTTCTTGATCAGGTTGTAGGTTTTTAGCAATGATCAATGGAAGTGTCTCACCATCTCCCAAATATGCATATTTAAGATGGTCTGGTAAAGTCTTCAACTCCAAGGATGGAGGTTGTACAATGGAAGGTAACAAGTGATCTGAAACACTAACTCAAAGAACATTATTTCAAAGATGGTACCGACTCTCATTCTCAATTGTTGCATCATCGGCATTTGTATCATTACTCATAACAGAATAAATCTCAAAGACATGCAAAGACATGGTTCAACATCACAAGTGGCACATGTATCACAAGAAACAGAACCAAGATAGTCAACAATATCAGGGAATTCAAGATATAAATCAGTATAGACATCATCAACCAAGATCTCAATCATATCAACATGGAAAACAAAATGCTCCTCTAGGGGGTGTCTCATGGCATCAAAAATGTTAAATTGTACCAAATCGTCGCCAAACTCCATAGAAAGGGTGCCAGCATGCACGTCTATCTTGGTCTTGGCGGTCTTGAGGAATGGTCCGCCTAGAATCAATGGAGCATGGTTTGTTGGAGACTCATCTTCCATGTCCATAATGTAGAAATCACTGGAAAAATCAACTCATTCACCCGAACTAACACATCTTCCAAAGACACCTGCAGGATGAGCAGTGGCTCTATTCGCCAACTGAATCACGATACCAGTGGGTTGCAAAGTACCAATGTTTAAACACTTATACACTGACATGGGCATGACATTGATCGAAGCACCCAAATCTAGCATTGCATGCTCAAATCTAGAGTTGCCAATTGTGCAAGAAATTGTGAAAGTTCCAGGATCTTTGCATTTCTGTGGCATGCTTGGCAGAATCATTGCAGAAACATTTCTTCCCATGATGATCTTCTCATCCCCTTTCAACCTTCTCTTATGAGTGCACAACTCCTTGAGAAATTTAGCATATTTTGGAATTTGCTTGATTGCATCTAGGAGGGGAATATTGATTTCCACTTTCCTGAATGTTTCCATGACTTCTTTTCATTTTCGCTTGCATTGTTCTCTTGGATTGTGTGATCCTATTTGGAAAAGGTAATGGAATGGTAACATCTGAATTCTCTGCAATTTTCTTCAGTGGCACAGATTTGTGGATTGAATTATCCATTTCCTGCCGTTTTTGGTCAATTTCTGATTGTTGTAAGGTTGGAACATCAACTTCTTTGCCACTTCTCAAGGTAATTGCACTTACGTTGCCTCTTGGATTATTGACTGTTTGTGAAGGCAATTGGCTAGAACCTTGACTCTTTAGCTCGCTCACGTGGTTGCCACTGCCCAATTTGAGTTTGTAAATTTCGAATGTTGGCACCGACGTTCTCACTGAACCGAATGTTATTTGTGGCCATTTGTTTCATCGGTCTTCCAATGATGGCTCACTTTGGAGTGGATTGACAGATCGCTTTGAATAGGTTCTTTGTTGTCCGAATGCAGATACGGGGGTATTTGTTGGTATTTGTTGTTGGACCTGCAGACTTGGTATCTAAATTGTTGTTCTTCGCCGGGGGAAATTTGTTCGCCGGTGGGGCCGTTGTTGTTCGGCTAGGATTCCCATATCTCAAATTGGGATGGTCTCGCCAACCAGGATTATAAGTGCTAGAAAATGGATCATATCTAGATTGTTGCTGTTGTTGCTGATATTGGGGTCTACCAGGAAAACACCAGCTGCAGAACACATTGATCTGGAAAAGCGGAACCATCTTCCTGAAGTGTAGGGCATGAATCAGTAGGATGAGATGAATTAGAGCAAATTCCACACACTGATGCAGTCATCTGCATGGGTGGTTGTTGACCCACTGCTATCTGTCTTACCAAAGAAGTCAATTCATCTAGTCTGTGTTCCATTCTTTGTTGGTCCATATGAGATGCTTGAATTTCATTAACTCCTCTGGTTGCGGTGATGATCCGCGAGCCAAACTGTTGGGTATTGGCTGCCATGTTTGCTATCAGATCTCTTGCGGCGGTAGGAGTTTTGTCTACTAAGGCTCCTCCAGAGGCAGCATCGATCATGCTTCTATCATTTGGCAGCAAGCCCTCATAAAAGTATTGAATCAAGAGCTGGTCACTAATTTGGTGATGAGGGCAGCTCGAACACAACTTCTTGAATCTCTCCCAGTATTCATGCAAAGTCTCACCAGACATCTGTCTGATGCCACATATATCCTTCCTAATTGCAGCAGCTCTCGAGGCAGGGAAGAATCTCTCCAGGAACAACCTCTTCATGTCATTCCAACTTCTGACTGAACCTGGTGAAAGATAAAACAACCAATCTTTGGCTGCATCGACAAGTGAGAAGGGAAATGCCCTTAACTTGATGTGTTCCTCAGAGATGCCTTGTGGCTTCATGGTTGAACACACAACATGGAACTCTTTCAGGTGCTTATGAGGATCTTCACCCGCAAGACCATGAAACTTTGGTAACAAGTGTATCAAACCAGATTTTAACTCAAAATCTGCATCAAGATCAGGATATTGAATGCACAAAGATTGGTAAGATACATCAGGAGCAGCAAGTTCCTTAAGGGTTCTATTATGCATGTTATCAGCCATGATTTCAGGATTACTTAAGTTATCGTGTTCACTCCCAAAATTAGGTTCAGAATTAACTCGGAATTTATCACACGAGATCTAATTAATCTATGCAAGGTCCTATCAATCTCGGGATCAAGATCAAGCAAGATATCAGGATTGGACCTAATCATGCATCAACTAAAGCACAAAAACACAAAACTGCAACTACACTAAACAACACTCAAAATATGCAAAAATAAATCTAGTTAATATGTCTAAACATTTTTAAAAATTATGGAATCAACACAGAACAAAATCTACATAAAAATGAAACTAGAAAATGCAATAAAAAATATTAAAAAATTGAAAAAGTGGTCTAAATGATAGAATTTCGAAAAACCAGGGGTGACCTCACAGTTTACTGTGAGTCTTGTTTATCAGGCTGTTTTCCTTCAACCGACCAAGTTTCAGCTCATTCTGGGCATGTTGCAGTTCGAAAATTGCAATAGTTACCGTAATCACCTGTTTTCCGTCTTTCCTAAATCGAGAAAAATTCAAAAGCTAAGATAAAAACGTTAGTATGGTATGAACAATGTTAGTAAATGAAAAATAACTGCTAGAATAGGTAAGAAAGAACAAAAATTAGTAAGGTTACTCAAAATGAAAAGATTACACCTACGAGTTCCCTACAGACTACGGCGCCAAAATTTTGTGACGCCGAACTCGATCAAAATTATAACCGAAGTTATTACCTAAACTTGTAGTATAGTGAACAACACCGGATCGTCTCCTCAAGGATCGTAGATGCAATTTGATCAAATCAAGTGAAAGTTAGAAAAAGGGGGTTTTGGTGGTTCAAGGATCGCGATGATGTGGATTTAAAGAGAAATAACAATTAAAAGAACGATAATTCAGAAATCTATCCGAGATTGGGTGGATTCAATCATAGACCTTTCAACAAACACCTGAAATACATTTGAATGGTTAACTTGGATCTAACCGAGATCTCTCGCATCGATCCGTAATTCATACTAGACAATCGTCGTAATTCAATTGACAAGTGATAAACACAAATCTGCAATCGCACCATTCATGTAAATATATGTCAATTTAAGCACCGAATTCAATTAACCTAGGCACAAATCAGTAACCTAACCTCTTCAATTACGTGATTAGTTTAGATCAATCAGTTCTAAGTTTCATCACAAATCTCAATCTTCAGTTCATCACAATACTTAATCTTAAACCAAGATCAAATCAGATCAAACATAAACAGAATCACCATTCATGCATTCAAGATCAAGAGAACAGAAGAAGAAGAGAAGAGGAATTCAAATATAAATCAAATACATTACATAACCAAGGTCTCAAGAATCCAAGCCACAATCTCTTCAAGAGTCCCGAATTGACTAGAAGTGACTTAGCCCTCCATTACAATGAAGGAAAAATATACAAGAACTATGAAAAGCTATTTCTAACACCAAGTGTATGTTGTGTTTAGAGCTCTCCACATGCTTCCTTTTATAGAGGATTCAGAGTAGTAGTAGATGGGTAGATGAGATTAATAGGTGGAATTAGTAGGTGAGCTTGGTAGGTGAGATTGGTAGGTGAGCTTGGTAGGTGAACTTGGTAGGTGAGCTTCCTTGTCTCCGAAAGTATTCATTGCTGAACTCATTGATTTCGTCATTTTTGAGCCAAGTGGTCTTCATGAAAGTTCTAGGAAATTGTCTAAGCTTTCCAATGGCTCTAGAAGCACTCAAAAATTCGTCCTACAGCCCAAGATATGACCCAATTACTACAGACTACTCAGGACCAGTTTCAGCACCTCTGTTTTGACTTTCAGACCCAATATCTCCATCAAGGAGCCCGAATCAAGTTTTGTGTTTGTCATGAAAGTTGTACATATGGGTCTTAACTTTCAGATCACCAATTTTCAGCCCATTCTATAAACCCAAACTCGAATTATGTTCTGGTCACTACACACTGTTCGGGTTCCAGTCACAAATCCCATATTCTGATTTCCATGCCCAATTAGCTCCACTAGATGTCTGAATTTGACTTTGAGCTCTTCATCAAAGTTGTAGAGCTCTCTTTTATCTTTCCTACAAGGTAAAATTCATAATTATCAGACATTTAGAACTCAAGATATGGCCAAAATACAGAAACAGTGTAAGACTCGAATAATGCTGAAAAATCAATTAAGTCCGATTCGAGTTCAAACTTACAAAACATAATCAAATTCAGTCAATTAAGTATATGAAGAGTGTAAATGACTAATAATGAGGGTTTATTAATGAATAAAATATGTGATTATCACCTCTGCATTGCTTTGCTCTCCTACCCTCGACCTTCACAGGAAACATTTCACAGATCAAACGCTCTTTTAATTGTACTGTGTCTGGTTTGATGACATGGGCTGGATCGGGGATATACTTTCACAATTATGACATACGAAAAATACTATGAAGATTAGAAAGAAAGGGTGGTAAAACTAGTTAGTAGGCTACCAGACCTATCCGAAGAGGAATTTAATATAGTCCATAAAATTTAAGAGTGAGTTTGCTGGCAATTCAAACAAGGTGACACATATTTAGCAACGTCTCTCTTCATTCCTCACTACTAATACATCTGTTTTAGGTCTTGATATATCTTAGTCGTTCCAGTGTGTATTGTAACACCCTAACCCTAAATACGGTAGTATAACCTACGTATACTAAGTAAATGCAATTAGTATGTCACTTTTTGATAACTTCAGAAAATAAAGTTAAATCACTTGAATTTGATTGTATTTGAGCATGCTATCCTTAAGTTTTCAAGGCCATAGGTTCAATTATTGCATGACTTTGACGAATTAAGCTTGTTAATTCAAATGATTAAGAATTGAATCTTTGAAGATCATGTTTATGGAAGTTGGATGGATTATGATTTGATGGACTTTAGCATTGTTTTGATATAGGTATCTAAGATGGGAAAGGCCTTGGAAGGGATGAGGAAAGTGAAGAGAAGCTCAAATTATGAAGAAAACATCAAGGAAATGTGCTTCCAACCCATGCCTAGGCGTGGCAAGTTCAGTTTTTCAAGGTTTTCAGACAGAGACCCACACGCCTAGGCGTGGTAAAGTCATGCCTAGGCATGGCAAGTAGAGGAAAGGCATGTGATTCATAATTATGCCTAGGCGTGGGAAAATTCCTGGTACACAAGTTTAACCCTTATATTCTGATTTTGGAAAAAAGAGAGGGAGCTTCAGTTTTGCCCTAAGCACGAAATCCAGAGAGCAAGTGAGAGGAGGAGGAACACATTTGAATTGAAGGTGACTCAAGGGAGAATCAAGATCAAGGGGGAAGATCAAGCTTGGAATCTCTCCATTTTTGTTCATTCTTTCCCTTTTCTCTCTTGATTTGTAACTTGATGGATCATTTGATTTCATTTGTTTTCTTCTCCTTCATAATGTATAACTAAACTCTAATCTAAGGGCTCTCTAGGATCTTGCTATGGATTTGATTAACTTGTAATTAGTTGAGTATTCTTTCAATGAAATTGGTTTTGTTCATCCACATCTATGCT
This sequence comes from Ormosia emarginata, assembly GCA_029884605.1. NCBI lineage: Eukaryota > Viridiplantae > Streptophyta > Magnoliopsida > Fabales > Fabaceae > Ormosia > Ormosia emarginata. The sequence continues at coordinate 7,366,011 of JAQQTP010000074.1, forward strand.
TAGTGGTTGTTATTAATTGGCCATCAATTGCATGATTTTAATATTCCAATTGAACTAGAAATAGGGTGTTATGAATATGGATATGGTATGGTTGATGTATGTTCAATTGCATTCTATTGGTATAGGTGTATTGATTAACTAAAGGGATGGACATACACCCTTTGGTCATGCATGGCAAGTGTTTGATAATAGGTCTTAATGAGTGATTCTTATTTTAATTCACATGGACACATAATGGAATAGCTAGGTTTCACATGGGTAATTGTCCTAGACATAGGCTCTTATCTATTGATGTTTATTAGCTAACAAACATCATTTCATTGATAAGTGCTTGTTAATTGCAATTAATCATTGAAGTAGCAAGTGAATAGGGACCCATAGGCTTTAATCATTCTCATCTTCTCTTGTGAATTTGGTATTTGGTGCTCTCTTATTTTGTTTCCTTTAAGTTGTTATTTTAATTGCAACATACTCTCCTTCGATTACTTGGATAAAAATTTGTGGAATTTGATTAAGTTTTAGCATTGTTCTAATTATCAATCCCTTGGGACACGATACTTTACTCTCAAATATATATTACTTGTCAACCTTGTAGATTTTTGGATAACAACTAACATTTTCTAACTTTAGCGTAATAAACAACTTGTTCAATATATATTTAACCAATAAATATATAGAGCCTTTAAGAAAGCAAGAGAGCAAGATATTTTACACCTCCAGAAACTTGCTCTTTACTAGAAATCTATCTGATATGTCTGAGATTACAAACCTTTACAAAACTAATTACATAAATAAATCTTCATCTCCTTGCCTTGTGCAAAGGCCCTTTTTCTTAATACCGTGAAGAAGAAACGACGCACCATAGTACTAAGAAACGAAATAAAAATTTGTGAAAACAATGATTACTTTGATTAATTTAGACCTGCTTCATTGTTAACACATGATTAAATAATTTGCATTCTTGGATTGCTTCAAGTGATCAAATATCGAATTATGCGTACATTTTTTTATTAAATAACGGTTAAAAGATAGCAATAATCACAAATGCAGTAAAATCGACACAGTATTGAAATTCATACATTCACATTATATATATATATATATTATATGCATCAACCTATTTACTTACATCATGATTTACAAAAAGCAAAATAGATGTACCCACCCCAAGAGATACAAATATACACCCATTAAATAGCAAAACATCAAGTTTCCCCAAAAAGATAAACGGGTAGCCATCAATAGCCACCAACAGTATTAGCCCCTACGACTAACGAGAAGGGACCGTAGTCGGGTCTTCCTCAGGGTCCTCATCATGCGACGAAATTTCCATCGGAGTGATCGAGTTTTGGGCGGAAGCCCGAGCAGTCGAGAAGAAATAATCCTCTTGAGGGTTGTAGAACATATCCGTCCACATATCCCTCATGGGTAGGTGAAACTCCAAAATAACAAAAGCTGAAAAATCAAACACAGGGGCGTCGTAACGACCCTAAGATAAGGACACCGTCAGCTCCCCACGGTAGACACAGCGGTCTGTCTCCACATGTAAGTGCCAGCAGTCTGGTCCTCCATGGAAGGTCAACTTCACGTACCACAAAAAGCTGTGTGGGCGTGATGACATCCTCAACAGCTCTAGTCGTAATGCGGCCAGAAACCCAGAAACTCAGGGGTTTCCTTGTCTTCCTCATGAACGTCTTCTCAGAAGTACACAATTCGACAGAAATAAAAAAATAGAGAAAATACAGAAAGAGGTGAGACACCCAACTTTCAGTATCAAAATGGCAGCAAGAAAACAGAACGGCGCTAGACGCCCGCATATAAACACAGTGATAATTAAAACTTACAATAAAAGTAAATAATATTAAACAGCAGTAAGAATCATCAACAGTAAATAAGCCAAGTAATTATTATAGTAATAAGAACATATATTATTTCACAGTTATAAATGTTCATGCTCAATGAATTATGAGACTGACAGTTCACAATGCAAATGGTACCAAAATTCCTACTCCATAGAGCTAGACATAAACATTTTCGGAGTGAATGATCAAGGAGTAATGCCAGTATACCGTCGGCCTTAAAACAGTGTGCTCATCACATAAAAATATTTGCGCAAAAATGGCTCATACATGGCGCTTCAACAGTTGATCACGATATAGGACAGCGTCTCGGTTCGAATCTTCAATGCGTTTGCATCGGTCTATCCCACAGACTCAGCGAAGCTACCACTGTTTATTATGAGAAACCCGCACCCCGACGCCCCCAGGGCCAACCACTATGACCCTACGCTAGTCTATTCGCACCCGCACATAGGTGTTATTCAAACTCCTAGGCAACATGGTCTTTCCAACAATGTCCAACGGACAACACATATATATGACGACACCATGTACATCACATGTGTTCATCAATGATGCATTCATCATGAGCGTACCATAATGGCATACATAATCATTTCTCAAGTACATATCAACAAGTACTTAGTGCACATAGGGTCCACAATAACATCAAATTAATTCCCCACACCAATTTATATCATTGGTTCATCAATTACCATAAGTTCATATTATGGATCTCACATTTCAAAGTCTTAAGCTTTGTTCAATTATGAAAGTTTTAGGTTAAACAACCCTTCAAAACCTCGGTCCTCTTAAGTGTTATTATCCAATTTACTTCTTCCACTTGATTATGAGTTATGCATGTCTCTAAATTCTTAAATCTCCAAAGATGCATCAAAGCATCATTTTACCTCAAAATTTTCTCTTTAAAGTCGTGACCTCCCTAAGCCACCAAGGTTCCAATTTCTTTCTATTTTATGCTTTAACCAATCAACATCTAATCACTTAAATTTTATTTTACACAAAACAAATTCAATCTCTCAATTCTCAAGGTCAAAACCGTGGCCTCTTCTTAGGGTATTAAACCCTTAAAATTTTCTATTCATTAACATCAATGTTATCATTCAACATTTAATTACCTAAGCTTTATTTATTGGTGTACAAAAATAATTTTACACCCTTAAATTCTAGTCAAAACCGTGGCACCATATTAGGGTAGGAAACTCCAAATTTTCCATTTAGCAACCCTAACATGATCAAGCATATTCAACGCATCCAATATGTCTAAGATTACCAATCAAGCATCAATCCAATTCAAGAATATATAAACATGCAAAATTACTAAATAAAGTGAGCATACAAAGATGGATTTCTCCATCAACAAGCACACAAGGTTCCCTCACCACCAAAAATTATTTGAAGTGAGTAATCTACCTCTTACCTAAGGACGAATCACGAAAATGGTCTCCTTCTAGCTCCTTGGTGATTTCGGTTTTGAGCCTTCAAAACCCTAGGATTTTCAAGACAATGAGTCAACACCAATGGTGGAAAAAGAATGGATCAATGGTCATCAAAGAGACCATGGAGCACGAAAATGAAGAGAAAAGAGAAGAAAAATGAAAACTTTACCTCCATGTAAGAAGCTTTGCCTTAGAAGATAATGGAAGAAAGGTTGGATTTTGGAGAAACTTTCTAAATGAAAGATGTGAAGAAGGTTGAGATGAGTGTAGAAATGAGCTTAGTAAAGAGAAAAGTGAAGAAAAATGGTCACAATGGGGGCTGCAATTTTCGTGTGAAGAGAGGAGAAGAAGAGAAAAGGAAGAGGAAATGTGAAGAAGATGAAGTTAGAAAGAAAATGTTATAAAAATGGAGATATTTTGAGTGGGTTAGGTTAAGTGGGAAGGCAAAAATTGGAGGACATTACCGCGGCAACAAGAAGGAGAGAGAGGGGAGATTTTGGCTTCCCCAACAAGCCAAGGGCATCATGATCATTAGTTGGTCAAAGCTTCTTAAAGAAGCTTGGACTATAATACTATAAATTTGAATTAAAGTAGGTTTCATTAGACTTAAAGTAGATTGCATTAGGATAATGTAATAGAATTTTTATTACATATTATTGATTAAGAGACAATGGTTACAGTTAACAGAAATCAGTATTAATTAATCTGACAAATAAATTTTATATAGCGTTTTATTATTTTATCTGTTAAAATTTCTCAAAAAATATGAAATCTCATAAATCGTGTCCAGCCTCGGGTTTAGTAAGATCCCCCGCCGACGTTTCCACAGATCAAGGTTCTCGGGAAAAATATCTCATTTTCCTGGCTCCGCTCAGTTTGCACGTAAAACAAAGAATAATATTAAAATATTCCATGTTCTCAGAAAAATCTAGAAAAATTTTCAAAAATCACAAATATTAGAAAACGAATATTTATCATAAAATAAATAAAATTTTGGGTGTTACAACTCTCCCCAACAAATAAGAATTTCGTCCTCGAAATTTTTATACCTTAAAATAGTTCTGGGTATTGCTCCTTCATCTTGTCCTCCAACTCCCATGTTGCATCTCCAGTTGCTTCGTTCCAGATTACTTTCACTAATGAAATGTCCTTCCCTCTGAGTTGCTTCATTCTCCTATCCTCAATCCTTACAAGAGTTGTTTCGTAAGTCAAGTTTTCCTTTAATTGTACTGAATCAGGTGCATTGACATGATCAGGACTCGGAAGGTTTGAAAGAAAAGGTGGTAAAGCTATTTGGTAAGCAACAGGACCTATCTGACGAAGGATTTAATAAGGTCCAAGGAATTTTGGAGTGAGCTTTCTAGATTTGAGAATCCGACCGACTCCAGTCATAGGCATGACTTTTAAGAACACATGTTCTCCTTTCTCAAATTCAAGAGGTTTCCTTCTTTTGTCCGCATAACTCTTTTATCGACTCTGAGTCGTTCGCATCTTCTCTTGAATCATCTTAACCTTCTCAATTGTCTGTTGAATAAGATCAGGTCCAACTATGAGTCGCTTTCCATCTTGATGCCAGCATAAAGGCGTTCGGCACCTTTGTCCATACAGAGCCTCATAAGGTGTCATCCCTATGCTTGAATGGTAACTGTTATTGTAGGTAAATTCTACTAATGGTAAAATTTCGTCCCAGCTTCCACTTTGCTCTATGGCACAAGCTCTCACGAAATCTTCCAATGATTGAATTGTTCTTTCTGATTGGCCATCAGTCTGCTGATGGTAAGCAGAACTTAATCGTAGCTTTGTCCCCATTGCTTCTTGAAGACTTTGCCAAAATTTTGATGTAAATCTCAGGTCTCTATCAGAAATGATACTAGTAGGCACACCATGTAGCTGACAATTTCGCCAATGTATAGCTGAGTCAACTTATCCAAAGGATATCTAATGTTGATCGGTAAAAAATGTGCTGACTTCGTAAGTCGATCCACAATTACTCATATTGAATCATATCCTCTTCTAGTTTTTGGCAATTCGACAACAAAGTCTATGGCAATATTATCCCATTTCCATTCGGGAATAGTCAAAGGTTGTAACAGTCCAGATGGCCTTTGATGTTCAATCTTTATTTTCTGGAAAACTAGACAAGAAGATACGCATCTAGCAATATCTCTTTTCATCCCATGCCACCAAAATAACTTCTTCAAATCTTGATACATTTTGGTCATTCCAGGATGCATACTCAACTAACTCGAATGAGCATGTTCAAGCATATACTTTCTGAGTTCCTCATCTCTAGGCACACAGACTCTACCTTGGAATCTTAAAATTCCATCACTTCCTTCCTCTAATGTTGACACACCACCCTGCCTTATCACCTCTTTTTCTTCTTGCAAGAACTTGTCAATCTTCTGCTTCTCCCCGATATGATCCATTAAATCACTTGAGATAGTGACCATGTTCATGCAGATTTTTCTTGGCATTAGTTCTACAAAAGACCATACGTCTCTGAATTGCTCTATTAAATCTTTCTCTCTGATCAGCATAGTAGAAACACTGATCGTTTTCCTGCTTAAGCCATCGGCCACAACATTAGCCTTCCCAGGGTGATACTGAAGTTGAAAATCGTTGTCTTTCAGGAATTCTAACCATCTTCATTGTCTCATGTTCAACTATTTTTTATCATACAAGTACTTCAAGCTCTTATGATCACTAAAGATGTTGAATGTTGCTCCATAGAGAAAATGTCTCCATATCTTCAAAGCAAATACAACAGCAGCTAATTCCAAGTTATGCATTGGGTAGTTCTTCTCATGCACTCGTAATTGTCTCGAGGCATAAGCCACCACTTTTTCGCCTTGCATAAGGACACAACCCAATCCTTGGTATGAAGTGTCACAATACACCTCGAATGGTTAACTCGGATCTGGTAGTACTAACACTGGTGAAGTCGTTAGTCTCCTTTTCAACTCTTGAAAACTCTCTTCACAAGCATCCATCCATTCAAAAGCTTGGTTCTTCCTTGTGAGTTGAGTGAGAGGTCCAGCAATCTTAGAAAATCCTCCAATGAACCTCCGGTAATAGCTTGCTAATCTAATAAAGCTTCGGATCTCCATTACCATCTTCGACCTTTCTCATTGAAGAACAACTTCCATTTTCGATGGGTCTACAACAATTCCTTCCTTTGAAATCACATGGCTCAAGAATTTAACTTCGTCCAACCAAAACTCATACTTCGACAACTTGGCATACAGCTCCTTCTCCTTCAAAGTCTGAAGAACTATACTGAGATGTTCGACATGATCTTCCTAATTTTTCGAATAGATCAAGATATCGTCGATAAAGACAACGCCGAATCTATCCAAATAAGGACGAAAGATTCTATTCATATAATCCATAAAGATAGCAGGTGCATTGGTCACACCAAAAGGCATCACCAAGTATTCGTAATGTCCATAACGAGTACGAAAAGCCATTTTAGGAATGTCTTCCACTTTCACTCTAATTTGATGGTAGCCTGATCGCAAATCGATCTTTGAAAACACAGCTCCTCCCTTTAACTGATCTATCAGGTCATCTATCCTCGGCAATGGATATTTGTTCTTGATCGTGACCTTGTTCAACTGACGATAATCCACGCACAATCATGAAGTACCGTCTTTCTTCCTAACTAGTAGTACTGGTACTCCCCAAGGTGATACACTAGGTCTCACGAATTGCTTCTCCAAAAGCTCTTCCAATTGCTTTTTGATTTCTACAAGCTTTGCAAGCGACATTTGGTAAGGTGCTATGGAAATAGGACCAGCTCCTAGTACAAGATCAATGGCAAATTTGATGTCCCGCTCCAGTGGCAAACCAGGTACATCTTCGGGAAAAACTTCAGGAAATTCTTGAACCACTAAAATTACGTCCACATCTACCTCATTCTCAACCTTCAAGGAAGACAATAGCATGTATCCTCGAGCTCTTTCTTTCAAGAAAGCTTTCACTTGGTTGGCAGTCAAAAATCTAGAATCCTCATCCAAAGGAAAAACTATGGTTTTTCTAGAACAATCTAATAGGACATGGTTAGCAGATAACCAATCCATTCCTAATATCACATCTAATTAAGATAGTGGCAAACAAATCAAATCAACAGAAAAGATTCAACCTTCAACAATCAATGGATAATTCAAACAGACTTTGGTGGTAAGAACAGGTTTAGTAGTGGGAGTGGAGACAGTCAAATCAAAAGGTAAAGAAGACACAGGTAAACCAAGTCTTTTCACATAGTCATAGGAGATAAAAGAATGTGTTGCACCAGAGTCATATAATACAGTTAAAAGATTACCTTTGATGAGACCTTCCCCTTGTATAAGATCTTCGAATTCAAAGGCTTCAGGCACCACTCAGAGTGTAAACTCGACCTCCATCCTGTCGTTTAGCAGTTCTAGCAGCATTGACGAAAGGTTCCGCCTTGGGTTGATTGCAGTCATGAGAAATGTGTCCAGGTCGCCTGCTTCTGAAGCAGATCATTCCCTTGATAGTGCAGTCCCTCGTGTAGTGATCCTTCCCGCACTTCAAGCTTTTCAGCGCAAATGCCGTTGTTTGACCAGTTCTGCCTGGACTTCCTCCAGGACTTCCTCCCTGCGATTTCTGCTATTGATTTCCAGGTGGTCTGGAATATGGTTTTTTTTTGTAACGGTTAACGTTACTGCTTCCTCCTCTTTGGGACCGAAAAGGCTTAAAGTTTCTGTTCCTTGCATCACGTGCCTGGTCCAAATCTTCCACCCGGTGACACATATCGAGTAATTTTGAGAACTAAGTAATCTTCAAGGTTATGACGACTCTCTTCACATCATGTCTCAGACCTTCCTCAAACTTCTGACACTTCCATGCTTCATTTGGTTGGTGTTGAAAATAGGTTGAGAATTTGGACAAACTTTCAAACTTGGCAGCATATTCACTCACAGTCATATTGCCTTGCCTCAAGCCAAGGAATTCCATCTCCTTAGCATGCCTAGCGCTTTCTGGGAAATATTTGTTTTGGAATCTCTCCTTAAACACCTCCCAATTGATCGCTTTATTCTCAGCCTCCAATACCCTTTGTTCTCCGGTCCACCAATCCTCCGCGTCCCCAATCAGCATGAACGCAGCATACGTCACTTTCTTGTCGTTGGCATAGTTCATGCTTGTGAATATCTTTTCCAATTCCTTGATCCACAGTGTAGCTTTCTCATGATCATACTCTCCCTTAAATTGTGGAGGGTTAGTGTGACGAAATTCTGCCAAATTCTGGGTATCAGTAGTTGCCTCCAATTGTTTTGCAGTCCTCACTTGCTGTTGAGCTATTTGCTAGTTTTGTTGTAACATAGCTTCAACTATCTTTTGGATTGCTTCAATCGCAAAAGTCATGTCTCCTCTACGAGCCATAATCCTTCTCAAGTCAAGCTATACAAAATACAGAGAAAAGTCAGATGTATTCTTGCGGTATACCAAGCACAGAGAATCACACAGCACAAACAATACAATCCAAAATAGTGTAAAACCACATGACCCAAAAGAAAACTTAAACTGGAGCTCTGATACTAAGACAGTGTAATGCCCATTTTTTTTAATACCGCGAAGAAGGAGCGTCGCACCATAGTACTAAGAAACGAAATAAAAATTTGCGGAAATAATGATTATTTTGATTAATTTAGACCCGGTTCATTGTTAACAGATGATTAAATAATTTACATTCTTGGATTGCTTCAAGTGATCAAATATCGAATTATGCGTACAATTTTTTTTATTAAATAACGGTAAAAAGATAGCAATAATTACAAACGCAATAAAATCGACACAGTATTGAAATTCATACATTCATATATATATATATATATATATATATATATATATATTATATGCATCAGCCTGTTTACTTACATCATGATTTACAAAAAGCAAAATAGATGTACCCACCCCAAGAGATACAAATATACACCCATTAAACAGCAAAACATCAAGGTTTTCCAAAGAGATAAACAGGTAGCCATCAGTAGCCACTAACAGTATCAATCCTTATGACTGACGAGAAGGGACTGTAGCCAGGTCCTCCTCAGGATCCTCATCATGCGATGAAATTACCATCGGAGCGATCGAATTTTAGGCGGAAGCCCGAGCAATGGAGAGGAAATAATCCTCTTGAGGGGTGTAGAACATATCCGTCCACATATCCCTCACGGGTAGGTGAAACTCCAAAATAACAAAAGCTAAAAAATCAAACACAGGGGCGTTGTATCGACCCCAAGACAAGGACACTGTCAGCTCCCCGTGGTAGACACAGCGATCTGTCTCCACATGTAAGTGCCATCAGTCTGGTCCTTCATGGAAGGTTAACTTCACGTACCCCAAAAAGCGGCATGAGCGTGACGACATCCTCAACAGCTCTAGTCGTAATGGGACCAGAAACTCAGGGGTTTCCTTGTCTTCCTCACAAACGTCTTTTCAGAAGTACACAATCTGACAGAAATACAAAAAAAAATAGAGAAAATACAGAAAGAGGTGAGACACCCAGCTTTCAATACCAAAATAGCAGCAAGAAAATAGAACAGCACTGGACGCCCACATATAAACACAGTGATAATTAAAACTTACAATAAAAGCAAATAATATTAAACTGTAGTAAGAATCATCAACAGTAAATAAGCCAAGTAATTATTACAGTAATAAGAACAGATATTATTTCACAGTTATAAATGTTCATGCTCAATGAATTATGAGACTGACAGTTCATAATGCAAATGGTACCAAAATTCCTACTCCATGGAGCTAGACATAAACATTTTCGGAGTGAATGATCAAGGAGTAACGCCAGTATACCTTCGGCCTTAAAATAGTGTTCTCATCACATAAAAATATTTGCGCAAAAATGGCTCATACATGGCACCTCAACAGTTAATCACGATATAGGATAGCATTTCGGTTTAGATCGTCCGTGCGTTTGCATCGGTCTATCCCATGGACTCAGCGGAGCTACCACTGTCCATTGTGAGAAACCCGCACCCCGACGTCCCCAGGGCCAACCACTATGACCCTACGCTAGTCTATTCGCACTCGCACATAGGTGTTATTTAAACTCCTAGGCAACATGGTCTTTCCAACAATGTCCAACGGACAACACATATGCATGACGACACCATGTACATCACACATGTTCATCAATGATGCATTCATCATGAGTGTACCATAGTGGCATACATAATCATTTCTAAGTACACAGTCAACAAGTACTTAGCCCACATAGGGTCCACAATAACATCAAATCAATTCCCCACATCAATTTACATCAATGGTTCATCAATTACCATAAGTTCATATTATGGATCCTCACATTTCAAAGTCTTAAGCTTTGGTCAATTATGAAGGTTTTAGGTTAAACAACCCTTCAAAACTGTGGTCCTCTTAAGTGTTATTATCCAATTTAATTCTTCCACTTGATTATGAGTTATGCATGTCTCTAAATTCTTAAATCTCCAAAGATGCATCAAAGCATCATTTTACCTCAAAATTTTCTCTTTAAAGCCATGACCTCCCTAAGCCACCAAGGTTCCAATTTCTTTCTATTTTATGCTTTAACCAATCACATCTAATCACTTAAATTTTATTTTACACAAAACCAATTCAACCTCCCAATTCTCAAGGTCAAAATCATGGTCTCTCCCTAGGGTCTTAAACCCTTAAAATTTTCCATTCATTAACTTCAATGTTATCATTCAACATTTAATTACCTAAGCTTTATTTATTGGTGTACAAAAACAATTTTACACCTCTAAATTCTAGTCAAAACCATGGCACCATATTAGGGTAGGAAAGTCCAAATTTTTCATTTAGCAACCCTAATATGATCAAGTATATTCAACGCATCCAATATGTCCAAGATTACTAATCAAGCATCAATCCAATTCAAGAACATATAAACATGCAAAATTACTAAATAAAGTGAGCATACAAAGATGGATTTCTCCATCAACAAGCACACAAGGTTCCCTCACCATCAAAAATTGGTTGAAGTGAGTATTCTCCCTCTTACCTAAGGAAGAATCACGAAAATGGTCTCCTTCTAGCTCCTTGGTGATTTCGGTTTTTAGCCTTCAAAACCCTAGGATTTTCAAGACAATGAGTCAACACCAATGGTGGAAAAAGAATGGATCCATGGTCATCAAAGAGACCATGGTCATCAAAGAGACCATGGAGCACAAAAATGAAGAGAAAAGAGAAGAAAAATGAAAACTTTACTTCAAAGTAAGAAGCTTTGCCTTGGAAGACAATGGAAGAAAGGTTGGATTTTGGAGAAACTTTCTAAATGAAAGATGTAGAGAAGGTTGAGGTGAGTGTAGAAATGAGCTTGGTGAAGAGAAAAGTGAAGAAAAATGGTCACAATGGGGCTGCAATTTTCGTGTGAAGAGAGGAGAAGAAGAGAGAAGGAAGAGGAAATGTGAAGAAGAAGTTAGAGAGAGAAAGTGTTGTAAAAGTGGAGATATTTTGAGTGGGTTAGGTTAAGTGGAGGGGCAAAAATTGGAGGGCATTTCCGTGGCAACAAGGAGGAGAAAGGGGGGAGATTTTGGCTTCCCCAACAAGCCAAGGGCATCATGGCCATTAGTTAGTCAAAGCTTCTCAAAGAAGCTTGGATTATAATACTATAAATTTGAATTAAAGTAGGTTTGATTAGACTTAAAGTAGATTGCATTAGGATAATATGATAGGATTTTTATTACATGTTATTGATTAAGAGACAATGGTTACAGTTAATAGAAATCAGTATTAATTAATTTGACAGATAAATTTTACACAGTGTTTTATTATTTTATCTGTTAAAATTTATCGAAAAACATAAAATCTCGTAAATTGTGTCCAACCTCGAGTTTAGTAAGATCCCCCCCACCAACGTTTTCACAGATCAAGGTTCTTGAGAAAAATATCACATTTTTCGGCTCCGCTCAATTTGTACACAAAACGAGAAATAATATTAAAATATTCTACTTTCTCATAAAAATCCATAAAAATTTTCAAAAATCACAAATATTAGAAAACGAATATTTATCACAAAATAAATAAAATTTGGGGTGTTACACGATGCGCTTGCTTGAATCTTCCTCTAGATTTATCATGGAAAACATAAAAAGATTGGGGTGAGAATTAATAATTCTCCGCAGTAAGTCTGAAATCGTAACATCATGGTAAATCTAGCTACTTTGGGTTAAAACGTAAATTGTACTTAATCATTTGGAAAGGTGGCATAAGCCAAAACTCAATCCTTTCCCTTCCCAAAGCAGACAGTTCATTTAATTACAAAAATAATTTAACTATTATATATCAGTTCAATTGAACAAACATACACTGAAATATTCATAAGATACCAGGATTAATAACAAGTCTACTTCATGTACCATTCCTAGCCATTCTTGCCTACTCTTGTCCTTAATCTTTGTAATTATAGAAAACAAGGCATTTAATTATAGAAAACAAGGCAATTGCCCATACAATTGCCAATTTTATGCAATGTGTAACACCCCAAAAAATCATATTTTATTTATTTCAGTTGATCCTTAATTATTTTGAGTAATCCGACTCGACTTCTGTGAATTTTATATTTTTGTTATTTTTAGGAATTTTTTAGAGTTTTTACGTTTTTGATTATTTTAATATTATTTTTGGGTCGTACAAAAGCCTTCGTATTTTATTTCTTTCTGTCAATCCTTAATTATTTTTACTAATCTGATTTAATTTTCATGAGTTTCACAATTGTTATGATTTTTGTGAATTTTTGTGATATTTCAAATATTGTGAATATTTTAATATATTTTAGATATTCGAGATATTTTGAATATTTTAATATATTTGAGATATTTTGAATATTTTATTATATTTTTGATATTTTGAAATATTTTGAATATTTAATATATTCTGGATATTTTGGTCATTTGTGTGTGGGCCCGGGGCAAGCCTGGAAAAATAAAAATTTTCTTTAGCCAGAAAATTTTGTACTATTTATTCGAAGCCGGGGGATCTTACTAAACCTAAAACCGGAAACAATTTTTGAAATTTTGTTTTTCTACGATTTTATTTGACAAATAAAATTGGGGTATGTTTTATTATCTATTGGATAATATCTTTCTTGAAAATATTTAGTGGATAATTCTAAGTGCAAGCCTAGTCACCCACTTTAGGATGTTCTAAGACGATGACTCATCGTTTGGTGACTGTAACACCCCAAAAATTAATAATTTTATGATAAATAGTTGTTTTATAATATTTTTAATTTTTGTAAATTTTTCTGTATTTTTCTGTGAATGCGAAATATTTTAATGTCATTCCTCGTTTTGCATGCGCACTGAGTGGAGCCGAGAAAATGAGATAGTTTTTTCCGAGAACCTTGAACTGTGGAAACGTCGACGAGGGATCTTACTAAACCCGAGGTCAGACACGATTTACGAGGTTTCACGTTTTTTTTTAGATTTTTTTTGGTAAATAAAAATCGCAGAATAATTTTATTATCCGTTGGACAATAAATATCAGTTTTTATTAACTGTAATTTCTGTCTATTGATAATAAATCTGATACAGTGTTAGTCTTATTTTAGAGAACACTTTAATGACATCACCATGGTGACATGATCACCATGACATCACTTTGACTTTTCAAAAGGAAGGAAGCTTCCTAGCACCTTCCTTTTGGCTTGTTGGAGAAGCTTGGAGGAAGCTTTCTTGCACTTTCCTATTAGCTTCTTCAAGAAGTCACATTTCTTCTCTCCTCCTCTCCACCACACATTTTTTAGGGCTCTTTGTGGCCACACATTTTAATTCATACACTTACACAAAATATACCTAATTACACATTTCACTTTACTATCATTCTCTCTCTACACTTTTCTCTCAACCAATTTTCTCCTCCTTCTCTCTAACTCCACGACAATACCCATTTTGAGAGCCAAAATTTGTGCTTCTCACTTTACCATCTTCATTCCAATTCCAAACACACAAAAACTATTACTTTCTCTCTCTATTTTCTCTCTTCATCCTTTTTTCTTCTTTCTTCTTCTTCTTTCTTCTCTTCTTCTCTTCTTCTCTTCTTCTCTTCTTCTCTTCTTCTCTTCTCTCTCCATTCCTGCGGCCATGGAGGCTTGAAGGTGGCCAAACTCTTCACCTCACTTCATTCTACTACTCATTTGTTCATCTCATCATTCCTATCAAAGAGATTAAGCAAAAAGCTCTCACATTTCTCCTTGGAGGCTCACGGCCTCACCCCTCAAATACACCCATCCATTTTATTTAATTCCAACCAACTCTTGATCTTGAATCTAAACACCATTCTAAGCAACTTTCATGTTGTGACCATCACCAAAATCTACCATTTTCATTTTGTTCCATCAAGCTTCAAAGTTGGAGACTTTAAGGTAAAGTTCATAGCTTTTCCACCTTTTCTCCTCATTTTCATGATCCTTGATCTCTTGGGTGATCAAGGGTTCCTTTTCTAAGCTTTGATGATGATTTTGGTAAGTTTTGATATCCTTAGGGTTTCCTTGATGGTGTAGTACGAAAATCTCTACAAGGGACCAAGAGGCTTGCTTTCTTGTATTATCTTCAAAAGGTAAGAGGAAGATAATCCTCTTCAACCTATCTTAGTAGTGAGGAAACATTTTTGGTGTTGTTGATGAGGAATCCATGTGTGGATTGCTCTCTTTGTTGTGTTGTTTTTCATGATTGTATAGTTGTTTGGACTTGTATGAGTTATTGGTTATCTTTGCATGTTTGATGGCTATGAATTGTATATTGGAATGTTTGGATTAATGTATGGAGAATTGTAGGGTTTACTTACCATTTTGGGGGCTATGGCCTTAGGGCTAATTTTGAGGATTTAAGGTTGATTTTAGAGACATTGGAACTTGGGTGGTTATGTGTTAAAGAATTGATGATTGTAATGGAAAAATTTTGGGACTTCTCACTTGGGAGGCTCAAGGCCTCTAGAGGGTTTAATGGTCCAAGTTGTGATTCTTTGTGCAACATTAGAACTTAAGTGATTATGTGATAAGTGATCAACATTGTGGTGAAGGAAAAAGGGTTAGACTTTGTTATAATGAGGCTCACGGATTCTTAAGACAAAATGTAGTGCAAAAATGGAGACTTAGATGATTAAAGAATTCTAGATTCGCTAAGAGTTCATAAAATGAAAAGGATAAAGAATAAGACTTTATTTTATGGATTAGACTGATTTTGAACATAAGGGAAGAACAAGAGAATTTGTATACCCTTAGAGCAATTTTAAGTGAGCATAATTGATTAGATTAAAGAACCTAAGCAGTCTAAAGGAATGAAGATTTAATAGGGACTTCAAGAGAATCCCTCTAGAAAATGAAATTCATAAGAGATGTTAATTTAAGTGGAACTTTATAATGATCTCATAAGAATCGTTAAGCTAAAGTGAAACCCCGAAATGAACTTCAAAAAGTGTATTGTTACTCTTGAGAATTTAATACTATGCTATTCTGGGTCCGTGTTTAGGACTAAAATTATGTTGATGCTTAAATTAGCCAAATTGTGGCATGTATGGAAAATATATCATTATTGTTGGATATACTTGATTGTGCATGGAGTCAACCTGCATTGAACATTATACACCTTTTGTTGTTGTGCCAATGTACTAGACCCGGGTGGATCAGTGTTATTATGTAATTGTATGGGCGGTTATGTAATATCATTGATACTAATGGTATTAGACAATTATATGGATGATTGTTTAATATCATTGGGGACAGTACAATGATGGCTTGAGTTATGCATATTTACATTGAACAATTTGCTCAGTCGATGACTGTTAAAAGGCTGGATGAGCTTATGATTATGCATTGAATCAGTATGCATTGAACAAATTGCTCAGTCGATGACTGTTAAAAGACTGTATGAGCCTATGAATGAGAATTGAATAGTGTGGTCTATGATGGATCTATGGGGGGCATAAGGCACGGTGAAAGCTGATTGCACGCATTACGGACCCGATAAATCACTATTCTTTTTCTTTAGGTGGTTGTATTCTGAATGGTTGGGTACTAAATATATTTTCATTCGAGGCTCGCATTTTCTATATATGCACAATGATTAAATTTTTCAGACTTATTGTTATATTGTAGCGCATCTTGATTTAGTGACTGTAGTAATAATGATGATTGTGTTGTGGTTACTATATCAAGGGGTGTTACAGTGACTCACCTAGGTGACTAGCCTAGTGACTTACATGTTCTAGACTATTCTAGAAGACTCTAGAAAATGCCTAGTCACGCGACTAATCATCAAGTACTTGAGTACTTGCTTTACATGTGGACCAATAAGGAGCTGGTCAAAGTTGGCAGTTGTGACTCATCGTAAAGGACTAATAGAAGCTTGACACGTGGCATGACACCTCAGCACCCGATGACTCGTCATGTTCTAGAAACGATGACTTGCCACATTCTAGAAGCTTGTAGAAGCATTGACTCACCCTGTGACTCACCGCAGTGAGTCACACATTCTAGTAGATTCCCTGACGACTCACCATGCTGACTCAGCACTATGACTCACCATGCTGACTCAGCTGTTCTAGAAATCTCCACAGTGACTCATCATGCTGACTCATCATAGTGAGTCATATGTTCTAGAAACTTCTTTTTGATGACTCGCTTTGTGACTCATCAAGGATAATCAGTAGAAAAATGATCAACAATAGTTACTACCCAGCTAGAATAAGAGAAAAATCTAGGTATATTTTATTATCCATTAGACAATATACACTGACTTTATAAGCAGTAATTATTGTTCATTGCTTAAAGTATACTGAAAAATATCTTGATCAAAATATCTTAAGCCTTCATCTTTTTCATGAAGTCTATAAGTAGGAGGGCTTTGATTCATTATCATTTTTTTGCATGAAGCTCTCACCCTTTCCTCTCCTTGTGCTCCACGGCCATAACACTTAAGTAGGATACAATATTCATCTCTTCAATTCACTTACTCTCTTACACTTCAATTTCTCCAAAGAACCAAGAACAAGCAACAAAAACTCTCTCACTTTCTCTCCCTCCATGGATTCGGCCAAGCACCAAAGATCCACTTTCCAAACTTCTATAATTCCTACCAATATCATTTCTTGAATCCTCTCATTAATCCAAGACACTTTCATGTCAGGAATTTCTCAAGATTCATTCATCTTCATCTTCCCATCAAGCAAAGAACACAAAAACTCTTACCTTTCTCTCCCACAAAGCTCACGGCCAAACCACCTTGCACCACCCTCCACTCTTCTATAATTTCAAACAGCCTTACATCTAGTATCCTTACCTCATTCTAAGATACTTTGTAAAAGAAACCTAAGCCTAAATCATCCATCTTCAACCTTGTTCTTCAAGCTAAAGATTGAAGCTTTATTGGTGAAGTTCATTAATCTTCACTTTTCTTTTGATTTTCAAGGTTCTAACCATGATTTTAATCCATGGTTTTCTTATTCAAGTCTTATATATATTGATTATGTATGTTTACTCTGATTTTTAAGAAACTCTTAGTGGGGAAGGACTTGTAAGCAAAGCAAGAAGCTTTGGAGGTTTCTCCAAGAGGTAAGAGGGAGATTACCCTCATCAACCATGTGTTGGTGGTGAGGAGTGGATTTGTGTGTGGTGAAAAATCCATAAGGATTTATTCACTTGATTGTTTAAAGTTTTTCCTATTTGTGATTGATTTTGATGCAAGCATGTCTATAGCTTTGATATATATTTTGGTATGTGATTATGGATGCATGTTAATATTCTTATGTAATAGGATGTGAATAACATGTTGAGGATTTGCATGAGTGTTCCAAAGAACACATGAAGTTCACGGCTTCATCACCCCAAAAAGGGCCAAAATGTTCTCAAATATTTTCCAAAGCAAAGATTAATTAATTAAATTGAATAAATGATTTTTACAAGGATTTAGAGGATGAAAAATAATTTAAAGATGATTTATAGGAGTTGTAACACCCCAAAATTTACTTTTCTACTATCAAAATTCATTCTAAAATATTTGTGATTTTTTGGAATTTTCTGAGAACGCGGAATAATTTAATATATTTCTCATTTTACATATGTACTGAGCGGAACCGAAGAAATGAGATATTTTCTCTGAAAGCCTTGAACTATGGAAACGTCGATTGGGGATCTTACTAAACCCGAGACCGGACACAGTTTACAAGGTTTTACATTTTTCAAGAAATTTTAACAAATAAAATAATAAAACATTGCGAAGAAACTATCTGTCAGATTTGTTAATGTTGACTTCTGCCAACTATAACTATTGTCCAATAAATAATAACATGTAATAAAAATTTTATCACATTATTTAGAATTTACCTTGTGTCAAGCCCCTTTAGCCTTATTTTCAAAATAAAAATAGAGTTAATTAAAAGCCCATTGTAGGAAGCTTCCAAGAAGTTTCCTTGTGGACACATTTTTCTCTCTCTTCCCTCCTCACTCTTCTCCACGGTAGAGGTAATATTGGAACCCAATATTCACTTTCATCTTCCTAATATTTTCTCTCTTCTCATTCTCTTCAAACACCTTTTCTTCTCCTTTTCTCTTCTTTTCTCCACCGTGCACCCATTTCTGGAGACATTCACCATTTCTTACTTCATCAACAAAGATTTCTTGCTTCTTGCACCATTCCAAGGCCATTCTCTTTTGTGGCCATCCTTTGGTTCTTCTTCTTCTTCTTCCACTATCCACCATTGAAGCTAAAGCTTTGAGCTTGGAGGTAAAGTCTTCACCTTTCTTTCACTTTCTTCTCATTTTCGTTTTTCTTGGTCACCTATGTGATCAAGAACTCATTTTTCCATGGTTTGAGTGGACATTAGGGAAATCACTCACATTGGTGTTCTTCTTGAAGTGGAAAATGAAAATATAGGGCAAGAAGAGGTAACACCTTGTGTTGTCTTCCAAATAGGTAAGAGGGAGATGATCCTCTTTAACCAATCTTGGTAGTAAGGGAATGTCTTGTATGTGTGTTGTTATTGATTTTTGAATCCATGTATAAAGTTCTCTCATTTTTATGTTGTCCTTCATGATAGTGTATTTTGTTGGGTTTATATGATTTATTGATGCCTCTTGCATGATTTGAAAATATATTTGAGTAACTTGTTGATTAAATATGATAATGATTGGTTTGGTTTGAGTTAAAGGACCTGGAGAACTCTGTTTTCTGCAAGATTACACGTGGTAATCAATTACACGAGGCTTGTAATCGATTACCAAGCTCTTAAGGGTATGAAATCGTGATTCTGGAAATCTGGTAATCGATTACGTCTTGTGTGTAATCAATTATAGAGATTCTGTCTAGCTTGTAATCGATTACAAGAGTGGGTGTAATCGATTACCAAGCCTCTGATGTCACGAAGTGGTGCTTCTGGGAATCACGTAATCGATTACAACTTGTGGGTAATCGATTACGGGGGTTCTTTCCGATTGGTAATCGATTACCAGGTCCTTGAAGTTATGAATCGTGGTTTTGGGATTCACGTAATCGATTAGAATGAGATTGTAATCGATTACAGAGATTCTGTTACGCTGTTAATCGATTACCAGGGTGATGTAATCGATTACCAAGACCCAAAAATGAGATTTTTGAGCTGGAAATGATTGAAATTATGGTTCTTTGTCCTTTGTAACTCAAACATAACCTAAAAAAAATCTGGATTCAAGGATTTTACTTTACCTAAATGCGATAGGAACATGTATTCATACCAATAGAGAAGAGATGATTTTGAAAATGGAATTCTTGGATCCATGACATGGGAATTGTGGTATGTGTGTAATAAGGAACATATATTGATGCTGAGAATTATTGATGCAAGTGTGATTCCCTATGTGGGTTATATACTTATTGATTTAGTACTCTATGAGATAAGAATGATGATATGCCATTGAGGCAATGTTTTTAATAAATGTATTGTTGATATGTCATGTTGGACATTGAATAATGCTTATGTACCATTGAGGCAATGCTTATGTTGAATGCATCATTGATGAACATACATGATTGGACATTGTGTCATCATGCATGTGGGTTGTCCGTTGGACATTGTTGAGAAGGCTATGTTGCCTAGGAGTTTGAATAACACCTTTGTGCGGGTGCGAGTAGACTAAGCGTAGGTGTCATATGTTGTTGACCCTGGGGACGTTGGGGTGTGGGTGTCTCACAATAGACAGTGGTAGCTCCACTGGAGCCGTGGGATAGACCAATGCGACACACCAATGATTCTGCTTGAGACACTATCCTATATCGCGATCAACTGTTGAGGTACCATGTATGAGCCATTACGCAAACAATTTTATGAAAGAAAGCACACTGTATTTTAAGGCTACTGATATACTGGTATTACTCCTTGATCATTCACTCCAAAAATGTTTACGTCTAGCTCCATGGAGTAGGAACTTTGGTACTCTTGTTGCATTGTGAGTTGTCAGTCACATGGTCCATTGAGCATTTATAATTGGATAATGTGTTTACTATCATGACTGTGATATTTATTTGACTTTTGGTGATGCTAATGTTGCTAGTGGTTATGGATACTTGTTAACTATTGTTCTTTCTTTGCTGTTACTCTCGTTAATTGCTTTCGGGTACACTGCACATGTATGTATTAAGCTGTGTTTTATGTGGGCGTTCGACGCCGTTTATTTTCTTGCTGCCATATTAGTACTGAAAGTTGGGAATCTCACCTCTTTCGGTAATTTCTCTATTTTGTATTTTGGTTGGATCGTGTGCTCTCGAGAAGACGCTCGTGAGGAGGACAAGGAAACCACTGAGTTTCAGGGTTTCTGGCCTTATCTCGATTGAGATCGAAGTTGTTGAGGATGTCATTTCGGCTCCATGGACTTTTTGGCTACGTGCGGATCAACTTTCTTGGAGGTCCGGACTGCTGGCATATCAACGTGCAGACTGATCAATGTGTATACCACGGCGATGTGACGATGTCCTTAGCGTGGAGACGTTATGACGCTCCTATTCTAGATTTTCATGCTTTTGTATGGCTGGAGTTCTATATGCCCGTGAGGGACATGTGGGGTGAAATGTATTATACCCCTCGTGAGGATTCCTTTTTGTCTACTACCCGGGCTCCTGCCCGCTGTTCTGTCATCTCGATGGATGTCTCGTCGGACGACGAGGACCCTGAGGAGGATCCATCTACGCTTCCTTCTCGTTCTAGGCAGTCTTAGGGTTGGTTTTAATTGGTGGCTACTGATGGCTGTCTGTTTATTTTGAGGGAGCCTGACGTATTACTGGATTAGTGGGTATATATATTTGTATCTCTTGGGGTAGGCACACATTTTGCTTTTTGTATATTTTTGGAAATGTAATTTAAACAAGCTGGTATTTCTGATACAAAGTATGTAATTATCTATATTGTAAATGGTCGTATGTTTCATTTCACGTTGATTTCACTTTGACCTTTTTGACAGAGGTTTTATTGGAAAGAGGAACTTTTAATTTTAACTTAATCATGCGATATATTCATAAACAGGTGTATATGTACATTAAGTGGAAGTTTTAACCGGATTCATGTTAAGCAAACAAAAAGAAAAAAAATGTTCAAATTTTCCATAATCATCTTTATGTCGTTTTACTATAGTGCGACGTTCCTTCTTCTTACCCATTATGACTAAGGGAGAAAAAGGGGCGTTACAGAAGACATAGTAAATTTCGGCCAACATGCCATTCAATATACCTATGAGCCAAAATTATTTTCTAACCATGGATTATATGATCTAATGATAATAAAGTAGATTAAGAATTTTTATAAAAGGTTAAATGCATAGGAAATAATTAAAGATGATTTATAAAGCATATAAATGATTTTTGGGCCAATATGCCTACTTATAATGTTTTTAAAGTCAAAGTTATTTCTTAAGCATAGAATTATACAATATTAAAGAAAAACTTAATTTAATGGGTTTTAGAGAATAAATTAAAGTAAAATTATTTTAGAGACTTTCAAAGGAAATAATGGCAAATATTAAGTAAAATATTTTTATTAAAGAAATGCAGTAAATAAAGCTAGAAATAATTATATAATGGACGAAGTTTCAAGAAGTAATTTAGAAAACAAAGAAAATATTTTACGTAGTTGAAAAATATTAGAAATAGCTTATGCGTAGTTAAAATAGTGATTTAAAAATGTTGCGCAATTGAGAAAATGATTTAAAAATGTTACACGGTTGAGAAAATGATTTAAAAACACTACGCGATTTCAAAAACATTGAAAAATACTTATGCGATTTAAAAACGTTTGAAAAATGTGACGCGATTGTGAAAATGCGATAAAATATTTATGCGACTAAAAGGAACGTTAGTTTACTGTCGGGATAAAGTGGTGGACCCGGCCATGTTGAGAAATAGTACTGTTAAGTGGAGACATACTATATTTAGAAATACTGATACTGAGGATATTTATGTAATTATGGTTCATATACATGCATTGAGTTATCATGCGCTGAGCATTGTATAGTCAATGATTGTTCTGGCATTTGTTGTTTAGGAGTGAATGAGAGCTAGATAGTGTGATCTAGTGGGGGATCTACTGGGGACGTCAGGGCGCGGTGATTCATAGTAACCTATTTGTCACATTATATGCCTGACCATGATAAACCGTTGCAATGCACTGGCGTATGTGTAACATCTCGAAAATCAATAATTTTGTGATAAATAGTCATTTTATTATATTTGTGATTTTTGGAAATTTTTTTGAATTTTTCTAAAAATATGAAATATTTTAATATTATTTTTTGTTTTACGTGCACACTGAACGGAACCGGGAAAATGAGATATTTTTTCCAAGAACCTTGAACTGTGGAAACGTCGACGGGGGATCTTACTAAACCTAAGGCCAAACATGGTTTACGAGGTTTCATATTTTTTGAGAAATTCTATCTGACAGAATAATAAATCGTAGTATGAATTTATCCGCAATACTGACTTCTGTCAACTGTAGCAATTGTCCATTGGATAATAGCATGTATTAGAAACCCTATCACCTTATCCCAATGCAATCCACTTTATATCAAATCAAATCCACTTTAATTCAAATTAGTGTACTTTCTTCAAAGCTTCTTTGAGAAGCTTTGATCACCAAATGACCAAGCTACCCTTGGCTTGTTGGAGAAGCGAAATTTCTCCCCCTCCTCTCTCTCAATGCCATGGCAATGGGCCCATAGGGAAGCAAAATTTTTGCTTCCCACACTTAACTCACTTCACCCAAAATATCTCATTTCCTACCATCACTTTCTCTCTCAAACTTTCACCTTCAAATTTCTCTCCTCCTTCTCTCTTCTTCCTCTTCTCCCACACGGTTCTTGTAGCCCCATTAGGAGCCATCACTCTTCATCTCTTTTATTCATAAACACCATTTCTACACTCCTCTAAGCCTCCTCTACAACTTTTATTTGAAGGGTTTTCTTGAAAAATCAACTTTTCCTCCATTGTCATCCAAGACAAAGCTTCAAGCTTTAAGGTAAAGTTCTCATTTTTCTTCCTTCTTCTCTTCATTTTCATGTTCTATAGTCTCATTGGAGACCAAAGATCCATCCTTTACTAAGCTTGATGTTGAATCTTTGTGTTGGAGATATTAGGGTTCGTGGAGACCCCAAAACTGAAATTTTCAAGAGGCAAGTAGGAGCCCATTTTCGTGTTCTTCCTTAAGGTAAGAGGGAGATCTACTCACTTCAACCATTAAAGGTGGTGAGAAGACTTTTGTGTGGTTGTTGATGGAGAATTCCATCTTTGTATGCTTACTTTGTTGGGTGATTACCCATATTTATGTGTTCCTAATTGAGATTGATATTTGTATAATGATTTTGAATGTATTGGATGTGTTAAATATGCTTGATCATGTTAGGGTTGTTAAATTAAAAATTTGGAGTTTCCTACCCTAACATGGTGCCACGGTTTTGACTAGAAATTTGGGTTGTAAATTGATTTTGTACACTAGTGAAATAAAGCTTATGTAATTAAAGGTTGAATGATAATATTGAAATTAATGACTGAAAAGTTTTAAGGGTTTAATACCCAAGAGGGAGGCCACGGTTTTGGCTTGGAACCAAGAGGGATAAATTGATTTTGGGTGAGCAAAAATTTAAGTGATTTGATATCAAGAGACTAGTGCATAAAAAGGAATTAAATTGGAACTATGAAGACTTGAGGGGCCACGATTTTGACCCAAAATAATAAGAGTTTGGATTAAACTAGTGAGTAATAACACTTACATAATTTGACATTCAAGAATTGATGATCATAATGGAATTGATTATGAAAAATTTAGCTTGTTCTAAATACCTATGGAAGTCACGGTTTTGATAAGAACTTTGGGATGTAAATTTGATTTGGCATTAAATGATTAATACATAAAATAGAAGGAAATTGGAGCCTTGAAGGCCTTGAAAGGCCATGGTTTTAGAGTAAAAATTGGATGCAAGTGATGCCTTGGTGCATTTTTAGTAATCCAGGGCTTAGAAAAGGGCATAACCCCTAATGAGGTGAAAGGAAATTAATTGATTAGTGACTCTTAAGAGAGTCATGGATTTTAAGGGTTATTTAAGCTAAGGAATTTCATAATTGATCAAGACATAAAACATTGTAAAGGTTGAATTCCATAATATGAAATGGTGAGAATTGATAAACCATGAACATATATTGATGTTGGAAATTAGTTCTATGTTGCTGTGGGTCCCTCATGTAGGGCTAAGTACTTGTTGATTTAGTACTTGATGAGATATATGTATTGATATTGAGGAATGCTCATGTGCCATTGAGGCAATGCTTTTGATAAATGTATTATTGATATGATATGTTGATATTGAGGAATGCTTATGTGCCATTGAGACAATGCTTTTGATAAATGTATTATTGATACAATATGTTGATATTGAGAAATGTTCATATGCCATTGAGGTAATGCTTGTGATAAATGTATCATTGATAAACATACATGATTAGACATTGCGTCGTCATGTATATGTGTTGTCTGTTGGACATATTTGAGAAAGGCGATGTATGCCTAGGAGTTTGAATAACACCTATGTGTGGGTGCGAATAGACTAAGCGTAGGGTCATAGTGGTTGGCCCTGGGGGCGTCGGGGTGCGGGTGCCTCATCATGGACAGTTGAGAGCTCCTCTGTGTCGTGGGGCAGACCGATGTAAACACACCGACAATCCGGACTGAGACGCTGTCCTATATTGCGATCAACTATTGAGGTGCCATGTATAAGCCATTGTTGTGCAAATATTTTTATGAGATGAAGCATACTGTTTTTAAAGGCTAATGATATACTACATTACTCCTTGATCATTCACTCCGAAAATGTTGATGTCTAGCTCCATGGAGTAGGATTTGTGGTACCATAATGCATTGTGCACTATTCATTGTCGATCTCATAAACTGTTGAGCATGAACACTTGTGACTGTGAGAATATCTATCTTATTTCTGTAATAATTATCTGGATATTGCATTGATTGCTTGAGATATTATTGCGACCTGCCTGTTGTTATTGATTCTTACTATTGCTTATAATTGTACTGCTTTGCTATAAATTCTATTGTTACTGTTAATGAATATATGGACTGTATTGCTATATGGACGCTCTGCGCCTTGTTGTTTCTTACTACCATAATGGTAATGAAAGATGGGTGTCTCACTTCTTTATTTCATTACTTTGTCTTATGTTGCATTGAATAAAGACCGTGAAGAGCCCAAGTTGGATTTACTTAGTTTATTGTTAGAGAATCGACTTCTGTTTTCTTGTGATGGCGTCTGCACAGCCTCCTCTGTTACGTACGTGGATACAGTTTCATAATGGCTTGGAAGCCTGGCATTTTGACTGTGAAGCGGGGCGTGTTACTTACATTGGGGATGTGACCTTTGTTCAGTGCGGTAACGAACCTGGAGCTGGTACGAACATATCTTATGTTCCTGTACGCGTGGAGTTCCCTATACCTATTGGGGAGATGTAGGATAGCCGCCGCCTCTTCCCTAGAGAAGTTTTGGTTATAACGCATGTTCGTACTCCCGTCCGTCCCGAAGTGTCGCAAGGGCGAGTATTACCTATCGGGAATGCTGAAGAAGATCAGGTGCTGGACCATTCCATTCATGTGTTAGACTTCAGGGAAGGCCGAACTTTTATATGGTAGTTATGTTATGTCACGTAAAACTTTTATGATTATGGATATGTATTTTATATTAAGCTAATGGTGTATTTGGAATGTAAGTCGATATAACTATATTTCATATCATGGCTCATACTTTCTATTTATGCATCGAGATGTAACATATTATTTTTTTAAATTATGGTAAATTGGAACTGTGACAAGCCTGGATTTAATGGCTGTGGTGTAATGACGATTGTACTACGGTTATTAGATCTAGGTGCGTTACACTAGGCGGTATTAGAACAGTTCATCCTGTTGAGCCGGGATATGGACTTGCTATGTTTAGGTATATTAGAATTTTTGTATGTTGTGCACTTCGTTGTCTCTTGATTGAGATGATGGGAAAGGAATGCATGGCTTGCCATAGGTTGAATGTTAGTAGCTACTGTTATACAGTTGGATGATATTGAGGATTGGCCTACTCAATATGTCATGTTCTGTGTGTACAGGAAACTATGACTTCACCTAGGCATACTGTACTAGGAGAATAGGAATTCTTTTAGTAAGGAGATCAAAGGGGTTTTCGAAAATCGATCTTCTGGAGAAAGAAATAACTGGTGTAAGTTTAGTTCGAGAAGCTGTTTGGGAGTTAACGACTTGCACGAGGTTACGCCATAGGAGGCAGAATGAAGAAGCTCGAGTTGGAGATTGTTAGGATCCATGAATCGAATTTGTCTTGTTTGAATTGTGTGATTCTGTGTGTTTGACCTCCGAAAGGAGACAATGTTGTTTGAAATAATTATGTTTGTTTTGTTGTGTTATGTCTTTGTCCGTCTTCGGATAAAGTCAATGGCTCATGGTAGACGTACGCATGTAGGTGCAGGACAAGACAATGGAAGCATGACTGTGACTGTAGAGGAAATGCAGAGGATAGCTGATGTGATAACTTACCAAGATCAGAGGGCCGCACAACGACGAGAATTGGAAGTTGAAGTTCCGAATCTGTTGGAGGAAAGTATTAGACCATTTATGTACCGCAAGTGCATGGGTCGTTCAAGTAATACAGATACAGAATAAAATTTCGTTCCCACGAGGATATATGGTTTCCATTACTAATTAATAACCAATAGCTTAGCTAAATTCTATCTAAGAACATATAAAATAAAGAAATTCAAATAATCTAAATCTAAACTACAAAAGCAATAAAGATAATGGTTTAGAGATCTAGGGAATCCTTCTTCACTTCTTATTTCATACTAATGATATGCAATCCTTATAAGCAACATCAATGATTAGTTAGTTAGCTTGAGAATTTAATTTAGTCAAAAGCCTATGTCTAGGTCAATCAACCCTGGTGTCATTTACCTAATCCACTATGTTTCTTATGTTTACATAAGGACTAGTATAAACTCCACTAATGAATGATCTATTCTCAAACACACGCTAATACATGGCTAAAAGGTATATTTCTATCCAGTTAGTGAATCAACTCATCCAAGCCAATTGAACTTGCATCAACTATAAACATCAATATGTCTAGTTCATTTGCATCAATTAAGATCATCCAATTGTTGATCAAATAGAAGCAAGCATTAAGCATAGGCATGGAAGAACAAAGCTAAAGATCAATATATACTCATAAGATAACATAAACATCAATACTCATATAAAGATCTAAAGAATTTCCTACATACAGCTTGACTAATCCATGAACATGAATTTACAATCAAAAACCATGCTCAAAAGATAGGGAAGAGAAGAAAAACAAAGGGAGAAGAGGAAGGAATCCATTGATAGCATCCTTGAAGCTTGAATCTCCTTCCATGAGGAAGATGACATCCAACCTAGCCTCCCTAGGCCTCCAATCAGCCCAGAAATGAAGAACAAGCCGCAGCCTCTCTAAAACCTAGAAACTAAAACGGAGCTCTCAGAAAACTCTCCTCTAAAAATTTATTAAAATCTATTTATAGACTCAGAAAAATAGAGGCACGTCGTGACATTCACATTCTATGCCGCGACGCATGTCAAATTAGGTCAAGGACGCCACGGCATTGATTTCCTTGCGTTGCAGTGCTCAATTCTTCGTGCCCTCTAACTTTGATGCAGGGGAGGATCACGCTGCGGCTTTCACATGCCACGCCACAACGTTGAGGTCTGAAATGCAAATTTGGCTTCCTCTTCCTATTCTGGCTTAAATGCTCTATATATCATCTTGTTTAGAGCCCTTCCTATGATAGAAAAAACACCAAATCAGTAACAAATATAAATTTATTGAATCACATATCAAATATGCATAGTTTGCTCAATATTATATAGGAAAGGTATCAGAATTGGATATAACAAATAGAAGCGTAAAACCTTCCAAATATGTATGAATACAAGGACTTTAGCAATCAGAGAAATACAGATATGGGGCACAAATAATTACACTTTGTGGAGTTAACACACCCCCAAACTTAACCTTTTGCTTGTCCTCGAGCAAAACAAAGTATGACCAAGTAAACTCACTTAACAATTTATACAACATCATGCATTCAGCAACTAGCAAGTTTTAATCTTTCTATTCTTCAATTAAACCACAACTAGTAGTATGTAACGATTACTTCAATCCATAAAAAGTACAAATGCCCGAAAACCAGCTTCACACATACACAATCTTTCACATGTTAACAATCCAACTTCCTTCTATGCAATTCACATTATCCACGAACATGTAAGATAAACTTCCCCTATTCAAATCATACACATTCGGATAAGTTCATAAACATACATGCTTATGAATCATATAATTTGCAAAATTGGAATTCAACTCTCTCTCCACTAATGTAAACTATACACAACTGAGGATCAAGAGGGTCTTTATAGCTTGTAATGTTAGGCCATGTTATGGGTGTAAGAAAAGAAGGGAAAGGATACATACAAACATCGAGACACATAAACATATGATTTCAAGACTTGAACCCAAGTGAACTAGCAGGGTATTCAACAGTGAAGGATCACAACTTGCCAGAACCATGCAATGCTTTTCATTTTTAACTTTTCTTATTTTATTGTTTGCTTTGCTTTTCTCTCTTTTCATTTTTTTTACTTTTTTTTTACTTTTACTTTTTTACTTTAACAAAGCAAATTCTGTTTTTTTCTTTTTGATTGCATTTGGTTCCTTCAGGCTCATTTTTCTCAAACATAAGTACCCCTACTCACTGGACTCACTTCAAGAAATAACAGATCATGTACTCAACAGACATTGAAGGTAGGAAGAAAATGCAATGCTTTCACATGCATTAGAACGGTTAACAGGGCAAGAATAAGTTGGGTGAATGAAAAACATATAAGGCCAAAAAATATTAGGCTTCAAAATGGGACCTAAGGATATTATCATTCAGGGTAGGCTTTTTAAGGCTCAATCAGTCCAAAGAATGCCTTAATCATTTCTTCAGTCATGCACAATCTAGGATTTCGCCTCAAGAGAGTTTAAAAACAACTTCTAGGAACATCGAAACTCTACATGTACATCCATAAACTTTCTCTAAACATGCACTCTTATCATCTTCAAAGTTACATTTGCATCTAAGTGGAATGTAGATCATGCATCAAAAGTAACTAAACTGTTTCACATGCTTCAAGATCACATAAAGTTTCACTCATAAGGGGGCAAATAGCAACCTTTCATATCATGAACAACCAAAACAACTCTAGTATTCTTTTGCAACAAAGCATGCATTCAATTAGATTAAACTTTTCAATATGACATGCATACATCATTTGCATAAGAGTAAAAATTGAAACTTCTTTGCAAATCCATCAATAATAACCAAAACAAATCGAAACTCATGGAAACATGGTGGCTATCATAACTGCATCTAGAAAATATCATCACATGCATGCATAATACATCATAGTAATCCTAAGCATGTAATGACACTCCCCCTAAACTTAAGTGAGACAAAGTCCTCACTTTCCACGGTGCTTGAGTCTATAAACATAAAAAATGTGAGAGCTGAGTATACTATAAATATTTAATAAACACTAAAAAAATAAACTAATCATGTATAATATATACACTACAACACTATCTACCGCAGCACACAACATCCATGCCACGACATTTGATCAGAATGGGTGCCTTCAGTAGCACCCAAAACAAGTAACTCTTTTTTTTTTCTTTTTTTTAACAAGTTCAGGTGATGGGCGCCGCGGTGCTGAGATCTCTGGATTTCTCTCAGATGCGCATAAATAACTGTCACGCCGCAGCGTGCAACTGCCTCACGCCGCGGCGTGAGAAGCCAACCTGCAGAATTTTGCAGCAAACTCAGTGTTGCTGCAGAATTCTACCCAAAGTGGCCATCAACACCTCTAAAACTTGTCCAAAAGGCTAAAACCTAATATGGACAACTAAAATATATAAAAACACAAAATCATACTTACTAACCTATATATAACCTAAAACTAACCGTACACATACAAACTAACTAAGCTTACCACAATCAAACATACAACATATATATGACTTAAAACTAACTAAAGATACTAAAATCAAACATACTAACTACAAAAATACAAAAATCAAAGATACTAACATATTTAAGACTTTAAACTAAAGAAAAGCCTAAAAACTAACTAAAGCTACAAAAACTAACATACTAGCATATTTATGACTTAAAACTTACTAAACATATACTATTTAACAAATCACATGTCTGACTCCCGACTCAAAATCTGAAAAGAAGTTCATAAAAGGTTTGAGTTATAAAAGAAGAGTTTCAAAATTTTTTCTTTACTGATTAATATACAATACTGACACCAATCAATATTTAACAATTTAAAGAGAAATATAAAACTAACAGACTTTTTTTTTCTTTTTTTAATAGTAGCAAACCCTATGACGGGTCCTACTTAATAGCACGGTATAACACTAATGAGAAAACTTAACGTATTTATTCCTTCTTGTATCCATCTTGATGCATCAGACATCTGTTCTTTATTAACATTGCACACCAACGAGTCCTGAGTGACCACTCCTCCTTGTTGTCACCAATCTCAGAATATCTACCACCTGTTATGTCTAAGACAACTCGTTCCTTCTACTATATAGTTTTAACAATACAGACACAGTAAGATAACATAGCAAAGAGGTGAGATCACCTATACCAATACCAACATGGCAGTACAGAGATAACACAAACAGCAATATCATACAGGGATATCATACCAGACTTCTAATAATATATTCAATATTAATCAACTATCATCATCCAATCATATTTCAATTCAATTATCATAAACAACAACTACGATAATGCCCTTAACATTATCTCATTATCATCATCATCATCCAAGTATTCAAAACAATTGTCATAGCCAATATTCTTCAATTAATATATCAAATAGATATAAATGCTCAGATTCATGCATGCGCACATAGACTCTGTTTTTCAAAAACAACTCCATGGAGGTTTTCACAATTTCGAGAAGAATGCTCTGGTTAATTGCCCAGCCTAAGCCCACAGACAATCTCCCAGTTGTTGAAAAGAATCATGTTCTTGTCGGGTATCATCAATGCATTGGAATACTTATACTAAGAAATTGTGATTTCTCACCCCGATTGTATTTCTATATAAATCCAGGTAGAAAGCTCTCCCAAAGGAAAGAAGAAGAAGTATGAAGACTAGAGTAGTTTTTATGCTTAGTAGTTAAAGCTTGTATGTATTTACTCTGCGTTGAGTATGTATAAGAAGTTTATGTATTACAATGTTGCATATATATAAATGACTATTGATCATTGTGGCTCTCCATAATAATTTATTTATATGAATGTTATGGGTTTAGTTTAATGCTTTTAATTAAAAGTAGCATAGCTAGTGTTATGGAAAAGTATATTATTGTGAAATATACATGAATATGCATTGAGTCATCATGCATTGTCAAAGTCTGGTGGACTCTGTTGTAAGGCTTTCTGTCTAGGAGATTGAATCACTCCTTAGTGTGGGTGCAAATAGACTAGTGTACAAACACATCGACAATTCGGACTGAAACACTATCCTGTATCGCAATCTTGTGAGAATGCCGTGTATAAAGCCTTGTTGCACAAACTATTGATTTTTTGGAAAGCACTTGATTTTAGGTTGCCAAGATACTGGCATGTCTCCCTGATCATTCTCCCTGATGTTTATGTCTAGCTCTATGGAGTAGGATTTTGGTACCATGTACACGTGCATAACAAGTTAACATATTATTTGGCATTTATTTATATGATGATTGGAACTGTTATTTTATAGATGTTATAACTGCCTGAATTTCTTAAGTTGTTTACTATTTGAATCTTGATGCTGATTAATATTCCTGATGTGCTATGTGGGTGTCTTGCGTCGTTCTGTTTCTTTACTACCATAATTAGTACTGAATATATGATGTCTCACTTTTTTTTTTGTATTTCTGCTATTCTGTTTATTTATGTGTTTCTCTGAAGATGTCGGTGAGGAAGGGGAAGTACACGAATTACCTGGCTTTTGGCCTGATTTCGATTAGTTTCTATTTAGATATAACGTCCCGTCTGTGCGGCTTTTTGGGTCATATGAGACTGACTTTTCATAGGGGTCTGAACTACTGGCATATCAACGTGAGCACGGATCGCTACATTTACCACGGAGACGTGACTGTGTCACTGGCTTGGGATCGTCATGATCCGCCTACTTTTACTTTCAATGCATATTTGTATTTAGAGTGTTACTACACTCCGTGAGAGGATTCATTTTTATCCTCTGCACGAGCCAATACTCGTAATTCGGTTGCTCCGATAAAGATTTCCTCTAACGAGGAAGACCCTGTGGAGGATCTAGCTACGGTTCCTTCTCATTAGATTTAGGGGCTGATGCTGTTGATAGCCACTGATGGCTATCTGTAAATCTTTTTGGGGGCCTGATGTTTGTTGTAACACCCCTTTGGGGATGCCACACATATAAAGAAAAATAAAATAAATAAATAAAATCTACCCAAGTTACAAACCATTCATTATATAATAATATGGGTCGTAAAGTAATTCCTGATAAACAGATTATTAAAAATAAAATATTTCGGAAAACATAAAATAAACAGAACGACACCACTCATAATATACATATGTTCTAAGTTATAAGTTATACAAATAATTTACAACTATAATTACAAATATTTATACAGAAATAGTAAATAAAAACAGTAAAAGAGTCAATATATACATCCATACGCAGACGCACCCAAAAAAAACATCAAACATATTTACTCCTCTGAAGGATCACTCTCAACATGAAAATGATCATCAGGAGACAAATATCTTGGATGTCTCGACTCTCGGCGATAATGAGATCGCGCCGTCGATACGAGTGTCATCTCACTAGGCTCAGTGGATATCCCACCCCAATGACGCCTAATGGATAAGGGTAACTCTAAATGTAGAAATACTATCGTAGTCATGATCGGCTCTCTATCAAACCGATGACGTAAGGTCACCGTCATCCATCCCGCATACGTCACCGAATCTCTATCTCCTCTCATGTGCCACGATAGCGATCCACCATGAAACTCCAGAGTCACGAACCCCAAAAATCTGGGCACCGTCATACCAAAACTAATCAATCCAATGGATATGGATGATCAGATGGTTCTTGATCGTAAAACTGGTCGTCGATTTGCTGATCTTCCTTCTCCTCGGGGTACAAGACCTCAATAGGCTATTCCTCTTCTTCTTCCTCAAACTCTTTATCGCATAAAATAAATATACAGGAAACACATACAATAAAGAGGTAAGACAATCTAAAATCACCACAAACATGGCCAATAAGAAGACGACAAACAACAGATATACAGTTCATGAAATATGAAAAGCTATAACATTAATAAGTAACAGAGTAGTGTAAAGATTCAAAAAGATGCAAATATTCCAACAATATACCATCACAGATAAAATAAAATAAGAAACAAATGATACAATACAACAATAGATAAAACAAATACAAGTAAACAAATAAATCAATATCAATATAATAAACATATAAGACAAAATAAATAGATAAGACAAAATAAATAAATAGATAGATCCCAATAAATAAATATAAAACACACCCTACTCCATGGAGCTAAAAACACACAAAGATATCAAAGAGAATGACTCGTAAAAATCTATTAGTACCACGGCTGCCCAACCAACTATTGCGCGGTCACACGTTGCGTCTATAGCCCCACGACACAGGAATCCATCATCCAGGCGTGGTGTAGTTCACGGTCTCACGTTGTGGCACTACAGGCAAATGTACTACTAGACTTTACAAATCTCGATTAAATATAGTGCGTGTCGAGTCCATTAGTGTGTTATCGGTTTACCACGGCCCAGCGGAGCTACCAACTGTCCACATATGGGATACCGTACACTAACGTCTCCAAGTTCATTAGAACAATGAACCACACTATGTTTATCGCATCGACAACACGATGTGATTCGTCTCATCAACCAATCCACCAAAAATTTGGCATAAACACAATACATAATTCTAAAAATATGAAATTACGAAAATGCCCTCAAGATAATAATATGCCCTCAATGGCAGAAAAATAGAAAGCCTGTACGGGTTCACATTTTCCCGACAGCGAAAAATAAATACAGTAACGGTCAATCGCGTAGAAATTTTATCGCGTTTTCACAATCTCGTCGTTTTTATAAACGTTTTGAAATCGCGTAAGTATATTTTTCTGTTTTCAAAATCGCGTAGGATTTTTAATACGTTTTCTCAATCGCGTAAGATTTTTAAATCATTTTCTTGACCGAATTTCTTAAAAATTTACTGTTTAAATAAACAGCAATAATAAATAATACTTTTAAGCTACGTATAATATTTTTCATACCGTATACTATCTTTTGGACATCTTTTCTATCTTATTTATCCGTTTTTACTAAAAATTGACAGTATTTTACTTAGAAAATTATATTAATAGTTTTCTAATTTTACCGTAAAAATTATATTTATTGAATTTTTAAACCATACAATTAATCCTTTTGAAAACTACTAACATGCTTCAAAATACAGTATGAGCTATATGTTAGAAATTTTCGAAAGTTACTGTATTTCATTTCTAATAACAAAATCATTAGTTCTAAGTTCTCAAACTTATTTCTAATTGATTCTTTTCTTTAAAACTTATTTTAGAAAAATTCTTTTTAACCCATATTGCATCCTTAGACTTAGAAAAAGTTTGGATTTAATTTTAGAAACCATGGATACTTGGTTTGGCATGTTGGCCGAATTTCCTAAATATTTTGAAATTGATTTCTAAATTATTTCTCATCTTCTAACTATATGTCAAACTTATTATATTGTCTAAATTCATTTAACTATTGTTTTAGAAAATGGTTTTTGAAATCAACACATTCATTTTAGGCATGTTGGCCGAAAATACTAAGTCTTACCATTTGATTTCTAAATTCATTTTTCATGATCTAAACAACTTGAAACATTCTTAATTCTCCTAGGTTAATTAAACTACCTTTTAAGAAAATTAAGAGAACATTTTGGTTCTCCATTTGTTAGTGGCCGTGAGCCTCATGGATGTGTTCTTTGGAACACACATGCATTTCCTTGACATGTTATTCACATCCTATACATTATCATGCAATTCTATACTTTATCATGCAATTCTAACACATGCAATATTATCAAAGCTTATAGACATGCAAATTAAAGCTAATAGACATGCAAAATTATTACAATCACCAAACAAAGAAAGCTACTAACAAACACCACATAACTACTAACAAACACAAAAATTAACAAATACACACATAATAATCACATCACCACCAAATCCTTATGGATTCTACAAACACCACAAATTACTCCATCTTCTTACCACCACCAAGGGATGATAAGATTAGTCTTCCTCTTACCTTAAATGAAGACAAATGGATTTCTTTCACTCCTCCTAGGGTTCGGTTTTCTCCACCAAAGTACCTAGCAACTCAAACGAAAATCTACAAGTTACTAACCATGAAAAAGAACCTAAACCATGGATAAATCATGGCTTAGAACTTTGAAAAAGAAGAGAGAAAAGAAAAACATGAGATTTCACCTTCTAGGTAAAATTTTCAAGATTGGTTTCCAAGCTCCAAATGGAAGATTTTGAAGAAATTCTCAACTAGAGATGTTCTTAGGATTGTGTTTAGGTTTAGAAAAGTTGGTTAGATGAAAATTTGGATGGTTGGATGGTCAAGGAACAAGCTTGGCCGAAAATGGCTTCAAGGAAGCTTCAATGGTGTTTAGGGTTTTTGGAAGAGAGAGAAGAGAGAAAAGCATGAAAGATGAAGTGGTATTTTGGTCTCCTAACCCCACATGGCCGTAGACTTCATGCATGCAAGGTGGCCAAATGGTTGGCTTCATCCAAGCCATGGAATGCATCAAAGGCTAGGATTAAAACTTGCTTAACAAGCTTGTCTCCTATTGGTTGATTATTGATGACTCACAAGCCTAATCACACTTTGTTCATTAATTACCGACTTAGTTAGTCTAGTGAGTCACTTTGTTCTGGAAAGTTCTACTGCTAATGATGATTAATTAAGCTACTAATCTAACCATTCTGCTAATTGTGGGTCCCGCAAAACGTTTCCGGGTCCACTGTCATTTTATTATACTGACTAATAAAATAATATTATAATATTATAAA
The DNA here is from genome assembly GCA_029884605.1 of Ormosia emarginata. NCBI lineage: Eukaryota > Viridiplantae > Streptophyta > Magnoliopsida > Fabales > Fabaceae > Ormosia > Ormosia emarginata. Next base: position 7,403,146 of record JAQQTP010000074.1, read on the forward strand.
ATTATTTTATTTGACATTCAAATCCTAAAAACTAAAAGATTATTTACTGTCTCATTCAGAATCGGGTTTAGTAAGATCCCCCAATTCTAAATAATAAAATAAGATTTCCCCAGCCCGAAAAAATATTATTTTCCTGCCTCGGAGCAAATCACACAAAAAGTCCATATAAAATCACAGACAGTAATATTGGACATTAAATCAAGTAGAAAACAATTAAAAACAGCAAAAACAGCAAAAACAGCACGTTCGGGACGTAATGGTCATTTTCCCATTTTTCCCACAACGTAGCTAATCATCCAAAAAGTTCAAATAAAATTACAGACAGTATTAATTGTCTCTATATCTTCCAGAAAAATTAAAACAGTAGCTCAGAAAAACTTTTATTTTACCGTCTCGAAACAAATTATGTAAAAAGACCAAATAAAATTTGAGCCTGTATAAACGTATTTGTATTTCATGCAGAAATCGAGAAACAGTAAAATAGGGACACAACGGTCATTCACACAAAAGCTTGAAAAATAGCAAACAGTACATTTAGAATATTTTCTAAAAATTGGGGTGTTACATTTGTCTTTTTGGTGGGCTGTATATGTGTAATCATTTTGGGCGTGTAAAGCTTCTGCTTATTTTGTATATCTGATAATGTATCTAAACAAGTATGATATAAGTATATATTTGTATGATGTATGAATGTATGATTTACTTCTCATGTAATTTCTACTGTGAATATGTTTTAACTTGTTCTTACAAAAAAAAAAAGAATTCGCCAAATTATTATACGTTTACAGATGAACAGGCTATTATCTATATTATAATAAATCGGGTCTTAGTTTATATTTCGCTTTCTGTTTCATGGTTTGGTGTGACGTTCCCTCTCCAAAAAGGGGCATTACAGTAACAGTAGCTAATAACCATCCAACCTAAGGCAAGTCATGCAATTCTATTTAAACATCTCAAACAAGAGACACAGAAATGCATAACACACAAAGGAACTCCCAACATGCCTAAGCATAGTTAGTCCATACCCCGGCTCAACAGGATAAACTGTTCTATTACCATAATGTAACATCCTAATATCGGTAGCTCGATATATCTGATGTATACAAGGATATTAATTAACAGTCAAGAGAAATAAATATTTAAAGATTTTCTCCGGCCCAAAAATTATTATTTTCTTGACACGGAGTAAATTACTCAAAATGATCAAATACGCTGACGGAATAAACAAAATAATTTTACAGTGCACAAAAATTACTAAACAGTAAAATTCTGTTAACTGTCAAAATTATTATTTAAGAGATAGAAAATTCAGGGTGTTACAAATTGACTTCTTTGGTGAGGCAGTTAGTAGTGAGACAATAACTACCTATATAGATGGTTGCAACCATGTATGGCATTTGCTCTTGTTCATCTCATCCCATTGATGCATGTCCCACACTTCAGGATGGTGGTTTTGTTTTTCCAGATTAATCTGTTGTAGTAGCTGGTGTTTTTCCTGGTACACCACAGTTCTAAAAGCAGTAACAAAGATATGATCAATTCTCTAACATATACAATCATGTCTGGAGAGATCATCCTAACTTGAGATATGGGAATGCAGTGCTATAACAACAGTTCAGACAACCATTCCAGCAACCACAATTTCAACCTCATGCTAGACCAAGTTGGCAAAATTTACAGCAGCCTATACAACAACAAAGTCTAGCTGCCACAAAACCTGAGCCTTCATTTATGGATTTGGTGAAATAGATGGCCTCCAACAATATTCAGTTCTAGCAAAGGATAGAGGCCACTATATAGAATTTAGAAACCCAGATTAGTCAATTGGCTTCGTCATTGAGTCAGCTGCAGGCCTAAGGTTCTGGACAACTCCCTTCCCAAACAATTCCCAATCTAAAGGGGAATATGAGGGCCATTATGCTGAGGTCTAGAAAATCTGTAGAAGCATCACTGCACCTCAACCAGCAAGCAAGCAACAACTAGCAGAAAAATCAGTTTCGGATGCACCAACCCAAAAATCTGAGGGTAAGAAGAAGTCAGCAGTTGTTGATCTATTACTCTTCCTTTTCCACAATGAGCCATATAGTCCCGAAAAATGATAGAGGTAGAGAAAGACAGAGACTTGCTTGAGACTTTGAGGAAAATGGAAGTCAAAATTCCACTCTTGGATGTAATCAAGTAGATACCGAAGTATGCAAAGTTCTTGAAAGAATTGTATACAAACAAAAGGCAGTTAAAGGGCAATGAGAGAATCAGCATGGGGCATAATGTTTCAATCCTCATCCAGCCGATGCTACAGAAGTGCAAGGATCCTAAGACTTTTACAATTCCTTGCATAATAGGAAATCACAGATTTGAGCATACCATGCTAGACTTAGGCACTTCCATTAATATGATGCCTATGTCTATTTTTAATTCTCTTGGACTTGGTCCTTCACTTGCTACAGGTTTTGTGATTCAATTAGCCAATAGGAGCAATGAATATCCAGCTGGGTTGATTGAAGACGTATTGGTATATGTTGATGAACTAATTTTTCCTGCAAATTTTTATATTCTGGAGATGGAGGCAGAGTCACCATCCAGTAAGGCTCCACTCATTCTAGGGAGACCTTTCCTGAAAATAGAATAAACAAAGATAGATATGCTTGTAGGAGTTCTTTCCATGGAGTTTGGAGATTCCAATGTGAGGTTTAATATTCTTGATGCTATGAAACATCCCATGGAAGAACATTCTGTCTTTCATATTGATTTAATTGATGATTTGGTTAATAATTCATATACTGACTTGTGTGATGAGTTTCTTGAGATTACTGATTTTGATGACTCTCTATGTGGTGATTTGTATGCTTGTTATGATGGTAATAAGTTGTGTTCTGTATGTTCTGAAATTTTTGTATTTTTGGGATATGATGTATCTGTATCTGTGTTAGCAGATTGTGCAACAGGTGATATATATACAGAGGTTCAAGCAGCACATGCAGAATCATTATAGCCCCCTAAATGACTACCTTCTGTAGTGTAGCCACCAAAGTTGGAGCTGAAGCCATTACCCGAATACCTGAAGTATGCATACTTGGCGGATGATGAACAACTTCTTGTGTTTGTGGCGAAGAACCTCCTTACTGAACAGGAGGAGAGCTTGCTAAAAATTCCAAAAGAGCATAAGAAAGCTTAGGATCCTGGTGAAAGCACTTGGATGAACCCCAAGAAAATTAAGGAGGGCCAATGGGACCCTAGTGGAAGATCTCATGCTGCTTCGAGCATAAGCTGGTCATTATGCTTTCGCCAATAGGATCCTGGTGGAAGTCTTTTCATCTACCCCACTTGCTAAGGATGTTGCTTTTCTTTCCCTCTCTTTCATTTTCCATGTTCTTTATTACTTGATGATTTTGATGGATTGTTTTTCTTTTGAGCTTTACATTGAGGACAATGTCGAATTTAAGTGTGGGGGAGGAATTTACATTTTGTTTTTCTATTTTTAATTGCTTTCCAATGATGTTTTGGGATTTGTGAAGTTTATGAGTTTGAAGTAATTGGAATTCAAGGTTCATTGCATGATTGAATAAATTTTCTTCCTTCTTGAATTTGACATGCATGGTTTTGGATGTTAAATTGGTGGATTGAGTTTGATAGATGTATACTTTGTGAGATTTTGAACCTATTGATAGATGAATTTACCATTTATGTCATTCTTTTCTTTCTTGTGTAATTTTCACTCATGGCAATTGATCACTCTAGAACTTGCTTTGATTCTTTTTTAGGCTACATTTTTCACTTATATGCATGAACATGATTGAGGCATTCTTTCTTGAATTAGCTACTTCGGCCAAATAGCCAACCCTACATCATTTCCCTTTGATTAACCTCCTTGAGCCTATTTGCCTATTCTTTGTCTTAGCTCATTATATGCCTTATGTGAAAAATCATGTTTTTACCTTACTTTAAGGAATGAGAGAACATTAGTTCATTTTCATTAGATGAGCTCTTTTGCTTGTGGGCAATTAATAGTTCAAGTGTAGGGGTTATGTAAATTGATGTGTAATATGCAAGGTGATTGAAAGAAAAAACGAAAATCATAAAAAAAATAAAAAGAAAAAAAATAAATACAAGAAAGGTTGTGAAAGAAAAGAAATCGGAAAAGGAAACAAAAAATAAGAGAGGGAATATGTAAAGAAAATGTGCATAATATGGAATTGGGAGTAAAATTTCATGCTTGTCACTTGTCAATTGAGTTCTTCCCTAATGCTCTTTTATTTTCTTAGGTGTTTAGCTTGTCATATCTATATTGTTTCATTCTCTTACCTTGGCCCCATTACAACCTTGAATTAAGTCTTCTTGATTTTTGTGTGCATGTGTTTGAGTAATGGAGAAGTAGAAGATAAGCAAGCTTATGGTAGTGCAATTTTCATGGGTTGAATTGATTGAAATACCTACTATTTAAACACTTGAGGGATTTAGAGTGCATCTTGTGAGGATCTATCATTCTTGATTCATGTTTTTCAAATTGAAGATACCTTGCTTGTTGGTTTGAGAAGTGAAGAAATGTTACCTTATGAATGTTTTGATCCCTTGAAACTTTGGTTGCTCTTCTTGCTTGTAAACTTTTGCATTCTTGGATATAATTGGAAATTAAGTCTTTTAGAGTTTTTAGCTTTTGAAATTGTTTTGTTTTCCCTTGTTCCCTAGTTTTGGTCTTATATGTTTTTCCCAAGAGTGCAAAAAAACTAAGTGTGGGAGAATTTAATAATCACATATTTTATACATTGACAAACCCTCATTTTTAGTCATTTACACTCTCCATGCACTTAATTGATTGAGCTTGGTCATGTTTTGTAAGTTTGGGCTCAAATTGGGCTTAATTGATCTTTTCTAGCATTAGTGAGAATTTACACTATTTATGTATCTTGGCCATGTCTTGAGTTCTAGATATCTGAAAATAATGCATTTTACCTTGTAGGAAAGCTAAGAGGAATCTCTACAACTTTGATGAGAGCTTGAAGTCTCAATCGGACATCTAGTGGAGCTAATTGGGTCTGGAAGTCAGAACACGAGTTTTGTTATTGGAACTCAAGCAGTGTCCACTAATCAAGGCATAACTTGGGCTATGGATGTGATTTGGGCCTAAAATTATGTCAAATGAAAGCTAAGACATATATATCCATTTCATATGCAGACCACTTTTCTAAACTACGATGTTTTGATGGAGCTTTCAACCCTTGAAGTTAGACAATAGAATCAGAGACCCTTTGAGAATGATTTGTCCATAACTTGAGTTGTAGACCTCCAAATTGCATGGAGTTTGGGCCCAATTGCTCATAATAGACCCATCTTTGTAACTAATGGGTATTTAATTATGTGAATCCAAAAGAAGGAGCAGTTTTGGGGATTGAAAGGTAGAAAACCGAGGCTACCTCATTCTACACACACTTCTCACCTTTCATTCTACACTTTTCATCTTCTCTCTAGATTTTTCTTCTCTCCTTTCTCTCTAGTTTTTCTCTTCTTTTTTGAGTTCTTCCCTCCCATTCATGGAGGGGTTGAGCCTTTAATCAATCCAAAGGATTGACATTCTTGATGCTTAATCTTGAGATTATGTTTTAATTGCTATACGTCCATCTATTAATCAAATTTCTCTTTTTCTTCTTCTCTTGTTGAAATTCTGATTTAATGCTTAATTTGATTGAGATTTGCATATGTTAATTGCATAATTACCATGTGCCAAGAAATGAATTCAGAGTTTAAACAATGCATCAAAGGTGTTTGATAAATTGTTTAGCTTGGTTGGATCTTAGTTTTTAAGTTAATTTAGATTTTGGATGGATGCTTAATTTGTCTAACCTTTGTAACACCCCAAATTTTCTAGCTATTTGACAGTAATAATAGAATTCTACTGTTTAGTAATTTTTGTGTACTATAAAATTATTTTGAGTATTCCGTGAATACATTTGATCATTTTGTGTGATTTACTCTGTGTCAGGAAAATAATAATTTTTGGGTCAGGGAAAATCTTACGTAATTTAATTATTGCTATTGATTCTTAATTATTTTTTTAAAACTGATTTGATTTTCGTAAGTTTTATAATTTTTATGATTTTGTGGATGATTATAAAATTTTTATATTTTCTCGATTATTTTAATATTATCCATGGGCCGTCTGTGGGCCTGAGGGGTGTGACGTGGCCCTGTGTGGGTGGGTCTGAAAAAGTGAAAATTTTTCAGCAGCTAGAAAATTTTGTACTATTGAGATGGAGATGAGGGATCTTACTAAACCTGAATCCTGAAACAGTTTTTAAAATTTTCTTTCACTAAGTTTTGTACTGTATTTAATTATCGGGCAATAAAAATACAGTAAAAATATTGTTCGTAAGGTAATAGTAGATAAAAATAAATATTATACTGCTAGGTCAACATTAGTGGTTATGACGACTTTATGACGGACCAATAGGAAGCAAGCTTAATGTTGAAGGCTTTGGATATCCATCATTGATTTAATCAACGGTGGAGATTGGTCTTACAAAGTGGCAAGGACTTTTTATGACCATTGGATGGAAAGTATGAAGAGGTGATCTTGACCCTTCATTTTAGAGATACATCTAATGGCTAGGATTTCAAGGAGGAAAGATCTAATGGCCTAGATTTAGTCTTATCAATATAGAAGCTATACTTAGAATCTACACTAATAACAACCATTGATCTAATCAATGGCTAACAATGCCCAAAATGGTGGCTAGTGAAATTGGTCACTCATTTAGTGTAAAAGGAGGGGGGGTTCGGTTTTGTGATGGCTTAAGGCCATAGAAAGTTTCAAGACCATATCATTACTCATCTTTGTCTTCTCCAAAAAGCTAAAGCTTCACAAAAATTTTCTCTCCTTGCCCTTCAAGCTACTTTCGGCCAAAGCACCCAAACCACCTTCTATCACTCTATAATTTTAAACAACCATATTTCTTGCATCCTTACATTAATCCAAGAACCTTTGTAGTTAAGTCCAAACTCTAAATCTTTCATCTTCAAGGACTTTCTTCAAGATCAAGTTCTAGGTTTTTTTTAGGTGAAGTGTAAGGAAACTTCACTACTTGTCTTATTTTCATGTTCTAAGCCATGTTTGATCCATGGTTCTCCTTGTTCAAGCTTAATATGTTAACAAACTTGTATTTTGTTTTGTGTTTAAGAAGCTTTTGGTAGTGAATCACTTGTTCAAGGAGTAAACCAAGGAGCTTTGGAGGTTTCTCCAAGAGGTAAGAGGGAGATTCATCTCACCAACCAAGTATGGTAGTGAGAGATGAATCTTGTATTTGATGGATGGTGAATCCATGTAAGGATTGATATCCATGGTTGTGTAATTATTTATGGATGTTTATGTGGTTTATGTGCTTTGCATGATTTATTTGTCCTTACATGTTTGGTATGATTTTTATTGCTTTTATGGTATGCTTGAAATATAATATGTTGATTATATGTTATGTATGCCATAAAAATTGTTGGAAAGGAAAATAAATTTTTGGTTCTAAAGACTATGAGGATTTCGGCCTCAACACCTCAAAATAGGTGTTTCCAATCTAAAATTTTCATGAATGGTAAAATTGAATGTTTATAAAGGAAAGGAAAAAGAAAAGATGGATTGGTTTCAAAGACCAAGTGTTCACTGTTTTTGGAGGAATTTTAATGGTTTTGTTTGTGTAAAAACATGAATGGAACTTAGTTGATTTAGAAGGAAAAATATATGATGGTTTCAATGGCCATGTACCACGATTTTGAAGGCTTGTAATGCCTTGGTTTTATGAGACAAAGTGATTTCAAAGTGGAAAAATAATTGATTAAGTACAAGGATTAAAGAAATGGAAACAAAGTGTTTTGTCACTTGAAGAATGAAATTTTCGTATATGAATGGAAAAGAGAGGTTGAAAATGTTTGAACCTCAATATATTTTAAAGAGGATTGATTTTTTTTAGAATTGATTTGAGAATTATGGAGAATACGTTGGTGACTTGAGATTTTCTAGCGTATAACTCATCCTTTGGGTTTTGGAGTGCATTAGAAAATTTTAAGTTAGAAATATTGATTTAATTCAATGAAATGGTGGAAAATGCTTTTCGTAACTTAAAAACGTGATTTTTAAGCTACGCAATTTGAAAAACGTTTAAATATTTCTACACGATTTGGAAAGCATTTAAATATTTTTACGCGATTGCAAAAATGATGAAAAATCGTTACGCGATTTGAAAACGTGACAGAAATGTTGCGTGATTGAGAAAATGTGATAATATAATTACGCAATTGAATATACAGTAGGATTACTGTTGGAATAGTGTATGGACACTGTATAAGAAAAATGATGAGTTTTGTCTGTGATTGGCATTTGGTGCATTATACATGCATTGGAAAGATCCGATGGACTAATTAAGGCTAATTGCCTAGGAGAAAGTACACCTCTTGAGTGGGTGCAATATGTGTAGTATAAGTCACTTGTTGACTTTGGGGGCATGGGGGTATGAGTTCCTACAATGGGCAGTTGGTAGCTCTTCTGTACCGTGGGTTAGACCGATGCAACACACCGATGATCTTGACCGAGACACTATTCTTAATCAAGATCTGATAAAGACTGTCGTGTATATGCTAGATGTGCAAATACGTATGAGAAGTGTGGCACGTGGTCTGAGGCATGTTGGTATAGATAGATCTTTTCGATCAATATCTCCGACCTGAGTTTTAGCTCAATGGAGTAGGAAATTGAGTCTATGTTCACATACATAATTATTGAGCATTGATATTAGTGTGATATTTGAATTGTTGAATATCTGGATAATATTGAGGGCATTATTGTAATTATTATTTATGATAATTGAATTGTTGAATGCTTAGATAATGTTGAGGACATGATCGTAATTATTATTTATTACATCTATTGTGATGATAAATAATGTTGAGGGCATAATTATAATTATGGTATGATGTATCTGTATGATATATTGTATGCGTTATCTCCATGCTACCATGTTGGTATTGGCGTAGGTAATCTCACCTCTTTGTATGCTTATTTTGTACTGTATTTATATTTGTAAAGACGCTGAGCAAGGGATTGATCAAGAAGGCGAAGAGGAGCAAATTCCTGTGGAGGAAGCTGAGTTTTGATCGAATGGCAGCCCGGTCAAGTTTCTTTGGTTACGTGAGACTACAATTCCACGGCAGAACTGGCGCTTGGAGGTTGAGTCCCAATGAGGAGGGACTCATTTATCAGGGACTATTGACGGTCAACATGAGTAGGATTTTTCATGGGGACACGTTCTTTTCTGTAACTATATATGTACATGTTGAATTTCAGCTGTCAATTAGACAGTATTGGGGCGGTAGGTTTCACATCCCAACGGAGATTAGTATTGTGTCGTCTGCACGGACACCTGTCCGTAAGACTTCGCATCAAGTTGGATTCTTACCTGCTGAGGAGTCCGAGGAGGACCCGTCTGAGGGTTCTGCTATTTAGTAATACTTGGGCAATATGTTAGTTTTAAATAATGTTCAAATACTTTGAGGACTATGTCTGTATATAAATAATTTTGACAGTACTTTTGTATTGTATATGATGTAAATTATTTGTGATGATGTTGTAATATTTTATTTTTCGCTAAGTCTATCTTATCGATATTAAAAAATTTTACAACTCGTACTTACATTACAAAGCATATTTTATAATGGAAGGGGTAATTTGGTAATTAAGTAACATAAATGTGATACCCTACGGTGGGTGTTACAACCTTAATTAATTGAATTCTAGAAGCGTTTCTAGTAGAAGATCCATGGATCATTAAGAGGAATCTTGATGTGATCTAAGACCAAGGGTTTGGTGGATAGTTGATTGGATCTTAGTAATCAAGGATGGATTGAAATCAAGTTTGGACAATTCTCTTGGATTGGTTGCTTCTTAATTCTATTTTCTCTTCTTTAATTGTTTTCTATTTTTGTTGTTTAATTTCATAAACTCCTTTCCCCCTATTTATTAACCTCTTAATCTGACTTCATAATTAGAGTGATCTATGGGCTCGACCCGGTGTTACCTTATACTACAAGTAGTTTTGGTAATTCAGTTATAAATTGATTTAAATTTAGTAAACTCGGCAGTTATCAAATTTTTAGCGCCATTGTCGGGGATCACTTTGATTTTGATTATATTTAACTATTAATCCCTCACTAACCCTTGTGTTGTTGTGTTTTGGTGGTTTTCAGGCGAAAACGGGTGATTACGGGTCACTTTGCAGAATTTCGTTCTGACAACAAATGTGCCCAGAATGAGCTGAAACTTGGTCAGTTGAAGAAAAATGACCTAATAAACAAGGCTCACCTTAAATTGTGAGGTTACTGCTGGTATGCAAAAATTCCATCATTTAGACCACTTTTCAATTTTTTAAGATTTTTTATTACATTTTTTTATTTAATTTTTGTGTAGTTTTCATGCTGTGATGGTCCTATGATTTTTAAAAATCATTAGACAGGTTAATTAGATTTATTTTACTATATTTTTAGTGGTGTCTAGTGTATTTTGCTTGTTTGTTGATTTTGTGCTTTGGATAATACATGACTAGGTCTTCTGCTACCCAATTAGTTGATATTGATCTTAAGATTGATAAGACCTTGCATAGGTTAATTAGTGCTCGTAGGCTAAGTGCAAAAATTACTTCTGAACTTGATTTGGATCTTGAATTTGAAAGTAAACCTGAGGTCTTAAGTAATTTTGTAACTATGAGTGATAACATACAGAATAGGACTCTTAAGGAATTAACTGCTCCTAATGTAACATACCAGTCTTTTTGCATTCAATATCCTGATCTTAATGTTGATTTTGAGCTAAAATTTGGATTGATACACTTGTTGCCCAAGTTTCATGGTCTTGCCGGTGAAGACCCTCATAAGCATCTTAAGGAGTTCCATGTGGTCTGTTCAACCATGAAGCCACAAGGGATCCCTGAGGAGCACATCAAGCTGAGGGCATTTCCTTTCTCCCTTGCTAATGTAGCCAAGGACTGGCTATATTACCTTTTATCAGGTTCTGTAATGTGTTGGAATGACATGAAGAGGTTATTCTTGGATAGATTCTTCCCTGTATCGAGAGCTGCTACCATTAGAAAAGACATCTGTGGCATAAGACAAATGACAGGAGAGACCTTGTGTGAATATTAGGAGAGATTCAAGAAGCTGTGCTCGAGCTGTCCCCAACACCAAATCAGTGATCAACTCTTGATTCAATATTTCTATGAGGACTTGTTGCCAATGGACAGAAGCATGGTGGATGCTACCTCTAGAGGAGCCTTAGTAGACAAGACCCCTACTGTAGTAAGAGATTTGATAGCAAACACCCAACAATTTGGCACATGGATCATTACCTCGACCAGAGGAGTTAATAAGGTTCAATTGTCTCATGTTGACCAACAAAGAATGGAACACAGACTTAATGAATTGACTTCTTTGGTGAGGCAGTTCGTAATGGGACAACAACCACCTATGCAGATGGCTGCAACTATGTGTGGCATTTGCTCTTGTTCATCTAATCCAACTGATGCATGCCCCACACTTCAGGATAGAGGTTTTGTTTTTCCAAATCAATCTGTTGCAGCAGTTGGTGTTTTTTCCTGATACACCATAGTTCTAGCAACAGCAACAAAGATATGATCAATTCTCTAACACATACAATCTTGGCTGGAGAGATTATCTAACTTGAGATATGGGAATGCAGTGCCACAACAGTAGTTCAGACAACCATTCCAACAACCACAGTTTCAGCCTCATGTTGGACCATGTTGGCAAACTTTACAATAGCCTATGCAACAACAAAGTCTAGCTGCCACAAACCTGAGCCTTCATTTGAGGATTTGGTGACACAGATGGCCTCCAACAATATTCAGTTCCAGCAAAGGACAGAGGCCACTATACAGAATTCAGAAACCCAGATTGGTCAATTGGCTTCATCAATAAGTCAGTTGTAGGCCCAAGGTTCTAGACAACTCCCATCCCAAACAATTCCCAATCCAAAGGGGAATGTGACTGCCATTATACTGAGGTCTAGCAAATCTGTAGAAGCATCATGTAACGCCCTTTTTTCTATAAGTAGCCGCGAAGAAAGGACGTCGCACTATAACTATAATAATAATTTGTAACATAAAGTGAAATAAATTAAATTACGGAAAATAGTAATTATTTTTTAAAAAAAAAAACTTGTAGTCCCGATTCATTTTATGGTTATTTAAGTTCCTTTACAAATGTCACCATTTTTTGTTGTTAAGATTATAGATCATTGCCAAGTGGCGTTAAGAGAGTTAAGTTAGAGTCCATTACGTATAGAAATCATAAATAAAACAGCTGCAATAAATAAAGTTTAACAACGTAAAATGAATCATACACAATATATATATATTTATAAGTCTGTTTAATTACATTCCAACATATACCAAAAAGCAAAATATGTACCCATCTAAAGATATACAAATAAACCCCAGCATGTACAACAAAACATCAGGCTTCCCAAAAAGATAAACAGTTAGCCATCAGTAGCTACCAATAGTATCAGCTCCTACGACTAACGAAAAGGGACCGTAGCCGGGTCCTCCTCGGGGTCCTCTTCGTCCGAGGAAACATCCATCGGAGCAACAGAGCAACGGGCAGGAGCCCGAGCAGTGGACAAAAAGGAGTCATCACGTGAGGTGTAGTACATATCAGCCCACATGTCCCTAACGGGTATGTAAAACTTCAGCCAAACAAAAGCATGAAAATCTACAACAGGGGTGTCATAACGACCCCAAGCCAGGGATACCGTCAGCTCACCATGGTACACGCAATGGTCCATCTGCACATTAATGTGCCAACAGTCAGGGCCTCCGTGAAAGATGATCTAAGTGTAGCCCAAAAATTCGCGGGGGTGTTACGTCATCCTCAATCACTTTAATCGGAGTCTGGCCAGAAGCTTGGAAACTCAGGAGCTTCCTTATCTTCTTCAAGAAACGTCTTCTCAAAATCACACAATCCAACCAGAATACAAAAACAAAAGAATTATAGAAAAAGGTGAGACACCCAGCTTCTAGTACTAAAATGGCAGCAAGAAAACAGAACGACGCTGGACGCTCACATATAACACAATTCATACAATTAATTATAGTAACAATAGCAATCAACAGTAAATGTAGAATAACAATTAATAACAGCAAATATTATTAACAGAGAAAAAAGGCATCCATAATTCAAAAATTGAATGACTATCGCAATTATAATATTAAACATGTTTTACAGTTATAAATACTCATGCTCAATGAATCATGTGACTGACAATTCATAATGCAAAAAGGGTACCAACAATTCCTACTCCATGTAGGTAGACATTACATTTTCGGAGTGAATGATCAAGGATTATGCCAGTATCTTGTTAGCCTTAAAATAGTGTGCTTCATCTCATAAAATAGTTGCGTAAATGGATTATACATGGCACCTCAACAGTTGATCGCGATATAGGACAGCGTCTCAGTCAAGATCGTCGGTGTGTCGCATTGGTCTATCCCATGGCCCCAGTGAAGCTACCACTGTCTATTGTGAGACACCCACACCTCAACGCCCCCAAGGTCAACAACATATGACACCTACGCTTAGTCTATTTGCACCTGCACATAGGTGTTATTCAAACTCCTAGGCATGCACAACCTTTCTAACAATGTCCAACGGACAACACATATGCATGATGACACAATGTCCAATCATGTATGTTTATCAATGATGCATTCATCATAGCATATCACGATGACCTATATATCCATTTTCAATATTAACACGTCATACTTTCATCGAGAACTTGGTCCCACATAGGAATCCACAATTGCATCAACCAACTCTCAATATCAATACATATACATGTCCATTGATTACCATCTGGACAAAACCTCCGTAATCGATTACAAACTGATTGTAATCAATTATGTGATTCCAAGAATCACGATTTTGTAATCCCAGAGGCTTAGTAATCGATTACACAATTCTGGTAATCGATTACAAGCTAGACAGAATCTCCGTAATCAATTACATATAGGATGTAATCGATTACGTGATTCCTAGAATCATGGTTTTGTAACTCCAAGGGCTTGGTAATCGATTATAGGCACTATGTAATCGATTACCACACATAAACTTGCAGAAAAGTGATATTTTAGCCATCTAAACTCAAACCAAATCAATCCATAACATTTTCAACATCATATTAGCTCCAACATGCATCCAAAATCACATAAAGGAAATCAATAACTCATACAAATCAAACCAAATACACCATTGTGAAAAGAAGAAAGAAGAACACATAATGAAGAGGGAAATCCATACATGGATCTCTCAATCAACAACAACATACAAGACATCTCCTTACTACCAAGATTGGTTGAAGAGGATTATCTCCCTCTTACCTAAATGAAGGCAACACAAGGATGCTAGTCCCTTCTTCTTCTTGATTTTCGTTTTTACGTTCAAGAAAACACCAAAGTGAGTGACTTCCACAATGTCTACTCAAATCATGGAAAGATGAGTTCTTGGTCACACAGGTGACCAAGGAAAACGAAAATGAGAAGAAAATAGAAGAAAGTTGAAGACTTTATCTCAAAGCTCCAAGCTTTAGCTTCAATGGTGGACAATGTAAGAAGAAGAAGAAGAAGAACCAAAGGATGGCCACAAAAGAGAGTAGTCTTGGAATGATGGAAGAAGACAAGAAATGTGATTGGTTTAGTAGACAAGGGAGATAGTCTCCACAAATGTTATCCTATTTCCATTCGGGAATAGTCAAGGGTTGTAAAAATCCTGACGATCGCTGATGTTCAATCTTCGTCTTCTGACAAACCAAACAAGATGATACGCATCTAGCGATATCTCTTTTCATTCCATGCCACCAAAATAACTTCTTTAAATCTTGATACAACTTGGTCATTCTAGGGTGCATACTTAATTGACTCGTATGAGCATGTTCAAGTATATATTTCCTGAGTTCCTCATCTTTAGGCACACATACTCTACCTTAGAATCTTAAAATTCCATCACTTCCTTATTCTAATGTTGAAACACTGCCCTACTTTATCAGCTCTCTCTCCTCTTGCAGGAACTTATCGACCTTCTATTTCTGTTGGATATCATCCAATAAGTCATTCGAGATCGTGACCATGTTCATGCAAATTTTTCTCGGCGTCAACTCCACAAAAGACGATACGTCTCTGAATTATTCTATCAAGTCTTTCTCTCTGATCATCATGGTAGAAACACTAACTGTTTTCCTACTCAAAGCATCGGCCACCACATTCGCCTTCCCAAGATGATACTGAAGTTGGAAGTCATAGTCCTTCAAGAATTCTAACCATCTCCGTTGCCTCATGTTTAGCTCCGTCTGATCGTACAGATACTTCATGCTTTTGTAGCCACTGAAGACGTTGAAAGTTACTCCATATAGATAATGTCTCCATATCTTCAAAGCAAACACCACGACAGCTAACTCCAAATCATGTGTTGGGTAGTTCTTCTCATGCACTAATAATTATCTTGAGACGTAAGCCACTACTTTTCCACCTTGCATAAGAATGCATCCTAATCCTTGATACGAAGCGTTACAGTACACCTCAAATGGTTCGTTTCGATTAGGCAGAACTAACACGGGTGAAGTAGTTAGTCTCCTTTTTAGCTCTTGGAAACTTCCTTCACAAGCGTCTGTCCATTCAAAAGCCTGATTCTTTTTGGTGAGTTGAGTGAGTGGTCCGGCGATTTTAAAAAATCCTTCAATGAACCTTCGGTAATATCCTGCTAATCTGACAAAGCTTTGGATTTCCGTTACCGTCTTCGGCCTTTCCCATTGTAGCACAGCTTCTACCTTCGAAAGATCAACAGTAATTCCTTTCTTCGAAATCACATGGCCCAAGAATTTTACTTCATCTAACCAAAACTCACACTTGGACAATTTAGCATACAACTCTTTCTCCTTCAAAATCTGAAGAACTATACTGAGATGCTCAGCATGATCCTCTTGATTTTGTGAAGAGATCAATATGTCGTCAATGAAAACAACGACAAATTTGTCCAAATAAGGATGAAAGATCCTATTCATGTAGTCCATAAAGACAGCAGGTGCATTAGTCACACCAAAAGGCATTACTAAATACTCGTAGTGTCCATAACGAGTACGAAAAGCCGTTTTGGGAACATCTTCCACTTTCACTCTGATCTGGTGGTAGCCTGACCGCAAATCAATTTTGGAAAACACCGCTGCTCCCTTCAGTTGGTCCATCAAGTCATCAATCCTCGGCAATGGATACTTGTTCTTAATCGTGACCTTATTCAATTGACGATAATCCACACATAACCTCGAAGTATCGTCCTTCTTCTTGACTAGCAACACTGGTGCTCCCCAAGGTGATACACTAGGTCTCACGAATTGTTTCTCCAAAAGCTCTTCCAATTGCCTCTTGAGCTCAGCTAGCTCAACTGTCGCCATATGGTAAGGTGCTATGGAGATAGGACCAGCTCCAGGTACCAAGTCAATAGCAAATTCGATCTCCCTTTCCGGTGGCAAGCCAGGTACATCTTCGGGGAAAACTTCAGGAAACTCTCGGACTACAGAGATCGCGTCCACATCAACTTCATTCTCGACCTTGAAAGAAGATAACAACATGTATCCTCGAGCTCCTTCTTTCAAGAAAGCTTTCGCTTGGTTGGCAATCACAAATCCAGAATTCTCATCCAAAGGAAAAACTATTGTTTCTCTAGAACAATCTAATAGGACATGGTTAGCAAATAACCAATCCATCCCTAATATCACATCTAGTTGAGATAAGGGCAAACAGATCAAATCGACAGAAAAGATTCAACCTTCAACAATCAATGGGCAATTTAAACAGACTTTGGCAGTGACAACGGGTTTAGTAGTTGGAGTTAAAACAATCAAATCAAATGGCAAAGAAGACACAAGTAAACCAAGTCTTTTCACACAGTCATATGAGATGAAAGAATGAGTTGCACCTGAATCATACAGTACAATTAAAAGATTACCTTCAATGAGACCTTCCCCTTGTATAAGATCTTTGGATTCGGAGGCCTCAGCACCACTTAGGGTGTAGACTCTACCTCCAGCCTGCGGTTTAGAGGTCCTAGCTGTTACCCAAGTGGCTTCAGTACTCAAGATGGGGGGTGAATTGAGTAATTAGAAGTTTTTCGCAAAAGCCTTAAACAAATGAAGTATACTAAATTTAAATAATAAAGGCGAGAATGAGATAAAGATAAGAAGAACAAATAATAATTAAATTGCAAGAATAAATAAAGTGCATAAAGATAAAAGATTAAGGGTAAAAAAAGGGCACGATATTTATCCCTGGTTCGACCACCAACCACTTGTGGCCTACGTCCGGTCCCGAAATACGGATTCGAGATTTTTCACTATTCAACACAAGCTTAACAACAGGTGCTTGCAACCTTTACACAACAGGGATACCACACCCTATTTACTAGAGGGATACCTCACCCCCTTTGAAGGATACCTCACCTTCTTTACACCAAGGGATACCTCACCCTTTTACTAGAGGATACCTCACCCTCACAAATTCACTAAGGGATACCTCACCCTTTTACGAACGAGAGAATAGATGAAAAATAAACTCTCACTTAGAGCAGATATTACAACTTGAAGTGCTAATGAGCTCTCTAAAGGATATCTCAAGGTTTTGGCAAAGAGAGCACGAAAGGAGAGAAAATAATGTAAAATTCGTTTTCACCAAGCAAAAAATAATTCAAGTGGTTGGGGATCTTCGAAGAGACCCAAGGTCGTATTTATAGAGCAAAAAAGCAACTAGCCGTTGGGTGCCAATTAAGAAACCATTAAAAGCAAATATGGCCGTTGCTGCCATTTTTGAACGTTTCGTGAAAACCAATTCTGGAGAACGGTATTCGAATACCTTATGAGGTATTCGAATGCCTCTTGCCAAAACTCTTTTAAAAAACTGATTAAGGCTGGGTTATTCGAATACCAGTTAAGGGTATTCGAATGCCTCATTTAAAAAGGTTCATTCTGAATCTAGGGTATTCGAATACCATATGGGGTATTCGAATGCCTCTGTTTTGGCAAAAGAAATATCGGTTTGAAACGGGTTATTCGAATACCATAGATGGGTATTCGAATACCACTTTGAAAAACGTAAAACGTGTAAGCTTGAAAAACACTCTATTCGAATACCTAACGGGGTATTCGAATACCTCGTTATAAAACCGTTTTAAATGCTTTCAAATGACCAGAAAATGGTTGTTTAATTTTAGAAAAACAATTTTGAAAACATTTCTTTGCAATGCCAATTAATGAGATATCTAATGAGGCTTTTACAAGGATCCTAAGTCCTAAAGCTTATTCTTGAAGATCTTGGACTTGGTCTTCTCATCATCTTCATGTTTGTCTTCACGTTTGTTATCATCAAAACTATTACTCATGATAGCTAGCCAATTATATTCTCCCCCTTTTTGATGATGACAAACTAACATTTGAGAAAAGCATTAGTTCATATAAATTGGAATTCACAAAGTTAGTTTAGAGATACTTACTCCCCTCTTTTCATAAGAGGTGATTTTCATCAGAGATATGCACAGCAGCTCCCCCTTACTTTTGGAATTCAATTTTTATTTTTGTTTTGACTTTTTCTTTTCTTGACTTTTCTCAAACAAAGACATTTAAACTTGTTCTCCCCTTTTGTACATTGGATACCATTCTCCCCTTTTGTCATGATCAAAAAGATGGGGCAAGTATTTTTCTTTCCCATTTTATCATATTAAACAATATATGCATGTCCTCAAGTTGAATGAGTTTTGTCCATTTAAATTTGTGCTTGAGGTAGTGTTTCCCCTACAACAAAATTCAGAGTACTTTCATTGGTATCCATTAATGTTGGATCCATAGGGGTTAGTCAAACTCATAAGCCAATAAGCATTTAAAACAATGAGGCAAAAGCAGCAAATGATTCTCAAAAAAAATATATTTATCGATTAATTTGGCCAAGAAATCACTTGTTTGATATCATTTGTTATCATTTGTGATTACTTGTTATTATGTTCATACCACTTTGATATCACTTGTTGTCAAAATGTAAAGCATTTACCACTTGTTTGATATCACATGTCAAGATGTTCTAAGCATTTACCACTTGTTAACAAATTCTTATAAATCTGACATAATAAAAACACAGATATTAAATATTTCATATACCACTTATTGCACTTGTTCGTATATCAAAACAATAGCCAATTACATTTACCTTGAACATTTACCTTACAAAGGATTTAAATATGCATCATATTCTAGAGAAAGATAAGGTGAAAGAGCAAGCAAAAATATGCATGTGAGAACATCATGTGATTTTCATATAAGGCATAAATGAAGGCTTGATGAAATAAGATTAAAGCATGTTATTCATAGTTGGAATATATTTTCATTGCATATGTATAAGAAAAGGAAACAGAAATGAAACAAAGAACACGTCGTAAGACTTGCTTCAGTCATATGGTATTCGAATACCTCTTGCCGTATTCGAATACCCATCACATTTTATAAACTCCAGAAGGAGCAAGTATTCGAATGCCTTGGAAGGTATTCGAATACTCCAGATAGCATGTGAGAAATACTGATGTGATAGTTATCTGGTTATTCGAATAGCTATATAGTTATTCGAATACTCTAGCTTTATAAAGGCATAAAATTGATGTACTGATGTATGGTATTCGAATACCATGGGAGGGTATTCGAATAGACCTATCAGAAAAACATGGATTTTCACGTACAGATGCAATGGTATTCGAATACCACAGGGAGGTATTCGAATAACTCAAACATAAAAACATATAATTCACGTCCAGAAGGTATATTTGAGATATGAAAACTTACCTTTTGATGGAAATACAAAGAAAATACCGCAAGAGAGCTTGCCTTATTATTTGCCATTATTTTCTTATCTGTTCCAGTGATTAAGAGCTTATTTCATAGTTGCAACTTCAAGCTTCATGAAAAGAAGGAAGAGAGCTTGAAGTTATTTCCGGTCTTGTGCTCGCAGTAGCCACTTTCAAAAATGCCGAAGTCAGTTCTAGGCTTTCGAGCACACCTGCAACACAATTTAATTTTTTGTTTTTGGTACCCAAATTTTCTTGGGTCCTTGAGTGTCAGTTTTGGGCAATGTACCCTTTGGAACCCAAACCATTTTTATCCCAATTTTTGTGTTAACATTCTTTCTTGCATTGCATGTTGAAGCATTATGACCCTTCTTCCCACAATAAAAACATTTAACAAATGGGCTACATGAGATGCTAGAATTAACAAAATTTTTTTTATAGGATTTATGCTGATTTTTCGGATTATAACCAATTCCAGCTTTTTCAAAAACAACCCTTTGTTTTCCTAATATGATATTTAAATTATCTCTTCCATATGTGAGTTTGGCAAGGGTGTTCTTTAAATTTTCAATTTCATTTTCAAGCAAATGACATGAAGAACAAGAATACGAAGTGGAAGCATGTGAAGAATAATATGAGCATGCATCAATTAATCCTAATGTCTCATTTTCAATTTTTAATTCCTCAATTTCTTTATTCAAAATTAGAATTTGATTTTCTAAAGAAGAGATAGTTTTCTTAGATGAAGAAATTAATTTTGTAAGCCTAATTGTTTCGTCATGCAATTCTTCAAAGGCATCTTGTAACTCATCATAAGAAGGAGATACGTCGAGGAATTTACCTCGTTGTCGCTTTCTTCTTCTTCTTCTTCTCCTTTCGCCATAAAACATAGATGGGCTTCTTCACTATCGAGCTCGGTGGAGTCCATATCGTTGTCATCTCAAGCTATGTAGACTCTTCTTTCTTTGGAGGGTTTCTTTTCAACTTTCTTTGGGGGAAAGGGCGGTCTTCTTTGTGTCCCCTTTTTCTTTAGGTACTTACTAAATTTTCTTACCAGAAGATTGAGATTTTGTTCATTTAGCTCAATGTTGTCCACGTCATTTCCATCGTCTTCTTCTTCATTATTGATAGTGGAGGTGGTGGCTTTAAGCGCTATCCCCTTTTTCTTTTTATCGTTTTCTTCACTTTGACTTAGTCTGTTTAGTTCCAATTCGTGCTCATGAAGCTTTCCAAAGAGGGTAGCCAGAGACATTGTTGACAAGTCCCTCGATTCTGAAATTGCTGTTACTTTTGGTTGCCAAATCCTGCTAAGACATCTCAACACTTTGTTAATCAAATCTTCGTTAGTAAAATTCTTTCCTAATGATGCAAGATGATTAACTATGTGGGTGAACCTCTTTTGCATTTCTTGAATGCTTTCTCCTTGGTTCATTGTAAATAATTCATATTCACGAGTTAGAGAATTGATTCTCGACCTCTTAACTTCACTAGTACCCTCATGGGTAACTTGTAAAGTGTCCCACATTTCTTTAGCAGTTTTGCAATTTGAAATTCTAAAAAATTCATCATGTCCCAAAGTGAGGTAATGATGTTTTTGGCTACTAAGTTATTTTGAACTTTTCTTTTATCATCTTTAGACCAATCACTTCTAGGTGTCTCGGTTTTTACACCATTGACAACGCGTGTAGGTATAAATGCGCCATTTTCGACAGCATCCCACACATCTAGATCAATAGCCTCGATAAAGATTTTCATTCTTTCCTTCCAATATGCATAGCCATCCCCATTGAAAAAGGGTGGTCGATTTATGGAAGTTGCTTCTGATAAAACATTTGATGAAGCCATGTACTCTTGAAGCGGCTAAGCTCTTTATACAAAAGTCTAGCTCTGATACCACTTGTTACCCAAGTGGCTTCAGTACTCAAGAGGGGGGGTGAATTGAGTAATTAGAAGTTTTTCGCAAAAGCCTTAAACAAATGAATTATACTAAATTTAAATAATAAAGGCGAGAATGAGATAAAGATAAGAAGAACAAATAATAATTAAATTGCAAGAATAAATAAAGTGCATAAAGATAAAAGATTAAGGGTAAAAAAGCAGGCACGATATTTATCCCTGGTTCGACCACCAACCACTTGTGGCCTACGTCCAGTCCCCGAAACACAGTTCGAGATTTTTCACTATTCAACACAAGCTTAACAAATGGTACTTGCAACCTTTACACAACAGGATACCTCACCCTATTTACTAGAGGGATACCTCACCCCTTTGAAGGATACCTCACCTTCTTTACACCAAGGGATACCTCACCCTTTTACTAGAGGGATACCTCACCCTCACAAATTCACTAAGGGATACCTCACCCTTTTACAGAAGCAGAGAATAGATGAAAAATAAACTCTCACTTAGAGCAGATATTACAACTTGAAGTGCTAATGAGCTCTCTAAAGGATATCTCAAGGTTTTGGCAAAGAGAGCACAGAAAGGAGAGAAAATAATGTAAAATTCGTTTTCAGCCAAGCAAAAAATAATTCAAGTGGTTGGGGATCTTCAGAAGAGACCCAAGGTCTGTATTTATAGAGCAAAGAAAGCAACTAGCCGTTGGGTGCCAATTAAGAAACCATTAAAAGCAAATATGGCCGTTGCTGCCATTTTTGAACGTTTCGTGAAAATCAATTCTGCAGAACGGTATTCGAATACCTTATGAGGTATTCGAATGCCTCTTGCCAAAACTCTCTTAAAAACGATTAAGGTTGGGTTATTCGAATACCAGTTAAGGGTATTCGAATGCCTCATTTAAAAGGTTCATTCTACGAATCTAGGGTATTCGAATACCATATGGGGTATTCGAATGCCTCTGTTTTGGCACAAACAGAAATATCAGTTTCGAAACAGGTTATTCGAATACCATAGATGGGTATTCGAATACCACTTTGAAAAACAGAAAACGTGTAAGCTTGAAAAACACTCTATTCGAATACCTAACAGGGTATTCGAATACCTCTGTTATAAAACCAGTTTTAAATGCTTTCAAATGACCAGAAAATGGTTGTTTAATTTTAGAAAAACAATTTTGAAAACATTTCTTTGCAATGCCAATTAATGAGATATCTAATGAGGCTTTTACAAGGATCCTAAGTCCTAAAGCTTATTCTTGAAGATCTTGGACTTGGTCTTCTCATCATCTTCATGTTTGTCTTCACGTTTGTTATCATCAAAACTATTACTCATGATAGCTAGCCAATTACACTAGCAGTGTTGATGGAAGGTTCCGCCTTGGCTTGATTACAATCATGGGAAACGTGTCCCAGCTTCCCACACCTAAAGCAGATAAACCCCTTGATAGTACAGTCTCTAGTGTAGTGCTCCTTTCCGCACTTCATGCACCTCGGCGTAGATGTCACATTCTGTCCTGTCCTTCCTGGACTTCTAGTTGGGCTTCCACCCAGTGATCTTTGCTGTTGATTTCCAGATGGTCTGGAATAGGGTTTCTTCTGATGACGACCAGCACGACTGCTTCCTTCTCTTTGGGACCGAATTGGCCCAAAGTTTCTGTTTCTCGCCTCACGCACTTGGTCTAAACTTTCCACCCGGCAGCATGTATCAAGCAGTTCAGAAAATTGAGTAATCTTCAGGGTTATGATGGCTCTCTTCACGTCATGTCTCAGGCCTTCTTCAAATTTTCGGCACTTTCAAGCTTCATTAGGCTGATGTTGGAAGTAAGTTGAGAACCTCGATAAGCTCTCGAACTTAGTAGCATATTCGCTCACAGTCATACCTCCCTGCCGCAAACTCAGAAATTCCATTTTCTTTACATGTCTAGAACTCTCAGGAAAATACTTATTCAAGAACCTTTCCTTGAATACTTCCCAAGTTATCGCCTTATTTTCAGCTTGCAGCAACCTTTGCTCTCCAGTCCACCAATATTCAGCATCTCCTATCAGCATAAATGCAGCATAGGTCACCTTTCGGTCATTGGCACAGTTCATGCCAGTAAATATCTTCTCCAACTCTTGGATCCAAATCGTAGCTTTCTCCGGATCAAACTCTCCTTTGAACTGCGGAGGGTTAGCACGACGAAATCCCTCTAAGTTCTGAGTATCAGCTGTAGCTTCCAGCTGTTGTGCAGCTCTCGCTTGTTGTTGAGTCGTTTGCTGATTCTGCTGCAACATTGCTTCAGCCATTTTCTGTATCGCTTCTATCGCAATAGTCATATCACCTCTGCGAGCCATAGTTTCTTTCAAATCAAACTACACACAATACAAAGAAAAGTCAGATGTATCCTTGCGGAATACCAAACACAAGGAATCACAGAGAATCACACAACATAAACATGACAGTCCAAAACCACATGACCCAAAAGAAAACATAAATCGGGAGCTTTGATGCCAAGACAGTATAATGCCCGATTTTCTATAAGTAGCCACGAAGAAAGGACGTCATACTATAACTATAATAATAATTTGTAACATAAAGCGAAATAAATTAAATTGTGAAAAATAGTAATTTTTTTTTTTAAACTCGTAGTCCCGATTCATTTTATGGTTATTTAAGTTCCTTTACAAATGTCACCATTTTTTTGTTGTTAAGATTATAGATCATTGCCAAGTGGCATTAAGAGAGTTAAGTTAGAGTCCATTACATATAGAAATCATAAATAAAACAGCTGCAATAAATAAAGTTTAACAACGTAAAATGAATTATACACAATACATATATATGTATATTTATAAGCCTGTTTAATTACATTCCAACATATACCAAAAAGCAAAATATGTACCCACCTAAAGATATACAAATATACCCCAGCATGTACAACAAAACATCAGGCTTCCCAAAAAGATAAACAGTTAGCCATCAGTAGCTACCAATAGTATCAGCTCCTACAATTGACGAGAAGGGACCGTAGCCGGGTCCTCCTTGGGGTCCTCTTTGTCCGAGGAAACATCCATCGGAGCGACAGAGCAACGGGTAGGAGCCCGAGCAGTGGACAAAAAGGAGTTATCATGTGGGATGTAGTACATATCAGCCTACATGTCCCTAACGGGCATGTAAAACTCTAACCAAACAAAAGCATGAAAAACTACAACAGGGGCGTCATAACAACCCCAAGCCAGGGACACTGTCAGCTCCCCATGGTACACACAACGGTTCGTCTGCACATTAATGTGCCAGCAGTCAGGGCCTCCGTGAAAGATGATCCGAGTGTAGCCCAAAAATCTGCGGGGGCGTGACGTCATCCTCAATCACTTCAATCGTAGTCTGGCCAGAAGCCTGGAAACTCAGGAGCTTCGTTATCTTCTTCACGAACGTTTTCTCAAAATCACACGATCCAACCAGAATACAAAAATAAAAGAATTATAGAAAGAGGTGAGACACACAGCTTTCAGTACCAAAATGGCAGCAAGAAAACAGAATGGCGCTGGACACCCACATATAACACAATTCATACAATTAATTATAGTAACAAAAGCAATCAACAGTAAACGCCGAACAACAATTAATAATAGTAAATATTATTAACAGAGATAAAAGGCATCCATAATTCAAAAATTGAATGACTATCGCAATTATAATATTAAACATGTTTTACAGTTATAAATGCTCGTGCTCAATGAATCATTTGACTGACAATTCATAATGCAAAAAGGGTACCAAAAATTCTTACTCCATGGAGGTAGACATTACATTTTCGGAGTGAATGATCAAGGAGTTATGCCAGTATCTCGTTAGCCTTAAAACAACGTGCTTCATCTCATAAAATAGTTGCGCAAATGGCTTATACATGGCACCTTAACAGTTGATCGCGATATAGGACAGCGTCTCAGTCAGGATCGTCGGTGTGTCGCATTGGTCTATCCCATGGCCCCAGTGGAGCTACCACTGTCTATTGTGAGACACCGACACCTCGACGCCCCCAGGGTCAACAACATATGACACCTACGGTTAGTATATTCGCACCCGCACATAGGTGTTGTAATGCCCCTTTTTCTCCCTTCAGTCATAACGGGTGAGAAGAAGGAACGTCGCACTATAGTGAAACGACACAAAAATGATTACGGAAAATTTGAAATTTTTTTTTTCTTTTAACATAGTTCCGGTTAAAACTTCCATTTAATGTACATATATACCTGTTTGTAAATATATCGCGTGATTGATTTAAAATTAAAAGTTCCTCTTTCAAATAAAACTTCTTGTCAAAAATGTCAAAGAGAAATCAACATGGAATGAAACTTACGACCATACACAATATGGATAATTACATATTTTATACCAGAAGCACGAGCCTATTTAAATTACATTTCCAAAAGATATACAAAAAGTAAAATGTGTACCTACCCTAAGAGATACAAATATATACCCACCAATCCAGTAGTACGTCAGGCTCCCTCAAAATAAACGGATAGCCATCAGTAGCCATCAATTTAAAACCAACCCTAAGACTGCCTGGAATGAGAAGGAACCGTAGATGGATCCTCCTCAGGGTCCTCGTCGTCTGACGAGACATCCATCGGGACGACAAAACAGCGGGCAGGAGCCCGGGCAGTAGACAAGAAAGAGTTGTCACGTGGGTTATAGTACATATCCACCCACATATCTCTTACAGGCATATAAAATTCCAACCACACGAAAACATGAAAGTCAAAAATAGAAGCAGCGTAGCATCCCCATGCTAAAGACACCGTCAATTCGCCGTGGTACACACATCGGTCAGTCTGCACGTTGATATGCCAGCAATCCGGACCACCATGAAAGTTGATCCGCACATAACCAAAAAATCCACGGGGGCGAAATGACATTCTCAACAACTTCGGTCTCAGTCGAGATAAGGCCAGAAACCCTGAAACTCAGTAGTTTCCTTGTTCTCCTCACGAGTGTCTTCTCGAGAACATACGATCTAATCCAAAATGCAAAATAAAGAGAATTACCGAAAGAGGTGAGATTCCCAGCTTTCAGTACCAACAAGGCAGCAAGAAAATAAACGGCGTTGAACACCCACATAAGACACAGTTAATACATACAGGTATAATAATACATGAAAGCAATTAATGAGAGTAAAGCAACAAGGAACAGTAGTTAACATCATCCATAGCCAACTAGCAACATTAGCATTACCAAGAATCAAATAAATATCACAACCATAATAGTAAACACATTATCCAATCATGAATGCTCAATGGACCATGTAACTGACAACTCACAATGCAACAAGGGTACCAAAGTTCCTACTCCATGGAGCTAGACATAAACATCTTCGAAGTGAATGATCATGGAGTTATGCCAGTGTATCGTTAGCCTTAAAAATAGTGTGCTCATCACATAAAAACATTTGCGCAAAATGGCTCACACATGGCACCTCAACAGTTGATCGCGACATACGACAGCGTCTCAGTCAGGATCGTCGGTGTGTTGCATTGGTCTATCCCACGGCCCCAGTGGAGCTACCACTGTCTATTGTGAGACACCCACACCCCAATGCCCCCAGGGTCAACAACATATGACACCTACGCTTAGTCTATTCATACCCGCACATAGGTGTTATTCAAACTCCTAGGCATACATCGCCTTACAAACCATGTCCAACGGACAGCACATGCATGACGACACAATGTCCAATCATGTATGTTCATCAATGATGCATTCAGCATAAGCCTTTCCTCAATGGCACATAAGCATTATTCAATGTCCAACATGACATATCAACAATATATCTTATTAAAAACATTGCCTCAATGGCACATCATCATTTCTTATCTCATTGAATACTGAATCAATAACTACATAACCCATATAGCGAATCACACTTGCATCAATAATTCTTACTAGGAATATGTGTTCCTACATACCACAATTTCCATGTCATGGATCCAAGAATTTCATATTTGAAATCATTTCTTCTCTATCGGTATGAATACACCTTCCTATCACAATTAAGCAAAGTGAAATCCTTGAATCCAGGGTTTTTAGGTTATGTTTGAGTTACAAAGGACAAAGAACCATAATCTCAATCATTTCCAGCTCAAAATCTCATTTTTTTGGTCTTGGTAATCGATTACATCACCCTTGTAATCGATTACTTGAGAAACAGAATCTCTGTAATCGATTACAATCTCATTGTAATTGATTACGTGATTTCCAGAATCACGTTTCGTAACTTCAAGGCCCTGGTAATCGATTACACAACTGTGGTAATCGATTACCAATTGGACAGAACCTCTGTAATCGATTACCCACAAGTTGTAATCGATTACGTGATTTCTAGAAGCACCATTTCGTGACCTCAGAGGCTTGGTAAACGATTACACCACTCTTGTAATCGATTACAAGCTAGGCAGAATCTCTGTAATCGATTACACACCAGACGTAATCGATTACCAGATTTCCAGAATCACGATTTTACATCCTTAAGAGCTTGGTAATCGATTACAAGCCCAGTGTAATTGATTACCACGCGCAAACTTGCAGAAAATAGAGTTCTCAGGTCCTCTAACTCAATCCAAACCAATCCTTATCATATTTAATCAACAAGATACTCAAATTTACCTTCAAATCATGCAAGAGGCATCAATAAATCATACAAACCCAACAAAATGCACTATCATCAAGAATAACATAAAAATGAGAGAACTTTATGCATGGATTCAGAAATCAATAACAACACACATACAAGACATTCCCTTACTACCAAGATTGGTTGAAGAGGATCATCTCCCTCTTACCTATTTGGAAAACAACACAATGTGCCACTCCTTCTTGCCCTAGATTTTCGTTTTCCCCCTTCAAGAAAACTCCAATGTGAGTGATCACCACAATGTCCACTCAAACCATGAAGAATAGGTTCTTGGTCACCAAGGTGGCCAAGAGAAACGAAAATAGCAAGAAAATGAAAGAAAGTTGAAGGCTTTACCTTAAAGTTCCAAGCTTTAGCTTCAATGGTGGAAGAGAAATGGAAGAAAAAGAAGAAGAGGAACCAAAGGATAACCACCAAGGAGAATAGTCTTGGAATGGTGGGAAGAAACAAGTAAATGTGATTTGTTTGGCAAATAATGAAGTTGGTCTCCAATGTGTGGGTGTGTGTGTGTACGGTGGAGAGGATGGAGAAGAGAAGAAGATAAGAGAGATGTGTTAAATGTTTGGTGTTTAGAAAAATGAAGATGAGTTAATAAAAGGAAGAAAGCACTTTTGAATCCCCCAAAAAGGAGTGTCTGCCGTGGAGTGAAAGGAGAGGAAAGAGAGAGAAAATGTGTTACAAGGGAAATTGCTAGGAAGCTTCCCATAACAAGCTTGGATTAAATTTAATCTTTCTTTTGAAATTAAAACTAATAGAGGTGATACAAAAAATCAAATTTTGAATAATGTGATAATATTTTTAATACATGTTATTATTTATTGGACAGTAGTTATAGTTGGCAGAAGTCAGCATTAACAAATCTGACAGATAAATTCTTCACAGTGTTTTATTATCTCATCTGTTAAGATTTCTCGAAAAATATGAAACCTTGTAAACTGTGTCCGGTCTCGGGTTTAGTAAGATCCAGCGTCGATGTTTCCATAGTTCAAGGTTCTCGGACAAAATGTCTCATTTCTCCGGTTCCGCTCAGTACACACGTAAAACGAGAAATATATCAAAATATTCCGCGTTCTTAGAAAATTCCAGGGAAAATTTCCAGAAAATCACAAATATTTTAGAATGAATTTTGATAGTAGAAAAGTAAATTTTGGGGTGTTACAACTCTCCCCAACAAATAGGAATTTCGTCCTCGAAATTTTCCATACCTTAAAACAATTCGAGATATTGCTCCTTCATCTTGTCCTCCAGCTCCCACGTCACATCTCCAGTTGCTTCATTCCAGATTACCTTCACTAGTGCAATGTCCTTTCCTCTGAGTTGCTTTGTCCTCCTATCCTCAATCCTTACAGGAGTTGCCTCATATGTCAAGTTTTCCTTCAATTGTACAGAATCAGGTGCTATGACATGATTAGGATTTGGGATATATTTTCTGAGTTGTGACACATGAAAGACATTATGAAGATTTGAAAGAAAAGGGGGTAAAGCTATTTGGTAAGCAACAAGACCTATCCGTCGAAGAATTTGGTAGGGTCCAAGGAATTTTGGAGTGAGTTTTCTAGATTTGAGGACACGATCGACCCCAGTCATAGGCGTGACTTTCAAGAAGACATGCTCTCCTTCTTCGAACTCAAGAGGTTTCCTTCTTTTGTCCGCATAACTCTTCTGCTGACTCTGAGCCATTTTCATTTTCTCCGGAATCATTTTAACCTTCTCAGTTGTCTGCTAAATGAGTTCAGGTCCAACGGTAAGTCGTTCTCCATCTTGATACCAGCACAGAGGCGTCTGACACCTCCGCCTATATAAAGCCTCATAGGGCGCCATCCCTATACTTGAATGGTAACTATTGTTGTAGGTGAATTCCACCAATGGTAAGATTTCATCCCAACCTCCAGTTTGCTCTATCGCACAAGCTCTCAACAGATCTTCTAACGACTGAATTGTTCTTTCTGATTGACCATCAGTTTGCGGATGGTAGGCAGAACTTAACGCAACTTTGTTCCCATAGCCTCTTGAAGACTTTGCCAAAACTTCGAGGTAAACCTCGGGTCTCTATCGGAAATAATACTCGTGGGTATCCCGTGAAGTCTTACAATTTCACCAATGTAAATTTGAGTCAACTTCTCCAACCGATATCTTATGTTGATTGGCAGAAAGTGAGCTGACTTCGTAAGTCGATCCACTATTACCCATATTGAGTCATATCCTTTCTTAGTTCTTGGTAACCCGACAACAAAGTCCATGGTCATGCTATCCCATTTCTATTCAGGAATAGCTAAGGGTTGTAGTAATCCAGCTGGTCTTTGATGCTCTATCTTCGTTTTCTGGCAAACCAAACAAGATGACACGCATCTAGCGATATCTCTTTTCATCCCATGCCACCAAAATAACTTCCTCAAGTCTTGATACATCTTGGTCATTCCAGGATGCATACTCAACTGACTCGAGTGAGCATGTTCAAGTATGTACTTTCTGAGTTCTTCATCTTTAGACACACAGACCCTTCCTTGGAATCTCAGAATCCCATCGCTTCCTTCCTTCAATGTTGATACACCACCTTGTCTCATCAATTCTCTTTCTTCTTGCAGGAATTTATCGACCTTTTGTTTCTCTCGAATATCATCCATCAGGTCATTCGAGATAGTGATCCTATTCATGCAGATTTTACCCGACGTTAACTTTACAAATGACCATATATCTCTGAATTGCTCTATCAAGTCCTTTTCTCTAATCATCATAGTAGAAACACTAATCGTCTTTCTACTCAAAGCATCGGCCACCACATTCGCCTTTCCAGGATGATACTGAAGTTGGAAATCGTAATCCTTCAAAAATTCTAGCCATCTTCGCTGCCTCATGTTTAGCTCTTTCTGATCGTACAGGTACTTCAGACTTTTGTGGTCACTGAAGACGTTGAATGTGGCTCTATACAAATAATGTCTCCATATCTTCAATGCAAACACCACTGCAGCTAACTCTAGATCGTGTGTTGGGTAGTTCTTCTCGTGCGTTCGCAATTGTCTTGAGGCGTAAGCTACCACTCCTCCGTTTTGCATGAGAACGCACCCCAAACCTTGATACGAAGCGTCACAGTACACTTCAAATGGTTCACTAGGATTCGGTAAGACTAGCACTGGTGACGTAGTCAGCTTCCTTTTTAACTCTTGGAAACTTCCTTCGCAGGAATCTGTCCATTCAAAAGCTTGGTCTTTCTTGGTGAGTTGAGTGAGCGGTCCAGCGATTTTGGAAAATCCCTCAATAAACCTCCGGTAGTATCTGGCTAATCCAATGAAGCTCCGGATTTTCGTAACTGTAGTTGGTCTTTCCCACTATAGTACGGCTTCTACCTTTGAAGGATCCACTGCAATTCCTTCCTTTGTGATTACATGACCTAAGAACTTCACTTCTTCTAGCCAAAACTCGCACTTGGATAGTTTCGTATATAGCTCTTTTTCCTTCAAGATCTGGAGAACCATGCTGAGGTGTTCAGCATGGTCCTCGTGACTTTGTGAATAGATCAGAATATCGTCGATGAAAACAACAACGAATTTGTCCAAGTAAGGATGAAAGATCCTATTCATATAGTCCATAAATATCGCAGGTGCATTTGTCACACCAAAAGGCATCACCAGGTACTCATAATGACCATAACGAGTACGGAAAGCCGTCTTGGGAATATCTTCCACTTTCACTCTGATTTGGTGATATCCCGATCGTAGATCGATCTTAGAAAACACAGCTGCTCCCTTCAATTGGTCCATCAAGTCATCTATCCTCGGCAATGGATACTTGTTCTTGATCGTAACCTTGTTTAACTGACGGTAGTCTACGCGTAATCTTGAAGTCCCATCTTTCTTCTTGACCAACAATACAGGTGCTCCCCAAGGTGACACACTGGGTCTCACGAATTGCTTCTCTAGGAGCTCTTCCAACTGCTTCTTAAGTTCCACGAGCTCTGCTGGTGCCATGCGGTAAGGTGCCATAGAAATAGGGCCAGCTCCAGGTACCAAGTCGATAGCAAACTCGACCTCTCTTTCTGGTGGCAAACCAGGTACATCATCAGGGAAAACCTCAGGAAAATCTCGAACAATAGAGATTGCGTCCACATCAACTTCACTCTCAACTTTCAAAGAAGATAACAGCATGTATCCTCGAGCTCTTTCTTTCAGAAAAGCTTTCACTTGGTTGGCGGTCAAAAATCTAGAATCCTCATCCAAAGGGAAAACTATTATTTTTCTGGAACAGTCTAACAAAACATGGTTGGCAGATAGCCAGTCTATTCCTAATATTACGTCTAGTTGGGATAATGGTAAACAGATCAAATCGATAGAAAAGACTCGACCTTCCACTATTAAAGGACAACCTAGACACACCTTAGTAGTGACTACAGGTTTTGTAGTAGGAGTTGAAACAGTCAAATCGAAAGGTAAAGAAGACACAGGCAATCCAAGTCTTTTCACACAATCATGTGAAATGAAAGAATGAGTAGCACCAGAGTCATACAGTACAATTAAAAGATTACCTTCAATGATACCTTCTCCTTGTATCAGATCCTCGGATTCAGAGGCCTCAGCACCACTCAGGGTGTAGACTCTGCCTCCAACTTGTGGTTTAGAAGTCTTAGCAGCATTGATGGATGGTTCCGCCTTGGTCTGGTTATAGTCTCTAGAAATGTGACCAGGTTTCCCGCACCGAAAGCAAATAAATCCTTTGATTGTGCAGTCCCTTGTGAAATGCTCCTTCCCACATTTCATGCATCTTGGAGTAGTTGTAGCATTCTGACCCATCCTTCCAGGGCTTCCAGTTGGGCTTCCTCCTTGAAATTTTTGTGGTTGTTGGCTTCCAGAGGGTCTGGAATAAGGCTTCTTTTGATAATGACTCGAGTTACCACCACCTCCTCTTTGGGATCGAACGGGCCCAAAGTTCCTGTTTCTCGCCTCGCGTTCTTGTTCCACACTTTCCAATCGGCAGCAAGTGTCGAGTAGCTCAGAAAATTGAGAAATCTTCAAGGCTATCACAATTTTTTTCACATCATGCCTCAGGCCTTCCTCAAACTTCCGACACTTCCAAGTTTCATTGGGTTGAAGTTGAAAATAGGCTGAAAATCTGGACAAGTTCTCAAACTTGGCGGCGTATTCGCTCACAGTCATGCCTCCCTGTCGCAACCTCAGAAATTCCATTTCTTTTACGTGCCTGGCACTTTCAGGAAAATACTTGTTGAAGAACCTTTCCTTGAGCACTTCCCAAGTTATCACTCTATTCGCGGCTTGCAGTAGCCTTTGTTCTCTCGTCCACCAATGTTCAGCATCTCCCATCAGCATGTATGCGGCATAGGTCACCTTCCTATCATCAGCACAATTCATACCCGTAAATATTTTCTCCAACTCTTGGATCCACAATGTAGCTTTCTCCGAATCAAACTCCCCTTTAAACTATGGAGGATTAGTGCGACGAAATCCCTCCAAGTTCTGAACATCCACTGTAGCCTCTAGCTGTTGTGTAGCCCTAGCCTGTTGTTGAGTTGTCTGCTGGTTCTGTTGTAGCATTACCTCGACCATCTTCTGTATTGCCTCTATGGCAGCAGCCATATCACCCAGACGAGCCATCGCCTCTTCTCGGATTAGACTACGCAAAACACAAAGAAAGTCAGATGTACTCATTTGAATACCAAACAACAAAATCACAGAGAATAACACAGCACAAACAAGACAGTCCAAAACCACACGACCCAAAGAAACATAACCGGGAGCTCTGATACCAAGATAGTGTAACGCCCCTTTTTCTCCCTTCAGTCATAACGGGTGAGAAGAAGGAACGTTGCACTATAGTGAAACGACACAAAAATGATTATGAAAAATTTGAACATTTTTTTTTCTTGTAACATAGTTCCGGTTAAAACTTCCATTTAATGTACATATACACCTGTTTGTAAATATATCGCGCGATTGATTTAAAATTAAAAGTTCCTCTTTCATATAAAACTTCTTGTCAAAAATGTCAAAGAGAAATCAACATGGAATGAAACATACGACCATACATAATATGGATAATTACATATTTTATACCAGAAGCACGAGCCTGTTTAAATTATATTTCCAAAAGATATACAAAAAGTAAAATGTGTACCTACCCCAAGAGATACAAATATATACCCACCAATCCAGTAGTACGTCAGGCTCCCTCAAAATAAACGGATAGCCATCAGTAGCCATCAATTTAAAACCCACCCTAAGACTGCCTGGAATGAGAAGGAACCGTAGATGGATCCTCCTCAGGGTCCTCGTCGTCCGACGAGACATCCATCGGGACGACAGAACAGCGGGCAGGAGCCCGGGCAGTAGACAAGAAAGAGTTGTCACGTGGGTTATAGTACATATCCGCCCATATATCTCTTACAGGCATATAAAATTCCAACCACATGAAAACATGAAAGTCAAAAATAGAAGCAGTGTAGCGTCCCCATGCTAAAGACATCGTCAATTCGCTGTGGTATACACATCGGTCAGTCTGCACGTTGATATGCCAGCAATCCGGACCACCATGAAAGTTGATCCGCACGTAACCAAAAAATCCACGGGGGCGAAATGACATTCTCAACAACTTCGGTCTCAATCGAGATAAGGCCAGAAACCCTGAAACTCAGTAGTTTCCTTGTTCTCCTCACGAGTGTCTTCTCGAGAACATACGATCCAATCCAAAATGCAAAATAAATAGAATTACCGAAAGAGGTGAGATTCCCAGCTTTCAGTACCAACAAGGCAGCAAGAAAATAAACGGCGTTGAACGCCCACATAAGACACAGTTAATACATACAAGTATAATAATACATGATAGCAATTAATGAGAGTAAAGCAACAAGGAACAGTAGTTAACATCATCCATAGCCAACTAGCAACATTAGCATTACCAAGAATCAAATAAATATCACAGTCATAATAGTAAACACATTATCCAATCATGAATGCTCAATGGACCATGTAACTGATAACTCACAATGCAACAAGGGTACCAAAGTTCCTACTCCATGGAGCTAGACATAAACATCTTCGGAGTGAATGATCAAGGAGTTATGCTAGTGTATCGTTAGCCTTAAAAATAGTGTGCTCATCACATAAAAACATTTGCGCAAAATGCCTCACACATGGCACCTCAACAGTTGATCGCGACATAGGACAGCGTCTCAGTCAGGATCGTCGGTGTGTCCCATTGGTCTATTCCATGGCCCTAGTTGAGCTACCACTGTCTATTGTGAGACACCCACACCCCAACGCCCCCAGGGTCAACAACATATGACACCTACGCTTAGTCTATTCACACCCGCACATAGGTGTTATTCAAACTCCTAGGCATACATCGCCTTACAAACTATGTCCAACGGACAGCACATACATGACAACACAATGTCCAATCATGTATGTTCATCAATGATGCATTCAGCATAAGCCTTTCCTCAATGGCACATAAGCATTATTCAATGTCCAACATGACATATCAACAATATATCTTATTAAAAACATTGCCTCAATGGCACATCATCATTTCTTATCTCATTGAATACTGAATCAATAACTGCATAACCCACATAGGGAATCATTTCTCTATCAGTATGAATACACCTTCCTATCACAATTAAGCAAAGTGAAATCCTTGAATCCAGGATTTTTAGGTTATGTTTGAGTTACAAAGGACAAAGAACCATAATCTCAATCATTTCCAGCTCAAAATCTCATTTTTTTGGTCTTGATGATCGATTACATCACCCTTGTAATCGATTACTCGAGAAACAGAATCTCTGTAATCGATTACAATCTCATTGTAATTGATTACGTGATTTCCAGAATCACGTTTCGTAACTTCAAGGCCCTGGTAATCGATTACACAACCGTGGTAATCGATTACCAATTGGATAGAACCTCTGTAATCGATTACCCACAAGTTGTAATCGATTACGTGATTTCCAGAAGCACCATTTCGTGACATCAGAGGCTTGGTAATCGATTACACCACTCTTGTAATCGATTACAAGCTAGACAGAATCTCTGTAATCGATTACACACCAGACGTAATCGATTACCAGATTTCCAGAATCACGATTTTACATCCTTAAGAGCTTGGTAATCGATTACAAGCCCAGTGTAATCGATTACCACGCGTAAACTTGCAGAAAACAAAGTTCTCAGGTCCTCTAACTCAAACCAAACCAATCCTTATCATATTTAATCAACAAGATACTCAAATATACCTTCAAATCATGCAAGAGGCATCAATAAATCATACAAACCCAACAAAATGCACTATCATCAAGAATAACATAAAAATGAGGGAACTTTATACATGGATTCAGAAATCAATAATAACACACATACAAGACATTCCCTTATTACCAAGATTGGTTGAAGAGGATCATCTCCCTTTTACCTTTTTGGAAAATAACATAATGTGCCACTCCTTCTTGCCCTAGATTTTCATTTTCCCCCTTCAAGAAAACTCCAATGTGAGTGATCACCACAATGTCCACTCAAACCATGAAGAATAGGTTCTTGGTCACCAAGGTGGCCAAGAGAAACGAAAATAGCAAGAAAATGAAAGAAAGTTGAAGGCTTTACCTTAAAGCTCCAAGCTTTAGCTTCAATGATGGAAGAGAAATGGAAGAAAAAGAAGAAGAGGAACCAAAGGATAACCACCAAGGAGAATAGTCTTGGAATGGTGGAAGGAAACAAGTAAATGTGATTTGTTTGGCAAATAATGGAGTTGGTCTCCAATGTGTGGGTGTGTGTGTGTACGGTGGAGAGGAAGGAGAAGAGAAGAAGAGAAGAGAGATGTGTTAAATGTTTGGTGTTTAGAAAAATGAAG
Source organism: Ormosia emarginata (assembly GCA_029884605.1). NCBI lineage: Eukaryota > Viridiplantae > Streptophyta > Magnoliopsida > Fabales > Fabaceae > Ormosia > Ormosia emarginata. Next base: position 7,440,482 of record JAQQTP010000074.1, read on the forward strand.
ATGAGTTAATAAAAGGAAGAAAACACCTTTGACTCCCCCAAAAAGGAGTGTCTGCCGTGGAGTGAGAGGAGAGGAAAGAGAGAGAAAATGTGTTACAAGGAAAATTGCTAGGAAGCTTTCCATAACAAGCTTGGATTAAATTTAATTTTTCTTTTGAAATTAAAACTAATAGATGTGATACAAAAAATCAGATTTTGAATAATGTGATAATATTTTTAATACATGTTATTATTTATTGGACAGTAGTTATAGTTGGCAGAAGTCAGCATTAACAAATCTGACAGATAAATTTTTCACAGTGTTTTATTATCTCATCTGTTAAGATTTCTCGAAAAATGTGAAACCTTGTAAACTATGTCCGGCCTCAGGTTTAGTAAGATCCCCCGTCGACGTTTCCATAGTTCAAGGTTCTCGGAGAAAATATCTCATTTCTCCGGTTCCGCTCAGTACACACGTAAAATGAGAAATATATCAAAATATTCCGCGTTCTCAGAAAATTCCAGGAAAAATTTCTAGAAAATCACAAATATTTTAGAATGAATTCTGATAGTAGAAAAGTAAATTTTGGGGTGTTACAAGTGTTATTCAAACTCCTAGGCATACACAGCCTTTCTAACAACGTCCAAGGGATAACACATATGCATGACGACACAATGTCCAATCATGTATATTTATCAATGATGCATTCATCGTAGCATATCACGATGACCTATATATCCATTTTCAATATTAACACGTCATACTTTCATCAAGAACTTGGTCCCACATAGGAACCCACAATTGCATCAACCAACTCTCAATATCAATACATATACATGTCCATCATTCCACATATACCACAACTTCCATGTTATGGATCTAAAATTCCATTTTCAAAATCATTTCTCCATTATTGGTATGGATACATAATCCCATCATATTTAGGTGAAATGAAGTCCTCAAATCTTGGGTTTAAGATTTATGTTGGAGTTACAAAGGACAAGGAACCATAATTTCATCATTTTCAGCTCAAAATCCTATTTTAGGATCCTGGTAATCGATTACATGTCTCTGGTAATCGATTATCAGCTCGACAGAACCTCTGTAATCAATTACAGACTGAATATAATCGATTACATAGCTTCCCATAAACACGATTCATAACTCCAGAGACCTGGTAATCGATTACACAACTCTGGTAATCGATTACCATCTAGACAGAACCTTCGTAATCGATTACAAACTGATTGTAATCGATTACGTGATTCCTAGAATCATGATTTTGTAATCCTAGAGGCTTGGTAATCAATTACACAATTCCGGTAATCGAATACAAGCTAGACAGAATCTTTGTAATCAATTACATACAGGAAGTAATCGATTACGTGATTCCTAGAATCACAGTTTTGTAACTCCAAGGGCTTGGTAATCGATTATATGCACTATGTAATCGATTACCATGCATAAACTTGCAGAAAAGTGATCTTTTAGCCATCTAAACTCAAACTAAATCAATCCATAACATTTTCAACATCATATTTGCTCCAACATGCATCCAAAATCACATAAAGGAAATCAATAACTCATACAAATCAAACCAAATACACCATTGTGAAAAGAAGAAAGAAGAACACATAATGAAGAGGGAAATCCACTCATGGATCCCTTAATCAACAACAACATACAAGACATCTCCTTACTACCAAGATTGGTTGAAGAGGATTATCTCCCTCTTACCTAAATGAAGGCAACACAAGGATGCTAGTCCCTTCTTGTTCTTGATTTTCATTTTTACCTTCAAGAAAACACCAAAGTGAGTGACTTCCACAATGTCCACTCAAACCATGGAAAGATGAGTTCTTGGTCACATAGGTGACCAAGGAAAACGAAAATGAGAAGAAAATAGAAGAAAGTTGAAGACTTTACCTCAAAGCTCCAAGCTTTAGCTTCAATGGTGGACAATGTAAGAAGAAGAAGAAGAACCAAAGGATGGTCACAAAAGAGAGTAGTCTTGGAATGATGGAAAAAGACAAGAAATGTGATTAGTTTAGTAGACAATGGAGATAGTCTCCAATGTGTGTGTGTGCACCGTGGAGAAGGCAGAAAAAGAGAAGAGTGAAGAAGGAAAAGGGTGATAAGTGTTTTTGGTGTTTAGAAATGTGAGAGTGAAGTAATAAAGTAAGAAGACCACTTTTGACTCCCCAAGGAGTGTTTCGCCATAGAGAAGAGTGAGGAGGGAAGAGATAGAAAATGAATTAGTTGGGAAGCTTTTGGGAAGCTTCCCATGGCAAGCTTAAATTAATTTAATCTTTCTTTTGAAAATAAAGCTAATGGATTTGACACAAAATAGATTTTGGATAATAAGATAAGGTTTTTAATACATGTTATTATTTAGCAGATAATTATTATAGTTAACCGAAGTCAGTATCAATTTATCTGACAGATGAAATCTACACAGTGATTTATTATTTTATTTGTTAAGATTTCTCGAAAAATGTAAAATCTCAGAAACCGTGTCCAGCCTTGGGTTTAGTAAGATCTCCCGTCGACGTTTCCACAGATCAAGGTTTTTAGGAAAAATATTTCATTTTCCCGACTCCGTTCAGTTTGCATACAGAACGAGGAATAATATTAAAATATTCCACGTTCTCAGAAAAAATCCAGAAAAAATTCAGAAAATCACAAATATTATAAAATGAATATTTATAACAAAATAAATAAATTTTGGGATATTACACATCACCTGCACCTTAACCAGCAAGCAAGCAACAACAGTAGAGAAATCAATTTCAGATGCACTAGCCCAAAAATCTGAGGGTAAGAAGAAGTCAGTAGTTGTTGATGAGCAGTAGCAGCCTGCCATTGCTCTTCATTTTCCACAAAGAGCCACACAGTCCAAAAAAATGGTAGAGGTAGAGAAAGACAGAGACTTGCTTGAGACTTTTAGGAAAGTGGAAGTCAACATTCCACTCTTGGATGCAATCAAACAGATACTGAAGTATGCAAAGTTCTTGAAGGAACTGTGTACAAACAAAAGGTGGCTAAAGGGAAATGAGAGATTCAACATGGGGCATAATGTTTCAGCCCACATCCAGCCGATGCCACAGAAGTGTAAGGATCCTGAGACTTTTACAATTCCTTGCATAATAGGAAATCACATATTTGAGTATGCCATGCTAGACTTAGGTGCTTCCATGAATTGATGCCTATGTATGTTTTTAATTCTCTTGGACTTGGCCCTTTCCGTGCGACATGTCTTGTGATTCAATTGGCCAATAGGAGTAATGAATCAGCCGGGTTGATTGAAGACGTATTGGTACGGGTTGATGAATTGATTTTTCCTGCTGATTTTTATATTTTGAAGATAGAGGATGAGTCACCATCCAGTAAGGCTCCACTCATTCTAGGGAGACCTTTCCTCAAAACAGCATGAACAAAGATTGATGTAATTGATGATATAATATTCTTGATGCTATGAAACATTCCATGGAAGAACATTTTGTCTTTCATATTGATTTAATTGATGATTTAGTTGATAATTCATATACTGACTTATGTGAGGAGTTTCTTGAGATTACTGATTTAGTTGATTATTGTGATGGTAATAAGTTGTGTTCTGTATGTTCTGAAATTTATGTATTTTTGAGATATGATGCATCTTTTCCTGCGTTAGCAGATTGTGCAATAGGTGATATATAAACAGAGGTTCAAGCAGCACATGCAGAATTATTGCAGCCCCCTAGATTACTACCGAAAGTTAAAGCTGAAGCCTTTACTCGAACACCTGAAGTATGCATACTTGGAGGATGTTGAACAACTTCATGTGTTCGTGGCCAAGAACCTCCTTGCTGAATAAGAGGAGAGCTTGCTAAAAATTCCAAAAGAGCATAAGAAATCTTGGGATCATAGTGATAGCACTTGGGTGAATCCCAAGGAAATTAAGGAAGGCCAATAGGACCTTGGTGGAAGATTTCATGCTGCTTCGAGCATAAGTTGGTCATTATGCTTTCGCCAATGGGATCCTGGTGGAAGTCTCTTCATCTACCCCGCTTGCTAATGATGTTTCTTTTCTTTCCCTCTCTTTTATTTTACTTGTCCTTCATTACTTGATGATTTTGATGGATGTTGTTTATCTTTTGAGTTTTACATTGAGGACAATGTCGAATTTAAGTGTGGGGGAGGAATTTTCATTCTATTTTTTTTGATTTTAATTACTTTCCAATAATGTTTTGGGATTTGTGAAGTTTATGATTTTGAAGCAATTGAAATTCAAGGCTCATTGCATGATTGAATAAATTTTCTTCCTTCTTGAATTTGACATGCTTGGTTTTGGATGTTGAATTGGTGGATTGAGTTTGATAGATGCATACCTTGTGAGATTTTCAGCCTATTGATGGATGAATTTAGCATTTATGCCATTATTTTCTTTCTTGTGTAATTTTCACTCATGGTAATTGATCACTCTAGAACTTGCTTTGATTCTTTTTTAGGCTACATTTTTCACTTGTATGCATGAACATGATTGAGACATTCTTTCTTGAATTAGTTACTTTGGCCAAATAGCCAACCTAGCATCATTTCCCTTTGATTGACCCCCTTAAGCCTATTTGCCTATTATTTGTCTTAGCTCATTGTATGCCTTATGTGAAAAATCATGTTTTTACCTTACCGTAGAGAATGGGAGAGCATTGGTTGATTTTCATTAGAGGAGCTCTTTTGCTTGTAGGCAATTAATAGTTCAAGTGTGGGGGTTGTGCAAATTGATGTGTAATATACAAGGTGATTGAAAAAAAAACAAAAATCATAAAAATAAATGAAAAGAAAAGAAAAATAAATGCAAGGAAGGTTGTGAAAGAAAAGAAATCAGAAAAAGAAAAAAATAATAAAAGAAAGAATATGTAAAGAGAATATGCATAATATGGAATTGGGGGTAAAATTTCATGCTTGTCACTTGTCAATTGAGTTCCTCCCCAATGCTCATTTATTTTCTTGGGTGCTTAGCTTGTCATATCCATAATGTTTCCTTCCCCTACCTTTGCCCCATTACAACCTTGAATAAAATCCTCTTGATTTTTGTGTGCATGTGTTTGAGTAGTGGAGAAGTAGAAGATAAGCAAGCTTATGGTAGTATAATTTTCATGGGTTGAATTGAGTAAAATACCTACCATTTAAACACCTGAGGGATTGAGAGTGTATCTTGTTAGGATCTATCATTTTTTATTCATGTTTTTCAAATTGAAGATACCTTGCTTGTTGATTTGAGAAGTGAAGAAATGTTATCTCATGAATATTTTGATCCCTTTAAACTTTGGTTGCTCTTCTTGCTTGTAAACTTTTGTATTCTTGGATATCATTGGTGATAACTTCAGGAAATGAAGTTATTTCACTTGAATTTGAATATATATGAGCATGCTATCCTTAAGTTTTCTAGCCCAAATGTTCAATTCTTGCATGATCTTGATGATTAAAGTTTGTTAACTCGAAAATGATTAAGAATTACATATTTGAGAATTTTAATTAAAGAATTTGGATTGATCATTGTTTGACGGACTTTGGCATTATCCTGAGGCATGTGTTAAGATGGAGAAGCTTTGGAAGGGGTGAGGAAAGCAAAGAGGAGCTCAAATATGGAAGGATGCAAGAAAGGAAGAAAGGTACTAACCTAAGCCTGGGCGTGAAAAAGCCACGCCTAGGCGTGGCACTCTCAGGTCTACAAGACTTTCAGACAGAGACATTCATGCCTAGGCGTGGGAAAGTGAAGCCTAGGCGTGGCCAGCACCTGACAACACGTGTTTCATAACCATGCCTAGGCATGGAAAAAACACGCCTAGGCATGGGAAGAATCCTGGTCAACGAAATTGGCCCTTTTCATCTGATTTTTGAGGGCATATTGAGTATCTTGGGTGGTCACCAAGGACGAACTTCATAGAGGAAGGGAGAGGAGGAGAAAACCATTGAAGATAGAGGTGTTTCAAGTGAAGAATCAAGATCAAGGAAGGAAGATCAAGCTAGGATTCCCTCCACTTTTGTTCATTCTTCTCCTTTTTTCTCTTGATTTGTAACTTGATGGGTTTTATGACTTCATATGTTTTCCCCTCTTTCATGATGTGTAACTAAACTCTAATCTAGGGGCTCTCTAGGACCTTGCTATAGATTTGAATATCTTGTAATTAGTTGAGTTTTCTATCAATTGAAATTAGTTTTGTTCTTCCATATCTATGTTTAATGCTTGCTCTTGTTTAACCATCAATTACAAGATCTTAGTATTTCAAAGAACTAGATATAGGAATTTATGAATACATATATGGTATTATTGATGCATGTTCAATGCATTCAATTGGTTTGGTTATGTTGATTAGCTAAGGGGATGGACACATGCTCTTTGGTCATGTATAGCAAGTGTTTGATAATTGGTCTCAATGAGTGATTCTTATGCTAACTCTGTAACATCCTGCCCAACCTAATGATACTAATCGGCATTATAATAGCTCAATAAATTTGAGTAATTGTTTGGGTAAATTGATTATAAATTTACAACATTAAACATGAGAGATAGCTCAAAGTAATTTAGAAAATTATAAGATTATGAGTAAATGGTAAATAGAGAATGAAGATTAAGTTGAAAGTAGAAATAGAATAAATTAAATATCGAGAGTTTCTTAGTTTAATCTCATAAGGTTTAAGTTAATTTCTTAGTTTAATCTCATAAGGTTGAAGTTAATTAGAAATGAATAGTAAAACTCATTAATTGTTTAACGTGTTTATGATCATGTGTTAAAGGATGAGAATTAGGATTAAGAGGAATCCTAAAAATGCTTCTAATAGAATATTTTAATTTTTCTTTCTTTAAAATATCTTTATCATTTCCTTTTTCTCTCTCTTAGTTTTTTTTAGTTTTTCTCGTCTCACTCATTTTATTCCTCTTTATCCATTTTCAGATTCATTTTTCAGTCTTCCTCTCATTTTATCACTCTCATCGTCCTTTCTCTCTCGTTTTCTTCCTTTCTTCTTTCCTTCACCATCGCAGATCTCTCCTCCTTGTTCTCGACCATCCGTGGAGCCGTTCATGGTGTTGCTTCTGCTCAGCCATCCTGTTCGTGCTCCACCGCCGTTCGTTCATGGTGTCGTTGTTTCTCACGTGTTCATGCACGTTGGGTGCTCATGTGAGTTGCTTTAGCCGTTGCTTCCCCTAATTTGTTTTAATTATTCATTTTCGTTATTGTTTCTTTGATTCTTACCTCTCCTCTTTCATTATGAGTGAGCTGAAATAAGGAACATAAAACAAAGAAAAAGAAAAGGAAACAGAAAGAAAGAGGAGGAAGAACAACAAACAAAAAAAAAGGGAAAAGAAAGGGAAGGCACGAAATCTTGGAGCAATGGAAATGAGGTAGGGGAAAACATGTTCTTACTTGCTTGATTTTCTTCCTTTTCTGGTTGTTGTTCTGCGGTAAACAGAGGACGTAATTTTTCTGTGTTGACCGAAATTGATGTTGATATTTGTCATGAATTCTATAATGTAACATCTTATTTTCTTCTTTATGTTGTTAATTTCGAATGGGAACCAAAATAGATTTTAATGGTGGTTTGAGTTAAGTTCAATCTTGAGATTTATGAAATAAGTGTGTATGTTAGTATTATCAAATGTTTAAAGTGCTGAAAGTTAGTGGAAAGTTGGCTTAAATGGAAGAAAGAGGAGTAGCAACACGTTGTGGCTGTTTTTGTTATATGATTCTTCATCCAGAATAAATTTCTGGCATTGTTCAACTGTGAGGAATTATGAGGAGTGTGGTGAAATGCAATGCAATACTAGTATATGCTATCATAGATGGAAACAAACATGAAAACTTCATAAAGAAATAAAAGTTATAAAAGTGTTTATATTTAAAGATCAAAGGTTGTGACATATGTAAGTAGTATTGAAATGGAATGTAATGTATGGTTGATTATGTGTTAATAGGAACTAATGGCATGTTTAAACTTGAATTGACAAAGATTTGGTAGAAAAATGGTATTAAAGTCTTTATAAATGATCATATATTATTTTTAATGATATTGTACATGAAAAGAAATATCAAGTCTCATTGGATGGTTGGTTGGGGTAAGTATGGCTACAATATGTGTGTAATGAGATTTTGTTGATTTTAATTTTTCTAGTGATTGTTAATGATTATTGATGAACTATGGAAATGGATTAATTTCTAGTTTCAAACCAGAACCGTGAATGCTGGGCAGCAAACTAGCTGCTACTGTTTTGTTCACAGTTAAGATTTAGTAGAGGTTGTTTACTCTATTTTGTTCTACATTTTCTAGGATATTTGAAATAAAAGTTTTGATTGTACGTGTTAGGGAAATTCATGGCTAACTATTGATTTAGTGATTTGTGGCCTTTTGAGAATTGTCTTTGTTGATTTCCTTTGGTTTCACGACTGCCATGACTTGAATGCATCTATTTAATTGACTTTGATTGTGTTTGGTCATGCTATAAAGTTTGTGTGTCATGGCCAATACCATAATTTGTGATATTTTAGTGACCTTATGATACTTTATAGTTTAAAATTGTAGCTTGAATGGTGATACAAATGATGGTAAAATGCTGCCTTGCTTGTAACATCTCGAAAGTGTTTATTTAATTACAAATGATCATTTTATAATATTCTAGATTTTTGGAAATTTTTCTGGATTTTTTGGAAACATCGAATATTTTAATATATTTCTCGTTTTACGTGTGAGCTGTGCAGACCTGGGAAGATGCAATGTCTTCCCTGTGGCTGGTAAACTCTAAATTGTGGACTTGTCGACGGGGGATCTTACTAAACCCGAAACCGGACATAATTTACGAGGTTTACGTCTTACGAGGTTTCTACCCGATAAATGAAATTGCGGTACCGTAAAATCATCCGATGAATAGTAAAATATTATTTTCATCATCTGTGACTCATTTACACTGGGGGAAAATAATACTGACAGTATAAATATTCGACTGTGTTAGTGTGCCCAATTAGGAGACAACCTTACTTTCACTTTATCGAGAAACGTGTGAAACTTCTCATGTAAGCTTGGAGGAAGCTTCTTGGAAATTTCCTCTTCCTCCTTCCCCATGCAAATGCAGCCCATGCCCTCTTCTCTCTCCATTTTCACGGCTGGAACAAGCCATTTGGGGGGGGAGAATTAGTTACATTTCATTAATTCATTAACACCTTTTATTTCATAATTTACCAAAACACTTTCTCTCACTACTTTTCTTCTTCTTTCTCCATTTTCTTCTTCTCCTCCTTCTCTCTACCATAGCTACGGCAACCCCTCTTCTTTTCCCCCTCATCCATCACAAAAATCTAAACCAACCACATTTCCTTAATCCTCTCCCTCTCCTAAACATCTTTCTTGCTTGGAGCATCTTGAGATTCCACCATTTCATCACTTTCTTCAAGCTTCAAAGTTAGGGTTTTTGGGTAAGCTTCAAGACTCTTCTTCTCTTTTCTTCATTCTCTATTTCAAGGGTGTTCTTGTAACCACCTACACTTCATTTTTCAAGCTATTGTGCCATTCTAATGAAGTTGAAATTTCTAGGGTTTTGGGTGGCACAAATCCGAAATTTGCAAGGATATTCTTAGAGGTTTCTCTTGATTTCTTCATTTGGGTAAGAGGAAGATGATCCTCCTCAACCAATCTTGGTTAAGGGAATGTTTTGTGTGTTGTTGTAGATGAGGGAATCCATGTTGGATTACTCTCTTTGTCATATTGTGTTATTTCCATGATTTTGTAATTGTTTGATTTGTGTGATTTTATGGATTTGTAATGTGTGTTTTGATGACATAAACCATGCTTTGGATTGTTGGTAAATGACTGTAAAACCTTGAGATTGGATGGGCCATGGTTCTACAGAAATGGATTCTGCAGAACCCTTATAAATGCACTAGTGCTCAGGCACTGTGCAAAGAGCGCCTAGGCGCTCATTGCCCAGAGAATTTTTCCTGTAACGCAACTTGGCTAGCGCTCAGGCGCTTCGTGTTCAGTGCTTAGGCGCTCAACCAGCGCCCAGGCGCTACAGATATGGCACCTAGGCGCACATAGCAGGATCAGCTAGATAATTGTAAAATGATACTAAGACCTCCATATGATGATATTACAAAAATAGTGGGGTAAATAATAAAATAAAGTAAGGAACTGGATTTGCTAAGGGAATTCTTCTAGAAAGAGAAATTTTATGAGAATAGACTACGTTAGGAAATTCAATCGATTATGGAAACTTACTTAGTGATGGATACTTGTAAGAATGGCTAATCTTGAATAAGAATGCATAATGGACCTTGAAAATGTATTACCTTATTTGATTTCAATATTATGATATTGTAGGACCATATGAATGACAAATGTTGTGTTGATGCTTATTTGAGCCAATTGCGGCATATTATGGAATAGTATGTGATGTTGACCATACATGTTCATGCATAGAGTCTTATGCTTTGTGAATGTCATGTGGACTGTTGTAAGGCCGAGTTGTCTAGGAGATTGAATACACCTTGGTACGGGTGCGAATAGACTAGTGTAGGTCGTGTTATGACTTTGGGGGCGTCGGGGTGCGGGTCCTTCACAGTGGGCAGTTGGTAGCTCTTCTGTCCGTGGGGCAAACCGATGCAAACGCACCGACAATTCGGACTAAGACATTGTCCTATGTTATGATCGAGCGTGGATTGTCTGTACAATGTCTGTATGTGCACGCAGAAAACTGTTGAGTTTTAGCACCTTGGCCTCGGCAGCCGCGTTACAGACACGTCTCCTGATCTTTCTCTCCGACTGTTTGAGTCTAGCTCCATGGAGTAGGAAATCTGAATACCGTATACATGTGCATCATGAGATATTTTACTATTAGTGACTACTACCCTATGTGAATTTGAACTGTTGTATTATTATTATGAAAAATGCCTGCCTGGAACTGTTTACTTGCTTACAGATGTACTATCTACCTATTATTTTTGTTATCATTTTTGGGATTGTTATATGGGCGCTATGCGCCGTATTATTCTTGGCTGCCATAATTGGTAATGATGGTAGGGTGTCTTACCTCTTTTATGTGTTTCCATTATTTGCTGCCTGTGTGTATACTGTATCTACCGAAGATGACGGCACGGAAGCTAAAGCTCCCGATTTTCCTGGCTTCTGGCCCGAGCAAGACTAGTATCTATTGTGGAGCATGGAGGCACGCATTAGCGGATTTCTAGGCGACGTGCATCTGACCTTCCTCGGAGGGCCAGAGTGCTGGCACATTAACTTGAGCTCTGACCACTGTGTCTATATGGGAGATGTATCGATTTCCCTTGCCTGGAGACATTATGAGGCGCCGATTCTCACCTGCCATGTTAGCCTATGGCTGGAGTTCTACTTACCCATCCGAGAGATGTGGGGTGACCGTTACTACACCCCTTAGGAGGACTCTTTTGATTCTACTGCTCAGGCTCCTGCCCGTGGTTCCGTGGTTCCCATGGAGGTTTCTTCTGAAGAGGAGGATCCTGCTGAGGACCCGGATACGGTCCCTCCTCATCTGAGGGACTGATGTTACTGGTAGCTCCTGATGACTGCCAGTGTTTTATTTTGGGGGCCTGATGTATTACTTTTGGTGGGCTGTATATTTTGATATTTCTGGTGGATGTATATGTAAAATCCATAGACAGGTATAGTTTTGCTTTTTGGAAATTTCCAGGCTGTATCTAAATTATATTTGGCATCTAAATATTTATGTACATATACGTTATTCAGATGTGGGTTTCTGTTTACCGTTTTGTTCTTTACCATTTTTCATATTTCGCATTGTTAAAAAGGAAAAAAAAATATACCACCAATTTTTCTCACGTATTAAAGTACTAAGCAAGTTAATTTTGAACTAAATGAACCGGGTCTTAATTGTTTAAAAATTTCTTTTCCGCATTTCCTTCTTTTCATTTATGTTTAATGATGTGACATTCGTTCTCCAAAAAGGGGCGTTACATTTAAGTTGGTATCAGAGCCCCGGTTTATGTTTCTTTGGGTCTTGTGTGTGAGTCTATCTTGTTTGTGCTGTGTGAATCTCTGTGATTGGTATTCTGAATGAATCCCTCTGACTTTCCTTATGTTTTTCAGTAATCTGATTTAAGAGAAAAGCAAGATGGCAAGAGGTAAAGAAATAGTAGCCGCTATAGAAGCGATGCAGAGGATGGCGGAAGTCATCGTGCAACAAAATGAACGTGCTACTCAGCAACAAGAGAGAGCTGGTCAACAGCTCGAGGCGACTGCCGATGCACAGAACTTAGTAGAGTTTTGTCGCCACAACCCTCCACAATTCAAGGGAGAATTTGATCCAAATAAGGCTGGTTTGTGGATCAAAGAGCTGGAGAAAGTTTTCCGTGGCATGAACTGTGCCGAAGACAAGAAGGTGAACTACGCTACCTTCATACTTGTGGGTAACGCCAAAGACTGGTGGAACGGAGCTCAGAGAGCACTGGAAGCCGAAGGAACTGACGTCACGTGGAATGTGTTCAAGAACAAATTCTTGGACAAATACTTTCCTGCAAATACGAGACATGCGAAAGAGATGGATTTTCTCAACCTGAAACAGGGAAACATGACCGTTAGTGAGTATGCGGCTAAGTTTGAGAACTTGGAGAAGTTTTCGACGCATTATCAGCATCAAACCGATGAAGTTTGGAAGTGCTGGAAGTTCACTGAGGGACTAAGATACGAAGTGAAGAAGGCCGTGATCACCCTGAAAATGAAGGTATTTTCAGAACTGTTGGATACGTGTTGTGAAGTTGAGGCCTTGGAACAGGCTAGAGACTCGAGGAGCAAGAATTTTGGGCCTGCGAGGTTCCAAAGTGTAACACCCCTTGATGTAGCAACCGAAGCATAATCGTCATTACACCACAGTTACTAAATCCAAGTGTGTCACAGTCATGATAACAGTAACTTAAATTCTCAAGAGTCTATTTTATTTTTTTATTTTTTTTTGACAATTTGCATAGGTAGAAAATATAAGCCTCGAATGAAATATAAATGTATTCAAGCCATGATACAACCACTGAAATAAAATCATATCTCTTATACATATATACATATATATAGTCAATTTACACAAATCACTGATGACATAAATATAACAATTACAGAGTCCAATAAAATACAGCGGGAATAAAACACTAAAAGGGGGAAAAGTAGTGACCCAGGGATAGGTACTACTAGCAGACAAAGCCGCAGCCCCATATACACATACAACACTCGGAGTCCCAGTCAACAAGTCAGGCATCAATGCCTCCACGCAACTGCACTCGCACGTAGCCGAAGAAACCTTGTCCAAACGCCCAATCCAATCAACCAAAGTGTGGTCCCTCCTTATCTTCCTCATGATCTTTCATCAATATAAATATAAAACAGACATACAAGGATATAGGAAAGAGGTGAGACACCCATCCTTCATTACCATTATTGGCAGTAAGAAAACAGCACGGCGCAAAGCGCCCACCAAGCAATACAAATTATATATATTCATCAATAACAACAAAGGAATTTATAATAAAAGTAATTCAATTCTAAGCAATGATCAGAGTCAATAATCACAGTGATACTTATAGTAAAGGTAGAACAGCATTAAGCAATAACAGGCAGATCACAGTAGTATTTCCAGAATTCAGATAATCATTTACAGGCATTCATGTTCAACAGTTTATAAGACCAGGAATGAATGATGTATAACGCATGCTTTCCTAATTCCTACTCCATGGAGCTAGACTCAATCAAGCGGAGAGAAAGATCAGGAGACATGTATGTAACTCACGCCGAGGCCAGTGCTATCAATAAATTTTCTCATGCGCAAATCATGGCATTGTACGGACATTCTACACTAGATCACGATATAGGACAGGTGTCAAGTCCGGATCGTCGGTGTGTTTGCATCGGTTTGCCCCACGGTACGGAGGAGCTCTAAACCGCCCATGTGGAGGACCCGCACCCCGACGCCCCGAGGTCATAACACGACCCACACTTGTCTATTCGCACCCGCACTAAGGTGTGTTCAATCTCCTAGGCAACTTGGCCTTACAACAAAGTCCACAAGGACATTCACAATGCATATAACACTATGCATGGATATGTATGATTCACAATTTCATACCATTACATAACATGCCACCATAGGCCAATATAAGCATCAACATATATATTCCTTATCACACACATATCACAATTTCCATATCATAGATCCAAGAATCCCGTTTTCAAAGTCATTTCTTTTCTATCGGTATGAATACATATTCCTATCATGTTTAAGTGAGGTAATTTCCTTGAATCCAGAGTTTTGAGGTTATGTTTGAGTTACAAGGGACAAAGAACCATAATTTCAATCATTTCCAGCTCAAATATCATTTTTGGATCTTGGTAATCGATTACAGCACCATTGTAATCGATTACCTGTGAAACAGAACCTCTGTAATCGATTACAATTTCATTGTAATCGATTACGTGATTCCCAGAATCACGTTTCGTAACTTCAAGGCACTGGTAATCGATTACACAAGCGTGGTAATCGATTACCAATTGAACAGAACCTCCGTAATCGATTACCCTCTAGTTGTAATCGATTACTGATAATCACATATTTTATTCATTAAGAAACCCTCATTATTAGTCATTTACACTCTTCATGTACTTAATTGACTGAATTTGATTATGTTTTGTAAGTTTGAACTCGAATCGGACTTAATTGATTTTTCAGCATTATTCGAGTCTTACACTGTTTCTGTATTTTGGCCATATCTTGAGTTCTAAATGTCTGATAATTATGAATTTTACCTTGTAGGAAAGATAAAAGAGAGCTCTACAACTTTGATGAAGAGCTCGAAGTCAAATTCAGACATCTAGTGGAGCTAATTGGGCATGGAATCAGAATACGGGATTTGTGAACTGGAACCCGAACAGTGTGTAGTAACCAGAACATAATTCGAGTTTGGGTTTATAGAATGGGCTGAAAATTGGTGATCTGAAAGTTAAGACCCATATGTACAACTTTCATGACAAACACAAAACTTGATTCGGGCTCCTTGATGGAGATATTGGGTCTGAAAGTCAAAACAGAGGTGCTGAAACTGGTCCTGAGCAGTCTGTAGTAATTGGGTCATATCTTGGGCTGTAGGACGAATTTTTGGGTGCTTCCAGAGCCATTGGAAAGCTTAGACAATTTCCTAGAACTTTCATGAAGACCATTTGGCTCAAAAATGACGAAATCAATGAGTTCAACAATGAATACTTTCGGAGACAAGGAAGCTCACCTACCAAGTTCACCTACCAAGTTCACCTACCAAGCTCACCTACTAATTCCACCTACTAATCTCATCTACCCATCTACTCCTACTCTGAATCCTCTATAAAAGGAAGCATGAGGAGAGCTCTAAACACAACATACACTTGGTGTTAGAAATAGCTTTTCATAGTTCTTGTATATTTTTCCTTCATTGTAATGGAGAGCTAAGTCACTTCTAGTCAATTCGGGACTCTTGAAGAGATTGTGGCTTGGATTCTTGAGACCTTGGTTATGTAATGTATTTGATTTATATTTGAATTCCTCTTCTCTTCTTCTTCTGTTCTCTTGATCTTGAATGCATGAATGGTAATTGTTTATGTTTGATCGATTTGATCTTGGTTTAAGATTAAGTATTGTGATGAAATTTAGAGCTGATTGATCTAAACTAATCACGTAATTGAAGAGGTTAGGTTACTGATTTGTGCCTAGGTTAATTGAATTCGGTGCTTAAATTGACATATATTTACATGAATGGTGCGATTGCAGATTTGTGTTTATCACTTGTCAATTGAATTCGGACGATTGTCTAGTATGAATTCGGATCTCGATGCGAGAGATCTCGGTTAGATCCAAGTTAACCATTCAAATGTATTTCGGTGTTTGTTGAAAGGTCTATGATTGAATCCACCCAATCTCGGATAGATTTGAATTGACTGTTCTTTTAATTGTTATTTCTCTTTAAATCCTCGTCACTTGCGATCCTTGAACCATCAAAACCCCCCTTTTTTCTAACTTTCACTTGATTTGATCAAATTGCATCTACGATCCTTGAGGAGACGATCCGGTGTTATTCACTATACCACAAGTTTAGGTAATAACTTCGGTTATAATTTTGACTGAGTTCGGCGCTCGTCAAAATTTTGGCGCCGTTGCCGGGGATCTCGTAGATGTAATCTTTTCATTTTGAGTAACCTTACTAATTTTTGTTCTTTCTTACCTATTCTAACAGTTATTTTTTTTTACTAACATTGTTCATACCATACTAACATTTTTATCCTAGCTTTTGAATTTTTTTGATTTAGGAAAGACGGAAAACAGGTGATTACGGGTAACTATTGCAATTTTCGAACTGCAACATGCCCAGAATGAGCTGAAACTTGGTCGGTTGAAGGAAAACAGCCTGATAAACAAGACTCACAGTTAACTGTGAGGTCACCCCTGGTTTTTCAAAATTCTATCATTTAGACCACTTTTTTCAATTTTTTAATATTTTTTATTACATTTTCTAGTTTCATTTTTATGTAGATTTTGTTCGTGTTGATTCCATAATTTTTAAAAATGTTTAGACATATTAACTAGATTTATTTTTGCATATTTTGAGTGTTGTTTAGTGTATTTTGCTTTGTTGCGCTTTTGTGTTTTTGTGCTTTAGTTGATGCATGACTAGGTCCAATCCCGATATCTTGCTTGATCTTGATCCCGAGATTGATAGGACCTTGCATAGATTAATTAGAGCTCGTGTGATAAATTCGAGTTAATTCGAACCTAATTTTGGGAGTGAACACGATAACTTAAGTAATCCCGAAATCATGGGCGATAACATGCATAATAGAACCCTTAAGGAACTTGCTTTGCTCCCGATGTATCTTACCAATCTTTGTGCAATCAATATCGATCTTGATGCAGATTTTGAGTTGAAATCTGGTTTGATACACTTGTTACCAAAGTTTCATGGTCTTGCGGGTGAAGATCCTCATAAGCACTGAAAGAGTTCCATGTTGTGTGTTCAACCATGAAGCCACAAGGCATCTCCGAGGAACACATCAAGTTAAGGGCATTTCCCTTCTCACTTGTCGATGCACCAAAGATTGGTTGTTTTATCTTTCACCAGGTTCGGTCGAAGTTGGAATGACATGAAGAGGTTGTTCCTGGAGAGATTCTTCCCGCCTCGAGAGCTGCGCAATTAGGAAGGATATATGTGGCATCGTACGGATGTCCGGTGAGACTTTGCATGAATATTGGGAGAGATTCAAGAAGTTGTGTTCGAGTGCCCTCATCACCAAATTAGTGACCAACTCTTGATTCAATACTTTTATGAGGGCTTTTTGCCAAATGATAGAAGCATGATCGATGCCTCTGGAGGAGCCTTAGTAGACAAAACTCCTACCGCCGCAAGAGATCGATAGCAAACATGGCAGCCAATACCCAACATTTGGCTCGCGGATCATCACCGCAACCAGAGGAGTTAATGAAATTCAAGCATCTCATATGGACCAACAAAGAATGGAACACGAGACTAGATGAATTGACTTCTTTGGTAAGACAGATAGCGGTGGGTCAACAACCACCCATGCGAGATATTTGTATCAATGTGTGGAATTTGCTCTAATTCATCTCATCCTACCGATTCATGCCCTACACTTCGGGAAGATGGTCCCGCCTTTCCAGATCAATGTGTTCTTGCGGTGGTGTTTTTCTGGTAGACCCCAATATCAAGAACAACAAGCAACAATCTAGATATGATCCATTTTCTAGTACTTATAATCCTGGTTGGCGAGACCATCCCAATTTGAGATATGGGAATCCTAGCCAACAACAATGCCCCACCAAGAAGAACAACATGCCCCACCAAGAAGGCAACAACAATTTAGATACCAAGTCTGCGGGTCCAAGCAACAAATACCAACAAATACCCCCGCATTCGACAACAAGAACATTCAAGATCTGTCCAATCCACTCCACCGGTGAGCCATCATTGGAAGACCGATGAAACAAATGGCCACAAATAACATTCGGTTCAGCAGAACGTCGGTGCCAACATTCAGAATTTACAAACTCAAATTGGGCAGGGCAACCACCGTGAGCGAGCTAAAGAGTCAAGGTTCTAGCCAATTGCCTTCACAAAGCAGTCAACAATCCAAGAGGCAACGTAAGTGCAATTACCTTGAGAAGTGGCAAAGAAGTTGATGTTCCAACCTTACAAAGAATCGAAATTGACCAAAAACGACAGAAATGGATAATTCGGTCGTAAATCGTACTTTGAAGAAAATTGCAGAGAATTCAGATGTTTCCATTCCATTACCTTTTCCAAATAGGATCACACAATCCAAGAGAACAATGCAAGCGAGAAATGGAAAAAGAAGTCATGGAGACATTCAGGAAAGTGGAAATCAATATTCCCTCCTAGATGCAATCAAGCAAATTCCAAAATATGCTAAATTTCTCAAGGAGTTGTGCACTCATAAGAGAAGGTTGAAAGGGGATGAGAAGATCGCATGGGAAGAAATGTTTCGCAATGATTCGCAAGCATGCCACGTAAATGCAAAGATCCTGGAACTTTCACAATTTCTTGCACAATTGGCAACTCTAGATTTGAGCATGCAATGCTAGATTTGGGTGCTTCGATCAATGTCATGCCCATGTCGGTATATAAGTGTTTAAACATCGGTACTTTGCAACCCACCTGGTATCGTGATTCGGTTGGCGAATAGAGCCACTTGCTCATCCCGCAGGTGTCTTTGGAAGATGTGTTAGTTCGGGTGAATGAGTTGATTTTTCCAGCAGATTTCTACATTACGGACATAGAAGATGAGTCTCCAACAAACCATGCTCCATTGATTCTAGGCGAGACCATTCCTCAAGACCGCCAAGACCAAGATAGACGTGCATGCTGGCACCCTTTCTATGGAGTTTGGCGACAATTTGGTACAATTTAACATTTTTGATGCCATGAGACACCCCCTAGAGGAGCATTCTGTTTTCCATGTTGATATGATTGAGATCTTTGGTTGATGATGTCTATACTTGATTTATATCTTGAATTCCCGATATTGTTGACTATCTTGGTTCTGTTTCTTGTGATACATGTGCCACTTGTGATGTTGAACCATGTTGCCGCATGTGCTGAAATTTATTCTACATTATGAGTAATGATACGGCCGATGATGCAACAATTGAGAATGAGAGTCGTACCATGTGAAATTAATGTTCTTTGAGTTAGTGTTTGAGATCACTTGTTACCTTCCATTGTACAACCTCCATCCTTGGAGTTGAAGACTTTACTGAGACCATCTTAAATATGCATATTTGGGAGATGGTGAGACACTTCCTAGGTGATCATTGCTAAAAACCTACAACGATCAAGAAGAAAAATTACCGCAGATTTTGAGGCGAGAATAGGCAAGCCATCGGATGGACTCTTGCAGATATTCCGGTATTAGTCCCTCCACATGCATGCATAAGATTTTATTGGAAGAAGGGATCAAACCAGTTAGATGCCCCAAAGGAGACTAAATCCCCGATTCTAGATGTGGTGAAGAAGGAAGTTACAAAGCTACTTCAAGTCGGCATTATTTATCCCATATCCGATATCAATGGGTGAGCCCCGTGCAAGTGATTCCCAAGAAATGCGGGGTCACAAAGTGGTTGCGAATCGAACAATGAGCTTGTGCCCACACGAGTTCAAAACAGGTTAGCGAGTTTGCATTGATTATAGGCGGCTCAACCAGGCTACCAGAAAGGATCATTTCCCGCTACCATTCATTGATCAGATGTTGGAGCGGTTAGCTGGCAAGTCACATTATTGTTTCCTGGATGGATATTCGGGCTATTTTCATATTCATATAGCCCCGAAGACCAAGAGAAGACTACTTTCACTTGTCCATTTGGCACATTTGCATACGAGGAGGATGCCCTTTGGTCTATGCAATGCTCCGTGCACCTTTTAGAGGTGTATGGTAAGTATCTTTTCTCGATTTTTTAGAAAATTGCATGGACGTATTTATGGATGATTTTACGTCTATGGATCTTCCTTTGATGCATGTTTAGATAGTCCGGCTCAGTCTTGCATAGATGCATTAAGACTAACCTCGTTCTAAATTTTGAGAAATGTCATTTCATGGTAGAACAAGGTATAGTCTTAGGGCATGTGATATCTCGTGAGGGTATTGAGGTAGATCCTGCAAAAATAGATGTTATTTCATGCCTATCTTACCCCACATGCGTGCGGGAGATTCGTTCTTTCCTTGGTCATGCAGGTTTCTATCGGCGATTCATAAAGGATTTCAGCAAAATTGCACTTCCGCTATCCAACTTACTGCAAAAAGATGTGGAGTTTCACTTTGACAAGAAGTGCCAGGATGCCTTCAATCAATTGAAGCAGGCATTGACCAGTACACCTATCATCCAACCGCCGGATTGGACACTTCCATTTGAGTGATGTGTGATGCCTCTAATTATGCATTGGGAGCTGTTCTTGCACAAAGGGTCGGTAAAGTATCTCATGTCATTTCCTATGCTTCGAGAACTTTAGATCCTCGCACAAATCAACTACACCACAACCGAAAAGGAACTTTTAGCAATTGTTTTTGCTTTAGATAAATTTCGATCATATTTGCTTGGTTCCGAGTGGTTGTGTTTTCAGATCATGCAAAGCATTGAAGTTTCTCCCGAAAAAGCCCAATGCCAAGCCCCGGTTGATTAGGTGGATGTTGCTCCTCCCGGAGTTTGATATTGAGATCCGTGACAAGAGTGGAGCGGAGAATTTGGTGGTGATCACTTGAGTCGAATTGAAAGGGAAGCGGATGTTTTTCCCATCCATGATGTTTTCCACGATGAGCGACTTTTCAAGCTGCAAGGCAACATCCCTTGGTTTCTTTGATTTGATTAATTTCTTGGTTGCTAACGCAATACCGCACATTTCACTAAGGCTAAGATTGATAAATTGAAAAGTGAGTCAAAGTATTATGTGTGGGATGATCCTTACTTATGGAGATTTTGCGGTGACCAAGTAATTAGGAGGTGTGTGCACGATAATGAATTCCATTCAATTCTTAGCTTTTGTCATAAACTTGCATGTGGCGGCCACTTCGGTCCTCAACGATTTGCTAGGAAAGTTTTAGACTCGGATTATATTGGCCCACTCTATTTCATGATGCATATATGTTTTGCAAATCTTGTGATCAATGCCGAGAACAGGGAATACTTCTCGTAGGAATGAAATGCCCCGAAACCCTTATTATTCTCGTGAGATTTTTGATGTTTGGGGTATTGACTTTATGGGTCCTTTTCTGTATCATTTGGTTTTGTTTACATTCTCGCTTGCTTTGTGGATTATGTATCTAAATGGGTGGAGGCTAAG
Source organism: Ormosia emarginata (assembly GCA_029884605.1). Taxonomy (NCBI): domain Eukaryota; kingdom Viridiplantae; phylum Streptophyta; class Magnoliopsida; order Fabales; family Fabaceae; genus Ormosia; species Ormosia emarginata. The sequence goes on from JAQQTP010000074.1 coordinate 7,461,862, forward strand.
GCCACTCGGACCGATGATTCTAAAGTTGTTATGGATTTTATTAGATCACGTGATTTTTCCGTAGGTTTGGAGTCCCGAGATCCATCATTAGTGATCAAGGTTCACATTTTTGCAATCGAAGCATGGAGGCTTTGATGAAGAAGTATGGAGTCCAACACAAGGTTTCTACACCTTACCACCCCCAAACCAATGGGCAAGCCGAGGTCTCCAACAGAGAAATTAAGCGGATACTCCGAAGACAGTTCAACCTAACGAAAGGACTGGAGCAAAAGGCTTGAGGATGCTTTATGGGCTTACCGGACGCTTATAAGACACCAATCGGGATGTCTCCGTATCGGATTATTTTTGGAAAAGCCTGCCACCTACCGGTGGAAATTGAGCATTGAGCATTCTGGGCGGTGAAAAGGTGCAACTTGGACCTAGATCAAGCAGGTTTGGAGAGGAAGCTGCAGTTGCAGCAATTGGAGGAGATCCGCTTCGAGGCTTATGAAAGTTCCAAACTTTATAAGGAGAAGACCAAAGCCTTCCATGATAAGTTAATTCTGAGGAAAACATTTGAGATTGGTCAAAAAGTTCTCCTCTATAACTCCCGCCTCCGACTCATGCCTGGTAAATTAAGGTCTAGATGGGATGGACCATTTATTGTTACTAATGTTTTTCCTTCGGTGTTGTTCAGATTAAAAGTGAGGTCACTGCCAAAGCTTTCATCGTAAATGGACACCGCCTCAAACAAGTATCATGAACTTCCAGAGAATGCGAAGTGGAGGTGATGAACCTTCTCCATCCGCATTATGAATAAAAAAAAAAAAAAAAAAAAAAAAAAAAAAAAAAAAAAAAAAAAAAAAAAAAGAAGAAGAAAAAAAAAAAATAGTGTGTGCCCGACAATGAGGTAGGTAGAGTCGCTCGGAAGCATGTGGAGGTCATTTTTCTTCAGGCGACAACAACTGCGAAAATCTTGCAAGATGGATTTTATTGGCCTACTTTATTAAAGGTCTGTTACACCTTTTGCAAAAGCTGAGAAATTGGTCAAAAAGTTCGCTTTGAGATTATCATCGGAACCTACTCCTTGGAAAATTGAGATCTAGGTGGCGTGGTTCTTTTGTTGTCGACACGCGTATCCTCTCAAAGATCGATATCGAGGATCCTAGGAATGGTAATGCGCTTAAGGTTAATGGACAAAGACTCAATCATTCCTGGAAAACCAAGTTCTTGAGTTCTTTGTGTTGCTTAGGTTAAGTGGCGGATACGGTACTCCGTGACTCTTGAGTCGGTTTATTCTTCGATTTCCCAAAATAACCGAACCCTTCTTCTCCTTCAAAATGGATGTCATTCTTTCAAACCCGAGAAAACATTTTCCTTCTCTTCCTCAAAATGCTCGAGAAAAATCTACAAAGTTCGATGTGAGAGATTGAGAATGTTAATGCACAAGGGTATGCCGAAGATGTCTGCTGGATAATTGAAGCAAAGGTCCGATTAGCGGTGAGTCCTCAATTTCATTTGACTCATATATGCCCGGTCTTGGAAGAAGTTCATATTCTAAAAGGAGAAGAGCAAAAAGGTTACAAGTCTGTCACAAATGTGGACGATGGAACTGTAACAAGCGATGTCGTACTAAGGGGATGGTTTCCGCAAATGAGAAGATAAAATTTTCTTCATTAAGAATGGACTGAGTAAGGAGTCATTAGATGATATCTTATTGACTCTTGAGACGCATTCTTGTGGATTGGTGCATCGTGAAATTCTTAAATTGTGGAATCTCTTCAAGGATGAACAACAACGCTACAGTCTTGGGAATCTGACTCTAAAAGACCCTGTTTGCCAATTTATAAGAAAATTGGATGGGAAGCTTATCCTCGACTCATAGAAGACGTTTAAGCCGTTACTGGACGTTAAACCAGAGGCAGATGTGAGCCATATCCACAAACAATCTGTACATATCATCTTCTTCTTCTTCTTCTTCTTCATGGCATTTTACAAAAAAAAAATGAAAAAAAAATGAAAAAAAAATGAGAAAAAAAAAATTCAAAAAAAAAAAATGAAAAAAAAAATGTATACTTCTTAGGGTTGGCTTTGGTAACACAAACCGTGAATGGGGAAATGCATGCATCCTGATCCAGCCTTCTTAATTGAAAAACAAAGAAGGTAGATTGTATCCCACATGTGAGGCAGCCAGTCGTATTATGGCCACTTGTCCCTTTTGGGAGCCCTATGTTGCGTTGGTCTTGAATGGGTCGAATACTGGTCAACAATGCTTTGGCACAAAGCCGAAAGAGCAGACTACCTCCATCCCAATCTTAAGTAAGTATACACTCATCTTTCATCAAGTTTTTTAACAATTTCAAAAAAAAAAAAAAAAAAAAAAAAGGACGTGATGTCTCGCACTCATGACGCGCAAGTATAAAGATACGCCATGGAGACTGTATACATACTGGTATGTCATCATTTTCTATTTCTTTTATCTTTGTATCATTTTGTTGTATTTTGATTTTTGTACAGACGATCCTTTGAGCAGGGTCCTTCAGGGGTTTCTAGACTTCTTTACCTTGATGGTTTTCTTGAAGTCAAAAAAAAAAAAAAAAAAAAAAAAAAGATTCTGTGTCTCTTAATTTCAACCTTTTCTGACAACCGCCAACCTACCCTCATAGGTGCAATTATTCCCCTTTCCATTCTTTTTCCTATTTAAACACTCCATTTTCTCCATTTTCCTTCAAACTCAGAAACACTCAAAGGGAGGAAGAGTATAGAATGGGGCCTTCTATTCGTAACCTCAAAAATGTCTGTGTTTTTTGTGGGTCGAGTTATGGGAAGGGATTAGAGTTTGTAAACGCAGCTAGCACTCTTGGTCGATCACTTGTGCGAGGAATATTCATCTTGTATATGGGGAGGTTGTTGTGGGTTAATGGGGGCTGTATCACTTGCCGCCTTTGTAAGAGACGGTCGGGTTCTAGGTATCATTCCCGAAACTTTAGCTCAACGAACATCTTTGGAAAGACAATTGGGGAGGAACTTAAGGTATCATCAATGCATGAACGCATGAAGATAATGCTTGAAAACTCGATGCATTCATTGCCTTACCAGGTGGTTTTGGTACTTTGGAAGAAATTTTTCAAATTGTCTCTTGGGCCGAATCGACATCCACCATAAACCCATTGGTTTGTTGAATGTTAATAATTTCTTTGATCTTTTGTTATTTTTTCTTGACAAAGTCGTGGAACGAGAAATTTATCACTCCTTCGGCAAGACAACTTCTTATCTCGCCTCCACCTTTGTTGATGAGCTCATTGATAAATTAGAAGCTTTTGAGTATGTACTGATCAGTGTATTAGCTCGAGATAGATTGGTCAACAGGAAGCAGCGAAGGAAGTAACAAGAAACAAGAGCCCGATCTGAAACTTTCTCTTTAATGGGTTTGATTTTTTTAAAAAAAAAAAAATTGTTGTTGTTTTGTTTAGTATGATATGGTTGTTATGGACTTATTAAACCAATTAGTGATGACAGAGTAAGGAGTAATTTTACTCTTGAGACGCATCTTAATTGGTGGCAGAGTAAGGAGTTTTTTAGGTAGTAATTAATTAGTATTGACTTGTGGAAGTACTAACGTTTTCTTGTTTGATTTCTTTTCAGGATCTGATGCGGCACTGACAGTGTGTTTCTTTTCTGCTAGGCGTTGATTCACTTCTTATCAAGTTGTGTTGCTCTTTTCTATCTCTTTCTTTCACATTGAGGACAATGTTACATTAAGTGTGGGGGAGAGATTTTAGCATGTTTGTTTCTTTTCGTTTGTTAAAAAAAAAAAAATTCAAAAAAAAAATTCAAAAAAAAAAAAAAAAAAAAAAAAGGGGTTCATTGCATGATTGAATAATTTTTCTCCCTTCTTGAACTGATATGCTTGGTGATGGATGATTGAACTGATGAATTGAGTTTGATGAATGCATACCTTGTGAGATTTTGAGCCTAATGGATGGATTCAACATTTATGCCATTCTCTTCTTTCTTGTGTGATTTTCACTCATGTTAATGACCACTCTAGAACTTGCTTTGATTCTTTTTGAGGCTACATTTCACTTGCATGCATGAACATGATTGAGGCCCTCTTTCTTAGCTAGTTTAACCAAATAGCCAACCTTGTTTTCAATATGATATCAAGCACTCTTTTGATCTCTCGAAAATTCTCTAATTCCCTCGCCAACCTTGTATATTTTCCTTTGCTTAACCCCTTTGAGCTTATTTGACCATTCCTTGTTTCTAGCTCATTATGTGTCTTAAATGAAAAATCGTGTTTTTACTGTACCTTAGGAAATAAAAGAACATTAGCCTGGTTAATGGATGAGTTTTTGAACAAGTGTGGGGGTGTGTGTACAAAATGGTTGTTGAAAAAAAAAAAAAAAAAGAAAGAAAGAGTGCCTAAAAAAAAAAAAAAAAAAAAGAGAAATGTATGTATATAGTTATGTTCATATATATATAAAAAAAAAAAAAAAAAAAGAGAGAAAAGGATTGGGAAATGAATATGTAAAGGGATATACATTAGAGTTGAGATGAACTTTTATGCTCGTTATTTGAACTCATTTCTCATTTGCTTTTATTCTCTTTGGTATTTATCTTCTCATATCCATTTTATCCTCTTTCGTTACCTTGACCTCACTACAACCTTGAATAAAGTCCTCATGATTTGTGTGTGCATGTGTTTTGAGTAGTGGAGAAGTAGAAGATAAGCAAGCTTATGGTAGTGCAATTTTCATGGGTTGAATTGAGTGAAATACCTACCTTTTAAACACTTGAGAGATTGAGAGGGAATCTTATGAAGATCCATCATTCTTAATTCATTCTTTTCAACGGAAGTTTCCTTGCTTGTTGGTTTGAGATGTGAAGAAATGTTACCTCATTTATGCTTTGATCCCTTGAATTTCTTGTTGCTCTTCTTGCTTCATTGAGTCCTTTAGAGTTTTTAACTTTTAAGTTTGTGTCGTTTGTCTTTGTTTTCTAACTTTAGTTTTATATGTTTTGCCCAGGAGTGCAAAAAGCTAAGTGTGGGGGAATTTGATAATCACATATTTTATTCATTAAGAAACCCTCATTATTAGTTATTTACACTCTTCATGTACTTAATTGATGAATTTGATTATGTTTTGTAAGTTTGAACTCGAATCGGACTTAATTGATTTTTCAGCATTATTCGAGTCTTACACTGTTTCTGTATTTTGGCCATATCTTGAGTTCTAAATGTCTGATAATTATGAATTTTACCTTGTAGGAAAGATAAAAGAGAGCTCTACAACTTTGATGAAGAGCTCGAAGTCAAATTCAGACATCTAGTGGAGCTAATTGGGCATGGAAATCAGAATACGGGATTTGTGAACTGGAACCCGAACAGTGTGTAGTAACCAGAACATAATTCGAGTTTGGGTTTATAGAATGGGCTGAAAATTGGTGATCTGAAAGTTAAGACCCATATGTACAACTTTCATGACAAACACAAAACTTGATTCGGGCTCCTTGATGGAGATATTGGGTCTGAAAGTCAAAACAGAGGTGCTGAAACTGGTCCTGAGCAGTCTGTAGTAATTGGGTCATATCTTGGGCTGTAGGACGAATTTTTGGGTGCTTCCAGAGCCATTGGAAAGCTTAGACAATTTCCTAGAACTTTCATGAAGACCATTTGGCTCAAAAATGACGAAATCAATGAGTTCAGCAATGAATACTTTCGGAGACAAGGAAGCTCACCTACCAAGTTCACCTACCAAGTTCACCTACCAAGCTCACCTACTAATTCCACCTACTAATCTCATCTACCCATCTACTACTACTCTGAATCCTCTATAAAAGGAAGCATGAGGAGAGCTCTAAACACAACATACACTTGGTGTTAGAAATAGCTTTTCATAGTTCTTGTATATTTTTCCTTCATTGTAATGGAGAGCTAAGTCACTTCTAGTCAATTCGGGACTCTTGAAGAGATTGTGGCTTGGATTCTTGAGACCTTGGTTATGTAATGTATTTGATTTATATTTGAATTCCTCTTCTTCTTCTTCTTGTTCTCTTGATCTTGAATGCATGAATGGTAATTCTGTTTATGTTTGATCCGATTTGATCTTGGTTTAAGATTAAGTATTGTGATGAAATTTAGAACTGATTGATCTAAACTAATCACGTAATTGAAGAGGTTAGGTTACTTGATTTGTGCCTAGGTTAATTGAATTCGGTGCTTAAATTGACATATATTTACATGAATGGTGCGATTGCAGATTTGTGTTTATTACTTGTCAATTGAATTACGAACGATTGTCTAGTATGAATTTCGGATCGATGCGAGAGATCTCGGTTAGATCCAAGTTAACCATTCAAATGTATTTCAGGTGTTTGTTGAAAGGTCTATGATTGAATCCACCCAATCTCGGATAGATTTCTGAATTGACTGTTCTTTTAATTGTTATTTCTCTTTAAATCCTGTCACTGCGATCCTTGAACCATCAAAACCCCCCTTTTTTCTAACTTTCACTTGATTTGATCAAATTGCATCTACGATCCTTGAGGAGACGATCCGGTGTTATTCACTATACCACAAGTTTAGGTAATAACTTCGGTTATAATTTTGACTGAGTTCGGCGCTCGTCAATTACGTGATTCCCAGAGGCATCATTTCGTGACATCAGAGGCTTGGTAATCGATTACACCACTCTTGTAATCGATTACAAGCTAGTCCGAATCTTTGTAATCGATTACACACAAGATGTAATCGATTACCAGATTTCCAGAATCACGATTTGGTACCTTTAAGAGCTTGGTAATCGATTACAAGCCTCGTGTAATCGATTACCACGCGTTAACTTGCAGAAAACAGAGTTCTCAGGTCCTTTAACTCAAATCAAACCAATCATTATCATATTTAATCAACAAGATACTCAAATACAGCTTCAAATCGTGCAAGAAACATTAATAAATCATAACGAAACATCAATAAATCATACAAAATTTATAATTCAAGCAAGCATACAAAGAGCATACAAGGATGGATCTCTCCATCAACACACATACAAAGTCTTCTCACCACCATAAGTGGTTGAAGTGAGTAGTCTCCTCTTACCTATTTGGAAGACAACACAAGGTGTTACCTCTTCTTGCCCTAGATTTTCGTTTTCCCTTCAAGAAGAACACCAATGTGAGTGATTTCCATAATGCCCACTCAAACCATGGGAAAAGAGTTCTTGATCACATAGGTGACCAAGAAAAACGAAAATGAGAAGAAAGTGAAAGAAAGGTTAAGACTTTACCTCCAAGCTCAAAGCTTTAGCTTCAATGGTGAAGAATGGAGGAAGAAGAAGAACCAAGGAAATTCCAAGAAGCACTTGATTTTCGGATTTGAAGCTCAAAAACCCTAGAAAATGTGGTCCAAGTTAGAACAATGTAATGATGTAAGAAAGAAGAAGAAAATGACCATTAAATCAAGAGGAAACCAGAAACGAAAATGGGAGGGGAGGTCTGAAATTTTTCAGCCATGGAAGCTCACCTTCAAAGCTTGAGAAATGGTTGAAGATGGAAGCTTTCTTGAAAACTCCAAGCACAAAAGATGATGAGAAGGAGTAGGAGATTAAGAAAACATGGTTGATGTAAATTTTTATGAATGTTGGGGTTTCTTGAGGGTGGCTGGACGTATGGGTGCTGGAAGAGGAAGAAAGAAATGTTTGAAGAGAGAAAGAAGAAAAAGAAACGTAAAAGAAGAAAGAAAGGTGCTTTTTTGGTGATAATGCCTTTAGTTGTAATATTAGGATATTAGAATTGATTCTTTCTCTTTGGGTGGGCTGCAGATCATGTACGTGAGAGAGAGAATTGAGTGACAAAAATTGGCTTCCTTTGGAAGCTAATTCATGTGGTCAAAGCTTGGGGTCAAAGCTTCTTAAGGAAGCTTGAATATTTAACTATTAAATTTGAATTAAAGTAGATAGATTTGATATAAAGTGGATTACATTAGGATAATGTGATAGTATTTTTATTATACACTATTATCCAATGGATAATAGTTACTGATTGATGTAATCGGTATTTAATTAATCTGACAGATGAATTTTTCGTTGTACTGATTTAATTTTATCAGTAAAGATTTCTCAAAAATTGTGAAACCTCGTAAAGCTGTGTCAAGTCTCGGGTTTAGTAAGATCCCCGTCGACTTATCCATAGTCCAAGGTTCTCGAGAGAAAACATCGCGTTTCCACGATTAACGCTCGGCGTGCACGCAAAACGAAGAATATATTAAAATATTCGACGGTTCGAAAAATTCAGAAAATTCTCAAAAATTGCAAATATTATAAAACGACTATCCGTCATATAATTTTCCAATTTTTGAAGCACTACAGTCGTTTTCACGACTCTGCTCGAGTTTCACGCAAAACGAGGAATATATTAAAATATTCGTCGTTTCCGAAAAATTTCAAAAAAATTCACATAAATCACAAATATTGAAAAATGACTATTCATGGTGAAATAATCAATTTCCGGGGTGTTACACTGGTCTCAGCAATTCTCAGCTCGGTGTGCACGCAAAATGAGAAATATATTAAAATATTTTGCGTTCTCAGAAAAATCCAGGGAAATTCTAGAAAATCCCAAATATCGTAAAATGATCATTTATTATGAAATTATTAATTTTCGGGATGTTACACAAAGAGGTGGAGGCAGTGGTTCAAACCGCTTCCAAAAGAAGCCCTATTCTCGACCAACAGGAAGTCCGCAACAAACTGGTGGAAGTTCTGGTGGAGGTTCTACTGGGAACCGAACTGGTCAAAATGTGGTATATCCCTCGAGATGCATAAAGTGTGGAAAAGACCATCACACGAGAGACTGCACGCTCAAGGGATTTATCTGCTTCAGATGTGGCAAACCGGGCCACGTGTCTAGAGATTGCAACCAAGCAAAGGCTGAACCTTCAATCAATGCAACTTAAGCCAAGAAATCGCAAACTGGAGGTCGAGTCTACACCATGAGCGGAGCTGAAGTCTCCGAATCCGAAGATTTGATTCAAGGAGAAGGCACCATAGAAGGTAATTTTTTAAAAGTACTGTATGACTCTGGGGCAACCCATTCTTTCATCTGATATGACTGTGTGCTATGACTTGGCTTAACTGTATCTGAACTACCCTTTGATTTGACTGTTTCAACCCTTACTGACAAACCAGTAGTTACTACCAAAGTTTGTTTGAAGTGTCTCCTAATCATTGAAGGTCGAATCTTTTCTATCAATTTGATCTGTTTACCTCTTTCACAATTAGATATAATCTTGGGGATGAACTAGTTATTTTCCAACCATGTTCTATTAGATTGCTCTAGAAAAACCATAGTCTTTCCTGTGGATGAAGATTCTAGATACTTGACGGCCAACCAAGCACGAGCTTTCTTGAAAGAAGGAGCTCAAGGATACATGCTACTATCTTCTTTGAAAGTCGAGAGCGAGGCTGATCTGAGCACTATTCCTATGGTGAAGGAATTTCCTGAAATCTTCCCCGAAGAGGTACCTGGTTTACCACCGATGCGTGAGGTAGAGTTTGCTATTGACCTTGTACCGGGAGCTGGCCCCGTGTCTATAGCACCTTACCGGATGTCACCGACGGAATTAGCAGAACTTAAGAAACAGCTAGAGGAGCTTTTGGAGAAACAGTTCGTCAGACCAAGTGTATCACTGTAGGGAGCGCCAGTGTTATTAGCTCGGAAGAAGGATGGTACCTCACGATTGTGTGTGGACTATAGGCAGTTGAACAAGCTGACGATCAAGAACAAATATCCTCTCCTAAGAATTGACGACCTAATGGACCAACTGAAGGGAGCAACGGTGTTTTCAAAGATCGATTTGAGATCTGGATACCATCAGATAAGGGTGAAGATAGAAGATATACCCAAGACTACTTTTCGTACCCGATACGGTCATTACGAATACCTTGTGATGCCGTTTGGTGTAACGAATGCACCTGCTATCTTTATGGACTACATGAACAGGATCTTTCATCCTTACTTGGACAAGTTTGTTATCGTTTTCATCGATGACATCCTGATATATTCCCAGAATCAGGAGGATCATGCCAAGCACCTCAGTATAGTTCTCCAGACTCTGAGGGAGAAAGAACTGTATGCCAAACTGTCGAAATGTGAGTTTTGGCTTGATGAGGTTAAGTTTTTAGGCCATGTGATCTCAAAGGGAGGGATTGCGGTGGATCCATCAAAAGTGGAGGCAGTGTTACAGTGGGAACAACCGAAGTCAGTGACGGAGATTCGTAGCTTCGTGGGTTTAGCCGGGTATTACCGAAGGTTCATAGAAGGATTTTCCAAAATTACTGGACCGCTCACTCAGCTGACAAAGAAGAATCAAGCTTTTGAATGGACTGATAGCTGCGAGCAAAGTTTCCAAGAGTTGAAGAAACGGCTAACCACCTTACCAGTATTGGTACTGCCTGATCCGAATGAACCATTTGAGGTGTACTGTGACGCTTCATACTAAGGATTGAGGTCTGTTCTTATGCAACACAGAAGAGTGGTAGCTTATGCTTCGCGATAGTTGCAAGTGCATGAGAAGAACTATCCGATGCATGATTTGGAACTAGCAGTTGTGGTTTTTGCTCTGAAGATATGGAGACATTTTCTCTATGGAGCAACGTTTAACATTTTCAGTGACCACAAAAGTTTGAAGTACTTGTATGACCAGAAGGAGCTTAACATGAGGCAATGAAGATGGTTAGAATTCCTAAAGGACTACGATTTTCAATTGTTGTACCACCCTGGCAAGGCGAATGTCGTGGCTGACGCCTTGAGTAGAAAGGCTGTCAGTGTTTCTGCCCTGATGATCAAGGAAAGAGAACTTATCGAACAGTTTAGAGATACTTGGTCATTTGTTAAGTTGGAACCTGGAAGAATTTGTATGAATATGGTCACCATCTCAAGTGAGCTAATGGGGGACATACGAGAAAAGCAGAAAGTCGACAAATTCTTGCAAGAAATGAGAGAGCAAATGAAGCAAGGCAAGGAGACGGAATTCGAGGAAGGAACGGATAAGATTTTGAGATTCCGGACTAGAGTCTGTATTCCCCGTGACCAAGAGCTTAAAAGATATATTGTGGATCATGCTCACACCAGCAAGCTGAATATGCACCCGGGCATAACGAAGATGTACCAAGACTTGAAGAAGTTGTTATGGTGGCATGGGATGAAGAGCGATGTCACTAGATGCGTATCGACTTGTCTAGTTTGTCAAAAAGCTAAAGTGGAACATCAAAGACCTGCAGGATTGCTGCAACCATTGTCTATTCCTGAATGGAAATGGGACAACATTGCAATGGATTTTGTTGTGGGTTTGCCAAGGACAAAGAAAGGACACGACTCGATTTGGGTAATAGTGGATCGACTAACAAAGTCAACTCACTTCCTTCCAATCAACATAAGGTACAGTCTAGATAAGTTAACCCAACTGCACATTGGAGAGATCGTTAGAGTGCATGGTGTGCCTACGAGTATTGTTTCAGATAGGGATCCGAGGTTTACTTCAAAATTTTGGCAGAGTCTACAGACATCGTTGGGAACAAAGTTACGTCTAAGTTCAGCGTACCACCCACAAACCGATGGTCAATCTAAAAGAACGATCCAATCTCTAGAAGATTTGCTTAGAGCTTGTACTATAGAACAAACTGGAAGTTGGGATGACATTCTACCATTGATAGAATTCACCTACAACAACAGTTACCATTCGAGTATTGGGATGGCACCCTATGAAGCTCTGTATAGACGACGGTGTCGGACACCTTTGTGTTGGTACCAAGACGGCGAACGTCTCGCAATTGGACCGGATATCATTCAACAGACGACTGAGAAGGTCAAGATGATTCAAGAGAAGATGAGAGCTGCTCAGAGCTGGCAAAAGAGTTATGCGGATAAGAGGAGAAAGCCTCTTGAGTTTGAGGAAGGTGAGCATGTATTCTTGAAAGTCACACCCACGACTGGGGTCATCCGGGCTTTGAAATCTAGGAAACTCACTCCAAAATTCCTTGGACCTTACCAAATTCTTCGCCGGATAGGTCCAATAGCCTACCAGATAGCCTTACCCCTTTTTCTTTTCAACATACACAATGTCTTCCATGTGTCACAACTTCGCAAGTATTTGCCTGATCCAAGTCATGTCATAGCACCGGACACAGTACAGTTAAAAGAGAACCTGACCTATGAGGCACCTCCTGCGAGAATCGAGGATCGACGAATAAAGCAACTTAGAAGCAAGGAGATTCCATTAGTAAAGGTGATCTTGAATGAGACGACTAGTGACGCAACCTGGGAACTGGAGGACAAGATGAAGGAGCAACATCCATATCTTTTCTAAGGTATATAAATTTTGAGGACAAAATTCCTTTTTAGTTGGGGAGTGTTGTAACATCCCGAAAGTGTTTATTTAATTACAAATGATCATTTTATAATATTTTAGATTTTTGAAAATTTTTCTGGATTTTATGAAAATGTCCAATATTTTAATATATTCTTCGTTTTACGTGCGAGCTGTGCAGACCCGGGAAGATGCAATGTCTTCCCTGTGGCTAGTAAACTCTAAATTGTGGACTTATCGACGGGGGATCTTACTAAACCTGAGATCGGGCATAATTTACGAGGTTTCTACCCGATAAATAAAATCGCTGTACCGTAAAATCATTCGATGAATAGTAAAATATTATTTTCATCATCTGTGACTCTTTTACACTAGGGAAAAATAATACTGACAGTGTAAATATTCAACTGTGTTAGTGTGTCCAATTAGGAGATAACCTTACTTTCACTTTATCGAGAAACGTGCAAAGCTTCTCATGTAAGCTTGGAGGAAGCTTCTTGGAAATTTCTTCTTCCTCCTTCCCTATGCAAATGCAGCCCATGCCCTCTTCTCTCTCCATTTTCATGGCTGGAACAAGCCATTTGGGGGGGGGGAGAATTAGTTACTTTTCATTAATTCATTAACACCTTTTATTTCATAATTTACCAAAACACTTTCTCTCACTACTTTTCTTCTTCTTTCTCCATTTTCTTCTTCTCCTCCTTCTCTCTACCATAGCTACGGCAGCCCCTCTTCTTTCCCCCTCATCCATCACAAAAATCCAAACCAACCACATTTCCTTAATCCTCTCCCTCTCCTTAACATCTTTCTTGCTTGGAGCATCTTGAGATTCCACCATTTCATCACTTTCTTCAAGCTTCAAAGTTAGGGTTTTTGGGTAAGCTTCAAGACTCTTCTTCTCTTTTCTTCATTCTCTGTTTCAAGGGTGTTCTTGTAACCACCTACACTCCATTTTTCAAGCTATTGTGCCATTCTAATGAAGTTGAAATTTCTAGGGTTTTGGGTGGCATAAATCTGAAATTTGCAAGGAGATTCTTGGAGGTTTCTCTTGATTTCTTCATTTGGGTAAGAGGAAGATGATCCTCCTCAACCAATCTTGGTTAAGGGAATGTCTTGTGTGTTGTTGTAGATGAGGGAATCCATGTTGGATTACTCTCTTTGTCATATTGTGTTATTTCCATGATTTTGTAGTTATTTGATTTGTGTGAATATATGGATTTGTAATGTGTGTTTTGATGACATAAACCATGCTTTGGATTGTTGGTAAATGATTGTAAAACCTTGAGATTGGATGGGCCATGGTTCTGCAGAAATGGATTCTGCAGAACCCTTGTAAATGCACTAGCGCTCAGGCACTGTGCAAAGAGCGCCTAGGCGCTCATTGCCTAGAGAATTTTTCCTGTAATGCGGCTTGGCTAGCGCTCAGGCGCTTCGTGTTCAGCGCTTAGGCGCTCAACCAGCGCTCATGCGCTACAGATATGGCGCCTAGGCGCCCATAGCAGGATCAGCTGGATAATTGTGAAATGATACTAAGACCTTCATATGATGATATTACAAAAAAAGAGGGGTAAATAATAAAATAAAGTAAGGAACTGGAATTGCTAAGGGAATTCCTCTAAAAAGAGAAATTTTATGAGAATAGACTACGTTAGGAAATTCAATCGATTATGGAAACTTACTTAGTGATGGATACTTGTAAGAATGGCTAATCTTGAATAAGAATGCATAATGGACCTTGAAAATGTATTACCTTATTTGATTTCGATATTGTGATATTGTGGACCATATGAATGACCAATGTTGTGTTGATGCTTATTTGAGCCAATTGTGGCATATTATGGAATAGTATGTGATATTGACCATACATGTTCATGCATAGAGTCTTATGCATTGTGAATGTCATGTGGACTGTTGTAAGGCCGAGTTGCCTAGGAGATTGAACACACCTTGGTGCGGGTGCGAATAGACTAGTGTAGGTCGTGTTATAACCTTGGGAGCGTCGGGGTACGGGTCCTTCACAGTGGGTAGTTGGTAGCTCTTCTGTCCGTGGGGCAAACCGATGCAAACGCACCGACGATCCGGACTAAGACACTGTCCTATGTCGTGATCGAGTGTGGACTGTCTGTACAATGCCTGTATGTGCACGTAGAAAACTATTGAGTTTTAGCACCTTGGCCTCGGCTGCCGCGTTACAGACACGTCTCCTGATCTTTCTCTCCGATTGTTTGAGTTTAGCTCTATGGAGTAGGAAATCTGAATACCATATACAGGTGCATCATGAGATATTTTACAGTTAGTGACTACTACCCTATGTGAATTTGAACTATTGTATTATTATTATGAAAAATGCCTGCTTGGAACTGTTTACTTGCTTACAGATGTACTATCTACCTATTATTGTTGTTATCATTTTTGGAACTGTTATATGGGCGCTATGCGCCGTATTATTCCTGGCTGCTATAATTGGTAATGATGGTAGGGTGTCTTACCTCTTTTCTATGTTTCCATTATTTGCTGCCTGTGTGTATACTGTATCTACCGAAGACGACGGCACGAAAGCTGAAGCTCCCAATTTTCCTGGCTTCTGGCCCGAGCAAGACTAGTATCTATTGTGGAGCATGGAGGCACGCATGCACGAATTTCTGGGCGACATGCGTCTGACCTTCCTCGGAGGGCCAGAGTGCTGGCACATCAACCTGAGCTCTGACCGCTGTGTCTATATAGGAGATGTATCGATTTCCCTTGCCAGGAGACGTCATAAGGCGCCGATTCTCAGCTGCCATGTCAGCCTGCGGTTGGAGTTCTACTTACCCATCCGAGAGATGTGGGGTGACCGTTACTACACCCCTTGGGAGGACTCTTTTGATTCTACTGCTCGGGCTCCTGCCCGTGGTTCCGTGGTTCCCATGGAGGTTTCCTCTGAAGAGGAGGATCCTGCTGAGGACCCGGATACGGTCCCTCCTCATCTGAGGGACTGATGTTACTGGTAGCTGCTGATGGCTGCCAGTGTTTTATTTTGGGGGCCTGATGTATTACTTTTGGTGGGCTGTATATTTTGATATTTCTGGTGGATATATATATAAAATCCACAGGCAGGTATAGTTTTGCTTTTTGGAAATTTCCAGGCTGTATCTAAATTATATTTGGCATCTAAATATTTATGTACATGTACGTTATTCAGATGTGGGTTTCTGTTTACCGTTTTGTTCTTTACCGTTTTTCATATTTCGCATTGTTAAAAAGGAAAAAAAAATATATCGCCAATTTTTCTCACGTATTAAAGTACTAAGCAAGTTAATTTTGAACTAAATGAACTGGGTCTTAATTGTTTAAAAATTTATTTTTCGCATTTCCTTCTTTTCATTTATGTTTAATGATGTGACGTTCCCTCTCCAAAAAGGGGCGTTACATTGCTTGTGGTTGAAATTTAATTATCCTTGTTCTTGAATTTGTGGCTTGAGTACTAGTTAAACAATATGGCAGAATTGGGTTAGTTTAACATCAAAATTTTAATGTGTATTTGTATGAAAATTGAACTTTGAAAGGTGGTTGTTGCCATTAAGGTAAATAATGGTGGTTGTAACCACTAAGGAACTTAGTACTACTGTTTTAATGAATAACGAATCTGATGAATGACTGTGATATCATGTATCTTTCATACACTACTTTTCTATATATTATTTATGTAACTGTTTCTTAACTATAATAGATGAAATTATTATGATATCATGCTTTATATTACTAAGAATTATAAATTCTCACCCTAGTCCTTTTTATGTTTCCATGATAAATCTATAGGTAGACCACAGCTGGAGCAAAGGAAGCGTTAAAGACTAACTTTAGATTTAATATAATTGTGTATATTTTCCTAGTTTGTCATAAGTTCTGTATTTATATTAATGGTTGTGTAATTAAGTGTTTGAAATCATGTTTGTGACATTGTAATTTCATACATATTAGATAGTTTCGTGATAAAGAGCAAGTTGCCAAACGGGTAAAATGTCTTGCTCTCTTATTTTGTTAAAGGCTCTATATAATTGCGCGTTGCTAGTTATTATGTAGGTTATGGTTACGCTTAATTTTATAAGTGACACCCTTAATTCTACTTACTTACATTATCTAGGATTAGGGTGTTACAAACTCAGATGGACACATAGTGGATTAGATAGGTCTTATATAGGTAATTGTCCTAGATATAAGCTCTTATCTATTGCTTGTTTTTAGTTAACAAAAATCAATTCATTGATAGGTGCTTGTGAATTACAAATATTCATTGAAGTAGTAAGTGAATAGGGACCCCTAGGCCTTAATCATTCTCATCTTTCTCTTGTAGAATTGGTGTTTGGTGTGCTCTTGTTTTACTTCTTTTAAGTTGTTATTTTAAATTATAACCTACTCTCACCTTTTGATTGCTTGGATAAGATTTTGCGAAAATTAGTTAAGTTTTAGCATTTTTCTAATAGTCAATCCCTTGGGACACGATACTCTAACTCTCATATATTGTTGACTCGTGCACTTGTGGATTTCACTTAACTAGTTTTTGGCGCTGTTGCCAGGGATTGAATTTAGATTTTGTGTTATTTCTTACATCTATTCGCAACTCTTATTTCAAGTTTTGTTTGTTTGTTTTTTGTTTTTCAAGTACTTGGTTCTTGTATACAAAGAATTCAAAGTGTGTCTCGATTTCTTTACGATTCTGAGATCGAGAGGACCTTTCATAGATTGCTAAGAGAACAACAAGTACAAGAGCAAACATTAAATTTGGACAGCAAACCTGAGATGGCGGAAGAAGCAAATGCTGAATGACTTTTAAGGGAGTATGCCACTCCAAATGCTAGATATATCCGATCTAGCATAAGAAAGCCAGCTGTGCAAGCGTAGACTTTTGAGATCAAGCCTGCCATTATCCAGATGGTCTAGAATACTTTGCAATTTGTGGATCTACCTCATGAAGATCCTAATGCTCATCTAGCCAACTTTATGAAGATTTGTGACACTTTCAAGCATCAAAGGATGACTGATGATGCAGCTTGCTTAAGGCTCTTCTCTTTTTCTTTGAGGGATCCTTACCTGAGCATTCCATCACTACTTAGGAGGAATTGACATAGAAGTTTTTAGATCGATTCTTTCCTCCCATGAAGGCAATGAAGTACAGGAATGACATCTTATCCTTCAGGCAGTTTGAGGGAGAAACTTTGTATGAGGCATGACAGCGGTTTAAGGAGTTGCTAAGGAAGTTCCCACATCATGGTATAGCAAAATGGATGTTGGTATGTACCTTCTACAGCAGCTTGACAACGTCCATTCAATCTATAATTGAGGCAGCAACTGGAGAGGCTCTAATGAGTAAAACTGTAGATGCAGCCTACAACCTTTTGGAGGAAATGGCTAATAACAACTATCAGTGGACAGCAGAGTGGGTTACTCCAAAGAGAATAGCAGCTGGTATACATAAGGTTGATGTTATTACATCACTTATAGCTTAAGTGATAGCTCTCTATAAGAAACTTGAACCATGGGAGTCAATTTAGTAACAATTGATGCTAATACTTCAGTAGAGATTTGTGATCATTGTGGGAACCTTCACTCAACTGTTAATTGTACAACTAGCTTGGAAAGTGTACAATATACCAATCAATTCCATCAGCCAAGTCGCAACAATGTTTTGGGTAACACTTACAATTCTAGTTGGCAAAACCATCCTATTCTCTCATGGGGAGGAAATGCTCAAGGCTCTTCTTCTTTTTAGCCTAAAGAAGCACCTCGTGTTCCTCTAGGTTTTCAACAACGGAGCCTCTTTCAAGCCCAAACTTCAACATTAACTTTAATTTTCACTTTGGAGAAGATGTTTGCTCAGTTCATGACTAGCCAACAAGACTATATGACTAAAATTGATTCAAGGCTAATGTCCCATGATGCTTTGATGCAAAGCCAAACAACTTCATTAAGGAATCTTGAGACTCAAGTGGGCCAACTTGCCCAAGCTCTAAATAACAGGCCCCCAGGGAGTTTTCCAAGTGACACCATCAACAATCCTAAGGGTGCATCTAATGAGCATTTCAAGGCTATATCATTGAGGAGTGGGAAGGAAATAGAAGGTAATTCAAAGACTAAACTACTTGAAGAAGAAGTGGAGGTGGCACATTATGAAGAGGTTGTGACCAAGGAAGTTGAGAAAAATGAGGAAATTGCAAGGGGAAGGGTTGAAGACATAAAGAAGGAGGACAAGCCCATGACACCACCTCCACCTTTCCCTAACTGGCTAACAAATCAAAAGCTTGATGCTCAATTTCAAAAATTCTTGGAGATTTTCAAGAAACTTTGTAACACCCCGAATTTTGTTTATCTAAATATATATGAGTTTTATAATTTTTGTGATTTTTGTGAATTTTTTTCAATTTTTCTAAATTTTTGATTATTTTAATATTATTTTTGACTATATGTAGGCTCGAGGTGAACTCGGAAAAATAAAAAAAAATCGGAGTCAGAAAATTTTAGACTATTAATACGAGGCCGAGAGAACTTACTAAGCCCGAATTCGGAAACAATTTACAAAATTTTATTTTTTTGAGATTTTATCTGACAAATAAAATCAGGGTACGTTCTATTGTCTATTAGACGATAACTATTGGTTTTGTCAGCAGTAGCGTCTATCCATTGGGTAATAGCTCCCAGTATAGATCTAGGTAGAAAATTCTAGACACTAGCCTAGTCAAAAATAGTAGGCCATGATTCACTCCTTAGAACCAATGGAAAGCTAGCTTAATGGTGAAGTTTCTACTCACCTTTATGAATGACCAACAGAAAGGAAGCTTAGTGATGAAGTCTTGACTTAACATTGACAACCAATAGGAAGTAAGTAGTTAGCCACTCAACCAAAAACCTAGTCTTCTTTTGATGAATCAATTAGAAACTAGTCTCTTTATAATGAACCAATGAGTTAGTCAACAATAATGGCTATGACCCTTTCAACTTTGACCCTTTGGGAAGGAAGCTTCCTATGCTTAATAGAGGTAAGCTTGTAGGAGAAGCTTGCTTAGCTTTTCCCCTTGGAGTTCCACGACTAGGAGAGCAAGGAACTTGCTCTAGGACATTCATTTTTGTGATACATGCTATGATACCTTTAGTTGCACCAATAGGAACTAGTCTCACAAAGTGGCTTGACTCAAGATCTTTGTGCCTTTTCCTAGGGTGTCTCACAACCATGGCTATATTGGAGGCTTAATTTGTGACTTAAGTCCATATTTTATCATTTCTATCCAAGAAACCAAAAACTAACACAATCTCTCTCATTTTCCTCTCCAAGAACCTCACGGCCACACCCCCCAAAACCTACTTCTAATCTTCCATAATTCAAAATAACCTTATATCTTGATTCTATACACAATTCTAAGATACTTTGTTGTTGTGATCAGGACCTAGTTCATCCATCTTCTATCTCTTTCTTCAAGCTCTAATCTAGAGTTCTTAAGGTGAAGTTCTCTAATTTTGTTGTTCTTTTCATTTTAAAATTCTAGACTATGCATTAATCCATAGTCATCTTAGTTAAGCCTTGGATGTTAATTTTTGTATGTTGTCTTTAATTTTAAGAACATCTTGGAGGTGACGTTTTGCTTCAAGAAGGACAACGAGGAGCTTTGATCATCATCCAAGGTAAGAAGGAGATTAACCTCATCAACCATCCATGGTGGTGAGGAACGAAATTGATTGTGTTTGAACAATCCATGTGTGGATTTGTTCACTTGCGTGTATAAGTTTAATGTTTTGTGATTAATTGCTCTATTTGATTTTATTGCTTTAATTATATGCATGAACTTGTTAGAATAGAAATATGATGATGTATATATATGGTATGATTGTGAATCACGTGAAAAGGAAGAATTTTTGGTTCCAAGGACCTTAAGAGGCTCACGACCTTCACTGTTATTTTGGAGCGAACCAAGTGAAAATATTTTATTAATTATAGAATTAGAGAATTTAGATGATAAGAAATTGGATTAAGGATTTTACAAAGGAAAAGAATAAAGATTTTATGATAAAAAAACAAAATGGATTTCGGCCAAGATGAGGAAAACTAAATTTGGGAAGTGAAATGAAACTTAAAGTATTTTTCCTTAAGTGAATTTTAGTAAGAGTAATGGAAAAAGGTTTTATATAATTAAGATAATAAGGGTTTTTGTGAAGAATGTTGGAAAACATTATTTAGAAGAGTTGTTAGTGAAAGAAATGGAAATAAATTTGAAAGATGGTTTACAATTTAGAGTATTTTATTTAAGAGGATTTTTAGTAAAGGTAATGGAAAAGGTTTGATTAAATGAAAATAATGCAGATTTTGGAGAAAACGTCAGAAAATATTATTTAAAGAGGTTTTAGTGAGAAAAATCGGATTTAAGGCTTAAGTTTTATATTAAGATTGGAAAGTTTCAAAAATAAAGTTTAGAAAGTAAAGAAATGTCTTACTCAATTGAAAAATAGTGATAGAACCTTACACGATTCAAAGATATTGATTTTTTACCTATGCAATTGAGAAAATGATTGAAAATGTTTACACGATTGAAAAAACATTGGAAAATATTTATGCGGTTTGAAAATGCGACAGAAATGTTGCGCGATTATGAAAACGCAATAAAAGTGTTACGCGATTGAGAAAATAATGGTTTGTTGTCGGGTTGATGTACTGGACCCAGTTTTGTTAAAATATGGTTTATGGCCCGTGGTGACTTGTGTTATGCATTGAGTTATCATGTATTGAACATTATACATTTGGTGGCTGTTAAGACTTTTTGTTGCCTAAGAGTGAACTAGAATTGTGTAGTGCAGATCGTACAATGAGTCTTGGGGATGTCAAGATGTGGTTTATCTGTTGCAACACAATGACGATACCCGACAAACACTATTCTTTTCGCGATCCGGCATAGACTGTCTTTTATAGCTCTAGAATTGAGGCTGATAGGTCTTCTGGATTCTTCATCTCTGAAATTATGTTAGCTCTATGGAGTAAAGTTTGATCCATTGTGCATATGCATAGTCAGTCGACATCTCATTGTGATATTTATATATATCTGTTAATTATATATGTTGAATTATTATCTAGTGTTTGATACAATAATTGTATGTGTTATTTATTTTGTATTGAATGACATAGTTGTTCTTATTGTTTCTATGCTGCCATGTTGGTATTGATGTAGGGGATCTCACCTCTTTATTGTCTTGTTCTGTTTATATGTTTATGTTTTGTAAAGTTCGTCGTGGTGGTGAAGCGGAGATCTTCCTTGGTTTCGAGAGGATGCAGTGCTGTGGAAGTATCGTTGTATGGCGTGTCCATCTAGATGCTGGCATTTTGAGTTTTGTTAATTCTATTCTAATATTGGCATAATCGATTATGGAGCATTAGAAATAAATAGCAAACGTCCTATGATAACATATAACCTATTATGAAATAGGAATAATCAGTTATGGATCATTTCATAACCTATTATGAGTTTGTTCATAATCGGTTATGACCCTTTAAAAACCATATTGACACGCTTCATATTTGGCCTCATAACCTATTATAGGAAATCCCTAACATGTTATAAGAAATCCATAGTCTATTATAGCTTGCTTAGAAACATAGTATTTTTAAAGAAATTCTCAACCAAGGATATTCAAAATCTTTTCAAACTTTCTAAAAGCATTTTACTCACTCTTAAACACACTTTTCACAAGATGAAAACATAATTATGCAAAGCCATTTTAAAGATGAGTTTAGAAACAAGAAATGAGCTTTTGTATGAGTCCATTATACTTTTACATATGATCTAAGTCCTATTGGCTAATCTTGAAAAACCTCGGGACTTGATCTTTTGCACTTCATTGATTTCTTGTTTGTTGATCATCAAAACCAAGATCATTGCCATTCACAAACCCTAATCATGGTCTCTAATCATGTTAGGATCATTAAACACTAAGTTGAACTCATCAATCATGGGTTTAAACTCAATCAAGCAAGGAAAATATCTTTTTTCTCACTTTGTGGATCAAAGGTCTACATGAAGAGTTCCAAGTTTCTAGCTCAAACTTATACCAAGAACAAGTCATAAATAACTATTGAAAACACATTCAAGCAAAAAAACACTCAAAATACCTCAAAATCCCATTTTGACCTATTATACCTTAACTAAGCATGATTTTTGGAACCAACCATAACCTCAAAATACCTATTTTTCTAACTCTTAGAATCATGAAGAAACAAATCCACCATCTAGATCCTAGCCACAACCATACTTCAACTAAACCACAATTACCACAAAGCAAGCTATGGAAATAAGGAACAACCAAGAAAAATATCATAACCAACCAAAAACCCATTTTTAAAACTCTAAAATCCATGGAAAAACAAAGACATAAAACCTCAATCACACTTCCACCTCATCAAATATGAATCAAGAATTCAACCATCAACCCAAAGAAAACCCATTTTTGAAGCTCCATCATTTATGGAAAAACAAGGATTTCTAGTCCACAACCATCATCTAACAAGCTATAAACAAGCATTAACAAACTTAATAATATGAAAAACAAACATGAAAATCATTTTTGAAACTCAAACCCATTTGTTTCCAAGCTTAAACATGAATAGCAAAAGAAGGAAACAAATATGAAAGTGTAAATAAAAGAATCCCCCTACCTCACTTTGTATGCTTGGCCTTTAAGCCTTGATCTTTATCTTACTCTTCCTTTTCTTTTTTTCTCCTTTTTCTCCTCCGTTTCTTCACTTCTCTTTTCCCTCGTTTTCCCCTCTGTTTTTCTGCTAAGTTTCGTGTGTGGATGGGGTAAAAGAAGCATAAAAAATCAAATAAAAGATAATCACTTAAATCATGTACTAAAATTTTATATCTGCTATGAATACTTTGATCTTGCTAAATCAAATTTTCTAACTTCTAAAGATATTAAAATAAATTTTAGGATTCATCTAAATTCTTGTTTTACTATTTTCATACTTTTTCATATCTGCTACATGTCAATCTGGTATTAAAACTCACACCTAGTATACTTAAAAATACCGAACTGAATTCATTTATCCTCAAAATTTAATTGCATCCTCTTCAATGTATTTGTGACCTAGAATAAATTTTGTAACACCCCAAATTTCCGTATCTCTTAAACAGTAATTTTGTGATTAATGTAATTTTCTTGTTTAGTAATTTACAATATTGTAAAATTATTTTGTTTATTCCGTCACGTATTTGATCGTTTTGAGTGATTTACTCGTGTCGGGAAAATAAAAATTTTCGGTAGGGAAAACTTTACGTAATTTAATTTTTACCGTTAGGTAATTAATTTACGTAATCTGATTTGATATTTGTGCATTTTCTAATTTTTGTAATTTTTGTGGATGATTATATTTTTTGACTGTATGTGGGCCCATATGGTTTTATGTGGGCCAGGTGACCTTACGTGGGCCTAGGTGGGTCTCGCAAAGCAAAATTTTTCTACGCATAGAAAATTTTGTACTGTTTAGACGGAGACAGGGGATCTTACTAAACCTGAATCCGAAAACAGTTTTAAAATTTTATTGTACTGTATTTTGTACTGTATTTAATTATCGGATGATAAAAATACAGTAAAAATATTATTTGTAGGATACAAGAATAAATATTATACTACGTAGTCAACAAAGAGAGCTTGACTTGATTTATACTCTTGGATGAGAATACTTAGTTTGAATATTAACCATTGATTTAATCAAAGGTTAAGAAACAAACTTAATAAAGAAGCCTTGGATAATAACCATTGATTTAATCAATGGTGTGAGAATAAGCTTGGTTAGGAAGACTTTGATATCAACCATAGATGTAATCAAAGGTGTAGAATTGGTCTTGAAAAATGACAAAGACCATTTATAACCATTGGATTTAGATTAAATCAAGGGTGGAGATTTAATCTTAAAAAGTAACAAAGACCATTTATGACCATTGGATGAAGAATCAATCAATGGTGGAGATTTGGTCTTCTAAAGTAGCAAAGACTAATTATGACCCTTGGATTTAAAGTTTGAAGGAGTAATCTTAACCCTTAATTTTGGAGACACATCTAAGGGCTAGAATTTAAAGGAGAAAAATCCAATGGCCTAGATTTAGTCTTCTAAAATTAAAAATCTACCTAAATCCTAACCATTGAATTAATCAATGGCTAGAAATGCTTCAAATGGTGGCAAATAATGAAGACAACTTTATTGAATGCATTATGAAGAGAAGGTGATGGTTTTGGAGTGTTTAGAAGACAAAGAGACAAGCTTTATGTCATTTTTGCATGTCTTGGTCAAGTTAGACATCATAATGGCTTACTTTTGATTTTTGCACTCCAAGGAGAATGCTTGAAGGGGGGGGCACGGTTTTGGTGCTGCATGAAGGAGTTTGGAAGATCATAATTGCATGCTTTAGTCATTATTGTCTTCCTTGGTCTTCATTGATTCATTTTCAAGAAGGAAACTTAGAAAATTTTCTCTCCATCTCCTTTCTTCTCTAGATTTCGGCCAAGCCCTCCTAGAGCACCTTCCATCACTCAAAAATTTCATCCAACTTGATTTTCTAAAACTAAACATCATTCTAAGAACATCTCTAGTTATGAGTTTTTCCAAAATCATTCATCTTGATCTTCAAATTCAAGCTTCAAGTTTCTATCAAAAATTAAAAATTTCATCTTTGTTCTTCAAGAGATATCATTCGGTCAAAACCCCTAAAATCACCATCCAAGCTCTTTTAATTTCATCCAACCTTAGATCTTGAATCTCCATGATATTCTCAGCAACTTTCATATTGAAGACTTCTTCTAAATCATTCATCTTCAAGGAGTTTCTTCAAGATCAAAGTTATTGGGTTTTTGAGCCCTTGGTGGTGAAGGACTTAGAAAAAGAAACAAATCAAGAAGCTTTGGAGGATCTTCAAGAGGTAAGAGGGAGATCCATCTCACCAACCAAGCATGGTGGTGAGAGATGGTATTTTATTTGATGGATGTGGAATCCATGTGACGATTCATATCCATGGTCATGTAATAATTTGTGGGTGTTTATAAGCTTTGATTAATTTTCTATGCTTGATATGCTTTGCATGATTTTATAGCTTTGATGATATGCTTGATATGCTATACATGCTTTTATGGCTTTGATGGTATACTTATATTATTTATGATGAAATATATATGTATATGCCATGACTTGATGGTGGAAAGGAAATTGATTTTTGACTCCAATAGCCAAGGAAGAGCTACGGTTTTGATGCCCTTGATTAGGGTTCATGTTGAAAATTTTCAAGAACAAAAGAATTGATTTTTGAGTACTTAGAACATGGTGGATTTCGAACAAGACACCTCAAGATAGGTGTTCACAAAATTAATATTTTCTTGAATGATGAAAATGGATGTTTAGAAAAGTAAGGAAAATAAACAAAGAATTTATTTTTCAAAGAGTACATGAATACGATTTTAAAAGGATTTTTATTGATTTATTTTGTGTAAAAAGTTTCTAAGTGTTTTACTAAACATGAGATTTAAATGAAAATAGCAATGATAATTTTAAGGATTTGCAAAGAAAGTGAACAAGGTTTTGTAAGGAAAGTAAAAATGATTTTGAACAAATGGGTTTGGTTTTTATGACCATCGGTATTTCGGTTTTGAAAATAAAGAATTTTTAATGGTTTTGTTTGTGTAAAACCATATCAATTTAGGAGGAAAATATTTGATGGCTTCAATGGCCAAAGACTCTACGATTTTTGGAGGTTGGAATAATTTTGGTTTTTATGAAACAAAGTAATTTTAAAGTGGAAACAAAATGTTTGAACAAAATGTTTTAGTATACGGATTTTGGAAAGGGAAATCAAAGTATTTTATCACTTGAGAAATGAACTTTCATATGAAAATGAAAAAGAAAAGTTGCAAGGGTTTGAATCTTAATTTGTTTTGAAGAGAATTGATTTTAGAATTGATTTGGGAAAAATGGAGAATATAATGGTGTTTTGAAAATTTACTAACGTATAACTTATTTTCAAGTTTTGAAATACGTTAGAAAATGTTAAGTTTTGAAACGTTGATTTACATCAATGAAAAAGTGATTTTGTGAATTATATTTTGAAAAAGAATTTCTTGAGTAAAGAACCGTGGAAAAATATTTTCTTGAGTAAGAAAATATATTAAATGAAGTGTAAAGTTATATTATTTTGAGAAAAGTTAAAAAGGAATTTTTAAAGGTCAAGAAATATTTTTGAAATTAAATTATGGCAAAAAATTATTTACGTATCTTAAAAATATGATTTTTAAGTTACGTAATATGGAAAAATATTTCTACGCGATTTTAAATACGTTAAAATATTTCTACGCGATTTGAATTACGTTTAAATATTTTGCGTAATCTGAATTACTATTGAAAAATCACTACGTGATGGAAAAATAATGAATTATTTTTACGTGATTGTGAAAATGAAACGGAAATATTACGTAATTTTGAAAACACGACGAAAGTGTTTTATAACTATGAAAATGTGATAACATGATTTTTGCTATTGAAAATACAGTATAATTTAGTGCATTTTATATGCATTGGAAAGAGATGCTTGTGATTGGATTTGGTGCATTATACATGCATTGGAAAAAACTATATGCGTTGAGGCATATGATACATTGAACAAATGAAATTGAAAAGATTTGGCCCTTTAGGGTTGGACTTGCACGGATATATTCGTGCATTGTATATGGCCCTTGTGGTTGAAGAGGGAATGAGAATTGATAGTGAGGTCTATGATGGATCTTGGGGGCGTCGAGGCGCGGCGGTCGACCAAGTGGACAGCTGGCGAGTACCTTGTGTCACTTGGCGATGCAGTCCGTTGCAACGCATTGACGATACCCGACAAGAACACGATTCTTTTCAACAACCTGGAAGATTGTCTTTGGGCTAAGGCGACAATTGTGAGCATTCTCCTCGAAATTGTGAAAACCTCCATGGAGTTGTTTTTGAAAAACTGAGTCTTTGTGCACATGCATAATCTGAACATTTTATATCTGCATGATATATTAATTGAGGGATATTGGTTATAACAATTGTTTTGAATACTTGGATGATGATAATGATAATTAGAACATTATTGTAATTTGTTGTTTATGATAATTAAACTAATAAATGATTAGATGATGATAGTTGATTAATGCTGATAGCATGATTATGGTATGATCTATCTGTATGATATGTTGTTTGTGTTATCTCTATACTGCCATGTTGGTATTGGCGTAGGTAATCTCACCTCTTTGTTATGTTGTTTTGTTGTGTCTGTACTGTTAAAATCAAATAATAGAAGGATCGAGTTGTCTTAGACATAACGGGTGATGGATACTCTGAGATTGGTGACAACAATAAGGAGTGGACATTCAGGACTCGAAGGTGTGCAGTGTTGACAAAGAACAGAATGTAGAACAGATGTCTGGTGCAACAAGATGGATACACAACAGAATAAGTATGATAAGTTTTAACGTTAGTGTTGTACCGTGCTATTGAGTAGGACCCGTCATGGGGTTTACTACTGTTAAAAAAAAAGAGTCTGTTAATTTTATATTTCTCTTTAAATTATGAAATATTAATTAGTGTCAATATTGCATAATGAATAGTTGAAATATGATTTTCAACATTACCTAATATTTTCAGTAAATTTATGTTTCAGTAAAGAAGAAATTTTAAAACTCATCTTTTTATAACTCAAACCTTGTGTGAATTTCTTTTCAGATTATGAGTTGGGAGTCAGACATGTGATACCCTAGGGAGGGTGTTACAAATTTTCCATATTTATTACTCTTAACCAAGCAATTTATGCTATTTTCCTGAGTTAAAATAGCCATTTTGTATATTCTGTGTTGCGGCAAAGTGCCTAAATTAACTCAATTTGTCACAAAATTTAGTAGACATGTTGAGCATGTATTAAGCTACCTTTGTAATTTTATACAAGCCTAACATGCTAAAAATAGGATGTTACATGGTTCATGTGATGCCGTAGCGTGATGCTCTCAGGTGCATCCACGCCTCGACATGATTCTCAGACACACCGCCACACACGATGTCTATCTATAGAATTCTGTAGAAAACCAGCACCTGGTATTGTTCCATTGGTGCATTTAATGAGATTCAGCCATTCCAAAACAATTTCTAGGTGATTCTAAGTTCCTAATTAGTTCATTAACACATAAGAATCATCAATTACTAACTTAAACCACTAACTTTGGATTCAAGACCAAAATCACTCATCAAAACCTATTTTCTCCACTTTGTGCATCAAAGGTCCAAATGAGGAGTTCTAAGTTCCTAATTCAAACTCATGCCATGAATAAGTCATAAACAACCATTGAAACACATTCAAGCAAGAAAAACATTCCAAACACCTCTAAAATCCAATTTGACCTATTATGCACCATATATGCATAAGTGGTGAAAATGGAGAAAAGAAGCTATAAATGGACTCTAATCCCCTACATTATATAGCTGAGATGAAGCTCAAAGCTTTGGATAATCTCAAACCTTAGTCTTCCCTTTAGCTTTCCTCTTCTCTTCTTCCTCTTTTTCTCTTTGGCTTCCTCCTGCACTTGTTGTTGTGCTTGCTGTTTTGTGAGTGAGAAAAGAGTGGAAGTAAGATAGGAAAAAAGTGAACTTAAGTGATATAAACAGGGGCTGTCGTTTCATGACTTAAAACACTTAAGGTATTTCATTGATACACCTTGATCTTCTAAAAACACTTAGATTTACCTAAATCAAGTTTTCTAACTTCCAACAACTTTAAAATAAATACTAAGATTCATATAAATTGTTATTTCACCATTATCTTATTTTTTCATATCTACTGGTAGTCAAACCAACATTAAATGCACAACCAATATGCCTAAAAATATCAAACTAACTCTGATTATCTTGAAACTTTAATTACATCTTACTTAGCTCATTTATGACTTAGAACCAAATTATCCCTATTTGTTTCCCTTATCTAAGCAATTTATGCTATTATTTGAGTCATTTTAAGTTACTTTTCATTTTCCAAGTTGCAACAAAGTACCTAAACTAACTCAGTTTGCTACAAAATTAAATAGGTATGTTAAGCAAGTATACTACCTATATAGCCATATACAAGACTAACATTTTATGGAGGATATTACACCACCATCCTCCATAACCAACATCCCATAAACCATCTTCAACCACCACACCCACAACACTAAACCATCCTTCACCGTGTTCACCCACATAACCACCACGTCACCCAAACAGCCCTTTCATCCCATAAATGCACCAAGCACCCGCAACCGTATAACCTCTCGTTGTACCTCACTTAAAAAAACAAAGACATCCTCTGTTTTTGCCAAAAAACCTCCACGCGTGAACCAGCAGCTCCGCCCCTGCAACCTGCAATCTAGTAGAGCAACCACAAACCTAGATTTGCAGCCTACAAACCCCTAAGATCACCGTGACCCCAACGTTCAACCGCTTCAAGCTAGATCCACCATCGAACTAGCGGTCACGTGACCACCAGATGCAGCCACCATTGCCCCTTGTTCTACGCATCCTCCACTGTGAATCAGCTTACGCAGTCGCCCGTCATTGCTCGAGTCAGCACCCCACCACTTGAGACATAGTCGTGCCACCCACACACCACCACGAGCCTCCCCCTCTAGTGCTTACCTTTGTGACTAAGTTTGAGTTTTTTTTTTCTTTTAATAAGGGTTCTAAAAAAAGCCATCCTATTTTCTATATGTTTTCATTTTTTTTTTTCCTTATTATTATTATTATTATTATTATTATTATTATTATTATTATTATTATTATTTTTTTTTTATTTATTATTATTATGTCTTTTATTTTTATTTAGTTTAATTTTAAAATTGTCTTTTTTTTTTTTTTAGTTGGGTGGGAGACACCCGTTTGAGCCATTTTTAAACTTAGTGTAAATTTTAATTTTTGGTTGCTAGTTTATTGTAGTGCATATATTTTTTTTAGCTATTGAAAAATAAATTTAAAAAAAAATTAAAATGAAGTTTTATTTTTTACAAAAAAAAAAATCTTTAAATTCACACAAATGACCAATGATAATGATTGAATAGCGGATGCTATCTTGAGTGTCATTTGGATCATAAGAGTTTATTGAGTAGCTTGGTGCTAACTTGAACCTTGTGTAAGAATAGATTTGTTTTCAAACAAAATTTCTTTTTAAAAAAAATATTTTCCTTAATCAAAATTAAGCAACCCATAATTATTTTCTAAAGAACTACGTGACTTTGAGTTCCTTATTGCATCCAGGGATACGTAGGACCGAAACTCTTATTTCATGAAGTCAAAAATTAAAATTTCACAATTTAGTTGTTTCTTTTTTTCTTTTCTTTGAAAAAAATAGTTACAAGGTTTTTAATAGGAGTAAAAAAATATATATATTTGAGATTATCAAGTTTTGCATAACTAACTTAAGGTATCATGTAACGCACCTAGATCTAACAACCGCGGCACAATCGTCATTATACCACAGTTACTAAATCCAAGTGTGTCACAGTCATGATAACAATCATTCAATTCTCAGGAGTCTATATATATATATATATTTTTGGCAATATGCATAAGTAGAAAATACGAGCCTCGAATGAAATATAAATATATTCGACCCATAATACAATCACAAAATAGAATCATATTCCTTATATATATTTTATAGTCAATTTACACAAAGCACTGATAACATAGAATGTAATAATTACAGAGTCAAATAAAATACAGCGGAAATAAAAACATTAAAAGGGAGAAGTAGTAACCCAGGGATGGGTACTACCAGCAGACAAGGCCGCAACCCCATATGCACATGACACTCAACGTCCTAGTTGACACAACAGGCATCAATGCCTCCACGCGGCTGCACCCTACGAAATCGAAGAAATCTTGTCCAAATTCGCAACCCCATCGGCAAGGCGTGGTTCCTCATCATCCTCTTCCCGGCCTTTTGTCAAATATGAATATAAAACAGCAATACAGAAATATAGGAAAGAGGTGAGACACCCGTCATTCATTACCACTATTGGCAGCAAGAAAATAGCACGGCGCAAAGTGCCCACCCAGTAATACAGTTCATATATTTATCAATAACAACAGCGGAAATTATAACAAAAGCAATTCAATTCTAAGCGATAATCAGAGTCAATAACAACAGTGATATTTATAGTAAAGGTAGAACTACAGTAAGCAATAGCAGGCAGATCACAATAGTGTTTCCAAGAATCAGCACAATAATCAGATAATCATTTACAGGTATTCATGCTCAACAGTTTGTAAGACCAGTAATGAACGATGCACAATGCATGCTTTACCAATTCTTACTCCATGGAGCTAGACTCAAACAGTCGGAGAGAAAGATCAGGAGACGTGTCTGTAACTCGGCTGCCGCGGCCAAAGTGCTATAATCAATATTTTCCACGTGCACATCAGGCATTGTACAGACAGTCCACGCTCGATCACGACATAGGGCAGTGTCTCGGTCCGGATCGTCGGTGCGTTTGCATCAGTCTGCCCCACGGACAGAAGAGCTACCAACTGCCCATTGTGAAGGACCTGCACCCCGACGCCCCCAAGGTCATCACATGACCTACACTTGTCTATTTGCACCCGCACCAAGGTGTGTTCAATCTCCTAGGCAACTTGGCCTTACAACAGTCCACAAGGACATTCGCAATGCATAAGACTCTATGCATGAATATGTATGATCAACATCACATACTATTCCATAATATGCCACAATTGGCTCAAATAAGCATTAATACAACATTGGTCACTCATATGGACCCACAATATCATAATATTGAAATCAAATAAGGTAATATACTTTTAGGGTCCATTATGCGTTCTTATTCAGGATTTTCTATCCTTACAAGAATCCATCACTAAGTAAGTTTCCAACTCGCGTTATGCTCAAGTCTCTTGATACCAATCACTTAGTTTTTATTCTACATGGGATCAATCCAATTCCTAAAATCCATGATCAAAATCGTGGCTTCCTAAAGTCCACTACTAACATCAATTTCTCCCATTTTATGCATTGATTTCTTGATATCTCCTACTTAGGTTTTAGTTCACTAAGTTCATTCCAATTCCTTATAGTTTCCATCTAAAACCGTGACTTCAAATTAAGTTAAATAACCCTTAAAACTCTCCATCTCAAATTCCCAACATTAACATTCACATCTCCAATTACTTAGCTTCATCTCACAGTTACCTAGTTGGTTCTGTTCTGGGCGCCTAGGCACCATCTCTGTAGCGCCTGAGCGCTGGTAGAGCGCCTGGACGCTGACCACGAAGCGCCTGAGTGCTAACCAGGCCGCGTCACAGGGAAAACTTTCTGGGCATGGAGCGCCTAGGGCGCTCATGCACGCGCGCTGGCGCTAGTGCATTAACGGGGTTCCCGGTCGTTTCTGCAGAGCCCTGACCCATCCTTTATCATAGTTTCTCATTTATTTTCCACAATCCAAAGCATGATTCATGTCCTCTAAATACAAAATAACAATATATATGTTCATGACCATCAAGGCACATAATGTAAATCCATATATTCATACAAATCAACAACCATAAAATCATGGAAATAACATAGTATAACAAAGAGGGAAATCCAACATGGATTCCCTTATCAACACAACACACAAGACATTTCCTTACTACCAAGAGTGGTTGAAGAGGATCATCTTCCTCTTACTTAAATGAAGACAATCACAAGGATGCTTCTCCTTTTTGCTCTTGATTTTTGTTTTCCCCCTTCAAGAAAAACCCTAGGGTGAGAAATCCCCAATGTGTTCATTCCAATCATAGAAAAATAACTCCTTGGCCACATAAGTGACCAATAAAATGAAAATGAGAAGAAGATAGAAGAAAGTTGAAGACTTTACCTCAAAAGCTCTAAGCTTTAGCTTCAATGGTGAAAAATGGAAGAAGAAGAAGAGGAAGAAGAAGAACCCAGGAAGGCCACAAGGAAAATGGTCTTGAAATGATGGAAGAAGCTAGATATGGAAGTGGTGAAGTAAGGAATGAAAATGGTGAATGGTGAGCGTGGACGGTGGAGGAGGAGGAAGAATAAGAAGAGAAGAAGAAGAAGAAGAAAAGAAACGTAGAAGAGAAGAAGAGAAGGTGAAATAAAATGAAATGTGATTATTGGGCTTTTCAAGGGCCATCTGCCGTGTAAGAAGAGTGGGGAGGGAAGAGAGAGAAAAGTGAAATGGGAGGAAGCTTCCTAGAAATTTTCCAAATAAGTTTTTGAATTAATTTAACTTTTATTTTGAAAATAAAGCTAAAGGGGCTTGACACAAGGTAAATTTTGAACAGTGTGATAGGATTTTTATTACATGTTATTATTTATTGGACAATAATCATAGCTGGTAGAAGTCAGCATTAATAAATCTGACAGATTAATTCTTCGCAGTATTTTATTATTTCATCTGTTAAAATTTCTCGAAAGACGTGAACCCTTGTAAACCGTGTCCAGTCTCGGGTTTAGTAAGATACCCCGTCGACGTTTCCACAGATCAAGGTTATCGGGAAAAATATTTCATTTTCCCAGCTCGACTCAGTGCACACGCAAAACGAAGAATATATTAAAATATTCGTCGTTTCTGAAAAATTCTGAAAGAATTCACATAAATTACAAATATTAGAAAATGACTATTCGTAATAAAATTTTCCAACTTTAGGAGCGTTACAGTGGTTTTGCCAATTCTTCCCAATGTGCACGCAAAACGAGGAATAACATTAAAATATTCCGCGTTCCCAGAAAAATCCAGAAAAATTCCTAAAAATCCCAAATATTGTAAAATGACCATTTATCCTAAAATTATAAATTTTCGGGATGTTACATATCATCTCAGGACGAATGTATTAGGGGTATTGTGGGATTAAGTTTTCACCCTTCCCTATACGTAATCGACTCCCGAATTCAATCTAATTTCAAAGACTATTTTCTACGAAAGGTTTTCCAATTTTCCTAATTCAAATAAAATTGGTAGCAACTTCATTTTCCATGTAAAATCATATTTGTTCACCGCTCCCATCGCAGATCTCAAAGTATAAAGACACATCCAAGTGACCTTCTCCTATTTGATAAGACAAGAATAAGTTTGTAGATGCCTTGGCCACTTTGGCTGTAATGACCAAGTTGGATATTCACAATAATGTCCAACCCTTCCAAGGGAAGACACATAGTGAGCCTATGTATTGTGCCAAATCGGAAGGTGAGCTAGATGGTAAACCTTGGTATCATGATATCAAGAATAACATTTAGCATAGAGAATACCCAACTGGGGCAAATGAAGTGAATAAGAAGACTATTTGTCAGTTGGCAATGACCTTTCTCTTGAACGGGGAGGTTTTGTACAAAAGGAGTCATTATGATACCTTGCTTAGATGTGTGGATGCTTGTGAAGCTCATATAATCATGATTGAAGCCAATGAAGGAATCTGCAGAACTCATGCTAAGATCATATGATGGCACGAAAAATTCTAAAGAGTGGCTATTATTAGTCCACTAAGAAAACAAACTGCATAGAATATGTTTGAAAGTGCCAAAAATGCCAAATATATGTAGATTGAGTCAATGCATCTCTATTCCCCTTGCACGATTTGATATCTCCATGGCCTTTCTTGAGTGGGGAATAGATGTCATTAGACCCATTTTGGTGGCAATTGACTATTTCACCAAGTGGGTAGAAGCCTCCTCTTATGCCAATGTCACTCAAAAAGTGTTTTTGAAATTTCTCAAAAGAGATATTGTCTACATATATGGAATTCTAGAAAGGGTAATAACAAATAATGCTACCAATCTCAATGGTGCTGAGATTCAGAAGTTTGGTGAAAATTTCAAAATCAAGCATTATAATTCAGCTCTCTATAGACCTCATATGAATGATGCAATTAAAGCAGCAAATAAGAATGTCAAGAAAATTATTGCTAAAATGGTAGTGAACTACAAAGACTAGCATAAAATGTTATCTTATGCTTTGCACGCGTATCGTATCAATATACGATCAAGCACTAGGGCAACACCTTTCTCTTTGGTGTATGGGATGGAGGCTTTCTCTCCCATAGGAATTAAGATATTTGTCATGAACAATTGTATCAAAGCAGAATGGCTAGAGCTTTTAACAAGAAAGTTCGTTCTAGATAATTTTGTTTAGGAGATTTGGTTTTGAAGATGATTCTTCCTAATCAAGAGGATGCTAGAGAAAAATAGGCTTTGAGTTATGAAGGCCCTTATATAGTTAAGCAAGCATTTTTTGGAGGAGTATTAATTTTGTAGAATATGGATGGAGAAGAATTACCAAGGCCTGTAAACACTGATGCTATCAAGAGATTCCACGCTTAAAAAAAGAAAAGAAAAAAGCTCGTTAGGTTAAAAACCCGAAAGGGCAACCTAAGCAAAAGTTAAAGCAATAATAATAATAATAAAAAGGCTCGCTAGGTTGAAAACCCGAAAGGGCAGCCTAAGAAAATTTAAGGCAAATAAATAAGAGAAATCTCAAAGAAAGATGGCCTAAAATTCCTTGAAAGGTTCACCCAAACTAGGACAATTTTTATTTGCATTTGATTGGCCACACAGGGACAACTTCATTTGCATTCAATTGGATATACTGCGGCAACTTATTTGGATAAATTCATCATTGTCTTCATCGATGATATCTTGATCTATTCAAAAAATTTGGAGGATCATGTTGAACATCTCGGTATAGTTCTTCAGATTTTGAAGCAGAAAAAGTTGTACGCCAAGTTATTGAAGTGTGAGTTTTAGTTGAACGAAGTTAAATTCTTGGGCTATGTGATTTTGAAGGAAGGAATTGCTGCAGATCCATCAAAAGTGGAAGTTGTTCTACAGTGGGAAAGGCCGAAGATGGTGACAGAAATCCGAAGCTTTGTTAGATTAGCCAGATATTACCGGAGGTTCATCGAAGGGTTCTCTAAGATTGCTGGACCTCTCACCTAACTCACAAGGAAGAATCAAGCTTTTGAATGGATGGATGCTTGCGAAGGAAGTTTTCAAGAGTTGAAAAGGAGACCAACTACTTCACCAGTGTTAGTTCTGCCTAACCCAAGCGAACCATTCGAAGTATACTGTGACACTTCATACCAATGACTAGGGTGTGTCCTTATGCAAGGCGGAAAAGTGATGGCTTATGCTTCAAGACAATTGCAAGTGCATGAGAAGAACTACCCAACGCACGACCTGGAGTTAGCTGCTGTTGTATTTGCTTTGAAGATATGGAGACATTTTCTCTATGGAGCAACATTCAACGTCTTTAGTGATCACAAGAGCTTGAAATATTTGTATGATCAAAAAGAGTTGAACATGAGACAACAAAGATGGTTAGAATTCCTGAAAGGCTATGATTTCCAACTTTAGTATTACCTTAGAAAGGCAAATGTTGTGGCTGATGCCTTAAGTAGGAAAACAATCAACGTTTCTACCATGATGATCAGAGAATAGGATTTGATAGAACAATTCAGAGACGTATGCTGTAACATTCTGAAAATCAATAATTTTGTGATAAATAATCATTTTATAATATTTGTGATTTTTAGAAATTTTTTTGGATTTTTCTGAAAACGCGGAATATTTTAATATAATTTTTCGTTTTGTGTGCAAACTGAACAGAGTCAAAAAAATGAGATATTTTTCACGAGGACCTTGAACTGTGAAAACGTCGACAGAGGATCTTACTAAACCCGAGGCTGGACACGATTTATGAGATTTCATGTGTTTCGAGAAAATTTATCTGACAGGATGAAAAATCGCTGTGTAATTTTATCCGCTAGACAATTTATACTGACTTCTGTCAACTGTAACAATTGTCCATTGGATAATAGCATGTATTAGAAACCCTATAACCTTATCCTAATGCAATCCACTTCATGTCAAATTAAACCCACTTTAATTCAAATTGGTGTACTTTCTTCAAAGCTTCTTTGAGAAGCTTTGACCACCAAATGACTAAGATACCCTTGGCTTGTTAGAGAAGCCATTCCCTCCCCTTTATCTTGTGTGTGTGCCGTGGCTTTGGAGCCCATTATAGGGGGACTAAGGCTTGATTTTGCTTCTCATTTTACTACCCAAAAAGTCTAACACACCAAAAAGCTACCAACTTTTCTCTTCATTCTCTCTTCACCATTTTCTCTTTTCTTCTTCCTCTCCTCCATTTCCTCTCCACGGCTACAACCATCTTGGGAGACCATTTTCACTTTCTCACTTTACTACCACTATTTCTATTCTTCTCTTCCCATTCCAAACCTTTTCTCTTTAGAGATTTTCTTCAAAATCCAACACTTTCTCTCTCTAGTTTCTTCTTCGAATTTCTCTCCTCCTTCTCTCTTCTTCCTCTTCTCAACCATGAAATTCCATCCACCATTAGAGATCATTCTCTTCATTTTTTCTCTTCATAAACACCATTTCTACACTCCTCTCAACCTCCTCTACAACTTCTATTTGAAGGGTTTTCTTCAAAAACTAACTTTTCCTCCATTGTCATCCAAGACAAAGCTTCAAGCTTTAAGGTAAAGTTCTCATTTTTCTTCCTCTTTCTCTTCACTTTCGTGCTCTAGGGTCTCATTGGAGACTAAAGATCCATTCTTTACCATGTTTAATGTTGGTTCTTGATGATTGAAATTTTAGGGTTCTTGGAGACCCAAAAACCAAAATCTTCAAGAGGCAAGTAGGAGCCCATTTTCATGTTCTTCCTTAAGGTAAGAGGGAGATTACTCACTTCAACCATTATTGGTGGTGAGGAGACTTTTGTGTGTTTGTTGATGGAGAAATCCATCTTTGTGTGCTTACTTTGTTGGGTGATTTTACATGTTTATGTATCCCTAATTGAGATTGATACTTGTATAATGATTATGAATGTGTTGGATGTGTTAAATATGCTTGATCATGTTAGGGTTGTTAAATGGAAAATTTGGAGTTTCCTACCCTAACATGGTGCCACGATTTTGACTAAAAATTTGAGTTGTAAATTGATTTTTATACATAAGTGAAATGAAGCTTATGTAATTAAAGGTTGAATGATAATATTGAAATTAATGAATGGAAAGTTTCAAGGGTTTAATACCCAAGATGAAGGCCACGGTTTTGGCTTGGAACCCTGAGGGATTGAATTGATTTTGGGTGAACAAAAATTTAAGTGATTTGATATCAAAAGACTAGTGCATAAAAAGGAATTAAATTGGAACTTTGAAGACTTGAGGGGCCACGGTTTTGACCCAAAATAACAAGAGTTTAGATTAAACTTGTGAGTAATAACACTCATGTAATTGGACATAAAAGAATTGATGATCATAATGGAATTGATTATGAAAAACTTAGGTTTTTCCTAATACTATGGATGTCACAGTTTGATAAGAACCTAGGAATTTAAATTTGGTTTGCAATAAGAATCAAGTGAAGGTTAAATGGTTAAGTATTGAATAATAATGTTAAATGAAATAAATGGAAAGTTTAGGGGGTGTACTACTCCAATGGGGAGCCACAGTTTTGGCTTTAGATTTCAAGAGATTGGATTAATTTTGTGAGAAATGTGATTTGCGTGATTTGGCATTAAATGACTAATACATCAAATGGAAGGAAATTTAGAAAGTTGGAGGCTTGTGAGGCCATAGTTTTGAGGGCTATTGAATTTAGAAATTGTCATAGTTGATCAAGACATAAAACATTGTAAAGGTTGAATTCCATAATATGAAATGGTGATAATTGATAAACCATGAATATATTGATGTTGGAAATTGGTTCTAGGTTGTTGTGGGGTCCCTTATGTAGGGCTAAGTACTTGTTGATTTAGTACATGATGAGATATATGTATTGATATTGAGGAATGCTCATGTGCCATTGAGGCAATGCTTTGATAAATGTATCATTAACATAATGTATTGACATTGAGAATGAATATATATATATATATATATGTCATTGTGGCATGCTTATGATGAAAGCATCATTGATAAACATACATGATTGGACATTGCGTCGTCATGCATATATGTTGTCCGTTGGACATTGTTGTAAAGGCGATGTATGCCTAGGAGTTTGAATAACACCTATGTGCAGGTGCGAATAGACTAAGCGTAGGATCATAGTGGTTGGCCTTGGGGGCGTCGGGGTGTGGGTGCCTCATCATGGATAGTTAAGAGCTCCTCTGTGCCGTGAGGTAGACCGATGTAAACACACCGACGATTCGGACTGAGACACTGTCCTATATCGCGATCAACTGTTGAGGTTCCATGTATAAGCCATTGTTGCACAAATATTTTTATGAGATGAAGCACACTATTTTTAAAGGCTAATGATATACTGGCATTACTCCTTGATCATTCACTCTGAAAATGTTGATGTCTAGCTCCATGGATTAGGATTTGTGGTACCATAATGCATTATGCACTGTTCATTATCGGTCTCATAAATTGTTGAGCATGAACACTTGTGACTGTGATAAAATCTGTTTTATTTTTGTAACAACTGTCTGGATGTTGTACTGATTGTTTGAGATATTATTACGACCTGGTTATTGTTATTGATTCTTACTATTGCTGTAATTGTACTGCCTTGCTATAAATTTTACTGTTACTGTTAATGAATATATGAACCGTATTGCTACGTGGGCGCCCTGTGCCATGTTGTTTTCTTACTGCCATAATGGCAATGAAAGATGGGTGTCTCGCCTCTTTATTTCATTACTTTGTCTTATGTTGCGTTGAATAAAGACCGTGAAGAACCCAAGTTGGATTTACTTAGTTTATTGTTGGAGAATCGACTTTTGTTTTCTTGTGATGGCGTCTACACAGCCTCTTCTGTTACGTACGTGGATACAGTTTTATAGTGTCTTGGAAGCCTAGCATTTTGATCGTGAAGCAGGGCGTGTTACTTACATTGGGGATGTGACCCTTGTTCAGTGCAGTAATGAACCTAAAGATGGTACAAACATATCTTATGTTCTTGTACGCGTGGAGTTCCCTATACCCATTGGGGAGATGTGGGATAGCCACCGCCTCTTCCCTAGAGAGGTTTCGGTTATAACGCATGTTCGTACTCCCATCCGTCTGGAAGTGTCACAAGGGTGAGTATTACCTATCGGGAATGCTGAAGAAGATCAGGTGCATGACCATTCCATTCATGTGTTAGACTTCGGGGAAGGCCGAACTTTTATATGGTAGTTATGTTATGTCATGTAAAACCTGAGTTTAATATTGTTATAAGCTATTTAATGCATTGATTATGGATATGTATTTTATATTAAACTGATGGTGTATTTGGAATGTAAGTCGATATAACTATATTTCATATTGTGGCTCATACTTTCTATTTATGCATCGAGACATAACTTATTATGTTTAAATTATTGTAACCTGAAACTGTGACACGCCTGGACTTAGTGGCTGTCGTATAATGACGATTGTGCTGCGGTGGCCGGATCTAGGTGTTACATATGGTCTTTTGTGGAACTAATGCCAAGAAAAATTTGCATGAACATGGTCATTATTTCGAATGATTTAATGGAAGATATTTAAGAAAAGTAGAAGGTTGACAAATTCTTGCAAGAGGAAAGAGAGCTGATGAAGCAAGGCGGTATATCAACATTAGAGGAAGGAAGCGATGGAATTTTAAGATTCCAAGGTAGGGTCTGTGTGTCAAAGGTTGAAGAACTCAAGAAGTATATACTCGAACATGCTCATAAGAGTCAGTTGAATATGCGTCCTGGAATGACCAAAATGTACCAAGATTTGAAGAAGTTATTTTGGTGGCATGGAATGAAAAGAGATATTGCTAGATGCGTATCTTCCTGTCTGGTTTGTTAGAAAACAAAGATTGAACATCAAAAACCGTCAAGATTGTTACAACCCTTATCTATTCCCGAATGAAAATGGGATAGTATTGTCATGGACTTTGTTGTCGGATTGCCAAAGACCAGAAGAGGATATGATTCAATATGGGTGATTGTGGATCGAATTACGAAGTCAACACATTTCTTGCTGATCAACATAAAGTATTCATTGGAGAAGTTGACTCAGTTGTACATCGGTGAAATTGTCAGACTACATGGTGTGCCTACAAGTATCATTTTTGACAGAGATCCCAAATTTACATCGAAGTTTTGGCAAAGTCTTCAAGAAGCAATGGGGACAAAGCTACATTTAAGTTCTGCTTACCATCCTCAAATCGATGGTCAATCAGAAAGGACAATTCAATCATTGGAAGA
Organism: Ormosia emarginata; assembly: GCA_029884605.1. Lineage (NCBI taxonomy): Eukaryota > Viridiplantae > Streptophyta > Magnoliopsida > Fabales > Fabaceae > Ormosia > Ormosia emarginata. The sequence goes on from JAQQTP010000074.1 coordinate 7,503,467, forward strand.
TTTGCTGAGAACTTGTGCCATAAAACAGACTGGAAGTTAGGCTGAAGTCTTACCATTGATAGAATTCACCTACAACAATAGTTATCATTCGAGCATAGGGATGGCTCCTTATGAGGCTCTATATGGGCGAAGGTGCAAAACACCTTTATACTGGTATCAAGATGGAGAGCAACTTACAGTTGGACCTAATCTTATTTAGCAGACAACTGAGAAGGTCAAGATGATTCAGGAGAAGATGAGAACGACTCAAAGTCGACAAAAGAGCTATGCGGACAAAAGGAAGAAACTGTTTGAATTTGAGGAAGGAGAGCATGTGTTCTTGAAAGTCATGCCTATGACTAGGGTCAGTCGGGTTCTCAAATCTAGAAAACTCACTCCTAAATTCCTTGGACCTTATCAAATTCTTCATCGGATAGGTCCAGTTGCTTATCAGATAGCTTTACTACCTTTCCTTTCAAATCTCCGCAATGTTTTTCATGTGTCACAACTCCAAAAATACATTCCAAGCCCTGATCATGTCATAGCACCTGATTCAGTACAATTAAAGGAAAACTTGACTTATGAAACAACTCCTGTAAGGATTGAGGATAGGAGAATGAAGCAACTCAGAGGGAAAGACATTCCATTAGTGAAAGTGATCTGGAACGAGACAACCGGAGATGTGACATGGGAACTGGAGGATAAGATAAAGGAGCAATACCCAGAATTATTATAAGATATGAATATTTCGAGGACGAAATTCTTATTTGATGGGGAGAGTTGTAACACCCCAAAATTTATTTATTTCATTATAAATATTCATTTTACAATAATTGTGATTTTTGGGAATTTTTTTGAATTTTTTTGATTATTTTTTAGAATGCAGAATATTTTAATATTATTTCTCATTTTGCGTGCAAACTGAGTGGAGATGAGAAAATGAGATATTTTTCTCGAGAACCTTGATCTGTGGAAACGTCGATGGTGGATCTTACTAAACCTGAGGCTGGACATGATTTATGAGGTTTCACGTTTTTTGAGAAATTTTATCTGATAAATTAATAAATCACTGTGTAATTTTTATCCGCTGGATAATTAATACTGACTTCTGTTAATTGTAACAATTGTCCATTGGATAATAGCATGTATTAAAAATCTTATCACATTATCCTAATGTAATCCACTTTATGTCTAATCAAATCCACTTTAATTCAAATCTATTGTATTTTAATCAAAGTTTCTTTAGAAGCTTTGACCACCAAAAGATTAAGTTACCCTTGGCTTGTTGGGGAAGCCAATTTCCCCATCCCTCTTTCTCTCAATGCCGTGGAAATGGTAGCCCAAGGGGAGCAAATTTTTGCTCCCCCCACTTAACACATTTTACCAAATTTCTCTTATTTGCATACAACAATTTCTCTCTCTTCAAATTTCATCTTCTATTTCTCTCCATTTTCCCTCTTCTTCTCCTCCTTGACCCATGGTTTGCAGCCCTATTAGTGACCACTTCTTTTCATTTTCTCTCTTCATTAACACAATTTTTACACTCCCCTCAACCTCCTCTACACTTGCTATTTGGAGAGTTTCTTCAAAATCCATCATCACCTCCATTGTCTTCTAGGACCAAGCTTCCAACTTTAAGGTAAAGTTTCCATTTTTTCTTTTCTTTTTCTTCATTTTTGTGTTCTATGGTTTCATTGGAAACCATAGATCCATCTTTTACCAAGCTTGGTGTTGATTCTTTGAGTTTGAAATTCTAGGGTTCTTGGAGACCCCAAAACCGAAACCATCAAGGAGCAAATAGAAGGCCATTTTCATGTTCTTCCTTTAAGTAAGAGAGAGATTTACTCACTTCAACTATTATTGGTGGTGAGGAGACCTTGTGTGATTGTTTGATGGAGAAATCCATATTTGTATACTTACTTTGTTTGATGAGTTTGCATGTGTATGTGTTTTTAATTGAGGTTGATGATTGAATAATGATTTTAAATGCATTGGTGGTGTTAGAATGTTTGGAAATGTTAGAATTAATAAATGGAAATTTTGAGGGTTTACTACCCCATTGGAGGCCACGGTTTTGGCTTGAAATTCCTAGGGTTGGAATTGATTTGTGTAAAATAAAATTTATGTGATTCATTATGAGAATATTAAGGCATGAAATGAAAATTTTGAGGGTTTCCTACCCTAATGTGAGACCACGGTTTTGGCCTTGGAATTTAAGGGATTGAATTGATTTTGTGTGAAATAAGATTTAAGTGATGAGATATCAAGTGATTAATGCATAAAATGGAAAGAAATTGGAACTTTGAAGACCTAGGGAGGCCACGACTTTTAGAGAAAATTTTGGATTCCACAACATGTGATTGTGATGATTGATGAACCATGTATAAATAAATGTTGATGTTGAGAATTGGTTCTATGTTATTGTGAGTTCCTATGTGGGACTAAGTACTTGATAAAAATTATGACATGTTGATATCGAGAAATGATCATATGCCATTGTGGTATGCTTTATGATTAATGTATCATTGATAAACATACATGATGTACATTGCGTCATCATGCATATGTGTTGTCCGTTGGACATTATTGGAAAGGCGATGTATGTCTAGGAGATTGAATAACACTTATGTGCGGGTGCGAGTAAGCGTAGGGTCATAGTGGTTGGCCCTGGGGGCGTCAGGGTGCGGGTATCTCACAATAGATAGTGGTAGCTCCAATGGGGCCGTGGGATAGACCGATGCAAACACACCGACGATTCGGACTGAGACGCTGTCCTATATTGTGATCAACTGTTGAGGTGCCATGTATAAGCCGTATTGCGCAAATTTTTTTATTAGATGAAGCACACTATTTTTAAGGCTAACGAGATACTGGCATAACTCCTTGATCATTCTCTCCGAAATGTTAGTGTCTAGCTCCACAGAGTCGGAACTTGGTACCATCTGCATTGTGAATTGTCAGTCTCATAATTCATTGAGCATGAATATTTATAATTGTGAAAATACATGTTCTTATTACTACAATTATTATCTGACTATTGGACTGTTAATTGCTGAAGATATTACTGTTATCTGTCTATTATTGTTAATTCTTAATATTATTCATTGTTGTTCTATTTTACTGTCAATTTTATTATTACTGTGTGTGAATATATATGTTGTAATGCTATGTGGGCGTCTAGCGCCATTCTATTTTCTTGCCTCTATTTTGGTAATGAAAGCTAGGTGTCTCACCTCTTTCTGTATTTCAATATTTATGTTTATTCATATACTTCTGAGAAGACGTTCATGAGGAAGAAAAGGAAACACCTGAGTTTTTGGGTTTTTGGCCATACTACGACTAGAGTTGCTGATGATGTCTTCGCGTCCGCGTCAATTTTTGGGGTATGCTAGGATGACCTTTAATGGGGGACCTGATTGTTGGCACATTAACTTGAGCACGGACTGTTGCATTTATCACGAGGAGCTGACTGTGTCTTTGGCGTGGGGCCGCTACAACCTGCCTATTTTTGACTTTACCACTTTTGTTCATTTGGAATTTTACCTTCCTGTTAGAGATTTGTGGGATGACCTTTACTACACCCCACAAGAGGACTCTTTCCTCTCCACTGCTCGGGTTTCGGCTCGAAATTCGGTCGCTCCGATGGCAATTTCACCAGATGAAGAGAACCCTGAGGAGGACCCAGCTACGGTCCCTTCTCGTCAGTCTTAGGGGCTGATACTGTCAGTGGCTACTGATGGCTAACCGTTTATCTTTTTGGGAAGCCTGACGTTTTGTTGTAATTGATGGGTGTATATTTGTATCATCTCGGGTGGGTACATCTTTTACTTTTTGTGTAAATCATGATGTAATTAAACAATCTGTTGCATATATATATATATATATATATATATATATATATATATATATATATATATATATATATATGTTATGTATGGATGTATGGTTTATTTTATGTTGTTTTTTTTTACTACGATTGTTCGAACTATTATCTCGCTACGAAGAAAATCTCCAAATTTATTCTTCTGACACTACTTGTTAATAACATAAAAAAAAAATGTAATTCCATTTAGAAAGGAACTTATACATCTATAAAATGGACCGGCTCTATAGGTTTAAAATAATTATTATTTTCTGCAATTTATTTCGTTTTACGTTTCGAATTATTATGGTGTGACGTTCCTTCTTCGTGAGACACAAGAATAAGGGGCGTTACACTATCTCGGTATTAGAGCCCCGGCTTAAGTTTTCTTTTGGGTCTTGTGGTTTTGGACTGTCTTGTTTGTGCTGTGTGATTCTCTGTGTTTAGTATTCTGAAAGGATATATCTGACTTTCTCTGTGTTTTGTATAGCTTAATCTGAAAGGAGGCATGGCTCGTCGAGGAGATATGACTGCTGCAATTAAGGCAATTTAGAAGATGGCTAAAGCTATACTGTAACAAAACCAGCAAACGGCTCAACAGCAAGAGAGGACTGCACAACAGCTTGAAGCTACATCAGATGCCCAAAACTTGGCTGAGTTTTGTCGCACTACCCCTCCGCAATTTAAAGGAGAATTTGATCCTAAAAAGGCTACTCTGTGGATCAAGGAACTGGAAAAGATATTCACGGGCATGAACTGTGCTAACGACAAGAAGGTGACATATGTAACGTTTATGCTTGTAGGAGACACAGAGGATTGGTGGACCGGAGAACAGAGATTGCTAGAGGCAGAAGATCGAGAGATTACTTGGGCGGTATTGAAAGAAAGATTCTTGACTAAATATTTCTCGGAAAGTGCTAGGCATGCTAAGGAGATGGAGTTTCTTGGTTTGCGACAAGGAAATATGACTGTAAGTGAGTATGCTGCTAAATTTGAGAGCCTATCCAAATTCTCAACCTACTTTCAACACCAACCAAACAAAGCATGTAAATGTCGAAAGTTCGAGGAAGGCCTAAGACACGATGTAAAGAGGGCGGTTATCACTTTGAAGATTAACCAGTTTACTAAGCTACTTGATACGTGTCGCCGGGTGGAAGAATTAGACCCGACGTGAGACACAAGAAACTACAACTTTGGACCTTTTCGGTCTTAAAGAGGAGGAGGCAGTAATGCTAACTGTTACCAGAAAAAGCTTTATTCCAGACCACCTGGAAATCAACAACAGAGATCGCAAGGTGGAAGTCCTGGAAGAAGTCCAGGTAGAACGGGTCAAACAATGGTGTCTACGCTGAGATGCATAAAGTGCGGGAAGGAGCACTACACAAGAGATTGCACGATCAAAGGGATCATCTGCTTCAGATGCGGGAAACCTGGACACATTTCTCGTGATTGCAATCAACCTAAGGCGGAGCCTTCCGTCAATGCTACTATAACTGCTAAACCGCAGGCTGGAGGTAGAGTTTACACCCTGAGTGGTGCTGAAGCCTTTGAATCTGAAGATCTTATACAAGGGGAAGGTGTCATAGAAGGTAATCTTTTAACAATACTGTATGACTCTGGTGCAACTCATTCTTTCATTTCTTACGACTGTGTGAAAAGACTTAGTTTACTTGTGTCTTCTTTGCCTTTTGATTTGACTATTTCAACTCCTACTACTAAACCTGTTGTTACTACCAAAGTCTGTCTAGATTGTCCCTTGATTGTTGAAGGTCCAATCTTTTTTGTTGATTTGATCTGTTTGCCACTATCTCAGTTAGATGTGATCTTAGGAATGGATTGGTTATCTACTAACCATGTCTTGTTAGATTGTTCTAGAAAAACCATCATTTTTCCTTTGTGTAACACCCTGAAAAATAACAATTTTATGATAAATAGTTATTTTATAATATTTGTGATTTTTGTGAATTTTTCTGTATTTTTATGTGAACGTGAAATATTTTAATATTATTCTTCATTTTACGTGTGCGCTGAGCGAAGCCGGGAAAATGAGATATTTTTCCCGAGAACCTTGAACTGTAGAAACGTCGACGGGGGATCTTACCAAACCCGAGGCCAGACACAGTTTATGATGTTTCACATTTTTCAAGATTTTTATCTGATAAATAAAAATCGCAGAATAATTTTATTATCTGTTGGATAATAAATATCAATTTTTGTTAACTGTAATTTTTATTCACTGATAATAAATTCGATACAGTGTTAGTCATATTTTAGAGAACACTTTAATGACATCACCATGGTGACATCATCACCATGACATCACTTTGACTTTTCAAAGGGAGGAAACTTCCTAGCACCTTCCTTTTGACTTGTTGGAGAAGCTTGGAGGAAGCTTCCTTGCACTTTCCTATTGGCTTCTTCAAGAAGCCACATTTCTTCTCTCCTCCTCTCCACAACACATTTTTTAGGGCTCTTTGTGGCCACACATTTTAATTCATACACTTACACAAAATACATTTAATTACACATTTCATTTCATTTCACTTTACTATCACTTTCTCTCTCTATCTTCTCTCTTCATCTTTTTCTCTCAACTTGATCTTCTTCTCTTCCCTCTCCAACCCTACGACCATGGAGGCTTGAAGGTGGCCAAACTCTTCACCTCACTTCATTCTACTACTCATTTGTTCATCTCATCATTCCGATCAAAGAGATCGAGCAAAAAGCTCTCACATTTCTTCTTGGAGGCTCACGACCTCACCCCTAAAAAATACACTATCCATCTTCTTTAATTCCAACCAACCCTTGATCTTGAATCTAGACACCATTCTAAGCAACTTTCATGTTGTGACCATCACCAAAATATACCATTTTCATTTTGTTCCATCAAGCTTCAAAGTTGGAGACTTTAAGGTAAAGTTCATAGCTTTTCCACCTTTTCTCCTCATTTTCGTAATCCTTGATATCTTAGGTGATCAAGAGTTCCTTTTCTAAGCTTTGATGATGATTTTGGTAAGTTTTGATGTCCTTAGGGTTTCCTTGAAGGTGTAGTACGAAAATCTCTACAAGGGACCAAGAGACTTACTTTCTTGTGTTGTCTTCAAGAGGTAAGAGGGAGATAATCCTCTTCAACCTATCTTGGTAGTGAGGAAACATTTTTGGTGTTGTTGATGAGGAATCCATGTGTGGATTGCTCTCTTTGTTGTGTTGTTTTTCATGATTGTGTATTTGTTTGGACTTGTATGAGTTATTGGTTATCTTTGCACGTTTGATGGCTATGGATTGTATATTGGAATATTTGGATTAATGTATGGAGAATTGTAGGGTTTACTTACGATTTTGGGGGCTACAGCCTTAGGGCTAATTTTGAGGATTTAAGGTTGATTTTAGAGACATTGGAACTTGGGTGGTTAGGTGTTAAAGAATAAATGATTGTAATGGAAAAATTTTGGGACTTCTCACTTAGGAGGCTCACAGCCTCTAGGGGGTTTAATGGTCCAAGTTGTGATTCTTTGTGCAACACTGGGACTTAAGTGATTAAGTGATAAGTGATCAACATTGTGGTGAAGGAAAAAGGGCTAGACTTTGTTATAATGAGGCTCACATATTCTTAAGGCAAAATGTCACAAAATGTAGTGCAAAAATGGAGGCTTAGATGATTAGAGAATTCTAGATTCGTTAAGAGTTCATAAAATGAAAAAGAATAAAGAATAAGACTTTATTTTATGAATTAGAATGATTTTGAACATAAGGGAAGAATAAGAGATTTGTATACCCTTAGAGCAATTTTAAGTGAGCATAATTGATTAGATTAAGGAACTTGAGCAGTCTAAAGGAATGAAGATTTAATAAGGACTTCAAGAAAATCCCTCTGGAAATGAAATTCATAAGAGATGTTAATTTAAGTAGAACTTTATAATGATCTCATAAGAATCGTTAAGCTAAAGTGAAACCCCGAAATGAACTTCAAAAAGTGTGTTGTTACTCTTGAGAATTTAATACTATGCTATTGTGGGTCCGTGTTTGGGACTAAAATTATGTTGATGCTTAAGTTGGCCAAATTGTGGCATGTATGGAAAATATATCATTGTTGTTGGATATACATGATTGTGCATGGAGTCAACATGCATTGAACATTATACACCTTTTGTTGTTGTGCTAATGTACTAGACCCGGGTGGATCAGTGTTATTATGTAATTGTATGGGCGGTTATGTAATATCATTGATACTAATGGTATTAGACAATTGCATGGACGATTGTTTAATATCATTAGGGATAGTACAATGATGGCTTGAGTTATGCATATTTGCATTGAACAATTTGCTCAGTCAATGATTGTTAAAAGGCTAGATGAGCCTATGATTATGCATTGAATCAGTATGCATTGAACAAATTGCTTAGTCGGTGACTGTTAAATGGCTGTATGAGCCTATGAATGAGAATTGAATAGTGTGGTCTATGATGGATCTATTAGGGGCGTAAGGCACGATGAAAGCTTATTGCACGCATTACGGGCCTGATAAATCACTATTCTTTTTGTGGTAAATGAATGAGAATTGATTATAGTGCGATCCAGTGGAAGGATCTCTGGGTGCATCAGGGCGCGGTGATCCCTCTAGTGACTTGTTTTGTCACATTGTATACCCTTGGACGGAAAGCCGATTGCAACGCACTGATGAGGAACCGACAAGCACTATTCTCTTCGTGGTCCCGAAAACTGTCATTAAGGGGGACAGATCTTCTGTAATGTTTATCTTTGAAATGAAATAGAAAATCTTGGTACCAAGTGCACATGCATTATGAGTCGGCATTGTGAATCAACATTGTGAGTCTGCATATCATATGACACTCATTTATGTGATGATTATACTATTGTTTTATTGATGTCATGATTATCTGAAATGTTTTAATTGTTCATTATCTGAGACTCTGTTGCTGTTTCTTTTATCATATGTGATTATTACTATTTAATGTTGTTGCTTTGCTATGTGGGCATTCTGCGCCGTTCTATTTCTTTACTGCCATAATTGGTAATATAAGTAGGATGTCTCACCTCTTTCTTGTATCCTTGTATTTCTATTATATATATATATTTGTTAAAAGATCGTGAGGAAGAAGATGAGAGACCACATCCTTACTAGTTGGATTTGAGCTGATTCATTATTTTCGATATGGCGTCTGGATAAGATTTCTTTGGTTACGCACGGGTGCAACTTCAAGGAGGCATTGATGCTTGACGTGTCGATTGGGACTCCGAGCATCACGTATGTATGGGGTTACAGCTTTGTCTGCTAGTAGTACCTATCCCAGGGTTACTACTTTCCCCTTTTGTGCTTTAGTACTCGCTATATTTTATTTGAATATGTAAGTACTATGTTTCATGTTATCAGTGCTTTATGTTAAGGACTAATATATTATATATGAAATGTGTTTTTCCTTAGGTTGTAACACCCCAAATTTCTTATCTCTTACACAATAATTTTGACAGTTAATAGAATTTTACTGTTTAGTAATTTTTGTGCACTGTAAAATTATTTTGCTTATTCCGTCAGCGTATTTGATCGTTTTGAGTGATTTACTCCGTGTCAAGAAAATAAAAATTTTTGGGCCGGGGAAAACTTTACGTAATTTAATTTTTACCGTTAGGTAATTATTTTACGTAATCTAATTTGATATTTGTGCGTTTTCTAAAATTTGTAATTTTTGTGGATGATTATGAAATTTTTTTACTGTTTGTGGGCCCAAGGGGTGTATGTGGGCCCAGGTAACCAGACGTGGGCCCAAGTGGGTCCCGCAAAGCAAAAAATTTTCTACGCATAGAAAAATTTGTACTGTTTAGACAGAGATAGGGGATCTTACTAAACCTGAATCCGGAAACAATTTTAGAAAATTTCTTGTACTGTGTTTTGTACTGTATTTATTTATCTAGCGATAAAAATACAGTAAATATATAATTTCGTGGGGTTTTAGCAGATAAAAATAGAAATTATATTGCTTAAGTCAACCTTGGTGGTTTGGATATCCACCATTGATTTAATTAACGATGGAGACTTGATCTTGATTTAATCAACGGTAGAGATTTGATCTTAAAAGTGAATAAGATCATTTATAACCATTAGATGGAGATTAAATCAAGGGTAGAGATTTGGTCATATAAAGTGACTATGACCATTTGTAACCATTGGATATAGAATTGATTAAGGGTGGAGATTTGGTCTTGTAAAGTAACAAGGACCATTTATGACCATTGGATTTAGATTTAATCAATGGTGAAGATTTAGTCTTAAAAAGTGACGAAGACTAATTATGACCCTTGGATTAAAAGTAAGAAGGAGTAATCTTGACCCTTAATTTTGGAGACACATCTAATGGCTAGAATTTCAAGAAGAAAAATCTAATGGCCTAGATTAAGTCTTCTAAATCAAAAGTCTACCTAAATCCTAACCATTGAATTAATCAATGGCTAGAAATGCTCTAGATGGTGGCTAATAATGATGACAAATAATTAAATGCACAAGGAGAAGCATGCATGGAAGGGGATGGTTTTGGATTGTTTAGGAGACAAAGAAACAAAACTTTATGACCATTATTACATGTCATGGTCAATGGTGTATCATTATTGATCATTATTGATCAATTTGCATTCAAGGAGAATGCATTGGAGGGGGGCTACGGTTTTGGTGGCTTAAGTGAGTAGCAAAGTTGAAGACCACCATTATTACCCATTCTTGGTCATTATTGATCAATTGCAAGAAGTTAAATAAAAGTAAGTCAATTTTTGATGATGACTTAGCACATATATCATATGGCCATGTACTACTTTTTGGAGACAAATTACTCCTAATTGATTTGTTAGCATCCTTAGGAGATGACTTGAAGGGGGTGCACGGTTTTGAGAGGCCTTAAGGCCATAGAAAAAGTTTGAAGACCATTATTGCCATCCTTGGTCATCATTAAACATTTTCAAGAAGCTAAGTTACCAAGTTTTCTCTCCATTTCTCTTCTCCAAGCAAGTTTCGGTCAAGCACCTTAGAATCATCATCCAAATTTCTATCATTTCATCCAACTTGATTTTCTAAACCTAAACACCATTCTAAGAACATCTCTAGTTATGAGTTTTTCTAAAATCATTCATCTTGAGCTTCAAATCCAAGCTTCAAGTTTCTATCAAAAATCAAAAATTCCATCTTTGTGCTTCAAGAGTAACCATTCGGTCAAGACACTCAAAACCACCATCTAATCTCTTTTAATTTCATCCAACCATAGATCTTGAATCTACATGATATTCTAAGCAACTTTCATGTTGGAGATTTTGTCTAAATCATTCATCTTCATGGACTTTCTTCAAGATCAAAGTTATTGGGTTTTTGAGGTGAAGTATAAGGAAACTTCATTTCTTATCTTCTTTTTCATGATTTAAACCATGTTTGATCCATGGTTCCTCTTAATCAAGCTTAGTATACTAATTTTTATGTATTTTGTTTTGTATTTGAGGAGCCCTTAGTGGTGAAGGACTTGGAAAAAGAAGCAAAACAAAGAGTTTTTGAGGATCTTCAAGAGGTAAGAGGGAGATCCACCTCACCAACCAAGTATGGTGGTGAGAGATGGTCTTATATTTGATGGATGTTGAATCCATGTGAGGATTCATATCCATGGTCATGTAATAATTTATATGTGTTTATGAGCTTTGATTAATTGCCTATGCTTAATATGCTTTGCATGAGTTTATGATTTTGATGGTATGCTTATACTATGCATGATGATAATATGGCATGTTTTTTATATATATATATGATGTGTATGTATGTGTATGCCATGATTTGATGATGGAAAGAAAATTAATTTTGGTCCCAATGGCCAAGGAAGAGCTACGGTTTTGATGCCCTTGATTAGGGTTCATGTTGAGAATTTTCAAGAACAAGGGAATTAATTTTGATCCCTAGAAACATGGTGAATTTCGGTCAAGACACCTCAAAATAGGTGTTCACAAATTAATATTTTCATGAAAGATGAAAATGGATGATTTGAAGAGTATGGAAAATAAATAAAGGGTTTGTTTTCAAAGAGTACATGAACATAGTTTTTGGAAGGATTTTTATTGATTTATTTTGTGTAAAAAGATCCTAAGTGTTTTTCTAAACACGAGTTTTGAATGAAACAGGCAAACGTTGATTTTAAGGATTTGCAAAGAAAGTGAAAAAGAATTTGTAAAGAAAGTAAAAATGAATTTAAACAAATGGGTTTTGTTTTATAACCATTGGTATTTCGATTTTGAAAACAAAATTTTAATGGTTTGTTTGTGTAAAACCATATCAATTTAAAAGGAAAAGTATTTGATGGCTTTAATGGTTTTGTTTGTGTAAAACCATATTGATTTAGAAGAAAAAATATTTTGATGATTTCAATAGTCATGTCCACGTTTTTGTAAGCTTGTAATGCCTTGATTTTTATGAACAATGTGAATTTCAAAGTGGAAACGTAACTGGATTTAATACAAGGATTTTGGAAAAGGAATCAAAGTGTTTTATCGCTTGAGAAAATTTTGTAAATGAAAGACAAAGAGAGGTTGAAAATGTATTAACTTCAATTTATTTTGAAGAGAATTGATTTTAAAATTGATTTGAGAAAAATGGAGAATATAATAATGATTTGAGAATTTACTAACGTATAACTTATTTTCAAGTTTTGGAGTACGTTAGGAAAATTTAAGATTTTGAAACATTGATTTACATCAATGGAAAAGTGATTTTGTGAATTATTTTTCGAAAAGAATTTCTTGAGTAAAGAATTGTGGAAAAAGATTTTCGTGAGTAAGAAAATATATTAAATGAAGTATAAAGTTATATTATTTTGGAAAAAGTTAAAAAGGAATTTTTAAAGGTCAAGAAATATTTTCTGTAATGAAATTGTGGTGAAAAATTATTTATGTATCTTAAAAACGTGATTTTTAAGTTACGTGATATGAAAAAATATTTTTATGTGATTTTAAATACGTTGAAATATTTATACGCGATTTGGATTACGTTTAAATATTTTATGTAATTTGAATTACTATTGAAAAATCACTACATGATGGAACAGTGATGAATTATTTTTACGTGATTGTGAAAATAGCGAAAAAATCATTAAGTGATTTGAAAAGTGTTTTAAATATTTTAAAAATAAAAGAAAATGATTTATGCGACTTAAGAGGATGATTTTTAAGCTACGCAATTTTGAAACAGTGAAAAAATATTATGAGATTTGAGAAACATATATTTTGACGCGATTGAGAAAAACGTTGAAAAATTAGTACGTGATTTAAAAGTGCAACAAAAGAGTTGCAGCATTTTGTAAACGTAATAAAGAGTGTTACAGTATTGTGAAAACGTAATAAAAATGTTTTGAAATTTTAAAAACGTAACAAAAGTGTTACGGTATTGTGAAAATGTAAAAAAAAGTGTTATGGTATTGTGAAAATATAACAGAAACGTTTTTGGATTGTGAAAACGTAACAGAAATGTTACATAATTGTGAAAATACAGTAAAAGTGTTTTATAACTATGAAAACATGATAACATGATTTTAAAGTATGATTACTGTAAAACCAATGTATGGACACTGTTTGTGAAAACAACGAGTTTTGCCTGTTATTGGCACGTGGTGCATTTTAGATGCATTGGAAAAAAAAATATATGTGTTGAGGTATATGATTTAATTTAACAAACGAATTTGGAAAGAATGGCTTTGTGATTGGACTTGCACTGATATGTTCGTGCATTGTATAAACTATATCTGAGAAATTATGAGATATACCTGTGATTGGTATTTGGTGCATTATACATGCATTGGAATGGTCCGATGAGGACTGGATATGGCTGATTGCTTAGGAGAAACACACCTCTTGAGTGGGTGCAATATGCGTAGTGTAAGTCACTTGTTGACATTGGGGGCATCGGGGTGCGGGTTGCCTACACGGGTGGTTGGTCGCGCTTCTTCCCGTAGGTTAGACCAATGCAACACACCGATGATCCTAACCGAGACACTATTCTTAATCAAGATCTGATAAAGACTGTCATGTATGTGCTAGATGTGCAAAAATTGAAATGAGAATTAAAGCACGTGGTCTGAGGCACATGGTACCGACAGGTCTTTTCGATCATTTCTCCGACCTGAGTTTTAGCTCCATGGAGTAGGAAATCGAGTCTTGTGTACATGCATAATCTGAACATTTATATATGTGTGATATATTAATTGAGGAATATTGGCTATGACAATTGTTTTGGATACTTGGATGATGATGATGATGATAATCATGTTGATGACATTATTGTGATTATTGTGTGATGATAATAATGTTAATGGTATGATGATGATAGTTAATTAATGTTGAGTGCATTATTGGAATTTTGGTATGATATATTTGTATGATATGTTGTTTATGTTATCTCTGTGCTGCCATGTTGGTACTGGTGTAGGTGATCTCACCTCTTTGTTATGTTGTTTTGCTGTGTCTGTACTATTAAAATTAAATAATAGAAGGATCGAGTTGTCTTAGATATAACGGGCAATGAATACCTTGAGATGGGTGACAACAATAAGGAGTGGACATTCAGGACTCGAAGGTATGCAGTGTTGACAAAGAACAGATGTAGAACAGATGTCTGATGCAACAAGATGGATACACAATAGAATAAGTATGTTATTTTTATCGTTAGTGTTGTACCGTGCTATTAAGTAGGACCCGTGATGGGGTTTGTTACTGTTTGTTAAAAAAAAAGAGTCTGTTAATTTTATATTTCTCTTTAAATTATGAAATATTAATTGGTGTCAATATTGCATAATGAATAGTTGAAATATGATTTTCAATATTACTTAATATTTTCAGTGAATTTACATTTCAGTAAAGAAGTAATTTTGAAACCCATATTTTCATAACTCAAACTTTTTACAAATTGATTTTCAGATATGAGTCAGGAGTCGGAAATGTGATACCCTAGGGAGTGTGTTACATAGGTGGTTGTATTCTGAATGGTTGGGTACTAAATATATTTTCATTCGGGGCTCATATTTTCTATCTATGTATGAATAAAATAAATATTTTGTAAATACTATATTTGAGACTGTGACACATCTGGATTTAGTGACTGTGGTATAATGACGATTGTGTCGCGGTTATTAGCTTTAGGGGTGTTACACTTTGGAGGAGAATTATAGATTTTTGATGGTCAACCAAGTGAAAGCTTTCTTGAAAGAAGGAGCTCGGGGATACATGTTGTTGCCTTCTTTGAAAATCGAGAATGAGGTAGATATGGACACAATTTGAGAAGGATGGTACTTCACGATTATGTGTGGACTACTGTCAGCTGAATAAAGTCACAATCAAGAACAAGTATCCATTGCTGAGGATAGATGACATAATGGATCAACTGAAAGGAGCGGCATTGTTTTTTAAGATCGATTTACGATCAGGTTACCATCAAATCAGAGTTAAAGTGGAAAACATTCCTAAAACGGCTTTTTGTACTCATTATGGACACTACGAGTACTTGGTGATGCCTTTTGGTGTGACTAATGCACTTGCTATTTTCATGGAATATATGAATAGAATCTTCCGTCCTTATTTGGACAGATTCGTCATTGTCTTCATCGACGATATCTTGATCTATTCGAAAAATCTGGAGGATCATGCTGAACATCTCGATATAGTCCTTCAGATTTTGAAGGAGAAAGAGTTGTACGCCAAGTTATTGAAGTGTGAGTTTTGGTTGAATGAAGTTAAATTCTTGGGCCATGTGATTTCGAAGGAAGGAATTGTTGTAGATCCATCAAAAGTGAAAGCTTGTGGGAAAGGCTGAAGACGGTGACAGAAATCCGAAACTTTGTTGGATTAGCCGGATATTACCGGAGGTTCATCGAAGGGTTCTCTAAGATTGCTGAACCTCTCACCTAACTTACAAGGAAGAATCAAGCTTTTGAATGGACGGATGCTTGTGAAGGAAGTTTTCAAGAGTTGAAAAGGTGACTAACTACTTCACCAGTGTTACTTCTGCTTGACCCAAGCAAACGATTCGAAGTATATTGTGATGCTTCATACCAAGGACTAGGGTGTGTCCTTATGCAAGGCGGAAAAGTGGTGGCTTATGCTTCGAGACAATTGCGAGTGCATGAGAAAAACTACCCAATGCACGACTTGGAGTTAGCTGTTGTTGTATTTGCTTTGAAGATATGGAGACATTTTCTCTATGGAGCAACATTCAACGTCTTTAGTGATCACAAGAGCTTGAAGTATTTGTATGATAAAAAAGAGTTGAACATGAGACAATGAAGATGGTTAGAATTCTTGAAAGACTATGATTTCCAACTTTAGTATCACCCTGGAAAGGCAAATGTTGTGGCCGATGCCTTAAGTAGGAAAACAATCAGCGTTTCTACCATGATGATCAGAGAACAAGATTTAATAGAACAATTCAGAGACGTATGGTCTTTTGTGAAACTAATGCCAGGAAAAATTTGCATGAACATGGTCACTATTTCAAATGATTTAATGGAAGATATATGAGAAAAGCAGAAAGTTGATAGATTCTTGCAAGAGGAAAGAGAGCTAATGAAGCAAGGCGGTATATCAACATTAAAGGAAGGAAGCGATGGAATTTTAAGATTCCAAGGTAGGATCTGTGTGCCTAAGGATGAAGAACTCAGGAAGTATATACTCGAACATGCTCATAAGAGTCAGTTGAATATGCATCTTGGAATGACCAAAATGTACCAAGATTTGAAGAAGTTATTTTGGTGGCATGGAATGAAAATAGATATTGCTAGATGCGTATCTTCCTGTCTGGTTTGTCAGAAAACAAAGATTGAACATCAAAGACCATCAGGATTGTTACAACCCTTATCTATTCTCGAATGGAAATGGGATAGTATTGCCATGGACTTTGTTGTTAGATTGCCAAAGACCAAAAGAGGATATGATTCAATATGGGTGATTGTGGATCGACTTACGAAGTCAGCATATTTCTTGCTGATCAACATAAAGTATTCATTGGAGAAGTTGACTCAGTTGTACATCGGTGAAATTGTCAGACTACATGGTGTGCCTACAAGTATCATTTCTAACAAAGATCCCAGATTTACATCGAAGTTTTGGCAAAGTCTTCAAGAAGCAATGGGGACAAAGCTATGTTTGAGTTCTGCTTACCATCCTCAAACCGATGGTCAATCAAAAAAGGACAATTCAATCATTGGAATATTTGCTAAGAGCTTGTGCCATAGAACTGACTGGAAGTTGGGTTGAAGAATTACCATTGGTAGAATTCACCTACAACAACAATTATCATTCAAGCATAGGGATGGCTCCCTATGAGGCTCTATATGGGCGAAGGTCCAGAAAACCTTTATGCTGGTATCAAGATGGAGAGCGACTTACAGTTGGACCTGATCTTATTCAGCAAACAATTGAGAAGGTCAAGATGATTCAAAAGAAGATGAGAACAACTCAAAGTCGATAAAAGAGCTATACGGACAAAAGGAGGAAACCTCTTAAATTTGACGAAGGAGAGCATGTGTTCTTGAAAGTCACGCCTACGACTAGGGTCAATCGGGTTCTCAAATCTAGAAAGTTCACTCCTAAATTCCTTGGATCTTATCAAATTCTTCATCGGATAGGTCTAATTGCTTATTAGATAGCTTTACCACCTTTTCTTTCAAATCTCCACAATGTTTTTCATGTGTCACAACTCCGAAAATACTTTCCAAGCCCTGATCATGTCATAGCACTTGATTCAGTACAATTAAAGGAAAACTTGACTTATGAAACAACTCATGTAAGGATTGAGGATAGGAGAATGAAGCAACTCAGAGGGAAAGACATTCCATTAGTGAAAGTGATCTAGAACGAGACAACCGGAGATGCGACATGGGAACTGGAGGACAAGATAAATGAGCAATACGAAGAATTATTCTAAGGTATGAAAATTTCGAGGACGAAATTCTTATTTGATGAGGAGAGTTGTAACCCCCCAAAATTTATTTATTTCATTATAAATATTTATTTTACAATAATTGTGATTTTTGAGATTTTTTTTAGATTTTTCTGAGAATGCAGAATATTTTAATATTATTCTTTGTTTTGCATGCAAACTGAGCGGAGTTGGAAAAATGAGATATTTTTCCCGAGAACCTTGATCTGTGGAAACGTCGATGGCGGATCTTACTAAACCCGAGGCTGGACACGATTTATGAGGTTTCATATTTTTCGAGAAATTTTATCTGATAAATTAATAAATCGCTGTGTAATTTTTATCCGCTAGACAATTAATATTGACTTCTGTCAACTGTAACAATTGTCCATTGGATAAAAGCATGTATTAAAAATCCTATCACATTATCCTAATGTAATCCACTTTATGTCTAATCAAATCTACTTTAATTCAAATCTATTGTATTTTAATCAAAGCTTCTTTGAGAAGCTTTGACCACCAAAACACTAAGTTACCCTTGGCTTGTTGGGGAAGCAAACTTCCCCCTCCCCCTCTCTCTCAATGCCGTGGCAATGCTAGCTAGAGGGGAGCAAAAATTTCTTTCATTCACTTAACATATTTTACCAATTTTCTCTCATTTGCGTATAACACTTTCTTTCTCTTCAAATTTCTTCTTCCATTTTCTCTCTTCTTCTCCTCCTTCACCCACGGTTTGCAGCCCCATTAGTGACCACTTCTTTTCATTATCTCTCTTCATTAACACCATTTCTACACTCCCCTCAACCTCCTCTACACTTCCTATTTGGAGAGTTTCTTCAAAATCCATCATCACCTCCATTGTCTTCCAAGACCAAACTTCTAACTTTAAGGTAAAGTTTCTATTTTTTATTTTCTTTTTCTTCATTTTTGTGTTCTGTGGTTTCATTGGAGACCAAAGATCTATCTTTTACCAAGCTTGGCGTTGATTCTTTGAGTTTGAAATTCTAGGGTTCTTGGAGACTCCAAAACCGAAACCATCAAGGAGCAAATAGGAGGCCATTTTCGTGTTCTTCCTTTAGGTAAAAGGGAGATTTACTCACTTCAACCATTATTGGTGGTGAGGAGTCCTTGTGTGATTGTTTGATGGAGAAATCCATATTTGTATGCTTACTTTGTTTAATGAGTTTGCATGTGTATGTGTTTTTAATTGAGGTTGATGACTAAATAATGATTTTAAATGCATTGGTGGTGTTGGAATGTTTGGAAATGTTAGAATTAATGAATGAAAATTTTGAGGGTTTACTACCCCATTGGAGGCCACACTTTTGGCTTGAAATTCCTAGGGTTGGAATTGATTTGTGTAAAATAAAATTTATGTGATTAATTATGAAATGAAATGAAAATTTTGAGGGTTTCCTACCCTAATGTGAGGCCACGGTTTTGGCCTTGGAATTTAAGGGATTAGATTGATTTTGTGTGAAATAAGATTTAAGTGATTAGATATCAAGTGATTAATGCATAAAATGGGAAGAAATTGGAACTTTGAAGACCTAGGGAGGCTACGATTTTTAGAGAAAATTTTGGATTCCACAACATGTGATTGTGACGATTGATGAACCATGTATAAATAAATGTTGATGTTGAGAATTGGTTCTATGTTATTGTGAGTTCCTATATGGGACTAAGTACTTGATAAAAATTATGAGATGTTGATATCGAGAAATGATCATATGCCATTATGGTATGCTTTATGATTAATGTATCATTGATAAACATACATGATGTATATTGCGTCATCATACATATGTGTTGTCCGTTAGACATTATTGGAAAGGCGATGTATGCCTAGGAGATTAAATAACACCTATGTGCGGGTGCGAGTAGACTAAGCGTAGGGTCATAGTGGTTGGCCCTGGGAGCATCGGGGTGCGGGTGTCTCACAATAGACAGTGGTAGCTCCACTGAGGCCGTGGGATAGGCTGATGCAAACACACCGACGATCCGGACTGAGACGCTGTCCTATGTCGCGATCAACTGTTGATGTGCCATGTATAAACCGTATTGCGCAAATATTTTTATGAGATAAAACATTTTATTTTTAAGGCTAGCGAGATATTGGCATGACTCCTTGATCATTCTCTCTGAAATGTTGATGTCTTGCTCCATGGAGTAGGATTTTTGGTACCATGTATATTGTGCATTGTCAATCTCATATCTCATTGAGCACGATGTACGTATGACTGTTAAACTATCTGTTTTGATGTTGCAATGATTATTTGATTGATAAACTATTTATTGCCTGAGAATCTGTAATTACTCCTATTTTATTGCTTACTTGATTATTATTGTTAATTTTATTATTATTGTTGATGAGTATATGAGTTGTAATGCTATGTGGGCGTCCAGCGTCGTTCTGTTTTCTTACTACCATATTGGTAATGAATGCTGGGTGTCTCACCTCTTTTTTGCATCTCCATATTTCCATTTATTTATATGCTCTGGAGAAGACGTTCGCAAAGAAGAGGAGGCACCTGAGTTTCCCGGCTTCTGGCCCGATACGATTAATGCTGATTGAAAATGTCTACGCGTCTGCGCCGATTTTTAGGGTATGCTAGGATGACCTTTCATGGAGGACCTGACTGTTGGCACATAAACTTGAGCACGGACCAATGCATCTATCATGGGGAGCTGATTGTGTCTTTAGCTTGGGGTCACTATGACCCGCTTGTCTTTGATTTTACTACTTTCGTACACTTAGAGTTTTACCTACCCGTTAGGGATTTGTGGGATGACCTTTACTACACCCCACGAGATGATTCATTTCTCTCTATTGCTCGGGCTTCTTCCCGAAATTCAATCGCTCAAATGATGATATCATCGGATAAGGAGGACCCTGAAGAGGACCCCACTATCGTTCCTTCTCGTCAGTCTTAGGGGATGATACTGTCAGTGGCTACTGATGGGTAACCATATATCTTTTTAGGAAGCCTGACGTTTTGCTAATTTGATGGGATGTAAATTTGTAATCATCTTGGGTAGGTAAAGCCTTTTACTTTTTGTATATTTTGATGATGTAACTAAACAAGCTTGATGCATATATAATTATATATAATGTGAATGCATGATTTTTAATTTCATGTTGAATTCCATTGTAGCTATATTTATCATTATCTCTTCAAATAATTCAAAAAAAATTTTTAATACTTACATTTATTTTAATACCCGATTAATACATACTTGTGACTGGAAATGGTTATTTAAAGGTTAACAATGAACCGGGTCTTAATATATGATTTCAAATTATACTTTTTTGCATTTTGTTTCACTCGTTTTATTATGGTGTGACGTTCCTTCTTCTAGCGGAAAAAAAGGGGCGTTACATGTCCTTTCTTGCCACAAGTAAAGCAAGTCATTTGATCGAGCCAACATGGATTGTTACCATGAAATTTCCCATATTTTTGACATGTCGACCTCTTGTCATCAAACCTCAATTGCTTTCCTTTCCCTTATTGACCCTTAGGCCACGATGCCCTTTCCTTAAAGTTCTCATTAACCATCTTTCTCTTAAGAAGGTCTTCTGGCTTTTGCTCTTACTCTGAATCCATCTCTAAGGATTCAACAATGCGGCACTTGTTCACCAAAGCATGGAAATTATGAATTTCCAAGGGCTTAATTTCCCTCTTAATATGTTCCTTCTAACTGGCTTCGAACTTGATGCACTTCCATTTCTCATCAGGGTTGTTCTTAAAATGAGAAGAAAACTTGGCCAATTCTTCAAACTTGGATAGGTATTGGCTCACGGTCAAACTCCTTTGCTTGAGTTCTAGGAACCCAACTTCCTTCTCTTCTTGTACACTTGGTGGAAAATACTTGTCAAGGAAAATGGTCTTAAACACCTCCCAAGTAACCTCAGATCCTGCGGCTTCAAAGAGCCTCCTTGCCTCATTCCACCAAAGCTTTGCCTCTCCTTTCATCATGAAAGAGGCATAAAAGATCCTCTGTGCATCATTACAAGCCAACACAGTAAAGATTTTCTCTAGTTCTTGAAGCCACTCATCCGCCTTGGCCGGATCATACTCTCCATAGAAAGAAGACGAGTTGCACTTCTGGAACTCTGAAAGGTCATTCCTTACTGCAGTTGCTTCATCTCCCTGTGGTGGATGTGGGTTGTTTACCACTCTCTCTTGTCTTATGTCTCGTATTGCCGTAGTCATCTCTCGAAACATCTCCATCATATCCACCATATTATTGTTGGCAGAAGATGACCCTCCTCCCCACGTACTCCTCATTGATGCCATAGTAACCTGCATGTACCAAACATTGCATATTGAGTTTATCAGGCCCAATACTCATGTATAGTGCAACAGGTAACCATAACAATCACACAAGGCTGTCATGCAAGTCCATTAGCATATAAAGTATCATGATAGAAAAATGCACAACAAACATGCTAAAAGCATAGCTAGTCCATATCCCGGCTCAACATGATGAACTGCTCTGATACCAAAATGTAACGTCCTAAATACTAATGCTAATGACGTACCCGGTTTACGCATCAGTAATTAGCAGTTGGTACATTACTTATGAATATTGCCATTTTACAAATAAACAATTAATACAAATATCAAAATATGAGCCATTCACAAAGCATAATATACATATATGGAGAAATAAAAAGTTATGCAAGGTATACATCATAAATACCAAAATACATATACTGCCTCAAGACACCAAAAAGTAAAATATAGCTACAAAAGATATCAACTATGGTTGTCCATCAAAAGCTCCATCCTTCTCCAACGCTCGATCCATGTTTGGAATTATCATGGAAATGTAAAGAGAACAGGGGGTGAGAATTAAGAAATTCTGAGTAATTTGATTCAAAAATTATGTCATCATAAATAATTCTAGCTATTTTGAGGAAAAAACCTTATTATGTAACTTTTTTTCATACCTAGAAAGGTGGCAAACGGGCAAAATAAGTCCTTTCTCTTTCTGAAATAGACATTCCATTTTCCTTTATTGCAAAAGGATGTAAACATTCAAATCATAAATCATTTTATGATGGAGGTCTCATGTCAACTCACAAGTCATAACTTAACTCATGAAAACTCGTGATTGAAAATAAATGATATTATCCAATATCAAAACATATTAAAGATTCTCATATCACAAGACCACATGTGTCAAACAATGCTAGCATTTTAAACCATTTACTTGGTAGTAGTCTAATTTTAGGTAAGTGCACATCAGCCTCTTTGTGACTCACTTACATCACACAAAACTACTCCAGGTAACTAGGCCCTATCTCACTCAATCTAAGAGAAAGGATACTTACTAACCCACAATGACTCCACATGAGTAGACCACGACCCCAAGTCGCATGCGATGCTAGGATACATCGCCCCAGCTGTCCCGGGTTTAGGATCAGCCCAAGTGGGAGAGAAACATCTATCCTCAACCACTAATGACTAGGGAAGCTCAAGTAAGAGGAAGAACACATCTTAACCTCAACTACTCTAGTATAAAGAGATTCTTTATTCTCTTTTACCATAAACCAAGCATTACCTAAGTACAAGGTAATCCAAAACCACACTCTGCCTTGAAAATCAAATCATTTCATCAAATCACTTTATTCATCAATTCATCAAATATGCAATATAATGCATAATTTAATCGTCCTCATCATGGGTATTTGAATTCATCGGTCAATCTCATATGATAAAAAATCATCATGAAGTTTTTTTTTCTAAAATTTGTTTAGATGCATAATCTTTTCAAAATCTAATGAATTCTAATCATTCAATTCAATGTCTAAGGTTTGTATTTAGGTTACATGGGATAACGAACTCTATTTCCACCATTTATAGACCAAAATCCTCAAATCAGGGGCCTGGTAATTGATTACATGGCCTTCGTAATCGATTACAAGCCTGGCAGAAGTCACGTAATCGATTACAATCTGGATGTAATCGATTACAATTTGCCTAGAAGCCTTGTAATCGATTACAAGCTACCCAGAAACATATTCCATAGCTCTAGAGGCTTGGTAATCGATTACAAGACCCTTGTAATCGATTACAAGCACGAAATTTACAGAATACATAGTCTTAAACTTATTCCAACCTAAACCAAACCCATATACAACAATAACAACATCAAGACATCACCAAGAGGCATCCAGATCATTCTCAGAACATCAAATCTCAAGGTGGGTTTCAAATCCATTTCTCAAATCAAAAGTCCATCAAGATTCAAGATAAGGAAGTCAAGCTATTATACCCAAATCAACACATAATCATCACCCTTTCCATTCAAAATCATCAAATAAGCCATAAATTTCAAAACTCTGAAGACAAAAGAGGAATAGAAAAGTTAATGGCAAACCCCCTACCTCAAAATGAAATCACCTTCCCTTTGCCTTTCCTAGCTTTTACTCCTTGAGTCTTGCTTGAATCCTTCCCTTTCCCCTTGATTCCACCTTCTTGAAGCTTAAATGGAAGAGAGAACAAGAGAGCCGTGAGAGATAGCATGAGAGAAGAGAGAATGTGACAAAGGGGAGAAAACGTGAATGAAGAGAGAGAAAAGGGAGAAAAGATGATAAGGTAATGTGTGGTTAGGAAAAATATGTTGAATAGTAAAAGTTACATTCAACTGATAATACTTCGTCTGCTATGACCACTTTAAAATTCCCTTAAGGTCCTCTCTCTCTTATATGACTTATTGGAAATTCCAAAAATTTCATTTACTATTCAACTCTATCTTTCCATAATTATCTTTATACACCAATCTCAGTGTCATTAAAAATACCAAATAATTACCAAAAATTGCCAGGCAATTAGTAATAGTCTTATTGAGCTACTATAATCTTAATTATGACTTATGTTTAGCATAATGTTATATTAAGCGTGTTGAGAATACCGATGTATAGCTCCTTCATCTAGATTTTGAGCACATTGAGTTTTTGTTGGGCCGACGTACTAGACCTGGAGATGTTAGAAAATGGTTTTAGCTAGTGGTGGCTTGGTTTTGTGGAAAACCATATTATTAGAATTAATCTATGCATTGAGTCATGAATCATGCATTGTGAAAGTCGTGTAGACTTTGTTTGTAAAGGCCGGAGGCCTAGGAGATGAATTACACCTTAGTGCAGGTGCGAATTGCGTAGTGAAGATCTATGAATGATCTTGGGGACGTTGAGGCACGAAAAGTAATAAGTGGTCAGTTGGTCGCACCACTAGGCCATGAAATCCAATGCAAACGCACTGATGATCTCGACGAACACTATTCCCTTCACGATCCGGCATAGACTCTCTTGTATAAAGCCATGACAAATTGAGAAAATTATAGCACTTGAATTGAGGCTGACAAGGTACAGACAAATGTCTTCTGGATCATTCTCTTCGAAATTGTGTTAGCTCCATGGCGTAGGATTTGGTCCATTGTGCATATGTATAGTTAGTACACATACTATTGGGATATAGTCAATATATATTATCGTGGTATTGCTAATGTTCATATTATTGTGATATATGTATGTTGAAGTTATCTTTTAATTAATATCATGACTATACTTGTGGTTTCTGTGTTATTTCTACATTGAATGACATTGTTGTTCTTATTGTTTCTTTACTACCATATGGGATCTGATGTAGGGGATCTCACCTCTTTATTGTATTGTTCTATTTTATGTTTATATTTGATAAAGATTGTGAAGTAGACGAAGTGGGCTTTTCCTCAGTTTTGTTTTGGTGATGGCGTCGAGACGCGATCTTCTCAGTTTCATCATGGTGCAGTTTCATAGAGGAATTGGCGCATGGCACGTCTAGACGGATATGGGGCGTATTCAGTATGTTGGAGATGTGACTCTGTATATGAGTGGGACCCACCATGGGGTTACTACTATTCATGTTGTTGTTCTTTTGGAGTTCTATATGCCGGTTAGGGGGTTATGGAGTGATATCCATTATACTCCTAGTGAGGATTCTAAGGTGTCAATAGCTCAGACACCTATTCGTAAAGACATGCTCCAATTGAGGAATTTGTATGTCAGTGATTCCGAAGTGGATCCAGAGGAGGATCGGGTGCAGGGCCCTTCTCTTTAAGTCTTTGGAGTTAGGCTTGGTTCAGTTTGGATATGATATTTGTATATACTGTTTTGAGAAAGTAACTATCATGTATTTATTTTTACGTTGTTAGTAATTTGTAATTTAAAATATACTATGTATATAGTTTAGTTTAAATTTTTGTTGAGTTTAAGTTATCAGGAAAGAAAAGAAATTTTAAAATCTGTGCTTTAAAATAATCAAATCTTTTATGAACTGGTTTTAGTTTTCTTTTGTTGTCTGAAATGTGACTCCCAAAGGAGGGTGTTACACTCACCCCTTTGTTTGTATGTTAATTTACAGATTGAAATCAAAACCTATCCAAGAAGGGAAAGTGAAGTTGTAGCTTCAAATAAAACTGTTATTTTTGACTTGTATATATTATATATATGCCATCAAGGCCTATATTGTATTCAAACACTTTTTGATGTATTATGTATAAATTTGATATTTCAGTAAAGAATCGAAATTATGTTTTATAGAAAATCAAATTTTTTAGTTATGTATTTATGTCATATAAATCGAATGATGTTTACTTCAATTACTTTCCTTCAAAGCTCTATTTTTTGACTCTATTCAAAATTATATTTTCTATACGTATAGTTATTACAAAGCTTTTATGATGTTTCAAAGTTAGAAGTAACGAGTCTAGTCTTGTTTACTATGTATATTTTGAATATACTGTAGTAACTCGAATTAGGACATTACATAAGTCTCATGCTAATGTCATATACTAATGCTCATGTAATGTCATTATGCTAATGCTCGTTTAGTGCCATCAGGCCAATGCCTGTTTAGTACCTTCTTTCTATGCATATTCCCAAGAACCTAGTTCCTTGTATCTCTTGATAAGGAGGGAATGTTACCTTCTCACAGTACCTTGATAGAGAATAGTAAGTATGGATCATGTAACACCCTAAATTTCCTAAATAGTTGACAGTAACTTTGACAGTTAACAGAATTCTACTGTTTAGTGATTTCTATGTACTGTAAAATTATTTTGAGTATTCCGTCAGCATATTTGATCGTTTTGAGTGATTTACTCCGTGTCAGATAAATAATAATTTTCGGGCCGGTGAAAATCTTTAAGTATTTATTTCTCTTGATTGTTAATTATTTTTAACAATCTGACTTGATTTTCATACGTTTTCTAATATTTGTGATTTTTGTGGATGATTATAAATTTTTATATTTATCAGATTGTTTTGGGCGGTTTGTGGGCCCAGGTGGTCCTACGTGGGCTCGGAGTGAGTCCCAAAACGTGAAAATTTTTCTTTGCATAGAAAAATGCGTACTGTTGAGACGGAGACAGGGGATCTTACTAAACCTGAATCCTGAAACAGTTTTAGAAATTTTCTTGTACTGTGTTTTGTACTATATTTAATTATCGGGCGATAAAAATACAGTAAATATATTATTTCGTGGGGTTTTAGCAAATAAAAATAAATATTATACTGCTTAAATCAACAATAGTGGTTATGACAACTTTTGACAAACCAATAGGAAACAAGTTTAATTCTTTTGACGGACTAATAGGAAGCAAGTCTAATATTGAAGATTTTGATATCAACCGTCGATTTAATCAACGGTGTAGGATTAGTCTAATAAAATGGCTATGACCATTTATAACCGTTGGATTTAGATTTAAATCAAGGGTGCAGATTTGATCTTATAAAGTGGCTAGGACTATTTGTGATCGTTGGATTTGGATTAAATCAACGGTGGAGATGGATCACGTATGACCATTGGATTTGGATTTAATCAATGGTGGAGATTTGGTCTTCTAAAATGGCTATGACTAATTATGACCCTTGGATTAAAAGTAAGAAGGAGTAATCTTGACCCTTTAATTTTTGGAGATGGATCTAATGGCTAGAATTTCAAGGAGGAAAGATCTAATGGCCTAGATTAAGTCTTCTAATCAAAAGTCTACCTTAATCCTAACCATTGATCTAATCAATGGCTTAAATGGCTCTAAATGGTGGCTAGAAAAGATGACAACATTATGGAATGTATGGATGGAGGGGGGACGGTTTTTGATGTTGTTTAGGAGCTAAAGGAAAAAGTTTGAAGACATTATTAGTTGTTTTAGTCAATTATGCATCATTATTGAATTATTTGCACTCTTAGGAGAATGCTTGGAGGGGGGACGGTTTTGGTGGATGCTTAAGAGCATAGAATGGTTTCAAGACTATTATTACTCCATCTTGATCATTATTGATCATTCTCAAGAAGCTAACTCTTCAAAAATTTCTCTCCATCTCTTATCCAAGCTAATTTCAGCCAAGTACCCCAGAACTACCTTCCATAACTCAAAAATTTTATCCAACCTAGTTTCTTGAATCCTTACCTTATTCTAAGAACATCTCTAGTTATGAGTTTTCACAAAATCCTTCATCTTGAGTTTCAAATCTAAGCTTCAAGTTTCTACCAAAAATGGTAAAGTTCATATTTCTTCACCCAATCTTTTAGTTTTGATTTTCTAAGCCATGCTTGAACTATGGTTTATCTATTCTTTTGCTTGTTATTGATTTTAAGATTTGTTTATGATTTTTAGGGATTTTTCCAAGGAGCTCTACGAAATTGGTGGAAGGAAAACTAAGTGTTTTCACTTCATTCTTTACCTTAACCAAGTCTAAGAAACCTTTCCCTCACAAAAATCAAAAATTTCATCCTTGTTCTTCAACTGGAATTTCGGCCATACCATCTAAAATCACCATCCAATCTCTTTTAATTTCATCCAACCATAGATCTTGAATCTACATGATATTCTAAGCAACTTTTATGTTGGAGACTTTCTCTAAATCATTCATCTTCAACCTTGTTCTTCAAGCTAAAGATTGAAGCTTTATTGGTGAAGTTTGTTAATCTTCACTTTTCTTTTGATTTTCAAGGTTCTAAGCCATGTTTGATCCATGGTTCCCCTAGTTCAAACTTAATATACTAATAAACTTTTGTTTTGTTGTGTATTTAAGAAACTTTTGGTGATGAAGGACTTAGAAAAAGAAGCAAAATAAGGAGCTTTTGAGGATCTTCAAGAGGTAAGAGGGAGATTCATCTTACCAACCAAGTATGGTGGTGGGAGATGGTTTTATATTTGATGGATGGTGAATCCATGTGAGGATTCATGTCCATGGTCATGTAATAATTTATGGGTGTTTATGTTGTTTATGAGCTTTGGATTATTTGCCTATGCTTGATATGCTTTGCATGATTTTATGGCTTATATGGTATGCTTATAACATGCATGATGATAATATGGTATGCTTATAATATGCATGATGAGAATATGTTGAAATTATGTATATGTGTGTCATGATGTGATGGTGGAAAGGAAATCAATTTTTGGCTCCAATGGCCAAAGGAAGAGGGTCATGGTTTTGATACCCATGATTAGAGTTTATGTTGAAATTTTTCAAGAAGAAGGGAATTAATTTTTTGATCCCTAGAACATGGTGAATTTTGGCCAAGACACCTCAAGATAGGTGTCACAAATTAATATTTTCATGAATGATGAAAATGGATGTTTAGAAAAATAAGGAAAATAAACAAAGGGTTTATTTTTTTAAAGAGTACATAAACACGGTTTTAGAAGGATTTTTATTGATTTATTTTGTGTAAAAAGTTTCTAATTGTTTTACTAAACGTGAGTTTTAAATGAAAATAGCAATGTTGATTTTAAGGATTTGCAAAGAAAGTGAAAAATGAAAATGAACAAATGATTTGATTTCAAAGACCAAGTATTCACAGTTTTTGTTAAAGAATTTTTAATGGTTTTGTTTATGTAAAATCATATCAATTTAGAAGGAAAAATATTTGATGGTTTCAATGACCATGTACCACGGTTTTGAAGGCTTGTGAATGCCTTGGTTTTATGAAACAAAGTGGTTTTCCAAGTGGAAATGTAATTTGAATTAGTACAAGGAATTCAGAAAGGAAATCAGAGTATTTTGTCATTTGAGAAATGAATTTCAGTATGTAAATGGAAAAGAGTGGTTCAAACACACCTCGATTTATTTTGAAGAGAATTGATTTTAGAATTGATTTGAGAAAAATGGAGAATATAATAGTGATTTGATATTTGCTAACGTGTAACTCATCTTTTGGGTTTTGGAAAGCATTAGTAATTTTAAAGTTAAAAACATTGATTTAATTCAATGGAATTGTGAACTTGTGGAATTATTGTGAAAAGGATTTTCTTGTGCAAGAAAATGTGGAAAATAAAGTACGAAGTCATATTATTTTGAGAAAGGTTGAAATGAAATTTTTGAAGGTTGAGAAATATTTTTCGTAATGGAAAAATGATGTTAGAAATGATATTGATTTGTTTGAAAGTCCAAAATAATGTTTGGAATATTGAGGAATATTTTATAGGGTTATAAAATGGTGAAAAATGTTTTACGTATCTTAAACACGTGATTTTTAAGCTATGCGATTTGAAATACGTTGAAATATTTCTACGCGATTTGGAAAGCGTTTAAATATTTTGAAAATGATGAAAAATGGTTTACGCGACTTAAAAGAATGATTTTTAAGTTACGCGATTGTGAAAATGGTGGAAAATCGCTACGCGATTTGAGTAATGTGTAAATATTTTTACGTGATTGATGAAAACGTTGAAAAATCTATATGTGATTTGAAAACGTAATAAAGATGTTACGCGATTTCGAAAACACGATAAAAGTGTTTTATGACTATGAAAATGTGATAATATGATTTCGCTATTGAAAATACAGTATGATTATTGTTGGGCCAGTATGTGGACCCTAATTATGAGATTATGAAATTAAACTGAGAATGGGCCAATGTGTGGACCCTGAATATGAAATTGTGAATTTTCCTGTGATTGGCATTGGTGCATTGAACATGCATTGGAAATGGTGAATTTTGCCTGTGAGTGGCATTGGTGCATTTTATATGCATGAACTAGTGTATGAACACTATATGAGAAAATGATGAATTTTTGCCTATAATTGGCATTGATGCATTGAACATGCATTGGAAAGGTCCGAGGGACTGTATGAGGCTATTTGCCTAGGAGAGACGTATACCTCTTGAGTGGGTGCGATATGCGTAGTGTAAGTCACTTGTTGACCTTGGGGGCATCGGGGTGCGGGTTGCTTACATGGGTGGTTGGTCGCGCTTTTTTCCGTAAGTTAGACCGATGCAACGCACCGATGATCCTGACCGAGACACTATTCTTAATCATCATCTCGTAAAGACTGTTGTGTATATGCTAGATGTGCAAAAATCAAAATGAGGATTATAGCACTTGGTCTGAGGCATTTTGGTATAGACAGATCTTTCAGATCGACTTCTCCGAACTGAGTATTAGCTCCATGGAGGAGGACATTGAGTCTATGTGCGCATGCATGAAACTAAGCATTTATATCTATGCGATATATATTAATTGAGGAATATTGGCTATGACAATTGTTCTGTTGAGAAATTCTGGATGATGATGATGATAAATAATGTTGATGCCATTATTGTTATTATCGTATGATTTGAATTGATGAATATTTAGATATTGTTGAGGACATCATCGTGAATATTGAATGATATTTAAGCTGATAAATAATTGGATGATGATAGTTGATTAATGTTATGGTATGACATATCTGTATGGTATGTTGTTTGTGTTATCTCTATGCTGCCATGTTGGTACTGGCGTAGGTGATCTCACCTCTTTGTTATATTGTTTTGCTGTGTTTGTATTATTAAAATTAAATAGTAGATGGAACAAGTTGTCTTAGACATACGGGAGATAAATACTCTAAGATCGGAGACAACATCAGAGAATGACTATTCCAGATTTGATAGCGTGCAGTGTTGACAAGGAACAGATGTCTGATGCATCAAGATGGATACAAGAAGGAATAAGTATGCTAAGTTTTCTCGTTAGTGTTGTACCGTGCTATTAAGTAGGACCCGTCATAGGGTTTGCTACTATTAAAAAGAGAGTCTGTTAGTTTTATATTTCTCTTTAAATTGTTAAATAGTAATTGGTGTCAATATTGCATATAAAATATATTTTCAGTAATACTTTTGGATTTCAGTAAGTTTATGTTTCCGTCTTTGATGAAAAGAAATTTTAAAACCTATATTTTATAACTCAAACCTTATTTATGAACTTCTTTACAGATTATGAGTTCGGAGTCAGAAAATGTGATACCCTGAGGGGGGGTGTTACAGATCACCTCTAATCAAAGTTCATGTATGAAGTATTTTTAACTTGAGCACATATCATATGAATACAGTACAAGCTCAACTTCAGCAAAGTAAAGGAACAAATCACAATAAACATTCAAAATTGGCTCAACTTTAGCAATTAAGGGTGCAAATTATGTTTCTAGTACATTTTATGAACCTGACAAGCATATAAGCCAAATTCATCTCATCATGTGTTCCTCTCTCAAGTGAACTTAGTGCACAAAAGCATCATCACATAAATGAACTAAATACATAATACTTTTAATCCTTAAGTGAACTAAGTGCATAAGAGGGTTACCCCATAGATAACTACTGTGCATAATTATCATTGCATAAGTACACAAATTGCTTATTCATAGTCTAAGTCACTTCACTTAGTGAAAACTTTCAAATCTCATCATCATGTACAATATGGAACTTTAATTCCTTAAAACAGAGCACTGTTATTCGAATAGCACTTCGTGCTAATCGATTAGTGCATAGTAAAATGGCATTCTAGAAAATCCTATTTGAATAGATCCCTTGGTCTAATTGAATAGCACTCAGAATTTTAGTACCTATTCGAATAGTATCCCTGGTCTATTCAAATAGCACTCAAAATTTGGCATTCTAGATGTGCCTATTCGAATAGCACCGCTGGTCTATTCGAATAGCACAAATGAAACTGCATTATGGAATTGTCTATTCGAATAGCCATCTTGGTCTATTCGAATAGCACATGCAAGAGTGCAATAGAAGCATCAGAAACTGCCATTTTCTACTATTCTTCCATTACCATATCAAAAAAATATTCCATGCATCTATTCGAACTCAAAACTATGTAGTAAAGCAACAAAAACAATACAAGGTATACTCTACATCTTCACAATCAAGCTACAATGGTTTTGAATACATGTATAAATACTTCCATACTTAAATCCATCTCCTTAACCTCATATATCCATTTCCTTATGAAAAACCATACGAAACTCTCAACTAACTAATCCATGCAAAATTTAAGAAGAAAGAAAGAAGAGAGTATAGTAAAACAACCCCTACCTATACTCCTTATGTAACATCCTAATACTTAAACTAATGACATATATGGAATTATGCATTAGTAATCATATTAGAGTACATCACTTAGATCAATATCAAATTTTTTAAAGAAATATATATGTCTTATATAAAATATAAGCCTGAATCGAAAATATGTTATACATATCTGTAGAGCTGAGTCATATACAAATAGTACGTCATAGGCCACTAAGGCATAAAAATGGTATACAACCTTGTTCAAAAGTCAAAACAAAAGAAATGAAATATTTGTAAGATCAAATTCTTCTTCGCCTCTGAGGTCGATACGAGGACATCCTGGAATCATTATGGAAAATAAACAAATAGGGTGAGAATTTCACAATTCTCAATAATCATTTTAAAATCATGTCATTATAATCATTCCAGTTGTTTCGGGGAAAAACCATTTCAAATCATTAGAATATATCCCGTAGAAAGGTGGCAAAGCCAAATCAAGTCTTTTCTCTTCTCGAAACAAAGGTTCATTTTATCATTTGTCAAATCCTTTGTATAATCCAAATAAACCATCCAATTTCATAGTAATTTCAATATCATAACAAAGATTCAATCAATGATAAGCTCATGGATCAAGTCATTTCCTATTGATCATTCATTCATAATCATCATTTATAATAAAGGTATGGGGAAAATAATTATTCTTATAATACCATTCATTTGGTAGTGGTTTACTTTCAGGTTGATGCACATTAACCTATTCATGACAATTCAGTTGTCACACAAAACTACTCCTTACTTAGAGTAATCCAAACCATAACTTATGAGGAAATTATTTGTCCTCATTTCAGAGTTGTGAGTAGAGAAGGAATTATCCGTCCTCAACTACTTTCATAGGGATGGTATCATCCTTCCTCACACTATCTTTAATCCAGGATCACCTTAAGTACAAAGGGAATTATCCATACTCAACTACTTTTACTCTAGGGAGAGCTTGGGTAAAGAGGGAATTCTCAACCTTAATCACTCTGGTGGTAAGAGATTACCCAACCTCAACCATCATTATCCAAGCCTTACCCTAGGTCCGAGGGTTGTTCATAGATAATGGATTACTCTGAAAAAAATCAAATATCAATCTCTTTTCATATATCTTAATCACCAAATTCAGAGTATATGCAACAAAGT
Organism: Ormosia emarginata; assembly: GCA_029884605.1. Taxonomy (NCBI): domain Eukaryota; kingdom Viridiplantae; phylum Streptophyta; class Magnoliopsida; order Fabales; family Fabaceae; genus Ormosia; species Ormosia emarginata. The sequence continues at coordinate 7,537,764 of JAQQTP010000074.1, forward strand.
ACTCTACGTTTCAATTTCACACGTGTATTTAATACATTGTCATCTCGCATTCTTAAATCTTCATAAATAAACTTGTATATATTTATACTTTGTACAATATTTCTCATGCTTAGCTTCATTTAGTATATCATAGAATAACTTTACATTAAATCAAAAACCTTATTTTCATGTAATGAAATAGTAGTGAAATCCTGCCCATTAAGCACTTGGGCATTGGGCACTAGGTACTCAGGCGCCCTGGCACCAGAAATCTGCCATGTTTTATTCTATAGCTGGCGCTTAGGCGCCAGCCTTCCAGTGCTTATGTAACATCCTCCCTAGCCTAATGATCCTAACCAAGGTTACAAAAGCTCAGTATTACTGGTATAAGTTATCTGTTAATTTGGGTAATCTTCTGAACCAGATTGAGTGTAATTCTATAATACTGAATACAGAAGAATAATTAAAGTATCTGTAAAATCAGTTAATAAGATGGAAATAAATATGAAAAATTTATTTCCTAGCTATAAATGATTGATAAGAGTTGTAATAAATTTTGGAGAAACAACTGAGTTAGTTTGGTATTTTTAAGGATATTGAAGAGGAATAGTTAGAACAATTATGGAACAACTAAGTAAGTAAAAAAATATAAAATTTTATGGAGATGATAAGTAAAATATAGAGAATAATTTGGTATAAAATACCAACTAAGATAAGTATTCGTACACATATTTACTTAATCCTTCAGTTTAATTTAACTCTGGATTGAGTAATGAAGCTTAACTGATAAATAACAGTATATGGAATGTTATGGAAAAATGAATCCAAGGACCAAGATGAGTTCTAAAATTTTTCATTACACTTATTGATACTTGAAAACTTAGCTTTGGAAGATTAAAATATTCCTCAGAGATACAAAAGTTCCAACATGTAAATTTTTCCTTACTTTTTTTCCTCACCCACCTACATTTCTCTCTCACATTTCTCACTTCATTTTTGTCTTATTCTCTCCATTTTTCTTCCTTATTTTCACATCAATAGCAGCAGCCAAAAACAGCCCATCCTCTCCATTTTATCTTCCATTTTTCATCCTTTTATTTCTATCTATATCTAACCTTGCCTTCCCTTGTTCTTCCTTATTGTTATTCACGACTAAACAACCCAACATAGGGAACAAAACTGAGGTAAAAATAGTAAGGAAAAATAGAGAAAAGGGAAGGAAATTAGGGAAACAAGCTAAGGAATTAAGGTAGGGGGATGCTACCTTTAACTTGTTCATTTTTCTTTTGTTTTTGAATAAAAAATTCTGACTTTGTTATTTGAGAGGGTTAGGGCCTGACTGAAATACCCTCCTTAGGGTATCACATTTAAGATTAAAACTTCTACAACTTATCCCAAGTTATAAAAGTTTTAACTTTGTACGACATGAATTCCAAAATTCCTTTTCGTGGATAATGTAAACTTACCAAACCTTTAGAGAATATAATTAACTGATTAATACACAATACATAAATACAACATAGTCATCACATCATATATACATAGACTTTACACTTCTAACTTATTATAGAACTACCAAACAAAACTCAACCTTGCCCAAGTCCAAAAACCTTAAGAGAAAGGTCGTGAACCTTATTCTCTCCCAAATTCTCTACAGACACATTACCTAGTCGAAACATATAAGAACTATGTTTGCACGTACTTGGTGAAATCTTGTCTTGCCATCATCGCATAATACCAATCCAACACTACCATAGGAGATCCAATCTCGTCTCCTTCTTAAGGTCTTTATCAAACATAAACATAAAAACATAACAGACAAACAATATAGCAAATAGGTGAGATCCCCTACATCGCATAATAACATGGCAACAAAGAAACGATAATACAACATTTCAGTTCAATACAGAAAAAACTTAAAATAACATAAATCAGTAGATACATTTATGATATCAGTAAATAAATAATCTAATGAACTTGCAATACAAGAACATGCTTCGCAATTACTGGCATAACGATAATACCACAATACTATCATATCACAACAATATAAATGCTGACTATGCATATGTATATTGACCATGCACTACAAATGCAATAATGATCATGCCACATCCACAATGGACAACCCCTACTCCATGGAGCTAAGCTAACATCAACATCAGAGAGAATGATCTAGAAGACATGTCTTAGCCTCAAATCAAGTGCTTTTAAAAATATAATATGTGCAACATGGCTATACAAGACATTCTATGCCAGACCTGGAGTATGAACAATGTTTTGTCGAGATAGTCAGTGCGTTGCAACGAATTTCCATAAGACAATGAATAGTCATCTGACCCTCGTGGATCTCCGCGCCTCGACGTCTCCAAAGATCAACTAGTTGTAACACTTCAACTTTAGGATAAATGACTGTTATGTCCTGATTGTACTGTTTTATATTTTTCTGTATGATATAAAATTTATTTGACTGTTTCGTGTTCATATTTGAGTGTTTTGTGTGATTTGCTCCGAGTCAGGAAAATAATAATTTCTAGACCGGAGAAATCTTATTTTAATTATTCGGAGCTGGGGGATCTTACTAAACCCAATTTTGAGTGATATGTGTAACATCCTTGTGGGGATGTCACATTTATGATGCAATGAAAGAAAGATAAATAAAATATTACCCAAGTTGTAAAACATTTGTTACGTTAATAATATGGGTTGTAAATTTTTTTCCTTTTTATACAGGATATTACTAAAAAAAAATAACGCGAAACATAAAATAAAACAAACTGTCATCACACATAATATACATATGATTTTGTTTTACGTAGTACAAATAATTTACAGCTACAAAATATTTAACAAAAATAGTAAAGAGTTAATATAATACATAACATCCAAAAAGTGCCCAAGTGCACATCCCAAATTCCTAACCCTCTGAAGGATCACTCTCAGATGACACTTCAGGTGATAGGTATCCAGGATGTCTCGACGCTCTACAGACACGAGTCCGTGCTGTCGACACACTGCTAATCTCACTAGGCGCATGGAACATCCCTTCCCAGTGACGCCTAATAGACAGCGGCAACTCTATGTGTAAATACAGAGTATTAGTAAAAGCAAGTTCCCCATCAAACTCCGATCGTAGGGACACAGTCAAACGTCCCACGTAAACCACTGAAGCTCTGTCCTCTCTCAATTGCCAGGCCTATGAACTTCTGTGAAACTCAAGTCTCACAAACCCAAGAAATCCTGGCAACGCCATCCTCCAAATCAATCTAGCGGGTATGGGTGATCGGATGGTTCGCAGTCGTCGAACTGATCCTCTGCTTGTTGCTGTTCCTCCTCCTCAGGATATACAAAATTAAGAGGCTGATCCTCTTCCTCAAACTCTTTGCAACATAAATTAAAAATACAGAAACAGTACATATAGAGAGGTGAGATAATCATACATCAATACTAGCATGGCAAATAAGAAGACGCCAAATACAACAAGTATAACAAATAATCAAAGCATACCATAATATAATAAAGCATACCATAATCATCATAAATAATTATGCAATATAATACAGATATTCAATATAATAGTATCATAGAAAATTTAATACAACACTACAAAAATATCAAAGATAATGATGTTAAGATGCATGATACAAATACAAAACGACTCTTCCTACTCCATGGAGTTAGACACAAATATCTTAGAGAATGACCCGCAAAGATATATTAGTACCTCAGGCTGCCCAACCAAACTATTGCACTGTCTAACGTTGTGTCAATAGCCCACTGTCCAACATCGTGTAGTAGTACACAGTCAAAACATCGTGTAACTACAGGCATTGTACTAAAATAGACTTTACAATATCTCAATTAAGTATTGTGCTTGTCGAGATCACTAGTGTGTTGCCAGTTACCACGGCCCAGAGGAGCGACCAACTATCCACGTGTGGAATAATCCGCACACTAATGCCTCCAAGTCCATACGAAGAAATGAACCACATTACGCTTATCACACCAACAACACGGTGTAATTCATCTCGTCAATCAAATCCCCAATTATCAACCAAATTGGCACAACTCAATGCATGAATAAAATCATAATTACCAAATTACCCTTAGTCTCAAAATATTCTCATATTTACGCAAAAGCCCTCAATGGCAAAAATCTCAATTATACAGTACGTCCCACTTGACAGTACCGTATCTCAATATGTCCGGGTCCAACACTTTGGCCCGACAGTAAAAACTTGTTGTTTCAATTAATCGCATAGAAATTTTATCGCGTTTTCACAATTTCATCATTTTTATAAATGTTTTTAAATCACATAAATATATTTTACTGTTTTTAAAATTGCGTAGTAGTTTTAAATCGTTTTCTCAATCGCGTAAGATTTTTAAATTGTTTTCTTTACCGAAAAGCTTTAAAATCTCCGTTTTAAAATTACGTAAGCTATTTTCAATACTTTAAAACTACATAGAATAATTTTTCTAATGTTATAAAATATATTATGAAACATTTTATTTTATTTGTCTATTTTTAATAAATTTTGACAGCATTTTGTCTATAAAATCTATTAAAATTGTATTTTCTACGTTTTTCCTCTAAAAAATCGTTTACTTAGTTTATTATTACTAAATCCACTTTAGTAATTATCTCTATGCTTTAAAATTCAAAGGTAAGCATTTTTCAAAGGTTTGGATTTATTTTTCTTCTATGTCATATTTCTAATAAAAATTGGTTTGCTTCTTTAAACCTTGGAAATCCATTACAATTGCATTCTTTTTAGGTAAAACCTTAAGTTTACTCTTAGAAAATAAATTTTTGATTGATCACTCATTTATAAGGCATGTTGGTCGAATTTCATAAAGTCTTGGCATTTGATCTTTGGATCATTTTTCTTCTTCTAAATTAATTTGTAGCTTGTCAATTTACCTAAGTCAATTAAATTACTCTTTTGGAAAAATTATTGAGAACATTTTGGTTCCCCTTTTTCATTGAGGTCGTGAGCCTTGGATTTGTGTTCTTTGGAACACTCATGCAAACCTTGCATATTATTCACATCCTACTAATTATCCATGCATATACTAACACATACAATATATTCAAAACTTGTAGACATGCATATCAATACAAATCACAAATAAGAAAACTATTACAACAAACACACCAATGAATCCTTATGGATTCTACAATCACAAACAAATCCATTTTCTTATCACCACCCAAGGATGATAAGATTAAAGTCTTCCTCTTACCTTAAGTGAAGACAAACTCTTCTCCTTTCCTTCCTAGTGATTTCGGGTTCACCCTCCAAAATTACCTATCAAGCTTAAATAAATTCTACAAATTACTACCATAGATGAAAAACATAAACCATGGGTTAATCATGGCTTAAGTCCTTGGAAATAAGATTAGAAATGAAAAATAAGGATTTTCATCTTCTAGGAAAAATCTCCAAAGTGATTTTCCAAGCTTTAGATGATGGATTTAGGAAGAACTCTCAACTAGAGATGTTCTTAGAATAGTGTTTAGGTTTAGAAAAGTAGGTTAGAAGAAATTTTGGATGGATGGATGGTGATCTAGGGCTCTTGGCCGAATGGCCTCTTCAAAGTGCATCAATGGTGGTTTGTGTTTTTGGAAGAGAGAGAAGAGAGAAAGTGTGATAGCAAGGATGAAATTGAAGTGAAAATGCTCTCCAAACTCAAGCTTTGCCGTGGAGCTCAAAGGAGTGGAGATTGCCACTTTGTTTGACTCTCCAAGACTCCATCCAAGCCTTAGACTTCATCAAGGGTCAAGATTAAAACTTGATCACCAAGCTTGTCATCCATTAGCTAATCCAAGCCTTGTCATAAGCCTTATCATTTGTTCTTGAAGATTCCACCCTAATGGTGATTAATTAAGCTACTAATCCCATTAAGCTTCTAAGCACACTTAACCTAACTTAATCAAATTAATTAGTTACCTTACTAATTAATTAACATTCTTATAATCCAAGCTTCAAGAGCCATTGATATTATCAATGGTTGGTATTAGATAGTAATATGATCAAATCTAAGCTATTAGATCTTATTTCCATGAAATTCTAACCACTAGATTCATCTTCCAAAAATAAAGGGTCAAGATCTTCCCTATATTCTTCACATCCAATGGTTATAAATGCTTCTAACCATTTTTGTAAGACCAATCTCCACCATCCAATTGATCAATGGTGGATATCCAAAGCCTTCTTTAAGAAGCTTATCATGACAACCATAGATTAAATCAATGGTTGATATTCAATCTTAAACCTTCTCATCCAACGGTGTAGATTAAGTCAAGCCCACATCGTTGACTTAATTCCTATTGTCTTAAAACAATTCAAGCCATTATCGTTGACTACTTTCTCTAAACGTGGGTCCCGCAACCAATTGTGGGTCCTACAAACCAAAAGTGGGTCCCACAGATATTTTTAGGTCCACTGTCGTTTATTTGTACTGACTAATAAAATAATATTATAATAATATAAAATTATTTTATTACACAGTTAAATCCTAAAAATTAAAAAATTAATAACCATATCATTCAGAATTGGGTTTAGTAAGCTCCCAACTAGAATAATTAAAATAAGATTTCCCCAGCCCGAAAATTATTATTTTCCTGACCTGGAGCAAATCACACAAAACACTCATATATGAACTCAAAATAGTCAAATAAATTTTATATCATACAGAAAAATAGAAAACAGCACAATCAGGACATACGATCATTTATCTTAAAGTTGGGGTGTTACAATATGGTTATTAATCTTTTAATTTTTAGGATTTAACTGTGTAATAAAATAATTTTATATTATTATAATATTATTTTATTAGTCAGTATAAATAAATTGATAATGGACCCGAAAATGTTTGTGGGACCCACTTTTGGTTTGAAAGACCCACAATTGATTTGTGGGACCTACGTTTAGTTAAAGTAGTCAATGTTGATGGCTTGATTTATTTTAAGCCAATAAAAATTATGTCAACAAAGAGGGCTTGACTTGATTTACATCGTTGGATGAGAAGAATGTAGAGAAGATCTTGACCCTTTATCTTTAAAGATGAATCTAATGGCTAGAATTTCATGGAGATAAGATCTAATGACTTAGATTTGATCATATTACTACCTAATACCAACCCTTGATATGATCAATGGCTCTTGAAATTTGGATTATAAGAGTATTAATTAATTAGTAATGAAAATAATTTTCCTAATTAAGTTAGGTTAAGTGTGCTTAGAAGCTTAATGGGATTAGTAGCTAATTAATCACCATTAGGGAGGAATCTTCAAGAACAAATGACATTGCATGTGACTAGGCTTATGACAAGGCTTGGATTAACCAATGGAAGACAAGCTTGGTGACCAAGTTTTGATCTCAACCTTTGATGAAGTCTAAGGCTTGGATGGAGTCTTGGAAGTCAAACAAAGAGGCCACCTCTTCATTGGATGTGTTACACGGCCATGCACCATTTTGGAGAGCAATTTTCACTTCATTCTCTAATACTTTACTACACTTTCTCTCTTCCAAAAATACAAACCACCATTGTTACTCTTCTCCAAGCAATTCGGCCAAGAACCCTAAACCACCATCCATCCACCTAAAATTTCATCTAACCTACTTTTCCAAACTTAAATACAATTCTAAGAACATCTCTAGTTGAGAGTTCTTCCAAAATCTATCATCTTAAGCTTAGAAAATCACTTTGGAAATTTTTCCTAGAAGGTGAAAATTTTTATTTTTCATTTCTAACTTCTTTTTCAAGGTTCTAAGCCATGATTTATCCATGGTTTATAATTTTCTCCTATAGTTATAACTCTTGAAATTTTTGTTTAAGATCTTTAGGTTTTCTTGGAGGTGAAACCGAAACCACTAGGAGAAGAAGTAGAGGTTTTAATCTTCCTTTAAGGTAAGAGGGAGATTTAATCTCATCAACCATGTGTGGTGATGAGAAAATGGACTTGTATGTGTGTGAAGAATCCATAAGGATTCACTTGTGTTTGATTGTTTAAAAGCTTTCCTACTTGTCATTGATATTGTTTGTATGCATGTCTACAAGCTTTGAAATATATCGCATGTGTGATATATGCATGATTATTACTTAGGATGTGAATAACATGTAAGGTTTGTATGAGTGTTCCAAAGAGCACAAAGAGAGGCTCACGGCCTCAACAAAGAAAAGAGAACCAAAATGTTCTCAACCATTTTCTAAAGGAAGGATTGAATGGAATTAGGTAAATGAATGAATTTTAATATGATTTAGAAGAAGAAAAATGATCTAAAGATCAAATGCCAATGTTTTACCAATTTTGGCCAACATGCCTAACAAATGTATAATTAATCCAAAACTTATTTTCTAAAGTGCAGAGTTGATGTTTTACCTAAAAAGAATGCATTTGTAATGAATTTCCAAGATTTAAAGAAGTAAACCAATTTTTATTAGAAATGTGATATAGAAGAAAAATACATAAAACCCTTGAAAAATACTTACTTTTGAATTTTTAAGTATAGTGATAATTACTAAAGTGGATTTAGTAATAATAAACTAAGTAAACAAATTTTTAGAGTAAAAACGTAGAAAGTACATTTTTAATAGAATTTATAGACAAAATGCTGTCAAAAATTTATTAAAAATAGACAAATAAAAGAAAACATTTTATAATATATTTATAACATAAGGAAATTATTCTACATAGTTTGAAAGTATTAGAAATAGCTTATACAGTTTTAAAATCTTTATTTTAAAGCTTTTCGATCAAGAAAATGATTTAAAAATCTTCCGCGATTGAGAAAATGATTTAAAATTATTACGCGATTTTAAAAATAGCAAAATATATTTACGTGATTTAAAAACGTTTGTAAAAACGATGACATTGTGAAAATGCGATAAAATTTCTACGCGATTAATTGGAACAACGAGTTTTACTGTCGGGCCTAGGTGGTGGACCCGGACATGTGAAAATATGGTACGTCAGGTGGGAATGTACTGTATTTTGGACATGTAGAAATATGGTACGTCAGGTGGGAACGTACTATACTTGAGATTTTTGCCATTGAGGGCATTTGCGTAAATATAAGAATATTTTGAAGTTAAGGGTAATTTGGTAATTATGATTTTTTATTCATGCATTGAGTTATGCCAATTTGATTGATAATTGGTGATTTGATTGAAGAGGTGAATTACACCGTGTTGTCGGTGTGATAAGCGTAGTGTGGTTCATTTCTTTGTATGGACTTGGAGGCATTAGTGTGCGGAGTATTCCACATATGGACAGTTGGTCGCTCCTCTGGGCCATGGTAACTGGCAACACACTAGTGATCTCGACACGCACTATACTTAATCAAGATCTTGTAAAGACTATTTTAGTACAATACCTGTAGTTACACGATGTTTGGACTGTGTGCTACTACACGATGATTGGACAGTGGGCTATAGACACAATGTTAGACAGTGCAATAGTTTGGTTGGGCAGCCTAAAGTACTGATAGATCTTTGCGAGTCATTCTCTCTGATATCTGTGTCTAGCTCCATGGAGTAGGAACGAGTCGTATTGCATTTCATTTGTGTCATGCATCATAACATTATTATCTGTGATATTATTTGATACTGTTGAATTAAAATTGCTGTATTACATTGTATTGTTATTTATGTTGCTATGGTATGTTATATTGTATGAGCTGTTATATCTATTGTAATTGGCGTTTTCTTATTTGCCATGCTGGTATTGATGTATGATTATCTCACTTCTCTATACGTACTGTTTCTGTATTATAAATTATGTTGTAAAGAGTTTGAGGAAGAGGATCAGCCTCTAGATTGTGAGTATCCTGAGGAGGAGCAGCAGCAGCAAGCCGGGGATCAGTTCGACGACTGCAAACCATCCAATCATCCATACCTGCTAGATGGCATTGCCAGGATTTCTTGTATTCGTGAGACTAGAGTTTCACGGAGGCTCTGAGGCCTGGCGTTTGCACGAGGATAGAGGATCGGTGATCTTCTTAGGGTGGATGACTTTGACTCTGCGAGGAGAGTTTAATGCGGTGCCTGTATTTACTATGACTCTGTATCTCCATCTGGAGCTGCCGCTGGAGCTTAGGCGTCACTGGGGAGGACTTTTCCATGTTCCCAGTGAGATCAGTATAGTGTCGACAGCGCTGACTCCTGTCCGTAGAGCTGCGAGACATCCTGGATACCTATCACCTGAAGTTTCATCTGAGAGTGATCCTTCAGAGGGTTAGATATCTATGATGTGCACTTGGGCACTTTTTGGATGTAGTGTTGTATATGAACTCTTTACTGTTTTCTTTAAATATTTTGTAGTTGTAAATTATTTGCTTAACTTAAAACAAATTCTTATGTATATTATGTGTGAGATATCAGTTTGTTTTACCTTATATTCCATGTTATTTTATTTAGTAATATTCTGTATACAAGAAGAAAAAATTTTACAACCCATACTATTTATGTAACAAATGTTTTACAACTTGGGTAGATTTTATTTTATTGCATCATAAATGTGGCACTCCCACAAGGGTGTTACACTAGTGACCAACACCACGCATATCGCACTTGCACTGAAGGTGTAATATTCAACTCTGTGTCACCAAATATAGTCTTCATGATTTTCTATGCATGCTCAATGTTATGAATCAAACCATCGTTGACTGTCCCCAATGATATTAAAACAACCACCTATACAATTGTCTAATGCCATTAGAATCAATGATATTTGATAATCGCCCATACAATTACATAATATCACTGATATATCTGGGTCCAATACATCGGCTGTAACACCCCTTTGGAGGATGTCACACATAAAAAAAATAAAAGAAATAAAAATAAAATCTACCCAAGTTGTGAAACATTTGTTACATATTATTACGGGTTGTAAAATAATTCCGATAGACAGAAATATGATATAAAAAGATAATGCGAAAAATACGAAATAAAAAAAACATCATCACTAATAATATACATATGATTAAGTTATAGCTGTACAAATAATTTACAACTAAGACTACAAATATTTAAACAAAAACAAGTAAAGAAAGCAATAAAAGAGTTAATATATACGAGACATACTACTGACGCGAAAAAAAAAACATCATGATTATCTAATCCTCGATGGATCACTCTCGAAAGTATGAAAATGATCATCGGGAGATAGATATCTGGATGTCTCGACACACGGCGATAACGGGATCGCGCGGTCGATACGATGCTTATCTCACTAGGCTCGGGGTTTTTTGAAAGCACCCCAATAACGCCTAATGGATAAGGGTAACTCTAAGTGCGAGAAAAAGTGTCGCAGTCATGACAGCTATTCATCAAAACGATGACGTAGGATCACGGTCACACGTCCCGCATACGTCACGAGTCACGATCTCCTTGTAAATGCCAAGCCGAGCACCTCCATGAAATACCAACTCTATGAATCCCAAAAATCTGGCGTCGCCATCCTCACAATCAATCCAGAGGATATGGATGATCGGATGGTTCTTGATCGTCAAAGCGATCGTCGTCTTGCCGGTCTTCCTCCTCTTCGAGGGTACACGATCTCAATAGGTGAACCTCTTCCTCGAAGTCTTTACCGCGTACGTAAAATAAATAAACAAAGAAAATACATATAACAAAGAGGTAAGACAACATAAAATCATCACAACATGGCCAATAAAAAGACGACAAACAATATACATACGGTTCATGCAATACATAAAGCTTTAACAATTATAATAACAGATTGAAGAAAATTTAGATATCATCACAATGTATCACATCACAAATAAAACTTTACGAGATAAAACAAGAAAGATAAGAATAAACAGATAAGATATAATAACCAAATATAATAACAATAACCGGATAAAATAAACAAATAAAATACGAGATAAACAATAAATAGATAAGATGGAAACAAATAGACATAGAGATAAATAATATGACAAAATCCTACTCCATGGAGCTAAAGAAAAACACAAGTATCGAGAGAGAGGAATGATTCGCAAAACCTAATAATACCACTTTTTCTTTTTTTTTTTTTTTTTTTATTGCCCCACCAACTATTGCGGTTGTCACACGTTGCGTCTATAGCCCCACGACACAGGAATCCATCAATCCAGGCGTGGTGTAGTTCACGGTCTCACGTTGTGGCACTACAGGCAAATGTACTACTAGATTTCACAAATCTCGATTAAATATAGTGTACGTCGAGTACCATAGTGTGCTATCGGTTTACCACGGCCCAACGGAGCGACCAACTGTCCACATGTGGGATCCCGTACACTAAAGCCTCCAAGTTCATTAGAACAATGAACCACACTACGTTTATCGCATCGACAACACGATGTGATTCGTCTCGTCAACAAATCCACCAAATACATGGCACATATAACAGATAGATGGAAAGCCTGTACGGGTTCACATTTTCCCGACAGCAAATAATTCTCAAAAACCTGTACGGGTTCACATTTTTCCGACAATAAATAGATTTTCAAAAAGCCTATACGGGTTCACATTTTCGCGACAAAGATATAGATTTTCAAAAGCACATGTACGGGTTCACATTTTCCCGACAAAGATATAATAAATATAGTAACGGTCAATCGCGTAGAAATTTTATCGCATTTTCATAATTCGTCGTTTTTACAAACGTTTAAAAATCGGGTAAAGATATTTTTCTATTTTTAAAATCGCGTAGCATTTTTAATACGTTTTCTCAATCGCGTAGGATTTTTAAATCATTTTCTTATTCGAATGCCCTTAAAATTACTGTTAAACAGATAGAAATAGTACTTAGTACATTTAAACTACGTAGAATAATTTTTCATACCGCATACTGTCATTAGGATATTTTTACTATCTTATAGGTTCATTTTTACTAAAAATTGACAGCATTTTGTTTATAAACTTATAATAATGGTTTTCTAAATTTTCCATAAAATTTTCTATTTACCTAATTTTTAACCATATCATTTAATTCTTTTTGAAATCTCTAACATGCTTCAAAACCTAAAGTGAGCTATATGTTAGAAAATTTCTCAAAATTTCTGTATTTTACTTCCTAATGATAAAATCACTAGTTTTAATCCTTTAAGCTTAATTCTACTCAATTTGTTTCTTCAAAAATCATTATAGAAAATTTCTTCTTAAATTGTATTGTCTCTTTTAATTGGAAAAAGTTAGGAATCAAGTTTTAGAAATCATAATTACCTATAGTGGCATGTTGGCCGAATTTTGTAAAACTTTTTCATTTGATTTCTAAATTATTTCAAAGGTATTATCTTATCTAAGTTCATTAAATCATGTTATAAAGTAATGATTTTAAATCAAATAAATCCTTTAGGCATGTTGGCCCAAAATTTACTAAATCTTTACCATTTGATTTCTAAATTTCTTTTCTTTGATCAAAACAATTTGAAACCTTCTTATTTCTCCTAATTAATTAAGTTGCACTTTAGGAAAAATGAAGAGAACATTTTGGTCCTCACACTTTGTCATTGCCGTGAGCTAGGGAATGTGTTCTTTGGAACACTCATGCAAATTTACACATGTTATTCACATCTTAAACCTTATCATACAATTCTAACACATGCATTTATATTTCTAACACATGCAAAATATTTCTAACACATAAAACCTAAATTAAAGCTTATAGACATACAATCAAAAGCTAATAAACATGCAAAATTATTACAATCACCAAACAAGAAAGCTACTAACATACAACACTTAAGCTACTAGCAACCACAAAAATTAACAAATACACATCAATAAACACACCATAACCGAATCCTTATGGATTCTACAAACAATCCATCTTCTTACCACCATCAAGGGATGATAAGAATTGTCTTCCTCTTACCTTAAATGAAGACAAAAAGCTTGCTTTCACACCTCCTATGGTTCGGTTTTCACTCCACCAAATACCTAAAAATCTCAAATAAAATCTACATGTTATTAACCATGAAAAAGAAGCTAAACCATGGAGAAATCATGGTTTAGAACTTTGAAAAAGAAGAGAGAAAAGAAAAATATGATATTTCACCTTCTAGGTCAAATCTACAAGGTTGATTTCCAAGCCCTTAATGGAAGATTTTGAAGAAACTTCCAACTAGAAAGGTTCTTAGAATAGTGTTTAGGTTAGGAAAACTTGGTTAGAAAATTTTTTGATGGTTGGATGGTTAAGAAACAAGCTTGGCCGAATGGAAGGAGAAAAAGGAACAACAATGGTGGCTAGGGTTCTTGATGAGAGAGAAGAGAGAAAAGTGATGAAGGAGAAATGTAATTTTGGTCTTCAAAGGCCTCTTGGCCGTAGCACTCAAGTGGTGTGCAAGGTGGGCACCTTGCTTGGCTTCATCCAAGCCATTTTGGATGCATGAAAGGCTAGGATTAAGTCTTGGTGAGCAAGCTTGATTTCCATTGGTTGGCTCATGGTGACTCACATGCTTTGAGTCACACGGTGTATTAAATTTTCTCTTTGAGTCGACTAGTGAGTCGAGTCACTTTCTGGAAAGTTCTCGCTACGGTGATTAATTAAGCTACCGATCTAACGTTCGCTAATTGTGGGTCCCGCAAAATATTTTAGGGTCCCTTTGTCACTAAATTATCTTGACTAATAAAATAATATTATAATAATATAAAATTATTTTATTTGTGATTAAATCCTAAAAATTAAAAGATTATTTTTAGTCTCATTCAGAGAATCGGGTTAAGTAAGATCCCCTAATTCTAAATAATAAAATAAGATTTTCCCCGGCCAAGAAATTAGGAAAATATTATTTTCCGCCTCGAGCAAATCACACAAAAAGTCCATATAAAATCACGAGACAATATTTTCGGGCATTAAATCAAGAAGAAAACAATTAAAAACAACAAAACAAAAAAAATAAAAACAAGACGTTCGGGACGTAACGGTCATTTTCCCATTTTTTCCCACAACGTAGGTAATCGTCCAAAACGTTCAAATAAAATATCCAGCAGTATTATATAGCTGTATATCTTTTAGAAAAATTAATACAGTAGCTCAGAAAAATTTTTATTTTACCGTCTCGAAACAAACTACGTAAAACGATCAAATAAAATTTGAGCCTGTATTATCGTAATTGTTTTCATACAGAAATCGAGAACAGAAAAATAGAGACACACCGGTCATTCATACAAAAGCATGAAAAACAGAAAACAGTACATTCAGAATATTTTCTAAAAATTGGGGCGTTACAACTCTCCCCAACAAATAAAAATTTCGTCCTCGAAATTCGATGTTCATCCAAACAAATAAGGATACTGATCCTTCATTTTATCTTCTAGTTCCCAAGTAGCTTCACCCGTCACATCATTCCATATGACCTTCACTAACTCGATCATCTTCCCTCGAAAGATTTGTCGGAGATGCTAAAGTTTTGGCACTGAAGTTCTTCGGTTGCTTTACCTTTCGTCCTCTATCCCGACGGGTAAAGTTTCGTAAGTCAAATTCTCCTTTAAGCGCACGTCATCGGGCTAAAAGTTTGTATAACATGTGTCGGATCTGGTATATACTTCCGCAACTGAGACACATGAAACACGTCGTGCAAATTGGATAGAAAAGGCGGCAAAGCAATCTGATACGCTACAGGACCTATACGTCGGATAATCTGATATGGTCCAATGAATTTAGGAGTAAGCTTCTTCGACTTAATCACTCTTCCGACACCAGTCGTAGGAGTAACTCTTAGAAATACATGCTCACCCTCCTTAAACTCAAGAGATCGTCTTCGTTTGTCCGCATAACTCTTTTGTCTGCTTTGCGCCGTCCTCATCTTCTCTTGTATCATCTTGACTTTATCCGTAGTCTGTTGTACAAGTTCGGTCCAATGATCATACTCTCCCCATCTTGATACCAACATAGCGGCGTTCGACATCGTCTTCCATACAATGCTTCATAAGGTGCCATTCCGATGCTTGCGTGAAAACTATTGTTGTAGGTGAATTCTATCAAAGATAAAAATTCATCCCAACTTCCCCGTTGTTCCAAAACACAAGCCCGCAACAAATCCTCCAAGGACCGTATAGTTCTCTCTCTCATGCAAATCGACCATCCGTCTGCGGATGATAGGTGAACTTAATCGTAACTTGGTTCCCATAGCTTCTTGCAGACTTCGCCAAAATCTTGACGTAAACCTTGGATCTCTATCGAAACTATACATGTAGGCACTCCATGTAATCCGACAATCTCACCGTGATGTACAACTCGGGTTAATTTTTCCAATGAATATTTAATATTGATTGGTAAGAAATGAGCCGATTTCGTAAGTCTATCGACTATAACCCATATTGCATCATGACCTCTCCTTGTCTTTGGCAAACCAAGAACGAAATCCATAGAAATGCTGTCCCATTTCCATTCGGAATCGATAATGGTTGCAACATCCAATTTGGTCTTTGGTGTTCAACTTTCGACTTTTGACAAACTAGGCAAGTTGACACGCATCTAACCACATCACCCTTCATTCCATGCCACCGAATAACTTCTTCAAGTCTTGGTACATCTTTGTTATGCCTGGATGCATACTTAATAGACTAGTATGGGCATGTTCCACAATATATTGCCTCAGCTCTCGGTCACGAGGAATACAGATTCTACCCCGAAACCTCAGAATTCCATCAGTTCCTTCTTTGAACTCTTGCCTCATTTTGCTTCATTTGCTCCCTTATTCCTTGTAAAAATTTATCGGCATTTTGCTTTTCCCTTATGTCTTCCATCAGCTCGCTTGAGATAGTAACCATATTCATACAGATCTTTTCCGGTTTCAACTCAACAAATGACCACTCATCTCTAAACTGTTCAATGAGCTCCTTTTCTTTAATCATCGGCGTTAAACACTGATAATCTTTCTACTCAAGGCATCGGCCACGACATTCGCCTTACCAGGGTGGTACAAAAGTTGAAAATCGTAGTCGTTCAGAAATTCTAACCATCTTCGCTGCCTCATATTCAGCTCCTTCTGGTCGTACAAGTACTTCAAACTCTTGTGATCACTGAAGATGTTGAACGTTGCTCCATAGAGAAAATGTCTCCATATCTTCAAAGCAAAAACTACCGCAGCCAATTCCAAATCATGCGTAGGATAATTCTTTTCATGAACCTTCAATTATCGAGAAGCATATGCCACCACGTTCCGATCTTGCATCAACACGCATCCTAGTCCTTGATAAGAAGCGTCACAATACACCTCGAAAGATTTCTTCGAATCTGGTAGGATTAACACCGGTGCAGTTGTTAACCTCTTCTTCAACTCTTGAAAACTGGCTTCACGCTCTTCCGTCCATTCAAAAGCTTGACTTTTCCTCGTCGGTTGTGTAAGTGGTCCAAGCAATCTTGGAAAAACCTTCGATAAATCTTCGATAATAACCTTGAAGAAGTCCAACAAAACTTCGAACACATTCTTGTCTTAGGTCTTTCCCACTGTAAAATAGTCTCCACTTTCGATGGGCCCACCGCAATACCTTCTTTAGAAATTACGTGACCAAGAAATTGGACTTCTTCCAACCAGAATTCACACTTAGCCAATTTCGCATACAACTGCTTCTCCCTCAAAATCTGAAAAACAACATTCAGATGTTCAGCATGCTCTTCCTTCGATCGAGAATAGATCAGAATGTCATCGATAAAGACAACGACAAATCTGTCTAGATATGGACGAAATATCCTGTTCATATAATCCATAAATATGGCAGGAGCATTTGTCACCCGAATGGCATTACTTGATACTCATAATGTCCATAACGAGTTCGAAGCAGTTTTCGGCACATCTTCCCCTCTTACACGAATCGGTGATAACCCGATCGCAAATCAATCTTGGAAAATATCACATGACTCCTCTTAATTGATCCATCAAATCGTCGATTCTTGGAAGCGGATATTTATTCTTGATAGTCACCTTGTTCAAGCGCCGATAGTCCACACAAAGTCGTGATGTTCCATCCTTCTTCTTGACCAAAAGCACGGGCGCACCCCATGGGGAAACGCTAGGTCATACAAATTCTTTCTCCAACGGTTCCACCAATTGCTTTTTCAGCTCCTCCAACTCTACCGGTGACATACGATATGGTGCAATTGAGATAGGACCTGTTCCGGTACTAAATCAATTGAGAACTCGATCTCCGCTCGGGCGGTAAACCAGTACATCTTCGGGAAAAACATCAGGAAAATCGTTGACAACGGGAATAGTATTCACATCCTTCTCATTCTTAACTTCTAGAGAAGACAATACCGATATCCTGCGCTCCATCTCTCAACAAAGACTTGACCTTAACGGCGAAGTTAAGAATCTAGACTCTTCTTCCTTAGGAAAAACTATAGTTTTCTTTGCACAATCTATGAGGATATGGTTAGAACATAACCATCCATCCCTAAGATTACATCTATCTCAATAAGAGGCAAACAAATCAAATTGACCAAAAACAAACGGCCCTTCACAACAATAGGACAATCCAAACAGATCTTAGAAGTAACTACGGGTTTAGCGGTTGGCATAGATACACTCAACTTAACATTCGAGAAGACACGGGCAACTTCGGTCTTTCCACACAATCATAGGCAATAAACGAGTGTGTAGCACCCGAGTCATACAATACAGTCGAGAAGGTTACCTCCAATGTCACCTTCTCCTTGAATAAGGTCATCCGATTGAGAAACTTCAGATCCCATCATTGTATATACTCGCCCTCCAGATCTCGGTTGAGTATTTCCAGATTTTGCCGATTAGTTCTAACATGACGAACAGTGAGGTTTCTTCTCCGGTCGAGTACAATCCTTCGACATATACCCAGTCGTCCACATCAGTTAAAACAGATGCAGTTCCTTTGATTGTACAACTGGAGATAGATGGCCCTTCTTACCGCACTTAAAACACGTCGGTGTAAACACCACTCTCTGTCCTGCTCCACCACTAGGTACACTCCCTCCAACTGGCGGTCGCTGAGTCTGACTTCCTTGTGGTCTAGCATACGGCTTACGCAGAAACCGATTTGTATTGCTACCTCCACCTCTTTGAAACCTTGTCGGCCCAAAGTTCCGACTCCTCTGATCTCGCGACGGTTCAAGCTCCTCAAGCCGTGCACATGCGTCTACCAAAGTATGAAAATGATTCATCCTCAGAGATATCACTCCCCGCTTCAATTCTACTCTCAATCCAGACTCAAACTTCCGACATTTCCATACCTCATCTTGTCGATTTTGAGCATAATCTGAAAATTGAGACAAACTTTCAAATTTTGTAGCGTACTCATTCACTGTCATGTTTCCCTGTCGCAACCCAAGAAATTCCATCTCCTTGGCATGCCTAGCACTTGCGAGGAAAATACTTATCCGAGAAAAGTATTAGAAAACACTTCCCTGGTGATCTCGGTTCCTTGACTTGCAACACTCGGCGGACTCCTCTCCACCAATGTTCTCAGCATCTCCTCTCGGATTCTGATTTCATGAAAAACAAGATAAGTTACTTTCTTTTCATCCGTGCATCTCATCCCCTCAAAGATTCTCTCTAAATCTTGCATCCACCGACTCGCTTTCTCGGATCCACCTCGCCTCTAAATTGTGGCGGATTATGGCGCCTAAATTCAGATAAATTTAGGGCATCAATGTAGCATCTTCTTTGTTGGAAATTTGCTCTCAAATTTTTTGAGTAATCACTTGACCATCCGCGCATAGCTTGCAAGAAGAACCAACATCGGGTCCTCATCACGATTTACGTTAGCACGTCCTCTCGCCTCTACCAGCCATCTTCTTTCTTCAAACATAACAAAACAAAGTTAGATACATCCTTTTAGATATTTCCGAAAGGATATAAATCACAAAGATCACGAGAGAATCACACAAAGACAAACAAAAACAGACCTAACCACAACCCCAAAAGACTCTAACTTGGGCTCGATACTAACTGTTGTAACACCCCTTTGGAGGATGTCACACATAAAAGAAAATAAAAGAAATAAAAATAAAATCTACCCAAGTTGTGAAACATTTGTTAAATATTATTACGGGTTGTAAAATAATTCCCGATAGTATACGAAATATGATATAAAAAGATAATGCGAAAAATACGAAATAAAAAAAACATCATCACTAATAATATACATATGATTAAGTTATAAATCTGTACAAATAATTTACAACTAAGACTACAAATATTTAAACAAAAACAAGAAAGAAAGCAATAAAAGAGTTAATATATACGTACATGTCTGTTGACGCGCCCAAAAAAAAAAAAAACATCATGATTATCTAATCCTCGATGGATCACTCTCGTATGAAAATGATCATCGGGAGATAGATATCTGGATGTCTCGACACACGGCGATAACGGGATCGCGCAGTCGATACGATGCTTATCTCACTAGGCTCAGGGTTTTCAGCACCCCAATAACGCCTAATGGATAAGGGTAACTCTAAGTGCAGAAAAAGTGTCGTAGTCATGACAGGCTCTTCATCAAAACGATGACGTAGGATCACAGTCACACGTCCTGCATACGTCACAGAGTCACGATCTCCTCGTAAATGCCAAGCCAGAGCACCTCCATGAAATACCAGCTCTATGAATCCCAAAAATCCTGGCGTCGCCATCCCTCACAATCAATCCAGAGGATATGGATGATCGGATGGTTCTTGATCGTCAAACTGATCGTCTGCTTGCCGGTCTTCCTCCTCTTCAGGGTACACGATCTCAATAGGCTGAACCTCTTCCTCGAAGTCTTTACCGCGTAAAATAAATAAACAGAAAATACATATAACAAAGAGGTAAGACAACATAAAATCATCACAACATGGCCAATAAAAAGACGACAAACAATATACATACAGTTCATGCAATACATAAAGCTTTAACAATTATAATAACAGATTGAAGAAAATTTAGATATCATCACAATGTATCACATCACAAATAAAACTTTACAGATAAAACAAGAAAGATAAGAATAAACAGATAAGATATAATAACCAAATATAATAACAATAACCAGATAAAATAAACAAATAAAATACGATAAACAATAAATAGATAAGATGGAAACAAATAGACATAGAGATAAATAATATGACAAAATCCTACTCCATGGAGCTAAAGAAAAACACAAGTATCGAGAGAGGAATGATTCGCAAAACCTAATAGTACCACGGCTGCCCCACCAACTATTGCATTTGTCACACGTTGCGTCTATAGCCCCACGACACAGAATCCATCAATCCAGGCGTGGTGTAGTTCACGGTCTCACGTTGTGGCACTACGAGGCAAATGTACTACTAGATTTCACAAATCTCGATTAAATATAGTGTACGTCGAGTACCATAGTGTGCTATCGGTTTACCACGGCCCAGCGGAGCGACCAACTGTCCACATGTGGGATCCCGTACACTAAAGCCTCCAAGTTCATTAGAACAATGAACCACACTACGTTTATCGCATCGACAACACGATGTGATTCGTCCGTCAACAAATCCACCAAATACATGGCACATATAACAGATAGATGGAAAGCCTGTACGGGTTCACATTTTCCCGACAGCAAATAATTCTCAAAAACCTGTACGGGTTCACATTTTTCCGACAATAAATAGATTTTCAAAAGCCTGTACGGGTTCACATTTTCCCGACAGCATATAGATTTTCAAAAGCCTGACGGGTTCACATTTTCCCGACAGCATATAATAAATATAGTAACGGTCAATCGCGTAGAAATTTTATCGCATTTTCATAATTCCGTCGTTTTTACAAACGTTTAAAAATCGGGTAAAGATATTTTTCTATTTTTAAAATCGCGTAGCATTTTTAATACGTTTTCTCAATCGCGTAGGATTTTTAAATCATTTTCTTATTCGAATGCCCTTAAAATTTCTTGTTAAACAGATAGAAATAGTACTTAGTACATTTAAACTACGTAGAATAATTTTTCATACCGCATACTGTCATTAGGATATTTTTACTATCTTATAGGTTCATTTTTACTAAAAATTGACAGCATTTTGTTTATAAACTTATAATAATGGTTTTCTAAATTTTCCATAAAATTTTCTATTTACCTAATTTTTAACCATATCATTTAATTCTTTTTGAAATCTCTAACATGCTTCAAAACCTAAAGTGAGCTATATGTTAGAAAATTTCTCAAAATTTCTGTATTTTACTTCCTAATGATAAAATCACTAGTTTTAATCCTTTAAGCTTAATTCTACTCAATTTGTTTCTTCAAAAATCATTATAGAAAATTTCTTCTTAAATTGTATTGTCTCTTTTTAATTGGAAAAAGTTTGGAATCAAGTTTTAGAAATCATAATTACCTATAGTGGCATGTTGGCGAATTTTGTAAAACTTTTTCATTTGATTTCTAAATTATTTCAAAGGTATTATCTTATCTAAGTTCATTAAATCATGTTATAAAGTAATGATTTTAAATCAAATAAATCCTTTAGGCATGTTGGCCCAAAATTTACTAAATCTTTACCATTTGATTTCTAAATTTCTTTTCTTTGATCAAAACAATTTGAAACCTTCTTATTTCTCCTAATTAATTAAGTTGCACTTTAGGAAAAATGAAGAGAACATTTTGGTCCTCACACTTTGTCATTGCCGTGAGCTAGGGAATGTGTTCTTTGGAACACTCATGCAAATTTACACATGTTATTCACATCTTAAACCTTATCATACAATTCTAACACATGCATTTATATTTCTAACACATGCAAAATATTTCTAACACATAAAACCTAAATTAAAGCTTATAGACATACAATCAAAAGCTAATAAACATGCAAAATTATTACAATCACCAAACAAGAAAGCTACTAACATACAACACTTAAGCTACTAGCAACCACAAAAATTAACAAATACACATCAATAAACACACCACAACCGAATCCTTATGGATTCTACAAACAATCCATCTTCTTACCACCATCAAGGGATGATAAGAATTGTCTTCCTCTTACCTAAATGAAGACAAAAAGCTTGCTTTCACACCTCCTATGGTTCGGTTTTCACTCCACCAAATACCTAAAAATCTCAAATAAAATCTACATGTTATTAACCATGAAAAGAAGCTAAACCATGGAGAAATCATGGTTTAGAACTTTGAAAAAGAAGAGAGAAAAGAAAAATATGATATTTCACCTTCTAGGTCAAATCTACAAGGTTGATTTCCAAGCCCTTAATGGAAGATTTTGAAGAAACTTCCAACTAGAAAGGTTCTTAGAATAGTGTTTAGGTTAGGAAAACTTGGTTAGAAAATTTTTTTGATGGTTGGATGGTTAAGAAACAAGCTTGGCCGAATGGAAGGAGAAAAAGGAACAACAATGGTGGCTAGGGTTCTTGATGAGAGAGAAGAGAGAAAAGTGATGAAGGAGAAATGTAATTTTGGTCTTCAAAGGCCTCTTGGCCGTAGCACTCAAGTGGTGTGCAAGGTGGGCACCTTGCTTGGCTTCATCCAAGCCATTGGATGCATGAAAGGCTAGGATTAAGTCTTGGTGAGCAAGCTTGATTTCCATTGGTTGGCTCATGGTGACTCACATGCTGAGTCACACAGCGTATTTAATTTTCTGCTGAGTCAGCTAGCTGAGTCAGCCTGTTCTGGAAAGTTCTACTGCTTACGGTGATTAATTAAGCTACCGATCTAACCGTTCTACTAATTGTGGGTCCCGCAAAATATTTCCGGGTCCAATGTCACTAAATTATATTGACTAATAAAATAATATTATAATAATATAAAATTATTTTATTTGTGATTAAATCCTAAAAATTAAAAGATTATTTTTAGTCTCATTCAGAATCGGGTTAAGTAAGATCCCCCAATTCTAAATAATAAAATAAGATTTTCCCGCCCGGAAAATATTATTTTCCCGCCTCGAGCAAATCACACAAAAAGTCCATATAAAATCACAGACAATATTTTCGGGCATTAAATCAAGAAGAAAACAATTAAAAACAACAAAAAAAAAACAAGACGTTCGGGACGTAACGGTCATTTTCCCATTTTTTCCCACAACGTAGGTAATCGTCCAAAACGTTCAAATAAAATATCCAAGAAGGTATATATATAGCTGTATATCTTTTAGAAAAATTAATACAAGAGCTCGAGAAAAATTTTTATTTTACCGTCTCGAAACAAACTACGTAAAACGATCAAATAAAATTTGAGCCTCAGTATTATCGTAATTGTTTTCATACGTAAATCGAGAACGAGAAAAATAGGGACACAACGGTCATTCATACAAAAGCATGAAAAAGTAAAACAAGATACATTCAGAATATTTTCTAAAAATTGGGGCGTTACAACTCTCCCCAACAAATAAAAATTTCGTCCTCGAAATTCGATGTTCATCCAAACAAATAAGGATACTGATCCTTCATTTTATCTTCTAGTTCCCAAGTAGCTTCACCCGTCACATCATTCCATATGACCTTCACTAACTCGATCATCTTCCTCGAAGTTGCTTTACCTTTCTCGTCCTCTATCCTGACAGGTAAAGTTTCGTAAGTCAAATTCTCCTTTAACTGCACGTCATCTGGCTGTATAACATGTGTCGGATCTGGTATATACTTCCGCAACTGAGACACATGAAACACGTCGTGCAAATTGGATAGAAAAGGCGGCAAAGCAATCTGATACGCTACAGACCTATACGTCGGATAATCCGATATGGTCCAATGAATTTAGGAGTAAGCTTCTTCGACTTAATCACTCTTCCGACACGGCCGTAGGAGTAACTCTTAGAAATACATGCTCACCCTCCTTAAACTCAAGAGATCGTCTTCGTTTGTCCGCATAACTCTTTTGTCTGCTTTGCGCCGTCCTCATCTTCTCTTGTATCATCTTGACTTTATCCGTAGTCTGTTGTACAAGTTCGGTCCCGGTCATACTCTCCCCATCTTGATACCAACATAGCGGCGTTCGACATCGTCTTCCATACAATGCTTCATAAGGTGCCATTCCGATGCTTGCGTGAAAACTATTGTTGTAGGTGAATTCTATCAAAGATAAAAATTCATCCCAACTTCCCCGTTGTTCCAAAACACAAGCCCGCAACAAATCCTCCAAGGACCGTATAGTCTCTCTGTCTCGACCATCCGTCTGCGGATGATAGCTGAACTTAATCGTAACTTGGTTCCCATAGCTTCTTGCAGACTTCGCCAAAATCTTGACGTAAACCTTGGATCTCTATCAGAAACTATACATGTAGGCACTCCATGTAATCTGACAATCTCGCCGATGTACAATCGGGTTAATTTTTCCAATGAATATTTAATATTGATTGGTAAGAAATGAGCCGATTTCGTAAGTCTATCGACTATAACCCATATTGCATCATGACCTCTCCTTGTCTTTGGCAAACCAAGAACGAAATCCATAGAAATGCTGTCCCATTTCCATTCGGAATCGATAATGGTTGCAACATCCCAGCTGGTCTTTGGTGTTCAACTTTCGACTTTTGACAAACTAGGCAAGTTGACACGCATCTAACCACATCACCCTTCATTCCATGCCACCAGAATAACTTCTTCAAGTCTTGGTACATCTTTGTTATGCCTGGATGCATACTTAATAGACTAGTATGGGCATGTTCCACAATATATTGCCTCAGCTCTCGGTCACGAGGAATACAGATTCTACCCCGAAACCTCAGAATTCCATCAGTTCCTTCTTTGAACTCTACTGCCTCATTTTGCTTCATTTGCTCCCTTATTCCTTGTAAAAATTTATCGGCATTTTGCTTTTCCCTTATGTCTTCCATCAGCTCGCTTGAGATAGTAACCATATTCATACAGATCTTTTCCAGTTTCAACTCAACAAATGACCACTCATCTCTAAACTGTTCAATGAGCTCCTTTTCTTTAATCATCAGCGCAGAAACACTGATAATCTTTCTACTCAAGGCATCGGCCACGACATTCGCCTTACCAGGGTGGTACAAAAGTTGAAAATCGTAGTCGTTCAGAAATTCTAACCATCTTCGCTGCCTCATATTCAGCTCCTTCTGGTCGTACAAGTACTTCAAACTCTTGTGATCACTGAAGATGTTGAACGTTGCTCCATAGAGAAAATGTCTCCATATCTTCAAAGCAAAAACTACCGCAGCCAATTCCAAATCATGCGTAGGATAATTCTTTTCATGAACCTTCAATTGTCGAGAAGCATATGCCACCACGTTCCGATCTTGCATCAACACGCATCCTAGTCCTTGATAAGAAGCGTCACAATACACCTCGAAAGATTTCTTCGAATCTGGTAGGATTAACACCGGTGCAGTTGTTAACCTCTTCTTCAACTCTTGAAAACTGGCTTCACGCTCTTCCGTCCATTCAAAAGCTTGACTTTTCCTCGTCAGTTGTGTAAGTGGTCCAGCAATCTTGGAAAAACCTTCGATAAATCTTCGATAATAACCAGCAAGTCCAACAAAACTTCGAACTTCTGTTACTGTCTTAGGTCTTTCCCCCATCGTAAAATAGTCTCCACTTTCGATGGGTCCACCGCAATACCTTCTTTAGAAATTACGTGACCAAGAAATTGGACTTCTTCCAACCAGAATTCACACTTAGCCAATTTCGCATACAACTGCTTCTCCCTCAAAATCTGAAGAACAACATTCAGATGTTCAGCATGCTCTTCCTTCGATCGAGAATAGATCAGAATGTCATCGATAAAGACAACGACAAATCTGTCTAGATATGGACGAAATATCCTGTTCATATAATCCATAAATATGGCAGGAGCATTTGTCACCCCGAATGGCATTACCTGATACTCATAATGTCCATAACGAGTTCGAAAAGCAGTTTTCGGCACATCTTCCCCTCTTACACGAATCTGGTGATAACCCGATCGCAAATCAATCTTGGAAAATATCACAGCTCCTCTTAATTGATCCATCAAATCGTCGATTCTTGGAAGCGGATATTTATTCTTGATAGTCACCTTGTTCAACTGCCGATAGTCCACACAAAGTCGTGATGTTCCATCCTTCTTCTTGACCAAAAGCACAGGCGCACCCCATGGGGAAACGCTAGGTCGTACAAATTCTTTCTCCAACAGTTCCACCAATTGCTTTTTCAGCTCCTCCAACTCTACTGGTGACATACGATATGGTGCAATTGAGATAGGACCTGTTCCCGGTACTAAATCAATTGAGAACTCGATCTCCCGCTCGGGCTGCCAGTAAACCAAGTACATCTTCAGGAAAACATCCGGAAAATCGTTGACAACAGGAATAGTATTCACATCCTTCTCATTCTTAACTTCTAGAGAAGACAATACCAGATATCCCTGCGCTCCATCTCTCAACAAAGACTTGACCTTAACAGCAGTTAAGAATCCAGACTCTTCTTCCTTAGGAAAAACTATAGTTTTCTTTGCACAATCTATGAGGATATGGTTAGAACATAACCAGTCCATCCCTAAGATTACATCTATCTCAATAAGAGGCAAACAAATCAAATTGACCAAAAACAAACGGCCCTTCACAACAATAGGACAATCCAAACAGATCTTAGAAGTAACTACAGGTTTAGCAGTTGGCATAGATACACTCAACTTAACATTCAGAGAAGACACAGGCAACTTCAGTCTTTCCACACAATCATAGGCAATAAACGAGTGTGTAGCACCCGAGTCATACAATACAGTCAGAAGGTTACCTCCAATGTCACCTTCTCCTTGAATAAGGTCATCCGATTGAGAAACTTCAGATCCCATCATTGTATATACTCGCCCTCCAGATCTCGGTTGAGTATTTCCAGATTTCTGCTGATTAGTTCTAACATGACGAACAGCAGGTTTCTTCTCTGGTCGAGTACAATCCTTCGACATATACCCAGGCTGTCCACAGTTAAAACAGACAGTTCCTTTGATTGTACAATCTGGAGATAGATGGCCCTTCTTACCGCACTTAAAACACGTCGGTGTAAACACCACTCTCTGTCCTGCTCCACCACTAGGTACACTCCCTCCAACTGGCGGTCGCTGAGTCTGACTTCCTTGTGGTCTAGCATACGGCTTACGCAGAAACCGATTTGTATTGCTACCTCCACCTCTTTGAAACCTTGTCGGCCCAAAGTTCCGACTCCTCTGATCTCGCGACGGTTCAAGCTCCTCAAGCCGTGCACATGCGTCTACCAAAGTATGAAAATGATTCATCCTCAGAGATATCACTCCCCGCTTCAATTCTACTCTCAATCCAGACTCAAACTTCCGACATTTCCATACCTCATCTTGTCGATTTTGAGCATAATCCGAAAATTGAGACAAACTTTCAAATTTTGTAGCGTACTCATTCACCTGTCATGTTTCTGTCGCAACCCAAGAAATTCCATCTCCTTGGCATGCCTAGCACTTGCAGGAAAATACTTATCCAGAAAAGTATTAGAAAACACTTCCCTGTGTGATCTCGGTTCCTTCACTTGCAACACTCGGCGGACTCCTCTCCACCAATGTTTACGCATCTCCTCTCAAAGCATGAAAACAAGATAAGTTACTTTCTTTTCATCCGTGCATCTCATCCCCTCAAAGATTCTCTCTAAATCTTGCATCCACTGACTCGCTTTCTCCGGATCCACCTCGCCTCTAAATTGTGGCGGATTATGGCGCCTAAATTCAGATAAATTTAGGGCATCAGCTGTAGCATCTTGCTGTTGGGCTGCTCTCAAATTTTCTTCGAGTAATCACTTCACCATCTGCCGCATAGCTTCAGCAGCAACCAACATCGGGTCCTCATCACGATTTACGTTAGCACGTCCTCTGCCTCTACCAGCCATCTTCTTTCTTCAAACATAACAAAACAAAGTTAGATACATCCTTTTAGATATTTCCGAAAGGATATAAATCACAAAGATCACAGAGAATCACACAAAGACAAACAAAAAAAGACCTAACCACAACCCCAAAAGACTCTAACTTGGGCTCGATACCAACTGTTGTAACACCCCTTTGGAGGATGTCACACATAAAAGAAAATAAAAGAAATAAAAATAAAATCTACCCAAGTTGTGAAACATTTGTTAAATATTATTACGGGTTGTAAAATAATTCCTGATAGACAGAAATATGATATAAAAAGATAATGCGAAAAATACGAAATAAAAAAAACATCATCACTAATAATATACATATGATTAAGTTATAAACTGTACAAATAATTTACAACTAAGACTACAAATATTTAAACAAAAACAATAAAGAAAGCAATAAAAGAGTTAATATATACAGACATACTGCTGACGCGCTAAAAAAAAAAAAACATCATGATTATCTAATCCTCTGATGGATCACTCTCAGTATGAAAATGATCATCAGGAGATAGATATCCTGGATGTCTCGACACACGGCGATAACGGGATCGCGCAGTCGATACGATGCTTATCTCACTAGGCTCGGGTTTTCAAAGACCCCAATAACGCCTAATGGATAAGGGTAACTCTAAGTGCAGAAAAAGTGTCGTAGTCATGACAGGCTATTCATCAAAACGATGACGTAGGATCACAGTCACACGTCCTGCATACGTCACAGAGTCACGATCTCCTCGTAAATGCCAAGCCAGAGCACCTCCATGAAATACCAGCTCTATGAATCCCAAAAATCTCAAGGCGTCGCCATCCTTCACAATCAATCCAGAGGATATGGATGATCGGATGGTTCTTGATCGTCAACTGATCGTCTGCTTGCCGGTCTTCCTCCTCTTCGTGGTACACGATCTCAATAGGCTGAACCTCTTCCTCGAAGTCTTTACCGCGTAAAATAAATAAACAGAAAATACATATAACAAAGAGGTAAGACAACATAAAATCATCACAACATGGCCAATAAAAAGACGACAAACAATATACATACGGTTCATGCAATACATAAAGCTTTAACAATTATAATAACAAATTGAAGAAAATTTAGATATCATCACAATGTATCACATCACAAATAAAACTTTACTGAGATAAAACAAGAAAGATAAGAATAAACAGATAAGATATAATAACCAAATATAATAACAATAACCAGATAAAATAAACAAATAAAATACGATAAACAATAAATAGATAAGATGGAAACAAATAGACATAGAGATAAATAATATGACAAAATCCTACTCCATGGAGCTAAAGAAAAACACAAGTATCGAGAGAGGAATGATTCGCAAAACCTAATAGTACCACGGCTGCCCCACCAACTATTGCTTGTTGTCACACGTTGCGTCTATAGCCCCACGACACAGAATCCATCAATCCAGGCGTGGTGTAGTTCACGGTCTCACGTTGTGGCACTACAGGCAAATGTACTACTAGATTTCACAAATCTCGATTAAATATAGTGTATGTCGAGTACCATAGTGTGCTATCGGTTTATCACGGCCCAGCGGAGCGACCAACTGTCCACATGTGGGATCCCGTACACTAAAGCCTCCAAGTTCATTAGAACAATGAACCACACTACGTTTATCGCATCGACAACACGATGTGATTCGTCTCGTCAACAAATCCACCAAATACATGGCACATATAACAGATAGATGGAAAGCCTGTACGGGTTCACATTTTTCCGACAGCAAATAATTCTCAAAAACCTGTATGGGTTCACATTTTCCCGACAATAAATAGATTTTCAAAAGCCTGTACGGGTTCACATTTTCCCGACAGCATATAGATTTTCAAAAGCCTGTACGGGTTCACATTTTCCCGACAGCATATAATAAATATAGTAACGGTCAATCACGTAGAAATTTTATCGCATTTTCATAATTCCGTCATTTTTACAAACGTTTAAAAATCGGGTAAAGATATTTTTCTGTTTTTAAAATCGCGTAGCATTTTTAATACGTTTTCTCAATCGCGTAGGATTTTTAAATCATTTTCTTATTCGAATGCCCTTAAAATTACTGTTAAACAGATAGAAATAGTACTTAGTACATTTAAACTACGTAGAATAATTTTTCATACCGCATACTGTCATTAGGATATTTTTACTATCTTATAGGTTCATTTTTACTAAAAATTGACAGCATTTTGTTTATAAACTTATAATAATGGTTTTCTAAATTTTCCATAAAATTTTCTATTTACCTAATTTTTAACCATATCATTTAATTCTTTTTGAAATCTCTAACATGCTTCAAAACCTAAAGTGAGCTATATGTTAGAAAATTTCTCAAAATTTCTGTATTTTACTTCCTAATGATAAAATCACTAGTTTTAATCCTTTAAGCTTAATTCTACTCAATTTGTTTCTTCAAAAATCATTATAGAAAATTTCTTCTTAAATTGTATTGTCTCTTTTTAATTGGAAAAAGTTTGGAATCAAGTTTTAGAAATCATAATTACCTATAGTGGCATATTGGCCGAATTTTGTAAAACTTTTTCATTTGATTTCTAAATTATTTCAAAGGTATTATCTTATCTAAGTTCATTAAATCATGTTATAAAGTAATGATTTTAAATCAAATAAATCCTTTAGGCATGTTGGCCCAAAATTTACTAAATCTTTACCATTTGATTTCTAAATTTCTTTTCTTTGATCAAAACAATTTGAAACATTCTTATTTCTCCTAATTAATTAAGTTGCACTTTAGGAAAAATGAAGAGAACATTTTGGTCCTCACACTTTGTCATTGTCGTGAGCTAGGGAATGTGTTCTTTGGAACACTCATGCAAATTTACACATGTTATTTACATCTTAAACCTTATCATACAATTCTAACACATGCATTTATATTTCTAACACATGCAAAATATTTCTAACACATAAAACCTAAATTAAAGCTTATAGACATACAATCAAAAGCTAATAAACATGCAAAATTATTACAATCACCAAACAAGAAAGCTACTAACATACAACACTTAAGCTACTAGCAACCACAAAAATTAACAAATACACATCAATAAACACACCACAACCGAATCCTTATGGATTCTACAAACAATCCATCTTCTTACCACCATCAAGGGATGATAAGAATTGTCTTCCTCTTACCTTAAATGAAGACAAAAAGCTTGCTTTCACACCTCCTATGGTTCGGTTTTCACTCCACCAAATACCTAAAAATCTCAAATAAAATCTACATGTTATTAACCATGAAAAAGAAGCTAAACCATGGAGAAATCATGGTTTAGAACTTTGAAAAAGAAGAGAGAAAAGAAAAATATGATATTTCACCTTCTAGGTCAAATCTACAAGGTTGATTTCCAAGCCCTTAATGGAAGATTTTGAAGAAACTTCCAACTAGAAAGGTTCTTAGAATAGTGTTTAGGTTAGGAAAACTTGGTTAGAAAATTTTTTTGATGGTTGGATGGTTAAGAAACAAGCTTGGCCGAATGGAAGGAGAAAAAGGAACAACAATGGTGGCTAGGGTTCTTGATGAGAGAGAAGAGAGAAAAGTGATGAAGGAGAAATGTAATTTTGGTCTTCAAAGGCCTCTTGGCCGTAGCACTCAAGTGGTGTGCAAGGTGGGCACCTTGCTTGGCTTCATCCAAGCCATTGGATGCATGAAAGGCTAGGATTAAGTCTTGGTGAGCAAGCTTGATTTCCATTGGTTGGCTCATGGTGACTCACATGCTTTGAGTCACACAGCGTATTTAATTTTTCTTTGAGTCACTAGTGAGTCACCTATTCTCGGAAAGTTCTACTGCTTACGGTGATTAATTAAGCTACCGATCTAACCGTTCTACTAATTGTGGGTCCCGCAAAATATTTAGGGTCCATTGTCACTAAATTATCTTGACTAATAAAATAATATTATAATAATATAAAATTATTTTATTTGACAGTTAAATCCTAAAAATTAAAAGATTATTTTTAGTCTCATTCAGAATCGGGTTAAGTAAGATCCCCCAATTCTAAATAATAAAATAAGATTTTCCCGGCCCGGAAAATATTATTTTCCGCTCGAGCAAATCACACAAAAAGTCCATATAAAATCACAGACAATATTTTCAGGCATTAAATCAAGAAGAAAACAATTAAAAACAACAAAAACAGCGAAAACAGTACGTTCGGGACGTAACGGTCATTTTCCCATTTTTTCCCACAACGTAGGTAATCGTCCAAAACGTTCAAATAAAATATCCAGCAGTATTATATAGCTGTATATCTTTTAGAAAAATTAATACAGTAGCTCAGAAAAATTTTTATTTTACCGTCTCGAAACAAACTACGTAAAACGATCAAATAAAATTTGAGCCTGTATTATCGTAATTGTTTTCATACAAAAATCGAGAACAGAAAAATAGGGACACAGCGGTCATTCATACAAAAGCATGAAAAACAGAAAACAGTACATTTAGAATATTTTCTAAAAATTGGGGCGTTACATCGGCCCTATAGCAAACTGTTGCAAATCTCAATCGAGTAACACTTTTATCGCATTTTCAAATCGCGTAAGTTAAAAATCATTATTTTGGAAACACGTAAAGTTTAATCATTATTTTTCAATCACATAAAATATTTCTTAACTTTCTAAATTAAATTTTGGAACTTTCAATATAAAAATATATTTCTGCCTTGTTTTCAAAATTTTCTCGTTAAAATCCCATTACGTAATATTTTCTGCTACTTCTCATAAAAATTCACCTTTCTTTGATTTAACCAAATATTATAGCTCAAGGTTTTCTAACGTGCTTCAAAACCCAGTGGTTGAGTTATACGTCGGTAAACTTTAAGTTATAAATTTATTTCCCATCATGGCCTAGTTGTACTAATTTAATTAATTCTCAAAAATTAGTTTACTTCCTTTTTATATTTCAAAATCCACTAAAATGAGTTCTTGTTAACTAATCATCTAAGACTACACTTAATAAAATATTTTTGATTTAGAATACCAATTCTTGGCATGTTGGCCAAAAATCAATTTGTACTTCATAATCAAATATTTATTCATTTTCATGTCCACTTTCTTTGCAAATCCTTAAATCTTTGACTTATTACATACTTATTTAAAATTCATGATTATTAAAATAATTTTAAGCGGTTTGCTCCATATCAAGCATAAAGGCCGTGAGCCTCAAGGTTCTTTGGAACCAAAATAGTTTTCCTTTCCACGTGATTCTCATCATATAACATGTCACTCATGATATTTCCACTATCACTTGTTCATGCTTACTATGAAAATAATAAAATCATATTAAGCATCTAACCACAAATTGATCAAAATCATACCATCTCACGTAATTATTCAAGCAATAGAATCATGCATAATTAATAAACAACAAAATCACATAGAGCAGAACATACAACACATAAACATACACAATCAAGTGAATAAATCTTTAAAAGGATTTTTCACCAACAAACACAACAAATCCATTCCCTTACCACCACATATGGCCGATGAGGTAAATCTTCCTCTTACCTCAAAGGAAGATCGAAACGCTTCTTGATTGTCTTTCTTGAAGATTTCGTGCACCACCTCCAACAAATCCTATAACAACTTCAAATACACAAACATCATAAATAAAGTTGAAACTAGAAAACCATGGATCAAAACATGGTTTAGAACTTTTAAAATGAATTTAGAAGTAGATACTAGAGACTTCACCTATAAAGCTTCAATCTTTAGTTTGAAGAACAAGGTTGAAAATAGACGATTTTGGAAAAGATATCAACATGAAAAAGTCTTAGAATTGTGTGTAGATTCTAAATCTAAGGCTGTTTAGAATTATTGAAGCATGGAAGGTGTTTCAATGGGTTTTGGCCGTGGGCTTCCTTGGTGGAACAAGGTGAGAACTTTTTGATTTCTAAGAGAGAGATGAAGATGATCACAACACCAAAGTATCTTGAATTGGTATTTTGATGCTAGATCTAAGGTAAGATGAAATTAAACTAGCTTGGATGGTAATTTGGGTTATTTGGCCATGGGGTTGAAGAAGAAAGAAATGGAAAAGTTTGTTTTATTCTTGAAGGAGAGAGAATGTAGAGAATTTGGTTCTTGAAATAAGATATTTTGTTCGTGAAATGAAGTATGAAAGATTACTCTCCAAATGGGTATTGGCCATGGAACTACTCTAGGAAGAAGGCATAAGACTAGTCATAAGATGTAGTTATCAAATTGAATTGTCCAAGCTCTCCCTCTTTGCTTTCTTGGTCATAGGTTCCTTCACAAATGGAGAGTTAATGCTTAGATTCTACAATTATACACAAATACATGGCTTCACATGGCATATGTCATGGAGTGGTCATGCAATGGTCACAATTAAATGAATATCTTGCTCATGAACATCCTAGAACACTAGGTGGCCGTGTGAGTCATGGAGAAAGGTAACTAAGTTTTGATTCATTTACTTCCTAGTTAAGCTTAAGCTAACTTAGTTAGTTCAATTAGTTTCATAGCTAACCATTTAGTTACTAAGGTGAATCATGCATTCTAGAAGGTTCAAGAACTCCTTGAAATCGTGGAGCAAAATGGAGTGGCAAACTAAGTTAGTTCCATTTAGTTACTACTTAGGCTTTAGGCCAACTTAGTTAGGTCATCTAGTTTCATGGATAACTAGTCTAGCCATTATTATTGACTTTTCAACAAACAAGCTTGATTCTAATTGGTTGGTCATAAAGTTATGTAATGATGGTTCATGATTACACTTAAGATATTTAGCCTAGATATTTTCCTTAGATAACTGCTTCCTAATTGGGTCACACAAAAAGAGACTAGCCAGTATTATTGACTTGTTCTTATTTGGGTAGCAACTATTATTGATCATTTTCTACTAGTTACCCTTGATGAGTTACAAAATGAGTCATCAGAGAGAAATTTCTAGAACAACTGAGTCAGTATAGTGAGTCATAGTGCTGAGTCACCAGCTGGGTCATCAAGAGAAGCTCCTGGAACGTGTGACTCACTGTGGCGAGTCACTAGGTGAGTCAATGTTCTACATCCTTCTAGAATGTGATGAGTCACCATTCTAGAACATAGCTAGTCATCGTTTCTACAAGCTTCCAGAATGTGTTGTATCACAGGTGCTGAGGTGTCACGCAAGGTGTCCAACTTCTATTGGTCCTCCACGATGAGTCACAGCCACCAAGTTTGACCAGCTCCTCATTGGTGCATACAATGTGAGTCATTACATGATGAGTCATCATTTTAGAAAATTCTAAAATGAGTGACTAGGTTTGTGTCTAGAACTATCACACTAGATATTTACAAAGAGATCTTTTCAAGAAGATATTTCCAAAGAAGGAGTATCCAACTTCTCCACTATACTCTCCAAGATTAGCCACCAAGCAACCTCTCCATTGGTCCACCTTTTAGCAAGCCACCTTTGTTGACTTTTCTAATAACTTGCTAAGCAAGCAAGCTCTCCTATTGGTTCAACACAAAAGCTTATCATGATTACTCATGATGAGCTCCAAAATATTTTGGCTTATGGATAACCATCTACTAGATATTTTTAGAAGCTATTATCCAATGGACAAAGCATATTGCCCTAATACCAGCGGTTACTGTCCAATGGATAATAAAATACAAAAAAATTTTATTGGCCAGATAAATTCTAAAAATTAAAAGATTGGGTAACATATCTCTCAGATTCGGGTTTAGTAAGCTCCCCCAGCTCTAAATAAATTATAGAAGATTTTCCCCGACTCGAAAATTTTTATTTTCCCGGCTCGGAGCAAATCTCACGAAAAGATCAAAAATAGTCACAAAATAGTCAAAATAAATTTACAGCGCACAAAAAATCACAAAATCAGAAAAATCACATTTTACTGAAAAATGAGAAATTTCGGGGTGTTACACTGACCATAAAATAAAGAGAGGAATTCCTTGTTGTTTTGTGCCTTAATTCTTTACTTCCTTTTAGTCATTGTTCTTTCATAAATTTTTTAATGAAGAAAATTGTCTATTGGTTGAGTCTTTGAGCTTGTGATTCACAGCCAACTATGGTTCCTTTGCTTTAATTTGCTTATCCTCTCTTATTGGTTATGGTGTTGAGTTTGTAATGTTGGATTTGATAAGAAAAGTAAGATTTCTTTATGAATGATGGTTAAATTGATTATGGCAACTTGTTGTCCGATATATAACTAGGAAATTAGATGACTTTTGAGTATGAATTGTGACTTAAATGTTGATTAAAAGACTTGGTAGGTTGCTGCCCTATATATATCTAGAATTTTGTTTACAATTGTGACTTAAATGTGCTTGAAATTGTGACTTAATTGGTGATTGAAAATTAAAGCATAATATTGCCATGTGAAACCAAGATTTTGATGTAATTGTTCATGTAATTATTGCTTGGACTATAGCTGAATATGTCAAAGAAGAATGCTACCATAATCTGACCAGAATTGTGATGTTTTGTATATGACATTTTAGTTTGAAATGTGCTTGAAACAAATGGTAATGGACTGCCCTGTTTTGGCATAATTTTGATGCCTTTTTATGCTTGAAATTATGATAAAAATGTTGATGAATGACCATGGCAGAATGCTGCCCTTGTGTGGCCAAAATTTTGGTGTAATTAAGCATGAAAATGTTACTTGAGTGGTGACTGGAAATTATGACAAAATGCTGCCTATTTGTGACCAAAGTATTGATGTTTTTGTGCTTGAAAATGTTACTTGAATAATGGTGAAAAGGTCACGGCAGTAGTTGCATTTTAATGACTAGAATTTGTGTGTATAAGTGTCATAAATTGGTGTTAAATGTTGATTATAAATGTCAATAAAGTATTGCATCTAATATTTAAAGATTTGATGTGTAAATGCCAATAATAAAGTTTACTTGTTAAGAGTTTTTGAAGTGTAATGAATGATATAGAATTATGCATTAGACATGCAATAGAGAATATATTGCTTATTGATTTGTCAAGTTAAGCTTAAATTTGAATTGATATTTCTCCTTTGAATGCAAAGTTGAGCTACTTGATAAGAGTATGAGAATTTGCAATGCTCCCTTAGTTCTTTAAGGTTAAGCTAGAATAGAAATTGTATTGTGATTAAACGATGAGTGCTCATGAGAAATTAAGTTTGAATTATATATGAGAATTGTGAATATTTATCCTTGAACGGAAAGAGAATGAATCTAGTATGTTATTCACAACATTTGAGTATCCTCTTTGAATTTGAATAAATTTGACATTTTGCCACATGTGAATTTGTTTGGACATTAGTGAATTCTGGAGTTGATCCTTTGTGAAGGAAGGGTATCCAGAATTCCATTAGAATTATAAGAGATGAACCTCCGTAAGGAAAGGGATCCTATATTCTTAAAATTCCTCACCTGTTTCCTCACTTGCCCTTGTTTCCCTCATGTATGTAATGATATTTGGAATAGTTCTATGTGACATACATAATAGTGTCATAAATAGGTTAGAATGTACCAACTTGAAAGTAGACTATTACCAAGAGTGTGACATACATAGCAGTGTCACAAATAAGAGACTCGAAATAGTTCTGTGTGACACACATAGCAGTGTCATAGATAGGTTGGAATGTATCGACCTGAAAGCAGACTATTACCAAGTTAGAATTCAACTTATGTGAAGTGACCTGGTGTCTGTGGGAATTAACACTGGATAATGAGCACTGAAAAGAATTTGAAATTGAATTTAACATTACTCGAAGTAGTTCTGTGTGACTGGTGAATCATCATGAACAGGTTGAAGTGCACCAACCTAAAAGTAGATTATTGCCAAGTGATTTAAATGAGCATTATGATGAAATTAGGTTTACTTGTTAAATTATGATGCTTGTTTGAAAATGTATTTCTGAAAATATTTATGGATATTGACTTTGATATGTGTAATGCCCCTTTTTTGGAGAGGGACAGTCACACCAAAACTAAACGAAAACTCAAAAGATAATGCTAAGACCCGGTTCATTTACATATAGATAATAACTTGTTCATTTATAAGCGTATAATAATTTGGCGATTTCTTTTTTGTAAGCAGAAAAAAAACATAAATTTAGTGAAAATTAACAAGGAGATTAAACGACACATTTATACAAAAGGTACATAACATACGTACTTAGATACATTAGCGGTTTAACAAAAGAAAGAAGAAACTTTACATGCCCCAAAAAGAATTACATACATTAGCCCTCCAAAAATAACGAAAGACATCAGGCCCCCAAAGTGATGTACAGATAACCACTAAAAAGGCTACCAAAAAGAGTCATGCCCCCAACAACTACTAAGAAAGAGCCTCAGATCGGTCCTCATCAGGATCTTCCTCAAAAGAGAAAATCCTTATAGGAGCGGCAGACTCACGAGTAGGAGCTCGTGTAAAGGATAGAAATGGATCTGAATCCTCGCGTGAGGTATACACACGATGACCCCACACCTCCCGTATTGGCATGTAGAACTCCAACCACACAGAAAGATCAAAAGAGAAAACAAGTGGGTCATGACGACCCCATGCCAAAGACACCATCACATCCCTCACGTTGACAAAACGTTCGGTATTCGAGTCGACGTGCCAGCAGTCAATGCCTCCATGGAACCTCAGTCTGGCATACCTAAGAAAGCCTCACCGGGATGCCATCGTAAAACAGAAAACTAGGTTGACTAATTACCAGGAAACGCAGGCTTTTTCACACCTCGGTCTTTATAAAAGTACATATACATATATAAACAGAATAACAAAGTAAAAAGGTGAGATATCCAACATCATTACCAACATGGCAGTAAAGAAACATAAATGACACATAACACCAAACAGTATAGTAAAACGATAAGCAGTATCAAGATCAGATAATAAACAATTTAACAATCTGGACAGTCCTAATATCAATAAAAGAAATAGTTTCATAATCATATAAATATATACAGGTCAATATGATGACTGACCATGTACATGCACAAGGTACCAAAACCCTACTCTATGGAGCTAAACACAACTTCGGAGTGAATGATCAAGGAGACATGTTTGCATCTCATCGACCTCAAATTAAGTGCTTCAATATTAATAAATTGCACAACATGGAACATACAAGACATTCTTCACAAGATCGCGATATAGGACAGTGTCTCGGTCCCGATCATCGATGCGTTTACATCGATTTGTCTCACGGTACAGAGAAGCTACCAACTACCCATTGCGAGATACCCACACCCCGACGCCCCCAAGGTCAACGAGTGACCTACACTAGTTTATTCGCACCCGCACTAAGGTGTGATTTATCTCCTACGCGTACAACCTTACAACAAAGTCCACCGGACTTTCACGATGCATGATGACTCAATGTATATTAATGTATATTCAACAATAATATACTTTTCCACGATTACACCACAATTTGGCCAAATTAATTATCATCAGATTCTTGGTCCCACTTATGTATATTAAGGTTTATTATGAAATTACGCTTTAACTTCAATGTTTTCTATTAAGTCTCTCTAGGGGAATTCTTTTACATTTTTCACTCAAATCTTTGTTACTCTAATTAATAAGTCCTTTGCTAAGTTCTAAACCTAACTCACTTAGGGTGATTTAATTTAAGTTTTCTCAATATCTCACTTACACTCATTTTCTTTCCTTGGCCAAAAATTACTCTAAGTTGCAGGATAAAATTTTATTATTTGTTCTTTCCATTATATGAACCCCTAATCAACATCTAACATCTAACATCTAATTAATTAAGTTCCCATTTTAACATGAAATTGCCATTATTTTCCCTAAGAGGTCGTGAGCTTCAAAGAGACTAGGAACCTAATTTTTCATCACTCCATTCATTATTAACCACTTGATTAGTTAGTCTCTCAATTTGTTACAAAATTTTAATCTTGGACAACCCATTGATGGGTGTTTGGCCATGATCCTCAAATAAAGAGGGCAAGGAGCCCTTGATTTCCATACATGATTCTAATCCATTCAAATAATTTCAAATCCATAAAATTATGCATTAACAAATAGTAAAATCATACAAGATAAAATAACCACAAGATCAATCATCAAGAACTATACAACAAAGTGAGCAACCCTAACTTGGATTTCTAACTATCAACACAAAAATATGTCTCTTACTACTATGATAGGTTGAAGAGAATTATCTCCCTCTTACCTAATGAGAAAACAAGAAAAACAAGCTCCTTGGTGCTCTTGAAATTTCGTTCACCACCACCAAAAACCCTAGGATGATTAAACTTTCACAATCAATAACCAAAGCTTGGAAAAAGGAATCCTTGATCTCCAAGGTGACCAAGGATCCCAAAAAAGAAGAGGAAAAATAGAAAAGTCATGAACTTTTCCTCAAGCTTCAAATCTTAGGGCTTTATGAAAGAAGGTGAAAATGGAAGTTTCAAGAGGTGGTCACAAAAGGAAAAAGGTTCTAGGGGATGAGTAGAAGCAAGAAATATGGTTGGTTGAGAAAGAAAACTTGTATGGCCAAAATTGTGTGTCTTGGCCGTGGAAGTGGAGAGAAAATGGAGAGGAAAGATGAGCTATTTGAAGATGGTTTCAACAAGAAAGGAAAACATTCAAAGGAAATGTAGCTTCAAGCAAAGTGGTTGCTTGAAATCAAGCAAACATGGAGGGGAAAGGGGGTGGTGTTGCCATGGAATAGGAGAGAAAATGGAAGGAGAGAAACGTATGAGAGAAAAATGAGAGAAGAGAAATATGGAGAGAGAAAGTGATAGAAAACTTTTTAGGAATTTTTGAAAGTGA
Source organism: Ormosia emarginata (assembly GCA_029884605.1). Classification (NCBI taxonomy): domain Eukaryota; kingdom Viridiplantae; phylum Streptophyta; class Magnoliopsida; order Fabales; family Fabaceae; genus Ormosia; species Ormosia emarginata. Next base: position 7,579,358 of record JAQQTP010000074.1, read on the forward strand.
AATTGAATATGTGTTTTTGGTAAAATGTGACAAAAATTGTCATCTTTTCCCTCCCATTGTTGTGGACCTCATGGGGGAGAGAGAGGAGAAGCTTTCTCTAGAAGCTTGGTGCAAAGCTTCCTTGAGAAGCTTTGTTCACTTTTTGAAAAAGTCAAGTGATGATGTCACTTTGATGATGTCATTAAAGTGCTCTCAGAAAAGATGACTAACACTTTACTAAAGCTATTATCCACTGGACAAAAGTTACAGTTAACAAAACCAGCATTTATTGTTCAACAGATAATAAAGAGTGCCACGATTTTTATTTTATTAGATAAAATCTCGAAAAATAAAAACTTCATAAATTGTGTTCAGTCTCGAGTTTAGTAAAATCCCCCATTGACATTTTCACAGTCCAAGGTTTTCCTACCTCGGGAAAAATATTTTATTTTTCTCGGCTCCGTTCAGTATGTACGCAAATCGAGAAATATATTAAAATAATCAACGTCACCCAAAAAATTCACAAAAATCACAAGTATTATAAAATGACTATTTATCATGAAACAAATAATTTTTGGGGTGTTACAACTCTCCCCTTCTAAAAATAAATTTTGTCCTCGAAATTTTTCATACCTTAGAATAGATGTGGATGTTGTTCCTTCCTCTTGTCTTCTAGCTCCCATGTTACATCTCTAGTCATGTCATTCCAGATCACTTTCACCAATGGAATTTCTTTCCCTCTGAGTCACTTCACTCTCCTATTTTCGATCTTTACAAGAGGTGCCTCGTAGGTTAAATTCTCTTTTAATTACATTGTATCAGGTGCTATGACATGGTCTGGACCAGGAATATATTTTCGCAATTATGACACATGAAAAACATTGTGGAGGTTAGAAAGAAAAGGTGGTAAGTCTATTTGGTAAGCTACTGGATCTATCCGGCAAAGAATTTGATAAGGTCTAATGAATTTAGGAGTGAGTTTTCTAGATTTAAGAACTTGGCCAACCCCAGCGTGGGTGTGACTTTCAAAAACACATGCTCGCCTTCCTCAAACTCAAGAGGCTTTCTCTTTTTGTCCGCTTAGCTTTTTCTATCGACTTTGAGCAGTACTCATTTTTTCCTGAATCATCTTGACCTTCTCAGTCGTTTGTTGTACAAGATTAGGTCCAATCGTAAGGTGCTCTCCATCTTGGTACCAACACAAAGGTGTTCTGCACTGTCGTCCATATAGAGCCTTGTAGGGTGCCATCCCTATGCTCGAGTGAAAATTGTTGTTGTAGGTGAATTCTATCAATGGTAAGACTTCATCCCAACTTCCAGTCTGTTCCAAAGTACAGGCTCTAAGCAAATCTTCCAACGATTAGATCGTCCTTTCCGATTGTCCATCGGTCTAAGGGTGGTAAGTAGAAATCAAACGTAGTTTCGTTCCCATCGCAACTTGAAGACTCTGCCAAAACCTTGATGTGAATCTTGGATCCCTATTGGAAATAATACTGGAAGGCACACCATGCAGTCTAACATTCTCACCAATATATAGCTGGGTCAACTTCTCCAGTGAGTACTTTATATTAATCGATAAGAAGTGTGCAGACTTTGTAAGCCTATCAATAATTACTGATATCAAATCATGACCCCTTTGGGTTTTTGGCAATCCAACCACGAAATTTATTGCAATACTGCCCCACTTCCATTTGGGAATAGCTAGAGGTTGTAACATTCCTGACGGTCTCTGGTGTTTAACCTTAGCTTTCTGGCAAACCAGGTAAGACGACACATATCTGGCAACATCTTTCTTCAACCTGTGCCACTAAAATAACTGTTTCAGGTCTTGGTATATCTTGGTCATTCCTGGATGCATACTCAACATGCTCGTGTGAGCGTCTTCGAGAATGAAATTACAAAGCTCAGGATCCTTAGGCACACAAACCCTACCTTTGAATCTCAGAATTCCATCAGGTCCTTCCTCTACCGTTGACAGAATGTCATGCTTCATCAGCTCCCTCTCATTTTGTAAAAACTTGTCAACTTTACTTTTCTCTCGAATTTCTTCCATCAGACCACTTGAAATAGTAACCATATTCAAACAAATCTTCCCCCGTGCTAATTCCACAAAGGATCATATATCCCTGAATTACTCTATATACTCCTTCTGCTTGACCATCATAGCAGAGATATTGAGCATCTTCCTACTTAAATCGTCTACCACAACGTTTGCCTTCCCGAGGTCATACTAAAGTTGAAAGTTGTAAGCTTTCAGAAACTCCAATCACCTTCACTGCCTCATGTTCAACTCCTTTTGATCAAATAAGTACTTTAGACTTTTGTGGTCACTAAAGACGTTGAACGTCACTCCATTCATAACAGGTTTAGTAGTAGGGGTAGAAACACTTAAATAAAAGATAAAGAAGGCACAGGTAAACCTAGGCGATGCACACAGTCATAAGCAATAAAAGAATGGGTCACCCCTGAGTCATACAGTACAGATAAAAGATTACCTCCTATGGTACCATCTCCTTTTATCAGATCATCAGACTGAGAGGCTTTAGCTCCACTCATCATGTAAACTCGGCCTTCTACCTGAGGTTTGGCAACTCATGCATTATTGATAGAAGGCTCTGCCTTGGGTTGGTTGCAATCTCAGAGATATGTCCAGGCTTCCCACATCTAAAGTAGACAATCCCCTTGATTGTACACTCCCTCGTCAGGTGGTCCTTTCTGTATTTCAAACATTTTGGCAGAGATGTACAGGTCTGACCAGCTCTGTTGCCACCAGAATTTCCACTCGGACCTCTACCCTGTGATTGTTGTTGTTGATTCCCTGGCGGTCGGGAATAAAGATTCCTCTGAAAGTGGTTCACATTGCTGCCACCTCCACTTTGGAACCTAGAACGTCCAAAGTTACGACTCCTCATGTCTCTTGATTGATTGAGCTTTTCAATCCTTCTACACTTGTCTAGCAAGGTTGGGAATTAGTCAATTCCCAAAGACAATACTGCTATCTTCAAATCGTGGCGCAATCCTTCCTTGAACATCTGGCATTTCCACTCTTCATCAGGCTGGAGCTGGAAATACCTTGAAAACTTGGACAAGCTTTCAAACTTTGTTGCATACTCACTAACTGTCATGCTTCCTTAATTAAGACCAAGAAACTCCATCTCCTTGGCATGCCTCGCACTCGCAGGAAAATACTTCTCCAGAAACTTGTTCTTGAAGACTTCTCATGTGATTGTTGTTCCCTCGACTTCCATCAATCTTTGCGCTCCATTCTACCAGTCTTCCGCATCTCCGACTAGCATGAAAGTAGCATAGGTTACCCTCCGATCATCAGCACAGCCCATCCCTCGAAATATCTTCTCCAGTTCCTTGATCCAAAGACTAGCATTCTCTGGATCGAACTCTCCTTTAAACCGAGGTGGGTTATTGCCGTGAAATTCTAATAAATGTCGTCGCCTTTTATTGTTGTGTAGTTCTCTCAGCTTACTGTGCAATAACATCCACCATTCGTTGCATGGCCTCAACTGCTGCAACAATACCTGCACCATGAGCCATCACTTTCTTTCAGAATTAGACTGGACAAAACATAAGGAAAATTAGATGTAACCTTTGGGAAACCAAACACAGAGAATCACATAGTATAAACAAGACAAACCTAATCACAAAAACCCAAAAGAAAACTTAAACCGGGGCTCTAATACCAAACTAGTGTAACGCCCCCTTTTTGGAAAGGAACAGTCACACCAAAACTAAACGAAAAATCAAAAGATAATTCTAAGACCTGATTCATTTACATATAAATAATAATCTGTTCATTTATAAGCATATAATAATTTGGCGATTTCTTTTTTTTTCTAAACGAAAAAAAAATTAGCAAAAATTAACATGAAGATTAAACCATACATTTATACAAAGGTATATAACATACGTACTTAGATACATCAACAGTTTAACAAAAAAAAGTAGAAGCTTTACATGTCCCAAAAAGAATTACATACATTAGCCCTCCAAAAATAACGAAAGACATCAGGCCTTGAAAGTGATGTACAGACATCCACCAAAAAGGTTACCAAAAAGAGTCATGCCCCCAACAACTACTAAGAAGGAGCATCAGATGGGTCCTCCTCAGGATCTTCCTTAGAAGAGGAAATCCTTATAGGAGAGGTAGACTCATGAGCAGGAGCTCATGTAGAGGACAGAAACAAATCTGAATCCTCGCGTGGGGTATACACACGATCACCCCCACAACTCCCGCATTGGTATGTAGAACTCCAACCACAAAGAAAGATCAAAAGAGAAAATAGGTGGGTCATAACGACCCCACGCTAAAGACACCATCACATCCCCCACGTAGACAAACCGTTTGGTATTTGAGTTGACGTGCCAGTAGTCAATGCCTCCATGGAACCTCAGTCTGGCATACCCAAGAAAGCCTCATCGGGATGCCATCGCAAAATAGAAAACTAGGTTGACTAATTACCAGGAAACGCAAGCTCTTCCACATCTTGGTCCTTACAGAAGTACATATACATATATAAACAAAATAACAAAGTAAAGAGGTGAGATATCCAACATCATTACGAATATGGCAGTAAAGAAACATAAATGACGCATAACATCAAACAGTACAGTAAAATGGTAAGCAGCATCAAGATCAGATAATAAACAGTTTAACAATCTGGGCAGTCATAATATCAATAAAAGAAATAGTTTCATAATCATATAAATATATGCCAGGTAAATATGATGATTGACCATGTAATGCACAAGGTACCAAAACCCTACTCCATGGAGCTAAACACAACTTCAGAGTGAATGATCAAGGAGACATGTCTGTATCTCATCGACCTCAAGTCAAATGCTTCAATATGAACAAATTGTGCAACATGCCACATACAAGACATTCTTCTCAAGATCGCGATATAGGACAGTGTCTCAGTCCGAATCGTCTATGCGTTTGCATCAGTCTATCTCACGGTACAAAGGCGCTACCAACTGCCTATTACGAGATACCTACACCCCAATAGGTTAATGAGTAACCTACACTAGTCTATTCGCACCCGCACTAAGGTATGATTTATCGCCTAGGCATACAACCTTACAACTAAGTCCACCAGACTTTCACGATGCATGATGACTCAATGCATATTCTTGTATATTCAACAATAATATACTTTTCCACAATTATGCCACAATTTGGCCAAATTAATTATCAATAGATTCTTGGTCCTACTTATGGACCCACAACAACACATTATCCAATTCTCAAATGTGAAAACATACCTTTAAGATTTATTATGAAAATACGCTTTAACTTCAACATTTTCTATTAAGTCTCTCTAGGAAAATTCTCTTGCATTTTTCACTCAAATCTTTGTTACTCTAATTGATAAGTCCTTTGCTTAGTTCTAAACCTAACTCGCTTAGGGTAATTTAATTTAAGTTTTCTCAAGATCTCACTTACCCTCATGTTTTTTCCTTGGCCAAAAATTACTCAAAGTTATAGGATAAAATTTTATTCTATGTTCTTTCCATTTTATGAACCCCTAATCAACATCTAACCATCTAGTTAATTAAGTTCCCATTTTAACATAAAATTACCATTATTTTCCCTAAGAGGCCATGAGCTTCAAAGAGACTAGGAACCTAATTTTCATCACTCTATTCATTATTAACCACTTGATTAGTTAGTCTCCCAATTTGTTACAAAATTTTAATCATGGACACCCCATTGGTGGGTGTTTGGCCGTGAGCCTCAAATAAAGAGGGCAAGGAGCCCTTGATTTCCATACATGATTCTGATCCATTCAAATAATTTCAAATCCATCAAATTATACATTAACAAATAGTAAAATCATACAAGATAAAATAACCAGAAGATCAATCATCAAGAACTATGCAACAAAGTGAGCAACCCTAACTTGGATTTCTCACTATCAACACAAAAATATGTCTCTCACCATCATGATGGCTAAAGAGGATTATCTCCCTCTTACCTAATGAGAAAATAAGAAAAACAAGCTCCTTGGTGCTCTTGAAAGCCTTTCCTTACCTCTTTAATATCTTTATTGTTGTGACAAAGCCTTTCCTTACCTCAAAGAATTTTTCTTCATCAATTCCCTGTGGATCGACCTCGGACTCACGAGAAATATATTACTTGAGACAACCTGCACTTGGGTTTGCATCTTTAATCCGCATCAAGTTTTTGGCACTGTTGTCGGGGACATGATTTGAAGTTTTAATTTATTGAGGTTCTTTTTCTTTAATAAAATATGTTCTCTCTTCTCCCTTACTGGAGCAAAAGATCGGCTTGCCGGTCCTTCGGTTTCTTTACTAACTCTCTAACTTTCTAACTTACTAACTTAGTAACTTGCTAACATATTAACTTTCTAACTTTTATATTTATGTCATTTATTTATGCTTACTAACCTTTTAATTTATGTCATTTAATTTTGCTTTCTGACTTACTAATTTATACATTATTATTTTTTTATTTTTTATTTTTAAGTCATTTATTTATGCTTAATTAGTAACGTGATTTAAATTCTGGTCATTTAGTTAAAATTAATGTTGGTGCTTTATATATTGATTTGTTTGAATCATAATCACACACAATTGACACAATGGCTGAAAATAAAAGTGTACGTGGTGAACATGAAAATTAACCATTGCGAACCATGCGTGAATATTTGCAACCACCTCGAAATTCTAGTCCATCATCCTTTATTTTTTCACTCAATGCTAATAATTTTATATTTAAGCCAGGTATGATTTCTTTACTTCCTAATTTTCATGGTTTAGAATCTGAAAGCCCATATTTATATCTAAAAGAATTTGATGAAGTATGTATTGCTTTCAATGACCAAAATTGCACTGAAGAGATTGTTAAGCTTAAATTATTTCCCTTTTCTTCAAAAGATAAAGCAAAAAATTGGCTTAACACTTTAAAACCAAGATTAATTGGCACATGGCAAAAAATACAAGGTGAGTTCTTAAAGAAATTTTTTCTAACACATAAAACCAATGCTATGAAAAGACAAATCCAATTTTTTTCCCAAAATTCAAATGAAGCATATTTTCAATGTTGGGAACAGTTTAAAGATTTATTAAATTCTTGCCGATATCATGATTTTGAAAAATGGCATATTATAAGCTTCTTTTATGATGGTTTAACACCTAAAACCAAATAATTTGTGGAAACAATGTGAAATAATGAGTTTCTTGATAAAGAACCTGATGAAGCTTTAGACTATTTAAACCAGTTGGTTGAAAATTCTCAATCTTGACATAGTACTAACCCTTCTGAAAATTCAATTAGATCTAACCTTGCAAGTACTAATAAAGGAAAATATCACCTTAGTCAAGAAGAAGATCTAAATGCTAGGTTTGCTAGTTTGGCTAGAAAGATTGAAGCCATGGAATTAGGTAAAGCAAAAGAAATCAAATCTGTGCAAAATGAAGAAATTTGTGGCATTTGTGATGACTTAGGACACTCAACACATGAATGTCCTAAGATTCCTATTTTTAAAGAAGTTGTACATGAGCAAGTAAATATAGAAATAAGTTTGCCCTAATGGTTTAATATGTTAAGTTTTGATGATGACAAATACAAGCAAAAAAGAATGATACTTATGCTACATAGATGTACTTAACTGATTATATTGTTCATGCATGATTATGTACTTTATCTAGTTATATTTCACTTAATGATCATGCAATGTGATATGTGTAGCATTCTTTATATAATATATCCAATAATGCTTTATATGAGTTATAATGAATTAATATTGGATTTAGCTCTATTTAAAAGAAAATGTGCAAAGTGTTCTTTGTTATGTCCTACATAGAGCATATCTATTAATAATTGATAAATATCTTATTTGGATATGTCTATGAAAGTCTTACATGTATGTTAGACTAATTAGAGTTGTACATTTATGAATCATGCATATGAAGATATTGAATTATGAATTTGGACTAACTATGTTTGTTTAAGTGAGCAATACTTTGTAAGATAGTCCAAGTACCAAGAGTGAGCATTGCAACAAGAAAGAAAAAGATCTCAATTATACTCAACTCAGGGAGAATGTGATTGGCCATTGACTAACGAAGAACTTAGTTTTGATGATAACAAATATGAAGATGTGTCAAGACCTTCAAGACTAGTTATTGGCCTTTTCAAAGAACTCAAATAGCTCACATATTCTTGAGACTTCAAATTGGTTTTTGGTTTTCAAAGAAACAAACACAAAGTGCCCAAAAGCTTACTAAATAATTTGAGATTAATTGGCAATATTTAAAAGCTATAAGAAATGATTTTTCTAAAGGCTTATTCGAATAACAACTTTTGTTATTCAAATAACCAATGTCAGAGAAGCCAAATAATCTCATCTGAGTAAAGGTTATTCGAATAATGCCCTGTGTTATTCGAATAACAGTTCAAAATTATCAAGGCGCTTAATGTATTATTCGAATAACATAAGTGTTATTCGAATAACACACTTTCTTAGAAGCATTTCTAAAATGGCTTATTCGAATAACCATAATGTTATTCGAATAACAAGCTTTTCCAGAAACCAATCTATAAGTTGTTATTCGAATAACATAAGTGTTATTTGAATAACACGTTCCAGAGGTAAACTTGCCCCTGAGCTATTTGAAGCCTTATTCAAATAACAAAGTTGTTATTCTAATAAGAACACGAACCAGAAGAGGAAATAATGGATAGTAAGCTGCCATTAATGCTCCCAACCACTGCCCAACGGCTCTATTCTTAAATGGGCTTTAAATACAAGTTATTGGGCATTTATGGGGGTTGATCAATCAAGCTGAAAAACCTAGTTGAGCATTAATACGAGTTTCACTATCATTGTTCATAAATTCTCTATTTTGATCATTATCAAGTGAATCATTAATACTCATAGAGCTTCAATTTGTATTATCCACTCTTGGGAGAGTTTTTATTCATCTATACTTTGTATAATCTGTAAAGAGGGTGAGGTATCCCTCAAAAGTTTGTAAGGGTGAGGTATCTCTTGAAGTTGAGGCTCAAGCACAAAGGGTAAGCCATCCCAAGGTGTGAAGAGTGCTCTTGTATGTACAAAGGTTTTCCTAGCACCCGTGAAGTCTAGGAGATAATGAAGAAAATCTCAAGTTAAGCTTGGGGACTGGATGTAGGTCACAAGTGGTTGGTGGCTGAACCAAGATAAATCTTTGTGTTTGCTCTTCTCAACTCTATTTCTTTACATTTGTACTTTAATTATATATGCTTGAGTTGATTTTGATATCTAGCATATTTGTTTGATTTATCCTATAGCCCAAGTGGTATTTGAGAAATATCTAATAGTTGTACCTTTTTCGTTGCATGTGCTGATTGAAAATATCAAAATGCATAATTTTTCAAAGTTGTTTTAAAAATTTGTAATCACCCAATTCACCCCCCTCTTGGGTGATGGTTGCTATGACTAACGGTAAATGCAATGAATAATTTTAAAAAACCATTCACTTCTTTTTCAGATTCATATTATCCGGGATGGAGAAATCACCCGAACTTCAGCTGGAGGAATAATAATCAAGCACAATTTATACAACCACCACCTTCTCAGGGATAACAGGACTCTCAAAATTCTCAAGGATATGCACCTTATGTCTCACCATATAGGAAAAACCTTGAATAAACACTGCATCCATTCATAGAAAAACAAGAGGCCATTAATAAACAAAACAATCAAACTATGATTGACATAAAAGAAACTCTTGCTAAACTTTCTTCTGCACTCATCATTCACGAGAAAGGAAAATTTCCATCTCAACCTCAACCAAATCCCAAGGGTCAGTACAGTCTAAATGAGGGTAGTTCAGAAAACCAACAAATGGATCAAGTCAAGTCAGTGATAACTCTTAAGAGTGGAAAGGTTGTTGAAAAACAAATTCCTGAACCTTGTGAAAAAGATAATGAACCAATTCCCCAAGAAAATGAAGAAGTTGACCAAAAGGAGACCAAACTCTCGCTTGCACCCCCATTTCCTCAAGCATTAAACAATTCAAGGAAATTGAACTATAACACTAAAATTTTTGAAATTTTGAAACAAGTGAAGGTCAATATTCCTTTGTTAGATGCTATTAAACAAATTCCCTCTTATGCCAAATATTTGAAGGACTTGTGCACTGTTAAAAGGAAACTAAATGTGAAAAAGAAAGCATTTTTGGCTGAACATGTAAGCTTCATTCTTCATAATAATAAAGCATTGAAATATAAAGACCCTGGTTGTCCTATAGTTTCATGCATTATTGGAGAACATAAAATTGAAAAAGCTTTACTTGATCTTGGTGCTAGTGTCAATTTGCTTCCATATTCAGTTTATTAGTAACTCAACTTAGGTGAGTTAAAACCAACTTCTGTAACTCTTCTACTTATTGATAGATCAATTAAAATTTCAAGAGGAATAATGGAAGATGTGTTGGTGTAAGTTGATAAATTCATATATCCTATGAATTTTATTATCTTGGATACTGAACCTATGGTTGATAGTTGCAAGTCAATTCCTGTTATTTTAGGTTGTCCATTTTTAGCAACATCTAATGTTTTGATAAATTGCAAAAATGGAGTGGTGAAGCTACTATTTAGAAATATGACACTGGAGTTCAATGTTTTTAACATGTGCAAGCAACCACATGAAGACCTTGATGAAAAGGAGGAAGTTGAAGGAATTGAAGCCATCGTAGATGATCATCTTCAAACAAGGAGTTCTTCTGACCCATTAGAAATATGTTTAGTCAATTCATTTGATTCAGGCATGCAATTAAATGATGATATCTCTGAAATATACTTTTTGCTTTATTGTACACAAGTAATGGAATACAAGGGATGGAAGCCAAGATTTAAAGAGCTAAAACCCATGAATGATAATACCCATGAAGAAGTATCCACACTAGAACTAAAGCCATTACTTGTTGGGTTGAAGTACACATTTTTGGGAGAAAAGGAAAGCTTTCCAGTGGTAATTTCCTCGTCCCTTACTGAAGAACAAGAAGGTATATTAACTAAAGTACTTAAAAGGCATAAAAGTGTAATTGGATGGACATTAAAGGATATAAAAGGCATTAATCCATTAATTTGTACTCATAAAATACATTTAGAGGATAATGTTAAAACATCTCAACAACCTCAAAGAAGATTAAATTCACATATAAAAGAGATAGTTAGAGCTGAAGTTCTTAAATTTCTTGATGTTAGAATTATCTATCCTATCTCTGATAACCAATAGGTAAGCCCTACACAAGTTGTGCCTAAGAAATTTGGAATAACGGTGGTTGAAAATGAAAAAGGTGAATTAATACATACGCGAGTCTCATCTACTTGGCGTATGTGTATTGATTTTAGAAAATTGAATGCTGCACTAGGAAGGATCATTTCCCCTCGCCATTTCTTGATCAAATTTTAGAAATGGTAGCAGGACATCCATACTACTATTTTCTTGATGGTTATTTAGGTTATAATCAAATACCAATTGTATTGGAAGATCAAGAAAAGACCTCTTTTACGTGTCCCTTTGGTACTTTTGCATAGAGAAGAATGTGTTTTGGCCTTTGTAATGCTCTAGCAACATTCCAAAGATGTGTGCTAAGTATTTTTAGTGACATGATTGAGCATTATTTAGAGGTTTTCATGGATGATTTAACAGTTTTTGGAAATTCTTTTGAAAATTGTCTTGATAATTTGGAAAAAGTTCTTAAAAGATGCAAAGAAAAAGGATTTGTGCTAAACTAGGAAAAATGTCATTACATGGTTATCTTAGGAATAGTGTTAGGTCATGTGATATCTTCTAAAGGAATTGAAGTTGATAAGGCCAAAGTTGAATCAATTGCCTATTTGTCTTCCCCAAAAATAGTCAGAGAAGTTCGTTCCTTTTTAGGACATGTATGATTTTACAAAAAATTCATTAAGGACTTTAGTGTCATATCTAGACCATTATGTAATCTTCTATTGAAAGATGCACCATTTGATTAGACTCAAGAATGTCAAAAATATTTTGAAAAATTAATTGGTCTTCGGACATCTGCTCCTATCATGTAATCTTCTAACTGGTTTTTGCCTTTTGAGTTGATGTGTGATGCTAATGATTTTGCTATGGGCGTTGTTTTAGGCCAAAGAAAGGAAGGTAAGCCTTTTGTGATTTGTTACGCAAGTAGAAATTTAAATAGTGCACAAATGAATTACACCACTACTGAAAAAGAATTATTTGTTGTAATATTTACACTAGACAAATTTTAATCTTATTTAATTAGTTCTTCTATTGTGATTTTCACCGATCATGTTGTTGTTAGATATTTGATGTCTACGCAGGATGCCAAACCAAGATTGATACGGTAGATCTTGTTGTTTCAAGAATTCAACATCACAATAAAAGATAAGAAATGAGCTGAAAATGTTGTCGCAGATCATTTGTCTAGACTTACAACTGGCTCACCTTTTGATAACACACCCATCAATGATTCTTTTCCCTATGAATTTTTATTTTTTGTCAATTCCATGCCTTGGTTTGCTAACATAGTCAACTTTCTTGTAACAGGAAAGATGCCGCCTCAATGGACGCACCAAGACAGAAGGAAATTTTTAACAGAGGTGAAAATTTTTTATTGGGGTAACCCATACTTGTTCAAATATTGTCTTGACTAAATCTTTTGGAGATGTGTGCCTGACAGTGAGGCAGGTACTTTCATTAAATTTGTCACTCAGAAGCATGTAGAGGTCATTTTTCTTCAAAGAAAACAGCTGCAAAAATCTTGTAGTGCGGATTTTATTGGCTCACTTTATTTAAGGACTGCTATACTTTTTGCAAAAGTTATGAAAACTGTCAGAAATTGGGCTCCATTTAAAAAAGAAACATGATGCCTCGGAACCCTATCCTTATCATTGAAATTTTTTATTGTTAGGGAATTGATTTCATGGGCCTATTTTCATCCTCATTTGGTTTTGTGTATATTTTGGTTGCAGTTGATTATGTCTCAAAATGGATTGAGGTGATTCCATGCCGACACAATGATCATAAAACTGTTCTCAAATTTTTAAAAGAAAATGTCTTGTGTCGATTTAGAATCCCTCGAGCTATCATCAGTGATAGGGGAACACATTTTTGCAATAAATCATTTGAATCTTTCATGAAGAAATATGGTATTACACACAAAATTATCACTCCTTATCACTCTCAGACAAATGGGCAAGTTTAATTGGCAAATAGGGAGATTAAACAAATTTTGAAAAAAATTGTTAACCCAAATCGTAAAGATTAGTCTTTAAGACTAAACGAAGCACTTTGGGCTTACCGTACTGCTTTCAAAACATCTTTGGGCATGTCACCCTATCGGTTAGTCTATGGGAAACCTTGTCACTTACCTGTAGAATTGGAACATAAAGCATTTTGGGCTATTAAAGCTTTCATCCTAACCCTTGATTATGTTTGGAAGATATGCAAATTGCAATTAAATGAACTTAAGGAATTGAGAAATGATGCATATGAAAACTCAAAGATTTATAAAACTAGAACAAAAGCATTTCATGACTAATCAATTTTGAGAAAATCTTTTGAAATTAGTCAAAAAGTTTTGCTTTATAATTCTCATCTGCACCTATTTCCTGGAAAATTGAGATTAGGTGGAGTGGTCCTTTTGTTGTCAAACATGTGTATCCTTATGGGGCCATAGATATTGAGAATCCTAGGAATAGTAATGTGTTTAAAGTCAATGGACAAAGACTCAAACCATTTCTAAAAAACCAAGTAGATGAGGTAGAATTCATCTCTCTTTCTGATCCTTGTTATGAATAGAATTTATTCTAATTTTGTTGCCTTCTTTTTGTAGTTCTTTGTGTTCCCGGTTAAGTGGCAGATAACGGTACTTCGTGGCTCTCAAGTCAATTTGTTTTCAGTTTTCCATAATAACTGAATCCTTCTCCTTTAAAATGGATGTCATTCTCTCAAATTTAAGAAAACATTTTCCTTCTCACCCTCAAAATGTTCTGACAAAAATCTACAAAGCTAGATGTGAAAGATTGAGACTGTTAATGCACGTGGGTATGCCAGAAGATGTATGCTGGATAATTGAAGCAAAGTCCAACTAGCAGGTGAGTCTTCAATTTCATTTGACTCATACATACTAGGTCTTGGTAGAAGTTTGTATTCTAAAAGGAGAATAACAAATAGGTTACAAGTCTGTCACAAATGTGCATGATGGAATTGCAACAAGTGATGTCGTTCTTTGGGGATAGTTTTCGCAAACAGAGAAGATAAAATATTTTTTATTAAGAATGGACTGAGTAAAGAGTCATTAGATGATATCTTATTGACTCTTGAGATGCATTCTTGTGGATTTGTGCATCGTGAACTTCTAATTTGTGGAATCTCTTCAAGGATGAACAAAAACGTTACAGTCTTGGGAATCTAACTCTCAAAGACCCTATTTGCCAATTTATAAGAAAATTGGATGGGAAGCTGATCCTCGACTCATAGAAGGCGTTGAAGCCGTTACTGGACGTAAAACTAGAGGAAGATGTGAGCCACAACCACAACAAGATATTAGGAGCCCCAGATGGATGTCCGTCGTATCATATACTCAAGAGGAGACCTTCACACACTGGTATATAAATAAGGTTCATGTGCCATGCTCTGTAGAGAGTCATTCTCAGTGTCCCAAAGTTTACCTTCTTGGCAAGTTGAGATGATGGGAAGATAGAAGCGCCCCGTGTTGGCATACTCGCATGACTATGCAACTGAGTTGGATCCTATGATTTAATACCATGGGCTCTCTAGCGACCTCTCACTGGCTGTGGTCCTTAGGTGGTAGCTGTCAGATTTACGCACTTTAATTAGTTGCGTCATAGCTCAATCCAATATATTCCACAAGCGGGAGGGAGAAGAATTCAAAGATTAGCTGAGCCGTCTTGGTATTACTGCACTCATGACGCACAGTGGAAAGATACGCCATGAAAACTGTACATAAAGGCATGCCATCATTTGCTATTATATTTCTTTTATCTTTGTATGATTTTGTTGTATTTTGATTTTGGACAGACGATCTTTTGAGCAAAGTCCTTCAGGGGTTTCTAGACTTCTTTACCTTGATAGTTTTCTTGAAGTCCAAAAAAAACAAAAACAAAAAAATAAAAAAATAAAGATTCTATGTTTCTTAATTTCAAACTTTGCTGACAATAGCCAACCTACCCTTATAGGTGCTATTATTACCCTTTCCATTCTTTTTCCTATTTAAACACTTCATTTTCTCTACTTTCCTCTAACTCAGAATCATTCAAAGGAAATGTGACTATGGAAATAGAAGGTGTTTCTATTTGATAGTTTAAAAATATTTGTGTATTTTGTGGGACTAAGTATGGGAAGGGTGTAGAGTTTGTAAATGTAGCAACCACTCTTGGTCGAACACTTGTTGTGAGGAATATTCATGTTGTATATGGGGGAGGTTGTCATGGGTTAATGGAGGCTGTATCACTTTCTGCATATATTAGAGGTAGTCAGGTTTTAGGTGTCATTCCTGGACCTTTAACGCAATAGAACATCACTAGAAAGATAATTGGGGAGGAACTTAAGGTATCATCTATGCATGAACGAATGAAGATAATGCTTGACAACTCTGATGCATTCATTGCCCTACCAGGTGGTTTTGGTACTTTGGAAGAAATTTTTCAAATTGTCTCTTGGGCACAACTGAACATCCACCATAAACCCATAGGTTTGTTGAATGTAAATAATTTCTTTGTTCTTTTGTTAATTTTTCTTAACAAAGTTATGGAACAAAAATTTATCACACCCACGGCAAGACTACTTTTTTTCTCTGCTTCCACTATTGATGAGTTGATTGATAAATTAGAAACTTTTGTTTATAAACCTGATCCAGCAATAACTCAGATAGATTGGTCAGCTGGAAGCAGTGAGGGAAGCAACATGAAAAGAAAGCCAAATCTGACACTTCATTTATAACTTTCCTTTACCTTTGATTTTATTTATCGTACTTTGTTTCTGTTTAAATTTGTGTTAGATTTCTCCAACAGGTAATCTCTTATATCCTTTACTCATCTATATTTTAATATTGAGGACAATGTTGTGATCTGGTTGGGGGGAAGGATAGTTGTTAAAAAAAAAAATTTGGGAAGTATGATATGATTGTCATGAACTTACTAAACCAATTAATGATGGTAGAGTAAGGAGTAATTTTACTCCTGAAATGCTTCTAAATTGGGAAGTATGTTTAGTGATATGAATGTCAGAAACCTACAACAAAACCAATTAGGGATGGCAGAATAAGGAATAATTTTACTTTTAAAGTAAATTACTCTTGAGACACATTTAGATTGGGGAAGTAATTATTCTGTGAAGATTTGTGGAAGTAACAAAGTTTTATTGTTTGATTTCCTTTGAATGATTCAAGTGAATGAATTCTCACATCCTTTAAAGTAATTGAAATTCAGGGATCATAACATGGTTGAATAAATTGTCTCCTATCTTAAATTTCACATGCTCGGTTATGGATGTTGATTGATAGATTAAAAATGATAGAAATATGCCTTGTGAGATTCTGAGCCTATTGATGAATGGATTGAATATTTGTAACATTCTCTTCTTTCTTATGTGAATTTTTCTGTATTTTTCTGTGAACACAAAATATTTTAATATTATTCCTTGTTTTGTATGCGTACTGAGCAGAGCCGGAAAAATGAGATATTTTTTCCGAGAACCTTGAACTAGGAAAACGTTGATGGGGGATCTTACTAAACCCGAGGCCAGACAGAGTTTATGAGATTTCATGTTTTTCAAGATTTTTATCTAATAAATAAAAATTGCAGAATAATTTTATTATCCGTTGGACAATAAATATCAGTTTTTGTTAGCTATAATTTCCATCCACTGATAATAAATCTGATACAGTGTTAGTCATATTTTAGAGAACACTTTAATGACATCACCATGGTGATATCATCACCATGACATCACTTTGACATTTCAAAGGAAGGGTGCTTCCTAGCACCTTCCTTTTGGCTTGTTGGAGAAGCTTGGAGGAAGCTTCCTTGCACTTTCCTATTGGCTTCTTCAAGAAGCCACATTTCTTCTCTCCACTCACTTTTTCTCTCACATTTTCTTCTTCCTTCTTCTTCCTCTCTTCCACGGCTACACCCTCCATTTCCCCTCCATGGATGCTTGATTTCAAACTTCATTCTTGCTTGAATCTACACTTCCATTGAAGATCTTCCTTTCTTGTTGGAATCACTCTCTAAAAACCTTGCCTTTTCTCTCCATTCTCTTCCTTTTTCACGGCTAAGAAGACCCATTTTTTGGGCATCCACTTCTCTTGCTCAAACAACCTCATTTCCTACAATTTCTCATCACGTAGAACACTTTCTCTTTTGTGACCACCACCAAAATTCACCATTTTCGTTTTTGCTCCATCAAGCATCAAAGTTTGAGACTTTAAGGTAAAGTTCATAGCTTTTTCACCTTGTCTTCTCATTTTTGTGATCCTTGATCTCTTGGGTGATCAAGGGTTCCTTTTCTAAGCTTTGATGATGATTTTGGTAAGTTTTGATGTCCTTAGGGTTTTCTTGAAGGTATAGTACAAAAATCTGCACAAAGAACCAATAAGCTTGCTTCCTTGTCTTGTCTTCAATAGGTAAGAGGGAGATAATCCTCTTCAACCTATCTTGGTAGTTAGGAAACATTTTTGGTGTTGTTGATGAGGAATCTATGTGTGGATTACTCTCTTTGTTGTGTTGTTTTTCATGATTGTGTATTTGTTTGGACTTGTATGAGTTATTGGTTATCTTTGCATGTTTGGCTATGAATTGTATATTAGAATGTTTGGATTAATGTATGGAGAATTGTAGGGTTTACTTACCATTTTGGAGGCTACGGCCTTAGGGCTAATTTTGAGGATTTAAGGTTGATTTTAGAGACATTGGAACTTAGGTGGTTAGGTGTTAAAGAATTGATGATTATAATGGAAAAATTTTGGGACTTCTCACTTAGGAGGCTCACAGCCTCTAGGGGGTTTAATGGTCTAAGTTGTGATTCTTTGTGCAACCTTGGGTCTTAAGTGATTAAATGATAAGTGATCAACATTGTGGTGAAGGAAAAAAGGGTTAGACTTTGTTATAATGAGGCTCATGGATTCTTAAGGCAAAATGTCACAAAATGTAGTGCAAAAATAGAGACTTAGATGATTAGAGAATTCTAGATTCGGTAAGAGTTCATAAAATAAAAAGAATAAAGAATAAAACTTTATTTTATGGATTAGAATGATTTTGAACATAAGGGAAGAACAAGAGAATTTGTATACTCTTAGAGTAATTTTAAGTAAGCATAATTGATTAGATTAAGGAACTTGATCAATCTAAAGGAATAAAGATTTAATAAGGACTTCAAGAGAATCCCTCAAGATAGATAAATTCATAAGAATTGTTAAGTTAAAGTGAAACCCTGAAATAAATCTATAAAAGTGTGCTATCACTCTTGAGAAATTAATACTATACTATTGTGGGTCTGTGTTTGGGACTAATATTCTGTTGATGTTTCAATTGGCCAAGTTATGGCATGTTATGGAAAATATATCATTATTGTTGGATATACATGGTTGTGCATAGAGTCAACATGCATTGAGCATTATACACTGTTGGTTATTGTGCCAATATACTAGACCCGGGTGGATCAGTGTTATTATATAATTGTATGGGCGGTTATGTAATATCATTGATACTAATGGTATTAGACAATTGTATGGATGATTGTTTAATATCATTGGGGATAGTACAATGATGGCTTGAGTATGCATATTCATATTGAACAATCTGCTCAGTCGATGACTATTAAAAGGATAGATGAGCCTATGATTATGCATTGAATCAGTATGCATTGAACAAATTGCTCAGTCGATGACTGTTAAAAGGCTGTATGAGCCTATGAATGAGAATTAAATAGTGTGGTCTATGATGGATCTATGGAGGGGGCGTAAGGCATGGTGAAAGCTGATTGCACGTATTACGAGCCCAACAAATCACTTTTCTTTTTGTGGTAAATGAACGAGAATTGATTATAGTGCGATCCAGTGAAAGGATCTCTGGGTGCGTCAGGGCGCAGTGATCCCTCTAGTGACCTATTTTGTCACATTGTATACCCCTGGTCGAAAAGCCGATTGCAATGCACTGACGAAGAACTGACAAGCACTATTCACTTCGTGGTCCCATAGACTGTCATTGAGGGGGATAGATCTTCTGGAACGTTCATCGTTGAAATGGAATAGAAAATCTTGGTACCAAGTGCACATGCATTGTGAGTTGGCATTGTGAATCGGCATTGTGAGTCGCATATCATATGGCACTCATTTATATCATATCTTCTAGCCCTCATTTATATGATGATTATACTATTGTGTTATTAATGTCATGATTATCTAAAATGTTTTAATTGCTCATTATCTGAGATTCTGTTGTTGTTTTCTCTTATCGTGTGTGGCTACTGCTGCTTAAATGTTATTGCTCTGCTATGTAGGCACTTTGCGCCATTCCGTTTCTTTACTGCCATAATTGGTAATGTCAGTAGGATGTCTCACCTCTTTCCTGTATCCTTGTATTTCTGTTATATATATATATTTGTTAAAAGATCATGAGGAAGAAGACGAGGGACCACACCCTTACTGTTTGGATTGGGCTAACTCACTATTCTCAATATGGCGTCGGGACGAGATTTCTTCAGTTACGCACAGGTGCAACACCATAGGGGCATTGATGCCTAGCGTGTCGACTGGGACACTAAGCGTCGTATATATATTTTGGGGTTGCGGCTTTGTTTGCTAATAGTACCTATCCCAGGGTTACTACTTTCCCCTTTTGTGCTTTAGTACCCGCTATATTTTATTTGAATATATAAGTATTATATTTAGTGTTGCCAGTGCTTTGTGTTAAGGACGAATATATTATATATGAAATGTAGGTGCCAACAATCTGGTACTCCATGGAAGGTCAACTTCACGTACCCCAAAAAGCAGCATGGGCATGACGACATCCTCAACAGCTCTAGTCGTAGTGCGACTAGAAACCCGGAAACTCAGTCGTTTCCTTCTCTTCCTCATAAACTTCTTCTCAGAATCATATAAATAAACAAAAGTATCGTAATATAGAAAGAGGTGAGACACCGAGCTTTCAGTACCAAAATGGTAGCAAGAAAACGAAACGGCGCTGGACGCCCACATATAAATACAAGGATAATTAAAATTTACGGTAAGAGCAGAACAATAATAAATAATAGTAAACATCATTAATAACAGGCAGATAGCAACAACATTTCCAATATTCAACAATTCAAGCAATTAAATAATTATTGCAGTAATAATAACAAATAATTTTCACAATAATAGATACTCATGCTCAATGAATTATGAGACTAACAGTTCACAATGCAAATGGTACCAAAATTCCTACTCCACGGAGCTAGACATAAACATTTTCAGAGTTAATGATCAAGGAGTAATGCCAGTATCTCGTTAGCCTTTAAAAATAGTGTGCTCATCTCATAAAAACATTTGCGCAATATAGCTTATACATAGCACCTCAACAGTTGATCGCGATATAAGACAATGTCTCAGTTAGGATTGTCGGTGTGTTTGCATCGGTCTATCCCACGGCCCCAGTGGAACTACCACTGCCTGTTGTAAGACACTCGCACCCCGACGCCCCAGGGCCAACCACTATGACCCTACGCTTAGTCTATTTGCATCCGCACATAGATGTTATTTAAACTCCTAGGCATACATAGTCTTTCCAACAAGGTCCAACGAACAACACATATGCATGACGACACAATGTACATCATACATGTTTATCAATTATGCATTCATCATAAGCATCCCATAATGGCATATATATATATATTCATCATCAAATACATATTATCAATTGCTTAGTCCCACATAGGGGATCACAACAACATAGATTCAATCCTCAACATCAATATGTATTTAGGGCTCATTTATCATCACAAGTCCATATTTTCAAAGTCTTAAACTTAAATCAATTATGACAATTCTAACATGATCAAGCATTTTCAACACATCCAATACATTCAAATTCACCATTCAAACATTAATCCAATTCAAGAATGCATAAACATACAAAATAACTAAAACAAAGTAGGCATACAAAGGTTCTCTCACTACCAAAAATGGTTGAAGTGAGTAGTCTCCCTCTTACTTAAAGGAGAATCACGAAAATGGCTTCCTAGATGCTTCTTGGTGGGTTCGGTTTTGAGCTTCCAAAACCCTATGAATTTCAAGACAATGAATCAACATCAAGGGTTGGAAGAGAAGAGATCCATGGTCATCAAAGAGACCATGGAGCACGAAAATGAAGAGAAAGAAGAAGAAAAATAAAAACTTTACCTTAAAGCTTGAAGCTTTGTCTTGGATGACAATGGAGGAAAGGTTGGATTTTGAAGAAAATTCCTAAATAGGAAAGGTAGAGGAGCTTAAGGTGAGTATGGAAATCGTCTTGATGAAGAGAAAAATGAAAAGAAGTGGTCACAAATGGGGGCTGCAATTTTCGAATAAAAGAAGGGAGAAGAAGAGAGAAGGGAGAGAAAAATGAAAAAGATGAAGTTAGAGAGAGAAATTGTTGTAGGAAATGTAATGTTTTTGATTGGAAAAACATTAAGTGAGGAGGCAAATTTTTGCCTCCCTTGGGCAATGGTAGCCATGGCATTGAGAGAGAGAAGGGGGAAGTTTTTGGCTTCCCTAACAAACCAAGGGTATGCTTGGTCATTTGGTAGTCAAAGCTTCTCAAAGAAGCTTTGATTAAAATACAATAAATTTGAATTAAAGTGGGTTTGATTAGACTTAAAGTAGATTACATTTGGATAATGTGATAGGATTTTTAATACATGTTATTATCTAATGGATAATTACTACAGTCGACAGAAGTCAGTATTAATTTATCTTACAGATAAATTTTACACAACATTTTATTATTTTATCTGTTAAAATTTCTCGAAAAACATGAAATCTCGTAAACCATGTCTAGCCTTGGGTTTAATAAGATCTCCCATCGACGTTTCCACAGATCAAGGTTCTTGGGAAAAATATCTCATTTTTCTGGGCCTGCTTAGTTTGCACGCAAAACGAAGAATAATTTTAAAATATTCTGCGTTCTCAGAAAAATCCAGAAAAATTTCCAAAAAACATAAATATTAGAAAATGAATATTTATCATAAAATAAATAAAATTTGGGGTGTTGCAACTCTCTCCAACAAATATAAATTTCCTCCTCGAAATTTTCATACCTTAAAATAGTTCTGGATATTGCTCCCTTATCTTGTTCTCCAACTCCCATGTCGCATCTCCAGTTGCTTTGTTCCAGATCACTTTCACCTATGAAAAGTCTTTCCCTTTGAGTTGCTTCATTCTCCTATCCTCAATCCTCACAGGAGTTGTCTCATAAGTCAAGTTTTCCTTTAATTGTACTGAATCGGGTGCTATGACATGATCAAGACTCGGAATGTATTTTCGAAGTTGTGACACATGAAAGACATTATATAGATTTGAAAGAAAAGGTGGTAAAGCTATTTGGTAAGCAACAGGACTTATCCAACGAAGAATTTGATAAGGTCCAAGGAATTTTGGAGTGAGCTTTCTAAATTTAAGAACCTGACTGACCCCAGTCATAGGCATAACTTTTAAGAACACATGCTCTCCTTCCTCGAATTCAAGAGGCTTCCTCCTTTTGTCCGCATAGCTCTTTTGTCGACTCTAAGCCATTCTCATCTTCTCCTGAATCATTTTAACCTTCTCAATTGTCTGTTGAATAAGATCAGGTCCGATTGTAAGTCGTTCTCCATCTTGATACCAATATAAAGGTGTTCGGCATCTTCGTCCATACAGAGCCTCATAGGGTGCCATCCCTATGCTCGAACGGTAACTATTATTGTAGGTAAATTCTACCAATGGTAAAATTTCATCCTAACTTCCAGTCTGCTCTATGGCACAAACTCTCAACAAATCTTTCAATGATTGTATTGTTCTTTTTGATTGGCCATCAGTCTGAGGATGATATGCAGAACTCAATTGTAACTTTGCTCCCATTGCTTCTTAAAGACTTTGCTAAAATTTTGATGTAAATCTGGGATCTCTGTCAGAAATGATACTCGTGGGCACACCATGTAATCTGACAATTTCACCGATGTACAACTGGATCAACTTCTCCAACAGATATCTTTTGTTGATTGGCAAGAAGTGTGTTGACTTTGTAAGTCAATCTACAATTACCCATATTGAATCATATCCTCTTTTTGTTCTTGGCAATCCAACAATAAAGTCCATGGCAATACTATCCCACTTCCATTTGGGAATAGTCAAAGGTTGCAAAAATCCTGACGGTCTTTGATGTTCAATCTTTGTCTTATGATAAACCAAACGGGATGATACGCATCTAGCGATATCTCTTTTCATCCCATGCCACCAAAATAACTTCTTCAAATCTTGATACATTTTGGTCATTCCAGGGTGCATACTTAACTAACTTGTATGAGCATATTCAAGAATGTACTTCCTAAGTTCTTCATCTTTAGGCACACAGACTCTACCTTGGAATCTCAAAATTCCATCGATCCCTTCTTCTAGTGTTGATACATCGCCTTGCTTTATCAATTCTCTTTATCCTTATAGGAACTTGTCAACCTTCTGCTTTTCTTGGATGTCTTCCAACAAGTCATTCAAAATAGTGACCATGTTCATGCAGATTCTTCCTGGCATTAGCTCCACAAAAGACCATACGTCTCTGAATTGTTCTATCAAATCTTTTTCCCTAATCATCATAGTAGAAACACTTATTGTCTTCCTACTTAAGGCAGCGGCCACAACATTCGCCTTCCCAAGGTGATACTGAAGTTGGAAATCGTAATCTTTCAGAAATTCTAACCATCTTTGTTGCCTCATGTTCAGCTCTTTTTGATCGTACAAGTACGTCAAACTCTTGTGATCACTGAAGACGTTGAATGTTGCTTCATAAAGATAATGTCTCCATATCTTCAAAGCAAATACAATAGTAGCTAACTCCAAGTCATGCGTTGGGTAGTTCTTTTCATGCACTCGCAATTGTCTTGAGGCATAAGCCACCACTCTTCTGCTTTGCATAAGGACACAACCCAATCCTTGATACGAAGCGTCACAGTACACCTCGAATGGTTCATTTGGATCAGGTAGAACTAACATTGGTGAAGTAGTTAGTCTCTTCTTCAATTCTTGAAAACTCTCTTCACAAGCATCCTTCCATTCAAAAGCTTGATTCTTCCTTGTGAGCTGAGTGAGAGGTCCAGCAATCTTAGAAAATACTTCAATGAACCTCCAGTAGTATCCTTCTAATCCAACAAAGCTTCTGATTTCTGTCACCATCTTCGGTCTTTCCCATTGAAGAACAACTTCTACCTTCAAAGTGTGACACCCTCAGTAGGGCGTCACATTTCCGACTAAAAACTTATATTTATAACCTGAAAATTATTTAACAAAAGGCTTTGAGTTCAAAAATTTGGATTGTTAAAATCTCTTTTTGCTAATAATATAAACTTACAGAAAATATACGTAATACAGAAAATAGACTAAACTAATAATACACATGTTAATTATACCATATAATATTAAACAACATTTAAAACATAATTTACAGACTCAAGGAACAGTAGCAAAACCCAATGACGGGTACTACTAATAGCACGGTAACAACACTAACGAGAAAAACCCAACATACATGTTCCGTTTCTCCACCAAATTGCATCCTATTGAAACTGAGAAGGTCACTCCTCGACGCCGTCACCGACCACAGAACCTTGCCTCCAAAAGTCTAAGAAACTTGCTTCGCCTACTATACGAATTTAAATAATACAAACACAACAAAATAATACAGTAAAGAGGTGAGATCCCCTTTCAACAATACTAGTACGGCAGCAAAGAATGATACGAATGACAAAGTCATTTCATACACACAAATATCACAAGTATAATCATGTTAACAAATTATCCATATATTCAGAAAACATATATCACAACAATATAAACATCAATAGTATATCAACAATAGATATCCATAATAAACATATATAATGATTATGCCACCATGAAATGTACCTCGATAATGCCACAACAATATGTACACAAACTATGCATATGCACAATGCATCATATTCCTACTCCATGGAGCTAAACAGTTTCAGATATGAATGATCCAGAAGATCTTCCACCCATAATGACAGTCTAAGCTAGACGCGAGACATAAATAGTATTTGTTGGGACAATACGCCAGTGCGTTGCAACAGTACATCATGGCCAGGCATATAATGTGACAAATAAGTCACTATGAATAACCGCGCCCTGACGTCCCCAGTAGATCACCCACCTGGATCACACTATCCAGCTCTCATTCACTCCTAAACAACAAAAGCCATCACAGCCATCGACTATGCATACCAACTCAATGCGTATATATGAACCATAATTACATAAATACCATTGGTCTCAATATTCCAACATATAGTACGTCCCACCTGACAGTACTATTTCTCAAACAATATTCCAAAATGTAGTATATTCCACCTGACAGTACCATTTCTCAATCTGTCCGGGTCCACCACTTTGGTCCGACAGCTAAACTCGCTGTTTTACTCAATCGCGTAGAGATTTCGCGTTTTCACAATTTCATCATTTTTACAAACGTTTTTAAATCACGTAAATATATTTTGCTGTTTTTAAAATTGCATACTATTTTTAAATCGTTTTCTCAATCACGTAAGATTTTTAAATCGTTTTCTTGATCGAAAAGCTTTAAAATCATTATTTTAAAACCGCGTAAGCTATTTTTAATACTTTTGAACTACGTAGAATATTTTCCTTACGTTATAAATATATTGTGAAATTTTTTCCTTTATTCGTTCATTTTTAATAAATTATGATAGTATTTTCTCTAGAAAATCTATAAAATATATTTTCTACGTTTTCCTTTAAAAAAAATCCCTTTGTTTAGTTTATAATTACAAAATTTGAAAATTACTATCATACTTTAAAATTCAAAGGTAAATATTTTTCAAGAATTTTGTTTATTTCTCTTTGACATCATATTACTAATAAAAATTTGTTTACTTCTTTAAGTCTTAAAAATTCATTGCAAATGTATTCTTTTTAGTTTAAACAACTAGTCTACAATTAGAAAACAAATTTCAGATTAAGTACACATTAAAAAGAGATGTTGGTCGAATTCATCATTTCATGTATAAATCATGTTTAAATTATTTTCTATCCACTAGATTATTGTAAAATCCATTCAATTAAGTTCTCATTAAATTAATTTCATAAGTCCACACTTTTAAACTAGTTTTGGATTAAAAACATCATAAGTAGGCATGTTGGCCCAAAAATCATTCTATGCATTAAAATCTTATTTAATTGTTTCTCATCATTTAATCTCTTATAAAAAATTTTAATCCAATTTATTATCATTAAAATCATTCTCTTTATATTTCTAAATTTATTAAGTTGAGTTCCCCTTTATTAAATTACATAATCTACTCTTAGAAAATCATTTAGATCAAAAGTGTCTTAAATTGGCATGTTGGCCGAAATTCACTATGTTTAAATCATTTTTAATTTATCTTTTACTAATTAAGTTCTTGTGAAAATCATTACTAATTAAATTTATTAATTCTTGCTTTAGAAAATAGTTAAGAACATTTTGGTTCTCTTTGGGATAGTGAAAACCGTGAGCTATATATGTTCTTTGGAACACTCATGCAAATCTTCAACATATTATTCATATCCTACAATAAAACACATACCATATATTTTAAAGCTATAGACATGCTTGCACACAAAATCAATCACAAATAGGAAAACTTTAAACAATCAAGTGAATGAATCCTTATGGATTCTTCACCACAAACACATCCATTCCTCACCACCAACACATGGTTAATGAGGATAATCTCCCTCTTACCTCTTGATGAAACCTCCAAAGCTCCTTGGATGTCCTCTTGTTGTCTCCTTCAAGATGAACTTCAACCACCAAGTGCTTCTTGAAAATCAAAGAAAACGTGAAATATTAATATCTAAGGCTTAAACAAGAAAAACCATGGATCAAAATATGGTTTAGAACTTTGAATATGATTAGAAGAGGATATCAAGAATTTCACCCTTTATTCTTTAAACTTAGATCTTAGAAAAAGTGCTTGAAGATGGATGATTCGGAAGATGGTCTTAACATGAAAGTTCCTTAGAATTGCATCGAGATTCAAGATCTATGGTTGTTTAGAATTATTGAAGCTTGGAAGGTGATTTTGTGGGGGTTGGTCGTGAGCTTCCATAGAGAGGAAAGGTGAGAGTTATGTGTTTGGCTTTGAAAGAACTCCTTGAAAATAGATGATTTTGATCAAGACTCCAACTACAAAGTGTCTTGAAACAAGGTAAGGATTCAAGATATATGGTTGATGTAAATTATTGAAGAGTGATGGTAGAACCATGGCCTCTTGGCCATGAGCTTGGAGAAGAAAAAGATAGGAGTTTTTGTGTTCTTTGCTTGATAGGAAAATGGAAATGAATGAATCTTGAGAAATTCCTAACATGAAAGTGTCTTGGATCAATGAGAGGATTCAAGAAATGATATTGGTAGGAATTATAGAAGTTTGGAGAGTGGTTCTTGAGTGCTTGGCCGAATCCATGGAGGAGAGAAAATGAGAGAGTTTTGGCTGCTTGTTCTTAGTTCTTTGGAGAAAAGGATGTGTAAGAGAGCAAGTGAGATAAATAGGTGAAGTTTGTCTTCCATTTGGGTGCTATGGCCGTAGAGTACAAGGAGAGAAAAGGGGTGAGAGCTTCTTGCCAAAAATTGCAAATGAATCAAAGCCCTCTTATTTATAGACTTCATGAAAAAAATGAAGACTTAAGATATTTTTCGGTATAATACTGTAAGCAATGAACAATAATTACTGCTTATAAAGTCAGTGTCTATTGTCCAATGGATAATAAAATATACCTAAATTTTTCTCTTGTTCTAGCTGGGTAGCAACTATTGTTGATCATTTTCTACTGATTGCCCTTGATGAGTCACAGAGTGAGTCATTAAAGAGAAGTTTCTAGAACATGTGACTCACTACGATGAGTCAGCATGATAAGTCAGCGTAGATATTTCTAGAACAGGTGAGTCAGCATGGCGAGTCATCAGCTGAGTCACTAGCTGAGTCAGCAATGGTGAGTCATAGCGCTGAGTCAGCATGGTGAGTCGTCAGGGAACCTTCTGGAATGTGTGACTCACTGTGGCGAGTCATAGGGTGAGCCAGTGTTTCTACAACCTTACAGAATGTGGCGAGTCATCGCTTCTGGAACATGGTGAGTCACTGCTTCTGGAACATGGTGAGTCACCGCTTCTGGAAGCTTCCTGAATATGCTGAGTCACAGGTGCTGAGGTGTCGCACCACGTGTCGAGTTTCTATTGGTCCTTCACGATGAGTCACAGCGACTAACTTTGACCGACTCCTTACTGGTCCACGTGTAAAGCACTTGATGACTAGGCGCATGACGCTGCATTTTCTAGAGTGTTCTAGAACAGTTTGGAACATGTGAGTGACTAGGCTAGTCACCTAGATGAGTCACCAAACGATGAGTCATCGTCTAGAACATTCTAGAGTGGGTGACTAGGCTTGCGTTTAGAATCATCCACTAGATATTTTCCAAGAAAGATATTATCCAATGGATAATAAAACATACCCCGATTTTATTTGTCAGATAAAATCGTAGGGAAACAAAATTTCAAAAATTGTTTCTGATTTCGGATTTTGTAAGATCCCCCGACTCCGAATCAACAGTACAAAGCTTTCAGGCTAATAAAAAATTTTATTTTGCAGGTAGCGCCGAGCCCGTGTGACCCAAAATATCAGAAATATATTAAACATTCAAAATATAACAAAATATAACAAAATATCAAAAATATAATATAATATTCAAAATATCTCAAAATATCTCAAATATCTCAAAATATCTAAAATATTCAAAATATCTTAAAATATCTAAAATATATTAAAATATTCAAAATATCTGAAATATCACAAAAATTCACAAAAATCAAAATAATTGTAAAACTCATGAAAATCAAATCGGATGAGTAAAAATAATTAAGGATTAAGATAAAGAAATAAAATACGAAGGCTTATATGCACAGCCCAAAAATAATATTAAAATAATCAAAAACGTAAAAACTTTCAAAAATTCCTAAAAATCACAAAAATCATAAAATTAACAGAAGTCGAGTCGGATTACTCAAAATAATTCGGAATCGATCAAAACAAATAAAATATGAATTCTTGGGGTGTTACACGAAGGATCTACAACAATTCCTTCCTTTGAAATCACATGGCCCAAGAATTTAACTTCGTCTAACCAAAACTCATACTTTGACAACTTGGCATATAGCTCTTTCTCCTTTAACGTCTGAAGAACTATACTGAGATGCTCGAAATGATCCTCTTGATTTCACTATGTTGGCCGTCAAAAATTTAGAATTCTCATCCAAAGGGAAAATAATGGTTTTTCTAGAATAGTCTAATAGGACATGGTTAAAAGATAACCAATTCATTCCTAGGATTACATCTAATTGAGATAGTGGCAAACAGATCAAATCAACAGAAAAGATTCGACCTTCAACAATCAATGGACAATTCAAATAGACTTTGGTGGTAAGAACTGGTTTAGCAGTGGGAGTTGAAATAGTCAAATCAAAAGGTAAAGAAGACACAGGTAAACCAAGTCTTTTCACACAGTCATAGGAAATGAAAGAATGTGTTGCACCTGAGTCATACAGTACAGTTAAAAGATTACCTTCTATGAGACCTTCCCCTTGTATAAGATCTTCGGATTCGGAGGCTTCAGCACCACTTAGAGTGTAAACCCGACCTCCATCTTGCGGTTTAGCAGTTCTAGCAGCATTGACGGAAGGTTCCACCTTAGGTTGATTGCAATCACGAGAAATGTGTCCAGGTTTCCCATATCTGAAGCAGATCATTCCCTTAATAGTGCAGTCCCTCATGTAGTGATCTTTCCCACACTTCATGCATCTCGGCGGAGCCGCTGTTGTTTGACCAGATCTGCCCGGACTTCCTCTAGGACTTCCACCTTCTGGCCTCTTTTGTTGATTTCCAGGTGGTCTGGAATAAGGCTTCTTCTGGTGATGTTTAGTGTTACTACTTCCTCCTCTTTGGGACCAAAAAGGCCCAAAGTTTCTGTTTCTTGCATCACGTGCCTGGTCCAAGTCTTCCACCCGACGACACATATCAAGTAATTCTAAAAACTATGTAATCTTCAAAGTTATGACGACTCTCTTCATGTCATGTCTTAGACCTTCTTCAAACTTCTGACATTTCCATGCCTCATTTTGTTGGTGTTGAAAGTAGGTTGAGATTTTGGACAAACTCTCAAACTTGGCAGCATATTCACTCACAGTCATATTTCCCTACCTCAAACCAAGGAATTCCACCTCCTTAGCATACCTAGCACTTTCCGGGAAATACTTATTCAAGAACCTCTCCTTGAACAATTCCCAATGAATTGCTCGATTCTCAGCCTCCAATACCCTCTGTTCTCCGGTCCACTAATCCTCTGCATCCCCATTCAGCATGAACACAACATAAGTCACTTTCCTGTTGTTAGCACAGTTCATGCCCGTGAAAATCTTCTCCAACTCTTTGATCCACAGAGTAGCTTTCTCAGGATCATACTCTCCCTTAAATTGTGGAGGGTTAGTGCGATGAAACTCTGCCAAATTCTAGGCATCAAAAGTAGCCTCCAATTATTGTGCAGTCCTCGCTTACTATTGAGTTGTTTGCTGGTTTTGCTGCAACATTGCTTCAGCCATCTTCTGGATTGCTTCAATTGTAGCAGTCATGTAATGCCCCTTTTTCTCAGTAATCGCGAAGAAGGAGCTTCACACTATGATACTTTAAAACATAAAGTGAAACATGAAGACGAAATAAATTAACTATGGAAAATGGTAGTTATTTTGAATATGTTGACCTAGTTCATCTATTATGATTATTTAAATTCCATTACAATGGTCACTATATTTTTTTTATTAAGTTGTATTTAATTTAAATCATTACCAAGTAGCGTCAAAAGAGTTAATTTAAAATCTATCACATAGAGAAGTAATAATTAGAATAGTCACAATAAAAAGGACCCGACGTAAATTAAACCATACACATATATATATATATATATATATATATATATATATATATATATATATATATATATATATATATATATATGTATGTATTCATATCTATATGCCTAAGCTTGTTTAGTTACATTCCCAAAATATACAAAAAGAGCAAAAGCTTTACCCACCCAAGGTAATTACAAATTTACACCCATCAATCTAGCAAAACATCAGGCTCCCCCAAAAAGATAACGGATAGCCATCAGTAGCCACCGATAGAATCACTCCCTAAGACTGACGAGAAGGGACCGTAGAAGGGTCCTCATCGGGGTCCTCTTCGTCCGATGAAACAGCCATCGGAGCGACAGAGCAACGAGCAGGAGCCCGAGCCATGGACAAAAAGGAGTCATCACGTGGGGTGTAATACATGCCAACCCACATATACGGGCATGTAAAACTCCAGCTAAACAAAAACATGAAAATCTAAAACAGAGGCGTCATAATGACCCCATGCTAAGCACATAGTCAGCTCCCCATGGTACACGCAACGGTCCGTCTGCACATTAATGTGCCAGCAATCAAGACCTCTATGAAAAGTGATCCGTGTGTAGCCCAAAAATCCGCGGGGGCGCGACGTCATCCTTGATAACTTCAATCGTAGTCTGGCCAGAAGCCTGGAAACTCAGGAGCTTCCTTGTCTTCCTCACAAACGTCTTCTCAGAAGTACACAATCCAACAGAATACAAAGTAGAGAAAATACAGAAAGAGGTGAGACACCCAACTTTCAGTACCAAAATGGCAGCAAGAAAACAGAATGGCGCTGGACACCTACATACAGTACAGTTCATACTTCCAATTATAGCAACAATAGAAATTAACAATAAGCGCAAAATAGCAAATAATAACAGTAAGTGTTATTAACAACAGGCATGTGACATCAACAATTCCAATATTCAACAGTCCAAGAATCAAATAATTATTACAGTTATAACAGTAGACATATTCCATAATTATAAATGCTCATGTATAATGAATTATGTGACTGACAGTTCACAATGCAAAAGGTACCAAAATTCCTACTCTATGGAGTTAGACATAAACATTTTTCAGAGTGAATGATCAAGAAGTAATGTCAGTATATCGTTAGCCTTAAAATATAGTGTGCTTTATCTCATAAAAATATTTGCGCAAATGGCTTATACATGGAACCTCGACAGTTGATCGCGATATAGGACAACGTCTCAGTCAGGATCGTCGGTGTGTCGCATCGGTCTATCCCACGGCTCCAGTGGAGCTACCACTGTCTATTGTGAGACACCCGCACCCCAACGCCCCCAGGGACAACCACTATGACCCTACACTTAGTCTACTCGCACTCGCACATAGTTGTTATTCAAACTCCTAGGCATACATAGTCTTTCTAACAATGTCCAACAGACAACTCATATGCATGATGACTCAATTTCAATCATGCATGTTCATCAATGATGCATTTATCATAAGTATACCACAAAGGTATTTATATACATATACATATGCATATTCTTTTCTCAACATCATCACAACATGATATTCTCAAGTACATAATCAATAAGTGCTTAGCCCACACAGGGATTTATAACAACATAAAATCAATTCTCAATATCAAGATATAATCATACATAGCTCATCAATTTTCACAAGTTCATGTCTTGAATTCACATTCTCAAAGTCTTAAACTTTTGTCAATTATAAAAATTATAGGGTGAATTACCCTTTAAAACCGTGGCCTTACAAATGTTATTATCCACTTTAGTTCTTCCACTTCATTAAGAATTTTGCATGTCTTTAAATCTCAGATTTCTAAAGATGCACCAAGGCATCATTTACCTTCAAGGTTTTCTCTCTAAAACCGTAGCCTTCATGGTCTCCAAAGTCCAATTTTTCTTTCCATTTTATGTATGAGTTTCTTAGTATTAATTTACTTAAATTTTAATTCAACAAGATCAATCCAATCCCTTATAGTTTGAAGCCAAAACCGTGGAATCAATTTGGGGTAATAAACCCTTGAAATTTTCCTTTCATCCATTTTAATGTTATCACTCAACATCTAATTTCATAAGCTTTATGTGTTTGTTCACAAAACAATTTTCAACCCAAAATTCCATCCACAATCGTGGCCACCATGTTAGGGTAAGAACCTCCAAAATGTCCATTTAGCAACCCTAACATGATCAAGCACATTTAACACTTCCAATGCACTCAAGATCACTAATCAAAATTTAATCAAATCCAAGAACACATGAACAAGCAAAAATCACAAAACACATGAACATACAAGGGTTCCCTCACCACCATTATTGGTTGAAGTGAGTAGTCTCCCTGTTACCTAAGGAAGAACAAATGAAAATGGTCTCCTTTAAGCTCCTTGTGATTTCAGTTTCAAGGCTCCAAGAATCCTAGGATTTTCAAGAAAATGAACCAACATCAAAGGTTGAAAAAGAATGGATCCATGGTCATCAAAGAGACCATGGAGCACGAAAATAAAGAGAAATGAGAAGAAAAATCAAAACTTCACCTTAAAGCTTGAAGTTTTACCGTAGAAAGACAATGGAGAAAGATTGGATTTTTGAAGAAATTTTCTAAATGAAAGATGTAGAGGAGATGAAGGTGAGTATGGAAATGGTATTTGTGAAGAGAAAGATAAAGAAAAATGGTGGAGGATGGGGCTGCAAAACCGTAGCTATGGAGGAGGTGTAGAGAGAAGGAGGAACAAATGAAGAAGATGAAGTTTTAGAGAGAAAAGCGAATAGGTAAAATGAGATATTTTTGGAGTGTAAGGCTTAAGTGTGTTAAGTCAAAATTTTCCTCCTTTGGGCATAGTGAGCCGCGGCAATGAGGGGGTGTGAGGGAGAAACATTTGGCTTCTCATGCAAGCCAAGGGGTAAGGTGGTCTTTTGGCCAAAGCTTCTCAAAGAAGCTTCTTAATTAGAGTACAAAATTTGAATTAAAGTGAGCTTGATTAGACATAAAGTAGATTCCATTAGGATAATGTGATAGGGTTTTTATTACATGTTATTATCCAATGGATAATTACTACAGTCGATAGAAGTCAGTATTAATTTATCTGACAGATAAATTTTACATTGTGTTTTATTATTTTGTCTGTTAAATTTTTTCAAAAAACATGAAACCTTGTAAACCGTGTCCAGCTTTGGGTTTAGTAAGATCCCCCGTCGACGTTTCTACAGATTAAGGTTCTCGGAAAAAATATTTTATTTTTCCAGCTCCGCTCAGTTTGCACGCAAAACGAGAGATAATATTAAAATTTTTCGCGTTCTCAAAAAAATCCAAAAAAATCACAAATATTATAAAATGAACATTTATGATAAAAGAAATAAATTTTAGGGTACAACTCTCCCCAACAAATAAGAATTTCGTCCTCAAAATTTTTCATACCTTAAAATAACTCTGGGTATTTCATACCTTAAAATTTTTCATAAAATTTTTCTAAATTAAAGATGTAGAGGAGATGGAGGTGAGTATGGAATTGGTATTTGTGAAGAGAAAGATGAAGAAAAATGGTGGAGGATGGGGCTGCAAAACTGTAGCTATGGAGGAGGTGTAGAGAGAAGGAGGAACAAATGAAGAAGATGAAGTTTTAGAGAGAAAAGCGAATAGGTAAATTGAGATATTTTTGGAGTGTAAGGCTTAAGTGTGTTAAGTCAAAATTTTCCTCCTTTGGGCATAGTGAGCCGCGACAATGAGGGGGTGTGAGGGGGAAACATTTGGCTTCTCATGCAAGCCAAGGGGTAAGGTGGTCTTTTGGCCAAAACTTCTCAAAGAAGCTTCTTAATTAGAGTACAAAATTTGAATTAAAGTGAGCTTGATTAGACATAAAGTAAATTCCATTAGGATAATGTGATAGTGTTTTTATTACATGTTATTATCCAATGGATAATTACTACAGTCGACAGAAGTCAGTATTAATTTATCTGACAGATAAATTTTACATTGCGTTTTGTTATTTTATCTGTTAAATTTTTTCAAAAAACATGAAACCTCGTAACCGTGTCCAACTTCGGGTTTAGTAAGATCCCCCGTCGACGTTTCCACAGATCAAGGTTCTCGGAAAAAATATTTTATTTTCTCGGCTCCGCTCAGCTTGGACGTAAAACGAGAGATAATATTAAAATATTTTGCGTTCTCAGAAAAATCTAGAAAAATCACAAATATTATAAAATGAACATTTATGTTAACAGAAATAAATTTTAGGGTACAACTCTCCCCAACAAATAAGAATTTCATCCTCAAAATTTTTCATACCTTAAAATAACTCTGGGTATTGCTCCTTTACTTTGTCCACTAGTTCCCAAGTCGCATCTCCAGTGGTCTCATTTCAGATCACTTTCACCAATGAAATGTCTTTCCCCCTGAGTTGCTTCATTCTTCTATCCTCAATCCTTGCAGGAGTTATTTCATAAGTCAAGTTTTCCTTTAATTGTACCGAATCAGGTGCAATGACATGATTAGGACTTGGAATGTATTTTTGGAGTTGTGACACATGAAAGACATTATGGAGATTTGAAAGGAAATTGGGTAAGGCTATTTGGTAAGCAACAGGACCTACCCGATGAAGAATTTGATAAGGTCCAAGGAATTTTGGAGTGAGCTTTCTAGATTTGAGAACCCGACCGACCCCAGTCGTAAGCGCAACTTTCAGGAACACATGCTCTCTTTCTTCGAATTCAAGAGGTTTCCTTCTTTTGTCTGCATAACTCTTTTGTTGACTCTGAGCTATTCTCATCTTCTCCTTAATCATTTTGACCTTCTCGGTTGTTTATTGAATGAGATCAAGTCCAATTGTAAGCCGCTCTCCATCTTGATACCAACACAAGGGTGTTCGGCACCTTTGCCCATATAGAGCCTCATAGGGAGCCATCCCTATACTCGAGTGATAATTATTGTTATAGGTGAATTCTACTAATGGTAAGATTTCATCCCAACTTCCAGTTTGCTCTATAGCGCAAGCTCTCAGCAAATCCTCCAACGATTGGATTGTTCTTTCCGATTGATCGTCTATCTGAGGATGGTATGCAAAACTCAATCGTAACTTTGTCCCCACTGCTTCTTGAAGGCTCTGCCAAAACTTCGATATAAACCTCGGATCTCTTTCAGAAATAATACTTGTATGCACACCGTGAAGTCTGACGATTTCTTGAATATATATCTAAGTCAACTTCTCCAATAGATATCTTATGTTGATCGGCAAGAAGTGTGCTGACTTCATAAGTCTATCCACGATTACCCATATTGAATCATGACCTCTTTTCGTTCTTGGCAATCCAACCACAAAGTCCATGGCAATACTATCCCATTTCCATTCGAGAATAGTTAAGGGTTGCAAAAATCCTGATGGTCTTTGATGTTCAATCTTTGTCTTCTGACAAACCAAACAAGATGATACGCATCTAGCGATATCCCTTTTCATTCCATGCCACCAAAAGAGTTTCTTCAAATCTTGGTACATTTTGGTCATACCAGGATGCATACTCAACTTGCTTGTATGAGCATGTTCAAGAATGTACTTCCTGAGTTCCTCATCTTTAGGCACATAGACTCTACCTTAGAATCTTAAAATTCCATCACTTCCTTCCTCTAACGTTGAAACACCGCCTTGCTTTATCAGCTCTCTTTCCTCTTGCAAGAACTTGTCAACTTTCTGCTTTTCTCGGATGTCTTCTAGCAGGTCATTCGAAATATTGACCATATTCATGCAGATTTTTCCTGGAATTAGCTCCACAAAAGACCATACGTTTCTGAATTGTTCTATCAAGTCTTTCTCTCTGATCATCATGGTATAAACACTGATTGTCTTCCTACTTAAGGCGTCGGCCACCACATTCGCCTTCCCAGAGTGATACTGAAGTTGAAAGTCATAGTCTTTCAGGAATTCTAACCATCTTCGCTATCTCATGTTCAACTCTTTCTGATCGTACAGATACTTCAAGCTCTTGTGGTCACTGAAGACGTTGAACGTTGCTCTATACAGATAATGTCTCTATATCTTCAAAGCAAACACTACTGTAGCTAATTCCAAATCATGCGTTAGGTAGTTCTTCTCATGCATAAGCCACCACTTTACCATCTTGCATAAGGATGCATCCCAATCCCTGATATGAAGCATCACAATACACCTCAAATGGTTCATTTGGATTAGGTAGAACTAACACTGGTGAAGTAGTTAGTCTCCTTTTTAGCTCTTGGAAACTTCCTTCACAAGCATCTGTCCATTCAAAAGCCTGATTCTTCCTAGTGAGTTGAGTGAGTGGTCCGGCAATCTTAGAAAATCCTTCAATGAACCTCCGGTAATATCCGGCTAATCCAACAAAACTTAGGATTTCCGTCACCGTCTTTGGCCTTTCCCATTGTAGAACAATCTCTACCTTCAATGGATCTACAGTAATCCCTTCTTTCAAGATCATATGGCCTAAGAATTTCACTTCATCCATCCAAAACTCACACTTGGACAATTTAGCATATAGCTTTTTCTCCATCAAAATATGAAGAACTATACTGAGATGTTCAGCATGATCCTCTTGATTTTGTGAATAGATCAAGATGTCGTCGATGAAAACAATGATGAATCTGTCCAAATAAGGATGAAAGATCCTATTCATATAGTCCATGAAGACAGCAGGTGCATTAGTCACACCAAAAGGCATTACCAAGTACTCGTAGTGTCCATAACGAGTACGAAAAGTTGTTTTAGGAATATCCTCCACTTTTACTCGGATCTGGTGGTAGCCCGATCGCAAATTGATCTTGGAAAACACAGCTGCTCCTTTAAATTAGTCCATTAGGTCATCTATCCTCGGCAATGGATACTTGTTCTTGATCGTGACCTTATTCAATTGACGATAATTCACATATAACCTCGAAGTACCGTCCTTCTTCTTAACTAGCAACACTGGTGCTCCCCAAGGTGATACACTGGATCTCATAAATTGTTTCTCCAAAAGTTCTTCTAGTTGCTTCTTGAGTTCCACAAGTTCTGTTGGCGACATTCGGTAAAGGGCTATGGAAATAGGGCCAGCTCCAGGCGCAAGGTCAATAGTGAACTCGACTTCCCTTTTCAGTGGCAAACCAGGTACATCTTTAGGGAAAACTTCAGGAAATTCTCGAACTACTAAGATCGCGTCCACATCTACCTCATTCTCGACTTTCAAATAAGATAATAGCATGTATCCTCGAGCTCCTTCTTCCAAGAAAGCTTTTGCTTGGTTGGCCATCATATATCCAGAATTCTCATCCAAAGGAAAAACTATGGTTTTTCCAGAACAATCTAATTGGATATGGTTAGCAGATAACCAATCCATCCCTAAGATCACATCTAATTGAGATAAGGGCAAACAAATCAAATCGACAGAAAAGGTTCGACCTTCAACAATCAATGGGCAATTTAAACAGACTTTAGCAGTGACAACGAGCTTAGCAGTTGGAGTTGAAACAATCAAATCAAATGGCAAAGAAGACACAGGTAGACCAAGTCTTTTCACATAGTCATATGAAATGAAAGAATGAGTCGCATCAGAATCATACAGTACAATTAAAAGATTACCTTCGATGAGACCTTCCCCTTGTATAAGATCTTTGGATTCAAAGACTTTGGCACCACTCAGGGTGTAGACCCGACCTCCAGCTTGTGGTTTAGTTGTCCTAGTAGCATTGACAGAAGGTTCCGCCTTAGTTTGATTGTAGTCACGGGAAACGTGTCCAGGTTTCCCACACCTAAAGCAAATGATCCCCATGATCGTGCAGTCTCTTGTATAATGCTCTTTCCCGTACTTCATGTACCTCGGTGTAGATGCCACATTCTGACCTGTCCTTCCTGGGCTTCCACTAGGACTTCCACCCTATGGTCTTTGTTGTTGACGCCCAGATGGTCTGGAATAGGGCTTCTTCTAGTATCGGCCAGCACCACTACTTCCTCCTCTTTGAGACCGAATTGGCCCAAAGTTTCTATTTCTCGCCTCATGCGCTTGGTCCAAACTTTCCACGCGACACCATGTATCAAGCAACTCAAAAAATTGAGAAATTTTCAAGGTTATGACGGCTCTCTTCATGTCATATCTCAAGCCTTCTTCAAACTTTTGACACTTCCAAGCTTCATTGGGTTGGTCTTGAAAGTAAGTTGAGAACCTCGATAAGCTCTCGAACTTAGCAGCATACTCACCCATGGTCATATTTCCTTGTCGTAAACCCAGAAATTCCATTTCCTTCGCGTGTCTAGCACTTTCGGGGAAATACTTATTCAAGAACCTCTCTCTGAATATGTCCCAAGTAATCGCCCGATTCTCAGCTTGCAACAACCTTTGCTCTCTTGTCCACCACTCCTCAGCATCTCCAATTAGCATTAACGCAGCATAGGTCACCTTCTTGTTATCGGCACAGTTCATGCCAGTAAATGTCTTTTCTAGCTCTTTGATCCATAGAGTAGCTTTCTCAGGATCAAACTCCCCTTTGAATTGTGGAGGTTCATGCAATGAAACTCTGCCAAATTCTAGGCATCAGCTATAGCCTCCAGTTATTGTGCAGTCCTCGCTTGTTGTTGAGCCGTTTGCTGATTCTGCTGTAGCATTGCTTTAGCCATTTTCTGTATTGCATCAATAGCAGTAGCCATGTCTCCTCTGCGAGCCATACTTTCTCTAAAGTCAAACTACACAAAACACAGAGAAAAGTCAGATGTATCCCTACGGAATACCAAACACAGAGAGTTCACACAGTACAAACAAGAGAATCCAAAACCATACAACCCAAAAGAAAACTTAAATTAGGAGCTCTGATACTAAGATAGTGTAACGCCCCTATTTCTTAGTAATCGCGAAGAAGGAGCTTCACACTATGATACTTTAAAATGTAAAGCGAAACATGAAGATTAAATAAATTAACTGTGGAAAATGGTTGTTATTTTGAATACGTTGACCCTGTTCATTTATTATGATTATTTAAATTCCCTTACAATGGTCACTATATATATATATATATATATATATATATATATATATATATATATATATATATATATATATATATTAAGTTGTGTTTAATTTAAATCATTACCAAGTAGAGTCAAAAGAGTTAATTTAAAATCTATCACGTAGAGAAGTAATAATTAGAACAGTCACAATAAAAAGGATCCGACGTAAATTAAACCATACACAATATATATATATATATATATATGTATTCATATCTATATGCCTAAGCCTGTTTAGTTACATTCCTAAAATATACAAAAAGAGCAAAAGCTTTACCCACCCAAGGTAATTACAAATTTACACCCATCAATCTAGCAAAACACCAGGCTCCCCCAAAAAGATAACGGATAGCCATCAGTAGCCACCGACTGAATCAGTCCCTAAGACTAACGAGAAGGGGCCGTAGAAAGGGTTCTTCTCGGGGTCCTCTTCATCCGATGAAGCATCCATCGGAGTGACAGAGCAATGGGTAGGAACCCGAGCCGTGGACAAAAAGGAGTCATCATGTGGGGTGTAATACATGTCAACCCACATATCCTTAATGGGCATGTAAAACACCAGCCAAACAAAAGCATGAAAATCTATAACAGGGGCGTCATAACGACCCCATGCTAAGGATACAGTCAGCTCCCCATGGTACACGCAACGGTCCGTCTACACATTAATGTGCCAGCAGTCGGGGCCTCTGTGAAAAGTGATCCGTGTGTAGCCCAAAAATCCGCGGGGGCGCGACGTCATCCTCGGTAACTTCAATCGTAGTCTGGCCAGAAGCCTGGAAACTCAAGAGCTTCCTTGCTTTCCTCACGAACGTCTTCTCAGAAGTATACAATCCAACATAATACAAAGTAGAGAAAATACAAAAAGAGGTGAGACACCTAGCTTTCAGTACCAAAATGGCTACAAGAAAACAAAACGGTGCTGGACGCCCACATACAGTACAGTTCATACTTCTAATTACAGTAACAATAGAAATTAACAGCAAGCGCAGAATAGCAAATAATAACAGTAAGTGTTATTAACAATAGGCATGTGACATCAACAATTCCAATATTCAACAGTCTAAGAAATCAAATAATTATTACAGTTATAATAGTAGACATATTCCATAATTATAAATGCTTATGTATAATGAATTATGTGACTGACAGTTCACAATGGAAAAGGTACCAAAATTCCTACTCTATGGAGCTAGACATAAACATTTTTCGGAGTGAATGATCAAGGAGTAATGCCAATATATCGTTAGCCTTAAAATATAGTGTGCTTTATCTCATAAAAATATTTGCACAAATGGCTTATACATGGCACCTCGACAGTTGATCGCGATATAGGACAGCGTCTCAGTCAAGATCATCGGTGTGTCGCATCGGTCTATCCCACGGCCCTAGTGGAGCTACTACTGTTTATTGTGAGACACCCGCACCCCGACGCCCCCAGGGCCAACCACTATGATCCTATGCTTAGTCTACTCGAAACCTGCACATAGGTGTTATTCAAACTCCTAGGCATACATAGCCTTTCTAACAATGTCCAACGGACAACTCATATGCATGACGACTCAATTTCAATCATGCATGTTCATCAATGATGCATTCATCATAAGCATACCACAATGGTATTTATATACGTATGCACATGTGTAACACCCTCCCTAGGGTATCACATGTCTGACTCCCGACTCAAAATCTGTAAAGAAGTTCACACAAGGTTTGAGTTATAAAAAGTGGGTTTTAAAATTTCTTCTTTACTGAAACATAAATTTACTGAAAATATTAGGTAATATTGAAAATCATATTTCAACTATTCATTATGCAATATTGACACTAATTAATATCTCATAATTTAAAGAGAAATATAAAACTAACAGACTCTTTTTTTTAGCAGTAGCAAACCCTATGACGGGTCCTACTTAATAGCACGGTACAACACTAACAAGAAAACTTAACATACTTATTTTTTTTTTGTCTCCTTCTTGATGCATCAGACATCTGTTCTATGTCAATACTGCATACTATCTTGATCATGAATGTCCACTCCTTATTGTTGTACCAATCTCAGAATAGCTACTGCCCGTTATGTCTAAGACAACTCGATCCTTCTATTATTTGATTTTAACAGTACAGACACATCAAAACAAGATAACAAAGAGGTGAGATCACCTATGCCAATACCAACATGGCAAGTATAGAGATAACACAAACAAAGATATCATACAAATAGATCATACCATAATCATGCTATCAGCATTAATCAACTATCATCATCTAATCATTTATTAGTTTAATTATCATAAACAACAAATTACAATAATGTTCTAATTATCATTATCATCATCCAAGTATTCAAAACAATTGTCATAACCAATATCCCTCAATTAATATATCATGCAGATATAAAATGTTCGAGAATATGCATGTGCACAAAGACTCGCTTTTTCAAAAACAACTCCATGGAGGTTTTCACAATTTCGAGGAGAATGCTCATCAATTGTTGTCACTTTAGCCCAAAGACAATCTTCCAGTTATTTAAAAGAATCGTGTTCTTGTCGGGTATCGTTAATGCGTTGCAATGGACTGCATCGCCAAGTGGCACAGGGTACTCGCCAGCTGTCCACTGGTCCATCGTCGCGCCTCGACGCCCCCAAGATCCATCATAGACCTCACTATCAATTCTCATTCCCTCTTTGACCACAAGGGCCATATACAATGCACGAATATATCCGTGCAAGTCCAACCCCAAAGGGCCAAATCTTTTCAATTTCATTTGTTCAATGTATCATATGCCTCAACGCATATTTTTTTTTTCCCAATGCATGTATAATGCACCAAATCCAATGACAAGCATCTCTTTCCAATGCATATAAAATGTACCAAATAATACTGTATTTTCAACAACAAAAATCATGTTATCACATTTTCATAGTTATAAAACACTTTCGCCGTGTTTTCAAAATTGCGTAATATTTCCGTTTCATTTCACAATTCCAAAACGTTTCTGTTACGTTTTCACAATTCCAAAATGTTTATATTGCATTTTCAAAATATCGTAACACTTATGTTACGTTTTCAAAATTCTGAAACGTTTCTGTTATATTTTCACAATACCGTGACATTTCTGTTACGTTTTCACAATACAGTAACATTTCTGTTACATTTTCAAAATACCACAACTCTTCTGTTGCACTTTTAAAACACGTACTAATTTTTTTTTAACGTTTCTCTTAATCGCGTAAAAATATACGTTTCTCAAAATCGCATAGTATTTTTCCACTGTTTCAAAATCGCGTAACTTAAAAATCATTCTTTTAAGTCGCATAAATCATTTTCCATCATTCTCAAAATATTTAAAACACTTTTCAAATCACATAACGATTTTTCGCTATTTTCACAATCACGTAAAAATAATTCGTCACTTTTCCATCACGTAGTGATTTTTCAATAGTAATTCAAATTACGTAAAATATTTAAACGTAATTCAAATCGCGTAGAAATATTTTAACGTATTTAAAATCGCGTAGAAATATTTTTCCATATTACGTAACTTAAAAATCACATTTTTAAGATACGTAAATAATTTTTCACCATAATTTCATTACAGAAAATATTTCTTGACCTTTAAAAATTCCTTTTTAACTTTTCTCAAAATAATATAACTTTACACTTCATTTAATATATTTTCTTACTCAAGAAAATATTTTTCCACAGTTCTTTACTCAAGAAATTCTTTTTCAAAATATAATTCACAAAATCACTTTTTTATTGATGTAAATCAACGTTTCAAAACTTAACATTTTCTAACGTATTTCAAAACTTGAAAATAAGTTATACGTTAGTAAATTTTCAAAACACCATTATATTCTCCATTTTTCCCAAATCAATTCTAAAATCAATTCTCTTTAAAACAAATTAAGATTCAAACCCTTGCAACTTTTCTTTTTCATTTTCATATGAAAGTTCATTTCTCAAGTGATAAAATACTTTGATTTCCCTTTCCAAAATCCTTATTCTAAAACATTTTG
Source organism: Ormosia emarginata (assembly GCA_029884605.1). Lineage (NCBI taxonomy): Eukaryota > Viridiplantae > Streptophyta > Magnoliopsida > Fabales > Fabaceae > Ormosia > Ormosia emarginata. The sequence continues at coordinate 7,623,597 of JAQQTP010000074.1, forward strand.
TTCAAACATTTTGTTTCCACTTTAAAATTACTTTGTTTCATAAAAACCAAAATTATTCCAACCTCCAAAAATCGTAGAGTCTTTGGCCATTGAAGCCATCAAATATTTTCCTCCTAAATTGATATGGTTTTACACAAACAAAACCATTAAAAATTCTTTATTTTCAAAACCGGAATACCGATGGTCATAAAAACCAAACCCATTTGTTCAAATTCATTTTTACTTTCCTTACAAATCCTTTTTCACTTTCTTTGCAAATCCTTAAAATTATCATTGCTATTTTCATTTAAATCTCATGTTTAGTAAAACACTTAGAAACTTTTTACACAAAATAAATCAATAAAAATCCTTCTAAAACCATATTCATGTACTCTTTGAAAAATAAATTCTTTGTTTATTTTCCTTACTTTTCTAAACATCCATTTTCATCATTCAAGAAAATATTAATTTTGTGAACACCTATTTTGAGGTGTCTTGTTTGAAATCCACCATGTTCTAAGTACTCAAAAATCAATTCTTTTGTTCTTGAAAATTTTCAACATGAACCCTAATCAAGGGCATCAAAACCGTAGCTCTTCCTTGGCTATTGGAGCCAAAAATCAATTTCCTTTCCACCATCAAGTCATGGCATATACATATATATTTCATCATAAATAATATAAGCATACCATCAAAGCCATAAAAGCATGTATAACATATCAAGCATATCATCAAAGCTATAAAATCATGCAAAGCATATCAAGCATAGAAAATTAATCAAAGCTCATAAACACCCACAAATTAATTACATGACCATGGATATGAATCCTCACATGGATTCCACATCCATCAAATAAAATACCATCTCTCACCACCATGATTGGTTGGTGAGATGGATCTCCCTCTTACCTCTTGAAGATCCCCCAAAGCTTCTTGATTTGTTTCTTTTTCCAAGTCCTTCACCACCAAGGGCTTCTCAAATACAAAACAAAATACATAAAAATTAGTATACTAAGCTTGATTGAGAAAACCATGGATCAAACATGGTTTAGATCATGAAAAAGAGAGAAGAAACGAAGTTTCCTTATACTTCACCTCAAAAACCCAATAACATGGATCTTGAAGAAACTCCTTGAAGATGAATGATTTAGAGAAAATCTCCAACATGAAAGTTACTTAGAACATCATGTAGATTCAAGATCTATGGTTGGATGAAATTAAAAGAGATTGGATGGTGGTTTTGAGTGTCTTGACCGAATGGTTTCTCTTAAAGCACAAAGATGGAATTTTTTATTTTTGATAGAAACTTGAAGCTTGGATTTGAAGATCAAGATGAATGATTTTGGAAAAACTCATAACTAGAGATGTTCTTAGAATGATGTTTAGGTTTAGAAATTCAAGTTGGATGAACTTTTTGAGTGATGGAAGATGCTCTTGGAGTGCTTGGCCAAAACATGAAGAAGGAGAGAAATAGAGAGAAAACTTAGTAACTTAGCTTCTTGAAAATGTCTAATGATGACCAAGGATGGTAATAATGGTCTTCAAACTTTTTCCTATGTCCTAAAGCTTCTCAATTTCGTAGCTCCCCTCCAATGCATTCTCCTTGAGTGCAAATTGATCAATAATGATCAATTATGATGAAACATTGACCAAGACCACTTAACAATTGTAATACCCTTAAGTACATGTTAGACTGGTAAATGGTTACGAAAGGTAGCATTTAACTTGTTTAGCATGTCAGTCAAGTTTTGTGACAATCTGAGTTCATTTAGGCACTTAGTTGCTGACATAAAAGTTGTAAAATGGCTTAAAATGACTCAGATAATAGCATAAGTTGCTAAGTTAAGAGAAATAAACATAGAGAGTTTGTTTCTAGGTCACAAATAAGCCAAATAAGATGTGGTAAAAGTTTCAAGAGAATCGAGTCGGTTTGGTATTTTTAGGCATACTTGGTTGTGCTTTTAATGCCAATTGATCCCCAAACAGATATAGAAAATAATGAGAAAAGAGAAACAACAACTTAAATGAATCTTATGATTTATTCTAAGGTTGTTGGAAGCGAGGAAACTCGAATTAGCATGATTCGGGTATCCATAGAGATAGAAGTTCAAGTATTAATCTTTTCCCGTAATTCCTGCACGTCCCTTCCCCTTTATATTTGGTTCTCCTCGGCGAGAGAAGAAGAGAAACCGAAAACCGAGAAGAAAAGAGAGAAAGGGAGAGAGGAGAGAAGGGAAGAAGAAGGGAAGAGGAAGATCAAGCTTCAAGATTCAAGGCTTCAATCTTCAAGAGGTAGGGGTTTAGAGCTTTTATTCATCTCTATTCTCTATGTATGCATATAGATACATAATATGCTAATTTGAGTTTTAGAGATGTTAGAAGAGTTTGGCTTGCATAGAAGTGTTCCTTGGGTCATTTATGACTTGTCTATAACATCAACTTAAGAAAGAAGACCCTTGAATCACAAAGTGAGCCTTAAGTTAAAGAATGAAGAATTCTAGCCATAATCCAAATTAAGAGATTTAAGAGAGTAATTGATGTTCCTAAATGTTAAAGAATTGATTAGGGACTTAGAATTACTTAGAATTTGGATTGAGATGGCTTGGAATCAGCAGAAATGATCAATAGAGCAGCAAACCCGCGGTTGCGGGGTGCAGAACCGGGGTTCTGCGATGGCGCCCGCGGCGTGGAGATAGTCACGCCGCAGCGCGAGAGTTTCGCCGGGAATGCCGCGGCGTGGAGGAAGCATGCCGCGGCGTGAGGTTAAAAATTAGCCCAGCAGTAGCCCTCGAGAGAAGGGCGCGCGGCGTGCAAATCTGTGTCGCGGCATGAGATCTGAAGCTCCAAAATGATGTTTTTGGATGCTTTGAGGTGCCATAGTTAAGGGAATCATTAAGACATGTTTCCTAAGTGTGTTAAGGCACAAGATGGGATATTTTCAAGTGGAAAATATCTATCCATCAAGTATGAGAAAGCATAGGCTTTTAAGCATCCTAAAGGAAAGGTTTGCTTTAAGTAATGATATTGCACTTTAGGCAACTTAATGTTGCAACTGATATCACTTAAGATGTGATGAGATAGTGCAATAGAGATGAATAATAGTATTCACTCTAGTAGAGAATGATGAGAAAGGTATGAACCTTAGGAAATCCAAGAATAGTGGATTACTTTAGGAAGGTACCTAGAAGCTTAGGCAACAAAGAGTTGCAAGTAAGAGCCACTCTAGAGTTAGATTACATGAGTGGAGATAAGATTGTGTATGAGTTCCACGAGAGGGGACGTTTAGGTACTTAGTCTCAAGTTAAGTGAGACTTAGTACATTGTTAAATACACAAGAAGAGGAATTATGACTAAGAAGATGTCATAGCGAGAAAGTAGAGCAGAAATGTACAACAACTCAAGTATAAGTTAAGATGAGTTAGAAGTACAAGATAAAGATAGCAGAAAGTAGAACAGAAATGTACAACAACTCAAGTATAAGTTAAGATGAGTTAGAAGTACAAGATAAAGAGAAGATACTTCCTTAGATGCAAGTAAAGCATGGAAGTTGAGTTTAGAATAAGTATGTTAGCACACAAGTGTAGTATACGCTACTACCAGAAGTGTGATAGAAAAGGAAAGTTAGATGCATGAACTACTCTCTTTAGACAAAGTGGAGTTAATTATGCAAAGTTTTAGAGAAATGCTCTCAGTTCCTTAAGCAAGGTTAGATGAGGCATTAGTTAAGATAGACTCTTTCACTAGGATGAGTTGAGTCTATAGAAAAGAGTAAGATGGTGTTTATGTAAGAGATAAACATAACACTAAGCTCTTCACACACTAGAGAGTTAAGCTAGTGTGAAGATGAAGAGAAAGGACCTTAGGGCAACCAAGATTAGTGGTTCGCCAAAGGTAAGTACCTAACACCTCAGCAACGTAAGGTTGCATTAGAGATCACTTAAGAGAAAGGAGTGATGAGGTGAAGTTTAGGTACAAGTAAGAGACATAGTTTAGTAATGTTTACATGAGAATGTAACGTTATATGACGTGAGGTCATTCAGCCGGGAGGTAAGGGATCGAGAGAAGTTCCTAAGGGAACAAGTATTCCTAACCAAGTGCTAAGGTTACATATAGTATGAGGTTCTGATTCTCCTCATCACAAGGGGTAAACATAAGAAGACTAGAATTGCTTAGCTCTTAGAGGAACTAAGTATATAAGTATGTATGAAAGTCTATGAATTAGTCAAGTAGGATCGATCTAGTGAGTATCCTTTGATGTTAATCATGAAGGCAAAAAGGAGATAGATGGGTGTCCAGAAGGACTTTTGAGAAGGACATAACCACGATGTCTCGATGTGCCAAGGCCTAAGGAGATAAGTGGGAAAATCGAGAGACGCTCTTTGAGCAAGGATGAAGCTTGAATTTCTCAATGAGCCGGGATACGTGTAAGGTGAGGATGAGGTTTCCTCTATTTACCACTAGATGATATCTTGACTAGTTCTAGCAAATTCTTCGCTCCAAATCAAAACTCTGCATTTGCATTCCATTCACATGCACTTAGGATTCCTTAGGCATATTCATTACATATCATTAGCATTGCATTTACGGATAATTGTATGGGCATTGTCCGTCACTGTTGGTATGTACAGATGTATGGGCGCTGTATATATTAGCAAAGTGTGTTCACTCTTGATTGTTATCACACTATTAGAAAGTGTTTAAGTTATGAGAAAAGAGGAGGCAACTCCTAAGTTAAGAGAATAGAGGAGGAAACTCCTAAGTTATGAGAATAGAGGAGGAAACTCCTAAGTTATGAAAAACTCAAACTCCTAAGTTAGAATTATAGCTTTTGTTATATATATTTGTTATATACAATGTTATAGAGAAGCTGGTATTGGAATTGCTTATCTTGAGAATGTTAATTCTCACCCCGATTCTATTCCATGTAAATCCAGATGCAGTGTTCGGATCGAGTGCCGTACGGTAGATAAAGATAAAGGCTCGAGTACAGAGATGCAAACCTTGCCAAGGATGAGAAGATAAAGCATGAAGACTAGAATAGTTTTATTGCTTTAAAGTAGGCAGAACTTATGTAATAAGTTTATGTTTGTTCTGTAAGTTTTATGTTATATGTATTACAATAAGCCTCAAAGGTGGCTAAGTTTGTATATATATATGTATGAGTTTAAGTTTTTCCGCAATCTCTCAAGGCTTTCTATAATTACTCAGTTGTGATTATAGACATATGTTAGTATGTAGTATAGAAGTGACATCTCTAGTACTGGTTATCTTTATATATCTCTGTCTATCTAGGATATATCTGGATATCTGTATTAGGGTGTTACAACAATGACATAAAGCAATTAATAATGGTCATAAAGCCTCTTTTTCTTTGTCTTCTAAACAATCCAAAACCATCCCCCTCCATGCATACTTCTCCTTGTGCATTTAATAAATGACCATAATAATTAGCCACCATTTGGAGCATTTCTAGCCATTGATTAATTCAATGGTTAGGATTAATGTAGATTTTTAATTTAGAGCTTAAACTTAATCATTTTTGGATCTTTCTCCTTTAAATTCTAGTCATTGGATGTTCTCCAAAATTAATTCTAAACATCAAGATTGCTCCTTCAAACTTTAAATCCAAGGGTTATAATTAGTCTTTGTCACTTTTTAAAACTAAATCTTCACCATTGATTAAATTAACATCCTTTGGTCATAAATCATGGTTTGTTCTTTCAAAAATTCTCCACCCTTGATCACTTCTAAATCAATGGTTATAAATGTCTTTGTCAAGATTAAATCTCCACCCTTGATTACAATGGTTGATATCAAAGTCTAAATCACTAACCAATTAATTCTCAACCATTGATTAAATCAATGGTTATTATCAAGGCTTCTTTCCCTTTTTTTTAACCTTTGATTAAATCAATGGTTAATATTCAAACTAATATTCTCATCCAAAGGTATAAAAAGTCAAGCTCTCTTTGTTGACTACACAAGTATAATATTTATTCTGTATCCACAAATAATATTTTCTTGTATTTTTATCATTTTTAATAATTAAATAAAGACAAAACACAATTTTCTATAAAATTTTAAAAATCTAATCCATGTTTTAGATTCGGGTTTAGTAAGATCTTGTCTCCATCAAAAAACATGGTTCTTTGGAACAATTTTTCTATGCGTAGAAAAATTTTTACTTTTACATGGACCCACTTGGGCCCACGTGTATGTGGGCCCACGTATGGCCACCTGGGCCCACATACACCCCTGGGCCAAAACATAAAAAAATCATAATCATCCATAAAAATCACAAAAATTATAAAATGCACAAATATCAAATCGACATTACGTAAAATAATTACCTAACTCACCAAAAATTAAATTACGTAAAGTTTTCCCGACGAAAATTTTTATTTTCCGACACTTGAGTAAATCACTCAAAACGATCAAATAAGCTGACGGAATAAACAAAATAATTTTACAGTGCACAGAAATTACTAAACAGTAAAATTCTGTTAACTGTCAAAATTACTGTTTAAGAGATACGAAAATTTTGGGATGTTACAACATGCATATTCTTTTCTCAACATCATCACAATATGATATTCTTAAGTACATAATCAATAAGTGCTTAACCCGCATAGGGATTTATAACAACATAAAATCAATTCTCAATATCAATATGTAATCATACATCGCTCATCAATTTTCACAAGTTCTTGTCTTGAATTCACATTCTCAAAGTCTTAAACTTTGGTCAATTATGAAAATTATAGGGTGAATTACCCTTCAAAATCATGACCTTACAAATGTTATTATCCATTTTAGTTCTTCCACTTCATTAAGAATTTTGCATGTCTCTAAATCTCCGATTTCTAAAGATGCACCAAGGCATCATTTACCTTCAAGGTTTTCTCTCTAAAATCGTAGCCTTCATAGTCTCCAAAGTCCAATTTTTCTTTCCATTTTATGTGTGAGTTTCTTAGTATCAATTTACTTAAATTTTAATTCAACAAGATCAATCCAATCCCTTATAGTTTGAAGCCAAAACCGTGGCATCAATTTGGGGTAATAAACCCTTGAAATTTTCCTTTCATCCATTTTAATGTTATCACTTAACATCTAATTTCATAAGCTTTATGTGTTTGTTCACAAAACAATTTTCAACCCAAAATTTCATCCACAACCGTGGCCACCATGTTAGGGTAGGAACCTCCAAAATTTTCATTTAGCAATCCTAACATGATTAAGCACATTTAACACTTCCAATGCACTCAAGATCACCAATCAAAATTTAATCAAATCCAAGAACACATGAACAAACAAAAATCACAAAACATATGAACATACAAGGGTTCCCTCACCACCATTATTGGTTGAAGTGAGTAGTCTCCCTCTTACCTAAGGAAGAACAAACGAAAATGGTCTCATTTAAGCTCCTTGTGATTTCAGTTTCAAGGCTCCAAGAACCCTAGGATTTTCAAGAAAATGAACCAACATCAAAGGTTGAAAAAGAATGGATCCATGGTCATCAAAGAGACCATGGAGCACGAAAATGAAGAGAAATGAGAAGAAAAATCAAAACTTCACCTTAAAGCTTGAAGTTTTACCTTACGAAGACAATGGAGAAAGGTTAGATTTTTGAAGAAATTTTCTAAATGAAAGATGTAGAGGAGATGGAGGTGAGTATGGAAATGGTATTTATGAAGAGAAAGATGAAGAAAAATGGTGGAGGATGGGGCTGCAAAACTGTAGCTATTGAGGAGGTGTAGAGAGAAGGAGGAGCAAATGAAGAAGATGAAGTTTTAGAGAGAGAAGTGAATAGGTAAAATGAGATATTTTTGGAGTGTAAGGCTTATGTATGTTATGGTGAAATTTTCCTCCTTTGGGCATAGTGAGCCGCGGCAATGAGGGGGTGTGAGGGGGAAACATTTGGCTTCTCATGCAAGCCATGGGGTAAGGTGGTCTTTTGGCCAAAGCTTCTCAAAGAAGCTTCTTAATTAGGGTACAAAATTTGAATTAAAGTGAGCTTGATTAGTCATAAAGTAGATTGCATTAGGATAATGTGATAGGGTTTTTATTACATGTTATTATCCAATGAATAGTTACTACAGTCGATAGAAGTTAGTATTAATTTATTTGACAGATAAATTTTACACTGCGTTTTGTTATTTTGTCTGTTAAATTTTCTCAAAAAACATGAAATCTCGTAAATTGTGTCCAACCTCGGGTTTAGTAAGATCCCCCGTCAATGTTTCCACAGATCAAGGTTCTCGGGAAAAATATTTGATTTTCCCGGCTCCGCTCAGTTTGCATGCAAAACGAGGAATAATATTAAAATATTTCGCATTCTCAAAAAAATCCAGAAAAATTCCAGAAAATCACAAATATTATAAAATGAACATTTATGATAAAAGAAATAAATTTTGGGGTGTTACAAGTCATGTCTCCTCTACGAGCCATAATCCTTCTCAAATCAAGCTATACAAAACACAAAGAAAAGTCAGATGTATCCTCACGAAATACCAAACATAGAGCATCACATAGCACAAACAACATAGTCCAAAACCACATGACCCAAAATAAAACCTAAACCGGGTCTCTGATACCAAGACTATGTAACGCCCCTTTTTCTTAATACCGCGAAGAAGGAACATCACACCATAATATAGAAAAACAAAACATAATATAAAGTTTGCAGAAAATAATAATTGCATTGATTAATTAAGACCCGGTTCATTATTAACATAAGATTAAATAGCTCGTATTCTTGGATGATAAAATAATCGAGTATTGAAATGTCTATATGCATTTTTTTTTGTATAATATGACAGTAAGGAGATATTACAATTATCAATGCGATAGAATCGAAACAGAATTTATAATCATACATTCACTATATAAATAGTTTGTATTCTTGGATGATAAAATAATCAAGTATTGAAATATCTGTATGCATTTTTTTTTGTATAATATGATAGTAAGGAGATATTATAATTATAATTATCAGAATTTATAATGATACAATATAATATAATATATATATTTATAATGATACATTCATATATATATATATATATATATATATATATATATATATATATGCATCACTTTTTAGTTACATCACAAAATATACAAAAAAAATAAAGGCTTTACCTACCCAAGATAGTTACAAATTTACACCTATGAACTAGCAAAACATCAGGCTTCCCCAAAAAGATAAACGGTTAGCCATCAGTAGCCACCTATAGTATCAGCCCCTAAGACTGACGAGAAGGGACCGTAGCCGGGTCCTCCTTAGGGTCCTCTTCATCCGATGAAATCACCATCGGAGCAACCGAATTTCGGGCAGAAGCCCGAGCAGTGGAGAGCAAAGAATCCTCTTGAGGGGTGTAGAACATATCAGTCCACATGTCCTTCACGGGTAGGTAAAATTCTAAAATAACAAAAGCCGAAAAATCAAAAACAAGGGCGTCATAATGACCCCAAGATAAGGGCACTGTCAGCTCCCCACGGTAGACACATCGATCAGTCTGCACATGTAGGTGCCAGCAATCTGGTCCTCCATGGAAGGTCAACTTCACGTACCCCAAAAAGTGGCGTGGGCCTGACAACATCCTCAACAGCTCTAGTCGTAGTGTGGCCAGAAACCCGAAAACTCAGTCGTTTCCTTCTGTTCCTCACGAACGTCTTCTCAAAATCATATAAATAAACAAAAGTATCGAAATATAGAAAGAGGTGAGACACCCAACTTTCAGTACCAAAATGGCAGCAAGAAAACGAAACGGCGCAAGACGCCCACATATAAATACAAGGATAATTAAAATTTACGGTAAGAGCAGAACAATAATAAATAATAGTAAGCATCATCAATAACAGGCAAACAACAACAACATTTCCAATATTCAACAGTTCAAGCAATTAAATAATTGTTATAGTAATAATAACAGATAATTTTCACAATAATAGATACTCATGCTCAATGAATTATGAGACTGACAGTTCACAATGCAAATGGTACCAAAATTCCTACTCCATAGAGCTAGACATAAACATTTTCGGAGTGAATGATCAATGAGTAATGCCAATTTCTTGTTAGCCTTTAAAAATAGTGTGCTCATCTCATAAAAACATTTGCGTAATACGGCTTATACATGGCACCTCAATAGTTGATCGTGATATAGGACAACGTCTCAGTCCGGATCATCGGTGTGTTTGCATCGGTCTATCCCACGGCCCCAGTGGAGCTACCACTGCCCGTTGTGAGACACTTGCATCCCGACGCCCCCAGGGCTAACCACTATAACCCTATGCTTAGTTTATTTGCACCCGCACATAAGTGTTATTCAAACTCCTAGGCATACATAGCCTTTCCAACAATGTCCAACGGACAAAACATATACATGACGACACAATGTACATCATACATGTTTATCAATGATGCATTCATCATAAGCATCCCATAATGGCATATATATACATATTCATCATCAAATACATATTATCAATTGCTTAACCCCACATAGGGGATCACAACAACATAGAAACAATTCTCAACATCAATATGTATTTAGGGTTCATTTATCATCACAAATCCATATTTTCAAAGTCTTAAACTTAAATCAATTATGACAATTTTTAAGTTAAGTAACCCTTCCAAACCGTAACACTCTCCAGTGTTATTACTCAATTTAATTCTTCCACTTAATTATGGATTATGCATGTCTCTAAATTCTTAATCTTCAAAAATGCACCAAGGCATCCTTTAACCTCAAAATTTTCTCTCTAAAACTGTGGCCTCACATAGTTTTCAAGTTCCAATTTTCTTCAATTTTATACATTAATTTCTTGATATATAATCCCTCAAATTTTAGTTCACACAGATTCACTTCAATTTGCCAAAATTCCAAGCCAAAACCATGGCCTCACATGGGTTAGGAAACCCTAAAAAATCTTCATCCATTAATTCCAACATTATCATTCAACCTTTAATTTCAAAAGCTTCATTTTTATTATGTACAAAAATCAATTTACATCCCTAATTTCTAGTCATAACCGTGGCTTCACATTAGGGTAGGAAGTTCCAAATTTTCCATTTAACAACCCTAACATGATCAAGCATTTTTAACACATCCAATACATTCAAATTCACCATTCAAACATTAATCCAATTCAAGAATGCATAAACATACAAAATCACCAAAACAAAGTAAGCATACAAAGGTTCCCTCACTACCAAAAACGGTTGAAGTGAGTAGTCTCCTTCTTACCTAAAGGAGAATCACAAAAATGGCTTCCTAGATGCTCCTTGGTGGGTTCAGTTTTGAGCTTCCAAGACCCTAGGAATTTCAAGACAATGAATCAACATCAAGGGTTGGAAGAGAAGAGATCCATGGTCATCAAAGAGACCATGGAGCACGAAAATGAAGAGAAAGAAGAAGAAAAATAAAAACTTTACCTTAAAGCTTGAAGCTTTGTCTTGGATGACAATGGAGGAAAGGTTGGATTTTGTAGAAAATTTCTAAATGGGAAAGGTAGAGGAGGTTAAGGTAAGTATGGAAATGGTCTTGATGAAGAGAAAAATGAAGAGAAGTGGTCACAAATGGGGGCTGCAATTTTCGGATGAGAGAAAGGAGAAGAAGAGAGAAGGAAGAGAAAAATAAAGAAGATGAAGTTAGAGAGAGAAAGTGTTGTAGGAAATGTAATGTTTTTGATTGAAAATACATTAAGTGAGGACGAAAATTTTTGCCTCCCATGGGCAATGGTAGCCACAACATTGAGAGAGAGAAAGGGGAAGTTTTTGGCTTTCCCAACAAGCCAAGGGTATGCTTGGTCATTTGGTAGTCAAAGCTTCTCAAAGAAGCTTTGATTAAAATACAATAAATTTGAATTAAAGTCAGTTTAATTCAACTTAAAGTAGATTACATTTGGATAATGTGATAGGATTTTTAATACATGTTATTATTTAATGGACAATTACTACAGTCGACAGAAGTCAGTATTAATTTATTTGACAGATAAAATTTACACAGTATTTTATTATTTTATCTGTTAAAATTTCTTGAAAAACATAAAACCTCGTAAATCGTGTCCAACCTCAGGTTTAGTAAGATTCTCCGTCGACGTTTCCACAGATCAAGGTTGTCGAGAAAAATATCTCATTTTTTCCGAGCCTGCTCAGTTTGCACGCAAAATGAGAAATAATATTAAAATATTTTACGTTCTCAGAAAAATCCAGAAAAATTCCCAAAAATCACAAATATTATAAAATGAACATTTATGATAAAATAAATAAAATTTGGGGTGTTACATCTCTTTCCAACAAATATGAATTTCATCCTCGAAATTTTCATACCTTAAAATAGTTTTAGATATTGCTCCTTTATCTTGTTCTCTAGCTCCCATATCACATCTCTAGTTGCTTCGTTCCCGATCACTTTCACCAATGAAATGTCTTTCCCTCTGAGTTGCTTCATTCTCCTATCCTCAATCCTCACAGGAGTTGTTTCATAAGTCAAGTTTTCCTTTAATTGTATTGAATCGGGTGCTATGACATGATCAAGACTCGGAATGTATTGTCGAAGTTGTGACACATGAAAAACATTATGTAGATTTGAAAGAAAAGGTGGTAAAGCTATTTGGTAAGCAACAGGACCTATCCGACGAATAATTTGATAAGGTCTAAGGAATTTTAGAGTGAGCTTTCTAGATTTGAGAACTTTATCGACCCTAGTCATACGCATGACTTTCAAGAACATATGCTCTCCTTCCTCGAATTCAAGAGGCTTTCTCCTTTTGTCTGCATAGCTCTTTTGTCGACTCTGATCCGTTCTCATCCTCTCTTGAATCATTTTAACCTTCTCAGTTGTCTGTTGAATAAGATCAGGTCCGACCATAAGTCGATCTCCATCTTGATACCAACATGAAGGTGTTCAGCATATTCGTCCATACTGAGCCTCATAGGGTGCCATCCCTATGCTCAAATAGTAACTGTTATTATAGGTAAATTCTACTAATGGTAAAATTTTGTCCCAACTTCTAGTCTGCTCTATGGCACAAGCTCTCAGCAAATCTTCCAATGATTGTATTGTTCTTTCTGATTGGCCATCAGTCTGAGGATGATTTGTAAAACTCAATCGTAACTTTGTTCCCATTGCTTCTTGAAGACTTTGCCAAAATTTCGATGTAAATCTGGGATCTCTGTCGGAAATGATACTCGTAGGCACACCATGTAATCTGACAATTTCATCGATGTACAACTGGGTCAACTTCTCCAACAGATATCTTATGTTGATCTGCAAGAAGTGTGCTGACTTTATAAGTCAATCTACAATTACCCATATTGAATCATATCCTCTTTTTGTTCTTGGCAATCCAACAACAAAGTCCATGGCAATACTATCCCACTTCTATTCGGGAATAGTCAAGGGTTGCAAAAATCTTGACGGTCTTTGATGTTCAAAGTTTGTCTTCTGATAAACCAAACAGGATGATACGCATCTAGCGATATCTCTTTTCATCCCATGCCACTAAAATTACTTCTTCAAATCTTAATACATTTTGGTCATTCCAGGGTGCATACTCGACTGACTCGTATGAGCATATTCAAGAATGTACTTCCTGAGTTCTTCATTTTTAGGCACACAGACTCTACCTTGGAATCTCAAAATTACATCGATCTCTTCTTCTAGTGTTGATACACCGCCCTGCTTTATCAATTCTCTTTCTCCTTGTAGGAACTTGTCAACCTTCTACTTTTCTCGGATGTCTTCCAGCAAGTCATTCGAAATAGTGACCATGTTCATGCAGATTCTTCTTGGCATTAGCTCCACAAAAGACCATACGTCTCTGAATTATTCTATCAAATCTTTTTCCTTGATCATCATAGTAAAAACATTGATTGTCTTCTTGCTTAAGGCATTAGCCACAACATTCACCTTCCCAGGGTGATACTGAAGTTGGAAATAGTAATCTTTTAGGAATTCTAACCATCTTCGCTGCCTCATGTTCAGCTCTTTTTGATCGTACAAGTACTTCAAACTCTTGTGATTATAGAAGACATTGAATGTTGCTTCATAGAGATAATGTCTTCATATCTTCAAAGCAAATACAAAAGCAGCTAGCTCCAAGTCATGCATTGGGTAGTTCTTTTCATGCACTCATAATTGTCTTGAGGCATAAGCCACCACTCTTCCACTTTGCATAAGGACACAACCCAATCCTTGATACGAAGCGTCACAGTACACCGCAAATGGTTCATTCAGATTAGGTAGAACTAACACTGGTGAAGTAGTTAGTTCTTCTTCAATTCTTGAAAACTCTCTTCACAAGCATCCGTCCATTCAAAAGCTTGATTCTTCCTTATGAGCTGAGTGAGAGGTCTAGCAATCTTAGAAAATCCTTCAATGAACCTCCAGTAGTATCTTGCTAATCCAACAAAGCTTTGGATTTCTGTCACCGTGTTCGGTCTTTGCCATTGAAGAACAATTTCTACCTTCGAAGGATCTACAACAATTCCTTCCTTTGAAATCACATGGCCCAAGAATTTAACTTTGTCCAACCAAAACTCATACTTTGACAACTTGGCATATAGCTCTTTCTCCTTTAAAGTCTGAAGAACTATACTGAGATGCTCAACATGATCCTCTTGATTTTTCGAATAGATCAAGATATCGTCGATGAAAACAACGATGAATCTGTCCAAATAAGGATGAAAGATTCTATTCATATAATCCATGAAAATAGTAGGTGCATTGGTCACACCGAAAGGCATCACCAAGTACTCGTAGTATCCATAACAAGTACGAAAAGTCATTATAGGAAAGTCTTCAATTTTCACTCTGATCTGATGGTAGCCCGATCGCAAATCGATCTTAGAAAATATTGCTGCTCCCTTCAACTGATCCATCTAGTCATCTATCCTCGGCAATGGATACTTGTTCTTGATCGTGACCTTGTTCAACTGACGATAATCTACGCACAATCTTGAAGTACCGTCTTTCTTCCTAACTAGCAATACTGGTGCTCCCCAAGGTAATACACTTGGTCTCACGAATTGCTTCTCCAAAAGCTCTTCCAGTTGCTTCTTGAGCTCAGCTAGCTCTGCAGGTGACCTTCGGTAAGGTGCTATGGAAATAGGGCCAGCTCCAGGTACAAGATCAATGGCAAATTCGATTTCCCAATTCGGTGGTAAACTAGGTATATCTTCAGAAAAAACTTCAGGAAACTCTTGAACCACCGAGATTGCGCCCACATCTACCTCATTCTCAACCTTCAAAGAAGACAACAACATGTATCCCCGAGCTCTTTCTTTCAAGAAAGCTTTCACTTGGTTGGCCGTCAAAAATCTAGAATTCTTATCCAAAGGGAAAACTATGATTTTTCTAGAACAATCTAATAGGACATAGTTAGAAGATAACTAATCCATTCCTAGGATCACATCTAATTGAGATAGTGGCAAACAGATCAAATCAACAGAAAAGATTCGACCTTCAACAATCAATGGACAATTTAAACAGACTTTGGTGGTAAGAACAAGTTTAGCAGTGGGAGTTGAAACAGTCAAATCAAAAGGTAAAGAAGACACAGGTAAACCAAGTCTTTTCACACAGTCATAGGAAATGAAAGAATATGTTGCACCTGACTCATACAGTATAGTTAAAAGATTACCTTCTATGATACCTTCCCCTTGTATAAGATCTTCGGATTCGGAGGCTTTAGCACCACTCAGAGTGTAAACCCGACCTCCAGCCTACGGTTTAGCAGTTCTAGCAGCATTGACGGAAGGTTCCGCCTTAGGTTGATTGCAATCACGAGAAATGTGTCCAAGTTTCCTACATCTGAAGCAGATCATTCCCTTAAAAGTGTAGTCTCTCGTGTAGTGATCCTTCCCACACTTCATGCATCTCGGCGGAGACGTTGTTGTTTGGCCAGATCTGCCCAGACTTCCTCCAGGACTTCTACCTTGTGGCCTCTGTTATTGATTTCCAGATGGTCTGGAATAAGGCTTCTTCTGGTGATGATTAGTGTTACTACTTCCTCTTCTTTGGGACCGAAAAGGCCCAAAGTTTCTGTTTCTTGCATCACGTGCCTGGTCCAAGTCTTCCACCTGATGACACTTATCAAGTAATTCTGAAAACTGTGTAATCTTCAAAGTTATGACAACTCTCTTCACGTCATGTCTTAGAACTTCTTCAAACTTCCGACATTTCCACGCCTCATTTGGTTGGTATTGAAAGTAGGTTGAGAATTTGGACAAACTCTCAAACTTGGCAGCATATTCACTCACAATCATATTTCCCTGCCTCAAACCAAGGAATTCCATCTCCTTAGCATGCCTAGCACTTTCCGAGAAATACTTATTCAAGAACCTCTCCTTGAATAATTCCCAATTAATTGCTCGATTCTCAGCCTCCAATACCCTCTGTTCTCCGGTCCACTAATCCTCTGCATCCCCAGTCAGCATAAACGCAACATAAGTCACTTTCCTGTCATTGGCACAGTTCATGCCCGTGAAAATCTTCTCCAGCTCTTTGATCCACAGAGTAGCTTTTCCAGGATCATACTCTCCCTTAAATTGTGGAGGGTTAGTGCGACGAAACTCTGCCAAATTCTGGGCATCAACAGTAGTCTCTAATTATTGTGCAGTGCTCACTTGCTATTGAGCCATTTGCTGGTTTTGCTGCAGCATAGGTTCATCCATCTTCTGGATTGCTTCGATTACAGCAGTCATGTCTCCTCTACGAGCCATAATCCTTCTCAAATCAAG
The DNA here is from genome assembly GCA_029884605.1 of Ormosia emarginata. Taxonomy (NCBI): domain Eukaryota; kingdom Viridiplantae; phylum Streptophyta; class Magnoliopsida; order Fabales; family Fabaceae; genus Ormosia; species Ormosia emarginata. Next base: position 7,640,332 of record JAQQTP010000074.1, read on the forward strand.
CTATACAAAACACAAAGAAAAGTCAAATATATCCTCACGGAATACCATACACAGAGAATCACACATCATAAACAAGACAGTCCAAAACCACATGACCCAAAAGAAAACCTAAACTGGGTTTCTGATACCAAGACAGTGTAACACTCTTTTTTCTTAATACCGCGAAGAAGGAACGTCACACCATAATATAGAGAAACAAAACGTAATAGAAAGTTTGCGGAAAATAATAATTGCGTTGATTAATTAAGACTCGGTTCATTATTAACATAAGATTAAATAGTTTGTATTCTTGGATGATAAAATAATCGAGTATTGAAATGTCTGTATGCATATTTTTTTATATATAATATGACAGTAAGGAGATATTACAATTATCAATGCAATAAAATCGAAACAAAATTTATAATCATACATTCACAATATATATATATATATATATATATATATATATATATATATATATATATATATATATATATATCACTGTTTAGTTACATCACAAAATATACAAAAAAAATAAAGGCTTTACCCACCTAAGATAGTTACAAATTTACACCTATGAACTAGCAAAACATTAGGCTTCCCCAAAAAGATAAACGGTTAGCCATCAATATCCACCTATAGTATCAGCCCCTAAGACTAACTAGAAGGGACTGTAGCCGGGTCCTCCTCAGGGTCCTCTTCATCTGATGAAATCACTATCGGAGCGATCGAATTTCGGGCAGAAGCCCGAGCAGTGGAGAGGAAAGAATCCTCTTGAGGGGTGTAGAACATATCAGTCCACATGTCCCTCACGGGTAGGTAAAATTCTAAAATAACAAAAGTCGAAAAATCAAAAATAGGGGCATCATAACGACCCCAAGATAAAGACATCGTCAGCTCCCCGCGGTAGACACATCAATCAGTCTGAACATGTAGGTGCTAGCAATTTGGTCCTCCATGGAAGGTCAACTTCACGTACCCCAAAAAGTGGCGTAGGCCTGACAACATCCTCAACAGCTCTAGTCATAGTGCGGCCAAAAACCCGAAAACTCAGTCGTTTCCTTCTGTTCCTCACGAACGTCTTCTCAAAATCATATAAATAAACAAAAGTATCGAAATATAAAAAGAGGTGAGACACCCAGCTTTCAGCACCAAAATGGCAGCAAGAAAACGAAACGGCACTGGACGCCTACATATAAATACAAAGATAATTAAAATTTATGGTAAGAGCAAAATAATAATAAATAACAGTAAACATCATCAATAATAGGCATACAGCATCAACATTTCCAATATTTAACAGTTCAAGCAATTAAATAATTGTTGCAGTAATAATAACAGATAATTTTCACAATAATAGATACTCATACTCAATGAATTATGAGACTGACAGTTCACAATGCAAATGTACCAAAATTCCTGCTCCATGGAGCTAGACATAAACATTTTCGGAGTGAATGATCAACGGATAACACATATGCATGACGACACAATATACATTATACATGTTTATCAATGATGCATTTATCATAAGCATCCCACAATGGCATATATATATTCATCATCAAATACATATTATCAATTGCTTAGTCCCACATAGACGATCACAACAACATAGAATCAATCATCAACATCAATATGTATTTAGGGTTCATTTATCATTACAAGTCCATATTTTCAAAGTCTTAAACTTAAATCAATTATGACAATTTTTAGGTTAGGTAACCCTTCAAAACCGTATCACTCTCAAGTGTTATTACTCAATTTAATTCCTCCACTAAATTATGGATTATGTATGTCTTTAAATTCTTAATCTTCAAAAATGCACCAAGGCATCCTTTAACCTCAAAATTTTCTCTCTAAAACCGTGGCCTCACATGATTTTCAAGTTCCAATTTTCTTCCATTTTATGCATTAATTTCTTGATATATAATCACTCAAATTTTAGTTCACACAAAATTACTTCAATTTCCATAAATTCCAAGCCAAAACCGTGGCCTCACATGGGTTAGGAAACCCTAAAAAATCTTCATCCATTAATTCCAACATTATCATTCAACCTTTAATTTCATAAGCTTCATTTTTATTATGTACAAAAATCAATTTACATCCCTAATTTCTAGTCATAATCGTGGCTTCACATTAGGGTAGGAAAGTCCAATTTTTCCATTTAACAACCCTAGCATGATCAAGCATTTTCAACACATCCAATACATTCAAATTCACCATTCAAACATTAATCCAATTCAAGAATGGTTGAAGTGAGTAGTCTCCCTCTTACCTAAAGGAGAATCACAAAAATGGCTTCCTAGATGCTCCTTGGTGGGTTCGGTTTTGAGCTTCCAAAACCCTAGGAATTTCAAGACAATGAATCAACATCAAGGGTTAGAAGAGAAGAGATCCATGGTCATCAAAGAGACCATGGAGCACGAAAATGAAGAGAAAGAAGAAGAAAAATAAAAACTTTACCTTAAAGCTTGAAGCTTTGTCTTGGATGACAATGGAGGAAAGGTTGGATTTTGAAGAAAATTTCTAAATGGGAATGGTAGAGGAGGTTAAGGTGAGTATGGAAATGGTCTTGATGAAGAGAAAAATGAAGAGAAGTGGTCACAAATGGGGGCTGTAATTTTCGAATGGGAGAAGGGAGAAGAAGAGAGAAGGAAGAGAAAAATGAAGAAGATGAAGTTAGAGAGAGAAATTGTTGTAGGAAATGTGATGTTTTTGATTGAAACTACATTAAGTGAGGAGGAAAATTTTTGCCTCCCTTGGGCAATGGTAGTCGTGGCATTGAGAGAGAGAAAGGGGAAGTTTTTGGCTTCCCCAACAAGCCAAGGGTATGCTTGGTCATTTAGTAGTCAAAGCTTCTCAAAGAAGCTTTGATTAAAATACAATAAATTTGAATTAAAGTGGGTTTGATTAGACTTAAAGTAGATTACATTTGGATAATGTGATAGGGTTTTTAATACATGTTATTATCTAATGGACAATTACTACAGTCAACAGAAGTCAGTATTATTTATCTGACAAATAAAATTTACACAGCGTTTTATTATTTTATCTGTTAAAATTTCTCAAAAAATATAAAACCTTGTAAATTGTGTCCACCCTTGGGTTTAGTAAGATCCCCCGTCGACGTTTCCATAGATCAAGGTTCTCGGAAAAAATATCTCATTTTTCCAGTCCCACTCAATTTGCACGCAAAATGAGAAATAATATTAAAATATTTCACATTCTCAGAAAAATCCAGAAAAATTTTCAAAAATCACAAATATTAGAAAATAAATATTTATCATAAAATAAATAAAATTTGGGGTGTTACACAAAACAGTGAGAATTGGAAGTTGAGGTTCAGAATCTATTGGAGGAAAGTCAGTTTTGGGGCAACCTTGGACTGCCTAGATTCCAAAGGAGGAATAATAGAAAGGTTAATCAGTTTAAGCAGAAATTGTATTCATGATTATTAGGGAAGCAACCACAACTTCCAACTCATGGAGAAAGTGCTAGTGGTAGTAGATCTGGTCAGACCATGACATTTTTATCAAGATGTAAGAAATGTGGAAAGAACCACGTAACGAAGGAGTGTAAAATCAAAGGGATAATCTGCTTCAGATGTGGAAAGCCCGGACACGTTTCTAAACATTGTGCTTCAGCGAAGAAGAAGTCTTCTATTGATGATGTGTGTGCTTCAAGATCCCCAACTGAAGGAAAAGATTACACCCTGGATGGAGTGAAGGTTTCCCAGACTGAAAACCTAAACGAAGGAGATTGTGCCACAAACGATGATCCCTTGATCGTGTTGCACAATTTTGGGGGCAACCCATTTCTTTATACCGTATGACCGTATGGATCATTTGGATTCATCTGTGTCTTCAATTATCTTTGACTTGGTTATTTCTACTTCTGCTACTGAGACTTGTCGTTGACACTTAAGTTTATTTAATCTATCCTATTTCTACTAAAGATCGAATCTTTTGTTGATTTGACTTCTTACCTAAAATCACACTTATTAGAGTTCATGATTTTAAGAATAGATTGGTTATTTTCCTAGCTATATCCTGCTAGATCATTTCAATGAAGACCTTAGTGTTTCTTGAGACTAAGACTTTTGAATTCGTAATGGCTAACAAAGTTGAAGCTTTGCGAGGAAAAGAAATCCCAGGATACATGTTTATCTACAGTGAGTTTAGCATGATGAGCTACAGTGCTGTCAGTTAAGGAGAAGAATGGAACTTCTCGGTGAGATGAGGATTATCGCTAATTGAACAAGATTACGATCGAGGATGAGAATTCTCAAAAGAAGATAAATGATTCGATGGACCAGCAAGAAGGGAGTCGTTGTTTTCTCCAAGATAAATATACGTTCTGGTCATCATTAAATTCATGGGAAATTGAGGATGTTCCCAAAATAATTTTTCGAACACGTTATGGACATTATGGGTATCTCGTAAAGCCGTTCGGAATGGCAAACGCTCTTGTCGTATTCATAGATAACATGAATTGGATCTTTCATCCTTATCTAGACTGATGTGTCGTTATCTTTATCAATGACATTCTGATCTATTCTCGAAGATATGGAGGGATACGTTGGACATCTCGATATAGTTTTCTAGACCTTAAAGGAAAAGAGTTGTACGCCAAATTATCAGAGTACAAATTCTGGTTGGAGGAGGTTCAGTTTTCGGGTCATGAAATTTCAAATGGAGGAATTGTTATGGATTCACAAAAAGTTGAAGCAGATCTTCAAAAGGAAAGACCGGAGACTATAAATGAGGTTCGTAGCTAGTGGGATTAGTTAGTTTTTATCGAAGGAGCATCGATGGATTCTCCAAGACAATAGAACGTCTTACTCAGCTTACAAGAAGAGAATCAAACTTTTTATGGACCAACACATGTGAAGAAAGTTTTCAAAGGTTGAGGAGATATTTCGGTTTCGATTCTACCCGATCCCAATGAAACATTCAAAGTGTTTTGTGATGCTTCACATCAAGGTCTAGGATGTGTGTTCATGCAAAGTTGGGAAGTTGTGACTTACGTCTCGAGGTAGTTGAGGGTGCATGAGGAGAATTACCCAACTCACGGCTTGGTGTTAGCCACAGTTGTATTTACTCTGAGAACATGGAGACACTTTCTCTATGAAGCAATGTTCAACGCCTTTAGTAATCACAAGGGCCTGAAGTATCCATTCGATAAAAAGGGGCCGAACATGAGACAAAGAAAGTGACTATCAATTTTGAAGGAGTATGACGTCTAGCTTCAGTGTCATCTTGTCGGAGTTACCAACAAACTCACTCCTAAATTCTTCAGACTATATCAAATTCCTCTTTGGATTGGTCCGGTAGCCTATCAACTATTTTTGTCGTCCTTTCTTTCTAATTTTAATAATGTCTTTCGTATGCCATAATTGCGAAAGTATATCCCCGATCCAGCCCATGTCATCGAATTAGGCACGACACAATTAAAAGAGAATTTGATCTATGGAATACTTCCTGTGAAGGTCAAGGTTAGGAGAGCAAAGCAACACGGAGGCAGGGAGATCACATTGGTAAGGGTGATATGAATTAACGTGACAAGAGACGCGACGTGAAAGTTAGAAGATAAGATGAAGAAACAACATCGATGTTTATTCTAAGGAATGAAAATTTCGAGGACAAAATTTCTATTTGAAGGGGAGAGTTGTAACACCTCGAAAATTAATAAATTTATGATAAATAATTGTTTTATAATATTTGTGAATTTTGTGAATTTTTCTATATTTTTCTGTGAACATAAAATATTTTAATATTATTCCTTGTTTTATGTACACACTGAGCGGAGCTGGAAAAATGAGATATTTTTCCCGAGAACCTTGAACTGGAGAAACGTCGACGGGGGATCTTACTAAACCTGAGGCCAGACACAGTTTACGAGGTTTCATGTTTTTCAAAACTTTTGTCTGATAAATAAAATTCGCAGAATAATTTTATTATCCGTTGGACAATTAATATCAGTTTTTGTTAACTATAATTTCTATCCACTGATAATAAATCTGATACAGTATCAGTCATATTTTAGAGAATACTTTAATGACATCACCATGGTGACATCATCACCATGACATCACTTTGACTTTTCAAAGGGAGAAAGCTTCCTAGCACCTTCCTTTTGCCTTGTTAAAGAAACTTGTAATTGGCTAGCTGACATGGAAAATAGTTTTGATGATAACAAACATGATGAAGATGATGGATAGTCCAAGTATCAAGAGTAAGCATTGCAACAAGAAAGCAAAGATCTCAATTATGCTCAACTCAAGGAGAAGGTGCATGCTTATCTCATAAAGGTTTTGATAACAACAAAATCATGTCAAAGACCAAGTCTAAAGGAAGATTAAATGGTATAACTTATAGGACTTAGGGTCTTTTTGTAAGAAATCTTCTGGATATCTCAAATATATTTTTAAATATTTAAAAATAGTTTTCACATGCTAAAATACCCAACAAATAAGTTTTGAAAGGCTAATTATGGTGGTAGTTCAAATTTATGAAAAATAGTCAAGTTTGAGTTTTGAAAAACTGACCCTTGGTTACTCTTTTGATCATAACATTCAAAATAATTTGAGTTTTGTTTTGAAACTTATTTCATTTGCAAATAAACTCAAATATCTTTCCAATGACTGGTCATTTGCTTTAAATGGATAAGAAATGAAGAAGTTATGACTATTTAAAGTTAGATTTCAAAATCAGAGTGGTGTATTCGAATAACCACATAGTTATTCGAATACCACACCCCAGAAAACATTCCATAATGTATTTTTAAAGATCTATTCGAATACCTAAAGGGTTATTCGAATACCACAACCCAAAAAACGTTCCAGAACATGTTTTTGAGGATCTATTCAAATACCAAATGTGTTATTTGAATAAACACGACCAAAAACACACAACAACTAGTTTTCTATGCCTTTAATGTGATATTAAATGATACCCAATGGCTATTTTCTCAAGAACACTATAAATACATATTTTTGGGTCATCTTTTATACACACCCAACTATCTAAAATAATTCTTTCATGCTTTGATTCGTATTTCATATTTTTTACTATTTCCTGTGTTCTTTTCAAAAAACTTTGAGATATCCTAAGAGAGCTTCCTAGTGCTTCAATTTGTAATATTTGCTCTTTGTGAGAGTTTCTCTTCATCTATTTTCTGCTTCTGTAAAAAGGGTGAGGTATCCCTTGTTGTAAAGAATGTGACGTATCCTTCAAAGGGGGTGAGGTATCCCTCTTGTGAAAAGGGTGAGGTATCCCTTGTTGTAAAGAAGGTGAGATATCCTTCAAAAGGGGTGAGGTATCCCTCTAGTGAATAGGGTGAGGTATCCCTGTTGTGTAAAGGTTGGAAGCACCTGTTTTTAAGCTTGTATTGAATAGTAAAAAATCTCGAACTGTATTTCGGAGACTGGACGTAGGTCACAAGTGGTTGGTGGTCGAACTAGGATAAATATCGTGTCTGTTCTTCTTATCCTTAATCTTTATTTATCTGTATTCAATTTAATATCTCTTGCAATTTATTTATTGGTTGTTCTTCTTCTCTTCCTTTATTTCACGCTGTTTTAATATTTTATTTTAGCATATTTAATTTGTTCATGCTTTTGCGAAAAGTTTTTAAATACTCAATTCACCCCCCTCTTGAGTACTGAAGCCACTTGGGTAACAAAACTTTGAGGAAGCTTCCTTACACTTTCCTATTGGCTTCTTCAAGAAGCCACATTTCTTCTCTCCTCTCACTTTTTCTCTCACATTTTCTTCTTCCTTCTTCCTCCTCTCTTCCACGGCTACACCCTCCATTTCCCCTCCATGGATGCTTGATTTCAAGCTTCATTCTTGCTTGAATCTACATTTCCATTGAAGATCTTCCTTTCTTGTTGGAATCACTCTCTAAAAACCTCACCTTTCTCTCCATTCTCTTCCTCTTTCACGGCCAAGAAGACCCATTTTTTGGGCATCCACTTCTCTTGCTCAAACAACCTCATTTCCTACCATTTCTTATCACCTAGAACACTTTCTCTTTTGTGACCACCACCAAAATCCACCATTTTCGTTTGGAGACTTTAAGGTAAAGTTCATAGTTTTTCCACCTTTTCTCCTCATTTTCATGATCCTTGATTTCTTGGGTGATCAATGTTTCCTTTTCTAAGCTTTGATGATGATTTTGGTAAGTTTTGATGTCCTTAGGGTTTTCTTGAAGGTGTAGTATGAAAATCTCCACAAAGAACTAAGAGGCTTGCTTCCTTATCTTGTCTTCAATAGGTAAGAGGGAGATAATCCTCTTTAACCTATCTTGGTAGTGAGGAAACATTTTTGGTGTTGTTGATGAGGAATCCACGTGTGGATTGCTCTCTTTGTTGTGTTATTTTTCATGATTATGTATTTGTTTGGACTTGTATGAGTTATTGGTTATCTTTGCATGTTTGATGGCTATGGATTGTATTGGAATGTTTGAATTCATGTATGGGGAATTGTAGGGTTTACTTTCCATTTTGGGGGCTACGGCCTTAGGGCTAATTTTGAGGATTTAAGGTTGATTTTAGAGACATTGGAACTTGGGTGGTTAAGTGTTAAAGAATTGATGATTGTAATGGAAAAATTTTGGGACTTCTCACTTGGGAGGCTCACGGCCTCTAGGGGGTTTAATGGTCCAAGTTGTGATTCTTTGTGCAACCATGGGTCTTAAGTGATTAAATGATAAGTGATTAATATTGTGGTGAAGGAAAAAGGGTTAGACATTGTTATAATGAGGCTCACAGATTCTTAAGGCAAAATGTCGCAAAATGAAGTGCAAAAATGGAGACTTAATTGATTAGAGAATTCTAGATTCGCTAAGAGTTCATAAAATGAAAAGAATAAAGAATAAGATTTTATTTTATGGATTAGAATGATTTTGAACATAAGGGAAGAACAAGAGAATTTGTATACTCTTAGAGTAATTTTAAGTGAGCATAACTGATTATATTAAGGAACTTGATCAATTTAAAGGAATGAAGATTTAATAAGGACTTCAAGAGAATCCCTCAAGATAGATAAATTCATAAGAATTGTTAAGTTAAAGTGAAACTCTGATATACATCTATAAAGTGTGTTATCACTCTTGAGAAATTAATACTATACTATTGTGGGTCCGTGTTTGGGACTAATATTCTGTTGATGTTTAAATTGGCCAAGTTGTGGCGTGTTATGGAAAATATATCATTATTATTGGACATACATGGTTGTGCATGGAGTCAACATGTATTGAGCATTATACACTGTTGGTTATTGTGCCAATGTACTAGACCCGGGTGGATCAGTGTTATTATGTAATTGTATGGGCAGTTATGTAATATCATTGATACTAATAGTATTAGACAATTGTATGGACGATTGTTTAATATCATTGGGGATAGTACAATGATGGCTTGAGTATACATATTCACATTGAACAATTTGCTCAGTCGATGACTATTAAAAGGCTAGATGAGCCTATGATTATGCATTGAATCAATATGCATTGAACAAATTGCTCAGTCGATGACTATTAAAAAGCTGTATGAGCCTATGAATAAGAATTGAATAGTGTGGTCTATGATGGATCTATGGGGGGCGTAAGGCGTGGTGAAAGCTGATTGCACGCATTATGGGACTGTAATTAAAACTTACAATAAATTAAAACTTACAATAAAAGCAAATAATATTAAATAGCAGTAAGAATCATCAATAGTAAATAAGCCAAGTAATTATTACAGTAATAATAAAATATATTATTTCACAGTTATAAAAGTTCATGCTCAATGAATTATGAGACTGACAGTTCACAATGCAAATGGTACCAAAAGCCCTACTCCATGGAGCTAGACATAAACATTTTCGGAGTGAATGATCAAGGAGTAATGCTAGTATACCGTCGGCCTTAAAATAGTGTGCTCATCGCATTAAAATATTTGTGCAAAAATAGCTCATGCATGGCACCTCAACAGTTGAACACGATATAGGACAACGTCTCGGTCTGGATCGTCGGTGCGTTTACATTGGTCTATCCCACAGACTCAGTGGAGCTACCACTGTCTATTGTGAGAAACCCGCACCCCGACGTCCCCAAGGCCAACTACTATGACCTTACGCTAGTCTATTCGCACCCGCACATAGGTGTTATTCAAACTCCTAGGCAACATGGCCTTTCCAATAATGTCCAACGGGGAACACATATGCATGACGATACCATGTACATCACACATGTTCATCAATGATGCATTCATCATGAGCATACCATAATGGCATACATAATCATTTCTTAAGTACACATTCAATAAGTACTTAGCCCACATAGGGTCCACAATAACATCAAATCAATTCCCCACATCAATTTACATTAATGGTTCATCAATTACCATAAGTTCATATTATGGATCCTCACATTTCTAAGTCTTAAGCTTTGGTCAATTATGAAGGTTCTAGGTTAAACAACCCTTCAAAAATGTGGTCCTCTTAAGTGTTATTATCCAATTTAATTCTTCCACTTGATTATGAGTTATGCATGTCTCTAAATTCTTAAATCTCCAAAGATGCATCAAAGCATCATTTTATCTCAAAATTTTCTCTTTAAAGCCGTGACCTCCCTAAGCCACCAAGGTTCCAATTTCTTTCTATTTTATGCTTTAACCAATCAACATATAATCACTTAAATTTATTTTACACAAAACCAATTCAATCTCTCAATTCTCAAGGTCAAAACCGTGGCCTCTCCCTAGGGTATTAAACCCTTAAAATTTTCCATTCTTTAACTTCACTATTATCATTCAACATTTAATTACCTAAGCTTTATTTATTGGTGTACAAAATCAATTTTACACCCCTAAATTCTAGTCAAAACTGTGGCACCATATTAGGGTAGGAAACTCCAAATTTTCTATTTAGCAACCCTAACATGATCAAGCATATTCAACGCATCCAATATGTCCAAGATTACCAATCAAGCATCAATCCAATTCAAGAATATATAAACATGCAAAATTACTAAATAAAGTGAGCATACAAAGATGGATTTATCCATCAACAAGCATACAAGGTTCCCTCACCACCAAAAATTGGTTGAAGTGAGTAATCTTCCTCTTACCTAAGGAAGAATCACGAAAATGGTTTCCTTCTAGCTCCTTGGTGATTTCGGTTTTGAGCCTTCAAAACCCTAGGATTTTCAAGACAATGAGTCAACACCAATGGTGGAAAAAAAATAGATCCATGATCATCGAAGAGGCCATGGAGCACGAAAATGAAGAGAAAAGAGATGAAAAATGAAAACTTTACCTCAAAGTAAGAAGCTTTGCCTTGGAAGACAAAGGAAGAAAGGTTGGATTTTGGAGAAACTTTCTAAATGAAAGATGTAGAGAAGGTTGAGGTGAGTGTAGAAATGAGCTTGGTAAAGAGAAAAGTGAAGAAAAATGGTCACAATGGGGGCTGCAATTTTTGTGTGAAGAGAGGAGAAGAAGAGAGAAGGAAGAGGAAATGTGAAGAAGATGAAGTTAGAGAGAGAAAGTGTTGTAAAAGTGGAGATATTTTGAGTGGGTTAGGTTAAGTTGGGAGGCAAAAATTTTTGCCTCCCTTAGAGGGCATTGCCGCGGCAACAAGGAGGAGAGAGAGGGAGATTTTGGCTTCCCCAACAAGCCAAGGGCATCATGGTCATTAGTTAGTCAAAGCTTCTCAAAGAAGCTTGGATTATAATACTATAAATTTAAATTAAAGTAGGTTTGATTAGACTTAAAGTAGATTGCATTAGGATAATGTGATAGAATTTTTATTACATATTATTGATTAAGAGACAATGGTTACAGTTGACAGAAATCAGTATTAATTAATCTGACAGATAAATTTTACACAATATTTTATTATTTTATTTGTTAAAATTTTTCAAAAAACATGAAACCTCGTAAACTTTGTCCAGCCTCGGGTTTAGTAAGATCCCCCGTCAACGTTTCCACAGATCAAGGTTCTCAAGAAAAAATATCTCATTTTTCTAGCTCCGCTCAGTTTGCACGTAAAATGAGAAATAATATTAAAATATTCTACGTTCTCAGAAAAATTCAAAAAAATTCTCAAAAATCACAAATATTAGAAAACGAATATTTATCACAAAATAAATAAAATTTGGGGTGTTACAACTCTCCCCAACAAATAAGAATTTTGTCCTCGAAATTTTCATACCTTAAAATAGTTCTGGGTATTGCTCCTTCATCTTGTCCTCCAGCTCCCATGTCGCATCTCCAGTTGCTTCGTTCCAGATTACTTTCACCAATGAAATGTCCTTCCCTCTGAGTTACTTCATTCTCCTATCCTCAATCCTTACAGGAGTTGTTTCGTAAGTCAAGTTTTCCTTTAATTGTACTGAATCGGGTGCAATGACATGATCAGGACTCGGAATGCATTTTTGAAGTTGTGACATATGAAAGACATTATGAAGGTTTGAAAGAAAAGGTGGTAAAGCTATTTGGTAAGCAACAGGACCTATCCGACGAAGGATTTGATAAGGTCCAAGAAATTTTAGAGTGAGCTTTCTAGATTTGAGAACCCGACTAACCTTAGTCATAGGCATGACTTTCAAGAACACATGCTCTCCTTCCTCAAATTCAAGAGGTTTCTTTCTTTTATCCGCATAACTCTTTTGTCGACTTTGAGCTGTTCGCATCTTCTCTTGAATCATTTTAACCTTCTCAGTTGTCTGTTGAATAAGATCAGGTCCAACTGTGAGTCATTCTCCATCTTAATACTAGCATAAAAGCGTTCGACACCTTCATCCATACAGAGCCTCATAGGGTGCCATCCCTATGCTTGAATGGTAACTGTTATTGTAGATAAATTCTACCAATGGTAAAATTTCGTCCCAGCTTCTAGTTTGCTCTATGGCACAAGCTCTCAACAAATCTTCTAATAATTGAATTATTCTTTCTGATTGGCCATCAGTCTATGGATGGTAAGCAGAACTCAATCGTAGCTTTGTCTCTATTGCTTCTTGAAGACTTTGCCAAAATTTCGATGTAAATCTCGGGTCTTTATTAGAAATGATACTAGTAGGCATACCATGTAGCCAGACAATCTCACTAATATACAACTGAGTCAGCTTATCCAAAGGATATCTAATGTTGATTGGTAAGAAATGTGCTGACTTCGTAAGTCGATCCACAATTACCCATATTGAATCATATCCTTTTCTAGTTTTTGGCAATCTGACAACAAAGTCCATGGCAATACTATCCCATTTCTATTCGAGAATAGTCAAAAGTTGTAACAGTCCAGATGGCCTTTGATGTTCAATCTTTGTTTCTGGCAAGCTAGACAAGAAGATACGCATCTAGCAATATCTCTTTTCATCCCATGCCACCAAAATAACTTCTTCAAATCTTGATACATTTTGGTCATTCCATGATGTTGGTGTATGCCCTAGTGGCCAATACATTTTGTTTGTATTTATATACATTATATTATGCTATTTTTGATATATGAGGCATTTCATTTATTGTGTTCTTTTTTGGTAGATATAATAAAGTTCTTAGAATAGTAAGTTTGATACCATAGGACATCAAGTGGATGACTTGATCGTGAGATCCTATTGGATAAAATACTATTCTTAAATGTCCCTAGTCAAGTATTATTGTTAATTAGGACAACAATAATGCATTGAGACTAGTTTGTGCGTAGACTGATGACCATATCTCACGGGTCATGGATATGAGATATCAAGTCTACACATAGATACATATTAGAGTAATGATGTATTGGACAGACTCGCCATGAGAACGCTACGTGGTTCGTTATGTGAGTGTCATAAGCGATTCTCATAGTGATAATGATGTATGTGATCTTTTGACCTGAAATCACTACGATTCCTACATGAGGAGTTGTGTGTTTTAATGCCATCAAACGTCATTTGTAACAAGATGATTATAAAGTTGGTTATTAGACATACTGCGATGCATGTGGAGGGATATGAGTGACCTAGATGGAATTTGTCTCTCCTACATAACAGGAGTGATATCTTCGGGCCCCCTGATTGAGTGAGACTACGAAATGCATGGCCATGCTCAAATGAGTCAATATGAGATATTGATCTCATTTGTTATTACTATGTCTACTCGGGAGTCAGGAAACTGAAGATTGAACTAAACAAGGGTGACATGTTCCATGCCTTGTGTTCAATCTAGATATTTGGACAAAGGGACTAAACTACACAGAAACTTTGATCACGGATAGGTTATGTCAAATCACTGACATTCTCATTACTTGGGTAGCAGTGATGTGTTGCTAGATACTGCTCACTGTTTGTAATATTAAAATGAGATTTTAATGTTACTACCAACGTCATGAGAACCTGCAGGATCGCACACTTAGAACAGACTAAATTGGAGCAATAAGCATCCAAGTTGGACTCAGATTCAATTGTGGGCCTAACTCATGACAGATGGGTTTAGGGTTGCACAACTTACCTTGCTACTGCTCACACTCACTTAAGGCAGCCACTATTATAAATAGTACTGCTAAGGGGGCTGCTACATACATTACATCACAACCCTAGCCGCACCTAAGAAAGTGAGTGGGAGATAGTGAAAGGTTCTTCTCTTCTATTCGCAGCTAGCACCGCGAAATAGAGGCGTGACTCCCTTTTGCAAGTTTGTTTGTGTGGATATCCCAGAAACATCGTCGCTATTACGGTGTTGGTGAATCACCTCGCTTGTGTCTATCACGCTTCAAGAGGTAAAATTTTAAAACTCGGATTATGAATTTTTCGCATGGATCGTGTGAGGGAATTCTTTTATTCCGCTACGAGATATTTTGATCCGCAATTCCCAACACATGAGGCATACTCAACTGACTCGAATTAGCATGTTCAAGTATATACTTCCTGAGTTTCTCATCTCTAGGCACGCAGACTCTGCCTTGGAATCTTAAAATTCCATCGCTTCCTTCCTCTAATGTTGACACATCACCCTGCCTTATCAGCTCTCTTTCTTCTTGCAAGAACTTGTCAATCTTCTGCTTCTCTCGGATATCATCCATTAAATCGCTTGACATAGTGATCATGTTCATGCAGATTTTTCCTAGCATTAGTTCTACAAAAGACCATACGTCTCTGAATTGCTCTATTAAATCTTTCTCTCTGATCATTATGGCAGAAACACTGATCGTTTTCCTGCTTAAAGCATCAGCTACAATATTTGCCTTTCCAGGGTGTTACTGAAGTTGGAAATCATAGTCTTTCAGGAATTCTAACCATCTTCGTTGTCTCATGTACAACTCTTTTTAATCATACAGGTATTTTAAGCTCTTGTGATCACTGAAGACGTTGAATGTTGCTCCATAAAGATAATGTCTCCATATCTTCAAGGCAAATACAACAACAACTAACTCCAAATCATGCATTGGGTAGTTCTTTTCATACACTCGCAATTGTCTTGAGGCATACGCCACCACTTTTTCATCTTGCATAAGGACACAGCCCAATCCTTGGTATGAAGCGTCACAGTACACCTCGAATGGTTCACTTGGATCCGGTAGTACTAACACTAGTGAAGTCGTTAGTCTAGTTTTCAACTCTTGAAAACTCTCTTCACAAGAATCCGTCCATTCAAAAGCTTGGTTCTTCCTTGTGAGTTAAGCGAGAGGTCCAACAATCTTAGAAAATCCTTCAATGAACCTCCGGTAATAGCCTGCTAATCCAATAAAGCTTCGGATCTCCGTTACCATCTTCGGCCTTTCCCATTGAAGAACAGCTTCCACTTTTGATAGGTCTACAACAATTCCTTCCTTTGAAATCACATGGCCCAAGAATTTAACTTCGTCCAACCAAAACTTGTAACGCACCTAAATATAGCAACCGGAGCGTAATCGTCATTACACCACAGTTACTAAATCCAAGTGTGTCACAGACATGATAGCAGTAATTTAAATTCTCAAGAGTCTATATTTTTTTTTTGATAATCTGCATAAGTAGAAAATACAAGCCTCGAATGAAATATAAATATATTCAACCCATAATACAACCACTGAAATAAAATCATATTCCTTATATATATATTTTATAGACAATTTACACAATTCACTGATGACATAGAATATAATAACTATAGAGTCCAATAAAATACCGCGAGAATAAAAACATCAAAGGGGAAAAAGTAGTAACCCGGGGAAGGTTACTACCAGCAGACAAAGCCACAACCCCATATGTACATGACGCACGGCGTCCCAGTGGACACAACAGGCAGCAATGCCTCCATGCGGCTGCACTCTTACGTAGTCGAAGAAATCTTGTCCAGACGCTCAAGCCGATCAACCAAGGTGTGGTCCCTCTTTATCTTCCTCACGATCTTTTACCAAATATAAATGTAGAACAGAAATGCACAAATATAGGAAAGAGGTAAGACATCCTACCATCATTACCAATTATAGCAGCCAGAAACAAAACGGCGCAACGCTCCCAAATAGCAATTCAGAACATCATTTTCAAATGATAAACAGTAAGTCCAATAGTAGCCAATAAACAATTCCAGGTAGATGTCCATTACAGTAATGATCAGACAATTCACAGTTACGGAAAGTAATGATTTACAATGACAGATTATTTCAGGATGCACATGCATGCTTTCCCAAATTCCTACTCCATGGAGCTAGACACAAACAGTCGGAGAGGAAGATCAGGG
Organism: Ormosia emarginata; assembly: GCA_029884605.1. Taxonomy (NCBI): domain Eukaryota; kingdom Viridiplantae; phylum Streptophyta; class Magnoliopsida; order Fabales; family Fabaceae; genus Ormosia; species Ormosia emarginata. The sequence continues at coordinate 7,657,004 of JAQQTP010000074.1, forward strand.
GACATGTCTGTAACTCGGCTGCCGCAGCCAAAGTGCTAAAATCAATAATTCTCACATGCACATCTAGGCATTGTACAGACATTCCACGCTCGATCACGATATAGGACAGTGTCTCGGTCCGGATTGTAACATCCCAAAATTTCCGTATCTCTTAAACAGTAATTTTTTACAGTTAATAGAATTTTACTGTTTAGTAATTTCTGTGCACTGTAAAATTATTTTGTTTATTCCGTCAGCGTATTTGATCGTTTTGAGTGATTTACTCCGTGTCAGGAAAATAAAAATTTTCGAGCAAGTAAAAACTTTGCGTAATTTAATTTTTACCGTTAGGTAATTATTTTACGTGTCGATTTGATATTTGTGTATTTTATAATTTTTGTGATTTTATGGATGATTTTGAAATTTTTCTTGTCTGTGGGCCCCGCAAAATGTATGTGGGCCAAGTGTGGCCATACGTGGGCCCAGTGGGTCCCACAAAGTGAAAAATTTTTCTACGCATAGAAAAATTTGTCTTGTTTAGACGGAGACGGGGATCTTACTAAACCTGAATCAGGAAATAGTTTTAAAATTTTATTGTATTGTGTTTTATCTTGTATTTAATTATCGGATGATAAAAATACTGATAAAAATATTATTTGTAGGATACAAGAATAAATATTATCTTTGCGTAGTCAACAAAGAGAGCTTGACTTGATCTATACCCTTGGATGAGAATACTTAGTTTGAATATTAACCATTGATTTAATCAAAGGTTAAGAAACAAACTTAATAAAAAGCGCTTGGATAATAACCATTGATTTAATCAATGGTGTGAGAATAAACTTAGTTAGGAAGGCTTTGATATCAACCATAGATGTAATCAAAGGTGTAGAATTGGTCTTGAAAAGTGACAAAGACCATTTATAACCATTGGATTTAGATTAAATCAAGGGTGGAGATTTAATCTTAAAAAGTAACAAAGACCATTTATGACCATTGGATGAAGAATTAATCAAGGGTAGAGATTTGGTCTTCTAAAATGGCAAAGACTAATTAGGACCCTTGGATTTAAAGTTTGAAGAAGCAATCTTAACCATTAATTTTGGAGACACATCTAATGGTTAGAATTTAAAGGAGAAAAATCCAATGGCCTAGATTAAGTATTCTAATCTATCTAAATCTACCTAAATCCTAACCATTGAATTAATCAATGGTAGAAATCTTCAAATGGTGGCAAATAATGAAGACAACTTTATTGAATGCATTATGAAGAGAAAGTGATGGTTTTGGAGTGTTTAGAAACAAAGAAACAAGCTTTATGTCATTTTTGCATGTCTTGGTGAGTTAGACATCATAATGGCTTACTTTTGATTTTTTTGCACTCAAGAAGAATGCAAGAAGGGGGACTACGAATTTGGTGCTGCATGAAGGAGTTTGGAAGACCATAATTGCATGCTTTAGTCATTATTATGTCTTCCTTGGTCTTCATTGATTCATTTTGAAGGAAACTTAGAAAATTTTCTCTCCATCTCCTTTCTTCTCTAGATTTTGGCCAAGCCCTCCAAGAGCACCTTTCATCACTCAAAAATTTCATCCAACTTGATTTTCTAAACCTAAACATCATTTAAGAACATCTCAGTTATGAGTTTTTCCAAAATCATTCATCTTGATCTTCAAATCCAAGCTTCAAGTTCCTATCAAAAATCAAAAATTTCATCTTTGTTCTTCAAAATACACCATTCGGTCATACTACCTAAAATCACCATCCAAGCTCTTTTAATTTCATCCAACCTTGGATCTTGAATCTCCATGATATTCTAAGCAACTTTCATGTTGAAGACTTCTTCTAAATCATTCATCTTCAAGGAGTTTCTTCAAGATCAAAGTTATTGGGTTTTTGAGGTGAAGTATAAGGAAACTTCATTTTCTTCTCTCTTTTTCATGATCTAAGCCATGTTTGATCCATGGTTCCTCTTAATCAAGCTTGATATGTTAATTAACTTGTGTTTTGTTTTGTATTTGAGAAGCCCTTGGTGGTGAAAGACTTGGAAAAAGAAACAAATCAAGAAGCTTTGGAGGATCTTCAAGAGGTAAGAGGAGATCCATCTCACCAACCAAGCATGGTGGTGAGAGATGGTATTTTATTTGATGGATGTGGAATCCATGTGAGGATTCATATCCATGGTCATGTAATTAATTTGTGGGTGTTTATGAGCTTTGATTAATTTTCTATGCTTGATGTGCTTTGCATGATTTTATAGCTTTGATGATATGCTTGATATGCTATACATGCTTTTATGGCTTTAATGGTATGCTTATATTATTTATGATGAAATATATATGTATATGCCATGACTTGATGGTGGAAAGGAAATTGATTTTTGGCTCCAATAGCCAAGGAAGAGCTACGGTTTTGATGCCCTTGATTAGGGTTCATGATTGAAAATTTTCAAGAACAAAAGAATTGATTTTTGAGTACTTAAAACATGGTGGATTTCGAACAAGACACCTCAAAATAGGTGTTCACAAATTAATATTTTCATGAAAGATGAAAATGGATGATTTGAAGAATTTGGAAAATAAACAAAGGGTTTGTTTTTCAAGAGAACAAGAACACGGTTTTTAGAAGGATTTTTATTAATTTATTTTGTGTAAAAAGTTTCTAAGTGTTTAACTAAACATGAGATTTAAATGAAAATAGCAATGATGATTTTAAGGATTTGCAAAGAAAGTGAAAAAGGATTTGTAAAGAAAGTGAAAATGGATTTGCAAAGAAAGTGAAAAATTGAAAATGAACAAATGATTTGATTTTCAAAGACTATGAGTCTTACGTTTTTGTAAAGGATTTTTAATAGTTTTGTTTGTGTAAAACAATATCAATTTAAATGGAAAAATATTTGATGGTTTCAATAGTCATGTCCACGTTTTTTAAGGCTTGTAATGCCTTGATTTTTATGAACAAAGTGAATTTCAAAGTGGAAACGTAATGGATTTAATACAAGGATTTTGGAAAGGGAATCAGGCGTTTATCACTTGAGAAAAATCAAGTTTTTGTAAGCGAAAATGTTTTGAACTTCAATTTATTTTGAAGAAGGTTGTGTTTGGAAATGATTTGGGAAAATGAAGAATATAATGGTATTTTGAAAATTTCTAACGTATAACTTATTTTCAAGTTTTGAAATACATTAGAAAATGTTAAGTTTTGAGATGTTAATTTACATCAATGGAATAGTGATTTTTGTGAAGTATATATTTTGAAAAAGAATTTCCGAGTAAAGAATGTGAAAAAATATTTTCTTGAGTAAGAAAATATATTAAATGAAATATAAAGTTATATTATTTTGAGAAAAGTTGAAGAGGAATTTTTGAAGGTTAAGAAGTATTTTACGGAATTAAATTGTGATGAAAAATGTTTTACGTATCTTAAAAGCGTGATTTTTAATTTACGCAATTTTGAACAATGTGTTAAAAATGATATTGATTTATTTAAGTCCAAAATAATGTTTGGAATATTGAGGAATATTTTATGTGATTGAAAAATGTTGAAAAATATTTTACGTATCTTAAAAACAATTTGAAATACTGATAAAATATTTCTACGCGATTTAAAAAATGTTTAAATATTTCTACACGATTTGAAAAGCGTTTAAATATTTTACTGCGACTGAAATATTGTTGAAAAATCACTACGTGATTTGAATAGTGATAGAATATTTTTACGTGATTGTGAAAATGATAGAACATTGTTATGAGATTTGGAAAGTATTTTAAATATTTTGAGAATGATAGAAAATGATTTACGTGGCGTAAAAGAATGATTTTTAAGTTACGCGATTTTGAAAGCAGTGGAAAAATACTATGCGATTTGAGAAAGCGTATGTTTTTACGCAATTGAGAAAAAACGTTAAAAATTAGTACGTGGTTTAAAAGTCTGTGAAGAGTTACAATATTTTGAAACGTAATGAAATATTACGAAATTTTATAAACGTAACAGTAGTGTTACGGTATTGTAAAAACGTAATAAAAACATTGTGAAATTTTAAAAACGTAACAAAAGTGTTACGGTATTGTGAAAATAAAAAAGTGTTATGGTATTGTGAAAACATAACGAGAAAAGTTTTTGGATTGTGAAAATGTAACGAAATGTTACGCGATTGTGAAAATACGGTAAAAGTGTTTTATAACTATGAAAACGTGATAACATGATTTTTTTGTTGAAAGTACAATTATGATTCTTGTTGAACCGGTGTCCATACACTGTTTGTGAGAAAATGACATATTTGTCTATAATTGGATTTGGTGCATTATACATGCATTGGAATGGTCCGATGAGAATTGGATATGGTGATTGCCTAGGAGAAACACACCTCTTGAGTGGGTGCGATATGCGTAGTGTAGGTCACTTGTTGACCTTGGGGGCATCGGGGTGCGGGTTGCCTACACGGGTGGTTGGTCGCGCTTCTTCCCGTAGGTTAGACCGATGCAACACACCGATGATCCGGACCGAGACACTATTCTTAATCAAGATCTGATAAAGACTGTCGTGTATATGCTAGATGTGCAAAATCAAAATGAGGATTATAGCACGTGGTCTGAGGCATGTGGTACCGACAGATCTTTTCGATCATTTCTCCGACCTGAGTTTAGCTCCATGGAGTAGGAAATCGAGTCTTGTGTACATGCATAATCTGAATATTTTATATCTGCATGATACATTAATTGAGGGATATTGGCTATAACAACTGTTTTGAATACTTGGATTGATATATGATTGGATGATGATAGTTGATTAATATTGAATATATTATTGAAAGTTTGATATGATATCCCTGTATGATATTGCTGCTTGTGTTATCTCTGTGCTGCCATGTTGGTATTGGTGTAGGTGATCTCACCTCTTTGTTATGTTGTTTTGCTGTGTCTGCATTGTTAAAATTAAAACAGTAGAAAGAATGAGTTGTCTTAGACATAACGGGCAATGAATACTCTGAGATGGATGACAACAATAAGGAGTGGACATTCAGAACTCGAAGGGTGCAGTGTTGACAAAGAACAGATGTAGAACAGATGTCTGATGCAACAAGATGGATACACAACAGAATAAGTATGTTAAGTTTTAACGTTAGTGTTGTACCGTGCTTTATTAAGTAGGACCCGTCATGGGGTTTTGCTATTGTTAAAAAAAAGAGTCTGTTAGTTTTATATTTCTCTTCAAGTTATTAAATATTAATTGGTGTCAATATTGCATAATGAATAGTTAAAATATGATTTTCAATATTACCTAATATTTTCAGTAAATTTATGTTTCAAGTAAAGAAGAAATTTTAAAACCCATATTTTTATAACTCAAACCTTGTGTGAACTTCTTTCTGATTATGAGTCGGAAGTCGGACATGTGATACCCTAGGGAGGGTGTTACATTAGTTGGTATCGAGCACGGTTTGAGTCTTTTGGGGTTTGTGGTTAGGTCTGTTTTGCTTGTGTTGTGTTCTCTGTGTTATTGTTTTCCGAAAGGAAACAATGTTGTTTATAATGGATATCAGATCCATTGTATTTCGATCCGCACGCCTCGAGAGAAAAAAAAAAAGGAAATGGCTCGGGATAGTTGTACTTGTGTGGAAGTGGAACATGTTACTAGTAATGCAGTTGCAGTTACGAGAGCAACGGGAGCAACGTGGAAGGATGACTGCAGGAACAAAGGACCGCTATTCAGTGGGAAAGAAATGAAAGTTGAGGTTCAGGATCTAATGGAAAAGAATCAGTCTTAGAATATAAGACTACGTAATTTTGGAACTTGATATTTTAAGGATATTTGGAAAGTGATTGATTTCAACGGAAGATGTATTTACAACCATTGAGGAAACCAAAGGCAGTAACTGATGTGAAAGAAGGTACTTAATGAAGAAATGTACGTCAAGAAAATAAACGTTTATTTGAAATGGTTACATCTGGTTTCCATTTTATTTTGATTCGTCCATCTTTGAAGAAAAGAAATGACTCGTGATAGACATACGCGTATGGAAGCGAGACATAATGGTGGTGATATGACTGCAACTTTGGAAGTAATACAAACAGTGGCTGAAGTAATTATATAGTAAACTCAGAAGATTGTTTCGCAGCAAGAATTGATTTCTCAAGCTAAGATTTTGTTAAAGTTAAATCAATCTCAGGATGAGAGATCCTTTAACGTTGGACTATATTGGTTACGAAAAAGGGGAAATCATAAGGTCAAGCGATTCCAACAGAAAACGTACTTGCAATCTCCAAGAAGTCAACAACAACAACAATCTTGTGGAGAAAGTACTAGTAATGACAAGTTTAGTTTGACTGTGACATCTGCACCGAAATGTAAGAAGTGTGGAAAGGGGCACTTAACGAAAGATTATACGTTAAGGAAATAATTTATTTTAAGTGCAGGAAGTTTGGAACACAATCTTTGAAAATAGAGTTCCAATGAAAATAACGTTTTCTGTTAGTAAAATCTCAGATAGTAGAGAAAGTTGTTACTCTGAATGGAACGGGAGTGTTCTGAGCGGAAGATTTAAACTATGGAGATTGTGTCATTGGAGCTAATCCTATAAACCACACTGGATATTTCAGTGAATAACTTATTCCTTATGGCATATGATTGAGTAGATCAATTATATGTTAGAGTTATTCGTAATCTCTCGATTTGTTTACTGTTTCTATTCTTAGCCTATTGAAGCTACTCAAGTTATTCAAATCATTGTTATGGATCAAATCTTTGGGTTAGTTTGATCTGTCGTTCAAAATTTTTATATAGGTTGATCTGTTTCCTAAACAGATGTGATCTTTCAAAACTCAAAATTTTTGTGTTAGTTTGATCTGTTTCATAAACAGACATGATCTTTATGGATTGGTTATTTTCCAACCATATCCTATAAAATTGTCTCAATATGGTGTTAGTATTTCAGAAAAAAATTCATTCCTGAAAATCAGGCAAAATCAAATTCTTGTTGAATATGTTTGGTAACATATTAGATCATTTCGCTACCTTTTCTTCCTAAACCTCTATAATGTTCTTTCATATATTGCATTTGCAAGAAAGAATATTTTGCAAGAAAGGATATTCATATTTAAAATCCATGTCATAGTATCTGATATAAAATGTGGTTGAAAGGAGAATTCGGCTAGTGAGACATTTCCTGGTAAGAGCCAAAGCTGGAGAATAAAGTAATAAGAGGATAAGAAAATTTTAAGTAATACATTACATTAGTTGGAAGTTATCTGAGAAAAACTATTCTAGGCATGAATGAAGGTTGGTAGCCGTTGTATTGGTATCGAGAATTCATTCTTGAAGATCGAGTTACATCCAATTCTTTCTTGAATATGTTCGATAACATATTCGAATTCGTTTTGTTCTTTTCCATGATGTTTTCTTTCATCTACTGCAATTAAAGGAATATCTTGCAGAGAGAATATTCTTATTTATATCCAAGTCGAGTATCAAAGTGGTAGCGAGTGGAAGCGTGGTGGATTCTTCAAAAGTTGAAGAAGTTTGTCTATGGGAAAAGTTAAGACGGTAATGGAAAATCGTAGAAAAAAAAATTATTGAGATATTTGTTTGATCAATAGAAGTGAACAAGAGATAAAGAACTTTGATGGTTTAGAATCGTTTGGAATAACGTAAAAGGTGAAACTACATGAGGCGAAGAAAAGATAAAGGAATAATGTCATTATTTATTCCAAAGGTGTGAAATCATGGTCATGAAATTTCGAGGACGAAATTTCTGTAAAGAAGGGGAGTATTGTAACATCCCAAAATTTCCGTATCTCTTAAACAGTAATTTTTGACAGTTAATGAATTTTACTGTTTAGTAATTTCTATGCACTGTAAAATTATTTTGTTTATTCCGTCGTCAGTATTTGATCGTTTTGAGTGATTTACTCAGGTGTCGGAAAATAAAAATTTTGAGCAAGTAAAAACTTTGTGTAATTTAATTTTTACCGTTAGGTAATTATTTTACGTGTAATCGATTTGATATTTTGTGTATTTTATAATTTTTGTGATTTTATGGATGATTTTGAAATTTTTCTTGTCTGTGGGCCCGCAAGGGGTATGTGGGCCCAGTGGCCATACACGTGGGCCAGTGGGTCCCACAAAGTGAAAAATTTTTCTACGCATAGAAAAATTTGTCTTGTTTAGGCGGAGACGGGGGATCTTACTAAACCTGAATCAGGAAATAGTTTTAAAATTTTATTGTATTGTGTTTTTTATCTTGTATTTAATTATCGGATGATAAAAATACGGTAAAAATATTATTTGTAGGGATACAAGAATAAATATTATACTGCGTAGTCAACAAAGAGAGCTTGACTTGATCTATCCCTTGGATGAGAATACTTAGTTTGAATATTAACCATTGATTTAATCAAAGGTTAAGAAACAAACTTAATAAAGCGCTTGGATAATAGCATTGATTTAATCAATGGTGTGAGAATAAGCTTAGTTAGGAAGGCTTTGATATCAACCATAGATGTAATCAAAGGTGTAGAATTGGTCTTGAAAAAGTAACAAAGACCATTTATAAATTGGATTTAGATTAAATCAAGGGTGGAGATTTAATCTTAAAAAGTAACAAAGACCATTTATGACCAATTGGATGAAGAATTAATCAAGGGTAGAGATTTGGTCTTCTAAAATGGCAAAGACTAATTAGGACCCTTGGATTTAAAGTTTGAAGAAGCAATCTTAACCATTAATTTTGGAGACACATCTAATGGTTAGAATTTAAAAGAGAAAAATCCAATGGCCTAGATTAAGTCTTTAATCTATCTAAATCTACCTAAATCCTAACCATTGAATTAATCAATGGCTAGAAATCTTCAAATGGTGGCAAATAATGAAGACAACTTTATTGAATGCATTATGAAGAGAAAGTGATGGTTTTGGAGTGTTTAGAAGACAAAGAAACAAGCTTTATGTCATTTTTGCATGTCTTGGTCAAGTTAGACATCATAATGAACTTACTTTTGATTTTTTTGCACTCAAGAAGAATGCAAGAAGGGGGACTACGAATTTGGTGCTGCATGAAGGAGTTTGGAAGACCATAATTGCATGCTTTAGTCATTATTGTCTTCCTTGGTCTTCATTGATTCATTTTCAAGAAGGAAACTTAGAAAATTTTCTCTCCATCTCCTTTCTTCTCTAGATTTTGGCCAAGCCCTCCAAGAGCACCTTTCATCACTCAAAAATTTCATCCAACTTGATTTTCTAAACCTAAACATCATTCTAAGAACATCTCTAGTTATGAGTTTTTCCAAAATCATTCATCTTGATCTTCAAATCCAAGCTTCAAGTTCCTATCAAAAATCAAAAATTTCATCTTTGTTCTTCAAAATACACCATTCGGTCATACTACCTAAAATCACCATCCAAGCTCTTTTAATTTCATCCAACCTTGGATCTTGAATCTCCATGATATTCTAAGCAACTTTCATGTTGAAGACTTCTTCTAAATCATTCATCTTCAAGGAGTTTCTTCAAGATCAAAGTTATTGGGTTTTTGAGGTGAAGTATAAGGAAACTTCATTTTCTTCTCTCTTTTTCATGATCTAAGCCATGTTTGATCCATGGTTCCTCTTAATCAAGCTTGATATGTTAATTAACTTGTGTTTTGTTTTGTATTTGAGAAGCCCTTGGTGGTGAAAGACTTGGAAAAAGAAACAAATCAAGAAGCTTTGGAGGATCTTCAAGAGGTAAGAGGGAGATCCATCTCACCAACCAAGCATGGTGGTGAGAGATGGTATTTTATTTGATGGATGTGGAATCCATGTGAGGATTCATATCCATGGTCATGTAATTAATTTGTGGGTGTTTATGAGCTTTGATTAATTTTCTATGCTTGATGTGCTTTGCATGATTTTATAGCTTTGATGATATGCTTGATATGCTATACATGCTTTTATGGCTTTAATGGTATGCTTATATTATTTATGATGAAATATATATGTATATGCCATGACTTGATGGTGGAAAGGAAATTGATTTTTAGCTCCAATAGCCAAGGAAGAGCTACGGCGATTTTGATGCCCTTGATTAGGGTTCATGATTGAAAATTTTCAAGAACAAAAGAATTGATTTTTGAGTACTTAAAACATGGTGGATTTGAACAAGACACCTCAAAATAGGTGTTCACAAATTAATATTTTCATGAAAGATGAAAATGGATGATTTGAAGAATTTGGAAAATAAACAAAGGGTTTGTTTTTCAAGAGAACAAGAACACGGTTTTTAGAAGGATTTTTATTAATTTATTTTGTGTAAAAAGTTTCTAAGTGTTTAACTAAACATGAGATTTAAATGAAAATAGCAATGATGATTTTAAGGATTTGCAAAGAAAGTGAAAAAGGATTTGTAAAGAAAGTGAAAATGGATTTGCAAAGAAAGTGAAAAATTGAAAATGAACAAATGATTTGATTTTCAAAGACTATGAGTCTTACGTTTTTGTAAAGGATTTTTAATAGTTTTGTTTGTGTAAAACCATATCAATTTAAATGAAAAAATATTTGATGGTTTCAATAGTCATGTCCACGTTTTTTTTAAGGCTTGTAATGCCTTGATTTTTTATGAACAAAGTGAATTTCAAAGTGGAAACGTAACTGGATTTAATACAAGGATTTTGGAAAGGGAATCAGAGCGTTTATCACTTGAGAAAAATCAAGTTTTTGTAAACGAAAATGTTTTGAACTTCAATTTATTTTGAAGAAGGTTGTGTTTGGAAATGATTTGGGAAAATGAAGAATATAATGGTATTTTGAAAATTTCTTAACGTATAACTTATTTTCAAGTTTTGAAATACATTAGAAAATGTTAAGTTTTGAGATGTTAATTTACATCAATGGAATAGTGATTTTTGTGAAGTATATATTTTGAAAAAGAATTTTCGAGTAAAGAAGCTGTGAAAAAATATTTTCTTGAGTAAGAAAATATATTAAATGAAATATAAAGTTATATTATTTTGAGAAAAGTTGAAGAGGAATTTTTGAAGGTTAAGAAGTATTTTTACGGAATTAAATTGTGATGAAAAATGTTTTACGTATCTTAAAAGCGTGATTTTTAAGCTACTTAATTTTGAACAATGTGTTAAAAATGATATTGATTTATTTAAGTCCAAAATAATGTTTGGAATATTGAGGAATATTTTATGTGATTGAAAAATGTTGAAAAATATTTTACGTATCTTAAAAACAATTTGAAATACTGATAAAATATTTCTACGCGATTTAAAAAATGTTTAAATATTTCTACACGATTTGAAAAGCGTTTAAATATTTTACGTATTGAAATATTGTTGAAAAATCACTACGTGATTTGAATAGTGATAGAATATTTTTACGTGATTGTGAAAATGATAGAACATTGTTATGAGATTTGGAAAGTATTTTAAATATTTTGAGAATGATAGAAAATGATTTACGTGGCGTAAAAGAATGATTTTTAAGTTCGCGATTTTGAAACAAGTGGAAAAATACTATGCGATTTGAGAAAGCGTATGTTTTTACGCAATTGAGAAAAAACGTTAAAAATTAGTACGTGGTTTAAAAGTGCAACGAGAAGAGTTACAATATTTTGAAAGCGTACTTGAAATATTACGAAATTTTATAAACGTACTTGATGTAGTGTTACGGTATTGTAAAAACGTAATAAAAACATTGTGAAATTTTAAAAGCGTAACAAAAGTGTTACGGTATTGTGAAAATATAAAAGAAGTGTTATGGTATTGTGAAAACATAACGAGAAAAGTTTTTGGATTGTGAAAATGTAATGAAATGTTACGCGATTGTGAAAATACGGTAAAAGTGTTTTATAACTATGAAAACGTGATAACATGATTTTTTTGTTGAAAGTCAAGATATGATTCTTGTTGAACCAGTGTCCATACACCTGTTTTGTTTGTGAGAAAATGACATATTTGTCTATAATTGGATTTGGTGCATTATACATGCATTGGAATGGTCCGATGAGAATTTGGATATGGTGATTGCCTAGGAGAAACACACCTCTTGAGTGGGTGCGATATGCGTAGTGTAGGTCACTTGTTGACCTTGGGGGCATCGGGTGCGGGTTGCCTACACGGGTGGTTGGTCGCGCTTCTTCCCGTAGGTTAGACCGATGCAACACACCGATGATCCGACCGAGACACTATTCTTAATCAAGATCGATAAAGACCGTCGTGTATATGCTAGATGTGCAAAATCAAAATGAGGATTATAGCACGTGGTCTCGAAGCATGCATGTGGTACCGACGGATCTTTTCGATCATTTCTCCGACCGAGTTTAGCTCCATGGAGTAGGAAATCGAGTCTTGTGTACATGCATAATTGTGAATATTTTATATCGCATGATACATTAATTGAGGGATATTGGCTATAACAACTGTTTTGAATACTTGGATTGATATATGATTGGATGATGATAGTTGATTAATATTGAATATATTATTGAAAGTTTGATATGATATCCCTGTATGATATTCTTTGCTTGTGTTATCTCTGTCTTTGCCATGTTGGTATTGGTGTAGGTGATCTCACCTCTTTGTTATGTTGTTTTTCTTTGTGTGTCTGCATTGTTAAAATTAAAACAAATAGAAAGAATGAGTTGTCTTAGACATAACGGCGCAATGAATACTCGAGATGGATGACAACAATAAGGAGTGGACATTCAGAACTCGAAGGGTGCAGTGTTGACAAAGAACAGATGTAGAACAGATGTCTGATGCAACAAGATGGATACACAACAGAATAAGTATGTTAAGTTTTAACGTTAGTGTTGTACCGTGCTATTAAGTAGGACCCGTCATGGGGTTTGCTACTGTTAAAAAAAAAGAGTCTGTTAGTTTTATATTTCTCTTCAAGTTATTAAATATTAATTGGTGTCAATATTGCATAATGAATAGTTAAAATATGATTTTCAATATTACCTAATATTTTCAGTAAATTTATGTTTCAGTAAAGAAGAAATTTTAAAACCCATATTTTTATAACTCAAACCTTGTGTGAACTTCTTTACAGATTATGAGTCGGAAGTCAGACATGTGATACCCTAGGGAGGGTGTTACATTAGTTGGTATCAGAGCACGGTTTGAGTCTTTTGGGGTTTGTGGTTAGGTCTGTTTTGCTTGTGTTGTGTTCTCTGTGTTATTGTTTTCCGAAAGGAAACAATGTTGTTTATAATGGATATCAGATCCATTGTATTTCGATCCGCACGCCTCGAGAGAAAAAAAAAAGGAAATGGCTCGGGATAGTTGTACTTGTGTGGAAGTGGAACATGTTACTAGTAATGCAGTTGCAGTTACGAGAGCAACGGGAGCAACGTGGAAGGATGACTGCAGGAACAAAGGACCGCTGTTCAGTGGGAAAGAAATGAAAGTTGAGGTTCAGGATCTGATGGAAAAGAATCGGTCTTAGAATATAAGACTACGTAATTTTGGAACTTGATATTTTAAGGATATTTGGAAAGTGATTGATTTCAACGGAAGATGTATTTACAACCATTGAGGAAACCAAAGGCAGTAACTGATGTGAAAGAAGGTAGTTAATGAAGAAATGTACGTCAAGAAAATAAACGTTTATTTGAAATGGTTACATCTGGTTTCCATTTTATTTTGATTCGTCCATCTTTGAAGAAAAGAAATGACTCGTGATAGACATACGCGTATGGAAGCGAGACATAATGGTGGTGATATGACGCAACTTTGGAAGTAATACAAACAAAGTGGTGAAGTAATTATATAGTAAACTCAGAAGATTGTTTCGCAGAAGAATTGATTTCTCAAGCTAAGATTTTGTTAAAGTTAAATCAATCTCAGGATGAGAGATCCTTTAACGTTGGACTATATTGGTTACGAAAAAGGGGAAATCATAAGGTCAAGCGATTCCAACAGAAAACGTACTTGCAATCTCCAAGAAGTCAACAACAACAACAATCTTGTGGAGAAAGTACTAGTAATGACAAGTTTAGTTTGACTGTGACATCTGCACCGAAATGTAAGAAGTGTGGAAAGGGGCACTTAACGAAAGATTATACGTTAAGGAAATAATTTATTTTAAGTGCAGGAAGTTTGGAACACAATCTTTGAAAATAGAGTTCCAATGAAAATAACGTTTTCTGTTAGTAAAATCTCAGATAGTAGAGAAAGTTGTTACTCTGAATGGAACGGGAGTGTTCTGAGCGGAAGATTTAAACTATGGAGATTGTGTCATTGGAGCTAATCCTATAAACCACACTGGATATTTCAGTGAATAACCTATTCCTTATGGCATATGATTGAGTAGATCAATTATATGTTAGAGTTATTCGTAATCCTCTGATTTGTTTACTTCTGTTTCTATTCTTAGCCTATTGAGCTACTCAAGTTATTCAAATCATTGTTATGGATCAAATCTTTGGGTTAGTTTGATCTGTCGTTCAAAATTTTTATATAGGTTGATCTGTTTCCTAAACAGATGTGATCTTTCAAAACTCAAAATTTTTGTGTTAGTTTGATCTGTTTCATAAACAGACATGATCTTTATGGATTGGTTATTTTCCAACCATATCCTATGAAATTGTCTCAATACAGTGTTAGTATTTCAGAAAAAAATTCATTCTGAAAATCAGGCAAAATCAAATTCTTGTTGAATATGTTTGGTAACATATTAGATCATTTATTACCTTTTCTTCCTAAACCTCTATAATGTTCTTTCATATATTGCATTTGCAAGAAAGAATATTTTGCAAGAAAGGATATTCATATTTAAAATCCATGTCATAGTATACGATATAAAATGTGGTTGAAAGGAGAATCGGCTAGTGAGACATTTCTGGTAAGAGCAAAATTTGGAGAATAAAGTAATAAGAGGATAAGAAAATTTTAAGTAATACATTACATTAGTTGGAAGTTATCTCGAGAAAAACTATTCTAGGCATGAATGAAGGTTGGTAGCCATTTGTATTGGTATCGAGAATTCATTCTTGAAGATCGAGTTACATCCAATTCCTTGCTGAATATGTTCGATAACATATTCGAATTCGTTTTGTTCTTTTCCATGATGTTTTCTTTCATCTACTGCAATTAAAGGAATATCTTGCAAGAGAGAATATTCTTATTTATATCCAAGTCAGAGTATCAAAGTGGCGCAGTGGAAGCGTGGTGGATTCTTCAAAAGTTGAAGAAGTTTGTCTATGGGAAAAGTTAAGACGGTAATGGAAAATCGTAGAAAAAAAAAATTATTGAGATATTTGTTTGATCAATAGAAGTGAACAAGAGATAAAGAACTTTGATGGTTTAGAATCGTTTGGAATAACGTAAAAGGTGAAACTACATGGGAACTGAAGAAAAGATAAAGGAATAATGTCATTATTTATTCCAAAGGTGTGAAATCATGGTCATGAAATTTCGAGGACGAAATTTCTGTAAAGAAGGGGAGTATTGTAACATCCCAAAATTTCCGTATCTCTTAAACAGTAATTTTTGACAGTTAACAGAATTTTACTGTTTAGTAATTTCTGTGCACTGTAAAATTATTTTGTTTATTCCGTCAGCGTATTTGATCGTTTTGAGTGATTTACTCCGTGTCAGGAAAATAAAAATTTTCGGGCAAGTAAAAACTTTGCGTAATTTAATTTTTACCGTTAGGTAATTATTTTACGTAATCTGATTTGATATTTGTGTATTTTATAATTTTTGTGATTTTATGGATGATTTTGAAATTTTTCTTGTCTGTGGGCCCGCAAAAGGTATGTGGGCCAGTGTGGTATCACGTGGGCCCAGTGGGTCCACAAAGTGAAAAATTTTTCTACGCATAGAAAAATTTGTCTTGTTTAGACGGAGACAGGGGATCTTACTAAACCCGAATCAGGAAATAGTTTTAAAATTTTATTGTATTGTGTTTTATCTTGTATTTAATTATCGGATGATAAAAATACAAAAAATATTATTTGTAGGATACAAGAATAAATATTATCTTGCGTAGTCAACAAAGAGAGCTTGACTTGATCTATACCCTTGGATGAGAATACTTAGTTTGAATATTAACCATTGATTTAATCAAAGGTTAAGAAACAAACTTAATAAAGCGCTTGGATAATAACCATTGATTTAATCAATGGTGTGAGAATAAGCTTAGTTAGGAAGGCTTTGATATCAACCATAGATGTAATCAAAGGTGTAGAATTGGTCTTGAAAAGTGACAAAGACCATTTATAACCATTGGATTTAGATTAAATCAAGGGTGGAGATTTAATCTTAAAAAGTAACAAAGACCATTTATGACCATTGGATGAAGAATTAATCAAGGGTAGAGATTTGGTCTTCTAAAATGGCAAAGACTAATTAGGACCCTTGGATTTAAAGTTTGAAGAAGCAATCTTAACCATTAATTTTGGAGACACATCTAATGGTTAGAATTTAAAGGAGAAAAATCCAATGGCTAGATTAAGTCTTCTAATCTATCTAAATCTACCTAAATCCTAACCATTGAATTAATCAATGGCTAGAAATGCTTCAAATGGTGGCAAATAATGAAGACAACTTTATTGAATGCATTATGAAGAGAAAGTGATGGTTTTGGAGTGTTTAGAAGACAAAGAAACAAAAGCTTTTATGTCATTTTTGCATGTCTTGGTCAAGTTAGACATCATAATGGCTTACTTTTGATTTTTTTGCACTCAAGAAGAATGCAAGAAGGGGGACTACGAATTTGGTGCTGCATGAAGGAGTTTGGAAGACCATAATTGCATGCTTTAGTCATTATTGTCTTCCTTGGTCTTCATTGATTCATTTTCAAGAAGGAAACTTAGAAAATTTTCTCTCCATCTCCTTTCTTCTCTAGATTTTGGCCAAGCCCTCCAAGAGCACCTTTCATCACTCAAAAATTTCATCCAACTTGATTTTCTAAACCTAAACATCATTCTAAGAACATCTCTAGTTATGAGTTTTTCCAAAATCATTCATCTTGATCTTCAAATCCAAGCTTCAAGTTCCTATCAAAAATCAAAAATTTCATCTTTGTTCTTCAAAATACACCATTCGGTCATACTACCTAAAATCACCATCCAAGCTCTTTTAATTTCATCCAACCTTGGATCTTGAATCTCCATGATATTCTAAGCAACTTTCATGTTGAAGACTTCTTCTAAATCATTCATCTTCAAGGAGTTTCTTCAAGATCAAAGTTATTGGGTTTTTGAGGTGAAGTATAAGGAAACTTCATTTTCTTCTCTCTTTTTCATGATCTAAGCCATGTTTGATCCATGGTTCCTCTTAATCAAGCTTGATATGTTAATTAACTTGTGTTTTGTTTTGTATTTGAGAAGCCCTTGGTGGTGAAAGACTTGGAAAAAAGAAACAAATCAAGAAGCTTTGGAGGATCTTCAAGAGGTAAGAGGGAGATCCATCTCACCAACCAAGCATGGTGGTGAGAGATGGTATTTTATTTGATGGATGTGGAATCCATGTGAGGATTCATATCCATGGTCATGTAATTAATTTGTGGGTGTTTATGAGCTTTGATTAATTTTCTATGCTTGATGTGCTTTGCATGATTTTATAGCTTTGATGATATGCTTGATATGCTATACATGCTTTTATGGCTTTAATGGTATGCTTATATTATTTATGATGAAATATATATGTATATGCCATGACTTGATGGTGGAAAGGAAATTGATTTTTGGCTCCAATAGCCAAGGAAGAGCTACGGTTTTGATGCCCTTGATTAGGGTTCATGATTGAAAATTTTCAAGAACAAAAGAATTGATTTTTGAGTACTTAAAACATGGTGGATTTCGAACAAGACACCTCAAAATAGGTGTTCACAAATTAATATTTTCATGAAAGATGAAAATGGATGATTTGAAGAATTTGGAAAATAAACAAAGGGTTTGTTTTTCAAGAGAACAAGAACACGGTTTTTAGAAGGATTTTTATTAATTTATTTTGTGTAAAAAGTTTCTAAGTGTTTAACTAAACATGAGATTTAAATGAAAATAGCAATGATGATTTTAAGGATTTGCAAAGAAAGTGAAAAAGGATTTGTAAAGAAAGTGAAAATGGATTTGCAAAGAAAGTGAAAAATTGAAAATGAACAAATGATTTGATTTTCAAAGACTATGAGTCTTACGTTTTTGTAAAGGATTTTTAATAGTTTTGTTTGTGTAAAACAATATCAATTTAAATGGAAAAATATTTGATGGTTTCAATAGTCATGTCCACGTTTTTTTTAAGGCTTGTAATGCCTTGATTTTTTATGAACAAAGTGAATTTCAAAGTGGAAACGTAACTGGATTTAATACAAGGATTTTGGAAAGGGAATCAGAGCGTTTATCACTTGAGAAAAATCAAGTTTTTGTAAACGAAAATGTTTTCGAACTTCAATTTATTTTGAAGAAGGTTGTGTTTGGAAATGATTTGGGAAAATGAAGAATATAATGGTATTTTGAAAATTTACTAACGTATAACTTATTTTCAAGTTTTGAAATACATTAGAAAATGTTAAGTTTTGAGATGTTAATTTACATCAATGGAATAGTGATTTTTGTGAAGTATATATTTTGAAAAAGAATTTCTCGAGTAAAGAACTGTGAAAAAATATTTTCTTGAGTAAGAAAATATATTAAATGAAATATAAAGTTATATTATTTTGAGAAAAGTTGAAGAGGAATTTTTGAAGGTTAAGAAGTATTTTCGGAATTAAATTGTGATGAAAAATGTTTTATTATCTTAAAAACGTGATTTTTAAGCTACGCAATTTTGAACAATGTGTTAAAAATGATATTGATTTATTTAAGTCCAAAATAATGTTTGGAATATTGAGGAATATTTTATGTGATTGAAAAATGTTGAAAAATATTTTACGTATCTTAAAAACAATTTGAAATCTGTAAAATATTTCTACGCGATTTAAAAAATGTTTAAATATTTCTACACGATTTGAAAAGCGTTTAAATATTTTACTGCGATTTGAAATATTGTTGAAAAATCACTACGTGATTTGAATAGTGATAGAATATTTTTACGTGATTGTGAAAATGATAGAACATTGTTATGAGATTTGGAAAGTATTTTAAATATTTTGAGAATGATAGAAAATGATTTACGTGACGTAAAAGAATGATTTTTAAGTTACGCGATTTTGAAACAGTGGAAAAATACTATGCGATTTGAGAAACGTATGTTTTTACGCAATTGAG
Source organism: Ormosia emarginata (assembly GCA_029884605.1). NCBI lineage: Eukaryota > Viridiplantae > Streptophyta > Magnoliopsida > Fabales > Fabaceae > Ormosia > Ormosia emarginata. The sequence goes on from JAQQTP010000074.1 coordinate 7,676,178, forward strand.
AAAAAACGTTAAAAATTAGTACGTGGTTTAAAAGTGCAACAGAAGAGTTACAATATTTTGAAAACGTAACAGAAATATTACGAAATTTTATAAACGTAACAGTAGTGTTACGGTATTGTAAAAACGTAATAAAAACATTGTGAAATTTTAAAAACGTAACAACAGTGTTACGGTATTGTGAAAATATAAAAGAAGTGTTATGGTATTGTGAAAACATAACAGAAAAGTTTTTGGATTGTGAAAATGTAACAGAAATGTTACGCGATTGTGAAAATACGGTAAAAGTGTTTTATAACTATGAAAACGTGATAACATGATTTTCGCTGTTGAAAGTACAGTATGATTACTGTTGAACCAGTGTCCATACACTGTTTGTGAGAAAATGACATATTTGTCTATAATTGGATTTGGTGCATTATACATGCATTGGAATGGTCCGATGAGGATTTGGATATGGTGATTGCCTAGGAGAAACACACCTCTTGAGTGGGTGCGATATGCGTAGTGTAGGTCACTTGTTGACCTTGGGGGCATCGGGGTGCGGGTTGCCTACACGGTGGTTGGTCGCGCTTCTTCCCGTAGGTTAGACCGATGCAACACACCGATGATCGGACCGAGACACTATTCTTAATCAAGATCGATAAAGACTGTCGTGTATATGCTAGATGTGCAAAATCAAAATGAGGATTATAGCACGTGGTCTGAAGCATGTGGTACCGACAGATCTTTTCGATCATTTCTCCGACCTGAGTTTAGCTCCATGGAGTAGGAAATCGAGTCTTGTGTACATGCATAATCTGAATATTTTATATCTGCATGATACATTAATTGAGGGATATTGGCTATAACAACTGTTTTGAATACTTGGATTGATATATGATTGGATGATGATAGTTGATTAATATTGAATATATTATTGAAAGTTTGATATGATATCCCTGTATGATATTGCTGCTTGTGTTATCTCTGTGCTGCCATGTTGGTATTGGTGTAGGTGATCTCACCTCTTTGTTATGTTGTTTTCCAGTGTCTGCATTGTTAAAATTAAAACAGTAGAAAGAATGAGTTGTCTTAGACATAATGGGCAATGAATACTCTGAGATGGATGACAACAATAAGGAGTGGACATTCAGAACTCGAAAGGTGCAGTGTTGACAAAGAACAGATGTAGAACAGATGTCTGATGCAACAAGATGGATACACAACAGAATAAGTATGTTAAGTTTTAACGTTAGTGTTGTACCGTGCTATTAAGTAGGACCCGTCATGGGGTTTGCTACTGTTAAAAAAAAGAGTCTGTTAGTTTTATATTTCTCTTCAAGTTATTAAATATTAATTGGTGTCAATATTGCATAATGAATAGTTGAAATATGATTTTCAATATTACCTAATATTTTCAGTAAATTTATGTTTCAGTAAAGAAGAAATTTTAAAACCCATATTTTTATAACTCAAACCTTGTGTGAACTTCTTTACAGATTATGAGTCGGAAGTCAGACATGTGATACCCTAGGGAGGGTGTTACACGGATCGTCAGTGTGTTTGCACCGGTCTACCCCACGGCACAGAGGAGCTCATAACTGTCCATGTGAGGAACCCGCACCCTGACGCCCCCAAGGTCATAACATGACCTACACTAGTCTACTCGCATCCGCACTAAGGTGTGTTCAATCTCCTAGGCAACTTGGCCTTATAACAGTCCACAGGACATTCACAATGCATAAGACTCTATGCATGAGCATGTATGATTCACAATTTCATACAATTCCATAATATACCACAATTGGCCAAGATAAGAATCAACACATAAATGGTCACTCACATAGACCCATAATGTCATAATATTGAAATCAATTACGGTAATACCTTTCTAAGGTCCATTATGCATTCTTATTCAAGATTTGCCAATCATACAAGAATCCGACACTAAGTAAGTTTTCATAATTAATTGAATTTTCTAAAGTAATTTATTCTCATACACTTAGAATGATTATTCTAAGATCTCAAATCTCACGCTCTCTTGTTCTTACTCTTGTAAAATTTTCTCAAGTTTCATGACAAGTTCCTTCCTTAGTCCTTTAAAATTTATGAATCTCCAATTGTATTTAATTCTTCCAAATTTGCTACCTTACTAATTTATTGCCTATGTTCCAATCATTTAATTTCCTAAATTCCAAGATCACCAAAAATTACATAATTAAGTCCTAAATAGCCCTAGAGGCCGTGGCCTCCTAGTGGATTCAATTCTCAATTTTTTCATTCCATTGATTTTATATTACACACTTGATTAATTTAGTCATTCACTTGTTAAAATTTGTTCACCAAGAACACATCAATTTTCACCTCAAAACTGTGGCCACCTAAGAGCCCTTCCAAATTCATTTTCTTCCATTTCAAGCCATCCAATCCAATCCAACATATCAATATACACAATAAATCAAATCAAGGTCATGAACTCCATAAAATCAACATGTAAGCATTTAATTTAGCAAATCAAAGAATAACCCTCATTAGGGTTTTTTCACAAACAACACAACCAAGGTTCCTAGATGCTAATAGGGTTGAGGAGGAGTGTCTTCCTCTTACCCAAGTGTAGAAATCAATAGAAACTCCAAGAAACCTCCTTGAAATTTCGGATTGCACTCTCCAAAAACCTTAGAAATTTGGACTTAGTTAGAATAGCATAAGGACTTGAAAAATGTGATGTAAATGGCCATCAAAGGACCCTTAAAACCGAAAATGAAGAGAAGGGAAGAAGGGTCTTGAAGCTTACCCAAAAACTCAAAACTTGAAGCTTGAAGAAAGTGGTGAAGATGGTGGATTCTCAAAAAGCTCCAAGCAAGAAAGGTGTTTAGGAGAGGGAGAGGATTAAGGAAATATGGTTGGATGAAGATTTTGTGAAGGTTGAGTGGGGAGAGGGAGGGTTGGCCGTGAGCTCTAGAGAGAAGGAGGAGAAGAAGAAAATGGAGAAAGAAGAAGAAAGGGTAGAGAGAGAAAGGCTTGTTAGGTTAAATGAATTAAAGTGTGATGAAATTGATTAAATGAATCAAAATCAATTCCCCCCCTTGTTTGGGCTGCTGCAACCGTGCATAGAGAGAGAGGGAGGAGAGAGTTTTTGGCTTCCCTTGGAAGCTAAGGGTCATTTGGTCATTATTTGGTCAAAGCTTCTCAAAGAAGCTTTGATTATTTAACATTAAATTTGAATTAAAGTGAATTGATTAGACATAAAGTAGATTACATTTGGATAATGTGATAGGATTTTTATTACATACTATTATCTAATGGATAATAGTTACGGTTGACAGAAGTCGGTATTTAAGTAATCTGACAGATAAATTTTTCGCAGTGTTGTTCTATTTTATCTGTTATAATTTCTCAAAAATCATGAAACCTCGTAAACTGTGTCCAGCCTCGGGTTTAGTAAGATCCCCTGTCGACATATCCATAGTTCAAGGTTCTCGGAGGAAACATCGCGTTTCTCCGGTTCTGCTCAGTGCGCATGCAAAACGAGAAATATATTAAAAGATTTGACGTTTCCGGAAAAATCCCAGAAAATTCTCAAAAAGTGCAAATATTATAAAACGACTATTCGTCATATAATTTTCCAATTTTTGAAGCATTATAGTCGTTTTCCCGACTCTGCTAAATGTTCGTGTAAAACAAGAATATATTAAAATATTCATCATTTCCGAAAAATTCCGAAAGAATTCACATAAATCACAAATATTAGGAAATAACTATTTGTGGTGAAATAAATAATTTCCGGAGCGTTACACTGACCTCAGCAATTCTCAGCTCAGTGCACACGTAAAACGAGAAATATATTAAAATATTAGTCGTTTCTGAAAAAATCCAGAAAAATTCCTAAAAATCATGAATATTATAAAATGATGTTTTATAATTAAACAGATATTTTTCGGGATGTTACAAAACTCACACTTCGACAACTTGGCATACAGCTCCTTCTCCTTCAAAGTCTGAAGAACTATACTGAGATGTTTGGCATGATCTTCCTGATTTTTCGAATAGATCAAGATATCATCGATAAAGACAACGACGAATCTATCCAAAAAGGATGGAAGATTCTATTCATATAATCCATGAAGATAGCAGGTGCATTGGTCACACCAAAAGGCATCACCAAGTACTTGTAATGTCCATAACGAGTACGAAAAGCCATTTTAGGAATGTCTTCCACTTTTACTCTGATTTGATGGTAGCCTGATCGCAAATCGATCTTTGAAAGCACAGCTGCTCCCTTTAACTAATCCATCAGGTCATCTATCCTCGGCAATGGATATTTGTTCTTGATCGTGACCTTGTTCAACTGACGATAATCTATGCACAATCTCGAAGTACCGTCTTTCTTCCTAACTAGTAGTACCGGTACTCCCCAAGGTGATACACTGGGTCTCATGAATTGCTTCTTCAAAAGATCTTCCAGTTGCTTCTTGAGTTCTACAAGCTCTGCAAGCAACATTCAGTAAGGCGCTATGGAAATAGGACCAGCTCCTGGTACAAGATCAATGGCAAATTCAATCTTCTGCTCCGGTGGCAAACCAGGTACATCTTCGGGAAAAACTTCAGGAAATTCTCGAACCACTGAAATTGCGTCCACATCTACCTCATTCTCGACCTTCGAGGAAGACAATAGCATGTATCCTCGAGCTCCTTCTTTCAAGAAAGCTTTCACTTGGTTGGCAGTCAAAAATCTAGAATCCTCATCCAAAGGAAAAACTATGGTTTTCCTTGAACAATCTAATAGGACATGGTTAGCAGATACCCAATCCATTCCTAATATCACATCTAATTGAATAGTGGCAAATAGATCAAATCAATAGAAAAGATTCGACCTTCAACAATCAATGGACAATTCAAATAGACTTTGGTGGTAAGAACAAGTTTAGCAGTGGGAGTGGAGACAGTCAAATCAAAAGGTAAAGAAGACACAGGTAAACCAAGTCTTTTCGCACAGTCGTAGGAGATAAAAGAATGTATTGCACTAGAGTCATACAGTATGGTTAAAAGATTACCTTCAATGAGACCTTCCCCTTATATAAGATCTTCGGATTCAGAGGCTTTAGCACCACTCAGAGTGTAAACTCGACCTCCAGTCTGCGGTTTAGCAGTTCTAGCAGAATTGACAGAAGGTTCCACCTTGGGTTGATTGCAGTCACGAGAAATGTGTCTAGGTCTCCCGCATCTGAAGCAGATCATTCCCTTGATAGTGCAGTCCCTCGTGTAGTGATCCTTCCCGCACTTCAAGCATTTCGGTGCAGATGCCGTTGTTTGACCAGTTCTGACTGGACTTCCTCCAGGACTTCCTCCCTGCGGTTTCTGCTATTGATTTCCAGGTGGTCTGGAATATGGTTTCTTTTGGTAACAGTTAACATTACTGCTTCCTCCTCTTTGGGATCGAAAAGGCCCAAAGTTTCTATTCCTTGCATTATGTGCCTGGTCCAAATCTTCCACCCGGTGACACGTATCGAGTAATTCTGAGAACTGAGTAATCTTCAAGGTTATGACGGCTCTCTTCACGTCATGTCTCAGACCTTCCTCAAACTTTCGACACTTCCATGCTTCATTTGGTTGGTGTTGAAAATAGGTTGAGAATTTGGACAAACTCTCAAACTTGGCAGCATATTCACTCATAGTCATATTGCCTTGCCTCAAGGCAAGGAATTCCATCTCCTTAGCATGCCTAGCACTTCAAGGAATTCCATCTCCTTAGCATGCCTAGCACTTTCTGGGAAATATTTGTTTAGGAATCTCTCCTTAAACACCTCCCAATTGATTGCTCTATTCTCAGCCTCCAATACCCTTTGTTCTCTGGTCCACCAATCCTCCGCGTCCCCAATCAGCATGAACGCAGCATACGCCACTGTCTTGTCATTAGCACAGTTCATGCCTGTGAATATCTTTTCCAATTCCTTGATCCACAGTGTAGCTTCCTCATGATCATACTCTCCCTTAAATTGTGGAGGGTTAGTGCGATGAAATTCTGCCAAATTCTGGGCATCAACAGTTGCCTCCAATTATTGTGCAGTCCTCGCTTGTTGTTGAGCTGTTTGCTGGTTTTGTTGCAGCATAGCTTCAGCCATCTTCTGGATTGCTTCAATCGCAGCAGTCATGTCACCTCTACGACCCATAATCCTTCTCAAGTCAAACTATACAAAATACAGAGAAAAGTCAGATGTATTCTTGCGGAATACTAAACACAGATAGTCACACAACACAAACAAGACAGTCCAAAATCACATAACTCAAAAGAAAACTTAAACGGGGCTTTGATACCAAGACAGTGTAACGCCCCTTTTTCTTAATACCATGAAGAAGGAGCATCACACCATAGTACTAAGAAACGAAATAAAAATTTGTGGAAATAATGATTACTTTGATTAATTTAGACCCAGTTCATTATTAACACATGATTAAATAATTTGTGTTCTTGGATTGCTTCAAGTGATCAAATATCGAATTATGCGTACATTTTTTTATATTAAATAACGGTAAAAAGATAGCAATAATTACAAACACAATAAAATTGACACAGTATTGAAATTCATACATTCACATTATATATATATCATATGCATCAGCCTGTTTACTTACATCATGATTTACAAAAAGCAAAATAGATATACCCACCCCAAGAGACACAAATATATCAGGCTTATGATAGTATCAGCCACCAATAGTATCAGCCCCTACGACTGACGAGAAGGGACCGTAGCTGGGTCCTCCTCAGGGTCCTCATCATCCGATGAAATTGCCATTGGAGCGACCGAGTTTCGGGCAGAAGCCCGAGCAGTGGAGAGGAAAGAATCCTCTTGAGGGGTGTAGAACATATCTGTCCACATATCCCTCACGGGTAGGTGAAACTCCAAAATAACAAAAGCTGAAAAATCAAACACAGGGGCGTCGTAACGACCCCAAGACAAGGACACCATCAGCTCCCCGTGGTAGACACAGCGGTCCGTCTCCACATGTAAGTGCCAACAGTCTGGTCCTCCATGGAAGGTCAACTTCACGTACCCCAAAAAGCGGCATGGGCGTGATGACATCCTCAACAACTCTAGTTGTAATGCGGCCAGAAACTCGAAAACTCAGGGGTTTCCTTGTCTTCCTCATGAACATCTTCTCAGAAGTACACAATTCGACAGAAATACAAAAAAATAGAGAAAATACAGAAAGAGGTGAGACACCCAGCTTTCAGTACCAAAATGGCAGCAAGAAAACAGAACAGCACTGGACGCCCACATATAAACACAGTGATAATTAAAACTTATAGTAAAAGCAAATAATATTAAACAGCAGTAAGAATCATCAACAGTAAATAAGCCAAGTAATTATTATAGTAATAAGAACAAATATTATTTCACAGTTATAAAAGTTCATGCTCAATAAATTATGAGACTGACAGTTCACAATGCAAATGGTACCAAAATTCCTACTCATAGAGCTAGATGTAAACATTTTCGGAGTGAATGATCAAGAAGTAATGCTAGTATACCGTCGGCCTTAAAATAGTGTGCTCATCACATAAAAATATTTGCGCAAAAATGGCTCATACATGGCACCTCAACAGTTGATCACAATATATGACAGCGTCTCGGTCGGGATCGTCGGTGCGTTTGCATCGGTCTATCCCACGGACTCAATGGAGCTACCACTGTCCATTGTGAGAAACCCGTACCCCGACGTCCCTAAGGCCAACTACTATGACCCTACGCTAGTCTATTTGTACCCGCACATAGGCGTTATTCAAACTCCTAGGCAACATGGCCTTTCCAACAATGTCCAACGGATAACACATATGCAAGACGACACCATGTACATCACACATGTTCATCAATGATGCATTCATCATAAACAAACCATAATGGCATACATAATCATTTCTTAAGTACATATTCAATAAGTACTTAGCCCACATAGGGTCCACAATAACATCAAATCAATTCCCCATATCAATTTACATTAATGGTTCATTAATTGCCATAAGTTCATATTATGGATCCTCACATTTCAAAGTCTTAAGCTTTGGTCAATTATGAAGGTTTTAGGTTAAACAACCCTTCAAAACCATGGTCCTCTTAAGTGTTATTATCCAATTTAATTCTTCTACTTGATTATGAGTTATGCATGTCTCTAAATTCTTAAATCTCCAAAGATGCATCAAAGCATCATTTTACCTCAAAATTTTCTCTTTAAAGCCGTGACCTCCCTAAGCCACCAAGGTTCCAATTTCTTTCTATTTTATGCTTTAACCAATCAACAACTAATCACTTAAATTTTATTTTACACAAAACCAATTCAATCTCTCAATTCTCAAGGTCAAAATCGTGGCCTCTCCCTAGGGTATTAAACCCTTAAAATTTTCCATTCATTAACTTTAATGTTATCATTCAACATTTAATTACCTAAGCTTTATTTATTGGTGTACAAAAATAATTTTACACCCCTAAATTCTAGTCAAAACCGTGGCACCATATTAGGGTAGGAAACTCCAAATTTTCTATTTAGCAACCCTAACATGATCAAGCATATTCAACGCATCCATTATATCCAAGATTACAAATCAAGCATCAATCCAATTCAAGAATATATAAACATGCAAAATTACTAAATAAAGTGAGCATACAAAGATGGATTTCTCCATCAACAAGCACACAAGGTTCCCTCACCACCAAAAATTGGTTGAAGTGAGTAATCTCCCTCTTACCTAAGGAAGAATCACGAAAATGGTCTCCTTCTAGCTCCTTGGTGATTTCGGTTTTGAGCTTTCAAAATCCTTGGATTTTCAAGACAATGAGTCAACACCAATGGTGGAAAAAGAATGGATCCATGGTCATTGTAACATCCCGAAAAATATCTGTTTAATAATAAATAATCATTTTATAATATTCATGATTTTTAGGAATTTTTCTGGAATTTTTCGGAAACGTCGAATATTTTAATATATTCGTCATTTTGCGTGCACATTGAGCTGAGAATTGCTGAGGTCAGTGTAACGCTCCAAAAATCATTTATTTTACCACGAATAGTCATTTTCTAATATTTGTGAATTATGTGAATTCTTTTGGAATTTTTCGGAATAGACGAATATTTTAAAATATTCTTCGTTTTGCGTGAAACTTGAGCAGAGTTGGGAAAACGACTGTAGCGCTTCAAAAATTGGAAAATTATATAACGAATAGTCGTTTTATAATATTTTCATTTTTTGAGAATTTTCTAGGAATTTTTCGGAAATGTCGAATATTTTAGTATATTTCTCGTTTTGCGTGCGCACTGAGCGGAACTAGAGAAACACGATATTTTCTCCATGAACCTAGAACTATGTGTAACACCCTTGTGGGGATGTCACATATATAAATAAAATAAAAGAAAGATAAATAAAATCTACCCAAGTTGTAAAACATTTGTAACATAATATTGCGGGTTGAAAATTTCTTTTTGTTAAACAGAATAGTATTGAATAAAATAACGCGGAAACACAAAATAAACAAACCAACATCACACATAATATACATATTGTTCTAGTTATAAGTTATACAAATAATTTACAACTATCCATATTTAAACTAAAATAGTAAACAAAACAGTAAAAGTCAAAACATACAAATGCAGACGCGCCCAAGTACACATCATAAATATCTAACCCTCTGAAGGATCACTCTCAGATGAAACTTCAGGTGATAAATATCCAGGATGCCTCGACCCTCTACGGACACGAGTCCGTGCAATCGACACGCTGCTAATCTCACTAGGCGCATCAAACATACCGCCCAATGACGCCTAAGAGATAGCGGTAACTCCACATGTAGGTACAGCAAGGTAGAAAAGATCGGCACTCCATCAAACTCCGTACGTATGGTCACAGTCAAATGTCCTACGTACGTTACCGAGTCTCTATCCTCTCGCAGACACCAGGCTTCAGAGCCTCCGTGAAACTCCAGTTGCACGAATCCAAAGAATCCTGGTAGCGTCATATCCACACAATCAATCCAATGGGTACGGATGATCGGATGGTTCTTGATCGTAGAACTGATCTTCGGCTTGCTGCTCCTCCTCCTCTTCGGGATACTCACACTCAAGAGGCTGTTCCTCTTCCTCAAACTCTTTATCACATAATTTAAAATATACAGATAACACATACACGAAAGAGGTAAGACAATCTATATCACCACAAACATGGTAAAATAAGAAAACGACAATACAACAGGCATAACAGTTCATACAATATAGCATACTATAATAACATAAATCATAATATTAAATAATACAGAAACTCAATACAACAACATACAATGGTACATATGAATAAAATGGTACAGATAAATAAAATGATACAGATAGATAAAGTAGAGCAAATAAATAACATTAAAATGTATAAAACATAAATATATGAAATGTGACTCAACCCTACTCCATGGAGCTAAAAATACAGACATCAGAGAGAACGACCCGCAAAATCTATTAATACCGTCGACCGCCCAATAACTATTCCGCTTGTCTCACGTTGCGTCTATAGCCCACTCGTAAAAAAAAAGATGTAGTGGTGTAGCACATTGTCATACGTCGTGTCACTACAGGCTTGTACTAATAGACTTCACAAGATCTTGATTAAGTATAGTGTGTGTCGAGTCCATTAGTGTGTTACCAGTTACCACGACCCAGAGGAGCGACCAACTGTCCACAAATGGAATAATCTGCACACTAATGTCTCCAAGTTCATTGAAGTTGAACCACACTACGCTTATCACACCGACAACACGATGTTATTCATCTCGTCAATCAATCCACCAATTATCAACCAAATTGGCACAACGCAATGCATGATAAAAAATTATGAATATGCTCTCACTGGCAAAAATTCCAAATATGCCCTCACTGATAAAAATTCCAATTATGCCCTCACTGGCAAAAATTACGAATATGCCCTCACTGGCAAATCGCATATATATACAGTATATCCCACCTGACAGTACTGTTCCACCATCTGTCAGGGTTCACCACTTTTGCCCGACAGTAAAAACTTGCTATTTTCGTCAATCGCGTAGAAATTTTATCACGTTTTCAAAATCTCGTCGCTTTTACAAACGTTTTTAAATCGCGTAAATATATTTTACTGTTTTTAAAATCGCGTACTATTTTTCAAACGTTTTCTCAATCACGTAAGATTTTTAAATCATTTTCTTGTCCGAATTCCTTAAAAATTATTGTTTCAATAAACAGAAATAATATTTAATACGTTTAAACTATGTAGAATATTTTTCATACCGTATAAACTATATTGGCTATCTTTTCTATCTTATTTGTCTGTTTTTAGCAAAAATTTGACAGTATTTTGCTTAGAAAATGTATAACAATGATTTTCTAAGTTTTCCGTAAAAATTCCTTTTATTTATATTATAACCATTTAATTACACTTTTGAAAACTACTAACGTGCTTCAAAATATAATATGAGCTCTACATTAGAAATTTTACAAAAGCTATTGTATTTACTTTTAACCACTAAAATCATTGGTTTTAACTTCTTAAACTTAATCTAATCAATTTATTTCTTCAAAACTCATTGTAGAAAAATTCCTTTTAACATATATTGCTTCTTTTTTATTGAAAATGGTTTGGAAATGATTTTAGAAATCATAAATCCTTAGCTTTGGCATGTTGGCCGAAACACTTAAAATTACCATTAGATCTCTACATTCATTTTTCTTGCTCTAAACAATTTTGCATCTTGTTAATTTTCCTAGGTTAATTAAATCACACTCTTAGAAAATTGATGAGAACATTTTGGTTGAGGCCGTGAGCCTTAGTGGTGTGTTCTTTGGAACACTCATGCAATCCTTGACATGTTGTTCACATCCTACTATTTACACATGCATTTCTAACACATATAATATTTTTAAAGCTTGTAGACATGCATATTAATACAAATCACAAATAGGAAAGCTATTAACAAGCACACAAATGAATCCTTATGGATTCTACAATCACAAACAATTTCCATTTTCTTACCACCACCCAAGGATGATAAGATTTAAGTCTTCCTCTTACCTTAAATGAAGACAAATACTCTTTCACTCCTTTCTAGGGTTTCGGTTTTCACCCTCCAAGACACCTATCAAGCTTAAACAAAAATTCTACAAGTTATAATCATGAAAGAAAGCTTAAACCATGGATCAATCATGGCTTAGAACTTTGAAAAAGAATTTAGAAATGAAAAACAAAGATTTTCACCTTCAAGGTAGAATCTTCAAAGTAGTTTTTCAAGCTCAAGATGAAAGATTTTGCAAGAGCTCTCAACTAGAGATGTTCTTAGATTTGTGTTTAGGTTTAGAAAAGTTAGTTAGAAGAAATTTTGGGTGGTTGGATGGTGAAGAATGGTGTTTGGCCGAATGGTGCTTCAAGAAATCACCAATGGAGTTTGGTATTTTTGGAAGAGAGAGAAGAGAGAAAATGTTAGGAAATTAAGTGATTTTTGGCTCTCCAAAGGCACTTGGCCATAGACATCAAGGGCAAGGGAGGTGTCCATTAGGTTGGCTCCATCCAAGCCTTAGGATTGATGAATGGTGAGGATTAAAACTTGGTCACCAAGCTTTACTCTCATTGGTTAATCTAAGCCTAGTCACTAAGCCTTGTCATTAAGCCTTGTCACTAATTAAGCCTTGTCACATGCTTAGTCACATGCTCTTGAATGTTCCACCACTAATGATGTTTAATTAAGCTACTAATCCTATTAAGTTTTTACTAAACGTGGGTCCCGCAAAATATTTTCGGGTCCATTACCGCTTATTTGTACTGACTAATAAAATAATATTATAATATTATAAAATTATTTTATTTTACAGTTAAATCCTAAAAATTAAAAGATTACTAACCGTATCATTCAGAATTGGGTTTAGTAAGATCCCCCAGCTCCGAATAATTAAAATAAGATTTCCCCGGCCCGAAAAATATTATTTTCCTGTCCCGGAGCAAATCACACAAAAAGTTCAAATAAAATAACAGACAGTATTATAAAGCAGTAATTCATACAGAAAAACAACAAACAGTACAAAAAGGACACAACGGTCATTTATCCTAAAGTTAAAAAACATCAAACAGTACATTCGGGACTCAACGGTAATACCCCAAAAGTTTAGGGTGTTACACTATGGACATGTCGACAAGGGATCTTACTAAACCCGAGGCTGGACATAGTTTACGAGGTTTCACAATTTTCAAGAAATTCTAACAGATAAAATAAAACAGTACTGCGAAAAATTTATCTGTCAAATTAATTAAATACTGACTTCTGTCAACTGTAACTATTATCAATTAGATAATAGCATGTAATAAAAATCCTATCACATTATCCAAATGTAATCTACTTTATGTCTAATCAATTCACTTTAATTCAAATTTAATGTAAAATAATCAAAGCTTCTTTGAGAAGCTTTGACCAATTAATGACTAAAGAGCCCTTAGCTTCCAAGGGAAGCCACAAACTCTCCCTCCTCTCTCTCCAACACCACACGGCTGCAGCCCACTTTGGGGAAGGAAAATGCTTTGTTTCATTTAATCAAATATACTACATTAATTTCCAAAATTCACCAAAGCACTTTCTCTCTCTACCTTTCTTCTTCTTCTTTCTTCATTTTCTTCTTCTCCTCCTTCTCTCTAGAGCTACGGCCAGCCCCTCTCCCTCCCACTCATTCTTCACAAAAATTACAACCAACCACATTTTCTTAATCCTCTCTCCTTCTAAACATCTTTCTTGCTTGGAGCATCTTGAAATTCCACCATCTTCATCACTTTCTTCAAGCTTCAAGTTTTGAGTTTTTGGGTAAGCTTCAAGACTCTTCTTCTCTTCCTTGCATTTTCGGTTTCAAGGGTCTTTTAATGACCATCTACATTACATTTTTCATGTCCTTATGCTATTCTAATCAAGTCAAAATTTCTAGGGTTTGGTGGAGTACCAATCCGAAATTGCAAGGAGATTCCTTGGTGTTCTTTTGTTTTCTTCACTTGGGTAAGAGGAAGACACTCCTCCTCAACCTCTATTAGCATCTAGGAACTTTGATTTTGTTGTTTGTAAGAAAAACCATAATGTGGGTTATTCTTTAATTAGATGACTATTATGCTTACATGTTGATTTTATGATATTCATGACCTTGAATTGATTGATTGTGTACATTGATTTATTGGATTGGATTGGATGGCTTGAAATGGAAGAAAATGGATATGGAGTGCCCTTAGGGAGGCCACGGTTTTGAAGGTTAAAAATTGGATAAATTGTAGACAAGTTGTAACAAGCATGAGGCTTAAATTAATCAAGTGATAAAATGGAATTTAATGGAAGGAAAACTTAAGATTGAAACCTATAGGGTGGCCCCGGTTTTGAGCCCAAAATTAGGGTTATTGGTGAACCAATGCAATAAGTAAAGAATTAAGTGAATTATGAGTGTAACCTATAATATGATAAATTGAAAAGATTTGGAAATTGAATCCCTAGAGAGGCCACGACCTCTAAGGCCTTTTTAGGTGTAAATATGTAACTTTGGTAACTTGGAAGCATAAGTAATTATGCAATTAAAAACCTATGTAATGAGGTAGATAATTAATAAATTGGAAGAATTTAATATAATCAAAGATTACATAAATTTTAAAGGACTAAGAGTGAGATTGTCATAAGACTTAAGGTAATTACAAGTGAGTGAAGAACAAGAGAGTGTGAGGCCTAAGAACTTGAATAATTTACAAATTGTATGAAATTAAATTACCTTGGAAGATTAAACTAATTGTAAGAATTGGATTGGACATGAACCTTGAAAGGGGAAACAAATTCTAAGTTAGGATTCATAATGGACCTAAGAATGTACCAATTGATTTGACCTTTATATTACAATGTTATGGGTCCATGTGAGTGACCATTTGTATTTTGATGCTTATCTTGGCCAATTGTGGTATATTATGGAATTGTATGAAATTATGAATCATACATGTTCATGCATAGAATCTTATGCATTATGAATGTCCTGTGGACTGTTGTAAGGCCAAGTTACCTAGAAGATTGAACACACCTTAGTGCGGGTGCGAGTAGACTAGTGTAGGTCATGTTTGACCTTTGGGCGTCGGGGTGCGGGTGGCGTCGGGGTGCGGGTCCTTCACAATGGGTAGTTGGTAGCTCTTCTACCCTTGGGGCAAATTGATGCAAACGCACCGACGATCCGGACCGAGACACTGTCCTATATCGTGATCGAGCGTGGACTGTCTGTACAATGCCTGAACGTGCACATGGAAATTATTGATTATAGCACTTTGGGCGCGGTAACCGAGTTACAGACACGTCTCCTGATCTTTCTCTCCAACTGTTTGTGTCTAGCTCCATGGAGTAGGAATTTGGGAAAGCATACATGTGCATCACGATATAATCTGTCATTGTGAATCCTTACTTTTCGTAACTGTGAATTGTCTGATCATTATTGTAATGAATATCTGCCTGGAACTGTTTATTTGCTTACTGTTGGACTTACTGTTCATTATTATTTGGAAATGCTGCTTTGAATTGCTATTTGGGCGCGCTGCGCTATTTTGTTTCTGGCTGCTATAATTGGTAATGATGGTAGGATGTCTTACCTCTTTTCTATATTTCTATTATTTACTACCTGTGTGTACACTGTATTGATCGAAGATGACGGCAAGGAGGCAGAAGATCCCGATTTTCCTGGCTTCTGGCCCGAACGGGATTAGCATCTACTGAGGCGATGGCGGCACGCATGTGCGGATTTCTAGGTTATGTGCGTCTGACCTTCCTCAGAGGGCCAGAGTGCTGGCATATCAACTTGAATTCCGATCGCTGCGTCTACCTGGGGGACGTGTCGATTTCCCTAGCCTGGAGACGTCATGAGGCGCCGATCCTCACCTGCCATGTCAGCCTGCGACTGGAGTTCTACTTACCCATCCGAGAGATGTGGGGTGATCGTTACTACACCCCTTGGGAGGACTCTTTTGATTCTACTGCTTGGGCTCCTGCCCGTGGTTCCGCGGTTCCCATGGAGGTTTCCTCTGAAGAGGAGGATCCTGCTGAGGACCCGGATACGGTCCCTCCTCCTCTGAGGGACTGATTTTACTGGTAGCTGCTGATGGCTGCCAGTGTTTTATTTTAGGGGCCTGATGTATTATTTTGGTGGGTTGTATATTTTGATATTACGAGGAATGTATATGTATGATTCCTTGGGGCAAGTATAGTTTTGCTTTTTGGAAATTTCTAGGTTGTATCTAAAATTACATTTGACATCTAAATATATATATATATATATATATATATATATATATATATATATATATATATGTATGCTATTCAGATGTGAGTTCTATTTACTATTTTATTTTTCATCGGTATTCATATGTCACGTCGTTAAATTAAGAAACGAAACAAAAAAAAATATACGGCCATTTTACTCACGTACTAAAGTATCATGCAAGTTAACTTTAAACTAAATGAACCGGGTCTTAATTGTTAAAAATTTTATTTTCCGCATTTTCTTTTATGTTGAATAATGTGACGTTCCCTCTGGAAAAGGGGCGTTACAGTCATCAAAGAGACCATGGAGCATGAAAATGAAGAGAAAAGAGAAGAAAAATGAAAAATTTACCTCAAAGTAAAAAGCTTTGCCTTGGAAGACAATGGAAGAAAGGTTGGATTTTAGAGAAACTTTCTAAATGAAAGATGTAGAGAAGGTTGAGATGAGTGTAGAAATGAGCTTGGTAAAGAGAAAAGTGAAGAAAAATGGTCACAATGGGGGCTGCAATTTTCATGTGAAGAGAGGAGAAGAAGAGAGAAGGAACAGGAAATGTGAAGAAGAAGAAGTTAGAGAGAGAAAGTGTTGTAAAAGTGGAAATATTTTGAGTGGGTTAGGTTAAGTGGGGAGGCAAAAAATTTTGCCTCCCTTGGAGGGCATTGTTGTGGCAACAAGGACGAGAGAGGGGGCAGATTTTGGCTTCCCCAACAAGCCAAGGGCGTCATGGTCATTAATTGGTCAAAGCTTCTCAAAGAAGCTTGGATTATAATACTATAAATTTGAATTAAAGTAGGTTTGATTATACTTAAAGTAGATTGCATTAGAATAATGTGATAGGATTTTTATTACATGTTATTGATTAAGAGACAATGGTTACAGTTAACAGAAATCAGTATTAATTAATTTGACATATAAATTTTACACAACGTTTTATTATTTTATCTGTTAATTTTTTTTGAAAAACGTGAAACTTCGTAAATCATGTCCAATCTCGGGTTTTGTAAGATCCCCCATCAATGTTTCCATACATCAAGGTTCTCGGGAAAAATATCTCATTTTCCCAGCTCCGCTCAGTTTGCACGTAAAATGAGGAATAATATTAAAATATTTCGCATTCTCAGAAAAATCCAGAAAAATTTCCAAAAATCACACATATTAGAAAACGAATATTTATCACAAAATAAATAAAATTTGGGGTGTTACACATATCATGTAACATCCTGGGACTGCCTGTAGGATTGACGAATGTCTCCACAAACTAACACAGGTCTTTTCAGCGTGCTTTGTCCTCACTCACACGCATCCTAGGAAACTTCCCAGGAGGTCACCTATCCCACAATTGCTCCAAGTCAAGCACACTTAACAATGGAGTTCTTATGTTCTAGGCTCCCGAAAAGAAGTTGTAACTTGATGATATGGTTACGCCTAATCAATTCCTTTAAGCCATCCTCAACTATGCAGTCCCACACCTGCACAGTCTTTGAATCCCTCTCATTTCGATGCGTATTCAGTTCATTCATGGGACCCTTCGCCTAGAAGCATGCCAGGAGCCGCTCCTTGTACGTGTTTCTCATGCATCGGCGTCCACTCCCCGCCCTCATCAACCCTGGGACACCACATATCACAAGCTTGGATAACTCAATTTGGAGTTGAAGCAAGAATTAGAATGCTGATCTTGACAGCTTGACCTCTGTGTACTCATCAAGCCATATCTCAGGCTGTAGGAATGTTGATGGGCTGAAATTTTGAGAGTTGATAGTTAAGACCCAAATCTACAACTTTGATGAAGAACACTTTTTTAGATTCTGAGGTCTAGTAGGTCATATTGGGCTAGCAAGTCAGTACAGAGGAGCTGAAATTGGGCTTGAGTAGTCGTAATGATTGGGTTATATCTTAGGCCATAGGAGGCCAAAGTTCAAGTGGGCATTTGATAGCCAAGACAAAGGCCTACAACTTTCATGAAG
This sequence comes from Ormosia emarginata, assembly GCA_029884605.1. NCBI lineage: Eukaryota > Viridiplantae > Streptophyta > Magnoliopsida > Fabales > Fabaceae > Ormosia > Ormosia emarginata. The sequence goes on from JAQQTP010000074.1 coordinate 7,694,435, forward strand.
GCCACTTTTTGAGAATCTATCGGCAAGCATGAGTTTGTCACCAAATTATTTTATGCAAGTGAAGACAAGCATTTTTTGCAATCATCCACATACTCCTCAATCATCCACTTAATCATCTACTCACTCCTTAATTATCCACCCACTCATTGTCCCACTCATTGTCATCTTTTGCTTGTGATGCTCGATAAAAGGTAGCCTTGGCTGTCTATTAGGGTAATCTTGGTTGGAGAACAAGATAATGTTATTATGTTATTTTCATGTTATAATTTTCTTTTGTTGCAAATAGAAGTTATGATCATCATCATCATTTTCTTCTTCTCTCTTTCTTTCTTCTTACTCATGGGTAACTAATCTTCATCTTGCTTGGGTGAAGAGGTGAAGCTTTTGGTAATAAAAATAAGGTTAGATTAATTTCTTTCTTGTGCTTAAATGATATATTATCAAGTGATCATTATATGTGTTGTATTTTGTTTCCAATCAATTTAGAAACCTTCCTTGTAAAGTGGAGTTCTTGATTCATTGTAGACAAGTAGTTTGGCATAATGAATGCTTGAACCCATTTACAAGTGTTGGTAGATAATTAAAGGAACCATAATATAACTACGTATATAATTCTAAATGGACTTTGAATGTTTTATTTTCCGATTGGAACCTCCATTGTGTGTAGATTTCAATTGAGTTATAAAAAGAATTAATCTTGTCCTCAATTTATTATCAAAAATGGATCTCCTAACCCAAACAAGTTCTTTAATTTAATTGTGAACAAGTTTTAATATTTTTATTGTTGTGACAAAGCCTTTCCTTACCTCAAAGAATTTTTCTTCATCAATTCCCTGTGGATCGACCTCAGACTCTCGAGAAATTTATTACTTGAGACAACCTGCACTTGGGTTTGCATCCTTTAATCCGCATCAAACATCCATCTAATCAACCGGGGCTTTGCATCCAGCTTCTTCATGAGAAACTTCAAAGTTGCATGATCTGAAAACACAACCACTCTAGAACCAAGTAGATATGATCGAAATTTATCAAAAGCAAAAATAATTTCTAAAAGTTCTTTTTTAGTTGTGGTGTAGTTGGCTTGTGCAGGGATGAACTTGCAAAAATTCATATTTTTACGATTCATTATTTTGGGTTTTTCATTCTCTTTAATCTTTTTAATTGGATTTTTTCTTGAGTTTTGTTATATTTTTAGTATTTTAAATTGTGTTTTGATTGTGTTTTTTTAAAAGTATTTTTGTAGGTAATTGTATATGGAAAGAATAAGCATTAGAAGAAGCAAGAAAAGAAGCAGAAAATTTAATTCAAAAGCCCAACGCTCAAGCGCTGGGCCTTCAGCGCTTAAGCGCGCAACGCGCGCAGGAGATTTCCTTTTAATAGGCTTGCGCTTAAGTGCTGGAAACCTAGCGCTTGAGCGCTAAACGCATAATAGAGCACGTTAATTCTTTATAAATATAAAAGTTAAGCCAAATTGAACACACGCTTACACGCTTGGACAAAACGCAACAGTCGTGAAGAGGCACAAACCCTATTGTGGTGTGGGCATAATTAGGCTTGAAGATTATGAATTTTCTTCAACCTTTCCACCTTTCTACAATGGAGTTTGTCATATTCTTCCCATTGTGTTCTTTTTTTTTCATGTGTAACTAAACCTCTTTTGTTAGGGAGATGATGAATCTTGATACTTTGATAATGTAACTTCTTTTATGGGTTTAATTTATGTTTCTATTTCATGATTTACGTGTTTATCTTTATTCTTAATGCATTTCTAAATCTGATCAATTTGGGAATGATCTTTTGGGTTGATGTATAATTTGAAAAAAATTGCATAAACCTAGAACATATGATACACAACATAATATCTACAATCGCTAGGAATAGACATTGTGGGTTATGTGGTCTTTTGTTTAATTCCCTCGTTTTTTATGATGCCTTTCTATTTGGGGTAAGACTAAGGGATTAGTTAATTCCAAACAGTGTAAGAGGATTGATATATTAAGGGATTGGGTATTAATTAATTTTGGGAATTGACCATAAATCATTGAAATAGAACATAGTTAAACTAATATTTGAATGTGCATTTAAAGAGTTCAAGTGAAGTCTGAACCCTAACACTTTCCCATCATTCTTTTCAACCCTTGCTTATTTTAATTGTTTTTCTTTAATTGTTTCATTCTTGTTTTTTGTCAAATCTTATCTTTTGTGAAGCCTAAATAGTGTTAGTTTAACAAAATTGGTAATTGACAATATAATCCTCGTGGGACGATACTCTTTTCACTACTTTATTACTTGTTGCGATTCGGTGCACTTGCCGATTTTACACATCATGCAGCATCTAAAGTCCTCGAAGCATAAGAGGTGACATGAGTTACTTTGCTGACCCGCTGTGCAAGGACAACTCCCAATGCATAATTAGAGGCATCACACATGAGCTCAAATGGGAGTGTCCAATCTGGTGGTTAGATGATAGGTGTACTGGTCAATGCTCGCTTCAGGTGATTAAAGGCATTCTTGTACCTTTGGTCAAAGTGGAACTCCACATCTTTTTGTACTAAGTTGGACAGCGAAAGGGTAATTTTTCTTAAATCCCTTATGAACTGCCGATAGAAACCTGCATGACCAAGGAAAGAACGAACCTCTCGCAAGCATATAGGGTAAGATAGGCATAAAATGACATTTATTTTTGTAGGATCTACCTCAACACCCATGCTAGATACTACATGCCCTAAAACTATACCCTGCTCTGCCATGAAATGACATTTCTCAAAATTCAGAACAAGGTTAGTCTCAATGCACTTACGTAAAACCTGAGCCAAACTATCCAAACATGCATCAAAGGAAGAGCCATAGATAGTAAAATCATCCAAAAACACATCCATGCAACTCTCTAAAAATTTAGAAAAAAATACTTACCATACACCTTTGAAAGGTGCCAGGAGCGTTGCACAGACCGAAGGGCATCCTCCAGTATGCAAATGTGCCAAATGGGCAAATGAAAGTGGTCTTCTCTTGGTGTTTTGGGGATATATGAATCTGAAAATAGCCCGAATATCCATCTAAGAAATAGTAATGCAACTTGCAAGCCAGCCTCTCCAATATTTGATCAATAAAAGGCAAGGGAAAAAGATCTTTCCTAGTGGCCTGGTGAAGCTACCTATAATCAAAGCAAACCTACCAACTATTATGAATTCTTGTTGGTAGAAGCTTATTACTTTGATTTGCAACTACTGTGACCCTGGATTTCTTTGGAACAACCTGCACGAGGCTCACCCATTTACTGTCAGATATGGGATAAGTAATGTCAGCTTGCAGCAGCTTGGCCACTTCCTTTTTCACCACATCCAGAATCAGGGGGTTTAGTCTCCTTTGGAATTGCTTCACTGGTTTGGTACCTTCTTCTAATAAAATCCTATGCATGCATGTGGAGGGACTAATACCAAGAATATCTGCAAGTGTCCATCCAATGGCTTGTTTATTCCGCCTCAAAACCTGCAGCAATTTTTCTTCTTGTTCAGGTTGCAGATTCTTAGCAATAATCACTAGTAGTTTCTCACTATCTCCCAAATATACATATTTAAGATGGTCTGGCAAAGTTTTTAACTCTAAGGATGGTGGCTGCACAATGGAAGGTAGCAAGGTATTTGAAACAACTAACTCAGCAGCATTAAATTTAGCATAAATCTCATTTTTACATGCTGCATCATTCAAGTGAATAGTTGCATCATCACTTATTACTGCATAAATCTCAGCATATGCAACACATGGATGTGTCACAGGTAATAGAATCCAAAAAGTCAACAATATCAGGGAATTCAACATACATATCAGCATAAGCATCATAAATTAGCATCTCAAACATATCAACATGGAAAAATGAATGCTCCTCTAGGGGATGTCTTATGGCATAAAAAATGTTAAATTGTACCATATCATCGCCAAATTCTATAGAAAGGGTACCAGTATGCACGTCTATCTTGGTCTTTGTTATCTTGAGGAATGGTCTGCCTAGAATCAATGGAGTGTGATTTGTTAAAGACTCATCTTCCATGTCCAAAATGTAAAAGTCCATTGGCAAAATCAGCTCATTCACCTAAACTAACACATCTTCCAACACTCCTACAAGATGAGTAGTGGTCTTATTTGCCGACTGAATCACTATACCAGTGGGTTGCAAAGTGCTAATATTCAAAGACTTATAAACTGACATAGGCATGACATTAATAGAAGCACCTAAATCTAGCATTGCATGTTCAAATATGGAATTGCCTATCGTGCAAGGGATTGTGAAAGTTCTAGGATCTTTGCATTTCTGTGGCATGCTTAGCTAAATTTGCAGAAGCATTTCTACCCATGCTAATCTTCTCAGTACCCTTAAGTCTTCTCTTGTGAGTGCACAACTCCTTGAGGAATTTTGCATACTTGGGAATCTGCTTGATTGCATCCAAGAGGGGGATATTGATTTCCAACTTCCTAAATGTCTCCATGACTTCTCTTTCCATTTATGCTTGCACTGTCTGCTTAGACTATGTGACCCTATTTAGGAAGGGTAATGGAATAGCCAGATCTAAATTCTTTACACATTTCTTCTGTGTCATGGATTTCTGGACCGAGCCATCTATTTTCTGTGAATTTTGCTGTTTCTGGTCACTCTTTGGTTGCTGCACTAGTAGCTCTAGTTGTGGCAGACTAGGACCATCAACTTCTTTGCCACTTCTCAAGGTAATAGCACTTACATTGTCTCTTGGGTTATTGACTGTTTGTGAAGGCAATTGGCTTGACACTTTACTTTTTACCTCACTCACAGTGGTTGCCAACTGCCCAATCTGAGTCTATAGATTCAGAATGGTGGCATTGACATTTTGTTGGAATTGTATTTTGTTAGTGGCCATCAGTTTCATCAAATCTTCCAATGATAGCTTGGCTAGAGTGGCTTGGACAAACTACTGCATAGGTTATTGCTATTTGAATATAGGTGGTTGGTATTTGTTATTAGAACCTGCAGCTTGGTATCTAAATTGCTATTGTTGCTGCTGTTGTTGGTGGGTCTGTTATTGCTGACCATAATTCCTATATCTCAAGTTGGGATGGTCCCTCTAGCCAGTGTTATAAGTACTAGAAAATAGATCATATTTGGGCTGTTTTTGTGACTGTTGTAACACCCTAATACCGATAACCTAGTATATCTGCATATACCTGGATAAACATTATTAGTTATGCTACTTTTAACTTAAACATCATACTAATCCATATCATTTAAGCAAATAATAATGGAGAGCCTTGTAGAAAACTAAAAGTTATACATACATTCTTGTCTTAGAAGGGCTCATAGTATCCATAAACTTTTCTATACAAACTATAGCAGTATAAATAAATACAAGCTTTCTCTACCAAGCATAAAATCTAAACTACTAGTCTTTATACTTTTTCTTCTTTCCCTTTGAAGAGCATCCTCTTGGATTTACAAGGCAACAACCGGGGTGAGAAATCACATTTCTCAGTATAAGCAACGAATACCAACAATTTAAACATTCACAAAGAATAAACCAAACTATTACATAAGAATATAGGCCTCAACTTTATGCAATATTCAGAATGTAATCTAAACTTAACTTGTACTATACAACAACAACGACGATATCAAATAACTGCCCATACAACCATATGATATCATCAAGAAAGACAATTGCACATACAACTATCACCGAAGGCAAATGCAACACAAACACAACAAGAGCACAATTTTCAATCCAAATAAGTATTAAATTATGAAATGATGTATGTTTATGTTCAAAGAAAAGTGTATAATAGGGTGAGTACAATGTTGTGAAACTTGGCTTTTCCCTTGGGTAGGGAGGGAATCTGGTACAATGACAAGTAACCTCCTATAACCTACCAAGTAGGGAGGGAATTTGCTATCATATCACGTAACCTCCTATAACCTACCAAGAATTGGGTGGATATTGCCACCAAAAACTAAGTGGATGTCTCCACTATCTGAACTCTAGGAATAACAAGTCTTCGTGCAAAATGATGTGTGTGCAAATGCGGAGTTATGTCCTAACTCTAACATAACCACCACATAACTCTATACTAAGTCCATCTTTGCATTACTAACTCTACCTTAGCTCTATGGGAGCATTTCATGCACTACGACATTTAACTAATGCCAACTAGACTTAGTACTCTTTCTATCTTTGCATTACTAGCTCTATCTCATCCCTATGAGAGCATTTCATGCACTAAAGTCTGTTACTTTCCCATAAATGGAAGATGGTGTTTCTCTCATAGAAATACCTCTATTAGTGTCTTGATACACTCTAGGAAGCATATAAAAGGGATTCTAGCAAGTAAGGAAATTCCATTTCAACAAGATTCATATCTTGACATTTTGTTGGTTTATCACCTAAAAATGATGCTTTTCATGAATACACCAATTGTACATTCTAACTTATATAATTCTGAAATTGTATAGGTAAATAGCCTTATGTCTTAGCTTTCAAATGCCACTAGAATCAAGTCATTTTGATATCGGTAGCTCGAGTTATTATAAAAACACTATAGGCTGTCAGAAATAAGTTCTCTCTATTTTGGGTTTATTCGAATAACCATGGTGTTATTCGAATGACACCCACGAAATTTCAATTCCTGGAGCTCTCTGTGATGCTTTATTTGAATAGCAACCTTGTTATTCGAATAAGGCACTGTAGAATAGTAATCCTGGAGCTGAAAATAGCCGTGTTTCCTGTTCTATTAATTCCTAAACAAGATCCAATCCTTAACTCATGGATTCTAGGTGATTTCTAATCACAACTAAGGTTCCTAATCACATAGCAACCTTCACATGAACTCCTAACTCATCTAGAATGAATTTATGGCTAAGAATCACAACTCAAATACCCATTTCTCAATTTCCATCACAAGGAGTTTCATGGACACTCCTAGGATTCCAACTATCCACAATGCCTAGACTAGCTCAAATACAATCATACTTCAAGTTTCTAATGAATTCTTCTAACTCCAACTCTAAGAAACTCATCCAATCCCATTTTCTATCTCAAACCCATATGCCTCATACATGAAGAAAAGAATAGAAAATGAAGAACTAGATAGCAAACACCCCTACCTCTTATCTTGAATGATGAAATTCAAGCTTGGCCTTTGTCCTTGAGCTTTTCCTCTTCCTCTTTCTCTCCTACGGCTGTTGCCACTTCTTCCTCTCTTTCTCTCTTTTCTTTTTTTTTTTTTTTTAGTTCTCTGCCATGGGAAGGAAAACAAATATAAGAAGCAAATTCCAATTTTGCTTCTTATAAGATAACCACTAATGTGGTATTGGAAAATCTCAATCTGCTATGAACACTTAAATTCCTCTAAATCCAAGTTCCTAACTTCCAACAGATTCAAAATAAATCCCAAGATTCATTAAAAATCATGTTGTACTTTTTCTCTATTTTTTCATATCTGTTGGGGGTCAATTTAGTATTAAAATACAAAACCAGTATGCCTAAAAATACCACATTAACTCTAAATATCTTAAAATTTTAACTACACCATACTTAGCTCATTTGTGACTTAGAAAAAAATTATCCACGCCTGTTTCCCTTCCAATAGTAGTTTATGTTATTTTCTGAGTCATTTTATACCACTTTTCGCATCTTGGGTTGCAATAAAGTACCTAAACTAACTCAGTTTGTCACAAAACTTAACTAATATGCCAAAACAAGTATCAGACTACCTATGTAACCTTATACAAGCCTAACATGATTTTCAAGATGTTACAACTGTTGATATTGGGGTCTACTAAGAAAAATACCAACTGCTGCAACAGATTGATCTGGAAAAACAGAACCACTATCCTGAAGTATGGGGCATGCATCAGTAGGGTGAGATGAACAAGAGCAAATGCCACAAACAGTTGCAGCCATCTGCATAGGTGGTTGTTGTCCCACTACTAACTGCCTCACCAAAGATGTTAATTCATCAAGTTTGTGTTCCATTCTCTGTTGGTCTACATAAGACAATTGAACCTCATTAACTCCTTTGGTTGAGGTAATGATCCATGTGCCAAATTGTTTGGTGTTTGCTGCCATGTTTTCTATCAAATCTCTTGCTGCAGTAGGGGTCTTGTCTACTAATGCTCCTCTAGAGGAAGCATCCACCATGCTTCTGTCCATTGGCAGCAAGCCCTCATAGAAATATTGAATCAAGAGCTGATCACTGATTTGGTGGTGTGGACAGCTTGACATAACTTCTTGAATCACTCCCAGTATTCATGCCAAGTTTCACCTGAAATTTGTCTGATGCCACATATGTCTTTCTTGATTGCAACAGCTCTAGAGGTAGGAAAGAATCTCTCCAAGAACAACCTCTTCATGTTATTCCAACTCATGACTGAACCTGGTGAAAGATAAAATAACCAATCCTTGGTTGCATTAACAAGTGAGAAAGGGAATGCCCTCAGTTTAATGTGCTCCTCATGGATCTCATGCGGCTTCATAGTTGAACAAACTACATGGAACTCCTTTAGGTGCTTATAGGGATCCTCACCTACAAGACCATGAAACTTGGGCAACAAGTGTATCAATCTAGATTTTAACTCAAAATAAGCATTAAGGTCAAGATATTGAATGCACAAAGATTGGTAAGTTACATCAGGAGGAGCAAGTTCCTTAAGGGTCCTATTATGCATATTATTAGCCATGGTTTCAGAATTACTTAAGATCTCAGGTTCACTCTTAAATTCAAGATCAAATTCAAGTTCAAAAGCAATTCTTGCACTTAGCCTACGAGCTCTAAACAACCTATGCAAAGTCCTATCAATCTCAGGATCAAAATCAAACAAGTTATCAGGATTAGACCTAGTCTTGCATTAACTAGGGTTATAGAGGTGTCAGAATGCTAAAAACACAAAAATATGCAAATCTATACTACAGAAACGGCTAGAAAAAATAAAAAACTCATCAAATGAATTTTAAAAATCATAGGACCACCACAGAATGAAAACTACACTGATTTAGAAAATTATTATGCAACGAAAATATTTCAAAAATTGAAAAAGTTGTCTAAACAATGGAATTTGGCCAAAAAACACAGAGCCAATGATATGATTTGATTGGTCTTGATCATTGAATTTTTTTTATCAACTGGCCAAAATTCAGGTCGTTCAGAGTTACCAAAACAATTATTGAAATTATTGCTATGTCGCCAATTTTCTCAAAAACCCTATCAGATGATGGAATTTAGCTAAAATTCGACTGGATGATCTAGATCACCTTGCTCAAAATGATAATTTAACCTTGGAGACCAAGTCTCAGCTTCAAACTCCACAATCAGATCCACACTAGTCTGCCTCTGCACCTGACGAAATCAAAAAATGGTGAAAAAGTGCTAGCTGGGTATGAAACAGTGATAGGCAGTTAGGAACACGTCCAAAATGATTGGATGACACTTATAAGGAGATCTTGTAATGCAATTATCAATAAAGGCAACAAAAAATGATCAACAACAGTAGTAACCAATGTAATAGTAACCAATAGCAGAATGCAATGCAATGCAGCAGAATGATCAACAATAGTTACTTGTTAGTAAGAAGAAAAGTTAGTATGGTCACTTAATATGATCATATTGCAGTTAACAATCCTCCACAATGACGCCAAAATTTTGACCAAGCGTCGAACTCAATCAAAATTATAACCAAGTTATACCTATAACTTGTAGTATAAGAAACAACACCGGATCGTCTCTCAAGGATTTTAAATGCAATTTGATCAGATCAAGCTAAAATTGGGGAGAGGAATTCGAGAACTCAAAGCATGTAAATAGCATAATTAAAGCAAGAAATTCAATTAAAAGAACAATCAATTCAGAAACCTATCCAAAATTGGGTTGATTCCATCATAGATCTTTCATCAAACAGTTGAAGTGCATTTGAATGGTTAATTCAAATTTAACCAAAATCTCTGCATTAAATCCAAAATTCATACTAGATAATCATCTAGAATTTAATTAACAATTGATACATAAATTTACAATCGCACAACTCATGTTAGATCTATTTTAATTTGAAAACTGAATTCAATTAACCTAAGCACAAATCAGTAACCTAACCTCTATAATTCCATGATTAGTTCATAACAATCAGTCTTAAATCCATCATAATTCTCAATCTTAAATCAAGACCCAATCAGATCAAACATAAATAGAATTACCATTCATGCATTCAAGATTAAGAAGAAGAATAAGAAGAATCCAAATGTAATTCAACACAAAAATAGAACCAAGATCTCAAGAACCTAAACCACAATTTCTTCAAGAATCTCTGAATTGATTATAGGAGTTTAGCCCTCTATAGCTATCACCAAGAAGGAGCTTGAGGAAGAAGAGAGAAGAAGATAGAAAAGTCTAGAATGAAGGTGAGAAGTGTGTGTGAAGAGGTAGCCTCGGATTTCTGCCCTCTCTTCTTCTAACTAACCCCTCTTTTGGCCTTGCCCCATTAAAAACCTGATGGGTACAAAGCTGGGTCATTTCTGAGCAATTGGGCCCAAGCCTTATGTTGATTGGAGGTCTACAACTCAAGTTATGGACAAATCATTCTCAAAGGATCTTTGATTTTGTTAGCTGACTTCAAGGGAAGAAAACTTTATCGAAATATCATAGTTTGGAGAAGCTATCTCATATGAATTGGAGATATATCTCTTAGGTTGCATTTGCCACTGGTATCAGGCCCAAATCACATCCACAACCCAAGTTATGCCTTGATTAGTGCACACTACTCGGGTTCCATTGACAAAACTCGTGTTTTGACTTCCAAGCCCAATTAGCTCCTTTAGATGTCCAAATTAGCCCTGGAGCTTTGCATGAAAGTTGTAGAGATCTCTCACATGTTTCCTTCAAGGTAAAATACATAATTTTTAAACATCTAGAAGTCAAGATATAACCAAAATATAGAAACAGTGTAAATTCTTAATGATGCTAGAAAAGATCAATTAAGTCCAATATGAGCCCAAACTTACAATACATGACCAAGCTCAATCAATTAAGTACACAAAGAGTGTAAATGAATAAAAATAAGGGTCTATTAATGTTGAAAATATGTGATTATCATCCCACCTCTAGATTCACATGTCCCAAAAACTGCACTTTCTTCATCAAAAACTCACACTTTGACAGCTTGGCGAACAATTTCTTTTCATTTAGGATTTCTAGAACTACCCTAAGATGTTCCTCATGTTCTTTAGTTGTATTTGAATAAATGAGAATATCATCTATAAAGACAACAACAAATTTATCAAGGTATGGTCTAAAAATCTTGTTCATGTAATCCATGAAAACGGCAAGTTGTTAATCCCATTTTACATCGCAAGTGCACAGGTCGTACAAGTAATAAAATGATAAGTAAAGTATCGTTCCCATGAGGATATTGGCTAAATCCAATGCTAAATGTTGACCAATAGCTTAATTAACTCTATTTAAGAACATTCATTAAGGTAAAAGGTGTGTGGAATAACTAAGGTATCAAAGACTAAAATTGTAATAAATTGTGATTAAGATACATTGATTAAAGAATATGGGACCCTTCTTCACTCACTATTTCAATTAGTAATATGCAATTCTTATAATCAACATAAATGAAATGGCATTGTTATTATAAGAAACTGACTTACTTAAAAGTCTATGTCTAGGTCAATTAATCATGTATCATTTGCCTAGTTCACTATGTTTCCATGAGAGCTAGAGCAAATGACACTCATTAAGGAATATTCTCAAACACTTGTTGTGCATGACCAAGGGGTATATTTCCATCTCATTAGCTAATTAACTTACCCAACCATTTGAATGAAGCTAAACATGTATCAACCATATTCATGATCTAAAACCTAAATCCATATGTCTAGTTCAATAGATTTAATCAAATCACATTAAAAGTTAGTCAAACAATCAAGAGCATTAAGATTAATATGGTTGAACAAAACCATTCATCAATGTTAACTCAAGGAGTTACAAAATCACCAATATTCATAGAAGGATCCAAAGGAACCCAAAAATACAGCTTAGCTATCCATAAAACATGAAAATCTAACAACAATAATTATGTTCATGATACAAGAAGAGAGAAAGTAAATGGAATTGGAAGAAAGCTCAATGATTGTGGATCCTTGATGCTTGAATCCCCTCCTTGAAGAACTTGGCCTCTAAGTTGGATTCCTTTTACTTCCTCCTAATCTTGAAATGAAACCCTAGCTGTTGTTTTCTATTTAAAATTGGCTCCCCCTTTGAATGCTCTTAAAACAGTATATATAGGCAAAGATATTAGTTGTGCATCGCGTGGTGCTAGTATCGGGTTTAAGCATGTGACAGGTTGATGTTAACACGCCGCGACATAACACAGCTTGCACTGCAGCGTTTGTTACTAAATCACTCATTGGGCCTTCTCCTCTAATGTTGGTCAAAATCTTCCATCAATTCACTTGTTCGGAGTGCTTCCTACAATTGAGAAATCACCAATTTAATAACAAGTGCAATTTTAATTAATCTCACAAAGATTGACAAGATTTTCTCAAGATCATATAGGAAGATTTCAAAATTGAATTCGATGAATATGAGCCTAAAATCTTCCAATTATGCATAACAACAAGGATTAAGTTATCTATAGAGCATAGATATAGTGTTGGGAATGATATGCCAAACTCAGGCGCAATTTCATTCCCAACGATGCCTGTAAACTCTGCCAAAATTTTGAAGTAAATCTCGGATCCCTATCCGAAACTATACTCGTAGGCACACCATGCAGTCTGACAATCTCTCCAATATACAGTCGGGTCAGCTTTTCCAAACTGTATTTTATATTGATCGGGAGGAAATGAGCCGATTTCGTAAGTCGATCAACTATTACCCAAATCGAGTCATGTCCTATCCTTGTCCTTGGCAATCCCACAACAAAGTCCATTGCGATGCTGTCCCACTTCCATTCAGGAATAGACAATGGTTGCAGCAATCCTGCAGGTCGTTGATGTTCCACCTTAGCTTTTTGACAAACTAAACAAGTCGACACACATCTAGTGATGTCGCTCTTCATTCCATGCCACCAGAACAATTTCTTTAGATCTTGATACATCTTAGTTATTCCTGGGTGTATACTCAACTTGCTGGTGTGAGCATGTTCCACAATATATCGCCTAAGCTCTTGGTCACGGGGAATACAAACTCTACCTCGGAATCTCATAATTCCATCCGTCCCTTCTTCGAACTCTGTTTCCTCGCCTTGTTTCATTTGTTCTCTTATCCCTTGCAAGAATTCATCGGCCTTCTGCTTTTCCCGTATGTCATCCATTAGTTCACTCGAGATGGTAACCATATTCATACAAATCTTTCCGGGTTCCAACTTAACAAACGACCATACATCCCTAAACTACTCTATGAGGTCTCTTTCCTTGATCATCAAGGCAGAAACACTGATGGTCTTTCTGCTCAAAGCGTCCGCTACAACGTTCACCTTGCCAGGGTGGTACAACAACTGGAAATCATAATCCTTCAAAAATTCCAGCCACCTTCGTTGTCTCATATTCAGCTCTTTCTGGTCATACAAGTACTTCAAGCTCTTATGGTCACTGAAGATGTTGAACGTCGCTCCATAAAGGAAATGTCTCCATATCTTCAGAGCAAAAACCACAGCTGCCAACTCCAAATCATGAGTCGGGTAATTCTTCTCATGCACTCGCAACTGTCGCGAAGCATAGGCCACCACTTTTCTGTGTTGCATAAGAACAGATCCCAATCCTTGATACGAAGCGTCACAGTACACCTCGAACGGTTCATTCAGATCAGGTAACACCAACACGGGTGAGGTAGTCAGTCGCTTCTTCAACTCTTGGAAACTCTGCTCGCAGCTATCAGTCCATTCAAAAGTCTGATTCTTCTTTGTCAATTGGGTGAGTGGCCCGGCAATCTTAGAAAATCCTTCAATGAACCTCCGGTAGTATCCGACTAAACCCATAAAACTACGAACTTCCGTCACTGACTTCGGTTGTTCCCACTGTAATACTGCCTCTACTTTTGACGGATCTACCGCAATTCCTTCTTTTGAGATCATATGACCCAAAAACTTCACCTCATCAAGCCAGAACTCACACTTCGACAGTTTGGCATACAGTTCTTTCTCCCTCAAAATTTGAAGAACAATGCTGAGGTGTACAACATGATCCTCCTGATTCTGGGAGTATATCAGGATATCGTCAATGAAGACGACAACAAACTTGTCCAAGTAAGGACGAAAGATCCTGTTCATGTAGTCCATGAAGATAGCAGGTGCATTCGTAACACCAAACGATATTACAAGGTATTCATAATGACCGTATCGGGTACGAAAAGCAGTCTTGGGTATATCCTCTATTTTCACTCTTATTTGATGATACCCAGATCTCAAGTCGATCTTCGAAAACACTGCTGCTCCCTTTAGTTGATCCATTAAGTCGTCAATTCTTGGGAGAGGATACTTGTTCTTGATTGTCAATTTGTTCAATTGCCTGTAATCCACACACAATCGTGAGGTGCCGTCCTTTTTCTGAACTAACAACACCGGTGCTCCCCACGGTGACACACTCAGCCTAACAAACTGTTTCTCCAAAAGCTCTTCTAGTTGTTTCTTGAGCTCTGCTAATTCCGTTGGTGACATCCGGTAAGGTGCTATAGACACAGGACCAGCTCCCGGTACTAGATCAATAGCAAACTCAATCTCACGTGCCGGTGGTAAACCAGGTACTTCTTCATGGAAGATTTCAGGAAATTCCTTCACAACCGGAATAGTGCTCAAGTCAGCCTCACTCTCGACTTTCAAAGAAGATAGTAGCATGTACCCCTGAGCTCCTTCTTTCAAGAAAGCTCGCGCTTGGTTGACCGTCAAGTATCTAGAATTCTCATCCACAGGAAAGACTATGGTTTTACTAGAACAATCTAACAGAACATGGTTGGAAGATAACCAGTCCATCCCTAGGATTATGTCTAACTGTGACAAAGGTAAACAGATTAGATCAACAGAAAAAACTCGACCTTCAACAATCAAAGGACATTTAAGACAGAATTTGGTAGTAACTACGGGTTTATCAGTAGGGGTTGAAACAATCAACTCAAAAGGTAGTTCAGACACAGGTAATCCAAGTCGTAGCACACAGTCATATGATATGAAAGAATGGGTTGCCCCAGAGTCATACAGTACTTTTAAAAGATTACCTTCTATGGCGCCTTCTCCTTGAATCAAGTCTTCAGATTCAGAAGCTTCAACTCCACTCATAGTGTAAACTCGACCTCCGGCTTGCGGTTTCTTGGCTCGAGTCGCATTGACTAAAGGCTCAGCCTTTGCTTGGTTGCAGTCTCTGGACACATGGCCCGGTTTGCCACACCTGAAGCAAATGATCCCCTTGATCGGGCAATCTCTTGTGAGATGATCTTTCCCACATTTCTGGCATTTAGGAGGATATGTCGTATTCTGACCAGTTCGGTTCCCAGTAGAACTGTAACATCCCAAAAATTAATAATTTCAGGATAAATAATCATTTTACAATATTTGGGATTTTCTAGAATTTTTCTGGATTTTTCTGAGAACGCAGAATATTTTAATATATTCCTCGTTTTGCGTGAAACTCGAGCAGAGTCGTGAAAACGACTGTAGTGCTTCAAAAATTGGAAAATTATGTGACGAATAGTCATTTTATAATATTTGAAATTTTTGGGAATTTTCTGGGAATTTTTCGGAACCGTCGAATATTTTAATATATTCCTCGTTTTGCGTGCACATTGGGCTGAGAATTGCTGAGACCAGTGTAACACTCCGGAAATTGATTATTTCACCATGAATAGTCATTTTCCAATATTTGTGATTTATGTGAATTTTTTCGGAATTATCCGGGAACGATGAATATTTTAATATATTCTTCGTTTTGCGCGAACATTGAGCAGAGTCATGAAAATGACTGTAATGCTTTAAAAATTAGAAATTTATATGACGGATAGTCGTTTTATAATATTTGCAATTTTTGAGAATTTTCTGGGAATTTTCTGGAAACGTCGAATATTACAGTATATTTCTCGTTTTGCGTCTTGTATTGACCGAACAGGAAAACGCGATGTTTTCTCTGCGAACCTTGGACTATGGACATGTCGACGGGGGATCTTACTAAACCCGAGGCTTGACACAGTTTACGAGGTTTCATAATTTTCGAGAAATTCTAACAGACAAAATAAATCAATACAGCGAAAAATTCATCTGTCAGATTAATTAAATACTGACTTCTGTCAACTGTAACTATTATCTATTGGATAATAGTGTGTAATAAAAATCCTATCACATTATCTAATGCAATCTACTTTATGTCTAATCCATCCACTTTAATTCAAATTTAGTAGTAAAATAATCAAAGCTTCCTTAAGAAGCTTTGACCTTACTTTGACCCATGTGTTTTGGCTTCCTTTGGAAGCCAAATTTCCCACCCTCTCTCTCTCTTTTACGTTGCAGCTGCCACCAAAGGGGAATGAATTTGATTTCATTTATCCAAATATTTAATTTACTACATTATCACCCAAAACACCTTTTTCTTTTTCATTTTACGTTTTCTCCTTCTTCCTCCTTCTTCCACATTTCTTTTTCTCCTCCCTTGTGCTCCACGGCCAGCCACCATCCAGCCCCTCCATCTTCACAAAAATTAAACAAATTACATTTTCTTACTCTCCCCACCATTCTAAACATCTTTCCCTCTTGGAGCTTCTTGAAAATCTTTCATTTTCACCATTTTCTCCAAGCTCCAACTTTGAGCATTTTGGGTAAGTTTCATGACCACTCTCCTTCTTCTCTTGATTTCGTGATTTTGGTTTCTTTGATGGTCATCCATGGTTGATTTTTTCAAGCTTTGGTATTTATTCTAACAAGTTACCATTTTTAGGGATTTTGGTGGCCAAATCCGAAATTACAAGAGCATTCTTGGAGCTCTCTTGATTTCTACACTCAAGTAAGAGGAAGACACTCCTCTTCAACCATTTTTAGCATCTAGGAACCTTGATTGTTTGATTTGTGGAAGAACCCTAATGAGGGTTGTTCTTGAATTTAATGATTAATTATGCTATGTGTTGATTTTTATTTATTTATGCTATTGGATTGAATTGTTGAATATAACGGAATGTTAGATTGGATTTAATGACTTGATATGGATGGAAAATGGTTGAATGCCCTCCTTGGTGGCCACGGTTTTGAGGCTAGCAAGTTAGGGAAATTGTGATAAATTGTAACAAGCATTGGATTTAAGGTAATCAATGTATAAAAATGGAATGTAATGGAAGAAGAATTTGAAATTGAAACCCAAGTGAAGCCACGGTTTTGGGGTGGAAAAATGGGGTAATTTATGGTTAATGTGCAATAAGTATAAGACTAGGATTAATCAAGTAACAAGATGGGATTTAATGGAAGAACAATTGGAAGTTGAAACTTCTATGGTGACTACGGTTTTGAAGCTAGGAATTTAGAGTTTTTGGTGAGTTAATTGATCAAGTGAATAATTTAAATGATTAAGGGAATGATGTAGAAGATTGTTGACTTGAAGAGACTTGAAATTGAATCAAATAGGAGGCCACGGCCTCTAGGGAATTTCTAGGCAAAAGTGTGATTTTAGTGAGTGGAGGCAATAGTAATTAAGTAATTGGAAGCCTAGGTAATGAAATGAATAATTAAGAAATTAGAAGAATTTATTATAATTAAGACTTTATAAAATTCAAAGGATTGAAAGTGAATCACTCATAAGACTTGAAAGAATTCTAATTGAGTTAAGAACATGAGAGTGTGAGGCTTAAGGGCTTACATAAAATGTGAATTATTGAAAATTGAATTGCCATAGTGTGCTAAATTGATTTTGAATAAGAACCTTGAAATGGGGAATAGATTCTAAGTTAGGATTCATAATGAACCTAATGACGTATTAATTGATTTGATATTGATATTATGTGATTATGGGTCTATGTGAGTGACCATTTATATATTGATGCTTATATTGGCCTAATGTGGCATATTATGGAATTGTATGAAATTGTGAATCATACATGTGCATGCATAGTGTCTTATGCATTGTGATTGTCCTTGTGGACTGTTGTAAGGCCTAGTTGCCTAGGAGATTGAACACACCTTAGTGCGGGTGCGAATAGACAAGTGTGGGTCGTGTTATGACCTCGGGGGCGTCGGGGTGCGGGTCCTCCACATGGACAATTTAGAGCTCCTCTGTACCGTGGGGCAAACCGATGCAAACACACCGACGATCCGGACTTGACACTGTCCTATATCGTGATCTAGTGAAGAATGTCTGTGCAATGCCATGATTGTGCACGATTTGATTTATAGCACTGGCCTCGGCAGCCGAGTCACAGACATGTCTCCTGATCTTTCTCTCCGATTGATTGAGTTTAGCTCCATGGAGTAGGGGTTTGAGAGAACATGCATATGACACATGATATGTATATACATTGTTGTTATTATCTGTTTTCCATATTATGACTTATCTGTTCATTACTGTAATGATTACCCGCCCGGATTTGTTTAATTGCTTTTGTTGGACTTACTCGTTAGTATTTGAATATCTTGTTTCGATTTGCTATTTGGGTGCGTGGCGCCGTAATGTTTCTAGCATGCTATAATTGGTAATGATGTAGGATGTCTTACCTCTTTCTGTGTTTCCTATATCTTTGTATGTCTGTTTTATACTTATATTGATAAAAGATCGTGAGGAAGATAAAGAGGGACCACACTTTGGTTGTTTGGATTGGGCGTTTGGGCAAGGTTTCTTCGGCTACGTACGAGTGCAGTTGCGTGGAAGTATTGATGCCTGACTTGTTGACTGGAACCCCGAGCGTCGTATGCGTATATGGGGTTGCGGCTTCGTCTGCTAGTAGTACCTATCCCTGGGTCACTACTCTTCCCCCTTTTGTGTTTTATTCCCGCTGTATTTCATTGGACTCTGTAATTGTTATATTTGTGTAAATTGACTATATATATATATAAGAGACATGATTTTATTTCAGTGGTTGTATCACGGCTTGGATACTGTTATATTTCTTTCGAGGCTCATATTTTCTACCTATGCAAATTGTCAAAAAAAAATATAGACTCCTGAGAATTTAAGTTACCGTATCATGACTGTGACACACTTGGATTTAGTAACTGTGGTGTAATGACGATTATGCTTCGGTTGCTACATCAAGGGGTGTTACAAGAACCTCCACCAATATGTTGTTGATTTCCTGTTGGTCGGGAATAAGGCTTCTTCTGGAAGCGGTTTGAACCACTGCCTCCACCTCTTTGGGACCGTACAGGCCCAAAGTTCCTGTTTCTCGAGTCTCTAGCCTGCTCCAAGGCTTCAACTTCATAGTAAGTGTCTAACAGTTCTGAGAATACCTTCATCTTCAGGGTAATCACAGCTTTCTTCACCTCATATCTCAACCCTTCGGTGAATTTCCAACATTTCCAAGCTTCATCAGTCTAATGCTGGTAGTGTGTCGAAAATTTCTCCAAGTTCTCAAACTTGGCTGCGTATTCACTGACAGTCATGTTCCCCTGTCTCAAGTTGAGAAACTCTAGCTCTTTCGCATGCCTCGCATTAGCAGGAAAATATTTGTCCAAGAACTTGTTCTTGAACACATCCCATGTGATGTCAGTTCCTTCGGCTTCCAAGGCTCTCTGAGCTCCGTTCCACCAATCTTCGGCATTGCCCACAAGCATAAAGGTTGCGTAGTTCACCTTCTTGTCTTCGGCACAGTTCATGCCACGAAAGACCTTTTCCAGCTCCTTGATCCATAGACTAGCCTTGTCAAGATCAAATTCTCCCTTAAACTGAGGAGGGTTGTGACGACGAAACTCTGCTAAGTTCTGTGCATCAGCAGTCGCCTCAAGTTGTTGAGTAGCTCGTTCTTATTGTTGAGCAGCACGCTCATTTTGCTGCGCGATGACTTCCGCCATTCGCTGCATTGCCTCAACAGCAGCTGTAATTTCCTCACCTCTAGCCATCTTACTCTTTTTCAACTCAGGTTAACTGAAAATCACAAGGAAGGTTAGAAAAATTCATTCAAAATACAAACCACAGAGATCTCACACAGCATAAACAAGACAGACTCATACACAAGACCCAAAGAAAACATAAACCGGGGCTCTGATACCAACTTAATGTAACGCCCCTTTTTGGGAGGAAACGTCACATTGTCAAATAAAATAAAATGCGGAAATTAAATAACTAGTCAATTAAGACCCGGTTCAGTTAATTAAATTTTAACCAACTTGATACTTTAATACGTGGGAAAAATGGCAGTATAATTTTTTTTTTATTAAATATGCGGAATGTGAATGAAAGTAAAGAATAAAACAGTAAACAGAATTTATACCTGAATAACACATACACTTATATATTGAAATATGACTATATTTTAAATACAAGCCTGGACATCTCCAAAAAGCAAAAACTATACCCAACCCAAGGTAATCATGCATATATATATCCATCATGCATATACAAAATATACAGCCCACCAAAAGTAATACATCAGGCCCCAAAAATAAAAACACTGGCAGCCATCAGTAGCCACTAGTGACATCAATCCCTCAGATGAGGAGGAACCATGTCCGGATCCTCAGCGGGATCTTCCTCTTCCGAGGAAACCTCCATTGGAACCACAGAAGCACGGGACGGGGCCCGAGCGGTGGAATCAAAGGAGTCCTCCCGTGGAGTGTAGTAGCGGTCGCCCCACATCTCACGGATGGGCAAATAAAACTCTAATCATAGGCTGATGTGGCAGGTGATCACGGGTGCCTCATGTCGTCTCCAAGCAAGGGCGATGGACACGTCTCCCAAGTAGACGCAACGGTCAGAGTTCAGGTTGATGTGCTAGCACTCTGGCCCTCCGAGGAAGGTCAGACGCACGTCACCCAGAAATCCTCGCATACGCGTCCCCATCGTCAACAGCAGATACTAATCACGTTCGGGCCAAAAGCCAGGGAAGTCAGGGGCTTCTAACTCGTTGTCGTCGTCTTCGGTAGATGCAATATATATATATATATATATATATATATATATATATATATATATATATATATATATATATATATATATATATATATATATATATATATATATATATATATATATATATACAGACAACAGATAAAAGAAAACACAGAAAGAGGTAAGACATCCTACATCATTACCAATTATAGCATGCTAGAAACAGGACGGCGCCACACGCCCAAATAGCAATTCAGAAATAGCTTACTTAAATAATAAGCAGTAATTTCACGGTAAGCAAATAAACAGTTCCAAGCAGATAATCATCATTTTAACCATTAAATCAATTATAGTTGTAGAAAATAAGAATTTACGATGACAGTGTATATCATGATTCACATGCATGCTTTCCTAATACCTACTCCATGGAGCTAGACTCAAACAATCGGAGAGAAAGATCAGGAGACATGTCTGTAAATCGGCTGCCAAGGCCAGTGCTATCAATAATATTCTCGTGCACAATCATGGCATTGTACAGACATTCTACACTAGATCACGATATAGGACAATGTCTCGGTCCGGATCATCGGTGCATTTGCATCGGTCTACCCCACGGGTAGGAGAGCTACCAACCTCCCATTGCGAGGAACCCGCGCCCCGACGCCCCCAAGGTCACCAATGACCTACACTTGTCTATTCGCACCCGCACTAAGGTGTGTTCAATCTCCTAGGCAACTAGGCCTTACAACAGTCCACAAGGATAATCACAATGCATAAGACACTATGCATGCACATGTATGATCCACAATCTCATACAATCCCATAATATGCCACATTAGGCCAATATAAGCATCAATATATATATGGTCACTCACATAGACCCACAACAACATAATATAAATACCAAGCCAATGGATGCATCATTAGGTTCATTACGAATCCTAACTTAGAGTTTATTTCCTTTCTTAAGGTTTATACTCAAAATAAATTCTTGTAATCAATTTAGCATTCCAAGGTAATTCAATCTCCTATAACTTACATTTCATTTGAGCTCTCAAGCCTCACACTCTCATGTTCTTTACCCACTTAGAATCACCTTAAGTCTTATGATGAATTCACCCTCGGTCCTTTAAAATTTATGGAGTCGTAACTATGATAAATTCTTCTAATTTAGAAATTGTCCATTTCCTTACATAGATCCCTAATTACCTAATTACTTATGTTTCCAAACATTAAAACCACACTTTCACCTAATAATGCCCTAGAGGCCGTGGCCTCCTAATGGATCCAATTTCAAATCCTTTCAAGTCATCATCTTGTACACCATTCCCTTGATTCTTTAAATTATTCACTTGTTAAATTAACTCACCAAAAACTCTAAATTCTTGGCTTCAAAACCATAGGCCTCATGGTGGTTTCCATTCCAAATTTTTCATCCATTAAATTCCATTTACTACATTGATTAATCTAAGTCTTACACTTGTTACACATTAACCATAAATCATCCAATTTTTCCACTCCAAAATCGTGGCACTCCATGTAGGGTATTCAATCATTTTTCATCCATGTTAACTCATTCAATCCATTCCAACATTCCATTGTACATAACAAATCAATCCAAGGTCACAATTATCACAAAACCAATGCATAAACATAATTAATCATCAAATTCAAGAACAACCCTCATTAGGGTTTTTCCACAAATCATACAATCAAGGTTCCTAGATGCTAAGAGAGGTTGAAGAGGAGTGTCTTCCTCTTACCAATGTGTAGAAATCAAATGAGCACCAAGAATGCTCCTTGTATTTTCGGATTTGGCCTCCAAAATCCCTAAAAATGGTGACTTGTTAGAATAAGTACCAAGGCTTGGAAAAAATGAAGCATGAATGGTCATAGAAGGGACCATCCACACGAAAATGAGAAGAGAGGGAGAGTGTTCTTGAACTTACCCAAAAATGTTCAAAGTTGGAGCTTGGAGAAAATGGTGAAGATGATGGAATCTCAAGAAACTCCAAGAGGGAAAGGTGTTTAGAATGGTGAGGAAAGTAAGAAAATGTATTTAGAATAATTTTTGTGATGGATGAGGGTGGTGAGGAGTGGTGGCTGTGTGGTGTAGGAGAGAAATGGAGGAGAAGAAGAAAGGAAGAAGAAGAAGAAGAACGTAAATGTGGAGAGAGAAATAGGTATTAGATGAAATGAATTAAAGTGTATAATTGGTTAAGTGAAACCAATTCATTTCCCTTCCTAGTGGGCTGCTGCTGACGTGAAAGAGAGAGGAGTGGGTGAGGAATTGGCTTCCAAAGGAAGCCAAAGCACATGGGTCAATGTTTGGGTCAAAGCTTCTTAAGGAAGCTTTGATTATTTAACCATTAAATTTGAATTAAAGTAGATAGATTTGACATAAAGTAGATTACATTAGGATAATGTGATAGGATTTTTATTACACACTATTATCCAATGGATAATAGTTACAGTTGACAGAAGTCAGTATTTAATTAATCTGACAGATGAATTTTTTGCTGTATTAATTTATTTTATCTGTTAGAATTTCTCAAAAATTGTGAAACCTCATAAACTGTGTCAAGTCTCGGGTTTAGTAAGATCCCCCGTCGACATGTCCATAGTCCAAGGTTCTCAGAGAAAACATCGTGTTTCCCTAGTTCTGCTCAGTGCACACGCAAAACGAGGAATATATTAAAATATTCGACGGTTCCGGAAAATTCCCAGAAAATTTCCAAAAATTGCAAATATTATAAAACGACTATTCGTCATATAATTTTCCAATTTTTGAGGCACTACAGTCGTTTTCCCGACTCTGCTCGAGTTTCACGCAAAACGAGGAATATATTAAAATATTCGTCGTTTCCGAAAAATTCCAGAAAAATTCACATAAATCACAAATATTGGAAAATGACTATTCGTGGTGAAATAATCAATTTTCAGAGTGCTACACTGATCTCAGCAATTCTCGGCTCAATGTGCACGTAAAACGAAGAATATATTAAAATATTCTACGTTTCCGTAAAATTCCAGAAAAATTCCTAAAAATCAAGAATAATATAAAATTAATATTTATGATCAATTAGATATCTTTCGGGATGTTACACCTTTTCCAACACATTTGTGATCTAGAAACAAACTCTCCATATTTATTTCCTTTAATTGAGAAGTTTGAGCTAATTCTAGAGCTAATAATAGTTATATTTCACACATAGTGTTATAGCAAAGTGACTAAATGTGCTCAGAAGGCCACAAAATTACACAAGCATGTTAAGTATTTCTGTAACGAAATACAAAGCTAACATTTTTTCATGGGTGTCATATTTCTCCCCTCCTTTTTAGAATTTTGTCCCCAAAATTTGCTCGCTATCAACACTTAGTCTTTCACAACTAAAGTACCAAGATCTCCATCAGACATCATACTCAAAGGAATCTCACCTTCCATAGTGATATATAACTCATCTATCTCAATTCCTAAGCGAGTTCAATCATTCCAATTGGACCTTCACTAGAAGAACTCCTATTTCCCTAAGTTCGCCTAGGTGAAGTCATATTTTCCAGTCCACACAGAACATTACCTAGTGAGTTGATAAGTCTCAATATCATGTAACTGTGTAGCAGTAACTACTAATATTCCAACCTAAGGCAAGTCATACAATCCTATTCAAACATAACAAGAGACACAAAAATGCATAACACACAAAGGAACTCCCAACATGCCTAACCATAGTCAGTCCATACCCCAACTCAACAAGATGAACTACTCTGATACCATCATATAACACCCTAATACCGATAACTTAATATACCTGGCATATGCCTGGATAAACAGTATTAGTTATGCTACTTCTATAACACCCTAGAAAACATGTTAGGCTTATAAATGGTTACAAAAGTAGCCTAATACTTGCTTAACTTGTTAGTTAAATTTTGTTGCCTTTTGAGCACGTTTAGTCACTTTACTGTAACACTATGTATTAAATATAATAGTTGTTAGCCCCGTAAATGGCTTAAACTACTCAGTTAATGGAAATAAGTGTGGAGACTTTACTTTTAGGTCACAAATGTGTTAAATATGCTACAATTAAAATTTGAGGATAATCAGAGTCAGTTTGGTATTTTTAAGCATACCAATTGTGCGTTTTAATACCGGTTTAACTAGCAGCTGATATGGAAAATGATGGTGTTGGTGCAACAAGATTTTTGATGAATCATGTGATTTATTTTAAACTTGTTGGCTGCAAGAAAACTAGATTTGGAGAAATCTAAGTATTCTTAGCAGTTCAGAATTTTTGGTACCCTTTAGTGATTGGCTTTGAGAAGCCAAATCTGACTTTTTCTCTTCAATTCTCTCACAGTAGCCAGGAAAAGAGAAGGAAAACAGAAAAGAAAGAAGAGAAAAACTATAACACCCCAAAATTTGTTATTTCTCAGTAATATATGATTTTACTATTTTGTGGTTTCTGTATGCTGTAAATTTATTTTGAATGTTTTGTGACTATTTTTGATCTTTGTGTATGATTTACTCTGAGTTGTGAAAATAAAAATTTTGAGCCGGGAAAAATCTTTGATGATTTATTCGGACTTGGGGGAGCTTACTAAACCCGAATCCGAGAGGCACAGTTCTTAATTTAATAATTTTTAGAATTTATCTATCAAATAAAATTTTTTCGTATTTTATTATCCAATGGACAATACCTACTGACTTGTGAGAAGTAGTTTTTGCCCATTGGGTAAAATTTTTTGTAACTATTGTCCATTGGACAATAGCCTTTAGATAAAACTTTGATGACTTGTTTTGTGAACTAATTAGAAAACTTGAAACTTAATGAAAACCAATGGAATCAAGTCAACAAAGATGGCTTGACTAGTTAGCCATGAAACTAGATGAACTAACTAAGTTAACTTAAGCTTAAGTAGTAACTAAATGGAACAAACTTGGTTTCCCTACACCATTGAGTTCTGCGGCCAAGGAGCTTCATGCACCTTCTAAGATGTGTGTTTCGTGCTATGATTCATTAAGCTTAAACCAATAGGAAATTACACTACAACATTTTCGCCCTTTGGCAAGGGCTAAAAAACATTGCCATAGAACCAAAATCGTTGCCTAAACTCTGAGGCAATGCTTTTCGACTGTTGCCGAGTCGTTGCCTAAGCCAGCGTTGCCTAAAGTCTATGACAATGCTTTTTTAATGAAGTATTGCCTATTCTTACACTTTGGCAACGTTTTTCAAAAGTTGCTTATTCATAAGCTTAGGCAACGCTTTTATAGGGTTGCATGTTCATGAGCTTTAGGCAACGTTTAACGAATGTTGCCTATATTTATAGCTTTAGGAAACTTCCAAAAAACATTGCCAGAAACTATATTAATAGGCAACATTTCAAAGCATTGCTCAAAATCCAGGAAAATACTACTTTCAAAAAACGTTGCCAAAAGGCTATAAGCAATGCTTTTACATTCAAATGAGCATAATTTATTGACCACAACTTATTTGAAAACTAATTTTCGTACATATGACTATCTCGTCAATCTACATCACTCCTTACTAATATACACACAGAAAAATATACATAACCATAGATTTGAAAAAAAAAATAATACAACTGTCATGAGTAATATAATTGTTATATATAGATATTCAACTTTAAAGTAAATGTTACAAAAAGTGAATATTTGTCTGCACGATTTGCTCAAGAACTCACATTGGCCTTGCAACTACATCATTAGCATTAACAACCTGCAACATCTGATCCAAGACAAGATGTATTCACCTGTGTAAGTGGTTGTTCCTCAATCACAGTTTCAGGTCTTTGCCAACACTTGTGATCTGCAACAGGATCACCCACATGCCCTAATGGTTTTAGAAAATGAAACTAGTCAGAAAAAGGTTTACCAAAAAATCGATAGTTAAAAAGCCTGACAGTCCTGGTACCAAAAGACAAAGGCTTAAGTGAATGAGCCTAAAGAGGACAAAGAATAATCTAGAGTTATTCAGTCACCATATGCACATATAACAAAGTCAGAAATGTAAAAGATCAAGGGAAATAAAAAAATAGGAAAGTCTAGAGAAAATCCCAAATCAATAGACTGCCTTGAACATGATCACTTATCTAATCTCATGGCCTGCCCTGGCATTAACACCACAAACATACCAATAATATTACAAATAGAAAACTAATTCCAGAAGAACAATATAGTGTTGATTTTAAATTTGATGCACTATCAATGTAAGAGTTTTACATTATAAGGAACAAGAATATGCCATATCATTGTTGTAATAATCCAACATTTGAGATTTTGAAAAAAGAGAAAGAAAACAAGAATGGGGAAAATACCTTCAATCAATGAATACAAGAATACCCTCTCTTATTTCTTTGCCTAAAGGTCCTTCAAAAACACCAACTCATTTATATGGCAAAAGAAAATGTCTCAAATGTGATATATTGCCTTCAAATCAATGAAGAACCATAACGTTTTCCTTCAAGTATAAACTATATCACCAAAATGACATAGTACAACTGAAGCACATAGACAAGCCACGTATAAATTGACAATATGTAGATTCTCTCCTTATTTTTTATAAAAATACAAAAAGTTATCTAAGAGTCAATCATACAGTTACAATGAAACACGACAATCCCTAGCTGCAAATCCTTTCATTAGGTGCTCTCCTGCTCCAGAAAGACAACAACTAGCCATGAATGGAGCCCCAAAGAGACCTTTTAATGATGCCCAACAACCTGAACCATACATTGCTGCTAAACCAACTCGTCCACTAACCTGTTGGATATTTTGTATATACAGTTATGAGTAATCACTTATTATTCTAATATGGAAGTGTGGAGCACTAGAGAAAAAGCAAACCAAGAAAACCACCATTGCCTATTTGCTTTCCTTTTTAAGGGTATTGTAAAACTCATAATTTTGAAATTCATTTCTAATCAGAAAGTTAACAACTACTTTTGAGTCATTGAAAACCATGAGATTTTATGCTAATTGCAACTATAAATTGTAATTTATTTATTTATTTTTTTAATGGAGAGCTATAAATGTAATTTAAAACCATAGTTATTAATAGCAAATAATTAAGCGTCAGGCAAAGTGTAGCCCTATATAGAAGTATAGTTTATATTATATTAATATATTTCACATACTAAAAATTGAAACAACAATAGTATATAGAATTAAAAGTTAAAAAGACTTCCATGTATGAAAAACTAAAATTACATCTAAAACATAACTTATGCCAACTCTATAATAATTTAAAGTTTAATTGTATTAAACATAAAATATAACATCATATACTTAAATCATAAATTTTTCAATTTTGAATTTGTTTGAGAGTATAAGCACCATCATATGAGATCTAAAGAGAACAGGCAGCTTTAAAAAGGTAATGGAGTCTGTGGAACTGTGCAATGTTTGCTACTCAGTGGTGTATTTGGTTGAAGAGGAATACCCAGATTTTTCAACGTGTTTCAGGGTCTTTAGAATTGTTGTGGGATAGATTAAGGTTTTTTACTTCTCTTTGGTGCTCAGTGTAACACCCCAACTTTAGGATAAATGACCGTTATATCTTGATTGTGTTGTTTTCTATTTTTCTGTATGATATAAAATTTATTTGACTGTTTTGAGTTCATATATGAGTGTTTTGTGTGATTTGCTCTGGGTCAGGAAAATAATAATTTTCGGACCGGGGAAATCTTATTTTAATTATTCGGAGCTGGGGGAGCTTACTAAACCCAATTCTGAATGATATAGTTGCTAATCTTTTAATTTTTAGGATTTAACTGTGCAATAAAATAATTTTATATTATTATAATATTATTTTATTAGTCAGTACAAATAAATGACAGTGGACTCAGAAGAGTTTGTGGGACCCGCGTTTAGAATAAATAGTCAACATTAGTGGCTTGATATTTTGTTTTGGACCAATAGGAATTAAGTCTATAAGATTGGTTTGATTAGTTAGAATTAAACTAGAAAACCTAACCTAGTTGGATTAGAACCTAACTAAATTAGTATAGAAACTTTTTAAGTAACTAGATGATGGAAATATAGTTAGCTATCTAGTTAGTTTCTAAATTAATAAAAATCTATAAATATCAAATTAACTAAGTTAGTTTGAATAACTAACTAGTTGGATGAGTAACTAGATTATATTCCTAAGTGTAACTAGATAATCAAAAGGAATGCAAACTTAGTTGCTTTGTTTGGAGGGCCTCACGGTCAAGAGCTTTAGGAAGCTCCAAGAAGTGCATCGTCATAAGCATGACTAGGTGTGTTTAGGCCAATAAGAAATAAGCTTGGAGACGAAGTATTTATCCTAGCCTTTGATGAGTTTTAAGGCTTGGATGAAGCCACCAAAGTGGACACCTCCCTAAGGTGACTCTACGGCTATAATAAGGAGAGAAGGGTTAGTGTTGTTAGTTTTCTATCATCTTTCTCTCTTGCAAAAACAAAAACTCCATTGAAGCTTTCCTTGTGCACCATTTGGCCAAACCCTAGCCACCATCAACCATCCACCTAAAATTCTATCTACCTTACTTTTCTAAACCTAAATACTATTCTAAGACTATCTCTAGTTAGAGATTTCTTCAAAAAAATTCATCTTGAGCTTGGAAAACAACTTGGAAGATTTCTCCTTAAAGGTGAAAATCCTTGTTTTTCATTTCTAATCTTATTTCCAAGGACTTAAGCCATGATTAACCCATGGTTTATGTTTTTCTTCTATGGTAGTAATTTGTAGAATTTATTTAAGCTTGATAGGTAATTTTGGAGGGTGAACCTGAAATCACTAGGAAGGAAAGGAGAAGAGTTTGTCTTCACTTAAGGTAAGAGGAAGACTTTAATCTTATCATCCTTGGGTGGTAATAAGAAAATGGATTTGTTTGTGATTGTAGAATCCATAAGGATTCATTGGTGTGTTTGTTGTAATAGCTTTCTTATTTGTGATTTGTATTGATATGCATGTCTACAAGCTTTGAATATATTGTATGTGTTAGTATATGCATGGATAATTAGTAGGTTGTGAATAATATGCAAGGTTTGCATGAGTGTTCCAAAGAACACAAATCCAAGGCTCACGACCTCAATGAAAAAGGGGAACCAAAATGTTCTCAACAATTTTTCCAAAAGAGAAATTTAATTAACTTAGGGAAATTGACAAGCTACAAATTAATTTAGAAGAAGAAAAATGATCCAAAGATCAAATGCCAACATTTTATGGGATTCGGCCAACATGCCCAAATAAAAGTGTAATCAATCCAAAATTTATTTTCTAAGTGTAGAATTGATGTTTTATATAAAAAGAATGCATTTGTAATAAATTTTCAAGAATTAAAGAAGTAAACCAATTTTTTTTATTAGAGATGTGATATAGTAGCAAGATGAACAAAAACTATGAAAAACACTTGCTTTTAACTTTTAAAGCATAGAAACAATCACTAAAGTGAATTTAGTAATAATAAACCAAGTAAACGAATTTTTAGAGGAAAAACGTAGAAAATACAAATTTTAGTAGATTTTATAGACAAAAATATTGTCAAATTTTACTAAAAACAGACAAATAAAAGAGAACATTTTATAATATATTTATAACGTAAGGAAAAATTATTCTACGTAATTTTAAAGTAGTGGAAATAACTTATGTAGTTTTAAAACAGAGATTTTAAAGCTTTTCGATTAAGAAAACGATTTAAAAATCTTACGCGATTGAGAAAAAGATTTAAAAATAGTACGCGATTTTAAAAACAGCAAAATATATTTACGTGATTTAAAAACGTTTGTAAAAATGACAAAATTGTGAAAATGCGATAAAATTTCTACGCGATTAATTGGAATAGCGAATTTTACTGTCGGGCCAAAGTGGTGGACCCGGACATGTTGAAATACAGGTACTGTCAAGTGGGACATACTGTATATTTGAGATTTTTGCCATTGAGGGCATTTGCATAAATATGGGTAACAGTGCCATTAAGGGCATTTTTGTAAATTTGAGAATAATTTTGAGACCAAGGGTATTTTGGTAAATATTGTTTTTATTCATGCATTGAGTTGTGCCAATTTGGTTGATAATTGGTGAATTGATTGACGAGGCGAATAACACCGTGTTGTCGGTGTGATAAGCATAATGTGGTTCATTTTGTATGGACTTGGAGGCATTAGTGTGCAAAGTATTCCATATGTGGACAGTTGGTCGCTCCTCTGGGCCGTGGTAACTGGCAACACACTAGTGATCTCAACACGCACTATACTTAATCAAGATCTTGTAAAGTCTATTTTAGTACAATGCCTGTAGTTACACGATGTTTGGATTGTGTACTACTACACGATGTTGGACAGTGGGTTATAGACACAATGTTAGACAGTGCAATAGTTTGGTTAGGCAGCCTGAGGTACTAATAGATCTTTGCGGGTCATTCTCTCAGATATCTGTGTCTAGCTCTATGGAGTAGGAACAAGTCGTATTGCATTTGTATCATACATTGTAATATTTTTATCTCTGATATTATGACTCTGTTGAATTATTGTTATGTGTTACTATTGCATTGAGTTTCTGTATTTAATTATATTGTTATTTATGATGTCATGGTATGGTATATTGTATGAATTGTTATCTCTGTTGTATTTGCGTTTTCTTATTTACCATGTTTTGTGATGATATTGATTGTTTTACCTCTGTATTTGTATATGCAATGGTATTGTTTATTTTATATAAGAACGTGTGGAAGAGGAAGAGGAAGAGGAACAACCTCTAGACAGTGTGTATCCTGAGGAGGAGGAGAAGGAGCAGCAGCAGGGTGAGCAGTTTGACAAGGGCAAACCTTTTGATCATCCATACCCGCTAGATTGATTATGAGGATGACACTGCCGGGATTTCTTGGGTTCGTGAGACTGGAGTTTCACGGAGGATCAGAGGCCTGGCGTTTGAGAGAAGACAGAGGTTCAGTGGTTTACGTGGGATGTTTGACTGTGTCCCTACGATCGGAGTTTGATGGGGAACCTGCTTTTACTACTACTCTGTATTTGCACATAGAGTTGCCGTTGTCTATTAGGCGTCATTGGGGTGGGATGTTCCATGCGCCTAGTGAGATTAGCAGTGTATCGACCGCAAGGACTCATGTCCGTAGAGCGTCAAGACATCCTGGATACCTATCACCTGAGGTGTCATCTGAGAGTGATCCTTCAGAGGGTTAGGAATTTGGGATGTGCACTTGGGTACTTTTTGGATGTTATGTATTATATTAACTCTTTACTGTTTTTGTTAAATATTTTATAGCTGTAAATTATTTGTACTACTTAAAACAAAATCATATGTATATTAGGTGTGATGACAGTTTGTTTATTTTATGTTCCGTGTTATTTTTTTAGTAAATATCCTGTATAAAAAGGAAAAAAAATTATAACCCATATTATTAATGTAACAAATGTTTTACAACTTGGGTAATATTTTATTTATCTTTCTTTCATTGTATCATAAATGTGACATCCCCACAAGGGTGTTACACTCAGCTCTGTCTTTTTAAGGAGGTTATCGTTTCTGATTTGCATAGAGAATAGAGATTGGGCTGCCATTGTCCATTGTTATTCTTGAGTTTTGCTTTGCTGGTTCTTTGCAATTTTCATTTTTAGTAGTTTTCTGGTGGAGGACATCTTATCCTCTTGTCTTTGTAATTCTCTTCTTTCTTAATGAATTTCTTTTTCTATCAATAAGAAAAGGTAATGGATTCACAATAAATAGATAACATGTGAATTTTTTATCTATTTATAAGCCAGCTATCTGCCAAAAATGTCTTTTGAAGGACCAAAAGGTGCCAATCTTTTGTTTGAGGGGAGTTGAAGGCTCACGAATCTGTTTGTCCTAATCCTAAGCAGAAACCTGGACAATCTGTTTGACCTAGATTTCTTACTTTTGTTCCTTTCACTAATACCTTTTGTTCCTTCAAATCAATGTCATATGATTCAACACCTATAAATAACAACACTATTTACTATAGACAACATTGCAAGAGGAACTTTGATGGGTATAGAACTATCATTGTAGCAACTTCAATCAATATTAAGATTCTGTCTCAACATGTTTGCTTGTATCATATTCTTTTACTAAGGCAACCAAGAAACTGGCTTACTGTTGAGGAAATAAGTAAGAAACAAGCAGACACCAGAACCAAAATTAGGGAAGAAGGGGGAAGAGGAGCTTTTCTATTGACATAAGAAACAAAGTAAATGCTTTGGTAAACTGAACTCTAACAAAGGACAGGAGAAAGAAAGATCCCACAGGTAAGAGAAAGTGAAGTTTCCATCCCAATCTTGGGGGCAAATTAAGAATGTAATCTTAAGTGGAAAGGGAGGATATCAGAACTAAACTAGTTAAGGTGTGCTAGAGAAGGTGATGATTTAGCATATTTAAATTCCCTTCTCTTTGCTTTGGGACATACACCATCCATCAATGACACTTTAAGTGCTTAAATGGCATGCACAATTTCAGGAATCCGACAGTTGATAGTATGTCATATCAAATGGTTTCTCAGAAGAAATGTTGAGAAGTCTTAAGATTGAATCTAGACTCTGTTTGAGCTAAACTATTCCTAGGATGGAGAACAATTAAGAGAGAATTATAATAGCCAGGGCACAGAATCAGTTTAGGGGGATATAACGCACATAACCATCACATTTACTGGTTTTAAACCAAAAAAATGAAGCACATAACCATCACATTTACTGGTTTTAAACCAGAAAAATGAAGCATATAACCATCACATTTACTGGTTTTAAACCAGAAAAATGAAACAGTACGTTACTGGTTTCAAACCAGAAAAATGAAGCACATAACCATCATCACATTTACTGGTTTTAAACCAGAAAAATGAAGCAGCCACATTACTATTTTCAAACCATAAAAATAAAGCAACCACAACAGCTACGTTACTGGTTTCAAACCAAAAAATAAAACAACCACAGCAGCCACGTTACTGGTTCAAACCAAAAAATGAAGCACATAATAATCACATTTTTGGCTTGCTTGCTTTCCATTAATAACTTGTTATGTTTTGCTCTCAAACTGGAAAACTTAAATATATAACAACCAACCATTGTAACTCTTATACTTGTAACACCCCAAATTTTCTAAATAATTGACAGTAATTTTGACAGTTAACAGAATTCTACTATTTAGTAATTTTTGTGTACTGTAAAATTATTTTGAGTGTTCCGTCAGTACTTTTGATTATTTTGTGTGATTTACTCCGTGTCAGAAAAATTATAATTTTCGGGCTAGAGAAAATCTTACGTCATTTAATTATTACTGTTAAGTTTTAATTATTTTACATAATCTAATTTGATTTTCATACGTTTTCTAATATTTGTGATTTTTGTGGATGATTATAAATTTTTATATTTCTCTGATTGTTTTTGGGATGTTTGTGGGCCCAAGTGGCCTTATGTGGGTCCAGGTGGGTCCTGCAAAGTGAAAATTTTTCTACGAATAGAAAAATTTGTACTGTTTAGACGGAGACAGGGAATCTTACTAAACCTGAATCCGGAAACAGTTTTAGAAAACTTTTTGTACTGTGTTTTGTTCTGTATTTAATTATCGGGTGATAAAAATACAGTAAATATATTCTTTCGTGTAATTTTAGCAGATAAAAATATAAATTATACTGTTAAGTCAACATTAATGGTTATGACAACTTTTGATGGACTAATAGGAAATAAGTTTAATTCTTTTGACGGACCAATAGGAAGTAAGTCTAATATTAAAGACTTTGATATCAACCGTCAATTTAATCAACGGTGTAGGATTAGTGTAATAAAATAGCTATGACCATTTATAACCTTTGGATTTAGATTTAAATCAAGGGTGGAGATTTGATCTTATAAAGTGACTAGGACCATTTGTGACCATTGGATTTGGATTTAATTAACGATGGAGATGGATCATTTATAACCATTGGATTTGGATTTAATCAATGGTGGAGATTTGGTCTTCTAAAATGGCTATGACTAATTATGACCCTTGGATTGAAAGTAAGAAGGAGTAATCTTGACCCTTCATTTTGGAGATGCATCTAATGGCTAGTATTTCAAGGAGAAAAAATCTAATGGCCTAGATTAAGTCATCTAATCAAAAGTCTACCTAAATCCTAACCATTGATCTAATCAATGGCTTAAATGGCTCTAAATGGTGGCTAGAAAAGATGACAACTTTGTTGAATGCATGGATGGAAGGGGGGACGGTTTTTGTGTTGTTTAGGAGCTAAAGGAAAAAGTTTGAAGACATTATTAGATTGTTTTAGTCAATATGGATCATTATTGATCATTTTGCACTCTTAGGAGAATGCATGAAGGGGAGGCTACAGTTTTGGTGTCTTAAGGCCATAGCAAAAAAGTCTGTGACCATTATCACTCATTATTGATTATTCTTGATCATCTCAAAAACCTAAAGCCCTTAGAAAATTTTCGCTTCTTCTCCTTCTAGCATGGTTCAGCCAAGCACCCTAAATATGTCTTCCATCACTCAACAATTTTAACCAACCTTATTTCTTGAATCCTTACCTTATTCTAAGCAACTTTCATGTTGGAGACTTTCTATAAATCATTCATCTTCATGGACTTTCTTCAAGATCAAAGTTATAGGGTATTTGTGGTGAAGTGTAACGAAACTTCATTTCTTCTCTCTTCTTCATGTTCTAAGCCATGTTTGATCCATGGTTTATCTTGTTCAAGCTTGATATGTTAATTAACTTGTGTTTTGTTTTGTATTTGAGAAGCCCTTGGTGGTGAAGGATCTAAGTTGGACTTGGATTCAATTGTGGGCCTAACTCATGACAGATGGGTTTAGGGTTGCACAGCTTACCTTGCTACTGCTCACACTCACTTAAGGCAGCCACTATTATAATTAGTACTGCTAAGGGGGCTGCTACGCACATTACATCACAACCCTAGCCGCAACTAAGAAAGTGAGTGAGAGACAGTGAAAGGTTCTTCTCTTCTATTCGCAGCTAGCACTACGAAACAGAGGCGTGACTCCCTTTTACAAGTCTGTTCATGTGGATACCGTAGAAACATCGTCGCTATTACGGTGTTGGTGATTCACCTCGCTTATGTTTATTACGCTTCAAGAGGTAAACTTTTAAAACTCAGATTATGGACTTTTCGTATGGATCCTGTGAGGGAATTCTATTATTTCGCTGCGAGATATTTTGATCCGCAATTCCCAACAGAACATGCATTGAGAAGGTCCAATGGACTGGATATGGCTATTTGCCTAGGAGAGACGTACACCTCTTGAGTGGGTGCGATATGCGTAGTGTAAGTCACTTGTTGACCTTGGGGGCATCGGGGTGTGGGTTGCTTACATGGGTGGTTGGTAGCTCTTCTTCCCGTAAGTTAGACTGATGCAACGCACTGATGATCCTGACTGAGATACTATTCTTAATCGAGATCTCGTAAAAACTGTCGTGTATATGCTAGATGTGCAAATACAAATGAGAATTATAGCACGTGGTTTGAGGCATTTTGGTACCGATAAATCTTTCGAATCAACTTCTCCGAACTGAGTATTAGCTCCATGGAGTAGGACATTGAGTCTATATGCGCATGCATGAATCTGAGCATTTATATCTGTATGATATATTAATTGAGGAATATTAGCTATGACAATTGTTTTGAATACTTGGATGATGATGATGATAATTGGATAATGATGAGGGCATCACCATAAATATTGAATGATATTTGAACTAATAAATGATTTGATGATGATAATTGATTAATGTTGATGGTATGATATATCTGTATGATATGTTGTTGTGTTATCTCTATGCTGCCATATTGGTATTGGCGTAGGTGATCTCACCTCTTTGTTATATTGTTTTGCTGTGTTTGTGTTATTAAAAAATTATATAGTAGAAGGAACGAGTTATCTTAGACATAACGGGTGGTAGATATTCTGAGATTGGTGACAACATTGAGGAGTAGCAATTCAGGATTCAATAGTGTGCAGTGTGAACAAGGAATAGATGTCTGATGCATCAAGATGAATACAAGAAGGAATAAGTATGTTAAGTTTTACCATTAGTGTTGTACTGTGCTATTAAGTAAGACACGTGATGGGATTTGCTACTGTTAAAAAGAGAGTCTGTTAGTTTTATATTTTTTTTTAAATTGTTAAATATTAATTGGTGTCAATATTGTACATTAATCAGTTTAATTATATTTCCAGTAATACTTATGGATTTCAATAAGTTTATGTTTCTGTAATAAGAAATTTTAAAACTCACCTTTTATAACTCAAACCTTTTATGAACTTCTTTACAGATTATGAGTTGGGAGGGTGTTACAATACTCACCATAACTCAAACCTCAGGAAATGTAATCCCCTGAGGAGGGTGTTACAATACTCACCATACCCTTAACACTAAAGCTATCAAAATTTTTAGTTAATTGGATTATCAACCGACTGCAAATCCAATTAGCACACATTAAAAAATTTGTTTACACTATAAGCAAACTTGAAGAGCTGCAAAAGAATTTCTCAAAAGATTTTCATACATGAATTGGCAAATCGCAGGATGAAATCCAAGATAAAGTAAATAGAAAACCTTACACAGAAACCAAATAAATCCCCTACCTCACTTGTGAAATCAAGCTTCAAATTATGCCTTTCCTTTGTCTTGCTTGTTCCTTTCCTTCTTCCCTTGTTTCTCTTGTTTTTGTTCTTCGTTTCCCTTCTAATTTTCTCTTGTTCCATTCTTTTTTTTTTTGCTGCTGCAATACCGTATATGAGAAGAGAAAAATGGTATGAAAGTCAAGATATTACGATATGATCATATGACTTAAGGGTTGGTTAGGTAGCTTTGCTGAATTTTTTATATCTGTTATGAACACTTTGATTTTACTAAATCATGTTTTTTAACCTCCAACAATAATAAAATAAATTCTAAGATTCACCTAAATTTTAGTTTCATCATTTTCAT
The DNA here is from genome assembly GCA_029884605.1 of Ormosia emarginata. Taxonomy (NCBI): domain Eukaryota; kingdom Viridiplantae; phylum Streptophyta; class Magnoliopsida; order Fabales; family Fabaceae; genus Ormosia; species Ormosia emarginata. Next base: position 7,732,432 of record JAQQTP010000074.1, read on the forward strand.
AAATTTTTCAAATTTCTTCTCAGAACACATAGAGCAAACAATAATGCCAAATCAAGGTGCCTCAACAAATTCCAGACACTGATAAAATATGATAAAAAAATTAAAAAAATTAAAAAAATTAAAAAAATTAAAAGAAAAAAACAGAGGATATATAGAGGCAGAGTAGTTACCAGGAGATATAGATGGCTCAAAGGAAGCAAGGTTCCTCAAGAAATCCAAGTCATCAGACAAAGATTCAAATGCCTCTGATTCTGCTGCTCCAAATCCAAAACTGCCAGAGACTCAGCTTTCGAAATCACTCAAAAAGCAGCCAGAGAGAAAGCTTTTCACTGTAAAAACACGTTGAAGTTAACAATTAATCAGAAAATTCAAGAATTAAAAAATGCTAGTACCTGTTTTCTACTTCTCTCAAATCTAGTTTATTTCAGGTTGTTCTCAGATTAGTTCTCACTTTTCAGCATATTTATATTTATAAACAATGAATAAACCATGTAGAACCCCAAGAATCGCAAAGTAACCCACACAAAAGTAAACTTTGTAACAAAAACAAACAAACCTATAAGCTACCAAAATAATAACCTTACAGTTAAAATTCCAGTTAACTCCAATGCAAATTTCAACAAACATCAACAGAAATGACAGGTTTCACTTTAGTCTCATATTCTTGATGGATGCATATAAGAATAAGAAGGTATGAAATATTATTAAAACCCACCCAGTTGAGAAATAGAAGAAAAGATTAGAAATTTGCATACTTTAAGAGAATCGGAGGCCTTCTTAAGCTCAATCTCGAGCTCCATCATGGTGGTGGCCTTGCTAGACTTGATGACGGTGGCCATGGCGCGAATGGCAGTGATGGCGTCCGCCAAATCGGGCTGTTTCTGCCATATGTTGAACTCCTCAATCACAGAGAAGGCCTTATCTTCAGGGTTCGAGAATCCATGGGCATGGTGATAGGGGTCTGGTAGTGGCAGGTTGTGTAGGGCAATCGTAGACTAAGCTTGGGTGAGCCAGTCAGTGGTGTCAACGCTGAAGTGCGCCACCCTCGTCTGGTAGTAAGCCGAAATCTTGGGGTTCTTTGTTCACCAGAGATAACAGCTCCAGAGGTAACAATAACAAATCCCACAAGCACAACCCTGAGGACTCACCTTCGTCTTCTTCGGATGAGAAATTTGAAGATGGTGAAGCCTCTGTACATTAGAGTTTCTTGTAGGTACGGGGAAAAGCTAGGCTTTTCTGGGCCCCTCAACTTGAGCTCTGGAGGAAAAGCTGCACCACCACCTACTATGGCAGATAAGAAACCTATTCTGGTGAAAGTAATGGCAGAGAAGGCTCAAATGGAAACGGATGGTGCTGCTGAAATAGTAAGAATGTGTGATGGGGGTTTGAGGGGTTAAGCGAGAAGTGCCAGAAAATTACACATTCCTGTTGTATATGCGTGCCTATCTGAATAAGAATTTTAGAACATAAAAACTAATAAGCAACGTTTTTAATTGGTTTTAAAAATAAATATAATGGGAACAACTTTATACCATTGCTTATTCCCTTTAAAACGACATTTATTAAACGTTGTGTTAAAAAATGTTGTCCAAACATGTTCAACTTTAGAGAACGGTCGTAAAGGGTTGGCTATAGTACTTATTACAATGTTTCTTAAACGTTGCCTAAAATATGTGGCCTAAAGCTATAATTAAAAGCAACTTGCAAAAATCGTTGCCTATACAAGTTTAGGCAACGTTTTTTAAATGTTGCCAGAAACTCCATTGCCAAAAGCCAAAATTGTTGTAGTGTTAAGTGACTAAAGCATGATAGTTTAGTGACATAGGCCATGTGCTAATCATAAATGTGTTAACAAATTTTTGACTCTCCTTTTCCTATACACTTCCACGGCAAGCACATGCAAGGGGTGGTAATTCATTTCATCTTCACCACACTTTGTCACTTAAGTCATCCTCTCCATTCTCTCACTTCCAAACACAACCAAAAACTTCATTTCTTCTCTTGGTGAAGCTCTCGGCCAGCCACCCAAGAAGCACCCTCCAAGCTTTCAAAATTTTATCTAACCTCATTTCCTAAACCTAAACACTATTCTAAGAACTTTTCATGTTATGAACAAAGCCTAGTTCTTCCATCTACTACCTTGAAAATCAAGCTAAAGTTTTCTATTCTACAAGGTAAAATTCTTGTTCTTGTTTCTAAGTTTGATTCTTAAGTTTCTAAACCATGATTGATCCATGGTTTCTTATTTTCAAGCTTAGTTTGTGACATTGGTTTGGTTTAAGTCTGTTAAGGATTTCTTGTGGTGATTCACGAAATCTATAGGAGACCAAGCAAGAAGGATTTTTTGTCTTCCTTTAGATAAGAGGGAGATTAACCTCATCAACCATGTGTTAGTGGTGAGGAAATGGAATTGTTTGTGGTGAAAAATCCATAAGGATTTATTCACTTGATTGTTTAAAGTTTTCATTATTTTTGTGATGGTTTTGATTTGGTATGCTTTATAGTTTTGATAATATGCTTGTTTATGTGACTATGGAAGCATGACTGCAACATCCATTTTTGAAGCAAAATGTTCTAAATTATATTACTAATATGGATTAAGTGGTTTAATCACAAGAAATTGGATTAAAGGCTTTTACAAAGACTAATGAGATAAAAATAAATAAATATCATTTATGAAGCATAAATAGATTTTCGGCCAACATGCTAAGGTTTGGTGTTTTAGATCCAAAATTATTTTCCTAAGTGTAGACTTAGGTAATTAATTAACAAGAATTCAATTTAAGGGATTTTTAGAGGTAAAAAGAAAATGAAGTAATGTTTAGAGTTAATTTAGTGTAATTAAGTTATAATGGGAAATAAAATTAAAAGCTTGAAATTTGCTAACATATAGCTCACCCTTTGGGTTTTAAAGTGCGTTAGAAAATTTTAAGCTGTAATATCTAATCAAACCAATGAAGTGTAATTTTTGTGAGAAATAGTAGAAAATACTACATAAAGGATTTTTAGTGAGAAAATATTATAAATAAGGCCAAAATGCCTACATTATGTAGAAAGTTTTAGAAATGAGTTTAGAAAGCTTAAAAATATTTTATGCAAGTGAATAATATTAGAAAAATCTTACGCGATTTCAAAATAGTGATTTTTAAGCTACGCGATTGAGAAAATATTTAAAAATCTCCATGCGATTTAGAAAACGCTTGAAAATATCTCTGCGATTGCAAAAACATTGGAAAATACTTGCGCAATTTGAAAACGTAAGAAAAATATTACGCGATTGTGAAAACGCGATAAAATGTTTACGCGATTGGAAATAAAAGCAGTTTGTTGTCGGGTTGTTGTAGTAAGCCCTGTTATGTTGAAAAGTGATATCGTCAAGTGATCGCGTGTGCATGTGAAAAATAGTGATAATAATGTTTGTATGTGTATTTGGGTCATACATCGTGCATTGAAAAGCGTGCAAGTTTGTTAGTAAAGGCAAGTTGCCTAGGAGTTGAATTTACACCTTTGTGCGGGTGAGAATTGTGTAGTTACGATCAATTATTGATCTTGGAGGCGTCAGGGTGCGGAATGTCATTTGTGGCCAAATGGTAGCACCTCTGTGCCGTGGTATCTGATGCAAATGTACTGATGATCTTGACGGAGTTGCTACTCTTTTCGTGGTTGGTTGAGAGTGTCTTGTATAAACCATTTTGCGTATTTTGATGTAATGTCATGGCACATGTTTTGGGGCTGACAATATACAGACATGTACTCCTGATCTTTCTATCTGAAATTATGATTAGCTCCATGGAGTAGGAATTGGTTTGTGTTCATATGCATAGTTAGTCTGCACATTGATGTGACACTAATGTTATCTGTAACACCCATAGTAGAGTATCACATTTAAGACTAATCCTAATATAACATATCAAGTTGTAAAAGAATTAATCTTGTAAAATATTGATTTTAAAATTTCTTTTGTGAAATAACTGTAATTAAATAAAAATCGTTGAACATAAAACATAACTAAAATTAACCTTGCCTTAACTTACATATATAACGGAACATTGTTTGCAAATAATTTACATAATTACACACTCAAGCCCAAAATTAATATATACATTTCACATGACGAAAATATAAACTACTAAATCATAACCCCCCAAACCAAACTAAGGATTTGGGCCCTCAGTAGGATCCTCCTCCTCTTCCTTGGTGTCATCATTAAAGAATCCCGACGGATATAACAAATGCCTAGAGGGTGTCCTAGTTGATAATACCATTGAATTCTCCTACAGGGAATAAAAACTGCCACCCCATAGCATGCTGCATCAACACAGGAGTTCCATCTCTAGTTCCACTAAGATTAAGAGTTAAGTCTCTGGCACAAACTGCTCATTTCTATAGTCAAACCTCCAAGCGTCAGTCCCCCCATGGAACTATACGGTGACAAAACCTAGAACTTGACGTCTTGCCACCATAAAAACAAATACAACAAAGATCACTGATAATAAAAAGAACCACCAACCTCCTCGTCTGTTTGGTCTTCATCAAACATATACAATAAAACAATATAATGCAGCAAAGAGGTGAGATCCCCTACATCAATACCAATGAGGCAGTATAGGAAATGATAGTAAATGGTACAGATACCATAATATCACATACAGTCATTTTATCTCATCACATATAATGTATCAGAATAACACAATTATAAAATCAATATGCTGACCCACTATGCATATGTACCAAGACCAAATCCTACTCCATGGAGCTAACCACAATTTCGGAGAGAAAGATAGGGAGTACATGTTTGTATATCGTTAGCCTCAAATCATGTGCCAATATATCATATCATGGTGCACAATATGGCTAATACAAGACACTCTCAACAAATCATGAAAAGAGTAGCAACTCCGTCAAGACCGTTGGTGTGTTTGCAAAGGTTACCATGGCGTAGAGGTGCTACCAATTAGCCACTTATGACTTTCTATACCCCAACATCTCCAAGATCATTGAAGATCATAACTACGCAATTCTCACCCGCACGAAGCTATAATTTCCATCTCCTAGGCATACTTGCCTTAACCAAATAAGCAGACACGTTTTTCTATGCATGATGTATAATCCAAAACACATACCAACCATATCTTACAGTATTTTGCACATACACATCATTTCTTGGCGATATCACTTTCTAACATAACTGGGCCCACCACTATAGCCTGACAGCAAACTGCTGTTATTTTCAATTGCGTAAACGTCTTATTGCATTTTTTAAATCGCATAACATTTTTCTTACGTTTTCAAATCGCGTAAGTATTTTTCAATGTTGTTGCAATCGCAGAATTATTTTCAAACATTTTCTCAATCGCGAAAGGATTTTTAAATGTTTTCTCAATCGCGTAACAATTTTAAATCATTTTCTCAATCGCGTGACTTAAAAATCACTATTTTTAAATCGCGTAAGATTTTTCTAGTATTTTTCACTTACTTAAAATATTTCATAGCTTTCTAAACTTATTTATAAAATCTTCTACATAATTTAGGAAACTTGGCATTATTTAAGATATTATCCTACTAAGAATTCTTTAACGTAATGTTTTCCACTACTCTTTACAGAAATTTGATTTCCTTGCTTTAATCAAATAGTACATCTCAAAATTTTCTAACGCGCTTCAAAACCTAAAGGGTGAGCTATACGTTAGCCAATTTCAAGTTTTAACTTTATTCCTCATCATAACTTAAATATGCTAATTTAATTCTAAATATTAAATCCATTTTCTTTTTTCTACTAAAAATTCACCAAATTGAATTCTTGTTAATTAATCACCTAAGTCTACATTAGGAAAATAATTTGGATCTAAAACACTAAACTTTGGCATGTTGGCCAAAAATTCATTTATGCCTCATAAATCATATTTATTTATTCTACATCACATAATTCTTTACAAAACTCTTGAATCCAATTTCTTATCATTAAATCGTTTAATCCATGATTTAGGAAAATAATTTTGAAACATCTTGTCCTCTTGGTGGTGTAAAACCGTGAGCCTCCATAGGTTCTTTGGAACCTTCATACAACTTATTAACATGTGAATCACATCCTACTTAATACAATAAATCAACATGCTTCAAAATCACATAACCAAGTATATAATCAAAGCAATAAAACATACCAACCAAAAATTACCACAAACATAGTAAGCTATAAATCACACAAGTGAATAAATTCTTATGGATTTTCCACCACAAACAAGCCACTTCCTCACCACCAACATATGGTTAATGATGTTAATCTCCCTCTTACCTCAAAGAAGACAAAATCCTACAAGTTGCTCCCTCCAAGAATTTTGTGTAGTCCTCCAAAGGAAACCTTAACAAACTTAAACCAACAAAAAGTCATAAACTAAGCTTTACAAAGAGAAACCATGGATCAATCATGGCTTAGAAATTTAGAAATCAATCTTAGAAACAAGAACAAGAATTTTACCTTGTAGAATAGAAAACTTTAGCTTGATTTTCAAGAGAGTAGATGGAAGAACTAGACTTTGTTCACAACTTGAAAGATGTTTAGAATGGTGTTTGGGTTTAGGAAATCAAGTTGGATAAAATTTAGGAAATTTGGATGGTGGCTTTTGGTGTGCTAGCCGAGAGCTTCAAGATGGAGAGAAATGGAGTTCTTTGTTATATTTTGAGAGAAAGAAAAGCTAATAGATTCCAAGTGAGATAGAAATGAACACTAAACACCCTCCCCCTCTAGTGATTGCCATAAAATGCATTGGAAAGGAGAGTCAAGGATTTTTACTATCAATTATGACCATCACATGGTTAATGTCACCAACTTGTCATGCTTTGATCATGTAAATTTCCATTGGCTTAAACCTATTAGTCATGCAATGAATCACCTAATTCTAGATGCTTGGTGAAGCTTCGTAGCCATGGAGCTCTAAGGAGAAGACTAACCAAGTTTTAGTTCAATTACATCCTAACTAGATTATGCTAACTTAGTTAGATTTCCTAGTTTTTTGCTAACTACCTAGTTACTCAAGTATGACTAACCATTCTTCTAGAAGACTCTAGAAAACTCTTGTAACTAGGAACTCTAATGAGTAGCAAACTAAGTTTGCTCCATTTAGTCACTTCCTAAGCTTATACTAACTTAGTTTAAGTAATCTAGTTACATCTAGTTACAAAGCTAACTAGCTTAGCCATTTTCATTGATCATTTCCTATTGGTTCTCATCAAGCTTTAATTATTCTAATTTGTTCATAAAATAAATCATTAAATCTTTTTTGACAAACTATTATCCAATGGATAATAGTTACATAAATTATTACACAATGGATAGAACATACTGCTCATAAGTCAGTATATATTTGTCTGTTGAATAATAAAATATAGAATATTTTTATTTCATGGATAAATTCTAAAAATTAAAATATCATGACATGTATCTCTCAGATTTGGGTTTAATAAGATCCCCCAGCTCCGAATAAATCAGTAAAGATTTTTCCCGGCCGGAAAATTATTATTTTCCTGACCTAGAGTAAATCACACACAACAATCAAAAATAGTTACAGAATAGTCAAAATGAATTTACAGCACACAGAAATCACAAAACAGTACAATTCAGTCATTACTGTAAAATAACCAAATTTTGGGGTGATACAACTCTCCCCCACTAAAAAGAATTCCGTCCCCGAAATTTACCATACCTTAGAACAATTGAGGATATTATTCTCTCACCTTGTCTTCCAACTCCCACGTAGCATCCCCTGTTGTTTCATTCTAGGTCACTTTTACTAATGGAATATCCTTCCCTCTGAGTTGTTTCATCCTCCTATCTTCAATCATAACAGGAAGTGCCACATATGTCAAATTTTCTTTCAATTGTACCTCATCAGGCTGAATAACATGAGTTGGATTGGGAATATACTTTCTCAATTGGGACACACGGAAAACATTATGAAGGTTGGAAAGAAAAGGCGGTTAAGCTATTTGGTATGCTACTGGACCTATCCAACGAATAATTTGATAAGGTCCAATGAATTTAGGAGTGAGTTTTCTAGATTTTATAACCCTTTCGACACCAGTCGTGGGTGACTCACAAAAACACATGTTCACCTTCCTTAAATTCAAGAGGTCTTCTTCTTTTATCAGCATAGCTTTTCTGTCTACTTTGAGTCGCCCTCATTTTCTCTTGAATCATTTTCACCTTCTCAGTCGTTTGTTGTACCATTTCAGATCCAAGGGTCATACTCTTACCATCTTGATACCAACACAAAGGTGTTCAGCATCGTCGTCCGTACAACGCTTCATAGGGTGCCATCCCTATACTTGAATGGAAACTATTATTATAAGTGAATTCTACCAAAGGAAAGAATTCATCCCAACTTCCTTTTTGTTCCAACACGCAAGCTCTTAACTAATCCTTCAGTGATTATATCGTCCTTTCTGTTTGACCATTAGTCTGCGGATGGTAAGCAGAACTCAAACGAAGTTTAGTCCCTATTGCTTCCTATAAGCTTCGCCAAAACCTTGACGTAAACCTTGGATCTTTATAAAAAATGATACTAGTGGGTACACCATGAAGTATAATGATTTCACTAATGTACATATGGGTGAACTTTTCCATCGAATACTTGATATTGATTGGCAAAAAGTGAGCAGACTTCGTAAGCCAATCAAAAATGACCTATATAAAATCATATCCTTTTCTAGTCTTTGGCAAACACGTAACAAAATCCATAGCAATACTATCACATTTCCATTCTGGAATAGTTAGGGGTTGCAGCATACCTGCTAGTCTTTGATATTTAACCTTCGCCTTTTGACACACAAGACATGATGACACATGTTTAGCAACATCTCTCTTCATCCTAGGCCACCAAAATAATCTTTTCAAATCTTGATACATCTTGGTCATTCCTGGATGTATACTTAATCTACTATTGTGAGCTTCATCGAGAATCGTTTTCCTAAGATCGGGATCACTAGATATACAAATCCTAACTTTAAATCTTAAGACCCTATCAGACCTTTCCTCAACCAATACCACATGACCTTGTTTTATGAATTCTCTTTCTTTTTTCAAAAATTCGTCATCTACTTGTTTTTCTCGAATTTCTTCCTACAAATCATTCAGAATAGTGACCTTGTTCAAACGAATCCTCCCTGATGCTAACTCTACAGATAACCACATATCTCAGAATTGTTCTATCAGTTGTTCCTCTTTAATCATCATAGCAGAAACACTGAGCACCTTCCTACTCAAAGCATCTGCCACAACATTTACTTTTCCAAGATGATATTGTAGTTAAAAGTCATAATTCTTCAGAAATTCTAACCATCTTCTCTGCCTCATGTTTCATTCCTTCTAATCAAACAAATACTTCAAGCTTTTGTGATCACTGAAGACATTGAACGTACCTCCATATAGAAAATGTCTCCAAAATTTTAATGCGAAAACAACTGCAGCTAATTCCAAATCATGCATCGGGTAATTCCTTTCATGTACCTTTAGTTGTCTTGAAGCATATGCTACCATGTTTCTATTTTGCATCAAAACACATCCTAACTCTTGATAAGAAGCATCACAGTATACTTTAAAAGATTCATTCGAATTTGGTAAAATCAGCACTGGTGCAGTAGTCAACCTTTTTTTTAGCTCTTGGAAACTTTCTTCATATTCATCCGTCCAGACGAAAGCTTGATTCTTCCTTGTGAGTTGTGTAAGAGGTTCGGCTATTTTGAAAAAACCTTTAATAAACCTCTGATAATATCTAGCTAATCCAACAAAACTTTGAATCTCAGTCACTGTTGTTGGCCTTTCCCACTTAAGAACCATCTCTACCTTTGCTGGATCCACAACAATTCCATCCTTAGAAATTATATGACCCAAAAAATGAACTTCGTCCAACCAAAATTCACATTTTGACAACTTTGCGTACAACTTCTTCTCCTTTAAAATCTAGAGAACTATACTGAGGTGTTCAATATGCTCTTCCGGACTTTGAGAATAGATTAGAATGCCATCGATAAAAACAATGACAAATCTGTCTAGACATGGGCGAAAGATCCTGTTCATATAATCCATGAATATCGTAGGAGCATATATCACTCCAAACAACATTACAAGATACTCATAATGATCGTAGCGCATTTGAAAAGCTATCTTAGGTATATCCTCTACCTTGACACGAATTTGATGATAACTTGATTGCAGATCTATCTTAGAGAAAACAACTACTCCTTTCAACTGTTCAATTGGTGATAGTCCACACATAAATGTGAAGATCCATCCTTCTTTTTAACTGGTAGCACTGGAGCTCCTCATGGTGAAACACTTGGTCTCACAAACTATTTTTCCAACAGTTTCTCCAATTGCTTCTTTAGCTCTGCTAATTCTAACAGCGACATCCGATATGGTACAATTGAAATAGGACCTGCTCTTGGTAAAAGATTGATAGAAAACTCTATCTCTCTTTCTGGTGGTAATCCAGGTACTTCATCAGGAAAAACTTCAAGAAACTAATTTACGACAGAAATAGCATTCATATCCTTTTTATTCTTGACTTTTAAAGAAGATAACAACATGTATCCTTGTGCTCCATCCCTTAATAAATATTCGACTTGATTGGTAGTTAAAAATCCAGAAACCTCATCCTCAGGAAACACTAAGGTTTTTTTAGAACAGTCTAACAGGATATGGTTAGAAGATAACCAATCTTTTCCTAAGATTATATCTATATCGGTAAGAGGCAAACAAATTAAACTAACAGGAAAGACTCTATTGTTGATAGTAACAGGGCAATTTAGGCATACCTTAAAAGTACTAACAGGCTTGGCAGTAGGTGTAGAAACAATCAATTGAAAGTTCAAAGAAAACACGGGCAATTCTAACCGATCCACAAAGTCATATGCAATAAACGAATGAGTTGCACCCGAATCATATAGTACAGTTAAAAGATTACCTGATATGACACCCTCTCCCTTAATAAGATCATCGGACTGAAAGGCTTCAGCTCCATTCATCATATATACTCGTCCTCCAGTCTAGGGTTTAATAGCATAAGCATTACTCATTGAAGCCTTCATCTTCGCTTGATTACAATCCCTCGAAAAATGACCAAGCCTACCACATATAAAATAGATGATTCCCCTGATCATACAGTCCTTCGTCATATGGCCTTTTCCATACTTCATATACTTTGTTGGAGGTGCCACATTCTAACAAAAACGATTACCACTAGGACCTCCTCCACGTGGCTGCTACTATTGTTGCTAACTACCTGATGGCCTTGAATATAGTTTTTGCTGAAACCTGTTGTTATTGTTATTTCCTCCTCTTTGGAACCTAGACTGTCTAAAGTATAATTCCTTAAATCACGTGATGGCTCTAATCCCTCCAGCTTGTAACACATGTTCGTCAATGATGAGAATTGGTTCATTCGCATCGATAGTACCCATCTATTCAATTCAACCCTTAAACCTTTCTCAAACCTGTGGCATTTCCAAACCTCGTCTGGCTAGACCTGGAGATACCGTGAGAACTTAGATAAGCTCTTAAACTTTGCATCATATTCATTCACCAACATTCCACTAACATCATGAAGATCGTGGAGACGACGAGGCAGGGAATTCTGTTTTCCATACTTGATAGTTTTTCCTTGTGTTTGCTTTTATGGTGGTGAGATGTCAGGTGCTTGGTTTTGTTAGAGTACAACTCCATGGGGGAACTAATGCATGGAGATTTGACTTAGATAATGAATGTTTTATGTATACCGGGGATTTGACTATGAACCTTAGTGGAACACGTTATGGAGTTCCAGTTATGTCAATGAATGTTTTTGTTCATTTGGAGTTCTTGATGCCTATTCGAGAGCTTTGGGGTGGTAATTTCTATACCCCACAAAAGGATTCAATGGTGTCATCTGTTAGAATGCCATCCCGGCGTGTGATGTAACCGCCAGGGTTCTTTGATGATGATACTGAGGAGGAAGAGGATCCTGCTAGTTAAACAATTATGTTTTAATGTATAGGATGTACATATTTATCTTTTAGAGTGTACTGTATTTAAGTAAATTATTTGTGAACGAGGTTTCAATATCTATGTATATTATGGTGTGTTTTATTCTGTTGCAATTATTATACTTATGTTTTATTTATTTTCAGTTATTCGCAAATGAAATTTTGAAATCAGTGTTTTTTACAAGATTAACTCTTTTACAATTTGGGTAAGTTATATTAGTATTAGTCTTAAATGTGACACCCTACAGTGGGTGTTACTGTAACATCCCTAGATCTAATAACTACGGCACAATCGTCATTACACCACAGTCACTAAATCCAGGCGTGTCATAGTCTCAACAATAATCTTTTCAAAATAAATATTTCATTTATCCATAGATGGAAAATATAAGCCCCAAATGAATGCATATTTAGTACCCAACCATTTTAAAACACATCCACTTTAAGAACAACATACTCCATATATAATATTTTCGTCTTTAACACAAAGCACTAATAACACGAAATATAGTACTTACATATTCAAATAAAAGGTAATGGGTACAAAAGTACAAAAGGGAAAAGTAGTAACCCTGGGATAGGTACTACTAGCAGACAAAGCTGCAACCCCATATATATACGACGCTAGGAGTCCCAATCGACACGTCAGGCATTAATGCCCCCATGAAGTTGTACCCATACATAACCAAAGAAATCTCGTCCTGACGCCATATTGAAAATAATGTATTAGCCCAATCCATTCGGTAAGGGTGTGATCCCTCATCTTCTTCTTCACGATCTTTTATCATATATATATATATATATATATATATATATATATATATATATATATATATATATATAAGGAATGCAAGGATACAGGAAAGAGGTGAGATATCCTACTTACATTACTAATTATGGTAGTAAAGAAACATAACGGCGCAGGGTGCCCATATAGCATATCAACAATATTAAACAGTAATAATCACATACAGTAAAAGAACTAGCAGCAGAGTCTCAGATAATTAACAATTAAAACATTTCAGATAATCATGACAACAATAAAACAATAGTATAGTCATCATATAAATGAGTGCCAAATGATATGCCGACTCACAATGCATGTGGACTTGGTATGAAGATTTTCTATTCCATTTCAAAGATGAACGTTCCAGAAGATCTGCTCCCTCTCAATGACAATCTTCGGGACAACGAAGAGAATAGTACTTGTCAAGCGCGTGATGCATTGCAATCAGTTTATCATGGCCAGTGTAACACCCCAAAATTTATTTATTTTATGATAAATATTCATTTTCTAATATTTGTGATTTTTGGGAATTTTTCTGAATTTTTCTAAGAACGCAAAATATTTTAATATTATTTCTCATTTTGCGTGCAAACTGAGCGGAGTCGAGAAAATGAGATATTTTTTCCATGAACCTTGATCTGTGAAAACGTCGACGGAGGATCATACTAAACCCGAGATTGGACACAATTTACGAGATTTTACGTTTTTTGAGAAATTTTAATAGATAAAATAATAAATCGCTGTGTAAATTTTAGTTGTTGGACAATTAATACTGACTTCTGTCAACTATAACAATTGTCCATTGGATAATAACATGTATTAAAAACCCTATCACATTATCCTAATGTAATCTACTTTAAGTTTAATCAAACCCACTTTAATTCAAATTTATTGTATTTTAATCAAAGCTTCTTTGAGAAACTTTGACTACCAAATGACCAAGCTACCCTTGGCTTGTTGGGGAAGCTAATTTTCCCCTTCTCTCTCTTCATTGCTGCGGCATCCATTGCCCAAGGGGAGCAAAAATTTTGCTCTCCCCCTTAATACACTTAATCATTTTTACTCATTCCATCATAACACTTTCTCTCTCTAACTTCATCTTCTTCATTTCTCTCCACCTTCTCTTTTCTTCTCCTCTCTCCATACGAAAATTGCAGCCCCATAAGCAACCATTTTTCATCACTTTTCTCTTCATAAACACCATTTCCACATCACCTCAACCTTCTCTACATTTCCTATATAGAGATTTCCTTCAAAATCCATCTTCACCCCCATTGTCTTCCAAGACAAAGCTTCAAGCTTTAAGGTAAAGTTTTCATTTTTCTTCTTCTTTCTCTTCATTTTCGTGCTCCATGGTCTCCTTGATGACCATGGATCTGTTCTTTTTCAACCATTGATGTTGATTCCTTGTCTTGAAATTCCTAGGGTTTTGGAAGCTCAAAACCAAAACCACCAGAAGCATATAGGTGGCCATTTTTGTGTTCTTTCTTTAGGTAAGAGGGAGATTACTCACTTCAATCATTATTGGTGGTGAGGGAACTTTTGTATGCTCACTTTGTTTGGTGGTTTTGTATGTTTATGTATTCTTGAAATTTAATTAAAGCTTGATTGATGATCTTGAATGTATTGGATGTGTTGAAAATGCTTGATCATGTTAGGGTTGTTAAATGAAAAATTTGGAGTTTCCTACCCTAATGTGAGGCCACGGTTTTGACTAGAATTTAGGGATATAAATTGTTTTTGTATACAATGAAATGAAGCTTATGTGATTAAATGTTGAATGATAATATTAAAATTAATGAATGAAAAATTTTAAGGGTTTAATACCCAAAGTGAGACCACGGTTTTGACCTTGGATCCTAAGGGAATGGATTGATTTGGTGTGAAATAATATCTAAGTAATTAGGTATCAAGTAACTAATGCATAAAATAGAAAGAAATTGGAACCTTGATGACCTAGTGAGGCCACGATTTTTAGAGAAAATTTATGGTTGAAATGATGCCTTGGTGCATCTTTGGAAATTAAGAATTTAGAGACACGCATAATCCATAATCAAGTGAAAAAATTAAATTGAGTAATAACTCTTGAGAATGCCACGGTTTTGAAGAGTTATTCAACTTAAAATTTTCATAATTAACCAAAGCTAAAGACTTTGAGAATGGGGATCCATAATGTGGACTTGTGATAAATGATGAACCACGAAAACATATTGATGTAGAAAATTGATTCTATATTATTGTGAGACCCTATGTGGGCTAAGTACTTGTTGGTTGTGTACTTGAAGAAATTATGACATGTTGATATTGAGCCATGTACCTATATATGCCATTGTGGTATGCTTATGATAAATGTATCATTGATGAACATACATGATGTACATTGCGTCGTCATGCATATGTGTTGTCCGTAGGACATTGTTGAAAAGGCGATGTATGCCTAGGAGTTTGAATAACACTGATAACTTCAGAAAATGAAGTTAATTCACTCGAATTTGATTATATTTGAGCATGCTATCCCTAAGTTTTCAAGGTCATAAGTTCAATATTTGCATGACTTTGGTGAATTAAGCTTGTTGATTCAAATGATTTATAATTGAATCTTTGAAGATCTTGTTGATTGAAGTTGGATGAATTGTGATTTGATGGACTTTATCATTGTTGTGATATAGGTATTCAAGATGAGAAAGGCCTTGGAAGGGATGAGGAAAGTGAAGAGAGGCCCAAAGTGTGAAGAAATCATCAAGGGAAGGTGCTTCCAACCCACGCCTAGGCGTGATAAATCCAAGCCTAGGCGTGGCCCTTGCAGTTTCTCAGGGATTAGAAGCAGAGACACCCACGCCTAGGCGTGGTTAACTCACGCCTAGGCGTAACAAACTCAGTTTTTAGGGAGATTCAGACAGAGACCTCCACGCCTAGGCGTGGTGAAGTCAAGCCTAGGCGTGGCAAGCTGAGGACAGGCACGTGATTCATAACCACGCCTAGGCGTGGTAAATCCACGCCTAGGCGTGAGTAAAATCCTGGCACACGAATTTTACCCTTATATTCTGATTTTTGGGAGGATTAGGGGCTTCTTCAATGGGAACCTAGCCACGAATTCCAGAGAGCAAGTGAGAGGAGAAAGATCACACTTGGATTGAAGGTGACTAAAGGAGGAATCAAGAAGACGGAGGAAGATTAAGCTTGGAATCTCTCCATTTTTGTTCATTCTTTCCCCTTTCTCCTTGATTTGTAACATGATGAATCAGTTGATTACATTTGTTTCCTTCTCCTTGATAATGTGTAACTAAACTTTAATCTAGGGGCTCTCTAGAATCTTGCTATGAATTTGATTAATTTGTAATTAGTTGAGTATCCTTTCAATGAAATTAATTTTGTTCATCCATATCTTTGCTTAATGCTTGTTGTTGATTGGCCATCAATTGCATGATTTCTAATATTCCAATTGAACTAGAAATAGGGTGTTGTGAATATGGATATGGTATGGTTGATGTATGTTTAACTAAGGGGATGGACACATACCCTTTGGTCATGCATGGCAAGTGTTTGATAATTGGCCTCAATGAGTGATTCTTATGTTGCTTCACATGGACACATAGTGGAATAGCTAGGTTTCACATGGGTAATTGTCCTAGACATAGGCTTTTATCTATTGATGATTATCACCAACATATATCAATTCATTGATAGGTGCTTGTTAATTGCAATTAATCATTGAAGTAGCAAGTGAATAGGGACCCCTAGGCTTTAATCATTCTCGTCTTCTCTTGTGGAATTGGTGTTTGGTGTTTTCTTATTTTGTTTCTTTTAAGTTGATTATTTTAATTGCAACCCACTCTCTTTCGTTTACTTGGATAAAAATTTGTGAATATTAGTTAAGTTTAACATTCTTCTAACTATTCAATCCCTTGGGACACGATACTCTAACTCTCCTTTATATTACTTGTCGACCCGTGCGCTTGCGGATTTACGGTCACAATAAGTTTTGGCGCAGTTTGGGATTGAGTTTAGATTTTTGTGTTATTTCTTACATCTATTCACAATTCTTATTTCAAGTTTCGTTTGTTTTGTTTTGCATTTTTTTTTATTTTCAGGTACTTGGCTCTTGTATGCGAAGAACTCAAGGTGTGTCTCGATTTCCTTACGATCCTGAGATTGAAAGGACATTTCGTAGATTGCTAAGAGAGCAACAAGTACAAGAACAAGCACTAAATTTGGTTAGTGAATTTGAGATGGCGGAGGAGGCAAATAATGGAAGACCATTGAGGGAATATGCCACCCCAAGTGCTAGAGAAATCCGATCTAGAATTAGAAGGCCAGCTGTCCTAGCACAAACTTTTGAGATCAAGCCTGCTATTATTCAGATGGTTCAACAAAATGTGCAGTTTGGAGATTTACCCCATGAAGATCCTAATGCTCATCTAGCCAATTTCCTGGAGATATGTGATACTTTCAAGCATCATGGGATGACTGACGATGCAGCTCGCTTAAGGCTCTTCTCTTTTTCATTGAGGGATAGGGCCAAGGCTTGGCTTCATTCTTTACCAGAACATTCTATCACTACCTGGGAAGAGCTGGCTCAGAAGTTCTTGGACCGATTCTTTCCTCCCATGAAGGCAATGAAGTACAGAAATGACATCTTGTCCTTCAGGCAATTTGAAGGAGAAACTTTATATGAAGCATGGGAGCGATTTAAAGATTTGCTAAGGAAGTGCCCCCACCATGGCATAGCAAAATGGATGTTGGTTCATACTTTCTACAATAGCTTGACAACCTCCATTCGTTCCATAATTGATGCAGCAGCTGGAGGGGCACTTATGAGCAAGACTGTGGATGCAGCCTATGACCTGTTGGAAGAAATGGCTAACAACAATTATCAGTGGCCAGCAGAGAGAGTTACTCCGAGGAGAGCGGCAGCCGGGATACATGAAGTTGATGCTCTCACATCACTTTCCGCTCAAGTGGCAGCACTCTCCAAGAAGTTGGACACCATGACAGTCAACTCAGTTGCAAGTGGAACTAATGTCACAGCTGAGATTTGTGATCATTGTGGGGATCATCACTCCACTGCCAATTGTACAGCTAGCTTGGAAAGTGTACAATATGCTAGTCAATTCCGTCAACCGGGTCACAATACTGCATTTGGTAATACTTATAACCCCAGTTGGCGGAACCATCCTAATCTCTCATGGGGTGGAAATGTTCAAGGCTCTTCCTCATCTCATCAGCATAATCAAGCACCTCGTGCTCCTCCAGGCTTTCAACAACAGAGCCCCCTTCAAGCCCAAACTTCAACATCGACTTCAACTTCTAATTTGGAGAAGATGTTTGCTCAGTTTATGACCAGTCAACAAGATTACATGACTAAGACTGATTCAAGGCTAGCATCCCACGATGCTTTAATGCAAAGTCAAGCAGCTTCTTTGAGGAATCTTGAGACTCAAGTGGGCCAACTTGCCCAAGCTCTAAATAACAGACCCCAAGGGAATTTTCCAAGTGACACCATCAACAATCCCAAGGGTGCATCTAATGAGCATTGCAAGGTTATCTCATTGAGGAGTGGGAAGGAGATAGAAGGTAATCCAATGACCAAACAACTTGAAGAAGAAATTGAGGTAGCTCAAGATGAAAAGGTTGTGAGCAAAGAGGTTGAGAAAAATGAGAAAATGGCTAGGGAAAGGGTTGAAGACAAGAAGAAGGAGGACAAGCCCATAACACCACCTCCACCTTTTCCTAACCGGCTAGCAAAGCAGAAGCTTGATGCTCAGTTCCAAAAATTCTTGGAAATTTTCAAGAAGCTTCACATCAACATTCCATTTCTTTGAGGCGTTAGAACAAATGCCGAGTTATGTGAAGTTCATGAAAGACATCTTGTCCAAGAAGAGGAAATTGGGGGATTATGAGACCGTAGCTCTCACAGAGGAATGTAGTGCAATTTTGCAGAATAAGCTACCTCCCAAATTGAAAGACCCAGGGAGCTTCACCATTCCATGCACAATCGGGAGTCAATTCTTTGGAAAAGCCTTGTGTGATCTAGGGGCAAGCATAAACTTGATGCCCTTATCCATCTTTCAAAGGCTAGGTTTGGGGAGGCAAAGCCGACTTCGAGTTACCTTGGTACGGTGGCTGACCGTTCTCTCACATACCCTAAAGGGGTCATAGAAGATGTATTGGTCAAGGTGGACAAGTTCATCTTTCCAGCGGATTTCATCATTCTAGACATGGAAGAGGATCGCAATGTGCCTTTGATTCTTGGGAGACCCTTCCTGGCTACGGGAAAGACTATGATCGATGTCCAAAAAGGTGAGCTTACAATGCAGGTCAATGAGGATAAGGTAACTTTTAACATTTACAAATCCATGAAATTTCCCAATGACCATGAAGAATGTTCTTACCAGGTATGATTGATCAAGTAGTTAATACCGCATTCCATACTAATTTCATTGATGATCCCCTTGCTTTATCATTAACATCCATACATGAGCATGTAGATAGGGATGATGTGATGGAATGTATTAAAGTGCTTGACGTGTATGCTAAGTTTTACAGGAGACCAGGTTTTGAACCATTGAACATACCCTCTGATAAGCTCAGTCTCCAACCCTCTGTCATAGTTCCACCCAAGCTAGAACTCAAGCCATTGCCTGATCATTTGAGGTATTCATACCTAGGGGAGGAGTCCACATTGCCAGTTATCATCTCCTCATCCTTGTCAGAAGAGCAAGAATCCAAGTTGCTCAGAGTGCTTAGAGAATACAAACAGGCCTTGGGGTGGTCCATTGCAGATATCAGGGGTGTTAGCCCCACCATTTGCATGCACAAAATATTGTTGGAAGCTGACCATAAGCCAACCATTGAACATCAGAGGCGCCTAAATCCCATCATGAAGGAGGTTGTCAAAAAGGAGATTATCAAGTGGCTGGATGCGGGTATCATATACCCTATTTTTGATAGCAAATGGGGGTGAGCCCAGTTCAGTGTGTGCCCAAGAAAGGTGGAATGACGGTTGTAGCAAATGAGAATAATGATTTAATTCCCCCACCGGGATCTGCCATCCTTTGGATGGCGCATATGCATGGATTACGGGAAGCTTAACACCGCAACCGAGAAAGGATCATTTTCCATTGCCATTTATTGATCGAGATCTTTGGATAGGTTGGCGAGGTCATGAGTTTTCTTGTTTCTTGGATGGGTACTCGGGCTACAATCGATTGCGATTGCCCGGATGATCAAGAGAAAACAACATTCACTGCCCTTATGGTACTTATGCTTTCGGAAGAATGCCCTTCGGGTTGTGCAACGCTCCCTGCTACTTTTCGAGAGGTGTATGATGGCCATTTTCACTGATATGGTAGAGAGCGCTTGGAGATATTCATGGACGATTTCTCTGTTTTTGGTGATTCCTTTGATGGTTGTCTTCAGAACTTGGCCTTGGTGTTGCAAAGGTGCGAGGAAACCAATTTGGTGCTCAATTGGGAAAAGTGCCATTTTATGGTCCAAGAGGGAATAGTACTTGGTCATAGAGTGTCATCCAAGGGAATGGAAGTGGACCGAGCTAAAATTGAAGTGATTGAGAAACTTCCTCCACCAATTTCAGTGAAGGGAGTTAGGAGCTTCCTTGGTCATGCTGGATTCTATCGGCGGTTCATCAAAGACTTCTCTAAGCTTGCTAAACCATTGTGTAACTTGCTGGAAAAAGATGTGGTTTTCAAGTTTGATGAATCTTGTATGGAAGCCTTTGTGGAATTGAAGAAAAGGCTTATCTCTGCACCCATTATCACTACTCCAGATTGGACCTTACCATTTGAGCTTATGTGTGACGCTAGTGACTATGCAATTGGAGCAGTGTTGGGCCAAAGGAAGAATAAAATCTTCCATTCCATCTATTATGCAAGCCGGACACTCAATGATGCTCAGTTGAACTACACCACCACTGAGAAGGAACTCCTTGCTGTAGTGTTTGCTTTTGACAAGTTCAGAGCATATTTGGTTGGCACCAAAGTCATTGTCTTCACAGATCACTCTGCTATCAAGTATCTAATAAGCAAAAAGGATGCCAAGCCAAGGTTGATTCGCTGGGTATTATTATTACAAGAGTTTGATCTTGAGATCAGAGATCGAAAGGGTGCTGAAAATCAAGTGGCTGATCATCTTTCCAGGTTAGAGAATGAGAAGTATCAGCAAGACCCAGCCTTGATTGGTGAGTCATTTCCAGATGAACAGTTATTTGCAGTGTTTGCTAGTTCAGATCCATGGTATGCTGATTTTGCTAACTACATAGTGAGTGGATTGGTGCCATCTGAATTGTCTTATCATCAGAAAAAGAAGTTCCTTCATGATGTCAGAAATTTTATTTGGGATGAGCCATTTCTCTTTAAGCAGTGTGCTGATCAAGTGCTTAGAAGATGCATTCCTATGGAGGAGACTAGTGCGATACTTGAGCAATGTCATGCTTCACCATATGGAGGTCACTATGGGGGTGAAAGAACAGCGGCTAAGGTGTTGCAATCAGGCTTCTATTGGCCTTCTTTGTTTCGAGATTCTTACTCCTTTGCAGACTAATTGTGATCGTTGTCAACGGATGGAAATATCTCAAAGAGGAATGAGATGCCTTTGAACTCCATTTTGGAAGTGGAACTCTTTGATGTGTGGGGCATAGACTTTATGGGGCCCTTTGTATCATCTTTTGGCAACCGTTATATTCTTGTAGCGGTGGATTATGTGTCGAAGTGGGTGGAAGCCTGTGCCTTACCCACTAGTGACTCTAAGGTGGTCCTGGTTTTTCTGAAAAAGAACATTTTCTCAAGGTTTGGCACCCCTCGTGCTATTATTAGTGATGGAGGATCTCATTTCTGCAACAAGTACTTTGCTGCATTGCTCGCCAAATATGGGGTGACACATAGGGTAGCCACAGCCTACCATCCACAATCAAGTGGCCAAGCAGAGGTTTCTAATAGAGAGTTGAAGCGGATTCTGGAGAAAACTGTGAGTCCTTCCAGGAAGGATTGGTCAAAAAAGCTGGATGACGCTCTTTGGGCATATCGCACTGCTTACAAAACCCCTCTTGGCATGTCCCCCTATCAACTAGTTTTTGGCAAAGCATGTCACCTTCCTGTTGAGCTTGAGCACCATGCTTATTGGGCCATCAAGAGATTGAATTGGGATTCTGAAGCCTGTGGAGAGAAACGATTGTTGCAACTCAATGCACTTGAGGAATTTCGTCTCCAAGCATATGAAAATGCCAAGTTATACAAGGACAAGGTGAAGAAGTGGCATGACAATCGTATTATCCCAAGAAACTTTGCATCGGGGCAGAAGGTTCTCCTGTTCAACTCAAGGCTTAAACTATTTCCTGGCAAGCTCAAATCTAGATGGTCAGGTCCATTTTTGGTTGTGGAAGTTTTTCCTCATGGTGCCGTAACCTTGGAAGACCCAGTTTCAAAGTCAACCTTCAAGGTCAATGGTCAGCGGCTCAAGCCCTACTTGGGTGGTGAGGTAGAGAGGCACAAAACCTCACTTACCCTTGCTCCTCCATCCCGAGTGTCTGCAAAGTCCAGCCCAGGACTATAAATAAGGCGCTTTTTGGGAGGCAACCCAATTTCTTAACCTTATGTCTTCGCTTAGGACAATTTTATGCATGATTTTTCTTTTATTATGTAATTTTGGTTGATTTTGTTTTATTGTTTTAGTGTTTGTTTTTCAATTTGATGCTTTGATTGTTCTTGTCACTCCTATGCTGTTCTTAGATGTTTGAGAGTAAGGAGGGTGTGTTTGATGCATGGATGTGGGGTATTCTGGTGTTGCTGTTAAGATTTGAGATCCAGAGTATCACGCCTAGGCGTGGTTTTTACACGCCTAAGCGTGATGGTCTCAGCTGCTTTTGGGGAAATTTTCCAGAGAGATCCACGCCTAGGCGTGGAGTATACACGCTTAGGCGTGGTACTCTCTGCGTTTTCAGTCAGTCTAGCCCGCAAGCATGGCGCCTAGGCGTGTGTTTTCCACGCCTAGGCGTGTATGTTCATAAAAAATTTTTTTTTTTTAAATTAAAAAAAAATTAATTAATTAAAAAAAATTTAAACCACGCCTAGGCGTGGTAATGTCACGCCTAGGCGTGGTGTGCCTGCTGCTGCACAAAACGCAGGTTCTGTCTTTTCCTTCCTATTCCCCCTCTCAAATCCCTAACCCCCCTTTTTCTGATTTCTTCCCACCCTCCACCAAAACACCATCACCGTAACCCTAACCCCCTTCTCCTTCTTCTTCCCTCCTCTCCACCTAAACACCTCCATCGTACCACCACCGTAAACCCCTCTTCTCAGCCATCACCATATCTCCATCCACATTTCCCCCACCCACCAACCACCGTACCTGCCCTACCATTTTCCAAAATCCCATCTCTCTATTCTTGTTGATTTTGGTTTTGGGTTTGATTTTTGTCTTCTTCGTTACGTGGTTTGTGGGTACCTTGTGACATTGGTGCTTCATTCACGGTGAGTTCCATTTTTTTTTTTTTTTTTTTTATTTTTATTTTTTTGACTAGAGTTGTCTAACTATTATCTTTGTTCCCATTTGTGATTAAATTGTTCACCATATGAGGAAGTTGAATATGTTGTGATCACTGTGATTCTGAGATGCTCTGTTTCCATGATTAACATGTTGATTATTTTTGAAATGTGTAGCATTGTCTTATCTTCTGCTATGCTCTGTTTCAACATGGCTATTTTTTTGGGTTGATATATTGCTCATCAAGGGTCACACTGTGTTCACGTGGTTGAATATTTCTGGTAGTGTCAATTCTGCATTTTTATTCAGCACTCTGGAATTCTTGATTTTTTCTGAATGGTATGGCTGCTGATATACTTATTTTGCTCAATGATTCTAATAATTTCGGAGTTGTTAATCGTGTGACTGTTGCGATTTTTGGGGTGGGGCTAGGAATTGGTTACACTATGTTAATTGGTTGGGTTGAATATGAATTGCTTGAGGTTGTGAATCATCGTGGATTAGCTCTGTTGTGCTTTGGTAGTGCTATGGTCGGCTTTATTTTGTTATGTTGCATGCTAGGATTTAATGCATCTAAGTTGTGACTGATGCTTGGGCTATGATTTGGTTAATCTTGTGGTTTGGTTGGATAGTGACTAAGTTTGACTAGGAGTTAACTAAACTATGGATTGACATTGATTGATTTAGAATTGTGCCCTTTGCATATCTGGGTTGTGCATGGTTGATGTGCTGATGCTGTTATGTGATTGGAGAATGTTAATTTATATGGTCATCATGCTTGAGCTCTGAGTTATCATTTTGAGTTGTCGAAAGATCTTTGTCACTTTTGGGGGTTGAATTGTTGATTTGGGCGAGCTTTGGGCTATTTGTGAATGATTGGGCTTATTGTTTGCATTGCCAACTGTTCTAATTGGATTAAATTCTTTTCAGGTATCCTCTAACCATGTCGAAGCGTCCAAGGAAAACTGTTGAGGTTGGACCAAGCCAGGCTGAGGAAGGTGATGAAATTCCAGTTTTTGACCCAGCCTACTTTACAACGCAGGATGCTTTTGACTATTTCTGGCAGCATTTGCGCAAGATTAACATCATACCAGAGAGGGGCTTCCATGGTATTAATGTGGCACGCTATCCTGCCATTTTCGATGCCACTGAAGCACTTCACTGGATGACCTTTCTTTGAGCATCCCTCGAAGAACTGTGGCGGCTATAGTAAAGGAATTCTACGCCAATGCGCATGCCGAGAAGCGCTCCATTTCCACTACCGAGTAAGAAGGAAGGTAGTTGATTACTCGTGGATCGCATTCGGCGGATTATGGACCTTGGCCCTCCTCCTCTTCGGTGTGCTTTACAGGACTTTACAAGTTACCGAAGAGGAGGGAGGAACACCATTCAACACTGTCATGACCAGTATACTGTGATCGGCCTTCCCGATTCAGGTTCAGCGGAACTCAGACCGCTCCATCAGATTCATCAAACAGGAGAGTTTGCGCCGTGAGCTGCGCCCTTGGAATCATTTTGTGTGCTCCTGCTTGCTCCCCACTGAGCACCGGTCAGAGATTTATCCAGAGCGGGCGTACATGTTGTATGCGATCCACAGTCTGCAGCAGGTGGACACTGCTCAGATACTTTATGATCAGATCAGACTGTGCATCACCTCCCGGCTCAAATCGCTTTTCTTCCCCTTCCTTATTTGTCAGCTTTGTGAGAGAGCTCACGTCAGATGGAAGGATACTGAGGTGCGCGTCAAGCTGAAGACTCCGATGACGGAGAGGGCAGTTCAGACGATCATGACTGCCCAGGAGAAGCGCAGGCAAGCCCCTGCTCAGCCCCTAGCTGCAGAGCCTGCTCCTATACCAGCTCCACAGCCTGCCCCCACACTGTCCCACAGCCTACTGCAGTCTTTGACGCTGCTTGGGCTGCCTCTGTTGATCAGCGCCTGGCTAGGCAGCAGGAGATGCTGACTAGGCAGCAGGAGATGCTGACTAGGCAGCAGGAGATGCTGACTACGCAGCAGGAGATGCTGGCTGTGATGTACCAGGGCATTCATTGGATAGCTTTGGGTCAGGGGCGCCCAATGGATGATTTTCCAGCATTTCCTCCTTTTGCAGCCCCACCAGTGGCAGCTTCACCTCCTCCTCCTCCTCCCCCACCAGCTGATGATGCGGATATGGGCGCGGAGGGCGATGACCTATTTGATGAGGAGGATTTGTTTTGAGGAGCCAGGACCATTGTTTCCTTGCTCTTTCTGCTTTATTTTCCTGTTTTTGCTTTCTGTCCATTGTATATACTTTATTGAAAAACTTGACTTCCTTTGGATACAGTGGGACACTGCTTATCTTAGGTTTGGGGGGATTGGATTGATGATCTTTTTGTGACTGCTTGTTGAATCATTGTTTGGACATATATATATATATATGTATTGATTCCCTTCTCTTCGGATCCGAGTGAGCATGATTTTGCCTTGAGGGTTGCGTGAATTAGGAATTGAATGGATGAGTGTGTGTTGAGGCGGAGTTGAACTTGTGCATGCATGATTTCGATTAGAATATCGATGATTGTGTGGATCATATATACACCTCACTGCTTGGGAACTCATTTGTAAAAATTCAAGATTTTGTGCTTGCACTTATTGCCATAATTGCGTGTGAGAGAAAATCTTGGTTGCATGTGTGGTGGATTCTGAAATATGAATGAAATGCATGGTTGGATAAATTTATGATTGGCATGTGTAAAGTCTATTTGCATCTTAGAAGCTTGTCTAATTCCCTTTTGAGGCGAAATCCTAGGCAATGCATTTTCAAGGAAATGACTAGGGCACTTGTTTGGACCGATTGAGCTCTTCAAGCCAACCTTGAATGAATGAGTCCCCTAGTACCCCTTTTGAAGCCTTGTGTGCGTGAGTGTGTGGCCTAATTTTCATTTCTTTAACCCTAATCTCTACCCTTTTAACCCATGCTTATAAAAGAAAGATCTCTTCCCTAAATACTTTGGTCCCTTGTTGAGCACATGATTGAGCGATTCTGTTGTTTTTGAGCCATAGTGTTTTGCATGATGCTAAGAATCCAGGAATTTGTGTTTACTAGCTTTCATCCAAAAAAAAAAAAAGAGAGAGAAAGAAAGTGAATAAGTGGGTTGTTATGTGAATTGAAGCCCTTTTGCAATGAAAATAAGATTGTATGTATGATCTTAGAAATCCAAAAAAAAAAAATCTGAAATGATGAGAAAATGGAATAAAGAAAGTTGATTCTTCAAGTTGGATTCTATTTGTGCATCTACATGCTTGGCTTGACTCAATAGAAGTGGTTGATTATGTGTTTGATATTTGAATTCAAAGTCTTTCCCTTCTTTCTTAGCCACTACCCCTAGCCTTACATTACAAGCTTAAAAGACCCTCATGATCTTTGATTTTGTCTTGCCTACATTAGTGGAGAAAGGGATGAAGAACATTCTTTTGAGAGTGCAGGTGCATTTTATAAATTCATCCATCTTGCTCTTCATGATTAGGAAAGGGTCTGAAATACATGGGCTTGGGAAATCTTTCATGCACAAAAATGGCATTCAAGGGTGATCACAATAGTTGGGAATTTCTTGCATATGTGGACCTTGTTGGGAGGTTGTGAAGTGATTTCTGAGGGTATAAATGATAATTGGAAGCTGGGTTTGCTCTAGTTCAAATTGCCTCATGTTTCTTGTCCTTTGAATTGGATTGTAATTCCTTTTCATGCTTGGATTAGTTTGCTCGAGGACTAGCAAAACTTTAGGTTTGGGGTGTGATAACTTCAGAAAATGAAGTTAATTCACTCGAATTTGATTATATTTGAGCATGTTATCCCTAAGTTTTCAAGGTCATAAGTTCAATATTTGCATGACTTTGGTGAATTAAGCTTGTTGATTCAAATGATTTATAATTGAATCTTTGAAGATCTTGTTGATTGAAGTTGGATGAATTGTGATTTGATGGACTTTATCATTGTTGTGATATAGGTATTCAAGATGAGAAAGGCCTTGGAAGGGATGAGGAAAGTGAAGAGAGGCCCAAAGTGTGAAGAAATCATCAAGGGAAGGTGCTTCCAACCCACGCCTAGGCGTGATAAATCCAAGCCTAGGCGTGGCCCTTGCGTTTCTCAGGGATTAGAAGCAGAGACACCCACGCCTAGGCGTGGTTAACTCACGCCTAGGCGTAACAAACTCAGTTTTCAGGGAGATTCAGACAGAGACCTCCACGCCTAGGCGTGGTGAAGTCAAGCCTAGGCGTGGCAAGCTGAGGACAGGCACGTGATTCATAACCACGCCTAGGCGTGGTAAATCCACGCCTAGGCGTGAGTAAAATCCTGGCACACGAATTTTACCCTTATATTCTGATTTTTGGGAGGATTAGGGGCTTCTTCAAGGGGAACCTAGCCACGAATTCCAGAGAGCAAGTGAGAGGAGAAAGATCACACTTGGATTGAAGGTGACTAAAGGAGGAATCAAGAAGAAGGAGGAAGATTAAGCTTGGAATCTCTCCATTTTTGTTCATTCTTTCCCCTTTCTCCTTGATTTGTAACATGATGAATCAGTTGATTACATTTGTTTCCTTCTCCTTGATAATGTGTAACTAAACTTTAATCTAGGGGCTCTCTAGAATCTTGCTATGAATTTGATTAATTTGTAATTAGTTGAGTATCCTTTCAATGAAATTAATTTTGTTCATCCATATCTTTGCTTAATGCTTGTTGTTGATTGGCCATCAATTGCATGATTTCTAATATTCCAATTGAACTAGAAATAGGGTGTTGTGAATATGGATATGGTATGGTTGATGTATGTTTAACTAAGGGGATGGACACATACCCTTTGGTCATGCATGGCAAGTGTTTGATAATTGGCCTCAATGAGTGATTCTTATGTTGCTTCACATGGACACATAGTGGAATAGCTAGGTTTCACATGGGTAATTGTCCTAGACATAGGCTTTTATCTATTGATGATTATCAGCCAACATATATCAATTCATTGATAGGTGCTTGTTAATTGCAATTAATCATTGAAGTAGCAAGTGAATAGGGACCCCTAGGCTTTAATCATTCTCGTCTTCTCTTGTGGAATTGGTGTTTGGTGTTTTCTTATTTTGTTTCTTTTAAGTTGATTATTTTAATTGCAACCCACTCTCTTTCGTTTACTTGGATAAAAATTTGTGAATATTAGTTAAGTTTAACATTCTTCTAACTATTCAATCCCTTGGGACACGATACTCTAACTCTCCTTTATATTACTTGTCGACCCGTGCGCTTGCGGATTTACGGTCACAACAAACACCTATATGCGGGTGCGACTAGACTAAGCGTAGGGTCATAGTGGTTGGCCCTGGGGGCATCGGGGTGCGGGTGTCTCACAAATGATAGTGGTAGCTCCATTGGGGCTGTGGGATAGACTGATGCAAACACACTGACGATCCAGACTGAGATGCTGTCATATATCGTGATCAATTGTTGAGGTGCGATGTATAAGCTGTATTGCACAAATATTTTTATGAGATGTGGTCACTAATTATTTTGGCTAACGAGATACTGGCATAACTCCTTGATCATTCACTCTGAAAATGTTTATGTCTAGCTCCATGGAGTAGGAATTTTGGTACCATTTGCATTGTGAACTGTCAGTCTAATAGATCATTGAGCATGATCATTTATAACTATGGAAATTATCTATTATTATTACCGTAATAATTATTTGATTGCTTGAACTGTCATATTTGGTACCGCGTGCCTGTTGCTGATAATCTGTACTGTTATTTATTGTTATTCTGCCTTTACTGTTAATCTTAATTATTACCATGAACTGTGTTGATATGTGGGCGTCCAGCGCCATTATGTTTTCTTACTGCCATTTTGGTACTAAAAGCTGGGTGTCTCACCTCTTTCTATATTTTTTGTATCTCTTGTATTTTTTTACTTCTGTCAATCTGTGTACTACTGAGAAGACGTTCGTGAGGAAGAGAAGGAAATACCTGAGTTTTGGGCTTCTGGTCATATCTAGACTAGAGTTTGCTGAGGATGTTGTCGCGTCCACGTCAATTTTTGGGGTACGCCCATATGACCTTTTATGGAGCGCCAGACTGTTGGCACATCAACTTGAGCACTGACCGATGCATTTATCACGAGGAGCTGACTGTCTCTTTAGCGTGGGGTCGCTACGACACGTCTGTTTTTGATTTTACTACTTTTGTCCACCTGGAGTTCTACCTGCCAGTTAGAGATCTATGGGATGATCTATACTACACACCACAAGAGGACTCATTCCTCTCCACTGCTCGGGCTTCTGCCCAAAATTCAGTCATTCCGATGGCAATTTCATCAAATAAAGAGGACCTTGAGGAGGACCCGACTACGGTCCCTTCTCATCAGTCGTAGGGGCTAATACTGTAGGTGGCTACTGATGGGTAACCGTTTATCTTTTTAGGGACGCCTGATGTTTTGCTAGATTATAAGTGTATATTTGTATCTTTCGGATGGGTACATCTTTTGCTTTTTTTTGTAATCCATGTTGTAATTAAATAGGCTAATGCATAATAATATATATATATATATATATATATATTGTGAATGTATAGTCCTTAGTTTATGTTGATTTTATTATATCTGTAGTTATTCTTATTTCCTTTATTACACAAAAAAATGTAGCGCATATTTCGATGTTCAATTATTTCGCTATCAAGAATACAAACTATTTAATCTTGTGTTAATAATGAACTGGGTCTTAATTAATCACTGTAACTATTATTTTTCGTAATGTATTTCACTTCTTTTGTATTATGGTGTGACGTTCCTTCTTCGTGGTATTAAGAAAAAGGGGCATTACACTGTCTTGGTATCAGAACCCCGGTTTAAGTTTTCTTTTGGGTCTTGTGGTTTTGGACTGTCTTGTTTGTGTTGTGTGACTCTCTGTGTTTGGTATTCTACAAGGATACATCTGACTTTTCCCTGTGTTTTGTATAGCTTGATCTGAGAAGAATTATGGCTCGCAGAGGAGACATGACTGCTGCAATCGAGGCAATTCAGAATATGGCTGAAGCAATGCTGTAACAAAACCAACAAACGGCTCAACAACAACAAAGGACTACATAATAATTGGAGGCTACTATTGATGCCCAGAATCTGGCGAAATTTCATCGCACTAACCCTCCACAATTCAAAGGAGAGTTTGATCCTGAAAAAGCTACTTTGTGGATCAAGGAATTGGAAAAGATCTTCATGGGCATGAACTGTGCCAATGACAGGGAAGTGACTTATGTTGTGTTCATGCTGATTGGGGACGTAGAGGATTGGTAGGCTGGAGAACAGAGGTTATTGGAGGCTAAAAACCGAGCAATCAATTGGGAATTGTTTAAGGAGAGATTCTTGAACAAGTATTTCCCGGAAAGTGCGAGGCATGCTAAGGAGATGGAATTTCTTGGTTTGCGGCTGGGAAACATGACTGTGAGCGAATATGTTGCTAAGTTCAAGAGCTTGTCGAGATTCTCAACCTACTTTCAACACTAACCGAATGAGGCATGGAAGTGTCAGAAGTTCGAGGAAGGTTTGAGACATGATGTAAAGAGAGCCATCATAATTTTGAAGATCACTCAGTTTTCGGAACTACTTGATACTTGTCGCCGGGTGGAAGACTTGGACCAAGCATGTGATACAAGAAATAGTAACTTTGCGCCTTTTCGGTCTCAAAGAGGAGGAAGCAGTAATGCTAACCGTTACCAGAAGAAGCTCTATTCCAGACCACCTGGAAATCAACAACAAAAGCCACAACGTGGAAGTCCTAGTGGAAGCCCTAGAAGGACTGGTCAAACAACGACGTCTACGCCGAGATGAATGAAGTGAGGGAAGGAGCACTATACGAGAGACTGCACCATCAAAGGGATCATTTGATGTAGGAAGCCTGGACATGTTTCTCGTGATTGTAATCAACCTAAGGCGGAACCTTTCGTCAATGCTACTAAAACTGCTAAACTGCAGGTTAGAGGTCGGGTTTACACCCTGAGTGGTGTTGAAGCCTCTGAATCCGAAGATCTTATACAAGGGCAAGGTCTCATAGAAGGTAATCTTTTAACTGTGTTGTATGACTCAGGTGCAATACATTCTTTCATTTCCTATGACTGTGAGAAAAGACTTAGTTTACCTGTGTCTTCTTTACCTTTTGATTTGACTATTTCAACTCCTACTGCTAAACCCGTTCTTACCACCAAAGTTTGTTTGAGTCGTCCATTGATTGTTGAAGGTTGATTCTTTTTTGTTGATTTGATTTGTTTGCCATTATCTCAATTAGATGTGATCTTAGGAATGGATTGGTTATCTTCTAACCATGTCCTATTAGATTATTCTAGAAAACCCATAGTTTTCCCTTTAGATGAGAATTCTAGATTTTTGATGGCCAACTAAGTGAAAGCTTTCTTGAAAGAAGGAGCTCGGGGATACATGTTGTTATCTTCCTTGAAAGTAGAGAATGAGGTAGAAGTGGACGCAATTTCAGTGGTTTGAGAATTTCCTGAAGTTTTTTCCCGAAGACATACCTTGTTTACCATCGGAGCGGGAGATCGAATTTGTCATTGATCTTGTACCTGGAGCTAGTCCTATTTCCATAGAGCCTTACCGAATGTCGCCTACTAAGCTAGTTGAGCTCAAGGAGTAACTGGAAGAGCTTTTGGAGAAGCAATTCATAAGACCCAGTGTATCATCTTGGGGAGCACCAGTATTGCTAGTTAGGAAGAAAGACGATACTTCGAGACTGTGCATGGATTATTGTCAATTAAACAAGGTCACGATTAAGAACAAGTATCCATTGCCGAGGATAGATGACCTGATGGATCAGTTGAAAGGAGCAGCAGTGTTTTCTAAGATCGATTTGCGATCGGGCTACCATCAGATCAGAGTAAAAGTGGAGGACATTCCGAAAATGGCTTTTCGTACTCGTTATGGACACTACGAGTACTTGGTGATGCCTTTTGGTGTGACTAATGCACCTGCTATTTTCATGGATTATATGAATAGAATCTTCCATCCTTATTTGGACAAATTCGTTGTTGTTTTCATCGACGATATCTTGATCTATTCGTAAAATCAGGAGGATTATGCTGAACATCTCAATATAGTTCTTCAGACTTTGCAAGAGAAAGAGTTGTATGCTAAGTTGTCGAAGTGTGAGTTTTGGTTGGATGAAGTCAAATTCTTGGGCCATGTGACTTCAAAGGAAAGAATTGTTGTAGATCCTTCGAAGGTAGAGGTTGTTCTTCAATGGGAAAGGCCGAGGACAGTGACAAAAATTCGGAGCTTTGTTGGATTAGCGGGCTATTACCGGAGATTCATTGAAGGATTTTCTAAGATTGTCAGACCTCTCACTCAACTCACAAGGAAAAATCAAGCTTTTGAATGGACGGATGCTTGTGAAGAGAGTTTTCAAGAGTTAAAAAGGAGACTAACTACTTCACCAGTGTTAGCTCTACCTGATCCAAGTGAACCATTCGAAGTGTACTGTGACGCTTCATACTAAGGATTGGGTTGTGTCCTTATGCAAGGCGAGAAAGTGGTGGCTTATGCCTTAAGACAATTGCGAGTACATGAGAAAAACTACACAACGCATGACTTAGAATTAGCTGCTGTAGTATTTGCTTTAAAGATATGGAGACATTACCAGAGCAACATTCAACGTCTTCAGGGATCATAAGAGCTTGAAGTATTTGTTTGATCAAAAAGAGTTGAACATGAGACAGCGAAGATGGTTAGAATTTCTAAAAGACTATGATTTCTAACTTCAATATCACCCTAGAAAGGCGAATGTTGTGGTCGATGCCTTAAGTAGGAAAACGATCAGTGTTTCGACCATGATGATTAGGGAAAAGGATTTGATAGAACAATTCAGAGACTTATGGTCTTTCGTGGAACTAATGCCAGGAAAAATCTGTATGAACATGGTCACCATTTCGAATGATTTAATCGAAGACATTCGAGAAAAGCAAAAGGTTGACAAGTTCCTACAAGAAGAAAAAGAACTGATAAAGCAAGGTGGTGTATCAACATTAGAAGAAGGAAGCGATGGAATTTTGAGATTCCAAGGTAGAGTCTGTGTGCCTAAAGATGAGGAACTCAGGAGATATATACTTGAACATGCTCATAAGAGTCAGTTGAGTATGCATCCTGGAATGACCAAAATGTACTAAGATTTGAAGAAGTTATTTTGGTGGCATGGGATGAAGAGAGATATCGCTAGATGCGTATCTTCTTGTTTGGTTTGTTAGAAGACAAAGATTGAACATCAAAGACCATCTGGAATGTTACAACCCTTGACTATTCCCGAATAGAAATGGGATAGTATTGCCATGGACTTTGTGGTCGGATTGCCAAAGACCAAAAGAGGATATGATTCAATATGGGTAATTGTGGATCGACTTACAAAGTCAGCACACTTTTTGCCGATCAACATAAGATATCCATTGGAGAAGTTGACCCAGTTGTACATTGGTGAGATTGTCAGACTGCATGGTGTGCCTACAAGTATCATTTCTGACAGAGATCCAAGATTTACATCAAAATTTTGGTAAAGTCTTCAAGAAGTGATAGGGACAAAGCTACGTCTGAGTTCTGCTTACCATCCGCAGACGGACGGTCAATCAGAGAGAACAATTCAATCGTTGGAAGATTTACTGAGAGCTTGTGCTATAGAGTAGACTAGAAGTTGGGATGAAATTTTACCGTTGGTAGAATTTACCTATAATAACAGTTACCAATCGAGCATAGGGATGACACCCTATGAGGCTCTGTATGGACAAAGATGCCGAACACCTTTATGTTGGTATCAAGACGGAGAGCAACTTACCTTCGGACCTGATCTTATTCAACAGGCAACTGAGAAAGTTTAGATGATTTTGTAATGCTCCTAGATCTAACAACTACAGCATAATCGTCATTATACCATAGTTACAAAATCCAAGTGTGTCACTGTTCCAATTACAGTAATTTCAAAGTTTAAGTTATTTCCATTATGCATAAATAGAAAGTAGGAGCCTCGAATGAAACATAATTAGTACCAAACCATTTTATACATAACCACTGAAATAAATACATATTTCGTATATATATATATATATATATATAAGTCATTCTTAAAATAAATTACTGATAACACAAGGTATAGTACTTACATAGTCAAGTAGAATACAGTAGAAACAAAACACTAAAAGGGAAAAGTAGTAATCCTTGGGATAGGCACTACTAGAAGACAAAGTCGCAGCCCCATATGTATGTGACGCTTGGTGTCCCAGTCGACACGACAGGCATCAATGCCCCCACGAAGTTGCAATCATACGTAACCGAAGGGATCTCGTCCAGATGCCAAATCGAGAATAATGAATCGTCCTAATCCAATCAGCAAAGGTGTGGCCCCTCATCTTCTTCCTCACGATCTTTTATCAAATATATATATAACAGAAGTACAAGAATACAAGAAAGAGGTGAGACATCCTACTTACATTACCAATTATGGCAGTAAAGAAACAGAACGGCGCAGAGCGCCCGCATAGCATTTCAGCAATTATATTCATCAACAGTGATAATAGAATGAACAATAAGAGCAGGACAACAACACATAGCAGTAAGAATCAACAATAACAGGTAACATCCATAATACCCCAAGTAGTCAATAGAGTCTCAGATATTGGGCAATTAAAACATTCCAGATAATCATGGCATCAATATCAATAATATAATTGTCATATGAAAGAGTGCCATATGATATGCAGACTCACAATGCCAACTCACAATGTATGTGCACTTGGTACCAAGATTTTCTATTTCATTTCAAATATGAACGTTCCAGAAGATCTATCCCCCTTAATGACAGTCTACGCTGGACCACGAAGAGAATAGTGCTTGTTAGGCACATGATACGTTGCAACGATTT
This sequence comes from Ormosia emarginata, assembly GCA_029884605.1. Classification (NCBI taxonomy): domain Eukaryota; kingdom Viridiplantae; phylum Streptophyta; class Magnoliopsida; order Fabales; family Fabaceae; genus Ormosia; species Ormosia emarginata. Next base: position 7,767,656 of record JAQQTP010000074.1, read on the forward strand.
ATCATGGCCAGGGGTATAATAAAGTGATAACATCTTCACGAAATGAACCACCGCGCTTCACGGTCCTCGATCAGATCCTACCACGGGATCACACTATCCAATTCTCGCTCATTTACTATAAAAAGATTAGTGATTGTCAGGCGCATAATGCATGCAATCGATATACACCGTGCCTTACGGTCCTCAATCAGATCCATCACAGATCACACTATTCAATTCTCAATAATTCACTGCGTAAAGAATAATGATTTGTCGATCGCGTAATGCATGCAATCGGTATACACCGCGCCTTACGCCCCCCATAGATCCATCACTGACCACATTATTCGGTTCGCATTCATAGGCCCATACAGCCTTTTAATAATCATCGACTAAGCAATTTGTTCAATGCATACTGATTCAATGCATAATCATATGCTCATCCAGCCTTTTAACAGTCATAGACTGAGCAAATTGTTCAATGCGTTAACTCAATTCATAATCATAGGCTCATCTAGCCTTTTAATAGTCATCGACTGAGCAAATGTCCAATGCATGTTGACTCCATGCACAATCATGTATATTCAACCATAATAAAATATATCTCATACATGCCACAATTTGGCCAACTTAAGCATCAACTTAATTTTAGTCCCAAACACGGACCCACAATAATATAGTATTAATTTCTCAATGTCAATACATCATATCAAAAGCATTGCCTCAATGGCATATCGTCATTTCTTATCACCAATATATCATATCTCATCAAGTACTTGGTCCCCACATAGGAATTCACAATTGCATCAAACAATTCAATATCAATACATATGCATGTCCATCATTCCACACATACCACAATTTCTATATTATGGATCCAAAAATTTCATTTTTCAAAATCATTTCTCCATCATTGGTTTGGATATATAATCCTATCACATTCAAGTGAAATAAAATCCTTGAATCTAGGGTTTAAGATTTATGTTTGAGTTACAAGAGATAAGGAACCATGTTTTCATCATTTTCAACTCAAAATCTTATTTTAGGATCCTGGTAATCGATTACATGCCTCTGGTAATCAATTACTAGCTCGACAGAACCTCTGTAATCGATTATAGGCTGAATGTAAACGATTACATAGCTTCCCAGAAACACGATTCGTAACTCTAAGGACCTGGTAATCGATTACACAGCTCTGGTAATCGATTACCAGCTGGACAGAACCTCCGTAATCGATTACAGACAGTATGTAATTGATTATGTGATTCCCAAAAACATGATTTTGTAACTCCAGAGGCTTGGTAATCGATTACAGATGTTGTGTAATCGATTACCACGCATAAACTTGCAGAAAATGGTCTTTAAGCCATCTAAACTCAAACCAAATCAATCCATAACATTCTCAACATCAAATTAACTCAAACATACATCCAAAATCACATAAAGGCAGTCAATAACTCATACAAATCCAAACAAATACACCATTGTGAAAAAGGAAGAAAAACAACATAACAAAGAGATAAATCCATACATGGATTCATCAATCAATAACAACCCACACAAGACATTTCCTTACTACCAAGATTTGTTGAAGAGGATCATCTCCCTCTTACCTATTTGAAGACAACACAATGGTGCTACTCTTTTTTGCTCTTGATTTTCGTTTTCCTCCTTCAAGAAAACACTAATGTGAGTGATTTCCACAATATCCACTCAAATCATGGAAAGATGAGTTCTTAATCACATAGGTGACCAAGAAAAATGAAAATGAGAAGAAAATGGAAGAAAGGTGAAGACTTTACCTCAAAAGCTTCAAGCTTTAGCTTCAATGGTGGAAAATGGAAGAAGAAGAAGAAGAAGAAAAACCAAGGGATAACCACCAAAGAGAATGGCCTTGGAATGGTGGAAGGAAACAAGGAATGTGATTTGTTTAGCAAACAATGGAGATGATCTCCAATGTGTGTGTGCACCGTGGGGAAGGAAGAAGAAGAGAAGAAGAGAAGAGTGTTTGAAGAGAAGGAGAAAAGAGAAAAGTGTTAAGTGTTTTTGTGTATTTGAAATGGAAATGAGGTGATAAAAGTGAGAAAACACTTTTGACTCCCCCAAAAGAGTGTGTCTGCCATGGAGTGAGTGGGGAGGGAAGAGAGAGCAATGTGTAATTGGAGGAAATTTCTTGGAAGCTTCCCTTTTTACAAGCTTGGATTAAATCAATCTTTCTTTTGAAAATAAAGCTAATGGATGTGACACAAAGCAGATTTTGGATAACGTGATAAGGTTTTTAATACATGTTATTATTTAATAGACAATTGTTACAGTTGACCAAAGTCAATATTAATTTATTTGACAAATAAAATTTACACAGTGATTATTATTTTATTTATTAAAAATTTTCGAAAAATGTGAAACCTCACAAACCGTGTCTGGCCTCGAGTTTAGTAAGATCCCCCATCAACATTTCCACAGCTCAAGGTTCTCGGGAAAAATATTTCATTTTCCCGGTTTCGCTCAGTGTGCATACAAAATAAAGAATAATATTAAAATATTCCACGTTCTAAAAAAAATTCAGAAAAATTCTCAAAAATCATAAATATTATAAAACGATTATTTGTCATGAAATTATTAATTTTCGGGATCTTCCAGATTCAGGAAAGATGAGAACGGCTCAGAGTTAGCAAAAGAGTTATGCGGACAAAAGGAGGAAACCTCTTGAATTTGAGGAAGGAGAGCATGTGCTCTTGAAAGTCACGCATGTAACTGGGGTCGGTTGGGTTCTCAAATCTAGAAAGCTCACTCCAAAATTCCTTGGACCTTATCAAATTCTTCGTCAGATAGGTCTTGTTGCTTGCCAAATAGCTTTACCACCTTTTCTTTTAAATCTCCACAATGTTTTTCATGTGTCACAACTTTGAAAATACATTCTGAGTCTTGATCATGTCATAGCACCCGATTCAGTACAATTAAAGGAAAACTTGACTTATGAAACGACTCCTGTAAGGATTGAGGATAGGAGAATGAAGCAACTCAGGGGGAGAGACATACCATTGGTGAAAGTGATTTGAAACAAAGCAACTGGAGATACGACATGGGAACTGGAGGACAAGATGAAGGAGCAATACCTAGAATTGTTTTAAGGTACGAAAATTTCGAGGACGAAATTCTTATTTATTGGGAAGAGTTGTAACACCAAAAAATTTATTTATTTTATGATAAATATTCATTTTCCAATATTTTTGATTTTTGAAAATTTTTTTGGATTTTTCTAAGAACGCGAAATATTTTAATATTATTTCTCATTTTGCGTGCAAACTGAGCGGAGCCGGGAAAATGAGATATTTTTCCCGAGAACCTTGATCTATGGAAACGTCAATGATGGATCTTACTCAACTCGAGACTGGACACGATTTACGAGATTTCATATTTTTTGAGAAATTTTAATAGATAAAATAATAAATCACTGTGTAAATTTTATCTGCCGGACAATTAATACTGACTTCTGTTAACTGTAACAATTGTCCATTGGATAATAACATGTATTAAAAACCCTATCACATTATCCTAATGTAATCTACTTTAAGTCTAATCAAACCTACTTTAACTCAAATTTATTGTATTTTAATCAAAGCTTCTTTGAGAAGCTTTGACTACCAAATGACCAAGCTACCCTTGGCTTGTTGGGGAAGCTAATTTTCCCTTCTCTCTCTCCATTGCCGCGGCATCCATTGCCCAAGGGAGGCAAAAATTTTGCCCTCCCACTTAATACACTTAATCATTTTTACTCATTCCATCATAACACTTTCTCTCTCTAACTTCATCTTCTTCAGTTCTCTCCACCTTTTCTTTTCTTCTCCCCCTTCCATGCGAAAATTGCAGCCCCATAAGCAACCATTTTCTTCACTTTTCTCTTCTTAAACACCATTTCCACACTCACCTCAACCTTCTCTATATTTCCTATTTAGAGATTTCCTTCAAAATCCATCTTCACCTCCATTGTCTTCCAAGACAAAGCTTCAAGCTTGAAGGTAAAGTTTTCATTTTTCTTCTTCTTTCTCTTCATTTTCGTGCTCCATGGTCTCCTTGATGACCATGGATCTCTTCTTTTTCAACCATTGATGTTGATTCCTTGTCTTGAAATTCCTAGGGTTTTGGAAGCTCAAAACCGAAACCACCAAGAAGCATATAGGTGGCCATTTTTGTGTTCTTCCTTTAGGTAAGAGGGAGATTACTCACTTCAACCATTATTGGTGGCGAGGGAACCTTTGTATGCTCACTTTGTTTGGTGATTTTGTATGTTTATGTATTCTTGAAATTTGATTAATGCTAGATTGATGATCTTGAATGTATTGGATGTGTTGAAAATGCTTGATCATGTTAGGGTTGTTAAATGGAAAATTTGGAGTTTCCTACCCTAATGTGAGGCCACAGTTTTGACTAGAATTTAGGGATATAAATTGTTTTTGTATACAATGAAATGAAGCTTATGTGATTAAATGTTGAATGATAATATTAAAATTAATGAATAGAAAATTTTAAGGGTTTAATACCCAAAGTGAGGCCACGGTTTTGACCTTGGATCCTAAAGGCATGGATTGATTTGGTGTGAAATAACATCTAAGTAATTAGGTATCAAGTAACTAATGCATAAAATGAAAAGAAATTGGAACCTTGATGACCTAGTGAGGCCACAATGTTTAGAGAAAATTTAGGGTTGAAATGATGCCTTGGTGCATCTTTGGAAATTAAGAATTTAGAGACACGCATAATCATAATCAAGTGGAAAAATTAAATTGAGTAATAACTCTTGAGAGTGCCACAGTTTTGAAGGGTTATTCAACTTAAAATTTTCATAATTGACCAAAGCTAAAGACTTTGAGAATGGGGATCCATAATGTGGACTTGTGATAAATGATGAACCAAGAAAACATATTGATGTAGAAAATTGATTCTATATTGTGAGACCCTATGTGGGCTAAGTACTTGTTGGTTGTGTACTTGAGGAAATTATGACATGTTGATATTGAGCCATGTACATATATATGCCATTGTGGTATGCTTATGATAAATATATCATTGATGAGCATACATGATGTACATTGCGTCGTCATGCATATGTGTTGTCCATTGCACATTGTTGAAAAGACGATGTATGCCTAGGAGTTTTAATAATACCTTGCGAGTAGACTAAGCGTAGGGTCATAGTGGTTGGCCCTGGGGGCGTCGGGGTGCGGGTGTCTCACAATAGACAGTGGTAGCTCCATTGGGGCCGTGGGATAAACCGATGCAAACACACCGACGATCCAGACTGAGACGCTATCCTATATCGTGATCAACTATTGAGGTGTGATGTATAAGCCGTATTGCGCAAATATTTTTATGAGATGAGCACACTAATTATTTTGGCTAGCAAGATACTGGCATAACTCCTTGATCATTCACTCCAAAAATATTTATATCTAGCTCCATGGAGTAGGAATTTTGGTACCATTTGCATTGTGAACTGTCAGCCTCATAAATCATTGAGCATGAGCATTTATAACTATGAAAATTATCTGTTATTATTACTGTAATAATTATTTGATTGCTTGAACTATTGACTGTTGAAAATATTGATGTCGTGTGCCTGTTGTTGATAATTTGTACTGCTATTTATTGTTGTTCTGCCTTTACTGTTAATCTTAATTATTACCATGAACTGTGTTGATATGTGGGCGTCTGGCGCCGTTCTGTTTTCTTACTGCCATTTTGGTACTGAAAGCTGGGTGTCTCACCTTTTTCTATATTTTCTGTATCTTCTGTATTTTTGTACTTCTGTTGAACTATGTACTACTGAGAAGACGTTCGTGAGGAAGAGAAGGAAACACCTGAGTTTCCGGGCTTCTGGCCATATCTAGACTAGAGCTTGCTGAGGATGTCGTCGCGTCCACGTCGATTTTTGGGGTACGCCCATATGACCTTTCATGGAGGCCCAGACTGCTGGCACATCAACTTGAGCACTAACCGATGCATTTATCATGGGGAGCTAATTGTCTCTTTGGCGTGGGGCCGCTACGATACGCCTGTTTTTTTATTTTACTACTTTTGTCCACCTGGAGTTCTACCTGCCAGTTAGAGATCTGTGGGATGATCTATACTACACTCCGCAAGAGGACTCATTCTTCTCCACTGCTCGGGCTTCTGCCCGAAATTCGATCGCTCCGATGGCAATTTCATCTGATGAAGAGGACCTTGAGGAGGACCCAGCTATGGTCCCTTCTCATCAGTCGTAGGGGCTGATACTGTAGGTGGCTACTGATGGCTAACCGTTTATCTTTTTGGGGAAGCATGATGTTTTGCTAGATTATGGGTGTATATTAGTATCTTTCGGGTAGCTACATCTTTTACTTTTTTTTGTAATCCATGTTGTAATTAAATAGGCTGATGCATATATATATATATATATATATATATATATATATATATATATTGTGAATGCATAGTCCTTAGTTTATGTTGATTTTATTATATCTGTAGTTATTCTTATTTCTTTTATTACACAAAAAAAATGTAGCACATACTTTGATGTTCGATTATTTCGCTATCAAGAATACAAACTATTTAATCTTGTGTTAATAATGAACCGGGTCTTAATTAATCACTATAACTATTATTTTCCGCAATTTATTTCACTTCTTTGGTATTATGGTGTTATGTTCTTTCTTCACGGTATTAAGAAAAAGGGGAGTTATAGCCAGGGGTATATAAAGTGATAACATCATCACAAAATGAACCACCGCGCCTCACGGTCCTCAATCAGATCATTCCACTGGATCACACTATAACAATTCTCGTTCATTTACCACAAAAAGAATTGTGATTTATCGGACCCGTAATGCGTGTAATCAGCTTTCACCACGCCTTACCCCCCATAGATCCATCACAGATCACACCATTAAATTCTCATTCATTCACCGAGTAAAGAATAGTGATTTGTCGGGCCTGTAATGTGTGCAATCGGTAGACACCGCGCCTTACGCCCCCCATAGATCCTTCCACTGGATCTCACTTATTCAATTCTCATTCATAGGCTCATATAGCCTTTTAACAGCCATCGACTGAGTAAATGTTCAATGCATGTTGACTCCATGCACAATCATGTATATTCAACAATAATGGTATACTTTCCATAACACACCACAATTTGGCCAAGTTAGATATCAACATGTTCATGTATATTTCATAATAATACTTTTCCACTATATGCCATAATTTGGCCAAATAAGCATCAACAGAATTCTAGTCCCAAACATAGACTCACAATAGTATAGTATTAATTTCTCAAGAGTGATAACACACTTTTAGAGGTTTATTTCAGGTCTCACTTTAACTAATATCTCTTATGAATTCATTCTCTAGAGGGATCCTCTTGAAGTCCTTATGCAATCTTCATTCCTTTAGATTGATCAAGTTCTTTAATCTAATCAATTATGCTCACTTAGAATTACTCTAAGGTTTTGCAAGTCTCACAAACTCCTTTGTTCTTCCCGTATGTCCAAAATCATTCTAAGTCATAATATAAAGTCTTATTCTTTGTTTTTTCCATTTTATGAATTCTTAACGAATCTAGAATTCTCTAATCATCTACGTCTCCATTTTAGCACTACATTTTGTGACATTTTTGCCTTAAGAATCCATGAGCCTCATTATAACATAGCCTAACTCTTTTTCCTTCACCACAATGTTGAACACTTATCATTTAATCACTTAAGACCCAAGGTTGCACAAAGATCATAACTTAACCAATAAATCTCCTAGAGGCCTTGAGCCTCCCAATGGTATAAATCTAACCAATCTTTCCACCACATTGTTAGTAACTTTCATTAAATTACTTAAGTTCCAAAGTTGCTACAAATTTAAGTCTTGATACCTAACAATTATTCAAGAGGTCGTGGGCCTCCTAATGGGTAGGAACCCAAAGTTTTCCATTTTATTCATTTGCCCTTTAACTCTTCATCACCTAAGGTCCAATCTTTACAAAACCACACCTTGAACACCCAAAAGTTTGGCCTCTTGGCCGTTAATCCAAAAGGGCAAAGAACCCTAAAATCACTTCACATAACAATCCAAACAATCCAATATATTTCTTACATAGTCATCAAGACATATAATAACAATCAATAAATCATATAAGTCAAAATTAGCACAAAATCTTGAAGAACATCACAACCAAGAGAGCAATCCCACATGGATTCCTCATCAACAACATAAAGAAAATGTTTCCTCACTACCAAGATAGGTTGAAGAGGATTATCTCCTTCTTACCTCTTGAAGACAACACAAGAAAGTAAGCTTCTTGGTCCCTTATAGAGATTTTCATACTACACCTTCAAGGAAACCCTAAGGACATCAAAACTTACCAAAATCATCATCAAAGCTTAGAAAAGGAACCCTTGATCACCTAAGAGATCAAAGATTATGAAAATGAGGAGAAAAGGTGGAAAAGCTATGAACTTTACCTTAAAGTCTCCAACTTTGAAGCTTGATGGAACAAAATGAAAAAGGTAGATTTTGGTGATGGTCACAACATGAAAGTTGCTTAGAATGGTGTCTAGATTCAAGATCAAGAGTTGCTTGGAATTAAAGAAAAATGGATGGGTGTATTTGAGGGGTGAGGCCGTGAGCCTCCAAGGAGAAAGGTGAGAGCTTTTTGCTTGATCTCTTTGATAGGAATGATGAAATGAACAAATGAGTAGTAGAATGAAGTGAGGTGAAGAGTTTGGCCACCTTCAAGCCTCCATGGCCGTAGGAATGGAGAGGGAAGAGAAGAAGAGAAAGTTGAGAGAAAAAGATGAAGAGAGAGAGAAAGTGATAGCAAAGTGAAATGAAATGAAATGTGTAACTAGGTGTATTTTGTGTAAGTGTATGGAATTAAAATGAGTGGTCACAAAGAGCCCCCAAAATTGTGTGGTGGAGAGGAAGAGAGAAGAAATGTGACTTCTTGAAGAAGCCAATAGGAAAGTGCAATGAAGCTTCCTCCAAGCTTTTTCAACAAGCCAAAAGGAAGGTGCTAGGAAGCTTCCTCCCTTTGAAAAGTCAAAGTGATGTCATGGTGATGATGTCACCATGGTGATGTCATTAAAGTGTTCTCTAAAATATGACTAACACTGTATTAGATTTATTATCAGTGGATAGAAATTACAGTTAACAAAAATTGATATTTATTGTCCAACGGATAATAAAATTATTCTGCAATTTTTATTAATTAGATAAAAATCTCAAAAAATGTAAAATCTCATAAATCATGTCTGGCCTTGAGTTTGGTAAGATCCCCCATCGATGTTTTCACAGTTCAAGGTTCTTGGGAAAAATATCTCATTTTCCCAACTCCGCTCAGTGTGCTCGCAAAATGAGGAACAATATTAAAATATTCCGCATTCACAGAAAAATACAGAAAAATTCACAAAAATCACAAATATTATAAAATAACTATTTATCATAAAATTATTAATTTTTGGGTTGTTACAGTTACATTACTTGGTATCAGAGCCCCAATTAGAGTTTTTTAGGTTTTTGTGATTAGGTTTGTTTTGCTTGTGTTATGTGATTCTTTGTGTTTAGTTTCTGAAAGCTTACATCTGACTTTATTATGCTTTATTTTATTGATTTTGAAGAAAGAAATGTCTCGTAATACACGTTCGAACGCGAGACGTGAAGAAGATCCGATGACGGTAGCTGTGGAAGCAATGTAGTGAATGGCAGATGTTCTTGCGAACAAAATCAAAGAGCAGCACAACAACAAGAAGCAAACCCTGATGTCCAAAATTTGTCTGAGTTCCGTCGAACTAATCTGCCACATTTCAGAGTGACTTTGATCTGAAGAAGGCAAGTTTATGGATCCAAGAACTAGAAAAGATTATTGAAGGAATGAGTTGTGCGGACGATCGCAAGGTGACTTATGCCATATGTAACACCCTCCTTAGGATGTCACATTTACGATAAATAATAATAAAATTCTTACCCAAGTTATAAACATTTCTTAACATATAATAATATAAGTTGTAAAAATTTTGTTTTTGTACATTATATCATTAAATAAAATAAAAAGAACATGAAATACAATAAACTATTAAATACACACAATAATTATACATATGATCTTGTCTTTAAAGATACAAATATTTACATACCATAAACTATTTTATAAAGCTGTAAACTGTTTAACTTAAAACAAATTGTAACTAGCCCAAGTACAGAACTAAAAGTTTTAATCCTCCGAAGGATCATCCTCTGGGAAATCATCAGAAGACAGAAACCTCGAATGTCATGAAGCTCTACGAACAGGAGTCTGGGCTGTCGACACACTACTAAGCTCACTTGGGGCATGGAAACGACCACCCCAATAGTGCCTAATAGATAAGGGTAACTCTAGATGCACATATACAGTAGTAGAGAACATCGGAACACCCTTATACTTTCTACTAAGGGACAGAGTCACTCATCCCACATAAGCAACACTCTCTCTATCAACTTGAAGATGCCAGACTTTAGAACCCCCATGAAACTCTAGTTTCACGAACCCCAAAAAACTCGGTAGCATCATACCGCGTCAGAATCAATCCAAATGATAAGGATGATCTAGAGGCTCTCCCTTTTCGTGTTGATCACTCGGATGTTGTTCCTCCTCGTACTGACAATAAGGAGGTTGCTCCTCTTCTTTTTCTTCACAATCTTTACCGACGTAAATAATAATATAGAAATATATACAAAGAGGTGAGACAATCTTCATCACTACCAACATAGCAGTATAGAAAATGACAATACGTACACATATAACATTGTATACATCAAATCATATTATCACATCATACATAATATCTCAGACCAAATATAAATATCACATCATGATGCAGACACATATGCAAATGTACACAGACTCGTTCCTACTCCATGGAGTTAAACACAAACATCAGAGAGAATGACCTAGTAGACCTGCCTGTAGCTCTGGCTACCCCGGCCAAATATTACACTGTCTATTCGTCGTGTACAATAGGCATTGTTCTAGACAGTCTAACTGGATTGTGATTAAGAATAGTGCTTGTCGAGATCGCTAGTGCGTTGCCCGTTACCATGACCTAGAGGAGCTACCAACTGTCCACATGTGGTATCCTTCGCACACTAACACCTCCAAGTTCACTCAATGAACCACACTATGCCTATCGCACCCGCACTATGGTGTAATTCATCTCATCAGCAACTTCCGAATTTTAGCCAAATTGACACATTTCTCTATGCATGTGCATGAGCCAAAATACACATATCACAATACTGTTATTTCTCACAAACACATGCCACCACTTGGCAGTATCATTTTTCAACATCACCGGGTCCACCACTTTAACCCGACAGCAAACTACTGTTATGCTCAATCGCGTAAACATTTTATCACATTTTCCCAATTGCATCACCTTTTTCCAACGTTTTTAAATCACATAAATATTTTTTGTTATTTTTGAAATCACGTAGTGTTTTTAAATCATTTTCTCAATTGTGTAACGTTTTTAAATCGTTTTCTCAATCACGTAGCATTTTTAAATCGTTTTCTCAATCGCGTAGTTTAAAATCATTATTTTGAATACGCGTAAGGTATTTCTAATATTTTTCAACTACGTAAAATATTTTTTTACTTTCTAAATTATATTTTGAAACTTTCTCCATTATATATTTATTTTTAACTTTATTTACAACATTTCCTTTTGAAAATCCTTTAAATAATATTTTCAACTGTTTCCTTTAAAATTACCCTTCTTAGACTTAACCAATATTTACAGCTCGAAACTTGCTAACGCACTTCAAAACTCAAAGGGTGAGATATACGTTAGTACTTTTCAAGTGTTTATTTTATTTCTCATCCTTACTTAATTTCTCTAATTAAGCTTCTAAAATAATTTCATTCATTTTATTCTCTGAAATCCATTGAATTGAGTTCTTTTTTAATTTAATTGCATAGTCCACACTTAGAAAATGATTTTGGATCAAAGATATCATAAATGACATATTGGCTGAAATTCACTATGTTCTCTATAAATAATCTTTAAATTATTTTCTATTATCCAAGTCCTTGTAAAAATCATTAATCCAATTAAATTAATTAATCCATGATTTAGAAAATAATTGAGAACATCTTCGTTCTCTTTATGGTGGTGAAGCCGTGGTTTCATGTGTTCTTTGGAGCACTCATGCAATTCCTCAACATGTTATTCACATCTTATTGCATACAATAACAATCATGCCTTCATAAACACATATTAAAAACATATATCAAAGCTATAGATATGCTTGCATCAAAAATCATCATAAATAAGAAAAACTTTAAACAACCAAGTGAATGAATCCTTATGGATTCTTCACCACGAACACATCCATCTTCTCACCACTATACAAGGTTGATGAGATTAAATCTCCCTCTTACCTCCAAGGAAGACAAAAACTCTTCCAGCTTGTTCCTAGTGATTTCGTGTAGCTCCAAATAAAACCCTACCAAACTTAAACAATTTATAAAGTGATAAACTAAGTTTGAAAAAGAAAAACCATGGATCAATCATGGCTTAGGACTTCAAGAATCAATTTAGAAACAAGAAACAAGGATTTTCACCTTGTATAGGAGAAACTTCAAGGTTGTTTTCCAAGCTTTAAATGGATGATTTTGAAGAAACTTACTTCATGAAAGATGTCTAGAATGATATTTAGGTTTGAAAAGTGGTGTTGGATAAAATTTTAGAAGAGTGGAGGTATGGTTATAGTGTGATGGTCGTGAGCTTCACGAAGGGAAGCAATGGTGTTTTTGGTTCTTGGAAGAGAGAGAAAGGAGAGAATAACTTGTTTAGCCTTTTGTGAGATGAAGATGAAGTGAAAATATTCTCCTCCCCTTGTGCTTGTTGTGGAGTGTATAGGAAAGGAGGAGTCAAAGTTTTTGGCTAGCAGTTATGAAGAGCACATGACTCTTGTCACAAGTTGACCATGCATTGGTCATGTAGGTGAATCACCAAGCTTCTAGGTAGTGCTTGAAGGCTCCATAACCGTGGGCTTAAAGAGAAGCTAACCAAGTTTTTGATTTCCTTTGATTCCTAACTAATTTAAGCCAACTTAGTTAGATTACTTAGTTACATTACCAACCATCTAGTTACCTAAATATGACTAATCACCTTCTTGATCATACTAGAACATTCTTGTAACTAAGGCTCTAATGAGTAGCTAACTAGGTTTGTTCCATTTAGTTACTACTCAGGCTTTCTAGATTAATTTAGTTATGTTTAAGCTAACTTAGTTAGGTTTTCTAGTTACTAACTAAATAGTCCAACCGTTATTGTTGACTACTTCCTATTGGCTTAGAAAATTCAAGCCAATATCATTAACTAATTTATAAAATTCAAGCCAATATCATTAACCAATTTCTATTGGTTCACCAAATTGTAAGTCACAAAGACTTTTTCGGTTCCTATTGTCCACTGGGCAGAAGCTATTGCTCTTAAGTCAGTAGATACTGTCTATCGGATAATAAAATAATATTAAAAATATAAAATATTTTTATTTCATAGATAAATTCTAAAAATTAAAAGATTGATACACGATCACTCGGAATTGGGTTTAGTAAGATCCCCCAGCTCCGAATAATTAGATAAAGATTTTCCCTGGCCAGAAAATTATTATTTTCTTGACTCGAAATAAATCTCACACAACAATCAAATACAGTCACGAAATAGTCAAAATAATTTTACAACACACAGAAAACACAAAACAGTACATTTTAGACATTACTATAAAATTAGTAAAATTTAGGGTATTACAACTCTTCCCTACTACAAGAAATTTCGTCTCTGAAATTTATCGCACCTTAGAAAAAATGTGGGTATTGCTCCCTCATTTTATCCTCTAACTCCCAGGTAGCATCTCTCGTTACCTCATTCCATATTACCTTTACCAATACAATCATCTTCCCTCGAAGCTGCTTCACTCTCCTGTTCTCAATCTTAACAGGAAGCGTCTCATATGTCAAATTATCTTTCAGTTGTACCTTATTGGGCTGAATAACATGTGTTGGATCGGGAATATATTTTCTCAATTGAGACACATGGAATACGTTATGGAGATTGGAAAGAAAAGGTGGTAAAGCTATTTGGTAAGCTATTGGATAAGATCCAATGAATTTAGGAGTGAGTTTTCTAGATTTGATAATCCTTCTGACACTAGTCGTAGGTGTCACTCGCAAGAACACATGTTCACCTTCCTCAAAATCAAGAGGTCTCATTCGCTTATCTGTATAGCTTTTCTGTTAGCTCTGAGTGATCCTCATTTTCTCCTGAATCATTTTCACCTTTTTTGTAGTTTGTTGTACAAGATCAGATCCTATGGTCATAATTTCGCCATCCTGATACCAACATAAAGGTGTTTGGCATCGTCGCCCATATAGTGCTTTACAGGGTACCATCCCTATACTTGAGTGAAAACTATTGTTGTAAGTAAATTCTATCAGAAATAAGAATTTATCTCAACTCCTTTTTTGTTCCAACATATAAGCACGTAATAGATCCTCCAACAACTGGATAGTTCTCTCCGTTTGACCATTAGTCTGCGGATGATAAGTAGAACTCAAACATAACTTAGTCCCCATGGCTTCTTGTAAGCTTCGCCAAAACCTCGATGTAAACCTTAGATCTCTATCAGAAACTATACTAAAGGGTACACCGTGAAGTCTAACGATTTCACTAATGTACACCTAGGTCAATCATTCCAAAGAATACTTGATATTGATCGGCAAAAAGTGTACTGACTTTGTAAGCCTATCAATTATAACCCATATAGAATCATGACCCTTCCTAGTTCTTGGCAATCCGGTAACAAAATCCATTGCGATACTATCCCATTTCCATTCTGGAATAGTTAAGGGTTGTAACATACTGGCAAGTCTTTGATGCTCAATCTTTGCCTTTTGACAAACAAGACAAGACGCTACACGTTCCGCAGCATCTCTCTTCATCATTGGCCACCAAAACATCCGCTTTAGATCTTGATACATTTTAGTCATCCCCGGATGCATACTCAATCCACAAGTATGAGCCTCATCAAGAATTACTTGCTTAAGATCGGGATCATCAGGTATACAAATCCTTCCTTCGAATCTTAAGACCCCATCAGATCCTTCCTCAACCGTTGCTTTATGACCTTGCTTTGAAAATTCTTTATCATTCTATAAAAACAGATCATCTTGCAGTTTTTCTCAGATTTCTTCTAACAAGTCATTCAAAATAGTGACTCTATTTAGACGAATCCTTCCTGGTGCCAATTCCACAGACAACCACAAATCTCTAAACTGATTTATCAACTCTTCTTCCTTTTTCATCATTGTAGAGACACTAATCACCTTCCTACTTAAGGCATTTGCCACAACGTTCGCCTTTCCTGGATGGTATTGAAGTTAAAAATCATAATCCTTCAAAAACTTTAGCCACTGCCTCTTCCTCATATTTAACTCCTTTTGATCAAACAAGTACTTCAAACTCTTCTGATCACTGAAGACATTGAACGTGGCCCCATACAAAAAATGTCTCCATACTTTTAACACAAAAACTACCGTGGCTAGTTCCAAATCGTGCGTCGGGTAGTTCCTTTCGTGTACCTTCAGTTGTCTTGAAGCATAGGCTACCACATTTCTGTTTTGCATCAACGCACATCCTAAACCCTGGTAAGAAGCATCTCAATACACTTCAAAAGTCTCGCTTGGATCCAGTAAAATCAGCACTGGTGCAGTCGTCAATCTTTTCTTTAACTCCTGAAAACTTTTTTCGCATTCTTCTGTCCAAACAAAAGCTTGACTCTTCCTCGTGAGTTGTGTAAGAGGTTCTGCTATCTTGGAGAAACCTTCAATGAACCTTCGGTACTATCCGACCAATCCAACAAAACTTCAGATTTCTGTTACTGTCTTTGGCCTTTCCCATTGCAGAATGGTTTCCACTTTCGATGAGTCCACCGCAATACCTTCCTTGGAAATCACGTGACCTAGAAA
Source organism: Ormosia emarginata (assembly GCA_029884605.1). NCBI lineage: Eukaryota > Viridiplantae > Streptophyta > Magnoliopsida > Fabales > Fabaceae > Ormosia > Ormosia emarginata. Next base: position 7,783,668 of record JAQQTP010000074.1, read on the forward strand.
CTGAACTTCTTCCAACCAAAATTCACACTTCGCTAACTTTGTATACAATTTCTTTTCTTTCAAAATTTGGAGAACTATGCTGAGATGTTCAGCATGCTCTTCTGAATTTTAAGAATAGATCAGAATGTCATCAATAAAAACAACGACAAATCTGTCTAGGTATGAATGAAATATCCTATTCATGTAATCCATGAATATTGTAGGAGCATTCGTCACTCCAAACGGCATCACTTGATACTCATAATGCCCGTAACGAGTTCGGAAAGCTATCTTAGGTATATCCTCTACCTTGACACGAATTTAATGAAAACCTGATCGCAAATCTATCTTAGAGAAAACAGCTGCTCCTTTCAGTTGGTCCATCAAATCGTCAATCCTTGGAAATGGATACTTATTCTTTATTGTGACCTTGTTCAGTTGGAGGTAGTCTACACAGAGACGAGAAGTTCCATCCTTCTTCTTGACTAGCAGTACTAGTGCTCCCCACGGTGAAACACTCAGTTGTACCAACTATTTTTCCAATAGTTCCTCCAATTGCTTCTTCAACTCTACTAATTCCGATGGAGACATCCGATATGGTGCAATCGAAATAGGACCTGCTCTTGGTACCAGATTGATAGAAAACTGTAACACCCTTGTGGGGATGTCACATTTCTGATGCAATAAAATAAAATTACCCAAGTTCTAAAATGTTTAGTACGCAAATAATATAAGTTGTAAAAATTTTCCTTTTATATTTAATATCCCTATATAAAATAAAAATGAATCATGAAATAGAACAAACTATTATTACACACCATAATATACATATGATTTTGTTTTAAGTTGTACAAATAATTTACAACTACAAATATTTAATAAAGTGGTAAAGAGTCAGTACAATACTAAAACATAAAGTGTCCAAGTGCACATCAAAGATTTCTAACCTTCTGAAGGATCACTCTCAGATGGATCATCGGATGACAGAAATCCTGGATGTCTCGCAGCTCTACGGACAGGAGTCCGTGCTGTCGATACACTACTGATCTCACTAGGTGCATGGAAATTTTCTCCCCCGTAACGCCTAAGATTCAGCGACATCTTAAGATGTAAATACAGAGTAGTAGTAAAAATAGGCTCCCCGTCAAACTCTCCACGTAGGGTCACAGTCAGACGCCCCACATAGACTATCGATCCTCTATCCTCTCACAGTCGCCAGGCCTCAGAGCCTCTGTGAAACTCAAGTCTTACAAAACCAAGAAATCCAGGCAACGCCATAACCACAAAGTCAGTTCATTTGATATGGATGATCTGACGGCTCGCACTCGTCGAACTAATCACCCGTCTGCTGCTCCTCAGGGTACAGAATCTCTAGAAGTTGCTCCTCTTCCTCTTCCTCAAACTCTTTACATAATATAAATAATAATACAGAAACGTATACAAAGAGGTGAGACAATCTACTTCATTACCAGCATGGCAATAAAGAAAACGACAATACAACAGATATCAGAGTTTAACACAATAATGCATACCACAGTATCATAAACAATATCGCAATTTTAACACATTATACATAATATCACAAATAATAACAAAAAGATGCATACCATAAATGCAAATGTATAATGACTTGTTCTTACTCCATGGAGCTAAACACAAACATCAGATAGAATGACCCGGAAGAACAATTAGTACCTCAGGCTGCCCAACCAAACTATTACACTATCAAACATCGTGTAAATAGCCCACAGCCCAAACATGATGTAAGTAGTACACAGTCAAATACGTCGTGCACCACAGGCATTGTACTAGATAGTCTCCCCAAGATCTCGATTAAGAATAGTGCGTATCGAGATCATTAGTGTGTTGCCCGTTACCACGGCCTAGAGGAGCTACCAACTGTCCATATGTGGAATCCTCCGCACACTAACGCCTCCAAGATTCAATAAATGAACCACACTACGCTTATCACACCCACAACACGGTGTAATTCATCTCGTCAATCAATTGCCAATTTCAACCAAATTGACACAACTCTTAATGCATGAATAAGAATCACAATTACAAAAAACCCTCAGTCTCAATATGTCACCATATTTACAAAAATGCCCTCAGTCTCAACATTTCCAAATATAATACGTCTCCACTTGACAACACTATACCTCAACATGTCCGGGTCCACCACTTTGGTCTGACATTAAAACTCACTGTTCCATTTAGTCGTGTCACAATCGCATCGCTTTTACAAATGTTTTTAAATCGCATAAATATATTTTGATTTTTTTAAAATCGCGTAACGTTTTTAAATCATTTTCTCAATCGCGTAAGGTTTTTAAATCGTTTTCTCAATCGCGTAGCTTAAAATTGTCATTTTAAAATACGCGTAAGCTATTTTTAGTACTTTTCAACTACGTAGAATATTTTCCTTACATTATAAATATATTATAAAACTTTCTCTTTTATTTTCCCGTTTTTAGTAAATTTTGACAGCATTTTGTCTAGAAAATTCATTAGATGATATTTTCTACGTTTTTCTTTAAATACTACATATTTTAACCTTGCCCATTATTTACACCTTAAAACTCACTAACGTGCTTCAAAACTCAAAGAGTGAGCTTTACGTTAGTATTTTTCAAGTGTTTGCTTTATTTCTTACTTATAACCAATCCTTCTAACTTAGAATTCTAAAACTAAGTTCATTCATTTTATTTCCCAAAGATTCATTGAAATTGAATTCTTTTGTAGATGAATTACTTAACCTACCTTAGAAAATAATTTTGGAAATCAAATACACATTGAATGGCATGTTGGCCGAATTCAACATATCCTTCACAAATGGTCATTAAATCATTTTCTACCTTCTAAACCAATTTCAAATTCATTGTTTTACCTAGATTCATTAAATCAATGTTTTAGAAAATGGTTGAGAACATTTTGGTTCTCTTTTTCTTGGAGAAGCCGTGAGTTCCTTTTGTGTTCTTTGGAACACTCATGCAATCCTTACATGGTATTCACATCCTACATTAATAATCATACATCTATAAACACATGCAATATATTTTAAAGCTATAGGCATGCTTACAAATAAAATCAACCACAAATAAGAAAGCTTTAAACAACCAAATGAATGAATCCTTATGGATTCTTCACCACAAACACAATCCATTTTCTCATCACCACACAAGGTTGATGAGATTAAATCTCCCTCTTACCTTAAAGGAAGACAAACTCCTTCTACTCTCCTCCTATGGTTTTTGTGTAACCTCCAAGAGAAACCTAACATGCTCAAACAAATTTTAAAGAGTCATAACTATAGGAGAAAAATATAAACCATGGATCAATCATGGCTTAGAACCTAAGAAATCAAGTTAGAAGTAAGAAACAAGAATCTTCACCTTGTAGGAAAAATCTCCAAAGTGATTTTCCAAGCTCAAGATGAATTTTTTTGAAAGAACTCTCAACTAGAGATGTTCTTAGAATGGTGTTTGGATTTGAGAAGTTGGGTTAGATGAAAATTTAGAAGGGTGGGAGTGTGGTTTGTAGGTGTTGACCGAATGGCTCTCAAAGAGTAACAATGGTGATTTTTGTTCTTGGTGTTCTTGAAGAGAAGAAAGTAAGGCTTAGGTGATAGCAAAGATGAAGAATAAAGTGAAATGGTCTCCAATCTCCTATGCATAGCCGTGAGCTTCACAAAGGAGGTGGCCTCCTTTGTTGACCTTCCAAGACCACTTAACCACCTTAGATGTGATCAAGGGTGGATAACAAAGGCTTTGGCTCCAAGCTTGTTTCTCATTGGTGTAGAAAAACCAAGTCACCAAGTGACTAAGCCCTTCTTGAAGGTGCTTGGCCGAATGGCCCTAATGAGAAGCAAACCAAGTTTGTGCTTCATTTATGCAATCTAGTTACACTTAGGTGCATTTAGTTAGTTTGCTTAGTTACTTAGTTAGCCATTTAGTTAGCTAAGATGACTAACCATCTCCTAGATTTCTCTAGAACCTTCTCTAACTAGAACTTAAATAGATAACTAACTTGGTTTCCTTTGTTTAGTTACTAAACAAGCTTCCTATGCTAACTTAGTTAGGTTTAAGCTAACTTGGTTAAGCTTTCTAGTTAAATCTTAACAAGTCCAACCACTTTTGTGGACTTGATTTCTATTGGTCTAGAATTTTCAAGCCACTATTGTTGACTACATTTCATTGGCTTAGAAAAAATCTAGCCAGAAACATTGACTGCTTCTCTAAACGCGGGTCCCACAGACTTTTCCATGTCCATGGTCATTCTGGAGCAGATTTCTACTATTTTTAAGATAGTAGGTACTGTCAAATAAAATAATATTATAATAATATAAAATTATTTTATTGCACAGTTAAATCCTAAAAATTAAAAGATTAATACATGTATCATTCAGAATTGGGTTTAGTAAGATCCCCCAGCTCCAAATAATTAAAATAATATTTTTTCGGCTAGAAAATTATTATTTCCTAGACACAGAGCAAATCACACACAATGATCAAATACAATCATGAAACAGTCAAATTCTATTTATAACTTACAGAAAACATAAAACAGTACAATCAAGACAATATCGTACTTAACTTAAAAGTTGGGGTGTTACAAAACCTCTATATCTCTTTCCGGTGGTAAACTAGGTACCTCATTGGGAAAAACCTCGGGAAACTCATTAACGATAGATATAGCATTCACGTCTTTCTCACTCTTGACTTCTAAAGAAGACAGCAACATGTATCCTTGAGCTCCATCCCTCAACAATGATTCGACTTTAGCGGCAGTTAAAAATCCAGAATTCTCATCCTTATGAAAAACTAAGGTTTTATTGGCACAGTCTAACAAGATATGGTTAGAAGATAACTAATCCATTCCTAAGATTATATCTATTTCAACGAGAGGTAAGCAAATTAAATTAACAGAAAAGACTCGATCATGAATAGTAATAGGGCAATTCAAACATACTTTAGATGTAACATCAGGCTTGGCAGTTGGTGTAGAAATAATCACTTGAAAACTCAGAGAAGACACAAGAAATTTCAACCGATCCACACAGTCATACGCAATAAATGAATGAGTTGCACCCGAATCATATAGTACAATAAAAAAGATTACATGCTACGAAACCCTCTCCCTGAATAAGATCCTCAGACTGAGAAGCTTCAGCTCTGCTCATCGTGTATACTCGCCCTCCAGATCGAGGTTGAGTAGCTCGAACGTTACTCACTGTTGGTTCTCTTTTCGGTTGGTTACATTCCCTGGAAACATGTCCAGGTCTTCCACATTTAAAGCAGATAGTTCCTTTGATTGAACAATCTCTAGATATATGGACACTCTTTCCACACTTAAAGCATCTCGACGTAAATGCCACATTTGGACCAGTTTTACTGCTACTAGGACTTCCCCTAAAAAATGGACGTTGGGACTGACTACCTAGTGGTCTCGAGTATGATTTGCGCTGAAACCAGCTGTTATTGTTGTTTCCTCCTCTTTGGAACCTAGTTGGTCCAAAGTTACGATTCCTCGAATCTCGTGATGACTCAAATTCCTCAAGTCAACACTCATGGGCAGGAAATTGATTCATCCTCATGGGCAACACTCCTCTTTTCAATTCTACCCCCAGTCCTTCTTCAAACTTGCGACATTTTTATTCCTCTTCAGGATGGATCTAGAAATACCTTGAGAACTGTGACAAGCTCTCAAATTTCGTGGCATACTCACTGACAATCATGTTACCTTGTCGTAAGCTGAGAAATTCCATCTCTTTGGCATGTCAAGCACTGGCAGGAAAGTACTTCTCCAAAAATACTTTGCAGAACACCTCCTAGGTAGTTTCTGTTCCCATAGCTTGTAGTAATCATCGAGTTCCTCTCTACCAGCTCTCGCCATCTCCCATCAGCATAAATGTAGCACATGTCACTTTCCGATCATCTGCACACCCTATTCCTTCAAAAATCTTTTCTAGCTCTTGGATCCAAAGACTTACCTTCTCTGGATCAAACTCGCCTCTAAACTGTGGCGGGTTATTGCATCTAAACTCAGATAAGTTCAGTGCCACAGTAGTTGCCTCGTGTTGTTGGGCTGCTTGTTGATTCTGTTGCGTAATTACTTCTGCCATACGCTACATAGCCTGTAACACCCTGAAATTTAATTATTTCTTTATAAATATTCATTTTCCAATATTTGTGCTTTTTGGAATTTTTTTTGGATTTTTCTGAGAATGCAAAATATTTTAATATTATTCTTCATTTTGCGTGCAAGCTGAGCAGAGCCGAGAAAATAAAATATTTTTCCTGAGAACCTTGATCTGTGAAAATGTCGACGGGGGATCTTACTAAACCCGAGGCTGGACACGATTTACAAGGTTTCATATTTTTTGAGAAATTTTAATAGATAAAATAATAAGCACTACATTATCTTAATGTAATCTACTTTAAGTCTAATCAAACCTAATTTAATTCAAATTTATAGTAATATAATCAAAGCTGCTTTGAGAAGCTTTGACCAACTAATGACCATGATGCCCTTGGCTTGTTGGGGAAGCCAAAATCTCCCCCCTTCTCTCTCCCCATTGCCACGACAATGCATGGCTTTGGAGGGCAAAATTTTGCTCTCCCACTTAATACGCTTAATCAAATTTTATTCATTTCTATCATAACCCTTTCTCTCTCTAACTTCATCTTCTTCATTTCTCTCTATCTTCTCTCTGCCTCTCCTTCTTGGCTACGAAATTGCAGCCCCTATCTTTAACCATTTTCCTTCATTTTTCTTTTCACCAAGCTCATTTCTACACTCACCTTCATCTTCTCTACTTCTCTATTTAGAAAGTTTCTTCATTTTCCATCTTCACTTCCATTGTCATCCAAGACAAAGCTTCAAGCTTGAAGGTAAAGTTTTCATTTTTCTTCTTCTTTCTCTTCATTTTCGTGCTTCATGGTCTCTTTGATGACCATGGATCTCTTCTTTTTCAACTCTTCATGTTGATTCATTGTCTTGAAATTCCTAGGGTTTTGGAAGCTCAAAACCGAAACTACTAAGAAGCAAGGAGGAGATCCTTTTTGTGTTCTTCCTTTAGGTAAGAGGGAGACTACTCACTTCAACCATTTTGGTGGTGAGGGAACCCTTGTTTGCTCACTTTGTTTGGTGATTTTGTGTGTTCATGTATTCTTGAAATTTGATTTATGCTTAATGGATGATCTTGAATGTATTGGATGTATTGAAAATGCTTGATGGTGTTAGGGTTGTTAAATGGAAAATTTAGAGTTTCTTACCCTAATGCTATGTCACGGTTTTGAATAGAAATTAGGGATTTAAATTGGTTTTTGTACACAATAAAATAAAGCTTATATGATTAAAGGTTGAATGATGATACTAATATTAATGAATGGAAAATTTTAAGGGTTTAATACCCTAGGGTGAGGCCACGATCTTGATCTTGAAAATTAAGTGATTGGATTGGTTTTGTGTAAAATAAAATTTAAGTGGTTAGATGTTGATTGGTTAAGGCATAAATTAGAGAGAAATTGGAACCTTGGTGGCTTAGGGAGGTCACGGTTTAGAGAGAAAATTTTAAGGTAAAATGGTGCACCTTTGGAGATTAGGAATTTAGAGACTTGCATAATCCATAATCAAGTGGAAGAATTAAATTGAGAAATGACTTGTGAGAGTGCCATGGTTTTGATGGGCTATTCAACTAAAATTTTCATAATTGACCAAAGCTTAAGACTTTGAAATGTGAGGATCCATAATATGGACTTATGGAAATTGATGAACCATAGATATAAATTGATATGGGGAAATTGGTTTGATGTTATTGTGGACCCTATGTGGGCTAAGTACTTGTTGACTGTGTACTTGAGAAATGATTATATATGCCATTGTGGTATGCTCATGATGAATACATCATTGATAAACATGTGTGATGTACATAGTGTCGTCATGCATATGTGTTGTCTGTTGGACATTGTTGGAAAGGCCATGTTTCCTAGGAGTTTGAATAACACCTATGTGCAGGTGCGAATAGACTAGCATAGGGTCATAGTGGTTGGCCCTGGGGGCGTCGGGGTACGGGTGTCTCACAATGGACAGTGGTAGCTCCGCTGAGTCCGTGGGATAGACCGATGCAAACAAACTGATGATCCAGACTGAGACGCTGTCTTATATCGTGATCAACTATTGAGGTGCCATGTATGAGCCACTTTGCGCAAATAATTTTTATGTGATAAGCACAAGGCCGACGGTATACTGGCATTACTCCTTGATCATTCACTCCGAAAATATTTATGTCTAGCTCCATGGAGTAGGAACTTCGTACCATTTGCATTGTGAACTGTCAGTGTCATAATTCATTGAGCATGAACATTTATAACTATGGAATAATAGTTGTTCTTATTACTGTAATAATTACTTGACTTGTTTACAGTTGATGATTCTTACTGCTGTTTAATATTGTTTTGCTTCTACTGTAAATATTAATTATCACTGTGTTAATGTGTGGGTGTCCAGCGCCGTTTGTTTCCTTGCTGCCATTATGGTACTGAAAGTTGGGTGTCTCACCTCTTTCTGTATTTTCTCTATTTTTTGTATTTCTGTCAGTTTGTGTACTTCTAAGAAGACGCTTGTGAGGAAGACAAGGAAACACTTGAGTTTCTGGGTTTTTGGCCGCATTACAATTAGGATTGCTGAGGATGTCGTCGCGTCCACGCTGCTTCTTGGGGTATGTGAAGCTGACCTTTCACGTAGGACCCGATTGCTGGCACATTCACGTGTATACGGACCGTTGTGCCTACCGCGGGGAGCTGACGGTGTCTTTAGCTTGGGGCTGCTATGACACTCCTATTTTTGAGTTTTCTACTTTTGTTATCTTAGAGTTTTACCTACCCATCAGGGATATGTGGGGTGACAAGTACTACTCGCTATGAGAGGACTCTTTTCTCTCCACTGCTCAGGCTTCCGGCTGAAACTCGGTCACTCCAATGGCAATTTCGTCGGATGATGAGGACCCTGAGGAGGACCCGGCTACGGTTCCTTCTCGTCAGTCATAGGGGTTGATACTGTTGGTGGCTACTGATGGCTAACCGTTTATCTTTTTGGGGAAGCCTGATGTTTTACCGTTTTAGATGGATGTATATTTGTATCCCATGGGGTGGGTACATCTTTTGTTTTTTTTTTTGTGTAATTCATATTGCAATTAAACAGGCTAATGCATATAAAATATATATATAGTGGATGTATGATATTCAACACTGTGTCGATTTTATTGTATCTATAATTTCTGCTATCTTTTACCATTATTTAAAGAAATCAAAGAAAAAAAAATTTGTACACATATTTCAATATTCGACCACTTTACAATCCAAGAATGAAAATTATTTAATCACATGTTAAAAACGAACCGGGTCTAAATTAATCAATGAGTTTACTATTTTTTGCAATTTAATTCGTTTCTTTATATTATGGTGCGACGTCCTTTCTTTGTGGTATTTGAGAAAAAAAAGGCATTACATAGCCTCAGTAGTTGCAGTCATTGGATCAGCATTATGTCCCATGTTCGCACGCGTTCCTCTACCACGAGACATTTCTTTCTTCAATCAATCAAACAAGACAAAACAAAGTCAAATGTAACCTTTCGAAAACAAATCACAAAGAATCACTCAACACAAGCAAAATATACCTAACCACAAACCCCAAAAGACTCTAACTTGGGCTCTGATACTAACTACTGTAACACCCTCCTTAGGATATCACATTTACGACAAATAATAATAAAAACCTTACCCAAGTTATAAATGTTTCTTAACATATAATAATATAAGTTGTAAAAATTTTGTTTTTGTACATTATATCATTAAATAAAATAAACAAAACATAAAATATAACAAACTATTAAATACAAACCATAAGTATACATATGATATTGTCTTTAAAGATACAAATATTTACATACCACAAACTATTTTATAAAGCTATAAATGTTTAACTTACAACAAATGCTAACTAGCCCAAGTATAGAACTAAAAGTTATGATCCTCCGAATGATCATTCTCTGGGAGATCATCGGAAGACAAAAACCCTGGATGTCACGAAGCTCTACGGACAGGAGTCCGGGTTGCCGACACACTACTAAGCTCACTTGGGGCATGGAAACAACCACCCCAATAGCGCCTAAATAAGGGTAACTCTAGATGTACATATATAGTAGTAGAGAACATCGGAACACCCTCATATTCTCTACTAAGGGACAGAGTCACTCATCCCACATAAGCAACACTCTCTCTATCAGCTTAAAGACGCCAGGCTTCAGAACTCCCGTGAAACTCCAGTTTCACGAACCCCAGAAAACCTGGTAGCGTCATACCGTGTCAGAATCAATCCAAATGATAAGGATGATCTAGAGGCTCGCCCTCTTTGCGCTGATCACTCGGATGTTGTTCCTCCTCGTACTAGCAATAAAGAGGTTATTCTTCTTCTTCTTCTTCATAATCTTTATCAACATAAATAATAATATAGAAATTCATACAAAGAAGTGAGACAATCTACATCACTACTAGCATGGCAGTATAGAAAATGACAATACATGCAGATATAACATTGTATACATCAAATCATATTATCACATCATACATAATATCTCAGACCAAATATAAATATCACATCATGATGCAGACCATATATGCATATGTACACAAACTCGTTCCTACTCCATGGAGCTAAACACAAACATTAGAAAGAATGACCTAGTAAACCTGCCTGTAGCTCTGGCTGCCCCGGCCAAATATTACGCAGTTTATTCGTCGTGTATAACAGGCATTATTCTAGACAGTCTAACTAGATTGTGATTAAGAATAGTGCTTGTCGAGATCGCTAGTGTGTTGCCCGTTGCTACATCCTAGAGGAACTACCAACTGTCTACATGTGGAATCCTCTGCACACTAACACCTCCAAGTTCACTCAATGAACCACACTACGCCTATCGCACCTGCACTGCGGTGTAATTCATCTCTATAACACCCCAACTTTTGAGTTAAGTATGGCATTGTCCTAAATGTATTGTTTTATGTTTTCTATAAGTTATAAATAGAATTTGACTATTTCGTGATTGTATTTGATCATTGTGTGTGAATTGCTCCGAGTCTAGGAAATAATAATTTTCTAGCCGAAAAAATCTTATTTTAATTATTCAGAACTGGGGGATCTTACTAAACCAATTCTAAATGATACGTGTATTAATCTTTTAATTTTTAGGATTTAACTGTATAATAAAATAATTTTATATTATTATAATATTATTTTATTTGACAGTACCTACTGTCTTAAAAACAGTAGAAATCTGCTCTAAAATAACCATAGACACAGAAAAGTCTGTGGGACCCGCGTCTAGAGAGCCAGTCAACGTTTCTGGCTAGATTAAATCCTAAGCCAATGAGAGCTAGTCAATAATAGTGGCTTGAAATTTCTAGACCAGTAGGAAGCAAGTCCACAAAAGTGGTTGAACTTGTTGAATTAAGACTAGAAAGCTTAACCAAGTTAGCTTAAACCTAACTAAGTTAGCATAGGAAGCTTGTTTAATAACTAAATGAAGGAAACCTAGTTAGCTATCTATTTAGGTTTTAGTTAGAGAAGGTTCTAATAAAATCAAGACAAAGCTTAGTTACCCTAAGTAACTAGATAGTTAAACAAGTAACTAACCTAGCTAACTAAATGCATCTAAGTGTAACTAGATTGCATGAATGATGCACAAACTTGGTTTGCTCTCCTTTAGGGCCATTCGGCCAAGCACATGCAAGAAGGTGCTAGACACTTGATGACTTGATTCTCTACACCAATTAGGAACAAGCCTGGAGCCAAAGCCTTGAATATCAACCCTAGATCACATCTAAGGCCATTAGGTGTTAGGAGAATTTAAACAAAGTGGCCACCTCCCTTGATGAAGCTCACGGCCATAAGCTAGGTTAGGAGACCAAGTTCATTTCATTTTTCATCTTCAACCTTTCTTTTCTTCAAGAACACCAAGAAAAATTCCTAAGTCTTTCTCCTAGAGCCATTCGGCCAACCCTCTAAACACCATCATCCAACCTTCTAAATTTTCATCTAACCCAACTTCTCAAATCCAAACACCATTCTAAGAACATCTCTAGTTGAGAGTTCTTCCAAAAAAAATTCATCTTAAGCTTGGAAAATCACTTTGGAGATTTTTCCTACAAGGTGAAGATTCTTGTTTCTTATTTCTAACTTTATTTCTTAGGTTCTAAGTTATGATTGATCCATGGTTTATGTTTTTCTCCTATAGTTATGACTCTTTAAAATTTGTTTGAGCATGTTAGATTTCTCTTGGAGGTCACACAAAAACCATAGGAGGAGAGTAGAAGGAGTTTGTCTTCCTTTAAGGTAAGAGGGAGATTTGATCTCATCAACCACGTGTGGTGATGAGAAAGTGGTTGTATTTGTGGTGAAGAATCCATAAGGATTCCTTCACTTGTTTGTTTAAATGCTTTCCTTATTTGTGATTGATTTTGTTTGCATGTATGTTTATAGCTTTAAAATATATTGCGTTTATAGATATATGATTATTAATGTAGCATGTGAATACCATGTAAGGATTGCATGAGTGTTCCAAAAAACACAAAAGGAGCTCACGACTTCTCCAAGAAAAAGAGAACCGAAATGTTCTCAACCATTTTCTAAAACAATGATTTAATAAATTTAGGTAAAATAATGAATTTGAAAATGGTTTAGAAGGTAGAAAATGATTTAATGACCATTTGTAAAGGATATCTTAAATTCGGCCAACATGGCATTCAATGTGTATTTGATTTCCAAAATTATTTTCTATGGTAGGTTAAGTAACTAATTGACAAAAGAATTCAATTTCAATGAATCTTTGGGAAATAAAATGAATAAACTTAGTTTTAGAATCTTAAATTAGAAGAATTTGTTATAAATAAGAAATAAAACAAACACTTGAAAAATACTAACGTAGAGCTCACTCATTGAGTTTTGAAGCACGTTAGCAAGTTTCAAAGTGTAACTAATGGTTAAGGTTAAAATATGTAGTATTTAGAGAAAAACGTAGAAAATCTCATTTAATGAATTTTCTAGATAAAATGCTGTCAAAATTTATTAAAAATGGGCAAATAAAAGAGAAAGTTACATAACATATTTATAACGTAAGGAAAATATTCTACGTAGTTGAAAAATACTAGAAATAGCTTACGCACATTTAAAACAGTAATTTTTAAGCTACGCAATTGAGAAAATAATTTAAAAATCTTATGCGAGTGAGAAAACGATTTAAAAACATTACGCGATTTAAAAAAATGTTAAAATATATTTACGCGATTTAAAAACATTTGTAAAAGTGAAACGCGATAAAATTTCTATGCGACTAAATGGAACAGTGAGTTTTACTGTAGGGCCAAAGTGGTGGATCTGGACATGTTGAGGTATAGTACTGTCAAGTGGAGACGTATTATATTTGGAAATGTTAAGACTGAGGGCATTTATGTAAACATGGTGACATATTGAGACAAAGGGTATTTTTGTAATTGTGGTTTTGTTCATGCATTAAGAGTTGTGTCAATTTGGTTGAAAATGGCGATTGATTGACGAGATGAATTACATTGTGTTGTGGGTGTGATAGGCGTAGTGTGGTTCATTTATTGAATCTTGGAGACGTTAGTGTGTGGAGGATTCCACATGTAGACAGTTGGTAGCTCCTCTGGGCCATGGTAACGGGCAACACACTAATGATCTTGACAAACACTATTCTTAATCAAGATCTTGGGGAGACTATCTAGTATAATGCCTATGGTGCACGACGTATTTGACTGTGTACTACTTACGCAATGTTTGGACTGTGGGCTATTTACACAACGTTTGATAGTGTAATAGTTTGGTTGGGCAGCCTGAGGTACTGATTGTTCTTTCGAATCATTCTCTCTGATGTCTTTGTTTAGCTCCATGGAGTAGGAATGAGTCTGTATACATTTACATCTATGATCTGCATTTTAATGTTTACTGTATCTTGTGAGAGCATGTATGATGTGTTAATTTGAGGTATTGTATACGATGTAATGGTATGCATTATTGTGTTAAACTGTGATATCTATTTGTATTGTCATTTTCTTTATTGCCATGCTGGTAATGATGTAGGTCGTCTCACCTCTTTATTTGTATGCATTTTCTGTATTATTGTTATATTCTGTAAAGAGTTTGAGGAAGAGGAAAAAGAGCAACCTCTTGATATTCAGTACCCTGAGGAGCAACAACCCGACAATCAATTCGAGGAAGGCGAGCCGTTAGACCACCCATACCATCTGGATTGATCTTGTGGTTATGTTGTTGCCTGGATTCCTTGGCTTTGTGAGACTTGAGTTTCACGGAGGCTCTGAGGCCTGGCTACTGCGAGAGGATAGAGGATCGGTAGTCTACGTGGGGTGTCTGACTGTGATCCTGCGTGGAGAGTTTGATGGGGAGCCTATTTTTACTACTACTCTGTATTTACATCTTGAGATGCTGCTGGCTCTTAGGCGTTATTGGGGAGGACTTTTCCATGCGCCTAGTGAGATCAGTAGTGTGTCGACAGCACGGACTCCTGTCCGTAGAGTTGTGAGACATCCTGGATTTCTGTTATCCGATGATCCATCTGAGAGTGATCCTTCGGAGGGTTAGAAATCTTTGATGTGCACTTGGGCACTTTATGTTTTAGTACTGTACTGACTTTTTACTGCTTTATTAAATATTTGTAGTTGTAAATTATTTATACAACTTAAAACAAAATCATATGTATATTATGGTGTGTGCTAATGGTTTGTTCTAATTTATGTTCTGTGTTATTTTATTTCACATTATTATGTATAAAAGGAAAAATTTTACAACTCATTATTTATGTACCAAACGTTTTAAAACTTGGGTAATTTTATTTTATTGCATCAGAAATGTGACATCCGCACAAGGGTGTTACAATCTCATCAGTAACTTGCCAATTTCAACCAAATTGACACATTTCTCTATGCATGTGCATAAGCCAAAATACTCATCACAATACCGTTATTTCTCACAAACACATGCCACCACTTGGCAGTATCATTTTTCAACATCATTGGGTCCACCACTTTAACCCGACAACAAACTGCTATTATACTCAATCGCGTAAATATTTTATCGCATTTTCACAATCGCATCACTTTTTTCCAATGTTTTTAAATCGCATACATATTTTTTGACGTTTTTGAAATCGCGTAGTGTTTTTAAATCATTTTCTCAATTGCGTAACGTTTTTAAATCGTTTTCTCAATCGCGTAGTTTAAAAATCATTATTTTGAATATGCATAAGGTATTTCTAATATTTTTCAACTACATAAAATATTTCTTTACTTTCTAAATTATATTTTGAAACTTTCTCCATTATATATTTATTTTTAACTTTATTTACAACATTTCCTTTTGAAAATCCTTTAAGTAATATTTTCTACTGTTTCCTTTAAAAATTACCCGCCTTGGACATAACCAATATTTACAGCTCGAAACTTGCTAACGCGCTTCAAAACCCAAAGGGTGAGCTATACATTAGTACTTTTCAAGTGTTTATTTTATTTCTCTTCCTTACTTAATTTCTTTACATAAGCTTCTAAAATAATTTCATTCATTTTATTCTCTAAAATCCATTGAATTGAGTTCTCTTTTAATTTAATTACATAGTCCACACTTAGAAAATGATTTGGGATCAAAGATATCATAAATGGCATGTTGGCCGAAATTCACTATGTTCTCTATAAATCATCTTTAAATTATTTTCTATTATCCAAGTCCTTGTAAAAATCATTAATCCAATTAAATTAATTAATCCATGATTTACAAAATAATTGAGAACATCTTCGTTCTCTTTATGGTGGTGAAGCTGTGAGCTTCATGTGTTCTTTGGAATACTCATGCAATTCCTCAACATGTTATTCACATCCTATTGCATACAATAACTATCATGCCTTCATAAACACATATTAAAAACATATATCAAAGCTATAGACATGTTTGCATAAAAAATCATCACAAATACGAAAAACTTTAAACAACCAAGTGAATGAATTCTTATACATTCTTCACCGCAAACACATCCATCTTCTCACCACCATACAAGGTTGATGAGATTAAATCTCCCTCTTACCTCTAAGGAAGACAAAAACTCTTCTAGCTTGTTCCTAGTGATTTCGTGTAGTTCCAAATAAAACCCTAGCAAACTTAAACAATTTATAAAGTCATAAACTAAGGTTGAAAAAGAAAAACCATGGATGAATCATGGCTTAGGACTTCAAGAATCAATTTAAAAACAAGAAACAAGGATTTTCACCTTGTATAGGAGAAACTTCAAGGTTGTTTTCCAAGCTTTAAATGGATGATTTTGACGAAACTTACTTCATGAAAGATGTCTAGAATGATGTTTAGGTTTGAAAAGTGGTGTGGATAAAATTTTAGAAGAGTGGAGGTATGGTTATGGTGTGATGGCCGTGAGCTTCACAAAGGGAAGCAATGGTGTTTTTGGTTCTTGGAAGAGAGAGAAAGGAGATAATAACTTATTTAGCCTTTTGTGAGATGAAGATGAAGTGAAAATATTCTCCTCCCCTTGTGCTTACCGTGGAGTGTAGAGGAAAGGAGAAGTCAAAGTTTTTGGCTAGCAATTATGAAGAGCACATGGCTCTTGTCACAAGTTGATCATGCATTGGTCATGTAGATGAATCACCAAGCTCTAGGTGGTGCTTGAAGGTTCCATAACCGTGGGCTTAAAGAGAAGCTAACCAAGTTTTTGATTTCCTTTGATTCCTAACTAATTTAAGCCAACTTAGTTAGATTACTTAGTTACATTACCAACCATCTAGTTACCTAAATATGACTAATCACCTTCTTGATCATACTAGAACATTCTTGTAACTAAGGCTCTAATGAGTAGCTAACTAGGTTTGTTACATTTAGTTACTACTTAGGCTTTCTAGATTAACTTAGTTTAAGCTAACTTAGTTAGGTTTTCTAGTTACTAACTAAATAGTCCAACCATTATTGTTGACTACTTCCTATTGGCTTAGAAAATTCAAGACAATATCGTTGACCAATTTCTATTGGTCCAGTGAATTATAAGTCACAAAGACTTTTTCGATTCCTATTGTCCACTGGGCAGAAGCTACTGCTCTTAAGTCAGTAGTTACTGTCCACTGAATAATAAAATAATATTAAAAATATAAAATATTTTTATTTCGCAGATAAATTCTAAAAATTAAAAGATTGATACACATATTACTCGGAATTAGGTTTAGTAAGATCCCCCAGCTCCGAATAATCAGATAAAGATTTTCCCCAGCCTGAAAATTATTATTTTCCTGACTCGGAGTAAATTACACACAACAATCAAATACAGTCACAAAACAGTCAAAATAATTTTACAGCACACAAAAAACACAAAAGAGTACATTTCAGACATTACTGTAAAATTAGTAAAATTTGGGGTGTTGCACCTGTAACACCCTAACTCTAGGTACTGTAGCATACCTAAATATACTAAGTAAATAGAATTAAGTATGTCATTTCTATATTTGAAACGTAAAGCTTAAAACATAATCATAACCTGTATAACAAATATATAACGCATACATATATAGAGCCTTGACAAAGTAAAGAGAGCAAGACATTTTACGCATCTGGCAACTTGCTCTTTACCTCAAAACTATTTGATATGTCTGAGATTATAAACATTTACAAAACTAATTACATCAATCTATTTACAAAGCCATAAATATAATTACATAACCAAAACTATTAGATTAACAACATAAACAAATCTTCATCTCCTTGCCTTGCGCTTGCTTGAATCCTCCTCTGGATTTATCATGGAAAACATAAAGAGTTCGGGGTGAGAATTAATGATTGTCAGTAGTAAGTTTGAAATCGTAACATCATGGTAAATCCAGCTACTTTGGGGTAAAACATAAATTGTACTTAATCATTTGGAAAGGCGGCATAAGCCAAAACTCAGTCTTTTCCCTTCCCAAAGCAGACAGTTCATTCAATTACAAAATAATTCATTTATATCATAATAAATCAATTCAACATCACAACTTAAACAACATGTACTGTAAACATTTATCATCATACTATAAGCAACACTTAATTCCTTTAAATACTACTATCAACCTTTTACAATAAGCTTTTAACCTTAATCTTCATATTGAATCAAAACAAGACGATTGCCCATACAATCGTAAATTTTTATGCAATGCATGGTAATGTATGATTATGCCTAATAAGAATCCTAAAATATGCTCATATAATGATTCTTTGAAAAGATTTTATTTTGGAAAACACATGTTATTTGATTATTTCCAAGAAGCCATTTTGTTCCAGGAAGCCCTTTTGTTCCTTGTGTTGTTTTCTGGGTAGGCAAGATGCCCTTTTGTTCCTTGCACTATCCAACATTCATAACTTTGGCATTTGGAGCCCTTTTGTCCAAGCCACTTGGAGACCTTTTATCCAAGCATAAATTTACAATACATGGAAACATCAAATAACAAGTTTGAAAACAAAACATGCATAATATTAAAACCTTTCTTTCTTTAACTTTTACTTAATCATATTTTCCACTATATAATAGGGAAGCAATACCATAAACATTAAACTTTCTCTTTATACATTATCATACATGCTTGTAGAGAGGGACTCGTTCAACCTCATCTACCTGTATCATTCCTTTTATATTGTTTCCCAATATCATGATCATCAACATTATACCATATCATTGCTCAATGCCTCATTTACATTTTAATCATCATGGTAATCATTACTTTCTTACAAAGTATAAACATTGAAGCACATCTTTTAAATATATCAATTTGACATAACATTACATTGGAAATCAATTTTCCAATCAAACAAATCCAAGTTCATATTATACCATCATCATATCCATAATCAAACCATAATATGTCTCATTACATCATATAGGGATCCAACACCCTTATATCACATTATCCTAACTCAATCTTAGCCAAAGAGAAAACAAAACATAGTTCACAAACCATCCAACCTTAAATTATTCCAAAACACCTCAACATTTGCCCCAAAAAGGCTGAATTTTAAGATTGTACCAGAGGTGCATCTTAACTTCAAACGTTATGAAATTTTGTAGGCATATAGCCTTACATGTTAGCTTTCAAATGGCTCTAGAATCAACTTATTCTGATATCGGTAGCTCGAGTTATGATAAAAACACTACAGGCTGTCAAAAATGAGTTGTCTCTTTGTTTCGGGTCTATTCGAATACCCTTGGTGGTATTTGTAATACCCTTGTGGGGATGTCACATTTATGATGCAATAAAATAAAATAACTAAAAATATTACCCAAGTTGTAAAACACTTGTTATATAAATAATATGGGTTGTAAAATTTTTCCTGTTAAACAGAATATTACTAAATAAAATAACACAGAACACAAATGAAAACAAACCGTCATCACACATATAATATACATAAGATTTTGTTTTAAGTAGTACAAATAATTTACAACTAGAAAATATTTAACAAAAGTAGTAAAGAGTTAATATAATACATAATATCCAAAAAGTGCCCAAGTGCACATCCCAAATTCCTAACCCTCTGAAGGATCACTCTCAGATGACACTTCAGGTGATAGGTATCCAGGATGTCTCACAGCTCTACGAACAGGAGTCCGTGCTGTTGACACTATACTAATCTCACTGGGAATATGGAAAAGTCCTCCCCAGTGACGCCTCAAATCCAATGGCAGCTCCAGATGTAGATACAGAGTCGTGGTAAAAATAGGCTCAGTATCAAACTCTGCTCGTAGAGACAAAGTCAGACGTCCCACATAGACAATCGATCCTCGATCCTCGCGTAAACGCCAAGCCTCGGAGCCTCCGTGAAATTCCAGACTCACGAACCCAAGAAATCCTAGCAACGCCATCCTCCAAATCAATCTAGCGGGTATGGGTGATCGGATGGTTCGCAGTTGTCGAACTAATCCTCTACTTGCTGCTGTTCCTCCTCCTCAGGATATACAAAATCAAGAGGCTGATCCTCTTCCTCAAACTCTTTACAACATAAAATTAAAAATACAGAAACAGTACATATAGAGAGGTGAGATAATCATACATCAATACCAGCATGGCAAATAAGAAAACGCCAAATACAACAGGTATAACAAATAATCAAAGCATACCATAATACAATAAAGCATACCATAATCATCATAAATAATTATGCAATATAATACAGAAATTCAATATAACAGTATCACATAAAATTTAATACAACAGTACAAAAATATCAAAGATAATGATGTTAAGATGCATGATACAAATACAAAACAACTCGTTCCTACTCCATGGAGCTAGACACAGATATCTGAGAGAATGATCCGTAAAGATCTATGAGTACCTCAGGTTGCCCAACCAAACTATTGCACTGTCTAATGTTGTGTCTATAGCCCACTGTCCAAAACATCATGTAGTAGCACACAGTCCAAACATCGTGTAACTACAGGCATTGTACTAAAATAGACTTTACAAGATCCTAATTAAGTATAGTGTGTGTCGAGATCACTAATGTGTTGCCAGTTACCACGACCTAGAGAAGCGACCAACTGTCCACATATGGAATACTCCACACACTAATGCCTCCAATTCCATACAAAATGAACCACACTACGCTTATCACACCGATAACACGGTGTTATTCACCTCGTCAATCAAATCACCAATTATAAACCAAATTGGCACAACTCAATGCATGAACAAAAATAATAACTACCAAAATACTCTTGGTCTCAAAATATTCTTATATTTACAAAAATGCCCTCAATGGCACTATTACCCATATTTACGCAAATGCCCTCAATGGCAAAAATCTTAAATATACAGTACGTCCCACTTGACAGTACCTGTATCTCAACATGTTCGGGTCCACCACTTTGGCCCGATAGTAAAATTTGTTGTTCCAATTAATTGCGTAGAAATTTTATCGTGTTTTCACAATTTCATCGTTTTTATAAACGTTTTTATATCATGTAAATATATTTTGCTGTTTTTAAAATTGCGTACTATTTTTAAATCATTTTCTCAATCGCGTAAGATTTTTAAATCGTTTTCTTAATCGAAAAGCTTTAAAATCTCTGTTTTAAAACTACGTATGCTATTTTCACTACTTTAAAATTACGTAGAATAATTTTTTCTTATGTTATGAATATATTATAAAACATTCTCTTTTATTTGTCTATTTTTAGTAAAATTTGACAGTATTTTGTCTATAAAATCTACTAGAATTTGTATTTTCTACGTTTTTCTCTAAAAATTCATTTACTTGGTTTATTATTACTAAATCCACTTTAGTGATTGTTTCTATGCTTTAAAAGTTAAAAGCAAGTATTTTTCATAGGTTTTATTCATCTTGCTGCTATATCACATCTCTAATAAAAATTGGTTTACTTCTTTAATTCTTGAAAATTTATTACAAATGCATTCTTTTTATATAAAACATCAATTCTACACTTAGAAAATAAATTTTAGATTGATTACACTTTTATTAGGCATGTTGGCCGAATCCCATAAAATGTTGGCATTTGATCTTTGGATCATTTTTCTTCTTCTAAAACATTTTGAAATTCATTCATTTACCTAATTCCATTAAGTCCTTCCTTTTGAAAATGGATGAGAACATTTTGGTTCTCTTTTCTTGGTTGAGGCCGTGAGCCTCTTCATGTGCTCTTTGGAACACTCATGCAAACCTTTACATGTTAATCACATCCTAAGTAATAATCATGCAATATTTCACACATGCAATATATTTTAAAGCTTATAGACATGCATACAAATTATATCAAACACAAATAAGAAAGTATTTAAACAATCAACACAAGTGAATCCTTATGGATTCTTCAAACACATACAAGTCCATTTTCTCATCACCACACATGGTTGATGAGATTGAATCTCCTTCTTACCTTAAAGGAAGACTAAAACCTCTTTCACTCCTTCTATGGATTTCGTGACTCTCCTTCAAGACACCTAAAGATCTTAAACAAAAATTTAAAGAGTTAAAACTATAAGAGAAAATCATAAACCATGGATCAATCATGGCTTAGAACCTTGAAAAAGAAGTTAGAAATGAAAAATAAGAATTTCCACCTTCTAGGAAAAATCTCCAAAGTGATTTTCCAAGCTCTAAATGATAGATTTAAGAAGAACTCTCAACTAGAGGTGTTCTTAGAATGGTATTTAGGTTTAGAAAAGTAGGTTAGAAGAAATTTTGGATGGATGGATGGTGATCTAGGGCTCTTGGCCGAATGGCTTCTTCAAAGTGCATCAATGGTGGTTTGTGTTTTTGGAAGAGAGAGAAGAGAGAAAGTGTGATAGCAAGGATGAAATTGAAGTGAAAATGCTCTCCAAAATGGTGCATGGTCGTGGAGCTCCTTAGGGTGGAGGTGGCCACTTTGTT
Source organism: Ormosia emarginata (assembly GCA_029884605.1). Lineage (NCBI taxonomy): Eukaryota > Viridiplantae > Streptophyta > Magnoliopsida > Fabales > Fabaceae > Ormosia > Ormosia emarginata. The sequence continues at coordinate 7,806,144 of JAQQTP010000074.1, forward strand.
TGACTCATCCAAGACTCCATCCTAGCCTTAGATGTAATCAATGGTCAAGATTAAAACTTGATCACCAAGCTTGTCATCCATTGGCTAATCCAAGCCTTGTCATAAGCCTTGCCATTTGTTCTTGAAGATTCCACCCTAATGGTGATTAATTAAGCTACTAATCCCATTAAGCTTCTAAGCACACTTAACCTAACTTAATCAAATTAATTAGTTACCTTACTAATTAATTAACATTCTTATAATCCAAGCTTCAAGAGCCATTGATCATATCAATGGTTGATATTAGATAGTAATATGATCAAATCTAAGCCATTAGATCTTATTTCCATGAAATTCTAACCACTAGATTCATCTTCCAAAATAAAGGGTCAAGATCTTCCCTATATTCTTCACATCCAATGGTTACAAATGCTTCTAACCATTTTTGTAAGACCAATCTCCACCATCCAATTGATCAACGGTGGATCTCCAAAGCCTTCTTTAAGAAGCTTATCATGACAATCATAGATTAAGTCAACGGTTGATATTCAATCTTAAACCTTCTCATCCCACGGTGTAGATTAAGTCAAGCCCACATCGTTGACTTAATTCCTATTGGCTTAAAACAATTCAAGCCATTATCGTTGACTTCTTTGTCTAGACGTGGGTCTCGTAACCAACTGTGGGTCCTACAAACCAAAAGTGAGTCCCACAGACTTTTTCGAGTCCACTGTCGTTTATTTGTACTGACTAATAAAATAATATTATAATAATATAAAATTATTTTATTGCACAGTTAAATCCTAAAAATTAAAAGATTAACAACCATATCATTCAAAATTGGGTTTAGTAAGCTCCCCCAGCTCCGAATAATTAAAATAAGATTTCTCCGGCTCGAAAATTATTATTTTCCTGACTCGGAGCAAATCACACAAAACACTCATATATGAACTCAAAACAGTCAAATAAATTTTATCATACAGAAAAACTTCAAACAGTACAATCAGGACATAACGGTCATTTATCCTAAAGTTGGGGTGTTACAGTATTCGAATAACACCCACGAAATTTCACTTCCTGGTGCTCTCTGTGATGCTTTATTCGAATACCAACCTTGGTATTCGAATAAGGCACTGCAAAAAAGCAATCCTAGAGCAGAAAACAATCGTGTTTCTTGTTCTATTAATTCCTAAACTTGATCAAATCCTTAACTCTTGGATTCTAGGTGATTTCCAATCACAACTAAGGTTCCTAACCACATAGCAACCTTCATATGAACTCCTAACTCATCTAGCATGAATTATGGCCAAGAATCACAACTCAAATACAATAATACTTCAAGTTTCTAATGAATTCTTCCTACTCTAACTCTAAGAAACTCATCCAATCCCATTTTCTATCTCAAACTCATATGCCTCATACATGAAGAAAAGAATAGAAGATGAAGAACTAGATAGCAAACGCCCCTACCTCAAGTTTGAAGATGATGAAGTTTTGAGATGATGAAGCTCTTGCTTCCTTCTCCTTCTTCTCCTTCATTTTCTCCTTCTTCTTTTTCCCCTACGTTTCCTCTTTCTTTCTTTGATTTCTCTTCAGTTTTCCTTTCTCTGGAGCTACTTGGGAGAAGTGAGAAAGATGAGAGAAATCTCATCTTTTAATAGATGAGTTATAAAGGCAATTTTGTTATTTCGCTCAATTTTGTATCTACTAAGAACACTTTGATCTTATTAAATCAAGTTTTCTAACTTCCCACAACTTTAGAAAAATTTCTAAGATCCATCAAAATTCTTGTTTCATCATTTCAATAATTTTTCATATTTGTTGTGACTCAATCGGTACTTAAATACTCACTCGGTATCCTTAAAAATACCAAACTAATTTCGTTTGTCCTCAAAATTTAACCACATCCTCCTTCACTCATTTGTGACATAGAAATAACTTTTCCATATCTATTTCCTTTAATATAGCATTTATGCTATTTTTCTGAGTTAAAATAGTCATTTTGCACATTCTGTGTTTCAGCAAAGTGCCTAAATTAACTTGAAACATCACAAAATTTAGCAGACATGTTAAATAAGTATTGAGCTACCTCTGTAACCTTATACAAGCCTAACATGTGTAAAAAGAGGATGTTACAATTCTCCCCTCCTTTTAAAAATTTTGTCCCCAAAATTTAGCTGCTCATACTAATGGTTTAGAAAACCATAACAATTGCCTCTTCACTGTATCCATCTTATCCATTTTCACTTTTAACTAAACTTAGTTATTCATATTCTTTCATTTTTGACGAGGGTTACCTTGTAAAGAGTCAGAAGATTGAACTTCCCTTCTTGTCTTCTTAAAGTATATACCCTTCCTGGAAACCTATAGTCTAGGATCGGGTATAACTTCCTGCCTTTACTGACACCTGCTGACATAGTGCCTTAGTTGATCACATACATAATATACTAACAAAGTTTGTCATCATGTTGTCTTTTTCCTCCCTTAAAACATTTATGGTTCACGGTTTCTGTGGATAAATGACTCTAGCATATTTTGATTAATAACTAAACTTAACATGATTATTACTTTGATTCACTAACTACTTGCCAAGCTTGACTTTTTCAATGAGATTTAATGGAGAACGTGGATGTAAAGGATCATAGAGCAAAGCATTTAAATGCAAGGATCATGAAGTCAAACTTAAAGAAGGAGCATCATGAAGAAAGAATTCAAGGAAAATCATTAGGAACCTTTCTGTAAAGAAAAGACTTAGTTTAATTCTTTGATTAAGCTCTCTCAAATAAGTAAAAATGGTTTTCAAAAGTAAAAATGGATTAAGAATGAAAAAGGTTAATAAATAAGTTTGTACATCTATGTGTGCATCGATGTAATTTCAATTAATTAACTAACTTTTAATGAAAACCTCAGTGTACATCTATGTATAAATGTTATACATCTATGTATACATCAATTGATTATGGACTTAATGAAAACCTTAGTGTACATCTATGTATAAGTGTTATACATCTATGTATACATCGATTGATTTTGGACTTATTTCATCAGTATGCATCTTTGCATCTGTACATCGATTGATACATCTATGTATAAGCTAGAATAGAAGCAAGGACTTTTTGAAATAACCATACAATCGATTGGGTAATCGATGTATGAATTTCTGGGCTGAAAATATGAGTGTTTTTCAAGAACAACATCGATGCACTCATGTGTGTATTAATCAAGATCAATAACATCCAAGAGCACAATCGATTAGGTAATCGATGTACACACGTTGTAAAAGTGAAATTTTGTTTAATACATCTGTGTACTAATCGATTGTCTGATAACAGAATTTTTTATATAAGTCTGTTTTTGATCTTAAGTGACTTGTAAAATGTGTCCAACAGATCTATTTTGAAATATGCCTATATAAGGACATTGGCAAACACTTTCCAAAAATCAATTCATTCAAAATTTGAGATCAAACACACAAATACTGTGAGAGCTTTTCATTGAAAGAAAACTGAGTATTTTTCTGTAGAACTTCAAGTTGTAATATCTGATTTCTTAGAATCTAATTCAATCTTTTCATATTTTAAAAGAGAGATAAGAGAGAAGGTTCTCTCACTGATGAAATCAAGAGTAGAAGGGACTCTTGGTGCTGTGCAAGAATAGAAGGAATTCTTATGGGAATTGCAAGATTGCTTTGACTTGAAAAGCTGTCATTTGGGTAGAAGGAACCTAGAAGTGAAGCTTGTGTAAAGAATCTTGTATATTGATTTTTCAATAGTAGATAAAACTCACAGTGGTATGGGGACTGGATGTAGGTTACCAGAGGAGGTAGCTAAACCAGGATAAACTCGGTTTGCAATTTTCTCTATCCCTTAACTCTTTATTTGCTTTATTGTTGATTGTATGAATTAAGCAATATGTTAGGGATGTTTGCATGATTTGATTAGTTTATGATCTTGTTAATATCTGAAATCAATCTTATTGTTAATATTTCTTTATAAAGTTTCAAATCTTGATAGAAATACATCTTGCAAAAACATATTTTGGTTTGTTGGTTGACAAAATCCTTTTTATAGTTAAAGAAAAGAATAAGTTTTTGCAAAAAGGAGAAAAACTAGAAAAAGTTTTATTACTCAATTCAACCCCCCCTTCTTGAGTATTACGAAGCCATAACCAATAAGTGGTATCAGAGCTTTCACTCTTGTGTAAAGCTTAACAACTTAAGAGGATGGCTTCAAATGACATTTTGGGAGAAGGGGCTTCCTTGGCAAGACCCCCTGCTTTCAATGGCACTGCCTATATGTATTGGAAAGAAAGGATATTAATATTCCTTGAGTCAAGTGGCATTGATGTATTAGATGCTATTGAGAATGGTCCATACATTCCTCACACTCTTGATGCAAATGGCACCAAGAAAAAAAAACTAAGAAGTGAGTGGGATGATGATGACAAAAAGAAAGTAGGTTATAATGCTAAAGCTAAGAATATTATAACTTCTGCCTTGAGGTATGATGAATTTTTCAGGGTTTCAAATTGTAAGACAATCAAGCAAATGTGGGATATGATATAAATTACTCATGAAGGAACCAGTGATATAAGGAGAGCAAGAATGAACTCACTCATGCATGAGTATGAACTCTTTCACATGAAGAATGGTGAAGACATCAATGATATGCAATGGAGGTTCACTCACATAGTAAATTAGCTAAATGGACTTGGAAAAAGCATTTCAGATTGATCAGCGATGTCGCACTCGCCTCAAAATAGACTAGGATTCATGGAATGTAGCATAATGCATAACCTAGGTCATCTCCCAAGGACCAATTCGGATTTCTCAAGCATATTAGAAATTATCAATAAGTAGGGGGTTTTGTTCATTGCAATAACAGAAAACGAATTTAAATTGAGAAAATTCAATTAAGGAAACACCAATCCAAGGTCTTCAATTCAAGTGTATGAGAATCAATCATTGTTCAAGAGAATTTATATTGTTTACACCTCTGTTAATCCGAAATCAACTAGATAATCACCAATGACAATTTATCAATTCAAACAGAATCACAATCGCAATTCTTGATTAAGATTGATTTAGGAACAAATTTAGATTAACATAGATTATCAATCGATGATCTATTCTCCCTTAGATTCAGATTAATTAACCCTAATACTAACTTCAATTTCGAAATTCCAATCAGAATTCAATTGAAGAAGGAGAAGAGGGAAGAACACAACAGAATTTATAATCAAACAAGAGAACTCAAAATTCTAACCACCATCATTGAATTCCTTGGATTGATTGGAGCTTTAGCCTTCCATGGCCATCACGAAAATTGCAGAGAAGAAAGTAAAACGAAAAATAGAGAGAAGATGAAAAGAGAAAGGGGTTTCTGTAAATCTGTTAAAACTGAATCACCACAAAAAGCTCCATTCGAAATCTGCCTAAACCTATTTGTAACTGAAAGTTCTTCTGTAATTCCTAATCTACCCCTAGCCCAAACTGTAGCCCTCTGAATAAGCTTTTCAGAGACATATCATTTGCCTTAATTGGGCTTAAATTGAGAGAGATAGGCCCAAATCATTGAGGAAAGGTCCAAGCATTGTGACAGCAACAGCATCCTGACTTTGAGGCCCAATTTCGCCTTGAATCCAGCTGAATTAGAAAAATTGCATTAGACACCAGATTGTAGATCTTCATCTCAGCTTTCAGGGGACTCCAAGATCATCCAAATACGATATTTGTAGCCCAAGTTATGGCCTGTACAAGACAGAAAGGTCAAAATGAGTTAAAATCCGAAAATTAATGAAGTTTTTACAATTAAGCTCAATGAAGACCAATCATCTAAAACTCATCTACAAACATAATATTGGACACAATTAACATCAATTAGGCCAAATATGAAGCAATAATGAATGGCTCAAAATTGATTGATCACAGATGAACAACAAATCAATAAAATTATGAGATGTTTGACAAGAGAATAGTAACCAAAGATTACTGCTATAGCTAAATCAAAGGACTTAGCAATCATGAATATTGCTACACTATTTGGAAAACTTAAAGAGCACGAGATGGAGTTGCATAGATTGAATGATCATGAAGAGAAAGAGAAAAAGAAAAGAGGCCTATCACTTAAAGCACATGTCTCCAAAGAAAGCCTTGACAGTAATGAAGATGAAGAAGTTGAAGAAGATGGTGAATCTAAAGAGAAAGTTCAAGAGATTCCTCAAAAACAAAAAAACCTTCAACAAAAGGCTCTCAAACTTCTTTTCCAAGCAGAACACTTCAAAAGCTAAAAGTTCAACATCAAATGTAAAGTGCTATGAATGTGGTAGACCTGGACATTACAAGAATGAGTGTCCTAAACTTCAAAAGAAGGACAAGCATGACAACCATAAGTCCAAGGACAAGAAGAATAGAAAGCCAAGAAGAGCATACATAGCATGGGAGGAGAATGATATGGATTCCTCTGAAGATTCTGAGGAAGAAGAGGCCAATCTTTGTCTCATGACTAACCATCAAAATGACAATGAAGATGAGGTAAATGAAATTCCCCTTACCTATGATGAACTACAAGATGCTTTTGGTGAATTGCATAGTGAATATCTAAAAATTGCTAAGCAATTAATGTCATCTAGGAAAGTCATTGCTAAACAATGTAGTGATTATGCATCTCTTCAAATTAAGATTAAAGAATTAGAAGCTAAGAACAATAAGCTAAATGCATCTAGTTCTACATGTTCTAATTGCAATATTCTGGAAAAAGAACTGGAAAAACTTAAAACCACTCTATCTAAATTTACAATGGAAAGAGATAATCTAAATGCCATATTAGGACAGCAAAAAGGAGTGTATGACAAAGCTGGAATAGGTTATAAACCAGCATTGCATGAAAAAGCTTTTAAGAAACTATTTATTGCACCTAAATCCTCTACTAGTCCTTTTGTTAAATGTTTCTATTGTGCAAGAAAAGGACATACAACTTCTACATGCTATTTTAGAAATCCTTCAAGGATTAGTATTAAACAAATTTGGATTCCCAAGGGAACATATGTTATGACTAACACAAAAGGACCCAACAAAATTTGGGTACCTAAGTCAAATGCTTAAAATCTATTTTGAAGGTGTGTTTGAAAGCCAAAAGTTCAAATTGGTATCTTGATAGTGGCTGCTCCAAACATATGACTGGAGATATCACAAAATTCTCATCCTTCGCTCCCAAACAAGGTGGAAGTGTCACCTATGGTGATAATAACAAAGGAAGGATCTTAGGAGTTAGAACAATTGGAAGAAGCAACTGCCAAGATAGAAGGTGTACTATATGTGGAAGGGCTTAAGCACAATCTACTAAGCATTAACCAACTATGTGATAAAGATTATAAGGTATTCTTCAACTCTAGTAGTTGCATTATAGAAAACAAGCATGATAGTAATGCAAAGTTGATAGGTAATCGATTGAATAACATATATATGATAGATTTAGAGAATATTTCTACTAGTGATGTATGTTGTTTGATATCTAAGGAAGAAGAGAATTGGCTATGGCATAGAAGAATAGGATATATTCATATGGATCATCTAAACAAACTTATTTCTAAAGAATTGGTAATTAGACTTCTTAAAATTAAGTTCTCAAAGGATGGTTTATGTGATGCATGCCAAAAGGGCAAGCAAACTAAAATATCTTTTAAGGCTAAGAATATAGTTACAACTGAAAGACCTTTACAACTACTACACATGGACTTATTTGGACCTTCTAGGACCAAAAGTTTTGGAGGAAATTTGTATGCATTAGTTATAGTTGATGATTACTCTAGATTTACATGGACCTTCTTCTTAGCACATAAGAATAAAGCTTTTACAGCCTTTAAGAAAATGGCTAAGTTAGTACAAAATGAAAAATACATGAAAATAATTTCTATAAGGAGTGATCATGGTGGAGAATTTCAAAATGAAGAATTTGATAATTTTCTGTGAAGAGTTGGGAATTCAACATAATTTCTCTGCTCCAAGAACTCCACAACAAAATGGAGTTGTGAAAAGGAAAAACAAATCTTTAGAAGAAATAGCAAGAACTATGTGACGAGCGCCAAACTCAGTCAAAATTATAACCGAAGTTATTACCTAAACTTGTAGTATAGTGAACAACACCGGATCGTCTCCTCAAGGATCGTGATGCAATTTGATCAAATCAAGTGAAAGTTAGAAAAAGGGGGGTTTTGATGGTTCAAGGATCGCAGTGACAGGATTTAAAGAGAAATAACAATTAAAAGAACAGTCAATTCAGAAATCTATCCGAGATTTAGTAGATTCAATCATAGACCTTTCAACAAACACCTGAAATACATTTGAATGGTTAACTTGGATCTAACTGAGATCTCTGCATCAGATCCAGAATTCATACTAGACAATCGTCCATAATTCAATTGACAAGTGATAAACATAAATCTGCAATCGCACCATTCATGTAAATATATGTCAATTTAAGCACCGAATTCAATTAACCTAGGCACAAATCAGTAACCTAACCTCTTCAATTACGTGATTAGTTTAGATCAATCAGTTCTAAATTTCATCACAATACTTAATCTTAAACCAAGATCAAATCAGATCAAACATAAACAGAATCATCATTCATGCATTCAAGATCAAGAGAACAGAAGAAGAAGAGAAGAGGAATTCAAATATAAATCAAATACATTACATAACCAAGGTCTCAAGAATTCAAGCCGCAATCTCTTCAAGAGTCCCGAATTGACTAGAAGTGACTTAGCTCTCCATTACAATGAAGGAAAAATATACAAGAACTATGAAAAGCTATTTCTAACACCAAGTGTGTGTTGTGTTTAGAGCTCTCCACATGCTTCCTTTTATAGAGGATTCAGAGTAGTAGTAGATGGGTAGATGAGATTAGTAGGTGGAATTAGTAGGTGAGCTTGGTAGGTGAGATTGGTAGGTGAGCTTGGTAGGTGAGATTGGTAGGTGAACTTGGTAGGTGAGCTTCCTTGTCCCCGAAAGTATTCATTGTTGAACTCATTGATTTCGTCATTTCTGAGCCAAGTGGTCTTCATGAAAGTTCTAGAAAATTGTCTAAGCTTTCCAATGGCTCTAGAAGCACCCAAAAATTCGTCCTACAGCCCAAGATATGACCCAATTATTACAGACTGTTCAGGACCAGTTTCAGCACCTCTGTTTTGACTTTCAAACCCAATATCTCCATCAAGGAGCCCGAATCAAGTTTTGTGTTTGTCATGAAAGTTGTACATATGGGTCTTAACTTTCAGATTACAAATTTTCAGCCCATTCTATAAACTCAAACTCGAATTATGTTCTGGTTACTACACACTGTTCGGGTTCCAGTCACAAATCCCGTATTCTGATTTCCATGCCCAATTAGCTCCACTAGATGTCTGAAATTGACTTTGGGCTCTGCATCAAAGTTGTAGAGCTCTCTCTTATATTTCCTACAAGGTAAAATTCATAATTATCAAACATTTAGAAATCAAGATATGGCTAAAATACAGAAACAGTGTAAGACCCGAATAATGCTGAAAAAAAATCAATTAAGTCCGATTCGAGTTCAAACTTACAAAACATAATCAAATTCAGTCAATTAAGTACATGAAGAGTGTAAATAACTAAACATAAGGGTTTCTTAATGAATAAAATATGTGATTATCACTATGTTGAACGATTCAAACATGCCAAAATATTTATGGGCAGATGCTGTAAACACAACTTGCTATTTAATAAATAGAGTCTTGATTAGATCAATTTTGAAAAAGACTCCATATGAACTCTATAAAGGTAGAAAACCAAATGTTTCACATTTCCATGTCTTTGGGTGTAAATGTTTTGTACTAAATAATGGAAAGGATATTCTAGGAAAGTTTGATCCTAAAGCTGATGAAGGAATCTTTCTAGGCTATTCATCTTCTAGTAAAGCTTTTAGAATCTTTAATAAAAGAACACAAACAATTGAAGAATCTGTACATGTTACATTTGATGAAACTAACCCCAAAAGGTTGGGAAAGGAATTTGTTGATGAGATTGCAGAAACTTTAGAAGAGATTCAACTTGAGGAAAAGCATGACAATGCTAAAGTGGATGAAGTAGTGGAAATTCCAGCAGAAACTTAACTTAAAGATCTACCTAAAGAATGGAAAATTGCAAGGAATCACCCTCTGGACAACATAATTAGTGAAATATCCAAAGGGGTAACCACTAGATATTCTTTAAGAAATGCATGCAATAATATGGCTTTTGTATCACAAGTTGAACCTAAAACTATAGATGAAGCAATTATTGATGAAAACTGGACTATGACAATGTAAGAAGAACTTAATCAATTTGAAAGAAATAAAGTTTGGAAACTTGTTCCAAAATCCAAGGATAAACAAATAATTGGTACAAAATGGGTGTTTAGGAATAAGCTTGATGAAAATGGTATCATAGTAAGGAATAAAGCTAGATTAGAAGCAAAAGGCTATAATCAAGAAGAAGGAATTGACTATGATGAGACATATGCACATGTGGCTAGATTAGAAGTTATTAGAATGTTGTTAGCATATATATATATGATGGATTTTAAATTGTATCAAATGGATGTTAAGAGTGCATTCCTAAATGGATATATACAAGAAGTGTATGTTGGTCAACCCCCTGGATTTGAAATAAATGAATTTCCTAATCATGTGTATAAACTCACTAAAGCCTTGTATGGACTCAAACAAGCTCCAAGAGCTTGATTTGAAAGGCTAAGTAATTTCTTACTTCAAAAGGGTTTTATAAGAGGAAAAGTTGACACAACACTATACACTAAAGAAAAGCACAAAACATACTACTTATTCAAATTTATGTTGATGATATTATATTTGGTGCTACTAATGAATCTTTGTGTAAGGAATTTGCCAAACTAATGCAAAATGAGTTTGAAATGTCTATGATGGGAGAGCTTACATTCTTCCTTGGACTACAAATCAAACAATGTGATGATGGGACTTTCATAAGCCAAACTAAGTACAAAAGAGTTATTGAAGAAGTTTGGAATGGAGAATGCAAAGGAAATGGTTATTCCAATGAGTTCATCATGCTACTTGGACAAAGATGAGAAAGGAAAATCAGTAGATGTTTCCAAGTATAGAGGTATGATTAGTTCCTTACTCTATTTAACTGCAAGTAGACCTGATATAATGTTCAGTGTTTGTATGTGTGCTAGATATCTATCTGATCCTAAGGAATCACACTTATCTACTTTAAAAAGAATCATGAAACACTTCTTAGGAACTAAAGAAATGGGATTATGGTATGCTAAAGGATCAACATGTAACTTAGTAGGATATTCTGATTCTGACTTTGCTGGATGCAAGTTAGATAGGAAGAGTACTAGTGGTGTAACAGCCTCCCTAGGGTATCACATGTCTGACTCCCGACTCATAATCTGAAAGGAAGTTCACACAAAGTTTGAGTTATAAAAGATGGGTTTTAAAATTTCTTTCTTGCTGAAACATAAACTTATTGAAATCCATAAGTATTACTAAAAATATATTTTAATTGATTAATATACAATATTGACACCAATTAATATTTAAACAATTTAAAGAGAAATATAAAAGTAACAGACTCTTTTTTTTTTAACAGTAGCAAACCCTATAACGGGTCCTACTTAATAGCACGGTACAACACTAACAGAAAACTTTAACATACTTATTCCTTTTTTTGTCCATCTTGATGCATCATACATTTGTTCCTTTGTCAACACTGCACCCCTTTCGAGTCCTGAATGTCCACTCCTTATTGTTGTCACCAATCTCAGAGTATCCATCGCCCGTTATGTCTAAGACAACTCGATCCTTCTATTATTTGATTTTAACAGTACAGACACAGCTAAATAACATAACAAAGAGGTGAGATCACCTACACCAATACCAACATGGCAGCACAGAGATAACACAAGCAGCATATCATACAGATAGATCATACCACAATTATGATCATGTTATCAACATTAATCAACTATCATCATCCAATCATTTATCAGTTCAATTATTATAAACAATAATTACGATAATGCCCTCAGCATTATCATCATCATCATTCAAGTATTCAAAACAATTGTCATAGCCAATATTCCTCAATTAATATATCACACAGATATAAATGTACTCATATAATGCATATGCATTTAGACTCAATGTTCCTACTCCATGGAGCTAAACTCAGGTCGGAGAAATGATCGAAAAGATCTGTCAGTACCACATGCCTCAGACCACGTGCTATAATCCTCATTTTGATTTTGCACATCTAGCATATACACGGCAGTCTTTATCAGATCTTGAATAAGAATAATGTCTTGGTCAGGATCATCGGTGTGTTGCATCGGTCTAACCTACGGGAAGAAGCGCGACCAACCACCCGTGTAAGCAACCCACACCCCGATGCCCCTAAGGTCAACAAGTGACTTACACTACGCATATCGCACCCACTCAAGAGGTGTGTTTCTCTTAGGCAATCAGCCATATCCAGTCCTCATCGGACCATTCCAATGCATGTATAACGCACCAAATACCAATCACAGGTATATCTCATAATTTCTCATATATAGTTTATACAATGCACGAATATATTAGTGCAAGTCTAACCACAAGGGCCATTCTTTTCAAATTCGTTTGTTCAATTAAATCATATGCCTCAATGCATATTTTTTTCCAAATACACCACGTGCCAATAACAGGCAAAACTCGTTGTTTTCACAAACAGTATCCATACACTGGTTTTACAGTAATTATACTATATTTTTCAATAATAAAATCATGTTATCATATTTTCATAGTTGTAAAATACTTTTACCGTATTTTCACAATCGTGTAATATTTCTGTTACGTTTTCACAATCCAAAAACGTTTCTATTATGTTTTCACAATACCATAACACTTCTTTTACATTTTCACAATACCGTAACACTTTTGTTACGTTTTTAAAATTCCAAAACGTTTTTAATACGTTTTCACAATACTGTAACACTACTGTTACGTTTACAAAATTTCGTAATATTTCTGTTACGTTTTCAAAATACCACAACTCTTCTGTTGCACTTTTAAACCACGTACAAATTTTTCAATGTTTTTCTCAATCGCGTAAAACATACGTTTCTCAAATCGCATAGTATTTTTCCACTGTTTCAAAATCATGTAACTTAAAAATTATTCTTTTAAGTCGCGTAAATCATTTTCTATCATTCTCATAATATTTAAAACACTTTCCAAATCACATAACGATTTTCTATTATTTTCACAATCACGTAAAAATATTCTATCACTTTTAAATCACATATTGATTTTTCAACAGTAGTTCAAATTACGTAAAATATTTAAACATAATTCAAATTACGTAAAAATATTTTACTGTATTTCAAATCATTTTTAAGATACGTAAAATATTTTTCAACATTTTACAATCACGTAAAATATTCCTCAATATTCCAAACATTATTTTTGGACTTAAATAAGTCAATATTATTTTCAACACATTTTTTAAATTGCGTAAAAATATTTTACTGCATTTTAAATCATTTTTAAGATACGTAAAATATTTTTCAACATTTTACAACAACAACAACAACAACCAAGCCTTTTCCCACTAGGTGGGGTCGGTTACATGGATCAGACGACGCCATTGTGTCCTATCATGAACCAAGTCTTCAGAAAAGCCATTCAAATCTAGATCTTTTTTAACTGTTTCACCTATAGTCTTTCTTGGTCTTCCTCTACCTCTAGCTATTGGGCTATTCTCCATCTGATCTACTCTTCTTACAGGGGCTTCTAAGGGTCTTCTCCTTACATGTCCAAACCACCTAAGGTGAGATTCTCCCATCTTTTCCACAATAGGTGCTACCCCTACTTTCTCTCTAATGCATTCATTCCTAATCCTATCTTGTCTAGTATAGCCACACATCCAACGCAACATCCTCATCTCTGCGACACTGATCTTGTGCTCTTGTTGGCTTTTTACCGCCCAACATTTAGTACCATACAACATTGCGGGCCTTATAGCTATGCGGTAAAATTTACCCTTAAGCTTGAGAGGCACTTTCCTATCACAAATAACTCCTGAAGCACACCTCTATTTCATCCATCCAGCTTGAATCCTATGGTTTACATCTCCTTCTATCTCTCCATCATTTTGTATGATGGATCCAAGATACTTAAACTGTGTAACTTGTGGTATGGTATGATCTCCAATTTTTACCGCTAAGCTAGCATTAGCATATTTCTTACTGAACTTACATTCCATAAACTCCGTTTTACTCCTGCTTAGACGAAAGCCATGTTCTTCCAAAGCCCGTCTCCATAACTCTAGCTTCCCGTTTATTTCCTCTCTTGACTCTCCAACTAAGACTATATCATCTGCAAAAAGCATGCATTGTGGCACTGGCTCTTGGATATGCGCAGTCAACACATCCAAGACCAAGGTAAAAAGATAAGGACTCAAAGCTGACCCTTGGTGTAGTCCTATAGTTATAGGGAACTCTTCTGTGACCCCACTCGGTGTTCTCACACTGGTTTTAACCTCATCATACATATCTTGGATTGCTCGAATATAGGCAATACGAACTCTTTTCTTCTCCAAAGCCTTCCACAAGACTTCTCTCGGTACCCTATCGTAGGCTTTTTCCAAATCAATGAAAACCATGTGTAAGTCTTTTTGCTTCCTCCGATACCGCTCCGTCAATCTTCGTAGAAGATAGATTGCTTCCATGGTTGACCTCCCAAGCATAAAACCAAATTGATTCTCTAAAATATGAGTCTCTTGTCTTAGTCTCCTTTCAATGACTCTTTCCCATAACTTCATAGTAAGACTCATGAGCTTAATCCCTCTGTAATTTGCACAGTTTTGTATATCTCCCTTATTCTTATAAATAGGGATTAAAGTGCTTCTCCTCCATTCATTTGGCATCTTCTTAGACCTCAATATCTCGTTAAAAATGACTTTGTAAGCCGCTTATACCTTTATCTCCTAGGCACTTCCATATCTCAATAGGTATATTATCCGGTCCAACCGCTTTTCCATTATCCATCCTCTTCAATGCTTCTTTTACCTCAAACTCCCGAATTCTACGATAAAATGTTTTATTTTGGTCTTCCTCTCTAGTGTTTAGAATGTCTGAGTCCCCTAATGCCCCGTGTTCCTCATTAAATAACTTGTGAAAATAACCCTTCCATCGATCTTTGATGTCTTGTTCCGTAACCAAGACTTTACCCTCTTCATCCTTAATGCATTTCACTTGATCCAGGTCTCTTGTCTTCCTTTCCCTACTTTTAGCAAGCTTGTAGATATACCTTTTTTCGTCTTTGGTGCCCAACGATTGATATAACCCATTAAACGCTTTAGCTTTCGCCTCGCTCACCGCCTTCTTAGTATCTTTTTTAGCTGCCTTATATTTTTCCCAATTTTCATCATTTTTACACACGTGCCAAGCTTTATAACATTCCTTTTTAACCTTAACCTTATCTTGTACACTTGTGTCCCACCACCAAGATTCTTTATCCTTGGGTCCAAAGCCCCTTGATTCCCCGAGTGTCTCTTTTGCTATCTTCCTAATCCCTTAGCCATCTCGTTCCACATATCATTAGCACTCCCTTGTACTTCCCAAATCTCTTCCTCCATAATCCTCCTCTGAAATAGCATTTGTTTTCTGCCCTTTAGTTGCCACCATTTGATCCTTGGCTCTCTGTCTCGACAATTTCTCCTTACTCTCATCTGAACTCGTACATCCATAACTAAAACCCTGTGTTGGGTAGTCAAGCTCTCTCTAGGGATGACTTTGCAATCCATGCAAATCTTTCTATTAGATTTCCTTAATAGAAAGAAATCAATTTGAGAGAAAGAACTCCCACTTCTATATGTGATAAGATGCTCTTCCCGCTTCCTAAAACAAGTGTTAGCTATTGTAAGATCAAACGCTACCGCAAAATCTAGAATCGCTTCGCCCTCTGCATTAACTACTCCTAGACCATAACCTCAACATTTTACAATCACGTAAAATATTCCTTAATATTCCAAACATTATTTTGGACTTAAATAAATCAATATCATTTTCAACACATTTTTCAAATTGCGTAGCTTAAAATCACGTTTTTAATATACGTAAAACATTTTTCATCACAATTTCATTACAGAAAATATTTCTTAACCTTCAAAAATTCCTTTTCAACTTTTCTCAAAATAATATAACTTTGTATTTCATTTTTCACATTTTCTTACTCAAGAAAATCTTTTTCCACATTTCCTTACTCAAGAAATCCTTTTCCAAAATATAATCCACAAAAATCACTTTTCCATTGATATAAATCAACGTTTCAAAACTTAACATTTTCTAATATATTTCAAAACTTGGAAATCAGTTATACGTTAGTAAATTTTCAAAACACCATTATATTCTTTATTTTTCCCAAATCATTTCCAAACACAACCTTCTTCAAAATAAATTGAAGTTCGAAAATATTTTCGTTTATAAAAACTTGATTTCTCAAGTAATAAACGCTCTAATTCCCTTTCCAAATTCTTGTGCAAAAATCATTTCGTTATAAAATCAAGGTATCCATAAGTCTTCAAAAACCGTGAACGTGTTTATTGAAAACTGTCAAATCTTTACCGATGGTCATAAAAACCAAACCCATTTGTTCAAATTCATTTTTACTTTCTTTACAAATCCTTTTTCACTTTCTTTGCAAATCCTTTTTTAAAATCAACGTTTGCCTATTTCGTTTTTCGAAAACAAGTTTAATAAACACTTAGAAACTTTTTACACAAAATAAATTAATAAAAATCCCTTCAAAACCGTGTTCTTGTTCTTCTTGAAAAACAAACCCTTTGTTTATTTTCCATGCTTTTCAAATCAATCCAATTTTATTCTTCCATGAAAATATTAAGTTATAAACACTTATGTTGAGGTGTCTTGGCCAAAAATTCCATAGCCTTTAGAACCAAGGAAATTCATTTTCTCCACTTCATAATTTTCATTTAAACAAATCAATTTTCTTGTTCTTGACAAATTTTAACATGAAACTCTAATTATGGGCATCAAAACCGTAGCCCTTCCTTGGCTTTTGGAGCTAAAACTTGATTTCTTTTCCATCAACACATCATGGCATACACATACATATTTCATCATAAATACTATAAGCATGCCATATACTCATCATGCATAATATAAGCATACCATCAAAGCCATAAAATCATACATAGCATATCAAGCATAGGCAAATAATTAAAAACATATAAACACCCACAAATAAATTACAAGACCATGGATATGAATCCTCACATGGATTCACCATCCACCAAATATAAAACCATCTCTCACCACCATACTTGGTTGGTGAGGTGGATCTCCCTCTTACCTCTTGAAGATCCTCAAAAACTCTTTGTTTTGCTTCTTTTTCCAAGTCCTTCACCACCAAGGGCTTCTCAAATACAAAACAAAATACATAAAAATTAGTATACTAAGCTTGATTAAGAGAAACCATGGATCAAACATAGTTTAGATCATGAAAAAGAAGAGAAGAAATGAAGTTTCCTTACACTTCACCATAAATACCCCATAACTTTGATCTTGAAGAAAGTCCATGAAGATGAATGATTTGGAGGAAATCTTCAACATAAAAGTTGCTTAGAACATCATGTAGATTCAAGATCTATGGTTGGATGAAATTAAAAGAGCTTGGAGAGTGGTTTTGGGTGTCTTGGCCGAAGCTTGCTTGTATAACAAATATATAACGCATACATATATAGAGCCTTGACAAAGTAAAAGAGCAAGACATTTTACGCATCTGGCAACTTGCTCTTTACTGTGAAACTATTTGATATGTCTGAGATTATAAACATTTACAAAACTAATTACATCAATTTATTTACAAAGCCATAAATATAATTACATAACCAAAACTATTAGATTAACAACATAAACAACTCTTCATCTCCTTGCCTTGTGCTTGCTTGAATCCTCCTTTGGATTTATCATGGAAAACATAATGAGTTCGGGGTGAGAATTAATGATTCTTAGTAGTAAGTTTGAAATCATAACATCATGGTAAATCCAGCTGCTTTGGGGTAAAACGTAAATTGTACTTAATCATTTGGAAAGGTGGCATAAGCCAAAACTCAATCTTTTCCCTTCCCAAAGCAGACAGTTCATTCAATTACAAAATAATTCATTTATATCATAATAAATCAATTCAACATCACAACTTAAACAACGTGTACTGTAAACATTTATCATCATACTATAAACAACACTTAATTCCTTTAAATACTACTATCAACCTTTTACAATAAGCTTTTAACCTTAATCTTCATATTGAATCAAAACAAGACGATTGCCCATACAATCGTAAATTTTTATGCAATGCATGGTAATGTATGATTATGCCTAATAAGAATCCTAAAATATGCTCATATAATGATTCTTTGAAAAGATTTTATTTTAGAAAACACATGTTATTTGATTATTTCCAGGAAGCCATTTTGTTCCAGGAAGCCTTTGTGTTCCTTGTAATGTTTTTTGGGTAGGCAAGACACCCTTTTGTTCCTTACACTATCAAACATTCATAACTTTGACATTTGGAGCCCTTTTGTCTAAGCCACTTGGAGCCCTTTTATCCAAGCATAAATTTACAATACATGGAAACATCAAATAACAAGTTTGAAAACAAAACATGCATAATATTAAAACCTTCCTTCCTTTAACTTTTACTTAATCATATCTTCCACTATATAATAGGGAAGCAATACCATAAACATTAAACTTTCTCTTTATACATTATCATACATGCTTGTAGAGAGGGACTCCTTCAACCTCATCTACCTGTCTCATTCCTTTTATATTGTTTCCCAATATCATGATCATCAACATTATACCATATCATGGCTCAGTGCCTCATTTACATTTTAATCATCATGGTAATCATACTTTCTTACAATGTATAAACATTGAAGCACATCTTTTAAATATATCAATTTGACATAACATTACATTGGAAATCAATTTTCCAATCAAACAAATCCAAGTTCATATTATACTATCATCATATCCTTAATCAAACCATAATATGTCTCATTACATCATATAGGGATCCAACACCCTTATATCACATTATCCTAACTCAATCTTAGCCAAAGAGAAAACAAAACATAGTTTACAAACCAAACATTCTTTTAAGTCGCGTAAATCATTTTTCATCATTTTCAAAATATTTAAAACACTTTCCAAATCACATAACGATTTGCCGTCATTTTCACAATCACGTAAAAATATTCTATCACTTTTAAATCACATATTGATTTTTTAATAGTAGTTCAAATTACGTAAAATATTTAAACGTAATTCAAATCGCGTAGAAATATTTTACTGTATTTCAAATCGTTTTTAAGATACGTAAAATATTTTTCAACATTTTACAATCACGTAAAATATTCCTCAATATTCCAAACATTATTTTGGACTTAAATAAATCAATATCATTTTCAACACATTTTTCAAATTGCGTAGCTTAAAAATCACATTTTTAAGATACGTAAAATATTTTTCATCACCATTTCATTACAGAAAATATTTCTTAACCTTCAAAAATTCCTTTTCAACCTTTCTCAAAATAATATGACTTTGTATTTCATTTTTCACATTTTCTTACTCAAGAAAATCTTTTTCCACATTTCTTTACTCAAGAAATCCTTTTCCAAAATATAATCCACAAAAAATCACTTTTCTATTGATATAAATCAACGTTTCAAAACTTAACATTTTCTAACGTATTTCAAAACTCAAAAATCAGTTATACGTTAGTAAATTTTTAAAACATCATTATATTCTTCATTTTTCCCAAATCATTTCCAAACACAACCTTCTTCAAAATAAATTGAAGTTCGAAAACATTTTCGTTTACAAAAACTTGATTTTCTCAAGTGATAAACGCTCTAATTCCCTTTCCAAATTCTTGTGCAAAAATCATTTTGTTATAAAATCAAGGTATCCGCAAGTCTTCAAAAACTGTGAACGTGTTCATTGAAAACTGTCAAATCTTTCGAGAGACAAAACACTTCGTTTTATAAAATATCACTTTGTTCCATAAAAATTTAGGCATTACAAGCCTTCAAAAACGTGGACATGACTATTGAAACTATCAAATATTTTTCCTTCTAAATTGATATGATTTTACACAAATAAAACCATTAAAAATCCTTTACAAAAACCGTGAACACTTGGTCTTTGAAATCAAGTCATTTGTTCATTTTCATTTTTCACTTTCTTTGCAAATCCATTTTCACTTTCTTTACAAATTCTTTTTCACTTTCTTTGTAAATCCTTAAAATCAACATTGCTATTTTCATTTAAAACTCATGTTTAGTAAAACACTTAGAAACTTTTTACACAAAATAAATTAATAAAAATCCTTCTAAAACCGTGTTCATGTACTCTTTGAAAAATAAATCCTTTGTTTATTTTCCTTGTTTTTCTAAACATCTCATTTCATCATCCATGAAAATATTAATTTGTGAACACCTATCTTGAGGTGTCTTGGCCGAAATTCACCATGTTCTAGGGACTAAAAATTAATTCTCTTGTTCTTGAAAAATTTTAACATAAACTCTAATCATGAGTGTCAAAACCGTGACCACTCTTCCTTTGGCCATTGGAGCCAAAAATTGATTTCCTTTCCATCATCACATCATGGCATACACATACATATTTCATCATATATACCATAAGCTACCATAAGCATGCCATAATCAAAAGCAATAAATCATGCAAATCATACAAAGCATGAACAAATAAATCAAACACATAAACACCCACAAATAATTACATGACCATGGATATGAATCCTCACATGGATTCACCATCCATCAAATATAAGACCATCTCTCACCACCATACTTGGTTGGTGAGATGGATCTCCCTCTTACCTCTTGAAGATCCTCAAAAGCTCCTTATTTTGCTTCTTTCTCCAAGTCCTTCAACACCAAGGGCTTCTCAAATACAAAACAAAATACATAAAAATTAGTATACTAAGCTTGATTAAGAGGAACCATGGATCAAACATGGTTTAGATCATGAAAAAGAAGAGAAGAAATGAAGTTTCCTTACACTTCACCTCAAAAATCTTAGAACTTGCTCTTAGAAAAACTCCTTGAAAATGAATGATTTAGAGAAAGTCTCCAACATGAAAGTTGCTTAGAATAAGGTAAGGATTCAAGAAATATGGTTGTTTGAAATTGAAGAGTGATGGAAGGTATACTTGGAGTGCTTGGCCGAAACTTAGAGGAGAAGAGTGGAGAGAAAATATTTGATGAAGTCTTGGCTTTTTGGAGGAGACAAAGATGAATTATGATAGCAAATGCTTGAAATGATTTTGGCCCCCTTTTTCCTAACATTGCCATGGAGAGTGAGTGAGAAATGAGTGAATAATTAGAGTGTTAGTCAAAGACACCAAATAATTGGGGAGTTTCCAAGTGATAGTAACAAACTTCGACCATTGGATCTTCTTCCTCCTTTAATCTTAGCCATTTAGATAAAGCTACTAAATGGATGGTCAAGATCTCTCCTTCCATGTTGCCATCCAAGGGTCACAATTGAAGTCCAAGCAATTATATAAGACCAAATTTCAACCATAGATTAAATCAATGGTTAAGATTCAATCTTGAAAATCCAAGCAATTATTTGAAGCATTCTAAGCCATTGATTAATTCAATGGTTAGGATTAAGGTAGACTTTAAGCATAGCTTTAGATAGAAGACTTAATTTAGGCCATTGGATCTTTCTTCTTTAAATCCTAGCCCTTAGATGTGTCTCCAAAATGAAGGGTTAAGATTACTCCTTCAAACTTTACATTTAAGGGTCATAAATGGTCTTTGTCACTATTTAAGACTAAATCTCCACCATAGATTAAATCCAAATCCAATGGTCATAATTGATCCATCTCCACCGTTGATTAGATTCAAATCCAACAGTCACAAATGGTCCTAGCCACTTTGCAAGACCAAATCTCCACCCTTGATCAATTCTAAATCCAATGGTTATAAATGGTCATAGCCATTATATTAGACTTATCCTACACCGTTGATTAAATCGACGGTTGATATCAAAGTCTCCAATATTAGACTTGTTTCCTATTGGTCCATTATCATAACCACTAATGTTGACTTAACAGTATAATATTTATTTTTATCTGCTAAACCCCACAAAATTATATTTACTGTATTTTTATCGCCCGATAATTAAATACAGTACAAAACACAGTACAAGAAATTTTCTAAAACTGTCTCCGGATTCAGGTTTAGTAAGATCCCCTGTCTCCGTCTCAACAGTACAAATTTTTCTATGCGTAGAAAAATTTTCACGTTTTGGGACTCATCCCGGGCCCACGTAGAACCACTGGGACCCACAAATAGTCCAAAAATGGTCGGAGTATCATAAAAATTTCATAATCACCCATAAAATCACAAAAATTAGAAAACACACAAATATCAAATTAGATTACGTAAAATAGTTAAAACCTAATGGTAAAAATTAAATTACGTAATATTTTCCCCGGCCCAAAAATTTTTATTTTCCTGACACGGAGTAAATCACTCAAAACGATCAAATACGCTGACAGAATAATCAAACTAATTTTACAGTATCCAGAAATTACTAAACAGTAAAATTCTGTTAACTATCAAAATTACTAGTTAAGAGATACAAAATTTTTAGGGTGTTACATATTGCCAATGAGAATGAATCAGTTCTCAGCCTTGATGGACATGTGTCGCAGACTTGAAGAGTTAGAACCATCCCGAGATATATGGAATCATAACTTTGGACCATCTAGGTTTCAAAGAGGAGGAAACAACAACAACAACCAGTTTCAGCTAAAACCATATTCCCGACCATCAGGAAGCCAACAGCAACAACAGTAGCTACGTGGAGGAGGTTCTAGTAATAATCATTTTAATCAGACTGTGGCACCTCCAACGAGGTGTTTAAAGTGTAGAAAGGGTCATATGACAAGGGACTGTACAATCAGAGGGATAATCTGCTTTAAATGTGGAAAGCCTGGTCATATCTTGAGGGATTGTGATCAAGCGAAGGTGGAGCCTTCAGTAAGTAATGTTTGTGCTGCTAAGCCGCAAGTTAGTTGGCGAGTATATACCATGAGTGGAGCTGAAGTCTTCTAGTCTGTAGATCTTATCAGGGGAGAAGGTGTCATATCAGGTAATTTTTTAGCGGTACTATATGATTCGGGTGCAACACATTCATTTATTATATATGACTGTGTGGATCGTTTGGGATTGTCTGTGTTTTCTTTAAACTTTCAATTGATTATTTCTACACCAACTGCCAAGCCTGTTAGTACTTCTAAAATATCCCTAAATTGTCCTATTACTATTGATAATCGAGTCTTTTCTATTAATTTAATTTGTTTACCTCTTACCAAAATAAATATAATCTTAAGAATGGATAAGTGATCTTCTAACCATATCCTGTTAGATTGTTCTAAAAAGACCTTAGTATTTCTTGAGAAAGAGGTTTCTGGATTTTTGACTGCCAATCAAGGCGAAACTTTATTGAAGGATGGAGCCCAAGGATACATGCTGTTATCTTCTTTAGAAGTCAGGAGTGAGAAGGATGTGAACGCTATTTCTATTATAAATGAGTTTTCTGAAGTTTTTCCTAATGAAGTGCCCTGATTACCACCGAAAAGAGAGATAGAGTTTTCTATCAATCTTGTGCCAAGAGTGTAACATCTCGGGACTGCCTGCAGGATTGATGAGTATCTCCATAAACCAACACGGGTCTTTTCAGCGTGCTTTGTCCTCACTCACACGCATCTTAGGAAACTTCCCAAGAGGTCACCCATCCCACAATTGCTCCAGGTCAAGCATGCTTAACCATAAAGTTCTTATATTCTAGGCTCCCGAAAAGAAGTTGCAACTTGTTGATATGGCTACGCCTAATCAATTTCTTTAAGTCATCCTCAACTATGCAGTCTCATACCTGCATAGTCTCTGAATCCCTCTCATTTCGGTGTGTATTCAGTTCATTCATAGGACCCTTCGCCTAGAAGCTTGCCAGGAGCTGCTTATTGATGCTTTCACATTAGCACCGGCTACCACTCCCCACCCTCGTCGGCCCCGGGATGCCATATGCATGTATCCTTGAGCTCCATCCCTCAACAATGATTTGACTTTGACAGCAGTTAAAAATCCATAATTCTCGTCCTTAGGAAAAACTATGGTTTTACTGGCACAATCTAGTAGGATATGGTTAGAAGATAACCAATCCATTCCTAATATTACATCTATTTCAACAAGAGATAAGCAAATTAAGTTGATAGAAAATACTCGATCATTTATGGTAATAAGACTGTTCAAACATACTTTAGATGTAACAACAGGCTTGGTAGTTGGTGTAGAAACAATCAATTGGAAACTCAAAGAAGACATAGGTAATTTCAACCGATCCACATAGTCTTATGCAATAAATGAATGCGTTGCACCTAAATCATATAGTATAGTCAATAGATTACCTTCAATGACACCTTCTCCCTGAATAAGATCTTCAGACTGAGAAGCTTCAACTCCGGTCATAGTGTATACTTGCCCTCCAGATCGCGGCTGAGTAGAACGAACATTACACACATTTGGTTTCCTTTCTGGTTAATTACAATCCCTAAAAACATGTCCAGGTTTTCTGCAGTTGAAGCAGACTATCCCCTTAATTGAACAATCTCTAGATATGTGGCCATTTTTTCTACATTTAAAACATTTTGGCGTAAACGCCATATTTTGACTAGTTCTGTTACCACTAGAACTTCCCCCAACAGATGGACGTTGAGGCTGACTTCTCGGTGGTCTCGAATAAGGTTTACATTAAAATCGGCTATTGTTGTTGTTACCTCCTCTTTGAAACCTAGTCAGTCCAACGTTACGATTTCTTGGATCTCTTGATGGCTCCAGCTCCTCGAGTCGTCGGCATATATCCATCAAAGCAGGAAATTCATTCATCCTCATGGGTAGCACTCCTCGTTTCAGCTCTACCCTCAGCCCTTCCTCAAATTTGCGGCATTTCTATGCCTCATCAGGTTGAATTTGAAAATACGTTGAGAATTGTGACAAGCTCTCGAATTTGACAGCATACTCACCAACAGTTATATTGCCTTGACGTAAACTAAGAAATTCCATTTCCTTAGTATGTCGGGCACTAGCAGGAAAATACTTCTCCAGAAATACCTCGCAAAATACCTCCCAAGTAATTTCAGTTCTCTCAACTTGCAGTAATCGCCGAGTTCCTCTCCACCAGTTCTCACCATCTCCTCTCAACATAAAAGTAGCATACGTCACTTTTCGATCATCGGCGCACCCCATTCCTTCAAATATCCTTTCCAAGTCTTGTATCCAAAGACTTGCCTTCTCAGGATCAAATTCGCCTCTAAACTGTGGCAGATTATTACGCCTAAACTCAGACAATTTCTGAGCATCAATAGTCGCCTCTTGTTGCTGGGCTGCTTGTTGATTCTGATGAGTAATTACCTCTGCTATGCACTGCATAGATTCAGCAGCTGCAATCATCGGATCAACATTGCGTTCCACGTTCGCATGCGTTCTTCTACCACCAGACATCTTCTTTCTTCAATCAATCAAACAAGACAAAGCAAAGTCAAATGTAACCTTTCGAAAACAAATCACAGAGAATCACACAACACAAGCAAAAACAGACCCAACCACAACCCCAAAAGACTCTAACTTAGGCTTTGATACCAGCTAATGTAACACCTAACTGGGGATGTCACATTTACGATAAATATAATAAACCTTTACCCAAGTTATAATCATTTTTCTTAATTATATAATAATAGAAATTGTGAAAATTTTCTTTTTGAACATTATATCATAAAATAAAATAAATAAAACATGAAATAAAACCAACTATTACATACACACCATAATTATACATATGATTTTGTCTTTAATAGGTACAAATAATTTACACACTATAAACTATTTAATTAAAGTAGTAAACTGTCTGGTTTAAAGTAACCATAAACTAGCCCAAGTACCAAACTAAAAGTTCTGATCCTCCGAAGGATCCTTTTTAGGGAGATTATCGAAAGACAAAAATACTCCAGTAACACCATACCACATCGTAGTCAATCCATATGATATGAATGATCAAGCGGCTCGCCTTCCTCAAACTGCTCGTTCGGTTGCTGCTCCTCCTCCGGGTACAAACAATCGAGAGGCTGCTCCTCTACTAGTTCCTCTTCCTCAAAATCTTTACGGAATATAAAAATAATACAGAAATTGCATATAAAGAGGTGAGACAATCTACATCATTACCAGCATAGCAGTAAAGAAAACGACAAAACATACAAATATAACAATTAAAACAACAAATCATATTATCATAACATACAAAATATCTCAAACCAAATATAAATGTCACATAACGATGCAGACCACAAATGCAAATGTACACAAACTCATCCCTACTCCATGGAGCTAAACACAATAACATTAGAGAGAATGACCCGGAAGAACTATCAGTACCTCAGGCTGCCCCAACCAACTATTACACAGTCAAACGTCGTGTAAATAGTACATAGTCAAATCGTCGTGTAGTTAGTACACAGTCAAACATCGTGCACAACAGGCATTGTACCAGATAGTCTTCACAAGATCTTGATTAAGAATAGTGCTTGTCGAGATCGCTAGTGTGTTGCCCATTACCACGGCCCAGAGGAGTTACCAATTGTTCACATGTGGAATCCTCCGCACACTAATGCCTCCAAGTTCACTCATTGAACCACACTACGCCTATCACAACCCCAACACGGTGTAATTCATCTCGTCAGTCAATTGTCAATTTCAACCAAATTGACACATCTCTCAATGTATGAACATGAACCAAAAATTACGCAAATGCCCTCAATATCGAATTTCCAAATATAATGAGTCATAATTACAGAAATACCCTTATTATCAATATTTTCTAATATAATGAACCATAATTACGTAAATACCCTCAATCTCAATATGTCACCATAGTTACATAAATACCCTCAGTCTCAACATTTTCAAATATAGTACGTCTCCACTTGACAGTACTATTTCTCAACATGTCCGGGTCCACCACTTTGGCCGACAGTAAACTTACTATTCCTTTTAGTAGCGTAAATATTTTATCGCATTTTCACAATTGCGTTACCTTTTTCAAACGTTTTCAAATCGTAAAAATATTTTTCAACGTTTTTAAAATCACGAAATGTTTTTAAATCGTTTTCTCAATCACGTAACGTTTTTAAATCATTTTCTCAATCGCGTAGCTTAAAAATCATTATTTTAAATACGCGTAAGCTATTTCTAGTATTTTTCAACTACGTAAATATTTTCTCTACATTCTAAATTATATTTTGAAACTTCCTTCATGACTTTGTTTATTTTTAATTAATTTTGACAGTATTTTGTCGAGAAAATCCATTAAATGGTATTTCCTACATTTTCCTTTAAAAATTACCTCTCTTAGTTTTAATCAATATTTACACATTGAAACTTGCTAACACACTTCAAAACTCAAAGGGTGAGCTATACGTTAGTATTTTTCAAGTGTTCAATAATTTCTCATTCATACTTAATTCCTCTAATTAAATTCCTAATGAAAGTTCATTTATTTTATTTTCCAAAAATTCATTGAAATTGTGTTTACTTTGAATTAATTCCTTACTCTACACTTGGAAAATAATTTTGGATCAAAGGTATATTATGAGGCATGTTGGCCAAAATTTACTAAATCTTTAACAAATCCTCTTTAAATTATTTTCTATTCTTTAAATCCTTATAAAAATCATTCATTCATTTATTTAACTAATCCTTGTTTTAGAAAATATTTGAGAACATTTTGGTTCCTTTTTTACCGTGAGTTTAATGTGTTCTTTGGAACACTCATGCAAATTCTCAACATGTTATTCACATCCTACGATAATTATCATGCATCTATAAATACATACAAAATATATCAAAGCTATAGACATGCTTGCAAACAAAATCAATCACAAATAGAAACACCTTTAAAACAACCAAGTGAATGAAATCCTTATGGATTCTTCACCACAAACACATCCATTTTCTCACCACCATACATGGTTGATGAGATTAAATCTCCCTCTTACCTATAAGGAAGACAAAACCTTCATGGATCTCCTCCAATGGATTTCGTCTAGCTCCAACAAAAACCCTAACAAGCTTAAACAATTTTAACAACTCATAACTATGGTTGAAAAAGATAAACCATGGATCAATCATGGCTTAGAACATCAAGAATCAAGTTAGAAACAAGAAACAAGGATTTTTACCCTGTAAGAAATAAATTTCAAGGTTGGTTTCCAAGCTTCAAATGGATGATTTTGAAGAAACTCTCAACTAGAGAAGTTCTTAGAATGATGTTTAGGTTTAGGAAATGGTGTTGGATGAAATTTTAGAAGAGTGGAGGTATGGTTTTGTGATGGTGGCTGAATTGCTCAAGAAAGAGAACTATGGAGTTTTCTTTGTGTTCTTGAAAGAAAGAAAGGTTAGAATGATTGAAATGAAGATGATGAAGTGAAAATTGGTTCCCATCCCACTATGCATGGCCGTGGAGTTCACCTAAAAGAGGTGGCCACTTTAGTTGACATGTCAATAGCTCCTAATGGCCTTAGATGACTTCAAGGGTGGATCTTCAAGGCTTTATCTCCAAGTTGTTTCCTATTGGCTAGGAAAGACAAGTCACCTTGTTCTTGAACCTTCTTGAAGAGCTTGGCCTTAATTGCACTTAGGAAGAACTAATCAAATCTTAATTCATTTTAGTCTCCTAATTATGCTTAAGCCATTCTAGTTAGGTTTAGGTAAATTTAGTTAGTTTTCTTAGTTATGTAGTAAATCATCTAGTTACTTAGAATCACTAATCACTTTCTTAATTATGCTAATACATTGTCTAACTAAAATTTTAATAAATAACTAACTAGGTTTAATCCATTTGATTACTACTTAAACACTTTAGATTAACTTAATTAGGTTTTAAACTATTTAATCTATTAAGTCCAACCATTTTTGTGGACTTTCCTCCTATTGGTTTAGAATTATTCAAGCCATTTTTATTGACTCCTTCTTATTGGCTTAGAAATAATCAAGCCATTTATATTGACTAATTTTCTAAATGCGAGTCCCACAACCCAAATGTGGGTCCCACAGACTTTTTTGGGTCCATGGTCCTTTTGGTTGGTACTGACCAATAAAATAATAATATAAAATATAAAAATATTTTTATTTTATGGATAAATTTTAAAAATTAAAAGATTGATACGCATATTATTTGGAATTGGGTTTAGTAAGATCCACCAACTCCAAATAATCATACAAAGATTTTTCCTGGGCCCGAAAATATTTATTTTCTTGACTTAGAATAAATCACACAAAATAATCAAATACAGTCACAAAATAGTCAAATTTATTTTATAATACACACAAAATAGAAAACAGTACAATCAGGATAAAATCGTAATTTAGCAAAAAATTGAGAAAAGTTGGGGTGTTACAACTCTCCCCCACTAACAGAAATTTTGTCCCCGAAATTTAACGTACCTTAGAAAAGTTGAGGGTATTGCTCCCTCATTTTGCCCTCTAGCTCCCATGTAGCATCTCCCGTTACCTCGTTCCATACTACCTTTACTAACTCAATTATTTTCCTTCGAAGCTGCTTTCTCTCTTGTCTTCAATCTTAACAGGAAGTGTCTCATACGTCAAATTATCTTTCAGTTGTACTTCATCGGGTTGAATAATATGTGTTGGATCAGAAATATATTTTCTTAGTTTAGACACATGGAATACATCAAGAAGATTGGATAGAAAAGGTGGTAAAGTTATTTGGTAGGCTACGGGACCTATACGACGAATGATTTGGTAAGGTCCAATGAATTTAGGAGTGAGTTTTCTGGACTTGATAAGGAGCAGGTCCTATTTCAATTGCACCATATCGGATGTCGCCATCAGAATTAGCAGAGTTAAAAAAGTAATTGGATGAACTGTTGGAAAAATAGTTTGCGAGACCTAGTGTTTCACCATAGGGAGCCTCATGACGTCTCCAAGCTAGGGCAATCGACACATCTCCCATATAGACGTAGCGATCAGAGTTCAAGTTGATATGCCAGCACTCTGGCCCTCCGAGGAAAGTCAGATGCACATCACCTAGAAATCCGCACATGCGTGTCGCCATCACATCAGTAGATGCTAATCCCGTTCGGACCAGAAACTAGGAAAATCGGGATCTTCCGCCTCCTTACTGTCGCCTTCGATCAACACAGGGTACACACAGGCAGCAAATAATAGAAACACAGGAAAGTGGTAAGACATCCTACCATCATTACCAATTATAGCAGCCAGAAACAAAACGGCGCAACGCACCCAGGTAGCAGTTCAGAAACAACATATCCAAGTAATAAGCAGTAAATTCAATAATAAGCAGATAAATAATTCCGAGCAGTCATTTATTGCAACATTAAACAAATAGTTCAAATTCACAAAGCAGTAATTATCAGATGATTTCATATTCCATAATGCATGTACACACGGTACTCAGAATCCTACTCCATGGAGCTAGACACAAACAGTCGGAGAGAAAGATCAGGAGACATGTCTGTAACTCGGCTGCCGCGGCCAAAGTGCTATACATCAATAATTTCCATGTGCACATCAGGCATTGTACAGACAGTCCACGCTAGATCACGATATAGGACAGTGTCTCGGTCTGGATCATCGGTGCGTTTGCATCGGTTTGCCCCACGGACAGAAGAGCTACCAACTGCCCATTGTGAAGGACCCGCACCCCGACGCCTCCAAGGTCAAACATGATCTACACTAGTCTACTCGCACCCGCACTAAGGTGTGTTCAATCTCCTAGGCAACTTGGCCTTACAACAGTCCACAGGACATTCACAATGCATAAGACTCTATGCATGAGTATGTATGATTCACAATTTCATACAATTCCATAATATGCCACAATTGGCCAAGATAAGCATCAACACATAAATGGTCACTCACATAGACCCATAATGTCATAATATTAAAATCAAATAAGGTAATACATTTCTAAGGTCCATTATGCATTCTTATTCAAGATTTGCCATTGTTACAAGAATTCGTCACTAAGTAAGTTTCCATAGTCAATTAAATTTTTCTGAAGTAATTTATTCTCATTCACTTAGAATGGTCATTCTAAGGTCTCAAAACCTCACACTCTCTTGTTCTTGCTCTCTTGGGATTTCCTAAGTCATGTGACAAGGTTATTCTTGGTTCCTCTAAAATTTATGGAATCTCTAATTATATTTCATTCTTCCAAATTTACTAATTTACTAATCTATTGCCTATGTTTTAATCATTTAATTCTCCAATCTCCAAGATTACAAAATTTTACATAATTAAGTCCTAATTTATCCTAGAGGCCGTGGCCTCCTTAAAGGGTTCAATTCCAAATTTTTCCTTCCATTAATTTTTATTCTACATACTTGATTTCAATATAGCTTGCTCTTATTACAAATTGATCACCAAGAATACCACCCTTTTTGGCCCAAAAACCGTGACCACCAAGGAGGTCTCAAATCCAAATTTTTCCTTTCATTAATTACATCTTGTCACTTGATTAATTTAAGTCTTGTACTCATCATAATTTGTCCACAATTTTACCCAATTTCAAGCTCAAAAACTGTGGCCACCCAAGAGGGGTTATCAATTATTTTTCTTCCATTTTCAATCATCTAATCCAATCCAATATATTATTATACACAACCAATCAATCCAATAGCATAGACAAAGTAAAATCAACACACAAACATACTAATTACAAAATCAAAGAATAACCCTCATTAGGGTTTTTCCACAAATAACACAACCAAAGTTCCTAGATGCTAATAGAGGTTGAGGAGGAGTGTCTCCCTCTTACCCAAGTGAAGAAATCAATAGAAACTCCAAGAAATCTCCTTGAAATTTCGGATTGCACCTCCAAAAACCCTAGAAATTTTTGACTTGATTAGAATAGCATATGGACATGAAAAATGGAAAGTAAATGGCCATTAGAAGACTCTTGAAACCGAAAATGAAGAGAAGAGAAGAAGAGTCTTGAAACTTACACAAAACTCCAAAACTTGAAGCTTGAAGAAGATGGTGAAAATGGTGGAATTTCAAGTTGCTCCAAGCAAGAAAGATGTTTAGGATGAGGAGAGGATTAAGAAAATGTAGTTGATTGTAATTTTTTGTGAAGAATGAGTGGGAGGAAGAGACGGCTGCCGTAGCTCTAGAGAGAAGGAGGAGAAGAAGAAAATGAAGAAAGAAGAAGGAGAAGAAGAAGAAAGAGGAAGTGCATAGGAAAACTTTTGAAATAAAATAGTGTAATTAATAAATTGAAGTCAAACTAATTCCCCCCCAAATGGCTTGTTCCAGCCGTGAAAATGGAGAGAGAAGAGGGCATAGGCTGCATTTGCATGGGGAAGGAGGAAGAAGAAATTTCCAAGAAGCTTCCTCCAAGCTTACATGAGAAGCTTCGCACGTTTCTCGATAAAGTGAAAGTAAGGTTGTCTCCTAATTGGGCACACTAACACAGATGAATATTTACACTGTCAGTATTATTTTTCCCCAGTGTAGAAGAGTCACAGATGATGAAAATAATATTTTACTATTCATCAGATGATTTTACGGTACCGCGATTTCATTTATCGAGTAAAAACCTCGTAAAACATAAACCTCGTAAATTATGCCCGGTCTCGGGTTTAGTAAGATTCCCCGTCGACAAGTCCACAATTTTTGAGTTTACCAGACACAGGGAAGATATTGCATCTCCCCGGGTTCGTCCAGTGCACGCGCAAAACGATGAATATACTAAAATATTCGACGTTCCCGGAAAATTCTTGAAAAATTCTCAAAAATTGTAAATATTATAAAACGGCTATTCTTCATATAATTTTCCAATTTTTGAAGCATTACAATCGTTTTCCCTACTCTACTCAATATTCACGCAAAACGAGAAATATATTAAAATATTCATCGTTTCCGAAAAATTTCGAAAGAATTCACATAAATTACAAATATTAAAAAATGACTATTAGTGATAAAATAAATAATTTTCAGAGCATTACACTAACCTCAGAAATTCTCAGCTCAGTGTGCATGCAAAACGAGGAATATATTAAAATATCCGTCGTTTTTGAAAAATTCCAGAAAAATTCCTAAAAATCAAGAATATTATAAAATGATTATTGATGATTAAACAAACACTTTTTAGGGTGTTACATATTGTCGTTTCTATACTGCCATACTGGTAATGATGTAGATTGTCTCATCTCTCTGTATATATTTTTCTGTATTATTATTTATGTTCCATAAAGATTTTGAGGAAGAAGAAGAGGAGCAGCCTTTGGATTGTCAAGACGAGGAGGAGGAGCATTCGAGCGACCAGTGTGAGGAAGGCGAGCCTCTAGATCATCCATATCATTTGGATTGATCAATACTAGGGTTTCTGTCTTCCGATGATCTCCCAGAGGAGGATCTTTCGAAGGATCAGAACTTTTAGTTTTGAACTTGGGCAAGTTTATGGTTTGCTTTAAACTAAACAGTTTACTGTTTTATTAAATAGTTATAGTGTGTAAATTATTTATATCTTTAAAGACAAAATCATATGTGAATTATGGTGTGTATTTAGTAGTTTGTTTTATTTCATGTTTTGTTTATTTTATTTAATAATATAATGTGTAGAAAAGAAAATTTTCACAACTTATATTATTATACATTAAGAAAATGATTTATAACTTGGGTAAAGGTTTATTATATTCGTCGTAAATGTGACGTCCTAACTAAGGTGTTACATTAGTTGGTATCAAAGCCCAAGTTAGAGTCTTTTGGGGTTGTGGTTGGGTTTGTTTTTGCTTGTGTTGTGTGATTCTCTTTGATTTGTTTTTGAAAGGTTACATCTGACCTTATTTTGTTTGATTGATTGAAGAAAGAAGATGTCTGGTGGTAGAAGAACACATGCAAACGTGGAACGTAATGTTGACCCAATGACTGCAGCTGTGGAGACTATGCAGCGTATGGTGGAGGTGATTACATAGCAGAATCAACAAGCAGCCTAGCAACAAGAGGCGACTACTGATGCTATGAATTTATCTGAATTTAGACGCAATAACTCATCGCAGTTTAGAGACGAATTTGATCCTGAGAAAGCGAGTCTTTGGATCCAAGACCTGGAAAAGATCTTTGAAGGAATGGGGTGTGCAGATGATCGAAAGGTGATGTATGCTACTTTTATGTTGAGAGGGGATGGTGAGAACTGGTGGAGAGGAACTCGGCGATTACTACAAGCTGAGGGAACTAAATCGTAACTTTGGACCGACTAGGTTCCAAAGAGGAGGTAACAACAACAACAACTAGTTTCAGCGCAAACCGTATTCGAGACCACCAGGGAATCAACCCCAACGTCCATTTATTAGGGGAAGTTCTAGTGGTAAGAGAGCTAGTCCAAATGTGGCATTTACGCCTAGATGCTTTAAATATGGAAAGAGTGGCCACATATCTAGAGATTGTTCAATCAAAGGAACAATCTGTTTTAAGTGTGGAAGACATGGACATGTTTCTAAGGATTGCAACTAGCTAGAAAGGAAGCCCAATGTGAGTAATGTTCATGCTACTCAGCCGCGATTGGGAAGCCGAGTATACACGATGACTGGAGCTGAAGCTTCCCGGTCCGAAGATCTTATTCAGGGGGAAGGTGTCATTGAAGGTAATCTTTTGACTGTACTATATGATTCGGGTGCAATGCATTCATTTATTGCATATGACTGTGCAAATCGGTTGAAATTGGTTGTGTCTTCTCTGAGTTTTCAATTGATTGTTTCTACACCAACTGTCAAGCCTGTTGTTACATCTCAAGTATGTTTGAACTGCCCTATTACCATTCATAATCAAGCCTTTTTTGTTAATTTAATTTGCTTACCTCTTGTTGAAATAAATATAATATTAGGAATAGATTGGTTATCTTCTAACCATATTCTATTAGACTATGCCAATAAAACCTTAGTTTTTCCTAAGGATGAGAATTATGGATTTTTAACTGCCGCTAAAGTCAAATCATTGTTAAGAGATGGAGCTCAAGGATACATGCTGCTGTCTTCTTTGGAAGTCAAGAGTGAGAAAGATGTGAACGCTATTTTTGTCGTTAATGAGTTTTCAGAGGTTTTTCCCAATGATGTACCCAGTTTACCACCAGAAAGAGAGATAGAGTTCTCTATCAATCTTGTACCAAGAGTAGGTCCTATTTTGATTGCACCATATTGGATGTCGCCATCGAAACTAGTAGAGTTGAAGAAACAATTGGAGGAACTGTTTGAAAAATAGCTTGTGCAACCTAGTGTTTCACCGTGGGGAGCACCAGTACTGCTAGTCAAGAAGAAGTATAGAACTTCTCATCTTTGTGTGGATTATCGCCAGCTGAACAAGGTCATGATAAAGAATAAGTATCCACTTCCAAGGATTGATGATTTGATGGATCAATTGAAAGGAGCAACTATTTTCTCTAAGATAGATCTACGATCAGGTTATCATCAAATTCGTGTCAAGGTAGAGGATATACCTAAGAAAACTTTTTGAACTTGTTACAGACATTATGAATATCAAGTGATGTCGTTCGGGGTGACGAATGCTCCTACTATATTCATGGATTATATGAACAGGATTTTTTATCCATACCTAGACAGATTTGTTATTGTGTTTATCGATGACATTATGATCTACTATCAAAACCAAGAAGAGCATGCTGAACATCTCAGTATAGTTCTCCAAATTTTGAAAGAAAAGAAGTTGTATGCAAAGTTAGCGAAGTGTGAGTTTTGGTTGGAAGAAATTCAGTTTCTGGGTCACGTAATTTCTAAGGAAGCTATTGCGGTGGACCCATCGAAGGTAGAAACTATTCTACAATGGGAAAGGCCAAAGACAGTGACTGAGATCCAGAGTTTTGTTGGAATGGCCAAATATTACCGAAGGTTTATTGAAGGTTTCTCCAAGATAGCTGGACCTCTTACACAACTCACAAGGAAGAGTCAAGTTTTTGATTGAACAGAAGAATGTGAGACAAGTTTCCAAGAGTTGAAAAAGAGATTGATGACCGCACTAGTGCTGATTTTGCTAGATCTAAATGAAACTTTCGAGGTGTATTGTGATGCTTCTTACCAGGGGTTAGGATGTGTGTTAATGCAGAACAGAAATGTGGTAGCCTATGCTTCAAGACAATTGAAGGTACACGAGAGGAACTACTAAACGCACGATTTGGAGCTAGCTGCAGTGGTTTTTGCGTTAAAAATATAGAGACATTTTCTATATAGGGCTACATTCAATGTCTTTAGTGATCACAAGAGTTTGAAATACTTATTTGATCAGAAGGAATTGAACATGAGGCAAAGGCAGTGGCTAGAATTTTTAAAGGATTATGATTTTTGGCTTCAATACCATCTAGGAAAGGCGAATGTGGTGGCAGATGCCTTAAGTAGAAAGGCGATTAGTGTTTCTACCATGATGATAAAGGAGGAAGAGTTGATAAATCAGTTTAGAGATTTATGGTTGTTAATGGAATTAGCACAAGGAAGGATTCGTCTAAACAGAGTTATTATTTTGAATGACATGCTGAAGGAAATCAAAGAAAGACAGGAAGATGATCCAATTTTGCAGCATGAGAAAGAATTTTTGAAGCAAGGTCATAAGGCAACGGTTGAGGAAGGATCTGATGGGGTCTTAAGATTTGAAGGAAGGATTTGTATACCTGATGATCCCGATCTTAAGCAAACAATTTTGGATGAAGCTCATACTAGTAGGTTAAGTATGCATCTGGGAATGACCAAGATGTATCAAGATCTAAAGCGGATGTTTTGGTAGCCAAGAATGAAGAGAGATGTTACAGAACGTGTGACATCTTGTCTGGTTTTCAAAAGGCAAAAGTTGAACATCAAAGACCTGCTGATATGTTACAACCTTTAACTATTCCAGAATGAAAATGGGATAGTATCTCAATGGATTTTGTTACCAGATTGCCAAGAACTAGGAAGGGTCATGATTCTATATGGGTTATAGTTGATAGGCTTACGAAGTCAACCCACTTCTTGCCAATCAAGATCAAGTATTCGTTGGAATGATTAACCCAAGTGTACATTAGTGAAATTGTTAGACTTCACAGTGTACTTGTAAGTATAGTTTTTGACAGAGATCTGAGGTTTACGTTGAGGTTTTGGCGAAGCTTAGAAGAAACTATAGGGACTAAGTTACATTTGAGTTATGCTTATCATCCGCAGACTGATGGTCAGACCGAGAGGACTATTCGATCGTTGAAGGATCTATTGCGAGCTTGTGTGTTAGAACAACAAGAGAGTTGGGATGAATTCTTGTCATTGATAGAATTCATCTACAACAATAGTTTTCACTCGAGTATAGGGAT
This sequence comes from Ormosia emarginata, assembly GCA_029884605.1. NCBI lineage: Eukaryota > Viridiplantae > Streptophyta > Magnoliopsida > Fabales > Fabaceae > Ormosia > Ormosia emarginata. The sequence continues at coordinate 7,843,649 of JAQQTP010000074.1, forward strand.
AGCACCCTATGAAACACTATATGGGCGACGATGCCGAACACCTTTGTGTTGGTATCAGGATGGGGAAAGTATGACCATTGGGCCTGACCTTATGCAAAAAACTACGGAAAAAGTGAAAATGATTCAAGAGAAAATGAGGACGACCTAGAGTCGACAGAAAAGCTATGCTGACAAGCAAAGGAGACCTTTTGAGTTTGAGGAATGTGAACATGTTTTCTTGCGAGTAACACCTATGACTGGTGACGGAAGGGTTATCAAATCTAGAAACTCACTCCTAAATTCATTTACCAAATCATTCATCGGATAGGTCCCGTAGCTTACCAAATAGCTTTATCACCTTTCTTTTCTAATCTTCATGATGTATTCCATGTGTCTCAGTTGAGAAAATATATTTCTGATTCAACGCATGTCATTCAGCCTGATGAAGTACAACTAAAAGATAATTTGACGTATGAGACGTTTCTTGTTAAGAATGAGGATAGGAGAGTGAAGCAGCTTCGAGGAAAGATGATTGTGTTAGTAAAGGTAATATGGAATGAGGTAACAGGAGATGCTACCTGGGAGCTGGAGGATAAAATGAGGGAGCAGTTCTTTTCTAAGGTACGATAAATTTCGGGGACGAAATTTCTATTAGTGGAGGAGAGTTGTAACACCCCAACTTTTGGCAAAATTATGATTTTGTCATAATTGTACTATTTTATGTTTTCTATGTGCTATAAAATTAATTTGACTGTTTCGTGACTGTATTTGACTGTTTTGTGTGATTTACTCTGAGTTAAGAAAATGATAATTTTTGGGCCAGAGAAAATTTGTAATGATTATTCGGAGCTAGGGGATCTTACTAAACTTAATTCTGAGTAATACGTGTATCAATCTTTTATTTTTTAGAATTTATCTGTAAAATAAAAATATTTTATATTATAATATTATTTTATTATCCAGTGGACAGTATCTACTGACTTAAGAGCAGTAGCTTCTACCTAGTGGACAGAATAGTCATACAGTCTTTATGACTTACTATTCGGAGAATCAATAGAAATCAGTCAACGTTTCTGACTTGAATTATTTCTAAGCTAATGAGAATCAGTCAATGATAATGGCTAGAATTTCTAAGCCAATAGGAAGAAAGTCTACAAAAATGGTTGGACTTAATATATTAGTAAATAGAAAACATGACTAAGTTAGCTTAAAACCTAATTAAGTTAATCTAAAGTGCTTAAGTAGTAACTAAATAGAATAAACCTAGTTAGTTATTCATTAAAATTTTAGTTAGAGAATGTTTTAGCATAATCAAGAAGGTGTTTAGTTATCCTAAGTAATTAAATGATTAACTAAATAACTAAGAAAACTAACTAGATTTACCTAAACTTAATTAGTTAACAAAATGGATTAAGACTTAATTAGCTTACCCTAAGTGCAATTTCGGCTAAGCATGTTCAAGAAGGTTCAAGAACTTAGTGACTTGTCTCTCTAGGCCAATAGGAAACAAGCTTGGTGATGAAGGCTTTGGATATCCACGATTGGTTTAATCTATGGTGGAGATTGGTCTCACAAAGTGGCAAGGAGCTTTCGTGACCATTGGATGGAAAGTACGTAGAGAAGATATTGACCCTCCAAATTTTAAGATGCATCTTATGGTGAGTATTTCATGGAGGAGATCCAATGGCTTAGATTTAATCATATCACTTGGAAGCTTCTACCAAAGATCAACCATTGATTTAATCAATGGCTATTGATGTCTAAAAAAATGGCTGATGTATTTAGACATTACTTTGGTGTACAAGGGGGGAGCCTCACGGTTTTGGAGGCTTAAATGTTATAGGAAAGTTTTCATTTCATTTCTATCACACAAACCTATTCTCTCATTTCTCTTTCTTCCAAGAACTAAGAACACCATAGCTTCTCCTTTTGAAGCTCACAGCCAACACCTTCAATCCATACCTCCACTCTTCTAATTTTCATCCAACACCATTTCCTAAATCTAAAGATCATTCTAAACATCTTTCATCTTGAGAGTTTCTTCAAAATCATCCATTTGGAGCTTGGAAAACAACCTTAAAGTTTCTTTCCTACAAGGTAAAAATCCTTGTTTCTTGTTTCTAAACTTATTCTTGAAGTTCTAAGCCATGATTGATCCATGGTTTTTCTTTTTCAACCATAGTTTGTAACTTTATAAATTGTTTAAGCTTGTTAGGGTTTTTCTTAGAGCCACACTGAAATCCCTAGGAAGAAGTCCAAGAAGGTTTTGTCTTCCTGATAGGTAAGAGGGAGATTTAATCTCATCAATCATGTATGGTGGTGAGAAAATGGATGTATTTGTGGTGAAAAATCCATAATGATTTATTCATTTGGTTGTTTAAAGTTCGTCCTATTTGTGATTGATTTTGTTTGCAAGCATGTCTATAGCTTTAATATATTTGGTATGTGTTTATGGATGCATGATAATTATTGTAGGATGTGAATAACATGTTGACGATTTGCATGAGTGTTCCAAAGAACACATAAAACTCATGGTTTAATCAACACCAAGAGAACCAAAATGTTCTCAACTATTTTCTAAAGCATGGATTAATTAATTTAATTGGATCAATGATTTTTACATGGACTTAGATAGTAGAAAATAAATTAAAGATGATTTATGGAAAACATAGTGAATTTCGGCCGACATGTTTTTTTAATACCTTTGATCTAAAATTATTTTCTAAGTGTTGACAATGTAATTAAATTAAAGAGAACTCAATTTGAATGAATTTTTGAGAATAAAATGAATGAAGTTATTTTAGAAACATAATTAGAGAAATTATGTATGGATGAGAAATAAATCGAACACTTGAAAAGTACTGACGTATAGCTCACCCTTTGGGTTTTGAAGCGCATTAGCAAGTTTCAAGGTGAATATATTGGTTATGACTAAGAGAGTTAATTTTTAAAGGATAACATAGAAAAACTACTGAATGAATTTTTTAGACGAAATGCTGTAAATAAATTTAAAAATAAATAGATAATGTAGAAAAATTCAAAATATAATTTAAAACATAAAGAAATATTTTTTACATAGTTGAAAAATATTAGAAATACTTTACGCGTATTTCAAATAATGATTTTTGAACTATGCGATTAAGAAAACGATTTAAAAACATTACGCGATTGAGAAATTGATTTAAAAACGTTACACGACTGAGAAAATGATTTAAAAACACTACGCGATTTTAAAAACGTCAAAAAATATTTATGAGATTTAAAAACACTGGAAAGAGGTGATGCGATTATGAAAACATAATAAAATATTTACGCGACTGAGAGAAACAATAGCTTACTGTCGGGTTAAAGTGGTAGACCTGGACATGTTGAAAAATGGTACTGCCAAGTGGTGGCGTACTATTATAAGGAATAATGATAACATTGTTATTTGTGTATTTTGGTTCATACACATGCATCGAGAAATGTGTCAATTTAGTTAAAACTGGCAATTGGCTGACGAGATGAATTATACAGTAGTGCGGGTGCGATAAGCGTAGTGTGGTTCATTGAGTGAACTTGGGGGCATTAGTGTGCGGAAGATTCCACATGTGGACAGTTGGTAGCTCCTCTGGGCCGTGGTAACAAGCAACGCAATAGCGATCTCGACAAGCACTATTCTTAATCAGGATCTTGTGGAGATTGTCCGGTACAATGCTTGTTGTGCACGACGTTTTGACTGTGTACTATTTACACGACGTATTGACCGTGTAATATTTGGTGAGGGCAGCTGGAGCAACGAACATGTTTTTCGGATCATTCTCTCTAATGCTATGTTTAGCTCCATGAAGTAGGAAAGAGTCTATGTATATTTGCATATGTGGTCTGCGTCATAATGCCATTATTTTTGTTTAATTTTGAGATATTATGTATGATGTGATAATATGGATTATTGTATCAATTGTTATATCTGTATGTATTGTCATTTTCTGTACTGCCATGCTAGTAATGATGTAGATTATCTCACCTCTCTGTATATATTTTTCTGTATTATTATTTATGTTTCGTAAAGATTTTGAGGAAGAAGAAGAGGAGCAGCCTTTGGATTGTCAAGACGAGGAGGAGCAGCATCCGAGCGACCAGTGCGAGGAAGGCGAGCCTCTAGATCATCCATATCATTTGGATTGATCAACACCATGGTTTCTGTCTTCCAATGATTTTCCAGAGGAGGATCTTTCGGAGGATCAGAACTTTTACTTTAGAACTTGGGCAAGTTTATGGTTTGCTTTAAACTAAACAATTTACTATTTTATTAAATAGTTGTAGTGTGTAAATTATTTGTATCTTTAAAGACAAAATCATATGTGAATTATGGTGTGTATTTAGTAGTTTGTTTTATTTCATGTTTTGTTTATTTTATTTAATAATATAATGTATAGAAAAGAAAACTTTCACAATTTATATTATTATATATTAAGAAAAATGATTTATAACTTAGGTAAAGGTTTATTATAGTCGTAAATGTGACGTCCTAACTAGGGTGTTACACAAACACTTATGAGAATTGTGGCAGGTGGTTTAAGGCTTGTTGGCACGAATAGATCTTTTGGATCAATCTCTCTGACCTGAGTTTAGCTCCATGGAGTAGGAAAATGAGTCAGTGAGCATATGCATAACTTGAACATGTTTGAATATTTAATGATATAGTATCTGTCAAACATTGATGAATGTTGAATGGAATGATTATGTTATTGTTTATTATATCTGTATCATTGAATGATAAATCTGTATGATGTATTGTCTGTGTTATCTTTGTGCTACCATATTGGTATTGGTGTAGTTAATCTCACCTCTTTGTATGCCCATTCTTGTATTGTATTTATATTTGGTAAAGACACTGAGCAAGGTACTGAGCAAGAAGGCGGAGAGGAACAGATTCCTACTGAGGAAACTGAGTTCTGATTAGATAACAACTAGATCGAGTTTCTTTCGGTATGTCAGACTGCAGTTCCATAGAGGAGCTGGTGCGTGGCGTGTTAGTCCCAATGAGGAGGGACTTATTTATCAGGGACATCTAACAGTGAATATGAGTAAGATCTTTCACGAAAATCCTTTCTTTTCTATTACTATATATGTACATGTATAATTTTCTCTATCTATTCGGCAATATTGGGGCGGTCGTTACCATGTCCCATTTGAGATCAGCATTGTATCGTCTACTCGGACACCAGTCCGTAGGACGACACATCAAATTGGGTTCCTACCTTTTGAGGAATCCGAGGCTGATGCCGAGGAGGATCCGTCTGAGGGTTCTGCTATCTAGATGTACTTGGGTAAGTATCGTAATGTATAAATGTTTAAATACTTTTGAGAACCTGGTCTGTATATAAATAAATTTGACAGTACTTATATAATGTATATGATGTAAATTATTTGTGATGATGCTTAATATTTTCTTTTTCTATTAAGTTTATCTTATAGATATTCAAGAAATTTTATAAGTCGTATTTTATTAAATAATATTATTTTTAACTTGCGAAGTAATTTGGTAATAAGTAATATAAAATGTGATACTATACGGTAGATGTTACATCCCGCCTCGAGGAGCCAGGATGTGTGCATAAGCATAATGTAAGAGTCTGTCTTGGCTCTTCAGCATAAGCATAATGTAAGAGTCTGTCTTGGCTCTTCAGCATGCCTCCCTTGACACTTCGCTAGGGTAGCGCTAAGCTAGGTTTCAAAATATACTCAATAGCCCGTATTTTGTTATATTCCTGAATGAGTGGACTGCCATCTTCTTCAATGTAAGTGCCAACAGACTGCAAACTAAACAACATAACCCAATCTTAAGGAGTGATGACCATGTGATGATCACTAATATCTGAGTGAAGGTCTTGTCCTTCAATCTTCAAGTTGTAATAAAACATCTTGACCAAATTAGGGTAAATAATAGCCTTGTGAGCATAGAGGCAAAGCACACCTTGATGATTCAGTAGGTTGAGAAAGTCGAATCCATCTTCTATCTTGAAAAAGTTTGAGTCAAGTTATTTGAGTTGCACTAGATTGCGCTCCCAGAAGTAAGAGATGAAGCGACCCAGTTCACTCTCATTGGAGGAGAGTCTTTGAAGGTCTAGCGGGTTATTGCAAGGAACCGTCTTCGTGTGAGCATGTTTAACATGGGAAGATGAGGAGGCCATTGCTAGAGTGGTGAAGATGGAGGAGAAGAGGAATGTGAGTTACAGAGAAGGTGGAAGAGTAGAGAACACTGGTGAAGGAACAAGGGTGAGAGGTTAATGGTGGCAATGGGAGAGAAAGAGAGAGAGAGAAAGAAAGAGAGAGCAACGATGGTGGAGGGTGGTTTCAGGTTTTAGAGAAAATAGAGAAGAGAAAAGAAAATGAAGAAGTGAAGGAGAGAGGTGTGCTGTAGGCATATATAGAGAGCCCGAGTTTATTCGAATAACATGGGTTTTATTCAAATAAGCTTGCTTGGAAAACCAAACGACGTGGCCTTCTGCTAGATGTTTTTCGAATAACTGGGCCACTAGACTTGGCTTTCTGTCAAGGTTTATTCCAATAACCCTTTGGTTATTCCAATAATCAGATCGAGATAAAAGTCCTTGTCAAGGCTTTATTCAAATAATAAACCTCTTATTCAAATAAACCATACACATGTGTAGAGAAAGCAATTACTGACTTCAGTTTATTCGAATAAGTTTAATTTTATTCGAATAACACAAACACAAAACATAGATTATGCAGTTACTAACTTTAGTTTATTCGAATAAATCTAATTTTATTCGTATAACACAGACAGTACAAGATGAGATTAGTGATTTTTTATTCAAATAAAGTTGGCTTTATTCAAATGGAACAATTCAAAAGAACAAGTATTTGAATAGTTGATAATGGTTATTCGAATAACCATAGGTTTATTCGAATAAACCTATCAGGAAACACATATAAACATGTTCAAATAGATAGTTTGAGAGCAGGAAACTCACCCAATGATGGAGTACTTGCAAAACAAATTTTAGGATACCTCCAATGCTTAAGTCAGTAATAATTCAAGAGTGATAAATCAATGAAAATGCATTAAAAACAAGCATTCAGTTATATATATGATTGATCAATTATACCTAATTCTCTTCTAATATAAAAGAATGCTTCTTTTGCTATGGTATAGTGAAGATATCTGCAAGTTGTTTAGATGTTTCAATAAACTCAATTATGTAATCTCCTTTTTGTACATGGTCTCTAATGAAATGGTGTCTTATTTCTATGTGCTTTGGTCTAGAGTGCAAAATAGGATTTTTAGACAAATTGATTGCACTAGTGTTGTAACATTTTATAGGAATGTGATCAAGCTGAAGCCCATAGTCTAGAAGTTATTACTTCATCCAAAGGATTTGTACACAACGGCTTCTAGTTGCAACACATTCAGCTTCAGCTGTCGACAATGCCACACTATTTTGCTTCTTGCTATTCTAAGAAACTAAATAGCTTCCAAGCAAGTGGCATGTCCCACTAGTACTTTTCCTATCTATTTTGCATCCAACAAAATCAGAATTGGAATAACTAGCACACATAGGTGTGAAGTGTTTGTGCACCCTTGGGGTACCATAGACCCATTTGTGAAGTGTCTGCTAGGTATTTCATGATTTTTTTCACAGCACATGGGTGTGATTTTTTAGTATTAGCTTGATATCTAGCACACATGCACACACTAAACATTATATCTGGCCTACTAGCAGCAAGATAAAGGAGAGATCCAATCAGACCTCTATATTTAGTGATTTTTACACATTTACCTCCTTCATCTTTGTCCAAATAGCAGGAAGTGCCCATTAGTGTAGCCATGTGCTTGGCATTGTCTATTTCGAATTTTTTGAGTAGTTCCTTACAGTATTTGGTTTGGCTTATAAAAGTCCCTTCTTTAGATTGCTTGATTTGAAGCCCAAGCAAGAAATTAAGTTCTCCCATCATTAACATTTCAAACTCATTTTGCATTGTTTTAGTAAATTCCTTACCAAGGGATTCATTAGTAGCACAAAAAATAATATCATCAATATAAACTTGTACAAGGAGAATATCATGCTTTTTATTTTTAATAAAAAGGGTTGTATCAACATTTCCTCTTGTAAAATCATTTTCTAAAAGAAACTTACTCAACCTTTCATACCAAGTTCTAAGAGCTTGTTTTAAACCATACAAGGCCTTTTTCAGTGTAAAAACATCGTTGGTTAGTTCATAATTTTCAAAACCCGGAGGTTGTTCAACGTACACCTCCTCTTGAATAAAGCCATTTAAAAATGCATTTTTAACATACATTTGATATAATTTAAAATCCATGATAGAAGCATATGTAAGTAACATTTTAATAGCTTCTAATCTAGCTACAGGCGCATAGGTTTCTTCATAGTCTATTTCTTCTTCTTGATTATAGCCTTTTGCAACCAACCTAGCTTTATTTCTTTTTATTAGGCTAGTTTCATCAAGTTCGTTTCTAAAGACTCATTTGGTGCCATTATAGGATGATCATTGGGCCTTAGAATTAATTCCCAAACTTGATTCCTTTCAAATTGATTTATTTCCTCTCACATGGCCAAGATCCAATGTTCATCTTCAAAGGCTTCATTTAGGTCTTTAGGCTCAATTTGTGAAACGAAAGCCATATGATTACATACATTTCTAAGATAGTTTCTTGTAATTATCCCTTTTGAAATATCACATATCACAAAGTTAAGAGGAAGGTATCTTGAAGTCCTCCACTCCTTGGGAAGGTCCATGAATTGTGAATCCTCTTGTCTTAGGGTGTCTTCTTGACATTCCTCTTGCTTTTTGACTTTTTTCTCCTTGTTGTCCAATTGTGTTTTTGCCAAGATTTCTGCAATATCATTAACAAAATCCTTTCTCGGTCTATTTGGATTAGTTTTGTCAAAAGCAACATGAATAGATTCTTCAATAGTCATGGTTCTTTTATTATAAATTCTAAAAGTTTTACTATGATTACAATAGCCAATAAATATACCTTCATCAGACTTAGCTTCAAACTTTTCCAAGTTATCTTTTCCATTATTTAAAACAAAATATATACATCCAAAAACATAAAAATGTGAAATATTTGGCTTTCTTCCTTTGTATAACTTATATGGGGTTTTCTTTAAAATCGATCATATAAGGGCCCTATTTATTACGTAACAAGCAATACTTACCGCATCAGCCCAGAAATACTTAGGAAGTATAGCCTCATTAAGTATAGTTCTTGTCATTTCTTATAAAGATCAATTTTTCCTTTTTACAACTCCATTTTGTTATGGAGTTCTAAGGGCAAAAAAATTATGCTCAATGCCATGTACATCACAAAAAGATTCAAACTCATGATTTTCAAACTCACCACCATGGTCACTTCTTATGGATGTAATATAAAAACCTTTTTCATTTTGGATAACTTTGGCAAGTTTCTAAAAGTTTGAAATGCATCATTTTTGTGAGAAAAAAATAATATCCATGTGAATCTAAAAAAAATCATCCACAATCACTAGTGCATAGTAATTCCCACCAAAGTTCATAGATCTAGATGGTCCAAAAAGATCTATGTGCAAAAGTTGTAAAGGTTTAGAAGTTGAAACAATGTTTTTAGCTTTAAAAGAAATATTTACTTGTTTTTCCTTTTGACATGCATCACATAATTTATCTTTTTCAAATTTGAGCTTGGGTAGTCCAATTACTAGCTCTTTAGAAACTAACTTTCTTAAGTGATCCATGTGAATACGTGCAATTCTTCTATGTCATAACCATGAATCATCTTCCTTACTTAAAAGGCATTTCGCATCACTTGAAGATATATCATCTAGGCTAATCATATAAATATTATTAACTCTATGACCAACAAACTTAACATGCTTATCATCTTTTCCTTCAATTATGCAACAGTTAAAATTAAATATTACTCTATTTCCTTTATCACATAATTGATTAATATTAAGCAAATTATGTTTAAGTCCTTCAACAAGCAATACATTATCAATAGAAGAATTAAGATTTTTACCGACATTGCCGATTCTAAGAATCTTTCCTTTGTTATTATCTCCATAAGTTACATGTCCATGAGTCTTGGGAATAAGGAATGAGAACTTGGAGTCATCTCCAGTCATGTACTTGGAGCAACCACTATCGAGGTACCAATTTGAGCTCCTCACCTTCAAGCATACCTACAACACATATTTAATTTTTAACTTTAGGTATCTAAATTTTCTTGAGTCCTTGTGTGTTAGTTTTGGGTATAGTACCCTTAGGAACCCAAACCATTTTAGTACCAATTTTTGTGTTGATGTTTTTCCTTACATTACATGTTGAGGCACTGTGTCCTTTCTTCCCACAGTAAAAACATTTAATAAAAGAACTACTTGAAGTGTATGAATGAATAAAGAGATTTTTATAAAATTTTTGCTAATTTTTAGGATTATACCCTATCCCAGCTTTTTGAAAAGTAACCATTTGTTTTCTTAATAAAATATTTAAATTATCTTTACTAAAAGTAAATTTTGAAAGGGCATTTTTTATGTCCTCAATTTCTTTTTCAAAAGTTTTGCAAGATGAGTAAGATGAAGATGTAGAATCAAGTGAAGAACAAGTTGTGCAAGAAGAATTAGCATCAATTAATCATAATGTCTCATTTTCAATTTTTACTTCTTCAATTTCTTTATTTAAAATAAGAATTTAGTTTTACAAAGGAGAAATTGTTTTCTTAGATGAAGAAACTAATTTTGTGAGCCTTAGTGATTCATCATGTAATTCCTTAAAAGCATCTTGTAATTCATTATAAGAAAGAGATAAGTCAAGGTTAGAAATTACCTCTGTGTCACTTTCTTGTTCTTCTTCTCTTCTGGCCATAAGACATAGATGGGCTTCCTCAATATCTAAGTTATTTATGGAATCCATGTCATTATCATCCCATGCTATGTAGGCTCTTCTCCTTTTTCTTTCTTTGAAGGGTTTCTTTTCAAATTTCTCCATCTTCTTTTGGTAAATTAGGCACTTTATCTTCATGTGTCACAGTTTTCCACACTCATAGCAAGTTGGAGTTGATGATGCACTTTCTCCTTTGTTATGGGTTTTCTTTGGAGGGAATGGTGGTCTTCTTTGAGTTCTTTTTTTCCTAAGAAATTTTCTAAACTTTCTTACCAGAAGGATGAGATTTTCTTCATTTAGCTCAAGGTTCTCTATGCCTTCTCCATCTATTCATCATCATCATCAATTGCAGAAGAAGTAGCCTTAAGAGCAATCCCTTTCTTTTTCTTATCATTTTTTTCACTTTGATCGAGTCTGTTTAGCTCCAACTCGTGCTCTTGAAGTTTCCCAAAGAGAGCAGCTAGTGTCATTGTTGATAGATTTCTTGATTCTGATATAACTATTATCTTGGGTTGTCAAATCCTGCTCAGACATCTCAAAACTTTATTAATAAGATCTTCATTAGAAAAATTCTTTCCTAAAGATGCAAGATGATTAACAATGTGAGTGAACCTCTTTTGTATTTCTTGAATGCTTTCTCCTTGGTTCTTGTTGGTCTGTAAATCCGCAAGCACACGGGTCGACAAGTAATATAAAGGAGAGTTAGAGTATCGTGTCTCAAAGGATTGATTAATTAGAAGAATGTTAAACTTAACCAAAATTCACAAATTTTAATCCAAGCAATCGAAGGGGAGTGGGTTGCAATTAAAATAACAACGTAAAGGAAATCAAAACGAGAGAGCACCAAACACCAAAATCACAAGAGAATATGAGAATGATTAAAGCCTAGGGGTTCCTATTCACTTGCTACTTCAATGATTAATTGCAATTAACAAGCATCTAACAATGAAATGATATTTGTTAGCTAATAACCATCAATAGATAAAAGCCTATGTCTAGGTCAATTACCCATATAAAACCTAGCTAATCCACTATGTGTCCATGTGAATAGACATAAGAATCACTCATTGAGACAAATTATCAAACACTTGCCATGCATGACCAAAGGGCATGTGTCCATCCCCTTAGTTAAACATACATCAACCATATCATATTCATATTCACAACACCCTATTTCTAGTTCAATTGGAATATTAAAAATCATGCAATTGATGGCCAATCAATAACAAGTACTAAGCATAGATATGAATGAACAAAATCAATTTCATTGAAAGGATACTCAACTAATTACAAATTAATCAAATCCATAGCAAGATCCTAGAGAGCCCCTAGATTAGAGTTTAGTTACACATTATCAAGGAGAAGAAAACAATTGTAATCAAATGATTCATCAAATTATAAATCAAGAGAGAAAGGGGAAAGAATGAACAAAAAATGGAGAGATTCCAAGCTTGATCTTCCTCCTTGATCTTGATTCTCCCTTGAGTCACCTTCAATCCAAATAGGTTCATCCTCCTCTCACTTGCTCTCTGGAATTTGTGCTTGTGTTCCAAAACTGAAGATGATCCCCTTCCTCCTCCCAAAAATCAAAATATAAGCGTAAAATTTATGTGCCAGGATTTTTCCCACGCCTAGGCGTGACTTAACCATGCCTAGGCCTGGTTATGAATCACGTGCCTTTCCTCTGCTTGTCACGCCTAGGCTTGACTTTACCACGCCTAGGCGTGGAGGTCTCTGTCTGAATCACCCTGAAAAATTGAGTTTGACATGCCTAGGCGTGACTTAACCATGCCTAGGCGTGGATGTCTCTACCTCTAATCCCTGAGAAACTGCAAAGGCCACGCCTAGGCATGGATTTGTCACGCTTAGGCGTGGATTTGTCATGCCTTGACATGGATTAGCAGCACTTTCCTTTGATATTTTCTTCACAATTTGAGTCATTCTTCACATTCCTCATCTCTTCCAAGGTCTTTCTCATCTTGAATACCTATATCAAAACAATGATAAAGTCCATCAAACCACAATCCATACAACTTCGATAAACAAGATCTTCAAAGATTCAGATCTAAATCATTTGAATCAATAAGCTTAATTCACCAAAGTCATGCAATAATTGAACTTATGACCTTGAAAACTTAGGGATAGCATGCTCAAATACAATCACATTCAAGTGAAATAACTTCATTTTCTGAAGTTATCACACCCCCAAACCTAAAGTTTTGCTAGTCCTCGAGCAACTAAACCAAGCAAGAAAAGGAATTACAATCTAATCGAAAGGTCAAGAAATATGAGGCAAATTGAACTAGGACAAATCCAGCTTCCAATTATCATTCATACCTTCAGAAATCACATTTCAATCCTCACAACAAGGTCCACACATGCAAAAAATTCTTAACTATCATGATCACCCTTGAATGCCATTTTAGTGCATGAAAGATTTCCCAAGCCCATGTATTTAAGACCCTTTCCTAATCATGAAGAGCAAGATGGATGAATTTATAAAATACACATGCACTCTCAAAAGAATGTCCTTCATCCCTTTCTCCACTAATGTAGGCAAGACAAAATCAAAGATCATGAGGGTCTTTTAAGCTTGTAATGTAAGGCTAAGGGTAGTGGCTAAGAAAGAAGAGACATGATTTGAATTCAAATATCAAACACATAATCAACTACTTTCATTGAATCAAGCCAAGCATGTAGATGCATAAACACAATCCAACTTGAAGAATCAACCTTTTTTATTCTATTTTCTCATCATTTTCTCATCACAAAATCAAAAGGGCTTCAATTTACACAACAATCCACTTATTTACTTTCTTTCTTTCTTCTTTTTCTTCTTCTCTTTTTTTTTTGGATGAACAATTTTTGAATGAAAGTTGGTAATAACAAATTCCTGGATTCTTAGCATCATGCAAAACACTATGACTCAAAACAACAGAACTATCTAATCATGTGCTCAACAAGGGACCTGTATTGAGGGGAAGAGATCTTTCTTTCACAAGCATAGTTTAAGAGGGTGGAGAGATTAGGATTAAAGAAATGAAAATTAGGCCACACACACGCACACTAGGCTTCAAAAGGGGGTACTAGGGGACTCATTCACTCAACGTTGGCTTGAAAAGCTCAATCGGTCCAAACAAATGCCTTAGTCATTTCCTTGAAAAAGCATTGCCTAGGATTTCGCCTTAAAAGAGGATCAGACAAGCCTCTAAGATGCAAAATTGACCATACATATGCCAATCATAAATTTCTCCAATCATGCATTTTATTCATATTCTAGAATCCACCACACATGCAATAGGGAAATTCTCTCATACATAGTCATGGCAGTAAGTGTAAGCACAATATTCTGAATTTTTACAAGTGAATTCCCAAGCAGTGAGGTGTATATTTGATCCACACAATCATCAGATATTCTAATAAAAAATCAGGTATGCACAGATTCAACTTGCCTCAACGCACATTCATCCCTAAAGTCATAATCATGCAAATTCAGATCCGACATTTGGGAACAAAGAATTTTAGCAAAAGTTAAGGAAAGAGAAGGGAATCAATATATATATGTCCAAAACACTGATTAAACATGCAATCACAAAAAGATCATAATTCCCCCCCAAACCTAAGATATGCAATGACCCACTGTTTCCAAAAGAAATCAAGTTTTTCAATAAAGTATGTACAATGGACTGCAAGCAAAAATAGAAAAATAAAGCAGAAAGAGCAAGAAAACAAAGGCCCTGGCGCCTCAAATCAAGCCATCCTCATCCAACAGGTCATCTCCATCTGCTCCCATCTCTGTATCATCCACAGGTGGAGGAGCTGCAAATGGTGGAGCTGCAAATGGTGGGAATGCAGGGAAAGCATCCATTAGGCGTCCCTGACCCAATGCCATCTAGTGAATGCCCTGGTAAATCGCAGCTAGCATCTGTAATTGGCTAGCTACCATTGATAGTTATTTTGATGATAACAAACATGAAGATGATGAGCAGACCAAGTCCGAGTTTTTCAAGATTAGCTTTAGGACTTAGGATCTTATGTTCGGAGCCTTTCAGGATATCTCATTAATTTTGCATGAAAAGATAAAAATGGTTTTAAATTAAATATCCCAAAATTCAAATCATGATTTTTGAAAGCATTTAAAAGTGTTAAAAGCTATTTTTTAACAGAGGTATTCGAATACTATTTAGAGGTATTCGAATAACATCCTTCTAAACCATTTTTACAAAGCTTTTAAAACAGAGGTATTCGAATACCTCTGATGGTATTCGAATACGGTATTCGAATACCCCCTGATGGTATTCGAATACCACAGGAATTCTGAAATAGAAAGAAACGGCTATAATTCAAATTTAAATGGATATTAATTGTTCAAACGGCTCTTTTTCTCAAATGCTCTATAAATAGAGACCTTGGGTCTCTTCTAAATGTTGCCTAACCACTTGAACTATTTTTGCTTGTGCCAAAAACGTGATTCACTATTTTCTCATATTTTCTGTGCTCTCTTCGCCAAAATCTTGAGATATCCTTAGAGAGCTCCATAGTGCTTCAAGTTGTAATATTTGCTCTGAATGAGAGTTTCTCTTCTTCACCTATTTCTCTGATATACTGCATTGTGAGGGTGAGGTATCCCTTAGTAAAAGGGTGAGGTATCCCTTGTTGTAAAGAAGGTGAGGTATCCTTCAAAGGGGGTGAGGTATCCCTCTAAGGTTTGTGTAAGGGTGAGGTATCCCTGTAGGCTGAGGCTTTAGCACAAGGGTAGAGTTTCCCTGTGTGTGAAAAGTGCTCTATTGTGTAAAGGTTGCAAGCACCTATTTTTAAGCTTGTATTGAATAGTGAAAAATCTCGAACTATGTTTCGGGGACTGGACGTAGGCCACAAGTGGTTGGTGGTCGAACTAGGATAAATATCGTGTCTGCTCTTCTTTCCTTAATCTTTTATCTTTCTGCACTTTATTTATTATATCTTGCAATTTAATTTCTAGTTGTTCTTCTTATCTTCATCTTATTCACGCCTTTTATTATTTAAATTCAGCATAGTTTATTTGTTTGCGCTTTTTGCAAAAAGTTTTCAAAATACTCAATTCACCCCCCCTCTTGAGTACTGAAGCCACTTGGGTAACAGCATCTGCTGTTGTGTAGCTAGCATTGCCTAGTGCTGATCCATGTGCTGCTCAATGGAGTTTACCCAAGTGGCATCAAAGACTAGAGCAGGCTGTGGAGTAGGTGTAGGAGCAGGCTTGGGATCTGGAACTAGGGCCTGGACTGGGGCACGCCGGCGTTTTTCATGAGTAGTCATAATGGTCTGCATTGCCCGTTCTGTCATGGGAGTCTTCATCTTCACACGGACTTCAGTGTCCTTCCAAGCCACTTTCGATTTCCGAAACAGCGCACAAATAAGAGAAGGGAAAAACAACGATTTCAGCTTCGCTGTGATGCAAAGCCTGAGGTGATCATAAAGAATCTGCGCAGTGTCCACCCGCTGAAGAGTATGGATGGCATACAACATGTATGCGCGCTCAGGATAAATCTCTGATCTATGCTTCGTAGGCAGTAATGAGGAGCAAACGAAGTGGTTCCACGGGCGCAGCTCTTTGTGCAGACTTTCCTATTTAATGAAACGGATCGAATGATCTATGTTGCGTTGCACTTGAATAGGAAATGTAGAATCACATATGGCTGCCAGTACTGTTTCAAAAGGTATAGCACCATCCTCTTCCAGCAGCTGTAGTGTTTAGTACGCACACACCAATGGAGGAGGGCCAAGGTGTAAAACCTGGCTGATGCGCTCAACAGAGTAGGTAACAGTCCTCCCTGTGACTTTAGCAGTGGTCGCAGAACGCTTTTCAACAAATGCGTTGGCATAGAATTCCTTGACTATTACAGCTACTGGTTCTTCCACAGGATGCTCCGCAAAATATTTCCAGTGGAGCTCCTCAGTGGCAGTAGTAATGGCGGGATATCGTACCACATTAAGGTCATGGAATCCCCGCTCAGTGATGATGTTAATCTTCCTCAAATGCTGCCAGAAGTAATCATATGCCTCTTGAGATACGAAAATCTGTGGGTCATAGGTGGGAATTTCCTCAACATCCTCTGTGTTACTTGGGTTAGCCTCAACAGTTTTGCACTGTCTCTTTGACATGTTTAGGAACAACCTGAAAAATAAGATGGTGCTGGTTATTACTATTTGAAAAAAGAATGAGAATAATTTCAATGAAATCAATCACTTCCAGTAAGACAGCATGCAATACAATCAAGCAACTCTATTCAATAACCAACCAAAATGCAATCAGATCAGAGTCATGCAGTATGTATAACCCAAATATGCATTACGTTAACCAATAATTCAACAATCCACAGCATAGCCAACCAAGTCAATTCTAGTCATTATCCAATCAAGCCACAAGGTTAATCAAGTCCTAGCCCAAGCAACATGCACAACTTATATGCATCAAATCCTAGCATGCAACAGGGTCCAACTTTGAAACAAGCATTGACCTATCATAGCCCAATCAGCTCAACATAATCATACAATTGCACAGGCCCACAGTTTAGA
The DNA here is from genome assembly GCA_029884605.1 of Ormosia emarginata. Taxonomy (NCBI): domain Eukaryota; kingdom Viridiplantae; phylum Streptophyta; class Magnoliopsida; order Fabales; family Fabaceae; genus Ormosia; species Ormosia emarginata. The sequence continues at coordinate 7,861,073 of JAQQTP010000074.1, forward strand.
ACATATTGTCAACTCAGTCTTGCCAACCAAATACTAACAAGGGCCAACTCAAGCAAAAGGACAATTTAGTACTATTGACAATGAAGTTCATTCTTAGCAAAATATCCAAACCTTGGCCACCTCCAAACTTACTCATAGTTAAGTTACAACCTATTCAACTCACAGCCAAACCCAAGCACAACTCAACTACTGCATTGCCCAACCAGACCAAATAGCACAGCCCAAATGATTCTAACTGAAAACCAATTTCCCAGCTCAACCAGTTCAAAACCAAACAAATCACAACCCTACTACAGAAATTATAGTGCATTTGAACATATATACAATTAACAATTCTGAACAGAGTAGGGACACTGACTAGAACTATCCTCCTACATGAAGACCAACATAACTCAATAATTCCAATTTATGGCAGATTTACCGAGCAGAATCAAGCAATCAGTTCTAAGTAACTCAACAGCAACTATGAAGGCATAAAACTTACTAAGATTTAGAACAATGTGCACACAAACCCAAAATTCCTAGTATCATATCAAAATCACATAGGCTACTGCACAGTTCAATTTAATCACATGTTAACCATTTAATCAATAATTGAACAGAACACAACATGGCAAGGGTTTCACAATTTGGAATTAAAGAAAGATGGGAAGAGAAAATAATAACCTTGGATGAAGCACAAGAAGAGCAGGCACCAGAGAAAAGAAACAAGCACCAAACGCACAACGAGCCAAAAGAAACACAAAGAGACCCTTGAGTGGAGTGGGTTACCGAGGTTGGCCATAGAGAAGGTGAGGAAAAGAAAGATGGTGAGGGAGATAAATGTTAGAGAAGAAGGAAAAATGGGAGGACGAAGAGGGGTGATACAGTTGGTGGTGTGTTGGTGGAGGGTGGGAAGAAATCAGAAAAGGGGAATTAGGGCTTAAGTGGGAAAATGAACAAAAGAAAGGACTGCTGCGTTTTGTGCAGTAGCAGACACAACACGCCTAGGCGTGACATTATCACGTCTAAGCGTGGCATTTAATTCAATTTTTTTTTATAAACAGAAACACTACACCTAAGCATGTAAAACTCATGCCTAGGCGTGATGCTTGCAAGTCAAATTTACTGAAAATGCATAGAGGACCACACCTAAGCATGGATAATCCACACCTAGGCGTGGAACTCTGGAAAATTCCCCCTATTGCAGCTAAGACCACCACGCTTAGGTGTGGGACTCTGGATCTCAAATCTGAACAGCAACACTAGAATACCCCACATCCATGCATCAAACACCCCCCCTTATTCTTTAACATCTAAGAAACAACATAGGAATGACAAGAACAATCAAAGCATCAAATTGAAAAACAAACAATAAAACAAAATCAACCAAAATTACAAAATAAAAGAAAAATCATGCATAAAATTGTCCTAAGTGAAGAGATAGGGTTAAGAACTTAGGTTGCCTCCCAACAAGCGCCTTATGTATAATCCTGGCTAGACTTTGCAAACACTTAGGATGGAAGAGCGAGGGTAAGTGAGGTTTTGTGCCTTTCCACCTCACCACCTAAGTAGGGTTTGAGCCGCTGACCATTGACCTTGAACGTTGACTTTGAAACTGGGTCTTCCAAGGTTACGGCACCATGAGGAAAAACTTCCACAACCAGAAATGGACCTGACCATCTAGATTTTAGCTTGCCAGGAAATAGTTTAAACCTTGAGTTGAACAGGAGAACCTTCTACCCTGATGCAAAGTTTCTTAGGATAATACGATTGTCATGCCACTTCTTCACCTTGTCCTTGTATAACTTGGCATTTTCATATGCTTGGAGACGAAATTCCTCAAGTGCATTGAGTTGCAACAATCGTTTCTTTCCACAAGCTTCAGAATCCCAATTCAATCTCTTGATGGCCCAGTAAGCATGATGCTCAAGCTCAACAAGAAGGTGACATGCCTTGCAAAAAACTAGTTAATAGGGGGACATGCCAAGAGGAGTTTTGTAAGCAGTGCAATATGCCCAAAGAGCGCCATCCAGCTTCTTTGACCAATCCTTCCTAGAAGGACTCATAGTTTTCTCCAGAATCCACTTCAACTCTTTATTAGAAACCTCTGCTTGGCCACTTGATTGTGGATGGTAGGCTGTGGCTACCCTATGTGTCACCCCATATTTGGCAAGCAATGTAGCAAAGTACTTGTTGCAGAAATGAGATCCTCCATCACTAATAATAGCACGAGGGGTGCCAAACCTTGAGAAAATGTTCTTTTTCAGAAAAACCAAGACCACCTTGGAGTCACTAGTGGGTAAAGCACAGGCTTCCATCCACTTCAACACATAATCCACCGCTACAAGAGTATAATAGTTGCCAAAAGATGATACAAAGGGTCCCATAAAGTCTATGCCCCACACATCAAAGAGTTCCACTTTCAAAATAGAGTTCAAGGGCATCTCATTCCTCCTTGAGATATTTCCAATCCATTGACAACGGTCACAGTTGGCTGCAAAGGAGTAAGAACCTCGAAACAGAGAAGGCCAATAGAAGCCTGATTGCAACACCTTAGCCGTTATCCTTTCACCCCCATAGTGACCTCCATATGGTGAAGCATGACATTGCTCAAGTATCGCACTAGTCTCCTCCATAGGAATGCATCTGCTAAGCACTTGATCAGCACACTGCTTAAAGAGAAATGGCTCATCCCAAATAAAATATCTGACATCATCAAGGAACTTCTTTTTCTGATGATAAGACAATTCAAATGGCACCAATCCACTCACTATGTAGTTAGCAAAATCAGCATACCATGGATCTGAACTAGCAAACACAGCAAACAATTGTTCATCTGGAAACGTCTCACCAATCAAGGTTGGGTCTTGCTGATACTTCTTTTTCTCTAACCTGGAAAGATGATCAACCACCTGATTTTCAGCACCCTTTCGGTCTCTGATCTCAAGATCAAACTTTTGTAACAATAGTACCCAGTGAATCAACCTTGGCTTGGCATCTTTTTTGCTTATTAGATACTTGATGGCAGAGTGATCTGTGAAGACAATGACTTTGGTGCCAACCAAATATGCTCTGAACTTGTCAAAAGCAAACACTACAGCAAGGAGCTCCTTCTCAGTGGTGGTGTAGTTCAACTGAGCATCATTGAGTGTCCGACTTGCATAATAGATGGAATGAAAGATTTTGTTCTTCCTTTGGCCCAACACTGCTCCAATTGCATAGTCACTAGCGTCACACATGAGCTCAAATGGTAAGGTCCAATCTGGAGTAGTGATAATTGGCGTAGAGATAAGCCTCTTCTTCAATTCCACAAAGGCTTTTATACAAGCTTCATCAAACTTGAAAACCACATCTTTTTCCAGCAAGTTACACAACAGTTTAGCAAGCTTAGAGAAGTCTTTGATGAAACGTTGATAGAATCCAGCATGACCAAAAAAGCTTCGAACTCCCTTCATTGAAATTGGTGGAGGAAGTTTCTCAATCACTTCAATTTTAGCGTAGTCCACTTCCATTCCTTTCGATGACACTCTTTGGCCAAGTACTATTCCCTCTTGGACCATAAAATGACACTTCTCCCAATTGAGCACCAAATTGGTTTCCTTGCACCTTTGCAACACCAGGGCCAAGTTCTGAAGACAACTATCAAAGGAATCACCAAAAATAGAGAAATCATTCATGAATCTCTCCAAGCAGTTCTCTACCATATCAGTGAAAATAGCCATCATACAACTCTGAAAAGTAGCAGGAGCGTTGCACAACCCGAAGGGCATTCTTCTAAAAGCATAAGCACCATAAGGGCAGGTGAATGTTGTTTTCTCTTGATCATCCGAGGCAATCGCAATCTGATTGTACCCCGAGTACCCATCCAAGAAATAGTAAAACTCATGACCTGCCAACCTATCTAGCATCTGATCAATAAATGGCAATGAGAAATGGTCCTTTCTGGTTGTAGTGTTAAGCTTCCTGTAATCCATGTATATGCGCCATCCAGTGACAGTCCTGGTGGGAATCAAATCATTATTCTCATTTGCTACAACTGTCATTCCACCTTTCTTGGGCACACACTGAACTGGGCTCACCCATTTGCTATCAGAAATAGGTTATATGATACCCGCATCCATCCACTTGATAATCTCCTTTTTGACAACTTCTTTCATGATGGGATTTAGGCGCCTCTGATGTTCAATGGTTGGCTTATGGTCAACTTCCAACAATATTTTGTGCATGCAGATGGTGGGGCTAATACCCCTAATATCTGCAATGGACCACCCCCAAGGTCTATTTGTATTCTCTGAGCACTCTGAGCAACTTGGATTCTTGCTCTTCTGATAAGGATGAGGAGATGATAACTGGCAATGTGGACTCCTCCCCTAGGTATAAATACCTCAAATGATCAGGCAATGGCTTGAGTTCCAGCTTGGGTGGAACTATGACAGAGAGTTGGAGACTAAGCTTATTAGAGGGTATGTTCAATGGTTCAAAACCTGGTCTCCTGTAAAACTTAGCAGACGCGTCAAGCAGTTTAATACATTCCATCACATCATCCCTATCTACATGCTCATGTATGGATGTTAATGATAAACCGAGGGGATTATTAGTGAAATTAGTATAAAATGTAGTATTAACTACTTGATCAATCATACCCAGGTAAGAACATTCTTCATGGTCATTAGGAAATTTCATGGATTTGTAAATATTAAAAGTTACCTTATCCTCATTGACCTGCATTGTAAGCTCACCTTTTTGGACATCGATCATAGTCTTACCTGTGGCCAGGAAGGGTCTCCCAAGAATCAAAGGCACATTGCAGTCCTCTTCCATTTCTAGAATGATGAAATCCGCTGGAAAGATGAACTTGTCCACCTTGACCAGTACATCTTCTATGACCCCTTTAGGGTATGTGAGAGAATGGTCAGCCAGCTGCAAGGTAACTGAAGTCGGCTTCGCTTCCCCCAAACCTAGCCTTTGAAAGATGGATAAGGGCATCAAGTTTATGTTTGCCCCTAGATCACACAAGGCTTTTCCAAAGAATTGGCTCCCGATTGTGCATAGAATGGTGAAGCTCCCAAGGTCTTTTAATTTGGGAGGTAGCTTGTTTTGTAAGATTGCACTACACTCCTCTATGAGAGCTACTGTCTCATAATCCCCTAATTTCCTCTTCTTGGACAAGATGTCCTTCATGAACTTCACATAACTCAGTATTTGTTCTAATGCCTCAGTAAATGGAATGTTGATGTGAAGCTTCTTGAAAATTTCCAAGAATTTTTGGAACTGAGCATCAAGCTTCTGCTTTGCTAGCCGGTTAGGAAAAGGTGGAGGTGGTGTTATGGGCTTGTCCTCCTTCTTCTTGTCTTCAACCCTTTCCCTAGCCATTTTCTCATTTTTCTCAACCTCATTGCTCACAACCTCTTCATCTTGAGCCACCTCAATTTCTTCTTCAAGTTGTTTGGTCATTGGATTACCTTCTATCTCCTTCTCACTCCTCAATGAGATAACCTTGCAATGCTCATTAGATGCACCCTTGGGATTATTGATGGTGTCACTTAGAAAATTCCCTTAGGGTCTGTTATTTAGAGCTTGGGCAAGTTGACCCACTTGAGTCTCAAGATTCCTTAATGAAGCTGCTTGACTTTGCATTAAAGCATCGTGGGATGCTAGCCTTGAATCAGTCTTGGTCATGTAATCTTGTTGACTAGTCATAAACTGAGCAAACATCTTCTCCAAACTAGAAGTTGAAGTCGATGTTGAAGTTTGGGCTTGAAGGGGGCTCTGTTGTTAAAATCCTGGAGGAGCACGAGGTGCTTGATTATGCTGATAAGATGAGGAAGAGCCTTGACCATTTCCACCCCATGAGAGATTAGGATGGTTCCTCCAACTGGGGTTATAAGTATTACCAAACACAGTGTTGTGACCCGGTTGATGGAATTGACTAGCATATTGTACACTTTCCAGGCTATCCGTACAATTAGCAGTGGAGTGATGATCCCCACAATGATCACAAATCTCAATTGTGATATTAGCCCGCTTGCAACTGAGTTGACTCCCATGGTGTCAATTTTTTTAGAAAGAGCAGCCACTTGAGTTGAAAGTGACGTGAGAGCATCCACCTCCTATATGCCGACAGCCGTTCTCCTAGGAGTAACCCTTTCTGCTGGCCACTGATAGTTGTTGTTAGTCATTTCTTCTAACAGGTCATAGGCTGCATCCACTGTCTTGCTCATAATAGCCCCTCCAGCTGTTATATCAATTATGGATTGAATGGATGTTGTCAAGCTGTTGTAGAAGGTATGCACTAACATCTATTTTGTAATACCATGGTGGGGGCACTTCCTTAACAACTCCTTGAATCGCTCCCATGCTTCATACAAGGTTTCTCCCTCAAATTGCCTGAAGGACAAGATGTCATTCCTGTACTTCATTGCCTTCATAGGAGGAAAGAATCGATCCTAGAATTTCTGAGCCAGCTCTTCCCAGGTAGTGATAGAATGTTCTGGTAAAGAATGAAGCCATGCCTTGGCCCTATCCCTCAAGGAAAAAGAGAAGAGCCTTGCATCATCAGTCATCCCATGATGCTTGAAAGTATCACATATCTCCAGGAAGTTGGCTAGATGAGCATTAGGATCATCATGGGGTAAATCTCCAAATTGCACATTATTCTGAACCATCTGAATAATAGCAGGCTTGATCTAAAAAGTCTGTGCTTGGACAGCTGGTCGTCTAATGCTAGATCGAATTTCTCTAGCATTTGGGGTGGCATATTCCCTTAAAGGTCTTTCAGCATTTGCCTCCTCTACCATCTCCGATTTGTTAACCAACATTGGTGCTTGTGCTTGTACTTGTCGTTCTCTTAGCAATCTATGAAATGTCCTCTCGATCTCAGGATCGTAAGGAAATCGAGACACTCCTTGAGTTTTTCGCATACAAAAGCCAAGTACCTGAAAATCAAAAATTACAAAACAAAACAAACAAAACTTGAAATAAGAATTGTGAATAGATGTAAGAAATAACACAAAATCTAAACTCAATCCCCGGCAACGGCGCCAAAAACTTGTTGGTCCGTAAATCCGCAAGCGCACGGGTTGACAAGTAATATAAAGGAGAGTTAGAGTATCGTGTCCCAAAGGATTGATTAATTAGAAGAATGTTAAACTTAACCAAAATTCACAAATTTTTATCCAAGTAATCGAAGGAGAGTGGGTTGCAATTAAAATAACAACGTAAAGGAAATCAAAACAAGAGAGCACCAAACACCAAAATCACAAGAGAAGATGAGAATGATTAAAGCCTAGGGGTTCCTATTCACTTGCTACTTCAATGATTAATTGCAATTAACAAGCACCTAACAATGAAATGATATTTGTTAGCTAATAACCATCAATAGATAAAAGCCTATGTCTAGGTCAATTACCCATGTAAAACCTAGCTAATCCACTATGTGTCCATGTGAGTTAACATAAGAATCACTCATTGAGACCAATTATCAAACACTTGCCATGCATGACCAAAGGGTATGTGTGTATCCCCTTAGTTAAACATACATCAACCATATCATATCCATATTCACAACACCTTATTTCTAGTTTAATTGGAATATTAAAAATCATACAATTGATGGCCAATCAATAACAAGCACTAAGCATAGATATGGATGAACAAAATCAATTTCATTGAAAGGATACTCAACTAATTACAAATTAATCAAATCCATAGTAAGATCCTAGAGAGCTCCTAGATTAGAGTTTAGTTACACATTATCAAGGAGAAGAAAACAATTGTAATCAAATGATTCATCAAGTTACAAATCAAAAGAGAAAGAGGAAAGAATGAACAAAAAATGGAGAGATTCCAAGCTTGATCTTCCTCCTTGATCTTGATTCTCCCTTGTGTCACCTTTAATCCAAATGGGTTCCTCCTCCTCTCACTTGCCCTCTGGAATTTGTGCTTGTGTTCCAAAACTGAAGATGATCCCTTTCCTCCTCCCAAAAGTCAGAATATAAGGGTAAAATTTGTGTGCTAGGATTTTTTCCACGCCTAGGCGTGGTTATGAATCACGCGCCTTTCCTTTGCTTGCCACGCCTAGGCTTGACTTTACCACGCCTAAGCGGGAAGGCCTCTGTCTGAATCATCCTGAAAAACTGAGTTTGACACGCCTAGGCGTGACTTAACCGTGCCTAGGCGTGAATGTCTCTGCCTCTAATCCCTGAGAAACTGCAAGGGCCACGCCTAGGCGTGGATTTGTCATGCCTAGGCGTGGATTAACAGCACTTTCCTTTGATATTTTCTTCACAATTTGAGTCATTCTTCACATTCCTCATCCCTTCCAAGGTCTTTCTCATCTTAAATACCTATATCAAAACAATGATAAAGTCCATCAAACCACAATCCATACAACTTCGATAAATAAGATCTTCAAAGATTCAACTCTAAATCATTTGAATCAACAAGCTTAATTCACCAAAGTTATGCAATAATTGAACTTATGACCTTGAAAACTTAGGGATAGTATGCTCAAATACAATCACATTCAAGTGAAATAACTTCATTTTCTGAAGTTATCAGTTCATTCTAAATAATTCATATTTGCGAGTTAGAGAATTGATTCTTAACCTCTTTACTTCACTAGTACCCTCACTTGCAAAGTGTCCCATATTTCTTTGACAATTTTACAGTTTGAAATTTTGAAAAATTCGTCATACCCCAAAGCAGTGGTAATGATGTGTTTAGCTCTCAAATTATATTGAACTTTTTTCTTATCCTCATCAGACCATTCACTTCTTAGATTTTCAACTTTTACACCATTGACCACACATGTAGGAATAAAAGTACCATTTTCAATAGCATCCCTCACATCTAAATCAATAGCTTCAGTAAAAATTTTCATTATTTCCTTCCAATAGGCATAATTATCCCCATTGAAAAAGGGTGGTCAGTTTACAGAAGATCCTTCTGAAAAACTATTTGAAGAAGCCATGTTCTCTTGAAGCTGCTAAGCTCTTTATACAAAAGTCTAGCTCTGATACCACTTGTTACCAAGTGGCTTCTGTACTCAAGATAGGGGTGAATTGAGTATATAAAAAATTTAGCAAACACTTACAAAATAATTTTTATTGAAACTTTTTCTCAAATGAAATGAATAAATAGAGAGGATAGAGAGCTTTAAATGCAAAATAAACACATATAAAAATAAAATAAATTACAGGAAATAAAAGAGTATGAGATAAGAAGAATAAGCACAGAATTTATCCTGATTCAGCCACCAACCACTTGTGGCCTACATCCAGTCCTCAACAAACTATCTGAGATTTTTCACTATAAACTCAAGCTTAAACAAGTGCTTGCTACCTTTACATAACAGAACACTCTTCACACTTGGGGATACCTTACCCTTTTTGTTTTGAGCCTCAACAGATAAGGATACCTCACCCTTACAAAAACTTTAAGGGATACCTCACCCTCTTTACAATGAATCAGAATATAGTAGAAGATAAACTCTCAAAAGAATAAATAATACAACTCGAATCTCTAAGAAGCTCTTTAAGGATATATCAAAGTTTTGGTGAAAAAGAGCACAGGAAATATGTAAAAATATGAATCACAAATAAAAGCAAGAAAGAATTGTTTCAAATGATTGGGTGTATTTGAAAGATGACTGAAAGATATGTATTTATAGAGTATTTCAGAAAATAGCCATTGTGGGTATTTAATTCTCAAATTAAATACGAAAAAAGACGTTAGTTTCTAAAATTGGAACTTGTAGTTATTCAAATAACCTTTGTGTTATTCGAATAACTCCTTTTAAAAAACCCACAAAGAAACTGTTCCTGAGATATATTATTCAAATAACATAAATGTTATTCGAATAACTCTTTTGAAAAGAGTTTTTTGAGAAACACATTTACTCGAATAACACATGGGTTATTCGAATAGTTCATTTAGGAAAACCATTATGGAAAGCTTCTATTCAAATAGCAAGGATGCTATTCGAATAGCCTTTTTAAAAAACAGAGACGTGCAACTTAATTTTGAAATTGTTATTCAAATAACTCTGGAGTTATTCGAGTAACCCCTGATAGAAAAAACATTACTTGACTTGGTTTATTCAAATAATGAGTAACCCCCACATCACACAACCCCCGAACATTCTGATTAATTCTTACTTTGTTAAAAACGAGTTTTACACAATTTCCTCTCTTTTTCTATGCTCTTAATATTGAATCTTTGAGATATCTGTGACAAAGCTCCTTAGTGCTTCAATTTGTGATTATTTGCTCTTAGAGAGAGTTTCTTCTTCATCTATTTTTTATTTCTGTATATTGAGGGTGAGGTATCCCTCAGGATTGTATAAGGGTGAGGTATCCTTGATTGATTGAGGCTTGAGCACAAGGGTAGAGTTTCCCATGTGTGTGAAAAGTGCTCCTTATTGTAACGGTTGCAAGCACTTGTTCTAAGCTTGTTTTGAATAGTGAAAAATCTCGAACTGTGTTTCGGGGACTGGACGTAGGCCACAAGTAGTTGGTGGTCGAACCATGATAAATACTGTGCATGTTTTTCTTCCCTTATTCTCTTTTCTTTATGCACTTTATTTATTGATTCCTGCAATTTAATTATTGATTGTTCTTCCTTTTCTTATCTCTTTCACGTCCTTTAATATTTAAATTCAGCAAAGTTTATTTGTTTAAGGCTTTTGCGAAAGTTTTTGTTACTCAATTGATCCCCCCTCTTGAGTACTAAAAGCCACTTGGTAACAAGTGGTATCAGAGCTAGACTCTTGTATAAAGAGCTTAGCCGTTTCAAGAGAACATGGCTTCCTCAATTGGCTTTTCAGAGGGATCTTCCATAAACCGACCACCCTTTTTCAATGGGGATGGTTATGCATATTGGAAGAACATAATGAAAATTTTCATCAAAGCTATTGATCTAGATGTGTGGGATGCTGTCGAAAATGGCGCATTTATACCTACAAAAATGATCGATGGTGTAAAGACTGAAACTCCAAGGAGTGAATGGTCTGATGATGATAAAAGGAAAGTTCAACATAATTTAAAAGCCAAAAACATCATTACCACTGCCTTGGGGTATGATGAATTTTTCTGAATTTCAAATTGCAAAATTGCTAAAGAAATGTGGGACACTTTACAAGTTACCCATGAGGGTACTAGTGAAGTTAAGAGATCGAGAATCAATTCTCTAACTCGCGAGTATGAATTGTTTAGAATGAACTAAGGAGAAAGCATTCAAGAAATGCAAAAGAGGTTCACCCACATTGTTAATCATCTTGCATCTTTAGGAAAAAGTTTTACTAACGAAAATTTGATTAACAAAGTATTAAGGTGTTTAAGCAGGATTTGGCAACCCAAGGTAACAACAATTTCAGAATCAAGGGACTTGACAACCATGTCATTAGCTACCCTTTTTGGAAAACTTCATGAGCATGAATTGGAACCAAACATACTAAGTCAAAGTGAAGAAAACGACAAGAAGAAAAAGGGGATAGCTCTCAAAGCCATCACCTCAGTAAATGATGACAATAATGACGAGGATGAAGAAGGTACAGAAAATAATGAAATCAATGAAGAAAACTTTGGCCTCCTTGTAAGAAAATTTGGTAAGTTCCTAAAGAAAAAGGGGACACAAAGAAGACCACATTTTCCTTCAAAGAAAACCTACAATAAAGGGGAAGGAACTTCCTCGACTCCAACATGCTATGAATGTGGAAAACCCGGACACATGAAAATGGAGTGTCCAGTTTATCAAAAGAAAATGGAGAAATTCGAAAAGAAACCATTCAAGGAAAGAAAAGGAAGAAGAGCCTACATAGCTTGGGATGACAACGACATGGACTCATCTGACAGTTCAGAAAGCGAAGAAGCTCATCTATGTCTTATGGCCAAAGGAGAAGAAGAGGAAGATAGCGACAACGAGGTAAATTCTGACTTATTGCCCTCTTATGATGAATTACAAGATGCCTTCGAAGAATTACATAATGAATCACTTAGGCTTACTAAATTAATTTCTTCTTCTAAGAAAACAATTTCTTTATTAGAAAATAAAATCCTTACGTTAAATAAAGAAATTGAAGAATTAAAAATTGAAAATGAGACTTTGGGAATTATCGATGCATGCTCATCTCATTCCTCACATGCTTCTACTTCTTCATCTTGCTCTTTATGTCATTTGCTTGAGAAAGAAATTGAAGACTTAAAGAACACCTTTGCTAAATTCACTTTTGGGAGAGATAATCTAAATATCATATTAGGAAAACAAAGGGTTGTTTTTGAAAAAGCTGGAATTGGTTATAACCCGAAAAATCAGCATAAATCTTATAAAAATTTCTTTGTTTATTCAAGTACTTCTAGTAGTCTATTTATTAAATGTTTTTACTGTGGAAAGAAAGGTCATAGTGCTTCAACATGCAATGTAAGAAAGAATGTTAACACAAAAATTGGGACAAAAATGGTTTGGGTTCCAAAGGGTACATTGCCCAAAACTGACACTCAAGGACCTAAGAAAATTTGGGTACCAAAGGTTAAAAATTAAAATTGTGTTGTAGGTGTGCTTGAAAGCCAGGAGCTCAAATTGGTATCTCGACAGTGGCTGTTCCAAGCACATGACTGGAGACGACTCAAAATTCACCATGTTTATTCCCAAGAATCATGGACACGTTACTTATGGAGATAACAACAAGGGAAAAATTCTTGGAATCGGCAAAGTTGATAAGAACCCCAACTCCTCTATTGAAAATGTGTTGCTTGTTGAAGGCTTGAAACATAACCTTCTTAGTATTAGCCAATTATGTGACAAAGGAAATAAGGTAATTTTTTATTCAAATTGTTGCATAATTGAAGATAAAAAATGATAAGCATGTTAAATTCATTGGTCATAGAATAAATAACATCTATATGATTAGTCTTGACGATATATCTTCAAATGATGCAAAATGCCTTTTAAGTAAGAATGATGATTCATGGTTATGGCATATGAGAATTGCACACATTCACATGGATCACCTAAAGAAGTTAGTCTCTAAAGAGCTAGTAATTGGACTACCAAAGCTTAATTTTGTTAAAGATAAATTATGTGATGCATGTCAAAAGGGTAAACAAATAAAGGTCTCTTTTAAAGCAAAAAATATAGTTTCAACTACTAGACCTTTACAACTTTTGCACATGGATTTATTTGAACCCTCTAGAACTATGAGCTTTGGTGGGAATTACTATGCTTTAGTGATTGTGGATGATTTTTCTAGGTTTACATGGACTTTATTTCTTGCAAATAAAAATGATGCATTTCTAGCATTTAAAAGACTTGCCAAAGTTATTCAAAACGAAAAAGGTTTTCAAATTTCTTCTATAAGAAGTGATCATGGTGGCGAATTTGAAAACAATGTTTTTAAAAATTATTGTGATGAACATGGCATTAATCATAACTTCTCTGCTCCTAGAACTCCACAACAAAATGGAGTTGTAGAAAGAAAAAATCGTTCTTTAGAAGAAATGGTGAGAACTATGCTTAATGAGACTGCTCTTCCTAAGTATTTTTGGGCGGATGTTGTAAGTACAACTTGTTATGTAATGAACAGGGCCCTTATAAGGCCTATTTTAAAGAAAACCCCATATGAGTTATACAAGGGAAGAAAGCCAAATGTTTCATACTCTCATGTTTTTGGATGCAAATGTTTTGTTTTAAATAATAGAAAAGATAACCTAGGCAAGTTTGATGCTAAGTCTGATGAAGGTATATTTCTTGACTATTCAAATCATAGTAAGGCTTTTCGTATATATAATAAAAGAACTATGACTATTGAAGAATCTATACATGTTGCATTTGATGAAACTGACCCAAATGGATCGAGAAAGGATCTTGTTGATGTTGCAGAAGTATTAGCGGAAACACATTTGGATAGCAAGGAAAAAGAAATTAAGGAGCAAGAAGATAAACCAGCACAAGAGGATTCACAAGCTTTGGATCTTCCCAAAGAATGGCGTATCTCAAAACATCATCCGCTTGATCAAGTAATCGGTGATATATCCAAAGGTGTAAGTACTCGAAACTCTATTAGAAATGCATGTAACCACTTAGCTTTCGTTTCTCAAATCGAACCTAAAGGCATCAATGAAGCCTTTAATGATGAACATTGGTTTCTTGCTATGCAAGAAGAATTAAATCAATTTGACAAAGAATCCCATTATGCACTTTAGGACTAAGCACATTGAGATAAGGCACCATTTTATAAGAGATCATGTTCAAAAAGGTGATTGTGTGTTAGAATTTGTTGAAACTAATAATCAACTTGCTGATATTTTCACAAAACCATTACCTAAAGATTCTTTCTTTCATTTAAGAAGAGAACTTGGCATTTTGGATCAATCGTGCATTTAAAACCCTACCTTTGCTGCTCATTTATTGATTTATTGATCTTTAATTATTACTAACTTGAGCGTCAGAGATATCCTCAATTATGTTTTGCAGGTGCTCATTTAATTGGGTAAGCTTTTATTCTTCAAAAATGCATTCTGGACTTAATTTTCATGCTTTTCTGTCTAAGTTATTCGAATACCATGAGAGGGTATTCGAATACCATCATCTGCACGTATATTTTCATGATTTATAAACAGGTGTATTCGAATACCTTAGTGGTTATTCGAATAACCTGAAGCCTTTTGCTATCAGTCTTTAATTTCTGTTTCTGGGCATTCGAATACCTTAAGCAGTATTCAAATACCCTAAGACCTGGGGCCAACTCATATTGATCAATCTATTCGAATACCTGAAGAGGTATTCGAATACCCTTTTTAGTTGGCCCTGTCTTTTGTGTTTCCAAACAGCTGTATTCGAATACCAATTAAGGCATTTGAATACCTTGGGTCAGATTTATATAAACCCCCCCTTTCGTTAACCCGTTTCCTCACTCATTCCTTCTCTAAACTCTTGGCCTCCCCACTCACTCCTTCTTTCCCTCCTCCCTATTCGAATACCTCCATCCACCCAACCGTTCCATCTTTCCCACTCTCTTACCTTCAAACCTCTATCAATGGCATCCTCCTCCAAGTGTGCTCGCACAAAAATTGCGCCATGCAACAACCCGCTAGATCTATGAAGACTCTCCTCCAACCACGCAACCCTTGGACGGTTCATTTCTCACTTCCGGGATCGAAACCTTGTGCAACCAAAGTATCTTGATTTGGAGTTCTTCGAAAAAGAAGGAGGATTTGACTTCCTACACCAGCTGAACCTCCAGGGTGTGCTTCATTTTTGCTCTTATAAGGCGATCCTCTATCCTGATCTTGTAAAGATGTTCTACTGCAACCTGCGGATTGAGGGTCTGGAACTCCATTCTGATGTTAGTGATCAGCACATTGTGATCACTCCTCAGGACTGGGTTCACTTCTTTGGGTTAGAATCTGCTAGCCGTAACAACGAAGACAGTGAAGAGCTTGTCCAGCGGTTTGACAAAATTCGAGCCATTGAAGATGTGCTTAGACCTGGGTTGGCATTACCTCCGACTCAAAAGGGAGTCAAAGGGGGCATGATGAAGAGCCAGGACAGGCTCTTACATTATGCTTATACCCACATCCTCGCTCCTAGAGGTGGGAACTATGCCTACCTGAGTGAAGATGATGTGTTTATGCTGTGGATCCTGAAGAAAGGATACCAGATAAACTGGCCCTTCTTCATCATGAAGCACATGATGCGAGCTAAAGGAAAAGATCGATCAGAGTTACCTTACGGTGTGATCATCACTGCCTTCCTAGGCAAGTATCGTCAGATTATAGAGACCGAGTGCAAAACTCCGCTGACCCATCATAATGTGTTTGGTGCCTATACGCTAAACAGAATGAAGATGATAAAGACTGATGAAGGCTAGGTGTTCCCAGTTGAAGTTGACGATGATGAGGACGACCCCGCTGATTCTGCTGTCCCTGTTGCTATTGTCCCAGTAGCCCCTGCTGCCCCTGTTGTTGCCCCCGTAGCCCCTACTGCCTCTGCTGCTGCTGCCCATGCTCCTGCTGCTGGTTCAGTTACCTTGGATCAAGTCATGGCCACCTTACAGGCCAACCGTGCTTTTATGGAGGATAACCAAGCTTATCTGGAGCACACCTTCTCTGTCCTGTTTGACAGACTTGACGGTGTTGAGCGTGAGCAAGCTGCCTTGCGTGCCTTGCTATCTTCACGGGGTTCTGATTCCCCTCCTCCTCCTCCACCAGATACCTATTTCTAGGCTTTGTTCTTGTTTGGATGTTTCTTGTATTGGATGTTTATCCTTTTATTACGTTATGTATATTGGCAACATTCTTAATAACATCAGTTTCTCTTTATGCTTTTTGCTTCCTTTTATGCATTTCATATCTGTTATATCTTTTTTATTATGCCAAAGGGGGAGAAAAATATAACTATGAGAAAAGACAGGTTAAAATAACTAATGTTGGATTCCAACATTAAGGGGGAGTTGCGCACACACATCTCTGATATCAATACCTCTTCGTGTAAAGAGGAATGTAAGTCTCTTACCTTGTGAATTCCAATTATTTTTGTACTGATGCTTTTCTCAATGATAGTTTGTCATCACTACACAACAATGAAGATGTATTTTTGATGATAACAAACATGAGGATGATGAGAAGACCAAGTCCAAGTGTTTCAAGATTAGTTTTAGGACTTAGGATCTATCCTGTATGGAGCTGTCAATTAGATATCTCAATGGTTAATCTTAAAAGATCTAAAATAATCTGTTCCTTAAATTAAACTGAAGTTTTAAAATAGCTTTTGAAAGATCAAAGCTTTTAGAAACTGAAAATAAGCATTTCGAAGTAATTTAGAAAGGTTTTTCAAACTGTTTTTAACTGAGGTATTCGAATACCCCTCTATGGTATTCGAATAACCTGATTCATAATTCATACCTTCTATTTTTCCAAAAACAGAGGTATCTGAATACCCCTATATGGTATTTGAATACCCTGATTTCAGAATATACCTGTTTAAAAGAGGTATTCGAATACCCTTGACTAGTATTCGAATAACCTCAACTTGATCAGTTTTTTAATAAGCTTTTGACAGAGGTATTCGAATACCTCCTGCTGGTATTCGAATAACCCACGGGAATCAGCTTTGGGTGTTTGAAATTCATACGAGAATCAAAAGCATTTAATATTAAATTAATGCTCCCAATGGCTCTCTCTCATACGAAGCTCTATAAATAGAAGCCTGGGACACCTCTGATCAACCCCCGAACATTCTGATTAATTCTTGCTTTGTTAAAAACGAGTTTTATACAATTTCCTCTCTTTTTCTATGCTCTTAATATTGAATCTTTGAGATATCTGTGACAAAGCTCCTTAGTGCTTCAATTTGTGATTATTTGCTCTTAGAGAGAGTTTTTTCTTCATCTATTTTTTATTTCTGTATATTGAGGGTGAGGTATCTCTCAGGATTGTATAAGGGTGAGGTATCCTTAATTGATTGAGGCTTGAGCACAAGGGTAGAGTTTCCCTGTGTGTGAAAAGTGCTCTTTATTGTAACGGTTGCAAGCACCTGTTTTAAGCTTGTCTTGAATAGTGAAAAATCTCGAACTGTGTTTCGGGGACTGGACGTAGGCCACAAGTGGTTGGTGGTCGAACCAAGATAAATACTGTGCATGTTTTTCTTCCCTTATTCTCTTTTCTTTATGCACTTTATTTATTGATTCCTGCAATTTAATTATTAATTGTTCTTCCTTTTCTTATCTCTTTCACGTCCTTTAATATTTAAATTCAGCAAAGTTTATTTGTTTAAGGCTTTTGCAAAAGTTTTTGTTACTCAATTCACCCCCCATCTTGAGTACTGGAAGCCACTTGGTAACAGCTTCAATATTAATAAATTGTGCAACTTGGCTTATACAAGACATTCTTCACAAGATCGCGATATAGGACAATGTCTCGGTCCAGATCATTGGTGTGTTTGCATCGGTCTATCTCACAATACAGAGGAGCTATCAACTACCTATTGAGAGATACCCGCACCCCGAAGCCCTCAAGGTCAACAAGTAACCTACACTAGTCTATTCGCACCCGCACTAAGGTGTGATTCATCTCCTAGGCATAAAGCCTTACAACAAAGTCCACCAGACTTTCACAATGCATGATGACTTAATACATATTCACGTATATTCTACAATAATATACTTTCTCCATAATCGCGCCATAATTGGCTCAATTAATTATCAACAAATCCTTGGTCCCACTTATGGATCCACAACAATACATTGTCTGATTCTCAATTGCAAAAGCATACTTTTAAGATTTGATATAAAATTACGTTTTAACTTCAACAATTTCCCTATTAAGTCTCTCTAGAGGATTTCTCTTGTATTTTTCACCTAATCTTTGTTGTTCTAATTAAGCAAGTCCTTTACTTAGTTCTAAACATAACTCACTTAGGGTAATTATTTCAAGTTTCTCAAAACCTCACTTACACTCATGTTATTTCTTTTGGACGAAAAATCACTCTAGGTCATAGTATAAAATTTTTGTTCTTTGTTCTTTCCATTTTATGAATTCCTAATTAACATCTAATCCTTTAATTAATTAAGTTTCCATCTTAACACAATTTTTTGTCATTGTTTCTCTATGAGGTCGTGAGCTCTAAGGAGCTAGGAACCTAAAAATTCTCATCATTAATTTCTTAATTAATTAATCTCCTAACTTGTCACAAATTTTTTATCATGAACACCCCATTGATGGTGCTTAGTCGTGAGCCTCAAATAAAGGGGGCAAGGAGCCCTTGCTTTCCATACATGATTCCAATCCATTCAAATAATTTCAAATCCATCAAATTATACATTAACAAGTAGCAAAATCATACAAGATAATATAACCACAAACTCAATCACCAAGAACAATACAACAAAGTGAGCAACCCTAACTTGGATTCCTCACTATCAAGACAAAAACATGTCTCTCACTACCATGATAGGTTGAAGAGGATGATCTCCCTCTTACCTAATAAGAAAACAAGAAAAGGAAACTCCTTGGTGCTTCTTGAAATTCATCCACCAACACCAACAAAACCCTAGGATGTCCAAACTCACATAATCAACAACCAAAGCTTGAAAAGAGAAGTCCTTGATCACAAAGGTGACCAAGAATCATGAAATAGAGAAGAGAAAATAGAAAAGTCAAGAACTTTACCTCAAAGCTTCAAGTTTTAGGGCTTTATGGAAGAAGATGAAGATGGAAGAATCAAGTGATGGTCACAAAAGGAAAAACCTCCAAGGTGATGAGAAGATGCAAGAAATAAGGTTGGTTGAGCAAGAAAGTTTGGATGGCCAAAAATGGTGGGTTTGGCCATGGGAATGGGGAGAAAATGGAGAGGAAAAGTGAGCTTTTTGAAGATGGTTTTCAACAAGAAAGAAAACCTTCAAATGAGATGTAGCTTCAAGCAAAGTAGTTACTTGAAATTAATCAAACATGGTGAGTGGAGAAGGTGGTGTTGCCATGGACATGGAGAGGAGGGGAAGAAGAGAAAATGTGAAGGAGAAAAAAGTGAGAGAAAATAAAATGTGGAGAGCGAAAGTGATAGAAAACTTTTGAAATTTGAAAAGTGAGTGTGTGTTTTTAGTGGAAAGGTGACAATTTGTGTCACCTTTCCCCCTCATTGTCGTGGAGTCCCCCAAGGGAGGAGAGAGAGAAGTTGGCTTCCTTGAGAAGCTTTGTGCACTTTTTGAAAAAGTCAAAGTGATGATGTCACTTTGATGATGTCATTAAATTACTCTCTAGAAACGATAACTAACATTCTACTAAAGCTATTATCTAGTGGACAAAAATTACAATTAACAAAATCAGTATTTATTGTCTAATGGATAATAACACGTACCATGATTTTTATTTATTAGATAAAATCTCGAAAAACAAAAACTTCGTAAACTGTGTCCGCCCTCGGGTTTAGTAAGATATCCCATCAACGTTTTCATAGTCTAAGGTTTTCCAGTCTCAGGAAAAATATTTTATTTTCTCAGCTTCGCTCAGTGTGCACGTAAATTGAGAAATATATTAAAATAAGCAATGTCACTGAAAAATTCACAAAAATCACAAATATTATAAAATGACTATTTATCATGAAAGAAATAATTTTCGGGGTGTTACATGTTACATTATTGGCCATGTAAGCAAAAGATAAAGAAATGTAAAAAGTTTTATAAAATGGTATTATTTCGTCTGTATTTTATTTATAAAAAGTAAAGTTATGTAGTGTTTTGCTTGAAATTTATTTTCTACAATGAATGCAGCTGGACATAGCATTGTTTAAAAACTAAAAAAAAGTAAGCTAGACTGCTCAAGAGTTTAATAATAGATCATTGAGTTGTTCAAAAACTTCAAATAAGTAGACTAGAGTGTTCAAAAGTCTAGTAATAGATTATCTAGTTGTTCAAAAACTTGATAGATGAAAATCATGTTGTCCAAAATCCTAATAAATGACATCAAATTGTTCAAAAACTTATAATATAAAAATCATGTTGTTTAGAAACATGATAATGAATTTCAAGTTATTCAAAAGCTTGGAATATGAAGATCATGTTGTTCAAAAACATGATAATGGACTTCAAGTTGTTCAAAAGCTTGGAATATGAAGATCATGTTGTTCAAAAGCATGTTAATGGCTTTCCAGTTGTTCAAAAACTTGGAATATACATGTAATTGGCAATGACAATGGTTTCGATGATAACAAACAAGAAGATGGTTACAAGATCAAGTCTAATAACCTTCAAGACTAGTAATAGGACTTAGATCTTATGTAAAGGTAAAAGGATTCACACTTAAGCTCCAAATCTATTTTTCAAAGAACCCAAGATAGCACACTATGTTTCAAAGTTTTTTTCAAGTTGTTAAAATGAGTTTTAAAATCACAAGAAATGGCTTTTTAGTGTTTGAAAGCTTGTTGGATTGATTGAAGGCATTTGGCTTAAGATGGCTAAGTTTTTCAAAGTTGTTTGAAGCCAAATAATCGATTATTAGCTTGCCATAATCAATTATTGAACTTAAAAGGAATTATGTGCCTCTTTATTTAAAAGCCAATAATCGATTATACCAAGTGGATAATCGATTATTAAGTTCTAGAGACTCATTTCTTTTGTGTTATCTTGATGATAATCGATTATGGATTCCAATAATTGATTATTTGGATTTCCAAATGAAGTAATAAACAGCTAGTAGCTCGCATTAAATGCTTCGAACCACCTCCCAACGACTCTTTAATGACTTAGGCTATAAATACAAGTCACTAGGGACTTAAAGTGAGAAGAAAATCATTTTGAAAGAACTTATTGAGCATTTAATACGAACTTTACCAGCCTTCAATACTATTACTCTGTTTTGAGCTAAAAAGTGTGATCATTCTTCTATATATAGAGCTTCAATTTGTATAATCCACTCTTGTAAGAGTGTCCAATCCATTTATTCTCTGATTTCTTTTGTAAGAGGGTGAGGTATCCTTCAAAAAGAGGAAAGGGTGAGATATCTCTTAAGAGAGAAAAATGGTAAGGTATCCCTAGTAGTGAGGCTTAAACACAAAGGGTGAGGTATCCCAAAAGTATTGTGAATACTCTTGGTTGTAAAGGTTGCAAGCACCTATTGAAACTTGAAGTTTAGTGGATAAATCTCGGGTGAATTACTTGAGGATTGTACGTAGGTCACAATGAGTGGCTGAACCAAGATAAATCTTGAGTTTGCTTCTCTCTACTTTATCTCCTTTACATCTGTGCTTTCTTGTTATATGCTTACTTGAATACTTTACATCTTGGCTAGTTTATTAGTGTGAGAAGTGTTTATTCTCATCTATCTATTCATCTCTAACAATTAATTGCTTCAACAAAAATTGATAAACAACTGTTTTTGGAAAAGTTTGCAAAATTCTTTTACAAACTCAATTCACCCCCCTCTTGAGTTTGAAGCCACTTGGTAACAAGTGGTATCAAAGCTCAACTCTTGTGTAAAGAGCTTAACAACTTCAAAAGGAGCGATGGCTTCTTCAAATCCTTTTTCATCGGAGGGTGGTTCTATCAATAGTCCTCCCTTTTTCAATGGTGATGGTTATGCTTATTGGAAAGAATGAATGAAATTTTTTATTAAAGTTATTGATTTAGATGTGTGGGATGCTATAGAAAATGGTTCTTTTATTCCTACACATGTTGTTAATGGTGTAAGAGTTAATACACCTTAAAGTGAATGGACCGATGAGGATAAGAAAAATGTTCAATACAATTTAAGAGCTAAAAACAACATTACCACGTCTTTGGGGTATGATGAATTCTTTAGGATCTCAAATTGTAAAACAACCTAAGAGATGTTGGACACTTTGCAAGTCACCCATGAGGGTACTAGTGAAGTGAAGAGATCAAGATTAAACACTTTCACTCATGAATATGAGCTCTTTAGAATGAACCAAGGTGAAAGCATTCAAGAAATGCTAACAAGATTCACTCATATTATTAATCATCTTGCTTCATTGAGAAAGACATTTCTTAATAAAGATCTTATTAATAAAGTTTTGAGGTGTTTGAACAGGCATCAACAACCAAAGGTGACGACTATTGCGGAATCAAGGAATATCTCTAACATGGCCCTAGCCATACTCTTTGGAAAGCTTCAAGAGCATGAATTGAAGTTGAATAGACTCAATCAACATAAGGAGCTTGACAAGAAAAAGAAAGGAATTGCTCCCAAGGCCACTTCCTCCATACTTGATGATGATGATGAAGATGATGAAAATGACTAGGAGAATCTTGAGATTAATGAGGAGAACCTTAGCCTTCTTGTGAAGAAGTTTAGAAAATTCTTCAAGAAGAAGGGAATTCAAAGAAGACCTCCCTTCCCTCCAAAGAACATTTATCCCAAAGGGGAAGAAACTTCGCCCACTCTCATATGCTATGAATGTAACATCCTCCTTGACCAATTAGCCTTAATTATTGTTATAGAAGCTTAATAACACTTGTATGAGTTACTTGTTAATTTTTGTGATTTTTTGAGCTAGTTTAGTATAATGTCATAACATTGAATGTGAAAAATAGGTCATATTAGCTCAAAACTTAGCACAAACTATTTAGATGATATAAATAAATATGAAAACTTTATTTCTAGGTTACAAATATTTAGAATGAGTTGTGGTAAATTTCTAAAAATTAACTGAATTAGTTTGGTATTTTTAACAACACAAAAAGAGTAATATAGCATAGTGACTATTAATGGCGTATAAAGATAATCATTAAATAATGAATATGGAAATTAAATGAAGTCCTAGAATTTTCATTAACACTTATGGAAAAATATAAAATTCGTCAATGGAAGATCAAAGTATCCCTAAGAGATAAAACACTCCATTTAGCCATGAAAGTCAAACAACCTTATCCCTCCAACAACTTTCTCCACCGTCTTTGACCTTTTTACCTCCTTATGTCTCATTTTCTCTTCATTCACTTGGCTAATAAAGGAGGAAAAAGAGAAAAGAAAAAAGAGAAAAGATAGAGATAAGAAAGACAAGAGATAACAAAGCATGAAGAAAGAAAAGGAAGAAAAGGAAGAAGGAAGAAGAAAGAGAACAAGAAGAGGAATAGAACACCATTAACAAAGGAGTATAGGTAGGGTTTTTTTTATGTATAACACTGTCATACTCTATCCTTTCTTGCTTCTTAAATTCTATATGGATAGGTTGGTTGAGAATTCATTTTGATTTTCTTTAAAGAATTAGTTATGTGCGTGTGTGCGTGTGTGTATGTGTGTGTGTGTGTGTGTGATTGATGAGCTTTTAGTATGGATATATATATACACAACCATTAGAGTTTGAGATTGATGATATATAGAATACCATGGGATTGATTCTTATTGATTTACCACATAGTTTTTAGTTCAAATATATATGTGTTTTGGTTTGATGATATGTTGATAGAATAGATAGAAAGAAATAAGAGTTGCTAAGTTAGAGTTGTTTTCTGGTTTGAAATGCAACAAATAATCAATTATCAGCAAGTGATAATCAATTATCCATACCCAGAAACTCTGTATTCGCAAGTGATAATCGATTAGAGCCAAGGTGCTAATTGATTATCAACTTCCATAAAACCAGGATTTTGAGTGATAATCAATTAGACCAAGGGTTCTAATCGATTATGCTCTTCTAGAATGACATATTTGTGAGCAATAATCGATTATGAACTTACAGAATGCCACTATTGGATGATGATAATTGATTAGAGCAAAGTGTTAATTGTTCGCCCTTTTGCTAACTGCAAGTGCACGAGTCGCATAAGTAATATAGTAAAGAGTATGAGAGCATTCCCACAAGGAGTACGATAATTTCTAAAGTCAACTATTAACCAATAGCTTAGTTAATACTATTCAAGACCATGCAAATTTGGAAAAGAGTGTTTAACTTAATTTAAAGACTTAAATGCTGTAAATTGGGAATTAAAGTTGATGATTAGAGAATAGGGAATCCTTCTTCACCTCCTACTTCAATTGATAATAAGCAATCCTTATAAGCAACATAAATGAAAGGATTAGGTTAGCTTAAGAATCTAACTTAGTTAAAAGTTTATGTCTAGGTCAATCAACCATGTTTCATTTACCTAATTCACTATGTTTCGATGAGAACTAGTGTAAAATCCACTCATTAAGATCTATTCTCAACAATTACTATACATGACTAAGATGTATATTCTATCCCATTAGTGAATCAACTTATCCCACTATTAGAATGAAATCGAACATGCATCAACCATACATATGATCTTAAATTCAAATGCCTATGTTTAGATTCATTAAATTTCAACACATCACTTAAAAGCTGATACAATCAAGAGCATTAAGATCTATATAATTGAACAAAACCAAATCATCTATATAAACTCAGGATTACAAAATCATTCAATATCCATAGGAGGATCCAAAGAAATTCCTATATACAGCTTAGCTAGTCATAAAACACGAAAATATATGGCAATAGATTATGTTCATGATAATGGAAAAGAGGAAGTAAAAGGAACGGAAAAGAGATGCTCAATGATGATGATCTTTGATGCTTGAATCTTCCTCCAAGATGAAGATAGCCTCCAACCTTGGCTACTTCTGCTTCCTTTCAACCCCACAACGAAAACCTAGCAGCTGTTCTCTGAAAATGTAAAAAGCTCTCTGCTAAAATATGATAAAATAATATTTATAGGCTCAGAAAACAGAGTCACTCCACAACATTAACAAGCCAATGCCACGGTGCGTGCGTAAATTAGGTCACCATGCCGCGACATTGATTCCATTATGTCGTGGGGTTCAAGCTTCGGGTCTATTTGTTTGTAGCATGGGAATGCATCACGCCGCAGCATTGACAAGCTTGTGCCGTGGCGTTGTATGTTGATCTTCACCCTTGGCTTTCTCTTGGGCTTCCTCTTCCAATGTTGATCAAAATCTTCCAAGTTTCTATTTGATTGGAACCTTTCTTGCAATAGAGAAATCACCAATTCAATAACAGTTACAAATGTACTTGATTTATCAAAGATTTGGAAATATTTCCTCAAAATCATAATGAAAGACATCAAGATTGAATTAGATGAATATGAGGCTAAAGTCTTCCATTCATACATAAAAACAAGGACTAAGCAATCAATATAGCACAAATATAGGGTGCAAATAACTACAGTTTGTGGAGTTATCACATCCCCAAACCTAGATTTTTGCTAGTCCTCGAGCAAAACAAAGTACAGTTATATACACTTGCATTGATCAACCTTGCTTAACCTGTATTCAATAACTTTTTACATTCCACTTTCACTTATGAGCATACACATGAATATAAATCATAGAATCCACAATATTGTAATTCAACTCTCTCTCTCCACTAATGTAAATCGCACATAATTGAGGATCAAAAGGGTCTTTAACTGCTTATAATGTACGGCCAATGGTATGGGTTAAAGAACAAAAGGGAAATTATTTAACACAAACATTGAGAAACACAAACATTGAGAAACATAAACATATGATTTCAAGACTTGAGCCACCAACTAATACAATTAGGGTATGCTGGTGAACTAATAAGACTCTCTAGAACCATTCTTTCATTTGTCTTGCCTTTTGGATTTTGGTTTTGGAATTTCTTTTCTTTTCTCTTTCTCTTTTTTTTTGTCTTTTTTTTTCTTAACCAATTTCTTCCACAACATATAGTTCCTTCAAGCCACTTTTATACTGACACAAGCACTTATACCCTTTAATCACAGGACTCAAACTAAGAAATAACATATTATGCACTCAACAAACTATGGTAGTAAGATCGAAATGCAATGTGTTCACATACATTTAGAATGGTTACAAGGTAAGGAATATGTAGTTGATGAAAAACATATAAGGCCAAACCTTTATCAAGCTTCAAAGGAGACCAATGGATATGATCATGTAAAAGTAAGCTTTTAAGGCTCAATCTGTCCAAACAATGTCCTAATCATTTCCTCAATCATGCACAATCTAGGATTTCACCTCAAGAGGGTTGAAAAATAATTTCAAGGATAATTGAAATTTTCACATGTACAATTCATAAACTTTCTCTAGACAAGAATTCTTAACATTTTCAAAGTTAAACAAACATGTAAGTGGGAAACGCATCTTGCATAAAAAGAGACTAGATAGCTTCAGCATGCTTCAAAGATTGCATATGGTTTCACAAGAATATGAAGGTCAATTTGCATCCATATCTATCATTGGGCAACCATTTCACACTAGTTGTTGGCAACATGATATCCTTTAAATTTTTTTTTCTTCAATATTTTCAATCATACATAAAACCATTATGACTCTTGATGTGAAAGGGAATGACAATTGTATATTGAATGGAATTTTCATTAAATTTTTATCAAGATATATGTTCCTATGGATATTATCAAAACTAACTATCAACATTAGTCAAGTCAATAGCCACAAAAAAAAATCATAAACATAAATAGACGTATTAAAACACATACATATGATACTAAACTAAACAGACTAAGATAACAATAATACTACTGCATACATGTACATCAAAATAAACAAACTTAGACATCCCCCAAATATAAGGGAAACAGTGTCCTCACTGTACACAAAATAACATACAGTAATATCATACTAAAAAAATACAATAAAAGAAAACACCTTGAATGCCACAAGGCTAGATGTCTGTATCATCAGTGTCTGTGGCCTCATCATTTACATCCTCCTCTAGAATGGGCTCTACAGCATCCTCTCCATCTCCATGTGCATGTGCAGCCCCCTGATCTTGCGGCGGCTAGTGAGGGATAGTTACAGCCACGGGCAGGAAGTGTGGGGTAGGAAAGTCCTCCATGGGAAGCTGTAGGTGCTCCGCCATCCATTATTGAGTCCGAATGGTGTAAGTTAGCATGGTTGTCATATGTGCCACCTAGGCCTCCATGTGGGTGCGCCATGCTACGTCATCTGAAAGGGCTGCCCTGGATAGTACAGGAGCTTGCCTCTGTTTAGCTGGTGCTGGGGCTGGAGCTGCTCTCAACCTCTCAATAAATAATCATTAAAAGGTTGTTTCACATCAGTGGTCTCCTCATGTGGCCCCGAATGTACAGACTGCCTCCGACAAAGTATATGAATAAGTGAAGGGAAGAAAAGACTCCTGCACTTCCTTGCCGATCTCCTGATTTGATCATAGATAATACGGGCAACGTCGATTAAGCAGTGCTCAAGGGTAGCATAGATAAGGATAACCCGATCACGAGTCACCTCTGATAAGTTTATTGATGGCAGGATGCGGGTACTGATGAAGTGGTACCAGACCCTAGCCTCTGGTATCAAGCAAGATCGGGGGAAGAACCATGGCCTGTTGGTTTGCACACTCAAGGTCCAGACCACAGGCTGTGTCTCAACAGTACAAATCTTGGCAGTGACTATGGTGAGGTTAATCCCCTCCTTCAGCTTACACTAGAGGAACTCGGTATACTCGCAGACCAGTAGGGGAGGTGGCAAGTTCATTGCAACTCTGATGAGTAATGGGGAATAGGAGACATGGCGTCCCACACTATAACTGTAGTGGTCTCTGGGTCAAGAACGTCTATGTTCGCGTAAAACTTGTGAACCAATGGAAGCTCTACCACCTCCGGGTGTTTTGCAAAATCTCTCCATTTAAGTTGGCTGATGGTCCTCTCAATGTCATGATGGATGGTGTCCCTAAAGGAAAATCCATGCTCCGTAATTACTGGTTTGGTAACTATTGTTGTGTACTTCTAGGCAGCCACTGCCGAGACGAATCTCCTCTCATCAAACATAAGAAGAGGAGATGGCTCCCTATTACGCTGGTTGGAAGAACCTCGTTGGCATTTAGGAGCCATGATGGACCTGAAAAAGGAATTACAAAATTCAAAATTGAATAATCAAAAGTATCAATACATTTAAAATATACAATTTTGGAAAATCTAAGCCACACGTCGCGGCATTCATTAATGCTCAAGGACACGTCACGACATTCATAATCCATGTTGCGGCATTCAAGCAAATCCAAACCCACGCCGTGGCATTCATGAATAATGTCGCAATGCGCATACAAACTGAACCCAGAAAACACATGCAACAATAGGGAAAGCTAATATCATGCATTCCAGGCAGAATTTTAAATAGGAAACTAACCTAAAATATAAAAGCACTTAACCTATTAACACAAATTCTTAACAGAAACTAAAACAACAACAAATTTAAATAAATAAAACTAAACAAAACAAGAATATAAGAAGAAAATCACAACATACCTTGAAATAGTGGAGGAGTAAAGCTGGAAGGGGATTACGGGCTGGGAAAGCAAGAAAGGTGAGAGAGAAATGCAGAGAAAACAGAGGAAAGTGAAGAAAATGAGATCAAATGGGATAGGCACACAAAACGTTGCAGCGTTTAACCTAACTTGCCTCTTTATGTCGCGACGTTAAGATTCCTACGCCACGGCATGCATTAAATTCCCTCATAAATTAATTATTTAAATAATTACTATTTATTATTTTTTTATTATTATCATTTTTATTTTTATTTTTATTTTTATTTTTATTTTTATTTTTATTTTTATTTTTATTTTTTTTTTTTTACAGAATCTTTGTGGACGTGACAAGGTTCACGCCGCGGCGTGAGGAGTCTGTCTGTAGAATTTTGCAGCAAACTTAGTTTTGCTACCACTTCTACTTTAAAACAATCCACAACACCTGCAAAACATGTCTACAAGGTTAAATTATAGAATGTAATACAAAAATATAATAAAACCAAAAATTCAAGGTATTGACATATTCAAGACATAAACCTAGGATTAAACACTTGGGTTCCCTCCCAAGCAAGGCCTTATTTATAGTCCCGGCAAGACTTTGCAAACCTCAAGTTGGAGTTGTCAATGTGAGGGAGGTCTTCCCTTTATAAATCTCTCCTCTATAGTAAGGTTTTAGGTGCTGACCATTAACTTTAAACCTTGATAAGCTATCCGATGGAGCAATCTCTATGGCTTCAAAGGGGAACACTTTTATCACCACAAATGACCCCGACCATCTTGATTTAAGCTTTCCAAGGAATAGCTTGAGCTTGGAATTGTAAAAGAGGACTTGCTGACCTTCTTCAAATCTCTTTTGCACAATCTTCTTATCAAGCCAGAATTTCACATTCTCCTTGTACAATTTTGCATTCTCATAAGCTTGTCGCCTAAATTCATCAAGTTTATTGAGCTGTAATAGTCTTTTCTCACCAATAGCTTGCAAGTTGAAGTTTAGCTACTTTATTGCCCAATAAGCATTATGTTCAAGCTCAACCGGTAGATGGCATGCCTTCCCAAATACAAGCTTATACGGAGACATGCCAATAGGGTTCTTATAAGCTGTCCTTGTAACGCCCTTTTTTGGGAGGGAACGTCACATTGTCAAATCAAAAGGAAATGCGAAAAATAATTTTTTTTTTTAAACAATTAAGACCCGGTTCATTTAGTTCAACATTAACTTGCTTAGTACTTTAATACGTGAGAAAAATTAGCGGTATATTTTTTTTTCCTTTTTAACAATGCGGAATATGAAAAATGGTAAAGAACAAAACGGTAAACAGAAACCCACATCTGAATAACATACATGTACATAAATATTTAGATGCCAAATATAATTTAGATACAGCCTAGAAATTTCCAAAAAGCAAAACTATACCTGCCTATGGATTTTACATATACATCCACCAGAAATATCAAAATATACAGCCCACCAAAAGTAATACATCGAGGCCCCCAAAATAAAACACTGGATCAGCAGCTACCAGTAACATCAGTCCCTCAGATGAGGAGGGACCGTATCCGGGTCCTCAGCAGGATCCTCCTCTTCAGAGGAAACCTCCATGGGAACCACGGAACCATGAGCAGGAGCCCGAGCAGTAGAATCAAAAGAGTCCTCCCAAGGGGTGTAGTAACGGTCACCCTACATCTCTCGGATGGGTAAGTAGAACTCCAGTCGCAGGCTGACATGGCAGGTGAGGATCGGCGCCTCATGACGTCTCTAGGCAAGGGAAATCGATACATCTCCCATATAGACACAGCGGTCAGAGCTCAGGTTGATGTGCCAGCACTCTGGCCCTCCGAGGAAGGTCAGACGCATATCGCCGTGAAATTCGCGCATGCGTGCCTCCATGCTCCATAATAGATACTAGTCTTGCTCGGGCCAGAAGCCAGGAAAATCGGGAGCTTCAGCTTCCGTGCCGTCGTCTTCGGTAGATACAGTATACACACAGGCAACAAATAATGGAAACACAGAAAAGAGGTAAGACACCCTACCATCATTACCAATTATGGCAGGCAGGAATAATACGGCGCATAGCGCCCATATAACAGTCCCAAAAATAATAACAACAATAATAGGCAGATAGTACACATCCGTAGCAAGCAAATTGAGTTCCAGAGGCATTTTTTCATAATAATAATACAACAATTTCAATTCACATAGGGTAGTAGTCATTAACAGTAAAATATCTCATGATGCACATGCATACGGTATTCAAATTTCTTACTCCATGGAGCTAGACTCAAACAGTTGGAGAGAAAGATCAGGAGACGTGTCTGTAACGCGGCTCCTGAGGCCAAGGTGCTAAAACTCAACAGTTTTCTACGTGCACATATAGGCATTGTACAGACAGTCCACGCTCGATCACAACATAGGACAGTGTCTCAGTCTGGATCGTCGGTGCATTTGCATCGATTTGCCCCACGGACTGAAGAGCTACCAACTGCCCACTGTGAAGGACCCGCACCCCGACGCCCCCAAGGTCATAACACGACCTACACTAGTCTATTCGCACCCGCACCAAAGTGTGTTCAATCTCCTAGGCAACTCGGCTTTACAACAGTCCACAGGACATTCACAATGCATAAGACCCTATGCATGAACATGCATGGTCAACATCACATACTATTCCATAATATGCCACAATTGGCTCAAATAAGCATCGACACCACATTGGTCATTCATATGGTCCCACAATATCATAATATTGAAATCAAATAAGGTAGTACATTTTCAAGGTCCATTATGCACTCTTATTCAAGATTTGTCATTCTTACAAGTATCCATCACTAAGTAAGTTTCCATAATCGATTGAATTTCCTAACGTAGTCTATTCTCATAAAATTTCTCTTTCGAGAGGAATTCCCTTAGCAAATCCAGTTCCTTACATTATTTTATTATTTACCCCTCTTTTTTTTTGTAATATCATCATATGGAAGTCTTAGCATCATTTCACAATTATCTAGCTGATCCTGCTATGGGCGCCTAGGTGCCATATCTGTAGCGCCTGGGCTCTAGTTGAGCACCTAAGCGCTGAACACGAAGCGCCTGAGCGCTAACCAAGCCGCGTTACAGGAAAAATTCTCTGGGCAAAGAGCGCCTAGACGCTCTATGCACAGCGCCTGAGCACTAGTGCATTAACAAGGGTTCTGCAGAATCCATTTCTACAGAACCGTGGCCCATCCAATCTCAAGGTTTTATAATCATTTACCAACAATCCAAAGCGTGGTTTATGTCACCAAAACACACATTACAAATCCATATAATCACACAAATCAAACAACTACAAAATCATGGAAATAACACAATATGACAAGGAGAGTAATCCAACATGGATTCCCTCATCTACAACAACACACAAGACATTCCCTTAACCAAGATTGGTTGAGGCGGATCATCTTCCTCTTACCTATTTGGAAGACAACACAATAGTGGTACTCCTTCTTGCCCTAAGTTTTCGTTTTCCCCCTTCAAGAAAAGCTCAAATGTGAGTAACTTCCACAATGTCCACTCAAACCATGAAAAATGGGTTCTTGGTCACCTAGGGGACCAAGAGAAACGAGAATAGCAAGAAAAATAGGAGAAAGTTGAAGACTTTACCTTAAAGCTCCACGCTTTAGCTTCAATGGTGGAAAAATGGAAGAGGAAGAAGAAGAAGAACCAAGGAGATATCAACAAAAGAGAACTTGGAGTGGTGGAAGGTGAAAGGAAATGGGTTTGATTTAGCAAATCATGGAAATGGTCTTCCAAAGGGTAGGTGCACGGTGGAGAAGGAAAAAGAAGAGGAGAAGAAATAGTGTTTGAAGAGAATGAGAAGAGAGAAAATATTAGGAAGATGAAAATGAACATTGAGCTCCAATATTGCCTCTGCCGTGGAGAAGAGTGAGGAGGGAAGAGAGAGAAAATGTGTCCAATAGGAAGCTTCTTGGAAGCTTCCTACAATGGGCTTTCAAATAACTCTATTTTTATTTTGAAAATAAGGCTAAAGGGGTTTGACACAAGGTAAATTTTGAATAATGTGATAAAAATTTTATTACTTGATGTTATTTATTGGACAATAGTTATAGTTGGCAGGAGTCAGCATTAACAAATCTGACAGATAATTTTTTCACATTGTTTTATTATTTTATTTGTTAAAATTTCTCGAAAAATGTAAAACCTTGTAAATTGTATCTGGCCTCGGATTTAGTAAGATCCTCCGTCGATGTTTCCATAGTTCAAGGTTCTCGGAGAGAACATCTCATTTCTCCGGTTCCGCTCAGTACATACATAAAACGAGAAATATATTAAAATATTCGACGTTTCTGAAAAAATCTAAAAAAATTTCCAAAAATCTAAAATATTATAAAATAATCATTTGTAATTAAATAAACACTTTTCGGGATGTTACAACACTCCCCAACTAAAAAGGAATTTTATCCTCGAAATTTATGTACCCTAGAAAAGATATGATGTTGCTCCTTCATCTTGTCCTCCAGTTCCCAGGTTGCATCACTAGTCGTCTCATTCTAGATCACCTTTACCAATGGAATCTCCTTGCCTCTAAGTTGCTTTATTCGTCAATCCTCAATTCTCTCAGGAGGCGCCTCATAGGTCAGGTTCTCTTTTAACTGTACTGTGTTCGGTGCTATGACATGACTTGGATCAGGCAAATACTTGCGAAGTTGTGACACATGGAAGACATTATGTATGTTGGAAAGAAAAGGGGACAAGGCTATCTGGTAGGCTACTGGACCTATCCGGCGAAGAATTTGGTAAGGTCCAAGGAATTTTGGAGTGAGTTTCCTAGATTTCAAAGCTCGGCCGACCCTAGTCGTGGGTATGACTTTCAAGAATACATGCTTACCTTCCTCAAACTCAAGAGGCTTTCTCCTCTTATCCGCATAACTCTTTTGCCGGCTCTGAGTAGCTCTCATCTTCTCTTGAATCATCTTGACCTTCTCAGTCGTCTGTTGAATGATATCTGGTCCAATCGCGAGACGTTTGCCGTCTTAGTACCAACACAAGGGTGTCCAACACCGTCGTCCATACAGAGCTTCATAGGGTGCCATCCCAATACTTGAATGGTAACTGTTGTTGTAGGTGAATTCTATCAATGGTAGAACGTCATCCCAACTTCCAGTTTATTCTATAGTACAAGCTCTAAGCAAATCTTCTAGAGATTGGATCGTTCTTTTAGATTGACCATCGGTTTGTGGGTAGTACGCTGAACTTAGACGTAACCTTGTTCCCAACGATGCCTGTAGACTCTGCCAAAATTTTGAAGTAAACCTCAGATCCCTATTCGAAACAATACTTGTAAGCACACCATGCAGTCTAATGATCTCTCCAATGTACAGTTGGGTTAACTTCTCCAGACTGTACCTTATGTTGATCGGAAGGAAATGAGTTGACTTTGTGAGTCGATCCACTATTACCCAAATCGAGTCGTGTCCTTTCTTTGTCCTTGGCAAACCCACAAAAAAATCCATTGCAATGTTGTCCCATTTCCATTCAGGAATAGATAATGGTTGCAACAGTCCTGCAGGTCTTTGATGTTCCACTTTAGCTTTTTGATAAACTAGACAAGTCGATACGCATCTAGTGACATCGCTCTTCACCCCATGCCACCAAAACAACTTCTTCAAGTCTTGATACATCTTTGTTATGCCCGGGTGCATATTCAGCTTGCTGGTGTGAGCATGATCCACAATATATCTTTTAAGCTCTTGGTCATGGGGAATATAGACTCTACTCCGGAATCTCAAAATCCCATCCGTTCCTTCCTCGAATTCCGTCTCCTTGCCTTGCTTCATTTGCTCTCTCACTTCTTGCAAGCTTTCTACTTTTCACGTATGTCCCCCATTAGCTCACTTGAGATGGTGACCATATTCATAGAAATTCTTCCGGGTTCCAACTTAACAAATGACTAAGTATCTCTAAACTGTTCGATAAGTTCTCTTTCCTTGATCATCAGGGCAGAAACACTGACAGCCTTTCTACTCAAGGCGTCAGCCACGACATTCGCCTTGCCAGGGTGGTACAACAACTGAAAATCGTAGCCCTTTAGGAATTCTAACCATCTTCATTGTCTCATGTTAAGCTCCTTCTGGTCATACAAGTACTTCAAACTTTTGTGGTCACTGAAAATGTTGAACGTTGCTCCATAGAGAAAATGTCTCCATATCTTCAGAGCAAAAACCACAGCTGCTAGTTCCAAATCGTGCGTCGGATAGTTCTTCTTATGCACTCACAAGCGAAGCATAAGCTACCACTCTTCTGTGTTGCATAAGAACAGACCCCAATCCCTGGTATGAAGCGTCACAGTACACCTCGAATGGTTCATTCAGATCAGGTAGTACCAATACTGGTGAGGTGGTTAACCGTTTCTTCAACTCTTGGAAACTTTGCTCGTAGCTATCAGTCCATTCAAAAGCTTGATTCTTCTTTGTCAGCTGAGTGAGCGGTCCAGCAATTTTGGAAAATCCTTCTATGAACCTTCGGTAATACCCGGCTAAACCCACGAAGCTATGAATCTCCGTCACTGACTTCGGTTGTTCCCACTGTAACACTGCCTCCACTTTTGACGGATCCACCGCAACTCCTTCCTTTGAGATCACATGGCCTAAAAACTTAATCTCATCAAGCCAAAACTCACATTTCTACAGTTTGGCATACAGTTCTTTCTCCCTCAGAGTCTGGAGAACTATACTGAGGTGCTCGGCATGATCCTCCTGATTCTGGGAATATGTCAGGATGTCATCGATGAAAACGACGACAAACTTGTCTAAGAAAGGACGAAAGATCCTGCTCATGTAGTCCATAAAGATAGCAGGTGCATTCGTTACACCAAACGGCATCACAAGGTATTCGTAATGACCGTATCGGGTACGAAAAGCAGTCTTGGGTATATCTTCCGTCTTCACCCTTATCTTATGGTATCCAAATCTCAAATCGATCTTTGAAAATACCGCTGCTCCCTTCAGTTGGTCCATTAGGTCGTCAATTCTTGGGAGTGGATATTTGTTCTTGATTGTCAACTTGTTCAACTGCCTATAATCCACACACAATCGTGAGGTACCGTCCTTCTTCCGAACTAACAACACTGGTGCTCCCCACGGTGATACACTTGGTCTGACGAACTGTTTCTCCAAAAGCTCCTCTAGCTGTTTCTTAAGTTCTGCCAATTCCGTCGGTGACATCCGGTAAGGTGCTATAGACATGGGGCCAGCTCCCGGCACAAGGTCAATAGCAAACTCTACCTCACGCGTTGGTGGTAAACTAGGAACCTCTTCGGGGAAGATTTCAGGAAATTCCTTCACCACAGCAATAGTGCTCAGATCAGCCTCGCTCTCGACTTTCAAAGAAGATAGTAGCATGTATCCTTGAGCTCCTTCTTTCAAGAAAGCTCGTGCATGGTTAACTATCAAGTATCTAGAATCTTCATCCATAGGAAAGACTATGGTTTTTCTAGGGCAATCTAATAGAACATGGTTGGAAGATAATTAGTCCATCCCCAAGATTATATCTAATTGTGAAAGAGGTAAACAGATCAAATTGACAGAAAAGATTCGACCTTCAACGATTAGGGGACACTTCAAACAGACTTTGGTAGTAACTATTGGTTTGTCAGTAAGGGTTGAAACAGTCAAATCAAAGGGTAGTTCAGACACAGGTAAGCCAAGTCGTAGCACACAGTCATATGAGATGAAAGAATGGGTTGCCCCAGAGTCATACAGTACTTTTAAAAGATTACCTTCTATGGTGCCTTCTCCTTGAATCAAGTCTTCGAATTCAGAGGCTTCAGCTCCGCTCATGGTGTAGACTCGACCTCCAGTTTGCGGTTTCTTGGCTTGAGTTGCATTGATTGAAGGTTCAGCCTTTGCTTGGTTGCAATCTCTAGACACGTGGCCCGGTTTGCCACATCTGAAGTAGATAAATCCCTTGATCGTGCAGTCTCTCGTGTGATGGTCTTTTCCACACTTTATGCATCTCGAGGGATATACCACATTTTGACCAGTTCAGTTCCTAGTAGAACCTCCACCAGAACTTCCACCGGTTTGTTGCTGACTTCCCATTGGTCGGGAATAGGGCTTCTTTTGGAAGCGGTATGAACCACTGCCTCCACCTCTTTGGAACCTCGCAGCCCAAAGTTCTTGCTCCTCGAGTCTCTAGCCTGTTCCAAGGCCTCAACTTCACAACACGTATCCAACAGTTTTGAAAACACCTTCATTTTTAGGGTGATCACAGCCTTCTTCACTTCGTATCTTAGTCCCTCAGTGAACTTCCAGTACTTCCAAACTTCATCGGTTTGATGCTGATAATGCGTCAAAAACTTCTCCAAGTTCTCAAACTTGGCCGCATACTCACTAACGGTCATGTTTCCCTGTTTCAGGTTGAGAAACTCCATCTCTTTCGCATGTCTCGCATTTGCAGGAAAGTACTTATCCAAGAATTTGTTCTTGAACACGTTCCACGTGATGTCAATTCCTTCAGCTTCCAGTGCTCTCTGAGCTCCGTTCCACTAGTCTTCGGCGTTACCCACAAGCATGAAGGTAGCATAGTTCACCTTCTTGTCTTCGGCACAGTTCATGCCACGGAAAACTTTTTCCAGCTCTTTGATCCACAAACTAGCCTTATCTGGATCAAATTCTCCCTTGAATTGCGGAGGGTTGTGGCGACGAAACTCTACTAAGTTCTGTGCATCGGCAGTCGCCTCGAGCTATTAAGCAGCTCTCTCTTGTTGCTGAGCAGCACGTTCATTTTGTTGCGCGATGACTTCTGCCATCCTCTGCATCGCTTCTATAGCGGCTGCTATTTCTTCACCTCTTGCCATCTTGCTTTTCTCTTAAATCAGATTACTGAAAAACATAAGGAAAGTCAGAGGGATTCATTCAGAATATCAATCACAGAGATTCACACAGCACAAACAAGACAGACTCACACACAAGACCCAAAGAAACATAAACCGGGACTCTGATACCAACTTAAATGTAATGCCCCTTTTTTGGGAGGGAATGTCACATTGTCAAATCCAAAGGAAATGCGGAAAATAAATTTTTTTAAACAATTAAGACCCAGTTCATTTAGTTCAACATTAACTTGCTTAGTACTTTAATACGTGAGAAAAATTGGCGGTATATTTTTTTTCCTTTTTAACAATGCGGAATATGAAAAACGGAAAAGAACAAAATGGTAAACAGAAACCCACATCTGAATAACGTACATGTACATAAATATTTAGATGCCAAATATAATTTAGAAACAGCCTGGAAATTTTTAAAAAGCAAAACTATACCTGCCTATGGATTTTACATATACATCCACCAGAAATATCAAAATATACAGACCACCAAAAGTAATCCATCAGGCCCCCAAAATAAAACACTAGCAGCCATCAGCAGCTACCAGTAACATCAGTCCCTCAGATGAGGAGGGACCGTATCCGGGTCCTCAGTAGGATCCTCCTCTTCAGAGGAAACCTCCATGGGAACCACGGAACCACGGGCAAGAGCCCGAGCAGTAGAATCAGAAGAGTCCTCCCAAGGGGTGTAGTAACGGTCACCCCACATCTCTCGAATGGGTAAGTAGAACTCTAGTCGCAGGCTGACATGACAGGTGAGGATCGGCACCTCATGACGTCTCCAGGCAAGGGAAATCGATACATCTCCCATATAGACACAGCGGTCAGAGCTCAGGTTGATGTGCCAACACTCTGGCCCTCCGAGGAAGGTCAAATGCACGTCGCCCAGAAATCCGCGCATGCGTGCCTCTATGCTCCATAATAGATACTAGTCTTGCTCGGGCCAGAAGCCAGGAAAATCGGGAGCTTCAGCTTCCGTGTCGTCGTCTTCGGTAGATATAGTATACACACAGGTAGCAAATAATGGAAACACAGAAAAGAGGTAAGACACCCTACCATCATTACCAATTATGGCAGCCAGGAATAATACGGCGCATAGCGCCCATATAACAGTCCCAAAAATAATAACAACAATAATAGGCAGATAGTACATCTGTAAGCAAGTAAACAGTTCCAGGCAGGCATTTTTTCATAATAATAATACAACAGTTCAAATTCACATAGGGTAGTAGTCATTAACAGTAAAATATCTCATGATGCACATGCATACGGTATTCAAATTTCCTACTCCATGGAGCTAGACTCAAACAGTCGGAGAGAAAGATCAGGAGACGTGTCTGTAACGCGGCTGCCGAGGCCAAGGTGCTAAAACTCAACAGTTTTCTACGTGCACATACAGGCATTGTACAGACAGTCCAAACTCGATCACGACATAGGATAGTGTCTCGGTCTGGATCGTCGGTGCGTTTGCATCGGTTTGCCCCACGAACAGAAGAGCTACCAACTGGCCACTGTGAAGGACCCGCACCCCGACGCCTCCAAGGTCATAACATGACCTACACTAGTCTATTCGCACCCGCACCAAGGTGTGTTCAATCTCCTAGGCAACTCGGCCTTACAACAGTCCACAGGACATTCATAATGCATAAGACCCTATGCATGAACATGCATGGTCAACATCACATATTATTCCATAATATGCCACAATTGGCTCAAATAAGCATCAACACCACATTAGTCATTCATATGGTCCCACAATATCATAATATTGAAATCAAATAAGGTAATACATTTTCAAGGTCCATTATGCACTCTTATTCAAGATTTGCCATTCTTACAAGTATCCATCACTAAGTAAGTTTCTATAATCGATTGAATTTCCTAACGTAGTCTATTCTCATAAAATTTCTCTTTCGAGAGGAATTCCCTTAGCAAATCCAGTTCCTTACATTATTTTATTTTTTACCCCTCTTTTTTTTGTAATATCATCATATGGAAGTCTTAGCATCATTTCACAATTATCTAGCTGATCCTGCTATGGGCGCCTAGGCGCCATATCTGTAGCATCTGGGCGCTGGTTGAGCGCCTAAACGTTGAACACGAAGCGCCTGAGCGCTAACCAAGCCGCGTTACAGGAAAAATTCTCTGGGCAAAGAGCGCCTAGACGCTCTATGCACAGCGCCTGAGCGCTAGTGCATTAACAAGTGTTCTGCAGATTCCATTTCTGCAGAACTGTGGCACGTCCATCCTCAAGGTTTTACAATCATTTACCAACAATCCAAAGCATGGTTTATGTCACCAAAACACACATTACAAATCCATATAATCACACAAATCAAATAACTACAAAATCATGGAAATAACACAATATGACTAGGAGAGTAATCCAACATGGATTCCCTCATCTACAACAACACACAAGACATTCCCTTAACCAAGATTGGTTGAGGAGGATCATCTTCCTCTTACCTATTTGGAAGACAACACAATGGTGGTACTCCTTCTTGCCCTAAGTTTTTGTTTTCCCCTTTCAAGAAAAACTCAAATGTGAGTAACTTCCACAATGTCCACTCAAACCATGAAAAATGGGTTCTTAGTCACCTAGGGGACCAAGAGAAACGAGAATAGCAAGAAAAATGGGAGAAAGTTGAAGACTTTACTTTAAAGCTCCAAGCTTTAGCTTCAATGGTGGAAAAATGGAAGAGGAACAAGAAGAAGAACCAAGGAGATATCAACAAAAGAGAACTTGGAGTGGTGGAAGGTGAGTGGAAATGGGTTTGATTTAGCAAATCATGGAAATGGTCTTCCAAAGGGTAGGTGCACGGTGGAGAAGGAAAAAGAAGAGGAGAAGAAATGGTGTTTGAAGAGAATGAGAAGAAAGAAAATATTAGGAAGATGAAATTGAATATTGGGCTCCAATATTGCTCTGTCGTGGAGAAGAGTGAGGAGGGAAGAGAGAGAAAATGTGTCCAATAGGAAGCTTCTTGGAAGCTTCCTACAATGGGCTTTCAATTAACTCTATCTTTATTTTGAAAATAAGGCTAAAGGGGTTTGACACAAGGTAAATTTTGAAGAATGTGATAAGATTTTTATTACATGATATTATTTATTGGACAATAGTTATAGTTGGCAGGAGTCAGCATTAACAAATCTGACAGATAATTTCTTCGCAGTGTTTTATTATTTTATCTGTTAAAATTTCTCAAAAAACGTAAAACCTTGTAAACTGTGTCCGACCTTGGGTTTAGTAAGATCTCCCGTCGACATTTCCATAGTTCAAGGTTCTCGGAGAGAACATCTCATTTCTCCGGTTCTGCTCAGTATATACGTAAAACGAAGAATATATTAAAATATTCGACGTTTCCGGAAAAATCCAAAAAAAATTTCAAAAATCTAAAATATTATAAAATGATCATTTGTAATTAAATAAACACTTTTCGGGATGTTACAGTCCTATAAGCCCATAGTACATCATTTAGTCTTCTTGAATAGTCCTTTCGAGATGGACACACTGTCTTTTCTAGGATTCGTTTGATTTCACGATTGGATTACTCCACTTGCCCACTTGTCTGTGGGTGATAAGCAGTGGCAATCTGATATGTTACTCTTGGCGAGGAGAGCTTCAAAATGATTATTACAGAAATATGACTCTCCGTCACTGATAATGGCCCTAGGTATTCCAAACCGGGTGAAGATCTGTTTTCTCATAAAGTTAATCACTACCTTAGAATCATTGGCAGGAAATGCACACGCTTCCACCCACTTGGACATGTAGTCCACTGCCACAAGAATATACTGATTCCCAAAGAAGGGGATAAAAAGGCCCATAAGGTCAATGCCCCAAATGTCAAAAATCTTAACTTCTGAAATGGAATTGAGGGGCATCTCATTCCTCCTCGAGATATTCCCCTACTTTTGACACTGATCATATCGTTGCACATAAAAATGTGTATCCTTGAAGAGAGATGGCTAATAAAAGCCAGACTGGAGCACCTTAGTTGTTGTCCTCTCACCACTATAATGTCCACTGTACAGAGAAGCATGACATTGGTTCAAAATCTGCTCCACTTCCTCCATAGGCACACACCTTCTCAACATATGATCTGGACACTGTTTAAACAAGAACGGCTGATCCCAGAGGAAGTGCATGACATCATATAAGAATTTCTTCTTTTGGTGAAAGGTTAGATCAGGGGGCAACACACCACTCATAATGTAGTTTACTAAATCTGTGTACCATGGACATGATTGAGTTGTGGTAGCAAAAAGGTACTCATCCAGAAATGTCTCTCTAATTATGATCAGTTTAACTTGACATTCTTCATTTTCTAGTCTAGAAAGGTGGTCTGCAACTTGATTCTCTACCTCTTTCTTATCACGAATTTCCAAATTAAATTCATGCAACAATATGACCCACCAAATTAACCACAATTTTGCATCCTTCTTGCTCACCAAGTATTTAATTGCAGAGTGATCCATATAAACTATCACCTTAGTGTCCACCAAATATGCTCGAAACTTATCGAATGTAAATACAATAGCCAACAACTATTTTTCCATTGTGGTGTAGTTTAGCTGCGCATTATTAAGTGTTTTGCTAGCATAATAAATGGAGTGAAACACTTTATCCTTTCTTTGCAACAAAATTGCACCCACAACATAATCACTGGCGTCGCACATTAGTTCAAAAGGTAATTCCCAATCCGGAGTGGTAATCACTAGAGCTGACACAAGTTTCTTCTTCAGTTCCTCAAATGCAACCTGGCATGATTCATCAAAAGTAAACTGAACGTCTT
Organism: Ormosia emarginata; assembly: GCA_029884605.1. Taxonomy (NCBI): domain Eukaryota; kingdom Viridiplantae; phylum Streptophyta; class Magnoliopsida; order Fabales; family Fabaceae; genus Ormosia; species Ormosia emarginata. Next base: position 7,903,485 of record JAQQTP010000074.1, read on the forward strand.
TCTCCAAAAGATTGCAAAGAGGCTTAGCAATCTTAGAAAAGTCTTTAATGAACCTCCGGTAGAAACCGTCATGACCGATAAAACTGCAAATTCCTTTTACTAAATTTGGCAGAGGAAGCTTGCCAATCACCTCTATTTTTGCCTTGTCAACCTCCATCCCTTTGATAGAAACTTTATGACAAAGAACTATGCCTTCTTAGACCATGAAGTGGCATTTTTCTCAATTTAGGACAAGGTTGGTCTCTTCACATCTTTTCAAGACGGATGAGAGAATCTGCAAACAACTTTTATAATTGTCTCCGAACACTGAAAAGTCATCCATAAAGACTTCAAGGTAGGGGTGGAAATAGGTCATTCATATAACTATATATAATATAATATAATATATACTATTATAATAGTTATAAATTATAATTATAATTATAAATTTATTACAATATATTAATATATTTTTTAATTAGATTTTAACAAAAATTAGTAATTAAAACCTAAATTAGTAAGTTAGAATAGAAATAACATATTTATCAATATATTTAATGTAATATATTTATTAGAATGAAAATAATAAATTAACATTCACCTCCTACTTTTATAGATGTTCACTACTTTCTTGCTCTAGTCTTTGGTCGATGTGGGACTTGGAGATATACCAAGTTACAAAATTTTGTAACTTGGTATATCTCCAAGTCCTACATCAACCAAGGACTAGAGTAAGAAATTAGTGAGTATCTATAAAATTAGAAGGTGAGTGTTAAGTTATAACAAAGGTTTATTGGCCTTGAATAGGCCTATTGGTTTATTTCAAGGCTTAGGCTTGTTAGCCTATGTAAAGGCATATGACTTATGTGATTGGCCATTGACTCATGAAGAACTTTGTTTTGATGATAACAAACAAAAAAATGTTACAAGATCAAGTCCAAGACCTTCAAGACTAGTTATAGGACTTAGATCATTATGTAAAGGTATAAAAGGTTCACACTAATGCTCTATAAATACTCTTTTCAAAAAACTCAAATAGCACACATGTTTTCAAGGCTTCAAAATAGTTTTTGGCTTTCAAAGAAACAAACACAAGTGCCCAAAAGCTTATAAGATCATTTGAGATCAATTGGCAATGTTCAAAAGCTACATGAAATGTTTTTCAAATGGCTTATTCGAATAACAACTTTGTTATTCGAATAACCAAAGTCAAAAAAGTCAAGAAATCTCATCTGGGGAAGCTTTATTCGAATAAAGGTTCAAAATCATCAAGGCGCGTAAGTTATTATTCAAATAACCATATTCGAATAACCAAATGGCTATTCGAATAACATGTTCATCATAAACAAATTTTTGAATGTCTTATTCAAATAACAAGGTTGTTATTCGAATAGCAAGTTTTTCTAGAAATCATTTTTTAAAGTGGTCATTCGAATAACATAAGTATTATTCAAATAACACGTTCCAGAGGCAAATTGCCTCTATGCTATTTAAAGCCTTATTCGAATAACAAAGTTGTTATTCGAATAAGAGCTCGTTCCAGAAAACGAAATAAATGGCTAGTTTACTGCCATTAATGCTTCTCCAACCACCCCCAACGATTCTAAATCTTAATTGGCTATAAATATAAATTGTTGGGCATTTATGGAGGTTAGAGAATCAATCTGAAAAACTTGGTAGAGTATTAATTTGAGCTTTAATAGCTTATTCTTTACAAACTCTATTTTTGAGCTTTAAAGTATGAATACATAGATCTATAAGCTTCAATTTGTGTTATCTACTCTTTGAGAGAGTTTCCATTCATACAAACCTTGTTGAATCTATAAAAGAAAGGGTGAGACATCCCTCAGTTTATAAGGGTGAGGTGTCCCTTGAAAGAAGAGGCTCAAGCACAAGGGTGAAGTACCCCAAAGTGTGTTGAGTTCTCCAACTTGTAAATGTTGTTAAGCACATGTTTGAAGCTTGAAGATACAGTGAAGATCTCGGGTGTTTACTTTAAGACTGGATGTAAGCCACAAGTGAATTAGTGACTAAACTAGAATAAATCTTGTGTTTGATTCTCTAATCTCTATTCTTTAATATTGTGCACTGTTTTATTGGTATTGCTTGAATACTATCTTTCTTGGTTGTGATATTTGTGAGTGTAAGCATTTGATCCTCTCTATTCATTTATCTCTATTATTCGATAGCTTCAATGAAAATTGATAATCAAGTGTTCTATAAAAGATTTGTGAAAATATTTTATAAACTTAATTAACCCCCTTCTTGAGTATTGAGGCTATATAAAGGAAGGAAACCAAACATTTCTCACCTTTATGTCTTTGGTTGCAAATGTTTTGTTTTAAACAATGGAAAAGATAACCTAGGCAAGTTTGATGCTAAATCCGATAAGGGAATATTTCTTGGTTATTCACTTAATAGTAAATTCTTTCGAATTTATAATAAAAGAACTATGACTGTTGAAGAATCAATACATGTTGCTTTTGATTAATCTAACCTGAATGAGCTGAGAAAGGAGTTTGTTGATAATGTTGCAGAACTTTTAGTAAGAACACACTTGGAGAATCAAGAGAAAGAGCCCAAGAAGCAAGAAGAAATACCCTTTGATCCCTCAAGGCAAAAGGATTCAGAAATCATAGACCTACCCAAGGAATAGAGAACATCAAGATATCATCCTCTTGACAAGGTGATAGATGATGTATCAAAAGGGGTAATCGCTTGAAACTCTCTTAGAGAAGCATGTAATCATTTGGCTTTTATCTTTCAAGTTGAACCTAAAGATGTAAATGAGGCCATTAATGATGAACATTGGATCTTGGTCATGCAAGATGAACTAAACCAATTTGAGAGAAATCAAGTTTGGGAATTAGTTTCAAGGCCCAATGATCATCCTGTAATTGGCACCAAATGGGTCTATAGGAACAAACTTGATGAAACAGGCTTAATAACAAGAAACAAAGCTAGGCTTATTGCTAAAGGTTATAATCAAGAAAAAGAAATAGATTATGAGGAAACAAATGCTCTCATAGCTAGATTAAAGGCCATTAGATTGCTACTTGCATATGCATTCATCATGGACTTCAAGCTCTATCAAATGGATGTTAAAAGTTCCTTTTTAAATGGTTTCGTACAAGAAGAGGTGTATGCGGAACAACCTCCTGGTTTTGAAGACTTTGAGCTACCCAACCATGTTTTTAAACTAAAAAAGGCCTTATATGGCTTAAAATAAGCTCCTAGAGCTCAGTATGAAATGTTAAGCAAGTTTCTTTTAGAAAAAAGGGTTCTCTAGAGGAAATGTTGACACCACTATTTTCATCATGCATAAAAAACATGATATACTTCTTGTTCAAATATATGTTGATAATATCATATTTGGTGCTACTAATAACTCTCTTTGTAAGGAATTTGTCAATATTATACAAAATGAATTTGAGATATCAATGATGGGTGAGCTCAACTTCTTCCTTGGACTCCAAATCAAGCAAACCAAGGATGGGACCATCATAAGTCAATCAAAATATTGCAAGCAGTTGTTCAAAAAGTTTGGAATGGACAATTCCAAGCACATGGACACTCCTATAGGCACGCCTTGTTATTTGGACAAGGATGAAGGAGGTAAATCCGTAGAAATCTCAAAATATAGAGGTATGATTGGCTCACTTCTTCATCTTACAGTAAGTAGCCAAACATTATGTTTAGTGTGTGCATGTCTGGTAGATATCAAGCTAATCCTAAAGAATCACACTTATGTGCTGTAAAACGAATTATGAAATATCTAATAGACACTTCACAAATGGGTTTGTGATACACTAAGGGTGCCTCATGTAGCCTAATTGGTTATTCCGATTCTGATTTTGCTGGATGCAAATTAGATAGGAAGAGCACTAGCGGGACATGCCTTTTGCTTGGAAGTTCACTAGTTTCTTAGCATAGCAAGAAACAAAATAGTGTGACATTATCAACTGCTGAAGCTGAATATATTGCAGATAGGAGTTGTTGTGCTTAAATCTTTTGGATGAAGCAACTACTTCTAGACTATGGTCTTGAGCTGGATCACATCCCTATAAGATGTGATAACACAAGTGCAATCAATTTGTCTAAAAATCCCATTTTGCACTCAAGAACAAGACACATTGGAATTAGACATCATTTTATTAGAGATCATGTTCAAAAAGGTGATTGCATGCTTGAGTTTGTTAAAACCACTAAACAAATAGCTGACATTTTCACTAAACCTTTGGCAAAGGATGCATTCTTTTACATAAGAGGAGAATTGGGCATAATTGATCTATCATGCATATGAATGAATGCTTGCATTTAATACCTTAATCAATGATTTATATCTCTTGAATTATTACTGACTTGGGCATTGAAGGTTCCCCTAAATTTGTTTTGCTGGTACTCCACAAGTTGGATAAGAATCCTCCTCTAAATCTGATGATGAAAATGTATCTAACTGATGCTTTTATGTCTATCTTATTCGAATAAGAAGAGTCTTATTCGAATAACATACTCCAGTAGCCCTCACTTTCATTATAAACATATACCTTATTCGAATAAGGTCTCCTTTGTAACACCCACCGTAGGGTGCTACATTTAAACATTATTATTACCGAATTACCCCTTCCATTATAACATATGCTTGGTAATGTAAATATGAGTTATAAAATTTCTTGATGTCGATAAAAAAAACTTAGCGAAAAATAAAAATATGAAAAGCATCATCACAAATAATTTACATCATTTACATTACATAAGTACTGTCAAAATTATTTATATACAGACCAGGTTCTCAAAAGTATTTGACATTATTTAAAACTAGCATACTTGCCCAAGTATGACTAGACAACAGAACACTCAGTCGGGTCCTCCTCAGATTCCTCAGCAGGTAGGAATCCGACTTGACGCGACATCTTACGAATAGGTGTCCGCGCAGACAACACAATACTAATCTCCGTTGGGATGTGAAACCTACCACCCCAATATCGTCTAATTGACAGCGAAAATTGAACATGTACATATATAGTTACAGAAAAGAACGAGTCTCCATGAAAAATCCTACTTATGATGACCGTCAAAAGTCCCTGATAAATGAGTCCCTCCTCATTGGGACTCAACCTCCAAGCACCAGCTCCACCATGGAACTGTAGTCGCACATACCCAAAGAAACTTGACCGGGATGCCATCTGATCAAAACTCAACTTCCTCTATAGGAATCTGCTCCTCTTCACCCTCTTATTCAATCCCTTGTTCAGCGTCTTTACAATATAAATATAATACAAAATAGGTATACAAAGAGGTGAGATCACTTACACCAATACCAACATGGTAGCATGGAGATAACATAAACAGCACATCATACAGATATATCATATCATAATTACAATCATGCCATCAGTATCATTTATCATCACAATAGATGAAATAAGCAATAATTACGATCATGCCCTCAGCAATATCCAAATATTCAACAATTCAATTATCATAAACAATAATTATAATAATGCCATCAACATTTTCCAAATATTCCATAATTCAATTATCATAATCGATAATTATGATAATGCCCTCAACATTATCCAAATATCCAACAGTACAATTATCATAACTAATATTCCTCAATTAATATATCACACAGATATAGATATTCAGATTATGCATGTGCACAAAGACTCAATTTCCTACTCCATGGAGCTAAAACTCAAGTCGGAGAAATTGATCCAAAAGATCTGTCTGTACCAACATGCCTCAGACCACGTGCCACTATTCTCATTAGTGTTTGCACATCTAGCATATATACGACTGTTTTTAATAGATCTTGATTAAGAATAGTATCTCGGTCAGGATCATCGGTACGTTACATCGGTCTAACCCACAGTATAGAAGAGCTACCAACTGCCCATTGTGAGCAACCCGCACCCCGATGCCCCCAAAGTCAACAAGTGTAGTACATTACGCATATCGCACCCACTTAAGAGGTGTACGTCTCTCCTAGGCAAATAGCCTTATCCAGTCTATCGGACCTTTCCAATGCATGTGCAATGCACCATTCTCAGTTCAAATTCATAATTCATAATTCATATTCAAGGTCCACACACTAGCCCATTTTCAGTTCAAGTTCATAATCTCATAATTTCTCATACAGTGTCTATACACTGGTCCAACAGTAATCCTACTGTATATTCAATCGCAAAATCATATTATCACGTTTTCATAATCATGCAACATTGTTGTCACGTTTTCACAATTTCACAACATTTCTGTCACGTTTCCAAAATCGCGTAGCGTTTTTCCATCGTTTTCTCAATCACGTAAAATTATTTCATCATTTTTCAATCGCATTAGCGATTTTTCCACAATATCTCAATTGCGTAAAAATATTTAAATACTTTCCAAATCGCGTAGAAATATTTAAACATTTTTTTCAAATCGCGTAGCGATTTTTCATCGTTTTTGCAATCACGTAACTTAAAAATCACGTTTTTAAGTTACATAAAACATTTTTCACCCTTTTACAACCACATAAAATATTCCTCACTATTCCAAACATCATTTTGGACTTTCCAAAAATTAATGTCATTTCCAACATCATTTTCCACATTTTCTCCTTTAAGAAAACCCTTCCACAATTTATTCTATAAATTCACCGTTTCATTGAATTAAATCAATGCTTCCAACTTAAAATTTTCTAACGCGCTCCAAAACCCAAAGGATGAGTTATACGTTAGTAAATTTTAAGTCACTAACGTATTCTTTATAATTCTAAATCAATTCTAAAAATCAATCCTCTTTAAAATAAATTGAGGTTCAAACACTTTCAACCTCTCTTTTCCGTTCATATACGAAAATTCCATTTTTCAAGTAAGAAATCACTTTGTTTCCATTTCTTTAATCCTTGTACTAGATCAATTACATTTCCACTTTGAAATCATTTTATTTCATAAAACCAAGGCATTACAAGCCTTCAAAAACTGTGGTACATGGCCATTGAAACCATCAAATATTTTTCCTTCTAAATCAACTAAGTTCCATTCATGTTTTAACACAAACAAAACCATTAAAACTCCTCCAAAAACTATGAGACATTTGTTCATTTTCCTTGCTTTTCTAAACATCCAATTTTACCATTCATGAAAATATTAATTTGTGAACACCTATTTTGTGGTGTCTTGGCCGAACTTCACATGGTCCTTGGAACCAAATATTTATTTTCTTTTCCAACAATTTTTATGGCATACATAACATATAATCAACATATTATATTTCAAGCATATCATAAAAGCAATAAAAATCATACTAATCATGCAAGTACAAATAAAACATGCAAAGTACATAAACCACATAAACATCCACAAATAATTACACAACCATGGATATGAATCCTCACATGGATTCACCATCCATCAAATACAAGATTCATCTCTCACCACCATACTTGGTTGGTGAGATGAATCTCCCTCTTACCTCTTGAAGAACCTCAAAAGCTCCTTGGTTTACTCCTTGAGTAAGTGATTCATCACCAAAAGCTTCTTAAAAACAAAATAAAACACAAGTTTATTAGCATATCAAGCTTGAACAAGGAGAACCATGGATCAAACATGGTTTAGAACATGAAAAAGAGATAAGAAGTGAAGTTTCCTTACACTTCACCTTAAAAACCCTAGAACTTTGCTCTTGAAGAAAGTCCTTGAAGAAGTTGGATTTAGGACTTGGCCTAAACTACAAAGTGTCTTACTAAACTACAAAGTGTCTTAGATTGAGGTATAGATTCAAGAAGTAAGGTTGTTTGAAATTTTTGAAGAGTGATGGTGGGTTCTTGGGGTCATGGCCGCGAGCTTGAGTGGAGAGAAATGGAGAGAAAAGTTTAAAGAGCTTAGGCTTTTGGAATGATCAATCATGGCCTTCAAACCTTGCTATAGCCTTAAGGCCATCACAAAACCGTCCCCCCCCCCTTCTTGCACTCTCAAAGAGTGACCAATTTCACTAGCTACCATTTTAAGCATTCTTAGCCATTGATTAGATCAATGGTTAATATTAATATAGATTCTAATTATAGCTTCTAGATTGTAAGACTTAATCTAAGCCATTGGATCTTTCTCCTTGAAATCCTTGTCATTAAATGTATCTCCAAAATGAAGGGTCAAGATCACCTTTTCATACTTTCCATCCAATGGTCATAATTGGTTCTAGCCATTTTATAAGACCAAATTTCCACCGTTGATTAAATCAATGGTGGATATCCAAAGGCTTCAACATTAAGCTTGCTTCCTATTGGTCCATCATAAAGCTGTCATAACCACTAAGGTTGACTAAGTAGTATTAATTTTTATTTTCATCTGCTATTACCCTTTGAACAATATTTTTACGGTATTTTTATTGTTTGATAATTAAATACAGTACAAAACACAATAAAAGAAAATTTGAAAAAATTATTTTCGGTTTTGGGTTTAGTAAGATCTTCCGTCCCCATCTCAACAATACAAAATTTTCTGGCTGCAGAAAAATTTTTACTTTTCCAGACCCACCTGAGCCCACGTACAACCCCCATAGGCCCACAGACAGCCCATGGATAATATTAAAATAATCAAAGAAATATAAAAATTTCATAATCATCCACAAAATCATAAAAATTATAAAACTTACGAAAATCAAATCAGATTACGTAAAATAATTAAAACTTAACAGTAATAATTAAAATACATAAGATTTTCCCCAGCCAGAAAATTATTATTTTCCTGACACGGAGTAAATCACACAAAACGATCAAATGTATTCACGGAATACTCAAAATAATTTTACAGTACACAGAAATCACTAAACAGCAGAATTCTATTAACTGTCAAAATTACTGACAAATAGTTAGGAAATTTGGGGTGTTACAACTCTCCCCCTCTAAAAAGAAGTTTCGTCCTCGAAACTTGATAAACTTGATTTCACATCCTCAGAATAAATATGGATATTGCTCTTTTATCTTATCTTCCAACTCCCATGTAGCTTCACCGCTTACGTCGTTCCAAACTATTTTAACCAACGAAATTTCCTTACCTCGAAGTTGCTTCGTCCTTCGATCCTCAATCTTGACTAGAAACGTTTCATAGGTTAAATTTTCCTTCAGTTGTACGGTGTCTGGTTCGATAACATGGGTAGGATCAGGGACATATTTTCGTAGTTGCGATACGTGAAATACATTGTGAAGATTTGATAGTAAAGGTGGTAATGCAATCTAGTAAGCTACTGGACCTACCCGACGGAGTATCTGATACGGCCCGATAAACTTTGGAGTGAGCTTCCTTGACTTAAGCACTCGTCTAACTCCAGTCATAGATGTCACTCGTAGAAACACATGGTCACCTTCCTCAAACTCAAGCGGTCTTCTTTTTTTATCAGCATAACTCTTTTGTCGAGTCTGAGTTGTCCTCATCTTGTCTTGAATCATCTTCACTTTCTCAGTTGTCTGTTGTACAAATTCTAGTCCTACAATAGCACTCTTACCATCATGATACCCATATAACGGTATTCTGCATTGTCTTCCATACAATGCCTCATAGGGTGCCATCCCTATACTCGAATGAAAACTGTTGTTGTATGTGAACTCTATCAATGGCAAAAATTCATCTCAACCTCTAGTTTGTTCTAGAACACAAGCTCTCAACAAGTCCTCTAATGACTAAATTGTTCTTTCTGACTGACCATTTGTCTGTGGATGGTAAGCAGAACTCAAACATAGCTTTGTTCCCATCGCTTCTTGTAAACTATTCCAAAATCTCGACGTAAATCTTGAATCTTGATTCGAAATAATACTGGATGGTATACCATGAAGTGTAACAATTTCATTGATGTACACTTGAGCCAACCTTTCCATTGAGTACTTTATATTAATCAGTAAAAAATGCGCCGACTTTGTAAGCCGATCAACAATCACCTAACTAGAATCGTAACCTTTCCGAGTCCTTGGTAGTCCTGTCATAAAATCCATTGCTATGACATCCCATTTCCATTCAGGAATAGGCAAAGGTTACAACATTCCCGAAGGTCTTTGATGTTCCACCTTAGCCTTCTAACAAACTAAACAGGATGATACATATTCAGCGACATCCTTCTTCATTCCTTGCTACCAATATAATTGCTTCAAATCTTGGTACATCTTTGTGGCTCCTTGATGCATACTCAACTTACTCCTGTGAGCTTCATCCAAAATCAATTTCCTAAGTTCTGGATCGTTTGGCACACAAACTCTTCCTTTAAACTTCAAAATTCCATTAGCTCCTTCACTAAATTCCAACATCGCTCCTTGGCTCTTTGCTTCTTTTGCTTCTTTCAAATATTGGTCACTGTTCTGCCCTTCTCATATTCTATCCATTAAATCATTTGAAATGGTGATCATGTTTAAATGCATTCTCCCTGGCGTCAATTTCACAGACAAACGCATATCCCGAAATTCTTCTATTAATTTATTCTCCTTAATCATCATAACAGAAACACTAAGCATTTTCCTACTTAAAGCATCCGCTACGACATTCGCTTTTCCGGGATGATGCTGCAACTGAGAGTCATAGTCCTTCAGAAACTCTAGCCAACGCCTTTGTCTCATGTTCAACTCTTTTTGGTCAAACAGATACTTCAAACTTTTATGATCACTAAAAACAATAAATGTTGCCCCATAAAGAAAATGTCTCCACACTTTCAACGCAAATACTACAGCTGCCAACTCCAAATCATGAGTCGGATAATTCCTCTCATGCACTTTCAACTGTTTTGAAGCATAAGTCACCACTTTACGGTTCTGCATAAGTACACAACCTAATCCTTGGTACGAAGCATCACAATATAATTCGAAAGGTTCGTTCGGATCAGGTAGAATCAAAACCGGTGAAGTAGTCAATCGTCTTTTCAACTCCTGAAAACTTTCTTCGCATGAATTAGTCCATACAAACGGTTGATTCTTTCGTGTAAGTTAGGTAAAAGGTCCTGCTATCTTCGAAAACCCCTCAATAAACCGTCGATAGTAACCGGCTAATCCGATAAAACTATGGATCTACGATACAGTCTTCGGCCTTTCCCATTCAATAATTGTTTCCACCTTTGAAGCATCAACTTCAATTCCTTCTTTCGATATCACATGTCCCAAAAATTAAACTTTGCTCAACCAAAATTCACATTTGGACAAGTTGGCATATAGCTTATTCTCCTTCAAAATCTGGAGAACCACTCTGAGATGTTCAGCATGTTCCTCCTGACTTCGAGAATAAATCAAAATGTCATTAATAAAAATAACAACAAGCTTGTCTAAGTATGAACGAAAAATCCTGTTCATGAAGTCCATGAATATGGCTGGTGCATTCGTTACACCAAACGGCATCACTAGATATTCATAATGCCCATAACGCGTCCGAAATGCAGTTTTGGGAATATCCTCCACTTTCACACGTATCTGGTGATACCCAGAACGTAAATCAATCTTAGAAAAGATTGTGGCTCCTCGCAATTGATCCATTAGATCATCAATTCTTAGAAGTGGATATTTATTCTTAATCGTAATCTTATTCAACTGTCAGTAGTCTACACATAGACGAGAAGTCCTATCCTTCTTCTTTACCAACAATACTGGAGCTCGCCATGGTTACACACTTGGTCTCACAAATTGCTTTGCTAATAAATCCTCCAGTTATTTCTTAAGCTCTGCCTACTCTACTGACGACATCCGATAAGGCGCCATAGATATAGGTCCAGCTCTAGGTACTAAATCAATAGCAAACTCGATTTCTCTTTCTGGTAGTAGTCCAGGTATATCTTCAGGAAATACTTCAGGAAATTCATTTACAACGAAAATATCCTTCAAGACATCTTCACTGTGAACCTCCAAAGAAGATATCAACAAGTATCCCTGATCTCCTTCCTTCAAACAAGCTTCTACTTGAGTAGCCGTTAGGAATCTAGGATCCTTAGCCTTAGGAAAAACTAGTGTCTTACTAGAACAATCTATTAGGATATGGTTAGAAGATAACTAATCCATTCTTAAGATTACATTAATCTTGGAAAGAGGCAAACAAATCAAATCCACATAAAAGATTTTATCCCTAACACATACAAGATAATTCAAACATACTTTCGAAGTAACTACAGGCTTATTAGTAGGAGTAGCAACACTCAAATCATAAGGCAATGTAGTCACAGTCAATCCCAAACGCTTCACACAATCACATGCAATGAAAGAATGTGTTGCTCCCGAATCATATAACACTGTTAAAGGATTACCTTCGATGGCACACTCCTCCATAATCAAGTCCTCAGATTTCGCGGCTTCTTCCCCGCTCATGGTATACACTCGACCACCCGCCTGTGGCCTCGCAGTATGAACATTCCCCACTGATGGTTCCGCTTTCAACTGATCACATTCCCTGGAGAAATGTCTAGGTTTTCCACATCTATAACAGATAAGTCCTTTATGCTGACAATCCTTGGTTAGATGGTCTTTCCCACACTTGAAGCATTTAAGTGTAGAAGTTCCAGCTTGACTTGCCTTACTACCACCAGAACTTCCTCCAACAGATTGCTGCCGGTTCTGACCTCTTGCTGGTTTGGTATACGATTTTTGCTGAAAATGGTTGCCACCGCTACCTTTTTCTCTTTGGAATCTTGTAGGTCCAAAGTTCTTATTTCTCGCCGCACACTACTGATCAATTTCTTCAACCTTCCTACATTTGTCCAATAATGCTGGAAACTGGTCAATTTCCAAGGTCGCCACCACCCTCTTAATATCAAGTTTCAATCCCTCTTAAAATTTTCTACACTTCCATTCCTCATCCGGGTGCATCTGAAAATACCTCAAAAACTTAGACAAGCTTTCTAATTTTGCAGCATATTCACTTATAGACATCACCCATTACCTCAAACTAAGGAATTCCATCTCCTTAGCATGACGAACACTAGTAGGGAAATACTTCCCCAGAAACTTCTGCTTAAAGAGCTGCCACGTCACAACTCTTCCCTCAGCTTGTAACAATCTTCGGGCTCCTGCCCACCAGGCTTCTCCATCTCCCACTAACACAAAAGTTACAAAAGTAAGCTTCCGCTCATTGGTACAACTCATACATTCAAATATCTTTTCTAATTCCTTGATCCACAAATCAGCTTTCTCTAGATCAAATTCTCCACGAAACTTGGGTGGATTGTTTCTACGGAATTTCGACAAACTATGAGCATCCTCAGTTGCTCTTTGGTTTTGCTGTACAACGACATCAGCCATCCGTTGCATTGCTGCTACAGCTGCAGCCATGTTCTGGTTGTCATCACCAAAATTTCCCATTCCTGCTCTAGTGTTGACACATCCTCTTCCTCGTCCAGCCATTACGTTCTCTCTCTAAATCAAACTGGACAGCACAAAGAAAATAAGGTCAATTTTCAAATAATATTATTTATTTTCAGAAAACAATCACAGAGAATCACACAACACAAACAAGACAGACCTAACCACAAACCCAAAAGACTCTAACTTGGGCTCTGATACTAACTAATGTAACACCCACCGTAGGGTGTCATATTTAAATGTTATTATTACTAAATTATCCCTTCCATTATAAAATATGCTTGGTAATGTAAATATGAGTTGTAAAATTTCTTGATGTCTACAAAATAAACTTAGCAGAAAATAAAAATATTAAAGCATCATCATAAATAATTTATATCATTTACATTACATAAGTACTGTCAAAATTATTTATATACAGACCAGGTTCTCAAAAGTATTTGACATTATTTAAAACTAGCATACTTGCCCAAGTATGACTAGACAACAGAACCCTCAGTCGGGTCCTCCTCAGATTCCTCAGCAGGTAGGAATCTGACTTGACACGACGTCCTACGAACAGGTGTCTGCGCAGACGATATAATACTAATCTCCGTTGGGAAGTGAAACCTACTGCCCTAATACCGTCTAATTGATAGCAGAAATTCAACATGTACATATATAGTTACAGAAAAGAATGAGTCTCCATGAAAAATTCTACTCATGATGACTGTCAAAAGTCCCTGCTAAATGAGCCCTTCCGCATTGGGACTCAACCTCCAAGCACCAGCTCCACCGTGGAACTATAGTCACATGGACCCAAAGAAACTTGACCGGGATGCCATCCGATCAAAACTCAGCTTCCTCTACAAGAATCTGCTCCTCTTCACCCTCTTGTTCAATCCCTTGTTTAGCGTCTTTACAATATGAATACAGTACAAAATAGGTATACAAAGAGGTGAGATCACCTACGCCAATACCAACATGGTAGCATGGAGATAACACAAACAACACACCATACAGATATATCATATCATAATTACAATCATGCCATCAGCATCATTTATCATCATAATAGATGAAATAAACAATAATTACAATCATGCCCTCAACAATATCCAAATATTCAACAATTCAATTATTATAAACAATAATTATGATAATGCCCTCATCATTTTCTAAATATTCCGTAATTCAATTATCATAATAGATAATTACGATAATGCCCTCAACATTATCCAAATATCCAACAGTACAATTATCATAACCAATATTCCTCAATTAATATATCACACAGATATAGATATTCAGATTATGCATGTGCACAAAGACTCAATTTCCTACTCCATAGAGCTAAAACTCAAGTCGGAGAAATTGATCCAAAAGATCTGTCTGTACCAACATGCCTCAGACCACGTGCCACTATTCTCATTAGTATTTGCACATCTAGCATATACACGACAGTCTTTAATAGATCTTGATTAAGAATAGTGTCTCGGTCAGGATCATCGGTACGTTGCATCGGTCTAACCCATGATATAGAAGAGCTACCAACTGCCCATTGTGAGCAATCCGCACCCCGATGCCCCCAAAGTCAACAAGTGACTTACACTACGCATATCGCACCCACTCAAGAGTTGTACGTCTCTCCTAGGCAAATAGCCTTATCTAGTCCATCGAACCTTTCCAACGCATGTGCAATGCACCATTCTCAGTTAAAATTCATAATTCATATTCAGGGTCCACACACTGGCCCATTTTCAGTTCAAGTTCATAATCTCAAAATTTCTCATAAAGTGTCCATACACTGGTCTAACAGTAATCCTACTGTATATTTAATCGCAAAATCATATTATCATGTTTTCATAGTCACGCAACATTGTTGTCACGTTTTCACAATTTCGCAACATTTCTGTCACGTTTCCAAAATCGCGTAGCGATTTTCCATCGTTTTTTCAATCACGTAAAATTATTTCATCATTTTTCAATCGCATTAGCAATTTTTCCACAATATCTCAATCGCGTAAAAATATTTAAACACTTTCCAAATCGCGTAGAAATATTTAAACATTTTTTTGCAAATCACGTAGTGATTTTTCATCGTTTTTGCAATCACGTAGCTTAAAAATCACGTTTTTAAGTTACATAAAACATTTTTCACCATTTTACAACCACGTAAAATATTCATCACTATTCCAAACATCATTTTGGACTTTCCAAGAATCAATGTCATTTCCAACATCATTTTCCACATTTTCTCCCTTAAGAAAACCCTTCCTCAATTTATTCTATAAATTCACTGTTTCATTGAATTAAATCAATGCTTCCAACTTAAAATTTCCTAATGCGCTCCAAAAACCAAAGGATGAGTTATACGTTAGTAAATTTTAAGTCACCAACGTATTCTTTATAATTCTAAATCAATTCTAAAAATCAATCCTCTTTAAAATAAATTGAGGTTCAAACACTTTCAACCTCTTTTTTCCGTTCATATACGAAAATTCCATTTTTCAAATGAGAAATCACTTTGTTTCCATTTCTTTAATCCTTGTACTAGATCAATTACATTTCCACTTTGAAATCATTTTATTTCATAAAATCAAAGCATTACAAGCCTTCAAAAACCGTGGTACATGACCATTGAAACCATCAAATATTTTTCCTTCTAAATCAACTAAGTTCCATTCATGTTTTAACAGAAACAAAATCATTAAAACTCCTCCAAAAACTGTGAGACACTTGTTCTTTGAACCAAACATTTGTTCATTTTCCTTGCTTTTCTAAACATCCAATTTTACCATTCATGAAAATATTAATTTGTGAACACCTATTTTGAGGTGTCTTGGCCGAACTTCACATGGTCCTTGGAACCAAAAATTTATTTTCCTTTCCAACAATTTTTATGGCATACATAACATATAATCAACATATTATATTTCAAGCATACCATAAAAGCAATAAAAATCATACTAATCATGCAAGCACAAATAAAACATGCAAAGCACATAAACCACATAAACACCCACAAATAATTACACAACCATGGATATGAATCCTCATATGGATTCACCATCAATCAAATACAAGATTCATCTCTCACCACCATACTTGGTTGGTGAGATGGATCTCCCTCTTACCTCTTGAAGAACCTCAAAAGCTCCTTGGTTTGCTCCTTGAGTAAGTGATTCACCACCAAAAGCTTCTTAAAAACAAAATAAAACACAAGTTTATTAGCATATCAAGCTTGAACAAGGAGAACCATGGGTCAAACATGGTTTAGAACATGAAAAAGAGATAAGAAGTGAAGTTTCCTTACACTTCACCTTAAAAACCCTAGAACTTTGCTCTTGAAGAAAGTCCTTGAAGAAGATGGATTTAGAACTTGGCCTAAACTATAAAGTGTCTTAGATTGAGGTATAGATTCAAGACATAAGGTTATTTGAAATTTTTGAAGAGTGATGGTGGGTTCTTGGGATCATGGCCGTGAGCTTGAGTGGAGAGAAATGGAGAGAAAAGTTTAAAGAGCTTAGGCTTTTGGAATGATCAAGAATGATCAATAATGGTCTTCAAACCTTGCTATAGCCTTAAGGCCATCACAAAACCATCCCCCCCCTTCTTGCACTCTCAAATAGTGACCAATTTCACTAGCCACCATTTTAAGCATTCTTAGTCATTGATTAGATCAATGGTTAATATTAATATAGATTCTAATTATAGCTTCTAGATTGTAAGACTTAATCTAAACTATTGGATCTTTCTCCTTGAAATCCTAGCCATTAAATGTATCTCCAAAATGAAGGGTCAAAATCACCTCTTCATACTTTCCATCCAATGGTCATAAATGGTCCTAGCCATTTTATAAGACCAAATTTCCACCGTTGATTAAATCAATGCTGGATATCCAAAGGCTTCAACATTAAGCTTACTTCCTATTGGTCCGTCATAAAGCTGTCATAACCACTAATGTTGACTAAGCAGTATTAATTTTTATTTTTATCTGCTATTACCCTTCGAACAATATTTTTACAGTATTTTTATTGCCCGATAATTAAATATAGTACAAAACACAGTAAAAGAAAATTTAAAAAAATTGTTTCCGGTTTCTGGTTTAGTAAGATCTCACATCTCCGTCTCAACAGTACAAAATTTTCTGGCTACAGAAAAATTTTCACTTTTTCAAACCCACCTTGGCCCACGTACAGTCCCCCTAGGCCCACAGACAGCCCATGGATAATATTAAAATAATCATAGAAATATAAAAATTTCATATTCATCCACAAAATTATAAAAATTATGAAAGTTACGAAAATCAAATCAGATTACGTAAAATATTTAAAATTTAACAGTAATAATTAAAATACGTAAGATTTTCCCCGGCCCGAAAATAATTATTTTCCTAACACAGAGTAAATCACACAAAACGATCAAATATATTCACAGAATACTCAAAATAATTTTACAGTACACAGAAATCACTAAACAATAGAATTCTGTTAACTGTCAAAATTACTGACAAATAGTTAGGAAATTTGGGGTGTTACATCCCTTATTCGAATAACGTTTTACAGAAAGTCTTCAAAATTCTAATGTTTTATATATTATTCGAATAACCACTTGGTTATCTGAATAAAGTTTGGTAGAAAGCCAAGTCTGGAGTTTTGGTTATTCAAATAACATATCTGTTATTCGAATAACATTTGGCAGTGAACCATGACCCTTGTACTTCAATGTTGTTATTCAAATAACACATTGTTATTCGAATAACACAAATTGTTATTCGAATAACGCTTGGCAGAAAAGCCAAGACGTTTGATCTACCACTTTGTTATTCGAATAACACAAATGTTATTTGAATAATACACTAGTTATAAAAGGGATCCACACATTTTTCAGTTTCATTTCTCACTTTTCTCCTTTCCTCCTCTGTTTTCCTCTCCACGAGCCACCTTCTACCACCCTCACCCATCACTCAAAAATCATTTTCCTCACCATTATTCTCTCAATCTATCTCCCTAAACCACTCTCCATCATTCCAAACATCATACCCATACCCAAAACTCTGAAATGGCCTCCTCATCTAAATGCCCACATTCAAAGACTGCTCCCACTGACAACCCCCTTGATCTTCATCGTCTTTCATCAAATAAAGATGACTTGAAATGTTTTAGGAAGCACTTCTAGAACAGAAATCTAGTGCAACCTAAGTATATGGATCAAAAGTTCTTTGAAGATGAAGGTGGGTTCGAGTTCCTGGATTTCTTGGACCACCAAGGCGTTCTCAAGCTGTGTAGCTACACTGATACCATCTTCCCAGACCTAATGAAGATGTTCTACTGCAACCTGAGATTAGATGGTCCCAATATCATATCTGAGATCAAGGACCAGCAAATTGTAATCAACCTAGAAGATTGGGTGGAGCACTTCAATTTGAATACAACAGGTTCAGCTATTGAAGAGGATAGTAGGCCATACGTACAGGAGTACATCAAAGAGGAAGCCATGCCACTCATTGTGAAGCCTAGCAAGCAATGGCCTAAGGTTGGGTTAAAAAGTGGGATGTTGAACAGTCAGGATAGGCTGCTCCACTACGCCTATGCCCACATTCTTGCCTCTCGTGGTGGCAACTACGCTTACCTGACAGAGGACGATATTTTTATGATTTGGGTGTTGAGAAAGAATTGGAAGGTCAACTGGCCCAACTTCATTGGAAAGCATATGATGAAGGCAAAGAGCCAAGAGAACTCCAATTTGCCTTATGCTCTGCTCATTTCTGCCTTCCTAAAAAAGTATGGCACAATCTGGGAAACTGAGCGACCAGTCAAGCTCACCCACTTCAACATCTTTGGAGAGTACACTCTGAAGAAAATGAAGGTGGTTCCAGACAACGTTGGAGGATGGGTGTACCTCGATGAGTTGGAAGAAGCTAATGTTGGTGAACAAGCTGACCCTACTCCTGCTGAAGTTGCTGGTGAAGAAGCTCCTACTCCTGCTCCTGCTTTTGTCACCTTGGAGCGAATAATGGCCACTTTAATTGACAACCGCAAATACATGGAGAACACCTATTTTGTTATGTTGGATGAAATAGAAGGTGTTGAACGTGAAGTGGATACATTACGAGCACAGCAACCAAATCACACACCTCTTTTCCCTCCTCCTCCATCGAAGGCTTATTTCTAGGATCCTTAGTTCTTAGGATCATTGTTTCCTTGCTTTCAGTGGTTTTGTATTTGACTATTTCTTTTATATGAAACTGTTTATGTAATTGGTCAAATTTTGTTTTAATAAAATGACAATTGCTTTTGATTGCATATTCTAGCTTATTATCTTGATATATATGTTTGTTGAATTAATATTCGTTGAAACGTCAAATGAATATATCCTGTGTCACTAAAACTGCTTGGTTTATACTTCTCTTGCCCCATCTTTTTTATCATAACAAAAGGGGGAGAAGAAAGAAGTCAGTTAGAGAATAATACCTTGAGAAAAGACATTAACAAGAACATATGAACCAGATCTTGGGATTCCAAAAGAAAGCGGGAGCTGCGCAAAAACTCTGATCTAATCACCTCTTAAAAAATAGAGGGGGAGTAAGCCTCGAATACCTTTTTCCATTCCAATTTAATTGAACTAACACTTTTCTTAATAGTTGTTTGTCATAATAAAAAAAGAGGAGAATGGGATTGGCCATTGACTCATGAAAAACTTTGTTTTGATGATAACAAACAAAAAGATGTTGCAAGATCAAGTCCAAGACCTTCAAGACTAGTTATAAGACTTAGATCATTATGTAAATGTATAAAAGGTTCTCACTAATGCTGTATAAATACTCTTATCAAAGAACTCAAATAACACATGTTTTAAAGGCTTCAAAATGGTTTTTGGCTTTCAAAGAAACAAACACAAGTGCCCAAAAGCTTATAAGATCATTTGAGATCAATTGACAATGTTCAAAAGCAATATGAAATGTTTTTCAAATGGCTTATTCGAATAACAGCTTTGTTATTTGAATAACCAAAGTCAGATAAGCCAAGAAATCTTATATGGGTAAGCTGTATTCGAATAAAGCCCTGCTTTATTCGAATAAAGATTCAAAATCATCAGGGCGCGTAAGTTATTATTCAAATAACTAAATGGTTATTCGAATAACACATTCTTTAGAAACAAATTTTTGAATGTCTTATTCGAATAACAAGGTTGTTATTCAAATAGCATGTTTTTTCCAGAAACCAATTTTTAAAGTGGTTATTCAAATAATATAAGTGTTATTCGAATAACACGTTCCAGAGGCAAATTGCCTCTGTGCTATTTGAAGCCTTATTCAAATAACAAAGTTGTTATTCAAATAAGAGCTTGTTCCAGAAAAAGAAATAAACGGGTAATTTGCTGCCATTAATGCTTCTCCAACCACCCTAACAACTCTAAATCTTAATGGGCTATAAATATAAGTTGTTAGGCATTTATGGAGGTTAGAGAATTCATCTAAAAATCTTGATAGAGCATTAATTCGAGCTTGCACAGCCTATTATTCACAAACTCTATTTTTGAGCTTTAAAATGTGAATTCATATATCTATAAGCTTCAATTTGTATTATCTATTATTTGAGAGAGTTTCCATTCATACAAACCTTGTTGAATCTGTAAAATAGAGGGTGAGGTATCCCTTGAAAGAAAAGGCTCAAGCACAAGGGTGAGGTATCCCAAGTTGTGTTGAGTGCTCCAACTTGTAAAGGTTGTCAAGCACCAGTTTGAAACTTGAAGATATAGTGGAAATCTTAGGTGTTTACTTGAGGATTATACGTAGGTCAAAAGTGGATTGGTGGTTGAACCAAGATGAATCTTGTGTTTGATTCTCTAATCTCTACTCTTTAATATTGTGCACTGTTTTATTGGTATTGCTTGAATACTATCTTGCTTGGTTGTGATATTTGTGAGTGTAAGCATTTGATCCTCTCTATTCATTCATCTCTATTATTCGATAGCTTCAACAAAAATCGATAATCAAGTGTTTCATAAAAGATTTGCGAAAATATTTTATAAACTCAATTCACCCTCCTCTTGAGTATTGAGGCCACTTGGTAACAACCTGTGTAAAGACTTGTTGGCTTATTTAAAGGTAGGCCTGTTAGCTTATTTAAAGGCCTCATTGTAAAGTAGGCCTTTACATAGCCTTTCAGGCCAAGCTAGGCTTTTAAAAAGGTAAAGTCAAGAATTAAAAATCGGCCTATTACAGGCTCACAGACCAGGCTTAGACCTTATAATTGGGATATATGCCAGACCTGTTTAAGGCAAAGCCTGACCTGGCCTGACCTGTTTCCACCCCTGCTTCAAGGACATGCTCAATCATATCTGCAAAGATGGCCATCATGCAACGTTGAAAGGTTGCTAGTGCATTGCATAGCCCAAATGGCATCCTCCGGAAAGAAAACGTACCATAGGGACAAGTGAATGTTGTCTTTTCTTAATCTTCAGGTGTTATGGCAATTTGATTATATCCGGACTAACCATTAAGGAAGCAATAATAAGCCTTTCCAACCAATCTATCCAGGTCAACGAAAGGGAGCGAGAAATGATCTTTCTAGGTGGCCTTATTCAATTTTCGGTAGTCCATGTATACCCTCCAGTTAGTAACCTTGTGAGAAGGGATGAGCTCATTAATTTCAATGGTGACAAATGTCATGCCACCTTTCTTTAGAACACATTGGATTGGTGAAACCCAAGGGCTGTTGGAAATAGGATAGACAATGCTTGCATCAAGCCATTTAATTATCTTTTTTCCTTACTACTTCCTTCATTATTGGATTAAGCCACCTTTGGTGCTCCACAACCCCACTCTGACTGTCCTCCAACAAAATCTTGTGCATACAGATAGAGGGGTTAATGCCATGAATATCAGCAATAGTCCACCCAATGACATGTTTGTACTTCCGGAGCACATGAAGAAGTTTTTCCTCTTGATCATCCGTGAAGGATGATGATATAATTACTGGTAAAGTAGAGGTTGCTCCCAAATAAGCATATTGCAAATGGTTAGGCAAAGGCTTCAACTCAAGCTTTGGAGGTTCTTCAATGGAAGGCTTCGATGTCTCTTTAGATGCATTGAACTCCAAGGGTTCAATTTTTGGTGACCTGAAATACTTAGGAACTGCATCAAGACGTTTAATAAAATCAGAAACATCATCCCTAGTATTTTCATCCTGCTCAGCTAGTGAAGTCAATGAGAATGCAAGAGGGTCATCAGGATAATTAGCATGAAAAGCATCAATAATGATATTATCCAACATACCTATGTATGAACCCTCTTCATAATCTTGAGGAAACTTTATTGCTTTAAAAATGTTAAAAGTTACCTCTTGATCTTGAACTCTCATAGTCAATTCACCTTTTTGGACATCAATGAGTGTTCTCCCTGTGGCAAGGAACGACCTACCAAGAATCAGAGGCACCTTACGATCCTCCTCCATATCTAGAATGACAAAGTATGCGGGAAATATGAACTTGTCCACTTTAACTAAGACATCCTCCACAATTCCCTTTGGGTATGTATAGGAACAATCAGCTAGTTAGAGGGTCACTGATGTGGGCTTGCATTCCCCTAAACCTAGCTTATGAAAAATGGATAGGGACATGAGATTAATGCTTGCCCCCATGTCACATAAAGCTTGTCCAAAGAATTGATCTCCTATAGCACACGGAATTGTGAAGCTTCTCGGATTCTTCAATTTTGGAGGAAGCTTTTGTTGCAAAATAACACTTCATTCCTCTGACAATGCTACGGTTTCAAACTCACCCAATTTACGCTCTTTGGATAAAATATCCTTCATGAACTTGATGTAACTAGGCATTTGCTCTAGTGCTTTTGCAAAAGGAATATTGATGTACAACTTCTTAAAAACTTTCAGAAATTTCTTGAACTGTATGTTCATCTTATGTTTAACTTGTCTATTAGGGAATGGTAGAGGATGTGTATAAGGCTTGTCTTCTACCTTCTTGTCCTCCACCTTCTTCTAGACAACTTCTTCTTTCTTTTCCACTTTCTCATTCACTATCTCTTGGTCCTTACTCACTTCGACCTTTTCCTCAAGTAGCTTTGTCTTTGGATTCCCTTCTATATCCTCCTCACTCCTCAGTGAGATGGCTTTGCAGTGCTCATTAGAGGCATCTTTCAGATTATTGACTATGTCATTTGGAAAGGTGCTTGGGGGCCTGTTATTAATGGTGTTTGCCAACTGCCCTAACTGCGTCTCTAATGCTCTCATTGAAACCGTTTGGCTCTAAATCATCAAATCATTCTTTTCCAAATGAGCATCAGTCTTTGTTATATAAGAATCAGTCTTAACCATCAACTGCATAAACATGTCCTCCAAATAGGGTTTCTTATCTTGCATTGGTTGTCTTGACTGGGAAGAGAATCCAGGAGGATTTTAAGGTCGCTTATTTCCAGGTGCTGAGGAGGAAGCTCCTTGGTTATCCCTCCAAGAGAAGTTAGGATGGTTCCTCCATCCAGGGTTGTATTGGTTTGAGTATGGGTTATTTTACTAAGGACAATAGTTACTAACATATTGTGCACTTTCTAACATAGAAGGATACCTATCTCTCGCATGGTTATCACCACACTTGTCACACAACACAAATGGACTCTGGTGAGGGCTTTGTCCCATATTGTCTAGCTTGCTTGCTATTATTGCTACCTGAGCTGACAATGATGTTATAGCATCCACCTCATGCACTCCAACCACCTTTCGTGAAGTGTTTCTAGTAGAGGGCCATTGGTAGCTGTTGGCTACCAATTCCTCCAACAGTTGAAAGGTATCATCAAAGGATTTTCTTAATAAAGAGCCTCCAGCTGCTGCATCCACTATTGGACGATGTTACGACAACAAACCTTTATGAAATGAATAGACTTCATGTCGCGGCGGTATAGCATGATGTGGACATCTCCTGAGCAAATCCTTGTACCTCTCCTAGGCTTCATGCAAGGATTCA
This sequence comes from Ormosia emarginata, assembly GCA_029884605.1. Lineage (NCBI taxonomy): Eukaryota > Viridiplantae > Streptophyta > Magnoliopsida > Fabales > Fabaceae > Ormosia > Ormosia emarginata. The sequence continues at coordinate 7,927,732 of JAQQTP010000074.1, forward strand.
GATTCTATTTGGGTGAATGATGTGAAATCATTCACTATCTCAGCTGTCTTGGCCAAAGGAAAATATTTGTTGAGAAATTTGTTGCATACCTCAGACCAAGTTGTTATTGATCTCGCAAGCAGAGATTGCAACCAGCTCTTGGCTCTGTCTCTGAGAGAAAAAGGGAAGAGCCTTAGGCGAATGACATCCTTAGATACTCCATTGTGCCTAAAGGTGTCGCAGATCTCTAGGAAATTAGAGAGATGAGTGTTGGGATCTTCGTTGGACAAGTTGTCAAATTGTAAAGAAGTTTGTATCATTTGGATTATGGTTGGCTTGATCTCAAAGTTGTTTGCACGGATAGTCGGCCGTCTAATGCTAGACTGCAAGTTATCCGTTTGAGGGGTTGCAAACTCCCTCAAAGGTTGCGTATAGTTGTGCTCATCCGCTATCTTACAAGTACCTATAACAAATAAGGAATGGAAACTTAAATTAATATGCACAAAAAGAAACTTGAACTAGAACTAAATAAACTCATTGTTAATATTGGCAATACTGAAATTAACTGTAGATCTCCAGCAACGGCGCCAAAAACTTATTTGCCCTTTTGCTAACTGAAAGTGCACGGGTCGCACAAGTAATATAGTACAGAGTAGGATATCGTTCCCACTAAGAGTATGTTAATTTCTAAAGCCAACTATTAACCAATAACTTAGTTAATACTATTCAAGAACATACAAATTTGGAAAAGAGTGTTTAACTTAATTTAAAGACTCAAATGTTGTAAATTGGGAATTAAAGTTGATGATTAGAAAATAGAGAATCCTTCTTCACCTCCTACTTTAATTGATATTAAGCAATCCTTATAAGCAACATAAATGAAAGGACTAGGTTAGCTTGAGAATCTAACTTAGTTAAAAGCCTATGTCTAGGTCAATCAATCATGTTTCATTTACTTAATTTTACTTAATTCACTATGTTTCTATGAGAACTAGTGCAAAATCCACTCATTAAAATATATTCTCAACAATTACTCTGCATGGCTAAGAGGTATATTTTTATCTCATTAACGAATCAACTTATCTCACTATTAGAATGAAATCGAACATACATCAACTATACATATGATCTTAAATCCAAATGTCTATGTTTAGGTTCCTTAGATTTCAACAAATCACTTAAAAGCTGATCAAGCAATCAAGAACATTAAGATCCATATAATTGAATAAAACCAAATCATCTATATAAACTCAAAGGATTACAAAATCATTCAATATCCGTAGGAGGATCCAAGAAATCACTATATACAGCTTAACTAGCCATGAAACATAAAAATATATGACAATACATCATGTTCATGATAGTGGAAAAGAGGACGTAAAAGGAATAGAAGAGAGAATCTCAATGATAATGATCCTTGATGCTTGAATCTTCCTCCAAAATGAAGATGGCCTCCAACCTTGGCTACTTCTGCTTCCTTTCAACCCCATAATGAAAACCTAGCAGATGTTCTCTGAAAATGTAAAAAGCTCTCTGCTAAAATATGATAAAACAGTATTTATAGGCCTAGAAAATAGAGTCACACCGCGGAATTAATAAGCCTACACAGCGGGGCGTGTATAAATTAGGTCACCACGCCGCGGCATTGACATGCTTGCACCGCAGTGTTGTATACTGATCTTCACACTTGGCTTTTTCTTGGGCTTCCTCTTCTAGTGTTGATCCAAATCTTCCAAGATAATAATCAACATCATTACTACAATACTAACAATTAAAAACCATAACCCCCCCTCCCCAAAAAAAAACAACCACAAGTTTAGAATATAGGAGGAAAGGGACTTTTTTTTTTACCTTGGGTGCTTCGTCCTTTTTTCACGTGTTGCTACAAGGATGCATGTTGCACACTCAGCACCTTGCCCAACAAATCTCAAACAAGACATAAGGGCCATAAACTCACGCAAGGTGAAAGGTTCTCAAAGGATTTGGGGAAAAGTTCTAAGAGGTAAAAAGCATAGGAAGAATAAGGAAGGAAATAGTAAAAGAACAAAGGGTAAAACCCTAATCCCCCCATGTGCAAATCACATATAATTAGGTAGTGGCATGGATAATGACTTGGAACCTGTTGATTATAGGGTTAGCTAGCTCACACAAGTGGTGACATCTGAGCAAAGTGAACGGCCTTATGTGTAAAGTGTAACGAAGTGTGGATGGGTAGTTGACAGTAAGGATCTAATTACAAAATTTTAGAAATATAGAGATCCAATTACAAACTTCTAAATTATAAGGACCTATTTGAAAAATTGCTAAAACTATAAAGACCTACAAATTAATTTAACCATAAAATCTCCTTATGTTAAAGTTGTTTAAAAAATAAAGTAATTGGATCTTTTGGTTGAAAAAAAGGATGAAGGCTGATAACCTCCACCTTCTAAAAAATAAGTGAGAGAATGTTAGACCATAAATGAATAGTCATAATTAAAAATTACTTAAAAAATCACATGATCATTTAAAAATGTTAAATGAGTTTATATTTTAATCCTGATTACTCACATAAGATTTAATATTCAAGATTTAATCTTCTCATTCACATAATAAATCACTTTTCTCACTCAATATATGCAACTCTAATATTCTTACCATAAATAATATATAACTTATTTTCATACTTCATCTAATACCATTCATCATACTTACTTTTTCTTATTACTTTCTCTCTCTCAATCACACTCTAAAAAAAGTGTAAACAATACCTATGCCTCTAAAAAAATTGTAAGATCATCTTTTTTCCCAATATATGTGGATCCATCTATTTTTAATGGATACTTTTTCTTTTATTTTTTATTTTTTATTTTTTGCTTTTGTTTACTTGCATTTGGCGGAAGAAAATAGCGTACAACCTTCCCAAAGAAATATTAAAACCCAGTGTCACGTTAAGCAGAAGTCTTCCAGAAGAAACGATTTAAGGGGCATCACCAGTTATACAAAGGAAAACCAAACAAGCCTTCCTTGCAACCAAAAGAATAAACAGGGAAAAAAGAAAATAAAAAGTTTGCCATGTAAAAAACCTTAGTCAAGTGAAAACTAAACGCTAAACTGAAAAATAAGACTAATATTATTTTTCTCAATCACAAAATCCGTTAGAGAGGTGTGCTGCTGAATAAGTTAGCATTACAGGTCAGGGTTCCCAGAAAATAACAGTATTACTGCTAAGACTCAAAAAAGTATTGGTATTGAACGCGCTTCAGCTTATTCAACCTTTTTGCTAGATTTGGTATCACTCTCTTCTTGAGAAGAATTGGCAGTCTTCGACTCATCGAACTCCAATAACTGAGTTGAGAAAAAAACAAAACAATGTTATACCTAAGCTAGGCCACATCTAGCAAGCATATATATGGCAGGCATAAATCCTGCCCATCTTTGAGCCTTAGCATGAAAATGACACAACCACGTCTCCACTGACTTACAAATCAGTTCATAATAATTATTGTTATCAAAGGTTCGTAACAGGCAAGTAACCTCGACGATTGTAGTTAACAAAAGCCTACCTTCTATATCTATGTATCTTTTATTTCCTAATGTATTATAATAATATTTAAAACAGCTGGAACTCTTCATAAGCTAATTTGAAAACATGGTTGCATAATAATATAAAAATCTGTAAATTAGCTTACCTGCTTCAGAAATTGTGTAACTTTAAAAGTAAAAACAACAGTTGAGCATTTTTTAGTTAAAAGCAAATTTAGAAAATATTTATAAGATTTAATTTCGATGCCATCTGTTTGAAAAACAGTTAAAAGCTTGTACTAGAAGTGGGAAAACTTAGATACACTTTCTTATCAATAATAATAATAATAATGTGACACTTTCTTGTCTATTGATAGTGTAAACAATTTTACAGTGCCATTGGATCAAATTTAGAACTCATGCACTCTTTTTAGTGGTGCCAATTAAATTAATATCTTAATTAGGATTTAATTTTATTCCACTATCAATGATCCATTTGGTGCATCTTGTTTAAAAAAGTGTTAGAAGCATTTATAGCAAGTGAAAAACCTTAGTTATCACAATAATGTGGCGCTTTCTTGTTCATGGTGCAAAAAAATGGTAGCTCAAATTTAAACTCTTGTAATTATACATGGTTACAATACGAAGATGATACGTTATATTTCAGTGAAAAAAAAAATTGTGTAAACAAATTAGATGCACAAAAAAGGATGGATTAACACTGATACAACAGAGATAAGGTAAAATAAGGAAGCGAAACAAACCTGTTTGACATCAGCATTCCATATGCAATGAGCAGCCAAAAATCCAATTACGGCAGGTACAATATATAAAAGAGCAGGCTGAAACAAGGATAAAAGGAAAAGGAAAAAATTTGTTAATAGAGAAGATTGCTCACAAAAAATCCATGATATTTCACATGCTCAACCAATCATAAATTAGTAGTGAATTTGACATACGGTTACAATCCCCCTCTATCCAAAGCATATTGAGAGGGGTAAAAAAATAAGTCACCTGAGCAGCCTGAAACCAGTTCATCACTATAATTGTAAGGGCCAAGCCGACAGTGTATCCTAGAAATGCACTCTTGAAATACTGGGGCTGTTTTCCTCTAGACACATCAAACCGCAAGGCCAATGCTACAAAGATACCTGAAGGGAGAACATATGTAGTCAAAATAACAAGATGTAACAACCAAATTATTATATGGAAGATTGGAAGTCAGCGACTTCCAGTTCCACATATGGAAATGGACACTATCAATTAATGTTTTAAAAACCGAACCGGTTATTAAACCGGTGAAGGAACTAATTCACGGTTCAGTACTTTAACCGTGGTCGAACTGAAACATATATATTTATATATTTAAACATTAAATCTATATTTACAAAATAATGTACTAAATATAAACAATGTAAGGTTATAAGCTAAACTAGAGCTCCAGTCTAGTGGTTTGTGTTGCACAAGTTATTCCCAAACACCCATGTTCGAACCTCAACTCTTTCACTTAGATAAATTTTGTGCTAATATGCCAAGTCCCACATCGGACACTACCTGAACCTGAAGCACCAAACTCCTAAGCTCCTATAAAAGCAGGGACTACATCACCACAGCTGTTCTGACAATTCAGAAAAGCTAGCAGTGCATGGGCCTGGCTAAGGTGGCCCACTGGGCTTTCCATGAAGAGATAAAACAAATTTTTTAGAACTGATTCAAACCTGTAATTTACTGGTTTTCACTGCTTTTTCCGGTTTTGTACCGGTTTTTACCGATTTTTTTAGTCACCAGTTTTTTAATCATTGATATCAATTGACCACAATCATATATATTCCTAATTTTGGAAAGAATAAATGTCTTTCATAATAGATATTCATGACATCTGACACATTAAAATTATCAAAGAACCCTCATAAAGCTAGGGAGAAGAATTGTTTCTCACTCTAACTTGAAGTTATGACCTAATAACTGAAACAGACTCCCCAGTCCTCAGCAAAAACTTGATGTTGCATCTATTTTTGCCCGAGCAACCACTTAAAATTAACATTTAGGTTTATACACCCAAATACCAGCTGTTCAGCTAAAAGGAAGCACATTGAAGAGCTTAGTTCTTAAAAATTATATCCTCAGTTGCCCAAAACAAAAATAGGTAAAAAAAACAGATAGACAAAAGGTCCACCGGAGGCACAACAGCAAAAGAACACGCCTTTCATCCTGTATTAAATAAAGAAAAAGGAAAAAGGGGCAGGGGCAATAAAAAGTAGTACATAATTCGGTGCATGATGAATTCTCCAAATGTAAACCACATAAGTTGGAAAATATGAAAAATGTTTTAAATAGAAATGAGATAGGAAAAATTTCCTGATCAAATGCTCTTATAGACAGGAAGGGCCAAGTTGCAAGACATGTATGCAATAAAAAAAACTATAGCCTAACAGAATCCGGTACCACATATATACTTTGAAGTAAGAACTAAACTGAAATATTACAGCTTACAAAATGGCGGCCACATTTACAGAAAAAATACATCAATATACCAACATAAAAGATTCAGCCTACCAGGGATTACAATGTCACCAAGTCCAAGCATCGAAAATGGCCTTGTAGAATCTGATGTGGGGAACAAAAGCTGCAAAACAATTGGTATAAATAATATTAGAAAGAAAGTATATAATATTATTAAACTTAATATGAAGATGGAAAAAAAAAAATCATGTCACTTAGCTAAGATTTTAACCTTTATTGGAGCATCAAATGATTTTGCAACGCTAACCATCACTGGAGTGAAGAAAACCCAGAAAATGTCATAAACAAAGAGTCCGGCCTGCAAAACACATGAATAGAAAAGATTTAAAGACCCTATTGACAAAACGATGAACAATACAATAGAAACATATACTTAATCTTATGGCAACCAGGACCAAACTATATCTGCATGGTAAAATATATATCCTTTGAAATCAGAGTGCTTACTATTGACTGGAAGGGTCAAAAGAAATCAGGAACCAAAAGAGAGAGAGAGATAGAGCGAGAGAGCAAGTCAACAAACTCAAGGTTCTTTTGTTGTCTTTTATTAAATGCAAAAAAGAAAATGAATGAGACAATGTGGAACAGCTTTGGTTTATTTGCAGCCAAAGGATGGGTGATCTAGAAAACAAGATGTTGAAAAAATTGCAATTAAAATTGAAACAAGAAGGTTTTGAGCACCATTAAACATAATTAAAGAAAGAATACTTACCAAGAGAATAGCACCAGTCTTGAAAGATCCAAGAGAAAGCATTTCAATTCCCTGTGAATATTAAAGATCGAGTCATTGCTGTCATTTCACTGCTTACTATTCGAATGTGATTTACACAAACATTAATAACTAATAAAGTAATCTCAGTTTCTTTCTCAAGCTCATTCTCTTAGGAATATGCTTATTATACCCATCTGATAGCTCAAATTATGCACAACATTAAAGAGATGCTATCCAAAGAATAGTAGAATACTAACCACAATAGTTTTAAAAAGGCATCTTTTCAAACCAGGAAAGTAGAATTCAAACAAATATACGTATGTAACAGGTTAAGTGCCAAACCTGAATACAGAAAGCAAGACCCAATATATTATTTGCCAGCCAGTGCTTCCGCAAAGCATACCAAGCACAAAAAAAGGTTCCAGGGGTTGCAGCAATGATCTGTGACTTTGTAAACTCAATCTCCAAAGCTGTGTAAGAAAGGTGTAATGAAAAATATCATTCTGCATTATAGACACAAGTTAATGTCTACTAGATCAAATGCAAACAGCCAAAAAAGGCAAAACACAAGCGCTTTAACACAATAGGATAATCATATCATGATTAAAAAAAAAAAATCTCGTTAAGAAACACAGCTATCGAGCTTCACATGTAACCCCCCAAATTTTATTTATTTTACGATAAATATTCATTTTCTAATATTTGTAATTTTTAAAAATTTATCTGGATTTTTATAAGAATGCGGAATATTTTAATATTATTCCTCATTTTACGTGCAAATTGAGCAGAGCCAGAAAAATGAAATATTTTTCCCGAGAACCTTGATCTGTGGAAACGTCGACGGGGGATCTTACTAAACTCGAGACTGGACACGGTTTACGAAGTTTCACGTTTTTCGAAAACTTTTAACAGGTAAAATAATAAAACGCTGTGTAAATTCCATTTGTCAGATGAATTAATACTGACGTCTGTCGACTGTAGTAATTGTCCATTGGGCAATAACATGTATCAAAAACCCTATCACATTATCCTAATGTAATCTACTTTATGTCTAATCAAACTTACTTTAATTCAAATTAGTGTACCCTAATTAAGAAGCTTCTTTGAGAAGCTTTGGCCAAATGACAACCTTGCCCTTAGCTTGTTGGGGAAGCTAAAATTTTTCCCTCTTCTCTCTCCAATTGCCGTGGCACACACCATGCCCAAGGGGGGGAATTTGGTTCCTACACACTTCACACACTTAGTCATTTTCACCTATCCACTTCTCTCTCTAACCTTTTCTTCTTCATCCTTCTCCTTCTCTCTTCTGTCTTCTTCCTCTTCTCCATACGAAATTGCAGCCCCTATTTCCTTCCATTTTTCTTCACTTTTCTCTTCACCAAGACCATTTCTACACTCACCCTAACCTCCTCTACATCTTTCATTTAGAAAGTTTCTCCAAAATCCAACATTTCCTCCATTGCCTTCCAAGGTAAAGCTCCTAACTTTGAGATAAAGTTCTCATTTTTCTTCTTTTTTCTCTTCATTTTCGTGTTCCATGGTCTCTTTGATGACCATGAATCCATTCTTTTTCAACCATTGGTGTTGATTCATTGTTTTGAAAATCCTAGAGTTTTGAAGGCTCAAAACTGAAATCACCAAGGAGCTAGAAGGTGACCATTTTCGTGATTCTTCCTTAGGTAAGAGGGAGATTACTCACTTCAACCAATTTTTGGTGGTGAGGGAACCTTGTGTGCTTGTTGATGGAGAAATTCATCTTTGGATGTTCACTTTATTTAGTGATTTTGCATGTTTATATACTCTTGAATTGGATTGATGCTTGATTGGTAATTTTGAACATATTGGATGTGTTAAATATGCTTGATCATGTTAGGTTTGCTAAATGAAAAATTTAGAGTTTCCTACCCTAATATGGTGCCACGATTTTGACTAGAATTTAGGGGTGTAAAATTGTTTTTGTACACAAATAAATAAAGCTTATGTAATTAAATGTTGAATGATAACATTGAAGCTAATGAATGGAAAGTTTTAAGGGTTTAATACCCAAAAGGGAGACCACGGTTTTGACTTGAAACCATAAGAGATTGGATTGATTTTGGTGAACTAAAATTTAAATGATTGGATATCAAGGAACTAAGGCATAAAATGGAAGAAAATTTGGAACTTGGAAACCTAGTGAGGCTACGGTTTTAGAGGGAAAACCTTGAGGCTAAATGATGCCTTGATGCATCTTTTGAGACTAAGAATTAGAGACATGCATAATCCTTAATGAAGTGAAAGAATTAAAATTGAATGATGACACTTTAGAAAGCCACGGTTTTGAAGGGGCATTTACCCTAAAATTTTCATAATTGACTTAAGTGTAAGACTTTGCAATTGTGTATTCCATAATGTGGACTTGTGTTGATTGATGAATCATGATAACATGTTGATGTTGAAAAATGAATATATATGCCATGGTGGTATGCTTATGATGAATGCATCATTGATAAACATACATGATGTACATTGAGTCGTCATGCATATGTGTTGTTGTCCATTGGACATTATTTGTAAGGCGGTGTATGCCTAGGAGTTGAATCACACTTATGTGCGGGTGCAAATAAACTAAGCGTAGGGTCATAGTAGTTGGCCCTAAGGGCGTCGGGATGCGGGTGTCTCGCAATAGACAGTGGTAGCTCCACTGGGGCCGTGGGATAGACTGATGCAAACACACCGACGATCCAAACCGAGACGCTGTCCTATATCGTGATCAACTGTTGAGGTGTCATGTATAAGCCATTTGCGCAACTATTTTATGAGATGAAGCACACTGTTTTTAAGGCTAACGATATACTGACATTATTCCTTGATCATTCACTCTGAAAATGTTAATGTCTGGCTCCATGGAGTAGGATTTTTGGTACCTTGTGCATTGTGAATTGTCAGTCTCATAATCTATTGAGCATGAGCATTTATAATTGTTCTTATTACTTCAATAATTGTCTGGTTATCTAAACTGTTAACTGCCAAGAACTTCACTGTTGTTGCCTGTTATCGTTATTATTACAATTGATTATTGTTATCCTGCTTTTACTGTTAATTTTAATATTACTGTGATTAAATATATATACTGTGTTACATGTGGGCGTCCAGCGCCGTTATGTTTCCTTACTGCCTTATTGGTAATGAAAGCTGGGTGTCTCACCTCTTTCTGTATTTTTGTGTTTCTGTATTTTGTCGATCTGTTTACTTTTGAGAAGACGAGCGTAAGGAAGAGGAAGTTCCTGAGTTTCCGGGTTTCTGACCATATTACGACTGAAGCTTATCAAGGATGACATCGCCCCCTCGTGGATTTTTGGGCTACACACAGATCACTTTTCACGGAGGTCCCGATTGCTGACACATTAATGTGCAGAAGGACCGTTGCGTGTACCATGGAGAGCTGACGGTGTCCTTGGCATGGTGTCGTTATGACGCCCCTATTTTTTATTTTCATGCTTTTGTCTGGTTAGAGTTTTATATGCCCGTTAGGGATATGTGGGCTGACATGTACTACACAATTGAAAGGAAATTTTCTGCTTTCTTTTATTATGGTGCTAACGTCCACGTGATGACTCTTTTTTCGTCACGGCACTCGGCTCTTGCCCGTTGCTCTGTCGCTCCAATGGATGTTTCATCGGACAAAAAGGACCCTGAGGAGGACCCGGCTACGGTCCTTTCTCGTCAGTCTTAGGGGCTGATACTATTGATAGCTACTGATGGCTAACCGTTTATCTGTGAGAAGCCTGACGTTTTGCTGTATATGATGGGGGTACATTTGTATAACCTTGGGTGGGTACATCTTTTGCTTTTTTTTGTATAATTTGGAATGTAACTAAACAGGCTGATGCATATAATCTATAATTTGTATAAGTATGGTTTTAAATTCTGTGTCAATTCTATTGTACTTATATGTTATCATTATTTCCTTATTGTTGTATAAAAAAAAAAGAAAAAAAAATGTGTATCGATATTTCAATATAAGATTATTCTATCATCCAAGAACGCAAACTAATTACTCTCGCGTTAAAAATGAACTGGGTCTAAATTAATCAAAGTAATTATCATTTCCGCAAAATTTTATTTCGTTTCTTTTATTATGGTGCGACGTCCCTTCTTCGCAGCATTAAGAAAAAGGGGCATTACATCACACATATTTGGCCAGAAAAATAGAAGGAAGAAAAAGAAACAATGAACACACATAGTGGTCATAAAGACCATATCTTGCCAAGATTCCCAGGCAATATAAGTCTTGCAACATATGGCATCATTGCAGAGTTATCTTTTCTCTCAATCTACCATGCCTTCAAAGAATAACAAATTCATGCAACCCCCATATGATCCTACAAGTCCTATGGAACTTAAACATGAATTGAAACCAAAGACATTAGTAGTTAGAACCAACTAGCCCAATTTTTATCTTTTTTTGGGTAATCAACTAGCCCAATTTTAAGATAAACAGAAAATGACCCCGCTACAAATTACTATAACAAGAACATGTGAGATCCATGAGGTTATGCATTTATCATTGTTCTATGTTCCACTTGGTCAAATTTCCTGTTCCCCGGTCTAGATAACAGTTCAAAATCCATTTAAGGATGCAAGTAGAATTTCCATAATATTAATGTTGCGCAAGTAGTTACAAATAGTAAAAGCATCAAATCATTCAATTTCCATGATACAAAACAGTTTCGGTCACTAAAGGCAAAATTGAGTTCAAATTCATAATATGGCAACAAAATATCGGAACATGAAAATGCTAATAATATACATGTAAGAAAACAGTTACAGCCTAGGTAGCACAGATGAACTGTAGGATATAGGATAGGTTGATACGAATACACAATGAGCGATAGATATTAATAACATTAAATGGAAGGCTAAAACTTACATACAATTAAATCATTATATGAATTGTCTCTAAATAAAGCAAAAGAGAGCAAAAATGATATACAATTAAAGAAATAAAATCAAGAAGGGCAAGTAAATAGCAACAACAAAAACCTCTTGCCACTAGGTGGAGTCGCCTATATGGATTAAATTACACCACTGTGTTCTACCATATAAACCAAATCTTCAGAAAGGCCATTTAGATCTAAGTCCTTTTCAATAGTTGTTGGCTTTGTTGGTTAGCGTCTCCCAAAGGATTTGATGAGCTTAACATCCCAGCTCATGGCGCCTATAATGGGTGCAACCCCTTAATGTTGGATGCGGTTCTAAGAAACTTCAAGGAAATAAAGTTGTACTTTTGTCATCAGCTATAGCTTTTGGCCTAGTGGTAAACACTTGATCCAACAAGTGGTATCAAAGTAAGGTCATGGCTTCAAATACCCCGGGTGACACTGGGGGGAGATTGTTGGCTTTATTTAGTCAGTGTCTCTCTTATGATGGGCTTAACATCCCATCCCATGGCTCCTGTAATGCGTGCAGCCCCTTAATGCTAGATGCGATTCTAAGAAACTTTGAGGAAATAAAGTTGCACCCTTACCATCAGTTATAGTTTTTGGTTTAGTGATAAACACTTGATCTAACAATGGCTTCACCTAAAGTTTTTCTAAGAAGGGCGAGTAAAAATGAATTTAAAATTTCTGTCATCAAATTTAACATTTGAACATTTGGAAGTTTAGAAACTTCCCCTTATATTTAAAGGTAGACTTGAAGGAAATTTTTTATGCTAAAATTAGCCAATTTTTTTATTGAAAGAAAAATCATATTTCTTTGCTCCTATAGGTCTTTTACTTGTAAAACTTTTTAAGTCAGTAACTCAACCAGAAAACAAAAGAGTATATTTGGGACATAACAAAATCTCCGGGATGTTATCTACTTCTTCTGTCAGGTAAGAGTATCAATATTTCATAGGTACATCACAAAACCAGTTGCAGTAGTCAACAGTAATAAGATCCAAAGACTGTAATCACTGACTAATAGACAGGTGGAAATATATAACTTCTGACACTACGTTAAGAGAGAGATTATTCACAACAAGAGTATGGAGAAATAAGGAGGCAAGCACGTCACATACAACGAAAATATGGAAAATGCCAGACTATGAGGTCCTCATTCCAATGCTTTGGCAAAAAATGTTTCATAGATGGTAATAATGTTGCCCTGTACAAAGAGGAAGAACAAAGGTGTGAAAAAATAGCAAACATGGATTTTTTTTTTAAAAAAATACTGTTTACTTCATAAAAGGGAAACAATGGCTCAAAGAAAAGAACATACGAAAGAGCAACAATCCCGAGTAAAAAGAAGTAGCCTGTCAATACAGCATTCACCAAGTCCTTAGATAGAAACTTGAAGAGTAAGAAAAGTGATAATAACATTGCACTCCCAACAAAGGGAAAACGCATGGCATGTTCATTGGACATTGTCTCCTGCATTATTACATGCAACATAATTCAAAGAAGTTAGATCTCGACACATGAAAAGAGCAACATAAAGAAGAGAATGAGCATAAAAACTGCTACTTACAGAAGGTGGCGTTGGTTTGACGGAACGATAACAGCCCACAAACACAGTGAGGCAAGCAGTTAAGATAACATTTACATTTGGATTTACTTTCACAACAAGAGGTGCTAAGGTTAAACCTGCCATGAGAGTGAGATAACAAGTGGTTTACTAATGAATGATCTAAGAACAAAAAATGGATCCCATTTTCCCTCTCGCTGATACTTCAAAATTAGACAACAAGGAACTTGAAAGGCACACATATCACTTGCTTTTAACTTCACTCATGGAAAACCCAAATGAGCAATAGCACAACCATCTAAATTTCAGACCCTATTAAATCCTGTACCACAATCACTTTTCCACTCATTCGAGCCCACAGCTTAGCACATTAAAATTATAGGCGGTTTATTTTAATCAGTAACATGAGAGAATATAGCAACTGCACTGTGCTAGAATGCCTGAAGGGTAATTTCAGCCACCTTGCACGTTACAAATGAAATCCACCGTAGGCATAGATTGTCACCCCCAAATCAATGTCCAAATAAGTTTACTTCCAATTGAAAATAAAATTACAAATACTGAAAAAAAAAGGAAGACAAAGGATCTTCTAGGGAAGCACGAAAGAAGGAGAAAATTTACCAACAAGCACCAAACAAGAGAAATTAACCTGCTAATGCCAAATTCGCAATTCTCTCCGTGTTTTTCATCTTTCAACTCTACCTAACACGTCAAACTCTAACGAAATTTTCTGGATCTACTGAACTAAAATCTTCCGATTGTGGCCTCCCCCTGCGATCAGAAACAATGCCAATTTCATAAATCAAACGCATCGGTGATCAATTCGAAATGAAATTTTACGAAAGAGAAACAACCAAAAACCTGAATTTTGATTTTCTCGGAAATGACACTTATTCTCACAAGAAAATTTGAAGGACTGGCCGGCCACAACAACACTAGTGATCCCTAAAAATATGTCCACGTCCGTTGCAGATTGTAGAGGTCAAGAAAGGAAGAAAGAGAGAGATAATTTTTGAAATAATTGAAGGGTTAGGGTTTTAAGTTTTTAACCATATCCAGTTTTTTTTTTAATGATGCATTGTAATTGTAATTATTATTAATTATAAATCATAATTATTATTATTATAATAAATTATTATTATTATTATTATTATTATTATTATTATTATTATTATTATTATTATTCTCAATCAGATTCGAATTAGTCAGAATAATTCGACTCATTTAAAGCAAAACTTAATTATTATTGTAAACTCTTATATGGATAACTGCAATTAATAATGAGAAATAATTTTTTTAAAAAATCTCACATTAATAGGATATATAATTATGAGAACTAATTATCTTTATAAATTTTTATTCATAATAATAATATTTATTATACATTAATATAAATTTAAATGTAATTTTTATTAATCATGATTTTTTATAAATATTAATACATAAAATAATAAAAATATGTATTTATCTCAAGAATACTACTCACATTGTATATAATTTAATTTAAGCACTAAAATATATTTTACAGGTATTCATCTTTGACGTTACCGTCACTGTCACTTGTCACTGTGATACAAAAAAATTACATCATTCAACCTTATTCAAATCATCTTGTAAAATCACTTCATAATGAAAAATAACAATATAATAATAATATAATTATATATTATTATTATTATTAAGTAGAAAAAAATATTATATTACAAAAATATGATTTGAAGAATAAATAGTATCACATTATTTTTAACATCGAGTATTATTTATGAGCTTCACCTCATAAATAGTATCAAAATCATTTTTTTATCTCTTTTTTTTGTAGAATATATTCATTAACCAATTTCTCTACGTCATTAATTATTTTTTTATTCTTCATTAACTAATTTTTTTTTTCATTATTATATTATAAAAATTATATGGTATTAAATTATTATTGTATTATTATTATTATTATTATTGTATTATTATTATTATTATTATTATTATTATTATTATTATTATTATATATTATATTTATTATTATATTATTATTATTATTATTAATTAATATTAACTTTATTTTCATATTATGTGAAAAAAAGTTGAATATATAATATAAAAAAAACGATTAATTACGTATATATATAAGTTAATTAATTATATATATATATATATATTATATATTAAAAAAGATATATATATATATTATTATTATTATATATATATATATTATTATTATTATTATTATTAAAACATGATTTGAAGATTATCTATGAATAGTAATGAATGTGAAAATAGGTATAAATATTATTAAATGTAAAAATATCATTATTATTATTATTATTATTATTATTATTATTATTATTATTATTATTATTATTATTATATAGCATTTGAAGAGCACGTGATTACGAGGATTACATGATGGATGCGGACTTGGCTCCAATTAACTGTGACCAACGTAGGTTGAGGCATGTAAGCCAATCACAAACTCGCATATTGCCACATCGGGTATCTTGACGTACTGAGCATATTACATCCTAATTTTCTTTTTGCCTTAGCATGTTTCTGTGTAATTTTTAGTTGTGAAACTAATTTTTCTGAAATATTAAAGTTTGGCCCTTTTTTAAAAGTGTTTTTTTATGTACTCGAATTTGTAATGTTGTAGAGGTCTCTTAATTGTTAAATTTAAAATTACTTAATTAATATTTAATTAGTTCAAGTATTTTCATAATTATTACTTTTAAGTAAGATTTTAAATTTGAGTTTTATAAATAAAAAAAATTAATATTAAAATTTTTTTACACATTTATGATATGACGTAATTCTATTTTAAATTAATCGGAACTCATTATAACTTCTCAATGTAGAAAAAATTACACTAAAAAAAAAAGTTTAAAATTACTTCTTATTATTACTTCAGTCACTTCTCAATCCTCATAGGTTCGACATTATAATTTATTAGCATATTGAGCGGCCGGTATGTGCCCATCAATTCACATGTTTTATCTTTATTAAGTCAAAAAATAAATGATAAAGATAATTTTATTTTATTTATTTATCTTTAAATATTAAATAGATGATAAGATATTTTTATAATTTTTTTTCTCTTTATATTTATCTTTAAATGAATAATAAGATGTACTTATAATTTTAACCTCTTTCATATTTATTTTTAATTATTTAAATGAGTTTTTAATAATGGTAGTTTTGAACAAATAAAAATTAAACCCCTAAATGAGAATAATATGAGTTCGACGAAATCGAATAACATCAGAATTATATATAGTATAAATAATATGAGAATAACATCATAAATAAAATCAGAATTATACCCTAATTTAATATTATCTATTGAAATTTTTTCCTTTTTTATTAAAGTTAAATATATTATTATTTAACTATAATTGACATATATTACCTAAAACATATCTTTTCTAGCTCATTTTTTTCTCCATTCCAATTTTTTTCTCCTAATTAACAACGAAAAGTCAAATAAAAGGAGTAACATTTTTTATCAACATTTTTAAAGTTAGGCTAGTCATTGACCAATAAAAAAAGAGGTATAAAGTTTCAAGATCAAACTGAGATTATATATATACAATCATATTAATATTATTATTAACATTATTAATATTATTATTATTATTATTATTATTATTATTATTATTATTATTATTATTATTATTATAAGATGATACAGAGTTGAATATAATTGTATTTTGAGAGTAGAGTGTTTTTATAATTTTGTATTTTCACTATTAACTATAATATAGTAAGAAGGTGAAGAGTTTAAATACAATTATATTTATCTTAAAATTAATAATAACATGTATTTATAATTTTTCATTTTATAATAGTATAGATAATTATAAGAAAAATGAGGGGTAACTCAAATATAGATAATTAGGGGTAAAACATATAGGATAACTGAAATGTGACCAAATCAAAGCAGTCTCTTAATAAGTATATATAAAATATATAATATAGCAATATAAGATGATAAAGAGTTGAATATAACTGTAATTTGAGAGTAAAATGTTTTTATAATTTTATCATTTTTATATTAACTGTAATATAGTAAGAAGGTGAAGAATTTGAATACAATTAATACTTTAAAAAAATTATATTTATCTTTATATCAATAATAACATGTTTTTATAATTTTTTTATTTTATGATAGTATAAATATAGATAATTATAAGTAAAATGGGCTAACTCAAGTGTAGATAATTAGAGGTAAAATAGGATAACTGAAATGTGAACAAATCAAAGTAATCCCCTTTATTAATAAGCAAATATAATAAGTATAGAAGTATAGAAGCATAGATATAGATAGATATAATAATATATAAGAAAAATATAATATGCCTATGTTAAGTATATAAACAAAATCATGGAAAAATATTGAAATATATTTCTCACATAATTAAATTGATTTACCACATATGATAAGTTTTATATTAGCACTACTACGATTTTTTAACCTATATTAGTCCAACATTTAATAATTAAAAGAAGAAAGATAAAGTTTTTCATCTTATACTAATCCCGCATTGAATAAAATGGAAGATGTGTAGTTCCTTATTCTAAATTGAAGGCAAACTATTATTACAATTATAAGTTTCTATTTGTTCCACATTCAACATATTAAGAGCAAAGATGCTGATTTTGATTATAAATTGGCCAACCAAATAATTAGTTTACATTGAATTGGTTTAAGACTGGTTTTTCATTTTTTTATACCAGTTTTTGAAAATCCTATTTCTTAGTGTTGACTAGACTGGCCAGAGGACAGGTTCTTGATTTTGCTAGTCTGATTAGCTAGTGTTTATCATTCTATAAACATTCCTTCTAACATATAATATTGAAAATATATCCACCATTTTTTTCAAAACAAAATCTATTGAAATCAATTTTCTTTTTTTACATTTTTGTTATCATGCTAAAAGCACAATTTACCTCCCTTCACTCTTTTCATTTCATTGTGTATGTTATAAGCGCATGGAACGGGCCCTGAAGATTGTGTTTTTTTTTATCTAGCTTAGGTTTTGATTAGCTATAATTTCTTGTATGGAGATGGAGATCTATATATTAAAAAAAAAAGAGCCTTATTATCGGATGCAGTCAGGTTTTAAATTGTGATCGTGATAATAGATGCGGTTGGTTACGTGATGCAGGAACAAAATTATTATTTTAGAGTATTTGATATTTTATTTACTCACGAGTCATTGTTCTATGTATTTAATTTTAGAATTACTAGAGTTATGGCATTATGTATTTGATAAGTTAATTAAGTCTAGAACAGTCTAATCTCGTAATTAGGTGTTTAAGTAATTAAAGGTAGTGGAAAAATTAATCAAAAGTCATTAATTCAGTCACTTAAGAATCCACTCAGTCCAAGAGTCTTATGGAGTCTATAAATAATCATTTTCTATGTACTTTTTGAGAGCAATTCAGAGTAGTATTTAGTGAAGCATATTCTTATAATACATTATTTTGTTTATTTCTTTTCAAGTTAGGATCATATCATATTTCTATCCAAGGAGGCGAAATCCTCTCACACAAACCATTTTATCCCACAAAACTACCCAACCTACGTACATATTACCTCTTTTCTATCCAATGCTAAATCTAAAATTCCTGGGCTGCATTTGTTTTCCATTGGAGCAAGTTTTCAAAGACTACCTTACTCTCCTAGGCAACAAGGAGTTGCAAAGAATTTCGAGGCAGACTCTCTTGTTGTGAAAGAGATTACCTATTACTGTGATTTGTAGAAAAAGATTCATAATTTATCATATCAAGTTGCAACTATAGAAAATTGGAAGGAATCATTAATCATCAATCAAGAGGATAGAAATGATGAAAATGTAAGCCATGAAGAATCTCAAAACAAAAATCATGATGCAAGAAGTAAAGCTACTGAACCAAGAAGGAGTCCAAGATTAGGACCAATGAATCGAAACCATCATAACTATAGGGCTAGGTCTCTATTTTGTGGTGTTTGCCAACAATATTTGGAGCAACACAATAAGTATGTGGCTATCTATTGTGATATTCCCAAATGAGTCAAGATTGATGTTCTTAATTTTTCTAGAAAGCTAGATCGTCAAGATTTTACTGATTGGATAAGTTTCAGAAGACTATTTTGATTATATGGAATGAATGAAGAAAAGAATGTGCATATTGCAAAAATGAAGCTAAAAGGGCAAGCACAAATGTGGTGGTGCAACATTGAAGAATTTAAGAACAGACTTGGCCAGGCTCCCATCATGCATTGGGAGGAAATGAAGCTAAAGTTACAAGAGAGATTTCTTCTTCTTGACTATGATTAATCATCATTTGAAGAATTACAACAACTGAAACAAGGCAACATGAAAATTCACGAGTATACAAAAAGTTCAACAATTTGATTATGCTTTGTCGATTTGATGGAGATGATTCTTATCTTCTAGCTTGCTATAAAACAAGATTGAATTCTAAAATTCAACGAGAAATTATTATAACTCAATTTTTTAGCATTGATGAAGTTCACTAAATGGCTCTCAAAATTGAAAGCCAATTAATCTCAGTCATGTGTACATGGTGTTTTAGTTTTTGCTAGGTTGTATGTTTTTCTTGTTCTTTTAGTTTGAGGTAGTAATGGTAGCATTACCAAATGGATTGCACCTACGACCCTTACGTGGTTGTTAGGGATCAAGAACTTCATGGTGACGTAGGTAATTATACTATGGCTCCAAGGCTATTGAGGGATGGGTAGCCGAGGATGATGTTATATGGGGATTAATTGTTGATAATGAGGTACTTGACTTTTATGGTATTGGAGTCTGGGCTAGTCTCCCTTTCGGTCAACAATTCCACATATCCTCGTACTTCCACTTGTTCTCCTAAGAAGCCGACCCAGTTGTCATTAAAGGGTTTTACCTCTATCTCTAGGATTTGCAGCTTTTTGAAGGTACTTAGGTATAAGATGTCTATCGAGCTCCTCTGGTCTGCCAACACCTTGACCAAGAAATTTGCTATTACTGACATCAAAGAAATGATGGCCATGATAACCCTCAGGTAACTTCTCTTGGTTGAGCTTGATTTTCCTTCCTTGACAAATCCTCCAAATATGGTGTTAGTAACCCTTCTTATTTAATCATTCTGGGGTGCTTGATTCTTACTTGTCCTTATCCTTCCTCTCAATCCTCCTTTGCCTAGGCTCGGGCTTCTCCTAATAAATATCTCTATATGCATTTGTCCTAGCTTCTATTTTTTTCTCTTAACACATACCTCCCACGGTGCCCCTGTTTGCACTCTTCTGTTGTGTGCCCATACATCTTGTGAAAGTCGCATCTCTTACTCTAGTTTTCAGTTGGGCTTGTGTGTGGGATTGTTTCAAGAAGTAGAAGAAGTTGTGTTATATAATTTTTTGAAAATTTGTTCTCTTCTTGTGGCGAGTGGTGTGCAGTGATCAAATCGTGGATGATGTGGTGCTTTTGGGAGTCTAATCATCCTCTTCATTCCATCCATATTCCTCTTTTATCATGCTTAACCTTTTTTGGTTGCTTCTGATTTCTTACCTCATACCTTATATGTAACACCCTCAATAACATGTTAGGCTAGTAAATGGTTACAGAAGTAGTCTAATACTTGCTTGACATGTCAATTCAGTTTTGTGAAAAACAGAGTTAGTTTAGGCACTTTGTTGCAACACATAAGGTGAAAAATAACTTAAAATAACTCAGAAAATAACTTTAAAGGCTAAGTTGAAGGAAATAAGTATGGATAATGTAACATCCTGAAAAGCATGTTCGTTTAGGCATTTAGTTGCAACCCAAAAGTTAAAAAGTAGCTTAAAATGACTCAGATAGTAGCATAAATTGCTAAGTTGAGGGAAATAAACCTAGAGAGTTTGTTTCTAAGTCCCAAATAAGTTGAATACAAATCTGAGTTTGTTTGATATTTTTAAGCATATTAGTTGTACATTTTAATGCCGGATTGACTAACAGTAGATATGAAAAAATAGGATAATGGTAAACCAAAAATTTAGATGAATCCTAGTATTTATTCTAAAGTTGTTAGAAGTTAGGAAACTTGATTTAGCATAATTCAAGTGTCTTTAGCAGATATAAAGTTTCAGCTTTTGGCTTAAGTGCCAAAGTTGGACTTTGTTTCCTTATTTTTCCTTCTTATCCCACGACTAAAACCAAAAAGAGGGAACAAAAGTAGAAAATGGCAGAAGAGAAAAGAAAGAAAGGAACCAAAGGGAAAGAAGAGGAAAAAGAGAAGGGAATCAAAGGAAGAACAAAGAGCCAAGATCAAGCTTGGAGATCACCATCCATACAGGAGGTAGGGGTTCTCTAACCTTCAATCTCATCCTTTCTTCATCTTTTCGATTGAGTGAAGTTAGGTCACCTAGATGGAGAAATTGGGTTTGAGATGCAAGAATCCACTTTCTATGTTAGTTCTTGCTTCTTTTGATGAAATTGAGTCACTTTCACTCTATTGGATGCAAATTGATTGATTTTGTCTTTAGACAAACTTGGTTAGTTCCATAAGTTGGAACATAGAACTTAGGTTATGATTTTGAGATCCAAGTTTAAGTGAATTCTTGAGTTGAATTTAGAGTTTAATGATTCTAACATGATTAGAGACCATGATTAGAGTTATAAAACACTAAAAATCCATGTTTGTATGATTGGAAACGGATTTGGGACCAATAGAACAGTAGCTCGGTTCTACAGAATTTTCTACATAATTAACTACGGTTAGGCGCAGCTTTATCACCCATAGGTGTGAACTGATCAGTTTTTGGTCAAGGCGAGACAGAGAGTACCACGCCTAGGCATGGCAAAACCAAGCCCAGGGGTGAGACAGGACAACATCCTGGCAGCTTGTAGTGTTTGTTGCATAACTTGAGTTGTGGTTATCAGATTGACCTGATTCTTGCGATATTTGAAAGCTAAGACATAAGGCTTCATGTAGTAAAAATTTCAAAATTTTAGCCCAACCCAATCAGTACCAGTTTTGATTGGAATTTGAGTAAGATTCTGCAAAAATAGGCAGACTGACACTGTTTGTCCCTTTATAGGCCGCAAGTGCACGGATCAAACAAGTAATACAATTTAAGAGTAGGATATCATTCTCACGAGGATAATAGAACTTCTAATACTAAATATCAACCAATAGCTTAAGTAATTCTATTCAAGAACATAAAAATAGGGAAAAGTGCATTTAAACTAATCTAAAGACTGAAAAGCAATAAATTGGAAATTAAAGATAATGGTTAGAGATTAGGGAATCCTTCTTCACCTCCTACTTTGTAATGCCCCAAAATTTCTCGTTTTTCAATTATATGTAGTTTTATGATTTTTGTGAATTGTTTAAATTTATTTTGATTATTTTAGTATTATTTTTGAACTTTCTGAGAAATTTTAGCGGGGTCAAAAAAATAAAAATTTTAGGGACCAGAAAAATTTTGGACTGTTAATGCGGGGCTGGGGGAGCTTACTAAACTTAAAATCGGAAATAGTTTTCAAAGTTTTACTTTTCTACGATTTTATCTGACCAATAAAATCAAGGTACATTCTATTATCCATTGGACAATAATCACTGGGTAATACGCAGTAGCTTTTGTACATTGGTTAATAACTACCGATTAATGTTTTGCTAGTCATCTTTTCTAGAGTCTTCTTGTGTGACTCATTATGTGAATCACTTTGTGACTAAGCCTTCATCTTTATGACAAACCCTATGACTCACCTAGTTAATGACTCACTAGGTGACTAACCTACATAACTCACTCACACTTTATGACTCATGAGGTGACTTAGCTACATGACTCACTCACCATGTGACTAAGCTTTTGTGACTCACCCATGAGGAAGCCCACAACCAAGGCTAGTTAGGAGAGCTAAAAATCTATACTTAGTTCATCTTTTCATCTTTCTCTCATTCTCTTAAGTAATTAAGAAAAACTATACACAAAACTCTCTCACTTTTCCCTCAAAGAAGCCCACGACCAACACTCCAAACCCCACTTCCAATCTTCCATAATTTTAACCAACCACACTTCTTGAATCTATATACCATTCTAAGACACTTTTGTATTGTAACCATAACCTAGTTCATCCATCTATTATCTTTTTCTTCAAACTCAGGGTTTGAAGTTTTTGAGGTGAAGTTCTTTAATCTTCATGTTTTTTTGTCTATTTCAAGTTCTAAGACCATAACTTTGATCTATGGTCATCCTAATCAAGCCTTAGATGTTAATACTTGTGTGTTTATTTTGTTTCAAGAGCAACTTGGTGGTGGTGAAAATCTACGATAAAGGAGGCATACAAGAAGCTTTGAGCATCATCTATGGTAAAAGGGAGATTAACCTCATCAACCATTCATGGTGGTGAGGAACGAAATTTGGTGGTGAAAAATCCCTAAGGATTTATTCACTTGTTTGTATAAATTTAGTGCTTTATATTTATTTGTCTTATGTGATTTTGTTGCTTTAATAGTATGCATGATATTTGCCATGGTAGAGATTGATGATTGATATATATGGTATGATTTGAATCATATGGAAGGATGAAAATTTTTTTATTCCAAGGACCATTATGGCTCATAGCCATTAAGTTTCAAATAGGGTATCCAAAACAAAAATATTTTACTAATTACGGACTAAGATGATTTTGTAACAAAAATGTGAGTTAAGGTTTTTTTTACAAGTTAAAGAAGGAAGTGAACAGAGTTTTGTCAATTGAAAGGAAAGAATTTTTGGTCTCAATGACCATTAGGGCTCACGGCCTTCATGTCCATTTTGGGTAATCCAAGTCAAAAATATTTTGTTAATTGTAAATTTAGAGGATTAGGTAATAAGGAGTTGGATTAAGGTTTTACAAATGGAAAATGAAACGAATAACATTTTATTTATTAATCATCAAGCAAATTTTAGTCCAAGATGTTGGAAATTAGAGATAAGAAATAACTTGGAAATTTAAGGAACTTTATTTTAGTGGATTTTGAGTAAAATAAATTGGAAAAGATTTTACTAAATTAAAATAATGCAAGTTTTGGGAAAAACAGTAGAACATATTTTTTAGAGGAGTTTTATCAAGGAAATGTTGGTAATTAAAGTTAAATTTTATATTAAATTTGGAAAGTTTCAAAATTAAGTTTAGAAAGTCAAGAAACGTTTTACACAATTGAAAAATAGTGTTAAAACCTTACACGTTTCAAAAATAATAATTTTTGAGCTACAATTGAGAAAATGTTTTAAAATTTTTACGTGATTAAAAAAACATTGAAAAATATTTACACAATTTGAAAATATAACAAAAATGTTACGCGATTGTGAAAATGCGATAAAAATGCTATGCGACTGAAAGGAACAGCAGTTTGCTGTCAGGCCAACGTATTGGACCCGGGTATGTTGAAATATGGTTTTGGCCAATGGTGGTTTGCTTTTGTGAAAAATCATGTTTTTCACATTTGTCTGTGTTTATTAAGGCTGTACGCCTAGGAGTTGAATTACACCTAAGTGCGATGCGAATTGCGTAGTGTAGGTCACTTGTTGATCTTGGAGGAGTCGAGGCGCGGGTATTCCACAAGTGGACAGTTGGCAGCTCCACTGGGCCGTGGTGACTAAGCACCGCATCGACGATCTCGACTAGGCACTATTCTATTCCCGATCTTGTGAAGAATGTCTTGTATAAGGCATAAAGCGTACGTTGAATTTGTGATAACACTTTTTTGATGCTAACGATATACGGACATGTCTCCCTGATCATTCTTTCCGAAATTGTGTTTTAGCTCCATGGAGTAGGAACTGGTCTGTTGCGTGCATATGCATTGTCGTTTGATATATTATTGTGATATATCTGTTGAATCATTTATTATTTGATACCATGAATATACTTGTTATTTTTGTATTTAAATGGCATGTTAGTCATTGCTATTTCTATGCTGCCATGCTAGTATTGATGTAAGGGATCTCACCTCTTTATTATTTTATTCTATTTTATTGTGTATGCTTAGTAAAGACGGTGGGGAAGACGAAGAAGGATCGCTTCCATTTTGTCCATTTTGTTTGTGTGTTGATTTTTCTGGGGATTGATGATGGCATCAAGACCGGGTTTTCGTGGTTACGTCAGTGAGCGGTTTCATAGGGGCATGAACGCCTGGCGTGTTGACCTAGAGACGGAATGTATTACATATATTGAGGATGTGACCCTATCTGGGAGTAGGACTTTCCACAGGGTTACTACTCTTTCCTTTACTGCTTATGTACACTTAGAGTTTTACATGCCCATTAGGGATTTATGGAGTGATTTCCATTATACCCCTAGAGAGGACTCAGTTGTATCATCTGCTTGGACGTCTGTCTGTAGGACTTTGCATCACCCAGGATTGTTATCTGAGGAGACAGAGGAAAACCCGTTTGAGGATTCTTCCCACTAGGTGTATGGTGTGGAATTAGTTTATGTTTTGTTAAAAAGTTTGTATATATGTCTTTTGAGAACAAGTCTTATGTATATTAATGTATATTATTTAGTTTGATAAAGTTTGTATTCTCTATTTATTTTGTTAAGCTAAGTTATCCGCGAAAAGAATTTTGAAAAAAATCGTATACTACAATATTAAATCTTTTACAAACTGAGTTAAGTTTTATGAGTTTTAGTTTTAAATGTAATGCCCGAGTGAGGGTGAGGGTGTTACATACTTCAATTAATAACATGCAACCTTTTTAAGCAATATTAATGAATGAGTTAAGTTGTCTTGAAAATCTACTTTAGTTAAAAGCCTATGTCTAGGTTAATCAATTATGCTTCATTTACCTAATTCACTATGTTTCCATGAAAACTAGTGCAAACTCCACTTATTAATGTCTATTCTCAAACACCTGCTATGCATGACTAAAAGGTATATTTCTATCTCATTAGCGAATTAATTCACCCTGCCATTAGAATGAAATCAAACATGCATCAACCATGCATATGATCTCAAATCCAAATTCTTATGTCTAGGTTCATCAGATTTCAACAAATCACTTAAAAGTTTGCCAAACCATCAAGAGCATTAAGATCCATATGATTGAACAAAACCAAATATCAATATAAACTCAAAGAAGTACAAAATCATTAATATCTATACAAGGATCCAAAGTAATCCATAAATATAGCTTAGCTACTCATTGAACACAAAAATATACAACAAAAATCATGTTCATGATATAGGGAAGAGAAAGAAGTAAAGGGAAAAGAAAGAAAGCTCATAGATATGATCTTTGATGCTCGAATCTCCTTCCATGAAGAAGATGGCCTCCAACCTTGGCTCCCATAGCTTCCTCTCAACCCAGAAATGAAAACCTAGCCACAACTTTCTAACTTAGAACAAGCTCTCTTTTAGAAATATAATAAAATAGTATTTATAGGCTAAATTTACATTGTCACGCACGGCGTGAATTATCTGGCATCATGGCACATGTCAATTTAAGTCACTATGCCACGACATTCATTCCTTTATGTCGTGGCGCTAAAGCCACGTGTTTTAGTATGCTACTATCTGAATGCACCACGCTACGACATTAACATGCTTGTGCCGTGGCATGAGATGTTGAACTTCACACTTGGATTTCTCTTGGCCTTTCTTATCCAATGTTGGTCCAAATATTCTACCAATCTGCTTGTTTGCAGCTATTTCTGCAATAGAGAAATCACCAAGTTACTAAAAGTTGCAAATTCACTTAATCAATTGAAGAATATACACAATTTGCTCAAGATCATATAGGAAGATATCAAGATTGAATTTGAAGAATATAAGCATAAAACCTTCTATATATGCATAATAACAAGGACTAAGCTATCAATAGAGAATAGAAATTGGACACAAATAACTACATTTCATGGAGTTATCAGACACCTATCAAACCAAATTGCATAACTTCCTCCTCCGAGGTCATATTTGTTGGTGTATGCCCTAGAGACCAATACATTTTGTCTATATTTACATATATTGTATTATGCTATTTTTAATATATGAGGCATTTCATTTATTGTGTTCTTTTTTATAAACATAATAAAGTCCTTAGAATAGTAAGTTTGATACCATAGGACATCAAGTGGATGACTTGATCGTGAGATCCTATAAAATTTTATTCTTAAATGTCCCTAGTCAAGTATTATTGTTAATTAGGACAACAATAATGCATTGAGACTAGCATGTGCGTAGACTGATGACCACATCTCACGGGTCATAGATAAGAGATATCAAGTCTTCACATGGATACATATTAGAGTAATGATGTATTGGACAGACCCGCCATGAGAAAGTTACGTCGATCGTTACGTGAGTGTCATAAGCGATTCTCATAGTGATAATGGTGTATATGGTCCTTTGACCTGAAATCACTACGATTCCTACATAAGGAGTTGTGTGTTTTAATGCCATCAAACGTCATCTGTAACAAGATGATTATAAAGTTAGTTATTAGACATACCGCGATTCATGTGGAGGGATGTGAGTGACCTAGATGGGATTTGTCCCTCCTACATAATAGGAGTGATATTTTCGGGCCCCCTGATTGAGTGAGACTACGAAATGCATGGTCATGTTCAAATGAGTCAATATGAGATATTGATCTCATTTGTTATTACTATGTCTACTCGAGAATCAAGAAACTGAAGATTGAACTAAACAAGGGTGACACGTTCTATGCCTTGTGTTCAATCTAGATATCTGGACAAAGGGACTAAACTACATGGAAACATTGGTCACGGATAGGTTATGTCAAATCACTGACATTCTCATTACTTGGGTAGCAGCGATGTGTTGCTAGATACTGCTTGCTGTTTGTAATATTAAAATGAGATTTTAATATTACTATCAACGTTATGAGAACCTGCAGGGCCGCACACTTAGAGCAGACTAATTGGAGCAATAAGGATTCAAGTTGGACTCGGATTCAATTGTGGGCCTAACTCATAATAGATAAGTCTAGGGTTGCACAACTTACCTTGCTACTACTCACACTCACTTAAGGCAACCACTATTATAAGTAGTACTGCTAAGGGAGCTGCTAAGTACGTATCATCACAACCTTAGCCGCACCTACAGAAAGTGAGTGAGAGATAGTGAAAGGTCTTCTTCTCTTCTCTTCGCAGCTAGCACTGCGTAAAAGAGGCGTGACTCCTTTTTACAAGTCTGTTCATGTGGATATCGCAGAGACATCGTCGCTATTACGGTGTTGGTGATTCATGTTGCTTGTATTTATCATGCTTCAAGAGGTAAACTTTTTAAAAACTCAGATTATGGCTTTTTCGCATGGATCCTGTGAGGAAATTTTTGTTATTCTATTACGTGATGTATCCGCAATTCCCAACAGTGGTATCAAAGCCATTTGCGAAACCATGATTCGATTTTTCTGCTCTTCTTGTTATATGAAATAACATGATTTGTTGCTTTCTTTTCGTAAAAGATATGATCTTTATATGTTATTTCTGAAATCAAAATAATGCTTTTTGAAACCGTGTTCTGTTTGATTTGTTGATTACGAAACATGTTAATGTTTTTGAAACCATGAAGATGTTCATATGATTCTATGAAAAACTATTTTGAAAGCTTTCTGTTTCTGCGTTTATATATATATGTGTGTGTGTGTGTGTGTGTGTGTGTGTGTGTGTGTGTGTGTGTGTGTGTGTGATATATATGATTCTGTGAAAACCATTTTGAATATTTTTTGTTTCTGCATTTTTCTGGTATATATGCGATATATACATAGCAGTGTGATGCAAGGTTTTGGAAACCTTGTTTCCAGTTTGCGGCGGCATCGAAGCAAGCCTGCCTTCACAGAACAACAAAGACGC
Source organism: Ormosia emarginata (assembly GCA_029884605.1). NCBI lineage: Eukaryota > Viridiplantae > Streptophyta > Magnoliopsida > Fabales > Fabaceae > Ormosia > Ormosia emarginata. The sequence continues at coordinate 7,956,757 of JAQQTP010000074.1, forward strand.
AAGGGTTCCCGAATCCTTGTTTCTGTATATAGGCACGGTGCAAGGTTTTGGAAACCTTATTCTTGGTTTGCAGCGGCTATGAGGCTTCCTCATGACATGAAGTGTTCATATCTTCATGCGTTCTAGAAACCCTGTTTTTGGATAGGTGATGGCGGCTGTGAGGAACCCCTGCGGCACATGAAGCGTTCATGTGTTTGTGGGCCTTAGGGTTTAAGTGTTGTTGCCCTAGCCGTCACAGAGGCGAAATGGGTCTAACTCGATTTTTTGTTCAAGAAACCAATAGTGGTATATGAATGAAAAATTTTGGATTGGGGCGCTGCCCCTGCACCCCGCAAGGGGCGGCCTCCCGTTGACCCCCGCTCACTGACCAAGCAACCGGATCCCAGTCAGGGCGCTGCCCCGAACCCCCTTGCGTGGTGTGTGATACTCGATAGTGTGGTATTCAAAACTGTTTTCATAATTCATAAAATAATAATGTATTATTGTTTTGTGTTTATGTGTACTTAGTGATGCATGGTTATGGCCTTATCCTTTTTTTTATGTTATTTTGGTTATTTTAAATACGACCTGCGTGTCATGTCTTTCTCTCTACATTCTGATTGTATATTCTCTTCTCACCTAACTCCCCTCTAATGTAAAAAAGGTTTCTATATAATGTAATCTTGATGTGGAGGCAAGAAGACAACATCAAGTGAGGACGTTGGTGGGAGATGCTTGGTGAAGCTGGCTTAGTTAATGCTACTCTCTTAGAGGCCATAACCATGTAACGTTTATTATATGCTTTTTATGTATGAGATGCATGGATGATGTTTATGGTATGTTAAACATGTTTAATAAATGGTGACATCTAATAATAAAATTCCCTCAAAGTAAATATTAAGTCATTATGTGATGCCTTCCAATGCGTGGCACTCGTCAAGACTACTATCGATCAAGTGTAGGTCTGTCAAAGCAGGATGCCTTTATCTATATTAGTAAGACGCAATGGGATAAGAGTAATATCCAATTGCCAACCATTGGGTCTGACTTAACTAGGCCATTTCAATAGGATTGAAGGCTTAGAGGCATGGAGTTGGGTTTTAGTCCATTAGATGGATTATAATAAATGTTATTCACCCAACTATCCAAGAGTTGCATGTGATGTAATTGGAAAGAGTTTCCTAACTAAATAATCGAATTTTGGGTGATCAGCCAAAACTGACTCAAAGCTAGATGAAATATGGATCTTGGCCCACTAAGAAATCTTTCAATGAGATTTTCCAAGTCAATCCTGAGGGTCATTGATTTGAATAAAATAATGGGATGCATATTTAATTAAAGACCTTGTTAAATATGTTTATGGTATGATACTTATATTTTGCATATTTCTGTTGATAGATTACCATGGCAACAAACACTTCAAGTACCTTATCATTGCGATCAGTCCTTGAGAAGGACAAGTTGTCTGGGACAAATTTCCTAGACTGGTATAGGAACTTGAGGATTGTCCTCAAGCAAGAGAAAAAGTTGTATATTTTAGAGCAACCTATTCCTGAGCCACCTGTTACTAATGTCCCTAGAGCTGAAAGAGATGCATATAAGAAGCATCAAGATGATGCTTTAGACATCGGATGTCTAATGCTAGCCACCATGAACTCTGAGCTCTAAAAGCAACACGAGAACATGGATGCCTACGATATGATCGTACACCTCAAAAAGCTCTATCAAGAGCAAGCTAGACATAAGAGATACGAGGTCTCTAAAGCACTGTTTCAGTGCAAGCTGGTAGAAGGAAGCCCTGTTCGTACTCATGTACTCAAAATGATTGGATACATTGAAAACCTAGAGAGACTTGGTTTTCCTTTGGGCCAAGAGTTGGCCACTGACTTAGCCCTACAATCGTTGTTGGAAAGTTTTAGTCAATTTGTCATGAACTACAACATGAATGAAATTGACAAATCACTACCAGAGCTGCTAAGCATGTTGAGAACTGCTGAATAGAACATAAACAAAGGCAAAGGAAAGGCCATAATGATGGTCCCAAAGAATAAGGGCAAGAAACAACAGAAAAAGCCTAAGGACAAGTGGAAGGGCAAGGACAAGGATAAGTCCAAAGCTAACACTACTAGCTTGAAACCAGTAGGTGGAGTGGCTAAGTAAGGTACATGCTTCCACTGTGGTCAGACTGGACATTAGAAGAGGAACTGTGCCAATTACATAGAGGAGCTCAAGAAGAAGAAGGGAAGTGAGACTTCCACTTCAGGTATTTTTGTTATAGAAGTCAATTTATCTACTTTTGCATCATGGGTATTAGATACTAGATATGGATCTCACATTTGTGTAAATATGCAGGATCTAAAGAGCAGTAGACCATTGACTAAGGGTGAAGTCGACCTACGAGTAGGAAATGAAGCAAAGGTTGCTGCACTAGTCGTAGGGGCTTATTTATTAACTTTGCCCACTAGGCTTGTAATTGAATTGGATAATTGTTATTTTGTGCCTGCTATTAGCAGGAATATCATTTTGGTTTCTTGTTTGGACAAGAAAGGTTTTACTTTTATAATAAAGAACAAAAGTTGTTTTATTTATTTGAATGATATTTTCTATGGTAGTGCACATCTGAGTAATGGACTTTATGTCCTTGATCTCGAAATGCCCATTTATAATGTAAATACAAAGAGGTTCAAGTCAAATGATATAAACCTGACTTATCTCTGGCATTGTCATTTGGGTCACATAAATGAGAAACGCATCTCCAAACTCCATAAAGATAGATTCTTGGACTCGTTTGATTTCGAATCATATGAGACAAGTGAATCTTGTTTATTGGGGAAGATGACTAAGGCCCCATTCACTGGACAAGGTGAAAGGGCTAGTGATATTTTGGATCTCATACATAGTGATGTATGTGGGCCACTAAACACACTGGCTAGAAGTAATTTTCAATATTTCATTACATTTACTGATGGTTTCAGTAGATACGGATTTATATATTTATAAAGCACAAATCAGAATCCTTTGAAAAGTTCAAATAGTTCAAGAATGAAGTACAAAACTAACTTGGCAAGAGTATTAAAATCCTTCGATCAGATCGAGGAGGTGAATACTTAAGCCAACAGTTTAATGATCATCTAAAAGAGTGTGGGATAATATCTCAACTCACTCCTCCTGGAACTCTACAATGGAATGGTGTTTCTGAAAGGAGGAACCGGACCTTGTTGGACATAGTCCAATCCATGATGAGTCATGCAAACCTTCCAAGCTCTTTCTGGGGACATGCTCTGTTAACAGCAACTTTCACACTTAACCGTGTTCCATCTAAGATGGTTCAACAGACACCATATGAAATGTGGACTGGGAGACGGCCCAGTATGTCTTTTATGAAGATTTGGGATTGCGAAGCTTATGTGAAATGTCAAGTTTCTGATAAGCTTGGCCCTAAATCAGATAAATGCTTCTTTGTGGGGTATCTCAAGAAAACCAAGGGATACTATTTTTATAATCCTACCGAGGGCAAAGTATTTATCGCACAGACTGCTGTATTCCTAGAAAAGGAGTTTATCTCCAAAGGAACCAGGAGGAAGAAAGTAGAACTTGAAGAAATTCAAAGTTCACTGAGTAGCAGCGAATCGACGGTGGAAATAGAGCAACCTCCATAAGTCGTTGTGGAACCACAATCTGCTCTAGTAGCACAAGACCCACGTAGGTCTAACAGGATACGTCATCAACCAGAGAGATATGGATTTCTCATGACCCAGCAAGGTGACGTATTGCTCATGGATCAAGATGAGCCTATGATTTACTAAGAAGCCATTATTGGCCTAGAATCTGAAAAATGACTTGAGGCCATGAGATCTGAAATGGAATCCATGTATGCTAACTAGGTATGGACCTTGGTTGACCCACCTGGAGGGGTAAAACCCATTGGGCGCAAGTGGGTTTTCAAGAAGAAAACCGACATAGATGGTAATGTGTATACCTTTACGGTGCGATTGGTGGCTAAAGGTTTCAAGCAAATTCATGGTGTAGACTATGATGAGACTTTTTCCCTAGTTGTGATGCTTAAATCTGTTTGGATCTTGCTTGCTATTGCAACATACCATGATTATGAAATTTGGCAAATGGATGTCAAAACTGCTTTCCTTAATGGAAATCTTCTCGAGGATGTGTACATGACACAACCTGAGAGTTTTGCCACTCCACAGGATGCTAGAAAGGTGTGCAAGTTACAACTATCTATTTATGGATTGAAGCAAGCTTCCAGAAGCTAGAATCTTCATTTTGATGATACAATCAAATAGTTTGGTTTCATCAAGAATGAAGAAGAATCTTGTGAAGGTTAATGGGAGTACAGTTGTTTTTATGGTATTGTATGTAGATGACATTCTACTAATCGGAAATGACATTCCTAACCTACTGTCTGTAAAGACTTGGTTAGGGAAGTACTTTTCTATGAAGGACTTGGGCGAAGCCACCTATATATTAGGTATCAGGATCTATAGAGATAGATCGCAGAGATTGCTTAGCCTAAGTCAGAGTACATACATAGATAAAGTATTAAGACAGTTTAACATGCATGAATCTAAGAAAGAACTCTTGCCTATGTCGCATGGTGTAAGCCTATCTAAGGCTCAATCCCCTTTCACCCAGGATGAGAGGGATCACATGAGTAAGATTCCATATGCATCTGCAATTGGATCTATCATGTATGCCATGTTATGTACTCAACTAGACATCTCGTATGCTTTGAGCATGACGAGCAGGTACCAGTCTGATCCTAGTAAGAGTCACTGGAGTGTTGTCAAGAACATTCTTAAATACTTAAGAAGGACTAAGGATTCGTTCTTGGTATATGGAGTCGAGGAGGAACTAGTTGCAAGGGGTTACACTGATGCTAGTTTCCAAACCGATAAGGACGACTCCAGATCGCAATCTGGTTTTGTTTATCGCTTGAATGGTGGGGCTGTGAGCTGGAAGAGTTCAAAGCAGGAGATAGTCACCGGTTCTACCACAGAGGCTGAGTATATTGCTGCCTCCAATACTGTAAAGGAGGCTGTTTGGATTAGGAAGTTTATTATTGAGCTTGGTGTAGCTCCTAGCATTGTGGACCTAGTGGATCTCTATTGTGATAATAATGGAGCCATTGCACAAGCTAAGGAGCCCAGATCTCACCAGCGATCCAAACATATACTTAGGCACTTCCATCTCATTCGAGAGATCATCGATAGAGGAGATGTGAAGATATGCAGAGTACCAATAGATGATAACATTGCTGATCCACTGACGAAGCCTCTTGCACAGCAGAAGCATGAGGGTCACACTAGGTCTTTAGGCATTAGATATATGCCTGATTGGCTCTAGTGCAAGTGGGAGATTGTTGGTGTATGCCCTAGAGGCTAATATATTTTGTCTGTATTTATATACATTGTATTATGCTATTTTTAATATATGAGGCATTTCATTTATTGTATTTTTTTTTATAAACATAATAAAGTCTTTAGAATAGTAAGTTTGATACCATAGGACATCAGGTGGATGACTTGATCGTGAGATCCTAATGGATAAAACACTATTCTTAAATGTCCCTAGTCAAGTATTATTGTTAATTAGGACAACAATAATGCATTGAGACTAGTATGTGCGTAGACTAATGACCACATCTCACGGGTTATGAAAATGAAATATCAAGTCTTTACATAGATACATATTAGAGTAATGATGTATTGGACAGACTCACCATGAGAACGCTACCTGGATCGTTATGTGAGTATCATAAGCGATTCTCATAGTGATAATGGTGTATGTGGTCATTTGACCTGAAATCACTACAATTCCTACATGAGGAGTTGTGTGTTTTAATACCATCAAACGTCATCTGTAACAAGATGATTATAAAGTTAGTTATTAGACATACCGCAATTCATGTGGAGGGATGTGAGTGACCTAGATGGGATTTGTCCCTCCTACATAACATGAGTGATATCTTCGAGGCCCCTTATTGAGTAAGACTACGAAATGTATGACCATGTTCAAATGAGTCAATATGAGATATTGATCTCATTTGTTATTACTATGTCTACTCTAAAATCAGGAAACTGAAGATTGAACTAAACAAGGGTGACACGTTCCATGCCTTGTATTCAATCTAGATATTTGGACAAAGGGACTAAACTACACGAAAACTTTGGTCACAGATAGTTATGTCAAATCACTGACATTCTCTCATTACTTGGGTAGCTGTGTTGCTAGATAACGCTCACTGTTTGTAATATTAAAATGAGATTTTGATATTTCTACCAACGTCATGAGAACCTGCAGGGTCGCATACTTAGAGTAGACTAAATTGGAGCAATAAGGATCGAAGTTGGACTTGGATTCAATTGTGGGCCTAACTCATAACAGATGAGTCTAAGATTGCATAACTTACCTTGCTACTGTTCACACTCACTTAAAGTAACCACTGTTATAAATAGTACTGCTAAGGGGGCTGCTAAGTACGTATCATCACAACCCTAGCCGCACCTACAGAAAGTGAGTGAGAGATAGTGAAAGGTCTTCTTCTCTTCTCTTCTCTTCGCAGCTAGCACTGTGTAAGAGAGGTGTGACTCCTTTTTTGCAAGTCTGTTCGTGTGGATACTGCAGGTGTTGGTGATTCACGTTGGTTGTGTTTATCACGCTTCAAGAGGTAAACTTTTTAAAAACTCGGATTATGGCATTTTCGCATGGATCCTGTGGGGGAATTTTTATTATTCCACTACGTGATGTATCCGCAATTCCTAACAATATTTGCATGAGGCCAGTGGCATTTTGAAGCTAACATGTAAGGCTATGAGTAGTAAAAATTTCAAGAAGTTTACACTCCTCATGCATTCTCAGTTCTAGTTTAAAGTCAGGTTAGATTCTAGGAAAACATATAGTTGCCTTGTTTCAGTCTCTGCATTTTGTTACATAACTTTGGCTACACTAAGTCAAAAGAGGTGAGGTTTATGACATTTGAAAGATATGAGATAAGGCTATTTTCCTATAAAATTTTAGAATTTTAGAAGTTAGGATGTACATTTGGTGCATTCTTGAAAACCAACCTTTCTAGGTGCCCAGAGTACTTGCCTAGGAAGTTTATTTTGGGAAAGAGGATTTCCCTACTTAGTAGAATCCCTTATACATTCCTAGTAAAATGTGTTGAGACACTAGTAGGGGTATTTCATTGAGAAAATGATTACCTTGCATATTTGGGAAAGTTTGAGGCTTTAAGTATTCCATAAGTTAGGAATTGCCTAAAGTAGGTATCTAGAACCTTAAGTAAACTAGGGTGGCATAGTTTACCACTTGTGGTGTGATAATGAGGCAAGCTAGATGCAAGTATTATAAGTATGATTACTTAACTAGAAATATGGAATATGCTGCTTTATGAGCTAGAAGTGAGCTAAGAGTACATGTTTACATAATGTTGCATGGTTTCAAAAATCTCTTTGAGTGAGGATTTAGTCCTAGTTTCTCAGAGGGTCAAGGTTTCTAGTTCCTATGCAGTGAAGTCAGTACTCTCTCATAGTATGAGTAGGAACCAGTCCACTCATTACCAAGTAGTTTGAAGATTCAATCTTCTTAATTACAAATTTAAAACGAACGTGGAATATGCAAGTGACACATACACAATTCTACACTTACACAATCACATAGCATTTCATACTTATCATTCCCGAACATTACAGACACGCGAGCATATTGCATCCATATTCATTTCATGATCCTTGACAATTGTATGGGCAGTTGCCTAGGGTTGATGATATTTTATAAATGTATGGGCAGTTGTTCGATATCATTGATAGTTCTATATGTAAGTTTAAGATTATGGTTTGGCTTAATAAATGTTTACATAGAGTAAGGAAATGTAAATATTCTAGTGGTATCGAGTAAAGACTCCTTTGCCCATTGCAAAATCCTAAATCTTAAGTTAGTAAGTTTATTCATAGAAGAAAGTTATATGTGTAGTACTTATAACAAGTTTATGAATGAACTAGTTATGCTATGTTACAACTGTATAGATAGTTATTCTTATCATATGAGTGAGGATCTTAGGCTTATAGATTATGAGTTGTGTGTAGTGAACTTTTACATAACAGTAACATGTGAATGTTCTAGTGATATTAAATATAGATTTAATATCTTGTAGCAACCATAAACTATTGTAATTAAGCTCGAGTATTATAAGGTTAAGTAGACATGAGATAACTTTGATACGTTATACAGTTGTATATGCGATTTTATAATATTAATATAAGATTTATATTAGTAAATGTCATGATGTTGGGAATCACTGATACATCACACAGTAGAAAATAGAATTCCCACTGTTACCAAGTGGCTTCCAGTACTCAAGAGGGGGGGTGAATTGAGTAACAAAAACTTTTGCAAAAACCTTAAACAAATAAACTTTGCTGAATATAAAAATTAAAGAGCGTGGAAGAGATGAGAAAAGAAAGAACAAAATAAATTGCAGGAATCAATAAATAAAGTGCAGAGAATAAGGGAAGGAAAAACAGGCACAGTATTTATCCTGGTTCGACCACCAACCACTTGTGGCCTACGTCCAGTCCCCGAAACACAGTTCGAGATTTTTCACTATTCAAGACAAGCTTAAACAACAGGTGCTTGCAACCTTTACAATACGGAGCACTTTTCACACACAGGGAAACTCTACCCTTGTGCTCAAGCCTCAATTAAACAAAAGGGATACCTCACCCTTATACAATCCTTGGGGATACCTCACCCTCAATATACAGAAACAGATAAAGAGATGAAATGAAACTCTCACTAAGAGTAGATAAATACAAATTGAAGTGCTAAAGAGCTGTTTCTCAAATATCTCAAGAATTAAACAATTATAAGTTCAGAAAAAGAGAGAATAAAGCAGAGCACGTTTTCAAGCAAGCAAAAATGATCTCAATGTTCAGGGGGTTTTTCAGAGAAGTCCCAGGCCTCTATTTATAGAGCTCGTGGAAGAAAATGGCCGTTGGGAGCAATTAATAACGTTTAAAACTTCCTGATTCTCGTATGGAATTTGAAAACTCAACTCTGATTCTCGTGGGGTATTCGAATGCCTGAAGGAGGTATTCGAATACCTCTGTCAAAAACTCTTTTAGAAAACTGATTAAGTTGGGGTTATTCGAATACCAGTCAAGGGTATTCGAATACCTCATTAAAACAAGGCATATTTCGAAAACATGGTATTCGAATACCATATGGGGTATTCGAATGCCTCATTTAAAAAGGTTCATTCTGAAATTAAGTTATTCGAATACCATATGGGGTATTCGAATGCCTCTGTTTTGGCACAGCAGAAAATCTCAGTTACGAATCAGGTTATTCGAATACCATATTGAGGTATTCGAATACCTCAGTTAAAAACAGTTCAAAATCCTTTCCAAAAAGCTTCGAAATGCTTGTTTTTAACCTTTAAAACATTTGATCTTTTAAGAACTTCAGTTTAAGTTATTTTTAATCATTTGAGATATTTAATTGACAGCTCCATACATGATAGATCCTAAGTCCTAAAGCTAATCTTTAAACACTTGGACTTGGTCTTCTCATCATCCTCATGTTTGTTATCATCAAAATACATCTTCATTGTTGCGTAGCAAAGACATTCTCCCCCTTTTTGATGATGACAAACTATCATAGAGAAAAGCATTAGTACAGAAATAATTGGAATTCACAAAGTAAGAGGCTTACATTTATATCTAATATGTGCGTGGCGTAGCTCCCCCTTAATGTTGGAATCCAATAATAGTTATTTTAAACCTGTCTTTTCTCATAGTTATATTTTTCTCCCCTTTGGCATAATAAAAAGATACAACAAAATATAATGCATAAAGGAGGCAATAAGCATAAAGAGAAACTGATTGTATTAATAATTTAGCCAATATACATAATATAATGAAAGAGTAAACAACTAATACAAAAAGGCATCCAAATAAGAACAAAGCCTAGAAAGAGGCATCTGGCGGAGGAGGAGGGGAATCAGAACCCCGTGAAGATAGCAAAGCACGCAAAGCAGCTTGCTCACGCTCAACACCATCAAGTCTGTCAAACAGAACTGAGAAGGTGTGTTCCAAATAAGCTCGGTTATCCTCCATGTAAGCACGGTTGGCCTGTAAAGTGGCCATGACTTGATCCAGAGTGACTGAACCAGCAGCAGGAGCAGGAGCGAGAGCAGGCCGGCAGGTGTCGAGCGGCGGGGGCTACCGGAGCGAAGCAACGGCAGAGGAGCGGCGGCGGGATCACCGGGTCGTCCTCATCATCGTCAACTTCAACTGGGAATACCCAGCCTTCATCAGTCTTTATCATCTTCATTCGGTTCAGCGTATAAGAGCCAAACACATTATGGTGGGTCAGCTGAGTTTTTCGCTCGGTCTCCACAATCTGCGGATACTTGCCTAGAAAGGCAGTGATGATCACCCCATAAGGTAGCTCTGAGCGTTCTTTTCCCTTAGCTCTCATCATATGCTTCATAATGAATACGGGCCAGTTTATCTGGTATCCTTTCTTCAGGATCCACAGCATAAACACATCATCTTCACTCAGGTAGGCGTAGTTCCCACCTCTAGGAGCTAAGATGTGGGCATAAGCATAATGTAAGAGCCTGTCCTGGCTCTTCATCATGCCCCCTTTGACTCCCTTTTGAGTCGGAGGTAATGCCAACCCAGGTCTAAGAACATCTTCAATGGCTCGAATCTTGTCGAACCGCTGGACAAACTCTTCACAGTCTTCATTGTTACGGCCAGCAGATTCTAAACCGAAGAAGCGAACCCAGTCCTGAGGAGTGATCACAATGTGCTGATCACAGACGTCAGAGTGAAGTTCCAGTCCTTCAATCCTCAAGTTGCAGTAGAACATTTTGACCAGATCGGGATAGAGGACCGCCTTATAGGAGCAAAATCGTAGCACGCCCTGGATGTCCAGCTGGTGTAGGAAATCAAAGCCACCTTCTTTTTCAAAGAATGCCAAGTCTAGATACTTGGGCTGCACAAGGTTGCGTTCTCTGAAATGAGAAATGAAGCGTCCAAGCGTTTCTGGGTGAGAGGAGAGCCTTCGCAGATCCAATGGGTTGTTGCAAGGCGCGGTTTTTGTGCGAGCACGCTTGGAGGAGGAAGCCATGGATGAAGGTTGAAGATGAGAGGAGTGGGTTTGAAAAGAGAGGGAGTAACGGTTGGGTCAGACGAAGGATAGGGTATTCGAATAGGAGAACGGGAGATGAAAGAACGGGAGAGAAGAAATGAGGGAGATGAGTGAACGGGTGTGCGAAGGAGTTTATATAAAACTCAGACCCAAGGTATTCGAATGCCTCAATTGGTATTCGAATACTGCTGTTTGGAAACGCAAAGGTCAGGGCTCTCTTGAAAGAAGGTATTCGAATACTTCTGTAGGTATTCAAATAGACTGTCCAAAAAGGATTGGCCCAGATAAGCAGGTATTCGAATACTGCTTAGGGTATTCGAATACACCAGAGACAGGAACAAAAGCCTGATAGCAAGAGGCTTCAGGTTATTCGAATAACCACTAAGGTATTCGAATACACCTGGTTAATAAACTATGAAAGCATGCGAGAAAATGATGGTATTCGAATACCAGATGAAGGTATTCGAATAACTTAGATAGAAAAACATAAAACTTACGTCCAGAATGCAATTTTGAAGAAGAAAACTTACCCAATTAAATGAGTACCTGCAAAACAGAGTGGAGGATATCTCCGACGCTCAAGTCAGTAACAATTAAAGATCAATAAAACAATAAATGAGTATTAAATTAAATACACGATTGATCCAAAATGCCAAGTTCTCTTCTTAAATGAAAGAACGAATCTTTAGGTAATGGTTTTGTGAAAATATCAGCAAGTTGATTATTGGTTTCAACAAATTCTAACACACAATCACCTTTTTGAACATGATCTCGTATAAAATGGTGCCTTATCTCAATGTGCTTAGTCCTAGAGTGCATAATGGGATTCTTTGTCAGATTGATTGCACTAGTATTATCACATCTTATAGGGATGTGATTAAGCTGAAGACCAAAGTCTAGAAGTTGTTGCTTCATCCATAGAATTTGAGCACAACAACTTCCAGGCCGCCACATATTCAGCCTCAAGTGGATAAAGCCACGCTATTTTGTTTCTTGCTATGCCAAGAAACTAAGGAATTGCCAAGGTGTGACATGTTCCACTAGTGCTTTTCCGATCCAATTTGCATCCAGCAAAATCGGAGTCGAATAACCAATAAGACTACAAGTGGCACCTTTGGGGTACCACAAGCCCACTTGTGTAGTGCCACCTAGATATTTCATAATACGTTTTACAGCACTTAAATGCGACTCTTTAGGATTAGCTTGATATCGAGCACACATGCATACGCTAAACATTATATCAGGCCTACTAGCAGTGAGATAGAGAAGAGATCCAATCATACCTCGATATTTAGTAATTTCTACAGAATTACCTGCTTCGTCTTTATCCAAGTAACACGAAGTACTCATTGGTGTAGCCATATGCTTTGAGTTGTCCATTCCAAACCTCTTGAGAAGTTCTTTGCAGTACTTTGTTTGGCTAATGAACGTTCCACTCCTTGTTTGTTTGATTTGAAGTCCAAGGAAGAAATTGAGTTCTCCCATCATGGACATTTCGAATTCGCTTTGCATGATTTTGGTAAATTCCTTGCACAGATTTTCGTTAGTAGCACCAAAAATGATATCGTCTACATATACTTGTACAAGGAGTATATCATGATTTTTATTTTAATAAAAAGAGTCGTGTCAACCTTACCTCTTGTAAAATCGTGTTCTAAAAGGAACTTACTTAACCTTTCATACCAAGCTCGTGGAGCTTGTTTTAAGCCATACAAAGCCTTTTTCAATTTGAAAACATGGTTAGGTAGATCATAATTTTCAAAACCTGGAGGTTGGTCAACATATACTTCCTCTTGAATAAAGCCATTTAAAAAAGCACTTTTAACATCCATTTGATATAATTTAAAATCCATGATGCAAGCAAAAGCAAGTAACATCCTAATAGCTTCTAATCTAGCTACGGGTGCATAGGTTTCTTCATAGTCTATACCTTCTTCTTGATTATAACCTTTTGCTACAAGTCTAGCTTTATTTCTTGTTATTATGCCGCTTCATCAAGTTTGTTTCTAAACACCCATTTAGTACCGATAATAGGATGATTATTAGGCCTAGGAACTAGTTCCCAAACTTGGTTTCGTTCAAATTGATTTAATTCTTCTTGCATAGCTAGAAACCAATGTTCATCATTAAAGGCTTCATTAATGTCTTTAGGTTCGATTTGAGAAACAAAGGCTAAGTGGTTACATGCATTTCTAATGGAGTTTCGAGTACTTACACCTTTGGATACATCACCTATTACTTGATCAAGCGGATGATATTTTGAGGTACGCCATTCTTTGGGAAGCTCCAAAGCTTGTGAATCCTCTTGTCTTTGTTTATCTTCTTGCTCCTTGATTTCTTTTTCCTTGCTATCCAAATGTGTTTCCGCTAAGGCTTCGCAACATCATCAATAACAAGATCCTTTCTCGATCCATTTGGGTCAGTTTCATCAAATGCAACATGTATAGATTCTTCAATAGTCATAGTTCTTTTATTATATATACGAAAAGCCTTACTATGATTTGAATAACTAAGAAATATACCTTCATCAGACTTAGCATCAAACTTGCCTAAGTTATCTTTTCCATTATTTAAAACAAAACATTTGCATCCAAAAACATGAAAATGTGCGACATTTGGCTTTCTTCCCTTGTATAATTCATATGGGTTTTCTTTAAAATAGGCCTTATAAGGGCCCTGTTCATAACATAACAAGTTGTATTACAAGACATCCGCCCAAAAATACTTAGGAAGAAGCAGCCTCATTAAGCATAGTTCTCGCCATTTCTTCTAAAGAACGATTTTTCCTTTTTACAACTCCATTTTGTTGTGGAGTTCTAGGGGCAGAGAAATTATGATTAATGTCATGTTCATCACAATAATTTTCAAAAACATTGTTTTCAAATTCGCCACCATGATCACTTCTTATAGAAGAAATTTGAAAACCTTTTTCGTTTTGAATAACTTTGGCAAGTCTTTTAAATGCTAGAAATGCATCATTTTTATTTGCAAGAAATAAAGTCCATGTAAACCTAGAAAAATCATCCACAATCACTAAAGCATAGTAATTCCCACCAAAGCTCATAGTTCTAGAGGGTCCAAACAAATCCATGTGCAAAAGTTGTAAAGGTCTAGTAGTTGAAACTATATTTTTTGATTTAAAAGAGACCTTTATTTGTTTACCCTTTTGACATGCATCACATAATTTATCTTTAACAAAATTAAGCTTTGGTAGTCCAATTACTAGCTCTTTAGAGACCAACTTCCTTAGGTGATCCATGTGAATGTGTGCAATTCTCCTATGCCATAACCATGAATCATCATTCTTACTTAAAAGGCATTTCGCATCATTTGAGGATATATCATCAAGACTAATCATATAAATGTTATTTATTCTATGACCAATGAATTTAACATGTTTATCATTTTTATCTTCAATTATGCAACAATTTGAATAAAAAATTACCTTATTTCCTTTGTCACATAATTGGCTAATACTAAGAAGGTTATGTTTTAAGCCTTCAACAAGCAACACATTTTCAATAGAGGAATTTGGATTCTTGCCAACTTTTCCGATTCCAAGAATTTTTCCCTTGTTGTTGTCTCCATAAGTAACATGTCCATGATTCTTGGGAATAAACATGGTGAATTTTGAGTCGTCTCCAGTCATGTGCTTGGAACAGCCGCTGTCGAGATACCAATTTGAGCTCCTGGCTTTCAAGCACACCTACAACACAATTTTAATTTTTAACCTTTGGTACCCAAATTTTCTTGGGTCCTTGAGTGTCAGTTTTAGGCAATGTACCCTTTGGAACCCAAACCATTTTTGTCCCAATTTTTGTATTAACATTCTTTCTAGCATTGCATGTTGAAGCACTATGACCTTTCTTTCCACAGTAAAAACATTTAATAAATGGACTACTGGAAGTACTTGAATAAACGAAATTTTTTTATAAGATTTATGTTGATTTTTCGGGTTATAACCAATTCCAACTTTTTCAAAAACAACCCTTTGTTTCCCTAATATTATATTTAGATTATCTCTCCCATAAGTGAATTTGGCAAGGGTGTTCTTTAAGTCTTCAATTTCTTTCTCAAGTGTATGACATGAAGAACAAGAATATGAAGTAGAAGCATGTGAGGGATGAGATGAGCATGCATCAATAATTCCCAAAGTTTCATTTTCAATTTTTAGTTCTTCAATCTCTTTATTTAAAATAAGAATTTTATTTTCTATAGAAGAGATTTTTTCTTAGAAGAAGAAATTTGTTTTGTGAGTTTTAAAGATTCATCATGCAGTTCTTCAAAGGCATCTTGTAACTCATCATAAGAAGGTAGTAAAGTAGAGTTAGAACTTACCTCATTTTCGCTTTCTTCTTCTTCTCCTTTGGCCATGAGACAAAGTTGAGCTTCTTCGTTATCTGAGCTGTCAGTTGAATCCATGTCGTTTTCATCCCATGCTATATAGGTTTTTCTTCCTTTTCTTTCTTTGAAGGGCTTCTTCTCAAGTCTTTCTTTCTTCTTTTGGTAAACTGGGCATTCCATTTTCATGTGACCAGGCTTGCCACATTCATAGCAAGTAGGAGTTGATGAAGCTCCTTCAACCTTTGTAATGAGTCTTCTTCGGAGGGAAGGGAGGTCTTCTTTGCATTCCCTTTTTCCCGAGAAATTTACCAAATTTTTTAACTAACAGACTAAGATTTTCTTCGTTTACCTCAATGTTTTCTGAGCTTTCTTCATCTTCTTCATCATCATTGTCAATTGTTGAGGAAGTGGCTTTGAGCGCTATCCCCTTTTTCTTTTTATCGTTTTCTTCGCTTTGACTTAATCTGCTCAGTTCTAGTTCATGCTCATGAAGTTTTCCAAAAAGGGTAGCTAATGACATGGTTGTCAAGTCCCTTGATTCTGAAATTGCTGTCACCTTGGGCTGCCAAATCCTGCTTAAACATCTTAACACTTTATTAATCAAATCTTCGTTAGTAAAACTTTTTCCTAAAGATGCAAGATGATTAACAATGTGGGTGAACCTCTTTTGCATTTCTTGAATGCTTTCTCCTTGGTTCATTCTAAACAGTTCATATTCGCGAGTTAGAGAATTGATTCTCGACCTCTTAACTTCACTAGTACCCTCATGGGTAACTTGTAAAGTGTCCCACATTTCTTTAGCGGTTTTGCAATTAGAAATTCTAAAAAACTCATCATACCCCAAAGCAAAGTGGTAATGATGTTTTTGGCTTTTAAATTATATTGGACTTTTCTTTTATCCTCATCGACCAATCACTTCTAGGTGTCTCGGTTTTTACACCATCGACAACGCGTGTAGGTATAAATGCGCCGTTTTTCGACAAACATCCCACACATCTAGATCAATAGCTTCGATGAAGATTTTCATTCTTTCCTTCCAATATGCGTAACCATCCCCATTGAAAAAGGGTGGTCGGTTTATGGAAGATCCTCCGAAAAACCATTTAAGGAAGCCATGTTCTCTTGAAGCGGCTAAGCTCTTTATACAAGAGTCTAGCTCGATACCACTTGTTACCAAGTGGCTTCCAATACTCAAGAGGGGGTGAATTGAGTAACAAAAACTTTTGCAAAAACCTTAAACAAATAAACTTTGCTGAATATAAAAATTAAAGAGCGTGGAAGAGATGAGAAAAGAAAGAACAAAATAAATTGCAGGAATCAATAAATAAAGTGCAGAGAATAAGGGAAGGAAAAACAGGCACAGTATTTATCCTGGTTCGACCACCAACCACTTGTGGCCTACGTCCAGTCCCCGAAACACAGTTCGAGATTTTTCACTATTCAAGACAAGCTTAAACAACAGGTGCTTGCAACCTTTACAATACGGAGCACTTTTCACACACAGGGAAACTCTACCCTTGTGCTCAAGCCTCAATTAAACAAAAGGGATACCTCACCCTTATACAATCCTTGGGGATACCTCACCCTCAATATACAGAAACAGATAAAGAGATGAAATGAAACTCTCACTAAGAGTAGATAAATACAAATTGAAGTGCTAAAGAGCTGTTTCTCAAATATCTCAAGAATTAAACAATTATAAGTTCAGAAAAAGAGAGAATAAAGCAGAGCACGTTTTCAAGCAAGCAAAAATGATCTCAATGTTCAGGGGGTTTTTAGAGAGAAGTCCCAGGCCTCTATTTATAGAGCTCATGGAAGAAAATGGCCGTTGGGAGCAATTAATAACGTTTAAAACTTCCTGATTCTCGTATGGAATTTGAAAACTCAACTCTGATTCTCGTGGGGTATTCGAATGCCTGAAGGAGGTATTCGAATACCTCTGTCAAAAACTCTTTAGAAAACTGATTAAGTTGGGGTTATTCGAATACAGTCAAGGGTATTCGAATACCTCATTAAAACAAGGCATATTTCGAAAACATGGTATTCGAATACCATATGGGGTATTCGAATGCCTCATTTAAAAAGGTTCATTCTGAAATTAAGTTATTCAAATACCATATGGGGTATTCGAATGCCTCTGTTTTGGCACAAGAGAAAATCTCGATTCATTGAATCAGTTATTCGAATACCATATTGAGGTATTCGAATACCTCGATTAAAAACATTCAAATCCTTTCCAAAAAGCTTGAAATGCTTGTTTTTATCCTTTAAAACATTTGATCTTTTAAGAACTTCAATTTAAGTTATTTTTAATCATTTGAGATATTTAATTGACAGCTCCATACATGATAGATCCTAAGTCCTAAAGCTAATCTTTAAACACTTGGACTTGGTCTTCTCATCATCCTCATGTTTGTTATCATCAAAATACATCTTCATTGTTGCGTAGCAAACACACCCACCAAGGATCTATGCGAAAAAGCCATAATCTGAGTTTTAAAATTGTTTACCTCTTAAAGCGTGATCAACACAAGTGGCGTGAATCACCAACATCGTAACAACGATGATGTCTCTATGGTATCCACACGAACAGACTCACGAGCGTCCAATGTCCATAAATAGGAGTCACGCCTCTTTCATACAGTGCTAGCTGCGAAGAGAAGAGAAGAAACCTATCACTCTCTCACTCATTGTTTCTGTCAAGTACGGCTAGGGTTTGTAATATATGCCTTGACAGCCCCTTAGCAGTGTTATTTATAATAACTACTACCTTATACAAGTGAGAGCAGCAACAATGTAAGCTGTGCAATCCTAGACTCATCTGTTATGAGTCTGACCCATAATTGAATCCAAATCTAGCTTGGATCCTAATTACTCCAATTTAGTCTGCTCTATGTGTGCCCTGTAGGTTCTCATAACGTTGGTAGTAATATTAAAATCCAATTTTAATATTACAAGCAATGAGCGATATCTAGCAGCGCATCGCTACCACCCAAGTAATGAGAATGCCAGTGATTTGACATAACCTTTCTGTGACCAATGTTTCCGTGTAGTTTAGTCCCTATGTCCAGATATCTAGATTGAACACAAGACATGGAATGTGTCACCCTTGTATAGTTCAATCCTTTGTTTCTTGATACCCGAGTAGACTTAATAATAACAAATGAGATCGATATCTCATATCGACTCATTTGAGCATGGCTATACATTTTGCAGTCTCACTCAATCAAGAGGCCCGAAGATATCGCTCTTGTTATGTAGGTGAGACAAATCTTATCTAGGTCATTCATATCTCTCCACATGATTCACGATATGTCCAATAACCGAATTTATAATCACCTTGTTACAGATGATGTTTGACAGCATTAAAACACACAACTCCTTATGTAGGAATCGTAGTGATTTCAAGTCAAAGGATCACATACACCATTATCACTATGAGAATCGTTTATGACACTCACGTAACAATCCATGTAGCATTCTCAGGATGGGTCTGCCCAGTACATTATTACTTTAATATGTACCTATATGAAGACTTGATATCTCATATCCATGACCCGTGAGATATGGCCATCAGTCTATGCACATAATAGTCTCAATATATTATTGTTGTCCTTATTAACAATAATACTTGACCAGGGACATTTAAGAATATTGTTTTATTCAATAGGATCTCACGATCAAGTCATCAACTTGATGTCCTATGGTGTCAAACTTACTATTCTAAGGACTTTATTATGTTTATAAAAAAGAACACAATAAATGAAATGCCTCATATATTAAAAAATAGCATAATACAATGTATATACCAATAATCTCCCACTTGTATATGTCTAATGCCTAAAGACCTAGTGTGACCCTCATGCTTCTGCTGTGCAAGAGGCTTCGTCAGTGGATCAACAATATTATCATCTGTTAGTACTCTGCATGTCTTCACATCTCCTCTATCGATGATTTCTCGAATGAGATAGAAGCGCCTAAGTATATGTTTGGATCGCTGGTAAGATCTAGGCTCCTTAGCTTATGCAATGGCTCTATTATTATCACAATAGAGGTCCATTGGGTCCACAATGCTAGGAATAGCGCCAAGTTTAGAAATAAACTTCCTAATCCAAACGGCCTCCTTTGCTGCATTGGAGGCAGCAATATACTCAACCTCTGTGGTAGAATCGGTGATTATCGTATTTTGAACTCTTCCAGCTCACAGCCCCACCATTCAGGCAAAAAACATAACCCGATTTTGATCTGGAGTCGTCCTTATCGGTTTTGAAGCTAGCATCAGTGTAACCCTTTACAACTAGCTCCTCCTCAGCTCTATATACCAAGAACGAATCCTTAGTCCTTCTCAAGTACTTAAGGATGTTCTTAACAGTAGTCCAGTGACTCTATCCAGGATCAGATTGGTACCTGCTCGTCATGTTCAAAGCATACAAGATATCTGGTCGAGTACATAACATAACATACATGATAGATCCAATTGCAGATGCATATGGAATCTTGCTCATGCGATCCCTCTTATCTTGGGTGCTAGGGGATTGAGCCTTAGATAAGTTTACACCACGCGACATAGGAAAGAGTCCTTTCTTGGATTCATATATGTTAAATTGTTTTAACACTTTGTCTATGTATGTACTCTAACTTAAGCTAAGCAGTCTGACTACGGGATTTAAGGATACAAACCCAAGTGCAAGTTGTCTCAAGTAGTAAATTTCTCGGGAGTCCGAGGTCGATCCACAGGGAATTGATGAAGAAAAATTAATTGAGGTAGAAAAGGATTTGTCACAACACCAAAAGTAATAAAAGATGTTCACAAATGAATTTAAGAACTTGCTTGGGTTATAAGATCCATTCTTGGTAATAAATTAAAGGCAAAATTATTTCTCTTTATAACTCAATTGAAATCCACACACAACGGAGGTTCCAATCGGAAAATATAACATTTAAAGTTCAATTATATATGTAATCATATTATGATTCCTTTAATTATCTACCAATATTTGTAAATGAGTTCAAGCATTCACTGTGCCAATCCTATTGTCTACAATAAATCAAGATCTCCATTATACAAAGAAGGTTTCTAAATTAATTAGAAACAAAATACAACACATATAATGTTCATTTAATAATATATCTATTAAGCACAAGAAATAGAATAATCTAACCTTATTTCATTACCAAGAGCTTCACTCTTTCACCCAAGCAAGATGAAGATTTAGTTGCTCATAGATAAGAAGAAAGAAAGAGAGAAGAAGAGAAAGATGAACATTGCTTCACTTTAGAACAAGAGAAAATTACAACAAAGTAAAACAAGAAACAAATATAACCATAACTTGTAAAAACTAAGTCTAACACCCAGTGCCCTAGATGATCAGCCAATGGTGCCTTTTATAGAGGATTAGGGATACAAAATGACAAGGAGGTTGATTAAGAGTAGGTGGATGAGTGGATGGATGAGTGGAAAATGCCAAATGGTGAGGATAACAGTGAAAAATTATTGAGATTTCTTGTCTCTGAAATCATTCATTGCTTAAATCATGGATTCCGTCATCAAATAGAAAAGTCATCTTCATGAAAGTTGTAGATCTGGATCTTAACTTTCAGATATCTAAATTTCAGCTCATTTTATCATCTGCAGCTTGAGATATGACCCAATTACTACAGACTATTCAGGCCCAATTTCAGCACCTCTATTTTGACTTCCAGACCCAATATCACCTCCAAGCTGTCCGAAATAGCTCATATGTTCTTTATGAAAGTTGTAGATCTGGTCTTAACTTTCAAATGTTAAAATTTTAGCCCAAGATAATTCTTACATCCTGAGTTATGCTCTGATTACTATACACTGTTCAGGTTCTAGACACAAAACTCGTGTTCTGTCTTCCAAGCCCATTTAGCTCTTCTAGATGTCCATATTTTATCTGGAGCTCTTCATGAAAGTTGTAGAGCTTTCTCTCAGCTTTCCTACAAGGTAAAATTCATAATTGCTAGACATCTAGAACTCAAGATATGACCAAATTACAGAAATAGTGTAAGACCTAAATAATGCTGAAAAAATCAATTAAGTCCAATTTGAGTCCAATCTTAGAAAACATAACTAGGCTTAATCAATTAAGTTCATGAAGAGTGTAAATGACTAAAAATGAGGGTTTATTAATGTATAAAATATATGATTATCAAATTCTCCCACACTTAGCTTTTTGCACTCTTGGGCAAAACACAAAAGACCAAAGTTAGGGGACAAAGAAAAATGACACGGACTCAAAAGCTAAAAACTCTAAAAGACTCGATGAAGCAAGAAGAGCAACAAGAGATTCAAGGGATCAAAGCATTAATGAGGTAACATTTCTTCACATCTCAAACCAACAAGCAAGGAAACTTCAGTTGAAAAGAATGAATCAAGAATGATAGATCCTCACAGAATTCACTCTCAATCTCTCAAGTGTTTAAAAGGTAAGTATTTCACTCTATTCAACCCATGAACAATTGCACTACCATAAACTTACTTATCTTCTACTTCTCTGCTACTCAAAACACATGCATACAAAAATCAAGAGGACTTTATTCAAGATTGTAATGGGGTCATGGTAAAGGAGAGGGGATAATATGGATATGAACACATAAATACCAAAGAGAATAAAAGAGCATTATGGTACAGTTAGAGTGGAGAAAATGTTTGAGAACATTCATCATAAAGACAATCACTAATATTTGACTAATGTTTTGTTGAAGATCAATTCTAAATTGGTGAATTGAATTCATTGTTAGACTTGAACATTCTCCTTTTCTTCCTGTTGTTTCCAAGCATCCACCTTTATTATGATAATCCTTTGATTGCAACGGTGGTCAATTTTTTTTTTATCATTTTGCACACACACCCCCACACATGTTCAAGAACAAGGTCAATGCTCTTTTATTCCCTAAGGTTGGGTAAAAACATGTTTTTTTTATTTTTTATTTGAAGGATGAAATGAGCTTCAAACAAGGAATGGTCAAACAAGTTCAAAGGGGTTACACAATGAAAAATATACAAGGATGGCTATTTGGTCAAAGTAGCTATTTCAAAATGCCCCAATCATATTAATGTATGCATATGAAAATGTATCCTCAAAAAGAATGAAAGCAAGTTCTAGAGTAACAATTTCATGAGTGAAAATCACATAAGAAAGAAGAGAATGGTACAAATATTCAATCCATTCATCAATAGGCTCAAAATCTCACAAGGCATATTTCTATCATTCTCAATTCATCATATCAACATTCATATCCAAGCTTGTGATTTTTAAGAAAGAAGACAATTTATGCTAAGATCCAAGAATCCATTTGTTACTTCTTCACAAAATAATTATTTTCTCAACTAAGATGCGTCTCAAGAGTAATAAATTGTTTCCTAAATTTACTCCTTACTCTGCCATCCTTAATTGGTTTTACTACGAATAGGTTTCTGATAGTCATATCACTAAACATACTTCCCAATTTAGATGCATCTCAAAAGTAAAATTACTTCTTACTCTGCCATCATTCATTGGTTTAATAAGTCCATGACAATCATATCATACTTCCCAAAAAAAGAAAAGAAAAAAAAATTGGTCAACTATCCTTCCCCCCAACTAGATCACAACATTGTCCTCAATGTTAAAATATAGATGAGTAAAGGATAGAAGATATTACCTGTTGGAGAAATCTGACACAAATTTAAACAAAAACAAAGTACAATAAATAAAATCAAAAGTAAAGAAAAGTTATAAACGAAGTGTCAAATCTGGCTCCTTTTTCATCCTGTTTCCCTCACTGCTTCCTGCTGGCCAATCTATCTGAGCTATTGCTGGGTCAGGTTTATGAACAAAAGCTTCTAATTATCAATCAACTCATCAATGGTGTGATAAATTTCTGTTCCACAACATAGTCAAGAAAGATTAACAAAATATCAAAGAAATTATTTACATTCAACAAACCTATGGGTTTATGGTGGATGTTCAGTTGGGCCCAAGAGACAATTTGAAAAACTTCTTCCAAGGTACCAAAATCACCTGGTAAGGCAATGAATGCATCAGAGTTTTCAAGTATTATCTTCATTCGTTCATGCATTGATGATACCTTAAGTTCCTCTCCAATTGTCTTTCCAGTGATGTTCTGTTGAGCTAAAGGTTCAGGAATGACACTTAAAACCTGACTGCCTCCTATATATGCAGCAAGTGATACAGCCCCCATTAACCCACGACAACCTCCCCCATATACAAGATGAATATTCCTTGTAGCAAGTGATTGACCAAGAGTGGTAGCTACGTTTACAAACTCTAAACCTTTCCCATACTTAGATCCACAAAATACACAGATATTTTTAAGTTGACGAACAGAAACACCTTCCATTTCTATTCTCACCTTCCCTTTGAATGATTCTGAGTTAGAGGAAATGGAGAACATGAAGTGTTTAAATAGGAAAAAGAATGGAAAGGATAATAATTGCACCTATATGGGTAGGTTGGTTGTTGTCAGAAGAGTAAATTAAGGAACACATAATTTTTTTTTTGTTTTTGTTTTTGTTTTATTTTATTTTTTTGTTTTTTTGTTTTTTTTTACTTCAAGAAAACCATCAGGGTAAAGAAGTCTAGAAACCCCTGAAGGACCCTGCTCAAAGGATCGTCTGTCCAAAACCAAAATACAACAAAATCATACAAAGATAAAAGAAATATAATAGCAAATGATGACATACCTGTATGTACAGCTTTCATAGCGTATCTTTATACTGCACGTCATGAGTGCAGTAGTGGCATATCTTTATACTGCGTGTCACCAGTGCAGTAGATACTCACGTCTGTTTATTCGAAGAAAGGAGAAAGAAGAAACCATCTTGGGTTTCCATCCTGGGTCTGGAACCTGGAGTGCTCACACTTGGGCTCGTAACATCAACAAAGATGCTAAAATCTAAAACCCGTAATGTCCAAGATCCAAAACATCCCATCCCAGGGCACTAAGAACCCCTTCTGATAAAAGAGAGGATCAAGCTCAGATGCCTCATACGCTTTGGCCGCCGCGGGTTACTTCTCACTAATAACCAGAGTGGGACACTTCTGCCTGTCTATCAACTCTACAGTGCCTAGATGGTAAACATTGGGTTATGGAGTGCGACTCTCTACAGAGCATGGTACACGAACTTTTTTAAGGACCAGCGTGCAAAGGTCTACCCGAGTCAATGACGGGTCAGCCAAAGGTTGGGGCTCCACAACTAATTAAAGCCATGGTACTCCTTCTGGATCATCCTTGTTCAAACATTTTTTTTGCATTTTTGCTTTTTTTTTTTGAAAGATGACATGAAGAAGAAGAGGATGATATGTACAGATTGTTGTGGATATGGCTCACATTTGCCTCTGGTTTAACATCCAGTAATGGCTTAAACACCTTCTATGAGTCGAGGATAAGCTTCCCATCCAATTTTCTTATAAATTGACAAACAAGATCTTTTAGAGTCAGATTCCCAAGACTATAGCGTTTTTCTTCATCATGATTGCAGGATTCAGAGGCATCATGTTTCTTTTTGAAATTGAGCCCATCTTTTGACAATTTTCACAACTTTTGAAAAAAGTATAGCAGTCCTTAAATAAAGTGGGCCAATAAAATCCGCACTGCAAGATTTTCGCAGCTGTTTTCTTTTTATAAAAGTGACCTTCACATGCTTCTGAGTGACAAAATTTAATGACACTACCTACCTCACTATCGGACACACATCTCCAAAAGATTTAGTCAAGACAATATTTGAACAAGTATGGGTCATCCTAATAAAAAGTTTCACCTCTGTCAAAAATTTTCTTCTATCTTAGGGTGTCCACTGAGGTGGCATCTTTCCTTCTTGCTCTCCAGTAAGAGTTGAGGAAATTACTTCTGGAAAGCTTTGTTCTTCTCCCAAAAATGTGTACTTCAACCCAGCAGGTAATGATTTTAATTCCCGTGTGGGTACTTCTTCATAGGTATTATTATTCATGGTTTTTAGCTCTTTGAATTTCGGCTTCCATCCTTTGTATTCTATTTCCTCTGTGCAATCAAGCAAATCAAATGAATTAATTAAACAAACTTCTAATGGGTCAGAAGAACTCCCTTCTTGAAGATGATCATCTATGATGGCTTCAATCCCTTCAACTTCCTCCTTTTCATTAAAGACTTCCTGTGGTTGCTTGCACATGTTAAAAACATTGAGATCCAGTGTCATATTTCCAAATGTTACTTCACCACTCCATTTATGCAATTTATCAAAGCATTGGATGTTGCTAAAAATGGACGGCCTAAAATTTAGGAATTGACTTGCAACTATCAACCATAGGTTCCGTATCCAAGACAATAAAATCCACAGGATATATGATTTTATCAACTTGAACTAACACATCTTCCACTATTCCTCTTGGAATTTTAATTAATCTATCGACAAGTAGAAGAGTTACAGAAGTTGGTTTTAACTCACCCAAGTTGAGTTGCTGATAAACTGAATATGGAAGCAAATTGACACTAGCACCAAGATCAAGTAAAGCTTTTTCAATTTTATGTTCTCCAATAATGCATGAAACTGTAGAACAACCAGGGTCTTTAAATTTCAAAGCATTATTATTCTGAAGAATGGAGCTTACCTGTTCAGCCAAAAATACTTTCTTTTTCACATGTAGTTTCCTTTTAACAGTGCACAAGTCCTTCAAATATTTGACATAAGAAGGAATATGTTTGATAACATTTAACAGAGGAATATTGACCTTCACTTGTTTCAAAATTTCAAAAATGCCAGTGTTATGGTCCAATTTCTTTGGATTATTCAATACTTGAGGAAATAGGGTGAAGGCAAGAGTTTAGTCTCCTTTTGGTCAACTTCTTCATTTTCTTGGGGAATTGGTTCATCTTTTTTCTCACAAGATTCAGGAATTTGTTTTTCAACAACCTTTCCACTCCAAAGAGTTATCACTGACTTGACTTAGTCCATTTGTTAGTTTTCTGAACTCCCCTCATTTAGACGGTATTGACCTTTGGGATTTGGTTGAGGTTGAGAAGGAAATTTTCCTTTCTCATGAATGATGAGTGCAGAAGAAAGTTTAGCAAGAGTTTCTTTTATGTCAATTATGGTTTGATTGTTTTGTTTATTAATGGCCTCTTGCTTTTCTATGAATGCATGCAGTGTTTCTTCAAGGTTTTTCCTATATGGTGGGACATAAGGTGCATATCCTTGAGAATTTTGAAAGTCTTGTTGTGCTTGAGGAGGTGGTGGTTGCACGAATTGTGACTGATTATTATTCCTCCAGCTGAAATTCGGGTGATTTCTCCATCCCAGATTGTATGTATCTGAAAAAGAAGAAGTAAATGGCTTATTAAAATTATTCACTGCATTTACTTGCTCATGTACAACTTCTTTAAAAATAGGAATCTTAGGATATTCATGTGTTGAGTGTCTTAAGTCATCACAAATGCCACAAATTTCTTTATTTTGCACAGATTTGATTTTTTTTTGCTTTTCTTAATTTCATGGCTTCAACATTTCTAGCCAAACTGGCAAACATAGCATTTAGATCTTCCTCTTAACTAAGGTGATATTTTCCTTTATTAGCACTTGCAAGGTTATATCTAACTGAATTTTCAGAAGGATTAGTACTATGCCAAGATTGAGAATTTTCAGCTAATTGGTTCAAATAGTCTAAAGCTTCATCAGGTTCTTTATCAAGAAACTCACCATTGCACATTGTTTCCACAAATTGTTTAGTTTCAGGTGTTAAACCTTCATAAAAGAAGCTTATAGTGCGCCATTTTTCAAAACCATGATGTTGGAAAGAATTTAACAAATCTTTAAACTGTTCCCAACATTGAAAATATGATTCATTTGAATTTTGGGAAAAATTTTGGATTTGTCTTTTCATAGCATTGATTTTATGTATTGAAAAAAATTTCTTCAAGAACTCATCTTGCATTTCTTGTCATGTGCCAATTGATCTTGGTTTCAAAGTGTAAAGCTAAGATTTTGCTTTATCTTTTAAAGAAAAAGGAAATAATTTAAGCTTAACAATCTCTTCAGTGCAATTTTGGTCATTGAAAGTAATACATACTTCCTCAAATTCTTTCTGATGTAAATATGGACTTTCAGATTCTAAACCATGAAAATTAGGCAGTAAAGAAATCATACCTGACTTAAATCTAAAATTGTTGCCATTGAGTGGAAAGATAAAACATGATGGACTAGAATGTCGAGGTGGTTGCAAATATTCACGCATAGTTCGCAACGGTTGATTTTCAGGTTCATCATGTACACTTTCATTGTCATTCATTGTGTCAATTGTGTGTGATTGTGATTCAAACAAATCAATATATAAAGTACCAAGATTAATTTTGACTAAACGACCAGAATTTAAATCACGATACCAATTAAGTATAAATACATAAATACTTAAAATAAATAAATAAAATAATGTACAAGTTGACGGTGTAAACCACCATTAAATATTAACAAGTAAAAAGTTGGATAACTGATAAAGTAAAAAGATAGATAATTAGAGAGTTAATAATTAGTAAGTTAGAAAGTGCAGAAAGTAAAGAACAGAAAATAAATGACGTAAATTAAAAGTTAGAGTGCAGAAAATTAAAAGTTAGTAAACAGAAAATAAATGACATAAAATAAAAGTTAGTAGGTAGAAAATAAATGATAGAAATATAAAAGTTAGAAAGTTAGTATGTTAGCAAGTTAGTAAGTTAGTAAGTTAGATAGTTAGAAAGTTAGAGAGATAGTAAAGAAACTGAAGGATCGGCAAGCCGATCTTTTGCTCTGGTAAGGGAGAAGAGAGAATAGATTTTATTAAAGAAAACAAACCTCAATAAATTAAAACTTCAAATCAAGTCCTCGGCAACAACACCAAAAACTTGACTGCGAGATTTAAGGATGCAAACCCAAGTGCCGGTTATCTCATGTAGTAAATTTCTCAGGAGTCCGAGGTCTATCCACAGGAATTGATCAAGAAAAATTAATTGAGGTAGGAAAGGATTTGTCACAACACCAAAAGTAATAGAAGATGTTTACAAATGAATTTAAGAACTTGCTTAGGTTAGAAGATCCACTCTTGGTAATAAATTAAAGGCAAGATTATTTCTCTTTATAACTCAATTGAAATCCACACACAACGGAGGTTCCAATTGGAAAATATAACATTCAAAGTTCAATTATATATGTAATCATATTATGATTCCTTTAATTATCTACCAATATTTGTAAATGAGTTCAAGCATTCACTGTGCTAATCCTATTGTCTACAATAAATCAAGATCTCCATTATACAAAGAAGGTTTCTAAATTAATTGGAAACAAAATACAACACATATAATGTCCATTTAATAATATATCTTTTAAGCACAAGAAATAGAATAATCTAACCTTATTTCATTACCAAGAGCTTCACTCTTTCACCCAAGCAAGATGAAGATTTAGTTACTCATAGATAAGAAGAAAGAAAGAGAGAAGAAGAGAAAGATGAACATAGCTTCACTTTAGAAAGAAAATTACAACAAAGTAAAACAAGAAACAAGCATAACCATAACTTGTAAAAGCTAAGCCTAACATCCAGTGCCCTAAATGATCAGCCAATGGTGCCTTAGAGGATTAGGGATACAAAATGACAAGGAGACTGATTGAGAGTAGGTGGATGAGTGGATGAATGAGTGGAAAATGCCAAATGGTGAGGATAAGAGTGGAAAATTATTGAGATTTCTTGTCTCCGAAATCATTCATTGCTTAACTCATGGATTCCGTCATCAAATAGAAAAGTCATCTTCATGAAAGTTGTAGATCTGGATCTTAACTTTAAGATGTCCAAATTTCAGATCATTTTTTCATCTACAGCCTGAGATATGGCCCAACTACTGCAGACTATTCAGGCCCAATTTCAGCACCTCTGTTTTGACTTCCAGACCTAATATCACCTCCAAGATGTCCGAATTAGCTCTTGTGTTCTTCATGAAAGTTGTAGATCTGGGTCTTAAATTTCAAATGTCCAAATTTCAGCCCAAGATAATTCTTACATCCTGAGTTATGCTCTAATTACTATACACTGTTCAGGTTCCAGACACAAAACTCGTATTCTGTCTTCCAAGCCCATTTAGCTCTTCTAGATGTCCATATTTTACCTGGAGCTCTTCATGAAAGTTGTAGAGCTTTCTCTCAGCTTTCCTACAAGGTAAAATTCATAATTGCTAGTGATTGCGGGATTAAGGATGCAAACCCAAGTACAGGTTGTCTCAAGTAATAAATTTCTCGGGAGTCCAAGGTCGATCCACAGGGAATTGATGAAAAAAATTAATTGAGGTAAGAAAATGATTTGTCATAACACCAAAAGTAATAAAAGATGTTCACAAATGAATTTAAGAACTTGCTTGGGTTAGGAGATCCACTCTTGGTAATAAATTAAAGGTAAGATTATTTCTCTTTTTAACTCAATTGAAATCCACACACAATGGTGATTCCAATCGGAAAATATAACATTCAAAGTTCAATTATATATGTAATCATATTATGATTCCTTTAATTATCTACCAACATTTGTAAATGAGTTCAAGCATTCACTGTGTCAATCTTATTGTCTACAATAAATCAAGATCTCCATTAACAAAGAAGGTTTCTAAATTAATTGGAAATAAAATACAACACATATAATGTCCATTTGATAATATATCATTTAAGCACAAGAAAATAGAATAATCTAACCTTATTTCATTATCAAGAGCTTCACTCTTTTACCCAAGCAAGATGAAGATTTAGTTACTCATAGATAAGAAGAAAGAAAGAGAGAAAAAGAGAAAGATGAACATAACTTCAATTTAGAGCAAAAGAAAATTACAACAAGGTAAAACAATAAACAAGCAAAACCGTAACTTGTAAAAACTAAGCCTAACACCAAGAGCCTAACACTAAGCTCTCAACATCCATGTCATGGTGCCTTTTATAGAGGAGTAGGGATACAAAATGACAAGGAGAATGATTAAGAGTAGGTGGATGAGTGGGTGGAGTGGTTGGATGAGTGGTTGAGTGGTTGGATGATTGCATGAGTAGTTGGATTATTGAGATTCTTTGTCTCCGAAATAATTCATTGCTTAAGTCATTGATTTCGTCATTTTCGAGCCAAGTAGTCTTCATGAAAGTTCTAGGAAATTGTCTAAGCTTTCCAATGGCTCTGGAATCACCCAAAAATTCGTCCTACAGCCCAAGATATGACTAAATTACTACAGACTATTCAGGCCCAGTTTCAGCACCTCTGTTTTGACTTTCAGACCCAATATCACCATCAAGGAGCCTGAATCAAGTTTTGTGTTCAACATGAAAGTTTTAGATCTGGGTCTTAACTTTCAAATGTCCAAATTTCAGCCCAAGATAATTCTTGCAGCCCGAGTTATGCTCTGATTACTGTACACTATTCAGGTTTCAGACACAAAACTCGTGTTCTATTTTCCAAGCCCAATTAGCTCCACTAGATATCTGATTGAGACTTTGAGCTCTTCATCAAAGTTGTAGAGCTCTCTCATATCTTTCCTACAAGGTAAAATTCATAATTATCAGACATTTAGAACTCAAGATATGGCCGAAATACAGAAACAACGTAAGACCAAAATAATGCTGAAAAAAAATCAATTAAGTCCAATTTGAGTCCAAACATACAAAACATAACTAGGCTTAATCAATTAAGTACATGGAGAGTGTAAATGACTAAAAATGAGGGTTTATTAATGTATAAAATATGTGACCATAAAATTACCCCACATTTAGCTTTTTGCACTCCTGGGCAAAACACATAAGACCAAAGTTAGGAGACAAAGAAAAATGACACAGACTCAAAAGCTAAAAACTCTAAAAGACTCGATGAAGCAAGAAGAGCAACAAGAAATTCAAGGGATCAAAGCATTAATGAGGTAACATTTCTTCACATCTCAAACCAACAAGCAAGGAAACTTCAGTTGAAAAGAATGAATCAAGAATGATAGATCCTCACAGAATTCACTCTCAATCTCTTAAGTGTTTAAAAGGTAAGTATTTCACTCTATTCAACCCATGAACAATTGCACTACCATAAGCTTGCTCATCTTCTACTTCTCCGCTACTCAAAACACATGCATATAAAAATCAAGAGGACTTTATTCATGGTTGTAATGGGGTCATGGTAAAGGAGAAGAGATAATATAGATATGAAAAGATAAATACCAAAGAGAATAAAAGAGCATTATGGTATAGTTAGAGTGGAGAAAATGTTTGAGAACATTCATCATAAAGGACAATCACCAATATTTGACAAATGTTTTGTTGAAGATCAATCCCAAATTGGTGAATTGAATTCATTGTTAGACTTGAACATTCTCTTATTTTTTTTTTTGTTGTTTTCAAGCATCTACCTTTATTCTGACTCTGATAATCCTTTGATTGCAACAGTGGTCAATTTTTTTTATATGATCACACTTGTTCAAGAACAAGGTCAATGCTCTCTTATTCCCTAAGGTTGAGTAAAAACATGTTTTTTTTAATCTTTTTTTTTTATTTTTTTTTGAAGGATGAAATGAGCTTAAAACAAGGAATGGTCAAACAAGTTCACAGGGGTTACACAATGGAAAATATACAAGGATGACTATTTGGTCAAAGTAGCTATTTCAAAATGCCTCAATCATATTAATGTATGCATGTGAAAATGTAGCCTAAAAAAGAATCAAAGCAAGTTCTAGAGTAACAATTCCATGAGTGAAAATCACACAAGAAAGAAGATAATGGTACAGATATTCAATCCATTCATCAATAGGCTCAAAATCTCACAAGGCATATTTCTATCATTCTCAATCCTTCATATCAACATTCATATCCAAGTTTGTGATTTTTAAGAAAGAAGACAATTTATGCTCAGATCAAAGAATCCATTTGCTACTTCTACACAAAATAATTTTTCCTCAACTAAGATGTATCTCAAGAGTAATAAATTATTTCTAAAATTTACTCCTTACTCTGCCATCCTTAATTGGTTTTACTACAAATAGGTTTTTGACAGTCATCTCACTAAACATACTTCCCAATTTAAATGCATCTCAGGAGTGAAATTACTTCTTACTCTACCATCATTCATTAGTTTAGTAAGTCCATGACAATCATATCATACTTCCCAAAAAAGAAAAGAAAAAAATTGGTAGTCAACTATCCTTCCCCCCAACTAGATCACAACATTGTCCTCAATGTTAAAATATAGATGAGTAAAGGATAGAAGATATTACCTGTTGGAGAAATATGACACAAATTTAAACAAAAACAAAGTACGATAAATAAAATCAAAAGTAAAGAAAAGCTATAAACGAAGTGTCAAATCTGACTCCTTTTTTCATCTTGTTTCCCTTTCTGCCTCCTGCTAACCAATCTATCTGAGTTATTGCTGGATCAGGATCAAAGATCAAATGTAAAGGATTTTTTTTTTGTGACTTCAAGAAAACCATCAGGGTAAAGAAATCTAGAAACCCCTAAAGGACCCTGCTCAAAGGATCGTCTGTCCAAAACCAAAATACAATAAAATCATACAAAGATAAAAGAAATATAATAGCAAATGATAACATACCTGTATGTACAGCTTTCATGGTGTATCTTTATACTGCGCGTCATGAGTGCAGTAGTGGCATATCTTTATACTGCGTGTCACCAGTGCAGTAGATACTCACGAATTTTTTTAAGGACCAGCATGCAAAGGTCCACCCGAGTCAATGATGGGTCAGCCAAAGGCTGGGGCTCCAGAACTAATTAAAGCCATGGTACTCCTTCCGGATCGCCCTTGTTCAGACTTTTTTTTTCATTTTTTTTAGAAAACATGAAGAAGAAGAAGATAATATGTACAGATTGTTGTGGATATGGCTCATATCTGCCTCTGGTTTAACGTCCAGTAACGGCTTAAACGCCTTCTATGAGTCGAGGATAAGCTTCCCATCCAATTTTCTTATAAATTGGCAAACAGGGTCTTTTAGAGTCAGATTCCCAAGACTGTAGTGTTTTTCTTCATCATGATTGCAGTATTCAGAGGCATCATGTTTCTTTTTGAAATTAAGCCCAATTTTTGACAATTTTCACAACTTTTGCAAAAAGTATAGCAGTCTCTAAATAAAGTGGGCCAATAAAATCCACACTACAAGATTTTCGCAGTTGTTTTCTTTGAAGAAAAATGACCTCCACATGCTTCTGAGTGACAAAATTTAATGATACTATCTACCTCACTGTCAGGCACACATCTCTGAAAGATTTGGTCAGGACAATATT
This sequence comes from Ormosia emarginata, assembly GCA_029884605.1. Taxonomy (NCBI): domain Eukaryota; kingdom Viridiplantae; phylum Streptophyta; class Magnoliopsida; order Fabales; family Fabaceae; genus Ormosia; species Ormosia emarginata. Next base: position 7,990,526 of record JAQQTP010000074.1, read on the forward strand.
TGAACAAGTATAGGTCATCCCAATAAAAGTTTTTCACCTCTGTTAAAAATTTCTTCCTATCTTGGTGCGCCCATTGAGGTGACATCTTTCCTTCTTGTTCTTCAGTAAGAGACGATGAAGTTACCACAGGAAAACTTTGATTTTCTCCCAAAAATGTGTACTTCAACCCAGCAGGTAATGACTTTAGTTCCGGTGTAGGTACTTCTTCATGGGCATTATTATTCATGGGTTTTCACTCTTCGAATTTTGGCTTTCTTCCTTTGTATTCTATTTCCTCTGTACAATCAAGTAAATTAAATGAATTAATTAAACAAACTTCTAATGGGTCAGAAGAACTCCCTTTTTGAAGATGATCATCTATAATGGCTTCAATTCCTTAAACTTCCTCATTTTCATCAAGGACTTCCTGTGGTTGCTTGCACATATTAAAAACATTGAGATCCAGTATCATGTTTCCAAATGTTAGCTTCACCACTCCATTTCTGCAATTTATCAAAGCATTTGATGTTGCTAAAAATGGACGCCCTAAGATAACAAGAATTGACTTGCAACTATCAACCATAGGTTCAGTATCTAAGACAATAAAATCCACAGGATATATGAATTTATCAACTTGAACTAACACATCTTCCACTATTCCTCTTGGAATTTTAATTGATCTATCGACAAGTAGAAGAGTTACAGAAGTTGTTTTTAACTCACCTAAGTTGAGTTGTTGATAAACTGAATATGGAAGCAAATTGACACTAGCACCAAGATCAAGTAAAGCTTTTTCAATTTTATGTTCTCCAATAATGCATGAAACTGTAGGGCAACCAGGATCTTTATATTTCAACGCATTATTATTCTGAAGAATGGAGCTTACCTGTTCAGTCAAAAATGCTTTCTTTTTCACATTTAGTTTCCTTTTAACTGTGCACAAGTCCTTCAAATATTTGGCATAAGAAGGAATCTGTTTGATAGCATCTAACAAAGGAATATTGATCTTCACTTGTTTCAAAATTTCAAAAATTCCAGTGTTATGGTCCAATTTATTTGGATTTTTCAATGCTTGAGGAAATGGGGATGAAGGCAAGAGTTTAGTTTCCTTTTGGTCAACTTCTTCATTTTCTTGGGGAATTGGTTCATTTTCTTTCTCACAAGATTCGGGGATTTGTTTTTCAACAACCTTTCCACTCCTAAGAGTTATCACTGATTGGACTTGGTCCATTTGTTAGTTTTCTGAACTCCCCTCATTTAGACTGTACTGACCTTTGGGATTTGGTTGAGGTTGAGAAGGAAATTTTCATTTCTCGTGAATGGTGAGTGCAGAAGAAAGTTTAGCAAGAGTGTCTTTTATGTCATCATGGTTTGATTATTTTGTTTATTAATGGCCTCTTGCTTTTTCATGAATGCATGCAGTGTTTCTTCAAGGTTTTTCCTATATGGTGGGACATAAGATGCATATCCTTGAGAATTTTAAGAGTCCTGTTGTGCTTGAGGAGGTGGTGGTTTCACAAATTGTGACTGATTATTATTCCTCTAGCTGAAATTCGGGTGATTTCTCCATCCCGGATTGTATGTACCTGAAAAAGAAGAAGTAAATGGCTTGTTGAAATTAGTCATTGCATTTACCTACTCATGTACAACTTCTTTAAAAACAAGAATTTTAGGACATTCATGTGTTGAGTGTCCTAAATCATCACAAATGCCACAAATTTCTTCATTTTGCACAGATTTGATTTCTTTTGCTTTTCTTAATTCCATGGCTTCAACCTTTCTAGCCAAACTGGCAAACCTAGCATTTAGATCTTCCTCTTGGCTAAGGTGATATTTTCCTTTATTAGCACTTGTAAGATTAGATCTAATTGAATTTTCAAAAGTGTTAGTACTATGCCAAGATTGAGAATTTTCAGCCAACTGGTTCAACTAGTCTAAAGCTTCATCAGGTTCTTTATCAAGAAACTCACCATTGCACATTATTTCCACAAATTGTTTAGTTTTAGGTATTAAACCTTCATAAAAGAAGCTTATATTGCGCCATTTTTCAAAACCATGATGTGGGCAAGAATTTAACAAATCCTTAAATCGTTCCCAACATTGAAAATATGCTTCATTTGAATTTTGGGAAAAATTTTGGATTTGTCTTTTCATAGTATTGGTTTTATGTGTTGAAAAAAATTTCTTCAAGAACTCACCTTGCATTTCTTGCCATGTGCCAATTGATCTTGGATTCAAAGTGTTAAGCCAAGATTTTGCTTTATCTTTTAAAGAAAAAGGAAACAATTTAAGCTTAACAATCTCTTCAGTGCAATTTTGATCATTAAAGGCAATACATACTTCCTCAAATTCTTTCAGATGTAAATATAGACTTTCAGATTCTAAACCATGAAAATTAGGAAGTAAAGAAATCATACCTGGCTTAAATCTAAAATTGTTGGTATTGAGTGGAAAGATAAAACATGATAGACTAGAACTTCGAGGTGGCTGCAAATATTCACGCATAGTTTGCAACGGTTGATTCTCATGTTCATCATGTACACTTTCATTGTTAGCCTTTGTGTCAATTGTGTGTGATTGTGATTTTAAACAAATCAATATATAAAGTACCAGGGTTAATTTTAACTAAACGACCAGAATTTAAATCACGATACTAATTAAGCATACATACATAAATAATTTAAAATAAATAAAGAAAAATAATGTACAAGCTGGCGGTGTCACCTGTTGGGAATTGCAGATCAAAAGTCTCGCAGCGGAATAATAGAATTCCCTCACAGGATCCATGCGAAAAAGTCCATAATCCGAGTTTTTAAAAATTACCTCTTGAAGCGTGATAATCACAAGCGAGGTGAATCACCAACACCGTAATAGTGACGATGTCTCTGCAGTATCCACACAAACAGACTTGCAAAAGGGAGTCACGCCTCTATTTTCGTAGTGCTAGCTACGAAGAGAGGAGAAGAAGACCTCACTATCTCTCACTTACTTTCTGTAGGTGCAGCTAGGGTTGTTTTGTAACCTAGTAGCAGCCCCCTTAGTAGTACTATTTATAATAGTGTGCCTTAAGTGAGTGTGAGTAGTAGCAAGGTAAGCTGTGCAACCCTAAACCCATCTGTCATAAGTTAGGCCCACAATTGAATCTGAGTCCAACTTGGATCCTTATTACTCCAATCAAGTCTGTTCTAAGTGTGCGACCCTGCAGGTTCTCATGATGTTGGTAGTAATATTAAAATCTCATTTTAATATTACAAACAGTGAGCGGTATCTAGCAACACATCACTGCTACCCAAGTAATGAGAATGTCAGTGATTTGACATAACCTATTCATGACCAATATTTCCGTGTAGTTTAGTCCCTTTGTCCAGATATCCAGATTGAACATAAGGCATGGAATGTGTCACCCTTGTTTAGTTCAATCTTCAGTTTCCTGATTCCTGAGTAGACATAGTAATAACAAATGAGATCAATATCTCATACTGACTCATTTGACCATGGCCATGCATTTCGTAGTCTCACTCAATCAGGGGGCCCGAAGATATCACTCCTGTTATGTAAGAGGGACAAATCCCATCTAGGTCACTCACATCCCTTCACATGTATCACGGTATGTCTAATAACCAACTTTATAATCATCTTGTTACAGATGACGTTTGAAGGCATTAAAACACACAACTCCTCATGTAGGAATCGTAGTGATTTCAGGTCAAAGGACCACATACACCATTATCACTATGAGAATCGCTTATGACACTCACGTAACGATCCACGTAGCATTCTCATGGCGGGTCTGTCCAATACATCATTACTCTAATATGTATCCATGTGTAGACTTGATATCTCATATCCATGACCCGTGAGATGTGGTCATCAGTCTACGCACGTACTAGTCTCAATGCATTATCGTTGTCCTATTTGACAATAATACTTGACTAGGGACATTTTAAGAATAGTGCTCTATCCAATAGGATCTCACGATCAAGTCATCCACTTGATGTCCTATGGTATCAAACTTACTATTCTAAGGACTTTATTATGTCTACAAAAAATAACACAATAAATGAAATGCCTCATATATCAAAAAATAGCATAATATAATGTATGTAAACACAGACAAAATGTATTGGCCTCTAGGGCATATACCAACATCACCCACCATTAAATATTAACAGGGATGGGGTAATAAACCAACCACCCAAAAATAAAAATAAAAATAAAGTGCGAAAAATTAAAATACAGAAAATAAAGTGCAAAAAGTAAATTTAAATATGAAAACCGGAGAGTGACAGAGCCCCACAGAGCCGGCAAAATAGAAGAGAAGAAGAATATTATGTCATTAAGTTAGACTGTGGAAAAATAAATAATGAGAAAAGTAAAAGGGAGAGTTTCCCCACTAAGTTAGTGCGTAAAATAAAAAGGAGAGTTACCCCACCGACGAAAAAAAATGACGAAAATAAATAAATAAAATTAAAAACAAAAATAAATGACATAAATATAAAAGCTAGAAAGTTAGTATGTTAGCAAGTTAGTAAGTTAGAGTTAGATAGTTAGAAAGTTAGAGAGTTAGTAAAGAAACCGAAGGATCGGCAAGCCGATCTTTTACTCCTGTGAGGGAGAAGAGAGAATAGATTTTATTAAAGAAAACGAACCTCAATAAATCAAAATTTCAAATCAAGTCCTCGGCAATGGCGCCAAAAACTTGACTGCGGGATTAAAGGATGCAAACCCAAGTGCAGGTTGTCTTAAGTAATAAATTTCTCAGGAGTCCGAGGTTGATCCACAGGGAATTGATGAAGAAAAATTAATTGAGATAAGAAAAAGATTTGTCACAACACCAAAAGTAATAAAAGATGTTCACAAATGAATTTAAGAACTTGCTTGGTTTAGGAGATCCACTCTTGGTAATAAATTAAAGGTAAGATTATTTCTCTTTTTAACTCAATTGAAATCCACACACAACGGAGGTTCCAATCGGAAAATATAACATTCAAAGTTCAATTATATATGTAATCATATTATGATTCCTTTAATTATCTACCAACATTTGTAAATGAGTTCAACCATTCACTGTGCCAATCCTGTTGTCTACAATAAATCAAGATCTCCATTAACAAAGAAGGTTTCTAAATTGATTGGAAACAAAATACAACATATATAATGTCCATTTGATAATATATCATTTAAGCATAAGAAAATAGAATAATCTAACCTTATTTCATTACCAAGAGCTTCACTTTTTCACCCAAGTAAGATGAAGATTTAGTTACTCATAGATAAGAAGAAAGAAAGAGAGAAAAAGAGAAAGATGAACATAACTTCAATTTAAAGCAAAAGAAAATTACAGCAAGGTAAAACAATAAACAAGCATAACCGTAACTTGTAAAAACTAAGCCTAACACCAAGAGCCTAACACCAAGCTCTCAACATCCAGCTCATGGTGCCTTTTATAAAGGAGTAGGGATACAAAATGACAAGGAGAATGATTAAGAGTAGGTGGATGAGTGGGTGGAGTGGTTGGATGAGTGGTTGAGTGGTTGGATGAGTGGTTGAGTGGTTGGATGATTGGATGAGTAGTTGAATTATTGAGATTCTTTGTCTCTGAAATAATTTATTGCTTAAGTCATTGATTCCGTCATTTTCGAGCCAAGTAGTCTTCATAAAAGTTCTAGGAAGTTGTCTAAGCTTTCCAATGGCTCTGGAATCACCCAAAAATTCGTCCTACAGCCCAAGATATGACTGAATTACTACAGACTGTTCAGGCGCAGTTTCAACACCTCTGTTTTGACTTTCAGACCCAATATCACCATCAAAGAGCCCGAATCAAGTTTTGTGTTCAACATGAAATTTTTAGATCTGGGTCTTAACTTTCAAATGTCCAAATTTCAGCCCAAGATAATTCTTGCAGCCCGAGTTATGCTCTGATTACTGTACACAATTCAGGTTTCAGACACAAAACTCGTGTTCTATCTTCCAAGCCCAATTAGCTCCACTAGATGTCTGATTGAGACTTTGAGCTCTTCATCAAAGTTGTAGAGCTCTCTCTTATCTTTCCTAAAAGGTAAAATTCAAAATTATCAGACATTTAGAACTCAAGATATGGCTGAAATACAGAAATAGTGTAAGACCAAAATAGTGCTAAAAAAATCAATTAAGTCTAATTTGAGTCTAAACTTACAAAACATAACTAGGCTTAATCAATTAAGTACATGGAGAGTGTAAATGACTAAAAATGAGGGTTTATTAATGTATAAAATATGTGACCATCAGCTAGACATCTAGAACTCAAGATATGACCAAAATACAGAAACAATGTAAGATCCAAATGATGCTAAAAAAATGAATCAAGTCCAATTTGAGTCCAATCTTACCAAAACATAACCAGGCTTAATCAATTAAGTACATGAAGAGTGTAAATGATAAAAATAATGGTTTATTAATATATAAAATATATGATTATCACAGTCTCTGTGATCTATCTCTATAGATCCTAATACCTAACACAAAGGTGGCTTTGCCCAAGTCCTTCATAGAAAAGCACTTCCTTAACCAAGTCTTTACAGACTGCAGGGTAGGGATGTTATTTCCAATGAGTAGTATGTCATCTACATATAACACCAGAAAGACAATTGTGCTCCTACTAACCTTCTTGTAGACACAAGATTCTTCTTCATTCTTGATGAAACCAAACTGTTTGATTGTATAATCAAAACAAAGATTCTAGCTTCTGGAAGCTTGCTTCAGTCCATAAATAGATCGTTGTAACTTGCATACCTTTCCAGCTTCTTATGGAGTGGCAAAACCCTCAGGTTATGTCATGTACACATCCTCGAGAAGATTTCCATTAAGGAAAGTAGTTTTGACACCCATTTACTAGATTTCATAATCATGGTATGCTGCAATAGCAAGCAAGATTCGAACGGATTTAAGTATCGCAATTGGGGAAAAGTATCATAATAGTCTACACCATGAATTTGCTTGAAACCTTTATCCACCAATCCATGTCAGTTTTCTTCTTGAAAACCCATTTGCACCCAATAGGTTTTATCTCATCAAGTGGGTCATCCAAGGTCCATACCTAGTTGGCATACATGGATTCCATTTCAGATCTCATTGCCTCAAGCCATTTCTCAGATTCTGGGCCAATAATGGCTTCCTGGTAAGTCACAAGCTCATCTTGATCCATGAGCAATACGTCACCTTGTTGGGTCATTAGAAATCCATATCTCTCTGGTTAATGACATATCCTGTTAGACCTATACAGGTCTTGTGCTACTAGAGCAGGCTATTATTCCACAATGCTTTGTGAAGATTGCTCTATTTCCACCATCGGTTTGTTGCTACTTTGTGAACCTTGAACTTCTTCAAGTTCTACTTTCCTCCCACTGGTTCCTTTGGAGATAAACTCCTTTTCTAATAATACAACAGTTTGTGCGACAAACACTTTGCCCTCAATAGGATTATAGAAATAGTATCCATTGGTTTCCTTGGGATACCCCACAAAGAAGCATTTATCTGATTTAGGCCAAAGCTTAGTAAAAACTTGACGTTTCACATAAGCTTCACAACCCCAAGTCTTAATGAAAGACATACTAGGTTGTCTCCCAGTCCATATCTCATATGGTATCTTTTGAACCCTTTTAGATGGAACACAGTTAAGTGTGAAAGCTGTTGTTAACAGAGCATCTCCCTAGAAAGAGCCTGAAAGGTCTGCATGACTCATCATAGATCGAACCATGTCCAACAAGGTCTGGTTCCTCCTTTCAGAAACATCATTCCATTGTGGTGTTCCTAGAGGAGTGAGTTGAGATATTATCCCACACTCTTTTAGATGATCATTAAATTGTTGACTCAAGTATTCACCACCTCGATCTGATCAAAAGACTTTAATACTCTTGCCAAGTTAGTTTGTACTTCATTCTTGAACTCCTTGAACTTTTCAAAGGATTCTGATTTGTGTTTCATAATGTATACAAATCCATATCTACTAAAATCATCAGTAAATATAATGAAGTATTGAAAATCGCCTCTAGCCAGTGTGTTTAGGGGTCTACATACATCACTATGTATAAGGCCTAAAAGATCACTAGCCCTTTCACATTGTCTAGTAAATGGGGCCTTTGTCATCTTCCCCAATAAACAAGATTCACATATCTCATGATTTGAAATCAAACGAGTCCAAGAATCCATCTTTATAGAGTTTGGAGATGCGTTTCTCATTTATGTGGCCCAAACGACAATGCTAGAGATAAGTTGGGTTCATATTATTTGATTTAAACCTCTTTGTATTTATATTATAGACGAGCGTTTCGAGATCAATGATATAAAGTCCATTACTCAATTGTGCACTACCATAAAAATACCATTCAAATAAATGGAACAACATTTGTCCTTTATAATAAATGTAAAACCTTTCTTGTCCAAACAAGAAACAGAAATGATATTTCTACTAATAGCAGGCACAAAATAGTAGTTCTCTAACTCTATTACAAGCCTAATGGGCAAAGATAACAAGTAAGTCCCTACAGTTAAGACAACAACCTTTGCTCCATTTCCAACTCGTAGGTTGACTTCGCCCTTAGTCAATGGTCTACTATTCTTTAGATCCTGCACATTTACACAAATGTGAGATCCACATCCAATATCTAATACCCATGATGTAGAAGTAGATAAATTGACTTCTATAACAAAAATAGCTAGAGTGGAAGTCTCACTTCCCTTTTTCTTCTTTAGCTCCTCTAGGTACTTGGCATAGTTCCTCTTCCAATGTCCGGTCTGACCACAGTGGAAGCACATACCTTCCTTAGCCACTCCACCTACTAGTTTCAAGCCAAAAGTGCTAGGCTTGGACTTATCCTTGCCCTTGCCCTTGCCCTTCCACTTGTACTTGGGATTTTTCTACTGTTTCTTTCCTTTATTCTTTTGGACCATCATTATAGCCTTTCCTTTGCCTTTGTTTATGTTCTATTCAGTAGTTCTCAACATGCTTAGCAGCTCTGGTAGTGATTTGTCTATTTCATTCATGTTGTGGTTAATGACAAATTGACTAAAACTTTCCGACAATGATTGCAGGACTAAGTCAGTGCCAACTCTTAGTCCAAAGGAAAACCAAGCCTCTCTAGGTTTTCAATGTATCTAATCATCTTGAGTACATGAGCACCAAAAGGGCTTTCTTCTACCATCTTGCACTGAAATAGTGCTTTAGAGACCTCGTATCTCTCATGTTTAGCTTGCTCTTGATAGAGCTTTTTGACGTGTACGATCATATCATAGGCATCCATGTTCTCATGTTGCTTTTGGAGCTCAGATTTCATGGTGGCTAGCATTAGACATCTGACGTCCAAGGCGTCATCTTGATGCTTCTTATAAGCATCTTTTTAAACTCTAGGGACATTAGTAGTAGGTAGCTCAAGAATAGGCTATTCTAGAACATACAAGTTTTTCACTTGCTTGAGGATAATCCTCAAGTTCCTGTGCTAGTCTAGGAAATTTGTCCTAGACAACTTATCCTTCTCAAGGATTGATCGCAATAATAAGTTACTTGAATTGTTTGTTGCTATGGTAATCTATCAACAGAAATATACAAAATATAAGTATCATACCATAAACATATTTATCAAAGTCTTTAATTAAATATGTCTCCCACTATTTTATTCAAATCAATGAGCCTCAACATTAACTCGGAAAATCCCATCGTAAGATTTCCTAGTGGTCCAAGATCCATATTTTACCTAGCTTTGAGTCAGCTTTGGCTGATCACCCAAAATTCTGTTATTTAGGTAGGAAACTCTTTCCAATTACATCACATGCAACTCTTGAATAGTTAGGTGAATAACACTTATTCTAATCCATCCAATGGACAAAAGCCCAACTCCATGCCTCTAAGCCTTCAATCCTATTGAAATGGCCTAGTTAAGTCAGACCCAATGATTGGCAGTTGGTTATTACCCTTATCCCATCACGTCTTACTAATATAGATAAAGGCATCATGCTTTCGCATACCTACATTTAATCAATACTAGTCTTGGCGAGTGCCATGCATTGGAAGGCATCACATAATGGCTTAATATTTGCTTTGGAGGGAATTTTTATTATTATTAGATCTCCCCATTTATTAAGTTGTTTATCATACCATAAACATCATCCACGCATCTCATACATATAAAATATATAATAAATGTAACATGGTTATGACCCTTAAGAGAGAACCATTAACTAAAATGAGGGAGCGAACCAACTTCACAAGCGTTTCCCACCAATGTCCTCATTTGATCCCACCTTCATACATCCACATCAAGATTACAATATATAGAAACCTCTTTTACATTCGAGGGGAGTTAGGTGATAAGATAATGTACAATTAGAATGTAGAGAGACATGCACAACACGCAGGTTGTATTTTAAAATAACCAAAATGCCATAAAAGGAGGACTAAGGCTATAACCATGCACCATGCACCACAAAGTACACATAAACACAAAGCAATGCCATGATTTAAAATTTTATTACTGAGAATTATTAATTCTCACCCCAGCTCTTTTTATGTTTTCCATGATAAATTCAGAGGAGGATAAAAGCAAGCGCAAGGCAAGGCAATGAAGATTTAGTTAAGTTGTTAATGTAATAGTTTTGGTTATGTAATTATATTTATGGTTCTGTAATTAAATTATTATGATTAGATCTTTGTATAAGTTGTAATCTCAGACATATCAGATAGATTTCTAGTAAAGTTCAAGTTTCCTGAGGTGTAAAATGTCTCGCTCTCTTACTTCTGTAAAGTCTCCATATGTTTATTCGTTAAATAGATTTTGAACATATTGTGAATTACGCTTAAGTTAGAAAGTGGCATACTAATTCTATTTACTTAGTATACGTAGGGTATACTACAGTGAATGGAATTAGGGTATTACATTTTGGTATCAGAATAATTCTTCCTGTCAAGCTGGGGAATGGACTAACTATGCTTTTGAGCATGTTTAGATGTTTTAGTTTACGTTGTGCATTCTTTTATCTCAATATGAGATATGTGAATAGAATTACATGACAACCTTAGGATTGGATGTTAATAATTACTTCCACATTGTTACGTGATATCGAGTATGACCAACTCAATATGTAATGTTCTGCGTGAATAGGAAATTATAACATCTCCTAGGCAAATATGGGAGAACAGGAAAGCGTTCTGAAAGGGTAATTGTGATATTTCTGAGATAGTTAGGCCGTTGATGTAAGCGATGAGAGAACAAAGTATCATTACTAGAGAATAGACATAAGTTATTAATAGAATGATGTGGGAGCAGATTGAGGCTATTAGTAGTATGAGGAAAAGAAGGAGACCAAATTCACTAGTTGAGAATGACAAGAATGATTTTGGAAAGAAGGTACAAAATAGAGTTAGTAGATAATTGATATTTCTTTCTTAATGACGTGATAAGAATAGAAGAGCTTAAGGTTTAAATAGTGAATATCATGAAAGAACTAAAGAATTGAAATGTCAGCAAGAAATATATCTCAAGGTTTTAAAGGATATGCAATTAGCTGAAATGCTAAAGTTTTAAAATAGAGAGGTTAAGTGCAATGAAGAAGATATTCGAGCTAATAAGTTGTCTAAAGGAACAAAAGGTGTTGTTCGCTTGTTTTATGTTAAGGGGAGAAATAGAGCATTGGTGGATGGCTTTGAGATGATTAATGGAAGCTGTTGGTATATAGATGCATTGGAAGGTATTTAAAATGACCTCTTGATAAATATTTCCTAAAAAATAAGCAAGAAGATAAGAAAAAGTTGGATTCTTGAGTTGAAGTAAGGTAGTATGTCCATAAGATAATATAAAGTAGTAGTTTGGCGAATAGTAATGAGTTTATTCTAATGTTTGAAGTAAAATCATTATCTAGTAAAGTTAAGTTATGAGTTATAAAGTTCACTAGAGATGGTGCTTATAATGTGTTGAGAGAACTAAGATGGTGGTAACTACCATGAGGGAATAGAATTTTCATAATAATTTGGAGTTTAGAGAGGCGAATTTGTTATCAATTAAAAAATAATATAACATAGTGACAGTCAAGGAATAGAGTGAATTAGTAAAGCCTCTAAGAGAGTAAAAGGTCAGATATTGAAGTTAGATTTCAATTTCTACAATATAAAGGAAAGCAAGCTCAAGTTGGAATATGGAGTTAGAAGTGTGTGACAGTAGAAAGTATTATAGAAGTAAGCCAAGTTTGATAGGTTAGTTTTTATATTATACGGGCAGTAAAACAAGGAGATTAAATGAGTAATTGTCTATAGAGGATTGTTTATTAAGACACAGAATGATATGATCTTTCAATCTATTTTGAGGTAAACATTTTTGAAGGTCATAACTTTCAAAGATTTAAATAGAGTTATGTTTCCTGAAGATATATGGTAAAGATATGCTTGTAAATGTAGAAATATTCAATAGAGTTTGTTGTGGAGTTCCAATTCGATTCTACATAAGATGTGGTGTCATTAGATACTGTAAAATTAAGATATTGGTGTCGAAGTGAAAGAGCAGGAAAATGGTCATTTTGAAGATTCTAGTTTGTTTTTCTGTAGTGTTCTTTTCAAATTAGATTAAGTGGTAACCCGAAAAGAATAATATAGAAAGTTGTAAGTTTGGAGATATCAATTAGTTGAATTCGCAAGTTTTCAAAGATACATCAACTGTGAAAGGGAATGACAATTGTATTTTGAATGAGATTCTCATGAGCCTTATGTATATTACTGCTATATTTCTTCATAAGTTCAAGGACCCTATTTTACATAATATGCGGACACACCTGCAATAATCTCTAGGTGATGACAATGTTTTGGCTGTTAAATTATTGAAAAGAAGAATGTAAGGAGTTGTAAGACCAGTGTTCAAGAAGTTGATGCTTTCTATAGGAAATTTGGAATGGAATAAAGACCCAGAAACTTCTCTTGTGAAATGTTATTTTATTAGAATGGATGTCTATTCTTCTAAAAATGAGAGAGCATCTTACATTTTGTCAAATAAGACAATGTTTGAAGTTAGATCTGTATTCATATATGCTCACATGTTAGCTAATGTGGACAAGTATATGGCTAGAGTTATTCCCATTTTGTTAAGACCTTAACACTCAAAATTGACTTAGTAACTACAAATGTTTAAACTATTGAAGATGTATACTGCTAGTATGAAAATTGCAACATTGTATATGATAAGGAGAAGCCACGTATTCGCACGGAAGGAAGTCTTGAAAGATTTGGCAATGTTTTGCTTTTGCAATGTAAGGAAAGAAAGACACTCAAAGAATAAATAAATTAAGGAAATTCCTAATATGGTTGAACTTTTAAGACAATGGGCAAAGTAGAGTATTGGTGGAGGAGTTAAATAAGACTATTGGGAGTTGTATATACTTTTGTAATGTGGAAGGCATTTAGGGAGATTTTCTTAAATAAGTATTTTCTAAGAAGTATATATATGATGATAAAGGAGTAGAATATTTTTGGAATAAAAACAAGGATGCATGTCCATTGTATAATATGAAGTGAAGTTTAGAAAACTTTTCAATTTTTCCTCATATGTTAGGATTAATCCAAATGAAAACCAAAAGTGTGTCAAGTTTGAATCTGGATTGAAGGGATAGAAAACAAAAGATTTGCCAAGCCTATGGAGATTATGGAGTTTTCCCACTTTAGTCAAGAAGTATAAAATTATGGAGACCACTGAATCCAAGTTTCACATTAAGCAGAATATCAAGAATTTTCAGAAGAGGAAAAAGGATAGACAAAGAGAACCAGTAATGTGATTTTTCACTTAATGAATCACAAGATGAAAATAAGCCAAAATTAAATGAGAACTGTGAAATCTGAATGATCTAAGCGTGGAAGAAGACAATATGATGACAAAATTTGTTTGGTATTGTAACATCTTCTTTTTACACATGTTAGGCTTGTATAAGGTTACAGAGGCAGCTTTATACTTGTTTAACATGTCAGTTAAATTTTGTGACATTTTGAGTTAATTTAGGCACTTTGCCTTAACACAGAACGTGCAAAATGACTATTTTACTCAAAAAATAGCATAAATATGTAATTAAAGGAAATCAATATGGAAAGTTCATTTCTAGGTCACAAATGTGCAGAAGAGAATTGATAAAAATTGATAACTCCATAGAATGTAGTTATTTGTGCCCTATACATATGCATTATTGATTGCCTTGTCCTTGTTATCATGCATTGTTTCAAGGCTTTAGCCTTATTTTCATGTAAAATCCACATTGAGGTCTTCCTTCTAATCTTGATAAACGATTTTTTTGAACAGTTTTTCAAATGCACTATAGGCATTATGAGTATCTCGTGATGCCGTTTAGAGTGACAAATGCTCCTGCTGTATTCACGGATTTTATGAATCAGAACTTTTGACCTTATCTAGATAGAATTGTCGTTATCTTTATTGATGATATTTTGATCTATTCTAAAAAACAGGAGGAACATGCTAAACACCTTGGTATAGTTCTTCAGATTCTGAAGGAGGAGAAGTTGTACACTAAGTGGTCAAAGTGTAAATTTTGGTTGAAGGAGGTTAAACTTTTGGGTCATGAGATTTCAAAGGAAGGAATTGATGTGGATCCATCGAAGGTTGAAGCAATTCTTCAACGGAAAAGACCGAAGACCTTAACGGAGATTCGTAGCTTTGTGGGATTAGCCAAATCTTATCGAAGGGTTCTCCAAGATAGCGAGATCGCTCACTCAGTTTACAAGAAAGAATTAAGTCATTTTATGGACCAACGCAGGTAAAAGAAGTTTCAAGGGTTGAGGAGGTATTTGACTACTCCGCCAGTTTTGGTTCTACCTGATCCCAAGGAACCGTTTGAAGTATTTTGTGATACTTCACATTAAGGTCAAGGATGTGTGCTCATAAAGAGTTGGGAAGTTGTGGCTTACATCTCGAGGCAGTTGAGGGTGCATGAGGAGAATTACCTAACTCATGACTTGGAGTTAGCCTCAGTTATGTTTACTATGAGGATATGGAGACATTTTTTGTATGGAGCAACGTTCAACGCCTTTAGCAATCACAAGAGCTTGAAGTATCTGTTTAACCAAAAGGAACTGAACATGAGACAGGGAAGATGACTAGAATTTTTGAAGGATTATGACTTTTAACTTCAGTGTCATCCTGGAAAAGCAAATGTCATAACAAACGCTTTGAACTGGAAGCTACTTAACATCTCCATTATGATGGTCAAGAAGAAGGAATTAATAGAGTAATTCAAGGACAGGTGGTTGTCATTGGAAATGACACCGGATGAGGTATGTCTAGGTATAGTTACTATTTCGAATGATCTGTTGGGAGAGATTCGAGAGAAGTAGAAAAGTGACCAATTTCTTCAAAGACAAGAAAAAGTTATTAAAACAAGGCATGGCGTCAGAATTTAAGGAAAGGTTGATGAAATATTGATGTTCACAGGTAAGGTCTATATACTAGATGATTCAGAACTTAAAGAGTTAATTTTGATGAAACTCACACAAGTAAGTTGAGTATACACACTGGAACAACCAAGATGTATCAAGACCTAAAACAGATGTATTGGTAGCAAGGAATGAAGGGAGACGTTGCTAAATATGTGTCACCTTGTCTGAGTTGCCAGAAATTCACTCATAAATTCTACGAGCTATATCAAATTCCTCTTCCGATAGGTTCGATAGCCTACCAGCTAGTTTTACCATCCTTTCTTTGTAATCTTCATGATATCTTCCATATGTCATAAGTGCGAAAGTATATCCCCGATCCAGCCCATGTCATTGAACTGGACACAGTACTATTAAAAGAGAGTTTGATCTATGAAGTGCTTCCTGTGAAGGTCGAGGGTAGGAGAACAAAGCAACATAGAGACAAAGAGATTACATTAGTGAGGGTGATCTGAATTGACGTGACTAGAGGCGCAACGTGGGAGTTAGAAGGTAAGATGAAGGAAACAACATCCATATCTATTCTAAGGTATGAAAATTTCGAGGATGAAATTTCTATTTGAAGGAGAGAGTTGTAATACCCCAAAAATTGCTTATTTTATCATAAATACTCATTTCATAATATTTGTGATTTTTCTGGATTTTTCTGAGAATGTGAAATATTTTAATATTATTCCTCACTTTACATGTGCACTGAGCGGAGCTGGGGAAATGAGATACTTTCCTCGAGAGCCTTAAACTATGGAAGCGGTATTAGGGGATCTTACTCAACCTGACACCGGACATGGCTTACGAGGGTTCATATTTTTTGATATTTTATCTAATAAATAAAATCGTTGTATGCTTTATTATTCGTTGGACAATAAATGCTGGTTTTGCTAACTGTATCATTTATCCATTGGATAATTGCTTGTAGTGAAAATCCTTATCACCTTATCTAGAATGTCCACTTTATGTCACATCACCTTGATTTTTAAAAAAGGTGAGTTTTGGCTTCTTGAAGAAGCTTTGGAGGAAGCTTCCTAACAATTTCCTATTGGCTTGTTAGAGAAGCTCTTCCTCTCTCTCTCCTGCTTGGGCATCACAGTTTTGGGGGGAAAATGGAAGACCAAAATGGTCATCCTTTTCCACTAAGGCATTCCTTCATTTTCAAAAAGTTTACTATCACTTTATCTCTCTACTTTTCCTTTCTCTCTCATTTTTCTCTTCTTCCATTTTTGTTTTTCTCTCTTCTCTTCCCTCTCCACACCACACGGCCACACCCTCCATTGATGCCTCCATGCTTGCAAAAATTTCAAGCAACCACGTTTTCTTGACCTCCATCACATTCTAAGACCTTTCCTAGTTGGAAGCTACCTAAAAAGCTTACATCTCCATCATCCTTCTTCAAGCCATAAAGCTTGAAGCTTTGAGGTAAAGTTCTCAACTTTCTTTTTTTTCCTTCTCATTTTCGTGATCCTTGGCCACAAAGGTGACTAAGGATTCATCTTTTTAAAGCTTTGGTTATTGATTCTACAAGTTTGATCATCCTAGGGTTGTATTGGTGGTGTTGGACGAAAATTTGCAAGAAGTAATAAAAGGAGCATTTTTCTTGTCATTCTCTTGAGGTAAGAGGGAGAACATCCTCCTCAATTACTCATGGTGGTGGGAGATGAATCTTGGTTGAGAATGGGGAGTCCATGTGTGGATCTCTCCATTTGATTTGTATGATTTTGGTGAATGGTGATTTTGTGTTTTGAATGATGTTGTTGTTTAATACTGTATTATTATGTGTTATTGATTATTTGTGATATTTTATATGCTTGGAATAATGTGTGGAAGATAAGGAATCCTTGCCTATGTTGAAGAGTAGTTCACGGCCTTATGGCCCTAATTGATGAACTAAGAACCAAACATTGTGTTAAAATGGAGCTTAAGCAATTGATTGATGAGTTAGTAGAAATGTTGGAACTAGAGACCTCTATTGAGTGTCATGGCCATGGGGAGGAGAAATGGAAAACTTATGACTAAATCAATGATAATTTGGAACTTAAGAGCGTAGGTTAAAAATGGATCGATTGAGGAATTAAAATGACAAAATAAGAAGATGAATATTGGGCCCAATGATTTTAGGGTTCTTTGCTCCTATGGATTCACAGCCAAGAGGCCATGTTTTTGGTTGATCAAGATTTAATTTTGGAAAAAAATGAAACTTAGGTGATTAAGCGTTAAAGAGTAAAATAATGCAATGGAAAACTTTGGGTTCTTACCCTTTTTGGGAGGCTCACGACCTCTAAGGTATTTTTGGGATTCAAGACTTAAAATTGTGAGTAACCTTGGAAACTTAGGTAATTAAATGGAAGTAACTAACAATGTGGTGGAAAAATTAGTTGGATTCATGCCATTGGGAGGTCACGGCCTCAAGGGCCTTGTTGGCTAGAAATTTGTGTATCAAGCTAAGGCTTGGGTGATTAGGTAACATAAAAATAATATGGATTCATAATATGGAAAGAATGCAAGAAAGAAAGTCACTTGATGACCTAGGGTGAGTTCAGACTTAGGGAAAGAACAAGAGTATGAGAGGTTTAGTGAACCTTGGATTAATTTCCTCATAAGCATAATTAATTAAAGTAAAGAACTTAGCTAATTAAAAGAAATAAAGATTGAATGAGAATTACAAGAGAATTCCTCTAGAGAGACTTAGTGATAAAAGTCTTGAAATAAAAACGTAACTTTGAAATGAATTGTAACAACTATGTATTGTTCTTGAAATCTTGATGATGTGTTTTGGTGGGTCCATATGTGGGGCCAAGAATTGATTAATGTGGATTGAGCCCTTTGTGTCATTGAATGGTGAAGAAATCATATTATCGATGATTATATGAAATGGTATGCATTGAATCATTGTACGTTGAACATTATACATTGTTTTGTTGTTGTGCTGATATACTAGACCCAGGTGAATCAGTGCTATTATATAATTGTGTGGGCGGTTATGTAATATCATTGATACTAATGGTATTAGACAATTGTATGGATGGTTATTTTAATATCATTGGGAACGGTACAATGATGACTTGAGTATGTATTGAGTCAACATGCATTAAACAATTGCTTAGTCGATGACTGTTAAAAGGTTGTTTGAGCCTAGGAATAAACGAGAATTGAGTTGTGTGATCCAATGGAAGGATCTTAGGGGATTGTAAGGCGCAGTGGTTCATTTGGTGATTATGTTATTACATTATATACCCCTAGTCATGATAAACCATTGCAACGCATTACGAGCCCAACAAGCACTATTCTCTTCGTGGTACGGCATAGACTGTCATTAAAGGGGGCAGATCTTCTAAAACGTTCACTTTTGAAATTGAGTATTAGCTTCATGGAGTAGGATTTGTAGTACCGAATGTTAGATTTCGGTACCATGTGCACATGCATAGTGAGTCAACTTATTATTTGGCATCTATTTATTTATTCATACGCTGATGGAACTGTTGATTTATTGATGTTATAATTGCCTGAATTTGTTAAGTTGTTTACTATTTGAATCTTGATGCTGACATTTATTCTTGCTATGTTATGTGGGTGTCTTGCGCCATTTTATTTCTTTACTGCCATGATGGTATTGGTCTAGGAGTTCTCACCTCTTTGTTATATTACTCTGTCTTATGCTTATGTTTGGATAAAGACTATGAAGAGAACGAGTTGGATTCAGTTAGTTTAGTTAAAGGTCGACTTTTGTCTCTTTGCGATGGCATCTGGACAAGCTTTCTTCAGTCACATGTGGATACAGTTCCACGGGGGCATTGATGCCTGGCATATCGACTGAGATGCGAAGCTTTTTATGTATATAGGGGATATGACCCTAACTCAGAGTGGTATTTATCCTGGGGCTGCCACGCACACCCTTCATGCTTTTATACATGTGGAGTTCCCTATACCTATTAGGGAGTTGTGGAATGATCGCCATCTCTTTCCTAGGGAGATTTCGGTTGTATCACCTATTCAGGCTTCTATCCATCATGACGGGTCTCAAGGGGGAGGCTCATCTATGGGAGACTCGGGGGAGGATCAAGTTCAGGACCCCTCTTTTCAGGTGTTTGATTTTGGGAGAGGTCAAACTTTCATATGGTAGTTACTCTATGTAAACTTATGTTTAACATTATTCTATGTTACTTTTATGCATGGATTGTGGAAATGTATCTTCATTTAAGCTGATGTTATGTTTTGGATTTGAGTAAATATAAATATATTTCATATTGAGGCTCATATTTTCTATATATGCACAATGTTTAAATTTGGAAACTTGTTGTTAAGTTGTAGCACACCTAAAATTAATGACTGTGACATAATGATGATTGTGTTGTGGTTATTAAATTTAGAGGCGTTACATTAGGTGGTATCAGAGCAGTTCATCCTGTTGAGCCGGGGTATGGACTTTCTATGTTTAGGCATATTAGAGTTCTTGTATGTTGTGTACTTCCTTGTCTCTTGATTGAGATGATGGGAAAGGAATGCATGGCTTGCCATAGGTTGCATGTTAGCAACTACTGTTACACAGTTATATGATATTGAGGACTGACCTACTCAATATGAAATATTCTGTATGTACAAGAAACTATGACTTCACCTAGGCATATTAGGAGAATAGGGGTTCTTTAGTAAAGAGTCCAAGAGGTTTTGGAGAGCCAATCTCTTGGGGAAAAGAATAACTGATGTAAGTTTGGTCTGAGGAGCTGTTTGGGAGTTGAAGACTTGCAAGATGTTACGCTATAGAAGGCAGAATGAAGGAGCTCAAGTTGGAGTCTGTTAGGATTCGTGGATTGGACCTATCTTGTTTGGACTGTGTGATTCTTTGTGTTTGGTTTTCGAAAAGAGACAATTCTATTTGAAATAATTACGTTTGCTTTTGTTGTGTCATGTTTTGTCCGCCTTCGAAAAAAGTCAATGACTAGTGGTAGACATGCACGTGTGGGTACGGAACGCGACAATGATCATATGACCACAATGGCAGAAGTAGTGCAAAAAGTGACTAATATAACAACACAACAGAATCAGAGAGCCGCACAGAAATAGGAATTAGAAGTCGAGGTTCAGAATCTGTTGGAGGAAAGTCGACTTTAGGGTAACTTTGGACTACCTAGGTTCCAAAAGAGGAATAATAGAAAGGTTAAGCAGTTTAAACAGAAATCGTATTCAAGAACATTAAGGAAGCAACAACAACAACAAATATGTGGAGGAAGTACTAGTGGCAGCAGATCTAGCCAGGCCTTGGCATTTTTACCAATATGTAAGAAATGTGGAAAGAACCACTCAATGAGGGAGTGTAAGGTCAAGGGGGTAGTCTGTTTCAAGTGTGGGAAACTTGGACACATCTCTAGAGACTGTGCCCCACCAAAGAAGAAGTCTTCTGTTAATGATGCATGTGCTTTAAGACCCCAAGCTGAAGGGGAAATTTATACCCAGGGTGGAACGAAAGTTTCCCAGATTGAAGATTTAAATAGTGGAGATTGTGCCACAGGAGATGATCCGTTGACTATGCTGAATAATTCTAGGGGCAACCCATTTCTTTACGACTTATGACTATGTGGATTGATTAGGGCTATCAGTGTCTTTGTTACCTTTTAACTTGTTCTTTTCTGCTTCTACTACTAAGCCTATTGTTACTATCCAGTTGCTCAACTATCCTATTAGTGTTAAAGACTAAATCCTTTCTGTTGATTCAAATTGTTTACCCTATCCTCGACTAGATGTGATTTTAGGAATAGATTAGTTATTTTCTAATTATATCCTGCTAGATCGTTCCAAAGAAAGCCTTAGTGTTTTTTTAAACTAAGATTTTTGAATTTGTAATGGCCAACAAAGTTGGAGCTTTGTGGAAAAAAAGGAATCCTAGGATACATATTATCTTTTGTGGAAGACAAAGGTAAGGGGAATATGAATGTCACTCTTGTAGTTAATGAGTTTCTTATGATGAGCCACAATGCTGTCAGTTAAGGAGAAGAAAGGAACTTCTTGGTGAGATGTAGACTGTCGTCAATTAAACAAGATTACGATCAAGGATGAGTATCCTCGGAAGAAGATAAATGATTCGATAAATCAGCGAGAAGGGAGTCGTTGTTTTCTCCAAGATAGGTGTACGTTCTGGTCATCATTAAATTCGTGGGAAGTTGAGGAAGTTCCCAAAATGATTTTTTGAACGCACTATGGGCATTATAGGTATCTCGTGATGCCGTTCGAAGTGACAAATGCTCCTGCCGTATTCATGGATTACATGAATCGGACCTTTCAACCTTATCTAGATAGAATTGTTGTTATCTTTATTGATGACTTTCTGATGTATTCTCAAAAACAGGAGGAACATGCTGAACAACTCGGTATAGTTCTTCAGATTCTGAAGGAGGAGAAGTTATACACTAAGTGGTCAAAGTGCAAATTTTGGTTGGAGAAGGTTAAACTTTTGGGTCATGAGATTTCAAAGTAAGGAATTGATGTGGATCCGTCGAAGGTTGAAGCAGTTCTTCAACAGAAAAGACCGAAGACCTTAACGGAGATTCGTAGCTTTGTAGGATTAGCCGAATCTTATCGAAGGGTTCGCCAAGGTAGCGAGATCGTTCACTCAGTTTACAAGAAAGAATCAAGTCATTTTATAGACTGACACAGGCAAAGGAAGTTTTAAAGGTTGAGGAGGTATTTGACTACTCTGCCAGTTTTGGTTCTACCTAATCCCAAGGAACCATTTGAAGTGTTTTGTGATGCTTCACATCAAGGTCTAGGATGTGTGCTCATTGAGAGTTGGGAAGTTGTGGCTTACACCTTGAGGCAGTTAAGGGTGCATGAGGAGAATTACCCAACTCATGACTTGGAGTTAGTCGCAATTGTGTTTGCTATAAGGATATAGAGACACTTTCTGTATGGAGCAACGTTTAACGCCTTTAGCAATCACAAGAGCCTAAAGTATCTGTTTAACCAAAAGGAGTTGAACATGAGATATGGAAGATGACTAGAATTTTTGAAGGATTATGACTTTTAACTTCAGTGTCATCTTGGAAACGCAAACATCATAACAAACGCTTTGAACCGAAAGCTACTTAACATCTCCATTATGATGGTCAAGAAGAAGGAATTAATAGAGTAATTCAGGGACAGGAGGTTGTCATTGGAAATGACACCGGATGAGGTATGTCTAGGTATAGTTACTATTTCGAATGATCTATTGGGAGAGATTCAAGAGAAGTAGAAAAGTGACCAATTTCTATAAAGACAAGAAAGAGTTATTAAAACAAGGCATGGCGTCAGAATTTGAGGAAGGATTCGACGGAATCCTGATGTTCACAGGTAAGGTCTGTATACCAGATGATTCAGAACTTAAAAAGTTAATTTTCGATGAAATTCACATGAGTAAGTTGAGTATACACACCGGAACAACTAAGATGTCAAGACCTAAAGCAGATGTATTGGTAGCAAGGAATAAAGGGAGACGTTGCTAAATATGTGTCACCTTGTCTGAGTTGCCAACAAACTCACTCCTAAATTCTACGAGCTATATCAAATTCCTTTTCGGATAGGTCCGGCAGCCTACCAACTAGTTTTACCACCCTTTCTTTCTAATCTTCATGATATCTTCTATATGTCGTAAGTGTGAAAGTATATCCCCGATCTAGCCCATTTCATCGAACCAGACACAGTACTATTAAAAGAGGATTTGATCTATGAAGTGCTTCCTATGAAGGTCGAGGGTAGGAGAGCAAAGCAATATTGAGGCAAAGAGATTGCATTGGTGAGGGTGATCTGAATTGACGTGACTAGAGGTGCAACGTGGGAGTTAGAAGGTAAGATGAAGGAAACAACATCCATATCTATTCTAAGGTATGAAAATTTCAATGACAAAATTTCTATTTGAAGGGGAGAGTTGTAACACCCCAAAAATTGCTTATTTTATCATAAATACTCATTTCCTAATATTTATGATTTTTATGAATTTTTTTAGATTTTTTTGAGAATGTGGAATATTTTAATATTATTCCTCATTTTGCGTGTGCACTGAGCGGAGTCGGGAAAATGAGATACTTTTCCTGAGAGCCTTGAACTGTGGAAGTGGTATTGGGGGATCTTACTCAACTCAACACCGGACATGACTTACGAGGTTTCACATTTTTTTAGATTTTATCTGATAAATAAAATCGTTGTACACTTTATTATCCGTTGGACACTAAATACTGGTTTTGCTAACTGTAACATTTGTCCATTGGATAATAGCTTGTAGCGAAAATCCTTATCACCTTATCTAGAATATCTACTTTATGTCACATCACATTGACTTTTCAAAAAGGTGAGTTTTGGCTTCTTGAAGAAGCTTTGGAGGAAGCTTCTTAGCAATTTCCTATTGGCTTGTTGGAGAAGCTCTTCCTATCTCTCTCTTGCTCGGGTATCACGGTTTTGGGGGGAAAATGGAAGACCAAAATGGTCATCTTTTTTCACTAAAGGCATTCCTTCATTTTCAAAAAGTTTACTATCATTTTATCTCTCTACTTTTCCTTTCTCTCTCATTTTTCTCTTCTTCCATTTTTGTTTTTCTCTCTTCTCTTCCCTCTCCATACCACATGACCACACCCTCCATTGATGCCTCCATGCTTGCAAAAATTTCAAGCAACCACGTTTTCTTGACCTCCATCACATTCTAAGACCTTTCCTAGTTGGAAGCTACCTAAAAAACTCACATTTTCATCATCCTTCTTCAAGCTATAAAGCTTGAAGCTTTGTGGTAAAGTTCTCAACTTTTTTTCTTTTTCTTCTCATTTTCGTGATCCTTTTTCACCCTTGTGACCAAGGATTCATCTTTTTAAAGCTTTGGTTGTTGATTCTACAAGTTTGATCATCCTAAGGTTTTATTGGTGGTGTTGGACGAAAATTTGCAAGAAGCAATAAAAGGAGCATTTTTCTTGTCGTTCTCTTGAGGTAAAAGGGAGAACATCCTCATCAATCACTCATGGTGGTGGGAGACGAATCTCGGTTAAGAATAGGGAGTCCATGTGTGGATCTCTCCATTTGATTTGTTGATTTTAGTGAATGGTGATTTTGTGTTTTGAATGATGTTGTTGTTTAATATTGTATTATTATGTGTTGTTGATTATTTGTGATATTTTATGTGCTTAGAATAATGTGTGAAAGATAAGGAATCCTTGCCTACGTTGAAGAGTAGTTCATGGCCTTATGGCCCTAATTGATGAACCAAGAACCAAACGTTGTGTTAAAATGGAGCCTAAGCAATTATTGATGAGTTGGTGGAAATGTTGGAAGTAGAGACCTCTATTTAGTGTCACGACCATGGGGATGAGAAATGGAAAACTTATGACTAAATCAATGATAATTTGGAACTTGAGAGCATAGATTAAAAATGGATCGATTGAGGAATTAAAATGACGAAATAAGAAGATGAATATTGGGCCCAATGATTTTAGGGTTCTCTGCCCCGATGGATTCACGACCAAGATGCCATGTTTTTGGTTGATCAAGATTTAATTTTGTAAAAAATGAAACTTAGGTGATTAAGGGTTAAAGAGTAAATTAATGCAATGGAAAACTTTGGGTTCTTACCCCTTTTGGGAGGCTCACAGCCTCTAAGGTATTTTTGGGATTCAAGACTTAAAATTGTGAGTAACCTTGGAAACTTAGGTAATTAAATGGAAGTAACTAACAATGTGGTGGAAAAATTGGTTGGATTCATGCCATTGGGAGGTCACGGCCTTAAGGGCCTTGTTGGCTAGAAATTTGTGTATCAAGCTAAGGCTTAGGTGATTAGGTAACATAAAAATAATACAGATTCATAATATGGAAAGAATGCAAGAAAGAAAGTCACCTGATGACCTAGGGTGACTTCGGACTTAGGGAAAGAATAAGAGTGTGAGAGGTTTAGTGAACCTTGGATTAATTTCCTCAGTAAACATAATTAATTAAAGTAAAGAACTTGGGTAATTAAGATAAATAAAGATTGAATAAGAATTACAAGAGAATTCCTCTAGAGAGGCTTAGTGATAAAAGTCTTGAAATAAAAACGTAACATTGGATTGAATTATAACAACTATGTATTATTCTTGAAACCTTGATGATGTGTTTTGGTGGGTCCATATGTGGGGCCAAGAATTGATTAATGTGGATTGAGCCCTTTGTGGCATTGAATGGTGAAGAAATCATATTATCGATGATTATATGAAATGGTACAGTTTGAATCATTGTACGTTAAAATTATACACTATTTTGTTGTTGTGCCGATGTGTTGGACCTGGGTGGATCAGTGCTATTATGTAATTGTATAGGCGATTATGTAATATCATTGATATTAATGGTATTAGACAATTGTATGAGCCATTATTTTAATATCATTGGGAACGGTACAATGATGGCTTGAGTATGCATTGAGTCAACATGCATTGAACAATTGCTCAGTTGATAACTGTTAAAAGGCTGTTTGAGCCTGTGAATGAATGAGAATTGAGTAGTGTGATCCAATGGAACGATCTTGGGGGAGCGTGAGGTGTGGTGGTTCATTTGGTGATTATGTATCATATTATATACCCCTGGCCATGATAAACCATTGTAACACATTACGTGCCCAACAAGCACTATTCTCTTCGCGGTCTGACGTAGACTGTCATTGAGGGGGGCAGATCTTCTGGAACGTTCACTTTTGAAATTGAGTATTAGCTCCATGGAGTAGGATTTATAGTACCGAATGTTGGATTTTGGTACCATGTGCACGTGCATAGTGAGTCAGCATATTATTTGGCATCTATTTATTTATTCAAATGCTGATGGAACTGTTGATTTATAAATGTTATAACTGCCTGAATTTGTTAAGTTATTTACTATTTGAATCTTGATGCTGATATTTATTCCTACTATGCTATATGGGCATCTTGCGCTGTTCTATTTCTTTACTGCCATGATGGTATTGGTGTAGGAGTTCTCACCTCTTTGTTATATTACTCTGTCTTATGCTTTTGTTCGGATAAAGACTGTGAAGAGAACGAGTTGGATTCACTTAGTTTAGTTAAAGGTTGACTTTTGCCTCTTTGTGATGTGATAATCACATATTTTATACATTAATGAACTCTCATTTGTAGTCATTTATACTCTTAATGTACTTAAGTGATTAAGCCTGGTTATGTTTTGTAAGTTTGGACTCAAATTGGATTTAATTAATTTTTTAGCATTATTTGGGTTTTACACTGTTTCTGTATTTTAGTCATATCTTGAGTTCTAGATGTCTAGAAATTATGAATTTTACCTTGTAGGAAAGCTGAGAGAATGCTCTACAACTTTGATGAAGAGCTCAAAGTCTCATTCAGACATCTAGTGGAGTTAATTGGGCTTGGAAATCAGAACACAAGTTTTGTGACTGAAACCTGAATAATGTATAGTAATCAGAGCATAACTTGGGCTGTAGAAACTTATTTGGGCTGAAATTTGGATACTTGAAAGTTAAGACCCATATCTACAAATTTCATGAAGAACACAAAACTCAGATCGGACAACTTAGAGGTGATATTGGGTCTGGAAGTCAAAATAAAGGTGCTGAAACTGGGCCTGAATAGTCTACAGTAACTAGGCCATATCTTGGGCTGTAGGTGGTGAAATGAGCTGAAATTTGGATATCTGAAAGTTAAGGTCCAGATCTACAACTTTTATGAAGATAACTTTTCCATTTGATGACGGCATCCATGAGTTAAGCAATGAATGATTTCAAAGACAAAGAATCTCAATAATCCAACCACTCAACCACTCATCCAACCACTCCACCCACTCATTAACCTACTCTTAATCAGCCCCCTTGTCATTTTGTATCCCTAATCCTCTATAAAAGGAACCATTGGCTGATCATTTAGTGCTCTTGGTGTTAGGCTTAGTTTTTAGAAGTTATGGTTATGCTTATTTATTGTTTTCCTTTGTTGTAATTTTCTTTTGCTCTAAATTGAAGCTATGTTCATCTTTCTCTTCTTCTGTCTTTCTTTCTTCTTATCTATGAGTAACTAAATCCTCATCTTGCTTGGGTGAAAGAGTGAAGCTCTTGGTAATGAAATAAGGTTAGATTATTCTATTTCTTGTGCTTAAATGATATATTATCAAATGGACATTATATGTGTTGTATTTTATTTCCAATCAATTTAGAAATCTTCTTTGTATAATGGAGATCTTGATTTATTGTAGACAATAGGATTGGCACAGTGAATGCTTGAACTTATTTACAAATGTTGGTAGATAATTAAAGGAATCATAATATGATTGCATATATGATTAAACTTTGAATGTTATATTTTTCGATTGGAACCTCCGTTGTGTGTGGATTTCAATGAGTTATAAAGAGAAAAAATTTTGCCTTTAATTTATTACCAAGAGTGGATCTCCTAACCCAAGCAAGTTCTTAAATTCATTTGTGAACATTTTTTATTACTTTTGGTATAGTGACAAATCCTTTTCTTACCTCAGTTAATTTTTCTTCATCAATTCCCTGTGGATCGACCTCGCACTCCCGAGAAATTTATTACTTGAGACGACAACCTGCACTTGGGTTTACATCCTTTAAATCTCGTAATCAAGTTTTTAGCACCATTGCCGGGGACTTGATTTGAAGTTTTAATTTATTGAGGTTCTTTTTCTTTAATAAAATCTATTCTCTCTTCTCCCTCACCGGAGCAAAAGATCGGCTTGCTGATCTTTCGGTTTCTTTACTAACTCTCTAACTTTCTAACTTCCTAACCTACTAACTTGCTAACACTAACATTCTAACTTTCTAACATTTATTTTTATGTCATTTGTAACACCCCAAAATTTATTTATTTTATTATAAATATTCATTTGATAATATTTGTGATTTTCTAGAATTTTTTTGGATTTTTCTGAGAGCGTGGAATATTTTAATATTATTCCTCATTTTACGTACAAATTGAGCAGAGCTGGGAAAATGAGATATTTTTTCCAAGAACCTTGATTTGTGGAAACGTCGATAGGGGATCTTACTAAACCCGAGACTAGACACAGTTTACGAGATTTCATGTTTTTTGAGAAATTTTAACAGATAAAATAATAAAACGCTATGTAAATTTCATTCGTCAAATTAATTAATACTGACTTTTGTCATCTATAACTATTGTTCATTGGATAATAGCATGTAATAAAAATCCCATCACATTATCCTAATGCAATTTACTTTATGTCTAATCAATCTCACTTTAATTCAAATTTTTGTACCCTAATTAAGAAGCTTCTTTGAGAAGCTTTGACCAACTAAAGACCACCTTGCCTTTGGCTTGTCAAGGAAGCCAAAAATCCTCTCCCTTCTCTCTCCACTTGCCGCGGCAAGCATAGCCCAAAGGGGAGTGAAATTTTGCTCCTACTAACTCACTTAGTTACACTTTCATTCATTTTCAACTATCCACTTCTCTCTCTAACTTCATCTTCTTCATATTTTTCTCCTCCTTCTCTCTGCACCTCCTCCATAGGCACGGTTTGCAGCCCCCATCCTCCATCATTTTTGTTCACTTTTATCTTCACCAAGCTCATTTCCCTACTCACCTTCATCTCCTCTACAACTTCTTTTTAGAAAATTTCTTCAAAAACCCAACCTTTCTCCATTGTCTTCCAAGGTAAAGTTTCTAACTTTGAGGTCAAGCTTCAACCTTTCTTCCCTTTTCTCTTCATTTTCGTGCTCCATGGTCTATTTGATGACCATGGATCCATTCTTTTTCATGTCTAATATTGATTCTTGATGATTGAAAATCCTAGGGTTTTTGGAGCCTTGAAACCGAATCTTCAAGAGGCTTAAGGGAGACCATTTCATGATTTCTCCTTAGGTAAGAGGGAGACTACTCACTTCACCCAACATTGGTGGTGAGGGAACCCTTGTATGTTCATGTATTTTGTGAGTTTTGTTTGTTCATGTGTTCTTGGATTTGACTAATGTTTGAATTGTAATCTTGAATGGATTGGAAGTGTTAAATGAGCTTGATCATATTAGGGTTGCTAAATGGAAATTTTGGAGGTTCCTACCCTAACATGGAGGCCACAGTTTTGAGGAGATTTTTTATGGAAAAAAAATTGTTTTGTACACTAATACATAACATTTATGAAATTAAATGTTGAATGATGATAATAAAATTTATGAATGGAAAATTCTAAGGGTTCATTACCCTAACTAATGCCACGGTTTTGGCTTGAATAATAAGGGATTGGAATGATCACGGTAAACTAAAAATTTAATTGAATGGATACTAAGAAACTAATACATAAAATGGAAAGAAAATTTGAAACTTAGAAGACCTATGATGCCATAGTTTTGTCACTTGAAATTACGGAATTGGATTGGTCTTGTGAGAAATGGAATTTGAGTGATTAAGTATCAAGTAACTAATACATAATGTGGTAGAAAAATTGAGACTTTGATGACCTATAATGGCCACGGTTTATAGTGAAAAATTTGGTATCAAGTGATGCCTTGGTGTATCCCTGGAAGATTGAGAAATTAAAGACTTGCATAATCTTTAACAAGTGATAGAATTAAATTGGATAAAAACTCTTAGAGGACCACGATTTTGAATGGACTCATTGACCTAAAATTTGTCATAATTAATTAAGCATAAGACTTTGAAAATATAGATCCATAATGAGGACTTGTGATAGTGAATGAACACTTGAATCATGTATTAACATGGAAATTGATTCTATGCTATTGTGGACCCCTATGTGGGCTAAGCACTTGTTGATCTCGTACTTGAAAATATCATGATGTGATGATGTTAAGAAACGAATATGTGTATATATATGTTTATACACCATTGTGATATGCTTATGATGAATGCATCATTAATGAACATGCATGATTGAAATTGAGTCATCATGCATATGTGTTATCTATTGGACACTGTTGGAAAGGCTATGTGTGCCTAGGAGTTTGAATAACAACTATGTGCGGGTGCGAGTAGATTAAGCGTAGGGTCATATGTTATTGGCCCTGGGGGCGTCGGGGTGTGGTGTCCACAATAGACAGTGGTAGCTCCACTGGGGCCGCGGGATAGACTGATGCGACACACCGATGATCCTGACTGGGACGCTATCCTATATCGCGATCAACTGTCGAGGTGCCACGTATAAGCCGTTTGCGCAAACATTTTTATGAGATAAAGCATACTACATTTAAGGCTAACGATGTACTGGCATTACTCCTTGATCATTCACTCCGAAAATGTTTATGTCTAGCTCCATGGAGTAGGAATTTGGTACCTTATGCATTGTGAGTTGTCAGTCTCATAGTACATTGATCATGAGCATTTATAATTGTTCTTATTTCCGTAATAATTGTTTGAATATCTGAACTATTGACTGCTGGTAGTATTACTGTTATTTATCTATTGTTGGTGACTTTATTGCCATCTGCGGTTATTCTGCCCTTACTGTTAATTTTCTTATTACTGTGATTAAATGTTTGAACTGTGTTATATGTGGGAGTCCAGCGCCATTTTGTTTTCTCGCTGCCAATTTGGTACTAAAAGCTGGGTGTCTCACCTCTTTCTGTGTTTCCTTTATTTTTGGTATTCTATTGGATTGCGTACTTTTGAGAAGACGTTCGTGAGGAAGACAAGGAAACTTCTGAGTTTCCAGGCTTCTGGCCAGACTATGATTGAAGTTATTGAGGATGATGTCGTGCCCCCGCGGATTTTTGGGCTACACACAGATCATTTTTCATGGAGGACCTGACTACTGGCACATTAATGTGCAGACGGATCGATGCGTGTACCATGGGGAGCTAACGGTATCCCTCGCATGGGGTCGTTATGACGCCCCTATTTTAGATTTTCATCCTTTTGTTTGGCTGGAGTTTTACATGCCCGTTAGGGACATGTAGGCTGACATGTACTACACCCTACGTGATGACTCCTTTTTGTCCACTGCTCGGGCTCCTGCCCGTTGCTCTGTCGCTCCGATGGATGTTTCCTCAGACGAAGAGAACCCCGAGGAGGCCTAGGAGCTGATACTATTGGTAGCTACTGATGGCTAACTGTCTATCTTTTTGGGAAGCCTGACGTTTGCTGTACATGTTGGGGTATATTTGTATAACTTTGGGTGGGTACATATTTTATTTTTTGTATATATATATATATATATATATATATATATATATATATATATATATTGTGTATGGTTTATCTTACATTTTCAAATTTTGTTTATTGTGACCATTTTAATTAGTATCTCTATACGTTATGGATTTTAAATAAGCCTTTTTGACCCTACTTAGTAATGACAATAATTTATTATAATAAATTAAAAAAATATATATATAGTGACATTTGTAAAGGAATTTAACTAACCATATAATGAACTGGGTCAATGAATTTAAAAACAATTACTATTTTTCGCAATTTAATTTATTTCGCATTATGCATTATAGTTATAGTGCGACGTCTCTTCTTCGCGGGTATTTCGAAAAAGGGGCGTTACATCATTTACTTATATTTACTAACTTTTAATTTATGTCATTTATTTTCTGCTTACTAACTTTTATTTTCTGGTATCTAACTTTTAATTTACGTCATTTATGTTCTGCTCTCTAACTTTTAAATTTATGTTATTTATTATTACTTTCTAACGTAATGACATAATCTTTCTTCTTCTATTCTCTTTTGCCGGCTCTAGTGGGGCTTTGCCTCTCTCTAATTTTCCTATTTTGAATTTATTTTCTGTAATTTACTTTCTGCACTTTACTTTCTGCACTTTATTTTCTGTATTTTATTTTTTGCACTTTCTAACTTACTAATTATTAACTATCTAATTATCTAACATTTTACTTTATCAGTTATCTAACTTTTTACTTATTAATATTTATTGGGTGGTTGGTTTATACCACATCCTTGTTAATATTTAATGGTTGGTGTAAACTGCCGATTTGTACATTATTTTTTCTATTTAAGTAATTTATTTATGCTTAATTGGTATCGTGATTTAAATTATGGTCGTTTAGTTAAAATTAATCCTGGTACTTTATATATTGATTTGTTTGAATCACAATCACACATAATTGACACAATGGCTGAAAATGAAAGTTTACATGATGAACATGAAAATGAACCGTTGTGAACCATGTGTGAATATTTGCAACCACCTCGAAATTCTAGTCCATCATGTTTTATCTTTTCACTCAATACCAATAATTTTAGATTTAAGCCAGGTATGATTTCTTTACTTCCTAATTTTCATGGTTTAGAGTTTGAAAGCCCATATTTACATCTGAAAGAATTTGAGGATGTATTGCTTTCAATGACCAAAATTGCACTGAAGAGATTGTTAAGCTTAAATTGTTTCCTTTTTCTTTAAAAGATAAAGCAAAATCTTGGCTTAACACTTTGAAACCAAGATCAATTGGCACATGGAAAGAAATGCAAGGTGAGTTCTTAAAGAAATTTTTTCTAACACATAAAACTAATGCTATGAAAAGACAAATCCAAATTTTTTCCCAAAATTCAAATGAAGCATATTTTCAATGTTGGGAACAGTTTAAAGATTTGTTAAATTCTTGCCCACATCATGATTTTGAAAAATGGCGCACTATAAGCTTCTTTTATGAAGGTTTAACACCTGAAACTAAACAATTTGTGGAAACAATGTGCAATGGTGAGTTTCTTGATAAAGAACCTGATGAAGCTTTAGACTATTTAAACCAGCTGGCTGAAAATTCTTAATCTTAGCATAGTACTAACACTTCTGAAAATTCAATTAGATCTAACCTTGCAAGTGCTAATAAAGGAAAATATCACCTTAGTCAAGAGGAAGATTGAAATGCTAAGTTTGCCAGTTTGGCTAGAAAGGTTGAAGTCATGGAATTAAGAAAAGCAAAAGAAATCAAATCTGTGCAAAATGAAGAAATTTGTGGTATTTGTGATGACTTAGGACACTCAACACATGAATGTCCTAATATTCTTGTTTTTAAAGAAGTTGTACATGAGCAAGTAAATGCAATGAATAATTTTAAAAAGCCATTTACTTCTTCTTTTTTAGATACATACAATCCGGGATGGAGAAATCACCCCAATTTCAGTTGGAGGAATAATAATCAGTCACAATTCGTGCAACCACCACCTTAGGCATAATAGGACTCTCAAAATTCTCAAGGATATGCACCTTATGTCCCACCATACAGGAAAAATCTTGAAGAAACACTGGATACATTCATAGAAAAGTAAGAGGCCATTAATAAACAAAACAATCAAACCATGACTGACATAAAAGAAACTCTTGCTAAACTTTCTTCTTCACTCATCATTCACGAGAAAGGAAAATTTCTTTCTCAACCTTAACCAAATCCCAAGGGTCAACATAGTCTAAATGAGGGGAGTTCAGAAAACTAACAAATGGACTAAGTCAAGTCAGTGATAGCTCTTAGGAGTGGAAAGGTTGTTGAAAAATAAATTCTTGAACCTTGTGAGAAAAAAAATGAACCAATTCCCCAAGAAAATGAAGAAGTTGACCAAAAGGAGACCAAACTCTCGCCTTTACCCCCATTTCCTCAAGCATTGAATAATCCAAAGAAATTGGACCACCACACTAAATTTTTGAAATTTTGAAACAAGTGAAGATCAATATTCCTCTGTTAGATGCTATCAAACAGAGTCCTTGTTATGCCAAATGTTTGAAGGACTTGTGCACTGTTAAAAGGAAACTAAATGTGAAAAAGAAAGTATTTTTGGCTGAATAGGTAAGCTCCATTCTTCAGAATAATAATGCATTGAAATATAAAGACCTTGGTTGTCCTACAGTTTCATGCATTATTGGAGAACATAAAATTGAAAAAGCTTTCCTTGATCTTGGTGCTAGTGTCAATTTGCTTCCATATTCAGTTTATCAGCAACTCAACTTAGGTGAGTTAAAACTAACTTCTGTAACTCTTCTACTTGCTGATAAATCAATTAAAATTCCAAGAGGAATAGTGGAAGATGTGTTGGTTCAAGTTGATAAATTCATATATCCTGTGGATTTTATTATCTTGGATAGGGAACCTATGGTTGATAGTTGCAAGTCAATTCCTATTATTTTAGGTCGTCCATTTTTAGCAACATCTAATGCTTTGATAAATTGTAGAAATGGAGTGGTGAAACTAACATTTGGAAACATGACATTGGAGCTCAATGTTTTTAACATGTGCAAGCAACCACGGGAAGTCCTTAATGAAAAGGAGGAAGTTGAAGGAATTGAAGCCATTATAGTTGATCATCTTCAAACAAGGAGTTCTTCTGACCCTTTAGAATTTTGTTTAGTTAATTCATTTGATTCAAGCATGCAATAAGAAGATGATATCTCTGAAATATGCTCTTTACTTGATTGTACATAGGTAATGGAGTACAAGGGATGGAAGCCAAGATTTGAAGAGCTAAAACCCATGAATGATGCCCATGAAGAAGTACCCACACTGGAACTAAAGTCATTACCTGCTAGGTTGAAGTACACATTTTTGGGAGAAGAGCAAAGCTTTCCAGTGGTAATTTTCTCGTCTCTTACTAAAGAACAAGAAGGTATATTAACAGAAGTACTTAAAAGGCATAAAAGTGTAATTGGATGGACATTAAAGGACATAAAAGGTATTAATCCATTAATTTGTACACATAGAATACATTTAGAGGATAATGCTAAAACTTCTCAATAACCTTAAAGAAGATTAAATCCACAGATGAAAAAGGTAGTTAGAGCTGAAGTCCTTAAATTGCTTGATCTTGGAATTATCTATCCTATCTCTAATAGCCAGTGGGTAAGCCCTACACAAGTTGTGCCTAAGAAATCTGGACTAACAGTGGTTGAAAATGATAAGGGTGAATTAATACCTACGCAAGTCTCATCTAGTTGGTGTATGTGTATTGATTTTAGAAAATTGAATGCTGCTACTAGGAAAGATCATTTCCCTTCCCATTTCTTGATCAAATTCTAGAAAGGGTAGCAGGACATCCATACTACTATTTTCTTGATGGTTTTTTGGGTTATAATCAAATATCAATTACATTGGAAGATCAAGAAAAGACCACTTTTACATGTCTATTTGGTACTTTTGCATATAGAAGAATGCCTTTTAGCCTTTGTAATGCTCCGACAATATTCCAAAGATGCATGTTAAGCATTTTTAGTGACATGATTGAGCATTATTTAGAGGTTTTCATGGATGATTTGATAGTTTTTAGAAATTCTTTTGAAACTTGTCTTGATAATTTGGAAAAAGTTCTTAAAAGATACGAAGAAAAAGGATTTGTGCTAAACTGGGAAAAATGTCATTAGATGGTTACCTCAGGAATAATGTTAGGTCATGTGATATCTTCTAAAGAAATTGAAGTTGATAAGGTCAAAGTTGAATTAATTGCCCATTTGCCTTCCCCAAAAACAGTCAGAGAAGTTCATTCCTTTTTAGGACATGCAGGATTTTACAAAAGATTCATTAAGGACTTTAGTACCATATCTAGACCATTATGTAATCTTCTGTTGAATGATGCACTATTTGATTGGACTCAAGAATGTCAAAAATCTTTTGAAAAATTAATTGGTCTTCTAATATCTGCTCCTATCATACAATCTCTTGACTGGTCTTTGTAACACCCACCGTAGGGTGTCACATTTATGTTACTTTATTACCCAAAATACCCTCAATAGTCATAAAATGTGATGTTGTGATAAAAATACAAATTGTAAATTTTTTTTTCTTCTTTGATGACAATAAAATAAACTTAGAGGAAAATAAAACTATTATACAACAACCTCACACATAATTTACATCATATACATATTACATAAGTGCTGTCAGGCTTATTTATTACAGACCATGTCTCAGAACAATAAACACACTTAAATAATTATACACCTAGTTTATATCAGAGTTCAAACTTGCCCAAGTTTAACTAAGTAGAAGACCCCTCAGACGGGTCCTCCTCGGGTTCCTCAGCAGGTAGGAATCCGTTATGATGAGTAGCCCTATGGACAGGTGTCCAGGCTGACGATACTATGCTGATTTCCGTTGGGACATAATTTCTAGTATCCCAATGTCGCCTGATATGCAAAGGAAATTCAACATGAACAAAGATAGTCACATAGAAAAATGGATCCCCACGAAACAGCCTACTAGTACTAACAGTCAGGTACCCCTCGTAAATAAGTCCTTGCTCATCGGGACTTGTCCTCCATTCTCCAGCTCCTCCGTGAAATTGTAGACGTACATATCCGAAGAAACTGGCTCTTGACATTATACTGTCAGAATTCTGCGTTCCCTGATGTGAGAAGTAGTTCCTCTTCTCCTTCTTGTACCGTTTCTTTCTCAACGTCGTCACCTAATTATAAATACAATATATAGATATACATACAAAGAGGTGAGATCACCTACACCAATACCAGCATGATAGCACAGAGATAATACAAATAACATATCATGCAAAAATATCATATCATGATCACAATTATGCCATCATCATAGTGTAAATTAATAATTACCATCATGCCACTATCACTGTTTAAATCACAAAATAATTACAGTAACACCATCACATAGATATAGATGCTCAGTTTCATGCATGCGCACATAGAGTCAATGTCCTACTCCATGGAGCTAATACTCATGTCGGAGAAATTGATCGAAAAGATCTGCCGGTACCACGTGCCTCAGACCAAGTACTATAATTATATCTTGCACATTTAGCACATACACGACAGTCTTTATCAGATCTCGATTAAGAATAGTGTCTCGGTCCGGATCATCGGTGTGTTGCATCGGTCTAACTCACGGTACAGAAGAGCTACCAACTGTCCATTGCGAGCGACCCGCACCCCGATGCCCCCAAGGTCAACAAGTGACCTACACTTCGCGTATCGCACCCACTCAAGAGGTGTACGTTTCTCCTAGGCAATTAGCCATATACAGTCCATCGGACCATTTTCAATGTATGTGTAATACACCAACTACCAACCAAAGGTTAATCACATAATTTCTCATACAAAGTTCAAATACTATTCTACGTTCGTAAAATGGATTTATGCCAATTATAGACAAATTTCTTAATTTCTTGTACAGTATTCACATACTGATTTTTAACTGTAAAGTTTACTGTATAATTAACAGCAACATTATATTATCATATTTTTCTTATTCGTAAAATATTTTTGTCACATTTTTACGGTCACTTAATATTTTATTACGTAAACAACGATTTGTAACATTTCTGTTATGTTTAAAAATCGCATAATAATTTTTTACTGTATTCTAAAATGTGTAAAAAATATTCTTTCATTTTTAAATCCCATAGCGATTTTTATACAATATTTCAATCGTGTCAAATATTTAAACGCTTTAAAGATCGCATAGAAATATTTTAACGTTTTTCAAATCGCGTAACTTAAAATTTATGTTTTTGAGTTACGTAAATCGTTTTTCACCATTTTTACCCTTCGTAAAATATTTCTTAACTTTAAAAATATTATTTTGGACTTTTCTTACAATAATATAATTTCTTACTTTATTTTCTTCCTATTCTTAGTCAAAAAAATTCTTTTCCGTAATATATTTTCTCAAAATCACTTTTTATTAATTTAATTTTACAAAATCACATTTAGTTGATTTAATTATTGTTTCTAATTTTAAATTTCCTAACGTTTTTCAAAACCCAATAAATAAATTCTACATTAGTAAATTTAAGTTACAAGCGTTTTCTTTTATATTCCTAAATCACTTCTAAAAATTAATTCTCTATAAAATAATTTGAAGTTCAACACTTTCAATCTCCTTTTTCTTTTATTTATGAAAAATTCCACTTGATAACACTTTAATCCCCTTTCCAAAAATCCTTATTTGAAAATTCTTATATTTTATAACCTCAAAACATTTTTCTAAATTATCAAAACCTTATAGATGGCCATTGGAACCATGAAATATTTTTCTTCTAACTTAAATAAATTCCATTCTTGTTTCTACACCAATAAATTCATGAAAACACAACTCCAAAAACCGTGTGTATTCTTTTTACAAAACAAACCCTTTTGTTTATTTTCTTTACTTCTCAAATTATTCAATTTTTATCATTCATGAAAATATAATTTTGTGAATACCAAATTGGTGGATGTCTTAACCAAAAATTTACTTTGGTTCCAGGACTAAAAATTAACTCCATAG
Organism: Ormosia emarginata; assembly: GCA_029884605.1. Lineage (NCBI taxonomy): Eukaryota > Viridiplantae > Streptophyta > Magnoliopsida > Fabales > Fabaceae > Ormosia > Ormosia emarginata. The sequence goes on from JAQQTP010000074.1 coordinate 8,029,114, forward strand.
TTCTTAAAAAATTTCAATAATAACTTTAGTCTCGGAAGTTCAAAACCGTGACCTCCTCTATGGCCTTTGGAGCCAAAATTTTGCTTATTTCAATATACATCCATCATAATATATTCAACATATATCATCATGCATATTATAAGCATACCATATAAACAAACAAAAATCATACTAAGCATGCATACACAAGTAAATCATGCAAATGCATATCAAGCATAGGCAAAAATAATCAAAGCACATAACACACATAAATTATTACATGACCATGGATATGAATCCTCACATGGATTCACCATCCATCAAATATAAAACCATCTCTTACCACCACGCTTGGTTGGTGAGATGAATCTCACTCTTACCTCTTGAAGAACCACCAAAAAGCTTGTTGCTTTGTATTTTGAACAAGATCTCCACCAACACAAGTTCTTAAACATGAAACAAATACAAGAAAATTAGTATATCAAGCTTGAATAAGAAGAACCATGGATCAAACATGGTTTAGAACATGAAAAAGAAAAGAATAAATGAAGTTTCCTTACACTTCACCAACAAAAACTCTAGAACTTGATCTTAGTAAAAGTCCTTCAAGATGGAAGATTTAAAGAAAGTCTTCAACATGAAAGTTGCTTAGAATAAGGTAAGGATTCAAGAAACTAGGTTGTATGAAATTAAAGAGTGATGGAGGAGAGAGTTAGGGGGCTTGGCCGAATGGTCTTCTTTGGGAGAGGAAAAGGAGTTTTCTTTGGTTGGTTTCTTGAAACTTAGTGAAAAAGGTGAAGAAGTGATAATATGAAGTGTAGAAATGAATTTTCTTGGTCTTCTAAAGTGATATTGCCATAGCATGCATTGGAGAGAAGTGTAAAGTGAAGTTTGAAAAACATGATCATTAATGATCAATAGGAAAAAATAGTAAATGGTCTTGACACTTGGCTATTGTTTTTATCTTTTTCTTTGGCCTAAAAAGCCTACACAATGTTGTCTCCCTTCTTCCTTGCTTCTCCAAACTGTCCCCCTCCTCTTCATGCATTCCAAATGTGATAAATTTCATAACCATCACTATCAGTCATCCTAACCATTGATTAAAAGAATGGTTTAGATTAAAAATAACTACTAGGTTTAGGTTATAGATAGAAGACTTCATTTGAGCCATTGGATCATTTTTGGCTTGCAATCCTAACCATTGCATGTGTCTCCAAAATGAATGTCAAGATTACACCTTCAAACTTTACATCCAAGGGTCCAAAATGGTTGTAGTCATTTTTGATGACCAATTCTCCACCATTGATCTAAATCCAAATCCAATGGTCATTAATGATCCATCTCCACCATTGATTAAATCTACATCCAAGGGTTGATAATGGTCATAGTCATTTATAAGACTAAATCTATACCCTTGATTTAATTTTCATCCAACGGTTATAATTGATCCTATTCACTTTTAAGATCAAATCTCCACCGTTGATTAAATCAAGATTAAATTTCCAACGGTGATTAAATCGATAGTGGATATCCAAACCACTAATGTTGACTTAACAGTATAGAATTTTATTTTTTATCTGTTATAACCCTACGAAAGAATATATTTATTGTATTTTTATCATTCGATAATTAAATACAATACAAAACACAGTACAATAAAATTTTAAAAATTGTTTCCAGATTCAGGTTTAGTAAAATCCCCTATCTCCGTCTAAACAGTACAAATTTTTCTATGCGTAGAAAAATTTTCACTTTACGGGACCTACCTAGGCCCACGTATGGCCACCTGGGCCCACGTATGGCCACCTGGGCCCACATACACCCCCTGGGACCCACAAACAGTAAAAAAATTTATAATCACACATAAAATCACAAATATTAGAAAACGCACAAATATCAAATCAGATTACGTAAAATAATTACCTAACGATAAAAATTAAATTACGTAAAGTTTTCTCCGGCCCGAAAATTTTTATTTTCCTGACACGGAGCAAATCACTCAAAACGATCAAATATACAGACGGAATATTCAAAATAATTTTACAGTACATAGAAATCACTAAACAGTAGAATTCTGTTAACTGTCAAAATTACTGTTTAATAAATAGAAAGTTTGGGGTGTTACAGTCTTTGCCTTTTGAGTTGATGTGTGATGCTAGTGATTTTGTTGTGGGCACTGTTTTAGGCCAAAGAAAGGAAGGTAAGCCTCATTTGATTTGTTATGCAAGTTGAATTTTAAATAGTGCACAAATGAATTACACCACTACTGAAAAAGAACTACTTGCTGTAATTTTTGCACTGGACAAATTTCGATCTTACTTAATTGGTTCTTCTATTGTGAATTTCACTGATCATGCTGCTGCTAGATATTTGATGTCTAAGCAAGATGCCAAACCAAGATTGATACGGTGGATCTTGTTGCTTCAAGAATTCAACATCACAATAAAAGATAAGAAAGGAGCAGAAAATGTTGTCGCTGATCATTTGTCCAGATTTACAATAGGCTCACCTTTTGATAGCACACCCATCAATGATTCTTTTCCCAATGAATTTTTATTTTTTTGTCAATTCCATGCCTTGGTTTGCTAACATAGTCAACTTTCTTGTAACAAGAAAGATGCCGCCTCAATGGACGCACCAAGATAAGAAGAAATTTTTGACAGAGGTGAAAAACTTTTATTAGGATGACTCATACTTGTTCAAATATTGTCTTGACCAAATCTTTCGGAGATGTATGCCTGACAGTGAGGTAGGTAGTGTCATTAAATTTCGTTACTCAGAAGCATGTGGAGGTCACTTTTCTTCAAAGAAAACAGCTGCAAAAATCTTGCAGTGTGGATTTTATTGGCCCACTTTATTTAAGGACTGCTATACTTTTTGCAAAAGTTGTGAAAATTGTCAAAAAATGGGTTCAATTTAAAAAAGAAATATGATGCCTCTGAACCCCATCCTTGTCATTGAAATTTTTTATTGTTTGGGAATTGATTTCATGGGTCTATTTCCATCCTCATTTGGATTTGTGTATATATTGGTTGCAGTTGATTATGTCTCAAAATGGATTGAGGAGATTCCATGCCGATACAATGATCATAAAACTGTTCTCAAATTTTTAAAGAAAATATCTTATGTCGATTTGGAATCCCTCGAGCTATCATCAGTGATGGGGGAATACATTTTTGCAATAAACCCTTTGAATCTTTAATGAAGAAATATGGTATTACACACAAAATTGCCACCCCTTATCACCCTCAGATAAGTGGACAAGTTGGATTGGCAAATAGGGAGATTAAACAAATTTTGGAAAAAATGGTTAACCTAAATCGTAAAGATTGGTCTTTAAGACTAAACGATGCACTTTGAGCTTATCGTATTGCTTTCAAAACATCTTTGGGCATGTCACCCTATCGGTTAGTCTATGGAAAACCTTGTCACTTGCCTGTAGAATTAGAACATAAAGCATTTTGGGCCATTAAAGCTTTCAATCTAAATCATGATGATGCTTGCAAGATACGCAAATTGCAATTAAATAAATTGGAGGAATTGAGAAATGATGCATATGAAAATTCCAAGATTTATAAAACTAGAACAAAAGTTTTTTTATGACAAGATAGTTTTGAGACAATCTTTTGAAATTGGTCAAAAAGTTCTACTTTATAATTCTCATATGCACCTATTACCTGGAAAATTAAGATCTAGGTGGAGTGGTCCTTTTGTTGTCAAACATGTGTATCCTCATGGGGCTATAGATATTGAGAATCCTAGGAATGGTAATGTGTTTAAAGTCAATGGACAAAGGCTCAAACTATTTCTAGAAAACCAAGTTGATGAGGTAGAATTCATCTTTCTTTTTGACCTTTGTTATGAATAGAATTTATTCTAATTTTGTTGCCTTGTTTTTGTAGTTCTTTGTGTTGCCGATTAAGTGGCGGATAACGGTACTCCATGACTCTCAAGTCGGTTTATTTTTCAGTTTTCCAAAATAACTGAATCCTTCTTCTCGTTTAAAATGGATGTCATTCTTTCAAACCTGAGAAAACATTTTCCTTCTCTCCCTCAAAATGCTCTGACAAAAATCTACAAAGTTATATGTGAAAGATTGAAACTGTTAATGCACAAGGATTTGCCAGAAGATGTACGCTGGATAATTGAAGCAAAAGTCCAACTAGCAGGTGAGTTTTCAATTTCATTTGACTCATACATGCCAGGTCTTGGAAGAAGTTCATATTCTAAAAGGAGAAGAGCAAAAAAGTTACAAGTCTGTCACAAATGTGCATGATGGAATTGTAACAAGTGATGTCGTTCTTTGGGGATGGTTTCTACAAACAGAGAATATAAAATTTTCTTCATTAAGAATGGATCGAGTAAAGAGTCATTAGATGATATCTTATTGACTCTTGAGATGCATTTTTGTGGATTTGTGCATCGTGAACTTCTTAATTTGTGGAATCTCTTCAAGGATGAAGAAAAATGCTACAGTCTTAGGAATCTGACTCTAAAAGACCCTGTTTGCTAATTTATAAGAAAATTGGATGGGAAACTTATCCTCGACTCATAGAAGCCATTTAAGCCATTGGTGGACGTGAAACTAGAGGCAGATGTGAGCTATATCCATAACAATCTGTAAATATTATCTTCTTCTTCTTCATGTTTTCTTTAAAAAAAAAGAAAAAAAAAGAAAAAAAAACAAGAAAAAAGAAGAAAAAAAATATTTGAATAAGGACAATCCGAAAGGAGTACCATGACTTTAATTAGTTGTGGAGCCCAAGCCTTTGGCTGACTTGTCATTGACTCGGGTGGACCTTTGCACGCTGGTCCTTAAAAAAGTTCGTGTACCATGTTTTGTAGAGAGCTGCACTCCATAACCCAATGTTTACCATCTAGGCACTGTGGAGTTGATGGGGAGACAAAAGCATCCCACTCTGGTTATTAGTGAGAAGTAACCCGCGGCTGCCAAAGCGTATGAGGCATCTGAGCTTGATCTTTTGTTTTATTAGATGGGGCTCTCTGTGCCCTGGGATGGGACGTTCTGGATCTTGGACATTACAGGTTTCAGATTTTAGCATCTTTGTTGATGTTACGAGCCCAAGTGTGAGCTCTCCAGGTTCCAGACCCAGGATAGAAACCCATGATGGTTTCTTCTTTCTCTTTTCTTCGAATAAACGGATGTGAGTGTCTACTGCACTGGTGACACGCAGTATAAAGATATGCCATTACTGCACTCATGACGCGCAGTATAAAGATATGCCACGAAAATTATACATAAAGGTATATCATCATTTGCTATTATATTTCTTTTATCTTTGTATGATTTTGCTATATTTTGATTTTGGACACAGGGTCCTTCAGGGGTTTCTAAACTTCTTTCCCTAATGGTTTTCTTGAAGTAAAACAAAATACAAAAACAAAACAAAAAAAAATAAAAAAACAAAAAAAAAAAAGATTATGTGTTTCTTAATTTCAAACTTTTCTGACAACAGCTAACCTACCCTTATAGGTGCTATTATTACCTTTTCCATTCTTTTTCCTATTTAAATACTCCATTTTCTCTATTTTCCTCCAACTCAGAATCATTCAGAGAGAAATATGAGTATAGATATGGAAGGTGTTTTTGTTCGTCAACTTAAAAATATCTATGTATTTTGTGGGTCTAAGTATGGGAAGGGTTTAGAGTTTGTAAACGCAGCTATCACTCTTGGTCGATCACTTGCTGCGAGAAATATTCATCTTGCATATGGGGGAGGTTGCCGTCGATTAATGGGAGCTAAATCACTTGCTGCATATATAAGAGGCAGTCAGGTTTTAGGTGTCATTCCTGGATCTTTAGCTCAACAGAACATCACTAGAAAGATAATTGGGAAGGAACTTAAGGTATCATCAATGCATGAATGAATGAAAATAATGCTTGAAAACTCTGATGCATTCATTGCCTTACTAGGTGATTTTGGTACCTTGGAAGAAGTTTTTTAAATTGTCTCTTAGGCCTAACTGAACATCCACCATAAACCCATAGGTTTGTTGAATGTAAATAATTTCTTTGATATTTTGTTACTTTTTCTTGACCATGCTGTGGAACAGAAATTTATCACATCTTCGGCAAGACAACTTCTTATCTCTGCTTCCACTATTGATGAGTTGATTGATAAATTAGAAGCTTTTGTTTATGAACCTGATCCAGTAATAACTCAGATAGATTGGTCAGAAGGAAGAGGTGAGGGAAGCAGTATGCATCGCAAGCCCGATCAGACACTCCAGTTATTTAAATAATATTAAGCTTTGGTTTTATTTATTGTACTTTGTTTTTATTTAAATTTGTGTCAGGTTTCTCTTTTCAGTAATTTCTCCAATAGGTAGTATCTTTTATCATTTACTCATCTATATTTTAACATTGAGGACAATGTTGTGATCTGGTTGGGGGGAAGGATAGTTGACCAAAAAAACATTTTTTTTTTAGGAAGTATGATATGATTATCATGGACTTACAAAATCAATGAATGATGGTAGAGTAAGGAGTAATTTTACTCCTGAGACGCATCTAAATTGGGAAGTATGTTTAGGGATATGACTGTCAGAAACCTATTCGTAGTAAAACCAATTAAGGATAGCAGAGTAAGGAGTAAATTTTACCTTGGAGGTAATTTTACTCTTGAGACGCATCTTAGTTGAGGAGATAATTATTTTGTACAGAAGTAGCAAATGGATTCTTGGATCTTAGTATAAATTGTCTTCTTTCTTAAAATCATAAGCTTGGATATGAATGTTGATATGGTGGATTGAGAATGATATAAATATGTCTTGTGAGATTTTGAGCCTATTGATGAATGGATTGAATATCTGTACCATTCTCTTCTTTCTTGTGTGATTTTCACTCATGGAATTGTTACTCTAAAACTTGCTTTGATTCTTTTTGAGGCTACATTTTCACATGCATACATAAATATGATTGAGGCATTTTGAAATAGCTACTTTGACCAAATAGCCATCCTTGTATATTTTCCCTTTGTGTAACTCCTTTGAACTTATTTGACCATTCCTTATTTTTAGTTCATTACATGCCTTCAAAAAAAAAGAAAAAAAAAGAAAAAGAGAAAAATAAAAAAAAACATGTTTTACCCAACTTTAAGGAATAAGAGAGCATTGACTTTGTTCTTGAATAAGTGTGAGGGTGTATGTGCAAAATGATAAAAAAAACAAAAGCAAAAACAAAAAAAAAACTGACCACCATTGCAATCGAAGGATTATCAGAGTCTAGAATAAAAGTGGATGCTTGGAAACAACAGGAAGAAAAGGAGAAGGTTCAAGTCTAACAATGAATTTAATTCACCAATTTGAGATTGATCTTCAACAAAACATTAGTCAAGTATTAGTGATTGTCCTTTATGATGAATGTTCTCAAACATTTTCTCCACTGTAACTGTACCATAATGCTCTTTTATTCTTTTTGGTATTTATCTTCTCATATCTGTATTATCCCCTCTCCTTTACCATGACCCCATTACAACCTTGAATAAAGTCCTCTTGATTTTTTGTATGCATGTGGTTTGAGTAGTAGAGAAGTAGAAGATAAGCAAGCTTATGGTAGTGCAATTGTTCATGGGTTGAATAGAGTGAAATACTTACCTTTTAAACACTTGAGAGATTGAGAGTAAATTCTGTGAGGATCTATCATTCTTGATTCATTCTTTTCAACTGAAGTTTCCTTGCTTGTTGATTTGAGATGTGAAGAAATGTTACCTCATTAATGCTTTGATCCCTTAATTTCTAGTTGCTCTTCTTGCTTCATCGAGTCTTTTAGAGTTTTTAGCTTTTGAGTCTATGTCGTTTTTCTTTGTTTCCTAGCTTTGGTCTTATGTGTTTTGCCCAGGAGTGCAAAAAGCTAAGTATGGGAGAATTTGATAATCACATATTTTATACTTTAATGAACCCTCATTTTTAGTCATTTACACTCTCCATGTACTTAAGTGATTAAGCCTGATTATGTTTTGTAAGTTTGGACTCAAATTGGACTTAATTGATTTTTTCAACATTATTTGGGTCTTACACTATTTCTATATTTTTAGTCATATCTTGAGTTCTAGATGTCTAGAAATTATGAATTTTACCTTGTAGGAAAGCTGAGAGAAAGCTCTACAAATTTGATGAAGAGCTCAAAGTCCCATTTAGACATCTAGTGGAGCTAATTGGGCTTGGAAGTCAGAATACAAGTTTTGTGACTAGAACTTGAATAGTGTACAGTAATCAGAGCATAACTCGGGTTGTAGAAACTTATTTGGGCTGAAATTTGGATACTTGACATTTAAGACCCATATCTATAACTTTCATGAAGAACACAAAACTCAGATCAGACAGCTTGGGGGTGATGTTGGGTTTGGAAGTCAAAACAGAGGTGCTAAAACTGGGCCTGAATAGTCTGCAGTAATTGGGCCATATCTCATGCTGTAGGTGGTGAAATGAGCTGAAATTTGGACATCTGAAATTTAAGACCCAGATCTACAACTTTCATGAAGATGACTTTTCCATTTGATGACGGCATCCATGAGTTAAGTAATGAATGATTTCGGAGACAAAGAATCTTAATAATCCAACCACTCAACCACTCATCCAACCATTCCACCCACTCATCCATCTACTCTTAATCAGCCCCTTTGTCATTTTGTATCCCTAATCCTCTATAAAAGGCATCATTGGCTGATCATTTGGTGCTCTTAGTGTTAGGCTTAGTTTTTAGACGTTATGGCTATACTTGTTTATTATTTTCCTTTATTGTAATTTTCTCTTACTCTAAATTGAAGCTATGTTCATCTTTTTCTTCTTCTGTCTTTCTTTCTTCTTATCTATGAGTAACTAAATCTTCATCTTGCTTGGGTGAAAGAGTGAAGCTCTTGGTAATGAAATAAGGTTAGATTATTCTATTTCTTGTGCTTAAATGATATATTATCAAATGGACATTATATGTGTTGTATTTTGTTTTCAATCAATTTAGAAACCTTCTTTGTATAATGGAGATCTTGATTTATTGTAAACAATAAGATTGGCACAATGAATGCTTGAACTCATTTACAAATATTGGTAGATAATTAAAGGAATCATAATATGATTGCATATATAATTGAACTTCGAATGTTATATTTTCTGATTGGAACCTCCGTTGTGTGTGGATTTCAATTGAGTTACAAAGAGAAATAATATTGCCTTTAATTTATTACCAAGAGTGGATCTCCTAACCCAAGCAAGTTCTTAAATTCATTTGTGAACATCTTTTATTACTTTTGGTGTAGTGACAAATCCTTTTCTTACCTCAGTTAATTTTTCTTCATCAATTCCCTGTGGATCGACCTCAGGCTCCCGAGAAATTTATTACTTGAGACAACCTGCACTTAGGTTTGCATCCTTTAAATCCTGCAATCACGATGGCATCTGGACAAGCTTTCTTCAGTCGCATGTGGATACAGTTCCATGGGGGCATTGATGCCTGGCATACCCACCGAGATGCAGAGCTTTTTATGTATATAGGGGATGTGACCATAATTTAGAGTGGTACTTATTCTGGGGATGCCACGAGCACCCTTCGTGCTTTTATACATGTGGAGTTCCCTATACCCATTGGGGAGTTGTGGAATGATCGCCATCTCTTTCCTAGATAGGTTTCAGTTGTATCGCCTATTCAGGCTTCTATCTATCATGACAGGTCTCAAAGGGGAGGCTCATCTGTTGGAGACCTGGGGCAGGATCAAGTGCAGGACCCCTCTCTTCAGGTGTTGGATTTTGGGAGAGGTCGAACTTTCATATGGTAGTTACTCTATGTAAACTTATGTTTAACATTATTGTATGTTGCTTTTATGCATGTATTGTGGAAATGTTTCTTTATTTAAGCTGATGTTATGTTTTGGATTTGAATAAATATAAATATATTTCATATCGAGACTCGTATTTTCTATATATGCATAATGTTTAAATTTGAAAACTTGATGTTGACCTGTAGCACACCTAAAATTAATGACTGTGGCATAATGATGATTGTGTCGCGATTATTAAATTTAGGGGCATGTTACATATAGTCATAGTTGAGAATCGATCTTAATGCTTATTGTTTGCTCTAGTTCTTATGGACACATAGTGAACTAAGTAAATGACATAGGGTTAATCAACCTAGACATATGCTTTTAACTAAGTTAGTTTCTCAGGCTAACCTAATCTAATTGTTTGTATTGCTTGAATGGATTGCATGTTATCAATTGAAGTAGGGGGTGAAAAAGGATTCCCTATTCTCTCAACCATATCTTTATCTTTTCTTTATGCTTTGTAGTTTAATTAATCAACCCCTTTTCCAATTTATGTTTGCTTGAATAGAATTAGTTAAGTTGTAGGTTAGTATTTGGCATTAGAAAGTAACCATATTCGCTTTGGGAACGATCTCTACTCATCATTTTTATTACTTGAGCAACCTATACACTTGTCGTTAGCAAAAGAGTTACCCACCAACAAGGTTGGCGTAGCAATCCTTCAGCAAGTTTTTGGCACTGTTGCCAGGGATTTACGACTAATTTTTGTATAATTAATATTGATAGTGAGCTTTGTTAGTTCTAATTCAAGTCTTTTCTTTTATTATATTTTGATTTAATATTTCATTCTTTTGTGAATAAGGTACCATCAATGGAGGAGAACAATGATCATATAAGGCCTTTGAGGGAGTTTGCTAATCCTCAAATGGAAAATCTTCAACCAAGTATAAGACGGCCTCCCATCCGCGCAAATAATTTTGAGATCAAACCGGCCATTATCCAAATGGTTCTGACATCTGTAGAATTTGGCAGTTTACTGAATGAAGATCCCAATGCGCATTTGTCAAACTTTCTGGAGATCTGTGACACCTTCAGGCACAATGAAGTCTTAGAAGATGCCATTCGCCTCAAGCTTTTTCCCTTCTCTCTCAGAGATCGAGCCAAGAGTTGGTTGCAGTCTCTACCTGTAGGATCTATAACTACATGGGCGGATATGTGCAGAAAATTTCTCAACAAATACTTTCCTTCGACCAAGACTGCTGGGTTGGTGAATGACATCATTTCATTCACCCAGTCATAATCTAAATCCTTGTATGAAGTCTGGGAGAGGTACAAGGATCTACTTAGAAGGTGCCCACACCATGAAATTCTTCCTTAGCACTAGATTTACTCTTTTCACAAAGGTCTACTACCTCACCATCGTCCAATTGTGGATGTGACTACAGGTGGTTCATTATTTAGTAAATCTTTCGATGAAGCATACCAACTGTTGGAAGAATTGACTGCTAATAGCTACCAATGGCCTTCAGCAAGAAACATTCAAAGGAAGGTAGCTGGAGTTCATGATGTTGACGCACTTACATCTTTGTCAGCTCAGGTGGCATCATTAGCAAACCAGTTTGACAGTTTGGGTACAGGCCCTAATCAAAGCCCCTTCATGTTGTATGATCAATGTGGAAACAATCATGTCACCAATAGTTGCCCATCCACTTTGGAGAGTGTTCAATATGCGGGAAACTATCGGCCATCTCAAAACAACCCCTATTCACAACAATATAATCCTAGGTGGAGAAACTACCCAAATTTTTCATGGAGGGATAGCCAAGGGCCAACGTCTTCATCTACTAGCAATGAAAGACCACCTTTTCCTCCTGATTTCTCATCATAAGCAAGGCCACCTATACAAGAAAGGAAGCCAGCATTGGAAGACATGTTCATGTAATTCATTGTTAAAACTGATTCGTACATGACAAAAATTGATGCTCTTTTGGCCAAAAATGATTCTCTTCTTCAGAGCCAAACATCTTCAATCAGGGCTCTTGAAACTCAAGTGAGGTAGCTAGCTAATGCAATAAACAATAGGCTCCCGGGGATGTCTTTAAGTGATGATAGGGAGACCTCCCTCAAACATGCTCCCCCAAGTTGAAGAAGCAGAAAAATTCTTGTCTGGACTATAAAAAGGCACCTTTTTGGGATGTATCCACCTATTTGTGTTTAATTCTTATGTTTTAAGTCTAGTATGTAGTGTATTGGATTTGGTATATTCATGTTGTTTTGTTGAAGCATGCATGTGTTAAACCTGCTAGACAGTTTTTATAGGTGGTGGAGGCTTCATTGAGGCCAATGTGGATGTTATGTGGTGTTTGTTGCAAAATTTTGTAGTCAGACCTCTCACGTCGCAACACTCACTTTATTGCACCGCTGTGTTCTGGTCTTTACTCTATCAGGGTTTGGAGCCAGAGAGCACAGTGCTGCAGTGTGGGATTGTGAACGCCGTGGCAGTCAGGGTTCTATAAAAAAAAGGAAAACTGAAACGTCTATTTCGTAGACGCGCGCAATGGCATTAGTTAGTTCATGCCGCTGCGTTCTTGACACATTTTACTTAAATAAGTAACAGGGTTTGCATCGCAACGTAAACCTTTGACCTCCCTCATTTCTGTATATTCTCTCTGAGTTTTTTCCCCTCACTATTTCTCCCAGAATCCCTCATTTCTGTTTTCATGCATCCCCGTGCATCCCATTTCCATTTCCATCTTAAGGTATGTGATTTTCTCCCGTTTCACTTTTTATTTTCATATTTTATTTCTGTTTTAGTGATTATTGAGTTTTAAGTTCTTTTTAGTTGGTTTTTAGCTTAGTTAATAGGTATTTTGTTTAGTATTATGTTTGCTTTTGTGGTTATTGAGTTGTATTGTGGGGTGGGGGCTGTTTTGGACTGATTGTGCATTCGGACTGTTCGTGCACGCCGCGATGTGGGTAGCTTACGCCGCAGTGTTAATATGAACTTCTTTGAATGCCGCATCATGGCAACTTCATATCACGACGTGGGTTTGAATGTGTTTCAATGCCACAACATGGTCATCTTACTTCGCGGCGCTGGTTAGATTTCTTTGAATGTCGCGGCGCTGGCATCAATGCTGCAACGTTAGCCCCTATTTTTCTAGAATTTGAATGTTTTAATTGTCTTATTCATTTCATTGCTTAAATCTAACCTTCTCATTTATTTTTCAAGTTTTAATGGCACCAAAGAGGGTCAGAGGCGAGAGCAGTGGGCAGCATAGGAGCCCATCTCCTCCCCGCGAGTATGACAACACCAGATTTGTTTCGACGGCTGTGCATGAATGCTTTGGGACTTTGGTCTCAAAAAGCGTCATCGTTGAGAGAGGCTTCAGTTTCAAGGACTCTATACAGCTTGATATCGAGGCCACCATTCGGCACTATCAGTGGGGGGAGTTCGCCAAACACCCCAGTTGGGCCCCAGTTCCCTTAGTTTGTGAGTTTTATGCGAGTGGGCCCCAGTCCACTCACTAGGAGTCCACCACTGTCGACGTATGGAGGCGTTGAGTTTCTTGTTATGCTGAACCCATCCGAGTGGCATTATCTTTGCCCCCTGCTCCCTTAATATGTGAGTACCAGGATTTTATCAGATGGGAGCCTGTGGAGGGGATTAACTTGTAGGACGTCACCACTTGCATCTGCACCGCCGAATCGCAGCTAGTCGCCTGGACCATGTCTCAGTAGGGCTAGGCGCGATATTTTCCATGTTCTTGTTTGACCTTGGAGGCCAAGGCCTAGTAGCACTTTATCTGTACCAGGATTCTGCCCACCAACAACCTATCAGAGGTCACACACGATGTAACACCCTAACTTTTGGCTAAATTATGATTTTGCCCCAATTGTGTTGTTTTCTGTTTTCTGTGTGTTATAAAGTTAATTTGATTGTTTCGTAACTGTATTTGAGTGTTTTGAGTGATTTACTCAGAGTTAAGAAAATAATAATTTTTGAGCCGGGGAAATTTTATTTTAATTATTCGGAGCTAGGGGATCTTACTAAACCCAATTTCGAATAATACGTGTATCAATCTTTTAATTTTTAGAATTTATCTGTACAATAAAATAATTTTATATTTTTATAATATTATTTTATTAGTCAGTACAAATAAAACGACCATGGACCAGGAAGAGTCTGTGGGATCCACTTTTGGTTTGTGGAACCCACAATTGGTTTACGGGACCCACGTTTAGAAAAGCAGTCAACGTTGATGGCTTGAATTATTTTAAGTCAATAGGAATTAGTCAACAAAGAGGGCTTGACTTAATTTGCACCATTGGATAGGAAGGTTTAGTTTTGAATATCAACCGTTGATCTAATCAACGGTTGAGAAACAAACTTAGTTAGGAAGCTTTGGATGTTCACCATTGATCTAATCAATGGTTGTAAAGACAAGCTTAATAAGAAAGGCTTTTGATATCCACCGTTGATTTAATGTACAGTGGAGATTGGTTTCACAAAGTGGCTAGGATTATTTGTGACCATTGGATGGAAAGTATGTAGAGAAGATCTTGACCCTCCATTTTTGAAGATGCATCTAATGGTTAGGATTACAAGGAGGAAGAGATCCAATGGTCCATATTCAACACTAGTTCTTGGAAATTTCTACGATGTTCTAGTACATAGCTTAACTATTTAGATTAATTAAACTAAATGAGATTAGTAATTTACTTAACATTCTACAACCACCATTAGCTAGGAACATTCAAGAACAAGTGATTAAGCTTTGCATATGAGCCCTTGATGCAAGCTAGGGTTAGGATGGCTTCTTGGAAGTCAAACAAAGTGGCCACCTCCATTTGGAGAGTGCTCCACGGCCATGCACCCTAAAGGGGGCCAAAATGGTTGATTTCTATCACATTTGTATCATAATTGTCTTTCTATTCATCATCTTCTCCAAAACAAACCAGAAAAACTCCATTCTCTTCTCCAAGAACACCATTCAGCTAACACTTAGAAGCCATGCCTCCAAGCTTCTAAAATTTCTTCTAAACACATTTCCTAAACCTAAATACCATTCTAAGAACATCTTTAGTTATGAGTTTTCACAAAATCATTCATCTTGAGCTTCAAATCCAAGCTTCAAGTTTCTATCAAAAAGGTTAAAGTTCATATTTCTTCACCCAATCTTTTAGTTTTGATTTTCTAAGCCATGCTTGAACTATGGTTTACCTATTCCTACACTTGTTATTAATTTTAACATTTGTTTATGATTTTAGGGATTGTTCCATGGAGCTCCACGAAATTGATAGGAAGGAAAACCAAGTGTTTTCACTTCATTCTTTGCCTTAACCAAGTCTAAGAAGCCTTTCCCTCACAAAAATCAAAAACTCCATATCCTCTTTCTTGGTGAGTTTCGGCCACCACCCTTACACTATACCTCTACTCTCCAAAAATTTTAACCAACCTTATTTCTTGAATCCTTACATCAATCCAAGCATCTTTGTAGTTAAAGACTTTCTCTAAATCATCCATCTTCAACCTTGTTCTTCAAACTAAAGATTGAAACTTTATTGGTGAAGTTCATTAATCTTCACTTTTCTTTTGATTTTCAAGGTTCTAACCATGATTCTAATTCATGGTTTTCTTATTCAAGTTTTATATATATTGATTTTATGTGTGTTTACTTTGATTTTTAAGAAGCTCTTGGTGTTGAAGGACTGGTACAAGAAGCAAAGCAAGGAGCTTTGGAGGTTTCTTCAAGAGGTAAGAGGGAGATTACCCTCATCGACCATGTGTTGGTGGTGACGAATGGATGTATTTGTGGTGAAGAATCCATAAGGATTCATTCACTTGGTTGTTTATTGTCTTTCCTAATTGTGTTTGATTTTGTGTGCAAGCATGTCTATAGCTTTAATCATGTCTAGATGCATGATTATTATGGTAGGATATGAATAAAATGTTGAAGGATTGCATGAGTGTTCCAAAGAACACATATAGCTCACGGTTTTCACTATCCCAAAGAGAACCAAAATGTTCTCAATTATTTTCTAAAGCAAGGATTAATAAATTTAATTAGTAACGATTTTCACAAGGACTTAGTTAGTAAAAGATAATTGAAAAATGATTTAAACATAGTGAATTTCGGCCAACATGCCAATTTAAGACACTTTTGATCTAAATTATTTTCTAAGAGTAGATTATGTAATTTAATTAAAGGGGAACTCAATTTAATAAATTTAGGAATATAAAAAGAATGATTTTAATGATAATAAATTGGATTAAGAGTTTTTATAAGAGGTTAAATGATGAGAAACAATTAAATATGATTTTAATGCATAGAATGATTTTTGGCCAACATGCCTCCTCATGATGTTTTTAATCCAAAACTATCTTAAAAGTGTGGACTTATGTAATTAATTTAATGAGAACTTAATTAAATGAATTTTACAATAATTTAGTGGATAGAAAATAATTTAAACAAGATTTATACAAGAAATGATGAATTCGGACAACATGCCTTTTTAATGTGTAATTAATCCAAAATTTGTTTTCTAAGTGTAGACTAGTTGTTTAACCTCAAAAGAATACATTTGCAATGGATTTTTAAGACTTAAAGAAGTAAACAAATTTTTATTAGAAATATGGTATCAAAGAGAAATAAACAAAACTCTTAAAAAAAATATTTACCTTTGAATATTAAAGTATGATAGTAATTTTCAAAGTGTATTTTGTAATTATAAACTAAACAAAGGGATTTTTAAAGGAAAACATACAAAATATATTTTATAGATTTTCTAGACAAAATACGATCACAATTTACTAAAAATGAACGAATAAAGGAAAGAATTTCACAATATATTTATAACGTAAGGAAAATATTCTACGTAGTTTAAAAGTATTAAAAATAGCTTACGTAGTTTTAAAATACAGATTTTTAAGCTTTACGGTTAAGAAAACGATTTAAAAACACTACGCGATTTTAAAAATAGCAAAATATATTTACGCGATTTAAAAACGTTTGTAAAAGTGACGCAACTGTGAAAACACAATAAAATTTCTACGCGATTAATTGGAACAACGAGTTTTACTGTCAGGCCAAAGTGGTGGACCTGGACATGTTAAGATATGATACTGTCAAGTGGAGACGTACTGTATTTGAGATTTATTGCCATTGAGGGCATTTGCGTAAATATGGGTTACAGTGCCATTGAGGGCATTTGTGTAAATATAATGTTTTGAGACTAAGGGTATTTTGGTAATTATTGCTCTTATTCATGCATTGGGAGTCATGTCAATTGGTTTGGAATTGGCGATTGATTGACGAGGTGAATTACATCGTGTTGTCGGTGTGATAAGCGTAGTGTGGTTCATCGAGTGGACTTGGAGGCATTAATGTGCGGAGTATTCTACATGTGGACAGTTGGTCTCTCCTCTGGGTCGTGGTAACTGGCAACACACTAATGATCTCGACACGCACTATACTTAATCAAGATCTTGTAAAGACTGTTTAGTACAATGCCTGTAGTGCACGACGTTGGACTGTGTACTACTACACGACGTTTGACTGTGGACTATAGACACGACGTTAGACAGTGCAATAGTTTGGTTGGGCAGCCTGAGGTACTGATAGTTCTTTACGGGTCATTCTCTCTGATGTCTGTGTTTTAGCTCCTTGGAGTAGGAATGAGTCTGTGTATATTTGCATATGTGATCTGTATCTTAATGTGGTTATTTATATTCAATGTTGAGATATTATGTATGATGTGTTGATGTGAGTTATTATGCATGATGTGACTATATCGTTTATTATATCAATTGTTATATCTGTTATGGTAATATTATTACTGTTTATTTTATTACAATATATGTTTACTTGAAATTATTTGTAAATTGATAACATGATTATAATTGTGATATCTGTGTGTATGGAATGACTTTGTCATTCGTATCATTCTTTGCTACCGTACTGGTATTGGTGAAAGGGGATCTCACCTCTTTACTATATTGCTTTGTTGTGTTTGTATTGTTAAATTCGTGTAGTAGGTGAAACGAGTTCTTAGACTCAATTGGAGGCAGTATTCTGAGGTTGGTGACGGCGTCGAAGACAGATCTTTCAAGTTTCAACAGTAAGCTGTTTTGGTGGGGAAACAAAACAAGTATGTTGAGTTTTCACGTTAGTGTTATTACCGTGCTATTAAGTAGGACCCGTCATTGGGTTTGCTACTGATCTTTGAGTCTGTAAATTTTATGTTTTAAAATGTTATTGAATATTATGTGATATAAGTAATATGTGTGTTAATTAATTCAGTCTATTTTTCAGTATTACTTATAATTTTTGGTAAGTTTATGTTTCTGCGAAAAGAAATTTTAAAAATCCATCTTTTAGAACTCAAAGCTGTTATGAAATGAGTTTTAGGTTTTAAGTTTTTAGTCGAAAATGTAATGCCCTATGGAGGGTGTTACATTTGTTGGTATCAGAGCACGGTTAGAGTCTTTTGGGGTTTGTGGTTTGGTTTGTCTTGTTTGTGTTGTGTGACTCTCGATGCTTGGACTCCAAAGGGAGGCAATGTTTGTTTGAAATGGTTACTTTGGTTTCCATTGCATTCCGATTCGTCCGTCTTCGAAGAAAAGGTAATGGCTCATAGTAAACGTGCACGTGAGGAAACAGGAAGTGACACTAATAATGTTGCTGCAACTACGGAAGCAATGCAAAGAACAACTGAAGGAACAGTACAACGTGGTCATAGGATTGCTCAGCAACAAAAAACGATAGCCAAGATTTAGAATCAGACAAAGTCAGAATAAATCTCAGAATATGAGATTTCGTAATGTTGGACCATTTTGGTTCCGAAGAAGGAAAAAACAATCGTAAGGTCAAGCAATTCTAATGGAAAACATATTTACAATCACCAGGAAATCAACAACTGTAGCAGTTTCGTGGAGGAAGTGCTAGTGGTAGCAAGTTTGGTCAGTCTGTGACATCTGCACCAAAATGTTAGAAGTGTACGAAAGATCATCTAACAAGGGACTATATAATCGAAGGAAATCATCTGTTTCAAGTGCGGAATGTTCGAACATCTTGCTAGAGAGTGTATTCCACCAAAGACAAAGTCATCTGTCAGTAACGTACATGCTTCGACATCTTAAGTAGAATGGAGCAACGATTCTTCAAGTGGGGCAAAAGCATCTCAGATTGAAGACCCAAAAAAAGAAGGTTGTGTCACAAAAGGTGATCCTTTAACTATACTGTATAATTCCGAGGGTAACCCTTTTCTTTATGACGTATAATTGTGTGGGTCAATTAGAGTTATCTGTGTCTTCATTATCTTTTGACCTAGTTATTTCTACTTCTATTACTAAAACCTTTGGTTGATCTTGAGTTGCTTAAACTACCCTAAGACTGTTAATTGACTGAATCTTTTCTGTTGATTCAATTTGTATACCTCTTTCCCAAAATAGACGCGATTTGAAAAAAATGGATTGGGTATTTTTCCAACCATTCATGCTCTGTTAGACCTGTCGGTTGAATTATTCAACTTAAAAAGCTCACTTCTAAGTTCATCGGACCATATCAATTTCTCTGTTGGATAGGTCTGGTAATATATTAGATGACTCTACCATCTTTTCTTTCTAAGTCTTCATGACATCTTTTATGTGTCGTAATTGCGAGAATGTACTCTTGATCTAACCCATTCTTTTATGGCTAATTGACTGTGTGGGTTGATTAGAGCTAACAGTATCTTCGTTACCTTTTGACTTATCTATTTCTACTTTTATTTCCAAACCCATTGTTACTCTTCAATTCCTTAAACAATCTTTTCTGTTAATCTAAATTGTCTACCTCTTTCACGAGATAGATGTGATCTTATGAATAGATTGGCTATCTTTAACCATGTCCTGTAGATTGTTTCAGTAAAATTTTGGTGTCCTAGAAAATTCATTCAAAAAAATTGGACAATATCAAATTCTTCGTTGGATATGTCCGGTAACATATTGGATAGTTTTACTATCTTTTCTTTCTAACCTTTATAATGTCCTTTTATGTATTGCAATTGCAAGAAAGGATATTCTTAGTCAAAATCATGTCATAGTATTAGATACAGTATTGTTGAAAAAGAGAACTTGATTTGTGAGACACTTCCTGTTAGAAGCAAAGGCAAGAGAGTGAAGCTGTATGAAGACAAGGAAATTCCAAGTGGTGCTGTTCGGAGTGGCGAATGCTTCCGCAATGATCGTAGATTATGTGGATAGAATCTTTCGTCTTTATCTAGACAGAATTGTCATTATCTTTATTAATGACATTCTGATCTACTCTCGAAATCGTGAGGAACATGCTGAACATCTCAGTATGGTTCTCTAAGTTCTAAAGGAGAAGCAGTTATATGTTAAAGTTATCGAAATGCGAATTCTAGTTGGATGAAGTGCAATTTTTGGACCACGTGATTCAGAGGAAGGAATTCAAGTAGAGGCGTCAAAAGTTGAATCATTTTTTGAATGAGAAAGACCGAACGCTGCATTTGGAATCTATAGTTTAGTAGGATCGGCCGGTGTAACGCACCTAAATATACCAACTGCAGCGCAATCGTCATTACACCACAGTTACTAAATCCAGGTGTGTCACAGTCATGATAAACCGTAGTTTCAAAATTTACGAGTTTATTTTTCACATTTATGCATAAGTAGAAAATACGAGCCATGAATGAAATATAATTGTATTCAACCCTTAATAGAACCATTGAAATGAAATCACATTCCATATATATATTTCATAGTCAACTTACACGAATCACTGATAATATAGAATATAGAAATTATAGAGTCCCATAAAATACAGCGGGAATAAAAACTCTAAAGGGGAGAAGCAGTAACCCAGGGATGGGTACTACCAGCAGACAAGGCCGCAACCCCATGCATATGACACTCAGCGTCCCAGTTGACACAACAGGCATCGATGCCTCCACGCAGCTGCACTCCTACGAAAATCCAAGAAATGTTGTCTAGGTTCCCAACTCCATCGGCAAGGTGTGGTTCCTCATCATCTTCTTGACGATCTTTTATCAAATATATATATATATATATATATATATATATATATATATATATATATATATATATATATATATATATATTTATAACCAGAAATTACAAGAAAGAGGTGAGATACCCATCATTCAATACCAATATGGCAGCAAGAAAATAAAACGGCGCAGGACGCCCAATTAATATCACAACACATACATTTATCAATAGTAGCAGTAAAGTTAAGAGTTTAAATAGAGACAACAACAACATCTCAGATAATGAGCAATAAGGTAATTCAAACCATCATAACTTCATTTAAAGCAATAGTCCAATCACAATAATAATTAAATCAATAGTAAAAACAGATCAATAATAAATAGCAATACTAGTTATCACTAACGCCGTCAACGGTTCAAGCAATCACATGATTATTATGGTAATAGCAATTGGTATTTTTCCCAGTTATAAGTGCTCATGCTCAATGATTTTTGAAACTGACAATGAACGATGCACAATGCATTATGGTACCCAATCCTACTTCATGGAGCTAAACATTAACCTTTTCAGAGTGAATGATCAAGGAGTAATGCTAGTATCTCGTTAGCCTTAAAAATAGTGTGCTTTATCTCATAAAAATATTTGCGCATCAGTGGCTTATACATGGCACCTCAACAGTTGATCGCGACATAGGACAGCGTCTCAGTTCGGATCGTCGGTGTGTTTGCATCGGTCTACCCCACGGCACAGAGGAGCTCATAACTGTCCATGTGAGGCACCTGCACCCCGACGCCCCCACGGCCAACAACATATGGCACCTACGCTTAGTCTATTCGTACCCGCACATAGGTGTTATTCTACTCTTAGGTATACATACGCATGACGACGCAATGTCCAGTCATATATGTTTATCAATGATTCAATCCTCATGTAAAATACATACGCATGACGACATAATGTCCAGTCATGTACGTTTGTCAATGATGCCTTCATCATACACAATACCACAACGGTATATGGTCTTTATCAAATTATATATGCATGACGACTCAATGCCCAATCATGTATGCTCATCAATGATGCATTCATCTTATACAGTACCACAATGGCATATATATATATTCATTCTCAATATTATCATATCATATTTTCATCAAGAACTTGGTCCCACATAGGAACTCACAGTTTTCCATAATGTGCCACAATTAGGCCAATTCGACCATTAATAAGTTTTATGAGATTATTATAAAGTTCTACTCAAGTTATCATCCCTTATAAATCTATTTTCTAGAGAAACTTCTCTTAAAGCCCTTATTCAAGCCTCATTCCCTTAGGTTGATCAAGTTCCTTACCCTAATCATTTATGCTCACTTAGAATTTACTCATAGGTTTTACAAGCCTCACAACCCTCTCGTTCTTCCTCTATGTTCAAAATCACTTAACTCTCATTTTACACTAAGTCAATCCAACTTCCTAAAATTCATGACCAAAATCGTGGCTTCCCAACGTCCACTGCTAACCTCAATTTCTCCCAGGTTATGCATTGATTTCTTGATATCCTCCACTTAAATTTTAATTCACTAAGTTCATTCAACTTCCTCGTAATTTCAATCTAAAACCATGGCTTCAATTTAAGTTAAGCAACCCTTAAAACTCTCCATCTCAAATTCCCACATCAACATTCACATCTCCAATCACATAGCTTCATCTCACAGTTCTTTACTGGTTCTGCTCTGGGCGCCTAGGCGCCATATCTGGAGCGTCTGAGCGCTGGTTGAGTGCCTAGACGCTGACCACGAAGCGCCTGAGCGCTCGCCGGGCTGCATCACAGGGAAAACTTCCTGGGCACAGAGCGCCTAGGCGCTCTATGCACAGCGCCTGGGCGCTAGTGCATTAACAGGGGTTCTGCAGAATTCTTTTCTGCAGAGCCCTGACCCATTCATTATCCAAAATCCCTCATCAATTTTCTACCATTCCAAAAATGAGATACATGACATATATTTACAAAATAGTAACATATGAGTTCATGATCATCAAGTCACACAATGTACATCCATACAAATCAAACAACAACATCATGGAAATCACCCAACATAACAAAGAGGGAAATCCAACATGGATTCTCTCGTCAACAACAACACACAAGACATTTCCTTACTACCAAGATTAATTGAAGAGGATTATCTCCCTCTTACCTAAATGAAGACAATCATAAGAATACTTCTCTTTTTTGGCCTTGACTTTTGTTTTCCCCTTCAAGAGAAACCCTAGGGTGAGAAATTCCCAATGTGTTTACTCCAACCATAGAAAAATGACTCCTTGGCCACATAGGTGACCAATAAAACGAAAAAGAAGAAGAAGATAGAAGAAAGTTGAAGACTTTACCTCAAAAGCTCCAAGCTTTAGCTTCAATGGTGAAAAATGAAGAAGAAGAAGAAGAAGAACCAAGGATGGCCACAAGGAAATGCTCTTGGAATGATGGAAGAAGCTAGATATGGAAATGGTGAAGCAAGGAAATAAAAATGGTGAGTGGAGAGGGTGGACGGTGGAGGAGGAGGAAGAAGGAGAAAAGAAGAAGAAGAAGAAGAAACAAAGAAGAGAAGAAGATAACGTGAATATGGGCTCCAAAATAAGGGCCTCTACCGTAGAAGAAGAGTGGGGAGGGAAGAGAGAGAAAAATAAAATGGGAGGAAGCTTCCTAGAAGTTTCCCCAAATAGGTTTTTGAATTAATTTAACTTTTATTTTGAAAATAAAGCTAAAGGGACATGATACAAGATAAATTTTGAACAGTGTGATAAGATTTTTATTACATGTTATTATTTATTAGACAATAGTTATAGTTGACCGAAGTCAGTATTAATTTATCTGACAGATAAAATTAATACAACGATTATAATTTTTATCTGTTAAAATTCTTTGAAAAATGTGAAACCTTGTAAACTGTGTCCAGTCTCGAGTTTAGTAAGATCCCCCGTCGACGTTTCCATAGTTCAAGATTATCGGGAAAAATATTTCATTTTCCCGGCTCGACTCAGTGCACACGCAAAACGAAGAATAATATTAAAATATTTCGCGTTCTAAAAAAAATTAAAAAAATTCCTAAAATTTTCAAATATTGTAAAATGATCATTTATCCTGAAATTATAAATTTTCGGAATGTTACAACTCTCCCATTCAATTAGAAATTTCGTCCTCGAAATTTTCATTCCTTAGGGTAAATATGGACGCAATTCTATCACCTTGTTCTCCCACTTTCACCTCGTGCTTCTAGTCACGTCAATTCTAATCACCCTTACTAACGGGATCTCCCTGTCCCCGTGTTGCTTTGGTCTCCTGTTCTCGATTTTCGCAAGAAGTTTTTCATAGATCAAACCTTCTCTTAATTATACTGTGTCCCGTTCGATGACATGGCTGGGTCCAAGGATATACTTTCGTGATTATGACCCACGGAAGGCTTCATGAAGATTTAAAAAGAAGGGATGGCAAAAATTAGTTATGGATACTGAACCAGTCCAAAAAAGAATTTAGGATAGTCCGTAGAATTCAAGAGTGAGTTTTATTGGCAACTTAGACAAGATGACGCACGTTTAGCAACGTCCCTCTCTTTATCCCTTGTTACCATTACTTCTGTTCTAGATTTTGATATACCTTGATGTGCAAACTCGGTTTTATTCTCGTGAGTTTCATTAGGAATAAACTCCTTAAGTTCTGAATCATCTGGTATGCAACCATCACTCATGAACATTTAGATTTCGTCAAGTTTCTTCCTCACATTCTGACACCATGCCTTGCCTTAATAGCTTTTTCTTGTCTTGTGAAAATTGGTCACTATTCTACTTCGAATCCTTCCCAACAGATCATTCAAAATAACAACTATATTTAGACATACCTTATCCAGTGTCATTTCTAATGACAACCACCTGTCCTCGAATTACTCTACTAATTCCTTCTTCTCGACCATCATAATGAAGGTATTAGGCAGTTTCCGATTCAAAGCGTCTGCCATGGCGTTTTCTTTTCCAAGATGACTTTAAAATTAGAGATCATGTTCCCTTAAAATCTTTAGTCACCTTTTCTGCCTCGTGTTTGGTTCCTTTTCATCGAATAAAAACTTCAAGTTCTTGTGACAACTATGGGCATTGAATTTTGCTCCATATAGAAAGTGTCTCCATATTCTCAGAGCGGATACAACAGTGGTCAATTACAAGTCACGGATCAGGTAACTCTCCTCACGCACCCTCAACTACCTTGATGCGCAAGCCACAAATATTTTTGTCATGCTTTCACAGTCACGTAATATTTTGTTACGTAAACAATGATTTGTAACATTTTCTGTTACATTTAAAAATCGCGTAATCATTTTCTACTGTATTCTAAATTGCATAAAAATATTCTTTTGTTTTCAAATCGCATAGCGATTGTTCTACAACATTTCGATCGTGTAAAATATTTAAACGCTTTGAAAATTGCGTAGAAATATTTTAACATTTTTCAAGTCGCGTAACTTAAAAATTACATTTTTGAGTTACGTAAATCGTTTCTCACCATTTTTACCCTTCGTAAAATATTTCTTAACTTTAAAAAATATTATTTTGGACTTTTCTTACAATATATATAATTTCTTAATTTATTCTCTTCCTATTCTTAGTCAAAAATCTTTTCTCGTAATATATTTTCTCAAAATCACTTTTTTATTGATTTAATCTTACAAAATCACATTTAGTTGATTTAATTATTGTTTCTAACTTTAAATTTCCTAAACGTTTTCCAAAACCCAATAAATAAATTCTACGTTAGTAAATTTAAGTTACAAATGTTTTCTTTTATATTTCTAAATCACTTCTAAAAATTAATTCTCTTTAAAATAATTTGAAGTTCAACACTTTCAATCTCTTTTTCTTTTATTTATGAAAATTCCACTTTACTTATTTGATAACACTTCAATTCCCCTTTCCAAAATCCTTATTTGAAAATTCTTGTATTTTATAACATCAAAACATTTTTCTAAATTATCAAAACCTTATAAATGGTCATTGAAACCATGAAATATTTTTCTTCTAACTTAAATAAATTCCTTTCTTGTTTCTACACAAAATAAATTCATGAAAACACAACTCAAAACCGTGTGCATTCTTTTTGCAAAACAAATCCTTTTGTTTATTTTCTTTACTTCTCAAATCATTTAATTTTATCATTCATGAAAATATAATTTTGTGAACACCAAATTGCTTGGTGTCTTGGCTGAAAATTTGCTTAAGTTTAAGGACTAAAAATTAACTCCATTGTTCTTGAAAAATTTCAATAAAAACCGTAGTTTTGGAAGCCCAAAACCATAACCTTCTCTATGGCCTTTGGAGCCAAAATTTGTTTATTTCAACATACATCCATCATAATATATTCAACACATATCATTATGCATATTATAAGCATACCATTAAGCAAATAAAAGTCATACTAAGCATGCATACATAAGTAAATCATGCAAAGCATATTAAGCATAGGCAAAAATAATCAAAGCACATAACACACACAAATTATTACATGACCATGAATATGAATCCTCACATGGATTCACCATCCATCAAATATAAAACCATCTCTCACCACCATGCTTGGTTGGTGAGATGGATCTCCCTCTTACCTCTTGAAGATCCTCTAAAGCTCCTTGCTTTGTATTTTGAACAAGATCTCCACCAACACAAATTTCTTAAACATGAAACAAACACAAGAAATTAGTATATCAAGCTTGAATAAGAGGAACCATGGATCAAACATGGTTTAGAACATGAAAAAGAAATGAATAAAATGAAGTTTCCTTACACTTCACTAACAAAAACTCTATAACTTGATCTTAGTAAAAGTCCTTCAAGATGGAAGATTTAGAGAAAGTTTTCAACATGAAAGTTGCTTAGAATAAGGTAAGGATTCAAGAAACTAGGTTGTATGAAATTAAAGAGTGACGGAGGAGGGATTTAGGGTGCTTGGCCGAATGGTCTTCTTAGGGAGAGAAAATGGAGTTTTCTTTGGTTTGCTTCTTGAAACTTAAGTGAAAAGGTGAAGATGTGATAATGTGAAGTGTAGAAATGAATTATTTGGTTTTCAAAGCCTTGCATGGTCGTAGCTTGCATGGAGAAAGGTGGAAAGTGAAGTTTGAAAAACTATAGCCTTTTGGAATGATCATTAATGATCAATAGGAAAAATAATTGGTGGTCTTGAAACTTGGCCATTGCCTTAAGTCTCCAAAACCATCCCCCCTCTTCATGCACTCCAAAATGTGATAAATTTCATAGCCATCATTTTAGGCAATCTTAACCTTTAATTAAAAGAATGGTGTGGATTAAAAATAGCTACTAGGTTTAGGTTATAGATGGAAGACTTTATTTGAGCCATTGGATCATTTTTGGCTTGCAATCCTAACCATTGCATGTGTCTCCAAAATGAATGTCAAGATTACACCTTCAAACTTTACATCCAAGGGTCCAAAATGGTTGTAGTCATTTTTTGATGACCAATTCTCCACCATTGATCTAAATCCAAATCCAATGGTCATTAATGATCCTTCTCCACCATTGATTAAATTTACATCCAAGGGTTGATAATGGTCATAGCCATTTTATAAGACTAAATCTCTACCCTTGATTTAATTTCCATCCAACGGTTAAATTGATCCTATTCACTTTTAAGATCAAATCTCCACCGTTGATTAAATCAAGATTAAATCTCCAACGGTGATTAAATCGATGGTGGATATCCAAACCACCAATGTTGACTTAACAGTATAGAATTTTATTTTTATCTGTTATAATCCCACGAAAGAATATATTTACTGTATTTTTATCGTCCGATAATTAAATACAGTATAAAACATTGTAAAAGAAATTTTCTAAAACTGTTTCCGGATTCAAGTTTAGTAAGATCTCTTGTCTCCGTCTAAATAGTACAAACTTTTCTATGCGTAGAAAACTTTTCACTTTGCGGGACCCACCTGGACCCACGTATGGCCACTTGGGCCCACATACACTCCCCTGGGGCCCACAAACAGTAAAAATTTCACAATCATCCACAAAATCATAAAAATTAGAAAATTCACAAATATCAAATTAGATTACGTAAAATAATTAAGACTTTTCAGTAATAATTAAATTACGTAAAATTTTTCCGGCCTGAAAATTATTATTTCCCTGATACAGAGCAAATTACTCAAAATGATCAAATATATAGACAGAATATTCAAAATAATTTTACAGCACACAGAAATCACTAAACAGTAAAATTCTGTCAACTGTCAAAATTATTATTTCTAAGATAGAAAGTTCGGGGTGTTACATACACCATGAAGTCTAACGATCTCACTGATGTACAAATGGGTCAACCTCTCCATTGAATACTTAATATTAATTGGTAAAAAGTGCGTCGACTTTGTAAGCCGATCAATAACTACCCAAATAGAATCATGACCTTTTCGAGTCTTTGGTAGTCCCGTCACAAAGTCCATTGCTATATCATCCCATTTCCATTTAGGAATAGGCAAATGTTGCAATATTCCTGAAGGTCTTTGGTGTTCCACCTTAGGCTTCTGACAAACCAAGTAAGATGATACATATTCAGCGACATCTTTCTTCATTCCTTGCCACCAATATAACTGCTTCAAATCTTGATACATCCTTATGGGTCCTAGATACATACTCAACTTACTCCTGTGAGTTTCATCCAAAATCAATCTCCTAAGTCCTTGATTATAAGGCACACAAACCCTTCCTTTAAACTTCAGAATTCCATCAGCACCTTCGCTAAATTCCAATACTGCTCCTTGGCTCCTTGCTTCCTTAGCTTCTTATAAATACTGATCATCGTTTTGCCCTTCTCGGATTTTATCCATCAAACTATTTGAAATAGTGATCATGTTTAAACACATCTTCCCTGGTGTCAGCTTCATAGATAACCGTATATCCCGAAACTCTTCTATCAATTCCTTCTCTTTGATCATCATAACAGAAGAACTAAGCATCTTTCTACTTAAAGCATCTGCTATGACATACGCCTTTTCGGGATGATACTATAACTGGAAATCGTAATCCTTCAAAAACTCCAGCCAACGTCTCTGCCTCATGTTCAACTCTTTCTGATTGAACAAATACTTCAAGCTTTTATGATTACTAAAGATAATGAACATTGCTCCGTAGAGAAAATGTCTCCAAGCCTTCAATGTGAACATCACAACTACTAATTCCAAATCATGAGTCAGATAATTCCTCTCATGCACCTTTAGTTATCTTGAAGCATAAGTCACAACCTTCTGATGTGCATAACTACAAAACCTAATACTTGGTAAGAAGCATCACAATATACTTCAAAAGGTGCATTTGGATCAGGTAGAATCAATACCGGTGAAGTAGTCAGTCGTCTTTTCAACTCTTAAAAACTTTCCTCACATGCATCAGTCCATGCAAACGGTTGATTCTTTCGTGTAGGTTGGGTAAGAGGTCATGTTATCTTAAAAAACCCCTCAATAAACCGTCGATAATAACTGGCTAATCCAATAAAACTACGAATTTTTGATACAATCTTCCGCCTTTTCCATTCCAAAATCGTCTCCACCTTTGAAGCATCAAGTTCAATTCCTTCCTCTGATATCACGTGTCCCAAAAATTGAACTTCGCTTAGCCAAAATTCACATTTGGACAACTTTGCATACAACTTATTCTCTTTTAATATCTAGAGAACCACTCTGACATGTTCAGCATGTTCCTCCTGACTTCGAGAGTAGATCAAAATGTCGTCAATAAAGGCAATAACAAACTTGTCCAAGTACGAACAAAAAATTCTATTCATGAAGTCCATGAATATAGTAGGTGCATTCGTCACACCAAATGACATCACTTGATACTCGTAATGCCCATAACGCGTCCGAAATGCAATTTTGGGAATATCCTCCACCTTCACACAAATCTGGTGATATCCAGAACGTAAATCAATCTTGGAAAATATTGCGGCTCCTCGCAATTGATCCATCAGATCATCTATCCTTAGAAGTGGATATTTATTCTTAATTGTAATTTTGTTCAACTTTCGGTAGTCTACACATAGACGAGAAGTCCCATCCTTCTTCTTTACCAATAATACTAGAGCTCCCCATGGTGACACACTAGGTCTCACGAATTGTTTCATCAACAAATCCTCTAGCTGTTTCTGAAGCTCTGCCAACTCTACTGGTGACATCTTGTAAGGCGCCATAGATATAGGTCCAGCTCCAGGTACTAAATCAATAGCAAACTCGATTTCCCTTACTGACGGTAGTCTAGGTATATCCTCAGGAAACATTTCAGGAAATTCATTGACTACGAAAATATCTTTCAAGACATCTTCACACTGAACCTCCAAAGAAGACATCAATAAATACCCCTGATCTCCTTCCTTCAAATAAGCTTCTACTTGAGTGGCCGTTAGGAATCTAGAATCCTTAACCTCAGGAAAAACTGATGTCTTACTGGAACAGTCTATTAGGATATGGTTAGGAGACAACCAATCCATTCCTAAGATTACATTGATCTTGGAAAGAGGCAAACAAATTAAGTTCATATAAAAGATTCTATCCCTTACACATACAAGGCAATTTAAGCATACTTTTGTAGTAATCACAGGCTTATCAGTAGGAGTAGCAACACTCAAGTCATAAGGCAATGTAGTCATAGTCAATCCCAAATGCTCCATACAATTACATGCAATAAAAGAATGTGTTGCTCCCGAATCATACAATACGACTTAATGATTACCTTCAATGGCATACTCCTCCATAATCAAGTCCTCTGACTTTGCAGCTTATTCCCTGCTCATGGTATACACACGACCACCCGCTTGTGGCCTTGCAGTACAGAAGTTCCCCACCGAAGGTTCCACCTTTAATTGATCACATTCTCTGGAGAAATGTCTAGGCTTTGCACATCTGTAACAGATAACTCCTTTGTGTTGGCAATCTTTAGTCAGATGATCTTTTCCACACTTAAAGCATTTGAGTGTAGAAGTTCCCGTCTGACCAATTTTATTTCCACCAGAAACTCCTCCAACAGATTGTTACCGGTTTTGACCCCCTATCGGTCTAGCATATGGTTTCTGTTGATAACGGTTGCCACCGCTACCCTTTCCTTTTTGGAACCATGTAGGTCCAAAGTCCCTATTCCTCGCCTCACGTTGATGATCAATTTCCTTAACCTTTCGACATTTGTCTAACAATGTTGGAAACTGATCAATTTCCAAGGTTGCCACTACCAGCTTAATATCAAGTTTCAATCCCTCTTCAAATTTTCTGCACTTCCATTCCTCATCTAGGTGCATCTGAAAATACCTCAAAAATTTAGACAAGCTTTCGAATTTTGTAGCATATTCGCTTACAGACATCACCCCTTGTCTCAAACTAAGAAATTCCATTTCCTTAGCATGCTGAACACTAGCTGGGAAATACTTCCCCAAAAATTTCTACTTAAAGAGCTGCCACGTCATAACTCTTCCCTCAACTTGTATCAATCTTCGGGCTCCTGCCCACTAGTCTTCTCCATCTCCTACTAGCACAAAAGTTGCAAAAGTAAGCTTTCATTCATCGGTATAGCCCATACCTTCAAATATCTTTTCTAGTTCTTTGATCCACAGATTAGCTTTCTATGGGTCAAATTCTCCATGAAACTTTGGTGAATTATTTCTACAAAATTCTGACAAATTTTGAGAGTCCTCATTCGCTCTTTGGTTTTGCTGTACAACGACATCAGCCATCCGTTGCATTGCTACTACCGCTGCAGCCATGTTTTGGTTGTCGTCACCAACATTTCCAATTCCTGCTCTAGTATTTATGCGTCCTCGTCCTTGTCCAGCCATTACGTTTTCTCTAAATCAAACAAGACAACACAAAGAAAAATTAAGGTCAATCTTTCATACAAAATTGTTTCCCTTCGAAAACTAACCATAGAGAATCACACAACATAAACAAGACAGACCTAACCACAAACCCAAAAGACTCTAACTTGGGCTCTGATACCAACTAATGTAACACCCATCATAGGGTCTCACATTTTATATTAATATTACTAAATTACTTCCCACGTTATAAAATAGTATTATTTAATAATAATACAAGTTGTAAAATTTTCTTGATATCGACAAGATAAACTTAACAAAAAATAAAAATATTAAACATCATCACAAATAATTTACATCATATACATTACATAAGTACTGTCAAATTTATATATATACAAACCAAGTTCTCAAAAGTATTTGAACATTATTTAAACTAATATAATTGCCTAAGTATGACTAGACAGTAGAACCCTCAGACGAGTCCTCCTCAGATTCCTTAGCAGGCAAGAATCCAACTTGATACGAAGTTCTACAGACCGATGTCCATGCAGACGACACTATACTAATCTCCGTTGGGATGTGATACCTACCACCCTAATACTGCCTAATCGACAACAGAAACTCTACATGTACATAAATGGTGACAGAAAAGAACGGATCTCCATGAAATATCCTGTTCATGTTGATCATCAAATGTCCCTGATATATTAGTCCCTCCTCATTGGGACTAATCCTCCAAGCACTAGCTCCTCCATGGAACTGTAGTCTCACATATCCAAAGAAACTTGACCGAGTTTCCATCTAATCAGAACTCAGCTTCCTCAGTAGGAATTTGTTCCTCTTCACCTTCTTGCTCAGTACCTCGCTCAATGTCTTTACCAAAATATAAATACAATACAAAATAATATACAAAGAGGTGAGATTATTTACACCTATACCAACATGGTAGCATGAAGATAACACAAACAGAACATCATATAGATATATTATACAATGATACAGATATAATAAATAATAATTACAACCATGCCCTTAACATTATCCAATTATTCGACTATTCAATTATCACATAGATATAAATGCTTAGATTCTGCATATGCACATAGACTCAATTTCCTACTCCATGGAGCTAACTCAAGTCGGAGAGATTGATCTAAAAGATTTGTCTATACCAACTTGCCTTAGACCACGTGCCACAATTCTCATAAGTGTTTGCACATCTAGCATATACACAACAGTCTTTACCATATCTTGATTAAGAATAGTGTCTCGGTCTAGATCGTCGATGCATTGCATCGGTCTAATCCACGGTATAGAAGAGCTACCAACTGCCTATTGTGAACAACCCGCACCTCGATGCCCCAAGGTTAATAAGTGACTTACACTACGCATATCGTACCCACTCAAGAGGTGTATTCTCTCTAAGGCAATTAGCCTTAACATAGTCCATCGGACTTTTTTCAATGCATGTTCAATGCATATAATCAATTCACAGTCCAAAGTCATAATCTCATATACAGGGTCCACACATTGACCCAACAGTATCTTTACTGTATTTTCAATGGCGTAAACATTTTACTGCATTTTTCTTAATCGCACAATATTTTTTTCCCGTTTTCAAATCACGTAAAAATATTCTATCATTTTTCAATCATGTAGCGATTTTTTGACGTTTTTGAAATCGCGTAGCTTAAACATCACATTTTTAAATTATGTAAAGCATTTTTCACCATTTTTCAACTACATAAAATATTTCTCAATTTTGTAAACCTTATTTTGGCCTTTCTAAAAATTAACATGACTTCTACTACATTTTTCCACATTTGTTTGCTTAAGAAATCCTTTTCTCAACATATTCCACCAAATCACCTTTTTATTGATTTAAATCAATGTTTCTATCTTAAAATTCTCTAACGCGCTCCAAAACCCAAAGAGTGAGCTATACGTTAGAAAATTTCAAGTCACCAATATATTGCTCATTATAATGTGGTTAATCTAAAAATTAATTCACCTTATAATATATTTTGAGGTTCAAGCACTTTCAACCTCATTCTTTCCTTTTCATAAAACGAAATCTCATTTCTTCAAGTAATAAATTGTTGTGTTTCCATTTTTATTTCTTATTTCTTCAAATCAACTAAGTTACCATTTACAAATCATATTTTTACACAAACAAAACCATTAAAGCCTCCATGGCCGTGAGGTACTTGGTCCTTGAAACCAAAACATTTGTTCATTTTCCTTACTATTCTAAGCATCCCATTTTACCATTCATGAAAATATTAACTTGGAAACACCTATTTTGAGGTGTTGAGGCTGTGAGCCTCTTGGTCGTTGGTACCAAAATTATTTTCCTTGTTCACTTCCATCATGGCATATACAATATATTCACATCATACATATTATAAGTATACCATAAAAACAATAAACCATGCAAAGCATACAAGGCATAAACAAATAAATCAAAACACATAAACATTCAAAAATAATTACACAACTATGAATAACGAACCCTCACATGGATTCACCATCCATCAAATGCAATTTCATCTCTCACCACCATACTGGGTTGGTGAGATAGATCTCCCTCTTACCTCTTGGAGAAACCTCCAAAGCTCCTTGTTTTATTTCTAGTACAAGTCCTTCACCACTAAAAGCTTCTTAAACATAAAACAAACATAAGTTTATTAGCATCTAAAGCTTGAACAAGAAAGACCATGGATCAAAACATGGCCTAGAACATGAAAATGAGACAAGTAGTGAAGTTTCCATAACTCCACCTTAAAAACCCTTGAACTTGATCTTGAAGATGAATGATTTAGAACTTGGCCTTAACTACAAAGTGTCTTGGATTTAGGTAAAGATTTAAGAAATAAGGTTAATTGAAATTTTTGGAGAGTGAAGGTATAGTCTAGAGGTCTTGGCCGTGAGGTTGAGTGAAGAGAAAATAAGAGAAAATTTTGTGAAGCTTTGGCTTAGGAAATGATAAAGATGAGTAATGAAAATTTTCCTATAGCTTTATGGTCTTCAAAACCGAAGCCCCCCCTTGAACACTAGGGTCATGTCCAAATACATTAGCCACTATTTGAGATATCAATAGCCATTGATTAAATCAATGGTTGATCTTTAGTAGAAGCTTCCAAGTTATATGTTTGATTTTGAGCCATTAGATCTCTCCTCCATGAAATCCTAGCCATTAGATATATCTCCAAAATGGAGGGTCAAGATTTACTCTTCATACTTTCCATCTAAGGGTCATAAAAAGTCCTTGCCACTTTTTGAGACCAATCTCCACCATAGGTTAAATCAATGGTGGATATCCAAAGCCTCCCTCACTAAGCTTGCTTCCTGTTGGTCCTCCA
Organism: Ormosia emarginata; assembly: GCA_029884605.1. Taxonomy (NCBI): domain Eukaryota; kingdom Viridiplantae; phylum Streptophyta; class Magnoliopsida; order Fabales; family Fabaceae; genus Ormosia; species Ormosia emarginata. The sequence continues at coordinate 8,064,097 of JAQQTP010000074.1, forward strand.
TAAAGTTGTCATAACCACTTAATTTGACTAACCAGTATAATATTTTTCTAGCTGCTATTCCCCTATGGACAATATTTACTGTATTTTTGTTGCCCGATAAATAAAACAGTGCAAAACACAATACAAGAAAATCTCAAAAACTGTTTCCAATTTCGAGTTTAGTAAGATGCCCCGTCCTCGTCTCAACAGTACAACATTTTCTGGCTCTGAAAATTTTTTACTTTTTTGGGTCTGCTTGGGCCCACATATAGCTCCCTTGGCCCACAGACAGCTCAAGAATAACATTAAAATAATAAAAAAATATAAAATCTCATAGTCATCCACAAAATCATAAAAATTATAAAATTCATAGAATTCAAATCAGATTTGAAAAAATAAAGAATCAACAGGTATAATTAAAATACGTAAGATTTTCCCTGGCCCTAAAATTATTATTTTTTTGACACGGAGTAAATCACAAAAAACGATCAAATGCATTCAAGGAATAGTCAAAATAATTTTACAGTACACAGAAATCACAAAATAGTAGAATTCTGTTATTACTGTCAAATAGCTAGAATTTGGGGTGTTACACTATCTTTGGTGCGTGCCGATCAATCTAGATTCTTTTTATGCATGATAAATTTTCCATTCCTATGCTTGCTTGGCTTTAGATTGGATTTGAGTACTTTTTTAGAGAATGCTTATGGTTAGTACATGTGGAGATGTCTTTTATCTCTGATATTGTTTTGCAACTCTCTTAAAGCGAAATCCTAAATTGTGCATGATTATGGAAATGATTAGAGCATTGTTTGGACCGATTGAGCCTTTCAAGCTTACCCTTTAATGATGATATCCATAGGTCCCCTTTGAAGCTGTTTAATTGTTGGCCTTATTTGTTTTTCATTACCATTGTGTTCGTTACCATGTTAACCATTCTAATGCATGTGAAAGCATTGCATTTTCTTCCTACCATCAATGTTTGTTGAGTGCATAATATGTTGTTTCTTGAAATGAGTTCAGTGATTAGGGGTATTAATATTTTCAATACAAAAATGAGCCTGAAGGAACCAAATGCAATAAAAAAAGAGAAAAAGATTGCTTTGTTTAAGTATAAAAAAGAGAAAAGAGAAAAGTAAAGCAAATAAAGAAAAAAAAATTAAAAATGAAAAGCATTGCTTGGTTCTGGCGAGTTTTAATCTTTTACTATTGAATATCCTATTATTTTCACTCGATCTCAAGTCATGAAGTAGCCTATTTTTTGTGCTCAATGTTTGTTTGTTACCCTTTCCCCTTTCTTCTTCACCCCATAACCATGACCTTACATTACAAGCTGATAAAGACCTTTTTTATCCTCATTTATGTGTGATTTACATTAGTGAAGAGAGAATTGCATTACAATCTTGTGGACTCATAAACTTATCTAGTTGAGTATGATTTGAATTGAAGAGACTTTGCTTGCATGTTTATAGGAAATATGTTATGCTGGATTTGAAGCTTTGATTGTTGGTATGCTAAGGGTTGTGTATGAGTGGACCAGATTATGAGGCATGTGTATTCTTTGAGGTTTAATGCAATCACTATACACTAGTGTTGAAGTAGAAATTGTCTTGCAAGTGTCATCTGACTTTGTTTAGCTCGAAGACTAGCAAAAACTTAGGTTTGGGGGTGTGATAACTCCATGGAATGTAGTTATTTGTGCCCTATATAACACTCTCTCTAGGGCATTACATTTAAGACTTCAAATTTACCAAACTAGAACCAAGTTATAAAAGATTTAATATTGTATGTACGGCTTTCAAAATTTCTTTTGCAGATAATATAATTAAACATAATAATAAAAGCACAAGTTATAATAACTGAATAATACACATCAATATACATAAGACTTGTTCTCAAAAGACGTTTATACAAGTTTTTAATAGAACAAATTGTTTCAACATAAAAAACCTAACGACAAGAATCCTCAGACAGATCTTCCTCTGTCTCCTCAGACGATAAAAACCCCAAGTGGTACGTGGTCCTACGAATAGGTGTCCGAGCATATGACACCATGGAGTCCTCTCTAGGTATGGTAACGATCACCCCATAGATCTCTAATGGGCATAGAGAACTCTAAATGTACAGAAACATCAAAAGATAGAATGGGAATCCCATGGCGGGTCCTACTAAACGTTAGGGTTAAATCCTCAATATAGATAACATGCTCCAGATCTAAGTTGATACTCCAGGCATCCATGCCTCCATGAAACTGAACTTAAACAAAACCAAAAATATCACGTCTCGACGCCATTTAAAATCTCAGAAAAATCAACACAAATAGAATGGGTGCGATACTTCCTCGTCTTCCTCACAGTCTTTACTAAACATAAACATAAAATAGAATGATACAACAAAGATGTGAGATCTCCTACATCGCATACCAACATATCAGTATAGAAACATAAATGACAGTAATGCCATTCAATTACAGAAATAACAAGTATATTCATGGTGGTATTAAATAACAGATAATTCAACAGATATAAATCACAATAATATATCAATTGACTATGCATATGCACAATGGACCAATTCCTATTCCATGGAGCTAAAACACAATTTCAGAGAGAATGATCAGAGAGACATGTCCGTAAATCATTAGCCTCAGTAAAGTGTTATCACAAATTTAGCATACACATTATGGCTTATACAAGACATTCTTCACAAGATTAGGAATAGAATAGTGCCTGGTCGAGATAGTCGGTGCGGTGCTCAATCACCACGGCCCAGTGGAGCTACCAACTGTCCACTTGTGGGATACCTGCACCCTGACCCCTCCAAAATCAACAAGTAACTCACACTACGTAATTCGCACTCGTACTTAGGTGTAATTCAACTCCTAGGCATACAGCTTTAACAAACACAGTCTAAACGGCTATCCATGCATGATCAATGATTCAATACACAAACAAATGTCAAAAACATGGTTTTCCACAAAAACAAGCCACCACTGACCAAAATCATATATTGACATCTTCGGGTCCAGTACATTAGCTCGACAACAAATTATTGTTCTTTTCAGTTGCGTAGAACTTTTATCGCGTTTTCACTATCTCATGACACTTTTGTTATGTTTTCAAATTGCGTAAATATTTTATAACGTTTTCTCAATCACATAAAATTTTTTAAATATTTTCTCAATCGCATAGCTAAAAAATCATCATTTTTAAAATGCGTAAGGTTTTAACACTATTTTTCAATCACGTAATGCTTTTATTGACTTTCTAAACTTAATTTTAAAACTTTCCAAGTTTAATATTAAATTTAACCTTAATTCCAATATTTCCTTATCAAATCCTCTCTAAGTGATATTTTCCAACGTCAAAAACTACGTTATTTTAATTAAATCATACCTTTTGAAAAATCATTATTCATTTACCTTCACTAAAACACTTTTAAATGAAAGACTCAAAAATTCAAATCATCTTTTTAACTCATTTCCTTTTTCATGACCAAAAATCAATTCCTTTCTAATCATAAAACTTTGTTCACTTCCTTCTTCAACTTGTAAAACCTTAACTCACATCCTTGTTACAAAATCAACTAAGTCCACAATTAAAATATTTTTGCCTTAGATACACTATTTTTAGTTTGATGACCGTGAGCCATATTGGTCTTTGGAACCAAAATTTTTCATCCTTCCCATATGATTCAAATCATACAACATATTTCAATCATCAAATTCTACCACAGGAAATATCATGGATACTATTAAAGCAATAAAACCACATAAAGCAAATAAATACAAATTACTAAATTTATACAAATAAGTGAATAAATGCTCACATGGATTTTTCTTCCTCACCACCATGAGTGGTTGATGAGATTAATCTCCCTCTTACCTTAGATGATGCTCAAAGCTCCTTGTATGCCTCCTTTAAGTAAACTTTCTCCACCAAGTTGTTCTTGAAACAAAATAAACACACAAGTATTAACATCTAAGGCTTGACTAGGATGACCATAGATCAAAGTTATTGTCTTAGAACTTAAAAATGAAAAGAGAAATGAAGATTACAAAACTTCACCTTAAAAACTTCAAATCTTAAGCTTGAAGAAAAAGATAGAAGATAGATGAACTAGGTGATGATCACAACACCAAAGTGTCTTAGACTAGTGTATAGGTTCAAGATATGATGTTAGTTGAAATTATGGAAGATTGGATAGTGTTTTTGGTTGCTTGGGCGTGGGCTTCAATGGAGAGAAATATGAGAGAGTTTTTGTGTTTCTTTGCTTCATGAAAGTGAAGATAGAAATGAATAAGTGAAAGACAAGTTCTAGGATTCTCCTACACTCCTTGGCCGTGGAAGTCACCAAGGTGAGTCACCAAAATTTTGAGTCATGTAGTGAGTCACATAGCTCGTCACCTAGTGAGTCATAGACATCATCTTTGACTTGTTTCTAATAGGTTCACCTTCGTGAGTCATAAGGTGTATCACCTAGTGAGTCACAAAGAACTCTCTAGAAAAAGATGACTAGCCTAAGTCTAGAATCATCTAACTAGATTTTTACCAGAAGCTATTATCCAATGGAGAAAGGCTACTGCGAACAAAATTAGTATTTATTGTCCAATGAATAATAGAACGTACCTAGATTTTATTTTTAAATTAAATCTCAAATAAAAAAAATTTCAAAAACTATTTCTAGTTTCGGGTTTAGTAAGCTCCCCCGGCCCCGCATAACAGTCTAAAATTTTTTAGCCCCAAATTTTTTTTATTTTTTCAGTCCAGCTAAAAACACACAGACAGTCCAAAAATAATAATAAAACAATCAAAATAAATCAAATAATTCATAAAAATCACAAAAATTATAAAAATCACATATAACTGAAAAACAAGAAATTCTGAGGTGTTACAACTTTCCTCCTCTAAAAAGAATTTTGTCCTCGAAATTTATTATACCTTAGAACAAATATGGATATTCCTCTTTCATCTTGTCCTCTAATTCCCATGTTGCATCTCTAGTTACATCATTCCAGATACTTTTACCAATGAAATCTCCTTTCCTCTGAGTTCCTTCACTCTCCTATCCTCGATCTTAACAGGAAGTGTTCATAGGTCAAATTCTCTTTCAATTGTACTGTATCTAGTTCTATGACATGGGTTGGTAACATGGGTTGGATTAGGAACATACTTTCGCAATTGCGACACATGGAAGACATTATGAAGGTTAGAAAGAAAATGTGGTAAAGCTATTTGATATGCTACTGGACCTATCCGATGAAAAATTTGATATGGGCCAATAAATTTGGGAGTGAGTTTTCTAGATTTAATAACCCGTCTGACCCTAGTCGTGGGTGTAACTCTCAAAAACCCATGTTATCCTTCCTCAAACTCAAGAGGTTTTCTTTTCTTATCAGCATAACTTTTCTGTCGACTCTGAGTTGTCCGCATCTTTTCCTAAATCATCTTAACTTTTTCCATCATTTATTGCAAAAGCTTAGGTCCTAACACAAAATTTTTCCCATCTTGGTACCAACACAAAGGTATTATACATCGTCATCCATATAATGCCTCATAGGGTGCCATCCCTATACTTGAATGAAAACTATTATTTTAAGTGAATTCTATCAGCGGTAAGAATTCATCCCAACTTCCAGTTTGTTCCAAAACACAAGCCCTTAACAGATCTTCCAACGAATGAATCATCCTCTCGGATTAGCCATCTGTTTACGGATGATAAGCAGAACTTAAACAAAGTTTTGTTCCCATTGCTTCTTGTAGACTCTGCCAAAACCTTGACGTAAACCTTAGGTCTCTATCAGAAATAATACTAGAGGGTACACTGTGAAGTCTAACAATTTCACTGATATACACCTGAGTTAATCTTTCCATTGAATACCTTATGTTAATTGGCAAGAAATGTACTGACTTCATAAGCCAATCAACAATCACCTATATAAAATCATAACCCTTTTGAGTCTTTGGCAGTCTAACAACAAAATCCATTGCAATATTATCCCATTTCCAGTCTGGAATAGTCAGGGGTTATAACATTCTTGAAGGTTTTTGATGTTCTATTTTAGCTTTCTGATAGACTAAACAAGATGATATATACTTAGTAACGTCTCTCTTCATTCCTTGCCACTAATACAACCGCTTCAGATCCTGGTATATCTTAGTTGTTCCTAGGTGCATACTCAACTTGCTCTTGTGGGCTTCACCGAGAATCAACTTCCTAAGCTCTAGATCACTTAGTATACAAATCTTATCTCCAAACCTTAGGATTCCATCAAGTCCCTCCTTAAATTCTGACATAACACCTTGCTTTACTAGCTCCTTCTCGTTTTAGAAATATTGGTCACTACTTTGCTTCTCTTAAATTTCTTCCATCAAATCATTTGAGATAGTAATCATATTCAAGCAAATCCTTTTCGATGTCAATTCCACAGATAACCGCATATCCTTGAATTTTTCTATTAATTCACTTTCCTTGATCATTATAGCAGAAACACTAAGCATCTTTCTACGCAAGGCATCTGCTACGACATTCACCTTTCCAGGATGATACTAAAGTTGAAAACCATAATCTTTCAAAAACTCTAACCACCTTATTTGCCTCATGTTCAACTCCTTTTGATCAAACATATATTTTAGACTATTGTAATCGTTGTAAATGTTGAATGTTGCTCCATATAGAAAATGCCTCCAGATTTTCAACACAAACACAACAACAGCTAACTCTAGATCATGCGTAGGGTAATTCTTCTCATGCACTTTCAACTGCCTTAAAGCATATGCTACTATCTTTCTATTCTGCATAAGCACACATCCTAAACCTTGATATGAAGCATCACAATACACCTCAAAAGGTTTGTTGGGATCAGGTAGAATCAATACTGGCGAAGTAGTCAATATTCTCTTCAACTCTTGGAAACTTTCCTCGCATGCATCACTCCATGTAAAAACTTGATTCTTTTGCATAAGCTATGTGAGAGGTTCTGCTATCTTGGAAAATCCCTCGATAAACCTTCGATAATAACTAGCTAATCCAACAAAACTACAGATCTCCGTTACAGTCTTTGGTCTTTCCCATTGGAGAACTGTTTCAACTTTCAACGGATCCACCTCAATTCCTTCCTTAGAAATTACGTAACCCAAAAATTGGACTTCCTCTAACCAGAACTCGCACTTAGATAGCTTAGCACACAACTTCTTCTCCTTCAAAATTTGAAGAACCACAATGAGATGTTCAGCATGTTCCTCCTGACTTCGAGAATAGATCAGAATTTCGTCAATAAAGACAATGACAAATCTGTCTAGATAGGGACAAAAGATCCTATTCATGTAATCCATGAATACAAAAGGAGCATTCATTACCCCGAATGGCAACACAATATGTTCATAATGCCCATAATGCATTCGAAAAGCTGTCTTAGGAACATCCTCTACTTTCACATGGATCTGATGATAACCAGAATGTAAATCAATCTTGGAGAATACAACGACTCCCTTCAGTTGATCCATCAAGTCATCTATCCTCAGAAGTGGATACTTGTTCTTGATCATGACCTCATTCAACTGGCGATAATCTACACACAAACAAGAAGATCCATCCTTTTTCTTAACCAATAGCACTGGAGCTCCCCACGGTAATACACTTGGTCTCACAAACTGCTTTCCCAATAGGTCCACCAGCTGCTGTTTGAGTTCAACTAACTCTGACGGTGACATCCGGTATGGTGCCATTGATATAGGACTAGATCCTGGTACAAGATCAATAGAAAGTTCTATTTCTCTTTCCGGTGATGGTCTAGGTATATCATCAGGAAAAACCTTAGGAAACTCATTGACTACAGGAATAGCATTCACATCTTCCTTACTCGTAACCTCCAAAGAAGATAATAATGTGTATCCTTGAGCTCTTTCCCTCAAGAAAACTTTGACTTGGTTGACCGTTAAAAATCCAGAAATCTCAATCTCAGGAAAAACTAAAGACATATTGGAACAATCTAACAAGATATGGTTAGAAGATAACTAATCTATTCCTAAAATTACGTCTATTTGAGAAAGAGGTAAACAAATCAAATTAACAAAAAATGTTCAGTTTTTAACAGAAATAGGACAGTTTAAATATACTTGAGTAGTAACAACTGGCTTAACAGTAAGAGTAGAAGCAATCAAATCAAAAGGTAATGAAGACACAGATAACCCTAATCGATGTACACAGTTGTAAGCAATGAAAGAATGGTTGCCCCCGAATCATACAGTACAGTTAAAAGATTACCCCTTATGGCATAATCTCCCATAATCAGATCTTCAGATTGGGAGGCTTCTGCTCCACTCATAGTGTAAACTCTTCCTCATGCCCAAGGTCTTACAACACATACATTGCTAATAGAAGGCTCCGCCTTTAGTTGATTACAATCTTTGGAAATATGTCGTGGCTTTCTGCATCTGAAACAAATAATCCCCTTGATCATGCAATCCTTCGTTAAGTGGCGCTTTCCACACTTCAAGTATTTTTACGAAGATGCCATAGTCTGACCACATTTATTGCTACCAGAACTTCCTCCACATGATCTTTGTTGAGATTGATTTCCCAGCGGTCACCAATACGGCTTTTGTTGAAAACAATTGGCATTGCTACTCCTTCCCCTTTGGAACTGAGATGGTCCAAAGTTACAATTCCTCATGTCTCGAGATTGGTCCAACTCCTCAATCCAGCGACACTTATCATGCAAAGCTAGGAATTGGTCAATCCCCAAAGGTAACTCCGCTCGCTTCAAATCGTGCCTCAAATAGAAAGTCCAAAAAAAATAATAAAATAATCAAAATGAATCAAACAATTCATAAAAATCACAAAAATCATAATTGAAAAACAAGAAATTTTGGGGTGTTACAACACTTCCCCTCTAATATGAATTTCATCCCTGAAATTCTCATACCATAGAACAAAAATGGATATTACTCTTTCATTCTGTTTTTTGGTTCCCACGTTGCATCTCCAGTCGCATCATTCCAGGTCACCTTTTCTTCTTCCGTCATTTGTTGCACAAGAGATATAGATGCAAACAAATCCTAAATGAGTTCAGTCCTACCAGCTGGACTCCTTACTAAAAGAACTCATATCTTCTAGAATACCTAGGTGAAGTCATAGTTTCCTGTCCACACAGAACATTACATATCGAGTAGGCCAATCCTCAATATCATGTAATTGTGTAATAGTAGCTACTAACATTCAACTTATGGCAAGTCATGCATTCCTTTTCCAACATCTTAACTAAGAGACAAGGAAGTGCACAACACACAGAGAACTTCTAACATGCCTAAGCATAGTCAGTCCATACCCCGGCTGAACAAGATGAAATGCTCTGATACCACTGATGTAACACCCGAAATTTAATGACCATAGTATAATCGCCATTACACCACAGTCATTAAATTCAAGCCTGCTATAACAGTGACACATTTCCAAATTTAACCATTATACATATATAGAAAATATGAGCCACAAATGAATATCTTTATTACACAACACCATAACATCCTCCAAAGGAAATTACATTCCAGATATAAGTATATAGCATAAAACATAACACATACAAAATGTAAAACTTACTTATTCAAAAACATATATCTAGCTACCACAACCAAGCCTAAACTGGCCCAAGCCAAAACGTCTAAAGGGAAAGATCCTCCTCAGATTCGTTATCAGATAAAAGCTCTAGCTATGTAGCAGTATTGAACGAAGAAGATTTTGCCTTGCCACTATCATGGTCTTCATAGGTTGTAAATATAAAACAGAACCAACAAAACAATACAACAAAGAGGTGAGATCCCTAACATCGCATACTAGCATAGCAGTAAAGAAACGATACATACAACAAAACCATTCAATACAAAAATAACAGGTATAATAATGGCATCAATAAAGTAAATAATTCAACAAACATATGTCATAACAATACCATACCACAACATTACTATATCACAACAATGTGAATGTTGACTATGCATATGAACCATATGTATACTGACTATGCCACATCCACAATGGACCAAACCCTACTCCATAGAGCTAAAACCAACCTTCGGAGAGAATGATCTAGAAAACATATCTGTATATCGTCAGCCTCAAATCAAGTGCTATAATTTTCTCATGTGCGCATCGTGGCTTATACAAGACATTCTACACCAGATCGTGAATAGGAATAGTGTCTCGTTGAGATCGTCAGTGCATTTGCATTGGTTGCTATGGCACAATAGCGCTATTCAACTGGCCACTTGTGGAATTTCGTGCCCTGATGTCCCCAAGATCACTCATAGATCTTCACTACATAATTCGCACTAGCACTGATGTGTAAGTTCATCTCCTTGGCAAACATCCTCAACAAACATAGTCTACATGACTTTCAATGCATGATCAAATGCCTCAATAAATTATTTATTAACAACGTGCTTTTCCATAAAAACAAGCCATCACTGGCTATACAGTCTTTTTAACCTCAATGGGTACAGCAAATTGCTGTTTTTCTCAATCGCAAAGCACTTTTATTGCGTTTTGACAATTGCGTAACACTTTTGTTATGTTTTCAAATCGCGTAAAGATTTTCTAATGTTTTCTCAATCGCGTAGTTAAAAAATCATCATTTTTGAAATGCATAAGGTTTTACCACTATTTTTCAATCGCGTAAAACATTTATTGACATTCTAAATTTTATTTTGTGACTTTCCATATTTAATAAAAAAATTTGAACTTTATTTCCAATGTTTTATTTCCAAATCTCCTCTATGTGATATTCTCACAAAATCTTTGTTAGTTTTATTGAATCAAACCTTATAAAATAAAATCTTTCAGCGGGCTCAAAATCCAGATGAACGAGTTATACGTTGGTATCCCCAATGCGCTCAAAATCCAAATGAATGAGCTAGATGTTAGTAACTCCAAGTTTTCAAACTATCATACAAACATATTTTTCATTATCATGGCCGAAAATCACTTAGTGTTCAATGATAAAAATTTTATTCATCTTCCTTTTCCATTACCATAGCTAAAAACTTTCTTTAAACAAAATACCTTAAATTTAAGACCATCTTTCAAACTTATTTCCATTCTTTTTACTAAAACTCTTTTAAATAAAACACTCTAAATTTCACACTATCATCCAAATTTATTTTCCACTACTTGACCAAAAATCCATTCATTTCCAATAATAAAACTTTGTTCATTTCCTTTTTCACTTGTAAATCCTTAATCATTTTCTTTGTCACCTAATCATCTAAATCCACAATCAATAAAACATTTTTAACTCGAATTACCCAAAATAGGCATGATAGCCAAGAGCTCTAATGGTCATTGGGACCAAAAATTCTTTCCATTCCAACATGATGCATAGTAAGCAACATACTTCAATCATCAAATCATGCTATAGCAAATTCATACATAAATTTCAAAATCATATCACCACATATAGCAAAATAAATACCCATAGCAATTTCATGCATACTATCAAAACAATAAAATCACACATAATCATTAAGCAATAAAATCACACATAGCCAAAAAGCATAAACCAATAAATTTACACAACCAAGTGAATAAATCCTCGCATGGATTTTTCACCTACAAGCACAAAATCCATTTCTCACCACCAAGATTAGCCGATGAGGTTAATCTCCCTCTTACCTTAGATGAAGATCAAAAAGCTCCATAGTTGCCTCCTTGGAAGAAAACATCCACCACCAAACAAGCCCTTAAAACAAACAAGCACACAAACATTAATTCTAAAGCTTGATACAAGATGACCATTGATCAAGTTTATGGTCTAGGACTTTGAAAATAAAGGTTAGAAGTGAAGATCAAGAACTTCACCTAAAAGCTCTCAAACTTTGGCTTGAAGAACAAAGGTGAAGATGGATGAATTTGAAGATGGTCACGACACAAAAGTGTCTTAGAATGGTGTTTAGATTCAAGATCAAGGGTTAGGTAAAATTAAACAAGCTTGGATGGTATTTTGGTGGGTGTTGGCTGTGAATCTCAAAGGAGAGAAAAAGAGAGTTTTTGATTCATAAAAGAGAGAGATGAGAATGGTCACAATATCAAAGTGACTCCATATGATGCCTAGCTTCAAGATATGTGATTGATTTAAATTAAACAAAGGTGAAGAGTGTTTATGGGAGGTGTGGCCATGAGACACAAGGAGAGAAAATATGAGAGAGTTTGGTCTTTGTTTCTTGAAAAGATGATAAGATGAATACAAAGAGAGCTAAGTAACCAAAATGCCTTCATCAAACTTGCTCTAGAATCCTCCTTGGTCGTGAGTCACCTAGTGCAAGGTGTCCAAACTTCTCTTGTAAGCTTCCTTTTTATTGGTTCTCAAAGGTGAGTCATAACCATCATATTTGACTTCCACCAAACTTAGCTTGTAAGTTTGCTCTCCATTGGTGCACAAAGATCAGTCATGATAAAAACTTGGCTTTCCTTCTCATTGGTCCAACAAGCAAGTTGAGTCACAAAAGGTGAGTCACCAAGGGTGATTCACATAATAAGTCACATGGTGAATCACATAGTGAGTCACATAGCCACTAATGTTGACTACATCCAATTGGTTCACCATAAAACATGCATTAAGAGCTTGGTGACTAGGTTCATGACTAATCACCTAGCTAGATATTTACAAGAAGATATTTATCGGTAGTTATTAACCAATAGATAAAAGTTACTGCTAGCAAAATCAGTGGTTATTGTCCAATGGATAATAAAATGTACCTATATTTCATTTTTAAATCAAATCTCAGATAAATAAAAATTTCAAAAACTATTTACGGTTTCGAGTTTAGTAAGCTCCACGGCCCCGCATTAACAGTCCAAAATTTTTCAGCCCCAAATTTTTTTTTTCTGGCCTCGCTTCAATCACATAGAAAGTAAAAAAAAAAATAATAAAATAATCAAAATAAATCAAACAATTCACAAAAATCATAAAAATCACATATAACTGAAAAACAAGAAATTTTAGGGTGTTACAAAATTTATTTATTTTATTATAAATAGTCATTTTACAATATTTGTGATTTTTGTGAATTTTTCTGAATTTTTCAAAGAACACAAAATATTTTAATATTATTCTTCATTTTACGTGTAAACTGCACGGAGCCAAGGAAATGAGATATTTTTCTCGAGAACCTTGATCTGTGGAAACGTCGACGGGGGATCTTACTAAACCCGAGGTTGGAACACGGTTTACGAGGTTTCATATTTTTCGAGAATTTTATCTGATAAAATTAATCGCTGTGTAATTTTTTTCTGCTGGACAGTTAATAATGACTTCTGTCAATTGTAACCATTATCCCTTGGATAATAGCATGTGTTAGAAATCCTATCACCTTATCCTAATGTAATCTACTTTATGTCTAATCAAATTCACTTTAATTCAAAAATACTATATTTTAATCAAGCTTCTCATGGAAGCTTGGTCCACAAATGACCAAACTACCCTAAGCTTGTAGGAGAAGCCATTCACTCCCTCTCTCTCTCCTCATTGCCGCAGCACATGGTGTCCATGGGGGAGCAAATTTTGCTTCTCACACTTAACACTCCTCGCTCAAAATTTACACACATTTCTACTATCACTTTCTCTCTCTTTAATTTTTATTTCCATTTTCTCCAACTTCTCTCTTCTTCTCCTTCACCCTCTCCATGGTTTTGCAGCCCCCCATTGGTGACCATTCTTCATTTTCTTGTTTCATCATCACCATTCCTACACTTCTCTTTCCATTCTCAACATATTCTCTTTGAAGATTTTCTCTTAAATCCATCATCTTCATCATCTTTTTCTAAGAACAAAGCTTGAAGCTTTGAGGTAAAGCTTCCATTTTTCTTTCTTCTTCTCTTTATTTTCGTGACCCTTGATCACATTGGTGACCAAGGATTCATCTTTCTCCAAGCTTGGTTATTGATTCTTTGTGTTTGGTTTTCTAGGGTTTTTGGAGAGCCAAAACCAAACCACCAAGAGCAAGCAAGGAGGTGATTTTCGTGTTCTTCCTTTAGGTAAGAGGGAGATTTACTCACTTCAACTGTTATTGGTGGTGAGAAGACCTTTGTGTGGTTGTTGATGGAGAAATCCATAATGGATGCTCACTTTGTTTGATTTTTTTTTCATGTTTTGTGTGTTCTTGATTGAGACTAAAGTTTGGTTGTTATAAATGCTTTGATAATAATGGATTGGATAAATGGAAATTTTAGGGTTTCCTATTACCTTATGGAGGTCAATGTTTTGACTAAATTTTTAGGGATTTGAATTTGATTTTTGTACAACATGAGGCTTATGTGATTAGGTATTAAATGATTAAGGCATGAAATGGAAAAATTGGACTCTTGATGTCTTAGGGAGGCTCATGGCCTCTAAGGGATTTTTGGAATCTAAGTGGTGCTTTTGTACATCCTTGGGAATTAAACAATTTAGACATAAGAAATTTATAATGTGATGGAAGAAATTGATTGAGTAATGGCTCTTGAGAAGCCACGATTTTCAAGAGTTTTTGATCCAAAATTTGCATAATTGATCAAGACTTAGGAAATTAAGAATGTTGGATTCATAATATGGAATTATGGTATGTGTTGAACCGTGTATATGAAATGTTGATATTAAAAATGGATTGTATGGAATTGTGAGTCCATGTGGGACTAAGTACTTATTGACGTGTATTTGATTAAATTGTGGCATGATGTTGTTGAGGATTGACTATATGCCATTGTGGTATGTTCCATGAGAAATATATTGTTAATGAATATGCATGATATGCATTGTGTTATGAGGAACATACAATTGATGAACATACATGATGTAAATTGAGTCATCATGCATATGTGATGTCTATTGGACTTTGTTGGAAAGGCGATGTATGCCTAGGAGATTGAATTACACCTTAGTGCGGGTGCGAGTAGACTAAGCATGGGTCATAGTGGTTGACCTTGGGGGCGTCGGGGTGCGAGTGTCTCACAATAGACAGTGGTAGCTCCACTGGGGCCGTGGGACAGACCGATGCAAACACACCGATGATCAGGACTGAGACACTGTCCTATATCGCGATCAATTGTTGAGGTGTCATGTATAAGTCATATTCCACAAATTGCTATTTTTATGTGAAAACACTTTATTTTAAGGCTAACGAGATACTGGCATGACTCCTTGATCATTCTCTCCGAATATTGAGGTCTAGCTCCATGGAGTAGGATTTTTGGTACCATGTGCATTGTGCATTGTCAGTCTCATATTTCATTGAGCATGAGTACCTATGACTGTTAAACTATCTGTTTTTGATACTGCAATAATTATCTGATTAATAAACTGTTTACTACCTGAGATTCTGTTATTATTTCTCTTTTATTGGTTACTTGATTATTACTGTTAATTTTATTATTACTGTCGATGAATATATGTGTTGTAATGCTATGTGGGCACCCAGCGCTGTTCTGTTTTCTTACTGCCATATTGGTATTGAATGTTGGATGTCTCACCTTTTTTCTGTATATTCGGTACTCTTATTTTAAATTATGTACTTCTGAGAAGACGTTCGAGAAGAAGAGGAAGCGTCTGAATTTCTTGGTTTCTAGCCCGATTACGAATAGTGCTATTTGAAGATGTCTTCACGTCCATGCCGATTTTTAGGTTACGCGAGGATGACCTTTCATGGAGGTCCCAACTGTTGGCACATTAACTTACGCATGGACCGATGCATCTATCACGGGGAGCTGACAGTGTCATTGGCTTGGGGTCACTATGACCCGCCTGTCTTTGATTTTACTACTTTTGTTCACTTAGAGTTTTACCTACCTATTAGAGATTTGTGGGATGATCTTTATTATACCCCACGAGATGATTCATTTCTCTCTACTGCTCGAGCTTCTGCTCGAAATTTGGTCACTCCGATGGTGATTTCATCGGATGAGGAGGACCCTGAGGAGGATCCTGCTATGGTTCCTTCTCGTCAGTCTTAGGGGCTGATATTGTCAGTGGCTACTGATGGCTATTCGTATATCTTTTTGAGAAGCATGACGTTTTACTATTGTGATGGGTTGTATATGTTGTAAACATCTTGGGGGTGGGTAAAGCTTTTTGCTTTTTGTACACATGTTGATGTAATTAAAACAGGCTTGATACTATTGTATTTATATATTGTGAATGTATGATTTCCTTTCATATTAATTTCTGTTGTGTTATATTTATTTTTCGTTTTAATAACAAAAAAATAATAATATAGTAAGTAATAATATACGTACATTTTCAATACCCGATATATGCACACTTATGATTGAAGAAGTCTAATTATATACTAAATGAACCGGGTCTTAATTTATTAGTGTATTTATATTTTTCGCATTTTCTTTTCATTTTACTATGGTGTGACGTTCCTTCTTCTCCCAGAAAAAGGGGCGTTACATTACAAAAATACCTTGAGAATTTTGATAGGCTTTCAAACCTAGCAGCGTACTCACTGACAGTCATTCCTCCTTGTCTTAGATCAAGGAATTCTATTTCCTTAGCATGCCTCATACTGGCTGGAAAATATTTCTCCAGGAAATTGTTCTTAAAGACTTCCCATGTGATCATCCTTCCCTCAGCTTCTAACAATTGTTGCGTTTTTGCCCACCAATCCTCATCATCACTAACAAGCATAAAGGTAGCATAAGTTACCTTCCTCTCGTCGATACATCCCATTCCTCTAAATATTTTCTCTAACTCATTGATCCAAAGATTTACTTTCTCTAGATCAAATTATCTTTTAAATTGTGGCAGATTGTTACGACGAAACCACGACAAATTCTGAGCTTTAGTGGTCGCTTCCTGCTGTTGGGCAGCCCTTTGGTTTTGTTGTACTATAACATCTTCCATCCTCTGCATTGCTTCAGTAACTACAGCTATACCGTCATGTCCAGTATTCACACGTGCACCTCTATCACGAGCCATCACTTTCCTCTGAAATCAGACTAATCAAAATATAATGAAAAATCAAATATAGTCATTTCAAACAATAATGTCTCCTTTCGGAAACCAAACACAGAGAATCACACAACACAAACAAGACAAACTTAACCACAAAACCCAAAAGACTCAAACCAGGGCTCTAATACCAACTAATGTAACATCATCCCTAGGGCATTACATTTAAGACTTTAAATTTACCAAACTAGAACCAAGTTATAAAAGATTTAATATTGTATGTACGATTGCGGATAATATAATTTAACAGAATAATAAAAGCACAAGTTATAATAGCTGAATAATACACATCAATATACATAAGACTTGTTCTCAAAAGATGTTTGTACAAACTTTTTAACAAAACATAAGCTATTTCAACATAAAAGACCTAACGAGAAGAATCCTTAGACAGATCTTCCTCTGTCTCCTCAAACGATAAAAACGCCAGGTGGTACATGGTTCTACGAACAGGTGTCCGAACAGATGACACCATAGAGTCCTCTATAGGGGTATAGTAACGATCACCCCACAGATCTCTAATGGGCATTGAAAACTCTAAATGTACAAAAACATCAAAAGACATAATGGGAACCCCATGGTGGGTCCCACTAAACATTATGGTCAAATCCCCAACATAGATAACACACTCCAGATCCAAGTTGATACTCCAGGCATCCATGCCTCCATGAAACTAAACTTGAACAACAAAAAATACCACATCTCGACACTATTCTTAGAAAAATCAAACAGAATAGGTGCGATACTTCCTCATCTACCTCACAGTCTTTACTATGCATAAACATAAAACAAAATGATACAACAAAGAGGTGAGATCCCCTACATCACATACCAACATGGTAGTACAAAAACAGAAATGACAGTAATGCCATTCAATTACAAAAATAACAAGTGTATTCACAGTATTAAATAACAGATAATTCAACAGATATACATCACAATAATATAACAATTGACTATGCATATGCACAATGGACCAATTCCTACTCCATGGAGCTAAAACACAATTTCGAAGAGAATGATCAGGGAGACATGTCTGTATATCGTTAGCCTCAACAAAGTGCTATCATAAATTTAGCGTACGCATTATGGCTTATACAAGACATTCTTCACAAGATCGGGAATAGAATAGTGCTTGGTCGAGATCGTCGGTGCGATGCTCAGTCACCATGGCCTAGTGGAGCTAGCAACTATCCACTTGTAGGATACCCACGCCTCGACGCCCCTAATATCAACAAGTGACCCACACTACGCAATTGGCACCCGCACTTAGGTGTAATTCAACTCCTAAGCATACAACCTTAACAAACATAGTCTAAACGGCTTTCCATGCATGATTAATGATTCAATACACAGACAAATGTCAAAAATATGGTTTTCTACAAAAACAAGCCACTACTGGCCAAAACCATATATTGACATCTCTGGGTCCAGTACGTCGGCCTGATAGCAAACTGTTGTTCCTTTTAGTTGCATAGCAATTTTATCGCGTTTTCACAATTGCATAACACTTTTGTTACATTTTCAAATTGTGTAAACATTTTCCAACATTTTCTCAATCCCGTAAATTTTTTTAAATGTTTTCTCAATCGCGTAGCTTTAAAATCATCATTTTTGAAACGCATAAGGTTTTAACTCTATTTTTCAATCACGTAATGCTTTTAATGACTTTCTAAACTTAATTTTAAAACTTTCCAAGTTTATTATAAAATGTAACCTTAATTCCAATATTTCCTTATCAAATCCTCTCTAAGTGATATTTTCCAACATTGTTCACAAAAACTACGTTACACTACTAGAATCTTCAGATTTAGATATGGAACAAATTCCATCTCTAAATGTGTAAAATTTCATCTCTAAATATTTATAGAAGAAAATTGCTCCATCTCTAAAATTGGCATCTCTAAATATTTAGAGATGGAAAATAAGTTCCGTCTCTAAGTTAGAGATGGAAAAGGTCTGTCTCTAACTAAAAAAATTTCATCTCTAATTAGAGACTAATATTGTCTCTAAAATATAATAATGATTAATTTAGAGACGACACTGTTCTATCTCTAATTTCGTTTCTAAAATTAGAGACGAATTTTTTCGTCTCTAATTTTTAAAAAAATATTTAAAAAAAATAGGCATCTAGTTGTGATTTTCCATAACTAGACGCCTTCATTTTATTAAAAAAAAATATATTTTCCTGTGCATATAATTATCCAAAATCAAAATTTACCAAAAATCACAATAAATAATCAATCAATATAATTATCCAAGCAACTATAAAAGATATCAAAATAGTTAAAAATATATGAAATAGTTACAATATCTTATGCATACCATTAATTAATATTACATTTTGCAAGTAGACTTTTCTCTAACTTATACAATTACAAGTAATGCAACTCAAAGTTAAAAAAAAGTAATAAAAAATACATGTTACTATTTTATTCCCAAAAATATGTTAGCAACTAAGAAATTATTTTTGCATGGACAAGAATCTGATTGGCCTCAATTCACATTAATGTCCTGCTCTAGCTTTTCAAGAGAAGATATTGTCCAGTCCTTGTCAAGAAGCTCCAGCAAAACCAACTGGAAGTCCACAAGCAAATTATGAATCACATAAAATACCTCATTCAATTTCCTCAATCTTTACAGAGTACAAACGTAATTCAAAGACAAAGCCACACACTACACAGAAATTGCACAAACAAGTGCATTACAATCAAAGAAAGGGCACAAGTGATGTACACTATAATCATACCAAGAAACTAAGTTAAAATAGCTATCTAATCACTTGGGAAATATATATATATATATATGACTTTTAGAAAAAAAAAAAGGCACAACTATCCAGATTCTATTATAAAAATCGAATTCCATTATGCTTACAGTATTAGCTACACAATATGCTTTTGAACTGCTAACCAATATTATATACTTTGAACTGCTAACCGTTTTCTATGCACGTTCGGCTGCTCCACACATTTGAACTTCTTCACTATTTGTTTAAGAGGCAAAAGGTGTCTTATGGACATGGATATAACTCCTAGTTTTATCTTCATACAAGATACATAAAATTTAATAAAATCATAATTTATTCTAGTTCAAATTCATATACTAATATAGTTTTTTTTCCATTTTAATACGACATCATGTTAATTAATCAGAGCAATCTTGTAGTTATCAAAACAAAGCCAAATTATTTGCCCAAAAAAGAAACGAAGCCAAATTAAAATATTCATTTTTCCTTTTTTTTAATTCTTATCGAAATATATCATCATTGCATCCAATTATTGTACCACGAAAATCATTACAACTAATTATTGCCCAGCGTCAGTGCACATGTTCTCTTTGTTGTTTGATATTATATACCTGCTCTTATATGTGTAATTTAAGTAAAATCTTCTTAATAGAAAGAGATTTACTTTTTTTTCTCATATTTTTTCTTTCTTAAGCTCAAATATCCTAATAGGGTCCTTCTTAACCAAGCCATTGACATACCTAGAAGCTAATAAGAAGAGCAGACAAAGTAGCACAAAGATCGTGGTCATTTAGCTACATAGGAATGACCTATATATCAAGCAAGGATATTCACAATGATGCTTAATGGGTTATAGAGGGATATCAAGAGAGCACTGAGGGGAAAGATAGACAGTGGAAAAAGTCATCATACATAAGTAACGGGAAGTAAGAAGTATGATAAACATGTCTTTTACCATTGCTTTCATTGAAAGATTAATGACTGAGGTTTCTTCAAATGCATACCATTCAAATGGAGACACCGTAACACAATTGACAAACATCTTAGAATTGGCTATAACATGAACGAAGCTACTAAAGAATAGTAAATATTGGAGGAAATATGTAACATTTATTAAACTAACCTTGGTAATTTGATTCTGAAGATAGTACTGAGGGTCTATTAGTATGCTGTTCTCTAGAACATAGATTGGATCCTCTGATCTCTCATAAGCCAGATTTTCTTACACAATCTGGTTTTAAAACAAGAGGAGGGGGAATGTGATATTACCTTGGCACCTTTTGTAGCTTTAATAATAACATAAGGTACTCTGTCCCCAACATTTGGAGCAGTGGCAACATCTCCTTGTCAATTACAAAATCAAATAAAATATACTTATGGCCTTGAAAATAGAAACATCACAAGGTCAATATGCCTAAGACAATAAATATAATATTATAGATGTAATAAACAATGCATGGTTAGTTTACCAAACATTAGGTACATCATCTTACGAGATATGAGCTATGAGCAATGACAATACAAAATGCCAGCATCTAGATTAAAGTATGATTTGTGGCTTCTTTTAATATACTTTTTCATGTTTCATGTATGATGCATTGTGCATATGATCTTGTACTTTCTCTCCCCAAGTTCATAGCCTCTTCTATAGTAGAAACACCAAATTGTACCAAGACCAAATCTGTGTCTCCATATATTACCTAGTAGCAAGAATTGCATTTCTTTGTAAAACATCTGACATTAAAATATGGCTAATCGTTTATGGTAGTAAAGCATGACAACAAGCTTAGACATTAAATTTAAGAAAATAGATGCATAACCGGAAATGTAAAATTACTAGCAAGGATGGAGAGTTTTATGCTGTTGGTTCAATGTTAAAACTTTCCATGCCAAAATACAGCATTATAGAACTAGAGATTATCAAATTTGTTGGAAACTAGACAAAATCCAGTAACCAAATTTGCTGTCTACTTGTGATGTCAAAAGAGTGAAAAAAAATATACTACCTTTATCACCAGTGGACTGAGGAAGATCTAGGCTTTGGCTAATGTTGCTGTAAGAATAAGGAGGAAAAACTTTAAGTGAAGTTGTGATATGTTCACATACTCAAGCTCTAGAAACAGAAGCTTTTGGTTCTCTATAACTTTAACGGCCTAGTAGAAGGAAGAGGGAAGAAAAGAAAACATACCCAAGACAGTCAAGCAGTAAGGATATGACTTCAATTCTCTGGTTGTGACGTTGGAGGACCCCAATGATGGCATCACTAGCAGATGATTGGCTCTTATCTGAAGAGTAAACAAGACTAACCAATGCAGACAAGTACAATGAAGGGTCTGCAAAAGTAAGTAATTCAACAATAAGAATGTGCCACTATAAAAATTTAAAATATAGAAATAAAATTACAAAAAAAGATAAATAGTTTTAATGGGTGAACTCGTATTGTTTCTGTAATTTTTTTTACTTCTTTCAACTTTCATTTTGATTACTTTTTGTTGAGAACTGATGTGATGAAGCTAACTGCAATGATGGAAGTACCCCAAACTATAAACCCTCCACAAAAAAGATATAGCATACAACATCTCTACAAACCAGATAGTTAGAAAATAATGCTCTTCTCATACGAAAACTTCAAATGGTGATTTATATATTTTTATTGTTGAACAAACAATATTACCAAATCCCTTTGTACTGCTACATCCTCAGAAGTCCTATGTTTGGTGTGATCACCATAAGGACTAGAACTTATGGGTTTGCTCTAGGAGAATGCTTCAACAACACTAGAGAATTTCTCTCGAATCTTTTTCCCAGTTGAAAGAAGTAATTGCATGACTAAGGATTATATAAGAAGGAATTTGAGAAAAGTAATTTAGTTTTAATATTCATGTGAGCACTGAAAAAGATATTATAGTTGACTACTTTTATTTTCTGGAAACCAAAAGAGGAAGGCACAACATATATTAAATTCAATATCCCTAACCACCCACTTATCAAAATTCAAATGCAACATCAAACTCACTATTTTCCAGGTAAAAGTAGAGGCAACAAAGTCTTTTAAAGAATTCCTTGATCATGAATTTATCTATATCATGTCCATTAAATGATTTGCTCTCATATCATCCTAGTCTAGTAATGGACTATTGTAATAAAATTTCCAAATTCCATGTGACAAATAAAGAGATTCACTCACTCCCCAATTTTATTATCACTTATAATGTCATTTCTGATTATTTCTTAATCTCATCTGGAGAGTAACAAAAACAGAACAATGAACTAACCAAGTATAGCAGAGGAGAGGAAAAGAATGACTTATATTGTATTTTCTAATAAAACAAAACAAAAAAAGTCCATCCAAATAGTTCCACACAATCTAAGTGATAGAGTTATCGGTGCAAAATCGAGCCACAAACCCCAGAGCAGAGAATCAAAGAGTTGTTCTATGTGTGTGTGTTGTAGTTGCAGGCAATCAAAGCTGTTGTTTTGTGACAATCTTAATCTATGTCTGAGAGAATGGGAACCCTTTTATAAAGGAGAGCTATGAGCTATATCTACTAATAGAAATGTGATTAAGAGAAAAATAAAAAAACTTTGTGTTCGATTCAAGATCTTTCTCGCATCTTGTAACACCACAAATTTTCTAACTATTTGACAGTAATAACAGAATTCTACTGTTTAGTGATTTTTGTATATTGTAAAATTATTTTGAGTGTTTCGTGAATACATTTGATCATTTTGTGTGATTTACTCCGTGTCAGAAAAATGATAATTTTCGGGTCGGGGAAAATCTTACGTATTTTATTTATATCTGTCGATTCTGAATTAATTTTTCAAATCTGATTTGATTTTCATGAATTTCATAATATTTATGATTTTTGTGAATTTTTGTGAGATTTTATATTTCTCTGATTATTTTAATATTATTCTCGGGTTGTATGCGGGCCCGGGGCAAGTCCAGAAAAATGAAAATTTTTCTATGGCCAGAAATTTTTGTACTGTTGAGATGGGGACAGGGAATCTTACTAAACCTAAATCCGGAAACAGTTTTTGAAATTTTCTTTTACTGTGTTTTGTACTGTATTTAATTATCGGGTAATACAAACTACAGTAAATAATTGTCCGAAGGGTAATAGTAGATAAAAATAAATATTATACTGCTTAGTCAACTTTAGTAGTTATGATAGCTTTATGACGGACCAATAGGAAACAAGCTTGGTGAGGAAGGCTTTGGATATCCACCATTGATTTAATCAAGGGTGGAGATTGGTCTCACAAAGTGGCTAGGACCATTTGTGACCATTGGATGAAAAGTATGAAGAGTAAATCTTGACCCTTCATTTTGGAGATACATCTAATGGCTAGGATTTCAAGGAGGAAAGATCCAATGGCTTAGATTTAGACTTATGATTTTAGGAGCTATAACCTAGAAGCTACAACAACATCAACCATTGATTTGATCAACGGCTAACAATGCCCAAAATGGTGGCTAATGAACTTGGACACAACCCTAGAGAACAAGGGGGGTTCGATTTTTTAAGACCATTTAGCTATAGGAAGCTTTTCATTTCATGCAAATTAGTCATCTTTCTCAAAAACCTAAAGCTCTCAAAAATTTTCTCTCCTTTTCTCTTATTCTAGCTCACGGCCAAAGCACCCAAGAGCACCTTCCATCACTCTATAATTTTAAACAACCACATATCTTGAATCCTTACCTCAATCCAAGAACCTTTGTAGTTTGGTCCAAGTCCTAGATTATTCATCTTCAAGGACTTTCTTCAAGATCAAGCTCTAGGGGTTTTAAGGTGAAGTTATGGAAACTTCACTCTTTATCTCTTTTTCATGTTCTAGACCATGATTTGATCCATGGTCTTTCTTGTTCAAGTTTGATATGCTAATAAACTTGTGTTTTGTTTTGTTTTGTTTTTAAGAACCTTTTGGTGGTGAATCACTTGTTCAAGGAGCAAACCAAGGAGCTTTGGAGGTTTCTCCAAAAGGTAAGAGGGAGATCCATCTCACCAACCAAGTATGGTGGTGAGAGATGAATCTTGTATTTGATGGATGGTGAATCCATGTGAGGATTCATATCCATGGTTATGTAATTATTTGTGGGTGTTTATGTGGTTTATGTGCTTTGCATGATTTATTTGTGCTTGCCTATTTAGTATAATTTTTTTATTGCTTTTATGGTATACTTGAAATATAATATGTTGATTATATGTTATGTATGCCATAATGATTGTTGGAAAGGAAATAAATTTTTGGTTCCAAAGACCATGAGGATTTCGGCCTCAACACCTCAAAATAGGTGTTTCCAAACTAAAATTTTCATGAATGGTAAAAATGAATGTTTATAAAGGAAAGGAAAAAGAAAAGATGGATTGGTTTCAAAGACCAAGTGTTCATGATTTTTGGAGGAATTTTAATGGTTTTGTTTATGTAAAAACATGAATGGAACTTAGTTGATTTAGAAGGACAAATATATGATGGTTTCAATGGTTATGTACCACGGTTTTGAAGGGTTGTAATGCCTTGGTTTTATGAGACAAAGTAATTTCAAAGTGGAAATATAATTGATTAAGTACAAGGATTAAAGAAATGGAAACAAAGTGTTTTGTCACTTGAAAAATAGAATTTTCGTATATGAATGGAAAAGAGAGATTGAAAGTGTTTGAACCTCAATTTATTTTAAAGAGGATTGATTTTTTAGAATTGATTTGAGAATTATGGAGAATATGTTGGTGACTTAAGATTTTCTAACGTATAACTCATTCTTTGAGTTTTGGAGTGCGTTAGGAAATTTTAAACTCGAAACATTGATTTAATTCAATGAAATGGTGATTTTGTGGAATATATTGCGAAAAGGATTTCTTGAGTAAGCAAATGTGGAAAATGAAGTGAGAAGTCATATTATTTTGAGAAAGGTCAAAATAGAATTTTGAAGGTTGAGAAATATTTTTCATAGTGGAAAAATGATGGAAAATGTCTTTCGTAACTTAAAAAATGTGATTTTTAAGCTACGTGATTGCAAAAACGATGAAAAATCACTATGCAATTTGAAAAATATTTAAATATTTCTACGTGATTTGGAAAGCGTTTAAATATTTTTACGCAATTGAGAAAATGTTGAAAAATCAATACGTGATTTGAAAACGCGACAAAAATGTTGCTCGATTGAGAAAAATGTGATAATATGATTTCGCAATGGAAAATACAGTAAAAATACTATTGGGCAGTGTGTGGACCCGAATATGAGATTATGAGATTGAACTGAGAACAGGCCAATGTGTGGACCCTGAATGTGAAATTATGAATTTGAACTGAGAATGGTGCATTGTACATGCATTGGAAAAGTCTGATGGACTGAATAAGGCTAATTGCCTAGAGAAAGTACACCTCTTGAGTGGGTGCGATATGCGTAGTGTAAGTTACTCGTTGACCTTGGGGGCATCGGGGTGTGGGTTGCCTACAGTGGGCAGTTGGTAGCTCTTCTATACCGTGGGTTAGACTGTAACACCCCAAATTTCCTAACTATTTAATAGTAATTTTGACAGTTAACAGAATTCTACTATTTAGTGATTTCTGTGTATTGTAAAATTATTTTGAGTATTCCATGAATACATTTGATCGTTTTGTGTGATTTACTCTGTGTCAGGAAAATAATAATTTTCGGGTCAGGGAAAATCTTATGTATTTTAATTATTACTGTTAAGTCTTAATTATTTTACGTAATCTGATTTGATTTTCGTAAGTTTTATATTTTTTATGATTTTGTGGATAATTATGAAATTTTTATATTTATCGATTATTTTAATATTATCCATGGGTCGTCTGTGGGCCCAGGGAGTCAGTACGTGGGCCGGGTGGGTCTCGAAAAAGTGAAAATTTTTTAGCAAAATGGGAAAATTAAATCTTGTTAAGACGGAGACGGGGGATCTTACTAAACCTGAATCTAGAAATAGTTTTAAATTTTTTTTATTGTATTTTGTACTGTATTTAATTATCGGGCGATAAAAATATAGTAAAAATATTATTTGTAGGGCTATAGCAGATAAAAATAAATATTATATTGCTTAGTCAACATTGGTAGTTTGGATATCCACCATTGATTTAATCAAGGGTGGAGATTTGGTCTTATAAAGTGGCTAGGACCATTTATGACCATTAGATGTAAAGTTTGAAGGAGTAATCTTGACCCTTCATTTTGGAGATACATCTAATGGCTAGGATTTCAAGGAGGAAAGATCCAATGACCTAGATTAAGTCTTCTAATCTAAGGCTAAACCTAGAATCTACATTAATCCTAACCATTGATTTAATCAATGGCTAGGAATACCTAAAATGGTGGCTAGTGAGATTGGTCACATTTTGAAGAAGTAAGAAGGGGGGGACGGTTTTGGTGTTGATTTAGGAGCTAAAGCAAAGTTTGAAGACCATTATTAGTTGTCTTGGTCATTATTGATCATTCTTGATCATTTCCAAGAAGCTAACTCATCAAAATTTTCTCTCCTTTCTCTTCAAGCCAAGCTCACGGCCAAACACCAAGGACCACCTTCCATCACTCTTTAATTTCATACAACCTTATTTCTTGAATCTATACCTCATTCTAAGACACTTTGTAGTTTGGAGCAAGTTCTAAATCTTTCATCTTCAAGGACTTTTTCCAAGAGCAAGTTCTACGGTTTTTGAGGTGAAGTGTAAGGAAACTTCATTTCTTATCTCTTTTTCATGTTCTAAGCCATGTTTGATCCATGGTTCTTCTTGTTCAAGCTTGATATGCTAATAAACTTGTGTTTTGTTTTGTATTTGAGAAGCTTTTGGTGGTGAAGGACTTGGAAAAAGAAGCAAAGCAAGGAGCTTTTGAGGTTCTTCAAAAGGTAAAAGGGAGATCCATCTCACCAACCAAGTATGGTGGTAAGAGATGGTTTTGTATTTGATGGATGGTGAATCCATGTGAGGATTCATATCCATGGTCATGTAATTATTTGTGGGTGTTTATGTGGTTTATGTGTTTTGCATGGTATACTTGTGCTTATATGCTTGGTATTTTGTTGATGGCATGCTTGTGATATATATGATAAATATGTATATGTATGCCATGATTTGATGATGGAAAGGAAGATAATTTTTGGTTCCAAAGAACCATAGAGGCACACGGCCTCAAGAATATTTTTGGAGCATAAGATTCTAAACATTTTATTAATCATGAGATTTTAGATGAAAAGGGTATTACGTTGACGATTTTAAGGATTTGCAAAGAAAGTGGACATGAAAATGAACAAATGAATTGGTTTCAAAGACCAAGAGTGTCACGGTTTTTGAAGGAATTTTAATGGTTTTGTTTGTGTAAAATTAAGAATGGTACTTAATTGATTTAGAAGGAAAAATATTTGATAGTTTCAATGGCCAAGTACCACGGTTTTGAAGGCTTGTGAATGCCTTAGTTTTATGAAACAAAGTGATTTTCAAAGTGGAAATATCATTTGATTTAGTACAAGGATTTTGGAAATGGAATCATAGTATTTTATCGTTTGAGAAATAGAAATTTTGGTTATGAAAGGAAAATAGAGGTTGTAAAGGTTTGAACCTCAAATTATTTTGGAAGAGGATTGAATTTGAGAATTTATTTTGAATTATAAAGGAAACGTTGATGATTTAAAATTTACAAATGTAAAACTCATCCTTTGAGTTTTGGAGAGCGTTAGGGAATTTTAAGTGAGAAACATTAATTTAATTCAATGAAATGGTGAATTTATGGAATATATTGCAAAAAGGATTTTCTTGAGTAAGAAAATGTGAAAAATAATGTGAGAAGTCATATTATTTTGAGAAAGGTTGAAATGGAATTTTTGAAGGTTGAGAAATATTTTATGAAGTTAAAAAATGGTAAAAAATGATTTATGTAACTTAAAAACGTGATTTTTAAGTTACGTGGTTTGAAAAAAATATTTAAATATTTCTACGCGATTTGGAAAGTGTTTAAATATTTTTACGTGATTGAAATAATGTTAAAAAATTACTACGTGATTGAAAAATGATGAAATTTTTTTACGTAATTGAGAAAATGATGGAAAATCGCTATGCGATTTGAAAACGTAACAAAAATGTTGCAAAATTATGAAAACGTAACAGAAATGTTGCACGATTGTGAAAATGCAACAAAAGTGTTGCGCGACTATGAAAACATGATAATATGATTTCGCGACTGAATAAACAGTAAGATTATTGTTAAACTAGTGTGTGGACACTGTATGAGAAAATGATGAATTTTGCCTGTGATTGGCATTGGTGCATTTTATATGCATAAACTAGTGTATGGACACTGTATGAGAAAATGATGAATTTTGCCTATGATTGGCATTGGTGCATTGAACATGCATTGGAAAGGTCTGATGGACTGAATATGGCTATTTGCATAGGAGAGACGTACACCTCTTGAGTGGATGCGATATGCATAGCGTAAGTCATTTATTGACCTTGGGGGCATCGGGGTGCGGGTTGCTCACAATGGACAGTTGGTAGCTCTTTTGTACCATGGGTTAGATCGATGCAATGCACCGATGATCCTGATCGAGACACTATTCTTAATCAAGATCTAGTAAAGACTGTCGTGTATATGCTAGATGTGCAAACACATATGAGAAATATGGCACGTGGTCTGAGGCATGTTGGTACCGACAGATCTTTCGGATCAATTTCTTTGAACTAAGTATTAGCTCCATGGAGTAGGAAATTGAGTCTATGTGCACATGCATAAATTTGAGTATTTATATCTGTATGATATAATAATTAGGGAATATTGGCTATGACAATTGAACTGTTAAGGAATATTGGATGATGATGATGATAATAATGTGATGGCATTATTGTAATTATTGTGTGATTTGAATAATGTTAATGGCATGATGGTAATTATTATTTATTGTATCTGTTATGATAAATAATGTTGATGGCATGATTGTAATCATGGTATGATATATTATCTCTATGCTACTAAGTTGGTATTGATGTAGGTGATCTCACCTCTTTGTTATATTATTTTGTTGTGTTTGTATTATTAAAATTATATAATAGATGGAACGAGTTTCTTAGGCTTGACCGGAAGCAAATGTTCTGAGTTCGGTGACAACATCAAAGAGTGGCCATCCCAGATTCAATGGTGTGCAGTTTTGATGAGGAACAGATACATGACGCATCAAGATGGATACAAGACAAAATAAGTATGTTGAGTGTTTATCGTTAGTGTTTTACCGTGCTATTAAGTAGGACCCGTCATGGGGTTTGCTACTGTTTAAAATTGAGTCTGTAATTTTTATATTTCTTGAATAATTGGTAAATATTATGTGGTGTCAGTAATGTATGTTAATCAGTTTAAAACTATTTTTCAGCATTACTTATAAATATCAGCAAGTTTATGTTTCCGCGAAAAGAAATTTTAAAACTCACCTTTTATAACTCAAACCTTTTATGAACTGATTTTCAGATTATAAGTTGGTAGTCGGAAATGTGATGCCTTAAGGAGGGTGTTACATAGACCGATGCAACACACCGATGATCCTGACCGAGACACTATTCTTAATCAAGATATGATAAAGACAGTTATATATATGTTAGATGTGCAAATACGTATGAGAATTGTGGCACGTGGTCTGAGGCATGTTGGTATCGACAAATCTTTTCGATCACTCTCTTAGACTTGAATTAGCTCCATGGAATAAGAAATTAAGTCTATGTGCACATGCATAATTATTAAACATTGATATTGGTATGATATTTGAACTATTGAATATTTGGATAATGTTGAGGGCATTATCGTAATTATTGTTTATGATAATTGAATTATTGAATATTTGGAATATGTTGAGGGCATTATCATAATTATTGTTTATTACATCTGTTGTGATGAGAAATAATGTTGATGGCATGATTGTAATTATGGTGTGATGTATCTATATGATATATTGCATGTGTTATCTCCATGCTACCATGTTGGTATTGGCGTAGGTGATCTCACCTCTTTGTATGCCTATTTTGTACTGTATTTATATTGTAAAGACGATGAACAAGGGATTGAACAAGAGGGTGAAGAGGAACAGATTCCTCCCGAGGAAGCTGAATTTTGAGAAGATGGTGACCCGTTCGAGTTTCTTCGGGTACGTGCTACTATAGATCCATGGCGGAGTTGGTGCTTGGAGGCTTAGTCCCAATGAGGAGGGACTAATTTATCAGGGATTGTTGACAGTCATCATGAGCAGGATTTTTCATGGAGACTCGTTCTTTTCTGTAACTATATATGTATATGTTGAATTTTCACTGTCAATTAGACAATATTGGGGCGATAGGTTTCACGTCCCAACGGAGATTAGTGTGTCATCTGCGTTGATACCTGTCCGTAGGACTTTGCATCAAGTCGGATTCCAGCCTGCTGTGGAATCTGAGGAGGACCCGTTTGAGGGTTCTACTGTATAGTAATACTTGGACAATATGTTAGTTTTAAGTAATGTTTAAATACTTTGAGGACTATGTCTATATATAAATAATGTTGACAGTACTTTTGTAATGTATATGATGTAAATTATTTGTGATGATGTTGTAATATTTTTATTTTTCACTAGGTTTATCTTATAGATATTAACAAATTTTACAACTCGTATTTACATTACAAAACATATTTTATAGTGGAAGAGGTAATTTGGTAATTAAGTAACATAAATGTGATACCCTACAGTGGGTGTTACACATCCCCTTCAAACAACTACTACTTAATCCCCTACAAAAACTTTGTCAAATAGATATTAGATCAACCAAGATATATGTAACACCCTTCTTTGGATGTCACATTTATGACTTTCCAAATATAATTAAATTGTAAAATATTTAATATTATGAAATATGAGTTATAAAATTTCTTTCTTTGATAACTTAAACTTACCAAAGATATAGAAAATACTGAAATACTTTGATCTGATTAAAACACAATACTTATGACGCATAAAATCCAACAACATTAAAATAACTATATCATATTTGTTCTTGACAAAACATAATTTTGAACTTACACACTCAAGAAGAAAACAGTACTAACCCTATAACGGGTCCCACTTAATAGCACGATAACAGACTTGATACAACTCTAAACGCCTGCATCCCGATGGACACACCATACAATGATACCTCACCGCACTGTGCCCTCTCAAAACCAAGGAAGATCTCCGCTTCACCACCGTGACAAACTTTACAAAACATAAACATGTAAACAGAAAAAGATAATAAAAATGTGAGATCCCCTACATCAATACCAGCATGGCAGCGTAGAAACAATAAGAACGACAATGTCATTCCATACAAAACAAATAACACATACAAACAATGTATCAAACACTAGATAATTTAATAGATATTTTAACAGATATAATTTAACAAATATCTTAACAGATATATATAAATATCACCATGAGATGCCAACTGACTATGCATATGCACAATAGATCAAACCCTACTCCATTGAACTAACACAATTTCAGAGATGAAGGATCCTGAAGATCTGTCAGCCTCAATGACAATATATACCGGACCGCGAAAGGAATAGTATTTGTCAGGTCACGTCAGTGCATTGCAATGGTTTATCATGACCAGAGGAATATAATGTGATAACAAGATCACTAGATGAATCACCGTGCCCTGACGACCCCAAGACTCATTGTATGATCTGCACTATTCAATTCTAATTCACTCTTAGGCAACAAAAGTCTTTTGATGCATGATGACTTAATGCATTTCAAAAACCACCATTGAACTGTTCCCAATGATATTAAAACAACTGCTCATACAATTGTCTAATACCATTAGATCAATGATATTATATAACCACTCATACAATTACATAATACCACTGATACACCCAGGTCCAGTACGTCAGCCTTACAACAACTACTGTCATTTTTATCACGTAGTACTTTTATTGTGTTTTTCAAAATTGCGTAACACTTTTGTTACATTTTTAAATTGCATAACCATTTTCCATCATTTTCTCAATTGCGTAAAAATATTTAAGCGTTTTCTAAATTGCGTAGCTCAAAAATCCATGTTTTTTAAATGCGTAAGGTTTTTCTACAATTTTTCACTGTATAAAATATTTCTTGACGTTCTAAATTCAATTTTGAAACCTTCCAAATTTAAAATATAATTTGAACTTCCCATTCCTATTTTTCTCATAAAAACACCTCTAAATAATATTTTTTGATGTTTTCCTAAAATCTAAATTACTTTTATTTAATAAAATCCTTTCCATTTATTTTACTAAAAATCCACTTAAATAAAATACCTTTAAATTGTAAACCATCTTTCAACTTATTTCCATTTCTTTTACTAATAATTCTTCTAGATAATATTTTCCAACTTATCTCTTTTAAACTAATTTCCTTTCTCTTGATCAAAAATCAATTTTTTTCCAATAATAAAACCTTGTTCACTTCTTTTATCAACTTGTAAAATCTTAATCCATGTACTTATTATAAAATCAACTAAATCCATGATCAATAAAATATTTTCACTTAAAATACCCATTTTGGGCTTAGAGGCCGTGAGCCTCAAGTGGTCTTTGGGACCAAAAATCATTTTCTTTCCATGTGATTCACCTATACAACATATATCAATTATCTTAGTTCTATCATAACAATTTCATACATACCATGAACATCACAATAAACATCTAATAATCAATCACAACATCAACATCATACTATCAAAATCATTCATCACATATAGCTAATAAGCAACCATAATAAATATCATGCATACTATCACATAAAGCAACCAAACACAAACAAGTAAATTTGTAAAATAAGTGAATAAATCCTCATATGGATTATTCACACATACATATATAATTTGTTCCTCACCACTATGGATGGTTGATGAGGTTAATCTCCCTCTTACCTTAGATGATGATCAAAAGCTTCTTTGGTTGCCTCCTTGTAGTAAACGTCTACCACCAAACACACCCTTAAAATAAACAAGCAAACAAACATTAAATCTAAAGCTTAATAGAAGACAACCATGAATCAAGATCATGGTTTAGAACTTCGAATATATGATTAGAAAAGAATATAAAGATGGATGATTTGGAAAATGGTCTTAACATGAAAGTTCCTTAGAATTGTAGAGATTTAAGATCTATGGTTAGTTAAAATTATTGAAGAGTGGAGGGTGGTTTTCCTTGCCTTGGCCATGAGCTTCTCTAAAAGGAAAAGGTGAGAGTTTTTGTATCTTCTTCTCTTGGTTCTTGGTGAAAAGGATGAACCAAGTATAGAATTTGATCTCCCAAGGTGTCTTGGCCGTGGGTTTAGTGAAGAGAAAGCGTGAGAAAGTTTTCAAGTTGAGAGAGTTTTGGTGTACAGTTTTTGGCTTCTTGGATGGAGATGAAGAAAAGATGACCAAGTGTAGAACTTTGGCCTTCAAGTGGTGTTTGGTCGTGGAACACAAGAAGAGAAAAAGGTGAAAGCTTCATGCAAAAGATGGAAATGAACCAAAGCCCTCCTATTTATAGAAGATGATAGGATAGCTTAAGATATTTGTTAACCAAGATAATTTCATCAAAGCAAAATATCTAACTAAATATCTAACCAAGATATTTAATCAAAATATCCACCAAGATATTTAATCAAAATATCTACCAAGATATTTATCCAAGATATTTCAAGCAAGATATTTATCAAGGAGATATTTATGAAGAAGATATTTACAAAAGATATTTTCAAGAACGAGTATCCAACTTCTCTTCTACTTCCTCCTTACTTAGCCACCAAGAAAGCCTCTCATTGGTCCATTTTTGTGCAAGCCGCTGTCGTTAACTTTTCTTCAGAACTTACTAGGTAAGTAAGCTCTCCGATTGGTTCATCATAAAGGTTGTCATAATTAGCTTCCAAGATATTTTTCGGTATACTTTAACCAATGGATAATAGTTATTGCTTATAAAGTTAGTGTCCATTGTTTAATGGATAATAAAATATACCTAGATTTTTCTCTTGTTCCAGTTAGGTAGCAACTATTGTTAATCATGTTTCTATTGATTACCCTTGATGAATCACAAAGCGAGACATCAAAGAGAAGTTTCTAGAACAGGTGAGTCAACATGATGAGTCGTAGTGCTGAGTCACTAGCTGAGTCACCAAGAGAACCTTATGGAATGTGTGACACACTGTGGTGAGTCACAGGGTGAGTCAGCATTCTACCAACTTCTAGAATATGGCGAGTCACCATTCTAGAACATAGCGAGTCATCGTTTCTACATGCTTTCAGAACGTGCTAAGTCATAGTGTTGAGGTGTCACGCCAAGTGTCAAGCTTCTATTAGTCCTCTGCGATGAGTCACAACCGCCAAGTTTGACCAGCTCCTCATTGGTCCATATGTAAAGCAAGTACTCAAGTACTTGATGACTAGGCACGTGACTAGGCGCTTTCTAGAATCTTGTAGAATAGTCTAGGACATATGAGTCACTAGGCTAGTCACCTAGGTGAGTCACCAAATGATGAGTCATCATCTAGAACATTCTAGAGTGGGTGACTAGACTTGCATCTAGAATCATCTACTAAATATTTTTATGGAAACTATTATCCAATGGATAATAAAACATACCCCAATTTCATTTTGTCAGATAAAATTGTAGAAAAACAAAACTTCAAAAACTGTTTCCGATTTCGGGTTTAGTAAGCTCCCCCATCCCCGAATCAACAGTATAAAATTTTTCGACTCTGTAAAATTTTTATTTTTCCTGGCCTATAACACCCCAAATTTCCTAACTATTTGACAGTCATTTTGATAATTAACAGAATTCTACTGTTTAGTGATTTCTGTATACTATAAAATTATTTTGAGTATTTCGTGAATACATTTGATCGTTTTGTATGATTTACTCCGTGTCAGGAAAATAATAATTTTCGGGCCAGGAAAAATCTTACGTAATTTAATTATTACTAATAAGTCTTAATTATTTTACGTAATCTGATTTGATTTTCATAAATTTTATAATTTTTATGATTTTGTGGATGATTATCAAATTTTTATGTTTCTCTAATTATTTTACTATTATCCATGGGCTGTCTGTGGGCCCAGGGGGCTGTACGTGGGCCTAGGGGGGCCCAGAAAAGTAAAAAAAAAATTATAGCTAAAAAATTATGTACTATTGAGATGGGGATTGTAACACCCCAAAATTTATTTATTTCGTTATGGATATTCATTTTATAATATTTGAGATTTTCTAGAATTTTTCTGGAATTTTCTGAGAGCGCAAAATATTTTAATATATTCTTCGTTTTGCGTGCACAATGGGCAGAGTCGGGAAAATGACTATAACGTTCCAAAAGTTGGAAAATTATATGACGAATAGTCGTTTTATAATATTTGCAATTTTTGAGAATTTTTTGGGAATTTTCTGGGAACGTCGAATATTTTAATATATTCCTCGTTTTGCATGCAAGCTGAGTGGAGCCGGAGAAATGAGATATTCTCTCCGAAAACCTTGAACTATGGAAACGTCGACGGGGGATCTTACTAAACCCGAGGCTGGACACAGTTTCCAAGGTTTTACGTTTTTCAAGAAAATTTAACAGATGAAATAATAAAATACTGCGAAAGATTTATCTGTCAGATTAATTAATACTGACTTCTGTCGACTGTAACTATTATCCTCTAGGTAATAGCATGTAATAAAAATCCTATCACCTTATCCCAATGTAATATACTTTATGTCATAACAAAGCTACTTTAATTCAAATATATTGCTATTTTAACCAATCTTCTAGAAGCTTTGACCCAAGAAAAGACCTAACTACCCTTGGCTTGCTTGGGAAGCTTGCCATTTCCCTCTATCCTCTCTCTCAATGCCGCGGCACCCTAGAGGAAAAAGGGGGGAATTTTATTTCAACCCTTAACCCTAATTCACTCAAACATCTATCATACTTTCACCTATTGACTTATCTCTCTACATCATCATCTTCTTCCTTCCTCTCCTTTCTCTCTAAACCTCCATAGCCAACTGAAATTGAAGCTCACTCTTCCACTCCATCTCTTTTTTTTCTTTTCAACAACTACACATCCTTACTCTCCATCATCATCTCCACCATTTCTCTTCACAAGGTTTCATCAAAATCCACCATTTCCATTTTTCTCCATTTCGGGTTACCACCCCCATCCTCACCATTTTCGGTTTCTAACTCCATTAACCTCATTTCTAGCTTCTCTTTATCATTCTAAACACTTTTTCTTTCACACCTCACCTCAAAACCGTCCATCTTCATCAATCTTTTTCAAGATCAAAGTTTGAGACTTTAAGGTAAAGATTGCAACTTTCTTCTCTTCTCTTCTCATTTTCGTGTTCTAAGACCATTTTCATGGTCAAGGATACTTCCTTTTTCAAGTTATGGTGTTGATTTTTGAGGTTATTTTCTAGGGTTTTTGTGGGGCCAAAACTGAAATCTCAAGGAGCATCTTGGAAGCCATTTTCGTGTCCTCCTCTTTGGTAAGAGGGAGACCACTCTATTCAACCTCTAATGGTGGTTGGAGACTTCTCTAATTGTGTATTTGTGAGAAACCCTAATAGGGGTTACTCTTGATTTTATTCTTTTCTATTTGCTTCTTGATAATTTCTATTCTTTTATTAAATATTTGTATGGATTTGATTCTTGTTAATGTTGTAATAAACCTCACGGATTTGGAATTGACGAACTTGAGACAATTGCCCTTTGCTTTGTCCAAGGAGGCTCACGGCCAAGTCTCCCAATGGAGGGGTATGGATGTTTAAAATTTTGAAACCTAATTGAATGGTAATGATGGTATGGATGAGGACAAAGAACAAAGAACAAATGCTTGGACCCTAGTCCCTTGATGGCTCACGGCCATTGGAGGCAAATTGGTGAACATTGTGACTTGAATGACAAAAATGGACAAATGTGAAATTAGAGGACAATTAGGAGCTCATAATGTGTAAACAAAAATTTAACAAAGACTAAAATTGGTAATTTGGATCATTTAACCTAATAGGAAGAACTTGAGTGTGTGAGTTGAGAGAATTGAGTTAAGCATCTAAAGAGGATTAGTAATGAGATACTAATACATTAAAAGGAAAAACAAATATGTGGTTTGGGAATTTAGTGGGGGTTACGGTTTTAGGCTTAAGGGAGATGGTAATGGGTTAATCCAATGTTAAGAATTTGAAGTAGAAGATTAATGCTTGATATGGTTAAAGAGTTGATAATTCTAAAGACTTTTGAAAGTAATGATAATAAAGAATTAAAGTGACATAAAGTGGTCGTATTAACTTAATGACATGTAACCTTGAAGGTGAGAATCCATAATATGAATCATAATGATGAATGGACATTTGAAAATGATGGTGGCATAAAACTTAACTTTAATGCAATTATGAACCCCTACGTGGGATGAATACTTGATGAACACGGATTTTAAAAAAATACCTTGATGATACGGTATCAATGATTGAAGTTATGTACGTCTGAATGTACGTGTACCATTGTGAGATACAATATTTATCATACATGATTTGACATTGAGTCGTCATGCATATGTGTCATCCGTTGGACACTATTGGAAAGGTTGTGTGAGCCTAGGAGTTCAATAACACCTTTGTGCGGGTGCGAATAGACTAAGCGTAGGTGTCATATGTTGTTGACCCTAGGGGCATCGGGGTGTGGGTGTCTCACAATAGACAGTGGTAGCTCCACTGGGGTCGTGGGATAGACCAATGCGACACACCGACGATCCTGACTGAGACGCTGTCCTATATCGCGATCAACTGTCGAGGTGCCATGTATAAGCCATTGCGCAAACATTTTATGAAATAAAGCACACTGTATTTTAAAGGCTAATGATATACTGGTATTACTCCTTGATCTTTCACTCCGAAAATGTTTAAGTCTAGCTCCATGGAGTAGGTTTTTAAGACACTTTTGCATTATTAGCTGTCAGTCGCATAACTCATCGAGCATGAGCATTATTAACTGTGAAGTATGCTTCCTATTATTTCTGTAATAATTATTGGTTATTTGAACTGTTGACTGTTGATGGTACCTTTGTCATTTAAATGTTGTCATTTTGCTTCTACTGTAAAATTTTAATGCCATAATGTTTAAATGTATGAACTGTGTTCTATTTGGGCATTCAGCACCGTTTAGTTTCCTGCTGCTATTGTTGGTAATGAATGACGAGTATCTTACCTCTTTACTGTATATTCTACTATTATGTATTATCATATGATTATCTGAAGACGTTAGTGAAGAGGACAAGGAAACCACCGAGTTTCAGGGTTTCTGACCGTATCTTGATTAAGATCGAGACTGCTGAGGATGTCATTTCGCCCCCGTGGATTCTTTGGTTACGTGCGGATCAATTTTTATGGCGGTGCAGATTGCTGGCATATCAACGTGCAGACTGATCATTATGTCTACCATGGTGAATTGATGGTGTCCTTAGCGTGGGGATGCTACATTGCTTCTGTTTTTGACTTCCATGCTTTTGTTTGGCTAGAATTTTATATGCCTGTGAGAGACATGTGGGGGAACATGTATTATACCCCACGTGACGACCCGTTGTCCCAATGGATGTCTCATCGGACGACAAGGACCCTGAGGAGGATCCGTCTACGGTTCCTTCTAGTTCTCGTCAGTCTTAGAGACTGTTTTAGGTAGATGGCTACTGATGGCTGTCTGTTTATTTTGAGGGAGCCTGACATACTATTGGTTTAGTGGGTATATATTTGTATCTTTTGGGGTAGGTACACATTTTGTCTTTTTGTATACTTTTTGGAAATGTAATTAATACAGGCTTGTACATATAACTATGATAATGTAATTTCGATGTATGGTTTAGTTTATGTTGACTGTATTATAACTGTTCAGTGTTGGAAGTTCTGCTCCAGCAGGGATTTTCTTTTTCTAGTATTATTTTTCTACCATTTACAATATCTTACAAAAAAAAACTCATTATGATGAAAGTTTTAAGATAACTTAATTTAGCTCCAATATATCACTATTATGAAAATATGAAACTAACGTTATTTTCTACAAATAAAATATTTACTTACGTTTTACGAATTATTAATATAATAGTGTGACGTTCCTTCTTCGCGTGTATCGGATTAGAAAAAGGGGCGTTACACTGTCTTGGTATCAGAGCTCCCGGTGTGGTTTGGACTGTCTTGTTTATGCTATGCTATTCTCTGTGATTTTGTTGTTTGGTATTCATATGGATACATCTGACTTTCTTTGTGTTTTGCGTAGTTTGGTTTGAGAAGAAGTGATGGCTCGTCGAGGTGATATGGCTGTTACCATAAAGGTCATACAAAAGATGGCTGAGGCAATGTTACAGCAGAACCAGCAGACAACTTAACAACAGGCTAGAGCTGCACAACAGTTGGAAGCTACGGCGGACGTTCAGAACTTAGAGGGATTTCATCGTGCTAACCCTCCGTAGTTCAAAGGGGAGTTTGATCCGGAAAAAGCTACATTGTGGATCCAAGAGCTGGAGAAAATATTTACTGGTATGAATTGTGCTGACGATAGGAAGGTAACCTATGCTACATACATGCTGATAGGAGACGCTGAGCATTGGTGGACGGGAGAACAAAGGTTATTGCAAGCCGCAAATAGAGTGATAACTTGGGAGGTGTTCAAAGAAAGGTTCTTGAACAAGTATTTCCCTGAAATCGCTAGGCACGCAAAAGAAATGGAATTTTTGAGGTTGCGACAGGGAGGCATGACTGTGAGCAAGTACGCCGCCAGGTTTGAAAACTTGTCAAGATTCTCTACCTATTTTCAACTTCAACCCAATGAAGTCTGGAAGTGCCGGAAGTTTGAGGAAGGCCTGAGGCATGAGGTGAAGAAAATTGTGATAGCTTTGAAGATTACTTAATGTTCTGAGCTACTTGACACTTGCTATCGATTAGAGAGTGTGGAACAAGAACATGAGGCGAGAAATAGAAATTTTGGGCCCGTTCAGTCCCAAAGAGGAGGCGGTGGTAACGCAACTCGTTATCAAAAGAAGCCCTATTCTAGACCCTCTGGAAGCCAACAGCCACAAAGACCTCAAGGAGGAAGCCCAACTGGAAGTCAAGGAAGGATGGGCCAGAATGCTGCAACTACTCCGAGGTGTATGAAGTGTGGAAAGGAGCACTTTACAAGAGACTGCACAATCAAAGGAATTATTTGCTTCCGGTGCGGGAAACTTGGTCACGTTTCTCGAGACTGCAATCAGACCAAGGCGGAACCATCCGTCAATGCTGCAAGAACCTCTAAACCACAAGCTGGAGGCAGAGTCTACACCCTAAGCGGTGCTGAGGCCTCTAAATCTGAGGATCTGATACAAGGAGAAGGTATCATTGAAAGTAATCTTTTAATTGTATTGTATGATTCTGGTGCTACTCATTCTTTCATTTCACATGATTGTGTGAAGAGACTTGGATTATCTATGTCTTCCTTGCCTTTTGATTTGACTATTTCGACTCCTACTGCAAAACCTGTTGTTACTGTTAAAGTTTGTCTAGGTTGTCCTTTGGTTATAGAAAGTCGGATCTTTTCTGTCAATTTGATCTGTTTACCATTATCTCAGTTAGATGTGATATTGGGAATGGATTGACTATCTGCTAATCGTGTCCTGTTAGACTATTCTAGAAAACCATAATTTTCCCTATGGATGAGGATTCTAGATTTTTTATCGCCAACCAAGTGAAGGCTTTTCTGAAAGAGGGAGCCTGAGGATACATGTTGCTATCTTCTTTGAAAGTTGAGAGTGAAATCGATGTGGACACAATCTCTATTGTACGAGAATTCCCTAAAGTTTTCCCTGATGATGTACTTGGTTTGCCACCTGAGCGAGAGGTCGAGTTTGCCATCGACTTGGTACCTGGAGCTGGTCATATTTCCATAGCGCCTTACCGTATGGCACCAGCTGAACTCGCGGAACTTAAGAAGCAGTTGGAAGATCTTCTGGAAAAATAATTCGTGAGACCCAGTGTGTCACCCTGGGGAGCACTTGTGTTGTTGGTTAAGAAGAAAGATGGGACTTCAAGATTGTACATGGATTACCGTCAGTTGAACAAGGTTACGATTGAGAATAAGTATCCATTGCCAAGGATAGATGACTTAATGGACCAATTGAAGGGAGCAGCTGTGTTTTCAAAGATCGATCTGCGATCGGGTTATCACCAAATTAGGGTGAAAGTGGAAGACATTCCTAAGACAGCTTTTCATACTCATTATGGACATTACGAGTACCTGGTGATGCCTTTTGGTGTGACCAATGCACCTACGATATTTATGGACTACATGAATAGAATCTTTCGTCCTTATTTGGATAGATTCGTCATTGTTTTCATCGACAATATCTTGATCTATTCACAAAATCAAGAGGATCATGCTGAACATCTCAGCATAGTTCTCCAGATCTTGAAGGAGAAAGAGCTATATGCGAAACTATCCAAATGCGAGTTTTGGTTAGATGAAGTGAAATTTTTGGGCCATGTAATCTCAAAGGAAGGAATTGCTATAGATCCTTCGAAGGTAGAAGCTGTGTTACAATGGGAAAGACCAACGACGGTGATAGAGATCCGAAGCTTCGTTGGATTAGCTGGATACTACCGGAGATTTATAGAAGGATTTTCTAAGATCGCTGGACCACTCACTTAACTCACCCGAAAGAATCAAGCTTTCGAATGGACAGATTCCCGTGAGGGAAGTTTTCAAGAGTTAAAAAGGAAACTAACTACGTCGCCTGTGTTAGTTTTACCGAATCCTAATGAACCATTTGAAGTGTACTGTGATGCTTCGTATCAAGGTTTGGGGTGCGTTCTCATGCAAAATGGAAAGATGGTGGCTTACACCTCAAGACAATTGCAAGTGCACGAGAAGAACTACCCAACACAAGAATTGGAGTTAGCTGCAGTAGTGTTTGCATTGAAGATATGGAGACATTATCTGTATGGAGCCATATTCAACGTCTTCAGTGACCACAAAAGTCTGAAATACCTATACGATCAGAAAGAGCTGAACATGAGGCAACGAAGATGGCTAGAGTTCCTGAAAGACTAAGATTTCCAGCTTCAGTATCACCTTGGAAAGGCGAACGTGGTGGTCGATGCTTTGAGTAGAAAAATGGTTAGTGTTTCTGCCATGATGATAAAAGAAAAGGACCTGATAGAGCAATTCCGAGACATATGGTCATTAGTGGAGTTAACACTGGGTAAAATCTGCATAAATAAGGTCACTATCTCAAATGACTTAATGAATGATATTCGAGAGAAACAAAAGATCGATAAGTTCCTGCAAGAAGAAAGAGAATTGATAAGGCAGGGTGGTGTATCAACGTTGAAGGAAGGGAGCGATGGAATTATGAGATTCCAAGGAAGGGTCTGTGTGCCTAAGTATGAGGAACTCCGGAAATACATACTTGAACATGCTCATTCGAGTCAGTTAAGTATGCATCCTGGAATGACCAAGATGTATCAAGACTTGAAGAAGTTATTTTGGTGGCACGGGATGAAGAGAGATATTGCTAGATGCGTGTCGTCTTTTTGGTTTGCCAGAAAACGAAGATTGAGCACCAAAGACCAGCTGGATTACTACAACCCTTGATTATCCCTGAATGGAAATTGGATAGTATCGCCATGGATTTTGTTGTTGGGTTACCAAGGACTAGGAAAGGATATGACTCAATATGGGTAATTGTGGATCGACTTACAAAGTCAGCTTATTTTTTGCCGATCAACATAAGATATCCGTTGGAGAAGTTGACTCAGATATACATTAGTGAAATTGTCAGACTTCAGGGATACCCACGAGTATTATTTCCGATAGAGATCCAAGGTTTACATCAAAGTTTTGGCAGAGTCTTCAAGAGGCTATGGGAACGAAGTTACGATTAAGTTCCGTATACCATCCGCAGACTGATGGTCAATCGGAAAGAACAATTCAGTCGTTAGAAGATTTATTGAGAGCTTGTGCTATAGAGCAAACTGGAAGTTGGGATGAAATCTTACCATTAGTGGAATTCACCTACAACAACAGTTATCATTCAAGTATAGGGATGGCACCCTATGAGGCCCTGTATGGACGAAGGTGTCGGACGCCTCTGTGCTGGTATCAAGATGGAGAACTGTAACGCCCCAATTTTTAGAAAATATTCTGAATGTACTATTTTCTGTTTTTCATGCTTTTGTATGAACGACTGTTGTGTCCCTATTTTTCTGTTCTCGATTTATGTATAAAAACAATTACGATAATACAGGTTCAAATTTTATTTGATCGTTTTACGTAGTTTGCTTCGAG
Source organism: Ormosia emarginata (assembly GCA_029884605.1). Classification (NCBI taxonomy): domain Eukaryota; kingdom Viridiplantae; phylum Streptophyta; class Magnoliopsida; order Fabales; family Fabaceae; genus Ormosia; species Ormosia emarginata. The sequence goes on from JAQQTP010000074.1 coordinate 8,108,132, forward strand.
ACGGTAAAATAAAAATTTTTCTCGAAGCTCATTGTATTAATTTTTCTCGAAAGATATACAGCTATATAATCTTTGGATATTTTATTTGAACGTTTTGGATGATTACCTACGTTGTGGGAAAAAACAGAAAAATGACCGTTACGTCCCGAACGCATCGCTTTTTTTATTTGTTTTGTCTGCATTTTTAATTGTTTTCTTCTTGATTTAATGCCTGAAAATACTGTCTGTGATTTTATATGGACTTTTTGTGTGATTTGCTCGAAAAGCGGGAAAATAATATTTTCCGGCGGGAAAATCTTATTTTATTATTTAGAATTGGGGGATCTTACTTAACCCGATTCTAAATGAGACTAAAAATAATCTTTTAATTTTTAGGATTTAATCACAAATAAAATAATTTTATATTATTATAATATTATTTTATTAGTTAGTATAATTTAGTGACAGTGGACCCGGAAATATTTTGCGGGACCCACAATTAGCGGAACGGTTAGATCGGTAGCTTAGTTAATCACCGTAGTCGTAGAACTTTCAGTAACAGTGCCGACTAGTGACTCGTGAGAGAATTTATTACACCGTGTGACTAAGCAAGGTGAGTCACCATGAGCAACCAATAGAATTTAAGCTTGCTAAGCAAGATTTAATCCTAACCTTTGATGAAATCAATGGCTTGGATGAAGCCAAATCCATGCACATCCTTACACATGAAGGCTACGGCCATTTGGAGTGAGAAAGCCAAAAACAACACTTCATCTTCATCACTTTTCTCTCTTCTCTCTCATCAAGAACCCTAGCCACCATTCTTGTCCATTTTCTTCACCATATTCGCCAAGCTTATTTCCTAACCATCCAACCATCCAAAAATTTTTCTAACCAAGTTTCCTTAACCTAAACACCATTCTAAGAACCTTTGTAGTTGGAAGTTTCTTCAAATTCTTCCATTTAGGGCTTGGAAACCAACCTTGAAAGTTTTACCTAGAAGGTGAAATTTCATGCTTTTCTTTTCTCTCTTCTTTTTCAAAGTTCTAAGCCATGATTTTTCCATGGTTTAGCTTCTTTTTCATGGTTAGTAACATGTAGATTTTGTTTGAGATTTCTAGGTATTTTTGGTGGTGAAAACCGTGACCTAGGAGGTGTGAAAGCAAGCTTTTGTCTTCATTTAAGGTAAGAGGAAGACAATTCTTATCATCCCTTGATGGTGGTAAGAAGATGGATTGTTTGTAGAATCCATAAGGATTCGGTTGTGGTGTGTTTATTGATGTGTATTTGTTAATTTTTGTGGTTGCTAGTAGTTTATGTGGTAATTGTTATTAGCTTTCTTGTTTGATGATTGTAATAATTTTGCATGTCTATTAGCTTTTGAAAGCATGTCTACAAGCTTTAATTTAGGTTGTATGTGTTAGAAAATATTTTTGCATGTGTTAGAGATATAATGCATGTGTTAGAATTGTATGATAAAATATAGGATGTGAATAACATGTGTAAATTTGCATGAGTGTTCCAAAGAACACAATCCAATAGCTCACGGCAATGACAAGTTTGGAGGACCAAAATGTTCTCTTGATTTTTCCTAAAGTGTAACTTAATTAATCTAGGAGAATCAAGAAAGTTTCTAATTGATTTGATCAAAGAAAATGCATTTAGAAATCAAATGGTAAAAACTTAGTATTTTGGGCCAACATGCCTAAAGGATTAAATTGACTATTGTTAACTATTTTCTAAAATGATTTAATGAACTTAGACAATATAATACATTTGATATGATTTAAAAGGTGAAAGATATTTTGGAAATCAAATGCAAAAGTTTTGTGAAATTTGGCCAACATGCCACTATAGGTAATCATGATTTTTAAAACTTATTCTAAACCTTTTTCAATTAAAAAGAAACAATACAAGTTAAGAAGAAATTTTCTATAATGATTTTTGAAGGAACCAATTGATTAGAAGTAAGTCTAAAGGGTTAAAATTCATAATTTTATCATTAGGAAGGAAATACAGTAATGTTAAGAAATTTTCTAACATATAGCTCATTTTAGGTTTTGAATCATGTTAGAGATTTCAAAAAGAATTTAATGAAATGGTTAAAAATTAGGTAAATAGAAATTTTATGGAAAATTTAGAAAACCATTATTATAAGTTTATAAACAAAATATCTTTGTCAATTTTTAGTAAAAATGAACCTATAAGATAGTAACAATATCCTAATGACAAGTATGCGGTATGAAAAATTATTCAACGTAGTTTAAATGTACTAAGTACTATTTCTATATCTGTTTAAACAAGTAATTTTAAGGGCATTCAAATAAGAAAATGATTTAAAAATCCTACGCGATTGAGAAAACGTATTAAAATGCTACGCGATTTTAAAAACAGAAAAATATCTTTACCCGATTTCTAAACGTTTGTAAAAACGACGAGATTTCAAAAACGCGATAAAATTTCTACGCGAATGACCGTTACTATATATATTTTTATTTGTCGGAAAATGTGAACCCGCATGTGCTTTTGAGGTTATTTTCATTGTCGGGAAAAAGTGAACCCGTCTGAGCTTTACGCCATTGAGGGCATATTTTTATCTTGAGGGCATTTTTGTAATTTCATATATTTGGAATTATGTATTTGTCTTTATACCAATTTTTGGTGTTTTGGTTGATGAGACGAATCACATCGTGTTGTCGATGCGATAAATGTAGTGTGGTTCATTGTTCTAATGAACTTGGAGACTTTAGTGTACGGGATCCCACATGTGGACAGTTGGTAGCTCTGCTGGGCCGTGGTAAACCGATAGCACACTAATGTACTCGACATTCACTATATTTAATCGAGGTTTGTAAAGTCTAGTAGTACATTGCCTATAGTGCCACAACGGGAGACCGTGAACTATACTACGCCTGGATGGTGGATTCCCAGTGTCGTAGGCTATTGACGCAACGTGTGACCGCGTAATAGTTGGTTGGGCAGCCGTGGTACTAATAGATTTTGCAAGTCATTCTCTCTGATATCTGTTTGGGTTTAGCTCTATGGAGTAGGGTTGTGTTTTGGTGTATTTGATTATATCTTGGATAATATTCCATTTTTCTCTATTTATCTTTATCGGTAATATCTTGGATGTTTTTACATTTTCTCTATTTATATTTATCGATAATTCTTATGTTAGTTGTCCATTTCTTATCTTATTTTATCCGTGAGATTGATTTATCTCGTGTGATTTTCTTTATTTGTGTTATATCTATGATGTTCGAAACACTAGGATATCTAATATGTATTACTGTTATAGCTTTTTCGTATTGTATGAACTGTGTAGTTGTTATTTGTCGTCTTCTTATTGGCCATGTTGCGATGATTTTATGTTGTCTTACCTCTTTATTGTATGTGTCTCTTGTCTATTTATTTTATACGGTAAAGAGTTTGAAGAGGAAGAAGAGGAACAACCTTTTGAGATCGTGTACCCTGAGGAAGAGGAAGGTCAGCAAGCCGACGATTAGTTTTACGATCAAGAACCATCCGATCATCCATATCCTCTGGATTGATTGTGCGGGATGGCTACGTCAGGATTTTTGGGACTCATAGAGCTGATATTTCATGGAGGTGATCTGGCTTGGCATTTACGAGGAGATCGTGCTTCTGTTACCTATGCTGGACGTATGACCGTGATTCTACGTCATCAGTTTGATGGAGATCCGATTATGACGACGACGTTATTTCTGCACTTAGAATTACCCTTATCCATTAGGCGTTATTGGGGTGCTGAAAACCCTGAGCCTAGTGAGATAAGCATCGTATCGACTGTGCGATCCCGTTATCGCCGTGTGTCGAGACATCCGGATATCTATCTCCGATGATCATTTTCGGCCGAGAGTGATCCATCCGAGGATTAGATAACCATGATGTTTTTTTTTTGGCGCCACAACAGTATGTACGTATATATATTAACTCTTTTATTGCTTTCTTTCTTGTTTTTGTTTAAATAGTTGTAGTCTTAGTTGTAAATTATTTGTACAGTTTATAACTTAATCATATGTATATTATTAGTGATGATGTTTTTTTTTTTATTTCGTATTTTTCGCATTATCTCTTTATTACATATTACATGTCTATCGGGAATTATTTTACAACCCGTAATAATATTTAACAAATGTTCGCAACTTGGGTAGATTTTATTTCTATTTCTTTTATTTTCTTTTATGTGTGACATCCTCCAAAGGGGTGTTACATTAGTTAGTATCGAGCCCAAGTTAGAGTCTTTTGGGGTTGTGGTTGGGTCTGTTTTTTTTGTTTGTCTTTGTGTGATTCTCTGTGATCTTTCGATTTATATCCTTTCGGAAATATCTAGAAGGATGTATCTAACTTTGTTTTGTTATGTTTGAAGAAAGAAGATGGCTGGTAGAGGTAGAGGACGTGCTAACGTAAATCGTGATGAGGACCCGATGTTGGTTCTTCTTGAGGCTATGCGCGCGGATGGTGAAGTGATTACTCAAAATTTGAGAGCGCCCAACAAAGAAGATGCTACGCTGATGCCCTAAATTTATCTGAATTTAGGCGCCATAATCCGCCACAATTTAGAGGCGAGGTGGATCCGGAGAAAGCGAGTCAGTGGATGCAAGATTTAGAGAGAATCTTTGAGGGGATGAGATGTACAGATGAAAAGAAAGTAACTTATGCTGTCTTCATGCTGAGAGGAGATGCAGAACATTGGTGGAGAGGAATCCGCCGAGTATTGCAAGCTGAAGGGACTGAGATCACCTGGGAAGTGTTTTCTAATACTTTTCTGGATAAATATTTTCCTGCAAGTGCTAGGCATGCCAAGGAAATGGAATTTCTTGGTTTGCGACAGGGGAATATGACGGTGAATGAGTATGCCACAAAATTTGAGAGTTTGTCTCAATTCTCAGATTATGCTCAGACACGACAAGATGATGTGTGGAGATGCAGGAAGTTTGAATCAGGTTTAAGGGTGGAACTGAAACGAGGAGTGGTATCTTTGAGGATGACTCAGTTTCATGCTTTGGTGGATGCTTGTGCTCGACTTGAGGAGTTAGAGCCATCTAGAGATCAAAGGAATCGGAATTTTGGACCGACAAGGTTCCAGAGAGGTGGAGGTGGTAATGCAAATCGGTTTCAGCGAAGCCGTATACCAGCCAACAGAAGTCAATCTCAACGACCATCTGTTAGTGGAGGTCCAAGTGGTAGTGGAGCTGGATGCAGGGTGGCGTTTACGCCAACGTGTTTTAAGTGCGGGAAGAAAGGTCATATTTCTCCCGAGTGTACGATTAAAGGTGCGTTTGTTTCAATTGTAAGCAACCCGGGCACATATCAAAGGATTGTCCACAATAGGAGAGAAAACCCTTTCAACATTCGGTATGTTAAAGCTAATCAGCGAAGTCTGGAAGTACTCAACCGAGATCTGGAGGACGAGTGTATACAATGATGGGATCTGAGATTTCTAAGTCTGATGACCTTATTCAAGGAGAAGGAGACATTGGAGGTAACCTTCTGACTGTATTGTATGACTCGGGTGCTACACACTCGTTTATTGCCTATGATTGTGTGGAAAGGTTGAAGTTACCTATGTCTTCTCTGAATGTTATGTTGAATGTATCTACGCCAACTGCTAAACCTGTAGTTACTTCTAAGATCTGTTTGGATTGTCCTATTGTTGTGAAGGGCCGTTTGTTTTTGGTCGATTTGATTTGTTTGCCTCTTATTGAGATAGATGTAATCTTAGGGATGGATTTGGTTATGTTCTAACCATATCCTTATAGATTGTGCAAAGAAAACTATAGTTTTTCCTAAGGAAGAAGAGTCTGGATTCTTAAGCTATTGTTAAGGTCAAGTCTTTATTGAGAAATGGAGCGCAGGGATATCTGGTATTGTCTTCTCTAGAAGTTAAGAATGAGAAGGATGTGAATACTATTCCTGTTGTCAACAATTTTCCGGATGTTTTTCCTGAAGATGTACCTGGTTTACCGCCTGAGCGGGAGATCGAGTTCTCAATTGATTTAGTACCAGGAACAGGTCCTATCTCAATTGCACCATATCGTATGTCACCAGTAGAGTTGGAGGAGCTGAAAAAGCAATTGGTGGAACTGTTGGAGAAAGAATTTGTACGACCTAGCGTTTCCCCATGGGGTGCACCTGTACTTTTGGTCAAGAAAAAGGATGGAACATCACGACTTTGTGTGGACTATCGGCAGTTGAACAAGGTGACTATCAAGAATAAATATCCGCTTCCAAGAATCGACGATTTGATGGATCAATTGAGAGGAGCTGTGATATTTTCCAAGATAGATCTGCGATCAGGCTATCACCAGATTCGTGTAAAAGGGGAAGATGTGCCGAAAACTGCTTTTCGAACTCGTTATGGACATTATGAGTATCATGTAATGCCATTCGGGGTGACGAATGCTCTCCCGCCATATTTATGGATTATATGAACAGGATATTTCGTCCGTATCTAGACAGATTTGTCGTTGTCTTTATCGATGACATTCGATCTATTCTCAATCGAAGGAAGAGCATGCTTTGAACATCCGAGTGTTGTTCTTGATTTTGAGGGAGAAGCGGTTGTATGCGAAGTTGTCTAAGTGTGAGTTCTGGTTGGAAGAAGTTCAATTTCTTGGTCACGTAATTTCTAAAGAAGGTATTGCGGTGGACCCATCGAAAGTGGAGACTGCGTTTTTACGAGTGGGAGAGACCTAAGACAAGAATGAAGTTCGAAGTTTTGTTGGACTTCTTTGGTTATTATCGGAGATTTATCGAAGGTTTTTCCAAGATTCTTTGGACCACTTACACAACTGACGAGGAAAAGTCAAGCTTTCGAATGGACGGAAGAACGTGAAGCTAGTTTTCAAGAGTTGAAGAAGAGGTTAACAACTGCGCCGGTGTTGATCCTACCAGATTCGACGAAATCTTTCGATGTGTATTGTGACGCTTCTTATCAAGGACTAGGATGCGTGTTGATGCAAGACCGGAATGTGGTGGCGTATGCTTCTCGACAATTGAAGGTTCATGAGAAGAATTATCCTACGCATGATTTGGAATTGGCTGCGGTGGTTTTTGCTTTGAAGATATGGAGACATTTTCTCTATGGAGCAACGTTCAACATCTTCAGTGATCACAAGAGTTTGAAGTACTTGTACGACCAGAAGGAGCTGAATATGAGGCAGCGAAGATGGTTAGAATTTCTGAACGATTACGATTTTCAGCTTTTGTACCATCCTGGTAAGGCGAATGTCGTGGCCGATGCCTTAAGCAGGAAGATTATTAGTGTTTCTGCTCTGATGATCAAGGAAAAGGAACTCATTGAACAGTTTAGAGATGAGTGGTCATTTGTTGAGTTGAAACCGGGGAAGATCTGTATTAGCATGGTTACTATCTCGAGCGAGCTGATGGAAGACATAAAGGAAAAGCAAAATGCCGATAAATTTTTGCAAAGAATAAGGGAGCAAATGAAACAAGGCGAGACACTAGAGTTCAAAGAAGGAACTGATGGGATTCTGAGATTTCGGGGTAGAGTTTGTGTTCCTCGTAACCGAGAACTGAGAAGATATATTGTGAAACATGCCCATACTAGTCTATTGAGTATGCATCCAGGTATAACAAAGATGTATCAAGACTTGAAGAAGTTATTCTGGTGGCATGGAATGAAGGGTGATGTGGTTAGATGCGTGTCAACTTGCCTAGTTTGTCAAAAATCGAAAGTTGAACACCAAAGACCAGCTGGGATGTTGCAACCATTATCGATTCCAGAATGGAAATGGGACAGCATTTCTATGGATTTCGTTACTGGTTTGCCAAAGACAAGGAGAGGTCATGATGCAATATGGGTTATAGTTGATAGACTTACGAAATCGGCTCATTTCTTACCAATTAATATCAAATATTCATTGGAAAGATTAACCCGATTATACATCAGTGAAATTGTCGACTACATGGTGTACCGACAAGTATAATTTCGATGAGATCCGAGGTTTACGTCAAGATTTTGGCGAAGTCTACAAGAAGCTATGGGAACTAAGTTACGACTGAGTTCAGCGTATCATCCGCAGACTGACGGTCAGACAGAAAGAACTATACAATCTTTGGAAGATTTATTGCGTGCTTGTGTTTTAGAACAACGGGGAAGTTGGGATGAATTTTTATCTTTGATAGAATTCACCTACAACAATAGTTTTCATGCAAGCATCGGAATGGCACCTTATGAAGCATTGTATGGAAGGCGATGTCGAACACCGTTGTGTTGGTATCAAGATGGGGAAAGTATGACTGTTGGACCGGAACTTGTACAACAGACTACGGATAAAGTCAAGATGATACAAGAAAAGATGAGGACGACGCAAAGCAGACAAAAGAGTTACGCGGATAAGCGAAGACGACCTCTTGAGTTTGAGGAGGGTGAGCATGTGTTTCTGAGAGTTACTCCTACGATTGGTGTCGGAAGAGTGATTAAGTCTAAGAAGCTTACTCCTAAATTCATTGGACCATATCAGATTATCCGACGTATTGGCCCTGTAGCATATCAGATTGCTTTGCCGCCTTTTCTATCCCATTTGCACGACGTGTTTCATGTGTCTCAGTTACGGAAGTATATACCAGATCTGACACATGTTATACCACCAGATGACGTGCAATTAAAGGAGAATTTGACTTACGAAACTTTACCCGTCGGGATAGAGGATGAGAAAGGTAAAGCGCCTTCGAGGGAAGATGATCGAGTGGTGAAGGTTATATGGAATGATGTGACGGGTGAAGCTACTTGGGAACTAGAAGATAAAATGAAGGATCGTATCCTCATTTGTTTGGATGAGCGTCGAATTTCGAGGACGAAATTTTTATTTGTTGGGGAGAGTTGTAACGCCCCCAATTTTTTAGAAAATATTCGAATGTACTTGTTTTTCGTTTTTCATGCTTTTGTATGAACGACTGTTGTGTCCCTATTTTTCTGTTCTCGATTTCTGTATAAAAACAATTACGATAATACAGGTTCAAATTTTATTTGATCGTTTTACGTAGTTTGCTTCGAGACGGTAAAATAAAAATTTTTCTGAGCTACTGTATTAATTTTTCTGAAAGATATACAGCTATATAATACTGCTGGATATTTTATTTGAACGTTTTGGATGATTACCTACGTTGTGGGAAAAAACAGAAAAATGACCGTTACGTCCCGAACGTACTGTTTTCGCTGTTTTTGTCTGTTTTTAATTGTTTTCTTCTTGATTTAATGCCTGAAAATACTGTCTGTGATTTTATATGGACTTTTTGTGTGATTTGCTCCGAGGCAGGAAAATAATATTTTTCGGGCCGGGGAAAATCTTATTTTATTATTTAGAATTGGGGGATCTTACTTAACCCGATTCTGAATGAGACTAAAAATAATCTTTTAATTTTTAGGATTTAACTGTCAAATAAAATAATTTTATATTATTATAATATTATTTTATTAGTCAAGATATAATTTAGTGACAAAGATGGACCAGGAAATATTTTGCGGGACCCACAATTAGCTTTGAGCAGTTAGATCGGTAGCTTAGTTAATCACCGTAAGTCGTAGAACTTTCGAAACAGTGCCGACTCACTAGTGACTCAACAGAGAATTTATTACACTTGTGTGACTAAGCAAGGTGAGTCACCATGAGCAACCAATAGAATTTAAGCTTGCTAAGCAAGATTTAATCCTAACCTTTGATGAAATCAATGGCTTGGATGAAGCCAAATCCATGCACATCCTTACACATGAAGGCTACGGCCATTTGGAGTGAGAAAGCCAAAAACAACACTTCATCTTCATCACTTTTCTCTCTTCTCTCTCATCAAGAACCCTAGCCACCATTCTTGTCCATTTTCTTCACCATATTCGGCCAAGCTTATTTCCTAACCATCCAACCATCCAAAAATTTTTCTAACCAAGTTTCCTTAACCTAAACACCATTCTAAGAACCTTTGTAGTTGGAAATTTCTTCAAATTCTTCCATTTAGGGCTTGGAAACCAACCTTGAAAGTTTTACCTAGAAGGTGAAATTTCATGCTTTTCTTTTCTCTCTTCTTTTTCAAAGTTCTAAGCCATGATTTTTCCATGGTTTAGCTTCTTTTTCATGGTTAGTAACATGTAGATTTTGTTTGAGATTTCTAGGAATTTTTGGTGGTGAAAACCGTGACCTAGGAGGTGTGAAAGCAAGCTTTTGTCTTCATTTAAGGTAAGAGGAAGACAATTCTTATCATCCCTTGATGGTGGTAAGAAGATGGATTGTTTGTAGAATCCATAAGGATTCGGTTGTGGTGTGTTTATTGATGTGTATTTGTTAATTTTTGTGGTTGCTAGTAGTTTATGTGGTAATTGTTATTAGCTTTCTTGTTTGATGATTGTAATAATTTTGCATGTCTATTAGCTTTTGAAAGCATGTCTACAAGCTTTAATTTAGGTTGTATGTGTTAGAAAATATTTTTGCATGTGTTAGAGATATAATGCATGTGTTAGAATTGTATGATAAAATATAGGATGTGAATAACATGTGTAAATTTGCATGAGTGTTCCAAAGAACACAATCCAATAGCTCACGGCAATGACAAGTTTGGAGGACCAAAATGTTCTCTTGATTTTTCCTAAAGTGTAACTTAATTAATCTAGGAGAATCAAGAAAGTTTCTAATTGATTTGATCAAAGAAAATGCATTTAGAAATCAAATGGTAAAAACTTAGTATTTTGGGCCAACATGCCTAAAGGATTAAATTGACTATTGTTAACTATTTTCTAAAATGATTTAATGAACTTAGACAATATAATACATTTGATATGATTTAAAAGGTGAAAGACATTTTGGAAATCAAATGCAAAAGTTTTGTGAAATTTGGCCAACATGCCACTATAGGTAATCATGATTTTTAAAACTTGATTCTAAACCTTTTTCAATTAAAAGAAACAATACAAGTTAAGAAGAAATTTTCTATAATGATTTTTGAAGGAACCAATTGATTAGAAGTAAGTCTAAAGGGTTAAAATTCATAATTTTATCATTAGGAAGGAAATACAGTAATGTTAAGAAATTTTCTAACATATAGCTCACTTTAGGTTTTGAAGCATGTTAGAGATTTCAAAAAGAATTTAATGAAATGGTTAAAAATTAGGTAAATAGAAATTTTATGGAAAATTTAGAAAACCATTATTATAAGTTTATAAACAAAATACTGTCAATTTTTAGTAAAAATGAACCTATAAGATAGTAACAATATCCTAATGACAGTATGCGGTATGAAAAATTATTCAACGTAGTTTAAATGTACTAAGTACTATTTCTATCTGTTTAAACAATAATTTTAAGGGCATTCAAATAAGAAAATGATTTAAAAATCCTACGCGATTGAGAAAACGTATTAAAAATGCTACGCGATTTTAAAAACAGAAAAATATCTTTACCCGATTTCTAAACGTTTGTAAAAACGACGAGATTTCAAAAACGCGATAAAATTTCTACGCGATTGACCGTTACTATATATATTTTTTATTTGTCGGGAAAATGTGAACCCGTCTAAAGCTTTTGAGGTTATTTCATTTGTCGGGAAAAAGTGAACCCGTCTGGTGCTTTTACGCCATTGAGGGCATATTTTTATCTTGAGGGCATTTTCGTAATTTCATATATTTGGAATTATGTATTTGTCTTTATACCAATTTTTGGTGTTTTGGTTGACGAGACGAATCACATCGTGTTGTCGATGCGATAAATGTAGTGTGGTTTATTGTTCTAATGAACTTGGAGACTTTAGTGTACGGGATCCCACATGTGGAGTTGGTAGCTCCATTGGGCCGTGGTAAACCGATAGCACACTAATGTACTCGACATTCACTATATTTAATCGAGGTTTGTAAAGTCTAGTAGTACATTGCCTATAGTGCCACAACGGGAGACCGTGAACTATACTACGCCTGGATGGTGGATTCCCAGTGTCGTAGGCTATTGACGCAACGTGTGACCGCGTAATAGTTGGTTGGGCAGCCGTGGTACTAATAGATTTTGCAAGTCATTCTCTCTGATATCTGTTTGGGTTTAGCTCCATGGAGTAGGGTTGTGTTTTGGTGTATTTGATTATATCTTGGATAATATTCCATTTTTCTCTATTTATCTTTATCGGTAATATCTTGGATGTTTTTACATTTTCTCTATTTATATTTATCGATAATTCTTATGTTAGTTGTCCATTTCTTATCTTATTTTATACGTGAGATTGATTTATCTCGTGTGATTTTCTTTATTTGTGTTATATCTATGATGTTCGAAACACTAGGATATCTAATATGTATTACTATTATAGCTTTTTCGTATTGTATGAACTGTGTAGTTGTTATTTGTCGTCTTCTTATTGGCCATGTTGCGATGATTTTATGTTGTCTTACCTCTTTATTGTATGTGTCTCTTGTCTATTTATTTTATACGGTAAAGAGTTTGAAGAGGAAGAAGAGGAATGACCTTTTGAGATCGTGTACCACGAGGAAGAGGAAGGTCGGCCACAAGCCGACGATCAGTTTTACGATCAAGAACCATCCGATCACCCATATCCTTTGGATTGATTGTGCGGGATGGCTACGTCAGGATTTTTGGGACTCATAGAGCTGATATTTCATGGAGGTGATCTGGCTTGGCATTTACGAGGAGATCGTGCTTCTGTTACCTATGCTGGACGTATGACCGTGATTCTACGTCATCAGTTTGATGGAGATCCGATTATGACGACGACGTTATTTCTGCACTTAGAATTACCCTTATCCATTAGGCGTTATTGGGGTGCTGAAAACTCTGAGCCTAGTGAGATAAGCATCGTATCGACTGCGCGATCCCGTTATCGCCGTGTGTCGAGACATCCGGGATATCTATCTCCCGATGATCATTTTCAGGCTGAGAGTGATCCATTTGAGGATTAGATAACCATGATGTTTTTTTTTTGGGCGCGTCAGCGTATGTCTGTATATATATTAACTCTTTTATTGCTTTCTTTCTTGTTTTTGTTTAAATAGTTGTAGTCTTAGTTGTAAATTATTTGTACAGTTTATAACTTAATCATATGTATATTATTAGTGATGATGTTTTTTTTTATTTCGTATTTTTCGCATTATCTCTTTATTACATACTTCTGTCTATCAGGAATTATTTTACAACCCGTAATAATATTTAACAAATGTTCCGCAACTTGGGTAGATTTTATTTCTATTTCTTTTATTTTCTTTTATGTGTGACATCCTCCAAAGGGGTGTTACAAGAACGGCTTACCATCGGACCTGAACTTATTCAGCAGACAACCGAAAAGGTTAAAATGATTCAGGAGAAAATGAAAACGGCTCAGAGTCGGCAAAAGAGTTATGCGGACAAAAGAAGGAAACCTCTTGAGTTCGAAGAAGGAGAGCATGTCTTCTTGAAAGTCATACCTACGACTGGGGTCGGTCGTGTTCTCAAATCTAGAAAACTCACTCCAAAATTCCTTGGACCATACCAAATTCTTCGTCAGGTAGGTCCTGTTGCATACCAAATAGCTTTACCCCCTTTTCTTTCAAACCTTCATAACGTCTTTCATGTGTCACAACTCAGAAAATATATTCCAGGTCCTGATCATGTCATAGCACCTGATTCTGTACAATTAAAGGAAAACTTGACTTATGAGACAACTCTTGTGAGGATTGAGGATAGGAGGACAAAGCAACTCAGAGGGAAGCACATTGTACTGGTGAAAGTAATCTAGAATGAAGCAAATGGAGACACGACATGGGAACTCGAGGATAAGATGAAGGAGCAATACCCCGAACTATTTTAAGGTATGAAAATTTCAAGGACGAAATTCTTATTTGTTGGGGAGAGTTGTAACACCCCAAAATTTATTTATTTCATTATGGATATTCATTTTATAATATTTGAGATTTTCTAGAATTTTTTTGGAATTTTTTTAGAACGCGGAATATTTTAATATATTCTCCGTTTTGCATACACAATGGGCAGAGTCGGGAAAATAACTGTAACGTTCCAAAAGTTAGAAAATTATATGACGAATAGTCGTTTTATAATATTTGTAATTTTTGAGAATTTTCTGGGAATTTTTCGGGAACGTCGAATATTTTAATATATTTCTCATTTTACGTGCAAGCTGAGTGGAGCTGGAGAAATAAGATATTCTCTTCGAAAACCTTGAACTATGAAAACGTCGACAGGAGATCTTACTAAACCCAAGGTCGGACACAGTTTCTAAGGTTTTGTGTTTTTCGAGAAAATTTAACAGATGAAATAATAAAATACTGCGAAAGGTTTATCTGTCAGATTAATTAATACTGACTTCTATTGACTGTAACTATTATCCTCTGGATAATAGCATGTAATAAAAATCCTATCACCTTATCCCAATGTAATCTACTTTATGTCATAACAAAGCTACTTTAATTCAAATATATTGCTATTTTAACCAATCTTCTAGAAGCTTTGACCCAAGAAAAGACCTAACTACCCTTGGCTTGCTTGGGAAGCTTGCCATTTCCCTCTCTCCTCTCTCTCAATGCCGCGGCACCGTAGGGGAAAAAGGGGGAACTTTTATTTCAACCCTTAACCCTAATTCACTCAAAAATCTATCACACTTTCACCTATTAACTTATCTCTCTACATCATCATCTTCTTCCTTCCTCTCCTTTCTCTCTAAACCTCCATAGCCAACCGAAACTGAAGCTCACTCTTCCACTCCATCTCTTCATTTTTTCTCTTCAACAACTACACATGCTTACTCTCCATCATCATCTCCACCATTTCTCTTCACAAGGTTTCATCAAAATCCACCATTTTCATTTTTCTCCATTTCGGGTTACCACCCCATCCCTCTCCATTTTCGGTTTCTAACTCCATTAACCTCATTTCTAGCTTCTCTTCATCATTCTAAACACTTTTTCTTTCACACCTCACCTCAAAACCGTCCATCTTCATCAATCTTTTTCAAGATCAAAGTTTGAGACTTTAAGGTAAAGATTGCAACTTTCTTCTCTTCTCTTCTCATTTTCGTGTTCTAAGACCATTTTCATGGTCAAGGATACTTCCTTTTTCAAGTTATGGTGTTGATTTTTTAGGTTGTTTTCTAGGGTTTTTGTGGGGCCAAAACCGAAATCTCAAGGAGCATCTTGGAAGCCATTTTCGTGTCTTCCTCTTTGGTAAGAGGGAGACCACTCTATTCAACCTCTAATGGTGGTTGGAGACTTCTCTAATTGTGTATTTGTGAGAAACCCTAATAGGGGTTACTCTTGATTTTATTCTTTTCTATTTGCTTCTTGATAATTTCTATTCTTTTATTAAATATTTGTATGGATTTGATTCTTGTTAATGTTGTAATAAACCTCATGGATTTGGAATTGATGAACTTGAGACAATTGCCCTTTGCTTTGTGCAAGGAGGCTCATGGCCAAGTTCCCCAATGGAGGGGTATGGATGTTTAAAATTTTGAAACCTAATTGAATGGTAATGATGGTATGGATGAGGACAAAGAACAAAGAACAAATGCTTGGACCCTAGTCCCTTGATGGCTCACGGCCATGGGAGGCAAATTGGTGAACATTGTGACTTGAATGACAAAAATGGACAAATGTGAAATTAGAGGACAATTAGGAGCTCATAATGTGTAAACAAAAATTTAACAAAGACTAAAATTGGTAATTTGGATCATTTAACCTAATAGGAAGAACTTGAGTGTGTGAGTTGAGAGAATTGAATTAAGCATCTAAAGAGGATTAGTAATGAGATACTAATACATTAAAAGGAAAAACAAATATGTGGTTTAGGAATTTCGTGGGGGTTACGGTTTTAGGCTTAAGGGAGATGGTAATGGGTTAATCCAATGTTAAGAATTTGAAGTAGAAGATTAATGCTTGATATGGTTAAAGAGTTGATAATTCTAAAGACTTTTGAAAGTAATGATAATAAAGAATTAAAGTGACATAAAGTGGTCGTATTAACTTAATGACATGTAACCTTGAAGGTGAGAATCCATAATATGAATCATAACGATGAATGGACATTTGAAAATGATGGTGGCATAAAACTTAACTTTAATGCAATTATGGACCCCTACATGGGATGAATACTTGATGAACACGGATTATAAAAAAGTACCTTGATGATACGGTATCAATGATTGAAGTTATGTACGTCTGAATGTATGTGTACCATTGTGAGATACAATATTTATCATACATGATTTGACATTGAGTCGTCATGCATATGTGTCATCCATTGGACACTATTGGAAAGGCTGTGTGAGCGTAGGAGTTGAATTACACCTATGTGCGGGTGCGAATAGACTAAGCGTAGGTGTCATATGTTGTTGACCCTAGGGGCGTCGGGGTGTGGGTGTCTCACAATAGACAATGGTAGCTCCACTGTGGCCGTGGGATACACCAATGTGACACACCGACGATCCTGTCTAAGACGCTATCCTATATCGCGATTAACTGTCGAGGTACCATGTATAAGCCATTGCGCAAACATTTTATGAAATAAAGCACACTGTATTTTAAAGGCTAATGATATACTGGTATTACTCTTTGATCATTCACTCCGAAAATGTTTAAGTCTAACTCTATGGAGTAGGTTTTTGAGACACTTTTGCATTGTTAGCAGTTAGTCGCATAACTCATCGAGCATGAGCATTATTAACTGCGAAGTATGCTTCCTATTATTTCTGTAATAATTATTGGTTATTTGAACTGTTGACTGTTGATGGTACCTCTGTCATTTAAATGTTGTCATTTTGCTTCTACTGTAAAATTTTAATGCCGTAATGTTTAAATGTATGAACTGTGTTCTATTTGGGCATTTAGCGCCGTTTAGTTTCCTGCTGCTATTGTTGGTAATGAATGACGAGTACCTCACCTCTTTACTGTATATTCTGCTATTATGTATTATCATATGATTATCTGAAGACGTTAGTGAAGAGGACAAGGAAACCACCGAGTTTCAGGGTTTCTGGCCGTATCTTGATTGAGATCGAGACTGCTGAGGATGTCATTTCGCCTACGTGGATTCTTTGGTTACGTGCAAATCAATTTTTATGGCGGTGCAGATTGCTGGCATATCAACGTGCAGACTGATCGTTGTGTCTACCATGGCGAATTGACGGTGTCCTTAGCGTGGGGACGCTACACTGCTTCTATTTTTGACTTCCATGCTTTTGTTTGGCTAGAATTTTATATGCCTGTGAGAGACATGTGGGCGGACATGTATTATACCCCACGTGACGACTCTTTCTTGTCTACTGCTCGGGCTCCTGCCCGCTGTTCCGTTGTTCCAATGGATGTCTCGTCGAATGACAAGGACCCTGAGGAGCATCCATCTACGGTTCCTTCTAGTTCTCGTCAGTCTTAGAGACTATTTTAGGTAGATGGCTACTAATGGTTGTCTGTTTATTTTGAGGGAGCATGACGTACTATTGGTTTAGTGGGTATATATTTGTATCTCTTGGGGTAGGTACACATTTTGTATTTTTGTATACTTTTTGGAAATGTAATTAATATAGGCTTGTACATATAACTATGATAATGTAATTTCGATGTATGGTTTAGTTTCGTTGATCGTATTATAAGCGTATTCGGTGTTGGAAGTTTCGCTACAAATGAGGATTTTCTTTTTCTAGTATTATTATTCTACCATTTACAATATCTTACAAAAAAAAAACTCATTATGATGAAAGTTTTAAGATAACTTAATTTAGCTTCAATATATCACTATTATGAAAATATGAAACTAACGTTATTTTCCACAAATAAAATATTTACTTACGTTTTATGAATTATTAATATAATAGTGTGACGTTCCTTCTTCGCGTGTATCGGATTAGAAAAAGGGGCGTTACAGGGATGGGGGATCTTACTAAATCCAAAATTGGAAACATTTTTTAAAATTTTCTTCTACTGTGTTTTGTACTGTATTTAATTATCAGGTAATAAAAATACTGTAAAAATGTTGTTCGAAGGCTAATAGCAGATAAAAAAAAATTATACTGCTTAGTCAACATTAGTGGTTATGATAGCTTTATGACGAACCAATAGGAAGCAAGCTTAATGTTGAAGCCTTTGGATATCCACCATCGAGTTAATAAACGGTGGAGATTTGGTCTTATAAAATGACTAGGACCATTTATGACCCTTGGATGTAAAGTATGAAGAGGTGATCGTGACCCTTCATTTTGGAGATACATCTAATGGCTAGGATTTCAAGGAGAAAGATCCAATGGCCTAGATTAAGTCTTCTAATCTAAAGGCTATACCTAGAATCTACATTAATCCTAACCATTGATCTAATCAATGGTTAACAATGCTTTAAATGGTGGCTAGTAAAGATGGTCACTTATTGAGTGCATAAGGAGGGGGGACGATTTTGGTGATGCTTAAGAGCATAGCTTGGTTTCAAGACCATTATTACTCAATCTTGATCATTATTGATCATTTCCAAAAGCCAAGCATATCAAATTTTTCTCTCCACTTCTTCTTCATGCTAGTTTTGGCCAAGCACCCAAAGACCACCTTCCATCACTCAAAAATTTTAAACAACCTTACTTCTTGAATCCTTACCTCAATTCAAGAACCTTTGTAGTTTAGACCAAGCTCTAAATCTTTCATCTTCAAGGACTTTTTCCAAGAGTAAGTTCTAGGTTTTTTGAGGTGAAGTGTAAGGAAACTTCACATCTTATCTCTTTTTCATGTTCTAAGCCATGTTTGATCCATGGTTTTCCTTATTCAAGCTTAATATACTAATAAACTTGTGTTTGTTTTATGTTCAAGAAACTTTTGTTGGTGGAGAACTTATGCAAAGTGCAAAGCAAGGAGCTTTTTGAGGTTCTTCAAGAGGTAAGAGGGAGATCCATCTCACCAACCAAGTATGGTGGTGAGAGATGATTTGTGTATTTGATGGATAGTGAATCCATGTGAGGATTCATATCCATGGTCATGTAATTATTTGTAGGTGTTTATGTATTTTGATTATTTGCTTATGCTTGATGTGCTTTGCATGATTTATTTATGCTTGCATGTTTAGTATGATTTTTATTGCTTTTATGGTATGCTTGAAATATAACATGTTGATTATATATGATGTATGCCATAAAAGTGTTGGAAAGGAAAAAAAATTTTGGTTCCAAAGACCAAGAGTGATTTCGGCCTCACACCTCAAAATAGGTGTTTACAAATTTATATTTTCATGAATGGTAAAATTAGAGGACTTGAAGAGCAAGGAAAATGAACAAATGAATTGGTTTTTAAGACCATGAGTCTCATGGTTTTTGAAGGAAATTTTAATGGTTTTGTTTGTGTAAAACCATGAATGGAACTTAGTTGATCTAGAAGAAAAAATATATAATGGTTTCAATGGCCATGTATCACGGTTTTGAAGGCTTGTAATGCCTGGGTTTTATGAAATAAAATGATTTCAATGTGGAAATGTAATTGATCTAGTACAAGGACCAAAGAAATGGAAACAAAGTGTTTTATCACTTGAGAAATAGAAATTTCGGTTATGAAAGGAAAATAGAGGTTGTATGGGTTTTGAACCTCAAATTATTTTGGAAGAGGATTGAATTTGAGAATTTATTTTGAATTATAAAGGAAATGCTAATGATTTAAACTTTACAAACATAAAACTCATCCTTTGGGTTTTGGAGCGCGTTAGGAAATTTTAAGTGAGAAACATTGATTTAATTCAATGGAATGGTGAATTTGTGGAATATATTGCAAAAAGGATTTTCTTGAGTAAGAAAATGTTGAAAATAATGTGAGAAGTCATATTATTTTGAGAAAGGTTGAATTGAAAATTTTGAAATATTGAGGAATATTTTACGTGGTTGTAAAACAGTGAAAAATGATTTACGTAACTTAAAAATGTGTTTTTTAAGCTACGCGATTTGAAAAAAATATTTAAATATTTTTACGCTATTTGGAAAGTGTCTAAATATTTTTACGTGATTGAGATATTGTGGAAAAATCGCTAATGCGATTGAAAAATGATGGAATATTTTTACGTAATTGAGAAAACGATGGAAAATCGCTTCGCGATTTGAAAACGGAATAGAAATGTTGTGAAATTGTGAAAACGTAACAGAAATGTTGCGCAATTATGAAAACGCGACAAAAGTGTTGCGTGACTATAAAAAAATGATAATATGATTTCGCGACTAAATTTAACAGTAGGATTACTGTTGGACTAGTGTATGGACACTGTATGAGAAAATGATGAATTTAACAGTAGGATCACTATTGGAATAGTGTATGGACACTGTATGAGAAAATGATGAATTTTGCCTGTGATTGGCATTGGTGCATTGAACATGCATTGGAAAAGTCCGATGGACTAGATAAAGCTAATTGCCTAGGAGAGACATACACCTCTTGAGTGGGTGCAATATGCGTAGTGTAAGTCACTTGTTGACTTTGTTGGCATCGGGGTGCAGGTTACCTACAATGGGCACTTGGTAGCTCTTCTGTACCGTGGGTTAGACCGATGAAATACACCGATGATCCTGACCGAGACACTATTCTTAATCAAGATCTAGTAAAGGCTATCGTGTATATGCTAGATGTGCAAACACATATGAGAATTGTGGCACGTGGTCTGAGACATGTTGGTACAGACAGATCTTTCGGATCAATTTCTCCGACTTGAGTATTAGCTCCATGGAGTAGGAAATTGAGTCTATGTGCACATGCATAATTATCGAGTATTGGTTATGATAATTGAACTGTTGAATACTCGGATAATGTTGAGGGCATTATCATAAATATTGAATAATTATATCTGTGTGATATATTAATTGAGAAATATTGGATGATGGTGATGATGATAAATAATGTTGATGGCATTACTGTAATTATTATGTGATTTGAATAATGTTAATGGCATGATGGTAATTATTATTTATTATATTTGTTGTGATAAATAATGATTGAGGGCATAATTGTAATTATTGTATCTGTTATGAAAAATAATGTTGAGGGCATTATTGTAATTAGAGTATGATATATCTGTATGGTATGTTGTTTGTGTTATCTCTGTGCTACCATATTGGTATTGGCATAGGTGATCTCACCTCTTTGTATGTCTATTTTGTACTGTAAATATATTTGTAAAGATGCTGAACAAGGAATTGAACAAGAGGGTGAAGAAGAGCAGATTCCTATAGAGGAAGCTGAGTTTTGATCGAATAACATCCCGGTCAAGTTTCTTTGGGTACGTACGACTACAGTTCCACGGTGGAGCTGGTGCTTGGAGGTTGAGTCCCAATGAGGATGGACTCATTTATCAGGGACTTTTGACGGTCGTCATGAGCGGGATTTTTCATGGTGACTCCTTCTTTTCTGTAACTATATATGTACATGTTGAATTTTCGCTATCAATTAGATGGTATTGGGGATGTCCCAACGAAAATTGGTATCGTGTCGTCTGCTCGAACACCTGTCCATAGGACTTCGCGTCAAGCTGGATTCCTTCCTACTAAGGAATCTGAGGGTTCTGTTGTCTAGTTTATACTTGGGCAGTATGTTAGTTTTAAATAATGTTCAAATACTTTAAGGACTATGTCTGTATATAAATAATCTTGATAATACGTTTGTAATGTATATATGATGTAAATTATTTGTGATGATGTTGTAATATTTTATTTTCTGCTAAGTTTATTTTATTGACATCAAGAAATTTTACAAGTCGTATTTTTATTATAACATCACAATTTATAAAGGAATGGGTAATTTGGTAATTAAGTAACATAAATGTGGCACCCTACGGTGGGTGTTACATTAGTTGGTATCAGAGCCCAAGTTAGAGTCTTTTGGGTTTGTGGTTAGGTCTGTCTTGTTTATGTTGTGTGATTCTCTGTGATTGTTTTCTGAAAAGAAACAATATTGTTTGAAGATTGACTTTACTTTCTTGTGCTGTCCAGTTTGATTTAGAGAGAGAACAAAATGGCTGGACGAGGAAGAGGATATGTCAATACTAGAGCAGGAATAGGAAATATTGGTGATGATAACCAGAACATGGCTGCGGCTATAGCAGTAATGCAACGGATGGCTGATGTTGTTGTATAGCAAAACCAAAGGGCAACTGAGAATGCTCACAGTTTGTTAGAGTTTCGTAGAAACAATCCACCCAAGTTTCGTGGAGAATTTGACCCAGACAAAGCTGATTTGTGGATCAAAAAGCTGGAAAAGATATTTGAAGGTATAGGTTGTATCGATGAGCGAAAGCTTACTTTTACGACTTTTGTGTTAGTGGGAGATGGTGAAGCTTGGTGGGCAGGAGCCTGAAGATTGTTACAAGCTAAAAGAAGAGTTGTGACATGGCAGCTCTTTAGTCAGAAGTTTCTGGGAATGTATTTTTCAGTAAGTGTTCGTCATGCTAAGGAGATGGAATTCCTTAGTTTAAGGCAATGGGTGATGTCTATAAGTGAGTATGCTGCAAAATTCGAAAGCTTGTCTAAGTTTTTGAGGTATTTTCAGATGCACCCGGACGAGGATTGGAAGTGTAGAAAATTTGAGGAAGGATTGAAGCTTGACATTAAGCGAGCTGTAGCAACCTTGGGAATTGAACAATTTCCAGAATTGTTGGACAAGTGCCATAAGGTTAAGGAGATTGATCAACAGCGTGTGGCGAGAAATAAGAATTTTGGACCTACAAGATTCCAAAGAGGAAAGGGTACCGATGGCAAGCATTATCAACAAAAATCATATGTCAAACTGGCAGGAAGTCAGAACCGGCAGCAATTTGTTAGAGGAAGTTCTGGTGGTAGTAAGGCAAGTCAAGCTGGAACATCTACGTATAAATGTTTCAAGTGCAGGAAGGACCATCTAACCAAGGATTGTTAGCATAAAGGACTTATTTGTTATAGATGTGGGAAACTTGGACATTTATCCAGGGAGTGTGATCAGTTGAAGAAGGAACCCTTTGTGGGGAATGTTCATACTGCAAGGCCACAAGCAGGTGGCTGAGTGTATACTATGAGTGGGGAAGAAGCCGCGAAATCTGAGGACTTGATCATAGAGAAGTGTGCTATTGAAGGTAATCCTTTAACCGTACTCTATGATTTGGGAGCAACACATTCTTTTATTGCATGTGATTGTATAGAGCGTTTGGGATTAACTGTGACTACATTGCCTTATGATTTGAGTGTTGCTACTCCTACTGATAAGCTTGTGATAACTACAAAAGTATGTTTGAATTATCTTGTATGTGTTAGGGATAGAATCTTTCATGTGGACTTGATTTGTTTGCCTCTTTCCAAGATTAATGTAATCTTAGGAATGGATTGGTTATTTTCTAACCATATCCTAATTGATTGTTCAAATAAGACACTAGTATTTCCTGAGGCTAAGGATTCTAGATTCCTAACGGCTACTCAAGTAGAAGCTTGTTTGAAGGAAGGAGATCAGGGGTATTTATTGATATCTTCTTTGGAGGTTCAATGTGAAGATGTCTTGAAAGATATTTTCGTTGTGAATGAATTTCCTGAGGTATTTCCTGAAGATATACCTGGACTACCGCCAGAAAGAGAAATTGAGTTTTCTATTGATTTAGTACTTGGAGCTAGACCTATATCTATAGCGCCTTACCGGATGTCGCCGGTAGAATTGGCAGAGCTTAAGAAACAGCTGGAGGATTTATTGGCGAAACAATTCGTGAGACCAATTGTGTCACCATGGGGAGCTCCAGTATTGTTGGTAAAGAAGAAGGATGGGACTTCACGTCTATGTGTAGACTATCGGCGGTTGAACAAGATTATGATTAAGAATACATATCCACTTCCAAGATTCGATGATCTGATGGATCAATTGCGAGGAGTCGCAATATTTTCCAAGATTAATTTACAATTTGGGTATCACCAGATTCGTGTGAAAGCGAAAGATATTCCCATAACTGTGTTTCGGACTCGTTATGGGCATTATGAGTATCAAGTGATGCCGTTTGGTGTGACTAATGCACCTGCCATATTCATGGACTTTATGAATGAATTTTCTGTTCGTACTTGGATAAGTTTGTTGTTGTCTTTATAAATGACATTTTGATTTATTCTCAAAGTCAAGAGGAACATGTTGAACATCTCAGAGTGGTTCTCCAGATTTTGAAGGAGAATAAGTTATATGCCAAGTTGTCCAAATGTGAATTTTGGTTAAGCGAAGTTCAATTTTTAGGACACGTGATATCGAAGAAAGGAATTGAAGTTGATGCTTCAAAGGTGGAGACAATTTTGGAATGGGAAAGGCCGAAAACTATATCAGAAATCCATAGTTTTGTCGGATTAGCAGGTTATTATCGACGGTTTATTGAGGAGTTTTCTAAGATAGCAGGACCTCTTACCCAATTCACACGATAGAATCAACCGTTTGTATGGACTGATGCATGTGAAAAAAGTTTTCAGGAGTTGAAAAGACGACTGATTACTTCACCGGTTTTGATTCTACCTGATCCGAACGAACCTTTCGAAGTATAGTACGATGTTTCGTACCAAGGATTGGGTTGTGTACTTATGCAGAACCGTAAAGTGGTGGCTTATGCTTCAAGGTAGTTGAAAGTACATGAGAGGAATTATCCGACTCATGATTTGGAATTGGCAGCTGTAGTGTTTGCATTGAAAGTGTGGAGACATTTTCTTTATGGAGCAACGTTCACTGTTTTTAGTGATCATAAAAGTTTGAAGTATCTGTTTGACCAAAAAGAGTTGAACATGAGACAAAGGTGTTGGCTAGAGTTTCTGAAGGACTATGACTTTCAGTTACAGTATCATCCCGGAAAGGTGAATGTCGTAGTGGATGCATTAAGTAGGAAAATGCTTAGTGCTTCTGTTATGATGATTAAGGTGAAGGAACTGATAGAAGAATTTCGGGATATGCATTTGTCTGTGAAATTGACACCGGGGAAGATGTGTTTAAACATGATCACCATTTCAAATGATTTGATGGATAGAATACGAGAAGGGCAAAATAGTGACCAGTATTTGCAAGAAGCAAAAGAAGCAAAGAGCCAAGGAGAGGTGTTGGAATTTAGCGAAGGTTCTAATGAAATTTTGAAGTTTAAAGGAATAGTTTGTGTGCCAAATGATCCAGAACTTAGGAGATTAATTTTGGATGAAGCTCATAAGAGTAAGTTGAGTATGCATCCAGGAGCCACAAAGATGTATCAAGATTTGAAACAATTATATTGGTGGAAAGGAATAAAAAAGGATGTCATTGAAAATGTATCATTCTGTTTAATTTTGCCAGAAGGCTAAGGTGGAACATCAAAGGCCTTCGGGAATGTTGCAACCTTTCCCTATTCCTGGATGGAAATGGGATGATATAGCAATGGATTTTGTGACAGGACTACCAAAAACTCGGAAAGGTCATGATTCTATTTGGGTAATTATTGATCGGCTTACAAAGTCGGTGAACTTTTTGCTGATTAATATTAAGTACTCAATGGGAAGGTTGACTCAAATGTACATCAATGAAATTGTTAGACTTCATGGTGTACCATCCAATATTATTTCAGATCGAGATCCGAGATTTACTTCGAGATTTTAGAATAGTTTGCAAGAAGCGATGGGAACAAAGTTACATCTGAGTTCTGCTTACCATCCACAGACTGATGGTCAGTCAGAAAGGACGATTCAGTCATTAGAGGACTTGTTGAGAGCTTGTGTTCTAAAACAAACTGGTTGTTGGGATGAATTTTTGCCATTGATAGAGTTCACATACAACAACAGTTTTCATTCGAGTATAGGGATGGCACCCTATGAGGCATTGTATGGGAGACAATGCAGAACACTGTTATGTTGGTATCATATGGTGAGAATGCTATGGTAGGACCAGAATTTGTACAACAGACAACTGAGAAAGTGAAGATGATTCAAGACAAGATGAGGACAACTCAGACTCGGCAAAAGAGCTATGTTGATAAAAGGAGAAGACTACTTGAGTTTGAGGAAGGTGACCATGTATTTTTTAGAGTGACACCTATGACTGGAGTTGGACGAGTGCTTAAGTCCAAGAAGCTCACTCCAAAATTTATCGGGTCGTGTCAGATACTTCGTCAGGTAGGCCCGGTAGCTTATCAGATTGCATTACCACCATTGTTATCAAATCTTCACAATGTATTTCATGTATCACAACTACGGAAGTACATTTCTGATTCCACTCATGTTATCAAGTCAGATACGATACAGCTAGAGGAGAATTTAACCTATGAAACGTTTCCAGTCAAGATTGAGGATCGAAGGACGAAGCAACTTCGAGGTAAATAAATTTCATTGGTTAAAGTAGTTTGGAACGACGTAAGCGATGAAACTACATGGGAGTTAGAAAAGAAGATAAAAGAGCAATATCTATATTTATTCTAAGGATGTAAAATCAAGTTTATCAAGTTTCAAGGACGAAACTTCTTTTAGAGGGGGAGAGTTGTAACACCCCAAATTTCCTAACTATTTGATAATAATTTTGACAATTAACATAATTCTACTGTTTAGTGATTTCTGTGTACTATAAAATTATTTTGAGTATTCCGTGAATACATTTGATCATTTTGTGTGATTTGCTCCGTGTCAAGAAAATAATAATTTTCGAGCAAGGGAAAATCTTATGTAATTTAATTATTACTGATAAGTCTTAATTATTTTACATAATCTGATTTGATTTTTGTAAGTTTTATAATTTTTATGATTTTGCGGATGATTATGAAATTTTTATGTTTCTCTGATTATTTTACTATTATCCATGGGCTGTCTGTGGGCCCAGATGGGCCCGGAAAAGTGAAAATTTTTCTGCAACTCAAAAATTTTGCACTGTTGAGACGGGGACGGGGGATCTTACTAAACCCAAAACCAGAAACAGTTTTTAAAATTTTCTTCTACTGTGTTTTGTACTGTATTTAATTATCGGGTAATAAAAATACTGTAAAAATGTTGTTCGGAGGGTAATACCAGATAAAAATAAAAATTATACTGCTTAGTCAACATTAGTGGTTATGACAGCTTTATGACGGGCCAATAGGAAGCAAGCTTAATGTTGAAGCCTTTGGATATCCACCATCGATTTAATCAACAGTGGAGATTTGGCCTTATAAAATGGCTAGGACCATTTATAACCCTTGGATGTAAAGTATAAAGAGGTGATCTTGACCCTTCATTTTGGAGATACATCTAATGGCTAGGATTTCAAGGAGAAAGATCCATTGGCCTAGATTAAGTCTTCTAATCTAAAGGCTATACCTAGAATCTACATTAATCATAACCATTGATCTAATCAATGGTTAACAATGCTCTAAGTGGTGGCTAGTAAAGATGGTCACTTATTGAGTGCATAAGGAAGGGGGGACGGTTTTGGTGATGCTTAAGAGCATAGCATGATTTCAAGACCATTATTATCACGGTTTTGAAGGCTTGTAATGCCTTGGTTTTATGAAATAAAATGATTTCAAAGTGAAAATGTAATTGATCTAGTACAAGGACCAAAGAAATGGAAACAAAGTGTTTTATCACTTGAGAAATAGAAATTTTGGTTATGAAAGGAAAATAGAGGTTGTAAGGGTTTTGAACCTCAAATTATTTTGGAAGAGGATTGAATTTGAGAATTTATTTTGAATTATAAAGGAAACGTTGATGATTTAAGCTTTACTAACGTAAAACTCATCCTTTGGGTTTTGGAGTGCATTAGGAAATTTTAAGTGAGAAACATTGATTTAATTCAATGGAATGGTAAATTTGTGGAATATATTGCAAAAAGGATTTTCTTGAGTAAGAAAATGTTGAAAATAATGTGAGAAGTCATATTATTTTGAGAAAGGTTGAATTGAAAATTTTGAAATATTGAGGAATATTTTACAAGGTTGTAAAATGGTGAAAAATGATTTACGTAACTTAAAAACGTGATTTTTAAGCTACGTGATTTGAAAAAAATGTTTAAATATTTTTACGCTATTTGGAAAGTGTCTAAATATTTTTACGTGATTGAGATATTGTGGAAAAATCGCTAATGCGATTGAAAAATGATGGAATATTTTTATGTAATTGAGAAAACGATGGAAAATCGCTACACGATTTGAAAACGCAATAGAAATGTTGCGAAATTGTGAAAACGTAACAGAAATGTTGCACGATTGTGAAAACGCGACAAAAGTGTTGCGTGACTATGAAAAAGTGATAATATGATTTCGCGACTGAATTTAACAGTAGGATTACTGTTGGACTAGTGTATGGATACTATATGAGAAAATGATGAATTTAACAGTAGGATTACTGTTGGAATAGTGTATGGACACTGTATGAGAAAATGATGAATTTTTCTTATGATTGTCATTGGTGCATTGAACATGCATTGGAAAAGTCTGATGGACTGGATAAGGCTAATTGCCTAGGAGAGACGTACACCTCTTGAGTGGGTGCGATATGCGTAGTGTAAGTCACTTGTTGACTTTATTGGCATCGGGGTGCGGGTTGCCTACAATAGGCACTGGGTAGCTCTTCTGTACCGTGGGTTAGACCGATGCAACGCACCAATGATCCTGACTGAGGTACTATTCTTAATCAAGATCTAGTAAAGACTGTCGTGTATATGCTAGATGTGCAAACACATATGAGAATTGTGGCACGTGGTCTGAGGCATATTGGTACAGATAGATCTTTCGAATCAATTTCTCTGACTTGAGTATTAGCTCCATGGAGTAGGAAACTGAGTCTATGTGCACATGCATAATTATCAAGTATTGGTTATGATAATTGAACTGTTGAATACTCGGATAATGTTGAGGACATTATCATAAATATTAAATAATTATATCTGTGTGATATATTAATTAAGGAATATTGGATGATGGTTAAGATAAATAATGTTGATGGCATTATTGTAATTATCATGTGATTTGAATAATGTTAATGGCATGATAGTAATTATTGTTTATTATATTTGTTGTGATAAATAATGATTAAGGGCATAATTGTAATTTTTGTATCTGTTATGATAAATAATGTTGAGGGCATTATTATAATTATGGTATGATATATCTGTATGGTATGTTGTTTGTATTATCTCTGTGCTACCATATTGGTATTGGCGTAGGTGATCTCACCTCTTTGTATGTCTATTTTGTATTGTAAATATATTTATAAAGATGCTGAACAAGGAATTGAACAAGAGGGTGAAGAAGAGCAGATTCCTGTAGAGGAAGCTGAGTTTTGATCGGATGACATCCCGGTCAAGTTTCTTTGGGTACGTACGACTACAGTTCCATGGTAGAGCTAGTGCTTGGTGGTTGAGTCCCAATGAGGAGGGACTCATTTATCAGGGACTTTTGACGGTCGTCATGAGCAGGATTTTTCATGGTGACTCATTCTTTTCTGTAACTATTTATATACATGTTGAATTTCCACTATCAATTAGATGGTATTGGGACGGTAGGTTTCACGTCCCAATGGAAATTTGTATCGTGTCCTCTGCTTGGACACCTGTCCGTAGGACTTCGCATCGAGCTGGATTCCTTCCTGTTGAGGAATCTGAGGAGGACCCATATGAGGGTTCTGTTGTCTAGTTTATACTTGGGTTGTATGTTAGTTTTAAATAATGTTCAAATACTTTGAGGACTATGTCTGTATATAAATAATCTTGACAGTATGTTTGTAATGTATATATGATGTAAATTATTTGTAATGATGTTGTAATATTTTATTTTTTGCTAAGTTTATTTTATCGACATCAAGAAATTTTACAACTTGTATTTTTATTATAACATCACAATTTATAAAGGAATGAGTAATTTGGTAATTAAGTAACATAAATGTGGCAACCTACGGTGGGTATTACATGCCTTCGCCAGCCCACACACAGATCAAAATATCAAAAATATATTAAATATTCAACATATTCCAAAATATCAAAAATATAATATAATATTCAAAATATCTGAAATATATTAAAATATTCAAAATATCTAAAATATAATAAAATATTCAAAATATCTTAAAATATCTACAATATATTAAAATATTCAAAATATCTAAAATTTTACAAAAATTCACAAAAATCATAAAAGTTATAAAAATCATATATATTCAGAAAAAATGAAATTCGGGGTGTTACGGTACACATCTAGAACACATCCACACAACAAAAGCTCGAGAATAATGGACAGGCCAAAATCCAATAATCCACTGCAAAAACGCCAGATGACACAACAATAAGGGATTCCAAAATGGCATTAAGAGCAAATAAAGAGTAAAACAAGTCAAACAAAGCAACCAAGCAAGTAGGCATTCAATCATGGAAAATGAAACAAGTAGCATAAAGTATAAAAATTACAAATGGGAAGAAAACAAAAGAAAAATGCAACTAATAAATTAAATAAATAAAAAATTAATAAATAAAACTCAACAAAGGGAGTTAAAAAAATTAAAATAAAAATAAAAAGAAAAAGAAAATAAAAATTAGGGAAGAGTGGAGAACCTGGTGTGTAGAGAGAAGGAGATATAGTAGTTAGAGAGAGAGAGCTTACGGTGGTTGTGGGTACAGGGGTTGTGAAGAAAGGGTGGGTTACGGTGAGGAAAAAGGAAAGGGGTGGGTAGGCACGGTGGTGGTGGGGATGTGGGTGGAGGGTTACGGTGGATGGGTTAAGGAAGGGGTTACAACGGATAGGTAACGAGGAGAAGGGATTTACGGTGGGGAAGAGGGGAAACGGGTTCTTGTTGGTAATGGTGGGATTGAGTGAAGGTCGGGGACGGTGGGTGGTACGGTGGAACGAGCTCGAGAGATGGAGATGAGAGAGGTCCGAGCTTAGAGATGTGTATCTTGGTACGATGTGGGATGGTGGGGATGGAGATTCGGGAGGTCAAAGATTGAGATGAGGGATCGGGAGGTTAGAGATGGAGTGAGGATTGGGATTCTCGAGTTAAAATTAGGGATTAAATTAGGGATTTCGGGTAGAAATATTAGAGACGAAGCAATATTTCGTCTCTATCTTTTAAAAAAATTATTAATTAAATAATATATATAATTTAGAGACGGAATACATCCGTCTCTAATATAATTTGACTTTTTTAAACACTTATTTGACTAAATAGAGACAGAATTAGAGACGGAACATTCAGAGATGGATAAATTTCGTCTCTACACATATTTGACTATTTAAAACATCACATTGACTAAATAGAGACAAAATTAGAGATGAAAAATTCTGAGACAGATAATTTCCATCTCTAAATTCCTTCTCTAAATTTTAATTTTAATTTTCTATCTCTAATTTATAAAATTTGTCTTTGTTTCCATCTCTAATAAAGACGAAATATTTTCTATCTCTAAATTTCATCTCTAAATCAAAAATTTCTAGTAGTGTTATTTTAATTAAATTATACCTTTTGAAAAGTCATTATCCATTTACCTTCACTAAAACACTTTTAAATAAAATACTCAAAAATTGAAATGATCTTTTTAACTTATTTCCTTTTTCATGACCAAAAATCAATTCCTTTCCAATAATAAAACTTTGTTCACTTCCTTTTTCATCTTATAAAACCTTAACTCAAATCCTTGTTACAAAATCAAGTAAGTCCACAAAATTAAGTTTGATGGCCGTGAGCCATGTTGGTCTTTTGAACCAAAATTTTTCATCCTTCCCACATGATTCAAATCATACAACATATTTCAATCATCAATTTCTACCACAACAAATATCATGCATACTATTAAAGCAATAAGATCACATAAAGCAAATAAATACAAATCACTAAATTTATACAAACAAGTGAATAAATCCTTACATGGATTTTTCACTAACAACTAAATTTTGTTCCTCACCACCATGAGTGGTTGATAAGGTTAATCTCCCTCTTACCTTAGATGATGCTCAAAGCTCCTTGTATGCCTCCTTTAAGTAAACTTTCTCCATCAAGTTGTTCTTAAAACAAAATAAACACACAAGCATTAATATCTAAGGCTTGACTAGGATGACCATAGATCAAAGTTATGGTCTTAGAACTTAAAAATGAAAATAAAAATGAAGATTACAAAACTTCACCTTAAAAGCTTCAAATCTTAAGCTTGAAGAAAAAGATAGAAGATGGATGAACTAGGTGATGATCACAACACCAAAGTGTCTTAGAATGGTGTATAGGTTCATGATATGAAGTTAGTTGAAATTATGGAAGATTGGATGGTGTTTTTGGTTACTTGGTTGTGGGCTTCAATGGAGAGAAAAGTGAGAGAGTTTTTGTGTTTCTTTGCTTCATGAAAGTGAAGATAGAAATCAATAAGTGAAAGACAAGTTCTAGGACTCTCCTACACTCCTTGGCCGTGGAAGTCACCAAGTTGAGTCACCAAAATTTTGAGTCATGTAGTGAGTCACATGGCTAGTCACCTAGTGAGTCATGGACATCATCTTTGACTTGTTTCTAATAGGTTCACCTTAGTGAGTCATAAGGTGTGTCACGTAGTGAGTCACAAAGAACTCTCTAGAAAAAGATGACTAGCCTAAGTCTAGAATCATCTAACTAGATTTTTACTAGAAGCTATTATCCAATGGAAATTCTATTGCGAGCAAAACTAGAATTTGTTGTCCAATGGACAATAGAACATACCTAGATTTTTATTTTCAATTCAAATCTCAGATAAAGAAAATTTTTTAAAACTGTTTCTGATTTCGGGTTTAGTAAGCTCCCACGGTCCCGCATTAACAGTCTAAAATTTTTTGGCCCCGAAAATTTTTTATTTTTTCGGTCTCGCTAAAAACACACAGACAATCCAAAAATAATAATAAAATAATCAAAATAAATCAAACAATTCATAAAAAATCACAAAAATTATAAAAATCACACATAATTGAAAAAAAAAAAAGAAATTTCGAGGTGTTACACTCTATATCTATGCATTATTGATTGCCTTGTCCTTGTTGTCATGCATTGTTGGAATGCTTTAGCCTTATTTTCATGTAAAATCCACATTGATGTCTTCCTTCTAATCTTGATAAAATTCTTCCTAATCTTTGATTGGATTGAGTTAGATTGCATTTGAATTTGACTGGTTGATTTCTCAATTGCAGGATGAGCTCAAAAGAACCAACTTGATGCAAGCCAAGGCCCTGCATTGGCAGCAAAATCACAAGACAAGTTCCAGCTGATCACGCCATGACGCTGGTATGCTTACGCCGCAATGTTCTGCTCTCTGCCAGTGCACCCTGATAACCCGAGGCTTTAACGCCGCGGTGCAAGGAAGTGAATGTTGCGACGCTAGTGCCCTAATTTTTTGCGCTCCGCGACGCGTGCTGTGTAGCGCCGAGACGTGAAGAGCGAAATTTGTGGGCCTATAAATAGCTTTTATGCAGATTTCAACTGGCTCTCTCTTCTCTAAGAGAACTTTTATTTTTTCTCTTTTAGCTTAGATCTTTTGCAGAACCCTGCAGCTAGATATTCATTTATGGATTGAAAGAAAGTTGAAGAAACCAAGATTGGAGGTGCTCTTCATCTTGGAGGAAGATTCAAGCTTTAAGGCTCACCCCATTGGACTTCATCTTTTATTCCTTCTTCTTCTTCTCTTCCATTTTATCTTGAATATAATTTTTTTCAATACATTTTCGTATTTAATGAGTAGTTAAACTATGTTTGGGGTATTCTTTGGACCCCCCTATGAATATTGAATGATTTGTACTCTTTTGGGTTTATATAAATGATTTGCGTTTTGTTTTATCATGTGGTGCTTAATGCTCTTACTTGTTTGATCAGCATTTAAGTGATTTGATGAAATCTAATGAGCCTAGACATAAGACATTGGGTTTTAGATCATACGTATGGTAAATGCATGTTTGATTTTACTCTAATGGTAGGATAAATTGATTCGCTAATAGGATATATATATACCTCTTAGATATGCATAGTCATAGTTGAGAATCGATCTTAATGCTTATTGTTTGCTCTAGTTCTTATGGATGCATAGTGAACTAAGTAAATGACATAGGGTTAATCGACCTAGACATAGGCTTTTAACTAAGTTAGTTTCTCAGGCTAACCTAATCTAATCGTTTGTATTGCTTGACTGGATTGTATGTTATCAATTAAAGTAGGGGGTGAAAAAGGATTCCCTATTCACTCAACAATATCTTTATCTTTTCTTTATGCTTTGTAGTTTAATTAATCAACCTATTTTCCAATTTATGTTTGCTTGAATAGAATTAGTTAAGCTGTAGCTTAGTATTTAGCATTAGAAAGTAACCATATTCCCTGTGTGAATGATCTTTACTCATCATTTTTATTACTTGAGCGACCTGTGCACTTGTAGCTAGCAAAAGGAACAAGGTTGGCGTAGCAATCCTTTAGCAAGAATGTGGTTAAATTTTAAGGGCAAACAGAGTCAGTTTGGTATTTTTAAGGATACCGAGTAAGTATTTAACCGGATTGAGTCACAGCAGATATGAAAAATTATAAAAATGATAAAACAAGCATTTTGATGGACCTTATAATTTATTCTAAGGTTATTGGAAAGCAGGAAACATGATTTAGTTAAATCAAAGTGTTCTTAGCAAATACAAAATTAGAAAAAGGGCAAAATTGCCCTCAACATCATCTTTTAAAAAGATGAGAATTGTAACACCCCAACTTTAGGATAAATGACTATTATGTCTTGATTGTACTGTTTTAAGTTTTTTTGTATGATATAAAATTTATTTGACTGTTTTGAGTTCATATATGAGTGTTTTGTGTGATTTGCTCAGGGTTAAGAAAATAATAATTTTCGGGCCGGGGAAATCTTATTTTAATTATTCAGAGCTAGGGGAGCTTACTAAACCCAATTCTGAATGATATGGTTGTTAATCTTTTAATTTTTAGGATTTAACTATACAATAAAATAATTTTATATTATTATAATATTATTTTATTAGTCAGTACAAATAAACGACAGTGGACCCAAAAATGTCTGTGAGACCCACTTTTGGTTTGTAGGACTCACAATTGGTTGCGGGACCCACGTCTAGAGAAAGAAGTCAACGATAATGGCTTGAATTGTTTTAAGCCAATAGGAATTAAGTCAACGATGTGGGCTTGACTTAATCTACGCCTTTGTGGGATGAGAAGGTTTAAGATTGAATATCAACCGTTGATTTAATCTATGGTTGTCATGATAAGCTTCTTAAAGAAGGCTTTGGAGATCCACCGTTGATCAATTGGATGGTGGAGATTGGTCTTACAAAAATGGCTAGAAGCATTTGTAACCATTGGATGTGAAGAATATAGGGAAGATCTTGACCCTTTATTTTGGAAGATGAATCTAGTGGTTAGAATTTCATGGAAATAAGATCTAATGGCTTAGATTTGATTATATTACTATCTAATATCAACCATTGATATGATCAATGGCTCTTGAAGCTTGGATTATAAGAATGTTAATTAATTAGTAAGCTAACCAATTAATTTGATTAAGTTAAGTTAAGTGTGCTTAGAAGCTTAATGGGATTAGTAGCTTAATTAATCACCATTAGGGTGGAATCTTCAAGAACAAATGACAAGGCTTATGACAAGGCTTGGGTTAGCCAATGGATGACAAGCTTGGTGATCAAGTTTTAATCTTGACCATTGATTACATCTAAGGCTAGGATGGAGTCTTGGATGAGTCAAACAAAGTGGCCACCTCCACCCTAAGGAGCTCCACGACCATGCACCATTTTGGAGAGCATTTTCACTTCAATTTCATCCTTGCTATCACACTTTCTCTCTTCTCTCTCTTCCAAAAACACAAGCCACCATTGATGCACTTTGAAGAAGCCATTCGGCCAAGAGCCCTAGATCACCATCCATCCATCCAAAATTTCTTCTAACCTACTTTTCTAAACCTAAATACTATTCTAAGAACATCTCTAGTTGAGAGTTCTTCTTAAATCTATCATTTAGAGCTTGGAAAATCACTTTGGAGATTTTTCCTAGAAGGTGGAAATTCTTATTTTTCATTTCTAACTTCTTTTTCAAGGTTCTAAGCCATGATTGATCCATGGTTTATGATTTTCCCTTATAGTTTTAACTCTTTAAATTTTTGTTTAAGATCTTTAGGTGTCTTGAAGGAGAGTCACGAAATCCATAGAAGGAGTGAAAGAGGTTTTAGTCTTCCTTTAAGGTAAGAGGGAGATTCAATCTCATCAACCATGTGTGGTGATGAGAAAATGGACTTGTATGTGTTTGAAGAATCCATAAGGATTCACTTGTGTTGATTGTTTAAATGCTTTCTTATTTGTGTTTGATATTATTTGTATGCATGTCTACAAGCTTTAAAATATATTACATGTGTGAAATATTGCATGATTATTACTTAGGATGTGATTAACATGTAAAGGTTTGCATGAGTGTTCCAAAGAGTACATGAAGAGGCTCACGGCCTCAACCAAGAAAAGAGAACCAAAATGTTCTCATCCATTTTCAAAAGGAAGGACTTAATGGAATTAGGTAAATGAATGAATTTCAAAATGTTTTAGAAGAAGAAAAATGATCCAAAGATCAAATGCCAACATTTTATGGGATTCGGCCAACATGCCTAATAAAAGTGTAATCAATCTAAAATTTATTTTCTAAGTGTAGAATTGATGTTTTATATAAAAGAATGCATTTGTAATAAATTTTCAAGAATTAAAAAGTAAACCAATTTTTATTAGAGATGTGATATAGTAGCAAGATGAATAAAACCTATGAAAAATACTTGCTTTTAACTTTTAAAACATAGAAACAATCACTAAAGTGGATTTAGTAATAATAAACCAAGTAAGCGAATTTTTAGAGAAAAACGTAGAAAATACAAATTTTAGTAGATTTTATAGACAAAAATCTTGTCAAATTTTACTAAAAGCAGACAAATAAAAGAGAACGTTTATAATATATTCATAACATAAGGAAAAATCATTCTACGTAATTTTAAAGTAGTGAAAATAGCTTACGTAGTTTTAAAACAGAGATTTTAAAGCTTTTCAATTAAGAAAACGATTTAAAAATCTTACGCTTGATTGAGAAAACGATTTAAAAATAGTACGCGATTTTAAAAATAGCAAAATATATTTACGCGATTTAAAAACATTTATAAAAACGACAAAATTGTGAAAACACGATAAAATTTCTACGCGATTAATTGGAACAAATTTTCTTGTCGGGCCAAAGTGGTGGACCGGACATGTTGAGATACAGAGTATTGTCAAGTGGGACGTACTGTATATTTGAGATTTTTGCCATTGAGGGCATTTGCGTAAATATGGGTAATAGTGCCATTGAGGGCATTTTTGTAAATATAAGAATATTTTGAGACCAAGAGTATTTTGGAAGTTATTATTTTTGTTCATGCATTGAGTTGTGCCAATTTGGTTGATAATTGGTGATTTGATTAATGAGGTGAATAACACTGTGTTGTCGGTGTGATAAGCGTAGTGTGGTTCATTTTGTATGGACTTGGAGGCATTAGTGTGCGGAGTATTCCATATGTGGACAGATGGTCGCTCCTCTGGGTCGTGATAACTGGCAACACACTAGTGATCTCGACACGCACTATACTTAATCGAGATCTTGTAAAGTCTATTTTAGTACAATGCCTGTAGTTACACGATGTTTGGACTGTGTGCTACTACACGATGTTTTGGACAGTAGGCTATAGACACAACGTTAGACAGTACAATAGTTTGGTTGGGCAGCCTGAGGTACTAATAGATCTTTACGGGTCATTCTCTCAGATATCTGTGTCTAGCTCCATAGAGTAGGAACGAGTCGTTTTGTATTTGTATCATGCATCTTAACATCATTATCTTTGATATTTTTGTACTGTTGTATTAAATTTTCTGTGATACTGTTATATTGAATTTCTGTATTATATTGCATAATTATTTATGATGATTATGGTATGCTTTATTGTATTATGGTATACTTTGATTATTTGTTATACCTGTTGTATTTGGCATTTTCTTATTTGCCATGCTGGTATTGATATATGATTATCTCACCTCTCTATATGTACTATTTCTGTATTTTTAATTTTATGTTGTAAAGAGTTTGAGGAACAGGATTAGCCTCTTGATTTTGTATATCCTGAGGAGGAGGAACAGCAGCAACTAGAGGATTAGTTCGACGACTGCGAACCATGCGATCACCCATACCCGATAGATTGATTTGGAGGATGGTGTTGCTAGGATTTCTTGGGTTTGTGAGTTTGGAGTTTCACGGAGGCTCCGAGGCTTGGCGTTTATGCGAGGATCGAGGATCGATTGTCTATGTACGACGTCTGACTTTGTCTCTACGAGCAGAGTTTGATACTGAGCCTGTTTTTACCACGACTTTGTATCTACATCTGGAGCTGCCATTGGATTTGAGGCGTCACAGGGGAGGACTTTTCCGTATTCCCAGTGAGATCAGTATAGTGTCAACAGCGCGGACTCCTGTCCGTAGAGCTATGAGACATCCTGGATACCTATCACCTGAAGTGTCATCTAAGAGTGATCCTTCAGAGGGTTAGGAATTTGGGATGTGCACTTGGGCACTTTTTGGATGTTATGTATTATATTAACTCTTTACTGCTTTTGTTAAATATTTTCTAGTTGTAAATTATTTGTACTACTTAAAACAAAATCTTATGTATATTATATGTGTGATGACGATTTGTTTTCTTTTGTGTTCTGTGTTATTTTATTTAGTAATATTCTGTTTAACAGGAAAAATTTTACAACCCATATTATTTATATAACAAGTATTTTACAACTTAGGTAATATTTTTAATTATTTTATTTTATTGCATCATAAATGTGACATCCCCATAAGGGTGTTACATTAGTTGGTATCAAAGCCCAAGTTAGAGTCTTTTGGGGTTGTGGTTGGGTCTGTTTTTGCTTGTGTTGTGTGATTCTCTGTGATTTACTTCCAAAAGGATGTATCTAACTTTGTTTTGTTATGAATGAAGAAAGAAGATGTCTGGCGGAAGATCTGGCGGAAGAGGAGGACGTACGAATGCAAATCGTGATGTGGACCCCATGATTGCAGCTGCAGAGGCTATGCAGCGAATGGCTGAAGTGATTACTCAGCAAAATCAGAGAGCAACTCAATAGTAAGATGCTACTGCTGATGCCCTAAATTTATCTGAGTTTTGGTGTAACAATCCACCGCAGTTCAGAGGCGAGTTTGACCCTGAGAAGGCAAGTCTGTGGATACAAGACTTGGAGAGAATATTCGAAGGAATGGGATGTACTGATGAGAAGAAGGTGACGTACGCTACTTTCATGCTGAGAGGGGATGGTGAACATTGGTGGAGAGGAACCCGCCGATTATTGCAGGCTGAAGGAACAGAAATTACTTGGGAGGTATTTTCTGAAGTATTTATGGATAAGTATTTTCCTGCCAGTGCTAGACATGCCAAGGAGATGGAATTTCTTGGTTTATGTCAAGGCAACATGACTGTTAATGAGTACGCTTCTAAATGTGAGAGCTTGTCTTAGTTCTCGGATTATGCTCAAACTCGACATAATGATGTGTGGAGATGTTGGAAGTTTGAGGCAGGGTTAAGGGTGGAATTGAAACGAGGAGTACTACCCTTGAGAATGAATCAGTTTCATGTTTTGGTGGATATTTGTGTAAGACTTGAGGAGTTGGAGCCATCACGGGATCCAAGAAACCGTAATTTTGGACCAACGAGGTTTCAGAGGGGTGGTAGCAGTAACAACAGTCAGTTTTAGCGCAAGCCGTATTCTAGACCACCGGGGAATCAATCTCAATGACCACATGTTGGGGGAAATGCAAGTGGTAGTAGAACTGGTCAAAAAGTGGCGTTTACGCCGACGTGCTTCAAGTGTGGAAAAAGTGGCCATATTTCTACGGATTGCTCAATCAAGGGGACAATCTGTTTTAATTGCAGATAACCTAGACATGTATCTAGAGATTGTACTCAGCCGAAGAGGAAACCTGTTGTGAGAAGTGTTCGTGCTAATCAGCCGAGATCAGGAGGTAATCAGCCAAGGTCAGGAGGGCGAGTATATACAATGACTGGAACTGAAGTTTCACAGTCTGAGGATCTTATTCAGGGGGGAAGGTGTCATTGAAGCTAATCTTCTGACTGTGTTATATGATTCAAGTGCAACACATTCATTTATTGCATATGATTGTGTGGAAAGATTGAAACTACCTATGACTTCTCTGAGTTTTCAATTTGGTTGTTTCTACACCAGCTTGCTAAACCTGTAGTTACATCTAAGATATGTTTGAACTGTCCTATTGTTATAAAGGATCGTATGTTTTCGGTCAATTTGATTTGTTTGCCTCTTGTGGAGATAGATGTAATATTAGGAATGGACTGGTTATCTACTAACCATATCCTTATAGACTGTGCAAGTAAAACCATAGTTTTTCCTAAGGAAGAAAGTTCTAGATTTTTGACTGCTATTAAAGTCAATTCATTGCTGAGAGATGGAGCGTAGGGATATATGTTATTATCTTCTCTAGAGGTCAAGAGTGAGAAAGATATGAGTGTTA
Source organism: Ormosia emarginata (assembly GCA_029884605.1). NCBI lineage: Eukaryota > Viridiplantae > Streptophyta > Magnoliopsida > Fabales > Fabaceae > Ormosia > Ormosia emarginata. The sequence continues at coordinate 8,148,602 of JAQQTP010000074.1, forward strand.
TTCCTGTTGTCAATGAATTTTCAGAGGTTTTTCCTGATGATGTACTTGGTTTGCCACCTGAGAGGGAAATCGAGTTTTCTATCGATTTGGTACCAGGAGCAAGTCTTATATAGATTGCACCATATCGAATGTCGCCAGCGGAGTTAGTGGAATTGAAGAAGCAATTGGAGGAACTGTTGGAGAAGCAGTTTGTGCGACCTAGTGTTTCACCGTGGGGAGCACCAGTGCTTTTAGTCAAGAAGAATGATGGAACTTCTCATCTTTGCGTAGATTATCGCCAGCTGATCAAGGTGACTATAAGGAATAAATATCCACTTCCGAGGATTGACAATTTGATGGATCAGTTGAAGGGAACAGTGATATTCTCTAAGATAGATCTGAGATCAGGTTATCATTAGATTCGTGTTAAGGTTGATGATGTACCTAAAACAGCTTTTCGGACTCATTATGGACATTATGAATATCAGGTGATGCCATTTGGAGTGACAAATGCTCCTGCGATATTCATGGACTATATGAATAGGATTTTTCATCCGTATCTAGACAGATTTGTCGTTGTCTTTATCGATGATATTCTGATCTATTCTCAATCTAAGGAAGAGCATGTTGAACATCTCGGTATAGTTCTTCAGATTTTAAAGGAAAAGAAGTTGTATGCAAAGTTGGCAAAGTGTGAATTTTGGTTGGAGGAAGTTCAATTTTTAGGTCATGTGATATCCAAGGAAGGTATTGTGGTAGATCCATCTAAGGTGGAGACTATTTTTGCAATGGGAAAGGCTTAAGACAATAACGGAAGTCCGAAGTTTTGTTGGAATGGTCGGATATTACCGGAGGTTTATAGAAGGTTTTTCTAAGATAGCTGGACCGCTTACACAGCTCACAAGGAAAAGTCAAGCTTTTGAGTGGACGGAGGAACGTGAAGCAAGTTTTCAAGAGTTGAAGAAGAGGCTGACAACTGCACCAGTGTTAATTTTACCGAATCCTAATAGATCTTTTGAGGTGTATTATGATGCTTCTTACCAGGGGTTAGGATGCGTATTGATGCAAAACTGGAATGTGGTGGCTTATTGACGAGCGCCGAACTCAGTCAAAATTATAACCGAAGTTATTAACTAAGTTTGCAGTATAGTGAACAACATCGGATCGTCTCCTCAAGGATCGTAAATGCAATTTTATCAAATTAAGTTAAGTTAGAAAGGGGGGGTTTTGATTGTTCAAGGATTACAATGACAAGATCGAAGAAAAATAACAATTAAAAAGAAGCAGTCAATTGAGAAATCTATCGAGATTGGGTGGATTCAATCATAGACCTTTCAACAAACACTGAAATACATTTGAATGGTTAACTTGGATCTACCGAGATCTACGCATCAGATCCGAGAATTCATACTAGACAATCGTCCATAATTCAATTGACAAGTGATAAACACAAATCTGCAATCGCACCATTCATGTAAATATATGTCAATTTAAGCACCGAATTCAATTAACCTAGGTACAAATCAGTAACCTAACCTCTTCAATTACGTGATTAGTTTAGATCAATCAGTTCTAAGTTTCATCACAAATCTCAATCTTGATTATGTGATTAATTCAGATCAATCAGTTCTAAATTTCATCACAATACTTAATCTTAAACCAAGATCAAATCAGATCAACAATAAGCAGAATCACCATTCATGCATTCAAGATCAAGAGAATAGAAGAAGAAGAAGAGGAATTCAAATATAAATCAAATACATTACATAACCAAGGTCTCAAGAATCCAAGCCCAATCTCTTGAGAGTCCGAATTGACTAGAAGTGACTTAGCTCTCCATTATAATAAAGGAAAAATATACAAGAACTATGAAAAGCTATCACTAACACCAAGTGTGTGTTTTTAGAGCTCTCCACATGCTTCCTTTTATAGAGGATTCAGAGTAGTAGTAGATGGGTAGATGGGATGAGTAGGTGGGTGAGTAGGTGGATGAGTAGGTGGATGAGTAGGTGGATGAGTAGGTGGGTGAGTAGGTGAGCTACCTTGTCTCCGAAATTCTTTATTGCTGAACTCATTGATTTCGTCATTTTTGAGCCAAGTGGTCTTCATGAAAGTTCTAGGAAATTTTCTAAGCTTTCCAATGGCTCTGGAAACACCCAAAAATTCGTCTTACAGCCCAAGATATGACTCAATTACTACAGACTGTTCAGGACCAGTTTCAGCACCTCTGTTTTGACTTTCAGACCCAATATCTCCATCAAGGAGCCCGAATCAAGTTTTGTGCTTGACATGAAAGTTGTGCATATGGGTCTTAACTTTCAGATTACAAATTTTCAGCCCATTTTATATGCCCAAACTCGAATTATGTTCTGGTTACTACACACTTTGTTCGGGTTCAGTCACAAATCCTGTATTCTGATTTCCATGCCCAATTAGCTCCACTAGATGTCTGAAATTGACTTTGAGCTCTTCATCAAAGTTGTAGAGCTCTTTCTTATCTTTCCTACAAGGTAAAATTCATAATTATCAGACATTTAGAACTCAAGATATGGCTAAAATATAGAAACAGTGTAAGACCCGAATAATGCTGAAAAAATCAATTAAGTCCGATTCGAGTTCAAACTTACAAAACATAATCAAATTCAGTCAATTAAGTACATGAAGAGTGTAAATAACTAAACATAAGGGTTTCTTAATGAATAAAATATGTGATTATCACTTATGCTTGTAGACAGTTGAAGGTTCATAAGAGGAATTATCCAACCCATGACTTGGAATTAGCTACAGTGGTTTTTACATTGAAGGTGTGGAGGCATTTTCTGTATGGAGCTATGTTCAATGTCTTTAGTGATCACAAGAGTTTGAAGTACTTGTTTGATAAAAAAGAATTAAATATGAGGCAGAGGCAGTGGTTGGAATTTTTGAAGGACTATGATTTTTAACTCCAATACCATCCAGGAAAGGCTAATATGGTAGCTGATGCTCTGAGTAGAAAAGTGATCAGTGTTTCTATAATGATGATAAAGGAGGAAGAATTAATTAACAAGTTTAGAGATTCGTGGATGTCAGTGGAATTGGAGTCTGGAAGGATTCATCTAGGTAGGGTTGTGATCTTGAATGAAGTACTTGATATAATTCGAGATAAGCAGGAGGAGGATGCGTTTTTGCAAAACGAAAGGGAATTATTGGAGCAAGGTCATAAAGCAACAGTGGAGGAAGGATCAGAAGGAATCTTAAGATTTAAGGGAAGAATTTGTATACCTGATGACCCTGAACTTAAGAAAGCAATTATGGATGAAGCTCATACTAGTGATTTGAGTATGCATCCGGGAATGACCAAGATGTACCAAGACTTGAAAAAGTTGTTTTGGTGGCCAAGGATGAAAAGAGATGTAGCGGAACGTGTGGCGTCTTGTCTGGTTTGTCAGAAGGCAAAGGTGGAACATCAGAGGCTAGCCGGTATGTTACAATTGTTAGCTATTCCAGAGTGGAAGTGGGATAGTATCTCGATGGATTTTGTTACGGGGTTGCCGAGAATAAGGAAAGGGCATGATTCGATATGGGTTATAGTTGATAGGCTTACGAAGTCAGCACACTTCTTGCCGATCAATATTAAGTATTCATTGGAAAGACTAACCCAGATATACATCAGTGAGATTGTTAGATTACATGGTGTACCTACATGCATAGTTTCTGATAGAGATCCGAGGTTTACGTCAAGGTTCTGGCGAAGTTTGCAAGAAGCCATGGGAACTAAACTGCGATTGAGTTCTGTTTATCATCCGCAGACTAATGGACAGACGGAGAGAACTATACAATCTTTGGAAGATTTGTTATGTGCTTATGTGATAGAACAACGAGGGAGTTAGGATGAATTTTTATCTTTGATAGAATTCACCTACAACAATAGTTTTCACTCTAGTATAGGGATGGCACCCTATGAAGCGCTATATGGACGACGATGTCGAACACCTTTATGTTGGTATCAAGATAGGGAAAGTATAACTATTGGATCAGATCTTGTACAACAGACTACAAAAAAGGTAAAGATGATACAAGAAAAGATGAAGACGACGCAAAGCAGACAAAAAAGTTATGCTGATAAGCGAAGATGACCTCTTGAATTTGAGGAGGGAGAACATGTATTTTTGCGAGTAACTCTTATGACTGGTGTCGGAAGGGTTATCAGATTCTTCGACGGATAGGTCTTGTAGCCTATCAGATTACTTTGCCGCCTTTTCTATCCAATCTGGATGATGTATTTCATGTGTCTCAGCTAAGGAAGTATATTCCCGATCTGACGCATGTTATACAACCCGACGAAGTGCAACTAAAGGATAACTTAACGTATAAGACACTTCCTGTTAGAATTGAAGATAGGAAAGTGAAGCAGCTTCGAGGGAAGATGATTGAGCTGGTGAAGGTGATATGGAATGATGTGATAGGTGATGCTACCTGGGAGCTGGAAGAGAAAATGAGGGAGCAATATCCTCAGTTGTTTTGATGTACAACAAATTTCGGGGACGAAATTTTTATTTGTAGGGGAGAGTTGTAACACCTTAACTTTAGGATAGCTGACCGTTATGTCCTGATTGTACTGTTTTAAGTTTTTTTGTATGATATAAAATTTATTTGACTGTTTTGAGTTCATATATGAGTGTTTTGTGTGATTTGCTCTGGGTCAGGAAAATAATAATTTTCGGGTCGGAGAAATCTTATTTTAATTATTCGGAGCTGGGGGAGCTTACTAAACCCAATTCTGAATGATATGATTGTTAATCTTTTAATTTTTAGAATTTAACTGTGTAATAAAATAATTTTATATTATTATAATATTATTTTATTAGTCAGTACAAATAAACGACAGTGGACCCAAAAATGTCTGTAGGACCCACTTTTGGTTTGTAGGACCCACAATTGGTTGCGGGACCCACGTCTAGAGAAAGAAGTCAACGATAATGGCTTGAATTGTTTTAAGCCAATAAGAATTAAGTCAACGATGTGGGCTTGACTTAATCTACACCGTGGGATGAGAAGGTTTAAGATTGAATATCAACCGTTGATTTAATCTATGGTTGTCATGATAAGCTTCTTAAAGAAGGCTTTGGAGATCCACCGTTGATCAATTGGATGGTGGAGATTGGTCTTACAAAAATGGCTAGAAGCATTTGTAACCATTGGATGTGAAGAATATAGGGAAGATCTTGACCCTTTATTTTGGAAGATGAATCTAGTGGTTAGAATTTCATGGAAATAAGATCTAATGGCTTAGATTTGATTATATTACTATCTAATATCAACCATTGATATGATCAATGGCTCTTGAAGCTTGGATTATAAGAATGTTAATTAATTAGTAAGCTAACCAATTAATTTGATTAAGTTAAGTTAAGTGTGCTTAGAAGCTTAATGGGATTAGTAGCTTAATTAATCACCATTAGGGTGGAATCTTCAAGAACAAATGACAAGGCTTATGACAAGGCTTGGATTAGCCAATGGATGACAAGCTTGGTGATCAAGTTTTAATCTTGACCATTAATTACATCTAAGGCTAGGATGGAGTCTTGGATGAGTCAAACAAAGTGGCCACCTCCACCCTAAGGAGCTCCACGACCATGCACCCTTTTGGAGAGCATTTTCACTTCAATTTCATCCTTGCTATCACACTTTCTCTCTTCTCTCTCTTCCAAAAACACAAGCCACCATTGATGCACTTTGAAGAAGCCATTCGGCCAAGAGCCCTAGATCACCATCCATCCATCCAAAATTTCTTCTAACCTACTTTTCTAAACCTAAATACTATTCTAAGAACATCTCTAGTTGAGAGTTCTTCTTAAATCTATCATTTAGAGCTTGGAAAATCACTTTGGAGATTTTTCCAAGAAGGTGGAAATTCTTATTTTTCATTTCTAACTTCTTTTTCAAGGTTCTAAGCCATGATTGATCCATGGTTTATGACTTTCCCTTATAGTTTTAACTCTTTAAATTTTTGTTTAAGATCTTTAGGTGTCTTGAAGGAGAGTCACGAAATCCATAGAAGGAGTGAAAGAGGTTTTAGTCTTCCTTTAAGGTAAGAGGGAGATTCAATCTCATCAACCATGTGTGGTGATGAGAAAATGGACTTGTATGTGTTTGAAGAATCCATAAGGATTCACTTGTGTTGATTGTTTAAATGCTTTCTTATTTGTGTTTGATATTATTTGTATGCATGTCTACAAGTTTTAAAATATATTACATGTGTGAAATATTGCATGATTATTACTTAGGATGTGATTAACATGTAAAGGTTTGCATGAGTGTTCCAAAGAGCACATGAAGAGGCTCACGGCCTCAACCAAGAAAAGAGAACCAAAATGTTCTCATCCATTTTCAAAAGGAAGGACTTAATGGAATTAGGTAAATGAATGAATTTCAAAATGTTTTAGATGAAGAAAAATGATCCAAAGATCAAATGCCAACATTTTATGGGATTCGGCCAACATGCCTAATAAAAGTGTAATCAATCTAAAATTTATTTTCTAAGTGTAGAATTGATGTTTTATATAAAAAGAACGCATTTGTAATAAATTTTCAAGAATTAAAGAAGTAAATCAATTTTTATTAGAGATGTGATATAGTAGCAAGATGAATAAAACCTATGAAAAATACTTGCTTTTAACTTTTAAAGCACAGAAACAATCACTAAAGTGGATTTAGTAATAATAAACCAAGTAAACGAATTTTTAGAGAAAAACGTAGAAAATACAAATTTTAGTAGATTTTATAGACAAAATACTGTCAAATTTTACTAAAAACAGACAAATAAAAGAGAACGTTTTATAATATATTCATAACATAAGGAAAAATCATTCTACGTAATTTTAAAGTAGTGAAAATAGCTTACGTAGTTTTAAAACAGAGATTTTAAAGCTTTTCAATTAAGAAAACGATGTAAAAATCTTACGCAATTGAGAAAACGATTTAAAAATAGTACGCGATTTTAAAAATAGCAAAATATATTTACGCGATTTAAAAACATTTATAAAAACGACAAAATTGTGAAAACACGATAAAATTTCTACGCGATTAATTGGAACAACGAATTTTACTGTCGGGCCAAAGTGGTGGACCCGGACATGTTGAGATACAGGTACTGTCAAGTGGGACGTACTGTATATTTGAGATTTTTGCCATTGAGGGCATTTGCATAAATATGGGTAATAGTGCCATTGAGGGCATTTTTGTAAATATAAGAATATTTTGAGACCAAGAGTATTTTGGAAGTTATTATTTTTGTTCATGCATTGAGTTGTGCCAATTTGGTTGATAATTGGTGATTTGATTGACGAGGTGAATAACACCGTGTTGTCGGTGTGATAAGCGTAGTGTGGTTCATTTTGTATGGACTTGGAGGCATTAGTGTGCGGAGTATTCCATATGTGGACAGTTGGTCGCTCCTCTGGGCCGTGATAACTGGCAACACACTAGTGATCTCGACACGCACTATACTTAATTGAGATCTTGTAAAGTCTATTTTAGTACAATGCCTGTAGTTACACGATGTTTGGACTGTGTGCTACTACACGATGTTTTGGACAATAGGCTATAGACACAACGTTAGACAGTACAATAGTTTGGTTGGGCACTGAGGTACTAATAGATCTTTACGGGTCATTCTCTCGGATATATCGTGTCTAGCTCCATAGAGTAGGAACGAGTCGTTTTGTATTTGTATCATGCATCTTAACATCATTATCTTTGATATTTTTGTCTTGTTGTATTAAATTTTTACGTGATCTTGTTATATTGAATTTCTGTATTATATTGCATAATTATTTATGATGATTATGGTATGCTTTATTGTATTATAGTATGCTTTGATTATTTGTTATACCTGTTGTATTTAGCATTTTCTTATTTGCCATGCTAGTATTGATGTATGATTATCTCACCTCTCTATATGTAATGTTTCTGTATTTTTAATTTTATGTTGTAAAGAGTTTGAGGAAGAGGATTAGCCTCTTGATTTTGTATATCCTGAGGAGGAGGAACAGCAGCAAGTAGAGGATCAGTTCGACGACTGCGAATCATGGGATCACCCATACCCGATAGATTGATTTGGAGGATGGTGTTGCCAGGATTTCTTGGGTTTGTGAGTTTGGAGTTTCACGGAGGCTCCGAGGCTTGGCGTTTATGCGAGGATCGAGGATCGGTTGTCTATGTACGACGTCTGACTTTGTCTCTACGAGCAGAGTTTGATACTGAGCCTGTTTTTACCACGACTTTGTATCTACATCTGGAGCTGCCATTGGATTTGAGGCGTCACAGGGGAGGACTTTTCCGTATTCCCAGTGAGATCAGTATAGTGTCAACAGCGCGGACTCCTGTCCGTAGAGCTATGAGACATCCGGATACCTATCACCTGAAGTGTCATCTAAGAGTGATCCTTCAGAGGGTTAGGAATTTGGGATGTGCACCTGGGCACTTTTTGGATGTTATGTATTATATTAACTCTTTACTGCTTTTGTTAAATATTTTCTAGTTGTAAATTATTTGTACTACTTAAAACAAAATCTTATGTATATTATATGTGTGATGACGGTTTGTTTTCTTTTGTGTTCCGTGTTATTTTATTTAGTAATTTTTTGTTTAACAGGAAAAATTTTACAACCCATATTATTTATATAACAAGTGTTTTACAACTTGGGTAATATTTTTAGTTATTTTATTTTATTGCATCATAAATGTGACATCCCCACAAGGGTGTTACAAGAATTATCTCATCTTTCACACTCTCTCTCACGTTGGTTTCTACTGAAGTCAAAGAAAGAAAAACAAGGGAAGAAAGGGAGAGACGAAGGAGGAGGAGGAGGAGAAGAGGAAGAAAATGGTGGAGAAAAGGGAAGGAGAGCTTGGACAGCTTGGAGCCTATGTGACCATCTTCAGAGAGTTTAGTTAAGCCCTTGTTCTTCCAAAATCTTCAAAGTTAGAAAAGTTAGGTTTATGAATTAATTCTTGCTCATTGATCTATGATAAATGGATTAAGAAAGTATTTGATGATTTTCTTATGTTTTTAGATCATGATTAGGATTTGATAAAGGTTAGAACCCATAAGTTTGATGTTTGAATTAGTTTTGGAAACTAATTATGCAGAAATGTGTTCTACAGAATTTTCTACAGAATGGTCGGACTGAAAAAATTTCAATTTAGGCAAGACAAAGAGTGCCACACCTAGGCATGGTAAAACCAAGCCTAGGCATGAGACAGGGTAGTATCCTGACATCTTGTATTGTTTGCTACATAACTTGAGCTATAGTTATTGGATTGACACGATTCCATTGGCATTTGAAAGCTAACATGTAAGACTATATGCCTATAAAATTTCAAAATGTTTGAAGTTAAGATGCACATTTGGTGCAATATTGAAAATCAGCCTTTTTGAGGCAAATATTGATGTGTTTTGGGATAGTTTGAGCTTGAATAGTTTGTGAGCCATATGTTGCTTTCTTTTTGGATAATGTTGAGCTAGGATGATGTGATAATAGGGTATTAGATCCTTATATGCTAGAGTTTGCTATGTAATGTTATGACAAATGGATTTATTTAAAGGATGTGAATAATTGTTTATGTCATGTATTGATAAGTGATGAAAATAAGGCATTGAGCTATGATAGAATGTGATGTATGATAAATGTAATTGATATTGATGTTTAATGATATGGTATAAAAATGACCATGTTGTGAAGCATTGAATATATCTTATATGGTATTAATGTTGATGAAAGGCATAATATTGGAAAACAATATAAAAGAAAGGGTAAAGGTAGATGAGGTTGAATGAGTCCCTCTCTACAATCATGTGATGAATTGTATAAATGGAAAGTTTAATGATTATGGTAATTGCTTCCTTATTATGCAAGGAAAAGTATCATGATATAAAAAGTGAAATAAAGAAAGGTTTTTAATACTATTGCATGTTTTAGTTTTCAAACTTGTTATTTGAGGTTTCCATGTATTGTAAATTTATACTTGGACAAAAAGGCGCCATGCATAATGTTAAAAATGTTTAGTATTGCAAGGAACAAAAAGGTATCCTACCTACCTAGAAAACAACAATACAAGGAGGCATTCTCCTTCGAGAGAAACAAAAGGCATGGTCATAGGTTCAATCCCAATGAAGGGTTATAGCCTGAAGAAGGGGATTTAATAATCCCAATGAACGGCTGTAGCTTGAAGGAGGGGATTTAATACCAAGTCATGCGAACAATACTGAGTAGATTAATACAGCTTCCTGGGGGCTGGAGCCCTAGTTAGGGGTGTTACATTAAAAGGTGCCTCTTGGAATAAGAGGGCTTCTTGGAAATACTCCAATTACATGTGTTTTTTTTTAAACAAAATCTTAAAAAAAAATCATTACATGAGCATACTTAGGGTTCTCATTAGGCATAATCATACATTACCATGCATTGTATAAAAATTGACAATTATATCGACAATTGTCTTGTTTTTATTAAATGAGAAGTTTTAGGACAAAAGCTAGTTAGAAAGGATTGAGGTTAGTATTTGCAATAAGTTAAGTGTTGTTCCTAATATGATGATAAATGTTTAAGGTATATATATATATATTACTTGAATTGATTGTTATGTAATAAATAAGTTATTTTGTAATTTAATGAATTGTTTGCTTTAGGAAGGGAAAGGACTGAGTTTTGGTTTATGCCATATTTCCAAATGATTAAGTACAACTTGTATTTTGCCCTAAAGCAGCTGAATTTATCATGATATTATGTTTTCAAACTTATTTCTAAGAATTTTTAATTCTCACACCAGTGTTTGTTGTATGATTTCCATGATAAATCCAAAGGAGGGTTAAAGCAAGCACAAGGTAAGGGGATGGAGACGTATTTAGGTTGTTAATGTAATTATTTATTTTAGCTCTGCATTTATTATTATTGGTTCTGTAATTAAATTATCATGATTAGCTCTTTGTATAAGTTGTAATCTCAAACATATCATATAGATGTTTAGTAAAAAGTAAGTTTTCGGAGGTGTGAAATGTCTTCCTCTATTGCTTTATGTTAAAGGCTCTATATATTTACTCGTTAATAGTTATTGAATAGGTTGAATTTTTATGTTTACATTAGAAAGTGGCATACTAATTTTATTTACTTAGTATACTTAGAGTATACTACAGTGTATAGGATTATTGTGTTATATTTTGATATCAGAGCAGTTCTTCCTGTCGAGCTAGGGAATGGACTGACTATGCTTTTGAGCATGTTTAGATGTTTTGGTTGATGTTGTGCATTCTTTTATCTCAAAGTGAGATATGTGAATAGGATTGCATGTCAGCCTTAGGATTGGATGTTTATAATTACTGGCATATTGTTACATGATATCTAATCTGGCCAACTCAATATGTAATATTCTGTGTGAACAGAAAATTAAACACCTCCTAGGCGAATATGGGAGAATAGGAAAGCTTTCTGAAAAGGTAATTGTGATATGTTTGAGATAGTCAGGCCGTTGATGAAAGCGATGAGAGAATAAAGTGCCTATAACACCCTTGTGGGGATGTCACATTTCTGATGAAATAAAATAAAATTACCCAAGTTCTAAAACATTTGATACATAATAATATGAGTTGTAAAATTTTTCTTTCTTTTTATACATAATAACGTTAAATAAAATAACATTGAACATAAAATAAAACAAACCATTATCACACCATAATATACATATGATTTTGTTTTAAGTTGTACAAATAATTTACAACTACACTATTTAATAAAGCGGTAAAGAGTCAGTACAGTACTAAAAACATAAAGTACCCAAGTACACATTAAAGATTCCTAACCCTCCGAAGGATCACTCTCAGATGGATCATCGGATGACAGAAATCCAGGATGTCTCGCAACCCTACGGACAGGAGTCCGTGCTGTCGACACACTACTGATCTCACTATGTGCATGGAAAATTCCTCCCCAGTAACGCCTAAGAGTTAGCGGCATCTCAAGATGTAAATACAGAGTAGTAGTAAAAATAGGCGCCCCATTAAAGTCTCCACGTAGGGTCACAGTCAGACGCCCCACATAGACTACCGATCCTCTAACCTCACGCAGTCGCCAGGCCTCAGAGCCTCCGTGAAACTCAAGTCTCACAAAACCCAAGAATCTAGGTAACGCCATCACCACAGAATCAACCCAAATGATAAGGGTGATCTGACGGCTCGCACTCGTTGAACTGATCACTCGGCTGCTGCTCCTCAAGGTACAGAATCGCTAGAGGTTGTTCCTCTTCCTCTTCTTCAAACTCTTTACAGAATATAAACAATAATACAGAAATGCATACAAATAAAGAGGTGAGACGACCTATATCATTACCAACATGGTAATAAAGAAAATGAAAATACAAACAGTTATCACAGTTTAACAAAATAATACATAACACAGTATCATAAACAACATCACAATTTAACACATCATACATTATATCACAAATAATAACAAAAAGATGCATACCGTAAATGCAAATGTATAACGACTCATTCCTACTCCATGGAGCTAAACACAGATATCAGAGAGAATGACCCAGAAGAACAATCAGTACCTTAGGCTGCCCAACCAACTATTACATTGTCAAATGTCGTGTAAATAGTCCATAGTCCAAACATCGTGTAACTAGTACATAGTCAAATACGTCGTGCACCACAGGCATTGTACTAGATAGTCTCCCCAAGATCTCGATTAAGAATAATGCGTGTCAAGATCATTAGTGTGTTGCCCGTTACCATGACACAGAGGAGCTACCAACTGTCCACATGTGGAATCCTGCGCACACTAACGCCTCCAAGTTTCACTAAATGAACCACACTATGCCTATCACACTCACAACACGGTGTAATTCATCTCGTCAATCAATTCGTCAATTTTAACCAAATTGACATAACTCTCAATGCATGAATAAAACCATAATCACAAAAATACCCTCAGTCTCAATATGTCACCATATTTACAAAAATACCCTTAGTCTCAACATTTCCAAATATAGTACATATCCACTTGATAGTACTATACCTCAACATGTCCGGGTCCACCTCTTTGGCCCGACAATAAAACTCACTATTCCATTCAGTCGCATAGAAATTTTATCGCATTTTTACCATCTCGTCACTTTTACAAACGTTTTTAAATCGTGTAAATATATTTTAACGTTTTTAAATCGCGTAATATTTTTAAATCGTTTTCTCAATCGCGTAAGGTTTTTAAATCGTTTTCTCAATCACGTAGCTTAAAATTGTCATTTTAAAATACTCGTAAGCAATTTCTAGTATTTTTCAACTACGTAGAATATATTATAAAACTTTCTCTTTTATTTGTCCATTTTTATTAAATTTTGATAGCATTTTGTCTAGAAAATTCATTAAATAAGATTTTCTATGTTTTTTTTCTAAATACTACATATTTTAACTTTAACCATTAGTTACACTTTGAAACTTGCTAACGTGCTTCAAAACTCAAAGAGTAAGCTCTACGTTAGTACTTTTCAAGTGTTTGCTTTATTTTCTTACTTATAACCAATCCTTCTAACTTAGGATTCTAAAACTAAGTTCATTCATTTTATTTCCCAAAGATTCATTGAAACTGGATTCTTTTGTAGATTAGTTACTTAACCCACCTTAGAAAATATTTTTGGAAATCAAATACACATTGAATGGCATGTTGGCCAAGTTCAACATATCCTTTACAACTAGTCTTTAAATCATTTTCTACCTTCTAAACCATTTTCAAATTCATTGTTTTACTTAAATTTATTAAATCATTGTTTTAGAAAATGGTTGAGAACATTTTGGTTCTCTTTTTCTTGGTGAAGCTGTGAGCTTCTTTGGTGTTCTTTGGAACACTCATGCAATCCTTACATGTTATTCACATCCTACATTAATAGTTATACATCTATAAACACATGCAATATATTTTAAAGCTATAAACATACATGCAAGTATAATCAATCACAAATAAGGAAAGCATTTAAACAAACAAGTGAAGGAATCCTTATGGATTCTTCACCACAAATACAACCACTTTCTCATCACCACATATGGTTGATGAGATCAAATCTCCCTCTTACCTTAAAGGAAGACAACTCCTTCTAACTCTCCTCCTATGGTTTTCAAGTGACCTCCAAGAGAAACCTAACATACTCAAACAAATTTTAAAGAGTCATAACTATAGGAGAAAAACATAAACCATGGATCAATCATGGCTTAGAACCTAGGAAATCAAGTTAAAAAGAAGAAACAAGAATTTTCACCTCGTAGGAAAAATCTCCAAAGTGATTTTCCAAGCTTAAGATGAATTTTTTTTAAAGAACTCTCAACTAGAGATGTTCTTAGAATGGTGTTTGGATTTGAGAAAGTGTGTTAGATGAAAATTTAGATGAGTATAGGCGTGGGAAATGGTGTTGGCCGAATGGCTCAAAGAAGGAAGCAAGAGAGTTGTTCTTGGTGTTCTTGTTTTTGGAGAAGGTTGAAATGAAAATGGCTAAGTAAAATGCTGTGTTCCTTTGACACAAAATCACTACGATTCCTACATGAGAGTTGGTAATGTTTTAATGCCATATCTCAAAATAAAGATGACGGCAAAGTTATTACGTACACAAGATGGATTGATACTCAGATGGGATTGGTTATTACGACATGCACGGTGATACAATGAGTCAGTATTTCTTAGAATCAGTGAAGATTGATAAACAAGCGGTGACACATTCCTTTTTCCTCTACTTGGCTGTGAACCTCATCCAAGGAGGTGGCCTCCTTTGTTGACTCCTCCTAACACCTAATGGCCTTAGATGTGATCAAGGGTGGATAACAAAGGCTTTGGCTCCAAGCTTGTTCCTAATTGGTGTAGAAAAACCAAGTCACCAAGTGACTAGGCCTTCTTGAAAGGTCTTGGCCGAATGGCCCTAATGGAGAGCAAACCAAGTTTGTGCTTCATTCATGCAATCTAGTTACACTTAGGTGCATTTAGTTAGTTTGCTTAGTTACTTAGTTAGCCATTAGTTAGCTCGGATGACTAACCATCTCCTAGATTTCTCTAGAACCTTCTCTAACTAGAACTTAAATAGATAGCTAACTAGGTTTCCTTCACTTAGTTACTAAACAAGCTTCCTATACTATCTTAGTTAGGTTTAAGCTAACTTGGTTAAGCTTTCTAGTTTAATCTTAACAAGTCCAACCACTTTTGTGCACTTGATTTCTATTGGTCTAGAATTTTCAAGCCACTATTGTTGACTAGCTCTCATTAGCTTAGGATTTAATCTAGCCAGAAACGTTGGCTGCTTCTCTAAACGCAGGCCCCACAGACTTTTCTGGGTCCATGGTCATTTTGGAGCAGATTTCTACTGTTTTTAAGACAGTAGGTACTGTCAAATAAAATAATATTATAATAATATAAAATTATTTTATTGCACAGTTAAATCCTAAAAATTAAAAGATTAATACACATATCATTCAGAATTGGGTTTAGTAAGATCCCCCAGCTCCAAATAATTAAAATAAGATTTTTCGGCTAGAAAATTATTATCCTCATTTTCTCCTGAATCATCTTCACCTTTTTCGTAGTTTGTTGCACAAGATCGGGTCCAATAGTCATACTTTCTCCACCTTGATACCAACATACAGGTGTCCGGCATCGTCTTCCATATAAGGCTTCATAGGGCGCCATCCCTATACTTGAGTGAAAACTATTGTTGTAGGTGAATTCTATCGATAGGGCGTCATCCCTATACTTGAGTGAAAAGTATTGTTGTAGGTGAATTCTATCAGAGACAAGAATTCATCCCAACTCCCTTGTTGCTCCAACACACAAGCACGCAACAAATCTTCCAATAACTGTATTGTTCTCTCTGTTTGACCATTAGTCTACGAGTGATAGGCAGAACTCAATCGCAACTTAGTTCCCATGGCTTCTTGCAAACTTCGCCAAAATCTTGACATAAACCTCAGATCTCTATCAGAAACTATACTTGTAAGCATACCATGAAGTCTGACAACTTCACTGATATACACCTGAGTTAACCGTTCCAACGAATACTTAATATTGATTGATAAGAAGTGTGCTGACTTCGTAAGCCTATCAACTATAATCCATATAGAATCATGTCCTTTCCTCATCCTTGGTAATCCGGTAACAAAATCCATTGAGATACTATCCCATTTCCATTCCAAAATAGTTAAAGTTGTAACATACCGGCTGGTCTTTGATGTTCCACTTTTGCCTTCTGACAAACAAGACAAGATGCCACATCTCTCTTCATTCTTGGCCACCAAAACATCCGCTTTAAATCTTGATACATCTTAGTCATTCCCGGATGCATACTTAAATTACTAGTATGTGCTTCATCCAAAATTGCTTTCTTAAGATCGGGATCATCAGGTATACAAATTCTTCCCTCGAATCTTAAGATTCCATCAGATCCTTCCTCCACCGTAGCCTTATGACCTTGCTTTAAGAATTCTTTTTCATTTTGTAAAAATGAATCCTCATCCTGTTTTTCTCAAATCACATCTAGCAAGTCATTCAAAATCACCACCTTACTTAGATGAATCTTTCCTGGTACTAATTCCACTAACAACCACAAATCTCTAAATTGATTAATCAGCTCCTCCTCCTTTATCATCATGGTAGAAACACTAATCACTTTTCTGCTCAAGGCATCTGCCACCACATTTGCCTTTCCTGGATGGTATTGAAGTTGAAAATCATAGTCCTTCAAGAACTCTAACCATCGCCTCTGCCTCATGTTCAATTCCTTCTGATCAAACAAGTATTTTAGACTCTTATGATCACTAAAGACATTGAACATAGCTCCATACAGAAAATGCCTTCACACTTTCAACGCAAAAACCACTGCAGCTAGTTCCAAATCATGCGTTGGGTAGTTCCTCTTATGTACCTTCAATTGTGTTGAACCATAAGCTACTACATTTCGGTTCTGCATTAACACACATCCTAACCCTTGATAAGAAGCGTCACAATACACCTCAAAACATTTGTTAGGACCTGGCAAAATCAGCACTAGTGCAGTCGTCAATCTTTTCTTCAACTCTTGGAAACTTACTTCATGTTCCTCCGTCCATTCAAAAGGTTGACTCTTCCTTGTGAGTTGCGTAAGCGGTCTAGCTATTTTAGAAAAACCCTCAATATACAAAACTTCGGACCTCCGTTACTCTCTTAGACCTTTCCCATTGTAAAATAGTCTCCACCTTTGATGGGTCTACTGCAATACCTTCCTTGGAAATCATGTGACCCAGAAATTGAACTTTTTCCAACAAAAACTCACATTTTGCCAACTTTGCATACATCTTCTTTTCTTTCAAAATCTGGAGAACTATACTGAGATGTTCAGCATGCTCTTCTTGACTTTGAGAGTAGATCAGTATGTCATCGATAAAAACAACGACAAATCTGTCTAGATACGGATGAAAAATCCTATTCATATAGTCCATGAATATTGCAAGAGCATTCGTCACTCCGAATAGCATCACTTGATACTCATAATGCCCGTAATGAGTTCGGAAAGTTGTCTTAGGTACATCATCTACCTTGACATGAATCTGATGATAACCTGATCGCAGATCTATCTTAGAGAAAACAGCTGCTCCTTTCAACAGGTCCATCAAATCGTCAATTCTCGGGAGTGGATACTTATTCTTTATCATGAACTTGTTCAACTGATGATAGTCTATAAAAAGACTCGAAGTTCCATCCTTCTTCTTGACTAGTAACACTGGTGCTCCCCATGACGAAACACTAGGTCGCACAAACTATTTCTCCAATAGTTCCTCCAATTGCTTCTTCAACTCCACCAACTCCACTGGTGACATCCAATACGGGGCAATCGAAATAGGACCTGCTCATGGTACCAAATCGATAGAGAACTCGATCTCCCTTTCCGATGGCAAACCGGGTACATCATCAGGAAAAATCTCTGGAAATTCATTAACAACAGGAATAGCGTTCACATCTTTCTCGGTCTTAACCTCCATAGAAGATAACAACATATAACCTTGAGCTCTATCTCTCAACAATGATTTGACCTTAACAGCAGTCAAAAATCCAGAACTTTCCTCCTTAGGAAAAACTATGGTTTTGTTTGCAGTCTATTAGGATATAGTTAGAAAATAACCAATCCATTCCTAATATTACATCTATCTCAACAAGAGGTAAACAAATTAAATTGACTGAAAACACACGATCATCTATGGTGATAGGAAAATTCAAACATATTTTGGATGTAACAACAGGCTTAGCAGTCGGTGTAGAAACAATCAACTAGAAACTCAAAAAAGACACAGGCAGTTTGAACCATTCCACATAATCATATGCAATAAATGAATGTGTTGCACCTGAATTATATAGCACAGTCAGAAGATTACCTTCAATGGAACCTTCCCCCTGAATAAGATCCTCAGCATGAGAAGCTTCAGTTCCACTCATTGTATATACTCGCCCTCCAGATCGGGGCTGAGTAGCACGAACATTACTCATAGTTGGCTTCCTTTCCGGCTGAGTGCAATCCCTAGAAACATGTCCAGGCTTTCTACAATTGAAGCAAATCTTTCCTCTGATCGAACAATCCCTAGATATGTGGCCACTCTTTCCACACTTAAAGCACCTCGGCGTAAATGCCACATTTGGACTAGCTCTGCTACCACTAGAATCCCCCCAACAGGTGGACGTTGAGGTTGACTTCCTGGTGGTCTCGAATATGGTTTTACCTGAAATTGGCGGTTGTTGTTGCCTCCTCTTTGGAACCTAGTCAGTCCAAAGTTACGATTCCTTGGATCTCGTGATGGCTCCAACTCCTCGAGTCATCGACACGTATCCATCAAAGCAGGAAATTCATTCATTCTCATAGGTAGCACTCCTCGCTTCAGCTCTACCCTCAGTCCTTCCTCAAACTTACTGTATTTCCATGCCTCATTAGGTTGAATTTGAAAGTAGCTTGAGAACTATGACAAGTTCTCAAACTTAGCTGCATACTCACCAACAGTCATATTGCCCTGGCGTAAACTAAGAAATTTCATCTCTTTGGCATGTCGGGCACTGGCAGGAAAGTACTTCTCCAGAAATACTTCACTAAACACCTCCGAAGTAATTTCAGTTCCTTCAGCTTGTAATAATCGGTAGGTTCCTCTCCACCAATTCTCTCTATCACCTCTCAACATAAAAGTAGCGTATATCACCTTTCGATTATCGGTGCATCCCATCCCTTCAAATACTCTCTCCAAGTCTTGTATCCAAAGACTTGTCTTCTCAGGGTCAAACTCGCCTCTAAACTGCGGCGAGTTATTACGCCTAAACTCGGATAAATTTAGAGCATCAGCAGTCGCATCTTGCTATTGAGCTGCTCGTTGATTCTGCTGAGTAATCACTTCCGCCATCTGCTGCATAAACTCAGCAATTGCAATAATTGGGTCCACATTACGATCCATGTCCGCAAGCGTTTTTCTTCTGCCAGACATTTCTTTCTTCAATCATAACAAAACAAAGTTAAATGTATCCTTTCGGAAACAAATCACAGAGAATCACACAACACAAGCAAAAACAGACCCAACCACAACCCCAAAAGACTCTAACTTGGGCTCTGATACCAACTAATGTAACACCTTTGTGAGGATGTCATATTTCTGATGAAATAAATAAAATTACCCAAGTTCTAAAACATTTGATACATAATAATATGAGTTGTAAAATTTTTCTTTCCTTTTATACATAATAACGTTAAATAAAATAACACGAAACATAAAATAAAACAAACCATTATCACACCATAATATACATATGATTTTGTTTTAAGTTGTATAAATAATTTACAACTACAACTATTTAACAAAGCGGTAAAGAGTCAGTACAGTACTAAAAACATAAAGTGCCCAAGTGCACATCAAAGATTCCTAACCCTTCGAAGGATCACTCTCAGATGGATCATCGGATGACAGAAATCTAGGATGTCTCGTAGCCCTACGGATAGGAGTCCGTGCTGTCGACATACTGTTGATCTCACTAGGCGCATGGAAAATTCCTCCCCAGTAACACCTAAGAGTCAGCGACATCTCAAGATATAAATATAGAGTAGTAGTAAAAATAGGCTCCCCATCAAACTCTCCACATAGGGTCACAGTCAGACGCCTCACGTAGACTACTAATCCTCTATCCTCACGCAATCGCCAGGCATCAGAGCCTCCGTGAAACTCAAGTCTCACAAAACCTAAGAATCTAGGCAACGCCATCACCACAGAATCAGCCCAAATGATAAGGGTGATATGACGGCCCGCACTCATCGAACTGATCACTCAGCTGCTGCTCCTCAGGGTATAGAATCTCTAGAAGCTATTCCTCTTCCTCTTCTTCAAACTCTTTACAGAATATAAACAATAATATAGAAACGCATACAAATAAAGAGGTGAGACGACCTACATGATTACCAGTATGGCAATAAAAAAAATGAAAATATAAACAGTTATCACAGTTTAACACAATAATACATAACACAGTATCATAAACAACATCACAATTTAACACATCATACATAATATCACAAATAATAACAAAAAGATGCATACCATAAATGCAAATGTATAACGACTCGTTCCTACTCCATGGAGCTAAACACAGGTATCAGAGAGAATGACCCGGAAGAACAATCAGTACCTCAGGCTACCCAACCAACTATTACACTGTCAAACGTCGTGTAAATAATCCAAAATCCAAACATCGTGTAAGTAGTACATAGTCAAATACGTTGTGCACCACTGGCATTGTACTAGACAGTCTCCCCAAGATCTCGATTAAGAATAATGCGTGTCGAGATCATTAGTGTGTTACCCGTTACCACGGCCCATAGGAGCTACTAACTGTCTACATGTGGAATCCTCCGCACACTAACGCCTCAAAGATTAACTAAATGAACCACACTACGCCTATCACACCCACAACACGGTGTAATTCATCTCGTCAATCAATTCATCAATTTTAACCAAATTGACATAACTCTCAATGCATGAATAAAATCATAATCACAAAAATACCCTCAATCTCAATATGTCACCATATTTATAAAAATACCCTTAGTCTCAACATTTCTAAATATAGTACATCTCCACTTGACAGTACTATACCTCAACATGTCCGGGTCCACCACTTTGGCCCGACAGTAAAACACACTATTCCATTTAGTCGCATAGAAATTTTATTACATTTTCACCGTCGCATCACTTTTACAAACGTTTTTAAATCGCATAAATATATTTTGACATTTTTAAAATCACGTAGTGTTTTTAAATCGTTTTCTCAATCGCGTAAGGTTTTTAAATCGTTTTCTCAATCACGTAGCTTAAAATTGTCATTTTAAAATACTCGTAAGCTATTTCTAGTATTTTTCAACTGCGTAGAATATATTATAAAACTTTCTCTTTTATTTGTCCATTTTTAGTAAATTTTGACAACATTTTGTCTAGAAAATTCATTAAATAAGATTTTCTACCTTTTTCTATAAATACTACATACTTTAACTTTAACCATTAGTTACACTTTGAAACTTGCTAACGTGCTTCAAAACTCAAAGAGTGAGCTCTACGTTAGTATTTTTCAAGTGTTTGCTTTATTTTCTTACTTATAACCAATCCTTCTAACTTAGGATTCTAAAACTAAGTTCATTCATTTTATTTCCCAAAGATTCATTGAAATTGGATTCTTTTGTAGATTAGTTACTTAACCCACCTTAGAAAATATTTTTTGAAATCAAATGCACATTGAATGGCATGTTGGCCGAATTCAACATATCCTTTACAACTAGTCTTTAAATCATTTTCTACCTTCTAAACTGTAACACCCTCCCTAGGGTAATCACATGTCTGACTCCCGACTCAAAATAAAAAAGAAGTTCGTACAAAGTTTGAGTTATAAAAGATGGGTTTTAAAATTTCTTTCTTGCTGAAACAAAAACTTACTAAAATTTATAAGTAATACGGAAAAATATATTGACACAGATTCATATACAACATTGACACCAATTAATATTTAACAATTTAAAGAGAAATATAAAACTAACAAACTCTTTTTTAACAATGGCAAACCCTATGACGGGTCCTACTTAATAGCACGGTACAACACTAACGAGAAAACTTAACATACTTATTTTTTTTTGTTTCTCTCTTGATGCATCAGACATCTGTTCCTTGTCAACACTGCATGCTATCGACTCTGGAATAGTCACTCTCTGATGTTGTCTCCAATCGCAAAATATTTTTCTCCAGTCATGCCTAAGAAACTCGTTCCATCTACTATATAATTTTTAATAATACAAATACAGCAAGACAACATAACAAAGAGGTGAGATCACCTACACCAGTACCAATATAGTAGCACAGAGATAACACAAACAACATATCATACAGATAGATCATACCAGAATTATGATCATGCCATCAACATTAATCAACTATCATCATCCAATCATTCTTCAGCTCAATTATCATAAACAACAATTACGATAATATCCTCAACATTGTCCTAATTATCATCATCATCATCCAAGTATTCAAAACAATTGTCATAGCCAATATTCCTCAATTAATATATCATACAGATATAAATGTTCAGATTCATGCATGCGCACATAGACTCGATTTTTCAAAAACAACTCCATGGAGGTTTTCACAATTTCGAGGAGAATGCTCTGTTAATTATCAGCCTTAGCCCAAAGACAATCTTCCAGTTGTTGAAAAGAATCGTGTTCTTGTCGGGTATCGTCAATGCGTTGCAACGGACTGCATCGCCAAGTGGCATATGGTCCAGCCTTAGCCCACAGACAGATATCCACTGGTCGACCACCGCGCCTTGACGCCCCCAAGATCCATCATAGATCTCACTATCAATTCTCATTCCCTCTTCAACCACAAGGGCCAAAATAGCTATTAGCTATACTTTATACAATGCATGAATATATCAGTGCAAGTCCAACCACAAGGGCCAAATCTTTTCAATTTCATTTGTTCAATGTAATCATATGCCTCAACGCATATTTTTCCAATGCATGTATAATGCATCAATGCCAATCACAGGCATATCTTTTCAATGCATGCAAAATGCACCAAATGCCAATCACAAGCAAAACTTGTCATTTTCTCATACAGTGTATGGACACTGGTTCAACAGTAATCATTATGTCATTATGTTTTTATAGTCATAAAACACATAAAACACAATTGTGTAACATTTCTGTTACGTTTTCACAATTCCAAAATGTTTTAGTTATATTTTCACAATCTTTTGTAACACTTCACATTGCGTTTTCACAATACTGATAACATTTACATTACGTTTTTAAAATACCGCAACTCTTTTGTTGCACTTTTAAACCACGTACTAATTTTTTAACATTTTTCTCAATTGTGTAAAAATATACGTTTCTCAAATTGCATAGTATTTTTTCACTGTTTCAAAATTGCGTAACTTAAAAATCATTCTTTTAAGTCGCATAAATCATTTTCCATCATTCTCAAAATATTTAAAACACTTTTCAAATCACATAATGATTTTCTGTCATTTTCACAATCACGTAAAAATATTCTATCACTTTTAAATCACATATTGATTTTTCAATAGTAGTTCAAATTACATAAAATATTTAAACGTAACTCAAATCGCGTAGAAATATTTTAACATATTCCAAATTCCGTAGAAATATTTTACTGTATTTCAAATCATTTTTAAGCTACGCAAATAATTTTTCACCACAATTTCATTACAGAAAATATTTCTTAACCTTCAAAAATTCTTTTTCAACTTTTCTCAAAATAATATAACTTTATACTTCATTTAATATATTTTCTTACTCAAGAAAATCTTTTTCCACAATTCTTTACTCAAGAAATTCTTTTTCAAATATAACCCACAAAATCACTTTTCCATTGATTTAAATCAATGTTTCAAACTTTAAGAATTTCCTAACGTACTCCAAAACTCGAAAATCAGTTATACGTTAGTAAATTTTCAAAATATCATTGTATTCTTCATTTTTCCCTAATCATTTCCAAACACAACCTTCTTCAAAATAAATTGAAGTTCAAACATGTTCAACCTCTCTTTGTCTTTCGTTTACGAAATTCTCTCAAGTGATAAAACACTCGATTCCCTTTCCAAATTCCTTGTATTAAATCAAGTTACGTTTCTACTTTGAAAATCATTTTGTTCATAAAAATCAAGGCATTACAAGCCTTCAAAAACGTGGACATGACTATTGAAACCATCTAATATTTTTTTTCCTTCTAAATTGATATGGTTTTATACAAACAAAACCATTAAAAATCCTTTACAAAAACCATGAACGTGTTCATTGAAAACTATCAAATCTTTCGAGTGACAAAACATTTCATTTTATAAAATATCACTTTGTTCCATAAAAATTTAGGCATAACCAGTTTTTTTCAAAACCGTAGGGTATTTGGCCATTGATGTAACATCCCGAAAAATACATATTTGAACATAAATCATCATTTTATAATATTCTTGATTTTTAAGAATTTTTCTGAAATTTTTCGGAAACGACGAATATTTTAATATATTCCTCGTTTTACGTGCACACTGGAAATTTGGGAATTCTTTGAGACCAGTGTAACACTCCGGAAATTGATTATTTCACCATGAATAGTCATTTTCCAATATTTGTGATTTATGTGAATTTTTTCGGAATTATCCGGGAACGATGAATATTTTAATATATTTCTCGTTTTGCGCGAACATTGAGCAGAGTCGTGAAAATGACTGTAATGCTTTAAAAATTGGAAATTTATATGACGGATAGTCGTTTTATAATATTTGCAATTTTTGAGAATTTTCTGGGAATTTTTCGGAACCGTCGAATATTTTAATATATTCCTCGTTTTACGTGCTTGATCGAGCGAGAATCCAGAGAGAAACGCGATGTTTTCTCTGAGAACCTTGGACTATGGACATGTCGACGGGGGATCTTACTAAACCCGAGACTTGACACAGTTTACGAGGTTTCACAATTTTCGAGAAATTTTAACAGATACAATTAAATCAATACAGCGAAAAATTCATCTGTCAGATTAATTAAATCGACTTTGACTTAATCATTGTAACTATTATCTATTAGATAATAGTGTGTAATAAAAATCCTATCACATTATCCTAATGTAATCTACTTTATGTCAAATCTATCTACTTTAATTCAAATTTATTGATTAAATAATCAAAGCTTCCTTAAGAAGCTTTGACCCCAAACTTTGACCACATGTGTTGGCTTCCAAAGGAAGCCAATTTTCTCACCCACTCTTCTCTCTCTCACGTCTACCAGCAGCCACTCAAGGAGAAAGAATTGATTTCATTATCCTAATATTACATTTAATACATTAACACCCAAAAACACCATTTTCTTTCTTCCTTCTACGTTATTCTCCTTCTTCTTCCTTTCTTCTTCTCCTCCATTTCTTTCCCACACCACACGGCCAGCCACCATCCAGCCCCTCCAACCTTCACAAAAATTTAAACAAATTACATTTTCTTACACTCCTCACCATTCTAAACACCTTTCCCTCTTGGAGCTTCTTGAAAATCCTCCATTTTCACCATTTTCTCCAAGCTCCAACTTTGAGCATTTTGGGTAAGTTTCAAGACCACTCTTCCTTCCCTCTCATTTTCGTGCTCATGGTCTCTTCTATGACCACTCATGCTTCATTTTTCAAGCTTTGGTATTTATTCTAACAAAGTCACCATTTTTAGGGATTTTGGTGGCCAAATCTGAAAATTCCAAGGAGCACTCTTGGAGTTCTTTTGATTCCTTCACTTAGGTAAGAGGAAGACACTCCTCTTCAACCATTTTTAGCATCTAGGAACCTTGATTGTTTGATTTGTGGAAGAACCCTAATGAGGGTTGTTCTTGAATTTAATGATTAATTGTGTTATGTGTTGATTTTAATTCGTTTATGCTATTGGATGGATTGGTTGTATATAATGGATTGTTGGAATGGATTGAGTGATTTAAAATGGATGAAAAATTGATTGGACACTCTTCAAGAGTGCCACGGTTTTAGGTTAGAAAATTAGAGGAGTTTGTGTTGAAATTGTAATTGGCATAAGACTTAAATTATCAAGGTATGAAATGGAATGTAATGGAAGAAAAATTTGAAGTTGGAATTCTTATGGTGGCTACGGTTTTGGAGCCAAGAACCTAGGGTTTTTGGTGAGTTAATTGGACAAGTGAACAATTTAAATAATTAAGGGAATGATGTACATGATTATGACTTGAAAAGATTTGAAATTGAATTTATAGGGAGGCCACGGCCTCTAGGGCAATTTTAGGTGGAAAATGTGATTGTAATGAATTGGAAGCATAATCAATTAGGCAATTGAAAACCTAAGTAATGAAATGGATGATTAAGAAATTAAAAGAATTTATTAAAGCTAAGACTTCATAAATTTTCAAAGAACCAAGAGTGAAAGTGTCATAAGAATTAAGGAGATTCTAAGTGAGTGAAGAACATGAGAATGTGAGGCCTAAGAGCTCAAATAAAATGTAAGTTATGGGGAAGTGAGTTGTCTTGGAATATTAAGTTGGCTATAAAGATTGATTTTTGAACATGAACCTTAGAAAGGGGAACAAAGTTTAATTTAGGATTCATAATGAACCTAATGATGCATTAATGGGCTTGATACTTATATTATGTGATTATGGGTCCATGTGAGTGACCAATTATATAATGATGCTTATGTTGGCCTAATGTGGCATATTATGAACTTGTATGAGATTGTGGATCATACATGTGCATGCATAGTATCTTATGCGTTGTGATGTCCTTGTGGACTGTTGTAAGGCCAAGTTGCCTAGGAGATTGAACACACCTTAGTGCGGGTGCGAGTAGACAAGTGTGGGTCGTGTTATGACCTTGGGGGCGTCGGGGTGTGGGTCCTTCACAATGGGCAGTTGGTAGCTCCTCTGCTTGTGGGGCAAACCGATGCAAACGCACCGACGATCCGGACTTGACACTGTCCTATATCGTGATCTAGTGTAGAATGTCTGTACAATGCCATGATTGTGCATGTGGAAAAATTATTGATAGCACTGGCCTCGGCAGCCGAGTTACAGACATGTCTCCTGATCTTTCTCTCCGACTGATTGAGTCTAGCTCCATGGAGTAGGAATTTGGAAAAGCATGCATACGAGTCATGATATACACTGTCATCATTAATTCTTATTTCTATAACTATACTTGATTTAGCTGTCATTATAATAATTATATGCCTGGAACTGTTTAATTACTTACTGTTGAGATTACTGCTCATTAATTGAATATGATGTGTTGGATTGCTATTTGGGCGCGTGGCGCCGTTTTGTTTCTAGCATGCTATAACTGGTAATGATGTAGGATGTCTTACCTCTTTCCCTGTGCTTCTATTATTTGCTGTTTATGTGTGCCCTGTACTGATCGAAGACGACGGTAAGGAGACAGAAGATCCTGCCTTCCCCGGCTTCTGGCCTGCACAAGATTGACCTCTACTGCGACGATGTCTGCACGTATGCGTGTGTTCCTGGGAGATGCGCGTTTGACCTTCCTTGGGGGGCTAGAGTGCTGGCACATCAACCTGAACTCCGACCGCTGCGTGTACTTGGGAGACGTGTCGATAGCACTTGCCTGGAGACGTCATGAGGCACCTGTCCTCACCTGCTACCTCAGCTTACGTCTGGAGTTTTACCTGCCCATTAGGGAGATGTGGGGTGCCCGCTATTACACCCCGCGGGAGGATTCTTTGATTCCACCGCTCGGCTCCGTCCGTGCTTCGTGGTTCCCATGGAAGTGTCCTCGGATGAGGAAGATCCCGATGAGGGTCCTCCCGAGGATCTGAATCGGTCCCTTTTATCCGAGGGTCGATGATCATTGGTGGCTACCGATGGCTGCGGTGTTTTATTTTTGGGGGCCCGATGTATTTTTATTTTGGTGGGGTGAAATATTTTGTATATGCATGATGGTTATATATGCATGATTTTTACCTTGGGGTGGGTATAGTTTTGCTTTTTGGTGATGGCCAGGCTTGTATCTACAAAACAGTTGTATTAAATTATATATATATATATGTATGCTATTCAGGTGCAAATTCTGTGTATTGTTTTATTCGTCACCTTTATCCACATTCCGTATTATCATCATTATTATTATAAAAAAAAATATTGCCAATTTTGCTCATATGGTTGAACATCAATTAAATAAAATGAACCGGGTCTTAATCGTTTGTTTATTTAATTTCCGCATTTTATTCTATTTGACAATGTGACGTTCCCTCCCAAAAAGGGGCGTTACATTAAGTTGGTATCAGAGCCCCGGTTTATGTTTTCTTTGGGTCTTGAGTGTGAGTCTGTCTTGTTTGTGCTGTGTGAATCTCTGTGATGGGTGTCTTGAGTAGATTCCTTTGACTTTTCTTATGTTTTCAGTAATCTAATTTGAGAGAAAAGCAAGATGGCAAGAGGTGGAGAAATGGCAGCTGCTATTGAAGCGATGCAGAGAATGGCTGAAGTCATCGCCCAACAAAATGAACGCACTGCTCAACAACAAGCAAGAGCTGCTCAACAGCTTGAGGCGACTGCCGATGCGCAAAACTTAGCATAGTTTCGTCGTCATAACCCTCCGCAGTTCAAGGGAGAATTTGATCCAGACAAGGCTAGTATGTGGATCAAGGAACTGGAAAAGGTGTTCGAGGCATGAAGCTGTGCCGAAGATAAGAAGGTGAACTATGCTACTTTCATGCTGGTGGGCAACGCCGAAGACTGGTGGAATGGAGCTCAAAGAGCACTAGAAGCCGAAGGAGCCGACATCACATGGGATGTGTTCAAGAACAAGTTCTTGGACAAATACTTTCTGCGAATGCGAGACACGCAAAGGAGATGGAGTTCCTCAACCCGAGACGAGGGGAACATGACCGTCGCCGAGTACGCCGCTAAGTTTGAGAATTTGGAGAAGTTCTCGACCCATTACCGACATCAAACCGATGAAGCCCGGAAATGTTGGAAATTCAGAAGGACCGAGGTATGAAGTGAAGAAAGCTATGATCACCCCGAAGATGAAGGTGTTCTCGGAAGCGGTTAGACACTTCTTTGTGAAGTTGAAGCCTTGGAGCAGGCTAGAGACGCGAGAAACAGGAACTTTGGGCCTGTACAGTCCCAAAGAGGTGGAGGCATTGGTTCAAACCGCTTTCAGAAGAAGCCCTATAACCGACCAACGGGGAGTCAACAACCAATCGGTGGAAGTTCAGGTTGAGGTTCTTCTGGGAACCGAACTGGTCAGAATACGACCTACCCGTCCAAATGCCTGAAGTGTGGGAAAGATCATCTCACAAGAGACTGCACGATAAAAGGAATCATTTGCTTTAGATGTGGCAAACCGGGCCATATGTCCAGAGATTGTAACCAAGCAAAGGCTGAACCTTCAGTCAATGCAACCCGAGCCAAGAAACCGCAAGCCGGAGGTCGAGTTTATACTATGAGTGGAGCTGAAGCTTCGAATCCGAAGACTTGATTCAAGGAGAAGGCGCCATAGAAGGTAATCTTTTAAAAGTCTTGTATGACTCGGGGCAACCCATTCTTTCATATCATATGATTTGTGTGCTACGACTTGGTTTACCCGTGTCTCGAACTACCTTTTGAATTGATTGTTTCAACCCCACCGATAAGCGGTAGTTACTACCAAAGTCTGTTTGAAGTGTCCTTTGATTGTTGAAGGTCGAATCTTTTCTGTTGATTTGATCTGTTTACCTCTTTCACAATTAGATATAATCCTAGGGATGGACTAGTTATCTTCCAACCATGTTCTGTTAGATTGTTCTAGTAAGACCATAGTCTTTCCTGTGGATGAGAATTCTAGATACTTGACGACCAACCAAGCACGAGCTTTTTTGAAAGAAGGAGCTCAGGGGTACATGCTATTATCTTCTTTGAAAGTTGAGAGTGAAGCTGATTTGAGTACTATTCCAGTAGTGAAGGAATTTCCTGAGATCTTCCCTGAAGAAGTACCTGGTTTACCACCGGCACGTGAGATCGAGTTTGCCATTGATCTAGTACCGGGAGCTGGTCCCGTGTCTATAGCACCTTACCGAATGTCACCGATAGAATTAGCCGAACTTAAGAAGCGGCTAGAAGAGCTTTTGGAGAAGCGATTCGTTAGGACCGAGTGTGTCCCCGTGGGGAGCACTGTGTTACTAGTTCGAAAGAAGGACGGTACCTCGAGATTGTGTGTGGACTACGAGCAATTGAACAAGTTGACAATCAAGAACAAATATCCTCTCCCGAGAATTGACGACTTGATGGACCAACCGAAGGGGGCAGCGGTATTTTCGAAGATTGACTTGAGATCCGGGTATCATCGGATAAGAGTGAAGACGGAGGATATACCCAAGACTCGCCGTACGCGATACGGTCATTACGAGTATCTTGTGATGCCGTTTGGTGTGACGAATGCGCGCTGCTATTTTCATGGACTATATGAACCGCATCTTTCGTCCGTACTTGGATAAGTTTGTTGTCGTCTTCATTGATGACATCGATATATTCCCGAATCGGGAGGATCATCTTTGAGCACCTCAAAGATAGTTCTTGATTTTGAAGGAAAAGGAAGTGTATGCCAAGCTGTCGAAGTGCGAGTTTTGGCTAGATGAGGTGAAGTTTTTGGGTCATGTGATCTCAAAAGAAGGAATTGCAGTGGATCCATCCAAAGTAGAAGCAGTACTGCAGTGGGAACAACCGAAGTCAGTGACGGAAGTCCGTAGTTTCGTTGGTTTAGCCGGATATTACCGGAGGTTCATAGAAGGGTTTTCCAAGATTGCCGGACCGCTCACTCAATTGACAAAGAAGAATCAAGCTTTCGAATGGACTGATAGATGTGAGCAGAGTTTTCAAGAGTTGAAGAAACAACTAACTACCTCACCTGTATTGGTGTTACTTGATCCGAATGAACCGTTCGAGGTGTACTGTGACGCTTCGTATCAAGGATTGGGATCCGTTCTTATGCAACACCGAAAGGTGGTAGCCTATGCTTCGCGACAGTTGCGAGTGCATGAAAAGAATTACCCGACTCATGATTTGGAGTTGGCAGTTGTGGTTTTTGTTCTGAAGATATGGAGACATTTCCTTTATGGAGCGACATTCAACATCTTCAGTGACCACAAGAGCTTGAAGTACTTGTACGATCAGAAAGAGCTGAATATGAGACAGCGGAGATGGCTGGAGTTTTTAAAGGATTATGATTTCCAGTTGTTGTACCACCCTGGCAAGGCGAACGTTATGGCCGACGCCTTAAGTAGAAAGACTATCAGTGTTTCTGCCTTGATGATTAAGGAAAGAGATCTCATCGAACAATTTAGAGATATATGGTCATTTGTTAAAATGGAACCCGGAAGAATTTGCACGAATATGGTTACCATCTCAAGCGAGTTGATGGAAGACATACGGGAAAAACAGAAGACCGATGAATTCTTGCAAGGAATAAGAGAATAAATGAAACAAGGCGAGAAAACAGAGTTCGAAGAAGGAACAGATGGAATTCTGAGATTCCGAGGTAGAGTTTGTATTCCTCGTGACCAAGAGCTTAGACGATATATTGTGGATCATGCCCACACTAGCAAGCTAAGTATGCACCCTGGTATAACAAAGATGTACCAAGACTTGAAGAAGTTGTTCTGGTGGCATGGACTAAAGAGTGATGTCACTAGATGTGTATCGACTTGTCTAGTATGTCAAAAGCCAAAGTGGAACATCAGCGACCTGTAGGGTTGCTGCAACCATTGTCTATTCCTGAATGGAAGTGGGACAGCATCGCAATGGACTTTGTTGTGGGATTGCCAAGGACAAGGATGGGACATGACTCGATTTGGGTAATAGTTGATCGACTTACAAAATCGGCTCATTTCCTCCCGATTAACATAAGGTACAGTTTGGAAAAGCTGACCTGACTGTATATTGGGGAAATTGTCAGATTACAAGGTGTGCCTACGAGTATAGTCTCGGATAGAGATCCGAGATTTACCTCAAAGTTTTGGCAAAGTTTACAAGCTTCATTGGGAATGAGATTGCGCCTGAGTTCGGCATATCATCCGCAAACCGATGGTCAATCGGAAAGGACGATCCAATCTCTAGAGGACCTACTTAGAGCTTGTTCTATGGAACAGACTGGAAGTTGGGATGAAGTTCTACCACTGGTGGAGTTCACCTACAATAACAGTTATCATTCGAGTATAGGGATGGCACCCTATGAAGCTCTGTATGGAAGACGGTGTCAAACACCATTATGTTGGTACCAAGACGGCGAGCGTCTTACGATTGGACCAGACATTATCTAGCAGACGACTGAGAAGGTTAAGATGATTCAAGAGAAGATGAGAACTGCTCAGAGCCGACAGAAGAGCTATGCGGATAAGAGAAGAAAGCCTCTTGAGTTTGAAGAAGGTGAGCATGTGTTCCTGAAAGTCACACCCACGACTGGGGTCGGTCGGGCCTTGAAATCTAGAAAACTCACTCCAAAATTTCTTGGACCTTACCAAATTCTTCGTCGGATAGGTCCAGTAGCCTACCAGATAGCCTTACCCCCTATTCTTTCAAACATACACAATGTCTTCCATGTGTCACAACTTCGTAAATATTTACCTGATCCAAGTCATGTTATAGCACCGGACACAGTACAGTTAAAAGAGAACCTGACCTATGAAACGTCTCCTGCGAGAATCGAGGATCGACGGATAAAGCAACTACGAGGCAAGGAGATTCCATTGGTAAAGGTGATTTGGAATGAAGCAACTGGTGATGCGACTTGGGAATTGGAAGATAAGATGAAGGAGCAACATCCAGAATTATTTTGAGGTATGTAAATTTCGAGGACGAAATTCCTTTTAGTAGGGGAGTGTTGTAACATCCCGAAAAATACATATTTGATCATAAATCATCATTTTATAATATTCTTGATTTTTAGGAATTTTTCTGGAATTTTTCGGAAACGACGAATATTTTAATATATTCCTCGTTTTGCGTGCACACTGGGCTGAGAATTGTAGAGACCAGTGTAACACTCCGGAAATTGATTATTTCACCATGAATAGTCATTTTCCAATATTTGTGATTTATGTGAATTTTTCGAATTATCCAGGGAACGATGAATATTTTAATATATTCCTCGTTTTATGCGAACATTGAGCTAGAGTCGTGAAAATGATCTGTAATGCTTTGAAAATTGGAAATTTATATGACGGATAGTCGTTTTATAATATTTGCAATTTTTGGGAATTTTCTGGGAATTTTCCGGAACCGTCGAATATTTTAATATATTCCTCGTTTTGCGTGCACATCGAAAGCGAGAACCGGAGAAACACGATGTTTTCTCTCGAGAACCTTGGACTATGGACATGTCGACGGGGATCTTACTAAACCCGAGACTTGACACGATTTACGAGGTTCCACAATTTTCGAGAAATTTTAACAGATACAATTAAATCAATACAAATGAAAAATTCATTTGTCGATTAATTAAATACCGACTTACATTAATTGTAACTATTATCTATTGGATAATAGTGTGTAATAAAAATCCTATCACATTATCCTAATGTAATATACTTTATGTCAAATCTATCTACTTTAATTCAAATTTATTGATTAAATAATCAAAGCTTCCTTAAGAAGCTTTGACCCCAAACTTTGACCACATGTGTTGGCTTCCAAAGGAAGCCAATTTTCTCACCCACTCTTCTCTCTCTAACATCTGCCAGCAGCCACTCAAGGAGAAAGAATTGATTTCATTATCCTAATATTACATTTAATACATTAACACCCAAAAACACCATTTTCTTTCTTCCTTTTACGTTATTCTCCTTCTTCTTCCTTTCTTCTTCTCCTCCATTTCTCTCCCACACCACACGGCCAGCCACCATCCAGCCCCTCCAACCTTCACAAAAATTTAAACAAATTACATTTTCTTACTCTCCTCACCATTCTAAACACCTTTCCCTCTTGGAGCTTCTTGAAAATCCTCCATTTTCACCATTTTCTCCAAGCTCCAACTTTGAGCATTTTGGGTAAGTTTCATGACCACTCTTCCTTCCCTCTCATTTTCGTGCTCATGGTCTCTTCTATGACCACTCATGCTTCATTTTTCAAGCTTTGGTATTTATTCTAACAAAGTCACCATTTTTAGGGATTTTGGTGGCCAAATCCAAAAATTCCAAGGAGCACTCTTGGAGTTCTTTTGATTCCTTCACTAAGGTAAGAGGAAGACACTCCTCTTCAACCATTTTTAGCATCTAGGAACCTTGATTGTTTGATTTGTGGAAGAACCCTAATGAGGGTTGTTCTTGAATTTAATGATTAATTGTGTTATGTGTTGATTTTAATTCATTTATGCTATTGGATGGATTGGTTGTATATAATGGATTGTTAGAATGGACTGAGTGATTTAAAATGGATGAAAAATTGATTGGACACTCTTCAAGAGTGCCACGGTTTTAGGTTAGAAAATTAGAGGAGTTTGTGTTGAAATTGTAATTGGCATAAGACTTAAATTATCAAGGTATGAAATGGAATGTAATGGAAGAAAAATTTGAAGTTGGAATTCTTATGGTGGCTACGGTTTTGGAGCCAAGAACCTAGGGTTTTTGGTGAGTTAATTGGACAAGTGAACAATTTAAATAATTAAGGGAATAATGTACATGATTATGACTTGAAAAGATTTGAAATTGAATTTATAGGAGGCCACGGCCTCTAGGGCAATTTTAGGTGGAAAATGTGATTGTAATGAATTGGAAGCATAATCAATTAGGCAATTGAAAACCTAAGTAATGAAATGGATGATTAAGAAATTAAAAGAATTTATTAAAGCTAAGACTTCATAAATTTTCAAAGAACCAAGAGTGAAAGTGTCATAAGAATTAAGGAGATTCTAAGTGAGTGAAGAACATGAGAATGTGAGGCCTAAGAGCTCAAATAAAATGTAAGTTATGGGAAGTGAGTTGTCTTGGAATATTAAGTTGGCTATAAAGATTGATTTTTGAACATGAACCTTAGAAAGGGGAACAAAGTTTAATTTAGGATTCATAATGAACCTAATGATGCATTAATGGGCTTGATACTTATATTATGTGATTATGGGTCCATGTGAGTGACCAATTATATAATGATGCTTATGTTGGCCTAATGTGGCATATTATGAACTTGTATGAGATTGTGGATCATACATGTGCATGCATAGTATCTTATGCGTTGTGATGTCCTTGTGGACTGTTGTAAGGCCAAGTTGCCTAGGAGATTGAACACACCTTAGTGCGGGTGCGAGTAGACAAGTGTGGGTCGTGTTATGACCTTGGGGGCGTCGGGGTGCGGGTCCTTCACAATGGGCAGTTGGTAGCTCCTCTGTCTGTGGGGCAAACCGATGCAAACGCACCGACGATCCGGACTTGACACTGTCCTATATCGTGATCTAGTGTAGAATGTCTGTACAATGCCATGATTGTGCACGTGGAAAAATTATTGATAGCACTGGCCTCGGCAGCCGAGTTACAGACATGTCTCCTGATCTTTCTCTCCGACTGATTGAGTCTAGCTCCATGGAGTAGGAATTTGGGAAAGCATGCATACGAGTCATGATATACACTGTCATCATTAATTCTTATTTCGTAACTATACTTGATTTAGTGTCATTATAATAATTATATGCCCGGAACCGTTTAATTACTTACCGTTGAGATTACCGCTCATTAATTGAATATGATGTGTTGGATTGCTATTTGGGCGCGTGGCGCCGTTTTGTTTCTAGCATGCTATAACCGGTAATGATGTAGGATGTCTTACCTCTTTCCCCCGTGCTTCTATTATTTTCTTTGTTTATGTGTGCCCCTGTACCGATCGAAGACGACGGTAAGGAGACGAGAAGATCCTACCTTCCCCGCCGGCCTGCACAAGATTGACCTCTACTGCGACGATGTCTGCACGTATGCGTGGGTTCCTGGGAGATGTGTGTCTGACCTTCCTTGGGGGGCCAGAGTGCTGGCACATCAATCTAAACTCCGACCGCTGCGTGTACTTGGGAGACGTGTCGATAGCACTTGCCTGGAGACGTCATGAGGCACCTGTCCTCACCTGCTACCTCAGCTTGCGTTTGGAGTTTTACCTGCCCATTAGGGAGATGTGGGGTGCCCGCTATTACACCCCGCAGGAGGATTCTTTGGATTCCACCGCTCGGGCTCTGTCCCGTGCTTCTGTGGTTCCCATGGAAGTGTCCTCGGATGAGGAAGATCCTGATGAGGGTCCTCCTGAGGATCCTGAATCGGTCCCTTTTTATCTGAGGGGTCGATGATCATTGGTGGCTACTGATGGCTGCCAGTGTTTTTATTTTTTGGGGGCCTTATGTATTTTTATTTTTGGTGGGGCTGTATATTTTGTATATGCATGATGGTTATATATGCATGATTTTTACCTTGGGGTGGGTACAGTTTTGCTTTTTGGTGATGGCCAGGCTTGTATCTACAAAACAGTTGTGTTAAATTATATATATATATATGTATGCTATTCAGGTGCAAATTCTGTGTATTGTTTTATTCGTCACCTTTATCCACATTCCGTATTATCATCATTATTATTATAAAAAAAAATATTGCCAATTTTGCTCATATGGTTGAACATCAATTAAATAAAATGAACCGGGTCTTAATCGTTTGTTTATTTAATTTTCACATTTTATTCTATTTGACAATGTGACGTTCCCTCCCAAAAAGGGGCGTTACAATTGAAGCCATCAAACATTTTTCTTTCTAACTCAATTATTTATCATTTCTGTTTTCGCACAAACCAAACCATTGAAATCTTTGTTTTCAAAACCGAAATACCGATGTATAAAAACCAAACTCATTTGTTCAAATTCATTTTTACTTTCTTTATAAATCTTTTTTCACTTTCTTTGCAAATCCTTTTTCACTTTCTTTGCAAATTCTTAAAATTAACATTGTTATTTTTCATTTAAAACTCATGTTTAGTAAAATACTTAGAAACTTTTTACACAAAATAAATCAATAAAAATCCTTCTAAAAACCGTGTTCATGTACTCTTTGAAAAATAAACTTTTGTTTATTTTCCATGCTTTTCTAATCAATCCAATTTTATTCTTCCATGAAAATATTAATTTGTAAACACCTATGTTGAGGTGTCTTGGCCGAAATTCTCAAGGTTCTAGGGACCCAAAAATTAATTCCCTTGTTCTTGAAAAATTTCAACATAAACCCTAATTAAGGGCATCAAAAACCGTAGCCTTCTCCCTTGGCCATTGGAGCCAAAAATTGTTTTCCTTTCCTCAACACATCATGGCACACACATACATATTTCATCATAAATACTACAAGCATGCCATATACTTATTGTACATATTTTAAGCATACTATCAAAGCCATAAAATCATGCAAATCATACCACGCATAGACAAATAATTAAAGCACATAAACACCCACAAATAAATTACAAGACCATGGATATGAATCCTCACATGGATTCACCATCCACCAAATATAAAACCATCTCTCACCACCATACTTGGTTGGTGCGGTGGATCTCCCTCTTACCTCTTGAAGATCTTCAAAAGCTCTTTGTTTTGCTTCTTTTTCCAAGTCCTTCACCACCAAGGGCTTCTCAAATACAAAACAAAATACATAGAAATTAGTATACTAAGCTTGATTAAGAGGAACCATGGATCAAACATGGTTTAGATTATGAAAAAGAGAGAAGAAATGAAGTTTCCTTACACTTCACCATAAATACTCCATAACATGGATCTTGAAGAAAGTCCATGAAGATAAATGATTTATAGGAAATCTTCAACATGAAAGTTGTTTAGAATATCATGTAGATTCAAGATCTATGGTTGGATGAAATTAAAAGAGATTGGATGGTGGTTTTGAGTGATATGGCACAGCGGTGTGTTTAGGGAGAGAAATGGAGTTTTCTTTGGTTTTGCTTCTTGATACTTGAATGAAAAGATGAAGATGTAATAATATGGAGTATGGAAATGAATTCTTTGGTCTCCTTTAGGGTGCATGGCTGTAGCTTCACTTGGAGAGAAAGAAGAGAAATTTTATATGGTTCTTTGGTTCTTGAAAAATAGAAAAGATGTTCAAATAAACTAAAGTAACAATTTTGGCTTCCTAAGGCCTTCTTGACCGTGCACTTATTTTGAAAGAAAGGTGAGAGATGTTATTGATAGAAAAGTGATATGAATTATCAAGTAAGGAGTTAATATTTTGCCCGCCCCCCAAAAACTACTTGGCTGTGAGTCAATTTGGAACAAAAGAGATAGAAATGAATTAAAGATAGCATGTTTCTCTTTTACCAAGCAAGCATAGCCATAGGAATTGGAAAGAATAGCCACCAAACATTGACTAACTTTGTATAGCTTCTTGTAGGCATAAAAACAATAGCCAAATGAATTAATTGCATGAATCTTATCTCCTTCAAATGAATGGCCGTAGAAAACAAAATGGAGAGCCACCATAATTGACTATCTTACTTTGTTGTATAATATAAATAATGGAACATGAATTAATGGAATTGATTGAATCAAATTGGCCCCTTTTTACTTTGCATGGCCGTAGGTGTTTCTAAAGAAAAGTGGTCATTTTTGTTGACTTGGTCTCACTTTGTTTTCACTTGAATTGTATCCTAATATCACAAAGTGAATTATTTGGTCTCCTAAACAATTGCATGACCGTAGCCTTACTTGGAAAGTGCAGAGTGAATTATTTATTTATTTGAGTGATAGTCAAGTTACTAGAATAATTGAAAGAAAAGATGATAAAGTAAGATAGGAAATGCATGAAATAATTTTGGCCCCCTTCCTCCTATGCATTGCTGTAGAGTGAAGAGAGAAAAGAGTGAATTATTTGAGCAAATAATTGGTACTAAATGATTGAGAAATTTTTCAAGTGATAGTAATAAACTTGGACCACTGGATCTTCTTCCTCCATTAATCTTAGCCTTTAGATGAAGCTACTAAATGGATGGTCAAGATCTCTCCTTCCATGTTGCCATCCAAGGGTCACAATTGAAGTCCAAGCAATTATATAAGACCAAATTTCAACCATAGATTAAATCAATGGTTAAGATTCAATCTTGAAAGTCTATGCAATTATTTGAAGCATTCTAAGCCATTGATTAGTTCAATGGTTAGGATTAAGGTAGACTTTTGATTTAGAAGACTAAATCTAGGCCATTGGATCTTTCTTCTTTAAATCCTAGCCCTTAGATGTGTTTCCAAAATGAAGGGTTAAGATTACTCCTTCAAACTTTACATCCAAGGGTCATAAATGGTCTTTGTCACTTTTTAAGACTAAATCTCCACCATAGATTAAATCAACATCCAATGGTCATAAATAGTCCTTGTTACTTTACAAGACCAATTCTACACCGTTAATTAAATCCACATCCAATGATTATAATTGGTCATAGCCATTTTATAATACTAAATCTCTACCCTTGATTTAATCTCCATCTAACGGTTATAAATGATCTTATTCACTTTTAAGATCAAATCTCCACCGTTGATTAAATCAAGATCAAGTCTCCCTCGTTGATTAAATCGATGATGAATATCCAAACCACCAATATTGATTTATCAGCATAATATTTATTTTTATATCTGCTATAACCCTACGAATAATATTTTTACTGTATTTTTATCACCCGATAATTAAATACAGTACAAAACATAGTACAAGAAATTTTCTAAAACTGTCTCCGGATTCAAGTTTAGTAAGATCCCTTGTCTCCGTCTCAATAGTACAAATTTTTTTATGCGTAGAAAAATTTTTACATTTTGGGACTTATCCCGGGCCCACGTAAGACCACTGGGACCCACAAACAGTCAAAAAACAGTCAGAGTATCATAAAAATTTCATAATCACCCATAAAATCACAAAAATTAGAAAACACACAAATATCAAATCAGATTACGTAAAATAATTAAAACCTAACGGTAAAAAATTAAATTACGTAAAGTTTTCCCGGGCCCGAAAATTTTTATTTTCTTAACACGAAGTAAATCACTCAAAACGATCAAATACGCTGACGGAATAATTAAAATAATTTTACAATATCCAGAAATTACTAAATGGTAAAATTCTGTTAACTGTCAAAATTACTGGTTAAGAGATACAGAATTTTTAGGATGTTACATAAACCATTTTCAAATTCATTATTTTACCTAAATTTATTAAATCATTGTTTTAGAAAATGGTTGAGAACATTTTGGTTCTCTTTTTCTTGGTGAAGCCATGAGCTTCTTTGGTGTTCTTTGGAACACTCATGCAATCCTTACATGTTATTCACATCCTACATTAATAGTCATACATCTATAAACACATGCAATATATTTTAAAGCTATAAACATACATGCAAGTATAATCAATCACAAATAAGGAAAGCATTTAAACAAACAAGTGAAGGAATCCTTATGGATTCTTCACCACAAATACAACCACTTTCTCATCACCACACATGGTTGATGAGATCAAATCTCCCTCTTACCTTAAAGGAAGACAACTCCTTCTAACTCACCTCCTATGGTTTTCATGTGACCTCCAAGAGAAACCTAACATACTCAAACAAATTTTAAAGAGTCATAACTATAGGAAAAAAACATAAACCATGGATCAATCATGGCTTAGAACCTAGGAAATCAAGTTAA
The DNA here is from genome assembly GCA_029884605.1 of Ormosia emarginata. Taxonomy (NCBI): domain Eukaryota; kingdom Viridiplantae; phylum Streptophyta; class Magnoliopsida; order Fabales; family Fabaceae; genus Ormosia; species Ormosia emarginata. The sequence goes on from JAQQTP010000074.1 coordinate 8,189,337, forward strand.
AAAGAAGAAACAAGAATTTTCACCTTGTAGGAAAAATCTCCAAAGTGATTTTCCAAGCTTAAGATGAATTTTTTTTGGAAGAACTCTCAACTAGAGATGTTCTTAGAATGGTGTTTGGATTTGAGAAAGTGTGTTAGATGAAAATTTAGATGAGTATAGGTGTGGGAAATGGTGTTGGTCGAATGGCTCAAAGAAGGAAGCAAGAGAGTTGTTCTTGGTGTTCTTGTTTTTGGAGAAGGTTGAAATGAAAATGGCTAAGTAAAATGCTCTCATTTCCTCTACTTGGCCGTGAACCTCATCCAAGGAGGTGACCTCCTTTGTTGACTCCTCCTAACACCTAATGGCCTTAGATGTGATCAAGGGTGGATAACAAAAGCTTTGGCTCCAAGCTTGTTCCTAATTGGTGTAGAAAAACCAAGTCACCAAGTGACTAGGCCTTCTTGAAAGGTCTTGGCCGAATGGCCCTAATGGAGAGCAAACCAAGTTTGTGCTTCATTCATGCAATCTAGTTACACTTAGGTGCATTTAGTTAGTTTGCTTAGTTACTTAGTTAGCCATTTAGTTAGCTAGGATGACTAACCATCTCCTAGATTTCTCTAGAACCTTCTCTAACTAGAACTTAAATAGATAGCTAACTAGGTTTCCTTCACTTAGTTACTAAACAAGCTTCTTATACTAACTTAGTTAAGTTTAAGCTAACTTGGTTAAGCTTTCTAGTTTAATCTTAACAAGTCCAACTACTTTTGTGGACTTGATTTCTATTGGTCTAGAATTTTCAAGCCACTATTGTTGACTAGCTCTCATTGGCTTAGGATTTACTCTAGCCAGAAACGTTGACTGCTTCTCTAAACGCGGGTCCCGTAGACTTTTCTGAGTCCATTGTCATTTTGGAGCAGATTTCTACTATTTTTAAGACAGTAGGTACTGTCAAATAAAATAATATTATAATAATATAAAATTATTTTATTACACAGTTAAATCATAAAAATTAAAAGATTAATACACGTATCATTCAGAATTGGGTTTAGTAAGATCCCCCAACTCCAAATAATTAAAATAAGATTTTTCAGCCAAAAAATTATTATTTCCTAGACTTAGAGCAAATCACACACAATGATCAAATACAATAATGAAACAGTCAAATTCTATTTATAACTCACAGAAAACATAAAATAGTACAATCAGGATAATATCGTTCTTAACTCAAAAGTTAGGGTGTTACAGTGCCGCCACGAAAGAACAAACAAAAGTTACTATTAGAATGATGTAGGAGCAGACTGAGGCTATTAGTCGCATAAGGAAAAGAAGGAGACCAAATTCGATAGTTGAGGATGACCAGAATGATTTTGGAAAGAAAGTATAAAATAGAGTTAGTAGTTAGTTGATGTTGTTTTCTTAATGATATGATAAGAATAGAAGAGCTTAAGGTTTAAATAGTGAATATAATGAAATAACTAAGGAAGTGAAATGTCAGCAAGAAACATGTCTCAAGGATTTTAAGGACACACAATTAGTTGAAATGCTGAAGTTTTAAAATAAAGATGTCTAAGTGGAAAGAAGAAGTTATTTGGGGTAATGAATTGTGCATACAAACAAAAAGGTGTCGTTCATTTCTTTTGTGTTGAAAGGAGAAGTAAGGCATTAGTGGATAAGTTTGAGATGATTAGTGGAAGCTATTAATACATAGATGAACTAGAAGAGATTTAAAGTAACCTCTTTGGATAAATATTTCCTAAAGAACAAGTGAGAAGATAAGAATGATAAAATTCTAAAGTTGAAGTAAGGTAGTATGTCTATAAGGTAACATGTATAACATCCCGAAAAGTTTTTGTTTAATTATGAATAATCATCTTATAATATTCTTGATTTTTAGGAATTTTTCTAGAATTTTCCGAGAACGACGAATATTTTAATATATTCCTCATTTTACGTGCACACTGAGCAGAAATCCACCAAGGTTAGTGTAACGCTCCAGAAATCATTTATTTCACCATGAATAGTCATTTTCTAATATTTGTGATTTATGTGAATTCTTTCAGAATTTTTCGAAAAATGATGAATATTTTAATATATTTTTCGTTTTGCGTGCATATTGAGCAGAGTCAGGAAAATGATTGTAATACTTCAAAAATTGGGAAATAATTAGACGAATAGTCGTTTCATAATATTTGCAATTTTTGAGAATTTTTTGGGATTTTTCCAGAAACGTCGAATATTTTAATATATTCCTCGTTTTGCGTGTGCACAGAGCGGAAGTGGAGAAACGTGATGTTTTCTCCGTGGACCTTGAACTATGGACATGTCGACGGGGGATCTTACTAAACCCGAGGCTGGACACAGTTTGCGGGGTTTCACATTTTTCGAGAAATTTTAACAGACGAAACGAAATAACATTGCGTAAAATTTATCTGTCAGATTTATTAAATACTGACTTCTATCAACTGTAACTATTGTCCATTAGATAATAGCATGTAATAAAAATTCTGTCACATTATCCTATTGAAATCTACTTTATGTCTAATCAATTCACTTTAATTCAAATATAATGTATTATAATCAAAGCTTCTTTGAGAAGCTTTGCCCAAACAATGACCAAGAAGCCCTTAGCTTCCAAGGGAAGCCAAAACACTCTCCCCTCTCTCTCTCTTCATGCACGGCAGAAGCCTCACTTTGGGGGGGGGATTGGTTTTGTTTCATTTAATCAATTATGCTACATGAATTTCCAAAATTCACCAAAGCACATTCTCTCTCTACCTTCATTTCTTTTCTTCACAAAAAAATTTTTCTCCTCCTTCTCCTAGACCCATTCTGCCAGCAGCCCTCTCCCCCACTCAATCTTCACAAAATTTCCAACCAACCACATTTTCTCAATCCTCTCTACCTCTTAAACACTTTTCTTGCTTAGAGCATCTTGAAAATCTACCATTTTCATCATCTTCTTCAAGCTTCAAGGTTATAGTTTTTGGGTAAGCTTCAAGACTCTTCTGCTCTTCTCTTCATTTTCAGTTTCAAGGGTCTTTTAATGACCATCTACACTCCATTTTTTAAGCCTTTGTGCTATTCTAATCAAGTTGAATTTTCTAGGGTTTTGGGTGGCACCAATCCAAAATTTCAAGGGAGTTCTTGGAGGTTTCTCTTGATTTCTTCACTTGGGTAAGAGGAAGACATTCCTCTTCTACCTCTTTTAGCATCTAGGAACCTTGGTTGTGTTGTTTGTGATAAAACCCTAATGAGGGTTATTCTTTAAATTGATGAATTAAATGTTTACATGCTTAATTTAGGATGTTTGTGACATTGGATTGATTGGTTATGTATTTTGAATTATTGGATTGGATTGAATGACTTGGAATTGAAGAAAAATCATGGAGAGTGCCCTTAGGAGAGGTTATGGTTTTTGAGCCCAAAATTGGGGTTCTTGGTGAACTAATTTAACAAGTGAAAGATTAAGTGAATCAAGAGTATAACATGTAATGTGATGACTTGAAAAGATTTGGGAATTGAACCCTTAGAGAGGCCACGACCTCTAAGGCCTTTTAAGGCTTGATTATGCAACTTTAGTAGCTTAGAAGTTTGGGTAATCAAGTGATTAAAAATCTATGTAAGGAGATAGGTAATTAATAAATTGGAAGGACTCAATATAATTAGATATTTCATAAATTTTAAAGGAACCATGAGTGAAACTTTCGTAAGACTTGGGATAGGTTCAAGAGAGCAAGAACAAGAGAATGTGAGTCTTTGAGAGCTTATGAGAATTTACTAATGCAAGAGAATGAATGGTATTAGGAAAATTGAATTAACTATGAGAATTTAATTGGAAATGAACCTTGTGGGAAAGGCAAAATTTAAGTTAGGATTCATAATGGACCTAAGAATGTACTGTGTGATTAGATCTCAATGTTATGATGCTATGGGTCCATGTGAGTGACCATTTGTACATTGATGCTCTCTTGGCCAATTGTGGCATATTATGGAATTGTATGAAATTGTGTATCATACATGTTCATGCATAGAGTCTTATGCATTGTGAATGTCTTGTGGACTGTTGTAAGGCCAAGTTGCCTAGGAGATTGAACACACCTTAGTGCGGGTGCGAGTAGACTAGTGTAGGTCATGTTATGACCTTGGGGGCATCGGGGTGCGGGTCCTTCACAATGGGTAGTTGGTAGCTCTCCTACCCGTGGGGCAAACCGATGCAAACGCACCGACGATCCGGACCGAGACACTGTCCTATATCGTGATCTAGCGTGGACTGTCTGTACAATGCCTGGATGTGCACGTGGGAATTATTGATTTATTGCACTTTGGCCACGGCAGCCGAGTTACAGACATGTCTCCTGATCTTTCTCTCTGACTATTTGTGTCTACCTCCATGGAGTAGGAGTTTAGGAAAACATGCATGTGCATCATGGAATAATCTGTCATTGTAAATTTTTACTTTCCGTAAATATGAATTGTTTGGTTATTATTGTAATGAATATCTGCCTGAGGCTGTTGTCTGTTTATTATTGTACTTAAATGCCTAATATGTTGACTATCTTTTCTACATGCTACCTGGGCGCTATGCGTCGTCCTGTTTCTAGTTGCTATAATTGGTAATGATGATAGGATGTCTTACCTATTTGCTGTATTTCTATTATTTGTTGCCTGTACGTATATTGCATCTATCGAAGACGACGGCAAGGAGGTTGAAGTTCCTGATTTCCCCGGCTTCTGGCCTGATCGAGACTAGCATCTACTGAAGACGATGGAGGCACGCATGCGTGGATTTCTGGGTGATGTGCGTCTGACCATCCTTGGAGGGCCAGAGTGTTGGCACATCAACTTGAGTTTTGATCGCTGCGTCTATCTGAGAGACGTGTCGATTTCTCTAGCCTGGAGATGTCATGAGACGTCGATCTTCACCTGCTATATCAGTTTACGCTTGGAGTTTTATCTTCCTATTCGAGAGATGTGAGGTGACCATTACTACACCCCGCGGGAGGACTCTTTTGATTCCACCGCTCGGGCTCCTACCCGTGGTTCTGTGGTTCCCATGGAGGTTTCCTCAGATGAGGAGGATCCTGCTGAGGACCCTGATACGGTCCCTCCTCCTCTGAGGGCCTGATTTTACTGGTAGCTGTTGATGGCTGCGAGCGTTTTATTTTGGGGGCCTGATGTTTTGTATTTTGGTGGGCTGTATATTTTGATATCCGGGGATGTATATGTATGATCCTTTGGGCGGTATAGTTTTGCTTTTTGGAAATTTTCAGGCTTGTATTTAAAGTACGCTTGATATTTAAATATATATATATATATATATATATATATATATATATATATATATATATGTATCATTCAGATGTGAATTTTATTTTCTGTCTTACTCTTTACTGCTATTCCAGTTTTGTCACTTAGTTTTATTAATTAACAAAAAAAAAATACACTGCCATTTTACTCACGTATTAAAGCATCGAACAAGTTAACTTTAAACTAAATGAACCGGCTCTTAATTTAGAAAATTTTATTTTTCGCATTTTCTTCTATTTGACAATGTGACGTTCCCTCCCAAAAAGGGGCGTTACAACATGAAGCAGAAGTCTGATGAATAGTAGATTTTATTATGATGCTCGAAGTAAAATCATGATATAGTAAAGTTAAGTTGTGGGTTATGGAGTTCACTAGAGAAGGAACAAGTGATATGTTTGAAAGAACTAAGATAGTGGTAACTACTATGAGGAAATAGATTATTATTGTTAATAAGATTTTGTCAGGATGGAAGCTAATCTACCTTTACAATTGGGATTAGGATTCCCATGATTATCCAAAGGTTAGAAAGGCAAATTTATTATCAATCAGAAAAGGATGTAATATAGTGAATTAGTAAAGCCTCTAAGAGAATAAAAAGTCAGATATTGAAGATAGATCACATTTCTACAATACATAGGAAAGTAAATTCAAGTTAGAATATGGGGCCAGAAGTGAGCCAAATGTAAGGAGTAATGTGGAAGTAAGCCAAGTTTGATAAAGTAGTTAGTATGTTATACATGCAATAAAAATATGATACTATATGAAGAATTATCCATGAAGTTATGTTTTATGATGATATAAATGAAAAGGTATGTTTGTAATTATGGAAAGATTCATCAAAGTTGTTGTTGATATAAGGTTGTTAGATACTTATAGAGAGTTAAGAAATTGGTGTAGTATTAAAAGAACAGGAAAGTTGTAGGTTTGAGATATTAATTGGTTGAATTCATAAGTTTTCACAAATACATCAATTGTGAAAGGGAACGACAATTATATTTTGAATGAGATTCTTATGAGCCACGTGTATATCACTAAGATGTTTCTTTAGATGGGAGCTTGAGGTTCAAGGATATAACACACGGATACACCCGCATTAATCTCTAGGTGAAGACAATGTTTGAAACTAGATCTTTATTCAAACATGCTTACATGTTAGCTAATATGGATAAGTATATGGCTAGGGTTTTATCCAATCTGTCAAAACCTTAACACTTAAAATTGACTTGGTAATTATAAAGGTTTAAGCTATTGAAGATGTATACTACTAGCATGAAAATTGCAACATTGTACATGATAAGGAGAAGCCACATATTCACACGGATGGAAGTCTTAGAAGATTTGGCAATGTTTTACTTTTGCAATATAAGGAAAGGAAAGCACTCAAAGAATAAATAAATTAAGGAAATTCTTAATATGTTGAACTGTTAAGACAACGGGCAAAACAGAGTATTGGTGGAGGAGTGAATAAGACTATTGGGAGTTGTATATACTTATGTAACATGGAAGGCATTTAGGGAGATCTTCTTCAACATATGTTTTCTAAGAAATAAACAAGATAATAAAGAAATGGAATATTTTGGAACTAAGATAAGGAGGCATATTCATTGTATAATATGAAATAAAGTGAAGTTTGGAGAACTTTTAAGTTTTCCTCATATGTAGGTTCAGCCCAAACAAAAACCAAAAGTATGTCAAGTTTGAATTTGGATTGAAGGGGTAGAAAATAAAGGATTTGCTAGGCTTATAGAGATTAGGGATTTTTCCCACAATAGCTAGGAAGTGTAAAGTTTCACATTGAAAAGAACATCACGAATGTACAAAAAAGGAAGATGATAGGCAATGAGAACAAGGAATGTGATTCTACACCCAGTGAATCATAAAATGGAAATAAGCCAAAATCAAATGGAAACTGTGGAGTTTAAATGCTCTAAGGGTGGAAGAAGACAACATGATGACAAACTTTGTGTGTTGTGTTATGAGTGCAATCAACTAGGATGCTATGTCAACAAGTGTTAGTAAAGATAGGAAGTTATACCGAATCCTAAACTACAGGTTCTAGGAAGGGTATATACTTTAAGAAGGTAAGAAGTAAAGTTCAATCTATCGACTCTTTACAAGGTAACTCTCGTAAAAAATGACAGACTATGAATATCTAAGTTTGGTTGAAAAATTAAAATGAATAAGATGGATACAATGAAGAGACAACTGTTATGATTCTCTAAACTATTAGTATGAACAACTAAATTTTGGGGACACAATTTTTAAGAGGGGAGAATTGTAACATCCTTTGTTTATGTATGTTAGGCTTGTATAAGGTTACAGAGGTAGCTTAATAATTGTTTAATATGTCAGTTAAATTTTGTGACGTTTTGAGTTAATTTAGGTATTTTGCTGCATCACAGAACGTGCAAAATGGCTATTTTACTTAGAAAAATAGCATAAATATGTAATTAAAGGAAATAAATATGGAAAGTTCATTTCTAGGTCATAAATGTGTGGAAGAGAATGTGGTTAAATTTTTAAGGGCAAATAGAGTCAGTTTGGTATTTTTAAGGATACCGAATGAGTATTTAAGTACCAGATTGGGTCACAGCAGATATGAAAAATTATGAAAATGATAAAACAAGAATTTTGATGGACCTTATAATTTATTCTAAGGTTGTTGGAAAGCAAGAAACTTCATTTAGTTAAATCTAAATGTTATTAGCATATACGAAATTAGAAAAAGGACAAAATTGCCCTCAACATCATCTTTTAAAAAGATTAGAATTATCTCATCTTTCACACTCTCTCTCACGTTGGTTTCTACTAAAGTCAAAGAAAGAAAATCAAGATAAGAAAGGGAGAGACAAAGGAGGAGGAGGGGAAGAGGAAGAAAATGGTGGAGAAAAGGGAAGGAGAGCTTGGAGCCTACATGGTCATCTTCAAGACCTTGAGGTAAGGGGGTTTTCCTATCTCTTATTTTCTTCATCTTTGTATCTTCAAATTTAAAAACTTGATGGTTATTTGAGATTTAGGTTGTTAATGGATTATATAGTTGTTGAAGAGTTTAATGAGTTTTGGTGGTTGTTTTGGTTAGTAATCATGGTTAATATTTGATAAATGGATGTAAAACCCTATTTGTTTCTTGTTTTGAAAATGGATCTTTGGATAATTGTTAATGAACACTTGATAGTATGATGTTTATTGATGATTAGGAACTTGGTTTAAGCCCTTGTTCTTCCAAAATCTTCAAAGTTAGGAAAATTAGGTTTTTGAATTAATTCTTGCTCATTGATATATGATAAATGGATTAAGAACGTATTTGATGATTTTATTATGTTTTTAGATCATGATTAGGATTTGATAAAGGTTACAACCCATAAGTTTGATGTTTGAATTACTTTTGGAAACCAATTATGCAGAAACGTGTTCTACAGAATTTTCTACAAAATAGTTATGCCTAGGCGCAGGTTTTCCACGCCTAGGCATGGACTGAAAAACTTTCAGTCTAGGCGAGACAAAGAGTGTCACGCCTAGGCATGGTAAAACTAAGCCTAGGTGTGAAACAGGGTAGCATCCTGACATCCTGTATTATTACTACATAACTTGAGCTATAGCTATTGGATTGACATTATTCCATTGGCATTTGAAAGCTAACATGTAAGGTTATATGCCTATAAAATTTCAAAATGTTTGAAGTTAGGATGCACATTTGGTGCAATCTTGAAAATTAGTCTTTTTGAGGCAAATATTGAGGTGTTTTGGGATAGTTTGAGCTTGAATGGTTTGTGAGCCATATGTTGCTATCTTTTTGGATAATGTTGAGCTAGGATGATGTGATAATAGGGTATTAAATCCTTATATGCTAGAGTTTGCTATGCAATGTTATGGCAAATAGATTTATTTAAAGGATGTGAATCATTGTTTATGTCATGTATTGATAAATGATGAAAATAAGGCATTGAGCTATGATAGAATGTGATATATGATAAATGTAATTGATATCGATCTTTACTACTATGGTATAAAAATGACCATGTTGTGAAACATTGAATATACCTTGTATGGTATTAATGTTGATGAAAGGCATAATATTGGAAAGCAATATAAAAGAAAGGGTAAAAGTAGATGAGATTGAATGAGTCCCTCTCTACAATCATGTGATGAAATGTATAAATGAAAAGTTTAATGATTATGGTAATTGCTTCCTTATTATGCAAGGAAAAGTATGATGATATAAAAAGTGAAATAAAGAAAGGTTTTTAATACTATTGCATATTTTGGTTTTCAAACTTGTTATTCGAGGTTTTCCATGTATTGTAAATTTATGCTTGGACAAAAAGGCACCAAGCAGCTTGGACTAAAGGGCGCCAAACGTAATATTAAAAATGTTTGGTAGTACAAGGAACAAAAGTGCGTCCTACCTACCCAAAAAATAATACAAGGAGGTGTTCTCCTTCGAGAGAAACAAAAGGCATGGTCCCAGGTTCGATCCCAATGAAGGGCTATAGCCTGAAGGAGGGGATTTAATAATCCTAATGAAGGGTTGTAGCCTGAAGGAGGAGATTTAATACCAAGCCATGTGAACAATACTGAGTAGATTAACACAGCTTCTAGGGGGCTGGAGCCCTGGCTGGGGGTGTTAGATTAAAAGGTGCCTCCTGGAACAAAAGGGCTTCCTAGAAATACTCAAATAACATGTGTTTTCTAAAACAAAATATTTTTAGAAAAATCATTACATGAGCATACTTAGGATTCTTGTTAGGCATAATCATACATTACCATGCATTGCATAAAAATTGACAATTGTATGGGCAATTGTCTTGTTTTTATTAAATGCAAAGATTAAGGACAAAAGCTAGTTAGAAAAGATTAAGATTCATATTTACAATAAGTTAAGTGTTATTCCTAATGTGATGATAAATGTTTGAGGTATATATATATTACTCGAATTGATTGTTATGTAACAAATAAGTTATTTTTTAATTTAACGAATTTTCTACTTTGGGAAGGGAAATGACCGAGTTTTGGTTTATGCTACCTTTTCAAATGATTAAGTACAACGTGTATTTTATCCCAAAGCAGCTGGATTTACTATGATGCTATGATTTCAAACTTATTACTGAGATTTTTTAATTTCCACCCCAGTATTTGTTTCATGATTTCCATGATAAATCCAGAGGAGGATTGAAGCAAGCGCAAGGCAAGGCGATGAAGGCGTATTTAGGTTGTTAATGTAATTATTTATTTTAGCTCTATATTTATTATTATTAGTTCTGTAATTAAATTATCATGATTAGCTCTTTGTATAAGTTGTAATCTCAGACATATCATATAGATGTTTAGTAAAGAGCAAGTTTTTGGAGGTGTGAAATGTCTTGCTCTATTGCTTTATGTTAAAGGCTCTATATATTTACTTGTTAATAGTTATTGAACAGGTTGAAATTTTATGTTTTCGTTATAAAGTGGCATACTAATTCTATTTACTTAGTATACTTAGAGTATACTATAGTGTATAGGATTAGGGTGTTACAAGTATACTATGTATGTGGTCAACTAGAGCACTATGTCAGCATGTGTTAGTAAAGACAAGAAGGTATACTCGATCCTAGACTACAGGTTCCAGGAAGGGTATATACTTTAAGAAGGTAAGTAGGGAAGTTCAATCTTTTGACTTTTTACAGGGTAACCCTCATCAAAAATGAAAGAATATGAATATCTAAGTTAAAGGTTGAAATGGGTAAGATGGATACAATGAAAAGGCATCTATTATGGTTCTCTAAATTATTAGTTTGAGTAGCTAAATTTTGGGGACAAAATTTTTAAAAGGAGGAGAGAATTATAACATACTCCTTTTACACATGTTACACTTGTATAAGGTTACAAAGGTAGCTTAATACTTGTTAAACATGTCATCTAAATTTTGTGACAATTTGAGTTAATTTAAGCACTGTGCCGCAACACAGAATGTGCAAAATGACTAATTTAACTCATAAAAAAATAGCATAAATGCTATATTAAAGGAAATGGATATGGAAAATTTATTTCTAGGTCATAAATGTGTGAAGAAGATGTGGTTAAATTTTGAGGGCAAACGGAGTCAGTTTGGTATTTTTAAGGATACCAAGTTGTTACCAAGTGACTTCAATACTCAAGATGGGGGTGAATTGAGTTTATAAAACAAGTTCGCAATTCTTTCGAAAAACACTAGTATGTTGAATTTCGTTGAAGCTATTAACTATTTAAAATGAATGAATTGATAAGAATAATAGATATTGCTTAATAATCGACCAAGAGAGAAGTAATCAAGTAATAATATAAGCAATGGACAAATGTAAAGAGAAGGGTTTAGAGAATTAAACACAATAGTTTATCCTAGTTCGGCCACCAATCCACTTGTGACCTACGTCCAGTCCTCAAGCAACCACTCGAGATTTTCCACTATATCTTCAAGCTTCAATAGGTGTTTGACAACCTTTACAAACTTGAGCACTTAACTCCTTGGGATGTCTCACCCTTTACAATTTGGAGGGATACCTTACCCTCTCTTACAAAGCAATCAAAGTTGATAGAATGAAACTCTTACTAGAGTAAATGATACAAATTGAAGCTCTTAGAATGCTCTCAAAAGATATCTTAAGGATTTGTCAAAAACAGAGCAATAAGTGATTTCAAGGATTGATTCTCATTTTGATGTGTTACAAAGATGTTTCAAGTTCAAGAAGACTCATTAATGATGCCCCAACATCTGTATTTAAAGAGATATGCAGTTAAGGAGCCGTTGGGGGATTAAAGCCAAGCATTTAATGCACCTAATATAGCCGTTGGGTATGTCAGAACACTGGTAATCGATTACACGTTTCTAGTAATCGATTACATGGTAGTTAGAATGTGTTCTTGGCTTTCTGGGCTTGTGGTAATCGATTACCAGATTTGTGTAATCGATTACGCGCCCTCTAACTTAATGGTAATCGATTACATGTTTGATGGTAATCGATTACATGGCTGTTTAAACGTGTTCTTGCCTTTCTGGGCAGATGGTAATCGATTATAATCTTGTGTGTAATCGATTACATGCCCTCTGACTTTCTGTTAATCGATTACATGGTTGAGGTAATCGATTACAAGGCTTCTATTTAGCTTGTAATCGATTACAACACATGTGTAATCGATTACTTTACACTTTGAACACATTTTTCAAGCCTAAATGAGGATTTATGTCATTTTTAACTTTAAGAAACATGGATTTGAACAATATTGAACTATGTTTAGCATGATCCATGATTAAAGACAACATCTTTTTAGAAAGTGAACTTTGAAAAACATATTGATTAAAAACATATTTGAAAAATCATTTGAGATATCTTAAGAGCATTTAACATTGATATTCTAAGGCCTATGTCTAAACCTCTTGATTTATTTCTTTGATCTTGATCTTCTCTTTTACACTTGACCTTCATCTTTAGCTTTGTTATCATCAAAAATCATTTGACATGCTTCAAGACACATGCATTCACATTCTCCCCCTTTTTTATGATGACAAACTGAACATTGAAAAGAAGAGAAACAATCGCGCATATATATATATATATATATATATATATATATATATATATATATATATATATATATATACACACACACACACACATCAGAGATTTAAGTGCAACTCTCCCTATAACGGATGCACAAGATAGGGTTAGTGATATGTTCATGTAAAAGCTTAAATCAAGCTCCCCTGTACTTATGCAAGTCACTAATCTCTCCCTCGTTGGCATTATCAAAAACACATAAACATTCAGCCGAAAATTTGGCAGCATTATATAAGAAAAAGTATGAGGTTGAATAAGTCCCTCTCTACAATCATATAATATAATGTACAAATGGAAAGTTTAATTATTATGGTAATTTCTTCCTTATTATATAAGAAAAAGTATGATTATGTACCAAGTAAAAGAAGGAAATGTTTTTTTTTTTAAATATTGTTGCATGTTTTGGTTTTCAAACTTGTTATTTGAGGTTTCTATGTATTATAAACCTATGACTTGGACAAAAGGGCTCCAAGTACCAAAGTTAAAAATGTTTGGTAGTGTATGGAATAAAAGAGTGTCTTACCTACCCAGAAAATAATACAAGGAACAAAAGGGCTTCCTAGAACAAAAGGGCTTCCTGGAAATACTCAAAAGTGCATGAGCATACTTTAGGTTTTCATTAGGCATAATCATACATCACCATGCATTGCATAAAATTAGCAATTGTATGAGCAATTGTCTTATTTTTATTAAATGTGGAGATTAAGGATAAAAGGTAGTTAGAAAAGGTTGAGAATAGTATTTAAAGTGAATTAAGTGTTGTTCCTAGTATGATGATAAATGCTTAAAGTACATATTGTTTGAATTAATTGTTATGTAATAAATGAATTATTTTGTAATTGAATGAACTGTCTGCTTTGGGATATGTTTTGGCTTATGCCACCTTTCCAAAGATTAAGTACAATTTGGTTTTTACCCCAAAGTAGTTAGATTTACCATGACATCACGATTTAAAATTTTACTATTGAGAATTATTAATTCTCACCCTAGCTTTTTTTATGTTTTCCATGATATATTCAGAGGAGGATCAAAGTAAGTGCACGACAAGGCGATGAAGATTTAGTTAAGTGGTTAATGTAATAGTTTAGGTTATGTAATTATATTTATGGTTCTATAATTAAATTATTATGATTAGATCTTTGTATAAGTCGTAATCTCAGACATATCAGATAAATTTCTAATAAATAGCAAGTTTCCTGAGGTGTAAAATGTCTTGCTATCATACTTCTATAAAGGCTCTATATATTTATTCATTAAATAAATATTAAACAAGTTGTAAATTACGCTTAAGTTAGAAAGTGATATACTAATTCTATTTACTTAGTATGCATAGGGTATACTATAGTGAATGGAATTAGGGTATTATAATAAGAGGATATCCAGAAGTGTTTCCTAGGAAAATAATCGAGTTTCCACCTAAGAGAGAAGCAGAACTCACTTTAGGTTTGGTACAAGTTAAGTTGGTATGAGTTTTTAGATCCAGTAAGTTATTCTTATAGAATGAGGACCTCTAAGGTTGAGTTAGATACAACTAAGGGAGGTGATAATCTCTCGAGAATGATATTATATCTGATATGAGGTAAAGAAATTTTGGGGACAAAATTTTAAAAAGGAAGGAAGAAATATAACATCCTGAAAAGCATAATACTCTTGTATATGGTCTCAGAGGTACCATTATGCTTGCTTGACATTTCAGTAAAGTTCTAGAAGTTAAAAAGTAGCTTAAAATGACTCAGATAGTAGCATAAATTGCTAAGTTGAGGGAAAAAACCTAGAGGATTTGTTTCTAAGTCGTAAATAAGTTGAATATGGTGTAGTTAAAATTTGAGAACAATCAAAGTTAGTTTGGTATTTTTAGGTATACTAGTTGTGCGTTTTAATGCCAAATTGACTAGCAGCAGATATGAAAAAATAGGATAATGGTGAACCAATAATTTAGATGAATCCTAGTATTTATTCTAAAGTTGTTAGAAGTTAGGAAACTTGATTTAACATAATTCAAGTGTCCTTAGCAGGTATAAAGTTCCATCTTTTGGCTTAAGTGCCAAAGTTGGATTTTGTTTCCTTATTTTTCCTTTTTATCCCATGGCTGAAACCAAAAAGAGGGAACAAAAATAGAAAATGGAAGAAGAGAAAAGAAAGAAAGGAACCAAAGGGGAAGAGGAGGAAAAAGGGAAGGGAATCAAAGGAAGAACAAAGAGCCAAGATCAAGCTTGGAGATCACCATCCATACAAGAGGTAAGGGTTCTCTAACCTTCAGTCTCATTCTTTCTTCATCTTTTTCGTTAAGTGAAGTTAGGTCACCTAGATGGAGAAATTGGGTTTGAGATGCAAGAATCCACTTTCTTTGTTAGTTCTTGCTTCTTTTGATGAAACTGAGTTAGTTTCACTCTATTAGATGCAAATTGATTGATTTTGTCTTTAGACAAACTTGGTTAGTTCCCTAAGTTGGAACATAGAACTTATGTTATGATTTTGAGCATTAATCCAAGTTTAAGTGAATTCTTGAGATGAATTTAGTGTTTAATGATTATAGCATGATTAGAGACCCTGATTAGAGTTAGAAAACACTTAAAATTCATGTTTGTATGATTGGAAACAGATTTGGGACCAATGGAACAGTGGCTCAGTTCTGCAGAATTTTCTATAGAATTGACCACGCCTAGGCGTAGCTTTATCACGCCTAGGCATGGACTAATCAATTTTTGGTCCAGGCGAGACAAAGAGCACCATACTTAAGTGTGGTAAAACCGAGCCTAGGCGTGAGACAGGATAGCATCCTAACAGCTTGTAGTATTTGTTGCATAACTTGAGCTGTAGTTATCGGATTGACCTGATTCTTGGGCATTTGATAGTAAAGACATAAGGCTTCATGTAGTAAAAAATTCAAAATTTTAGTCCAACCAATCAGTACCAGTTTTGATTCGAAGTTGAGTCAGATTCTGCAGAAATAGGTAGACTAACACTGTTTGTCCCTTTATAGGCTGCAAGTGCACGGAGCGAACAAGTAATATAGGTTAAGAGTAGGATATCATTCCCATGAAGATAATGGAACTTCTAATACTAAATATCAACTAATAGCTTAAGTAATTCTATTCAAGAACATAAAAATAGGAAAAAGTGGATTTAAATTATTCTAAAGACTGAAAAATAATAAATTGGAAATTAAAGATAATGGTTAGAGATTAGAGAATCCTTCTTCACCTCCTACTTCAATTAATAACATGCAACCCTTTTAAGTAATATTGATGAATGAGTTAAGTTAGCTTAAGAATCTACTTTAGTTAAAAGCCTATGTCCAGGTCAATCAACCATGCTTCATTTACCTAATTCACTACGTTTCTATGAGAACTAGTGCAAATTCCACTCATTATGCATGGCTAAGAGGTATATTTCTATCCCATTAGCGAATCAACTCACCCTGCCATTAAAATAAAATCGAACATGCATCAACCATACATATGATCTAAAATTCAAATTCCTACATCTAGGTTCATCATATTTCAACAAATCACTTAAAAGTTGGCCAAACCATCAAGAGCATTAAGATCCATATGATTGAACAAAACCAAACATCAATACAAACTCAAAAAAGTACAAAATCATTAATATCCATATAAAGATCCAAAGTAATCCCTAAATACATTGTAGCTACTTATTGAGCACGAAAATATACAACAAAACCATGTTCATGATATATGGAAGAAAAAGAAGAAAAGGGAAAAGGAAGAAGCATTAAGATCCATATGATTGTAACATCCTCTTCAACATATTAGACTTGTAAATGGTTACAGAGGTAGCTTAATACTTGCATAATATGCCTATTTGATTTTGTAACAATTTGAGTTAGTTTAGGCATTTTGTTGTAGCTCGAAAAGTGAAAAGTAGCTTAAAATGACTCAGATATTAGCATAAATGGCTAAGTTAATGAAAATAGATGTGCATAATTTATTTCTAAGTCACAAATGTGTATTCTGTGATGTGGTTAAAGTTTGAGAATTTTCGGAGTTAGTTTGATATTTTTAGATGTACTAGTTGTCTATTTAAAGCCGGAATGACTAGTCGCAAATATGGAAAATGATGGTCTTGGTGCAACAATATTTTTGAGGAATCCTATGATTTATTTTAAAGTTTTTAGAACTTGGAAAACTTGATTTGGTGCAAATTAAGTGTTCTTAGCAGATATAGTGTATACTGCAAAATATCTAATTTTTGTAAGTCTCTCACGGTTGAAGTAGCCACTTTGCTTGACTTTGTGCTTTGATAATTGTCTCTAATATCTCCATTCTCTCATTCCTTCATACGGCCAATAGAAAACAAAGGAAAGAAAGAGGAGAAAGTGGAGAAAGAGGAGGAAAAGAGAAGGAAACTCAAAGGCAAAGCCAATGTTCGTGTCTCCCCCGAATGTGCAAATTACGCTATTTTTCAAGCTCACACGACCGTGTCGAGCTTAGACACGGTTGTGTGAGTCCCTCTAACGTGAAAAAAAGGAAGTTTTCCCTCAAATCATTATAAATTAGGCAAAAACACCAAACCTAAGGGGACTTTTGGCTAGAGACTATAGGAAACTTTGAGAGGCACAAGGATTTGAGGCTAGGGTTCAGAAAACAAAAGCAAGAGTAATGAAGTCCAACCATTGAAGACATCTTCTCCATTTTCATCTTCTCCATCTTCTTTTTTTATTTTGGAATCATGGTTATTTCTTTCCCCTTTGTTCTTGTTTGTGCTATAATTGCCATGAGTGGATAAATCCATTTTTCTAGGATTGGGATGAAACTCACTATTTCTCTATGATGAATTGTTAATTTGATTCTTTGTTAATAAAATTATTGCTCTTGATTCATTCTTAGTATGCTTAATGCATGTGGTATGTTACCGGTCATATTTACATGATCTTAGGCTTTAGGTGAATGATTGACAAATGAAATCTAATTGCTTGATAATCTAAGAATTGAACTTAGGAATTAAGACCTAGACATAGGCTTAAATACTTCGAGGGTTAAATAATTGTCATAAATCTTAATGAGTTGGAACTTGGATTAATTGCCATGAGAATGAGATTGATGAAGTTTTAGCACGTTTTTAGTACCAAGAAATTGAGCTTTAAATAATTTAGGACAAATCACCTTCAAGAACATAATTGAACATTAACAAAGATAAGATTACAATTTAGCATAAGGGGTAGTGTAGTGGATTCCCAGTCCTAGGCCTTAAACCTTTGTTGAATCTTGACTTTTCTTGATTTATTTGTTTTCTTTATTGTTTTGATTTTAATTTGGCTTTCACTATTGATTTTATTCGTTTAAATAATTGAAGTAGCTGTAAGAGTTAGTAATTAATTGATCCTCATGGGAACAATCTTATTTTACTACTTGTACGACCCGTGCGCTTAAGGAAAATCAACAAGCTTTTGGCTCCATTGCCGAGGATCGTGTTGATATTAACACGAGCAGCAACGTGGTTGATTTAAGCATTTTTTATTTTACTTTATTTCTATTTTCATCTTATCTTTATTTTAACTTTCTTTTATTTTTCTTTGAATTTTTAGGTGTTGTTTCTTTCTTATGCGTAGAACGAGGAGTCAAAAAGATCTTATTATCCCCATTGATCTTGAGATCGAGAGGACGCTTCATAATATTAGAAGAAAAACAAGAACACAGAGATTTGAGGAAGACAACATGCAGACAACAATAACCAAGTTGCCAATCCAGAGCGTAGGTTGAGCGATTATGGCACTCCCAATGCTAATGCGCGTCAGTCTTCCATTGTTAGACCACGGATAGAAGCCAACAACTTCGAGATCAAGACATCATTGATCCAGATGGTCCAACAATTACAATTTAGAGGGTCACCAACTGAAGACCCAAATCAGCATTTGGATGAGTTCTTAGAGTTATGCAACACTATAAAGATTAATAGGGTCTCAACGGATGCTATACAGATTAGACTTTTTCCCTTTTCTATTAGGGGGAAAGCCAATAAGTGGATTCACTCAGAGGCCCCTAATTCACTCACCACCTAGAACTTGATGGAGCAGGCCTTCTTGGATAAGTGTTACCCTATTAGGAAGACAATCAAGCTCCGCCAAGACATCACTACCTTCTCTCAAAAGGAAGATGAATCTCTTTATGAAGCATAGGAGAGGTATAATGATCTTATTTGACAGTGTCCACATCATGGCCTTCAGGATTTTGTTGTCATCCAAACATTCTATGTTGGATTGTCTTTCTCTATAAAGGCATCTCTTGATGCTGTAGTTAGAGGTGCTTTGATGGCCAAGACTCCAACAGAGGCAAGAAGTTTTATTAATAAAGTGACTTCAAATATTTATTTGTGGCCAAGTGAGAGATCTTCTTCGAAGAAGCAAGCTGGAATGATAGAGCTTGATGCCATTACTATGTTGAATGCCAAGTTTGATGTTTTGACCAAGTCACTTGAGAAGCTGAATGTCAATGTTGTTACTACCCCTAATATAACTTGTGATACATGTGGAGGAGGGCATTTGACTTTAGAATACAATTCAGTGGAGACCCATTCTCAAGACCCGTCGTTGGGGCAAGTGAACTATATCCAGAATGACAACTTCAAGACTCAGGGGAATTCTTTCTCCAACTCATACAACCCCAGCTGGAAAAACCACCTAAATATCTCATACGACAATCATCAAAATAATAGAGGCCCACCAGGATTCCAACAAGCTCAACAATCCTCTCAGGGTGGAAAGTCTAATTTGGAAGCACTTATGGAGAACTTTATAGTCACTCAAAAGGAGCATAATAATGCCATCCAAGCTCAAGTGCAATAACATGGGGAGTTTATAAAGCAAATCCATACTCGCCTAGGCCAAATGGTGACTCATTCTAAGATGCTTGAAGCTCAAGTAGCCCAACAAGCAAGCTTGTTCAATATGGTTCAAGGGCGAATCCCAAGTCAATCGGAGGCCAACCTAAGGGAACAAGCCAATACAATTTTCTTGAGAAGTGGCAATCAAGTTGAAAGCCCCACCAAAGAAGAAAAGCTTGAAGAAAAGAAAACCCATGACAATGAAGAGAAGTAAAAGAAGCTCAAGGACAAAGAAGAAGACAAAGAAAGCACTAAAAGGTATGTTCCTCCACTAGCATATGTTCCACCTTTGCCTTTCCCTCAAAAATCTCAAAGGACAAAGCTTGATCACCAATTTGGCAAATTTTTGGAGGAACTTAAAAAGCTTTACATAAACAGACCTTTTACGGAAGTGCTCCCCCAAATGCCTACTTATGCTAAATTCTTGAAAGAGATTCTCTCCAATAAGAGGAAGCTTGAAGACTATGAGATTGTTGCTTTGACGGAAGAATGCAATGCGATAATTCAAAACAAGCTTTCTCCTAAGCTTAAGGATCTGAGTAGCTTCTCAATTCCATGCTCAATTAGGGACATGCACATTAATAAGGCTTTGTGTGATCTTAGGGCAAGTGTGAGTTTGATGCCCTTTTCTCTTTGCAAGAAACTTAATATTGGGGAGCTCAAACCGACCACCATCTCTCTTCAATTAGCTGATAGGTCAATTAAACGTCCTATTGGCATTCTAGAGAATGTTCCCTTGAGGGTGGGAAAGTTTTTTGTGCCAGTTGACTTTGTTGTGCTTGATATGGAGGCAGATATTCAGATCCCAATTATACTTGGGCGTCCATTCCTTGCCATTGGAAGGGCAATTATTGATGTGCACATTGGGAAATTAACTTTACGATTGCATAATAAGGAAGTAGATTTAAATGTTTTTAATTCTAAAAAAAATTCTAGTGCCTTTAATTCTTGTAATTGCATAGATGCTACTGATGTTATGGATAGTATTATACTTTTGGATATATAGGAATCTGTGACAGAAGATGTGCTAGATAAGACCTTGCCCAAGGTTGCTACCAACTTTGAGAAGGACAAGCCTTGCAAGAAAGGACCAAAGAAGCAGAATGACAAGTGCATCAAGAAACGTGCATTTAAGCTTGGGGATAAAGTTCTTGTTGATAATTCACTTCTATGTTTTTGTCCTGGTAAGTTCTGGTCAAAATGGTCTAGACCATATGAGATTGTTCGAGTCTTATCATACGGTGTGCTTGATATAACACCCCAAAATTAGCTATTTTACAGTAATGATTAAATCATACTGTTTTGTGATTCCTATGTGCTGTAAAATTATTTTGACTATTCCGTGACTGTATTTGATCATTTTGTGTGATTTACTCTGGGTCAGGAAAATAATAATTTTCGAGTTAGAGAAAATCTTTACGTATTTATTCAAAGCCGGGGGATCTTACTAAACCCAATTCCGAGAGATGCATGACACAATCTTTTAATTTTAAGAAATTATCTGTGAAATAAAAATATACTATATTTTTATTTTACAGCAGACAAATATTTACTGACTTGTGAATAGTAATATTATGTTCATTGAGTAATAAGTTTTGTAGCTATTGCCTAGAAAATATCTATTGTGCACCAATAGGAAGAAAACCTTAAGGCTAAGCAAGGTTTAGTCTAACATAGCGGCTATGACTCCATAATGGACTAATAGAAAATGGTCAACGAAAATGGCAAGACTAGTTAACTATGTAACTAAATGAAATTAGAAAACTAAAACTAAGTTAACATAAAGCCTATGTAGTAACTAAATAGAACAAACCTAGTTTACACCTCATTAGGGCTTCACGATTTTGGGAGGCTCTAGGAGCTTCTAGAAATTGTGATGTCACATTCAAGTAACTAAGTAGTTAGTGAAGAAACTAAGAAACCTAACTAAGTTAGTTTAATTTGGTTAGGAATCAATTGAATTAGAAACTTAGTTAGCTTTCCATTGAACTCCATAGTTAGGAAAGCTTGGTCAACATGGATGGCTATGATAACTTTAGTGGGAGCTAATAGCATTTGAGAACTTCATGGTGAAGTCTTGAATTAGTCAAGCATAGTAGCCTCCTTCCAAGAGTGCTCCACAACCAAGCATTCAAAAAGGAGCCAAATTTGCTTCATTATGCACTTGGTCATTTCCTTCTTCAACATTCATCAAAGCAACACCAAAAATATCTCACCTTCTCTCTCTTGGTCTCCCATGGCTATACACTCAAAATAGGACACAATATTCATTAAACCACTTCACTTTATCACTTGTTCACCATTTCCTCCAAACATTCAAGAACTAACACAAAAAGCTCTCTCACTTTTCTTTCTTTCTAGTTTCAGCCAAATTCCCCAAATCACCTTCCATCACTCTATAATTCTAAACAACTATATATCTAGCATCCTTACACCAAATCAAGATACTTTGTAGTTGAAAGCTAAGACTAGATCATCCATTTTCACCTTGTTCTTCAAAGATCAAAGTTTGAAGCTTTTGTGGTGAAGTTCATAAAAACTTCACTATTGGTTTCATCTTCTTACTCTAAGACCATATATTAATCCATGGTCTTTCTTATTCAAGCTTTAGATGCTAATATAACTTGTGTTTGTTTTTATGTTCAAGAAGCTCTTGGTAGTGAAGGACTAGTACAAGAAGCAAAGCAAGGAGGTTTGGAAGCTTCACCACAAGGTAAGAGGGAGATCTATCTCACCAACTACGTATGGTGGTGAGACATGAACTTGTATGTGATGGATGGTGAATCCATGTGAGGATTCATATCCATGGTTGAGTAATTTATTTATGGGTGTTTTTGTGCTTTAAATTTATTTATTATTACTTTTATGCTTTATATGATTTTTATTGCTTTAATGGTATGCTTGATGTATGTTATAGTATGATATATGATTATATGTCATGATATATGTTGGAAAGGAAAATTATTTTGGGTTCTAATGGCCTAGGGGGCTTACGGCCTCTATATATTAAAAATGGTGATTTCAAGTCAAATGTTTTTATGAACAATAAAATGAGATGAGTAAAAAGCAAGGAAATGAACTAATATTTTGGTTCCAATGACCATGTACCTCATGGCCATGAAGGCTTGAATGGATTTGTTTTGTGTAAAAATATGATTTATCAATGGTGACTTAATTGATTAAGTGCAAGGAAATTAATATAAGGACTAAAGAAATAAAATAGAAACAAAACAAATTATTAATTGAAAAAGGGAGATTTCATTTTATGAAGGGAAAAGTCAGGTTGAAAGTGTTTGAATCTCAAAATATTTTATACAGTGAACTAATTTTTAGAATTGATTTAGTTATGATGAGAAATAAATTGGTGATTTGAAGTTTACTAACGTATAGCTCACCCTTTGGGTTTTGAAGCGCGTTAAGAAATTTTAAGTTAGAACCATTGATTTAAATCAATGAAAGAATGATTTTGTGGAAAATTTGTGGGAATGATTTCTTAATTGAGAAAATGTGGAAAAATGAAGTTAGAAATTATATTAATTTTTAGAAAGACCAAAATAATGTTTAGAATATTGTGAAATATTTTACGCAGTTGAAAAATGATGAAAAATGTTTTACGCAACTTAAAAATGTGATTTCTAAGCTACACGATTTTAAAAATGTTAAAAAATCGCTACGCGATTTGGAAAACCTTTAAATATTTTTACACGATTGAGAAAATGTCAAAAAATAATTACGGGATTTGATAACGCGATAGAAATGTTGCACTGTTGTGAAAATGCGGTAAAATGATTACGTAATTGAAAATATAGTAGAATTGTTGTTGGGCCAATGTGTGGACCTATATATGTGAAATTATGACTTTAGCCTGTAATTGGCTTGTATGCATTAAACATGCATTGTGAAAGTCCGATGGACTATATTAAGGCCAATGGCCTAGGAGAGAATTACACCTTTGTGTGGTGTGATAGGCATAGTGTAGGTCACTTGTTGATCTTGGGAGCGTCAATGTGCTGGTTTTCCACAATGGACAGTTGGTAGCTCTACTGTACTGTGGATCAGACCGATGCAACGCACCGACAATCCGGACCAAAACACTACTCTTAATCAAGATCTAGCGTAGACTGTCATGTATAATGCTAGATGTGCAAAACCAATGAAAGTTGAAGCACTTGGTCTGAGGCAGTTGTGGTACTGACAGATCTTCTAGATCAATCTCTCCGACTTGAGTTAGCTCCATGGAGTAGGAAATTGAGTCAGTATGCATGTGCATAGTTTGTACATCTCTATATATCTTTGTGGTATTTTATTTGTTAAAATATTGATTAATGTTTGATGCCATGACTATATTCACTGCTGTTATATCTGTATGACATTATTGTCATTTCTATCTCTTTACTGTCATGTTGGTATTGGTGTTGGTAATCATACCTCTTTGTATGTTGTTCTTGTACTGTACTTGTATTCGGTAAAGACGGTGAGCAAGACGGTGAGCAAGACGGTGAGCAAGACAGTGAGCAAGAAGGTGAGGAGCAGATTCCTCACGTAGACACTTATTTCTGAGATGATGGTGTTACTGAGTTTTCTTGGGTACATGAGGCTACAGTTTTGAGCAGGTTCGGAGGCTTGGCGTGTTCACTTAGATAGAGAGTGTATTTTCTACATGGGAGGTCTGACTGTTTCCCTAAGTAAGGTTTATCATGGGAATCCTTACTTTACTGTCAATATTTACGTACACTTGGAATTTCCATTATCTATTAGAAACAAAATTATATATATAATTATGGTGTGTTATATTCAGTAGTTGTATTTCATGTTATGTCTTATTTATTTAATTATGTTATCTGCAAAAAGAAAAATTTTACAACTTGTACTATTATATTAATAAATGATTTATAACTTGGGTAAGGTTTTATTGTAAGTAGTAATAAATGTGACATCCTACAGAGGGTGTTACATTAGTTGGTATCAGAGCCCAAGTTAGAGTCTTTTGAGTTTGTGGTTAGGTCTGTCTAGTTTGTGTTGTGTGATTCTCTGTGTTTGGTTTCTGAAAGGAAACAATATTGTTTGAAATGATTGTTCTTGACTTTTATTGTGTATTATTTAGTTGAATTTTAGAAGAGAAGCAATAGCAAGCAGAGGAGGTAGATGTGTGAATAATAGAGGTGGAACGTTTGGGATTATCTGTGACTACATTGCCTCATGACTTGAGTGTTGCTACTCCTACTGATAAGCTTGTAATTACTGCAAAAGTATGCTTGAATTGCCCTGTTTGTGTTAGGGATAGAATCTTTTATGTTGATTTGATTTGTTTGCCTCTTTCTAAGATTAATGTAATCTTAGGAATGAATTAGTTATCTTCTAACCATATCTTCATAGATTGTACCAATAAGACATTAGTTTTTCCTGAGGCTAAGGATTCTAAATTCCTAACAGCCAATCAAGTCGAAGTTTGTTTGAGAGAAGGAGCTCAAGGATACTTACTGCTATCTTCTTTGGAAGTTCAAAGTAAAGATGTTGTGGAAAATATTTTCATAGTCAACGAATTTCCTGAACTCTTTCCTGAAGATATACCTAGACTACCACCAGTAAGAGAGATCGAGTTTGCTATTGATCTAGTACTAAGAGCTGGACCTATATCTATGGCGCCCTACAGGATGTCACTGTTAGAATTGGCAGAGCTTAAGAAATAGCTAGAGGAATTGTTGGAGAAACAATTCGTGAGACCTAGTGTGTCACCATAGGGAGCTCCAGTATTGTTAGTTAAGAAGAAGGATAGGACTTCCTGCCTATGGGTAGATTACCAATAGTTGAACAAGATCACGATTAAGAGTAAGTATCCACTTTCGAGGATTGATGATCTGATGGATCAACTAAGGGGAACTATAGTGTTTTCCAAAATTGATTTATGATTTGTTATCACCAGATTTGTGTGAAAGCGAAGGATATTCCTAAGACAACATTTCAGACACGTTATGGGCATTACGAGTATCAAGTGATGTCGTTCGGTGTGAGGAATGCACCTGCCGTATTCATGGATTTCATTAATAGGATTTTCTGTTCTTACTTGGACAAGTTTTTCATTGTCTTTATTGATGACATTCTAATCTACTCTCGAAGTCAGGAGGAACATGTTGAACATCTCAAAATGGTTCTCCAGATTTTGAAGGAGAATGAGCTATACGCAAAGTTGTCTAAATATGAATTTTGGTTGAGTGAAGTTCAGTTTTTGGGGCACGTGATATCAGAGGAAGGATTTGAAGTTGATGCTTCAAAAGTGGAGACAGTTCTCCAGTGTGAAAGACCGAAGACTGTATCAGAGATTCGTAGTTTCATCGGATTAGCCGGTTACTATCGATGGTTTATTGAGGGGTTTTCCAAGATAGTGGAACCTCTTACCCAACTTACATGGAAGAATTAACCTTTCACATGGACTGATACATGTGAAGAAAGTTTTCAATTGTAATGCCCTTTTTTTTTTTGGGAGAAGAAGGAACGTCACACCATAGTAAAGTGAAACTAAAAATGCGAAAAATATAAATTAAATCCTAAATTAAGACCCGATTCATTTTTAATATATAAATGAACATTTTTAATCGTAAGTATGTATTAATCGAGTATTGAAATATAGGTGTATCATATATATTTTTTTTGTAGTGAGAGAATAATAAAACGTAGCTACAGTAAACAAAATCAATATGCAAGGAAAACATACATCCATACATTATATATATAATTACATCATCAAATTTACAAAAAGTAAAAGGCTTTACCCACCCCCAAGATGTTTACAAAATATACAGTCCATCAAAATAGCAAAACATCAGGCTTCCCTAAAAGATATACGGATAGTCATCAGTAGCCACTGACAGTATCAGCCCCTAAGACTGACGAGAAGAAACCGAAGCAGGATCCTCCTCAGGGTCTTCCTCGTCAGATGAGATCATCATTAGAGCGACCGAATTTCGAGCAGAGGCTCGAGCAGTGGAAAGAAATGAGTCCTCTTGTGGGGTGTAATAAAGGTCATCCCACAAATCCCTAACGGGTAGGTAAAACTCTAAATGAACAAAAGTGGTAAAATCAAAAACAGGCGGATCATAGCGACCCCAAACTAAAGACACAGTTAGTTCCCCATGATAGATGTATCGGTCCGTGCGCAAGTTTATATGCCAATAGTCAAGTCCTCCATGAAAGGTCATCCTTGCATATCCCAAAAATTGGTGTAGACGTGACGACATCTTCAAACAACACTAATCGTAATCCGACCAGAAAGTAAGAAATTTAGGTGCTTCCTTTTCTTCATGCACGTATTCTCAGAAGCATACATATAAATAGAAATATAGAGGTACAGAAAAGAGGTGAGACACCCAGCATTCAATGCCAATATGGCAGTAAGAAAACAGAACGGCGCTGGGCACCCACATAGCATCACAACGCACATATTCACCAATAATAATAATAAAATAAGCAGTAAGAGAAAACAACAATAAGTAACAGTAAAGAAAATGAGCAATAAAGGTAAACAACACTAATAATTCAAACAATCAACAACTCGACAATTAGATAATTATTATAGCAATAAAGAAAATGATTTGGCAGTGTAAGTACTCATGCCAAATGAAATATGAGACTGATAATGCATAATGCATATGGTACTAAAATTCTACTCCATGGAGCTAGACATCAATATTCGGAGGGAATGATCAAGAAGTCATGCTAGTATCTCATTAGCCTTAAAATAAAGTGCTTTCTCATAAAAATAATATTTTGCGCAACATGGCTTATACATGACACCTCAACAATTGATCGCGATATAGGACAGCGTCTCAGTCCGGATCGTTGGTGTGTCTGCATCGGTCTATCCCACGGCCCCAGTGGAGCTACCATTGTCTATTGTGAGACACCCGCACCCCGACGCCCCCAAGGTCAACACACATGACCTACGCTTAGTCTACTCGCACTCGCACTAAGGTGTAATTCAATCTTCTAGGCATACACAACCTTTCCAACAAAGTCCAACGAACATTCACATATGCATGATGACTCAATGTACATCATGTATATTCGTCAATTGTATGTTCCTCATAACACAATGCATATCATGCATATTCATTAACAACATATATTTTTTATGGAACATACCACAATGGCATATAATCAATCTTCAATAACTTTGTGCCACAATTTAGTCAAGTACACATCAACAAGTACTTAGTCCCACGCATGGACTCACAATATCATACAATTCATTCTCAATATCAACATTTCATATATATAGTTCAACACATACCACAATTTCACATTATGTATCCATCATTTCAATTTCCTAAGTCTTGATCAATTATGCAAATTTTGGGTCAATGAACCCTTAAAAACCGTGGCCTCTCAAGAGTCATTACTCAATCAATTTTGTCCATCACATTATAAATTACTTATGTCTAAATTGCTTAATTCCCAAGGATGCACAAAAGCACCACTTGGACCTAAAAATCCTTTAGAGGTCGTGAGCCTCCCTAAGGCATCAAGGTTCTAATTTTTTTTTTTCCATTTCATTCGTCAATCCTTTAATACCTAATTACATAAGCTACATTTTATGCAAAATCAAATTCAAATCCCTAAAATTTGAGTCAAAACTTTGACCTCCCTAAGATAATAGGAAACCCTAAAATTTCCAATCATCCAATCCATTATTCTCAAAGTATTTAAAACAAACAACACTTAAGTCACCATCATGAACACGCAAACATGAAAAACAATCAAATAAAATGAGCAATCCATTATGGATTTCTCTATCAACAACCACACAAAAGTCTTCTCACCACCAATAATGGTTGAAGTGAGTTAATCTCCCTTTTACCTAAAGGAAGAACACGAAAATCACCTCATTGGTTGCTCCTTGGTGGTTCGGTTTTGGCCTCCCAAAAACCCTAGAAATCCATCTCAAAGAATCAACACCAATAACTTGGAAAAGAAAGGATCCATGGAAAAGAAAGGATCCATTGCCAAAAATATGACCATAGAAACAAAAAATAGGAAGAGAAAGTGAAGAATCAAAGATTTACTTTCAAAGCTTCAAGCTTTATTCTTGAGACAAAGTGAAGAAGATGATGGATTAAGAAGAAAATCACCAAAGAGAAAAGCTTTGGAATGAAGAGTGAAGTATAGAAATGGTGATGGTGAAACAAGAAAATGAAAAATGGCCACTAATGGGCTGCAAACTGTGGAGAGGGTGAAGGAGAAGAAGAGAGAAAAATGTGAGAAAAGAAAATGAAGAGAAAAGAGTGATAGGTTTTTGTGTAATAGATTTTTGGAGTAAAGTATGATAAGTCAAAGAGCCAAATTTTGGCTTCCCCCCAAGGACCCTAGCTGTGGCAATGGGAGAGAGAAAGAGAGGTGAGTGGTTTCTCCTATAAGTTTAGGGCATTCTAGTCATTTGTGGACAAAGCTTCCATGAGAAGCTTGATTATAATATAGTATTTTTTAATTAAAGTGGATTTGATTAGACATAAAGTGGATTATATTAGGATAAGGTGATAAGATTTCTAACACATGTTATTATTTAATGGACAATAGTTATAGTTAATAGAAGTCAGTATTAATTGTCTAGCAGATAATAAAATGCACAATAATTTTTATTTATTAGATAAAAATCTCAAAAAACATGAAACCTTGTAAACCGTGTCCAGTCTCGGGTTTAGTAAGATCCCCCATCGACGTTTCCACAGATCAAGGTTCTTGGAAAAAATATCTCATTTCCTCGGCTTCGCTTAGTTTGCACCCAAAATGAGGAATAATATTAAAATATTCTGCGTTCTTAGAAAAATTCAAAAAAATTCACAAAAATCACAAATATTGTAAAATAACAATTTATAATAAAATAAATAAACTTTGGGGTGTTACATCAAGAGTTAAAATGATGATTGACTACTGACTATGGGATTTAAAGATGCAAACCCAAGTGCAGGTTGTCTCAAGTAATAAATTTCTCAGGAGTCCGAGGTCGATCCACAGGGAATTGATGAAGAAAAATTAATTGAGGTAAGAAAAAGATTTGTCACAACACCAAAAGTAATAAAAGATGTTCATAAATGAATTTAAGAACTTGTTTGGGTTAGGAGATCCACTCTTGGTAATAAATTAAAGGTAAGATTATTTCTCTTTATAACTCAATTGAAATCCACACACAACTAAGGTTCTAATCGGAAAATATAACATTCAAAGTTCAATTATATATGCAATCATATTATGATTCCTTTAATTATCTACCAACATTTGTAAATAAGTTCAAGCATTCATTGTGCCAATCCTATTGTCTACAATAAATCAAGATCTCCATTATACAAAAAAGGTTTCTAAATTGATTGGAAACAAAATACAACACATATAATGTCCATTTGATAATATATCATTTAAGCACAAGAAATAGAATAATCTAACCTTATTTCATTACTAAGAGCTTCACTCTTTCACCCAAGCAAGATGAAGATTTAGTTACTCATAGATAAGAAGAAAAAAAGAGAGAAGAAGAGAAAGATGAACATAGCTTCAATTTAGAACAAGAGAAAATTACAACAAAGGAAAACAATAAATAAGCATAATCATAACTTGTAAAAACTAAGCCTAACACCAAGAACACCAAATAATCAGCATATGGTGCCTTTTATAGAGGATTAGGGATACAAAATGACAAGGGGGCTAATTAAGAGTAGGTGGATGAGTAGATGAATGAGTGGAAAATGCCAAATGGTGAGTTGGTGAGTAGAAAATTATTGAGATTCTTTATCTCCGAAATCATCCAGTGCTGATCTTATGGATGCCATTAGAATGAAGCAACATGGTCTTCATGAAAGTTGTAGCATTTTGTCTCAGCTTTCCAATGGCACCAAAATCATAAAAAATTCATCCTACAGCCCAAGATATGACCGAATTACTGCAAACTGTTCAGGCCCAGTTTCAGCACCTCTGTTTTGACTTCCAGACCTAATATCACCTCCAAGCTGTCCGAATGAGCTCTTATATTCTTCATAAAAGTTGTAGATATGGGTCTTAATTTTCAACTCTCCAAATTTCAACCCAAGAAAGTTCCTACAACTCAAGTTATGCTCTGATTACTGTACACTATTTAGGTTCCAGTCACAAAACTCGTGTCCTGACTTCCAAGCCCAATTAGCTCCACTAGATGTCTGAATGAGACTTTGAGCTCATCATCAAAGTTGTAGAGCTTTCTCTCAGCTTTCCTACAAGGTAAAATTCATAATTTCTAGACATCTAGAACTCAAGATATGACTAAAATACAGAAACCGTGTAAGACCTAAATAATGCTGAAAAAATCAATTAAGTCCAATTTGAGTCCAATCTTACAAAACATAACTAGGCTTAATCAATTAAGTACATGAGGAGTGTAAATGACTAAAAATGAGGGTTTATTAATGTATAAAATATGTGATTATCAAATTCCCCTACACTTAGCTTTTTACACTCCTAGGCAAAACACATAAGACCAAAGCTAGGAAACAAAGAAAAATGACACAGACTCAAAAGCTAAAAACTCTAAAAGACTCGATGAAGCAAGAAGATGAACCTGAAATTCAAGGCATCAAAGCATTAATAAGGTAACATTTCTTCACATCTCAAACTAACAAGCAAAGAACTTCAGTTGAAAAGAATGAATCAAGAATGATAGATCCTCACAGAATTCACTCTCAATCTCTCAAGTGTTTAAAAGGTAAGTATTTCACTCTATTCAACCCATGAACAATTGCACTACCATAACCTTGCTTATCTTCTACTTCTCCGCTACTCAAAACATATGCATACAAAAATCAAGAGGACTTTATTCAAGGTTGTAATGGGGTCATGGTAAAGGAGAGTGGATAATATGGATATGAAAAGATAAATACCAAAGAGAATAAATGAGCATTATGGTACAGTTAGAGTGGAGAAAATGTTTGAGAACATTCATCATAAAGG
Organism: Ormosia emarginata; assembly: GCA_029884605.1. Taxonomy (NCBI): domain Eukaryota; kingdom Viridiplantae; phylum Streptophyta; class Magnoliopsida; order Fabales; family Fabaceae; genus Ormosia; species Ormosia emarginata. Next base: position 8,221,007 of record JAQQTP010000074.1, read on the forward strand.
ACAATCACCAATATTTGACTAATGTTTTGTTGAAGATCAATCCCAAATTGGTGAATTGAATTCATTGTTAGACCTGAACATTCTCTTTTTCTTCCTGTTGTTTTCAAGCATCTACCTTTATTCTAGACTCTGATAATCCTTTGATTGCAACGGTGGTTAGTTTTTTTTTTTTTTTTTTGCACATACACCCCTACACTTATTCAAGAGCAATGCTAATGCTCTCTTATTCCCTAAGGTTGGGTAAAAACATTTTTTTTACAAGCACGAAATGAGCTAAAAATAAGAAATGGTCAAATAAGCTCAAAGGGGTTACACAAGGGAAAATATACAAGGAAGACTATTTGGTCAAAGTAGCTATTTCAAAATGCCTCAATCATATTTATGTATGCATGTGAAAATGTAGCCTAAAAAAGAATCAAAGCAAGTTCTAGAGTAACAATTCTATGAGTGAAAATACCCAAGAAAGAAGAGAATGGTACAGATATTCAATCCATTCATCAATAGGCTCAAAATCTCACAAGGCATATTTCTATCATTCTCAATCCATCATATCAACATTCATATCCAAGCTTGTGATTTTTAAGAAAGAAGAAAATTTATGCTAAGATCCAAGAATCCATTTGCTACTTCTACACAAAATAATTATTTCCTTAACTAAGATGCATCTCAAGAGTAATAAATTGTTTCCAAAATTTACTCCTTACTCTGCCATCCTTAATTGGTTTTACTACGAATAGGTTTCTGATAGTCATATCACTAAACATACTTCCCAATTTAGATGCGTCTCAGAAGAAAAATTACTCCTTACTCTGCCATCATTCATTGGCTTAGTAAGTCCATGACAATCATATCTGATAAGCATATATTTTATACATTAATGAACTCTCATTTTTAGTCATTTACACTCTTCATGTACTTAATTGATTAAGCCTGGTTATGTTTTGTAAGTTTGGACTCAAATTGGACTTAATTGATTTTTTCAGCATTATTTGGGTCTTATGCTATTTCTGTATTTTGGACATATCTTGAGTTCTAAATGTCTGATAATCATGAATTTTACCTTGTAGGAAAGATAAGAGAGAGCTCTACAACTTTGATGAAGAGCTCAAAGTCTCAATCAGACATCTAGTAGAGCTAATTAGGCTTGGAAGACAGAACACGAGTTTTGTGTCTGAAACCTGAACAGTGTACAGTAATCAGAGCTTAACTCGGGCTGCAAGAATTATATTGGGCTAAAATTAGGATATTTGAAAGTTAAGACCTATATCTAAAACTTTCATGTTGAACACAAAACTTGATTCGGGCTCCTTGATGGTGATATTAGGTCTGAAAGTCAAAACAGAGGTGCTGAAACTGGGCCTGAACAGTTTGTAGTAATTGGGTCATATTTTGGGTTGTAGGATGAATTTTTAGGTGATTTCAGAGCCATTGGAAAGCTTAGACAATTTCCTAGAACTTTCATGAAGACCACTTGGCTCGAAAATGACGAAATCAATGACTTAAGCAATGAATGATTTCAGAGACAAGAAATCTCAATGATTTTTCACTCTTATCCTCACCATTTGGCATTCTCCACTCATTCATCCACTCATCCCACCTACCCCTAATCAGCCCCTTTGTCATTTTGTATCCCTAATCCTCTATAAAAGGCACCATTGGCTGACCATTTGGGGGCACTTGGTGTTAGGCTTAGTTTGTACAAGTTAAGGTTGTGCTTGTTTATTGTTTTCCTTTGTTGTAATTTTCTCTTGTTCTAAATTGAGGTCATGTTCATCTTTCTCTTCTTCTCTCTTTCTTTCTTCTTATCCATGAGTAACTAAATCTTCATCTTGCTTGGGTGAAAGAGTGAAGCTCTTGGTAATGAAATAAAGTTAGATTATTTTATTTCTTGTGCTTAAATGATATATTATTAAATGAACATTATATGTGTTATATTTTGTTTCCAATCAATTTAGAAACCTTCTTTGTTAATGGAGATCTTGATTTATTATAGACAATAGGATTGGCACAGTGAATGCTTGAACTCATTTACAAATGTTGGTAGATAATTAAAGGAATCATAATATGATTACATATATAATTGAACTTTGAATGTTATATTTTTCGATTCGAACCTCCGTTGTGTGCGGATTTCAATTGAGTTAAAAAGAGAAATAATCTTATCTTTAATTTATTACCAAGAGTGGATCTCCTAACCCAGCAAGCCCTTAAATTCATTTGTGAACTTATTTTATTACTTTTGGTGTTATGACAAATTCTCTTCTTACCTCAATTAATTTTTCTTCATCAATTCCCTGTGGATTGACCTTGGACTCCTGAGAAATTTACTGCTTGAGACAACCTACACTTGGGTTTGCATCTTTAAATCCCGCAGTCAAGTTTTTGGTGCCGTTGCTGGGGACTTGATTTGAAGTTTTGATTTATTGAGGTTTGTTTTCTTTAATAAAATCTATTCTCTCTTCTCCCTCACCGGAGCAAAAGATCGGCTTGCCGATCCTTCGATTTCTTTACTAACTCTCTAACTTACTAACTTGCTAACATACTAACTTTCTAACTTTTATATTTATGTTATTTATTTTTTCTTTTTAATTTTTTTTTATTTTCGTCAGTGGGGGTAACTCTCCCTTTTATTTTACGCACTAACTTAGTGGGGGAAACTCTCCCTTTTACTTTTCTGTTATTTATTTTTCCGCACTTTATTTTTATTTTTGTTTTTATTTTTGGGTGGTTGGTTTATTACCCCACCTTTGTTATATATATATTTTTGGTGGTTGGTTTCTACCACATCCTTGTTAATATTTAATGGTGGGTTACACCGCCAGCTTGTATATTATTTTTTATTTATTTATTTTTAGTTATTTATGTATTTATGCTTAATTGGTATCGTGATTTAAATTCTGGTCGTTTAGTTAAAATTAATTCTGGTACTTTATATATTGAATTGTTTGAATCACAATCACACACAATTGACACAATGGTTAATAATGAAAGTGTACATGATGAACCAGAAAATCAACCGTTGCGAACCATGCATGAATATTTGCCACCACCTCGAAATTCTAGTCCATCATGTTTTATCTTTCCACTCAATGCCAATAATTTTAGATTCAAACCAGGTATGATTTATTTACTTCCCAATTTTCATGGTTTAGAATCTGAAAGTCCATATTTACATCTGAAAGAATTTGAGGAAGTATGTATTGCCTTCAATGATCAAAATTGCACTGAAGAGATTGTTAAGCTTAAATTGTTTCCTTTTTCTTTAAAAGATAAAGCAAAATCTTGGCTTAACACTTTGAAACCAAGATCAATTGGCACATGACAAGAAATGCAAGGTGAGTTCTTAAAGAAATTTTTTCCAACACATAAAACCAATGCTTTGAAAAGACAAATCCAAAATTTTTCCCAAAATTCAAATGAAGCATATTTTCAATGTTGGGAACGATTTAAAGATTTGTTAAATTCTTGCCCACATCATGGTTTTGAAAAATGGCGCACTATAAGCTTCTTTTATGAAGGTTTAACTCCTGAAACTAAACAATTTGTAGAAACAATGTACAATGGTGAGTTTCTTGATAAAGAACCTGATGAAGCTTTAGACTATCTGAACCAGTTGACTGAAAATTCTCAATCTTGGCATAGTACTAACACTTCTGAAAATTCAATTAGATCTAATCTTGCAAGTGCTAATAAAGGAAAATATCACCTTAGTCAAGAGGAAGATCTAAATGCTAGGTTTGCCAGTTTAGCCAGAAAGGTGGAAGCCATGGAATTAAGAAAAGTAAAAGAAATCAAATCTGTACAAAATGAAGAAATTTGTGGCATTTGTGATGACTTAGGGCACCCAACACATGAATGTCCTAACATTCCTATTTTTAAAGAAGTTGTACATGAGCAAGTAAATTCAATGAATAATTTTAAAAAGCCATTTACTTCTTCTTTTTTCAGATACATACAATCCAGGATGGAGAAATCACCCGAACTTCAGCTGGAGGAACAATACTCAGTCATAATTCATGCAACCACCACCTCCTCAGGCACAACAGGACTCTCAAAATTCTCAAGGATATGCACCTTATGTCCCACCATATAGGAAAAACCTTGAGGAAACACTGCATGCATTCATAGAAAAGCAAGAAGCCATTAATAAACAAAACAATCAAACCATGAATGACATAAAATACACTCTTGCTAAACTTACTTCTACTCTCACCATTCATGAGAAAGGAAAATTTTCTTCTCAACCTCAACCAAATCCCAAAGGTCAGTACAGTCTAAATGAGGGGAGTTCAGAAAACCAACAAATGGACCAAGTCAAGTCAGTGATAACTCTTAGGAGTGGAAAAGCTGTTGAAAAACAAATTCCTGAACCTTGTGAGAAAGAAGATGAACCAATTCCCCAAGAAAATGAAGAAGCTAACCAAAAGGCGACCAAACTCTCGCTTTCACCCTCATTCCCTCAAGCATTGAATAACCCAAAGAAATTGGACCACCGCACTAAAATTTTTGAAATTTTGAAACAAGTGAAGATCAATATTCCTCTATTAGATGCTATCAAACAGATTCCTTCTTATGCCAAATATTTGAAGGACTTGTGCACTGTTAAAAGGAAATTAAATGTGAAAAAGAAAGCATTTTTGGCAGAACAGGTAAGCTCCATTCTTCAAAATAATAATGCATTGAAGTATAAAGACCTTGGTTGTCCTACAGTTTCATGCATTATTGGAGAACATAAAATTGAAAAAGCTTTACTTGATCTTGGTGCTAGTGTCAATTTGCTTCCATATTCAGTTTATCAGCAACTCAACTTAGGTGAGTTAAAACCAACTTCGTAACTCTTCTACTTGCATGAGATAGATCAATTAAAATTCCAAGAGGAATAGTGGAAGATGTGTTAGTTCAAGTTGATAAATTCATATATCTTGTGGATTTTATTGTGTCTTGATATCTTGAACCTATGGTTGATAGTTGCAAGTCAAGTCCTATTATTTTAGGCCGTCCATTTTTAGCAACATCTAATGCTTTAATAAATTGCAGAAATGGAGTGGTGAAGCTAACATTTGGAAACATGACACTAGAGCTTAATGTTTTTAACATGTGCAAGCAACCACAGGAAGTCCTTGATGAAAAAGAGGAAGTTGAAGGAATTGAAGCCATTATAGATGATCATCTTCAAACAAAGAGTTCTTCTGACCCATTAGAAATTTGTTTAGTCAATTCATTGGATTCAGGCATGCAATTAGAAGATGATATCTCTAAAATATGTTCTTTGCTTGATTGTACACAGGCAATGGAGTACAAGGGATGGAAACCAAGATTTGAAGAGCTAAAACCCATGAATGAAAATGCCCATGAAGAAGTACCCATACTGGAACTAAAGCCATTACTTGCTTGGTTGAAGTACATATTTTTGGGAGAAAAGCAAAACTTTCCAGTGGTAATATCCTCGTCTCTTACTGAAGAACAAGAAGGTTATAATCAAATACTAATTGCATTGGAAGATCAAGAAAAGACCACTTTTACATGTCCCTTTGGTACTTTTGCATATAGAAGAATGCCTTTTGGCCTTTGTAATGCTCCGGCAACATTTCAAAGATGCATGTTAAGCATTTTTAGTGACATGATTGAGCATTATTTAGAAGTTTTCATGGATGATTTGACATTTTTTGAAAATTCTTTTGAAAATTGTCTTGATAATTTGGAAAAAGTTCTCAAAAGATGCGAAGAAAAAGGATTTGTGCTAAACTGGGAAAAATGTCATTACATGGTTACCTCAGGAATAGTGTTAGGTCATGTGATTTCTTCTAAAGGAATTGAAGTTGATAAGACCAAAGTTGAATTAATTGCTCATTTGCCTTTCCCAAAAACAGTCAGAGAAGTTCGTTCCTTTTTAGAACATGTGGGATTTTACAGAAGATTCATTAAGGACTTTAGTGCCATATCTAGACCATTATGTAATCTTCTGTTGAAAGATGCACCATTTGATTGGACTCAAGAATGTCAAAAATCTTTTGAAAAATTAATTGGTCTTCTGACATCTGCTCCTATCATGCAATCTCCTGACTTGTCCTTGCCTTTTGAGTTAATGTGTGATGCTAGTGATTTTGTTGTGGGCGCTGTTTTAGGCCAAAGAAAGGAAGGTAAGCCTCATGTGATTTGTTACGTAAGTAGAACTTTAAACAGTGCACAAATGAATTACACCACTACTAAAAAAGAACTACTTGCTGCAATTTTTGCACTGGACAAATTTCGATCTTACTTAATTGGCTCTTCTATTGTGATTTTCACCGATCATTCTGTTGTTAGATATTTGAAGTCTAAGCAGGATGCCAAACCAAGATTGATACGGTGGATCTTGTTGCTTCAAGAATTCAACATCATAATAAAAGATAAGAAAGGAGCCGAAAATGTTGTCGCTGATCATTTGTCCAGACTTACAATAGGCTCACCTTTTGATAGCACACCTATTAATGATTCTTTTCCTGATGAATTTTTATTTTCTGTCAATTTCATGCCTTGGTTTGCTAACATAGTCAACTTTCTTGTAACAAGAAAGATGCCGCCTCAATGGACGCACCAAGATAGAAGGAAATTTTTGACAGAGGTGAAAAATTTTTATTGGGATGACCCATACTTGTTCAAATATTGTGCTGATCAAATCTTTCGGAGATGTATGCCCGACAGTGAGGTAGGTAGTGTCATTAAATTTTGTCACTCGGAAGCATGTGGAGGTCACTTCTCTTCAAAGAAAACAGCTGCGAAAATCTTGCAGTGTGGATTTTATTGGCCCACTTTATTTAAGGACTGCTATACTTTTTGCAAAAGTTGTGAAAATTGTCAAAAGTTGGGCTCAATTTCAAAAAGAAACATGATGCCTCTGAACCCCATCCTTGTCATTGAAATTTTTGATTGTTGGGGAATTGATTTCATGAGTCCATTTCCATCTTCATTTGGATTTGTGTATATTTTGGTTGCAGTTGATTATGTTTCAAAATGGATTGAGGTGATTCCATGCCGACACAATGATCATAAAACTGTTCTCAAATTTTTAAAAGAAAATATCTTGTGTCGATTTGGAATCCCTCGAGCTATCATAAGTGATGGGGGAACACATTTTTGCAATAAACCATTTGAATCTTTAATGAAGAAATATTGTATTACACACAAAATTACCACCCCTTATCACCCTCAGACAAGTGGACAAGTTGAATTGGCAACTAGGGAGATTAAACAAATTTTGGAAAAAAACGGTTAACCCAAATCATAAAGATTGGTCTTTAAGACTAAACGATGCACTTTGGGCTTACCGTACTGCTTTCAAAACATCTTTGGGCATGTCACCCTATCGGTTAGTCTATGGAAAACCTTGTCACTTGCCTGTAGAATTGGAACATAAAGCATTTTGGGCCATTAAAGCTTTCAATCTAAATCTTGATGATGCTTGCAAGATACGCAAATTGTAATTACATAAACTTGAGGAATTGAGAAATGATGCATATGAAAACTCAAAGATTTATAAAGCCAGAACAAAAGCTTTTCATTAAAAGATAATTTTGAGAAAATCTTTTGAAATTGGTCAAAAAGTTCTGCTTTATAATTCTCGTCTGCACCTATTCCCTGGAAAATTGAGATCTAGATGGAGTGGTCCTTTTGTTGTCAAACACGTGTATCCTCATGGAGCCGTAGATATTGAGAATCCTAGGAATGGTAATGTGTTTAAAGTTAATGGACAAAGGCTCAAACCATTTCTGGAAAACCAAGTTAATGAGGTAGAATTCATCTCTCTTTTTGATCCTTATTATGAATAGAATTTACTCTAATTTTGTTGCCTTGTTTTTGCAGTTCTTTGTGTTGCCGGTTAAGTGGCGGATACGGTACTCTGTGACTCTCAAGTCAGTTTGTTTTTTAGTTTCCCAAAATAACTGAATCCTTCTTCTCCCTTAAAATGGATGCCATTCTTTCAAACCTGAGAAAACATTTTCCTTCTCTCCCTCTAAATGCTCTGAAAAAAATCTACAAAGTTCGATGTGAAAGATTGAGATTTTTAATGCACAAAGGTATGCTAGAAGATGTACGCTGGATAATTGAAGCAAAGGTCCGACTAGCAGGTGAGTCTTCAATTTCATTTGACTCATACATGCCAGGTCTTAGAAGAAGTTCGTATTCTAAAAGGAGAAGAGCAAAAAGATTACAAGTCTGTTACAAATGTGGATGATGGAATTGTAACAAGCAATGTCGTACTTTGGGGATAGTTTCCGCAAACAGAGAAGATAAAATTTTCTTCATTAAGAATGGACTGAGTAAGGAGTCATTAGATGATATCTTATTGACTCTTGAGACGCATTCTTGTGGATTGGTGCATTGTGAACTTCTTAATTTGTTGAATCTCTTTAAGGATGAAGAAAAACGCTACAGTCTTGGGAATCTGACTCTAAAAGACCCTGTTTGCCAATTTATAAGAAAATTGGATGGGAAGCTTACCTCGACTCATAGAAGGCATTTAAGCTGTTACTGGACGTTAAACCAGAGGCAGATGTGAGCCATATCCACAACAATCTGTACATATCATCTTCTTCTTCTTCATGTCATCTTTCAAAAAAAATAAAAAAAAAAGAAAAAAAAAGAAAAAAAAATGTTTGAACAAGGGCGATCCGGAAGGAGTACCATGGCTTTAATTAGTTGTGGAGCCCCAGCCTTTGGCTGACCCGTCATTGACTCGGGTGGACCTTTGCACGTTGGTCCTTAAAAAAATTCGTGAGTGTCTACTGCACCTTGGTGACACAAATATAAAGATATGCCACTACTGTACTCATGACGCGCAGTATAAAGATACGCCATGAAAGCTGTACATACAGGTATGTCATCATTTGCTATTATATTTCTTTTATCTTTGTATGATTTTGCTATATTTTGGTTTTGGACAGACGATCCTTTGAGCAGGGTCCTTCAGGGGTTTCTAGACTTCTTTACCCTGATGGTTTTCTTGAAGTAAAAAAAAATAAAAAACAAAAAAGAAAAAAAAAAAACAAAAAAAAACAAAAAAAAAAAATAAAAAAAAAAAAAAAGAAAAGAAAAAAAAGATTCTGTGTTCCTTAATTTCAAACTCTTCTGACAACAGCCAACCTACCCTTATAGGTGCAATTATTACCCTTTCCCTTCTTTTTCCTATTTAAACACTCCACTTTCTCCACTTTCCTCTATCTCAGAATCAATCAAAGGGAAGGTGAGAATAGAAATGGAAGGTGTTTTTGTTCGTCAACTTAAAAATGTCTGTGTTTTTTGTGGGTCAAGTTATAGGAAGGGTTTAGAGTTTGTAAACGCAGCTAGCACTCTTGGTCGATCACTTGCTGCGAGAAATATTCATCTTGTATATGGGGGAGGTTGTCGTGGGTTAATGGGGGCTATATCACTTGCTGTATATATAGGAGGCAGTCAGGTTTCAGGTGTCATTCCTAAACCTTTAGCTCAACAGAACATCACTGGAAGGACAGTTAGAGAAGAAATTCAGGTAACATCTATGCATGGACGAATGAAAAAAATGCTTGACAACTCTGATGCATTCATTGCCTTACCAGGTGGTTTTGGTACTTTGGAAGAAATTTTTCAAATTGTCTCTTGGACCGAACTGAACATCCACCATAAACCCATTGGTTTGTTGAATGTTAATAATTTCTTTGATCTTTTGTTATTTTTTCTTGACAAAGTTGTGGAACAAAAATTTATCACTCCTTCGGCAAGAAAACTTCTTATCTCTGCTTCCACTATTGATGAGCTCATTGATAAATTAGAAGCTTTTGAGTATGTACCTGATAAGGTATTAGCTCAGACAGATTGGTCAACAGGAAGCAGCGAGGGAAGCAGCAAGAAAAGAAAACCAGATTTGACACTTCATCTTTAATACCTTTGATTTTATTTATCGTATTTTTTTCCTGTTTGTGTCAGATTTCTCCAACAGGTAAGATCTTCTATCCTTTACTCATCTATATTTTAACATTGAGGACAATGTTGTGATCTAGTTGGGGGGGAAGGATAGTTGACTACCAATTTTTTTTCTCTTTTCTTTTTTGGGAAGTATGATATGATTGTCATGAACTTATTAAACTAATGAATGATGGCAGAGTAAGGAGTAATTTTACTTCTGAGACGTATCTAAATTGGGAAGTATGTTTAGTGATATGATTGTCAGAAACCTATTCATAGTTAAACCAATTAGTGATGACAGAGTAAAGAGTAAATTTTGAAAATAATTTATTACTCTTGAGACGCATCTTAGTTGGGGTAGTAATTAATTAGTATTGATTTGTGGAAGTAACAAAGCTTTATATTTTGATTTCCTTTGAAAGATTGAAGTGAATGCACTCTCACATCCTTGGAAGCAATTGAAATTCAGGAATCATAGCATGATTGAATAAATTATCTTCTTTCTTAAATTTCACATGCTTGGTTATGGATGTTGAATTGGTGGATAGAGAATGATAGAAATATGCCTTGTGAGATTTTGAGCCTATTGATGAATGGATTGAATATCTGTACCATTCTCTTCTTTCTTGTGAGATTTTCACTCATGGAATTGTTACTCTAAAACTTGCTTTGATTCTTTTTGAGGCTACATTTTCACATGCATACATTAATATGATTGAGGCATTTTGAAATAGTTACTTTGACCAAATAGCCATCCTTGTATAGTTTCCATTGTGTAACCCCTGTGAACTTGTTTGACCATTCCTTGTTTTAAGCTCATTTCATCCTTCAAAAAAAAAGAAAAATAAAGAAAAATAAATAAAAAAAGAAAAATAAAAACTAAAAAAAAAAATATGTTTTTACCCAACCTTAGGGAATAAGAGAGCATTGACCTTGTTCTTGAACAAGTGTGGGGGTGTGTGTGCAAAATGATCCAAAAAAAAATTATTGACCACCGTTGCAATCAAAAGATTATCAGAATAAAGGTGGATGCTTGGAAATAACAGGAAAAAAAGAAGAATGTTCAAGTCTAACAATGAATTCAATTCATCAATTTGGGATTGATCTTCAACAAAACATTAGTCAAATATTGGTGATTGTCCTTTATGATGAATGTTCTCAAACATTTTCTCCACTCTAACTATACCATAATGCTCTTTTATTCTCGTTGGTATTTATCTTTTCATATCCATGTTATTCCCTCTCATTTACCATGACCCCATTACAACCTTGAATAAAGTCCTCTTGGTTTTTGTATGCATGTGTTGTGAGTAGCGGAGAAGTAGAAGATAAGCAAGCCTATGGTAGTATAATTGTTCATGGGTTGAATAGAGTGAAATACTTACCTATTAAACACTTGAGAGATTGAGAGTGAAATTCTGTGAGGATCTATCATTCTTGATTCATTCTTTTCAACTGAAGTTTCCTTGCTTGCTAGATTGAGATGTGAAGAAATGTTACCTCATTAATGCTTTGATCCCTCGAGTCTTTTAGAGTTTTTAGCTTTTGAGTCTGTGTCGTTGTCTCCTAAACTTTGGTTTTATGTGTTTTGCCCAGGAGTGCAAAAAGCTAAATGTGGCGGAATTTGATAAGCATATATTTTATACATTAATGAACCCTCATTTTTAGTCATTTACACTCTTCATGTACTTAATTGATTAAGCCTGGTTATGTTTTGTAAGTTTGGACTCAAATTGGACTTAATTGATTTTTTCAGCATTATTTGGGTCTTACGTTGTTTCTGTATTTCGACCATATCTTGAGTTCTAAATGTTTGATAATCATGAATTTTACTTTGTAGGAAAGATAAGAAAGAGCTCTACAACTTTGATGAGAGCTCAAAGTCTCAATCAGACATCTAGTAGAGCTAATTGGGCTTGGAAGACAGAACACGAGTTTTGTGTCTGAAACCTGAACAGTGTATAGTAATCAGAGCATAACTCAGGCTGCAAGAATTATCTTGGGCTAAAATTAGGACATTTGAAAGTTAAGACCCAGATCTAAAACTTTCATGTTGAACACAAAACTTGATTCGGGCTCCTTGATGGTGATATTGGGTCTGAAATTCAAAACAGAGGTGCTGAAACTGGGCCTGAATAGTTTGTAGTAATTGGGTCATATTTTGGGCTGTAGGACGAATTTTCGGGTGATTCTAGAGCCATTAGAAAGCTTAGACAATTTCCTAGAACTTTTATGAAGACCACTTGGCTCGAAAATGACGAAATCAATGACTTAAGCAGTGAATGATTTCAGAGACAAGAAATCTCAATGATTTTTCACTCTTATCCTTACCATTTGGCATTCTCCACTCATTCATCCACTCATCCCACCTACCCCTAATCAGCCCCTTTGTCATTTTGTATCCCTAATCCTCTATAAAAGGCACCATTGGCTGACCATTTGGGGGCACTTGGTGTTAGGCTTAGTTTGTACAAGTTAAGGTTGTGCTTGTTTATTGTTTTCCTTTGTTGTAATTTTCTCTTGTTCTAAATTGAAGTCATGTTCATCTTTCTCTTCTTCTCTCTTTCTTTCTTCTTATCCATTAGTAACTAAATCTTCATCTTGCTTGGGTGAAAGAGTGAAGCTCTTAGTAATGAAATAAGGTTAGATTATTTTATTCCTTGTGCTTAAATGATATATTATTAAATGAACATTTTATGTGTTGTATTTTGTTTCCAATCAATTTAGAAACCTTCTTTGTTAATGGAGATCTTGATTTATTGTAGACAATAGGATTGGCACAGTGAATGCTTGAACTCATTTACAAATATTGGTAGATAATTAAAGGAATCATAGTATGATTACATATGTAATTGAACTTTGAATGTTATATTTTTCGATTGGAACCTCCATTGTGTGTGGATTTTAATTGAGTTAAAAAGAGAAATAATCTTATCTTTAATTTATTACCAAGAGTGGATCTCCTAACCCAAGCAAGCCCTTAAATTCATTTGTGAACTTATTTTATTACTTTTGGTGTTGTGACAAATCCTCTTCTTACCTCAATTAATTTTTCTTCATCAATTCCCTGTGGATCGACCTCGGACTCCTGAGAAATTTACTACTTGAGACAACCTGCACTTAGGTTTGCATCTTTAAATCCCGCAGTCAATATCATACTTCCCAAAAAAAAATTTTTTTTTTTTGGTCAACTATCCTTCCCCCCAACTAGATCACAACATTGTCCTTAATGTTAAAATATAGATGAGTAAAGGATAGAAGATATTACCTGTTGGAGAAATCTGACACAAATTTAAACAAAAACAAAGTATGATAAATAAAATCAAAAGTAAAGGAAAGCTATAAACGAAGTGTCAAATCTGACTTTCTTTTCATCCTGCTTCCTTCACTGCTTCTTGCTGATCAATCTATCTGAGCTATTGCTGGGTTAGGTTTATGAACAAAAGCTTCTAATTTATCAATCAACTCATCAATAGTGGAAGTAGAGATAAGAAGTTATCTTACCGAAGGTGTGATAAATTTCTGTTCCACAGCATGGTCAAGAAAAAGTAACAAAATATCAAAGAAATTATTTACATTCAACAAACCTATGGGTGTATGGTGGATGTTCAGTTGGGTTCAAGAGACAATTTGAAAAACTTCTTCCAAGGTACCAAAATCACCTAGTAAGGCAATGAATGTATCAGAGTTTTCAAGCATTATCTTCATTCGTTCATGCATTGATGATACCTTAAGTTCCTCTCCAATTGTCTTTCCAATGATGTTATGTTGAGTTAAAGGTTCAGGAATGACACATAAAACCTGACTGTCTCCTATATATGCAGCAAGTGATACAACCCCCATTAACCCACAGCAATCTCCCCTATATACAAGATGAATATTCCTCGCAGCAAGTGATCGACCAAGAGTGGTAGCTGTGTTTACAAACTCTAAACCCTTCCCATACTTAGATCCACAAAATACATAGATATTTTTAAGTTAACGAACAGAAACACCTTCCATTTCTATTCTCACCTTCCCTTTGAATGATTTTGAATTGGAGGAAAATGGAGTGTTTAAATAGGAAAAAGAATGGAAAAGGTAATGATTGCACCTATAAGGGTAGGTTGGCTATTGTTAGAAAAGTTTAAAATTAAGAAACACAGAAATTTTTTTTTTGACTTCAAGAAAACCATCAGGGTAAAGAAGTCTAGAAACCCCTGAAGGACCCTGCTCAAAGGATCGTCTGTCCAAAACCAAAAAACAACAAAATCATACAAAGATAAAAGAAATATAATAGCAAATGATGACATACCTGTATGTACAGCTTTCATAGCGTATCTTTATACTGCGCGTCATGAGTGCAGTAGTGGCATATCTTTATACTGCATGTCACCAGTGCAGTAGACACTCACGTCCGTTTATTCGAAGAAAGGAGAAAGAAGAAACCATCGTGGGTTTCCATCCTAGGTCTGGAACTTGGAGCGCTCACACTTGGGCTCGTAACATCAACAAAGATGCTAAAATCTGAAAACCGTAATGTCCAAGATCCAAAACATCCCATCCCAGGGCGCTGAGAGCCCCTTCTAATAAAAGAGAGGATCAAGCTCAGATGCCTCATACGCTTTGGTAGCCACGGGTTACTTCTCACTAATAACCAGAGTGGGACGCTTCTACCTGTCCATCAACTCCACAGTGCCTAGATGGTAAACATTGGGTTATGGAGTGCAGCTCTCTATAGAGCATGGTACATGAACTTTTTTAAGGACCAGCATGCAAAGGTCCACCCGAGTCAATGACGGGTCAGCCAAAGGCTGGGGCTTCACAACTAATTAAAGCCATGGTACTCCTTCCGGATCGCCCTTGTTTAAACATTTTTTTCTTTTTTTTTCTTTTTTTTTCATTTTTTTCATTTTTTTAAGAAAACATGAAGAAAAAGAATAAGATATGTACAAATTGTTGTGGATATGGCTCACATCTGCCTTTGGTTTCACGTCTAGTAACGGCTTAAACGCCTTCTATGAGTCGAGGATAAGTTTCCCATCCAATTTTCTTATAAATTGGCAAACAGGATCTTTTAGAGTCAGATTCCCAAGACTGTAGCATTTTTCTTCATCATGATTGCGGGATTCAGAGGTATCATGTTTCTTTTTGAAATTGAGCCCATCTTTTGACAATTTTCACAACTTTTGAAAAAGTATAGCAGTCCTTAAATAAAGTGGACCAATAAAATCCGCACTGCAAGATTTTCGCAGTTGTTTTCTTTGAAGAAAAGTGACCTCCATATGCTTCTGAGTGACAAAATTTAATGACACTACCTACCACACTGTCGGGCACATATTTCCAAAAGATTTGGTCAGGACAATATTTGAACAAGTATGGGTCATCCCAATAAAAAATTTTCACCTCTGTCAAAAATTTCTTTCTATCTTGGGGCGTCCATTAAGGCGACATCTTTCCTTCTTGTTCTCCAGCAAGAGTTGAGGAAATTACTTCTGGAAAGCTTTATTCTTCTCCCAAAAATGTGTACTTCAACACAGCAGGTAATGACTTTAGTTCTGGTGTGGGTACTTCTTCATGGGTATTATCATTCATGGGTTTTAGCTCTTTGAATTTTGTCTTTCATCCTTTGTATTCTATTTCCTCTGTACAATCAAGCAAATCAAATGAATTAATTAAACAAACTTCTAATGGGTCAAAAGAACTCCCCTTTTGAAGATGATCATTTACAATGGCTTCAATCCCTTCAACTTCCTCCTTTTCATCAAGGACTTCCTATAGTTGCTTGCACATGTTAAAAACATTGAGTTCTAGTGTCATGTTTCCAAATGTTAGCTTCACCACTCCATTTCTTCAATTTATCAAAGCATTAGATGTTGCTAAAAATGGATAACCTAAAATAACAGGAATTGACTTGCAACTATCAACCATAGGTTTAGTATCCAAGACAATAAAATCCACAGGATATATGAATTTATCAACTTGAACTAACACATCTTCTACTATTCCTCTTGGAATTTTAATTGATCTATCAGCAAGTAGAAGAGTTACAGAAGTTGGTTTTAACTCTCCCAAGTTGAGTTGCTGATAAACTGAATATGGAAGCAAATTGGCTGATAAACTGTTCAGCCAAAAGTGCTTTCTTTTTCACATTTAATTTCCTTTTAACAGTGCACAAGTCCTTCAAATATTTAGCATAACAAGGAATCTGTTTGAAAGCATCTAATAGAGGAATATTGATCTTCACTTGTTTCAAAATTTCAAAAATTTCAGTGTGGTGGTCCAATTTCTTTGGATTATTCAATGCTTGAGGAAATGGGGGTGAAGGCGAGAGTTTAGTCTCCTTTTGGTCAACTTCTTCATTTTCTTGGGGAATTGGTTCATCTTCTTTCTCACAAGATTCAGGGATTTGTTTTTCAACAACATTTCCACTCCTAAGAGTTATTACTGACTTGACTTAGTCCATTTGTTGGTTTTCTGAACTCCCCTCATTTAGATTGTACTGACCCTTGGGATTTGGTTGAGGTTGAGAAGGAAATTTTCCTTTATGGTGAATGGTGAGTGCAGAAGAAAGTTTAGCAAGAGTGTCTTTTATGTCATTCATGGTTTAATTGTTTTGTTTATTAATGGCCTCTTGCTTTTCTATGAATGCATGCAGTGTTTCTTCAAGGTTTTTCCTATATGATGGGACATAAGGTGCATATCCTTGAGAATTTTGAGAGTCCTGTTGTGCTTGAAGAGGTGGTGGTTGCACGAATTGTGATTATTATTCCTCCAGCTGAAGTTTGGGTGATTTCTCCATCCCAGATTGTATGTATCTGAAAAAGAAGAAGTAAATGGCTTTTTAAAATTATTCATTGCATTTACTTACTCATGTACAACTTCTTTAAAAATAGGAATGTTAGGACATTCGTGTGTTGAGTGTCCTAAGTCATCACAAATGCCACAAATTTCTTCATTTTGCACAAATTTGATTTCTTTTGCTTTTCTTAATTCCATGGCTTCAACCTTTCTAGCCAAACTGGCAAACCTAGCATTTAGATCTTCCTCTTGACTAAGGTGATATTTTCCTTTATTAGCACTTGTAAGGTTAGATCTAATTGAATTTTCAAAAGGGTTAGTACTATGCCAAGATTGAGAATTTTTAGCCAACTGGTTTAAATATAGTCTAAAGCTTCATCAGGTTCTTTATCAAGAAACTCACTATTGCACATTGTTTCCACAAATTGTTTAGTTTCAGGTGTTAAACCTTCATAAAAGAAGCTTATAGTGCGCTATTTTTCAAAACCATGATGTGGGCAAGAATTTAACAAATCTTTAAACCGTTACCAACATTGAAAATATGCTTCATTTGAATTTTGGGAAAAATTTTGGATTTGTCTTTTCATAGCATTAGTTTTATGTGTTGAAAAAAATTTCTTTAAGAACTCACCTTGCATTTCTCACCATGTGCCAATTGATCTTGGTTTCAAAGTGTTAAGCCAAGATTTTGCTTCATCTTTTAAAGAAAAAGAAAACAATTTAAGCTTAACAATCTCTTTAGTGCAATTTTGGTCATTGAAAGCAATACATACTTTCTCAAATTCTTTCAGATGTAAATATGGACTTTCAGATTCTAAACCATGAAAATTAGGAAGTAAAGAAATCATACCTGACTTAAATCTAAAATTGTTGGCATTGAGTGGAAAGATAAAACATGATGGACTAGAATTTTGAGGTGGTTGCAAATATTCACGCATGATTCGCAACAGTTGATTTTCATGTTCATCATGTACACTTTCATTGTCAGCCATTGTGTCAACTGTGAGTGATTGTGATTCAAACAAATCAATATATAAAGTACCAGGATTAATTTTAACTAAATGACCAAAATTTAAATCATGATATCAATTAAGCAAAAATACATAAATAACTTAAAATAAATAAACAAAAATAATGTACAAGAAGGCGGTATAACCCACCATTAAATATTAACAAGGATGTGGTATAAACCAACCACCCAATAAATATTAACAAGTAAAAAGTTAGATAACTGATAAAGTAAAAAGTTAGATTGTAACACCCTCCCTAGGGTATCACATGTCTGACTCCCGACTCAAAATCTGAAAAGAAGTTCATAAAAGGTTTGAGTTATAAAAGGTGGGTTTCAAAATTTTTTCTTTACTGATTAATATACAATACTGACACCAATCAATATTTAACAATTTAAAGAGAAATATAAAAGTAACAAACTCTTTTTTTTTCTTTTTTTTTAACAGTAGTAAACCCTATGACGGGTCCTACTTAATAGCACGGTATAACACTAATGAGAAACTTAACGTACTTATTCCTTCTTGTATCCATCTTGATGCATCAGACATCTGTTCTTTATTAACATTACACACCAACGAGTCCTGAGTGACCACTCCTCCTTGTTGTCACCAATCTCAGAATATCTACCACCTGTTATGTCTAAGACAACTCGTTCCTTCTACTGTATAGTTTTAACAATACAGATACAACAAGACAACATAGCAAAGAGGTGAGATCACCTACACCAATACTAACATGGCAGCACAGAGATAACACAAACAACATACCATACAGATACATCATATCATAATTACAATTATGTCATCATCATAATGTATAAAATAACAATAAACACAATAATGCCATCACATTATTATCATCATCATCATCCAAGTATTCAAAACAATTGTCATAGCCAATATTCCTCAATTAATATATCATGCAGATATAAAATGCTCAGTTTCTTGCATGCACACATAGACTCAGTTTTTAAAAAACAACTCCATGGAGGTTTTCACAATTTCGAGAAGAATGCTCTGGTTAATTGTCAGCCTTAGCCTAAAGACAATCTCCTAGTCGTAGAAAAGAATCGTGTTCTTGTCGGGTATCGTCAATGCGTTGCAACGGACTGCATCGCCAAGTGGCATATGGTCCAGCCTTAGCCCACAAACAGATATCCACTGGTCGACCGCCGCGCCTTGACGCCCCCAAGATCCATCATAGACCTCACTATCAATTCTCATTCCCTCTTCAACCACAAGGGCCAAAATAACTTATTAGCTATACTTTATACAATACACGAATATATCAGTGCAAGTCCAACCAAAAGGGCCAAATTCTTTTCAATTTCATTTGTTCAATTTATTCATATGCCTCAATGCATATTTTTCCAATGCATGTATAATGCGCCAATACCAATCACAGGCATATCTTTCCAATGCATATAAAATGCACCAAATACCAATCACAGGCAAAACTCGTCATTTTCTCATACAGTGTATGGACACTGGTTCAACAGTAATCATTTGTAATTGGCTAGCTGACATGGACAATGATTTTGATGATAACAAACATTAAGATGAAGAAAAGATCAAGTCCAAGGTTTTCAAGATTAGCTTTAGGACTTAAGGTCTTTGTAAGGAGACTCATTGGATATCTCATTGATTTTGAACACAAAGAAATATTTTCAAAATTGTTTTAAATTAAATATCACAAATCCAAATCATGGTTTTGAAAGCATTTAAAAGTGTTAAAAGCCTTTTTTCAATAGAGGTATTCGAATACCATTTAAAGGTATTCGAATAACATCCTAGTATCACGTTTTTACAAGGCTTTTTAATCAGAGGTATTCGAATACCTCTGATGGTATTCGAATACGGTATTCGAATACCTCCTGATGGTATTCGAATACCACAGGATTTCTGAAATAGAAAGAAACGACTATAATTCAAATTTAAATGGATATTAATTGTTTAAATGGCTCTTTTTCTCAAATGCTCTATAAATAGAGACCTTGGGTCTCTTCTAAAGGTTGCCCAACCACTTGAATTATTTTTGCTTGTGTCAAAATCGTGATTCACTATTTTCTCTTATTTTCTGTGCTCTTTTCGCCAAAATCTTGAGATATCCTTAGAGAGCTCCATAGTGCTTCAAGTTGTAATATTTGTTCGAGTGAGAGTTTCTCTTCTTCATCTATTTCTCTGATATATTGTATTGTGAGGGTGAGGTATCCCTCAGTAAAAGGGTGAGGTATCCCTTGTTGTAAAGAAGGTGAGGTATCCTTCAAAGGGGGTGAGGTATCCCTCTAAGGTTTGTGTAAGGGTGAGGTATCCCTGCAGGCTGAGGCTTTAGCACAAGGGTAGAGTTTCCCTGTGTGTGAAAAGTGCTCTATTGTGTAAAGGTTGCAAGCACCTGTTGTTAAGCTTGTATTGAATAGTAAAAAATCTTGAACTGTGTTTCGGGGACTGGACGTAGGCCACAAGTGGTTGGTGGTCGAACCAGGATAAATATCGTGCCTGCTTTTCTACCCTTAATCTTTTATCTTTATGCACTTTATTTATTCTTGCAATTTAATTATTAATTGTTCTTCTTATCTTCATCTCATTCACAACTTTTAATAATTAAATTCAGTATAATTTATTTGTTTAAGGCTTTTGCGAAAAATCCTTAATTACTCAATTCACCCCCCTCTTGAGTACTGAAGCCACTTGGGTAACAAGTGGTATCAGAGCTAGACTCTTGTATAAAAAGCTTAGCCGCTTCAAGAGTACATGGCTTCATCAAATGTTTTATCAGAAGCAACTTCCATAAATCAACCACCCTTTTTCAATGGGGATGGTTATGCATATTGGAAGGAAAGAATGAAAATCTTTATCGAGGCTATTGATCTAGATGTGTGGGATCTTTGTCGAAAATGGCGCATTTATACCTACACGCGTTGTCAATGGTGTAAAACCGAGACACCTAGAAGTGATTGGTCTAAAGATGATAAAAGAAAAGTTCAAAATAACTTAGTAGCCAAAAACATCATTACCTCACTTTGGGGCATGATGATTTTTTAGAATTTCAAATTGTAAAGCTGCTAAAGAAATGTGGGACACTTTACAAGTTACCCATGAGGGTACTAGTGAGGTAAAGAGGTCGAGAATCAATTCTCTAACTCGCGAATATGAATTATTTACAATGAACCAAGGAGAAAGCATTCAAGAAATGCAAAAGAGGTTCACCCATATTGTTAATCATCTTGCATCATTAGGAAAGAATTTTACTAACGAAGATTTGATTAACAAAGTGTTGAGATGTCTTAGCAGGATTTGGCAACCAAAAGTAACAGCAATTTCAGAATCGAGGGACTTGTCAACAATGTCTCTGGCTACCCTCTTTGGAAAGCTTCATGAGCACGAATTGGAACTAAACAGACTAAGTCAAAATGAAGAAAATGACAAGAAGAAAAAGGGAATTGCACTCAAAGCCACCACCTCCACTATCAATAATAAAGATGAAGACGATAGAGATGACGTGGACAACATAGAATTAAATGAAGAAAACCTCAACCTTTTGGTAAGAAAATTTGGTAAATTTCTCAGGAAAAAGGGAACTCAAAGAAGACTGTCTGTTCCCCCAAAGAAAATTGAAAAGAAATCCTCCAAGGAAAGAAGAGTCTACATAGCATGGGATGACAACGACATGGACTCCACTGATAGCTCAGATAGCGAAGAAGCTCAACTTTGTCTCATGGCTAAAGGAGAAGAAAAAGAAGAAGAAAGCGACAACGAGGTAAATTCTGACTTATCTCCTTCTTATGATGAATTATAATATGCCTTTGAAGAATTGCATGACGAATCAATAAGGCTCACTAAATTAATTTCTTCATCTAAGAAAACTATCTCTTCTTTGGAAAATCAAATTCTAATTTTAAATAAAGAGATTGAAGAATTAAAAATTGAAAATGAAACTTTGGGAATTATTGATGCATGCTCATCTCATTCCTCACATGCTTCTACTTGTTTACCTTGTTCTTCATGTCATTTGCTTGAAAATGAAATTGAAGATTTAAAGAACACCCTTGCCAAATTCACATGTGGAAGAGATAATTTAAATATTTTATTAGGAAAACAAAGGGTTGTTTTTCAAAAGGCTGGAATAGGATATAACCCGAATAATCAACACAAATCCTATAAAAATTATTTTGTTAATTCTAGCATTTCATGTAGCCCATTTATTAAATGTTTCTATTGTGGGAAGAAGGGTCACAGTGCTTCAACATGCATTGCAAGAAAGAATGGGACAAAAATGATTTGGGTTCCAAATGGTACATTGCCCAAAACTGACACTCAAGGACCCAAGAAAATTTGGGTACCAAAAATCAAAAATTAAATTATGTTGCAGGTGTGCTTGATAGCCAAGAGCTAACTTCGGCATTTTTGAAAGTGGTTGCTGCAAGCACAAGACTATAATAAATTCCAAGCTCTCCTTCTTGTCTCTATCAGGCTTGGACTTGCATTCATATGAGTATTTCCATCAAAAGGTAAGCTTTCTTATCTCAAATATGCCTTCTGGATGCAAAATATATGCTTTTATGTTTGAGTTATTCGAATACCTCCCGTGGTATTCGAATACCATTGCATCTGTACGTGAAAATCCATGTTTTTCTGATAGGTCTATTCGAATACGCTCCCATGGTATTCAAATACCATACATCGATCTGAGTTCTTGTGGTTTTATTAGGTCAGGCATTCGAATACCCAAATGTGTATTCGAATAACTGAAAAATCTTCATCAGTACTTGTTACATGCTATCTGGAGTATTCGAATACCTTACAAGGCATTCGAATACTTGCTCCTTCTGGAGTTTATAAAATGTGATGGGTATTCGAATACAGCAAGAGGTATTCGAATACCACATGGCTGAAAGCAAGTTTTTCATCGTCCTCTCTATTTCGTTTCTGCTTCTATTCTTTTTTTTTGCATACGCAATGCAAATAACATGCTTTTAATCTTATTTCATCAAGCCTTCATTTATGACTTATATGAAAATCACATGATGTTCTTAAATGCATATTTCTTGGCTTGTTCTTGCCCTTTTATTTTTTTTCTAAAATATGCTCAATGTAATTGGCTATTGTTTTGATATACGAACAAGTGCAATAAGTGGTATATGAAATATTTAATATCTATGTTTTTATTGGCATATGTCAGATTTATAAGAATTTGTTAACAAGTGGTAAATGCTTAGAACATCTTGACAAGTGATATCAAACAAGTGGTAAATGCTTTACATTTTGACAACAAGTGATATCAAAGTGGTATGAACATAATAACAAGTAATAACAAATGATAACAAATGATATCAAACAAGTGATTTCTTGGCCAAATTAATCGATAAATATATTTTTGCCCTTGAGAATCATTTCTTGCTTTTGCCTCATTGTTTTAAATGCTTATTGGCTTATGAGTTTGACTAACCCCTATGGATCCAACATTAATGGATACCAATGAAAGCACTCTGAATTTTGTTGTAGGGAGAACACTACCTCAAGCATAAATTTAAATGGACAAAACTCATTCAACTTGAGGACATGCATATATTGTTTAATATGATAAAATGGGAGAGAAAAATACTTGCCCCATCTTTTTTATCATGACAAAAGGGGGAGAATGGTATCAAATGTACAAAAGGGGGAGAACAAGTTTAAATGTCTTTGTTTGAGAAAAGTAAAAAAAAAAAGTCAAAACAAAAATAGAAATTGGATTCCAAAAGTAAGGGAGAGCTGCTGTGCACATCTCTGATATAAATCACCTCTTATGAAAAAGAGGGGGAGTAAGTATCTCTAAACTAACTTTGTGAATTTCAATTTATATGAACTAATGCTTTTCTCAAATGTTAGTTTGTCATCATCAAAAAGGAGGAGAATGTAATTGGCTAGCTGACATGGACAATGATTTTGATGATAACAAACATTAAGATGATGAGAAGATCAAGTCCAAGGTTTTCAAGATTAGCTTTAGGACTTAAGGTCTTTGTAAGGAGACTCATTGGATATCTCATTGATTTTGAACACAAAGAAATATTTTCAAAATTGTTTTAAATTAAATATCACAAATCCAAATCATGGTTTTGAAAGCATTTAAAAGTGTTAAAAGCCTTTTTTCAACAGAGGTATTCGAATACCATTTAAAGGTATTCGAATAACATCCTAGTATCACGTTTTTACAAGGCTTTTTAATCAGAGGTATTCGAATACCTCTGATGGTATTCGAATACGGTATTTGAATACCTCCTGATGGTATTCGAATACCACAGGATTTCTGAAATAGAAAGAAACGGCTATAATTCAAATTTAAATGGATATTAATTGTTTAAATGGCTCTTTTCTCAAATGCTCTATAAATAGAGACCTTGGGTCTCTTCTAAAGGTTGCCCAACCACTTGAATTATTTTTGCTTGTGTCAAAAACGTGATTCACTATTTTCTCTTATTTTTCGTGCTCTTTTCGCCAAAATCTTGAGATATCCTTAGAGAGCTCCATAGTGCTTCAAGTTGTAATATTTGCTCGAGTGAGAGTTTCTCTTCTTCATCTATTTCTCGATATATCTTTGTATTGTGAGGGTGAGGTATCCCTCGGTAAAAGGGTGAGGTATCCCTTGTTGTAAAGAAGGTGAGGTATCCTTCAAAGGGGTGAGGTATCCTCTAAGGTTTGTGTAAGGGTGAGGTATCCTATGGTGAGGCTTTAGCACAAGGGTAGAGTTTCCCTGTGTGTGAAAAGTGCTCTATTGTGTAAAGGTTGCAAGCACTGTTGTTAAGTTTGTATTGAATAGTGAAAAATCTCGAACCGTGTTTGGGGGATGGACGTAGGCCACAAGTGGTTGGTGGTCGAACCAGGATAAATATCGTGCACGCTTTTCTACCCTTAATCTTTTATCTTTATGCACTTTATTTATTCTTGCAATTTAATTATTAATTGTTCTTCTTATCTTCATCTCATTCACGACTTTTAATAATTAAATTCAAGTATAATTTATTTGTTTAAGGCTTTTGCGAAAAATCCTTAATTACTCAATTCACCCCTCTTGAGTCTTGAAGCCACTTGGGTAACATCATTATGTCATTATGTTTTTATAGTCATAAAACACTTTTGTCGTGTTTTCACAACCGTGTAACATTTTACATTCACGTTTTCACAATTCAAAACATTTTAATTATATTTTCACAATCGTAACACTACATTACGTTTTCACAATCCACAACACTTATGTTGCATTTTCAAAATACCGTAACACTTTTGTTACATTTTAAAATTCCAAAACATTTTTATTATGTTTTCACAATACCGTAACATTACTGTTACGTTTACAAAATTTCGTAGCATTTCTGTTACGTTTTCAAAATGCTGCAACTCTTCTGTTGCACTTTTAAACCACATACTAATTTTTCAACGTTTTTCTCAATCATGTAAAAATATACGTTTCTAAAATCGCATAGTATTTTTTCCACTATTTCAAAATCGTGTAACTTAAAAATCATTCTCTTAAGTCGCGTAAATCATTTTCCATCATTTTCAAAATATTTAAAACACTTTCCAAATCACATAACGATTTTCCGTCATTTTCACAATCACGTAAAAATATTCTACCACTTTTCAATCTCGTAGTGATTTTTCAACAATAGTTCAAATCATGTAAAATATTTAAACGTAATTCAAATCGCGTAGAAATATTTCAACGTATTTCAAATCGCGTAGAAATATTTTACTATATTTCAAATTGTTTTTAAGATACGTAAAATATTTTTCAATATTTTACAATCATGTAAAATATTCCTCAATATTCCAAACATTATTTTGGACTTAAATAAATCAATATCATTTTAAACACATTTTTCAAATTGCGTAGCTTAAAAATCATGTTTCTAAGTTACGTAAAACATTTTTCACCACAATTTCATTACAGAAAATATTTCTTAACCTTCAAAAATTCCTTCTTAACTTTTCTCAAAATAATATGACTTTGTATTTCATTTTTCACATTTTCTTACTCAAGAAAATCTTTTTCCACATTTCTTTACTCAAGAAATCCTTTTCCAAAATATAATCCACAAAAATCACTTTTTCATTGATATAAATCAACGTTTCAAAATTTAACATTTTTCTAACGTACTTAAAAACTCGAAAATAAGTTATACGTTAGTAAATTTTCAATACACCATTATATTCTTCATTTTTCCCAAATCATTTCCAAACACAACCTTCTTCAAAATAAATTGAAGTTCGAAAACATTTTCGTTTACAAAAACTTGATTTCTCAAGTGATAAAATGCTCTAATTCCCTTTCCAAATTCTTTATACCAAATCAATTATATTTCCACTTTGTTTTAAAAAAAATCAAGAAAATGCAAGTCCTCAAAAATGTGGACATGACTATTGAAATCATCAAAACATTTTTCCTTCTAAGTCAATATGGTTTTACACAAACAAAACCATTAAAAATCCTTTGCAAAAACCATGAACGTGTTCATTGAAAACTGTCAAATTTTTCGAGTGACAAAACACTTCGTTTTATAAAATATCATTTTGTTCCATAAAAATTTAGGCATAACCAGTTTTTCAAAACCGTAGGGTATTTGGCCATTGAAGCCATCAAACATTTTTCCTTCTAACTCAATTATTTATCATTTCTGTTTTCACACAAACAAAACCATTAAAATCTTTGTTTTCAAAACCGAAATACCGATGGTCATAAAAACCAAACCCATTTGTTCAAATTCATTTTTACTTTCTTTACAAATCTTTTTTCACTTTCTTTGCAAATTCCTTTTCACTTTCTTTGTAAATCCTTAAAATCAACGTTTGCTCGTCTCTTTTTCGAAATCATGTTTAATAAACACTTAGAAACAACATTGCCCATTTCGTCTAAAAATCATGTTTAGAAAAATACTTAGGATCTTTTTACACAAAATAAATTAATAAAAATCCTTCCAAAAACTATGTTCATGTACTCTTTGAAAACAAATCTTTTGTTTATTTTCCATGCTTTTCTAATCAATCCAATTTTATTCTTCCATGAAAATATTAATTTGTAAACACCTATGTTGAGGTGTCTTGGCCGAAATTCTCAATGTTCTAGGGACCCAAAAATTAATTTCCCTTGTTCTTGAAAATTTTCAACATAAACCCAAATCATGAGTGTCAAAACCGTGACTACTCTTCCCTGGCCATTGGAGCCAAAAATTTATTTTCTTTCCATATTCACATCATGGCATACATATACATATTCCATCATAAATTCCACAAGCATGCCATATACTTATCATGCATATTATAAGCATACCATCAAAGCCATAAAATCATGCAAAGCATATCAAGCATATGCAAATAATCAAAGCACATAAACACCCACAAATAAATTACATGACCATGGATATGAATCCTCACATGGATTCACCATCCATCAAATATAAGACCATCTCTCACCACCATACTTGATGGTGAGATGGATCTCCCTCTTACCTCTTGAAGATCCTCAAAAGCTCCTTGTTTTGCTTCTCTTTCCAAGTCCTTCACCACCAAGGGTGTAACACCCTCCGTAGGGCATCACATTTTAAATAAAATATAAAATCAACTGAAATCATTTTATAAAAGTTTTGATTATTAAAAGATAAATTTTAAAATTTCATTTCGCGGAAATATAGACTTACCGAAAATTATAAGAAAAACTGAAATTAAATTGAATTAATTAATACACATAATATAAGTACCACCAAATATTCATTATAGAAGTAAAACATGTAATTTACAGACTCAGAAAAACAGTAGCAAACCCAATGAAGGTTACTACTAATAGCACGGTAACAACACTATCAGAAAAAAAAAACCCAACCTACAAGATCCTTGTCTCCACCAACTGCATCCTGTTGAAGTTTGAAGGTCACTCTTCGACACCGTCACCATCTTCAGAATATGACCTCCAATAGGTTTACTCCGCCTACTATACGATTTTAACAATACAACACAACACAATAATACAGTAAAGAGGTGAGATCCCCTTTCACCAGTACCAGTACGGTAGCAAAGAATGATTCGAATGACAAAGTCATTCAATACACACAGATATCACAATTATAGTCATGTTATCAATTTACAAATATTTCTAATGTGCATATAACCTAATAAAATAAACAGCAATAACATTATCAGGATAGATGTAACAATTCATACCATATAAAATATCATAACAGTACAATATAAAAGAAAGATCAAATGTCATAACAACAGAAATATCACAAATGAAAGGTCACAGATAAAAATATACTAAATAACGACATATAATATCATGGAAAAAAAAATATAAGAAATAACCACATCTAAGAAATAACCACATATAAGAAATAACCACATATAAGAAATAACCACATATAAGATCCGAGATAAAAAGATAATAACAACATATGATCATAAGATCACAGATAAAAGATCACAGATAAAAGATCATAGATAAAAGATCATAGATAAAAGATCACAATGTACAGCATATAAACATATGCAAGATGACACAATCCTACTCCATGGAGCTAAACCACATAAACACAGACATCAGAGAGCGAACGATCCGCAAAATCCTCTAGTACCACGGCTGCCCAACCAAGCTATTGCACTGTCTTACGTTGTGTCTATAGCCCCACGACACTGGGAATCCACCATCCAGGTGTGGTGTAGTTCACGGTCTCACGTTGTGACACTACAGGCAATGTACTATTAGACTTTACAGGATCTCGATTAAGTATAGTGTGTGTCGAGTCCGTTAGTGTGTTGCCAATTACCACGGCCCAGAAGAGCAACCAACTGTCCACATATGGAATTATGCACACTAACGTCTCCAAGTCCATTCAATTTCGAACCACACTACGCTTATCACACCGACAATACGATGTTATTCACCTCGTCAATCAAACCAAAGCCTGTACGGGTTCACCTCATAGCCCGACAGCCGAAAAATATATACAAAGCACATGTACGGGTTCACATTTTCTCGACAAATGATTTTCAAAAAAGCTTGCCCTCATTGGCAACAAATATATATAAAGAAAACACCTGTACGGGTTCACATTTTCCCGACAGCGAAAAATACAGTATCGTTCAATCGCGTAGAAATTTTATCGCATTTTCACAATTCCGTCGTTTTTACAAACATTTATAAATCGCGTAAATATATTTTATTGTTTTCAAAATCGCGTAGAATTTTTAATACGTTTTCTCAATCGTGTAAGATTTTTAAATCGTTTTCTTGTCCAACTTCCTTAAAATAACTGTTTAAAACAAACAGAAATAATATTTAGTACTTTTAAATTACGTAGAATATTTTTCATAGCGTATACTGTCTTTTGCTCATCTTTTCTGTCTTATTTGTCTGTTTTTAATAAAAATTGACAGTATTTGATTTAGAAAAAAATTATAATAATGGTTTTCTAGGTTTACTGTCAAAACTCCTTTTATTTTTTTATCACAACCAATTAATTACACTTTTGAAAATTACTAACGTGCTTCAAAACACATGGGGAGCTATACGTTAGAAATTTTATAAAGCTACTGTATTTCTTCTTACAGTAAAAATCATTAGTATTAACCTCTTAAACTTAATTCTAACCACTTTATTTCTTTAAAACTCATTGTAGAAAATTTACTTTAACTTGTATTGCTTCTTCTTGATTGAAAATAGCTTGGAATTAATTTTAGAAATCATGAATATTTAATTTGGCATGTTGGTCGAATTTGATAAAAACTTTGCATTTGATTTCCAAATTATTTTTCACCTTCTAAATACATGTTAAATCTCTTGTATTGTCTACATTGATTAAATCATTACCCTAGAAAATAATTTTAGAAATCAAAGTGTTGAAGTTAGACATGTTGGATGAAAATATAAGGTTATGCCATTTGATTTCCAAATTCATTTTTCTTGATCTAAACAAATGGATATCTTACCAATTCTCCTAGGTTAATTAAATCATATTTTAAGAAAATTAAGAGAACATTTTGGTTCCCCATTTGGATCATGGCCGTGAGCCTTGTTAGTGTGTTCTTTGGAACACTCATACAATCCTTGACATATTATTCACATCCTATATATTATCATGCATTTCTAACACATGCCATATTATCAAAGCTTGTAGACATGCAAATTAAAGCTTGTAGACATGCAAATTATTACAAATATCACATAAGAAGACTACTAACAAATACACAACAACCTACTAGTAAGCACCAAATTATCAAACATACAAATAACAAACACATAAATAATTAACACACCAAAACAAGCACACCACCGAATCCTTATGGATTCTACAAGCACAACCACATATATTCCTCACCACCAACACTTGGTTGATGAGGGTAATCTCCCTCTTACCTCTTGTAGAAACCTCCAAAGCCATTGTATGTCTCCTTCAAGCAATTCCTCTCCACCAAGAGCTTAAAAGCCTACACCTTGAGCTTGAAGAACAAGGGTGAAAATGGATGATTTAGGAAAAACTTCCAACATGAAAGTTCCTTAGAATGGTATGGAGATTCAAGATCTATGGTCATTTAAATTTTTAGAAGCTTGGAATAGGATTTTTGGTGAGTTGGCCGAATTCAAGGGGGGAGAGAAAAAGGAGAAAAATTTGGTTGCTTGATCTTGGTTCTTTGGAGAAAAAATATATAGAAGAGAACAAATGAAATAAATTGTTGAAGATTGTCTCCATTTGGGGAGCTTTGGCCGTGAACACAAAGAGAGAAAAGAAAGAAGAATATTTGAGAGTTTTGCTTGATAGCTTTTGAGAAAGATGAAGACTTTAGGTTAAACAAAAGCAAAGTCTCCTATTTTAGAATGCATGGCCGTAAATGACCTTGAGAGAAAGTGAGAGATATTTGTTTTGCTTCCTCCAAATGCATGGTCACAAATGCATAGGAAATAAGCATGAAATGAATTATTGAATATTGCCTTTCTTAAGGCATTCAATTGCCGTAGAAGCTTGGAGAACAAGAGTAAATTAAAACACTAAAATTGCCTTCTCCACACATGCATTTGCCGTGAATGCATTGAGTGTAAAAATGAATTGAAATGTAATAATTGTCTCCATAAAGCATGCACTTGCCGTAAATGCATCATGACAAGAAGCCATCAATATTGACTTTGTCATACTTGGTTAATTAATGAGAGATAGGAAAATAGAATTGTGATATTGGCTTTGCAAAGTTGAAATTGCCGTAGAAACAACAAAGAAAAGCCACTAAATTTGACTAGTCTTTCTTTTATTAAATTTGGCATTCTTCATGCATTCCAATAAGCCTTCTACGTGAATTCACAAAGTGAATTGAATAATTAGAGCAATTCTCTTCTCTTCCACCGTAGCTTCACACAAATTCAAGAAGTCCAATATTTGTTTAAAAGCTTGTTTTCTATTGGTTCTTAAAAATTCAAGCCATTAATTTTGACCAATTTCCATTGGTTAAATATTTGTTAACTTGATTCTTATTGGTTGTTATTTTTGTTGACCAATTTCCTATTGGTGCACATTATATTTTATAGTATACTTTAACCAATGAACAATATTTATTATTTATAAAGCCAGTATCTATTATCCAATGGATAATAAAATACACATAGATTTTTATTTTATATTAACAGAGTAGAAATTATTATTAATTATTTTTCTACTACTGATTACCCTTGATGAGTCATAAAGCGAGTCATCACAGAGAAATTTCTAGAATATGTGACTCACTACGATGAGTCAGTATGATGAGTCATCGTGGAATTTTCTAGAACGGGTGAGTCAGCATGGCGAGTCAGCGTAGATATTTTCTAGAGCAGATGAGTCAGCATAGCGAGTCACGGTCTTTGCGTCACGATCAGATCGCATGGCGAGTCATCACCGAGTCGACACGGCGAGTCATCACTATATCGTGTCATGGTTGCATCGACTGTGTCATCATGGCGAGTCATCGAAGAAGCTTCTGGAACTGCTGAGTTGTCACGCCACGTGTCATCGTCCTATTGATCCGTTGCGATGAGTCATAGCCATCAATTTTGACTAACTCCTTATTGGTCCACGTGTACAGCACTTAATGACTAAACGTGGGTCCCGCAAAATATTTCCGGGTCCGTCACTTATTTGTACTGACTAATAAAATAATATTATAATAATATAAAATTATTTTATTTGTGATTAAATCCTAAAAATTAAAAGATTAATTTTAAGCTCATTCAGAATTGGGTTTAGTAAGATCCTCCGCCTCTGAATAATTAAAAACAGATTTTCCCGGTCCGGAAAAATATTATTTTCCTACCCCGGAGCAAATCACACAAAAAGTTCATATAAAATCACAGACAGTAATATTGATCACTGTATCAAGTAGAAAACAATTAAAAACAGCAAAAACAGCACGTTCGGGACGTAATGGTCATTTTCCCATTTTTTCCCACAACGTAGCTAATCATGCAAAACGTTCAAATAAAATTACAGACAGTATTATTTGTCTGTATATCAACCAGAAAAATTAAAACAGCGGATTCAAGAAAAATTTTATTTCACTGTCTTGAAGAAAAATACGTAAAACGATTATATAAAATACCTAGACAATATTATACATCTGTTTTTCACACAGTAAAAATTTAAAACAGTAATTTGATAAAATTTTTATTTTACTGTATCGAAACAAATCATGTAAAACGACCAAATAAAATAACAAATAATATTATTTTTCTGTATTTCATACAGAAAAATAAGAAATAGTAAAACAGGGACACAACGGTCTTTTACCCAAAAGTTGGGATGTTACAAAGGGCTTCTCAAATACAAAACAAAATATATAGAAATTAGTATACTAAGCTTGATTAAGAGGAACCATGGATCAAACATGGTTTAGATCATGAAAAAGAAGAGAAGAAATGAAGTCTTCTTACACTTCACCACAAATATCCTATAACTCTGATCTTGAAGAAAGTCCTTGAAGATGAATGATTTAGAGAAAGTCTCCAACATGAAAGTTGTTTAGAATAAGGTAAGGATTCAAGAAATATGGTTGGTTGAAATTAAAGAGTGATGGAAGGCAATTCTATGGTGCTTGGCCGAATGGTGTTTCTTGGAGAAGAAAATGGAGTTTTTGTGCTTTGTTTTGGAGAAGATGATGGATAGAAAGACAATTATGATACAAATGATAGAAAACAACACTTTTGGCCTCCTTTGAAGTGTATGGCCATAGCTTCACTTGGAGAGAAAGAAGAGAATACTTTTGCTAAGTTATTTTGCATGCAACTTGCAATAATGGAAAAAGGTGATAGATTATTGTCTTCATCTTTTTCTTTGGCCTAAAAAGCCTACTCAAAATTGTCTCCCCCATCCTTTGCATCTCCAAAACCGTCCCCCCCTCCAAGTAGTCTTCTAAGGATGCAAACAAAACAATAAAGGAAGATAATTGACTAAAGCAAAGCATAATTGACTAAAGCAACTAATAATACATTGAAACGTTTCCTTTAGCTTCATAAGAAGCATAAAACCGTCTCCCCCCTCTCATTATGCATTCAATAATGTTGTCATCATTATTAGCCACCATCTAGAGCATTTTAGACCATTGATTAATTCAATGGTTAGGATTTAGGTAGACTTTTGATTTAGAAGACTTAATCTAGGCCATTAGATTTTTCCTTCTTGAAATCTAAGCCATTAGATGCATCTCCAAAATGAAGGGTCAAGATTACTCCTTCTACTTTTAATCCAAGGGTTATAATTAGTCAAAGTCATTTTTGATGACTAAATCTCCACCATTGATTAAATCCACATCCAGTGTTCATAAATGGTCTTTGTTACTTTTTAAGACTAAATCTCCACCCTTGATTTAAATCTAAATCCAATGGTTATAAATGGTCATAGCCACTTTATATGACCAATTCTACACCATTGATTAAATCGACGGTTGATATCTAAGCCTTCCTAACTAAGCTTATTCTCACACCATTGATTAAATCAATGGTGATTATCCAATGCTTCTTTATTAAGTTTGTTTCTTAACCATTGATTAAATCAATGGTTAATATTCAAACTAAGTATTCTCATCCAAGGGTACAAATCAAGTCAAGCCCTCTTTGTTGACTACGCAGTATAATTTTTTTATTTTTATCTGCTATAACCCTACAAATAATATTTACTGTATTTTTTTTCATCTGATAAATTAAATACAGTACAAAATAGTACAAGAAATTTTCTAAAACTGTTTCCAGAGTCAGGTTTAGTAAGATCCCTTGTCTCCGTCTAAACAGTACAAACTTTTCTATGCGTAGAAAATTTTTTCACTTTGCGGGACCCACCTGAGCCCACGTATGGCCACCTGGGCCCACATACATTCCCTGGGCCCACAAGCAGCAAAAAATTTTATAATCATCCACAAAAATCACAAATATTAGAAAACGCACAAATATCAAATCAGATTACGTAAAATAATTAAAACCTAACGGTAAAAATTAAATTACGCAAAGTTTTCGCTGGCCCGAAAATTTTTATTTTCCTGACACAGAGTAAATCACTCAAAATGATCAAATACGCTGACGGAATAATCAAAATAATTTTACAGTATTCAGAAATTACTAAATAGTAAAATTCTGTTAACTGTCAAATTTACTGTTCAAGAGATAGGAAATTTTGGGGTGTTACATAGATAATTAGAGAGTTATTAATAAGTAAGTTAGAAAGTACAAAAAATAAAATACAAAAAATAAAGTGTACGAGAAAGTAAATTACAAAAAATAAATTACAGAAAGTAAATTACAAAAATTAAATTGTAGAAAGTAAATTTAAAATATGAAAACTTAGGAGAGAAAGAGTCTTAGAAAAAAGAGAAGAGAAGAAGAAAGATTATTTCGTTATGTTAGAAAGCAAAAATAAATAATGAGAAATTAAAAAGTTAGAGAGCAGAAAATAAATGACATAAATTAAAAAGTTAGAGTGCAGAAAATAAAAAGTTAGTAAGCGAGAAAATAAATGACATAAATTTAAAAGTTAGAAAGTTAGTATGTTATCAAGTTAGTAGGTTAGTAAGTTAGATAGTTAGAAAGTTAGAGAGTTAGTAAAGAAACCAAAGGATCGGCAAGCCGATCTTTTGCTCCGGTGAGGGAGAAGAGAGAATAGATTTTATTAAAGAAAAAGAACTTCAATAAATTAAAACTTCAAATCAAGTCCCCGGCAATAGCACCAAAAACTTGACTGCGTGATTTAAATATGCAAACCCAAGTGCAACTTGTCTCAAGTAATAAATTTCTCGGGAGTCTGAGGTTGATGCACAAGGAATTGATGAAGAAAAATTAATTGAGGTAAGAAAAAGATTTGTCACAACACCAAAAGTAATAAAAGATGTTCACAAATGAATTTAAGAACTTACTTGGGTTAGGAGATCTACTCTTGGTAATAAATTAAAGGTAAGATTGTAACATCCCGAAAATTGATAATTTTAGGATAAATAATCATTTTACAATATTTGGAAATTTTGGGAATTTGCCTAGATTTTTCTAATAACGCGGAATATTTTAGTATATTTCTCGTTTTGCGTGCATATTGGGCAGAATTGGAAAAATGATTGTAACACTTCGAAAGTGGGAAAATATTATGACGAATAGTTGTTTTACAATATTTGTGATTTTTTGAGAATTTTCTGGAATTTTTCCGAAAATATCGAATATTTTAGTATATTTCTCGTTTTGCGTACACATTGGGCAGAGTTGGGTAAACGACTGTAACGTTTCGAAAGTTGGAAAATTTTGTGACGAATAGTCGTTTTATAATATTTTTGATTTATGGGTATTTTTTAGAATTTTTCCAGAGACGTTGAATTTTTTAATATATTTCTCATTTCGCGTGTCCGCTGAAGGAGCCGGGAAAATGAAATATTTTTCATGAGAACCTTGAACTATGGAAACGTCGATGAAGAATCTTACTAAACCCGAGGCCAGACATAGTTTACAAGGTTTCTCATTTTTCAAGAAATTTAACAAACGAAATAATAAAACGCTGTGTAAATTTCATTTGTCAGATAAATTAATACTGACTTCTGTCCACTGTAACTATTATCCATTGGATAATAGCATGCATTAGAAATCCTATCACCTTATCCTAATGCAATCCACTTTATGTCAAATCAAATCTACTTTAATTCAAATTTGTGTGCTTTTTTAAAGCTTCTTTGAGAAGCTTTAACTACCAAATGACCCACTTGCCCTTGTCTTGCATGAGAAGCCAAATCCTCTCCCTCACACTCTCTATTGCAGCAGCCCACACATGCCAAGGAGGGCAAAATTGTGACTTGCATACTTAACCTAATACACATATAAAATTACCTCACTTTAACCTACCACTTTCTCTCTCTTCACATCATCTTCTTCATCTTTTCTCCTCCTTCTCTCTACCTTCACCATAGCCACGAAATTCCAGCCACCATCTCCTCCATTTTTGTTCATCTTTTCTCCTCTCCAAGCTCATTTCTACACTTGCCTTCACTTCCTCTACCTTCTTTGTGTAGAAAGCTTCTTCATTTTCCACTTCTACCTTCATTTTCTCTCCACCTCTTCTCTTCTTCCTCCTCTTGAATCCGAAAATGGCAGCCCACTAATGGCCATGATTCTTCATCTTTTTGTTTCACGAAGACCATTTCTAGACTTCTCTCAACCTCCTCTACACTTTCTCTTTAGAAAATCTCTTCAAAAATCCAACTTTTCTACCTCTCCTTCTCCAAATCCGAAAAACACTCTTCCATGGATGACCAAGCTTTTTGCTTTTTCTCTTCACTAAACACTTTTATATACTCACCTTCATCTTCCCTACAAGTTTCATTTAGAAGGCTTGCTCAAAATCCAACCTTGTCTCCATTGTCTTCCAAGGTAAAGATTCTTGATTTCTCTCCTATTTCTTCTCATTTTCATTTTCCTTGGTTACTATGTGACCAAGGGCTTCTCTTTTTGAGCATTGATGTGTGATTTGAGTGATTTTGAACACTCTAGGGTTCTTGGGTGAGTGGAATCCGAAAATCACCAAAAATACATCTCAAGGAGTTCAAGCTTAAGGCTTTAGGTAAAATTCTTCCCATTCACTTCTCAATTTCGTTTTCCTTGGTCACCTATGTGACCAAGGATCATTCTTTTCAATCCTTAGTTTGTAAATATGAGAATTTGACCACTTTATGGTTCTCTTGAAGGTGGAATCCGAATTTGTAAATCAAGGAGCCAATGAGTTGTTTTCTTGAATTGTCTTATCTAGGTAAGAGGGAGACTACTCACTTCAACCACTTATGGTGGTGAGGGAACTTTGTATGTATATTGATGGAGAATTCCATCCTTGTATGCTTACTTGAATTGTAAAAATTTGTATGATATAGTGTTCTTGAATTTGGTTAATGCTTGAATTGTGTTCTTGAATATGTTTGATGTGTTAAATATGCTTGATCAAGTTAAGGTTGTTAAATGGAAAATGTGGAGTTTCCTACCTTCACTTGATGCCACGGTTTTGAGATGATTCTTGATTGATAAATTTGTTTAGTACATAATAAAAGAAAGCTATGAAATTGAATGTTAAATGATGAATGCATCATTGATGAACATACATGATTGGACATTGTGTCGTCATGCATATGTTTTGTCCGTTGGACATTGTTGAAAGGCGATGTATGCCTAGGAGTTGAATAACACCTATGTGTAGGTGCGAATAGACTAGCGTAGGTGACATATGTTGTTGGCCTTGGGGGCGTCAGGGTGTGGGTTCCTCACATGGACAGTTATTAGCTCCTCTGTGCCGTGGGGTAGACCGATGCAAACACACCGACGATCCAGACCGGGACACTGTCCTATATCGTGATCAACTATTGAGGTTCCATGTATAAGCCATTTGCGTAAATATTTTTATGAGATGAAGCACACTGTATTTTAAGGCTAACGATATACTGGCATTGCTTCTTGATCATTCACTCTGAAAATGTTTATGTCTAGCTCCATGGAGTAGGAATAGTGGTATCATAATGCATTGTGCATCGTTCATTATCGGTCTCATAAATTGTTGAGCATGAACACCTGTGAATGTGAAGATAATTATTTTACTTCTGTAAATGATTATTTGATTGTTGTGCTGATTCCTGGAAATACTATTGTGATCTGCCTGCTATTGCTTACTGTTGTTCTGCCTTTACTATAAATATCACTGTTATTATTGATTCTTAGTATTGCTTACAATTAAATTGCTTTTATTATAAATTCCATTGTTACTGTTAATAAATATATGAACTGTATTGCTTTGTAGGTGCTCTACGCCGTGTCATTTTCTTACTACTGTAATGGTAATGAAAGATGAGTGTCTCACCTCTTTCCTATATTTTTGTATTTCTGTTTTATATTTATATTTGATAAAAGATCGTGAGGAAGATAAAGAGGGATCACACCTTGGTTGATTGGATTGGGCATCTGGACAAGATTTCTTCGGCTACGTACGAGTGCAATTGCGTGGAGGCAGTGATGCCTGACTTGTTGAATGGGACTCCGAGCATCGTATGTGTATATGGGGTTGCAGTTTTGTCTGCTAGTAGTACATACCCCAGGGTTACTACTTTTCCCCTTTAGTGTTTTCATTCCCGCTGTATTTTATTTGACTATGTAATTATTATATTCTATGTTATTAGTGATTTGTGTTAATTGACTATAAAATGTATATAAGGAATGTGATTTTGTTTCAATGGTTGTATTAAGGGTTGAATATATTTATATTTCATTCATGGCTCGTATTTTCTACTTATGCATAAAAATGAAAAAAAAAATAAACTTGCGTAAATTTTGAAATTACTATTATCATGATTGTGACACGCCTGGATCTAGTAACTATGGTGTAATGATGATTGCGCTGTGGTTGTTATATTTAGGGGTGTTACAAAGATTTTTTCTCTTTATAACTCAATTGAAATCCACACACAACGGAGGTTCCAATCGAAAAATATAACATTCAAAGTTTAATTATATATGCAATCATATTATGATTCCTTTAATTATCTACCAACATTTGTAAATGAGTTCAAGCATTCACTGTGCCAATCCTATTGTCTACAATAAATCAAGATCTCTATTATACAAATATGGTTTCTAAATTGATTGGAAACAAAATACAACACATATAATGTCCATTTGATAATATATCATTTAAGCACAAGAAAAAGAATAATCTAACCTTATTTCATTACCAAGAGCTTCACTCTTTCACCCAAGCAAGATGAAGATTTAGTTACTCATTGTGAACACTCAATTTTGTCTGGATAAAAAATGGTTATGGATAGTCAGAGAAGAATTTTTTTTAACGTTGCTTCTATTAATTAAATAAAATAAAAGGTGATAATAGAAAATAAATAAATATTTTTTTTGTTTGTTTTGAAAAAATGATGAGGAACATGTTTAAAAAAAATAGAAGAAGAAAAAAGAAAAAAGAAAAAAGAGGTTTGGGCCTGATCCACCTCTATCCACTAAACTTGGATTCATCCACGACCCGGATCCACTAAGCCCTTTCATCCATGACCCATACCCATAACCCAGATCCACCCATTTTCGTAGACTTACAGCAGCTCCCCCTCCCTATCTCTCCAAACCCTAGCAGCCCACTTGCCCTCTGAGAACCCTAGCCACCTCGCATCCCTATCCTAGCTCCTGCAACAGCCTCCATGGTGGAGACTAGGAGGCAAACCACTCCTTCACGCAACACCTATCACGAGCTCCAACGCACGATGGCCGCCGCGTTCTGCACCCCTAACGTGGAGAGCAATGGCCAAACGGTCCTTCCCCCTAGATTCACTTTAACCCATGGATCTCTAAGTTCTACACACGTTTTAATGGAGCTCACGGCGCGAGGATACCATTTTTGGGGTAGGATTTTGCGTAGAGCATAGCAAAGGTGCACAAAAATGGAAGATTTGAAGGGGATTCGAGCTCTGCAACACAAAAGTCACAAGCAACTGCCACTCCCATTCTGACGAAGCTCAGGGCACGAGGATGCCGTTTTTGGGTAGCTGATCTGGCGTGGAGCAGAGAAAAACGCACAAAAATAGAGGATTGAGAAGACTAGAGTTCTGCAACCCGGGAACCGCAAGCAACCGCTAATTTTCGCCCAACCATCTACTATAAATTGCAGAGGACGAAAATCAGAGAGGTCCGGTCTCTTCTTCTTTTTCTAGAATTTTTTTTTCTTTGAGAACTCAATAGGAGGATGCAATAAAAAAAGAAGGAATTTTCCTGTGTATTTTTCGGAGAGAAATTTGAGAGAAAGTTCTGTAATTTCTTGAGAGCATTAGAAAAATTTGAGAAAAGAAAATTGAGAAAAGAAAATTGAGAAATCGAAAGATCAAAAAGGGGGTTAGAGTCATTGTTGTACTCAACAATTTAGAAAGATCCTCATTTGGTAATTTCATTTTTTTTTCTGCCATGGCTATACTGAGAATAGGGAATGAATAGGAATTATCATGTTATGTTCTTGGTATATTTTGATGTTCTGATTGAAGTTGGAGTATGGTTCATTTCTTCTTATTTTATTTAGTTTTTTTTTTATGTTGCACACTGCTTGTTAAATGGAATAGCCAGCTGACACTGTGTGTTTAATTCTCTATATTTCTGTGAGTTTGTGTTCTTATTAAGTTATCATTCCTTTGTTTGATCTGAGTTATTGGGTTTATCTTTGTGTTGTGAGTCACTTGATTGCTTAGTCTAATTCGCATGATGTTCCAAGTCAATCTCTAATGTATGTAAATTGTTCCTTTCCTATGACGCTGGTTCTTTTTGCTTCCAAGTTTCATGATTAAATGTTTGAACGGTTTGTGAGAAATTGATGGTAGTTATTGAAGAATGTTGTGGGTTCTTGTTGGATTGGCTTCTTTTATTTGCTCTAGTGAATGACTGATGAGGATCGATACTTGGCTATGCTTTCTTGAGTTAGTATGTAACCATCTTTCCCCTTCGAACGTTAAAATCTGTTCAACAAAGTTGTATGCCTGGTGTTTGACAAAAAGCCATCATACGTGTATGTGTTGTTTTATAGATGCATGATTTTTATTTTTATTTTTATTTTTTTTATCCATTGAGTCTTATCATACTATTTTGGGAAGTCAATTTAGTGTCATTGTTGTTCTGTCTCCTTTTCGTCATGTGGGTATGGAGTTATTTAAAACCTGTCTTGTGTCATGTTTAGAATCTTTGGTTTCTTTTCTTAGGGGTATCTTCTGTGTTATGGGTACAAATCTGATTTCAGTTGATAAAGATGCTTAAGAGGGATTTCATGTTGTTTACTATTACTTACTTTATTTGGGAGAACTTGCATACTTGTTTACGGTTGTTCGTTCATAGAAGTGAGACAGAAAAGTTCTTATCAGAATTGTGGTTCCTTGTTTAATTCCTTTTCAGTTATTTCTGTGGTGTCTCTGATCCAAATTATTTCCCACTGTTAATAAGTCTTTACTGTGTCAATGATTGGAAGCATGAATATTTTCTTGTGAATGCCTAAGTTGATGTTAGTTGGCTGGAATTCGAAGTGCTTGTATCATGTTCCATTTTTCCTTGTGATTCTTCATTCCTCTTAATGATGGAGTTCAGGCTGAGATTTGATTTTGAGTGTTCCATGATAGTTTATTTTTTAAAAAAAGTTGTCCATGGAGGTCTGTATCTGTTTGTCGTGCTCTAACTTAGCTACTCGTTATTGTGTTTGATTCCAAATTAATAGCAATTTCTAATTGGACAACCTGTTGTGATTAGAATTGCACAAAGGTCTCATATGTGTGCCTAACGTGTTTTATGTGGGAAGGAGCTCTGGAGACATAGACCATTGTGTGGCTAGTGGTCCCTATGCATAAATTTGCATTCTTATCAAGTTTGAAAATGTGGAAAAGAAAAGGTCAAATCATTCTGAATTGGAACAAAAGAAACAACCATAAAGAAATAAGCAGGCTTGAATAAAGACGATGGAAATTATGGTAGTAATCTACGTTAGATGCTTTATGTGAATATCAATTTTCCTCTTCTTTTTATTAGTAGTTTATCCTTTACCCTTTAGTTTTATTTATTTATTTATTTATTTTTTCCTTTTCTTTTTTTTTCCGTTAGTGTTTTTTAGAAAAATAAAGAGTAGAAAACAAAAAATTAAAAAATGATAAAATAAAAATAAAATAAAAAATAAAATAAAATAAAAAACAAAGTAAAATAAAATAATTAAACCTTGTTAAGAAAGAGTAAATAGGATTAGTTGAGTTGTGACAGCTTGTTAATCCTATTTTTTTTATTTTTTTAAATCATCTAAGTTGTGACAGCTTAATGATTCTTTTTTTTAAAAAACAAAAACAAAAGAAAAAAATCAAAGTCAAATGAGTTTTCAAAATAAAAATCTAGCCAAAAATTAATTTTTCATAATTTATTCATCTTAGTCTTTATTTTAACAAAAATGGGTAAATAAATATTTTTAAGAGTTATAAAATTTGCACAATCGATTTAAGGTAACCGTCTTAGGGCGGATGTATTAGGGGTGCTGTGGGGTTAAGTCTCCACCCTTCCCTGTGCATAATTAGACTCCCGAACCTAAGTTTTTTGAACGTAGATCATTTTTTTTTTGTTTTCCAATTTTTTCTAATAAAAAATAAAATTGGTGGCGATTCCCTTAAAAAAAAATTAATTTAAGTCGTTATCCCGCCACGATCACGGTCGCGACACTCATAGATAAGAAGAAAAAAAGAGAGAAGAAGAGAAATATGAACATAGCTTCAATTTGGAACAAGAGAAAATTACAACAAAGGAAAACAATAAACAAGCATAACCATAACTTGTAAAAACTAAGCCTAACACCAAGAGTACCAAATGATCAACTAATGATGCCTTTTATAGAGGATTAGGGATACAAAATGACAAGAGGGTTGATTAAGAGTAGGTGGATGAGTGGATGAATGAGTGGAAAATGCCAAATGGTGAGTGAAAAATTATTGAGATTCTTTGTCTTCAAAATCATTTAGTGCTGATTTCATAGATGCCATCACAATGAAGCAACATGGTCTTCATGAAAGTTGTATCATTTTGTCTCAGCTTTCCAATGGCACCGAAATCATCCCAAAATTTATCCTACAGCCGAAGATATGACCCAATTACTGCAGCCTGTTTAGGCCCAATTTCAGCACCTCTGTTTTGACTTCCAGACCCAATATCACCTCCAAGCTGTCTGAATGAGCTCTTTATATTCTTCATGAAAGTTGTAAATATGGGTCTTCAACTCTCCAAATTTCAGCCCAAGAAAGTTCTTACAACTTGAGTTATGCTCTGATTACTGTACACTATTCAGGATCCAGTCACAAAACTCGTGTTCTGACTTCCAAGCCCAATTAGCTCTACTAGATGTTTGAATGAGACTTTGAGCTCTTCATCAAAGTTGTAGAGTTTTCTCTCAGGTTTCCTACAAGGTAAAATTCATAATTTTTAGACATCTAGAACTCAAGATATGACCAAAATACAGAAACAGTGTAAGACCCAAATAATGCTGAAAAAATCAATTAAGTCCAATTTGAGTCCAATCTTACAAAACATAACCAGGCTTAATCAATTAAGTACATGAGGAGTGTAAATGACTAAAAATGAGGGTTTATTAATGTATAAAATATGTGATTATTAACTACTTCACCAATATTAATTCTACCTGATCCTAATAAACCTTTTAAAGTATATTGCGATGCTTTGTACCAAGGATTGAGTTGTGTACTTATGCAAAACCAGAAGGTTGTGGCATATGCTTCAAGACAGTTAAAGGTACATGAGAGGAATTATCCCATTCATGATTTGGAGTTAGTAGCTATGGTGTTTGCATTGAAAGCTTGGAGACATTTTGTCTATGGAGCAACGTTCAATGTCTTTAGTGATCATAAAAGCTTGAAGTATCTATTTGATCAAAAAGAGTTGAACATGAGGCAGAGGCGTTGGCTAGAATTTTTGAAGGATTATGATTTTCAATTACAGTATCATCCTGGGAAAGTGAATGTCATAGCAGATGCCTTAAGTAAGAAAATGATTAGTGCTTCTATTATGATGATCAAGGAAAAAGAATTGATAGAAGAATTTTGAGATATGCGGTTGTCTGTGAAGTTGATGCCAGGAAAGATGTGTTTGAACATGATCACTATCTCAAATAGTTTGATAGATGAAATT
Source organism: Ormosia emarginata (assembly GCA_029884605.1). Taxonomy (NCBI): domain Eukaryota; kingdom Viridiplantae; phylum Streptophyta; class Magnoliopsida; order Fabales; family Fabaceae; genus Ormosia; species Ormosia emarginata. The sequence continues at coordinate 8,264,909 of JAQQTP010000074.1, forward strand.
CGAGAAGGGCAGAACGATGACCAATATTTGTAAGAAGCGAATGAAGCAATGAAATAAGGTGCAGTGTTGGAATTTAAAGAAGAAACAAATGGAATTTTGTAATTCAAAGGAAGGATTTGTGTGCCTAACGATCAAGGACTTAGGAGATCGATTTTGGATGAAGCTCATAGGAGTAAGCCGAGTATGCATCCCGGAGCCACAAAAATGTATCAAGATTTGAAGCAGCTATATTGGTGGTAAGGAATGAAGAAAGACGTCGCTGAATATGTATCATCCTGCTTAGTCTGTCAAAAGGCTAAGGTTGAACATCAAAGACCTTCTGAAATGTTGCAACCTTTGTCTATTCTTGAATGGAAATGGGATGATATAGCAATGGACTTTGTGACTAGACTACCAAAGACAAGAAGAGGTCATTATTCTATTTGGGTAGTTGTTGATCGGCTTACAAAGTCGATGCACTTCTTGCCAATTAATATTAAGTACTCAATGGAGAGGTTGACCCAAGTGTACATCGGAGAAATCCTTAGACTTCATGGTGTACCTTCTAGTATTATTTGGATCGATCCGAGATTCACGTTGATATTTTGGCACAATTTGCAAGGAGCGATGGGAACGAAGCTACATTTAAGTTATGCTTACCATCCACAAATAGATGGTCAGTCAAAAAGAACGATTCAGTCATTGGAAGATTTGTTGAGGACTTGTGTGCTAGAACAGTCTGGATGTTGGGATGAATTCTTACCATTGATAGAGTTCACCTACAACAATAGTTTTCATTCAAGCATAGGGATGGCACCGTATGAGGCATTGTATGGGAGACGATGTAGAACACCATTGTGTTGGTATCAAGATGGTGAAAGTGCTACTTTAGGACCGAAGCTTGTGCAACAAACTACAAAAAAAGTGAAGATGATTCAAGACAAGATGAGGATAACTCAAACTCAGCAAAAGACCTATTTTGATAAAAGAAGGAGACCTTTGGAGTTTGAAGAAGGTGACCATGTGTTTTTACGAGTAACACCTACGATCGGAGTCGGACGAGTGATTAAGTCTAGAAAGCTCACTCCAAAGTTTATCGGGCCGTATCAGATTCTTAGTCGGATAGATCCGGTAGCTTATCAAATTGCGTTACCACCTTTTCTATCGAATCTGCACAATATATTTCATGTATCGCAATTGCAGAAGTACATTCCTGATTCCACTCATGTTATTGAATTGGACACAATCCAACTAAAGGAGAATTTAACCAATGAAACATTTCCTGTCAAGATCGAGGATCAGAGGATAAAGCAACTCAGAGGAAAAGAGATTTTGTTAGTTAAAGTAGTCTGGAATGACGTAAGTGGAGAAGCAACATGGGAGTTGGAGGATAAAATAAAAGAACATTATCCATATTTGTTTTAATATATGTTTAAGTTTCGAGGATGAAACTTCTTTTTGGAGGGGGAGAGTTGTAACACCCCAAAATTAGCTATTTTACAAAAATGATTAAATAGTACTATTTTGTGATTTCTGTGTGCTGTAAAATTATTTTGACTATGTTGTGACTGTATTTGATCATTTTGTGTGATTTACTCTGGGTCAGGAAAATAATAATTTTCGGGCTGACGAAAATCTTTATGTATTTATTTGGAGCTGGAGGAACTTACTAAACCCAATTCCAAGAGATACGTGACACAATCTTTTAATTTTTAGAAATTATCTGTGAAATAAAAATATATTGTATTTTATTTTACAGCGAACAAATATTTACTGACTTGTGAGCAGTAATGTGCTATTCATTGAGTAATAATTTCTGTAGCTATTGTCTAGAAAATATCTATTGTGCACCAATAGGAAGAAAACCTTAAGGCTAAGTAAGGTTTAGTCTGACATAGTGGCTATGACTCCATTATAGACCAATAGAAAATGGTCAACGAAAATGGCAAGACTAGTTAACTATGTAACTAAATGAAATTAGAAAACTTAAACTAAGTTAACATAAAGCCTATGTGGTAACTAAATAGAACAAACATAGTTTGCACCTCATTAGGGCTTCGTGGTTTTGGGAGGCTCTAGGAGCTTCTAGAAATTGTGATGTCACATTCAAGAAACTAGGTAGTTAGTGAAGAAACTAAGAAACCTAACTAAGTTAGTTTAATTTGGTTAGGAATCAATTGAATTAGAAACTTAGTTAGCTTTCCATTGAACTCCATAGTTAGGAAACCTTGGTCAACATGGATGGCTATGACAACTTTAGTGGGAGATAATAGCATTTAAGAGCTTCATGGTGAAGTCTTGAATTAGTCAAGCACAGTAGCCTCCTTCCAAGAGTGCTCCACGGCCAAGCATTCAAAAAGGAGCCAAATTTGCTTCATTATACACTTGGTCATTTCCTTCTTCAACATTCATCAAAGCAACACTAAAAATATCTCACCTTCTCTCTCTTGGTCTCCCACGGCTATACACTCAAAATAGGAGACAATATTCATTAAACCACTTCACTTTATCCCGTGTTCACCATTTCCTCCAAACATTCAAGAACTAACACAAAAAGCTCTCTCACATTTCTTTCTCGCTAGTTTCGGCTAAAGCTCCCCAAATCACCTTCCATCACTCTATAATTCTAAACAACTATCTAGCATCTTTACACCAAATCTAGACACTTTGTAGTTGAAAGCTAAGACTAGATCATCCATTTTCACCTTGTTCTTCAAAGATCAAAGTTTGAAGCTTTTGAGGTGAAGTTCATAAAAAATTCACTATTGGTTTCATCTTCTTACTCAAAGATCATATATTGATTCATGGTCTTTCTTATTCAAGCTTTAGATGCTAATATAACTTGTGTTTGTTTTTATGTTCAAGAAGCTCTTGGTAGTGAAGGACTAGTACAAGAAGCAAAGCAAGGAACTTTGGAGGCTTCACCACAAGGTAAGAGGGAGATCTATCTCATCAACCAAGTATGGTGTAACACCCCAATTTTTAGAAAAATGTCCTGAATGTTCTCTTTGCTATTTTTCAAGCTTTTGTGTAAATGACTGTTATGTCCCTATTTTACTGTTTCTTATTTTTCTGTATGAAATACAAATATGTTTTACAGGCTAAAATTTTATTTGATCGTTTTACGTAATTTGCTTCGAGACGGTAAAATAAAATTTTCTCAAGCTATTGTTTTAATTTTTCTGGGAGATATACAGACAATTAATACTGTCTGTAATTTTATTTGAACGTTTTGGATGATTTGCTTCGTCGTGGGGAAAAATGGAAAAATGACCATTACGTCCCAATTGTACTGTTTTTAATTTTTCTATATGTTACAGTGCTTAATATTACTGTCTGTGATTTTATTTGGACTTTTTGTGCGATTTGCTCCGGGAAAGGAAAATAATATTTTTCCGGGCCGGGGAAATCTTGATTTAATTATTCAGACTGGGGGATCTTACTAAACCCAATTCTGAATGAGACAATAATTAATCTTTTAATTTTTAGGATTTGCTTGTCCAATAAAATAATTTTGTATATTATTTTATTAGTCAAGATAATTAGATGACAGTGGACCCGGAATGTTTTGCGAGAACCACGTTTAATTAAAACAGATTAACTTAGTAGCTTAATTAAGCATCATTAGTGAAGGAATTCTCTAGAACATGATGACTAAGTGTGGTGACTAGGTTAATTAGTGACTAAGCATGTGACTAGGTTAGATGACTATGCGAAACTCAACCAATAGGAAACAAGCTTGCTAACCAAGTTTTAATCTTAACCTTTGATCCATTCTAAGGCTAGGATGAAGCCAAGCCCATGGACACCTTGCATGGCATTGAAGGCTACGGCTATTGCATGTTGGAAGACCAAAAAAATCACTTCACTTTCATGCAATTTTCTCTCTTCTCTCTCTTCCAAAAACCCTAAACACCATTGAAGCTTCCTTGAAGCTAGTTTCGGCCAAGCCTTGTTCTATACCATCCATCCACCCAAAATTCTATCCAACCAAGTTTTCTAAACCTAAACACAATCCTAAGAACATCTCTAGTTGAGAGTTCTTGCAAAATCTTCCATTTGTAGCTTGGAAACCTACTTGGAAAATTTTACCTAGAAGGTGAAATTTCTTGTTTTCCATTTCTAAACTCTTTTTCAAAGTTCCAAGCCATGATTTCTCCATGGTTTAAGCTCTCTTTTTATGGTTAGTAACTTGTAGATTTTTGTTTAAGTTTTTTAGGTTTTGAAGGAGGAAAACCGAAACCTAGAAGAGGAGTGAAAGAATATTTTTGTCTTCATTTAAGGTAAGAGGAAGACAAATCTTATCATCCATGTGTGGTGGTAAGAAGATGGAGTTTTATTTGTGGTGATTGTAGAATCCATAAGGATTCCTTGTTTATGTTTGTTTAGTAGCTTGTTTGTGTGGTTGTTAGTAGCTTTCCTATTTGATAATTGTAATAATTTGTATGTAGTTGCATGTCTACAAGCTTTAAATTGCATGTCTACAAGCTTTGATAATTTGCATGTGTTAGAAATGCATGATAATGTATAGGATGTGAATAACATGCTAAGGAATGCATGAGTGTTCCAAAGAACACAACATTAGGGCTCACGGCCATTGACTCAAAAGGAGAACCAAAATGTTCTCATTAATTTCCTAAAGTGTAATTTAATTAACCTAGGAAAATTAACAAGAGATAGAATTATTTAGATCAAGGAAAATGAATTTAGAAATCAAATGACCCAAATGTATATTTCGGCCAACATGCCAAACCAAGAATTCATGATTTCTAAAATCAATTCCAAACCATTTTCAAGTATAAAGATGCAATATATGTTAAAAAGAATTTTTCTACAATGAGTTTTAAAGAAACAAATTGATTAGAATTAAGTTTAAGGATTAAAAGTAATAATTTTATTGTTAGAAAAGAAATACAGTAACTTTCAAAAATTTCTAACATATAGCTCATACTGTATTTTGAAGCATGTTAGTGGTTTTCAAAAGGTTTGAATTATACAGTTAAAAATTAAGTAAATAGAATTTTTATGAAAAAATTAGGAAACCATTAATATAATTTTTTAAGTAAAATACTGTCAATTTTTAGTAAAAACGGGTAAATAAGAGAGAAAAGATGTCCAAAAGACAGCATACGGTATAGAAATTATTTTACGTAGTTTAAACGTATTATTTATTATTTCTGTTTATTTAAACAGTAATTTTTAAGGGATTTGGATCATAAAATGATTTAAAAATATTACGCGATTGAGAAAACGTATTAAAAACTCTACGCGATTTTAAAAACAGCAAAATATATTTATGTGATTTAAAAACATTTGTAAAAACGACGAGATTGTGAAAACGTGATAAAATTTCTACGCGATTGACCAAAACGGTACTTTCTGTTTTTTTTCTCTTTTCTATTGTCGGGCTATGAGGTGAACCCGTACAGGCTTTGGAACAGTATTTGTCCGGTGGGACTTACTGTATCTTTTTATCTTTGAGGATATCTTGGTAATTTGAGATTATGCCAGTTTTTGGTGGATTGGTTGACGAGGTGAATCACATCGTGTTGTCGATGCGATAAACGTAGTGTGGTTCATTGTCTTTATGAACTGGGAGACGTTAGTGTACGGGATTCCATATATGGACAGTCGGTCGCTCCGCTGGGCCGTGGTAACCGATAGCACACTAATGAACTCGACACGCACTATATTTAATCGAGATTTCGTAAAGTCTAATAGTACATTGCCTGTAGTGCCACAACGTGAGACCGTGAACTACACCATGCCTTGGATGATGGATTCCATGTGGCGTGGGGCTATAGACGCAACGTGTGACAGCGCAATAGTTTGGTTGGGCAGCCGTGGTACTAATAGATTTTGCGAGTCATTCTCTCTCTGATATCTGTTTGTGTTTAGCTCCATAGAGTAGGATCGTGTCATATTATATATGGTTATATCTTGGATATTATTTTATTTTATCTGTTTATTTTATTTGGTTATTGTTATGATAATTTCTTTATTTCTTACTTTATTTTATCCGTGATATTATTTTATTTGTGATATTATGTGTTGTTATGATACTATTCTCGTTATTAATTAATGTTATAGCTTTATATCATATTGCATGAACCGTATATCCGTTGTTTGTCGTTTTCTTATCCGCCATGTTTGTGATGATTTTAGTTTGTCTTACCTCTTTATTGTATGTGTTTTCTCGTATATTTATTTTATGTGGTAAAGAGTTTGAGGAAGAGGAATGACCTCTTGAGATTTTGTATCCGAGGAGGAAGAAGAGCAAAGAAGTCGAAGATCGCACGATGACCAAGAACCATTCGATCATCCATACCCATTGGAGTGATTAGTTTGGGTATGGTGGTGCCAGGATTTTTGGGATTTGTGACACTCGAGTTTCACAGTGGATCGTTAGCTTGGCATCTGCGGGGAGACAGAGACTCAGTGACTTATGTGGGACGGTTGACTGTGTCCATACGACTTACGTTTGATGGAGAGCCAGTGATGACGACTACTGTATTTCTACACTTAGAGTTGCCTTTATCTCTTAGGCGTCATTGGGGTGGTGTGTCCACTGAGCCTAGTGAGATGACTCTCGTATCGACTGCGCGGTCTCATGTCCGCCGAGTGTCGAGGCATCCTAGATATTTATCTTCTGATGAGTTTCCTGAGAGTGATCCATCATAGGATTAAATATTTATGATGTATTTTTGGGCGCGTCTGCGTATGTATATATTGACTCTTTACTGTTTTTGGTTTACTGTTTATGTTTAAATATTTGTGGTTATAGTTGTAAATTATTTGTATAACTTATAACTTGGACCATATGTATATTATGAGTGATGTTGTTTCTGTTTATTTTATATTTCCGCATTATTTTATTTAATAATATTCTGTTTAACAGGAATTATTTTACAACCCATATTAGTACGTAATAAATGTTTTACAACTTGGGTAGATTTTATTTATCTTTCTTTTATTTTTCTTTATATATGTGACATCCCCACAAGGGTGTTACATATGGTGGTGAGAGATGAACTTGTACGTGATGGATGGTGAATCCATATGAGGATTCATATCCATGGTTGTGTAATTTATTTATGGGTGTTTATGTGCTTTAAATTTATTTATTATTGCTTTTATGCTTTATATGAATTTTATTGCTTTAATGGTATGCTTGATGTATGTTATAGTATGATATATGATTATATGTCATGATATATGTTGGAAAGGAAAATTATTTTGGGTTCCAATGGCCTAGGGGGCTTACGACCTCTATATATTAAAAATGGTGATTTCAAGTCAAATGTTTTTATGAACAATAAAATGAGATAAGTAAGAAGCAAGGAAATGAATAAATATTTTGGTTCCAATGACCATGTACCTCACGGCCATGAAGGCTTGAATGGATTTGTTTTGTGTCAAAATATGATTTATCAATAGTGAATTAGTTGATTAAGTGCATGGAAATTAATACAAGGACTAAAGAAATAAAAATAGAAACAAAACAAATTATTAATTGAAAAAGGGAGATTTCGTTTTATGAATCGAGAAGTCAGGTTGAAAGTGTTTGAACCTCAAAATATTTTATACAATGAACTAATTTTTAGAATTGATTTAGTTATGATGAGAAATAAATTGGTGACTTGAAGTTTACTAATGTATAGCTCACCCTTTGGGTTTTGGAGCACGTTAGGAAATTTTAAGATAGAATCATTGATTTAAATCAATGAAAGAATAATTTTATGAAAAATTTGTGGAAATGATTTCTTAATTGAGAAAATGTGGAAAAATGAAGTTAGAAATTATATTAATTTTTAGAAAGACCAAAATGATGTTTAGAATATTGCGAAATATTTTACGCAGTTGAAAAATGATGAAAAATGTTTTATGCGACTTAAAAATGTGATTTTTAAGTTATGCGATTTCAAAAACATTGAAAAATCGCTACACGATTTGGAGAACATTTAAATATTTTTAGGCGATTGAGAAAACGTTGAAAAATAATTATGCTATTTGAAAACGCGACAGAAATGTTGTGCTATTGTGAAAATACAGTAAAATGATTACACAATTTAAAATACAGTAGAATTGCTGTTGGGCCAATGTATGGACCCATATATGTGAAATTATGACTTTAGCCTATAATTGGCTTGTGTGCATTAAACATGCATTGTGAAAGTCCGATAGACTATGTTAAGGCCAATGGCCTAGGAGAGAATTACACCTTTGTGTGGTATGATAGGCATAGTGTAGGTCACTTGTTGACCTTGGGGGCGTCGAGGTGCGAGTTTTCTACAATGGACTATTGGTAGCTCTACTGTACTGATAATCACATATTTTATACATTAATAAACCATCATTTTTAGTCATTTACACTCTCCATGTACTTAATTGATTAAGCTTGGTTATGTTTTGTAAGTTTGGACTCAAATTAGACTTAATTTATTTTTTAGCACTATTTTGGTCTTACACTGTTTCTGTATTTCGGTCATTTCTTGAGTTCTAGATGTCTTATAATTATGTATCTTACCTTGTAGGAAAGATGAGAGAGAGCTCTACAACTTTCATGAAGAGTTTTAGGGAAGAATCAGACATCTAGTGGAGCTAATTGGGCTTGGAAGTCAGAACACGAGTTTTGTGACTGTAATCCGAACAGTGTGCAGTAATCATTGCATAATTCAATTTTAAGGAACTGAATTTGGTTGAAAATTTGGCATCTGAATAAGACCCATATCTACAACTTTTATGAAGAACACAAGAGCTCAATTAGACAGCTTAGAGGTCGTATTGGGTCTGGAAGTCAAAAAAGAGGTGCTGAAACTGGGCTTGAATAGTTTGTAGTAATTAGGTCATATCTTGGGCTGCAGGACGGATTTTAGGATGATTTTGGTGGCATTGGAAATCTAAGACAATTTCTTAGAACTTTTATAAAGACCACTTTGCTTCACTCTGATGTTATCCATGAGTTCATCACTTAATGATTTCAGAGACAAGAAATTTCAATAATTTTCCACTCACTCATTAATCAATTCCCTTGTCATTTTGTATCCCTAATCCTCTGTAAAAGGGACCATAGGCAGATCATTTAGGTAATCTTGGCTTAGCTTAGATTATGCTATTGTGTTATTTGTTGTAATTTTCTTTTGTTCTAAGTTGAAATTATGTTCATCTTTTTCTTCTACTCTCTTTCTTTCTTCTTGCTCATGGGTAACTAATCTTCATCTTGCTTGGGTGAAGGAGTGAAGCTTTTGATAATAAAATAAGGTTAGATTAATTTCTTTCTTATGCTTAAATGATATATTATCAAGTGATTATTATACGTGTTGTATTTTGTTTCCAATTAATTTAGAAACCCTCCTTGTAAAGTGGAGTTCTTGATTCATTGTAGACAAGTGATTTGGCACAATGAATGCTTGAACCCATTTATAAGTGTTGGTGTTGGTAAATAATTCCTCCTTGTAAAATGGAGTTCTTGATTCATTGTAGACAAGTGATTTGGCACAATGAATGCTTGAACACATTTACAAGTGTTGGTGTTGGTAAATAATTAAAAGAACCAAAATATAACTACGTATATAATTATAAATGGACTTTGAATGTTTTATTCTCTGATTGGAATCTCCGTTGTGCGTGAATTTCAATTGAGTTATAAAAAGAATTAATCTTGTCCTTAATTTATTACCAAAATTGGATCTCGTAGTCCAAGCAAGTTCTTTAATTTAATTGTGAATAAATTTTATTATTTTTATTGTTGTGACAAAGTCTTCCCTTACCTCAAAGAATTTTTCTTCATCAATTCCCTGTGGATCGACCTCGGACTCCCGAGAAATTTATTACTTGAGACAACCTGCACTTGGGTTTACATCCTTTAATCCGCATCAAGTTTTTGGCACTATTGCCGGGGACTTGATTTGAAGTTTTAATTTATTGATGTTCTCATACTTTAATAAAATTTATTCTCTCTTCTCCTTCACTGGAGCAAAAGATTGGCTTGCCGGTCCTTCGGTTTCTTTACTAACTCTCTAACTTTCTAATTCTCTAACTTTCTAACTTACTAACCTACTAACTTTCTAACTTATTAACTAACTTTTTTATTTATGTCATTTATTTATGCTTTTTGACTTACTAGCTTATTATCTTATTTATTTATGCTTTCTGTCTTATTTATTTACGCTTTTTGACTTACTAACCTTCTAACTTTTATATTTATGTCATTTATTTATGTTTTTTAATATAATGAAATAATCTTTCTTCTTCTCTTCTCTTTCGTTGGAGTAAAAAATCGGCGTGTCGATTCTCTGGTTTTCATATTTTAAATTTACTTTCTACACTTTATTTTTTATATTTTATTTTTCGTATTTGATTGCTAATGTTTATTTTTATGTCAATCTAACTTACTAACTTGTACATTATTATTTTTTATTTATGTCATTTATTTATTGTTAATATTTAATGGCTGGTGTAAACCTCCAACTTGTACATTATTTTTTTTATTTTAAGTCATTTATTTATGCTTAATTGGTATCATGATTTAAATTATGGTCGTTTAGTTAAAATTAATCCTGGTACTTTATATATTGATTTGTTTGAATCACAATCACGCACAATTGACACAATGGCTGAAAATGAAAATGTACATGATGAACATGAAAAGCAATTGTTGCGAACCATGCGTGAATATTTGCAACCACCCCGAAATTCTAGTCCATCATGCTTTATATTTCCACTCAATGCCAACAATTTTAGGTTTATGCCAGGTATGATTTCTTTACTTCCTAATTTTCATGGTTTAGAATCTGAAAGCCCATATTTACATCTAAAAGAATTTGAGAAAGTATGTATTTTTTTTAATGATCAAAATTGTACTGAAGAGAATGTTAAGCTTAAATTGTTTCCTTTTTCTTTAAAAGATAAAACAAAAACTTGGCTTAACACTTTGAAACTAAGATCAATTGGCACATGGCAAGAAATGCAAGGTGAGTTCTTAAAGAAATTTTTTCCAACACATAAAACCAATGCTATGAAAAGACAAATCCAAATTTTTTCCCAAAATTCAAATGAAGCATATTTTCAATATTAAGAACGATTTAAAGATTTGTTAAATTCTTGCCCACATCATGATTTTGAAAAATGGTGCACTATAAGCATCTTTTATGAAGGTTTAACACCTGAAACCAAACAATTTGTGGAAACAATGTGCAATGGTGAGTTTCTTGATATAGAACCTGATGAAGCTTTAGACTATTTAAACCAATTAGCTGAAAATTCTCAATCTTGGCATGGTACTAATATTTCTGAAAATTCAATTAAATCTAACCTTGCAAGTGCTAATAAAGGAAAATATCACCTTAGTCAAGAAGAATATCTAAATGCTAGGTTTTCCAGTTTGGCTAGAAAGGTTGAAGCCATGGAATAAAAAAAAGCAAAAAAAATCAAATCTGTGCAAAATGAAGAAATGTGTGGCATTTGTGATGATTTAGGACACTCAACACATGAATGTCCTAAGATTCCTGTTTTTAAAGAAGTTGTACATGAGTAAGTAAATGCAATGAATAATTTTAAAAAGTCATTTACTTCTTCTTTTTCAGATACATACAATCTGGGATGGAGAAATCACTCGAACCTCAGTTGAAGGAATAAAAATCAGTCACAATTTATGCAACCACCACCTCCTCAGGCATAACAAGACTTTCAAAATTCTTAAGGATATACACCTTATGTCCCACCATATGAGAAAAACCTTGAAGAAACACTGTATGCATTCATAGAAAAGCAAGAGGCCATTAATAAACAAAACAATCAAACTATGATTGACATAAAAGAAACTTTTGCTAAACTTTCTTCTGCACTCACCATTCACGAGAAAGGAAAATTTCCTTCTCAACCTCAACCAAATCCCAAGGGTCAGTACAGTCTAAGTGAAGGTAGTTCAGAAAACTAAAAAATGGATTAAGTCAAGTCAATGATAACTCTTAGGAGTGAAAAAGGTTATTAAAAAACAAATTCTCGAACCTTGTGAGAAAGAAGATGAACTAATACCCCAAGAAAATGAAGAAGTTGAGCAAAAAGAGACCAAACTCTCGCTTGCACCCCCATTTCCTCAAGCATTAAACAATTCAAGGAAATTGAATCATAACACTAAAATTTTTGAAATTTTGAAACAAGCAAAGGTCAATATTCCTCTGTTAGATGCTATTATTCCTTTTTATGCCAAATATTTGAAGGACTTGTGCACTGTTAAAAGGAAACTAAATGTGAAAAAGAAAGCATTTTTGGCTGAACAGGTAAGCTCCGTTCTTCAGAATAATAATGCGTTGAAATATAAAGATCCTGGTTGTCTTACAGTTTCATGCGTTATTGGAGAACATAAAATTAAAAAAGCTTTACTTGATCTTGGTGCTAGTGTCAATTTGCTTCCATATTCAGTTTATCAACAACTCTACTTAGGTGAGTTAAAACCAACTTCTATAACTCTTCTACTTGCCGATAGATCAATTAAAATTCCAAGAGGAATATTGGATGATGTGTTGGTACAAGTTGATATATTCTTATATCTTGTGAATTTTATTGTCCTGGATACTGAACCTATGGTTGATAGTTGCTAGTCAATTCCTATTATTTTAGACTGTCCATTTTTAGCAACATCTAATGCTTTGATAAATTGCAGAAATGGAGTGGTGAAGCTAACATTTGAAAACATGACACTAGAGCTCAATGTTTTTAACATGTGTAAGCAACCACAAAAAGTCCTTGATGAAAAGGAGGAAGTTGAAGGAATTGAAGGCATTATAGATTATCATCTTCAAACAAGGAGTTCTTCTGACCCATTAGAAATTTGTTTAGTTAATTCATTTGATTCAGACATGCAATTAGAAGATGATATCTCTGAAATATGATCTTTGCTTGATTGTACACAGTTAATGGAGTACAAGAGATGGAAGCCAAGATTTGAAGAGCTAAAACCCATGAATGATAATGCATATGAAGAAGTACCCACACCGGAACTAAAGCCATTACCTGCTGGATTGAAGTACACATTTTTGGGAGAAGAGCAAAGCTTTCCAGTGGTAATTTCCTCATCTCTTACTGAAGAACAAGAAGGTCTGTTAACAAAAGTACTTAAAAGGCATAAAAGTGCAATCGGATGGACATTAAAGGACATAAAAGACATTAATCCATTAATTTGTACACATAGAATGCATTTAGAGGATAATGCTAAAACATCTCAACAACCTCAAAGAAGATTAAATCCACACATGAAAGAGGTAGTTAGAGCTGAAGTCCTTAAATTGCTTGATGTTGGAATTATCTATCCTATCTCTGATAGCCAGTGGGTAAGCCCTACACAAGTTGTGCCTAAGAAATCTAGAATAACAGTGGTTGAAAATGATAAAGGTGAATTAATACCTACGAGAGTCTCATCTAGTTAGCGTATGTGTATTGATTTTAGAAAATTGAATGCTGCTACTAGAAAAGATCATTTCCCCTTGCCATTTCTTGATCAAATTCTGGAAAGGGTAGCAGGACATCCATACTATTATTTTCTAGATGGTTATTCGGGTTATAATCAAATACTAATTGCATTGGAAGATCAAGAAACGACCACTTTTACATGCCCCTTTGGTACTTTTGCATATAGAAGGATGTCTTTTGGCCTTTGTAATGCTCCGGTAATATTCCAAAGATGCATGCTAAGCATTTTAGTGACATGATTGAGCATTATTAAGAGATTTTCATGGATGACCTGACAGTTTTTGGAGATTCATTTGAAATTTATCTTGATAATTTGGAAAAAGTTCTTAAAAGATGAGAAGAAAAAAGATGTGTTAAATTGGAAAAAATGTCATTACATGGTTACCTCAGGAATAGTGTTAGTCATGTAATATCTTCTAAAGGAATTGAAGTTGTGTAACACCCCAAATTTTCTAACTATTTGACAGTAATTTTGACAGTTAATAGAATTCTACTGTTTAGTGATTTGTGTACTATAAAATTATTTTGAGTATTCTGTGAATACATTTGATCGTTTTGTGTGATTTATTCTGTGTCAGAAAAATAATAATTTTTGGGTCGGAGAAAATTTTACGTATTTTAATTATTACTGTTCTTAATTATTTTACATAATCTGATTTGATTTTCGTAAGTTTTATAATTTTTGTGATTTTGTGGATGATTATGAAATTTTTATATTTCTCTGATTATTTTAATATTATCCATGGGCTGTCTGTGGGCCCAGGGGGGTGTATGTAGGCCTAGGTGGGTCCAGAAAAGTGAAAATTTTTCTACAACCAGAAAATTTTGTACTATTGTGACTGAGATGGGGGATCTTACTAAACTTGAATCCAGAAATAGTTTTTTAAATTTTTTTTACTGTGTTTTGTACTGTATTTAATTATCAGGCAATAAAAATACTGTAAAAATATTGTTTGAAGGGTAATAGTAGATAAAAATAAAAATTATACTGCTTAGTCAACATTAGTGGTTATGACAGCTTTATGATGGACCAATAGGAAGCAAGTTTAATGTTGAAGTCTTTGGATATCAACTATCGATTTAATCAATGGTGGAGATTTGGACTTATAAAATGGCTAGGACCATTTATGACCATTGAATGTAAAGTATGAAGATGTGATCTTGACCCTTCATTTTAGAGATACATCTAATGGCTAGGATTTCAAGGAGGAAAGATCTAATGGCCTCGATTAAGTCTTACATCTAAAGACTATACCTAGAATCTACATTAATCTTAACCATTGAACTAATCAATGGCTAAGGATGCTCAAAATGGTGGCTAGTGAGATTGGTCACTCATTGAGAGTGCAAGAGTGGGGGGGACAGTTTTGAGGTTGTTTAAGGGCATAGCAAAGTTTCAAGACCATTATTACTCATTCTTGATCATTCCAAAAAGCCAAGCATATCAAACTTTTCTCTCCATTTTCTCTTCAAGCAAGTTTCAGCCATGACACCCAAGACCACCTTCCATCACTCAAAAATTTTAAACAACCTTACTTCTTGAAACTATACCTCAATCTAAGACACTTTGTAGTTTAGGCCAAGTTCTAAATCCATCATCTTCAAGGACTTTCTTCAAGAGGAAAGTTATAGGGTTTTTAAGGTGAAGTGTAAGGAAACTTCACTTCTTATCTCTTTTTCATGTTCTAAACCATGTTTGATCCATGATTCTCCTTGTTCAAGCTTAATATGCTAATAAACTTGTGTTTTGTTTTGTGTTTGAGAAGCTCTTGGTGGTGAAGGACTTGGAAAAAGAAGCAAAACAAGGAGCTTGAGAGGTTCTTCAAGAGGTAAGAGGGAGATCCATCTCACCAACCAAGTATGGTGGTGAGAGATGAATTTGTATTTGGTGGATGGTGAATCCATGTGAGGATTCATATCCATGGTTATATAATTATTTATGGGTGTTTATGTATTTTGATTATTTGCTTATGCTTGATATGATTTGTATGATTTAATGCTTTTGTTTATGGCATGCTTGTGATATATATGATGAATATGTATATGTGTGCCATGATTTGATGATGAAAAGAAAAACAATTTTTGGTTCCAAAGACCAAGAAGAATTTCAGCCAAGACACTTCAAAATAGGTGTTCACAAATTAATATTTTCATAAATGGTAAAATTAGATGTTTAGAAAAGCAAGGAAAATGAACAAATGAATTGGTTTTTAAGACCATGAGTCTCACGGTTTTTAAGGAAATTTTAATGGTTTTGTTTGTGTAAAAACAAGTATGGTACTTAATTGATTTAGAAGGAAAAATATTTGATGGTTTTCAATGGCCATGTACCATGGTTTTGAAAGCTTGTAATGCCTTGGTTTAATGAGATAAAGTGATTTTCAAAGTAGAAGTGTAATTGATCTAGTACAGGGATTAAAGAAACAGAAACAAAGTGATTTGTCACTTGGAAAATGAAATTTTCGTATATGAATGGAAAAGAGAGATTGAAAGTGTTTGAACCTCAATTTATTTTAAAGAGGATTGATTTTTAAAATTGATTTGAAAATTATGGAGAATATGTGGTGACTTGAAATTTACTAACGTATAACTCATCCTTTGGGTTTTGGAGCGCGTTAGGAAATTTTAAGTGAGAAACATTGATTTAATTCAATGAAATGGTGAATTTGTGGAATATATTGTGAAAAGGATTTCTTAAAGGAAAAAATATGGAAAATGATGTTGGAAATGACATTGATTTTTGGAAAGTCCAAAATGATGTTTGGAATATTGAGGAATATTTTATGTGGTTGTAAAATGGTGAAAAATGTTTTACGTAACTTAAAAATGTGATTTTTAAGCTACGCGATTTCAAAAATGTTGAAAAATCGCTACGCGATTTGAAAAAAAAATGTTTAAATATTTCTATGCGATTTGGAAAGCGTTTAAATATTTTTACGCGATTGGAATATTGTGGAAAAATCGCTAAATGCGATTGAGAAATGATGAAATAATTTTACGTGATTGAGAAAGTGTTGAAAAATCAAAACGTGATTTGAAAATGCAACAGAAATGTTGCAAAATTGTGAAAACGTGACAAAAATGTTGCTTGACTATGAAAATGCGATAATAGGATTTTGTGATTGAATATACAATAGGATTACTATTGGACTAGTGTATGGACACTGTATGAGAAATCATGAAAAATTATGAAATTATGAATTTGAACTGAAAATGGGCCAGTGTGTGGACCTTGTATATGGATTATGAATTTGAACTGAAAATGAGCCAGTGTGTGTGGATCCTGAATATGAGATTATGAATTTGAACTGAGAATGGTTTATATGCGTTGAGGCATATGATGAAATTGAGACATGCATTGAGTTAATCGTGCATTGAACAGAACTTGCATTGAGATATTCGTGCATTGAATGGAATATAACTGATAGCTATTGTGACCATTGTGGTTGAAGAGGGAATGAGAATTGAAAAGTGAGATCTATGATGGATCTTGGTGGCGTCAAGGCGCGACGGTCGATCCAGTGGGCAGTGGCAAGTACCCTATGCCACGTGGCGACGCAGTCCATTGCAATGCATTGACGATACCCGACAAGAACATGATTCTTTTCGAAGACTAGAGATTGTCTATGTGCTAAGGCTGGACAATTAACCAGAAGGACTGGAGATTGTTTGTGGGCTAAGGCTAATAACTAACCAGAGCATTCTTCTCGAAATTATGAAAACCTCCATAGAGTAGGAAATTGAGTCTTTGTGCACATTCATAATCTGAATATCTATATCTGTGTGATATATTAATTAAGGAATATTGGATGATGTCGAGGGCATTATCATAATTATTGGTGTGATAATTGAATTGTTGCATACTTGGATAATGTTGAAAGCATTATTGTAATTATCGGTTATGATAATTGAATTATTGAATATTTGAAAAATATTGAGGGCATTATCGTAATTATTGTTTATGATAATTGAATTGTTGAATATTTGGATATTGTTGATGGCATGATCGTAATTATTATTTATTTCATCTGTTGTGATGATAAATGATATTGATGACATGATTGTAATTATGATATGATTTATCTGTATGATGTGTTGTTTGTGTTATCTCTATGCTACTATATTGGTATTGGCGTAGGTGATGTCACCTCTTTGTTATATTGCTTTGTTGTGCTTGTGTTGTTAAAAATTATATAGTAGATGAAACAAGTTTCTTAGACTTGACTGGAGGTAAATATTTTGAGTTCGGTGACAACATCAAGGAGTGACCATTCCGGATTAGTTGGTATACAGTTTTGAGGATGAACAAATATATGATGCATCAAGATGGATACAAAATAGAATAAGTATGTCGAGTTTTTCTCGTTAGTGCTTTACCGTGCTATTAAGTAGGATCCATCGTGGGGTTTGCTACTGTTTAAAATTAAGTCTGTAAGTTTTATGTGTCCTAAATAATTGTTAAATATTATGTGCTGTCAATAATGTATATTAATCAATTTAAATCTATTTTTCAGTATTACCTATAAATTTCAGTAGGTTTATGTTTCCGCGAAAAGAAATTTTAAAACTCATTTTTTATAACTCAAACCTTTTATGAACTAATTTTCATATTATGAGCTTGTAGTCAGAAATGTGATGCCCTACGGAGGGTGTTACAAGTTGATAAGGCCAAAGTTGAATTAATTACTCATTTACCTTCCCCTAAAATAGTCAGAGAAGTTCGTTCTTTTTTAGGACATGCAGGATTTTACAGAAAATTCATAAAGGACTTTAGTGCCATATCTAGACCATTATGTAATCTTCTGTTGAAAGATGCACCATTTGATTAGACTCGAGAAAGTCAAAAATCTTTTGAAAAATTAATTGGTCTTCTGACATCTGCTCTTATCATGCAATCTCTTGACTAGTCTTTATCTTTTGAGTTGATGTGTGATGCTAGTGATTTTGCTGTGGGCACTGTTTTAGGCCAAAGAAAGGAAGGAAAGCCTCATATGATTTTGTTATGCAAGTAGAACTTTAAATAGTTCACAAATGAATTACACCACTACTAAAAAAGAACTACTTGTTATAATTTTTGCACTAGACAAATTTTGATATTATTTAATTAGTTCTTCTATTGTGATTTTCACCGATCATGCTACTGTTAGATATTTGATGTCTAAGTAGGATGCCAAACTAAGATTGATACGGTGGATCTTGTTGGTTTAAGAATTTAACATCACAATAAAAGATAAAAAAGGAGCCAAAAATGTTGTCGCTAATCATTTGTCTAGACTTATAACAGGCTCACCTCTTGATAACACCCCCATCAATGATTCTTTTCCTGATGAATTTTTATTTTCTGTTAATTCCATGCCTTGGTTTGCTAACATAGTCAACTTTCTTGTAATAGGAAAGATGTCGTCTCAATGGACGCACCAAAATAGAAGGAAATTCTTGACAGAGGTGAAAATTTTTTATTGGGATGACCCATACTTGTTCAAATATTGTCCTAACCAAATCTTTTGAAGATGTGTGCCCGACAGTGAGGTAGGTAGTGTCATTAAATTTTGTCAGTCAAAAACATGTGGAGGTCACTTTTCTTCAAAGAAAACAGCTGCGAAAATCTTGCAGTGCATATTTTATTGGCCCACTTTATCTAAGGACTGCTATACTTTTTGCAAAAGTTGTGAAAACTGTCAGAAATTGGGCTCCATTTCAGAAAGAAACATGATGGCTCTGAACCCTATCCTTATCATTAAAAATTTTTATTGTTGGAGAGTTGATTTCATGGGCCCATTTCCTTCCTCATTTGGATTTGTGTATATTTTAGTTGTAGTTGATTATGTCTCAAAATGGATTGAGGCGATTCTATGCCGACACAATGATCATAAAACTATTCTCAAATTTTTAAAAGAAAATATCTTGCGTTGATTTGGAGTCCCTCGAGCTATCATCAGTGATGGGGGAACACATTTTTGCAATAAACCATTTGAATCTTTAATGAAGAAATATGGTATTACACACACAATTGTCACCCCTTATCACCCTCAGATAAATGGACAAGTTAAATTGGCAAATAGGGAGATTAAACAAGTTTTGGAAAAAATGGTTAACCCAAATCGTAAAGATTGGTCTTTAAGACTAAATGATGCACTTTGGGCTTACTGTACTGCTTTCAAAACATCTTTGGGCGTGTCACCCTATCGGTTAGTCTATGGAAAACCTTGTCATTTACCTGTAGAATTGGAACATAAAGCATTTTGGGCCATTAAAGCTTTCAACCTAAACCTTGATGATGCTTGCAAGATATGCAAATTGCAATTAAATGAACTTGAGGAATTGAGAAATGATGCATATGAAAATTCAAAGATTTATAAAGCTAGAACAAAAGCTTTTCATAACAAGACAATTTTGAGAAAATCTTTTGAAATTGGTCAAAAAGTTATGCTTTATAATTCTTGTCTGCACCTATTCCTTGGAAAATTGAGATCTAGGCAGAGTGGCCTTTTTGTTGTCAAACATGTGCATCCGCATGGGGCCATAGACATTGAGAATCATAGGAATGGTAATGTGTTTAAAGTCAATGGACAAAGACTCAAACCATTTCTGGAAAACTAAGTTAATGAGGTAGAATTCATCTCTTTCTGATCCCTGTTATGAATAGAATTTATTCTAATTTTATTACTTTCTTTTTGTAGTTCTTTATGTTGCTGGTTAAGTGGCGGATAATGGTACTCCGTGACTGTCAAGTCGGTTTGTTTTTCAATTTCCCAAAATAACTGAATCCTTCTCCTTTAAAATGGATGTCATTATTTCAAACTTGAGAAAACATTTTCCTTCCATCCCTCAAAATGCTCTAACAAAAATCTACAAAACTAGATGTGAAAGATTGAGATTGTTAATGCATAAGGGTATGCCAGAAGATGTATGCTGGATAATTGAAACAAAGGTCCAACTAGCAGGTGAGTATTCAATTTCATTTGACTCATACATGCCAGGTCTTGGAAGAAGTTCATATTCTAAAAGGAGAAGAACAAAAAGGTTACAAGTCTGTCACAAATGTGCATGATGAAATTGTAACAAGTGATGTCATTCTTTGGGGATGGTTTCCGCAAACAGAGAAAATAAAATTTTTTTATTAAAAATGGACTGAGTAAGGAGTCATTAGATGATATCTTATTGACTCTTGAGACGCATTCTTGTGGATTTGTGCATCATGAACTTCTTAATTTGTGGAATCTCTTCAAGGATGAAGAAAAACGTTACAGTCTTGGGAATCTGACTCTAAAAGACCCTGTTTACCAATTTATAAGAAAATTGGATGGGAAGCTTATCCTCGACTCATAAAAGGCGTTTAAGCCATTACTAAACGTTAAACCAGAGGCTGATGTGAGCCATATCCACAACAATATGTAGATATTATCTTCTTCTTCTTCATGTTCTTCTTAAATTTTTTTTTCTTTTGAACAAGGGCGATCCGGAAGGAGTACTATGGCTTTAATTAGTTGTGGAGCCCCAACCTTTGGACGTTGGTCCTTAAAAAAAGTTGTGTACTGTAACACCCCAACTTTTGGATAAATAACAGTATTGTCCTAAATGTACTATGTTTGTGTTTTTTTGTGTATTATAAAATTTATTTGACTATTTCGTGATTATATTTGAGTGTTTTGTGTGATTTACTCCAGGTTAGGAAAATAATAATTTTTGGGCCGGGAAAATCTTATTTTAATTATTCGGAGCTGGGGGATCTTACTAAACCCAATTCCGAGTGATACGAATATTAATCTTTTAATTTTTAGGATTTAAGCTGCAATAAAATAATTTTATATTATTATAATATTATTTTATTTAACAAGACTCTCTTGTCTCAAAATAGTAGAAATCTGCTCCAAAACGACCATGGACCCGAAAAAGTCTATGGGACCTGCATTTAGAGAAGCAATCAACGTTTCTGGCTAGACTAAATTCTAAGCCAATAGGAACAAGTCAACGATGTAGGCTTGAAAAGTTTGGACCAATAGAAATCAAGTCCACAAAAATGGTTAGACTTGTTAAGGTGAAACTAGAAAGCTTAACCAAGTTAACTTAAAACCTAACTAAGTTAGCATAGGAAGCTTGTTAAATAACTAAGTGAATTAAACCTAGTTAGCTATCTAGTTAAGTCCTAGTTAGAGAATGTTTTCAAAATATCAAGACAAACCTAGTTAACCTAAGTAACTATATAGTTAAGCTAGTAACTAAATAAACTAATCAATTTCACTTAAGTGTAACTAGAATTCATAAATGATCACTAACTTAGTTACTCCCTCCTTAGAGTAATTCGGCTAGAGCATTCAAGAACCATCAAGAAGAGCTTAGTCACTTGCATGACTAGATTTTACACCAATTAGAGACAAGCTTGGAGGCAAAGCTTTGATATCCAACCCTTGATCAAATCTAAGGCTATTAGGTGATAGGAGGAGTCAACAAAAGAGGCCACCTCCTTTGATGAAGCTCATGGCCAAGCTAGGTAAAGGAGAGCATTTTACTTCATTCTTCATCTTCTATCACTTAACCTTACTCTTTTCTCTCTTCAAGAACAAAAACTCACCATTGTTGTCTTTTGAGAGCCATTCGGCCAACACCCCTAAACCATACATCCACCCTTCTAAAATTGTATCCAACCTTATTTCTCAAATCTAAACATTATTCTAAGAATATCTCTAGTTGGAGGTTTCTTCAAAAAAATTCATCTTAAGCTTGAAAAATCACTTTGGAGATTTTTCCTACAAGGTGAAGATTCTTGTTTTTCATTTCTAACTTGATTTCTAAGGTTTTAAGCCATGATTGATCTATGGTTTATGATTTTCTCCTATAGTTATGACTCTTTGAATTTTTGTTTAAGATCTTTTAGGTTCTCTTAGAGGGTCACGAAATCATAGGAAGAAGAATAGAAGGAGTTATCTTCCTTTAAGGTAAGAGGGAGATTTAATCTCACCAACCTTGTGTGGTGATGAGAAAATAGATTATATGCGTGTGAAGAATCCATAAGGATTCATTTATGTGGTTGTTTAAATGCTTTCATTATTTGTGATTGATTATATTTGCTTGTATGTTTATAGCTTTAAAATATATTGCATGTGTTTATAAATGTATGATTATTAATTAGGATGTGATTAACATGTAAGGTTTGCATGAGTGTTCCAAAGAACACAAACATGGAGCTCACGACTTCACCATGAAAAAGAGAACCAAAATGTTCTCAACCATTTTCTAAAGGAAGGATTTAATGGAATTAGGTAAATTAATGAATTCCAAGATGATTTAGAAGATGGAAATGAATTAAAGATCAAATGCAAAGATTTTGTTAAATTCAGCCAACATGCCTTTTTAATGTGTAATTAACCCAATATTTGTTTTCTAAGTGTAGACTAGTTGTTTAACCTAAAAAGAATACATTTGCAATGGATTTTAAAGACTTAAAGAAGTAAACAAATTTTTATTAGAAATATAGTATAGAAGAGAAATAAACAAAACTCTTGAAAAATACTTACCATTGGATTTTAAAGTATGATAGCAATTTTCAAAGTGTATTTTGTAGTCATAAGACTAAACAAAGGAATTTTAAAGGAAAACAGAGAAAATATCACTAAGTAGAATTACTAGACAAGATACTGTCAAAATTGATTAAAAATGGTCAAGTAATATAGATCGTTTTCAGAAATAAAATTTATAACGTAAGGAAAATATTCTACGTAATTTAAAAGTATTAAAAATAGTTTACGTATATTTAAAATAATGATTTTTAAGCCTTACGGTTAAGAAAATGATTTAAAAATCTTACGCGATTGAGAAAACGATTTAAAAACGCTACGCGATTTTAAAAATAGCAAAATATATTTACGCAATTTAAAAGCATTTGTAAAAGTGATGCGATTGTGAAAATGTGATAAAAATTCTACGTGATTAATTGGAATAGAGAGTTTTGCTGCTGGGCCAAAGTGGTGGACCCGGACATGTTGAGATATGATACTGTCAAGTGGAGACGTACTATATTTGAGAATCTTGAGATTGAGGGCATTTTTGTAAATATGGTAATATTTTGAGACTAAGGGTAATTTTGTAATTATATTCATACATCAAGAGTTGTGCTAATTTGGTTCATATTGGTGATTGATTGACGAGACGAATTATACTGTGTTATCGGTGTGATAAGCGTAGTGTGGTTCACTGAGTGGACTTGGAGGCATTAGTGTGCGGAGTATTCCACATGTGGACAGTTGGTCACTCCTCTAGGTCGTGGTAACTGGCAACACACTAATAATCTCGACACGCACTATTCTTAATCGAGATCTTGTGGAGACTGTTTAGTACAATGCCTGTAGTGCACGACATGTTTGGACTGTGTACTACTACACAATGTTGGACTGTGGGCTATAGACACGATGTTGGACAGTGTAATAGTTTGGTTGGGCAGCCTGAGGTACTGATAGTTCTTTACGAGTCATTCTCTCTGATGTCTGTGTGTAGCTCCATGGAGTAGGAACGAGTCATATTGCATATACATTTGTGACATGCATCATAATGTTATTATTTGTGATACTATATGATGTGTTAAATTGTGTTATTATATTGTGGTATGCATTATTGTGTTAAATTGTATCGTTATTTATGATGTCATGGTATGTTTTATTGTATAAAACTGTGATATTTGTTGTATTGTCGTTTTCTTATTTGCCATGTTGGTATTGATGTAGATTGTGTCACCTCTTTATTTGTATGTGTTTTTGTATTATTATTTTATATCTGTAAAGAGTTTGAGAAAGAGGTAGAGGAACAACCTCTAGAGATTCTTTACCCCGAGGATCAGCAGATGGACGATTAGTTTGACGAAAGCGAGCTGTCAGATCATCCATACCATCTAGATTGATCTTGTGGTGATGGTGTTGCCAGGATTCCTAAGTTTTGTGAGACTGGAGTTTCACGAGGGCTTAGAGGCCTGTCGACTGTGCGAGGATCGAGGATCCGTGATCTACTTGGGACATCTGACTGTGTCCCTGCGTGGAGAGTTTGATGCGGAGCCTGTTTTTACTACTACTTTATATTTACATTTAGAGATGCCTTTGGAGTTGAGACGTCACTGGGGAGGACTTTTCCGTATCCCTAGTGAGATTAGTATTGTATCAATAGTACAGACTCTTGTCCGTAGAGCTGTGAGACATCCTGGATTTCTATCATCCGAGAGTGATCCTTCAGAGGGTTAGAAATCTTTGATGTGCACTTGGGCATGTCTATGTTTTGTATTATACTAACTCTTTACTGCTTTATTTAAATATTTTGTAGTTGTAAATTATTTGTACAACTTAAGACAAAATCATATGTATATTATGTGTGTGATAACAGTTTGTTTTATTTTATATTTCGTGTTATTTTATTTAATGTTATCCTGTATAAAAGGAAAAATTTTACAACTCATATCACTTATGTATCAAATGTTTTGTAACTTGGGTAGATTTTATTTTATTGCATGATAAATGTGACATCCCCACAAGGGTGTTATGTGTACCATGCTCTATAGAGAACTGCACTCCATAACCTAATGTTTACCATCTAGGCACTATGGAGTTGATGGACAGGCAGAAGCGTCCCACTCTAGTTATTAGTTAGAAGTAACCCGCAGCTGCCAAAGCGTATGAGGCATCTGAGCTTGATCATCTCTTTTATTAGAAGGGGCTCTCAGCGTCCTAGGATGGGATATTCTGGATCTTGGACATTACGAGTTTCAGATTTTAGCATCTTTGTTAATATTACGAGCTCAAGTGTGAGCTCTCCAAGTTCCAGACCCAAGATGGAAACCCACGATGGTTTCTTCTTTCTCTTTTCTTTGAATAAATGGATGTGAGTGTCTATTGCACTAGTGACACGCAGTTTAAAAATATGCCACTACTGCACTCATGACGCGCAGTATAATGATATGCCATGAAAACTGTACATAAAGCTATGTCATTATTTACTATTATATTTCTTTTATCTTTGTATGATTTTACTGTATTTTAGTTTTGGACAGACGATCCTTTAAGCAGGATCCTTCAGGGGTTTCTAGACTTCTTTATCCTGATGGTTTTCTTGAAGTAAAAAAACAAACAAACAAACAAACAAAAACAAAAAAAATAAAAAAAAAAGATTCTGTGTTTCTTAATTTCAAACTTTTCTGACAACAACCAACCTACCCTTATAGGTGCTATTATTACCCTTTCCATTCTTTTTCCTATTTAAACGCTCCATTTTCTCCACTTTCCTCCAACTCAGAATCATTCAAAGGGAATGTGAGTATAGAGATGGAAGGTGTTTCTGTTCGTCGACTTAAAAATATATGTGTATTTTGTGGGTCTAAGTATGGGAAGGGTTTAGAGTTTGTAAACGCAGCTACTGCGAGAAATATTCATCTTGTATATGGGGGAGGTTGCCGTAGGTTAATGAGAGCTGTATCACTTGCTGCATATTTCTTAGAGAGATTGACCTCCTACCATATATGAGAATTTGTGAAAAACCTTAGGTATTCTTTGAGAGATAGGATGCCTTTGGGACTAACTAAAACCTTGATCAACATAAGGTTGATTTGAAAATCACTTGTAAAGTGATGGTGAGAGGTTTTAGGTATGGAAATGCTAGTTACATAATTCTTGCTACCTTGTTGGATAGGTGAGGCTAAGACTTGTATGTATTAGTATTGGGTTGTCTTAATTGTGAATTGAGATAGTTCTTGAATATTTAGTTTTCAAACTTGTTAATTACTATTTTCCATGTGTTGTAACCTTATATGGTGTCCACAACCATTTGGCCAGAGAATTACAAGAAATGACCTTAAGGAGATAGGGGATTTGAAATTCTTGTAGCGACAATGCTATTGTGGTCAGGGTTATCGATGTTTGGGGGTTGGAATTAGTACTTTTACCTTGTGAGGGGAAACAAGTCCACACATCATTAGGTAATGTCAGGGCTTAATTGCCTATCCTACCCAGTATATACAAGGGAACAGAGGTTCCTAGGGAATAAGTAAGTATCTTGTGTTTTCAAAACTTAAAATCTGCATTAGCATTGCACATTCATTATATTAGGACTTTGTTTGAGCATAAACATACCTTATAACATAAGACATTGCATTGTTGACAAATGTATGGGCAGTTGTCATTGCTTGATTGGTTGTTCGTTCAATAGTATCATAGGATTGTATGGGTGATCTTTTGATGTTATTGATTTTTGGATATTATATTACATAGAGTATAATTAATTATTCAGTTAATTTATTTGTTGTGATTGATTAACTGCTAGTCTTGATATGCAAATACTAAGAAATTATGATTTCTCACCCCTGTATGTTCCATGTAAATCTAGGTGAAGACCCTCCAAAGGGAAAGGGCAAGGATAAAAAGAAGCATAAGACTTAGTTTAATAGTTTTACTTCTTGTTGAACTAATTTGTATATTAGTACCTTTCTGGTTATATGTAAAAACTTATGTATACAATATGGCTTGTTAGCCAATGATGTATATATATATGATTTTTTTATCATTCGAGACTTTCTATAATGGCTATAAAGGTTATTATAGATTTTTTTATGTATTTTTAGAAATGATACGTTTAACGCGATTTATCTTGAAATATTCCATTTATTTTATGATAATTGTATTAGGGTGTTACATGAATCTCCTTCCATGAAGAAGATAACCTCCAACCTTAGCTCCCCTAGCTTCCTCTCAACCCAGAAATGAAAACCTAGTCGCAGCTTTCTAACGTAGAACAAGCTCTCTTTTAGAAATCTAATAAAATAGTATTTATAGACTAAATTTACACTGTCACGTTGTGGCGTGAACCATCTGGCGCCATGATATGTGTCAATTTAGGTCACCATGCCACGATATTCATTCCTTTACGTCATGCCGCTCAAGCTACAGGTTTCAGTATGCTACTATCTGAATGCACCACGTTGCGACACTAACATGCCTGCACCACGGCGTGAGATGTTGAACTTTACACTTGGCTTTCTCTTGGCTTTTCTTATCCAATGTTGGTTCAAATCTTCCACCAATCTGCTTCTTTGCAACTATTCTTGCGATAGAAAAATTACCAAATTACTAAAAATTGAAAATCCACTTAATTAATTGAAGAATATGCATAATTTGCTCAAGATCATATGGGAAGATATCAAGATTGAATTTGAAAAATATAAGCATAAAACCTTCCATATATGCATAATAACAAGGATTAAGCTATCAATAGAGAACAAATATAGGGCACAAATAACTACACTTCATGTAATTATTAGACACCCTTCAAACCAGATTGCATAACTTCTTCCTCTAAGGTTGTATTTGCATGAGACTAGTGGTATTTTGAAGCTAACATGTAAGGCTATGAGTGGTAAAAATTTCAAGAAGTTTGCACTATTCATGCAATCCCAATTCTAGTTTAAAGTCAGGTTATATTCTAGGAAAACAAGTAGTTACCTTGTTTCAGCCTCTGCATTTTGTTGCATAACTTTGGCTACACTAAGTTAAATAAGGTGAGGTTTATGGCATTTGAAAGATATGAGATAAGGCTATATGCCTATAAAATTTCAAAATGTTAGAAGTTAGGATGTATATTTTGTGCATTCTTGAAAATTAGGCTTTCTAGGTGAGCAGAGTAGTTGCCTAGGAAGTTTATTTTGGGAAAGAGGATTTCCTTACTTATCAGAATCCCTTATACATGCCTAGTAAAGTGTGTTGGCATACTAGTAGGGGTATTTCATTGAGAAAATGATTACCTTGCATATATAGGAAAGTTTAAGGCTTTAACCATTCTATAAGTTAGGAATTGCCTAAAGTAGGTATCCAAGACCTTAAGTACACTAAGGTGGCATATTTTACTACTTGTGGTGTGATAATGGTACAAGTTAGATGCAAGTATCATAAGTATGATTACTTAACTAGAATCATGGAATATGCTCCTTTGCTGAGAGTACATGTTTACTAAAGTTTAGTACTTCACATGATTAAAGAGAATTATGTAATGAAATAGTGTAGCGACTTTGTATGAGTTATACATAATGTTGCATGGTTTCCTGTGTAACACCCTAATCGTAGATACTATAGTATATTGTTATTATACTTAAGTAAATAGAATCAAGGGTGTCACTTATAAAATTAAAACATAAAACTTAAAAGATACTCATAACCTGTAAAACAAATATAACACGTACATATATAGAGCCTTGACAAAGTAAGAGAGCAAGATATTTTACGCATCTAGCAACTTGCTCACACCACGAAGCTATCTAATATGTCTGAGATTACAACCTTTTACAAAAAAAATTGATTACAATCACTTAATTACATAACCATTAATATAAATACAGAACTTAATACAAACTAAGAAAATATATAGAATCATATAAATCTAAACTTATACTTGAGCGCTTCCTTTGCTCCTATTGTGGTCTACCTCTGGATTTATCATGGAAACATAAAAAGAACTGAAGTGAGAATGTATAATTCTCAGTATTAAGTTTATAAAACGTGATATCATAATAAATCCAGCTACTATGATTAAAACAAGTTATATAAATAATAAATAGAAAAGTAACGTAATCCAAAACGTAGTCTTTTCATTTCTAAAGTAAACAATTCATTATATATATATATATATATATATATATATATAGTAAATATTGATACCTATATTGCATAACACATATCTTATTAAAACAATTAACTTACATATTCCCAAGAGTACTTTTTACCTTTAATCTTTATTCTTCCACGGAGTAGTATAGCAACTACTTGTCAATACTACCTTTAGTTTCCTTTACATTTTTAAATATTAGGACAATCACCCATTAATAATACTTAACATGCATAAGTAGGTTAATTCACTTATAGCTATAACTTTTGCCTTATTAGTGTCTTATTAGTGGTTGAGTACACCTTTAATTACCGTAGTGATTGTTACCAATTTGATTGCCTTAGTGGCTACTACCACTTTACTCACCTTAGTGGCTACTACCACTTTAATTATTTTAATTGCTATGATAACTCCATAGAATGTAGTTATTTGTGCCTTATTTCTATGAATTATTAATAGCTTTGTCCTTGTTGTTAGGCATTGTCGGAAGGCTTTGGCCCCATTTTCATGAAAAAACCATATTGATGTCTTCCTTGCCAATCTTGTTGAAATTCTTCCTGATCTTTGATTGGGTTGAGTTTGACTACATTTGTATTTGACTAGTTGATTTCTCAATTGCAGGATAAGCCTAAAAACACTAACTTGATGCAAGCCAAGGCCTTGCATTGGAAGAGAAATCACAAGACAAGTTCCAGGGGATCACGCCGCGGCATTGATATGCTTACATAACAGAGTTCTACTCTTTGCCAGTGCACCCTGATAACCCGAGGCTTTAACATCGCAGCGCAAGGAAGTGAATGTCGCAGCATTGGTGACCTAACTTTTTTACGCGCTGTGGCGCGTGTTGTGTAACTATGCGATGTGAAACGCGAAATTTGTGGGCCTATAAATACGCTATGCAGATTTCAGCTCTCTCTCTCTCTCTCTCTAGGTTTCTCTCTCTTCTCTTGGAGAACTTTTATTTTTACTCTTTTAGCTTTGATCTTTTGGAGAACCCAGCAGCTAGATCTTCATTTATAGGCTGAAAGAAAGTTAAAGAAGCCATGATTGGAGGTCTTCTTCATCTTGGAGGAAGATTTAAGCTTCAAGGCTCACCCCATTAGGCTTCATCTTCTGTTCGTTCTTCTTTCTCTCTTCTATTTATCTTGAATATGAATTTTTGTAATACATTTTCGTATTCGATAAGTAGCTAAGTTGTGTTTAGGGTATTCTTTGGATCCCCCTATGAATATTGAATGATTTGTACTCTTTTGAGTTTATATAAATGATTTGGTTTTTGTTCTATCAAGTGGTGCTTAATGCTCTTACTTGTTTGACCGGTATTTAGGTGATTTGATGAAATCTAATGAGCCTAAACATAGGACTTTGGGTTTTAGATCATACGTATGGTAGATGCATGTTTGATTTCATTCTAATAGTAGGATGAATTAATTCGCTAATGGGATAGACATATACCCTTTAGCCATGCATAATCATATTTGAGAATCAATCATAATGTTTATTGTTTGCTCTGGTTCTCATGGACGCATAGTGAACTAGGCACATGACATAGGGTTAATCGTCCTAGACATAGGCTTTTAACTAAGTTAATTTCTCAGGCTAACCTAATCTAATCATTTATATTACTTGAAAGGATTGCATGTTATCAAAGTATGGGTTGAAAAAAAATTCCCTATTTTCTGAACCATACCTTTATCTTTCCTTTATGCTTTATAGTTTAATTAATCAACCTCTTTTCCAATTTATGTTTACTTGAATAGAATTAGTTAAGCTGTAGGTCAGTACTTAGCTTTAGAGAGTTACTATATTCCCCGTGAGAATGATCTCTACTCATCATTTTTATTACTTGAGCGACACGTGCACTTGTGGTTAGCAAAAGGAGTTACCCACCAACAAGGTTGGCATAATTTCGGTCAACAAGTTTTTGGCGCCGTTTCCAGGGAGTTACAGTTAATTTTTGTATTGCTAATATTGATAACGAGCTTTGTTAGTTCTAATTCAAGTCTTTTCTTTTATTACATTTTGATTTAATATTTCATTCTTTTGTGAATAAGGTACTACTAATGGCAAAAAACAATGATCATACAAGGCCTTTGAGGAAGTTTGATAATCCTTAAATGGAAAATCTTCAATCAAGTATCAAACGGCCTCCCATCCGCGCAAATAATTTTGAGATCAAACTAGCCATTATCCAAGTGATTCAGACATCTGTACAATTTGGCAGTTTGCAGAACGAAGATCCCAATGTGCATTTGTCAAACTTTCTAGAGATCTACGACACCTTCAAGTACAATAGAGTCTTAGAAGATGCCATTCACCTCAGGCTTTTTCTCTTCTCTTTTAGAGATCGAGCTAAGAGTTGGTTGCAGTCTCTACCTACAGGATCTATAACTACTTGGGCGGATATGTTCAAAAAATTTCTCAACAAATACTTTCCTCTGGCCAAGACTGCTGAGTTGGTCAATGACATCACTTCATTCACCCAATCTGAATCTGAATATGAATCCTTGTATGAAGCCTGGGAGAGGTACAAGGATCTGCTTAAAAGGTGCCCACACCATGAAATTCCTCCTTGGCACCAGATTTACTCTTTCCACAAAGGTCTACTACCTCATCATTGTCCAATTGTGGATGCGTCTGCACGTGGTTCATTATTGAGTAAATCTTTTGATGAAGCTTACCAACTGTTGGAAGAATCGGCCACCAACAGCTACTAATGGCCTTCAGCAAGAAACACTCAAAGGAAGTAGCTAGAGTTCATGACGTGATGCACTTACATCTTTGTCGGCTCAAGTGGCATCATTAGCGAACAAGTTTGACATTTTGGGTACAGGCCCTAATCAAAGGCCCTTCGTGTTGTGTGATCGATGTGGGAACAATCATGTCACTGATAGTTGCCCATCCACTTTGGAGAGTGTTCAATATGCGAAAAACTATCAATATCTCAGAACAGCCCCTACTCACAGCAATATAATCTTGGGTGGAGAAACCACCCTAATTTTTCATGGAGGGACAACTAAAGGCCAGCATCTTCATCTATTGGCAATGAGAGGCTACCTTTTCCTCCTTGTTTCTCATCGTAAGTAAGGCCACCTATGCAAGAAAGGAAGCCAGCATTGGAAGATATGTTCATGTAATTTATCGTGAAAATTGATTCATACATGACTAAAATCGATGCTCATTTAGCCAAAAACGATTCTCTTCTTTAGAGCCAAACATCTTCAATCAAGGCTCTTGAAACTCAATTGGGGCAGCTAGCTAATGCAATGAACAATAGGCCCCTGCGGACTTCTTCAAGTAATGATAGGAAGACCTCCATCAAATAAGTTCCCCCAAGTTGAAGAAATAGAAAAAATCCTGCCTGGACTATAAAAAAAAGGGCACCTTTTTAGGATGGATTCACCAATGTGTTTAATTCTTATGTTTTGAGTCTAGTATGTTGTGTATTGGATTTGGTAAATTCATGTTATTTTGTTGATGCATGCATATGTTAAACCTACTAGATAATTTTTATAGGTGGTGGAGGCCTCATTGAGGCCAATGTGGATGTTGGTGGTGTCTGTTGCAGAATGTTGTAGACATACCTCTCACACCAAAGTGCTCGCTTTATTACATCATGGTGTTCTAGTCTCTTCCCTATCAGGGTTGGGAGACAAAGAGCTCAGTGTTGCGACGTGGGTTTGTGAACGCCGTGGCAGTAAGTTTACTATATCAAAAAAAGGGGGGAATTGAAACGTTTGTTTCACAGATGCGTGCCGCAGCGTTGGTTTGTTCATTGATGATCACATATTTATACATTAATAAACCCTCATTTTTAGTCATTTACACTCTCCATGTACTTAATTGATTAAGCCTAGTTATGTTTTGTAAGTTTGGACTCAAATTGGACTTAATTGATTTTTTCAGCACTATTTTGGTCTTATGTTGTTTCTGTATTTCGGCCATATCTTGAGTTCTAAATGTCTGATAATTATGAATTTTACCTTGTAGGAAAGATAAGAGAGAGCTCTACAACTTTGATGAAGAGCTCAAAGTCTCAATCAGACATCTAGTAGAGCTAATTGGGCGTGGAACACAGAACACGAGTTTTGTGTCTGAAACCTGAATAGTGTACCGTAATCAGAGCATAACTCGGGCTGTAATAATTATTTTGGGTTGAAATTTGGACATTTGAAAGTTAAGGCCCAGATCTAAAACTTTCATGTTGAACACAAAACTTGATTCGGGCTCCTTAATAGTGATATTGGGTCTGAAAGTCAAAATAGAGGTGCTGAAACTGGGCCTGAACAGTCTGTAGTAATTGGATCATATCTTGGGTTGTAGGATGAATTTTTGGGTGATTCTAGAGCCATTGGAAAGCTTAGACAATTTCCTACAACTTTCATGAAGATGACTTTTCCATTTGATGACAGCATCAATGACTTAAGCAATGAATTATTTCAGAGACAAAGAATCTCAATAATTCAACTACTCATCCAATCATCCAACCACTCATCCAATCATCCAACCACTCCACCCACTCATCCACCTACTCTTAATCATTCTCCTTGTCATTTTGTATCTCTACTCCTCTATAAAAGGCATCATGAGCTGGATGTAGAGGGGGGTTACGCACTTGGTGTTAGGCTTAGTTTGTTACAAGTTATGGTTATGCTTGTTTCTTGTTTTACTTTGTTGTAATTTTCTCTTGTTCTAAAGTGAAGCTATGTTCATCTTTCTCTTCTTCTCTCTTTCTTTCTTCTTATCCATGAGTAACTAAATTTTCATCTTGCTTGGGTGAAAGAGTGAAGCTCTTGGTAATGAAATAAGGTTAGATTATTTTATTTCTTATGCTTAAATGATATATTATTAAATGAACATTATATGTGTTGTATTTTGTTTCCAATCAATTTAGAAACCTTCTTTGTTAATGGAGATCTTGATTTATTGTAGACAATAGGATTGGCACAGTGAATGCTTGAACTCATTTACAAATGTTGGTAGATAATTAAAAGAATCATAATATGATTGCATATATAATTGAACTTTGAATGTTATATTTTCTGATTGGAACCTCCGTTGTGTGTGGATTTCAATTGAGTTAAAAAGAGAAATAATCTTACCTTTAATTTATTACCAAGAGTGGTTCTCCTAACCCAAGCAAGCCTTTAAATTCATTTGTGAACTTGCTTTATTACTTTTGGTGTTGTGACAAATCCTCTTCTTATCTCAATTAATTTTTCTTCATCAATTCCCTGTGGATCGACCTCGGACTCCCGAGAAATTTATTACTTGAGACAACCTGCACTTGGGTTTGCATCCTTTAAAATCCCGCAGTCATTCATGTCACTGCGTTCTAGGCATATTTTGCTTAAATAAGAGAATAGGGTTTGCGCTGCAATGCAAACCCTTCACTTCCCTCATCTCTACATTTTCTCTAAGTTTTTCCCTTACCATTTCTCCCGCAATCCCTCATTTCTGTTTTCGTGCATCCCATTTCAATCTCCATCTCCAAGTATGTGATTTTCTCCTATTTCACTTTTTATTTTTGTATTTTATTTCTGTTTTAGTGATTGCTTAGTTTTAGGTTCTTTTTAGTTGGTTTTTATCTTAGTTAGTATGTATTTTGTTTAGTATTATGTTTGCTTTTGTGGTTATTGAGTTACATTGTGGGGTGGGGGCTGTTTTGGACTAAGTTTGTGTTCGAATTGTTCGTGCGTGCCACGACATGGATAGCTTACGTCGTGGTGTTAATTTGAACTTCTTTAAGTGTTGCAGAGTGGCAAGTTCATGTTGCGACATGGGTCAAATATGTTTGAATGCCGAGGCGCTGGCACCAATGTCGTAGTGTTGGTTAGAATTCTTTGAATGCCACAATGCTGGCATCAGTACCGCAGTGTTGTACCCATATTTTTCTAGATATTGACTGTTTTAACTATCTTATTAATTTCATTGCTCAATTCTGACCCTCTCATGTCTTTTCCAAGTATATATACTTGCTAAATGGGTCCTAAACGAGTTAGGCGCAAGAGCAGAGAGCAGCCCAGGGAGCCATCTCCTCCCTGCGAGTATGACAACACTAGATTTGTTTCGGCGAGTGCGCAGGAACGCTTTGGGACTTTGGTCTCAAAGAGTGCCATTGTTGAGAAGAGCTTCAGTTTCAGGGACTCCATGCAATCTAACATCGAGGCTACCATCCATCATGATCAGTGTGGGGAGTTTGCCAAACACCCCAGCAGGGCCCCAATTCCCTTGGTTCATGAGTTTTATGCAAACCTCGTATTCACTCACCAGGAGTCCACCACCGTCGGCGTGCGGAGGCGCTGAGTTTCTTTTTTTCCTGAGTCCATTAGAGTGGTGTAACATCCCGAAAATTAATAATTTTAGGATAAATGATCATTTTACAATATTTGGAATTTTTAGGAATTTTTCTGGATTTTTCTGAGAATAAGGAATATTTTAATATTATTTTTCATTTTACGTGCACATTGGGCAGAGTTAGCAAAATGACTGTAACGCTCCCAAAGTTGGAAAATTTTATTATGAATAATCATTTTCTAATATTTGTGTTTTATGAGAATTCTTTCAGAATTTTTCAGAAACGACGAATATTTTAATATATTCTTCGTTTTGCGTGCATATTGAGCAGAGTTGGAAAATGACTGTAATGCTTCAAAAATTGAAAAAATGATAAGACGAATAGACATTTTATAATATTTGCAATTTTTGATAATTTTTTGGGATTTTTCCGGAAACGTCGAATATTTTGATATATTCCTCATTTTACGTGCACGATGAGCGAAGCCGAAGAATCGATATATTTTTTCTGAGAACCTTGAACTATGGACATGTCGACGGGGGATCTTACTAAACCCAAGGCTGGACATAATTTACGAGGTTTCATATTTTTTGAGAAATTTAGCAGTCAGAATAATAAAACGCTGTGTAAATTTCATCTGTCAGATAAATTAATACTGATTTCTGTCGACTGTAACTATTTTCCATTGGAAAATAGCATGCATTAGAAATCCTATCACCTTATCCTAATGCAATCCACTTTATGTCAAATCAAATCCACTTTAATTCAAATTTGTGTGTTTTTTCAAAGCTTCTTTGAGAAGCTTTGACCACCAAATGACCTAATTACCCTTGGCTTGCATGAGAAGCCAAATTTTTCCCCTCACTCTCTCCTCTATTCAGCAGCCCACACTAGCCAAGGAGGCCAAAATTGTGACTTTCACACTAAACCTAAACCCATCAAACCCTAATTCACTTTACCTATCACTTTCTCTCTCTTCACTTCATCTTCTTCATCTTTTCTCCTCCTTCTCTCTACCTCCACCATGAGCACGAAAATGGCAGCCCCTCCTCCTCCGTTTTTGTTCATCTTTTCTCCTCTCCAAGCCCATTTCTACACTTGCCTTCACCTCCTCTACCTTCTTTGTGTAGAAAGTTTCTCCATTTTCCATTTCTACCTCCATTTTCTCTCCACCTCTTCTCTTCTTCCTCCTCTTGAATCCGAAAATGGCAGCCACCACCACCATTGTTTCTCTTCACTTTTCTCTCCATAAACACCATTTTTATACTTCTCTCAACCTCCTCTACACTTTCTCTTTAGGAAATCTCTTCAAAAATCTAACCTTTCTACCTCTCCTCCTCCAAATCCGAAAATCACCCTTCCATGGATGACCAAGCTTTTTAATTTTTCTCTTCACTAAACACATTTATACACTCATCTTCATCTTCTCTACAAGTTTCATTTAGAAGGTTTGCTCAAAATCCAACCTTGTCTCCATTGTCTTCCAAGGTAAAGATTCTTGATTTCTCTCCATTTTCTTCTCATTTTCGTTTTCCTTGGTTACTATGTGACCAAGGGCTTCTATTTTTGAGCATTGATGTGTGATTTGAGTGATTTTGAACACTCTAGGGTTCTTGGGAGAGTGGAATTCAAAAATCACCAAAAAAGAATCTCAAGGAGTTCAAGCTTAAGGCTTTAGGTAAAATTCTTCACATTCACTTCTCAATTTCGTTTTCCTTGGTTACTACCAAGGATCATTCTTTTCAATCCTTAGTTTGTAAATATGAGAATTTGACCACTTTATGGTTCTCTTGAAGGTGAAATCCGAAAATTGCAAATCAAGGAACCAAGGAGTTATTTTCTTACATTGTCTCCTCTAGGTAAGAGGGAGACTACTCACTTCAACCACTTATGGTGGTGAGGAGACTTTGTATGTATGTTGATGGAGAAATCCATCCTTGTATGCTTCTTGTATGCTTACTTGAATTGTAAAAATTGTATGATCTAGTATTCTTGAATTTGATTAGTACTTGATTATGCTCTTGAATATGTTTGATGTATTGATTGTGCTTGATCATGTTGGGGTTGCTAAATGGAAAATTTGGAGTTTCCTACCTCAACATGGTGCCACGGTTTTGATTAGAAATTAGGGGTGAATATTGGTTTTTGTATACAAGTGAAATAAGACTTATGTAATCAAAGATTGAATGATAGTATTAACATTAATGAATGGAAGACTTTAAGAGTTTAATATCCAAGAGGGGTGCCACGATTTTGGTCTTGGTAAAGAGACAAATGGATTAATTTTGATTAACTAAGTTTAAGTGAATTAGTGTTAAGAAAACTAATGCATAAAAGTAGGAAGAAAAATTGGACATTGGACATCATGAAGCCACGGTTTTGGCATTGAATCTTGGGTAATTGGATTGATCTTAATGAACTAAAAACTTAAGTGGATTAATAACAAGAAGTTAATACCTAAAAGAGAAGGAAAGATTGGACTTTGAAGACTCAATGATGGCCACAGTTTTGGCTTAAGCAATAAGGCAAATGGAATGACCTCAATACATTAAGCTTAAGTAAATTGATCTTAAGGAATTAATACATAAATGAGAAATAAAAAGTGGAACTTAGAAGACCTATGGTTTTGGCATGGACCTTAGGCAAATAAATTAATCTTGTGAGAAATGGAAATTGCGTAATTAATTATCAAGTAACTAACACATGATATGTGAAAGAATGAAATTTTAAGGATTAAGGAAGGCCATAGTTTTGACTTGGAATCATAAGGGATGAAATTGACTTTGGGGGACAAAATCTCAGTGATTTGATAACTAGAAACCATTGCATAAAATGGAGAGGAATAGAGATTCTAAGGACCTTGAGAGGCCACAGTTTTAGAGAGAGAAAGATTTGGGTACCAGTGATGCCTTGGTGCATCCTTGGAGATTGAGGAATTAGAGATTTACCTAATTGTTAATAAAGCAAAGGAATTAAATTGAATGATGACATTTTGGAAGACCATAGTTTAAAGGGTTATTTACCCTAACCTTCTCATAATTAACCAAAGACTTAAGACTTTGAAAATAAGGATCCCAAATAGGGACATTCGGGTATTTGATAAACCATGAATACTTAATGATGAGGATAAATTGAATTAATCCCGTATAGAACCAAAATTAAATGATTAGTATCAAGAGACTAGTGAATAATATGAAAAGGAATTTAGAACCTTGAAGGCATGTGGGGCCAAAGTTTCTAAGGGTTAGTTGGCCTAAAGATTGCATAATTGACTAGATCAAGGGACTCGATCAATTTAATAGAATGGAACTCTACGATAATCTCTTAAGACTTATCAATATTCGAATTGGCCTAATTGTGGCATATTATAGAAGATTGTGTATTATGAAATGTTTGTGAACATGATTGTGCATGGAGCCATCATGCATTAGACATTTGCTCAGTCAATGACTGTTAAAGGGCTGAATGAGCCTAGGATCAAGCATGAGTCTGCATGTATTTTTATAAATTGCTCAGTCTCTGACTGTTAAAAGGCTATATGAGCCTAGGAATGAGGATTGGATAGTGTGGTCTATGATGGATCTCTGGGTGCGTCAGGGTGCGGTGATCCCTCTTGTGATGATGTTATCACATTGTAAAATACCTCTAGCCGGAAAGCCGATTGCAACGCACTGACGAGGAACCGACAATCACTACTCTCCTTATGGTAAATGAACGAGATTTGAATAGTGCGATCTTGTGGGAAGGGTCTAGGGGGCATCAGGGTATGGTGATTCGTCAGTATATATATACCCCTGTGATTTCTGGCCATGAAGAACCTTTGCAACACCTTGCGGGTGCCCCGACGAGCATATTCTTTTCGTGGTCCGGCATAGACTGTTTAAGGGGGGCAAAAACTACCGGAACGTTCATGTTACTGGACGTTCATGTTTTAAATAGAAAATCTTGGTACCAAGTGCACATGTATTGTGAGTCGGCATTGTGAGTTGGCATGGATAGTCGGCATTGTGAGTCCACATGTCTTATGTCATTCTTTTATATGATAAATATACTATTATGATCTTGATGCTAGGATTATCTGAAATGTTTTAACTGTTTAGTATCTGAGACCTTGTTGAACTGCTTGTGTTGTAAATTCTGCTACTACTATTGATAAATATATGAACTGTATTGCTTGGTGGGCACTTTGCGCCGTGCTGTTTTCTTACTGCCAATAATGGTAATGAAGGATGGGTGTCTCACCTCTTTCCTGTATTTCTGTGTTCCTGTTTTATATTTGTATTTGATAAAAGATCGTGAGGAAGATGAAGAGGGACCACACAGTGGTTGATTGGCTTGAGCGTCTGGACAAGATTTCTTCGATTATGTAAGAGTGTAGCTGCGTGGAGGCATTGATGCCTGTCGTGTCAACTGGGACGCCGAGCGTCATGTACATATGGGGTTACGGCTTTGTCTGTTGGTAGTACCCATCCCTGGGTTACTACTTTTCCCCCTTTTAGTGTTTTTATTCCCGCTGCATTTTATTGGACTCTGTAATTATTATGTTCTCTGTTATCAGTGATTTGTGTAAATTGACTATAAAATATATATAAGGAATATGATTTTATTTCAGTGGTTGTATTAAAGGTTGAGTATCTTTATATTTCATTCAAGGCTCGTATTTTCTACTTATACATATTGTTAAAAAAAATATATAGACTCTTAAGATTTAGAAGTTACATTTATCATGGTTGTGACACACTTGGATTTAGTAACTGTGGTGTAATGACGATTGTGCTGCGGTTGCTATTTGAAGGGGTGTTACAAGTGGCATTATCCTTGCCTTCTCCTCCCTTGATTTGTGAGTACCAAGAGTTCACCAGATGGGAGCCAGTGGAGGGGATCAACCTATAGGACGTCACCACTAATATTTGCACCTCGAGTCACAATCGGTCATCTAGACCATGTCTTAGTAGGGCCTGGTACTGTTTCATCAATACTAGGATTCTACCCTTCAACAACCTATCGGCAGTCACACGTGACAGAGCCATCTTGATATATGCCATGTTGCAGAGGTGCTCGATCGACGTGGCAGACATTCTATATATGCAGTTGTGGAGATCAGCTATATAGTCGCGTAGTCTTTTCTTCCCTTCCCTCATCCATGCATTGTGCTGGAGGTGAGTTGTGCCCATAGATCCGCATAAGGAGCTCACGAATGTCAAATAACCTTTTAATGAGTAGTTCATTGGGAGGGTTTGTGCAGCTCCCCCAACAACAGCAATGCCTCACAGGGGCTCGAGGTAGGCTCAAAGAGTAGCCCTTGAGGGCCAGATTCCCCAGAATGAGGATAAGCGGCGTGCCAAGATTTGCCAGGTTGCCACCATGCAGGCTTACACAGTTAAGACTATCAGGTGGCTAGCAGAGTGCCTTCAGATCTCCACTCACGACTTCCCCATCCCTCCATACCCACCCTTTGATGGTGCAGGCCCTTCTCATCAACAACAGTCACCCTACCCTCCTTTTGACGGTGTAGGTCCTTCACATCAGTACCAGGATCCTTCGACTAATCATGATGACAGTGGTGGTGATACGGAGCCATTTCCCAATGCTGATGATGACGAGTAGACTGATACATTCAGGACAGTCTCCATTATTTTATTATTATTTATTTTTCTTATGTATGATGTA
Organism: Ormosia emarginata; assembly: GCA_029884605.1. Classification (NCBI taxonomy): domain Eukaryota; kingdom Viridiplantae; phylum Streptophyta; class Magnoliopsida; order Fabales; family Fabaceae; genus Ormosia; species Ormosia emarginata. Next base: position 8,305,950 of record JAQQTP010000074.1, read on the forward strand.
TAGTAAGGACATTGTTTCCCTCAAGTTTGGGGGGGTGTCTTAGTATTTTGATATATATTGACTGTTTATTTATTTTTGTTGAAATATTATTAGTTTAATAATTGATATTTTTGGTAATATTTTTTGTTTATTATATGATTTGGTGCATGTAATGACTGATTTTTATGTTTGATATTATGAAATTATTTAAATGCTTAACATGACGCCATTGGCTAATGTAATGATTGCCCAATGATAATTAGGGATGCAAATTAACCTCAAATTTTTTTGTGAATCCTTATGCGATCTTAGAAGTATGCCAATCAATCTCGATTCTTTTTATGCATGTTGTGTTTTTCGTTCGTATGCTTGTTTAGGTTTGGATTGGATTTGAGTGCTTTTCTAAAGAATGTTTATGGTTAGTACATATGCAGATGTCTTTTATCTCTGAAATTGTTTTGCAACTCTCTTAAAGTGAAATATTAGATTGTGTATGATTGAGGAAATGATTAGGGCATCCTTTAGATCAATTGAGCCTTTCAAGCTTACCCTTACATGATGATGTCCTTAGGTCCCCTTTGAAGCTTGTTAATTGTTGGCCTTATTTGTTTTTCATTACCATTGTGTTCGTTACCATGTTAATCATTCTAATGCATGTGAAAGCATTGCATTTTCTTCCTACTATCAATGTTTGTTGAGTGCATGATATGTTGTTTCTTGAAATGAGTTCAGTGATTAGGGGTAGCAATATTTTCAAAACAAAAATGAGCTTGAAGGAACCAGATGCAATAAAAGAAAGAGAAAAAGATTGCTTTGTATAAGTATAATAAAAAGAGAGAAAAGAGACAAGCAAAGCAAATAAAGAAAGAAGAAAAGTTAAATATGAAAAGCATTGCATGGTTCTGGCAAGTTTTAATCTTTCACTGTTGAATACCCTACTATTTTCACTCGATCTCAAGTCTTGAAGTAGCCTATTTTTGTGCTCAATGTTTGTTTGTTACTCTTTCCCCTTTCTTCTTCACCCCATAACCATGACCTTACATTACAAGCTGATAAAGACCGTTTTGATCCTCAATTATGTGTGATTTACATTAGTGGAGAGAGAGTTGCATTATAATTTTGTGGATTCTTTTGATTTCTATCCATATGTTTGCTCATAAACTTATCTAGTTGAGTATGATTTGAATTGAAGAGGTTTTGCTTGCATATTTACGGAAATAGGTTATGCATGAGTTGAAGCTTTGATTGTTAGTATGATAAGGATTGTGTATGTATGGACCAGATCAAGAGGCATGTGTTTTCTTTGAGGTTTAATGCAATCATCATGCACTAGTGTTAAGCAGAAATTGTCTTTGCAAGTGTTGTCTGATTTTGTTTTACTCGAGAACTAGCAAAAACTTAGGTTTAGGGGTGTGATAACTCCATAGAATATAGTTATTTGTGCCCTATCTCTATGAATTATTGATTGCTTTGTCCTTGTTGTTAGGCATTGTCGGAAGGCTTTGGCCTTATTTTCATGAAAAATCCATGTTGATGTCTTCCTTGCCAATTTTGTTGAAATTCTTCCTGATCTTTGATCAGATTGAGTTTAACTACATTTGTATTTAACTAGTTGATTTCTCAATTGTAGGATGAGCCCAAAAGAACCAACTTGATGTAAGCCAATGCCCTGCATTGGAAGAAAAATCACAAGACAAGTTTCAGTGGATCACACCGTAGCATTGGTATACTTACGTCGCGCTGTTCTGCTCTCCACCAGTGCACCTTGATAACCCGAGGATTAATGTCGCGGCGCAAGGAAGTGAACGTCAAGGCGTTGGTGACTTAATTTTTTACACGCCGCGACACATATTGTGTAACACTGCAACGTAAAATGTGAAATCTGTAGGCCTATAAATACCTCTACTCAAATTTCAGCTCTTTCTCTCTCTCTCGGCTTCTCTCTCTTCTCATGGAGAACTTTTATTTTTACTCTTTTAGCTTTGATCTTTTGGAGAACCCAGCAGTTAGATCTTCATTTATGGGCTAAAAGAGAGTTGAAGAAGCCAAGATTAGAGGTCCTTTTTATCTTAGAGGAAGATTCAAGCTTCAAGGCTCACCCTATTGGGCTTCATCTTCTATTCCTTCTTCTTTCTCTCTTCCATTTATCTTGAATATGAATTTTTGTAATACATTTTCATATTCAATGAGTAGCTAAGCTGTGTTTAGGGTATTCTTTGGATCCCCCTATGAATATTGAATGATTTGTATTCTTTTGAGTTTATATATATGATTTAGGTTTTCTTCTATCATGTGGTGCTTAATGCTTTTACTTGTTTGATTAGTATTTAGGTAATTTGATGAAATCTAATGAGCCTAGACATAGGACTTTGGGTTTTAGATCATACGTATGGTAGATGCATGTTTGATTTCATTCTAATAGTAGGATAAATTGATTCGCTAATGAGATAGACATATACCTCTTAGCTATGTATAGTTATATTTGAGAATCAATCGTAATGCTTGTTGTTTGCTCTGGTTCTCATAGATACATAGTGAACTAGGCAAATGATATAGGGTTAATCGTCCTAGACATAGGCTTTTGATTAAGTTATTTTCTCAGGCTAACCTAATCTAATCTATTATATTACTTGAAAGGATTACATATTATCAATTGAAGTAGGAGATGAAAAAGAATTCCCTCTTTTCTTAACCATACCTTTATCTTTCCTTTATACTTTGTAGTTCAATTAATCAACCTCTTTTCCAATTTATGTTTGCTTGAATAGAATTAGTTAAGTTGTAGCTCAATACTTAGCTTTAGAGAGTTACTATATTCCCCGTGGGAATGATCTCTACTCATCATTTTTATTACTTGAGTAACCCGTGCACTTGCGGTTCGCAAAAGGAGTAACCCGCCAACAAGGTTGGCGTAATTTCGGTCAATAGGCTACTACCACTCATAGCTCAATTTTCATACAATAAAAATAGCATAATACTATAGTACATCACGTCTTTTTCATGAGCATGTCATTTCCACATCATAAATGCCATTATATACATATATTAATTATCAAATACTTAGGTATCATAATGCCTGTAACGCCCCTGAATATACCAACTACAGCGCAATCGTCATTACACCACAGTTACTAAATCCAAGTGTGTCACAGTCATGATAACAGTCATTCAAATTCTTAGGAGTCTATATATATATATATATATATTTGACAATATGCATAAGTAGAAAAATACGAGCCTCGAATGAAATATAAATATATTCGACCCATAATACAACCACAAAATAGAATCATTTCCTTTTTATATTTTATAGTCAATTTACACAAAGCACTGATAACATAGAATGTAATAATTACATAGTCAAATAAAATACAGCGAGAATAAAACACGTAAAAGGGGAGAAGTAATAACCCAAGGATGGGTACTACTAGCAAACAAAGCCGCAACCCCATATGCATATGACACTCGGCGTCCCAGTTGACACAACAGGCATCAATGCCCCCACGCAGCTGTACTCCTACGAAATCGAAGAAATCTTGCCAGGTTCCTAACCCCATCGGCAAGGAGTGGTTCCTCATCATCTTCTTTACGATCTTTTATCAAATATGAATATAAAACAAAGAATACGTAAATATAGGAAAGAGGTGAGACACCCGTCTTTCATTATCACTATTGGCAAAGAAGAAAATAGCACGGCGCAAAGCGCCCACCGAGCACAATACAGTTCATATATTTATCAATAACAACAGCGGAAATTATAACAAAAGCAATTCAATTCTAAGCAATAATCAGAGTCAATAACAACAGTGATATTTATAGTAAAGGTAGAACAACAGTAAGCAATAGCAGGCAGATTACAATAGTATTTCCAGAAATCAGCACAACAATCAGATAATCATTCACAGGTATTCATGCTCAACAGTTTATAAGACCAGTAATGAACGATGCACAATGCATGCTTTCCCAATTCCTACTCCATGGAGCTAGACTCAAACAAGCGGAGAGAAAGATCAGGAGACATGTCTGTAACTCGGCTGCCGAGGCCAGTGCTATCAATAAATTTTCTCGTGCACAATCATGGCATTGTACAGACATTCTACACTAGATCACGATATAGGACAGTGTCAAGTCCGGATCGTCGGTGTGTTTGCATCGGTTTGCCCCACGGCACAGAGGAGCTCTAAACTGTCCATGTGAGGGACCCGCACCCCGACGCCCCCGAGGTCATAACATGACCCACACTTGTCTACTCGCACCCGCACTAAGGTGTGTTCAATCTCCTAGGCAACTTGGCCTTACAACAGTCCACAAGACATTCACAATGCATAAGACTCTATGCATGAACATGTATGATCATCAATGATGCATTCAACATAAGCATTGCCTCAATGGCACATCATCATTTCTTATCTCATTGAATACTGAATCAATAACTGCATAACCCACATAGGGAATCACACTTGCATCAATAATTCTCACTAGTAATATATGTTCCTACATACTATTATTTCTATGTCATGGATCCAAGAATTTCATTTTCAAAATCGTTTCTTCTCTATTGGTATGAATACATATTCTTATTGCATTTAAGCAAAGCGAAATCCTTGAATCCAGAGTTTTTAGGTTATGTTTGAGTTACAAAGGACAAAGAACCATAATCTCAATCATTTCCAGCTCAAAAATCTCATTTTTGGGTCTTGGTAATCGATTACATCACCCTGGTAATCGATTACCAACGTAACAGAATCTCTGTAATTGATTACAATCTCATTGTAATCGATTACATGATTCCCAGAATCACGTTTCGTAACTTCAAGGCCCTTATAATCGATTACCAATTGGACAGAACCCTCGTAATCGATTACCCACAAGTTGTAATCGATTACGTGATTCCCAGAAGCACCATTTCATAAGATCATAGGCTTGGTAATCGATTACACTATTCTTGTAATCGATTACAAGCTAGACAGAATCTCATGTAATCGATTACACACAAGATGTAATCGATTACAGATTTTAATCACGATTTCGTACCCTTAAGAGCTTGGTAATCGATTACAAGCCCCGTGTAATCGATTACCACGCGTAAACTTGCAGAAAACAGAGTTCTCAGGTCCTTTAACTCAAACCAAACTAATCCTTATCATATTTAATCATCAAGATACTCAAATATACCTTCAAATCATGCAAGAGGCATCAATAAATCATACAAACCCAAACGAAATGCACTATCATGAAGAACAACATAAAAAATGAGAGAACTTTATACATGGATTCAGAAATCAACAACAACTCACATACAAGACATTCCCTTACTACCAAGATTGGTTGAAGAGGATCATCTCCCTCTTACCTATTTGGAAGACAACACAAGGTGTTACCTCTTCTTGCCCTAGATTTTCATTTTCCCTTCAAGAAGAACACCAATATGAGTGATTTCCATAATGTTCACTCAAACCATGGAAAAATGAGTTCTTGATCACATAAGTGACCAAGAAAAACGAAAATGAGAAGAAAGTGAAAGAAAGATTAAGACTTTACCTCCAAGCTCAAAGCTTTAGCTTCAATGGTGAAAAATGGAGGAAGAGGAAGAAGAAGAAGAACCAAGGATAACCACCAAGGAGAATAGTCTTGGAATGGTGGAAGGAAACAAGCAAATGTGATTTGTTTGGCAAATAATGGAGTTGGTCTCCAATGTGTGGGTGTGTGTGTACGGTGGAGAGGAAGGAGAAGAGAAGAAGAAGAAGAAGAAGAAGAAGAGAAGAGAAGAAGAAGGAAATGTGATTATTGGCTCCCAAAAAGGGGCCTCTGCCATGTAGAAAGGTGAGGAGGGAAGAGAGAGAAAATGTGTCCACAAGGAAACTTCTTGGAAGCTTCCTACAATGGGCTTTTAATTAACTCTATTTTTATTTTGAAAATAAGGCTAAAGGAGCTTGACACAGGGTAGATTTTTGAATAGTGTGGTAAGATTTTTATTACATGTTATTATTTATTGGACAATAGTTACAGTTGACCGAAGTCAGTATTAATTTATCTGACAGATAAATTTTTGCAGTGTTTTATTATTTCGTCTGTTGAATCTTCTCGAAAAATGTGAAACCTTGTAAACTGTGTCCAGCCTCGGGTTTAGTAAGATCCCCCGTCGACGTTTCCATAGTTCAAGGTTCTCGGGAAAAATATTTCATTTTCCCGACTCTGCTCAATATGCACGCAATACGAGGAATATATTAAAATATTCATCATTTTCGAAAAGTTCTGAAAGAATTCACACAAATCACAAACATTAGAAAATGACTATTCATAATAAAATTTTCCAACTTTGGGAGCGCTACATTCGTTTTGCCATTTCTGCCCAATGTGCATGTAAAACGAGAAATAATATTAAAATATTCTGCGTTCTTCGAAGAATCCAGAAAAATTCTTAAAAATCTCAAATATTGTAAAATGATCATTTATTCTAAAATTATAAATTTTCGGGATGTTACAATGCTCATTATAAAGCAATCGATTTCTCAAGTATCTTTGTTGAATCTTTCATCAACAAGTAAATTAAGGTAATATAATTATTTATACAAAAGCATCATAGCCCACGGACAAGCACTCCAATACAAGCAAATTCCCAATTTAAACACATTAGGCTATATAATCAATGTATATGTAACAAAATCATGTAATTCTTCAAGGCTGGGCATTTCGGCCAAGGCATTAATAATAAGCATTATCACTTAATAAGTTACTTACAAGCTAATTCCAAACATATTAACAATATAGTATAAGCTTCCAAACAAAGCCAATTCTCAACACAACAAGATTTCTCATTAATTTATGATTTAGAGCAACATAGCCCTGAACATTCACACCATAGTGCATTTGGCTAGCCTTAACATCTTCCACTTGATCAAAATTAACATTAGTTAATCAAATTAATTTTCTAGTGAATTAGAACAATTTTAGATATTCAAAATTCTAGTTTAACATATCAAACTAGTAAACTACGATAGAGTTAAGTCTCGGCCAAGCACTTCCTAGCCACCTGTTCATTCAAAATTCAATTACCTCCATTTACTTATACTCATTAACATGTAATTTTAATTTAGTAACATATAAGCATCAATTAGTTAATTCTACCCGTAATTCACCATGAACCTAAGACATTGATCCTAATCTATTCATCGAAATTAACAAATTATAAACTCAATTAATCAAAATTAAGCAAAAATATCATAATGGCTTCATAAAATTCATTCTCATGGTGCAAGAACCTACCATGGCCCGGGGCTATGGTTTTACAAATCATAATCAAACTCAAGCCAATATAATATGCTGTCACATAATCTTAATCAAACGAGTTCATAAATTCAAAGATTCATGAGAGAAATTGAAGAACTTCTCTAATCCTACTCCTCACCCACCAAACCCAAGAGCACCCATTTCAAGCATAAAAACGTCATATTTTCCATTAAAAAAAATTGGGCAACCTTCAACCCTCATTGTAAATTATCATTCAAGACTCTAATTCAAGCACAAAAACAACCAAAATTAAGCCACAACTAGGGCAATACTTTACTATATTTTTCTAACACAATTCAAGTCACAAAATATGACATAATAGCATCACAAATTCTGCCATAAACAAAGCATACTCAGCCAGGACTATTCAACCACAAAATTTAACTATTTTCTCATCACTAACACATCACAATACAACACAAACATCAATAGAATTAAATGAACAACTAAAAGAGTACAATCACCTCTAAATCCCCCATTTGGCCATGAGACATAGGTCACCATATAACATCAATATATCAAAATTTTACTCAACAACTCATAAAAGAAATAGAACTAGAGAATAATATAAACAAAGGCACAAAAATTATCATAAATTTCTCCATTCAATCTCAATATGATCGTGACTTGCATGGCCATAACATACAGATTTTTAAGCTTCAAAACAATGAAGAAAAGAATAGGATAAAAGGCCAAGAACCCCTACCTCAAGCTTGAGTTTTCCCTCTTGCTTTCCTTTGTCTATTTTCGTTTGTTGATCCTTCTTCCTTTCTATTTTCCTTTTCTCTTCCTTTACCTTATTCTTTCATTTCAGCTCACCAAAAACAAGAAAGGGAAAATAAGAATAAAAGAAACAATAAAGAATAGAGATGATCCAAAATAGATCAGGTAGAGCAAACAATGTGAGTAAACAAACACCCACCGTGAATGGACACATGAGAGAGAAGGAGCAGCAGCGTGACCAGATCGGCGACGTACAACCAGATTTGCCAGCAATGAACAACTAGATCTGCTGGTGAGAACAGATGAGTGAGCATAGATGGCTAAGCACGAGAATGAATGAGCTAGAGAGAGCATGGAGACTGTATAAGCAAGAGAGAATTTGAGCTAGCAAGAGAGACACCGAGAAGGAGTGTACATATGAGAGAAAAAAATGGAAAGAAAAGTGAAATGAGAGAGAATGAATAGAGTGAATAGTGATAAAAATAAGAAATATGAGACTCAAAATGGTGGGAACTAAATTTTTATAAAACAAATTCATTTAAAACTTTTATGTCTCTTGGGAACACATTAATCTTTCGAAACCAAGTTTTCCAACCTTCATGAGTGTTCCTAAAAATCCAACATCTTAACTAAATTCATATATTTTGATTTTTCATAATTTTCCAAGCTCTCTAGCTATTTCGTTATATTTATAAACACTTTCTCAGTGTTATTAAAAATATTAAATTAATTCATTTGATCTCTAAAAATTTAATATAACTTATTCCAAACATCCATGACTTAGAAATAATTTTCTATATTTATTTCAAAGTTTTTAGCTATTTAAGCTAAATTTTTAGATTATTTGGAGCTATTTCTCATATTTAGCGTTATAGATCTAGACTCAATTCAATCCAACCAGTTACCCAATTTATCAGGTAACTAATATCAAATTTATTAAGCTAATGTAACACTAATTAGTATCATTAGGTTGAGCAGAATGTTATATCCTGTACTTGCTAATTCCCAAGCAAAGTAATCTTTAATGATGTACAATTATTTAGCCAAATGAGGTAAATGGGAAAGTCCAAAAGTCACTTTGAGTGAGGATTTAGCCCTAGTTTCTTAGAGGGTCAAGGTTTCTAGTTCCTATGCAGTGGAGTCAATACTCTCTTATAGTGTGAATAGGAACCAATCCACTCATTACCAAGTAGTTTGAAGATTCAGTCTTCTTAACTACAAGTTCAAAGAGAATGTGGAATATGCAAGTGACACATACATAATTCTATACTTACACAATCACATAGCATTTCATACTTATCATTCCCAAACATTACATACACGCAAGCATATTGCATCCATATTCATTTCCTGATCCTTGGCAATTGTATGAGCAGTTGCCTAGTGTTGATGATATTTTATAATTGTATGGGTGGTTGTTCGATATCATTAATGGTTCTATATGTGAGTTTAAGATTATGGATTGGCTTAATAAATGTTTACATAGAATAAGAAAATGTAAATATTCTAATGGTATCGAGTAAAGACTCATTTTCTGCAAAATCCTAAATCTTAAGTTAGTAAGTTTATTCATAGAAGAAGGTTATATATGTAGTATTTATAACAAGTTTATGAATGAACTAGTTGTTGTATGTTATAAGTATATAGATAGTTGTTCTTATCATATGAGTGAGGAGCTTAGGCTTATAGATTATGAGTTGTGTGTAGTGAATTTTTACATAACAGTAGCATATGAATTTTCTAGTGATATTAAATATAGATTTAATATCTTGTAGCAACCATAATCTATTGTGATTAAGCTCGAGTATGATAAGGTTAAGTAGACGTGAGACAAATTTGATACGTTATACAATTGTATGGGCAATTGTATAATGTTGATATGAGATTTATATTTGTGAATGCCATACAATATATGAATATTACTGAGACTTTTTATATTCTCACCCATTTCTATGTTTCTATGGTAAAAGTAGGTCAAGACCTTTCAAAGGGTAAGATGACAAAGAAACAAAAGAACTAGTGTAATTTAATTTTATTTGTTTCTTTCATAGACAGAGTTGATGTGTTTATTTGTATTAGCTTTGAGAATGTTTAAAGGTTGTATGTATAATTCCTTGCCATTTTGGCAATTGATGTATATGTGTATAACTTTTTAGTTTTGGCTCTCCATTATAATTGTTTCAATTAATAGGATTAGTACAATAAGAAGATTAGAAGTAATGCTTTATTACTTTATATCTATATATATAAGTTATATTGAGATTTTTGTACTAGAGTGTTATAGATAACTTGTTTCTAAGTCACAAATGAGTTAAGTAAGATGCAATTAAAATTTAAGGATAATCAAAGAAGTTAGTTTAATATTTTTAAGCATATTAAGAATGTGCTTTAATACTAGATTGACTAGCAACAGATATGAAAAATTAGAAAAATGGTGAAACAACAATTTAGATGAATCATAGGATTTATTCTAAAATTGTTGGAAGTTAGGAAACTTAATTTAGTATAATTCAAGTGTCCTTAATAGATGTAAGTTTTCAGCATAGAAACTTGTTCCTATCCTCTATCTTTTTATTTCTCTCTTTTCATCCCTCCCTCTCTACGGTCAAAATAGAAAAAAAAAAAGACAAGAAGTAGGAAACAAAGGAAGAGTAGAGAGAAAGGGGAGAATAGAGAAAGGGGAAGAAAGAAAAAAGAGGAAGAGGAAGAGGAAGAAGAAGAAGAAAAGATCAAGAGGAAGACAAAAGCTTCAATATCTTCACCTATATAAGAGGTAAGGGTGCTTGAACTATACATACTATCTCTTCCCATCTCCATCTTTAATACATAGTGTTTGTTGTTTGAGAAAAGATGAGTTTTGGCTGGTTTATGTTGTGTTTTTGCTTGTGTAGTGCCTTTAATGACCGTGTTTGGTTAGGATGAAGCTTAATCAACTCAAGGGTGTTAGTTTGCACCTAGGAACATCCCTGAAACTCATGGAGTTTGAAGTTACTAAATGGGTATTTTGGATGATTGTGTTGGGAATTGCGGATCAAAAGTCTCGCAGCGGAATAATAGAATTCCCTCACAGGATCCATGCGAAAAATTCATAATCCGAGTCTTTAAAAATTTACCTCTTGAAGCGTGATAATCACAAGCGAGGTGAATCACCAACACCGTAATAGTGACGATGTCTCTGCGGTATCCACACGAACAGACTTGTAAAAAGGAGTCACGCCTCTGTTTCGTAGTGCTAGCTGCGAAGAGAGGAGAAGAAGACCTCACTATCTCTCACTCACTTTCTGTAGGTGCGGCTAGGGTTGTGATGTAACCTTGTAGCAGCCCCTTTAGCAGTATTATTTATAACAGTGGCTGCTTTAAGTGAATGTGAGCAGTAGCAAGGTAAGTGGTGCAACCCTAAACCCATCTGTCATGAGTTAGGCCCACAATTGAATCCGAGTCCAACTTGGATTCTGATTACTCCAATTTAGTCTGTTCTAAGTGTGCGACCCTGCAGGTTCTCATGACATTGGTAGTAATATTAAAATCTCATTTTAATATTACAAACAGTGAGCGGTATCTAGCAACACATCACTACTACCCAAGTAATAAGAATGTCAGTGATTTGACATAACCTATCCGTGACCAATGTTTCTGTGTAGTTTAGTCCCTTTGTCCAGATATCCAGATTGAACACAAGGCATGGAATGTGTCATCCTTGTTTAGTTCAATCTTCAGTTTCCTGATTTCCGAGTAGACATAGTAATAATGAATGAGATCAATATCTCATATTAACTCATTTGAGCATGGCCATGCATTTCGTAGTCTCACTCAATCAGGGCCCCCGAAGATATCACTCCTGTTATGTAGGAGGGACAAATCCCATCTAGGTCACTCACATCCCTCCACATGTATCGCGGTATGTCTAATAACCAACTTTATAATCATCTTGTTACAGATGACGTTTGATGGCATTAAAGCACACAACTCCTCATATAGGAATCGTAGTGATTTCAGGTCAAAGGACCACATACACCATTATCACTATGAGAATCGCTTATGACACTCATGTAACGATCCACGTAGCGTTCTCATGGCGGGTCTGTCCAATACATCATTACTCTAATATGTATCCATGTGTAGACTTGATATCTCATATCCATGACCCGTGAGATGTGGTCATCAGTCTACGCACATACTAGTTTCAATGCATTATTATTGTCCTAATTAACAATAATACTTGACTAGGGATATTTAAGAATAGTATTTTATCTAATAGGATCTCACGATCAAGTCATCCACTTGATGTCCTATGGTATCAAACTTACTATTCTAAGGACTTTCTTATGTCTACCAAAAAGAACACAATAAATGAAATGCCTCATATAAAATAACATAATATAATGTATGTAAATACAAACAAAATGTATTGGCCACTAAGGCATACACCAACAATCTCCCACTTGCACTAGAGCCAATCAGGCATATTTCTAATGCCTAAAGACCTAGTGTGACCCTCATGCTTCTGCTAGCAAGAGGCTTCGTCGGTGGATCGAAGCAATGTTATCATCTGTTGGTACTCGCATATCTTCACATCTCCTCTATCGATGATTTCTCGAATGAGATGGAAGCGCCTAAGTATATGTTTGGATCGCTGGTGAGATCTGGGCTCCTTAGCTTGTGCAATGGCTCCATTATTATCACAATAGAGGTCCACTGGGTCCACAACGCTAGGAACTACACCAAGCTCAATAATGAACTTTCTAATCCAAACGGCCTCCTTTGCTGCATTGGAGGCAGTAATATACTCAGCCTCTGTGGTAGAATTAGCGACTGTCTCCTGCTTCGAACTCTTCCAGCTCACAGCCCCACCATTTAGGCAATAAACAAAACCCGATTGCGATCTAGAGTCGTCCTTATCGGTTTGGAAGCTAGCATCAGTGTAACCATTTACTTCTAGTTCCTCCTCGGCTCCATATACCAAAAACGAATCCTTAGTTCTTCTCAAGTACTTAAGGATGTTCTTGACAACACTCCAGTGACTCTCACTAGGATTAGATTGGTACATTTTCGTCATGCTCAAAGCATACGAGATGTCTGGTCGAGTACATAACATGGCATACATGATAGATCCAATTGCAGATGCATATGGAATCTTACTCATGCGATCCCTCTCATCCTGGGTAGAAGGGGATTGAGCCTTAGATAGGCTTATACCATGCGACATAGGCAAGAGTCCTTTCTTCGATTCATGCATGTTAAATTGTCTTAACACTTTGTCTATGTATGTACTCTGACTTAGGCTAAGCAATCTCTGCGACCTATCTCTATAGATTCTGATACCTAATACATAGGTGGCTTCGCCTAAGTCCTTCATAGAAAAGTACTTCCTTAACCAAGTTTTTACAGACTGTAGGGTAGGGATGTCATTTCCAATTAGTAGTATGTCATCTACATACAATACTAGAAAGACAACTCTGCTCCCACTAACCTTCTTATAGACACAAGATTCTTCTTCATTTTTGATGAAACCAAACTGTTTGATTGTATCATCAAAACGAAGATTCCATCTTCTTGAAGCTTGCTTCACTCCATAAATAGATCGTTACAACTTGCATACCTTTGTAGCATCCTGTGAAGTGGCAAAACCCTCAGGTTGTGTCATGTACACATCCTCGAGAAGATTTCCATTAAGGAAAGCAGTTTTGACATCCATTTGCCAGATTTCATAATCATGGTATGCTACAATAGCAAGCAAGATCCGAACAGATTTAAGCATCGCAACTGGGGAAAAAGTCTTATCATAGTCTACACCATGAATTTGCTTGAAACCTTTAGCCACCAATCGCGCCTTAAAGGTATGCACATTACTATCCATGTCAGTTTTCTTCTTAAAAACCCACTTGCACCCAATGGGTTTTACCCCTTCAGGTGGGTCAACCAAGGTCCATACCTGGTTGGCATACATGGATTCCATTTCGAGATCTCATGGCCTCAAGCCATTTTTCGGATTCTCGGGCCAATAATGGCTTCCTCGGTAAGTCACGGGCTCATCTTGATCCATGAGCAATACGTCACCTTGCCGAGTCATGAGAAATCCATATCTCTCACGGTTGATGACATATCCCGTTAGACCTACGCGGGTCTTGTGCTACTAGAGGATTGTGGTTCCACAACGACTTATGGAGGCTGCTCTATTTCCACCATTGGTTCGTTGCTACTTTGTGAACTTTGAATTTCTTCAAGTTCTACTTTCCTCCCATCGATTCCTTTGGAGATAAACTCCTTTTCTAAGAATACAAAGCAGATCATGCGACAAACACTTTGCCCTCAGTAGGATTATAAAAATAATATACCTTGGTTTCCTTGGGATACCCCACAAAGAAGCATTTATCTGATTTTGGGCCAAGCTTGTCAGAAACTTGACGTTTCACATAAGCTTCGCAACCCCAAATCTTTATAAAAGACATACTGGGTCGTCTCCCAGTCCACATCTCATATGGTGTCTGTTGAACTGTCTTAGATGGAACACGGTTAAGTGTGAAAGCTGCTGTTAACAGAGCATGTCCCTAGAAGGAGCCTGGAAGGTCTGCATGACTCATCATAGATCGGACCATGTCCAACAAGGTCCAGTTCCTCCTTTCAGAAACACCATTCCATTGTGGTGTTCCAGGAGGAGTGAGTTGAGATATTATCCCACACTCTTTCAGATGATCATCAAACTGCTGGCTTAAGTATTCACCTCCTCGATCTGATCGAAGGATTTTAATACTCTTGCCATGTTGGTTTTGTACTTCATTCTTGAACTCTTTGAACTTTTCAAAGGATTCTAATTTGTGTTTCATAAGATATATAAATCCATATCTACTGAAATCATCAGTAAATATAATGAAATACTGAAAACCGCCTCTAGCTAGTGTGTTTAGTGGCCCACATACATCACTATGTATGAGGCCTAAAAGATTACTAGCCCTTTCACCTTGTCCAGTGAATGGGGCCTTAGTCATCTTTCCCAATAAACAAGATTCACATGTCTCATATGATTCGTAATCAAACGAATCCAAGAATCCATCTTTATGGAGTTTGGAATGCGTTTCTCATTTATATGGCCCAAACGACAATGCCAAAGATAAGTCGGGTTCATATCATTTGACTTGAACCTCTTTGTATTTACGTTATAAATGAGCGTTTCGAGATCAAGGACATAAAGTCCATTACTCTAATGTGCACTACCATAGAAAATATCATTCAAATAAAGAGAACAACTTTTGTTCTTAATTATAAAAGTAAAACCCTTCTTGTCCAAACAAGAAATAGAAATGATATTCCTGCTAATAGTAGGCACAAAATAACAATTATCCAATTCAATTACAAGCCCGAGTTGGCAAAGCTAATAAATAAGTCCCTATGACTAGTGCAAAGCAACCTTTGCTCCATTTCCCACTCGTAGGTCGACTTCGCCCTTAGTCAATGGTCTCATCGCTCTTTAGATCCTCGCACATTTACACAAATATGAGATCCACATCCAGTATCTAATACCCATGATGCAGAAGTAGATAAATTGACTTCTATAACAAAAATACCTGAAGTAGAAGTCTCACTTCCCTTCTTCTTCTTGAGCTCCTCTAGGTACTTGGCACAGTTCCTCTTCTAATGTCCGGTCTGACCGCAGTGGAAGCATGTACCTTCCTTAGCCACTCCACCCACTGGTTTCAAGCTAGAAGTGCTAGGCTTGGACTTTTCCTTGCCCTTACCCTTCCACTTGTCCTGGGGCTTTTTCTCATGTTTCTTGCCCTTATTCTTATGGACCATCATTATGGCCTTTCCTTTGCCTTTGTTTATGTTCTCGCTCAGCGAGCTTCTCAACATGCTTAGTAGCTCTGGTAGTGATTTGTCAATTTCATTCATGTTGTAGTTCATGACAAATTGACTAAAACTCTCCGGCAACGATTGCAGGACTAAGTCAGTGGCCAACTCTTGGCCCATAGGAAAACTGAATCTCTCAAGGTTTTCAATGTACCCAATCATCTTGAGTACATGAGCACCAACAGGGCTTCCCTCTACCAGCTTACACTAAAAGAGTGCTTTGGAGACCTCATATCTCTCATATCTAGCCTGCTCTTGATAAAGCTTTTTGAGGTGTACGATCATATCGTAGGCTTCCATGTTCTCGTGTTGCTTTTGGAGCTCAGAGTTCATGGTAGCTAACATTAGACATCCAATGTCCAAGGCATCATCTTGATGCTTCTTATAAGCATCTCTTTCAGCTCTAGGGACATTAGCAGCAGGTGGCTCAGGAATAGGTTGTTCTAAAACATACAACTTTTTCTCTTGCTTGAGGACAATCCTCAAGTTCCCTGTACTCAGCCTAGGAAATTTGTCCTGCACAACTTGTCCTTCTCAAGGACCGATCGCAATGATAAGTTACTTGATGTGTTTGTTGCCATGGTAATCTATCAACAGAACTATGCAAAATATAAGTATTATGCTATAAACATATTTAACAAGGTCTTTTAATTAAATACGCCTTCCACTATTTTGTTCAAATCAATGACCCTCAACATTGACTCGAAAAATCCCATTGAAAGATTTCCTAGTGGGCCAAGATCCATATTTCACCTAGTTTTGAGTCAGCTTTGGCTGATCACCCAAAATTTAGTTATTTAGGTAGGAAACTCTTTCTAATTACATCACATGCAACTCTTGGATAGTTGGGTGAATAACACTTATTCTAATCCATCTAATGGACTAAAGCCCAACTTTATGCCTCTAAGCCTTCAATCCTATTGAAATGGCCTAGTTAAGTCAGACCCAATGGTTGGCATTTGGATATTACTCTTATCCCATCGCATCTTACTAATATAGATAAAGGCACCCTGCTTTGGCAGACCTATGCTTAATCGATATTAGTCTTGACGAGTGCCACGCATTGGAAGGCATCACATAATGACTTAATATTTTCTTTGAGGGAATTTTATTATTAGATCTCACCATTTATTAAACTTGTTTGACATACCATAAATATCATCCATGCATCTCATACATATAAAGCATATAATAAACGTGACATGGTTATGGCCTCTAAGAGAGTAGCATTAATTAATGCCTCCCACCAACGCCCTTACTTGATTTTACCAAGCGTCTCCCATCAACGTCCTCACTTGATGTCGTCTTCTTGTCTCCACATGAAGATTACATTATAGAAACCTCTTTTACATTCGAGGGGAGTTAGATGAGAAGAGAATGTACAATCAGAATGTAGAGAGAAAGGCACGACACGTAGGTCGTATTTAAAATAACCAAAATAGCATAAAATAAAGACTAAGGCCATAACCATGCACCATGCATCTCTAAGAATACATAAACACAAAGCAATAACACATTATTATTTTATGAATTATAAAAACAGATTTGAATATTGCACTTTCGAATATCACACACCACGAAACGGGGTTCGGGGCAGCGCCCCGACGGGGGTCCCACTGCCCGGTCAGCAGGCGGGGGTCAAGGGCAATAACACTTGAACCCTAAGGCCCGCAAACACATGAACGCTTCATGTGCCGCAGGGGTTTCTCACAGTCGTCATCACCTATCCAGAAACAAGGTTTCTAGAATGCGTGAAGACATGAACACTTCATGTCATGAGGAAGCTTCATAGCCGCCACAAAACGGAAACAAGGTTTCCAAAACCTTGTGTCGCGCTGCTGTGTATATCGCATTCATACAGAAAACGTGCAGAAACAGAAAGCATTCAAAACAGTTTTCGCAGAATCATACATATCACATATGTATATACCAGAAAAACACAAAAATAGAAAGCATTCAAAACGATTTTCATTCATACATATCACACATATATATATATATATATATACCAGAAAAACGCAGAAATAGAAAGCTTTCAAAATAGTTTTCGCAAAAACATATGAACATCTTCATGGTTTCAGAAACATCAACATGTTTCGTAAACAACAAATAAAACAGAACACGGTTTCATACATCATTATTTCGATTTCAGAAATAACATATAAAGATCATATCTTTTATCAAAAGAAAGCAACGAATCATGTTATCGCATATAACAAGAAAAGCAGAAAACTGAATCATGGTTTCGCAAGTGGCTTTGATACCACTGTTGGGAATTGCGGATCAAAAGTCTCGCAGTGAATAATAGAATTCCTCACAGGATCCATGCGAAAAATCCATAATCCGAGTCTTTAAAAATTTACCTCTTGAAGCGTGATAATCACAAGCGAGGTGAATCACCAACACCGTAATAGTGACGATGTCTCTGCGGTATCCACACGAATGACTTGTAAAAAGAGTCACGCCCTATTTCGTAGTGGTAGCCGCGAAGAGAGAGAAGAAGACCTCACTATCTCTCACTCACTTTCGTAGGTGCGGCTAGGGTTTGTGATGTAACCTTGTAGCAACCCCTTTAGCAAGTATTATTTATAACGTTGGCTGCCTTAAGTGAATGTGAGCAAAGTAGCAAGGTAAGTGGTGCAACCCTAAACCCATCCGTCATGAGTTAGGCCCACAATTGAATCCGAGTCCAACTTGGATTCGATTACTCAATTTAGTCCTGTTCTAAGTGTGCGACCTCTGCAGTTCTCATGACGTTGGTAGTAATATTAAAATCTCATTTTAATATTACAAACAGTGAGCGGTATCTAGCAACACATCACTGCTACCCAAGTAATGAGAATGTCAGTGATTTGACATAACCTATCCGTGACCAATGTTTCCGTGTAGTTTAGTCCCTTTGTCCAGATATCCAGATTGAACACAAGGCATGGAATATGTCATCCTTGTTTAGTTCAATCTTCAGTTTCCTGATTCCCGAGTAGACATAGTAATAACGAATGAGATCAATATCTCATATTGACTCATTTGAGCATGGTCATGCATTTCGTAGTCTCACTCAATCAGGGGGCCCAAAGATATCACTCCTGTTATGTAGGAGGGACAAATCCCATCTAGGTCACTCACATCCCTCCACATGTATCGCGGTATGTCTAATAACTAACTTTATAATCATCTTGTTATAGATGACGTTTGATGGCATTAAAACACACAACTCCTCATGTAGGAATCGTAGTGATTTCAGGTCAAAGGACCACATACATCATTATCACTATGAGAATCGCTTATGACACTCACGTAACGATCCACGTAGCGTTCTCATGGCGGGTCTGTCCAATACATCATTACTCTAATATGTATCCATGTGTAGACTTGATATCTCATATCCATGACCCGTGAGATGTGGTCATCAGTCTACGCACATACTAGTCTCAATGCATTATTGTTGTCCTAATTAACAATAATACTTGACCAGGGACATTTAAGAATAATGTTTTATCCAATAGGATCTCACGATCAAGTCATCCACTTGATGTCCTATGGTATCAAACTTACTATTCTAAGGACTTTATTATGTCTACCAAAAAGAACACAATAAATGAAATGCCTCATATAAAATAACATAATATAATGTATGTAAATACAAACAAAATGTATTGGCCACTAGGGCATACACCAACAGATTGAACTTTGTTCATGAATCTAAGTGATGGATTAAATTAGTGTTTGATGATTCTATCATGTTAGAGATCATGTTTAGGATTGGAAATCACCTAGAATCCGTGAGTTGAGGATTGGAACTAGTTTATAAATCAATGGAACAAGAAATATGACTATTTTCTACACCAGGAATGATGTTCTGCAATGCCTTTTTTGAATAACATAGTTGCTATTCGAATAAAGCTTCACATAGAGCTCTAGGAAGTGAAATCTCATGTATGTTATTCAAATAACACTAGTGTTATTCGAATAACACAAAATAGAGAGAAAACTCAATTTTGTTAGCTTATAGTGTTTGTAGCATAACGTTAGCTATAAACATCGAATTGACCTGATTCTTGTTGCATTTGAAAGCTAAGACATAAGGCTTCATGTAGTAAAAAGTTCTAAATTTAAGAAAAACCTAATCTGTACCAATTTTAGTTTGAAGTTGAGTCAGATTCTACAGAAACAGGTAGACTAACACCCTTTAAACCGGCTTGCATAATTTCTTGCTATGAGGTTGTATTCACAATGTGGAAATAAGTTTGCCCCAATGATTTAATATGTTAATTTTATGATGACAAATACAAGACAAAAAGAATGATACTTATGCTACATAGATGTACTTAATAGATTATATGAAGATATTGAATTATGAGTTTGGACTAGCTATATTTTAAGTGTGCAATACTTTGTAGAATAGTCCAAGTACCAAGAGTGAGCATTGCAACAAGAAAGCAAAGATCTTAATTATGTTCAACTCAAGGAGAATGTGCATGTCTATCTCATGAAGGTTTTGATAACAACAAAGACTTGTCAAACACTAAGTCCAAAGGAAGATTAAATGGTATAGCTTATAGGACTTAGCGTCTTATATGTAAAAAGCCTTATGAATATCTCAAATATGTTTTTAAATCTTTACAAATGATTTTTCATATGCTAAAATGCCCAACAAATAAGTTTTGAAAAGCTAGTCATGGTGGTAGTTCAAAACTATGAAAAATAGTCAAATTTGAGTTTTGCAAAACTAGCCTTTAGTTACTCTTTTGATCATAACTTTCAAAATCCTTTGAGTTTTGTTTTGAAACTTATTTCATTTGATAATAGACTCAAATATCTTTCCAATGAGTGGTCATTTGCTTTAAACAAATGAGAAATGAGGAAGTTATGACCATTTAAAGTCAGATTTCGAAACTAGAGTGGTTTATTCGAATAAACATGTATTTATTCAAATAAAAACACCCAAGAAAATGTTCCAAAACGTGTTTTTGAAGATTTATTCGAATAATTGAAGGTTTGTTTGAATAATAAGTTCCAGAAAACACTTCCTTGTGTGATATAAGTGGGTTATTCGAATAAGACTATGCTTATTCGAATAACATGACCTAGAAAACACACAACGACTAGTTTCTATGCATTTAATGTGAAATAAATGATACCCAATGACTCTTTTTCAAAGAACTCTATAAATACATGTTTTTTGGTCATCTTTTTCATACACCCAACTATCTGAAATAATTCTTTTATGCTTAGATTCGTATTTCATATTTTTATTATTTCCTGTGCTCTTTTTCCCAAAATTTGAGATATCCTAAAAGAGCTTTATAGTGCTTCAATTTGTAATGCATACTCTTGAAAGAGTTTCTTCCTTCTTCTACTCTTTGATTCTTTGTAACAAGGGTGATGTCCTTCAAAGAAATTATAAAGGTGAGGTATCCCTGAAAGTTGAGGCTCAAGCACAAGGGTGAGGTATCTCAAGGTGTGAGGTGCGCTCTAGTCTGTAACAGTAGCAAGCACCTATTCAAGCTTGCATTGATAGTGAAAAATCTTGGGTGGTTACTTGAGGACTGGACGTAGGCCACAAGTGGTTGGTGGCTGAACCAGGATAAATCATTGTGTTTGCTTCTCTAAACTCAAACTCCTTTATATTTGTGTTTCAATTTCATATATTTGCTCGAATACTTTTTATGTGGGTTATTCATTTACAAGTGCATCTTTTTGTCTTATCTATTCATTCATTTTAATCGATAAATAGCTTCAAAGAAAATTGATTTTTAAGTGTTTGATAAAAGTTTTCAAAGAGTTTCTATCTCCTTTACATTTATGCTTTAATTATATATGCTTGAGTTGAATTTGACATTTAGCTTATTTGCTTGATTTATCTCATAACTCAAGTTGTATTTGGGTAATCTACAATAGTTGTATCTTTGTTAAACTTATTCTGCTGCATGTGTTGATTGAAAATATGAAAATGCATAATTTCTTAATGTTGCTTTAAAAATCTGTAATCACCCAATTCACCCCCCTCTTGGGTGATGGTTGCAATGGCTAACAAGTGGTATTAAAGCTCCGTGCTCTGTTGAAAGCTTAACGGCTTAGAGTTAAAAATCCTTGTTTGTTGGCAACCATTGAAAATTTTTCAAAATGAAAGGTTTTGAAATTAATAAACTACTATTCTTTGATGGTGTGCATTTTATTTATTGGAAAGCTAGAATAAAGTTTTATATGCAATCTATTGATTTAGATTTATGGGATGTTATACTAAATGGATTTACTTATAAATCAAAACAAACTTGGAATAGTTATGACAAGAAATGTTTTTCCTTGAACATTAGAGCAATGCAAATGTTGAGAAGTAGTTTGAATGATGATGCTTATGCTAAAATGAAAAATTGTTCTAGTGCTAAAGAAATTTTGGACACCCTTGATGCTCTATATATTACTAACAATGATTTTGTGTATAAAGTTGTATATAGACAGCAAGAAGAGCAAAAGTCATTGAAGGAAGCTTGTCATGAAAAACATCCTCAAATAGATGTTCAAACCGTTGAAGGGAGCCAAATGCCTCTTGGTGATGATGGTGCTCAATTTCAAGAAGAGGCAAAGCAAAACAAAATTGATGAGGAAGAAGGTGATTCCCTTAAAGAGTTAAATATTCTAGAAATTGAGACTACTTCCTATATGGCTAAAACGGATGTTGAGATAAATAATGCTAAATTAGATTATAGTCTTTCCTATTATGAGCTACAATGTGCATATAATGAATTGTATGATGGTTTGTTGAATTTAGAAAAGAAAAACTTATCGTGTTTGGAAAACATTTCCTCAATTGAAAATAAAATTGAGACTTTGAAAAATGAATATGTTTTTCTTAATGAGAAAATGCCTTTGAAATATAAAACCTAAACTTCTTGTGAAAAGTGCATCGATTTAGAAAATCAAGTTGAGGACTTATATTCCAAATTTGTCAAAGCTAATGATTCAAATTGCTTACATTTTATGCATGTGAATGAGAATAATATTAATGTTATTCCATATAAAAATTCAAGCAAAGCTTTTGGCAAAAATAGTATAGAATGTAATAACAACAAAAGGCTTAAGTTTTTCAAAGATGATCTTCAAAGGACCAAGCCATCATTAAATTCAATTGTTTGCAATTTTTGTGGTCATCTAGGACATATTTCTTATTTATGCAATTATAGAAGAAATCCTTATATGAGAAATAATATGGTATGGGTTCCTAAAGATCTTAAAGGCCCTAGTACTAACATTCAAGGACCCAAGATAAAGTGGGTACCAAAATGTCATCCTAGTATTTCAATTATGCAGAAAATTTCTCAAAAGGATGGATTAATTGGTCAAAGGAAAGAAGATTCATCAAGGAGAATGTTTCCAAAGCCTAATGGTAGAAATTTTGGTCAAAGAAGGAAGAAGACTTTAACCAAAGCTTCTCAATTACAAAATGAAGAACTTGTAAAATTCAAGACTCCAAAAGAGAAACAATGGGTAAGAAAAAATATTTCCTTGATTACCAAGACCAAGGTATCAAAAGATTTTACCTCTCATGCACATTCACTTAAAAAGATAATGAATATGAGGTATATTCCTTGTAGGCCTTAGGTGATGATATAATCATGTGTACTTGGTAAATTTGAATATTATGTTTAGCACATGATTATGTTCATTCTTATTGTACCATAGCTCATTAATTTGTTATATATCTTAGTACATAAGGTTCCACAATGCCTAGGTATACTTGTTATGCTTTGAATTTTCTATATATATCATGAAAGTAAGCATGCTATTAGTTATGTGCTTACTGGAAATTGGTTTTTTAATTTGTTGTACTCAATTTACATACTATAAAAAATTGATCTTTTTGAGAGCATAATAGATTAATATTCAAAAACTAACACACAAGGACCCAAGAAAATTTGGGTACCAAAAGTCAAAAATTGAGGTGTGTTGTAGGTGTGCTTGAAGGTCAAGAGCTAACTTTGGCATTTTGAAAGTGGCTACTCTAAGCACAAAGACCGTAAATAATTTCAAGCTTTCTTCCTTGTCTCCATGAAGCTTGGACTTGCAATCTTTGGATAAGTAGAGACTTGTGTTATGCTTTTCTAGCTTTATATCTTGAAAATGTTTCTACATGTTAATATTGTAACACCCTGAAAATTCATATTTTATTTATTTCAGGCGATTCTTAATTATTTTGAATAATTCGATTTCGACTTCGTGAATTTTATAATTTTTATGATTTTTAAGAATTTTTGAGAGTTTTTATGTTTTTTATTATTTTAATATTATTTTAAGACTATATATGAGCCTTCGTATTTTATTTCTTTTTGAAAATCCTTAATGATTTTTACTAATCCGACTTGATTTTCGTAAGTTTTATAATTTTTATGATTTTATGGATGACTATGAATTTTTTATATTTCTCTGATTGTTTTTGGGCTGTCTGTGGGCCCAGGTGGCCTTATGTGGGCTCAGGGTGGATCCCGAAAAGTGAAAATTTTTTTGCGGATAGAAAAATTTGTACTGTTTAGACGGAGACGGGGGATCTTACTAAACCTGAATTCGAAAACAGTTTTTAAAATTTTCTTTTACTGTGTTTTGTACTGTATTTAATTATCGGGCAATAAAAATACAATAAAAATATTATTTGAAGGGTAATAGCAGATAGAAAAATAAATATTATACTGTTTAAGTTAACATTGGTGGTTTGGATATCCACCATTGATTTAATCAATGGTGGAGACTTGATCTTGACTTAATCAACGGTGGAGATTTGGTCTTAAAAAGTGACAAGGACTATTTATGACCCTTGGATGTAAAGTTTGAAGGAGTAATCTTGACCCTTTATTTTGAAGACACATCTAATGGCTAGAATTTCAAGGAGAAAGATCCAATGGCCTAGATTAAGTCTTCTAATCTAAAGGCTATAACTAGAATCTACCTTAATCCTAACCATTGAACTAATCAATGGTTAGGAATGCTTCAAATAATGGCTAGTGAGATTGGTCACTCAAGGAGAGTGCAAGAAAGGGGGGATGGTTTTGGTGGCTTAATAGCTTAGCCAAGTTTCAAGACACCAATTATTTCTCATATTGGTCATTATTGATTCATTTTCAAGAAGTTAAGTTATCAAACTTTCTCTCCATTTCTCTTCTCCTCTAAGTTTCGGCCAAAACCTCTATGATTACCTTCCATCACTCTTTAATTTCATACAACCATACTTCTTGAATCTTTACCTCATTCTAAGACACTTTGTAGTTTGGACCAAGCTCTAAATCTTCCATCTTGAAGGACTTTTTCTAAGAGCAAGTTCTAGGGTTTTTGTTGGTGAAGTGTAAGGAAATTTCATTTCTTCTCTTCTTTTTCATGTTCTAAACCATGTTTGATCCATGGTTCCTCTTATTCAAGCTTAATATACTAATTTCTTTGTGTTTGTTTTATGTTTAAGAAACTTTTGTTGGTGGAGATCTTGATCAAAGTGCAAAGCAAGGAGCTTTTTGTGGATCTTCAAGAGGTAAGAGGAAGATTCATCTCACCAACTAAGTATGGTGGTGAGAGATGGTTTTGTATTTGATGGATGGTGAATCCATGTGAGGATTCATATCCATGGTTATGTAATTATTTGTGGGTGTTTATGTGTTTTAATTATTTGCTTATGCTTGATATGATTTGCATGATTTATTGCTTTTATTTATGGCATGCTTGTGATATATATGATGATTATGTATATGTATGCCATGATTTGATAATTGAAAGGAAAATAATTTTTGGTTCCAAGGACCAAGAGGAAATTTCGGCCAAGACACCTCAAAATAGGTATTCACAAATTAATTTTGAGAGCAAGAAATTCTAAGTATTTTACTAATTATAAGTAATACGTTGATGATTTTAAGGATTTGCAAAGAAAGTGGACTTGAAAGTGAACAAATGATTTAATTTCAAAGACAAGAGCCTCACGGTTTTGTGAAGGAATTTTTAATGGTTTTGTTTGTGTAAAAACAAGAATGGTACTTAATTGATTTAGAAGGAAAAATATTTGATGGTTTCAATGGCCATGTACCATGGTTTTGAAGGTTTGTAAATGCTTTGGTTTTATGAAACAAAGTGATTTCAAAGTGGAAATATAATTTGATTTAGTACAAGAATTTTGGAAAGGGAATTAGAGTATTTTATCACTTGAAAAATGAAATTTTCGTATATGAATGGAAAAGAGATGTTGAAAGTGTTTGAACCTCAAATTATTTTAAGAGGATTGATTTTTAGAATTGATTTGGAATTATAAAGAATACATTGGTGACTTGGGATTTTCTAATGTGTAACTCATCCTTTGGGTTTTGGAGAGCGTTAGTAAATTTTAAAGTAAGAAACATTGATTTAATTCAATGAAATGGTGAAATTATGAAATATATTGCGAAAAAGATTTTCTTGAGTAAGAAAATGTCGAAAATAATGTGAGGAGTCATATTATTTTAAGAAAGGTTAAAATGGAATTTTTGAAGGTTGAGAAATATTTTACGAAGTTGAAAAATAGTGAAAAATGATTTACATAACTTAAAAATGTGATTTTAAGCTACGCGATTTGAAAAATGTTTAAATATTTCCATGTGATTTTAAAAAAACGTTGAAATATTTCTATGCAATTTGGAAAATGTTTAAATATTTTTACGCGTTTGAGATATTGTTGAAAAATCACTATGCGATTTAAAACTGGTGGAATATTTTGACGTGATTGAGATATTGTTGAAAAATCACTACGTGATTGAAAAATGATGAAATATTTTTACGTGATTGATGAAAACATTGAAAAATCTATATGTGATTTGAAAATGTAACGAAAATGTTGCGAAATTGTGAAAACACGATAAAAGTGTTTTGCAACTATGAAAACGTGATAACATGATTTCGCTATTGAATATACAGTATGATTACTGTTGAACCAGTGTATGGACACTGTATGTGAAAATGATGAATTTTACCTGTGATTGGCGTTGGTGCGTTGAATATGCATTGTGTAACGCCCCAATTTTTAGAAAATATTCTGAATGTACTGTTTTCTGTTTTTCATGCTTTTGTATGAATGACCGCTGTGTCCCTATTTTTTGTTGTTTGAATTTTGTATGAAAACAACTACGATAATACTGAGTTCAAATTTTATTTGATCGTTTCGTAGTTTGCTTGAGACGGTAAAATAAAAATTTTTTCGAAGCTCTTGTATTAATTTTTCTGAAAGATATACTGCTAAATAATCTATGCTTTGGATATTTTATTTGAACGTTTTGGACGATTACCTACGTTGTGGGAAAAACGGAAAATGACCGTTACGTCCGAACGTCGTTTTCTCTGTTTTTGTCTGCTTTTAATTGTTTTCTTCTTGATTTAATGCCGAGAAAATACCGTCTACGTGATTTTATATGAACTTTTTGTGTGATTTGCTCGAAGCGGAAAATAATATTTTCCGGGCGGGAAAATCTTATTTGATTATTTAGAATTGGGGGATCTTACTTAACCCGATTCTGAATGAGACTAAAAATAATCTTTTAATTTTTAGGATTTAATCACAAATAAAATAATTTTATATTATTATAATATTATTTTATTAGTCAATATGTTTTAGTGACAGTGGACAGGAAATATTTTGCGGGACCCACAATTATGAAACAGTTAGATCGGTAGCTTAAATAATCACCGTAAGCTGTAGAACTTTCCAGAACAGGCTGACTCAGCTAGCTGACTCAGCAGAGCATTTATTACGCAGTGTGACTAAGCCAGGTGAGTCACCGGGAACCAACCAATGAGAATTAGGCTTGCTCACCAAGGCTTGATCTTAGCCTTTGATTCATCCAATGGCTTGGATGAAGCCAAGCAAGGTGCCCACCTTGCACCCCACATCATGTTCACGGCCAAGAGGCCTTAGGAGACAAAAATCACTTTCATCTTCATCACTTTTCTCTCTTCTCTCTCATCAAGAACCCTAGCCACCATTCTTGTCCATTTTCTTCACCATATTCGGCCAAGCTCATTTCTAACCATCCAACCATCCAAAAATTTTTCTAACCAAGTTTCCTTAATCTAAACACCATTCTAAGAACCTTTGTAGTTGGGAGTTTCTTCAAATTCTTCCATTTAAGGCTTGAAACCAACCTTGAAAGTTTTACCTAGAAGGTGAAATTTCATGCTTTTCTTTTCTCTCTTCTTTTTCAAAGTTCTAAGCCATGATTTTTCCATGGTTTAGCTTCTTTTTCATGGTTAGTAACATGTAGGTTTTGTTTGAAATTTTTAGGTGTTTGGTGGAGTGAAAACCGTGACCTAGGAGGTGAGAAAGCAAGCTTTTTGTCTTCATTTAAGGTAAGAGGAAGACAATTCTTATCATCCCTTGATGGTGGTAAGAAGATGGGTTGTTTGTAGAATCCATAAGGATTCGGTTGTGGTGTGTTTATTGATGTGTATTTGTTAATTTTTGTGGTTGCTAGTAGCTTAAGTGTTTTGTGTTAGTAGCTTTCTTATTTGGTAATTGTAATAATTTTGCATGTCTAATAGCTTTTGATTGTATGTCTATAAGCTTTAAATTAGGTTTTATGTGTTAGAAATATTTTGCATGTGTTAGAAATATTTTGCATGTGTTAGAGATATAAATGCATGTGTTAGAATTGTATGATAAGGTTTAGGATGTGAATAACATGTGTAAATTTGCATGAGTGTTCCAAAGAACACATCCAATAGCTCACGGCAATGCTAAAGTGTGAGGACCAAAATGTTCTCTTCATTTTTCCTAAAAGTGCAACTTAATTGATTAGGAGAAATAAGAAGGTTTCAAATTGTTTTGATCCAAGAAAAGGAATTTAGAAATCAATTGGTAAAGATTTAGTAGATTTTGGGCCAACATGCTTAAAGGATTTATTTGATTTAAAATCATTACTTTATAACATGATTTAATGAACTTAGATAAGATAATACCTTTGATATGATTTAGAGATCTAATGACAAAGTTTTACAAAATGCGGCCAACATGCCACTATAGGTAATTATGATTTCTAAAACTTGATTCCAAACCTTTTTCAATCAAAAAGAAACAATACAAGTTAAGAAGAAATTTTCTATAATGATTTTTGAAAGAACCAATTGATTTGAAGTAAGTTTAAAGGGTTAAAATTCATAAGTTTATCATTAGGAAGGAAATACAGTAATGTTAAGAAATTTTCTAACATATAGCTCACTTTAGGTTTTGAAGCATGTTAGAGATTTCAAAAAAAAAAAAAGAATTTAATGAAATGGTTAAAAAATTAGGTAAATAGAAATTTTATGGAAAATTTAGAAAACCATTATTATAAGTTTATAAACAAAATCTTGTCAATTTTTAGTAAAAATGAACCTATAAGATAGTAACAATATCCTAATGACAGTATGCGGTATGAAAAAAATTATTCAACGTAGTTTAAATGTACTAAGTACTATTTCTATCTGTTTAAACAGTAATTTTAAAGGCATTCGAATAAGAAAATGATTTTAAAATCCTACGCGATTGAGAAAACGTATTAAAAAATGCTACACGATTTTAAAAACAGAAAAATATCCTTACCCGATTTTTAAACGTTTGTAAAAACGACGAGATTTCAAAAACGCGATAAAATTTCTACGCGATTGACCGTTACTATATTTAATTTTATTTGTCGGGAAAATGTGAACCCGTCTGCTTTTGAGGTTATTTCACTGTCGGGAAAATGTGAACCCGTACATGCTTTATGCCATTGAGGGTATATTTTTATCTTAAGGGCATTTTCGTAATTTCATATATTTGGAATTATGTTTTGTCTTTATACCAATTTTTGGTGTTTTGGTTGACGAGACGAATCACATCGTGTTGTCGATGCGATAAGTGTAGTGTAGTTTATTGTTCTAATAAACTTGGAGACTTTAGTGTACGGGATCCCACATGTGGACAGTTGGTAGCTCCATTTTGGCCGTGGTGGCAAACCGACAAAGACACACTAATGTACTCGACATTCACTATATTTAATCGAGGTTTGTAAAGTCTAGTAGTATGTTGCCTATAGTGCCACAACGGGAGACCGTGAACTATACTACGCCTGGATGGTGGATTCCCAGTGTCGTAGGCTATTGACGCAACGTGTGATCGCGTAATAGTTGGTTGGGCAGCCGTGGTACTAATAGATTTTGCAAGTCATTCTCTCTGATATCTGTTTGGGTTTAGCTCCATGGAGTAGGGTTGTGTTTTGGTGTATTTGATTATATCTTGGATAATATTCCATTTTCTCTATTTATCTTTATCTGGTAACATCTTGGATGTTTTTACATTTTCTCTATTTGTATTTATCTGATAATTTTTATGTTAGTTGTCTATTTCTTATCTTATCTGTGAGATTGATTTATCTGTGTGAATTTCTTTATTTGTGTTATATCTGTGATGTTCTGAAACACTAGGATATTTAATATGTATTACTGTTATAGCTTCTTCGTATTGTATAAACTGTGTAGTAGTTATTTGTCGTCTTCTTATTTGCCATGTTGTGATGATTTTATGTTGTCTTACCTCTTTATTGTATGTGTCTCTTGTCTATTTATTTTATGCGGTAAAGAGTTTGAAGAGGAAGAAGAGGAACAACCTCTTGAGATCGTGTACCCTGAGGAAGAGGAAGGTCAGCAAGCCGACGATCAGTTTTACGAGCAAGAACCATCCGATCATCCATACCCTCTGGATTGATCGTGTGGGGATGGCGACGCCTGCATTTTTGGGATTCATAGAGCTGATATTCCATGGAGGTGATCTGGCTTGGCATTTACGAGGAGATCGTGCTTCTGTTACCTATGCTGGACGTATGACCGTGATTCTACGTCATCAGTTTGATGGAGATCCGATTGCGACGACGACATTATTTCTGCACTTAGAGTTACCCTTATCCATTAGGCGTTATTGGGGTGCTGAAAACCCCGAGCCTAGTGAGATAAGCATCGTATCGACCGCGCGATCCCGTTATCGCCGTGTGTCGAGACATCCGGGATATCTATCTCCCGATGATCATTTTCACCGAGAGTGATCCATCCGAGGATTAGATAACCATGATGTTTTTTTAGGCGCGTCACGTCGTATGTACGTATATATTGACTCTTTTATTGCTTTCTTTCTTGTTTTTATTTAAATAGTTGTAGACTTAGTTGTAAATTATTTGTACAAAGTGTATAACTTAATCATATGTATATTATCAGTAATGAAGTTTTTTTTTTATCTCGTATTTTCCGCATTATCTTTTTATTACATATTTCTGTCTATCAGGAATTATTTTTACAACCCGTAATAATTTTAACAAATATTCCGCAACTTGGGTAGATTTTATTTCTATTTATTTTATTTTCTTTTATGTGTGACATCCTCAAAAGGGGTGTTACACATTGGAAAGATGCATTGAGGCATATGATGAAATTGTAAAATATGCATTGAGGTATATCATGAATTTGAACAAAATTGCATTGAACGAAAATTAATAGCTAATGTTATTGTGACCCTTGTGGTTGAAGAGAGAATGAGAATTAAAAATTGAGGTCTATGATGGATCTTGGGGGTGTCAAGGCGTGGCGGTGGACCAATGGATGTTAATTGGCAAATGACCATGTGCCACTTGACGATGCAGTCCGTTGCAATGCATTGACGATACTCGACAATAACATGATTCTTTTTGAAGACTGGAGATTGTCTGTTGGGCTAACGCTGGGCAATTAACCAGAGCATTCTTCTCGAAATTGTGAAAACCTCCATGGAGTAGGACATTGAGTCTACATGCATAACATATGCATCATTATTGAGTATTGGTTATGATAATTAAACTATTGAATATTTATTTCTAATTGAGGAATGTTGGATGATGATGATGATAAATAATGTTAATGGCATTATTGTAATTATTGTTATTTTATACATTATGATGATGGCATAATTGTAATTATGGTATGATATATCTGTATGGTGTGCTGTTTGTGTTATCTCTATGCTACCATATTGGTATTGGCGTAGGTGATCTCACCTCTTTGTTATATTGTTTTGTTGTGTTTGTATTGTTAAAAATTATATAGTAGACGGAACGAGTTTCTTAGGCTTGACTGGAGGCAAATATTCTGACTTCGGTAACAACATCAAGAAGTAACCATCCCGGATTCAATAGTGTGCGGTGTTGATGAGGAACAAATATATGACGCATCAAGATGGATACAAGGCAGAATAAGTATGTTGAGTTTTCTCGTTAGTGTTTTACCGTGCTATTGAGTAGGACCCGTCATGGGGTTTGTTACTGTTTAAAATTAAGTCTGTAAGTTTTATATTTCTTGAATAATTGTTAAATATTAAGTGATGTATGTTATATGAGTTTTAATCAGTTTAAATCTATTTTTCAGTTTTACTTATAAATATCAGTAAGTTTATATTACCACAAGAAGAAATTTTGAAACCCATATTTTATAACTCAAACCTTTTATGAACTGATTTTCGGATTATAAGTTGGTAGTCAGAAATGTGATGCCCTGAGGAGGGTGTTACAAATATGCTAGCTAAAGTATGCTCATTGTCTGAAATGACATGTTTGATGATAATATCCTTGAGCATGAGTTTTGGTTTAATCAAGACTTAAAATGAGTGTTCATGTTATACTTTTTTTATCTTAGTTTTATCTCTTTCTAACATGATCCTTGATTGATTTAAAATGCATATGTATTTCATAATCCTTTGTGGTCATATACTTATGTTTACTGGTGTCTTTCATTCGGTTTTATTCGAATAAGACTCCTCTTATTCGAATAACATTTTCCAGTAGCTCCCATTTTTTTTTGCTAGTTTGTATGTTTATTCGAATAATGCATACCTTATTCGAATAATGCTTGACAAAAGCGTTGTCAAATTTTTGTTTCTCTGTGTTATTCGAATAACCATTGGTTTATTCGAATAATGCTTGGCAGAAAGCCAAATCTAGTTTTTTTTCACAAGTTTATTTGAATAAAGAACATCCTATTCGAATAAACACGGATTTTATGAAAGGTTCTGTTGTTTTTCCCCTTCATTTCTCAAGAATTTGTTGTATATGTTGAATTCTTTGTAATTGGACTCAAAATGTAAATGCTTAACCAAATGTAATTGGCTATTATTTTGATGAATATATGTACTTGGCTAAATCGATCAATGAAATGAAATATCTCTTGCCCTTGTGAACTCATTTGCTATTTTGCCTTACTGTTTTGAATGCTTATTTGCTTAAGAGTTTGGCATAATGACTGACCTTACTGAATTGTTATTGAATTATTGCTGAACTTAAATGAATATAATCAATGACTAACCTCTAAGGATCCAAAATTGGTGAATACCAAAAAAAGTACTTTGAATTGTGTTGTAGGGTGACTATTAGCTCAAGCATGCATTGAAGTGAAATACAACTATGCTACTTGAGATTTAAAAAATTTGAAACGGTCCAAGTTCTCCAAGAGTGATGAAAACATAAAAAGAATGGCATGGACAACCACAACATTCTCAAGGAGCCTTAAGGCATGGAAGTTGAAGTTACCTACAAAAACTCAAAGAGTACACTTTTGGTGACATCAATCTCTTATCCTTATTTATGCTTTAAATTGAATATCATGTGATATTTGGAGAAGTAGAAAGTTTTGTTATGCCTTAACATGCCTAACATGATCATTGATTGCCCAAAATGCCTATATAAGTTTTGATGATGATCATGGGTTTCTTGATAAACTTGAATCATGCCTTAAAATGCTTTTGAAAATGTAATATGATCTTATAAAATTCTTTTTGAAAGGGGGAGAAGTTTTAAAATGGTTTTTGATTGATGGATTAAGAATAAATATTTTTTGCCTTGCTTTACTTTATGGTAATGTGCTTACATGGTCTTGGCATATATATTTCACTTTATGCATCTTGTGCTTCAATAAGGGGGAGCCTAGCTCTTAAGTTGTTTATATCTCTTGGCTAACATCCTTGTTTGTTTTCATAAATTGTTTTATTGCTATTATATGTTAAATGTTGATATACCAAAATATGTCAAGCGTTACATGTATAATCTTTTATCTCTTGAAAGCATACTTGTTTCATCTCTCTATTATTGAATTATATGTAGAATCAAATAGGGGAAGATAGTTATGTTTTGAATAAATTGAAGAAGTTTTTGGTTTTGATGATCCTACTCTCTTTGACAACATGAGTTTTATCTATAGGGGGAGAGAAAGTATTATCTTTCCTTCCTAAACTTTTTTGTTGATGTCAAATAGGGAGAGTGAGAATTGGAAAGAAAAATATGTTCTTGTGCTTATTATTTGATATGCTTATATTGCTCAATATATTTATATGTTCTTGTGCTTATTGTTTGATATGCTTATATTGCTCAATATATTTTTCTTTGGTGATTTATCATCATAAAAAAGGGGCAGATTGTGGAAATAAATTTTTCGCAATGATTTAATATGATAAGTTTTGATGATGACAAATACAAGACAAAAAGAATGATACTTATGCTACATAGAAGTACTTAATAGATTATATGAAGATATTGAATTATGAGTTTGGATTAAATATATTTTAAGTGAGAAATACTTTGTAAGATAGTCCAAGTACCAAGAGTGAGCATTGCAACAAGAAAGTAAAGATCTCAATTATGTTCAACTCAAGGAGAATGTCCATGTCTATATTATGAAGGTTTCGATAACAACAAAGACTTGTCAAAGACTAAGTCCAAAGGAAGATTAAATGGTATAACTTATAGGACTGAGCGTCTTTTATGTAAAAAGCCTTATGGATATCTCAAATATGTTTTTAAATCTTTACAAATGATTTTTTATATGCTAAAATATCCAACAAACAAGTTTTGAAAAGCTAGTCATGGTGATAGTTTAAAACTATGAAAAATAGTCAAGTTTAAGTTTTACAAAACTAACCTTTGGTTACTCTTTTCTTCATAACTTTCAAAATACTTTGAGTTTTGTTTTGAGACTTACTTCATTTGAAAATAGACTCAAATATCTTTCCAACGAGTGGTCATTTGCTTTAAACAGATGAGAAATGAGGAAGTTATGACCATTTAAAGTCATATTTCGAAACTAGAGTGATTCATTCAAATAAACATGTATTTATTCGAATAAAAACACCCCAAAAAACATTCCAGAACGTGTTTTTTAAGATTTATTTGAATAATTGACGGTTCGAATAACAAGTTCCATAAAACACTTCCTGGTGTGCTATAAGTGGGTTATTCGAATAAGACTACGCTTATTCGAATAACATGACCCAGAAAACACAAAACGACTAGTTTATATGCATTTAATGTGAAATAAATGATACCCAACAACTCTTTTTCAAAGAACTCTATAAATACATGTTTTTGGGTCATCTTTTACACACACCCAACTATCTGAAATAATTCATTTATGTTTTGATTCTTATTTCATATTTTTACTATTTCTTGTGCTCTTTTCGCCAAAATTTGAGATAACTTAAAAGAGCTTTATAGTGCTTCAATTTGTAATACATACTCTTGAAAGAGTTTTTTCCTTCTTCTATTCTTTGATTCTTTGTAACGAGGGTAAGGTATCCCTCAAAGAAATTATAAGGATGAGGTGTAACATCCCGAAAATTAATAATTTCAGGATAAATGATCATTTTACAATATTTGGAATTTTTAAGAATTTTTTTGGATTTTCTGAGAACGCGAAATATTTTAATATTATTTCTCATTTTACGTGCGTATTGAGCAGAGTCGGGAAAACGACAGTAATGCTTTAAAAAAATTAGAAAATGATAAGACGAATAGTCGTTTTATAATATTTGTAATTTTTGAGAATTTTCTGAGATTTTTTCGAAAACATCGAATATTTTAATATATTTCTCATTTTGCGTGCGCATTGAGCCGAGCCAGGAAAATGAAATATTTTTCCCGATAACCTTGATCTGTGGAAACATAGACAGGGGATCTTACTTAACCCGAGGCTAGACACGATTTACGAGGTTTCACATTTTTCAAGAAATTTTAACAGATAAAATTATAATCGCTGTATAAATTTTATCTGTCAGATAAATTAATACGGACTTCGGTCAACTATAACGATTGTCTATTGAATAATAATATGTATTAAAAACCTTATCATATTATCTAAAAATCTACCTTGTGTCAAATCCATTAGCTTTATTTTCAAAATAAAGGTAAAGTTAATTCAAAACCAATATAGGAAGTTTCCAGGAAATTTCCTCCCATTTCACATTTCTCTCTCTCTTCCCTCTTCACTCTTCTCTACGGCAGAAGGCCATGGGGAGCCCATTATTCACCTTCTCATTTTATTACTCCACTTCTACTTCTAAACACTCCTCTTCTCACTTTCTTCTCATTCTCTTCTTTCTTCTTCTTCTCTTCTTCTTCTTCCTCCTCCACCGTACACCCTCACCATTCACCATCTTCATTTCCTTGCCTCACCACTTCCATATCTACCTTTCTTCCATCATTCCAAGACCACTTTCCTTGTGGCCATCCTTGGTTCTTCTTCTTCTTCTTCCATTTTCCACCATTGAAGCTAAAGCTTCGAGCTTTTGATGTAAAGTCTTCAACTTTCTTCTATCTTCTTCTCATTTTTGTTTTATTGGTCACCTATGTGGCCAAGGAGTCATTTTTCCATGATTGGAGTGAACACTTTGGCAATTGCTCACCCTAGGGTTTTCTTGAAGGGGGAAAACGAAAATCAAGAGCAAAAAAAGAGTAGCACTGTTGTGTTGTCTTCCAAATAGGTAAGAAGGAGATGATCCTCTTCAACCAATCTTGGTAGTAAGGAAATGTCTTGTGTATTGTGTTGATGAAGGAATCCATGTTGGATTTCTCTCTTTGTTATATTGTGTCATTTCCATGATTTTGTAGTTATTTGACTTGTATGAATATATGGATTTACATTGTGTGCTTTGATGATTATGAACTTATACATTGTTATTTTGTGTTTTGAGGACATGAATCATATTTTGGATCGTTGGAAAATAAATGAGAAATTTTGATGAAGGATGGGCCAGGGTTCTGCAGAAACGAATTCTGCAGAACCCTTGTTAATGCACTAGCGCTCAGGCACTGTGCATAGAGCGCCTAGGCGCTATATACCCAGAAAGTTTTCCCTGTGACGCGGCCTGATGAGCGCTCAGGCACTTCGTGGTCAGCGCCCAGGCGCTACAGATATGGCGCCTAAGCGTCCAGAACAGAACCAGCTAGGTAACTGTGAGATGAAGCTATGTAATTGAAGATTTGAATGTTAATGTTGGAATTTGAGATGGAAAGTTTTAAGGGTTTTTTAATTCAATTTGAAGCCACAATTTTGGCATTGAACCTTAGGCAATTGGATTGGTCCTAATGAACTAAAATTTAAGTGAATTGATAATGATGACCTAGTACATAAAAAGGAAAGAAAAAATGAAAACTAGAGGACTTGCGAAACCACGGTTTGGACCTTGGAAAGTTGGGAATTGAATTGATCTTGTGAGGAATAGAATTGAGTGATTAAATATTAAGTAACTAATGCATAATGTGGTGAAGAATTAAAACTTTGATGACAAATGATGGCCACGGTTTTGGCTTAAAATCATAAGGAATTGAAATGGCTTTGATAAATCAAAATTTAAGTAAATTGATATTAAGAAGTTAATACATAAAATGGAAAGAAATTGGATCTTTGAGGACTTGAAGGGCCACGATTTGGACCCATGATGATGAGAGTTTGGATTGAGTTAGTAAGTAATAAAGCTTGTGTAATTGAATACATCATTGATGAACATACATGATTGGACATTGTGTCGTCATGCATATGTCTTGTCCATTGGACATTGTTGTAAGGCAGTGTATGCCTAGGAGATTGAACACACCTTTGTGCAGGTGCGAATAGACTAGCGTAGGTGCCATATGGTTGTTGGCCCTGGGGGCGTCGGGGTGCAGGTTCCTCACATGGACAGTTATGAGCTCTTCTGTGCCGTGGGGTAGACCGATGCAAATACATCGACGATCCGGACCGAGACACTATCTTATATCGCGATCAACTGTTGAGGTGCCATGTATAAGCCATTGGGCAAACTTTTTATGAGATGAAGCACACTGTATTTTAAGGCTAACGATATACTGGCATTACTCCTTGATCTTTCTCTCTGACTGTTTATATCTAGCTCCATGGAGTAGGAATTGTGGTAACATAATGCATTGTGCATCGTTCATTGTCGGTCTCATAAATTGTTGAGCATGAACACCTGTGAATGTGAAGATAACTGTTGTACTTCTATGAATGATTATCTGATTGTTGTGCTGATTCCTAGAAATACTATTGTGATCTGCCTGCTATTGCTTACTGTTGTTCTACCTTTACTATAAATATCACTGTTATTATTGACTCTGATTATTGCTTAGAATTGAATTGCTTTTATTATAATTTTTGCTGTTGCTATTGATGAATATATGAAGCTGTATTGCTTGGTGGGCGCTTTCGCCGTGATGTTTTCTTACTGCCAATAGTGATAATGAAAGACGGTGTCTCACCTCTTTCCTATATTTGTGCATTTCTGTTTTATATTTATATTTGATAAAAGATGGTGAGGAAGATAAAGAGGGACCACACCTTGGTTGATTGGCTTGAGCGTCTGCACAAGATTTCTTTGACTACGTACGAGTGCAGCCGCGTGGAGGCATTGATGCTTGTCGTGTCAACTGGGACACCGTGCGTCATGTACATATGGGGTTGCGGCTTTGTCTGCTGGTAGTACCCATCCCTGAGTTACTACTTTTCCCCCTTTAGTGTTTTTATTCCCGCTGTATTTTATTGGACTCTATAATCATTATATTCGATGTCATCAGTGATTTGTATAAATTGACTATAAAATATATATATAAGGAATATGATTTTATTTCAGTGGTTGTATTATGGGTTGAATATATTTATATTTCATTCGAGGCTCGTATTTTCTACTTATGCAAATTGTCAAAAAAAAAATATAGACTTTTGAGAATTTAAATTACTGTTATCATGACTGTGACACACTTGGATTTAGTAACTGTAGTATAATGACAATTACGCTCCGGTTGCTACATCAAGGGGTGTTACATTAGGTGGTATCAGAGCAGTTCATTCTATTGAGCCGGGGTATGGACTTGCTATGTTTAGGTATATTAGAATTTGGTCTGTTGTGCACTTCCTTGTCTCTTGATTGAGATGATGGGAAAGGAATGCATCGCTTGCCATAGGTTGAATGTCAGTAGCTACTGTTATATAGTTGCATGATATTGAGGATTGGCCTACTCAATATATAATGTTCTGTGTGTACAGGAAACTATGACTTCTCCTAGGTGTCCTATGTTAGGAAAATAGGAAATTTTTGTAAGGAGATCAAAAGGTTTTGGAAAACCGATCTTCTGGAGAAAGAAATAACTGGTGCAAACTGGGTTCGAGAAGCATTTTAGAAGTTGACGGCTTATGAGAGATTACGCTGTGGAAGCAGAATGAAGAAGTTCGGGATGGAAGCTGTTAGAATTCGTAAATTAGCTTGTCTTACTTGAATGGTGTGCATTGTGTGACTCTTTGTGTTTGACTTCCGAAATGAGGTAATGTTGTTTGAACTAATTACGTTTGTTTTATTGTGCTATGTTTTGTCCGTCTTCAAAGAAAGTTAGTGGCTCGTGGCAGACGTATGCATGTGAGCACGGGACAAGACTATAGAAGTATGGAGCGCGACTGCATAGAGAAATACAAAGGATAGCTAATAGCTAAGGTGATAATTCACCAAAATCAGAGGACTGCACAGTAACAAGAATTGGAGGTTAAGATTCAAAATCTATTGAAGAAAAGTCAGACTTGGGATAACCATGGACTACCTAGATTCCAAAAGAGGAATAATAGAAAAGTTAACCAGTTTAAGCGGAAACCATATGCACTGGTATCAAGGAAACAACAACAACAACCAACTCCTGGACAAAGTACTAGTGGTGGTGTATCCAGTTAGACCCCGACATCTTCGCCAAGATGTATGAAATGTGGAAAAGAAAACTTCACGAGGGAGTGTAAGATCAAAGGGATAATCTGTTTTAAATGTGGAAAGCCGGGACACATCTCCCGCAAATGCAACTTAGCAAAGGCAAAGTCTTCAATCGATGCTGCAAGGGCTATGAAACCACAAGCAGAAGTCAGAACTTATACCTTGGGTGGTGCTGAGACCTCTAAATATGGAGATCTAAACAAGGGAAATTATGCCTCAAATGACGATCCAATAATCGTGCTATATAATTCTGGGGGTAACCCTTCCTTTTTACAATTCGTAACAGCATGAATCATTTGGATTCATCTGTATCGTTCTTATCTTCGACTTTGTTGTTCCCATTTCTGTTGTTGAAACTTGTCTTGACTCCTGAGTTTGTTTAATCTATCCTACTCCTCATAAAGATTGAACCTTTTGTTGATCTATTTTGCTTACTTGAAATCGCATCGGTTAGAGTTCATGATTTAGGGACTGATTGATCATTTTCTAGTCATATCCTGCTAAACCATTCCAATGGAAACCTTATTGGTTTCAGAATTAAGACTTCTGATATTCATAACGTCCAACAAAGCTGAAGCTCTGGAAGCAAAAAGGAACCTGAGAATACATGTTAATGTTTTCCGTAGAGGACCAAAAGTAAGGAGGATATAAATGCCACTCTGATAGTCGAAGAGTTTTGCATGTCAAGCTACGATGTTGTTAGTTAAGAAGAAGAATGAAATTTCTTAGTGAGACGAGGACTGTCATAAAATAAACAAGGCTTCGATCAGGGATGAGTGTCCTCGGAGAAAGATGAGCGACTCAATGGGCTGGTGAGAAAAGAGTCGTTGTTCTTTCCAAGATAGGTGTATGTTCTAGTCATCGATGAATTCGTGGAAATTAAGAATGTTTCCAAAATAATTTTTTTTTCGAGTATGCTTTCGACATTATAGGTATCCTGTGATGCCAATCGATGGGACAAATGCTCCTATTGTATTCATGGACAACATGAATTGTATTTTCTATCCTTACCTAGAACAGAATTGTCGTTGTCATTAATGATGACATTCTGATCTATTCTCGAAGATATGGGAAGATACGTTGGACATCTCGGTATAGTTTTCCTAACTTTAAAGAAGAAGAAGTAAATGCCAAAGTATCAGAGTGCGAATTCTCATTTGAGGAGGTTCCGTTTTGGATCATGGAATTCCAAATGGAGGAATTGTGTGGATTCATAAAAAGGTTGAAGCAATTCTTCAAAAGGAAAGATCGGAAACTGTGAGGGAGGTCCATAGCTGGTGGGATTAGTTGGTTTTTATCGAAGGAGTATCGACAGATTCTCGAAGATAGTTGGACAACTTGCTCAGCTTACAAAAAGAGAATCAAAACTTTTACAGACCAACACAGGCGGAGAAAGTTTTTAAAGATTGAGGAAATATTCCGATTTCGATACTGCCCGATCCCAATGAAACATTCGAAGTGTTTTGTGATGCTTCACATCAAGGTTTAGGATGTGTGTTCATGCAAAGTTGAGAAGTTATAACTTATGCCTCGAGGTAGTTGAAGGTGCATTGAGAATTACCCGACTCACGACCTAGTGTTAGCCGCGGTTATAGTGGCTCTAAGAACATGGAGACACTTTCTGTGTGAAGAAATGTTCAACGCTTTTATCAATCACCGAAGCCTAAAGTACCCATTCGATAAAAAGGGGCTGGACATGAGGCAAAGAAGGTGATTAAAATTTTTGAGGAAGTATGACGTCTAGCTTCAGTGTCATCATGTCGGAGTTGCCAGCAAACTCACTCCAAAGTTCTACGGACTATATCAAATTTCTGTCGGATTGGTCCGGTAGCTAACCAACTAGCTTTACTACCTTTTCATCCTAATATATTCATAATATCTTCCATAGGTTATAATTGCGATGGTATATCCCCGACCCAGCCATGTCATCGAACGAGACACAGTATAATTAAGAGAGGGTTTGATCTATGAAATACTTCTTGCGATAATCGAGAATAGGAGACCAAAGCAACACAAGGGCAGGGAGATCACATTGGTAAAGACAATCTGAATTGACGTGATTAGAAGCGCGACATGGAGGTCAGAAGATAAGATGAAGAAACAACGTCGATATTTATCCTAAGGAATGAAAATTTCGAAGACGAAATTTTTATTTGAAGGGGAGAGTTGTAACATCCCGAAAATTAATAATTTCAGGATAAATGATCATTTTACAATATTTGAGATTTTTAGGAATTTTTCTGGATTTTTTGACAACGCGAAAAATTTTAATATTATTCTTCATTTTGCGTGCGTATTGAGCAGAGTCAGAAAAACGACTGTCATGCTTCAAAAAAAATTGGAAAATGATAAGACGAATAGTCGTTTTATAATATTTGCAATTTTTGAGAATTTTCTGAGATTTTTTCGAAAACATCGAATATTTTAATATATTTTCCGTTTTA
The DNA here is from genome assembly GCA_029884605.1 of Ormosia emarginata. Lineage (NCBI taxonomy): Eukaryota > Viridiplantae > Streptophyta > Magnoliopsida > Fabales > Fabaceae > Ormosia > Ormosia emarginata. The sequence goes on from JAQQTP010000074.1 coordinate 8,348,274, forward strand.
CGTGCGTGTTGAGCCTAGCCAGGAAAATGAAATATTTTTTCCAATAACCATGATATGTGAAAACGTCGATAGGGGATCTTACTTAACCCGAGGCTAGACACGGTTTACGAGATTTCACATTTTTCAAGAAATTTTAACAGATAAAATTATAATCGTTGTATAAATTTTATCTGTCAGATAAATTAATACGGACTTCGGTCAACTATAACGATTATCTACTGAATAATAATATGTATTAAAAACCTTATCACATTATCTAAAAATCTACCTTGTGTCAAATCCATTAGCTTTATTTTCAAAATAAAGGTAAAGTTAATTCAAAACCAATATAGGAAGTTTCCGGAAATTTCCTCCCATTTCACATTTCTCTCTCTCTTCCCTCTCCACTCTTCTCTACTACGAGAAGGCCATTGGGGAGCCCATTATTCACCTTCTCATTTTATTACTCCACTTCTACTTCTAAACACTCCTCTTCTCACTTTCTTCTCATTCTCTTCTTTTTTCTTCTTCTCTTCTTCTTCTTCCTCCTCCACCGTACACCCTCACCATTCACCATCTTCATTTCCTTGCCTCACCACTTCCATATCTACCTTTATTCCATCATTCCAAGACCACTTTCCTTGTGGCTATCCATGGTTCTTCTTCTTCTTCTTCCATTTTTCACCATTGAAGCTAAAGCTTGGAGCTTTTGATGTAAAGTCTTCAACTTTCTTCTATCTTCTACTCATTTTTGTTTTATTGGTCACCTATGTGGCCAAGGAGTCATTTTTCCATGATTGGAGTGAACACTTTGGCAATTGCTCACCCTAGGGTTTTCTTGAAGGGGGAAAACGAAAATCAAGAGCAAAAAAAGAGTAGCACCGTTGTGTTGTCTTCCAAATAGGTAAGAGGGAGATGATCCTCTTCAACCAATCTTGGTAGTAAGGAAATGCCTTGTGTATTGTGTTGATGAAGGAATCCATGTTGGATTTCTCTCTTTGTTATATTGTGTCATTTCCATGATTTTGTAGTTGTTTGACTTGTATGAATATATGGATTTACATTGTGTGCTTTGATGATTATGAACTTATACATTGTTATTTTGTGTTTTGAGGACATGAATCATATTTTGGATCGTTGGAAAATAAATGAGAAACTTTGATGAAGGATGGGCCAGGGCTCTGCAAAAACGAATTCTGTAGAACCCTTGTTAATGCACTAGCGCTCAGGCACTGTGCATAGAGCGCCTAGGCGCTATATACCTAGAAAGTTTTCCTTGTGACGCGGCCTGATGAACGCTCAGGCGCTTCGTGGTCAGCGCCCAGGCACTATACCAGTGCTCAGGCGCTACAGATATGGCGCCTAGGCGCCCAGAACAGAACTAGCTAGGTAACTGTGAGATGAAGCTATGTAATTAAAGATTTGAATGTTAATGTTGGAATTTGAGATGGAAAGTTTCAAGGGTTTTTTAATTCAATTTGAAGCCATGATTTTGGCATTGAACCTTAGGCAATTGGATTGGTCCTAATGAACTAAAATTTAAGTGAATTGATAATGATGACCTAGTACATAAAAAGGAAAGAAAAAGTGAAAACTAGAGGACTTGTAAAACCACGGTTTGGACCTTGGAAAGTTGGGAATTGAATTGATCTTATGAGGAATAGAATTGAGTGATTAAGTATTAAATAACTAATGCATAATGTGGTGAAGAATTGAAACTTTGATGACAAATGATGGCCATGGTTTTGGCTTAAAATCATAAGGAATTGAAATGACTTTGATAAATCAAAATTTAAGTAAATTGATATTAAGAAGTTAATACATAAAATGGAAAGAAATTGGATCTTTGAGGACTTGAAGGGCCACGGTTTGGACCCATGATGATGAGAGTTTGGATTGAGTTAGTAAGTAATAAAGCTTTTGTGATTGAATACTAAAGGATTTATGATCATAGTGGAGTTGATTATGAAAAACTTAAAGTTTAAATGATGCCTTTGTGCATCTTTGGAGATTAGGAGTTTAAAGACATGAAAAATCCCTAGTGTGGATATGATGATAAGTGATAAACCATGAGTACTTGATGATGCTAATAAATTGAATTAATCCTGTATGGAATCAAAACTAAATGATTGGTATCAAGAGACTAGTGAATAATATGGGGAAGAATTTGGAACCTTGAAGGCATGTGAGACCAAAGTTTCTAAGGGATAGTTGACCTTAAGATGGCATAATTGACTAGATCAAGGAACTTGATCAATTTAATAGAATGGTGTTAATGATAAACCATAATGTATATATGGATATTGAAATTTAACTCTATGTGTTGTGAATCCCTATGAAGAGCTATGTGTTTCTTGATTTAATTCTTGATTAGATATGACATATTGATACTGAGAATGACTACATACCGTTGTGGTAGTGTATATGATGAATGCATCATTGATGAACATACATGATTGGACATTGTGTTGTCATGCATATGTCTTGTCCATTGGACATTGTTGTAAGGCGGTGTATGCCTAGGAGATTGAACACACCTTTGTGCGGGTGTGAATAGACTAGCGTAGGTGCCATATGGTTATTGGCCCTCGGTGCGTCGGGGTGCAGGTTCCTCATATGGACAGTTATGAGCTCCTCTGTGCCGTGGGGTAGACCGATGCAAACACATCGACGATCCGAACCGAGACGCTGTCCTATATCGCTCTCCGACTGTTTATGTGTAGCTCCATGGAGTAGGAATTGTGGTATCATAATGCATTGTGCATCGTTCATTGTCGGTCTCATAAACTGTTGAGCATGAACACCTGTGAATGTGAAGATAACTGTTGTACTTCTGTGCATGATTATCTGATTGTTGTCTTTGATTCCGGAAATACTATTGTGATCTGCCTGCTATTGCTTACTGTTGTTCTACCTTTACTATAAATATCACTGTTATTATTGACTCTGATTATTGCTTAGAATTGAATTGCTTTTATTATAATTTTTGCTGTTGCTATTGATGAATATATGAACTGTATTGCTTGGTGGGCGCTTTGCGCCGTGATGTTTTCTTACTGCCAATAGTGATAATGAAAGACGGGTGTCTCACCTCTTTCCTATATTTGTGCATTTCTGTTTTATATTTATATTTGATAAAAGATGGTGAGGAAGATAAAGAGGGACCACACCTTGGTTGATTGGCTTGAGCGTCTGCACAAGATTTCTTTGACTGACTACGTACGAGTGCAGCCGCGTGGAGGCATTGATGCTTGTCGTGTCAACTGGGACACCGTGCGTCATGTACATATGGGGTTGCGGCTTTGTCTGCTGGTAGTACCCATCCCTGGGTTACTACTTTTCCCCCTTTAGTGTTTTTATTCCCGCTGTATTTTATTGGACTCTGTAATCATTATATTCGATGTCATCATTGATTTGTATAAATTCACTATAAAATATATATATAAGGAATATGATTTTATTTCAGTGGTTGTATTATGGGTTGAATATATTTATATTTCATTCAAGGCTCGTATTTTCTACTTATGCAAATTGTCAAAAAAAAAATATAGACTCTTGAGAATTTAAATTACTGTTATCATGACTGTGACACACTTGGATTTAGTAACTGTAGTGTAATGACGATTATGCTCCGGTTGCTACATCAAGGGGTGTTACATTAGGTATCCTTGAAAGTTGAGGCTCAAGCACAATGTTGAGATATCCCAAGGTGTGAGGAACGCTCTAGTCTGTAACAATAGCAAGCACCAGTTCAAGCTTGCATTGATAGTGAAAAATCTCGGGTGGTTACTTGAGGATTGAACGTAGGCCACAAGTGGTTGGTGGCTGAAATAGGATAAATCATTATATTTGCTTCTCTAAACTCAAACTCCTTTATATTTGTGTTTCAATTTCATATATCTCGAATACTTTCTCTGTGGGTTGTTCATTTACAAGTGCATCTTTTTGTCTTCTCTATTCATTATTTTAATTAATAAATAGCTTCAAAGAAAATTGATTTTCAAGTGTTTGATAAAAGTTTTCAAAGAGTTTCTATCTCCTTTACATTTATGCTTTAATTATATATGCTTGATTTGAATTTGACATTTAGCTTATTTGCTTGATTTATCTCATAACTCAAGTTGTATTTGGGTAATCTACAATAGTTGTATCTTTATTAAACTTATTCTGTTGCAAGTATTGATTGAAAATATGAAAATGCATAAATTCTCAAAGTTGCTTTAAAAATCTGTAATCACCCAATTCACCCCCCTCTTGGGTGATGGTTGCCATGGCTAACACATAAGAGACCATTGGCATTTTGAAGCTAAAATTTTAGGTTTTTTGCCTTTAAAATTTTAGAATTTTAGTACTCTTAGTTCATTCCCAGTTTCAGTTTAAAGGCAAGTCAGATTCTAGTAAAATAGTGAATGCCCTATTTGAGCTTCGACATAATGTCGCAAAATGATTGCTACACTTAGCCAAATAAAATGAGGCTTGTGGCATTTGAAAAATACGATAGAAGGCAATTTGCCCATAAAATTTCAAAATTTTTGAAATTATGATGCACATTTGGTGTAGTCTTTAAAATCAGTCATTTTAGGAAAATTTTGAAGTGTTTTGGGTTGGTTTGAGCCTTAGAAACACTAATAGCTCCTTTAATAGTTAAAGTTGAGTTAAATATGAAAGTTTTCTGGTAATGCTTTATGCTCTCAATAAGTTGAGTTGAAATAGGGTAATAGCAAGAGTTGGTTCCCTTAAAGGTTGAACCATAGCAAGGGTTGGTGCCCTTATAGGTTGAACCATAACAAGAGTTAGTGCCCTTAAAGGTTAAACCATAACAAGAGTTGGTTCCCTTATAGGTTGGACCATAGCAAGAGTTGGAACCCTTATATAATAAGGTTGATCCAAAGTTTACTATAATTCCTAACTAAGGAAGCGAGATAAGCCCATTGACCTTCCAAAGTAGTGAGACAAGCACTTTGCTAAAGGTAGAGTTATGGAACAAGCACCTGGACAGAGAAAATGTGGGGAATGATCTTTGATAAGGAAGGGATCCTCAATTCTTAGTGTGGAAGGGTATCCTAAATTCCTAGTTTGAGATTTTCCACAAGAGTCCCCAATAATAGGGCCAGTGTGACATCCCGAAAATTAATAATTTTAGGATAAATGATCATTTTACAATATTTGGTATTTTTAAGAATTTTCTGCGAATTTTTCGAAAACATAGAATATTTTAATATATACTTCATTTTGCGTGCGCGCTGAGCCGAGACGAGAAAATGAAATATTTTTCCCGATAACCTTGATCTGTGGAAACGTCGACGGGGGATCTTACTTAACCTGAGGCTAGACACGATTTATGAAGTTTCACATTTTTCAAGAAATTTTAACAGATAAAATTATAATCGCTGTATAAATTTTATCTGTCAGATAAATTAATACGGACTTCGGTCAACTATAACGATTGTCTTATGAATAATAATATGTATTAAAAACCTTATCACATTATCTAAAAATCTACCTTATGTCAAATCCATTAGCTTTATTTTCAAAATAAAGGTAAAGTTAATTCAAAACCAATATAGGAAGTTTCCAGGAAATTTCCTCCCATTTCACATTTCTCTCTCTTCCCTCTCCACTCTTTCTACTACAGAAGGCTATTGGAGAGCCCATTATTCACCTTCTCATTTTATTACTTCACTTCTATTTCTAAACACTCCTCTTCTCACTTTCTTCTCATTCTCTTTCTTTCTTCTTCTTCTCTTCTTCTTCCTCATCCACCGTACACCCTCACCATTCACCATCTTCATTTCCTTGCCTCACCACTTCCATATCTACCTTTCTTCCATCATTCCAAGACCACTTTCCTTGGGGCCATCCTTGGTTCTTCTTCTTCTTCTTCCATTTTCCACCATTTGTAACACCCCTTTTGAGGATGTCACATATAAAAAGAAAACAAAAGAAAGATAAATAAAATCTACCCAAGTTGTAAAACATTTGTTACATAATAATACGGGTTGTAAAATAATTCTTGTTAAACAGAACATTATTAAATAAAATAACTCGTAAACATAAAATAAACAAAACCAACGTCACACATAATATACATATGGTTCAAGTTATAAGTTGTACAAATAATTTACAACTAAAATATTTAAACTGAAACAGTAAACAAACGCCATAATAGTCTATAAATACAAACGTAGACGCGCCCAAGTACACATCATAAACATTTAATCCTTTGAAGGATCACTCTCAGGAAGATCATCAGAAGATAAATATCCAGGATGCCTCAACTCTCAGCGGAAACGAGACCGCGCAGTCGATACAACGCTAATCTCACTAGGCGTAGTGAACATACCACCCCAATAACGCCTAAGAGATAACGGCATCTCCAAATGCAAAAACACAGTAGTCGTCATGACTGGTTGTCCATCAAACTCATTACATAGGGACACAGTCAACCGTCCCACGTAAGTCACCGAATCTCTATCTTCACGCAAATGCCAGGCTATCGATCCACCATGAAACTCGAGTCGTACAAAACCCAAAAATCCTGGCACCACCATACTCAAGCAATTAATCCAATGGATATGGATGATCGGATGGTTCTTGATCGTAGAACTGATCTTCGACTAGCTGATGTTCCTCCTCCTCGGGGTACACACACTCAAGAGGCTGTTCCTCTTCTTCAAATTCTTTTACCACATGATTTAAAATAAATAAATAACACATATAACAAAGAGGTAAGACAATCCATTCCACCACAAACATGGTAAAGTAAGAAAACGACAATACAACAGATATAACATTTTATACTATATAGCAGTTTAAGATAGCAATAAATAAAATACAAGATCATACAAGTGAAATATAACACATAGTAATATAGATAGACAAAATAACATAGATAATTAATGGTACATATAAATAATGACATAGATAAATAACATTAAAATGTATGAGATAAAAAAAATATATAAAATGTGACTCAATCCTACTCCATGGAGCTAAAGAAGAATACATACATCGAGAGAACGACCCGCAAAATCTATTAGCACCGTCGACCACCCAATAACTATTCTGCTGTCACACGTTGCATCTATAGCCCACTAAAAAAAATATAGTGGTGTAGCACACTGTCATACGTCGTGTCACTACAGGGTTGTACTAATAGACTTCACAAGATCTTGATTAAGTATAGTGCTTGTCGAGTCCTTTAGTGTGTTACCAGTCACCACGGCCCAGAGGAGCGACCAACTGTCCATATATGGAATTCTGCACACTAACGTCTCCAAGTTCATTCAATTTGAACCACACTACGCCTATCACATCGACAACACGATGTTGTTCACCTCGTCAATCAAATCGCCAAAATTGGCATAACTCAATATATGAGAAAAATTCCAAATGTATACAGTACGGACCCACCTGGCAATACTGCAACAAAATTATAAATATGCCCCCACTGGCAAATCGTATAAAAAGACAGTACGCACCCACCTGGCAATACTGTTTCACCATCTGTCCGGGTCCACCACTTTGGCCCGACAGTAAAAACTTACTATTTTCGTCAATCGCGTAGAAATTTTATCGCGTTTTCAAAATCCTGTCGTTTTTATAAACATTTTTAAATCGCATAAATATATTTTGCTGTTTTTAAAATCGTGTAGAGTTTTTCAAACGTTTTCTCAATCGCGTAAGATTTTTAAATCATTTTCTTGTCCGACTTCCTTAAAAATTACTGTTTAAATAAACAGAAATAATATTTAATACGTTTAAACTACGTAAAATAATTTTTTATACCGTATACTGTCGTTTGGGCATTTTTTTTATCTTATTTGTCCGTTTTTAATAAAAATTGACAGTATTTTGTTTAGAAATTTATAATAATGGTTTCCTAATTTTTTCGTAAAAGTTCTATTTTCTTAATTTTTTTATCGTATAATTTAACCCTTTTGAAAATCACTAACATGCTTCAAAATATAATATGAGCCATATGTTAGGAATTTACAAAAGTTACTGTATTTCATTTCTAACAATAAAATCATTAGTTTAATTTCTTAAACTTAATTTTAATCAATTTGTTTCTTCAAAACTCATTGTAGAAAATTTCCCTTTAACATATATTACATCTCTTTGATTGAAACTAGTTTGGAATTGATTTTAGAAATCATGGATACTTGGTTTGGCGTGTTGGCCGAAATATATACTTGTACTATTTGATCTCTAAATTCATTTTCTTTGATCTAAACAATGTTATATCTCATTAATTTTCCTAGGTTAATTAAATCACACTTAATAAAAATATGAGAACATTTTGGTTCTCCATTTTGGTTAATGGTCGTGAGCCTCATTGGTGTGTTCTTTGGAACACTCATGCAATCCTTGGCATGTTGTTCACATCCTATAAATTATCATGCATTTCTAACACATACAATATTATCAAAGCTTGTAGACATGCAAATTAATACAAATAACAAATAGGAAAGCTATTAACAAATACCCAAATAAGCTACTAACAATCACAAAAATGAATCCTTATGGATTCTACAATCACAAACAATCAATCTCCATCTTCTTACCACCACCCAAGGACGATAAGATTAGTCTTCCTCTTACCTTAAATGAAGACAAATATGCTTTCACACCTTTCCTAGGGTTTCGGTTTTTCTCCTTCAAATCACCTAACAAGCTTAAACAAATTTTTACAAGTTACTAACATTAAAGAGAGCTTAAACCATGGATAAATCATGGCTTAGAATTTTGAAAAAGAGTTTAGAAATAGAAAACAAGAAATTTCACCTTCTAGGTAAAATCTCCCAAGTAGGTTTCCAAGCTTCAAATGAAGGATTTTGCAAGAACTCCCAACTAGAGATGTTCTTAGAATTGTGTTTAGGTTTAGAAAACTTGGTTGGATAAAATTTTGAGTGGTTGGATGGTTTTGGATTGTGTTTGGCCGAATACACCTTGAAGAGAACAACTATGGAGTTTGGTGTTTTTGGAAGAGAGAGAAGAGAGAAATTGCATGAAAAACAAGTGATTAATGGCCTTCAAAGGTGGCTTGGCCGTAGACCTCAAAGGACCAAGAGATGTCCATTAGGTTGGCTTCATCCAAGCCTTAGAATGGATCAATGATCAAGATTAAGCCTTGTTCACCAAGCTTTGCTCCCATTGGTTAATCCTAACCTTGTCACTTAACCTAGTCACCATGCTTAGTCACTAATTAAGCCTAGTCATTAAGCTTAGTCACTATGTTCTTGAATGTTCCATCACTAATGAGGTTTAATTAAGCTACTAAACTAACTGTTTTATCTAAACGTGGGTCCCGCAAAACATTTTCGGCTCCACTGTCATTTAATTATACTGACTAATAAAATAATATTATAATAATACAAAATTATTTTATTTGTGATTAAATTCTAAAAATTAAAAGATTAACAATAGTATCATTCAGAATCGGGTTTAGTAAGATCCCCCAGTTCTGAATAATTAAAATAAGATTTTCCCGGCCTGGAAAAATATTATTTTCCTATCCCGGAGCAAATCACACAAAAAGTCCAAATAAAATCACAGACAGTAATATTAAACACCGTAACATATAGAAAAATTAAAAACAGTACATTCGGGACGTAATGGTCATTTTTTCATTTTTTCCCACGACGAAGCAAATCATCCAAAACGTTCAAATAAAATTACAGACAGTAATACATGTCTGTATATCACACAAAAAAATTAAAACAGTAGCTTGACAAAACTTTATTTTACGGTCTCGAAACAAATTACGTAAAACGACCAAATAAAATCTTAGCCTGTAAAAACGTATTTATAAACCATGCAGAAAAATAAGAAACAATAAAATAGGGATACAACGGTCTTTTATCCAAAAGTTTGGGGCGTTACAACTCTCCCCAACAAATGAAAATTTCGTCCTCGAAATTCGCTACTTATCAAAACAAATGAGGATATTGATCCCTCATTTTATCTTCCAGCTCCCAGGTAGCATCACCTGTCACATCATGCCATATGACCTTCACCAGCTCGATCATTTTCCCTCGAAGCTGCTTTACCTTTCTGTCCTCTATTCTAACAGGTAAAGTCTCGTAAGTCAGATTTTCCTTCAGCTGCACTTCATCCAGTTGTATAACATGCGTCGGATCCGGTACATATTTCCGTAACTGAGATACATGAAATACATCATGCAGATTTGATAAAAAAGGCGGCAAAGCAATCTGATACGCTACAGGACCTATACGTCGGATAATCTGATACGGTCCAATGAACTTAGGAGTAAGTTTCTTAGATTTAATAACTCTTTCGACACCAGTCGTAGGAGTCACTCTTAAAAACACATGCTCACCCTCTTCAAACTCAAGAGATTGTCTTCGTTTATCTGTAACATCCCGAAAATTTATAATTTCCAGATAAATGATCATTTTTCAATATTTGGGATTTTCTGGAATTTTTCTGGATTTTTCTGAGAACGCGGAATATTTTAATATTATTCCTCGTTTTACGTGTACACTGGGCTGGGAATTGCTAAGACCAGTGTAACACTCCGGAAATTGATTTTTTCACCATGAGTAGTCATTTTCCAATATTTGTGATTTATGGGAATTCTTTCAGAATTTTCCGGGAACGACGAATATTTTAATATATTCCTCGTTTTGCGTTAATATTGAGCAGAGTCGTGAAAACGACTGTAATGCTTTAAAAATTGGAAATTTATATGACAGATAGTCGTTTTATAATATTTGCAATTTTTGAGAATTTTCTGGGAATTTTCTGGAAACGTCGAATATTACCGTATATTCCTCGTTTTGCGTGCGCGCTGACCGGAACCGGGAAAACGCGATGTTTTCTCTGCGAACCTGGAACTATGGATAAGTCAACGGGGGATCTTACTAAACCCGGGACTTGACACAGTTTACGAGGTTTCGCAAATTTCCGAGAAATCTTTACAGATACAATTAAATCAATACAGCGAAAATTTATCTGTCAGATTAATTAAATACTGACTTCTGTCAACTGTAACTATTATCTAATGGATAATAGTGTGTAATAAAAATACTATCACATTATCCTAATGTAATCCGCCTTATGTCCAATCAAACCACTTTAATTCAAATTTAAGAGTATTTTAATCAAAGCTTCCTTAAGAAGCTTTGACCCCCAAACTTTGACCACATGCTTAGCTTCCAAAGGAAGCCACTTTTCACTCACATTTCTCCTCTCTCTTTACGTATCTGCAGCCCACAAAAGAAGAAAGAATTGGTTCTAATTATCCAAATAAATCATTAACTCATTTTCACCCAAAACACATTTTCTTCTCTTTCATTTACGTATCCTTCTTCTTCCTTTCTTCTTCTAATATTTCTTTTCTCCTCTTCCTACACCATACGTCCAGCCACCCCATTAAATCCCAAACCTTCATAAAAATTTAAACCATTCACATTTTCTTGATCTCCTACTCCTCCTCTTCATCTTTTGTGCTTGGAGTTTTCAAGAAAGCTTCCATCTTCAACCACTTCTCAAGCCTTGAAGGTGAGCTCCCATGGCTGAAAAATTCCAGCCTTCTCCTTCCATTTTCGTTTCTGTTTTTCCTTGGTTTAATGGCCATTTTCTTCTTCTTTTACACATCATTTCATTGTTCTAACTTGGACCAAATTTTCTAGGGTTTTTGAGCTTCAAATCCGAAAATCAAGGGTGATTCTTGGAGTTTTCTTGGTTCATCAACTTGGTAAGAGGAAGATTAATCCTCCTCAACCTCTTTAGCAACTAGGAATCTTGTATTTAATTTTTGGAAGAAGAACCACATGGTGGTTGTTCTTGAAAGTGCTTGAAATTGATTTCTTGAATGTGATTTTAATTTGGCTTTGAGTAGTTGATTGATTAAGTAATCTTGTGATTGAAATTCATGCATGAATGCTGGAAATTTCTGGTTGCTGGACTACTATGTGTGCCACGGTTTTTGGCTTGTTTTTGGGGCTGTTTTTGTGCTGGAAAATGAGTGGAAGTGATGCTTAATTTTTGATCAATGCATGGCTAATTTAATCAAGTAGTTAAGGTTGGTTTAAATGGATAAAATTCTGGATGTTGGAACCTTGAGTGAGTCACGGTTTTGGCTCTGTTTTTGGGGCTGTTTTTGTGCTGGAAAATGAGTGGAAGTGATGCTTAATTTTTGATCAATGCATGGTTAATTTAATCAAGTAGTTAAGGTTGATTTAAATGGATAAAATTCTGGTTGTTGGAACCTTGAGTGAGTCACGGTTTTGGCTCTGTTTTTGGGGCTGTTTTTGTGCTGGAAAATGAGTGGAAGTGATGCTTAATTTTTGATCAATGCATGGTTAATTTAATCAAGTAGTTAAGGTTGATTTAAATGGATAAAATTCTGGTTGTTGGAACCTTGAGTGAGTCACGGTTTTGGCTCTGTTTTTGGGGCTGTTTTGGGGCTGGAAAATGGAGTGAATTGATGCTTAAATTTTGATCAATGTAAGGTTAATTAAATCAAGTAGTTAAGGGAGATTAAAGTGCTGAAAATTCTGGTTGCAGGACCATCACATGTGCCACGGTTTGGCTCTGTTTTGGGGCTGTTTTGGGGCTGGAAAATGGAGTGAATTGATGCTTAATTTTTGATCAATGCAAGGCTAATTAAATCAAGTAGTTAAGGGTGATTTAAGTGGACAAAATTCTGGTTGTTGGACCTTGGTGAGTGCCACGGTTTTGGGGCTGTTTTGAGGGCAGAATTTTGGTTGTCATTGTGTCAAGAATAATGCTAGGTAAATTAAGTAAAGGAAGACTCAACTAGTGAGAAGAAAATTGTAACCTAAAACTCTCTTGAGTGCCACGGTTTTGAGAGTTTGAAGGAGGGGAAAGATGATAAATTTGAGGTGTCAAGACTTGAATTAATCAAGTAATTAAGAACGTAGATTGATAGCAGGAAACTTGCAACACTAATCGTCATGATGGATTGTGGTTAAGGCTTAGGAAATGAGCTAAAGTTGGAAGGTAATTATAAGAATCAAAATAACAAGTAAATGAACCAATGAGATAAATTTCATAAGACTTGGAGACTTTGGAAATCCATAATGGACCTAAAATGTGTTCCTTGAATTATAAATTGATATTATGTTGATATTGGGTTCTTTTTGGATGCAAATATGCTTATCGCACTCTCTTGATCAAATGTGGTATGTTATGCCATTGTATGGATTGTGATCATACATGTTTATGCATAGAGTCCTATGCATTGTGAAATTGTGGTATGTTATGCCATTGTATGGATTGTGATCATACATGTTTATGCATAGAGTCCTATGCATTGTGAATGTCGTGTGGACCGTTATAAGGCCAAGTTGCCTAGGAGATTGAACACACCTTTGTGCGGGTGCGAATAGACAAGTGTGGGTCGTGTGATGACCTCGGGGCGTCGGGGTGCGGGTCCTCCACATGGGCGGAGCTAGAGCTCCTCCGCACCGTGGGGCAAACCGATGCAAACACACCGACGATCCGGACTTGACACTTTGTCCTATGTCGTGATCGAGCGCGGTGTCGTGCAATGCCATGATCGTGCACGTGGAAATTATTGATGAATAGCACATTGGCCTCGGCGTAGGAGTCACCGACATGTCTCCCGATCTTTCTCTCCGACCGTTTGAGTCTAGCTCCATGGAGTAGGAAATCGATTGTTGTGTCCATGCATCATGGAATATTTTGTCATCTGAGAATTACTGTTTACATGATATTCAACTGTCTGAATTCATCTGCCTGGATATTATGAATTATTCATTGTATTTATTAATGATTGTCTGACTGGTTATCTGTTAAAAGCTTATTTACTGTTTCTACGTGCTATGTGGGCGTTATGCGCCGTTCGGTTCTTGGTTGCTGTATTGGTATTGATGGTAGGATATCTTACCTCTTCCTGTGTTTTCTATATTTTTGTATTTCTGTTTTATGTTTATAATGATAAAAGATCATGAGGAAGATAAAGAGGGATCACACCCTGGTTGATTGGATTAGGCGTTTGGACAAGGTTCCTTCGGCTACGTACGAGTGCAGTTGCGTGGAGGCATTGATGCCTGACTTGTTGACTGGGACTCCGAGCGTCGTCTGGGTATATGGGGTTGCGGCTTTGTCTGCTAGTAGTACCTATCCCGGGTCACTACTTTTCCCCCTTTTAGTGTTTTATTCCCATTGTATTTTATTGGACTCGTAATTGTTATGTTCTATGTCACCAATGATTTGTGTAAATTGATTTGTATATATATGTATAAGAGATATGATTTTATTTCAGTGGTTGTATCATGGCTTGAATATAATTATATTTCATTCGAGGCTCATATTTTCTACCTATGCAAATTGTGAAAAAGGAAAAAAAAAAAAAATATAGACTCTTGAGAATTTTATTTACTGTTATCATGTTGTGACACACTTGGATTTAGTAACTATGGTGTAATGACGATTATGCTCCGGTTGCTACATCAAGGGGTGTTACATTAGGTGGTATCAGAGCAGTTCATCCTGTTGAGCCGGGGTATGGACTTGCTATGTTTAGGCATATTAGAATTTGGTCTGTTATGCACTTCCTTGTCTCTTGAATGAGATGATGGGAAAGGAATGCATGACTTGCTATAGGTCGAATGCTGATAGCTACTGTTATACAGTTGCATGATATTGAGGACTGGCCTACTCAATATATAATGTTCTGTGTGTACAGGAAACTATGACTTCGCCTAGGCGTACTAAGTTAGGAAAATAGGAAATTTTTGTAAGAAGATCGAAAGGTTTTAGAAAACCGATCTTCTGGAGAAAGAAATAGTTGGTGTAAATTAGGTTTGAGAAGCTGTTTGGAAGTTGATAACTTACGAGAGATTACGCTGTGGAAGCAGAATGAAGGAGTTCGAGCTGGAGATCGTTAGGATTCGTGAATTGAGCTTGTCTTGTTTAAATTGTGTGATTTTTGTTTAGTTTCCAAAAGGGGACAAAATGGTTTGAAATAACTACGTGGTTATGTTTTGTCTGTCTTTGAAGAAAGTCAATGGCTCGCGGTAGACGTGCAAAGGCGATGGCTCGTGGTAGATGTACGCATGCGAGTGCAAGACAAGACGATGGAAGCATGATCTGCGACTGCGGGGAGGCATGCAAGGGATAGCTAGCGTGATGACTTACCAAAATCGAGGCCGCACGCCAGCCTAGAATTGGAAGCCGAAGTTCGAGAATCGTTGAAGGAGAATCGAATTTGGAGCAACCATGGACTGCCTAGATCCCGACGGAGGAATAATGGGAAAGCCAATAAGTTTAAACGGGAGCTATGATCACGGGTACCAAGAAAGTAACAACAATGCCCAACCCGTAGGGAAAGTGTTAGTAGTAGTAGATCCAATCAGACCTCGACATTTGGAGATCTAAACAAGGAAGTTACGCCTAAAATGACGACCCGATAATCGTCTTTGTATAATTCTGGGGGGTAACCCTTCCTCTTTCAATTTGTAGCTGCATGAATCATTCGGATTCATCTGTATCTTCCTTATCTTCAACTTAAGTTGCTTCCATTCCTGTTGCTAAGACTTGTCGTTAGCACTTAAGCTTATGTAATCTATTTTTAGTAAAGATCGAATTTTTTTCGTTGATCTGTCTTGCTTACCTAAAATCTTGTCTATTAGAGTTTCTGATTCTAGAAATCGATTGGTCATTCTCTAGTTATTATTTGCTAGAGCATTCCGATCAACACCTTAGTGATTTTTGAAACTAAGAGTTTTGAAGTTCAGTAACAACCAACAAAGTTGAAGCTTTGTGAGGAAAAGAAATCCAAGGACACGTGTTACCTTTTGTAGAAGACGAAAGAAAAGGGAATATGATTGTCACCTTTGTAGTCAGTAAGTTTCTCGTGATGAACTACAGTGCTGTCAGTTAAGGAGAAGAATGGAACATCTCAATGAGATGAGCACCATTATCAAACTAACGAGATTAGGATCAAGGGCGAGTATCCTCGGAGAAAGATGTACGTCCTGGTCATCATTAAGTTCACGGGAGATTGAGAATGTCCCCGAAATGGTTTCGAACACGCTATGGGCATTATGGGTGTCTCGTGATGCCGTTCAGAGTAACAAATCCTCTTGTCATATTCATGAGTGACATGAACTGTATCTTTTGTCCTTACCTAGAACAGAATTGTCATTGTCATTAATGATGACATTCTGAGCTATTCTCGAAAGTATGGAGGTACACGTTGGACATCTCGGCATGGTTTTCCTGACTTTAAAGGAGAGAGAATAAATGCCAAAGTATCAGGGTACGGATTCTTAATTGAGAAGGTTCAGTTTTGGATCATGAAATTCCAAACGGAGGGATTGTTGTGGATTCCCAAGAGATTGAAGCAGTTCTCCAAAAGGAAAGATCGGAGACCGCAAAAGAGACACATAACTGGTGGAATTAGTTAGTTCTATCGAAGAAGACACATAGATTGAAGGAGTATCAATGGACCCTCCAAAATAGCCAGATATTTTGCTTAGTTTACGAGAAGGGAATCAAAACTTCTATGGACTAACGCATGTGAAGAAAGATTTTAAAGGTCGAGGAGACATTTGAATGCTTGTCAGATTTGGTTCTACCTAATCCCAGAGAACTATTTAGAGAATTTTATGCTTCACATTAAAATCTAGGATATGTGTTCATGCAAGGTTGGGAAAGTTGTGACTTACACCTCAAGGTAGTTGAGGACACATTGGGAGTTGCCTAACTCACGATTTGGTGCTGGCCGTAGTTAAAAATTGCTCCTAGAATATGGAGACACTTGCTACGATCAACGCCTTTAGCAATCACAAGGACCTGAAGTATCTATTTGATAACAAGGGGCTGAACATGAGACAGGAAAGGTAATTAGAGTTTTTGAAGAAGTATGACGCCTAGTTTCAGTGTCGTCCTGTCTGGGTCACTAATAAACCCATTCCAAAATTCTTTGGACTATATCAAATTTCGTTTCGGGTTTGGTTCAATAGCTTGTCGACAGATTCTGTCATCCTTTCCTTCTAAATCTCCATGATATCTTCCATATGTCACGTTCGCGAAAGTATGTCACCGATCCAGCCATGTCATCAAGCTAAACCCGGTGCAATTCAGAGAGAGTCTGATCTATGAGAAACTTCTCGCGAAGATTGAAAATAGAAGAATAAAGCAACACAAAGATATAGAGATCGGGTTGGTAAGGGTGATCTGAATTGACGTAACTAGAGACACGATCTGAGGGTAAGAAAATAAGATAAGGAAACACGTTAATGTTTAATCTAAGGGATGAAAATTTCGAGGACGAAATTTCTATTTGAAGGGGAGTGTTGTAACATCCCGAAAATTTATAATTTCCAGATAAATGATCATTTTTCAATATTTGGGATTTTCTGGAATTTTTCTGGATTTTTCTGAGAACGCGGAATATTTTAATATTATTCCTCGTTTTACGTGTACACCTGAAATGGTGGGAATTGCTAAGACCAGTGTAACACTCCAGGAAATTGATTTTTCACCATGAGTAGTCATTTTCCAATATTTGTGATTTATGGGAATTCTTTCGATTTTTTTAGAACGACGAATATTTTAATATATTCCTCGTTTTGCGTTAATATTGAGCGAGTCGTGAAAACGATCTGTAATGCTTTAAAAATTGGAAATTTATATGACAGATAGTCGTTTTATAATATTTGCAATTTTTGAGAATTTTTCGGGAATTTTCGGAAACGTCGAATATTACCGTATATTCCTCGTTTTGCGTCTTGTGGCCAGGAACAGGAAAACGCGATGTTTTCTCTGCGAACCTGGAACTATGGATAAGTCAACGGGGATCTTACTAAACCCGGGACTTGACACAGATTTACGAGGTTTCACAAATTTCCAGAAATCTTTACGGATACAATTAAATCAATACAGCGAAAATTTATCTGTCAGATTAATTAAATACTGACTTCTGTCAACTGTAACTATTATCTAATGGATAATAGTGTGTAATAAAAATACTATCACATTATCCTAATGTAATCCGCCTTATGTCCAATCAAACCACTTTAATTCAAATTTAAGAGTATTTTAATCAAAGCTTCCTTAAGAAGCTTTGACCCCCAAACTTTGACCACATGCTTAGCTTCCAAAGGAAGCCACTTTTCACTCACATTTCTCCCTCTCTCTTTACGTATCTGCAGCCCACAAAAGAAGAAAGAATTGGTTCTAATTATCCAAATAAATCATTAACTCATTTTCACCCAAAACACATTTTCTTCTTCATTTACGTATCCTTCTTCTTCCTTTCTTCTTCTAATATTTCTTTTCTCCTCTTCCTACACCATACGTCCAGCCACCCCATTAAATCCCAAACCTTCATAAAAATTTAAACCATTCACATTTTCTTGATCTCCTACTCCTCCTCTTCATCTTTTGTGCTTGGAGTTTTCAAGAAAGCTTCCATCTTCAACCACTTCTCAAGCCTTGAAGGTGAGCTCCCATGGCTGAAAAATTCCAGCCTTCTCCTTCCATTTTCGTTTCTGTTTTTCCTTGGTTTAATGGCCATTTTCTTCTTCTTTTACACATCATTTCATTGTTCTAACTTGGACCAAATTTTCTAGGGTTTTTGAGCTTCAAATCCGAAAATCAAGGGTGATTCTTGGAGTTTTCTTGGTTCATCAACTTGGTAAGAGGAAGATTAATCCTCCTCAACCTCTTTAGCAACTAGGAATCTTGTATTTAATTTTTGGAAGAAGAACCACATGGTGGTTGTTCTTGAAAGTGCTTGAAATTGATTTCTTGAATGTGATTTTAATTTGGCTTTGAGTAGTTGATTGATTAAGTAATCTTGTGATTGAAATTCATGCATGAATGCTGGAAATTTCTGGTTGCTGGACTACTATGTGTGCCACGGTTTTTGGCTTGTTTTTGGGGCTGTTTTTGTGCTGGAAAATGAGTGGAAGTGATGCTTAATTTTTGATCAATGCATGGCTAATTTAATCAAGTAGTTAAGGTTGGTTTAAATGGATAAAATTCTGGATGTTGGAACCTTGAGTGAGTCACGGTTTTGGCTCTGTTTTTGGGGCTGTTTTTGTGCTGGAAAATGAGTGGAAGTGATGCTTAATTTTTGATCAATGCATGGTTAATTTAATCAAGTAGTTAAGGTTGATTTAAATGGATAAAATTCTGGTTGTTGGAACCTTGAGTGAGTCACGGTTTTGGCTCTGTTTTTGGGGCTGTTTTGTCTTTGGAAAATGAGTGGAAGTGATGCTTAATTTTTGATCAATGCATGGTTAATTTAATCAAGTAGTTAAGGTTGATTTAAATGGATAAAATTCTGGTTGTTGGAACCTTGAGTGAGTCACGGTTTTGGCTCTGTTTTTGGGGCTGTTTTGGGGCTGGAAAATGGAGTGAATTGATGCTTAAATTTTGATCAATGTAAGGTTAATTAAATCAAGTAGTTAAGGGAGATTAAAGTGCTGAAAATTCTGGTTGCGGGACCATCACATGTGCCACGGTTTGGCTCTGTTTTGGGGCTGTTTTGGGGCTGGAAAATGGAGTGAATTGATGCTTAATTTTTGATCAATGCAAGGCTAATTAAATCAAGTAGTTAAGGGTGATTTAAGTGGACAAAATTCTGGTTGTTGGACCTTGGTGAGTGCCACGGTTTTGGGGCTGTTTTGAGGGCAGAATTTTGGTTGTCATTGTGTCAAGAATAATGCTAGGTAAATTAAGTAAAGGAAGACTCAACTAGTGAGAAGAAAATTGTAACCTAAAACTCTCTTGAGTGCCACGGTTTTGAGAGTTTGAAGGAGGGGAAAGATGATAAATTTGAGGTGTCAAGACTTGAATTAATTCAAGTAATTAAGAACGTAGATTGATAGCAGGAAACTTGCAACACTAATCGTCATGATGGATTGTGGTTAAGGCTTAGGAAATGAGCTAAAGTTGGAAGGTAATTATAAGAATCAAAATAACAAGTAAATGAACCAATGAGATAAATTTCATAAGACTTGGAGACTTTGGAAATCCATAATGGACCTAAAATGTGTTCCTTGAATTATAAATTGATATTATGTTGATATTGGGTTCTTTTTGGATGCAAATATGCTTATCGCACTCTCTTGATCAAATGTGGTATGTTATGCCATTGTATGGATTGTGATCATACATGTTTATGCATAGAGTCCTATGCATTGTGAAATTGTGGTATGTTATGCCATTGTATGGATTGTGATCATACATGTTTATGCATAGAGTCCTATGCATTGTGAATGTCCGTGTGGATTTGTTATAAGGCCAAGTTGCCTAGGAGATTGAACACACCTTTGTGCGGGTGCGAATAGACAAGTGTGGGGTCGTGTGATGACCTCGGGGGGGCGTCGGGGTGCGGGTCCTCCACATGGGGGGGCTAGAGCTCCTCGCACCGTGGGGCAAACCGATGCAAACACACCGACGATCCGGACTTGACACTTGCCCTATGTCGTGATCGAGCGCGATTTGTCGGTGCAATGCCATGATCGTGCACGTGGAAATTATTGATGAATAGCACATTGGCCTCGGCGGTAGCCGAGTCACCGACATGTCTCCCGATCTTTCTCTCCGACCGTTTGAGTCTAGCTCCATGGAGTAGGAAATCGATTGTTGTGTCCATGCATCATGGAATATTTTGTCATCGAGAATTCTTGTTTACATGATATTCAAGCGTACGAATTCATCTGCCTGGATATTATGAATTATTCATTGTATTTATTAATGATTGTCGACCGGTTATCTGTTAAAAGCTTATTTCTTGTTTCTACGTGCTATGTGGGCGTTATGCGCCGTTCGGTTCTTGGTTCTTTGTATTGGTATTGATGGTAGGATATCTTACCTCTTCCTGTGTTTTCTATATTTTTGTATTTGTTTTATGTTTATAATGATAAAAGATCATGAGGAAGATAAAGAGGGATCACACACCCTGGTTGATTGGATTGGGCGTTTGGACAAGGTTCCTTCGGCTACGTACGAGTGCGGTTGCGTGGAGGCATTGATGCGACTTGTTGTTGACCGGGACTCGAGCGTCGTCTGGGTATATGGGGTTGCGGCTTGTGTCCGCTAGTAGTACCTATCACCTGGGTCACTACTTTTCCCCCTTTTAGTGTTTTATTCATTTGTATTTTATTGGACTCTGTAATTGTTATGTTCTATGTCACCAATGATTTGTGTAAATTGATTTGTATATATATGTATAAGAGATATGATTTTATTTCAAAGTGGTTGTATCATGGCTTGAATATAATTATATTTCATTCGAGGCTCATATTTTCTACCTATGCAAATTGTGAAAAAGGAAAAAAAAAAATATAGACTCTTGAGAATTTTATTTACTGTTATCATGACTGTGACACACTTGGATTTAGTAACTATGGTGTAATGACGATTATGCTCCGGTTGCTACATCAAGGGGTGTTACATTATCCGCATAGCTTTTCTGTCTGCTTTGCATCGTCTTCATCTTTTCTTGTATCATCTTTACTTTTTCCATAGTCTGTTGTACAAGATCTGGTCCAATAGTCATATTTTCCCCATCTTGATACCAACACAACGGTGTTTGACATCGCCTCCCATACAATGCCTCATAGGGTGCCATCCCTATACTTGAGTGAAAACTATTGTTGTAGGTGAATTCTATCAAAGATAAAAATTCATCCCAACTCCCTCGTTGCTCCAAAACACAAGCATGTAATAGATCTTCCAAAGACTGTATAGTTCTCTCTGTCTGACCATCAGTCTGCGGATGATATGCCGAACTCAGTCGCAACTTAGTTCCCATTGCTTCTTGTAAACTTCGCCAGAACCTTGACGTAAACCTCAGATCTCTGTCAGAAACTATACATGTAGGCACACCATGCAGTCTGACAATCTCTCCGATGTACAACTGGGTTAATCTTTCCAACGAATACTTGATATTGATTGGTAAGAAATGAGCTGACTTCGTAAGTCTATCGACTATAACCCATATCGAATCATGACCTTTCCTTGTCTTCGGCAATCCAGTAACGAAATCCATAGAGATACTATCCCACTTCCACTCTGGAATAGATAACGGTTGCAACATTCCAGCGGGTCTCTGATGTTCCACTTTCACTTTCTGACAAACCAGACAAGACTCCACATATTCTGCTACGTCTCTTTTCATCCTTGGCCACCAAAACAACCTTTTCAAGTCTTGGTACATTTTGGTCATCCCCGGATGTAAACTCAGGTCACTAGTATGAGCTTCATCTAGGATCGACTTCTTCAATCCAGAATCATCAGGCATACAAATTCTTCCCTTAAACCTTAAGATTCCATCTGCTCCTTCCTCTACCGTCGCCTTATGACCTTGCTTTAACAATTCCCTCTCATTTTGTAAAAACACGTCTTCCTTTTGTTTATCTCGGACTACATCAAGAAATTCATTTATGATCACGACCTTATATAGGCGAACTCTTTCAGGTAGAAACTCCACTGACAACCATAAATCTCGAAACTTGTTTATCAATTCCTCCTCTTTTATCATCATTGTCGAGACACTAAGCACCTTTCTACTTAAGGCATCAACTACCACATTAGCTTTTCCTGGGTGGTATTGGAGTTGAAAATCATAATCCTTTAAGAATTTCAACCATCGCCTTTGCCTCATATTCAATTCTTTCTGATCAAACAAGTACTTTAGACTCTTGTGATCGCTAAAGACATTGAACATCGCTCCATACAAAAAATGTCTCCACACTTTCAGAGCAAAAACCACCGCGGCTAATTCCAAATCGTGCGTTGGATAATTCCTCTCATGAACCTTCAACTGTCGAGAAGCATATGCCACCACATTCCGGTTTTGCATCAATACGCATCCTAACCCTTGGTAAGAAGCGTCACAGTACACATCAAAAGTTCCCTTAGAATCTGGCAAAATTAACACTGGTGCAGTTGTTAACCTCCTCTTCAATTCTTGGAAACTGGCTTCACGTTCTTCTGTCCATTCAAAAGCTTGACTTTTCCTCATAAGCTGTGTAAGCGGTCCAGCAATCTTAGAAAAACCTTCGATAAACCTCCGGTAATATCCAGCAAGTCCAACAAAACTTCAAACTTCTGTCACCGTTTTAGGTCTTTCCCACTGTAAAACAGTCTCCACTTTCGATGGGTCTACTGCAATACCTTCTTTCGAAATTACGTGACCTAGAAATTGGACTTCTTCCAACCAGAACTCACACTTGGCCAATTTCGCATATAGCTGCTTTTCCTTCAAAATCTGAAGAACAATACCCAAATGTTCAGCATGCTCTTCCTTGGATTGAGAATAGATCAGAATGTCATCGATAAAGACAACGACAAATCTATCTAGATACGGACGAAAAATCCTGTTCATATAATCCATAAATATGGCAGGAGCATTCGTCACCCCGAATGGCATTACTTGATACTCATAATGTCCATAACGAGTTCGAAAAGCTGTTTTCGGTACATCCTCCCCCTTAACACGAATCTGGTGATAACCCGATCTCAGATCTATCTTGGAAAATACCACTGCTCCCTTAACTGATCCATCAGGTCGTCAATTCTTGGAAGCGGATATTTATTCTTGATAGTCACCTTGTTCAGCTGACGATAATCCACGCAAAGTCGTGAAGTTCCGTCCTTCTTCTTGACCAAAAGCACTGGCGCACCCCATGGTGAAACACTAGGTCGCACAAACTGTTTCTCCAACAGTTCCACCAATTGCTCTTTCAACTCTACCAACTCTGCTGGCGACATACGATACGGTGCAATTGAGATAGGACCTGCTCCTGGTACTAAATCAATTGAAAACTCGATCTCCCTCTCAGGTGGCAAACCAGGTACGTCATCAGGAAAAACCTCTGGAAACTCGTTGACAACAGGAATAGTATTCACATCCTTCTCATTCTTAACTTCTAGAGAAGACAATACCATATATCTCTGCGCTCCTTCTCTTAACAAAGACTTGACCTTAACAGCAGTCAAGAATCCAGACTTTTCTTCCTTAGGAAAAACTATGGTTTTGCTTGCACAGTCTATAAGGATATGGTTAGAAGATAACCAATCCATCCCTAATATCACATCTATCTCAACAAGAGGCAAACAAATCAAATTGACCAAGAACTTACGGTCCTTCACAACAATAAGACAATCTAAACATATCTTTGATGCAATTACAGGTTTAGCAGTTGGTGTAGAAACACTCAACTTAACATTCAAAGAAGACACAGGCAACTTCAATCTTTCCACACAATCATATGCAATAAATGAATGTGTTGCACCAGAGTCATATAACACAGTCAGAAGATTACCTTCAATAGCACCTTCTCCCTGAATAAGATCATCAGATTGAGAAATTTCTGTTCCAGTCATAGTATATACTCGCCCTCCAAATCTCGGTTGAGTACTCCCTGAATTTTGCTGATTAGCACGAACATTTCTCATAGCTGGCTTTTTCTCTGGCTGAGTACAATCTCTAGATATATGTCCAGGCTGTTTGCAATTAAAACAAACTGTTCCTCTGATAGGGCATTCACTAGAAAGATGGCCTTTCTTTCCACACTTAAAACATGTTGGCGTAAACGCCACTCTTTGTCCAGCTCCACTACCACTTGCACTTCCCCCAACTGGTGGTCGTTGAGATTGATTCCCTGGTGGTCTAGAATACGGCTTACGCTGAAACCGATTCGTATTACTACCTCCACCTCTCTGAAACCTTGTTGGCCCAAAGTTACGGTTCCTCTGATCTCGTGACGGCTCCAACTCTTCGAGTCGCGCACATGCATCAACTAAAACATGAAACTGATTCATTCGCAAGGATATCACTCCTCGCTTCAGTTCCACTCTTAACCCTGCTTCAAACTTCTGACATCTCCATCCATCATCTGGTCGAGTTTGAGCATAATATGAGAATTGAGACAAACTCTCAAATTTTGTAGCATACTCATTCACAGTCATATTACCCTGACGTAAACCAAGAAATTCCATTTCCTTGGCATGCCTAGCACTTGCAGGAAAATACTTCTCCAGAAAAGCATTAGAAAATATCTCCCATGTAATTTCTACTCCCTCAGCTAACAACAATCAGCGGGTTCCTCTCCACCAATGTTCACCATCTCCCCTCAACATAAAGGCTGCATATGTCACTTTCTTCTCATCAGAGCATCTCATTCCTTCAAAAATTCTCTCCAAGTCTTGTATCCACTGACTTGCCTTCTCAGGGTCAACCTCGCCTCTAAACTGTGGCAGATTGTGGCGCCTAAATTCAGATAAATTTAGGGCATCAGCAGTAGCATCTTGCTGTTGAGCTGCTCTCAAATTTTGCTGCGTAATTACTTCAGCCATCCGCTGCATAGCTTCAGCAGCCGCATTCATTGGATCCACTTCTCGATTTACGTTTCCACGTCCTCGTCCTCTACCAGACATCTTCTTTCATCAAACATAACAAAACAAAGTCAGATACATCCTTTCGAAAGTAGATCACAGAGAATCACACAGCACAAACAAAAACAGACCCAACCACAACCCCAAAAGACTCTAACTTGGGCTCTGATACCAACTAATGTAACACCCCTTTTGAGGATGTCACATATATAAAGAAAACAAAAGAAAGATAAATAAAATCTACCCAAGTTGTAAAACATTTGTTACATAATAATACGGGTTGTAAAATAATTCTTGTTAAACAGAATATTATTAAATAAAATAACGCGTAAACATAAAATAAACAAAACCAAAGTCACACATAATATACATATGGTTCAAGTTATAAGTTGTACAAATAATTTATAACTAAAATATTTAAACTGAAACAGTAAACAAACGCCATAACAGTCTATAAATACAAACGTAGACGCGCCCAAGTACACATCATAAACATTTAATCCTCTGAAGGATCACTCTCAGGAAGATCATCAGAAGATAAATATCCAAGATGCCTCGACTCTCGGCGGAAATGAGACCGCGCAGTCGATACAACGCTAATCTCACTAGGCGCAGTGAACATACCATCCCAATAACGCCTAAGAGATAACGGCATCTCCAAATGCAAAAGCACAGTAGTCGTCATGACTGGTTCTCCATCAAACTTATTACGTAGGGACACAGTCAACAGTCCCACGTAAGTCACCGAATCTCTATCTTCACGCAAATGCCAGGCTGTCGATCCACCATGAAACTCGAGTCGTACAAAACCCAGAAATCCTGGCACTGCCATACTCCAGCAATCAATCCAATGGATATGGATGATCGGATGGTTCTTGATCATAGAACTGATCTTCAGCTAGCTGATCTTCCTCCTCCTCGGGTACACACACTCAAGAGGTGTTCCTCTTCTTCAAATTCTTTTACCACATGATTTAAAATAAACAAATAACACATACAACAAAGAGGTAAGACAATCCATACCACCACAAACATGGTAAAGTAAGAAAACGACAATACAATGATATAACATTTTATACTATATAGCAGTTTAAGATAGCAATAAATAAAATACAAGATCATACAAGTGAAATATAACATATAGTAATACAAATAGACAAAATAACATAGATAATTAATGGTACAGATAAATAATGACATAGATAAATAACATTAAAATGTATGAGATAAAAAAATATATAAAATGTGACTCAATCCTATTCCATGGAGCTAAAGAAGAATACAAACATAAGAGAGAACGACCCGTAAAATCTATTAGCACCGTCAACCACCCAATAACTATTCTGCTGTCACACGTTGCGTCTATAGCCCACTAAAAAAAAATATAGTGGTGTAGCACACTGTCATACGCCGTGTCACTACAGGCTTGTACTAATAGACTTCATAAGATCTTGATTAAGTATTTGTTGAGTCCTTTAGTGTGTTACCAGTCACCACGGCCCAGAGGAGCGACCAACTGTCCATATATGGAATTCTGCACACTAACGTCTCCAAGTTCATTCAATTTGAACCACACTACGCCTATCACATCGACAACACGATGTTGTTCACCTCTTCAATCAAATTGCCAAAATTGGCATAACTCAATATATGAGAAAAATTCCAAATGTATACAGTACGCACCCACCTGGCAATACTGCAACAAAATTACAAATATGCCCCCACTGGCAAATGGTATAAAAAGACAGTACGCACCCACCTGGCAACACTGTTTCACCATCTGTCTGGGTCCACCACTTTGGCCCGACAGTAAAAACTTACTGTTTTCGTCAATCGCGTAGAAATTTTATCGGGTTTTCAAAATCCTGTTGTTTTTACAAACGTTTTTAAATCGCGTAAATATATTTTGCTGTTTTTAAAATCGCGTAGAGTTTTTCAAACGTTTTCTCAATCGCGTAAGATTTTTAAATCATTTTCTTGTCCGACTTCCTTAAAAATTACTGTTTAAATAAACAGAAATAATATTTAATATGTTTAAACTACGTAGAATAATTTTTTATACCGTATACTGTCGTTTGGGCATTTTTCTTATCTTATTTGTCCGTTTTTAATAAAAATTGACAATATTTTGTTTAGAAAATTATAATAATGGTTTCCTAATTTTTCCGTAAAAATTCTGTTTTTTTAATTTTTTTACCGTATAATTTAACCCTTTTGAAAATCACTAACATGCTTCAAAATATAATATGAGCCATATGTTAGGAATTTACAAAAGTTACTGTATTTCATTTCTAACAATAAAATCATTAGTTTAATTTCTTAAACTTAATTTTAATCAATTTGTTTCTTCAAAACTCATTGTAGAAAATTTCCCTTTAACATATATTACATCTCTTTGATTGAAACTAGTTTGGAATTGATTTTAGAAATCATGGATACTTGGTTTGGCATGTTGGCCGAAATATATACTTGTACTATTTGATCTCTAAATTCATTTTCTTTGATCTAAACAATGTTATATCTCATTAATTTTCCTACGTTAATTAAATCACACTAAATAAAAATATGAGAACATTTTGGTTCTCCATTTTGGTTAATGGTCGTGAGCCTCATTGGTGTGTTCTTTGGAACACTCATGCAATCCTTGGCATGTTGTTCACATCCTATAAATTATCATGCATTTCTAACACATACAATATTATCAAAGCTTGTAGACATGCAAATTAATACAAATAACAAATAGGAAAGCTATTAACAAATACCCAAATAAGCTACTAACAATCACAAAAATGAATCCTTATGGATTCTACAATCACAAACAATCAATCTCCATCTTCTTACCACCACCCAAGGATGATAAGATTAGTCTTCCTCTTACCTTTAATGAAGACAAATATGCTTTCACACCTTTCCTAGGGTTTCGATTTTTCTCCTTCAAATCACCTAACAAGCTTAAGCAAATTTTTACAAGTTACTAACATTAAAGAGAGCTTAAACCATGGATAAATCATGGCTTAGAACTTTGAAAAAGAGTTTAGAAATACAAAACAAGAAATTTCACCTTCTAGGTAAAATCTCCCAAGTAGGTTTCCAAGCTTCAAATGAAGGATTTTGCAAGAACTCCCAACTAGAGATGTTCTTAGAATTGTGTTTAGGTTTAGAAAACTTGGTTGGATAAAATTTTGAGTGGTTGGATGGTCTTGGATTGTGTTTGGCCGAATACGCCTTCAAGAGAACAACTATGGAGTTTGGTGTTTTTGGAAGAGAGAGAAGAGAGAAATTTCATGAAAAACAAGTGATTAATGGCCTTCAAAGGTGGCTTGGCCGTAGACCTCAAAGGACCAAGAGGTGTCCATTAGGTTGGCTTCATCCAAGCCTTAGAATGGATCAATGATCAAGATTAAGCCTTGTTCACCAAGCTTTGCTCCCATTGGTTAATCCTAACCTTGTCACTTAACCTAGTCACCATGCTTAGTCACTAATTAAGCCTAGTCATTAAGCTTAGTCACTATGTTCTTGAATGTTCCATCACTAATGAGGTTTAATTAAGCTACTAAACTAACTGTTTTATCTAAACGTGGGTCCCGCAAAATATTTTCGGCTCCACTGTCATTTAATTATATTGACTAATAAAATAATATTATAATAATATAAAATTATTTTATTTGACAGTTAAATTCTAAAAATTAAAAGATTAACAATAGTATCATTCAGAATCGGGTTTAGTAAGATCCCCCAGTTCTGAATAATTAAAATAAGATTTCCCCGGCCCGGAAAAATATTATTTTCCTGTCCCGGAGCAAATCACACAAAAAGTCTAAATAAAATCACAGACAGTAATATTAAACACTGTAACATATAGAAAAATTAAAAACAGTACATTCGGGATGTAATGGTTATTTTTCCATTTTTTCCCACGACGAAGCAAATCATCCAAAACGTTCAAATAAAATTACAGACAGTAATATATGTCTGTATATCACACAAAAAAATTAAAACAGTAGCTTGACAAAACTTTTATTTTACGGTCTCGAAACAAATTACGTAAAACGACCAAATAAAATCTTAGCCTGTAAAAACGTATTTATACACCATGCAGAAAAACAAGAAACAATAAAATAGGGACACAACGGTCTTTTACCCAAAAGTTTGGGGCATTACACCATTGAAGCTAAAGCTTGGAGCTTTTGAGGTAAAGTCTTCAACTTTCTTCTTTCTTCTTCTCATTTTCGTTTTATTGGTCACCTATGTGGCCAAGGAGTCATTTTTCCATGATTGGAGTGAACACTTTGGGAATTGCTCACCCTAGGGTTTTCTTGAAGGGGGAAAATGAAAATCAAGAGCAAAAAAAGAGTAGCACCGTTGTGTTGTCTTCCAAATAGGTAAGAGGGAGATGATCCTCTTCAACCAATCTTGGTAGTAAGGAAATGTCTTGTGCATTGTGTTGATAAGGGAATCCATGTTGGATTTCTCTATTTGTTATATTGTGTCATTTCCATGATTTTGTAGTTGTTTGACTTGTATGAATATATGGATTTACATTGTGTGCTTTGATGATTATGAACTTATACATTGTTATTTTGTGTTTAGAGGACATGAATCATAATTTGGATCGTTGGAAAATAAAAGAGAAACTTTGATGAAGGATGGGCCAGGGCTCTGCAGAAACGAATTCTGCAGGACCCTTGTTAATGCACTAGCGCTCAGGCGCTGTGCATAGAGCGGCTAGGCGCTCTATGCCCAGAATGTTTTCCCTGTGACGCGGCCTAGTGAGCGCTCAGACGCTTCGTGGTCAGCGCCCAAGCGCTAATCCAGTGCTCAGGTGCTCCAGATATGGCGCCTAGGTGCCCAGAATAGAACCAGCTAGGTAACCGTGAGATGAAGCTATGTAATTGAAGATTTGAATGTTAATGTTGGAATTTGAGATGGAAAGTTTTAAAGGTTTATTAATTCAATTTGAAGTCACGATTTTGGCATTGAACCTTAGGCAATTGGATTGGTCCTAATGAACTAAAATTTAAGTGAATTGATAATGATGACCTAGTACATAAAAAGGAAAGAAAAAGTGAAAACTAGAGGACTTGCGAAACCACGGTTTGGACCTTGGAAAGTTGGGAATTGAATTGATCTTATGAGGAATAGAATTGAGTGATTAAGTATTAAGTAACTAATGCATAATGTGGTGAAGAATTGAAACTTTGATGACAAATGATGGCCACGGTTTTGGCTTAAAATCATAAGGAATTGAAATGACTTTGATAAATCAAAATTTAAGTAAATTGATTTAAGAAGTTAATACATAAAATGGAAAGAAATTGGATCTTTGAGGACTTGAAGGGCCACGGTTTGGACCCATGATGATGAGAGTTTGGATTGAGTTAGTAAGTAATAAAGCTTGTGTAATTGAATACTAAAGGATTTATGATCGTAGTGGAGTTGATTATGAAAAACTTAAAGTTTAAATGATGCCTTTATGCATCTTTGGAGATTAGGAGTTTAAAGACATGAAAAATCCCTAGTGTGGATATGATGATAATTGATAAACCATGAATACCTAATAATGTTGAGGAATTGGATTGATCCCATGTAAAATAAAAACTAAGTGATTGGTATCAAGAGACTAGAGCATAGCGCGGGAAGGAATTTAGAACCGTGAGGGTTTGTGAGGCTACGATTTTAAAGGTTAATTAACCTAAAAGTTTGCATAATTGATCAAGATTTAGATTCGTGGAATTGTTAAACCCTTAGTGGGAAATAGTGGTTTTGACAAGTCATAATATATATTACTATTGAGATTTAACTCTATGTGTTGTGAGTCCCTATGAAGGGTTATATATTTGTTAGTTTAATTCTTGATGAGAGATGATTTATTGATATTGAAAACGAATATATGCCATTGTGGTATTGTATATGATGAATGCATCATTGATGAGTATACATGATTGGACATTGAGTTATCATGCATATGTAAACCTAAGAGTTGAATAAAACCTATGTGCGAGTGCGAATAGACTAGCGTAGGTGCCATATGTTGTTGGCCCTAGGGGGCGTCGGGGTGCGGGTCCCTCACATGGACAGTTTAGAGCTCTTCTGTGCCGTGGGGCAAACCGATGCAAATACACCGATGATCTGGACCGGGACGCTATCCTATGTTGCGATCAACTGTTGAGGTGTCACGTATAAGCCATGATGCGCAAATATTTTATGAGATGAAGCACACTGCTTTTAAGGCTAACGATATACTGGCATTACTGCTTGATCATTCACTCTGAAAAGGTTAATGTTTAGCTCCATGGAGTAGGATTTGGTACCATAATGCACTGTGCATCGTTCATTGTCAGTCTCATAAGTCGTTGAGCATGAACATCTGTTAAAGTATCTGTTTTACTTCTGTAGATGACTATTTGACCATTGTGCTGATTTCTGGAGATCTTATTATGATTGGTTCAATGTTGCTAAATCTTGCTATTGCTGTTCTTTGTTGTTCTCGCTTTTATTATAAATATCTTTGTTATTATTGATTCTTATTATTGCTTATGACCGAACTGCTATTATTATAAATTCGTCATTCTTGTTAACAAATGTATGAACTATATTGCTTT
Organism: Ormosia emarginata; assembly: GCA_029884605.1. Lineage (NCBI taxonomy): Eukaryota > Viridiplantae > Streptophyta > Magnoliopsida > Fabales > Fabaceae > Ormosia > Ormosia emarginata. Next base: position 8,380,229 of record JAQQTP010000074.1, read on the forward strand.
GTGGGCGCTTTCATGCAGGTGCTATTTTCTTCTTTGCCATAGTGGTAATGAAAGATAGGTGTCTCACCTCTTTCCTGTATTTCTGTATTGCTATTTTGTATTCATATTTGATAAAAGACTTTGAAGAAGATGATGAGGAACCACACCTTGCCGATGGGGTTAGGAATCTGGACAAGATTGCTTCGATTTCGTAGGAGTGCAGCTGCGTGGAGGCATTGATGCCTGTTGTGTCAACTGGGATGCCGAGTGTCATGTGCACATAGGGTTGTGGCCTTGTCTGCTGGTAGTACCCATCCCTGGGTTACTACTTTTGCCCTTTAATGTTTTTATTCCCGTTGTATTTTATTTGACTCTGTAACTACTATATTCTATGTTATTAGCGATATGTGTTAGTTGACTATAAAATATATACAAGGAATATGATTTCATTTCGGTGGTTGTGTACAAAATGATATTGTATTCGATGATGAGTCCGTATATTTATATTTCATTCGAGGCTCGTATTTCTTACTTACGCATATTTATCAAAAAGAAACTAAAAATGGACTCTTGAGATTTAGAAGTTACCTTTATCATGATTGTGACACACTTGGATTTAGTAACTGTGGTGTAATGACGATTGCGCTGCGGTTGTTAGATTTAGGTGCGTTACATTAGGTAGTATCAGAGCAGTTCATCCTGTTGAGCCAGGGTATGGACTTACTATGTTTAGGCATATTAGAATTTGGTCTGTTATGCACTTCCTTGTCTCTTGATTGAGATGATGGGAAAGGAATGCATGGCTTGCCGTAGGTTGAATGTTGATAGCTACTGTTATACAGTTGCATGATATTGAGGACTGGCCTACTCAATATGTAATGTTCTGTGTGTACAGGAAACTATGACTTCTCCTTGGCGTCCTATGTTAGGAAAATAGGAAAATTTTGTAAGAAGATCAAAAGGTTTTGGAAAACCGATCTTCTGGAGAAAGAAATAACTAGTGCAAACTAGGTTCAAGAAGCATTTTAGAAGTTGACAGCTTACGAGAGATTACACTGTGGAAGCAGAATGAAGAAGTTCGGGATGGAAGCTATTAGAATTCGTAAATTAGCTTGTCTTACTTGAATGGTGTGCATTGTGTGACTCTTTGTGTTTGACTTCCGAAAGGAAGTAATGTTGTTTGAACTAATTACGTTTGTTTTATTGTGCTATGTTTTGTCCGTCTTCAAAGAAAATTAGTGGCTCGTGGCAGACGTATGCATGTGAGCACGGGACAAGACTATAGAAGTATGGCTGCGACTGCAGGAGAAATACAAAGGATAGCTAAGGTGATAATTCACCAAAATCAGAGGACTGCACAGTAACAAGAATTGGAGGTTAAGATTCAAAATCTATTGAAGGAAAGTCAAACTTGGGATAACCATGGACTACCTAGATTCCAAAAGAGGAATAATAGAAAAGTTAACCAGGTTAAGCAGAAACCATACGCACGGGTATCAGGGAAACAACAACAACAACCAACTCTTGGACAAAGTACTAGTGGTGGTGTATCCAATCAAACCCTGACATCTTCGCCAAGATATATGAAATGCGGAAAAGAACACTTCACGAGGGAGTGTAAGATCAAAGGGATAATTTATTTTAAATGTGGAAAGCCGGGACACATCTCCCGCAAATGCAACTTAGCAAAGGCAAAGTCTTCAATGGATGCTGCAAGGGCTGTGAAACCACAAGCAGAAGTCAGAACTTATACCTTGGGTGGTGCTGAGACCTCTAAATATGGAGATCTAAACAAGGGAAGTTATGCCTCAAATGACGATCCAATAATCGTGCTATATAATTCTGGGGGTAACCCTTCCTTTTTACAATTCGTAACAGCATGAATCATTTGGATTCATCTGTATCGTTCTTATCTTCGGCTTAGTTGTTCCCATTTCTGTTGTTGAGACTTGTCTTGACTCCTGAGTTTGTTTAATCTATCCTACTCCTCATAAAGATTGAACTTTTTGTTGATCTATTTTGCTTACTTGAAATCGCATCGGTTAGAGTTCATGATTTAAGGACTAATTAATCATTTTCTAGTCATATCCTGCTAAACTATTCCAATGAAAACCTTATTGGTTTCAGAATTAAGACTTCTGATATTCATAATGGCCAACAAAGCTGAAGCTCTGGAAGCAAAAAGGAACTTGAGAATACATGTTAATGTTTTTCGTAGAGGACCAAAAGTAAGGAGGATATAAATGCCACTCTGATAGTCGAAGAGTTTTGCATGTCAAGCTACGATGTTGTTAGTTAAGGAGAAGAATGAAATTTCTTAGTGAGACGAGGACTGTCATAAAATAAACAAGGCTTCGATCAAGGATGAGTGTCCTCGGAGAAAGATGAGCGACTCAATGGGCTGGTGAGAAAAGAGTCGTTGTTCTTTCCAAGATAGGTGTATGTTCTAGTCATCGATGAATTCGTGGAAATTAAGAATGTTTCCAAAATAATTTTTTTTTCGAGTATGCTTTCGACATTATAGGTATCCTGTGATGCCAATCGATGGGACAAACGCTCCTATTGTATTCATGGACAACATGAATTGTATTTTCTATCCTTACCTAGAACAGAATTGTCGTTGTCATTAATGATGACATTCTGATCTATTCTCGAAGATATGGGAAGATACGTTGGACATCTCGGTATAGTTTTCCTAACTTTAAAAAAGAAGAAGTAAATGCCAAAGTATCAGAGTGCGAATTCTCATTTGAGGAGGTTCCGTTTTGGATCATGGAATTCCAAATGGAGGAATTGTGTGGATTCATAAAAAGGTTGAAGCAATTCTTCAAAAGGAAAGATCGGAAACTGTGAGGGAGGTCCATAGCTGGTGGGATTAGTTGGTTTTTATCGAAGGAGTATCGACAGATTCTTGAAGATAGTTGGACAACTTGCTCAGCTTACAAAAAGAGAATCAAAACTTTTACGGACCAACACAGGCGGAGAAAGTTTTTAAAGATTGAGGAAATATTCCGATTTCGATACTGCCCGATCCCAATGAAACATTCGAAGTGTTTTGTGATGCTTCACATCAAGGTTTAGGATGTGTGTTCATGCAAAGTTGAGAAGTTATAACTTATGCCTCGAGGTAGTTGAAGGTGCATTGAGAATTACCCGACTCACGACCTAGTGTTAGCCGCGGTTATATTGGCTCTAAGAACATGGAGACACTTTCTGTGTGAAGAAATGTTCAACGCTTTTATCAATCACCGAAGCCTAAAGTACCCATTCGATAAAAAGGGGCTGGACATGAGGCAAAGAAGGTGATTAAAATTTTTGAGGGAGTATGACGTCTAGCTTCAGTGTCATCATGTCGGAGTTGCCAGCAAACTCACTCCAAAGTTCTACGGACTATATCAAATTTCTGTCGGATTGGTCCGGTAGCTAACCAACTAACTTTACTACCTTTTCATCCTAATATATTCATAATATCTTCCATAGGTTATAATTGCGATGGTATATCCCCGACCCAACCATGTCATCGAACGGGACATAGTATAATTAAGAGAGGGTTTAATCTATGAAATACTTCTTGTGATAATCGAGAATAGGAGACCAAAGCAACACGAGGGCAGGGAGATCACATTGGTAAAGACAATCTGAATTGACGTGATTAGAAGCGCGACATGGAGGTCAGAAGATAAGATGAAGAAACAACGTCGATATTTATCCTAAGGAATGAAAATTTCGAGGACAAAATTCTATTTGAAGGGGAGAGTTGTGACATCTTGAAAATTAATAATTTCAGGATAAATGATTATTTTACAATATTTGGGATTTTTAAGAATTTTTCTGGGATTTTTCTGAAAACGTCGAATATTTTAATATATTCCTCGTTTTGCGTACGTGCTAATCCGAGCTGGGAAAATGAAATATGTTTCCTGATAACCTTGATCTGTGGAAACGTCGACGAGGGATCTTACTTCACCCGAGGCTAGACACGGTTTACGAGGTTTCATATTTTTCAAGAAATTTTAACAGGTAAAATTATAATCGCTGTATAAATTTTATTTGTCAGATAAATTAATACGGACTTCGGTCAACTATAACGATTGTCTACTGAATAATAATATGTATTAAAAACCTTATCACATTATCTAAAAATCTACTTTGTGTCAAATCCATTAGCTTTATTTTCAAAATAAAGGTAAAGTTAATTCAAAACCAATATAGAAAGTTTCCAGGAAATTTCCTCCCATTTCACATTTCTCTCTCTCTTCCCTCTCCACTCTTCTCTACTACGAGAAGGCCATTGGATGAGCCATTATTCACCTTCTCATTTTATTACTCCACTTCTATTTCTAAACACTCCTCTTCTCACTTTCTTCTCATTCTCTTCTTTCTTCTTCTTTCTTCTTCTTCCTCCTCCACCGTACACCCTCACCATTCACCATCTTCATTTCCTTGCCTCACCACTTCCATATCTACCTTTCTTCCATCATTCCAAGATCACTTTCCTTGTGGCCATCCTTGGTTCTTCTTCTTCTTCTTCCATTTTCCACCATTGAAGCTAAAGCTTGGAGCTTTTGAGGTAAAGTCTTTAACTTTCTTCTATCTTATTCTCATTTTCGTTTTATTGGTCACCTATGTGGCCAAGGAGTCATTTTTCCGTGATTAGAGTGAACACTTTGGGAATTGCTCACCCTAGGGTTTTCTTGAATGGGGAAAACGAAAATCAAGAGCAAAAAAAAAAAAGGAGTAGCACCGTTGTGTTGTGTTCCAAATAGGTAAGAGGGAAATGATCCTCTTCAACCAATCTTGGTAGTAAGGAAATGTCTTGTGTATTGTGTTGATGAGGGAATCCATGTTGGATTTCTCTCTTTGTTATATTGTGTCATTTCCATGATTTTATAGTTGTTTGACTTGTATGAATATATGGATTTACATTGTGTGCTTTGATGATTATGAACTTATACATTATTATTTTGTGTTTAGAGGACATGAATCATATTTTGGATCGTTGGAAAATAAATGAGAAACTTTGATGAAGGATGGGCCAGGGCTCTGTAGAAACGAATTCTGCAGGACCTTTGTTAATGCACTAGCGCTCAAGCGCTATGCATAGAGCGCCTAGGCGCTCTATGCCCAGAAAGTTTTCCCTGTGACGCGGCTTGGTGAGTGCTCAAGCGCTTCGTGGTCAGCGCCCAAGCGCTACACCAGTGCTCAGGCGCTCCAGATATGGCGCCTAGGCGCCCAGAACAGAACCAGCTAGGTAACTGTGAGATGAAGCTATGTAATTGAAGATTTGAATGTTAATGTTGGAATTTGAGATGAAAAGTTTTAAGGGTTTATTAATTCAATTTGAAGCCACGATTTTGGCATTGAACCTTAGGCAATTGGATTGGTCCTAATGAACAAAAATTTAAGTGAATTGATAATGATGACCTAGTACATAAAAAGGAAAGAAAAAGTGAAAAATAGAGGACTTGCGAAACCACGGTTTGGACCTTGGAAAGTTGGGAATTGAATTGATCTTGTGAGGAATAGAATTGAGTGATTAAGTATTAAGTAACTAATGCATAATGTGGTGAAGAATTGAAACTTTGATGACAAATGATGGCCACAGTTTTGGCTTAAAATCATAAGGAATTGAAATGACTTTGATAAATCAAAATTTAAGTAAATTGATATTAAGAAGTTAATACATAAAATGGAAAGAAATTGGATCTTTGAGGACTTGAAGGGCCACGGTTTGGACCCATGATGATGAGAGTTTGGATTGAGTTAGTAAGTAATAAAGCTTGTGTAATTGAATACTAAAGGATTTATGATCATAGTGGAGTTGATTATGAAAAACTTAAAGTTTAAATGATGCCTTTGTGCATCTTTGGAGATTAGGAGTTTAAAGACATGAAAAATCCCTAGTGTGGGTATGATGATAATTGATAAACCCTGAATACCTAATAATGTTGAGGAATTGGATTGATCTCATGTAAAATAAAAACTAAGTGATTAGTATCAAGAGACTAGAGCATAACGCGAGAAGGAATTTAGAACCTTGAGGGCTTGTGAGGCTACGATTTTAAAGGTTAATTAACCTAAAGGTTTGCATAATTGATTAAGATTTAGATTTGTGGAATTGTTAAACCCTTAGTGGGAAATAGTGGTTTTGACAAGCCATAATATATATTAATATTGAGATTTAACTCTATGTGTTGTGAGTCCTTATGAAGGGTTATATATTTGTTGGTTTAATTCTTGATGAAAGATGATTTATTGATATTGAAAACGAATATATGCCATTGTGGTATTGTATATGATGAATGCATCATTGATGAGCATACATGATTGGACATTGAGTTATCATGCATATATAAGCCTAAGAGTTGAATAACACCTATGTGCGGGTGCGAATAAACTAGCATAGGTGCCATATGTTGTTGGCCCTAGGGGGCGTCGGGGTGCGGGTCCCTCACATGGACAGTTTAGAGCTCCTTTGTACCGTGGGGCAAACCGATGCAAACACACCGATGATCTGGACCGACACGCTATCCTATGTTGCGATCAACTGTTGAGGTGCCACGTATAAGTCATGATGCGCAAATATTTTATGAGATGAAGCACACTATTTTTAAGGCTAACGATATACTGGCATTACTCCTTGATCATTCACTCTGAAAAGGTTAATGTTTAGCTCCATGGAGTAGGATTTGGTACCATAATGCACTGTGCGTCGTTCATTGTCAGTATCATAAGTCGTTGAGAATGAACATCTATTAAAGTATCTGTTTTACTTCTGTAGATGACTATTTGACCATTGTGCTGATTTCTAGAGATCTTATTATGATTGGTTCAATATTGTTAAATCTTGCTATTGCCTGCTGTTGTTCTGCTTTTATTATAAATATCACTGTTATTATTGATTCTTATTATTGCTTATGTCTGAACTGCTATTATTATAAATTCCGCTGTTACTGTTAACAAATGTTTGAACTATATTGCTTTGTGGGCGCTTTGTGTCGTGCTATTTTCTTACTGCCATAGTGGTAATGAAAGATGGGTGTCTCACCTCTTTCCTGTATTTCTGTATTGCTATTTTGTATTCATATTTGATAAAAGACCATGAAGAAGATGATGAGGAGCCACACCTTGCCGATGGGGTTAGGAATCTGGACAAGATTTCTTCGAGTTCGTAGGAGTGCAGCTGAGTGGAGGCTTTGATGCCTGTTGTGTCAACTGGGACGCCGAGTGTCATGTGCACATGTGGTTGCGGCCTTGTCTGCTGGTAGTACCCATCCCTGGGTTACTACTTTTCCCCTTTAATGTTTTTATTCCCGCTGTATTTTATTTGACTCTGTAACTACTATATTCTATGTTATTAGCGATATGTGTTAGTTGACTATAAAATATATACAAGGAATATGATTTCATTTCGGTGGTTGTGTACAAAATGATATTGTATTCAATGATGAGTCAGTATATTTATATTTCATTCGAGGCTCGTATTTCCTACTTACACATATTTATCAAAAAGAAACTAAAAATGGACTCTTGAGATTTAGAAGTTACCTTTATCATGACTGTGACACATTTGGATTTAGAAACTGTGGTGCAATGACGATTGCGCTGCAGTTGTTAGATTTAGGTGCGTTACAGCCAGAGTTACTAGTTTGATGTTGTGGAAGTAGTACATGGAACAATCCATTTATCATCAGATATGATGTTGTCAAAGTAGTACACAGAACAGTCCATTCATCATCAGATATGATGTTGTGGAAGTAGTACATGGAATAGTCCATTCATCATCAAGTATGTAGTGGAAGTAGTACACTCATTATTATGTGATGGAATAGTCCACTCATTATTATGTGATGGAATAGTCCACTCATCACTAGATAGTCTAAGGGCTAGTTAGCCTATTCTGCACAAATATATATAAGCGAATACAATTCTTGCAAATAGCTAGCATGTTTTACTTCTTATGTAATAAGATTATATTTATATGATATACATGTCCGGTTTTGGAATACCATTACTGAGAATTATAATTTCTCATCCCGCTATGTTTTCATGTAAATCCATATCAAGGCCCTACAAGAGGGTAAGAAGATGAAGAAAACAGAAGAACTAGATTAGTTTAGTTTTAATATTTTTAATTCAAAGCTTATGTAATTATTTATATTTACTTTGAGAATATAAAAGTTATATATATGTACAACTTTTAGTTATGACTCTCTATAATTATTTGTTCAAATGTTATAAATTAGTTGATGCATAAGTTAGAAGTAGCATGACTAATACTGTTTATCCAAGTATATGTCAGATATACTAAGGTACTGGTATTAGGCTATTACATTATGGTATCAGAGCAATTCATCTTGTGAGCCAGGGTATAAACTGACTAGGCTTAGGCAAGTTTAGAGTTTTTCGCTAAGTGTTATGCATTTCTTGTCTCATATGTGAGATGAATGGATATAATTACATGATAGGCCTTAGGTTTGAGTGTTAATGGTTACTGTCACACGTAGTGTGTAAAGAGAACCATTACTTCACCAAGATGAACTAGGATAAATGAGAATTCTTCTAGTGAAGGTTCAGTTATTACAACTGAAGTGTTCTAAAGATGGTAATGGCTAAAAGGAAGTAAATTGCTATCGCAAGCAAAGTTTTAGAAAGGATGAAAGTACTTCATCTCAACAGCTAGTACCACTAATACAGTCAGTGTATAGTGTAACACCCCAACTTTTGGTGAAATTATGATTTGTCCTAATTGTACTGTTTTATGTTTTCTGTGTGTAATAAAATTAATTTAACTATTTCGTGATTGTATTTGACTGTTGTGTGTGATTTACTCCGAGTCAAGAAAATAATAATTTTCAGGCCGGACAAAATATGTATATGATTATTTGGAGCTGGGGGATCTTACTAAACCCAATTTCGAGTAATACATGTATCAATCTTTTATTTTTTAGAATTTATCAATAAAATAAAAATATTTTTTATTATAATATTATTTTATTATCCGGTAGACAGTACCTACTGACTTAAGAGCAGTAGTTCTGCCCAGTGGATAGTATAGTCATAAAGTTATTATGACTTACTATTTGGAGAACTAATAGAAACTAGTCAACGTTTCTGGCTTGAATTATTTCTAAGCCAATGAGAAGTAGTCAACGAAAATGGCTAGACTTTCTAAACCAATATGATGAAAATCCACAAAAATGGTTGGACTTAATGGATTAGTAAGTAGAAAACATGATTAAGTTAGTTTAAAAACCTAATTAAGTTAATCCAAAATGCTTAAGTAGTAATTAAATGGAATAAACCTAGTTAGTCATTCATTAAAATTTTAGTTAGAGAATGTTCTAACATAATCAAGAAGGTGATTAGTTATCCTAAGTAACTAAATGATTAACTAAATAACTAAGAAACCTAGCTAGATTTACCTAAACCTAATTAGGAAACAAAATGGATTAAGACATGATTAGTTCTCCCTAAGTGCAGTTTGGCCAAGCATCTTCATGAAGGTTCAAGAACATGGTGACTTGTCTCTCTAAGCCAATAGGAAGCAACTTGGGATAAATCATTGAAGATCCACCCTTGAACTCATCTAAGGCCATTAGGAGTCCGTAGTAATCAACTAAGGAGGCCACCTCCTTTAGGGAGCCTCACGGCTAAGTGCTAGGATTAGAAGAACATTTTCATTTCATCTTCATCTTTTATATCTAACAAAGCTATTTTCTCCTTTCTCTTTCTTCCAAGAACCAACAACACCATAGCTTCTCCTTTTGAAGCTCACGGCCACCATCACAAATCCATACCTCCACTCTTCTAAATTTTCATCCAACACCATTTCCTAAACCTAAACATCATTCTAAACATCTTTCATCTTGAGAGTTTCTTCAAAATCATCCATTTGAAGCTTGGAAACCAACCTTAAAGTTTCTTTCCTACAAGGTAAAAATCCTTGTTTCTTGTTTCTAACTTGATTCTTGAAGTTCTAAGCCATGATTGATCCATGGTTTATCTTTTTCAACCATAGTTTGTAACTTTATAAATTGTTTAAGCTTGTTAGGGTTTTTCTTGGAACCATACAAAATCACTAAGAGGAAGTCCAAGAAGGTTTTGTCTTTCTTATAGGTAAGAGGGAGATTTAATCTCATCAACCATGTATAGTGGTGAGAAAATGGGTGTATTTGTAGTGAAGAATTCCATAAGGATTCTCTCACTTAGTTGTTTAAAGTTCTTCTTATTTGTGATTGATTTTGTTTGCAAGCATGTCTATAGCTTTAGTATATTCGGTATGTGTTTGTGGATGCATGATAATTATTGTAGGATGTGAATAACATGTTGAGGATTTGCATGAGTGTTCCAAAGAACACATAAAGCCCACGGTTTGATCAACACCAAGAGAACCAAAATGTTCTCAACTATTTTTCTAAAGCATGGATTAATTAATTTAATTAGATCAATGATTTTTACATGGACTTAGATAGTAGAAAATAAATTAAAGATGATTTATGGAAGATATAGTGAATTTTGGCCAACATGTTTTTTTTTTTATATCTTTGATCTAAAATTATTTTCAAAGTGTAGACTATGTAATTAAATTAAAGAGAACTCAATTTGAATGAATTTTTTAGAATAAAATGAATGAAGTTATTTTGGAAACTTAATTAGAGAAATTAAGTATGGATGAGAAATAAATTGAACACTTGAAAAGTACTAACGTATAGCTCACCCTTTGGGTTTTGAAGCGCATTAGCAAGTTTCAAGATGTAAATAATGGTTATGACTAAGAAAGGTAATTTTTAAAGGAAAACAGTAGAAAATATTAAGCAAAGGATTGTTAGAAGGAAATGCTATAAATAAATATAGAAATAAATATATAATGGAGAAAATTCAAAATATATTTTAAAACGTAAAGAAATATTTTAGGTAGACGAAAAATATTAGAAATATCTTGCGCGTATTTAAAATAATGATTTTTAAACTACACGATTGAGAAAAATGATTCAAAAATGTTACACGATTGAGAAATTAATTTAAAAGCATTATGCAATTGAGAAAATGATTTAAAAACACAACGCGATTTTAAAAACGTTAAAAAATATTTATGTGATTTAAAAACGTTAGAAAAAGGTGACACGATTATGAAAATGTAATAAAATATTTATGCGACTGAGAGAAACAGCAGTATACTGTCGGGTTAAAGTGGTTGACTCGGACATGTTAAAAAATAGTACTGCCAAGTGGTGGCGTACTATTATGAGGAATAATGATAACATTGTTATTTGTGTATTTTGGTTCATACACATGCATTGTGTAATGTGTCAATTTGGTTGGAATTGGCAATTTGGCTGACGAGATGAATTACACAGTAGAGTGGGTGTGATAGGCGTAGTGTGGTTCATTAAGTGAACTAGGGGGCGTTAGTGTGCGGAAGATTCCACATGTGGACAGTTGGTAGCTCCTCTAGGTCGTGGTAACGAGCAATGCTCTAGTGATCTCGACAAGCACTATTCTTAATCAGGATCTTGTGGAGACTGTCTGGTACAATGCTTGTTGTGAACGATGTTTTGATTGTGTACTACTTACACAACGTTTTGACTGTGCATTGTTTACACAACATTTGACTGTGTAAATACTTGGTTGGGGCAGCCTGAGGTACGGATAGGTCTTTCAGATCATTCTCTCTGATGTTGTGTTTAGCTCCATGGAGTAGGAATGAGTCGGTGTATATTTGTATATGTGGTCTGCATCATAATGTGATTATTTATGTTTGATTTAAGATATTATGTATGATGTGGTAATATGGATTATTGTATCAATTGTGATATTTGTATGTACTGTTGTTTTCTGTACTGCCATACTGGTAATGATGTAGATTGTCTCACCTCTTTGTGTATATTTTTTATATTATTATTTATGTTCCGTAAAGATTTTGAGGAAGAAGAAGAGGACCAGCCTTTGGATTGTCAAGACGAGGAGGAGCAGCATCCGAGCGACCACTGCAAAGAAGGCGAGCCTTTAGATCAGCCATATCATTTGGATTGGTCAACACCAATGTTTCTGTCTTCCGATGATCTCCCAGAGGAGGATCTCTCGGAGGATCAGAACTTTTAGTTTGGTACTTGGACTAGTTTATGATTTGCTTTAAACTAAACAATGTACTATTTTATTAAATAGTTTGTTATATGTAAATATTCGTATCTTTAAGGACAAAATCCTATGTATATTATGGTGTGTAATTACTAGATTGGTTTTATCTCATGTTCTGTTTATTTTATTTATTAATATAATGTACAAAAACAAAAATTTTCACAACTTATATTATTATATGTACTAAATGATTTATAACTTGGGTAAAGGTGTAACGCCCCTTTTTCTATAAATAGCCGCGAAGAAGGGACGTTGCACTATAACTATAATAACATAAGTTGTACCATAAAGCGAAGTAAATTAAATTGCGAAAAACAGTAATTGCTTTTATCACTCATAGTCCCGATTCATTTTATAGTTATTTAAGTTCCCTTACAAATGTCACCATTTTTTTCAAAGTTTTAGATTATAGATCATTACCAAGTGGCGTTAAGGGAGTTAAATTAGAATCCATCACGTATAGAAATCATGAATAAAACAATTGCGATAAATAAAACTTACAACGTAAAATGAACCATACACAATATATATATATATATATATATATATATATATATATATATATATATATATATATATATATTTATATATATATTTATAAGTTTGTTTAATTATATTCCAATATATACCAAAAAGCAAAATGTGTACCCCTCCAAATATATACAAATATGCCCCAGCATGTACAGCAAAACATCAGGTTTTCCAAAAAGATAGACGGTTAGCCATCAGTAGCTACCAATAGTATCAACTCCTATGACTGACGAGAAAGGACCGTAGCCAGGTCCTCTTCGAGGTCCTCTTCGTCCGAGGAAACATCCATCGGAGCGACAGAGCAACGGATAGGAGCCCGAGCAGTGGACAAAAAGGAGTCATCATGTGGGGTGTAGTACATATCAGCCCACATGTCCCTAACGGGCATGTAAAACTCCAACCAGACAAAAGCATGAAAATAAAAAATAGAGGCGTCGTAACGACCCCATGCTAGGGACACTGTTAGCTCCCCATGATATACACAGCGGTCCGTCTACACGTTAATGTGCCAGCAATCAAGACCTCTATGAAAGTTGATCCGCACGTAGCCAAAGAAACCACGGGGGCGCGACGACATCCTCAAACAACTTCAGTCGTAGTCTGGCCAGAAGCCTGGAAACTCAGGAGCTTCCTTGTCTTCCTCACGAACGTCTTCTCAAAATCGCACGTTCCAACCAGAATATAAAAATAAAAGAATTACAGAAAGAGGTGAGACACCCAACTTTCAGTGGCAAAATGGCAGCAAGAAAACAGAACGGTGTTGGACGCCCACATATAACACAATCTATACGTTCAATGATAGTAACAATAGCAATCAACAATGAACACAGAATAACAACTGATAACAATAAGTATTATTAATAGAGATAAAAGGCATCCATAGTTCAAGAATTAAATGACTATCGCAATTGTAATATTAAACATGTTTAACAGTTATAAATGCTCATGCTCAATGAATCATGTGACTGACAATTCATAATGCAAAAAGGGTACCAAAAATCCCTACTCCATGGAGCTAGACATAAACATTTTCGGAGTGAATGATCAAGGAGTAATGCCAGTATATCGTTAGCCTTAAAAATATAGTGTGCTTTATCTCATAAAAATGTTTGCGTAATGGCTTATACATGGCACCTTAACAGTTGATCGCGATATAGGACAACGTCCCAGTCAGGATCGTCGGTGTGTCGTATTGGTCTATCCCACGGCCCCAGTGGAGCTACCACTGTCTATTGTGAGACACCCACACCCTGACGCCCCCAGGGTCAACAATATATGACACCTACGCTTAGTCTATTCGCACCCGCACAAAGGTGTTATTCAAACTCCTAGGCACATATAGCCTTTACAACAATGTCCAACGGACAACACATATGCATGACGACGTAATGCCCATCATGTATGTTTATCAATGATATGTTCCTCATAAACATTGCATATTATATGCATTCATGGATAATGTACTTGTCCATAACATACCACATTGTGTCCATGAGAAACGCCAACAATATTCATGTGTATTTATCAATAATATACTCATTCGTAACATGTCACAATTCATATAACTTAGACATCCATAATTCCTTAGTCCCATTTATGGACTCAAAATAACATAGCATTAAGTTCTCAAGTGGTAAAGCACTTCTTAAGGTTCATTATGGAATTTCACTTTAGATTATTCATTCTTATAAAATCCCCCTCTCTAGAGGAATTCTCTTAATAAATCAAGTCCTTTACTTTATTTTTGGTTGTAATATCTTCATATTGAAGTTTTAGCATCATTTCACAGTTACCTAGTTGGTTCTGCTCTGGGCGCCTAGGCGCCATCTATGAAGCACCTGAGCACTGGTGGAGCGCCTGGGCGCTGAACACGAAGCATCTGAGTGCTCACCAGGCCGTGTTACAAGGAAAATTTTCTGGGCAAAGAGCGCCTAGGCGCTCTATGCACAACGCCTGAGCGCTAGTGCACTAGCAAGGGTTCAGTAGAATTTGTTTTTGCAGAGCCTTGGCCCATCCATTATCAAAGTTTTTTAGTCATTTTCTAACAATCCAAAATATGATTCATGTCATCAAGATACAAAATAACAATCAATAGGTTCATAACATCAAAACACACAATGCAAATCCATATATTCATACAAATCAAACAACTACAAAATCATAGAAATAACACAATATAACAAAGAGAGTAATCCAACATGGATTCCCTCATTAACAACAATACACAAGACATTTCCTTACTACCAAGATTGGTTGAAGAGGATCATCTCCCTCTTACCTATTTGGGAGACAATACAATGGTGCCACCCCTTTTTGCTCTTGATTTTCATTTTCCTCCTTCAAGAAAACACTAATGTGAGTGATTTCCACAATGTCCACTCAAACCATGGAAAAATAGGTTCTTGGTCACCTAGAAAAATGAAAATGACAAGAAACTAGAAGAAAGTTGAAGACTTCACCTTAAAGCTCCAAGCTTTTGCTTCAATGGTGGAAAATGGAAGAAGAAGAAGAAAAACCAAAGGATGGCCACAAAAGAGAACTTGGAATAGTGGAAGAAAGCTAGAAATGGGATTGATTTAGCAAGTCATGGAGATGGTCTCTAATGGGTAGGTGTACGGTGGAGTGGAAGAAGAAGAAGAAGAAGAAGAAGAAGAAGAAGAAAAGTACTTGAAGAAAGGAGAAGAGAAAGAGTGTTTAGAAATGTGAGAGTGAAGAAATAAAATGAGAATGTGAATATTGGGCTCCCAAATGGCCTCTGCCGTGGAGAAGAGCGGAGAGGGAAGAGAGAGAAATTGCTATTAAGGGAAATTTCTTGGAAGCTTCCCATAATGAGTTTGAATTAATTTAATCTTTATTTTGAAAATAAAGCTAATGAATTTGACACAAGGTAGATTTTTGGATAGTGTGATAAGGATTTCTAACACATGTTATTATCCAATGGACAATTGTTACAATTAACAGAAATCAGTATTAATTGTCCAGCGGATAAGATTTACACAACGATTAATTATTTTATCAGATAAAATTTCTCAAAAATTGTGAAACCTCGTAAACTGTGTCCGGCCTCAGTTTTAGTAAGATCCCCTGTCGATGTTTCCATAGATCAAGGTTCTCGGAAAAATATTTCATTTTCTCGGCTCTGCTCAATTTGCACGTAAAACGAGAAATAATATTAAAATATTTCATATTCTCAAAAAAATTCTAGAAAATCACAAATATTATAAAATGAATATTTATTTTAAAATAAATAAAGTTTGGGGTGTTACAAAAGGTTTATTATATTTGTAGTAAATGTGACATCCCCAATAGGATGTTACATTAGTTGGTATCAGAGCCCAAGTTAGAGTCTTTTGGGGTTGTAGTTGGGTCTATTTTACTTGTGTTGTGTGATTCTCTGTGATTTGTTTCCGAAAGGTTACATCTGACTTTGCTTTGTCTTGTTTGTTTGATTGAAGAAAGAAGATGTCTGGTGGTAGAAGAATGCATGCGAACGTGGAACATAATGTTGATCCAATGACTGCAGCTGCTGAGGCTATACAACATATGGCGGAGGTGATTACTCAGTAGAATCAATAAGCAGCCCAACAATAAGAGGCGACTGTTGATGCTTGGAATTTATCTGAGTTTAAACATAATAACCAGCCACAGTTTAGAGCCGAGTTTGATCTTGAGAAGGTGAGTCTTTGGATACCAGACTTATAAAAGATCTTTGAAGGAATGGGGTGTGCAGATGATCGAAAGGTGACGTATGCTACATTCATGTTGAGAGGGGATGGTGAGAACTGGTGGAGAAGAACTCAGCGAGTACTACAAGCTGAGGGAACTGAAATTACTTAGGAGGTATTTTGTGAAGTATTTCTGGAAAAGTATTTTCCTGCTAGTGCCCGACATGCCAAGGAAATGGAATTTCTTGGTTTACATCAAGGCAATATGACTGTTGGTGAGTATGTTGCTAAATTTGAGAGCTTGTCATAGTTCTCAAGGTATTTCGAAATCCAACCTAATGAGGAGTGGAAATGCCTCAAGTTTGAAGAGGGACTAAGGGTAGAGTTGAAAAGGGGAGTACTACCCATGAGGATGAACCAATTTCCTGCTTTGATGGATACATGTTGACGACTCAAGGAGCTAGAGCTGTCACGAGATCCAAGAAATCGTAACTTTGGACCGACTAGGTTCCAAAGAAGAGGCAATAATAATAACAACCGGTTTTAGCGTAAACCGTATTCGAGACCAGTAGGGAATCAACCCCAACATCCATCTTTTAGGGGAAGTTCTAGTGGTAACAAAGTTGGTTCAAATGTGGCGTTTATGCCTAAATGCTTTAAATGTGGAAAGAGTGGCCACATATCTAGAGATTGTTCAATCAAGGAAACAATCTGTTTCTAGTGTGGAAGACCTAGACACGTTTCTAGGGATTATAATCAGCCAGAAAGGAAGCCCACTGTGAGTAATGTTTGTGCTACTCAGCCGCGATCGGGAGGGCGAGTATACACGATGAGCGGAGCTGAAGCTTCCTAATCTGTAGATCTTATTCAGGGAGAGGGTGTCATAGAAGGTAATCTTTTGACTGTACTATATGATTCGGGTGCAGCTCATTCATTTATTGCATATGACTGTGTGGATCGGTTGAAATTACATGTGTCTTCTCTGAGTTTTCAATTGATTATTTCTACACCAACTACTAAGCCCGTTGTTACATCTCAAGTATGTTTGAATTACCCTATTACAATTCATAATCGAGTCTTTTCTATTAATTTAATTTGTTTACCTCTTGTTGAAATAGATATAATATTAGGAATGGATTAGTTATCTTCTAACCATATCCTATTAGACTGTGCCAATAAAACCTTAGTTTTTCCTAAGGATGAGAATTATGGATTTTTAACTACCGTCAAGGTCAAATCATTGTTGAGGGATGGAGCTCAATGATACATGTTGTTGTTTTCTTTGGAAGTCAAGAGTGAAAAAGATGTGAACGTTATTTCTGTCGTTAATGAGTTTCCCGAGGTTTTTCCCGATGAGATACCAAGTTTACCACCGAAAAGAGAGATAGAATTTTTTATCGATCTTGTACCAGGAGCAGGTCCTATTTCAAGTGCACCATATCGGATGTCGCCATCGGAACTAGTAGAGTTGAAGAAGCAATTGGAGGAACTGTTAGAAAAATAGTTTGTGCGACCTAGTGTTTCACCATGGGAAGCACCAGTGCTACTAGTTAAGAAGAAGGACGGAACTTCTCATCTTTGTATGGACTATCACCAACTGAACAAGGTCACTATAAAGAATAAGTATCCACTTCCAAGGATTGATGATTTGATGGAGCAATTAAAAGGAGCAGCTGTTTTTTCTAAGATAGATCTGCGATCAGGTTATCATTAAATTCGTGTCAAGGTAGAGGATATACCTAAGACAGTTTTTTGAACTTGTTACAGGCATTATGAGTATCAAGTGATGCTATTCGGAGTGACGAATACTCCTCCTATATTCATGGATTACATGAATAGGATTTTTCATCCATACCTAGATAAATTTATTATTGTGTTTATTGATGACATTCTGATCTATTCTCAAAATCAGGAAGAGCATGCTGAACATCTCAGTATAGTTCTCCAAATTTTGAAAGAAAAGAAGTTGTATGCAAAGTTGGCAAAATGTGAGGTTTGGTTGGAAGAAGTTCAGTTTCTGGGGCACGTGATTTCTAAGGAAGGTATTGCAGTGGACCCATCGAAAGTGGAAACCATTCTACAATGGGAAAGGCCAAAGATAGTGACTGAGATCTGGAGTTTTGTTGGAATGGCCGGATATTATCGAAGGTTTATTGAAGGTTTTTCTAAGATAGCCGGACCTCTTACATAACTCACAAGGAAGAGTCAAGCTTTTGATTGGACAGAACAATGTGAGGCAAGCTTCCAAGAGTTGAAGAAGAGATTGACGACTGCACCAGTGTTGATTTTGTCGGATCCAAACGAGACTTTCGAGGTGTATTGTGACGCTTCTTACTAGGGGTTAGGATGTGTGTTGATGCAGAATAGAAATGTGGTAGCCTATGCTTCAATACAATTAAAGGTACACGAGAGGAACTACCCAATGCACGATTTGGAGCTAGCCGCAGTGGCTTTTGCATTAAAAGTATGGTGACATTTTCTGTATAGAGCCACGCTCAATGTCTTCAGTGATCACAAGAGTTTGAAATACTTGTTTGATCAGAAGAAATTGAACATGAGGCAAAGATGGTGGCTAGAATTTTTAAAGGATTATGATTTTCGACTTCAATACCATCCAGGAAAGGCGAATGTGGTGGCAGATGCCTTAAGTAGGAAAGTGATTAGTGTTTCTACCATGATGATAAAGGAGGAAGAGTTGATAAAACAGTTTAGAGATTTGTGGTTGTCAGTAGAATTGGCACCAAGAAGGATTCGTCTAAATAGAGTTACTGTTTTGAATGACTTGCTGGAGGAAATCAAAGAAAGACAGGAAGATGATCCGTTTTTGCCGAATGAGAAAGAATTTTTGAAGCAAGGTCATAAGGCGACGGTTGAGGAAGGATCTGATAGGGTCTTAAGAATTGAAGGAAAGAGTTGTATACCTGATGATCCCGACCTTAAACAAGCAATTTTGGACAAAGCTCATACTAGAAGGTTAAGTATGCATCCAGAAATGACTAAGATGTATCAAGATCTAAAGCGGATGTTTTCGTGGCCAAGAACGAAGAGAGATGTAGCAGAATGTGTGGCGTCTTGCCTGGTTTGTCAAAAGGCAAAAGTTGAACATCAAAGACCTACCAGTATGTTACAACCCTTAACTATTCCAAAATGGAAATGGGATAGTATCTCAATGGATTTTGTTACTGGATTGCCAAGAACTAGGAAGGGTCATGATTCTATATGGGTTATAGTTGATAGGCTTACGAAGTCAGCCCACTTCTTGCCAATCAATATCAAGTATTCATTGGAACGATTAATCCAAGTGTACATTAGTGAAATTGTTAGACTTCACGGTGTACCCGTAAGTATAGTTTCTGACAGAGATTCGAGATTTATGTTGAGGTTTTGGCGAAGCTTACAAGAAGCCATGGGAACTAAGTTATGGCTAAGTTCTGCTTATCATCCGCAGACTGATGGTCAGACCGAGAGAACTATCCAATCGTTGGAGGATTTGTTGCGAGCTTGTGTGTTGGACCAACAAGGGAGTTGGGATGAATTCTTGTCTTTGATAGAATTCACTTACAATAATAGTTTTCACTCGAGTATAGGGATGGCACCCTACGAAGCACTATATGGGCGATAATGTCGAATACCTTTGTGTTTGTATCAGGATGGGAAAAGTATGACCATTGGGCCTAACCTTGTGCAACAAACTATGGAGAAGGTGAAAATGATTCAAGAGAAAATGAGGACGACTCAGAGCCGACAGAAAAGCTATGCAGATAAGTGGAGGAGACCTCTTGAGTTTGAGGAAGGTGAACATGTGTTCTTGAGAGTAACACCTACGACTGGTGTCAGAAGGGTTATCAAATCCAGAAAACTCACTCCTAAATTCATCGGACCATATCAAATCATTCGTTGGATAGGTCCCGTAGCTTACCAAATAGCTTTACCACCTTTTCTTTCCAATCTTCATGATGTATTCCATGTGTCTCAATTGAGAAAATATATTCCCGATTCAATGCATGTCATTCAGCCTAATGAAGTACAACTGAAAGATAATTTATCGTATGAGACGTTTTCTATTAAGATTGGGGACATGAGAGTGAAGCAGCTTCGAGGGAAGATGATTTTGTTGGTAAAGGTGATATGGAATGAGGTAACGGGAGATGCTACCTGGGAGCTGGAGGATAAAATGAGGGAGCAGCACCCACATCTTTTCTAAGGTATGATAAATTTCAAGGATGAAATTTCTATTAGTGGGGGAGAGTTGTAACACCCCAACTTTTGGCTAAATTATGATTTTGTCCTAATTGTACTGTTTTATGCTTTTTGTGTGCTATAAAATTAATTTAACTATTTTGTGACTGTATTTGACTATTGTGTGTGATTTACTCTAAGTCAAGCAAATAATAATTTTCGGGTCGGGTAAAATATGTATATGATTATTAGAAGATGGGGGATCTTACTAAACCCAATTCTGAGTAATACGTGCATCAATCTTTTATTTTTTAGAATTTATCTATAAAATAAAAATATTTTTTATTATAATATTATTTTATTATTCGGTAGACAGTACCTACTGACTTAAGAACAGTAGTTCTGCCCAGTGGATAGTATAGTCATAAAGTTATTATGACTTACTATTTGGAGAACTAATAGAAACTAGTCAACGTTTCTGGCTTGAATTATTTCTAAGTCAACGAGAAGTAGTCAAAGAAAATGGCTAGACTTTCTAAACCAAAATGATGAAAGTCCACAAAAATGGTTGGACTTAATGGATTAGTAAGTAGAAAACATGATTAAGTTAGTTTTAAAACCTAATTAAGTTAATCCAAAGTTCTTAAGTAGTAAGTAAATGGAATAAACCTAGTTAGTCATTCATTAAATTTTAGTTAGAGAATGTTCTAACATAATCAAGAAGGTGATTAGTTATCCTAAGTAACTAAATGATTAACTAAATAACTAAGAAACCTAGCTAGATTTACCTAAACCTAATTAGGAAACAAAATGGATTAAGACTTGATTAGTTCTCCCTAAGTGCAATTTGGCCAAGCATCTTCAAGAAGGTTCAAGGAGATGGTGACTTGTCTCTCTAAGCCAATAGGAAGCAACTTAGAGACAAAGCATTAAAGATCCACCATTGAACTCATCTAAGGCCATTAGGAGTCCTTAGTAGTCAACTAAGGAGGTCACCTCCTTTAGGGAACCTCACGGCCAAGTGCTAGGATTAGAAGAACATTTTCATTTCATCTTAATCTTTTCTATCTCACAAAGCTATTTTCTCCTTTCTTTTTCTTCCAAGAACCAAGAACACCATAGCTTCTCCTTTTAAAGCTCACGGCCACAATCACAAATCCATACCTCCACTCTTCTAAATTTTCATTCAACACCATTTCCTAAACCTAAACATCATTCTAAACATCTTTCATCTTGAGAGTTTCTTGAAAATCATCCATTTGAAGCTTGGAAACCAACCTTAAAGTTTCTTTCCTACAAGGTAAAAATCCTTGTTTCTTATTTCCAACTTGATTCTTGAAGTTCTAAGCCATGATTGATCCATGGTTTATCTTTTTCAACCATAGTTTATAACTTTATAAATTGTTTAAGCTTGTTAGGGTTTTTCATGGAGTCATACGAAATCACTAAGAGGAAGTCCAAGAAGGTTTTGTCTTTCTTATAGGTAAGAGGGAGATTTAATCTCATCAACCATGTATGGTGATGAGAAAATGGATGTATTTGTGGTGAAGAAATCCATAAGGATTCTTTCACTTGGTTGTTTAAAGTTCTTCTTATTTGTGATTGATTCTGTTTGCAAGCATGTCTATAGCTTTAATATATTTGGTATGTGTTTGTGGATGTATGATAATTATTGTAGGATGTGAATAACATGTTGAGAATTTGCATGAGTGTTCCAAGGAATACATAAAGCCCACGGTTTGATCAACACCAGGAGAACCAAAATGTTCTTAACTATTTTTCTAAAGCATGGATTAATTAATTTAATTGGATCAGTGATTTTTACATGGACTTAGATAGTAGAAAATAAATTAAAGATGATTTATGGAAGATATAGTGAATTTTGGGCAACATGTTTTTTAATACCTTTGATCTAAAATTATTTTCTAAGTGTGGACTATGTAATTAAATTAAAGAGAACTCAATTTGAATGAATTTTTGAGAATAAAATGAATGAAGTTATTTTGGAAACTTAATTAGAGAAATTAAGTATGGATGAGAAATAAATTAAACACTTGAAAAGTACTAACGTATAGCTCACCCTTTGGGTTTTGAAGCGTGTTAGCAAGTTTTGAGATGTAAATAATGGTTATAACTAAGAAAGGTAATTTTTAAAGGAAAACAGTAAAAAATATTAAGTAAAGGATTTTTAGAAGGAAATGTTGTAAATAAATATAGAAATAAATATATAATGGATAAAAATTCAAAATATATTTTAAAACGTAAAGAAATATTTTACGTAGTTGAAAAATATTACAAATACCTTACGCATATTTAAAATAATGATTTTTAAACTACGCGATTGAGAAAAATGATTTAAAAACGTTACGCAATTGAGAAATTGATTTAAAAACATTACGCAATTGAGAAAATGATTTAAAAACACTACGAGATTTTAAAAACATCAAAAAATATTTACGCAATTTAAAAACATTAGAAAAAGGTGACGCGATTTTGAAAACGTAATAAAATATTTATGCGACTGAGAGAAATAGTAGTATACTGTCCAGTTAAAGTGGTGGACCCGGACATGTTGAAAAATGGTACTGCCAAGTGGTGGCGTACTACTATGAGGAATAATGATAACATTGTTATTTATGTATTTTGGTTCATACGCATGCATTGTGGAGTGTGTCAATTTGGTTGGAATTGGCAATTTGGATGACGAGAAGAATTACACCGTAGAGTGGGTGTGATAGGCATCGTGTGGTTAATTGAGTGAACTTGGGGGCGTTAGCGTACGGAAGATTCCACATGTTGATAGTTGGTAGCTCCTCTGGGCCGTGGTAACGAGCAACGCACTAGCGATCTCGATAAGCACTATTCTTAATCAGGATCTTGTGAAGACTATCCACCACAATGCCTGTTGTGCACGACGTTTTGACTATGTACTACTTACACGACGTTTTGGCTGTGTATTGTTTACACGACGTTTGACTGTGTAAATACTTGGTTGGGGTAGCCTGAGGTACAGATAGGTCTTTCGGATCATCCTCTCTGATGTTGTGTTTAGCTCTATGGAGTAGGAATGAGTCGGTGTATATTTGCATATGTGGTCTGCATCATAATGTGATTATTTATGTTTGATTTGAGATATTATGTATGATGTGGTAATATGGAATATTGTATCAATTGTGATATTAGTATGTACTGTCGTTTTCTGTACTGCCATGCTGGTAATGATGTAGATTGTCTCACCTCTTTGTGTACATTTTCTGTATTATTATTTATGTTTCGTAAAGATTTTGAGGAAGAAGAAGAGGAGCAGCCTTTGGATTGTCAAGACGAGGAGGAGCAGCATCCGAGCGACCAGTGCGAAGAAGGCGAGCCTCTAGATCACCCATATCATTTGGATTGATCAACACCAGGGTTTCTGTCTTCCGATGATCTCCCAGAGGAGGATTTCTCGGAGGATCAGAACTTTTAGTTTGGTACTTGAGCTAGTTTATGGCTTGCTTTAAACCAAACAGTTTATTGTTTTATTAAATAGTTTGTTATATGTAAATATTCGTATCTTTAAGGACAAAATCATATGTATATTATGGTGTGTAATTACTAGTTGGTTTCATCTCATGTTCTGTTTATATTATTTAATAATATAATGTACAAAAAAATAAAATTTTTCACAACTTATATTATTATATGTACTAAATGATTTATAACTTGTGTAAAGGTTTATTATATTTGTAGTAAATGTGACATTCCCAGTAGGGTGTTACATATGGAGTAGCGGTAGTAAAAAGATTAAAATTCCCAAATCTCTTAAAGGTTAGAAATGTTAACCCTACATCCTTTAAGGTGAAAGTAAGACCTATTTAGAGTAGGTGGAGGTGGCTTAAGAGAATGGAGAAAATCTCTACAGTTAAGGTTTGTTCAGATGACCTCAGAGTTTTGGTTATCTCCTATAAGTTAGAAAGAGAGGCAGAGTTTGGTAAACAAAATACCAAGGAGATAGAGTTCTAAAGACCTGAACAAGGTGGCTTGTTGGTAGATCAGTATGTGGCTAAGTTCAAAGAAGTAAAAGATGAGTACAAAGTAAGTTATAGAATCGAATTGACTTGAGAGTAGTTCGATTAGTATAGTTTTGGTTAGTCGAAACAAGCCAAGCGAGGATTATTTTTTATTGATCGAAAAAGGTAGAATGGTGCTGTTAGTGTTATTTGAAGAAAACAATTGAGGGTCCCTATAGCTAGCCTCATGTTGAACAAAAGTCAAAAGGTTTTTAGAAGAGGAAGAGAAAGGATGATAGGTATATAAAGTGTACTTCTTGACCTAGTTATCCTCAATATAAATGCAAGTTTAAGCAGAAGTGAAGGGACCAAAGTGTGATAGACATGGGAAATACCATGGTGGCAAACCTTGTTAAGTTGGCAAAATAGTACATTATACTTATGGCTGACCAGAACACTTTTAAATAAATGTACACAGAAGTAGGGAGCAATGCCTAACCTCAAAGCTCAAGTTAGAGTAAGAGTTTATACTCTAAGTAGTAAGGAGGTGACTCAATCTCCCGATCTTATACGAGATAAGGACATAGTTAAAGATGATCTCTAGGTTGTATTGTATGATTCAAGAGTATTCCCACTCCTTGATTTCGTATGAGTATGTAAAGAGATTAGATTTACTTTTGTTTGAGTTTTCCCATGTTTTGTCTATGTCTACTCCAACAGGAAAATTAGTCACAACTTCCCTAGAAAGTTTGGATTGTTGTGCAAAGTTAAAGGTAAGATTTCTTTTGTGAATCTTATCAGTTTATCTTTTCTTAACATGGACATTAGACTAGGCATGGTTTTGTTAGCTAGTAAACCATGTTGTTTGAAATTAACAGATAAGACATTGACATTTATGTTTGATGATTCTTATATGCCTATTTCTTTAGAGTCTATGTTTTGAGAGTTAAACAAGTGAGCAACTTCTAAGTAGTGGAGATTTAAGGATATGTTTTCCTTTTCTCCTTGTATGTGGAAGTTGAACAAGTCTTAAGGGAGAAGTAGAACTCTTTATAAGTATGGTACAAGTTAAGTTTGTAAATGATTTTGAAATTCAATAAATCTTCTTACAGAATAAGAACTTTGAAGTGTTCAGTGATCATACGAGTTTGCAACACTTGTTTGATCAAAAGCAGTTGTACATGAGGCAGAGATGATGGATGGAATGCTAAACAGAACTTGGTTGTGATGAAAGGATCATAACTTTGAGTTATAGTATCATCCGGGTAAAGCCAATGCAGTGGCTGATGCACTAGGTAGGAAATTCATACATGTGTCCCTGATGATGGTCCAAGAGAGTGAACTTCTTGAGAGTTTCAGGAATTTGAGTCTAGCGGTGACTATAATGCTACGTAGTCATGTAGTGAGCAGAGTGAGTATAATAAATGACTTAAGGACTCAGATTTTAAAAACTCGCAAGTAGGATGAAGCGCTAAAGGACATTAGTGAGCAGATCTTCTTTGGAACCCAAAAGGATTTTGTTATGACTAAGGATAGAATAATAAAGTTTAGAGATAGACTTTGTGTTCCAAGTAAGTCAAGAATTGAGGAAAGGGTTCCAGATGAAGCTCACAAGAATAGTTATACCATCCGTTTAGAGGCTACTAAAATGTACAAAGGTCTTCGGATCATGTTTTGGTGGCCTAGAGTGAAAAAGGACATAATAGATATGTGTCCAGATGTCTTTTTGCTAGAAGATAGTATAGGGTTAAGTTGGCACTAAAGGAGTTTTTGGGAGATAGAATCCCATATAAAGCAAGATTACCCGAGATTGTTGTATGAAGAAAACAATTTTGGGGACAAAAGTTTAAAAAGGAATGGAGAAATTTAACACCCTCAATAACATGTTAGGCTAGTAAATGGTTACAAAGGTAGCCTAATACTTGTTTGACATGCTAACTGGGTTAGTTTAGGGACAAACTGAGTTAGTTTAGGCACTTTGTTGCAACACAAAAAGTGAAAAGTAGCCTAAAATAACTCAGAAAATGGCTTTAAAGGCTAAGTTAAGGGAAACAAGTATGGATAACTTGTTTCTAGGTCACAAATGATCTAAGTAAGATGGAGTTAAAATTTGAGAATAATTAGAGTTAGTTTAGTATTTTTAAACATAATGAGAGTGTACTTTAATACCAGATTGACTAGCAGCAGATATGAAAAATTAGAAAAATGGTGAAACAACAATTTAGATGAATCCTAGGATTTATTCTAAAGTTGTTAGAAGCTAGGAAACATGATTTAGTATAATTCAAGTATCCTTAACAGATATAAGTTTCAGCACATAAACTTATTCCTATCCTCTTTCTTTTTATCTCTCTCTTTTTATCCCTCCCTCTCTACGGTCAAAACAAAAAAAAGAAAAGACAAGAAGCAGGAAACAAAGGAAGAGAAGAGAAAAATAGGAGAATAAAGAAATGGGAAGAAAGAAAGAAGAGGAAGAGGAAGAAGGAAATATCAAGAGGAAGACAAAGGCTTTAAGATCTTCATCTACACAAGAGGTAGGGGTGCTTAAACTATACATACTATCTCTTCCCATCTCCATCTTTAATACATAGTGTTTGTTGTTGAAGAAAATATGGGTTTTGGGTGGTTTATGTTATGTTCTTGCTTGTTTGGTGCCTTTAGTGGCTGAGTTTGGTTAGGATGAAGCTTAATCAACTCAAGGGTGTTAATTTGCCCCTAGGAAGATCCATGAAACTCATGAAGTTTGAAGTTAGTAAATGGGTATTTTGGATGATTGAACTTTGTTCTTGAATCTAAGTTAGATGGATTAAGTTTGTGTTTTATGATTCTATCATGTTAGAGATCATGTTTAGGATTGGAAATCACCTAGAATCCATGAATTGAGGATTGGAACTAGTTTAGAAATCAATGGAATATGAAATATAACTGTTTTCTGCACCAGGAATGATGTTCTGGAATGCCTTATTTGAATAACATGGTGACCATTCGAATAAAGCATCACAGAGCGCTCCAGGAAGTGAAATCTCATGTGTGTTATTCGAATAACACAAAACAGAGAGAAAACTCAATTATGACAGCTTGTAGTGTTTGAAGCATAACTTGAGCTACAGACATCGGATTGACCTAATTCATATTGCATTTGAAAGCTACGACATAAGCCTTCATGTAGTAAAAATTTTAGAATTTTAGAACAACCCAATCAATACCAGTTTTGGTTTGAAGTTGAGTCAGATTCTGTAGAAATAGGAAGACTGACACCCTTTAAACTATATTATATAATTTCTTGCTCCGAGATCATATTCACATGAGACTAGTGGCATTTTGAAGCTAAAATGTAAGGCTTTTTGCCTATAAAATTTTAGAATTTAGCATTCTTAGTTCATTCCCAGTTTTAGTTTAAAGGCATGTCAGATTCTAGTAAAATAGTGAGTACCCTATTTTAGCTTCTACAAGATGTCACATAACATTGGCTACTCTTAGCCAAATGGAGTGAGGTTCGTGACATTTGAAAGATATGAGAGAATTTTATTTGCCCAAAAAATTTTCAGAATTTTTGAAGTTATGATACATATTTAGTGCAATCTTGAAAATCAGCATTTTTAGGCAAATTTTGAAGTGTTTTGGGATGGTTTGGGCCTTAGAAATGCTAGTAGCTCCTTTATTAATTAAATTTGAGTTAAATATGAAAGTTTTTCGGTAAATGCTTTATTCTTTCAATAAGTTGAGTTGAAATAGGGTAATAGCAAGAGTTGGTTCCCTTATAGGTTGAACCATAGTAAGAGTTGATTCCCTTATAGGTTGAGTCATAGCAAAAGTTTGTTTTGTTATAGGTTGAACCATAGCAAGAGTTGGTTCCCATATAGGTTGAACTATAGCAAGAGTTGGTTCTCTTATAGGTTGAACCATAGCAAGAGTTGGTTCCCTTATAGGTTGAACCATAGCAAGAGTTGGAACCCTTACATAATAAGGTTGATCTATAGTGTACCACAATTCCTAATTGAGGGAGCGACATAAGCCCCTTGACCTTACAAAGTAGTGAGACAAACACTTTGCTAAAAGTGGAGTTGTGGAACAAGTACTTGGCCAGAGAATTATGGGGAATGATCTTTGATAAGGAAGGGATCCTTAATTCTCAATGTGAAATTTTTCTAGTAATCCTTATGATAGTTAGAATTCTAGGAGTTGATCCTTCGATGGGGAAGGGTATCCTAAATTCCTAGTATGAGATTTTCCACAAGAGTCCCTATCAATAGGGCCATAGTTACTAGTTCGATGTTGTGGAAGTAGTACATGGAATAGTCCATTCATCATCAGATATGATGTTGTGGAAGTTGTATAAGGAACAGTCCACTCATCATCAGATATGATGTTGTGGAAGTAGTACATGAAACAGTTCATTCATCATCAAGTATATAGTGGAAGTAGTACACTCATTATTGTGTGATGGAATAGTCCACTCATCACTAGATAGTCTAAAGGCTAGTTAGCCTATTCTACACAAATATATACAAGGGAACACAATTCTCAGGAATAACTAAGTTATGTGTAAGAGTTTAGTATTTAATTATGAGGTTGCAAGATGAATGTTTACATGGAGTTAGAATATGAATGTTCTAGTGATAGTGAGTAAAAACTCATTTATCTGTTGCAACTGTGAATTCAATGCTAGTAATGTTATTCATTGTGAGTTGATATTTGTACAGTGCTTATATCACGTTAATGAATAACTAGACTAGAAATGTTAGTGTAGTATGTCTACTTTAATGAGTAAAGATGAGGCATGAGAGTACATTTATAGCATGTTTTACTTCTTATGTAATAAGATTGTATTTATATTGTATACATGTTTGGTTTTGGAATACCCTTACTGAGAATTATAATTTCTCACCTCGTTGTGTTTTCATGTAAATCGATATCAAGGCCCTATAAGAAGGTAAGAAGATGAAGAAAATAGAAGAACTAGATTAGTTTAGTTTTAGTATTTTCAGTTCAAAGCTTATGTAATTATTTATATTTGCTTTGAGAATGTAAAAGTTGTATATATATATATGACTTTTAGTTATGGCTCTCCATAATTATTTGTTTAAATTTTATGAATTAGTTGATGTATAAGTTAGAAGTAGCATGGCTAATACTGTTTATCCAGGTATATGTCAAATATACTAAGGTACCGGTATTAGGCTGTTACACCATATGTACTCTAGTAAGGCTTTTTTCTAGTCTCCACACATGAGTCACTTCATTCATATTTATACAATTTATTAAGCATTGACATAGCTTATCCAGCTCGTCCGGGTATTTCTTTGCCAAGGTACACGTGAAAGGTCTTAGTCATAGCCCTATTATAATTGTATGGAAAGAAACTATTGAGCTTAGGATTTTAATCTAGACTGATTTTCTGATTGAATCGCCCTATAAACTCCTTTAGCGTCTCTTGTTCTCTTATTTCAGGTTGATGAGGTTGAAAGTGGTCTTTTGGTGGGCTCGGCTTTGTTGAAAAGTGAGTTAGAAGCTTTGTTGTGAGCTCAAAAGCTCTGCATGCTGTAGGGTTCATTGTTCCATCCAAGATCATGGCCTAGTTGAACATATCCAAGTGCTTTTAAGGGTCTATTGATCCATCATAAATTTTGATAATGGAGGGAAATCAGAAGTTGTTTGGGAGAAAAACAGACATGATAAAGTCAGAAAAAGGGATGAGAAAAGTGTGTATATGCTTTGGTTTTGGTTGTTCTTTCATATGGTGTTGATCGTATAGGAGTTTTTGGCCTAATTGTACTAGTTAGTTTCCTGGTATACTCCTTATCGTGCCTTCATTTTGTTGGTTGCTTTGGGAGAGTTTAGCTATCTAGGTTTGCATTTGTTAGATAGTGGCTATTAGTATTTGGATGAGGGCGTTGATAATGTGATAATTGATAGGGATAGGCTTGGTGTTATTAATATTGTCATTGTGAAGAGGATGGCTATTGTTGACAGGGTTAGAGTTGGTGTTGTCATTGTTGGGGTGGTTGTTTTGGCTACTGTGCAGGCCATGGATGGTAACTAATGAAAAATGCTTCTATTTTCTAAATGAGAAAGAGGTGGGAGAGTTTTACGTCTTCCCACAAATTGCACCAAATGTTCTTACCTACTCGTAGGTGGTGGTTTGCTGCTACATCGATCACATATGAGAGCTCCACAGTTAGCCAGTCATAGTGGTTAGGGTACTTGCAAAAGCACTCAAATGCTCAAATTAGTGAGAGTGTGATGGTAGGCTAGATATTTTGGCTTGTAAATTGTTGGGGGTGGTACCTACTTACAATATATTCGAGTGGGAGATCTTGCTGATCGGTGAGGATATCTCTTAGAGTAAATTCCCAAGGTATGGTTTTGATTAGAATCCTTCTCTTCATGATTCCAAGGATTCTGATAAGCCATATATGCAGGAATGGGTTCAAGTCCAGAAGGATCTATATAGTCCATATGTACATAAAGATATACATTGCCCTTTTTAGGTACAAAAAACTTTAAGATGAGGGGAGGCTTTCCCTATTCCAAGGCCAAGGCAAACCACCAACCTCAACAAGGATTTATAATAGGATTACAAATTGCCTATGTCAGCACCCAGTTTTGTCTAAGCCATTTCTACAAAGTAAAAATATACATCTATACACTTCAAAAATAATATAAAGATAAAAAAAATAAAAAAGAGATAGGAAGAGAATTTTCAAATTTGTAGAGAAAGGAAAGAAGTTTGAAGAAAAAGGAACATATTTTGTGTCATGATAACTCCACAATTTGTAGTTATTTGTGCCCCATATATGTGTTATATTAATCGCTTAGTCTTTGTTTTGATGCATGAATGGAAAACTTTAACTTCATATTCATATAACTTAATTTCGATATCTTCCATCATGATTCTGAGAAAATGTTTCCTATTCTTTGATAGATTGAGTACATTTGCACTTATTGTTGAATTGGTAATTTCTCTATGGCAGGTAGGGTCCCAACCAAGTGAAACTTAGAAGATTTTGACCAACATTGCAAGAGAAAGCCAAGAGCAAGGATCAGCTTGTCACGCCGCGGTGTAGGCATATCAATGTCGTGTTGTGGGGCATCCCTTGCTTCAGACAGAGAGCTAGACAATTTGCACGCCATGACGTAAGGGAATCAATGTCGCGGCGTAGTGACCTAAAATGTACACGCACCACAGCATAGGAAGTTGAATGCCGCGGCGTGACTCTGTTTTCTCAGCCCTTTAAATACTGTTGCATTAATTTTCAAAGGGGAGTTAGGTTATTTTTAGACAGGAACTGCTAGGTTTTCATGTTTTACACTGCAAGAAAGCAGAAATGATCAAGTTTGGAGTCTATCTTCACCTTGGAGGGAGATTCAAGCTTGGAGGATCATCACCTTTGAGCTTTGTTCTTCCATTTCTTCTCCTTTCTCATTTCCATCTCCATGAACATGATTTATTGTGATATATTCTTAGGTTTCATGGCTAGCTAAGCTATGTGTAGGGTTTTCTTTGGATCCTCCTAGGGATATTGAATAATATTGTAATCCTTTGAATTTATATATATGATTTGGTTTGGTTCAATCATATAGTGCTTAATGTTCTTGATTGTTTGATCAGTTTTTAAGTGATTTGTTGAAATCTAATGAACCTAGACATATGAATTTAGATTTGAGATCGTAAGTATCATTGATGCATGTTCTATTTCATTCAATTGGTTTGGGTGAGATGATTCATTAATAGGATAGAAATATACTTAATTGCCACGCATAGTAATTGATTGAGAATAGATCTTAATGAGTGGATTTTACTCTAGTTCTCATGGAAACATAGTGAATTAGGTAACTGAAATAGGGTTGATTGACCTAGACATAGGTTGTTAACTAAATCAGATTCTCAAGCTAACCTGATCATTTCGTTTATATTACTCGTAAGGATTACTTGTTACCAATTGAAGTAGGAGGTGAAGAAAGGATTCCTAATTCTCTAATTATCAACTTTAGTCCCAATTAGATAGCTTTTAAGTTTTTAACTTAGTTTAAACATAACTCTTTTAATTTGAATGTTCTTAGATAGAATTTATTAAACTATTAGTTAATAATTAGTTTCTGAATTAGCAGTTATCCTTGAGGGAATAATATCCGACTCCTAGCTATATTATAAGTGCGATTCGTGTACTTGCGGTAAGCAAAAGAGCAACCAAGTTTTTGGCACTGTTGCTGGAGATGGCGGCTTAATTTTGGTAGAGCTAATATTAACAACAAGTTTAATTAGTTCTAGTCTAAGTTTCTTTTATCCATATTAATTTAAATTTCAATTCTTTAATTGTTTCGGGTAATTATAAGATGGTGGAAGAACACGCTATGAACGAGGTGGAGGACGATAGTCGCACAAGGCCATTGAGGGAGTTTGCTTCTCATTATATGGATAATTTGTAGTCTAGTATTAGACGTCCTGTCATTCGAGCAAACAACTTTGAGATAAAGTCGGTCATTATTCAAATGATTCAAACTTTTGTGCAGTTTGGTGACTTGTCCAATGAAGATCCCAACACGTATCTCTCAAACTTTATAGAGATTTGTGATACGTTTAGGCACAACAAAGTATCCTAGGATGCTATTCGCCTAAGGCTTTTCGCTTTTTCTTTAAGAGATAGAGCCAAAAGCTAGTTGCATTCTCTTCCAGTGGGATCAATTACAACTTGGGCAAAGGTATGTACTAAATTTCTGAACAAATATTTTCCCCCTTCCAAGACTGCGGAGGTGGTGAATGATATTACATCATTCACTCAGATTGAATCAGAATCCTTGCATGAAGCTTGGGAAAGGTACAAGGATTTGCTGAGAAGGTGCCCACATCATGAGATACTACCATGGCACCAAATCTACTCATTTTATAAGGGTTTGCTACCGCACCATCGCCCAATAGTAGATGCTGCAGTTGGAGGCTCCTTGCTAAGCAAATCTTTTGATGATGTCTTCCAGCTATTGGAGGAATTAGCTGCTAATAGCTATCAATGGCCATCAGTAAGGAACACTCCAAGGAGGGTAGCTGGAGTGCATGATGTAACACCCTCCTTAAGATGTCACATTTATGACAAAATTAAAATAAAACCTTACCCAAGTTATAAACGTTTCTTAACATATAATAATATAAGTTGTAAAAATTTTGTTTTTGTACATTATATCATTAAATAAAACAAACAGAACATGAAATACAACAAACTATTAAATACACACCATAATTATATATATGATCTTGTTTTAAAAGTACCAATATTTATATACCACAAACTATTTTATAAAGCTGTAAAATATTTAACAAAGCAGTAAATTGTTTAACTCATAACAACTGTACACTAGCCCAAGTACACATCTAGAAGTTCTAATCCTCCGAAGGATCCTCCTCTAGGAGATCATCGGAAGACAGAAACCCCAGATGTCGTAAAGCTCTACGGACAGGAGTTCGGGCTGTCGACACACTACTAAGCTCACTTGGGACATAGAAACGACTACCCCAATAGCGCCTAATAGACAAGGATAACTCTAGATGCACATATACAGTAGTAGGCAACATCGGAACACCCTCATATTCTCTACTAAGGGACAGAGTCACTCGTCCCACATAAGCAACACTCTCTTTATCAGCTTGAAGACGCCAGGCTTCAGAACCCTCATGAAACTTCTGTTTCATGAACCCTAGAAAACTCGGTAGTGTCATACCGCGTCAGAATTAATCCAAATGATAAGGATGATCTAGAGGCTCACCCTCTTCGCACTGATCACTTGGATGTTGTTCTTCCTCGTACTGACAATAAGGAGGTTGTCCTCTTCTTCTTCTTCACAATCTTTATCGACATAAATAATAATACAGAAATGCATACAAAAAAGTGAGACAATCTACATCACTACCAGCATGG
The DNA here is from genome assembly GCA_029884605.1 of Ormosia emarginata. Classification (NCBI taxonomy): domain Eukaryota; kingdom Viridiplantae; phylum Streptophyta; class Magnoliopsida; order Fabales; family Fabaceae; genus Ormosia; species Ormosia emarginata. Next base: position 8,414,624 of record JAQQTP010000074.1, read on the forward strand.
CAGTATAGAAAACAACAATACATGCAGATATAACATTGTATACATTAAATCATATTATCACATCATACTTAACATCTCAGACCAAATATAAATATCACCTCATGATGCAAACCACATATACAGATGTACACAGACTCGTTCCTACTCCATGGAGCTAAACACAAACATCAGAGAGAATGACCTAATAGATCTGCCTGTAGCTTCGGCTTCCCTGGCCAAATATTACACAGTTAAAATGTCGTGTACAATAGGCATTGTTCCAAATAGTCAAAGCTAGATCTTGATTAAGAATAGTGTTTGTTAAGATCGCTAGTGCATTTCCCGTTACCACGACTCAAAGGAGCTACCAACTGTCCACATATGGAATCCTCTGCACACTAACACCTCCAAGTTCACTTAATGAACCACACTATGTCTATCGCACCCACACTACGGTGTAATTCATCTCGTCAGCAACTTGTCAATTTCAACCAAATTGACACATTTCTCTATGCATGTGCATGAGCCAAAATACATAAATAACAACGTTACCATTATTGTTCATAATAGCACGCCACCACTTGATAGTATCATTTTTCAACATATCCGGGTCCACCACTTTAACCTGACAACAAACTGTTATTATACTCAATCGCATAAATATTTTATCACGTTTTCACAACTGTGTCACCTTTTTTCCAACGTTTTCAAATCACGAAAATATTTTTTGACGTTTTTGAAATTGTGCAGTGTTTCTAAATCATTTTTTCAATGGCGTAGTATTTTTAAATCGTTTTCTGAATCGTATAGTTTCAAAATCATTATTTTGAATACGCGTAAGGTATTTCTAATATTTTTCAACTACGTAAAATATTTCTTTACTTTCTAAATTATATTTTGAAACTTTCTCCATTATATATTTATTTTTAACTTTATTTACAACATTTCCTTCTCAAAATCTTTTAAGTAATATTTTCTACTATTTCCTTTAAAAATTACCCTTCTTGGACTTAAACAATATTTACAATTCGAAACTTGCTAACGCGCTTCAAAACCCAAAGGGTAAGCTATAGGTTAGTACTTTTCAAGTATTTATTTTATTTCTCATCCTTACTTAATTTCTCTAATTAAGCTTCTGAAATAATTTTACTTCATTTTATTCTCTAAAATCCATTGAATTGAGTTCTCTTTTAATTTAATTACATAGTCCACACTTAGAAAATAATTTTGGATCAAAGATAGCATAAATGGCATGTTGGCTGAAATTCACTATGTTCTCTATAAATCATCTTTAAATTATTTTCTATTATCCAAGTCCTTGTAAAAATCCTTAATCCAATTAAATTAATTAATCCATGATTTAGAAAATAATTGAGAACATCTTGGTTCTCTTTATGGTGGTGGAGCCGTGAGCTTCATGTGTTCTTTGGAACACTCATACAATTTCTCAACATGTTATTCACATCCTATGGTATACAATAACTGTCATGCCTTCATATACACATATTAAAAACATATATCAAAGCTATAGACATGCTTGCATCAAAAATCATCATAAATAGGAAAAACTTTAAATAACCAAGTGAATGAATTCTTACAGATTCTTCACCACACAAACATCCATTTTCTCACCACCAATACATGGTTAATGAGATTAAATCTCCCTCTTACCATTAAGGAAGATAAACTCTTCTTCTAGCTTGATCCTATGGATTTCGTGTAGCTCCAAATAAAATCGTAGCAAACTTAAACAATTTATAAAGTCATAAACTAAGGTTGACAAAGAAAAACCATGGATCAATCATGACTTAGAACTTCAAGAATTAAGTTAGAAACAAGAAACAAGGATTTTCACCTTGTATAGAAGAAACTTCAAGATTGTTTTCCAAGCTTTAAATGGATGGTTTTGAAGAAACTCACAACATGAAAGATGTCTAGAATGATGTTTAGGTTTGAGAAGTAGTGTTGGATGAAATTTTAGAAGAGTGGAGGTATGGTTAGGGGGTGATGGCCGTGAGGCTCACAAGAGAGAAAAGGACAAAATTTTGGTGAAGCTTTCTTTAGAGAATGGATGACAATGAAATGAACTTAGCAAAATGCCATCCTATCTCTTCCTAAAGCCCTTTGGCCGTGGAGCTCCCAAAGGAGGTGGCCACTTTGGTTGACCACTCAAGACTCCTAATGACCTTAGACGAGATCAATGGTTGATCTTCAAAGCTTAGCCTCCAAGCTTGATCCTATAGTCTTAGGAAATCAAGTCATCAAATTCTTGAACCTTCTTGAAGTGTCTTGGCCGAATTGCTCAATGGGAGAGCAAACCAAGTTTTGATTCATTTGGTTTCCTATTTAGGTTTAGGTAAATCTAGTTAGGTTTCTGGGTTACTTGATTAACCATCTAGTTACTTAGGATGACTCATCCATTTCTTGAACATGCTAGAACCTTCTTGTGTGAATGCTTATGTCTTGAAGCCTATCAAATGAGTTTTTGATGATAACAAAGTCATGATGAAAATCAAGATCAAAGGAAAAGACCAAGACCAAAAGAAGAAGACCAAGATCAAAAGAGTCATGATGAAAACCAAGATCAAAGGAAAAGACCAAGACCAAAAGAAGAAGACCAAGATCAAAAGAGGTATATTAGATATAGGTCTTAGAACATCAATGTAAAATGCTCTCAAGGTATCTCAATTATATCTCAAATGGTTTTTAAAGATGTTTTTCTAATCAACTTGTTTTTCAAAGTTCATATTCTAAAAAGATGTTGGTTTTTAATCTTGGATCATGCTAAACATATACCAATATTAATCAATCCAAGTTTTTAATCTTGGATCATGCTAAACATATACCAATTTAGGCTTGAAAAATATGTTCAAAGTGGAAAGTAATCGATTACACACTCTTGGTAATCGATTACCAGCAAGTCAAAGGACGTGTAATCGATTACACACAATATTGTAATCGATTACCATATGCCCAGAAAGGCAAGAACACGTTCAAAGGGCCATGTAATCGATTACATCAATATTGTAATCGATTAGCATAAAATCAGAGGGCGTGTAATCGATTACACAAGTCATGTAATCGATTACCACAAGCCCAGAAAGCCAAGAACACGTTCTATCTTCCATGTAATCGATTACCAAAACCCTGTAATCGATTACCAGCATTCTGACATGCCCAACGGCTATATTTTCTTGGCATTTAATGTTGCCACAAAAGCTCCCAACGGCTCTATTGATCTAAAAACTTATAAATACACTTCTTGGGACATCATTTGTGGCTAACCAACAATTGAGAAACATCATTCAATCAATTTAATCCGAGAATCATCATTAAATCTCTTTTGCTCTGTTTTTGTATATATATTTGAGATATTCTTGAAGAGCATCATAGGGTTTCAATTTGTGTAATCTACTCTTGTGAGAGTTTCATCTTGTAAACACTTTGATTCCTTGTAAAGGAGGTGAGGTATCCCTCTAGAGAAAAGAGAGTGAGGCATCTCTCAAAGATTGTAAAGGGTGAGGTATCCCTTGTTGAAGGTGAGGTATCCTTCAAAGGTGTAAAGAGGGTGAGGTATCCCTCTTGTAAAAAGGGTGAGGTATCCCTATTTTGAGGCTCAAGCACAAAGGGTGAGGTATCCCAAAGTGTGGTGAGTGCTCTATTGTGTAAAGGTTTTCAAGCACCCGTTCAAGCTTGAAGTTTAGTAAAAAATCTCGAGTGGTTTGCTTGAGGACTGGACGTAGGTCACAAGGAGTGGCTGAACCAGGATAAATCCTTGTGTTTGTTTTTCTTAACTCTATCTCTTTATATTTGTGCCTTAATTATATATGCTTGAGTTGAATTTGATATATAGCTTATTTGCTAGATTTATGTTATAGCCCAAGTGGTATTTGAGAAATCTCTATTAGTTATATCGTTGTTAAGGTTATTCCGCTGCAAGTGTTGATTGAAAGTTTCAAAATGCATCATTTCTCAAAGTTGTTTTAAAAATTTGTCATCACCCAATTCACCCCCCTCTTGGGTGATGGTTGCCATGACTAACAAGTGGTATCAGAGCTTCGTGCTCTGTTGAAAGCTTAACCGCTTAGAGTTAACGATCCTTGTTTGTTGGCAACCATTAAAAGCTTTTCAAAATGAATGGTTTTGAAATTGATAAACCACCATTCTTTGATGGTGTGAATTTTGTTTATTGGAAAGCTAGAATTGAAATTTATATGCAATCTATTGATCTTGATTTATGAGATATTGTGCTTGATGGATTTACTTGCAAATCAAAATATGATTGGAATGCTTATGACAAGAAATGTTTTTCTTTGAATATTAGAGCAATGCAAATATTGAGAAGTAGTTTGAATGATGATGCTTATGCTAAAATTAAAAGTTGCTCTAGTGCTAAAGATATATGGGATGCTCTTGATGCTATCTATATTGCTAACAATGATTTTGTGCATAAAGTTGTATATAGAATGCAAAAAGAGCAAAAGTCATTGAAAGAAGCTTGTCATGAAAAATATCCTCAAGAAGATGTTCTTGAATCCTTGATGGACAACAATGAGGAAGAGCCAAGTATGCTAGAAATTGAGACTACTTCCTATATGGCTCAAAAGGACTTTGAGGTAAATAATGTTAAACTAGATTATAGTCCTTACTATGATGAGCTACAATGTGCATATGATGAATTGAATGATGGTTTGTTAAATTTAGAAAAGAAAAATTTATCTTGTTTGGAAAATATTTCCTCTATTAAAAATGAAATTGAGTCTTTGAAAAATGAATATGTTTTTCTTAATGGGGAAATGCCTTTGAAATGTGAAACCTCAACTTCTTGTGAAAAGTGCATTGATTTAGAAAATCAAGTTGAGGACTTATCTTTCAAATTTCCCAAAGCTAATGATTCTAATTGCTTACATTCTATGCTTGATAATAAGAATAAAATTAATGTTATTCAACATGAAAATTCAAGCAAGGCTTATGGCAAAAATAATTTAAAAAGTAAAAATAACAAAAGGCTTAAGTTTTCCAAATATGATTTTCAAAGGACCAAGCCATCATTTAATTCGATTGTTTGTAATTTTTGTGGTCATTTAGGACATATTTCTCATTTGTGCAATTATAGAAGAAATCCTTATATGAGAAATAACATGATGTGGGTTCCTAAAAGTCTTAAAGGTTCTAGTACTAACATTCAAGGACCCAAGATGAAGTGGGTACCAAAATGTCCTCCTAGTGTTTCAATTACGCAGAAGATTTCTCAAAAGGATGGACAAATTGGTCAAAGGAAAGATGAATCATTAAAGAAAATGCTTCCAAAGCCCATTGGAAGAAGTTTTGATCAAAGAAGGAAGATGACTTCAACCAAAGCTTCTCAAGTACAAAATGTGGAACTTGCAAAGTTAAAAATACCAAAAGAGAAACAATGGGTAAGGAAAAGAGTTTCCTTGATTACCAAGGCTAAGGTATCAAAAGTCTTTACCTCTTATGCACATTCACTTGTAAAGTCAATAAATTTGAGGTATATTTCTTATAGGCCTTAGGTAAAGGATAGAATCATGTGCACTTGGTAAAATCTGAATATTTTGTTTAGCACATGATTATGTTCATTCTTATTGTACCATATCTCATGAATTTGTTATATATTTTGGTACATAAAGTTATACAATGCCTAGGTATGCTTGTTATGTTTTGCATTGTCTATATATCATGAAAGTAAGCATATTATTGGCTATGTTCTTAATGGTAATTGATTATTTGATTTGTTGTGCTTAATTTACATACTATGGAAAAATTGATCTTTATGAGAGCATAATGAATTAATCTTCAAAAACTGACACACAAGGACCTAAGAGAATTTGGGTACCAAAAGCCAAAAATTGAAATGTGTTATAGGTGTGCTTGAAGGCCAAGAACAGACTTTGGAATATCAAAAGTGGTTGCTGTAAGCACAAGATCAGAAAATACTCCAAGTTCTATCCATTGTCTCCAAGAAGCTTGGACTTGCAACTTTTGGATAAGTGGAGACTTGTTCTATACTTTAACTTATTTTAAAGATGTTCTTTTCTAGCTTTATATCTTGAAAATATCTTAGTACTTGACATAATATTCCTAATATGATCATTGTTGCCCTAAAGTGCATATATAAGAGGAGAATTAGGAATAATTGATCAATCATGCATTTGAATGAATACTTGTGTTAGATACCTTTTATCTTGGAATTTTGGATCAATCATGCATAAGTTAAATCTCTGCATATCTTGTGTTCTGCTGCATAGTGAACTTATTTGCTGCAAAAAATGCAATCTTGCTGCATAATGCATGATTTTACTGCATAATAGGTGATCTTCTGCAAAATGATGCATACCTTGTCTCTCTTGCTGTATAAAGTCACAATCTTCTACATAATCTGTCTTCTTGCTGCATAATCTGAAATTTGCTATATAATATAGATTTTTTGTTGCACAACTACCTTGATTTAATCAATTTTGAATTTAATACTGACTTGAGCGTCGAAGGTTCCCATTTAGCTATTTTGTAGGTACTTCATCATGTCAAAGACCTCCAAGAAGCTCAAAAACTTCACCAATCCATCAAAATGATGTAATTCTTAGTAAAAGTAGCAAATTTGCATGATTATGTGTTTTAGGAAAACAAAACACGTGTAATCGATTACAATAAAAGGGTAATCGATTACAAAGCCTTATTTTTCACAATCATGCTTAATCTTGGAGTAAAAAATACTCCAAGTTCTATCCATTGTCTCCAAGAAGCATGGACTTGCAACTTTTGGATAAGTAGAGACTTGTTCTATACTTTAACTTATTTTAAAGATGTTCTTTTCTAGCTTTATATCTTGAAAATATCTTAGTACTTGACATAATATTCCTAATATGATCATTGTTGCCCTAAAGTGCATATATAAGAGGAGAATTAGGAATAATTGATCAATCATGCATTTGAATGAATGCTTGTGTTAGATACCTTTTATCTTGGAATTTTGGATCAATCATGCATAAGTTAAATCTCTGCATATCTTGTGTTCTGCTGCATAATGAACTTATTTGCTGCATAAAATGCAATCTTGCTGCATAATGCATGATTTTACTACATAATCTGTGATCTTCTCCAAAATGATGCATACCTTGTCTCTCTTACTGTATAAAGTCACAATCTTCTACATAATCTGTCTTCTTGCTGCATAATCTGAAATTTGCTGCATAATATAGTGTTTTTGTTGCACAACTACCTTGATTTAATTAATTTTGAATCCAATACTAACTTGAGCATCGAATGTTCCCATTTAGCTATTTTGCAGGTACTTCATCATGTCAAAGACCTCCAAGAAGCTCAAAAACTTCACCAATCCATCAAAATGATGTAATTCTTGGTAAAAGTAGCAAATTTGCATGATTATGTGTTTGGTATCATAATCTGGTTAATTTCTATGCTTGCATGATGTTTGGAATTGATTTGGAATGCTTTGGAACAATATTGAAAGGTTTGAAATTGGCCATTTACTGTTTAAAATGCAAAAATTGAGTTTTAGTAATCTGGTAATCGATTGCAAGACCTTTGTAATCGATTACAGAGGCTCTGCCATATGTTCCAAGCCAAGTCAAAAAGCAGGTAATTGATTACACCCCCAATGTAATCGATTACAACATTCCCAGAGAGCATGTAATCGATTACACAAACTTTGTAATCGATTACAAGGAAAACAGAACACGTGTAATCGATTACAATAAAAGGGTAATCGATTACAAAGCCTTATTTTTCATAATCGTGCATAATCTTGATGTTCTATTCTTTCATCATGCTTTCCTTATGCCTAATCTTTATCTAACCCCATTTGCTCTTGTATATGACTCTGACTTCTTTTGGCATAAATGATAAATACTATCTACGATTTCTTTTTCATATGCATTTGCTATTGGTATCACATATTGATGTGCTAAACTATTTATACTCTGATATTGATCCTGCTGGTGAAATGATTATACAATGCTGAAAGCTTATATTGTTTTTGATAATGCCAACGGGGGAGAGATTAGTGAAATATGTTGCATGCGTACGGGGGAGCTTTTGCACTTTTACATGAAAATCATTTATCCTATCTCATGCATATATTACGGGGGAGAGTTGCGCTTAAATCTCTGATGAATAAAATGCAAATATTTCTCTCTTTTCAATGTTTATTTTGTCATCATCAAAAAGGGAGAGAATGTGAATGCTTATGTCTTGAAGCATATCAAATGAGTTTTTGATGATAACAGAGTCATGATGAAAACCAAGATCAAAGGAAAAGACCAAAACCAAAAGAAGAAGACCAAGATCAAAAGAGTCATGATGAAAACCAAGATCAAAGGAAAAGACCAAGACCAAAAGAAGAAGACCTAGATTAAAAGAGGTGTATTAGATATAGGTCTTAGAACATCAATGTGAAATGCTCTCAAGGTATCTCAATTATATCTCAAATGGTTTTTAAAGATGTTTTTTAAATCAACTTGTTTTTCAAAGTTCATATTCTAAAAAGATGTTGGTTTTTAATCTTGGATCATGCTAAACATATACCAATATTAATCAATCCAAGTTTCTTAAAGTTAGAAATGGCATGGATCCTCATTTAGGCTTGAAAAATATGTTCAAAGTGGAAAGTAATCGATTACACACTCTTGGTAATTGATTACCAGCAAGTCAGAGGACGTGTAATCGATTACACACAATATTGTAATCGATTACCATATGCCCAGACAGAACACGTTCAAAGGGCCATGTAATCGATTACATCAATATTGTAATCGATTACCATAAAGTCAGAGTGCGTGTAATCGATTACACAAGTCATGTAATCGATTACCACAAGCCCAGAAAGCTAAGAACATGTTCTATCTTCCATGTAATCGATTACCAAAACCCTGTAATCGATTGCCGGCATTCTGACATGCCCAACGGCTATATTTTCTTGGCATTTAATGTTGTCACAAAAGCCCCCAACGGCTCTATTGATCTAAAAACTTATAAATACACTTCTTGGGGCATCATTTGTGGCTAACCAACAATTGAGAAACATCATTCAATCACTTTAATCCGAGAATCATCATTACATCTCTTTTGCTCTGTTTTTGTATATATATTTGAGATATTCTTGAAGAGCATCATAGGGCTTCAATTTGTGTAATCTACTCTTGTGAGAGTTTTATCTTGTAAACACTTTGATTCCTTGTAAAGGGGGTGAGGTATCCCTCTAGAGAAAAGAGAGTGAGGCATCTCTCAAAGATTGTAAAGGGTGAGGTATCCTTTGTTGAAGGTGAGGTATCCTTCAAAGGTGTAAAGAGGGTGAGGTATCCCTCTAGTAAAAAGGGTTAGGTATCCTTATTTTGAGGCTCAAGCACAAAGGGTGAGGTATCCCAAGGTGTGGTGAGTGCTCTATTGTGTAAAGGTTTTCAAGCACCCGTTCAAGCTTGAAGTTTAGTGAAAAATCTCGAGTGGTTTGCTTGAGGACTGGACGTAGGTCACAAGGGGTGGCTGAACTAGGATAAATCCTTGTGTTTGTTTTTCTTAACTCTATCTCTTTATATTTGTGCCTTAATTATATATGCTTGAGTTGAATTTGATATATAGCTTATTTGCTAGATTTATGCTATAGCCCAAGTGGTATTTGAGAAATCTCTATTAGTTATATCGTTGTTAAGCTTATTCCGCTGCAAGTGTTGATTGAAAGTTTCAAAATGCATCATTTCTCAAAGTTGTTTTAAAAATTTGTCATCACCCAATTCACCTCCCCTCTTGGGTGATGGTTGCCATGACTAACATCTTGTAACTAAGGCTTTAATGGGTAGGTTTGCTCTATTTAGTTACTACTTAAGCACTTTGGATTAACTTAGTTAAGTTTGAGCTAACTTAGTTAGGTTTTCTAGTTACTAACTAACTAGTCCAACCATTATTATTGACTACTTTCTATTGGCTTAGAAAATTTCATGCCAATATCGTTGACCAATTTCTATTGGTTCACCGAATTGTAAGTCACAAAGACTTTTTCGATTCCTATTGTTTACTAGGCAAAACCTACTGCTCTTAAGTCGGTAGGTGTTGTCCTTGGATAATAAAATAATATTAAAATATAAAATATTTTTATTTTATAAATAAATTATAAAAATTAAAAGATTGACACACGTATCACTCGGAATTGGGTTTAGTAAGATCTCCCAACTCCAGAATAATCGAATAAAGATTTTCCACGGCCCAAAATTTTTTATTTTCTTGACTCGGAGTAAATCACACACAACAATCAATTGCAGTCACAAAATAGTTAAAATAATTTTATAGCACACATAAAATACAAAACAGTATATTTCAGACATTACTGTAAAATTAGTAAAATTTGGGGTGTTACAACTCTTCCCAACTACGAGAAATTTCATCCCCGAAATTTACCATACCTTAGAAAAGATGTGGGTATTGCTCCCTCATTTTATCCTCCAGCTCCCAGGTAGCATCTCTCGTTACCTCATTCCATATTACCTTTACCATTACAATCATCTTCCCTCGAAGCTGCTTCACTCTCTTGTCCTCAATCTAAACCGGAAGCATCTCATACATCAAATTATCTTTCAGCTGTACTTCATCAGGCTGAATAACATGTGTTGGATCGGGAATATATTTTCTTAATTAAGACACATGGAATACATTATGGAGATTAGAAAGAAAAGGTGGTAAAGCTATTTGGTAGGCTATTGGACCTATCTGACGAATGATTTGATAAGGTCCAATGAATTTAGGAGTGAGTTTTTTGGATTTGATAACCCTTCTGACACCAGTCGTAGGTGTCACTCGCAAGAACACATGCTCACCTTCCTCAAATTCAAGAGGTCTCCTTCGTTTGTCTGCATAGCTTTTCTGTCGACTCTGAGTCATCCTCGTTTTCTCCTGATTCATTTTCACCTTTTTCGTAATTTGTTGTACAAGATCAGGTCCTAAGGTCATACTTTCCCCATCCTGATACCAACACAAAGGTGTTCGGCATCGTCGCCTATATGGTGCTTCATAGGGTGCCATCCCTATACTTGAGTGAAAACTATTGTTGTAGGTGAATTCTTATCAGAGATAAGAATTCATCCCAACTCCCTTGTTGTTCTAACACGCAAGCTCGTAACAGATCCTCCAACGATTGGATAGTCCTCTCAGTCTGACCATCAGTCTATGGATGATAAGCAAAACTCAAACGTAGCTTAGTCCCTATGGCTTATTGTAAGCTTCACCAAAATCTCGACGTAAACCTTGGATCTCTATCAGAAACTATACTAGAGGGTACACTGTGAAGTCTAACAATTTCACTAATGTACACCTGGGTCAATTGTTCCAACGAATACTTGATATTGATTGGCAAGAAGTGTACCGACTTCGTAAGCCTATCAACTATAACCCATATAGAATCATGACCCTTTCTAGTTCTTGGTAATCCAGTAACAAAATCCATTGAGATACTATCTCATTTCTATTCTGGAATAGTTAAGGGTTGTAACATATCGGCAGGTCTTTGATGTTCAACTTTTGCCTTTTGACAAACCAGGCAAGACGCCACACGTTCCCTAACATCTCTCTTCATTCTTGACCACTAAAACATCCGCTTTAGATCTTGATACATCTTAGTCATCTCCAAATGCATACTCAATCTACTAGTATGAGCTTCATCAAGAATTGCTTGCTTAACATCGGGATCATCAGGTATACAAATCCTTCCTTCGAATCTTAAAACCCCATTAGATCCTTACTCAACTGTTGCCGTATGACCTTGATTCAAAAATTCTTTCTCATTCTGTAAAAACTGATCATCTTCCTCTTTTTCTCGAATTTCTTCCAACAAGTCATTCAAAATAGTAACCTTATTTAGACGAATCCTTCCTGGTGCCAATTTCACAGATAACCACAAATCTCTAAACTGATTGATCAATTCTTCCTCCTTTATCATCATTGTAAAAACACTGATCACTTTCTTATTTAAGGCATCTGCCACCATATTTGCTTTTCCTGGATGGTATTGAATTTGAAAATCATAATCCTTTAAAAAATCTAGCCACCACCTCTATCTCATATTTAACTCCTTTTGATCAAACAAGTATTTCAAACTCTTCTGATCACTGAAGACATTGAACGTAGCCCTATACAGAAAATGTCTCCACACTTTTAACGCAAAAACCACTACGACTAGTTCCAAATCGTGTGTTGGGTAGTTCCTTTCATGTACCTTCAGCTATCTTGAAGTATAGGCTACCACGTTTCTGTTTTGCATCAACACACACCCTAATCCCTGGTAAGAAGCGTCACAATAGACTTCAAAAGTCTCGCTTGGATCCAGTGTTGGTGTATGCCCTAGTGGCCAATACATTTTGTTTGTATTTACATACATTATATTATGTTATTTTATATGAGGCATTTCATTTATTGTGTTCTTTTTGGTAGACATAATAAAGTCCTTAGAATAGTAAGTTTGATACCATAGGACATCAAGTGGATGACTTGATCGTGAGATCCTATTGGATAAAATACTATTCTTAAATGTCCCTAGTCAAGTATTATTGTTAATTAGGACAACAATAATACATTGAGGCTAGTATGTCCGTAGACTGATGACCACATCTCACGGGTCATGGATATGAGATATCAAGTCTACACATGGATACATATTAGAGTAATGATGTATTGGACAGACCCGCCATGAGAACGCTACGTGGATCGTTACGTGAGTGTCATAAGCGATTCTCATAGTGATAATGGTGTATGTGGTCCTTTGACCTGAAATCACTACGATTCCTACATGAGGAGTTGTGTGTTTTAATGCCATCAAACGTCATCTGTAACAAGATGATTATAACGTTGGTTATTAGACATGCCGCAATACATGTGGAGGAATGTGAGTGACCTAGATGGGATTTGTCCCTCCTATATAACAGGAGCGATATCTTCGGGCCCCCTGATTGAGTGAGACTACGAAATGCATGGCCATGCTCAAATAAGTCAATATGAGATATTGATCTTATTTGCTATTACTATGTCTACTCGAGAATCAGGAAACTGAAGATTGAACTAAACAAGGGTGACACATTTCATGCCTTGTGTTCAATCTGGATATCTGGACAAAGGGACTAAACTACACGGAAACATTGGTCACGGATAGGTTATGTCAAATCACCGACATTCTCATTACTTGGGTAGCAATGATGTGTTGCTAGATACCGCTCCTTGTTTGTAATATTAAAATGAGATTTTAATATTACTACCAACGTCATGAGAACTGCAGGTCGCACACTTAGAACAGACTAAATTGGAGTAATCGAATCCAAGTTGGACTCGGATTCAGCGTAGGCCTAACTCATGACGGATGGGTTTAGGGTTGCACCACTTACCTTGCTCTTGCTCACACTCACTTAAGGCAGCCTTTGTTATAAATAATATCGCTAAGGGGCTGCTACTAGGTTACATCACAACCCTAGCCGCACCTACGAGAAAGTGAGTGAGAGATAGTGAGGTCTTCTTCTCCTCTCTTCGCAGCTAGCACTACGAAAACAGAGGCGTGACTCCTTTTGCAAGTCTGTTCATGTGGATACCGCAGAAACATCGTCGCTATTACGGTGTTGGTGATTCACCTCGCTTGTGTCTATCACGCTTCAAGAGGTAAAAATTTAAAAACTCGGATTATGGATTTTTCGCATGGATCCTGAGAGGGAATTCTGTTATTCCGCTGCGAGACTTTTGATCCACAAATTCCCAATATCCAGTAAAATCAGCACCGGTGTGGTCGTCAATCTTTTCTTTAACTCATAGAAACTTTCTTCGCATTCTTCTGTCCAAACAAAAGCTTAACTCTTCCTTGTGAGTTGTGTAAAAAGTCCTGCTATCTTGGAGAAACCTTCAATGAACCTTCGGTAATATCCAGTCAATCCAACAAAACTCCGGATCTCTATCACTGTCTTTGGCCTTTGCCATTGCAGAATGGTTTCCACTTTCGATGGGTCCATCACAATACCTTCCTTGAAAATCACGTGACCCAGAAACTGAACTTCTTCCAACCAAAATTCACACTTCGCCAACTTTGCATACAACTTCTTTTCTTTCAAAATTTGGAGAACTATGCTGAGATGTTCAGCATGCTCTTCCTAATTTTGAGAGTAGATCAGAATGTCATCGATAAAAACAACAACAAATCTGTCTAGGCATGGACGAAAAATCTTGTTCATATAATCTATGAATATAGCAGAAGCATTCGTCACTCCAAACGACATCACTTGATACTATAATGCCCGTAACGAGTTCAGAAAGCTATCTTAGGTATATCCTCTACCTTGACACGAATTTGATGATAACCTGATCGCAAATCTATCTTAGAGAAAACAACTGCTCCTTTTAGTTGGTCCATCAAATCATCAATCCTTGGAAGTGGATGCTTATTCTTTATCATGACCTTGTTCAGTTGGTGGTAGTCCACACAGAGACGAGAAGTTCCATCCTTCTTCTTGACTAGCAGTACTGGTGCTCCCCACGGTGAAACACTCAGTTGTACAAACTATTTTTCCAATTACTTCTTCAACTCTACTAATTCTGATGGCGACATCCGATATGGTGCAATCGAAATAGGACCTGCTCCTGGTACCAGATCGATAGAAAACTCTATCTCTCTTTCTGGTGGAAAACCGGGTACCTTATCAAGAAAAACCTCAAGAAACTCGTTAACGACAGAAATAGCGCTCATGTCTTTCTCACTCTTGACTTCTAAAGAAGACAGCAGCATGTATCCTTGAGCTCTATCCCTCACAACGATTCGACTGTAGTGGCAGTTAAAAATCCAGAATTCTCATCCTTAGGAAATCCTTAGGAAAAACTAAGGTTTTATTGGCACAGTCTAATAAGATATGGTTAGAAGATAACCAATCCATTCATAAGATTATATCTATTTCAACGAGAGGTAAGCAAATTAAATTAATAGAAAAGACTCGATCATAAATGATAATAGGGCAATTCAAACATACTTTAGATGTAACAACAGGCTTAGCAGTTGGTGTAGAAATAATCAATTGAAAACTCAGAGAAAACATAGGCAATTTCAACCGATCCACACAGTCATACACAATAAATGAATGCGTTGCACCCGAATCATATAGTACAGTCAAAAGATTATCTTCTACGACACCTTCTCCCTGAATAAGATCTTCGGACTGAGAAGCTTCAGCTTCGCTCATCGTGTATACTTGCCCTCTAGATCGCGACTAAGTAGCATGAACATTACTCACAGTTTGCTTCCTTTCTGGCTAGTTGCATTCCCTGGAAACATGTCTAAGCCTTCCACATTTGAAACAGAACGTTCCCTTAATTGAACAATCACTGGATATGTGGCCACTCTTTCCACATTTAAAACACTTTGGTGTAAACGCCACGTTTGGACCAGCTTTGTTGCCACTAGGACTTCCCTCAAAAGATGGACGTTGGGGTTGGTTCCTTGGTGGTCTCGAATACGGTTTGAGCTGAAACCAACTGTTATTATTGTTGCCCCCTCTTTGGAACCTAGTTGGTCTAAAGTTACAATTCCTTGGGTCTTGAGACGGCTCCAGTTCCTCAAGTCGTCGACATATATCCATCAGGGCAGGAAATTGATTCATCCTCATAGGCAGCACTCCTCTTTTTAGTTCTACCCTCAGTCCTTCTTCAAACTTGTGACATTTCCACTCTTCGTCAGGCTGGATTTGGAAATACCTTGAGGACTATGACAAGCTCTCAAATTTCGTGGCATACTCACTAACAGTCATGTTACCTTGTCGTAGGCCGAGAAATTCTATCTTTTTGGCGTGTCGTGCACTGGTAGGAAAGTACTTCTCCAGAAATACTTTGCAGAACACTTCCTATGTAACTTTTGTTCCCTCAGCTTGTAGTAATCGTCGAGTTCCTCTCCACCAGTTCTCGCCATCTCCCATCAGCATAAATGTAGTATATGTCACCTTCCTATCGTCTGCACATCTCATTCCTTCAAAAATCTTTTCAAGTTCTTGGATCCAAAGACTCGCCTTCTCTGGATCAAACTCGCCTCTAAACTGTGGTGGGTTATTACGTCTAAACTCAGATAAGTTTAGTGCTTCAGCAGTCACCTCGTGTTGCTGGGTTGCTCGTTGATTCTGTTGCGTAATTACTTCCACCATATGCTGCATAGCCTCAGCAGCTGCCGTCATTAGATTAGCATTACATTCCACGTTTGCACGTGTTCTTCTACCACCAAACATTTCTTTTTTCAATCAATAAAACAAGACAAAACAAAGTTAGATGTAACCTTTCATAAACAAATCACAGAAAATCACACAACACAAGCAAAAACAAACCCAACCATAAATCCCAAAAAACTCTACCTTGGGCTTTGATACCAACTAATGTAACACACTCCTTAGGATGTCACATTTACAACAAAATTAAAATAAAACCTTACCCAAGTTATAAACGTTTCTTAACATATAATAATATAAGTTGTAAAAATTTTGTTTTTGTACATTATATCATTAAATAAAACAAACAGAACATGAAATACAACAAACTATTAAATACACACCATAAGTATACATATGATCTTGTTTTAAAAGTATAAATATTTACATACCACAAACTATTTTATAAAGTTGTAAACTATTTACAAAGCAGCAAATTGTTTAACTCATAATAATTGT
This sequence comes from Ormosia emarginata, assembly GCA_029884605.1. Lineage (NCBI taxonomy): Eukaryota > Viridiplantae > Streptophyta > Magnoliopsida > Fabales > Fabaceae > Ormosia > Ormosia emarginata. Next base: position 8,431,297 of record JAQQTP010000074.1, read on the forward strand.
ACACTAGCCCAAGTACACATCTAGAAGTTTTGATTCTCTGAAGGATCCTCCCCTGGGAGATCATCAGAAGACAAAAACCCCGGATGTCGCGAAGCTCTATGGATAGGAGTTCGGGCTATCGACACACTACTAAGCTCACTTGGGGCATGGAAACGACCACCCTAATAGCGCCTAATAGATAAGGGTAACTCTAGATGCACATATACAATAGTAGAGAACATCAGAACACCCTCATATTCTTTATTAAGGGATAGAGTCACACGTCCCACATAAGCAACACTCTCTCTATCAGCTTGAAAATGCCAGGCTTCAGAACCCCCGTGAAACTCCAGCTTCACAAACCCCAGAAAACTCAGTAGCGTCATACCGCGTCAGAATCAATCCAAATGATAAGGATGATCTAGAGGCTCGCCCTCTTCGCACTGATCACTCAGATGTTGTTCTTCCTCGTACTAATAATAAGGAGGTAGCTCATCTTCTTCTTCTTACAAAGAGGTCAGACAATCTACATCACTACTAGCATGGCAGTATAGAAAATGACAATACATACAGATATAACATTATATACATTAAATCATATTATCACATCATACATAATATCTCAAACCAAATATAAATATCACCTCATGATGCAGACCACATATGCAGATGTACACAGACTCATTCTTACTCTATGGAGCTAAACACAAACATCAGAGACAATGACCTAGTAGATCTACCTGTAGCTCTGGCTACCCCAGCCAAATATTACACAGTCAAAACGTCATGTACAACAAGCATTGTTCTAGACTGTCTAAGCTAGATCGTGATTAAGAATAGTGCTTGTCAAGATCGCTAGTGTGTTGTCCATTACCACGGCCTAGAGGAGCTACCAACTGTCCACATGTGGAATCCTTTGCACACTAGCGCCTTCAAGTTCACTTAATGAACCATACTACGCCTATCGCACCTGCACCTCGGTGTAATTCATCTCGTCAGCAACTTGCCAATTTCAACCAAATTGACACATTTCTCTATACATGTGCATGAGCCAAAATACATAAATAACAACGTTACCATTATTTTTCATAATAGCACGCCACCAGTTGGCAGTACAATTTTTCAACATATTCGGGTCCACCACTTTAACTCGACAGCAAACTACTGTTATACACAATCGCGTAAATATTTTATCACGTTTTCACAACTACGTCACCTTTTTCCAACGTTTTCAAATCGCGTAAATATTTTTTGACATTTTTTAAATCGCGTAGTGTTTTTAAATCATTTTCTCAATTGCGTAACATTTTTAAATTGTTTTCTCAATCGCGTAGCATTTTTAAATTGTTTTCTCAATCACGTAGTTTAAAAATCATTATTTTGAAAACGCATAAGGTATTTCTAATATTTTTCAACTATGTAAAATATTTCTTTACTTTCTAAATTATATTTTGAAACTTTCTCCATTATATATTTATTTTTAACTTTATTTACAACATTTCCTTTTCAAAATCCTTTAAGTAATATTTTCTACAGTTTCCTTTAAAAATTACCCTTCTTGGACTTAACCAATATGTACAGCTCGAAACTTGCTAACGCGCTTCAAAACCCAAAGGGTGAGCTATACGTTAGTACTTTTCAAGTATTTATTTTATTTCTCATCCTTACTTAATTTCTCTAATTAAGCTTCTAAAATAATTTTACTTCATTTTATTCTCTAAAATCCATTGAATTGAGTTCTCTTTTAATTTAATTACATAGTCCACACTTAGAAAATGATTTTGGATCAAAGATAACATAAATGGCATGTTGGCCGAAATTCACTATATTCTCTATAAATCATCTTTAAATTATTTTCTATCATCCAAGTCCTTGTAAAAATCCTTAATCCAATTAAATTAATTAATCCATGATTTAGAAAATAATTGAGAACATCTTGGTTCTCTTTATGATGGTGAAGCCGTGAGCTTCATGTGTTCTTTTGAACACTCATACAATTCCTCAACATGTTATTCACATCCTATGGCATACAATAACTATCATGCCTTCATAAACACATATTAAAAACATATATCAAAGCTATAGACATGCTTGCATAAAAAATCATCACAAATTGGAAAAACTTTAAACAACCAAGTGAATGAATCCTTATGGATTCTTCACCACAAACACATCCATTTTCTCACCACCAATACATGGTTGATGAGATTAAATCTTCCTCTTACCTCTAAGGAAGATAAACTCTTCTTCTAGCTTGATCCTATGGATTTCGTGTAGCTCCAAATAAAATCATAGCAAACTTAAACAATTTATAAAGTCATAAACTAAGGTTAAAAAATAAAAATCATGGATCAATCATGGCTTAGAACTTCAAGAATCAAGTTAGAAACAAGAAACAAGGATTTTCACCTTGTATAGAAGAAACTTCAAGGTTGTTTTCCAAGCTTTAAATGGATAATTTTGAAGAAACTCACAACATGAAAGATGTCTAGAATGATGTTTAGGTTTAAGAAGTGATGTTGGATGAAATTTTAGAAGAATGGAGGTATGGTTAGCGGGTGATGACCGTGAGGCTCACAAGAGAGAAAAGGAGAGAATTTTGGTGAAGCTTTCTTTAGAGAATGGATGAAGATGAAATGAACTTAGCAAAATGCCATCCTATCTCTTCCTAAAACCCTTTGGTCGTGGAGCTCCCAAAGGAGGTGGCTATTTTTGTTGACCACTCAAGACTTCTAATGACATTAGATGATATCAATGGTTGATCTTCAAAGCTGAGCCTCCAAGCTTGTTTCCTATAGGCTTCAAAAATCAAGTCATCAAATTCTTGAACCTTCTTGAAGTGTCTTGGCCAAATTGCTTAATGGGAGAGCAAACCAAGTTTTGATTCATTTGGTTTCCTAGTTAGGTTTAGGTAAATCTAGTTAGGTTTCTTAGTTATTTGGTTAACCATCTAGTTACTTAGGATGACTCCTCCATTTCTTGAACATGCTAGAACCTTCTTGTAACTAAGGCTTTAATGGGTAGCAAACTAGGTTTGTTCCATTTAGTTACTACTTAAGCACTTTGGATTAACTTAGTTAAGTTTAAGCTAACTTAGTTAGGTTTTCTAGTTACTAATTAACTAGTCCAACCATTATTGTTGACTACTTCCTATTGGCTTAGAAAATTTCAAGCCAATATCGTTGACCAATTTCTATTGGTTCACCGAATTGTAAGTCACAAAGACTTTTCCAGTTCCTATTGTCCACTGGGCAGAAGCTATTGCTCTTAAGTCAGTTGGTACTATCCACCGGATAATAAAATAATATTAAAATATAAAATATTTTTATTTTACAGATAAATTCTAAAAATTAAAAGATTGATACGCGTATCACTCGGAATTGGATTTAATAAGATCCCCCAGCTACGAATGATTAAATAAAGATTTTCCCTGGCCCGAAAATTATTATTTACTTAACTCGGAGTAAATCACATACAACAATCAAATGCAATCACGAAATAGTTAAAATAATTTTACAGCACACAAAAAACACAAAACAGTACATTTCAGACATTACTATAAAATTAGTAAAATTGGGAGTGTTACACATGATGTAGATGCATTAACCTCGCTAACAGCAGAGGTTGCCGCATTAACAAGTAAAATGGATAGTATGGGACAAAATTCGCACCAAAGCCTATTTGTATTGTGCGATAAATGTGGAGATAACCACGCGAGTGATAGGTGCCCTTCTATGTCAGAAAGTGCACATTATGTTGGCAACTATCGCTCCTAGCAAAATAACCCATACTCTAACCAGTATAACCCTGGATGGAGAAACCATCCCAATTTCTCTTAGAGAGATAATAAAAAAGCTTCCTCCTCAGCTCCTGGAAATGAACGACCTTATAATCCTCATGGATTCCCCTCCCAGTCAAGACAACCAATGCAAGATAAGAAACCTTCTTTGAAGGATATGTTTATGCAGCTTATGGTTAAGACTGATTCTTACATGATAAAGACAGATGCTCATTTAGCTAAGAATGATTCGATGATTGAAAGCTAAATGACTTCGATGAGGGCGTTGGAAACTCAAGTGGGGCAGTTGGCTAACACCATCAACAACAGGCCCCCAGGCACCTTCCTTAATGATACAGTTAATAATCCTAAGGGTGCCTCAAATGATCACTGTAAGGTCATCTCACTAAGGAGTGTGAAGGATATTAAGGGAAGTCCAAAGACAAAATTGCTAGAAGATAAGGTAGACAAGAGCCAAGACTATGATGAAGTGGTCCATAAGAAGGTGGAAGACAAGGAAAGTGAGGAAAATGAAAAGGATGAAGAAATAGTCCAAAAGAAGGCTGAGGACAAGAAGGTGGATGATAGGCCTTATGTACATCCTTTACGTTTTCCAAGTAGGCAAATCAAGCATAAGATGGATGAGCAGTTTAAGAAGTTTTTGGAAGTTTTCAAGAAACTTCATATAAACATCCCTTTTGCTGAAGCATTGGAACAGATGCCCAGTTACGTTAAGTTCATGAAGGATATATTATCCAAGAAACATAAGATGGCCGAGTTTGAAATGGTAGCATTGTCTGAAGAATACAATGTCATTTTGCAACAAAAGTTTCCCCCAAAGTTGAAGGATCTGAGAAGCTTTACAATCCCTTATGCCATAGGAAAGAACTTCCTAGGCCAAGCATTGTGTGATATGGGGCCAACAATAATCTCATGCCCCTATCCATATTCTAGAGGAAGCCCGCATCCGTAACCCTCCAACTAGCCGATCGTTCATATACATATCCTAAAGAAATTGTGGAATATGTCCTGGTGAAAGTGGACAAGTTCATATTCTTTGTGGACTTTATTATCCTGGATATGGAAGAGGATCAAAGGGTCCCTTTAATTCTAGGCAGACTATTCTTAGCCACAGGAAGAACACTTATAGACGTCCAAAAAAGTGAACTCACTATGAGGGTTCAAGATCAAGAGGTAACTTTTAACATCTATAAAGCAATTAAGTTTCCTCAAGATCATGAAGAGTGTTCCTATATAGGTTTATTGGATAATATCATGAATGATGCATTTCAAGCCAATAATCCTGAAGGCTCCCTTGCTTTGGCTTTGGCCTCATCAATTGACAATGATGAAGATTCTATGAACGATGTATCAGATTTTATCAAGTGCCTTGATGCAGTTCCTAAGCAATATCGGTCTCCCAAATTTGAAACTTTGGAGTCCAATGTAACTAAAGAGGTATCTAAGCCTTCCATTGAAGAACCTCCAAGGCTTGAACTAAAGCCTCTACCTAACCATTTGCAGTATACTTACTTAGGAGCAACCTCTACCCCGCCTATAATCATATCATCATCCTTCTCAGATGATCAAGAGGAGAAACTTCTCCAGGTGCTTAGGAAATACAAGCATCTTATCAGATGGACTATTACTGATATTCAAGGCATTAGCCCCTCCATCTATATGCACAAGATCTTGTTAGAGAATAATCAAAGTGATGTTGTAGAACACCAAAGGAGGCTGAATCTAATTATGAAAGAAGTGGTGAAGAAGGAGATAATCAAGTGGCTGGATGCAGGTATAATTTATCCTATTTTTGACAGCCCCTGGGTATCCCCAATTCACTGTGTTCCTAAAAAGGGTGGCATGATAGTAGTCACAAATGAAAATAATGAGCTCATCCCTTCGCGTAAGATTACAGGCTGGAAGGTATGTATGGGCTACTGTAAACTGAATAAGGCCACCCGAAAGGACCATTACTTCCTTTCATAGACCAGATGCTGGATAGACTAGCAGGAAAGGCCTATTACTGCTTCTTGGATGGTTATTCTGGATATAACCAAATTGCCATAGTGCTAGAGGACCAAGAAAAGACAACATTTACTTGTCCCTATGGCACATTTGTGTTTAGGAGGATACCATTTGTGCTATGCAATGCTCTCGCAACCTTTCAATGCTGTATGATGGTCATCTTCGCGAATATGATTAATCATGGCCTAGAAGTATTTATGGAAGACTCTTCAGTATTTGGAGATACATATGAGGGTTGTTTGTTGATTCTTTCATCTGTGCTAAAAAGGTGTGAAAAGACCAACCTCGTCCTAAATTAGGAAAAATGTCACTTTATGGTTCAAGAAGACATAGTTCTTGGTCATAAGGTTTCTATCAAAGGGATGGAGGTGGACAAGGCAAAGATTGAGGTAATTGACAAGCTTCCTCTGCCAAACTCAGTAAAATGAATCCGTAGTTTTCTTGGCCATGCAAGTTTCTACAGGAGGTTCATTAAGGATTTCTTGAAGATAGCCAAGTCTTTATGCAACCTATTGGAGAAAGACATGTAATTCATTTTTGATGAATCATGTCAGGTTGCATTTGAGGAGCTGAAGAAGAAACTGTTCTCAACACCAATAATTATTACTCCAGATTAGAACTTACCTTTCAAGCTCATGTGTAATGCCAGCAATTATGTTGTAGGTCCAGTGTTGGGGCAAAGAAAAGACAAGGTGTTTCGCTCCATTTATTATGCGAGCAAAACACTTAATGACTCCCAACTCAACTACACAACAACAAAAAAAGAGTTGCTGGCGGTTGTATTTGCATTCGATAAGTTTCGAGCTTACTTGGTAGGGACTACGGTGATTATGTATACAGATCACTCAGCAATTAAGAACTTAGTGAGCAAGAAAAATGTTAAACTGTGATTGATTAGGTGGGTTTTTCTTCTACAAGAGTTTGATCTGGAGATTAGAGATAAGAAAGGTGTGGAAAATCAAGTGGCAGACCACCTTTCAAGACTTAAAAATGAAGAATGTCAAGCTGAACCAATCATAATTAAGGAAACATTTCCTGATGAGCAGCTTTTTGCAATCACCACTCAATCATGGCCATGGTATGCAGACATGGTTAATTACATTGTGGGAGATGTGTTGTTGCCAGATCTAACATCTCACCAGAAAAAGAAATTCTTGTTTGACGTCAGGCACTACATCTGGGATAAGCCATTTTTGTTTAAACATTATTCTGACCAAATGTTGAGGAGGTGTGTACCAATGGAAGAAGTGGAGTAGATTTTGAACCAACGTCATGCTTCTCCACCATGGTGGACACTACAATGGTGAGAGCACAGTTGCAAAGGTGCTCCAGTCTGGCTTTTATTGGCCATTGCTATTCAAGGATGCACATTTTCATGTGCAAAGATGTGATTGGTTCTAGAAATCTGGAAACATTTCAAGGAGGAAAGAAATGCCCCTTAACTCCATTCTAGAAGTTGAGATTTTTGATGTTTGGGGCATTGACTTCATGGGCCCATTTATTCCCTCCTTTGGGAATCAGTACATACTTGTGGTAGTGGACTATATGTCTAAATGGGTGGAGGCATGTGCATTTCCTACCAATGATTCAAAGGTAGTGATTGGCTTCATGAGAAAACAAATCTTCACCAGGTTTGGAACACCTAGGGTCATAATCAATGACTGAGGGTCACATTTATATAATAAGTACTTTGAAGCCCTCCTAGCCAAATATGGAGTGATGCATCAGATTGTCACTGCTTATCACCCACAGACAAGTGGGCAGGTGGAGGTATCCAATCGCGAAATAAAGTGAATCTTGGAGAAGACGGTGTGTCTAACCAGAAAAGATTGGTCAAGAAAATTGGATGATGCACTGTGGGCTTACAAGACTGCTTACAAGGGCCACATTAGTATGTCTCCATACAAGTTAGTATTCGGGAAAGCATGCCACTTGCTGGTTGAGCTTGAGCATAGTACTTATTAGGCAATAAAGTAGCTTAACTTTAATTTACAAGTTGTTGGTGATGTTGGGAATTTGCGGATCAAAAGTCTCGCAGCGGAATAACAGAATTCCCTCACAGGATCCATGCGAAAAATCCATAATCCGAGTTTTTAAATTTTTTACCTCTTGAAGCGTGATAGACACAAGCGAGGTGAATCACCAACACTGTAATAGCGACGATGTTTCTGCGGTATCCACACGAATAGACTTGCAAAAGGAGTCACGTCTCTGTTTTCGTAGTGCTAGGCTCGCGAAAGAGAGGAGAAGAAGACCTCACTATCTCTCACTCACTTTACGTAGGTGTGGCTAGGGTTGTGATGTAACCTAGTAGCAGCCCCTTAGCAAGTACTATTTATAACGGTGGCTGCCTTAAGTGAGTGTGAGCGAGTAGCAAGGTAAGTGGTGCAACCCTAAACCCATCTGTCATGAGTTAGGCCCACAATTGAATCCGAGTCCAACTTGGATTCTAATTACTCCAATTTAATCTGTTCTAAGTGTGCGACCTTGCAGGTTCTCATGACGTTGGTAGTAATATTAAAATCTCATTTTAATATTACAAACAGTGAGCGGTATCTAGCAACACATCACTGCTACCCAAGTAATGAGAATGTCAGTGATTTGACATAACCTATCCGTGACCAATGTTTTCGTGTAGTTTAGTCCCTTTGTCCAGATATCCAGATTGAACACAAGGCATGGAATGTGTCACCCTTGTTTAGTTCAATCTTCGGTTTCTTGATTCCGAGTAGACATAGTAATAACAAATAAGATCAATATCTCATATTGACTCATTTGAGCATGGCCATGCATTTCGTAGTCTCACTCAATCAGGGGGCCCGAAGATATCGCTCCTGTTATGTAGGAGGGACAAATCCCATCTAGGTCACTCACATCCCTCCACATGTATTGCGGCATGTCTAATAACCAACGTTATAATCATCTTGTTACAGATGACGTTTGATGGCATTAAAACACACAACTCCTCATGTAGGAATCGTAGTGATTTCAGGTCAAAGGACCACATACACCATTATCACTATGAGAATCGCTTATGACACTCACATAACGATCCACGTAGCGTTCTCATGGCGGGTCTGTCCAATACATCATTACTCTAATATGTATCCATGTATAGACTTGATATCTCATATCCATGACCCGTGAGATGTGGTCATCAGTCTACGCACATACTAGCCTCAATGTATTATTGTTGTCCTAATTAACAATAATACTTGACTAGGGACATTTAAGAATAGTGTTTTATCCAATAGGATCTCACGATCAAGTCATCCACTTGATGTCCTATGGTATCAAACTTACTATTTTAAGGACTTTATTATGTCTACCAAAAAGAAGACAATAAATGAAATGCCTCATATAAAATAACATAATATAATGTATGTAAATACAAACAAAATGTATTGGCCACTAGGGCATACACCAACAGGTGAGAAAAGAATTTTGCAACTTAATAAACTTGACGAATTTAGGCTGCAAGCCTATGAGAACGCAAAAGTGTACAAGGAGAAGATTAAATACTGGCATGACAAAAGGATAGTCTAGAAAAGATTTGATGAAGGCCAGCAAGTTCTCCTTTACAATTCCAGGCTTAAACTCTTTCCTGGAAAACTTAAATCAAGGTGGTTGGGACCCTTTGTGGTGATAAAGGTGTTTCCCCATGGAGCAGTGGAGATAGCTCCACCGAATGGATCATCAAACTTTAAGGTTAACGGCCAGCATCTAAAACCTTATTTTGGAGGAGAAATTCATTGGGGGAAAGACCTCCCTCACTTTAACAGCTCCAACTTGATGTCCACAAAGTCCTATCGGGACTATAAATAAGGCCATTTTTTGGAGGAAACCCAATTGTTCATATTTTGGTTTTTAAGTCATTAGTATATTAATATGATGATTTTGTGGTTTAACTAAGTTTTTGTTATAGAAATTGTTATTTGACCTTTTGGACATGTTTTATAGGTGTTGGTGACCTATTATGACCTTGAGTCCCAGCAGAACTCAATTTGTTGTAGAATTTTGCAGCCTGACTTCTCACGTCGTGGCGTGAAACTTGCCAATGTCGTGGCGTGAAGTCCTTATCAGGTCATTTACCAGTGAGTATAACGTCATGGCGTGAAATGTGATTATGCCGCGGAATCCTGTTTAAAAAAATAAATAAATAGTATTTATTTAAATAATTAAATTAGGAGGGAATTAATGGGCACCGCGGTGCTGCAAGCTTGTTACGCCGTGGCACGAGGTGTCTTTTGGGGTTAAACGCCGCGACGATTCATACTTCCTCCATTTCCCTCAATAGCTAAACCCTTTCCTATTTTTGCTCTTATTTTCTCCCTCTCGTTTTTGCTTCCTTCTCTGCTTTAGCTTCCTTCCTTTGATTTAAACAAGTATGAAGCTCTTTCATTTACTTTATTTTTATTTTATATTTTTGTTATTTCATTTTTTTTAGGTTTAATGTTGTTGAATGTGCATTTTGTTGTTTTTAGTAGTATTATATGTTGTAAGATAGGTGTTTTATAGTTTTTATATAGTATAGGTGTAGTTATTCTACCTAGGGGAAGAGATTTGGCCTATTTTTGGGTATTTCTAGGTTCGGGTTGAACTCGCGCTGTGACGTGACTGTTAAGTGTCGCGGCGCCAAGTTAAAATTGTATGAATGTCACAGCGTGGCGTTTGAGTGTCGTGGCGTGTTGCTAAATTTTCCTGAATGCCATGGCGTGTCCTATTAATGTCGCAGCGTTGGCATGAATAGATTGAATGTCGTGGCGCAGGTGTAAATGTCATGGCGTGTGCCATTGAATTTTCTAGAATTTTCTAGAATTGCAAGTTTATTATGCTTTTTGTAATTCTTTTTTAGGTACAATGGGCCCAAAGAGACCACATGGATCCTCTAGCCAGAGAAACACGGAGCCAGCTCCCCCTCCGCCATTTGACGAGGGGAGATTCATTTCAATCATCGCCGCTCAGTGGTATGTCACATTGGTTTCTAAACCAGTGACAGTCGAGTGAGGATTCTCCTTCAAGGAGGTCATCCCAGAGGATATAGACAGGACCATCCGACATTATCACTAAGGCAGATTTGCACAGCACCTAGAGAGGGCGGTACTTCCCATAGTTCATGAATTCTACGCAAACATTGATACCATCAACGCAAACACCAATACGGTTATTGTACGGGGGCGTCAGGTCTCCTACTCTGCTGTAGTCATGAGGGCAACACTAAACTTTTTGGCTCCTCCACTAGTCTGTGAGTACACGCATTTCCTCACAGTTGACCCAGATGGCATCGATCTCACCATTATGACAGCCAGGATTTGAACGCCTGCGTCCCAGCTAATGTAGTGGACTTTGAGCGCCCAGACTTCCAGACCCAGATTCTTTCCACAAGCCTATCTAACGCCTAAGGCTCGAGTCTGGTATCATTTCATCTGCACGCGGATTCTGCCATCCGCTAATTTGTCAGAGGTGACTCAAGATCGAGAAATGCTGACTTATGCTATTCTCAAGCACCGGGCCATCGATGTCGCCCATATCATTCACCAATAGATCAAGAGGGCAGCTAAGGAATGCAAGAGCCTGTTCTTTCATTCACTTATCCATCAATTATGCCGGAGGCAGATCGTCCAGTGGCAAGACCATGAGGAGCTCCAACTCTAAATGATTATCTCATTGAGAGAATCAGAGCAGCTCCAGCTCCTCCACCAGCTAGGAGGGCACAGAGGCAGGCGCCAGCAGTACCCAAGGCAGAACCAGCACAGTCTAGAGCAACACTAGTAGATGTTGCTGCCTAGAGGACACATATAGAGGCCCGGGTGACACACTTGGAGGCCCAAGCAACACAGACGATAGTCATGTTGTCATATATCATACAAACTTAGCACTGGATGGCGGAGTGCTTACACCTGCCTATGGAGGATTACCCAGTCCCTGACTTCTTGCCCGTTGTCATTGCTGACCCACCACCACCACCATAGGATCTCGGGGCTGCTCATCAGCCAGCAGCTGGAAATGATGATGAGGATGAGCCTATGGCAGAGGATGAGGATGTAAATGACGAGGGTATAGACTCTGAGGAGGCCTTCATCTAGCCCTTGTGGCATTCATGGCACATTCCTTTCGTTGTATTTCATTTTTTTAGTATATTGTATGTTTTTCATGTATAGTGAGGACACTGTTTCCCTTAAGTTTAGGAGGTGTCTTAAACTTATATATGTGGTTTTGATACATATTTATGTTGATAATTATTATGGTAATATTTCTTATCTTTGATATGATATTCTGGTGTTTTAGTACAATTAATTATGTTTGTAATTATATATGTTTGATAGTATCCATAGGAATGTGTATCTTGACAAAAATTTCATGAAAATCTCATTCAAGATACAATTATCGTTCTCTTTCACAAAAGGATATCATGTTGTCAATAACTAATGTGAGATGATTATCAATGATAAATATGAATGTAAACTGACCTTAAAATTTCTATGAATTCATATGCAATCTTTGAAGCATGCTGAAGTAATCTAGTTTCTTTTTATGCTTGATATGTTTCCCATTTGCATGCTTGTTTAACTTTAGAAATAATAAGAAATCTTGCCTAGAGAAAGTTTATAGATTGTACATGTGAAGGATCAATTATCCTTGAAATTATTTTTTGAACTCTCTTGAGGCGAAATCCTAATTTGTGCATGATTGAGAAAATGATTAGGGCATTGTTTAGACCAATTGAGCCTTAAAAAGTATACCTTGACATGATTATATCCTTAGGTCACCTTTTGAAGCTTGAAATATGTTTGGCCTTATGTTTTTCATCACTTACATATTCCATACCTTGTAACCATTCTAAATGCATGTGAGAACATTGCATTCGTTATCTTACCATCATTATTGGTTGAGTTCTTGCTATATGATTTCTTGAAGTGAGTCCACTAATTAGGGGTATTGTGTAAATCAATTTCAAAAGTGAACTTGTATGAACCATCTATTGTTAGAAAAGCATTGCTTTGAAAAAGTGAAAAAAAGAAAAGAGAAAAGAGACAAGCAAAGCAAAAGAAAAGAAGAAGAAAAGTTAAATACAAAAAAGTATTGAATGGTTCTTATGAGTTCTGATCTTTCAAACTTATTTTTGGAATACCCTCACAGTTTCACTTTGGCTCAAGGCTTGAAATTATTTGTATATGTTTCTCAATGTTTATATTAAATCCATTCCCTTTTGTTCTTTAACCCATACCATTGGCCTAACATTATAAGCTGTGAAAGACCTTTTTAATCCTCAATTGTGTGTGAGTTACATTAGTGGAGAGAGAGTTGAATTACAATTTTGTGAATTCCTTGATGCATATTCATTTGTATGTTCATAAACTTATCCGGGTAAGTCTTAATTGAATAGAAAGAGTTTTATTTGCATGATTGTGGGAAATATATCTTGTACAAAAGAAAACCATGAATGTTAGCATGATGAGGATTGTGTATGTGTGAAACTGATTGTGAAGCATGTACATTCTTTGAGGTTTTATGCAGTCATCAAACACTAGTTCAGCTTAAGTGAAAGTGGAAAGATGAAAGTTGTTGAACACAGGTTAACAACTTGATCTATGTAAATGTACTTTGTTTTGCTCGAGGACAAGCAAAAAACTAGGTTTTGGGGTGTGATAACTCTACAATTTGTAGTTATTTGTGCCTCATATCTATGTTATATTGATCGCTTAGCCCTTGTTTTGATGCATGAATGGAAAACTTTAACTTCATATTCATATAACTTAATTTCGATATCTTTCATCATGATTCTGAGAAAATGTTTCCTATTCTTTGATAGATTAAGTACATTTGCACTTATTGTTGAATTGATAATTTCTCTATGGCAGGTAGGGTCCCAACCAAGTGAAACTTAGAAGATTTGGACTAACATTGCAAGAGAAAACCAAGAGTAAGGATCAACTTGTCATGCCATGGCGCAAGCATATTAATGTTGCAGCATGGGGCATCCCCTGCTTCAGACAGAGAGCTACGTAATTTGCACGCTGTGGCGCAAGGGAAGCAATGCCACTGCGTGGTGACCTAAAATGTACATGTGTCGCGGCGTAGGAAGTTGAATGTCGTGGCGTGACTCTGTTTTCTGAGCCTTATAAATACTGTTCCATTAATTTTCGAAGGGGAGTTAGGTTATTTTTAGACAACAGTTGCTAGGTTTTTGTGTTTTACACTGCAAGGAAGCAGAAGTGATCAAGTTTGAAGTCCATCTTCACCTTGGAGGGAGATTCAAGCTTGGAGGATCATCACCTTTGAGCTTTGTTCTTCTATTTCTTCTCCTTTCTCATTTCCATCTCCATGAACATGATTTATTGTGATATATTCTTAGGTTTCATGGCTGGCTAAGCTATGTGTAGGGTTTTCTTTGGATCCTCCTATGGATATTAAACAATATTGTAATCCTTTGAGTTTATATATATGATTTGGTTTGGTTCAATCATATAGTGCTTAATGCTCTTGATTGTTTGATCAGTTTTTAAGTGATTTGTTGAAATCTAATGAACCTAGACATAGGAATTTGGATTTGAGATCGTAAGTATGATTAATGCATGTTCTACTTCGTTCAATTGGTTTGAGTAAGATGATTTGTTAATAGGATAGAAATATACCTATTAGTCATGCATAGTAATTGATTGAGAATAGATCTTAATGAGTGGATTTTACTCTAGTTCTCATGGAAACATAGTGAATTAGGTAACTGAAATAGGGTTGATTGACCTAGACATAGGTTGTTAACTAAATCAGATTCTCAAGCTAAGCTTATCATTTAATTTATATTGCTCAAAAGGATTAATTGTTACTAATTGAAGTAAGAGGTGAAAAAAGGATTCCTTATTATCTAATTATCAACTTTAGTCCCAATTAGATAGCTTTTAAGTTTTTTGAATTAGTTTAAACATAACTCTTTTATTTTGAATGTTCTTAGATAGAATTTATTAAACAATTGGTTAATAGTTAGCTTCTGAATTAGTAGCTATCCTCGAGGGAATGATATCTGATTCCTAACTATATTACAAATGTGATCTGTGCACTTGCGGTAAGCAAAAGAGCGAACATGTCTCATCAGAAAGCTTAAAGATAAGGGATAAATAGAGATAAAAGATAAGGAATATATTGAGATAAAATAGAAATGGATTTTATTGAGATAACTATCTTGATAGGGCTCACACTACTACTCTTGGCCTATGAATAAAGGCTTTAAGGGAGTGACCAAAAACATATGTTTAGATAGAGGAAGCACGTATAGAAAGATTGAGAAAGCATTAGAGAGAAGAGAGGCCAATCCCCACAACCATCGTGTCTAGAAATTGAGAGCAAGGTATAAGCTTAAATCCTTTTTCTATTCCTTCACTTCTTGGCTAGCTTTCAAAGTCATGTGCATATTCCTCAAATCAATCGTCATGAACTATTGGACTTTTGTATGCATGGTGTTGTTGTGATTGACTATGCAACATTGAAGATTGGTTTTGATGATAACAAACATGAAGATGATAGGAAGACCAAGTCCAAGACCTCAAAGAATAGTTTTAGGACTTAGAGTCTTTGTGTACGAAGCTCTCTTGGTATCTCATTGATTTTGCAAGAAAAGAGAAAAATGATTTTTGAAAAATAACTCTGGAAGTCCTCAAAAGCTAAAAATTGATTTCAAACATAGTTATTCGAATAAAGGTCCCTTTATTTGAATAAACCAGACCAAGAAAATTATAATTTTAACAGAATTATTCGAATAACTCTTGAGTTATTCGAATAATGTTTTAAATTTTTCCCTGCGCCTTTGTTATCAAAAGGGCTATTCGAATAACACCACTGCTATTTGAATAGAGGCTTTTTATTGAATGCTTTTCTTAATTGAGTTATTCGTATAACTCTTCAGTTATTTGAATAAGGCTTGTTTTTCATAAAACTCTTTTAACAGAGTTATTCGAATAATGTCTACGTTATTCGAATAACCTATATCAAGTATGTTTTTCACGATGCATTTTAAGTTGTGTTATTCGAATAACACAGGTTATTCTAATAAACAAGTGAATCTGAAATGGAAAGAAATAACCATATTTGTATTTATTTCATGAATTATTTATTCCTAATGGCTCTTTTCTTCAAAGCTCTATAAATAGAGACCTTGGGTCATCTTTGAATAGTGTCTAACCCTCTGGAAAATTTTCTAAATTGCTTTAATATGTGATTTCTATTTCTATGCTATTTTTCTGCTAAAACTTTGAGATATTCTGAGAGAGCTCCATTAGTACTTCAAGTTGTATTATTTGCTCTTCAAGAGAGTTTCTATTCTTCTTATATTATGTTCTACTATAAAGGGGATGAAGTATCCCTCTAAGGTTTGTATAGGGGTGAGGTATCCCTGATTTTGAAACTTTAGCACAAGGGTTCAGTTTCCCTGCGTGTGAAAAGTGCTCTTGGTTGTAAAGGTTGCAAGCACCCGTTTGTGCCTGTTCTTTTTATCATTCTTCTTTTATTTATTATTTTAGCATTTTACTTACTGTCATTATCTGCTTATTTTCTGTTCCAAGTCTTTTAATCTTCACCTTCTTATTCACCTCTTTCAATAAATAGCTTTAACGAATTATTTTTATACACATTTTCGAAAAGTTTTAAATACTCAATTCACCTCCCCTCTTGAGTACTAGAAACCACTTGGTAACAGTTGTGACATCATTCATTTATTTATTTTTCGTGTTATATATTGGTTATTTTTATCATCTAGATAGTCAAAAAGTTGTTTACATGATGTTGGTGTTGTGCTTACTTTGTGCTTTAAGTCAAAAGGAATACTCAATAAATACATCATTTTATGTGATGAGTTTCGGTGCAAGCTAGCCTTTAAATCCATTGAAGTCATTCTATGCCATATAGCCTTTAAACATGTTCAGAACTAGAAATGGGAGGGTTGTACTTAATCGCATTCCAAATGATTGAGAGTGTTGGATGATGGTTTCATTTCCTTGTGCAGCGACAAAAAGAGGGTGATGCTCCTGCAAGGAACTCCAACACTTAAGTTAGGGTTTGTACTAGGAGGGCAAAGTGTATAGGAATAGATACATTCCTGAGTGACTAAACCTTGTATTTATAGTGTGGGGGTACTTGTTGGGGAAGTAATATCACAAGATATAAGTTTCCATGTAAACAGGAATCTTGACAATTATGAGGGGATTAGATCCCTAATTATCCTCATTAAAATAGTATTCTGTTAAGATATTGTCATCCTTTAGCAGGTGGGCCAATATGCCATGTTGGGTCGTAGAGGGTCAGGATAGGGATTGGGATAAGCAATGCAACTTGCTTCTACTGGATCCAGTTCCACGATACTGGTCCAAAACAATTGCACCCAGCTTGGTGCATTGATATGGCAGTAGGATATCGAGATACAAGTTATTGGGGTGGCAGAAGCAGAAGGCTGTTGTGAAAATTTTTGATGTTTAAATTGGTATCTGTAATGGCTGAGAGAGATGAACCTAATGAATGGGGTCTCACATGCGCACTTTGAGGGGATCCATTATGCCCTGTGTGAGGGAACCAATGTTGTTAGAGCTTTACACTAGCTATTGTGATCCATTGTGGGATTGCATCATGTTGTCAATGGTTAGGTTCTCCCATAGTATTGATACTAGGATCTGTCACAAGGGCTTTATTCATGTGGGTTTTAATGTTGCTAGGATCTAGCATCTGTGGTCTTGACGCATGACTTTTGGTGAATGGACATTTGGCTTTCTCAAGATAGTTCTTCTAGGAGCCAATGTCATTTTAGCTATTTGGTCAGTGGCATGAGGCCACTTGTCAACATGAGAAACAACCATCATTTTGATTTTTGGGCCATTATCTTTTCAAACCAGTGCAAAAAGACTTTCCTACCCCTAGTTATGGGTGCCAGTTGAGGCGTGGAGACACCTACAAAAGGGGAAGAGGAGAGAATGCAACCATTTTAGTCTCCCCACTCTCTCTCGTTTTAGGTTTCTAGTAAGTGTTGAAGAGCTTTTCAGGTAAGAACCGTAGATGTTGATGGTGGTTCTACTGTTGTTTTGTCAAATCTTCATTTTCGAGCCTTTTTCCTCCATTTTTAGGTATTACCTTCTCTTTTTCCCTCTTTTCCTTCTATATTTTAAAAGTGGCAAGGATCGGGGATATTGGGAGTGATGGGGAATAGGGCTCTTCCCTCAGAGAAGGGCCCCGAGAGGTATTAAAGCCTCAAGGGTACAAAAGCTACATTATTGGGAAAATAAACCCAAAAAGTTATGAAAAGTTACCCAAATTTTGCGCTTTGGTGCCCAAATTGGCAAAAATGTTACTTATAAAAAGCTACCCAGATTTTATACTTTGTTACCCAAATTTGGAAAAAAAGTTATCCAAAACTCATGAAAAACTACCTAGATTTCGCACTTTGTTACCCAACTTTGGAAAAAATTTGTCCATAATTCATGAAAAGTTATCCACATTTTCTACTTAGTTACCGTAATTTTGAAAAAAAAAAAAAGTTACTCCAAAGTCATGAAAAGTTACCTAAAAGTCATGAAAATTTACCCAAATTTTGTATTTTGTTACCCAAATTAGGAAAAATGTTATCCATAAATCATGAAAAGTTAACCAGGTTTTGCACTTTGGTACCCAAATTAGGAAAAGAGTTACCTAAAAAGTCAAGAAAAATTACCTAGATGTTGCACTTTCTTACCCAAATTTGGGAAAAAGTTAACCAAAAGTCAAAAAAATGTTATCCATATTTTGCATTTCGTTAGCCAAATTTCGAAAAAAAAAATCATGAAAAGTTACCTAGATTTTGTACTTTGGTATCCAAATTAAAAAAAAATTACCCAAAACTCATGAAAAGTTACACAGATGTTGCACTATCTTACACAAATTTGGGAAAAAGTTACCCAAACGTCATCAAACTTTACCCAAATTTTGCACTACGATGGCCTAAATTGGCAAAAAAACATTACCTTAAATTCATGAAAAGTTATTCGAATTTTGTAGTTTGTTATCCAAATTAGGAAAAAAGTTACCCAGAAGTTATGAAAAGTTACCTCGATTTTGCATTTTGTTAACTAAATATGGAAAAAGTTACTCAAAACCCATGAAAAGTTACCCAGATTTTGAACTTTGGCACCTAAATTTGGAAAAACGTCACTCAAAACTCATGAAAAGTTACCATATTTTGCAAATTGTGAGCTAAATTAGGAAAAAAAAGTTACTCAAAACTCATGAAAAGTTACTCATATTTTACACTTTGTAACTCCAATTAGGAAAAAAAAAGTTTTCCAATAGTCATGAAAAGTTACCTAAATTTTACACTTTGTTACCCAAATTTGGAAAAACGTTACCCAAAAGTCATGAAAAGTCACTCATATTTTGGAGTTTGTTACCCAAATTAGTTAAATAGTTATACAAAAGTCATGAAAAGTTACCCAAATTTTATACTTTGGTGCCAAATTTGGCAAAAAAGTTATCCAAAATTCATGAAAAGTTACATAGATTTTGCATTTTGTTGACCATATTTGGAAAAAAGTTACCAAAAACTCATGAAAAGTTACTCAGATTTTGCACTTTGTTACCAAAATTTGAAAAAAAAAAGTTATCCAAAAGTCAAGAAAAGCTACTTATATTTTGCGCTTTGTTACCCGAATTAGGAAAAAGTTATCAAAAACTAATGAAAAACTATCCAAATTTTATCTTTTGTTCTCAAATTGGCAAAAAAGTAACCAAAAGTCATGAAAAGTTACCCATATTTTGTACATTGTTACCCAAATTTGAAAAAAAAAGTTTCTAAAAATTCATGAAAAGTTATGTAGATTTTGCGCTTTATTACCCAAAGTAAAAGTTACCCAAACTAATGAAATGTTATCAAGATTTTGCACTTTGGTACCTAAATTAGGAATTTTTTTTTCCAAAAATTTATTAAAAGTTATCCAGATTATGCACTTTTGTTCCCAAATCGGCAATAAAGTTACCTAAAAGTCATAAAAAGTTATACAAATTTTGTACTTATTACCCAAATTTAGAAAAAAAAGTTACAAAAAACTCCTAAAAGTTACTCATAATTTACACTTTGGTTCACAAATTGGCAAAAAAAACTTACCCAAAAGTCATGAAAAGTTACCCAAATTTAGCACTTCAACCCAAATTAAAAAAAAGTTGCCAAAAAATCATGAAAAGTTATACAGATTTTGTACTTTGTTATCCAAATTTAGAAAAAAAAAGTTACCCAAAACTCAAGAAAAGTTATCCAGATTTTACACTTTGGTACCCAAATTCCAAATAAAGTTACCAAAAAGTCATGAATAATTACCCAAATGTTGCACTTTCTTACCCAAATTTAAGAAAAAGTTTCTTAAAATTCATGAAAAGTTATCCAGATTTTGCATTTTGTTAACTAAAATTGGAAAAAAAAGTTACAAAAAAAATCATGAGAAGTTACCCATATTTTATACTTTGTTACCAAAATTTGGAAAAAAGTCATTCAAAACTCACAAAAAACTACCCAAATTTTGCGCTTTGCTACCCAAATAAGGAGGAAAAAAAGTTACCAAGAACCCTTGAAAAGCTCCCTAGATTTTGCATTTTTATTCCCAAATCGGCAAAAAATTTACCAAAAGACTTGAAAAGTTACTCATATTTTACATTTTGTTGCCCAAATTTGAAAAAAAAAGTTACCAAAAACTCATGAAAAGTTACTCAGATTTTGCACTTTGTTACCTAAATTAGGAAAAAAGTTACCTCAACTCATAAAATGTTATCCAGATTTTGCACTTTGGTACCCAAATTAGGAAAAATGTTATCAAAAAATCCTAAAAAGTTACATATATCTTACACTTTTGTTTCCAAATCGGCAAAAAAGTTACCCATATTTTATCACTTTTTATATAAATTTGGAAAAAAAGTTATCAAAAACTCCTAAAAGTTACCCATATTTTACACTTTGGATCCCAAATTAGCCAAAAAAATTTCCCATAAGTCATGAAAATTATCCAAATTTAGCACTTTGTTACTGAAATTAAAAAAAATAGTTACCAAAAACTCATAAAATGTTACATAGATTTTGTACTTTGTTATCCAAATTTGAAAAAACGCTACTCAAAATTCATGAAAAGTTATCCAAATTTTACACTTTGGTACCCAAATTACTAAAAAAGTTATCCAAAAGTCATGAATAGTTATACAGATGTTGCACTCTTACCCAAATTTGGGAAAACTTTACACAAAAGTCATAAAAAACTACCTAGATTTTTCACTTTGGTGCCCAATTTGGCAAAAAAACTTACTCAAAATTCATGAAAAGTTACATAGATTTTACATTTTTGTTCCGAAATTGGTAGAAAAGTTACCAAAAGTCATGAAAAGTTACCTAGATTTCGCACTTTGTTACCTAAATTTGGAAAGAAGTTACTAAAAACTTAGAAAAATTACCTAGATTTTGCGTTTTGTTACCCAAATTAGAAAAAAAGTTACCCAAACTAATGAAATGTTATCTAGGTTTTGCACTTTGGTACCCAAATTAGGAAAAATATTTCCAAAAACTATTAAAAGTTCTCCATATTTTACACTTTTGTTCCCAAATCAACAAAAAGATAACATAGATTTCACACTTTGTTACCCAAATTTGGAAAAAAGTTACCAAAAACTCCTGAAAGTTATCCTAATTTTGGACTTTGGTTCCCAAATTAGCAACTAAATTACCCAAAAGTCATGAAAAGTTATCCAGATTTAGGACTTTGTTACCCAATATAAAAAAAAAGTTGCAAAAACTCATGAAATGTTACCAAGTTTTGCACTTTGGTACCCAAATTAGGAAAAAAGTTACCCCAAACTAATGAAAAGTTCCCTAGATTTTGCACTATGTTACCAAAATTATGATAAAAGTAACCTATAAGCCGTGAAAAGTTACACAAAATTTACACTTTGTTACCCAAATTTTACACTTTGAAGCCCAAATTGACAAAAAAATTACCCAAAATTCATGAAAAGTTACCTAGATTTTGCATATTGTTAACCAAATTTAGAAAAAAGTTATCAAAAACTCTAGAAACGTTACCTAAATTTTGCACTTTATTACCCAACTTTGAAAAAAAGTTACCTGAAACTCATGAAAAGTTATCCACATTTTCCACATTGTTACCCAAATTTCGAAAAAAAATTACCCCTAAGTCATGGAAAATTACCCATATTTTGCAATTTGGTATTCAAATTGGCAAAAAGATTACCCAAAAGTCATGAAAAGTTATCAAAAATTTGCACTTTGTTATCCAAATTAGGAAAAAAGTTACCGAGAATTCATGACAAGTTAACCATATTTTGCACTTTGGAACCCAAATTAGAAAAAGAGTTACCCAAAAGTCAAGAAAAGTTACTGAGATGTTGCACTTTCTGTAACACCCCAATTTTTAGAAAAATATTCCGAATGTTTTGTTTGCTATTTTTCAAGCTTTTGTGTAAATGACTGTGTGTCCTTATTTTACTGTTTCTTCTTTTTTTGTATGAAATACAAATATGTTTTACAGGCTAAAATTTTATTTGGTCGTTTTAAGTAGTTTGTTCCGAGACGGTAAAATAAAAATTTTCTCAAGCTACTGTTTTAAATTTTCTGGGAGATATACAGATAATTAATACTGTCTGTAATTTTATTTGAACGTTTTGGATGATTTGCTTCGTCGTGGGGAAAAATGAAAAAATGACCGTTACGTCCCGATTGTATTGTTTTTAATTTTTCTATATGTTACAGTACTTAATATTACTGTCTGTGATTTTATTTGGACTTTTTGTGCGATTTGCTCTGGGACAGGAAAATAATATTTTTTGGGCTGGGGAAAATCTTGTTTTAATTATTCAGAACTGGGGGATCTTACTAAACCCGATTCTGAATGATACTGTTGTTAATCTTTTAATTTTTAGGATTTAACTGTCAAATAAAATAATTTTGTATTATTATAATATTATTTTATTAGTCAGTATAATAAAATGACAGTGGACCCGAAAATATTTTGCGGGACCCACGTTTAGCTAAAACAGTTAACTTAGTAGCTTAATTAAACCTCATTAGTGATAGAACTTTCAAGAACATGATGACTAAGTGTGGTGACTAGGCTAATTAGTGACTAAGCATGTGACTAGGTTAGATGACTATGCTAAACTCAACCAATGGGAGCAAAGCTTGCTAACCAAGTTTTAATCTTGACCTTTGATTCATTCTAAGGCTAGGATGAAGCCAAGCCCATGACACCTTGCATGCCATTGAAGTCCACGGCCATATGGCTTTTGGAAGGCCATAATCACTTTGTCTTCATGCAATTTTCTCTCTTCTCTCTCTTCCAAAAACCCTAAACACCATTGAAGCTTCCTTGAAGCTAGTTTCGGCCAAGCTCTATTCTACACCATCCAACCACCCAAAATTTTATCCAACCAAGTTTTCTAAACCTAAACACAATCCTAAGAACATCTCTAGTTGAGAGTTCTTGCAAAATCTTCCATTTGAAGCTTGGAAACCTACTTGGAAAATTTTACCTAGAAGGTGAAATTTCTTGTTTTCCATTTCTAAACTCTTTTTCAAAGTTCTAAGCCATGATTTCTCCATGGTTTAAGCTCTCTTTTATGGTTAGTAACTTGTAGAATTATTTTGTTTAAGTTTGTTAGGTGATTTGAAGGAGAAAACCGAAACCTAGAAGAGGAGCGAAAGAATATTTTTGTCTTCATTTAAGGTAAGAGGAAGACAATTCTTATCATCCATGGGTGGTGGTAAGAAGATGGAGATTGATTGTTGATTGTAGAATCCATAAGGATTCCTTTGTTTGTGTTTGTTAGTAGCTTGTTTGTGTGGTTGTTAGTAGCTTTCCTATTTGATGTTTGTAATAATTTGTATGATGTTGCATGTCTACAAGCTTTGATGATTTGTATGTGTTAGAAATGCATGATAATGTATAGGATGTGAATAACATGCTAAGGAATGCATGAGTGTTCCAAAGAACACCACACCAAGGCTCACGGCCATTGACCAAAAAGGAGAACCAAAATGTTCTCATTATTTTCCTAAAGTGTAATTTAATTAACCTAGGAAAATTAACAAGAGATAGAATTGTTTAGATCAAGGAAAATGAATTTAGAAATCAAATGACCCAAATGTATATTTCGGCCAACATGCCAAATCAAATATTCATGATTGCTAAAATCAATTCCAAACCATTTTCAAGTATAAAGATGCAATATATGTTAAAAAGATTTTTTTTTAAATGAGTTTTGAAGAAATAAATTGAATTGAATTAAGTTTAAGCAACTAAAACTATTGATTTTATTGTTAGAAATGAAATACAGTAACTTTCAAAAATTTCTAACATATAACTCATACTATATTTTGAAGCATGTTAGTGGTTTTCAAAAGGTTTAAATTATACGATTAAAAATTAAGTAAACAAAATTTTTATGGAAAAATTAGGAAATCATTAATATAATTTTCTAAACAAAATACTGTCAATTTTTATTAAAAACGGACAAATAAGATAGAAAAGATGTCCAAAAGACAGTATACGGTATGGAAAATATTTTACATAGTTTAAACGTATTATTTATTATTTTTGTTTATTTAAACAGTAAATTTTAAGGGATTTGGACAAGAAAATGATTTAAAAATCTTACGCGATTGAGAAAACGTATTAAAAACTCTACGCGATTTTAAAAACAGTAAAACATATTTATGCGATTTAAAAACGTTTGTAAAAACGACGAGATTGTGAAAACGCGATAAAATTTCTACACGATTGACCAAAATGGTATTTTCTGTATTTTTCTGTTGTCGGGCTATGAGGTGAACCCGTACAGGCTTTGGAACAGTATTTGTCCGGTAGGACTTACTGTATCTTTTTATCTTTGAGGATATATTTTTATTGAGGGTATTCTGGTAATTTCTCATATATTGAGTTTATGCCATTTTTTGGTGGATTGGTTGACGAGGTGAATCACATCGTGTTGTCGATGCGATAAACGTAGTGTGGTTCATTGTCTTTATGAACTTGGAGACGTTAGTGTACGGGATCCCATATATGGACAGTCGGTCGCTCCGTTGGGCCATGGTAACCGATAGCACACTAATGGACTCGACACGCACTATTTTTAATCGAGATTTCGTAAAGTCTAATAGTACATTGCCTGTAGTGCCACAACGTGAGACCGTGAACTACACCATGCCTTGGATGATGGATTCCATGTGACGTGGGGCTATAGACGCAACATGAGACCGCGGAATTGTTTGGTTGGGCAGCCGTGGTACTAATAGATTTTGCGGGTCATTCTCTCTCTGATATCTGTATGTGTTTAGCTCCATGGAGTAGGATCGTGTCATATTGTATATGGTTATATCTTGGATATTATTTTATTTTATTTGTTTATTTTATTTGGTTATTATTATGATAATTGTCTATTTCTTATTTTATTTTATCTCGTGATATTATTTTATCCGTGATATTATGTGTTATTGTGATAATATCCTGTTATTAATTAATGTTATAGCTTTTCATATTGCATGAACTGTATATCTGTTGTTTGTCGTTTTCTTATTTGCCATGTTTGTGATGATTTTAGATTGTCTTACCTCTTTATTGTATGTGTTTTCTGTATATTTATTTACGTGGTAAAGAGTTTGAGGAAGAGGAACAGCCTCTTGAGATTTTGTATCCTGAGGAGGAAGAGGAGCAGCAAGCCGAAGACCAGTACGACGACCAAGAACCATCTGATCATCCATATCCATTGGATTGATTTGTTTGGGTATGGCGGTGCCAGGATTTTTGGGTTTTGTGACGCTCGAGTTTCACGGTAGATCGTTAGCTTGGCATCTGCGGGGAGACAGAGACTCAGTGACTTATGTGGGATGGTTGACTGTGTCTATACGACTTACGTTTGATGGAGAGCCAGTGATGACGACTACTGTGTTTCTGCACTTAGAGTTACCTTTATCTCTTAGGCGTCATTGGAGTAGTGTATCCGCTGAGCCTAGTGAGATGACTATCGTGTCGACTGCGCGGTCTCGTTTTCGCCGAGTGTCGAGGCATCCTGGATATTTATCTTCTGATGAGTTTCCTGAGAGTGATCCATCAGAGGATTAAATGTTTATGATGTGTATTTTTGGGCGCGTCTGCGTATGTATATATTGACTCTTTACTATTTTTGTTTTTGTTTTGTTTTTCTTGTTTCGTTTAAATATTTGTAGTTGTAGTTGTAAATT
The DNA here is from genome assembly GCA_029884605.1 of Ormosia emarginata. Classification (NCBI taxonomy): domain Eukaryota; kingdom Viridiplantae; phylum Streptophyta; class Magnoliopsida; order Fabales; family Fabaceae; genus Ormosia; species Ormosia emarginata. The sequence continues at coordinate 8,457,321 of JAQQTP010000074.1, forward strand.
ATTTGTATAACTTATAACTTAGATCGTATGTATATTATGAGTGATGTTGTTCTGTTGGTTTTATGTTTCCTCATTTTTTTTTAATATTCTGTTTGACAGGAATTATTTTACAACCCGTATTAGTACGTAATAAATGTTTTACAACTTGGGTAGATTTTATTTATCTTTCTTTTATTTTCTTTATATATGTGACATCCTCACAAGGGTGTTACACTTTCTTACCTAAATTTGGGGAAAAATTAACCAAAAGTCAAGAAAAGTTACCCTAATTTTGCGTTTTGTTAGCCAAATTTTTTAAAAAAAAAGTTACACAAAAGTCATGAAAAATTACCTAGATTTTGCACTTTGGTACCCAAGTTAGGAAAAAAGTTACCCAAAAGTCATGAAATATTACATAGATGTTGCACTTTCTTACCTTAATTTGGGAAAAAGTTATGCAAAAGTCATCAAAAGTTACCCAAATTTTGCACTATGGTGCATAAATTGGCAACAACTTTACCCTAAATTTATGAAAAGTTACCCAGATTTTATAGTTTGTTACCCAAATTAGGGAAAAAGTTATACAAAAGTCATGAAAAGTTACTCAAATTTTTCATTTTGTTATGCAAATGGTAACAACCTAAAACTACAACTATGTATATTGTCCATATACTCAATTAAGTAGCATTATGAATGTCACTTCTAAACGTAAAATATAATATAGAACCTGTGTAATAACTAACAATGCATAAATATATAGAGCCTTTGGTATAAAGTAAAGAGAACAAGATACTTTTACACAACTGGAAACTTGCTCTTTACCACAAATTTACAACATATGTCTGAAATATACAGAGGTACCAAAAGAACAAGCCACGTGGGCTTAAGTACAAAATTAAACTAATAAACTAAATACATCATTAATATATATATAATATCTATACTAAGTCTTCACTGCTCTCCTTTGCTCCTGCTTTGTGTAACACCCCAAAAAGTGTTTGTTTAATCATCAATGATCATTTTATAATATTCTTGATTTTTAGGAATTTTTTGGAATTTTTCGGAAATGATGAATATTTTAATATATTTTTCGTTTTACGTGCACACTGAGCAAAAACTTGCTGATGTTAGTATAACGCTCCGGAAATCATTTATCTTGTCATAAATAGTCACTTTCAAATATTTGTGAATTATGTGAATTTTTTTGAAATTTTTCGGAAACGATGAATATTTTATTATATTTTTTGTTTTGCGTGTACATTGAGCAGAGTCGGGAAAACGACTGTAATGCTTCAAAAATTGGGAAATGATGAGACGAATAGTCGTTTTACAATATTTGCAATTTTTGAGAATTTTCTAGGAATTTTTCGGAAACATTAAATATTTTAATATATTCTTCGTTTTGCGTGCGCACCGAGCGGACCCGGGAAGATGCAATATCTTCCCTATGATTGGTAAACTCTAAATTGTGGACTTGTCGATGGGGGATCTTACTAAACCTGAGACCGAGCACAATTTACGAGGTTTACATTTTTCAAGGTTTTTACCCGATAAATGAAATCGCGGAACCGTAAAATCATCCGATGAACAATAAAATATTATTTTCATTATCTGTAACTCTTCTACACTGGGAGAAAAATAATATTGACAGTGTAAATATTCATCTATGTTAGTGTGCCTAATTAGGAGACAACCTTGCGTTCACTTTATCGTGAAACATGCGAAGCTTCTCATGTATGCTTGGAGGAAGCTTCTTGGAAATTTCCTCTCTCTCTTTCCCCATGCAAAGGACACTCTCCCTCCTCTCTCTCCTCACCTCACGGCTGCAGCCCACATTTTGGGGGGAATTTGTTTGCTTTCATTAATTAATTTTACATCACATTATTTCAAAAATTAACCTAAAGCACTTTCTCTCTCTACTTCCACTCATCTTCTTCATTTAGCATTCTCTCCTCCTTCTCTCTAGAGAGCTACGGCCAGCCCTTCCTCTTCACCCTCATCCTTCACAAAATTTTCAACTAACACCATTTTCTTAATCCTCTCCACCTCCTAAACACTTTTCTTGCTTGTGGCATTTTGAAAATCCACCATTTTCACCATCTTCTTCAAGCTTCAATCTTAGGGTTTTTGGGTAAGTTTCTTGACTCTTCACTCCCTCTCTTCATTTTCATTTTCAAGGTCCTCTTTGTGACCATCTACACTTCATTTCTCAAGCCTTTGTGCTATTTTAACCAAGTTGAAATTTCTAGGGCTTTGGTGGCACCCAATCCGAAATTTGCAAGGATTTCTTGGAGGTTTCTCTTGGTTTCTTCACTTTGGTAAGAGGAAGACACTCCTCCTCAACCTCTATTAACATCTAGGAACCTTGGTTGTAATTGTTTGTGAGAAGACCCTAATGAGGGGTATTCTTTAAATTAGATGATTTATATGTTGCATGTTGATTTTATGATGTTTATGATATTGGATTGGTTGGTTGTGTATATTAATGTGTTGGAATGGATTGGATGACTTGGAATGGAAGAAAAATAATTTGGGAACACCTCTTGGGGGGTCACGATTTTAAGCCCAAAAATGGGGTTTCATTGTGAAACATGGTAATAAGTGGAAGACTTAATTAATCAAGGGTGCAAGATGCAATTGATAAATTGAAGAAAAATTTGGAATTGAATCCTTAGGGAGGCCACGGCCTCTAGGCCTTTTTGAAGCTCAATTATGCAATCTTGGTGACTTTGGAACCTAGGTAATTAAGTGACTTAAATCCTAGGTAATGGCATAGAAAATTAGTAAATTGGAAAAATTAAATATAATTGGAAACTTCATAAATTTTAAAGAACCAAGAATGAGATTTTCACAAGACTTGGGTAATTTCAAGAGAACAAAAACAAGAGAGTGTGACATTCTAAGAACTTAGGATAATTTACCGAGTGTAAGAGAATGAATTACATTAGAGAAATCAAACTAATTATGAGAATCAAATTAAAGATGAACCTTGTAGGAAGGGTAAATTCTAAGTAAGGATTCATAATTGACCTTAAATGTGTACCGCTTGATTTGATTTCAAAATTGTGATATTGTGGGTCCATTTGAGTGACCAATGATGTGTCGATGCTTATCATGGCCAATTGTGGCATATTATGGGAAAGTATGTGATGTTGATCATACATGTTCATGCATAGAGTCTTATGCATTGTGAATGTCCTGTGTACTGTCGTAAGGCCAAGTTGCCTAGGAGATTGAACACACCTTAGTGCGGGTGCGAGTAGACTAGTGTAGGTCATGTTATGACCTTGGGGGCGTCGTGGTGCGGGTTCCTCGCAATGGGCAGTTGGTAGCTCTCCTGCCTGTGGGGTAGACCGATGCAAACACACTGGCGATTCGGACCGAGACACTGTCCTATATCGTGATCTAGCGTAGACTGTCTGTACAATGCCTGAATGTGCACGTGGAAGACTATTGAGATTTTAGCACTTTGGCCGCGGCAGCCGAGTTGCAAACGTGTCTCCTGATCTTTCTCTCCAATTGTTTGAGTCTAGCTCTATGGAGTAGGAAATTACGTGCTGTACGCATATGCATCATGAGATGTCATACCATCTGATAATTATTGCTTCATGTGGATTTCAACTGTTTGTTTATTATTATGATGAATGACCGCCTTGAACTGTTTACCTGTTTACTGATGTATTTACTGTTTATTAATATTAGTGTTATTCTTGTTCTTGGAATACTATTTGGGCGCGATGCGCCGTATTGTTTCTGGCTGCTATAATTGGTAATGATGGTAGGATGTCTTACCTCTTTCCTGTATTTCTATTATTTGCTGCCTGTATGTGTATATTGTATCTATCAAAGACGACGGTAAGGAGGTTGAAGCTCCCGATTTTCCCGGCTTCTGGCCTGATCAAGACTAGCACCTATTGTGGAGCATGGAGGCACGTATGCGCGGATTTCTGGGTGATGTGCGTCTGACCTTCCTTGGGTGGCCAAAGTGTTGGCACATCAACTTGAGTTCCGACCACTGTGTCTACTTGGGAGACGTGTCGATTTCTTTAGCCTGGAGACGTCATGAGACGCCGATCTTTACCTGCTACGTTAGCCTACGCTTGGAGTTTTATCTGCCTATCCGGGAGATATGGGGTGACCGTTACTACACCCCGCGGGAGGACTCTTTTGATTCCACTGCTCGGGCTCCTGCCCGTGGCTCTGTGGTTCCGATGGAGGTTTCCTCGGACGAGGAGGACCCCGCTAAGGATCCTGATACGGTCCCTCCTCCTCTGAGGGACTGACATTACTGGTAGCTGCTGATGGCTGCCAGTGTTTTATTTTGGGGGGCCTGATGTTTTATTTTTGGTGGGCTGTATATTCTGATATCTTGGGGATGTATATGTATGATCCTTTGGGCAGGTATAGTTTTATTTTTTTTTTTGGAAATTTCAGGCTTGTATCTAACACACAGTTAATATATATATATGCATGTTATTCAGATGAGAGTTTTGTTTCCTGTCTTACTCTTTATTGTTATTTATATTTCGTCACTCCATTTTATTAATTAACAAAAAAAATATACCGTCTTTATAGTCACATATTAATGAATCGGATAATTTAACTTCAACTAAAATGAACCGGGTCTTAATTTCACGAATTTATTTTTCGCATTTTGTTTGACAATGTGACATTCCCTCCCAAAAAGGGGCGTTACACTTTGACCATTCACTGGATTTACCATGCAAACAAGAAACTAGGGTGATAATTAAAATTCATAGTTGTAAGTTTTAAAACATGTCATCATAATAAATCCAACCACTTCGGAGAAAAGCAAGTTACATGTAGTAAATAAATGGGAACGTGATACAAGCCAAAACTCAGTCATTTCCCTTCCCAATGTAGACATTCCATTTAATTAAATAAAACAATTTAATCAATACATAGTAAGGTAACTTAGTTTAGCATATTCATTTACTACCACTATAGTGGCAAGCAGACATAAGCATCATTTGTCATTGTATACCCTTAAATTAATCATCATCCTTTCATAAGTATAAAATAAGACAGTTACCCATACAATTGTCATTTTATGTTATACATGATGATGTATGAGTATGCCTAAGAAATGTCCTAATGTATGCTTGTGCTATGTTAGTAAAAACATTTTGTTTTAAAAAAACTCATGATATTTATATATTCCCAGGAAAACCTTTGTTCCTTTTATTTCCTCTAGGTAAAAAAAGGTATTAGGAAAACTTTTATTCCTTGACCTCTCTTAATGTCATAATGTTCGCTCTTTTGCTTACCGCAAGTGCATGGGTCATACAAGTAATATAGTAAAGAGTCAGATATCGTTTCCACGAGGATTACGTCAATTTCTAGAGCCAAATATTAACCAATACCTTATTTAATACTATTCAAGCACATTCAAATTATAAAAAGATTGTTCAAGTTAACTATAAAGACTAAAATGCAATAAAACAAAATAAAATATGTTGATTCGAGAATAAGGAATCCTTTTTCACCTCCTACTTCAATTAATGACATGCAACCTTTTTAAGCAACATTAATGAATGAGTTAAGTTAGCTTAAAAATCTAATTTAGTTAAAAGCTTATGTCTAGGTCAATCAACCATGCTTCATTTACCTAATTCACTATGTTTCCATGAGAACTAGTGCAAATTCCACTCATTAAGGTTTATTCTCAAATACCTGCTACGTATGGCTAAGAGGTATATTTCTATCCCATTAATGAATCAACTCACCCCACTATTAGAATAAAATCAAATATGCATCAACCATATATATGATCTTAAATCCAAATTCCTATGTTTAGGTTCATCATATTTCAACAAATCACTTAAAAGTTGGCCAAACTATCAAGAGCAATAAGATCAATATGACTGAACAAAACCAAACATCAATATAAACTCAAAGGATTATAAAATCATTCAATATCCATAGAAGGATCCAAAGAAATTCCCATATACAGCTTAGCTAGCCATGAAACACGAAAATATATGACAATACATCATGTTCATGATAATGAAAAAGAAGAAGTAAAAGGAATGGAAGAGAGAAACTCAATGATGATCATCCTTGATGCTTAAATCTTCTTCAAGATGAAGATGGCCTCCAACCTTGGCTACTTCTGCTTCCTTTCGACCCTATAATGAAAACCTAGCAGTTGTTCTCTAAAAATGTAAAAAGCTTTGGCTAAAATATGATAAAATAGTATTTATAGGCCAAATTTTCCCTTTCACGCCGCGATGTGAACCTCCTTGCATTGCGGCTCGTGTTGAAATTAGGTCACCACGTCGCGACATTGATTACATTACGTCACGACGCTCAAGCCTCGGGTCTCTCTGTTTGAAGTAGGGGATGCACCACGTCGTGGCACTGACATGCCTGCGCTGCGGTGTTGAATGCTGGTCTTTACACTTGGGTTCCTCTTGGGCTTCCTCTTCCAATGTTAGTCCAAATTTTCCAAATTTTTGCTTGATTGGAGCCCTTCGTGTAATAGATAAATCACCAATTTAATAACAAGTACAAATGTACTCAATTTATCAAAGATTTGGAAATATTTCCTTAAAAACATAATGGAAGACATCAAGATTGAATTAGATGATATGAGGCTAAAGTCTTCCATTCATGCATAGAACAAGGATTAAGCAATCATTACAGCACAAATATAGGACACAAATAACTACATTTTGTGGAGTTATCACATAACTCTGGCATTAGGAGCACCTTTGGCTCAAGCCAAATACATGAAAATAACAAATATCAAGTTTGAAAACTAAAACATGCATTAACATTTATAACCATTCATTTATCCGTCACATAAAGCATCACAAAGTTTACATTTGCCAAATGAAAGTAAATTACTAACAAACAAGTAAAATTAGTTCCACTTATCTCATAAGGAACCAATAACACGTTTTTAATACTTCTCATAATTCAAACTTATCAATGTAAAGAGAGTAAAGCAGGATAAACTTGCTAAATAACTCAATACTTAAACCTAAGAACATAAAATCATGTTTTTATATGTTAATAATCGGTTATGCTTCCTAAATAATCGGTTAGAACCCATAAGGATCTATTTTGGGTGGATTTCGAGCCAATTTTCTTGTCCGAATACTCGGTTAGGTGTAACACCCCAACTTTTGGGTGAATGACCGTTGTGTCCCGATTTTACTGTTTCTTGTTTTTCTGCATGAAATACAAGTATATTTTACAGGCTCTAATTTTATTTGGTCGTTTTGCGTAATTTGCTTCGAGACAGTAAAATAAAAATTTTGTCAAATTTACTGTTTTAAATTTTTCTGTGTGATATACAGATATATTTTACTGTCTGTAATTTTATTTGAGTGTTTTGAGTGATTTGCTCGGTTGTGGGGAAAAATAAGAAAATGACCATTACGTCCCGAATGTACTGTTTTAAATTTTTCTGTATGATACAGTGTTTTATATTACTGTCTGTGATTTTATTTGGGTGTTTTATGTGATTTGCTTCAAATGAAATTTAAAATTTTCTGGACCGGGGAAATTTTATTATTATCCGGCCGGGGGAGCTTACTAAACCCGAAACCGGAGACAGTTTTTGAAGTTTTATTTTCCTGCGATTTTATCTGACAAATAAAATCAGGGTATGTTTTGTTATCTGCTGGATGATATTTTTCTTGAAAAATATCTAGTGGATGATGACTCATCGCAATGGGCCAATAGAAACTCGACACGTGGCGTGACACCTCAGCACCATGACTCAGCAGATTCTGGAAGGTTCCAGAAGCGGTGACTCGCCCTGTGACTCACCGTAGTGAGTCACCTGTTCCAGAAGCTTCTATGATGACTCACCATGCTGACTCAGCGTTGTGACTCATCATTGATGACTCAACTGATGACTCAGCGCTGTGACTTACCATTGATGATGCAGTTGATGACTCAGTCAGTGACTCAGCACGCTGACTCGCCATGCTGACTCACCTGCTCTAGAAAATATCTACGCTGACTCGCCATGTTGACTCACCCGTTCTAGATAGTTCCACGATGACTCATCATACTGACTCATCGTAGTGAGTCACATGTTCTAGAAATTTCTCTTTGATGACTCGCTTTATGACTAATCAAGGGCAATCAGTAGAAAAAAAATGATCAATAATAATTGCTACTCTGTTAGTGTAAGATAAAAATCTATGTATATTTTATTATCCATTAGACAATAGACACTGACTTTATAAGTAGTAAGTATTGTTCATTGCTTATAGTGTACCGAAAAATATCTTAAGCCTTCATCTTTTTCCTGGAGTCTATAAATAGGAGGGCCTTGGCTCATTTTCAATTTTGGCAAGAAGCTCTCACCCTTCCTCTCCCATGGTCTTCTACGGCCATAGCTTCCAAGTGGAGGGCAACCTTCATCCATTTATCTCACTTACTCTCCTACACATCCTTTTCTCCAAAGAACCAAGATCAAGCAACCAAAACTCTCTCATTTTCTCTCCCCCTTGATTTCGGCCAAAGCACCAAGAAACCTTCTGCAAATTTCTATAATTCCTACCAATATCATTTCTTGAATCCTTTCATCAATCCAAGACACTTTCATGTTAGGAATTTCTCAAGATTCCTTCATCTTCATCTTTCTATCAAGCAAAAACCACAAAAGCTCATATCTCTCCCTTTCTTCAAGCTCACAGCCAACCCCTCAAAAGTCACCTTCCAAGCTTCAATAATTCTAAACAACCATAGATCTTGAATCTCCATGCAATTCTAAGGAACTTTCATGTTGGAGATTTTCCCTAAATCATCCATCTTCATTTTCGTTCTTCAAAGCTCAAGTTTGAAGCCATGAAGGTGAAATTCTTTAATCTTCATGTTTCTATCCATTTTAAAGTTTTAATCATGATTTTAATCCATGATTATTTTAGTTTAGAGCCTTAGGTATTAATATTGTATATTTTCTTTGATTTTCCAGGAGGCTCTTGGTGGAGAAAATTTGCTTGAAAGAGACATACAAGGAACTTGAAGGTTCTTCAAGAGGTAAGAGGGAGATTACCCTCATCAACCATGTGTTGGTAGTGAGGAATGTTTGTATTTGTGGTGAAGAATCCATAAGGATTCATTCACTTGATTGTTTATTGTTTTTCCTAGTTGTGATTGATTAAGTGTGCAAGCATGTCTAATAGCTTTAATATTTTGTATGTGTTTTATGGTTGTTTTAATATATGGTATGTGTACATATATGCATGATGATTATTGTAGCATGTAAATAATATACAAGGATTTGCATGAGTGTTCCAAAGAACACAAATCCAAGCTCACGACCTCAATGCAAAAAGGAGAACCAAAATGTTCTCATCAATTTTCTAAAAGTGGAATTTAATTAACCTAGGAAAATTGACAAGTTACCAATTTGTTTAGAGTAAGAAAAATAAATTTGTGGATCAATGGATAAAATTAGGTATTTCGGCCAACATGCCAAAGCCAAGTAATTATGATTTCTAAAATTATTTCCAAACCATTTTCTAAAACAATGATTTACTGAATTTAGGTAATACAATAAATTTGACATGGATTTAGAAGATGAAAAATAATTTAAAGATCAAATACAAAGACTTTGTTAAATTTAGCCAACATGCCACATACTTTTGATCCAAATTTATTTTCTAACCATTGACTAGATAATTTAATAAAAATAAATTAGATCAAGAGTTTTATAAGAGATTAAATGTATGGAAATAATTAGGAATGAATTATAAGGCATAGAATGATTTTCGGCCAAAATGCCAAATTTAAATGTTTTTGATTTATAGAATTGTTTTCAACTAAGGTTAAGTAATAAATGCCAAAAGGATTTTATTACAATGAGTTTTGAAGAAATAAATTGATTAGAATTAAGTTTAAGAAATTTAAACTAATGATTTTTACTGTTAGAAGAAAATGCAGTAACTTTTGTAAATTGCTAACATATGGCTCATATTATATTTTGAAGCATGTTAGTGGTTTTCAAAAAGTTAAATTATACGGTTAAAAATTAAGTAAATAGAATTTTTACAGAAAAGTTAGGAAACCATTATTATAAGTTTCCTAAAATATAATACTGTCAATTTTTATTAAAAACGGACAAATAAGATAGAAAAGATATCCAAAAGACAGTATGCAGTATGGAAAATATTCTACGTAGTTTAAATGTATTAAATATTATTTCTGTTTATTTTAAATAGTGATTTTTAAGGAATTCGGACAAGAAAATGATTTAAAAATCTTACGCGATTGAGAAAACGTATTAAAAACTCTACGCGATTCTAAAAACAGAAAAATAAATTTACGCGATTTAAAAACGTTTGTAAAAACGACGAGATTGTGAAAATGCGATAAAATTTCTACGCGATTGACCGAAACTGTATATTTTATACTATTGAGAGTATTCTATATATTTTCACTGTCGGGCTATGAGGTGAACCCGTACAGGCTTTGGAACAGTATTTGTCCGGTGGGACTTACTGTATATTTTTGCCATTGAGGGCAAGCCATGAGGGCATATTTTTTTTATACCTTTGAGGGTATTTCGATAATTTCTTATTTTTGGATAATTTCTTATTTTTGGATCATGCATTTAGTTAATGCCAATTTTTGGTGGATTGATTGACGAGGTGAATCACATCGTATTGTCAGTGCGATAAGCGTAGTGTGGTTTGATTTTGAATGAACTTGGAGACGTTAGTGTGCATAATTCCATATGTGGACAGTTGGTGGCTCTTCTAGGCCGTGATAATTAGCAACACACTAATGGACTCGACACACACTATACTTAATCGAGATCTTGTGAAGTCTAATAGTACATTGTCTGTAGTGACATGACGTTAGACAGTGTACTACACCACGCCATGTGACAGTGGGCTATAGACACAACGTGAGACCGCGGAATAGTTTGGTTGGGCAACCGTGGTACTAATAGATTTTGAGGATCATTCTCTCTGATGTCTATGTTTTTAGCTCCATGGAGTAGGATTGTGTCATATTGCATATGTATCTGTGTTGTTATTTATTATTTCTTTATCTGTGATCTTTTATCTGTGATATTATATGTTTATATGTTGTATTTTGTCTATACATTATTATCTTTTATCTGTGATATTATATGTTGTTATTGCATTTAATAGTTATTTTATATTGTTATGATTTATTGTTATGGCATTTTATATTGTATGAATGGTTATATCTATCCTGGTAATGTTATTGTAGTTTATTTTATTATGATATATGCTTATTTGATTTATTTATAAATTGATAACATGATTGTACTTGTGATATCTGTGTGTATGGAATGACTTTGTCATTCGTATAATTCTTTGCTACCGTATTGGCACTGGTGAAAGGGGATCTCACCTCTTTACTGTATTGCTTTGTTGTGTTTGTATTGTTAAATTCGTATAGTAGACGAAAGAAGTTTCTTAGACCTACTGGTGGCTATGTTCTGAAGATGGTGACGGCGTCAAGGTGTAATCTTCCAAGTTTCAACAGGATGTAGTTGATGAAGAAATAGAACATGTAGGTTGGGGTTTTCGTTAGTGTTGTTACCGTGCTATTAGTAGTAACCGTCAGTGGGTTTACTACTGTTTCTCTGAGTCTGTAAATGTTATGTTTTAAATTGTTGTTGAATATTTTTGTGGCATATATAATATGTGTATTAATCAATTCAATTTAATTTCTGTTTTACTTATAATTTTTGGTAAGTTTATATTTTCGCGAAATGAAATTTTAAAATTCATCTTTTAAAAATCAAAGCTTTTATAAAATGATTTCAGTTGGTTTTATGTCTTATTTAAAATGTGACGCCCTACGGAGGGTGTTATATTAGGACCTTGTAAAATTTTATGGAAGCATAGGATAATCGGTTAGCAACAGTTGCTAACTGGTTATCACATCATTTTAACTCTTTGTTTCAACTAAATAACCGATTAAGACCATAAGGTAATTGGTTATTATTGTATCACAGTGTCTTCATTGAAGTTCATAACTGATTGTTACAAGAATAAGGTTCGCTCATCATTAAATAACTGATTATCAAGTATTGATAACCAATTATTTACTAGTTTCAAACTAGAAAAATGAAACGTATAATAGCCAACTTCCATGGCTTTCATGTATTTTTTTTTTACAATTTGTTATGTTTTGCTAACAAACTAGAAAGATTGAATGTATGACAGCCAACCTTTCTAGCTCTCATACTCATCATTTACTTGTCATTAAAAGCTATCAAAACTTATTCACAAAAGGGTTTCTCTACAACTTCAAGCTTAACAACCACACCCATAAATCATTTACACCATTTTTAAACTTCAAAATTTGAGAATCCATTCAAAAACTTATAGAATGTAGGGTGATGTCCAAAAGGAATAAAAGATTAAACAGACTCAAAATCATACAGGTCCCCTAACTCAAACTTTGGCCTTGTCTTTTTCTTTTCTCTTATCTTCTTCTTCTTTCCTTTGCTTTCTTTCCTCTTTTCCTCTGCTAGTTTCTCTCGTTTCTCCTTTCTATTTTTCTATTGTAAGTTTCCGTGTATGTGGGTAAAAGAAAGTGTAAAAGTCAATAAAGTAGGATAAGATTGTATGACTTAAGGATGGTTAAGTTATTTTTAGCTGAAACTTTATATCTACTATGAACACTTTGATTTCACTAAATCATGGTTCCTAACTCCCAAAGATATTAAAATAAATCCTAGGATTCACTTAAATCTTAGTTTCTCCAATTCCATAATTTTCCATATTTGCAACAAGTCAATCCAATATTAAAATGCATAACTAGTGTACTTAAAAATACCAAATCAACTCAGTTTATCTTGAAACTTTAACCACACCTTATTTCTTACATTTGTGACTTAGAAATAAATTTTTCATATTTATTTCCCTTATCTAAGCAATTTATGCTATTTTTCTGAGTTAAAATAGTCATTTTACACATTTTATGTTACGACAAAGTGCATAAACTAACTCAGAAAATCACAAGATTACTTGAACATGTTAAACAAATGTTATGGTTCATTTCTATCTATAAACATCACTAACATGTTAAGGAGGATGTTACATTTCTCCCGCCCCCCTCTTTTTTAAAATTTTGTCCCCAAACTTACTTACTTTAATCGAAAAGCTCTAGATAATCCTGCCTTATATGGGACTTTAGCTCCTAAGTAGCCTCCTCTGAACCAACACCATTCTAAATGACCTTCACTAAAGGAATTCGCTTACCTCTAAGCTCTTTGGCTCCCTCATCCACGATCCTCACAGGTTTCATTGCATATGTTAAGTCATCTTTCAATTGTATTAATTCAGGTTCCATAATGTGTGAAGGATCGAGATTATACTTTCAAAGTATGACACATGGAAGACATCATGAAGGTTTGACAGGTTTAGCGGGAGAGCTATTTGGTAAGCTACGGGTCTAACTCTTTTCAAAATTTGGTAGGGACCAAGGAACCGTGAGTTTAGCTTTCGTGTTTTTAAAGCTCTTTTAACCCCTGTAGTAGGAGTGACTCTCAGGAAAACATGTTCTCTTTCCATGAACTCTAGAGGTCTTCTCCTCTTATCAGCATAGTTCTTTTACCTACTCTGAGTTGTAACCAATCTATCCCCGATCAATTTAATATGGTTTGTTGTTTGTTGCACTAATTCAGATCCTAGAATGGTTCACTCACCAACCTCATACCAACATAGAGACGACCTACATTTCCTACCATATAATGCCTCATAAGGTGTCATACCTATGTTGGAATAGTAATTGTTATTATAGGTAAATTCTACCAAAGGTAAGAACTTATCCTAATTACCTTTTTGCTCTAATGCACATGCTCTTAGTATATCTTCTAGGGTTTGTATGGTTTTCTCAGACTGTCCATCAGTTTGTGGATGGCAGGCTGTGTTGAAATGCAACTTGGTCCCAAAAACTTGTTGCAAAGTTTCCCAAAATCTAGAGGTAAACCTAGGATCTCTATCTGATACAATATTGGTGGGGACTCCATGCAACCTCACTATTTCTTGCAGATATAATTAGGCTAAACTATTTAAGGAAAAGTTGGCTTTAATGGGCAAAAAATGGATGAATTTGGTTAATCTATCCACAATCACCCATATAGCATCAAAACCCTGCTGAGTTATTAGTAATCCCATAACAAAATCAATTGTGATACATTCCTACTTCCACTCTGGAATTGTTAGGGATTGTAATGATCCTGAAGGTTTTTAGTGTTCTATCTTGACTTTCTGGTAAACTAGACATCTGGACACAAAATCTGTTATGTCTGTTTTCATTCCTGACCACCAAAACATTCTTTTAAGATTTTGATACATTTTAGTTTCTTCAAGATGGATGGTATACTTACTCTTGTGTGCTTCCTCTAAAATCTTCTCTCGAAGGTCATCTTCTTTAGTAATGCAAATCCTGTCTCCAAACATAATGATTCCATCATTTGCTATACTAAAACCTTTAGGTTCACCTAATAAGATTTGCTCTCTCACTTTCCTCAAGTAATCATCTTTTTCTTGAGCTTCCTTAATTTGAGTCCTCAAGTCACTAATGATATCCACTTTGCTCACATAAAGACTTTGTGGAGACATAATTACCGTTAGACTCAAATCCTTAATGCTTTCTAGAAGTTCTGCTTCTTGAATCATCATCCAAGACACATATAAGGATTTCCTAATAAGTGTGTCAGCTACTGTTGGGAATTTGCGGATCAAAGTCTCGCAGCGGAATAACAGAATTCCCTCACAGGATCCATGCGAAAAATCCATAATCCGAGGTTTTTAAAATTTTACCTCTTGAAGCGTGTGGAGACACAAGCGAGGTGAATCACCAACACCGTAATAGCGACGATGTTTCTGCGGTATCCACACGAATAGACTTGCAAAAGGAGTCACGCCTCTGTTTCGTAGTGCTAGCTGCGAAGAGAGGAGAAGAAGACCTCACTATCTCTCACTCACTTTTGTAGGTGCGGCTAGGGTTGTGATGTAACCTAGTAGCAGCCCCCTTAGCAGTACTATTTATAATAGTGGCTGCCTTAAGTGAGTGTGAGCAGTAGCAAGGTAAGTGGTGCAACCCTAAACCCATCTGTCATGAGTTAGGCCCACAATTGAATCCGAGTCCAACTTGGATTCTGATTACTCCAATTTAGTCTGTTCTAAGTGTGCGACCCTGCAGGTTCTCATGACGTTGGTAGTAATATTAAAATCTCATTTTAATATTACAAACAGTGAGCGGTATCTAGCAACACATCACTGCTACCCAAGTAATGAGAATGTCAGTGATTTGACATAACCTATCTGTGACCAATGTTTCCGTGTAGTTTAGTCCCTTTGTCCAGATATCCAAATTGAACACAAGGCATGGAACGTGTCACCCTTGTTTAGTTCAATCTTCGGTTTCGATTCCAGAGTAGACATAGTAATGACAAATGAGATCAATATCTCATATTGACTCATTTGAGCATGGCCATGCATTTCATAGTCTCACTCAATCGGGGGCCCGAAGATATCACTCTGTTATGTAGGAGGGACAAATCCCATCTAGGTCACTCACATCCCTCCACATGTATCGCGGTATGTCTAATAATCAACTTTATAATCATCTTGTTACAGATGACGTTTGATGGCATTAAAACACACAACTCCTCATGTAGGAATCGTAGTGATTTCAGGTCAAAGGACCACATACACCATTATCACTATGAGAATTGCTTATGACACTCACGTAACGATCCACGTAGCGTTCTCATGGCGGGTCTGTCCAATACATCATTACTCTAATATGTATCCATGTGTAGACTTGATATCTCATATCCATGACCCGTGAGATGTGGTCATCAGTCTACGCACATACTAGTCTCAAAGCATTATTGTTGTCCTAATTAACAATAATACTTGACTAGGGACATTTAAGAATAGTGTTTTATCCAATAGGATCTCACGATCAAGTCATCCATTTGATGTCCTATGGTATCAAATTTACTATTCTAAGGACTTTATCATGTTTACCAAAAAAAGAACATAATAAATGAAATGCCTCATATAAAATAGCATAATATAATGTATGTAAATACAAACAAAACGTATTGGCCACTAGGGCATACACCAACAGCTACTACATTGGCTTTACTTGGATGATATTTCAACTCAAAGTCGTAATCCTTAAGGAATTCCATCCATCGCCTCTGTCTCATATTTAACTCCTTCTAATCAAACAAATATTTCAAACTCTTCTGATCACTAAAAACTTCAAACCGAACACTATAAAGGTAATGTCTCCAAATTTTTAAAGCAAACACCACCATTGCCAATTCTAAATCATGAGTAGGGAAATTTTCTTCATATGGTCTTAACTGTCTAGATACATATGCAACTACCTTCTCATTCTGCATAAGGTTACAACCTAACCCTATCCTTGAAGCATCACAGTATACTTCAAAGCCTTCTTGAGGGTCTGGAATCACTATAACAGGTGTTATGATTAACCATTGTTTCAATTTCTAAAGCTATCCTCACAAGCTTGCATCCATACAAAAGGAATACCCTTCCTAGTTAACTTGGTTAAAGGTAAAGCTAGTTGAGAGAATTATTTTATGAACCTTTTATAATATCCAATCAATCCCAAGAAACTCCAAATTTCTATTATTGTAGTGGATCGTTTCCATTGTAACACTGCTTCAACTTTTCTATGGTCAACATATACTCCTTCCTTGGATATCACATGCCCCAAAAATTGCACTTTCTCTAACCAAAACTCACATTTTGACAACTTAGCAAACAATTTCTTTTCTTTTAGAATTTCTAGAACTATCCTAAGATATTTTTCATGTTTCTCAGTTGTCTTTGAATAAATGAGGATATCATCTATAAAGACAACCATAAATTGTTAGCCATGGCAACCATCACCCAAGAGGGAGATGAATTAGGTGATTATAAATTTTTAAAATAGCTTTGAGAAATTATACATTTTGATATTTTCAATCAATACATGCAGCGGAATAAGTCTCACAAAGGTACAACTATTAGAGATTTCTCAAATACCACTTGGGCTGTAGGATAAATCAAGCAAATAATATAGATATCAAATTCAACTCAAGTATATATAATTAAAGTACAAATGTAAATGAGATAAAGTTAAGAAAAGCAAATACAATGATTTATCCTAGTTCAACCACTATTCACTTGTGGCTTACGTCCAGTCCTCAAGTAAACCACCTGAGATTTTTCACTATCACTTCAAGCTTGAATAGGTGTTTGAAACTTTTACAAACTAGAGCACTCTTCACCCCTTAGGATGTCTTACCCTTTGTGCTTGAACCTCAATAACTAGGGATATCTCACCCTTACAATTCCTTGAGAGATGCCTCACCCTCTTTACAATTCCTTGAGGGATACATCACCCTCTTTACAAAGAATCAAAGTGTAGAAAAAGATGAAACTCTCACAAGAGTATGTAATACAAGTTGAAGCCTTATAAAGCTCTTCAAGAATATCTCAAAATATCTCAAAAATAGAGCATATACAGGAAAAAGATGAAACTTGGATTAAACCCAATAAAAGGATGTTTTTCAATGTTTGTTATCTGTAACTGATGACCCAAGAACATGTATTTATAGTTCTTTGATAAAAAGAGCCATTGTGGGTAATTAATATAAGCATTAAATGCTTAGAATATAGTCGTTACGGACTTTCAAACTCATGGTAATCGATTACATGGATGTTGTAATCGATTACATGGCTCTTAGAACACGTTCTAGGCTTTTTGGGAATAATATAATCCATTACAAGCCTCATGTAATCGATTACATGGCCTCAGCCAGAGTTGTAATCGATTATAAGACTTGTGTAATCGATTACAGCATTCTGATGCTTGAAAAACGACTTTAAACATTGATAACTTCTTCATTTCTCATATGTTTTAAGAAAATGACCACTCATTGGAAATATCTTTGAGTTTATTTTCAAATGAAACAAGTTTCAGAACAAAAATCAAAGTATTTTGAAATTTATGATCAAAAGAGTAACCAAAGGTCAGCTTTTCAAAACTCAAACTTGACTCTTTTTCATAGTTTTGAACTACTACCATGACTACCTTTTCAAAACATGTTTCTTAGAACTTTAGCATGTAAGACCCATTTGTAAAGATTTAAAAACATATTTGTGTTCTTTCCAAAATATTATAAAACACTTTGAGATATATTGAGAGCTTTTTACATAAAAGACTCTAAGTCTTATAAATTATACCATTTAAGCTTCCTTTAGACTTGATCTTTGACATGGCTTTGTTGTTATCAAAACCTTCATGAAATAGGCATTTACATTCTCCTTGAGTTGAGCATAATTGAGATCTTTTACTTTCTTGTTGCAATGTTCACTCTTGGTGCTCAGATTATCCTTCAAAGTATTACTCACTTAGAACATAGTTAGTCCAAACTCATAATTCAATATCTTCATATGCATAATTCATAAATGTATCACTCTAGTTAGTCTAACATGCATATAAGACTTTCATAGACATATCCAAATAAGACATGTGTCAATTATTAATAGATATGCTCTATATTGGAGGCAACAAAGAACACTTTGCACATTTTCATTTAAGTAGAGCCAAATTCAATATTAATTTAATATCACTCATGTAACATATTGTTGGATATATCCTATAAATGATTCTACAAAGAATATGCATAATTCTCATATAAAATAAAACAAGATAAAGT
Organism: Ormosia emarginata; assembly: GCA_029884605.1. Classification (NCBI taxonomy): domain Eukaryota; kingdom Viridiplantae; phylum Streptophyta; class Magnoliopsida; order Fabales; family Fabaceae; genus Ormosia; species Ormosia emarginata. The sequence goes on from JAQQTP010000074.1 coordinate 8,476,024, forward strand.
ACATGATCCTGCATGATCCAATATAATCTATTAAGTACATCTATGTAGCATAAGCATCATTCTTTTTGTCTTGTATTTGTCATCATCAAAACTAAACATATTAAACCATTATGGCAAACTTATTTCCACATAAATTTATCCAAGTAAGGTCTAAAAATCCTATTCATATAGTCTATAAACATTGTCGGTGCATTGGTTAAACCAAAAGACATTACAAGATCTTCATAATGTCCATAACGAGTCCTAAAGGCAATTTTAGGGATATCTGATTCCCTAACTCTGATTTGATGGTATCCTGATCTTAAATCAATCTTTGAAAACATCGTTGCTCCTCTTAATTGATCCATCAAGTCATCTATTCTAGGCAATGGGTATTTGTTCTTAATTGTAACCTTATTCAATTGTTTATAGTCTACACACAACCACATACTCCCATCCTTTTTCTTCACCAAAAGTGTTGGTGCTCCCCATGGTAGACATTGAGTCAGATGAACTGTTTATCTAGCCAAAAGATTATGGACTTTGTTACCCAAAGTTGCAAAAAAGTTACCAAAAACACAAAAAAAGTTACCCATATTTTGGACTGTGTTACCCAAATTAGGAAAAAGGTTATCCAATAGTCATGAAAAATTTCTTAGATTTGCACTTTGTCACCCAAATTTGCGAAAAAGTAATCTAAAACTTATGAAAATTTGCCTAGATTTTGCACTTTGTAACCTAAATTAGGAAAAAAATGTTACTCAAAAGTCTTGAAAAGTTACCTAGATTTTTCACTTTGTTACCCAACTTTGTAAATAAGTTATCCAAAAATCATGAAAAGTCATTCATATTTTCCACTTTGTTACCCAAATTTGGAAAAACAAAAAAAGTTACCCAAAGTTGTTAAAAGTTACCTAGATTTTGCACTTTGGTATGCAAATTGGCAAAAAAGTAACCCAAAATCATGAAAAGTTACCAAAATTTTGGATTTTGTTACCCAAATTAGGAAAAAAATTACCTAGAAATCATGAAAAATTAACCAAATTTTGCACTTTGATACCCAAATTAAGAAAAGAGTTACCTAAAAGTCAAGACAAATTATCTAGATGTTGCACTTTCTTACCCGATTTTGGGAAAAAATTACCAAAAAGTCATGAAATGTTACCTAGATTTTGTGCTTCGTTAGCCAAATTTCGAAAAAAATTACCAAAAAGTCATGAAATGTTACCTAGATTTTGTGCTTTGTTAGCCAAATTTCGAAAAAAATTACATAAAAGTCATGAAAAGTTAGTAGATTTTGTGCTTTGGTATCCAAATTAGGAAAAACGATTCCCAAAAGTCATGAAAAGATGTTGCACTTTCTTACCCAAATTTGGAAAAAAAAAAAGTTACCCATATTTTACACTTTAGCGCCTGAATTGGCAAAAAAGTTACCCTAAATTCATGAAAAGTTACTCGAATTTTGTAGTTTGTTACCCAAATTAAGAAAAATTTTACCCAAAAGTCATGAAAAGTTACTCAGACTTTACATTTTGTTAGCCAAATTTGCAAAAAAGTTACCTAAAACTCATGAAAAGTTACTCAGATTTTGCACATTGGTACCTAGACCGTCCTAACCCTATTCTCTTTCGGCTACCCTTAAGCTCGACTCATCTTCACAGATGACTAAGCTGAGGGGTTATGGACCATTTTGGCCCAAGACATAATAGGTTTGCCATATACCAATACAAACCAACCATACAAGCCTAACATTTGTGTCAGATAGGGCCATTTCGAAACGACATGCCTAGGAAAATCTGGGTTGACCCGACCGAAGTCTTGCTTGTGAGATCCAACTGATCTCTACCCAAACGGGAAACGACTCGCTAGACATGTGCCTAATATGATTTCCCAACAGTCACCGGCCGCTCGGTGCCATCATGACCAATGGTAGCTTTTTTGACCCAACTTGCTAGACACATAACTTTTTTCCTAATTCGGGTTTCAAAGTGCAAAATCTAGGTAACTTTTCATGATTTTTAGGTAATTTTTTTTCTTAATTTGGGTAACAAAGCAAAAAATATAGGAAACTTTTCATGAGGTTTGCTTAACTTTTTTGTCAAATTTGGGTAACAAAGTGCAAAAGCTTGCAACTTTTCATGAATTTTTGAAAACTTCTTTCCTAATTTGGGTAATAAAGAGCAAAATTTGAGTAACTTTTTTCCAAATTTGGGTAACAAAATGTTAAATATAGGTAAATTTTCATGAGTGTTTTGTAATTTTTATTTTAATTTGGGTAACAAAGTGTAAAATCTGCGTAACTTTTCATGCGTTTTTGGTAACTTTTTTTTCCAAATTTGGATAACAAAGTATGAAATTTGGGTAAATTTTTTGCCAATTTGGGAACTAAAGTACAAAATTTAGGTAACTTTTCAAGACTTTTGGATAATTTTTTTCCCAAATTTGGGAAAGAAAGTGCAACATCTGGGTAACAATTCAATACTGTTGGGTAACATTTTTCCTAATTTGGGTATCAAAGTGCAAAATCTATGTAATATTTCCTGAGTTTTGGGTAACTCTTTTCCAAATTTGTGTTAGAAAATGTAAAATCTGGGTAAGTTTTCATGAGTTTTGAGTAACTTTATTACTAATTTGGGATTCAAAGTGCATAATTTGAGATCCAAAGTGTAAAATTTGGGTACTTTTCAAGAGTTTTGGGTTACTTTTTTACTAATTTGGATACCAAAGAACAAAATCTGGATAACTTTTCATGAATTTTTGGTAACTATTTTTTCAAATTTGGGAAAGAACATGCAACATATGAGTAACTATTCATGACTGTTGGGTAACTTTTTTTTTTTCAAATTTGGGCCCCAAAGTACATATTTGGGCAACTTTTCAAAAGTTTTGAGTTACTTTTTTCCTAATTTGGGCACCAAAGTTTAAAATTTGGGTAACTTTTCATAGATTTTGGGTAATGTTTTCTAAATTTGGGTAAGAAAGTGCAAAATCTAGATAACTATTTATGATTGTTGGATAACTGTTTTCTAAATTTTGGCACAAAAGTGCAAATTTGGGCAACTTTTCAAGAGTTTTTGGTTACTTTTTTTCCTAATTAGGTCATAGAAGTGAAAAATCCAAGTAACATTTTATGAGCTTTGGGTAACTTTTTTCCAAATTTCAAAGGAAAAAATTTGGGTAACTTTTCAAGAGTTTCGGGTTACTTTTTTCCTAATTTTGGTATCAAAGTGCAAAATCTTGGTAACTTTTCATGAGTTTTTTGTAACTTTTTTCCTAATTTGGGTACCAAAGTGCAAAATTTAAGTAATTTTTCATGAGTTTGGTAACTTTTTTCTTAATTTGGGCAGCAAAGTGTAAATCTAGGTAACTTTTGATCAGGTTTACGTAATTTTTTTTCAAATTTAAGTAACAAAGTACAAAAGCTATGCAACTTTTCAGAAGTTTTTGGAAACTTTTTCCTAACTTAGGTAACAAAGAGCAAAATCTAGGTAACTTTTCATGAATTTACATAACTTTTTCCCAAATTTGAGTAACAAATTTCAAAATCTAAGTAACTTTTCATGAGTTTTTGATAATTTTTTTCTTAATTTTGGTAACAAAACTCAAAATCTAGGTAACTTTTCATGAATTTTGGGTAACTTTTTTTTCAAATTTGGATAATAAAGTGCAAAATTTGTGTAACTTTTTTACCAATTTGGGAAGAAAAGTGCGAAACCTGGAAAACTTTTCAAGACTTTTGGATAATTTTTTCCTAAATTTGGGTAAGAAAGTGTAACATCTGGGTAACTATTCAAAACTTTTGGATAACTTTTTCTTAAATTTGGGGAAGAAAGTGTAACATTTAGGTAACTTTTCGTTTGGTACCAAAGCGCAAAATATGGGTATCTTTTCATGAGTTTTGGGTAAGTTTTTTCCAAATTTGGATAACAAAGTGTAAAATCTAAGTAACTTTTCTTGAGTTTTTGATAACTTCTTTCCTAATTTGGGAAACAAAGTCTAATTTCTGGTTAACTTTTCATGACTTGTGTGTTACTATTTTCCTAATTTGGGTTTCAAAGTATAAAATTTAGGTAACTTTTCATGAGTTTTGAACGACTCTTTTGCTATCTAGGGAAACAAAGTTCAATATCTGGGTAACTTTTTATGACTTTTAGGTAACTTTTTTTCTTAATATGAATACCAAGGAGTAAAATCTGGGTAACTTTCCAAGAGTTTTGGTTTACTTTTTTTCTAATTTTAATTACAAAGTGCAAAATTTAGGTAACTTTTCATAAGTCTTGGATTATTTTTTTCCTAATTTGGGTAGCAAAGTGCAAAATTTGAGTAACAATTCATAGTTTTGGTTAACTTTTTTCCTAATTTTAGTACCAAAGTGCAAAATCTAGGTAACTTTTCATGAATTGTGGATAACGTTTTCCTAAATTTAGGAAAGAAAGTGCTACATTTGAGTAACTACTCATGATTGATGGGTAACTTTTTTCTTAATTTGGGTACCAAAGTGAGAAATCTGAATACCTTTTCTTGAGATTTGAGTAACTTTTTTTTCTAAATTTGGGTTAGAAAGTGCATAATTTGGGTTACTTTCCGTGTGTTTTGAGTAACTTTTTTGCTAATTTTGATACCAAAGTGCAAAATCTGGGTAACTTTTCAAGATTTTGGATTAATTTTTTCGTAATTTTGGTAACAAAGTGCAAAATCTTAGTAACTTTTCATGAATTTTGGGTAACTTTTTTCCTAATTTGGGCATCGAAGAGCAAAATTTAGATAACTTTCAAGAGTTTTGAATTGCTTTTTTCTAATTTTGGAAACAAAGTGAAAAATTTTGGGTAACTTTTTCTCAAATTTGGTTAAGGAAATACATTATTCGAGTAATTATTCATGACTGTTAGGTTACTTTTTTCTCCAAATTTGGGCACCAAAGTTTTAATCTGGGTAACTTTTCAAGAGTTTTGGGTTACTTTTTTTTTTCCTAATTTGAGTTCCAAAGTGCAAAATCTAGACAATTTTTTATTAAATTTGGGTAACTTTTCCCAAATTTGGGTAAGAAAGTGCAACATTTGGGTAACTATTCAAGACCGTTGGGTAACTTTTTTCTGAATTTGGGCTCAAAAATACAAATATGGGTAACTTTTCTCGAGTTTTTGGTAACTTTTTTCCAAATTTGGATAAAAGTGTAAAATCTGAGTATCTTTTCATGAGTTTTCAGTAACTTTTTTTCCTGATTTGGGAAACAAAGTCCAACTTCTAGGTAACTTTTCTTGACTTTTGGGTTACTTTTTTTCGAATTTGGGTAATAAAGTGCGAAATCTATTTAACTTTCCATGACTTTAGGGTTACTTTTTTCCTCATTTGGGTTTCAAAGTGTAAAATCTGGATAACTTTTCATGAGTTTTTGGTTACATTTTTCCTAAGTAGGGTAACAAAGTCCAACATCTGGGGTACTTTGCATGAATTTTGGGTAACTTTTTTTCTTAATTTGGGAACTAAAAAGTAAAATATGGGTAACTTTTTAAGAGTTTTGTGTTACTTTTTTTTCCTAATTTTGGTAACAAAATGCAAAATCTGGGTAACTTTTCTTAAGTTTTGGATAAATTTTTTCCTAATTTGGGTACCATAGTGCAAAATCTAGGTAACATTTCATGAGTTTTAGGTAACTTTTTTTCTAATTTGGGAAACAAAGTGCTAAATCTATGTATCTTTTCATGAGTTTTTGGTAACTTTTTTGCAAATTTGGATACCAAAGTGAAAAATTTGGGTAACATTTCTCGAATTTTTGGTAGCTTTTTTTTCCAAATTTGGGTAACGGAGTGTAAAATTTAGGTAACTTTTCATAACTTTTGTGTAATATTTTTGCTAATTTGGGAACCAAAGTGCAAAATCTAGATAACTTTTCATTTGTTTTTTGGTAACTTTTTTTCAAACTTAGGTAACAAAGTGAAAAAGCTACTTTTCATGAGTTTTTGGTAACTTTTTTCCTAACTTGGGCAACAAAGCGCAAAATCAGAGTAACTTTAAATGAGTTTTTGGTAGCTTTATTCCTAATTTTGGTACCAAAGTAAAAAAATCTTGGAAACTCTTCATGACTTTTGGGTAACTATTTTCCTAATGAGGGTATCAAAGTGCAAAATCTGGAAAAGTTTTCATGAGTTTTGGGTAACTTTTCTCTAAATTTGGGTAACAAAATACAAAATCTGGGTAACAGTTCATGAGTTTAGAGTAACTTTTTTCCTAATTTGGGTAACAAAGTGTGAAATCTGTTTAACTTTTCATGACTTTAGGGTTGCTTTTTTCCTAATTTGAATTTCAAAGTGTAAAATCTGGGTAACTTTTCATGAGTTTCAGGTTATTTTTTTCCTAGCTAGGGTAACAAAGTCCAACATCTGTGGTATTTTTCATGAATTTTGGGTAACTTTTTTCTTAATTTGGGAACCAAAGACAAAAAGTTAGGTAACTCTTCAAGAGTTTTGTGTTACTTTTTCCTAATTTTGACAATAAAGTGTAAAATCTGGGTAACTTTTCTTGAGTTTTGGATTATTTTTTTCCTAATTTGGGTACCATAGTGCAAAATCTAAGTAACATTTCATGAGTTTTGGGTAACTTTTTTTCTAATTTGGGAAACAAAGTGCTAAATCTATGTAACTTTACAATATTTTTGGTTAACTTTTTTGCTAATTTGGGAACCAAAGTACAAAATCTTGGTAACATTTCACGAGTTTCTGGTAGCTTTTTTTTTTTCCAAATTTGGATAACAAAATGCAAAATCTGGGTAACTTTTCATGAATTTTGGATAACTTTTTTTTTTTCAAATTTGGGTAAGAAAGTGTTATATCTGGGTAACTTTTCATGCCTTCAAAGTAACTTTTTTCATAATTTAGGTAACAAACTGCAAAATCTGAGTAATTTTTCATGACTTTTAAGTAATGTTTTTGCCAACTTGGGCACTGAAGTGTAAAATATGGGTCACTTCTCAATACTTGGCGAAGAAAGTGCAACATCTAGGTAACTTTTCATGACTTTTGGGTAGCTTCTTTTTCCTAATTTGGGTACCAAAGAGCAAAATTTGAGTATCTTTTTATGAGTTTTTGGTAACTTTTTCCTAAATTTGGATAACAAAGTGCAAAATAAGGGTAACTTTTCTTGAGTTTTCGATAACTTTTTTTCAAATTTGGGAAACAAAGTCTAACTTCTGGTTAGCTTTTCATGACTTTTGAGTTACTTTTTTCCTAATTTTGGTTCAAATTGTAAAATTTAGGTAACTTTTTATGAGTTTTGAGTGACTTTTTTCCTAACTAAGGAAACAAAGTTCAATATCTGGGTAACTTTTCTTGACTTTTGGGTAAATTTTTTCCTAATTTGGGTACTAAGGAGCAAAATTTGGGTAACTTTTCAAGAGTTTTAATTTACTTTTTACCTAATTTTGGTTACAAAGTGCAAAATGTAGGTAACTTTTCATGAGTTTTAGATTACTTTTTTCCTAATTTGGGTAGCAAAGTGCAATATCCAGGTAACAATTCATGAGTTTTTGGTAATTTTTTTTCCTAATTTTAATACCAAAATGCAAAATATGGGCAATTTTTCATGAATTTAGGGTAACTTTTTCCCAAATTTGGGAAAGAAAGTGCAATATTTAGGTAACTATTTATGATTTATAGATAATTTTTTTTCTAATTTGGGTACCAAAGTACAAAATTTGGGTAACTTTTCTAGAGATCTATGTAACTTTTTTTCAAATTTAAGTTAGAAAGTGTATAATTTGAGTAACTTTTCATGAGTTTTAAGTAACTTTTTTGTTAATTTGGGTACCAAAGTACAAAATTTGGATAATTTTTCAAGATTTTGGATTACTTTTTTCCTAATTTTGGTAATAAAGTGCAAAATCTTTGTAACTTTTCATGAGTTTTGAGTAATTTTTTCCCTAATTTTGGTACCAGAGAGCAAAATCAGGGCAACTTTTCAAGAGTTTTTGGTTACTTTTTTTTCACCAAATTTTGGTTTCAAAGTGTAAAATATGGGTAATTTTTCATGATTTTTTGGTATCTTTTTCCTAAATTTAGATAAGAAAGTGCAACATTTAAGTAACTATTCAAGACTGTTGGGTAACTTTTTTTTCCAAATTTGTGCACATAAGTGCAAATCTGGGTAACTTTTTTAGAGTTTTGGGAAACTTTTTTCCAAATTTAAATAACTAAGTGGAAAATCTATGTATCTTTTCATGAGTTCTCATAAACAAAGTCTAACATTTTGGTAATTTTTCATGACTTTTGGGTAACTTCTTTTCTAATTTTGGTACCAATTTGCAAAATCTAGGTAACTTTTCAAGAGTTTTTTGTTACATTTTTTTCCTAATTTGGGTAACAAAGTGCAAAATCTAGGTAAATTTTATGAATTTTTGCTAATTTTTTTCCTAATTTGGGTAACAAACTGTAAAATTTAGGTAATTTTTCATGACTTTTAGGTAATTTCTTTGCCAATTTAGGCATTAAAGTGCAAAATTTGAGTAACTTTTCAAGATTTTTGAGTAACTTTTTTCTAAATTTGTGCAATAAAGTGCAAAAATTGTATAACTTTTCACGTCTTTTGGAAAACCTTTTTTTCCAAATTTTGCTAATACAGCGCAAAATTTGGTCACTTTTCGTGACTTTTGGGTTGCTTTTTGTAACGCCCCAATTTTTAGAAAATATTCTGAATGTACTGTTTTCTGTTTTTCATGCTTTTGTATGAATGACCGCTGTGTCCCTATTTTTCTGTTCTTGAATTTTGTATGAAAACAACTACGATAATACTGAGGTTCAAATTTTATTTGATCGTTTACGTAGTTTGCTTGAGAAACGGTAAAATAAAAATTTTTCGAACTCTTGTATTAATTTTTTGAAAGATATCTGACTAAATAATCTGCTTTGGATATTTTATTTGAGCGTTTTGGACAATTACCTACGTTGTGGGAAAAAAAAAGGGAAATGGCCGTTACGTCCGACGTCTTGTTTTCTCTGTTTTTGTCTGTTTTTAATTGTTTTCTTCTTGATTTAATGCGAGAAAATACGTCTGTGATTTTATATGAACTTTTTGTGTGATTTGCTCGGCGGGAAAATAATATTTTCGGGCGGGAAAAATCTTATTTGATTATTTAGAATTGGGGGATCTTACTTAACCGATTCTAAATGAGACTAAAAATAATCTTTTAATTTTTAGGATTTAAGCTTGTCAAATAAAATAATTTTATATTATTATAATATTATTTTATTAGTCGGTATGTTTTAGTGACAGATGGACAGGAAATATTTTGCGGGACCCTGATGCTTGAAGCAGTTAGATCGGTAGCTTAATTAATCAAGTAAGTTTGTAGAACTTTCGAGCAGTGACTCGGCTAGTGACTCGTGAGCATTTATTACGCGGTGTGACTAAGCCATGTGAGTCACCGGGAACCAACCAATGAGAATTAGGCTTGCTCACCAAGGCTTGATCTTAGCCTTTGATTCATCCAATGGCTTGGATGAAGCCAAGCAAGGTGCCCACCTTGCACCCCACATCAAGTTCACGGCCAAGAGGCCTTTGGTGACCAAAAGATCACTTTGTCTTCATCACTTTTCTCTCTTCTCTCTCATCAAGAACCCTAGCCACCATTCTTGCCCATTTTCTCCACCATATTCGGCCAAGCTCATTTCCTAACCATCCAACCATCCAAAAATTTTTCTAACCAAGTTTCCTTAATCTAAACACCATTCTAAGAACCTTTGTAGTTGGGAGTTTCTTCAAATTCTTCCATCTAAGGCTTGGAAACCAACCTTGGAAGTTTTACCTAGAAGGTGAAATTTCATACTTTTCTTTTCTTTCTTCTTTTTCAAAGTTCTAAGCCATGATTTTTCCATGGTTTAGCTTCTTTTCATGGTTAGTAACATGTAGGTTTTGTTTGAAATTTTTAGGTGTTTGGTGGAGTGAAAACCGTGACCTAGGAGGTGAGAAAGCAAGCTTTTTGTCTTCATTTAAGGTAAGAGGAAGACAATTCTTATCATCCCTTGATGGTGGTAAGAAGATGAGTTGTTTGTAGAATCCATAAGGATTCGGTTGTGGTGTGTTTATTGATGTGTATTTGTTAATTTTTGTGGTTGCTAGTAGCTTAAGTGTTATGTGTTAGTAGCTTTCTTATTTGGTAATTGTAATAATTTTGCATGCCTAATAGCTTTTGATTGTATGTCTATAAGCTTTAAATTAGGTTTATGTGTTAGAAATATTTTGCATATGTTAGAAATATTTTGCATGTGTTAGAGATATAAATGCATGTATTAGAATTGTATGATAAGGTTTAGGATGTGAATAACATGTGTAAGTTTGCATGAGTGTTCCAAAGAACACAATCCAATAGCTCACGGCAATGACAAGTTTGGAGGACCAAAATGTTCTCTTGATTTTTCCTAAAGTGTAGCTTAATTAACCTAGGAGAATCAAGAAAGTTTCTAATTGATTTGATCAAAGAAAAATGCATTTAGAAATCAAATGGTACAAACTTAGTATTTTGGGCCAACATGCCTAAAGGATTAAATTGAATATAGATAACTATTTTCTAAAATGATTTAATGAACTTAGACTATAGAATACATTTGATATGATTTAAAAGGTGAAAGACATTTTGGAAATCAAATGCAAAAGTTTTATAAAATTCGGCCAACATGCCACTATAGGAATTCATGATTTTAAAAACTTGTTTCTAAACCTTTTCAATTAAAAGAAACAATACAAGTTAAGAAGAAATTTTCTATAATAATTTATGAAGGAACCAATTGATTAGAAGTAAGTCTAAAGGGTTAAAATTCATAATTTTATCATTAGGAAGGAAATACGATAATGTTAAGAAATTTTCTAACATATAGCTCACTTTCGGTTTTGAAGCATGTTAGAGATTTCAAAAAGAATTTAATGAAATGGTTAAAAATTAGGTAAATAGAAATTTTATGGAAAATTTAGAAAATCATTATTATAAATTTATAAACAAAATCTTTGTCAATTTTTAGTAAAAATTGAACCTATAGGATAGTCAAAATATCCTAATGACGATTATACGGTATGAAAAATTATTCTACGTAGTTTAAATGTACTAAATATTATTTCTATCTGTTTAAATGGTAATTTTAAAGGCATTCGAATAAGAAAATGATTTAAAAATCCTACGCGATTGAGAAAGCGTATTAAAAATGCTACGCGATTTTAAAAGCAGAAAAATATCTTTACCGATTTTTAAACGTTTGTAAAAACGAGCGAGATTTCAAAAACGCGATAAAATTTCTACGCGATTGGCCGATTAAGTATTTATTTTTATTTGTCGGGAAAATGTGAACCGTCTGAGGTTTTTGAGGTTATTTATTTGTCGGGAAAAAGTGAACCGTCTGAGGCTTTACGCCATTGAGGGCATATATTTCTATCTTAAGGGCATTTTCGTAATTTCATATATTTGGAATTATGTTTTGTCTTTATCCGATTTTTGGTGTTTTGGGTTGTGAGGCGAATCACATCGTGTTGTCGATGCGATAAGTGTAGTGTAGTTTATTGTTCTAATAAACTTGGAGACTTTAGTGTACGGGATCCCACGTGTGGACGAGTTGGTAGCTCCATTTGGGCCGTGGTAAACCGATAGCACACTAATGTACTCGACATTCACTATATTTAATCGAGGTTTGTAAAGTCTAGTAGTACATTGCCTATAGTGCCACAACGGGAGGCTGTGAACTATACTACGCTGGATGGTAGATTCCCAGTGTCGTAGGCTATTGCTTGCAACGTGTGATCGCGTAATAGTTGGTTGGGCGGCCGTGGTACTAATAGATTTTGCAAGTCATTCTCTACGATATCTGTTTGGGTTTAGCTCCATGGAGTAGGGTTGTGTTTTGGTGTATTTGATTTTATCTTGGATAATATTCCATTTTCTCTATTTATCTTTATCTGGTAACATCTTGGATGTTTTTACATTTTCTCTATTTGTATTTATCGATAATTTTTATGTTAGTTGTCTATTTCTTATCTTATTTTATACGTGAGATTGATTTATACGTATGAATTTCTTTATTTGTGTTATATACGTGATGTTCGAAACACTAGGATATTTAATATGTATTCTTGTTATAGCTTATTCGTATTGTATGAAGCGTGTAGTAGTTATTTGTCGTCTTCTTATTTGCCATGTTGTGATGATTTTATGTTGTCTTACCTCTTTATTGTATGTGTCTATTCTCTATTTATTTTTATGCGGTAAAGAGTTTGAAGAGGAAGAAGAGGAACAACCTCTTGAGATCGTGTACCACGAGGAAGAGGGAGATCGTGAGGCCAAGCGATCGGTTTACGAGCAAGAACCATCCGATCATCCATACCCTCGGATTGATTGTGTGGAGGATGGCGACGCCTTTGCATTTTGGGATTCGTAGAGCTGGTATTCCATGGAGGTGATCGGCTTGGCATTTACGAGGAGATCGTGCTTACATTACCTATCTTTGGACGTATGATTGTGATTCTACGTCATCGGTTTGATGGAGATCCGATTTCGACGACGACGCTTTTACGCATTTAGAGTTACCCTTATCCATTAGGCGTTATTGGGGTGCTTGAAAACCACGAGCCTAGTGAGATAAGCATCGTGTCGGCGCGCGATCCGTTATCGCCGTATGTCGAGACATCGAGGATATTTATCTCGATGATCATTTCACACCGAGAGTGATCCATCGGAGGAGTAGATAATCATGATGTTTTTTTTGAAGGCGCGTCGTATGTACGTATATATATTAACTCTTTTATTGCTTTCTTTCTTGTTTTTGTTTAAATAGTTGTAGTCTTAGTTGTAAATTATATGTACGGTTTATAACTTAACCATATGTATATTATTAGTGATGATGTTTTTTTTTTATTTCGTATTTTTAAAAGTATTATCTTTTTATTACATATTTAAATCTATCGGGAATTATTTTTACAACCCGTAATAATTTTAACAAATATTCCGCAACTTGGGTAGATTTTATTTCTATTTATTTTATTTTCTTTTATGTGTGACATCCTCAAAGGGTGTTACATTAGTTAATATCGAGCCCAAGTTAGAGTCTTTTGGGGTTGTGGTTGGGTACATTTTTGTTTGTCTTTGTGTGATTCTCTGTGATCTTTGTGATTTATATCCTTTTGGAAATATCTTAAAGGATGTATCGACTTTGTTTTGTTATGTTTGAAGAAAGGAGATGGCTGGTAGAGCGAGAGGACGTGCTAACGTAAATCGAGATGAGGACCCGATGTTGGTTCTTCTTGAGGCTATGCGGCGGATGGTGAAGTGATTACTCGACAAAATTTGAGAAGCGACCAATGACAAGATGCTACGACGAGATGCCCTAAATTTATCTGAATTTAGGCGTCATAATCCGCCACAATTTAGAGGCGAGGTGGATCAGGAGAAAGCGAGTCGGTGGATGCAAGATTTAGAGAGAATATTTGAGGGGATGAGATGTACGGATGAAAAGAAAGTGACTTATCTTGTTTTCATCTTTGAGAGGAGATCTGAGAACATTGGTGGAGAGGAATCCGCCGAGTGTTGCAAAAGTGAAGGGGTGAGATCACTTGGGAAGTATTTTCTAATACTTTTCGGATAAATATTTTCTGCAAGTGCTAGGCATGCCAAGGAAATGGAATTTCTTGGGTTGCGACAGGGGAATATGACGGTGAATGAGTATGCCACAAAATTTGAGAGTTTATCTCAATTCTCAGATTATGCTCAGACACGACAAGATGATGTGTGGAGATGCGGGAAGTTTGAATCAGGTTTGAGGGGGGCTGAAACGAGGAGTAGTATCTTTGAGGATGACTCAGTTTCATGCTTTGGTGGATGCTTGTGCTCGACTTGAAGAGTTAGAGCCATCTAGAGATCAGAGGAATCGGAATTTTGGACCGACAAGGTTCCAGAGAGGTGGAGGTAGTAATGCAAATCGGTTTCAGCGTAAGCCGTATACCAGACCAACAGGAAGTCAATCTCAACGACCATCTGTTAGTGGAAGTGCAAGTGGTAGTGGAGCTGGACAGAGGGTGGCGTTTACGCCAACATGTTTTAAGTGCGGGAAGAAAGGTCATATTTCTCCCGAGTGTACGGTTAAAGGTGCAGTTTGTTTCAATTGTAAACAACACGGGCACATAGCAAAAGATTGTCCACAGTAGGAGAGAAAACACAACATTCGGTATGTTAAAGCTAATCGGCAAAAATGCGGAAGTACTCAACCGAGATACGGAGGACAGTATATACAATGGTGGGATCGAGATTTCTAAGTCGATGATCTTATTCGGGAGAAGGAGACATTGGAGGTAATCTTACGTGTCTTGTATGACTCGGGTGCTACACACTCTTTTATTGCATATGATTGTGTGGAAAGGTTGAAGTTGCCTATGTCTTCTCTGAATGTTATGTTGAATGTATCTACACCAAGCTGCTAAACTGTAGTTACTTCTAAGATCTGTTTGGATTGTCCTATTGTTGTGAAGGGCCGTTTGTTTTTGGTTGATTTGATTTGTTTGCCTCTCATTGAGATAGATGTAATCTTAGGGATGGGAATTTGGTTATGTTCTAACCATATCCTTATAGATTGTGCAAAGAAAACTATAGTTTTTCCTAAGGAAGAAGAGTCTGGATTCTTAAGCTGCTTTGTTAAGGTCAAATCTTTATTGAGAGATGGAGCGCGGGGATATACGGTATTGTCTTCTCTAGAAGTTAAGAATGAGAAGGATGTGAATACTATTCTGTTGTCAACGATTTTCGGACGTTTTCTGAAGATGTGCACTGGTTTCTGCTTTGAGCGGGAGATCGAATTTTCAATTGATTTAGTGCAGGGACGGGTCCTATCTCAATTGCACCATATCGTATGTCGCCGGTAGAGTTGGAGGAGCTGAAAAAGCAATTGGTGGAAGCTGTTGGAGAAAGAATTTTGTACGACCTAGTGTTTCCCCGTGGGGTGCACCGATACTTTTGGTCAAGAAGAAGGATGGAACGTCGCGACTTTGTGTGGACTATCGGCGGTGAACAAGGACTGTCAAGAATAAATATCCGCTTCCAAGAATCGACGATTTGATGGATCAATTGAGAGGAGGCTGTGATATTTTCCAAGATAGATCTACGATCGAGGTTATCACCGGTCGTGTAAAAGGGGAAGATGTGCGCGCTTTTCGAACTCGTTATGGACATTATGAGTATCGGGTAATGCCATTCGGGGTGACGAATGCTCTGCCATATTTATGGATTATATGAACGGGATATTTCGTCCGTATCTAGACAGATTTGTCGTTGTCTTTATCGATGACATTCGATCTATTCTAGATCGAAGGAAGAGCATCTTTGAACATCTAAGTGTTATTCTTGATTTTGAGGGAGAAACGGTTGTATGCGAAGTTGTCTAAGTGTGAGTTCTGGTTAGAAGAAGTTCAATTTCTTGGTCACGTAATTTCTAAAGAAGGTATAGCGGTGGACCCATCGAAAGTGGAAACTGTTTTACGGTGGGAGAGACCTAAGACGATATGAAGTTCGAAGTTTTGTTGGACTTCTTGGTTATTATCGGAGATTTATCGAAGGTTTTCCAAGATTGCTTTGGACCGCTTACACAACTTACGAGGAAAAGTCAAGCTTTCGAATGGACGGAAGAACGTGAAGCTAGTTTTCAAGAGTTGAAGAAAAGGTTAACAACTGCGCCGGTGTTAATCCCAGATTCGACGAAATCTTTCGATGTGTATTGTGACGCTTCTTATCAAGGACTAGGATGCGTGTTGATGCAAGACCGGAATGTGGTGGCGTATGCTTCTCGACAATTGAAGATTCATGAAAAGAATTATCCTACGCATGATTTGGAATTGGCTGCGGTAGTTTTTGCTTTGAAGATATGGAGACACTTTCTCTATGGAGCAACGTTCAACATTTTCAGTGATCACAAGAGTTTGAAGTACTTGTACGACCAGAAGGAATTGAATATGAGGCGGCGAAGGTGGTTGGAATTTACGAACGATTACGATTTTCAACTTTTATACCACCCTGGTAAAGGCGAATGTCGTGGCCGATGCCTTAGCAGGAAGATTATTAGTGTTTCTGCGCTAATGATTAAAGAAAAGAGCTCATTGAACAGTTTAGAGATGAGTGGTCATTTGTTGAGTTGAAACCGGGGAAGATCTGTGTTAGCATGGTTACTATCTCGAGCGAGCGATGGAAGACATAAAGGAAAAGCAAAATGCCGATAAATTTTTGCAAGGAATAAGGGAGCGAGATGAAACAAGGCGAGACACTAGAGTTCAAGGAAGGAGCGATGGAATTACGAGATTTCGGGGTAGAGTCTGTGTTCCTCGTGCAGAGAGCGAGAAGATATATTGTGAAACATGCCCGTACTAGTCTATTGAGTATGCATCCGGGCATAACAAAGATGTATCAAGACTTGAAGAAGTTATTCGGTGGCATGGAATGAAGGGTGATGTTGTTAGATGCGTGTCAACTTGTCTAGTTTGTCAAAAGTCGAAAGTTGAACACCAAAGACCAGTGGGATGTTGCAACCATTATCGATTCGAGAATGGAAATGGGACAGACATTTCTATGGATTTCGATTCTTGGTTTGCCAAAGACAAGGAGAGGTCATGACGCAATATGGGTTATAGTCGATAGACTTACGAAATCGGCTCATTTCTTACCGATCAATATTTAATATTAATTGGAAAGATTAACCCAGTTGTACATCAGTGAAATTATCGGACTACATGGTATGCAAACAAGTATAATTTCGATCGTGATCAGAGGTTTACGTCAAGATTTTGGCGAAGTCTACAAGAAGCTATGGGAACTAAGTTACGGCGAGTTCGGCGTATCATCCATGGTGACGGTCGGTGAAAGAACTATACGATCTTTGGAGGATTTATTGCGTGCTTGTGTTTTGGAACAACGGGGAAGTTGGGATGAATTTTTATCTTTGATAGAATTCACCTACAACAATAGTTTTCACGCGAGCATTGGAATGGCACCTTATGAAGCATTGTATGGAAGACGATGTCGAGCGCCGTTATCTTGGTATCAAGATGGAGAAAGTATGTTGTTGGGCCGGAGCTTGTACAACAAACTACGGATAAAGTTAAGATGATACAAGAAAAGATGAGGACGACGCAAAGCAGACAAAAGAGTTACGCGGATAGCGAAGACGACCTCTTGAGTTTGAGGAGGGTGAGCATGTATTTCTGAGAGTTACTCCTACGACTGGTGTCGGAAGAGTGATTAAGTCTAAGAAGCTTACTCCTAAATTCATTGGACCATATCAGATTATCCGACGTATAGGCCCTGTAGCATATCAGATTTCTTTGCCGCCGTTTCTATCTAATTTGCATGATGTGTTTCATGTGTCTCAGTTACGGAAGTATATGCAGATCCGACACATGTTATACAATCAGATGACGTACAGTTAAAGGAGAATTTGACTTACGAAACTTTACTGTCGGGATAGAGAGACGAGAAAGGTAAAGCGACTTCGAGGAAGATGATCGAGTGGTAAAAGTTATATGGAATGATGTGACGGGTGAAGCTACTTGGGAAGCTGGAAGATAAAATGAAGGATCAGTATCCTCATTTGTTTGGATGAACATCAAATTTCGAGGACGAAATTTTTATTTGTTGAGGGGAGTGTTGTAACGCCCCGATTTTTAGAAAATATTTGAATGTCTTGTTTTACTGTTTTTCATGCTTTTGTATGAATGACATTTGTGTCCCTATTTTTGTTCTTGAATTTTGTATGAAAACAACTACGATAATACTGAGGTTCAAATTTTATTTGATCGTTTTACGTAGTTTGCTTGAGACGGTAAAATAAAAATTTTTACGAACTCTTGTATTAATTTTTACGAAAGATATACTGACTAAATAATCTTCTTTGGATATTTTATTTGAGCGTTTTGGACGATTACCTACGTTGTGGGAAAAAAGGGGAAATGGCCCGTTACGTCGAGCAACGTCTTGTTTTCTCTGTTTTTGTCTGTTTTTAATTGTTTTCTTCTTGATTTAATGCGAGAAAATGCATGCGTGATTTTATATGAACTTTTTGTGTGATTTGCTCGAAGGCGGGAAAATAATATTTTCGGGCCGGGGAAAAATCTTATTTGATTATTTAGAATTGGGGGATCTTACTTAACTTAGATTCTAAATGAGACTAAAAATAATCTTTTAATTTTTAGGATTTAAGCTTGTCAAATAAAATAATTTTATATTATTATAATATTATTTTATTAGTCGGTATGTTTTAGTAATGATGGACAGGAAATATTTTGCGGGACCCCACAGTGTGAAACGGTTAGATCGGTAGCTTAATTAATCACCGTAAATTTGTAGAACTTTCGAACAGTGACTCGACTAGGTGACTCGTGAGCATTTATTACGCGGTGTGACTAAGCCATGTGAGTCATGGGAACCAACCAATGAGAATTAGGCTTGCTCACCAAGGCTTAATCTTAGCCTTTGATTCATCCAATGGCTTGGATGAAGCCAAGCAAGGTGCCCACCTTGCACCCCACATCAAGTTCACGGCCAAGAGGCCTTTGGTGACCAAAAGATCACTTTGTCTTCATCACTTTTCTCTCTTCTCTCTCATCAAGAACCCTAGCCACCATTCTTGCCCATTTTCTCCACCATATTCGGCCAAGCTCATTTCCTAACCATCCAACCATCCAAAAATTTTTCTAACCAAGTTTCCTTAATCTAAACACCATTCTAAGAACCTTTGTAGTTGGGAGTTTCTTCAAATTCTTCCATCTAAGGCTTGGAAACCAACCTTGGAAGTTTTACCTAGAAGGTGAAATTTCATACTTTTCTTTTCTTTCTTCTTTTTCAAAGTTCTAAGCCATGATTTTTCCATGGTTTAGCTTCTTTTCATGGTTAGTAACATGTAGGTTTTGTTTGAAATTTTTAGGTGTTTGGTGGAGTGAAAACCGTGACCTAGGAGGTGAGAAAGCAAGCTTTTTGTCTTCATTTAAGGTAAGAGGAAGACAATTCTTATCATCCCTTGATGGTGGTAAGAAGATGAGTTGTTTGTAGAATCCATAAGGATTCGGTTGTGGTGTGTTTATTGATGTGTATTTGTTAATTTTTGTGGTTGCTAGTAGCTTAAGTGTTATGTGTTAGTAGCTTTCTTATTTGGTAATTGTAATAATTTTGCATGCCTAATAGCTTTTGATTGTATGTCTATAAGCTTTAAATTAGGTTTATGTGTTAGAAATATTTTGCATATGTTAGAAATATTTTGCATGTGTTAGAGATATAAATGCATGTATTAGAATTGTATGATAAGGTTTAGGATGTGAATAACATGTGTAAGTTTGCATGAGTGTTCCAAAGAACACAATCCAATAGCTCACGGCAATGACAAGTTTGGAGGACCAAAATGTTCTCTTGATTTTTCCTAAAGTGTAGCTTAATTAACCTAGGAGAATCAAGAAAGTTTCTAATTGATTTGATCAAAGAAAAATGCATTTAGAAATCAAATGGTACAAACTTAGTATTTTGGGCCAACATGCCTAAAGGATTAAATTGAATATAGATAACTATTTTCTAAAATGATTTAATGAACTTAGACTATAGAATACATTTGATATGATTTAAAAGGTGAAAGACATTTTGGAAATCAAATGCAAAAGTTTTATAAAATTCGGCCAACATGCCACTATAGGAATTCATGATTTTAAAAACTTGTTTCTAAACCTTTTTCAATTAAAAGAAACAATACAAGTTAAGAAGAAATTTTCTATAATAATTTATGAAGGAACCAATTGATTAGAAGTAAGTCTAAAGGGTTAAAATTCATAATTTTATCATTAGGAAGGAAATACGATAATGTTAAGAAATTTTCTAACATATAGCTCACTTTCGGTTTTGAAGCATGTTAGAGATTTCAAAAAAGAATTTAATGAAATGGTTAAAAATTAGGTAAATAGAAATTTTATGGAAAATTTAGAAAATCATTATTATAAATTTATAAACAAAATCTTTGTCAATTTTTAGTAAAAATTGAACCTATAGGATAGTCAAAATATCCTAATGACGATGTATACGGTATGAAAAATTATTCTACGTAGTTTAAATGTACTAAATATTATTTCTATCTGTTTAAATGGTAATTTTAAAGGCATTCGAATAAGAAAATGATTTAAAAATCCTACGCGATTGAGAAACGTATTAAAAATGCTACGCGATTTTAAAAACAGGAAAAATATCTTTACCCGATTTTTAAACGTTTGTAAAAACGACGAGATTTCAAAAACGCGATAAAATTTCTACGCGATTGGCCGATTTACCGTATTTATTTTTATTTGTCGGGAAAATGTGAACCGTCTGAGGTTTTGAGGTTATTTATTTGTCGGGAAAAAGTGAACCCGTCTGAGGGCTTTACGCCATTGAGGGCATATATTTCTATCTTAAGGGCATTTTTGTAATTTCATATATTTGGAATTATGTTTTGTCTTTATACCGATTTTTGGTGTTTTGGGTTGTGAGGCGAATCACATCGTGTTGTCGATGCGATAAGTGTAGTGTAGTTTATTGTTCTAATAAACTTGGAGACTTTAGTGTACGGGATCCCACATGTGGACGAGTTGGTAGCTCCGTGGGCCAGTAGTAAGCGATAGCACACTAATGTACTCGACATTCACTATATTTAATCGAGGTTTGTAAAGTCTAGTAGTACATTGCCTATAGTGCCACAACGGGAGACTGTGAACTATACTACGCCTGGATGGTAGATTCCCAGTGTCGTAGGCTATTGACGCAACGTGTGATCGCGTAATAGTTGGTTGGGCAGCCGTGGTACTAATAGATTTTGCAAGTCATTCTCTCTGATATCTGTTTGGGTTTAGCTCCATGGAGTAGGGTTGTGTTTTGGTGTATTTGATTTTATCTTGGATAATATTCCATTTTCCTCTATTTATCTTTATCTGGTAACATCTTGGATGTTTTTACATTTTCTCTATTTGTATTTATCTGATAATTTTTATGTTAGTTGTCTATTTCTTATCTTATTTTATCGTGAGATTGATTTATACGTATGAATTTCTTTATTTGTGTTATATACGTGATGTTCGAAACACTAGGATATTTAATATGTATTCTTGTTATAGCTTATTCGTATTGTATGAAGTGTGTAGTAGTTATTTGTCGTCTTCTTATTTGCCATGTTGTGATGATTTTATGTTGTCTTACCTCTTTATTGTATGTGTCTATTCTCTATTTATTTTTATGCGGTAAAGAGTTTGAAGAGGAAGAAGAGGAACAACCTCTTGAGATCGTGTACCATGAGGAAGAGGGAGATCGGCGAGGCCGACGATCGGTTTACGAGCAAGAACCATCCGATCATCCATACCCTCTGGATTGATTGTGTGGAGGATGGCGACGCCTTTGCATTTTTGGGATTCGTAGAGCTGGTATTCCATGGAGGTGATCGGCTTGGCATTTACGAGGAGATCGTGCTTACATTACCTATCTTTGGACGTATGATTTGTGATTCTACGTCATCGGTTTGATGGAGATCCGATTTCGACACATGACGCTTTTTACGCATTTAGAGTTACCCTTATCCATTAGGCGTTATTGGGGTCTTGAAAACCACGAGCCTAGTGAGATAAGCATCGTGTCGGCTGCGCGATCCCGTTATCGCCGTATGTCGAGACATCGAGGGATATTTATCTCGATGATCATTTTCACCAGAGTGATCCATCGAGGAGTAGATAATCATGATGTTTTTTTGAAGTAGCGTCGGCGTATGTACGTATATATATTAACTCTTTTATTGCTTTCTTTCTTGTTTTTGTTTAAATAGTTGTAGTCTTAGTTGTAAATTATATGTACTGTTTATAACTTAACCATATGTATATTATTAGTGATGATGTTTTTTTTTATTTTTATTTTCCGTATTATCTTTTTATTACATATTTACAATCTATCGGGAATTATTTTTTACAACCCGTAATAATTTTTTTATTACTTGGGTAGATTTTATTTCTATTTATTTTATTTTCTTTTATGTGTGACATCCTCCAAAGGGGTGTTACACTTTTTCCCAAATTTGAAAAAGAAAATGAAACATCTGAGGAACTTTTCATGACTTTTGGGTAACTTTTTTCTTAATTTAGGTACCTAAGTGCAAAATCTGGATAACTTTTCAAGAGTTTTGGGTTATTTTATCCCTAACTTTTCTTGACTTTTGAGTAACTTTTTTCCTAATGTGGGTACCAAAGTGCAAAATCTGAGAAACTTTTCATGACTTTTGTATAAATTTTTTACCAAATTATGGTAAGAAAGTGTAAAATCTAGGTAACTTTTCCTAAGTTTTGAGTAACATTTTCTTAATTTGGGTGACAAAGTACAAAATTCTGTGTAACTTTTCATGACTTTAGGGTTACATTTTTTTTCCTAATTTGGGTTTTAAAATACAACATCTAGGTAACTTTTTATGAGTTTTGGGTGACTTTTTCCTAACTGGGTTAAGAAAGTCCAAGGGAAGTTGGCAGCCAAGGGAAGAAAAAGGGAAGAAGAAAAAGGAAGTAAGAAAGTGAAGAAATTCAAGAATCAAGACTTGATAAGCTAGGGAATTGGGGTAGGGGTTTTGCTTTCATACTACTCATCTTTTCTATGGAATTTGAGTTAAAATTCTAGTTCTTACTTAAGCAGTAGTCACGACCAAAGTGAATAAAAATGAGATTCATTGTTTTCAATTTGTGATTCTTTTTCTATTGAACCTTGGATATAGTTTGTGAAATTGTTTTCATGAAATTCATGGCCAAATATTGTTTTAATGACTCATGGCCAAAAACAAGAAGTAGATGGAAGAAATATGCTCATTTTATTTCATTCTTGCTACTCTTATTGATGTAATATTTTGTTGTTGTTGTTGCCGTATTATTTTGTTGTTGTATTATTCTGCTGTGTTGATGAAGTTTATGGTCAAATTATGCTTGGTTGTTGGCCACGATTAAATGCCTTGTTTTAGGGCAGAATTTGTTATGCTTTTATTGATTGGAATTGTGGTTTGAATTGTGATAGAAAATGAAGACAAAATGCAACCCTATCTGTGGTTGAATTTTGAATGCATTTGTGCTTGAATTTTTAGCTTGAATTATGATTAATAATCAAGGCAGAATGCTGCCTCATTGTGACTAGAATTGTGCTATTATTTTACATGATATTTTGGCTTGAAATGTGGTAAAAACTTATGGTAGCAATCAGTCCTGTTTTGACCATGGCTTAAATGCATTTGTATCATGCATTGATACCAAGTCTTGAATAAAAATGCAAAGCTTGAATTGTACATAATTTTCATACTTGTTGAATAAATTAAGATGGTGCTAATATGATTCTTAGCTGTGGCACACTTTAAACAATGGTGTTTAATATTGATTAATTGTGGTACTATAAGTTTAAGAAGAAATCCTAGCATTAGAACTCTTGAATTGACCATATTGGTCTTGAGTTGGCCATATATGCCAAATTGAAATCCTAGGAGATATGGTAATCTCTATATTGCATCCAATGTTTAAATGCTTAAAATGTGCTTGAATGTGTGGAAAATTTGCTTAAGAGATAATTGTATGGTTAAGTCAGCTTATTTATGCTCAATTTGATATTTGGATACCTTTGGTATGGTTCACTTGTTGAGAATCTATGAAAAATGATTAATGAAATAAGTCATGTATTTGATGTTTATTAGAGAATATATTGCTCCTTGGTTTGTCAAGTTGAGTTAAATACTTCGAATTTATATTGCTTATTTGAATGTAAAGTTGAGCTACTTGATGTGGATATTAGTATTTGCTCCCTTAATTTTTTAAGGTAGAGTTAGAATGGAAATTGTATTGTGATTGAATATTCATACTCATAGAATTTGTGATTGAATTGAATATGAGAATGCTATTCCCATCATATGAGTATCCTTTTTGTATTTGAATAGATTTGGCATTTTGCCACATGTGAATTTGTTTGGGCATTAGTGAATTCTAGAGTTGATCCTCTGTGAAGGAAGAGTATCCAGAATTCCATTAGAATTATAGAGATTAACCTCTGTGAGGAAGGAGATCTTATATTCTTAAAATTCTTCACTAGTTTCCTCACTTGCCCTAGTTTCCCTTATGTATGCAATGATATCTGAAATAGTTCTGCATGACACATGTTTGTTAGTGTTATAAATAGGTTGGAATGAACCAACCTGAAAGCAGACTATTTCCAAGCTAAATAGGATACTCAGAATAATTTTGTGTGACACACGCTTGGTAGTATTATAGATAGGTTAGAATGTACCGACCTGAAAGCAGGTTATTACCAAGTTAGAATTTAGGTTATGTGAGGTGACCTAGTTCTGTGAGAAGTAGCACTAGATAATGAGCACTGAGAAGAATTTGAAATTGAATTTAACATTATTCAGAGTAGTTCTATGTGACACAAGTGGAAGTGTCCTAAATAGGTTGGAGTGTACTGACCTGAAAGCAAACTATTGACAAGTGATTTAAATGAGCATTATGAGATTTGGTTTATTTGTTAAATTATGTTTCTTATTTGAAAATATGTTTATGAAAATATTTGTGAATGTCATACTATGACTTTGATATGCTGTAAGAATCATTGCATGAGTTTGATATCAAGGTTCTTGTTTGGTAAGGTTGTAAAATTGTGTTGTTAGACAATAAACATTTTTGGATAACTATTAATAACTGGATTTCTACCTCGCGAAGATGAAGGATTGGATTTGGCTTTTGCCACCTTCCTACTTTACAAAATGAGTTTTGAAATGTTTTTTCTCTGAAGTAGTTGAAAATATTATGATGACATGTATTTTTAATAGTACTACTGAGAATTCTAAGAATTCTCACCCCATTTTGTTTATATTCCATGATATTTCCAAGAACGTAATTAGTAATTATATTAAGGATGTTACACAAAGTGCTAAATCTAGTAACTTTACATGAATTTTTGGTAACTTGTTTTGCCAATTTGGGAATCAAGGAGCAAAATTTGGCTAGCTTTCCATGAGTTTTTAGCAACATTTTTCCATATTTGGATAACAAACTGCAAAATCAAGTAACTTTTCATGACTTTTGAATTACTTTTTCCCTAATTTGGGTACCAGAGTGTAAAATTTAGGTAACATTTCATGAGTTTTTGATAACTTTTTTTTTCTAATTTGGTAAACAAAGTGTAAAATCTGGGTAACTTTGTATGACTTTTGGGTAACGTTTTTGCCAATTTGGGAACCAAAGTGTAAAATTTGGATACCCTTCATTTGTTTCTAGAAACTTTTTTCCAAATTTAGGTAACAATGTGCAAAAATTAGGTAACTTTTCATGAGCTTTTGGTAATTTTTTTCTAATTTGGGTAACAAAGTGTAAAATACGGGTAATTTCCCGTAAGTTTTTAGCAACATTTTTCTTTATTTAGGTAACAAACTGTAAAATTTGGGTAACTTTTCATGACATGTAGGTAACTTTTTTGCCAATTTGGGCACTAAAGTGCGAAATCTATGAAACTTTTCATGACTTTTTGTTACATTTTTTTCTTAAATTTGGGTAAGAAAGTACAACATCTAAGTAACTATTCGTGTATTTTGGTAAATTTTTTTCGTAATTCAGATACCAAAGTGCAAAATCTAGGTATCTTTTCATGACTTTTTGGTAACTTTTTTTCTAAATTTAGATAACAAAGTGCAAATTTTGTATAACTTTTCATGAATTTTTGGTAATTTTTTTTCCTAATTTGGGAAACAAAGTCTAACATCTGGGTAACTTTTCAAGAATTTTAAGTAACTTCTTTCCTAATTTGGGTACCAATGTGACAAATCTAGGTAACTGTCTAAGAGTTTTAGGTTACTTTTCTTCCTAATTTGGGTAACAAAATATAAAATATAAGTAACTTTTCATGAGTTTTGGATAACTGTTTTCCTAATTTGGGTACCAAAGTGAAAATCTTGGTAACTTTTCATGAGTTTAGAGTAACTTTTTCCTAAATATGGGTAAGAAAGTGCAACATATAGGTAACTTTTCATAACTTGTGGGTAACTTTTTTACCAATTTGGGAACCAAAGCATAAAATTTGGGTAACTTTTCATTAGCTTTGGTTGACTTTTTTCTAAATTTGGGTAACAAAGTGAAAAAGTTTGGTAACTCTTTTTTAGTTTTGGGTAATTTTTTTCCTAATTTAGGCAACAAAGGGAAAAAATTGGGTAACTTTTTATGCCTTTTGGGTAACTTTCTTCAAATTTGGCTGACAAAATGAAAAACTTGGGTAACTTTTTCACAAAATCTTGTAATAAAGCGCAACATCTAAGTAACATTTCATGATTTTTGGGTAATTTTTTTTTCAAATTTGGCTAACAAAACGCCAAATCTGGGTAACTTTTCATGACTTTTGGGTAAGTTTTTTTTCCAAATTTGGGAAAGAAAGTGTAACATTTGAGAAACTTTTCATGTCTTTTTGGTAACTTTTTTCTTAATTTGGGTACCAAAGTTCAAAATATGGAAAAAAAATTAGGATTTTTAGGTAACTTTTTCTCAAATTTAAGTATAAAAGCTCAAAATCTGGGCAACTTTTCATGACTTTTGGATAACTTTTTCCCAAATTTGGGTAAGAAAGTGCAACATATGGTTAGCTATTTTTGTCTTTTTGGTAACTATTTTCCTAATTTGGGTACCAAATTGCGAAATCAAGGAAACTTTTCATAAGTTTTGGATAACTTTTTTCCAAATTTGGGTAACAAAGTACAAAATCTGGGTATCTTTTCATGAGCTTGGGTAACTTTTTTTTGTAATTAGGGTAACAAAGTACAAAATTTGAGTAACTTTTCAAGACTTTGTGGTTACTTTTTTAGTAATTTTGATTAAAAAAAGTGCAAAATTTTGAAAACTTTTCATGAGTTTTGGGTAACTTTTTTCTTAAAATAGGTACGAAATAGCAACATCTACATACTTTTCAAGTGTTTTGGGTTACTTTTTTTTCCTAATTTTGGTAATAAAGTACAAAATCTGGATAACTTTTCATGAGTTTTGGGTAATTTTTTTCCTAATTTGGGTTACAAATTGCAAAATATTGGTAACTTTTCATGACTTTTGGGTAGCTTTTTTCATAATTTGGACGCTAAAGTGCAAAATCTGAATAACTTTTCATGAATGTTGGGTAACTTCCTCAAAAATTTAGGAAAGAAAATGCAACATCTGGGTAACTATTCATGACTGTTAGGTAACTTTTTTCCTAATTTGGATACTAATGTGCAAAATCTGACTAACTTTTCCTGAGTTTTTGGTAACTTTTTACAAATTTGGGTTAGAAAGTGTGAAATCTGGGTAACTTTTCATGAGTTTTTAGTAACTTTTTGCCTAATTTGTATACAATGTGTAAAATCTAAGTAAATTTTCATGAGTTTTGGGTTACTTTTTTTCCTAATTTTGGTAACAAAGTGCGAAATCTTAGAAACTTTTCTTGAGTTAAAGGTAACTTTTTTCCTAATTTGGATACCAATGAGCAAAATTTGGATAACTTTTCAGGAGTTTTAGGTTACTTTTTTTCCTAATTTTGGTAAGAAAGTGTAGTAACTTTTCATGAGTTTTTGGTAACTTTTTTTCCTAATTTGGGTTTCAAAGTGCAAAATCTAGGTAACATTTCCTAAGTTTTGGGTAATTTTTTTTTTCTAATTTGGGTAACAAAGTGCTAAATCTGGATAACTTTTAATGATTTTTGGGTAACTTTTTTGCTAATTTGGAAACCAAAGTGTAAAATCTGGGTAACTTTTCATGAATTTTTGGTAAATCTTTTCCAAATTTTAGGTAACAAAGTGCAAAATGTGGTTGACATTTCATGACTTTTGGGTAACTTTTTCTCCTATTTGGGAACTAAAGTGCAAAATCTGGGAAACTTTTCATGAGTTTTCGGTGACTTTTTCCTAACTAGGGTAACAATGTCTAATATTTGGGTAATTTTTTAAATCTTTTGGGTAACTTTATTCCTAATTTGGGTATCATAGAGCAAAATTCAGGTAACTTTTCAAGAGTTTTGGATTACTTTTTTCCTAATTTTGGTAACAAAGTACAAAATCTGAGTAACTTTTTTTGATTTTTAGATAACTTTTTTCTTAATTTGGGTACCAAAGTGCAAAATCTAAGTAACATTTCTTGAGTTTTAGGTAATTTTTTTTTCTAATTTGGGTAACAAAGTGTTAAATCTGGGTAACATTCGAACACACAAGACACGCATGTCGTAGGTGTGTCCCCGTGTGTCTGTATCGCACGTGTTCGACACGCGGACACGCCTCCTAAACGGCATGTCCATGCTTCATAGCTTTTGGGTAACTTTTTTCCTAATTTGAGTAACAAAGTCCAACATCTTGGTAACTTTTGATTAGTTTTGGGTAACTTTTTTCCTAATTTAGGTACCAAAGTGCATAATTTGGGTAACATTTCATGAGTTTTTGATAATTTTTTTCCTAATTTGGATAACAAAGTGCAAAATCTAGGCAACTTTTCATGACTTTTGGGTAACTTTTTTCCTAATTTGGGTATCAAAGTGTAAAATATGGGTCATTTTTCTTAAGTTTTGAGAAACATTTTTTCCTAATTTTGGTAACAAAGTACAAAATTTGGATAACTTTTCTTAAATTTTGCGTTACTTTTTTCTTAATTTGGGTATCAAAGTGTAAAATCTAGGTAACTTTTCATGAGTTTTGAGTAACTTTTTTCCTAATTTGGGTAACAAAGTCCAACATCAGGGTAACTTTTTTTCTAATTGGATACCAAAGTGTAAAATCTGGGTAACTTTTCATGAGTTTTGGATAATTTTTTTCCTAATTTTGGGTAACAAAGTGCAACATCTGGATAACTACTCATGACTTTTGGGTAATTTTCTTCCTAATTTGGGTATCAAAGTGCAAAATCTGAGTAACTTTTCATGACTTTTGGGTAACTTTTTTGCTGATTTGGGAACCAAAGTACAAAAGCTGTGTAACTTTTTATGACTTTTGGATAACTTTTTTCCTAATTTGGATATTGAAGTGTAAAATTTGGATAACTTTTCATGACTATTGTTATCTTTTTTGCCAAATTGGGGAACCAAAATGTAAAATTTGAGTAACTTTTCAATACTTTGGGTAACTTTTTTCCCAATTTGAGTAACAAAATGTAAAATCTAGATAACTTTTCATGTGTTTTGGGTAACTTTTTTTCCAAATTTCAATAATAAAGTCTCAAATCTAGATAACTTTTCCTCATTTTTGGGTGACTTTTTTACTATTATAGGTAACTTTTTTTAACAATGGCAAGTAACTTTTGTTTTTTATCCTATTAACATTCAAGTAACACTTCATTGTATAATAACACTTTTATTGGATTCAAGCTACTTTATTATATTTATTGATCCATAACTGAATTAGGTTTTTTTCCAGTTTTCATTTTTCAAAACAAATCCAATTCAATTCATTTTAAAACTAATTAATATTTTTTTCCATCAATGCGGTCGATTTTGTTACCATATCTTCTCCAATCCAAACTAATCTAAGTCAATAATATGTTTACATTCTACTCAACTGCACATGTCATTATTTTCAGGCCAATATTATATTCTCCAAGTGATTGTAATATACCAAATGCGAGTGTAGTCAACTACACTCATATCCCCCCTCCAAATCAATGCCTTTGATTCTTGAGTCCATTCATGGGCACTCCATCAAAATGGATATATGTCATTCCTACCATGTTCCATACAATCCACATGCACAAATTATCATTTATCAAATAATAGAATCAAATCTAATTTATAAGCAATACAACTAAATTTATATAGCATAGATTCACTGTCATATTAATACACAAATCCACCATCCAAGGTCAAACTGCAAATATGTAATTGAAAATCTGTGAATGATAATAAAGTTAATTATTAGTTCACGATGGCACAAAGGAAAACTAACTAAAAAACTAACACCTCTATAGCAATCTAAACTTGATCACATACACCATAAAAATCAACTCAATTGTTTGCCACCCTTGCTTCTCTTTGCCATCGATCTCGTGATGCAACCATACCTTTCACGTCTTTCAGGTATATTACCAATTTCACTACCTACTTTGCCTTGCACACAATATTCTTACTTCAATGCATTACAAAAGAGAACTCAAAACAAAATAAATTCTAAATAAACACACAAATAAAACTCAAATTTTAAACTCATACATACATTAACTATGCCAAGACCATGTGCTTCCACTTGCTCTTACACCACCCTCTTATGCTTATGCTTGCGTGGGTAGTTTGCATCAATCGCTGCACCACTGACTTTTGCCTCTGCCTTCAACGTCAATCTTAGTTGTTGTCCCTTCCTTATGACTGCCATTAGCCTCAATTTCATAACTAACCAAGGCCATTTCCACCTTGGCCTCAGGTTCTAGCCCTCTGGGGCTCCCACCCTTATCAACCTTATCAATAGTAAAGAAATTCATCAACTCGTATCGCAATATGTCAAAACTCTTGATTTGATCTTCCACGTACCCTGATAGCTTATCAATGTCACTCTTCAAATTAATTACAAACTTCTCCAACACTTCTAACTGATAGATAACAGACTGTAAGGCCAACTAAACGAATTTTACCTAATTAAATTTTAGGTACTTAATTTATTGGACAAACATGGCATGGAAATTCAACAAATTAGGTAAGTTTGGATCATACATTCTTTGAAATCATTACAGCCTCTCACGTCGGAATGATTTCCCTTTTAAGGTTTAGGGTTTACCTTCTAGATTCCAGCCACAACGGAGAAGAATGTTGCAACGCGATCAAAACCCGTTCAACCTTTTAGGGTTCCTCCATGTGATGATGTTGTTGATAATCTCTCTTTAAACCCTTGAAACAATTCGACTCAAGAGTGGAAAATTTTTTTTTCCTTTTCAACCAATATCTAATGAATAAAGTATATTCTTTTCTTCCACCCCAATTCCAATATATAAAAAATTCACTTACTCCCCTCAAAAAAGGGTGTACGAAGTGTTTCCCTGTCGTTATGTTTGGATTGGTGGGATTGAGTGGAATGGAAAGGAATGAAATGGAATAAAATAGATATAGGTTCCATTATTTGATTATGTTAAAAAAGGATGGAATGTGATGAAAGTAGGTGGGATGGAATCCATCCCATCCCACCAGAAACATCCCACCAGAAACCATCAATTTTGTTCCCTCCCAATTTGGGGGGCATGAAATGGAATCATTTTTTATTATTATTATAATTAAAATTTTACTTAATTAACCTCATGACACACTGCTGCTTCCATCTTTGCTCTCCCTCACTCGAGATCGACGCTGCAAGTCCATAACCCTCATCATCAAATCACCATTCACCCTCACGGCAACACCTTCTTCGACGCACAAGCTTTAACCAGTGGGCAAACCTTTTTGTCCTACTGTTAGACTATTTGTGTACTGCAAGTGCACGGGTCATTCAAGTAATACATATACGGAGTATAAGTTCGTTCCCACGAGAATATATGGTTTCCATTACTAAGTAACAACCAATAGCTTAGCTAAATTCTATCCAAGAATATATAAAATAAAGAAATACAAATAAACTAAATCTAAACTACAAAAGCAATAAAGATAAGGAATCCAAAGTATTTCTTAAATACAGCTGCTAATCTATTGAACATGAATTTACAGACAAAAATCATGCTCAAAAGATAGGGAAGAGAAGAGAAACAAAGGGAGAAGAGGAAGGAATCCATGGATAGCATCCTTGAAGCTTGAATCTCCTTCCATAAAGAAGATGGCATCCAACCTAGCCTTCCTAGGCCTCTAATCAGCCTAGAAATGAAGAACAGGTCGCAACCTCTCTAAAACCTAGAAACTAAAACGGAGCTCTCTTATAAAATATGCTACAAATCTATTTATAGACTCAGAAAAATAGAGCGCGTGTCAATTTAGGTCAGGGATACTGCGGCATTGATTTCCTTATGCTGCGGCACTCAATTTGCGAAGCTCTCTAACTTTGGATGCAGGGGTGGCTCACGCCGCGGCGTTGAGGTCTGAAATGCAGATTTGGCTTCCTCTTCCCATTCTAGCTCAATTGCTCCATATCTCATCTTGTTTGGAGCCATTCTGATTTGTCGATAATTTCAGCTCTTAAATGCCTTTTGTTTGATCTAATTGGACTCCATATGTGCTCAAGTGTTGACATTTAGCTAAGTTTCTGATTTAGAGCTGTCTTTGGATGTTTATCATGAAACTATGCTTAAATATGGTTTTAAACACTCATAAATGTATTGTGACTTTCAGGAGATCTATGAGTGATGGAGTCCATTGGCATTAAACCATTGAGAAGAGAGTTAAAGACTCAAGGAAATCAATATCAACCCCTAGAAGCAAAAGAAGAAGGGCATTCATGAAGAATCAAGGTTGGATTTGAAGAAAGTGATCAACACGGCCCATGTCAAATGACATGGGGTAGGCCGTGTACGTCTCTGACTTCACGAGGAAAAATCAATTTTCAGCCTTGACCGAGAACACGACCCGTGTCAAATGACACGGTGTGAGCCGTGTTATCCCCTGACTTTGGAATTAGCTGGAATTTTGTTACCAGAATCAGACATGGGTTGGGCTGTGTCATATGACACGGCCCATGTCATCGGCTCAGAAGTTTAATTTCGTGTTTTAATGCTAAATTAGGTATCAAAACCTATAAATAGGGTTGCTTAGAGTTCCTAAAGGGGGTCTGGACTGGGAAACTGCTAAGAGGCTAAGGAGAAGACCAAGAACAAGGGAGAAGGATATTGGATCGAAGATTGGAGTCTCGGGTTCGAACAATTGGAGATCAATCATCCCCAACCTTTGGAAACTAGTTTGATCTTTAGTTTTCTTCTGCACTTCTATTCTTGACAATGTTTTTCTTCTGTTATTCTTTTGGTTTTGAATTTGCCATGTGTAGCTAGTTTTCTTATATGGTTAAGGGAAAATGAAACCCTAGTTTTGATTATGTGATTCTTGCATATTTCTTTATATCAATACAATTATGTTTTTATTCATATGTTTCTGTTCTTAATTTAGTATAAAGGTTTTTATACTCTTTGCCAATTTAAAAAGTGGTAAAACTAGGATTGCTATGCGCGGTTGCGGTGGTAGGACTAGTGAGGCATATGATCTAAGTAATTTAATCCCGATGGGAGATTGGATCATAGTGTGATTGGTTTTCTAAATCTTAATGCAATTAATAAGTAGGTGTAAGAGCGGTTGCTTTACAAATAATTATTGATTAGGGATTGATTTGAGCAGTTGCTGAATTAATCAAAACTTAAGGAAAACAGAGAATTAATCTCACAATCACATAAAAACATAATTGACCATGTTGGTATAAAGGATATGTGAGTTAGCATAATCATATAAATCTAGTGGTGGATTCCATCTCTTAACCATTATCTTTTAAATGATTTTTCAAATCATATTTACTGCTTTTGTCTTAGATTCAATTTCTGTTTTTAATTTTAACAAACAAAACCCCCATTTTATTGTTTATTGTTTTTGAGTGTTTAAATTAGGATTCAACTTATAGTGTTAATTGAATTAGTTCTCTGTGGATCGACCCTTGCTAACTACAACTGGTTGCAAGGTTTTTATTTTTGGTGGAACTTGGCAACTGATTTTCATTCTAAATTTTAATCATAATCCACACCACACCAAATTTTGGCGCCGTTGCCGGGGAACTAATTTTTCAATTACA
Source organism: Ormosia emarginata (assembly GCA_029884605.1). Taxonomy (NCBI): domain Eukaryota; kingdom Viridiplantae; phylum Streptophyta; class Magnoliopsida; order Fabales; family Fabaceae; genus Ormosia; species Ormosia emarginata. The sequence goes on from JAQQTP010000074.1 coordinate 8,509,740, forward strand.
CTATTAATTTGTTTCCTATCTTTCTCTCTGTTTTTGTTTTAATTTTAATAGTTTCAGTTGTTTTCTTCAACTATCTTGCAGGTGTTCATGTCCAGTGACGAGGTGAACGAGCGATTGAGGAGTTTAAGGCATTATTTTGAACAAATCAGCTCGTAATTCACACCTACTGACGTTGAAGCTGCCCGTCACATAGACCTTTCCAGTTCTGTGGCCTCTGAGATATCTGAGCCACCTGAAGAAGTAATGATGGTAGAAAATACATTAAGGATGTTGGGTGCTCCGGACTTGGACCAACAACCTCTGTGCATAGAAATCCCTGAGAATGAGGAGACATTTGAGTTAAAATCTGGTCTAATCCATCTCTTACCATCTTTCAATGGACTAGCCGGAGAAGACCCTAACAAGCATCTGAAGGAAAACCATGTTGTGTGTTCTAGCATGAAGCCGGCAGGAATTTCAGTGGAGCAAGTCAAGTTGCGAGGTTTTCCATTTTCCCTGAAAGATTCTGCAAAGGAGTGGCTATACTACTTGCCACCTGGATCAATTCAGACATGGCAGGATATGGTTCGGGCTTTCCTAGACAGATATTTTCTTGCGTCAAAGGCCGCAACTATCAGAAAAGAAATTTGCGGCATCCAGCAAAGGCATGGGGAATCACTTCACGATTACTGGGAGTGGTTTAAGAGGCTATGTGCTAGTTGCCCTCAACATCAAATTAGTGAACAACTTTTGATTCAGTACTTCTTTGAGGGTCTGCCAGTGATGGATCGTAATATGATTGTTGCTGCTAGTGGAGGAGCATTGGTTGATAAGACTCCTCAAGAGGCCAAGAATTTGATCTCAAGAATAGCTGTGAACACTCAACAATTTTTCACTCAAAATGATACTGGAGTGCGAGCAATAAAAGAGGTAGAAACGGCCAGTCTGCAACAACAAATGACCTAGTTGACTACCATGGTTCAGCGGTTAATGGACAATGGAAAAGCAACGATGAATGCTTGTGGGATTTGTTGCTCTTCAGGACATCCCACTTATATGTGTCCCACTCTTCAAGAGGACACAAATGAAGAGGTAAAAATAGTAGGGGGATATTCTGGACCTTCTAACAACTACAACCCCTGCTCGAACTCATATAATCCGGGGTGGAAGGATCATCCTAACTTGAGCTATGGAAAGTAGCCCCAGAATCAACCTCTAACCTATGGACCTTCAGGATTTCAGCAGAGGCAAGCACCTTTTCCTCTGAGGCATCAATAAGTCCAAGCTCCTAGGCAATCTGAGCCTTCACTAGAGGAGTTGGTGAAGCAAATGGCCACTAATAATATTCAGTTTCAACAAGAGACAAAGGCCACCATTCATAACTTGCAGAACCAAGTGGGGCAATTAGCCACAGAGATCAACAAGGTTCAGAGCCAACTTTCTGGGAGACTTCCCTCACAATCAGATGTGAATCCGAAGGAAAATGTGAGTGTTGTCACATTGCGAAGTGTAAAGAAGTTAGATGAACTTCCATCTCTCCCACAAGCTACTAAAGAGAAAGAGCAAGAGCCTAAGGAGGTAAATGAAGAAGGGCAACACTCCAAGGCCCCCAAGGTAAGTATCCCTGAACTACATCCTAGGCATATCACTAAGGCTCCATTCCCTAATCGGCTAGTGAAGAGCAAGAAAGATGAGGGTGAAAAGGATAGAGATGTTCTTGAGACTTTCAGGAAAGTGGAAGTCAATATTCCTTTGCTGGATGCAATTAAGCAAATCCCAAAATATGCCAAGTTTTTTAAGGAAGTATGCACCCAAAGGAGGCGGATGAAGGGTGATGAGAGAATTAATATGAACCAAAATGTTTCAGCCCTCATTCAACCTATGCCTCAGAAATGCAAAGATCCAGGGACTTTTACAATTCCATGTGTTATAGGCAATTATAGATTTGAGCATGCCATGCTAGATTTAGGTGCTTCTATTAATATAATGCCCATGTCTATTTTTAACTCTCTTGGACTTGGCCCTTTGCACTCTACAGGTATAGTGATCCAGCTGGCTAATAGGAGCACTGCGCGTCCAGTTGGGTTGATTGAAGATGTGTTAGTGAAGGTTGATGAGCTCATCTTTCCTGCAGATTTCTATGTTCTGGAGATGGAAGGGGAGTCTCCATCCAACAAGGCTCCACTCATTCTAGGGAGGCCATTCCTCAAAACAGCGAGGACCAAAATAGATGTGCATGCAGGAACTCTATCCATGGAGTTTGGAGACTCAATTGTTCAGTTTAATATTTTTGATGCTATGAAGCATCCCGTGGAGGAGCATTCTGTTTTTCATATTGATTTACTTGCTGAATTAGTTGAGGGAACTTATGCTGAATTGTGTGCTGAATTTCCTGATCTTATTGGTTTCAATGATTCTATCCTTAGCAATGCATGTGCTGATTGTGATGGTGATATGACTTGTGCTATTTGTGCTGAGATTTCTGTATACTTGAAAGTTGATGATTCTGTTCATGTAGCAACTAATAATATTGAAGGGTCTATCAATAATGACCATGCCATAGTTGCAGAATTTAAGACACAAAGGGAGATGGAGCTGAAGTCGTTATCCGAACATTGGAAGTATGCATACTCAGTGAATGATAAACAACTTTCTATGTTCGTGACCAAGAACCTCGTTACTGAACAGGAGGAGAGATTGCTACAAATTTTAAAGGGGCATAAGAAAGCTTGGGATCCCGGTAATAGTGCTTTAGTGAATTCCAAAGAAATTAAGGAGGATCAATGGGACCACGGTGGAAGCTCTCATGCTACTTCAAGCATAAGTTGGTCATTATGCTTTCGCCAATGGGACCCTAGTGGAAGTCTCCTCATTTGATAAGGATGTTTCTTCTCTCTTTCTTTTATTTTACTTGTCCTAATTTAATTGATGATTTTGATGGATATTATTTTTCTTTTGAGCTTTACATTGAGGACAATGTAGAATTTAAGTGTCAGGGAGGAGTTTACATTCTATTTTCTATTTTAATTTTTATTTAATTCTGTTTTTGAAAAAAAAAGTGTGTTTTTGATTGATTTCCAATGATGTTTTGAGGTTTGTGAAGTTTATGAGTTTGAAGCAATTGAAATTCAAGGGTATGTTTTATAAATTTCTTCTTCCATCTTGAATTTGACATGCTTGGTTTTGAATGTTTGATTGGTGGATTGAGATTGATAGATGCATACCTTGTGAGATTTTGAGCCTGTTGATGGAAGGATTTAACATTTATGTCATTCTTTCATTTCTTGTGTGATTTTCACTCATGTCATTCAATCACTCTAGAACTTGCTTTGATTCTTTTTTAGGCTACATTTTCACTTGCATGTATGAACATGATTGAGACCTTCTTTCTTGATTAACTACTTTGGCCAAATAGCCAACCTTGCATCATTTTCCTTTGATTAACCCCTTGAGCCTATTGCCTATTCTTTGTCTTAGCTCATTATATGCCTTATGTGAAAAACCATGATTTCACCTTACCTTAGGGAATGGGAGAATATTGGTTCATTTTCATTGGAGGAGCTCTTTTACTTGTGGGCAATGTATAGTACAAGTGTGGGGGTTGTGTTCTTGATGTACAATATGCAAAGTGTTGGTTGAGAAAAAAAATGCAAAGAAAAAGAATAAATGCAAGAAAGGTTGTAAAAGGAAAGGAATATGTGAAGAGAATGTGCATTATATAGAATTGGGGGAAAATTTTCATGCTTGTTATTTGTCATTTGAGTTCCTCCCCAATATTCTTTTATTCTCTTTGGTATTTATCTTGCCATATCCATACTATTTCCTTCCCTTACCTTGGCCCCATTACAACCTTGAATAAAGTCCTCTTGATTTGTGTGTGCATGTGTTTGAGTAGTGGAGAAATAAAAGATAAGCAAGTTTATGGTAGTGCATTTTTCATGGGCTGAATTGAGTGAAATACTTACCTTGTAAACACTTGAGAGATTGAGAGTGTATCTTGTGAGGATCTATCATTCTTGATTCATGCTTTTCAAATTGAAGATACCTTGCTTGTTAGTTTGAGATGTGAAGATTTGTTATCTCTTGAATGTTTTCACCCTTTGAATCTTTTCTTGCTCTTCTTGCTTGCAATCTTTTGCCTTTCTTGAATATCATTGGAAATTGAGTCTTTTTAAGCTTTTGAATTTATTTTGTTTTTCCTTGTTCCCTGGTTCGGTCTTATGTTTTGCCCAGGAGTGCAAAAGGCTAAGTGTGGGGGTATTTGATTTATCGATAATTTCAGCTCTTAAATGCATTTTGTTTGATCTAATTGGACTCCATATGTGCTCAATTGTTGACATTTAGCTAAGTTTCTGATTTAGAGCTGTCTTTGGATGTTTATTGTGAAACTATGCTTAAATGTGGTTATAAACACTCATAAATGTATTGTGACTTTCAGGAGATCTATGAGTGATGGAGTCCATTGGCATTGAACCATTGAGAAGAGAGTTAAAGACTCAAGGAAATCAGTATCAACCCCTAGAAGCAAAAGAAGAAGGGCATTCATGAAGAATCAAGGTTGGATTTGAAGAAAGTGATCAACACGGCCTGTGTCAAATGACACAAGGTAGGCCGTGTACGTCTCTGACTTCACGAGGAAAAATCAATTTTCAGCCTTGACCGAGAACACGGCCCGTGTCAAATGACACAGTGTGAGCCGTGTTATCCCCTGACTTTGGAATTAGCTGGAATTCTGTTACCAGAATCAGACATGGGTTGGGCCGTGTCATCAGCTTAGAAGTTTAATTTCATGTTTTAATGCTAAATTAGGTATCAAAACCTATAAATAGGGTTGCTTAGAGTTCCTAAAGGGGGTTTGGACTGGGAAACTGCCAAGAGGCTAAGGAGAAGACCAAGAACAAGGGAGAAGGAGATTGGATCGAAGATTGGAGTCTCGAGTTCAAGCAATTGGAGATCAATCATCCCCAACCTTTGGAAACTAGTTTGATCTTTAGTTTTCTTCTGCACTTCTATTCTTGACAATGTTTTTCTTCTGTTATTCTTTTGGTTTTGAATTTGCCATGTGTAGCTAGTTTTCTTATTGGTTAAGGGAAGATGAAACCCTAGTTTTGATTATGTGATTCTTGCATATTTCTTTATATTAATACAATTGTGTTTTTATTCATATGTTTCTGTTCTTAATTTGGTATAAAGGTTTTTATACTCTTTGCCAATTTCGAAAGTGGTAAAACTAGGATTGCTATGCGCGGTTGCGGTGGTAGGACTAGTGAGGCATATGATCTACGTAATTTAATCCAGGTGTGAGATTGGTTCTTAGTGAGATTGGTTTTCTAAATCTTAATGCAATTAATAAGTAGGTGTAAGAGCGGCTGCTTTACAAATAATTATTGATTAGGGATTGATTTGAGCGGTTGCTGAATTAACCAAAACTTGAGGAAAACAGAGAATTAATCTCACAATCACATAAAAACATAATTGACCATGTTGGTATAAAGGATATGTGGGTTAGCATAATCATATAAATCTAGTGGTAGATTCCTTCTCTTAACCATTGTCTTTTAATTGATTTTTCAAATCATATTTACTATTTTTGTCTTAGATTCAATTTCTGTTTTTAATTTTAACAAATAAAACCCCTGTTTTATTGTTTACTATTTTTGAGTGTTTAAATTAGGATTCAACTTATAGTGTTAATTGAATTAGTTCTCTGTGGATCGACCCTTGCTAACTACAACTGGTTGCAAGGTTTTTATTTTTGGTGGAACTTGGCAACTGATTTTCATTCTAAATTTTAATCATAATCCACACCACCTTCCTATGATAGAGAAAACACCAAATTAGTAAGAGTTGCAAATCCACTTAATCAATAACATAATATGCAAAGTTTGCTCAATATCATATAGGAAAGGTATCAGAATTGGATATAACAAATATAAGTACAAAATCTTCCAAATATGCATAAATACAAGGACTTTAGCACTCTTTATAGCTCAGATATGGGGCACAAATAACTGCACATTGTGGAGTTATCACACCCCCAAACTTAACCTTTTGCTTGTCCTCGAGTAAAACAAAGCATGACCAAGTAAATCTTCCTAACAATTTAGACTCAACATGCATTCAGCAATTAACAAGTTTCAATCTTTCTATTTTCAATTAAACCAAAGCTACTAGTATGTAATGATTACTTCAATCCATAAAAAGTGCAAATGCCCCAAAACCAACTTCACTCATACATAATCCGTCACATGCTAACAATCAAGCTTCTTTCCATGCAATTCACATTATCTACGAACATGCAAGATAAACTTCTCTTATTCAAATCATACACATCCGGATAAGTTTATAAACATACATGCTTATGAATCATATAATCCACAAAATTAATCCTAAACTCTCTCTCCACTAATGTAAACCATACACAACTGAGGATCAAGAGGGTCTTTAAAGCTTGTAATGTTAGGCCATGGTATGGGTGTAAGAAAAGAAGGGAAAGGATACATACAAACATTGAGAAACTTAAACATATGATTTCAAGACTTGAGCCACTAACTGAGATTAGAAAGGTATTCAATAGTGAAGGATCACAACTTGCCAAAACCATGCAATGCTTTTCATTTTTAGCTTTTCTTCTTTCGTTGTTTGCTTTGCTTTTCTCTCTTTTCATTTTCTTTATTTTTCTTTTTACTTTTGCAAAGCAATTTCTTTTTCTTTTGATTGCATTTGGTTCTTTCAAACTCATTTTTCTTAAACATACATACCCCTACTCACTGGACTCACTTCAAAAAATAACACATCATGTACTCAACAGACAATGAAGGTAGGAAGAAAAGGCAATGCTTTCATATGCATTAGAATGGTTAACATGGTAAGGAATACATTGGGTGAATGAAAAACATATAAGGCCAAACAATTAATAGGCTTCAAAATGGGACCTAGAGATATAATCATATCATGGTAGGCTTGAAAAGCTCAATCGGTTCAAAGAATGCCCTAATCATTTCCTCAGTCATGCACAATCTAGGATTTCGCCTCAAGAGAGTTTAAAAATAACTTCTAGAATCATCGAAACTCTACATGTACATCCATAAACTTTCTATAGACATGCACTTTTATCATTTTCAAAGTTACACTTACATCTAAGTGGAATGTAAATCTTATATCAATAGCAACTCAATTGTTCACAAGCTTCAAGATCACATAAGGTTTCACTGATAAGGGGGAAAATAGCAACCTTTCATATCATAAACAACCAAAACAACACCAGTAGTCTTTTGCAATAAAGCATGCATTCAAATAGATTAAACTTTTCAATTTAACATGCATCACATCATTTGCATAATAGTAAAAATTGAAACTGCTTTGCAGCAAATCAAATAGAAACTCATTGAAACATGGTGGCTATCACAACTGCATCTAGAAAATATCATCACATGCATACATAATATATCATACTAATCCAAAGCATGTAATGACACTCCCCCAAACTAAAGTGAGACAAAGTCCTCACTTTCCATGGTGTCCAGTGTGCTTGAGCCTATAAACATCTGCAATGTGAGAGCTGAGTATACTACAAATATTTAATAAACACTTAAAATAAACTAATCATGTATAATATATACACTACAGCACAACATACTGCAGCACACAGGATCCATGCCACGGCATTTGATCAAAATGGGTGCCTTCAGTAGCACCCAAAACATATCTTTTTTTTTTTTAACAAGTTCAATTGATGAGCGCCGCTGCGTTTCACTTTCCACGCCGCGGCATTGAGGTCTATGGAATTTGGCTCAAATGCGCATAAATAACTATCACGCCGCGGCGTGAGGAACCAACCTGCAGAATTATGCAGCAAATTCAGTTTTGTTGCAGAATTTTACCCAAAGAGGCCCTCAACACCTCTAAAACTTGTCGAAAAGGCTAAAACACAAAATGAACAACTAAAATATATAGAAACTCAAAATCATACATACTAACCTATATATAACCTAAAACTAAACATAAACATAAAATCTAACTAAAACTTACTACAATCAAAATACTAACTTATATAAGATTTAAAACAAACTAAAACTACAAAATCAAACATACTAATTACAAGAATACAAAAATCAAAGATACTAACATATTTAAGACTTTAAACTAAAGAAAAGTCTAAAAACTAACTAAAGTTATAAAACTAACATACTAGCATATTTATGACTTAAAACTTACTAAACACATACTATTTAACAAAAACATAAAAAACCTGGGTTCCCTCCCAAGAAGGGCCTGAGTTATAGTCCCGGCAGGACTTTGTCACCAAAATGAATTGTGTGGATGAGTAGTCTTCTTAAACTTGATCCAAGGCTTATCTTTTTGAGGAGTCGCGAATTCCCTGAAGGACATTGTAACACCCACCGTAGGGTGCCACATTTATGTTACTTAATTACCCAAATACCCTCATACTCATAAAAGGTGATGTTGTGATAAAAATACGAGTTGTAAATTTTTTTCTTTCTTCTTTGATAACAATAAAATAAACTTAGCGGAAAGTAAAACTATTATACATCATCACTCATAATTTACATCATATACATATTACAAAAGTGCTGTCAGGATTATTTATATATAGACCATGTCTCAAAACTACAAACACACTTAAATAATTACACACATAGTTTATATCAGAGTTCAAACTTGCCCAAGTTTAACTAAGAAGCAGACCCCTCAGATGGGTCCTCCTCGGGTTCCTCAGCAGATAGGAATCCGTTATGACGAGTAGCCGTACGAACAGGTGTCCGAGTTGATGATACTATATTGATTTCCGTTGGGACATAATTTCTAGTATCCTAATGTCGCCTGATATGCAAAGGAAATTCAACATGAACAAAAATAGTCATGTTTAAAAAACGGATCCCCGCGAAACAGCCTACTAATGCTAACAGTCAGATACCCCTCGTAAATAAGTCCTCGCTCATCGGGACTTGTTCTCCACTCTCCAGTTCCTCCGTGAAATTGTAGACGTACATAGCCGAAGAAACTAGCTCTTGACGTCATACTGTCAAAATTATGCGTTCCCAGACGTGAGAAGTAGTTCCTCTTCTCCTTCTTGTACCGTTTCTTTCTCAATATCTTCACCCAATTATAAATACAATATACAAATATATATACAAAGAGGTGAGATCACCTACGCCAATACCAGCATGGTAGCACAGAGATAACATAACAGCATACCATATAAACACGTCATATTACAAATATGGCATCAACATATTATCAATCAAAATTAACATTTAATAATTACAGGAAATGCCATCTACACTAAGCAAATATTTTTAAAAAAATACAATTGTCATAATCAATATTTCACAACTATTATATCTCACAGATGTAAGCATTTATATTAATGCATGAACACATAGACTCGATTTCCTACTCCATGGAGCTAAACTCAGGTCGAAGAAGTTGATCGAAAAGATCTGTCAGTACCACGTGCCTCAGACCAAGTGCTATAATTATATCTTGCACATCTAGCACATACATGACAGTCTTTGTCAGATCTCGATTAAGAATAGCGTCTCGATCCGGATCATCGGTGTGTTGCATCGGTCTAACCCACGGTACAGAAGAGCTACCAACTGCCCATTGCGAGCAACCCGCACCCCGATGCCTCCAAGGTCAACAAGTGACCTACACTATGCGTATCGCACCCACTCAAGAGGTGTACGTTTCTCCTAGGCAATTAGCCATATACAGTCCATCGGACTATTTTCAATGCATGTGTAATGCACCAATTACCAACCAAAGGTAAATCACATAATTTCTCATACCAGGTGAAAATACTGTTTCATGTTCGTAAAATGTATTAATGTCAATTACAGGCAAACTTCTCAATTTCTTGTACAGTATTCATATAATAATTTTAACTGTGAAGTTTACTGTATAATTAATAGCGAAAACACATCATCGAATTTTTCTTATTTGCAAAATATTTTTGTCACGTTTTTACAGTCACGTAATATTTTGTTACGTAAACAACAATTTGTAATAATTTACTATTATGTTTAAAAATCGTGTAACAATTTTTTACTGTATTCTAAATTGCGTAAAAATATTCTTTCGTTTTTAAATCGCATAGCGATTTTTCTACAACATTTCGATCGTATAAAATATTTAAATGCTTTACCAATCGTGTAACACCCCTTTGGAGGATGTCACACATAAAAGAAAATAAAAGAAATAGAAATAAAATCTACCCAAGTTGTGAAACATTTGTTAAATATTATTACGGGTTGTAAAATAATTTACGATAAATGAAATATGTAATAAAAGATAATGCGGAAAATACGAAATAAAAAAAAAAACATCATCACTAATAATATACATAGGATTAAGTTATAAACTGTACAAATAATTTACAACTAAGACTACAAATATTTAAACAAAAACAGTAAAGAAAGCAATAAAAGAGTTAATATATACAGACATACGCTGACGCGCCCAAAAAAAAACATCATGATTATCTAATCCTCTGATGGATCACTCTCGTATGAAAATGATCATCGGGAGATAGATATCTGGATGTCTCGACACACGGCGATAACGGGATCGCGCGGATCGATAATATGCTTATCTCACTAGGCTCGGGGTTTTCAAAGCACCCCAATAACGCCTAATGGATAAGGGTAACTCTAAGTGCAGAAATAACGTCGTAGTCATAATCGGATCTCCATCAAACTGATGACGTAGAATCACGGTCACACGTCCTGCATATGTAACAGAAGCACGATCTCCTCGTAAATGCCAAGCCAGAGCACCTCCATGAAATACCAACTCTATGAATCCCAAAAATCCTGGCGTCGCCATCCCTCACAATCAATCCAGAGGATATGGATGATCGGATGGTTCTTGATCGTCAAATTGGTCGTCTGCCTGCCGGTCTTCCTCCTCTTCAGGGTACACGATCTCAAGGGGCTGTTCCTCTTCCTCGAAGTCTTTACCGCGTAAAATAAATAAACAGAAAATACATATAACAAAGAGGTAAGACAACATAAAATCATCACAACATGGCCAATAAAAAGACAACAAACAATATACATACAGTTTATGCAATACATAAAGCTTTAACAATTATAATAACAGATTGAAGAAAATTTAGATATCATCACAATGTATCACATCACAAATAAAACTTTACGAGATAAAATAAGAAATATAAGAATAAACAGATAAGATATAATAACCAAATATAATAACAATAACCGGATAAAATAAACAAATAAAATACAGATAAACAATAAAGAGATAAGATGGAAACAAATAGACATAGAGATAAATAATATGACAAAATCCTATTCCATGGAGCTAAAGAAAAACACAAGTATCGAGAGAGGAATGATTCGCAAAACCTAATAGTACCACGGCTGCCCCACCAACTATTGCATTGCCACACGTTGCGTCTATAGCCCCACGACACAGAATCCATCAATCCGGGCGTGGTGTAGTTCACGGTCTCACGTTGTGGCACTACAGGCAAATGTACTACTAGATTTCACAAATCTCGATTAAATATAGTGTACGTCGAGTACCATAGTGTGCTATCGGTTTACCACGGCCCAGCGGAGCGACCAACTGTCCACATGTGGGATCCCGTACACTAAAGCCTCCAAGTTCATTAGAACAATGAACCACACTATGTTTATCGCATCGACAACACGATGTGATTCGTCTCGTCAACAAATCCACTAAATACATGGCACACATAATGAGATAGATGGAAAGCACATGTACGAGTTCACATTTTCCCGACAAAGAAATAATTCTCAAAAAACATACGGGTTCACATTTTCCCGACAAGTAAATAGATTTTCAAAAGCACATACGGGTTCACATTTTTCCGACAAAGATATAGATTTTCAAAAAAGCACATACGGGTTCACTTTTTCCCGACAAAGATAAAATAATATAGTAACGGTCAATCGCGTAGAAATTTTATCGTATTTTCATAATTCCGTCATTTTTACAAACGTTTAAAAATCGGGTAAAGATATTTTCTGTTTTTAAAATCGCGTAGCATTTTTAATACGTTTTCTCAATCGCGTAGAATTTTTAAATCATTTTCTTATTCGAATGCCCTTAAAATTCTTGTTTAAACAGATAGAAATAGTACTTAGTACATTTAAACTACGTAGAATAATTTTTCATACCGCATACTTGTCTTTAGGATATTTTTACTATCTTATAGGTTCATTTTTACTAAAAATTGACATGCATTTTGTTTATAAACTTATAATAATGGTTTTCTAAATTTTTCATAAAATTTTCTATTTACCTAATTTTTAACCATATCATTTAATTCTTTTTGAAATCTCTAACATGCTTCAAAACTTAAAGTGAGCTATATGTTAGAAAATTTCTCAAAATTTCTGTATTTTACTTCCTAATGATAAAATCACTAGTTTTAATCCTTTAAGCTTAATTCTACTCAATTTGTTTCTTCAAAAATCATTATAGAAAATTTCTTCTTAACTTGTATTGTCTCTTTTTGATTGAAAAAGGTTTGGAATCAAGTTTTAGAAATCATAATTACCTATAGTGGCATGTTGGCCGAATTTTGTAAAACTTTTTCATTTGATTTCTAAATCATGTCAAAGGTATTATCTTATCTAAGTTCATTAAATCATGTTATAAAGTAATGAGTTTGAATCAAATAAATCCTTTAGGCATGTTGGCCCAAAATTTACTAAATCTTTACCATTTGATTTCTAAATTCCTTTTCTTTGATCAAAACAATTTAAAACCTTCTTATTTCTCCTAATTAATTAAGTTGCACTTTAGGAAAAATGAAGAGAACATTTTGGTCCTCACACTTTGTCATTGCCGTGAGCTAGGGAATGTGTTCTTTGGAACACTCATGGAAACTTACACATGTTATTCACATCTTAAACCTTATCATACAATTCTAACACATGCATTTATATTTCTAACACATGCAAAATATTTCTAACACATAAAACCTAAATTAAAGCTTATAGACATACAATCAAAAGCTAATAGACATGCAAAATTATTACAATCACCAAACAAGAAAGCTACTAACATACAACACCTAAGCTACTAGCAACCACAAAAATTAACAAATACACATCAATAAACACACCACAACCGAATCCTTATGGATTCTACAAACAATCCATCTTCTTACCACCATCAAGGGATGATAAGAATTGTCTTCCTCTTACCTTAAATGAAGACAAAAAGCTTGCTTTCACACCTCCTATGGTTCGGTTTTCACTCCACCAAATACCTAAAAATCTCAAATAAAATCTACATGTTATTAACCATGAAAAAGAAGCTAAACCATGGAGAAATCATGGTTTAGAACTTTGAAAAAGAAGAGAGAAAAGAAAAATATGATATTTCACCTTCTAGGTCAAATCTACAAGGTTGATTTCCAAGCCCTTAATGGAAGATTTTGAAGAAACTTCCAACTAGAAAGGTTCTTAGAATAGTGTTTAGGTTAAGGAAACTTGGTTAAAAAAAATTTTGGATGGTTGGATGATTAGGAAACAAGCTTGGCCGAATGGAAGGAGAAAAGGAACAACAATGGTGGCTAGGGTTCTTGATGAGAGAGAAGAGAGAAAAGTGATGAAGATGAAGTGTTGTTTTTGGCTTTCTCACTCCTAATGGCCGTAGCCTTCAAGTGGTAAGGATGTGCATGGATTTGGCTTCATCCAAGCCATTGAATACATCAAAGGTCAAGATCAAATCTTGCTTAACAAGCTTAAATTCTATTGGTTGCTCATGGTGACTCACCTTGCTTAGTCACACGTTGTAATAAATTCTCTCTTGGTCGGCCTGAGTCACTGTTTCGGAAAGTTCTCTACGCTACGGTGATTAATTAAGTTACCGATCTAACCGTTTCGCTAATTGTGGGTCCCGCAAAATATTTAGGGTCCACTTGTCACTAAAATATCTTGACTAATAAAATAATATTATAATAATATAAAATTATTTTATTTGTGATTAAATCCTAAAAATTAAAAGATTATTTTTAGTCTCATTCAGAATCGGGTTAAGTAAGATCCCCCAATTCTAAATAATAAAATAAGATTTTCCCCGACCCGGAAAATATTATTTTCCTGCCTCGGAGCAAATCATACAAAAAGTCCATATAAAATCACAGACAGTTTTTTCAGGCATTAAATCAAGAAGAAAACAATTAAAAACAGCAAAAACAGCAAAAACAATACGTTCGGGACGTAACGGTCATTTTCCCATTTTTTCCCACGACGTAGGTAATCGTCCAAAACGTTCAAATAAAATATCCAGCAGTATTATATAGCTGTATATCTTTCAAAAAAATTAATACAGTAGCTCAGAAAAATTTTTATTTTACCGTCTCTAAGCAAATTACGTAAAACGATCAAATAAAATTTGAGCCAGTATTATCGTAATTGTTTTCATACAGAAATCGAGAACAGAAAAATAGGGACACAACGGTCATTCATACAAAAGCATGAAAAACAGAAAACAGTACATTCAGAATATTTTCTAAAAATTGGGGCGTTACAACTCTCCCCAACAAATAAAAATTTCGTCCTCGAAATTCGATGTTCATCCAAACAAATGAGGATACTGATCCTTCATTTTATCTTCCAACTCCCAGGTAGCCTCACCCGTCACATCATTCCATATGACTTTCACTAACTCGATCATCTTCCCTCGAAGCTGCTTTACCTTTCTGTCCTCTATCCTGACAGGTAAAGTTTCGTAAGTCAAATTCTCCTTTAACTGCACATCATCTGGTTGTATAACATGTGTCGGATCTGGTATATACTTCCGCAACTGAGACACATGAAACACGTCGTGCAAATTGGATAGAAAAGGCGGCAAAGCAATCTGATATGCTACAGGACCTATACGTCGGATAATCTGATATGGTCCAATGAATTTAGGAGTAAGCTTCTTCGACTTAATCACTCTTCCGACACCAGTCGTAGGAGTAACTCTTAAAAATACATGCTCACCCTCCTTAAACTCAAGAGATCGCCTTCGTTTGTCCGCATAACTCTTTTGTCTGCTTTGCGCCGTCCTCATCTTCTCTTGTATCATCTTGACTTTATCCGTAGTCTGTTGTACAAGTTCCGGTCCAACAGTCATACTCTCCCCATCTTGATACCAACATAGCGGCGTTCGACATCGTCTTCCATACAATGCTTCATAAGGTGCCATTTCGATGCTTGCGTGAAAACTATTGTTGTAGGTGAATTCTATCAAAGATAAAAATTCATCCCAATTTCCCCGTTGTTCCAAAACACAAGCCCGTAATAAATCTTCCAAGGACTGTATAGTTCTCTCTGTCTGACCATCTGTCTGCGGATGATAGGCTGAACTTAATCGTAACTTAGTTCCCATAGCTTCTTGCAGACTTCGCCAAAATCTTGACGTAAATCTCGGATCTCTGTCAGAAACTATACATGTAGGCACTCCATGTAACCTAACAATCTCGCTGATGTACAACTGGGTTAATTTTTCCAATGAATATTTAATATTGATTGGTAAGAAATGAGCCGATTTCGTAAGTCTATCGACTATAACCCATATTGCATCATGACCTCTCCTTGTCTTTGGCAAACCAGTAACGAAATCCATAGAAATGCTGTCCCATTTCCATTCTGGAATCGATAATGGTTGCAACATCCCAGCTGGTCTTTGGTGTTCAACTTTCGATTTTTGACAAATTAGGCAAGTTGACACGCATCTAACCACATCACCCTTCATTCCATGCCACCAGAATAACTTCTTCAAGTCTTGGTACATCTTTGTTATGCCTGGATGCATACTTAATAGACTAGTATGGGCATGTTCCACAATATATTGCCTCAGCTCTCGGTCACGAGGAATACAGATTCTACCCCGAAACCTCAGAATTCCATCAGTTCCTTCTTTGAACTCTCTGCCTCGTTTTGCTTCATTTGCTCCCTTATTCCTTGTAAAAATTTATCGGCATTTTGCTTTTCCCTTACGTCTTCCATCGGCTCGCTTGAGATAGTAACCATATTCATACAGATCTTTCCGATTTCAACTCAACAAATGACCACTCATCTCTAAATTGTTCAATGAGCTCCTTTTCTTTAATCATCGCGTGCGAAACACTGATAATCTTCCTACTCAAGGCATCGGCCACGACATTCGCCTTACCAGGGTGGTACAAAAGTTGAAAATCGTAGTCGTTCAGAAATTCTAACCATCTTCGCTGCCTCATATTCAGCTCCTTCTGGTCGTACAAGTACTTCAAACTCTTGTGATTAGTGAAGATATTGAACGTTGCTCCATAGAGAAAATGTCTCCATATCTTCAAAGCAAAAACTACCGCAGCCAATTCCAAATCATGCGTAGGATAATTCTTCTCATGAACCTTCAATTGTCGAGAAGCATATGCCACCACGTTCCGATCTTGCATCAACACGCATCCTAGTCCTTGATAAGAAGCGTCACAATACACATCGAAAGATTTCGTCGAACCGGTAGGATCAACACGTGCGAGTTGTTAACCTCTTCTTCAACTCTTGAAAACCGGTTTCACGCTCTTCCGTCCATTCAAAAGCTTGACTTTTCCTCGTCGATTGTGTAAGTGGTCCAAAGCAATCTTGGAAAAACCTTCGATAAACCTCCGATAATAACCAAGAAGTCCAACAAAACTTCGAACTTACATTCTTGTCTTAGGTCTTTCCCACCGTAAGCAGTCTCCACTTTCGATGGGTCCACCGCAATACCTTCTTTAGAAATTACGTGACCAAGAAATTGAACTTCTTCCAACCAGAACTCACACTTAGCCAACTTAGCATACAACTGCTTCTCCCTTAAAATCTGAAGAACAACTTTCAGATGTTCAGCATGCTCTTCCTTCGATCTAGAATAGATCAGAATGTCATCGATAAAGACAACGACAAATCTGTCTAGATATGGACGAAATATCCTGTTCATATAATCCATAAATATGGCAGGAGCATTTGTCACCCCGAATGGCATTACTTGATACTCATAATGTCCATAACGAGTTCGAAAAGCGTCTTCGGCACATCTTCCCCTCTTACACGAATCGGTGATAACCCGATCGCAGATCTATCTTGGAAAATATCACACGGCTCCTCTTAATTGATCCATCAAATCGTCGATTCTTGGAAGCGGATATTTATTCTTGATAGTCACCTTGTTCAAGCGCCGATAGTCCACACAAAGTCGTGACGTTCCATCCTTCTTCTTGACCAAAAGCACGGCGCACCCCATGGGAAACGCTAGGTCGTACAAATTCTTTCTCCAACAGTTCCACCAATTGCTTTTTCAGCTCCTCCAACTCTACGGCGACATACGATATGGTGCAATTGAGATAGGACCTGTTCCGGTACTAAATCAATTGAGAACTCGATCTCCCGCTCAAAGCGGTAAACAGTACATCTTCGGGAAAAACATCAGGAAAATCGTTGACAATAGGAATAGTATTCACATCCTTCTCATTCTTAACTTCTAGAGAAGACAATGCCGGATATCCTGCGCTCCATCTCTCAACAAAGACTTGACCTTAACAAGCGAGTTAAGAATCCAGACTCTTCTTCCTTAGGAAAAACTATAGTTTTCTTTGCACAATCTATGAGGATATGGTTAGAACATAACCAGTCCATCCCTAAGATTACATCTATCTCAATAAGAGGCAAACAAATCAAATTGACCAAAAACAAACGGCTTCACAACAATAGGACAATCCAAACAGATCTTAGAAGCAACTACAGGTTTAGCAGTTGGCGTAGATACACTCAACTTAACATTCAGAGAAGACACAGGCAACTTCAGTCTTTCCACACAATCATAGGCAATAAACGAGTGTGTAGCACCCGAGTCATACAATACAGTCAGAAGGTTACCTCCAATGTCACCTTCTCCTTGAATAAGGTCATCCGATTGAGAAACTTCAGATCCCATCATTGTATAAACTCGCCCTCCAGATTTCGGTTGAATATTTCCAGGTTTTTGCTGATTAGTTCTAACATGACGAACAGCAGGTTTCTTCTCTGGTCGAGTACAATCCTTCGACATATGCCCAGGCTGTCCACAGTTAAAACAGACAGTTCCCTTGATCGTACAATCTGGAGATAGATGGCCCTTCTTACCGCACTTAAAACACGTCGGTGTAAACACCACTCTCTGTCCTGCTCCACCACTAGGTACACTCCCTCCAACTGGCGGTCGCTGAGTCTGACTTCCTTGTGGTCTAGCATACGGCTTACGCAGTAAACCGATTTGTATTGCTACCTCCACCTCTTTGAAACCTTGTCGGTCCAAAGTTCCGACTCTCTCGATCTCGCGACGGTTCAAGCTCCTCAAGCCGTGCACATGCGTCTACCAAAGTATGAAAATGATTCATCCTCAGAGATATCACTCCCGCTTCAATTCTACTCTCAATCCGGACTCAAACTTCCGACATTTCCATACCTCATCTTGTCGATTTTGAGCATAAAAAAATTGAGACAAACTTTCAAATTTTGTAGCGTACTCATTAGGAAAATACTTGTCATGTTTCCCCTGTCGCAACCCAAGAAATTCCATCTCCTTGGCATGCCTAGCACTTGAAGAAAATACTTATCCGAGAAAAGTATTGAAAACACTTCCTGTGTGATCTCGGATCCTTCAAACTTGCAACCAACATCGGGTCCTCATCACGATTTACGTTAGCACAACCCTCTACCTCACTACCACGTCCTCTACCTCTACTGACCATCTTCTTTCTTCAAACATAACAAAACAAAGTTAGATACATCCTTCTAGATATTTCCAAAAGGATATAAATCACAAAGATCTGAGAGAATCACACAAAGACAAACAAAAACAGACCCAACCACAACCCCAAAAGACTCTAACTTGGGCTCGATACCAACTAATGTAACACCCATTTGGAGGATGTCACACATAAAAGAAAATAAAAGAAATAGAAATAAAATCTACCCAAGTTGTGAAACATTTGTTAAATATTATTACGGGTTGTAAAATAATTCCTGATAAACAGAAATATGTAATAAAAGATAATGCGGAAAATACGAAATAAAAAAAAACATCATCACTAATAATATACATAGGACTAAGTTATAAAGCGTACAAATAATTTACAACTAAGACTACAAATATTTAAACAAAAACAAGAAAGAAAGCAATAAAAGAGTTAATATATATACGTACATGCCGTTGACGCACCCAAAAAAAAACATCATGATTATCTAATCCTCGATGGATCACTCTCGGTATGAAAATGATCATCGGGAGATAGATATCTGGATGTCTCGACACACGGCGATAACGGGATCGCGCGGTCGATACGATGCTTATCTCACTAGGCTCGGGGTTTTCGGCACCCCAATAACGCCTAATGGATAAGGGTAACTCTAAGTGCGAAATAACGTCGTAGTCATAATCGGATCTCCATCAAGCGATGACGTAGAATCACGGTCACACGTCCGCATACGTCACGAAGCACGATCTCCTCGTAAATGCCAAGCCGAGCACCTCCATGAAATACCAACTCTATGAATCCCAAAAATCTGGCGTCGCCATCCTCACAATCAATCCGAGAGGATATGGATGATCGGATGGTTCTTGATCGTCAAATTGGTCGTCTGCCTGCCGGTCTTCCTCCTCTTCAGGGTACACGATCTCAAGGGGCTGTTCCTCTTCCTCGAAGTCTTTACCGCGTAAAATAAATAAACAGAAAATACATATAACAAAGAGGTAAGACAACATAAAATCATCACAACATGGCCAATAAAAAGACGACAAACAATGTACATACAGTTTATGCAATACATAAAGCTTTAACAATTATAATAATAGATTGAAGAAAATTTAGATATCATCACAATGTATCACATCACAAATAAAACTTTACAGATAAAATAAGAAATATAAGAATAAACAAATAAGATATAATAACCAAATATAATAACAATAACCAGATAAAATAAACAAATAAAATACGGATAAACAATAAAAGAGATAAGATGGAAACAAATAGACATAGAGATAAATAATATGACAAAATCCTACTCCATGGAGCTAAAGAAAAACACAAGTATCGAGAGAGGAATGATTCGCAAAACCTAATAGTACCCACGGCTGCCCCACCAACTATTGTTGTCACACGTTGCGCCTATAGCCCCACGACACAGAATCCATCAATCCAGCGTGGTGTAGTTCACGGTCTCACGTTGTGGCACTACAGGCAAATGTACTACTAGATTTCACAAATCTCGATTAAATATAGTGTACGTCGAGTACCATAGTGTGCTATCGGTTTACCACGGCCCAGCGGAGCGACCAACTGTCCACATGTGGGATCCCGTACACTAAAGCCTCCAAGTTCATTAGAACAATGAACCACACTATGTTTATCGCATCGACAACACGATGTGATTCGTCTCGTCAACAAATCCACCAAATACATGGCACACATAACAGATAGATGGAAAGCCTGTACGGGTTCACATTTTCCCGACAGCAAATAATTCTCAAAAACCTGTACGGGTTCACATTTTCCCGACAGTAAATAGATTTTCAAAAGCCTGTACGGGTTCACATTTTCCCGACAGCATATAGATTTTCAAAAAGCCTGTACGGGTTCACTTTTTCCCGACAGCATAAAATAATATAGTAACGGTCAATCGCGTAGAAATTTTATCGCATTTTCATAATTCCGTCATTTTTACAAACGTTTAAAAATCGGGTAAAGATATTTTTCTGTTTTTAAAATCGCGTAGCATTTTTAATACGTTTTCTCAATCGCGTAGAATTTTTAAATCATTTTCTTATTCGAATGCCCTTAAAATTACTGTTTAAACAGATAGAAATAGTACTTAGTACATTTAAACTACGTAGAATAATTTTTCATACCGCATACTGTCTTTAGGATATTTTTACTATCTTATAGGTTCATTTTTACTAAAAATTGACAGCATTTTGTTTATAAACTTATAATAATGGTTTTCTAAATTTTTCATAAAATTTTCTATTTACCTAATTTTTAACCATATCATTTAATTCTTTTTGAAATCTCTAACATGCTTCAAAACTTAAAGTGAGCTATATGTTAGAAAATTTCTCAAAATTTCTGTATTTTACTTCCTAATGATAAAATCACTAGTTTTAATCCTTTAAGCTTAATTCTACTCAATTTGTTTCTTCAAAAATCATTATAGAAAATTTCTTCTTAACTTGTATTGTCTCTTTTTGATTGAAAAAGGTTTGGAATCAAGTTTTAGAAATCATAATTACCTATAGTGGCATGTTGGCCGAATTTTGTAAAACTTTTTCATTTGATTTCTAAATCATGTCAAAGGTATTATCTTATCTAAGTTCATTAAATCATGTTATAAAGTAATGAGTTTGAATCAAATAAATCCTTTAGGCATGTTGGCCCAAAATTTACTAAATCTTTACCATTTGATTTCTAAATTCCTTTTCTTTGATCAAAACAATTTAAAACCTTCTTATTTCTCCTAATTAATTAAGTTGCACTTTAGGAAAAATGAAGAGAACATTTTGGTCCTCACACTTTGTCATTGCCGTGAGCTAGGGAATGTGTTCTTTGGAACACTCATGGAAACTTACACATGTTATTCACATCTTAAACCTTATCATACAATTCTAACACATGCATTTATATTTCTAACACATGCAAAATATTTCTAACACATAAAACCTAAATTAAAGCTTATAGACATACAATCAAAAGCTAATAGACATGCAAAATTATTACAATCACCAAACAAGAAAGCTACTAACATACAACACCTAAGCTACTAGCAACCACAAAAATTAACAAATACACATCAATAAACACACCACAACCGAATCCTTATGGATTCTACAAACAATCCATCTTCTTACCACCATCAAGGGATGATAAGAATTGTCTTCCTCTTACCTTAAATGAAGACAAAAAGCTTGCTTTCACACCTCCTATGGTTCGGTTTTCACTCCACCAAATACCTAAAAATCTCAAATAAAATCTACATGTTATTAACCATGAAAAAGAAGCTAAACCATGGAGAAATCATGGTTTAGAACTTTGAAAAAGAAGAGAGAAAAGAAAAATATGATATTTCACCTTCTAGGTCAAATCTACAAGGTTGATTTCCAAGCCCTTAATGGAAGATTTTGAAGAAACTTCCAACTAGAAAGGTTCTTAGAATAGTGTTTAGGTTAAGGAAACTTGGTTAGAAAAATTTTTGAATGGTTGGATGATTAGGAAACAAGCTTGGCCGAATGGAAGGAGAAAAGGAACAACAATGGTGGCTAGGGTTCTTGATGAGAGAGAAGAGAGAAAAGTGATGAAGATGAAGTGTTGTTTTTGGCTTTCTCACTCCTAATGGTCGTAGCCTTCAAGTGGTAAGGATGTGCATGGATTTGGCTTCATCCAAGCCATTGAATACATCAAAGGTCAAGATCAAATCTTGCTTAACAAGCTTAAATTCTATTGGTTGCTCATGGTGACTCACCTTGCTTAGTCACACAAAGTGTAATAAATCTCTGTGAGTCACTATTGAATGAGTCACTTTCTGGAAAGTTCTACCGCTACGGTGATTAATTAAGTTACCGATCTAACTTTCGCTAATTGTGGGTCCCGCAAAATATTTAGGGTCCATTGTCACTAAAATATCTTGACTAATAAAATAATATTATAATAATATAAAATTATTTTATTTGTGATTAAATCCTAAAAATTAAAAGATTATTTTTAGTCTCATTCAGAATCGGGTTAAGTAAGATCCCCCAATTCTAAATAATAAAATAAGATTTTCCCCGCCCGGAAAATATTATTTTCTGCCTCGAGCAAATCACACAAAAAGTCCATATAAAATCACAGACAGTATTTTCAGGCATTAAATCAAGAAGAAAACAATTAAAAACAGCAAAAACAGCGAAAACAGTACGTTCGGGACGTAACGGTCATTTTTTCATTTTTTCCCACGACGTAGGTAATCGTCCAAAACGTTCTAATAAAATATCCAGCAGTATTATATAGCTGTATATCTTTCAGAAAAATTAATACAATAGCTCAGAAAAATTTTTATTTTACCGTCTCTAAGCAAATTACGTAAAACGATCAAATAAAATTTGAGCCAGTATTATCGTAATTGTTTTCATACAGAAATCGAGAACAGAAAAATAGGGATACAACGGTCATTCATACAAAAGCATGAAAAACAGAAAACAGTACATTCAGAATATTTTCTAAAAATTAGGGCGTTACAAATCGCGTAGAAATATGTTAACGTTTTTCAAATCGCGTAACTTTAAAAATTATGTTTTTAGTTACGTAATTTGTTTTTTACCGTTTTTACACTTCGTAAAATATTTCTTAACTTTAAAAATATTATTTTGGGCTTTTCTTACAATAATATAATTTCCTACTTTATTCCCTTCCTATTCTTACTCAAAAAAAATCTTTTTCGTAATATATTTTCTCAAAATCACATTTTATTGATTTAATCTTACAAAATCACATTTAGTTAATTTAATTACTGTTTCTAACTTTAGATTTCCTAACGTTTTCCAAAACTTAAGAAATAAGTTCTACGTTGGTAAAATTTAAGTTACAGACGTTTCCTTTTATATTTCTAAATCACTTCTAAAAATTAATTATCTTTAAAATAATTTGAGGTTCAAACACTTTCAACCTCCTTTTTCTTTTATTTATGAAAATTTCACTTCACTTAATTGACCAAAAATCTAATTCCATTTCCAAAATCTTTATATGAAAATTCTTATATTTCATAACATCAAACATTTCTTCTAAATTGTCAAAACCTTATATATGGCCTTTGAAACCATTCAAATATTTTTCTTGTAAATCATCTAAGTTCCATTCTTGTTTCTACACAAAATAAATTAATAAAAATATAACTCAAAAATCGTGTGCATTATTTTTGTAAAACAAACCCTTTTGTAGATTTTCCTTACTTCCCAAATCATTCAATTTTATCATTCATGAAATTATAAATTTGTGAACACCAAATTTGTTGGTGTCTTAGTCGAAATTTGCTTTAGTTCAAGGACTAAAAATTAACTCCATTGTTCTTGAAAAATTTCAATAAAAACCCTAGTTTTGGAAGCCCAAAACCATGACCTTCTTCATGGCTTTTGGAGCCAAAATTACTTATTTCAACATGCATCCATCATAATATATTTAACATACATCATCATGCATATTATAAGCATATCACACAAGCAATAAAACCATGCAAAATCATGCAAATCATATCTAACATAAGCAAATAACCAAAGCACATAAACACATACAAATTATTACATAAACATGGATATGAATCCTTACATGGATTCATCAACCACCAAATAGAAAACACATCCCTCACCACCATACTTGGTTGGTGAGATGGATCTCCGTCTTACCTCTTGAAGATCCTCAAAAGTTTCTTGCTTTGTATTTTGAACAAGATCTCCACCAACACAAGTTTCTTAAACATGAAACAAACACAAGAAAATTAGTATATCAAGCTTGAATAAGAAGAACCATGGATCAAACATGGTTTAGAACATGAAAAAGTAGAAAAGAAATGAAATTTCCTTACTCTTCACCAATAAAAACCCTAGAACTTGCTCTTGGAAAAAGTCCTTCAAGATGGAAGATTTAGAACTTGCTCCAAACTACAAAGTGTCTTAGAATGAGGTAGAGATTCAAGAAGTATGGTTGTTTGAAATTAAAGAGTGATGGAAGAGGAATTTGGAGTGCTTGGCCGAATGGTGTTCTTAGGGAGGGAGAAAGGAGTTTTCTTTTGTTGGCTTCTTGAAACTTGAGTAAAAAGATGAAGATGTGATAATGTGAAGTGTAGAAATGAATTATTTGGTCTCCTAATTCAACACATGGCCGAAACTTGTATGGAGAGAATGGAGAGAAATTTTGCTAAGTTAGCTTTCTTGAAACATGCAATAATGACCAAGATTGAGATATAATTGGTGTCTTGAAACTTGGCTATTGTCTTAAGCCTCCAAAACCGTCCCCCCATCTATGCACTCTTCAAATGTGACAAATCTCCTAGCCATCATTATTTGAAGCATTCCTAACCATTGATTAGTTCAATAGTTAGGATTAAGGTAGACTTTAGGTGTAACTTTAGATTAGAAGACTTGATATAGGCCATTGGATCTTTCTCCTTTAAATCCTAGCCCTTAGATGTGTCTCCAAAATGAAGAGTCAAGATCACTCCTTCTTACTTTACATCCAATGGTCATAAATGATCTTTGTTACTTTTTAAGACTAAATCTTCACCATTGATTAAATCTTTATCCAATGGTCATAAATGGTCCTTCTTACTTTACAAGACTAAATCCCCACCGTAGATTAAATCCACATCCAACAGTCATAAATGGTCCTTGCCATTTTATAAGATTAAATCTCCACCCTTAATCTAATTTCTATCTAACAGTTATAAATGATCCTATTCACTTTTAAGATTAAATCTCCACCGTTTATGAAATCAAGATTAAGTCTCTAACGTTGATTAAATCGATGGTGGATATCCAAACCACCAATATTGATTTAACAGTATAATATTTATTTTTATCTGCTATTATCCTACAAATAATATTTTTACTGTATTTTTATCGTCCTTTTTATTGTCCGATAATTAAATATAGTGCAAACACAGTAAAAGAAAATTTTAAAAACTGTTTTCGGATTCAAGTTTAGTAAGATCCCCTGTCTCCGTCTCAACAGTACAAATTTTTCTATGCGTAGAAAAATTTTCACTTTGCGGGACCCACCTAGGCCCACGTATGGCCACCTGGGCCCACATACACCGCTGAGCCCACAAATAGTAAAAAAAATTTCATAATCATCTATAAAAATTAGAAAATTCACAAATATCAAATCAGATTACGTAAAATAATTAAGACTTTTCAGTAATAATTAAATTACATAAAAATTTTCCTGCCTGAAAATTATTATTTTCCTTACACGGAGTAAATCACACAAAACGATCAAATATATAGACGGAATATTCAAAATAATTTTACAGCACGCAGAAATTACTAAACAGTAGAATTCTGTTAACTGTCAAAATTACTGTCTATTAAATAGAGAGTTTGGGGTGTTACAGACCTCATACGATTAGGATCATCCGACTTCTTTATTGAACCTAAAGCAATAACATAAAGAGACTTAAATTAACGTAGAATATATACAACTTGAATTAGAACTAACCAAACTCATTGTTGATATTAGCACTATGGAATTAAATCGTTATCCCCCAGCAATTACCAAGGAATAAGGCTAAACTCTTTGGAAATACATCATTATCCCCGACAACGGCGCCAAAAACTTGTTAGACCATTTGTGTACCGCAAGTGCATGGGTTATTTAAGTAATACAGATACGGAGTATAAGTTTGTTCCTACAAAGATATATGGTTTCCATTACTAAGTAACAACCAATAGTGTAACACCCCAATTTTTGGTTAATTATGATTTTGCCCTTATTGTGCTATTTTCTGATTTCTGTGTGTTATAAAATTAATTTGACTATTTCGTAACTGTATTTGAGTGTTTCATGTGATTTGCTCCGAGTCAAGAAAATAATAATTTTTACGGGGAAAATCTTGTTTGATTATTTGGAAATTGATCTTACTAAACCCAATCCGAATAATACATATATCAATCTTTTAATTTTTAGAATTTTTCTCGTATAATAAAAATATTTATCGTGCAGAAAAATCTGTGGGACCCACGTTTGGCTTGTGGGACCCACATTTGCTTTGTGGGACCCACGTTTGGGTTTGTGGGCCCCACTTTTAGGAAAAATTTACCAACGTAAAAGGCTTGTAAAATTCTAGACCAAAAGGTTAAAAATCCATAAAAATGGTTAGATTTAATAGATTAGTTAATTTAAAATCTAATTAAGTTAATCTAAAGGGTTAAGTGATAATTAAATAGATTAAAACCTAATTAGTTTTTATCAAATTTTAATTAGACAATTGTATTAGTATAATTAAGTAGAAGATTAAGGATTCTAAGTAAATTAATGATTAACTAAAATACAAAGGAATCTAACTAACTTTTAATTAAACTTAATTAGGAGGACTTAAGCATAAATAAGTTATTAAAAATCAATCAAATTTTGATTAGAATTTCCTATAGCTATTTTTGGATCTATGCATATTATGCGTTTAGTTGGTCAACAAAGGAGACAAAGCTCCATTATGAGTGTCCTATGGCCATTATTAAGCCAATTTTGTCAAAAAGGATGGCTAGCTCTCTTATTGAGCTCTACGACCATGCATGATGGGGGGGGGACTAATATTCACTTTGTTATTTCATTTCATTCATTCTACCTCATCCTTTCATTTCTCTCCTACCCAAAGAAACCAAAGAAAACTCCTAAGTCCCTTTTCTCCTACCATTCCGCCAACACCATTTCTTCTACTTTCATCCATCAAAAATTTCATCCAACTTCATTTCCTAAATCTAAACCATAATCTAAGAACATCTCTAGTTGTGAGTTTTTGCTAAATCATCCATTTGGAGCTTGGAAAATCACTTTGAAGTTTCTTTCCTATAAGGTGAAAATTCTTGTTTCTTGTTTCTTGTTTCTAATTTTATTTTTGATGTTCTAAGCCATGATTGATCCATGGTTTATCTTTTTCATCCATAGTTTATGACTTTATAATTTGTTTAAGCTTGTTAGGATTTTTCTTGAAGCTACACAAAAATTTCTAAGGAGGAGTCCAAGGAGATCTTGTCTTCCTTATAGGTAAGAGGGAGATTTAATCTCATCAACCAGGTGTGGTGGTGAGAAAATGGATGTAATTGTGGTGAAGAATCCATAAGGATTCATTCACTTGGTTGTTTGTTTTGTGATTAATTTTGTGTGCATGTTTATTGTCTTTTCTAGTTGTGATTAATTTTGTGTGCATGTTTATTGTCTTTTCTATTTGTGATTTATTATGCATGCAAGCATGTTTATAGCTTTGATATTTGGTATGTGTTTTATTATTGCTTTAATATATGGTATGTGTTCATAAATATATGTATATGTTCATAGATCTATGATAATTATTGTTGGATGTGCAAATATGTTGAGATTTGCAAAAAAAGTGTTCCAAAGAACACAAGATGAAAGCTTTATGGTTTTGACTATGAAAAGAGAACCAATATGTTCTCAACCATTTTCTAAAAGAATAACCTAATTGATTTAATTAAGTTAAAGGTTTTTTTCAATGATTTAATGGATGAAAAATAATTTTAAATATGGTTTGTATAAAAGTGGTGATTTTCAGCCAAAATACACTTTTAATGTTTAATTGATCCAAAAATTATTTTCTAAGTGTAAACTAGTTAGTTAACCTAAAAAGAATTCATTTACAATGGATTTTCAAGAAATAAATAAGTAAACAAATTTTTTATTAGAAGTCTAGTATAGAAAAGAAATAAATTTTAGATACTTGAAAAATACTTACCTTTGAGTTTTAAAATATGTTAGCAATTTTCAAAGTGTATTTTATGGTTATAATAAAATAAATGAATTTAAAAAAAAAAAAAAAGAAAAACGTAGAAAATATCATTTAGTGGATTTTCTAAACGAAATGCTGTCAAAATTGATTAAAAATGAGCAAGTATTGAAGAATGTTTCAAAATGTCATTTAGAAAGCAAGGAAATATTTTACGTAGTTAAAGAATAAAATTAACTATAGAAGAATTTATTAAAATCAAATTTTTGGGAAAAACGTCAGAAATTATTACTTAGAGTAATTTTTGTAAGAAAAATAGAATATAATATTCAAATAATGTTTTTAGTTTGGAAAGTTTAAAAAATTTAATTTGGAATGTCAAGAAATATTTTATACAAGTGAAAAATAGTAGAAATAGCTTACGCGTATTTAAAATGGTGATTTTTAAACTACGCGATTGAGAAAATGATTTAAAAATGTTATGCGATTGAGAAAACGTTGAAAAATATTTACGTGATTGAAAAACGTCTGTAAAATGTGACGTAATTGTGAAAATGGGATAAAATATTTACGCGACTTATGGAAACAATAAATTTTTACCGCTTGGTCAAAGTGGTGGACCCGGACACGTTAGGAAATAGTATTGTCAAGTGGAGACATGCTTTTTTTTTTATACGAAGGGTATTTTCGTAATTATGATGACAATGAGGATATATTATGTAATTATGATTCATGGTGATACGAGGGTATTTTTGTAATTATGGATCATTACATACATAGAGTGGTATGTCAATTTGGTTGAAATTGACGATTGACCGACGAGATGAATTACACCGTACATTGCGGGTGTGATAGGCGTAGTGTGTTCATGTGGAGAACTTGGAGGCGTTAGTGTGCGTAGATTCCACATGTGGAACGCCAGTAGCCTCTGGCCGTGGTAATCGAAAAACACACACTAGCGATCTCGACAAATACTATTCTTAATCATGATCTATTGGGGGGCCCCGTCTGGTACTATGCCTTGATGTACACGACGTGTTTGATGTGTACTATTCACACGACGTATTTGATGTGTGTCATTCACACGACGTATTTGATCGTGTGCTATTTACACGACGTATTTGACCGTGTAATAGCCTGGTTCGAGGTAAATTACACGATGTGCGGACATGTCTACCGGATCATTCTCTCTCGATGTTTGTGTTTAGCTCCATGGAAGGAATGAGTCCGAGTACATGGCATATTTAATCTGCATCACCGTGTGAATAATTATAATTTGATTTATGATATTTTGCATCCGTGACATTTATACTTGATTGAGATATGATATATGTTGTGCTAACATGATTTTGTTGCTTTAACTGCTATATCTCGTATGTTTTGTCGTTTTTTTACGCTATCTTTGGTAATGATGTAGATTGTCTCACCTCTTTGCATATATTTTCTCGTATTATTATTTATGTTCAGTAAAGTCGTTGAGGAAGTGGAAGGGAGCAACCTGTTGGATTGTCAATACAACGAGGAGCAAAGAATCGAGTGACCATTTCGAGGAAGGTGAACCTCGAGATCATCCATATCATATGGATTGATTGCGGCGTGGTATGATGTTACCTGCAGTATTTGTCTTCCGATAATCTTCCCGAGGAGGATTCTTAGGAGGATCAGAACTTCTAGTGTTATGCTTGGGCTAGTTTATGGTTTGCTTTAAACCGCATACTTGTTCATTTTTTAATTAACTAGTTTATAATATGTAAATTATTTGTACCTATTAAACACAAAATCATATGTATAATTATGGTGTGTATGTAATAGTTTGTTTTATTTTATGTTTCGTTTATTTTATAATATAATGTAAAAAAAAAATATTTTTACAAACTTATATTATTATATATTACGTAATAATTTATAACTTGGGTAGAGGTTATAATTATTGTTCGAAAATGTGACATCCCTATTAGGGTGTGACATTTAAGTTGGTATCAGAGCCCAAGTTAGAGTCTTTTGGGGTTGTGGTTGGGTCTGTTTTTGCTTGTGTTGTGTGATTCTCTCGTGATTGGTGTCCGAAAGGATACATCCGACTTTGTTTTGTCTTGTTTGATTGAAGAAAAAGATGTCTCGGCGGAAGAGGAACGCGTGCAAACATGAACCGTAATGTTGACCCAATGATTGCAAATGAGGCTTGAGGCTATGCAGCGTATGGCGTAGGTGATTACGCAACAAAATGAACGAAAGAAAGCTCAAAGAAAGATGCGATCGCGATGCTTTAAACTTGTCTCGAGTTTAGACGCAATAACCCGCCACAGCTTCGTAGGTGAATTTAATCCAGAGAAAGCGAGTCTTTGGATCCAAGATCTCGAAAAGATATTTGAAGGAATGGGGTGCGCTAATGATCGAAAGGTGACGAATGCTACATTTATGCTGAGAGGGGATGCTGAGAACTGGTGGAGAGGAACCCGACGCTTACTACAAGCTGAGGGAACTGAAATTACCTGGGAGGTATTCTGTGAGGTATTTCTGGAAAAGTACTTTCCTGCCAGTGCTCAACATGCCAAGGAGATGGAATTTCTTGGTTTACGTCAGGGCAACATGACTGTCAATGAATATGCTTCTAAATTTGAGAGCTTGTCTCAGTTCTCAGACTATGCTCAAACTCGACAGAATGATACGTGGAAATGTCGTAAGTTTGAGGAAGGGCTGAGGGTAGAGTTGAAGCGAGGAGTGCTACCCTTAAGGATGAACCAGTTTCATGCTTTGGTGGACACATGTGTACGACTCGAGGAGTTGGAGCCGTCACGTGATCCAAGGAATCGTAACTTTGGACCAACGAGGTTCCAAAGAGGAGGCAACAACAACAACAATAACAACCGGTTTCAACATGCAAGCCGTATTCGAGACCACCGGGAATCAACCTCAACGTCCATCTATCGGCGGAAGTTCTAGTGGCAACAAAGTTGGTACAAACGTGGCGTTTACGCCAAGATGTTTTAAATGTGGAAAGAGTGGCCACATATCTAGAGACTGTTCAATCAAAGGGCCAATCTGTTTCAAGTGTGGAAAGCCCGGACATGTTTCTAGGGAATGTAACTGACAGAAAGGAAGCCAGTGGTGAGCAATGTTCGTGCTACTCACCGCGATCCGGGAGGGCGAGTGTACACGATGAGCGGGGCCGAGGCTTCTCGGCCCGAAGATCTTATTCAGGGGGAAGGTGTCGTAAAGGGTAATCTTTTGACTATACTATATGATTCAAAGTGCGACGCATTCATTTATTGCGTATGACCGTGTGGATCGGTTGAAATTGCCTCGTGTCTTCTTTGAGTTTTCAATTGATTGTTTCTACACCAACTGCCAAGCCTGTTGTTACATCTAAAGTATGTTTGAACTGTCCTATTACCATAAATGATCGAGTCTTTTCGGTCAATTTAATTTGCTTACCTCTTGTTGAAATAGATATAATATTAGGAATGGATTGGTTATCTTCTAACCATATCCTATTAGATTGTGCCAATAAAACCTTAGTTTTTCCTAAGGATGAGGATTCTGGATTTTTAACCGCACAAAGTCAAATCTTTGTTGAGGGACTTGAGCTCAAGGATACATGTTTCTTTGTTTCTTTGGAGGTCAAGAGTGAAAAAGATGTGAATGCTATTCCAATCGTGAATGAGTTTTCGAAGTTTTTCCCGATGATGTACCGGCTTACCACCGCAAAGAGAAATCGAGTTTGCTATTGATTTAGTACTGGGAGAGCAGGTCCTATTTCAATTGCACCATATAGGATGTCACCATCGAATTGGTGGAATTGAAGAAGCAATTGGAGGAATTGTTGGAAAAGCAGTTTGTGCGACCGAGTGTTTCACCGTGGGGAGCGCCAGTACTACTAGTCAAGAAGAAGGATGGAACTTCTCGTCTTTGCGTAGACTATCGTCAGCTGAACAAGGTCACGATAAAGAACAAATACCCACTTCCAAGGATCGATGATTTGATGGACCAGCTGAAAGGAGCAACTATTTTCTCTAAAATAGATCTGCGATCAGGTTATCATCAGATTCGTGTCAAGGTAGAGGATATACCTAAGACCGCTTTTCGAACTCGTTACGGGCATTATGAGTATCAGGTGATGCCGTTCGGAGTGACGAATGCTCCTGCAATATTCATGGACTACATGAATAGGATTTTTCGTCCATACCTAGACAGATTTGTCGTTGTTTTTATCGATGACATTCTGATCTATTCCCAAAATAAGGAAGAGCATGCTGAACATCTTAGTATAGTTCTCCAAATTTTGAAGGACAAGAAGCTGTATGCAAAATTGGCAAAGTGTGAATTTTGGTTAGAAGAAGTTCAATTTTTGGGTCACGTAATTTCCAAGGAAGGTATTGTAGTGGACCCATCGAAAATAGAAACTATTTTGCAATGGGAGAGGCCGAAGACGGTAACCGAGATTCGGAGTTTTGTTGGATTGGCCGGATATTATCGGAGGTTCATTGAAGGTTTTTCTAAGATAGTTGGACCTCTTACGCAACTCACAAGGAAGAGTCAAGTTTTTGATTGGACGAAAGAATGTGAGGCAAGTTTTCAAGAGTTAAAGAAGAGATTGACGACTGCACCAGTACTGATTTTGCCAGATCCTAACGAGGCTTTTGAGGTGTATTGTGACGCTTCTTACCAAGGGTTAGGATGCGTGTTGATGCATAACATAAATGTGGTAGCTTATGCTTCCGCATACTGAAGGTTCATGAGAGGAACTATCCAACGCACGATTTGGAACTCGTTGCAGTGGTTTTTGCGTTGAAAGTGTGGAGACATTTTCTGTATGGAGTTGTGTTCAATGTCTTCAAGTGATCACAAGAGTTTAAAATACTTGTTCAATCAAAAGGAATTGAACATGAGGCGTAGGCGATGGTTGGAGTTCTTGAAGGACTATGATTTCCAACTTCAATATCATCCGGAAAGGCGAATGTGGTGGCGGATGCCTTAAGTAGAAAGGTGATCGTGTTTCTACCATGATGATAAAGGAGGAAGAATTGATCAATCAGTTTAGAGATTTACGGTTGTCAGTGGAATTGGCACCAGGAAGGATTCGTCTAAGTAAAGTTATTATTTTGAATGACTTGATGGAAGAAATCAAAGAAAAACAGGATAAGGATCCATATTTGTTGAATGAGAAAGAATTTTTGAAGCAAGGTCATAAGGCAACGGTTGAGGAAGGATCTGATGGAATCTTAAGATTTAAAGGAAGGATTTGTATACCTAATGATCCCGAGCTGAAGCAAGCGATTTTGGACGAAGCTCATGCTAGTAGATTGAGTATGCATCCGGGGATGACAAAGATGTATCAAGATTTAAAGCGGATGTTTTGGTGGCCAAGGATGAAGAGAGATGTTACGGAACGTGTGGCGTCTTGTCTGGTTTGTCAAAAAGCAAAAGTGGAACATCAAAGACCAGTTGGTATGTTACAACCTTTAACTATTCCTGAGTGGAAATGGGATAGTATCTCGATGGATTTTGTTACCGGATTGCCAAGAACGAAGAAGGGTCATGATTCTATATGGGTTATAGTTGATAGGCTTACGAAGTCGGCGCACTTCTTGCCGATCAATATTAAGTATTCGTTGGAACGATTAACCCCTGGTGTACATTAGTGAAATTGTTAGACTTCACGGTGTACCCTCAAGTATAGTTTCGATAGAGACCCGAGGTTTACGTCAAGGTTTTGGCGAAGCTTACAAGAAGCCATGGGGACTAAGTTACGTCTACGAGTTCTGTTTATCATCCAGACCGATGGTCAAACGGAGAGGACTATTCAATCACTGGAAGATCTATTGCGTGCTTGTGTGTTGGAACAACAAGGAAGTTGGGATGAATTTTGTCTTTGATAGAATTCACCTACAATAATAGTTTTCACTCAAGTATAGGGATGGCACCCTATGAAGCACTTTTGGGCGACGATGCCGAACACCTTTGTGTTGGTATCAAGACGGGGAAAGTATGACCATTGGACCCGATCTTGTGCAACAAACTACGGAGAAGGTGAAGATGATTCAGAGAAAATGCGGATGACTCGGAGTGCAGAAAGTAAAAGTTATGCTGATAAACGGAGAAGACCTCTTGAATTTGAAGAAGGTGAGCATGTGTTTTTGCGTGTAACACCTACGATGGTGTCGGAAGGGTTATCAAATTCAGAAAACTCACTCCTAAATTTATTGGACCTTATCAAATCATTCGTCGGATAGGTCCTGTAGCCTACCAGATAGCTTTACCACCTTTTCTATCCAATCTTCATAATGTATTCCATGTGTCTCAGTTGAGAAAATATATTCCTGATCCAATACATGTCATTCAACCTGATGAAGTACAACTGAAAGATAATTTGACGTATGAGACACTTCCTGTTAAGATTGAGGACAGGAGAGTGAAGCAGCTTCGAGGGAAGATGATTGTTTTGGTAAAGGTTATATGGAATGAGATAACGGGAGATGCTACTTGGGAGCTAGAAGACAAAATGAGGGAGCAGTACCCACATCTTTTCTAAGGTACGATAAATTTCGGGGACGAAATTTCTGTTAGTGGGGGAGAGTTGTAACACCCCAATTTTTGGTTAATTATGATTTTGCCCTTATTGTGCTATTTTCTGATTTCTGTGTGTTATAAAATTAATTTGACTATTTCGTAACTGTATTTGAGTGTTTCATGTGATTTGCTCCGAGTCAAGAAAATAATAATTTTCGGGCCGGGGAAAATCTTGTTTGATTATTTGGAGCTGGGCGATCTTACTAAACCCAATCCGAATAATACATATATCAATCTTTTAATTTTTAGAATTTTTCTGTATAATAAAAATATTTATCGTGCAGAAAAATCTGTGGGACCCACGTTTGGCTTGTGGGACCCACATTTGCTTTGTGGGACCCACGTTTGGGTTTGTGGGCCCCACTTTTAGGAAAAATTTACCAACGTAAAAGGCTTGTAAAATTCTAGACCAAAAGGTTAAAAATCCATAAAAATGGTTAGATTTAATAGATTAGTTAATTTAAAATCTAATTAAGTTAATCTAAAGGGGTTAAGTGATAATTAAATAGATTAAAACCTAATTAGTTTTTATCAAATTTTAATTAGACAATTGTATTAGTATAATTAAGTAGAAGATTAAGGATTCTAAGTAAATTAATGATTAACTAAAATACAAAGGAATCTAACTAACTTTTAATTAAACTTAATTAGGAGGACTTAAGCATAAATAAGTTATTAAAAATCAATCAAATTTTGATTAGAATTTCCTATAGCTATTTTTGGATCTATGCATGCATTATGCATTTAGTTGGTCAACAAAGGAGACAAAGCTCCATTATGAGTGTCCTATGGCCATTATTAAGCCAATTTTGTCAAAAAGGATGGCTAGCTCTCTTATTGAGCTCTACGACCATGCATGATGGGGGGGGACTAATATTCACTTTGTTATTTCATTTCATTCATTCTACCTCATCCTTTCATTTCTCTCCTACCCAAAGAAACCAAAGAAAACTCCTAAGTCCCTTTTCTCCTACCATTCGGCCAACACCATTTCTTCTACTTTCATCCATCAAAAATTTCATCCAACTTCATTTCCTAAATCTAAACCATATTCTAAGAACATCTCTAGTTGTGAGTTTTTGCTAAATCATCCATTTGGAGCTTGGAAAATCACTTTGAAGTTTCTTTCCTATAAGGTGATAATTCTTGTTTCTTGTTTCTAATTTGATTTTTGATGTTCTAAGCCATGATTGATCCATGGTTTATCTTTTTCATCCATAGTTTATGACTTTATAATTTGTTTAAGCTTGTTAGGATTTTTCTTGAAGCTACACAAAAATTTCTAAGGAGGAGTCCAAGGAGATCTTGTCTTCCTTATAGGTAAGAGGAGATTTAATCTCATCAACCATGTGTGGTGGTGAGAAAATGGATGTAATTGTGGTGAAGAATCCATAAGGATTCATTCACTTGGTTGTTTGTTTTGTGATTAATTTTGTGTGCATGTTTATTGTCTTTTCTAGTTGTGATTAATTTTGTGTGCATGTTTATTGTCTTTTCTATTTGTGATTTATTATGCATGCAAGCATGTTTATAGCTTTGATATTTGGTATGTGTTTTATTATTGCTTTAATATATGGTATGTGTTCATAAATATATGTATATGTTCATAGATCTATGATAATTATTGTTGGATGTGCAAATATGTTGAGATTTGCAAAAGTGTTCCAAAGAACACAAGATGAAGAAAGCTTATGGTTTTGACTATGAAAAGAGAACCAATATGTTCTCAACCATTTTCTAAAAGAATAACCTAATTGATTTAATTAAGTTAAAGGTTTTTTTTCAATGATTTAATGGATGAAAAATAATTTTAAATATGGTTTGTATAAAAGTGGTGATTTTCAGCCAAAATACACTTTTAATGTTTAATTGATCCAAAAATTATTTTCTAAGTGTAAACTAGTTAGTTAACCTAAAAAGAATTCATTTACAATGGATTTTCAAGAAATAAATAAGTAAACAAATTTTTATTAGAAGTCTAGTATAGAAAAGAAATAAATTTTAGATACTTGAAAAATACTTACCTTTGAGTTTTAAAATATGTTAGCAATTTTCAAAGTGTATTTTATGGTTATAATAAAATAAATGAATTTAAAAAAAAAAAAAAGAAAACGTAGAAAATATCATTTAGTGGATTTTCTAAACGAAATCTTTGCAAAATTGATTAAAAATGAGCAAGTATTGAAGAATGTTTCAAAATGTCATTTAGAAAGCAAGGAAATATTTTACGTAGTTAAAGAATAAAATTAACTATAGAAGAATTTATTAAAATCAAATTTTTGGGAAAAGCGTCGAAATTATTACTTAGAGTAATTTTTGTAAGAAAAATAGAATATAATATTCAAATAATGTTTTTAGTTTGGAAAGTTTAAAAAATTTAATTTGGAATGTCAAGAAATATTTTATAAAGTGAAAAATAGTAGAAATAGCTTACGCGTATTTAAAATGGTGATTTTTAAACTACGCGATTGAGAAAATGATTTAAAAATGTTATGCGATTGAGAAAACGTTGAAAAATATTTACGTGATTGAAAAACGTCTGTAAAATGTGACGTAATTGTGAAAATGGGATAAAATATTTACGCGACTTATGGAAACAGTAAATTTTTACTGTCGGGTCAAAGTGGTGGACCCGGACACGTTAGGAAATAGTATTGTCAAGTGGAGACATACTGTTTTTTTTATACGAAGGGTATTTCTGTAATTATGATGACAATGAGGATATTTATGTAATTATGATTCATGGTGATACTGAGGGTATTTTTGTAATTATGGATCATTACATACATAGAGTGGTATGTCAATTTGGTTGAAATTGACGATTGACTGACGAGATGAATTACACCGTATTGCGGGTGTGATAGGCGTAGTGTGTTCATGTGGAGAACTTGGAGGCGTTAGTGTGCAGTAGATTCCACATGTGGACAGTTGGTAGCTCTCTGGGCCGTGGTAACTGAAAAACACACACTAGCGATCTCGACAAATACTATTCTTAATCATGATCTATTGGGGACTGTCTGGTACTATGCCTGGATGTACACGACGTGTTTGGTCGTGTACTATTCACACGACGTATTTGATGTGTGTCATTCACACGACGTATTTGATGTGTGCTATTTACACGACGTATTTGACCGTGTAATAGCTGGTTGAAAGGCAGTACTGATGTGCGGACATGTCTACCTAGGATCATTCTCTCCGATGTTTGTGTTTAGCTCCATGGAGTAGGAATGAGTCCGAGTACATGGCATATTTAATCTGCATCACTTTGTGTGAATAATTATAATTTGATTTATGATATTTTGCATCGTGACATTTATACTTGATTGAGATATGATATATGTTGTGCTAACATGATTTTGTTGCTTTAACTGCTATATCTCGTATGTTTTGTCGTTTTTCTCGCTTGCTATCTTTGGTAATGATGTAGATTGTCTCACCTCTTTGCATATATTTTTCGTATTATTATTTATGTTCCGTAAAGTCGTTGAGGAAGTGGAAGGGGAGCAAGCTGTTGGATTGTCAATACAACGAGGAGCAAAGAACCGAGTGACCAGTTCGAGGAAGGTGAACCTCGAGATCATCCATATCATATGGATTGATTGCAGCGTGGTATGATGTTACCAGAGTATTTCTGTCTTCCGATAATCTTCCCGAGGAGGATTCTTAGGAGGATCAGAACTTCTAGTGTTATGCTTGGGCTAGTTTATGGTTTGCTTTAAACCAGACAGTTTGCTGTTTTAATTAACTAGTTTATAATATGTAAATTATTTGTACCTATTAAACACAAAATCATATGTATAATTATGGTGTGTATGTAATAGTTTGTTTTATTTTATGTTCTGTTTATTTTATAATATAATGTTAAAAAAAAAATATTTTTACAGCTTATATTATTATATATTACGTAATAATTTATAACTTGGGTAGAGGTTATAATTATTGTTCGAAAATGTGACATCCCTATTAGGGTGTGACATTTAAGTTGGTATCAGAGCCCAAGTTAGAGTCTTTTGGGGTTGTGGTTGGGTCTGTTTTTGCTTGTGTTGTGTGATTCTCTGTGATTGGTGTCCGAAAGGATACATCTGACTTTGTTTTGTCTTGTTTGATTGAAGAAAAAGATGTCTGGCGGAAGAGGAACGCGTGCAAACATGAACCGTAATGTTGACCCAATGATTGCAGCTGCTGAGGCTATGCAGCGTATGGCAGAGGTGATTACGCAACAAAATGAACGAGCAGCTCAACAGCAAGATGCGACTGCTGATGCTTTAAACTTGTCTGAGTTTAGACGCAATAACCCGCCACAGTTCAGAGGTGAATTTAATCCAGAGAAAGCGAGTCTTTGGATCCAAGATCTCGAAAAGATATTTGAAGGAATGGGGTGCGCTAATGATCGAAAGGTGACGAATGCTACATTTATCGAGAGGGATCCGAGAAGCGGTGGAGAGGAACCCGACGCTTACTACAAGCCGAGGGCGAAATTACACGGGAGGTATTCTCGTGAGGTATTTCGGAAAAGTACTTTCCCGCGGTGCTCAACATGCCAAGGAGATGGAATTTCTTGGTTTACGTCGGGGCAACATGATTTGTCAATGAATATGCTTCTAAATTTGAGAGCTTGTCTCGGTTCTCGGACTATGCTCAAACTCGACGAGAATGATACGTGGAAATGTCGTAAGTTTGAGGAAGGGCTGAGGGTAGAGTTGAAGCGAGGAGTGCTACCCTTAAGGATGAACCGGTTTCATGCTTTGGTGGACACATGTGTACGACTCGAGGAGTTGGAGCCGTCACGTGATCCAAGGAATCGTAACTTTGGACCAACGAGGTTCCAAAGAGGAGGCAACAACAACAACAATAACAACCGGTTTCAGCGCAAGCCGTATTCGAGACCACCGGGAATCAACCTCAACGTCCATCTATCGGCGGAAGTTCTAGTGGCAACAAAGTTGGTACAAACGTGGCGTTTACGCCAAGATGTTTTAAATGTGGAAAGAGTGGCCACATATCTAGAGACTGTTCAATCAAAGGGCCAATCTGTTTCAAGTGTGGAAAGCCGGACATGTTTCTAGGGAATGTAACAGACGAGAAAGGAAGCCGGTGGTGAGCAATGTTCGTGCTACTCGGCCGCGATCCGGAGGCGAGTGTACACGATGAGCGGGGTGAGGCTTCTCGGTCGAAGATCTTATTCGGGGGAAGGTGTCGTAGCGGGTAATCTTTTGACTATACTATATGATTCAGGTGCGACGCATTCATTTATTGCGTATGATTTGTGTGGATCGGTTGAAATTGCACGTGTCTTCTTTGAGTTTTCAATTGATTGTTTCTACACTAAGTGCCAAGCTTTGTTGTTACATCTAAAGTATGTTTGAACTATCCTATTACCATAAATGATCGAGTCTTTTCGGTCAATTTAATTTGCTTACCTCTTGTTGAAATAGATATAATATTAGGAATGGATTGGTTATCTTCTAACCATATCCTATTAGATTGTGCCAATAAAACCTTAGTTTTTCCTAAGGATGAGGATTCTCGGATTTTTAAGCGCCGTCAAAGTCAAATCTTTGTTGAGGGACGGAGCTCAAGGATACATCTTCTTTGTCTTCTTTGGAGGTCAAGAGTGAAAAAGATGTGAATGCTATTCCAATCGTGAATGAGTTTTCGAAGTTTTCCCGATGATGTACACGGCTTACCACCGCAAAGAGAAATCGAGTTTGCTATTGATTTAGTACCGGGAGCGGGTCCTATTTCAATTGCACCATATAGGATGTCACCATCGAATTGGTGGAATTGAAGAAGCAATTGGAGGAATTGTTGGAAAAAAGCGGTTTGTGCGACCGAGTGTTTCACCGTGGGGAGCGCCAAGACTACTAGTCAAGAAGAAGGATGGAACTTCTCGTCTTTGCGTAGACTATCGTCGGTGAACAAGGTCACGATAAAGAACAAATACCCACTTCCAAGGATCGATGATTTGATGGACCGGTGAAAGGAGCAGCTATTTTCTCTAAAATAGATCTGCGATCGAGGTTATCATCGATTCGTGTCAAGGTAGAGGATATACCTAAGACCGCTTTTCGAACTCGTTACGGGCATTATGAGTATCGGTGATGCCGTTCGGAGTGACGAATGCTCTGCAATATTCATGGACTACATGAATAGGATTTTTTTCGTCCATACCTAGACAGATTTGTCGTTGTTTTTATCGATGACATTCGATCTATTCCCAAAATAAGGAAGAGCATCTTGAACATCTTAGTATAGTTCTCCAAATTTTGAAGGACAAGAAGCTGTATGCAAAATTGGCAAAGTGTGAATTTTGGTTAGAAGAAGTTCAATTTTTGGGTCACGTAATTTCCAAGGAAGGTATTGCGGTGGACCCATCGAAAATAGAAACTATTTTGCAATGGGAGAGGCCGAAGACGGAACCGAGATTCGGAGTTTTGTTGGATTGGCCGGATATTATCGGAGGTTCATTGAAGGTTTTTCTAAGATAGTTGGACCTCTTACGCAACTCACAAGGAAGAGTCAAGTTTTTGATTGGACGAAAGAATGTGAGGCAAGTTTTCAAGAGTTAAAGAAGAGATTGACGACTGCACCAGTACTGATTTTGCCAGATCCTAACGAGGCTTTTGAGGTGTATTGTGACGCTTCTTACCAAGGGTTAGGATGCGTGTTGATGCAGAACAGAAATGTGGTAGCTTATGCTTCCAGACAGCTGAAGGTTCATGAGAGGAACTATCCAACGCACGATTTGGAACTCGCTGCAGTGGTTTTTGCGTTGAAAGTGTGGAGACATTTTCTGTATGGAGCTGTGTTCAATGTCTTCAGTGATCACAAGAGTTTAAAATACTGTTCAATCAAAAGGAATTGAACATGAGGCGAGAAGGCGATGGTTGGAGTTCTTGAAGGACTATGATTTCCAACTTCAATATCATCGGGAAAGGCGAATGTGGTGGCGGATGCCTTAAGTAGAAAGGTGATCAGTGTTTCTACCATGATGATAAAGGAGGAAGAATTGATCAATCAGTTTAGAGATTTACGGTTGTCAGTGGAATTGGCACCAGGAAGGATTCGTCTAAGTAAAGTTATTATTTTGAATGACTTGATGGAAGAAATCAAAGAAAAACAGGATAAGGATCCATATTTGTTGAATGAGAAAGAATTTTTGAAGCAAGGTCATAAGGCAACGGTTGAGGAAGGATCGATGGAATCTTAAGATTTAAAGGAAGGATTTGTCTACCTAATGATCCAGAAAGTGAAGCAAGCGATTTTGGACGAAGCTCATGCTAGTAGATTGAGTATGCATCCGGGGATGACAAAGATGTATCAAGATTTAAAGCGGATGTTTTGGTGGCCAAGGATGAAGAGAGATGTTACGGAACGTGT
This sequence comes from Ormosia emarginata, assembly GCA_029884605.1. Classification (NCBI taxonomy): domain Eukaryota; kingdom Viridiplantae; phylum Streptophyta; class Magnoliopsida; order Fabales; family Fabaceae; genus Ormosia; species Ormosia emarginata. The sequence continues at coordinate 8,552,165 of JAQQTP010000074.1, forward strand.
GGCGTCTTGTCTGGTTTGTCAAAAAGCAAAAGTGGAACATCAAAGACCAGCCAGTATGTTACAACCTTTAACTATTCACGAGTGGAAATGGGATAGTATCTCGATGGATTTTGTTCTGGGATTGCCAAGAACGAAGAAGGGTCATGATTCTATATGGGTTATAATTGATAGGCTTACGAAGTCGGCGCACTTCTTGCCGATCAATATTAAGTATTCGTTGGAACGATTAACCCGGGTGTACATTAGTGAAATTGTTAGACTTCACGGTGTACCCTCAGTATAGTTTCGATAGAGACCCGAGGTTTACGTCAAGGTTTTGGCGAAGCTTACAAGAAGCCATGGGGACTAAGTTACGTACGAGTTACGCTTATCATCCGCATCGATGGTCAAACGGAGAGGACTATTCAATCACTGGAAGATCTATTGCGTGCTTGTGTGTTGGAACAACAAGGAAGTTGGGATGAATTTTGTCTTTGATAGAATTCACCTACAATAATAGTTTTCACTCAAGTATAGGGATGGCACCCTATGAAGCACTTTATGGGCGACGATGCCGAACACCTTTGTGTTGGTATCAAGATGGGGAAAGTATGACCATTGGACCCGATCTTGTGCAACAAACTACGGAGAAGGTGAAGATGATTCGGGAGAAAATGCGGATGACTCGGAAAGAGACGAGAAAAGTTATCGATAAACGGAGAAGACCTCTTGAATTTGAAGAAGGTGAGCATGTGTTTTTGCGTGTAACACCTACGATTTGGTGTCGGAAGGGTTATCAAATTCGAGAAAACTCACTCCTAAATTTATTGGACCTTATCAAATCATTCGTCGGATAGGTCCCGTAGCCTACTGGATAGCTTTACCACCTTTTCTATCCAATCTTCATAATGTATTCCATGTGTCTCGGTTGAGAAAATATATTCTGATCCAATACATGTCATTCAACTGATGAAGTACAACTGAAAGATAATTTAACGTATGAGACACTTCCTGTTAAGATTGAGGACGGGAGAGTGAAGCGAACTTCGAGGAAGATGATTGTTTTGGTAAAGGTTATATGGAATGAGATAACGGGAGATGCTACTTGGGAGCTAGAAGATAAAATGAGGGAGCAAGTACCCACATCTTTTCTAAGGTACGATAAATTTCGGGGACGAAATTTACGTTAGTGGGGAGAGTTGTAACACCCCGATTTTTGGTTAATTATGATTTTGCCCTTATTGTGCTTATTTTCGATTTCGTGTGTTATAAAATTAATTTGACTATTTCAGTAATCTGTATTTGAGTGTTTCATGTGATTTGCTTGAGTCAAGAAAATAATAATTTTTGGTAGGGAAAATCTTGTTTGATTATTTGGAATGTAGGCGATCTTACTAAACCCAATCCGAATAATACATATATCAATCTTTTAATTTTTAGAATTTTTACGTATAATAAAAATATTTATCGTGCAGAAAAATCTGTGGGACCCACGTTTGGCTTGTGGGACCCACATTTGCTTTGTGGGACCCACGTTTGGGTTTGTGGGCCCCACTTTTAGGAAAAAATTTACCAACGTAAAAGGCTTGTAAAATTCTAGACCAAAAGGTTAAAAATCCATAAAAATGGTTAGATTTAATAGATTAGTTAATTTAAAATCTAATTAAGTTAATCTAAAGGGGTTAAGTGATAATTAAATAGATTAAAACCTAATTAGTTTTTATCAAATTTTAATTAGACAATTGTATTAGTATAATTAAGTAGAAGATTAAGGATTCTAAGTAAATTAATGATTAACTAAAATACAAAGGAATCTAACTAACTTTTAATTAAACTTAATTAGGAGGACTTAAGCATAAATAAGTTATTAAAAATCAATCAAATTTTGATTAGAATTTCCTATAGCTATTTTTGGATCTATGCATGCATTATGCGTTTAGTTGGTCAACAAAGGAGACAAAGCTCCATTATGAGTGTCCTATGGCCATTATTAAGCCAATTTTGTCAAAAAAGGATGGCTAGCTCTCTTATTGAGCTCTACGACCATGCATGATGGGGGGGGACTAATATTCACTTTGTTATTTCATTTCATTCATTCTACCTCATCCTTTCATTTCTCTCCTACCCAAAGAAACCAAAGAAAACTCCTAAGTCCCTTTTCTCCTACCATTCGGCCAACACCATTTCTTCTACTTTCATCCATCAAAAATTTCATCCAACTTCATTTCCTAAATCTAAACCATATTCTAAGAACATCTCTAGTTGTGAGTTTTTGCTAAATCATCCATTTGGAGCTTGGAAAATCACTTTGAAGTTTCTTTCCTATAAGGTGATAATTCTTGTTTCTTGTTTCTAATTTGATTTTTGATGTTCTAAGCCATGATTGATCCATGGTTTATCTTTTTCATCCATAGTTTATGACTTTATAATTTGTTTAAGCTTGTTAGGATTTTTCTTGAAGCTACACAAAAATTTCTAAGGAGGAGTCAAGGAGATCTTGTCTTCCTTATAGGTAAGAGGAGATTTAATCTCATCAACCATGTGTGGTGGTGAGAAAATGGATGTAATTGTGGTGAAGAATCCATAAGGATTCATTCACTTGGTTGTTTGTTTTGTGATTAATTTTGTGTGCATGTTTATTGTCTTTTCTAGTTGTGATTAATTTTGTGTGCATGTTTATTGTCTTTTCTATTTGTGATTTATTATGCATGCAAAGCATGTTTATAGCTTTGATATTTGGTATGTGTTTTATTATTGCTTTAATATATGGTATGTGTTCATAAATATATGTATATGTTCATAGATCTATGATAATTATTGTTGGATGTGCAAATATGTTGAGATTTACAAAAGTGTTCCAAAGAACACAAGATGAAGAGCTTATGGTTTTGACTATGAAAAGAGAACCAATATGTTCTCAACCATTTTCTAAAAGAATAACCTAATTGATTTAATTAAGTTAAAGGTTTTTTTTCAATGATTTAATGGATGAAAAATAATTTTAAATATGGTTTGTATAAAAGTGGTGATTTTCAGCCAAAATACACTTTTAATGTTTAATTGATCCAAAAATTATTTTCTAAGTGTAAACTAGTTAGTTAACCTAAAAAGAATTCATTTACAATGGATTTTCAAGAAATAAATAAGTAAACAAATTTTTTATTAGAAGTCTAGTATAGAAAAGAAATAAATTTTAGATACTTGAAAAATACTTACCTTTGAGTTTTAAAATATGTTAGCAATTTTCAAAGTGTATTTTATGGTTATAATAAAATAAATGAATTTAAAAAAAAAAAGCGTAGAAAATATCATTTAGTGGATTTTCTAAACGAAATCTTTGTCAAAATTGATTAAAAATGAGCAAGTATTGAAGAATGTTTCAAAATGTCATTTAGAAAGCAAGGAAATATTTTACGTAGTTAAAGAATAAAATTAACTATAGAAGAATTTATTAAAATCAAATTTTTGGGAAAAACGTCGAAATTATTACTTAGAGTAATTTTTGTAAGAAAAATAGAATATAATATTCAAATAATGTTTTTAGTTTGGAAAGTTTAAAAAATTTAATTTGGAATGTCAAGAAATATTTTATACGGTGAAAAATAGTAGAAATAGCTTACGCGTATTTAAAATGGTGATTTTTAAACTACGCGATTGAGAAAATGATTTAAAAATGTTATGCGATTGAGAAAACGTTGAAAAATATTTACGTGATTGAAAAACGTCTGTAAAATGTGACGTAATTGTGAAAATGGGATAAAATATTTACGCGACTTATGGAAACAAGTAAATTTTACTTGTCGGGTCAAAGTGGTGGACCCGGACACGTTAGGAAATAGTATTGTCAAGTGGAGACATCTTTTTTTTATACGAAGGGTATTTACGTAATTATGATGACAATGAGGATATTTATGTAATTATGATTCATGGTGATACCGAGGGTATTTTTGTAATTATGGATCATTACATACATAGAGTGGTATGTCAATTTGGTTGAAATTGACGATTGGTCGACGAGATGAATTACACCGTATTGCGGGTGTGATAGGCGTAGTGTGTTCATGTGGAGAACTTGGAGGCGTTAGTGTGCGTAGATTCACACGTGGACATGATTCAGTAGCTCCTGGGCCGTGGTAGCGAAAAACACACACTAGCGATCTCGACAAATACTATTCTTAATCATGATCTATGGGGACCTGCGGTACTATGCCTGGATGTACACGACGTGTTTGGTGTGTACTATTCACACGACGTATTTGTGTGTGTCATTCACACGACGTATTTGATCGTGTGCTATTTACACGACGTATTTGTTGTGTAATAGCTGGTTGAGGCAACGATGTGCGGACATGTCTACTGGGATCATTCTCTCGATGTTTGTGTTTAGCTCCATGGAGTAGGAATGAGTCCGAGTACATGGCATATTTAATCGCATCACTTTGTGTGAATAATTATAATTTGATTTATGATATTTTGTATCTGTGACATTTATACTTGATTGAGATATGATATATGTTGTGCTAACATGATTTTGTTGCTTTAACCTGCTATATCTCGTATGTTTTGTCGTTTTCTTCTTGCTTATCTTTGGTAATGATGTAGATTGTCTCACCTCTTTGCATATATTTTCTCGTATTATTATTTATGTTCCGTAAAGTCGTTGAGGAAGTGGAAGGGAGCAACTGTTGGATTGTCAATACAACGAGGAGCGAAGAACCGAGTGACCGGTTCGAGGAAGGTGAACCTCGAGATCATCCATATCATATGGATTGATTGCAGCTGCGTGGTATGATGTTACTGAGTATTTCTGTCTTCCGATAATCTTCCCGAGGAGGATTCTTAGGAGGATCGAACTTCTAGTGTTATGCTTGGGCTAGTTTATGGTTTGCTTTAAACCAGCAGGTTCTTTGTTTTAATTAACTAGTTTATAATATGTAAATTATTTGTACCTATTAAACACAAAATCATATGTATAATTATGGTGTGTATGTAATAGTTTGTTTTATTTTATGTTCTGTTTATTTTATAATATAATGTAAAAAAAAAAATATTTTTACAAATTTTATATTATTATATATTACGTAATAATTTATAACTTGGGTAGAGGTTATAATTATTGTTCGAAAATGTGACATCCCTATTAGGGTGTGACAAATAGCTTAGCTAAATTCTATCCAAGAACATATAAAATAAAGAAATGCAAATAAATTAAATCTAAACTACAAAAGCAATGAAGATAACAGTTTGGAGGTCTAGGAAATCCTTCTTCACCTCTTATTTCATACTAATGATATGTAATCCTTATAAGCAACATCAATGATTAGTTAGTTAGCTTGAGAATCTAATTTAGTCAAAAGCCTATGTCTAGGTCGATCAACCCTGGTGTCATTTACCTAATCCACTATGTTTCTTATGTTTTCATGAGGACTAGTATAAACTCCACTAATGAACGATCTATTATCAAACACATGCTAATACATGGCTAAAAGGTATATTTCTATCCAGTTAGCGAATCAACTCATCCAAGCCAATTGAACTCGTCGAACATGCATCAACCATGCCATGTCCATCTCCACAAATCCCTATGTCTAGTTCATTTGCATCAATTAAGAACATGCAATTGTTAATCAAACAGAAGCAAGCATTAAGCATAGGCATGGAAGACAAAGCTAAACATCAATATATACTCAAAAGATAACATAAACATCAATATTCATATAAAGATCTAAAGTATTTCTTAAATACAGCTGCTAATCCATTGAACACGAATTTACAGACAAAAATCATGCTCAAAAGATAGGTAAGAGAAGAGAAACAAAGGGAGAAGAGGAAGGAATCCATGGATAGCATCTTTGAAGCTTGAATCTCCTTCCATGATGAAGATGACATCCTACCTAGCCTCCCTAAGCCTCCAATCAGCCCAGAAATGAAGAATAGGTTGCGGCCTCTCTAAAACCTAGAAACTAAAACGGAGCTCTCCTATAAAATCTGCTACAAATCTATTTATAGACTCTGAAAAACAGAGGCACGCCGCAGCGTGCAACAAACTCAAGCTGCGGCGCGTGTCAATTTAGGTCAGGGACGTCGTGGCATTAGTTTCCTTACGCCGCGGCGCTCAATTTATGAAGCTCTCTGACTTTTGATGCAGGGGAGGCTCACGCCGCGACGTTCATATGCCACGCTGCGGTGTTGAGGTCTAAAATGCAGATTTGGCTTCCTCTTCCCATTCTAGCTCAATTACTCCATATATCATCTTGTTTGGAGCCCTTCCTATGATAGAGAAAACACCAAATCAGTAAGAGTTGCAAATCCACTTAATTAATAACATAATATGCAAAGTTTGTTCAATATCATATAAGAAAGGTATCAGAATTGGATATAACAAATATAAGCGCAAAACCTTCCAAATATGTATAAATACAAGGACTTTAGCACTCTTTATAGCTCAGATACGGGACACAAATAACTGCACATTGTGGAGTTATCACCTGCTACCTTTCCCTCATTCGAGCTCGACGCTACAACCCCTCTTCACTGTTCACCCTTACACCACAACCACCAAACCGCCACGACCACACCCTCATTAGTGGGCAAGCCTTCATTAGAAACAACCAGCAAGTTATTTCCCCCATCAACGCCACACACAGAGAGGATGCCAAATCCTCATTTCTTAAGACCAAGTCTGAGATTCTATTGTTCCTTTTTTCCTTGGCAAGGTAAGAATAGGGGCTGTTTGGTTTTAAGTTCTATTTATCATTGAGTTTCACCCATTATTGGTTGCTTTGATAGTTTGATGTTCAAGTCTTTACTGTTTCTTTCTTTTAGTTTGATCTAATGTGGATTATTTGATTGCTTATAAATTGTTTGATAAAATGCCAACCTTGGGTAACTCAATTTAGCTGCTACCATAGAGGTTGGGTTTCGGTGGTTGGAGTTTGGTTGTTTCATACATAAATTTAAATGTAAACTAATGATGCATAAAGAAGGTTTAAGTTTAAAAACCTTAGATATATTGTGAGCTGATCTTTCTTAGACAAATTGAATGCTCACATTCAAATTTATAGCTATTAAGAAATGTATGGAAGTGAGGCCATGGCGCTGACTGCCAAATTGTGTAGTATTTGGTATTTTGGAGCTAAGCAGAACTAATCAATGATCATGCTTATGGAGCTTACTTGGTAGTCACTGAGAAGATATTTGGAGTAGATCTTTCTTAAGCAAATGCTCACACATGCATTCATACCTCTTTTTTGCTCGAGTTCTATTATTTGAACACTCAAAATACGATACTTAAAATATACCTTATTCATATTTATATATGGTACACTGACTTTGTAGGCATCAAAATTTCTGCTACAAATTTGTTTAGTTGTGCATTTTTTTTTCTTTTGACGTTTGTGTTGTAATCTTTTTTTAACTTGTTTTTTCTTTAACAAAAAAATAAATAGAAAAAAGAAAATATGTGCTAATCAACTCTTTTTTAAAAAAAAAATTAAAGAAATTTGTAGTCCCGAAGCATGCCTTAGCTATAAGTTACCTAAGCATTGTCACAATAATTGTTAATCAATGACACTTTTATTTATATGTCACTTTTCTTTCTTTAATTTATGTGTCACTTTTTATATTGTCATAGATGACCAATGAAGATATATGATCCAAATATATAATATTGCTCAACATGTTTCAAATGATGGTTGCTTAAGTATTGTGCCTTATAGTTGTATTGTGTGCACTGAAAAACAAGTCTAGAAGATGTAGAATACCTTCTAGAATAATAGAACACAGAGAAAGAGTTTGAGATGAACTAATGAAACAAATTATAGGAAATAATCTATGTCGTGTTATAATTCATATGGGACCTCGGGCTTTCTTAAACTTGTGCACCATATTAAGAGATCAAGGTGGACTTCAACACACACAAAATGCAACAATTGAAGAACAAGTTGCCAAATTCCTTTACATAGTATGACACAATGTAAGGAATCATGTAATGTCCTTTTTCTTTAGATGTTCAGGAGAGACTATTAGTCGTCATTTTCATAGAGTATTACAAGCTTTGATAGAGTTGAAAGAGATATATTTGAAACAACCTGATAGGACACATGTTCCTCCAGAGATACTCAACAACCATAGGTTCTACCCATATTTTAACGTAAATATATATTTTTAGTTTTACTTTAATAGTAATAATTTAATGTCAAGCACATTTTAATAGGATAATTGAATGTTAGGATTGTATTGGAGCAGTTAATTGTACGCATGTACGTGTCAAAGTTCCAATGAAACATGCCACTAAGTATCATGGTAGGAAAGATTACCCTACACAAAATGTATTGGTTGCATACTCTTTTGACTTGAAATTTACATATGTCTTACCTAGATGGGAAGGAACGACATCAGACTCAAGATATCCTCTAAAAGTTCCACAAGGTAATGAAAATTCAAAGCACGTGGTGTAAGTTCCTAGTTTAACCAAGTTAATAAACTCATTAGATTTTTGTTTTGTGCTAGGAAAATTCTATCTTGCTAATGCCGGATTCCCTATAAAGGCTTGTCTCATCACGCCTTATAGGGGAGAACGGTACCACTTGCAAGAATATTCTAGAAATCCATTGCGAAATCCTCATGAATTATTCAACAACCGGCACTCATCATTACAAATTTCCATTGAATGTGCATTTGGTGTGGTAAAGAAGAGATTTCCTATTATACAAACTACAACTGACCCCACATTTGGTATTATGACCCAAAAAAAATCATCATTGCCTGTTGTATATTGCATAATTATTTGATGGGAGTAGATCCCGATCAAAATATCATAGATGAGGTGCAACATGAGCTTGCAAATGCAAGGGATTTTTAGGATGGCCATCAAGTTCATAGGGAAGATAATGATGATACAACTAGAGGATAATTAATTAGAGATAACATTGCAGCTTTTATGTGGCACAATTACTAAACATTTCTAGCTTGGTTATGTACTAAACTTGTTAGTGATATACTTTCAAATGATTTTAGTTTGTTGTATGTACTTTAATTAATGTGCTTAAATTGATTTTTAGTTTGTAGAATGTACTTCAAAATTTCCATCTTTGTCATATACTAGTGTAAACTTTTATTGATGGCAATTTGTATTAATCAAGTTTTATATATGCCGTTGGTTTTTATGTAAGCTTAGATATGGAAGCAAATCCAAAGAAGGCAAAGAAATATGGTGATACATGTTTTTGGACACCATCTATGGATGAGGTCTTGATTGATGCATATTTGCATCAACACAATTTGGGAAATAAAAATAGCAATAGTATGACATCAAAGGCAATGGACAACATTTTGAAAGAGTTGAGAGACCACATTCCAGATAGAGCAATCTCTAAAGATAAAATAAAAGATCACATGAAAAACATAAAATCAAAACAGGAGAGCATGCAGAAACAACAACTAAAATTAGAGCAAGAAGAGCTGCATCTGGTGGGAATGGTTATGATGACACCATAGATGACATGGACCATTTGGTATCCACAAATGAAGTTAGTTTAGAGGGCTTTGACACTTATGAAGAGGAATTTAAGCCCTTCATTTCTCCTGAAGTGCCTTTTGATGGTCATTCTCATGGTGCAACCTCATATAGGGCTAAGAAACGAGCAAGAAAAGTTGTGGAAGATGATATAAGCATGTGCCATATTGCTAAATCTCTTGAGAAAATGGTTGAGGTGTTTGACAACATAAGCAAGAGCACAACTAAGTTGGTCAAACAAAATAAGAATGTTACTGCTGAGGATGTAATATGGGAACAACTGGAGGACATAGGCGTTGAACCAGCTTTCTTGCTCGATGTATACATGCACCTTATTCACCATCTTGATTCTATGAAAGCATTTAATGGAATTTCAGTTCACAAGCGCAAGGAAATGTTACCTCGGATTGTGCCAAGCTACCCACCTAACATTTAGGCTACATAACATTCTCATTTTGTTAATTCTACTTCAGTTGGGGTTGTCTTTCCTATTGGGTTAGAACTTCGATGACTTAACTTCCTTTTTTAAGATTTTTATGTTGGTGTTATTTCTCTTGTCTTATGTTATCTCTTTTAACTTATAACTTGAAATGATGTTCTTTTGAAAAGTAGACTATTGGTATTATTGTATGCTTTAAGGTTGAATTAGTTACAATGGTAATTTAATTATTGTAATTGCAAATGCAAGTTTAGTTGTGGTTATGAAGTAATAGAGTTCATTTATAAAGGAACCTGATGTTTGTGTAATGATTGGTCTAACTTTTGCAAAATTTTCTATGTGTAAAGCTGCATATAAAACCCGATCCTTATGTTCAAAAATAATTTTTTAGCTGGTATCACAATTTTATTGCTAAAATAATTTACGGCTTTGTTGTCTCATTGGTATAGCACCACACAACTACATAAAAAAAAGTCACTAATCCATGAGCTAGTTTGTCAAATTAATGGAAGAAATCAAGAGATGCTATTTTGCAATGATATTTACTATGTAAAGGTCATAAACTAAATACGTAGTTGTTCACTTTGAAAGATATTTGTATATCGACAAGTCTAAGTCATTTTAGATATAATTTTACAAATACCAATTTTATAGTCCTTTCAAATCATTCACCTCAACGATGCATTTTTGAAATTGTTATTTACATAATCAAGAATGAAATAACTAAAAATGAGATTAAGAAATAACAAAAAAAAGACAAAAAATTTAAGAAAAAAAGTATCAAGTAAATATCATCATTAGATAATATGTAAAGATAATTAAAGTCTTTTTTGTTAGTTGGAAGTAAATAAAATTAGTGTGTTTGCAATAAGGGTAATTTAGAAAAAAATAAAGTTATAACTCTTATCATTCCATCCACTTCCCAACCAATGGAATGGTAACTTTACTTCATTCCATCATAAAATATCTAAACAATAGAATTATAATTTTATCTCATTCTATTTCATCTCATTTCATCTCATCCCACCATGTCATTCCATTCCATCAATTATTAAATATTCAAACATAGCCTAATGGAATAGAATGGAATGAGATGAGATGAAATTGAATGTGATAAAACTGACATTCTATTGTTTAAATATTTTAAGATAAAATCAAGTAAATTTATTATTCTATTATTTGAGAACTGAATGGAATAGTAAGAGTTATAACTTTATTTTTTATGGGAAAGAAAGTTACCATAACATTCAATCTCTTACCTCCCAAATTAGGGAGGAAGAAAATTAATTTTTTTTTTGTAAAATGAGATGAAATCTATCTCATCCACTTCTATCTCATTCCATCATTTTTTAATATAGCCAAATAATAAAATTTTTCTCTATTTTATTCCATTTCATTCTCCTCTATTTTACTAGATCTCCCAAATCTAAACATAACCAAGTGTTGTGAAAGAAGAATTTTCGGAGTGGTTATGTGATATGCCAATGGGACAATTCCTAATTCATCCCAAAAATAAAAAATAAAAAATTGGGGCATTCCTAAAGCTGGTTGCTCTACACCAGATTAAAAAAAAAATGGTGGTTGCTCTACATTTTCATCGGGAACGAATATAATTCAAAGCGCAAGCAAGCACCTTCTTCTCCTCCCCTTTCCCGGGTTTCCATTATATTATATTGTCAGGGAAACAATGGCGCAACTTCAAGTCCCTGGACTTGAGCCATTCAAATTACAGTCATGCAAACTCAATCACATCCCCTTCTTCTTCTGTCACCCACCCTTCCCCACCTTCAACATCAACCCCAACTCCAAGCCCTCTCTCAATCTCATTTCGCCCCGTCTTTCTTCCTCCCCAATCTCTCCACAACCTCATAAAATTCTACCTCATCATCTCCTACCCGTGCTTCGTTCCCGCAGTCGCACATTATGCAACATGAACAAATCCGGTAAGTCCTCCCTGTTCTATCAAATATGCTTCATTTGTAGTTCCCCTTTTGGGTTGGGCTGGGGGAGGGGGCGGTCGTTGTGGGTTAACTGCCTTGATCATTTTCTCAAACAGTTATCGTGCAAAAGTTAAAACTTCAAACATTGCGAGAAGGACATCCTCTGTTGTATATCTTACGTTATTTTAGCTTAGTTTTGGGACCTTTGTGATATGAACTCAGTGCTTGGTTAGATATGATATCGCAGCTGGAGCTTGGGAAACCAGAGCAAAAAAGGAAACCCGAGAAACGAGTCAACGGGATATTCTGGATCATACTACTCAATGTTGGGATATTCGTCTCAGACCATTTTTTTCAGGTGTCTAATTTTGTCTAATAACTAATATGAACTCACAGAATCTATCTATTCTGTTTTGTCACCATTTCAGAATTTGTTGCACGACATAAAATAAAGGTAATGCATAATTTTATATCATTTCTGCTCTAGGTTAATGGCATCAAGGCTTTGTACTTGTACCACAACTGGCCTGCTTGGTACCAGTTTGTCACAGCAACATTTTGTCATGCTAATTGGTGAGTCCTGTTCTCTGATTTCTATACTTGTGTTATGTTTAGTAGAATTTGCACAGAATCCTCTAGAGAAAGCTTTTAGTTTTTTATTTTTTATTTTTTGTCCTCAACAAAGACCAGTGGTGATAAACTACTTTCTCATTATCTCATTTTATAATCTGACTACTGCCTTAACATGTAAACTTGTTCAGGAATCATCTTTCTAGCAACCTTTTCTTCTTGTACATTTTTGGTAAGGCTGTAAGGGTATGTCTCTTCTTTCTGGTAAATGAGTTGTTATGGAATTGATACTCGAGGGTTTGTTATTTCGTTGTTTCCACAATAGGAAAGCTTGTTGAAGAAGAGGAAGGAAACTTTGCTTTGTGGCTTTCTTACATTCTTACTGGTGTTGGAGCAAACCTTGTTTCGTGGTTGGTTTTACCAAGAAATTCAGTTTCTGTTGGAGCTTCTGGTGCTGTTTTTGGCTTATTTACTATCAGTGTCCTTGTAAAGGTACCTCGAATTGTATTTAACGTTCGTTGTTCATTTGTTTCCAGTTATGATTCCAAGTTCTTACGGTATTGCTTTTACTTGATGTAGATGTCATGGGATTGGAGGAAGATCCTTGAAGTGCTTATATTGGGGCAGTTTGTTATAGAGAAGGTGAGCATGAGCAACAAATGTTTTGTTCCTTGTCATGCAAAGTAACTATATATGGTTATGGACCTTATTTTGCAGAAGTTACTATAATGAACATTAATCAAGTCATTATTGCATGAAAATACCAAGACCTTTCATGTTTGTATCTTTTATAGACAGAGATCTGAGAACCTTAAACATTTTGTTGTTTGCTTTTGCTATGTGTCTAGTATCATGATTTGTCGTGCAAAAATGGTTTCCAATTTACTATGTCTTTCATGATTTTCAATTGACCATTTTATGATTTATTTGTTTGAAAAGATAGAACGCACATCTTTTGGACTATTTGGGTTATTATGCTTTAACAATTAGTAGTAACTATCGGTGTCCTCTATAATTGATTTGTTCTTTGTGAGCGTTATAGGTCATGGAAGCAGCCCAAGCTTCAACATCATTATCAGGCACCTTTCATGGAGGCTACTCATTGCAAAGTGTCAATCATATTGCACACCTTTCTGGTGCTCTTGTTGGTGTGCTTTTGGTTTGGCTCCTTAGCAAAGTCCCTTCTGATCCTTCAGACCGATAATACACTTTGCACAAGAGAACAGGCCGAACTACAAATGTTACTTTGCTCAACCAATATTTCAAATCAGAAGTGTCATATGTTTTGCTATTTCAGTATCTGTTGATATTGAGAGTCTAAATAGCAGGAATTATATCAATTGTAGGGGCATTGTCTTATTAAGAATACTAGAAGCTTTCCTGTTATGGAAACCATGGAATTAAGAAAGATTCTGTTTAAAGCTAGAAGATTTGTTGAATGTCTGTGGATTATATATATAACGAAGAATAATGCTACTTATATTTTATTCTCATAGTTATGCCTAATTGTATATGAATAAATGTAATGTTGACTCAGAATAATATAATTGCATTTCAGTGTATCTTAAGTAGAACCTACGATTGAATATATATATATATATATATATATATATATATATATATATATATAGAGAGAGATAGAGAGAGTAAGGAATAAATACGTTAGACCTATACAGCTGGACTAAGCACTATATAAGGCAAGAAAAAAATATAGCCTATGGATCAGGGATTTACACCAATAGAACAACAACTAATTTCTCCTAAATATTGGCTAATTACAGGGGAAACAACTCACGCCAACACTCCCTCAAATTGGTGAGTAGATATTTCTAATACCCAACTTGTCTAGTGAGCTATGAAGGATTTTACTTGAGACAACTTTTGTCAACATATTTGCAAGTTGATCTTCAGATCTGACAAAAGGAAATTTGATGATTTTTTCCTCAAGATTCTTTTTGATAAAATGTCTATCCACCTCAATATGCTTAGTACGATCATGTTGAACAGGATTATGAGAAATCTCAATTGCTGCCTTGTTATTGCAAAATAGCCTCATTTCTATTTTAGGTTCAAACCCAATTTCAGTTAATAGTCTTTTTAACCATAGCAATTCGCAAAGGCCTTTAGACATTCCTCGAAACTCTGCTTTAGCACTAGATAGAGCCACAACCTTTTGCTCTTTACTTCTCCATGTAACTAGATTACCACCAACAAAGGTGAAGTACCCGGACGTGGACTTTCTATCAGACAAAGTACCTGCCCAATCTGCATCTGTATAACCTTCCATATTTAGATGATTATTCTTAGAGAACATAAGTCCTCTGCCAGGAGCATATTTTAGATAGCGGAGTATCCTAATCACCGCATCCATATGGGCTTCACTTGGATTCTGCACATATTGACTTGCGACGTTGACTGCATATGCTATATCAAGACGAGTATGTGACAAATAGATTAATTTGCCTACTAACCTTTGGTACTATTCTTTATTTGTTGCTACTAAATCACTATTTGCCCCAAATTTTTGGTTTTGGATAGTTTGTGTATCAATTGGCTTACAATCAAGCATTCCAACTTCAGATAATAGATCCAATACATACTTCCTTTGGGAAATGAATATACCTTCATTTGATCTGGCTACTTCTATTCCAAGAAAGTATTTTAGTCCTCCTAGGTTCTTCATTTCGAATTCAGTGCCAAGTTGTCTTTGAATTTTGGAGATCTCCTCAATATCATCACCTGTAATAATCATATCATTAACATAGATTATTAAAGCAGTAACCTTTCCTTTTCGATGTTTCAAGAAAAGTGTATGATCAGAGTTGCTCTGTTGGAACCCATATTTTTTCATAGCCAAGCTAAATCGTCCAAACCAAGCACGTGGTGATTGTTTCAATCCATATAAAGCCCGTTGCAACCTACATACAGTCCTATCACCAGATGACACAGTATAGCCTGGTGGAATGTCCATATATACTTCTTCCTCAAGGTCTCCATGAAGAAAGGCATTCTTCACATCAAATTGGTGTAATGGCCAGTCTAAATTTGCAGCAAGAGATAACAAGACTCTAACTATATTCAACTTTGCCACTGGTGAAAAAGTCTCCTGGTAGTCTATGTCATAAGTTTGTGTATATCCCTTGGCCACCAACCTCGCCTTATACCTCTCTATAGACCCATCGACTTTGTATTTCACTGAAAACACCCACTTGCAACCTGCAGTCTTCTTCCCATTGGGCAATGGGACTAGGTTCCATGTGTTATTCTTTAGTAATGCTTCCATCTCTTCTTGAATTGCTCAAGACCAATTTGGATATGATAATGCCTCGTGCACTCCTAGTGGATTATGACAGGAAGACAGCATATGTGCAAAGGCTTTTAGTGGTTCAGATAATCCCTTAGTGGTAACATAATTAGCAATTGGATATCTTGATCCCTTCCCTCCAATGTCTGGTGAATAACGGTCTGGGGGTTTACCCCTATTATGCCTGAAAGGTAATTGATAACTGGTAGTAGTATCCAAATTATTATTATAAACTAGTTCAGGAGAGCTTACCTCATGGACATCCTCAAGAGTGTCATTGTTGCGTGCACAAGAAAGAGGGGGACTGCTCACACAATTTTTATCATTAGCTGCATTACTATTCACACGGGTAGCATCATTACCAGCATCATTACTAGCATCATCCTCAGTAAAAACTGCACCATCATCCTTGGTTACATCCACCAATGCATCACAGCCAGTATTCTCCGCACCATCATCCTTGGTTGCGTTAATACTAGCATCATCCACTAGTGCACCATGGCCAATATTCTCTCTTTCTTGGCAATCCCACCATTTTAGGCCTTCATTCCCTATCTCCCCCTGAAGATGAGAAGTGATGGGTGAGGAAGAGTAGTAATGTTCAGTTTCGAGGAACGTTGCATCCATCGTGGTGTAATAGCATTTGGGGGTTAGGTCATAGTAGCGATAGCCTTTTGTGTTAGTGGCATATCCCAAAAACACGCACCTCACAGCACACGGGTCAAGTTTGGTTCGTTGTTTTTTTATGTAAGTGGACAAACACAACGCATCCAAACACCCAAGGAGAAATGAGTGAGCTAGAAGGCAAGGTAAAGTGATTTGCCAGAGCTTGTAAAGGGGTTTTAAATCCCAATACCTTTGATGGCATTCTATTTAGCAAATGAACTGCAGTGCCAACTGCATCCTCCCAATGTTTGCTGGGTACACTGGTTCCAATCAGTAAGGCTTTGGAAGTCTTTAAAATATGTCGGTTCTTGCGTTCAGCCACTCCATTTTGCTGCGGAGTCTGAGGCAATGAGGTTTCATGTAGGAGGCCATGGACTTGGAAGTAAGCTTGAAACTGTTTATTTACATACTCTCCCTCATTATCGGATCTCAGAATTCTAACACTTGCTGAGAACTGATTTTTTATCATAGCATGAAAGACACAGAACACATCAAAAACTTCATTCTTATGCTTTAAAAAATATAACTAGGTCATGCGAGTGCAGTCATTGATGAAAGTCACAAACCAACGATTACCCGATGCATTGTTAATGGGAGATGGGCCCCAGACATCAGTATGAACCAAAGCAAAGGGAATGTCACTTTTATTTGAATTAACTGAAAATGGTACACGATAGCTTTTAGCTAAGATACATGTATTACAATTAAAAATTGATTGGTCCAAGCCTGAAAATAATTGAGGAAGCAAATGTTTCATGTAGCCAAATGAAGGATGTCCTAGACGACAATGCCATAGCCAGATCGATTTTTCCTTGGTTCCACCTGAGTGTCGCACATTAAGAACTCTGCTTGAGTTGAAGTATTCCATGTAGTAGAGACCCCCTCTCTTAGTACCACGCCCAATG
This sequence comes from Ormosia emarginata, assembly GCA_029884605.1. Classification (NCBI taxonomy): domain Eukaryota; kingdom Viridiplantae; phylum Streptophyta; class Magnoliopsida; order Fabales; family Fabaceae; genus Ormosia; species Ormosia emarginata. Next base: position 8,569,485 of record JAQQTP010000074.1, read on the forward strand.
ATCTCCTTGGTAAGGCTGTCTTGAAAAAGACAAAAATTTTGGATACATTAGAGCTACACAATTCAAATCTTCAGTAGCTTGTCCCACTGATATGAGTTTATTTGAGAGGGATGGAACCAATAAAGTATTGGGTAAGGAGATAGAGGGTGATAATGCTACAGTTCCAGCCCCAATCACTGGGTATGTAACCCCATTAGCATTGATAATGCTAGTCTGTCTCGGTGTACTATTTGTTGTGAGGTCATTTTTGCAAAAGGTCATATGGTCCGTTGCCCTCGAATCCACTATCCAGCCATTGTACCTGTCATGGTATGAACTGAGCAGAGCACAACTATTGTTACCTTGTTCATTGGGAGTATTTGTTGGCTCACTGTCATACTCAACCTATGAAACTAGAGACAATTGTGGTTCTGCACTAGCAAGAGCTACTCGTCCCGAGCCACCTGCAATGTCTTTCTATTTCTTTGCCTTCAATTTGTGCCACCATTCTAGATAGCCATGCAACTTGAAGCATGTGTCACGGGTGTGCTTTTTGTTTCCACAGTGTGAGCATCCACCCCCATCAATTTCTTGGCCTTTGGTCTTTGTACTCAATTTTCCTCCATTTGAAGATGCAGTTCCACCCTTTGTCATTTGTAGAGTATTTGATTGTTGCAAGGCCCTAATTCCTTTGGTTGTCATAACTGCTGAGATTGTAGTGTCCAAGCCTGTTAACATCACTGTTTGTCGGATCTCCTCTCTACGGACATGTGCATAAGCTTGTTCAATAGTTGGGAATGGCTTTATCTGAAGAACATCACTCCTTATCTTGTCAAGCCTGTCATCTAGCCCATCAAGAAAGGTGTACACTCTATCTTCCTGTAAAAGAGTATTATATTTTTGTATATCAGCAGTACAGTCCATTGGGTTTGGGCGTCTAAAATCGATTTCTCTCCACAAGCCTTGGAGATTATTGTAGTATGACTCAATAGATCCCCTAGCTTGTTTCATGCTATTTACCTGTCTCTTCAAGGCATATACTTGAGAAGTGTCAGAACCATCAAAGTAGGTTATAGCAATTGAATCCCATACCTGTTTGGCTGTTGAAAAACGAATAAAATTGCTAACTAGATTTGGATCCATAGAATTGATTAACCATCCTTTGACAACAACATTTTCTGTTCTCCACCTTCTAAAGGTGGGATCTGTCGGTCCAGGTTGGGGAATTTCTCCATTTATGTACCCCAACTTGTCCTTTCCTGAGATATACATCTCAACCACTTGAGACCATAAAGCATAATTGGTACCATCGAGCTTGATACCAGTTGGTGCAGCAGAAGGTTCGTTCGTGGCCATCGGTATTTGGGTCTGGTTTTGGGTCAAAACCTAGATCATCTTTGTTGCCAAGGTTTCAATAAGGTCTGTTGGAGAGACAACAAGTTGCTTTTGCTCTGCCAGGTTGTTGAAGGCATCTTCCTCGGATCGTCACCCTGATGCCATGTTGACTCAGAATAATATAATTGCATTTTAGTGTATCTTACAAGAACCCGATCGAATATATGATATATATATATATATATATATATATATATATATATATATATATATATATATAGATATATATATATATATATATATATATATATATAAGGAAAGAAAAAAATATAGCCTATGGATCAGGGATTTACACCAACAGAACAACAACTAATTTCTCCTAAATATTAGCTAATTACAGGGGAAACAACTCACGCCAACATGTAATAATCTAAATTTAAATTCACTTGTGCAATTGCATATAATTGTAAATGTAATAATGTACAAATAGCATTACTTATACCATAGTGAAGGAGACTGATTTGAAACTATTATTTAAACATAAACAATTATGACAATGAGCAAAGATGTCTTCTTCAGTTGTTCATGTTATTTCACTTTCATTTTTCTGTGATAACTGTGCAAGCAGCTCTTACAACAAAGAGAGAGAAAGAAAGAAATAGAAGTGTGACAAGAAGAATTGGGAAAAAATATTGAATTATCCATTAATAGACTAAAGTCAAATATGAATACAATAGATTCCTTACATGATATTAACGTGTATGAGTTCGAATAGAAGAAGCTCAAATATTTTAAGCATATGATTATGAGTTTAATCTCGAAATTCATGTATATAAAAATAATATCAAATTTTTTTTTTACTTAAACATCTTATCATATTTAAAAAAATAATATATTATCTATTAGATAGGAGGATATTATGAGAAAAATAAAATTACACGATTATGAAATTTGCAAACTATTTTAATGTAAAATTTATGTTGGGAAGCAAGGAAAGTACTGTAAAAGGTGGTGAAAGAAAAAAATTGTGTAAAATAAGTATGTCCTTCCATATATAATACAGTAAGGAACTGCCACTTAAAAAAAAAATAACTTTTATTTTTTTTAATTTTTTTTATTAATTAATAATTAATAAATGTTATAAATTTAAAATTAATTATATATATAAGTTAATTAATAAATATTTTATTAATTAATTAATACATATAATTTTTATTAATTAATTAATATATATAATTAATTATGAATTTATATTTTATTAATCAATATAAAAAATCGTACAGAAAAAAATAATGAGTTAATTATTTTTAAAAAATAAAAAGACAGTTCAGAACTAATGCAATAACAACCCACTTGAATTCTGCCACCTGTAAATGTAAACAGTATTTACTATTTAGGTTAACTTACACCTGGTTGATTTATATTAATCACTAGATGCAGTACTATTGTTGCAATTTGCAAAGAAGAATATTGCCACTTGTCTTTCGTAGCACCTACACAGAATGTGCATTGCAGAATTATTAAAAAAAAAGAAAAAAGCCTTTCGACTTTTGATTACATGAAAAGGTAAGTAGCATTTTTTTTATTAACAAAAAATCATAAGAAAGTAATTACATCAAAAAGATATTCCGCACTTCACCTCCCCAACCCTTTTAGTTTAAGATTACTGCTGTACATGAATTTGCAAGTTGGTATCTACCATGCTGACCTTGAAGCTGTTTTTGGCACATAATGGAAAATCCTTCACCGAATCTACAAATTTGAGAATGACACTTGAATTTTGTTGTGAGAATCGGAGTCTCCAAATCAGCATCTCTCAGGAGCCTTCGATTTCTTCTAGCTGCTAAAGCTGAACCTTTCTGATCACTGGTACCTAAAGATGGGATCTGTAAGAGACTACCGAAAGGAGCACTGGTATATGGCTTTCGGTAAATTTTCTCCGAGCTTTCAGCTGGTATATTGTCCTCTTCCTCTACTGAATTGGTTATCTGCTTGGTTTTTACAGTACTTAATAACCTATTTGCCTCTTCTGTTAATCCAGTAAAATACCAAGCTTCTGCAACAAGCAAGATTGTGGATTTTTTGGATAGCACCTGAAACTCTTCCATTATTTGGAGTATTCCTTTCGCTTTCGATGGCTGTTTTGCTTCTTCATATCCCCAGATTAGGGTCTCAAAAGTCTTCAAATTTGGAGAAATCCCAAATTCACACATCTTGTCAAAAACCCTGATAGCATTGTCCATACCATCCTGCCAGTACTGCACCATCCACTTATGACAGTTGTAAATATAACAACATTTGGGCGGACACCTGATTTAATCATGGCAGTTGACAGTTTTTCAGCCTTTTCTGTTTCTTGTGCTTGCACATAGCCTTTAGCAAGAATACTGTAAGCATGTGCATCCGGTTCTACACCAGATTTCAACATGTTATTGAAGATTTCCTTGCATTTTTCCATGAATCCAGCTTGGCTCCATGCATTCATTATGGTACTATATCAATATGTTATCACGTCTGGTTGGATTCTGAAATTCTTCCATCAACTTTAAAACCTATAAACGGATATTCAACATGAGTTCCAAGGTAGAATGCATACATATCAGAAATTAAACCAAAGAGACTGCTATACTATGCCAAGCAAATTAAAGGAGTGATGACTTCATTTTTTTCCTCTTTCAGGTATTAGACAATTGCATGACAGTTGGCAGACTAATTTGACAAACACCAAACTCAGAACAAGAAGATTCAGAAACCAGAGGCATAAAGCAATAGAAGGTTACAACATACAACCCTTTTAACCATATAGCAGATGGCAAGTTGTTAATTGTCTTTTTATCATTGCTTCTTGCTTTACTGTATAGCAATTATAAAATGAATGTGAGTATGAAGTAAAGAGGTCTATGGTTGATTCTATGTTGAATGCCTCTAAAATTATAATCAACACGCCTTTCTGTCATAAACAGATCCAAAGCAAGTAAGTTTAACAAGAAAAAACGTTTAGACCAACAATCATAGGTTCAACCTGATCTCATCAACACCATCTCTATCCATCACATCCACAAAACCATTGACCAAGGAGTTAAATACAATAAGATTAGGCTGTAGCCCCAGATCCCTCATCCTGTATACAAACCTCAGGGCTTCCTTTATTTTACCTTCTCTACAGTATCCGCTTATGATGATGGTGTAAGTTCTCTCATTGGGTTCCAAACCATTGCTCTGCATCTCTAAAATCATTGCTTCAGCCTGAGCAGTCTCTCCATTTTGAGCATAAGCTGTTGCTATAGTGTTGAAAGTAACAGCATCTGGTTGCATTCCAGAAGCAGACATCTTATACACCACATTCCATGGCTCGGGCATGTTCCCTAGTTTACACCATGCTCTGACAAGCATATTGTATGTCTTAAGATTGGGTTTCACGTTTCCCTCCATTGACATCAGGTCTAGCAACTTCATTGACTGATCAGGCTTACCTACAATCCCATACCCTTTTATCAATGTGTTATAAGTGCTAGTACTAGGTCTTAGTCCACTTTCTTTCATCTTCTGGACAGCTTTCTTGGCATCCTCCATGTTCCCAGATTCAGTAAATGCATTTATAAGAGCATTAAAAAATATTGAGTCAGGCTTCATTTGCTTTTCTTCCACCTGTGAGACAATGGAATGTATAGGCTTGAAGCACTTCTGAATGGTCAAGGCATTTAACAGGGTTGTGTACGTTACTAAAGATGGCTGGTGCCCTCCTTCAATCAGATTTTCAAAAATAATATTAGCTTCCTGAGGTTTTCCTTTCTCTATCAGAATATTCATTAATTTTGTTCTTGAGCATACAATTCGGCAGCTATTTTTACCCTTGCAGAAAGTGCAGCTGGGTTGACTTCCTGAGTTTGTAGCCTTAGCAATTTCAATCATTTGATTCTTGCCATCAAAATGATTCCCCTATCAAATTATATACCAATAGATAATCAATTTTTAGAAGTATTAACTACTAAGAAGATAAAGGTATAAGCTGGCTTACAAAGCTGTTTAACGAGATATTGAGGTCTAAGAAGATACCAAATGAATGGAGGAGAAGCACTTTAATCCCTATTTATAAGAATAAGGGAGATATACCCGTGCAAATTACGGAGGGATTAAGCTCATGAGTCATACTTATGAAGTTATGGGAAAGAGTCATTGAAAGGAGACTAAGACAAGAGACTCATCGGGAGGTCAACCATGGAAGCAATCTATCTTCTACGAAGATTAACGGAGCGCTATCGGAGGAAGCAAAAAGACCTACACATGGTTTTCATTGGTTGGAAAAAGCCTACGAGAAAGGTTGTTGAAGAGAAGTCTTGTGGAAGGCTTTTCTTCCGCATTGCCTATATTCGAGCAATCCAAGATATGTATGATGAGGTTAAAATGGTGAGAACACCGAGTGGGGTCCTTGTGAAGAGTTCCCTATAACATAGGATCCGCACCAAGGGTCATGCCTTGAGTCCTTATCTTTTTACCTTGGTCTTGATGTCTTGATCGCATGCCACAATGCATGCTTTTTGCAGATGATATAGTCTTAGTTGGAGAGTCGAGAGAGGAAATAAACGGGAAGCTAGAGTTATGGAGACGGGCTTTGGAAGAACATGGCTTTCGCCTAAAGCAAAGTAAGACGGAGTATATGGAATGTAAGTTCAAGTAAGAAACATGCTTGTTAGCTTAGCGGTAAAAATTTGAGATCATACCATACCACAAGTTACAAAGTTTAAGTATCTTGGATCCATCATACAAAATGATGGAGAGATAGAAGGAGATGTAAACCATAGGATTCAAGTTGGATGGATGAAATGGAGGTGTGCTTCAGGAGTTATTTGTGATAGGAAAGTGCCTCTCAAGCTTAAGGATAAATTTTGAAAAAATTATAAGGCCCGCAATGTTGTATGGTAATTTTGAATGTTGGGCGGTAAAAAGCCAACAAGAGCACAAGATCAGTGTCGCGGAGATGAGGATGTTACGTTGGATGTGTGGCCATACTAGACAAGATAGGATTAGGAATGAATGCATTAGAGAGAAAGTAGGGGTAGCACCTATTGTGGAAAAGATGAGAGAATCTCGCCTTAGGTGGTTTGGACATGTAAGGAGAAGACCCTTAGAAGCTCCTGTAAGAAGAGTAGATCAGATGGAGAATAGCCCAATAGCTAGAGGTAGAGGAAGACCAAGAAACACTATAGGTGAAACGGTTAAAAAAGATCTAGATTTGAATGGCTTTTCTGAGGACTTGGTTCATGATAGGACACAATGGCGTCGTCTGATCCATGTAGCCGACCCCACCTAGTGGGAAAAGGCTTGGTTGTTGTTGTTGTTGTATTAACTACTAACTTCTCCTGAACTGCATGTAGACTAGATTTTGGCATGTTTTATAACAATAGGCATACAATTATTCATAAAAAACCACATATTTAAGATATAGCTTCAGTTGTTAACACACACGGAAAACAGCAGGTTACCCAATCTTTACTAGCAAGTAGCAATTTCCAAGAGCAGCCAAGAATTAGAGGACATCAAAAGATCTTTTTCAACATGGTAGATAACTTCGCATATATGACTTGCCATCCATTGCTAAAGCCATTCACCCTAAAGACCTAGACTGTTTAGAAAATTTGACATCAAATAAATATAATAATCATTATAAGTGTAATATCGACAAAAATAGATGTAACAGTGAATACATACTCAATTAAATAGTACTTCTACCTAGTTATTGGTTACAGATGAAATATGGTGCATAACCACCCTGCTGATAACCTGAAAGCATCAGACTAAAACTTATTTTCTAAATAATTATTAGAGTTCTGCATCAATTAAACCTTCCCTTCCTCTTGAGAACCTGTGGGGATGCGTCAGTTAGCATTCTCTCAAAATGGTTGCATCATTGCTTTACTTATGTAAAAGTAGGTAGTAAGTAACACATCCAAGTCTTCTCTGTAAGAATCTAGAAATTTTACTTCTAATTTACACTCCTCGTTTTATTTTAACAATAAAAACATTGAGGCCATCTTCTTTTTTTTTTCTCATTATCCACAGACCAGTCAGATGGAAGGATCGATGGAAAAGTTATTTTCACAAGATATTTAATGAGGGACATGGGATTTTAGGGGACTCAACATTCTAACCAGTAGAGAGGAGGACCAAAATAAAATTTTTTATCGTAGAATTTGGGAGTTCGAGATAAAAGAAGCTTTGAAGAGGATGGATAATAGAAAAGCGGTCGGACCGGATAATATACCTATCGAGGTGTGGAAGTGCTTAGGAGAGAAAGGTATAAGCTGACTCACAAAACTATTTAACGTGATAATGAGATCTAAGAAAATGCCAAATGAATGGAGGAAAAGCACTTTAATTCCTATTTATAAGAACAAGGGAGATATACAAAACTATGTAAATTACAGAAGGATTAAGCTCATGAGTCATACCATGAAGTTATGAGAAATAGTGATTGAACAGAGATTAAGATAAGAGACTCATATTTCAGAGAATCAATTTGGTTTTATGCCTAGGAGGTCAACCATGGAAGCAATCTATCTTCTACGAAGATTGATGGAGGGGTATCGGAGGAAGCAAAAAGACTTACACATGATTTTCATTGATCTAGAAAAAGCCTACGATAGGGTACCGAGAGAGGTCTTGTGGAAGGTTCTGGAGAAGAAAGGAGTTCGTATCGCTTATATTCGGGCAATCCAAGATACGTATGATGGAGCTAAAACTAGTGTGAGAACATAAAGTAAGGTTACAAAAGATTTTCCTATAACTATAGGACTGCACCTGTTGGAATTAGTAACAATTAATTCAGATTCATGAAGCTAACAATTCATGTACCTAGTTTATATCTATGCATGTACTTAGGAAATAGTTGTCATTAATATCTTTGTAAACATAAATTGTATTTATGATCAAGTGTATATAAATATCAATGTGCTGAGTGCATTTACACGACAACATTTTTCACAAACACTATTGTCTAAATTATATCCAAGTCTTTCAATATGGTATCAAGAGCAGGTTCATGTGTCCTTTGAAGGTTTCTGCCTCTGGCCTAGTAGAATCCTTGCACCTTTAACCTTTATCCTTGTACGAAGTCTTCGGCCTCGGTTCATCCGTCCTTCAACACTTTGTCCCAACCAAACAACACCTCTCAAGACCAAAAGTCACTCCGAAAGTCACCGTCCCGACCAACTTAGTCTCCCGTGTCACCGGAAAACCCGCCACACGCCGCCACTTGCATCCACACACCGTTTTCTTCTCGCATCTTGTTCACGCACCGTTTGTACTTGTTCGGAACTGTTTATATCGCCTGTTTTCAACCGTTCGACACCTGTTCATACCGCTTGTACTTGGTCACGCACTTGTTCCGGGACCGGTCGGCACCGTTCTCAACTGTTCGACATTGTTTGTACTTGTTCACCGTTCACGCACCGTTCCGGGACTGTTCACATCACCGTTTCAACCGTTGTTCGGATCATCGTTCATTCCGTTTTGTCACTATTCATTCACGTTCCGTCACCGTTTTGTTTGTTCATTCCGTCCGACCCACCGGAAAACCACGCGACCGCCCGTAAGCCGTTTGCCTCGACCTCTCGTCGTCGTCTAGCTGGTCAAAATTCACTTTTTCGGTTGTTTGGAAAGATGGGTCGTCCTCAATGCACATATTGCAAGCGAATGGGTCACACTCATAATATTTGTTACTCTCTTCATGGCTTTCCCCGAAAATCATCAATGCTGAAATGTTCAAGGAAAATTTTTTCAAGCCGAGTACCAAGAGTATCTTTAATTGAAAGCGCCCATCGGTCTCATGGGTCTACCGCCACCGGTGTTCATGACTCCGCAACCTTCATATCTCAATCGGTAACAATCAAAATCTTTGGATAATTGATTCAGGTGCCTCTGATCATATTGTTGGTAATCGTTCTTTATTCTCCTCCATATCTTCTCCTAAATTTCCTCACTTCATTACTCTTGCGGATGGTTCTAAGGTCAGCGCCAAAGGAATCAATCATGTTTCTGTCACTTCTTCTGTAACTTTAAAATCAGTTTTGTTTATACCTGGTTGCCCTTTTAATTTGATCTCCCTTAGTCAACTTACTCGATCTCTAAACTGCTTTCAGTAACTTTTGATCTTTGGTTCTTTTACTATACAGGAACGTGGTACGGGTCGGATGATTGGTGTAGGACATGAATCACATGGTCTTTATTACCTCCAATCAACTCCCTCTGTAAGTTGTACTGTAGTCGAGTCTCCAAATCTTCTTCATGAACGATTGGGCCATCCAAGTTTGTCAAAATTGAAGCAAATGGTTCCGAATCTTGCAAAAATGTCATCATTGAACTGTGAGTCGTGTCAACTAGGCAAGCATGTTCGCTCTTCCTTTCCCAGCAAAGTTGAAAGCCGAGTTGATTCCCCTTTTTCAGTTATCCATTCAGATATATGGGGACCGAGTCGTGTGTCTTCTAATGGCTTTCGATATTTCGTTACCTTTATTGATGAATTCTCTTGGTGCACTTGGGTTTTCTTAATGAAAGAACGATCTGAACTTTTGTCTATTCTCACCACTTTTGTTAATGAGGTCAAAACCCAATTTAGTAAGACAATCAAAATCCTTAGAAGTGATAATGCAAAAGAATACTTTTCTTTTGCTCTTTCTTCTTTTTTGTCATCACAAGGCATTCTCCATCAATCCAGTTGTCCTCATACTCCTCAACAGAATGGCATACTGAAAGGAAGAATAGACATCTTGTTGAAACCGCTCGAACCTTGTTACTTCATGCGAATGTACCGTCCGACATTGGGGAGATGCGTTTTGACACTGTTATTTAATTAATCGGATGCCATCGTCCTCTCTTGATCATAAAATACCACATTCCATTTTATTCCCTAAAGAGCCACTATTTCATGTCGCTCCACTGATATTTGGATGCACTTGTTTTATTCATGACTTGTCTCCATGTCTTGATAAGTTTCGCCCGAGCCATCAAATGTGTCTTTTTGGGATATTCCAGGTTACAGAAGGGTTACAAGTGTTACTCCCCTATGCAGAATCGTTATTACATTTCTGCAGATGTAACGTTATTCGAAGAAAAGTTTTACTTCTCACCATCCATAGTTGAGTCTCATACTATTCAAGAGGTCTTTCCGATTCCTTATCTTGGTCCATCACCTTCCCCTTTGTCAGAATCTGCATTGACTACAGATATTCCTGACAATCCCCCACTCAAGCGATCTCAAAGGTCACCCATCATATACCGTCGTTGTCCACGTGTTGCTAATACAGAATTGGAAGGCACTGAAAGACCAGCTGAATCATGTCCTGCTCCAGCGGATGACCCTACAACGGACCTACCTGAAGGAAACCTTGACTTGCCCATTGCTCTTAGGAAAGGTACTCGGTCAACCCGGAATCCTCATCATATTTATAATTTTTTAAGTTATCATCGTCTTTCTCCCTCTTACTATTCCTTTGTGTCATCCTTATCTTCTATTTCTATTCCTAAACATGTTCATGAGGCACTTGATCATCCAGGATGGCGACAAGCCATGATTGATGAAATGCAGGCACTTGAGCACAATGGTACTTGGGAGTGACGAGCGCCGAACTAAGTCAAAATTATAACCGAAGTTATTACCTAAGCTTGTAGCACAGTGACAACACCGGATCATCTCCACGAGGATTATAGATGCAATTTAATCAAATCAAGTGAAAGTTAGCAAAGGGGGGTTTGACAGTTTAAGATCGTACTTAACAAATTAACGGAAGAAATGATAATTAAAGAGTAGTCAATTTAGAAACCTATCCAAGATTGGGTGGATTCAATCATAGACCCTTCATAAAACACTTGAAGCGCAATTGAATTGTTAATTTGGATCTAACCGAGATCTCTGCATCAAATCCAAAATTCATACTAGACGATCGTCTAGAATTCAATTAACAAGTGATAAACACAAATCCGCAATCGCACCATTCATGAAAATCTATGTTAATTTCAAGTACCAAATTCAATTAACTTAGGCACAAATCAATAACCTAACCTCTTCAATTCTGTGATTGATCTAAATTAATCAGTTCTAAGTTTCATCACAAATCTCAATCTTCATTTATGTGATTAGTTTAGATCAATTAGTTCTAAGTTTCATCACATAAATGAAGATTGTGATTAGTTTAGATCAATTAGTTCTAAGTTTCATCACAAATCTCAATCTTAAACCAAGATCAAATCAGATCAACATAAATAGAATCACCATTCATGCATTCAAGATCAAGAAGAAGAAGAAAGAAGAAGAAAAGAGGAATTCAATTACAAATCAAATACAATGCATAACCAAGGTCTCAAGAATCCAAACCACAATCTCTTCAAGAGTTCTAAATTGACCCAAAGTAGCTTAGCCCTCCATTACCATGAAGGGGAGCATCAAAATATACAAAACTATGAGAAACTATGAAGAAGCAAGAAGAAACTTAGAGAGAAATGAAGGAGAATACATGAAAGAAATGATAACCAATGGTGCCTTTTATAGAAGTCTAGGGTAACAAAATGACAAAGGGAGTGAGTGGATGAGTGGGCGAGTGAGTGGAGTGTTTGAGTGGAATGGTTGAGTGAGTTGGTTTAGTGGATTGGTTTAGTGGATGAGTGAGTGGAATGGTTAAGTGGGTTGGTTGAGTGGAAAATGCCAAAGGACTTTTGGTGAGTGGGAAATTATGGACATGAATGGGTGAGTGGATGGATGAGTGGGTGGATTAGTGGATGAGTGGGTGGAGTGGTTAAGTGGTTGGATTAGTGTATGAGTGGATGAGTGGGTGGATTAGTGGATGAGTGGATGAGTGGATTAGTGGATGGATGAGTGGATTAGTGGATGGATGAGTGGATTAGTGGGTGGATGAGTGGGTAATTGAGGACGAAAATTTCGTGTCTGACTTGGAAGCCAAAAACGACCAACTATACTTCAGATCCACGAAAAGTGCTCTTCATGAAAGTTGTAGATCCTTGTCTTGGCTATAAAATGGATAGTTGGTCGTCCAATTTGGCTTCCTTCAGCCCAAGATATGTCCCAAATACCGTAGGTTGCTCAAACCCAACTTCAGCTCCTCTGTTCCGACTTGCAAGCTCAAAATGACCTACTAGACTTCCTTTTTTCAAAATGTGTTCTTCATGAAAGTTGTTTATTTGGATCTTGACTATCCACTGTCCAAATTTGAGCCCATCTTCATTATTACATCTTGAGATATGATTTTATGAGTGCACACTGTTCGGATTCTACTGACAGAACCCGTATTCTGACTTCCATGTAAACTTAGGTCCTTTAGACATCTTTTTGAGACTTCAAAAAGATGTGAGTGAGTGGAGTGTTTGAGTGGAATGGTTGAGTGAGTTGGTTTAGTGGATTGGTTTAGTGGATGAGTGAGTGGAATGGTTAAGTGGGTTGGTTGAGTGGAAAATGCCAAAGGACTTTTGGTGAGTGGGAAATTATGGACATGAATGGGTGAGTGGATGGATGAGTGGGTGGATTAGTGGATGAGTGGGTGGAGTGGTTAAGTGGTTGGATTAGTGTATGAGTGGATGAGTGGGTGGATTAGTGGATGAGTGGATGAGTGGATTAGTGGATGGATGAGTGGATTAGTGGGTGGATGAGTGGATTAGTGGGTGGATGAGTGGGTAATTGAGGACGAAAATTTCGTGTCTGACTTGGAAGCCAAAAACGACCAACTATACTTCAGATCCACGAAAAGTGCTCTTCATAAAAGTTGTAGATCCTTGTCTTGGCTATAAAATGGATAGTTGGGTCGTCCAATTTGGCTTCCTTCAGCCCAAGATATGTCCCAAATACCGTAGGTTGCTCAAACCCAACTTCAGCTCCTCTGTTCCGACTTGCAAGCTCAAAATGACCTACTAGACTTCCTTTTTTCAAAATGTGTTCTTCATGAAAGTTGTTTATTTGGATCTTGACTATCCACTGTCCAAATTTGAGCCCATCTTCATTATTACATCTTGAGATATGATTTTATGAGTGCACACTGTTCGGATTCTACTGACAGAACCCGTATTCTGACTTCCATGTAAACTTAGGTCCTTTAGACATCTTTTTGAGACTTCAAGCTCTTCATCAAAGTTGTAGAGCTTCCTCTTAGCTTTCCTACAAGGTAAAATTCATGTTCATCAAATATTAGGAACTCAAGTTATGGCCAAAATACAGAAACAGTGTCAAATCTCAATAATGCTGAAAATATTCAATTAGGACCAATTTGAGCTCAAACTCACAAAATCATACCAAACTCAATTAATTAAGAATATGGAGAGTGTAAATGACTAAACATAAGGGTTTCTTAATGAATAAAATATGTGATTATCAAATTCCCCCACACTTAGCTTTTTGCACTCCTAGGCAAGACTCAAGACCAAAACAAGGACATAAGAGATTAACAAAAATTTAAATTCTAACAACATTCAAGAACCCAAAATTTTACAATCAAGAAGAACAACCAAAGGTTCAAGGGATCAAAACATTCATGAGTTAACAATTCTCCACATCTCAAACCAACAAGCAAGGTATCTTCAACATGAATCGAGAATGATAGATCTTCACAAGATTCCCTCTCAATCTCTCAAGTGTTTAAAAGGTAGGTATTTCACTCAATTCAACCCATGAAAATTGCACTACCATAAGCTTGCTTATCTTCTACTTCTCCACTACTCAAAACACATGCACACACAAATCATGAGGACTTTATTCAAGGTTGTAGTGAGGTCAAGGTATGAGAGAGGATAAAATGGATATGAGAAGATAAATACCAAAGAGAATAAAAGCAAATGAGAATGAGTTCAAATAACAAGCATAAAAGTTCATCTCAACTCTAATGTATATCCTTTACATATTCATTTCCCAATCCTTTTCTTTTTTATATATATATATATGAACATAACTATATACATACATTTTTCCTTTTTTTTTTAGGCACTCTTTCCTTTTTCAACAACTATTTTATACACACACCCCCACACTTGTTCAAAAACTCATCCATTAACCAAGCTAATGTTCTTTTATTCTCTAAGGTAAAGTAAGAACACGATTTTTTTCATTTAAGGCACATAATGAGCTAGAAACAAGGAATGGTCAAATAAGCTCAAAGGGGTTAAGTAAAGGAAAATATACAAGGTTGGCAGGAATCAGAGAATTTTCAAGAAGTCAAAAGAGTGCTTGATATCATATTGAAAACAAGGTTGGCTATTTGGTTAAACTAGCTAATTAAGAAAGGGGGACCTCAATCATGTTCATGCATGCAAGTGAAATATAGCCTTAAAAAGAATCAAAGCAAGTTCTAGAGTGGTCATTAACATGAGTGAAAATCACACAAGAAGAAGAGAATGACATAAATGTTGAATCCATCCATTAGGCTCAAAATCTCATAAGGTATGCATCCATCAAACTCAATTCATCAATTCAATCATCCATCACCAAGCATATCAGTTCAAGAAGGGAGAAAAGTTATTCAATCATGCGATGACCCTTTTTTTTTAACAAAAAAGAAACATGCTAAAATCTCTCCCCCACACTTAATATAGACATTGTCCTCAATGTGAAAGTGATAAATAAAATGGAAAAAAAAAGAGCAACACAACCTGATGAGGGGCGAGATAATGGCAAGCGAGTAAAAGATGCGTAAGAATCAAAGTCGCAATGAGAACCGAAAACTCACAAAACAAATGAGTAAAATGTAAAATCAAAATAACATGACTGGAATAATATAAAATTAAAGAGGAAATGCGAGTCTTTTAGAGTCAGATTCCCAAGACTGTAACACTTCTGTTCATCTCTGAAGAGATTCCACAATTAAGAAGTTCATGATGTATCAGGCCCCAAGAATGCGTCTCAAGAGTCAATAAGGTATTGTGAATGCATGTGTCTTGAAGCATGTCAAATGGTTTTTGATGATAACAAAGACAAAGATGAAGATCAAAGAGCGAAAGAGTAAACCAAGATCAAAGGAAGAAATCAAGAGGTTTAGATATAGGCATTATAGTACATCAATGTTAAATGCTCCCAAGATATCTCAAATGGTTTTTCAAAAATGATTTGAATCAATATAATTTTCAAAGATCAATTCCTAAAAAAGAACTTCTTTTACCTTGGATCATGCCAAATAATGTTCTATATTTGTTTAATCCATGTTTTCTAAAGTTAGGAATGATATAAATTTGTTTTAAGGCTTGAAAAATGAGTTTAAAGTATAGTGTAATCGATTACTAAGGTTTAGTAATTGATTACAAGCCAAACAGAAGCCTTGTAATCGATTACACCATCCCTGTAATCAATTACCAGAAAGTCAGAGAACGTGTAATCGATTACACCAAGTCATGTAATCGATTACCATGTTCCCAGAAAGCCAAGAACACGACCAAAAGGGCCATGTAATCGATTACATAAATATTGTAATCGATTACCATGAAGTCAGAGGGAGTGTAATCGATTACACAAGTCATGTAATCGATCACCACAAGCCCAGAAAGCCAAGAACACGTTCTATTTTCCATGTAATCGATTACCAAAACCTTGTAATCGATTACCAAGGTTCTGACATGCCCAACGACTATATTGAATGCATTTAATGCTTGGCTTTAACCACCCCCAACGGCTCTTTTAATGAATGGGCTTTAAATACAATTGCTGGGGCATCATTAAGGGTTGTTCTTGAACCTAAAAACATCATAGCAACACATCATACGAGAATCAAACTCTAAAATCTTTCTTGCTCTGTTTTTATCCAATCTTTGAGATATCTTTGTGAGCATTATTAGAGCTTCAATTTGTATCATCTACTCTAGTGAGAGCTTCTCAAATTCAATCTTAATTGCTGTATAAGATAGAGGGTGAGGCATCCCTCAATTTATAAAGGGTGAGGTATCCCTTTGTTTGAAGAGACTCAAGCTCAAGGGTGAAGCATCCCAAGGAGTTGAGGGCTCAAGTTTGTAAAGGTAGTCAAACACCTATTGAAGCTTGAAGATATAGTGGAAAATCTAAAGTGGTTGCTTGAGGATTTGGACGTAGGTCACAAGTGGATTGGTGGCCGAACCAGATAAATCATTGTGTTTGATTCTCTAAACTCTTCTCTTTATATTTCTGCATTGCTTATACTCTTGCTTGATTACTTCTCTCTTGGTTGGTTATTAAGCAATACACATTGTTCTTATCAATTCATTCATTTCAATTAGTCAATAGCTTCAACGAAAATCAATAGTCAAGTGTTTTGCGAAAGAATTGCGAACTTGTTTTACAAACTCAATTGACCCCCCTCTTGAGTATTGAAGCCACTTGGTAACAAGTGGTATCAGAGCTAGACTCTTGTATAAAGAGCTTAGCCACTTCAAGAGTAAAGATGGCTTCAAATGGTTTTTCTAATGAAAGTTCTTCTATAAATAGGCCTCCCTTTTTCAATGGGGACGGTTATGCATATTGGAAAGAAAGAATGAAGATTTTCATTGAAGCTATTAATATTGATGTGTGGGATCTTTGTTGAAAATGGTCCTTTTATCCCCACACGTCTAGTTGATGGTGTTAGAACAAATACACCAAGAAATGAATGGACCGATGATGACAAGAAAAAGGTTCAATACAACTTGAGAGCCAAGAATATCATTACTACCTCTTTAGGATATGATGAGTTCTTTAGGGTGTCAAATTGTAAGACCGCTCAAGAAATGTGGGATACATTGCAAGTAACTCATGAAGGTACAAGTGAGGTAAAAAGATCTAGAATTAACACACTCACTCACGAATATGAATTGTTTAGAATGAACCAAGGGGAAAGCATTCAAGAAATGCAAAAACGTTTTACTCATATAATTAATCATCTTGCTTCATTGGGAAAAACTTTTGCCAATGAAGATCTTATTAACAAAGTTTTGAGATGTTTGAGCAGAAATTGGCAACCCAAGGTGACGGCAATATCGGAATCAAGAAATCTTGCAATAATGACTTTGGTCACTCTCTTTGGAAAGCTTCAAGAGCATGAGTTAGAACTAAACCGATTAAGTCAAAATGAGGAGCAAGATAAGAAGAAAAAGGAAATTGCACTCAAAGCCATCTCTTCCATACTTGAAGATGATGATGAAGATGGTGAAGAGGATGCTGAAAATATTGAACTAAGTGAGGAGAATCTTAGTCTCCTTGTGAGAAAATTCGGAAGATTCCTAAAGAAAAAGGGACTTCAAAGAAGACTACCCTTTCCTCAAAAGAAAGCATATCACAAAGGAGAAGGATCCTCTACTCCTCCAAAATGCTACGAATGCGGAAAACCGGGGCAT
The DNA here is from genome assembly GCA_029884605.1 of Ormosia emarginata. NCBI lineage: Eukaryota > Viridiplantae > Streptophyta > Magnoliopsida > Fabales > Fabaceae > Ormosia > Ormosia emarginata. The sequence continues at coordinate 8,587,122 of JAQQTP010000074.1, forward strand.
ATGAAAATGGAGTGTCCTACATACCTCAAGAAGACAGAGAAGTTTGAGAAAAGACCCTCCAAGGAAAAGAAAGGAAGAAGAGCATACATAGCTTGAGAGGACAATGACTTAAGTTCTTCCGACGACTCGAAAAATGAAGAAGCCCATCTTTGCCTCATGGCTCAAGGAGAAGAAAGTGGAGAAAGCGACACCGAGGTGTGCTTGAAGACCAAGAGCTCAAATTGGTATCTTGATAGTGGTTGCTCCAAGCACATGACCGGTGATGGGTCCAAGTTCTCCTCCCTTACTCTCAAGAAACATGGTCATGTCACATATGGTGATAACAACAAAGGGAAGATTCTTGGAATTGGCAAAGTTGGTAAGATTCCTTCATCATCTATTGATAATGTTTTGCTTGTTGAAGGACTTAAACATAATTTGCTTAGTATTAGTCAATTATGTGATAAAGGCAATAGAGTTATATTTGATTCAAATTGTTGCATAATTGAGAGTAAGGATGATAAACATGTTAGGTTTGTTGGTCATAGGGTCAATAACATATATATGATTAGCCTTGATGACATTTCCTCAAATGATGCTAATTGCTTTATGACTAGAGAAAATGATTCATGGTTATGGCATAGAAGAATTGCTCACATTCACATGGATCACTTAAACAAATTAGTTTCTAAAGAACTAGTAATTGGTCTTCCAAAGCTCAAATTTGAAAAAGACAAACTTTGTGATGCATGTCAAAAGGGAAAACAAGTAAAGGTCTCTTTTAAAGCTAAAAATGTGGTTTCAACTTCTAGACCTCTACAACTTTTGCACATGGATCTTTTTGGTCCCTCTAGAACTATGAGCTTTGGTGGGAATTACTATGCCTTAGTGATTGTGGACGATTTTTCTAGGTTTACATGGACATTGTTTTTATCTCACAAAAATGATGCTTTTTAATCATTCAAAAAGCTTGCTAAAGTTATCCAAAACGAAAAAAGTTTTTGTATTGCATCCATAAGAAGTGATCATGGTGGTGAATTTGAAAACTATGAATTTGAAACGTTTTGTGATGAACATGACATTGAGCATAATTTTTCAGCCCCTAGAACACCACAACAAAATGGTGTTGTAGAAAGAAAAAATCGATCTTTAGAAGAAATAGCAAGAACTATGCTCAATGAGGCCAACCTTCCTAAGTATTTTTGGGCGGATGCGGTTAACACCGCTTGTTATGTTATGAATAGGGCTCTAATAAGGCCAATTTTAAAGAAAACCCCCTATGAATTATACAAAGGAAGGAAACCAAATGTCTCACATTTTCATGTTTTTGGATGTAAATGTTTTGTTCTAAATAATGGAAAAGATAACTTGGGGAAGTTTGATGCAAAATCTGATGAGGGAATCTTTCTTGGTTATTCTATACATAGTAAGGCCTTTAGGGTTTATAACAAACGATCTATGACCATAGAAGAGTCCATACATGTTACATTTGATGAGACTAACCCAAACGAGCCAAGAAAGGAGCTTGTTGATGATGTTGCAGAAATCCTTGCAAGAACTCACCTTGGTAACCGAGAAGAAGTCAAGAAGCAAGAAGAAAGCCCATATGATTCCCCAAGACAAGAGGACTCTCAAATCATGGATCTTCCTAAGGAATGGAAAACATCAAGATATCATCCTCTTGACAAAGTGATAGGTAATGTATCAAAAGGGGTAATCACTCGTAACTCTCTTAGAGATGCATGTAATCATATGACTTTTGTTTCTCAAGTTGAACCTAAAAACATAAATGAGGCCATTAATGATGAACATTGGATCTTGGCCATGCAAGATGAATTAAATCAATTTGAGAGGAATTAAGTTTGGGAATTAGTCCCAAGGCCCAATGATCATCCAATAATTGGCACCAAATGGGTTTTTAGGAACAAACTTGATGAAACGAGCTTAATAATAAGAAACAAGGCTAGGCTTGTAGCTAAGGGTTATAATCAAGAAGAAGGTATAGATTATGAAGAAACGTATGCTCCCGTAGCTAGACTAGAAGCCATTAGAATGTTACTTGCATATGCTTGCATCATGGATTTCAAACTCTTTCAAATGGATGTCAAAAGTGCCTTTTTAAATGGTTTCATACAAGAAGAAGTATATGTTGATCAACCTCCGGTTTTGAAAGTTTTGAATTGCCCAACCATGTTTTTAAACTTAAAAAGGCCTTGTATGGCTTAAAACAAGCTCCTAGAGCTTGGTATGAAAGGTTGAGCAAGTTCCTTTTGGAAAATGGTTTCTCTAGGGAAAGGTTGACACAACTCTTTTCATCAAACATAAAAAGCATGACATTTTACTTGTTCAAATATATGTTGATGATATTATATTTGGTGCTACTAATGACTCTCTTTGTAAAGAATTTGCTAATATCATGCAAAGTGAGTTTGAGATGTCCATGATGGGTGAGCTCAACTTCTTCCTTGGGCTTCAAATCAAGCAAACAAGAAATGAGACTTTCATAAGTCAATCAAAATATTGCAAGGAGTTGCTCAAGAAGTTTGGAATGGAAGGAGCAAAGCAAATGGCTACACCAATGGGAACTTCCTGTTACTTGGACAAGGATGAAGGAGGTAAATCGGTAGAAATCACTAAGTATAGAGGTATAATTGGCTCACTCCTTTATCTTACCGCAAGTAGACCGGATATCATGTTTAGTGTATGCATGTGTGCTAGATTTCAAGCAAATCCTAAAGAATCACACCTAAGTGCTGTAAAACGTATTATGAAATATCTAATAGGCACTTCACAAATGGGATTGTGGTACCCTAAGGGTGCTTCATGTTGTTTGGTTGGTTATTCGATCTGATTTTCTTTGGATGCAAAATGGATAGGAAGAGTACTAGTGGGACATGCCACTTGCTTGGAAGCTCATTAGTTTCTTGGCATAGCAAGAAGCAAAATAGTGTGGCATTATCAACAGTGTGATTTGAATATGTAGTATTTGGAAGTTGTTGTGCTCAAATCCTTTGGATGAAGCAACAACTTCTAGACTATGGTCTTGAGTGGATCACATCCCCATAAGATGTGATAACACTAGTGCAATCAATCTATCTAAGAATCCCGTTTTACACTCAAGAACATAGCACATTGAAATAAGGCATCATTTCATAAGAGATCATGTTCAAAAGGGTGATTGCATGCTTGAATTTGTGGAAACCACTAAGCAACTATGAGACATTTTCACTAAACCTTTAGCAAAAGAAGCCTTCTATTATATAAGAAATGAACTTGGCATATTAGATCAATCATGTATAAGCTAAATTCTTTGCGCATAATCCACCATTTTGCTGCATAAAGAAACTTTCTCTGCATAATCAAGCCCTTTTCTGCATAATCATGGTTCTTTATTGCATAAATATTGATTTTCACTACTGACTTGAGCGTCGGAGATTTCCCTAAAGTTGTTTTGCAGGTGCTCCTTCATGTCAAAACTCTCCAAGAAACTCAAAAACATCACAAATCCATCCAAATAGGGTAATTCTTGGTACAAGTAGCAATCTTGTATGATTAAGTGTTTTGGATCAAAATCTGTGTGAATTACTTGCCTAAATGATGTTTGAAATTGATTTAAGATGCTTTATAATCAACTTGAATGGTTTAAAATTGATCCCTAACTGTTTAAAATGCAAAATATGTGTTTTTGTAAGCTGGTAATCGATTACAAGACCTTTGTAATCGATTACAAAGGTTCTGTCAAGAAAGTAATCGATTACACCAAACTGGTAATCGATTACATTGGATCCAGAACTCAAGTAATCGATTACACATATACTGTAATCGATTACAAGGTTTCAAGAAAGATGGTAATCGATTACATTAAAATTGTAATCAATTACAAGGGAAAATAGAAGGCAGGTAATCGATTACACAACCCATGTAATCGATTACAGAGGGGTTTAAAAGGCTTCTGACGCGCGAAAGGTCATTCATTCTAAACTTTCCACCTTTCCTCTCCTCTGCTCTCACGAAGCTCTCCTCTCTCAACTCTCTCCTTTTCACTCAAACCTCCACCAAATCCTCCAAAATCACCTCCATCTCACTCGAAATCCCTCTCCTCACACATCCCCATCATCAAATCCCATCACAATCCACTCCTTTCTCTCACCCACCACCTTCGTTCTTCTCATCTTCATCCCCCACGAACTACACACCTCCAAAACACTCATCCATGGCTGACCCATCCCAACGTGCCAAACGTGCAAGGACAGGGACCACTGTTGGTGAGTCCTCCAGTGCTCCTCCATGGAACATTTCTGGCTTGGACCTCACGAGGCACTTCTCCACCACCAAGAAGGCTGAACTCTTCAGGAAGAACTTCCAGCTGAGGAAGCTCATCTCCTCGAGGTATCTCACACAATCCTTCTGCACCGGTGAACCCCAGAGTGTTTCCAACTGATTGAGAGGTGGGCTTGCTTGGGTTCTTCAAGCATTCGAAAGCCATTTATCCCAACCTGGTTCGTGTGTTCTATGTCAACCTGAGGTATGAAGACCACTGCTTGATCTCTGAAGTGAAGAAAACTCAGATTAAGATCACTCGGGAAGAATGGTATAGGTTGACCAAGCTAACCTATGCTGGGACCAACTTCTATGGTAACGAAAATGCTTGGGGTGACGAGTTTGAGTATAAGAGTGCTCTGATGTCCCTGATTCGCTCCGGCTACGTGCTTCCCAGGAACAACAAACGAGTTATGGCAACTGGCCTAACAATGGAGAATAGGGTACTCCATTATTTGGTGGTTAGAGACTTGATTCCCAGAGGCGGGAATTATTCTCAGGTTTTGCGGGATGATGTTGTGGTCTTGTGGGCCATGACCACTGGTAGGCCAATCAATTGGGTCAACTACATCATTCAAGCACATCTTTGGATGTGAAGAAGAAGAAAACTCGCCCGCCCTATGCCATGTTGGTGACTGCTATCCGGAGCACTGTCGCATCTCCTTGGCTGAAGAATCCAAGGATACCAGCTCCAAGGGACCCCAATCTATTGGCCTGCACACCTTGAAGAAGCTTCAGCTGAGCAAGGTCGATGGACGCTGGTACTATTTGGCCCATGGTAGCTATGGGCATATTCCTCATGGTCCGGAGAGTGATGATGAGGATGAGGACGTGCAGCCTGCACCAGCTCCACCAGCATCAGCCACATTGGAGCTTCTACTGCAAGAGATGCGGAGTTTGGCTACCACGGTGGATGCCCGGATGGACCGCATTGAGCAGAAGGTGGATCACCTCGAGCTTAGGATGGACTACTCCGATCAGGAGCTTGCTGCCATTTGTTCGCATCTGGAGGGCCCAGACACGTGCACCATCCACCTCCTCTGCTCCTCCTGTTTGCCCTCCACTATGGTTTGTTGATCCTCTACCACTCACGGTGGAGTTCTCACTGAGAATGAGGAGCTCCTTGGTTCTGAAGACGACCTTGATACTGGAGACGATGACGTGGACCTTGGAGATGTTGCTACTGATGTTGAGAGTGATAGCGAGGCCACTGATAGTGATCATGGACCTCTGCCATGATAGTTTCTTTGTTTTCTGATATTTGATTGTATATGGAATTTGGAAATACATTTATATATAAAAATCTGTTGGTTCTTTTGATGTTTATTGCTTTTCTGAATCATCTTGATATATTGTTGTTTATACACATATGAATGATTGATTATAATCTGCCTGTCTGAGCCACATTGTTCTCTGTCAACTGTTGTTGTTGGGAAATCATGAAAAACAGAGGAAATGCTGTCAAAATTTCCGCTTAATGATAATGTGTTTTTGATAATGCCAACAGGGGAGAGATTAGTGATTTGCATTAGTACGGGGGAGTTCGATTTAACGCTCTTACATAAATATTTCACTAACCCTATATTGTGCATACATTACGGGGGAGAGTTGCGCTTAAATCTCTGATATACATATATATATGCAATTATTTCTCTTCCTTTCAATGTTCATATTGTCATCATCAAAAAGGGGGAGAATATGAATGCATGTGTCTTGAAGCATGCCAAATGGTTTTTGATGATAACAAAGACAAAGATGAAGATCAAAGAGCGAAAGAGTAAACCAAGATCAAAGGAAGAAATTAAGAGGTTTAGATATAGGCATTATAGTACATCAATGTTAAATGCTCCCAAGATAACTCAAATGGTTTTTCAAAAATGATTTGAATCAATATGGTTTTCAAAGATCAATTCCTAAAAAAGAACTTCTTTTACCTTGGATCATGCCAAATAATGTTCTATATTTGTTTAATCTATGTTTTCTAAAGTTAGGAATGATATAAATCTGTTTTAAGGCTTGAAAAATGAGTTTAAAGTATAGTGTAATCGATTACCAAGGTTTAGTAATCGATTACAAGCCAAACAGAAGCCTTGTAATCGATTACACCATCCCTGTAATCGATTACCAGAAAGTCAGAGAACGTGTAATCGATTACACCAAGTCATGTAATCGATTATCATGTTCCCAGAAAGCCAAGAACACGACCAAAAGGGTCATGTAATCGATTACATAAATATTGTAATCGATTACCATGAAGTCAGAGGGCGTGTAATCGATTACACAAGCCATGTAATCGATTACCACAAGCCCAGAAAGCCAAGAACACGTTCTATTTTCCATGTAATCGATTACCAAAACCTTGTAATCGACAAGGTTCGACATGCCCAACGACTATATTGAATGCATTTAATGCTTGGCTTTAACCACCCCCAACTGCTCTTTTAATGAATGAGCTTTAAATACAATTGTTGGGGCATCATTAAGGGTTGTTCTTGAACCTAAAAACATCATAGCAACACATCATACGAGAATCAAACTCAAATCTTTCTTGCTCTGTTTTTGTCCAATCTTTGAGATATCTTTGTGAGCATTATTAGAGCTTCAATTTGTATCATCTACTCTAGTGAGAGCTTCTCAAATTCAATCTTAATTATTTTGTATAAGATAGAGGGTGAGGCATCTCTCAATTTGTAAAGAGTGAGGTATCCCTTTGTTTGAAGAGACTCAAGCTCAAGGGTGAGGCATCCCAAGGAGTTGAGGGCTCAAGTTTGTAAAGGTAGTCAAACACCTATTGAAGCTTGAAGATATAGTGGAAAATCTCAAGTGGTTGCTTGAGGACTGGACGTAGGTCACAAGTGGATTGGTGGCCGAACCAGGATAAATCACTGTGTTTGATTCTCTAAACTCTTCTCTTTATATTTCTGCATTGCTTATACTCTTGCTTGATTACTTCTCTCTTGGTTGGTTATTAAGCAATACATATTGTTCTTATCAATTCATTCATTTCAATTAGTCAATAGCTTCAACAAAAATCAATAGTCAAGTGTTTTGCGAAAGAATTGCGAACTTGTTTTACAAACTCAATTCACCCCCCCTCTTGAGTATTGAAGCCACTTGGTAACAGGTATAACTTACTGACTCCTTACTCAGCCATTTAAAGTGAAGAAAATTTTATCTTCTCTATTTGCGGAAACCATCCCCAAAGATCCTGAAAACAAATCTAGTTGGGTTGCCTCCCAATAAGCACTTGTTTAACGTCATTAGCTCGACGTTGGGACACTTCTTAGTGATCTTTATAATGTGGATGGTAAAAACCCATCACTTTCACTTTCACATTTTTCGGCTTGAGATGGTGTCCATTGGTCTTATTAAGTGAGGTTGGTGAAAAGACTCCACCAGGATCCCATTGGTTGAAACGTGATGACCAAATTATGGTTGACATAACATGATAGCTTTCACTAGGGTCCCATTGGTTGAAGTGTAATGACCAAGTTAAGCTTGAAGCATGAGGGCTCCCATTGGGGTCCCATTGGTCTTTCTTAATTTCCTTGACTTCACCAATGGCATGCAACACGTGTAATTTGGCAAGTCGCTTTCATTGATTATATTGGACCATGACCCAAAAACAAAATCCACTTGTGAAGTTCTTGTCATATGTTGCCTTTTCCTCCTTCTTTGAAAATTCCTCAATGGCCTTCAACTCCACCTCCTTATGTGTTGTAGACTCTGCAATTGCATTCTTTGATAGACCCTTCAATATCATTAGATGCTGCATAAACAGAATCATCAACTTTCAGATATGCAGAAATTTCAGCACACGTAACACATTCTATATCACCGTCACAATCAGTACATGAGTTGTAATTGATAGAATCATTAAAACCAATAAAATCAAGAAATTCAGCACACAACTCATCATGAGTTTCCTCAACTAAACCTGCAGGTAAATCAATATGACAATTAGAATGCAGGGAGTTAGGAATTGTTTGGGAAGAGAGTTGGTCTGACTCTTGACTTCTCAATTCATTAACAGTGATTGTCAACTGCTAAATTTGGGTTGTTAAATCCTGAATAGTGGCAGTGAAATTCTGTTGGAACTCAATTTGGGTTTTCATCAAGTCCTCTAATGAAGGCTCGAGTTTTGTGGTTGTTGGACTTGTTATCTGTTGAAATAGCTGCTCATATTGAAATGATTGTTGCTGTAGTGATGCCGTATTGCCATATCCCAAATCCGGATAGTATTCCCAGCTAGGGTTGTATGTGTTGAAGAAGGGTCATAACTCTGTTCTTCTTCTTTGGGCGTGGTTCATCGGGAAAATAACCATTCTTGCAACAAATTGATCTGGAAAAACAGAACTACCATCTTGAAGTGTAGGGCATGCATATGTGGGGTGAGATGAACAAAAACAAATGTTACACACAAGTGTAGCTTCCTGCACAGGTGATTGTTGTCTCAATACTATATGTCTTACCAAAGAAGTCAACTCCTCAAGTTTTGACTCCATTATGCATGGTCTATTGTTAGAAAAGTTAATAAAAAGCAAAGGTTAGTAAAAACACTTAAAATGAAAAGATTACACTTACTAATCCCCGGCAACGGCGCCAAAATTTTGACGAGCGCCGAACTCAGTCAAAATTATAACCGAAGTTATTACCTAAGCTTGTAGCACAGTGACAACACCGGATCATCTCCACGAGAATTCTAGATGCAATTTAATCAAATCAAGTGAAAGTTAGCAAAGGGGGGTTTGACAGTTTAAGATCGTACTTAACAAAATTAACGGAAGAAATGACAATTAAAGAGTAGTCAATTTAGAAACCTATCCAAGATTGGGTGGATTCAATCATAGACCCTTCATAAAACACTTGAAGCGCAATTGAATTGTTAATTTGGATCTAACCGAGATCTTTGCATCAAATCCAAAATTCATACTAGACGATCGTCTAGAATTCAATTAACAAGTGATAAACACAAATCCGCAATCGCACCATTCATGAAAATCTATGTTAATTTCAAGTACCGAATTCAATTAACTTAGGCACAAATCAGTAGCCTAACCTCTTCAATTCTGTGATTAATTTAGATCAATCAGTTCTAAGTTTCATCACAAATCTCAATCTTCATTTATGTGATTAGTTTAGATCAATTAGTTTTAAGTTTCATCACAAATCTCAATCCTCATTTATGTGATTAGTTTAGATCAATTAGTTCTAAGTTTCATCACAAATCTCAATCTTAAACCAAGATCAAATCAGATCAACATAAATAGAATCACCATTCATGCATTCAAGATCAAGAAGAAGAAGAAAGAAGAAGAAAAGAGGAATTCAATTACAAATCAAATACAATGCATAACCAAGGTCTCAAGAATCCAAACTACAATCTCTTCAAGAGTTCTAAATTGACCCAAAGTAGCTTAGCCCTCCATTACCATGAAGGGAGCATCAAAATATACAAAACTATGAGAAACTATGAAGAAGCAAGAAGAAACTTAGAGAGAAATGAAGGAGAATACATGAAAGAAATGATAACCAATGGTGCCTTTTATAGAAGTCTAGGGTAACAAAATGACAAAGGGGAGTGAGTGGATGAGTGGGTGAGTGAGTGAAGTGTTTGAGTGGAATGGTTGAGTGGGTTGGTTTAGTGGATTGGTTTAGTGGATGAGTGAGTGGAATGGTTAAGTGGGTTGGTTGAGTGGAAAATGCCAAAGGACTTTTGGTGAGTGGGAAATTATGGACATGAATGGGTGAGTGGATGGATGAGTGGGTGGATTAGTGGATGAGTGGGTGGAGTGGTTAAGTGGTTGGATTAGTGTATGAGTGGATGAGTGGGTGGATTAGTGGATGAGTGGATGAGTAGATTAGTGGATGGATGAGTGGATTAGTGGGTGGATGAGTGGGTAATTAAGGACGAAAATTTCGTGTCTGACTTGGAAGCCAAAAACGACCAACTATAATTCAGATCCACGAAAAGTGCTCTTCATGAAAGTTGTAGATCCTTGTCTTGGCTATAAAATGGATATCTGGTTCGTCCAATTTGGCTTCCTTCAGCCCAAGATATGTCCCAAATACCGTAGGTTGCTCAAACCCAACTTCAGCTCCTCTGTTCCGACTTGCAAGCTCAAAATGACCTACTAGACTTCCTTTTTTCAAAAAGTGTTCTCATGAAAGTTGTTTATTTGGATCTTGAATATCCACTGTCCAAATTTGAGCCCATCTTCATTATTACATCTTGAGATATGATTTTATGAGTGCACACTGTTCGGATTCTACTGACAGAACCCGTATTCTGACTTCCATGTAAACTTAGGTCCTTTAGACATATTTTTGAGACTTCGAGCTCTTCATCAAAGTTGTAGAGCTTCCTCTTAGCTTTCCTACAAGATAAAATTCATGTTGATCAGATATTAGGAACTCAAGTTATGGCCAAAATACAGAAACAATGTCAAATCTCAATAATGCTGAAAATATTCAATTAGGACCAATTTGAGCTCAAACTCACAAAATCATACCAAACTCAATTAATTAAGAATATGGAGAGTGTAAATGACTAAACATAAGGGTTTCTTAATGAATAAAATATGTGATTATCAGGGAGTTGGTTCCCCTTCCTTTTGGCAAGAAACCTGTTGGATGCCGCTGGGTGTATGCTATTGAGGTTGGCCCAGATGGATAGATTGATCGTCTCAAGGCTCGTCTGGTGGCCAAAGGTTATACACAAATTTATGGTCTTGACTATGGAGATACCTTTTCCCCAGTGGCAAAAATTACTTCTGTTCGATTGTTTCTTGCCATGGCTGCCATTCGTCATTGGCCATTATATTAGTTAGATATCAAAAATGCCTTTCTTCATGGTGAACTCGAAGAAGAAATTTACATGGAGCAACCGCCTGGCTTTGTTGCTCAGGGGGAGTCTGGATTAGTCTGCAAACTACGACGATCCTTCTATGGGCTTAAACAATCTCCACAAGCTTGGTTTGGGAAATTTAGTTCTATTGTCTAGGATTTTGGACTAAAACAGAGTAAAGCAGATCATTCAGTCTTCTATTGTCATACTTCTTCGAATAAATGTGTTTACTTGGTGGTTTATGTTGATGATATAGTCATCACAGGAAATGATCATGAAAGAATCTCTCAACTTAAGGAACATCTCTTCAGCCATTTTCAAACCGAGGATTTGGGGAAGTTAAAATATTTCCTTGGCATTGAAGTTGTTCAGTCAAGTAATGGGATCACAATCTCACAAAGAAAGTATGCATTGGACATACTTACTGAAACCGGCATGTTGGATTGTAGGCCCATTGATAGCCCTATGGATCCAAATCAGAAATTACTACCTAGTCAAGGGGAGCCTTATTCTGATCCAGAAAGATATCGAAGATTGGTTGGAAAACTTATCTACCTCACTATTACTAGACCAGATATCTCCTTTGCAGTTGGGGTAGTAAGTCAGTTCATGCAATCCTCTCATACTGATCATTGGGATGCAGTGATACGAATTCTAAGATATATAAAAAAGGCACCGGGACAAGGGCTACTTTATGAAGACAAAGGAAACACCGAAATAGTTGGGTATTGCGATGCAGATTGGGCAGGATCACCAATTGACAGGTGATCTACTTCAGGATATTGTGTTTCTATTGGAGGGAATGTTGTCTCTTGGAAAAGCAAAAAACAAAATGTTGTTGCTCGATCTAGTGCGAAGCGAGAATATAGGGCTATGGCTGGCCACTACCACTTGTGAACTTATTTGGATCAAACAACTTCTTCAAGAATTGAAGTTTGGAGACACCCAACAGATGAAGTTGTGTTGTGATAATCAAGCTGCCCTTCATATAGCTTCTAATCCAGTGTTTCATGAAAGAACTAAACATATCGAAATTGATTGTCATTTTGTTCGTGAGAAGGTTCTTTCTAAGGAAATTAGTACTGAATCTGTTAGCTCTAATGATCAACTGGAAAATATCTTCACAAAATCTCTAAGGGGGCCGAGAATTCAATATATTTGTTCCAAGCTTGGAGCATTTGATTTATATGCTCCAGCTTGAGAGGGAGTGTTGGAATTAGTAACAATTAATTCAGATTCATGAAGCTAACAATTCATGTACCTAGTTTATATCTATGCATGTACTTAGGAAATAGTTGTCATTAATATCTTTGTAAACATAAATTGTATTTATGATCAAGTGTATATAAATATCAATGTGCTGAGTGCATTTACACGACAACATTTTTCACAAATACTATTGTCTAAATTATATCCAAGTCTTTCAATAGCACCAAAGGTCAACTTTGAGTCCATATCTTTTTAGCTTGGTCTTGGATGTGCTTACTGTGCATATCCAAGAGTCGGTGCCACAATGCATGCTTTTTGCAGATGATATAGTCTTAGTTGGCGAGTCGAGAGAGGAAACAAATGGGAAGTTAAGAGTTATGGAGACGAGCTTTGGAAGAACATGACTTTCGTCTAAGTAGGAGTAAGACGGAGTATATGAAATGTAAGTTTAGTAAGAAACGTGCTAATACTAGCTTAGCGGTGAAAATTGGGGACCACACCATATCACAAGTCACACGGTTTAGGTATCTTGGATCTATCATACAAAATGATGGAGAGATAGAGAGAGATGCAAACCATAGGATTCAAGCTGGATGGATGAAATGGAAGAGTGCTTCAGGAGTGATTTGTGATAGAAAAGTGCCTCTTAAGCTTAAGGGTAAATTTTACCGCACAGTTATAAGGCCCGCGATGTTGTATGGTACTAAATGTTGGGCGGTAAAAAGCCAGTAAGAGCATAAGATCAGTGTCGCGGAGATGAGGATGTTGCGCTAGATGTGTGGTCATACAAGACAAGATAGGATTCAGAATGAATGCATTAGAGAGAAAGTAGGGGTAGCACCTATTGTGAAAAAGATGATAGAATCTCGCCTTAGGTGGTTTGAATATGTAAGGAGAAGACTCTTAGAAGCCTCGGTAAAAAGAGTAGATCAAGTGGAAGATAGTCTAATAGCTAGAGGTAGAGGGAGACCAAGAAAGACTATAGGTGAAATAATTTAAAAAGATTTAGATGCACAATGGCGTCGTTTGATCCATGTAGCCGACCTCACCTAATAGGAAAAAACTTGGTTGTTGTTGTTGTTGTTGTTGTATCCATAGACCAGTCAAACAACTATGTCGTATCTCTGCACTATAGTATCATGAATTGTTCAATAGGATATTGTTAGTTACACTAACATGAGGAAACATTCTCCCCATAATGAACAGCTGAATTATGCAGCATGAGTTTAATATTTTTTCCCTTAACAGTAAATAACACTCACATTCAATGAGGTTTTGAATTTCTGACGAATGTAACCTTGAAGAAAATGGTAACAGTATGGTAAAGAAAACTATCTGCTGATACAATGTTACAACTTAGAATTTAGAAAATGATATATGAATTCTGGCATGAAAGAGTAACTATGATATTTTGATATTTTAAGCAACTTAGAATTGAAGGTTTTCAGAATTCAGATTTAGATCCAACTGAGCAAGAATACCAAAAGCTCTTGAGCAGTAAAATGGCAGCACCCAAATGATCAATTGCGTAAGTTAATTTTCTACCTTGACAGTTAGGGATTGAAATAATCCTTTCTTCATGTTGGTAATTGCTGATTGGTTTGTGCTCCTAGTTCCAGAAACAGTATCATCGTTTTCAGGTTTGCCCATATTCTCCTTTAAATTGGCGTTTGTCAACCTTAATCGTTTGACTATGGAACCGGGACTGTTGCTAAGGCCACAACTTATTTTCTGTTCTATTCCATGTTCCCTCCTAAAGATTTCAGAGACAGAAACTACGTGAAATGCTGATAAAATGTGAGACAGGAACGCCAAATAATGCATGCCCACATTATAATTATAAATTAAATAGCAAAAGAGTAACGTGTAAATGCCATAATGTACATAAAATCATAGATATCTGCATATTCTTTTTTCAACTCTCGTATCATCTACCTCAAAAGTCATACATGTGAAGATGTATGATTGGTTAATAATGCAAAAAAACTTTAGACTGAAATTATATCAAATTAAATTCTCAATATTTAGTTTTTTCTTTGCAACTTAAGAAGCAGAAAAAAAAAAGTTTTTTTTTTTTGGTATCTGATAAAAGGGCTTTTGACTTCAATCACTACATGGATTCTTATTCTGCATAAAATTTAATAACCCTCACACCCTTCAAAAAGACAACAAACATAAGAAAGTTCTCTAAGGCTTTGTTTGGAAGTTTAGAGGGAAGGGAAAGGGAAGAGTTTAAAGGGAAAGGAAGGGAAGGAAATAGGAAGGTTACCCTCCTCCTTGTTTGGGAGTGTGAAATATAAGAGGGGAAGGAAATTGAAGGTTTAGAAGATGTTTTTTTTACCATTTTACCCTTTAGTCCAAAGACTTAACATAATTAATATTTTAATAAAAAAAATAATGACAAAAACTTAACAAAAAATCAATTTAAAATATCTTTCATTATAATTTTTATCTGTCTAAAAAAATTATCTCTGAATATTTTTCTTTTATTAAAAATTTCTGTAAAATTATTTCTCTCTACAAAAGTTGGAAAATTATTTTTCTAGAGATAAATTTTTAAATAAAATATTCAATCTCTTTAAAAATATTCATTCGAAAAATATTTTTTCTTCTCTATAAATATTGACTCTCTTTCTCAAATTATTGTCTCTTATTTATTTAAAAATTCATTTTATTGACACATGTGAGACACAAATCTATTTGTTAACTTTAACTATTTTTTAATTATTCAAAAAAAACTGTTTTATTATGAGAACTTTTAATACATATTTTTTAATTGTATAGAAATGTAAAAATAGTAAGAATCCTGTAATAACATTGTGCTTCTCAATTCTTAATAGCTTGAACAATAGATAATTGAGTTTTTCATAATAATAGGAAATATACACCAAAACATAAAATCATACATAAGGAAATAAGTTGTCTATAATAACATACATATACATTATCCAAAAGCATCAAAATTATCCTGAGTTCAAACTTGATGAGCACTGCATAACTGCCACCAGATTTTTTAGTCCTTTTCTTGTTGGTGAAGGACCACAGTAGATTTTGTTCAATACCTGCAAAATGAAAATGTTGCTAAAGTAATTTCAAGACCACCATATATTATAATTAGAAGTAGAACTCAAAAGATGGATTTGTAAAAAAGTGCTTTACTTGTACTGCCAAAGTTTATCTCCAAATCTCTTTCTAATGTGCACATAACTACCACTTAATTTACAATGCCAAAGCAAGATTAAAGATTTGCCATTGAATTGAAACTTTCATCAGAGTGAATTGAACTGGGTAATCTTTTTTTTTTTGCACAAAAAAGTTTAGGGGGAGAGGAGGTTGCCCCATTCCAGGTCAAGGCATGCCACAAGCCTCAACAAGGGCTTCCAGTGACACTTATAGATGGCCTACCTTAAGTACACTTTAACAGCCTACACCATAATTAAATGAGAAGATAAGAGACAACAAAGAAAGGCATTTCTAAGTTACTTTGCATTAAGATTTTTTAAAAATATGACTCATGTAACAATCATTTGCTTGACTGTGCAGTATCTTGATCAGATTCATAGAGCAAGTGAAAAAATAATTACAAACAAGCGTTATATCTAAAGACTGATTAACTAAATGACTTTGATGATCACATCTATTCAGAATAGGTATACTATTATATTGAGGTTCCCCCCACCCCAAAAAAAAAATGAACAAAAGCGTAAGGTTGAAGAGCTAAATGATTAAAACAATTACATACTAACAGAAAAATTAATTAAATGATACGAGTTGGTTGATTTGGGTAAGAACATACCCACATAGGAGTAAGATATGATGAAAGTTCATCAAAGAAAGGCAAGAAGGAGGCTTTGAAGGTTTTGATCAATGTTCCCAATATCTCACCCACCTGGGACAACATATAAATACATTAAAGGATGACAAGGAAACTGAATTCCATAAACTTAAAACACATAGATAGAAGCCCAAAGCACTCATGATGATTTAAATTCTTTAGATGAGATTAAACAACTAACTTGGTCAAAAACTTCTTCTTCTTGTTCATTTTCCTCTTTAATCAGTTCCACCTCTTCAGCATCAAAATCTTCAGCTTTGGCCCTCTCTGCTCTCTCACTCTTTCTACTTGAACTAGTTGTGATCACCTGTTTTATCTCATCAACAATGGATTTGACATGGCTTTCATCCAAAAGCATCCCACAGATCTGAAAGAGGAAACATAAAACTCAGACTCAGAACACATCCCAAATGGACTTGTACTAAATACACCATGTCAGAGGCAAGGGCAGGGAGAGAAGAAAGAAAGACACAAACAAAAGAACAAAAAATTACTCGTTAGCAACATCTAAGAAAACAACTACTTAACTACTCATGCATAGTAATCAACAAAAGCATGCAATGCGGTTGAATTGAAGGAAGACGAGATACAAATGCAGAAGACAGAAAGAAGTGAAGACTACATGGGAAACCAGGGAAAAATTATGTGACAATGGTTCCCACAATAACAAGATTAGTAGTTGAATATGAAGTATGAATATCAATAAAGTGATAACAAAAAGGATGAGTGAAATGAAATAAAAGATAAGCAGCAGTGAAGGCACAACAATTTCCAGCATGGCATTTTATTCTGTATAAATAAAATTACAAAATCCACTATAAGTATAAAGTGGGGTGAAACTTATAGCAAGGTATATTCAGTAGTCTTAATTTAGTAGCGAGGCTCTTCATTGAATTTCATTTCCAACAATTAACAAAGAATGGTAAGTATCAAACTTCAATTATGACATTGACTATGCCAAGGTATATTCAGTAGTCTTAATTTTGTCTAATACAGAATAAAAGAAAAAAGGAACCACAATGAAAATGCATA
This sequence comes from Ormosia emarginata, assembly GCA_029884605.1. NCBI lineage: Eukaryota > Viridiplantae > Streptophyta > Magnoliopsida > Fabales > Fabaceae > Ormosia > Ormosia emarginata. Next base: position 8,604,344 of record JAQQTP010000074.1, read on the forward strand.
ATTTTCTTATTTAATGATACTAACCTGTAAGCTTTCATTTAGGCTTTGTTTGGAAGTTTCTTATAATGTATGCATATTCTATAAAAATTTAGCAAGAGAGGAAGTTATCCTTCTCACAACCAGTAGTACCAATGTTTTAATTTTGTTTTGATTAACTCCAAAATGTTTTGTGCACTAGTTCTATTTATCTTTTTTTCACCAATTGACAGATTTCATTATTCAACAAGCTGAGTAACCAAAATTAGATAAACAAAAATATTATCCACCCCCCCAAACAAAGATAAACAGAAACAAAGCAAGAGTAATAACCTTGTAAATATATCAGACATGACTTGTACCAATGATTCAGAATAAACAAAACATGTTGTTTAACAAAACAGGTTGAACTATTTTTTCTTCAAAAGAAAAGTGACAAATCAAGGTTGGTAAACTTGTTCTCACAGACCACACCACAAGTTCGTGAACACAGCCTTATAAAAATAAGTGGAAACACACGAAAATTGGACTCAGTCCATTCATCAGACACAAAACAGTGTTCATCACATTTTTAGGCAAAAAAAAATAGAGTGCAAACACAGAAGAAAATTTCACTCAGTCCATTCATCAAACACAAAGAACTCAGTCGAATCATGCAATTAAATGTAGCTAAAAATTTGCTAAAAATTAAATAAAATTAGAGAACCAACCTTCTTCTTTGAGCCAGACCCGAACCTTCTTCTTTGAGCCAGACCCGAACCTTCTCTGCTAATGGAGTTCTTGGTGATGACAGTGAGGGCAGATTTGATGACTCCAGGAAAACAAGAATGAGAAAAATTTGTGCAAGCATAAACGGCAGAGAAGATTTGAAATTTCCATGAAAATTGAAGGAACACCAAGATGTAGGGATTTATGAAACAAATCAGACAAAAAGGGGTGGAGACCTTACTGTTGATGAGAGGCAGAGACGAGGCTGGAGAGGAGGAGCGTTGACCGCAGGGAGAGGAGGCTGGAGAGGGCAGAGACGGTAGAGGTTGGAGAGGGCAGAGACGACCACAGGTACGAACCCAAACGGACGAACCCACACAGACGAGGTTGACCGCAAGGAGAGGAGGTTGAGCGCCGGGAGAAATGGTTGGGCGGTGGGAGACGAACCCACACGGACGAGCTCAGCAAGACGAGGTTGAGGGGTGGGGGATCGGTGAGCACAGGGGAAATGGGTAGGATCGGGCGTGGAGTGGGGTGGGGTGGGGTGGGGTGGGGTGGGGTGGGATGGGTAATTTGTGTTAAATTCCTCCCATTCGGGGGAACCACATTTCAGAGGGTTTGGAGGGCTTCAATTAACCTCCCTTTCCTTTCCCTCTTATTTTCAACACTTCCAAACAAAGGTATACCCCTCCCTTCCTTTCCCTTTCCTCCTAAATCTTATTCCCAAACATAGCCTAAAGCTATAGGGTGAGTGAAACCGCACGGCCCAGAAGGGCAAAAATAAAAAATAAAATAAAATAGAAGATTGGGTAGCTATCTCATTATAAATTTTTTTCAAAAAATCTAACACAAATTTCAATTAAAAACAATCCACGTAACATTCCATGAAGTTAACCCAAAAAGACAAACAAAAAAAAAACAAAAACCATAGCCAGCAAGCAACATGCTTTCTTTCCTTGGATAACGAACGGTTATGCCATTTTTCTTGAATATACAACAAGAAGAGAGTATAATAAATAGAAAATAAAACTAGAAATTAGAACAGAAAAAGAGTGCGTAGAAAGAAAAAAGAAGATAATATTCCAAGCATAAAAACCGTAACAAAGAAGATGACCCAGCAAACAGTAGGGGAACTGGAACATAAAGCATTGAATTGTAGATGATCATAAATATGAAAAAAAATTATATTGAACCTTGGCCTTTACCTGTTGAATCTGCGTGCAATGGCACGAAAGTGAAGGATATGAATGGGGTTATGAGCATGGATGCTGCAGCAAAGTTGAAGTACAGGTGGCGTCATTATGTCCAAAGAAAAAAAGAATAACAACAAACTGAATATAGTAGAGTAAATATTCAAACCGGTCTTGGTTCATATTTGGAACGTCAAATTAGTACTTTAAATATTTCAGAAATTAATTGTTGTGGATTGGGATTTTGGATGAGCATTAGGAATAATTTATTTATTGAAATAATATTTAGATATTATTATATGCTGAGCATATTTATTTATTTATTATGCACAAATATTTTACAGAATTTTTAATGAATATGTATATTAATTATTTTATACAAACAAAAAAATTAGTTAAAAAAAGTCATAATTCTTAATGGATATTAATTTTAAATAATTGTATTGTACAAAATTTAAAATGTTCTTATAAATATCATGTTAGGTCTCAAAGATATATATCTCTTCTAATATATAGATTGTCCTCGTTGTGTATAGTATAACTTGAGCATCAGAGTATCTTTTGTAGGTATCCACTCTCTTGCACCACCGCTGTCGTTGCTGTGTTACGGAGGAGTCCACCTTCAACTACCATGACGTGCCTATCTCAAGTACTCATCTGAATCCACCTCAGAACATTAATATAGTTTTTTTTATAATGTATAATAAACATTAATATAGGAATTAAATTAGTGTCTAAAAAATACATAAAAAAAGTTTAATTATCCTTTTAGCCCCCCTCTAATAAATATAGTCATTTTTTGTTTTTGTTCCTCTAAAATTTTTTTATCTCGTTTTAGTCTCTTTAAATTTTGAGACAAGTAAAGTTAGTATCTATCGTTATCTTATCTCTGTTAAGTGGTAAAGTTGCAAACAACGCTCCATGTAAGCATTGTCACTTGTCTTGATCTCAATTCTTTTTATGTTACGTGTCTTTCATTCAACGGTTTGATGAATCCACCTTGCCACTTGTGTTCCTAATCACAATAACCCTACTCTTAGCCTCACTCTCGTCCCCACTATCGTTCCCAATCACATATCAGATAGTTGAATCTCACGCAAGAACGAATTGATTGGTGGATCGTGCACATGTAAAGGCTGAGGATTGTGCGCGTTTGAAGGCTTAATGGAGTGCATGTATGCATGGTGTTACATAAGTTTTTCTTGGAATCTTTCACTAGTGGTCCTTATAAGAGATTTTGGATGTAGGGATTTTACTTAATTTTGTATACAATAATTGATTGACCAAAAGGTTAGGGTTGTATTTTACTTGGTTTTTGTATAAAATATTTGATTCATGTGGTCTTGGTCTCTGTTTTGGTGGCTGCTGCAAATGTGGGGATTCATGTGGTCCTTTTCTGAATATTTTTACTGAATATGTGCAATTTTCATTTTTTTTTTGTCTTTTTTAATTGGTTTCATTAACTGTGTGCACATATAAGATGTCGTTTACTCTTGTTATTCATCATCGGAGGTCATTTGTGAATGAACCATCACTGACTTATAAAAAGGGGGATGTAACTGTAGTTGTTAATCAAGACATAAACAAATGGTTGGATTTTGAGGTGATAGGATTAGTTACAGAGTTAGGGTATAATGACATTTACGGGATACATTGGAAATTACCTAGTTTGAGCTTTGAAGAAGAGTTAAGACAGATTTTATTGGACAAGCATGCCTTAAAGATGAGTAATTATGCAATGCAAAACAAGTGAGGTGGATTTATATGTAGAGCACATGGTTTCACTGTAACACCCTCCCTAGGGTATCACATGTCTGACTTCCGACTCATAATCTGAAAATGTTTTCATAAAAGGTTTGAGTTAAAAACGTGGGTTTAAAAAAAAAAATTCTTTCTTGCTGAAATATAAACTTATTGTAATCCATAAATATTACTAAAAATATATTTAAACTAATTCATATACAACATTGACACCAATTAATATTTCACAATTTAAAGAGAAATATAAAATTAATAAGACTTTTTTGTTTTTCAACAAGAAGTAAACCCCATGACGGGTCCTACTAAATAAGACGGTATAACACTATCGATAAAACTTAACATACTCATTCCTTATCTTGTATCCAAACTTGTTGCATCGTAACTCTACTCCTTGTCTACTCGAACACCTTCGAACTTGAGACAACCACTCTTCAATGTTTTCATCAATCTACGAGAGTGTCCATCGCCCAGTTATGTCTAAGACAACTCATTTTTCTATTATTTGATTTTAACAAGATCTGAGACACAAAGACAAAACAACATAACAAAGAGGTGAGATCACCTACGCCAATACCAGCATGGCAGTATAGAGATAACACAAGCAACATATCATACAGATAGATCATACCATAATCATGCTATCAGCATTAATCAACTATCATCATCTAATCATTTATTAATTTAATTATCATAAATAATAAATTACAATAATGTTCTAATTATCATTATCATCATCCAAGTATTCAAAACAATTGTCATAACCAATATCCCTCAATTAATATATCACACAGATATAAATGTTCAGATTATGCATGTACACAAGACTCGATTTCCTACTCCATGGAGCTAAAACTCAGGTCGGAGAAAATGATCGAAAAGACCTGCCGGTACCACGTGCCTCAGACCACGTGCTTTAATTCTCAATTTAATTTTTGCACATCTAGCACATACACGACAGTCTTTATCGATCTTGATTAAGAATAATTGTCTCGGTCAGATCATCGGTGTGTTGCATCGGTCTAACCTACGGGAAGAAGCGCGACCAACCACCCGTGTAGCAACCCGCACCCGATGCCCCAAGGTCAACAAGTGACTTACACTACGCATATCGCACCCACTCAAGAGGTGTGTTTCTCCTGGCAATCACCATATCTAGTCCTCATCGGACCATTCCAATGCATGTATAATGCACTAAATACCAATCACAAGGTATAATACCAATCACAGGTATATCTCATAATTTTATATATATATATATATATATATATATATATATATATATTTTTCCAATGCATCTAAATTGCACCATGCGTACAATAACAAGCAAAACTCATTATTTTCACAAACAAGTGTATGGACATTGGTTCACAAGAATCATATCTTGTATTTTTTAATAACAAAATCATCTTATTTTTTTCATAGTTATAAAACACTTGTTGTCGTGTTTTCACAAAATTACAAGCAACATTAAGATTACGCGTTTTTCACAATTCCACAATATTTCATTGCGTTTTCAAAATACCGTAACCCTTTTTGTTACGTTTTTAAAATTCCAAAACATTTTAATTACGTTTTACAATACCGTAACATTATTGTTACGTTTACAAAATTTCGTAACATTTCATACACGTTTCAAAATACCGCAACTCTTTCATCGTTGCACTTTTAAACCACGCATACAAATTTTTCAACGCGTTTTCAATCGCGTAAAAACATACGTTTCTCAAATCGCATAATATTTTTTTTTCTCGTTTCAAAATCGCGTAACTTAAAAATCATTCTTTTACGTTACGTAAATCATTTTCTATCATTCTCAAAATATTTAAAACACTTTCCAAATCTCATAACGATTTTTTTGTCATTTTCACAATCACGTAAAAATATTCTATCACTATTCAAATCACGTAGTGATTTTTCAACAATATTTGATCGCGTAAAATATTTAAACATTTTTCAAATCGCGTACAAATATTTTCATTGTATTTCAAATCACTTTTAAGATACGTAAAATATTTTTCAACATTTTACAATCACGTAAAATATTCTTCAATATTCCAAAACACTATTTTGGACTTAAAAAAATCAATATCATTTTCAATACATTTTTTTCAAATTGCGTGAAATTTAAAAATCACATTTTTAAGATCGTAAAACATTTTTCATCACAATTTCATTACGAGAAAATATTTCTTAACCATAAAAAATTCCTTTCAACTTTTCTCAAAATATTATAACTTTGTATTTCATTTTTTCACATTTTCTTACTCAAGAAAATCTTTTTCCAAAAATATAATCCACAAAAATCACTTTTCCATTGATATAAATCAACGTTTCAAAATTTAACATTTATCTAACGTATTTCAAACTTGAAAATAAGTAATACGTTAGTAAATTTTCAAAACACCATTATATTCTCCATTTTTCTCAAATTATTTCCAAACACAACCTTCTTCAAAATAAATTGAAGTTCGAAAACATTTTCGTTTACAAAAACTTGATTTTCTCAAGTGATAAACGCTCTGATTCCCTTTCCAAAATCCTTGTATTAAATCCAGTTACGTTTCCACTTTGAAATTCACTGTGTTCCTAAAAATCAAGGCATTACAAGCCTTCAAAAACGTGGACATGACTATTGAAATCATCAAAACATTTTTTTTTCTTCTAAATCAATATGGTTTTACACAAACAAAACCATTAAATTCATCAAATACTTTTCCTTTTAAATTGATATGGTTTTACACAAACAAAACCATTAAAATTTTGTTTTCAAAACCGAAATACCAATGGTTATAAAACCAAACCCATTTGTCCAAATTCATTTTTACTTTCTTTACAAATTCTTTTTCACTTTCTTTGCAAATCCTTAAAATCAACGTTTACCCGTTTCATTCAAAACTCATGTTTAGAAAAAAAAACACTTAGCATCTTTTTACACAAAATAAATCAATAAAAATTCCTCCAAAAATCATATTCTTGTTCTCTTGAAAAACAAATCCTTTGTTTATTTTCCATACTCTTCAAATCATCCATTTTCATCTTTCATGAAAATATTAATTTGTGAACACCTATTTTGAGGTGTCTTGTTCGAAATCCACCATGTTCTAAGTACTCAAAAATTAATTCTTTTGTTCTTGAAAATTTTCAACATGAACCCTAATCAAGGGCATCAAAACCATAGCTCTTCCTTGGCTATTGGAGCCAAAAATCAATTTCCTTTCCACCATCAAGTCATGGCATATACATATATATTTCATCATAAATAATATAAGCATACCATCAAAGCCATAAAAGCATGTATAGCATATCAAGCATATCATCAAAGCTATAAAATCATGCAAAGCATATCAAGCAAAGAAAATTAATCAAAGCTCATAAACACCCACAAATTAATTACATGACCATGGATATGAATCCTCACATGGATTCCACATCCATCAAATAAAATACCATCTCTCACCACCATGCTTGGTTGATGAGATGGATCTCCCTCTTACCTCTTGAAGATCCTCCAAAGCTTCTTGATTTTGTTTCTTTTTTCCAAGTCCTTCACCACCAAGGGCGTCTCAAATACAAAACAAAACACAAGTTAATTAACATATCAAGCTTGATTAAGAGGAACCATGGATCAAACATGGTTTAGATCATGAAAAAGAGAGAAGAAAATGAAGTTTCCTTACACTTCACCTCAAAAACCCAATAACTTTGATCTTGAAGAAACTCCTTGAAGATGAATGATTTAGAAGAAGTCTTCAACATGAAAGTTGCTTAGAATATCACGGAGATTCAAGATCTAAGGTTGGATGAAATTAAAAGAGCTTGGATGGTGATTTTAGGGGTCTTGACCGAATGGTTTCTCTTGAAGCACAAAGATGGAATTTTTGATTTTTGATAGAAACTTGAAGCTTGAATTTGAAGATCAAGATGAATGATTTTGGAAAAACTCATAACTAGAGATGTTCTTAAAATGGTGTAAGGATTCAAGAAATAAGGTTGGATGAAATTAAAAATGATGGAAGGTGCTTCTTGGAGAGCTTGGCCGAAACTAGCTCATAGGAGGATGGAGAGAAAATGTTCAATGAAGTCTTAGGCTTTTTGGAGGAAACAAAGATAAATTATGATAGCAAATGAATGAAATGCTTTTTGGCCCCTTCCTCCTATGCATTGCCGTAGAGTGAAGAGAGAAAAGAATGATAGGAAATGAATTAATTTTAGTCCCCTTCCAAGAAATTTCCTAAGGAAGAAAACAAGCAACCATGTAGCGATAATTGATCGTGAAGTCTTCAATTATGGTTAGAAGATGACCAAGTATTATTTTGTGTCTTCCAAAATTGATGCATAGCCGTGGAGTGTGATGGAAAAATTGAAAGAAAGGTGATAATGCATGAAACATTGATCAAGACTTCTAACAATGACATAAAGACCAAATTAATGCATTTGAATTTTTTTTTCTTTGTCTTCTAACAAGCCAAAACCATCCCCCTCCTCTTGCATGCATTAAATCATCGTCATTATCTCTTTTATCCATTATTTGAAGCATCTCTAACCATTGATTACTTGATGGTTGGGATTTAGGTAGACTTTTAATTTTAGAAGACTAATTCTGCGCCATTGGATTTTTCTCCTTTAAATTCTAAATTTTAGATGTGTCTCCAAAATTAATGGTTAAGATTACTCCTTCAAACTTTAAATCCAAGGGTCCTAATTAGTCTTTCTTACTTTAGAAGACCAAATTTCCACCATTGATTAATTCTTCATCCAATGGTCATAAATGGTCTTTGTTACTTTTTAAGACTAAATCTCCACCCTTGATTTAATCTAAATCCAATGGTTACAAATGGTCATAGTCACTTTATATGACCAAATCTACACCTTTGATTACATCTATGGTTGATATCAAAGCCTTTCTAACTAAGCTTATTCTCACACCATTGATTAAATCAATGGTTATTATCCAAGCGCTTTATTAAGTTTGTTTTTAACCTTTGATTAAATCAATGGTTAATATTCAAACTAAGTATTCTCATCCAAGGGTATAGATCAAGTCAAGCTCTCTTTGTTGACTACGCGAAATTATAATATTTATTCTTGTATCCTACAAATAATATTTTTCTTGTATTTTTATCATCCGATAATTAAATACAAGACAAAACACAATACAATAAAATTTTAAAAAAGCGTTTAGGATTCAGGTTTAGTAAGATCCCCTGTCTCCGTCTAAACAGTACAAATTTTTCAATGTGTAGAAAATTTTTTCACTTTGTGGGACCCACCTGGGCCCACGTATGGCCACCTGGGCTCACATATCCCTTGCGGGGCCCACAGACAGTAAAAATTTCAAAATCATCCATAAAATCACAAAAATTATAAAATGCACAAATATCAAATCAGATTACGTAAAATAATTACCTAACGGTAAAAAATAAATTACGTAAAGTTTTCCCCGGCTCGAAAATTTTTATTTTCCTGACACGGAGTAAATCACTCAAAACAATCAAATACGCTGAGAATAAACAAAATAATTTTTCTGATTATTTGAAATTACTAAACGGTAAAAACGTTAACTGTCAAAATTACTGTTTAAGAGATACGGAAATTTGGGGTGTTACATTCACAACCTATAATTACTGAAGAATTGATGTTTAAACAGAAAAACATTGCTAATTTAGAGTGTATAAATGTGGAAAATGATTAGGGTGAAGGTCAGGGTGTGGGTGAGGGTGATGGGGTGCAACACATTGGTGAGACTAATGGAAATGTAGTTAATATACACTTTGATGATGGTGAAGAGGAAAGGAGCTTAGGACTAGATGATGGGTTTGAAGTAGATAATAGAAGGGCTAAGAAACTTGGACCAAGTAGAAGATTTAAGAAGAAGACAACAACTAGATCCAAGGCTTGGGTGTGTAACATCCTTAATGTTAATAGTAGTAATGCATCTGGAACTACATTCTAGAATTTGGAATTAAGCATGTCACTTAAACTAATATAATAATTTGAAAATTTGTTTATACAATATACATAAAATATGAGCCTGTTGAGAGATCAAGATAATATACATATGTTGTGAAGGTCAATATACAAAGTACATTTCATTACACAATAAATTACATAGTGTGCTTGAAAGCATTATTTATACATTACAAATACATAATGATATAAAAAATTTATTCTATATCTTCTTTCTTCATCTCCTTGCTGAAGAACTTGTCATTGGAAATATTATGGAATAAAATAAAAATGGGTGAGAATTCTAGGAATTATCAGTAATACTATTAAAAATTTGTGTTATCATAATAAATTCAGCTATTTCGGAGAAAAACAATATACAAACTTGATTATACTTTAGAAAGGTGACAAAAGCCAAATCAAGTCATTTCTCTTCCCGAAATAGAAGTTCAATTTATATCATTTATAAAAAAAATTATTTATATAATCAAATAATTCATATCAATCATCATACATCACTATTCATCGAATATCATCATTCATCATATTCAAATATCATCATTCATCATATCTCATCATCAAATAAGTAGTGAGAGAATGTTCATCCTCATGCTACCCTAATAATGTGGGAATCATCCTTCCTCATTTATATCTCAATTCAAGTAGTTAGGGAATCTCCATCCTTAATTACTTTGATAGGGAGGGAATCATCCTTCCTCACACTATCAATCATCTAAGGTAAAAGGGAATCATCCTTTCTCATATTACCCTTCATCTAAGTTAGGGAGATAATCATCATTCCTCACACTATCAATCTCATTCATCACATTCCATGAGTTCTTAACAAGTGAACAATTTCCAAACATATTCATTCATCAATTGAACACCAAAATGAACATAAACAAACTCACTTTGCTATACGGTCAATTCTTCAAGAAATTTTCATATAATCAACAATTTATCAATCACAATTTAGAGTATAATAATAATTCAAGCATTTAAGCCTCAAACTTTGAATGCAACATGGACATTACCCTTTCTCCATGAATTTAGCCTATATGGCCAACATAACATTACAAAGATTATATACATCCAATCAAGGCTACATTAAACATTCAAATGTTCAATACAAGAATTCTACTACTAAGGTAATTTATCAAGGGCAAGCATAATGTCCAATCAAATGACCATTAGCAAGCATAATTTTTCAAGGGCAAGTCACTACCAAAGCTCTTTTTCATAACAAACTTAGTAATTTCATCAGTCAATCACTTGTTCAAGAAACCATAACTTGAAATGTAACATAAAAAATTAAGCACTTTCTTTACTTTGGCACACTTGACTGTGACCACCATATAATCCAAACCAAACATTTTCTATGCTTACATGTTAAATTCTTTCATACAATCCTCAAAATCAAAGAGAAAAAATGAAGATATAGGCTAAGCGAAAATTCTCTTGCTTGGTCATGGTTTGGCCCTAACCTTCTTGGTTCAAGAACACCAACAATTTCATTTTTCTTATCATAACTAACATCACCAATTCAAGACAAGAATCAATAGGAGAAAAAGAACAAATTTAAACAAAGAACTTCTATTAAAACATGCTTTGGTCGAGACCTCCATAAGCATAAAGGCCACCGATTTAATTCAAAATCCATAGAAAAAGAAGAGGAAGTTAAAAGCAAAGGACCCTACCTTTCATCCTAATTTGTTAGAGCTTGTTTCCTTGATTTTCTTCCTTTTTCTTCATCTTCCTTCTCCTTCCCTTTTCTACTTTCTCTTTCAAGTTTTTCTTATTCTGTTTTTGCTGCAGCTAATCACGTAAATGAGAAGCCAAAAACAAGGAAGAAAAGTCAATTATATGATAAAGATGAGGAGTTTGGTGAGGCAATGGAAACCAAAGAAAGAATAAAAAATGATTGTGCTGAAACTTTTGTATCTGTTACATACACTTTAATCTTCCAAAGCTAAGTTTTCAAGTTGCCATAAGTGTTATAAAAAATTTTAGGACTCAACTTAGTTCTTGTATCTATTTTTCCATAATTTTTCATATACTGCTATTTATCAGTTAAGATTTATTACTCTTCCCTAAGTTAAATTAAACCTAGGAATTAAGTGAATATGCTTACTGATACTTATATTAGTTTGTATTGTATACTAAAATATTCTCCATGTTTTACTTATCATCTCCATATAATTTCATAATTTTCTGAACTACTTAACTATTCCATTTATCCTTCTTCAGTATCCTTAAAAATACTAAACTAACTCAGTTAATTCTCCAAAATTTACTATAACTCATATCAATCATTTATGACTAAGAAATAAATTTTTCATATTTATTTCCATCATATCAATTGTTTATGCACAAACTTTAGCTATTCCTCATATTCAGTGTTATAGAATTAAACTTAAACTAGTCCAGAAGGTTACTGGAGTTACTGAACTTCTATAACTTTGATTAGGGCTATTAGGTTAAGGAAGATGTTATGGTATCCCCAAGAAAGAAACAAAAGAAACAGAATGAGGCCAGTGGATCAAGGAGTGGGGCAACAAGACCAAGTGAGGATGAGGGCATTGATAATAATGATGGGTTGAGTGTTGGAAATGATGGTGGTGAGACAAGTAGGAGTGATCCAGATTTTTTTATACCTATAAAAATTGATGTGATTCATGATATAGATGAAGAATACTCTAGTGAATAGTTGGATAATGATTTGGACTCAGGGTTTGACTTAGATAACAAATAAAGATATCATAAGTATATAAAGGAATATATGTGAAAGGATTTTCAATTCAAGCTTGGCATGGATTTTTCTTCATTGGAACAATTCAAGGAAGCTATTTTGGAGCACTCTGTATTAAATGGGAGATCTGTGAAATTTCAGAAGAATGATGTAGTCAGGTGCAAGGTCATTTGCAAGGGGAAATGTGGGTTTGTGGTGTTCGCTAGTAGAGTGACAAGGAGTCATACTATTAGGATTAAGACCTTGGTGAGAAAATGTAACATCCTCCTTAACTTAATAATCTAAATCAAGGTTATAGTAGCTCAGTAATACTAGTAAGAGTTACCTATTAAGTCAGGTAATTTTCTGAAGTGGTTTGAGCGTAATTCTATAACACTGAATACAAGAGAATAATTAAAGTATCTACAAATCAGTTGATATGATCAAAATAAATATGAAAAATTCATTTCCTAGCTAAGAGTCATTGACAAGAGTTATAGAAAATTTTGAAGAATCAATAGAGTAAGTTTGGTATTTTTAAGGATACCGAAGAGAAATTAAGGGAACAGTTATGGAACAACTAAGTAACTCAAAAAATTATGAAATTTCATGGAGATGACAAGTAAGACATAGGGAATATTTTGACATAAAATACCAATCAAGATAAGTATCAGTAAGCTTATTACTTAATCCCTCAGTTTGATTCAATTCGGGACCGAGTAATGAAGCTTAACTAAGAAATAGCGGTATATGAAAAGTTATGGAAAACTGGATCTGAAGACTAAGATGAGTTTTAAAATTTTTCATAATACTTATGGTAACTTGAAAACTCAACTTTGAAAGATTAAAATGTACATAGTAGATTTGAAAGTTCCAGCATAAAATTTAAAGTCATTTTTTTGCTACCCATCGCCAAGACCAATCTCCAGAATTCTCCAACAACTTCTCTCACTTTTATCTCATTTCTTTCTATGGTGAATAGCTCAAAAAACAAGGTAAGAAATCTGTGGACACAGTCACCACTTCTCACACCACAATTTCTATTCTTCATCCATCTTTAACTTGATTTCAATCCAAATTTCTTTGCTCATCTTTTCTCATTGTTTCTCATTGCTGGAACAACCCCTAATACAACAGAGAAAACAACCAAAACAAGAAGAAAAGAGGCGGCAAAAACAAGTAGCAAACAAGGTGAAAAGGAAGGAAATTCAAGAACTAAGGCAAGGAATTGAGGTAGGGGCTGTTTATCTTTATTTTACTCTTCATTTTCCATGGTGTTTGAATCAAAATTTTGATTGTAAAACTTGAGAGGGTCACGGCCAAATCTAAGGGAAATAAAGACTTCCTTACTTCTAATTTTTTTCTATTTCTATTGGATGTTAAATGGAATTTGTAATATAATTAGGGGCTGTTATTTATGCTTTTTTATTTTATTGTGCTACTTCTGTTTTCAATTTTATTATGCTGTTGATGTTCTATTTTTTTTATTCTTTTTCTGTTCTATTTTCTATTTTATTTTGTTGTTCTATTTTCTATTTATTCTACTATTCTTTGTCATTTATTTTTGTTATTGCTATTTTATTTTATTGTCGCTATTTATTTTTGCTATTTTTGATTTATTCTGTTGTTATTGATGTATTTCTGTTTCTATTGTATAAAATTGTGTTTCTACTATAATTGTTGATGTATTTCTATTTCTTCTATATAAAATTATGTTGCTGCTATAATTGTTGTTGTATTTCTATTTTTGCTGTATAAAATTTTGCTACTGCTGTAATTGTTGTTGTATTTCTATTTTTGTTGTATAAAATTGTGTTGCTATTGTAGTTGTTATTGCATTGTTGTTGCTGCTGTATTAAATTGTGTTGCTGTTGTGCTATGTTAAATTAAGTTGTTGCCTATCCTATATTTCTACTTAATCTCTTTAATTTTTAACACTTTGTGATGGAATTTAACATGTTAAGTTAGAAAATGATTGTTTTTTTTGCATTAAAATACACACGCCTAAGTATGGGAAAAACCCTAGATAAAATAAATTTTGGTGATTTCTCTTACTTATATATTCAATTGATAGTTATGTTGTTTAAGAAAATGTTGTGCAATTATTTAGTTTGTAAATATGGTTTATTTATGAATTATGGTCGTGATATATTCTTAGTTAATGGTACTTGATAATGTGACTCATATCTTTAGTCTCTTGTGCTTGGTGTGGATAAAGTAAAGTATTATGAGTTATGGAGAAGTTCTAGCAAAATGCATTCATAAAGTGACTATATAGGTCTCGTGATGGCCATGTAGGCCGAAAGAGTAATTCAAGGAGTTAGGGTAAACTCCTTGATGTATTCAATGTCTATGTGCTTAAATTTGTTATTTATATGGAAACTTCTTAGTTAATTGATCGAATGACAAGTAATCATGTTTATGCTCAAGTTGAATTTTAATTGAGAGTTGGATGTCTTTAGTATTGATTGATTGTTGAGAATTTGATGAATAAGATGAATTATTGTGTATTTGAGACTTACTTGCCCTTATTGTGTATTTAAAATTAGTTGCTCCTTGATAAATCAAGTTGAGCTAAGATTTGTATTAGTATTGCTCCCTTAATTCTTTAAGATTGAGCTAGAATGTGTGATAAAATAGATAGTGCTCATGGAAATTTAATTTGAATTGTATATGAGAATTGTGGATATTTGTCCTTGAATGAGAATGATAGTGTGAGGAAGGATTATTCCCTCCCTATCTTGGATAAAGAGTGATATGAGGAAGGATGATTCCCTTTTTACTCTAGATGATTGATAGTATGAGAAAGGATGATTCTCTCCCTATCAAGGTAGTTGAGGATGAATAATTCCCTCTCTACTAGAATTGATATGTATTAAATGAGGAAGAATGATTCCCTCATTATTAAAGTAGCAAGAGGATAGACATTTCCTTATTTCCTATTAAAAGATTATAATGAATGATTACTGTGATAAAATATAATTTGATAGTCATATTATGACGTAGTTAGGATATAAGCCCCATTGAATGAATTTATGATTATGGTTCTTATTTGGGAAATTTGTAACTGAAAGTGTTTAAGGAAATAATATTTAATGCTTATCAATAAATATTTTTAGAAACTATTAATAACTAGAATTTTGTTTCGGGAAGAGGAAGGACTAGATTTGGCTTTTGCCACCTTCCTACATTATAAAATGAGTTTTAAAATGAGATTTTTCCCCGAAACAGCTGGAAGTTTTATGATGACACAATTTTTATTAAAATTACTGAGAATTCTTGGAATTTTTACTCCTGTTGTATTATTTTCCATAATATTTCCAGGAAAAGCGACAGGAGCTAGAAGCTGATGCGTGGGGACAGAGTTTAGTGAAAGATGTTTAGTTTTGAAATATTTGTATTATGGAATGAATATTTTAATATGATGTATGAATATTGTATTTAGAGCTATTCGTTGTATAAAGACTTGTAGCATACATGTATAATATTTCACCCAGAATAGGCTCATATTTTTGTATATCTTATATATATTTTCAAATTTATTATGTTTAATATAAGTGACATGCTTAATTCTCTGTTACTAATACGTAAGTCTGGATACGTTATTAGTAATAGATTTAAGGATATTACAGAAAATATAGTGTGGGAGAGTTTTTGACAATAAAGATGTCACTTCTAAGTAGGTTGCCAAGGCAGTGTTGGACAAGTTTAGGAATAACAGTAAGGTAACTTTGAAAGATGTAATTGGTGAAATTAGAGGGACATATGCAACTGGAATTATAGCTTGGAAAGAACAAAGAGTAAGATAAATAGATAAAGATATAGTTGAAGGAGATGCTAGCAAGCAATACACACTATTATGGAGTTACATTACTGAATTGTTAAGGGCAAGCAGTGGAAACACTTGCAAGATATCAGGGGATAGGCTTACAAGGGATTTGCAGCCAAGGTTTAGAAGCTTTTATATGTACTTGGACGGGTGCAAAAAAGGCTTTATTGCTGCATGCAGGCAATTCATAAGGGTGGATGGATGTCATTTGAAGACTAAGTATGGGGGACAACTTCTGATAGTTATGGCAAAGGACCCAAATGACCAGTATTTTCCACTAGTTTTTGCTGTAGTTGAAAATGAAACTAAATAAAGTTAGAGGTGGTTTCTTACTCAGTTATTGGAGGACATTGGCGATATCAACACAAATAAATGGTTCTTTATATCAGACCAGTATAAGGTACTACTGTGTAATGTTTATTTATTTATGTTAGTGTGCTTATATACGTATTGCTAATTCTAACTGTGTCATATTGCATAGGGGTTGATGCCAACCTTTGAAGAGATGTTGATGGGTGTTGAACACAAGTTCTGCATTAGACACCTGTATAATAACTTTAAGAAAAAGTTTAGGGGAGGGACCTTGATGAGGGACTTAATGATGGTAGCTTCCAAGGCCATATATTTAGAGGCATAGCAAGAGAAGATGCTTCAAATACAATAGCTTAATGACAAGGCACATGATTGGATGGTGACAATCCCTAAAAATGCATGTTGTAAGCATGTAGTTTGTTTTTACTCTAAGTGTGACGTGATGATGAATAATTTGGTTGAGGCATTTAATAGCACAATTCTAATGGCTAGGGACAAGCCTATAATAACTATGTTTGAGTGGTTTAGGACTTATCTGATGGATAGGTGTTGTGAACCTTTTATGTACCGTAAGTGCATGGGTCGTTCAAGTAATAAAAATGATGAGTAAGATCGTCTCCACAGGGACCATGATAACTTCCAAAGCTAAATATAAATCTACAGCTTAATTAGTTCTATTCAAGTAAACGTAAATTGGAAAAGGGGTTGATAAATAAATTATGAAGCATAAAGAAAAGATAAATATATAGTTGAGAGAATAGAGAATCCTTTTTCACCCCTTATTTCAATTGATAACATGCAAACTATTCAAACAATATAATCGATTAGATCAGGTTAGCCTGAGAAACTAACTTAGTTAAAAACCTATATCTAGGTCGATTAACCCTATGTCATTTACCTAGTTCACTATGCGTCCAAGAGAACCAGAGCAAACAATAAGCATTAAGATCGATTCTTAACTATGACTATACATGACTAAGAGGTATATGTCTATCCTATTAGAGAATCAATTTACCTCGCCAATGGAGTGAAATCAAACATGCATTTACCAAATGTATGATCTAAAACCCAAAGTCCTATGTCTAGGCTCATTAGATTTCATCAAATCACCTAAATGTTGATCAAACAAGTAAGACCATTAAGCACATTATGATAAAACAAAATTTAAATCATTTATATAAGCTCAAAAGAGTACAAATCAATTAATATTCATAGGGGGATCTAAAGAATACCCTATACACAACTTAACTACTCATTGAATACGAAAATGTATTACAAAAATTCATATTCAAGATAAAGGGAAGAGAGAAAGAAGAAAGAACAGAAGATGAAGCCCAATGGGGTGAGCCTTGAAGCTTGAATCTCCTTCCAAGATGAAGAGAACCTCTAAGCTTGGCTCCTTCAACTCTCTTTTAACCCATAAATGAAGATCTAGTTGTTAGGTTCTCTAAGAAAAGAGAGAAAACTCAGAGAGTCAGAGAGAGAGAGAGAGTTGAAATATGCTTAAAAGGTATTTATAGGCCTATAGATTTCGCTCTTCACGTTGCGAGGTTACACAACAAGCGCCACAGTGCGCAAAATTAGGGTACCAGCATCACGGCGTTCACTTCCTTGCACCACGGTGTTAAAGTCTCTAGTTGACAGTGTGCACAGGCAAAGAGTAGGGCGCCGTGACATAAGCTTGCCAGCACTGCGACGTGATGTACTAGAGCTTGCCTTGTGATTTCTCTTTCATTGCAGGGCCTTGGCTCTCATTAATTTGGCTCTTTTGGGACCATCTTGCAGTTGAGAAATCAACCAGTCAAATACAAATACAATCAAACTTCAATATAATCAAATATTAGGAAGAATTTTAGCAAGATTAAAGAGGAAGACCTCAACATGGATTTCACATGAAAATAGGGTTAAAGTCTTCCAACAATGCACACAAACAAGGACAAAGCCATTCAATAATGCACAAAGATAGGGTACAAATAACTACATTTTATGGAGTCATCATACCCCCAAACTTAAGTATTTGCTAGTCCTCGAGCAAAACAAAGTTAGACTACGCTTGCAAAGACAAGCTTAACTTAAACACTAGTGTATGATGATTGCATTAAACCTCAAAGAATACGCATGCCTCAAAATTCTGGTTCACACATACACAATCCTTATCATACCAACAATCAAAGCTTCAAATCATGCATGGTCTATTTCCCGTAAACATACAATTCAAACCTCTTCAGTTCAAATCATACTTAACCCGATAAGCTTATGAGCAAACACATGAATATAAATAAAAGAATCCACAAAATTGTAATGCAACTCTCTCTCCACTAATGTAAATCACACATGAATGAGGATCAAAAGGGTCTTTATTAGCTTGTAATGTAAGACCATGGTTATGGGGTGAAGAAGAAAGGGGAAAGGATAACAAACAAACATTAAGAAACAAAAATGTGCAATTTCAAGACTTGAGAACCAGTAAAAATAGCAAGGCAACTGTGAAAGATCGCAACTCGTCAGAACCATACAATGCTTTTCATTTTTAACTTTTTCTTCTTTCTTTATTTGCTTTGCTTTTCTCTTTTTTCTTTTTCTTTCTTTTACTTTTACCAAGCAATTTCTTTTTCTTTTATTGTATTTGGTTCCTTCAAGCTCATTTTTGTATTTGAAAATATTAATACCCTTAATCACATGACTCACTTAAAGAAATAACACATTATGAACTCAACAAATATTGATGGTAGGAAGAAAATGCAATGCTTTCACATGCATTAAAATGGTTAACAGGTGAACAAAAACAATGGTAATGAAAAATAAATAAGGCCAAACCATTAAAAAGCTTCAAAGAAGACCTATGGATGTCATTATTAAAGGGTAAGCTTGAAAGGCTCAATCAGTTCAAAGAATACCCTAATCATTTCCCCAATCATGCATAACCTAGGATTTCGCTTCAAGAGAGTTGCAAAACAATTTCAGAGATACAAGACATCTTCACATGTACTAACCATAAGCATTCTCTAGAAAAACACTCAAATCCAATCCGAAGCCAAATAAACATAGGAATGAAAAACTCATCATGCATAAAAAGAATCTAGATTTATTGGCATGCTTCCAAGATCGTATAGGGATTCACAGAAAAATTTGAGGTGAATTTGTATTCCTAATTATCATTGGGCAATCATTACACTAGCAAATGGCATCATGTTAAGCATTCAAATAATTTTCACAATATCAAACATGCAAATCAGTCATTACGTGCACCAAACCATATAATAAACAACAAAAATAATACTAAAAATAACAATAATTAAACTAATAAGAATTTAACAATAATAAAAAGTCAATATATAACAAAATACTAAGACACCCATCACCCCCAAACTTGAGGGAAACAGTGTCCGCATTGTACATCATACATGAAAGAAAAAGAAAAAGAAAAATAAATAAAAACAATAAACATGATGGAAATTGCCCTGAATATGTCAATCTACTCAGCCTCATCAACATCAGCGAGGACCTCAGTATCTCCTCCACTATCATCATCTGGAACTGCTAGATCCTGATACAGATGTGAAGGTCCGACTCCATCAAAAGGAGGGTAGGGTGGCGGCTGCTGATGAGAAGGGCCCGCACCATCAAAGGGTGGGTATAGAGGAATGGGGAAGTCTTGTGTGGAGATCTGGAGGCGCTCCGCCAGCCATCTGATGCTCTCAACAGTGTATGTCTACATGGTGGCGATCTGGCGAAGCTCCAAATGCACGTCATCGACCTGGTGGCGAATTTAGGCCTCAAGGGTTGCTCTCAGAGCCCGCCTCTGAGCTCTGTAGGGGGCTGCAGCAGCTGGGAGAGCAGCTCCAACCCTTCCAATGAAGTACTCATTAAGAGGCTGTCTGGTATTAGTGAGCTCATCTTGGGTGCTAGTGGGCACACCCCTCCTATGACATAATATGTGGATAAGGGAAGGGAAGAAAAGAAAACAAAAGTGCCACATACGTGATGCTTTTAGTGAGATCCGTGCTAGTGGAACTACATAAGATGAGTGGATAACCAAAAGATTGAAATGACCGCAGCTCCATGGCCACCCTCCGCAGCTGTATATATAAAATATAGGCGACATCTATCGAACATTTCTGTAAGATGGCATGTATCATGATAGCTCTGTCACGTGTGACCTTGGAAAGGTTGTCGGAGGGCAGGAACTTGGTACTGATGAAATGGTACCAGACCTTTGCCTCTAGGGTCAGGCAAGAACGGGGGAAAAATCATGCACGACCCTGCTGAGACATGGTCCAGACGACCGACTATGACTCAACTGTGCAAATGCAAGTGGTGACATCATGTAGGTTAATCCCCTCCATAGGTTCCAATCTAATGAACTCATGGTAATCATAAATCTCGGGAGGAGGGGCCAAGGACAGTGCTGTTCTGATGGACTCGGGAGAAAATGAGACTCGGCGCCTTCGCACGGCTACAGTGGTGGACTCTTGGTGGATAAACGCCAGGTTCGCATAGAATTCACGAACCAAGGGTACTGAGGGCCCTGTTGGGGTGTTTGGCGAACTCCCCCCATTGGTAGTGACGAATAGTGGCCTTAATGTTAGTCTATAGAGAGTCCTTGAAACTAAAGCCTCTCTCTACGATCACAGTCTTTGAGACCACAGTCTCGTAACGGTCCTGCGCCATAGCAGACATGAATCTTGAATGGTCAAAGACACGGGGAGGAGAAGGCTCCCTAGGCTGCTTTCTACTCTCATGCCTAACTCGTTTAGGACCCATTGAGGAAGTATGAAGACTTGAAAAAGAGATGAGAGGGTTAGAATTGATCAATAAAATTAATAAGACAATGAAAATAGTCAACTTCTAGAAAAATATGGATCTAATGTTGCTACGTTAATGCCAGTGCCACGACATTCAAAGAAATTTAACCCACGCCGCGACATTGATGCCAGCGCCGCGACATTCAAACCCATTCAAACACACGCTGCGACGTGAAGTTTCCATGTTGCTCCACTCAAAGAAGTTCTTATGAACACCGCACGAATGTACATAACACTTTTTTAGCCCAAATAGTCCCACAACCCACAATGCAACTCAATACCCATAAAATCAAACTTCTTACTAAACATAATACTTACTAACTAAGCTAAAAACCAACCAAAAAGAACCTAAAACTAAACAATCATTAAAATAGAAGTAAAATACAAAAATAAAAAGGAGAAAACTAAAGAAAATCACATACCTGGAGAAGAAAGGGGAGATGGGATGCACAAAAACATATGTGAGGGATTTTGGAAGAGTGGGTGAGTGAAGAAATCAAAGAGAAAATGCAAAAAAGGGAAGGTGAAGGGTTTGCGCCTCACTTATTTAAGCAAAATGCACCCAGAATGTCGCGACATGAGTTGATCAATGTCGCAGCACGCGTTTGTGAACAGACTTTTCATTTTTCAATTTTTTTAAACAGGACGCTGCAGCGTGCATAAACTCACGCCGCGACACTGTGTTCTTTGTCTCAAAACCCTGATAGGGGCAGAGACTAGATTGCCGCGGTGTAACAAAGTGAACGTCATGGCGTGAGAGGTATGTTTGCAAAAATCTGCAACAAACATCACACAACACCCAAAAATGCCTCAAGGAGGCCCCAACCACTTATAAAATCTGTCTAGCAGAATTAACGCATGCATGGAACAACAAAATATCATGAATTATCAAAATCAAATACATTACATACTAGACTTTAAAACTTAAGAAATTAACACAAAAAGGTGGATACATCTAAAAAGGTGGATACATCCAAAAAGGTGCCTTTTTTATAGTCCAGGCAAGACTTTTTCTACTTCTTCAACTTAGGGGAGCATGCTTGAGGGATGTCTCCCTATCATCACTTGAGGACGTCCCCGGGGGCCTATTGTTCATTGCATTAGCCAGCTGGCCCACTTGAGTTTCAAGAGCCCTGATTGAAGATGTTTGGCTTTGAAGAAGAGAATCATTTTTAGCCAGATGAGCATTAGTTTTAGTCATGTACGAATTAGGTTTCACCATGAATTGCATGAACATGTCTTCCAATGTTAGTTTCCTTTTTTGCATAGGTGGTCTTGCTTGCGATGAGAAACCAAGAGGATATGGTGGTCTCTCATTGCCAGTAGATGAAGATGCTGGCCCTTGGCTATCCCTCCATGAAAAATTGAGGTGTTTTCTCTACCGAGGATTATATTACTGTGAGTAGGGGTTGTTCTGAGGTAGATGATAGTTTTCCACATATTGAACACTCTCCAAAGTGGATAGGCAACTATTGTTGGCATGAGTGTTTCCACACAGATCACACAATATGAAGGGGCTTTGATTGGGGCTTGTACCTAAACTGTCAAACTTGTTTACTAATGCTACCACATGAGTTGACAAAGATATGATTGCATCAACGTCATGAACTCCAGCTACCTTCCTTTGAGTGTTTCTTGCTGAAGGACATTGGTGAAGGACATTAGTAGCTGTTGGCGGCCAGTTCTTCCAACAGTTGGTATGCTTCATCGAAAGATTTACTCAATAATGAACCAGCCACATCCACAATTGGACGATGGTGAGATAGTAGTCCTTTGTCAAAGGAGTAAATCTGGTGCCACAGAAGAATTTTGTAACACCCTCCCTAGGGTATCACATGTCTGACTCCCGACTCATAATCAAAAAGAAGTTCGCACAAGGTTTGAGTTATAAAAAGATGGGTTTTAAAATTTCTTTCTTGCTGAAACATAAACTCACTGAAATTCATAAGTATTACTGAAAATATATTTAGTATACAATATTGACACCAATTAATATTTAACAATTTAAAGAGAAATATAAAACTAACAGAAAACTCTCTCTTTTTAACAGTAACAAACCCTATGACGGGTCCTACTTAATAGCACGATATAACACTAATGGGAAAACTTAACGTACTTATTCCTTCTTGTATCCATCTTGATGCATCAGACATCTGTTCTTTATTAACACTGCACACCAACGAGTCCTGAGTGACCACTCCTCCATGTTGTCACCAATCTCAGAATATCTACCACCCGTTATGTCTAAGACAACTAATATTTTTAGGGCGGGGATCTTATCTTTTCAAAGTTTAGAATCTAAATTCCTTCTCTTTAATCTACTTTTAATTTTTAGGATTTGTATAGTTTTAATAATAGTGTAGATTTTTATTTTACGAAGAAGACAACATAGCAAATAGGTGAGATCACCTACACCAGTACCAACATGGTAACACAGAGATAACACAAACAACATATCATACTAATACATCATACCATAATTAAGATCATACCATCAACATTAATCAACTATCATCATCCAATCATTCATCAGTTCAATTATCATAAACAACAATTACGATAATATCCTCAACATTGTCCTAATTATCATCATCATCATCCAAGTATTCAAAACAATTGTCATAACCAATATTTCTCAATTAATATATCATACAGATATAAATGCTCAGATTCATGCATGCGCACATAGACTCAGTTTTTCAAAAACAACTCCATGGAGGTTTTCACAATTTCAAGAAGAATGCTCTGGTTAATTGCCCAGCCTAAGCCCACAAACAATCTCCCAGTCGTTGAAAAGAATCGTGTTCTTGTCGGGTATCGTCAATGCGTTGCAACGGACTGCATCGCCAAGTGGCATATGGTCCGCAGTTTGGCCTTAGTCCACCTTAGACTATTTTTGATTTAAGACGAGATATCCATTAGTCGACCACCGCCCCTTGGCGCCCCCAAAATCCATCATAGACCTCACTATCAATTCTCATTCCCTCTTCAACCACAAGGGCCAAAATAGCTTATTAGCTATACTTTATACAATACACGAATATATCAGTGCAAGTCCAACCACAAGGGCCAAATCTTTTCAATTTCATTTGTTCAATGTAATCATATGCCTCAACGCATATTTTTCTAATGTATGTATAATGCACCAATGCCAATCACAGGCATATCTTTCCAATGCATGTAAAATGCACCAAATGCCAATCACAGGCAAAACTCGTCATTTCCTCATATAGTGTATGGACACTGTTTTAACAGTAATCATCATGTTATCACATTTTCATAGTTATAAAACACTTTCGTCGTGTTTTCACAAAATTGCGCAACATTCCCGTTACGTTTTCACAATTCCACAACACTTCTGTTGCATTTTCAAAATACCGTAACACTTTTGTTACATTTTTAAAATTCCAAAACATTTTTATTATGTTTTCACAATACCGTAACACTACTGTTACGTTTACAAAATTTTGTAACATTTCTGTTACGTTTTCAAAATGCTGCAACTCTTTTGTTGCACTTTTAAACCACATACTAATTTTTCAAGATTTTTCTCAATCGCGTAAAAATTTACGTTTCTCAAATCGCATAGTATTTTTCCACTGTTTCAAAATCGCGTAACTTAAAAATCATTCTTTTAAGTCGCGTCAATCATTTTCCATCATTCTCAAAATATTTAAAGCACTTTCCAAATCACATACGATTTTCCGTCATTTTCACGATCACGTAAAAATATTCTATTACTTTTCAATCACGTAGTGATTTTTCAACAGTAGTTCAAATCACGTAAAATATTTAAACGTAATTCAAATCGCGTAGAAATATTTTAACGTATTTCAAATCGCGTAGAAATATTTTACTGTATTTCAAATCATTTTTAAGATACGTAAAATATTTTTCAACAATTTACAATCACATAAAATTTTTCTCAATATTCTAAACATTATTTTGGACTTAAATAAATCAATATTATTTTCAACACATTTTCAAATTGCGTAGCTTAAAAATCACATTTTCAAGATACGTAAAATATTTTTCATCACCATTTCATTACAGAAAATATTTCTTAACCTTCAAAAATTCCTTTTCAACCTTTCTTAAAATAATATGACTTTGTATTTCATTTTTCACATTTTCTTACTCAAGAAAATCTTTTTCCACATTTCTTTACTCAAGAAATCCTTTTCCAAAATATAATCCACAAAAATCACTTTCCATTGATATAAATCAATGTTTCAAACTTTAAGAATTTCCTAACGTACTTCAAAACTCGAAAATTAGTTACACGTTAGTAAATTTTCAAAACACCATTATATTCTTCATTTTTCCCAAATCCTTTCCAAACACAACCTTCTTCAAAATAAATTGAAGTTCAAACGTGTTCAACCTCTCTTTGTCTTTCGTTTACAAAATTCTCTCAAGTGATAAAACACTCTGATTCCCTTTCCAAATTCCTTGTATTAAATCAAGTTACGTTTCCACTTTGAAAATCACTTTGTTCATAAAAATCAAGGCATTACAAGCCTTCAAAAACGTGGACATGACTATTGAAACCATCAAATATTTTTTCTTCTGAATTGATATGGTTTTACACAAACAAAACCATTAAAAATTCTTTAACAAAAACCGTGAACGTGTTCATTGAAGACTGTCAAATCTTTCGAGTAACAAAACACTTCGTTTTATAAAATATCATTTTGTTCCATAAAAATTTAGGCATAACCAGTTTTTCAAAACCGTAGGGTATTTGGCCATTGAAGCCATCAAACATTTTTCCTTCTAACTCAATTATTTATCATTTCTGTTTTCACACAAACAAAACCATTAAAATCTTTGTTTTCAAAATCGAAATACCGATGGTCATAAAAACCAAACCCATTTGTTCAAATTCATTTTTACTTTCTTTACAAATCCTTTTTCACTTTCCTTACAAATCCTTTTTCACTTTCTTTGCAAATCCTTAAAATCAACTTTTTTCCGTCTCTTTTTTGAAATCATGATTAGTAAACATTTAGAAACTTTTTACACAAAAGAAATCAATAAAAATCCCTTCAAAATCGTGTTCTTGTTCTCTTGAAAAACAAACCCTTTGTTTATTTTTCCATATTCTTCAAATCATCCATTTTCATCATTCATGAAAATATTAATTTGTGAACACCTATTTTGAGGTGTCTTGGCTGAAATTCACCATGTTCTTAGAGACCAAAATTTAATTCCCTTGTTCTTGAAAAATTTCAACATGAACCCTAATTAAGGGCATCAAAAACCGTAGCCTTCTCCCTTGGCCATTGGAGCCAAAAATTGTTTTCCTTTCCATCAACACATCATGGCACACACATACATATTTCATCATAAATACTACAAGCATGCCATATACTTATCATACATATTTTAAGCATATTATCAAAGCCATAAAATCATGCAAAGCATACCAAGCATAGACAAATAATTAAAGCACATAAACACCCACAAATAAATTACAAGACCATGGATATGAATCCTCACATGGATTCACCATCCATCAAATATAAGACCATCTCTCACCACCATACTTGGTTGGTGAGATGGATCTCCCTCTTACCTCTTGAAGATCCTGAAATGCTCCTTGTTTTGCTTCTCTTTTTCCAAGTCCTTCACCACCAAGGGCTTCTCAAATATAAAACAAAATACATAAAAATTAGTATACTAAGCTTGATTAAGAGGAACCATAGATCAAACATGGTTTAGATCAAGAAAAAGAAGAGAAGAAATGAAGTTTCCTTACACTTCACCATAAATACTCCATGACATGGATCTTGAAGAAAGTCCATGAAGATGAATGATTTAGAGGAAATCTTCAACATGAAAGTTGCTTAGAATAAGGTAAGGATTCAAGAAATATGGTTGTATGAAATTAAAGAGTGATGGAGGGTATACTCGGAGTGCTTGGCCGAAACTTAGAGGAGAAGAGAAATGGAGAGAAATTTTTGAAGTGTTAGCTTCTTGAAATTGACAAAGAAAGACCAAGAATGAGTAATAATGGTGGTCTTCCACTTTGCTACTCTCTTAAGCCACCAAAAACCCTCCCCCCTCTTCATAATGCATTCAATTATTTGTCATCATAATTAGCCACCATCTAGAGCATTCTAGGCCATTGATTAATTCAATGGTTAGGATTAAGGTAGACTTTAGGTGTAGCTTTAGATAGAAGACTTAATTTAGGCCATTGGATCTTTCTTCTTTAAATCCTAGCCCTTAGATGTGTCTCCAAAATGAAGGGTTAAGATTACTCCTTCAAACTTTACATCTAATGGTCATAAATGGTCTTTGTCACTTTTTAAGACTAAATCTCCACCATAGATTAAATCCAAATCCAATGGTCATAATTGATCCATCTCCACCGTTGATTAGATTCAAATCCAACGGTCACAAATGGTCCTAGCCACTTTGCAAGACCAAATCTCCACCCTTGATCAATTCTAAATCCAATGGTTATAAATGGTCATAGCCATTATATTAGACTTATCCTACACCGTTGATTAAATCGACGGTTGATATCAAAGTCTCCAATATTAGACTTGTTTCCTATTGGTCCATTATCATAGCCACTAATGTTGACTTAACAGTATAATATTTATTTTTATCTGCTAAACCCCACAAAAATTATATTTATTGTATTTTTATTGTCTGATAAATAAATACAGTATAAAACACAGTATAAGAAATTTTCTAAAACTATTTTCGGATTCAGGTTTAGTAAGATCCCCTGTCTCCGTCTAAACAGTACAAATTTTTCTATGCGTAAAAAAATTTTCACTTTGCGGGACCCATCTAGGCCCACGTATGGCCACCTGGGCCCACATACACCCCCTGGGCCCACAAACAATAAAAAAAAATTCATAATCATCCACAAAAATCACAAATATTAGAAAACACACAAATATCAAATCAGATTACGTAAAATAATTAAAACCTAACGATAAAAATTAAATTAGGTAAAGTTTTCCCCGGCCCGAAAATTTTTATTTTCCTAACACGGAGTAAATCACTCAAAACGATCCAATACACTGACAGAATAATTAAAATAATTTTACAGCGCTCAGAAATTACTAAATAGTAAAATTCTATTAACTGTCAAAATTACTGGTTAAGAGATATGAAATTTTAGGATGTTACAAATTTCATGACGTGGGCACCTTCTAAGCAGATCCTTGTACCTCTCCCAGGCTTCGTACAAGGATTCAGAATCTGACTAGGTGAATGAAGTGATGTCATTCACCAACCTAGCAGTCTTGGCCAGAGGAAAATATTTATTGAGGAATTGTTTGCACATATCCACCCAAGTAGTTATAGATCCCGCACGTAGAGATTGTAACCAATTCTTGGCTCGATCTCTGAGAGAGAAGGGAAAGAGCCTGAGGCGAATGATATCTTCTGAGACTCCATTGTGCCTGAAGGTGTCGTAGATCTCTAGAAAGTTTGACAAATGTGCATTGGGATCTTCATTCAGCAAACCGCCAAATTGTACAAATGTCTAAATCATTTGGATAATGGCCGGTTTGATCTCAAAATTATTTGCGCGGATGGGAGGCCGTCTGATACTTGATTGAAGATTTTCTATTTGAGGATTAGCAAACTCTTCAGAGGCCTCGTATGATCATTGTTTTCTGCCATTGATGGTACCTTATTCACAAAAGAATGAAATATTAAATCAAAATATAATTAAATAAAAGACTTGAATTAGAACTAATAAAGCTCGATATTAATATTAGCAATACAGAAATTAGTCGTAATCCCCGGCAACGGCACCAAAAACTTGTTGTGAACCTTTTGTGTACCGCAAGTGCACGGGTCTTTCAAGTAATAAAAATGATGAGTAAGATCGTCTCCATAGGGACTATAGTAACTTCCAAAGCTAAATATAAATCTACAACTTAATTAATTCTATTCAAACAAACGTAAATTGGAAAAGGGGTTGATAAATAAATTACAAAGCATAAATAAAAGATAAAGATATGGTTGAGAGAATAGGGAATCCTTTTTCACCCCCTATTTCAATTGATAACATGCAATCCATTCAAACAGTACAAACGATTAGATCAGGTTAGCCTGAGAAACTAACTTAGTTAAAAGCCTACGTCTAGGTCGATTAACCCTATGTAATTTACCTAGTTCACTATACATCCATGAGAACCAGAGCAAACAATAAACATTAAGATCGATTCTCAACTATGACTATATATGGCTAAGAGGTATATGTCTATCCTATTAGCAAATCAATTTACCTCGCCATTGGAGTGAAATTGAACATGCATTTACAAAATGTATGATCCAAAACCCAAAGTCCTATGTCTAGGCTCATTAGATTTCATCAAATCACCTAAATGTTGATCAAATAAGTAAGAGCATTAAGCATATTATGATAAAGCAAAATCCAAATCATTCATATAAAAGAGTACAAATCAATCAATATTCATAGGGGGATCCAAAGAATACCCTATACACAACTTAGCTACTCATTGAATAAGAAAATGTATTATAAAAATTCATATTCAAGATAAAGGGAAGAGAGAAAGAAGAAAAAATAGAAGATGAAGCCCAATGGGATGAGCCTTGAAGCTTGAATCTCTTTTCAAGATGAAGAGAACCTTTGATCTTGGCTCTTTCAACTATCTTTCAGCCCATAAATGAAAATCTAGCTGCTGGGTTCTCCAAGAAAAGAAAGAAAACTCAAAGAGTCAGAGAAAGAGAGAGCTGAAATATGTTTAAAAGGTATTTATAGGCCCACAGATTTCACTCTTCACATCGTGGCGTTACACAACACGTTCTCCGGCGTGCAAAAATTAGGGCACCAGCGCCACGACATTCACTTCATTGCACCGCAACGTTAAAGTCTTTGGTTGATAGGATGCACAGGCAGGGAGTAGGGCGCCACAGCGTAAGCTTGCCAGTGCTACGAATGATGTACTTGAGCTTGCCTTGTGATTTCTTTTTCAATGCAGGGCCTTGGCTCTCATTAATTTGGCTCTTTTGGGACCATCTTGCAGTTGAGAAATCAACTAGTCAAATACAAATGCAATCAAACTTCAATCTAATCAAAGATTAGGAAGAATTTTAGCAAGATTAAATATGAAGACCTCAACATGGATTTCACATGAAAATGGGGTTAAAGTCTTCTAAAAATGCACACAAACAAGGACAAAGTCATCAATAATGCACAGAGATAGGGCATAAATAACTACATTCTATAAAGTCATCAATAAGTTTGCGGCACTTAGAGAAAAACTTAGCAAATATCCTGGTGATGTGATGCTTAAACCTAGAAAGAGATTAGACAAGGAAATGCAGCATAGTGGAAATTGGTTTCCAACTCGGGTAAGGAATTAAGATTTGATATAACCCACATGATGTTCACTAAGAGTTTTATAGTGGACTTGAGAGCCCAAACTTGTTCCAGTAACTTTTGGGAGTTGGTGAGAATTCTATGTAGGCATTTTGTGGCAGCCATTTGTTACAAGGGAGATAACTTTACGTGCATGAGTGTTACAAGAGGCAAGCATATAAGAAGTGTTATATGTAACATTCTTAATACAATTACTAATAACATATATGAAAGTACGTATTAGTAATTTAAATTAAGCATGTCACGTAATAATTAACATATTATGTTTGAAAATAAATATAAGAAATATACAAGAATATGAGCCTATCGTAGTTGGAATTATGCGAACAACTTACAATACTTTATATAAATAATATACATCAGTGTACAAAATTACATAATGTATTACATAATATTAATTATGCAACACAAAATACATAATATTACTAAAACCTAATCTACTTCTTCATTCTCTGCCTCCTCGCTGAAGTGCGCGTACCTGGAAATATTAAGGAAAATAAATAGAAATGGGTGAGAATTCTAAGAATTATCAGTAGTATTATTTAAAAATACGTGTCATCATAATACTTCTAGCTACTTTGGGAAAAAATTCATTTCAACACTCATTTTATAAAGTACAAATGTGGCAAAATCCAAATCTAGTTTTTCCTCTTCCTGAAACAGAATTTCAAATATTAACTATTTTAAAAAACATTTATCATCAAACAACACAAATTATATTCATGTATTGTTTTAAGAACAATTTCGAATCAAGAACCATGTTGTCAAACTCAAGCAATGGTTCTTATAATATATCATAAACATAATAAGACATCCAATTTCGAATTCATCTCAGTGCTCATTCAAATACATGCTTATTCCCACAGAACTCATATCACATGCATCATAATAAGTGAGAGCCACCTCATATAGGTCGGGTTCTAAATCACTAGTATCCTATGAGGGAAACGTAGTGGGGAAACATAATGAGGAATTTTCAAGAATACATGATCCCCTTCCTCACAGAGGATCATCTCCATGATTCTAATGGAATTTTAGATACCTTTCTCCTATATAGGGTCAACTCCAAAATCTACTATACCAAGTGAAACAATAGTTCACATAAAAAGGATACTGAATAGGAAAAGCATATCAGGACTATTTCCTTCCCGATCAAGGGTAAATGTCAAAAGTCCTTATCTATAATTCAAATTTAAATACTAATAGCACTATTTAATAAAAAACAATTACAATTCATATTATGGTTCAACCTTAAAGAATTAAGGGAACAATGCAATTTCTAATTCCAATTCTAGCTCAACTTGATTTATCAAGAAGCAACACAACTTTTATTATAAGTCATATACACAAATCAATTTCATGAATTCTCAATAAGAGAATAATACTAATTACATCCAATTACAAACACAATTCCATTCATGTCCAATTCAATCCCTCCCTTGGGCCCTAGACAAGCATTTGGCCAAGGAAAGTATTCCAACCAAATGGTAATTTGCCACCATACAACTAGGATCATAGCAAAGTGTATTTTGTTAGTTTCATATATAGTTAAGCAAACTTGCTATAGGTTTTTTAAGCATGGCTAAAAGTGCCATGGTCACCAATCATGTATCAAATCACATAAACAACTACTTTTATTCATTTTTATTCTCTAAAGCCATATATATATATATATATATCATAAAAATTTACACATTTTCTCTTCCTTTCAACACTTGGCAGTGGCACTTATTGAACTCAAGACCAAGTCATTTTCTAATCTCACATATTAAATCTTTTCATAAAAAAATTTATCAACAACAATAACTCAGCAGCAACAATGAATTTAAATGAACAACACAGTAGAAACAATACAGTAGCAGTAACAACATAACAGTAGCAGCAACAATAAGACAACAACAATAATAATAAAATAATAGTAGCAACAAATAAGACATCAACAATAATAATTAAACAACAACAACAACAAATAAGACAACAACAACAACAATTAAACAAATAGCAACATAAAATAAAACAACAATAACAATAATAAAACAACAATAACAAAAAAGATAGCAATAACAATAAAATAGCAACAACAATAAATAAGACAACAACAATGTAACACCCTAATATAATTATCATAAAATAAATGGAGAATTTCAAGATAAATCATATTAAGCATGTCACTTTTAAAAATGCATAAAAACCATAAACCCATAATAACTAGAATAGTCATTATAGAGAGCCATGGATGATAAAAAGATTATATATACATTCATCACTGGCTAACAAGCCTTTATACGTAAGCTTTTACAAACAACCAGAAAAGTACAAATATACAAACTGGTTCAAAAAGAAATAAAACTGCTAAACTAAGCCTTCTGCTTCTTCTTTTTCTTGCCTTTCCCTTGGAAGGGTCTTCACCTGGATTTAAATAGAACTTACAGGGGTGAGAAATCACAATTTCTCAGTATTCGCATACCAAGACTAGTAGTTAATCATTTATAATAAACAATTCAACTGAACATAATTTAACATTCTATGTAAAGGAACATTCGATAATCAACAATAAATCGCCCATACAATCGTAAGGTACTATCGAACAAACAACCAATTATTGAACCAATCAAGCAATGACAACTACCCATTCAATTGTCAAACATGCAATGCTTTATGTCATGAGGTATGATTATGCTCAAACAAAGTCCTAATATAATGTTTGTGCAATGCTAATGCAGGTTTTGGATATTAAAATTACATGTCACTTACTTATTTCCCAAGAACCTCCATTCCCTTGTGTATATTGGGTAGGATAGGCAATTGAACCCTAACACTACCTGGTGATGTGTGGACTCATTCCCCTCACAAGGTAAGAGTACTAATACCAATCCCCAAACACTAGAACCCTGACCATAATAGCATTACCTGCTATGAGAATTTCGGATCCCCTATCTCCTCAAGGTCATTTCCTACAATTCTCTAGCGAAATGGTTGTGCACACCATATAAGGTTACAACACGTAGGAAATAACAAATAACAAGTTTAAAAACTAAATATGCAAGCCACATTTAAACACTAGTACATAGGAATCTTAGCTTCACTTATCCAACAAAGTAGTAAGAACCACATAACTAGTATTCTCATATCTAGAACCTCACATTATCACTTCACAAATGATTTCAAAATAACCTCATGTTGTGTAAGGTCTTAGATACAAACCTAAGGCATCCTAAACTCAAAGATTTGCCTAAGGTTTCACAACTTTTATATATATGCCATATGGTTATTCTCTCCAAGAGTTACCCCCATTTGTATCTCAACACACTTAGGAAAACATATAAGAATGATCTCAACACTTAGGACCTTCCAAATATATCAAAAACACATTTTTGAAGATTCTGGAGCTCACACTGTGGCACCACTTGTGCCACGTCGCGACGCCTTGCTCTTGGGTTAAAATACTGGAAGTGCATCAGTCTCACGCTGCGGTGTGCAATACTTGTGCCTGGCGCCAGCAGCAGAACCTGGATTCTACTGAATTCTGCAAAATTTGGGTACTATTCCATTGGAACAAATTCCAGATTTTGGCCACTCCAAAATAGTTTCTAGGTGATTTCAAGTTCTTAACAAGTTCACTAACATGATGGAAACCTAAAACACCAATTGATTTTATCAAAAGTGGATCAAAACACCAAATCACTGATCCAAACCCCTAAAATCAACACTTAGAGCATTTTAGGTCCAAATGGAGAATTTTTAGTTTCTAATCCAAACTCTTAGCATGAACACGTCATAAACACTCTTTAAAACTTATCCAAGTAAGAAAATCGCTTTAAACACCATAAGAACTCAATTTGGCATATTAAACCTCAAGTTAGCCTAACATTAGAAATGAGTAGGAATGAGAGTTTGAGTTCAAAAACCCTTACCTTTGGCAGTTGAGATGAAGGTTCAAATTTGAATAATCTCAAACCTTAGCTTTGCCTTTGAGTTTCCTTCTCTTTTCCTCCTCTTTCTCCACTTACTCCTCTTTCTCTCCTATTTTTTCTATTGGTTGTATGAAGGAATGAGAGAATGGAGATATTAGAAGAAATATCAAAGTACAAAGTCAAGCAAAGTGGCTGCTTTTAGCCGTGAGAGGCTTAGAAAAATTAAAGATTTTGCAGTATACACTAAATCTACTAAAAACACTTGATTTGCATCAAATTAAGTTTTATAACTTCCAACAACTTTAAAATAAATTATAGGATTCATAAAAAATATTGTTGTACCAAGACCATCATTTTCCATATCTACGAGTAGTCATTTTGACATTAAAACTCACACCAGTATGCCTAAAAATACCAAATTGACTCTGATTATTCTCAAACTTTAACCACATCATGGAATACACATTTGTGACATAGAAATAAATTATCCACATCTATTTTCATTAGCTAATCCATTTATGCTAATATCTTGGTCATTTTAAGCTATTTTTCACCTTTCGGGCTGTAGCAAAGTGCCTAAACTAACTCATATTGTCCCAAAATTATATAGACATGTTAAGAAAATATTAAGCTACCTCTGTAACTATTTAAAAGTCTAACATGTTGAAGAGGATGTTACAAACAACAACAATAAAATAACAACAACAACAAATAAGACAACAACAATAAAATAACAGTAGCAACAAATAAAACAACAACAACAATTAATCAGCAACAAGAATAAAATAAAAAGAAGCATGATTCTTCCTTCAAGCCCTTGTTTTGGCCGTGGATAACAAAGCCAAAGAACACAAAATTTTCAATTACTACATCACAAGTTCCATTCAAGAGTCAATGGTAAAGGAATAACATATCAAAGCTAATAACCATCCACAAAATTTTTGTTTGGCTGTGAGTCTCATGGACATGAAAAATAGAATTTTAAATCAAAGAAAAATATAAAAGAAGCAAACCAAATAGAAGGTAGCAGCCCCTACCTTGGCTCCACTAATTTGCTACTTTGTTCCTCCCTTTATTTCCTTTAATTTCTTCTTCCTTTTGCCTCTTGTTTCCTTTTGTTTTTCTCTCCTTTGCTTTGTGTGGCTACTGGTCATGGTAAAATAAAGAAAAGATGTAGAGAATGAGACGTAAAGATGAGGGAAAAAAGAGTGAGAAATGGGTAGAAAACTCTAGAGATTTATGGATGGTTTTGACTAAAGCTTATGACCAAAATTTCATGCTACAACTTTTGTATCTGTTAAGCACACTTTAGTCTTCCAAAACTAAGTTTTTAAGTTACCATAAGTGTTATGAAATATTTTAGGACTCAACTTAGTCCTTAGATCCATTTTTCCATAATCTTCCATATACTGCTATTTATCAGTTCAGCTTCATTACTCGGTCCCAAGTTAAGTTAAACCGTGAGATTATGTAATTATGCTTACTGATATTTATTTTATTTGGTATTTTATACAAAAATATTCCCCATATCCTACTTCTCATATCCAAGAAATTCCATATTTTTTTGAACTGTTTAACTATTCCAGCTATTTGATAGCTCTATAAAATGTAGTTATCTATGTCCTATGTTTGTGTTTTACTGATAGCTTAGTCCTTGTTATTATGCATATATGGAAGATTTTTAGTCTTATATTTGTCAAATTCAATTTAGATATCTTTCTATATGGTCTTTGTTACCCAAGTGGCTTCAGTACTCAAGAGGGGGGTGAATTGAGTAATTAAAAACTTTTTCGCAAACCCTTTTTAATACAAATTTCTTGAAGCAATACAATGAATATGTGTAAAGATGATAAAATGCCTTAAGAACAGTAAATAAATAATTAAGCAATAATAAATAAATTGCTGAAAATAAAGAGATGAAGGATAGAAGAAAAGCAGGCACGATATTTATCCTGGTTCGACCACCAACCACTTGTGTCCTACATCCTGTAACATCCCAACTTTTGGGTAAAAGACCGTTGTGTCCCTATTTTACTGTTTCTTATTTTTTGTATGAAATACGTAAAAAAATATCCTGTTTGTTATTTTATTTGGTAGTTTTACATAATTTGTTTCGATGATAAAACAAAAATTTTATCAAATTCTTGTTTTAAATTTTTACGTATCAAAAACAGATGTATATCTTGTCTAGTATTTTATATAATCGTTTTACGTATTTTTCTTCAAGGCAAGTGAAATAAAAATTTTTTTCGAACTCTTGTTTTAATTTTTTGAAAGATATACACTATATAATACTTGCTTTGGATATTTTATTTGAACGTTTTGGACGACTACCTACGTTGTGGGAAAAAATAGAAAAATGACCGTTACGTCCCGAACGCATCTTGTTTTTTTGTTTTTTCTTTGTTTTTAATTATTTTCTTCTTGATTTAATGTCGATAATGTCACCGTCTGTAATTTTATATGGACTTTTTGTGTGATTTGCTCGGGGTAGGAAAATAATATTTTTCCGGACCGGGAAAAATCTGTTTTTAATTATTCGGGCGGGGGATCTTACTAAACCCATTGAATGAGCCTAAAATTAATCTTTTAATTTTTAGGATTTAAGCTTGTCAAATAAAATAATTTTATATTATTATAATATTATTTTATTAGTCAAGTATAAATAAGTGAGTATTTGTTGTTATTGAATTTAATCTTTGTTTTTATTGTACTGTTATGATATTTTATATGGTATGAATTGTTATATCTATCCTGATCCTGATAATGTTATTACGGTTTATTTTATTAGGTTATATGCATATTAGAAATATTTGTAAATTGATAACATGACTATAATTGTGATTATGTGTGTGTATGGAATGACTTTGTCATTCGAATCATTCTTTACTACCGTACTGGTATTGGTGAAAGGGGATCTCACCTCTTTCCTGTGTTGTTTGTTTGGGTTGTATTATTTGAATTCGTATAGTAGGCGGAGTAAACCTATTGGAGGCCATATTCTGAAGATGGTGACGGCGTCGAAGAGTGAACTTCAAACTTCAACAAGATGCAGTTGGTGAAGAAACAGACTATGTAGGTTGATTTTTTTTTTTCGTTAGTGTTATTACCGTGCTATTAGTAGTAACCATCTTTGGGTTTGCATCTTGTTTCTCGAGTCTCCGTAAATATTACGTTTTAACTTATATGAAATGATTGGTGATGTGTATGTTAATCTGTTAAATTAAATTTCTATTTTACTTAAAATTTCCGGTAAGTTTGTATTTCCGCGACAAGAAATTTTAAAATCCATATTTTGAAACTCAAAGCTTTTATAAAATAATTTTAATTAGTTTTAAGATTTATTTATTTATTTAAATGTGACGCCCTACGGAGGGTGTTACATTAGTTGGTATCGAACGGTTAGAGTCTTTTTGGGGTTTGTGGTTGGGTTTATCTTGTTTTTGTTGTGTGACTCTCTGTGCTTGGACTCCGAAAGGAGACAATGTTTCTTTGGAATGGTTACTTTGGTATCCATTGTACTATGATTCGTCTGTCTTTGAAGGAAGGCAATGATTCATAGTAAACGTGCACGTGAGGAAGCAGGACATGATAGCGGTGATATGACTGCAACTATGAAAGCAAGGTAAAGAATAATTGAAGAAACCGTACAATATGACTTGAGGATTACTCAGCAGCGAGGAACGATAGCCGAGGATTAGAAGCAGACCAAGTCGAAATAAATCTTAGAATACGCAATTTCGTAACGTTAGACCGTATTAGTTCTGAAGGAGGCGAAGTCGTAAGGCCAAGCAAGTCCAGTGGAAAAACGTATTCGTGATCATCGGGAAGTCAACAACAACAACAATCTTGTGGAGGAAAAGCTAGCGGTAGCAAGTTTGGTTAGACAGTGACATCTGCACCAACGTGTTGAAAGTGTGAGGAAGATCATCTAACGAGGAGTTGTGCAATCAAAGGAAAATCATCTGTTTTGAAGTGTAGGATGCCCGGACGTTTTGCTGAACAGTGTATCTTGCTAAAAACGAAGTCATCTGTTAGTAACGTACGTGCTTCGACATCTTAAGTAGAGTGGAACATCGATTCTTCAAGTGGAGCAAAAGCATCTTAAGTTGCGGACTTTAACAAAGAAGATTGTATCACAAAAAGGTGATTCTTTAACTATACTGTATAATTCCGAGAGTAGCCTATTTCTCTATGGCATATATTGTGTGAGTCAATTAGAATTATTTGTGTCTTCATTATTCTTTTGGCCTGATTGTTTCTACTTCTGTTATTAGAACATGTAGTTGAGAACTTGAGTTGCTTAAATCATCCTAAGTCTATTAAATAATTGAATCTTTTCGTTGATTCAATTTGTATGCTTCGTTCTCAAACGGATGCAATTTAAAAATATGGATTGGGTATTTTTCCAACCATCCATACTCTGTTAGACTTATCAGTTGAATTGTTCAAGTTAAAAAGCTTACTTTTAAATTCATCGTACCATATC
Organism: Ormosia emarginata; assembly: GCA_029884605.1. Taxonomy (NCBI): domain Eukaryota; kingdom Viridiplantae; phylum Streptophyta; class Magnoliopsida; order Fabales; family Fabaceae; genus Ormosia; species Ormosia emarginata. The sequence goes on from JAQQTP010000074.1 coordinate 8,643,381, forward strand.
AATTTCTCTAGTGGATATGTTCGGTGGTATGGATGATTCTATCGTCTTTTATTTCTATGTCTTCACGACATCTTTCATATACCGCAATTGCGAAAAATGTACTTTTAGTCTAACTCATTCTTTTATGATTAATTGACTATTTGGGTTGATTAGAGCTATCAATACCTTTGTTACCTTTGATTTATCTATTTCTGCTTTTGTTACCAAACCTATTGTTATTATCCAGTCCTTTAAACAATCTTTTCTGTTAATCTAAACTGTCTACCTCTTTCGCGAGATAGATGTGATCTTATATATGGATTGGTTATCTTTAATCATATCCTATAGATTGTTTCAGTAAAACTTTGGTGTCCCGTAAATCTTATTCTTAAAATCAGGCAATGTCAAATTCTTTGTTGGACAAGTCTGATAACAATTCAGATAGTTTCTCTACCTTTTCTTCTAAATTTTTATAATGTCCTTTTGTGTGTTGCAATTGTAAAGAAAGGATGTTTTTAGTCAAAATTATGTCATAAGTATCAAATACAGTATTGTTGAAAAAGAGAACTTGGATTGTGAGGCACTTCCGTTAAAAGTAAAGGCGAAGAGTGAAGCGGTACAAAGTCAGGGATAATTTCAAATGGTACTGATCGAGTGACGCAACGAAGTGAGCGTAGTGGATAGTATCTTTCGTCCTTATTTAGACAGAATTGTCATTATCTTTATTAACGACATTCTGATCTATTCTCGAAATCATGAAGAATCACACTAAAATGCTATTCTCCATGTTTTACGCGATGCAAGGAGTTTTCGTTAATCGAGGTAATCTGGAGTGGTGTAAACGGAGGTGCAACGTGAAAATTAAAAGACAAGACGAAGGGACTGTTCAGAGACTGCTGCGAATTTCGAGGGCGAAATTCCTTTTTGGTGGGGAGTGTTGTAACATCCCAACTTTTGGGTAAAAGACCATTGTGTCCCTATTTTACTGTTTCTTATTTTTCTATATGAAATACAGAAAAATAATACTGTTTGTTATTTTATTTGGTAGTTTTACATAATTTGTTTCGATACTGATAAAACAAAAATTTTATCAAATTCTTGTTTTAAATTTTTTACGTATCAAAAACGGATGTATATCTTGTCTAGTATTTTATATAATCGTTTTACGTATTTTTCTTCAAGACGGTGAAATAAAATTTTTTAGAACTCTTGTTTTAATTTTTTGAAAGATATACGGCTATATAATACTTCTTTGGATATTTTATTTGAACGTTTTGGACGATTACCTACGTTGTGGGAAAAAATAAAAAAATGACCGTTACGTCCCGAACGTCTTGTTTTTCTTTGTTTTTCTTTGTTTTTAATTGTTTTCTTCTTGATTTAATGTCCGATAATCTGTCTGTAATTTTATATGGACTTTTTGTGTGATTTGCTCGGGGTAGGAAAATAATATTTTTTCGGACCGGGAAAATCTGTTTTTAATTATTCGGAGGCGAGGATCTTACTAAACCCAATTCTGAATGAGCCTAAAATTAATCTTTTAATTTTTAGGATTTAATCATCAAATAAAATAATTTTATATTATTATAATATTATTTTATTAGTCGGTATAAATAAGTGACGGACGGACCGAAAATATTTTGCGGGACCCACGTTTAGTCATTGAGTCTTTGTACACGTGGACCAATGAGGAGGCTGGTCAAAATTGATGGCTATGACTCATCGCAACGGGCCAATAGGACGATGACACGTGGTGTGACACCTCAGCATCATGACTCAGCAGCTTCTAGAAGGTTCGAAGTCGACTCGGCCTGTGACTCACCGCAGTGACTCGCCAGTTCCAGAAGCTTCTCTGATGACTCAGCGCTATGACTCACCATTTATGATGCAACCAATGATGCGGTTGTGATGCGATCGGTGACTCAAAGATCTCGACTCGCCATGCTGACTCACCTGTTTTGGAAAATATCTATGCTGACTCATCTGCTCTAGAAAATATCTACGCTGACTCGCCATGTTGACTCACCCGTTCTAGAAAATTCCACGATGACTCATCATATTGACTCATCGTAGTGAGTCACATGTTCTAGAAATTTCTCTTTGATGACTCGCTTTATGACTCATCAAGGGCAATCAGTAGAAAAATGATCAATAATAATTTCTACTCTGCTAGTATAAGATAAAAATCTATGTATATTTTATCACCCATTAGACAATAGACATTGGCTTTATAAGCAGTAATTGTTGTTCATTGCTTATGATATACCGAAAAATATCCTAAGCCTTCATCTTTTTCCTGGAGTCTATAAATAGGAGAGCCTTGGCTCATTTTCAACTTTGGCAAGAAGCTCTCACCTTCCTTTTCTCTCCATGTGCTCCACGGCCATGGCTCCCAAATGGAGACAATCTCCACCCATTCACCTCATTTACTCTTCTACACATCATTTTCTCCAAAGAACCAAGACCAAACAACCAAAATTCTCTCCTTTTCTCTTTCCCTTGATTTCGGCCAAATCACCAAGAACCATTCTCCAAACTTCAATAAATCCTACCAATATCATTTCTTGAATCCTTTCATCAAACCAAGACACTTTCATGTTAGGAATTTCTCAAGATTCCTTCATCTTCATCTTCCTATCAAGCAAAAACCACAAAAACTCATATCTCTCCCTTTCTTCAAGCTCACGGCCAACCCTCAAAAATCACCTTCCAAGCTTCAATAATTTTAAATGACCATAGATCTTGAATCTCCATGCATTTCTAAAGAACTTTCATGTTGGAAGTTTTTCCTAAATCTTCCATTTTCTACCTTGTTCTTCAAAGCTCAAGTTTGAAACCATGAAGGTGAAATTCTTTAATCTTCATGTTTCTATCCATTTTAAAGTTTTAATCATGATTTTAATCCATGATTATTCTAGTTTAGAGCCTTAGGTATTAATATTGTATGTTTTCTTTGTTTTCAAGGAGCTCTTGGAGGAGGAAGCTTGCTTGAAGGAGACATACAAAGGACTTGGAGGTTCTTCAAGAGGTAAGAGGGAGATTACCCTCATCAACCAAGTGTTGGTGGTGAGGAATATATGTGGTTGTGCTTGTAGAATCCATAAGGATTCGGTGGTGTGCTTATTTTGATGTGTTAATTATTTGTGTGTTTGTTATTTGTGTGTTTGATAATTTGGTGCTTACTAGTAGGTTGTTGTGTATTTGTTAGTAGTCTTCTTATGTGATATTGTAATAATTTGCATGTCTACAAGCTTTAATTTGCATGTCTACAAGCTTTGATAATATGGCATGTGTTAGAAATGCATGATAATATATAGGATGCAAATAATATGTCAAGGATTGTATGAGTGTTCCAAAGAACACACTAACAAGGCTCACGGCCATGATCCAAATGGGGAACCAAAATGTTCTCTTAATTTTCTTAAAAAGTGACCTAATTAACCTAAGAGAATTGGTAAGATATCCATTTGTTTAGATTAAGAAAAATGAATTTGGAAATTAAATGGCATAACCTTACATTTTCATTCAACATGTCTAACTTCAACACTTTGATTTCTAAAACTATTTTCTAGGGTAAGGATTAAATCAATGTAGACAATACAAGAGATTAAACAAGTATTTAAAAGGTGAAAAATAATTTGGAAATCAAATGCAAAGTTTTTATCAAATTCGGCCAACATGCCAAATAATACATTCATGATTTCTAAAAATTAATTCCAAGCTATTTTCAATCAAGAAGAAGCAATACAAGTTAAAGTAAATTTTCTGCAATGAGTTTTAAAGAAATAAAATAGTTAGAATTAAGATTAAGAGGTTAATACTAATGGTTTTTACTGTAAGAAGAAATACAGTAGCTTTATAAAATTTCTAACGTATAGCTCATCGTGTGTTTTGAAGCACGTTAGGAATTTTCAAAAGTATAATTATTTGGTATTAATAAAAATGAAAAGGACTTTTAAATGGTAAATTTAGGAAACCATTATTATAATTTATTAAACAAAATATTTTGTCAATTTTTAGTAAAAACGGATAAATAAGATAGAAAAGATGTCCAAAGACAAGTATACGCTATGAAAAATATTCTACGTAATTTGAAAGTACTAAATATTATTTACATGCTGTTTTAATCAGTTATTTAAGGAAGTTGGACAAGAAAACGATTTAAAAATCTTACGCGATTGAGAAAACGTATTTAAAATGCTACGCGATTTTAAAAACAGAAAAATATCTTTACCCGATTTTTAAACGTTTGTAAAAACGACGGAATTATGAAAACGCGATAAAATTTCTACGCGATTGACCGTTACTATCTTTATACTGTCGGGAAAATGTGAACCCGTACAGATTATTTTTGAAAATCTATATGCTGTCGGGAAAATGTGAACCCGTACAGACTTTTGAAAATTTATATGCTGTCGGGAAAATGTGAACCCGTACAGGCTTTTGAGACTATATCTGCTGTCGGGAAAATGTGAACCCGTACAGGCTTTCCATCTATCTGTTATGTGTGCCATGTATTTGGTGGATTGGTTGACGAGACGAATCACATCGTGTTGTCGATGCGATAAACGTAGTGTGGTTCATTGTTCTAATGAACTTGGAGACTTTAGTGTACGGGATCCCACATGTGGACGATTGGTAGCTCCATTTGGGCCGTAGTAAACCGATAGCGCACTATGGTACTCAACATACACTATATTTAATCGAGATTGGTGAAATCTAGTAGTACATTTGCTGTAGTGCCACAACGTGAGACCGTGAACTACACCACGCCTGGATTGATGGATTCTGTGTCGTGGGGCTATAGACGCAACGTGTGACAAGCTGCAATAGTTGGTGGGGCAGCCGTGGTACTATTAGATTTTGCGAATCATTCTCTCTCTCGATACTTGTGTTTTCTTTAGCTCCATGGAGTAGGATTGTGTTTTATTGTATATGTTGATATGTGGTGCATTATTATCTTCTATTTGTTATTTTTATCTATTATCTTTTATTTGTTATTTCTTTTATACATTATCTTTTATACGTGATATTTTTATTTGTGATCTTTCATTCTCGATATTAATTGTTTATACGTTGTATTTTGTCGTGCATTATTGTATTTTTGTTCTGTTTGTGAATTTTGTTGTTATTGAATTTAATCTTTGTTTTTATTGTCTTGTTATGATATTTTATATGGTATGAATTGTTATATCTATCCTGATCCTGATAATGTTATTACTGTTTATTTTATTAGGTTATATGCATATTAGAAATATTTGTAAATTGATAACATGACTATAATTGTGATTATCTGTGTGTATGGAATGACTTTGTCATTCGAATCATTCTTTACTACCGTACTGGTATTGGTGAAAGGGGATCTCACCTCTTTCCTGTGTTGTTTGTTTGGGTTGTATTATTTGAATTCGTATAGTAGGCGGAGTAAACCTATTGGAGGCCATATTCTGAAGATGGTGACAGCGTCGAAGAGTAAACTTCAAACTTCAACAAGATGCAGTTGGTGAAGAAACAGACTATGTAGGTTGAATTTTTTTTTCGTTAGTGTTGTTACCGTGCTATTAGTAGTAACCGTCTTTGGGTTTACTACTGTTTCTCTGAGTCTGTAAATATTACGTTTTAACTTATATGAAATGATTGGTGATGTGTATGTTAATCTGTTAAATTAAATTTCTATTTTACTTAAAATTTCCGGTAAGTTTGTATTTCCGCGACAAGAAATTTTAAAATCCATATTTTGAAACTCAAAGCTTTTATAAAATAATTTTAATTAGTTTTAAGATTTATTTATTTATTTAAAATGTGACGCCCTACGGAGGGTGTTACATTAGTTGGTATCAGAGCACGGTTAGAGTCTTTTTGGGGTTTGTGGTTGGGTTTGTCTTGTTTTTGTTGTGTGACTCTCTGTGCTTGGACTCCGAAAGGAGACAATGTTTCTTTGGAATGGTTACTTTGGTATCCATTGTACTATGATTCGTCTGTCTTTGAAGGAAGGCAATGATTCATAGTAAACGTGCACGTGAGGAAGCAGGACATGATAGCGGTGATATGACTGCAACTATGAAAGCAAGGTAAAGAATAATTGAAGAAACCGTACAATATGACTTGAGGATTACTCAGCAGCGAGGAACGATAGCCGAGGATTAGAAGCGAGACAAGTCGAAATAAATCTTAGAATACGCAATTTCGTAACGTTAGACCGTATTAGTTCTGAAGGAGGCGAAGTCGTAAGGCCAAGCAAGTCCAGTGGAAAAACGTATTCGTGATCATCGGGAAGTCAACAACAACAACAATCTTGTGGAGGAAAAGCTAGCGGTAGCAAGTTTGGTTAGACAGTGACATCTCGCACCAACGTGTTGAAAGTGTGAGGAAGATCATCTAACGAGGAGTTGTGCAATCAAAGGAAAATCATCTGTTTTGAAGTGTAGGATGCCCGGACGTTTTTTGAACAGTGTATCTTGCTAAAAACGAAGTCATCTGTTAGTAACGTACGTGCTTCGACATCTTAAGTAGAGTGGAACATCGATTCTTCAAGTGGAGCAAAAGCATCTTAAGTTGCGGACTTTAACAAAGAAGATTGTATCACAAAAAGGTGATTCTTTAACTATACTGTATAATTCCGAGAGTAGCCTATTTCTCTATGGCATATATTGTGTGAGTCAATTAGAATTATTTGTGTCTTCATTATTCTTTTGGCCTGATTGTTTCTACTTCTGTTATTAGAACATGTAGTTGAGAACTTGAGTTGCTTAAATCATCCTAAGTCTATTAAATAATTGAATCTTTTCTGTTGATTCAATTTGTATGCTTCGTTCTCAAAACGGATGCAATTTAAAAATATGGATTGGGTATTTTTCCAACCATCCATACTCTGTTAGACTTATCAGTTGAATTGTTCAAGTTAAAAAGCTTACTTTTAAATTCATCGTACCATATCAATTTCTCTAGTGGATATGTTCGGTGGTATGGATGATTCTATCATCTTTTATTTCTATGTCTTCACGACATCTTTCATATACCGCAATTGCGAAAAATGTACTTTTAGTCTAACTCATTCTTTTATGATTAATTGACTATTTGGGTTGATTAGAGCTATCAATACCTTTGTTACCTTTGATTTATCTATTTCTGCTTTTGTTACCAAACCTATTGTTATTATCCAGTCCTTTAAACAATCTTTTCTGTTAATCTAAACTGTCTACCTCTTTCGCGAGATAGATGTGATCTTATATATGGATTGGTTATCTTTAATCATATCCTATAGATTGTTTCAGTAAAACTTTGGTGTCCCAGAAATCTTATTCTTAAAATCAGGCAATGTCAAATTCTTTGTTGGACAAGTCTGATAACAATTCAGATAGTTTCTCTACCTTTTCTTCTAAATTTTTATAATGTCCTTTTGTGTGTTGCAATTGTAAAGAAAGGATGTTTTTAGTCAAAATTATGTCATAAGTATCAAATACAGTATTGTTGAAAAAGAGAACTTGGATTGTGAGGCACTTCCGTTAAAAGTAAAGGGAGAAGAGTGAAGCGGTACAAAGTCGAGGATAATTTCAAATGGTACTTGATCGAGTGACGCAAGCGGAGCGTAGTGGATAGTATCTTTCGTCCTTATTTAGACAGCAATTGTCATTATCTTTATTAACGACATTTCGATCTATTCTCGAAATCATGAAGAATCACACTAAAATGCTATTCTCCATGTTTTACGCGATGCAAGGAGTTTTCGTTAATCGAGGTAATGGAGTGGTGTAAACGGAGGTGCAACGTGAAAATTAAAAGACAAGACGAAGGGACCATTCGAGATCGCGAATTTCGAGGGCGAAATTCCTTTTTGGTGGGGAGTGTTGTAACATCCCAACTTTTGGGTAAAAGACCATTGTGTCCCTATTTTCTTGTTTCTTATTTTTCTATATGAAATACGAAAAAAATATCTTGTTTGTTATTTTATTTGGTAGTTTTACATAATTTGTTTCGATACGATAAAACAAAAATTTTATCAAATTCTTGTTTTAAATTTTTACGTATCAAAAACGGATGTATATCTTGTCTAGTATTTTATATAATCGTTTTACGTATTTTTCTTCAAGACAGTGAAATAAAATTTTTTTCGAACTCTTGTTTTAATTTTTTGAAAGATATACAGCTATATAATCTTCTTTGGATATTTTATTTGAACGTTTTGGACGATTACCTACGTTGTGGGAAAAAATAAAAAAATGACCGTTACGTCCCGAACGTCTTGTTTTTTCTTTTTTTTCTTTGTTTTTAATTGTTTTCTTCTTGATTTAATGTCCGATAATACATGTCTGTAATTTTATATGGACTTTTTGTGTGATTTGCTCGGGGTAGGAAAATAATATTTTTTCGGATAGGAAAAATCTGTTTTTAATTATTCGGAGGCGGGGATCTTACTAAACCCAATTGAATGAGCCTAAAATTAATCTTTTAATTTTTAGGATTTAATGTCAAATAAAATAATTTTATATTATTATAATATTATTTTATTAGTCAAGTATAAATAAGTGATGGCGGACCCGAAAATATTTTGCGGGACATACGTTTAGTCATTAAGTGTTGTACACGTGGACCAATGAGGAGCTGGTCAAAATTGATGGCTATGACTCATCGCAACGGGCCAATAGGACGATGACACGTGGCGTGACACCTCAGCATCATGACTCAGCAGCTTCTAGAAGGTTCGAAGTGTTGACTCGGCCTGTGACTCACCGCGGTGACTCGCCGGTTCGAAGCTTCTCGATGACTCGGTATGACTCACCATGACTCACCATTTATGATGCGACCAATGATGCGGTTGTGATGCGATCGGTGACTCAAAGATCTTCGACTCGCCATCTTGACTCACCTGTTTTGGAAAATATCTATCTTTGACTCATCTGCTCTAGAAAATATCTACGCTGACTCGCCATCTTGACTCACCCGTTCTAGAAAATTCCACGATGACTCATCATACTGACTCATCGTAGTGAGTCACATGTTCTAGAAATTTCTCTTTGATGACTCGCTTTATGACTCATCAAGGGCAATCAGTAGAAAAATGATCAATAATAATTTCTACTCTGCTAGTATAAGATAAAAAAATCTATGAATATTTTATCACCCATTAGACAATAGACATTGGCTTTATAAGCAGTAATTGTTGTTCATTGCTTATGATATACCGAAAAATATCCTAAGCCTTCATCTTTTTTCCTGGAGTCTATAAATAGGAGAGCCTTGGCTCATTTTCAACTTTGGCAAGAAGCTCTCACCTTCCTTTTCTCTCCATGTGCTCCACGGCCATGGCTCCCAAATGGAGACAATCTCCACCCATTCACCTCATTTACTCTTCTACACATCATTTTCTCCAAAGAACCAAGACCAAGCAACCAAAATTCTCTCCTTTTCTCTTTCCCTTGATTTCGGCCAAATCACCAAGAACCATTCTCCAAACTTCAATAAATCCTACCAATATCATTTCTTGAATCCTTTCATCAAACCAAGACACTTTCATGTTAGGAATTTCTCAAGATTCCTTCATCTTCATCTTCCTATCAAGCAAAAACCAAACTCTCATATCTCTCCCTTTCTTCAAGCTCACGGCCAACCCTCAAAAATCACCTTCCAAGCTTCAATAATTTTAAATGACCATAGATCTTGAATCTCCATGCATTTCTAAAGAACTTTCATGTTGGAAGTTTTTCCTAAATCTTCCATTTTCTACCTTGTTCTTCAAAGCTCAAGTTTGAAACCATGAAGGTGAAATTCTTTAATCTTCATGTTTCTATCCATTTTAAAGTTTTAATCATGATTTTAATCCATGATTATTCTAGTTTAGAGCCTTAGGTATTAATATTGTATGTTTTCTTTGTTTTCAAGGAGCTCTTGGAGGAGGAAGCTTGCTTGAAGGAGACATACAAAGGACTTGGAGGTTCTACAAGAGGTAAGAGGAGATTACCCTCATCAACCAAGTGTTGGTGGTGAGGAATATATGTGGTTGTGCTTGTAGAATCCATAAGGATTCGGTGGTGTGCTTATTTTGATGTGTTAATTATTTGTGTGTTTGTTATTTGTGTGTTTGATAATTTGGTGCTTACTAGTAGGTTGTTGTGTATTTGTTAGTAGTCTTCTTATGTGATATTGTAATAATTTGCATGTCTACAAGCTTTAATTTGCATGTCTACAAGCTTTGATAATATGGCATGTGTTAGAAATGCATGATAATATATAGGATGCAAATAATATGTCAAGGATTGTATGAGTGTTCCAAAGAACACACTAACAAGGCTCACGGCCATGATCCAAATGGGGAACCAAAATGTTCTCTTAATTTTCTTAAAAAGTGACCTAATTAACCTAAGAGAATTGGTAAGATATCCATTTGTTTAGATTAAGAAAAATGAATTTGGAAATTAAATGGCATAACCTTACATTTTCATTCAACATGTCTAACTTCAACACTTTGATTTCTAAAACTATTTTCTAGGGTAAGGATTAAATCAATGTAGACAATACAAGAGATTAAACATGTATTTAAAAGGTGAAAAATAATTTGGAAATCAAATGCAAAGTTTTTATCAAATTCGGCCAACATGCCAAATAATACATTCATGATTTCTAAAAATTAATTCCAAGCTATTTTCAATCAAGAAGAAGCAATACAAGTTAAAGTAAATTTTCTACAATGAGTTTTAAAGAAATAAAATAGTTAGAATTAAGTTTAAGAGGTTAATACTAATGGTTTTTTTGTAAGAAGAAATACAGTAGCTTTATAAAATTTCTAACGTATAGCTCATCGTGTGTTTTGAAGCACGTTAGGAATTTTCAAAAGTATAATTATTTGGTATTAATAAAAATGAAAAGGACTTTTAAATGGTAAATTTAGGAAACCATTATTATAATTTATTAAACAAAAATCTTGTCAATTTTTAGTAAAAACGGATAAATAAGATAGAAAAGATGTCCAAAAGACAAGTATACGCTATGAAAAATATTCTACGTAATTTGAAAGTACTAAATATTATTTATATCTGTTTTAATCAGTTATTTAAGGAAGTTGGACAAGAAAACGATTTAAAAATCTTACGCGATTGAGAAAACGTATTAAAAATGCTACGCGATTTTAAAAACAGAAAAATATCTTTACCCGATTTTTAAACGTTTGTAAAAACGACGGAATTATGAAAATGCGATAAAATTTCTACGCGATTGCGATAAAATTTCTACGGAAAATGTGAACCGTCTGATTACTATCTTTATCTTTGTCGGGAAAATGTGAACCGTCTGAGACTTTTGAAAATTTATATCTTTGTCGGGAAAATGTGAACCCGTCTGAGGCTTTTGAGACTATATCTCATTGTCGGGAAAATGTGAACCCGTACGGGGCATTTCCATCTATCATATTATGTGTGCCATGTATTTGGTGGATTGGTTTGAGACGAATCACATCGTGTTGTCGATGCGATAAACGTAGTGTGGTTCATTGTTCTAATGAACTTGGAGACTTTAGTGTACGGGATCCCACATGTGGATGAGTTGGTAGCTCCATTGGGCCGTGGTAGTAAACGATAGCGCACTATGGTACTCAACATACACTATATTTAATCGAGATTGGTGAAATCTAGTAGTACATTTGCACTGTAGTGCCACAACGTGAGACCGTGAACTACACCACGCTGGATTGATGGATTCTGTGTCGTGGGGCTATAGACGCAACGTGTGACAAGCTGCAATAGTTGGTGGGGCAGCCGTGGTACTATTAGATTTTGCGAATCATTCCTCTCTCTGATACTTGTGTTTTCTTTAGCTCCATGGAGTAGGATTGTGTTTTATTGTATATGTTGATATGTGGTGCATTATTATCTTCTATTTGTTATTTTTATCTATTATCTTTTATTTGTTATTTCTTTTATCTGTTATCTTTTATCTGTGATATTTTTATTTGTGATCTTTCATATATCGATATTAATTGTTTATACGTTGTATTTTGTCTCGTGCATTATTGTATTTTTGTTTCGCTATATTTATGTTGTTATTGAATTTAATCTTTTTTTTATTGTCTTGTTATGATATTTTATATGGTATGAATTGTTATATCTATCCGATCCTGATAATGTTATTACGGTTTATTTTATTAGGTTATATGCATATTAGAAATATTTGTAAATTGATAACATGACTATAATTGTGATTATGTGTGTGTATGGAATGACTTTGTCATTCGAATCATTCTTTACTAAAATCTTGGTATTGGTGAAAGGGGATCTCACCTCTTTCTGTGTTGTTTTTGTTTGGGTTGTATTATTTGAATTCGTATAGTAGGCGGAGTAAACCTATTGGAGGCCATATTCTGAAGATGGTGACGGCGTCGAAGAGTGAACTTCAAACTTCAACAAGATGCAGTTGGTGAAGAAACAGACTATGTAGGTTGATTTTTTTTTCGTTAGTGTTATTACCGTGCTATTAGTAGTAACCATCTTTGGGTTTGCTACTGTTTCTCTGAGTCTGTAAATATTACGTTTTAACTTATATGAAATGATTGGTGATGTGTATGTTAATCTGTTAAATTAAATTTCTATTTTACTTAAAATTTCCGGTAAGTTTGTATTTCCGCGACAAGAAATTTTAAAATCCATATTTTGAAACTCAAAGCTTTTATAAAATAATTTTAATTAGTTTTAAGATTTATTTATTTTTTTAAAATGTGACGCCCTACGGAGGGTGTTACATTAGTTGGTATCAGAGCACGGTTAGAGTCTTTTTGGGGTTTGTGGTTGGGTTTGTCTTGTTTTTGTTGTGTGACTCTCTGTGCTTGGACTCCGAAAGGAGACAATGTTTCTTTGGAATGGTTACTTTGGTATCCATTGTACTATGATTCGTCTGTCTTTGAAGGAAGGCAATGATTCATGGTAAACGTGCACGTGAGGAAGCAGGACATGATAGCGGTGATATGACTGCAACTATGAAAGCAAGGTAAAGAATAATTGAAGAAACAGTACAATATGACTTGAGGATTACTCAGCAGCGAGGAACGATAGCCGAGGATTAGAAGCAGACCAAGTCGAAATAAATCTTAGAATACGCAATTTCGTAACGTTAGACCGTATTAGTTCTGAAGGAGGCGAAGTCGTAAGGCCAAGCAAGTCCAGTGGAAAAACGTATTCGTGATCATCGGGAAGTCAACAACAACAACAATCTTGTGGAGGAAAAGCTAGCGGTAGCAAGTTTGGTTAGGACACGTGACATATGCACCAACGTGTTGAAAGTGTGAGGAAGATCATCTAACGAGGAGTTGTGCAATCAAAGGAAAATCATCTGTTTTCAAGTGTAGGATGCCCGGACGTTTTTGAACAGTGTATCTTGCTAAAAACGAAGTCATCTGTTAGTAACGTACGTGCTTCGACATCTTAAGTAGAGTGGAACATCGATTCTTCAAGTGGAGCAAAAGCATCTTAAGTTGCGGACTTAAACAAAGAAGATTGTATCACAAAAAGGTGATTCTTTAACTATACTGTATAATTCGAGAGTAGCCTATTTCTCTATGGCATATATTGTGTGAGTCAATTAGAATTATTTGTGTCTTCATTATTCTTTTGGCCTGATTGTTTCTACTTCGTTATTAGAACATGTAGTTGAGAACTTGAGTTGCTTAAATCATCCTAAGTCTATTAAATAATTGAATCTTTTCTGTTGATTCAATTTGTATGCTTCGTTCTCAAAACGGATGCAATTTAAAAATATGGATTGGGTATTTTTCCAACCATCCATACTCTGTTAGACTTATCAGTTGAATTGTTCAAGTTAAAAAGCTTACTTTTAAATTCATCGTACCATATCAATTTCTCTAGTGGATATGTTCGGTGGTATGGATGATTCTATCATCTTTTATTTCTATGTCTTCACGACATCTTTCATATACCGCAATTGCGAAAAATGTACTTTTAGTCTAACTCATTCTTTTATGATTAATTGACTATTTGGGTTGATTAGAGCTATCAATACCTTTGTTACCTTTGATTTATCTATTTCTGCTTTTGTTACCAAACCTATTGTTATTATCCAATCCTTAAACAATCTTTTTGTTAATCTAAACTGTCTACCTCTTTCGCGAGATAGATGTGATCTTATATATGGATTGGTTATCTTTAATCATATCCTATAGATTGTTTCAGTAAAACTTTGGTGTCCCAGAAATCTTATTCTTAAAATCAGGCAATGTCAAATTCTTTGTTGGACAAGTCTGATAACAATTCAGATAGTTTCTCTACCTTTTCTTCTAAATTTTTATAATGTCCTTTTGTGTGTTGCAATTGTAAAGAAAGGATGTTTTTAGTCAAAATTATGTCATAAGTATCAAATACAGTATTGTTGAAAAAGAGAACTTGGATTGTGAGGCACTTCCAGTTAAAAGTAAAGGCAGAAGAGTGAAGCGGTACAAAGTCAGGGATAATTTCAAATGGTACTGATCAGAGTGACGCAGCGGAAGCGTAGTGGATAGTATCTTTCGTCCTTATTTAGACAGAATTGTCATTATCTTTATTAACGACATTCTGATCTATTCTCGAAATCATGAAGAATCACACTAAAATGCTATTCTCCATGTTTTACGCGATGCAAGGAGTTTTCGTTAATCGAGGTAATCTGGAGTGGTGTAAACGGAGGTGCAACGTGAAAATTAAAAGACAAGACGAAGGGACTGTTCAGAGATCTAGCTGCGAATTTCGAGGGCGAAATTCCTTTTTGGTGGGGAGTGTTGTAACATCCCAACTTTTGGGTAAAAGACCATTGTGTCCCTATTTTACTGTTTCTTATTTTTCTATATGAAATACAGAAAAATAATACTGTTTGTTATTTTATTTGGTAGTTTTACATAATTTGTTTCGATACAGTAAAACAAAAATTTTATCAAATTACTGTTTTAAATTTTTCTGTATCAAAAACAGATGTATAATACTGTCTAGTATTTTATATAATCGTTTTACGTATTTTTCTTCAAGACAGTGAAATAAAATTTTTTCTGAGCTACTGTTTTAATTTTTCTGAAAGATATACAGCTATATAATATTGCTGGATATTTTATTTGAACGTTTTGGACGATTACCTACGTTGTGGGAAAAAATAAAAAAATGACCGTTACGTCCCGAACGTCTTGTTTTTTTTTGTTTTTCTTTGTTTTTAATTGTTTTCTTCTTGATTTAATGTCCGATAATACTGTCTGTAATTTTATATGGACTTTTTGTGTGATTTGCTCGGGGTAGGAAAATAATATTTTTCGGACCGGGAAAATCTGTTTTTAATTATTCGGAGGCGGGGATCTTACTAAACCGATTGAATGAGCCTAAAATTAATCTTTTAATTTTTAGGATTTAATGTCAAATAAAATAATTTTATATTATTATAATATTATTTTATTAGTCAAGTATAAATAAGTGACGGCGGACCAGAAAATATTTTGCGGGACCCACGTTTAGTCATTGAGTCTTTGTACACGTGGACCAATGAGGAGTGGTCAAAATTGGTGGCTATGACTCATCGCAACGGGCCAATAGGACGATGACACGTGGCGTGACACCAAAGATCATGACTCGGCCAGCTTCTAGAAGGTTCCGAAGTGCGACTCGGACTGTGACTCACCGCGGTGACTCGCCGGCCCGAAGCTTCTCGATGACTCGGCGCTATGACTCACCATTTATGATGCAGCCAATGATGCGGTTGTGATGCGATCGGTGACTCGATTCGACTCGCCATCCGACTCACCTGTTTTGGAAAATATCTATGCCGACTCATCGCTCTAGAAAATATCTACGCCGACTCGCCATGTGCGACTCACCCGTTCTAGAAAATTCCACGATGACTCATCATACCGACTCATCGTAGTGAGTCACATGTTCTAGAAATTTCTCTTTGATGACTCGCTTTATGACTCATCAAGGGCAATCGATAGAAAAATGATCAATAATAATTTCTACTCTGCTAGTATAAGATAAAAATCTATGTATATTTTATCACCCATTAGACAATAGACATTGGCTTTATAAGCGATAATTGTTGTTCATTGCTTATGATATACCGAAAAATATCCTAAGCCTTCATCTTTTCCTGGAGTCTATAAATAGGAGAGCCTTGGCTCATTTTCAACTTTGGCAAGAAGCTCTCACCTTCCTTTTCTCTCCATGTGCTCCACGGCCATGGCTCCCAAATGGAGACAATCTCCACCCATTCACCTCATTTACTCTTCTACACATCATTTTCTCCAAAGAACCAAGACCAAGCAACCAAAATTCTCTCTCTTTTCTCTTTCCCTTGATTTCGGCCAAATCACCAAGAACCATTCTCCAAACTTCAATAAATCCTACCAATATCATTTCTTGAATCCTTTCATCAAACCAAGACACTTTCATGTTAGGAATTTCTCAAGATTCCTTCATCTTCATCTTCCTATCAAGCAAAAACCACAAAAACTCATATCTCTCCCTTTCTTCAAGCTCACGGCCAACCCTCAAAAATCACCTTCCAAGCTTCAATAATTTTAAATGACCATAGATCTTGAATCTCCATGCATTTCTAAAGAACTTTCATGTTGGAAGTTTTTCCTAAATCTTCCATTTTCTACCTTGTTCTTCAAAGCTCAAGTTTGAAACCATGAAGGTGAAATTCTTTAATCTTCATGTTTCTATCCATTTTAAAGTTTTAATCATGATTTTAATCCATGATTATTCTAGTTTAGAGCCTTAGGTATTAATATTGTATGTTTTCTTTGTTTTCAAGGAGCTCTTGGAGGAGGAAGCTTGCTTGAAGGAGACATACAAAGGACTTGGAGGTTCTTCAAGAGGTAAGAGGAGATTACCCTCATCAACCAAGTGTTGGTGGTGAGGAATATATGTGGTTGTGCTTGTAGAATCCATAAGGATTCGGTGGTGTGCTTGTTTTGATGTGTTAATTATTTGTGTGTTTGTTATTTGTGTGTTTGATAATTTGGTGCTTACTAGTAGGTTGTTGTGTATTTGTTAGTAGTCTTCTTATGTGATATTGTAATAATTTGCATGTCTACAAGCTTTAATTTGCATGTCTACAAGCTTTGATAATATGGCATGTGTTAGAAATGCATGATAATATATAGGATGCAAATAATATGTCAAGGATTGTATGAGTGTTCCAAAGAACACACTAACAAGGCTCACGGCCATGATCCAAATGGGGAACCAAAATGTTCTCTTAATTTTCTTAAAAAGTGACCTAATTAACCTAAGAGAATTGGTAAGATATCCATTTGTTTAGATTAAGAAAAATGAATTTGGAAATTAAATGGCATAACCTTACATTTTCATTCAACATGTCTAACTTCAACACTTTGATTTCTAAAACTATTTTCTAGGGTAAGGATTAAATCAATGTAGACAATACAAGAGATTAAACAAGTATTTAAAAGGTGAAAAATAATTTGGAAATCAAATGCAAAGTTTTTATCAAATTCGCCAACATGCCAAATAATACATTCATGATTTCTAAAAATTAATTCCAAGCTATTTTCAATCAAGAAGAAGCAATACAAGTTAAAGTAAATTTTCTACAGAATGAGTTTTAAAGAAATAAAATAGTTAGAATTAAGTTTAAGAGGTTAATACTAATGGTTTTTCTTGTAAGAAGAAATACGGTAGCTTTATAAAATTTCTAACGTATAGCTCATCGTGTGTTTTGAAGCACGTTAGGAATTTTCAAAAGTATAATTATTTGGTATTAATAAAAATGAAAAGGACTTTTAAATGGTAAATTTAGGAAACCATTATTATAATTTATTAAACAAAATCTTGTCAATTTTTAGTAAAAACGGATAAATAAGATAGAAAAGATGTCCAAAAGACAAGATATACGCTATGAAAAATATTCTACGTAATTTGAAAGTACTAAATATTATTTCATGTCTGTTTTAATCAGTTATTTAAGGAAGTTGGACAAGAAAACGATTTAAAAATCTTACGCGATTGAGAAAACGTATTAAAAATGCTACGCGATTTTAAAAACAGAAAAATATCTTTACCGATTTTTAAACGTTTGTAAAAACGACGGAATTATGAAAACGCGATAAAATTTCTACGCGATTGACCGTTACTATCTTTATCTTTGTCGGGAAAATGTGAACCCGCATGATTATTTTTGAAAATCTATATCTTTGTCGGGAAAATGTGAACCCGCATCTGACTTTTGAAAATTTATATCTTTGTCGGGAAAATGTGAACCCCGATGTGCTTTTGAGACTATATCTGCATTGTCGGGAAAATGTGAACCCGCATGTGCTTTCCATCTATCGTTATGTGTGCCATGTATTTGGTGGATTGGTTGACGAGGACGAATCACATCGTGTTGTCGATGCGATAAACGTAGTGTGGTTCATTGTTCTAATGAACTTGGAGACTTTAGTGTACGGGATCCCACATGTGGACGGTTGGTAGCTCCATTTGGCCGTGGTAAACCGATAGCACACTATGGTACTCAACATACACTATATTTAATCGAGATTGGTGAAATCTAGTAGTACATTTGCCCTGTAGTGCCACAACGTGAGACCGTGAACTACACCACGCTGGATTGATGGATTCTCGTGTCGTGGGGCTATAGACGCAACGTGTGATGTGCAGGCAATAGTTGGTGGGGCAGCCGTGGTACTATTAGATTTTGCGAATCATTCCTCTCTACGATACTTGTGTTTTCTTTAGCTCCATGGAGTAGGATTGTGTTTTATTGTATATGTTGATATGTGGTGCATTATTATCTTCTATTTGTTATTTTTATCTATTATCTTTTATTTGTTATTTCTTTTATCTACGTTATCTTTTATCCGTGATATTTTTATTTGTGATCTTTCATATCTGATATTAATTGTTTATACGTTGTATTTTGTCGTGCATTATTGTATTTTTGTTCGCTTATGTTGTTGTTATTGAATTTAATCTTTGTTTTTATTGTCTTGTTATGATATTTTATATGGTATGAATTGTTATATCTATCCCGATCCTGATAATGTTATTACTGTTTATTTTATTAGGTTATATGCATATTAGAAATATTTGTAAATTGATAACATGACTATAATTGTGATTATGTGTGTGTATGGAATGACTTTGTCATTCGAATCATTCTTTACTACCGTATTGGTATTGGTGAAAGGGATCTCACCTCTTTCTGTGTTGTTTGTTTGGGTTGTATTATTTGAATTCGTATAGTAGGCGGAGTAAACCTATTGGAGGCCATATTCGAAGATGGTGACGGCGTCAAGAGTGAACTTCAAACTTCAACAAGATGCAGTTGGTGAAGAAACAGACTATGTAGGTTGATTTTTTTTTCGTTAGTGTTATTACCGTGCTATTAGTAGTAACCATCTTTGGGTTTGCTACTGTTTCTCTGAGTCTGTAAATATTACGTTTTAACTTATATGAAATGATTGGTGATGTGTATGTTAATCATTAAATTAAATTTCTATTTTACTTAAAATTTTAGGTAAGTTTGTATTTCGCGACAAGAAATTTTAAAATCCATATTTTGAAACTCAAAGCTTTTATAAAATAATTTTAATTAGTTTTAAGATTTATTTATTTATTTAAAATGTGACGCCCTACGGAGGGTGTTACATTAGTTGGTATCAGAGCACGGTTAGAGTCTTTTTGGGGTTTGTGGTTGGGTTTGTCTTGTTTTTGTTGTGTGACTCTCGTGCTTGGACTCAGAAAGGAGACAATGTTTCTTTGGAATGGTTACTTTGGTATCCATTGTACTATGATTCGTCTGTCTTTGAAGGAAGGCAATGATTCATAGTAAACGTGCACGTGAGGAAGCAGGACATGATAGCGGTGATATGACTGCAACTATGAAAGCAAGGTAAAGAATAATTGAAGAAACCGTACAATATGACTTGAGGATTACTCAAAGCGAGGAACGATAGCCGAGGATTAGAAGCGGACAAGTCGAAATAAATCTTAGAATACGCAATTTCGTAACGTTAGACCGTATTAGTTCGAAGGAGGCGAAGTCGTAAGGCCAAGCAAGTCCAGTGGAAAACGTATTCGTGATCATCGGGAAGTCAACAACAACAACAATCTTGTGGAGGAAAAGCTAGCGGTAGCAAGTTTGGTTAGACAAAGTGACATCTGCACCAACGTGTTGAAAGTGTGAGGAAGATCATCTAACGAGGAGTTGTGCAATCAAAGGAAAATCATCTGTTTTGAAGTGTAGGATGCCCGGACGTTTTGCTGAACAGTGTATCTTGCTAAAAACGAAGTCATCGTTAGTAACGTACGTGCTTCGACATCTTAAGTAGAGTGGAACATCGATTCTTCAAGTGGAGCAAAAGCATCTTAAGTTGCGGACTTTAACAAAGAAGATTGTATCACAAAAAGGTGATTCTTTAACTATACTGTATAATTCCGAGAGTAGCCTATTTCTCTATGGCATATATTGTGTGAGTCAATTAGAATTATTTGTGTCTTCATTATTCTTTTGGCCTCGATTGTTTCTACTGTTATTAGAACATGTAGTTGAGAACTTGAGTTGCTTAAACCATCCTAAGTCTATTAAATAATTGAATTTTCTGTTGATTCAATTTGTATGCTTCGTTCTCAAAACGGATGCAATTTAAAAATATGGATTGGGTATTTTTCCAACCATCCATACTCTGTTAGACTTATCAGTTGAATTGTTCAAGTTAAAAAGCTTACTTTTAAATTCATCGTACCATATCAATTTCTCTAGTGGATATGTTCGGTGGTATGGATGATTCTATCATCTTTTATTTCTATGTCTTCACGACATCTTTCATATACCGCAATTGCGAAAAATGTACTTTTAGTCTAACTCATTCTTTTATGATTAATTGACTATTTGGGTTGATTAGAGCTATCAATACCTTTGTTACCTTTGATTTATCTATTTCTGCTTTTGTTACCAAACCTATTGTTATTATCCAGTCCTTTAAACAATCTTTTCTGTTAATCTAAACTGTCTACCTCTTTCGCGAGATAGATGTGATCTTATATATGGATTGGTTATCTTTAATCATATCCTATAGATTGTTTCAGTAAAACTTTGGTGTCCCGTAAATCTTATTCTTAAAATCGGGCAATGTCAAATTCTTTGTTGGACAAGTCTGATAACAATTCAGATAGTTTCTCTACCTTTTCTTCTAAATTTTTATAATGTCCTTTTGTGTGTTGCAATTGTAAAGAAAGGATGTTTTTAGTCAAAATTATGTCATAAGTATCAAATACAGTATTGTTGAAAAAGAGAACTTGGATTGTGAGGCACTTCTAGTTAAAAGTAAAGGCAGAAGAGTGAAGCGGTACAAAGTCGGGATAATTTCAAATGGTACTGATCATAGTGACGCAATGGGCGTAGTGGATAGTATCTTTCGTCCTTATTTAGACAGAATTGTCATTATCTTTATTAACGACATTCTGATCTATTCTCGAAATCATGAAGAATCACACTAAAATGCTATTCTCCATGTTTTACGCGATGCAAGGAGTTTTCGTTAATCGAGGTAATCTGGAGTGGTGTAAATGGAGGTGCAACGTGAAAATTAAAAGACAAGACGAAGGACATTTTCGAGATACTGCGAATTTCGAGGGCGAAATTCTTTTTGGTGGGGAGTGTTGTAACATCCCAACTTTTGGGTAAAAGACCATTGTGTCCCTATTTTACTGTTTCTTATTTTTCTATATGAAATACGTAAAAAAATATCCTGTTTGTTATTTTATTTGGTAGTTTTACATAATTTGTTTCGATACAGTAAAACAAAAATTTTATCAAATTACTGTTTTAAATTTTTCTGTATCAAAAACAGATGTATAATACTGTCTAGTATTTTATATAATCGTTTTACGTATTTTTCTTCAAGACAGTGAAATAAAATTTTTTCTGAGCTACTGTTTTAATTTTTCTGAAAGATATACAGCTATATAATACTGCTGGATATTTTATTTGAACGTTTTGGACGATTACCTACGTTGTGGGAAAAAATAAAAAAATGACCGTTACGTCCCGAACGCATGCTTTTTCTCATTTTTCTTTGTTTTTAATTGTTTTCTTCTTGATTTAATGTCCGATATCTGTCTGTAATTTTATATGGACTTTTTGTGTGATTTGCTCGGGGTAGGAAAATAATATTTTTTCGGACCGGAAAAATCTGTTTTTAATTATTCAGAGGCGAGGATCTTACTAAACCCGATCTGAATGAGCCTAAAATTAATCTTTTAATTTTTAGGATTTAATGTCAAATAAAATAATTTTATATTATTATAATATTATTTTATTAGTCAAGTATAAATAAGTGACTACGGCGGACCGAAAATATTTTGCGGGACCCACGTTTAGTCATTGAGTCTTTGTACACGTGGACCAATGAGGAGCCTGGTCAAAATTGATGGCTATGACTCATCGCAACGGGCCAATAGGACGATGACACGTGGTGTGACACCTCAAGCATCATGACTCGGCCAGCCTTCTAGAAGGTTCCGAAGTGTCGACTCGGACTGTGACTCACCGCGGTGACTCGCCGAGTTCGAAGCTTTCTCGATGACTCGGCCGCTATGACTCACCATTTATGATGCACCAATGATGCGGTTGTGATGCGATCGGTGACTCACATCTTCGACTCGCCATCCGACTCACCTGTTTTGGAAAATATCTATCCGACTCATCCGCTCTAGAAAATATCTACGCTGACTCGCCATGCCGACTCACCCGTTCTAGAAAATTCCACGATGACTCATCATACTGACTCATCGTAGTGAGTCACATGTTCTAGAAATTTCTCTTTGATGACTCGCTTTATGACTCATCAAGGGCAATCAGTAGAAAAATGATCAATAATAATTTCTACTCTGCTAGTATAAGATAAAAATCTATGTATATTTTATCACCCATTAGACAATAGACATTGGCTTTATAAGCAGTAATTGTTGTTCATTGCTTATGATATACCGAAAAATATCCTAAGCCTTCATCTTTTTCCTGGAGTCTATAAATAGGAGAGCCTTGGCTCATTTTCAACTTTGGCAAGAAGCTCTCACCTTCCTTTTCTCTCCATGTGCTCCACGGCCATGGCTCCCAAATGGAGACAATCTCCACCCATTCACCTCATTTACTCTTCTACACATCATTTTCTCCAAAGAACCAAGACCAAGCAACCAAAATTCTCTCCTTTTCTCTTTCCCTTGATTTCGGCCAAATCACCAAGAACCATTCTCCAAACTTCAATAAATCCTACCAATATCATTTCTTGAATCCTTTCATCAAACCAAGACACTTTCATGTTAGGAATTTCTCAAGATTCCTTCATCTTCATCTTCCTATCAAGCAAAAACCACAAAAACTCATATCTCTCCCTTTCTTCAAGCTCACGGCCAACCCTCAAAAATCACCTTCCAAGCTTCAATAATTTTAAATGACCATAGATCTTGAATCTCCATGCATTTCTAAAGAACTTTCATGTTGGAAGTTTTTCCTAAATCTTCCATTTTCTACCTTGTTCTTCAAAGCTCAAGTTTGAAACCATGAAGGTGAAATTCTTTAATCTTCATGTTTCTATCCATTTTAAAGTTTTAATCATGATTTTAATCCATGATTATTCTAGTTTAGAGCCTTAGGTATTAATATTGTATGTTTTCTTTGTTTTCAA
Source organism: Ormosia emarginata (assembly GCA_029884605.1). Lineage (NCBI taxonomy): Eukaryota > Viridiplantae > Streptophyta > Magnoliopsida > Fabales > Fabaceae > Ormosia > Ormosia emarginata. The sequence goes on from JAQQTP010000074.1 coordinate 8,667,025, forward strand.
GGAGCTCTTGGAGGAGGAAGCTTGCTTGAAGGAGACATACAAAGGACTTGGAGGTTCTTCAAGAGGTAAGAGGGAGATTACCCTCATCAACCAAGTGTTGGTGGTGAGGAATATATGTGGTTGTGCTTGTAGAATCCATAAGGATTCGGTGGTGTGCTTATTTTGATGTGTTAATTATTTGTGTGTTTGTTATTTGTGTGTTTGATAATTTGGTGCTTACTAGTAGGTTGTTGTGTATTTGTTAGTAGTCTTCTTATGTGATATTGTAATAATTTGCATGTCTACAAGCTTTAATTTGCATGTCTACAAGCTTTGATAATATGGCATGTGTTAGAAATGCATGATAATATATAGGATGCAAATAATATGTCAAGGATTGTATGAGTGTTCCAAAGAACACACTAACAAGGCTCACGGCCATGATCCAAATGGGGAACCAAAATGTTCTCTTAATTTTCTTAAAAAGTGACCTAATTAACCTAAGAGAATTGGTAAGATATCCATTTGTTTAGATTAAGAAAAATGAATTTGGAAATTAAATGGCATAACCTTACATTTTCATTCAACATGTCTAACTTCAACACTTTGATTTCTAAAACTATTTTCTAGGGTAAGGATTAAATCAATGTAGACAATACAAGAGATTAAACAAGTATTTAAAAGGTGAAAAATAATTTGGAAATCAAATGCAAAGTTTTTATCAAATTCGCCAACATGCCAAATAATACATTCATGATTTCTAAAAATTAATTCCAAGCTATTTTCAATCAAGAAGAAGCAATACAAGTTAAAGTAAATTTTCTACGCAATGAGTTTTAAAGAAATAAAATAGTTAGAATTAAGATTAAGAGGTTAATACTAATGGTTTTTCTTGTAAGAAGAAATACAAGTAGTTTTATAAAATTTCTAACGTATAGCTCATCGTGTGTTTTGAAGCACGTTAGGAATTTTCAAAAGTATAATTATTTGGTATTAATAAAAATGAAAAGGACTTTTAAATGGTAAATTTAGGAAACCATTATTATAATTTATTAAACAAAAAATCTTGTCAATTTTTAGTAAAAACGGATAAATAAGATAGAAAAGATGTCCAAAAGACAAGATACGCTATGAAAAATATTCTACGTAATTTGAAAGTACTAAATATTATTTAATGTCTGTTTTTTAATCAGTTATTTAAGGAAGTTGGACAAGAAAACGATTTAAAAATCTTACGCGATTGAGAAAACGTATTTAAAATGCTACGCGATTTTAAAAACAGAAAAATATCTTTACCCGATTTTTAAACGTTTGTAAAAACGACGGAATTATGAAAACGCGATAAAATTTCTACGCGATTGACCGTTACTATCTTTATACTGTCGGGAAAATGTGAACCCGTCTGATTATTTTTGAAAATCTATATCTTTGTCGGGAAAATGTGAACCCGTATGAGACTTTTGAAAATTTATATCTTTGTCGGGAAAATGTGAAACTGTACGCATGTGCCTTTGAGACTATATCTGCATTGTCGGGAAAATGTGAACACGTATGTGCTTTCCATCTATCTCGTTATGTGTGCCATGTATTTGGTGGATTGGTTGTGAGACGAATCACATCGTGTTGTCGATGCGATAAACGTAGTGTGGTTCATTGTTCTAATGAACTTGGAGACTTTAGTGTACGGGATCCCACATGTGGACGGTTGGTAGCTCCGGGCCGTGGTAAACCGATAGCGCACTATGGTACTCAACATACACTATATTTAATCAAGATTGGTGAAATCTAGTAGTACATTTGCCTAGTAGTGCCACAACGTCGAGACCGTGAACTACACCACGCCTGGATTGATGGATTCTCGTGTCGTGGGGCTATAGACGCAACGTGTGACAGTAGCGCAATAGTTGGTGGGGCAGCCGTGGTACTATTATTAGATTTTGCGAATCATTCCTCTCTCGATACTTGTGTTTTCTTTAGCTCCATGGAGTAGGATTGTGTTTTATTGTATATGTTGATATGTGGTGCATTATTATCTTCTATTTGTTATTTTTATCTATTATCTTTTATTTGTTATTTCTTTTATCTCGTTATCTTTTATCTGTGATATTTTTATTTGTGATCTTTCATATCTGATATTAATTGTTTATACGTTGTATTTTGTCTGTGCATTATTGTATTTTTGTTCTGCTATGAGCTGTTGTTATTGAATTTAATCTTTGTTTTTATTGTACTGTTATGATATTTTATATGGTATGAATTGTTATATCTATCCTGATCCTGATAATGTTATTACGGTTTATTTTATTAGGTTATATGCATATTAGAAATATTTGTAAATTGATAACATGACTATAATTGTGATTATGTGTGTGTATGGAATGACTTTGTCATTCGAATCATTCTTTACTCTTGTCTTGGTATTGGTGGGAAAGGGATCTCACCTCTTTCCTGTGTTGTTTGTTTGGGTTGTATTATTTGAATTCGTATAGTAGGCGGAGTAAACCTATTGGAGGCCATATTCTGAAGATGATGACAGCGTCGAAGAGTAAACTTCAAACTTCAACAAGATGCAGTTGGTGAAGAAACAGACTATGTAGGTTGAATTTTTTTTTGTTAGTGTTGTTACCGTGCTATTAGTAGTAACCGTCTTTGGGTTTACTACTGTTTCTCTGAGTCTGTAAATATTACATTTTAACTATATGAAATGATTGGTGATGTGTATGTTAATCTGTTAAATTAAATTTCTATTTTACTTAAAATTTCCGGTAAGTTTGTATTTCCGCGACAAGAAATTTTAAAATCCATATTTTGAAACTCAAAGCTTTTATAAAATAATTTTAATTAGTTTTAAGATTTATTTATTTATTTAAAATGTGACGCCCTACGGAGGGTGTTACACATCCAGTGCCCGAAACACAGTTCGAGATTTTTTACTATTCAATACAAGCTTAAAACAGGTGCTTGAAAACTTTACATAACAGGGATACCTCACCCTATATACTAGAGGGATACCTCACCCCCTTTGAAGGATACCTCACCTTCTTTACAACAAGGGATACCTTACCCTTTTACTGAGGGATACCTTACCCTCACAAATTCACTAAGGGATACCTCACCCTATACAGAAGCAGAAAATAGATGAAGAGAATCTCTGACTTAGAGCAAATGTTACAAATTGAAGCACTAGGAAGCTCTCTTAGGATATCTTAAGGTTTTGGCGAAAAGAGCACAGAAAATGCAAGAAAACAGAGAATCACGTTTTTGGCACAAGCAAAAATAGTTCAAGTGGTTAGGCAACCTTCAGAAGAGACCCAAGGTCTCTATTTATAGAGCAATGAAAGAAAATAGCCATTGGAGCAATTAAAACCATATTAAATGCAGAGATGTTGGCTGCCATTTTCAAAATCTAAAGCAAAACCTCGTGGGTTATTCGAATACCATATTTGGTATTCGAATAGATCCTTCAAAAACGTGTTTTGGAACGTTTTCTGTGTTGTGGTATTCGAATACGCCTTTAGGTATTCGAATAGATCCTTAAAAACACGTTCTGGAAACTTTTCTGGGATGTGGTATTTGAATACCTATGTGGTGTATTCGAATACACCACTCTGATTTTGAAATCTAACTTTAAAAAGTCATAACTAATTCATTTCTTATCCGTTTAAAGCAAATAACCAGTCATTGGAAAGATATTTGAGTCTATTTTCAAATGAAATAATTTCAAAACAAAAATCAAATTATTTTGAAAGTTATGATCAAAAGAATAACCAAAGGTCAGATTTTTAAAACTCAAACTTTGCTATTTTTCATAAATTTGAACTACCATCATAACTAGACCTTCAAAACTTATTTGTTGGGTATTTTAACATGTGAAAATCATTTTTAAATATTTGAAGACATATTTGAGATATCTAGAAGGCTTCTTACAAAAAGACCCTAAGTCCTATAAGCTACACCATTTAATCTTCCTTTGGACTTGGTCTTTGACATGATTTTGTTGTTATCAAAACCTTCTTCTCCTTGAGATGAGCATAAATGAGATTTTTGCTTTCTTGTTGCAATGCTCACTCTTGGTACTTGAACTATACATCATCTTCATCATGTTTGTTATCATCAAAACTATTTTCCATGTCAGCTAGCCAATTACATTCTCCCCCTTTTTGATGATGACAAACTAACATTTGAGAAAAGAATTAGTTCATATAAATTAGAATTCACAAAGTTGTTTAGAGATACTTACTCCCCCTCTTTTTCATAAGAGGTGATTTATATCAGAGATGTGCACAGCAACTCCCCTTACTTTTAGAATCCAATTTCCATTTTTGTCTTACCGAACTTTTACTTTTTCTCCCCCTGACTTTTCTCAAACAAATAATTTAAGCTTTTTCTCCCCCTTTTGTCATGATCAAAAAGATGGGGCAAGATAAAGTATAAAGCTAAACAAAGTATTTGCCAGTCCAACATGATATGTTCATTCATAGCATACAAGAATAGCAATAGAGTTTAATTTTATAAATTTAGCAATATAAGCACAATATTCAGCACATAAGCAAAGATATATTCATTCATAGATCAACTAATTGCATTGAATTATCATCAAAACAGTCATTACATTTACCAAAAGAATTACTTATATTTGATACCACTTGTTATCAAAATGTAAAACATTTACCACTTGTTATTAAAATCTTATAAACCTGTCATATATCAAGAGAATCATAGATACTAAACATTTTACTTGATGAAATATGCCATAGGGATCAGAGTATTGTATAGAACTAGCATTATTTACCCTATATGCAATGACAAAAAAAATATATATCCAATTTGGCACTTTTGTCAATGCTAAGCATACTACTCAAAAAATATTTAATCATTTAAGATAGTCTTGAGCTTTCTTCCATTGAGTATTCCATTCAATTGTACTTGAAGAAAGTCTCCTCATGTCCTCTTCATTCATTTCCCTCTAGTTGAATAATCTTTTTCTTTTAAGAGTTTGCTTGAGGTAGTTATAACCCTACAAAACAATTCAAAGAATTTTCCTTGGTATCCATTAGTTTTTGGATCCATAGAGGTTAGCCAAACTCATAAGTAAATAAGCATTCAAAATAATAAGTAAAGAAAAATAGCAAATGAGTTCATAAGAGCAGAAGATATTTTGTTGATTAATTTGGCCAATTAACCACTTATTTGTTACCACTTGTTACTAGTTGTTATTACGTTCATACCACTTTGTTTGATACCACTTGTTGCACTTGTTCATATATATATTAAAACAGTAGCCAATTACATTACGCATTTACCTTACAAAGAATTCAAATGTACAGTACATTCTTGAGAAAAAGAAGGAACAAGAACAAGCTAAGAAATATGCATCATGTAATTTTCATTTAGGCTCAAAAGAAATAAGATATATTTCATCAAAAACATGTCATCCAGAGAGTCAAGTATATTTATATTGCATATGCATCATAAAAGATAGAAACGGAATAGAGATCACATCGTAAATTGATTTTTAGCCATGTGGTATTTGAATACCTCTTGCTATATTCGAATACCCACCACAATTTATAAACTCCAGAAAGAGCAAGTATTCGAATGCCTTACAGAGTATTCGAATACTCCAGAGGTAGGTGACAAATACTGATAAAGATGAGTCTCTGGTTATTCGAATACTTGTTGAGTTATTCGAATACACCAACTCATAAAACTTTAAGAACGTTGTACTGATGTATGGTATTCGAATACCTTATGATGGTATTCGAATAGACCTATAAAAAAAAAATAGATTTTCACGTTCAAAGCAATGGTATTCGAATACCAAAGGGAGGTATTCGAATAACTTAAACAGGAGAAGCATTTTTACCGTGTACAGAGGTGCATTATGAGAAAGGAAAAACTTGTTACCCAAAGATGAATTATTTATTCCATGTTTGCAACTCCTAGCTTCATGAAAATAAGGAAGGGAGCTTGAAGTTATTTCCGGTCTTGTGCTTGCAGTAATCACTTTCAAAAATGCCAAAGTTAGCTCTTGATCTTCAAGCACACCTACAACACATTTCAATTTTTGGTTTTTGGTACCCAAATCTTCTTGGGTCCTTGTGTGTTAGTTATGGGTATTGTACCCTTAGGAACCCATACCATTTTAGTTCCAATTTTTGTATTAATATTTTTCCTTGCATTACATGTTGATGCACTATGTCCTTTCTTTCCACAATAGAAACATTTAACAAAAGGATTACATGAAATGCTAGAATTAACAAAGAAGTTTTTGTAGGATTTGTGTTGATTATTCGGGTTATATCCTATTCCAGCCTTTTGAAAAATAACTCTTTGTTTTCCTAACAAAATATTTAAGTTGTCTCTTCCGAGAGTAAATTTAGAAAGGGTGTTCTTTAAATCTTCAATTTCTTTTTCAAGCATATGACATGAAGAACAAGATGAAGAAATAGAAGCATGTGAAGAGCGAGATGTGCATGCATCAATTAATCCTAAAGTTTCATTTTCAATTTTTAATTCTTCAATTTCTTTATTTAAAATAAGAAATTTATTTTCTAGAGAAGAAATTGTTTTCTTAAAAGAAGAAATTAATTTAGTGAGCCTTATTGATTCGTCATGCAATTCTTCAAAGGCATCTTGTAATTCATCATAAGAAGGAGATAATTCACAATAAGAAATTACCTCAATGTCGCTTTCTTGTTCTTCTTCTCCTTTGGCCATAAGACATAGATGAGCTTCTTCGTTGTCTGAACTGTCGGATGAGCCCATGTCGTTGTCATCCCAAGCTATGTAAGCTCTTCTTCCTTTTCTTTCCTTGAATGGTTTCTTTTCAGACTTTTCCATTTTCTTTTGATAAACTGGACACTCCATTTTCATGTGTTCGAATTTTCCACATTCATAGCATGTTGGAGTCGAGGATGTTCCTTCCCCTTTATTGTAGGTTTTCTTGGAAGGGAAGGGTGGTCTTCTTTGTGTCCCCTTTTTCTTTAGGAACTTACCAAATTTCCTTACAAGAAGGCCGAAATTTTCTTCATTGATTTTATTATTTTCTGTGCCTTCTTCATCCTCGTCATTATTGTCATCATTTACTGAGGTGGTGGCTTTAAGTGCAATCCCTTTATTTTTCTTATCGTGTTCCTCACTTTGGTCAAGCCTGTTGAGTTCTAATTCGTGCTCTTGAAGTTTGCCAAATAGGGTAGCTAAGGACATGGTTGTCAAGTCCTTTGATTCTGAAATTGCTGTTACCTTTTGTTGCCAAATCTTGCTAAGACATCTCAACACTTTGTTAATCAAATCTTCGTCAGAAAAACTTTTTCCTAAAGATGCAAGATGATTTACAATGTGGGTGAACCACTTTTGCATTTCCTGAATGCTTTCAACATGGTTCATTCTAAATAATTCATATTCACGAGTTAGAGAATTGATTCTCGACCTCTTTACTTCACTAGTACCCTCATGGGTAACTTGCAAAGTGTCCCACATTTCTTTAGCAGTTTTACAATTTGAAATTCTGAAAAATTCATCATGCCCCAAAGCTGCGGTAATGATGTTTTTGGCTACCAAGTTATTTTTGACTTTTCTTTTATTATCTTTAGACCAATCATTTCTAGGTGTCGCGGTTTTTACACCATTAACAACTCATGTAGGTATAAATGCGCCATTTTCGACAGCATCCCACACATCTAGATCAATAGCCTCGATAAAGATTTTCATTCTTTCCTTCCAATATGCATAACCATCCCCATTGAAAAAGGGGGGTCGATTTATGGAAGTTGCTTTTGAAAAATCATTTGATGAAGCCATGTACTCTTGAAGCGGCTAAGCTCTTTATACAAGAGTCTAGCTCTGATACCACTTGTTACCCAAGTGGCTTCAGTACTCAAGAGGGGGGGTGAATTGAGTAATTAAAAACTTTTTCGCAAACCCTTTTTAATACAAATTTCTTGAAGCAATATAATGAATATGTGTAAAGATGATAAAATACCTTAAGAACAGTAAATAAATAATTAAGCAATAATAAATAAATTGCTGAAAATAAAGAGATGAAGGATAGAAGAAAAGCAGGCACGATATTTATCCTGGTTCGACCATCAACCACTTGTGGCCTACGTCCAGTCCCCGAAACACAGTTCGAGATTTTTCACTATTCAATACAAGCTTAAAACAGGTGCTTGCAAACTTTACATAACAGGGATACCTCACCCTATATACTAGAGGGATACCTCACCCCCTTTGAAGGATACCTCACCTTCTTTACAACAAGGGATACCTCACCCTTTTACTGAGGATACCTTACCCTCACAAATTCACTAAGGGATACCTCACCCTATACGAAGCGAGAAAATAGATGAAGAGAATCTCTGACTTAGAGCAAATGTTACAAATTGAAGCACTAGGAAGCTCTCTTAGGATATCTCAAGGTTTTGGCGAAAAGAGCACAGAAAATGCAAGAAAATAGAGAATCACGTTTTTGGCACAAGCAAAAATAGTTCAAGTGGTTAGGCAACCTTCAGAAGAGACCCAAGGTCTCTATTTATAGAGCAATGAAAGAAAATAGCCATTGGAGCAATTAAAACCATATTAAATGCAGAGACATTGACTGCCATTTTCAAAATCTAAAGCAAAACCTCGTGGGTTATTCGAATACCATATTTGGTATTCGAATAGATCCTTCAAAAACGTGTTTTGGAATGTTTTCTGTGTTGTGGTATTCGAATACCCCTTTAGGTATTCGAATAGATCCTTAAAAACACGTTCTGGAAACTTTTCTGGGGTGTGGTATTTGAATACCTATGTGGTGTATTCGAATACACCACTCTGATTTTGAAATCTAACTATAAAAGGTCATAACTAATTCATTTCTTATCCGTTTAAAGCAAATAACCAGTCATTGGAAAGATATTTGAGTCTATTTTCAAATGAAATAAGTTTCAAAACAAAAATCAAATTATTTTGAAAGTTATGATCAAAAGAATAACCAAAGTTCAGATTTTTAAAACTCAAACTTTGCTATTTTTCATAAATTTGAACTACCATCATAACTAGACCTTCAAAACTTATTTGTTGGGTATTTTAACATGTGAAAATCATTTTTAAATATTTGAAGACATATTTGAGATATCTAGAAGGCTTCTTACAAAAAGACCCTAAGTCCTATAAGCTATACCATTTAATCTTCCTTTGGACTTGGTCTTTGACATGATTTTGTTGTTATCAAAACCTTCTTCTCCTTGAGATGAGCATAAATGAGATTTTTGCTTTCTTGTTGCAATGCTCACTCTTGGTACTTGAACTATACATCATCTTTATCATGTTTGTTATCATCAAAACTATTTTCCATGTCAGCTAGCCAATTACATTCTCCCCCTTTTTGATGATGACAAACTAACATTTGAGAAAAGAATTAGTTCATATAAATTAGAATTCACAAAGTTGTTTAGAGATACTTACTCCCCTTCTTTTTCATAAGAGGTGATTTATATCAGAGATGTGCACAGCAGCTCCCCTTACTTTTAGAATCCAATTTCCATTTTTGTCATACCGAACTTTTACTTTTTCTCCCCCTGACTTTTCTCAAACAAATAATTTAAGCTTTTTCTCCCCCTTTTGTCATGATCAAAAAGATGGGGCAAGATAAAGTACAAGGCTAAACAAAGTATATGCCAGTCCAACATGATATGTTCATTCATAGCATACAAGAATAGCAATAGAGTTTAATTTTATAAATTTAGCAATATAAGCACAATATTCAGCACATAAGCAAAGATATATTCATTCATAGATCAACTAATTGCATTGTATTATCATCAAAACAGTCATTACATTTACCAAAAGAATTACTTATATTTGATACCACTTGTTATCAAAATGTAAAACATTTACCACTTGTTATTAAAATCTTATAAACCTGTCATATATCAAGAGAATCATAGATATTAAACATTTTACTTGATGAAATATGCTATAGGGATCAGAGTATTGTATAGAACTAGCATTATTTACCCTATTTGCAATGACAAAAAAAAAATCCAATTTGGCACTTTTGTCAATCCTAAGCATACTACTCAAAAAATATTTAATCATTTAAGATAGTCTTGAGCTTTCTTCCATTGAGTATTCCATTCAATTGTACTTGAAGAAAGTCTCCTCATGTCCTCTTCATTCATTTCCCTCTAGTTGAATAATCTTTTTCATTTAAGAGTTTGCTTGAGGTAGTTATAACCCTACAAAACAATTCAAAGAATTTTCCTTGGTATCCATTAATTTTTGGATCCATAGAGGTTAGCCAAACTCATAAGTAAATAAGCATTCAAAATAATAAGTAAAGAAAAATAGCAAATGAGTTCATAAGAGCAGAAGATATTTTGTTGATTAATTTGGCCAATTAACCACTTATTTGTTACCACTTGTTACTACTTGTTATTACGTTCATACCACTTTGTTTGATACCACTTGTTGCACTTGTTCATATATTTATTAAAACAGTAGCCAATTACATTAAGCATTTACCTTACAAAGAATTCAAATGTACAGTATATTCTTGAGAAAAAAAAGGTACAAGAACAAGCTAAGAAATATGCATCATGTAATTTTCATTTAGGCTCAAAAGAAATAAGATATATTTCATCAAAAACATGTCATCCAGAGAGTCAAGTATATTTATATTGCATATGCATCATAAAAGACAGAAACGGAATAGAGATCACATCGTAAATTGATTTTCAGCCATGTGGTATTTGAATATCTCTTTCTTTGTATTCGAATACCCACCACAATTTATAAACTCAGAAAGAGCAAGTATTCGAATGCCTTACGAGTATTCGAATACTCCGAGGTAGGTGACAAAATGCGATAAAGATGAGTCTCTCGGTTATTCGAATACTTGTTGAGTTATTCGAGTACACCAACTCATAAAACTTTAAGAACGTCTGTATTGATGTATGGTATTTGAATACCTTATGATGGTATTCGAATAGACCTATCAGAAAAAAAAATAGATTTTCACGTTCAAAGCAATGGTATTCGAATACCAAAGGGAGGTATTCGAATAACTTAAACAGGAGAAGCATTTTTACCGTGTACAGAGGTGCATTCTGAGAAAGGAAAAACTTGTTACCCAAAGATGAAGTATTTATTCCATGATTGCAACTCCTAGCTTCATGAAAATAAGGAAGGGAGCTTGAAGTTATTTCCGGTCTTGTGCTTGCAGTAACCACTTTCAAAAATGCCAAAGTTAGCTCTTGATCTTCAAGCACACCTACAACACATTTCAATTTTTGGTTTTTGGTACCCAAATCTTCTTGGGTCCTTGTGTGTTAGTTATGGGTATTGTACCCTTAGGAACCCATACCATTTTAGTTCCAATTTTTGTATTAATATTTTTCCTTGCATTACATGTTGATGCACTATGTCCTTTCTTTCCACAATAGAAACATTTAACAAAAGGATTACATGAAATGCTAGAATTAACAAAGAAGTTTTTGTAGGATTTGTGTTGATTATTCGGGTTATATCCTATTCCAGCCTTTTGAAAAACAACTCTTTATTTTCCTAACAAAATATTTAAGTTGTCTCTTCCGAGAGTAAATTTAGAAAGGATGTTCTTTAAATCTTCAATTTCTTTTTCAAGCATATGACATGAAGAACAAGATGAAGAAGTAGAAGCATGTGAAGAGCGAGATGTGCATGCATCAATTAATCCTAAAGTTTCATTTTCAATTTTTAATTCTTCAATTTCTTTATTTAAAATAAGAATTTTATTTTCTAGAGAAGAAATTATTTTCTTAAAAGAAGAAATTAATTTAGTGAGCCTTATTGATTCGTCATGCAATTCTTCAAAGGCATCTTGTAATTCATCATAAGAAGGAGATAATTCACAATTAGAAATTACCTCATTGTCGCTTTCTTGTTCTTCTTCTCCTTTGGCCATAAGACATAGATGAGCTTCTTCGTTGTCTGAACTTCGGATGAGTCCATGTCGTTGTCATCCCAAGCTATGTAAGCTCTTCTTCCTTTTCTTTCCTTGAATGGTTTCTTTTCAAACTTTTCCATTTTCTTTTGATAAACTGGACACTCCATTTTCATGTGTCCGGATTTTCCACATTCATAGCATGTTAGAGTCGAGGATGTTCCTTCCCCTTTATTGTAGGTTTTCTTGGAAGGGAATGGTGGTCTTCTTTGTGTCCCCTTTTTCTTTAGGAACTTACCAAATTTCCTTACAAGAAGGCCGAAATTTTCTTCATTGATTTTATTATTTTCTGTGCCTTCTTCATCCTCGTCATTATTGTCATCATTTACTGAGGTGGTGGCTTTAAGTGCAATCCCTTTATTTTTCTTATCGTGTTCCTCACTTTGGTCAAGCCTGTTGAGTTCTAATTCGTGCTCTTGAAGTTTGCCAAATAGGGTAGCTAAGGACATGGTTGTCAAGTCCTTTGATTCTGAAATTGCTGTTACCTTTGGTTGCCAAATCCTGCTAAGACATCTCAACACTTTGTTAATCAAATCTTCGTTAGAAAAACTTTTTCCTAAAGGTGCAAGATGATTTACAACGTGGGTGAACCTCTTTTGCATTTCCTGAATGCTTTCAGCATGGTTCATTCTAAATAATTCATATTCACGAGTTAGAGAATTGATTCTCGACCTCTTTACTTCACTAGTACCCTCATGGGTAACTTGCAAAGTGTCCCACATTTCTTTAGCAGTTTTACAATTTGAAATTCTGAAAAATTCATCATGCCCCAAAGCTGCGGTAATGATGTTTTTGGCTACCATGTTATTTTGGACTTTTCTTTTATCATCTTTAGACCAATCATTTCTAGGTGTCTCGGTTTTTACACCATTAACAACTCATGTAGGTATAAATGCGCCATTTTCGACAGCATCCCACACATCTAGATCAATAGCCTCGATAAAGATTTTCATTCTTTCCTTCCAATATGCATAACCATCCCCATTGAAAAAGGGTGGTCGATTTATGGAAGTTGCTTCTGAAAAATCATTTGATGAAGCCATGTACTCTTGAAGCGGCTAAGCTCTTTATACAAGAGTCTAGCTCTGATACCACTTGTTACCCAAGTGGCTTCAGTACTCAAGAGGGGGGTGAATTGAGTAATTAAAAACTTTTTCGCAAACCCTTTTTAATACAAATTTCTTGAAGCAATATAATGAATATGTGTAAAGATGATAAAATGCCTTAAGAACAGTAAATAAATAATTAAGCAATAATAAATAAATTACTGAAAATAAAGAGATGAAGGATAGAAGAAAAGCAGGCACGATATTTATCCTGGTTCGACCACCAACCACTTGTGGCCTACGTCCAGTCCCCGAAACACAGTTCGAGATTTTTCACTATTCAATACAAGCTTAAAACAGGTGCTTGCAACCTTTACATAACAGGGATACCTCACCCTATATACTAGAGGGATACCTCACCCCCTTTGAAGGATACCTCACCTTCTTTACAACAAGGGATACCTCACCCTTTTACTGAGGGATACCTTACCCTCACAAATTCACTAAGGGATACCTCACCCTATACAGAAGCAGAAAATAGATGAAGAGAATCTCTGACTTAGAGCAAATGTTACAAATTGAAGCACTAGGAAGCTCTCTTAGGATATCTCAAGGTTTTGGCGAAAAGAGCACAGAAAATGCAAGAAAATAGAGAATCACGTTTTTGGCACAAGCAAAAATAGTTCAAGTGGTTAGGCAACCTTCAGAAGAGACCCAAGGTCTCTATTTATAGAGCAATGAAAGAAAATAGCCATTGGAGCAATTAAAACCATATTAAATGCAGAGACGTTGGCTGCCATTTTCAAAATCTAAAGCAAAACCTCGTGGGTTATTCGAATACCATATTTGGTATTCGAATAGATCCTTCAAAAACGTGTTTTGGAACGTTTTCTGTGTTGTGGTATTCGAATACCCCTTTAGGTATTCGAATAGATCCTTAAAAACACGTTCTGGAAACTTTTTACGGGGTGTGGTATTTGAATACCTATGTGGTGTATTCGAATACACCACTCTGATTTTGAAATCTAACTTTAAAAGGTCATAATTAATTCATTTCTTATCCGTTTAAAGCAAATAACCAGTCATTGGAAAGATATTTGAGTCTATTTTCAAATGAAATAAGTTTCAAAACAAAAATCAAATTATTTTGAAAGTTATGATCAAAAGAATAACCAAAGGTCATATTTTTAAAACTCAAACTTTGCTATTTTTCATAAATTTGAACTACCATCATAACTAGACCTTCAAAACTTATTTGTTGGGTATTTTAACATGTGAAAATCATTTTTAAATATTTGAAGACATATTTGAGATATCTAGAAGGCTTCTTACAAAAAGACCCTAAGTCCTATAAGCTATACCATTTAATCTTCCTTTGGACTTGGTCTTTGACATGATTTTGTTGTTATCAAAACCTTCTTCTCCTTGAGATGAGCATAAATGAGATTTTCGCTTTCTTGTTGCAATGCTCACTCTTGGTACTTGAACTATACATCATCTTTATCATGTTTGTTATCATCAAAACTATTTTCCATGTCAGCTAGCCAATTACATTCTCCCCCTTTTTGATGATGACAAACTAACATTTGAGAAAAGAATTAGTTCATATAAATTAGAATTCACAAAGTTGTTTAGAGATACTTACTCCCCCTCTTTTTCATAAGAGGTGATTTATATCAGAGATGTGCACAGCAGCTCCCCTTACTTTTAGAATCCAATTTCCATTTTTGTCTTACCGAACTTTTACTTTTTCTCCCCCTGACTTTTCTCAAACAAATAATTTAAGCTTTTTCTCCCCGTTTTGTCATGATCAAAAAGATGGGGCAAAATAAAGTATAAGGCTAAACAAAGTATATGCCAGTCCAACATGATATGTTCATTCATAGCATACAAGAATAGCAATAGAGTTTAATTTTATAAATTTAGCAATATAAGCACAATATTCAGCACATAAGCAAAGATATATTCATTCATAGATCAACTAATTGCATTGTATTATCATCAAAACAGTCATTACATTTACCAAAAGAATTACTTATATTTGATACCACTTGTTATCAAAATGTAAAACATTTACCACTTGTTATTAAAATCTTATAAACCTGTCATATATCAAGAGAATCATAGATATTAAACATTTTACTTGATGAAATATGCTATAGGGATCAGAGTATTGTATAGAACTAGCATTATTTACCCTATATGCAATGACAAAAAAAAATATATCCAATTTGGCACTTTTGTCAATGCTAAGCATACTACTCAAAAAAATATTTAATCATTTAAGATAGTCTTGAGCTTTCTTCCATTGAGTATTCCATTCAATTGTACTTGAAGAAAGTCTCCTCATGTCCTCTTCATTCATTTCCCTCAAGTTGAATAATCTTTTTCATTTAAGAGTTTGCTTGAGGTAGTTATAACCCTACAAAACAATTCAAAGAATTTTCCTTGGTATCCATTAATTTTTGGATCCATAGAGGTTAGCCAAACTCATAAGCAAATAAGCATTCAAAATAATAAGTAAAGAAAAATAACAAATGAGTTCATAAGAGGCAGAAGATATTTTGTTGAATAATTTGGCCAATTAACCACTTATTTGTTACCACTTGTTACTACTTGTTATTACGTTCATACCACTTTGTTTGATACCACTTGTTGCACTTGTTCATATATTTATTAAAACAGTAGCCAATTACATTAAGCATTTACCTTACAAAGAATTCAAATGTACAGTATATTCTTGAGAAAAAAAAGGTACAAGAACAAGCTAAGAAATATGCATCATGTAATTTTCATTTAGGCTCAAAAGAAATAAGATATATTTCATAAAAAACATGACATCCAGAGAGTCAAGTATATTTATATTGCATATGCATCATAAAAGATAGAAACGGAATAGAGATCATATCGTAAATTGGTTTTCAGCCATGTGGTATTTGAATACCTCTTGCTGTATTTGAATACCCACCACAATTTATAAACTCCAGAAAGAGCAAGTATTCGAATGCCTTACAGAGTATTCGAATACTCCAGAGGTAGGTGACAAATACTGATAAAGATGAGTCTCTGGTTATTCGAATACTTGTTGAGTTATTCGAGTACACCAACTCATAAAACTTTAAGAACGTTGTACTGATGTATGGTATTCGAATACCATATGATGGTATTCGAATAGACCTATCAGAAAAAAAAATAGATTTTCACGTTCAAAGTAATGGTATTCGAATACCAAAGGGAGGTATTCGAATAACTTAAATAGGAGAAGCATTTTTACCGTGTACAGAGGTGCATTATGAGAAAGGAAAAACTTGTTACCCAAAGATGAAGTATTTATTCCATGATTGCAACTCCTAGCTTCATGAAAATAAGGAAGGGAGCTTGAAGTTATTTCCGGTCTTGTGCTTGCAGTAACCACTTTCAAAAATGCCAAAGTTAGCTCTTGATCTTCAAGCACACCTACAACACATTTCAATTTTTGGTTTTTGGTACCCAAATCTTCTTGGGTCCTTGTGTGTTAGTTATGGGTATTGTACCCTTAGGAACCCATACCATTTTAGTTCCAATTTTTGTATTAATATTTTTCCTTGCATTACATGTTGATGCACTATGTCCTTTCTTTCCACAATAGAAACATTTAACAAAAGGATTACATGAAATGCTAGAATTAACAAAGAAGTTTTTGTAGAATTTGTGTTGATTATTCGGGTTATATCCTATTCCAGCCTTTTAAAAAATAACTCTTTGTTTTCCTAACAAAATATTTAAGTTGTCTCTTCCGAGAGTAAATTTAGAAAGGGTGTTCTTTAAAATCTTCAATTTCTTTTTCAAGCATATGACATGAAGAACAAGATGAAGAAGTAGAAGCATGTGAAGAGCGAGATGTGCATGCATCAATTAATCCTAAAGTTTCATTTTCAATTTTTAATTCTTCAATTTCTTTATTTAAAATAAGAATTTTATTTTCTAGAGAAGAAATTGTTTTCTTAAAAGAAGAAATTAATTTAGTGAGCCTTATTGATTCGTCATGCAATTCTTCAAAGGCATCTTGTAATTCATCATAAGAAGGAGATAATTCACAATTAGAAATTACCTCAATGTCGCTTTCTTGTTCTTCTCCTTTGGCCATAAGACATAGATGAGCTTCTTCGCTATCTGAACTGTCGGATGAGTCCATGTCGTTGTCATCCCAACCTATGTAAGTTCTTCTTCCTTTTCTTTCCTTGAATGGTTTCTTTTCAGACTTTTTCATTTTCTTTTGATTAACTGGACACTCCATTTTCATGTGTCCGGATTTTCCACATTCATAGCATGTTGGAGTCGAGGATGTTCCTTCCCCTTTATTGTAGGTTTTCTTGGAAGGGAAGGGTGGTCTTCTTTGTGTCCCCTTTTTCTTTAGGAACTTACCAAATTTCCTTGCAAGAAGGCCGAAATTTTCTTCATTGATTTTATTATTTTCTGTGCCTTCTTCATCCTCGTCATTATTGTCATCATTTATTGAGGTGGTGGCTTTAAGTGCAATCCCTTTATTTTTCTTATCGTGTTTCTCACTTTGGTCAAGCCTGTTGAGTTCTAATTTGTGCTCTTGAAGTTTGCCAAATAGGGTAGCTAAGGACATGGTTGTCAAGTCCTTTGATTCTGAAATTACTGTTACCTTTGGTTGCCAAATCCTGCTAAGACATCTCAACACTTTGTTAATCAAATCTTCGTTAGAAAAACTTTTTCCTAATGATGCAAGATGATTTACAATGTGGGTGAACCTCTTTTGCATTTCCTGAATGCTTTCAGCATGGTTTATTCTAAATAATTCATATTATCGAGTTAGAGAATTGATTCTCGACCTCTTTACTTCACTAGTACCCTCATGGGTAACTTGCAAAGTGTCCCACATTTCTTTAGCAGTTTTACAATTTGAAATTCTGAAAAATTCATTATGCCCCAAAGCTGTGGTAATGATGTTTTTGGCTACCAAGTTATTTTGGACTTTTCTTTTATCATCTTTAGACCAATCATTTCTAGGTGTCTCGGTTTTTACACCATTAACAACTCATGTAGGTATAAATGCGCCATTTTCGACAGCATCCCACACATCTAGATCAATAGCCTCGATAAAGATTTTCATTCTTTCCTTCCAATATGCATAACCATCCCCATTGAAAAAGGGTGGTTGATTTATGGAAGTTGCTTCTGAAAAACCATTTGATGAAGCCATGTACTCTTGAAGCGGCTAAGCTCTTTATACAAGAGTCTAGCTCTGATACCACTTGTTACCCAAGTGGCTTCAGTACTCAAGAGGGGGGTGAATTGAGTAATTAAAAACTTTTTCGCAAACCCTTTTTAATACAAATTTCTTGAAGCAATATAATGAATATGTGTAAAGATGATAAAATGCCTTAAGAATAGTAAATAAATAATTAAGCAATAATAAATAAATTGCTGAAAATAAAGAGATGGAGGATAGAAGAAAAGCAGGCATGATATTTATCCTGGTTCGACCACCAACCACTTGTGGCCTACGTCCAGTCCCCGAAATACAGTTCGAGATTTTTTACTATTCAATACAAGCTTAAAACAGGTGCTTGCAAACTTTACATAACAGGGATACCTCACCCTATATACTAGAGGGATACCTCACCCCCTTTGAAGGATACCTCACCTTCTTTACAACAAGGGATACCTCACCCTTTTTGAGGATACCTTACCCTCACAAATTCACTAAGGGATACCTCACCCTATACAGAAGCAGAAAATAGATGAAGAGAATCTCTGACTTAGAGCAAATGTTACAAATTGAAGCACTAGGAAGCTCTCTTAGGATATCTCAAGGTTTTGGCGAAAAGAGCACAGAAAATGCAAGAAAATAGAGAATCACATTTTTGGCACAAGCAAAAATAGTTCAAGTGGTTAGGCAACCTTCAGAAGAGACCCAAGGTCTCTATTTATAGAGCAATGAAAGAAAATAGCCATTGGAGCAATTAAAACCATATTAAATGCAGAGACGTTGGCTGTCATTTTCAAAATCTAAAGCAAAACCTCGTGGGTTATTCGAATACCATATTTGGTATTCGAATAGATCCTTCAAAAACGTGTTCTGGAACGTTTTCTGTGTTGTGGTATTCGAATACCCCTTTAGGTATTCGAATAGATCCTTAAAAACACGTTCTGGAAACTTTTCTGGGGTGTGGTATTCGAATACCTATGTGGTGTATTCGAATACACCACTCTGATTTTGAAATCTAACTTTAAAAGGTCATAACTAATTCATTTCTTATCCGTTTAAAGCAAATGACCAGTCATTGGAAAGATATTTGAGTCTATTTTCAAATGAAATAAGTTTCAAAACAAAAATCAAATTATTTTGAAAGTTATGATCAAAAGAATAACCAAAGGTCAGATTTTTAAAACTCAAACTTTGCTATTTTTCATAAATTTGAACTACCATCATAACTAGACCTTCAAAACTTATTTGTTGGGTATTTTAACATGTGAAAATCATTTTTAAATATTTGAAGACATATTTGAGATATCTAGAAGGCTTTTTACAAAAAGACCCTAAGTCCTATAAGCTATACCATTTAATCTTCCTTTGGACTTGGTCTTTGACATGATTTTGTTGTTATCAAAACCTTCTTCTCCTTGAGATGAGCATAAATGAGATTTTTGCTTTCTTGTTGCAATGCTCACTCTTGGTACTTGAACTATACATCATCTTCATCATGTTTGTTATCATCAAAACTATTTTCCATGTCAGCTAGCCAATTATAGTCTTGAGTAAATTGTGCATATTCTTTAATTGATTAAGTGGATTTGTAACTTTTATTAACATAGTGATTTCTCTATTGCAAGAAGAGTTGTAAACAAGCAAATTAGTGGAAGTTTTGGACCAACAATGGATGAGAAAGCCCAAGAGAAAGCCAAGTGTGAAGTTCAGCAACTAACGTCGCGGCGCAGGCAAGTTTACGCCACGATGTGGTGTATTCAGACAGTAGCATACTAGAACCAGAGGCTTGAATGATGTGGCACAAAGGAGTTTATGCCGCAGCATGGTGACCTAATTTACACGTGCCATGACACAAGGTGTGTCATGTCGCGACGTGACTCTATTTTCTAGGGTTATAAATATTGTTTTATTAGATTTGCGAAAGAGAGCTTGTTCTATGTGAGAAAGCTGTAGCTAGGTTTTCATTTCTAGGTTAAGAGGAAGCTAGGAGAGCCAAGGTTAGAGGCCATCTTCTTCATGGAGGGAGATTCAAGCATCAAAGATCACATCTATGAGCTTCCTTCCTTTTTCCTTTACTTTATTCTCTTCCTTGTATCATGAACATGGTTTTTGATGTATATTTTCATGTTCAATGAGTAGCTAAGTTGTATTTAGGGATTACTTTGGATCCTTTTATGAATATTGATGATTTTTTACTTTTTTGAGTTTGTATTGATGTTTGGTTTTGTTCAATCATATTGATCTTAATGTTCTTGATTATTTGGCCAACTTTTAAGTGATTTGTTGAAATCTGATGAACCTAGACATAGGAATTTGGATTTGAGATCATATGTATGATTGATTCATATTCAATTTCATTCTAATGGTGGGGTGAGTTGATTCGCTAATGGGATAGAAATATTTCTCTTTGTCATGCATAGCAAGTGTTTGAGAATAGACCTTAATGAGTGGAATTTGTACTAGTTCTCATGGAAACATAGTGAATTAGGTAAATGAAGCATGGTTGATTGACCTAGACATAGGCTTTTAACTAAAGTAGATTCTCAAGCTAACTTAACTCATTCATTAATATTGCTTAAAAAGGTTGTATGTTACTAATTGAAGTAGGAGGTGAAGAAGGATTCTCTAATATCTAACCATTATCTTTAATTTCCATTTATTACTTTTCAGTGTTTAGATTAGTTTAAATGCATTTTCCCATATTTTTATTTTCTTGAATAGAATCATTTAAGCTATTGGTTGATATTTAGCATTAGAAGTTCCATTATCCTCGTGGGAACGATGTTTTACTCTTAAACTGTATTACTTGTTCGATCCGTGCACTTGCGGCCTAAAAAGGGACAAACAAGTTTTTGGCACTATTGCTGGGGATAACAGTTTATTTCTGTATTGCTAATATTGACAACAAGCTTATTTAGTTCTAATTCAAGTTTTGTATAGTTCATTTTAATTTAAGTTCTCATTCTTTATTTGTTTCAGGCACAACTGAAATGGCGAATGACAATAATCATACGAGGTTTTTTAGGGAATTTGTGACTCCTTAAATGGAAAAACTCCAATCAAGTATAAGACGGATGCCTATCTGTGTCAACAATAAGTCTTGCCAGGACTATAACTTAGGCCTTTCTTAAGAGGGAACCCAAGTTTTTAATGTTTTTGTTTTAGTTTTGCATATATATGTTAGTATGTTTGATTTTTTAGTTTTGATATATTTTGGTTGTACATACTATGTTTTACCTATTTACATAAGTTTTACAGGTGCTAGAGACTCATTTGGAGCAGAAGTTGCAGCAAAACTGATTTTGCTATATAATTCTGCAGACTGACTCCTCATACTGCGACATAAGCTTTTTCACGCCGCGATGCAAGGGCCTTTTGTGCACTTATGGGCCAAAATCTAGAGAGTTTAGCTCTGCGACACAAATATGTGAGAGGCGTGCCTATGAAAAAAAAATGAAAAAAAATGATCTGATCTGGGTGCTGTTGGAAAAACACCAAATTTCATCCTTGCAGCGTGACATGAGAGGGATGTTCATGAATGCCGCGGCCTGTATGCTGTGTGCCACTGCATAACTGGGTTTTTTGATGAATGCCGCAATGCAGCCATGCATGCCATGACGTTTCAACCTATATTATACATAGTTTGTTATTTTACATGTTTTTCTTTATATTTGTATACTCAACTTTCACATTTCTAGTATTTTGACAGGCTCAGGTACCCTATACACCATGTATAGTGAGGACACAATTTTACGGTGGTTTGGGGGAGTATCATTACATGTTTTGGTTATTATAATGTTTATTGTATACCAAGTTTTGATGTTTTGAGTATGCACTAGTGATAGTCATCATTTTATCATGATCATATACTGAGTTTGGCTATTACTGATGGGTTTGAGGAATTTTTTTTCAATTTTTAACATTTTAAACTTGACGTTATGCATGCTTGAATTGAAAAAGCTAGATCTATTTGAATGCATGACATATTGCCAATGACTAGTGCAGAATTGGTTGTCCAATGATATAAATGTTTGTAATTTGACCTCTTTTAGCGAAACCATTTGCGATCATGAAGCATGTAAAACAATCTAGTCATTTTTTATGTATGATACATCCCACTTGTATGCACGTGTAACTTTGAACATGATAAGAGTGTTTGTCTAGAGAAAGTTTATGGATGTACATGTAGAGATTTCTTGTATCCTAGAAATTGTTTTTAAACTCTCTTGAAGTGAAATCCCAGATTGTACATGACTAAGGAAATGATTAGGGTATTGTTTGGACTGATTGAGCCTTAAAAGCTTACCTTTACATGATCATATCCATAGGTCCCCTTTGAAGCTTGGTATATGTTTGGCCTTATATGTTTTTCATCACCTACATATTCCTTAACATGTAACCATTCTTATGCATATGAAAGCATCGCATTCTTTTCCTTCTCCCTATGTTTGTTGAGTACATAATATGTTATTTCTTGAAGTGAGTCTAGTGATTAGGGGTATTAAGCATGTTCAATACAAAAGTGGCTTGAAGGAACCATATGTTGTGAAAGAAATTAGTTTTGAAAGAAATAAAAAAAAAAGAAAAAAGAAAAGAAAATCCAAAACCAAAATCCAAAAGGCAAAACCAATGAAAGAATGGTTCTGGAGTATTTTATTAGTTCACTTCGAATACCCTAATTGGAGGATCAAGTCTTGAAGTAGCATGTTTATATTTCTCAATGTTTGTATTAAATCCTTTCCCTATTTGTGGGAAATATGAACTACATGAAAGGATGCTTTGATTGTTAGCATGTTAAGGATTGTGAATGTGTGGAGTTGATTGTGAGGAATTAGCATTCTTTGAGGACTGATGCAATCATTCTACACTGGTTGTGGTTAAAAGAAAATTGAATTTATAATAGCTATTGAATGTATATTGAAGCATGTGTTGTTAAGCAAGTTTACTTAATCATGCTTTGCTTTGCTCGAGGACTAGCAAAAATCTAGGTTTGGGGCTGTGATCACTCTATAAAATGTAGTTATCTATGCCCTATATTCATGCTTTATTGATAGCTTAGTCCTTGTTATTATGCATATATGAAAGATTTTTAGTCTTATATTTGTCAAATTCAATTTGGATATCTTCCTATATGATCTTGAGCAAATTATGCATATTTATTAATTGATTAAGTGGATTTGTAACTTTTACTAACTTGGTGATTTCTCTATTGTAGGAAGAGCTGTAAACAAGCAGATTGGTGGAAGTTTTGGACCAATATTGGATGAGAAAGCCCAAGAGAAAGCCAAGTGTGAAGTTCAGCAACTAATGCCGTGGCACAGGCAAGTTCACGCCGCGGTGTGGTGCATTCAGACAATAGCATACTCGAACCCGAGGCTTAAATGCCGCAGCGCAAAGGAGTTAATGCCACAGCATGGTGACCAAATTTACACACACGCTGCGGTGCAAGGTGTGTCATGTTGCGGCGTGACTTTATTTTCTGAGCCTATAAATACTGTTTTATTAGATTTGTAAAGGAGAGCTTGTTCTATGTTAGAAAGTTGTGGCTAGGTTTTCATGTCTAGGTTGAGAGGAAGCTAGGGGAGCCAAGGTTGGAGGCCATCTTCTTCATGGAGAGAGATTTAAGCATTAAAGATCACATCTATGAGCTTCCTACCTTTCTCTTTTATTTTTTTCTCTTCCTTGTATCATGAACATGGTTTTTGATGTATATTTTCGTGTTCAATGAGTAGCTAAGCTGTATTTTGGGATTACGTTGAATCCTTGTATGAATATTAATGATTTTGTACTTCTTTGAGTTTATATTGATGTTTGGTTTTGTTCAATCATATTTATCTTAATGCTCTTGATTGTTTGGTCAACTTTTAAGTGATTTTGTTGAAATTTGATGAACCTAGACATAGGAATTTGGATTTGAGATTATATATATGATTGATGCATGTTTGATTTCATTCTAATGGTAGGGTGAGTTAATTTGCTAATGGGATAGATATATACCTCTTAGCCATGCATAATAGGTGTTTGAGAATAGACCTTAATGAGTGGAATTTGCACTAGTTCTCATGGAAACATAGTGAATTAGATAAATGAAACATGATTGATTGACCTAGACATAGGCTTTTAACTAAAGTAGATTCTCAAGCTAACTTAACTCATTCATTAATATTTCTTAAAAGGGTTGCATGTTATTAATTGAAGTAGGAGGTGAAGAAGGATTTCCTAATCTCTAACCATTATCTTTAATTTCCATTTATTGCTTTTCAGTCTTTAGATTAGTTTAAATCCACTTTTCCCTATTTTTATGTTCTTGAATAGAATTATTTAAGTTATTGGTTGAAATTTAGCATTAGAAGTTTCATTTTCCTCGTGGGAACAATATCCTACTCTTAAACTATAATACTTGTTCGATCCGTACACTTGCAGCCTAAAAAGGGACAAATACTATTCTGCTTTGGTATCCTTAAAAATACTAAACTAATTCAGTTGATTCTCCATAGTTTAGCATAATTCTTATCACTGATTCTTAGCTAAGAAATAAATTTTTCATATTTATTTTCATTATATCAACTATTTATATAGATACTTTAATTATTTTCATGTATTCGGTGTTACAGAATTATGCTCAAACAGGTTCAGAAGGTTACCCAAATTAATAGGGAACTTATACCAACAGTACTGAGCTTCTGTAACCCTGATTATGATCATTTGGTTATGGAAGATGTTACAATTCTCCCCGCTTTAAAAAATTTTGTCCTCAAAATTTTTTTACCTGATATGGGATGTTCAAAGTAATCTCGTATCACACTATAATTGAACTTTCAAATAACTTTAATTTTCTTACATAGAAGATTAATCCTAGGTTGTGTACTCACCTTGTTATGAATCTGAAGACTGAATTGTCTTTTTATCTCTCAGAGTATAAAGTCTTCTTGTAGTTTTAGGTCTGATATTTGGCATTTTCTTTTGCTTTTGAAGGTAATCCCTGGCATAATATCCTAGTTCTCCACATGTATAACATATTTTTTTATTCATAAAACAAGGCTTTTTCCCATGATGCTTACAACATTTAGGACACTCCAACCCATATGGTTCTATTTGAACCTGTTTTCCTTTTTCCTACTAGGTCTTGGGCTGTTGAATATTACTTTAAGATGTATCATCTATTCTTTTCCTTTTCTAAAAACCTTGTGGCTGTTGCTCCTGTTCTGGATTAAACTTAGAAAATTCGATAATTCGACTCTTGTTTACCAAAGTGTGAAAATTTCAAATCTCGAAAGGTCGTATTTTCTCTTTCATATCTCCTCTCAAACCATTCTCAAACTTGACACATTTTCATTTTTCATCCAGATTGTACTTGAGGTATGAGGAAAACTTAGATAGTTCCTCAAATTTAATCAAATACTAATCAACTATCATATTTCCTTGTTTAAGCTCCAAAAATTCCATTTCCTTTTATTCTTGCACATTTTGAGGAAAATATTTATCTAACAAAGTGGTTTTAAATACCTCCCAGGTGATTTGTCTTTCAGTTACTTCTAGAAGTCTCCTTGTATCAATCCACCAATATTCAGCTTCCCCTTTCAACATATAGGAAGCAAAGGCCACTCACTGCTCATCAGTACAACCCATTACAATAAAAATCTTCTCCATCTCTCTTACCCATTCATTGACCTTCACTGGATCATACTCTCCATTAAAAGATGGTGGATTATTCTTCCTAAACTCAGACAAATCATGGAAATTCGGGTTTCTCACCATTGTTGCTATATTCTCCTGTGGCTGTTGTGGGTTGTTACTCATTCTTTCCAGTATTCTATTTGTAACTGTTGTTTGCTCTCGCAAGGCAGCTGTCATCTCTCTTTGAGTAGTTATCATTTCTCTTTGTTCCCTCATAGTTGCTGCCATCTCTCTAAGTATTTCCATCACGTCTATTATATTTTCATTGGAAAGCTCTCTCCTACCTCAACCATGGGTACGCCTAGTCGATGCCATAGTTTCTTGCACATATAGCACATTATATATTGAGTTGATCAGGCTCAATATTATGTACCAATGTGACAGTTAACCATAAATATACAAACTCAAGGCAGTTATGCAATTTTACCTATACATCTCATCATTAAGACAAGACCAATGGATAACAAAGCATAGCTAGTCCATTCCCCAGCTCAACAAGATGAACTGCTCTAATATCATAATGTAACATCCTTAATACAATTACTAATAATGTATCCAAAAGTATGCATTAGAAATTTAAATTAAGCATGTCATGTAATAATTAACATATTATATTTGAAAATAAATATAAGAAATATACAAAAATATGAGTCTGTTGTAGTTGGAATTATGCGAACAACTTACAAGACTTTATATAAATAATATAGATCAATGTACAAAATTACATAATGTGTTATAGAGTATTAATTATGCAACACAAAATACATAATATTACTAAAACCTAATCTACTTCTTCATTCTTTACCTCCTCACTGAAGTGCACGTACCTGGAAATATTATGGAAAATAAACAAAAAGGGGTGAGAATTCTCAGTAGTATTATTTAAAAATACGTGTTATCATAATACTTTCAGCTGCTTTGGGAAAAAATTCATTTCAACACTTATTTTATAAAGTAGGAAGGTGGCAAAAGCCAAATCTAGTTGTTCTTCTTCCTGAAACAAAATTCTAATTATTAATTATTTTCTAAAACATTTATTATAAAATAACACAAATTATATTCATATATAGTTTTAAGAACACTTTCCAATCAAGAACCATGTTGTCAAATTCAAGCAATGGTTCTTATAATATATCATAAACATAATAAGGCATCCAATTTTAAATTCATCTCAGTGCTCATTCAAATACACACTTATTCCCACAAAACCCATATCACATGCACCATAATAAGTGAGAGCCACCTCATATAGCTCAGGTTCTAAATCACTAGTATTTTATGAGGGAAACGTAGTGAGGAGACGTAATGAGAAATTTTTAAAAATATAGGATCCCCAACCTCATGGAGGATCATCTCCATGATTCTAATGGAATTTTGGATACCCTTCCCCCATACAAGGTCAACCCTAAAATCCACTATACCAAGTGAAACAACAATTCACATAAAAATGATACTGAGTGGGAAAAGCATATCAGGACTATTTCCTTCCCATTCAAGGATAAAACTCCAAAATGTTTATTTATAATTCAAATTTAAATACTAATAGCACTGTTTAATCAAACACAATTACAATTCATATTATGGCTCAACCTTAAAGAAATAATGGAGCAATGCAATTTCTAATTCCAATTCTAGCTCAACTTGATTTATCAAGGAATAACACAACTTTTATTATAAGTCATATACACAGATCAATTTCATGAATTCTCAATAAGAGAATAATACTAATTACATCCAATTACAAATACAATTCCATTAATGTCCAATTCAATTTCCTCTCTTAGGCCCTAGACAAGAATTCGACCAAGGAAAGTATTCCAACCAAATGGTAATTTGCAACCATATGTAACACCCTTGTGGGGATGTTAGTTTTATAAATAAAATAACAGAAAGATAAATAAAATCTACCCAAGTTGTAAAACATTTGTAACATAATATTGCGGGTTGTAAAAATTCTTCTTGTTAAACAGAATAGTATTAAATAAAATAACGCGAAAACACAAAATAAACAAACCAACATCACACATAATATACACATGGTTCTAGTTATAAGTTATACAAATAAATTACAACTATCCATATTTAAACTAAAACAGTAAACAAAACAGTAAAAGTTAAAATATACAAACGCAGACGCGCCCAAGTACACATCATAAATATCTAACCCTCTGAAGGATCACTCTCAGATGAAACTTCAGGTGATAGATATCCAGGATGCCTCGACCCTCTACGGACACAAGTCCGTGCAGTCAATACGCTGCTGATCTCGCTAGGCGCATCAAACATACCGCCCCAATGATGCCTAAGAGATAGCGGCAACTCCACATGTAAGTACAACAAAGTAGAAAAGATCGGCACTCCATCAAACTCCGTACGTATGGTCACAGTCAGACGCCCCACATACGTAACCGAATCACGATCCTCCCGCAGATGCCAGGCTTCAGAGCCTCCATGAAACTCAAGTTGCACAAATCCAAAGAAACCTAGTAGCGTCATATTCACACAATCAATCCAATGGATATGGATGATCGGATGGTTCTTGCTCGTAGAATTGATCTTCGACTTGCTGCTCTTCCTCCTCCTCTGGATACTCACACTCAAGAGGTTGTTCCTCTTCCTCAAACTCTTTATCACATAATTTAAAATATACAGAGAACACATACAAGAAAGAGGTAAGACAATCTAAACCATCACAAACATGGTAAATAAGAAAACGACAATACAATAGATAAAACAGTTCATACAATATAGAATGCCATAGCAACATAAACATAAATACAGTATATCTCAAATATAATATAAGAATTAAATATATATGATATCACAGATAAAAATATAATAATGTACAACACAGATACATATGCAATATGACACGATCCTACTCCATGGAGCTAAACACAAACAGACATCAGAGAGAATGACTCGCAAAATCTATTAGTACCACGGCTGCCCAACCAAACTATTCCGCGGTCTCACGTTACGTCTATAGCCCACAGTCACATGGCGTGGTGTAGCACACTGTCTAACGTCGTGTCACTACAGGCAATGTACTATTAGACTTTACAAGATCTCGATTAAATATAGTGCGTGTCGAGTCCATTAGTGTGTTGCCAGTTACCACGGCTTAGAGGAGCGACCAACTGTCCACATATGGGATACTGCACACTAACGTCTCCAAGTCCATAAAGAAAATGAACCACACTATGTTTATCGCACCGACAATACGATGTGATTCACCTCGTCAATCAATCAACCCAAAATTGGTATTAACTCAATGCATGATAGAAAAATTACCAGAATACCCTCAATGGTATAAATATACGTATTTACGCAAATGCCCTCAATGGCAAAAACTCATGCCCTCATGGCAGAAACTCATGCCATCATGGCAGAAATAAATACAGTAAGTCCGACCGGACAAATACTATTTCACAACCTGTCCGGGTTCACCACTTAGCCCGACAGTAAAATTCACTCTTTTCGTCAATCGCGTAGAAATTTTATCGCGTTTTCACAATTTCGTCTTTTTTTACAAATGTTTTTAAATCGCGTAAATATATTTTACTGTTTTTAAAATCGCGTAGGGTTTTTAACACATTTTCTCAATCGCGTAAGGTTTTTAAATTATTTTCTGGTTTGAATTCCTTAAAAATTACTGTTTAAATAAATAGAAATAGTATTTAATACATTTAAACTATGTAGAATATTTTTCATACCATATACTATCTTTTGGACATCTTTTCTATCTTATTTGTCTATTTTTACTAAAAATTGACAGTATTTTGTTTAGAAACTTATAATAATGGTTTCCTAATTTTTCTGTAAAAATTCCTTTTACTTAATTTTTAACCGTATAATTTAACTTTTTGAAAATCACTAACATGCTTCAAAATATAATATGAGCTATATGTTAGAATTTTACAAAAGCTACTGTATTTTCTTCTAACAGTAAAATCATTAGTTTTAACTTCTTGAACTTAATTCTAATCAATTTATTTCTTCAAAACTCATTGTAGAAAAAAAAAATTCCTTTTAACATATATTACTTCTTTTTGATTGAAAATGGTTTGGAAATGATTTTAGAAATCATAAATCCTTGACTTTGGCATGTTGGCCGAAATACTTAAAATTTCTATTTGATCGCTACATTCATTTTTCTTGCTCTAAACAATTTTGCATCTTGTTAATTTTCCTAGGTTAATTAAATCACACTCTTAGAAAATTGATAAGAACATTTTGGTTCTCCTTTTTGGTTGAGGCCGTAAGCCTTGGTGGTGTGTTCTTTGGAATACTCATGCAATCCTTGACATATTGTTCACATCCTAATATTTACACATGCATCTACTAACACATACAATATTTCAAAGCTTGTAGACATACAAATTAATACAAATCACAAATAGAAAAGCTAATAACAAACACACAAATGAATCCTTATGGATTCTATAATCACAAACAATTTCCATCTTCTTACCACCACCCAAGGATGATAAGATTTAAGTCTTCCTCTTACCTTAAATGAAGACAAACACTCTTTCACTCCTTTCTAGGGTTTCAGTTTTCACCCTCCAAGACACCTATCAAGCTTAAACAAAATTCTACAAGTTATTAACATGAAAGAAAGCTTAAACCATGGATCAATCATGGTTTAGAACTTTGAAAAAAATTTAGAAATAAAAAACAAGAAATTTCACCTTCTAGTTAAAATCTCCCAAGTAGGTTTTCAAGCCCAAGATGAAGGATTTTGCAAGAACTCTCAACTAGAGATGTTCTTAGAACTGTGTTTAGGTTTAGAAAAGTTAGTTGGATAAAATTTTAGGTGGATGGATGGTGAGGAATGGTGTTTGGCCGAATGGACCTTCAAGAAAACAACAATGGAGTTTGGTATTTTTGGAAGAGAGAGAAGAGAGAAAGTGTTAGAAAATCAAGTGAAGAATGGCCTTCCAAGAGTGAATGGTCGTAGACTTCAATGCACAAGGAAGTGTCCATTTGGTTGGCTCCATCCAAGCCTTAGGAATGATCAATGGTGAGGATTAAAACTTGATCACCAAGCTTAGCTCTTATTGGTTAATCTAAGCCTAGTCACTAAGCCTTGTCATTAAGCCTTGTCATTAATTAAGCCTTGTCACATGCTTAGTCACATGCTCTTGAATGTTCCACCTCTAATGATGCTTAATTAAGCTACTAATCCTATTAAGTTTTTACTAAACGTAGGTCCCGCAAAACATTTTTGGGTCCATTACCGCTTATTTGTACTGACTAATAAAATAATATTATAATAATATAAAATTATTTTATTTTACAGTTAAATCCTAAAAATTAAATGATTACTAACCGTATCATTCAGAATTGAGTTTAGTAAGATCCCCCAGCTCCGAATAATTAAATTAAGATTTCCTCGGCCCAAAAA
The DNA here is from genome assembly GCA_029884605.1 of Ormosia emarginata. Taxonomy (NCBI): domain Eukaryota; kingdom Viridiplantae; phylum Streptophyta; class Magnoliopsida; order Fabales; family Fabaceae; genus Ormosia; species Ormosia emarginata. Next base: position 8,698,323 of record JAQQTP010000074.1, read on the forward strand.
ATATTATTTTCCTGTCCCGGAATCACACAAAAAGTCCAAATAAAGTAACAGACAGTAATATAAAACAGTAATTCATACAGAAAAACAACAAACAGTACAAAAAGGATACAACGATCATTTATCCTAAAGTTGAAAAACATCAAACAGTACATTCGGGACACAACGGTAATTCACCCAAAAGTTTAGGGTGTTACACCATACAACTATGATCATAGTAAAATGTATTTTGTCAATTTCATATATAATCAAGCAAACATGCTCTAAGTTTTCCAAGCATAGATAAAAATGCTATGGTCATTAATCATGTATCAAATCACATAAACAGCTACTCTTATTCATTATTATTCTCTAAAGCCATAGTTATATATATATATATATCATAAAAATTCATATATTTTCTCCTCCTTTGAACACTTGGCCGTGACACTCATTGAACTCAAGACCAAGTAATTTTCTAATCTCACATATTAAATCTTTTCATAAAAAAATACCAACAACAACAACTCAACAACAACATTGAACTTAAAAGAACAACACAACAATAACAATACAACAACAACAACAACATAATAGTAGCAGCAACAATAAGACAACAGTAGCAATAATAAAATAGCAATAGCAATAGTAATAATTAAATAGAGCAACAAATAAAACAACAACAACAACAATTAAACAATAGCTACAACAAATAAAATAGCAACAACAATAATAAAATAGCAGCAACAAAAAATAAGATAGCAACAGTAATAATAAAATAATTACAGCAACAAATAAGACAACAACAACAATAATTAAATAGCAATAACAATAAAATAAAAAGAAGCATGATTCCTCCTTCAAGCCTCTATTTTGGTTGTGGTTAGCACAACCAAAGAACACAAAATTTTCATTTACCACATCACAAGTTCCATTCAAGTGTCTATGGTAAAGGAATAACATATTGAAGCCAATAACCATCAACAAAATTTCTATTTGGCCGTGAGTCTTATGGACATGAAAATCAATGAAAAATATAGAAGCACCAGACCAAATATGTAACATCCTGGGATTGCCTGTAAGATTGATGAGTGTCTCCACAAACTAACATAGGTCTTTTCAGCGTGCTTTGTCCTCACCCACGCGCATCCTAGGAAACTTCCCAGGAGGTCACCTATCCCACAATTGCTCCAGGTAAAGCACGCTTAACCACGGAGTTCTTATGTTCTAGGCTCCCGAAAAGAAGTTGCAACTTGTTGATATGGCTACGCCTAATCAATTCCTTTAAGCCATCCTCAACTATGCAGTCCCATACCTGCACAGTCTCTGAATCCCTCTCATTCTGGTGCGTATTCAGTTCATTCATGGGACCCTTCGCCTAGAAGCTTGCTAGGAGCCGCTCCTTGTACGTGCTTCTCTTACACCGGTGTCCACTCCCTGCCCTCATTGGCCCTAGGACACCACATGCCCACCAACTTCAGCTTGGTTCGTCCCCGAACCACACTGTACTGGGAGAGGTCCCGTCTCTGATACCATCTGTAACATCTTGGGATTGCTTGTAAGATTGATGAGTGCCTCCACAAACCAACACGGGTCTTTTCAGCGTGCTTTGTCCTCACTCACACGCATCCTAGGAAACTTCCCAGGAGGTCACTCATCCCATAATTGCTCCAGGTCAAACACGCTTAACCACAGAGTTCTTATGTTCTAGGCTCCCGAAAAGAAGTTGCAACTTGTTGATATGGCTACGCCTAATCAATTCCTTTAAGCTATCCTCAACTATGCAGTCCCATACCTGCACAGTCTCTGAATCCCTCTCATTCCGGTGCGTATTCAATTCATTCATGGGATCCTTCACTTAGAAGCCTGCCAGGAGCCGCTCCGTGTACGTGCTTCTCTCACACCGACGTCCACTCCTCGCCCTCGTCGGTCCCGGGACACCACATGCAATATTTAAGTATGTCAACTACTTTTGAGACTTGGTCTGTATATAAATAATGTCAACAGTACTTCTGTAATGTACATCAATGAAATTGTTAGACTTCATGGTGTACCATCCAGTATTATTTCAGATCGAGATCCAAGATTTACGTGTTAGTTTGTGGAGTCACTCATCAATCCTACAGGCAGTCCCGGGATGTTACAAATAGAAGGTAGCAACCCCTACCTTGGCTCCACTAATTTGCTACTTTGTTCTTCCCTTTCTTACCTTTGATTTCTTCTTCCTTTTGTCTTTTTTTTCCTTTTGTTTTTCTCTCCTTCGCTTTGTGTGGTTGCTGGTCACAGTAAAATAGAGAAGAGATGAATAGAATGAGACCTAAAGATGAAGGAAAAAATGAGTGAGAAATGGGTAGAAAACTCTAGAGATTTATGGAAAGTTTTGACTAAAGTTTATGACCAAAATTTCATCTTAGAACTTTTTTATCTGTTAAGCACACTTTAATCTTCCAAAACTAAGTTTTTATGTTACTATAAGTGTTATGAAAAATTTTAGGACTCAACTTAGTCCTTAGATCCATTTTTTCATAATCTTTTCCATATACCGCTGATAACTTCAGGAAATGAAGTTATTTCTCCTGAATTTGAATGAATATAAGCATGTTATCCTTAAGTTTTTACGGCCCAATGGTCCAATTCATACATGATTTTGATGATTTAAGCTTTGTATCTCAAATGTTTATGAATTGAATATTTGTTGGTTGTATTTAAGGAATTGAGTTGGATTATGGTCTGATGAATTTAAGCATTGTTTTGAAACAGATATTCAAGGTGGAAAGACTTTGGAAGGGATGAGGGAGCAGAGAGGAGCTCAAATGAAGAAGGATGCAAGAGAGAAGGAAGAGCTGTCAACACACGCTTAGGCATGACAAATCCACGCCTAAGCATGGTCATCTCAGGCTTTCAGACCAACTCAGGCGAGACATCCACGCCTAGGCGTGGGTAAGTCACGCCTAGGCGTGACACTCTCAGATTTCCTAGATTATCAGACAGAGGCACCCACGCCAAGGCATGTAAGAGCCACGCCCAGCAAAGGAAGGCACGTGCATCATAACCACGCCTAGGCATGGAAAAGCCACGCCTAGGCATGGTTAAAACTCTGGTCCACGATTTTGGCCCTTTTTATTTGATTTTGGAGGGCATTTTGGGAGGCTGTTTTTCACAAAGCACGAAATCCCAAGAGCAAGTGGGAGGAGGAGGAACTCTTTGAAGATAGAAGTGATTCAAGTGAAGAATCAAGATCAATGAGGAAGATCAAGCATTGGATTCTCACCATTCTTGTTCATTCTTTCCCTTTTCTCTCTTGATTTGTAATTTGATGGGTTTCTTGAATTCTTTAGTTTGCTCTTCTTTTATGATGTGTAACAAAACTTTAATCTAGGGGCTCTCTAGGATGTTGCTATGGATTTGAATATCTTGTAATTGGTTAAGTATTCCTTCAATGAATTTAGTTTTATTCATCTATATCTATGCTTAATGCTTGTTATTGATTAGCCATCAATTGCTTGATATTAGTATTCTAATTGAACTAGAAATAGGGAATTGTGAATATAGACATGGTATGGTTGATGTATGTTCAATTGCATTCAATTGGTTTGGGTGTGTTGATTAGCTAAGGGGATGGACACATACCCTTTGGTCATGCATGGCAAGTGTTTGATAAATGTTCTCAATGAGTGATTCCTTTGCTAAGTCACATGGACACATAGTGGATTAGATAGGTTTCATATGGGTAATTGTCCTTGACATAGGCTCTTATCTATTGTTGGTTATTAGCTAACAAATATCATTTCATTGATGGGTGCTTGTTAATTGTAATTATTCATTAAAGCAGCAAGTGAATAGGGAACCCTAGGCTTTAATCATTCTCATCTTCTCTTGTGGAATTGGTGTTTGATGTTTTCTTATTTTGTTTCTTTTAAGTTGTTATTTTAATTACAATTCACTCTTACATTTCGATTGCTTGGATAAAATTGTGATATTGATTAAATTTTAGCATTTTTCTAATTGTCAATCCCTTGGGACACGATACTCTAATTCTCACATATATATTACTTGTCGACCCATGCGCTTGTGGATTTACGGACTTAACAACCGCTATTTATCAGTTAAGCTTCATTACACGATCCCAAGTTAAAATAAACTGTGGGATTAAGTAAATATGCTTACTGATACTTATCTTAGTTGGTATTTTATACCAAAATATTTCCCATATCTTACTTGTCATTTCCATGAAATTTCATAATTTTTCGAATTGTTTAACTGTTCCAGCTATTCCTTTTCTATATCCTTAAAAATACCAAACTAGTTAAGTTGATTCTCCTAATTTTACTACAATTCTTATTGTTGATTCTTAGCTAGGAAATAAATTTTTCATATTTATTTCCATTATATCAACTATTTATACAAATACTTTAATTATTCTCTTGTATTTAGTGTTACAGAATTACACTCAAACTGGTTCAAAAGGTTACTCGAATTAACATATAACTTATACCAGCAATATTGAGCTTCTGTAAACCTAATTATGATCATTAGTTAGGGAGGATGTCATATTATCGACATGTCATCAGTCCATTAAATGGACAAAATAGATGGCCCACAATTAACCATGAACCTATTTTGCCACTAAACTACAAAATAAGACCAAGCAGACCCAAGAAATTAAGAAGAAGAGAGCCAGGTGATGACCAAAATCCAAGCAAGTTGGGGAGGACAATGTGGATATTGTCATGGAGATGGCCACAACTCTAGGGGCTGCCCTCATATGCCAGTGGAGGAATAGGAAGCTGAGGTAGCTAATACTTTCACTAATTTGGTCTTTAGCTTTATTTTAATGCAGTAAAATAACATTGCCCTAATTTGTTGCAGGGAATACAAAATAACGAGGAGGCCAACAGGGTAGAGTTGAATACAAATGGAGGTGTTTAGACTGATATTGCAAGGACAACCTAACCTACTAGGGTAAATTACTAATTTTATGTCCTATTTTTAGTGTTATATGGTGCTACAATGTCTGTTGTTTAAATGTGACCTCTTAAATGTTTTAGAGGGGAAGGGGTAGAGGAAGAGTCAATTCACAATCTGATGCTGACCAAGAAACTACTACTACAAATGAGAATGGGGTTGGAGAACATGTAGTGGGTGAAGACACAAATGGATCAACTAGGGTAAGAAATTTGGATCAACTAGGATTTTACTTATTTTGAATTAGTTGTCTAACTTGAGCTTCTTTTGTAAATTGAAAGTGGTAGAGGAAAGGGTAAAGGAAGAGGCAATACACACTCTGATGAAGTCTAAGAAACTGCTAGTACAAACGAGAATGAGGTTGGAGAACATGTAGTGGGTGAAGACATAGATGGATCAGCTAGGGTAAGAAATTTGGATCAGCTAGGTTTTTACTTATTTTGAATTAGTTGTCTAACTTGAGCTTCTTTTGTAGATTGAAAAGGGTATAGGAAAAGGTAGAGCACCAAGTAGAGGAAAGGGCATTGCACCATCTATTGTAAATCAAGAGACTGATGAAAATGAAAATAGAGTTAGAGATAATGTAGACAGTGGAGGAAGGAATATAGGAAGGGGTGGAGGAAAGGGTATTGCACTAAGCCCTGTAACTTAACATGCTGCAAGTTAAGATGTGAGCAAAAACACAGTGGAGGTTGTAGCTATTTATCTAGATGATTCTAGTTCTGCACCTGCTGCAAGTTAGAATGCATGGACTACTACAACTAATAAATGAGGAGGCATAGATGGACTCGACCAAATAAGTTCTGGTGCAAGTTTTCTAAAATCAACTGCTGCAACAACACCATAAGTCCCTATAGTTCAACCAAGTCAAAACCAAGTGCCTTCTCCACTAGTTGCCAATGTAGCCACCATGAAGACTAATCTACCAGTAGTTAATACAAAAGGAAGCCAAACAAATGGAGCACTAGTTAGGGGTAGTAGAAGATTGGGTAAGAGAGTTATGTTCACTGGTGGAGTACACCAAACATATTGAGTTGTAATATGGATATGACACTTTTTTGTGATTAAGACAAGTTATAGATTTTTGAAGTTATTATATGTTTATTTTAGATAGATTGAGTACAGTGCTGGGTACCCAGTATTCATACTTTGTTTTGGTATAGCAATGCATTAAGATTGATAATATTTTGGTATGTAATTTTGTATGAAAATTAGATCAGCAAAGTAAGTAAAAGCAGACATGGATTTGTTTTGGTTTGTAATTACAATATGTATATTGTAAGGTACTGCAATGTAATGAACTATTTCATCAGAATGCAATGAAACACACTGGAGATTTTAGTACTATTTCATCAACAATTTAATGAACTATTTTTTGGCCATTTACTTGATTCAAAGTTAGAGTAATGTCAATTTATTTAGTTGATTAATACTAGTGCATTTAGTTCACAATGCACTATCTATTATTGCATCAATTTTAGTCATAAACAATAGCACATTGATATGTAATTTCAAAGCATCAATCTCAATACTGTTTGTTCACAATACTCATATCATTATCAAAAGCTCCTTATTTCATTCATTTCAATATCCATTACATTAAAGTTCACTAAAGCTCCTAATTTCTTTCAACTAGAGACTCTCATACATCAACCTTTCAAACCCCAAAACAAATTACGCTACAAAAGACAGTGCCCATGACATAAAAATCACACCCAACAACATTGTTTCTTTGATCCTCTCAGAAGCAAGCTTCATCTTTAGCTTAGGCACCATTCTTCTTATCTCTTCAACCACAACCTTATAATTATGGGAACACTCACAAAAAGCTTCATGATTGTCCATCACTTCCTCATCAGCCTATTCGAACCAACCACAAGAGCCTTCCTTCTATATATAAAAAAAAAGAAACAACATACAAGTGAGGAGTTAGAAATCTATAAATCTCAAACCCAGACCATCACCACTTAACATAGATGAGATAAGGGCGGGGACTAACTTCACTCGTCTTGAATTTTAAAGGGACCAAAGCCATATAAAAAAATTTAAGAGAGGCCAAAACCAAAAATCACTATATTTAGAGGGACTAAAAACATATTTAAGCCAATCCAAATATACTTGTTTCAGAAATGGTTTATGCTTACTCTATAGTTTGGGCATGTCTAATATGCTTTCTCGGGATTCTTCACACTCTTTGAGGTGAGATACAACATTACATATCCACAATCACAAAGTCTCCTTCGTGATAACATGGTGAGGGTAGCCCAAGTTGATATGAAGATCATGAAACCCTAGTCATGGTAATGTCTCTACAAATATCAGGGGTGAAGGACCAAACAAAGCAACAAATTGGTCACCAATGAGGAAACAAATGTGGGGAAATAAGAAAACAGGCTGAGGGAGGAAGAATCAAGGTTAGAATTGTCTGTATAGAGTCGGGAACAAAACAGGTGAGGGAAGGGGAGAATTAAGGCTTGCTACACATTGAGGAAGAAAATGAGGAAGAAGAAGTGACGTGAGACCCTGGTTGATGACTTGTCATCGATGTGGCATAAAGGAATTGAGATAAAGACAAGTGGCAAACTGACATGGTGCGTCATTTGCCACTACATCATTTAACATAGATGAGATAACGACAGGGACTAACTTTACCTATCTTGAAATTTAAAGGGACCAAAATGAGATAAAACATTTTAGAGGAACCAAAATAAAAAATGACTATATTTAGAGAGACTAAAAAGATAATTAAGCCTTAAAAAATTAAATTAATGTCCAATCTTTAAAAGACTAACTTGATGTCTCGCATATCTTTGCTTAATTAATTCTAATATTTGGTCAAACATGGGATGCTTAGCCAAAAGTAAGTTAAAGTTTCTCACAAAATAATGATCATAAAATATGGCACAAATTATTTTGACATCCCCTCATGTTTAGTAAAATTGCGCACAATAATCTTTTTGTTAGGAGTATTCTTGGGTGAGGTTGGTTTGGATTTAAGGGGGGAATCTAAACTGATCAAATTTAATTGGCTCAATTTAGCTTGGATTTGTAAGTTTTTTAATAGCTAATTCAAACCAAACCAATTAATAAAGATTGGGTTAGCTCAGACTGGTCCATCGATTCTTTTTTTCTTCAATCTATCTCTTCTAAAACATAAAAAAAATCTCTTTCTCAGTTCTCACTCTTCTACCTGCAAAATCTTAGGGCTTTTCTCATTCACAATAAGAGGAAGCCATCAAACCACCAGGGTAGCAGCTACAAGATACATTGTTACACTACCAGTAAGATGTCGTTGCAGTAGACATTGTTGCACCATCGGTAAGCTGCAATATACTCCAGACATCGTCATGCAACCCCTAGGTGGTGACTCAAACCAGACGTTTGTCTCACCCTAGGATTCTAGGACATCATTAATGTAGTAGGCTGTAGCATCACTTGCAAACACCTCACACTTGCAGTAGGTGAGTCATTGCAGATTTGCAGCCACCAGAGCCATTATATCACATCGTATCATGTCACTAGAGTTGTGCTAGCCATCGTGAGTTGGGGCTTGGTTGGTGTAGGGGGGTTGAGCCTTAGAATGCGTTGAGATTGAGGGAAAGAATGGTTACCCTAAAGGCACAACTTACTGTTACAAAATGACAAGACATTGTTTTTTTTTTCTTTTTTATATATAAAAAAGAGCAATTCATGTCAATAGGTCAGGTGGACATGTCTCAGGTTCAAAATTCATGAATCCGAGAATCGAACCAATAAATGATGGGTTTGATTTTGTTTGACCTAATTTGACCCGTTGACCCAAACTAACTGAGCCAATTTAATTGGTTTGGGTTAGATTTTCGGGTTCATCAGATCAATCTGATCCAATGAATGTAACATCCTCCCAGATAGAAAAGTCATAAGAATTCATATAGAAGCATAATAGTAATTCTAATAATTATTTGTTGATTTTGGGATAATTCTGAGCTAGTTTAGGTATGATGCTATAACCCAGAAAATGGAAAATGACTCATATTAGCTTAGAATTTAGTACAAATTACCTAGATGATGGAATTAAATGAGGAAAATTTAGTTATGGATTACCAATAATTAGGGTAAGTTGTGATGAATTTTTTAGAGTTATCTGAGTAAGCTTGATATCTTTAATAACACAGAATATGTGTTTAACAACCTGAATTAAACAGGAAAAGTAACTTAAAGGATTATAAGATTTTGGGAAGATGTGAAGAGGAAAATGAAAGTTATTTTAGAAATGGTTACATGTTAAAATGAATTTATGTGAGCCTATTAGTTTATCCCCTTAGGTTCAAATAACTTAAGGATAAATAATAAATCTTAGTAGCTGATATATGTGTATAATGATAATTATTAAATGATGAACCTGAGAATTGAATGAAATCCGAGAATTTTTTGTAATAACTTTAAAGGTTAAAAAGTTCATTAATGAAAAATCAGTGTATGCTTAAGAGATACAATTTTTCTAGTTGAATTTCATTATACTCTCTGCCACCACCTTACCTTCACTATTCTTAGTCAAAAAGTGGCAGCAGATACAAATAGAAGAAAGAAAAAGATAAGAAAATGAGAAAAAGAAAAAGAAAGAGAAAACAGAAACATGAAGAAAGAAGAGAAAGTGAGTATAGAGATAGGAGAAGAGAAACAAAGAAGAATCAAGAAGAAGGAAGGATAAAAGAATAGGAAGAATGTAACACCCCAAATTTTCTAACTATTTGACAATAATAACAGAATTCTACTGTTTAATAATTGCTGTGTACTGTAAAATTATTTTGAGTATTCTGTGAATACATTTGATCGTTTTGTGTGATTTACTCTATGTCAGGAAAATAATAATTTTCAGGCCGGGGAAAATCTTACGTATTTTATTTATATTTGTCGATTCTGAATTAATTTTTCAAATCTGATTTGATTTTCATGAATTTCATAATATTTATGATTTTAGTGAATTTTTGTGAGATTTTATATTTTCTTGATTATTTTAATATTATTCTCGGGATGTATGCGAGCTCGGGGCAGGTCCGGAAAAATGAAAATTTGTCTATGGCCAAAAAATTGTGTACTGTTGAGATGGGGACGAGGGATTTTACTAAACCCGAATCCGGAAATAGTTTTTGAATTTTTTTTTACCGTGTTTTATACTGTATTAAATTATCGGGTAATAAAAACTACAGTAAATAATTATCCGTAGGGTAACAGCAGATAAAAATTAATATTATACTACTTAGTCTACTTTAGTGGTTATGACAGCTTTATGACGGACCAATAGGAAACAAGCTTGGTGAGGAAGGCTTTGGATATCCACCATTGATTTAATCAAGGGTGGAGATTGGTCTCACAAAGTGGCTAGGACCATTTGTGACCATTGGATGAAAAGTATGAAGAGTAAATCTTGACCCTTCATTTTGGAGATACATCTAATGGCTAAGATTTCAAGGAGGAAAGATCCAATGGCTTAGATTTAGTTTTATCATTTTAGGAGTTATAACCTAGAAGCTACAACAACATCAACCATTGATCTAATCAATGGCTAACAATGCCCAAAATGGTGGCTAATGAACTTGGACACAACCCTAGAGAACAAGGGGGGTTCGGTTTTTGAAGACCATTTAGCTATAGGAAGCTTTTCATTTCATGCAAATTAGTCATCTTTCTCATTACCAAAAACCTAAAGCTCTCAAATTTTTTTTCTCCTTTTCTCTTATTCTAGCTTACGGCCAAAGCACCCAAGAGCACCTTCCATCACTCGATAATTTTAAACAACCACATATCTTGAATCCTTACCTCAATCCAAGAACCTTTGCAGTTTGGCCCAAGTCCTAGATCATTCATCTTCAAGGACTTTCTTCAAGATCAAGCTCTAGGGGTTTTAAGGTAAAGTTATGGAAACTTCACTCTTTATCTCTTTTTCATGTTCTAGACCATGATTTGATCCATGGTCTTTCTTGTTCAAGTTTGATATGCTAATAAACTTGTGTTTTGTTTTGTTATTAAGAAGCTTTTGGTGGTGAATCACTTATTTAAGGAGCAAACCAAGGAGCTTTGGAGATTTCTCCAAGAGGTAAGAGGGAGATCCATCTTACTAACCAAGTATGGTGGTGAGAGATGAATCTTCTATTTGATGGATGGTGAATCCATGTGAGGATTCATATCCCTAGTTGTGTAATTATTTGTGGGTGTTTATGTGATTTATGTGCATTGCATCATTTATTTGTGCTTGCATGTTTAGTATAATTTTTTTTATTGCTTTTATGGTATGCTTGAAATATAATATGTTGATTATATGTTATGTATGCCATAATGATTGTTGGAAAGGAAATAAATTTTTGGTTCCAAAGACCATGAGGATTTCGGCCTCAACACCTCAAAATAGGTGTTTCAAAACTAAAATTTTCATGAATGGTAAAATTGAATGATTAAAAAGGAAAGGAAAAAGAAAAGATGGATTGGTTTCAAAGACCAAGTGTTCACGATTTTTGGAGGAATTTTAATAGTTTTGTTTGTGTAAAAACATGAATGGAACTTAGTTGATTTAGAAAGGAAAAATATAAGATGGTTTCAATGGCCGTGTATCATGGGTTTGAAGGCTTGTAATGCCTTGGTTTTATGAGACAAAGTGATTTTAAAGTGGAAATATAATTGATTAAGTACAAGGATTAAAGAAATGGAATCAAAGTGTTTTGTCACTTGAAAAATGGAATTTTCGTATATGAATGGAAAAGAGAGGTTAAAAGTGTTTGAACCTCAATTTATTTTAAAGAGGATTGATTTTTAGAATTGATTTAGAATTATAAAGAATACGTTGGTAACTTAAAATTTACTAATGTATAACTCATCATTTGGGTTATGGAGCGCGTTAGGAAATTTTAAGTTGGAAGCATTGATTTAATTCAATGAAATGGCGAATTTGTGGAATATATTGAGAAAAATGATTTCTTGAGTAAGAAATGTGGAAAAAATGATGGAAAATACTTTTCGTAACTTAAAAACGTGATTTTTAAGCTACATGATTACAAAAACAATGAAAAATCACTATGCAATTTGAAGGACGTTTAAATATTTCTACGCGACTTGGAAAGCGTTTAAATATTTTTAAGAAATTGAGAAAATGATGGAAAATCACTACGTGATTTTGAAAACGCGACAGAAATGTTGCGCAATTATGAAAAATGCGATAATATGATTTTGCGACTGAATATACAGTAGGATTACTGTTGGACTAATGTATGGATATAGTATGAGAAAATGATGAATTTTACCTATGATTGGCATTGGTGCATTGAACATGCATTGGAAAGGTCCGATGGAGTGGATAAAGCTAATTGCCTAGGAGAGATAGTACACCTCTTGAGTGGGTGCGATATGCATAGTGTAAGTCACTTGTTGACCTTGGGGGCATCGGGGTGCGGGTTGCCTACAAGGTAGTTGGTAACTCTTCTATACCGTGGGTTAGACTGATGCAACACACCGATGATCTTGACCGAGACACTATTCTTAATCAATATCTGATAAAGACTGTCATGTATATGCTAGATGTACAAATACGTATGAGAATTGTGGCACATAGTCTGAGGCATGTTGGTACCGACAGATCTTTTCGATCACTCTCTATGACTTGAGTTAGCTCCATGGAGTAGGAAATTAAGTCTATGTGCACATGCATAATTATTGAGCATTGATATCAGTATGATATTTGAACTATTGAATATTTGGATAATGTTGAAGGTATTATCGTAATTATTGTTTATGATAATTGAATGGTTGAATATTTGGAAAATATTGAGGGCATGATCGTAAATATTATTTATTACATCTGTTGTGATGATAAATAATGCTGATGGCATAATTGTAATTATGGTGTGATGTATCTGTATGATATATTGTTTATGTTATCTCTATGCTACCTTGTTGGTATTGGCATAGGTGATCTAACCTCTTTGTATGCCTATTTTGTACTGTATTTATATTGTAAAGACGCTGAACAAGGGATTGAACAAGAGGGTGAAGAGGAACAGATTCCTCCTGAGGAAGCTGAATTTTGAGAAGATGGCGACCCGGTCGAGTTTCTTCGGGTACATGCGACTACAGTTCCACGACAGGGCTGGTGCTTGGAGGCTTAGTCCCAATGAAGAGGGACTAATTTATCAAGGATTGTTGACGGTCATCATGAGCAGGATTTTTCATGGAGACTCGTTCTTTTCTGTAATTATATATGTACATGTTGAATTTTCGCTGTCAATTTGACAGTATTGGGCCGGTAGGTTTCACATCCCAACGGAGATTAGTATTGTGTCATCTGTGCGGACACTTATCCGTAGGACTTCGCATCAAGTCGGATTCCAGCCTGCTGAGGAATCTGAGGAGGACCCATCTAAGGGTTTTGCTGTTTAGTAATACTTCGACAGTATGTTAGTTTTAAGTAATATTTAAATACTTTGAGGACTATGTCTGTATATAAATAATGTTGACAGTACTTTTGTAATGTATATGATGTAGATTATTTGTGATGATGTTGTAATATTTTTATTTTTCGCTAAGTTTGTCTTATAGATATTAAGAAATTTTACAACTCGTATTTACATTACAAAACATATTTTATAATAGAAGGGGTAATTTGGTAATTAAGTAACATAAATGTGATACCCTACGGTGGGTGTTACATTAGTTAGTATCAGAGCCCAAGTTAGAGTCTTTTGGGTTTGTGGTTAGGTCTGTCTTGTTTAAGTTGTGTGATTCTCTGTGTTTGTTTTCCAAAAGAAAACAATATTGTTTGAAGATTGACCTTAACTCTTCTTTGTGTGTTCAGTTTGATTTGAGAAAACGTAATGGCTGGACGAGGAAGAGGACACGTGAATACTAGAGCAGGATTTGGAAATGTTGGCGACGATAACCAAAACATGGTTGTAGCTGTAGTTGTAACGCCCCCTTTTTGGGAGGGAACGTCACATTGTCAAATAAAGTAAAATGCGGAAATTAAATAAACAACGATTAAGACCCGGTTCATTTTAATTAATTAATGTTTAACCATGTGAGCAAACTTGGCAATATTTTTTTTTTTCATAATAATAATAATAATGATACTACGGAGTGCGGATAAAAATGACGAATAAAACAATACATAGAGATTTGCACCTGAATAGCATGCATATATATCTGGAGTTTAATGTTTCATAAATACAAGCCTGGCCATCATCAAAAAGCAAAACTATACCCACCCCAAGGGAACATGCATATACAAAATATACAGCCCAACCAAAAGAAAAGTACATCAGGCCCCCAAAAATAAAACACTGGCAGCCATCAGTAGCCACCAATGATCATCGACCCCTCAGATAAAAAGGGACCGATTCAGGATCATCAGGAGGACCCTCATCAGGATCTTCCTCATCCGAGGACTCATCCATAGGAACCACGGAGGCGCGGGACGGAGCCCGTGCGGTGGAATCAAACGAATCCTCCTGCGGAGTGTAATAAGGGAACCCCACATCTCCCACGATAGGCGGTGTAAAACTCCAGGCGTAAGCTGAGGTAGCAAGTGAGGACAGGAGCCTCATGACGTCTCCAGGCAAGTGCTATCGACACGTCTCCCACATACACGCAGCGGTCGGAGTTCAGGTTGATGTGCCAGCACTCTGGCCCCCCAAGGAAGGTCAGACGCACATCTCCCAAGAATCCGCGCATACGTGCAGACATCGTCGCAGTAGAAGTCAATCCTGTGCAGGCCAGAAGCGGGAAGGCAGGATCTTGTCTCTTCACCGTCGTCTTCGATCAGTACAGGGTGCACATAAACAGCAAATAATAGAAGCACAGGGAAAGAGGTAAGATATCCTACCATCAATACCAATACAGCAACCAAGAACCGAACGGCGCATAACGCCCACGTAGCATGTAAAGGCAATAAATAAGCTTTTAAACAGATAACCAGTCTAGCAATCATTAATAGAGGTAATGAATAATTCATAATATCCAGGCAGTTAAATTCAGACAGTCAAACATTGTGTAAACAATAATTTTCAGATGACAGATTATTCCATGATGCATGGACACAATATTCAATTTCCTACTCCATGGAGCTAGACTCAAACAGTCGGAGAGAAAGATCAGGAGACATGTATGTGACTCATTTGCCGAGGCCAGTGCTATCAATAAATTTTCTCGTGCACAATCATGGCATTGCACAGACATTCTACACTAGATCACGATATAGGACAGTGTCAAGTCCGGATCGTCGGTGCGTTTGCATCGGTTTGCCCCACGGGCAAAGGAGCTACCAACTACCCATTGTGGAGGACCCGCACCCCGACGCCCCCAAGGTCATAACAAGACCCACACTTGTCTACTCGCACCCGCACAAAGGTGTGTTCAATCTCCTAGGCAACTTGGCCTTACAACAGTCCACAAGGACATCACAATGCATAAGACACTATGCATGCTCATGTATGATCCACAATCTCATACAAATTCATAATATACCACATTTGATCAAGAGGGTGCAATGAGCAAATTTACATCCAAAAGGGACCCAATATCAACATAATATCAATCTATAATTCAAGGAACATATTTTAGGTCCATTATGGATTTCTAAAATCTCCAAGTCTTATGAAAATTATCTCATTGGTTCATTAAGGTTTATGAAATTCTCAATCTCTTGCATTCTTTGATTACTTGTAATCCGAGTAATGGGTTATGGAATCTTAACCCAAATTTTCACCTAGAGGTTGTGGCCTTCCCAAGGTTTCAAATAAATCATGTTCACATCATTAGGTCCATTTACTTGTTATTTTGATCCATGATATTTGATTCTTATAATTACCTTCCAAGTTTAGCTTATCTCCTAAGTCTTAACCACAATCCATCATAAAATTATTGTTGCAAGTTTCCTACTATTTTAATCTACGTTTGGTTACTTGATTAATTCAAGTCTTGACATCTCAAATTTGTTATCTTTTCCCCTCCTTCAAGCCCTCAAAACCGTGGCACACCATAGGGTCCTAGGTTACCAATTTTCTTCTCACTAGTTTAGTCTTCCTTTACCTAATTTGCCTAGCATTATTCTTGACACAATGTTAACCAAAATTCTGCTCCCAAAACAGCCCAAAACCGTGGCACTCACCAAGGTCCAACAACCAGAATTTTGCCCACTTGAATCAACCTTAACTACTTGATTTAATTAGCCTTGCATTGGTCAAAATTTAAGCATCATTTCCATTCATTTTCCAGCCCAAAAACAGCCCCAAACCGTGACATATTCAGGGGTATTCAGCAACCAGAATTTCCAGCAAGCAACATGAATTTCAATCACAAAATTACATGAATAATTAACCACTCAATCAACTACTCAAAGCTAAATTAAGATAACATTCAAGTAACCAATTTCAAGCAATTTCAAGAACAACCACCATGTGGTTTTTCTTCCAAAAATCAAATACAAGATTCCTAGTTGCTAAAGAGGTTGAGGAGGATTAATCTTCCTCTTACCAAGATGAAGAACCAAGAAAAATTCCAAGAGCACTCTTGATTTTCGGATTTGAAGCTCAAAAACCCTAGAAAATGTGGTCCAAGTTAGAACAATGTAATGATGTGAAAAAGAAGAAGAAAATGACCATTAAATCAAGAGAAAACCAGAAACGAAAATGGGAAGGTAAGTCTGAAAATTTTTCAGCCATGGGAGCTCACCTTCAAAGCTTGAGAAATGGTTGAAGATGGAAGCTTTCTTGAAAACTCCAAGCACAAAAGATGATGAGAAGGAGTAGGAGATCAAGAAAATATGGTTGATGTAAATTTGTGTGAATGTTGGGGTCTTGGAGGGTGGCTGGACGTGTGGTGGCTGGAAGAGGAAGAAAGAAAAGGTTGAAGAGAGAAAGAAGAAGAAGAAACGTAAAAAGGAGAAGAAAATGGTGCTTTTGGTGATAATGCCTTTAGATGTAATATTAGGATATTAGAATCAATTATTTCTCTTGAGTGGGCTGCAGATACGTAAATGAGAGAGAGAAATGGGTGACAAAAATTGGCTTCCTTTGGAAGCTACACATGTGGTCAAAGCTTGGGGTCAAAGCTTCTTAAGGAAGCTTGAATATTTAACTATTAAATTTGAATTAAAGTGATTTGATTAGACATAAGGTAGATTACATTAGGATAATGTGATAGTATTTTTATTACACACTATTATCCAATGGATAATAGTTACAGTTAACAGAAGTCAGTATTTAATTAATCTGACAGATGAATTTTTCGCTGTATCGATTTAAATGTATCTGTTAAGATTTCTCGAAAATTATGAAACCTCGTAAACTGTGTCAAGCCTCGGGTTTAGTAAGATCCCCCGTCGACTTATCCATAGTCCAAGGTTCTCAGAGAAAACATCGCGTTTCTCTCGATTACGCTTTCAGCACAAGACGCAAAACGAGGAATATATTAAAATATTCGACGGTTCCGAAAAATTCCCAGAAAATTCTCAAAAATTGCAAATATTATAAAACGACTATCCGTCATATAATTTTCTAATTTTTGAAGCACTACAGTCGTTTTCACGACTCTGCTCGAGTTTCACGCAGAACGAGGAATATATCAAAAAAATTCGTCATTTCCGAAAAATTCCAGAAAAATTCACATAAATCACAAATATTGAAAAATGACTATTCATGGTGAAATAATCAATTTCCGGAGTGTTACACTGGTCTCAGCAATTCTCAGCCCAGTGTGCACGTAAAACGAGAAATATATTAAAATATTCGTCGTTTCCGAAAAATTCCAGAAAAATTCCTTAAAATCAAGAATATTATAAAACTATGATTTATGATCAAATATGTATTTTTCGGAATGTTACAGTAGTAGCAATGCAACAGATGGCTGATGTCGTTGTATAACAAAACCAAAGAGAAACTAAGGATGCTCAAAGTTTGTTGGAATTTCGTAGAAATAATCCACCAAAGTTTCGTGGAGAATTTGACCTAGAAAAAGCTTATCTGTGGATCAAAGAACTAGAGAAGATATTTGAAGGTATGGGTTGTACCAATGAGCGAAAGCTTACTTTTGCAACTTTTGTACTAGTAGGAGATAGAGAAGACTAGTGGGTAGGAGCCCGAAGATTGTTACAAGCTAAGGGAAGAGTTGTGATGTGGCAGCTCTTTAAGCAAAAATTTCTGGGGAAGTATTTCCCAGCCAGTGTTCGTCATGCTAAGGAGATGAAATTACTTAGTTTGAGGCAAGGGGTGATGTCCATAAGCAAATATGCTGCAAAATTCAAAAGCTTGTCTAAGTTTTCGAGGTATTTTCAGATGCACCCGGATGAGGAATGAAAGTGTAGAAAATTTGAAGAGGGGTTGAAACTTGACATTAAGCGAGCTGTAGCAACCTTGGGAATTGAACAGTTTCCAGAATTGTTAGACAAGTGTCGTAAGGTTGAGGAGATTGATCATCAACAAGAGGCGGGGAATATAAACTTTGGACCTACACGGTTCCAAAGAGGAAATGGTAGCGGTGGCAACTGTTATCAGTAGAAATCGTATGCCAAACCGGCAGGGGGTCAGACTTGGCAGCAATCTTTTGGGAGAAGTTCTAGTGGTAGCAAGGCAAGTCAAGCTGGAACTCTTACGACCAAATGCTTTAAGTGTGGAAAGGATCATCTCACTAAAGATTATCAACATAAAGGACTTATCTATTATAGATATGGTAAACCTGGACATTTTTCCAGAGAATGTGATCAGTTGAAGGCGGAACCATCGGTGGGAAGTGTCCGTACTGCGAGGCCACAAGCAGTTGGTCGTGTGTATACCATGAGCGGGGAAGAAGCTGCGAAGTCAGAGGACTTGATTATGGAGAAGTGTGCCATCAAAGGTAATCCTTTAACAATGTTATATGATTTGAGTGTTGCTACTCTTACTGATAAGCCTGTTATTACTATAAAAGTATGTTTGAATTGTCCTGTCTGTGTTAGGGATAGAATCTTTTATGTGGACTTGATTTATTTGCCTCTTTCCAAGATTAATGTAATCTTAGGAATGGATTGGTTGTCTTCTAACCATATCCTAATAGATTATTCTAGTAAGACGTTAGTATTTCCTGAGGCTAAGGATTCTAGATTCCTAACGGCTACTCAAGTGGAAACTTGTTTAAAGGAAGGAGATCAAGGGTACTTATTGATATTTTCTTTGGAGGTTCACTGTGAAGATGTCTTGAAGGATATTTTTGTCGTGAATGAATTTCCTGAGGTATTTCCTAAAGATATACCTGGACTACCACCAGAAAGAGAAATTGAGTTTGCTATTGATTTAGTACCCCTGGAGCTGGACCTATATCTATGACGCCTTACAGAATGTCGCCAGTAGAGTTGGCAGAGCTTAAGAAACAACTAGAGGATTTATTGAAAAAGTAATTCGTGAGAGCAAGTGTGCTACCATGGGGAGCTCCAGTATTGTTGGTAAAGAAGAAGGATGGGACTTCTGGTCTATGTGTAGACTGAGTATGCATCCAGGAGCCACAAAGATGTACCAAGATTTGAAACAGTTATATTGTTGGCAAAGAATGAAGAAGGATGTTGCTGAATATGTATCATCCTATTTAGTTTGTCAGAAGGCTAAGTTGGAACATCAAAGACCATCTAGAATGTTGCAACCTTTGCCTATTCCTAAATGGAAATGAGATGACATATCAATGGATTTCGTAACTGGACTACCAAAGACTCGGAAAGGTCATGATTCTTTTTGGGTAATTGTTGATCGGCTTACTAAGTCAACGCACTTTTTTTGGATTAATATTAAGTACTCAATAGAAAAGTTGGCCTAAGAGTACATCAATAAAATTGTTAGACTTCATGGTGTACCATCCAGTATTATTTCGGATCGAGATCCAAGATTTACATCTAGATTTTAGAATAATTTGCAAGAAGCGATGGGAACAAAGCTACGTTTGAGTTCTGCTTACCATCCACAGATAGATGGTCAGTCAGAAAGAATGATTCAGTCATTAGAGGACTTGTTGAGAGCTTGTGTTCTAGAACAAACTGGAGGTTGGGATGAGTTCTTACCATTGATAGAATTCACCTACAATAATAGTTTTCATTTGAGCATAGGAATGGCACCCTATGACGCATTGTATGGGAGATGATGCAGAACGCCGTTATGTTGGTATCATGATGGTGAAAGTGCTATGGTAGGACCATAATTTGTACAACAGATAATTGAGAAAGTGAAGATGATTCAAGACAAGATGAGGACAACTCAAACTCGGTAAAAGAGTTATGCTGATAAAAGGAGAAGACCGCTTGAGTTTGAGGAAGGTGACTATGTATTTTTGCAAGTGACACCTATGACTGGGGTTGGACGAGCACTTAAGTCTAAGAAGCTCACTCCAAAGTTTATTGGGCCGTATCAAATTCTACGACGGGTAGGTTCGGTAGCTTATCAGATTACGTTACCACCTTTACTATAAAATCTTCACAATGTATTTCACGTATTGCAATTGTGGAAGTACATTTCTGATCCCACTCATTTTATTGAACCGGATGCGGTACAACTGAAGGAGAATTTAACCTATGAAACGTTTCCAGTTAAGATTGAGGATCAAAGGACGAAGCAACTTCGAGGTAAGGAGATTTCATTGGTTAAAGTAGTTTGAAACGATGTAAGCAGTGAAGCTACATAAGAGTTGAAAGATAAGATAAAAGAGCAATATCCATATTTATTTTGAGGGTGTGAAATCAAGTTTCGAGGATGAAACTTCTTTTTAGAGGAGGAGAGTTGTAACATCCCAAATTTTCTAACTATTTGACAGTAATAACAGAATTCTACTGTTTAGTGATTTTTGTATACTGTAAAATTATTTTGAGTATTCCGTGAATACATTTGATCGTTTTGTGTGATTTACTCTATGTCAGGAAAATAATAATTTTCGGGCCGGAGAAAATCTTACGTATTTTATTTATATCTGTCGATTCTGAATTAATTTTTCAAAACTTATTTGATTTTCATGAATTTCATAATATTTATGATTTTAGTGAACTTTTGTGAGATTTTATATTTTCTTGATTATTTTAATATTATTCTAGGGTTGTATGCAGGCCCGGGGCAGGTCCGGAAAAATGAAAATTTGTCTATGGCCAGAAAATTTTATACTGTTGAGACGGGGACAGGGGATCTTACTAAACTCAAATCTAGAAATAGTTTTCAAAATTTTCTTTTACGATATTGTACTATATTTAATTATCGAGCAATAAAAATTACAGTAAATAATTATCCGTAGGGTAATAGCAGATAAAAATAAATATTATACTACCTAGTCAATTTTAGTGGTTATGACAGCTTTATGACGGACCAATAGGAAACAAGCTTGGTGAGGATGGCTTTTAATATCCACCATTCATTTAATCAAGGGTGGAGATTGGTCTCACAAAGTGGCTAGGACCATTTGTGGCCATTGGATGAAAAGTATGAAGAGTAAATCTTGACCTTTCATTTTGGAGATACATCTAATGGCTAGGATTGCAAGGAGGAAAGATCCAATGGCTAACAATGCCCAAAATGGTGGCTAATGAACTTGAACACAACCCTAGAGAACAAGGGGGGGTTCAGTTTTTGAAGACCATTTAGCTATAGGAAGCTTTTCATTTCATGCAAATTAGTCATCTTTCTCATTACCAAAATCCTAAAGCTCTCAATTTTTTTTCTCCTTTTCTCTTATTCTAGCTCACGGCCAAAGCACCCAAGAGCACCTTCCATCACTCTATAATTTTAAACAACCACATATCTTGAATCCTTACCTCATTCCAAGAACCTTTGTAGTTTGGTCCAAGTCCTAGATCATTCATCTTCAAGGACTTTCTTCAAGATCAAGCTCTAGGGGTTTTAAGGTGAAGTTATGGAAACTTCACTCTTTATCTCTTTTTCATGTTCTAGACCATGATTTGATCCATGGTCTTTCTTGTTCAAGTTTGATATGCTAATAAACTTGTGTTTTGTTTTGTTTTTAAGGAGCTTTTGGTGGTGAATCACTTGTTCAAGGAGCAAATCAAGGAGCTTTGGAGGTTTCTCCAAGAGGTAAGAGGGAAATCCATCTCACCAACCAAGTATGGTGGTGAGAGATGAATCTTGTATTTGATGGATGGTGAATCCATGTGAGGATTCATATCCATGGTTGTGTGATTATTTGTGGGTGTTTATGTGGTTTATGTGCGTTGCATCATTTATTTGTGCTTGCATGTTTAGTATAATTTTTTTATTGCTTTTATGATATACTTGAAATATAATATGTTGATTATATGTTATGTATGCCATAATGATTGTTGGAAAGGAAATAAATTTTTGGTTCCAAAGACCATGAGGATTTCGGTCTCAACACCTCAAAATAGGTGTTTCAAAACTAAAATTTTCATGAATGGTAAAATTGAATGATTAGAAAGGAAAGGAAAAAGAAAAGATGAATTAGTTTCAAAGACCAGGTGTTCACAGTTTTTGGAGGAATTTTAATGGTTTTGTTTATGTAAAAACATGAATGGAACTTAATTGATTTAGAAGGAAAAATATAAGATGGTTTCAATGGCCATGTATCACGGATTTGAAGGCTTGTAATGCCTTGGTTTTATGAGACAAAGTGATTTCAAAGTGGAAATATAATTGATTAAGTACAAGGATTAAAGAAATGGAATCAAAGTGTTTTCTCACTTGAAAAATGGAATTTTCGTATATGAATGGAAAAGAAAGGTTAAAAGTGTTTGAATCTCAATTTATTTTAAAGAGGATTGATTTTTAGAATTGGTTTAGAATTATAAAGAATACGTTGGTGACTTAAAAACGCCGAATTTGAGAAAAACGCCAGAAAATATTATTTAAGGGGGTTTTTATGAGAAAATGGGAATTTAAAGTCCAATTTGTGTTTTAAACTTGAAAAGTTTCAAAAATTGAATTTAGAATGTTAAGAAATATTTTATACAGTGAAAAATGATAGAAAAACCTTACGCATTTCAAAAATGTAGATTTTTGAACTACGCGATTTAGAAAACGTCAAAATATTTGTACGCGATTGAGAAAACATTGAAAAATATTTACGCGATTTGAAAACACAACAGAAATGTTGTGCGATTGTGAAAACACGAATGAAAATACAGTAGAATTACTTTTGGGCCAATATAGTGGACCCAAAATTATGAGTTATGATTTTGGCTTGTAATTGGCATATGTGCATCAATCATGCATTGTGAATGTCCGGTAGACTATGTTAAGGTCGATGGCCTAGGAGTTGAATTACATCATTGTGCGGGTGTGATAGGCATAGTGTAGGTCACTTGTTGACCTTGGGGGTATCAGGGTGCGGGTTTTCCACAATGGGCAGTTGGTAGCCCCTCTGTACTGGGGATCAAACCGATGCAACACACCGACGATTCGGATGGAGACACTATTTTTAATCAAGATCTGGCGTAGATTGTCGTGTAAAATGTCTGATGTGCAAAAATGATGAAAATTATAGCACTTGATATGAGGCAACCGAGATATAGACAAATCTTCTAGATCATTCTCTCCGACTTGTGTTTAGCTCCATGGAGTAGGAAATTAGGTCAGTATGCATGTGCATAGTTTGTATATATATATCTTTAGGACATTTTACTTGTTAATATTGATTAATGCTTGATGCCATGAATATATTCATTATTTACTATATCTGTATGACATTACTGTCATTCCTATCTCTCTATTGCTATAATGGTTGATGCAAATTAAAGGATACAAACCCAAGTATAGGTTGTCTCAAGTAATAAATTTCTCGGGAGTCCGAGGTCGATATATAGGGAATTGATGAAGAAAAATTCTGAGGTAAGGAAAGACTTTGTCACAACAACAAAGATATTAAAACTTGTTCACAATTAAATTAAAGAACTTGCTTGGGCTAGGGGATCCACTTTTGGTAATAAATTAAGGACAAGATTACCCTAATAGGTAGCCAAGGCTACCTTTTATAGAGCATCACAAGCAAAAGATGACAATGAGTGGGACAATGAGTGGGTGGATAATTAAGTGGATGATTGAGGAGTAGGTGGATGATTGCAAAAAATGCTTGTCTTCACTTGCATAAAATAATTTGGTGCCAAACTCGTGCTTGCTGATAGATTCTCAGAAAGTGGCCTTAATGAAAGTTGTAGGCCTTTGTCTTGGCTATCAAATTCCTACTTGAACCATCCAATTTGACCTCTTACAGCCCAAGATATGACCCAATCATTGCAATTGCTCAAGCCTAATTTCAGCTCATCTCTTCTGACTTGCCAACCTAATATGACCTACTAAACATTAGAATCTCGAAAAGTGTTCTTCATAAAAGTTGTAGATTTGGGTCTTAACTATCAATAGTAAAAATTTTAGCTTATCATCATTCCTACAGCCCAAGATATAGTCTGATGAGTACACAGAGGTCAAGCTATCAAGATCAACACTCTAGTTCTTGCTCCAACTCCAATTTGAGTTATCCAAGCTTGTGATATGCCTCTTGAAGTCTTCATGAAAGTTGTAGGGAATATTCTTAGCTTTCATACAAGACTAAAATCACATGAATCCACATATGTAACTCAAATTATAGCTAATTTACTGAGCACTGTCGAAGAGATAAATTAAGGCTAATTCATGCAATAATTCTTTCAATGATCCAATTAGGTCCAATATCATAGAATGTGACACCCAACTTAATTAAACCTAATTGAACCTTAAGAAGTCCAGTGAGAGGGTTATAAAATGTATAAAATATATTGTTATCAAATTCCCCCACACTTAGCTTTTGCACTCTTAGGCAAAACACATAACACCAAAGCTAGGGAATAAAGAAAAACGACACAGACTCAAAAACTAAAAACTCTAAAAAACTCGATGAAACAAGAAGAGCAACTAGAAA
The DNA here is from genome assembly GCA_029884605.1 of Ormosia emarginata. NCBI lineage: Eukaryota > Viridiplantae > Streptophyta > Magnoliopsida > Fabales > Fabaceae > Ormosia > Ormosia emarginata. The sequence continues at coordinate 8,723,151 of JAQQTP010000074.1, forward strand.
TTCAAGGGATCAAAGCATTAATAAGGTAACATTTCTTCACATCTCAAACCAACAAGCAAAGGAAACTTCAGTTGAAAAGAATGATAGATCCTTATAGAATTCACTCTCAATTTCTCAAGTGTTTAAAAGGTAAGTATTTCACTCTATTCAACCTATGAACAATTGTACTACTATAAGCTTGCTTATCTTCTACTTCTCCGCTACTCAAAACACATGCACACAAAAATCAAGAGGACTTTATTCAAGGTTGTAATGGGGCCATGGTAAAGGAGAGGGGATAATATGGATATGAGAAGATAAATACCAAAGAGAATAAAAGAGTATTATGATACAGTTATAGTGGAGAAGATGTTTGAGAACATTCATCATAAAGGATAGTGACCAATATTTGACTAATATTTTGTTAAAGATCAATCCCAAATTAGTGAGTTGAATTCATTGTTGGCATGAACTTTCTCCTTCACTTCTTGTTGTTTCCAAGCATCCATCTTTATTCTAGGTATGGATATGTCACATGGTGTATCAGGAGACTTTGATAATTCTTTGATTATAGTGGTGGTAAGCTCTTTCTTTCTTTTTTTTTTTTATTTTTATCATTTTGCACACACACCCCCACACTTGTTCAAGAACAAGGCCAATGTTCTCTTATTCCCTAAGGTTGGGTAAAAACATGTTTTTTTTAAAAGGCACGTAATGAGCTAAAAATAAGGATTGATCAAATAAGCTCAAAGGGGTTACACAAGGGAAAATATGCAAGGACGGCAATTCGGTCAAAGTAACTATTTCAAAATGCCCCAATCATATTTATGTATGCATGTGAAAATGTAACCTCAAAAAGAATCAAAGCAAGTTCTAGAGTAACAATTTCATGAGTGAAAAAAAATCACACAAGAAAGAAGAGAATGGTACATATATTTAATCCATTCATCAATAGGCTTAGAATCTCACAATGCATATTTCTATCATTCTCAATCTGTCAATCAACATCCATAGCCAAACATGTGAAATTTAAGACAGAAGACAATTTATTCAACCATGCTATGATCCCTAAATTTCAATTGCTTTAAAGGACGTGAGAATTTATTCACTTGAATCATTCAAAAGAAATCAAATGATAAAACTTTGTTACTTCCACAAATCATCACAGAATAATTACTTCCCCAATCTAAATGCGTCTCAAGAGTAATTTACTTCAAAAGTAAAATTACTCCTTACTTTGTCATCCTTAATTCGTTTTGTTGTAGGTTTCTGACATTCATATCACTAAACATGCTTCCCGATTTATATGCATCTCATGAGTAAAATTACTCCTTACACTGCAATCATTAATTAGTTTAGTAAGTTTATGACAATCATATCATACTTCCCTAAAAGAAATTTTTTTTTTTGGAAACTATCCTTCCCCACAACCAGATCACAACATTGTCCTCAATGTTAAAATATAGATAAGTAAAGGATATAAGAGATTACCTGTTGGAGAAATCTGACACAAATTTACATAGAAACAAAGTACGATAAATAAAATCAAAGGTAAAGGAAAGTTATAAACGAAGTGTCAGATCTGGCTTTCTTTTCATGTTGCTTCTCTCACTGCTTCTGGCTGACTAATCTATCTAAGCTATTGCTAGATTAGGTTTATAAACAAAAGCTTCTAATTTATCAATCAACTCATCAACAGTGGAAGCAGAGATAAGAAGTAGTCTTGCCACAGGTGTGATAAATTTATGTTCTATAGCTTTGTTAAGAAAAATTAACAAAAAATTAAAGAAATTATTTACATTTAACAAACCTATGGGTTTATGGTGGATGTTCAGTTGGGCCCAAGAGACAAATTGAAAAACTTCTTCCAAAGTACCAAAACCACCTAGTAAGGCAATGAATGCATCAGAGTTGTCAAACATTATCTTCATTCGTTCATGCATAGATGATACCTTAAGTTCCTCCCCAATTGTCTTTTCAGTGATGTTCTGTTGAGTTAAAGGTCCAGGAGTGACACCTAAAACTTGACTGCCTCCTATATATGCAGCAAGTGATACAACCCCATTAACCTACGGCAACCCCCCATATACAACATGAATATTCCTCGCAGTAAGTATTCAACTAAAAGTGGTTGCTGCATTTACAAACTCCAAACCCTTCCCATACTTAGTCCCACAAAATACACAGATATTTTTTAAGTTGTCGAATAGAAACACTTTCCATTTCTATACTCACATTCCCTTTGAATGATTCTGAGTTAGAGGAAAATGGAGAAAATGGAGTGTTTAAATAGGAAAAGGAATGAAAAGGGTAATAGTAGTACTTATAAGGGTAGGTTGTCTGTTGTCAAAAAAGTTTGAAATTAAGAAACACAAAATCTTTTTTTTTTGTGTTTTTGTTTTTTAGTTTTTTTTTGAACTTCAAGAAAACCATCAGGGTAAAGAAGTCTAGAAACCCCTTAAGGACCCTACTCAAAGGATCGTTTGTGCAAAACCAAAATATAGCAAAATCATATAAAGATAAAAGAAATATAATAGCAAATGATGACATACTTTTATGTACAGTTTTCATGGCGTATCTTTATACTGCATGTCATGAATGCAGTAATACCAAGACGACTTAGCCAATCTTGGAATTATTCTCCCTCCTGTTTGTGGAATATATTGGATTGAGCTACGACACAACTAATTAAAGTGCGTAAATCTGACAGCTACCACCTAAGGACCATAGCTCGTGAGAGGTCGCTGGAGAGCCCATGGCATTAAATCACAAGATCCAGCTCAGTTGCATAGTCACGCGAGTATGCCAACACAGGGTGCTTCTATCTACCCATCATCACAGCTTGCCTAGAAGGTAAACTTTGGGACACTGAGAACGGCTCTCTACAGAGCATGACACACGAACCTTATTTATATAGTGGTGTGTGAAGGTCTCCTCTTGAGTATATGAAAAGACAGACATCCATCCAGGGCTCCTAATCTAATTAAAGACTAAGTTAAATTGAAGTTTCGTCCTCCTTTTCTTATTTTTGTCTCTCTCTTTCTTTTTTTTTCTTTTTTTTTGAAGAAGATAATATGTACATCTTGTTGTAGTTGTGGCTCACATCTTCCTCTGGTTTTACATCCAGTAACAACTTAAATGCCTTCTATGAGTCGAGGATAAGCTTCCCATCTAATTTTCTTATAAATTGGCGAACAGGATCTTTTAGAGTTAAATTCCCAAGACTGTAACATTTTTGTTCATCCTTGAAGAGATTCCACAAATTAAGAAGTTTACAATGCACAAACCTACAAGAATGCGTCTCAAGAGTCAATAAGATATCATCCAATGATTCCTTACTCAGTCCATTCTTAATGAAAAATATTTTATCTTCTCTGTTTGTGAAAACCATCCCCAAAGAATGACATCACTTGTTACAATTCCATCGTATACATTTGTGATAGACTTGTAACCTTTTTATTATTCTCTTTTTAGAATGCGAACTTCTACCAAGACCTGACATGTATGAGTCAAATGAAATTGAAGATCACTTGCTAGTCGAACCTTTGCTTCAATTATCCAGCATATATCTTCCGGCATACCCTTGTGCATTAACAGTCTCAATCTTTCACATCTAGCTTTGTAGATTTTTGTCAGAGCATTTTGAGGGAGGGAAGGAAAATGTTTTCTTAAATTTAAGAGAATGGCATCCATTTTAAAGGAGAAGGATTCAGTTATTATGGGAAACTGAAAACAAACTGACTCAAGAGCCACAGAGTACCTTTATCCGCCACTTAACCGGGAACACAAATAACTACAAAAATAAGGCAACAAAATTAGAATAAATTCTATTTATAACAAGGATCAGAAAGAAAGATGAATTCTACCTCATCAACTTGGTTTTTCATAAATGGTTTGAGTCTTTGTCCATTGACTTTAAACACATTACCATTCCTAGGATTCTCAATACTATGGCCCCATGAGGATACACATGTTTGACAACAAAAAGACTATTCCACCTAGATCTTAATTTTCCAAGGAATAGGTACAGACGAGAATTATAAAGCAGAAATTTTTGATCAATTTCATAATATTTTCTCAAAACTGACTTGTCATGAAAAGCTTTTGTTCTGGCTTTATAAATCTTTGAGTTTTCATATGCATTATTTCTCAATTCCTCAAGTTCATTTAATTACAATTTGTGTATCTTCCAAGCATCATCAAGGTTTATGCTGACAACTTTAATAGCCCAAAATGCTTTATGTTCCAATTCTACAAGCAAGTGACAAGGTTTCCCATAGACTAACTGATAGGGTGACATGCCTAAAGATGTTTTGAAAGCATTACGGTAAGCCCAAAGTGCATCATTTAGTCTTAAAGACCAATCTTTACAATTTGGGTTAACCATTTTTTTCAAAATTTGTTTAATCTCCCTATTTGCCAATTCAACCTGTCCAGTTGTTTGAGGGCGATAAGGGGTGGTATTTTTGTGTGTAATACCATATTTCTTCATTAAAGATTCAAATGGTTTATTACAAAAATGTGTTCCCTCATCACTGATGATAGCTCAAGGGATTCCAAGTCGATACAAGACATTTTTTTTTAAAAATTTGAGAACAGTTTTATGATCGTTGTGTCGGTATGGAATCGCCTTAATCTATTTTGAGACATAATTAACTGCAACCAAAATATACACAAATCTAAATGAGGATGGAAATGGGCCCATGAAATCAATTCTCCAATAATAAAAAATTTTAATGACAAGGATAGGGTTCAGAGGCATCATGTTTCTTTTTGAAATGGAGCCTAATTTCTGACAGTTTTTATAACTTTTGCAAAAAGAATAGCAGTCCTTAAATAAAGTGGGCCAATAAAATCTGTACTGCAAGATTTTCACAGCTGTTTTCTTTAAAGAAAAATGACCTCCATATGCTTCTGAGTGACAAAATTTAATGATACTAGCTACCTCACTGTCGGGCACACATCTCCAAAAGATTTGGTCAGGACAATATTTGAACAAGTATGGGTCATCCCAATAAAAATTTTTCACCTCTATCAAAAATTTCCTTTTGTCTTGGTGCGTCCATTGAGGCGGCATCTTTCTTATTACAAGAAAGTTGACTATGTTAGCAAACCAAGGCATGGAATTGATAGAAAATTAAAATTTATTGAGAAAAGAATCATTGATGGGTGTGTTATCAAAAGGTGAGCCTGTTGTAAGTCTAGACAAATGATTTGCGACAACATTTTCGGCTTTTTTCTTATCTTTTATTGTAATGTTGGATTCTTGAAGCAACAAGATCCACCGTATCAATCTTGGTTTGGCATCCTGCTTAGGCATTAAATATCTAATAACAGCATGATCGGTGAAAATCATAATAGAAGAACTAATTAAATACAATCGAAATTTGTCCAGTGCAAATATTACTGCAAGTAGTTTTTTTTCAGTAGTGGTGTAATTCATTTGTGCACTATTTAAAGTTCTACTTACGTAACAAATCACATGAGGCTTACCTTCCTTTCTTTGGCCTAAAATAACGCCCACAGCAAAATCATTAGCATCACATATTAACTCAAAAGGCAAAGACTAGTCAAGAGATTGCATGATAGGAGTAGATGTCAGATGACCAATTAATTTTTCAAAAGATTTTTGACATTCTTGAGTCCAATCAAATGGTGCCTCTTTCAACAGAAGATTACATAATGGTCTAGATATGGCACTAAAGTCCTTAATGAATCTTCTGTAAAATCCTGCATGTCCTGAAAAGGAACGAACTTCTCTGACTATTTTTGGGGAAGGCAAATGGGCAATTAATTCAACTTTGGCATTATCAACTTCAATTTCTTTAGAAGATATCACTTGACCTAACACTATTCTTGAGGTAACCATGTAATGACATTTTTCCTAGTTTAACACAAATCATTTTTCTTTGCATCTTTTAAGAACTTTTTCCAAATTATCAAGACAATTTTCAAAAGAATTTTCAAAAACTGTCAGTTCATCCATGAAAACCTCTAAATAATGCTTAATCATGTCACTAAAAATACTTAGCATGCATATTTGGAATGTTGCTGGAGCATTACAAAGGCTAAAAGATATTCTTCTATATGCAAAAATTCCAAAGAGACATGTAAAAGTGATCTTTTCTTGATCTTCCAATGCAATTGGTATTTGATTATAACCCGAATAACTATCAAGAAGACAGTAGTATGGATGTCATGTTACCCTTTCCAAAATTTGATCAAGAAATGGCAAGGGGAAATGATCTTTCCTAGTAGCAGCATTCAATTTTCTAAAATCAATACACATACGCTAACTAGATGAGACTCGCGTAGGTATTAATTCACCTTTTCATTTTCAACCACTGTTATTCTATATTTATTAGGCATAACTTGTGTAGGGCTTACCCATTGGCTATCAGAGATAACATAAATAATTCCAACATTAAGCAATTTAAGAACTTCAGCTCTAACTACCTCTTTCATGTGTGGATTTAATCTTCTTTGAAGTTATTGAGATGTTTTAGCATTATCCTCTAAATGTATTCTATGTGTACATATTAATGGATTAATGTCTTTTATGTCATTTAATGTCCATCCAATTGCACTTTTATGCCTTTTAAGTACTTTTGTTAACATACATTCTTGTTCTTCAGTAAAGGATGAGGAAATTACAATTGGAAAGCTTTGCTCTTCTCCCAAAAAATGTATACTTCAATCCAGCAGGTAATGGCCTTAGTTCCAGTGTGGGTACTTCTTCATGGGTATTATCATTCTTGGGTTTTAGTTCTTTAAATCTTGGCTTCCATCCCTTGTACTCCATTACCTGTGTACAATCAAGCAAAAAGCATATTTCAGAGATATCATCATTTAATTACATGCCTGAATCAAATTGACTAAACAAATTTCTAATGGATCAGAAGAACTCCTTGTTTGAAAATGATAATCTACGATAGCTTCAATTCCTTCAACTTCCTCCTTTTCATCAAGAACTTCTTGTGGTTGCTTACACATGTTAAAAACATTGAGCTCAAGTGTCATATTTCCAAAGGTTAGCTTCACCACTCCATTTCTACAATTTATTAAAGCATTAAATGTTGCTAAAAATGGACGGCCTAAAATAACAGGAATTGACTTGCAACTATCAGCCATAGGTTCATTATCCAAGACAATAAAATCTGCAGGATATATGAATTTATCAACTTGCACCAACACATCTTCCACTATTCTTCTTGAAATTTTAATTGATCTATCAGTAAGTAGAAGAGTTACAAAAGTTAGTTTTAACTCACCCAAGTTGAGTTACTGATAAACTAAATATGGAAGCAAATTGACACTAGCACCAAAATCAAGTAAAGCTTTTTCAATTTTATGTTCTCCAATAATGCATGAAACTGTAGGATAACCAGGATCTTTATATTTCAAAGCATTGTTTTCAAATATTTGGTATAAGAAGGAATTTGTTTGATAGCATCTAACAGAGGGATATTGACCTTCACTTGTTTCAAAATTTCAAAAATTTCAGTGTTATGGTTCAATTTCCTTGAATTGTTTAATGCTTGAGGAAATGGGGGTGCATGCGAGAGTTTGATCAACTTCTTCATTTTCTTAGGGAATTGGTTCATCATCTTTTTCACAAGGTTCATGAATTTTTTTTCAACAACCTTTCCACTCCTAAGAGTTATCACTGACTTAACTTGATCTATTTGTTGGTTTTCTGAACTACCCTCATTTAGACTGTATTGACCCTTGGGATTTGGTTAAGGTTGAGAAGGAAGTTTTCCTTTCTCATGAATGATGAGTGCAGAAGAAAGTTTAACAAGAGTTTCTTTTATGTCAATCATGGTTTGATTGTTTTGTTTATTAATGGCCTCTTGCTTTCCTATGAATGCATGTAGTGTTTCTTCAAGGTTTTTCCTATATGGTGGGACATAAGGTGCATATCCATGAGAATTTTGAGAGCTCTATTGTGCCTGAGGAGGTGGTAGTTGCACAAATTGTGACTGATTATTATTCCTCTAGGTGAAGTTCGAGTGATTTCTCCATCCCAGATTGTATAAATCTGAAAAAGAAGAAGTAAATGACTTTTTAAAATTATTCATTGCATTTACTTGCTCATGTACAACTTCTTTAAAAACAGGAATCTTAGGACATTCATGTGTTGAGTGTCCTAAGTTATCACAAATGCCACAAATTTCTTCATTTTGCACAGATTTGATTTCTTTTGCTTTTCCTAATTCCATGGCTTCAACCTTTCTAGCCAAACTGGCAAACCTAGCATTTAGATCTTCCTCTTGACTAAGGTGATATTTTCTTTTATTAGTGTAACACCCCAAAATTTAGCTATTTGACAGTAATGATAAAATTATACTGCTTTGCAATTTCTGTCTACTGTAAAAATATTTTGACTGTTCCGTGATTTTATTTGATCGTTTTGTGTGATTTGCTCCGTGTCAGGAAAATAATAATTTTCAAGCAGGGAAAAATCTTTACGTATTTATTCGGAGCTGGGGAATCTTACTAAACTCAATTCCGAGAGATACGTGTCATAATCTTTCAATTTTTAGAAATTATCTGCGAAATAAAAATATACTGTATTTTTATTTTACAGTGGACAAATATTTACTGTGATGACTCAGGACACTCAACACATATATTGTCAAATTTGATGGTTATATATTGAACCAATAGGAATCAAGTCTTCATTTGATAAACTAATTAGAAGTAGTCATCTTTGATGAACCAATAAGAGAGTTATAGAAATAAGATCAACTAATAAGATTGAGTCAACATTTGTGGCAAAGACTTTTCAAGAGTAACTAATAAAAATTGGTCAACAAAAGTGACAACCAATAGGAAACAAGTTAGTAACCACCCAACCAATGGAGATTAGTCAACAAAGAGGGCTTGACTTTGATTTATACCCTTGGATGACAAGACTTAGTGGAGAAGTTTTGAACATCAACCATTGATCTAATCAACGGTTGAGAAACAAACTTAATGAAGAAGCCTTGGATGATCACCATTGATTTAATTAATGGTGTGAGAGTAAGCTTAGTTAGGAAGCTTTGGATGTTCACCATTGATCTAATCAATAGTTATAAAGACAAGCTTACTAAGGAAGTTTAGGATATCCACCCTTGATTTAATCTATGATGGAGATTGGTCTCATAAAATGGCTAGGATCTTTTGTGACCATTGGATGGAAAGTATGTAGAGAAGATCTTGACCCTCCAAATTTTAAGATGCATCTAATGGCTAGGATTTCATAGAGGAGAGATCTAATGGCTTAGATTTGATCATATCACTTGGAAGCTTCTACTAAAGATCAACCAATGATTTAATCAATGGCTATTGATGCCTAAAATGGTGGCTAATGTATTTGGACAATTCTTTAATGTACAAGGGGGGAGGTCACGGTTTTGAAGGCATAATTAGCTATAGGAAAATTTCATTTCATTTCTATTACTCTTCTTTAACATTTCCTAAGCCAAAGCTTCACAAAGAAATTTTCTCTCAACATAGCTCATGGCCAAGAGGCCAAGATCCTACTATCACTCTTCAAAAATTTCAACTAACCTTATTTCTTGAATCCTTACATCAATCCAAGTATCTTTGTAGTTGGAGTCTTGATCAAAATCATCCATCTTCAAGGAGTTCTTTCAAAGCCAAACACAAAAACTCTTGCCTTTCTCTTCCACCAAGCTCACGGCCAACCACCATAGAAATACCTTCCAAGCTTCAATAATTCTAAATAACCCTAGATCTTGAATCTACGTGGTATTCTAAGGAACTTTCATGTTGGAGACTTTCCCCAATTCTTCCATCTTCAACCTTGTTCTTCAAGCTAAAGATTGAAGCTTTATAGGTGAAGTTCATTAATCTTCACTTTTCTTTTGATTTTCAAGGTTCTAACCATGATTCTAATCCATGATTTTCTTATTCAAGCCTTATATATATTGATTATGTGTGTTTACTTTGATTTTTAAGAAGCTCTTAGTGGTGAAGGACTTGTACAAGAAGCAAAGCAAGGAGCTTTGGAGGTTTCTCCAAGAGGTATGAGGGAGATTACCCTCATCAACCAAGTATGGTGGTGAGAGATGTGTTTGTTTGTTAAGGATGGTGAATCCATGTGAGGGTTCATTATTCATGGTTGTGTAATTATTTTTGAGTGTTTATGTGTTTTGAATTATTTGTTTATGCCTTGTATGTTTTGCATGGTTTACTGCTTTGTTTATGGTATGCTTATGATAGATATGATGTGAACATATTATGTATGTTGTGATGGAAGTGAACAAGGAAAATAATTTTTGGTTCTAATGACCAAGAGGCTCACGGCCTCAACACCTCAAAAATAGGTGTTTCCAAATTAAGATTTTCATGAATGGTAAAATTGAATGATTTGAAGGAAAAGGAAAAGAAAAGATATGATGGTTCCAATGACCATGTAGTTACGGTTTTGTGAGTTTGAAAATGGTTTTACTTTATGTAAAATTTTGATTTAGAAATGAAAAGTTAATTGATTTAGTACAAGAAATTTATAAAAAGGATTTAAGAAATGGAAGAGAAATACTTTGTCACTTGAGAGATGAAGATTTCGTTGATGAAAGAAAAAGAGAGGTTGAAAGTGTTTGAAACTCAACTTATTTTAAAGAGAATTGAGTTTTAGAATTGATTTATAATTATGGAGAATACGTTGGTGACTTGAAATTTACTAACATATAGCTCACCCGTTAGATTTTGAGGCGCGTTAGGAAATTTTAAGTTGGAATAATTGATTTAAAGGAAATGTTGATTTTGAGGGGAAATGATGAAACATATTACGTAGAAGATTTTTAAGTGAAGAATATGTGGAAAATGAAGTTGGAAATGGCATTGATTTTTGGAAAGTCCAAAATGATGTTTGGAATATTGAAAAATATTTTATGTAGTTGAAAAATGATGGAAAATGATTTACGCGACTTAAAAATATGATTTTTAAGTGACGCGATTTTGAAAATGTTGAAAAATCGCTACGCAATTTGGAAAACGTGTAAATATTTTTACGCAATTGAGATTACGTTAGAAAATGGTTACGCGATTTGAAAACGTAACAAAAGTGTTACACGATTGTGAAAATGCATTAAAAATGATATGCGGTTAAAAATACAGTAAAGATACTGTAAGAATTGATGTACTAGACCCAAATGTATCAATGATATTATGTAATTGTAGGAGCGATTATATAATATCCATTGTTCTTATGATATTAGACAATTGTATGGGCGGTTGTTCTAATCTCATTTGGAAATCTTTTTAATGATGAAATTAAGATATGCATTGAGGCATATTATGAAATTGAGACATGCATGGAGGTATTCGTGCATTGAATAGAATTGCATTGAGGTATTCGTGCATTGAACGGAAAATAGCTGATAGCTAATATGACCCTTGTGGTTGAAGAGTGAATGAGAATTGAAAAGTGAGATCTATGATGGATCTTGGGGGCGTCGAGGCGCAGCGGTCAACTAATGGATAGTTTGGCAAGTACCATGTGCCACTTGGTGACACAGTCCATTGCAACGCATTGACGATACCCGACAATAACACTATTCCTTTTGTGGACTAGTAATGTCGTTGGGCTAAGGCTGACATTTATTCCAGAACATTCATCTCGAAATTGTGAAAACCTCCATAGAGTGGGAAATTGGTTTAGTATACATACACATGGTCAATACACATATTGTTGTGGCATGGTAAATGTTCATATGGTGTGACATCATCATTTCATATATATTGATGGTATTTGTTATGATGAAATTGGTACTTGTAACATCTCGAAAAATATCTGTTTAATAATAAATAATTATTTTATAATATTCATGATTTTTAGGAATTTTTTTAGAATTTTTCAGAAACGTCGAATATTTTAATATATTCTTCGTTTTGCGTGCACACTGAGCTGAGAATTGCTGAGGTCAGTGTAACGCTCCAGAAATTATTTATTTTACCACGAATAGTCATTTCTAATATTTGTGAATTATGTGAATTCTTTTAGAATTTTTCGGAAATGACAAATATTTTAATATATTTCTCGTTTTGCGCAAAACTTGAGCAGAGTCCGGAAAACAACTGTAGCGCTTCAAAAATTGGAAAATTATATGACGAATAGTCGTTTTATAATATTTGTAATTTTTGACAATTTTCTGGGAATTTTTCAGAAACGTCGAATATTTTAGTATATTCCTTGTTTTACGTGCGCACTGAGCAGAACTGGAGAAACGCGATATTTTCTCCGTGAACCTGGAACTTTGGACATGTCGACAGGGGATCTTACTAAACCCGAAGCTAGACACAGTTTATGAGATTTCACAGTTTTCGAGAAATTCTAACAGATAAAATAAAATAATACTGCGAAAAATTTATTTGTCAGATTAATTAAATACTGACTTCTGTCAACTGTAACTATTATCTATTGGATAATAGCATGTAATAAAAATTCTATCACATTATCCAAATGCAATCTACTTATGTCTAATCAATTCACTTTAATTCAAATTTAATATAAAATAATCAAAGCTTCTTTGAGAAGCTTTGACCAATTAATGACTAAAGAGCCCTTAGCTTCCAAGGGAAGCCAACACACTCACCCTCTTTTCTCTCTCTATGCACGGCAGCAGCCCACTATGGAGGGGGGAAAATTAATTTGTTTCACTTAAGTTATTACATTACACAAAATTCCTTTAACCTAAAGCCTTTCTCTCTCTACCTTTCTTCTTCTTCTTTCTTCATTTTCTTCTTCTCCTCCTTCTCTCTAGAGCTACGGCCAGCCCCTCTCCCTCCCACTCATTCTTCACAAAAATTACAACCAACCACATTTTCTTAATCCTCTCCTCCTTCTAAACATCTTTCTTGCTTGGAGCATCTTGAAATTCTACCATCTTCATCACTTTCTTCAAGCTTTAAGTTTTGAGTTCTTGGGTAAGCTTCAAGACTCTTCTTCTCTTCCTTGCATTTTCGGTTTCAAGGGTCTTTTAATGACCATCTACATTACATTTTTCATGTCCTTATGCTATTCTAATCAAGTCAAAAATTTCTAGGGTTTGGTGGAGTACCAATCCGAAATTACAAGGAGATTCCTTGGTGTTCTTTTGTTTTCTTCACTTGGGTAAGAGGAAGACACTCCTCCTCAACCTCTATTAGCATCTAGGAACTTTGATTTTGTTGTTTGTAAGAAAAACCCTAATGTGGGTTATTCTTTAATTGGATGACTATTATGCTTACATGTTGATTTTATGATATTCATGACCTTGAATTGATTGATTGTGTACATTGATTTATTGGATTGGATTGAATGGCTTGAAATGGAAGAAAATGGATATGGAGTGCCTTTAGGGAGGCCACGGTTTTAAGCCCAAAATTGGGGTTATTGGTGAACCAATGCAACAAGTAAAGGATTAAGTGAATTAAGAGTGTAACCTATAATATGATAAATTGAAAAGATTTGGGAATTGAATCCCTAGAGAGGCCACGACCTCTAAGGCCTTTTTAGGTGTAAATATGTAACTTTGGTAACTTGGAAGCATAAGTAATTATGCAATTAAAAACCTATGTAATGAGGTAGACAATTAATAAATTGGAAGAATTTAATATAATCAAAGATTACATAAATTTTAAAGGGCTAAGAGTGAGATTGTCATAAGACTTAAGGTAATTACAAGTGAGTGAAGAACAAGAGAGTGTGAGGCCTAAGAACTTGAATAATTTACAAATTATATGAAATTAAATTACCTTGGAAGATTAAACTAATTGTAAGAATTGGATTGGACATGAACCTTGAAAGGGGAAACAAATTCTAAGTTAGGATTCATAGTGGACCTAAGAATGTACTAATTGATTTGATCTTTATATTATAATGTTATGGGTCCATGTGAGTGACCATTTGTATTTTGATGCTTATCTTGGCCAATTGTGGCGTATTATGGAATTGTATGAAATTCTGAATTATACATGTTCATGCATAGAGTCTTATGCATTGTGAATGTCCTGTGGACTGTTGTAAAGCCAAGTTGCCTAGGAGATTGAACACACCTTAGTGCGGGTGCGAGTAGACTAGTGTAGGTCATGTTTGACCTTGGGGGCGTCGAGGTGCGGGTCCTTCACAATGGGTAGTTGGTAGCTCTTCTACCCGTGGGGCAAACCGATGCAAAAGCACCAACGATCCGGACCGAGACACTGTCCTATATCGTGATCGAGCGTGGACTGTCTGTATAATGCCTGAACGTGCACGTGAAAATTATTGATTATAGCACTTTGGCCGCGACAGCCGAGTTACAGACACGTCTCCTGATCTTTCTCTCTGACTGTTTGTGTCTAGCTCCATGGAGTAGGAATTTGGGAAAGCATGCATGTGCATCACGATATAATCTGTCATTGTGAATCCTTACCTTCCGTAACTGTGAATTGTCTGATCATTATTGTAACGAATATTTGCCTGGAACTGTTTATTTGCTTACTGTTAGACTTACTGTTCATTATTATTTGGAAATGCTGCTCTGAATTGCTATTTGGGCGCGCTGCGCCGTTTTGTTTCTAGCTACAATAATTGATAATTGGTAATGATGGTAGGATGTCTTACCTCTTTTCTGTATTTCTATTATTTGCTGCCTGTGTGTACACTGTATTGATCGAAGACGACGGCAAGGAGGGGGAAGATCCCGATTTTCCTAGCTTCTGGCCCGAACGGGATTAACATCTACTGAGGCGATGGCGGCACGCATGCGCAGATTTCTAGTTGATGTGCGTCTGACCTTCCTCGGAGGGCAAGAGTGCTGGCATATCAACTTGAATTCTGATCGCTGCGTCTACTTGGGGGACGTGTCGATTTCCCTAGCCTGGAGACGTCATGAGGCACCGATCCTCACCTGCCATGTCAGCCTGTGACTGGAGTTCTACTTACCCATCCGAGAGATGTGGGGTGATCGTTACTACACCCCTTGGGAGGACTCTTTTGATTCTACTGCTCGGGCTCCTGCCCATGGTTCCGCGGTTCCCATGGAGGTTTCCTCTGAAGAGGAGGATCCTGCTGAGGACCCAGATATGGTCCCTACTCCTCTGAGGGACTGATTTTACTGGTAGCTGCTAACGGCTGCCAGTATTTTATTTTGGGGGCCTAATGTATTATTTTGGTGGGCTGTATATTTTGATATTACGGGGAATGTATATGTATGATTCTTTGGGGCATGTATAGTTTTGCTTTTTGGAAATTTCCAGGCTGTATCTAAAATTACATTTGACATCTATATATATATATATATATATATATATATATATATATATATATATGCTATTCAGATGTGAGTTCTATTTACTGTTTTATTTTTCATCGGTATTCATATGTCGCGTCGTTAAATTAAGAAACAAAAAAAAAAAAAAAAAAATATACTGCCATTTTACTCACGTACTAAAGTATCATGCAAGTTAACTTTAAACTAAATGAACCGGGTCTTAATTGTTCAAAATTTTATTTTTCGCATTTTCTTTTATGTTGAATAATGTGACGTTCCCTCTCGAAAAGGGGCGTTACAGTACTAGTTATTATACTATGATATATGGTTATGGAAATTGTTTATGAAATGATGACATGAATATAATTGTGATAATTGTGTGTGTGGAATGACTTTGGCATTCGTATCATTCCTTACTACCACACTGGTATTGATGAAAAGGGGATCTCACCTCTTTGTTGTATTGTTTTGTTGTGCTTGTATTATTAAAATTTGTATAGTAGATGGAACGAGTTTCTTAGACTGGACTGGAGACAAATATTCTGAGTTCGGTGACAACATTGAGGAGTGGCCATCATGGATTCGTTGGTGTGCAGTTTTGAGGAGGAACAGATATATGACGCATCAAGATGGATACAAGAAAGAATAAGTATGTTGAGTTTTTCTCGTTAGTATTTTACCATGCTATTAAGTAGGACTCGTCATGGGGTTTGCTACTATTTAAAATTGAGTCTGTAAGTTTTATGGTTCCTGAATAATTGTCAAATGTTATGTGGTGTCTATTATATGAATCTTAATCGGTTCACTATATTTTTAAATAGTATCTATAACTTTGGTAAATTAATATTTTGAACAAGAAAGGAGTTTTTAATCCGCATTTTAAATAATTAAATCTTTTATAATTTACCTTAGTTTTCTTTTGTTGAGTCTCAAAATGTGGCATCCGAAGGAGGGTGTTACAATTAGCACTTGTAAGGTTAGATCTAATTGAATTTTCTTAAATATTAGTACCATGTCAAGATTGAGAATTTTCAGCCAACTAGTTTAAATAGTCTAAAGTTTTATCAGGTTCTTTATCAAGAAACTAACTATTGCACATTGTTTTCACAAATTGTTTGGTTTCAGGTAAACCTTTATAAAAGAAGCTTATAGTGCTCCATTTTTCAAAATCATAATGTGGGCAAGAATTTAATAAATCTTTAAACCGTTCCCAATATTGAAAATATGCTTCATTTGAATTTTGGGAAAAAATTTGGATTTGTCTTTTCATAGCATTAGTTTTATGTGTTGGAAAAAATTTCTTTAAGAACTCACCTTGCATTTCTTGCCATAGCCAAGTTTTTACTTTATCTTTTAAAGAAAATGGAAACAATTTAAGCTTAACAATCTCTTCAGTGCAATTTTGGTCATTGAAAGCAATACATACTTCCTCAAATTCTTTTAGATGTAAATATGAGCTTTCAGATTCGAAACCATGAAAATTAGGAATTAAAGAAATTATACATGGCTTAAATCTAAAATTGTTGGCATTGAGTGGAAAGATAAAACATTATGGACTAGAATTTCGAGGTGGTTGCAAATATTCACGCATAGTTTACGTTGGTTGATTTTCATGTTCATCATGTACACTTTCATTTTCAGCCATTGTGTCAATTGTGTGTGATTGTGATTTAAACAAATCAATATATAAAGTACTAGGATTAATTTTAACTAAATGACCAGAATTTAAATCATGATACCAATTAAGCATAAATAAATGACTTAAAATAGAAAAAATAATGTACAAGTCAGTGGTTTACACCAATCATTAAGTATTAAGCATAAATAAATGACTTAAAAATAAAAAAAAATGTACAAGTTATAAGTTAGAAAGAAAAATTAAATGACATAAGTTAGTAAGTTAGAAAGCAAAATTAAATGACATAAATATAAAAGTTAAAAGGTTAATATGTTAGCAAGTTAGTAAGTTAAAAAGTTAGAGAGTTAGTAAAGAAACCGAAGGACCGACAAGCCGATCTTTTGCTCCGGTGAAGGATAAAAGAGAACAAATTTTATTAAAGAAAAAGAACCTCAATAAATTAAAACTTCAAATCAAGTCCCTAGCAATGGCGCCAAAAAAACTTGATGTGGATTTTAAAATATGCAAACCCAAGTGCATGTTGTCTTAAATAATAAATTTCTAGGGAGTTCGAGGTCGATCCACAGGGAATTGATGAAGAAAAATTCTTTGAGATAAGGAAAGACTTTGTCACAACAACAAAGATATTAAAACTAGTCCACAATTAAATTAAAGAATTTGCTTAGGTTAGGAGATCCACTTTTGCTAACAAATTAAGGACAAGATTAATTTTTTTTATAACTCAATTGAAATCTACCCACAACGGAGGTTCCAATCAGAAAATAAAACATTCAAAGTCCATTTAGAATTATATACGTAGTTATATTATGGTTCCTTTAATTATCTACCAACACTTGTAAATGGGTTCAAGCATTCATTGTGCCAAATCACTTGTCTACAATGACTCAAGAACTCCACTTTACAAGGAGGGTTTCTAAATTTATTGGAAACAAAATACAACACATATAATAATTACATGATAATATATCATTTAAGCACAAGAAAGAAATTAATCTAACCTTATTTTTATTACCAAAAGTTTCACCCATTCACCCAAGCAAGATGAAAATTAGTTACCCATGAGCAAGAAGAAAGACAGACAGAAGAAGAAGAAGAAGAAGAAGAAGAAGAAGATTATAACTTCTATTTACAACAAAAGAAAATTACAACATGAAAATAGCATAATAACATGATCTTGTTCTCTAACCAAAATTACCCTCATAGGCAGCCAAGGCTACCTTTTATAGAGCATCATAAGCAAAAGATGACAATGAGTAGGTGGATAATTAAGGAGTGAATGGATCATTAAGTTGATGATTGAGGAGTAGGTGGATGATTGCAAAAAATGCTTGTCTTCATTTGCATAAAATAATTTGGTGCCAAACTCGTGTTTGCCGACAGATTCTCAGAAAGTGGCCTTCATGAAAGTTGTAGGTCTTTGTCTTGGCTATCAAATGCCTACTTGAACCATCTAATTTGGCTTCCTACAACCCAAGATATGACCCAATCATTGCAATTGCTCAAGCCCAATTTCAGCTCTTCAGTTCTGACTTGCCAGCCCAATATGACCTACTAGACCTCAGAATCTCGAAAGTGTTCTTCATAAAAGTTGTAGATTTAGGTCTTAGTATTAACTATCAAAATTTCAGCCCATCATCATTCCTACAGCCCGAGATATGGCCTGATGAGTACACATAATTCAAGTTGTCAGGATTAACACTCTGGTTCTTGCTTCAACTTCAATTTGAGTTATCCAAGCTTGTGATATCGCTCTTGAAGCCAGCATGAAAGTTGTAGGGAATTGTCCTACAAGATCAAAATCACATGAATCTGACATATGTAACTCAAATTATAGTCAATTTTCTGAGCATTATCAAAGAGATAAATTGAGGCTAATTCATACAATAATTCTTTCAATGGTCCAATTAGGTCCAATATCATAGAATGTGACAAAACTAACTTAATTAAACCTAATTGAACCTCAAGAAGCCCAATGAGAGGGTTATAAAATGTATAAAATATATTGTTATCAATGGTATTGGTGTAGGCGATCTCACCTCTCTATGTGTTATTTCTACATTATATTTATATTTGGTAAAGACAGTAAGGAAGGCGGTGAAGAGCAGATTCCTTTAGTTTGCGCTGATTTTCGAGTTAATGGCGTCGAGACCTAGTTTCTTTGGTTATGTGAGGCTACTGTTTCATAGTGGTGCTGAAGCCTAGCATCTCAGCCCTGATGAGGAAGGTCTCATTTATGTTGGAGAGTTGACAGTATCTCTAAGTAGGATCTATCACAGAGTTCCTTTCTTTTCTGTTGATGTGTATATCCACCTAAAGTTTCCTTTGTCCATTAGACAGTTTTGGGGTGGTCATTACTGCGCCCCTAGAGAAGTCAGTGTAGTGTCATCTGCCCAGACTCCTGTCCGTAGGACTACCTATCACCCAGGGTTTTTATCTTCCGAGGAGACAGAGGAAGATCCTGAAGAAGATCCGTCTGAGGGTTCTGCTCTATAGGCATGTATACTTGGGCCAGTTGTAGTAGTTATAGTAATGGTTATGTCTTTTGAGAACTTCGTCTGTATATATTTAAGTTTGTCAGTACCTATCTTATGCATATAATGTAAATTATTTAGTGATACTATTTAGTATTTTTATATTCTGGTAAGTTTATATTATATTCCACAATGGGCAGTTGGTAGCCCCTCTGTAACATGGATCAGACCGATGCAACGCACCGACGATCCGGATCGAGACACTATTCTTAATCAAGATCTGGCGTAGACTGTCGTGTAAAATGCCTGATGTGCAAAAATGATGAAAATTATAGAACTTGATCTGAGGCAGCTGAGATACAGACAGATCTTCTAGATCATTCCCTACAACTTGTGTTTAGAGCCATTGAGTAGGAAATTAGGTCTGTATGCATGTGCATAGTCTATATATATATATCTTTGGGATATTTTACTTGTTAATATTGATTGTTGCTTAATGCCATGAATATATTCATTGTTTACTATATCTGTATGACATTACTGTCATTCATGTCTCTCTATTGCTATGATGGTATTGGTGTAGGTGATCTCACCTCTCTATGTGTTATTTCTGCGTTATATTTATATTTGGTAAAGACAGTGAGGAAGGCAGTGAAGAGCAGATTCCTTTTGTTTACCCTGAATTCTGAGTTGATGGCATCGAGACCTAGTTTTTTTTGGTTATGTGAGGCTGCTGTTTCGTAGTGGCGCTGAAGCCTGGCATCTCAGCCCTGATGAGGAGGGTCTCATTTATGTTGGAAAGTTGACAGTATCTCTAAGTAGGATCTATCACGGAGTTCCTTTCTTTTCTGTTGATGTATATGTACACCTAGAGTTTCCTTTGTCCATTAGAGAGTTTTGGGGTGGTCGTTACTGTCACACCCTAATAGGGATGTCACATTTTCGAACAATAATAATAACCTCTACCCAAGTTATAAATTATTACGTAATATATAATAATATAAGTTGTAAAAATATTTTTTTAACATTATATTATAAAATAAACAGAACATAAAATAAAACAAACTATTACATACACACTATAATTATACATATGATTTTGTGTTTAATAGGTACAAATAATTTACATATTATAAACTAGTTAATTAAAAACAGCAAACTGTCTGGTTTAAAGCAAACCATAAACTAGCCCAAGCATAACACTAAAAGTTCTAATCCTCCGAAGAATCCTCCTCGGGAAGATTATCGGAAGACAGAAATACTCTGGTAGCATCATACCACGCTGCAATCAATCCATATGATATGGATGATCTCGAGGTTCACCTTCCTCGAACTGGTCACTCGGTTGCTGCTCCTCGTTGTATTGACAATCCAACAGTTGCTCCCCTTCCACTTCCTCAACGACTTTACGGAACATAAATAATAATACAGAAAATATATGCAAAGAGGTGAGACAATCTACATCATTACCAAGATAGCAAGTAAGAAAACGACAAGACATACAGATATATAGCAGTTAAAGCAACAAAATCATGTTAGCACAACATATAACATGTCTCAATCAAGTATAAATGTCACAGATGAAAAATATCATAAATCAAATTATAATTATTCACACAAAGTGATGCAGATTAAATATGCCATGTACTCAGACTCATTCCTACTCCATGGAGCTAAACACAAACATCGAGAGAATGATCCCATAGACATGTCCGCACATCAGGTTGCCTCAACCAGCTATTACACAGTCAAATACGTCGTGTAAATAGCACACAGTCAAATACGTCGTGTGAATGGCACACAATCAAATACGTCGTGTGAATAGTACACAAATCAAACACGTCGTGTACATCCAGGCATAGTACCGCATACGGTCCCCAATAGATCTTGATTAAGAATAGTATTTGTCGAGATCGCTAGTGTGTGTTTTTCGATTACCACGGCCCACAGGAGCTACCAATCCGTCACATGTGGAATCTACTGCACACTAACGCCTCCAAGTTCTCCACATGAACACACTACGCCTATCACACCCGCAATACAGTGTAATTCATCTCGTCAGTCAATCGTCAATTTCAACCAAATTGACATACCACTCTATGTATGTAATGATCCATAATTACAAAAATACCCTCAGTATCACCATGAATCATAATTACATAAATATCCTCATTGTCATCATAATTACAGAAATACCCTTCGTATAAAAAAAAACAGTATGTCTCCACTTGACAATACTATTTCCTAACGTGTCCGGGTCCACCACTTTGACCCGACAGTAAAAATTTACTGTTTCCATAAGTCGCGTAAATATTTTATCGCATTTTCACAATTACGTCACATTTTACAAACGTTTTTCAAACGCGTAAATATTTTTCAACGTTTTCTCTATCGCGTAGTTTAAAAATCATTATTTTAAATACGCGTAAACTATTTCTACTATTTTTCATCTGTATAAAATATTTCTTGACGCTCCAAATTAAATTTCCAAACTAAAAATATTATTTAGACATTATTTTCTATTTTTCTTACAAAAATTACTCTAAGTAATAATTTTTGACGTTTTTCCCAAAAAAAAAATCAAATTTAATAAATTCTTCTACCGATAATTTTATTCTTTAACTACGTAAAATATTTTCTTGCTTTCTAAATGCCATTTTGAAACGTTCTTCAACACTTACTCATTTTTAATCAATTTTGACAACATTTAGTTTAGAAAATCCACTAAGTGATATTTTCTACGTTTTCCTTTTAAAAATTCCTTTATTTAATCATAACCATAAAATATACTTTAAAAATTGCTAACATACTTTAAAACTCAAAGATAAGTATTTTCAAGTGTAAAAATTTATTTCTTTTATATACTAGACTTCTAATAAAAATCTGTTTACTTATTTAGTTCTTGAAAATTCATTGTAAATAAATTCTTTTTAGGTTAATAAACAAGTTTATACTTATAAAATAAATTTTTGGATCAATTAAACATTAAAATATATTTTGGCCGAAAATCACCATTTTTATACAAACATGTTTAAAATTATTTTTCATCCATTAAATCATTGAAAAATCCTTTAACTTAATTAGATCAATTAAGATATCCTTTTAGAAAATGGTTGAGAACATATTAGTTCTCTTTTCATAGTAAAAACCATAAACTCTTCATCTTGTGTTCTTTGGAACACTTTTGCAAATCTAAACATATTTGCACATCCAACAATAATTATCATAGATCCATAAACATATACATATATTTATGAACACATACCATATATTAAAGCAATAATAAAACACATACCAAATATCAAAGCTATAAACATGCTTGCATACAATATAAATCACAAATAGAAAAGACAATAAGCATGCACACAAAATTAATCATAACTAGAAAAGACAATAAACATGCACACAAAATTAATCACACAACAAACAACCAAGTGAATGAATCCTTATGGATTCTTCACCACAATTACATCCATTTTCTCACCACCACACATGGTTGATGAGATTAAATCTCCCTCTTACCTATAAGGAAGACAAGATCTCCTTGGACTCCTCCTTAGAAATTTTTGTGTAGCTTCAAGAAAAATCCTAACAAGCTTAAACAAATTATAAAATCATAAACTATGGATGAAAAAGATAAACCATGGATCAATCATGGCTTAGAACATCAAAAATAAAATTAGAAACAAGAAACAAGAATTTTCACCTTATAGGAAAGAAACTTCAAAGTGATTTTCCAAGCTCCAAATGGATGATTTAGCAAAAACTCACAACTAGAGATGTTCTTAGAATATGGTTTAGATTTAGGAAATGAAGTTGGATGAAATTTTTGATGGATGAAAGTAGAAGAAATGGTGTTGGCCGAATGGTAGGAGAAAAGGGACTTAGGAGTTTTCTTTGGTTTCTTTGGGTAGGAGAGAAATGAAAGGATGAGGTAGAATGAATGAAATGAAATAACAAAGTGAATATTAGTCCCCCCCCATCATGCATGGTCGTAGAGCTCAATAAGAGAGCTAGCCATCCTTTTTTGACAAAATTGGCTTAATAATGACCATAGGACACTCATAATGGAGCTTTGTCTCCTTTGTTGACCAACTAAATGCATAATGCATGCATAGATCCAAAAATAGCTATAGGAAATTCTAATCAAAATTTGATTGATTTTTAATAACTTATTTATGCTTAAGTCCTCCTAATTAAGTTTAATTAAAAGTTAGTTAGATTCCTTTGTATTTTAGTTAATCATTAATTTACTTAGAATCCTTAATCTTCTACTTAATTATACTAATACAATTGTCTAATTAAAATTTGATAAAAACTAATTAGGTTTTAATCTATTTAATTATCACTTAACCCCTTTAGATTAACTTAATTAGATTTTAAATTAACTAATCTATTAAATCTAACCATTTTTATGGATTTTTAACCTTTTGGTCTAGAATTTTACAAGCCTTTTACGTTGGTAAATTTTTCCTAAAAGTGGGGCCCACAAGCAAAATGTGGGTCCCACAAAGCAAATGTGGGTCCCACAAGCAAAATGTGGGTCCCATAGATTTTTCTGCACGATAAATATTTTTATTATACAGAAAAATTCTAAAAATTAAAAGATTGATATATGTATTATTCGGATTGGGTTTAGTAAGATCGCCTCAAATTTCTCCAAATAATCAAACAAGATTTTCCTACGAAAATTATTATTTTCTTGACTCGGAGCAAATCACACGAAACAATCAAATACGCATTACGAAATAGTCAAATTAATTTTATAACACACGTAAATCGAAAAACAAGACAATAAGGGCAAAATCGTAATTAACCAAAAATTGGGGTGTTACAACTCTCCCCCACTAACATAAATTTCGTCCCCGAAATTTATCGTACCTTAGAAAAGATGTGGGTCTTGCTCCCTCATTTTGTCTTCTAGCTCCCAAGTAGCATCTCCCGTTATCTCATTCCATATAACCTTTACCAAAACAATCATCTTCCTCGAAGTCTGCTTCACTCTCCCGTCCTCAATCTTAACGGAAGTGTCTCATACGTCAAATTATCTTTCGGTTGTACTTCATCGGGTTGAATGACATGTATTGGATCGGGAATATATTTTCTCAACCGAGACACATGGAATACATTATGAAGATTGGATAGAAAAGGTGGTAAAGCTATCGGTGCAGAGGCTACTGACCTATCCGACGAATGATTTGATAAGGTCCAATAAATTTAGGAGTGAGTTTTCGAATTTGATAACCCTTCCGACACCGGTCGTAGGTGTTACACGCAAAAACACATGCTCACCTTCTTCAAATTCAAGAGGTCTTCTCCGTTTATCAGAAGCATAACTTTTCTGCACCGCTCCGAGTCGTCCGCATTTTCTCCCGAATCATCTTCACCTTCTCCGTAGTTTGTTGCACAAGATCAGTCCAATGGTCATACTTTCCCCATCTTGATACCAACACAAAGGTGTTCGGCATCGTCGCCCATAAAGTGCTTCATAGGGTGCCATCCCTATACTTGAGTGAAAACTATTATTGTAGGTGAATTCTATCAAAGACAGTAAATTCATCCCAACTTCCTTGTTGTTCCAACACACAAGCACGCAATAGATCTTCCGGTGATTGAATAGTCCTCTCCGTTTGACCATCACTATGCGGATGATAAGCAGAACTCGACGTAACTTAGTCCCCATGGCTTCTTGTAAGCTTCGCCAAAACCTTGACGTAAACCTCGGGTCTCTATCAGAAACTATACTTGAGGGTACACCGTGAAGTCTAACAATTTCACTAATGTACACCTGGGTTAATCGTTCCAACGAATACTTGATATTGATCGGTAAGAAGTGCGCTGACTTCGTAAGCCTATCGATTATAACCCATATAGAATCATGACCCTTCTTCGTTCTTGGCAACCCGGTAACAAAATCCATCGAGATACTATCCCATTTCCACTCAGGAATAGTTAAAGGTTGTAACATACCGGCTGGTCTTTGATGTTCCACTTTTGCTTTTTGACAAACCAGACAAGACGCCACACGTTCCGCAACATCTCTCTTCATCCTTGGCCACCAAAACATCCGCTTTAAATCTTGATACATCTTTGTCATCCCCGGATGCATACTTAATCTACTAGCATGAGCTTCGTCCAAAATCGCTTGCTTCAGCTCGGGATCATTAGGTATACAAATCCTTCCTTTAAATCTTAAGATTCCATCTGATCCTTCCTCAACTGTTGCCTTATGACCTTGCTTCAAAAATTCTTTCTCATTCAGTAAATATGGATCCTTATCCTGTTTTTCCTTGATTTCTTCCAGACAAGTCATTCAAAATAATAACTTTACTTAGACGAATCCTTCCCGGTGCCAATTCCACTGACAACCGTAAATCTCTAAATTGATTGATCAATTCTTCCTCCTTTATCATCATGGTAGAAACACCGATCACCTTCCTACTTAAAGCATCCGCCACCATTCGCCTTTCCTGGGATGGTATTGAAGTTGGAAATCATAGTCCTTCAAGAACTCTAACCATCGCCTCGCCTCATGTTCAATTCCTTTTGATTGAACAGGTATTTTAAACTCTTGTGATCACTGAAGACATTGAACACAGCTCCATACAGAAAATGTCTCCACACTTTCAACGCAAAACCACCGCAGCCGACGAGTTCCAAATCGTGCGTTGGATAGTTCCTCTCATGAACCTTCGGTATGCGGAAGCATAAGCTACCACATTTACGTTTCTGTGCATCAACACGCATCCTAACCCTTGGTAAGAAGCGTCACAATACACCTCAAAAGCCTCGTTAGGATCCGGCAAAATCAATACTGGTGCAGTCGTCAATCTCTTCTTTAACTCTTGAAAACTTGCCTCACATTCTTTCGTCCAATCAAAAACTTGACTCTTCCTTGTGAGTTGCGTAAGAGGTCCAACTATCTTAGAAAAACCTTCAATGAACCTCCGATAATATCCAGCCAATCCAACAAAACTCCGAATCTCGGTTACCGTCTTCGGCCTCTCCCATTGCAAAATAGTTTCTATTTTCGATGGGTCCACTGCAATACCTTCCTTGGAAATTACGTGACCCAAAAATTGAACTTCTTCTAACCAAAATTCACACTTTGCCAATTTTGCATACAGCTTCTTGTCCTTCAAAATTTGGAGAACTATACTAAGATGTTTAGCATGCTCTTCCTTATTTTGGGAATAGATCGAATGTCATCGATAAAAACAACGACAAATCGTTGTCTAGGTATGGACGAAAAATCCTATTCATATAGTCCATGAATATTGCAGGAGCATTCGTCACTCCGAACGGCATCACCGATACTCATAATGCCCGTAACGAGTTCGAAAAGCGGTCTTAGGTATATCCTCTACCTTGACACGAACCGATGATAACCCGATCGCAGATCTATTTTAGAGAAAATAGGCTGCTCCTTTCAATTTGGTCCATCAAATCATCGATCCTTGGAAGTGGGTATTTGTTCTTTATCGTGACCTTGTTCGGTGACGATAGTCTACGCAAAGACGAGAAGTTCCATCCTTCTTCTTGACTAGTATCTTGGCGCTCCCCACGGTGAAACACTCGGTCGCACAAACCGCTTTTCCAACAATTCCTCCAATTGCTTCTTCAATTCCACCAATTCGATGGCGACATCCTATATGGTGCAATTGAAATAGGACCGCTCCCGGTACCAAATCAATAGCAAACTCGATTTCTCTTTGCGGTGGTAAGCGGGTACATCATCGGGAAAACTTAGGAAACTCATTCACGATTGGAATAGCATTCACATCTTTTTCACTCTTGACCTCCAAAGAAGACAAGAAGATGTATCCTTGAGCTCGAGTCCCTCAACAAAGATTTGACTTTGGCAAGTTAAAAATCCAGAATCCTCATCCTTAGGAAAAACTAAGGTTTTATTGGCACAGTCTAATAGGATATGGTTAGAAGATAACCAATCCATTCCTAATATTATATCTATTTCAACAAGAGGTAAGCAAATTAAATTGACCGAAAAGACTCGATCATTTATGGTAATAGGACAGTTCAAACATACTTTAGATGTAACAACAGGCTTGGCAGTTGGTGTAGAAACAATCAATTGAAAACTCAAAGAAGACACAGGCAATTTCAACCGATCCACACAGTCATACGCAATAAATGAATGCGTCGCACCTGAATCATATAGTACAGTCAAAAGATTACCTGCTACGACACCTTCCCCCTGAATAAGATCTTCAGACTGAGAAGCCTCAGCCCCGCTCATCGTGTACACTCGCCCTCCAGATCGCGGCTGAGTAGCACGAACATTGCTCACCACTGGCTTCCTTTCTGTCTGGTTACATTCCCTAGAAACATGTCCGGCTTTCCACACTTGAAACAGATTGGCCCTTTGATTGAACAGTCTCTCTAGATATGTGGCCACTCTTTCCACATTTAAAACATCTTGGCGTAAACGCCACGTTTGTACTAACTTTGTTGCCACTAGAACTTCGCCGATAGATGGACGTTGAGGTTGATTCCCGGTGGTCTCGAATATGGCTTGCGCTGAAACCGGTTGTTATTGTTGTTGTTGTTGCCTCCTCTTTGGAACCTCGTTGGTCCAAAGTTACGATTCCTTGGATCACGTGACGGCTCCAACTCCTCGAGTCGTACACATGTGTCCACCAAAGCATGAAACCGGTTCATCCTTAAGGGTAGCACTCCTCGCTTCAACTCTACCCTCACCCTTCCTCAAACTTACGACATTTCCACGATCATTCTGTCGAGTTTGAGCATAGTCCCGAGAACCGAGACAAGCTCTCAAATTTAGAAGCATATTCATTGACGGTCATGTTGCCCCGACGTAAACCAAGAAATTCCATCTCCTTGGCATGTTGAGCACCGGCGGAAAGTACTTTTCCGAGAAATACCTCACAGAATACCTCCCTGTAATTTCGGTTCCCTCGGCTTGTAGTAAGCGTCGGGTTCCTCTCCACCGTTCTCGCATCCCTCTCAAAGATAAATGTAGCATTCGTCACCTTTCGATCATTAGCGCACCCCATTCCTTCAAATATCTTTTCGAGATCTTGGATCCAAAGACTCGCTTTCTCCGGATTAAATTCACCTCTCGAATCTGCGGCGGGTTATTGCGTCTAAACTCGGACAAGTTTAGAGCATCGGCGATCGCATCTTTAAGCTTGAGTCGCTCGTTCATTTTGTTGCGTAATCACCTCTCGCCATACGTTGCATAGCCTCAAGAATTTGCAATCATTGGGTCAACATTACGGTTCATGTTTGCACGTGTTCCTCTTCCGCGAGACATCTTTTTCTTCAATCAAACAAGACAAAACAAAGTCGATGTATCCTTTCGGACACCAATCACAGAGAATCACACAACACAAGCAAAAACAGACTCCAACCACAACCCCAAAAGACTCTAACTTGGGCTCGATACCAACTAAAATGTCACACCCTAATAGGGATGTCACATTTTCGAACAATAATAATAACCTCTACCCAAGTTATAAATTATTACGTAATATATAATAATATAAGTTGTAAAAATTTTTTTTTAACATTATATTATAAAATAAACAGAACATAAAATAAAACAAACTATTACATACACACTATAATTATACATATGATTTTGTGTTTAATAGGTACAAATAATTTACATATTATAAACTAGTTAATTAAAAACAAAAACTATCTCGGTTTAAAGCAAACCATAAACTAGCCCAAGCATAACACTAAAAGTTCTAATCCTCCGAAGAATCCTCCTCGGGAAGATTATCGGAAGACAAAACTCCGGTAGCATCATACCACGCTGCAATCAATCCATATGATATGGATGATCTCGAGGTTCACCTTCCTCGAACTGGTCACTTGATTCTTCGCTCCTCGTTGTATTGACAATCCAACAGTTGCTCCCCTTCCACTTCCTCAACGACTTTACGGAACATAAATAATAATACAGAAAATATATGCAAAGAGGTGAGACAATCTACATCATTACCAGCATAGCAGTAAGAAAACGACAAGACATACAGATATAGCAGTTAAAGCAACAAAATCATGTTAGCACAACATATAACATGTCTCAATCAAGTATAAATGTCACAGATGCAAAATGTCATAAATCAAATTATAATTATTCACACAGTGATGCAGATTAAATATGCCATGTACTCAGACTCATTCCTACTCCATGGAGCTAAACACAAACATCAGAGAGAATGATCCGGTAGACATGTCCGCACATCAGGCTGCCTCAACCAGCTATTACACGGTCAATACGTCGTGTAAATAGCACACAACAAATACGTCGTGTGAATGACACACACCAAATACGTCGTGTGAATAGTACACGATCAAACACGTCGTGTACATCCAGCATAGCATAGTACCAGACAAATTCCCCAATAGATCTTGATTAAGAATAGTATTTGTCGAGATCGCTAGTGTGTGTTTTTCGATTACCACGGCGGAGAGCTACTAAATCGTCCACACGTGGAATCATCGCACACTAACGCTCCAAGTTCTCCACATGAACACACTACGCCTATCACACCCGCAATACATACGGTTGTAATTCATCTCGTACCAATCGTCAATTTCAACCAAATTGACATACCACTCTATGTATGTAATGATCCATAATTACAAAAATACCCTCAAGTATCACCATGAATCATAATTACATAAATATCCTCATTGTCATCATAATTACGAAATACCCTTCGTATAAAAAAAACAAGATGTCTCCACTTGACAATACTATTTCCTAACGTGTCCGGTCCACCACTTTGACCCGACAAGTAAAATTTCATGTTTCCATAAGTCGCGTAAATATTTTATCGCATTTTCACAATTACGTCACATTTTACAAACGTTTTTCAAATGCGTAAATATTTTTCAACGTTTTCTCTATCGCGTAGTTTAAAAATCATTATTTTAAATACGCGTAAACTATTTCTACTATTTTTCATGTATAAAATATTTCTTGACGCTCCAAATTAAATTTCCAAACTAAAAATATTATTTAGACATTATTTTCTATTTTTCTTACAAAAATTACTCTAAGTAATAATTTTTGACGTTTTTCCCAAAAAAAATCAAATTTAATAAATTCTTCTACCGATAATTTTATTCTTTAATTACGTAAAATATTTTCTTGCTTTCTAAATGCCATTTTGAAACGTTCTTCAACACTTACTCATTTTTAATCAATTTTGACAACATTTAGTTTAGAAAATCCACTAAGTGATATTTTCTACGTTTTCCTTTTAAAAATTCCTTTATTTAATCATAACCATAAAATATACTTTAAAAATTGCTAACATACTTTAAAACTCAAAGATAAGTATTTTCAAGTGTAAAAAATTTATTTCTTTTATATACTAGACTTCTAATAAAAATCTGTTTACTTATTTAGTTCTTGAAAATTCATTGTAAATAAATTCTTTTTAGGTTAATAAACAAGTTTATACTTATAAAATAAATTTTTGGATCAATTAAACATTAAAATATATTTTGGCGAAAATCACCATTTTTATACAAACATGTTTAAAATTATTTTTCATCCATTAAATCATTGAAAAATCCTTTAACTTAATTAGATCAATTAAGATATCCTTTTAGAAAATGGTTGAGAACATATTGGTTCTCTTTTCATAGTAAAAACCATAAACTCTTCATCTTGTGTTCTTTGGAACACTTTTGCAAATCTAAACATATTTGCACATCCAACAATAATTATCATAGATCCATAAACATATACATATATTTATGAACACATATCATATATTAAAGCAATAATAAAACACATACCAAATATCAAAGCTATAAACATGCTTGCATACAATATAAATCACAAATAGAAAAGACAATAAACATGCACACAAAATTAATCATAACTAGAAAAGACAATAAACATGCACACAAAATTAATCACACAACAAACAACCAAGTGAATGAATCCTTATGGATTCTTCACCACAATTACATCCATTTTCTCACCACCACACATGGTTGATGAGATTAAATCTCCCTCTTACCTATAAGGAAGACAAGATCTCCTTGGACTCCTCCTTAGAAATTTTTTGTGTAGCTTCAAGAAAAATCCTAACAAGCTTAAACAAATTATAAAGTCATAAACTATGGATGAAAAAGATAAACCATGGATCAATCATGGCTTAGAACATCAAAAATAAAATTAGAAACAAGAAACAAGAATTTTCACCTTATAGGAAAGAAACTTCAAAGTGATTTTCCAAGCTCCAAATGGATGATTTAGCAAAAACTCACAACTAGAGATGTTCTTAGAATATGGTTTAGATTTAGGAAATGAAGTTGGATGAAATTTTTGATGGATGAAAGTAGAAGAAATGGTGTTGGCCGAATGGTAGGAGAAAAGGGACTTAGGAGTTTTCTTTGGTTTCTTTGGGTAGGAGAGAAATGAAAGGATGAGGTAGAATGAATGAAATGAAATAACAAAGTGAATATTAGTCCCCCCCCCATCATGCATGGTCGTAGAGCTCAATAAGAGAGCTAGCCATCCTTTTTGACAAAATTGGCTTAATAATGACCATAGGACACTCATAATGGAGCTTTGTCTCCTTTGTTGACCAACTAAATGCATAATGCATGCATAGATCCAAAAATAGCTATAGGAAATTCTAATCAAAATTTGATTGATTTTTAATAACTTATTTATGCTTAAGTCCTCCTAATTAAGTTTAATTAAAAGTTAGTTAGATTCCTTTGTATTTTAGTTAATCATTAATTTACTTAGAATCCTTAATCTTCTACTTAATTATACTAATACAATTGTCTAATTAAAATTTGATAAAAACTAATTAGGTTTTAATCTATTTAATTATCACTTAACCCCTTTAGATTAACTTAATTAGATTTTAAATTAACTAATCTATTAAATCTAACCATTTTTATGGATTTTTAACCTTTTGGTCTAGAATTTTACAAGCCTTTTACGTTGGTAAATTTTTCCTAAAAGTGGGGCCCACAAACCCAAACGTGGGTCCCACAAAGCAAATGTGGGTCCCACAAGCAAAATGTGGGTCCCACAGATTTTTCTGCACGATAAATATTTTTATTATACAGAAAAATTCTAAAAATTAAAAGATTGATATATGTATTATTCGAATTGGGTTTAGTAAGATCGCCCAGCTCCAAATAATCAAACAAGATTTTCCCCGGCCCGAAAATTATTATTTTCTTGACTCGGAGCAAATCACACGAAACAATCAAATACGCTATTATGAAATAGTCAAATTAATTTTATAACACACAGAAATCAGAAAACAGTACAATAAGGGCAAAATCGTAATTAACCAAAAATTGGGGTGTTACAGTTACCACGCCCCTAGAGAAGTCAGTGTAGTGTCGTCTGCCCGGACTCCTGTCCATAGGACTACCTATCACCCAAGGTTTCTATCTTTTAAGGAGACAGAGGAAGATCCTGAAGAGGATCCGTCTGAGGGTTTTGCTCCATAGGCGTGTATACTTGGGCCAATTGTAGTGGTTATAGTAATGGTTATGTCTTTTGAGAACTTCGTCTATATATATTCAAGTTTGTCAGTACCTATGTTATGTATATGATGTAAATTATTTAGTGATACTATTTGGTATTTTTATATTTTGGTAAGTTTATATTATCAGCATCAAGAAATTTTATAACTCGCATTCATATAATAATATATTATTTTATAACTCGGGGTTACATGGTAATAATTAATATAAAATGTGATATCCTATAGTGGGTGTTACATTATCGATCAGATCAAGAGAAATATTGAAGTCTATGATAATGATATGGTTGTTAAAACCTCTACAAAGGGAAACCATTGCACTAATTTACAGGAAATATTTTCTGAACTTCGTAAACATAACATGAGATTAAATCTTGCTAAATATGCATTTGCTATACAGGCTGGTAAATTCTTAGGGTTTATGTTGACTAATAGAGGGATACAAGCAAATCTAAACAAGTGTAAAGTAAATTTGGAGATGAGAAGCCCCACTAATATCAAGGAAGTCCAAAGGTTGACTGGAAGAATAACAGCCTTGTCAAAGTTCTTTTTTCAAATGTCTTAATAAGCCAGAATTTTTCCTCTTGATAGAAGAATGTGAAAAAGACTTTATAGAATTAAAAAGTTCTTGTCAGCACCACTAATCCTCAGAAGAGTAGAGCTAGGAGATCAACTCTACATATATTTGTTAGTAAGTGAAAATGTTGTAAATTATGTTCTTGTTAAAGAATGTGAAAAAGAACAAAATCTAGTATACTTTGTTAGTAGAGAACTCCAAGGGCCAGAAATCATGTACCAAAAAATCGAAAAGGTAGCATTAGCCTTACTAATTTCCACCCAAAAATTAAGACCACACTTCTAAAGTCATCAAATCATTGCTTGATCGAATTAACCAATTTAGCAAATTGTTCACAAGCTAAAACTTGTCGGTTCGATGAACGCATGGTCAATTGAACTATCGAAGTATGGAAATGAATATCAATCCAGAGGACCCATAAAATCTTAGGAACTATCTAATTTCCTTGTTAAATTATCTAGACCTTCATCACAAAGTGAATATAACACTTGGATCCTTTATGTTGATGGAGCATCCAACATTAAAGGAGCTGGAGCAAGAATTATCCTTAAAGGACTAAAGGGGATGATAATTGAACAGTCTTTAAAAATGAAGTTCAAAACTAATAATAACCATGCAGAACATGAAATGCTTATTGCTAGAATGAATCTTGCCAAAGAGATGGGAGCCTCTAATCTAATAGGCAGAAGTGATTCCCAGCTAGTTACAAGTCAGGTGATGAACTTGTAAAAGCTCATGTTTCTCCATTACAAAATCTTGGTTTTCATCATCTTCCATCCCTTTTAATGGAGCTTTATTCTTGAATGTTATTATGTTTTTGATGTTTTAAATTTGTTTTTCATTACTTTTTTATTTGTATTCTTAGGTGGTTACACAAGGAAGAAGACGAGATGCTTGAACCAGTAGCGAAAAACTAAAAGGGAGATTATGGAGCTGGGCGCTTAAGCACCCAACTTTTCATTGTTTAATCACCTAAGAACAGAATGCAAGGGGTTGCGCACTTAAGCGCCCAAAAACTGAGCTCTCAAGTGCTCAGAATGTATTTTGACGCATTTTTTTTGTCTATAAATAGAAGAGTGATGTTCTGGGATAGATATTCAGAGAGAGAAGCAGAGACACAAACCCTAATTTGATGTGGGAGCATCCGGGCTTGAAGATTAGGAGTTTTCTTCAACCTTTTGTTAGGAATTGCGGATCAAAATATCTCGCAGCAGAATAATAGAATTCCTTCACAGGATCCATGCGAAAAGTCCATAATCTGAGTTTTAAAAGTTTACCTCTTGAAGCATGATGAACGCAAGCGAGGTGAATCACCAACACTGTAATAGCGACGATGTTTCTATGGTATCCACATGAACAGACTTGCAAAAAGGAGTCATGCCTCTGTTTCGTGGTGCTAGCTGCGAATAGAAGAGAAGAACCTTTCACTATCTCTCACTCACTTTCTGAGGTGCGGCTAGGGTTATGATGTAACTTATGTAGCAGCCCCCTTAGCAGTACTATTTATAATAGTGGCTGCCTTAAGTGAGTGTGAGCAGTAGCAAGGTAAGCTGTGCAACCCTAAACCCATCTATCATGAGTTAGGCCCACAATTGAATCCAAGTCCAACTTAGATCCTTATTGCTCCAATTTAGTCTGCTCTAAGTGTGCGACCCTACAGGTTCTCATAACGTTGGTAGTAATATTAAAATCTCATTTTAATATTACAAACAGTGAGCGGTATCTAGCAACACATCACTGCTACCCAAGTAATGAGAATGTCAGTGATTTGACATAACCTATCCGTGACAAATGTTTCCGTGTAGTTTAGTCCCTTTGTCCAGATATCCAGATTGAACACAAGGCATGGAATGTGTCACCCTTATTTAGTTCAATCTTCAGTTTCCTGATTCCCGAGTAGACATAGTAATAACAAATGAGATCAATATCTCATATTAACTTATTTGAGCATAGCCATGCATTTCGTAGTCTCACTCAATTAGGGGGCCCGAATATATCACTCCTATTATATAGGAGGGACAAATCCCATCTAGGTCACTCACATCCCTCCACATGTATTGCAGTATGTCTAATAACCAACTTTATAATCATCTTGTTATAGATGACGTTTGATGGCATTAAAACACACAACTCCTCATGTAGGAATCGTAGTGATTTTAGGTCAAAGGACCACATACACCATTATCACTATGAGAATCGCTTATGACACTCACGTAACGATCCACGTAGCGTTCTCATGGCAGGTCTGTCCAATACATCATTACTCTAATATGTATCCATGTGTAGACTTGATATCTCATATCCATGACCGTGAGATGTGGTCATCAGTCTACGCACATACTAGTCTCAATGCATTATTGTTGTCCTAATTAACAATAATACTTGACTAGGGACATTTAAGAATAGTATTTTATCCAATAGGATCTCACGATCAAGTCATCCACTTGATGTCCTGTGGTATCAAACTTACTATTCTAAGGACTTTATTATGTCTAACAAAAAGAACACAATAAATGAAATGCCTCATATATCAAAAATAGCATAATATAATGTATGTAAATACAAACAAAATGTATTGGCCACTAGGGCATACAACAACACCTTTCCACTTATCTTCCATGAAGTTTGTTGGATTTTCATCTTTGTTTTCTTATTTCTCTATGTGCAGCTAAACTTATCTAGTTAGGGTGACGATGAATCTTGTTCTTGGATGATGTAAATTTATTTTTGTATTTAATTTAAGTTTTTATTTCATGATTTACGTGTTTATCTCTTCTCTTAATGCTTTTCTTGATTTGGCCATTCGTGGAATGATTTTAGCATTTATATATGATTTAAAAAAATTGTGCACGAACCTAGAACTTGTGATAAATGTAACATCCCAAAAAGTGTTTATTTGATTACAGATGATCATCTTATAATATTCTAGATTTTTAGGAATTTTTTTGGAATTTTTCGGAAACGTCGAATATTTTAATATATTTCTCGTTTTACGTGCACACTTAGCTGAGACTTGCTAAGGTCAGTGTAATGCCCCAGAAATTATCTATTTTATTACGAATAATCATTTTCTAATATTTGTGATTTATGTGAATTCTTTCAGAATTTTTTAGAAATAACGAATATTTTAATATATTTCTCATTTTGCGTGCGAACTGAGCAGACCCGGGAAGATGCAATGTCTTCCTTGTAGCTGGTAAACTCTAAATTGTGGACTTGTCGACGGGGGATCTTACTAAACCCGAGGCTGGGCATAATTTACGAAGTTTACGTTTTTCAAAAATTTTATCCGATAAATGAAATCACGGTACTGTAAAATCATCTGATGAATAATAAAATATTATTTTCATCATCTATAACTCTTCTACACTGGAGGAAAAATAATACTGACAATGTAAATATTTATCTATATTAGTGTACCCAATTAGGAGACAACCTTACTTTCACTTTATCGTGAAACGTGCGAAGCTTCTCATGTAAGCTTGGAGGAAGCTTCTTGGAAATTTCCTCTCTCATTTTCCCCATGCAAATGCAGCCCACTCCCTCCTCTCTCTCCATATTCATGGCTGGAACAAGCCTTTGGGGGGGGGGGGGAATTAGTTTGGCTTCAATTAATTAACTACATCACTTTATTTCAAAAATTTTCCTATGCACCTTTTCTCTCTTCTTTTCTTCTTCTTCTTCATTTTAGTTTTCTCCTCCTTCTCTCTAGGAGAGCTCCACGGCCAGCCCCTCTTCTCACCCTCATCCATCACAAAATTTCTAACCAATCACATTTTCTTAATCCTCTCTATCTCCTAAACACCTTTTTTGCTTGGAGCATCTTGAAATTCCACCATTTTCACCACCTTCTTCAAGCTTCAAGGTTAGGGTTTTTGGGTAAGCTTCAAGACTCTTCTCCTCTTCTCTTCATTTTCGGTTTCAAGGGTGTTTTTGTGACCACCTACACTCCATTTTTCAAGCCATTGTGCTATTCTAATGAAGTTGAAATTTCTAGGGCTTTGGGTGGCACCAATCCGAAATTGCAAGGAGATTCTTGGAGGTTTCTCTTGATTTCTTCACTTGGGTAAGAGGAAGACACTCCTCCTCAACCTCTATTAGCATTTAGGAACCTTGGTTGTGATTGATTTTGAGAAAACCCTAAAGAGGGTTATTCTTTGATTTTGTGATTAGCATGTTTGCATGTTGATTTTATTTTGTTTGTGCCATTGAATTGATTGTTGATGTACATTGGAACATTGGAATGGATTAGAGGATAGGAAAAGGAATAAATTGATGTGGGGATGGTTCTTGGGTGGCCATAGTTTTGGGGTTTAAATTGATGTGTTCTTGGTGAGCAAATTTTAACAAGTGAATGACTAAATTAATCAAGTGTGTAATATAAAATCAATGAAATGGAAAAATTGAGAATTGAACCCACTAGGGAGGCCACAACCTCTAGGGCTATTTGGGACTTAATTATGTAATTTTTTTGGTAATCTTGGAATTTAGAAAATTAAATGATTGAAACATAGGCAATAGGTTAGCAAGGTACCAAATTTGGAAGAATTAAATACAATTGGAGATTCATAAATTTTAAAGGACTAAGGAAGGAACTTGTCATGAAATTTGAGAAAATTTTACAAGAGTAAGAACAAGAGAGTGTGAGATTTTGAAACCTTAGAATAACCATTCTAAGCATATGAAAATAAATTACTTTAGAAAATTCAATTAATTATGGAAACTTACTTAGTGACGGATTCTTGTAATAATAGCAAAACTTGAATAAGAAGGCATAATGGACCTTAGAAATGTATGACCTTATTTGATTTCAATATTATGACATTATGGGTCTATGTGAGTGGCCATTTATGTGTTGATGCTTATCTTGGGCAATTGTGGCATATTATGGAATAGTATGTAATGTTGACCATACATGCTCATGCATAGAGTCTTATGCATTGTGAATGTCCTGTGGACTGTTGTAAGGCCAAGTTGCCTAGGAGATTGAACACACCTTAGTGCGAGTGTGAGTAGACTAGTGTAGGTCATCTTATGACCTTGGGGGCGTCGGGGTGCGGGTCCTTCACAATGGGCATTTGGAGGCTCTCCTACCCGTGGGGCAAACCGATGCAAACGCACCGACGATCCGGACCGAGACACTGTCCTATATCGTGATCTAGAGTGGAATGTCTGTACAATGCCTGGATGTGCACGTGGAAGTTATTGATTTATAGCACTTTGGCCGCGCGGCGTGAGTTCTAGACATGTCTCCTGATCTTTCTCTCCGACTGTTTGAGTCTAGCTCCATGGAGTAGGAATTTGGGAAAGCATGCATGTGCACCATGAAATAATCTGTCATTGTAAATCATTACTGTTTGTAAATGTGAATTATTTGATCATTATTGTAATGAATGTCTGCTTGGAACTGTTTATCTGCTTACTGTTGGATTTACTGCTTATTATTTGGAAATGTTGTTCTGAATTGTTATCTGGGTGCGTTGCACCATTTTGTTTATAGCTGCTATAATTGGTAATGATGGTAGGATGTCTTACCTCTTTTCTGTATTTCTGTTACGTGTTACCTGTATGTGTACATTGCATCTATCGAAGACGACAGCAAGGAGGTTAAAACTCCCGATTTTCTCGGCTTCTGG
This sequence comes from Ormosia emarginata, assembly GCA_029884605.1. NCBI lineage: Eukaryota > Viridiplantae > Streptophyta > Magnoliopsida > Fabales > Fabaceae > Ormosia > Ormosia emarginata. The sequence goes on from JAQQTP010000074.1 coordinate 8,762,224, forward strand.
CTTGATCAAGACTAGCACCTACTGTGGAGCATGGAGGCACGTATGTGCGGATTTCTGGGTGATATGCGTCTGACCTTCCTTGGGAGGCCAGAGTGTTGGCACATCAACTTGAGTTCCGATCGCCGCGTCTACCTGGGGGACGTGTCGATTTCTTTGGCTTGGAGGCGTCATGAGACGCCGATCTTTACCTGCTACATCAGCCTGCGTTTGGAGTTTTATCTGCCGATTCGGGAGATGTGGGGTGACCGTTACTACACCCCACAGGAGGACTCTTTTGATTCCACTGCTCGGCTCCTGCCCGTGCCTCCGTGGTTCTGATCAAGGTTTCCTCTGACGAGGAGGACCCCGCTGAGGATCCTGATACTGTCTCTCCTCCTCTGAGGGACTGACTTTTCTGGTAGCTGCTGATGGCTGCCATTGTTTTATTTTGGAGGCCTGATGTTTTGTATTTTGGTGGGCTGTATATTTTAATATCTGGGGATGTATAGTTATGATCCTTTGGGCAGGTATAGTTTTGCTTTTTAGAAATTTCCAGGCTTGTATTTAAAGTACAATTGATATTTAAATATATATATATATATATATATATATATATATATATATATATATATATATATATATATATATATATATATATATGCATATCATTCAGATATGAATTTTATTTTCTGTCTTACTCTTTACTGCCATTCCAGTTTCGTCACTGAGTTTTAGTAATTAACCAAAAAAAATATGTCGCCTTTTTACTCACGTATTAAAGCATCGAACAAGTTAACTTTAGACTAATGAACCGGGTCTTAATTCAGAAAAATTTTATTTTCTGCATTTCATTTATGTTCAATAATGTGACATTCCCTCTCCAAAAAGGGGCGTTACAATAAACACCTTAATTTTTGCAATTTCTAGGAATAAATGTTGTAGGTTGTGTGATCTTGCTCTTTATTCCCTAGTTTTTGATAAAGCATTCTCTAATTAAGGTAATACTAAGGGATTAGTTAACTCAAAGTAGTGTGAAGAGGATTAATATACTAAGGTATTGGATATTAATTAATTTTGGGAATTTGACTATGAATCATAGAATAGAACTTGGTTAAACTATTCTTTGAATTTGCATAAAAAAGTTCAAGTGAAATCTGATTCCTAACACTTTGATATTATTGCTTTTCATCCTTAAATTCACTCTTGTTAATCTTTGATATTTTCTTGTTAGTAACTTTATATTCAGGTTTTTATGTTAAAGTTATTTACAATCCTTTCAAATCTCAATTCTCGATAGTATAAATAGTGTTGATTTGATGAATTTAGTATTTGACAACATAATCTTTGTGGGACGATACTCTTACTCATCATTTTATTACTTTTTGTGATTTGGTACATTTGCCTATAAAGCAACAAGTTTTTTGTGTCCTTGTCAAAGATTATTTGTTTGTCAACATTAAAGAGTAGTTAGAAAGACACTAGTTTAGGCATTTATTTTCTTTGTTTAATTTACTTTTTAGATTGTTTCTCTTTAATTTACTCTTGTTTGTTTTGTTTATGTGAGGTACTGTGAATCCAGAAGCATTATTCTTTAATCCAAAAATTGAGAAAATAGAACAGGCAAATAGAAAAGCAATAAGAGAGAGAAAAAGAATTGAAAGAGAAATAATGACAAAACCAAATGAAGAACGAAGGCACACTTTGGGAGATTATGCAACTCCTATTGTTGAAAGGTGTGTAACCAGTATAGTGCGACCTGCCATCCAAGCCAATAACTTTGAAATTAAATTAGCTCTTCTACAGCTAGTTTAACAAGATCAATTTGGGGGAATCAGTCAGAGGATCCAAATTTGCACATTAACAATTTCTTACAACTTTGTGATACCATTAAGTTCAATGAAACGAGTGATGATTCTATACAGCTAAGGCTTTTCCCATTCTCTCTAAGGGATAAAGATAAGGGTTGGTTGCAACCTCAACCTTAGGGAAGCATTACTACTTAGGATGATTTGGTTATCAAGTTCCTTACTTAGTATTTTCATCCATCAATGTTTGTGAAGATGAGAAATGAGATTGGATGTTTCGCTTAGAATCAGGGGGAATCTTTGTATGAAGCTTGGGAAAGATACAAGGAATTGTTGAGAAGATGCCTTCATCATGCATTTGAAATATGGCAAAGAGTCCAAATCTTCTATAATGGCTTGAATAATTCCACCAGGGTTATGGTTGATGCATCTGCAGGTGGATCTCTAAACTGTAAAACTCCCAAAGAAGCTCAAGAATTGTTTGAAACTATGACTATAAATGAATATCAAATGCCTAGTGGAAGATTAATGGTTAAGCAAGGAGTCATGGAGCTCGGGACCTTTGATGTCATACTTGCACAAAACAAGACTCTTTCATAACAAATAGTGTAACATCCCAAAATTTCTATCTCTTACTAAGCGAGAAAGTAATTCAACGGCGTATTTGATCGTTTTGAGTGATTTACAAGTCGGGAAAATAAAAATTTTTGGGCGGGAAAACTTTACGTAATTTAATTTTTCCGTTAGGTAATTATTTTTAACTCTGATTTGATATTTGTGAGTTTTCTAATTTTTGTGATTTTTGTGGATGATTATGAATTTTTTTTCTTGTATGTGGGCCAGGTGGTCCTATGTGGGCCAATGGTGACCATACGTGGGCCCGGTGGGTCCCACAAAGTGAAAATTTTTCTACGCATAGAAAAATTTGTACTTGTTTAGACGGAGAGACAGGATCTTACTAAACCTCTGAATCAAGCTTGTTTTAGAAAATTCTTATCTTGTATTTTATCTCGTATTTAATTATCGGATGATAAAAAATTACAAGAATAAATATTATAATGCGTAGTCAACAAAGAGAGTTTGATTTGATTTATACCCTGGATGAGAATACTTAGTTTGAATATTAACCATTGATTTAATCAAAGGTTAAGAAACAAACTTAATAAAAAAGCTTGGATAATAACAATTGATTTAATCAATTGTGTGAGAATAACTTACCTTTGATATCAAATAGATGTAATCAAAGGTGTAGAATTGGTCTTGAAAAATGACAAAGACCATTTATAACCATTGGATTTAGATTAAATCAAGGGTGGAGATTTAATCTTAAAAGTAACAAAAACCATTATGACCATTGGATGAAGAATCAATCAATGGTGGAAATTTGGTCTTCTAAAGTAGTAAAGACTAATTAGGACCCTTGGATTTAAAGTTTGAAGAAGCAATCTTGACCCTTAATTTTGGAGACACATCTAAGGGCTAGAATTTAAAGGAGAAAAATCCAATGGCACTAGATTTAGTCTTCTAAAATTAAAAATCTACCTAAATCCTAACCATTGAAGTAATCAATGGTTAGAGAGCTTCAAATAATGGATAGAAAAGATGACAATATTAATGCATGCAAAATGCAAGGAGGGACGGTTTTGTAGTGTTTTGGTATGAAAGAGACAAGCTTTATGCATGTCTTGATCAATTAGTCATCATTCTTGACTATTAGTGACTACTTGCACTCCAAAGAATGCATGAAGGGGGGGGCACGGTTTTTGAAGACTTTAGACTATAGGAAAGTGTTTCATTACTATCATCACTCATTCTTGGTCATTTGTGATCATTTCAAAAACTTAAAACACTTAGAAAAAATTCTCTCCTTCTCCTTCTCTAAGCTCACTATATGGCACCATCATCTACCTTCTATCACTCAAAAATTTCATCCAACTTGATTTTCTAAACCTAAACAATTTAAGAACATCTCTAGTTATGAGTTTTTCCAAAATCACTCATCTTGATCTTCAAATTCAAGCTTCAAGTTTCTATCAAAAATCAAAAATTTCATCTTTGTTCTTCAAGAGATATCATTCGGTTATCTACCCTAAAATCACCATCCAATCTCTTTTAATTTCATCCAACCATAGATTTTGAATCTACATGATGTTCTAAGCAACTTTCATGTTGAAGATTTTCTCTAAATCATTCATCTTCATGGACTTTCTTCAAGATCAAAGTTATTGGGTTTTTGAGGTGAAGTATAAGGAAACTTCATTTTCTTCTCTCTTTTTCATGATCTAAGCCATGTTTGATCCATGGTTCCTCTTAATCAAGCTTAGTATACTAATTTTTATGTATTTTGTTTTGTATTTGAGAAGCTCTTGGTGATGAAGGACTTGGAAAAAGAAGCAAAACAAAGAGCTTTTGAGGATCTTCAAGAGGTAAGAGGGAGATCCATCTCACCAACCAAGCATGGTGGTGAGAGATGGTATTTTATTTGATGGATGTGGAATCCATGTGAGGATTCATATCCATGGTCATGTAATTAATTTGTGGGTGTTTATGAGCTTTGATTAATTTTCTATGCTTGATATGCTTTGCATGATTTTATATCTTTGATGATATGCTTAATATGCTATACATGCTTTTATGGCTTTGATGGTATGCTTATATTATTTATGATGAAATATATATGTATATGCCATGACTTGATGGTGGAAAGGAAATTGATTTTTGGCTCCAATAGCCCAAGGAAGAGCTACGGTTTTGATGCCCTTGATTAGGGTTCATGTTGAAAATTTTCAAGAACAAAAGAATTGATTTTTGAATTTAGAACATGGTGGATTTCGAACAAGACACCTCAAAATAGGTGTTCACAAATTAATATTTTCATGAAAGATGAAAATGGATGATTTGAAGAGTATGGAAAGTGAAAAAGGATTTGTTTTCCAAGAGAACAAGAATATAATTTTTGGAGGAATTTTTATTGATTTATTTTGTGTAAAAAGATGCTAAGTGTTTTTCTAAATATGAGTTTTTGAATGAAACAGACAAAAGTTGATTTTAAGGATTTGCAAAGAAAGTAAAAAAGGATTTGTAAAGAAAGTAAAAACGAATTTGAACAAATGGGTTTGGTTTTTATGACCATAAGACTTACGGTTTTGAAAACAAAATTTTAATGGTTTTGTTTGTGTAAAACCATATTGATTTAGAAGAAAAAAAAATGTTTTGATGATTTCAATAGTCATGTCCACGTTTTTGAAGGCTTGTAATGCCTTGATTTTTATGAACAAAGTGAATTTCAAAGTGGAAACGTGATTTGGATTTAATACAAGGATTTTGGAAAGGGAATCAGGCGTTTATCACTTGAGAAAATCAAGTTTTTGTAAACAAAAATGTTTTGAACTTCAATTTATTTTGAAGAAGGTTGTGTTTGGAAATGATTTGGGAAAAATGGAGAATATAATGGTGTTTTGAAAATTTACTAACGTATAACTTATTTTCAAGTTTTGAAATACGTTAGAAAAATGTTAAGTTTTGAAACGTTGATTTACATCAATGGAAAAGTGATTTTTGTGAAGTATATTTTGAAAAAGAATTTCTTGAGTAAAGAATGTGGAAAAATATTTTATTGAGTAAAAAAATATATTAAATGAAATATAAAGTTATATTATTTTGAGAAAAGTTGAAGAGGAATTTTTGAAGGTTAAGAAGTATTTTACGTAATGAAATTGTGATGAAAAATGTTTTACGTATCTTAAAAACGTGATTTTTAAGCTACGCAATTTTGAAACAGTGGAAAAATACTATGCGATTTGAGAAACGTATATTTTTACGCGATTGAGAAAAACGTTAAAAATTAGTACGTGGTTTAAAAGTGCTGAGAAGAGTTGCAACATTTTGAAAACATAACAGAAATATTACAAAATTTTGTAAACGTAACAGTAGTGTTACGGTATTGAAAAAATGTAATAAAAACGTTTTGGAATTTTAAAAATATAACAAAAGTGTTACGATATTGTGAAAATATAAAAGAAGTGTTATGATATTGTGAAAATATAACAGAAACATTTTTGGATTGTGAAAAACGTAACAGAAATGTTACGCGATTGTGAAAATACGGTAAAAGTGTTTTACAACTATAAAAACGTGATAATATGATTTTCGCTGTTGAAAGTATAGTATGATTACTGTTGAACCAGTGTTCATACATTGTTTGTGAGAAAATGACATATTTGTCTGTGATTGGATTTGGTGCATTATACATGCATTGGAATGGTCCAGATGAGAATTGGATATGGTGATTGCCTAGGAGAAACACACCTCTTGAGTGGGTGCGATATGCGTAGTGTAGGTCACTTGTTGACCTTGGGGGCATCGGGGTGCGGATTGCTTACACGGGTGGTTGGTCGCACTTCTTCCCGTAGGTTAGACCGATGCAACACACCAATGATCCTGACCGAGACAATATTCTTAATCAAGATCTAATAAAGACTGTCGTGTATGTGCTAGATGTGCAAAAATTGGAATAAGAATTAAAGCACGTGGTCGAGGCACGTGGGGATCTTTTCGATCATTTTCTCCGACTGAGTTTTAGCTCCATGGAGTAGGAAATCGAGTCTTGTGTACATGCATAATCGAACATTTATATACGTGTGATATATTAATTGAGGAATATTGGCTATGACAATTGTTTTGAATACTTGGATGATGATGATGATAATTAGGACATTATCGTAATTGTTGTTTATGATAATTGAATTGATAAATGATTTGATGATGATAGTTGATTAATATTGAATATATTATTGGAAGTTTGATATGATATCCTGTATGATATTCTTTGCTTGTGTTATCTCTGTCTTTGCCATGTTGGTATTGACGTAGGTGATCTCACCTCTTTGTTATGTTGTCTTCTTTGTGTCTGTATTGTTAAAATTAAACGGAAGAATGAGTTGTCTTAGACATAACGGGCGATGGACACTCGAGAGATTGATGAAAACATTGAAGAGTGGTGTCTCGAGTTCGAAGGTGTTCTGAGTAGACAAGGAGTAGAGTTCTGATGCAACAAGCTTGATACAAGATAAGGAATGAGTATGTTAAGTTTTATCGTTAGTGTTATCGTCTTATTTAGTAGGACCCGTCATGGGGTTTGCTACTGTTGAAAAAAAAAGTCTGTTAATTTTATATTTCTCTTTAAATTATGAAATATTAATTGGTGTCAATGTTGTTTATGAATTAGTTTAAATATATTTTCAGTAATACTTATGGATTACAGTAAGTTTATATTTCAGCAAGAAAGAAATTTTTTTTAAACCCACGTTTTTAACTCAAACCTTTTATGAAAACATTTTCAGATTATCAGTCGGAAGTCAGACATGTGATACCCTAGGGAGGGTGTTACAAATAGCCAATCTTACTAAGCAAATTAGCAACATACAAGTAAGTTCAGTCAATCATCAAGCTTCAACTTGCGATTTCTGTTGGGGAAATCATGTCAATGGTGAATGTGAGGCGAGCATGTTAGGTTTTACCTCTCAAGAGCAAGCTAATTACATGGGCAACCCTCTAAGACCCCAAGGCAACCTGTAACACCCTAAAACTAATATCTCTTTATATTTGGAATATTCAAGGATAAATAGCATTAGCCACGTTATTTCTAAGTTAAAAACAAATAATAAAAATTCATAATCACTATATATGTCATTATAATAAGCCTTAAGGGAAAGAAAATATTTATTTACAACAAAAGCCTAAAAAGGGAGTACATTACATAAAAAGTTGTATAAGTCAAAGTACATATTAAATAGTACATGCTTTGTTCCAAAAGCAAATAAAATTATCTAATCTATATGCTTCTTCTTATTATTTCCCTTTGAGGGATCTCGACCTATATTTATCATGGAAACAACAAATGGGATGAGAATTCATAATTCTCAGTAATATCCATATAAAACATGTCATCATGACAAGTCCAGCTACGTTCACTTATTCATAGACATTGTAACGCCCCTTTTTCCAACTCGATACACGCGAAGAAGGAACGTCACACTATAGTACTTAGGTAATAATAAAAATTAAAATAAATAGCATTGCGGAAATAGTATTTGTTTGAAATTTCCAAAACCCGGTGTATTAAAGCTGGTCTAAAATTTCTCTCTTTGTTTTTCTTTTTTTTTTGTAAGATATTGTAAGTGGTAGAATAATAATACTAGAAAAAGAAAATCCCTGCTGTAGCAGAACTTCCAACACTGAACAGTTATAATACAGTCAACAGAAACTAAACCATACATCGAAATTACATTATCATAGTTATACGTACAAGCTTGTATTAATTACATTTCCAAAAAGTATACAAAAAGACAAAATATGTACCTATCCCAAGAGATACAAATATATACCCACTAAACCAATAGTACGTCAGGCTCCCTCAAAATAAACAGACAACCATCAGTAGCCATCTACCTAAAACAGTCTCTAAGACTGACGAGAACTAGAAGGAACCGTAGACAGATCCTCCTCATGGTCCTCATCGTCCGACGAGACATCTATCGGAACGACGGAACAGTGGGCAGGAGCCCAAGCAGTAGACAAGAAAGAGTCGTCACGTGGGGTATAATACATGTCCGCCCATATGTCTCTCACATGCATATAAAATTTCAGCCAAACAAAAGCATGGAAGTCAAAAATAGAAGCAGTGTAGCGTCCCCACACTAAGGACACCGTCAATTCGCCATGGTAGACACAACGATCAATCTGCACGTTGATATGCCAGCAATCTGGACCGCCATGAAAATTGATCCGCACGTAACTAAAGAATCCACGAGGGCGAAATGACATCCTCAGCAGCATCGATCTCAATCAAGATACGGCCAAAAACCCTGAAACTCGGTGATTTTCTTGTCCTCTTCACTAACGTCTTCAGACAATCATATGATAATACATAATAGCAGAATATATAGCAAAGAGGTGAGATACTCGTCATTCATTACCAACAATAGCAGCAGGAAACTAAACAGTGCTGAACGCCCAAATAGAACACAGTTCATACATTTAAACATTACGACATTAAAATTTTACAATAGAAGCAAGATGACAACATTTAAATGACAGAGGTACCATCAACAGTCAACAGTTCACATAACCAATAATTATTACGGAAATAATAGGATGCATACTTCGCAGTTAATAATGCTCATGCTCGATGAGTTATGCGACTGATAGCTAACAATGCAAAAGTGTCTCGAAAACCTACTCCATGGAGCTAGACTTAAATATTTTCGGAGTGAATGATCAAGGAGTAATACCAGTATATCATTAGCCTTTAAAATACAGTGTGCTTTATTTCATAAAATGTTTGCGCAATGGCTTATACATGGTATCTCGATAGTTGATCGCGATATAGGACAGCGTCTCAGACAGGATCGTCGGTGTATCACACTGGTCTATCCCACGGCCCCAGTGGAGCTACCACTGTCTATTGTGAGACACGCACACCCCGACGCCCTCTAGGGTCAACAACATATGACACCTATGCTTAGTCTATTCGTACCCCACACATAGGTGTTATTCAAACTCCTAGGCTCACACAGCCTTTCCAATGGTGTCCAATGGACGACACATATGCATGACGACTCAATGTCAAATCATGTATGATAAATATTGTATCTCACAATGGTACACGTACATTCAGACGTACATAACTTCATTCATTGATACCGTATAAACAAGGTATTTTTTTTTATAATCCGTGTTCATCAAGTATTCATCCCACATAGGGGTCCACAATTGCATTAAAATTAAGTTTTATGTCGCTATCATTTTCAAGTGTCCATTAATCGTTATGATTCATACTGTGGATTCTCACTTTCAAGGTTACATGTCATTAAGTTAATATGACCGCTTTATGTCACTTTAACTCTTTATTATCACTACTTTCAAAAGTCTTTAGAATTATCAACTCTTTAACCATATCAAGCATTAATCTTCTACTTCAAATTCTTAACATTGGATTAACCCATTACCATCTCCCTTAAGCCTAAAACCGTAACCCCCACTAAATTCCTAAACCACATATTTGTTTTTCCTTTTAATGTATTAGTATCTCATTACTAATCCTCTTTAGATGCTTAATTCAATTCTCTCAACTCACACACTCAAGTTCTTCCTATTAGGTTAAATGATCCAAATTACCAATTTTAGTCTTTGTTAAATTTTTGTTTACACATTATAAGCTCCCAATTGTCCTCTAATTTCACATTTGTCCATTTTTGTCATTCAAGTCACAATGTTCACTAATTTGCCTCCCATGGCCGTGAGCTATGAAGGGACTAGGGTCCATGCATTTGTTCTTTGTTCTTTGTCCTCATCCATCCAATTATTACCATTCACTTAGGTTTCAAAATTTTAAACATCCATACCCCTCCATTGGGGAACTTGGCCATGAGCCTCCTTGCACAAAGCAAGGGGCAATTGTCTCAAGTTCATCAATTCCAAATCCATGAGGTTTATTACAACATTAACAAGAATCAAATCCATACAAATATTTAAGAAAAGAATAGAAATTATCAAGAAGCAAATAGAAAATAATAAAATCAAGAGTAACCCCTATTAGGGTTTCTCACAAATACACAATTAGAGAAGTCTCCAACTACCATTAGAGGTTGAATAGAGTGGTCTCCCTCTTACCAAAGAGGAGAACACGAAAATGACTTCCAAGATGCTCCTTGAGGTTTCGGTTTTGGCCCCACAAAAATCCTAGAAAACAACCTCAAAAATCAACACCATAACTTGAAAAAGGAAGTATCCTTGACCATGAAAATGGTCTTAGAACACGAAAATGAGAAGAGAAGAGAAGAAAGTTGCAATCTTTACCTTAAAGTCTCAAACTTTGATCTTGAAAAAGATTGATGAAGATGGACGGTTTTAAGTTGAGGTGTGAAAGAAAAAGTGTTTAGAATGATGAAGAGAAGCTAGAAATGAGGTTAATGGGGTTAGAAACTGAAAATGGTGAGGATGGGGGTGGTAACCCGAAATGGAGAAAAATGGAAATGGTGGATTTTGATGAAACCTTGTGAAGAGAAATGGTGGAGATGATGATGGAGAGTAAGGATATGTAGTTATTGAAGAGAAAAGATGAAGAGATGGAGTGGAAGAGTGAGCTTCAGTTTCAGTTGGCTATGGAGGTTTAGAGAGAAGGGAGAGGAAGGAAGAAGATGAAGATGCAGAGAGATAAGTTGTTAGGTTAAAAGTGTGATAGATTTTTGAGTGAATTAGGTTAAGGGTTGAAATAAAATTCCCCCCTTTTTCCCCTAGGGTGCTGCGGCATTGAGAGAGAGGAGAGAGGGAAATAGCAAGCTTCTCAAGCAAGCCAAGGGTAGTTAGGTCTTTTCTTGGGTCAAAGCTTCTAGAAGATTGATTAAAATAGTAATATATTTGAATTAAAGTAGCTTTGTTATGACATAAAGTAGATTACATTGGGATAAAGTGATAGGATTTTTATTACATGCTATTATCCAGAGGATAATAATTACAGTCGACAGACGTCAGTATTAATTAATTTGACAGATAAGATTTTCGTAGTATTTTATTATTTCATCTATTAAAATTTCTCGAAAAATGTAAAATCTTAGAAACTGTGTCCGGCCTCGGGTTTCGTAAGATCCCCCGTCGACGTTTTCATAGTTCAAGGTTTTCGAAGAGAATATCTCATTTCTCCGGCTTTGCTCAGCTTGAACGTAAAACGAAAAATATATTAAAATATTCGACGTTCCCAGAAAATTCTCAAAAAATTCTCAAAAATTGCAAATATTATAAAATGACTATTCATCATATAATTTTATAACTTTTGGAATGTTACAGTCATTTTCCCGACTCTGCTCATTGTGCACGTAAAACGAAAAATACATTAAAATATTTCACTTTCTCAGAAAATTCTGAAAAAATTCTAGAAAATCTCAAATATTATAAAATGAATATCCATAACGAAATAAATAAATTTTGGGGTGGTACAAACATGGTATAATCATAACCTAATTATCCATTCACAATGAATAAATTACTAACAATAAGTTAGGTTTGCAATAAGTACTTGATTCACTACTCATTACTAAGGAAATTTTCACATACTTACTCTATGTAATATTTACCAAGCAAACCCTAATTCCTCATTCAAAGATAAGACAATTGCCCATATGAATGTTATTTTAAATGCAGTGCTTCTATAATGTTATGTGATTATGCCTAAGAAATGCCTTAATGTAATGCTTATGTAGAGTTTTATTTTAAAGACCATGAAACATGCTCATTCCCAAGAACTCGATTCCTTGTATTTTTCTGGGTAGGATAGGCAATTAAGCCCTCTACATAACCTGATAGAGAGGGAAAAGCAATATCCTCTTACTACCTGTAACCCTGACCATAAGACCGTCCTTTTTATGAGAATTTAGGATCCCTTATCCTATCAAGGATCATCTCCTACAATTCTCTTGCCAAGTGATTGTACTCATCATATGAGGTTACAACACATAAGAATAGCAAGTATAAAAACATGTAATACTATATTTTAAACACAAATACAAATCAATGCATCCATTAGATGCTCAAATGCTCATATTATTACACATATGCTAGATGGCTATTCCCTTCATGAAATACCCCTAATAGTGTCTCATCACACACTAAAAATCATATATAAGGAATCCGAACAAGTAGGGAACTGCATTTCCTTAACATAAAAAGGTTGTATCTTTCTGCCATTTTGGCACTTGAGTGTCCACTCTTCCAGCGCTTAGGCACTCTGAGACAGCGGACCTCCCTTCTTTCATCTGTCACCACTTCTCCAGCACTTAGGTGCCCAAAGTCTGAGTGTTTAATCTCAATTCCAGAATCATTCTAACCCTTAGGCACTTAGGCGGCCAAGACCTAGGTGCTCAGGCACCCAACACCAGATTCACAGTTCCTGTTCTATTGAGTTTCCAACCAGTTTTTAACCCCTAAACTCAGGTCCTAAGTGGTTTTCAACTCCATGTATGATATCTAAGCATGTTATAACTCTTACGCATAATATCAAATCATCAATATATGGATTCATGAACAAGTTCAAAACATCGAAATACCTGTTTTCCAACTTCTACTCTAAGGTGTCAGATGGATACTTTTATGTTTAAATTCCATCAGCATGTACAAAACAAGTCATAAACAACCCATTACACCCATTAGAGACAATATTCAATCCAAAAGAGTCATTGAACCCTCTCAAACCCATTTATTTCTCTACCATACAAATATGCATCAATCAAGATGGTGTAGGACAAAGTAGAGTTAAGTAACAAGCACCCCTACTGCAAGTAATGTATGGATAATCCTCAAGCTCTAGCCTTTCCTTGTTGTCTTCCTTCTCTTTTCATCTCCTTCTACCTTCTTTCTTTATTTTTTTGTTTTCTCTAGTTGCTAACATGAAGAGGGAGTGTGGGAGTGAATGAATAGTGAGATAAGATGAAAGAAATGAAGAAAGTCAATGAAACAGTGAAGGACAATGGAAAAGAAGGAAAAACCAAAATATCTTGTGACTTTGGTAACTAATTGGAAGCATTGTATCCCTTAGGAATACTTTAATCTTCCATTACTAAGTTTTCTAACCTTAAATAGTATTATAGAAAATCCTAGGATTCATCTCAATCCTAGTTTCATCATTTTATAATTTTTCATACACTATTAAATGTCCTTTCTGCTCTATTACTCTTCCTTAAGTTAAATTAAACCTTAGGAATTAAGCTAATAGGCCTTCTGGTATTTGCCTTAACTTGTAATCATTATAGGAAAATTCCCCATCCTTTAATTATTATTTCCACAAAAACTCATAATTTTCCAAGGTATCTGTCTCTTTAATTTGGCTCTTAAACACTCACTTAGTGTTATTAAAAATGCCAAACTAACTCGGTTAATTCTCTAAAATTAACCACATCATACTTTATTTATTTGTGACCTAGAAATAATTTCTCCATATTTATTTCTCTCATCTAAGCAGTTTATGCTATTCTTTGTGCTAATAATAGTTATTTTTCACATTCAATGTTATAGCAAAGTGCCTATGTTAACTCAGATGGTCACTAAATTTTAACAGGTAACTCATGCACATGTTATCATACCTCTATAATCATATTTAAGATTAACGAGTTAGGGAGGATGTTACACAACCCATATTCCAACACTTATTATCGAGATAGAGGAATCATCCAAACTTTTCTTGGAATAATCAAAGGATGTAACAAAATGCTCAACAAGAGAAGAAATCTCCTCTAGAAATTGCTCTTGAACAAATTTCTCAACAAACATCTTCCTTTATACTATAGAAGGAGCATTGCCTGAAAGAAGCTCGCAGAGAGACCTCGAAGTAGCTTACTGATTGTGGGATTTAAAGATGCAAATCCAAGCGCAGGTTGTCTCAAGTAATAAATTTCTCGGGAGTCCGAGGTCGATCCACAGGGAATTGATGAAGAAAAATTAATTGAGGTAAGAAAAGGATTTGTCACAACACCAAAAGTAATAAAAGATGTTCACAAATGAATTTAAGAACTTGCTTGGGTTAGGAGATCCACTCTTGGTAATAAATTAAAGGCAAGATTATTTCTCTTTATAACTCAATTGAAATCCACACACAACGGAGGTTCCAATCGAAAAATATAACATTCAAAGTTCAATTATATATGTAATCATATTATGATTCCTTTAATTATCTACTAACATTTATAAATGAGTTCAAGCATTCACTGTGCCAATCTTATTGTCTACAATAAATCAAGATCTCCATTATACAAAGAAGGTTTCTAAATTGATTGGAAACAAAATACAACACATATAATGTCCATTTGATAATATATCATTTAAGCACAAGAAATAGAATAATCTAACCTTATTTCATTACCAAGAGCTTCACTCTTTCACCTAAGCAAGATGAAGATTTATTTACTCATAGAAAAGAAGAAAGAAAGAGAGAAGAAGAGAAAGAAGAACATAGCTTCAATTTAGAACAAGAGAAAATTACAACAAAGGAAAACAATAAACAAGCATAACCATAACTTGTAAAAACTAAGCCTAACACTAAGAGCACCAAATGATCAGCCAATGGTGCCTTTTATAGAGGATTAGGGATACAAAATGACAAGGGGGCTAATTAAGAGTAGGTGGATGACTGGATGAATGAGTGGAAAATGCCAAATTGTGAGTTAGTGAGTGGAAAATTATTGAGATTCCTTGTCTCTGAAATCATTCAGAGCTGATCTCATGGATGCCATTAGAATGAAGCAATATGGTCTTCATGAAAGTTGTAGCATTTTGTCTCAGCTTTCCAATGGCACTGAAATCATCCAAAAATTCATCCTACAGCCCAAGATATGACCTAATTACTGCAAACTATTCATGCCCAATTTCAACACCTCTATTTTGACTTCCAGACCCAATATCACCTTCAAGCTATCCGAATGAGCTCTTATGTTCTTCATGAAAGTTGTAGATATGGGTCTTAACTTTCAACTCTCCAAATTTCAGCTCAAGAAAGTTCCTACAGCTCGAGTTATGCTCTGATTACTGTACACTATTCAGGTTCCAGTCACAAAACTCGTGTTCTAACTTCCAAGCCCAATTAGCTCCACTAGATGTCTAAATGACACTTCGAGCTCTCATCAAAGTTGTAGAGCTTTCTCTCAGCTTTCCTACAAGGTAAAATTCATAATTTCTAGACATCTAGAACTCAAGATATGACCAAAATATAGAAATAGTGTAAGATCCAAATAATGTTAAAAAAATCAATTAAGTCCAATTTGAGTCCAATCTTACAAAACATAACCACACTTAATCAATTAAGTACATGAAGAGTGTAAATGACTAAAAATGAGGGTTTATTAATGTATAAAATATGTGATTATCAAATTCTCCCGCACTTAGCTTTTTGCACTCCTGGGCAAAACACATAAGACCAAAGCTAGGAAACAAAGAAAAATAACACAAACTCAAAAGCTAAAAACTCTAAAAGACTCGATGAAGCAAGAAGAACAACCTGAAATTCAAGGGATTAAAGCATTAATGAGGTAACATTTCTTCACATCTCAAACCAACAAACAAAGAAACTTCAGTTGAAAAGAATGAATCAAGAATGATAGATCCTCACAGAATTCACTCTCAATCTCTCAAGTATTTAAAAGGTAAGTATTTCACTCTATTCAACCCATGAACAATTGCACTACCATAAGCTTGCTTATCTTCTACTTCTCCGCTACTCAAAACACATGCATACAAAAATCAAGAAGACTTTATTCAAGGTTGTAATGGGGTCATGGTAAAGGAGAGGGGATAATATGGATGTGAGAAGATAAATACCAAAAAGAGCATTATGGTACAGTTAGACTGAAGAAAATGTTTGAGAACATTCATCATAATGGACAATCACTAATATTTGACTAATGTTTTGTTGAAGATCAATCCCAAATTGGTGAATTGAATTCATTGTTAGACCTAAACATTCTCTTTTTCTTCATGTTGTTTCCAAGCATCCACCTTTATTCTAGACTCTGATAATTCTTTGATTGCAACGGTGGTCCGTTTTTCTTTTTTTTTTTCATTTTGCACATACACCCCCACACTTGTTCAAGAACAAGGTCAATACTCTGTTATTCCCTAAGGTTGGGTAAAAACATGTTTTTTTTTGCAGGCACGAAATGAGCTAAAAACAAGAAATGGTCAAATAAGCTCAAAGGGGTTACACAATAGAAAATATACAAGGATGGCTATTTGGTCAAAGTAGCTATTTCAAAATGCCTCAATCATATTAATGTATGCATGTGAAAATGTAGCCTCAAAAAGAATCAAAGCAAGTTCTAGAGTAACAATTCCATGAGTGAAAATCACACAAGAAAGAAGAGAATGGTACAAATATTCAATCCATTCATCAATAGGCTCAAAATCTCACAAGGCATATTTCTATCATTCTCAATCCACCAATTCAACATCCATAACCAAGCATGTGAAATTTAAGAAAGAAGATAATTTATTCAATCATGCTATGATTCTTGAATTTCAATTGCTTCAAAGGATGTGAGAGTGCATTCGCTTGAATCTTTCAAAGGAAATCAAACAGCAAAACTTTGTTACTTCCACAAATAAACACTAAATAGTTACTACCCTAACTAAGATGCATCTCAAGAGTAATAAATTGTTTCCAAAATTTACTCCTTACTCTGCCATCACTAATTGGTTTTACTACGAATAGGTTTCTGACAGTCATATCACTAAACATACTTCCCAATTTAGATGCGTCTCATAAGTAAATTACTTCTTACTCTGCCATCATTCGTTAGTTTAGTAAGTCCATGACAATCATATCATACTTCTAAAAAAAAAGAATTTTTTTTGTCAACTATCCTTCCCCTCCAACTAGATCACAACATTGTCCTCAATGTTAAAATATAGATGAGTAAAGGATAGAAGATATTACCTGTTCGAGAAATCTGACACAAATTTAAAGAGAAACAAAGTACGATAAATAAAATCAAAGGTAAAGGAGAGTTATAAACGAAGTGTCAGATCTGGCTTTCTTTTCATCCTGCTTCCTTCATTGCTTTCTGCTGACCAATCTATCTGAGCTATTGTTGGGTCAGGTTTATGAACAAAAGCTTCTAATTTATCAATCAACTTCTCAATAGTGGAAGCAGAGATAAGAAGTTGTCTTACCGAAAGTGTGATAAATTTCTGTTCCACAACATGGTCAAGAAAAAGTAACAAAATATCAAAGAAATTATTTACATTCAACAAACCTATGGATTTATGGTAGATGTTCAGTTGGGCCCAAGAGACAATTTGAAAAACTTCTTCCAAGGTACCAAAATCACCTGGTAAGGCAATGAATGCATCAGAGTATTCAAGCATTATCTTCATTCATTCATGCATTGATGATACCTTAAGTTCCTCTCTAATTGTCTTTCCAGTGATGTTTTGTTGAGCTAATGGTTCCGGAATGACACTTAAAACCTGACTGCCTCCTATATATGCAGCAAGTGATACAACCCCCATTAACCCACGGTAACCTCCCCCATATACAAGATGAATATTCCTCGCAGCAAGTGATCGACTAAGAGTGGTAGCTGCGTTTACAAACTCTAAACCCTTTCCATATTTAGACCCACAAAATACACAGATATTTTTAAGTTAACGAACAGAAACACCTTCCATTCCTATACTCACCTTCCCCTTGAATGATTCTAAGTTAGAAGAAAATAGAGAAAATGGAGTGTTTAAATAGGAAAAAGAATGGAAAGGGTAATAATTGTACCTATAAGGGTAGGTTAGCTGTTGTTAGAAAAGTTTGAAATTAAGAAACACATAATCTTTTTTTTTATTTTTTTTTTACTTCAAGAAAACCATCAAGTTAAAGAAGTCTAGAAACTCCTGAAGGACCCTGCTCAAAGGATCATCTGTCTAAAACCAAAATATAGCAAAATCATGCAAAAATAAAAGAAATATAATAGCAAATGATGACATACCTGTATGTACAGCTTTCATAGCGTATCTTTATACTGCGCATCACTAGTGCAGTAGACATTCACGTCCGTTTATTTGAAGAAAGGAGAAAGAAAAAACTATTGTGGGTTTCCATCCTGGGTCTGGAACCTGGAGCACTTACACTTGGGCTCGTAACATCAACAAAAATGCTAAAATTTTAAACCTGTAATGTCCAAGATCCAAAACATTCCATCCTAGGGCGCTGAGAGCCCCTTCTAATAAAAGAAAGGATTAAGCTCAGATGACTCATATGCTTTGGCAGCCCAGGTTACTTCTCACTAATAACCAGAGTAGGACGCTTCTGCCTGTCCATTAACTCCACAGTGCCTAGATGGTAAACATTGAGTTATGGAGTGCGGCTCTCTACAGAGCATGGTATACGAACTTTTTTAAGGACCAGAGTGCAAAGGTCCACCCGAGTCAATGACAGGTCAGCCAAAGGTTGGGGCTCCACAACTAATTAAAGCCATGGTACTCCTTCCGGATCGCCCTTGTTCAAAAAAAATTTTCTTCTTTTTTTTTCTTCTTTTTTTAAATTTTTTTTCTTTTTTTTGAATTTTTTTTTTGAAAGATGACATGAAGAAGAAGAGGATGATATGTACAGATTGTTGTGGATATGGCTCACATCTGCTTCTGGTTTCACGTCCAGTAATGGCTTAAATGCCTTCTATGAGTTGAGAATAAGCTTCCCATTTAATTTTCTTATAAATTGGCAAACAGGATTTTTTAGAGTCAGATTCTCAAGACTGTAGCTTTTTTCTTCATCATGATTGCGGGATTCAGAGACATCATGTTTCTTTTTGAAATTGACCCATCTTTTGACAATTTTCACAACTTTTGAAAAAAGTATAGCAATCCTTAAATAAAATGGGCCAATAAAATCTGCACTGCAAGATTTTTACAGCTATTTTCTTTAAAGAAAAGTGACCTCCACATGCTTCTGAGTGGCAAAATTTAATGACACTACCTACCTCATTGTCAGGCACACATCTCTGAAAGATTTGGTCAGGATAATATTTGAACAAGTATGGGTCATCCCAATAAAAATTTTTCACCTCTGTCAAAAATTTCTTTTTATCTTAATGCGTCCATTAAGGTGGCATTTTCCTTCTTGTTCTCCAGTAAGAGTTGAGAAAATTACTTTTGGAAAGCTTTATTCTTCTCCTAAAAATGTGTACTTCAACCCAGTAGGTAATGACTTTAATTTCAGTGTGGGTACTTCTTCATGGGTATTATCATTCATGGGTTTTAGGTCTTTAAATTTTGACTTCCATCCTTTGTATTCTATTTCCTCTGTACAATCAAGCAAATCAAATGAATTAATTAAACAAACTTCTAATGGGTCAAAAGAACTCCTTTTTTGAAGATGATCATCTACAATGACTTCAATCCCTTCAACTTCCTCCTTTTCATGAAAGACTTCCTGTGGTTGCTTGCACATGTTAAAAACATTGAGTTCCAGTGTCATATTTCCAAATGTTAGTTTCACCACTCCATTTCTGCAATTTATCAAAGCATTAGATGTTACTAAAAATGGACGACCTAAAATAACAGGAATTGACTTGGAACTATCAACCATAGGTTCAGTATACAAGGTAATAAAATCCACAGGATATATGAATTTATCAACTTGAACCAACACATCTTCCACTATTCCTCTTGGAATTTTAATTGATCTATCGGCAAGTAGAAGAGTTACAGAAGTTAGTTTTAACTCACCCAAGTTGAGTTGCTGATAAACTGAATATGGAAGCAAATTGACACTAGCACCAAGATCAAGTAAAGCTTTTTCAATTTTATGTTCTCTAATAATGTATGAAACTGTAGGACAATCGGGTCTTTATATTTCAACGCATTATTATTCTGAAGAATGGAGCTTACCTGTTCAGCCAAAAATGCTTTCTTTTTCACATTTAATTTCTTTTTAACAGTGCACAAGTCCTTCAAATATTTAGCATAAGAAGGAATCTGTTTGATAGCATCTAACAGAGGAATATTGATCTTCACTTGTTTCAAAATTTCAAAAATTTCAATGTGGTGGTCCAATTTCTTTGGATTATTCAATGCTTGAGGAAATGGGGGTGAAGGTGAGAGTTTAGTTTCCTTTTGGTCAACTTCTTCATTTCTTAGGGAATTGGTTCATCTTCTTTCTTACAAGGTTCAGGAATTTGTTTTTCAACAACCTTTCCACTCCTAAGAGTTATTACTGACTTGACTTAGTCCATTTGTTGATTTTCTGAACTCCCCTTATTTAGACTGTACTGAACCTTAGGATTTGGTTGAGGTTGAGAAGGAAATTTTCCTTTCTCGTGAATTGTGAGTGCAGAAGAAAGTTTAGTAAGAATGTCTTTTATGTCATTCATGGTTTGATTATTTTGTTTATTAATGGCCTCTTGCTTTTCTATGAATGCATGCAGTGTTTCTTCAAGCTTTTTCCTATATGGTGGGACATAAGGTGCATATCCTTGAGAATTTTGAGAGTCCTGTTGTGCCTGAGGAGGTGGTGGTTGCACAAATTGTGACTGATTATTATGCCTCCAGCTGAAGTTTGGGTGATTTCTCCATCTTGGATTGTATATATCTGAAAAAGAAGAAGTAAATGGCTTTTTAAAATTATTCATTGCATTTACTTGCTCATGTACAACTTCTTTAAAAATAAGAATATTATGACATTCATGTGTTGAGTGTCTTAAGTCATCACAAATGCCACAAGTTTCTTCATTTTGCATAAATTTGATTTCTTTTGCTTTTCTTAATTCCATGGCTTCAACCTTTCTAGCCAAATTGGCAAACCTAACATTTAGATCATCCTCTTGACTAAGGTGATATTTTTCTTTATTAGCACTTGCAAGGTTAGGTCTAATTAAATTTTCAGAAGGGTTAGTACTATGCAAAGATTGAGAATTTTCAGTCAACTGGTTCAAATAGTCTAAAGCTTCATTAGGTTCTTTATCAAGAAACTCATCATTGCACATTGTTTCCACAAATTGTTTAGTTTCAGGTGTTAAACCTTCATAAAAGAAGCTTATAGTGTGCCATTTTCAAAATCATGATGTGGGCAAGAATTTAACAAATCTTTAAACCGTTCCCAACATTGAAAATATGCTTCATTTGAATTTTGGAAAAAAAATTTGGATTTGTCTTTTCATAGCATTGGTTTTATGTGTTGAAAAAAATTTCTTCAAGAACTCACCTTGCATTTCTTGCCATGTGCCAATTGATCTTGGTTTCAAAGTGTTAAGCCATGATTGTGCTTTATCTTTTAAAGAAAAAGGAAATAATTTAAGCTTAACAATCTCTTCAGTGCAATTTTGGTCATTGAAAGTAATACATACTTCCTCAAATTCTTTCAGATGCAAATATGGACTTTCAGATTCTAAACCATGAAAATTAGGAAGTAAAGAAATCATACCTGGCTTAAATCTAAAATTGTTGGCATTGAGTGGAAAGATAAAGCATGATGGACTAGAATTTCGAGGTGGTTACAAATATTCACACATGGTTCACAACGGTTGATTTTCATGTTCATCATATACACTTTCATTGTCAGTCATTGTGTCAATTGTGTGTGATTGTGATTCAAACAAATCAATATATAAAGTACCAGGATTAATTTTAACTAAACGACCAGAATTTAAATCACGATACCAATTAAGCATAAATATATAAATAACTTAAAATAATAAATAAAAATAATGTACAAGCTGGCGGTATAACCCGCCATTAAGTATTAACAAGGATGTGGTATAAACCAACCACCCAATAAATATTAACAAGTAAAAAGTTAAAAATAAAATACAAAAAATAAAGTGCGGAAAGTAAATTACAAAAAATAAAATACAAAAAGTAAAATACAAAAAATAAAGTGCGAGAAAGTAAATTACGGAAAGTAAATTACAGAAAATAAATTTAAAATATGAAAATCGGAGAGAGGTAGAGCCCCACTAGAGCCAAACGAAAGAGAAGAGAAGAAGAAATATTATTTCGTTATGTTAGAAAGCAATAATAAATAACAAAAATTAAAAAGTTAGAGTGCAGAAAATAAAACAGGTAAATTAAAAAGTTAGAGTGCAGAAAATAAAAGTTAGTTAGAAAGTTAGAGAGTTAGTAAAGAAACCGAAGGATCGACAAGCCGATCTTTTGCTCCGGTGAGGGAGAAGAGAGAATAGATTTTATTAAAGAAAAAGAACCTCAATAAATTAAAACTTTAAATCAAGTCCCTGACAACAGTGCCAAAAACTTGATTGCGGGATTTAAAGATGCAAACCCAAGTGCAGGTTGTCTCAAGTAATAAATTTCTCGGGAGTCTGAGGTCAATCCACAGGGAATTGATGAAGAAAAATTAATTGAGGTAAGAAAATGATTTGTCACAACACCAAAAGTAATAAAAGATGTTCACAAATGAATTTAAGAACTTGCTTGGGTTAGGAGATCCACTCTTGGTAATAAAATAAAGACAAAATTATTTCTCTTTATAACTCAATTGAAATCCACACATAACAGAGGTTCCAATTGAAAAAAATAACATTCAAAGTTCAATTTATATGTAATCATATTATGATTCCTTTAATTATCTACCAACATTTGTAAATGAGTTCAAGCATTCACTGTGCCAATCCTATTGTCTACAATAAATCAAGATCTCCATTATACAAAGAAGGTTTCTAAATTGTTTGGAAACAAAATACAACACATATAATGTCCATTTGATAATATATCATTTAAGCACAAGAAATAGAATAATCTAACCTTATTTCATTACCAAGAGCTTCACTCTTTCACCCAAGCAAGATGAAGATTTAGTTACTCATAGATAAGAAGAAAGAAAGAGAGAGGAAGAGAAAGATGAACATAGCTTCAATTTAGAACAAGAGAAAATTAGAACAAAGGAAAACAATAAACAAGCATAACCATAACTTGTAAAAACTAAGCCTAACACCAAGAGCACTAAATAATTAGCCAATGGTGCCTTTTATAGAGGATTAGGGATACAAAATGACAAGGGGGCTGATTAAGAGTAGGTGGATGAGTGGATGAATGAGTGGAAAATGCCAAATGGTGAGTTGGTGAGTGAAAAATTATTGAGATTACTTGTCTCCGAAATCATTCAGCGCTAATCTCATAGATGCCATCAGAATGAAGCAACATGGTCTTCATGAAATTGCAGCATTTTGTCTCAGTTTTCCAATGGCACCGAAATCATCCAAAAATTTATCTTATAGTCCAAGATATGACCCAATTACTGCAGACTATGCAGGCCTAGTTTCAGCACCTCTATTTTGACTTCCAGACCCAATATCACCTTTAAGCTGTCTAAATGAGCTCTTATGTTCTTCATGAAAGTTGTAGACGGGTCTTCACTTTCGACTCTCCAAATTTCAGCCCAAGAAAGTTCCTACAACTCGAGTTATGCTCTGATTACTGTACACTGTTCAGGTTCCAATCACAAAACTCGTGTTCTGACTTCCAAGCCCAATTAGCTCCACTAGATGTTTGAATGAGACTTTAAGCTCTTCATCAAAGTTGTAGATGTAACACCCTCTCTAGGGCATCACATTTTCGATTCCCGACTCATAATCTGAAAAGAAATTCACACAAGTTTGAGTTATAAAAATATTGGTTTAAAAAAAAACTTCTTTCTTTACTGACACGTAAATTTACTGAAAATATTAGGTAATCATATTTCAATTACTCCTTATCCAATAATGACACAATTTAAAGAGAAATATAAATTGACAGACTCTTTTGTTCTTTCTTTTTCCACAGTAGCAAACCCATTACGGGTCCTACTTAATAGCACGGTGTAACACTAACGATGAAAACTTAACATACTTGTTCCTTCTCCTGTATCAAACTTGATACATCAGAACTCTACTCCTTGTCAACACTGCTCCCCATCGAGTCATGAATGTCCACTCCTTATTGCTGTCCCCAATCTCAGAGTGTTCATCGGAATGTCCATCTTGAAGCATCAGACATTTGTTCTATGTCTGTTCCTTGTCCTCAAACATCTTTTCCATTTCAACACTGTCGGCAAGGTCATTCTCCGATGTTGTCTCCAAACGTAGAGGTATTTGTCACCTGCTATGTCTAAGACAACTCGTTCCTTCTACTGTATAATTTTAATAATACAGACATAGCAAAAACAACATAACAAAGAGGTGAGATCACCTACACCAGTACCAACATGGCAGCACAGAGATAACACAAACAACAATATCATACAGTTATCATAATTATAATCATGCCATCATCATTATGGTTATTACACAGATACAATATTAAAATCATGCTATCAACATTAATCAACTATCATCATCCAATCGATATCAATTCAATTATCATAAACAACAATTATGATAATGCCTTGACATTATCATCATCATCATCCAAGTATTCAAAACAATTGTCATAGCCAATATTCCTCAATTAATATATCACACGAGATATAAATGTTCAGTTTATGCATGTACACAAGACTCGATTTCCTACTCCATGGAGCTAAACACGGAGTTGGAGAAATGATCGAAAAGAATGCATTCGGTACCACATGCCTCGGACCACGTGCTATAATCCTCATTTTGATTTTTGCACATCTAGCATATACACGCACGGTCTTTATCGATCTTGATTAAGAATAGTGTCTCGGTCAGATCATCGGTGTGTCGCGTCGGTCTAACCTACGGTTACATGAAGAGAGCGACTCACTTGTCCATTGTAGGCAACCCGCACCCCGATGCCCCCAAGGTCAACGAGTGACCTACACTACGCATATCGCACCCACTCAAGAGGTGTGTTTTCTCCTAGGCAATCAGCCATATTCAAATCCTCATCGGACCATTCCAATGCATGTATAATGCACCAAATACCAATCACAGGTATAATACCAATCACAAGCTTCAACAGTAATCATACTGTATTTTCAATAGTAAAATCATGTTATCACATTTTCACAGTTATAAAACACTTTCGCCGTGTTTTTACAAAATTGCGCAACATTTCCGTTACGTTTTCATAATTCCAAAAATGTTTTTGTTACGTTTTCAAATATCGTAACACTTCTATTACGTTTTCAAAATTCTAAAACGTTTTTGTTATATTTTCACAATACCGTAACACTTCTGTTACGTTTTCAAAATTCTAAAAAGTTTTTGTTATATTTTCATAATAAAGTAACACTTCTATTACGTTTTCAAAATGCTGCAACTCTTACATTTGCACTTTTAAATCACGTACTAATTTTTCAACGTTTTTCCTAAACACGTAAAAATATACGTTTATCAAATCCTATAATATTTTTCCACTGTTTCAAAATTACGTAACTTAAAAATCATTCTTTTACATCACGTAAATCATTTTCTTTCATTTTTACAATATTTAAAACACTTTTCAAATCACATAATGATTTTCTATCATTTTCACAATCACGTAAAAATATTCTATCACTATTCAAATCACGTAGTGATTTTTCAACAATATTTCAGTTGCGTAAAATGCTTTCCAAATCGCGTAGAAATATTTTACTGTATTTCAAATCATTTTTAAGATACGTAAAATATTTTTCAACATTTTACAATCACGTAAAATATTCCTCAATATTCCAAAATACTATTTTGGACTTAAATAAATCAATAAAAATTCCTCCAAAAATCATATTCTTGTCCTCTTGAAAAACAAATCCTTTGTTTATTTTCCATACTCTTCAAATCATCCATTTTCATCTTTCATGAAAATATTAATTTGTGAACACCTATTTTGAGGTGTCTTGTTCGAAATCCACCATGTTCTAAGTACTCAAAAATCAATTCTTTTGTTCTTGAAATTTTTCAACATAAACCCTAATCAAGGGCATCAAAACCGTAGCTCTTCCTTGGCTATTGGAGCCAAAAATCAATTTCCTTTCCACCATCAAGTCATGGCATATACATATATATTTCATCATAAATAATATAAGCATACCATAAGCCATAAAAGCATGTATAGCATATCAAGCATATCATCAAAGCTATAAAATCATGCAAAGCATATCAAGCATAGAAAATTAATCAAAGCTCATAAACACCCACAAATTAATTACATGACCATGGATATTAATCCTCACATGGATTCCACATCCATCAAATAAAATACCATCTCTCACCACCATGCTTGGTTGGTGAGATGGATCCCCCTCTTACCTCTTGAAGATCCTCCAAAGCTTCTTGATTTGCTTCTTTTTCCAAGTCCTCCACCACCAAGGACTTCTCAAACACAAAACAAAATACACACATCATTGATATTCAAAACTTGAATAAGAGAACCATGAATTAAAATCATGGTTAGAATCTTGAAAATCAAAAGAAAAGTGAAAAGTACCAAACTTCACCATTAAAGCTTCAATCTTTAGTTTGAAGAACAAGGTTGAAGATGAATGATTTAGAGAAAATCTCCAACATGAAAGTTGCTTAGAATATCATGGAGATTCAAGATCTAGAGTTGGGTGAAATTAAAAGAGCTTGGATGGTGATTTTAGGTAGTATGACCGAATGGTTTCTCTTGAAGCACAAAGATGAAATTTTTGATTTTTGATAGAAACTTGAAGCTTGAATTTGAAGATCAAGATGAATGATTTTGGAAAAACTCATAACTAGAGATGTTCTTAGAATGGTGTTTAGGTTTAGAAAATCAAGTTGGATGAAATTTTTGAGTGATGGAGGGTGTTCTTGATGGTCATGGCCAAAACTTGCTTGGAGGAGAGGTGGAGAGAAAAGTTTGATGAGTTTTTGCTTTTGGAGGAGACAAAGATGATCAAGAATGATCAATAATGACCAAGATAGCTAATAATGGTCTTCAAAGCTCTCAAAATCAGACCAAAACCGTGCCCCCCCTTCTTGCATTCTTCTTGAGTGCAAAAATCAAAAGTAAGCCATTATGATGTCTAACTTGACCAAGACATGCAAAAATGACATAAAGCTTGTCTCTTTGTCTTCTAAACACTCCAAAACCATCACCTTCTCTTCATAATGCATTCAATAAAGTTGTCTTCATTATTTGCCACCATTTGAAGCATTTCTAGCCATTGATTAATTCAATGGTTAGGATTTAGGTAGATTTTTAATTTTAGAAGACTAAATCTAGGCCATTGGATTTTTCTCCTTTAAATTCTAACCATTAGATGTGTCTCCAAAATTAATGGTTAAGATTACTCCTTCAAACTTTAAATCCAAGGATCCTAATTAGTCTTTGCTACTTTAGAAGACCAAATTTCCACCATTGATTAATTCTTCATCCAATGGTCATAAATGGTCTTTGTTACTTTTTAAGATTAAATCTCCACCCTTGATTTAATCTAAATCCAATGGTTATAAATGGTCTTTGTCACTTTTCAAGACCAATTCTACACCTTTGATTACATCTATGGTTGATATCAAAGCCTTCCTAACTAAGCTTATTCTCACACCATTGATTAAATCAATGGTTATTGTCCAAGGCTTCTTTATTAAGTTTGTTTCTTAACCTTTGATTAAATCAATGGTTAATATTTAAACTAAGTATTCTCATCCAAGGGTATAAATTAAGTCAAGCTCTCTTTGTTGACTACGCAGTATAATATTTATTCTTGTATCCTACAAATAATATTTTTACTGTATTTTTATCATCCGATAATTAAATACAGTACAAAACACAACACAATAAAATTTTTTAAAACTGTTTCCGAATTCAGATTTAGTAAGATCCCCTGTCTCCGTCTAAACAGTACAAATTTTTCTATGCGTAGAAAAATTTTTCATTTTGTGGGACCCACCTGGGCCCACATATGGCCACCTGGGCCCACATACCCTTGCGGGGCCCACAAACAGGAAAAAAATTTCAAAATCATCCATAAAATCACAAAAATTATAAAATGCACAAATATCAAATCAGATTACGTAAAATAATTACCTAACGGTAAAAATTAAATTACGTAACGTTTTCCTACCGAAAATTTTTATTTTCACGACACGAGAAATAAATCACTCAAAACGATCAATTGTTGACGGAATAAACAAAATAATTTTACAAAGGTACAGAAATTACTAAACAAGTAAAATTTCATTATGCTATCAAAATTACTGTTTAAGAGATTGGAAATTTGGGGTGTTACAGTAGAGCTTTCTCTCAGCTTTCCTACAAGCTAAAATTCATAATTTCTAGACATCTAAAACTCAAGATATGACCAAAATATAGAAATAGTGTATGACCCAAATAATGCTAAAAAAATCAATTAAGTCCAATTTGAGTCCAATCTTACAAAACATAACCAGACTTAATCAATTAAGCACATGAATAGTGTAAATGACTAAAAATGAGGATTTATTAATATATAAAATATGTGATTATGACTTACCTAGTGACACAGTGGTTAATCTGAAGGACCATTGCATGACAATCACTTTGTGAAGTGGCAAGATAGTAGAAGGACAAGTGAAAGAAGCACAAAGCTCCTCAGTAAAAAAATAGAAAGAGAAAAATGATGTTCCTACCGAAGATATCTCAATTCAAGATGGCAGTAAAGAAAAAAAAGCTAAGGAACAACAACCGAAGTTGCAAAAGAAGAAGAAGGATCTTAAGCAAAACAAAGCATATGAACCAACACCTTATGCCAAAATCTCATTCCCTCAGAGATTAAAGAAAGAAAATCAAGAGAGGCAATTGTCTAAATTTTTAGATGTCTTCAAGAAACTGCAAATAAACATCCCATTTGCTGAAGCACTGGAACAAATGTTGTCTTATGCTAAGTTCATGAAGGAGTTGTTATCAAAGAAGAGAAAGCTCAAGGAAAATAAGACAGAAATGTTGATAGAGGAGTGCAGTGCTATAATTCAGAGGAAATTGCCACCTAAACTGAAAGACCCAAGTAGTTTCACTATCCCTTGCGGTATTAGGAAGCTAACTATTGGGAGGGCTTTATTCTTGGGGCAAGCATAAATCTTATGCCATATCTATGATGCACAAATTGGGAATTAAAGAGGTAAAGCCGATAACGATCTTCCTTCAACAAGTAGATCGATCTATCAAACACCCATACGGTATAGTTGAAGATGTGTTAGTGAAAGTAAATAAATTTATTTTCTAAGTTGATTTTGAGGTTTTGGATATGGAAGAAGACGCCGATATCCCTCTTATTCTTGGAAGACCATTTTTGGCAATCCCAGGAGCTATAATTGATGTTCCTAGGGGTTAACTCATCTTGAGAGTGGATGGAGACTATGTGACAATCAATGTCTTCGGGGATGCTAAATCTTCCCTAATGTCAAATCTCTATGCCCCTGTCAATTTCATTCGAGCTAAGAAGCATGAAGCTTTGGCTATCAAGGACCCCCCACCATTATACAATGTTGATGTTGACCCTCCTAGACTCAAGTGGTTGCAAAAGATCAGGGCCTTCTCAAGGAGCATGGTCCATAAGCCATATTTGGGGCACAACATGGTCCTAGAAACACAACTAAGGACATTTGTCATGATATGGCTCAGTACCTTGTCATGAGCTATTTGATACACATCATTTTTATATATATGTTAACCCACATATTCAGAATTTTAAACCTTTCATATGCTTAATTGATTGGTTTTATCCACCATTTATAAGTTTGGATTCAAATTGGGCTTAGTTGTATTTTTTAGCTTTGTGACAATTTTACACTATTTCTGTATTTTGGGTATAACTTGAGTTATAGACATCTAAAAATTATGAACTTTACCTTGTAGGAAAGCTAAGAGGAAGCTATACAACTTTGATGAGATATCTAGAGCTAATTTGGATGTATACTATGTCATATTGGACCTAGAAGTTAGAATACAGGTGCTATCATTGGAACATGAGCAGTGTGCAAATATTGGGTCATATCTTGGGCTGTAGGATTAAGAATAGGCTGAATCTAGTTCCATTGGAAATTAGAGATAAAACTCTTCAACTTTCATAAAGACCACTTATCAAAAAGGTAATATTTTGATAGGATTTTTAACACTTAAAGGGAGATGACGGATCTAGGAGCTGTTAGATGTATTTTAGGCATAACTCCTTCATTAGGTGTCCAAATCTTGCAAATTAGGTATCCAATTAAAGATAATTGGAAGAGAAAGAGTCTAAGCTAGGGACAAGCCTGTAATTTTTCTTTTAGTGTCTGTTATATGGGAGAGAGATCCTAAAACCTAGACCATTCCATTTTAGTCTTCACTTCTCACTTTCTCTCTTGTTCCTTCTCCTCCCTTCTCCTCTCCTCTCTTCTTACTTCTCTTTTACATTTTATGCTCTTTACATTTCTGTACTTTTACTTTTCTATTTGTGCCCTTGATTCATAGAGAGTTATAAATCTTTGTAATCAATCCTAGGGATTGAAAAACTTTTGATGTTTAATTTTGAGACCTTATGATAAATGTTTACATTCTTGTTGTTAATCAAATTTATCTCCTCTTTCTCTTGATTTTGTTGCATCTTGATTGAGTGCTTAACTTAGTTTTGGTGTTCATGTGATAGTTGCTTAACTACCATGTGTTTGCAGAAACTAGATAATGCATTAAAGGTGTTTGTTGTATTGTCTAGCTAGCATGAATTCTAGAATGAAGTTGATTTAGGGTTAAATGGATGCTTAATCCATTTTTTGTTGATTGACCAAATCCTAGGTGCTTAGCTAGTAGAGAATTCATGCTTGGATGAGGATTTCACATGAGATTAGGCAATGCACAAAAGATGTTTGATGAATTGCCTAACTTAGTTGAATTCTAAGTTTTAGGTTGATTTAGGGTTGGATGGATGCTAACTTCATCTAACGTTGATTAACTAAATGTTAGATGCTTATCTAGTAGAGCATAGCATCAATCTGGTTAGCATGTGAATGAGTCTATAGTGGTTAAGGATGGATTAAACTCAAGAGTTGTTAATTCTCTTGGATTGATTATTTTTCTTCATTCTTTTTACAACATTTTTATAACATTTTAATTACTATATTTTAATTACTCTTGCAAACCAAACCCCCTTGTTAAGCCCTTAATATAATTGATTAATTAGAGTGATTTAAAGGATCAACCTGATTACACCATATACTACAAGTTTTTAGTGAATCGGTTAACAAATCTCATCTAATTTAGTAGACTCGGCTACTTTCACTTTTACATTCCCTACAACATAGATCACCTTGATCATACCACTAGACAATGTCAAACTAATGACGATAAACAAGCATTTTTTAGGAGACAACCCAAGTTTCTTTTCCCTTTTATTCTACATTAATGCATTGCTTTTAATTTATGTAAGTTATTTGGCTTGGTTATTTGTTTTGTCCTTTTGATTAGTTGTTTTTTAGTTTCCTTTCCCCCTTCAAAGTTGAATTATTTGTTTAGTTGGTTGTTTAGCGTAAAATTGGTATAAAAAAATAGAGTTAGTGGTTTTTAAATTTTTTCCAAGTGATTCCCTAAAGCTAGGCACTTAAGATATCAGCAAAAAAGAGTTATTTTCCTATCATTGAGTGCTTAAGTGCCCAAAAACTGGGCGCTCAGTCTCTCAAAACCTTTGCCCTCTATCACTTATTGATTAGGCACCCAAAAACTGAGCACTTAAGCACTATGTACCTTTGCTCTCTGTCAGCCAGTGCTTAAGTAGTGGATTTCTCAACACCAAATTAGGCGCTCCATTCTATCAGCCAGTGCTTAAGCAGTGGATTTCTCACCACTTAAGTGTGCAACACCAGAAATGCAAATTTAAGTGGGTTTCTAACCCACTTTCTCATCTTTTTCCTAAATCTCTCTCTCAAAACCCTAATTCTCTCTCCCACCTTCAACCCAAATCCTTCTGAATCACTCACCATCCACCCAAACACCAACCCAACGCCATTCCCACATCAAAATCGCATCTAACCCCCATCTTCATCCCCTCCAATTCATGAGAAAACTCCATTGAAGCACCCATTAGAGAGGTAGGGCCCAAATTTGGGGGAAAATAAGGAAACTCCCATTTAGTGCTTGCACAACCCTCATTCTTCCTTTATTTAGCTAAATACTTCCTCTCCTACTTGTCTAAGGTTAGGATTTCACATTAGAAATTGTTAAATGCCCATTTTGAAATTTTGAGAATTTTTTATATTTAGGATTTTCTAAAGTTTGTTGGGCTTTAGAGGTTTAGTAACAAATTTTTTAAGATAAACTTGGAAAAATGCTCACTAGGAGTTTGAAGGCTTTTTGTGAATGCAATTTTTGTGCTTAATTTGTTCAGTTTCTTGCAATTTTGATATGCATGTGCTTAATTTATGATGTTTCTTCCATTGTTTAGACCACTTTTTTATTTTTTGAAGATTTTTTCTTGCATTTTTGGGTTCCATTTTTGTGTAGTTTTCACCCTGTACAAGTCCCATGATTTTTAAAATTGTGTAGATAAGGTAACTGTAGTCATTTTTTATAAGTGATTAGTGTAGTATTTTCCTTTGTGCATAACTTGTGTTGTTTGTGTTTCTGCCTAAATTTGCATGTTGTATGTCTAGGCCTTCTAGTAGTTGATAACTCCATAGAATGTAGTTATTTGTGCCCAATCTCTATGCATTATTGATGGCTTTGTCCTTGTTGTGACGCATTGTTGGAAGACTTTAGCCCTATTTTCATGTAAATTTCATGTTGAAGTCTTCATCTCTAATCTTGTTTTAATCCTTTCTAATCTTTAATTGGATTAAGTTTGATTCCATTTGTATTTGACTAGTTGATTTCTCCATTGCGGAATGAGCCAAAAAGAACCAACTTGATGCAAGTCAAGGCCCTGCATTGGAAAAGAAATCACAAGACAAACTCCAGGACATTACGTCGCTGTGCAAGGAACTGTACGTCGCGGCGTTCTACTCTCTGCCTCTGCATCCTGATGAACCCGAGGCTTAAGCGCTGCGGCGCATGGTAGCTCGTGCCACAGCGTTGGTACCCTAAGTTTTGTGCACTGCGCCGCGTATTGTTTAATGCTGCAGCATGAGTTGTCTATCTTTAAATACCGAAGGTCAGACTTTAGTACGGGGGCTCGAATTTTCTCTTTTTCTCTTAGGTTTTCTTCTTTTTCTCTCCTCCGTCTCTCTTAGTTCATTTTAGGGCTTTTGCCCATTGGAGAGTCCAACAACTAGGAGCCATTTCAGGGCTGAAAGAGGGTTGAAGGTATCAAGATTCAAGCTTCAAGGCTCAAGCCATTGGGGCTTCTTCTTCTATTTCTTCTTTTCTCTCTCATTTATCTTGAATACGAATTTTTGTATGACATTCTCGTATTCATTTTGTAACTAGCTATGTTTAGATTATTCTTTGAATCTCCCTTTGGCATTGAATGATTTGTACCCTTTGTTAGTTTATATGAAAGATTTGGATTTTGTTCTATCATATTGTGCTTAAATGCTCTTATTTGTCTGATCAACTTGTGAGTGATTTGATGAAATCCATTCAGCCTAGACATAGGACTTTGGGTTTTAGATCATTTGTATATACCTATTTGCAGAGTGAGTTGATTTGTTAATAGGATAAACATATACCTATTAGCCGTGTATAGTCTTAGTTGAGAATCGATCTTAATGCTTGTTGTTTGCTCTAGTTCTCATGGATGCATAGTGAACTAGGTAAATAGCATGGGGTTAATTGTCCTAGACATAGGCTTTTGATAACAATGTATTTTATTCAATTTATAATCCTCTCACTAGGCTTCTTAAGGTTCAATTTGGCTTAATTAAGTTAATTTTGTCATATTTTATGAAATTAAGCTTAATTGAATCATTGAAGAAATTATTGCTTGAATTATCATTAATTTGGGTGATTGCATTCTTAAGTAAAGTGGCTACAATTTGAGTTGTAATTATTTGATTAATGTGATTCTGGTCTTATTGGAAAGTTAAAATAATTCTCTAATAATTATTCACTTGATAGCAAGAGCCACATTGATAGTAATATATTTCATTCATTGTATAATCTTCTCACTTAGCTTTTTTAGTAAACTAGCTATAATTTGAGTTACAAATATTTGATGAATGTGATTTTAGTCTTATTTTAAAGCTAAGACAAATTTCTACAACTTTCATGAAGACCACTTGACCCAGAACACGTTTGGATAAATCAAATTGGAGTTGAAGCAAAATCTAGGGTTTTGAACTTGACAGCTTGACCTCTATGCACTTATTAGGCTATATCTCAAGCTATAAGAGTTCAACAATTTTGAAATTTTGACAGTGGAAGGTTAATACCATATCTACAACTTTCATGAAGAACACAAGAGCCAAATCGAAAGTCGTGAAGGTGATATTGGGCTTGGACATCAGAATAGAGGAGTTGAAGTTGGGCCAGACCCATAAGCAGTAATTGGGTCATATCTCAGGTTGTAGGTGGTGGATTTGGATGAAACTGGTGGCTATGGAAAGCTAAGACAATTTCCTAGAACTTTCATGAAGACCACTTGATCATAAAATGACGCATGCCATGGGCTTAAAGCAGAAACATTTCGGAGACAAGAATCTCTATAATTTCAGCTCATTCATCATCATCAAGCAACTATTTTGGCATTTACTTCTCATCACTAAACAACTCCATTCTCTTCTTGTACTCCTTGAGCTCTATAAAAGGGAGCTTGGGTGCTCATTCAGATCATCTTGGATCTTAGTTTAGTTTATGCTATTGTGTTATTTGTTTCTCTTGTTGTAGTTTTCTTTGTTCTAAATTGAAATTATGTTTATCTTTTTCTTCTTCTCTCTTTCTTTCTTCTTATCTATGAGTAACTAATTTTCATTTTGCTTAGGTGAAAGGGTGAAGCTTTTGGTAATATGTTGAGGTTAGATTAATTTCCTTCTTATGCTTACATGATATATTTTTAAGTTATCATTATATGTGTTGTATGTTGTTTCCAATCAATTTAGAAACCCTTCTTGTATATTAAAGAACTTGATTCATTATAGACAAGACGTTGGCACAGTGGATGCTCGAGACCATTTACAAGTGTTGGTGGACAATTAAAGGAACCATAATAAGATTACATATATAATCTTAATTGAACTTTGAATGCTAAATCTTTTGATTGGAACCTTCATTATGTATGATTTCAACTGAGTTATTAAAAGAAATAATATTGTCTTTAATTTATTACCAAGAGTGGATCTCCTAACCCAAGTAAACCATTTTTCATTTGTGAACAACTTATATCATCTTTATTATTGTGACAAATCTTTTCTTTACCTCAAAGAATTTTTCTTCATCAATTCCATGTGGATCAACCTCGGACTCCCGAGAATATATTACTTGAAACAACCTGCACTTGGGTTTGTAACTTTTAATTCCCATTAAGTTTTTGACACCGTTATCGGGGACTTGATTTGAAGTTCCAATTTATTAAGGTTCTCTTGTAAGTAAACTTCACCAACAGGTATATTCTTCCTCTACTCTTTTCACTTTTTAATTTACTAACTTACTAACTAACTTACTAACTTATTAATTAACTTTTATATTCATGTCATTAATTTATGCTTTCTAACTTCCTAACTTTTATATTTATGCCATTAATTTTTTTTTTTTAATTTTTTTTTATTTATGTCATTTATTTACTTTATTTATTTTTTTTATTTTCATTTTTTAAAATTTTTTTATTTACGCTTTCTTCTTTTATTTTTTTTATTTACGCTTTATGCTTACTAACTTACTAACTTTATATTTATGTCTTTTATATACGCTATCTAATATTTTGATTAAGTCATTTATTTACGCTATCTAACTTTTTTATTTATGTCATTTATTTTCGCTTTCTGACTTACTAACTTGTATATTATTATTTTTTATTTTAAGTCATTTATTTTTGTTTAATATTTAACGGTCAGTTTATACTGCCTACTTGTACATTATTTTTATTTTACGTCACTTATTTATGCTTAACTAGTATCGTGATTCAAATTCTGGTCGTTTGGTTAAAATTAATCCTGGTACTTTATATATTGATTTGTTTGAATCACAATCACACACAATTGACACAATGACTGAAATTAAAAGTGCACATGTTGAACATAAAAATCAAACACAACGAGCTGAAAATGAAAGTGTACATGATGAACAAGAAAATCAACTGTTGCGAACTATGCGTGCATATTTGTAACTACCTTGAAATTCTAGTCCATCATGTTTTATCTTTCCACTCACTGCTAATAATTTTAGATTTAAGCCGGGTATGATTTCTTTACTTTATAATTTCCATGGTTTAGAATCTGAAAGGCCATATTTACATCTAAAAGAATTTGAGGAAGTTTGTATTGCTTTCAATGATCAAAATTGCACTGAAGAGATTGTTAAGCTTAAATTGTTTCCTTTTTCTTTGAAAGATAAAACAAAAACTTAGCTTAACGCTTTGAAACCAAGATCAATTAGCATATGGCAAGAAATGCAAGGTGAGTTTTTAAAGAAATTTTTTCCAACACATAAAACCAATGCTTTGAAAAGACAAATCCAAAATTTTTTCCAAAATTCAAATGAAGCATATTTTCAAAGTTGGGAACGTTTTAAAGATTTGTTAAATTCTTGCCCACATCATGGTTTTGAAAAATGGCATACTATAAGCTTCTTTTACGAAGGTTTAACACCTGAAACTAAACAATTTATGGAAACGATGTGTAATGGTGAGTTTCTTGATAAAGAACCCGAAGAAACTTTAGATTATTTAAATCATTTAGCTGAAAATTATCAATCTTGGCATAATACTAATCTTTCTGAAAATTCAATTAGATATAACCTTGCAAATGCTGGTAAAGGAAAATATCATCTTAGTCAAGAAGAAGATCTAAATGCTAGGTACACCAGTCTGGTAAGAAAGGTTGAATCCATGGAATTAGCAAAGTAAAAGAAGTCAAATTTGTGCAAAATGAAGAAATTTGTGGCATTTGTGATGAATTAGGACACTCGACCAATGAATGTCCAAATATTCCTATTTTTAAAGAAGTTGTACATGAGCAAGTAAATGCAATGAACAATTTTAAAAAGCCATTCACCTCTTCTTTTTCAAATTCTTACAATCCGGGATGGAGAAATCACCCGAACTTCAGTTAGAGGAATAATAATCAAGCACAATTTATGCAACCACCGCCTCCTCAGGAATAATAGGATTCTCAAAATTCTCAAGGATATGCACCTTATATCCCACCATTTAGGAAAAACCTTAAAGTCACTCTTTCCAAACTTACTTCTGCACTCACCATTCACAAGAAAGGAAAATTTCCTTCTCAACCTCAACCAAATCCCAAAGGTCAATATAGTCTAAATGAGGGTAGTTTAGAAAACTAACAAATAAATCAAGTCAATTTTGTGATAACTCTTAGGAGTGAAAAAGTTGTTGAAAAAGAAATTTTTGAACCTTGTGAGAAAGATGGTGAATCAAATCCCTAAGATAAGGAATAAGTTGATAAGCCATCGGGCCAAAATGAGACTAAACTCTCGTCTCCTCCACCCCCATTTGCTCAAGCATTAAGCAAACCAAGGAAATTGAACCACCACACTGAAATTTTTGAAATTTTTAAGAAATTTGGAATAATAGTGTTTGAAAATGAAAAAGGTGAATTAATACCTACGCGAGTCTCATCCAGTTAGCGTATGTGTATTGATTTTAGAAAATTGAATGCAGCCACTAGGAAAGATCATTTTCCCTTGCCATTTCTTGATCAAATTCTAGAAAGAGTAGCAGGACATCCCTACTACTATTTTCTTGATGGTTATTCAGGGTATAATCAAATACCAATTGCATTAGAGGATCAAGAAAAGACCACTTTTACATGCCCCTTTGACACTTTTGCATATAGAAGAATGTCTTTCAGCCTTTGTAATGCTTTGGTAACTTTTCAAAGATGTATGTTAAGTATTTTTAGTGACATGAGTGAGCATTATTTAGAGGTTTTCATGGATGATCTGATAGTTTTTAAAAATTCTTTTGAAAATTGTTTTGATAATTTGGATAAAGTTATTAAAAGATGCGAAGAAAAATGATTTGTTTTAAATTAGAAAAAATGTCATTACATGGTTACCTCAGGAATCGTGTTAGGTCATGTGATATCTTCTGAAGGAATTGAAGTTGATAAGGCCAAAGTTGAATTAATTGCTCATTTGCCTTCCCTAAAAACAGTCAAAGAAGTTCATTCCTTTTTAGGACATACAGGATTTTATCAAAGATTTATTAAGGACTTTAGTGCTATATTTAGACCATTATGCAATCTTCTGATAAAAGAAGCACCATTTGATTGGACTCAAGAATGTCAAAAATCTTTTGAAAAATTAATTGGTCTTCTGACATTGGCTCCTATTATGCAATCCCCTAACTGGTCTTTGCCTTTTGAATTAATGTGTGATGCAAGTGATTTTGCTGTTGGCGCTGTTTTAGGCCAAAGGAAGGTAAGCCTCATGTGATTTGTTACACTAGAACTTTAAATAGTACACAAATGAATTATAACACTACTGAAAAAGAACTACTTGTTGTAATTTTTGCATTGGACAAATTTCGAGCTCATTTTCTTATAGAATTGGAGCATAAAGCATTTTGGGCTATTAAAGCTTTTAATTCAAATTTTGATGATGCTTGTAGGTTATGCAAATTGCAAATAAATGAACTTGAGGAATTGAGAAATGATGCATATGAAAACTCAAAAATTTATAAAGATATCATGACAAATCAATTTTGAGAAAATCTTTTGAAATTGATCAAAAAGTTCTGCTTTATAATTCTCATCTTCACATATTCCTAGAAAATTGAGATCTAGGTGGACTGGCCCTTTTATTGTCAAACATGTGTATCCTTATAGGGCCATAGACATTGAGAATCCTAGGAATGGTAATATGTTTAAGGTCAATGGACAAAGACTTAAACCATTTTTGGAAAATCAAGTTGTTAAGGTAGAACTCATTTCCCTTTCTGATCCTTGTTATGAGAAAAATTTACTCTAATTTTATGGTTTTATTTTGTTTTGTAGTTCTTTAGCTCCATGGTTAAATGGTGGATGATAGTACTCTGTGACTTTCAAGTCGGTTTTTTTTTTCAATTTCCTAAAATAACTGATTCCTTCTCCTTCAAAATGGATGTCATTCTTTCAAACTTGAGAAAACATTTTCCTTCTCTTCCTCAAAATGCTCTAACAAAAATTTACGAAACTAGATGTGAAAGATTGAGTCTGTTAATGCACAAGGGTATGTCGGAAGATGTATGCTGGATAATCAAAGCAAAGATCCGACTAGCAGGTGAGTCTTCAATTTTATTTGACTCATACATGCTAGGTCTTGGTAGAAGTTCATATTCTAAAAGGAGAAGAACAAAAAGATTACAAGTCTGTCATAAATGTGCACGATGGAATTGTAACAAGCGATGTCATTCTTTGGGGATGGTTTCCGCAAATAGAGAAGATAAATTTTTCTTCATTAAGAATGGACTGAGTAAGAAGTCATTAGATGATATCTTATTGACTCTTGATACGTATTCTTGTGGATATGTGCATCATGAACTTCTTAACTTGTGGAATCTCTTCAAGGAGGAACAAAAGCATTACAGTCTTGTGAATCTGACTCTAAAAGACTTTGTTTGCCAATTTATAAGAAAATTGGATAGGAAGCTTATCATCGACTCATAGAAGGCGTTTAAGTTGTTTATGGACGTGAAACCAGAGGCAGATGTGAGCCACATCCACAACAACATATATATATATATATATATATATATATATATATATATATATATATATATATATATATTCTTCTTCTTTTTCTTCTTCTTCTTCTTGAAAAGAAAAAAAAGAAAAAAAGAAAAAAAGAAAAAGTATGTACACATCTTGGGTTTGGTTAACACAAAACGTGAATGGGGAAATGCACGCATCCTGATTCAGCCTTCTTACTTGAAAAACAAAGTAGGTAGATTGTATCCCACATGTGAAGTAGCTAGACGCATTATGGCCACTTGTCCCTTGTGGGAGCCCTATGTTGTACTGATCTTGAATGGGTCTAATACTGGTCAACAATGCTTTAGCACAAAGTTGAAAGAGCAGACTACCTCCATCCTAATCTCAAGTGAGTATACACTCACCTTTTATTAGGTTTCTAACAACTTGAAAAAGAAAAAAGAGAGAAAAAAAGAAGAGGGCGAAACTATGGTTGTACTTGGTCTTTAATTAGATTAGGAGCCCCGGACAGATGACCTGTCCTGTCATAGACTCAAGAGATGATCTTCACATGTTAGTATATAAATAAGGTTCGTGTGCCATACTCTGTAGAGAGTTGCATGCTATATTCCCAATTCTTTGAACCAAGGCTCTGTAGCGTTGATTGATAGAAAGAAGTGTCCCGTCTTTACAGTGAACAAAAACTATTAACTGAACTGTATACTTACTTTAATTAGTAGGCCTCCATGGCGAGTTCTGACTGACTGCGGTCAGGTACTATCTTCTTAGAATACAGACATTTAATTAGGTTTGTAGGAAGATAGAGGGTTGTTATTCCATAAGCAAGACGAAAAGGACTCAAAGGTTCTTGTTATCGGTTCAGCAATCCTTGTGGAGTTCTTATGTTGCACTGGTGACACGCAACTCAAAGATATGCCACTACTGCACTTATGACGCACAGTATAAAGATACGCCATGAAAATTGTACATACAGGTATGTCCTCATTTATTATTATATTTCTTTTATCTTTGTATGATTTTGTTGTATTTTGGTTTTGGACAAATGATCCTTTGAGCAAGGTTCTTCAGGGGTTTCTAGACTTCTTTACCCTAATGGTTTTCTCGAAGTTAAAAAACTAAAATAAAACAAAAAAAAAGATTCTGTGTTTCTTAATTTCAAACTTTTCTGATAATAACCAACCTACCCTTATAGGTGTTATCAGTACCTTTTCCATTCTTTCCCTATTTAAACACTCTATTTTCTTCACTTTCCTCCAACTCATAATCATTCAGGGAAAAGGTGAAATTATAGGACCTCCTGTTTATAACCTTAAAAATATTTGTCTTTTGTGGGTCAAGTTATAGGATGGGTTTAGAGTTTGTAAATGCAGCAAGCACTCTTGGTCGAGCACTTGCTACTAGAAATATTCATGTTGTATATAGGGGAGGTTGTCGTGGGTTAATGGGGACTGTATCACTATCTGCATTTATAGGAGGTAGTCAAATTTTAGGTATCATTCCTGAACCTTTAACTTAAAAGAACATCACTAGAAAGACAATTAGGGAGGAACTTAAGGTATCATCTATGCATGCATGAATGAAGACAATGTTTGGCAACTCTGATGCATTCATTGCCTTACTAGGTGGTTTTGGTACTTTGGAAAAAAATTTCAAATTGTATCTTGTACCCAACTGAACATCCACTATAAACCCATTAGTTTGTTAAATGTTAATAATTTCTTTGATATTTTATTATTTTTTCTTGACAAAGCTATAGAACAGAAATTTATTATACCATTAGTAAGATAACTTCTTATCTCTGCCTCCACTATTGATGAGCTGATTGATAAATTAGAAGCTTTTATTTATTAACCTGATCCAGTAATAGCTCAGATAGATTGGTCAACAGGAAGTAGTGAGGGAAGCATCATGCAAAGAAAGCCAGATCTGATACTTCGTCTATAACTTTCCTTTACCTTTGATTTTATTTATTGTACTTTATTTCTGTTTAAATTTATGTCAAATTTCTCCAAATAGGTACTATCTTTTATCCTTTACTTATCTATATTTTAACATTGTGGACAATGTTGTGATCTGGTTGGGAGGAAGGATAGTTAAAAAAAAAGTATAGAAGTACGATATGATTGTCATGAACTTACTAAACCAATGAATAATGGCAGAGTAAGGAGTAATTTTACTCTTGAGACGCATTTAAATTGGAAAGTATGTTTAGTGAGATAATTGTCAGAAACTTACAACAAAACCAATTAAGGATGACAGAGTAAGGAGTAAATTTTGCCCTAGAGGTAATTTTAATCTTGAAACACATCTTAGTTGAGGAAATAATTGTTTTAGAAGTAGCAAAAAATATATCTTAGGTCATAGCATAAATTTTCTTCTTTCTTGAAAATCACATGCTTGGATATGAATGTTAAATTGATGGATTGAAAATGATAGAAATATGCCTTGTGAGATTTTGAGCCTATTGATGAAGGGATTGAACATTTGTACCATTCTCTTATTTCTTGTGTAATTTTCACTTATAAAATTGTTACTCTAGAAATTGCTTTGATTCTTTTTTAGGCTACATTTTCACATGTATACATAAATATGATTGAGGCATTTTGAAATAGCTACTTTGACCAAATAGCCATCCTTCTATATTTTCCCTTGTGTAATCCCTTTGAGTTTGTTTGACCATTTCTTATTTTTAGCTCATTATATGCCTTTAAAAAAAAAAGAACATGTTTTTACCCAACCTTAGGGAATAAGAGAGCATTGGCCTTATTCTTGAACAACTGTAGGGGTGTGTGTGCAAAATATTTAAAAAAGAAGAAGAAAGAAAGAGCTGATCACCGCTGCAATAAAAGGATTTTCAGAGTCTCCTGATACACCATGTGACATATCCATACATAGAATAAAGATGGATGCTTGGAAACAACAGGAAGAGAAAGAGAAAATTCATGCCTAAAAATGAATTCAACTCACCAATTTAGGGTTGATCTTCAATAAAAAATTAGTCAAATATTGGTCATTGTCCTTTATGATGAATGTTCTTAAATATCTTCTCCACTCTAATTATACCATAATGCTATTTTATTCTCTTTAATATTTATCTTCTCATATCCATATTATCCCCTCTGCTTTACCATGGTCCCATTACAACCTTAAATAAAGTCCTCATGATTTGTGTGTGCATGTGTTCTGAGTAGTGGAGAAGTAGAAGATAAGTAAGTTATGGTAGTGCAATTTTTCAAAGGTTGAATTGAGTGAAATACTTTCCTTTTGAATGTTTGAAGGATTGAGAATGAATCTTGTGAGGATCTATCATTATTGATTCATTCTTTTTAACTGAAGTTTCCTTGTTTGTTGGTTTGAGATGTGAAGAAATGTTACCTCATTAAAGCTTTGATCCCTTGAATGACTGGTTGCTCTTCTTGATTTATTGAATCCTTTAGAGTTTTTAGTTTTTGAGTCTGTGTCATTTTTCTTTATTCCCTAGTTTTTTTTATGTGTTTAGCTCGGGAGTGCAAAAGTTTAGTGTGGGGGAATTTGATGACAATGTATTTTATTCAATTTATAATCCTTTCACTAGGCTTCTTAAGGTTCAATTTGGTTTAATTAAGTTGATTTTGTCACATTTTATGAAATTAAGCTTAATTGGATCATTGAAGAAATTATTGCTTGAATTATCATTAATTTGGGTAATTGCATTCTTAAGTAAAGTTACCACAATTTGAGTTGCAATTATCTAATTAATATGATTCTAGTCTTACTGGAAAGTTAAGATAATTCTCTATTAACTATTCACTTGATAGTAAGAGCCACATGAATAGCAATATATTTAATTCATTGTATAATCTTCTCACTTGACTTTTTTAGTAAACTGGCTATAATTTGAGTTATAAATATCCGATGGATATGATTTTGGTCTTGTTTTAAAGCTAAGACAAATTTCTACAACTTTCATGAAGATCACTTGACCT
Source organism: Ormosia emarginata (assembly GCA_029884605.1). Classification (NCBI taxonomy): domain Eukaryota; kingdom Viridiplantae; phylum Streptophyta; class Magnoliopsida; order Fabales; family Fabaceae; genus Ormosia; species Ormosia emarginata. The sequence continues at coordinate 8,806,156 of JAQQTP010000074.1, forward strand.
GGAATACACGTTTGGATAACTCAAATTAGAGTTGAACCAAAATCTAGAGTTTTGAACCTGACAGCTTGACCTCTATGCACTCATTAGGCTATATCTTAGGTTATAGGAGTTCAACAATTCTGAAATTTTGATAGCGGAAGGTTAAGACCTATATATACAACTTTCATGAAGAACACGAGAGCCAAATCGAAAGTTGTGAAGGTGATATTGGGCTTGGAAGTCAGAACAGAGGAGCTGAAGTTAGGCCTGACCTATGAATAGTAATTGGGACATATCTCAGGTTGTAGGTGATGGATTTGGATGAAACTGGGGCTATGGAAAGCTAAGACAATTTCCTAGAACTTTTATGAAGACCACTTGATCATAAAATGACGCATGCCATGAGCTGAGAGCAGAAACATTTTGAAGACAAGAATCTCTATAATTTTAGCTCATTCATCATCATCAAACAACTATTTTGGCATTTACTTCTTATCACCAAATAGCTCTATAAAAGGGAGCTTGGGTGCTCATTCAGATCATCTTTGATCATAGTTTAGTTTATGCTATTGTGTTATTTGTTTCTGTTATTGTAGTTTTCTTTGTTCTAAATTGAAATTATGTTCATCTTTTTCTTCTTCTCTCTTTCTTTTTTCTTATCTATGAGTAACTAATTTTCATTTTGCTTGGGTGAAAGGGTGAAGCTTTTAGTAATATGTTGAGGTTAGATTAATTTCCTTCTTATGCTTAAATGATATATTTTTAAGTGATCATTATATGTGTTGTATGTTGTTTCCAATCAATTTAGAAACCCTTCTTGTATATTGAAGAACTTGATTCATTGTAGACAAGACGTTGACACAGTGGATGCTTGAGACTATTTACAAGTGTTGGTGGACAATTAAAGGAATCATAATATGATTACATATATAATCTTAATTGAACTTTGAATGGTAAATCTTCCGGTTGGAACCTTCATTATGTATGATTTCAATTGAGTTATTAAAAGAAATAATCTTGTCTTTAATTTATTACCAAGAGTGGATCTCCTAACCCAAGTAAACCCTTTTTCATTTTTGAACAACTTATATCATATTTATTATTGTAACAAATTTTTTCTTTACCTCAAAAAATTTGTCTTCATCAATTCCCTATGGATCGACCTCGGACTCCCGAGAATATATTACTTGAAACAACCTGCACTTGGGTTTGCAACTTTTAATTCCCAGCAAGTTTTAACTAAGTTACTTTCTTAGGCTAACCTAATCTAATCAATTGTATGCTTATAAGGATTGCTTGTTATCAGTTGAAGTAGGGAGTGAAAAAGGATTCTCTAGGTTCTCATTCTATCATTGCTTTTCTTTGTGTTTTGTAATTTATTTATTAAACCATTTCCCAATTTATGTTTGCTTGAATAGAATTAATGAAGCTATAAATTAATATTTAGCTTTAGAAGTTACCATAGTCCCTTTGGAGATGAACTTACTCATTATTTTTATTACTTGTGTGACCCGTGCACTTGACGTTAGTAAAAGAGGTGTTGCCCATCAAATTAATGGTTCGGCAATGCCTCAACAAGTTTTTGGCACCATTGTTAAGGACTACGACTAGTTTCTATATTGCTAATATTGATTTTGTGCTTTGTTAGTCCTAGTTCAAGTCTTGTCTTTCATTACATTTTGATTTACTATGATGGTGGAAAACAATGATCATACGAGACCTCCGAGGGAGTTTGCTAATCCTCAAATGGGAAATATCCAATCAAGTATCAGATGGCCTCCCATCCATACCAATAATTTTGAAATCAAACTTGCCATTATCGAAATGATTCAGACATCTATCCAATTTGGCAGTTTGCAAAATAAAGATTCAAATGCTCATTTGACAAACTTTCTGGAGATTTGTGACACCTTTAAGCACACTGGTGTCTCAGAAGATGCCATTTGTCTTAGGCTCTTCACCTTCTCTCTTAAGGATCAAGCCAAGAGTTGGTTGCAGTCTTTACCTATGGGATCTATAACTACTTGGGAGGAGGTGTACTCAAAATTTATGAACAAGTACTTTCCTCCTGCCAAGACTGCTAGATTGGTGAATGACATCACTTCATTCACACAATCAGAATTTGAGTCCTTGTATGAAGCCTAGGAGAAGTTCAAGGACCTTCTGAGAAGTGTTGTGTTGTAATCGCAAGTGCACGATTTCGTCAAGTAATAAAATTATCGATCCACGAGGACTGAGTTTATGACAACCAATTAAGTTTAATTATGATTATCAAGACAAAACTAGTGATGTAAAGTTGTGATGATAGACAAGAACGCAGAAATTAAAATTTAAAAGTAACAAAGAAGATAAACTTTGGGACTTAAACACAGAAATTGGTATTAAGAAATCAGTTTTAATGAATCTAGGATATGGGTTCACCACAATGGAAATCAACAAGTTTGCGGTTCTTTCCTCTCTTCTCAAACTAGGTTATACTTGAAGGTGAATTATCCAAAAGAATTATTGTTTCCTTTCAGAATACAATAACGTATCCAATCTAATCCAATTCCTATTTTCACAACAATTGCATTAGATAGGACCCAATAAGAACAGATAATTCAGTTGAAAACCTCAAGAGAATTAATCTACTTTCGTGATTTAAAAGCTCAGGTTCAGTTTTTAGGGTTCTGAAATCAAGAGTCACCTTTCAGTTCTTCCCTTAATATCAAAGATCATGCAAACATGTGGCCAAACATATTCACAAACAGTTGGTGTGCCCAAAAACTAAATCAAGAGAAACTTAGTATTAAAGAGGTAGAAATTCATGCATCAAACATTGTCAATTGTTCCAATGGGTTACTACCAAATCCTAGAACAAGGAATTACTCAAACATGTTCATTGAAATACAAGCCATAATATATCCAGAACAAACCAAAAGAAATTTCCAAGAGAAGAGGAGAAAAACTCTTGTGAAGCCTTCTTGTCTTTCCTTTAGCTCTTCTCCCAATCCAAGAGTCTCTCCCTCCCCTTGATTCAAGCTTCAAAATCTCCTATTTAGGTCTTCTCTTTCGTGCCTTGGCCTGGTGTCCTCTTTTGACAACCCTCCTCCCTTTAAAAAGGGAAAACAAATCACTTAAAACTGTTCGTAATGCGAACCACGGCCGTGGTGGGGACCACGGCCAAGCCGTGGTCAGTTCTGGAACTGAATTTCTAAAGCTGATTCTCAACCACGGCCGTGGTGTACTCCACGGCCAGGCCGTGGTTGAGTCTGTTTTTCTTGTTTGCTTTTTCTTGACTCCCCCAAACCATGGCCGTGATGGAAACCACACCTAGGCCGTGGTTGAGTCTGTTTGTCCTCTTTTAGTGCACTTTGCTCCTAATTCAATATCAATTCAACTTAGCTCCATTCCACCTCTTTAAGCTTCAATTTGCCTCGTTCCTGCATTACAACACATGCCAAACCGCAGTTATCCGAACTAAAAGAAAAAACGAATGATGAAATAAACAAATATGCATAAAAGACTATAAAAATGCATGCAAAATGTATGCAAAATGTGATGTGGAATCACACACATCAAACTACCCCAAGCTTAAGATTTTGCTTGTCCTCAAGCAATCACTAAGGCCAAATAAAGATCAGAGCTTTGAAATACGACAGTGAATGAGAAACCCGAAGAACAACGAATCCAAGTAATAGGCATAATCATTCAACCATTGTAGAGATGATCAATGTCCAGTCCAATAGAAGCTTAGGTTCCCTAAATTCATGCTTTCCATCAATGGGGTCACTCATCTAATCACTCTCAAAGTGTGTAAGGGTAAAGAAACATCACTCAAGCTCCTCAAAAAGCACTTTCATGAACTTGATAGGAAACCAGAATTTCACTAATAATCAGCATGCATGCAAGAATCAAAAGGTCTTTCAAAAAGGGTTGTAATGGGGCCATGGGAATGATTTTTGGTAGGATAAAGAAAGGAAAGTATGCACAAAGGGTTAGCAGAATTTCTAATCACAAGAACCCTCTAGAACATAAATGAAGCAAAGGTATTCTTCAATCAAGAGCATAGCTTCACATTTCCAAACAATTTTCTCCTTTCTTTTCCTTCTTTTTCAAGCATTCATCTCAGCATTTATTTATAATTTTTTTTTTTTTTTTTTTTTTTTTTTCTAACACTCAAAAACACATGATTCTAAGCAAGCTTAAAGCCGAGTTTTTGCTCCATTAATCATTCTAGATGGTTACCAACGGTGTATACTCATAGGTACCAAGAAAAATCAATTATGCATAAGGCTCAAAATGGGCAACTAGCGGATGAAGATGTGACAATAAGTTCAGAAGGCCATGAAAAATACCTAAGATGCCTTAATCACATTCAAGCATGCAACCAAAAATTTCGCTTCAAAATGGTTTCAAATCAAGTTCTAAAGCACTAAATCCAAGAGTACAATTTCACTCAACAGAAAAGAGGGTTAATATCAATGTAAAGCACATACCCCTTTTTAGGCTCAATTCTCACCTTTAGTAGCAAAATCAATGAAAAGCACAAAAATAGAGAACCTTATGCTAATTATTGCTATCAAAAGATCAACCCTTGAAAATAGCCTATCACAGAATAACAATATGGGTTCCAAATTCACTTTCTTTTAAATTGGCACGAAGTTCATACACGAGGATACAAACTTATAAGGGGGTAACAAGATGGTGTGATCATGCAAAAGAATGCAATATGCAAAATGAAAAAGCATGAAAAAAAACTAAATGCAACTAAGTATGCAGCATGAAAACATGAAAATAAATGTAAATACTCCACCCCAAGCTTGAGATTTACATTGTCCCCAATGTAAACCATCAAGTTAGAGAGAGAAGCAAAAGAAGTGGACTCACTGTGGTGGAAAGTGATGCTGGCTCATATGCCAGTCATACATAGCACGGATCATGGTCTCCATGCTCTGACCCTGTTGCTGTAGTTGCTCCATCATCGCTCTCTGCTGAGCTTGCTCTGACCGGATGTGGGCCTGGTCGGCTCGAATGAGCGCCCGCTCACCGAATGGCGTCAAGGGAAGTGTAGATCCGATCAAAAGCATCGGAAGAAGTACTGTGAGAAGAAGAAGGAGGCCTAGATGGCCGACCTTGGGGTGGTGGACGAAGAGGTTGCTGAACGTTAAGTGGTTCAGGCTCATCCACCACCGGCACACGCCAGTTGGCCGGGTTTCTAACAGAGATGGCAGCAGGGTTAGGGAGGGGTAAAGGGTGCAGCCGGTCAGGAATAACTAAGCAGTATGACTCCTCTTCTCTAACAATCATCTTCATAGCCATACATGCTGTAAGATCAATCCTAGTTCGCCCTTCGGCTTCCACAAAACCATCTAAGTCATACTCAAGATGGTGGGCTATTGCAGTGACAAGCCCACCTATGACTATGGAACCCTCCCCTTTCTTGGCAACTTTGAGTAAGTGCCGAATCATGTGTGACCCTGTGTCCAAGGGAACACTGTGCAACATACCCCATAAGAAAAGGAGTTCGTCCTGACGGACGGCTCCATCGCTATCCCCGCGGCCAAATAAGGTATTAGCCATAATGCGGTGGAGATAGCGAAAATGGGGTTGACTAAGGCAGTGGCCTTAGCCTTGGATGAATCATAGCTACCTCCACCGATGCTTATTTGACTCCGTAAAACGCCCACATTGAACTCTCGGGGAAGACGCCTTTCCCCACCCACCAAGAAGGAGAAAATGGAGTTAAACTCCTCTAAATTCAGGACATGATCAACATTAAATAGCCGGAAAGTGATTCGGCCTTCTTCACACCCCTCCCTTGCAAAATATTGGCCTCAAGAGAGCTCAAGAACTCTAATGTAGGCCCAAGAAGCGTAACATAACGGGTGCGAGCAAAGGTGCTCCACCCTATGTTTTCCAGCATCCAATTTATCTCCTCAGTCAATCCTAGAGTGTCTAGAACTTGGTCATCTAGGTACCTAGTGTTCACTATTTTTCTTTTGGCTAACACATTGTACCTATCCTTTTGTTCTCTACTCTTAAACACAATGCCATAAGGGTTAGAGTCAGGGGAGTTACCTCTTGGAGGAGCACCTCGTGCTCTGGAGGATGAAGTGGATCCCCACGTTGCCGTTTGCTAGCCATATGAACTATCAATTTGCAGGAGATTTTGCAAAATTAGGAAGCTAGGGTTTCCTTCTTCAAAATTGGGGATTTGAAATGTAGTGCAAATGTGAGAGTTTGAATGTGTGGTTGTGGGTTAGGGAGGTGTGGAATGGTGGATGAAGAAAATGGGTGGTGATAGGAAGGATAATGGTTAAATGGAAAGGGGAGTATGGAGGTTTGAGGGAGAAGAATGGGGAAGAAGAAGAAGAAAATGGAGGTGGAGGATTGAATTTAGGGGTGGATTTGGAAAGGTTTAGTGTGATTTGTGAGAGAAGGAGTGAAGGATGGAGGTTGAGGAAGGTGGCTATGGAGGTGGGGGAAGGAAGAAGAAGAAGATATGGGGGAAAGGGAGGGGGGGGGGTGGGTTCGTATGGCTTAAAGGCCACTGGAACACGCACCACGGCCGTGGTACCCACCACGCCTGCACCGTGGTGGATTCTCGGATTTTGAAATTCAGCCCCTTTTTTTTTTTTTTTTTTTTTTTTTTTTTTTTTTTTTTTTTTTTTTCATTTTCATTTTTTTTTTATTTTTTTTTTTTTGAAATCAAGAAGTGAACCACGGCCATGGTGGCCACCACGGCCTGGCCGTGGTTGGTTCCGGGAATCCCACTTAAACATCATAAATTGAACCACGGCCATGGTGGCCACCACGGCCTGGCCGTGGTTGGTTCTGGAAAATATCTCTCTGCTTCCTATTCACTTTCTCTCTCCCTTTTTTTTTTTTTTTTTTTTTTTTTTTTTACATCGAAAACTAATAAAAATAAAAGAAACTTAACAATTAAAATAAACTCGGGTTGCCTCCCAAGAAGCGCTTATTTATGGTCTTAAGCTCGACCCCTTGTCACTTTTAACTTGAAGCACTTGGACAAAGAAGGTTGTGTGTCACTCCCTTCTCTATGGATTCATCAACAAGATAAGACTTCAACCTTTGTCCATTTACTTTGAAGGATCCTGTGGCTTCGCTCCACACCTCAACAGACTCCATAAGGAAACACTTGACGAACTTGGAATGGTCCGGACCATCTAGACCTGAGCTTACCTGGAAATAGCTTCAATCTTGAGTTGAAGAGTAGCACAAGATCTCCTTCTTTGAATTCTCGACGCAAGATGTGCTTGTCATGCCAACGCTTGGTCTGTTCCTTGTAAGTCTTGGCATGTTCATATGCATCAAGCCTCAATTCGTCCAGCTCATGAAGTTGTAACTTCCTTTTCTCCCCAGCCATTTTCATGTCAAAGTTCAGTAGTTTGATGGCCCAAAATGCCTTGTGTTCTAGCTCGACTGGGAGATGACACGGCTTACCATAAATCAACCGAAATGGAGTCATACCAATGGGAGTCTTATAAGGTTGTTCTGTACGCCCATAGAGCGTCATCAAGTTTTAAAGACCAATCCTTTCTTGATTTTGAAACAGTCTTCTCCAATATGCTCTTGATTTCTCTATTGGAAACCTCTACTTGTCCGCTGGTTTGGGGATGGTACGGTGTAGCGACTTTGTGAGTCACTCCGTACTTCTTCAAGAGGTTTTCAAATTGTCTTTCGATGAAATGCGAACCTCCATCACTTATGACTGCTCTTGGAACTCCGAACCTTGGAAATATGATCTTTTTGAATAGCTTCATAACAGTTTTAGCATCACTCGTTGGGGATGGTATTGCTTCTACCCACTTTGAGACATAATCCACCGCCACAAGAATGAACTTGTTGTTACAAGATGGTGGAAATGGTCCCATGTAATCAACTCCCCAAACATCAAAAATCTCAACTTCCAATATGGGATTCAGGCATTTCATGTCTTCTAGATATATTTCAGTTCTTTGACAACTGTCACAAGAGAGCACAAAGTTTCGAGCATCTCTGAAAATATGAGGCCAAAAGAAACCAGATTGAAGAACTTTGGTTGCTGTCTTTGAGGCACTAGCATGTCCTCCATAGGATGAAGAATGACAACAATTCAAGTATACTCGACCTTCATCCTTTGAGACACATCTTCGATAGATACCATCAGCACATCTCCGGAAGATATACGGCTCATCCCACACAAAATGCTTCAAATCAGAGAAAAATTTCTTTTTCTGTTGATAATTAATTTCTGGTGGTAGAATTCCGCAAGCTAAGTAATTCACAAAGTCGGCATACCAAGGAGCATCCTCTTCGAAATGGCAAGTAGTTGCTCATCGGGGAAGGAATCATCAATAGGCAAATTACCTTGCTCATTCACCGGTGGTTCAAGTCTGGATAGGTGATCCGCAACTAAGTTCTCTACCCCTTTCTTGTCTAGAATCTCCAAGTCGAATTCTTGCAAGAGAAGTATCCATGACGGATAAGTCTAGGCTTAGCTTCCTTTTTGCTCATGAGATATTTAAGCGCGGAATGGTCGTGTACACAAATCACCTTTGAACCCACAAGGTATGATCTGAATTTCTCAAAGGCAAAACCACCGCAAGCAATTCCTTCTCGTAGTTGCATAATTAGCTTGGGCTCCATCAAGAGTTTTGCTTGCATAATAGATGGCATGGACCTTCTTGTCTTTCCTTTGCCCCAAAACAGCTCCTATGGCATAGTCACTGGCATCGCACATAACCTCAAATGGTAGATTCCAATCCGGTGACTGTAAAATGGGAGCGGTAATCAAAGCTTCTTTCAATCTGCAAAAGGCTTGCAAACAATAGTATCAAAGTCAAATGGAACATCTTTCACTAAGAGATTAGACAACGGTTTAGCAATTTTTGAAAAATCTTTAATAAATCTCCGGTAAAAACCGGCATGTCCCAAGAAACTCCGCACTCCTTTCACATTCACTGGTGGAGGCAATTTTTCAATTACTTCAATCTTTGCCTTATCCACCTCAATCCCTTTTCCAGAAACTAAGTGTCCAAGCACTATTCCCTCTTGTACCATAAAATGGCACTTTTCCCAATTCAAGACGAGGTTAACCTCTTCACAACGCTGCAAGATCTTAGACAAATTGGACAAACAATCATCAAAGTTAGTACCATATACAGAGAAATCATCCATAAAAACTTCCATGATGTTTGCAATAAAATCAGAGAAAATTGCAGTCATGCATCTTTGAAAAGTAGCCAGGAGCATTACACAAACCAAAAGGCATTCTCCTATAAGCAAAGGTGCCATATGGACAAGTAAATGTGGTCTTTTCCTGGTCACTAGGATGAATGGGGATTTGGTGGAATCCCGAATAACCATCCAGGTAACATAAATATGCATGCTCGCCTAATCTCTCTAGCATTTGGTCAATGAAGGGGAGGGGAAGTGATCCTTCCTAGTAGCTTTATTCAGCTTCCTATAATCAATGCACATTCTCCATCCCGTGACCGCCCTTGTGGGAATCAGTTCATTTTTCTCATTTTTGGTCACGCAGTTATCCCCCTTTCTTAGGAACCACATGCACCGACTAACCCATTCACTGTCGAGATTGGGTAAATTACCCCAAAGATCTAACAACTTAAGAATTTCTTTCTTAACCACCTCTTTCATATTGGGATTCAACCTACGTTGATGATCAATGGATGGTTTATGGTCAACTTCCATCAAAATCTGTGCATGCAAAAGGAAGGATTTATGCCCTTAATATCATCAATTGTGTATCCTATGACCTTTCGATGCATTCTAAGTGCTCTAAGCAATTTCTCTCGTCTCTAACTCATTCAAACTAGCACTTACAATGACGGGATAAGAAGAGTTTGGACCAAGAAATTCATACCGAGAGTGGAAGGGAGGGGTTTGAGTTCTACCTTTGGAGCCTTGTCCTCTTTCCAATCTTCGTGTTTGGGTTTAGACTCAAGCTTTTCTATTTTCGCATTTTTAGGTGGAATTGCTTTGGGTTTGCCTCAACAGACGGGCATACTCGGCTACTTCACCTTCAAATTCGATGAGTCTCTTCCAACCAAGCACATTTCCAATGGATCTTCCAAGTGCATCTTGATGGTTTCTTCTTTCACTACCGGTGCAATAAATCAATCCCGCAACAAGAATCCTCAAAAGATGGTTGCTTAATGGACCGAGATATATCAAACTCAACCTTATCATCACCAACAAATCAAGGACAACTTACCATTTTTCACATCAATTATAGCACTGCAGTAGCCAAGAAAGGCCTACCAAGAATAATGGGAATTTGTGCATCCTCTTCCATTTCAAGTACCACAAAATCAGCAGAATAAAGAACTTACCCACCCTAATAGGAACATCCTCCAAGATGCCTATTGGGTATTTGACTGATCGATCCGCCAATTGAAGGGAGATAGTTGTGGGCTTTAGTTCACCCACCTCCAACTTCTTACAAACAGAGAAGGGCATAAGACTAACACTAGCCCCCAAATCACACAAGGCTTTATCAAAACTGGTATTCCCAATCAAGCAAGGAATAGAGAAGTCTGCCAGGGTCTTTGAGTTTAGGAGGTAACTTATTTTGAATCAAAGCGCTACACTCCTCAGTTAATGCTACAGTCTCATACTCCTCTAGCTTTCTCTTATTGGACAGAATATCCTTAAGAAATTTAGCATAGGTAGGCATTTGTTGCAACGCCTCAGTGAAGGGTACATTAATGTACAACTTCTTAAGGACCTCAAGAAACTTCCCAAACTGCTTATCTAGCTTGGCCTTGGCCAATCTTTGAGGAAAGGGCACCGGGGGTTGGTAAGGTTTTGGGGGTACATACTTAGACACTTTCTCATTGATCTCCTCTTCTTCTAAGGGTTGTGTCCTAGTTGTTTCTTTCTCTTCATCCCTCCCATCCTTATCATTCTCCCCTTTTGCTTTAAAATCTTCTAATTGCTTTCCACTTCTTAAACTCACAGCCTTACAATGTTCATTAGGATTAATTTCAGGCTGTCCTGGAAATTTCCCAAGTGGTCTATTTGAAGAGCTAGCTTGTTGGGCTATTTGAGTTTCTAACATCTTGTTATGAATAGCTAAATTATCAACCTTAGATGTCAACTCCTTAATAGCCTCACTAACAACTTGACCATGGTGCCTAAACTCTTCATTTTGCTTGGTTTGACTCTCTACAAAATTTTCAAGGAGAGTTTCAAGTTTAGACTTTTGTACCTGGGGGAATCCAATAGGAGGTTTAGCACCACTTTGCCCAACTTGATTGTTCCTATAGGAGAAATTGGGATGAGACCTCCAACCGGGATTGTAGGTCTGTGAATATGGATCATTGCGCACCTTCGGTGGAATGTCATAGAAATTATGGCATGATTCCATTTGTTCCACCGAAGTGCTTTGCGAGGAACCACTTTCACTTGGCATTCCGCACTCATATGTCCCTGCATTCCACAAATCTCACAAAAGATGTTAGCAGCATTTATGGCATTAACTCCAGCTTTTTCAAGCTTATCAAAGCGTTTATTCAATGAGTCAAACTTAGCCATAATTAAACCAACACTATCTATCTCAAACTTACCTCCCGAGAGTTTTCTCGGGTTGTTACCTCTTTCATTGGCCCACTGGTGATGGTTTGCAGCGACATTCTCAATAATATCATAGGCTTCTGTAAGGCTTCTATTCATCAAAGCTCCACCGGCTGCAGAATCCAGTGACACCTTTGAAGGATATTCCAATCCATTGTAGAAGGTGTGAATAATTAGCCATTTTTCTAACCCATGATGTGGGCAAGATTCCAATAGCCCCTTGTACCTATCCCAAGCTTCGAATAACGATTCTCCTTCCTTTTGAACGAAGCTTGTGATTTGAGTTCTAAGATGTGCAGTCTTTGAAGGAGGAAAGAATTTATTCAGGAACGCTTGCTCCAATTGATTCCATGTGGTCAATGTGTCGGTGGGTACCGACTTCAACCAAGCTCGAGCCTTGTCCCTTATGGATAATGGAAATAACCGGAGCCGAATGGCATCGACTGAGGCACCTTCAATCTTGAGAGTCTCACAGAATTCCAAGAACATCTCCACATGATCATTTGGGTCCTCCGAAGGTAAACCTCCAAACTGATTTTGCCTTATCATGGATAGTAGGGAAGGCGGTATGGTGAAATTCTCAGCTTCAATGGTTGGCCTAGCAATTCCGGATCGCAAGCCCCGAGCATTAGGTGCTGCATACTCCTTTAGCGGTCTATTGTCCACGGTGTGTTCAGCCATGATTGATGTTGGTTTAAGTACTTCTCTCACTCTTTGTCTTTGTTGTCTTCTCCTTCGATGAAAAGTCCTTTCAATCTCAGAATCTGCTTCAATAAGAGTCCTGAAACGTCTAGAACTTCGCATAAACAAGAAACAAGTCAATTGCAAAGAGCACAGGAAGAGAAATATCCAACGCAGAAATTCAAATGCCTAGAAGAATCAAATTAAATCTGAATTGATAGTCAAAGAAAACACAATCCCAGGCAACGGCGCCAAAAACTTGTTGTGTTGTAATCGCAAGTGCACGATTTCGTCAAGTAATAAAATTATCGATCCACGAGGACTGAGTTTATGACAACCAATTAAGTTTAATTATGATTATCAAGACAAAACTAGTGATGTAAAGTTGTGATGATAGACAAGAACGCAGAAATTAAAATTTAAAAGTAACAAAGAAGATAAACTTTGGGACTTAAACACAGAAATTGGTATTAAGAAATCAGTTTTAATGAATCTAGGATATGGGTTCACCACAATGGAAATCAACAAGTTTGCGGTTCTTTCCTCTCTTCTCAAACTAGGTTATACTTGAAGGTGAATTATCCAAAAGAATTATTGTTTCCTTTCAGAATACAATAACGTATCCAATCTAATCCAATTCCTATTTTCACAACAATTGCATTAGATAGGACCCAATAAGAACAGATAATTCAGTTGAAAACCTCAAGAGAATTAATCTACTTTCGTGATTTAAAAGCTCAGGTTCAGTTTTTAGGGTTCTGAAATCAAGAGTCACCTTTCAGTTCTTCCCTTAATATCAAAGATCATGCAAACATGTGGCCAAACATATTCACAAACAGTTGTTGGTGTGCCCAAAAACTAAATCAAGAGAAACTTAGTATTAAAGAGGTAGAAATTCATGCATCAAACATTGTCAATTGTTCCAATGGGTTACTACCAAATCCTAGAACAAGGAATTACTCAAACATGTTCATTGAAATACAAGCCATAATATATCCAGAACAAACCAAAAGAAATTTCCAAGAGAAGAGGAGAAAAACTCTTGTGAAGCTTTCTTGTCTTTCCTTTAGCTCTTCTCCCAATCCAAGAGTCTCTCCCTCCCCTTGATTCAAGCTTCAAAATCTCCTATTTAGGTCTTCTCTTTCGTGCCTTGGCCTGGTGTCCTCTTTTGACAACCCTCCTCCCTTTAAAAAGGGAAAACAAATCACTTAAAACTGTTCGTAATGCGAACCACGGCCGTGGTGGGGACCACGGCCAAGCCGTGGTCAGTTCTGGAACTGAATTTCTAAAGCTGATTCTCAACCACGGCCGTGGTGTACTCCACGGCCAGGCCGTGGTTGAGTCTGGTTTTTCTTGTTTGCTTTTTCTTGACTCCCCCGAACCATGGCCGTGATGGAAACCACACCCAGGCCGTGGTTGAGTCTGTTTGTCCTCTTTTTAGTGCACTTTGCTCCTAATTCAATATCAATTCAACTTAGCTCCATTCCACCTCTTTAAGCTTCAATTTGCCTCGTTCCTGCATTACAACACATGCCAAACCGCAGTTATCCGAACTAAAAGAAAAAACGAATGATGAAATAAACAAATATGCATAAAAGACTATAAAAATGCATGCAAAATGTATGCAAAATGTGATGTGGAATCACACACATCAAGAAGGTGCCCTCACTATGAAATTCCTCCTTGGCACCAAATTTACTCTTTCCACAAAGGATTACTACCTCTTCATCGTCCAATTATGGATGCGGCTGTAGGTGGTTCATTATTGAGTAAATCATTTGATGAAGCACACCAACTGTTGGAAGAACTAGTTGCCAACAGCTACTAATGGCCTTTAGCAAGAAACACTCAAAGGAAGGTAGCTGGGGTTCATGATGTTGATGTACTTACATCTTTGTCACCTCAGGTGGCATCGTTGACAAACAAGTTCTATAGTTTGGGCACTGGCCCTAATCAAATCCCCTTCATGCTATGTGATAGGTGTGGAAACAATCATGCCAACGATAGTTGTCCATCCACTATGGAAAGCATCCAATATGTTGGTAAGCATCTTTTTCTACTGGCAATGAGAGACCAACATATCCACCTGGTTTTTCATCACAAACAAGGCCACCTATGCAAGAAAGGAAACCAGCATTAGAGGACATATTCATGCAATTTATGGTCAAATTTGATTCATACATGACCAAAACTTATGCTCATCTGGCCAAAAATGATTCTATTCTTTAGAGCCAATCATCTTCAATAAAGGCTCTTGAGACTCAAGTGAGGTAGCTTGCCAATGCCATAAACAATAGGCTCCGGGAACTTCTTCTAGTGATGATAGGGAAGCCTCTTTCAAGCAGGCTCCCCCGAGTTGAAGAAGCAGAAAAGTCTTACTTGGACTATAAAAAGGCACTTTTTTGAATGTATCCACCTTTTTGCATTAATTTCTTAAGTTTTAAAGTCTAATGGTAGTATGTTTGATTTTGATAATTCATGCTATTTTGTTGTTATATGTATGTGCTTAATAGGCTAGACAATTTTTATTGGTGTTTGGGGCCTCATTGAGGCCAAGGTGGCTGTTGTGCAGAGTTGGCTACAGAATTTTACAGTCAGACCTCTCACACTGTGGCGCTGGAATTATAATGCCACAACGTTCTTGGTTCTGTCTTATCAGGTTTTTGAGACAGAGAGCACAATGTCGCGGCGTAGAAACTGAACACTGCAGTGTCAGATTCCAAAAAAAAAATAAAAATGGAAAAATTGAAATGTCTATTGTGCAGATGCACACCGCGGCGTTTATTAGTTCACGTCGCGGCGCCATGAGTGTGATTTGCTTAAATAAGTAGCAGGGTTTGCACCGCAACGCAAACCCTCCAGCTCCCCTCTTTACATTTTCTCTCCCACACCTATTCTCCCATAATTTTCTACTTCTTGCATTTTTGCTCATCCCCTTTGCATTCCATTTCCCTCTCCATCTTCAGGTATGTCATTTTCTCCCTCTTCTCCTTTTGTTCTTCATATTTTATTTCATTTTTCGTATTTGCTTAGTTTTAGACTCTTTTTGGTTAGTTTTTTCTAGTAGTTAATAAGTATGAGCTTAGTATTAAGTTAGTTAGGTAGTTACCTTGTTACATTGTGGGTTATGGGCTATTAGGGGTGTTTTTTTCATTCTACTCGTTCGCATGTGCCGCGACGTTGTGAATCTTACACCGCGGCGTTGTTATGAATTTCTTTGAGCGCCGCAGCGTGGAAACTTCACGTCGCAGTGTTAGTTCGAATGAGATTGAATGTCGCGGCACTGTCATCAATGCCACGGCGCCTGCCTTATTTTTTCAGAAAATTAATTAGTCTTAACTGTCATATTCATTTTATTGCTCATTTTTGACCCTTTCATCTCTTTTCAAGTGTTCATATTGGCTTAATGGGTCCTAAACGAGTTAGGCATGAGAGCGGCGAGCAGCCCAGGGAGCCATCTCCTCCCCGTGCTTTTGATCATTCCAAATTCATGTCTGCTGAGGCACAGGACCGCTATAGGACCTTAGTCTCAAAGAAGGTTATTGTTGGGAGGGGTTTCAGTTTCAGGGACTCCTTGCAGCCAAATACAGAGGCCACCATCCGTCATTTCTAGTGGGGAAGAGTTTGCTAAACACCCTGATAGCATTCTTGTACCATTGGTTCACGAGTTCTATGCGAACTTGGCCTTCATTCATTAGAAGTCCACCACTGTTGGTGTACGGAGGCGCATAGTCTCTTTCTCCCCCGAGTCCATTAGAATTGTTTTATTCCTACCTCCTGCCCCTGAGATGTGTGGTTATCAGGTGTTTATCAAATGGGAGCCTATAGTGGGGATTGACCTACAGACAGTCACCGCCTGTATCTACACAGCAGAGTCACAGTCGGTCCCATGGACCTTTTCACAACAAGGGCATGCCCGATTCTTCCCCTGTGCTTACTTGACTGCTGAAGCCAGAGTTTGGTACCATTTTATCAGTACCAAAATCCTACCCTCCGGTAACCTCTCGAAGGTCATGCAAGATCATGCTATCTTGATTTACGCCATCCTGCAGCGTTGCTCCATTGAGGCATGTGTATTCTTTGAGGTTTAATGCAATCATCATACACTAGTGTGATTTGAGCTTATCTTTGAAAGTGTAGTCTGACTTTGTTTTGCTCAAGGACTAGCAAAAGCTTAAGTTTGGGGGTGTGATAACTCCATAGAATGTAGTTATTTGTGCCCTATCTCTATGCATTATAGATGGCTTTATTTGTGCCCTATCTCTATGCATTATAGATGGCTTTGTCCTTGTTGTGATGCATTGTTGTAAGACTTTAGTCCTATTTTCATATAAATTTCATGTTGAAGTCTTCGTCTCTAATCTTGCTTTAATCATTTCTAATCTTTAATTGGATTAAGTTTGATTGCATTTGTATTTGACTGGTTGATCTCTCCATTGTAGGATGAGCCCAAAAGAACCAACTTGATGCAAGTCAAGGCCCTGTGTTGGAAAAGAAATCACAAGACAAGCTCCAAGACATTACACCGCGGTGCAAGGAATTACACGCTGCGGCGTTCTACTTTTTGCCTCTGTACCTTGATGAACCCGAGGCTTAAGCGCCGCGGAGCAAGGTAGCTCATGCTGCAGTGTTTAAGTTTTGCACGTCGCGGTGCTTATTGTTTAACGTTGCAGCATGAGTTGTCTGTCTATAAATACCGAAGCTCAAACTTCAGTACGAGGGCTCAAATTTTCTCTTTTTCTCTTAGGTTTTCTTTTTTTTCTCTCCTCCGTCTCTCTTAGTACATTTTGGGGCGTTTGCCCATTGGAGAGTCCAATAGCTAGGGGCCATTTCAGGGTTGAAAGAGGGTTGAAGGAATCAAGATTCAAGCTTCAAGGATCAAGCCATTGGGGTTTCTTTTTCTGTTCCTTCTTTTCTCTCTCATTTATCTTGAATACGAATTTTTGTATGGCATTCTCGTATTCATTGTGTAACTAGTTGTGTTTAGATTACTTCTCATTCCAATAATCAAAGATTCAAATCATGCACAAACAATTGTCCACAACATGTAAGTAAAAACTCTTCAATTCAAATCATACTCAACCAGATGAGTTTATGGACAGATACAAGGATATAATTCAAAAGAATCCACAAGATCATAAAGCAGCTCTCTCTCCACTAATGTAAATCACACATGAATGAGGATCAAAAAGGTCTTTATTAGCTTGTAATGTAAGGTCATGGTTATGGGGTAAAGAAGAAAGGGGAAAAGATAACAAACAAACATTGAGAAATAAAAATATGCGATTTTAAGACTTGAGAACAAATGAAACTAGCAGGGTATTCAACAGTGAAGGCTCACAACTCGCCAAAACCATGCGATGCTTTTTATTTTTAACTTTTCTTCTTTCTTTGTTTGCTTTGCTTTTCTCTCTTCTCTTTTTCTTTCTTTTACTTTTACAAAGCAATTTCTTTTTCTTTTATTGCAAATGGTTCCTTCAGGCTCATTTTTATATTAAAAATATTAATACCCCTAATCACTGAACTCACTTCAAGAAACAACATATCATGCACTCAACAGATATTGATGGTAGGAAAAAAATGTAATGCTTTCACATGCAATAGAATGGTTAACAGGTAAACGAACATAATGGTAGTGAAAAACAAATAAAGCAAAACAATCAATAGGCTTCAAAGGGGACCAATGGATATAATCATAAAAAGGTAAGCTTGAAAGGTTCAATCGTCCAAAGAATGCCCTAATCATATCCTCAAGCATGCACAACCTAGGATTTCACTTCAAGAGAGTTACAAAACAATTTCAGAGATACAAGACATATCCACATGTACTAACCATAAGCATTCTCTAGAAAAGCACTCAAATCCAATTCAAAGCCAAACAAGCATAAGAACGGAAAACTTATCATGCATAAAAAGAATCAAGATTGATTGGCATGTACCAAAGATCACATAGGGGTTCACAAAAAAATTTGAGATGAATTTGCATCCATAATTATCATTGGGCAATCATACACTAGCTAATGGCATCATTATATACATCAAATAATTTGACAAGAATTAACCATGCAAATCAACCATCATGTGCACCATCTCAAGAAATAACCAAAAATATTAATACTTATACTCAATAAATGAAAATCAATGGTTACTATATATAAAAATACTAAAACCAGTCAATATATAACAAAATATAAAGACACCCCCCAAACTTAGGAGAAACAGTGTCCTCACTGTTCCGTAAATATATATAAAAAGAAAGTCATGTCAAAATGAAAGAAAAGATGCCGTGTGTACATCACTATAACTCATCATCAATATCAGGCAAAACCTCGGTGCCTGCACCACTGTCATCATCACCCGAAAGTGGCTCAGTGCCGTCGCCACTATCATCATGGTGGGGCTGTAGGATCCTGATATTGATGGGAAGGGCCAGCTCCATCAAAATAAGGGTAAGTCTGCTGTTGTTGCTGAAAAGGACCCACCCCAGGGAAATGTGGGTATGGTGGAATAGGGAAGTCATGAGTGGATATTTGAAGACGCTTTGTCGGCCATCGGATGCTCTTAACGGTGTATGCCTGCATAGCGACAAGCTGGCGAAGCTCGACACTCGCAGCGATAGCCTCATGGGGAACTTGGGGCTCTAGGGCTAGTCTCAGGGCTCTCCTGTGTGCTCTGTGAGGGACCACTACCTCCGGAGGAGCTACTCCAACCCTCCCAATGAAATATTTATTGAGAGGTTGACTAACATCTGTAAGCTCCTCATTGTAGCCAAGGGGTACACCCTGCCTCTGACATAGTGCTTAAATGTTCTTATTTGTCTAATCAACTTGTGAGTGATTTGATGAAATCCATTGAGCCTAGACATAGGACTTTGGGTTTTAGATCATTTGTATGATAGATGTATGTTTGATTTCATTTTCTTTGCAGAGTGAGTTGATTTGTTAATAGGATAGACATATACCTATTAGCTATGTATAGTCTTAGTTGAGAATCGATCTTAATGCTTGTTGTTTACTCTAGTTCTCATGGATGCATAGTGAACTAGGTAAGTAGCATAGGGTTAATCATCCTAGATATAGGCTTTTAACTAAGTTAGTTTCTTAGGCTAACCTAATCTAATTGATTGTATGCTTATAAGGATTGCTTGTTATCAGTTGAAGTAGGGAGTGAAAAAGGATTCTCTATCTTTGCTTTTCTTTGTGTTTTGTAATTTATTTACTAAACCATTTCCCAATTTATGTTTGCTTGAATAGAATTAATAAAGCTATAAATTAATATTTAGCTTTAGAAGTTACTATAATCACTGTGGAGATGAACTTACTCATCATTTTTATTACTTGTGCAACCCGTGCACTTGCGGTTAGTTCAGCAACACCTCACCAGTAGTCATTTGCTAAACATTGATCCTCATTTTGAGGGGGCTTTGCATGCACTTGATAGGGCTCAAAGGCTTAGTGAGAGGATAATTTATGAGATTGAAGGTAATACTGAAATTGAAATTGAAACTGAAACTGTAAGCAATCCTGCAACCATGGTTGATAACACAAATACTAAAACTGAAACTAGAATTGAACATAGAAATAATGCAAACATAGGCGATAATGTACATAATAGAACCCTGAAAGAATTAGCAGCCCCTGATGTCAATTATTAGCCTTTATGCATTCAATATCCTAATCTAAATGCTAATTTTGAACTCAAATCTAGTTTAATACACTTGTTGCTAAAGTTCCATGGTCTTGCAGGATGAAGATCCTCACAAGCATCTGAAGGAGTTCTATGAGGTATGTTCCACCATGAAACCACCAGGATTTCCTGAGGAGCACATCAAGCTATTAGCCTTCTTTTTCTTGTTGGTGCAGCCAAGGATTGACTATATTATCTTCCACCTGGTTCTGTGACAAGTTGGAATAACATGAATAGGCTATTCCTGGAGAAGTTTTTCCCTACATCCAGAGCTGCTGTAATTAGAAAAGATATATGTGGGATAAGGGAAAATTTTGGAGAGACCCTGCATGAGTATTGTGAGAGGTTTAAGAAATTATGTGCAAGTTGCCCACACCATCAGATTAGTGACCAGTTGTTGATTTAGTATTTCTATGAGGGATAGTTCCCTATGGACAAAAGCATGATTGATGGCTGATTACTCCCACCAGGGGAGTGAATAAAGTTCATATGTCTCATGCTAACCAGCAATGGATGGAGAACTTACTCGATGAGTTGACTTCCTTAGTCAGGAAATTGGCAATGGGTAAACAAATACCTTTGCAAAGGCCTGCCAAATTATGTGAAATTTTTGCTTGTCTAACCCATCCCATAGATACATGCCCCACACTCCAAGAAGACAATTCTGCACCACAGGCTTATGCTGCTGCAGCAGGCATCTTCCCTGGTAAACCTCAGTACTAGCAGCACCAGCAGCCCAGATATGATCTCTACTCTAGCAGTTTCAATCTTAGTTGGAGGGATCATCCAAATTTTAGATATAGAAATGCAGTAGCAGCAACACCACAATAGCCATTGTAACATCCCGATTTTTATTTTTTTCTGCACAAACATTAATTTTCTAATTTTTATAATTTTTGAGAAATTTTTTGGATTTTTTTGAGATTAAAAATATTTTAGTATTATTTTAGGCCGTCTGTGGGCCCATGGTGGGCCCGGAAACACTAAAAATTTTTATTGGCCAGAAAATTTTGTATTGTTGATGCAGGGCCGGGGGATCTTACTAAACCCGAAACCGGATATAGTTACTAATTTTTCTTATACTGTGATTTTATTATTCATTGTATAATAATTACCAATTTGTGAGCCGTAATTTTATTCTGAGTAATAAATTTTTATAGCTTTAGCTAGGTACTAGTCATGTGATGGCCATGTGCCACTAGATAGTAGAAGTCAAATTTGGTGGCTAGTCATAAAAATTAACCAATGGTAATAAGTCAACAAAAATGACTTGTTTAAATTAGTTATTAAGCTAGATGAATTAGTAAGCTAACCTAAGCTTAAATGGTCACAAATTCAAACAATTATTGGATAGTAATTTGCATGGACTTCCATGACAATGAAAGAGTTCTAGGACATTCAAAAGTTAGTGAGTCATCAAATGTTGACTAAAGCAAGACTATGTGATGACTTGAACCATGTGTTGATTTGCACTTTGATTGACCATGCAATTAATTTCCTACATGTTAGGAACTCCATGGCAACAAGCTCTAGGATAGACTATCTATCACAATTATATCACCTTTGTCTCCTAAGTCATTCTCTTCATTTCTTCATTTTCTACACTTAGCCAAAACTTCATTTCTCTCCTCCAAAGCACCATTCGGCCATCACCTAGAGACTAACCTTTCGAGCTTCTAAAATTTTATACAAGCTTATTTCCTACACCTAAACATCATTCTAAGACATTTCTATGTTGAAGACTTAAGCAAAATCCTTCATCTAATACCTTTTGTACAAGTTAGTGTTCTTGAGAGTTCAAGGTAAAAGTTCTTCTTCTTTGTTTCTAAGTTGGTTTTTGAGTTTCTAAACCATGATTGTTCCAAGGTTTCTCTTTTTCAAGCTTTGTTTGTGACTATGGTTTGGTTTAAGTTTGTTAGGGTTTTCCTTTGAGTTACACGAAATCCATAGAATATCAAGCAAGAAGGAGTTTTGTCTTCCTTAAGGTAAGAGGGAGATTGCCCTCATCAACCATGTGTTGGTGGTAAGGAGATGACTTTGTTTGTGGTGAAAAATCCATAAGGATTTATTCACTTGTATGGTTTAAGCTTGCTTTATTTATGGTTGGTTTATTTTTAAGCTTTGATTATATGCTTGTTTATATGCTTATGGTAGCATGATGAATATTGTGTAAAGTAGAATATGAGTTGTATGATAAGAAAAACTGTATGAAGGTTCCAAAGAACCTAGGGGAGGCTCACGATTTTGACTACTACAAAGGGAACAAGATGTTTCAAATTAATTCTTAAGTTATGGATTAATAATTTTAAGGATAAAAATTGGATTAAAGGTTTTGTTAAAGGATTTTGATGATGAAAAATGGTTTGGTAAAGGATTTTAGTAACGAAAAATGATTAAGTATGAATATGAAACCTAAACCTAATTTTCGGCCAACACACCAAAGTGTGGTATTTTAAAACCCTAAATTATTTAATCTAGTGTTGACTTTGATAATTAGTTAACAAGAATTAGAGTTAAAGAATTTTTACTAGAAAAAGGAAAATGGATTTAATGGGAGGAATTAAATTAGTAAGCTATATTATTTAATTAAATCAAAGAAATCAAATTTTTTAAAAGAATCATAGAAAATAATACGTTAAGGATTTTTAGAATGAAAATATTTTCAAGAAGGCCAAAATGCATAAATTATTTAGAGGATTTCATAAAATAAATTTAGAAAATTAAGAAAATATTTTACGTAAGTGAATAATACTAGAAATTATTATTTTTAAGCTACGCGATTGATGATTACGTTACACAATTGAGAAAATAATTTTAAATTGTTACGCGATTGAGAAAATGTTTAAAAACATCTACGCGACTTAAAAACGTTTAAAAATATTTATGCAATATAGAAAAACATTTGAAATAATTTACGCGATGTAAAAACATTGAAAAATATTTACGTAATTTAAAACGTAGGAAAAATGTTACGCTATTTCAAAAATGCGATAAAATGTTTACGCAATTGGAATTTACAGCAATTGGTTGTCGGGCTGTTGTGGTGGGCTCCGTTGTGTTGAAAAGTGACACTGTCAAGAAATGACGCATATTTGTGAAATAACGTAAAATAATGGTTGTATGTATTTTTTAATCATACATCATGCATGAAAAAGCATGTCAAGTAAGGCAATTGGCCTAGGAGATGGAATTTACACCTTTGTGCGGGTGAGAATTGCGTAGTTACGATCTTCAATGATCTTGGAGATGTGGAATGTCATAAGTGGCCAGTTGGTAGCAACACTGCGTCGTGGTATCCTTTGCAAACACATCGACGATCTTGACGGAGTTACTACTCTTTTCGTGATATGGTTAAGAGTGTCTTGTATTAGCCATGTTGCGCACCATGATATGATAAACGACACATGATTTGAGGCTAACGGTATACAGACATGCACTCCCTATCATTCTCTCTGAAATTGTGATTCGCTCCATGGAGTAGGAATTGGGTCGTTGTACACATGCACAACGGGTCAGCATATTGGTGTCATAATTATGCCTATTTTATCTGTTTTCTATGATATGATATGATATGATTGTATGAGATATTTTGTATCTATATCTTTTACTGTCATTTGCTATACTGCCTCATTGGTATTGATGAAAGGAGATCTTATCTCTTTATTATATTGTATTTGTGCATTGTATGTATTTGATGAAGACTGAGGAGGTGAGGAGGCTGATAAGTCTTTTTACTATTAGTAGCTGGTTTTTTGTATTTGCTTAGTATGGCGGCGAGGCGTCAAGTTTTAGGGTTTGTTACAGTACAATTCCACAGTGGAATTGATGCTTGGCGAGTTAACTTAGATAGGGAAAGGTTTGTGTATACTGGGGATCTGACTCTGAACTTAAGTAGTACTAGGGATGGTACTCCTATCATGACACAACACGTGTCTGTACGTTTAGAGTTTTATATGCCTATACGTGAACTTTGGAGTAGGAATAATAATACTTGTACTCCACACGAGGAATCCATGATGTCAACTGCCAGGACACTAACCAGGAGTGTGCTGTATCCGCCAGGTTTCTTTGATGACAACATTGAGGAGGAGGATCCCAATGAGAGCCTGAACCTTTAGTTTGATGGAGTTTTAGTTCAGTAGTTTTATTTTGGTGTGTATTGTATATATAACTTTTGGGGGTGTAATTATATAAATTATTTGTGAACAAGGTTTGTAATATGTAATATAAGGTGTGTTTGCTTTAATTTCATTTTATGTTTAAAGTTTTTATTTATTATCTATTATTCCGCAAAAGAAATTTTAAAATCAGTTTTTTTACAAGATTAATTCTTTTACAACTTGGGTAAGTTATATTAGGATTAGTCTTAAATGTGATGTCCTACGGTGGGTGTTGCATTAGTTGGTATCAGAGCATCCCGGTTAGAGTCTTTTGGGTTTGCGGTTAGGTCTGTTTTGCTTAAGTTATGTGATTCACTGTGTTTTGTTTTTGAAAGATGATATCTGACTCTTATTGTGTTTTGGTTGCTGGTGAAGAAAGCTATGTCTCGTAATAGAGGTGCACGTGCGAACGTGGGACACAATGATGATCCAATGACAGTGGCTGGAACGACAATGCATGCAAGATATGGTGAGGTGATCGTGCAAAATCAAAATGCACAACAACAAGAGCCGATGTTCGCACAACAAGAGGCGAATGCTGATGTTCAGAATTTGTC
The DNA here is from genome assembly GCA_029884605.1 of Ormosia emarginata. Taxonomy (NCBI): domain Eukaryota; kingdom Viridiplantae; phylum Streptophyta; class Magnoliopsida; order Fabales; family Fabaceae; genus Ormosia; species Ormosia emarginata. The sequence continues at coordinate 8,830,799 of JAQQTP010000074.1, forward strand.
AGAATTTCGTCGAAACAATCCACCGTAGTTTCGAGGTGAGTTTAATCCGGAAAAAGCAAGTCTGTGGATAAAAGAGCTGGAATGACAGTGAATGAGTATGCAGCAAAGTTTGAGAGTTTGTCTAAATTCTCACGTTATCTTCAGATTCAGTCTGATGAGAATTGGAAATGTCGCAAGTTTGAGGAAGGATTAAGGGTTGAACTGAAGAAGGGAGTAATACCAATGAAAATGAACTAGTTTTCGGCATTGATGGACATGTGTTGCAGACTTGAAGAGTTGGAGCCATCGTGAGATAACAGGAACCGTAACTTTGGACCATCAAGGTTCCAAAGGGGAGGAAGCAGTAACAATAATCGTTTTCAGCGCAAACCATATTCAAGACCATCGGGAAGTCAACAACAACAACAGCAATCTCGTGGTGGAGGTAGCAATAACAATCATTTTGGTCAGAATACGGCACTACCAACAAGATGCTTGAAGTATGGAAAGGGTCATGCAACAAAGGACTGTATGATCAGAGGAATCATTTGCTTTAGATGTGGAAAACTTGGTCATTTTGCAAGGATTGTAATCAAGTGAAGGTGGAGCCTTTAGTAAGCAATGTTCGTGCTGACAAGTCTCAAGCTGTAGGACGAGTTTATACAATGAGTGGAGCCGAGACCTCTCAGTCTGATGAGCTTATCAAGGGAGAAGGTGTCATATCAGGTAATCTTTTAACTGTACTATATGATTTGGGTGCAACTCATTCATTTATTGCAAATGACTGTGTGGATCGTTTGGAATTGCCTGTGTCTTCTTTGAACTTCCGATTAATTGTTTCTACACCTACTGCCAAACCTGTTAGTACTTCTAAAGTTTGTCTAAATTGTTCTGTTACTATAAAAAATCGAGTCTTTTCTGTTGATTTAATTTGTTTGCCTCTTATCGATCTGGATATAATTTTAGGAATGGATTAGTTATCTTCTAACCATATTCTGTTAAATTGTTCCAAAAAGACCTTAGCATTTCCTGAGGATGAGGTTTCTGGATTTTTGACTGCCAATCAAGTCGAATCTTTATTGAGGGATGACGCACGAGGATACATGATGTTATCTTCTTTAGAAGTCAAGAGTGAAAATGATGTGAATGCTATTCCTGTTATAAATAAGTTTCCTGAAGTTTTTCCTAACGATGTACCTGGATTGCCACTGGAAATAGAGATAGAGTTTTCTATCGATCTTGTACCAGGAGTGAGTCCTATTTTGATTGCATTGTATCGGATGTCACCATCTGAGTTAGTAGAGCTAAAGAAGCAATTGGAGGAACTGTTGAAAAAATAGTTTGTGCGACCTAGTGTTTCACCTTGGGGAGCCCCAATTCTACTAATCAAAAAGAAGGATGGATCTTCGCGCTTGTGTGTGGATTACCGCCAGTTAAACAAGGTCATAATTAAGAACAAATATCCACTTCCAAGGATTGATGATTTGATGGACTAGTTGAAAGGAGCAGTTATTTTCTCTAAAATAAATTTATGATTAGGTTATCATCAAATTCGTGTCAAGGTAGAGGATATACCTAAGACAACTTTTCGAACGTGTTACGGTCATTATGAGCATCTTGTAATTCCGTTTGGGGTGACAAATGCTCCTACTATATTCATGGATTACATGAATAGGATTTTTCATCTATATCTAGACAGATTTGTCGTTGTTTTTATGGATGAAATTCTGATCTATTCTCAAAATCAAGAAGAGCATACTGAACATCTCAGTATAGTTCTTCAGATTTTAAAGGAGAAGAAGTTGTACGCAAAGTTGTCTAAGTGTGAATTTTGGTTAGACAAGGTTCAGTTTTTGGGTCATATGATTTCGAAGGATGGAATTGTAGTGGATCCAGCAAAGGTGGAGACGGTTCTTCAGTGGGAAAGGCCAACTATAGTGACTGAGATCCGAAGTGTTGTTGGATTAACAGGATATCATTAAAGATTTATCAAAGGTTTTTCCAAGGTAGGCAGACCTCTTACACAACTCACAAGGAAGAATCAAGCTTTTGTCTAGACAAATGAGTGTGAGGAAAGTTTCCAAGAGCTAAAGAAAAGATTGGCTACTGCATCGGTGTTGGTTCTACCAGATCCGAACAAGTCTTTTGAAGTATATTGTGATGCTTCATATCAAGGGTTAGGATGTGTTTTAATGTAAAATAGAAAAGTAGTAGCATATGCTTTAAGACAACTGAAGGTCCATGAGAGAAATTATCTAGCGCATGATTTGGAATTAGCTGCAGTTGTCTTTGCATTAAAAATTTAGAGACATTTTCTATATGGAGCTACGTTCAATGTCTTCAGTGATCATAAAAGTTTGAAGTATTTATTTAATCAGAAAGAGTTGAACATGAGGCAGAGAAGATGGTTAGAATTCTTGAAGGATTATGATTTTCAACTCCAATATCATCCTGGAAAAGCAAATATTGTGGCAGATGCTTTGAGTAGGAAGATGCTCAGTGTTTCTACTATGATGATCAAAGAAGAACAACTGATAGAGCAGTTCAGAGATTTGCGGTTGTCGGTAGAGTTAGTTCCTGGAAGAATGCATTTGAATAAGGTTACTATTCTAAATGATTTACTTGAAGAAATTAGAGAAAAGCAATATGATGATGAATTTTTACAAGAAGAAAGAGAGTGGTTGAAGCATGGTGGAGTGACAATAGTTGAGGAAGGGTCTGATGGGATCCTAAAGTTTGAAGGCAGAGTTTGTATACCTAATGATCTTGATCTTAGAAAGGCGATTCTCGATGAAGCTCATACTAGCAAGATTGAGTATACATCTAGGAATGACCAAAATGTATCATGATCTGAAGCGATTATTTCGGTGGCCTGGAATGAAGAAAGATGTTGCTGAACATGTGTCATTATGTCTCGTGTGTTAGAAAGTGAAGGTTGAACATCAAAGGCCAGCGGGTATGCTACAACCCCTCACTATTCCAGAATGGAAATGAGATAGTATAACAATGGATTTTGTTACGGGTTTGCCAAAGACAAAAAAAGGATATGATTCTATATGGGTCGTTGTTGATAGGCTTACGAAGTCAGCTCACTTCTTGCCAATCAATATCAGGTATTCGTTGGAAAAGTTGACCCAGGTGTACATTGGTGAAATCATAAGACTTCATAGTGTACCCACTAGTATCATTTCTGATAGGGATCCAAGATTTACGTCAAGGTTTTGGCGAAGCCTACAGGAAGCAATGGGTACTAAAATTCATTTGAGTTCTACTTATCATCCGCAGACGGATGGTCAAACGGAAAGGACAATACAATCACTGGAAGACCTGTTAAGAGCTTGTGTGTTAGAACAAAAAGGAAGTTAGGATAAATTTTTGCCTTTAGTAGAATTCACCTATAAGTTTTCACTCAAGTATAGGGATGGCACCCTATGAAGCGCTTTACGGACGACGATGCCGAACACCTTTGTGTTGGTATCAAGATGGTGAATGTATAACTATTGGACCTGAAATGATACAACAAACAACTGAAAAGGTGAAGATCATCTAGGAGAAAATGAAGGCGACTCAAAGTAGACAGAAAAACTATGCTGATAAAAGAAGAAGACCTCTTGAATTTAAGGAAGGTAAGCATGTGCTTTTACGAGTTACACCTACAATTGGTGTTGGAAGGGTTATAAAATCTAGAAAACTCACTCCTAAGTTTATTGGACCTTATCAAATTCTTTGTCGAATAGGTCCAATCGCATAACAAATTGCTTTGCCACCTTTTCTTTCCAATTTGCACAATGTTTTCCATGTATCTCAATTGAGAAAGTATATTCCCGATCCAACTCATGTTATTCAACCCGATGAGGTACAATTGAAAGAAAATTTGACGTATGAGACTCTTCCTGTTAAGATTGAAGACAGGAGGATGAAGTAGCTCAGAGGGAAGGATATTCCATTAGTGAAAGTGACCTGGAATAAAACAACGGGAGATGCTACATGGGAGCTAGAAGACAAAATGAAGGAACAATATCCTCAATTGTTTTGAGGTATAGTAAATTTCGAGGACAAAATTTTTTAGCAGGGGAGAGTTGTAACATCCTGATTTTCATTTTTTTCTACACAAATATTAATTTTCTAATTTTTGTGATTTTTGATAATTTTTCTGGATTTTTCAAAGATTAAAATATATTTTAGGCTGTCTATGGGCCCACGGTGGGCCCGAAAACACTAAAAAATTTTATTGGCCAGAAAATTTTGTATTGTTGATGCGGGGCCGGGGGATCGTACAAAACCAAAAACCGGATACAGTTACTAATTTTTCTTATACTGTGATTTTATTATTCATTGTATAATAATTACCGGTTTGTGAGCCGTAATTTTATTCTATGAGTAATAAATTTTTATAGCTTTAGCTAGGTACTAGTCATGTGATGGCCATGTGCCACTAGATAGTAGAAGTCAAATTTGTTGGCTAGTCATAAAAATTAACCAATGATAATAAGTCAACAAAAATGACTTGTTTAAATTAGTTACTAAGCTAGATGAATTAGTAAGCTAACCTAAGCTTAAATGGTCACAAATTAAAACAATTACTGGATAGTAATTTGCATGGACTTCCATGACAATGAAAGAGTTCTAAGACATTCAAAAGTTAGTGAGTCATCAAATGTTGACTAAAGCAAGACTATGTGATGACTTGAACCATGGGTTGATTTGCACTTTGATTGAGCATGCAATTAATTTCCTACATGTTAGGAACTCCCCGGCAACAAGCTCTAGGATAGACTATCTATCACAATTATATCACTTTTGTCTCCTAAGCCATTCTCTTCATTTCTTCATTTTCTACACTTAGCCAAAACTTCATTTCTCTCCTCCAAAGCACCATTCGGCCATCACCTAGGCCTTCTAAGCTTCTAAAATTTTATCCAAGCTTATTTTCTACACCTAACATCATTCTAAGACACTTCTATGTTGAAGACTTAAGCAAAATCCTTCATATACTACCTTTTCTACAAGTTAGTGTTCTTGAGATTTCAAGGTAAAAGTTCTTCTTCTTTGTTTCTAAGTTAGTTTTTGAGTTTCTAAACCATGATTGTTCCATGGTTTCTCTTTTTCAAGCTTTGTTTGTGACTATGGTTTGGTTTAAGTTTGTTAGTATTTTCCTTTGAGTTACACGAAATCCATAGAAGATCAAGCAAGAAGGAGATTTGTCTTCCTTAAGGTAAGAGGGAGATTACCCTCATCAACTATGTGTTGGTGGTGAGGAGATGGCTTTGTTTATGGTGAAAAATCCATAAGCATTTATTCACTTGTATGGTTTAAGCTTGCTTTATTTATGGTTGGTTTATTTTTAAGCTTTGATTATATGCTTGTTTATATGCTTATGGTAGCATGATGAATATTGTGTAAAGTAGAATATGAGTTGTATGATAAGAAAAATTGTATGAAGGTTCCAAAGAACCTAGGGAAGGCTCACGGTTTTGACTACTACAAAGGGAACAAGATGTTTCAAATTAATTCTTAAGTTATGGATTAATGATTTTAAGGATAAAAATTGGATTAAAGGTTTTGGTAAAGGATTTTGATGATGAAAAATGGTTTTGTAAAGGATTTTAGTAATGAAAAATGATTAAGTATGAATATGAAACCTAAACCTAATTTTCGGCCAACACACCAAAGTGTGGTATTTTAAAACCCTAAATTATTTTATCTAGTGTGGACTTTGATAATTAGTTAACAAGAATTAGAGTTAAGGAATTTTTAGTAGAAAAAGGAAAATGGGTTTAATGGTAGGAATTAAATTAGTAAGTAAGCTATATTATTTAATTAAATCAAAGAAATCAAATTTATGAAAAGAATCATAGAAAATAATACGTTAAGGATTTTTAGAATGAAAATATTTTCAAGAAGGCCAAAATGCATAAATTATTTAGAGGATTTCATAAAATAAATTTAGAAAATTAAGAAAATATTTTACATAAGTGAATAATGCTAGAAATTATTATTTTTAAGCTACGCGATTGATTTTTGCGTTGCGCAATTGAGAAAATAATTTTAAATTATTACGGGATTGAGAAAATGTTTAAAAACATCTACGCGACTTAGAAACATTTAAAAATATTTATGCAATTTAGAAAAACGTTTGAAATAATTTATGCGATTTAAAAACGTTGAAAAATATTTATGTAATTTAGAAACATAGGAAAAACATTATGCTATTTCAAAAACGCGATAAAATGTTTATGCGATTGGAATTTACAGCAGTTGGTTATCGGGCTATTGTGGTGGGCTCCGTTATGTTGAAAAGTGATACTGTCAAGAAATGACGCATATTTGTGAAATACCATAAAATAATGGTTGTATGTTTTTTTGAATTATACATCAAGCATGAAAAAGCATGTCAAGTAAGGCAATTAGCCTAGGAGATGGAATTTACACCTTTGTGCGGGTGAGAATTGCGTAGTTACGATCTTCAGTGATCTTGGATACATGGAATGTCATAAGTGGCCAGTTGGTAGCACCACTGCGTCGTGGTATCCTTTGCAAACACATCGACGATCTTAATGGAGTTACTACTCTTTTCGTGATATGGTTGAGAGTGTCTTGTATTAGCCATGTTGTGCACCATGATATGATAAACGACACATGATTTGAGACTAACGATATACAGACATGTACTCCCTATCATTCTCTCTGAAATTGTGATTAGCTCTATAGAGTAGGAATTGGGTCGTTGTACACATGCATAGCGGGTCAGCATATTGGTGTGATAATTATGCCTATTTTATCTGTTTTCTATGATATGATATGATATGATATGATATGACTGTATGAGATATTTTGTATCTGTATCTTTTACTGTCATTTTCTATACTGTCTCATTGGTATTGATGAAATGGGATCTCACCTCTTTATTATATTGTATTTGTGCATTGTATGTATTTGATGAAGACTAAGGAGGCGAGGAGGCTGATCAGTCTTTTTACTATCAGTAGCTAGTTTTCTATATTTGCTTAGTATGGCGGCGAGGCATCAAGTTTTAGGGTTTGTTACAGTACAATTCCATGGTGGAATTGATGCTTGGCGAGTTAACTTAGATAGGGAAAGGTTTGTGCATATCGGGGATCTGACTCTGAACTTAGGTAGTGTTAGGGATGGTACTCTTGTCATGACACAACACGTGTCTGTATGTTTAGAGTTTTATATGCCTATACGTGAACTTTGGAGTAGGAATAATAATACTTGTACTCCACACGAGGAATCCATGATGTCAACTGCCAGGACACCAACCAGGCGTGTGCTGTATCCGCCAGCTTTCTTTGATGACAACACTGAGGAGGAGGAGGAGGAGGATCCCAATGAGAGCCTGAACCTTTAGTTTGATGGAGTTTTAGTTTAGTAGTTTTATTTTGGTGTGTATTGTATATATAACTTTTGAGGGTGTAATTATGTAAATTATCTGTGAACAAGGTTTGTATTATGTAATATAAGGTGTGTTAGTTTTAATTTCATTTTATGTTTAAAGTTTTTATTTATTATCTGTTATTCCACAAAAGAAATTTTAAAATTAGTGTTTTTACAAGCTTAATCCTTTTACAACTTGGGTAAGTTATATTAGGATTAATCTTAAATGTGATACCCTATGGTGGGTGTTGCAGCCATACCAGTCACTAGTTTGGCTACATCAGTTTCAACAAAATTCAGAACTAAGTAGACAATAATTCCAACTGCCTGCTAGATAATAGATATCGCAGCCACCTGTGCAGCAACAAGGTCCTACTCAATCCGAGCCTACATTGGAGGACCTAGTCAAGCAAATAGCCACCAACAACATCCAATTCCAGCTGAGAACCGAAACCACCATTCAGAGTTTAGAAACTGAGATTGGACAATTGGCTTCTTCACTGAGTCAATTGAAGGCACAATGCTCTGACCAACTTTCTGCCCAAACAGTTCCAAACCCAAAGAGAAATGTCAATGCTATTATGTTGAGAAGTGGTAATATGGTGGAAGACCCTTAACCAACAAGCAAGAAACAAGTAGTAGAGAAATTTGATTTTATAGAAAAGTCAGATTCTGCAGAACCTGAAATGAAGGCAGACTAGCAATCAGAGGTTGGAGTGAGAAAGAAGAAATCTGATCATATAGTGCCTCTTCCATTTATACAAAGAGCACTCCAATCCAAGAAAATGGATGAGGCAGAAAAAGATAAAGAACTTTTGGAGACCTTCAGGAAAGTGAAAGTGAACATTCTATTATTGGATGCAATTAAGCAAATTTGAAGTATGCCAAGTTTCTGAAAAAGTTGTGCACGCACAAGAAGAGATTGAAGGGCAATGAAAGAGTCAGTATGGGGTAGAATGTTTCAACTCTCATTCAGCCAATTCCTCAAAAATGCAAGGATCCAGGCACATTTACAATTCCATGCATTATTGGCAATTGCAAGTTTGAGAATGCAATGTTGGATCTTAGAGCTTCAATTAATGTGATGCCTATGTTTGTTTTCAATTCTCTTCGACTTGGACCTTTGCGAGCAACTAGTGTTATGATTCAGTTGGCAAATATGAGCAATGCATACCCAGCAGGCTTGATAAAGGATGTTTTGGTGAGAGTGGATGAGTTAATCTTTCTTGCTGATTTTTTACATTCTGGATATGGAGCGAGAGTCATCGTCCAACAAGGCTCTAATCATTCTAGGAAGGTCATTCCTCAAGATTGCAAGGATGAACATAGATGTGCATGTTGGAACTCTTTCCATGGAGTTTGGAGATATAACAGTGCAGTTCAACATCTTTGATGCAATAATGCATCCCATGGAAAAACTTTATATTTTTCATATAGACTTGCTTGATGAATTGGTTGAGGACAATTATGATGAGTTGTGTGCTAAGTTCTTGGATAATTTTATAATTCTGAATTAGTATGCTCATATGTTGATTGTGATGGTGTTGTCAAATGTGATGTGTGTTCTGAAATTTCTACATATTTGGGAAATGATTAATTTGACTGTATAGACTATGCAGTAACTACTGGTTGTGCAAAAATTCAGTATACTAAAGTAGTTCCCATCACCAGATTGCCCCCCTCCATAGTGCAGCCTTTAACATCCTCCCTAACCTAATAGCTTTGATCAGTGTTATAGACGCTCAGTAATACTAGTAAAAATTATCTATCAATTCAGACAATTTTCTGAACTAGTTTGAGTATAATTTGGTAACACTGAATACAAGAGAATAATTAAAGTATCTGCTAAATCAGTTGATATGATGGAAATAAATATGAAAAATTTATTTCCTAGCTAAGAACCATTGATAAGAATTGTAGAAAATTTTTGAGAAGCAACAGAGCAAGTTTAGTAATTTTAAGGATATTGAAAAGAAATTAAGGGAACAGCTAAATAATTCAGAAAATTATGAAATTTCATGGAGATGTCAAGTGAGATATGGAGAATAATTTGGCATATAATACAAACTACTATAAGTATTAGTAAGCTTATTACTTAATCCCTCGGTTTAATTCAATTCGAGGCCGAGTAATGAAGCTTAACAAATAAATATCAGTATATGGAAAGTTATGGAAAAATGGATCCAATAACTAAGTTGTGTCCTAAAATTTTCTATAACATTTATGGAAACTTGAAAACTTAATTTTAAAAAATTAAAGTGTGCTTAATAGATACAAAAATTTCAGAATCAATCATTTAACCTTTCTTTTTTCTTGTTTTCCACCACCAAACTTGCTTCATCTTTATCATTGGTTTAATTTTTCTTCTTTTCACAATTCTACATCCTTCCACACAGTTCCAGTAGCCAAGAAAAGTGAGCAACTGTGAGCAAAAGAAAAAAGGAGAAAAATGTGAAGCTTCCATTCATCTTTAACCTCTCTTTGACTTCTCATTTTTTTCATTGATTTTTCTCCAAGTTCACACGACTCTTTCTTTCAAATTTCCATATGGTTTTGATAACTCCACAAGATGTAGTTATTTATGCCCCATAATTGTGTGATAATGATTGCTTGGTCCTTGTGTTTAAGTAAGAATTGAAGACTTTAGCCTTAATTCTATATAATTTAGTCTTGATGTCTTCTATTATGATTCTGAGGAAATATTGCTCAATCTTTAATGAATCAAGTACATTTGCATTTACTTATCAAATTGGTTATTTCTATATTTCAGGAAGAGCTCCAATCAAGCTTAAACTTGAAGAATTTGGATTAGCATTGGACTAGGAAGCTCAAGAGGAAGCTAAGTGTAAAAACCAGCATTCAACGCCGCGACGTGGGCATATCAATGTCCCGGCGTGGTGACTTCTACTGTGAAAAACAGAGAGCTATGAATCTTGCATGTCGCGACGTGGCACATTAAATGTCGCAGCGTGGTAACCTAAATTGAAACACGCCGCGGCGTAGGCATGTTAATGTCGCAGCGTGACTCTGTTTTCAGGATCTATAAATACTATTTTATTAGATTTTTCAAGGGAGCTCCATGAGAGCCTTGCTTAGGTTAGAGAAGCTGCAACTAGAAATTATGTTTTGGAGGTTGAGGAGGCTAGAGAAGCCAAGGATGGAGGCCATCTTCACTTTGGAAGGAGATTTAAGCTTCAAGAGTCATATCTATGAGCTTTCTTCTTTCTTCTTATGCTTTCTGTTCTTTTCCTTATCCCATGAACACTGTTTTGATTGTGTAATTTCGTGTTCACTGATTAGCTGAGTTGTATTTAGGAATTACTTTGGATCTTTATATGGATATTAATAATTATGTCTTTCTTTGAGTTTATATTGATGTTTGGTTTTGTTTAATCATATAGATCTTAATGCTCTTGATAGTTTGGCCAATTTTCAAGTGATTTGTTGAAATTTGATGAACCTAGACATAGGAATTTGGATTTAAGATCATATGTATGCTTGATGCATGTTCGATGTGTTCAATTGGCTTGGATAAGTTGATTCGCTAATTAGATAGAAATATACCACATAGCTATGCATAGCGTGTGTTTGAGAATAGAACTGAATGAGTGGAGTTTGCACTAGTTCTCATGTAAACATAGCGCATTAGGTAAATAAAACTATGGTTGATTGACCTAGACATAGGCTTTTAACTAAAGTAGATTCTCAAGCTAACCTAACTCATTCATTAATGTGCTTGAAGGGTTTCATGTTATTAATTGAAGTGGGAGGTGAAGAAGGATTCACTAATCTCTATCCCTTATCTTTAATTTCCATTTATTACTTTTTAGTCTTTAGTTTAGTTTAAATTCATTTTACCTTATTTTTATGATCATGAATAGAATCAAGTAAGGTATTGGTTGACATTTAGTATTCGAAGTACCTAATTCCTCATAGGAAGGATATCCGACTCTTAGCTATATTATAAGTGCGATCCATACACTTGTGGTAAGCAAAAAAGCAAACAGGTTTGTGCAGCAAAAACATGGGAGGAAAAGCAACCAAAAACAGAAAGGAGAAAAGAAAAAAGAAAGGAAGGAAAAATGAAGAAAAATTTAAAGAAATTTAAAGAATCAAGCTCCAAGAAACTAGGAAAGAGGCATGGGATTTATACCTTCAACTTATTTCTCTTTTCTATTGATGTGGAATTGAACTTGTGATTTCTTTGTCCATGATTCACACGGCCAAACAGAATCTATTAGAGAATTTTAGCTTAAATAAATTGTATTCTTCTTATTCTATTGATTTTTTTAGTTGAATTGGTGATTGCTTATGATGAGAAAAAAAATTGAGAATTTGTTGTGTTATGTGATGAGAAGCTCACGGCCAACCCTTGACCAAGTATAAGAACCATGAGTTTAATTGTTTGATGTATTTATACTTGACTTTCCATGTACTTCATGTGATAAAATGTTCACACTTTAGTATATTTGACTAAACCGTGCGTGCGTGTTATTATGTGTAACAAGTTAGATTTTATATATATATATATATATATATATATATATAATAGTTGTTTATACGGTTTCTATAAAAACCAAGGATCAAATATTTCATGTGTAAACATTTGAAATTTCTATGTTGGATGGTGTCATGGCCGTGAGTCACCCTTGATGTATTCACACTTGAATTTCTATATTGGTTGATATTATGACCGTGAGTCACCTTTGATGTGTTCACCCTTGATGAATTTATTTTAATGATCATTAAGAGGAAACTTAGCCATGACATTTTTATTATTATTTGTGCTTGACATTTAGACGTATACTTGATGATTGATGAGAATACTTATTCTTTGTGACGTAATGTGTACTTGATGATTTGATTTAAATACTATTTTTATGCGACATAATGCATACTTGAGATTTCTTGTTACATGACTTATTTATAGCAAATTGTGTTTATTTGATGATCAATTAAGGAATGGATAAGATTTGGAAATTATTCTTTGATGAAATCTAAGGAATGTGTTAGAGATTAATAGTATGAGGAAGGATGATTCCCTCCCTATCTTGGATAAAGGGTAACAAGAGGAAGGATGATTCCCTCTTTACCCTGAAATATTAAACGAGGAAGGATGATTCCCTCATTATTAAGGTAGCAAGAGGATGGACATTCCTTGTCTACCCATTTGAATGATTGAGATATAATGATTTATGGGATATGATGAATGACTGAGATATGATGAATGGTATTTGATACTTGATATACGATGAATGAATAGATTTGATGATTATGATATATGATGAATGAGTATTAAGATGAAATTAAAATTTATAGTCATAGTATGACTTAGTTATAATATAAAAATCATTGAATGAATTTATGATCGTAGTTCTTATTTGGAAATTGTGACTGAAAGTATTTATGGATATAATATTTAATGCTTGTTACTAAATATTTTCAAAAACTATTAATAATTAGATTTCTACTTCGAGAAGAGAAAGGACTAGATTTGCCTTTTGCCACATTCCTACTTAATAAAATAATTTTAAAATGATTTTTCCCCGACGTAGCTGGAAATATTATGATGACACAATTTTTATTAAAACTATTGAGAATTCTTGGAATTCTCACCCCAGTTGTATTATTTTCCATAATATTTCTAGGAAAAGAGATAGGAGCTTGAAGTTGATGCGTGAAGACAAAGTTTAGTGAAACATGTTTGGTTTAGAAATATTTGTATCATGGAATGTATATTTTAATATGATGTATGAATATTGTATTTAAAGCTATTTGTTGTATAAAGATTTGTACCATACATATATAATATTTCACCCAGAATAGGCTTATATTTCTGTATATCTTATATATATTTTCAAATCTATTATGTTTAATTATACATGACATGCTTAATTTAAGTTACTAATATGTACTTCTGGATACGTTATTAGTAATTATATTAAGGATGTTACACAACCACTCGAATTGGAGTTGAAGCCTCTACCTGCACACCTTAAATATGCATATTTTGAGGATGGTGAGAAGTTGTTAGTGATTATAGCAAAAGACCTCACTAATGAACAAGAAGAGAAATTGCTACAAATTCTAAGGGAGCACAAGAAAGCAATTAGATGGACACTTGCGGACATTCCTAGTATTAGTGTAACGCCCCAATTTTTAGAAAATATTTCGAATGTACTGTTTGCTGTTTTTCAAGTTATTGTGTAAATGACCGTTGTGTCCTTATTTTACTGTTTCTCGATTTCTGTGTGAAATACAAATACGTTTATACAGGCTCAAATTTTATTTGGTCTTTTTACGTAATTTGTTCCGAGACGGTAAAATAAAAGTTTTTCCGAGCTACTGTTTTAATTTTTCTGGAAGATATACAGACAATTAATACTGTCTGTAATTTTATTTGAACTTTTTGGACGATTAGCTACGTTGTGGGAAAAAATGGGAAAATGACCATTACGTCCCGAACGTGCTTTTTTTCTTGTTTTTAATTGTTTTCTACTTGATTTAATGTCCGATATTACCGTCTCGTGATTTTATATGGACTTTTTGTGTGATTTGCTCGAGGCGCAGAAAATAATATTTTTTCGGGCCGGGGAAATCTTATTTTATTATTTAGAATTGGGGGATCTTACTAAACCCGATTCTGAATGAGACAGTAAATAATCTTTTAATTTTTAGGATTTGATCACAAATAAAATAATTTTATAATATTATAATATTATTTTATTAGTCAAGTATAATAAAATAACAAAGTGGACCAGGAAATGTTTTTGGACCCACGTTTAGCTAATACGGTTAACTTAGTAGCTTAATTAATCATCATTAGCAAGAGAACTTTCCGAACAAGTGACTCGGTGATGATTTATGCAAAGCAAAGTGTGACTAGGCTCGGGGAGTCATCAATAACCAACCAATAGGAGACAAGCTTGTTAAGCAAGCTTTAATCCTAACCTTTGATGCATCCAAGGGCTTGGATGAAGCCAAGCAAGATGCACACCTTGCATGCTCTTTGAGAGCTACGCAAGGGAGTTAGGAGACCAAAGATCACTTTGCTTGCATGCAAAATTCTCTCTTCTCTCTCTTCCAAAAACCCTAGCCACCATTCTTGTCTTTTCTCTTCACCATTCGCCAAGACAAGAACCCTACCCTCCAACCATCCAAATTTTCATCTAACTAACTTTTCTAAACCTAAACACCATCCTAAGAACATCTCTAGTTGAGAGTTCTTGCAAATTCTTGCATTTGGAGCTTGGAAACCAATCTTGAAGATTTTACCTAGAAGGTGAAATCTCATGCTTTTCTTTTCTCTCTTCTTTTTCAAAGTTCTAAGCCATGATCTATCCATGGTTTAGGTTCTTTTTCATGGTTAGTAACTTGTAGAATTTCGTTTGAGTTGCTAGGTACTTGGTGGAGGAAACCGAATACTAGGAGGAGTGAAAGAAAAACCATTTGTCTTCATTTAAGGTAAGAGGAAGACAAATCTTATCACCTATGGATGGTGGTAAGAAGATGGAGTTTTGATTTTGTGATTGTAGAATCCATAAGGATTCATGTTTGTGCTTGTTAGTAGCATATTTGATGTGGTTGTGTATTTGTTAATAGCTTTCCTATTTGTTATTTGTAATAATTTGCATGTCTACAAGCTTTAAGTTGCATGTCTATAAGCTTTGATAATATTGCATGTGTTAGAATCGTATGATAAAGTATAGAATTGCATGATAATGTATAGGATGTGAACAACATGTCAAGGAATGCATGTGTGTTCCAAAGAACACTCCATGATGGCTCACGGCCACTAATAAAAATGGAGAACCAAAATGTTCTCTTAATTTTCTTAAAAGGTGATTTAATTAACCTAGGAGAATTAAGAAGGTTTCAAGTTGTTTAAGTCAAGAAAAATGAATTTGGAAATCAAATGGCATAACCTTACAATTTTGGCCAACAAGTCTAACTTCAACATTTTGATTTCTAAAATTATTTTCTAAGGTAATGATTTAATCAATGTAGACAATACAATAGATTTAACATACATTTAGAAGATGAAAAATAATTTGGAAATCAAATGCAAAGTTTTTATCAAATTCGCCAACATGCCAAATTAGGTATTCATGATTTCTAAAATTAATTCCAAGTTATTTTCAATCAAGAAGAAGCAATACAAGTTAAAGTAAATTTTCTACAATGAGTTTTAAAGAAATAAAGTGGTTAGAACTAAGTTTAAGAGGTTAATACTAATGATTTTTACTTGTAATGAGAAATACAGAACTTTTGAAAATTTCTAACATATAGCTCATGCTGTATTTTGAAGCATGTTAGTAGTTTTCAAAAGGATTAATTATATGGTTTAAAAATTTAATAAACAAAATTTTTATGGTAAAATTAGGAAACCATTAATATAATTTTCTAAACAAAATACTGTCAATTTTTAGTAAAAACGGACAAATAAGATAGAAAAGATGTCCAAAAGATAGTATACGGTATGGAAAATATTATACGTAGTTTAAAAGTATTATTTATTATTTCTGTTTATTTAAACAGTGATTTTTAAGGAATTCGGTCAAGAAAATGATTTAAAAATCTTACGCGATTGAGAAAACGTATTAAAAATCCTACACGATTTTGAAAACAGAAAAATATATTTACGCGATTTCAAAACGATTATAAAAACGACGAGATTTTTGAAAACGCGACAAAATTTCTACGCGATTGACCGTTACTGTATTTTTCGCTGTCGGGAAAATGTGAACCCGTACAGGTTTTCTTTATATATATATTTGTTGCCAATGAGAGCAAGCTTTCGCTGTCGGGAAAATGAGAACCCGTACAGGCTTTCTATTTTTCTGCCATTTAGGGCATATTATTATCTTGAGGGCATTTTCGTAATTTTATATTTTTGGAATTATGTATTGTCTTTATGCCAATTTTTAGTGTTTTGGTTGATGAGACGAATCACATCGTGTTGTCGATGCGATAAACGTAGTGTGGTTTATTGTTCTAATAAACTTGGAGACGTTAGTGTACGGGATTCCATATATGGACAGTTGGTAGCTCCGCTGGGCCGTGGTAAACCGATAGCACCCTAATGGACTCGACACGCACTATATTTAATCGAGGTTTGTAAAGTCTAGTAGTACATTGCCTATAGTGCTACAACGGGAGACCGTGAACTATACTACGCCTGGATGGTGGATTCCAAGTGTCGTAGGCTATTGACGCAATGTGTGACAACGTGATAGTTGGTTGGGCAAAGCCGTGGTACTAATAGATTTTGCAAGTCATTCTCTCTCGATATCTCTGTTTGTGTTTAACTCCATGGAGTAGGATTGTGTCTTAGTGTATATGATTATATCTTGGATGATATTCCATTTTCTCTATTTATCTTTATCCGGTTATATCTTGGATGTTATTCCATTTTCTCTATTTATCTTTATCCGGTAATTATTGTGATGGTTGTCTATTTCTTATTTTATTCTATCCGTGATATTGTTTTATCCGTGTTTTTTTTTATCCGTGTTATATCCGTGATGTTATGTAACGTTATGATATCTAAGCTTTACTTTATTCCATTATTATTTCGTTATGGCTTTTTGTTTTGCATAAATCGTATATATGATATTTGTCGTCTTCTTATTGGCCATGTTTATGGTGATTTTAGATTGTCTTACCTCTTTATTGTATATGTTTTCCGTATATTTACTTTGTGCGATAAAGAGTTTGAGGAAGAAGAAGAGGAACAGCCTCTTGAGGTCTTGTACCCGAGGAGGAGGAAGATCATCAAACCGACGACCGCTTTACGATCAAGAACCATCTCGATCATCCATATCCATTGGATTGATTAGTTTTGGTATGGCAAGACCGAATTTTTGGGGTTCGTGACTCGGAGTTCCATGGTGGATCACTATCGTGGCACATGAGAGGAGATAGAGACTCGGTGACATATGCGGGACGGATGACGGTGACCCTACGTCATAGGTTTGATGGAGAGCCGATCATGACTACGACAGTGTTTCTACACTTAGAGTTACCCTTATCCATTAGGCGTCATTTTGGTGGTATGACCACGGAGCCTAGTGAGATAAGTATCGTATCGACTGCGCGATCACGTTATCGCCGAGAGTCGAGGCATCCAGATATTTGTCCCCTAATGATCATGTTCATGATGAGAGTGATCCTTCGGAGGAGTAAATATGTTTGATGTTTTTTTTGGGCCGTCTCGCGTATGGATGTATATATTGACACTTTTACTTGTTTTTATTTACTGTTTCGTTTAAATATTTGTAATTGTAGTTGTAAATTATTTGTATAACTTATAACATAGAACATAGGTATATTATGAGCAATGTTGTTCTATCTATTTTATGTTTTCCGCAATATTCTATTTTTAATAACTGCCTATCAGAACTACTTTATGACCCATATTATCATTTAACGAATGGTTTACAACTTGGGTAGATTTTATTTAATTATTTTTATTTTTCTTTATATGTGTGACATCCCCAAAGGGTGTTACATTAGTTGGTATCGAGCCCAAGTTAGAGTCTTTTGGGGTTGTGGTTGGGTCGTTTTTGTTTTGCTTTGTGTGCTTCTCTGTGATTTATATCCTTTCGGAAGTATCTAAAAAGATGTATCTAATTTTGTTTTGTTCTGTTTGAAGATGTCTGGACGAGGTAGAGGACGTGCTAATGTGAATCGGGATGTGGACCCTATGATTGCGACTGCTAAGGCTATGCAGCGTATGGCTGAAGTGATTACTCAGCAAAATTTGAGAGCACTCAACAAAGAAGATGCTACCGCCGATGCCCTGAATTTATCGAATTTAGGGCGCCACAATCCGCCACAGTTTAGAGGCGAGGTTGATCCGGAGAAAGCAAGTCAGTGGATGCAAGACTTGGAAAGGATTTTTGAAGGGATGAGATGCACAGACGATAAGAAGGTGACTTATGCTGTCTTCATGCTGAGAAGTGATGCAGAACATTGGTGGAGAGGAACCCGCCGAGTATTGCAAGCTGAAGGGACTGAAATCACATGGGAAGTGTTTTCAAATGTTTTTCTGGATAAGTATTTTCCTGCGAGTGCTAGGCATGCCAAAGAAATGGAATTTCTTGGTTTGCGACAGGGGAATATGACGGTGAATGAGTATGCCACAAAATTTGAGAATTTGTCTCAATTCTCAGATTATGCTCAGACACGGCAAGATGATGTGTGGAGATGCAGGAAGTTTGAATCAGGGTTAAGGGTGGAACTGAAACGAGGAGTGGTATCCTTGAGAATGACTCAGTTTCATGCTTTGGTGGATGCTTGTGCTCGACTTGAGGAGTTGGAGCCATCTAGGGATCAGAGGAATCGGAACTTTGGGCCGGCAAGGTTTCAGAGAGGTGGAGATAGTAATACAAATCGGTTTCAGCGTAAGCCGTATTCCAGGCCAACAGGAAATCAATCTCAACGACCATCAGTTAGTGGAGGTGCAAGTGGTAGTGGAGCTGGACAGAGAGTGGCGTTTATGCCGACGTGTTTTAAGTGCGGGAAGAAAGGTCATATCTCTCCCGAGTGCACAGTTAAAGGTACAGTTTGTTTCAACTGTAAGCAACCTGGGCACATATCGAAGGATTGTCCACAGCCGGAGAGGAAACCTGTTGTTCGGTATGTTAAAGCTAGTCAGCAAAAATCTGGAAGTACTCAACCAAGATCAGGAGGACGAGTATATACAATGATGGGATCTGAGATTTCTAAGTCTGATGATCTTATTCAGGGAGAAGGAGACATTGGAGGTAATCTTCTGACTGTATTGTATGATTCTGGTGCTACACACTCCTTTATTGCATATGATTGTGTGGAGAGATTGAAGTTGCCTGTGTCTTCTCTGAATGTTAAATTGAGTATATCTACGCCAACTGCTAAACCTGTTGTTACATCTAAGATCTGTTTGGATTGTCCTATTGTTGTGAATGGCCGTTTGTTTATGGTCAACTTGATTTGTTTACCTCTTGTTGAGATAGATGTAATTTTAGGGATGGACTGGTTATGTTCTAACCATATTCTTATAGACTGTGCAAGTAAAACCATAGTTTTTCCTAAGGAATAGGAGTCTGGATTCTTAACTGCTGTTAAGGTCAAGTCTTTGTTAAGAGACGGAGCGCAGGGATATATGATATTGTCTTCTCTAGAAGTTAAGAATGAGAAAGATGTGAATACTATTCCTGTTGTCAACGAGTTTCCTGATGTTTTTCCTGACGACGTACCTGGTTTGCCACCTGAGAAGAAGATCGAGTTCTCAATTGATTTAGTACCAGGAACAGGTCCTATCTCAATTGCACCATATCGTATGTCGCCAGTGGAATTGGAGGAGCTGAAGAAGCAATTGGTGGAGCTGTTGGAGAAAGAGTTTGTGCGACCTAGTGTTTCGCCATGGGGTGCGCCAGTGCTTTTAGTCAAGAAGAAGGACGAAACGTCTCGGCTTTGTGTGGATTATCGTCAACTGAATAAGGTAACTATCAAGAATAAATATCCGCTTCCAAGGATTGATGATTTGATGGATCAGTTAAAAGGAGCTGTGATATTTTCCAAGATAGATCTGAGATCTGGTTATCATCAGATTCGTGTAAAAAGGGAAGATGTGCTCAAAAGCGCCGAACTCGTTATGGACATTATGAGTATCATGTAATGCCATTCGGGGTGACGAATGCTCCTGCCATATTTATGGATTATATGAACAGGATTTTTCGTCCTTATTTAGACAGATTTGTCGTTGTCTTTATCGATGACATTCTGATCTATTCTCAATCGAAGGAAGAGCATGCCGAACATCCGAATATTGTTCTTCGGATTTTGAGGAGAGAAAATTGTATGCGAAATTGGCTAAGTGTGAGTTCTGGTTGGAAGAAGTCCAATTTCTTGGTCACGTAATTTCTAAAGAAGGTATTGCGGTGGACCCATCAAAAGTGGAGACTGTTTTACAATGAGAAAGACCTAAGACGGTAACAGAAGTTCGAAGTTTTGTTGGACTTGCTGGTTATTATCGGAGGTTTATTGAGGGTTTTTCCAAGATTGCTGGACCACTTACGCAGCTTACAAGGAAAAATCAAGCTTTTGAATGGACGGAAGAACGTGAAGCCAGTTTTCAAGAATTGAAGAAGAGATTAACAACTGCACCGATGTTGATCCTACCAGATTCGACGAAATCTTTTGAGGTGTATTGCGACGCTTCTTATCAAGGACTAGGATGCGTGTTGATGCAAGATCGAAACGTTGTGGCATATGCTTCTCGACAATTGAAGGTTCATGAGAGGAATTATCCAACGCACGATTTGGAATTGGCCGCTGTGGTTTTTGCTCTAAAGATATAGAGACATTTTCTCTATGGAGCAACGTTCAACATCTTCAGTGATCACAAGAGCTTGAAATACTTGTATGATCAGAAAGAGCTGAACATGAGGCAGCGAAGATGGTTAGAATTCCTGAAAGATTATGATTTTCAGCTGTTGTACCACCCTGGTAAGGCGAATGTTGTGGCTGATGCCTTAAGTAGAAAGATTATCGTGCTTACGCTCGATGATCAAGGAAAAGGAGCTCATTGAACAGTTTAGAGATGTGTGGTCATGTGTTGAGTTAAACCGGGAAGATCTGTGTTAACATGGTTACTATCTCGAGCGAGCTGATGGAAGACATAAGGGAAAAACAGAATGCTTGATAAATTTTTGCAAAATAAGGGAGCAAATAAAGCAAGGCGAGACAATAGAGTTCAAAGAAGGAACTGATGGAATTCTGAGGTTTCGGGGTAGAGTCTGTGTTCCTCGTAACCGGGAGCTGAGAAGATATATTGTGAAACATGCCCATACTAGTCTCTTAAGTATGCATCCAGGCATAACAAAGATGTACCAAGACTTGAAGAAGTTATTCTGGTGGCATGGATTGAAGAGTGATGTGATTAGGTGCGTGTCAACTTGTCTAGTCTATCAAAAGGCGAAAGTGAAGCATCAAAGACCAGCTGGAATGTTACAACCGTTATCTATTCCAGAATGGAAATGGGATAGCATATCCATGGATTTCATTACTGGTTTGCCGAAGACAAGGAAAGGTCATGATTCAATATGGGTTATAGTCGATAGGCTTACGAAATCAGCTCATTTTTTACCAATTAATATTAAATATTCGTTGGAAAGATTAACCTAGTTGTACATTAGTGAAATTGTCAGATTACATAGTGTACCGACTAGTATAGTTTCTGATCGTGATCTGAGGTTTACGTCAAGGTTTTGGCGAAGTCTGCAAGAAGCTATGGGAACTAAGTTACGACTGAGTTCAGCGTATCATCCGCAGACAGATGGTCAGACAGAAAGAACTATACAGTCTTTGGAAGATCTGTTGCGTGCTTGTGTTTTAGAACAACGAGGAAGTTGGGATGAAATTTTATCTCTGATAGAATTCACCTACAACAATAGTTTTCATTCAAGCATAGGAATGGCACCTTATGAGGCATTGTATGGAAGACGATGTCGAACACCGTTATGTTGGTATCAAGATGGGGAAAGCATGACTGTTGGACCCGATCTTATACAACAAACTACAGAAAAAGTAAAGATGATACAAGAGAAGATGAGAACGACACAAAGCAGACAAAAGAGTTATGCGGATAAACGAAGATGACCTCTTGAGTTTGAGGAGGGTGAGCATGTGTTTTTAAGAGTTACTCCTACGACTGGTGTCGGAAGAGTTATTAAGTCTAAGAAACTTACTCCTAAATTCATTGGACCGTATCAGATTATCCGACGTGTAGGTCCTGTAGCGTATCAGATCGCTATGCCGCCGTTTCTGTCAAATCTACATGACGTATTTCATGTGTCTCAGTTGCGAAAGTATATACCAGATCCGACGCATGTTATACAGCCAGATGACGTGCAGCTGAAGGAAAATTTGACTTATGAAACTTTACCCGGAATCGAGGACAGAAAGGTAAAGCAGCTTCGAGGGAAAATGATCGAGCTGGTGAAAGTCATATGGAATGAGGTGACGGGTAAAGCTACTTAGGAGCTGGAAGATAAGATGAAGGATCAGTATCCTCATTTGTTTTGAGGAACAGCGAATTTCGAGGACGAAATTTTTATTTGTTGGGGAGAGTTGTAACGCCCCAATTTTTAGAAAATATTTCGAATGTACTGTTTGCTGTTTTTCAAGTTATTGTGTAAATGACCGTTGTGTCCTTATTTTACTGTTTCTCGATTTCTGTGTGAAATACAAATACGTTTATACAGGCTCAAATTTTATTTGGTCTTTTTACGTAATTTGTTCCGAGACGGTAAAATAAAAATTTTTCCGAGCTACTGTTTTAATTTTTTTGGAAGATATACAGACAATTAATACTGTCGTAATTTTATTTGAACTTTTTGGACGATTAGCTACGTTGTGGGAAAAAATGGGAAAATGACCATTACGTCCCGAACGTCTTCGTTTTTCTTTGTTTTTAATTGTTTTCTACTTGATTTAATGTCCGATATTACATGTCTCGTGATTTTATATGGACTTTTTGTGTGATTTGCTCGAGGAGGCGGAAAATAATATTTTTCCGGCCGGGGAAATCTTATTTTATTATTTAGAATTGGGGATCTTACTAAACCC
The DNA here is from genome assembly GCA_029884605.1 of Ormosia emarginata. Lineage (NCBI taxonomy): Eukaryota > Viridiplantae > Streptophyta > Magnoliopsida > Fabales > Fabaceae > Ormosia > Ormosia emarginata. The sequence goes on from JAQQTP010000074.1 coordinate 8,853,788, forward strand.
GATTCTGAATGAGACAAGAATAATCTTTTAATTTTTAGGATTTGATGTCAAATAAAATAATTTTATAATATTATAATATTATTTTATTAGTCAGTATAATAAAATGACAGTGGACCCGGAAATGTTTTGCGGGACCCACGTTTAGCTAATACGGTTAACTTAGTAGCTTAATTAATCATCATTAGCAGTAGAACTTTCCAGAACAAGCTGACTCAGCTGATGATTTATGAGCAGTGTGACTAGGCTTGGGGAGTCATCAATAACCAACCAATAGGAGACAAGCTTGTTAAGCAAGCTTTAATCCTAACCTTTGATGCATCCAAGGGCTTGGATGAAGCCAAGCAAGATGCACACCTTGCATGCTCTTTGAGAGCTACTGCCAAGGGAGTTAGGAGACCAAAGATCACTTTGCTTGCATGCAAAATTCTCTCTCTCTCTCTCTTCCAAAAACCCTAGCCACCATTCTTGTCTTTTCTCTTCACCATTCGGCCAAGACAAGAACCCTACCCTCCAACCATCCAAATTTTCATCTAACTAACTTTTCTAAACCTAAACACCATCCTAAGAACATCTCTAGTTGAGAGTTCTTGCAAATTCTTGCATTTGGAGCTTGAAACCAATCTTGAAGATTTTACCTAGAAGGTGAAATCTCATGCTTTTCTTTTCTCTCTTCTTTTTCAAAGTTCTAAGCCATGATCTATCCATGGTTTAGGTTCTTTTTCATGGTTAGTAACTTGTAGAATTTCGTTTGAGTTGCTAGGTACTTGGTGGAGGAAACCGAATACTAGGAGGAGTGAAAGAAAAACCATTTGTCTTCATTTAAGGTAAGAGGAAGACAAATCTTATCACCTATGGATGGTGGTAAGAAGATGGAGTTTTGATTTTGTGATTGTAGAATCCATAAGGATTCATGTTTGTGCTTGTTAGTAGCATATTTGATGTGGTTGTGTATTTGTTAATAGCTTTCCTATTTGTTATTTGTAATAATTTGTATGTCTACAAGCTTTAAGTTGCATGTCTATAAGCTTTGATAATATTGCATGTGTTAGAATCGTATGATAAAGTATAGAATTGCATGATAATGTATAGGATGTGAACAACATGTCAAGGAATGCATGTGTGTTCCAAAGAACACTCCATGATGGCTCACGACCACTAATAAAAATGGCGAACCAAAATGTTCTCTTAATTTTCTTAAAAGGTGATTTAATTAACCTAGGAGAATTAAGAAGGTTTCAAGTTGTTTAAGTCAAGAAAAATGAATTTGGAAATCAAATGGCATAACCTTACAATTTCGGCCAACAAGTCTAACTTCAACATTTTGATTTCTAAAATTATTTTCTAAGGTAATGATTTAATCAATGTAGACAATACAATAGATTTAACATACATTTAGAAGATGAAAAATAATTTGGAAATCAAATGCAAAGTTTTTATCAAATTCGCCAACATGCCAAATTAGGTATTCATGATTTCTAAAATTAATTCCAAGTTATTTTCAATCAAGAAGAAGCAATACAAGTTAAAGTAAATTTTCTACAATGAGTTTTAAAGAAATAAAGTGGTTAGAACTAAGTTTAAGAGGTTAATACTAATGATTTTTCTTGTAATGAGAAATACAAGAACTTTTGAAAATTTCTAACATATAGCTCATCTTTGTATTTTGAAGCATGTTAGTAGTTTTCAAAAGGATTAATTATATGGTTTAAAAATTTAATAAATAAAATTTTTATGGTAAAATTAGGAAACCATTAATATAATTTTCTAAACAAAATACTTGTCAATTTTTAGTAAAAACGGACAAATAAGATAGAAAAGATGTGCAAAAGACAAGATACGGTATGAAAAATATTATACATAGTTTAAAAGTATTATTTATTATTTCTGTTTATTTAACAGTGATTTTTAAGGAATTCGGTCAAGAAAATGATTTAAAAATCTTACGCGATTGAGAAAACGTATTAAAAATCCTACGCGATTTTGAAAACAGAAAAATATATTTACGCGATTTCAAAACGATTATAAAAACGATGAGATTTTTGAAAACGCGATAAAATTTCTACGCGATTGACCGTTACTGTATTTTTCGCTGTCGGGAAAATGTGAACCCGTACAGGTTTTCTTTATATATATATTTGTTGCCAATGAGGGCAAGCTTTCGCTGTCGGGAAAATGAGAACCCGTACAGGCTTTCTATTTTTCTGCCATTGAGGGCATATTATTATCTTGAGGGCATTTTCGTAATTTCATATTTTTGGAATTATGTATTGTCTTTATGCCAATTTTTGGTGTTTTGGTTGACGAGACGAATCACATCGTGTTGTCGATGCGATAAACGTAGTGTGGTTTATTGTTCTAATAAACTTGGAGACGTTAGTGTACGAGATTCCATATATGGACAGTTGGTAGCTCCGCTGGGCCGTGGTAAACCGATAGCACACTAATGGACTCGACACGCACTATATTTAATCGAGGTTTGTAAAGTCTAGTAGTACATTGCCTATAGTGCCACAACGGAGACCGTGAATTATACTACGCCTGGATGGTGGATTCCCTGTCGTAGGCTATTGACGCAACGTGTGTGACAACAAGTGATAGTTAGTTGAGCAAACCGTGGTACTAATAGATTTTGCAAGTCATTCTCTCGATATCTGTTTGTGTTTAACTCCATGGAGTAGGATTGTGTCTTAGTGTATATGATTATATCTTGGATGATATTCCATTTTCTCTATTTATCTTTATCGGTTATATCTTGGATGTTATTCCATTTTCTCTATTTATCTTTATATGGTAATTATTGTGATGGTTGTCTATTTCTTATTTTATTCTATCCGTGATATTGTTTTATCTCGTGTTTTTTTTTTTATCTATGTTATATCCGTGATGTTATGTAACGTTATGATATCTAAGCTTTACTTTATTCCATTATTATTTCGTTATGGCTTTTTGTTTTGCATAAACTGTATATCCGATATTTGTCGTCTTCTTATTGGCCATGTTTATGGTGATTTTAGATTGTCTTACCTCTTTATTGTATGTGTTTCCTGTATATTTACTTTGTGCGATAAAGAGTTTGAGGAAGAAGAAGAGGAACAGCCTCTTGAGGTCTTGTACCCCGAGGAGGAGGAAGATCAGCAAACCGACGACCAGTTTTACGATCAAGAACCATCTGATCATCCATATCCATTGGATTGATTAGTTTTGGTATGGCGGTACCCGAATTTTTGGGGTTCGTGACTCTGGAGTTCCATGGTGGATCGCTATCGTGGCACATGAGAGGAGATAGAGACTCGGTGACATATGCGGGACGGATGACGGTGACCCTACGTCATAGGTTTGATGGAGAGCCGATCATGACTACGACAGTGTTTCTACAGTTAGAGTTACCCTTATCCATTAGGCGTCATTTTGGTGGTATGACCACGGAGCCTAGTGAGATAAGTATCATATCGACTGCGCGATCACGTTATCGCCGAGAGTCAAGGCATCCAGGATATTTGTCCCCTGATGATCATGTTCATGATGAGAGTGATCCTTCAGAGGAGTAAATATGTTTGATGTTTTTTTTGGGCGCGTCTGCGTATGGATGTATATATTGACACTTTTACTGTTTTTATTTACTGTTTTTGTTTAAATATTTGTAATTGTAGTTGTAAATTATTTGTATAACTTATAACATAGAACATAGGTATATTATGAGCAATGTTGTTCTATCTATTTTATGTTTTCCGCAATATTCTATTTTTAATAATCTGTCTATCAGGAACTACTTTATGACCCATATTATTATTTAACGAATGGTTTACAACTTGGGTAGATTTTATTTAATTATTTTTATTTTTCTTTATATGTGTGATATCCCCAAAGGGGTGTTACAATTAGTCCCTTTATGTGCATGCATCGAATATTACTTGAGGAGGGAGCTAAATCAGTAAGATAGCCCCAAAGAAGACTGAATCCATTGATTATGGATGTGGTGAAGAAGGAGGTGACTAGTTGTTATAAGCTAACATTATTTATCGCATCTCCGATAGCAAATGGGTGAGCTCGGTGTAAGTTGTTCCAAAGAAATCAGGGGTGACAGTAGTGGCGAATAAGAATAATGAGCTAATTCCTACTAGGGTGCAGAACAGTTGGAGAGTCTGCATTGATGATAACTCTACAAATTGTAATTATTTGTGCCCTATATATGTGCTATAGTGATTATTTAGTCCTTGTTTTTATGCATGAATGGAAGACTTTAGCCTCATATTCATATAATTCAATCTAGATGTCTTCCATTATGATTTTGAAGAAATATTTCCAATTTGTTGAGAAATCGAGTACATTTGTAATTGTTATTGAATTGGTGATTTCTCTATGGCAGGAAGGGCTCCAATCAAGTAGGAATTTGGAAGATTTGGACCAACATTGCAAAAGAAAGCCAAGTGCAAGGATCAGATTGTCACACCGTAGTGCAGACATGTCAATGTCGCGACGTGGTGCATCCCCTACTTCAGAGAAAAAGCTATACAATTTGCACGCCGTGGCGTAGGCATGTTAATGCTGTGGCATGGTGACCTAATTTGTACATGCGCCATGGTGTAGGTTGATGAATACCGTAGCGTGACTCTATTTTCTAGGCCTTATAAATATTGTTGCATTAGATTTCTTTAAGTGGGGAGGTTAATTTTGGAGAGCTGCTGCTAGGTTTTCGTATTTTAGACTGAAAGGAAGTAGAAGCAACCAAGGTTGGAGACCATCTTCATCTTAGAGGAAGATTCAAGCCCAAGGATCAACACCATTGAGTTTTCTCTTCTACTTCTTTTACTTCCTCACTTCTCTTCCCATGAACATAATATATTTTGTTATATTTTCATGCTTCATGGCTAGCTAAGCTGTGTTTAGGGTTTTTTTTGGATCCTCCTATGGATATTGAATGATTATTTAATCCTTTGAGTTTATATATATGAGTTGGTTTGGTTCAATCATATAATTCTTAATGTTCTTGAATGTTTAATCAGCTTTTAAGTGATTTGATAAAATCTAATGAACCTAGACATAGGAATTTGGATTTGAGATCGTATGTATGCTTGATGCATGTTCTATTTTATTCAATTGGTTTGGATGCAATGAATCATTAATAGAATAGAAATATACCTATTGGTCATGCATAGTAATTGATTGGGAATAGATCTTAATGAGTGGATTTACACTAATTCTCATGGAAACATAGTGAATTAGGTAACTGAAGCATGTTTAATTAACCTAGACATAGGCTTTTAACTATATTAGATTCTCAAGCTAACCTAATCATTTTGTTTATATTACTTATAAGGATTGCCGGTTATTAATTGAATTAGGAGGTGAAGAAGGATTCCCTACTGCTAATTAACATCTTTAGTGTCAATTTACTGCATTTTAGTTTTTACATTTAATTTACACAAACGTTTTATAATTTGAATGTGGTTGGCTAGTATTAGATAAATTATTTGTTAATATTTGGTTCATAAGATTAACGTATTCCTCGTAGGAATGATATCTGACTCTTGGCTATATTACAAGTGCAACCTGTGTACTTGCGGTAAGCAAAAGAGCTAACAAGTTTTTGGCGCTGTTGCTGGGGATATACAGATTAATCTTAGTAGAGCTAATATCAACAACGAGTTTATTTAGTTCTTGTTCAAGTTTCTTTTTGTGCATATTTATTTAAGTTTCAATTCTTCAATTGTTTTAGGTACTTACAAAAATGGCGGATGAGCATAACAACACGCGACCCTTGAGGGAGTTTGCAACCCCTCAAATAGACAATCTGCAATCTAGTATTAGACAACCAGCTATCCGAGCAAACAACTTTGAGAAAAAGCCATCCATAATACAGATGATCCAAACTTCAGTACGATTTGGCAGCTTATCCAATGAAGATCTCAACGCTTATCTCTCAAATTTCCTAGAGATATGCAACACATTTAAGCACAATAATGTTCTTGAAGATGCCATTTACCTGAGGCTCTTTCCTTTTTCTCTCCGAGACAAAGCCAAGAGCTGGTTACAGTCTTTGCCAATGGGATCCATAACAACTTGGTCTAAAGTATATAATAAATTCCTTAACAAATACTTTCCTTCGGCCATGACCGTAGAAATGGTGAATGATATTACATTATTCACCCAAATTGAATCAGAATCCTTGCACAAAGCCTGAGAAAGGTACAAGGATCTGCTAAGGAGGTGTCCACACCACACTATTTTGTCATGGCATCAAATCTATTCATTTTATAAGGGCATGTTGCCACATCATCATCCAATAGTGAATGCTGCAGCTAGAGGCTCTTTGTTAAGCAAATCTTTTGATGATGCCTTCCAACTATTGGAGGAATTAGCCGCTAACAGCTATCAATGGCCATCAACAAGAAACACTCCACAGAGGGTAGTTGGAGTGCATGATGTGGATGCATTAACCTCGCTGTCAGCTTAGGTTACAACATTAGCAAACAAGATGGATAGTATGAGATAAAATTCACACTAGAGCCTATTTGTGTTGTGTGACAAGTATAGTAACAACTGTAACACCCTAAAAAGTGTTTGCTTAATTATGAATAATCATTTTATAATATTCTTGATTTTTAAGAATTTTTCTGGAATTTTCCGAAAACGGCAAATATTTTAATATATTCTTCGTTTTACGTGCACACTGAGCAGAAACCTGCTGAAGTTAGTGTAACGCTCCAGAAATCATTTGTTTTACCACAAATAGTCATTTTCTAATATTTGTGATTTATGTGAATTCTTTCAGAATTTTTCGGAAACGATGAATATTTTAATATATTCTTCGTTTTGCGTGCATATTGAGCAAAGTTGGAAAAACGACTGTAATACTTCAAAAATTGGGAAATGATTAGACGAATAGTCGTTTTATAATATTTTTAATTTTTGAGAATTTTCTGGGATTTTTTCGGAAACGTCAAATATTTTAATATATTCTTCGTTTTGCATGCGCACTATGCGGAATTGGAGAAACGCGATGTTTTCTCCGTGGACCTTGAACTATGGACATGTCGACGGGAGATCTTACTAAACCCGAGACTGGACACAGTTTACGAGGTTTCACATTTTTTGAGAAAATTTTAACAGACAAAACAAAATAATACTGCATAAAATTTATCTGTCCGATTAATTAATACTGACTTCTGTCAACTGTAACTATTATCTATTGGATAATAGCATGTAATAAAAATCTTATCATATTATCCTAATGAAATTTACTTTATGTCTAATCAACTCACTTTAATTCAAATTTAATGTATTATAATCAAAGCTTCTTTGAGAAGCTTTGACCAATTAAAGACTAAATGCCCTTAGCTTCCAAGGGAAGCCAAAACACTCTCCCTCCTCTCTCTCCATACTCCACGGCTGAAGCTCATTTGGGGGGGAAGGAAATTAGTTTCACCTAACTAATTACACATCACACAAATTCAAATTAACCTAAAACACTTTCTCTCTCTACCTTCATCTCCTTTCTTCACAAAACATTTTCTCTTCCTTCTCTCTAGGAGAGCTCACGGCAGCCCTCTCTCCCACATCTCATTCATCACAAAATTTCCAACCAACCACATTTTCTTAATCCTCTCCCTCTCCTAAACACCTTTCTTGCTTGGAGCTTCTTGAAAATCCACCATCTTCATCACTTTCTTCAAGCGTCAAGGTTAAGGTTTTTGGGTAAGCTTCAAGACTCTTCTCCTCTTCTCTTCATTTTCGGTTTCAAGGGTCTTTTAATTACCATCTACATTCCATTTTTCAAGTCCTTAGGCTATTCTAACCAAGTTGAAATTTCTAGGGCTTTGGGTGGCACCAATCCGAAATTCCAAGGAGATTCTTGGGGGTTTCTCTTGATTTCTTCACTTGGGTAAGAGGAAGACACTCCTCCTCAACCTCTATTAGCATCTAGGAACCTTGATTTTGTTGTTTGCAAGAAAAACCCTAATGAGGGTTATTCTTTAATTTGATGACTATTATGTTTACATGTTGATTTTATGATATTTATGACATTGGATTGATTGGTTGTGTATATTAATATTTTGGATTGGATTGGATGACTTGGAATGGAAGAAAATAAATTGGGAGTGCCTCTTGGGAGGTCACGGTTTTTGAGCCCAAAAATTGGGGTTCTTGGTGAACCAATGCAACAAGTGAAGGACTAAGTAAATTAAAGGTGTAATTTACAATTGATGAATTGAAAAGATTGGGAATTGGATCCCTTGGGAGGCCACGGCCTCTAAGGCCTTTGGAGGCTTAATCATGAAATTTTTGGTAACTTTAAAACTTAAGAAATAAAGTGGCTAAACTCTTAGGTAATGAACTAGAAAAATTACTAATTGAAAGAATTGAAGATAATTGGGGACTTCATAAATTTTGAAGAACCAAGAATGAGATTGTCATAAGACTTGGGTAATTTCAAGAGAACAAGAACAAGAGAGTGTGAGATTCTAAGAGCTTAGAATAAATTACCAAGTGTAAGAGAATGAATTACATTAGAGAAATCAAACTAATTATGAGAATCAAATTAAAGATGAACCTTGTGGGAAGAGTAAATCTTAAATAAGAATGCATAATGGACCTTAAAAATGTATTACCTTAATTGATTTCAATATTGTGCGATTATGGGTCCATGTGAGTGACCAATGATGTGTTGATGTTTATCTTGGCCAAATATGGCATATTATGGAATAGTATGTGATGTTGACCATACATGTTCATACATAGAGTCTTATGCATTGTGAATGTCCTGTGGACTGTTGTAAGGCCAAGTTGCCTAGGAGATTGAACACACCTTAGTGCGGGTGCGAGTAGACTAGTGTAGGTCATGTTACGACCTTGGGGGCGTCGGGGTGCGGGTACCTCGCAATGGACAGTTGGTAGCTCTCCTGTCTGTGGGGCAAACCGATGCAAACGCACCGACGATCCGGACCGAGATACTGTCCTATATCGTGATCTAGCGTAGACTGTCTGTACAATGCCTGAATGTGTACGTGGAAAACTGTTAAGTTATAGCACTTTGGCCACGGCAGTCGAGTTACAGATGTGTCTCCTGATCTTTCTCTCCGACTGTTTGAATCTAGCTCCATGGAGTAGGATTTTGAATACCGTGTGCATGTGCATCATGAGATGTTATACCATATGAAAATTACTACTTATGTGGATTTGAACTGTTTATTTATTGTTATGCTGACTGTCTGCCTGGAACTGTATACGTGCTTACTAATGTATTTACTGTTATTTATTATTGTTATTATTTTTGGAATGCTACATGAGTGCGATGCGCCGTATTGGTTTCTAGTTGCTATAATTGGTAATGATGGTAGGATGTCTTACCTCTTTTCTATATTTCTATTATTTGATGCCTGTGTGTATATGGAATCTATCGAAGACGATGGCAAGGAGGTTGAAACTCCCGATTTTCTCGGCTTCTGGCCTGATCAAGACTAGCACCTACTGTGAAGCATGGAGGCACGCATGCGCGAATTTCTGGGTGATGTGCGTCTGACCTTCCTTGGGGGGCCAGAGTGTTGGCACATCAACTTGAGTTCCGATCGCTGCGTCTATCTGGGAGACGTATCGATTTCTTTGGCCTGGAGACGTCATGAGACGTCGATCTTTACCTGCTACATCAGCCTACGCTTGGAGTTTTATCTGCCCATTCAGGAGATGTGGGGTGACCGTTACTACACCCCGTAGGAGGACTTTTTTTATTCCACTGCTTGGGCTCCTGCCCGTGGCTCTGTGGTTCCGATGGAGGTTTCCTCTGACGAGGAGGACCCCGCTGAGGATCCTGATACGGTCCCTCCTCCTCTGAGGGACTGACTTTTCTGGTAGCTGTTGATGGCTGCCAGTGTTTTATTTTGGGGGCCTGATGTTTTGTATTTGGTGGGCTGTATATTTTGATATCTGGGGATGTATAGTTATGATCCTTTGGGCAGGTATAGTTTTGTTTTTTTGGAAATTGTCAGGCTTGTATCTAAAGTACAGTTGATATTTAAATGTATGTATATGCATATTATTTAGATGTGAGTTTTATTTCCTATCTTACTCTTTACTGTTGTTCAAGTTTCGTCACTTAGTTTATTAATTAACAAAAAAAAAATACATACTGCCATTTTACTCACGTATTAAAGCATTGAACAAGTTAACCTTAAACTAAATGGACTGGGTCTTAATTCAGAAAAATTTTATTTTTCGCATTTTTATTTATGTTTAATAATGTGACGTTCCCTCTCAAAATAAAACAAAAGGGGCGTTACATTAAGTTGGTATCAAAGCCCCAGTTTATGTTTTCTTTGGGTCTTATGTGTGTGTCTGTTTTGTTTGTGCTATGTGAATCTCTGTAATTAGTATTCTAAATGGGTACATCTTACTTTCCTTATGCTTTTCAGTTAACCTGATTTAAGGAAGAGCGAGATGGCAAGAGGCGAAGAAATAGCAGCCGCTATAGAAGCAATGCAGAGGATGGAGGAAGTCATCGTGCAACAGAATGAGCGTGCTGTTCAGTAACAAGAGAGAGCTGCTCAACAGCTCGAGGCGACTACCGATGCGCAGAACTTGGCAGAATTTCGTCGCCACAACCCTCCACAATTCAAGGGGGAATTTGACCCGGACAAGGCTAGTTTGTGGATCAAAGAGCTGGAGAAAGTCTTCCGTGGCACGAACTGTGCTGAAGACAAGAAGGTGAACTATGCTACCTTCATGCTTGTGGGCAACGCCGAAGATTGGTGGAACGGAGCTCAGAGGGCACTGGAAGCCGAAGGAACTGACATCATGTGGGACGTGTTCAAGAACAAATTCTTGGACAAATACTTTCCTACAAATGCGAGACATGCGAAAGAGATGGAGTTCCTCAACCTGAGACAGGGGAACATGACCGTTAGTGAATATGCGGCCAGATTTGAGAACCTGGAGAAGTTCTTAACGCATTATCAGCATCAAATGGATGAAGCTTAGAAGTGTTGGAAGTTCACTGAAGGGTTGAGGTACGAAGTGAAGAAGGCTGTAATCACTCTGAAAATTAAAGTATTCTCGGAACTGTTGGACACGTGCTATGAAGTTGAGGCCTTGGAACAAGCTAGAGACTCGAGGAGCAAGAACTTTGGGCCTGCGAGGTTCCAAAGAGGTGGAGGCAGTGGTTCAAACTGCTTCCAAAAGAAACCCTATTCCCGACCAGCGGGAGGTCAGCAACAAACTGGTGGAAGTTCTGGTGGAGGTTCTTGGGAACCGGACTGGTCAGACTGTGGCATATCCCTCTAAATGCCTAAAGTGTGGAAAAGACCATCACACGAGAGACTGCATGATCAAGGGATTTATCTGCTTCAGATGTGGCAAACTGGGCCATATGTCCAGAGATTGCAACCAAGCAAAGACTGAACCTTTAATCAATGCAACTCAAGCCAAGAAATCGCAAGCCGGAGGTCGAGTTTACACCATGAGCGGAGCTGAAGCCTCCGAATTCGAAGACCAGATTCAAAGAGAAGGCACCATAGAAGGTAATCTTTTAAAAGTACTATATGACTCTAGGGCAACCCATTCTTTCATATCATATGGCTGTGCTACGACTTGACTTGCCAATGTCTACCCTACCTTTTGCTTTGACTGTCTCAACCCCTACTGACAAACCGGTACTTACTACCAAAGTCTGTTTGAAGTGTCCCCTAATTGTTGAAGGTCGAATCTTTTCTGTCGATTTGATCTGTTTACCTCTTTCACAACTAGACATAATCTTAGGGATGGACTGGTTGTCTTCCAACCATGTTCTGTTGGATTGCTCTAGAAAAATCATAGTTTTTCCGGTGGATAAGGATTCTAGATACTTGATGGCCAACCAAGTACGAGCTTTCTCGAAAGAAGGAGCTCAAGAATACATGCTACTATCTTCTTTGAAAATCGAGAGTGAGGCTGATCTTAGTACTATTCCAGTGGTGAAGGAGTTTCCTGAAATCTTTCTAGAAGATGTACCTAGTTTACCACCGACGCGCGAGATAGAGTTTGCTGACCTTGTACCGAGAGCTGGTCCCATGTCTATAGCACCTTACCGGATGTCGCCAACAGAATTGGCAGAACTTAAGAAACAACTAGAGGAGCTTTTGGAGAAACAGTTTGTCAGACCGAGTGTATCGCCCTGGGGAGCACCAATGTTGTTAGTTCGGAAGAAGAACAGTACCTCAAGATTGTGTGTGGACTATAGGCAGTTGAACAAGTTGACAATCAAGAACAAGTATCCACTCCTAAGAATTGACGACTTAATGGACCAACTGAAGGGAGCAGCGGTGTTTTCAAAGATCGATTTGAGATCTGGATACCACCAGATAAGAGTGAAAACGGAGGATATACCCAAGACTGCTTTTCGTACCCGATACGGTCATTACGAATACCTTGTGATGCTGTTTGGTGTAATAAATACACTTGTTATCTTCATAGAGTACATGAACAGAATCTTTCGCCATTATTTGGATAAGTTTGTTGTCGTCTTCATCGATGATATCTTGATATATTCCCAGAATCAGGAGGATCATGCTGAACACCTCAGCATAGTTCTTCAAATTCTGAAGGAGAAAGAATTGTACGCCAAGCTGTCGAAGTGTGAGTTTTGATTAGATGAAGTTAAGTTTTTAGGCCATGTGATCTCGAAGGAAGAGATCACCATGGATCCATAAAAAATGGAGACAGTGTTACAATGGGAATGGCTGAAGTCAGTAACGGAGATTCGTAGCTTCGTGGGTTTGGTCGGATATTACAGAAGGTTCATAGAAGGGTTTTCCAAAATTGCTGGACCGCTCACTCAATTAATAAAGAAGAACCAAGCTTTTGAGTGGACCGATAGCTGCGACCGAAGTTTCTAAGAGTTGAAGAACCGGTTAACCACCTCACCAGTATTAGTGCTACCTGATCCGAATGAGCCATTCGAGGTGTACTGTGATGCTTCATACCAAGGATTGGTGTCTGTTTTTATGCAACACAGAAGAGTGGTAGCTTATGTTTCGCGACAGTTACGAGTGCATGTAAAGAACTACCTGACGCATAATTTAGAGCTAGCAGCGGTGGTTTTTGCTCTGAAGATATGGAGGTATTTCCTTTATGGAGCGACGTTCAACATTTTCAGTGACCACAAAAGTTTGAAGTACTTGTATTACTAGAAGGAGCTTAACATGAGGCAGCGGAGATGGTTAGAATTCCTGAAGGACTATGATTTTCAGCTATTGTATCACCCTGGCAAAGCGAATGTCGTGACAGACGCCTTGAGTAGAAAGACCATTAGTGTTTCTTCCCTGATGATTAAGGAAAAAGACCTCATAGAATAGTTTAGAGATGTTTGGTCATTTGTAGAGTTGAAACTAGGAAAAATCTGTATGAACATGGTCACTATCTCAAGCGAGCTAATGGAGGACATACGAGAAAAGTAGAAGGCCGATGAATTCTTGCAAGAAGTGAGAGAACTGATGAGACAAGGCAAGGAAACAAAATTCAAGGAAGGAATGGACGAGATTCTGAGATTTTGGGGTAGAGTCTGTATTCCCCGTGACCAAGAGCTTAAACAGTATATTGTGGAGCATGCCCACACCAGTATGCTGAGTATGCATCCGGGCATAACAAAGATGTACCAAGACTTGAAGAAGTTGTTTTGGTGGTATGGAATGAAGAGTGACGTCACTAGATGTGTATCGACTTGTCTAGTCTGTCAGAAAGCCAAAGTGGAACACCAAAGACCTGCAGGATTGCTGCAACCATTGTCTATTCCTGAATGGAAATGGGACAGCATCGCAATGGATTTTGTCGTGGGATTGCCAAAGACAAGAATAGGACACGACTCGATTTGGGTAATAGTTGATCGACTCACGAAGTCAGCTCATTTGCTTCCGATCAATATAAGGTACAGTCTGGAGAAGCTGACCCGACTGTATATTGGAGAGATTGTTAGGCTGCATGGTGTGCCTACGAGTATTATTTCAGATAGGGATCCGAGGTTTACTTCAAAATTCTGGCAGAGTCTACAGGCATCGTTGGGAACGAAATTACGTCTAAGTTCGGCGTACCATCCACAAACTGATGGTCAATCTGAAAGAACGATCCAATCTCTAGAAGATTGCTTAGAGCTTGTACTATAGAACAGACTGGAAGTTAGGATGAAATCTTAACATTGATAGAATTCACCTACAACAACAGTTACCATTCAAGTATAGGGATGGCATCCTATGAAGCTCTATATGGATGACGGTATCGGACACCCTTATGTTGGTACCAAGATGGTGAACGACTCACGATTGGACCAGATATCATTCAACAGACGACTGAGAAGGTCAAAATGATCCAAGAGAAGATGAAGACTGCTCAGAGTCGGCAAAAGAGTTATGCGGATAAGAGAAGGAAACCCCTTGAGTTTGAGGAAGGTGAGCATGTATTCTTGAAAGTCACACCCACGACTGGGGTCGGCCGGGCTTTGAAATCTAGAAAACTCACTCCAAAATTTCTTGGACCTTACCAAATTCTTCGCTGGATAGGTCCAGTAGCTTATCAGATAGCCTTACCCCTTTTTCTTTCCAACATACACAATGTCTTCCATGTGTCACAACTGCGTAAGTATTTACCTGACCCAAGTCATGTCATAGCACTGGACACAGTACAGTTAAAAGAGAACTTAACCTATGAGGTGCCTCCTGCGAGAATCGAGGACCGACGGATAAAGCAACTTAGAGGCAAGGAGATCCCATTAGTAAAGGTGATTTGGAATGAAACAACTGATGATGCAACTTGGGAACTAGAAGACAAGATGAAAGAGCAACACCCATATCTTTTCTAAGGTACGTAAAATTTCGAGGACGAAATTCCTTTTTAGTTGGGGAGTGTTGTAACACCCTAAAAAGTGTTTGCTTAATCACGAATAGTCATTTTATAATATTCTTGATTTTTAGGAATTTTCTGAAATTTTTCGGAAACGATGAATATTTTAATATATTTTTCGTTTTACGTGCACACCGAGCAGAAACCTGCTGAAGTTAGTGTAACGCTCCGGAAATCATTTGTTTTACCAAAATAGTCATTTTCTAATATTTGTGATTTATGTGAATTCTTTCGGAATTTTTTGGAAATGATGAATATTTTAATATATTTTTCATTTTGCGTGCATATAGAGCAGAGTTGGGAAAACGACTGTAATACTTCAAAAATTGGGAAATGATTAGACGAATAGTCGTTTTATAATATTTGTAATTTTTGAGAATTTTCTAGGATTTTTCTGGAAACATCGAATATTTTAATATATTCTTCGTTTTGCGTGCGCACTATGCGGAATTGGAGAAACGCGATGTTTTCTCCGTGGACCTTGTGGGAAGAGTAAATCTTAAATAAGAATGCATAATGAACCTTAAAAATGTATTACCTTAATTGATTTCAATATTGTGTGATTATGGGTCCATGTGAGTGACCAATGATGTGTTGATGTTTATCTTGGCCAAATGTGGCTATTATGGAATAGTATGTGATGTTGACCATACATGTTCATGCATAGAGTCTTATTCATTGTGAATGTCCTGTGGACTGTTGTAAGGCCAAGTTGCCTAGGAGATTGAACACATCTTAGTGCGGGTGCAAGTAGACTAGTGTAGGTCATGTTACGACCTTGGAGGCGTCAGGGTGCGGGCACCTCGCAATGGACAGTTGGTAGCTCTCCTGTCTGTGGGGTAAACCGATGCAAATGCACCGACGATCCGGACCGAGACACTGTCCTATATCGTGATCTAGCGTAGACTGTCTGTACAATGCCTGAATGTGCACATGGAAAACTGTTGAGTTATAGCACTTTGGCTGCGGTAGCCGAGTTACAAACGTGTCTCCTGATCTTTCTCTCTGACTGTTTGAGTCTAGCTCCATGGAGTAGGATTTTGAATACCGTGTGCATGTGCATCATGAGATGTTATACCATACGAAAATTACTGCTTATGTGGATTTGAACTGTTTATTTATTGTTATGCTGACTGTCTGCCTGGAACTATATACCTGCTTACTGATGTATTTACTGTTATTTATTACTGTTATTATTTTTGGAATGCTACATGGGTACGATGCGCCATATTGGTTTCTGGCTGCTATAATTGGTAATGATGGTAGGATGTCTTACCTTTTTTCTGTATTTCTATTATTTGCTGCCTGTGTGTATATGGTATCTATCGAAGACGATGGCAAGGAGGTTGAAACTCCCGATTTTCTCGGCTTTTGGCCTAATCAAGACTAGCACCTACTATGGAGCATGGAGGCACGCATACGCGGATTTCTGAGTGATGTGCGTCTGACCTTCCTTGGGGGGCCAGAGTGTTAGCACATCAACTTGAGTTCCGATCGCTGCGTCTATCTGGGAGACGTGTCGATTTCTTTGGCCTGGAGACGTCATGAGACGCCGATCTTTACCTGCTACATCAGCCTACGCTTGGAGTTTTATCTGCCCATTCGAGAGATGTGGGGTGACCGTTACTACACCCCGCAGGAGGACTCTTTTGATTCCACTACTCGGGCTCCTGCCCGTGGCTCTGTGGTTCCGATGGAGGTTTCCTCTGATGAGGAGGACCCCGCTGAGGATCCTGATATGGTCCCTCCTCCTCTGAGGGACTGACTTTTCTGGTAGTTGCTGATGGCTACCAGTGTTTTATTTTAGGGGCCTGATGTTTTCTATTTTGGTGGGCTGTATATTTTGATATCTGGGGATGTATAGTTATGATCCTTTGGGCAGGTATAATTTTGTTTTTTTGGAAATTGCCAAGCTTGTATCTAAAGTACAGTTGATATTTAAATGTATGTATATGCGTATTATTCAGATGTGAGTTTTATTTCCTATCTTACTCTTTACTGTTGTTCAAGTTTCGTCACTTAGTTTATTAATTAACAAAAAAAAAATACATACTGCCATTTTACTCGCGTATTAAAACATCGAACAAGTTAACCTTAAACTAAATGGACTGGGTCTTAATTCAGAAAAATTTTATTTTTCGCATTTTCATTTATGTTTAATAATGTGACGTTCCCTCTAAAAAAAAGTAAAAGGGGCGTTACAACAACCATGCGAGTGATAGGTGCCCTTCTTTGTTAGAAAGTGAGCAGTATATCGACAACTATCGCCTTCAACAAAATAACCCATCCTCAGCCCAGTACAATCCTGGATGGAGGAACCATCCAAATTTCTCCCAAATTTCTCTTGGAGGGACAATCAACGAGCTTCCTCCTCAGGTTCAGGAAATGAACGACCTTACAATCCTCCTGGATTCCCCTCCCAGTCAAGACAACCAGTCTAAGATAAGAAATCATCTATTGAAGACATGTTCATGCAGTTGATTGATAAGCTTGTATTTTATAGCAATTAAATGGATGATTTATGATGACTTGATTATGATTATGGATGAATTTTGAATGGATTCTTACTAATTATCTTTGTTTCTATAGAATATAAGAGATTTAACACATTTAAAGTTAAAGAAGGCAAAGATATCTCATTTTCAGAGCAAAAAAGAATAACTTTGGCTTAGACATAGCCTTGTGTCAACTCAGAAGTGATTTAGGAGTTAGACACAATCCTGTCTAACTTGAAGAAAGCTTCTGACTTGGAGACATAACCGTGTCTCTTGGTCACACGGCCGTGTCTCCCCTAACATTGAAGTTACGCAATCCTGGCAACAGACATAATCCTATCTTAACCTAATGAAGCTTTTGACTTTGAGACACAGTCGTGTCTCAATGTCACACAGTCGTGTCTCACTTAAAGCACTGAATCCTGATTTCAAAAGACACGGCCATGTTGAAGGGAGACACGACCATGTGAGTCCCTCTGACGTGAAAAAAAGGGAAATTTTTCCCCCAAATCGTTATAAATTGGGCAAAAACACAAAACCTAAAGAGACTTTTGGCTAGAGACTTGTGTGACGACATGTTTTGAGAGGAGAAGTGCAAGGATTTAGAGGCGAAGGCTTTGAAGGCAAGAACAAGACTCCTTGAAGATCAACCGTTGAAGTTCTTTTCTCCATCTCCATCTTCCCATCTTTTCTTTTTGTTTATGAATCATGGTTGTTTCTTTAATCCTTGTTCTTGTTTGTGTTACAATGGCCATGAGCGGCTAAACCCCTTTTATAGGATTAGGATGAAACTCTCTATTTCCTTATTATGAATTGTTAATTTGATTCTTTGTCAATGAAATTATTGTTCTTGATTCATTCTTGGTATGCTTAATGCTTGTGATATGTTGCGTGCCATATTTACATGATCTTAGGCTTTAGGTGAAGGATCAAAAGATGAAATCTAATTACTTAATAATCCAAGAATTGAACTTATTCCTTCATGACAAATACGAATGCTCATTTGGCAAAGAACAATTCTATGATTCAAAGCTAAACGACTTCGATGAGAGCATTAGAAACTCAAGTAGGGCAATTGGCTAATGCCATAAGCAACAGGCCCCCGGGCACCTTCCCAAGTGATGTTGTGAATAACCCGATGGGTGCCTCCAATGAGCACTATAAAGCCATCTCACTGAGAAGTAGGATGGATATTGAAGGAAATCCAAAAACAAAGTTGCTTCAAGAAGAGGTAGAAGGGAGTAAGGACCAAGAGAAAGTGATTGAGGACGGCAAGAAAAATGAAGAAGTTATCCATAAAAAAGTGGAAGACAAAAAGGTAAAGGATAGGCAGTATATACTTCCTCTACCATTTCCTAACAGGAAAATCAAGCATAAGATGGATGCACAATTTAAGAAGTTTTTAGGAGTTTTTAAGAAACTTCATAGTAACATTCCATTCGTTGAGGCATTAGAGCAAATGCCTAGTTAAGTCAAGTTTATGAAGGACATTCTTTCAAGCGTAACTGGGTGAGTATGAAACGGTAATATTGTTAGAGGAATGTAATGCTATTCTTCAACAAAATCTTCCTCCAAAACGTAAGGATCTAGGGAGCTTCACGATCTTGTGTGCAATAGGAGATCGATTTTTTGGCCAAGCTTTATGTGATATGGAGGTAAGCATTAATCTCATTCCCCTATCCATTTTCCAGAGGCTCGGGTTGGGGGAATGTAAGTCCACATCAGTAACCCTCCAATTAGCTGATTGTTCCTATACATACCCAAAGGGAATTGTGGAGGATGTCATAGTCAAAGTTGACAAGTTCATATTCCCTGCGGACTTTGTTATTTTAGATATGGAGGAGGATCGAAGGGTGCCTCTGATTCTAGGCAGACCATTCCTTGCTACGGGAAGAACACTCATAAACGTCCAGAAAGGTGAGTTGACTATAAGAGTTCAAGATCAAGAAGTGACTTTTAACATTTTCAAAGCAATAAAGTTTTCTCAAGATCATGAAGAGTGTTCTTATATTGGTTTGTTAGATAACATCATCATTGTTGCATTTCATGCCAACTATCCTGAAGACCTTCTAGAATTGTCATTGGCTTCATCAAATGAGCAGGATGAAAATACTAGGGACGATGTTTCTGATTTCATTAAACACCTTGATGTCATTCCTAAGTATTTCAGGTCACCAAAGTTTAAGCCTTTGGAGTTTAATGCATCTGAATAGGCACCCAAGCCTTCCATTGAAGAAACTCCAAAGCTTGAGTTGAAGCCTCTACCTAACCATCTTCAATATGCATATTTGAGAGCGGCCTCCACCTTGCTGGTCATCATATCATCATCCTTTTTAGATGATCAAGAGGAGAAACTTCACTGTGTGCTCCGGAAGTATAAACATGTCATTGGATGGACTATTGCTGATATTCATGGCATTAGTCCTTCCATTTGTACACATAAGATCTTGCTAGAGGACAATCAGAGTGGGGTTATGGAGCACCAAAGGTGGATTAACCCAATTATAAAGGAAGTAGTTAGGAAATAGATAATCAAGTGGCTTGATGCAGGTATTGTCTATCCTATTTCTGACAGCCCTTGGGTTTCGCCAATTCAATGTGTTCCTAAGAAGGGTGGCATGACAGTAGTCACCAATGAAAATAATGAGCTCATCCCCTCTCATAAGGTTATTGGATGGAGGGTGTGCATAGACTACTGCAAGTTGAACAAGGCCACTCGGAAAGATCATTTCCCACTCCCTTTCATAGACCAAATGTTGGATAGATTAGCTGGAAAGGTCTATTATTGCTTTCTAGATGGTTATTTTGGATATAACCAAATTACCATAGTGCCTGAGGACCAGGAAAAAATGACATTTACTTGTCCTTGTGGTACATTTGCTTTCCGGCGGATGCCCTTTGGGTTATGCAATGCTCCAACAACCTTTCAACACTGTATGATTGCTATCTTTGCTGATATGATTGAGCATGGCCTTGAAGTGTTTATGGATGGCTTTTCAGTATTCAGAGACATATATGAGAGCTGTAAGCTGATTCTCTCATCTGTCCTGAAAAGATGTGAAGAAACCAACCTTGTCCTCAATCAGTACAAGTGTCACTTTATGGTCCAAGATGGCATAGTTCTTGGCCATAAAGTTTCTATTAAGGGGATGGAGGTTGACAAGGCCAAAATTGAGGTGATTAACAAGCTTCCTCCGCCAATTCAATAAAAGGAATCTGTAGTTTTCTTGGTCATGCGAGTTTTTACCGTGTGATTGGCTATCAACCCATGAAGATGTTGTTTTGATGATAACAAACTTGAAGATGTTGCAAGTTCAAGTCCAAGACCTTTAGAACTAGAGTTAGGATCTAAATCAATATGTAAAGGTATAATGAGATTCACACAATTGCTCCATAACCTACCTTTTAAAAAGAACTTGAAAAACAAAATTGTTTTAAAAGCAAAACAAGAAGATAAGCTTCAAAAATGGTTTTTGGTTTCCCAAAGAATTTTTTTTAAGTGCCAAAAATCTTATAAGAACACTTGAAATTCCTTGGCATTGCATCACAACTGACTAAACAAGTTTTACATAGCTTATTCGAATAAAGGTTGTTTTATTCGAATAACAGAAGTCAGGTGAAAGCAAATATTCAAACAAAATTAGATTTATTCGAATAAGACTCATCTTATTCGAATAACAAAAGTCAGGGAAGCCAAGTCTGTAAAACTGATCAAGTTTTATTCGAATAAACCATGTTTTATTCGAATAAACCTTTTAAGAAAATTCTAGTACTTCAGCATTCAAATGGGTTATTCGAATAAACCCTGTTTTATTCGAATAATATATTTTTCCAGAAAACTATTTTAAGTGACTTATTCGAATAACACTTGTGTTATTCGAATAACAGTCTCTAGCAAGCTTTTCTTCTAAATGCTATTTAAAGCTTTATTCGAATAACCATCGTGTTATTCGAATAATAGGGTTTCTAGAAACAGAGTGCAATGGACATAATAAAGCATTTAATGCTTCTCAACCACCCTAACGACTCTATTTCTCAATAGGCTTTAAATGTAAGGTTGTTAGGCATTAATGGGGTTAGAGAAACATTCTGAAAAACTTTGTTTGAACATCAATTCGTGCATTACATATTCTCTTCAGATTTCTCCCTATTTTTGAGCTAAAGTGTGAATCATCAAAAACCTATAAGCTTCAATTTGTATTATCTGCTCTTTGAGAGAGTTTCCATCCATTCAATCATTGTGTAATCTGTAGTGAGGGTGAGGTATCCCTCAAAGGATTGTAAGGGTGAGGTATCCCTTTGTTTTTGAGACTCAAGCACAAGGGTGAGGTATCCTAAGGTGTGTTGAGTGCTCTATCTTGTAAAGGTTATCAAGCACCTGTTTGAAGCTTGAAGATATAGTGGAAATCTCAGGTGTTTACTTAAGGACTGGACGTAGACCACAAGTGGATTGGTGGTTGAACCAGGATAAAGCTTTGTGTTTGTCTTCCTAAACTCATCTCCTTTACTTTGTGTACTGTTTTCATTGAATATTTTGCACTCTATCTTGATTGATTGTCTTACTTGTAAGTATAAGCCTTTTGCTCTCTCTATTCATTCATTTCTAATAAACAATAGCTTCAACGAAAATTGACAATCAAGCCTTTTATAAGAGATTTGCGAAAAGTTTTTATAAACTCAATTCACCCCCCTCTTGAGTATTGAAGCCACTTGGTAACATACCAAAGGTTTATTAAGGACTTTTTCAAGATAACCAAGCCTTTTTGCAACCTTTTAGAGAAAGATGTTCAGTTTATTTTTGATGAATCATGTCAGGTTGCATTTGAGGAATTGAAGAAGAAACTGGTGTCAGCACCAGTAATTATCACTCTAGATTGGGACTTACCTTTTGAACTCATATGCGACGCCAGCGATTATGTTGTGGGTGCAATGTTGGGACAAAGAAAGGACAAGGTGCTTCGTTCCATTTACCATGCGAGCAAAACACTCAATGATGCACAACTAAACTACACCATAATGGGAAAAGAGTTGATGGCTATTGTATTCGCATTTGATAAGTTTCGAGCTTACTTGGTGGGGACTGAAGTGATAGTTTATACAGATTACTCTGCCATTAAGTACTTGGTGAGCAAGAAGGATGTGAAATCATGGTTGATTAGGTGGGTTTTGCTGTTACAAGATTTTATTCTGAAGATTCGCGACAAGAAAGGTGCAGAGAACCAAGTCGCAGACCACCTTTCTAGACTTGAGAATGAAGACTATTAAGCTGAACCACTCACAATTAGAGTGACTTTTCCAAATGAGCAGCTTTTTACAACCCCAACTCAATCATGTCCATGGTATGCTGACATGGTGAACTACATTGTGGGCGGTGTGTTGCCTCCTGATTTGACTTCTCACCAAAAGAAAAAATTCTTGTATGATGTCAGGCACTATATCTAGGATGAACCATTTATATTTAAATAGTTCCTAACCATATGCTAAGAAGGTGTGTGCCTATGAAGGAGGTGGAGCATATTTTAAACTAATGTCATGCTTCTCCATATAGTGGACATTACAGTGGTGAGAGGATAACTGCTAAGGTGCTCCAGTCTGGCTTTTATTGGTCGTCTCTCTTTAAGTGATCGGTGTCAAAAGTCGGGGAACATCTCAAGGAGGAATGAGATGCCCCTCAATTCTATTTTAGAAGTTGAGATTTTTGACGTATGGGGCATTAACTTCATGGGCTCTTTTGTAACTTCTTTGGAAATCAATATATTCTAGTGGTAGTGGACTACATGTCCATGTGGGTGGAGGCATGTGCATTTCCTACCAATGATTCAAAGGTAGTGATCAGCTTCATGAAGAAATAGATCTTCTCCCAGTTTGGAACACCTAGGGCCATAATCAATGACAGAGGGTCACACTTCTGCAACAAGCATTTTGGAGCTCTCCTAGCCAAGTATGTGGTAACGCATCGAATTTCCACTGCTTATCACCCACAGGCAAGTAGGCAAATGAATGTATCCAATTGCAAAATCAAGCAAATTTTAGAAAAGATGGTGCTTTCATCTAGAAAAGATTAGTCAAAAAGACTGGATGCCATATTGTGGGCTTATAGAACCACTTATAAGAGCCCCATTGGTATGTCTCCATACAAGTTGGTATTTGGGAAGGCATGTCATCTACCGGTTGAGTTTGAACATAATGCTTACTATGAAATCAAGCAACTTAACTTCAATTTGCAAGCTGCTAGTGAGAAAAGAGTATTACAGCTTAATGAACTAGATGAATTTAGGCTACAAGCCTATGACAATGCAAAATTGTACAAGGAGAATATTAAATACTGGCATGACAAGAAGATAGTCCAAAAGAGATTTGTGGAAGGCCAACAAGTTCTCATTTACAATTTCAGGTTTAAGCTATTCCTAGGAAATCTTAAATCAAGGTGGTCAGGGCCATTTGAGGCAATAAAAGTGTTCCCCCATGGAGCCGTGGAGATTGCCCCACTAGATGGTTTATCGAGTTTTAAGGTTAATGGCCAGCGCCTAAAACCTTACTTTGGAGGAGAGATTTATAAGGGGGAAGACCTCCCTTACATTAACAGCTCCATCTTGATGTCTGTGAAGTCTTGCCAAGACTATAAATAAGGCCTTTCTTGGGAGGGAACCCAAGTGTTTAATTGTTGGTTTATGTTTTAAATATGTTAATACCTTGAATTTTTAGTTTTAGTATATATTTGAAGTACATTGTGCAACTTAACCTTGTAGGCATGTTTTGTAGGTGTTGGAGACCATATTTGGATATAAGTTATGATTGAAGTGAGTTTACTACTCAATTCTGCAGACTGACTTCCCATGCCGCGGCGTGAACTTTGTCAATGCCGCAGCTTGAGGCCTCATCAGACATAAGGTTAAGGATTCAACGCTGTGGCATATAATATACAATGTCACGGCGTGCCTGTAATAAAAAAATAGTAAATAAAAATTATTTAAATAATAAAATTAGGAGGGAATTAATTCACGTTGCGGTGTAGGAAATTTAACGCCGCAGCACGGTGTGTCTATTAGGGTTAAATGCCTCGGCATTTCATGCGTCTCCTATTTCTTCCTATTTGCCCTAGTTGTTTTCAGTTTTCTCTAAATCTTTCTTTCTCGTTCTTGCTTTCTCAACATCTATATCTTCATTTCTTTGCTTTATACAAGGTATGTTGTACTTTGTTTGTTTTATTATTTATTTTCTCATTTTTATTTCATTTTGCATATGTTGTATGTGTTTTTTGTTGTTTTTGTTAAGAACATATGTTATAAGTTAGGTGTTTTTATGTTTTTAGTTAGTATAGGGTAAGATTTCTGTCTGGATTGCATGCCTTTGGCCTATTTGGGTATTTTATGGGTTCTATATATGCATGCGACGTGGCGTTACTGTTAAGTGTCGCAACCTGAGGTCGAATTTATATAAATGTAGCGGCATGGATGTTGAGTGTCGTAGCGTGATGTTAAATCTGGTTGAATGCCGCAGCGCTGGTGTTAATGTCGTGGCGTGTGGCCCATTGTTTTTTGCAAAATTGTCAGTTTTAATATGTTTAATACTTCCAATTACTCAGTTCAGACTTGTTGCCATACTTTTTTAGGTATTTTGGGTCCTAAAAGATAAAGAGGTTCCTCCAGCCAACGTAATAGGGAGCTATCTCCCCCTCTTGCGTTTGACAAGAGGAGATTTACATCTGCTGAGGCTGCCGAGAGATATTCCATACTGGTTTCCAAACCAGTGATGGCAAAGCATGGATTTTCATTTCGGGAGGCCATCCCTTAGGATATTGAACAGACCATCAGCCACTTCTATTGGACAACTTTTGCATAACATCAGAGGTGGCAGCAGTTCCTTTAGTTCGCGAGTTTTATGTGAACATTGAGGTGAATGGCCCAAACACCACTTATGTCATAGTGCAGGGACACTAGGTCTCCTATTCTGCTGCAGTAATAAGAGCAGCAATGAACTTGCCTCCTCCCCCACTAGTCTGCTAGTACACTCACTTCCTAGCATGGGAGCTAGAGGGCATTGACTTAATCACTATTACAGCCGAGATCTGCACAGATCACAACCTGTGCACTGGACTTTGAGCATGCAGACTGCCAGACCTAGATTCTTCTCTCGAGCCTGTTTAATGCCAGAGGCTAGGGTATGGTACCACTTTATCTGTACACACATCCTACCAATAACTAACTTATCAGAGGTGACTCAAGATCAGGTGATCCTAATCTATTCTGTAACACCCTCCGTAGGGCATTACCTTTCCGACTACAAACTTATAATTTAAAAATCACTTTATAAAAAGATTTGAGTTATAAAATATAGGTTTTAAAATTTCTTTTCACGAGAACATAAACTTACCAAAATTTATAGGTAATACTGAAAAATAGATTTAAACTGATTAATATACATAACAGACAACACATAATATTCAACAGTACTTAGAACATAAAACTTACAGACTCAAGGAAATAGTAGCAAACCCCATGATAGGTCCTACTTAATAGCACGATAATAACACTAACGAGAAAACTCAACATACTTATTCTGTTTCGCATCCATCTCGACGCGTCAGATATCTATTTCTCCGCAAAACTGCATATTGTCGAAACTGGAAAGATCACTCCTTGCTGTCGTCCTCAAACTCAAAATATTACCTCCAGTTAAGTCTAAGAAGTTCGCTTCGTCTACTATACAAATTTTAACAATACAAACACAAACAAACAGTACAGCAAAGAGGTGAGATCCCCTTTCATCAATACCAGTATGGTAGCAAAGAATGATATGAATGACAAAGTCATTCCATACATATAGATATCACAATTATATTCATGTCATCATTTCATAAATAATTCCAATAACCATATATCACAATAAAATAAACAATAACATTTTTATCATAATAGATATCATCAATATGTATGAAATGATAATGTCACACTACTTGAACATTGACCATGCCATAACAATATGTGTACTGACCATGTGTATGCATATTGAACTAATTCCTACTCCATGGAGCTAATCACAATTTCAAAGATGAACGGCTCTAGAAAACATGTCAACCTTAGCCCAAAGACAATACCAGTCCACGAAAAGAAATAGTGATTGTCGGGTATCGTCGATGCGTAGGGATGGCAATGGGGCAGGACGGGGGCAGGTAGTGCTTCCCCCGCCCCTGCTTCTGCCCTTGCCTCCATCATGGGTACCCATTTATGATCCTCGCGGGTAGACGAGATATCTGCAGATATCCGCAGGTAGTTAATAATTTAAAATAAAATCTTAAAATTATAAAAAAATATAAAAAAATAAATTGCAACACCACATACTACAACTTTATTCAATAATCTAAGATTCTTACAAAATTAAAAGAATATTATAAATAACAAACTAAATTCAATTATATCTTGTAGTAATCACTTTATATAAATAACTATTACATAAATAGTATATATTTTTCAACAAGTTTTATTATTATAGGCTCATTTAATAATTTTTTTTAAAATAATAAAAATATATGTATTTTTATCGCATCTCAAAGTTAAAAACAAAAAAGAATCATAATATATGATATATATTAAATAAAAATATACTTAATGGGTTTGCGGGTATCCGCGGGGCGAATACTAGAATCCCCACCCCCACCCCCTTTATTAAACGGGTACCCATCCCCCGCCCTGTCGCGGGTAATCTTTGCAGATTCCCGTGGGTACGTGTAATTTTGTCATCCCTATCGATGCGTTGCAATGGAATTACACAATCAAGTGGTACATGATACTTGCCAACTGTCCACATTGTTGCTCACCGCACCTCGACGCCCCCAAGATCCATCATAGACCTCACTATTCAATTCTCATTCACTCCTAGGCAACAAAAAGCCATAATAGCCATCGGCTATATTCTATTCAATGCATGATACCTCAATGCATATCTCAATTTCATCTTTAGACTGTTCCCAAATGAGATTAGAACAATCGCCCATACAATTGTCTAATATCATAAGATCAATGAATATTATATAATCGCTCATACAATTACATAATATCACCGATACATTCTGGTCTAGTACATCAGTTCTTACAGTAACTTTATTGTATTGTCAATTGTATATCATTTTTAATGCGTTTTCACAATCACATAACACTTTTGTTATATTTTCAAATCGCGTAACCATTTTTTGACGTTTTCTCATTCATGTAAAATATTTAAACGTTTTCCAATCGCGTAGCGATTTTTCAACGATTTTGAAATCGCTTAGCTTAAAAATCATATTTTTAAGTCACATAAATCATTTTTCATCATTTTTCAACTACGTAAAATAATTTTCAATATTCCAAACATTATTTTCGACTTTCCAAAAATTAATATAATTTCTAACTTCAAATCCCACATTTTCTAACTTAAAAATCCTCTACGTGATATTTTTCATTATTTCCCCAAAATCAATATTTACTTTAAATCAATTATTCTTACTTAAAATTTCCTAACGCGCCTCAAAACCCAACGGGTGAGCTATACGTTAGTAAACTTCAAGCCACCAATTTATTTCTCTTTTATAAACTAAACCCACTAATTTATTTAATTCCAAAAATAAGCTTTTCTTACTTTTATATCTCAAAATCCCTTAATTTAAATCCTTTGCTATTTTAATCCATTCAATATTATGGTAAAAAAAATATTGTTTGTTCTAATCTACTAATTCCTGGCATATTGGCCGAAAATCACAAATAACTACATCATAAAATCTTTGTTCATTTTCATGTCCACTTTCTTTGCAAATTCTTAAATCATTAACTTATTATCTACTTATCTAAAACTCATGATTAGTAAAATAATTTGAAATGCGTTGTTCCATATCAAACAAAAAGCCGTGAGCCTCAAGGTTCTTTGGAACCAAAACATTTTTCCTTTCCACATAACTCTCATTATATAACATATCACTTATGATATTTCTACCATCACATGTTCATGCTTACTATGCAAACGATAAAATCATATTAAACAATTAATCACAAATTAATCAAAATCATAACATCTCACATAATAATCCATCAATAAAATCATGCACACTTATCAAAGCAATAAGCATATCAATCACCAAGCAATCATAAATATGGAAAGCCTTAAACAAACAAGTGAGTAAATCCTTATGGATTTTTCACCACACACACATCCATTCCTTACCACTAACACATGGTTGATGAGGTTAATCTCCCTCTTACCTTGAATTATGCTCCCAAGCTCCTTGTATGTATCCTTTCAAGTTGATGTTCTCCATCAAGTAGAACTTTAAACAAATAAAACATGTAATATTAATATCTAAAGCTTAACTAAAATGACCATGGATTCAAATCATGGTTTAGAACTTTGAATATAAGATTAGAAAAGAATATCAAGAACTTCTGTTACCAAGTGGCTTCAATACTCAAGAGGGGGGTGAATTGAGTATGTAAAATATTTTTGTAAATCTTTCGCAAAACGTTTGATTGACAATTTTCGTTGAAGCTATTGGATGATTGAGGTGAATGGATAAATGAGATTGAATACTTCACTCATAAATAAACAACCCAAGATAGAAAGAATTCAAGCAAAGCAAGATATCAAACTCAACTCAAGCATATATAATTTAAAGCACAAAGTAAAGAGATAGAGTTGAGAGGAAGAAACACAAGATTTATCCTGGTTCAACCACCATTCCACTTGTGACCTACGTCCAGTCCTCAAGCAAACCACTCGAGATTTTCCACTAAACTTCAAGCTTGAACGGGTGCTTGAAAACCTTTACACAAAAGAGCACTCAACTCCTTGGGATGCCTCACCCTTGAGCTTGAGCCTCAAACCAGGGATGCCTAACCCTTTTCACTAGAGGGATACCTCACCCTCTTTACAACCTTTGAAGGATGCCTCACCTTCAACAAGGGATACCTCACCCTTTACAAACTTTGAGAGATACCTCACTCTCTTTTCTCTAGAGGGATGCCTCACCCCCTTTACAAAGAATCAAAGTGTTTATAAAATGAAAACTCTCACAAGAGTAGATGATACAAATTGAAGCCCTATAATGCTCTTCAAGAATATCTCAACAATATATGCAAAAACAGAGCAAAAGTGATTTAAGGATGAATCTCGGATTATAGCAATTTGATAGATGTTTCTCAAGTGTTGTTCAACCACAAATGATGCCCCAAGATGAGTATTTATAAGTTGTTGGAACAAAAGAGCCGTTGGGGGCTTTAATGGGCAACATTAAAAGCCAAAAATAATATAGCCGCGTTGGGCTTGTCAGAATGCTGGTAATCGATTACAGGGTTCTGGTAATCGATTACATGACAGTTAGAACGTGTTCTTGGCTTTCTGGGTTTGTGGTAATCGATTACAAGACTTGTGTAATCGATTACACGCCCTCTGACTTTCTGGTAATCGATTACAATATTGATGTAATCGATTACATGGCCTTTTTGATCGTGTTCTTGGATTTCTGGGAACATGGTAATCGATTACATGGATGCTGTAATCGATTACAAGTCCTCTGACTTGCTGGTAATCGATTACCAAGAGTGTGTAATCGATTACTTTCCACTTTGAACACATTTTTCAATCCCAATTAAGTCTCTAGGCCATTTTTATCATTTGGGTACTTGGACAAAACAAGATTTGCAAATGTTTACCATAATCCAAGATTGAAATCAACATTTCTTTAAAAAATATGAACTTTGAAAACCAGTTGATTTATGAAATCTTTGAAAAACCATTTGAATATAATTGAGATACCTTGAGAGCATTTCATATTGATGTTCTAAGACCTATATCTAATATACCTCTTTTGATCTTGGTCTTCTTCTCTTGGTCTTGATCTTTTCTTTTGATCTTGAACTTTTCTTTTGATCTTGGTCTTTTCTTTTGATCTTGGTCTTCTTCTCTTGGTTTTGTTATCATCAAAAACTTATTTGATATGCTTCATGACATAACCATTCACATTCTCCCCCTTTTTGATGATGACAAAATAAACATTGAAAATAGAGAAATATTTGCATATTATTCATCAGAGATTTAAGCGCAATTTTCCCCCGTAATATATGCATGAGATAGGATAAATGATTTTCATGTAAAAGCACAAAGCTCCCCTGTACACATGCAACATATTTCACTAATCTCTCCCCCGTTGGCATTATCAAAAACAACATAAGCATTCAAGCATTGTATAAACATTTCAAGCCCAAAGGATCAATATCAGAGTATGAACGCTTTAGCACAACAATTTGTGATGCCAATAGCAAATGCATATGAAAATTAAATCTTAGATAATAATTATCATTTATGCCAATAGAATTCAGAGTCATATACAAGAGCAAATGGGGTTAGATAAAGATTAAGCATAAGGAAAGCATCATGAAAAGGCTAGATGGCAGATAAAAAGGTATAACCCATGAATTTTTGCCTTTTAAAACCCTGTGTAATCGATTACAATGTCTGTGTAATCGATTACGCATGTTCTGGATTCCTGGTAATCGATTACGTATGTGATGTAATCGATTACATGCCTTCTGGAATTGTTGTAATCGATTACATTGGGGGTGTAATCGTTTACCTGCTTTCTGACTTGGCTTGGAACTTGGCAGAGCCTTTGTAATCGATTACAAAGGTGTTGTAATCGATTACCAGTTCACTAAAACTCAGATTTTGCATTTTAAACAGAAAAAGATCAATTTTAAACCTTTCAAATTTGTTCCAAAGCATTCCAAAACAATTTCAAACATCATGTAGGCATATAATCCAGATGGATTGTGATCTAAAACATATGATCATGCGAAAATGCTACTTTTACCAAGAATTACACCCTTTTGATGGATTGGTGAAGTTTTCGAGCTTTTTGAGGGTTTTTGTCATGATGTAGTACCTGCAAAATAACTTAAGGGGAATCTCCAACGCTCAAGTCAGTATTGGTTTCAAATATGATCAAGAACCATCAAGATATGCAGCAAAAATGGCATGATTATACAGCAAGGTAGCATGTTATGCATCACAATAGCACATTATGCAGCAAAAGAAACAGATTATACATTTAAAATCATGCATTGTGCAGAAAAGGTGCATTTTATGCAGCAATTGAGTTCATTATGCAGCAGAAATGAGATTATGCGGAAGATTGTGACTTTGTGTCATACAAGTGACATGTTATGCATCATTTTGCAGAAAATCACAGATTATACAGCATATGACATATTATGCAGAAACTTATGCATCAAAATTGTGTTACAAGAGTTTAGATGCATGATTGATCCAATATGCCAAGTTCAAAGATGTTTTATATCAAATATGCTATTTCAAACAAGAAATGAACTTATCAAGCATATTATTGCATATAAAGATATTTTCAAGATATAAAGCTTAGAGAAATACAATTTTAAAACAAGTTAAGGCATAGAATAGATCTCCACTTATCCAAAGATTGCAAGTCCAAGCTTCTTGGAGACAAGGAAGAGAACTTGGAGTATTTTCTGATCTTGTGCTTGTAGCAGCCACTTTTGATATTCCAAAGTCCGTTCTTGGCCTTCAAGCACACCTACAACACACTTCAATTTTTGGCTTTTGGTACCCAAATTCTCTTGGGTCCTTGTGTGTTAGTGTTAGGCAAGGTGCCCTTAGGGATCCAAACCATTTTAGTTCCAATCTTGTTATTGATATTCTTCCTTACATTACAAGTTGATGCACTATGTCCTTTCTTGCCACAATGAAAACATTTTATAAAAGGACTTGTTGATGAACTTGAGGGAACAAAGAAATTCTTGTAAAGTTTTTGTTGATTTTTGGGATTGTACCCTAAACCAGCCTTTTGAAACACACATTTTTTATTCTCAAGCAATATGTTCAAATTATCTCTTCCAAGGGTAAATTTTGAAAGAGTATTTTTCAAATCTTCAATTTCCTTTTCAAAAGTTTTACATGATGAGCAAGAAAAGGATGTAGATACATTATCAAGTAAAGAACATGTTAAGCATGAGGAATTTGCATCGATGAGTCCAAGAGTTTCATTTTCAATTTTAAGTTCCTCAATTTCCTTGTTTAAAATAGAAATTTTGTTTTCAAAAGAGGAAATTGTTTTCTTGGATGATGAAACTAGTTTTGCAAGTCTCATAGATTCATTATGCAATTCTTCAAATGCATCTTGCAATTCATCATAGGAAGGAGAAGAATTTGATTCAAAATTTGAGGATGTTACCTCCATGTCATCTTCATCTTCCTCTTCTCCTCTAGCCATGAAACATAGATTGGCTTCCTCATTGTCCGAACTATCGGTTGAATCAATGTCATTATCATCCCAAGCTATGTAGGCTCTTCTTTCTTTCTTTTCCTTTGAATACCTCTTTTCATACTTCTCCACTTTCCTTTGATAGATTGGGCACTCCATCTTCATGTGACCCAATTCTCCACATTCATAGCATTTAGGAGTGGTTGAAGTTCTTTCCCCTTTGTGATGGGCATTCTTTGAGGGAAAGGGAGGTCTTCCTTGAGCTCTATTCTTTTTGAAGAATCTTCCAAACTTCTTTACTAGTAGGCCAAGATTCTCTTCACTAATTTCCAAGCCATCTCCATCATCATCATCATCATCATTGATCAAAGAGGAGGTGGCCTTGAGAGCAATTCCCTTCTTTTTCTTGTCAAGCTCCTCATTTTGGTTGAGTCTATTCAATTCCAATTCATGTTCTTGAAGCTTGCCAAAAAGTGTGACCAATGTCATTGTTGCTAGTTTTCTTGATTCCGAAATAGCTGTCACTTTAGGTTGCCAATCCCTGCTCAAACATCTCAACACTTTGTTAATAAGATCTTCATTAGGAAAAGTCTTTCCCAATGAAGCAAGATGATTTATAATATGTGTGAAACGTTTTTGCATTTCTTGAATGCTTTCACCTTGGTTCATTCTAAAAAGTTCATACTCATGAGTGAGAGTATTTATCCTTGATCTTTTCACTTCACTAGTACCCTCATGAGTTATTTGTAAGGTGTCCCACATTTCTTGGGCAGATTTACAATTTGAGACTCTAAAAAACTCATCATACCCCAAAGTAATGGTAATGATGTTTTTGGCTCTCAAATTATATTGGACCTTCTTTTTATCATCATTCGTCCATTCACTTCTTGGTGTATTAATCCTTACACCATTTACAACTTGTGTGGGGACAAAAGGACCATTTTCAACAGCATCCCACACATCCAAGTCAATAGCTTCAATAAAAATTTTCATTCTTTCTTTCCAATAAGCATACCCATCCCCATTGAAAAAGGGAGGTCTATAAAGAGAAGAACTTTCATAAAAATCATTTGAAGAGGCCATCACTTTCTCTTGAAGCTGCTAAGCTCTTTACACAAGAGCTTAGCTCTGATACCACTTGTTACCAAGTGGCCTCAATACTCAAGAGGGGGGTGAATTGAGTATGTAAAATATTTTTGTAAATCTTTCGCAAAACGTTTGATTGACAATTTTCATTGAAGCTATTGGATGATTGAGGTGAATGGATAAATGAGATTGAATACTTCACTCATAAATAAACAACCCAAGATAGAAAGAATTCAAGCAAAGCAAGATATCAAACTCAACTCAAGCATATATAATTTAAAGCACAAAGTAAAGAGATAGAGTTGAGAGGAAGAAACACAAGATTTATCTTGGTTCAACCACCATTCCACTTGTGACCTACGTCCAGTCCTTAAGCAAACCACTCGAGATTTTCCACTAAACTTCAAGCTTGAACGGGTGCTTGAAAACCTTTACACAAAAGAGCACTCAACTCCTTGGGATGCCTCACCCTTGAGCTTGAGCCTCAAACCAGGGATGCCTCACCCTTTTCACTAGAGGGATACCTCACCCTCTTTACAACCTTTGAAGGATGCCTCACCTTCAACAAGGGATACCTCACCCTTTACAAACTTTGAGAGATACCTCACTCTCTTTTCTCTAGAGGGATACCTCACCCCCTTTACAAAGAATCAAAGTGTTTATAAAATGAAAACTCTCACAAGAGTAGATGATACAAATTGAAGCCCTATAATGCTCTTCAAGAATATCTCAACAATATATGCAAAAACAGAGCAAAAGTGATTTAAGGATGAATCTCGGATTATAGCAATTTGATAGATGTTTCTCAAGTGTTGTTCAACCACAAATGATGCCCCAAGATGAGTATTTATAAGTTGTTGGAACAAAAGAGCCGTTGGGGGCTTTAATGGGCAACATTAAAAGCCAAATAATATAGTCGTTGGGCTTGTCAGAATGCTGGTAATCGATTATGTGGTTCGGTAATCGACATGTGGTTCTCGTAATCGATTACATGACAGATTTAGAACGTGTTCTTGGCTTTCGGGTTTGTGGTAATCGATTACAAGACTTGTGTAATCGATTACACGCCCTCTGATTTTTTGGTAATCGATTACAATATTGATGTAATCGATTACATGGCCTTTTTGATCGTGTTCTTGGATTTCTGGGAACATGGTAATCGATTACATGGATGTCAGTAATCGATTACAAGTCCCTCGACTTGCTGGTAATCGATTACCAAGAGTGTGTAATCGATTACTTTCCACTTTGAACACATTTTTCAATCCCAATTAAGTCTCTAGGCCATTTTTATCATTTGGGTACTTGGACAAAACAAGATTTGCAAATGTTTACCATAATCCAAGATTGAAATCAACATTTCTTTAAAAAATATGAACTTTGAAAACAAGTTGATTTATGAAATCTTTGAAAAACCATTTGAATATAATTGAGATACCTTGAGAGCATTTCACATTGATGTTCTAAGACCTATATCTAATATACCTCTTTTGATCTTGGTCTTCTTCTCTTGGTCTTGATCTTTTCTTTTGATCTTGAACTTTTCTTTTGATCTTGGTCTTTTCTTTTGATCTTGGTCTTCTTCTCTTGGTTTTGTTATCATCAAAAACTTATTTGATATGCTTCATGACATAAGCATTCACAACTTCACCCTTTATCCTTCAAACTTAGATCTTAGGAAAAGTGCTTGAAGATAGATGATTTGGAAGATGATCTCAACATGAAAGTTCCTTAGCATTGCATGGAGATTCAAGATCTAAGGTTGTTTAGAATTATTGAAGCTTGGAAGGTATTTTGGAAGGGTGTGGCCGTGAGCTTTGTGGGAGAGAAAGGTAAGAGCTTTTGTGTTCTTTGCTTGATAAGGAGATGGAGATGAATGAATCTTGAGAAATTCCTAACATGAAAGTGCTTGGATTAATGAGAGGATTCAAGAAATGATATTGGTAAGAATTATAGAAGTTTGGAGAGTGAAGAAGAGTGCTTGGCCGAATCTATGGAGGAAGAGAAAGTGAGAGAGTTTTTGTTGCTTGTTCTTGGTTCTTTGGAGAAAAGGATGTGTAAGAGAGTAAGTGAGATGAATAAATGAATGAATATTATCCCCTATGTTGAGTGTATGGCGGTGAAAGACCAAGGGAGAGAAGGGTGAGATATTTTGGTTTTGCTTGGATGAATGTTGAGCAAGGAAATGACCAAGTGCATAATGGAGTGAACTTGGCTCCATTTTGAATGCATGATCATGTGGTGCTCACCAAGGAGGTGGCCACTTTGCATGACCATTTTAGACCACACATTGAAGCTCTTGAATCCTATTAGCTAGCCATAAAGTTTGTCATAACCATCAAGATAGACTTGCATTTTCATTGGTTGGGTGGTTACTAACTTGTTTCCTATTGATTGTCACTTTTGTTGACTATTTTCGATTGGTTCTTGGAAAGTTCAAGCTACTAAGTTGGACTCATCATCACCATTGGTTTGATCAAGGGTGGATATTCAAAGACTTCACCTCTAAGTTTGCACTAGATATTTTTAGAGTCTCTTAGAACCTTCCTTTAGCTTTGAGTCACATGCTGAGTCACATAGTGAGTCATCAGAGAGAAACTTCTAGAACAGATGAGTCAGCATGATGAGTCATAGCGCTGAGTCACTAGCTGAGTCACCAAGAGAACCTTCTGGAACGTGTGACTCAATGCAGCGAGTCACAGGGTGAGTCAGCGCTCTACATGTAACGCACCTAAATATAACAACCGGAGCGTAATCGTCATTACACCACAATTACTAAATCCAAGTGTGTCACAGTCATGATAACAGTAATTTAAATTCTCAAGAGTCTATATTTTATTTTATTTTATATTTTGACAATCTGCATAAGTAGAAAATACGAGCCTCGAATGAAATATAAATATGTTCAACCCATAATACAACCACTGAAATAAAATCATATTTCTTATATATATATTTTATAGTCAATTTACACAAATCACTGATAACATAGAATATAATAATTACAGAGTCCAATAAAATACAACGGGAATAAAACACTGAAGGAGGGAAAAGTAGTAACCCAGGGAAGGGTACTACCAGCAGACAAAGCCGCAACCCTATATGTATATGACACACGGCGTCCCAGTGGACATGACAGGCATCAATGCCTCCACGCAGCTGCACTCTCACGTAGTCGAAGAAATCTTGTCCAGACGCTCAAGCCAATCAACCAAGGTGTGGTCCCTCTTTGTCTTCCTCATGATCTTTTATCAAATATAAATATAGAACAAAAATGCACAAATATAGGAAAGAGGTAAGACATCCTACCATCATTACCAATTATAGTAGCCAGAAACAAAACGGCACAACGCGCCCAAATAGCAATTCAGAACTTCATTTCCAAATAATAAGCAGTAAGTCCAACAATAGCAAATAAACAATTCCAGGTAGATGTCCATTACAATAATGATCAGACAATTCATAGTTAGGGAAAATAATGAGTTACAATGACAGATTATTTCATGACGCACATGCATATTTTTCCAAATTCCTACTCCATGGAGCTAGACATAAACAGTCGGAGAGAAAGATCCGGGGGCATGTCTGTAACTCGACTGCCGCGGCCAAAGTGCTAAAATCAATAATTCTCACGTGCACATCCAGGCATTGTACAGACATTCCACGCTCGATCACGATATAGGACAGTGTCTCGATCCGGATCGTCGGTGCATTTGTATAGGTTTGCCCCACGGGTAGGAGAGCTACCAACTACCCATTGTGAGGGACCCGCACCCCGACGCCCCCAAGGTCATAACATGTCCTACACTAGTCTACTCGCACCCGCACTAAGGTATGTTCAATCTCCTAGGCAACTTGGCCTTGTAACAGTCCAAAGGACAATCACAATGCATAAGACTCTATGCATGAGCATGTATGATTCACAATTTCATACAATTCCATAATATGCCAAAATTGGCCAAGATAAGCATCAACACATAAATGGTCACTCACATAGACCCATAATGTCATAATATTGAAATCAATTACGGTAATACCTTTCTAAGGTCCATTATGCATTCTTATTCAAGATTTGCCAATCATACAAGAATCCGACACTAAGTAAGTTTTCATAATTAATTGAATTTTCTAAAGTAATTTATTCTCATACACTTAGAATGATTATTCTAAGATCTCAAATCTCACACTCTCTTGTTCTTACTCTTGTAAAATTTTCTCAAGTTTCATGACAAGTTCCTTCCTTAGTCCTTTAAAATTTATGAATCTCCAATTGTATTTAATTCTTCTAAATTTGCTACCTTACTAATTTATTGCCTATGTTACAATCATTTAATTTTCTAAATTCCAAGATCACCAAAAGTTACATAATTAAGTCCTAAATAGCCCTAGAGGCCATGGCCTCCCTAGTGGATTCAATTCTCAATTTTTCCATTCCATTGATTTTATATTACACACTTGATTAATTTAGTCATTCACTTGTTAAAATTTGTTCACTAAGAACACATCAATTTTCACCTCAAAACCGTGGCCACCCAAGAGCCATTCCAAATTTATTTTCTTCCATTTCAAGCCATTCAATCCAATCCAACATATCAATATACACAATAAATCAAATCAAGGTCATGAACTCCATAAAATCAACATGTAAGCATTTAATTTAGCAAATCAAAGAATAACCCTCATTAGGGTTTTTCCACAAACAACACAACCAAGGTTCCTAGATGCTAATAGAGGTTGAGGAGGAGTGTCTTCCTCTTACCTAAGTGTAGAAATCAAGGAGAACCACCAAGAAACTCCTTGCAAATTCGGATTGGGCGCCACCATAACCCTAGAAATTTCAACTTGGTTAAAACAACACCAATGCTTGAAAAATAAAGCATGGATGGTCACCAAGAGGACCATGAACACGAAAATGAAGAGAGGGAAGGAAGAATCAAAATCTTACCCAAGAACTCAAAGCTTAAAGCTTGAAGAAGATGGTGAAAATGGTGGAATCTCAAGATGCTCCAAGCAAGAGAAGTGTTTATGAGAGGGAGAGGATTAAGAAAATGTAGTTGGATGAAAATTTTGTGAAGAATGAGTGGGGGGGAGGGCTGCTGGCCGTAGCACACCAAGAGAGAGGGAGGAGAAAAATGAAATGAAGAAGAGAAGAAGAAGAAGAAGAAGAAGAAGAAGAAGAAGAAGAAAGAGAAAGTGTTTTTAGGTTAAATGAATTTTGTGATGTGTAATTGGTTAAGTGAAGCAAATTAATTTTTCCCCCCATAATGGGCTGCAGCCGTGTGGTGTTGGAGAGAGAGGAGGGAGAGTTTGTGGCTTCCCTTGGAAGCTAAGGGCTTCTTGGTCATTGTTTGGTCAAAGCTTCTCAAAGAAGCTTTGATTATTTTACATTAAATTTGAATTAAAGTGAGTTGATTAGACATAAAGTAGATTGTATTAGGATAATGTGATAGGATTTTTATTATATGCTATTATCCAATAGATAATAGTTACAGTTGACAGAAGTCAGTATTTAATTAATCTGACAGATAAATTTCACGCAATATTATTTTATTTTATCTGTTAAAATTTCTCGAAAAACATGGAACCTCATAAACTGTGTCCAGCCTCGGGTTTAGTAAGATCCCCCATCAACGTGTCCATAGTTCCAGGTTCATGGAGAAAACATCACGTTTTTCCCGTTCCGTTCAGTGCGCACGCAAAATGAGGTATATATTAAAATATTCGACGTTTCCGGAAAAATCCTAGAAAATTCTCAAAAATTGAAAATATTGTAAAACGACTATTCGTCTATTCATTTCCTAACTTTTGAAGTATTACAGTCGTTTTCCCGACTCTGCTCAATATGCACGCAAAACGAGAAATATATTAAAATATTCGTCATCTCCGAAAAATTCCGAAAGAATTCACATAAATCACAAATATTAGGAAATGACTATTTGTGGTAAAATAATTAATTTCTGGAGCGTTACACTGACCTCAGCAATTCTCAGCTCAGTGTGTACGCAAAACAAGTAATGTATTAAAATATTCATCGTTTCCGAAAAATTCCAGAAAATTCCTAAATATCAAGAATATTATAAAATGATTATCTATAATTAAACAGGTACTTTTCGGGATGTTACAACACTCCCTAACTAAAAAGGAATTTCGTCCTCGAAATTTACGTACCTCACAATAGTTCTGGATGTTGCTCCTTCATCTTGTCTTCTGGCTCCCAAGTCGCATCAACAGTTATTTTTTTCCAAATCACCTTTACTAATGAGATCTCTTTGCCTCTAAGTTGCTTTATCCGTCGGTCCTCGATTCTCGTAGGAAGCGCCTCATAGGTCAAGTTCTCTTTTAACTGTACTGTGTCCGGTGCTATGACATGACTT
Organism: Ormosia emarginata; assembly: GCA_029884605.1. Taxonomy (NCBI): domain Eukaryota; kingdom Viridiplantae; phylum Streptophyta; class Magnoliopsida; order Fabales; family Fabaceae; genus Ormosia; species Ormosia emarginata. The sequence goes on from JAQQTP010000074.1 coordinate 8,893,864, forward strand.
GGGTCAGGTAAATATTTACGCAGTTGTGACACATGGAAGACATTGTGTATGTTGGAAAGGAAAGGGGGTAAGGCTATCTGGTAAGCTACTGGACCTATCCGGCGAAGAATTTGGTAAGGTCCAAGAAATTTTGGGGTGAGTTTTCTGGATTTCAAAGCCCGGTCGACCCCAGTTGTGGGTGTGACTTTCAAGAATACATGCTCACCTTTCGCAAACTTAAGAGGCTTTCTCCGCTTATCTGCATAACTCTTCTGCCGGCTCTGAGCAGTTCTCATCTTCTCTTGAATCATTTTGACCTTCTCAGTTGTCTGCTGAATGATATTTGGTCCAATCGTGAGACGCTCACCGTCTTGGTACCAACACAATGGTGTCTGACACCGTCGTCCATACAGAGCTTCATAGGGTGCCATCCCTATATTTGAATGGTAACTGTTGTTGTAGGTGAGTTCTATCAGTGGTAGAACTTTATCCCAACTTTCAGTTTGTTCTATAGTACAAGCTCTAAGCAAATCTTCTAGAGATTGGATCGTTCTTTCAGATTGACCATCGGTTTGTGGGTGGTACGCCGAACTTAGACGTAACTTTGTTCCCAACGATGCCTGTAGTCTTTGTCAAAATTTTGAAGTAAACCTTGGATCCCTATCTAAAACAATACTCGTAGGCACACCATGCAGCCTAACGATCTCTCCAATATATAGTTGGGTCAACTTCTCCAGACTGTACTTTATGTTGATCGGGAGAAAATAAGTTGACTTTGTGAGTCGATCCACTATTACCCAAATTGAGTCGTGTCCTTTCTTTGTCCTTGGCAAACCCATAACAAAATCCATTGCAATGCTGTCCCATTTCCATTCAGGAATAGACAATGGTTGTAGCAATCATGTAGGTCTTTGATGTTTCACCTTAGGTTTTTGACAAACTAGACAAGTCGATACGCATCTAGTGACATCGCTCTTCATCCCATGCCACCAGAATAACTTCTTCAAGTCTTGGTACATCTTCGTTATGCCCGGGTGCATATTCAGCATGCTGGTGTGAGCATGATCCACAATATATTGTCTAAGCCCTTGGTCACGGGGAATACAAACTCTACCCCGGAATCTCAGAATTCCATCCGTTCCCTCCTCAAATTCCATTTCCTTGCCTTGCCTCATTAGTTCTCTCACTTCTTGCAAGAATTCATCGACCTTCTGCTTTTCCCATATGTCATCCATTAGTTCACTTGAGATGGTGACCATGTTCATACAAATCCTTTCGGGTTCCAACTTAACAAATGACCAAATATCTCTAAACTGTTCTATGAGGTCTCTTTCCTTAATCATTAGGGCAGAAGCACTGATGGTCTTTTTACTCAAGGCGTCTGCCACGACATTCGCTTTGCCAGGGTGATACAACAGCTGAAAATCATAGTCCTTCAAGAATTCTAGCCATCTCCATTGCCTCATGTTCAGTTCTTTCTGATCATACAAATATTTCAAGCTTTTGTGATCATTGAAGATGTCGAACGTTGCTCCATAGAGGAAATGCCTCCATATCTTTAGAGTAAAAACCACAGCTGCTAGTTCCAAATCATGCGTCGGGTAGTTCTTTTCATGCACTCGTAACTGTCGCGAAGCATAAGCTACCACTCTTCTGTGTTGCATAGGAACAGACCCCAATCCTTGGTATGAAGCGTCACAGTACACCTCGAATGGCTCATTCGGATCAGGTAGCACCAATACTGGTGAGGTGGTTAGCCGTTTCCTCAACTCTTGGAAACTCTGCTCGCAGCTATCAGCCTATTCAAAAGCTTGGTTCTTCTTTGTCAGCTGAGTGAGCGGTCCAGCAATTTTGAGAAATCCTTCTATGAATCTCCTGTAATATCAAGCTAAACCCACAAAGCTACGAATTTTCGTCACTGACTTCGGTCGTTATCGATATCAGAAGTCTTAATTCTGGAAACTAATAAGGTTTTCATTGGAATGGTTTAGTAGGATATGACTAGAAAATGATCAATCAGTCCCTAAATCATGAACTCTAACCGATGCAATTTCAAGTAAGCAAAATAGATCAACCAAAGGTTCAATCTTCATGAGAAGTAGGATAGATCAAACAAACTCAGGTGTCAAGACAAGTCTCAACAGCAGGAATGGGAACAACTAAGTCGAAGATAAGAAAGATACAGATGAATCCAAATGATCCATGCAGTTACGAATTGAAAGTGGAAGGGTTAAGGCCAGAATTATATGGCACGATTACAGGGTCATCATTTGAGGCATAACTTCCCTTGTTGAGATCCCCAAATGTTGAGGTCTGATTGGATCTACTACTGCTAGCACTTTCCCCTACGGGTTAGGTGTTGTTGTTACTTCCTTGGTACCCGTGAACATAGTTCTCGTTTAAACTTATTAGCTTTTCCATTATTCCTCATTTGGAATCTAGGTACTCCATGATTATCCCAAGTCTAACTTTCCTTCAATAGATTTTGAATCTTAACCTCTAATTCTCGTTGTTGTGCAGTTCTCTGATCTTGGTGAATTGTCACATCAGCTATCCTTTGTATTTTCTCCTTCAATCGCAGCCATAATTCTACGGTCTTGTCCTGCGCTTATGTGAGTACATTTGCCACGAGCCATTGACTCTCTTCGAAGGTGGACCAAACATAGCATGATAAAACAAATGTAATTATTTCAAACGACATTACCTCCCTTCGAAAGTCAAACACAAAGAGTCACACAGAGCACATAATTCAAACAAAGCAAGTTTAATTCACAAATTCTAATGATCTCTAGCTCGAACTTCTTCGTTCTGTCTCCTGTGGCGTAATCTCTCGTAAGTCCCCAATCTCCAAACAGCTTCTCGAACCGAATTTAAACTAGTCATTCTTTCTCCAAAAGATCGGTTTTCCAAAACCTTTTGATCTCCGCACAAAAGACTTCCTATCTTCCTAACACAGCACGCCTAGGAGAAGTCATAGTTTCCTGTACACACAGAACATTACATATTGAGTAGGCCAGTCCTCAATATCATGCAACTGCATAACAGTAACTATCAATATTCAACCTACAGTAAGTCATGCATTCCTTTCCCATCATCTCAATCAAGAGACAAGGAAGTGCACAACAAACCAAATTCTAATATGCCTAAACATAGCAAGTCCATACCCTGGCTCAACAGGATGAACTGCTTGATACCACCTAATGTAACGCACCTAAATATAACAACCGGAGCGTAATCGTCATTACACCACAATTACTAAATCCAAGTGTGTCACAGTTATGATAACAGTAATTTAAATTCTCAAGAGTCTATATTTTATTTTATTTTATTTTTTGACAATCTGCATAAGTAGAAAATACAAGCCTCGAATGAAATATAAATATATTCAACCCATAATACAACCACTGAAATAAAATCATATTCCTTATATATATATTTTATAGTCAATTTACACAAATCACTAATGACATAGAATATAATAATTACAGAGTCTAATAAAATACAGCGGGAATAAAACACTAAAGGGGGTAAAAGTAGTAACCCAGGGAAGGGTGCTACCAGCAGACAAAGCCGCAACCCAATATGTACATGACACAAGGCGTCCTAGTGGACACGACAGGCATCAATGCCTCCACACGGCTGCACTCTCACATAGTCGAAGAAATCTTGTCCAGACGCTCAAGCCAATCAATCAAGGTGTGGTCCCTCTTTGTCTTCCTCATGATCTTTTATCAAATATAAATATAGAACAGAAATGCACAAATATAGGAAAGAGGTAAGACATCCTACCATCATTACCAATTATAGCAGCCAGAAACAAAACGGCGCAACGCGCCCAAATAGCAATTCGGAACATCATTTCCAAATAATAAGCAGTAAGTCCAACAGTAGCAAATAAACAATTCCAGGTAGATGTCCATTACAGTAATGATCAGACAATTCACAGTTACGAAAAATAATGAGTTACAATGACAGATTATTTCATGATGCACATGTATGCTTTCCCAAATTCCTACTCCATGGAGCTAGACACAAACAGTCGGAGAGAAAGATCAGGGGACATGTCTGTAACTCAGCTGCCGCGGCCAAAGTGCTAAAATCAATAATTCTCATATGCATATCCAGGCATTGTACAGACATTCCACGCTCGATCACGATATAGGACAGTGTCTCGGTCCGGATCGTCGGTGCGTTTTCATCAGTTTGCCCCACGGGTAGGAGAGCTACCAACTACCCATTGTGAGGGACCTGCACCCCGACGCCCCCAAGGTCATAACATGATCTACACTAGTCTACTCGCACCCGCACTAAGGTGTGTTCAATCTCCTAGGCAACTTGGCCTTATAACAGTCCACAGGACAATCACAATGCATAAGACTCTATGCATGAGCATGTATGATTCACAATTTCATACAATTCCATAATATGCCACAATTGGCCAAGATAAGCATCAACACATAAATGGTCACTCACATAGACCCATAATGTCATAATATTGAAATCAATTACGGTAATACCTTTCTAAGGTCCATTATACATTCTTATTCAAGATTTGCCAATCATACAAGAATCCGACACTAAGTAAGTTTTCATAATTAATTGAATTTTCTAAAGTAATTTATTCTCATACACTTAGAATGATTATTCTAAGATCTCAAATCTCACACTCTCTTGTTCTTACTCTTGTAAAATTTTCTCAAGTTTCACGACAAGTTCCTTCCTTAGTCCTTTAAAATTTATGAATCTCCAATTGTATTTAATTCTTCCAAATTTGCTACCTTACTAATTTATTGCCTATGTTCCAATCATTTAATTTTCTAAATTCCAAGATCACCAAAAGTTACATAATTAAGTCCTAAATGGCCCTAGAGGCCGTGGCCTCCCTAGTGGATTCAATTCTCAATTTTTCCATTCCATTGATTTTATATTACACACTTGATTAATTTAGTCATTCACTTATTAAAATTTGTTCACTAAGAACACATCAATTTTCATCTCAAAACCGTGGCCACCCAAGAGCCATTCCAAATTTATTTTCTTCCATTTCAAGCCATTCAATCCAATCCAACATATCAATATACACAATAAATCAAATCAAGGTCATGAACTCCATAAAATCAACATATAAGCATTTAATTTAGCAAATCAAAGAATAACCCTCATTAGGGTTTTTCCACAAACAACACAACCAAGGTTCCTAGATGCTAATAGAGGTTGAGGAGGAGTGTCTTCCTCTTACCTAAGTGTAGAAATCAAGGAGAACCACCAAGAAACTCCTTGCAAATTCGGATTGGGCGCCACCAAAACCCTAGAAATTTCAACTTGGTTAAAACAACACCAATGCTTGAAAAATAAAGCATGGATGGTCACCAAGAGGACCATGAACACGAAAATGAAGAGAGGGAAGGAAGAATCAAAATCTTACCCAAGAACTCAAAGCTTGAAGCTTGAAGAAGATGGTAACAATGGTAGAATCTCAAGATGCTTCAAGCAAGAGAAGTGTTTAGGAGAGGGAGAGGATTAAGAAAATGTAGTTGGATGAAAATTTTGTGAAGAATGAGTGGGGGAGAGGGCTGCTGGCCGTAGCACACCAAGAGAGAGGGAGGAGAAAAATGAAATGAAGAAAGAGAAAGTGTTTTTAGGTTAAATGAATTTTGTGATGTGTAATTGGTTAAGTGAAGCAAATTAATTTTTCCCCCCATAATGGGCTGCAGCCGTGTGGTGTTGGAGAGAGAGGAGGGAGAGTTTGTGGCTTCCCTTGGAAGCTAAGGGCTTCTTGGTCATTGTTTGGTCAAAGCTTCTCGAAGAAGTTTTATTTATTTTACATTAAATTTGTATTAAAGTGAGTTGATTAGACATAAAGTAGATTGTATTACGATAATGTGATAGGATTTTTATTACATGCTATTATCCAATGAATAATAGTTACAGTTGACAGAAGTCAATATTTAATTAATTTGACAGATAAATTTCACGTAGTATTATTTTATTTTATCTGTTAAAATTTCTCGAAAAATGTGAAATCTCGTAAACTGTGTCCAGCCTCGGGTTTAGTAAGATCCCCCGACGTGTCCATAGTTCCAGGTTCATGGAGAAAACATCACGTTTCTCCAGTTCCGTTCAGTGTGCACGTAACATAAGGTATATATTAAAATATTCGACATTTTCGGAAAAATCCCAAAAAATTCTCACAAAATTACAAATATTGTAAAACGACTATTCGTTTAATCATTTCCCAATTTTTGAAGTATTACAGTCGTTTTCCCGACTGTACTCAATATGCACGCAAAACGAGAAATATATTAAAATATTCATCGTCTCCGAAAAATTCCGAAAGAATTCACATAAATCACAAATATTAGGAAATGACTATTTGTGGTAAAATAATTAATTTCCAGAGCATTACACTGACCTCAGCAATTCTCAGCTCAGTGTGCACGTAAAATGAGTAATATATTAAAATATTTATCATTTTCAGAAAATTCTAGAAAAATTCCTAAAAATCAAGAATATTATAAAATGATTATCAATAATTAAACAGGTACTTTTCGGGATGTTACACTACATCCTTCTAGAATGTGGAGAGTCAGCATTCTAGAATATGACGAGTCATTGTTTCTACAAGCTTCTAGTATATGTTGAGTCACAGGTGCTGAGGTGTCACGCTAAGTGTCAAGCTTCTATTGGTCCTCCGTAATGAGTCATAGCTGCAATCGTTGACTAGTTCCTCATTGGTTCACGTATAAAGCAAGTACTCAAGTACTTGATGACTAAGCATTTTCTAGAATCTTCTAGAATAATTTAGAACATATGAGTCACTAGGCTAGTCACCTAGATGAGTCACCAAACGATGAGTCATCATCTAGAACATTCTAGAGTGAGTGACTAGACTTGCGTCTAAAATCATCCACTAGATATTTTTCCTGAAGATATTATCCAATAGATAATAAAACATACCTCGATTTTATTTTATCAGATAGAATCGTAAAAAACAAAACTTCAAAAATTGTTTCCGGTTTCGAGTTTAGTAAGATTTCTCATCTCCAAATCAACAATACAAATTTTTTCTGCTCAAAATTTTTTATTTTTCCTAGGCCCATACCGAGCCCACACAACCCAAAATATCAAAAATATATTAAATATTCAAAATATTCCAAAATATCAAAAATATAATAAAATATTCAAAATATATCAAAATATCTCAAATATATTAAAATATTCAAAATATCTCGAAATATCTAAAATATATTAAAATATTCAAAATATCTAAAATATCACAAAATTCACAAAAATCATAATAATCATGAAATTCATGAAAATCAATCAAATTAGTAAAAATAATTAAGGATTGACAGAAAGAAATAAAATACGAAGGTTCATATACAGTCCCTAAAAATAATATTAAAATAATAAAAAACGTAAAAACTCTAAAAAATTCTTAAAAATCACAAAAATTATAAAATTCACAAAAATCAAGTCAGATTAATAAAAATAATTAAGAATCAACAAAAATAATTAAAATACAAATTTTCGGGGTGTTAAATATTCTACCCTCGAGCACCGGGCCATTGATGTCACCCATATTATCCATGCTCAGATCAGGAGAGCAGCACAAGAGTGCGAGAGTCTTTTCTTTCTATCCCTCATCCAGACACTTTGTCGCTGGCAGTCAGTCCAGTCATAGGACCATGAGGAACAATCAAAGGTTAAACAACCTCTCAATGATTATTTCATTAAGAGGGTGCGAGCAGTCCCAACCCCACCACCAGTCCCTGTGCTTAGGGCATAGAGATAGGCTCTTGCAGAGCCCAGGGCTGTACTAGCAGATGAGGCAACATGGTAGGCACACATGGAGGCCCAACTGGCACAGATGACAGCCATGTTGTCTTATACTATTTAGACGTAGAGGTGGATGGCAGAGTGCTTACACCTTCCGATGAAGGACTATATAGTCCCAGACTTCCCATCGAACACTATTACTGACCCTCCCCACCTTAGGCGTACAGATGGAGATGGAGATGGAGATGGAGACGATGTTGCCCAACCCATACTAGAGGATGTTGATGCAGATGATGAGGACACAGACACTGAGGAGGCATCCATCTAGCCCTCAAGGCATTCAGGGCATTTTCTTTCATTGTATTTCATTTTCTATCATATTGTATGTTTCTTTTTGTACAATGAGGACACTATTTCCCTAAGGTTTGGGGGGTGTCTTAAACTATTTATTTTAATGCATATGTATGAGATAATATTATTGTGATTATATTATAGTATTGCCTATTTTTGGTATAATATTTTTGTGTTTTAGTACGAATATTTATGTTTGTGGCTATGTGTGTTTTTGATAATATCAATAGGAATGTATATCTTGAGGAAAGTTTCATGAAAATTTCATTCAAGATACAATTGTCATTCCGTTTCACAACATGGATCATAATAGTTAAAAGCATGATGGATAATGTTGAAAATTTTTAAAAGATAGCATGTTGCCAAAAGTAACAAGTGTGAAATGATTGCCCAATGATAGATATGAATGCAAATTGATCTTCATATTTCTATGAATCCATATGCAATCTTAAAACATGCTAAAACAATCTAGTCTTTTTTTTATACATGATGTGCTTCCCTCTTGCATGCTTGTTTAACATTGAAAATGATAAGAATTCTTGTCTAGAGGAAGTTTATGGACTGTACATGTGAAAATTTCAATTATCTTTAAAATTGTTTTTGAACTCTCTTGAGGCAAAATCCTAAATTGTACATGATTAAGAAAATGATTAAGGCATTGTTTAGACGAATTGAGCCTTTTAAGCTTACCCTAATATGATTATATCCATAGGTCCCCTTTGAAGCTTGATATATGTTTGGCCTTATTTGTTTTTCATCACCTACATATTCCTTCCCATGTAACCATTCAAATGCTTGTGAAAACATTGCATTCTTTCTCCTACCATCATTGTTTGTTGAGTGCATAATATGTAATTTCTTGACTTGAGTCCTGTGATTGAAAGGAATGAGTGCTTGTGTCAGTATGGAAGTGATTTAGAGGAACCATGAGTTGTGAAAGAAATTAGTTAAGGAAAAGAAAAAAAGAAAAAGAAAAAGAATGAGACAAGAGAAGAAAATCCAAAACCAAAATTCAAAAGGTAAAACAAATGAAAAAGAGGTTCTAGAGAGTCTAGTTATTTCACTTAGCATACCCTAGCTTTCTTATATGATGGCTTAAGTCTTAAAATCTCATGTTTTTGTATGTCAATGTTTGTGTTAATTCCTTTCCTTTTTGTTCTTTAACCCACACCAGTGGCCTTAATTATAAGTTGTTAAAGACCCTTTTGATCCTTAATTATATGTGATTTACATTAGTGGAGAGAGAGTTAAATTACAATTTTTTGGATTCTTTGATTTGCATTCATGTGTATGCTCATAAACTCATCCAGGTGAGTATGAATTGAAGAAGTTTTGTTTGCATGATTGGGGGAAATATATCTTGTATAAAAGGAAACTGTGATTGCTAGCATAATGAGGATTATGTTTGTGTGAAGCTGATTTTGAGGTAGATGCATTCTTTGAGATTTTATGCAATCATCATACACTAGTTTAGTTTAAGTGAAAGTGGAATATTGAAAGTTGTTAAATGCAGGTTAACAAGGTTGATCAATGTGAATGTACTTTTTTTTTGCTCGAGGACTGGCAAAAATCTAGGTTTGGGGGTGTGATAACTCCACAAATTATAGTTATTTGTGTCATATATTTGTGCTATATTAATTGCTTAGTCCTTGTTTTTATGCATGAATGGAAGACTTTAGCCTCATATTCATAATAATTCAATCTTGATGTCTTCCATTATGATTTTGAAGAAATATTTCCAATTCGTTGAGAAATCGAGTACATTTGTAATTGTTATTGAACTAGTGATTTCTCTATGGTAGGAAGGGCTCCAATCAAGTAAAAATTTGGAAGATTTGGACCAACATTGCAAGAAAAAGCCAAGTGCATGGATCAACTTGTCACGCCGCAGCGTAGGCATGTCAATGTCACAGCATAGGCATGGTGCATCCCCTGTTTCAGAAAGAGAGCTATGCAATTTGCACGCTGTGGTGTAGACATGTTAGTGTTGTGGCGTGGTGACCTAATTTGTACACACGCCGCGACATAGGTTGATGAATGTTGTGGCGTGACTTTATTTTCTGGGCCCTATAAATATTGTTGCATTATATTTATTTAAGGGGGGAGGTTAATGTTAGAGAGCAGCTGCTAGGTTTTTATATTTTAGACTGAAAAGAAGCATAAGCAACTAAGGTTGGAGACCATCTTCATCTTGGAGGAAGATTCAAGCACAAGGATCAACACCATTGAGCTTTCTCCTCAACTTCTTTTACTTCATTACTTCCCTTCCTATGAACATGATATATTTTGTTATATTTTTGTGCTTCATGACTAGCTATTGTGTTTAGGGTTTTCTTGGGATCCTCCTATGGATATTGAATGATTATGTAATCCTTTGAGTTTATATATATGAGTTGGTTTGGTTCAATCATATAATTCTTAATGTTCTTGAATATTTGATTAGCTTTTAAGTGATTTGATAAAATCTAATGAACCTAGACATAGGAATTTGGATTTGAGATCATAAGTATAGTTGATGCATGTTTGATTTCATTTAATTGGTTTGGATAAGTTGATTCGCTAATGAGATAGATATATACCTCTTAGCCATGCATAGTAATTGATTGAAAATATATCTTAATGTGTGGATTTTACTCCAGTTCTTATGAAAATATAGTGAATTAGGTAACTGAAACAGGGTTGATTGACCTAGACATAAGCTTTTAACTAAATTAGATTCTCAAGCTAAGCTAATCATTTCATTTATATTACTTATAAGGATTGCTTATTATCAATTGAAGGAGGAGGTGAAGAAGGATTCCATATTCTCTAATTAACATCTTTAGTATCGATTTACTGCATTTTAGTTTTTACATTTGATTTTCACAAACATTTTATAATTTGAATGTGGTTGGATAGTATTAGATAAACTATTGGTTAATATTTGGTTCGTAAGATTAACGTATTCCTCGTGGAAACGATATCCGACTCTTGGCTATGGTACAAGTGCGACCAGACCCGTGCACTTGCAGTAAGCAAAAGAGCGAACAATTGAATATAGAAAGCTCAACCAAGCCACCTAAAAGGATCATTACCCCTTGCCCTTCATTGATCAGATGTTAGAAAGGTTGGGTGGGAAATCACACTACTGCTTTCTAGATGGCTACACTAGATATTTTCAAATCTATATTGCATCGAAATATCAAAAGAAGACTATTTTCACATGTCCGTTCGGCACTTTTGTGTATAAGCAGATGCCCTTCGGCCTCTGTAATGCTCCTGGCACCTTTCAATGGTGCATGGTAAGCATCTTTTCTAATCTTTCAGAAGAGTGCATAGAGGTGTTCTTGAATGATTTTACTGTTTATGGTTCTTCCTTTGATTCATGTTTGGCTAGTTTGTCTAAGGTATTGCATACGTGCATTGAAACTAACCTTGTTCTAAATATTGAAAAATGTCATTTTATGGTAGAGCAAGGCATAGTTTTAGGCCATGTAGTATCTAGCAAGGGCATTAAAGTAGATCCTACTGAAATAAATGTGATTTCTTCTTTATGTTACCCTATATACGTGTGGGAGATTCGTTCTTTTCTTGGTCATGCAGGTTTCAACCAGCTCTTCATTAGAGATTTCAGCAAAGTAGCCATTCTGCTATCCAACCTCCTATAAAAGGATGTAGAGTTTGACTTTGATGAGAAATGCAAGAAAGCCTTCAACCATTTGAAGTAAGCTCTTACCACCCCTCATTATCCAACTGCTTGATTGGACACTCCCCTTCGAGCTGATGTGTGATGCTTCAAACTACGCAGTGGGAGCTGTCTTAGCACAAAGAGTGGGCCAAGTGCCTTACGTGATCTACTATGCTTCAAGGACTTTGGATGTTGCTCAAACAAATTACACCACTAAGGAAAAACAACTTTTGTCTATTATTTTTGCATTAGATAAATTTAGATCATATTTGCTTAGTTTTAAAGTTATAGTATTTTTTTATCATGTGGCCTTAAAAATTCTCCTAAAGAAACCTGATGCCAAGCCAAGATTGATTCAATGGATGTTGTTGCTCTAAGAGTTTCATATCGATATATATGATAAGTGTCGAGCAGAGAACTTGGTAGCTAACCATTTGAGCCGAATTGAGTAAGTTACTGACCCCCTTCCTAACCATGACACCTTCCCTGATGAGCAGCTTTTATAGCTGCAAGGTAACACTCTATGGTTCGCTAATATTGTAAATTTCTTGATTGCTAATGTCTTGCTTGCATATTCTACTAAGGCACAAATCGACAAATTAAAGAGTGAGTCAAAGTATTATGTGTGGGATGATCTATATCTATGGAAATTTTGTAGTGACTAAGTGATTAGAAGATGTGTTCCTGATCATGAATTCCATTCTATTCTTAGTTTTTTCCATGCATTTGCATGTGGTGAGCATTTTGGGCCTCAATGTACTGCTAGGAAAGTAATGGAATCTGGATTATATTGGCTAACCCTTTTTTGTGATGCGTATGTGTTTTGTAAATCTTGTGAACAATGCCAATGAACAAGAAATATCTTTCGTAGTAATGAGATACCCCAACAAACTTTGTTATTTTGTGAAATATTTGATGTTTGAGGTATTGATTTTATGGGTCATTTTCCTGTCTCATTTAGTCTTGTTTACATTTTGCTTGCTGTGACTGAGGCAAAAACCACTCAGACAGATGATTCAAAAGTTGTTATGGATTTTGTTAGATTAAACATTTTCTGCAGATTTAGCATTTTGAGGGCTATTATCAGTTATCAAGGGTCACATTTCTGAAATCGGAATATAGAGTCTTTATTGAAGAAGTATGGAGTCATACATAAGGTTTCTACACCTTACCACCCCCAAACAAATGGGCAAGTTGAGGTATCAAATAGAAAGATTAAACAAATCCTTCAGAAAACTATCAAGTCTAATAGAAATGATTGGAGCAAGCCACTTGAGGATGCTCTTTGTAACATTCTGCCTAATCAATAACACAAATCGAAGTTATAGTAACTCAATAAATCTGGTATAGTTTACATGAGAATATTGGATAATTGTTTGAAGTGAATTGAGCATAAAACTATAACACTGAATATGATAAATAACTCAAAAAATTATAAGTTAAGAACATATGTAAAATAGAAGATGAAGATTAATTTGAAAGTTTCCGAATTCAATTTCCTATGGTTTAAATTATTTCAGGAATGACTAGTGACATTTAATAACTGATAAATGTGTTTATAATTATGTGTTGAAGGATGATATTTGAGATTAAAAAGAAATCTTAAATTCTTTCTGATTCTAGAGGAAGTTTGGAGATTTAATTATAGAGGATTAAAATGTCTTTAAAAGGTAAAATGCTTTAATAGAATATTTTATTATTTTCTTTCCTAAAATATCTTTACTAATTCATTTTCTCTTTTTAAGTTTTTTGATTTCTCACTCTCACTTATCCTCTCCATCATCTTTGGTTCACTCTCGTCCTCCCTCTAGCTCGTTCCTCCCTTTTTTCTTCCTCGGTAGCTCATCCTTTATGTGGCTGCTCTCTTTCACCGTTCGTTCGCTCGCACCACCGCTCATTTTCATCTCTCTCTCGAGAGCTCGTTCCTCTCGTTCTCTCTAGTCGTTCGTTCGTCACACCGTCGTTGTTCCTTGTTGTGCGTTCGTCCGCTTAGCCTTTCACTATTGCTCCGTCGTCCCTCCTCTCTTGCTCGTAGGTTCATTCTCGTTATCACTCCCGCTGGTTCATCTTTGCAGTACCAGATCTATTTTGGATCATTTTTCTTGGTTGTTCTTTGATTCTCACTTGTTTCTTTCTCTGGTTTTGTGAGATGAAATAGAAAGAGGAAGAGCATGGAGCTATGGAAAACAAGGTAAGGGGATTTTTCTCACTTTCCTCTTCATTTTCATTTACTTTCATATATGAAATTTTGATAAGAAAGTTAGGATTTTAACTTGAGATTGAAAGATTTATATACTTGTGTTTGATTGTGAGTTGAAACCCCATGATTAGTTCTTGATTCGTAATGAAATGTTGGTTGAATAATGATTTTGAATTCCATTGGATTTGCTGGATTGATGGCATTTTGAGTGATTTGTAAATCTTTATTAATTGTAATAGTGATTTAAATTATGGTAAGAGCATAGGCAAATTGTTGCCCTGTTAGAATTTGAGTTTTAAATGTGTTGGAATTAGATTTGAAACTTGATTGGGGGTTAATTGTTAAGGCAAAATGCTACCCAAATTGAATTAGAATTTTATTCATTATTTACTTGAAATTTTGGGTGTTAAAAATGAATGGTTGAATGTTACCTAAAGATGAATAGAAAATAATTGATTAAATTGAGGTATTTTGAGGTTGAATATATGCTATTTTGAAAATGAATTTATAGAACCTTCATTTGTTAATTTTTATGATAATTTTAAGTGAATTAAGACTTGGAAAATACTTGTTGGTTATTGAATAGTATTGACTGAAAGTTTTGATGAATTTTAACACTAGGATGTTTTCAATAATGCTTGTTTTTGGCCTTGGGAAGCTTGAATCCGAGGCTATGATTTTTAAGCCATAGAGGCTTTGAGTGTTATGCTACGCAATTCACGTTATCTTGGTATAACATAATATAATGAAATGATTTATGGTTTGAATGATATTATAGTGATGAATTTGCTTATTTATGAGATGATTTCAAGATGACATTATATTCTATGAGATTGATTGATAATTTGAGGATAATATTCTTAAAGTTATTGCTTATAGTAAGATTGAATGATGAAATTGATTTTATAAGATATCAATGAATTGTACAAAGATTTGAGATTAAATGATTAAATGTCAATGTGTTGTATGATAATTTGAAATTGATTGGTGATTTCGAATATCCATGATGAGATTGATTGGATTATGCATTATGTTGCATATTTAATGATTCCATAAACAAAGAGATTTGATAAACATGATTTGATCTTATGGGTATCCTTTTTGGAATCGGGCTGAGTGGATTTTGGATATACCTTAGACTTAGGGTAAGTTTCAGAAAAAAGGTAAGAGAAATTGAGAATCTCTCTATACCATTGTAATTGAGGTTGAGGAAGACCTCCCTCTTTACTTGAGCTTCCCTAATCATCAAGTGGTAGAGGAATACTTTACTACTTGCAGTGATCTTAAATCCGGGATAGTGTGAAGATTTCTGTGCGTCTTCCCTATCCCAAATGACTACTAGTATGAGGATTTCTGTGCGTCCTCTCTATTCTGGTAGTTGTGGTCTATCTTTCTGTTTAGATTAAGAATTTATGTGCATTCTCTTTACTAGACTGAGATTGACATGGCCTAGTTACTCGGAGTAGTCCTATGTGGCAAATTGAACGTCATAAATGGGTTGAAGTGCACCAACCCGAAAGTAAGCTACTACCAAGTGGATGAATGATATTATGAGCTCATAACTTTGATTATGAGATGCAATTTGATTCTTAATGATTTAATATAAGAGATTTTATGAGACTTTCTTCATATTTCTTAAGAATGAAAATATATGAGATTTGATAATATGATTTTTGATTTACTGATTTAGGATTTAAAATTTTAGATATTTTTATAATTTACTTGATGATTTTCATATTTAAATGAACCTCTGTTTCAGGAAGAGGAAGGAATCGATTTGACTTTAGCCACCTTCCTTCAGATTACACAATAATAATTTGGATTAATTTTTCCTTGAAACAGCTGGAATTATTGTGATGACATGATTTTTATAAACTACTAAGAATTTTATAATTCTCACCCCATACACCTTAGATTTCTATGATAATTCCATGATGGACCTTCAGTGATAAGCAAGATGAAGTAAGACGAAGCTTATAGATGAAGAATTATTTAATTACTTTGATCAGATTTTGTATAATAGATCGATATAGGTATATTATGTTTAGCGATTTATTCTTGGTGTAATAATTCATTTTATATTATGTGTGTAATATGCTTCTGTTAAATGTTCATAGTTTGTATATTATTAAATTATTTATTCTTAAAAATTTTGGATATTCATAAGTAATGTACCAAATTTCTAATTACTGACGCGTAAATTGGATACGTCATTAGTGTTAGTAATTTGGGATGTTACACTCTTTGGACTTATCGGACAACCTACAAGACACCACTAGATATCCCCCTAGCGGATTGTCATTGGGAAGGCATGCCACCTATCGGTGGAAATAGAACATAGAGCATTTTGGGCGGTGAAGAATTGCAACATGGACCTAGATCAAGCTGGAGTGGAAAGGAAATTGCAATTACATGAATTAGAGGAAATTCACTTGGAGGCCTATGAGAGCTCCAAAATCTATAGGGAGAAGACCAAGGCTTTCCATGACAAGAATATTGCAAGGAAAGAATTTGTGGTTGGGCAAAAAGTTCTACTTGTTTTCCTTTTTGTGTACCGCTAATGCACTGGTTGCACAAGCAATAAAGTGTTAAATAAGATATCGTTCCCATGATGATATGATCAATTCTAATGCTAATTATTAACCAATAGTTTAAGTAATACTATTCAAGAACATTCAAATATGGAAAGGTTTGTGCAAGTTAACTAAAAGACTTAAATGTAGTAAATGCGGAATAAAAGATATTGATTAAAGAATAGGGAATCCTTTTTCACCTTCTACTTATATTGATAATATGCAATCCTCTTAAACAACATACATGAAAAGATAATTGTTAGCCTGAGAAACTAACTTAGTTAAAAGCCTATGTGTAGGTTATTTAAATATGCTTCATTTACCTAGTTCACTATGTTTCCATGAGAGCTAGTGCAAGCTTTACTCATTAAGAACGATTCTCAACAATAGCTATGCATAACCAATAGGTATATGTCTATCTCATTAGCTAATTAACTCATCCTACTAATTGAATGAAATTAAACATGCATTAACGATATCCATGGTCTCAAATCTAAATCCCTATGTCTAGTTCAAAAGATTTAATCAAATCACATTAAATGTTGACCAAACATTAAAGAACATTAAGAGAAATATGGTTAAACAAATCCAAATCATCTATATTAACTCAAAGGCTTACAAAATCACCAATATTCATAGAAAGATCTAAAGAAATCTCTATATACAGCTTATCTACTCATAATACACGAAAATCTATCATAAATAATCATGTTCACGACAATGAAGAGAAGTAAAAGGAATAAGAGAGGGAAGCTCAATAGATGTGCTCTTTGATGCTTGGATCTCCCTTCTTGAAAAAGATGGCCTCCAACTTTGCTTCCTTTAGCTTCCTTTCAACCTCAAATGTAAACCCTAGCAACTATGTTCAAAGTTCCAAAAAACTCTTTTATTGAATTGCCTTAAATCAATATTTATAGGCTCAGTTTTCACTCTCACACCGCGGCATGAACCATCTCGTGCCATGGCGCGTATTTAATTTAGGTCAACACGCTGCGACATACACTCCTTTGTGTTGTGGCGTGCTAGCCTTAGGTTTCGGTTGCATTTTTTACACAATAACTAACAAAAATAACGGTTCAAATGCAAAAACATCATGATTATCTAATCCTCGATGGATCATCTCGGATCGAGTGCACCACGACGCGGCATGAACCTGCCTGCGCTGTGGCGTGAGATGCTGAATTTCACCTTGGGCTTTCTCTTCCAATGTAGGTCCAAGTCTTCTACAAATCTTCTTCATTGGAGCCCTTCCTACAATAAAGAAATCACCAAGTTAATAACAGTTGCAAATTCACTTAATCACATAAAGAATATGCCAAATTTTCTTAAGATCATATAGGAAGATATCAACATTGAATTCAATGAATATAAGCCTAAAATCTTCCATATATACATAATAATAAGGACTAAGCATTCTATATAACGTAGATACAAGGCATAAATAACTACCTTTTATGGAGTTATCATACCCCAAACCTAGGTTTTTGCTAGTCCTCGAGTAAAACAAAATATGATTAAGTACACTCGCTTGACAAATCTTGCTTCAACATACATTCAGCATCTATTCTGAATTCCATTATCACTTAAACAACAACTAGTGTACAATGATTTTAAAGGCCTTCAAATAATGCTAATTCCACTCAAACAACTCCACACATTCACAATCTTTAGCATGCTAACATTCAAGGCCACTTTTCATGCAAATCACATCTCCCACAATTATACAAGCTAAACTTCTTCTATTTAAATCATACTTATCCGCATAAGTTTATGACCGTACATGTATATGAATCAAATAATCCACAAGATTATCTTTAAACTCTCTCTCTGCTAATGTAAATCACACACAACTGAGGATCAAAAAAGACTTCAACAGCTTGTAATGTAAGGCTAATGGTTATCGACAGAAGTAGATCAGGGAAATGATTCAATACAAACATTGAGAACCATAAACATGCTATTGCAAGACTTGAGCCTCCAACTGAAACTATTAGGAAATCCAAAAGTGAAAGATTAGAACTCTTTAGAACCATTCAAAGCTTTTTGTATTTGACTTTTCTTATTTCATTCATTTGCTTTTTTTTTTTCAACAAAGCAATGTTTTTTCTTTTATTGCATATGTTTCCTTCAAGCTCATTTGGTATTTGAACTTGCATTAACACCCCAAATCATTGGACTCACTTCAAGATATAACATGTTATATACTCAACAAACATTGATGGTAAGATGAAAATGCAATGCTTTCACATATATTAGAATGATTACATGGTAAAGAATATGAAGGTGGTTAAAAAACATACAAGACCAAACATTTATAAAGCTTCAAAGGGGTCCTAAGGATACAATTTTATCAAGATAAGCGTGAAAGACTCAATCGGTCCAAACAATGTCGTAATCATTTTCTCAATCACGCACAATCTAGGATTTCGCTTTAAGAGAGTTCAAATACAATTTCTAGGATACTTGAAATCTCAACATACACCTTTCATAAATCGTATCTAGACATGCACTTATTTCAAAGTTATAAGAGCATACGAGTGGGATCTAAATCATGCATTAACTATCGACTAGATTGTTTCAACATGCTTTTTGATTGCATATGGTTTCGCTTAAAAGAGGGCAATTCGCAAGCAATATTATCATTGGACAACCAAAACTACACTAGTGATTGGCACATTGTGATGCATTTCAATATATCTGACTTTGTGATGAATATTCAAAACATGCATTCTATTTAGCCTATGTGCATTAAAACATAAAAACTATATAATCACTTAACATTAATAACCAAAACACTATATAATCATGATAAAATATATTCATTAAAACATTAACACTATTTAAACATCATAACATGTTATGCAATCATTAATATACTATCTAAAAAAAACATGTTATAATGCTCCCCCAAACCAAAGGGAAACAATGCCCCCACTGTACAA
This sequence comes from Ormosia emarginata, assembly GCA_029884605.1. NCBI lineage: Eukaryota > Viridiplantae > Streptophyta > Magnoliopsida > Fabales > Fabaceae > Ormosia > Ormosia emarginata. The sequence continues at coordinate 8,913,355 of JAQQTP010000074.1, forward strand.
CAAAATAGCAAAATATAACATGAAAGAAATTGCCCTGTATGCAGCAGGGCTTGTCATCCTCCTCATCTGCACCATCATCACTTTCTGCATCTCCATGATATGCAGGATCCTCCTACTATAAAGGAGGGTTAGCTACTGCCTCTGGAGGGAACTCTGGAATAGGGAAGTCATCCATGAGAAGTCCCAAGTGCTCCGCCATCCCCCACTGTGTGTGAATGGTGTACTGTATAACATCCTAAATTTAATAACCATAGTATATCACCACGGTCATTAGATTTAGGCCTGCCACTTCACAGCTATGTGATTTTCATTATAACAAACTATGTATATATAAAAAATATGAGCCTCGAATGAATACATCAACATTACACCACAACTGCATTTCTCATAAATACAAAACGTACATAATATCAAAAGAAACTACTCAACTACACTAAGCTAAGCACTCCTAGCTTCTGCTTTCATTTTTGAAGTACTCGTACCTAGATTTACATGACAAAACAAACGGGGTAAGAAATCACATCTCTGTAGAAGTATTCCAATACCAGCAGTTTATACATTCATAAAGATTACACATTTACTAAATTAACACTTCAATCACAAAAGTACACAATAACAACATCTCCATCTCAGAGACAAGAAATCACCCATATAATTGCAATGTTATGAGTTTATGTCATGATAGCAACCGCCCATACAATTGTCATGTTATGCCAAGTTATGTCTAATATGCATGCCTATGAAATAACTTAAGTATGAAATTGTTACTAAGTGGCCTCAAACGCAAGAAGAGGGGTGAATTGAGTTTATAAAATATTTTCGCAAATCTTTCATAAAACCTTTGGTTATCAATTTTCATTGAAGCTATTAATGATGGAAATGAATGAATAGATGAGATAGATAGAAATTGCACTTGGATGAACCAGACAAGAGAGATAGTATTCAAGCAAATCAATAAAACAGTGCACAATATATAGAAGATGAGTTAGAAAAACAAACACAAAGCTTTATCCTGGTTCAGCCACCAATTCACTTGTGGCTTATGTCCAATCCTCAAGCAACCACTCGAGATTTCCACTATATCTTCAAGCTTGAAAGCAGGTGCTTGATAATCTTTACAAATTGGAGCACTCAACACACCTTGGGATACCTCACCCTTGTGTTTGAGCCTCTATATTCAAGGGATACCTCACCCTAACTGTTTTGAGGGATACCTCATCCTCTCTTTTCAGATTATACAAGATTTAGATGAAGGAAACTCACTCAAGAGCAGATTATACAAATTGAAGAACTATGGTATTAAGGATTCACACAACTTGAAGCTCAAAATAGGGTTTGGAAAGAAATGATGAGAGAACTCGTAGTTAATGCTCAAAGATGATTTTTAGAATGTTTTTCCAACCCTTAATCAATGCCCAATAGCATTCATTTATAGCCCAAAAGATTTTGAGACGTTAGAAGTGGTTGGGGGCATTTAATGCCATTAAAATAGCCGTTGAGAACGAGCTCTGTGATAGACCATAACCTGTTATGGCAAAGCCATAATCGGTTATGGCTTTAGTGAAAGACTTCCAACGTTTCTGACTAAGCAAAATAACCTGTTATGGGATTTCATAATCTGTGATGACATGTTTCATATTCAAATATGAAGGAATTCATAATCTATTATGAGACATTCATAATCAGTTATGAGTTATGCCATATTCGAATATGGCCATTTAAAAACAGGTGGTTACGTTTAAGAAACCAAATAATCAATTAGAAAGGAAGCCATATTCAGTTATGGCCATTTGGAGAAATACAAGTCATGTTCTGAATTTTGCTTATAATCGATTATGAATTATCTCATAATCTATTATGGCTTTCTTAGAAACATAGGATTTTCAATGAATTTCTCAACCAAGGATATCCAAAAGCTTTCCAAACTTTCTAAAACATTTTACTGAAACTTAAACACAATTTTCACAAGATGAAAACATGATTATGCAAAGCCATTTAAGAATGAGTTTTGAACCAAGAAATGAGCTTTTGTGTGAATCTGTTTTACCTTTACATATGGTCTAGGACCTAAAAGCTAATCTTGAAAAGCCCTTTGCACTTCATTGCTTCTTGTTTGTTGATCATCAAAACCAATACCGTTTCCATTCACATTTTTCCCCTTTTTGATGATGACAAACAATTATTTTGAGAAAAGCATTAGTTCAATTAAATTGGTATTCACACAAGGTATTAAATAAAACTTACTCCCCCTCTGTTTTTCAAGAGCTGACAAGTTCAGAGTTTGCATAGCTCCCCCTTGATATTGGAATCCCATAATCATTGATTTAATACCTTTTATTTACCTTTTCTCAATGACTTGCTTTTCTTCTCCCCTTTTTGTCATGATAAAAAAGATACTTCATATTTTTGACAAAGAGTGAAGAGATAGTGCAAAACAATTTCTAAGTGACATTACAAGAAAAGAAAATTTGAGCAACAATATGATCAAAACATAAAGGATTTCCACAGAGATAGTCATAATAGTCAAAGCTTTACTTGATCTTGGTGCTAGTGTTAATTTGCTTCCATATTCAGTTTATCAGCAACTCAACATGCGTGAGTTAAAGCCAACTTATGTAACTCTTCTATTTGCCGATAAATCAATTAAAATTCTAAGAGGAATAGTGGAAGATATGTTGGTACAAGTTGATAAATTCATATATCCTGTGGATTTTATTGTCTTGGATATTAAACCTAGTTGCAAGTCAATTCCTGTTATTTTAGGCCGTCCATTTTTAGCAACATCTAATGCTTTGATAAATTGCAGAAATAAAGTGGTGAAGCTAACATTTGGAAATATCACATGGGAACTCAATGTTTTTAACATATGCAAGTAACCATAGGAAGTCCTTAATGAAAAGGAGGAAGTTGAAGGGATTGAAGCCATTGTAGATGATCATCTTCAAACAAGTAGTTCTTCAAACCCACTAGAAATTTGTTTAATCAATTCATTTGATTCAGGCATACAATTAGATGATGATATTTCTAAAATATGTTCTTTACTTAATTGTACACAAGTAATGGAGTACAAGGGATGGAAGCCAAGTTTGAAGAGCTAAAACCCATGAATGATAATACGCATGAAGAAGTACCCACACTGGAACTAAAGTCATTACCGACTGGGTTGAAGTACACATTTTTGGGAGAAGAACAAAGCCTTCTAGTGGTAATTTCCTTGTCCCTTACTGGAGAACAAGAAGGTATATTAAAATAAGTACTTAAAAGGCATAAAAGTGCAATTGGATGGACATTAAAGGACATAAAAGGCATTTATCCATTAATATGTACACATAGAATACATTTAGAAGATAATACTAAAACATCTCAACAACCTCAAAGAAGATTAAATCCACATATGAAAGAGGTAGTTAGAGCTGAAGTTCTTAATTTACTTGATGTTGGAATTATCTATCCTATCTCTCATAGCCAGTGGGTAAGCCCTACACAAGTTGTGCCTAAGAAATCAGGAATAACAATGGTTGAAAAAGAAAAAAGTGAATTAATATCTATGCGAGTCTTATCCAGTTGGCGAATGTGTATTGATTTTAGAAAATTAAATGCAGTCACTAGGAAAGATCATTTTCCCTTGCCATTTCTTGATCAAATTCTGGAAAGAGTAGCAGGACATCTATACTACTATTTTCTTGATGGTTATTCGGGCTATAATCAAATACCAATTGCATTAGAGGATCAACAAAAGACCACTTTTACATGTCTCTTTAGCACTTTTGCATATAGAAGAATGCCTTTTGGCCTTTGTAATACTCCGGCAGCATTCCAAAGATGCTTGCTAAGTATTTTTAGTGACATGATTGAGCATTATTTAGAGGTTTTGATGGATGACCTGGTAGTTTTTGGAAATTCATTTGAAAATTATCTTGATAATTTGGAAAAGGTTCTTAAAAGATGCAAAGAAAAAGGATTTATGCTAAACTGAAAAAAAAATGCCATTACATGGTTACCACAAGAATAGTGTTAGGTCATGTGATATCTTTTAAAGGAATTGAAGTTGATAAGGCTAAAGTTGAATTAATTGCCCATTTGCCTTCCCCAAAAATAGTCAGAGAAGTTTGTTCATTTTTAGGACATGTAGGATTTTACAGAAGATTCATTAAGGACTTTAGTGCCATATCTAGACCATTATGTAATCTTCTGTTAAAAGATGCATCATTTGATTGGACTCAAGAATGTCAAAAATCTTTTGAAAAATGAATTGGTCTTCTGACATTGGCTTCTATCATACAATCCCCTGACTGGTTTTTGCCTTTTTAGTTGAAGTGTGATACTAGTGATTATATTGTTGGCGCTGTTTTAGGCCAAAAAAAGGAAGGTAAGCCTCATGTGATTTATTACGCAAGTAGAACTTTAAATAGTGCACAAAAGAATTATACCACTACAGAAAAAGAATTACTTGTTGTAATATTTGCATTGGATAAATTTTGATCTTATTTAATTGGTTCTTCTATTATGGTTTCACCGATCATGCTGCTATTAGATATTTGAAGTCTAAGCAGGATACTAAACCAAGATTGATGCAGTGGATCTTGTTGCTTCAAGAATTCAACATCACAATAAAAGATAAGAAAGGAGCCAACAATATTATCGCAGATCATTTGTCCAGACTTACAGCAAGCTCACCTTTTGATAACACACCTATCATTGATTCTTTTCCCAATGAATTTTTATTTTCTGTCAATTCCATGTCATGGTTTGCTAACATAGTCAATTTTCTTGTAAGAAGAAAGATGCTGCCTCAATGGATGCACTAAGATAGAGGGAAATTTTTAATAGAGGTAAAAAATTTTTATTGGGATGACCTATACTTGTTCAAATATTATCCTGAATAAATCTTTCAAAGATGTGTGCCCGATAGTGAGGTAGGTAATGTCATTAAATTTTGTCACTTAGAAGCATGTGGAGGTCATTTTTCTTCAAAGAAAACTACTGCAAAAATCTTGCAGTGTGGATTGTATTGGCCTACTTTATTTAAGGATAGCTACACCTTTTGCAAAAGTTGCGAAAATTGTCAAAAAATGGGCTCCATTTCTAAAAGAAACATGATGCCTCTAAACCTTATCCTTGTCATTGAAATTTTTGATTGTTGAGGAATTGATTTCATGGGCCTATTTCCATCCTCATTTGGATTTGTGTATATTTTGGTTGCAGTTGATTATGTATCAAAATGGATTGAGGCGATTCCATGCCGACATAATGATCATAAAACTATTCTCAAATTTTTAAAAGAAAATATTTTATGTCAATTTGGAATCCCTCGAGCTATCATCAGTGATGGGGAACACATTTTTGCAATAAACCATTTGAATCTTTAATGAAAAAATATGGCATTACACACAAAATTGCCACCCCTTATCATCCTCAGACAAGTGGACAAGTTGAATCGGTAAATAAGGAGATTAAACAAATTTTAGAAAAAACGGTTAACCCAAATCGTAAAGATTAGTCTTTAAGACTAAATGATGCACTTTGGGCTTACCGTACTACTTTTAAAATATCTTTGGGCATGTCACCCTATCAGTTAGTCTATGGAAAACCTTATCATTTGTCTATAGAATTGGAACATAAAGCATTTTGGGCCATTAAAGCTTTTAACCTAAATCTTGGTGATGCTTGCAAGTTACGTAAATTGCAATTAAATGAACTTGAAGAATTGAGAAATGATGCATATGAAAACTCAAAGATTTATGACAAGTCAATTCTAAGAAAATCTTTTGAAATTAGTCAAAAATTTCTACTTTATAATTCTCATCTACACCTATTTCCTAATAAATTGAGATCTAGGTGGAGTGGTCCTTTTGTTGTCAAACATGTGTATCCTCATGGGGCCATATACATTGAGAATCCTAGGAATGATATTGTGTTTAAAGTCAATTGACAAAGACTCAAACCATTTATGGAAAACTAAATTGATGAGGAAGAATTCATTTCTCTTTCTAATCCTTGTTATGAATAGAATTTATTCTAATTTTGTTGCCTTCTTTTTGCAGTTCTTTGTGTTCCCAGTTAAGTGGCGGATAACTGTACTTTGTGACTCTCGAGTTGGTTTGTTTTTTAGTTTTCTATAATAACGGAATTCTTCTCCTTTAAAATAGATGTCATTATCTCAAATTTAAGAAAGCATTTTCCTTCTCTTCCTCAAAATGCTCTAACAAAAATCTACAAAGCTAGATATGAAAGACTGAGACTGTTAATGCACAAGGGTATGCCAGAAGATGTACGCTAGATAATTGAAGCAAAGGTCCGTCTAGCAGGTGAGTCTTCATTTTCATTTGACTCATACATGTCAGGTCTTGGTAGAAGTTCATATTCTAAAAGAAGAAGAGCAAAAAAGTTACAAGTCTGTCACAAATGTGCACGATGGAATTGTAACAAGCAATATCGTTCTTTGGGAATGGTTTTCATAAACCAAGAAGATAAAATATTCTTCATTAAGAATGGACTGAGTAAGGAGTCATTAGATGATATCTTATTGACGCTTGAGACGCATTCTTGTGGATTTGTGCATCGTGAACATCTTAATTTGTGGAATCTCTTCAAGGACAAACAAAAACATTACAGTCTTGGGAATCTGACTCTAAAAGACCCTGTTTGCCAATTTATAAGAAAATTGGGTGGGAAGCTTATCCAAAACTCATAGAAGGCATTTAAGCCATTATTGGACATAAAATTAGAGGAAGATGTGAGCCACTATCACAACAACATGTATATATTATCTTGTTTTCCTTCTTTTTTTAAAAAAAATTGAATAAGGACGATCCGGAAGGAGTACCATGACTTTAATTAGTTGTGAAGCCTCAGCCTTTGGTTGACCCATCATTGACTTGGGTTTAGACCTTTGCACTCCAGTCTTTAAATAAGGATAGTGTACCATGCTTTGTAGAGAGTCGTTCTCAGTGTCCCAAAGTTTACTTTTTAGGCAAGCTCAGATGATGGGCAGATAGAAGCGCCACGTGTTAGCATACTCGCGTGACTATGCAACTGAGCAAGATATTGTGATTTAATGCCATGGGCTCTCCAGCGACCTCTCACTGGCTGTGGTCGTTGGTGGCAGTTGTCAGATTTATGCACTTTAATTAGTTACGTCGTAGCTCAATCCAAAATATCCCATAAGTAAGAGGGAGAAAAATTCTAAGATTGGCTGAGCCGTCTTAGTATTACTGCACTGGTATACCACCATTTGTTATTATATTTCTTTTATCTTTGTATGATTTTATTGTATTTTGGTTTTGGACAGATGATCCTTTAAGTAGGGTCCTTCAGGGTTTTCTAGACCTTTTTACCCTAATAGTTTTCTTGAAGTCTAAAATATATATATATATATATATATATATATATATATATATATATATATATATATATATATAAATCCGTGTTTCTTAATTTCAAACTTTTCTGACAACAGTCAATCTATCCTTATAGGTGCTATATCATTACTTTTTCCATTCTTTTCCTTATTTAAACACTCCATTTTCTTCATTTTCCTCCAACTCATAATCATTCAAAGGGAAGGTGAGCATAGAAATGGAAAGAGTTTTTGTTCGTTGACCTAAAAATATCTGTGTATTTTGTGGGTCTAGGTATGGAAAGGGTTTAGAGTTTGTAAACGCAACAAGCACTCTTAGTCGAACACTTACTGCGACGAATATTCATATTGTATATGGGGGAGGTTGTTGTGGGTTAATAAGGGTTGTATCACTCTCTGCATTTCTGGGAGGCAGTTAGGTTCTATGTATCATTCCTAGAGCTTTGACTCAAAAGAACATCACTGGAAAGACAATTGGAGAAGAACTTCAAGTATCATCTTTGTATGAATGAATGAAGACAATGCTTGAAAACTTTGATGCATTCATTACCTTACCAGGTAGTTTTGGTACTTTGGAAGAAATTTTTCAAATTATCTCTTGGGCAGGACATTCTGAATAGCTTGTGGTTTTAGTTGTATAACTTGAGCTACAAACATTGTATTGACATGAGACCAGTGACATTTTGAAGCTAACATGTAAGGCTTTTAGACTATAAAATTTCAAAATGATTGAAGTTTGAATGTACCTCTGGTGCATTCAAGGAAAATAGCCTTTTTAGGCAACAATAGAGGTGTTTTTGTGCAGGTTTGAACCCTAGGAACACTAGATACATATAAATCAGTTGTTGTGCTAATTATTATAGGTAATTAGTGATAGTGTTGCATGATTTTATTATGAAACATATTAGGGTGAGTAATATCATCTCTTTGTTATTGAGTAAAGAGGTGAGTAATATCCTCTTTATGTTGGTTGAACAGTGAGGTAAGTAATTCCTCTTTATGTTGAGGTAAGTAATTCCTTATCATAGTTGATGATTAGTGGAGGTGAATAATATCCTCCCTATAATTGTAGAATAGTGAGGTGAGTAATATCCTCTGTATGTGTTTATGGGTAGTGTAGGTGAGTTATATCCTCACTATGCTTGATAATTCATGACATACCATAACATATCCTAGAGTAGTTGAGATGAGTAATATCCTCCATAAGTCTGAGAGCACATGACATTCTTAATTACATTCGCTTTTAGGACTTGTATAGACATGAACATTAGACATAATAGGCATAGCATGATAATTGTATGGGCGGTTGTCACCATGATATGAACTCATGACATTGTAATTGTATGGGCAACTATGTACTTCTGTGATTGAAGTGTTAACTTAAGGGTTGTATAATCTGTATAATTGTATAAAATGATGGTATTGAAATACTTCTACTGAGAATTGTGATTTCTCACCCCGTTTGTGTTGCCATGTAAATCCAGGTACAAGTTCTTCGAAAGGGAAGAAGAAAATGTATGCAGACTAGCATAGTTTAGATGTTGTTTTGGACTGAGCTTTTATATAGTTTATATTTGTTTAGTTTGTTTTGAGTTATATATAATAGTATGCCCTTTTGTGGCTGTGATGTATATATATAATTGTTAGTATCGTGGCTCTCCATAATTATTTATTTATGTTAATATTTTGAGATTGGTTGTTAATGGTAGCATGGTCAATACTGAATATTCTTGCATAGATCAAGTCTAATAGGATATTAGAATTGGGATGTTACAGAAAGCCTTATGGAAATAAATATCTACTTATACACCTATCACTATATCAAAAATTACATAATGTTATTTATACAACTGTTTACTTATTAAAACAAACATATATACAAGATATACAAATTTAGACTAATAACTATAAAACTAAACTAATCATCAATCTTCTGTTGCTTCCTGCCTTGGATAATATTCCACCAAGATAATACTCCTTCCTACACTTGAAGCATTTGAGTGTAGAATTTCCAGCTTAACTTGTCTTATTGCCACTAGAACTTCCCCCAAAAGATTACTGCCGAGTCTGACCTCCTGCCGATCTAGCATACGATTTCTGCTGATAACGGTTGCCGCCGTTACCCTTTCCTCTTTGGAACCGTATAGGTCCAAAGTTTCTATTCCTCGCCTCACGTTGATGATCAATTTCTTCAACCTTTTGACACTTGTCCAACAATGCTGGAAACTGATCAATTTCTAAGGTTGCTACAGCTCGCTTAATGTCTAGTTTCAATCCCTCTTCAAATTTTTTGCATTTCCATTCCTCATCTGGGTGCATCTGAAAATACCTCGAACACTTAGACAAGCTTTCGAATTTTACAGTATACTCACTTATGGACATCACCCTTTGTCTCAAACTAAGGAATTCCATCTCCTTAGCATGCCGAACACTAGCTAGGAAATACTTTCCTAGAAATTTCTACTTAAAGAGCTGCCACGTTATAACTCTTCCCTCAGCTTGTATCAATCTTCAGGCTCCTGCCCACCAATCTTCTCTATCTCCTACTAACACAAAAGTTGCAAAAATAAGCTTCCGTTCATCAGTACAACTCATACCTTCAAATATCTTTTCTAGTTCTTTGATCCATAAATCAGCTTTCTCTGGGTCAAATTCTCTACGAAACTTTGGGGGATTACTTCTACGAAATTCTGACAAACTTTGAGCATCCTCATTTGCTCTTTGGTTTTGTTATACAACGACATCAGCCATTCATTGCATTCCTGCTACCGCTGCAGCCATATTCTGGTTGTCGTTGCCAACATTTCCAATTCTTACTCTAGTATTTATGCGTCCTCTTTCTCATCCAGCCATTACGTTTTCTCTTAGTTCAAACTGGACAACATAAAGAAAAGTTAAGGTCAATCTTTCAAACAATATTATTTCATTTCAGAAAACAAACACAAAGAATCACACAACATAAATAAGAGAGACTTAACCACAAACCCAAAAGACTCTAACTTGGGTTCTGATACCAACTAATGTAACACCCACCGTAGGGTATCACATTTATGTTACTTAATTACCAAATTACCCCTTTCTTTTGTAAAATATGATTTTTAATGTAAATATGAGTTATAAAATTTCTTGATATCGATAAAATAAAACTTAGCAGAATATAAAATCCTAAACAACACAAATAATTTATATCATATATACACAAGTCTTAGTACTGTCATACTTAAATATTTACAAACATAGTTCTCAAAAGTATTTGGCATTATTTAAACTAACACACTTGCCTAAGTAGAACTAGACAGCAGAACTCTCAGACGGGTCCTCCTCAGATTCCTCAGTAGGAAGGAATCCAACTTGACGCGAAGTCCTATAGACCGGTGTCTGCGCAGACGACACTACACTAATCTCCGTTGGGATGTGATACCTACCACCCCAATACTGCCTAATCAACAGCGGAAATTCGACATGTACATAAATAGTGACTATAAAGAATGAATCTCTATGAAATATTTTGCTCATGATGACCGTTAACTGTCCCTGATATATTAGTCCTTCCTCATTGGGACTAATCCTCCACGCGCTAGGTCCACCATGGAACTATAGTCTTACGTATCCGAAGAAACTCGATCTAGATGCCATCCTATCAAAACTCAGCTTCCTTAATAGGAATTTGTTCCTCTTCACCCTCTTGTTCGATACCTTGCTCGGTGTCTTTACCAAAACATAAATACAATACAAAATAATATACCAAGAGGTGAGATTATCTACGCCAATACCAACATGGTAGCATGGAGATAACACAAACAGCACACCATACATATATATCACACTATAATTACAATCATGCCCTCAACATCATTTATCATCATTATAAACAATAATTACAATCATGCCCTCATCATCATTTATCATCATAATAAACAATAATTACAATCATACCTTCAACATCATCCAATTATTTAACAGTTCAAATATCACACCGATATAAATGTTCAGATTATGCATGTGCACATAGACTCAATTTCCTACTCTATAGAGCTAAACTCAAGTCGGAGAGATTGATCAAAAAGATCTATCTGTACCAACATACCTCAGACCACGTGCCATGATTCTCATAAGTGTTTGCACATCTAGCATATACACGACAGTCTTTATCAGATCTTGATTAAGAACAGTGTCTCGGTCCGGATCATCAGTGTGTTGCATCGGTCTAACCCACGGTAGAGAAGAGCTACCAACTGCCCATCGTGAGCAACCCGCACCCCGATGCCCCCAAGATCAACAATGACTTACACTACGCATATCGCACCCGCTCAAGAGGTGTATTCTCTCCTAGGCAATTAGCCTTATCCAATCCATCGGACCTTTCCAATGCATGTATAATGCACCAAAACCAATCACAGGAAAAATTCATCATTTTCTCATACAGTGTCTATACACTGATCCAACAGTAATCCTACTGTATATTCAATCGCGTAAGCATATTATCGTGTTTTCTCAATCGCGCAACACATTTGTCGTGTTTTTCCAATCGCGTAGCGATTTTCCATCATTTTCTTAATCACGTAAAAATATTCCATCGTTTTTCAATCGCGTAGCAATTTTTTGACGTTTTTGAAATCGCGTAGCTTAACATCACATTTTTAAGTTATGTAAAGCATTTTTTACCATTTTTCCACTACGTAAAATATTTCTCAACCTTCTAAATTTCATTTCAACCTTTCTCAAATTCATATCATTTCTTGCTTTACTTTTCCATATTTTCCCACTTAAAATTTCCTAACGCGCTAAAAAATCCAAAGAGTGAGCTATACGTTAGTAAATTTCAAGTTACCAATGTATTCTCCATAATTCTAAATTAATTCTAAACTTCAATTCTTTTTAAAATAAATTGAGGTTCAAACACTTTCAACCTCTCTTTTTCTCTTATAAATGAAATTTCTATTTCTCAAGTGACAAAACATTTTGTTTCCATTTCTAAAATCCTTATTCTCATTTACTTTAAATTAATTACTTTCCATTTCTAAATCATAAGTTCATGCAAAATTTCCTCCTTTCAAACCTTCAAAACCGTGAGCACTTGGTCTTTGAAACCAACACTTCTTTTCTTTTTTCCTTTCCTTTCTAAACATTCAATTTTATCATTCATGAAAATCTTAATTTAGGAACACCTATTTTTAGGTGTTGAGGCCGTGAGCCTCATGGTCCTTGGAACCAAAATTTGTTTTCCTTTCCATTATCAAATCATGGCATATATATACATATTTATCATATCTTATAATCAAGCATACCTTAAAGCAATAAAAATCACATAAAGCATGCAAACAAAATAAATAATTTAAAGCACATAAACACCCACAAATAAATTACACAACCATGGATATGAATCCTCACATGGATTCACCATCCATCAAATACAAATTCATCTCTCACCACCATACTTGGTTGGTGAGATAGATCTCCTTCTTACCTCTTGAAGAAACCTCTAAAGCTCTTTGCTTTGCTTCCTTTTCAAGTTCTTCACGACCAAGGGCTTCTTAAACATAAAACAAACACAAGTTTATTAGCATCTAAAGCTTGAACAAGAAAGACCATGGATCAAAACATGGCCTAGAACATAAAAATGAAACAAGTAGTGAAGTTTCCATAACTCCACCTTAAAACCCTAGAACTTGATCTTGAAGAAAGTCCTTGAAGATGAATGAATTAGGACTTGGACTAAACTACAAAGTGTCTTAGATTGAGGTAAGGATGCAAGATATGTGGTTGTTTAAAATTATAGAGTGGTGGAAGGTGACTTTAGGTGCTTTGGCCGTGAGCTAGAGAAGAAGAAAAGAAGAGAAAATTTTTGTGATGCTTTAGCCTTTTGGAAATGGTAAAGATGAGTAATTAGAAAATGAAATGAATTTCCTATAGCTAAATGGTCTTCAAAAACCGAACCCCCCTTGATCTCTAGGGTTGTGTCCAAATTCATTAGCCACCATTTTGGGCATTAATAGCCATTGATTAAATCAATGGTTGAGCTTTGGTAGAAGCTTCCAAGTGATATGATCAAATCTAAGCCATTGGATCTCTCCTCCATGAAATCCTAGCCATTAGATATATCTCCAAAATGAAGGGTCAAGATTTACTCTTCATACTTTCCATCCAAGGGTTACAAAATAATTTTACAGTATACAGAGATCACTAAACAGTAGAATTATGTTATTACTGTTAAATAGCTAGAAAATTTGGGGTGTTACAGGTTTCACATTTTTCAAGATTTTTATTAGATAAAAATAAAAATTATTGTACATTTTATTATCTGTTAGACAATTAATATTGGCTTTGCTATTTAGAACAATTGTCCATTAGATAATAGCTTGTAGTAGAAATCCTATCACCTTATCAAAAGGAAATCCACTTTATGTCACATCCAATCTCCTTTATTTCAAAAGAATGATTAAATTAATCAAAAAGCACCTTAAGGAAACTTCTAAGAAATTTCCTTATGGCTTGTAGGAGAAGCCAATTCTCTCTCCCCCTCCTTGTAGCTCCACGGCAAAGTGGAGAAAAATATGACAAAATGTCACTTTTTCCATTTCACTCATCACACTTCACTTTCATTTCATAACACTTTCCTATTACTTTCTCTCTCCACGTTCCATTTTCTCTCATTTTCTCTTCTCTTCTTCTTCTCTTCTACCTCACGGCCATCACACTATTTGCTACCTCCACCATTGCAAAATTTTCATCCACTCACCTTTTCTTAATCTCCACTACATTCTAAATACTTCTCTAGTTGAAACCATTTCCAAAAGCTTCCATCTTCATCACTTTTCTTCAAGATCAAAGCTTGAAGCTTTAAGGTAAAGCTTTCAAATTTCTTTCTTTTTCTTCTCATTTTCATGTTCCTTGGCCACTCTAGTGACCAAGGATTCATCTTTTCAAAGCTTGGTTGTTGATTCTACGAAGTTTGATCCTTCTAAGCTTTCTTGGAGACTTGGATGAAATTTCAAGGAAAGCACCATCAAGGAGTGGTTTTTCATGTTCTTCCCTTAGGTAAGAGGGAGATTTACTCACTTCAACCTTTATTGGTAGTGAGGGAACCTTTGTATGTTGTTGATGGAGGAATCCATAATGGATTACTCACTTTGTATGCTTGTTTTCATGTTTTTGTGTATACTTGAGTTATATGGAAATATTGGTTGTTTTGAATGCCTTAATGATGTTGGATTGCTTGGATTAGATGAATGAAAAAATGTAGGGTTTCCTACCCTTTGGTGAGGTCATGGTTTTGGACCACATTTTGGGGGTTTGAGATTGATTTTGTGGGAATTGGAACTTAGGTGATTAGGTATTAAAGAATTGATGATTATAATGGAAAAACTTTGGGATTTCTCACCTTGGAGGCTCACGGCCAAGTGGCCCAATGATGGGTCCATGATGGAATTTGTGTACTAATTTGGGACTTAAGAAATTAGGTGATGGATAATTGATGAAATAATGACAATTTTGAGATTAGAAACCTTTGGGAGAAATTTCGGCCAAGAGGAAAATAAAATGAGATATCCAAGACAAGTTTTGTGATAATTTGAAACTTAGAGACTTAGGTTAAAAAGGAATTGATTAAGAGTAAAATAATGACGAAATAAGATGTAAATTTTTGGGTTCAATGATCCTTAGGGTCCATGCTAACAATGTGATGGAGAAATTGATTGGATTCTTGTCCTTGGGAGGTTCACGGCCTCTAGGGCTTTGTTGGCTAAGATTTACATATCAAGATGAAACTTAGGTGAATAGGTAATTTGATAAGCTATTATGGATTCATAAGATGGAAAAATGAAAGAAAGAGATTTACTTGATAACTTAGAGTGATTTTAGACTTGAGAAAAGAACACAAGTGTGAGTGAGACTTGGAAAGCCTTAGAATATATTCTAAGTGAGTATGATTAAATTCAAAGTAAAGAACTTGGCTAATTGAGAGTAGTAAAGATTTAATGGGATTTACAAGAGGATTCCCCTAGAGAGGATTAGTGATGAAAGTCTTGAAACGAAAATGTAACCTAGGGTTGAATTTCAATAACTATGTGTTATTGTTGAAGATTTAAATATGTTATGTTGTTGATAATTTCATTGGCCAGTTATGGCATGGTTATGATAAAGCATACCACTGTGAAATATACATGAATATGTTGATATTTAACTTGACTAAATTGTGGCATGAAGTTATTGAGGATTAATTATATGCCATTGTGGTATGTTCTATGAGAAATATATTGTTGATGAATATGCATGATGTGCATTGTTTTATGAGGAATATACAATTGATGAAGATACATGATGTAAATTGAGTCATCATGCATATGTGAATGTCTGTTGGACTTTGTTGGAAAGGCGATGTGTGCCTAGGAGATTGAATTACACCTTAGTATGAGTGCGAGTAGACTAAGTGTAACCCCCTAAACTTTTGGGTGAATTACCGTTGTGTCCCGAATGTACTGTTTTCTGTTTTTCAACTTTAGGATAAATGACCGTTATGTCCTTTTTGTACTGTTTGTTGTTTTTCTGTATGAAATACTATTTTATTTTACTGTCTGTGATTTTATTTGAACTTTTTGTGTGATTTGCTCTGGGACAGGAAAATAATATTTTCCGGCCTGGGAAATCTTATTTTAATTATTCGGAGCTGGGGGATCTTACTAAACCCAATTCTGAATGATACGGTTAGTAATCTTTTAATTTTTAGGATTTAACTGTGCAATAAAATAATTTTATATTATTATAATATTATTTTATTAGTCAGTACAAATAAGCGGTAATGGACCAGGAAATGTTTTGCGGGACCCACGTTTAGCGAAACAGTTAACGTTTTGGAGTAGTAGCTTAATGACTAGGCTTAATTAGTGACAAGGCTTAATGACAAGGCTTGGATTAGCCAATGAGAGCTAAGCTTGGTGATCAAGTTTTAATCCTCACCATTGATCATTTCTAAGGCTTGGATGGAGCCAACCAAAGGGACACCTCCCTTGCATGATGTCTACGGCCAAGTGCCCTTGGAGAGCCAAGAATCACTTCATTTTCTAACACTTTCTCTCTTCTCTCTCTTCCAAAAACACCAACCACCATTGATGCTACCTTGAAGGTCCATTCGCCAAGAACCCTAGTTCACCATCCAACCACCCAAAATTTTATCCCACCTACTTTTCTAAACTTAAACACAATTCTAAGAACATCTCTAGTTGAGAGTTCTTGCAAAATCCATCATCTTGAGCTTGAAAAACTACTTGAGAGATTCTACCTAGAAGGTGAAAATCCTTATTTTTCCTTTCTAAATTCTTTTTCAAAATTCTAAGCCATGATTGATCCATGGTTTAAGCTTTCTTTCATGTTAATAACTTGTAGAAATTTGTTTGAGCTTGATAGGTGTCTTGGAGGGGTGAAAACCGAAACCCTAGAAAGGAGTGAAAGAGTGTTTGTCTTCACTTAAGGTAAGAGGAAGACTTGAATCTTATCATCCTTGGGTGGTGATAAGAAAATGGAATTGGTTGTGGTTGTAGAATCCATAAGGATTCTTTTGTGTTATTCGTTATTAGCTTTCTTATTTGTGATTTGTATTAAATTGCATGTCTGCAAGCTTTAAATATATTGTATGTGTTAGAAATGCATGTATAATTAGTAAGATGTGAATAACATGTCAAGGATTGTATGAGTGTTCCAAAGAACACCAATGAAGGCTCACGACCTCAACATCAAAGGAGAACCAAAATGTTCTCATCAATTTTCCAAAAGTGTGATTTAATTAACTTAGGGGAATGGATAAGATATAAATTGTTTTAGAACAAGAAAAAAACAAATTTAAAGATTAAATGTCAATTTTATATATTTCGGCCAACATGCCAAATGTGAATGTTTTTATTTCTAAAATTGTTTTTCAACAAAGGTTAGGTAATAATGCTAAAAGAAATTTTATCACAATGAATTTCAAGGAATAAAAATGATTAGATTAAGTTTAAGGAACTAAATCTAAGAGTTTTACCATTTAAAAGAAAATACAGTAGCTTTTGTAAAATTTGTAACGTAGAGCTCATTTTATATTTTGAAGCACGTTAGTAGTTTTCAAAAGTATAATTAATTGGTTATAATATAAATAAAAGGAATTTTTATAGAAAACTTAGAAAACCATTGTTATACATTTTCTAAGCAAAATACTGTCAATTTTTGCTAAAAACAGACAAATAAGAGAGAAAAGATATCTATTATATTATATACGGTATGAAAAATATTCTACGTAGTTCAAACATATTAAATATTATTTTAATAGTGATTTTTAAGGAATTCGGACAAGAAAATGATTTAAAAATCTTACGCGATTGAGAAAACGTTTGAAAAACAGTACGCGATTTCAAAAACAGTAAAATATATTTACGCGATTTAAAAACGTTTGTAAAAACGATGAAATTTTGAAAACGCGATAAAATTTCTACGCGATTGATGAAAATAGCAGATTTTACTGTCGGGCCAAAGTGGTGGACCCGGACAGATTGTGATTAATGGAACAATATTGTCAAGTGGGACATCGTATATATTTGAAATTTTTGCCATTGAGGGCATATTTGGAATTTTTGCCATTGAGGGCATATCGAGATTTTTGCCATTGAGAGCATTTGCGTAAATACGCATATTTATACCATTGAGGGTATTCGTATTTTTTATCATGCATTGAGTTGTGCCGTTTGGTTGATAATTGGTGGATTGATTGACGAGGTGAATTACATCGTGTTGTCGGTGTGATAAGCATAGTGTGGTTCAACCTGAATGAACTTGGAGACATTAATGTGCGGATTATTCCATTTGTGGACAGTTGGTCGCTCCTATGGGCCGTGGTAACTGACAACACACTAATGGACTCGACACGCACTATACTTAATCAAGATCTTGTGAAATCTATTTAGTACAAGCCTATAGTGACACGACGTTTTGATAGTGTGCTATACCACGACGTTATGACAGTGGGCTATAGACGCAACGTGAGACAGCGGAATAGCTTGGCGGTCGATGGTACTAATAGATTTTGCGGGTCATTCTCTCTGATGTCTGTGTTTTTAGCTCCATGGAGTAGGGTTGAGTCATATTTCATATACTTTTATGTCATACATTTTAATGCTATTTATCTATAACATTTTATCCATCTGTACCATTATTTATCCGTACCATTTTATCTATCTCGTACCACTATATGTTATTGTTACGTTGAGTTCGTGTTATATTACATCCGTGTTATCTTGTATTTTTATTTATGCTATTATAGTATGTTATATTGTATGAACTGTTATACTTGTTATATTGTCGTTTTCTTATTTTACCATGTTTGTGGTGATATAGATTGTCTTACCTCTTTCTTGTATGTGTTATCTGTATATTTTAAATTATGTGATAAAGAGTTTGAGGAAGAGGAACAGCCTCTTGAGTGTGAGTATCCAGAGGAGGAGGAAGAGCAGCAAGCCGAAGATCAGTTCTACGAGCAAGAACCATCCGATCATCCATATCCATTGGATTGATTGTATGAGTATGACACTACCAGGATTCTTTGGATTCGTGCAACTTGAGTTTCACGGAGGCTCTGAAGCCTGGCGTCTGCGAGAGGATAGAGACTCGGTGATGTACGTAGGGCGTCTGACTGTGACCATACGTACGGAGTTTGATGGAGTGCCGATCTTTTCTACTTTGTTGTATTTACATGTGGAGTTACCACTATCTCTTAGGCGTCATGGGGTGGTATGTTTGATGCGCCTAGCAAGATCAGCAGCGTATCGACTGCACAGACTCGTGTCCGTAAAGGGTCGAGGCATCCTGGATATCTATCACCTAAAGTTTCATCTGAGAGTGATCCTTCAGAGGGTTAGATATTTAAGATGTGTACTTGGGCGCGTCTGCATTTGTATATATTGACCTTTTACTGCTTTGTTTACTATTTTGGTTTTTAAATATTTGTAGTTGTACATTATTTGTATAACCTATGATGGAACCATATGTATATTATGTGTGATAATAGTGTGCTTATTTTATGTTCCATGTTATTTTATCTCGTGATATTCTGTTTAGCCGGAAAAATTTTACAACCCGCATTAGTATATAATAAACGTTTTACAACTTAGGTAGATTTTATTTATCTTTATTTTATTTTCTTTATAAATGTGACATCCCCATAATGGTGTTACATTAGTTGGTATCAGAGCCTAAGTTAGAGTCTTTTGGGGTTGTGGTTGGGTCTATTTTTTTTTTGTCTTGTGTGATTCTCTCGTGATCTACTTCCGAAAGGACGTATCTAACTTTGTTTTGTTATGATTGAAGAAAGAAGATGTCTGGCGGAAGAGAAGGACGTGCGAACGTAAATCGTGCAGTGGATCCAATGATTGCGACTGCTGAAGCTATACAGCGAATGGCCGAAGTAATTACTCAGCAGAACCTAAGAGCAGCTCAACAAAAAAATGCTACTACTGATGCCTTAAATTTATCTAAATTTAGGCGTAACAATCCGCCGCAGTTTAGAGGCGAGGTTGATCTGAGAAAGCGAGTCAATGGATACAAGACTTGGAGAGAATTTTTGAAGGAATGAGATGTTCCGATGAGAAGAAGGTAACGTATGCAGCCTTTATGTTAAGGGGAGACGGAGAACATTAGTGGAGAGGAACCCGCCAATTATTGCAGACTGAAGGAACAGAAATTACATGGGAGGTATTTTCTAATGCATTTCTGGAAAAGTATTTTCCTGCGAGTGCTAGACATGCCAAGGAGATGGAATTTCTTGGTTTACGTCAGGGTAATATGACGGTGAATGAGTATGCTATTAAATTTGAGAGCTTGTCTCAGTTCTCAGATTATGCTCAAACTCGACCGGATGATGCATGGAGATGTCGGAAGTTTGAGTTGGGGTTGAGAGTGGAACTGAAGCGAGGAGTGCTATCCTTGAGAATGAATCAATGTCATGCTTTAGTTGATGCGTGTGCACGACTCGAGGAATTGGAGCCGTCACGAGATCAGAGAAATCATAACTTTGGACCAACAAGGTTTCAGAGGGGTGGTAGCAATAATAATAGTCGATTTCAGCGCAAGCCGTATTCTAGACCACCAGGGAATCAACCTCAACGATCGTCAGTCAGGGGAAGTGCTAGTGGTAATAGAGCTGGCCCGGGGGTGGCGTTCACGCCAACATGTTTTAAGTGTGGAAAGAAGGGTCATCTTTCTACTGAATACTCTATCAGAGGAACAGTTTGTTTTAATTGCAAATAGCCTGGGCATATATCTAGGGATTGTACTCAGCCAGAAAGGAAGCCAACTATGAGAAGTGTTCGTGCTACTCAGCCAAGGTCAGGAAGTACTCAATCGAGGTCAGGAGGGCGAGTATATACTATGACTGGAACGGAAATTTCTCACTCTGATGACCTTATTCGGGAGAAGGTGCCATTGGAGGTAATCTTCTGACCGTATTATATGATTCTGGTGCGACACATTCATTTGTTGCATATGATTGTGTGGAAAGATTGAAGTTGCCTGTGTCTTCTCTGAATGTTAAATTGAGTGTTTCTACACCAACTGCTAAACCTGTAGTTACATCTAAGATATGTTTGGATTGTCCTGTTGTTATCAAGGACTGTATGTTTTCGGTCAACTTGATTTGTTTGCCTCTTGTTGAGATAGATGTAATCTTAGGGATGGATTAGTTGTCTTCTAACCATATCCTTATAGACTGTGCAAGCAAAACTATAGTTTTTCCTAAGGAAGAAAAGTCTTGATTCTTGACTGCTGTTAAAGTCAAGTCATTGTTAAGAGAGGGAGCACAGGGATATATGTTATTGTCTTCTCTAGAAGTCAAGAACGAGAAAGATGTGAATACTATTCTTGTTATCAATGAGTTTCCAGAAATTTTTCCTGATGACGTACCTGGTTTGCCACTTGAGAGGGAGATCGAGTTTTCAATTGATTTAGTACCAGGAGCAGGTCCTATCTCAATTGCGCCATATCGAATGTCGTCAGCAGAGTTGGTGGAGCTGAAACAACAATTAGTGGATTTGTTGGAGAAACAGTTTGTGCGACCTAGTGTTTCACCATGGGGAGCGCCAGTACTTTTGGTCAAGAAGAAAGATGGACCTTCTCGACTTTGCGTGGATTATCGTCAGTTAAACAAGGTGACTATCAAGAATAAATATCCGCTTCCAAGAATTGATGATTTAATGGATCAGTTGAAAGGAGCGGTGGTATTTTCTAAAATAGATCCGAGATCGGGTTATCATCGATTCGTGTTAAGGGGGAGGATGTACCCAAAACAACTTTTCGAACTCGTTATGGACATTATGAGTATCGTGTAATGCCATTCGGGCGACGAATGCTCCCGCCATATTCATAGACTATATGAACAGATTTTTTGTCCGAATCTAGACAGATTTGTCGTTGTTTTTATCGATGACATTCGATCTATTCTCAATCTAAGGAAAAGCATCTTTGAACATCTCGGTATTGTTCTTCAGATTTTGAAAGAAAAGCAACTGTATGCGAAATTAGCGAAGTGTGAATTCTGGTTGGAGGAAGTCCAATTTCTCGGTCACGTGATCTCCAAAGAAGGTATTACGGTAGGCACATCGAAAGTGGAGACTGTTTTATAGTGGGAAAGACCTAAGACGGTGATAGAAGTTCGAAGTTTTGTTGGACTTGCTGGATATTACCGGAGGTTTATCGAGGGTTTTCCTAAGATTGCTAGACCGCTTACACAGCTCACGAGGACAAGTCAAGTTTTTGAGTGGACGGAAGAACGTGAAGCCAGTTTCCAAGAATTGAAGAAGTTAACAACTGCACCAGTGTTAATTTTACCGGATTCTAAGGGAACTTTTGATGTGTATTATGACGCTTCTTACCAAGGGTTAGGATGCGTATTGATGCAAAATCACAATGTTGTGGCGTATGCTTCTCGACAGTTGAAGGTTCATGAGAGGAACTATCCAACACATGATTTGGAATTGGCCGCAATGGTTTTTGCTCTGAAGGTGTGGAGGCATTTTTTGTATGGAGCGATGTTCAATGTCTTTAGTGATCACAAGAGTCTAAAGTACTTGTTTGATCAGAAAGAATTGAATATGAGGCAAAGGCGATGGTTGGAATTCTTAAAGGATTATGATTTTCAACTCCAGTACCAATCAGGAAAAGCTAATGTGGTAGCTGATGCCTTAAGTAGGAAGGTGCTTAGTGTTTTGGCAATGATGATAAAGGAGGAGGAATTGATTAATAAATTCTGAGATCTATGGTTGTCAGTGGAGTTTCTGCCTGGAAGAGTTCGCCTATGTAAGGTCGTGATCATAAATGAATTTCTTGATGTAGTCCGAGATAAACAGAAGGAGGACCCGTTTTTACAAAATGAGAGGGAATTGTTAAAGCAAGGTCATAAGTCGACGGTAGAGGAAGGAGCAGACGAAATTTTAAGGTTCAAAGGAAGAATCTGTATGCCTGATGATTCTGAACTGAAGAAGGGGATCCTAGATGAAGCTCATACTAGTGATTTGAGTTTGTAACCAGGAATGACCAAGATGTATCAAGACTTAAAGGAGTTATTTTTGTGGCCAAGGATGAAAAGAGACGTAGCGGAATGTGTGGAGTCTTGTCTGGTTTGTCAGAAGATGAAAGTAGAACATCAGAGACCAGTTGGTATGTTGCAACCGTTAGCTATTCCAGAGTGAAAGTGGGATAGTATCTCAATGGATTTCATTACTGGATTGTCGAAGACGAGGAAAGGTCATGATTCGATATGGGTTATAGTCGATAGGCTTACGAAGTCGGCTCATTTCTTGCCAATTAATATTAAATATTCATTGGAAAGATTAACCCAGTTATACATCAATGAGATTGTTAGACTGCATGGTGTGCCTACATGTATAATTTCTGACAGAGATCCGAGGTTTACATCGAGGTTCTGGCAAAGTTTACAAGAAGCCATGGGAACTAAGTTGCGGTTGAGTTCAGCTTATCATCCGCAAACTGATGGTCAAACAGAGAGAACTATACAGTCTTTGGAAGATCTGTTGCGAGCTTGTGTTTTGGAGCAACGAGGAAGTTGGGATGAATTTTTATCTTTGATAGAATTCACCTACAACAATAGTTTTCACTCAAGCATAGGGATGGCACCCTATGAGGCGTTGTATGGAAGGCGTTGTCGAACACCGTTGTGTTGGTATCAAGATGGGGAAAGTATGACTATTGGACCAGATCTTGTACAACAGACTACGGAGAAGGTAAAAATGATACAAAATAAGATGAAGACGACGTAAAGCAGACAAAAGAGTTATGCTGATAAGCTAAGAAGACCTCTTGAATTTGAGGAGGGTGAGCATGTATTTCTAAGAGTGACTCCTACGACCGGTGTCGGAAGAGTTATTAAATCTAAGAAGCTTACTCCTAAGTTCATTGGACCGTATCAGATTATCCGTCGAATAGGTCCTGTAGCATATCAGATTGCTTTACTGCCTTTTCTATCCAATCTGCATGATGTATTGACTGCGGGATTTAAGGATGCAAACCTAAGTGCAGGTTGTCTCAAGTAGTAAATTTCTCGGGAGTCCGAGGTCGATCCACAGGGAATTGATGAAGAAAAATTAATTGAGGTAAGAAGAGGATTTGTCACAACACCAAAAGTAATAAAACAAGTTTACAAATGAATTTAAGGGCTTGCTTGGGTTAGGAGATCCACTCTTAGTAATAAATTAAAGGTAAGATTATTTCTCTTTTTAACTCAATTGAAATCCACACACAACGGAGGTTCCAATCGGAAAATATAACATTCAAAGTTCAATTATATATGTAATCATATAATGATTCCTTTAATTATCTACCAACATTTGTAAATGAGTTCAAGCATTCACTGTGCCAATCCTATTGTCTACAATAAATCAAGATCTCCATTAACAACGAAGGTTTCTAAATTGATTGGAAACAAAATACAACACATATAATGTTTATTTAATAATATATCATTTAAGCACAAGAAATAAAATAATCCAACCTTCTTTCATTACCAAGAGCTTCACTCTTTCACCCAAGCAAGATGAAGATTTAGTTACTCATAGATAAGAAGAAAGAAAGAGAGAAGAAGAGAAAGATGAACATGACTTCAATTTAGAACAAGAGAAAATTACAACAAAGGAAAACAATAAACAAGCATAACCTTAACTTCTACAAACTAAACGTAACACCAAGTGTCTAACTCCCCTACATCCAGCTCATGGTGCCTTTTATAGAGGAGTAGGGATACAAAATGACAACGAGAATGATTAAGAGTAGGTGGATGAGTGGGTGGAGTGGTTGGATGATTGGATGAGTGGTTGGATGATTGGATGAGTAGTTGAATTATTGAGATTCTTTGTCTCCGAAATAATTCACTACTTAAGGTCATTGATGCTGTCATCAAATGGAAAAGTCATCTTCATGAAAGTTGTAGGAAATTGTCTAAGCTTTCCAATGGCTCTTGAATCACCTAAAAATTCGTCCTACAGCCCAAGATATGACCCAATTACTGCAGACTGTTTAGGCCCAGTTTCAGCACCTCTGTTTTGACTTTCAGACCCAATATCACTATTAAGGAGCCCGAATCAAGTTTTGTGTTCAACATGAAAGTTTTAGATCTGGGTCTTAACTTTCAAATATCTAAATTTCAGCCCAAAATAATTATTGCAACCCGCGTTATGCTCTAATTACTGTACACTATTTAGGTTTCAGACACAAAACTCGTATTCTGTCTTCCACGCCCAATTAGCTCCACTAGATGTCTGATTGAGACTTTGAGCTCTTCATCAAAGTTGTAGAGCTCTCTCTTATCTTTCCTACAAGATAAAATTCATAATTATCAGACATTTAGAACTCAAGATATGGCCGAAATACAGAAACAGCGTAAGACCAAAATAGTGCTGAAAAAATCAATTAAGTCCAATTTGAGTCCAAACTTACAAAACATAACTAGGCTTAATCAATTAAGTACATGGAGAGTGTAAATGACTAAAAATGAGGGCTTATTAATGTATAAAATATGTGATCATCAAATTCCCCCACACTTAGCTTTTTGCACTTGTGGGCAAAACACATAAGACCAAAGTTAGGAGACAAAGAAAAATGACACAGACTCAAAAGCTAAAAACTCTAAAGACTTGATGAAGCAAGAAGAGTAGCAAGAAATTCAAGGGATCAAAGCATTAATGAGGTAACATTTCTTCACATCTCAAACTAATAAGTAAGGAAACTTCAGTTGAAAAGAATGAATCAAGAATGATATATCCTTACAGAATTCACTCTCAAACTCTCAAGTGTTTAAAAGGTAAGTATTTCACTCTATTCAACCCATGAACAATTGCACTACCATAAGCTTGCTTATCTTCTACTTCTCCGCTACTCAAAACACATGCATACAAAAATCAAGAGGACTTTATTCAAGGTTGTAATGGGGTCATGGTAAAGTAGAGAAGATAATATGGATATGAAAAGATAAATACCAAAGAGAATAAAAGAGCATTATGGTACAGTTAGAGTGGAGAAAATGTTTGAGAACATTCATCATAAAGGACAATCACCAATATTTGACTAATGTTTTGTTGAAGATCAATCCCAAATTGGTGAATTGAATTCATTGTTAGACTTGAACATTCTCCTTTTCTTCCCGTAGTTTCCAAGCATCCACCTTTATTCGATAATCCTTTGATTGCAACGGTGGTTAATAATTTTTTTTTTCATTTTGCACACACACCCCCACACTTATTCAAGAACAAGGTCAATGCTCTCTTATTCCCTAAGGTTGGGTAAAAACATATTTTTTTCTTTTTTTTTGAAGGATGAAATGAGCTTAAAACAAGGAATGATCAAACAAGTTTAAAGGGGTTACACAATGGAAAATATACAAGGATGGCTATTTGGTCAAAGTAGCTATTTCAAAATGCCTCAATCATATTAATGTATGCATGTGAAAATGTAGCCTCAAAAAGAATCAAAGCAAGTTCTAGAATAACAATTCCATGAGTGAAAATCACACAAGAAAGAAGAGAATGACATAGATATTCAATCCATTCATCATAGGCTCAAAATCTCACAAGGCATATTTCTATCATTCTTAATCCACCAATTCAACATCCATAACCAAGCATGTGAAATTTAAGAAAGAAGATAATTTATTCAATCATGCTATGATTCCTGAATTTCAATTGCTTCCAAGGCTGTGAGAGTGCATTCGCTTGAATCTTTCAAAGGAAATCAAAAGACAAAAACTTTGTTACTTCCACAAATTAATACTAATTAATTACTACCTAAAAACTCCTTACTCTGCCACTAATTAAGATGCGTCTCAGAAGTAAAATTACTCCTTACTCTGCCATCACTAATTGGTTTAGGAAGTCCATGACAATCATATCATACTTCCCAAACAAAACAAAACAAAATTTTTTTTTTAGGTCAACTATCCTTTCCCCCCAACTAGATCACAACATTGTCCTCAATGTTAAAATATAGATGAGTAAAGGCTAGAAGATATTACCTGTTGGAGAAATCTGACACAAATCTAAACAAAAACAAAGTACGATAAATAAAATCAAAAGTAAAGAAAAGCTATAAACGAAGTGTCAATTCTGGCTCATTTTTCATCTTGTTTCCCTCTCTCGCCTCCCGCCGACCAATCTATCCGAGTTATTTTGGATCAGATCAAAGATCAAAGGTAAAGGAATATAATAGCAAATGATGACATACCTGTTTTTTTTTTTTGGTGACTTCAAGAAAACCATCAAAGGGTAAAGAAGTCTAGAAATCCCCTGAAGGACCCCGTTCAAACTTTTTTCTTTTTTTTTTTCATTTTTTTCATTTTTTTTTTCATTTTTTCATTTTGTTCATTTTTTCATTTTTTTCAAAAAGAAAACATGAAAAAGAAGAAGATAATATTCAAATTGTTGTGGATGTGGCTCACATCTGCCTGCGGTTTCATGTCTCGTGCCCGCTTTTTTCCAATTTGCCACTTAGTCGTCAAGACTCGTAGTGTTTTTAACTTCATTTGACGTCGCGTATTTTTTTTGAAAATTGAGCCCAACTTTTTGACAATTTTCTTTTGCAAAAAGTATAGTGTGGCTGCAAGAACTTGTCAAAATTATAACCCGAAGTTATTACTAAAGGATCGTCTCATGTCCAAAACCAAAATACAAAGCAAAATCATACAAAGATAAAAGAGATATAATAGCAAATGATGACATACCCTGTATGTACAAACTTTCATGGCGTATCTTTATATACGCTCAAGGGCGTCATGAGTGTTTAAAGAGTGGCATATCTTTATACATAAAACACTTGCGTGTCACCAGTGCAGTAGACACTCATAAACATTTTTTTTTTTTAGAAAAACAACGTGCAAAGGTCCACCTAAGTCAAGTCAATGACGGGTCACCAAAGGTGGGCTCCACAACTAATTAAAGCCATAGTACTCCTTTAGGACCGCCCTTGTTCAAACTTTTTTTTTTTTTTCTTCTTTTTTTTCATTTTTTTCATTTTTTTTCATTTTGTTCATTTTTTTTCATTTTTTTTCAAAAAAAAAAACATGGAAAAGAAGAAGATAATATGTACAAATTGTTGTGGATATGGCTCACATCTGCCTCTCGGTTTCACGTCCCTTCAGAATCCGCTTAAACGCCTTCTATGAGTCGAGGATAAGCTTCCCATCCAATTTTCTTATAAATTGGCAAACAGTGGTCTTTTAGAGTCGATTCTCAAGACTGTAGTGTTTTTTCTTCATCATGATTGCAGGATTTAGAGGCATCATGTTTTTTTTTAAAATTGAGCCCAACTTTTGACAATTTTCATAACTTTTGCAAAAAGTATAGCAGTCTTTAAATAAAGTGGGCCAATAAAATCTGCATTGCAAGATTTTCGCAGCTATTTTCTTTGAAGAAAAGTGACCTCCACATGCTTCCGAGTGACAAAATTTAATGACACTACTTACCTCACTTGTTGGGCACGCATCTCCGAAAGATTTGGTCAGGACAATATCTGAACAAGTATGAGTCATCCCAATAAAATTTTTTTACCTTTGTCAGAAATTTCCTTCTATCTTGGTGCGTCCATTGAGGCGACATCTTTCCTTCTTGTTCTTCAGTAAAAGACGAGGAAATTACCATAGGAAAGCTTTGCTTTTCTCCCAAAAATGTGTAATTCAACCCAGCAGGTAATGGCTTTATTTCCGATGTGGGTACTTCTTCATGGGCATTATCATTTATGGGCTTTAGCTCTTCAAATTTTGGCTTTCTTCCTTTGTATTCTATTTCCTCTGTACAATCAAGCAAATCAAATGAATTAATTAAACAAACTTCTAATGGGTCAGAAGAACTCCCTTTTTGAAGATGATCATTTATAATGGCTTCAATTCCTTCAACTTCCTCATTTTCATCAAGGACTTCATGTGGTTGCTTGCACATGTTAAAAACATTGAGATCCAGTGTCATATTTCCAAATGTTAGCTTCACCACTCCATTTCTGCAATTTATCAAAGCATTTGATGTTGCTAAAAATAGACGGCCTAAGATAACAGGAATTGACTTGCAACTATCAATCATAGGTTCAGTATCCAAGACAATGAAATCCACAGGATATATGAATTTATCAACTTGAACCAACACATCTTCCACTATTCCTCTTGGAATTTTAATTGATCTATCAGCAAGTAGAAGAGTTACAGAAGTTGGTTTTAACTCACCTAAGTTGAGTTGCTGATAAACTGAATATGGAAGCAAATTGACACTAGCACCAAGATCAAGTAAAGCTTTTTCAATTTTATGTTCTCCAATAATGCATGAAACTGTAGGACAACCAGGGTCTTTATATTTCAACACATTATTATTCTGAAGAATGGAGCTTACCTGTTCAGTCAAAAATGCTTTCTTTTTCACATTTAATTTCCTTTTAACAGTGCACAAGTCCTTCAAGTATTTAGCATAAGAAGGAATCTGTTTGATAGCATCTAACAGAGGAATATTGATTTTCACTTGTTTCAAAATTTCAAAAATTCCAATGTTATGGTCCAATTTCTTTGGATTTTTCAATGCTTGAGGAAATGGGGGTGAAGGCGAGAGTTTGGTCTCCTTTTGGTCAACTTCTTCATTTTCTTGGGGAATTGGTTCATCTTCTTTCTCACATGGTTCAGGAATTTGTTTTTCAACAACCTTTCCACTCCTAAGAGTTATCACTGACTTGACTTGGTCCATTTGTTGATTTTCTGAACTCCCCTCATTTATACTGTACTGACCTTTGGGATTTGGTTGAGGTTGAGAAGGAAATTTTCCTTTCTCGTGAATGGTGAGAGCATAAGTAAGTTTGGCAAGAGTGTCTTTTATGTCATTCATGGTTTGATTGTTTTGTTTATTAATGGCCTCTTGCTTTTCTATGAATGCATGCAGTGTTTCTTCAAGGTTTTTCCTATATGGTGGGACATAAGGTGCATATTCTTCAGAATTTTGAGAGTCTTGTTGTGCCCGAGGAGGTGGTGGTTGCACGAATTGTGACTGAGTATTATTCCTCCAACTGAAGTTCGGGTGATTTCTCCATCCCGGATTGTATGTATCTGAAAAAGAAGAAGTAAATGGCTTGTTAAAATTATTCATTGCATTTATCTGCTCATGTACAACTTCTTTAAAAACAGGAATGTTAGGACATTCGTGTGTTGAGTGTCCTAAGTCATCACAAATACCACAAATTTCTTCATTTTGCACAGATTTAATTTCTTTTGCTTTTCTTAATTCCATGGCTTCAACCTTTCTAGCCAAACGGGCAAATCTAGCATTTAGATCTTCCTCTTGACTAAGGTGATATTTTCCTTTATTAGCACTTGCAAAATTAGATCTAATTGAATTTTCAGAAGTACAATGCCAAGATTGAGAATTTTCAGCCAACTGGTTCAAATAGTCTAAAGCTTCATCAGGTTCTTTATCAAGAAACTCACCATT
Organism: Ormosia emarginata; assembly: GCA_029884605.1. Classification (NCBI taxonomy): domain Eukaryota; kingdom Viridiplantae; phylum Streptophyta; class Magnoliopsida; order Fabales; family Fabaceae; genus Ormosia; species Ormosia emarginata. The sequence goes on from JAQQTP010000074.1 coordinate 8,943,691, forward strand.
GCACATTGTTTCCACAAATTGTTTAGTTTTAGGAGTTAAACCTTCATAAAAGAAGCTTATAGTGTGCCATTTTTCAAAACCATGATGTGGGCAAGAATTTAACAAATCTTAAACCGTTCCCAACATTGAAAATATACTTCATTTGAATTTTGGAAAAAATTGTGGATTTGTCTTTTCATAGCATTGGTTTTATGTGTTGGAAAAAATTTCTTTAAGAACTCACCTATGCGTTTCTTGCCATGTGCCAATTGATCTTGGATTCAAAGTGTTAAGCCAAGATTTTGCTTTATCTTTTAAAGAAAAAGGAAACAATTTAAGCTTAACAATCTCTTCAAATGCAATTTTGATCATTGAAGGCAATACATACTTCTTCAAATTCTTTCAGATGTAAATATGGACTTTCAGATTCTAAACCATGAAAATTAAGAAGTAAAGAAATCATACCTGGTTTGAATCTAAAATTGTTGGCATTGAGTGGAAAGATAAAACATGATGGACTAGAATTTCGAGGTGGTTGCAAATATCACGCATGGTTCGCAACGGTTGATTTTCATGTTCATCATGTACACTTTCATTGTTAGCCATTGTGCCAATTGTGTGTGATTGTGATTCAAACAAATCAATATATAAAGTACTGGGTTAATTTTAACTAAACGACTAATTTAAATCACGATACCAATTAAGCATAAATACATAAATAACTATAAATAAATAAACAAAAAATAATGTACAAGCTGGTGGTGTAACCCACCATTAAATATATAACAAAGGTGGGGTAATAAACCAACCACCCAAAAATAAAAATAAAAATAAAAATAAAAATAAAAATAAAGTGCAGAAAATTAAATAATGTAAAAGTAAAAGGGAGAGTTTCCCCCACAAAGTTAGTGCGTAAAATAAAAGGGAGAGTTACCCCCAATCGACAAAAAAAAATGATGAAAATAAATAAATAAAATTAAAAAGCAAAAATAAATGACATAAATATAAAAGTTAGAAAGTTAGTATGTTAGCAAGTTAGTAAGTTAGAGTTAGATAGTTAGAAAGTTAGAGAGTTAGTAAAGAAACCAAAGGATCGGCAAGCCGATCTTTTGCTCTGGTGAGGGAGAAGAGAGAATAGATTTTATTAAAGAAAACGAACCTCAATAAATCAAAACTTCAAATCAAGTCCCCGACAACGGCGCCAAAAACTTGACTGCGGGATTTAAGGATGCAAACCCAAGTGTAGGTTGTCTCAAGTAGTAAATTTCTCGGGAGTCCGAGGTCGATCCACAGGGAATTGATGAAGAAAAATTAATTGAGGTAAGAAGAGGATTTGTCACAACACCAAAAGTAATAAAACAAGTTTACAAATGAATTTAAGGGCTTGCTTGGGTTAGGAGATCCACTCTTGGTAATAAATTAAAGGTAAGATCATTTCTCTTTTTAACTCAATTGAAATCCACACACAACGGAGGTTCCAATCGGAAAATATAACATTCAAAGTTCAATTATATATGTAATCATATTATGATTCCTTTAATTATCTACCAACATTTATAAATGAGTTCAAGCATTCACTGTGCCAATCCTATTGTCTACAATAAATCAAAATCTCCATTAACAAAGAAGGTTTCTAAATTGATTGGAAACAAAATACAACACATAAAATGTTCATTTAATAATATATCATTTAAGCACAAGAAATAAAATAATCCAACCTTATTTCATTACCAAGAGCTTCACTCTTTCACCCAAGCAAGATGAAGATTTAGTTACTCATGGATAAGAAGAAAGAAAGAGAGAAGAAGAGAAAGATGAACATGACTTCAATTTAGAACAAGAGAAAATTACAACAAAGGAAAACAATAAACAAGCATAACCTTAACTTCTACAAACTAAACCTAACACCAAGTGTCTAACCCCCCTACATCCAGCTCATGGTGCCTTTTATAGAGGAGTAGGGATACAAAATGACAAGGAGAATGATTAAGAGTAGGTGGATGAGTGGGTGGAGTGGTTGGATGATTGGATGAGTGGTTGAATGATTGGATGAGTAGTTGAATTATTGAGATTCTTTGTCTCCGAAATAATTCATTGCTTAAGTCATTGATGCTGTCATCAAATGGAAAAGTCATCTTCATAAAAGTTGTAGGAAATTGTCTAAGCTTTCCAATGGCTCTGGAATCACCCAAAAATTCGTCCTACAGCCCAAGATATGACCCAATTACTACAGACTATTTAGGCCCAATTTCAGCACCTCTGTTTTGACTTTCAGACCCAATATCACTATTAAGGAGCCTGAATCAAGTTTTGTGTTCAACATGAAAGTTTTAGATCTGGGTCTTAACTTTCAAATGTCCAAATTTCAGCCCAAAATAATTATTGCAACCCGAGTTATGCTCTAATTACTGTACACTGTTCAGGTTTCAGACACAAAACTCGTGTTCTGTCTTCCATGCCCAATTAGCTCCACTAGATGTCTGATTGAGACTTTGAGCTCTCATCAAAGTTGTAGAGCTCTCTCTTATCTTTCCTACAAGGTAAAATTCATAATTATCAGACATTTAGAACTCAAGATATGGCCGAAATACGTAAAAAACAGTAAGACCAAAAAATAGTGCTGAAAAAATCAATTAAGTCCAATTTGAGTCCAAACTTACAAAACATAACTAGACTTAATCAATTAAGTACATGAAGAGTGTAAATGACTAAAAATGAGGGTTTATTAATATATAAAATATGTGATCATCATGTATTTCATGTATCCCAGTTAAGGAAGTATGTTCCGGATCCGATGCATGTTATACAACCAGATGAAGTACAGCTGAAGGAGAATATGACTTACGAGACTTTACCTGTTAGAATAGAGGACAGAAAAGTAAAGCAGCTTCGAGGGAAAATGATCGAGCTGGTGAAGGTCATATGGAACGATGTGACAAGTGATGTTACCTGGGAGTTGGAAGACAAGATGAGGGAACAATATCCTCATTTGTTCTGAGGAATAACGAATTTCGAGGACGAAATTTTTGTTTATTGGGGAGAGTTGTAACCCCCTAAACTTTTAGGTGAATTACCGTTGTGTCCCGAAAGTACTGTTTTCTATTTTTCAATTTTAGGATAAATGACCGTTATGTCCTTTTTGTACAGTTTGTTGTTTTTCTGTATAAAATACTGTTTTATCTTACTGTCTGTGATTTTATTTGAACTTTTTGTGTGATTTGCTCTGGGACAGGAAAATAATATTTTTGGGGTGGGAAATCTTATTTTAATTATTCGGAGTTGGGGGATCTTACTAAACCCAATTCGAATGATACTAAGTTAGTAATCTTTTAATTTTTAGGATTTAACTGTGCAATAAAATAATTTTATATTGTTATAATATTATTTTATTAGTCAATACAAATAAGTGGTAATGGACCCGGAAATGTTTTGCAGGACCCACGTTTAGCAAAACAGTTAACGTTTTGGAGTAGTAGCTTAATGACTAGGCTTAATGACTAGGCTTAATTAGTGACAAGGCTTAATGACAAGGCTTGGATTAGCCAATGAGAGCTAAGCTTGGTGATCAAGTTTTAATCCTCACCATTGATCATTTCTAAGGCTTGGATGGAGCCAACCAAGGGGACACCTCCCTTGCATGATGTCTACGGCCAAGTGCCCTTGGAGAGCCAAGAATCACTTCATTCTCTAACACTTTCTCTCTTCTCTCTCTTCCAAAAACACCAACCACCATTGATGCTACCTTGAAGGTCCATTCGCCAAGAACCCTAGTTCACCATCCAACCACCCAAAATTTTATCCCACCTACTTTTCTAAACTTAAACACAATTCTAAGAACATCTCTAGTTGAGAGTTCTTGCAAAATCCATCATCTTGAGCTTGAAAAACTACTTGAGAGATTCTACCTAGAAGGTGAAAATCCTTATTTTTCCTTTCTAAATTCTTTTTCAAAATTCTAAGCCATGATTGATCCATGGTTTAAGCTTTCTTTCATGTTAATAACTTGTAGAAATTTGTTTGAGCTTGATAGGTGTCTTGGAGGGGTGAAAACCGAAACCCTAGAAAGGAGTGAAAGAGTGTTTGTCTTCACTTAAGGTAAGAGGAAGACTTGAATCTTATCATCCTTGGGTGGTGATAAGAAAATGGAATTGGTTGTGGTTGTAGAATCCATAAGGATTCTTTTGTGTTATTCGTTATTAGCTTTCTTATTTGTGATTTGTATTAAATTGCATGTCTGCAAGCTTTAAATATATTGTATGTGTTAGAAATGCATGTATAATTAGTAGGATGTGAATAACATGTCAAGGATTGTATGAGTGTTCCAAAGAACACCAATGAAGGCTCACGACCTCAACATCAAAGGAGAACCAAAATGTTCTCATCAATTTTCCAAAAGTGTGATTTAATTAACTTAGGGAATGGATAAGATATAAATTGTTTTAGAACAAGAAAAAAACAAATTTAAAGATTAAATGTCAATTTTATATATTTCGCCAACATGCCAAATGTGAATGTTTTTATTTCTAAAATTGTTTTTCAACAAAGGTTAGGTAATAATGCTAAAAGAAATTTTATCACAATGAATTTCAAGGAATAAAAATGATTAGATTAAGTTTAAGGAACTAAATCTAAGAGTTTTACCATTTAAAAGAAAATACGTAGCTTTTGTAAAATTTGTAACGTAGAGCTCATTTTATATTTTGAAGCACGTTAGTAGTTTTCAAAAGTATAATTAATTGGTTATAATATAAATAAAAGGAATTTTTATAGAAAACTTAGAAAACCATTGTTATACATTTTCTAAGCAAAAATCTTGTCAATTTTTGCTAAAAACAGACAAATAAGAGAGAAAAGATATCTATTATATTATATACGGTATGAAAAAATATTCTACGTAGTTCAAACATATTAAATATTATTTTAATAGTGATTTTTAAGGAATTCGGACAAGAAAATGATTTAAAAATCTTACGCGATTGAGAAAACGTTTGAAAAATAGTACGCGATTTCAAAAACAGTAAAATATATTTACGCGATTTAAAAACGTTTGTAAAAACGACAAAATTTTGAAAACGCGATAAAATTTCTACGCGATTGACGAAAATAGCAGATTTTACTGTCGGGCCAAAGTGGTGGAACCGGACAGATTGTGGAACAGTATTGTCAGGTGGGACATACTGTATATATTTGAAATTTTTGCCATTGAGGGCATATTTGGAATTTTTGCCATTGAGGGCATATCTGAGATTTTTGCCATTGAGAGCATTTGCGTAAATACGCATATTTATACCATTGAGGGTATTCTGGTATTTTTTATCATGCATTGAGTTGTGCCAGTTTGGTTGATAATTGGTGGATTGATTGACGAGGTGAATTACATCGTGTTGTCGGTGTGATAAGCATAGTGTGGTTCAACCTGAATGAACTTGGAGACATTAATGTGCGGATTATTCCATTTGTGGACAGTTGGTCGCTCCTATGGGCCGTGGTAACTGACAACACACTAATGGACTCGACACGCACTATACTTAATCAAGATCTTGTGAAATCATTTAGTACAAGCCTATAGTGACACGACGTTTTGATAGTGTGCTATACCACGACATTATGACAGTGGGCTATAGACGCAACGTGAGACAAATGGAATAGCTTGGCGGTCGATGGTACTTATAGATTTTGCGGGTCATTCTCTCGATGTCCGTGTTTTTAGCTCCATGGAGTAGGGTTGAGTCACATTTCATATACTTTTATGTCATACATTTTAATGCTATTTATCTATAACATTTTATCCATCGTACCATTATTTATCCGTACCATTTTATCTATACGTACCACTATATGTTATTGTTACGTTGAGTTCTCGTGTTATATTACATCCGTGTTATCTTGTATTTTTATTTATGCTATTATAGTATGTTATATTGTATGAACTGTTATACTTGTTGTATTGTCGTTTTCTTATTTTACCATGTTTGTGGTGATATAGATTGTCTTACCTCTTTCTTGTATGTGTTATCTCGTATATTTTAAATTATGTGATAAAGAGTTTGAGGAAGAGGAAAAGCCTCTTGAGTGTGAGTATCCGAGGAGGAGGAAGAGCAGCAAGCCGAAGATCGTTCTACGAGCAAGAACCATCCGATCATCCATATCCATTGGATTGATTGTATGAGTATGACACTACCAGGATTCTTTGGATTCGTGCAACTTGAGTTTCACGGAGGCTCTGAAGCCTGGCGTCTGCGAGAGGATAGAGACTCGGTGACGTACGTAGGGCGTCTGACTGTGACCATACGTACGGAGTTTGATGGAGTGCCGATCTTTTCTACTTTGTTGTATTTACATGTGGAGTTACCACTATCTCTTAGGCGTCATTGGGGTGGTATGTTTGATGCGCCTAGCAAGATCAGCAGCGTATCGACTGCACAGACTCGTGTCCGTAAAGGGTCGAGGCATCCTGGATATCTATCACCTAAAGTTTCATCTGAGAGTGATCCTTCAGAGGGTTAGATATTTAAGATGTGTACTTGGGCGCGTCTGCGTTTGTATATATTGACCTTTTACTGCTTTGTTTACTATTTTGGTTTTTAAATATTTGTAGTTGTACATTATTTGTATAACTTATGATGGAACCATATGTATATTATGTGTGATAATAGTGTGCTTATTTTATGTTCCATGTTATTTTATCTCGTGATATTCTGTTTAGCCGGAAAAATTTTACAACCCGCATTAGTATATAATAAACGTTTTACAACTTAGGTAGATTTTATTTATCTTTATTTTATTTTCTTTATAAATGTGACATCCCCATAATGGTGTTACATTAGTTGGTATCGAGCCTAAGTTAGAGTCTTTTGGGGTTGTGGTTGGGTCTATTTTTGTTTTGTCTTTGTGTGATTCTCTCGTGATCTACTTCCGAAAGGACGTATCTAACTTTGTTTTGTTATGATTGAAGAAAGAAGATGTCTGGCGGAAGAGGAGGACGTGCGAACGTAAATCGTGCAGTGGATCCAATGATTGCGACTGCTGAAGCTATACAGCGAATGGCCAAGTAATTACTCAGCAGAACCTGAGAGCAGCTCAACAAAAAAATGCTACTACTGATGCCTTAAATTTATCTAAATTTAGGCGTAACAATCCGCCGCAGTTTAGAGGCGAGGTTGATCTGAGAAAGCGAGTCAATGGATACAAGACTTGGAGAGAATTTTTGAAGGAATGAGATGCTCCGATGAGAAGAAGGTAACGTATGCAGCCTTTATGTTAAGGGGAGACGGAGAACATTAGTGGAGAGGAACCCGCCAATTATTGCAGACTGAAGGAACAGAAATTACATGGGAGGTATTTTCTAATGCATTTCTGGAAAAGTATTTTCCTGCGAGTGCTAGACATGCCAAGGAGATGGAATTTCTTGGTTTACGTCAGGGTAATATGACGGTGAATGAGTATGCTATTAAATTTGAGAGCTTGTCTCAGTTCTCAGATTATGCTCAAACTCGACCGGATGATGCATGGAGATGTCGGAAGTTTGAGTTGGGGTTGAGAGTGGAACTGAAGCGAGGAGTGCTATCCTTGAGAATGAATCAATGTCATGCTTTAGTTGATGCGTGTGCACGACTCGAGGAATTGGAGCCGTCACGAGATCAGAGAAATCATAACTTTGGACCAACAAGGTTTCAGAGGGGTGGTAGCAATAATAATAGTCGATTTCAGCGCAAGCCGTATTCTAGACCACCAGGGAATCAACCTCAACGATCGTCGGCCGGGGAAGTGCTAGTGGTAATAGAGTCTGGTCGGGGTGGCGTTCACGCCAACATGTTTTAAGTGTGGAAAGAAGGGTCATCTTTCTACTGAATACTCTATCAGAGGAACAGTTTGTTTTAATTGCAAATAGCCTGGGCATATATCTAGGGATTGTACTCAGCCAGAAAGGAAGCCAACTATGAGAAGTGTTCGTGCTACTCAGCCAAGGTCAGGAAGTACTCAATCGAGGTCAGGAGGGCGAGTATATACTATGACTGGAACGGAAATTTCTCAGTCTGATGACCTTATTCAGGGAGAAGGTGCCATTGGAGGTAATCTTCTGACTGTATTATATGATTCTGGTGCGACACATTCATTTGTTGCATATGATTGTGTGGAAAGATTGAAGTTGCCTGTGTCTTCTCTGAATGTTAAATTGAGTGTTTCTACACCAACTGCTAAACCTGTAGTTACATCTAAGATATGTTTGGATTGTCCTGTTGTTATCAAGGACTGTATGTTTTCGGTCAACTTGATTTGTTTGCCTCTTGTTGAGATAGATGTAATCTTAGGGATGGATTAGTTGTCTTCTAACCATATCCTTATAGACTGTGCAAGCAAAACTATAGTTTTTCCTAAGGAAGAAAAGTCTTGATTCTTGACTGCTGTTAAAGTCAAGTCATTGTTAAGAGAGGGAGCACAGGGATATATGTTATTGTCTTCTCTAGAAGTCAAGAACGAGAAAGATGTGAATACTATTCTTGTTATCAATGAGTTTCCAGAAATTTTTCCTGATAACGTACCTGGTTTGCCACTTGAGAGGGAGATCGAGTTTTCAATTGATTTAGTACCAGGAGCAGGTCCTATCTCAATTGCGCCATATCGAATGTCGTCAGCAGAGTTGGTGGAGCTGAAACAACAATTAGTGGATTTGTTGGAGAAACAGTTTGTGCGACCTAGTGTTTCACCATGGGGAGCGCAAGTACTTTTGGTCAAGAAGAAAGATGGACCTTCTCGACTTTGCGTGGATTATCGTCAGCTAAACAAGGTGACTATCAAGAATAAATATCCGCTTCCAAGAATTGATGATTTAATGGATCAGTTGAAAGGAGCAGTGGTATTTTCTAAAATAGATCTGAGATCGGGTTATTATCAGATTCGTGTTAAGGGGGAGGATGTACCCAAAACAACTTTTCGAACTCGTTATGGACATTATGAGTATCAGGTAATGCCATTCGGGGCGACGAATGCTCCTGCCATATTCATAGACTATATGAACAGGATTTTTTGTCCGAATCTAGACAGATTTGTCGTTGTTTTTATCGATGACATTCTGATCTATTCTCAATCTAAGGAAAAGCATGCTGAACATCTCGGTATTGTTCTTCAGATTTTGAAAGAAAAGCAGCTGTATGCGAAATTAGTGAAGTGTGAATTCTGGTTAGAGGAAGTCCAATTTCTCGGTCACGTGATCTCCAAAGAAGATATTGCGGTAGACCCATCGAAAGTGGAGACTGTTTTATAGTGGGAAAGACCTAAGACGGTGATGAGAAGTTCAAAGTTTTGTTGGACTTATTTGGATATTACCGGAGGTTTATCGAGGGTTTTCCTAAGATTGCTAGACCGCTTACACAGCTCACGAGGACAAGTCAAGCTTTTGAGTGGACGGAAGAACGTAAAGCCAGTTCAAGAATTGAAGAAGTTAACAACTGCACCAGTGTTAATTTTACCGGATTCTAAGGGAACTTTTGATGTGTATTATGACGCTTCGTGCTAAGGGTTAGGATGCGTATTGATGCAAAATCGAATGTTGTGGCGTATGCTTCTCGACAGTTGAAGGTTCATGAGAGGAACTATCCAACACATGATTTGGAATTGGCCGCAATGGTTTTTGCTCGAAGGTGTGGAGGCATTTTTGTATGGAGCGATGTTCAATGTCTTTAGTGATCACAAGAGTCTAAAGTACTTGTTTGATCGAAAGAATTGAATATGAGGCAAAGGCGATGGTTGGAATTCTTAAAGGATTATGATTTTCAACTCCAAGTACCAATCAGAAAAGCTAATGTGGTAGCCGATGCCTTAAGTAGGAAGGTGCTTAGTGTTTTGGCAATGATGATAAAGGAGGAGGAATTGATTAATAAATTCGAGATCTATGGTTGTCGTGGAGTTTCGCCTCGGAAGAGTTCGCCTATGTAAGGTCGTGATCATAAATGAATTTCTTGATGTAGTCCGAGATAAATGAAGGAGGACCCGTTTTTACAAAATGAGAGGGAATTGTTAAAGCAAGGTCATAAGTCGACGGTAGAGGAAGGAGCAGACGAAATTTTAAGGTTCAAAGGAAGAATCTGTATGCCTGATGATTCTGAACTGAAGAAGGGGATCCTAGATGAAGCTCATACTAGTGATTTGAGTTTGTAACCAGGAATGACCAAGATGTATCAAGACTTAAAGGAGTTATTTTTGTGGCCAAGGATGAAAAGAGACGTAGCGGAATGTGTGGAGTCTTGTCTGGTTTGTCAGAAGATGAAAGTAGAACATCAGAGACCAGTTGGTATGTTGCAACCGTTAGCTATTCCAGAGTGAAAGTGGGATAGTATCTCAATGGATTTCATTACTGGATTGCCGAAGACGAGGAAAGGTCATGATTCGATATGGGTTATAGTCGATAGGCTTACGAAGTCGGCTCATTTCTTGCCAATTAATATTAAATATTCATTGGAAAGATTAACCCAGTTATACATCAATGAGATTGTTAGACTGCATGGTGTGCCTACATGTATAATTTCTGATGAGGTCCGAGGTTTACATCGAGGTTCTGGCAAAGTTTACAAGAAGCCATGGGAACTAAGTTGCGATTGAGTTCAGCTTATCATCCGCAAACTGATGGTCAAACAGAGAGAACTATATAGTCTTTGGAAGATCTGTATGCGAGCTTGTGTTTTGGAGCAACGAGGAAGTTGGGATGAATTTTTATCTTTGATAGAATTCACCTACAACAATAGTTTTCACTCAAGCATAGGGATGGCACCCTATGAGGCGTTGTATGGAAGGCGTTGTCGAACACTGTTGTGTTGGTATCAAGATGGGGAAAGTATGACTATTGGACCAGATCTTGTACAACAGACTACGGAGAAGGTAAAAATGATACAAAATAAGATGAAGACGACGTAAAGCAGACAAAAGAGTTATGCTGATAAGCTAAGAAGACCTCTTGAATTTGAGGAGGGTGAGCATGTATTTCTAAGAGTGACTCCTACGACCGGTGTCGGAAGAGTTATTAAATCTAAGAAGCTTACTCCTAAGTTCATTGGACCGTATCAGATTATCCGTCGAATAGGTCCTGTAGCATATCAGATTGCTTTACTGCCTTTTCTATCCAATCTGCATGATGTATTGACTGCGGGATTTAAGGATGCAAACCTAAGTGCAGGTTGTCTCAAGTAGTAAATTTCTCGGGAGTCCGAGGTCGATCCACAGGGAATTGATGAAGAAAAATTAATTGAGGTAAGAAGAGGATTTGTCACAACACCAAAAGTAATAAAACAAGTTTACAAATGAATTTAAGGGCTTGCTTGGGTTAGGAGATCCACTCTTAGTAATAAATTAAAGGTAAGATTATTTCTCTTTTTAACTCAATTGAAATCCACACACAACGGAGGTTCCAATCGGAAAATATAACATTCAAAGTTCAATTATATATGTAATCATATAATGATTCCTTTAATTATCTACCAACATTTGTAAATGAGTTCAAGCATTCATCTGTGCCAATCCTATTGTCTACAATAAATCAAGATCTCCATTAACAACGAAGGTTTCTAAATTGATTGGAAACAAAATACAACACATATAATGTTTATTTAATAATATATCATTTAAGCACAAGAAATAAAATAATCCAACCTTCTTTCATTACCAAGAGCTTCACTCTTTCACCCAAGCAAGATGAAGATTTAGTTACTCATAGATAAGAAGAAAGAAAGAGAGAAGAAGAGAAAGATGAACATGACTTCAATTTAGAACAAGAGAAAATTACAACAAAGGAAAACAATAAACAAGCATAACCTTAACTTCTACAAACTAAACGTAACACCAAGTGTCTAACTCCCCCTACATCCAGCTCATGGTGCCTTTTATAGAGGAGTAGGGATACAAAATGACAACGAGAATGATTAAGAGTAGGTGGATGAGTGGGTGGAGTGGTTGGATGATTGGATGAGTGGTTGGATGATTGGATGAGTAGTTGAATTATTGAGATTCTTTGTCTCCGAAATAATTCACTACTTAAGGTCATTGATGCTGTCATCAAATGGAAAAGTCATCTTCATGAAAGTTGTAGGAAATTGTCTAAGCTTTCCAATGGCTCTTGAATCACCTAAAAATTCGTCCTACAGCCCAAGATATGACCCAATTACTGCAGACTGTTTAGGCCCAGTTTCAGCACCTCTGTTTTGACTTTCAGACCCAATATCACTATTAAGGAGCCCGAATCAAGTTTTGTGTTCAACATGAAAGTTTTAGATCTGGGTCTTAACTTTCAAATATCTAAATTTCAGCCCAAAATAATTATTGCAACCCGCGTTATGCTCTAATTACTGTACACTATTTAGGTTTCAGACACAAAACTCGTATTCTGTCTTCCACGCCCAATTAGCTCCACTAGATGTCTGATTGAGACTTTGAGCTCTTCATCAAAGTTGTAGAGCTCTCTCTTATCTTTCCTACAAGATAAAATTCATAATTATCAGACATTTAGAACTCAAGATATGGCCAAAATACAGAAACAGCGTAAGACCAAAATAGTGCTGAAAAAAATCAATTAAGTCCAATTTGAGTCCAAACTTACAAAACATAACTAGCTTAATCAATTAAGCACATGGAGAGTGTAAATGACTAAAAATGAGGGCTTATTAATGTATAAAATATGTGATCATCAAATTCCCCACACTTAGCTTTTTGCACTTGTGGGCAAAACACATAAGACCAAAGTTAGGAGACAAAGAAAAATGACATGACTCAAAAGCTAAAAACTCTAAAGACTTGATGAAGCAAGAAGAGTAGCAAGAAATTCAAGGGATCAAAGCATTAATGAGGTAACATTTCTTCACATCTCAAACTAATAAGTAAGGAAACTTCAGTTGAAAAGAATGAATCAAGAATGATATATCCTTACTGTAATTCACTCTCAAACTCTCAAGTGTTTAAAAGGTAAGTATTTCACTCTATTCAACCCATGAACAATTGCACTACCATAAGCTTGCTTATCTTCTACTTCTCCGCTACTCAAAACACATGCATACAAAAATCAAGAGGACTTTATTCAAGGTTGTAATGGGGTCATGGTAAAGTAGAGAAGATAATATGGATATGAAAAGATAAATACCAAAGAGAATAAAAGAGCATTATGGTACAGTTAGAGTGGAGAAAATGTTTGAGAACATTCATCATAAAGGACAATCACCAATATTTGACTAATGTTTTGTTGAAGATCAATCCCAAATTGGTGAATTGAATTCATTGTTAGACTTGAACATTCTCCTTTTCTTCCTGTAGTTTCCAAGCATCCACCTTTATTCTGATAATCCTTTGATTGCAACGGTGGTTAATAATTTTTTTTTTCATTTTGCATACACACACCCACACTTATTCAAGAACAAGGTCAATGCTCTCTTATTCCCTAAGGTTGGGTAAAAACATGTTTTTTTTTTCTTTTTTTTTTGAAGGATGAAATGAGCTTAAAACAAGGAATGGTCAAACAAGTTTAAAGGGGTTACACAATGGAAAATATACAAGGATGGCTATTTGGTCAAAGTAGCTATTTCAAAATGCCTCAATCATATTAATGTATGCATGTGAAAATGTAGCCTCAAAAAGAATCAAAGCAAGTTCTAGAATAACAATTCCATGAGTGAAAATCACACAAGAAAGAAGAGAATGACATAGATATTCAATCCATTCATCATAGGCTCAAAATCTCACAAGGCATATTTCTATCATTCTTAATCCACCAATTCAACATCCATAACCAAGCATGTGAAATTTAAGAAAGAAGATAATTTATTCAATCATGCTATGATTCCTGAATTTCAATTGCTTCCAAAATTTGTGAGAGTGCATTCGCTTGAATCTTTCAAAGGAAATCAAAAGACAAAAACTTTGTTACTTCCACAAATTAATACTAATTAATTACTACCTAAAAACTCCTTACTCGCCACTAATTAAGATGCGTCTCATAAGTAAAATTACTCCTTACTCTGCCATCACTAATTGGTTTAGGAAGTCCATGACAATCATATCATACTTCCCAAACAAAACAAAACAAAATTTTTTTTTTAGGTCAACTATCCTTTCCCCCCAACTAGATCACAACATTGTCCTCAATGTTAAAATATAGATGAGTAAAGGCTAGAAGATATTACCTGTTGGAGAAATCTGACACAAATCTAAACAAAAACAAAGTACGATAAATAAAATCAAAAGTAAAGAAAAGCTATAAACGAAGTGTCAAATCTGGCTCATTTTTCATCTTGTTTCCCTCTCTGCCTCCTGCTGACCAATCTATCCGAGTTATTCTTTGGATCAGATCAAAGATCAAAGGTAAAGGAATTTTTTTTTTTTTTTTGGTGACTTCAAGAAAACCATCGTGGTAAAGAAGTCTAGAAATCCCCTCAAGGACCCTCGCTCAAAGGATCGTCTCATTCCAAAACCAAAATACAAAGAAAATCATACAAAGATAAAAGAGATATAATAGCAAATGATGACATACCGTATGTACAAATTTTCATGGCGTATCTTTATACTATCAAGGCGTCATGAGTGCAAGAGTGGCATATCTTTATATCTTGCGTGTCACCAAGCAAGAGACACTCATAACTTTTTTTTTAGAAAAACAACGTGCAAAGGTCCACTCGAGTCAATGACGGGTCAGCCAAAGGCTGGGGCTCCACAACTAATTAAAGCCATAGTACTCCTTCCGGACCGCCCTTGTTCAAACTTTTTTTTTCTTCTTTTTTTTCATTTTTTTCATTTTTTTTAAGTTTTTTTCATTTTTTTCATTTTGTTCATTTTTTTTCATTTTTTTTCAAAAAAAAAAACATGGAAAAGAAGAAGATAATATGTACAAATTGTTGTGGATATGGCTCACATCTGCCTCTGGTTTCACGTCCAGTAACGGCTTAAACGCCTTCTATGAGTCGAGGATAAGCTTCCCATCCAATTTTCTTATAAATTGGCAAACAGGGTCTTTTAGAGTCAGATTCTCAAGACTGTAGTGTTTTTTCTTCATCATGATTGCAGGATTTAGAGGCATCATGTTTTTTTTTTAAATTGAGCCCAACTTTTGACAATTTTCATAACTTTTGCAAAAAGTATAGCAGTCTTTAAATAAAGTGGGCCAATAAAATCTGCATTGCAAGATTTTCGCAGCTATTTTCTTTGAAGAAAAGTGACCTCCACATGCTTCCGAGTGACAAAATTTAATGACACTACTTACCTCACTGTTGGGCACGCATCTCCGAAAGATTTGGTCAGGACAATATCTGAACAAGTATGAGTCATCCCAATAAAATTTTTTTACCTTTGTCAGAAATTTCCTTCTATCTTGGTGCGTCCATTGAGGCGACATCTTTCCTTCTTGTTCTTCAGTAAAAGACGAGGAAATTACCATAGGAAAGCTTTGCTTTTCTCCCAAAAATGTGTAATTCAACCCAGCAGGTAATGGCTTTATTTCCGATGTGGGTACTTCTTCATGGGCATTATCATTTATGGGCTTTAGCTCTTCAAATTTTGGCTTTCTTCCTTTGTATTCTATTTCCTCTGTACAATCAAGCAAATCAAATGAATTAATTAAACAAACTTCTAATGGGTCAGAAGAACTCCCTTTTTGAAGATGATCATTTATAATGGCTTCAATTCCTTCAACTTCCTCATTTTCATCAAGGACTTCATGTGGTTGCTTTGCACATGTTAAAAACATTGAGATCCAGTGTCATATTTCCAAATGTTAGCTTCACCACTCCATTTCTGCAATTTATCAAAGCATTTGATGTTGCTAAAAATAGACGGCCTAAGATAACAGGAATTGACTTGCAACTATCAATCATAGGTTCAGTATCCAAGACAATGAAATCCACAGGATATATGAATTTATCAACTTGAACCAACACATCTTCCACTATTCCTCTTGGAATTTTAATTGATCTATCGCAAGTAGAAGAGTTTAGAAGTTGGTTTTAACTCACCTAAGTTGAGTTGCTGATAAACTGAATATGGAAGCAAATTGACACTAGCACCAAGATCAAGTAAAGCTTTTTCAATTTTATGTTCTCCAATAATGCATGAAATTGTAGGACAACCAGGGTCTTTATATTTCAACACATTATTATTCGAAGAATGGAGCTTACTGCTCATCAAAAATGCTTTCTTTTCACATTTAATTTCCTTTAACAAAGGCACAAGTCCTTCAAGTATTTAGCATAAGAAGGAATCTGTTTGATAGCATCTAACAGAGGAATATTGATTTTCACTTGTTTCAAAATTTCAAAAATTCCAATGTTATGGTCCAATTTCTTTGGATTTTTCAATGCTTGAGGAAATGGGGGTGAAGGCGAGAGTTTGGTCTCCTTTTGGTCAACTTCTTCATTTTCTTGGGGAATTGGTTCATCTTCTTTCTCACATGGTTCAGGAATTTGTTTTTCAACAACCTTTCCACTCCTAAGAGTTATCACTGACTTGACTTGGTCCATTTGTTGATTTTCGAACTCCCTCATTTATACTTGCAGATCGACCTTTGGGATTTGGTTGAGGTTGAGAAGGAAATTTTCCTTTCTCGTGAATGGTGAGAGCATAAGTAAGTTTGGCAAGAGTGTCTTTTATGTCATTCATGGTTTGATTGTTTTGTTTATTAATGGCCTCTTGCTTTTCTATGAATGCATGCAGTGTTTCTTCAAGGTTTTTCCTATATGGTGGGACATAAGGTGCATATTCTTGAGAATTTTGAGAGTCTTGTTGTGCCTGAGGAGGTGGTGGTTGCACGAATTGTGACTGAGTATTATTCCTCCAGCTGAAGTTCGGGTGATTTCTCCATCCCGGATTGTATGTATCTGAAAAAGAAGAAGTAAATGGCTTGTTAAAATTATTCATTGCATTTATCTGCTCATGTACAACTTCTTTAAAAACAGGAATGTTAGGACATTCGTGTGTTGAGTGTCCTAAGTCATCACAAATACCACAAATTTCTTCATTTTGCACAGATTTAATTTCTTTTGCTTTTCTTAATTCCATGGCTTCAACCTTTCTAGCCAAACGGGCAAATCTAGCATTTAGATCTTCCTCTTGACTAAGGTGATATTTTCCTTTATTAGCACTTGCAAAATTAGATCTAATTGAATTTTCAGAAGTACAATGCCAAGATTGAGAATTTTCAGCCAACTGGTTCAAATAGTCTAAAGCTTCATCAGGTTCTTTATCAAGAAACTCACCATTGCACATTGTTTCCACAAATTGTTTAGTTTTAGGAGTTAAACCTTCATAAAAGAAGCTTATAGTGTGCCATTTTTCAAAACCATGATGTGGGCAAGAATTTAACAAATCTTTAAACCGTTCCCAACATTGAAAATATACTTCATTTGAATTTTGGAAAAAATTGTGGATTTGTCTTTTCATAGCATTGGTTTTATGTGTTGGAAAAAATTTCTTTAAGAACTCACCTTGCGTTTCTTGCCATGTGCCAATTGATCTTGGATTCAAAGTGTTAAGCCAAGATTTTGCTTTATCTTTTAAAGAAAAAGGAAACAATTTAAGCTTAACAATCTCTTCAGTGCAATTTTGATCATTGAAGGCAATACATACTTCTTCAAATTCTTTCAGATGTAAATATGGACTTTCAGATTCTAAACCATGAAAATTAAGAAGTAAAGAAATCATACCTGGTTTGAATCTAAAATTGTTGGCATTGAGTGGAAAGATAAAACATGATGGACTAGAATTTCGAGGTGGTTGCAAATATCACGCATGGTTTGGTTAGCGGTTGATTTTCATGTTCATCATGTACACTTTCATTGTTAGCCATTGTGCCAATTGTGTGTGATTGTGATTCAAACAAATCAATATATAAAGTACTGTGGTTAATTTTAACTAAACGAATTTAATTTAAATCACGATACCAATTAAGCATAAATACATAAATAACTATAAATAAATAAACAAAAAATAATGTACAAGTGGTGGTGTAACCCACCATTAAATATATAACAAAGGTGGGGTAATAAACCAACCACCCAAAAATAAAAATAAAAATAAAAATAAAAATAAAAATAAAGTGCAGAAAATTAAATAACAAAAAGTAAAAGGGAGAGTTTCCCCCACAAAGTTAGTGCGTAAAATAAAAGGGAGAGTTACCCCATCGACAAAAAAAATGATGAAAATAAATAAATAAAATTAAAAAGCAAAAATAAATGACATAAATATAAAAGTTAGAAAGTTAGTATGTTAGCAAGTTAGTAAGTTAGAGTTAGATAGTTAGAAAGTTAGAGAGTTAGTAAAGAAACCAAAGGATCGGCAAGCCGATCTTTTGCTCTGGTGAGGGAGAAGAGAGAATAGATTTTATTAAAGAAAACGAACCTCAATAAATCAAAACTTCAAATCAAGTCCCGACAACGGCGCCAAAAACTTGATGCGGGATTTAAGGATGCAAACCCAAGTGTAGGTTGTCTCAAGTAGTAAATTTCTCGGGAGTCCGAGGTTGATCCACAAGGAATTGATGAAGAAAAATTAATTAAGGTAAGAAGAGGATTTGTCACAACACCAAAAGTAATAAAACAAGTTTACAAATGAATTTAAGGGCTTGCTTGGGTTAGGAGATCCACTCTTGGTAATAAATTAAAGGTAAGATCATTCTCTTTTTAACTCAATTGAAATCCAAACACAACGGAGGTTCCAATCGGAAAATATAACATTCAAAGTTCAATTATATATGTAATCATATTATGATTCCTTTAATTATCTACCAACATTTATAAATGAGTTCAAGCATTCACTGTGCCAATCCTATTGTCTACAATAAATCAAAATCTCCATTAACAAAGAAGGTTTCTAAATTGATTGGAAACAAAATACAACACATAAAATGTTCATTTAATAATATATCATTTAAGCACAAGAAATAAAATAATCCAACCTTATTTCATTACCAAGAGCTTCACTCTTTCACCCAAGCAAGATGAAGATTTAGTTACTCATGGATAAGAAGAAAGAAAGAGAGAAGAAGAGAAAGATGAACATGACTTCAATTTAGAACAAGAGAAAATTACAACAAAGGAAAACAATAAACAAGCATAACCTTAACTTCTACAAACTAAACCTAACACCAAGTGTCTAACCCCCCTACATCCAGCTCATGGTGCCTTTTATAGAGGAGTAGGGATACAAAATGACAAGGAGAATGATTAAGAGTAGGTGGATGAGTGGGTGGAGTGGTTGGATGATTGGATGAGTGGTTGGATGATTGGATGAGTAGTTGAATTATTGAGATTCTTTGTCTCCGAAATAATTCATTGCTTAAGTCATTGATGCTGTCATCAAATGGAAAAGTCATCTTCATAAAAGTTGTAGGAAATTGTCTAAGCTTTCCAATGGCTCTGGAATCACCCAAAAATTCGTCCTACAGCCCAAGATATGACCCAATTACTACAGACTATTTAGGCCCAATTTCAGCACCTCTGTTTTGACTTTCAGACCCAATATCACTATTAAGGAGCCTGAATCAAGTTTTGTGTTCAACATGAAAGTTTTAGATCTGGGTCTTAACTTTCAAATGTCCAAATTTCAGCCCAAAATAATTATTGCAACCCGAGTTATGCTCTAATTACTGTACACTGTTCAGGTTTCAGACACAAAACTCGTGTTCTGTCTTCCACGCCCAATTAGCTCCACTAGATGTCTGATTGAGACTTTGAGCTCTCATCAAAGTTGTAGAGCTCTCTCTTATCTTTCCTACAAGGTAAAATTCATAATTATCAGACATTTAGAACTCAAGATATGGCCGAAATACGTAAAACAAACGTAAGACCAAAATAGTGCTGAAAAAATCAATTAAGTCCAATTTGAGTCCAAACTTACAAAACATAACTAGACTTAATCAATTAAGTACATGAAGAGTGTAAATGACTAAAAATGAGGGTTTATTAATGTATAAAATATGTGATCATCATGTATTTCATGTATCCCAGTTAAGGAAGTATGTTCCGGATCCGATGCATGTTATACAACCGGATAAGTACAAATTTGAAGGAGAATATGACTTACGAGACTTTACCTGTTAGAATAGAGGATAGAAAAGTAAAGCAACTTCGAGGGAAAATGATCGAGCTGGTGAAGGTCATATGGAACGATGTGACAGGTGATGTTACCTGGGAGTTGGAAGACAAGATGAGGGAACAATATCCTCATTTGTTCGAGGAATAACGAATTTCGAGGACGAAATTTTTGTTTATTGGGAGAGTTGTAACCCCTAAACTTTTAGGTGAATTACCGTTGTGTCCCGAAAGTACTGTTTTCTATTTTTTAATTTTAGGATAAATGACCGTTATGTCCTTTTTGTACGAGTTTGTTGTTTTTCTCGTATAAAATATCGTTTTATCTTCTTTGTCTGTGATTTTATTTGAACTTTTTGTGTGATTTGCTCTGGGGACAGAAAATAATAATTTTCTGGCCGGGGAAATCTTATTTTAATTATTCGGAGTTGGGGATCTTACTAAACCCAATTTGAATGATGACTGATTAGTAATCTTTTAATTTTTAGGATTTAAGCGTGCAATAAAATAATTTTATATTGTTATAATATTATTTTATTAGTCAAGTCAAATAAGTGGTAATGGACAGGAAATGTTTTGCGGGACCACGTTTAGCAAAACAGTTAACGTTTTGGAGTAGTAGCTTAATGACTAGGCTTAATGACTAGGCTTAATTAGTGACAAGGCTTAATGACAAGGCTTGGATTAGCCAATGAGAGCTAAGCTTGGTGATCAAGTTTTAATCCTCACCATTGATCATTTCTAAGGCTTGGATGGAGCCAACCAAGGGGACACCTCCCTTGCATGATGTCTACGGCCAAGTGCCCTTGGAGAGCCAAGAATCACTTCATTCTCTAACACTTTCTCTCTTCTCTCTCTTCCAAAAACACCAACCACCATTGATGCTACCTTGAAGGTCCATTCGGCCAAGAACCCTAGTTCACCATCCAACCACCCAAAATTTTATCCCACCTACTTTTCTAAACTTAAACACAATTCTAAGAACATCTCTAGTTGAGAGTTCTTGCAAAATCCATCATCTTGAGCTTGAAAAACTACTTGAGAGATTCTACCTAGAAGGTGAAAATCCTTATTTTTCCTTTCTAAATTCTTTTTCAAAATTCTAAGCCATGATTGATCCATGGTTTAAGCTTTCTTTCATGTTAATAACTTGTAGAAATTTGTTTGAGCTTGATAGGTGTCTTGGAGGGGTGAAAACCGAAACCCTAGAAAGGAGTGAAAGAGTGTTTGTCTTCACTTAAGGTAAGAGGAAGACTTGAATCTTATCATCCTTGGGTGGTGATAAGAAAATGGAATTGGTTGTGGTTGTAGAATCCATAAGGATTCTTTTGTGTTATTCGTTATTAGCTTTCTTATTTGTGATTTGTATTAAATTGCATGTCTGCAAGCTTTAAATATATTGTATGTGTTAGAAATGCATGTATAATTAGTAGGATGTGAATAACATGTCAAGGATTGTATGAGTGTTCCAAAGAACACCAATGAAGGCTCACGACCTCAACATCAAAGGAGAACCAAAATGTTCTCATCAATTTTCCAAAAGTGTGATTTAATTAACTTAGGGGAATGGATAAGATATAAATTGTTTTAGAACAAGAAAAAAACAAATTTAAAGATTAAATGTCAATTTTATATATTTCGGCCAACATGCCAAATGTGAATGTTTTTATTTCTAAAATTGTTTTTCAACAAAGGTTAGGTAATAATGCTAAAAGAAATTTTATCACAATGAATTTCAAGGAATAAAAATGATTAGATTAAGTTTAAGGAACTAAATCTAAGAGTTTTACCATTTAAAAGAAAATACGTAGCTTTTTGTAAAATTTGTAACGTAGAGCTCATTTTATATTTTGAAGCACGTTAGTAGTTTTCAAAAGTATAATTAATTGGTTATAATATAAATAAAAGGAATTTTTATAGAAAACTTAGAAAACCATTGTTATACATTTTCTAAGCAAAATACTGTCAATTTTTGCTAAAAACAGACAAATAAGAGAGAAAAGATATCTATTATATTATATACGGTATGAAAAAATATTCTACGTAGTTCAAACATATTAAATATTATTTTAATAGTGATTTTTAAGGAATTCGGACAAGAAAATGATTTAAAAATCTTACGCGATTGAGAAAACGTTTGAAAAATAGTACGCGATTTCAAAAACAAGTAAAATATATTTACGCGATTTAAAAACGTTTGTAAAACGACAAAATTTTGAAAACGCGATAAAATTTCTACGCGATTGACGAAAATAGCAGATTTTCTTGTCGGGCCAAAGTGGTGGAACCGGACAGATTGTGGAACAATATTGTCGGGTGGGACATCCGTATATATTTGAAATTTTTGCCATTGAGGGCATATTTGGAATTTTGCCATTGAGGGCATATCTGAGATTTTTGCCATTGAGAGCATTTGCGTAAATACGCATATTTATACCATTGAGGGTATTCTGGTATTTTTTATCATGCATTGAGTTGTGCCAGTTTGGTTGATAATTGGTGGATTGATTGACGAGGTGAATTACATCGTGTTGTCGGTGTGATAAGCATAGTGTGGTTCAACCTGAATGAACTTGGAGACATTAATGTGCGGATTATTCCATTTGTGGACAGTTGGTCGCTCCTATGGGCCGTGGTAACTGACAACACACTAATGGACTCGACACGCACTATACTTAATCAAGATCTTGTGAAATCTGTTTAGTACAAGCCTATAGTGACACGACGTTTTGATAGTGTGCTATACCACGACATTATGACAGTGGGCTATAGACGCAACGTGAGAGCAATGAATAGCTTGGCGGTCGATGGTACTTATAGATTTTGCGGGTCATTCTCTCTGATGTCTGTGTTTTTAGCTCCATGGAGTAGGGTTGAGTCACATTTCATATACTTTTATGTCATACATTTTAATGCTATTTATCTATAACATTTTATCCATCTGTACCATTATTTATCTGTACCATTTTATCTATCTGTACCACTATATGTTATTGTTACATTGAGTTGTGTTATACTACATCCGTGTTATCTTGTATTTTTATTTATGCTATTATAGTATGCTATATTGTATGAACTGTTATACTTGTTGTATTGTCGTTTTCTTATTTTACCATGTTTGTAGTGATATAGATTGTCTTACCTCTTTCTTGTATGTGTTATCTGTATATTTTAAATTATGTGATAAAGAGTTTGAGGAAAAGGAACAGCCTCTTGAGTGTGAGTATCCAGAGGAGGAGGAAGAGCAGCAAGTGGAAGATCAGTTCTACGAGCAAGAACCATCCGATCATCTATATCCATTGGATTGATTGTGTGAGTATGACACTACCAGGATTCTTTGGATTCGTGCAACTTGAGTTTCACGGAGGCTCTGAAGCCTGGCGTCTGCGAGAGGATAGAGACTCGGTGACGTACGTAGGGCGTCTGACTGTGACCATACGTACGGAGTTTGATGGAGTGCCGATCTTTTCTACTTTGTTGTATTTACATGTGGAGTTACCACTATCTCTTAGGCGTCATTGGGGTGGTATGTTTGATGCGCCTAGCAAGATCAGCAGCGTATCGACTGCACAGACTCGTGTCCGTAAAGGGTCGAGGCATCCTGGATATCTATCACCTAAAGTTTCATCTGAGAGTGATCCTTCAGAGGGTTAGATATTTAAGATGTGTACTTGGGCGCGTCTGCGTTTGTATATATTGACCTTTCTGCTTTGTTTACTATTTTGGTTTTTAAATATTTGTAGTTGTACATTATTTGTATAACTTATGATGGAACCATATGTATATTATGTGTGATAATAGTGTGCTTATTTTATGTTCCATGTTATTTTATCTCGTGATATTCTGTTTAGCCGGAAAAATTTTACAACCCGCATTAGTATATAATAAACGTTTTACAACTTAGGTAGATTTTATTTATCTTTATTTTATTTTCTTTATAAATGTGACATCCCCATAATGGTGTTACATTAGTTGGTATCAGAGCCTAAGTTAGAGTCTTTTGGGGTTGTGGTTGGGTCTATTTTTGTTTGTGCTGTGTGATTCTCTGTGATCTACTTCCGAAAGGACGTATCTAACTTTGTTTTGTTATGATTGAAGAAAGAAGATGTCTGGAAGAAGAGGAGGACGTGCGAACGTAAATCGTGCAAGTGGATCCAATGATTGCGATCGCTGAAGCTATACAAACGAATGGCGAAGTAATTACTCGCCAGAACACGAGAGCGACTCAACAAAAAAATGCTACTACTGATGCCTTAAATTTATCTAAATTTAGGCGTAACAATCCGCCGCAGTTTAGAGGCGAGGTTGATCTGAGAAAGCGAGTCAATGGATACAAGACTTGGAGAGAATTTTTGAAGGAATGAGATGCTCGATGAGAAGAAGGTAACGTATGCGCAGCCTTTATGTTAAGGGGAGACGGAGAACATTAGTGGAGAGGAACCCGCCAATTATTGCAGTCGAAGGAACGTAAATTACATGGGAGGTATTTTCTAATGCATTTACTGGAAAAGTATTTTCTCGCGAGTGCTAGACATGCCAAGGAGATGGAATTTCTTGGTTTACGTCGGGGTAATATGACGGTGAATGAGTATGCTATTAAATTTGAGAGCTTGTCTCGGTTCTCAGATTATGCTCAAACTCGACCGGATGATGCATGGAGATGTCGGAAGTTTGAGTTGGGGTTGAGAGTGGAACTGAAGCGAGGAGTGCTATCCTTGAGAATGAATCAATGTCATGCTTTAGTTGATGCGTGTGCACGACTCGAGGAATTGGAGCCGTCACGAGATCAGAGAAATCATAACTTTGGACCAACAAGGTTTCAGAGGGGTGGTAGCAATAATAATAGTCGATTTCAGCGCAAGCCGTATTCTAGACCACCGGGAATCAACCTCAACGATCGTCAGTCGGGGGAAGTGCTAGTGGTAATAGAGTGGCCGGGGGTGGCGTTCACGCCAACATGTTTTAAGTGTGGAAAGAAGGGTCATCTTTCTACTGAATACTCTATCAGAGGAACAATTTGTTTTAATTGCAAATAGCCTGGGCATATATCTAGGGATTGTACTCAGCCAGAAAGGAAGCCAACTATGAGAAGTGTTCGTGCTACTCAGCCAAGGTCAGGAAGTACTCAATCGAGGTCAGGAGGGCGAGTATATACTATGACTGGAACGGAAATTTCTCAGTCTGATGACCTTATTCAGGGAGAAGGTGCCATTGGAGGTAATCTTCTGACTGTATTATATGATTCTGGTGCGACACATTCATTTGTTGCATATGATTGTGTGGAAAGATTGAAGTTGCCTGTGTCTTCTCTGAATGTTAAATTGAGTGTTTCTACACCAACTGCTAAACCTGTAGTTACATCTAAGATATGTTTGGATTGTCCTGTTGTTATCAAGGACTGTATGTTTTCGATCAACTTGATTTGTTTGCCTCTTGTTGAGATAGATGTAATCTTAGGGATGGATTAGTTGTCTTCTAACCATATCCTTATAGACTGTGCAAGCAAAACTATAGTTTTTCCTAAGGAAGAAAAGTCTTGATTCTTGACTGCTGTTAAAGTCAAGTCATTGTTAAGAGAGGGAGCACAGGGATATATGTTATTGTCTTCTCTAGAAGTCAAGAACGAGAAAGATGTGAATACTATTCTTGTTATCAATGAGTTTCCAGAAATTTTTCCTGATGACGTACCTGGTTTGCCACTTGAGAGGGAGATCGAGTTTTCAATTGATTTAGTACCGGGAGCAGTCCTATCTCAATTGCGCCATATCGAATGTCGTCAGCAGAGTTGGTGGAGCTGAAACAACAATTAGTGGATTTGTTGGAGAAACAGTTTGTGCGACCTAGTGTTTCACCATGGGGAGCGCCAGTACTTTTGGTCAAGAAGAAAGATGGACCTTCTCGACTTTGCGTGGATTATCGTCAGTTAAACAAGGTGACTATCAAGAATAAATATCCGCTTCCAAGAATTGATGATTTAATGGATCAGTTGAAAGGAGCAGTGGTATTTTCTAAAATAGATCTGAGATCGGGTTATCATCAGATTCGTGTTAAGGGGGAGGATGTACCCAAAACAACTTTTCGAACTCGTTATGGACATTATGAGTATCAGGTAATGCCATTCGGGGCGACGAATGCTCCTGCCATATTCATAGACTATATGAACAGGATTTTTCGTCCGAATCTAGACAGATTTGTCGTTGTTTTTATCGATGACATTCTGATCTATTCTCAATCTAAGGAAAAGCATGTTGAACATCTCGGTATTGTTCTTCAGATTTTGAAAGAAAAGCAGCTGTATGCGAAATTAGTGAAGTGTGAATTCTGGTTAGAGGAAGTCCAATTTCTCGGTCACGTGATCTCCAAAGAAGATATTGCGGTAGACCCATCGAAAGTGGAGACTGTTTTATAGTGGGAAAGACCTAAGACGGTGACAGAAGTTCAAAGTTTTGTTGGACTTGCTGGATATTACCGGAGGTTTATCGAGGGTTTTCCTAAGATTGCTAGACCGCTTACACAGCTCACGAGGACAAGTCAAGCTTTTGAGTGGACGGAAGAACGTAAAGCCAGTTTCCAAGAATTGAAGAAGTTAACAACTGCACCAGTGTTAATTTTACCGGATTCTAAGGGAACTTTTGATGTGTATTATGACGCTTCGTGCTAAGGGTTAGGATGCGTATTGATGCAAAATCAGAATGTTGTGGCGTATGCTTCTCGACAGTTGAAGGTTCATGAGAGGAACTATCCAACACATGATTTGGAATTGGCCGCAATGGTTTTTGCTCTGAAGGTGTGGAGGCATTTTTTGTATGGAGCGATGTTCAATGTCTTTAGTGATCACAAGAGTCTAAAGTACTTGTTTGATCAGAAAGAATTGAATATGAGGCAAAGGCGATGGTTGGAATTCTTAAAGGATTATGATTTTCAACTCCAGTACCAATCAGGAAAAGCTAATGTGGTAGCTGATGCCTTAAGTAGGAAGGTGCTTAGTGTTTTGGCAATGATGATAAAGGAGGAGGAATTGATTAATAAATTCTGAGATCTATGGTTGTCAGTGGAGTTTCTGCCTGGAAGAGTTCGCCTATGTAAGGTCGTGATCATAAATGAATTTCTTGATGTAGTCCGAGATAAACGAGAAGGAGGACCCGTTTTTACAAAATGAGAGGGAATTGTTAAAGCAAGGTCATAAGTCGACGGTAGAGGAAGGAGTGACGAAATTTTAAGGTTCAAAGGAAGAATCAGTATGCCCGATGATTCGAATCGAAGAAGGGATCCTAGATGAAGCTCATACTAGTGATTTGAGTTTGTAACTAGGAATGACCAAGATGTATCAAGACTTAAAGGAGTTATTTTTGTGGCCAAGGATGAAAAGAGACGTAGCGGAATGTGTGGAGTCTTGTCTGATTTGTCAGAAGATGAAAGTAGAACATCAGAGACCAGTTGGTATGTTGCAACCGTTAGCTATTCCAGAGTGAAAGTGGGATAGTATCTCAATGGATTTCATTACTGGATTGCCGAAGACGAGGAAAGGTCATGATTCGATATGGGTTATAGTCGATAGGCTTACGAAGTCGGCTCATTTCTTGCCAATTAATATTAAATATTCATTGGAAAGATTAACCCAGTTATACATCAATGAGATTGTTAGACTGCATGGTGTGCCTACATGTATAATTTCTGACAGAGGTCTGAGGTTTACATCGAGGTTCTGGCAAAGTTTACAAGAAGCCATGGGAACTAAGTTGCGATTGAGTTCAGCTTATCATCCGCAAACTGATGGTCAAACAGAGAGAACTATATAGTCTTTGGAAGATCTGTTGCGAGCTTGTGTTTTGGAGCAACGAGGAAGTTGGGATGAATTTTTATCTTTGATAGAATTCACCTACAACAATAGTTTTCACTCAAGCATAGGGATGGCACCCTATGAGGCGTTGTATGGAAGGCGTTGTCGAACACTGTTGTGTTGGTATCAAGATGGGGAAAGTATGACTATTGGACCAGATCTTGTACAACAGACTACGGAGAAGGTAAAAATGATACAAAATAAGATGAAGACGACGTAAAGCAGACAAAAGAGTTATGCTGATAAGCTAAGAAGACCTCTTGAATTTGAGGAGGGTGAGCATGTATTTCTAAGAGTGACTCCTACGACCGGTGTCGGAAGAGTTATTAAATCTAAGAAGCTTACTCCTAAGTTCATTGGACCGTATCAGATTATCCGTCGAATAGGTCCTGTAGCATATCAGATTGCTTTACTGCCTTTTCTATCCAATCTGCATGATGTATTGACTGCGGGATTTAAGGATGCAAACCTAAGTGCAGGTTGTCTCAAGTAGTAAATTTCTCGGGAGTCCGAGGTCGATCCACAGGGAATTGATGAAGAAAAATTAATTGAGGTAAGAAGAGGATTTGTCACAACACCAAAAGTAATAAAACAAGTTTACAAATGAATTTAAGGGCTTGCTTGGGTTAGGAGATCCACTCTTGGTAATAAATTAAAGGTAAGATTATTTCTCTTTTTAACTCAATTGAAATCCACACACAACGGAGGTTCCAATCGGAAAATATAACATTCAAAGTTCAATTATATATGCAATCATATAATGATTCCTTTAATTATCTACCAACATTTGTAAATGAGTTCAAGCATTCACTGTGCCAATCCTATTGTCTACAATAAATCAAGATCTCCATTAACAACGAAGGTTTCTAAATTGATTGGAAACAAAATACAACACATATAATGTTTATTTAATAATATATCATTTAAGCACAAGAAATAAAATAATCCAACCTTCTTTCATTACCAAGAGCTTCACTCTTTCACCCAAGCAAGATGAAGATTTAGTTACTCATGGATAAGAAGAAAGAAAGAGAGAAGAAGAGAAAGATGAACATAACTTCAATTTAGAACAAGAGAAAATTACAACAAAGGAAAACAATAAACAAGCATAACCTTAACTTCTACAAACTAAACCTAACACCAAGTGTCTAACTCCCCCTACATCCAGCTCATGGTGCCTTTTATAGAGGAGTAGGGATACAAAATGACAACGAGAATGATTAAGAGTAGGTGGATGAGTGGGTGGAGTGGTTGGATGATTGGATGAGTGGTTGGATGATTGGATGAGTAGTTGAATTATTGAGATTCTTTGTCTCCGAAATAATTCACTACTTAAGGTCATTGATGCTGTCATCAAATGGAAAAGTCATCTTCATGAAAGTTGTAGGAAATTGTCTAAGCTTTCCAATGGCTCTTGAATCACCTAAAAATTCGTCCTACAGCCCAAGATATGACCCAATTACTACAGACTGTTTAGGCCCAGTTTCAGCACCTCTGTTTTGACTTTCAGACCCAATATCACTATTAAGGAGCCCGAATCAAGTTTTGTGTTCAACATGAAAGTTTTAGATCTGGGTCTTAACTTTCAAATATCTAAATTTCAGCCCAAAATAATTATTGCAACCGCGTTATGCTCTAATTACTGTACACTATTCAGGTTTCAGACACAAAACTCGTGTTTTGTCTTCCAAGCCCAATTAGCTCCACTATATGTCTGATTGAGACTTTGAGCTCTTCATCAAAGTTGTAGAGCTCTCTCTTATCTTTCCTACAAGATAAAATTCATAATTATCAAACATTTAGAACTCAAGATATGGCCGAAATACAGAAACAGCGTAAGACCAAAATAGTGCTGAAAAAATCAATTAAGTCCAATTTGAGTCCAAACTTACAAAACATAACTAGGCTTAATCAATTAAGTACATGGAGAGTGTAAATGACTAAAAATGAGGGTTTATTAATGTATAAAATATGTGATCATCAAATTCCCCACACTTAGCTTTTTGCACTTGTGGGCAAAACACATAAGACCAAAGTTAGGAGACAAAGAAAAATGACAGACTCAAAAGCTAAAAACTCTAAAAGACTTGATGAAGCAAGAAGAGTAGCAAGAAATTCAAGGGATCAAAGCATTAATGAGGTAACATTTCTTCACATCTCAAACTAATAAGTAAGGAAACTTCAGTTGAAAAGAATGAATCAAGAATGATATATCCTTACAGTAATTCACTCTCAATCTCTCAAGTGTTTAAAAGGTAAGTATTTCACTCTATTCAACCCATGAACAATTGCACTACCATAAGCTTGCTTATCTTCTACTTCTCCGCTACTCAAAACACATGCATACAAAAATCAAGAGGACTTTATTCAAGGTTGTAATGGGGTCATGGTAAAGTAGAGAAGATAATATGGATATGAAAAGATAAATACCAAAGAGAATAAAAAAAGCATTATGGTACAGTTAGAGTGGAGAAAATGTTTGAGAACATTCATCATAAAGGACAATCACCAATATTTGACTAATGTTTTGTTGAAGATCAATCCCAAATTGGTGAATTGAATTCATTGTTAGACTTGAACATTCTCCTTTTCTTCCCTGTTGTTTCCAAGCATCCACCTTTATTCGATAATCCTTTGATTGCAACGGTGGTCAATAATTTTTTTTTCATTTTGCACACACACCCCCACATTTATTCAAGAACAAGGTCAATGCTCTCTTATTCCCTAAGGTTGGGTAAAAACATGTTTTTTTTTTAAGGATGAAATGAGCTTAAAACAAGGAATGGTCAAACAAGTTTAAAGGGGTTACACAATGGAAAATATACAAGGATGGCTATTTGGTCAAAGTAGCTATTTCAAAATGCCTCAATCATATTAATGTATGCATGTGAAAATGTAGCCTCAAAAAGAATCAAAGCAAGTTCTAGAGTAACAATTCCATGAGTGAAAATCACACAAGAAAGAAGAGAATGACATAGATATTCAATCCATTCATCATAGGCTCAAAATCTCACAAGGCATATTTCTATCATTCTTAATCCACCAATTCAACATCCATAACCAAGCATGTGAAATTTAAGAAAGAAGATAATTTATTCAATCATGCTATGATTCCTGAATTTCAATTGCTTCCAAGGCTGTGAGAGTGCATTCGCTTGAATCTTTCAAAGGAAATCAAAAGACAAAAACTTTGTTACTTCCACAAATTAATACTAATTAATTACTACCTAAAAACTCCTTACTCTGCCACTAATTAAGATGCGTCTCAGAAGTAAAATTACTCCTTACTCTGCCATCACTAATTGGTTTAGGAAGTCCATGACAATCATATCATACTTCCCAAACAAAACAAAACAAAATTTTTTTTTAGGTCAACTATCCTTTCCCCCCAACTAGATCACAACATTGTCCTCAATGTTAAAATATAGATGAGTAAAGGCTAGAAGATATTACCTGTTGGAGAAATCTGACACAAATTTAAACAAAAACAAAGTACGATAAATAAAATCAAAAGTAAAGAAAAGCTATAAACGAAGTGTCAAATCTGGCTCATTTTTCATCTTGTTTCCCTCTCTGCCTCCTGCTGACCAATCTATCTGAGTTATTGCTGGATCAGGATCAAAGATCAAAGGTAAAGGAATTTTTTTTTTTGGTGACTTCAAGAAAACCATCAGGGTAAAGAAGTCTAGAAACCCCTGAAGGACCCTGCTCAAAGGATCGTCTGTCCAAAACCAAAATACAGCAAAATCATACAAAGATAAAAGAGATATAATAGCAAATGATGACATACCTGTATGTACAGCTTTCATGGCGTATCTTTATACTGCGCGTCATGAGTGCAGTAGTGGCATATCTTTATACTGCGTGTCACCAGTGCAGTAGACACTCATAAACTTTTTTTTTTTAGAAAAACAACGTGCAAAGGTCCACCCGAGTCAATGACGGGTCAGCCAAAGGCTGGGGCTCCACAACTAATTAAAGCCATAGTACTCCTTCCGGACCGCCCTTGTTCAAACTTTTTTTTTCTTCTTTTTTTTCATTTTTTTCATTTTTTTTAATTTTTTTTAATTTTTTTTCATTTTGTTCATTTTTTTCATTTTTTTCAAAAAAGAAAACATGAAAAAGAAGAAGATAATATGTACAAATTGTTGTGGATGTGGCTCACATCTGCCTCTGGTTTCATGTCCAGTAACGGCTTAAACGCCTTCTATGAGTCGAGGATAAGCTTCCCATCCAATTTTCTTATAAATTGGCAAACAGGGTCTTTTAGAGTCAGATTCTCAAGACTGTAGTGTTTTTTCTTCATCATGATTGCAGGATTCAGAGGCATCATGTTTCTTTTTGAAATTGAGCCCAACTTTTGACAATTTTCACAACTTTTGCAAAAAGTATAGCAGTCTTTAAATAAAGTGGGCCAATAAAATCTGCATTGCAAGATTTTTCGCAGCTATTTTCTTTGAAGAAAAGTGACCTCCACATGCTTCCGAGTGACAAAATTTAATGACACTACTTACCTCACTTTGTTAGCACGCATCTCCAGAAAGATTTGGTCAGGACAATATCTGAACAAGTATGAGTCATCCCAATAAAATTTTTTACCTCTGTCGAAATTTCCTTCTATCTTGGTGCGTCCATTGAGGCGACATCTTTCCTTCTTGTTCTTCAATAAAAGACGAGGAAATTACCATAGGAAAGCTTTGCTTTTCTCCCAAAATGTGTAATTCAACCCCAGGTAATGGCTTTATTTCCGATGTGGGTACTTCTTCATGGGCATTATCATTTATGGGCTTTAGCTCTTCAAATTTTGGCTTTCTTCCTTTGTATTCTATTTCCTCTGTACAATCAAGCAAATCAAATGAATTAATTAAACAAACTTCTAATGGGTCAGAAGAACTCCTTTTTTGAAGATGATCATTTATAATGGCTTCAATTCCTTCAACTTCCTCATTTTCATCAAGGACTTCATGTGGTTGCTTGCACATGTTAAAAACATTGAGATCCAGTGTCATATTTCCAAATGTTAGCTTCACCACTCCATTTCTGCAATTTATCAAAGCATTTGATGTTGCTAAAAATAGACGGCCTAAGATAACAGGAATTGACTTGCAACTATCAATCATAGGTTCAGTATCCAAGACAATGAAATCCACAGGATATATGAATTTATCAACTTGAACCAACACATCTTCCACTATTCCTCTTGGAATTTTAATTGATCTATCAGCAAGTAGAAGAGTTACGAAGTTGGTTTTAACTCACCTAAGTTGAGTTGCTAATAAAGCTGAATATGGAAGCAAATTGACACTAGCACCAAGATCAAGTAAAGCTTTTTCAATTTTATGTTCTCCAATAATGCATGAAAGCGTAGGACAACCAGGGTCTTTATATTTCAACATTATTATTATTGAAGAATGGAGCTTACCTGCTCAGTCAAAAATGCTTTCTTTTTCACATTTAATTTCCTTTTAACAAAGGCACAAGTCCTTCAAGTATTTAGCATAAGAAGGAATCTGTTTGATAGCATCTAACAGAGGAATATTGATTTTCACTTGTTTCAAAATTTCAAAAATTCCAATGTTATGGTCCAATTTCTTTGGATTTTTCAATGCTTGAGGAAATGGGGTGAAGGCGAGAGTTTGGTCTCCTTTTGGTCAACTTCTTCATTTTCTTGGGGAATTGGTTCATCTTCTTTCTCACATGGTTCAGGAATTTATTTTTCAACAACCTTTCCACTCCTAAGAGTTATCACTGACTTGACTTGGTCCATTTGTTGATTTTCTGAACTCCCCTCATTTATACTGTATTGACCTTTGGGATTTGGTTGAGGTTGAGAAGGAAATTTTCCTTTCTCGTGAATGGTGAGAGCATAAGTAAGTTTGGCAAGAGTGTCTTTTATGTCATTCATGGTTTGATTGTTTTGTTTATTAATGGCCTCTTGCTTTTCTATGAATGCATGCAGTGTTTCTTCAAGGTTTTTCCTATATGGTGGGACATAAGGTGCATATCCTTCAGAATTTTGAGAGTCTTGTTGTGCCCGAGGAGGTGGTGGTTGCACAATGTGGTCGAGTATTATTCCTCCGGTGAAGTTCGGGTGATTTCTCCATCCCGGATTGTATGTATCTCGAAAAAGAAGAAGTAAATGGCTTGTTAAAATTATTCATTGCATTTATCCGCTCATGTACAACTTCTTTAAAAACAGGAATGTTAGGACATTCGTGTGTTGAGTGTCCTAAGTCATCACACAAATACCACAAATTTCTTCATTTTGCATGATTTAATTTCTTTTGCTTTTCTTAATTCCATGGCTTCAACCTTTCTAGCCAAGCGGCAAATCTAGCATTTAGATCTTCCTCTTGACTAAGGTGATATTTTCCTTTATTAGCACTTGCAAAATTAGATCTAATTGAATTTTCAGAAGTACTATGCCAAGATTGAGAATTTTCAGCCAACTGGTTCAAATAGTCTAAAGCTTCATCAGGTTCTTTATCAAGAAACTCACCATTGCACATTGTTTCCACAAATTGTTTAGTTTTAGGAGTTAAACCTTCATAAAAGAAGCTTATAGTGTGCCATTTTTCAAAACCATGATGTGGGCAAGAATTTAATAAATCTTTAAACCGTTCCCAACATTGAAAATATACTTCATTTGAATTTTGGAAAAAATTGTGGATTTGTCTTTTCATAGCATTGGTTTTATGTGTTGGAAAAAATTTCTTTAAGAACTCACCTTGCGTTTCTTGCCATGTGCCAATTGATCTTGGATTCAAAGTGTTAAGCCAAGATTTTGCTTTATCTTTTAAAGAAAAAGGAAACAATTTAAGCTTAACAATCTCTTCAGTGCAATTTTGATCATTGAAGGCAATACATACTTCTTCAAATTCTTTCAGATGTAAATATGGACTTTCAGATTCTAAACCATGAAAATTAAGAAGTAAAGAAATCATACCTGGTTTGAATCTAAAATTGTTGGCATTGAGTGGAAAGATAAAACATGATGGACTAGAATTTCGAGGTGGTTGCAAATATTCACGCATGGTTCGCAGCGGTTGATTTTCTTGTTCATCATGTACACTTTCATTGTTAGCCATTGTGCCAATTGTGTGTGATTGTGATTCAAACAAATCAATATATAAAGTACCAGGGTTAATTTTAACTAAACGAATATAATTTAAATCACGATACTAATTAAGCATAAATACATAAATAACTATAAATAAATAAACAAAAAATAATGTACAATCTGGTGGTGTAACCCACCATTAAATATATAACAAAGGTGGGGTAATAAACCAACCACCCAAAAATAAAAATAAAAATAAAAATAAAAATAAAAATAAAGTGCAGAAAATTAAATAACAGAAAAGTAAAAGGGAGAGTTTCCCCACAAAGTTAGTGCGTAAAATAAAAGGGAGAGTTACCCCACGACAAAAAAAAAAATGATGAAAATAAATAAATAAAATTAAAAAGCAAAAATAAATGACATAAATATAAAAGTTAGAAAGTTAGTATGTTAGCAAGTTAGTAAGTTAGAGTTAGATAGTTAGAAAGTTAGAGAGTTAGTAAAGAAACCGAAGGATAAGCAAGCCGATCTTTTGCTCTGGTGAGGAGAAGAGAGAATAGATTTTATTAAAGAAAACGAACCTCAATAAATCAAAACTTCAAATCAAGTCCCCGACAACGGCGCCAAAAACTTGACTGCGGGATTTAAGGATGCAAACCCAAGTGTAGGTTGTCTCAAGTAGTAAATTTCTCGGGAGTCCGAGGTCGATCCACAGGGAATTGATGAAGAAAAATTAATTGAGGTAAGAAGAGGATTTGTCACAACACCAAAAGTAATAAAACAAGTTTACAAATGAATTTAAGGGCTTGCTTGGGTTAGGAGATCCACTCTTGGTAATAAATTAAAGGTAAGATCATTTCTTTTTAACTCAATTGAAATCCACACACAACGGAGGTTCCAATCGGAAAATATAACATTCAAAGTTCAATTATATATGTAATCATATTATGATTCCTTTAATTATCTACCAACATTTATAAATGAGTTCAAGCATTCACTGTGCCAATCCTATTGTCTACAATAAATCAAAATCTCCATTAACAAAGAAGGTTTCTAAATTGATTGGAAACAAAATACAACACATAAAATGTTCATTTAATAATATATCATTTAAGCACAAGAAATAAAATAATCCAACCTTATTTCATTACCAAGA
Source organism: Ormosia emarginata (assembly GCA_029884605.1). Lineage (NCBI taxonomy): Eukaryota > Viridiplantae > Streptophyta > Magnoliopsida > Fabales > Fabaceae > Ormosia > Ormosia emarginata. The sequence goes on from JAQQTP010000074.1 coordinate 8,979,777, forward strand.
GCTTCACTCTTTCACCCAAGCAAGATGAAGATTTAGTTACTCATGGATAAGAAGAAAGAAAGAGAGAAGAAGAGAAAGATGAACATGACTTCAATTTAGAACAAGAGAAAATTACAACAAAGGAAAACAATAAACAAGCATAACCTTAACTTCTACAAACTAAACCTAACACCAAGTGTCTAACCCCCCTACATCCAGCTCATGGTGCCTTTTATAGAGGAGTAGGGATACAAAATGACAAGGAGAATGATTAAGAGTAGGTGGATGAGTGGGTGGAGTGGTTGGATGATTGGATGAGTGGTTGAATGATTGGATGAGTAGTTGAATTATTGAGATTCTTTGTCTCCGAAATAATTCATTGCTTAAGTCATTGATGCTGTCATCAAATGGAAAAGTCATCTTCATAAAAGTTGTAGGAAATTGTCTAAGCTTTCCAATGGCTCTGGAATCACCCAAAAATTCGTCCTACAGCCCAAGATATGACCCAATTACTACAGACTATTTAGGCCCAATTTCAGCACCTCTGTTTTGACTTTCAGACCCAATATCACTATTAAGGAGCCTGAATCAAGTTTTGTGTTCAACATGAAAGTTTTAGATCTGGGTCTTAACTTTCAAATGTCCAAATTTCAGCCCAAAATAATTATTGCAACCCGAGTTATGCTCTAATTACTGTACACTGTTCAGGTTTCGGACACAAAACTCGTGTTCTGTCTTCCACGCCCAATTAGCTCCACTAGATGTCTGATTGAGACTTTGAGCTCTCATCAAAGTTGTAGAGCTCTCTCTTATCTTTCCTACAAGGTAAAATTCATAATTATCAGACATTTAGAACTCAAGATATGGCCGAAATACGTAAAACAACGTAAGACCAAAAAATAGTCTTGAAAAAATTAATTAAGTCAATTTGAGTCCAAACTTACAAAACATAACTAGACTTAATCAATTAAGTACATGAAGAGTGTAAATGACTAAAAATGAGGGTTTATTAATGTATAAAATATGTGATCATCATGTATTTCATGTATCCCAGTTAAGGAAGTATGTTCCGGATCCGATGCATGTTATACAACCAGATGAAGTACAGCTGAAGGAGAATATGACTTACGAGACTTTACCTGTTAGAATAGAGGACAGAAAAGTAAAGCAGCTTCGAGGGAAAATGATCGAGCTGGTGAAGGTCATATGGAACGATGTGACAAGTGATGTTACCTGGGAGTTGGAAGACAAGATGAGGGAACAATATCCTCATTTGTTCTGAGGAATAACGAATTTCGAGGACGAAATTTTTGTTTATTGGGGAGAGTTGTAACCCCCTAAACTTTTAGGTGAATTACCGTTGTGTCCCGAAAGTACTGTTTTCTATTTTTTAATTTTAGGATAAATGACCGTTATGTCCTTTTTGTACAGTTTGTTGTTTTTCTGTATAAAATACTGTTTTATCTTACTGTCTGTGATTTTATTTGAACTTTTTGTGTGATTTGCTCTGGGACAGGAAAATAATATTTTTCGGGCTGGGGAAATCTTATTTTAATTATTCGGAGTTGGGGGATCTTACTAAACCCAATTCTGAATGATACGGTTAGTAATCTTTTAATTTTTAGGATTTAACTGTGCAATAAAATAATTTTATATTGTTATAATATTATTTTATTAGTCAGTACAAATAAGTGGTAATGGACCCGGAAATGTTTTGCAGGACCCACGTTTAGCAAAACAGTTAACGTTTTGGAGTAGTAGCTTAATGACTAGGCTTAATGACTAGGCTTAATTAGTGACAAGGCTTAATGACAAGGCTTGGATTAGCCAATGAGAGCTAAGCTTGGTGATCAAGTTTTAATCCTCACCATTGATCATTTCTAAGGCTTGGATGGAGCCAACCAAGGGGACACCTCCCTTGCATGATGTCTACGGCCAAGTGCCCTTGGAGAGCCAAGAATCACTTCATTCTCTAACACTTTTCTCTCTCTCTCTTCCAAAAACACCAACCACCATTGATGCTACCTTGAAGGTCCATTCGGCCAAGAACCCTAGTTCACCATCCAACCACCCAAAATTTTATCCCACCTACTTTTCTAAACTTAAACACAATTCTAAGAACATCTCTAGTTGAGAGTTCTTGCAAAATCCATCATCTTGAGCTTGAAAAACTACTTGAGAGATTCTACCTAGAAGGTGAAAATCCTTATTTTTCCTTTCTAAATTCTTTTTCAAAATTCTAAGCCATGATTGATCCATGGTTTAAGCTTTCTTTCATGTTAATAACTTGTAGAAATTTGTTTGAGCTTGATAGGTGTCTTGGAGGGGTGAAAACCGAAACCCTAGAAAGGAGTGAAAGAGTGTTTGTCTTCACTTAAGGTAAGAGGAAGACTTGAATCTTATCATCCTTGGGTGGTGATAAGAAAATGGAATTGGTTGTGGTTGTAGAATCCATAAGGATTCTTTTGTGTTATTCGTTATTAGCTTTCTTATTTGTGATTTGTATTAAATTGCATGTCTGCAAGCTTTAAATATATTGTATGTGTTAGAAATGCATGTATAATTAGTAGGATGTGAATAACATGTCAAGGATTGTATGAGTGTTCCAAAGAACACCAATGAAGGCTCACGACCTCAACATCAAAGGAGAACCAAAATGTTCTCATCAATTTTCCAAAAGTGTGATTTAATTAACTTAGGGGAATGGATAAGATATAAATTGTTTTAGAACAAGAAAAAAACAAATTTAAAGATTAAATGTCAATTTTATATATTTCGGCCAACATGCCAAATGTGAATGTTTTTATTTCTAAAATTGTTTTTCAACAAAGGTTAGGTAATAATGCTAAAAGAAATTTTATCACAATGAATTTCAAGGAATAAAAATGATTAGATTAAGTTTAAGGAACTAAATCTAAGAGTTTTACCATTTAAAAGAAAATACAAAGAGCTTTTGTAAAATTTGTAACGTAGAGCTCATTTTATATTTTGAAGCACGTTAGTAGTTTTCAAAAGTATAATTAATTGGTTATAATATAAATAAAAGGAATTTTTACAGAAAACTTAGAAAACCATTGTTATACATTTTCTAAGCAAAATACTGTCAATTTTTGCTAAAAACAGACAAATAAGAGAGAAAAGATATCTATTATATTATATACGGTATGAAAAAATATTCTACGTAGTTCAAACATATTAAATATTATTTTAATAGTGATTTTTAAGGAATTCGGACAAGAAAATGATTTAAAAATCTTACGCGATTGAGAAAACGTTTGAAAAATAGTACGCGATTTCAAAAACAGTAAAATATATTTACGCGATTTAAAAACGTTTGTAAAAACGACAAAATTTTGAAAACGCGATAAAATTTCTACGCGATTGACGAAAATAGCAGATTTTACTGTCGGGCCAAAGTGGTGGAACCAGGACAGATTGTGGAACAGTATTGTCAGGTGGGACATACTGTATATATTTGAAATTTTTGCCATTGAGGGCATATTTGGAATTTTTGCCATTGAGGGCATATCTGAGATTTTTGCCATTGAGAGCATTTGCGTAAATACGCATATTTATACCATTGAGGGTATTCTGGTATTTTTTATCATGCATTGAGTTGTGCCAGTTTGGTTGATAATTGGTGGATTGATTGACGAGGTGAATTACATCGTGTTGTCGGTGTGATAAGCATAGTGTGGTTCAACCTGAATGAACTTGGAGACATTAATGTGCGGATTATTCCATTTGTGGACAGTTGGTCGCTCCTATGGGCCGTGGTAACTGACAACACACTAATGGACTCGACACGCACTATACTTAATCAAGATCTTGTGAAATCTGTTTAGTACAAGCCTATAGTGACACGACGTTTTGATAGTGTGCTATACCACGACATTATGACAGTGGGCTATAGACGCAACGTGAGACAGCGGAATAGCTTGGCGGTCGATGGTACTTATAGATTTTGCGGGTCATTCTCTCTGATGTCTGTGTTTTTAGCTCCATGGAGTAGGGTTGAGTCACATTTCATATACTTTTATGTCATACATTTTAATGCTATTTATCTATAACATTTTATCCATCTGTACCATTATTTATCTGTACCATTTTATCTATCTGTACCACTATATGTTATTGTTACGTTGAGTTCTGTGTTATATTACATCCGTGTTATCTTGTATTTTTATTTATGCTATTATAGTATGTTATATTGTATGAACTGTTATACTTGTTGTATTGTCGTTTTCTTATTTTACCATGTTTGTGGTGATATAGATTGTCTTACCTCTTTCTTGTATGTGTTATCTGTATATTTTAAATTATGTGATAAAGAGTTTGAGGAAGAGGAACAGCCTCTTGAGTGTGAGTATCCAGAGGAGGAGGAAGAGCAGCAAGCCGAAGATCAGTTCTACGAGCAAGAACCATCCGATCATCCATATCCATTGGATTGATTGTATGAGTATGACACTACCAGGATTCTTTGGATTCGTGCAACTTGAGTTTCACGGAGGCTCTAAAGCCTGGCGTCTCGCGAGAGGATAGAGACTCTCGGTGACGTACGTAGGGCGTCTGACTGTGACCATACGTACGGAGTTTGATGGAGTGCCGATCTTTTCTACTTTGTTGTATTTACATGTGGAGTTACCACTATCTCTTAGGCGTCATTGGGGTGGTATGTTTGATGCGCCTAGCAAGATCAGCAGCGTATCGACTGCACAGACTCGTGTCCGTAAAGGGTCGAGGCATCCCGGATATCTATCACCTAAAGTTTCATCGAGAGTGATCCTTCGAGGGTTAGATATTTAAGATGTGTACTTGGGCGCGTCTGCGTTTGTATATATTGACCTTTTACTGCTTTGTTTACTATTTTGGTTTTTAAATATTTGTAGTTGTACATTATTTGTATAACTTATGATGGAACCATATGTATATTATGTGTGATAATAGTGTGCTTATTTTATGTTCCATGTTATTTTATCTCGTGATATTCTGTTTATGGGAAAAATTTTACAACCCGCATTAGTATATAATAAACGTTTTACAACTTAGGTAGATTTTATTTATCTTTATTTTATTTTCTTTATAAATGTGACATCCCCATAATGGTGTTACATTAGTTGGTATCAGAGCCTAAGTTAGAGTCTTTTGGGGTTGTGGTTGGGTCTATTTTTGTTTGTGCTGTGTGATTCTCTGTGATCTACTTCCGAAAGGACGTATCTAACTTTGTTTTGTTATGATTGAAGAAAGAAGATGTCTGGCGGAAGAGGAGGACGTGCGAACGTAAATCGTGCAGTGGATCCAATGATTGCGACTGCTGAAGCTATACAGCGAATGGCCGAAGTAATTACTCAGCAGAACCTGAGAGCAGCTCAACAAAAAAATGCTACTACTGATGCCTTAAATTTATCTAAATTTAGGCGTAACAATCCGCCGCAGTTTAGAGGCGAGGTTGATCTGAGAAAGCGAGTCAATGGATACAAGACTTGGAGAGAATTTTTGAAGGAATGAGATGCTCCGATGAGAAGAAGGTAACGTATGCAGCCTTTATGTTAAGGGGAGACGGAGAACATTAGTGGAGAGGAACCCGCCAATTATTGCAGACTGAAGGAACAGAAATTACATGGGAGGTATTTTCTAATGCATTTCTGGAAAAGTATTTTCCTGCGAGTGCTAGACATGCCAAGGAGATGGAATTTCTTGGTTTACGTCAGGGTAATATGACGGTGAATGAGTTTGCTATTAAATTTGAGAGCTTGTCTCAGTTCTCAGATTATGCTCAAACTCGACCGGATGATGCATGGAGATGTCGGAAGTTTGAGTTGGGGTTGAGAGTGGAACTGAAGCGAGGAGTGCTATCCTTGAGAATGAATCAATGTCATGCTTTAGTTGATGCGTGTGCATGACTCGAGGAATTGGAGCCGTCACGAGATCAGAGAAATCTTAACTTTGGACCAACAAGGTTTCAGAGGGGTGGTAGCAATAATAATAGTCGATTTCAGCGCAAGCCGTATTCTAGACCACCAGGGAATCAACCTCAACGATCGTCAGTCAGGGGAAGTGCTAGTGGTAATAGAGCTGGCCCGGGGGTGGCGTTCACGCCAACATGTTTTAAGTGTGGAAAGAAGGGTCATCTTTCTACTGAATACTCTATCAGAGGAACAGTTTGTTTTAATTGCAAATAGCCTGGGCATATATCTAGGGATTGTACTCAGCCAGAAAGGAAGCCAACTATGAGAAGTGTTCGTGCTACTCAGCCAAGGTCAGGAAGTACTCAATCGAGGTCAGGAGGGCGAGTATATACTATGACTGGAACGGAAATTTCTCAGTCTGATGACCTTATTCAGGGAGAAGGTGCCATTGGAGGTAATCTTCTGACTGTATTATATGATTCTGGTGCGACACATTCATTTGTTGCATATGATTGTGTGGAAAGATTGAAGTTGCCTGTGTCTTCTCTGAATGTTAAATTGAGTGTTTCTACACCAACTGCTAAACCTGTAGTTACATCTAAGATATGTTTGGATTGTCCTGTTGTTATCAAGGACTGTATGTTTTCGGTCAACTTGATTTGTTTGCCTCTTGTTGAGATAGATGTAATCTTAGGGATGGATTAGTTGTCTTCTAACCATATCCTTATAGACTGTGCAAGCAAAACTATAGTTTTTCCTAAGGAAGAAAAGTCTGGATTCTTGACTGCTGTTAAAGTCAAGTCATTGTTAAGAGAGGGAGCACAGGGATATATGTTATTGTCTTCTCTAGAAGTCAAGAACGAGAAAGATGTGAATACTATTCCTGTTGTCAATGAGTTTCCAGAAATTTTTCCTGATGACGTACCTGGTTTGCCACCTGAGAGGGAGATCGAGTTTTCAATTGATTTAGTACCAGGAGCAGGTCCTATCTCAATTGCGCCATATCGAATGTCGCCAGCAGAGTTGGTGGAGCTGAAACAACAATTAGTGGATTTGTTGGAGAAACAGTTTGTGCGACCTAGTGTTTCACCATGGGGAGCGCCAGTACTTTTGGTCAAGAAGAAAGATGGACCTTCTCGACTTTGCGTGGATTATCGTCAGTTAAACAAGGTGACTATCAAGAATAAATATCCGCTTCCAAGAATTGATGATTTAATGGATCAGTTGAAAGGAGCAGTGGTATTTTCTAAAATAGATCTGAGATCGGGTTATCATCAGATTCGTGTTAAGGGGGAGGATGTACCCAAAACAACTTTTCGAACTCGTTATGGACATTATGAGTATCAGGTAATGCCATTCGGGGCGACGAATGCTCCTGCCATATTCATAGACTATATGAACAGGATTTTTCGTCCGAATCTAGACAGATTTGTCGTTGTTTTTATCGATGACATTCTGATCTATTCTCAATCTAAGGAAAAGCATGTTGAACATCTCGGTATTGTTCTTCAGATTTTGAAAGAAAAGCAGCTGTATGCGAAATTAGTGAAGTGTGAATTCTGGTTAGAGGAAGTCCAATTTCTCGGTCACGTGATCTCCAAAGAAGATATTGCGGTAGACCCATCGAAAGTGGAGACTGTTTTATAGTGGGAAAGACCTAAGACGGTGACAGAAGTTCAAAGTTTTGTTGGACTTGCTGGATATTACCGGAGGTTTATCGAGGGTTTTCCTAAGATTGCTAGACCGCTTACACAGCTCACGAGGACAAGTCAAGCTTTTGAGTGGACGGAAGAACGTAAAGCCAGTTTCCAAGAATTGAAGAAGTTAACAACTGCACCAGTGTTAATTTTACCGGATTCTAAGGGAACTTTTGATGTGTATTATGACGCTTCGTGCTAAGGGTTAGGATGCGTATTGATGCAAAATCAGAATGTTGTGGCGTATGCTTCTCGACAGTTGAAGGTTCATGAGAGGAACTATCCAACACATGATTTGGAATTGGCCGCAATGGTTTTTGCTCTGAAGGTGTGGAGGCATTTTCTGTATGGAGCGATGTTCAATGTCTTTAGTGATCACAAGAGTCTAAAGTACTTGTTTGATCAGAAAGAATTGAATATGAGGCAAAGGCAATGGTTGGAATTCTTAAAGGATTATGATTTTCAACTCCAGTACCAATCAGGAAAAGCTAATGTGGTAGCTGATGCCTTAAGTAGGAAGGTGCTTAGTGTTTTGGCAATGATGATAAAGGAGGAGGAATTGATTAACAAATTCCAAGATCTATGGTTGTCAGTGGAGTTTCTGTCTGGAAGAGTTCGCCTATGTAAGGTCGTGATCATAAATGAATTTCTTGATGTAGTCCGAGATAAACAGAAGGAGGACCCGTTTTTACAAAATGAGAGGGAATTGTTAAAGCAAGGTCATAAGTCGACGGTAGAGGAAGGAGCAGACGAAATTTTAAGGTTCAAAGGAAGAATCTGTATGCCTGATGATTCTGAACTGAAGAAGGGGATCCTAGATGAAGCTTATACCAGTGATTTGAGTTTGCATCTAGGAATGACCAAGATGTATCAAGACTTAAAGGAGTTATTTTGGTGGCCAAGGATGAAAAGAGACGTAGCGGAATGTGTGGAGTCTTGTCTGGTTTGTCAGAAGGCGAAAGTAGAACATCAGAGACCAGTTGGTATGTTGCAACCGTTAGCTATTCTAGAGTGGAAGTGGGATAGTATCTCAATGGATTTCATTACTGGATTGCCGAAGACGAGGAAAGGTCATGATTCGATATGGGTTATAGTCGATAGGCTTACGAAGTCGGCTCATTTCTTGCCAATTAATATTAAATATTCATTGGAAAGATTAACCCAGTTATACATCATTGAGATTGTTAGACTGCATGGTGTGCCTACATGTATAATTTCTGACAGAGGTCCGAGGTTTACATCGAGGTTCTGGCAAAGTTTACAAGAAGCCATGGGAACTAAGTTGCGATTGAGTTCAGCTTATCATCCGCAAACTGATGGTCAAACAGAGAGAACTATATAGTCTTTGGAAGATCTGTTGCGAGCTTGTGTTTTGGAGCAACGAGGAAGTTGGGATGAATTTTTATCTTTGATAGAATTCACCTACAACAATAGTTTTCACTCAAGCATAGGGATGGCACCCTATGAGGCGTTGTATGGAAGGCGTTGTCGAACACTGTTGTGTTGGTATCAAGATGGGGAAAGTATGACTATTGGACCAGATCTTGTACAACAGACTACGGAGAAGGTAAAAATGATACAAAATAAGATGAAGACGACGTAAAGCAGACAAAAGAGTTATGCTGATAAGCTAAGAAGACCTCTTGAATTTGAGGAGGGTGAGCATGTATTTCTAAGAGTGACTCTTACGACCAGGTGTCGGAAGAGTTATTAAATCTAAGAAGCTTACTCCTAAGTTCAATGGACCGTATCAGATTATCCGTCGAATAGGTCCTGTAGCATATCCGATTGCTTTACTGCCTTTTCTATCCAATCTGAATGATGTATTGACTGCGGGATTTAAGGATGCAAACCTAAGTGTAGGTTGTCTCAAGTAGTAAATTTCTCGGGAGTTCGAGGTCGATCCACAGGGAATTGATGAAGAAAAATTAATTGAGATAAGAAGAAGATTTGTCACAACACCAAAAGTAATAAAACAAGTTTACAAATGAATTTAAGGGCTTGCTTGGGTTAGGAGATCCACTCTTGGTAATAAATTAAAGGTAAGATTATTTCTCTTTTTAACTCAATTGAAATCCACACACAACGGAGGTTCCAATCGGAAAATATAACATTCAAAGTTCAATTATATATGCAATCATATAATGATTCCTTTAATTATCTACCAACATTTGTAAATGAGTTCAAGCATTCACTGTGCCAATCCTATTGTCTACAATAAATCAAGATCTCCATTAACAACGAAGGTTTCTAAATTGATTGGAAACAAAATACAACACATATAATGTTTATTTAATAATATATCATTTAAGCACAAGAAATAAAATAATCCAACCTTCTTTCATTACCAAGAGCTTCACTCTTTCACCCAAGCAAGATGAAGATTTAGTTACTCATGGATAAGAAGAAAGAAAGAGAGAAGAAGAGAAAGATGAACATGACTTCAATTTAGAACAAGAGAAAATTACAACAAAGGAAAACAATAAACAAGCATAACCTTAACTTCTACAAACTAAACCTAACACCAAGTGTCTAACTCCCCCTACATCCAGCTCATGGTGCCTTTTATAGAGGAGTAGGGATACAAAATGACAACGAGAATGATTAAGAGTAGGTGGATGAGTGGGTGGAGTGGTTGGATGATTGGATGAGTGGTTGGATGATTGGATGAGTAGTTGAATTATTGAGATTCTTTGTCTCCGAAATAATTCACTACTTAAGGTCATTGATGCTGTCATCAAATGGAAAAGTCATCTTCATGAAAGTTGTAGGAAATTGTCTAAGCTTTCCAATGGCTCTTGAATCACCTAAAAATTCGTCCTACAGCCCAAGATATGACCCAATTACTACAGACTGTTTAGGCCCAGTTTCAGCACCTCTGTTTTGACTTTCAGACCCAATATCACTATTAAGGAGCCCGAATCAAGTTTTGTGTTCAACATGAAAGTTTTAGATCTGGGTCTTAACTTTCAAATATCTAAATTTCAGCCCAAAATAATTATTGCAACCCGCGTTATGCTCTAATTACTGTACACTATTCAGGTTTCAGACACAAAACTCGTATTCTGTCTTCCACGCCCAATTAGCTCCACTAGATGTCTGATTGAGACTTTGAGCTCTTCATCAAAGTTGTAGAGCTCTCTCTTATCTTTCCTACAAGATAAAATTCATAATTATCAGACATTTAGAACTCAAGATATGGCCGAAATACAGAAACAGCGTAAGACCAAAATAGTGCTGAAAAAATCAATTAAGTCCAATTTGAGTCCAAACTTACAAAACATAACTAGGCTTAATCAATTAAGCACATGGAGAGTGTAAATGACTAAAAATGAGGGCTTATTAATGTATAAAATATGTGATCATCAAATTCCCCCACACTTAGCTTTTTGCACTTGTGGGCAAAACACATAAGACCAAAGTTAGGAGACAAAGAAAAATGACACAGACTCAAAAGCTAAAAACTCTAAAAGACTTGATGAAGCAAGAAGAGTAGCAAGAAATTCAAGGGATCAAAGCATTAATGAGGTAACATTTCTTCACATCTCAAACTAATAAGTAAGGAAACTTCAGTTGAAAAGAATGAATCAAGAATGATATATCCTTACAGAATTCACTCTCAATCTCTCAAGTGTTTAAAAGGTAAGTATTTCACTCTATTCAACCCATGAACAATTGCACTACCATAAGCTTGCTTATCTTCTACTTCTCCGCTACTCAAAACACATGCATACAAAAATCAAGAGGACTTTATTCAAGGTTGTAATGGGGTCATGGTAAAGTAGAGAAGATAATATGGATATGAAAAGATAAATACCAAAGAGAATAAAAGAGCATTATGGTACAGTTAGAGTGGAGAAAATGTTTGAGAACATTCATCATAAAGGACAATCACCAATATTTGACTAATGTTTTGTTGAAGATCAATCCCAAATTGGTGAATTGAATTCATTGTTAGACTTGAACATTCTCCTTTTCTTCCTGTAGTTTCCAAGCATCCACCTTTATTCTGATAATCCTTTGATTGCAACGGTGGTCAATAATTTTTTTTTTCATTTTGCATACACACACCCACACTTATTCAAGAACAAGGTCAATGCTCTCTTATTCCCTAAGGTTGGGTAAAAACATGTTTTTTTTTCTTTTTTTTTTGAAGGATGAAATGAGCTTAAAACAAGGAATGGTCAAACAAGTTTAAAGGGGTTACACAATGGAAAATATACAAGGATGGCTATTTGGTCAAAGTAGCTATTTCAAAATGCCTCAATCATATTAATGTATGCATGTGAAAATGTAGCCTCAAAAAGAATCAAAGCAAGTTCTAGAATAACAATTCCATGAGTGAAAATCACACAAGAAAGAAGAGAATGACATAGATATTCAATCCATTCATCATAGGCTCAAAATCTCACAAGGCATATTTCTATCATTCTTAATCCACCAATTCAACATCCATAACCAAGCATGTGAAATTTAAGAAAGAAGATAATTTATTCAATCATGCTATGATTCCTGAATTTCAATTGCTTCCAAGGCTGTGAGAGTGCATTCGCTTGAATCTTTCAAAGGAAATCAAAAGACAAAAACTTTGTTACTTCCACAAATTAATACTAATTAATTACTACCTAAAAACTCCTTACTCGCCACTAATTAAGATGCGTCTCAGAAGTAAAATTACTCCTTACTCTGCCATCACTAATTGGTTTAGGAAGTCCATGACAATCATATCATACTTCCCAAACAAAACAAAACAAAATTTTTTTTTTAGGTCAACTATCCTTTCCCCCCAACTAGATCACAACATTGTCCTCAATGTTAAAATATAGATGAGTAAAGGCTAGAAGATATTACCTGTTGGAGAAATCTGACACAAATCTAAACAAAAACAAAGTACGATAAATAAAATCAAAAGTAAAGAAAAGCTATAAACGAAGTGTCAAATCTGGCTCATTTTTCATCTTGTTTCCCTCTCTCGCTCCGAGTTATTGTGACCAATCTATCCGAGTTATTCTTTGGATCAGGGATCAAAGATCAAAGGTAAAGGAATTTTTTTTTTGGTGACTTCAAGAAAACCATCAGGGTAAAGAAGTCTAGAAATCCCTGAAGGACCCTGCTCAAAGGATCGTCTGTCCAAAACCAAAATACAGCAAAATCATACAAAGATAAAAGAGATATAATAGCAAATGATGACATACCTGTATGTACAGCTTTCATGGCGTATCTTTATACTGCGCGTCATGAGTGCATGAGTAGTGGCATATCTTTATCTTTTGCGTGTCACCAAAGGCAAAATTATAAGTAGACACTCATAAACAGATCGTCTCCTCAAGGATTTTTTTTTTTAGAAAAACAACGTGCAAAGGTCCACTCGAGTCAATGACGTGGTCAGCCAAAGGTTAATTTGGGGCTCCACAACTAATTAAAGCCATAGTACTCCTTCAATTAACTTAGGACCGCCCTTGTTCAAACTTTTTTTTCTTCAGATCAACATTTTTTTTTCATTTTTTTTTTTTGACCCAAAGTAGCTTAGCCTCCATTACACATTTTTTTTCAAAAATTTTTTTTTTTTTTTTTTTCATTTTTTTCATTTTTTTCATTTTTTTCATTTTTTTCATTTTTTTTAAAAAAAACATGGAGAAGAAGATAATATGTACAAATTGTTGTGGATATTGCTCACATCTACTTCTGGTTTCACGTCCAATAATGGCTTAAACGCCTTCTATGAGTTGAGGATAAGCTTCCCATCCAATTTTCTTATAAATTGGCAAACAGTGGTCTTTTAGAGTCAGATTCTCAAGATTCGTAGTGTTTTTTCTTCATCATGATTGCAGGATTTAGAGGCATCATGTAAAATTTTTTTTTTAAATTGAGCCCAACTTTTGACAATTTTCACAACTTTTGCAATAAGGGTTTCTTAATGAATAAAGTATATAGCAAAAAGTATGCAGTCTTTAAATAAAGTGGGCCAATAAAATCTGCATTGCAAGATTTTCGCAGCTATTTTCTTTGAAGAAAAGTGACCTCCACATGCTTCCGAGTGACAAAATTTAATGACACTACCTACCTCACTGTTGGGCACGCATCTCCGAAAGATTTGGTCAGGACAATATCTGAACAAGTATGAGTCATCCCAATAAAATTTTTTTACCTTTGTCAGAAATTTCCTTCTATCTTGGTGCGTCCATTGAGGCGACATCTTTCCTTCTTGTTCTTCAGTAAAAGACGAGGAAATTACCATAGGAAAGCTTTGCTTTTCTCCCAAAAATGTGTAATTCAACCCAGCAGGTAATGGCTTTATTTCCGATGTGGGTACTTCTTCATGGGCATTATCATTCATGGGTTTTAGCTCTTCGAATTTTGGCTTTCTTCCTTTGTATTCTATTTCCTCTGTACAATCAAGCAAATCAAATGAATTAATTAAACAAACTTCTAATGGGTCAGAAGAACTCCCTTTTTGAAGATGATCATTTATAATGGCTTCAATTCCTTCAACTTCCTCATTTTCATCAAGGACTTCATGTGGTTGCTTGCACATGTTAAAAACATTGAGATCCAGTGTCATATTTCCAAATGTTAGCTTCACCACTCCATTTCTGCAATTTATCAAAGCATTTGATGTTGCTAAAAATAGACGGCCTAAGATAACAGGAATTGACTTGCAACTATCAATCATAGGTTCAGTATCCAAGACAATGAAATCCACAGGATATATGAATTTATCAACTTGAACCAACACATCTTCCACTATTCCTCTTGGAATTTTAATTGATCTATCAGCAAGTAGAAGAGTTACAGAAGTTGGTTTTAACTCACCTAAGTTGAGTTGCTAATAAACTGAATATGGAAGCAAATTGACACTAGCACCAAGATCAAGTAAAGCTTTTTCAATTTTATGTTCTCCAATAATGCATGAAACTGTAGGACAACCAGGGTCTTTATATTTCAACACATTATTATTCTGAAGAATGGAGCTTACCTGTTCAGTCAAAAATGCTTTCTTTTTCACATTTAATTTCCTTTTAACAGTGCACAAGTCCTTCAAGTATTTAGCATAAGAAGGAATCTGTTTGATAGCATCTAACAGAGGAATATTGATTTTCACTTGTTTCAAAATTTCAAAAATTCCAATGTTATGGTCCAATTTCTTTGGATTTTTCAATGCTTGAGGAAATGGGGGTGAAGGCGAGAGTTTGGTCTCCTTTTGGTCAACTTCTTCATTTTCTTGGGGAATTGGTTCATCTTCTTTCTCACATGGTTCAGGAATTTGTTTTTCAACAACCTTTCCACTCCTAAGAGTTATCACTGACTTGACTTGGTCCATTTGTTGATTTTCTGAACTCCCCTCATTTATACTGTACTGACCTTTGGGATTTGGTTGAGGTTGAGAAGGAAATTTTCCTTTCTCGTGAATGGTGAGAGCATAAGTAAGTTTGGCAAGAGTGTCTTTTATGTCATTCATGGTTTGATTGTTTTGTTTATTAATGGCCTCTTGCTTTTCTATGAATGCATGCAGTGTTTCTTCAAGGTTTTTCCTATATGGTGGGACATAAGATGCATATCCTTCAAAATTTTGAGAGTCTTGTTGTGCCTGAGGAGGTGATGGTTGCACGAATTGTGACTGAGTATTATTCCTCCAGCTGAAGTTCAGGTGATTTCTCCATCCCGGATTGTATGTATCTGAAAAAGAAGAAGTAAATGGCTTGTTAAAATTATTCATTGCATTTACCTGCTCATGTACAACTTCTTTAAAAACAGGAATGTTAGGACATTCGTGTGTTGAGTGTCCTAAGTCATCACAAATACCACAAATTTCTTCATTTTGCACAGATTTAATTTCTTTTGCTTTTCTTAATTCCATGGCTTCAACCTTTCTAGCCAAACTGGCAAATCTAGCATTTAGATCTTCCTCTTGACTAAGGTGATATTTTCCTTTATTAGCACTTGCAAAATTAGATCTAATTGAATTTTCAGAAGTACTATGCCAAGATTGAGAATTTTCAGCCAACTGGTTCAAATAGTCTAAAGCTTCATCAGGTTCTTTATCAAGAAACTCACCATTGCACATTGTTTCCACAAATTGTTTAGTTTCAGGAGTTAAACCTTCATAAAAGAAGCTTATAGTGTGCCATTTTTCAAAACCATGATGTGGGCAAGAATTTAACAAATCTTTAAACCTGTTCCCAACATTGAAAATATACTTCATTTGAATTTTGGAAAAAATTGTGGATTTGTCTTTTCATAGCATTGGTTTTATGTGTTGGAAAAAATTTCTTTAAGAACTCACCTTGCGTTTCTTGCCATGTGCCAATTGATCTTGGATTCAAAGTGTTAAGCCAAGATTTTGCTTTATCTTTTAAAGAAAAAGGAAACAATTTAAGCTTAACAATCTCTTCAGTGCAATTTTGATCATTGAAGGCAATACATACTTCTTCAAATTCTTTCAGATGTAAATATGGACTTTCAGATTCTAAACCATGAAAATTAAGAAGTAAAGAAATCATACCTGGTTTGAATCTAAAATTGTTGGCATTGAGTGGAAAGATAAAACATGATGGACTAGAATTTCGAGGTGGTTGCAAATATTCACGCATGGTTCGCAACGGTTGATTTTCATGTTCATCATGTACACTTTCATTGTTAGCCATTGTGCCAATTGTGTGTGATTGTGATTCAAACAAATCAATATATAAAGTACCAGGGTTAATTTTAACTAAACGACCAGAATTTAAATCACGATACCAATTAAGCATAAATACATAAATAACTAAAAATAAATAAACAAAAAATAATGTACAAGCTGGCGGTGTAACCCACCATTAAATATATAACAAAGGTGGGGTAATAAACCAACCACCCAAAAATAAAAATAAAAATAAAAATAAAAATAAAAATAAAGTGCAGAAAATTAAATAACAAAAAAGTAAAAGAGAGAGTTTCCCCCCACAAAGTTAGTGCGTAAAATAAAAGGGAGAGTTACCCCCCCACTGACAAAAAAAATGATGAAAATAAATAAATAAAATTAAAAAGCAAAAATAAATGACATAAATATAAAAGTTAGAAAGTTAGTATGTTAGCAAGTTAGTAAGTTAGAGTTAGATAGTTAGAAAGTTAGAGAGTTAGTAAAGAAATCAAGGATCGGCAAGCCGATCTTTTGCTCAGTGAGGAGAAGAGAGAATAGATTTTATTAAAGAAAACGAACCTCAATAAATCAAAACTTCAAATCAAGTCCCCGACAACGGCGCCAAAAACTTGATCGGGATTTAAGGATGCAAACCCAAGTGTAGGTTGTCTCAAGTAGTAAATTTCTCGGGAGTCCGAGGTCGATCCACAGGTAATTGATGAAGAAAAATTAATTGAGGTAAGAAGAGGATTTGTCACAACACCAAAAGTAATAAAACAAGTTTACAAATGAATTTAAGGGCTTGCTTGGGTTAGGAGATCCACTCTTGGTAATAAATTAAAGGTAAGATCATTTCTCTTTTTAACTCAATTGAAATCCACACACAACGGAGGTTTCAATCGGAAAATATAACATTCAAAGTTCAATTATATATGTAATCATATTATGATTCCTTTAATTATCTACCAACATTTGTAAATGAGTTCAAGCATTCACTGTGCCAATCCTATTGTCTACAATAAATCAAGATCTCCATTAACAAAGAAGGTTTCTAAATTGATTGGAAACAAAATACAATACATAAAATGTTCATTTAATAATATATCATTTAAGCACAAGAAATAAAATAATCCAACCTTATTTCATTACCAAGAGCTTCACTCTTTCACCCAAGCAAGATGAAGATTTAGTTACTCATGGATAAGAAGAAAGAAAGAGAGAAGAAGAGAAAGATGAACATGACTTCAATTTAGAACAAGAGAAAATTACAACAAAGGAAAACAATAAACAAGCATAACCTTAACTTCTACAAACTAAACCTAACACCAAGTGTCTAACCCCCCTACATCCAGCTCATGGTGCCTTTTATAGAGGAGTAGGGATACAAAATGACAAGGAGAATGATTAAGAGTAGGTGGATGAGTGGGTGGAGTGGTTGGATGATTGGATGAGTGGTTGAATGATTGGATGAGTAGTTGAATTATTGAGATTCTTTGTCTCCGAAATAATTCATTGCTTAAGTCATTGATGCTGTCATCAAATGGAAAAGTCATCTTCATAAAAGTTGTAGGAAATTGTCTAAGCTTTCCAATGGCTCTGGAATCACCCAAAAATTCGTCCTACAGCCCAAGATATGACCCAATTACTACAGACTATTTAGGCCCAATTTCAGCACCTCTGTTTTGACTTTCAGACCCAATATCACTATTAAGGAGCCTGAATCAAGTTTTGTGTTCAACATGAAAGTTTTAGATCTGGGTCTTAACTTTCAAATGTCCAAATTTCAGCCCAAAATAATTATTGCAACCCGAGTTATGCTCTAATTACTGTACACTGTTCAGGTTTCAGACACAAAACTCGTGTTTTGTCTTCCACGCCCAATTAGCTCCACTAGATGTCTGATTGAGACTTTGAGCTCTCATCAAAGTTGTAGAGCTCTCTCTTATCTTTCCTACAAGGTAAAATTCATAATTATCAGACATTTAGAACTCAAGATATGGCCGAAATACAGAAACAGCGTAAGACTAAAATAGTGCTGAAAAAATCAATTAAGTCCAATTTGAGTCCAAACTTACAAAACATAACTAGACTTAATCAATTAAGTACATGAAGAGTGTAAATGACTAAAAATGAGGGTTTATTAATGTATAAAATATGTGATCATCATGTATTTCATGTATCCCAGTTAAGGAAGTATGTTCCGGATCCGATGCATGTTATACAACCGGATGAAGTACAAATTGAAGGAGAATATGACTTACGAGACTTTACCTGTTAGAATAGAGGACAGAGAAAAGTAAAGCAGCTTCGAGGGAAAATGATCGAGTGGTGAAGGTCATATGGAACGATGTGACAGGTGATGTTACCTGGGAGTTGGAAGACAAGATGAGGGAACAATATCCTCATTTGTTCGAGGAATAACGAATTTCGAGGACGAAATTTTTGTTTATTGGGGAGAGTTGTAACCCCCTAAACTTTTAGGTGAATTACCGTTGTGTCCCGAAAGTACTGTTTTCTATTTTTTAATTTTAGGATAAATGACCGTTATGTCCTTTTTGTACAGTTTGTTGTTTTTCTGTATAAAATACTGTTTTATCTTACTGTCTGTGATTTTATTTGAACTTTTTGTGTGATTTGCTCTGGGACAGGAAAATAATATTTTTCGGGCCGGGGAAATCTTATTTTAATTATTCGGAGCTGGGGGATCTTACTAAACCCAATTCTGAATGATACGGTTAGTAATCTTTTAATTTTTAGGATTTAACTGTGCAATAAAATAATTTTATATTATTATAATATTATTTTATTAGTCAATACAAATAATAAGTGGTAATGGACCAGGAAATGTTTTTTGCGGGACCTACGTTTAGCAAAACAGTTAACGTTTTGGAGTAGTAGCTTAATGACTAGGCTTAATGAGGCTTAATGACTAGGCTTAATTAGTGACAAGGCTTAATGACTAGGCTTAATGACAAGGCTTGGATTAGCCAATGAGAGCTAAGCTTGGTGATCAAGTTTTAATCCTCACCATTGATCATTTCTAAGGCTTGGATGGAGCCAACCAAGGGGACACCTCCCTTGCATGATGTCTACGGCCAAGTGCCCTTGGAGAGCCAAGAATCACTTCATTCTCTAACACTTTCTCTCTTCTCTCTCTTCCAAAAACACCAACCACCATTGATGCTACCTTGAAGGTCCATTCGGCCAAGAACCCTAGTTCACCATCCAACCACCCAAAATTTTATCCCACCTACTTTTCTAAACTTAAACACAATTCTAAGAACATCTCTAGTTGAGAGTTCTTGCAAAATCCATCATCTTGAGCTTGAAAAACTACTTGAGAGATTCTACCTAGAAGGTGAAAATCCTTATTTTTCCTTTCTAAATTCTTTTTCAAAATTCTAAGCCATGATTGATCCATGGTTTAAGCTTTCTTTCATGTTAATAACTTGTAGAAATTTGTTTGAGCTTGATAGGTGTCTTGGAGGGGTGAAAACCGAAACCCTAGAAAGGAAGTGAAAGAGTGTTTGTCTTCACTTAAGGTAAGAGGAAGACTTGAATCTTATCATCCTTGGGTGGTGATAAGAAAATGGAATTGGTTGTGGTTGTAGAATCCATAAGGATTCTTTTGTGTTATTTGTTATTAGCTTTCTTATTTGTGATTTGTATTAAATTGCATGTCTACAAGCTTTAAATATATTGTATGTGTTAGAAATGCATGTATAATTAGTAGGATGTGAATAACATGTCAAGGATTGTATGAGTGTTCCAAAGAACACCAATGAAGGCTCACGACCTCAACATCAAAGGAGAACCAAAATGTTCTCATCAATTTTCCAAAAGTGTGATTTAATTAACTTAGGGAATGGATAAGATATAAATTGTTTTAGAACAAGAAAAAAACAAATTTAAAGATTAAATGTCAATTTTATATATTTCGGCCAACATGCCAAATGTGAATGTTTTTATTTCTAAAATTGTTTTTCAACAAAGGTTAGGTAATAATGCTAAAAGAAATTTTATCACAATGAATTTCAAGGAATAAAAATGATTAGATTAAGTTTAAGGAACTAAATCTAAGAGTTTTACCATTTAAAAGAAAATACAGTAGCTTTTGTAAAATTTCTAACGTAGAGCTCATTTTATATTTTGAAGCACGTTAGTAGTTTTCAAAAGTATAATTAATTGGTTATAATATAAATAAAAGGAATTTTTACAGAAAACTTAGAAAACCATTGTTATACATTTTCTAAGCAAAAATCATGTCAATTTTTGCTAAAAACAAACAAATAAAGAGAAAAGATATCTATATTATATACGGTATGAAAAATATTCTACATAGTTTAAACATATTAAATATTATTTTAATAGTGATTTTTAAGGAATTCGGACAAGAAAATGATTTAAAAATCTTACGCGATTGAGAAAACGTTTGAAAAATAGTACGCGATTTCAAAAACAGTAAAATATATTTAAGCGATTTAAAAACGTTTGTAAAAATGATGAAATTTTGAAAACGCGATAAAATTTCTACGCGATTGATGAAAAAAATAGATTTTATTGTCGGGCCAAAGTGGTGGACCCGGACAGATTGTGGAACAGTATTGTCAGGTGGGACATACTGTATATATTTGGAATTTTTGCCATTGAGGGCATATCTGAGATTTTTGCCATTGAGGGCATTTTTGGAATTTTTGCCATTAAGGGCATATCTGAGATTTTTGCCATTGAGGGCATTTGCATAAATACGCATATTTATACCATTGAGGGTATTCTGGTAGTTTTTATCATGCATTGAGTTGTGCCAGTTTGGTTGATAATTGGTGGATTGATTGACGAGGTGAATTACATCGTGTTGTCGGTGTGATAAGCATAGTGTGGTTCAACCTGAATGAACTTGGAGACATTAGTGTGCGGATTATTCCATTTGTGGACAATTGGTCGCTCCTCTGGGCCGTGGTAACTGACAACACACTAATGGACTCGACACGCATTATACTTAATCAAGATCTTGTGAAATCTATTTAGTACAAGCCTATAGTGACACGACGTTTTGACAATGTGCTATACCACGACGTTATGACAGTGGGCTATAGACGCAATATGAGACAACGGAATAGCTTGGCGGTCGTTGGTACTTATAGATTTTGCGGGTCATTCTCTCTGATGTCTGTGTTTTTAGCTCCATGGAGTAGGGTTGAGTCACATTTCATATACTTTTATGTCATACATTTTAATGCTATTTATCTATAACATTTTATCCATCTGTACCATTATTTATCTGTACCATTTTATCTATTTGTACCACTATATGTTATTCTTACGTTGAGTTCTGTGTTATATTACATCTGTGTTATCTTGTATTTTTATTTATGTTATTATAGTATGCTATATTGTATGAACTGTTATACTTGTTGTATTGTCGTTTTCTTATTTTACCATGTTTGTGGTGATATAGATTGTCTTACCTCTTTCTTGTATGTGTTATCTGTATATTTTAAATTATGTGATAAAGAGTTTGAGGAAGAGGAACAACCTCTTGAGTATGAGTATCCGGAGGAGGAGGAAGAAGCAAGAAGCCGAAGATCGGTTCTACGAGCAAGAACCATCCGATCATCCATATCCATTGGATTGATTGTGTGAGTATGACACTACCAGGATTCTTTGGATTCGTGCAACTTGAGTTCCATAGAGGCTCTGAAGCCTGACATCTGCGAGAGGATAGAGACTCGGTGACATACGTAGGGCGTCTGACTGTGACCATACGTACGGAGTTTGATGGAGTGCCGATCTTTTCTACTTTGTTGTATTTACATATGGAGTTGTCGCTATCTCTTAGGCGTCATTGGGGTGGTATGTTTGATGCGCCTAGCGAGATCAGCAGCGTATCGACTGCACGGACTCGTGTCCGTAGAGGGTCGAGGAATGCTGGATATCTATCACCTGAAGTTTCATTTGAGAGTGATCCTTCAGAGGGTTAGATATTTAAGATGTGTACTTGGGCGCGTCTGCGTTTGTATATATTGACCTTTTACTGCTTTGTTTACTATTTTGGTTTTTAAATATTTGTAGTTGTACCTAATTTGTATAACCTATGATGGAACCATATTTATATTATGTGTGATAATAGTGTGCTTATTTTATGTTCCATGTTATTTTATCTCGTAATATTCTGTTTAACCGAAAAAATTTTACAACCCGCATTAGTATATAATAAACGTTTTACAACTTGGGTAGATTTTATTTATCTTTATTTTATTTTCTTTATAAATGTGACATCCCCATAAGGGTGTTACACTAAGCGTGGGTCATAGTGGTTGACCTTGGGGGCGTCGGGGTGCGGGTGTCTCATAATAAACAGTGGTAGCTCCACTGGGGCCGTGGGATAGACCGATGCAAACACACCGATGATTCGGACCGAGATGTTGTCCTATATCGCGATCAATTGTTGAGGTGTCATGTATAAGCCATATTGCGCAAAATATTATTTTTATGAGCAAGCACTTTATTTTAAGGCTAACGAGATACTAGCATGACTCCTTGATCATTCTCTCCGAATGTTGATATCTAGCTCCACGGAGTAGGATTTTGGTACCATGTGCACGTGCATAGTGCGTCAGCATATCATCTGGCATTTACGCATTTACCCATTTTCATGATGATGAAACTGTTGTTCATTTATGTGATGATTGGACTATTGCTTTAAATAAGGTTATGATTATTTGAACTGTCTTGTTATTTATTATCTGAGACTCTATGGCTGTTTCTTTCATTGTATGTCACTATTCCTGTTTAATATTGTTGCCTTGCTATGTGGGCGTTCTACACCGTTCTGTTTTCTTACTGCCGTATTGGTATTGAATGCTGGGTGTCTCACCTCTTTCCTATATTCCTACATTTCTGTTTTATATTTATATTTGATAAAAGATCGTGAGGAAGAAGATGAGGGACCACACCCTTACTGATTGGATTGGACTGATTCATTATTTTCGATATGGCGTCTGGACGAGATTTCTTCGGATACGTATGGGTGCAGCTTCATGGGGGCATTGATGCCTAACGTATCGACTAGGGCACCGAGCGTCACATATTTAGGGGTTGCGGCTTTATCTGCTAGTAGTACCTATCCCAGGGTTACTACTTTCCCCTTTAGTGCTTTTGTACATGTCATCTTTTATTTGAATATGTAAGTGCTATGTTTTGTGTTATCAATGTTTTGTGTTAAGGATGAATATATTTATATATGAAATATGTTTTTCCCTCAGTAGTTGTATTTTAATGGTTGGGTACTAAATATACTTCATTTGGGGCTCATATTTTCTATTTATGTATAATGAAAATTTATTTTTGAAAAGATTGTTGTAGAGACTGTGACACGCCTGGATTTAGTGAATATGGTGAAATAACGATTGTGCCGTACTGATTAGATCTAGGGGTGTTATAGGGTAAAAACATGTTCTTTTTTTTTAAAGGCACGTAATGAGCTAAAAACAAGGAATGGTCAAATAAGCTCAAAGGGGTTACACAAGAGAAAATATGTAAGGATGACTATTTGATCAAAGTAGCTATTTCAAAATGCCTCAATCATGTTTCTGTATGCATATGAAAATGTAGCCTAAAAAAGAATCAAAGCAAGTTCTAGAGTAACAATTCCATGAGTGAAGAAAAATCACACAAGAAAGAAGAGAATGGTATAGATATTCAATCCATTTATCAATAGGCTCAAAATCTCACAAGGCATATTTCTATCATTCTCAATCCACCATATTAACATTCATATCCAAGCATGTGATTTTTAAGAAAGAAGACAATTTATGCTAAGATCCAAGAATCTATTTGCCACTTCTACACAAAATAATTATTTTCTCAACTAAGATGCGTCTCAAGAGTAAACTTATCTCCAAGGCAAAATTTATTCCTTACTCTGTCATCCTTAATTGGGTTTACTATGAATAGGTTTCTGACAGTCATATCACTAAACATACTTCCTAATTTAGATGCGTCTCAGGAGTAAAATTACTCCTTACTCCGCCATCATTCATTAGTTTAGTAAGTCCATGACAATTATATCATACTTCCCAAAAAAAAATTTTTCCTTTCTTTTTTTTATTTTTTTTATTTTTTAGTCAACTATCCTTCTCCCTAACCAGATCACAACATTGTCCTCAATGTTAAATATAGATGACTAAAGAATAGAAGATATTATCTGTTGGAGAAATTTGACACAAAGTATAGTAAATAAAATCAAAGGTAAAGAAAAGTTATAAACGAAGTGTCAAATCAAACTTTTGTTTCAAGCTACTTCACTCACTACTTCCTGCTGACCAATCTATCTGAGCTATTGCTGAGTCAAGTTTATAAACAAAAGCTTCTAATTTATCAATCAACTCATCAATAGTGGAAGCAAAGATAAGAAGTTGTCTTACCGAAGGTGTGATAAATTTCTGTTCCACAACATGGTCAAGAAAAGATAACAAAAGATCAAAGAAATTATTTACATTCAACAAACCTATGGGTTTATAGTGGATGTTCAGTTGGGCCCAAGAGACAATTTGAAAAATTTCTTCCAAAGTACCAAAATCACCTTAAGTTCCTCCGTAATTGTCTTTCTAGTAATGTTCTGTTGAGTGAAAGGTCCAGGAATGATACCTAAAACCTGACTGCCTCCTATATATATAGCAAGTGATACAGCCCCCATTAACCCTGTAACACCCTCCCTAGGGTATCACATTTTCGACTCCCGACTCATAATCTGAAAAGAAGTTCGCACAAAGTTTGAGTTATAAAATATGGGTTTTAAAATTTCTTTCTTCCTGAAACATAAACTTTCTGAAATTCATAAGTAATACGGAAAAACATATTGAAACAGACTCATACACAATACTGACACCAATTAATATTTAATAACTTAAAGAGAAATATAAAACTTACAGACTCTCTTTTTTTTTAACAGTAGTAACCCTATGACAGGTTCTACTTAATAGCACGGTATAACACTAACGTTAAAACTTAACATACTTATTCCTTCTTGTATCCATTTGGATGCATCAGACATCTGTTCTATATCTGTTCTTTGTCAACACTGCACACCTTCGAGTCCTGAATGTCCACTCCTTATTGTTGTCACCCATCTCAGAGTATTCATTGCCCGTTATGTCTAAGACAACTCGATCCTTCTATTATTTGATTTTAACAGTACAGACACAGCAAAAAAACATAACAAAAAGGTGAGATCACCTACACCAGTACCAACATGGTAGCACAGAGATAACGCAAACAACATATCATACAGATATATCATACCAGAATTCCAATAATGCACTCAACATTAATCAACTATCATCATCATACTATTAACATTATTATCATCACACAATAATCACAATAATGTCATCAACATGATTATCATCATCATCATCCAAGTATTCAAAACAATTGTCATAGCCAATATTCCTCAATTAATATATCACACAGATATAAATGTTCAGATTATGCATGTACACAAGACTCAATTTCCTACTCCATGGAGCTAAACTCAGGTCGGAGAAATGATCGAAAAGACTACGGTACCACCACGTGCCTCGGACCACGTGCTTTAATTCTCATTTCAATTTTTGCACATCTAGCACATACACGACAGTCTTTATCAGATCTTGATTAAGAATAGTGTCTCGATCAGGATCATCGGTGTGTTACATCGGTCTAACCTACGGGAAGAAGCGCGACCAACCACTCGTGTAGGCAACTCGCACCCTGATGCCCCCAATGTCAACAAGTGACTTACACTACGCATATCACACCCACTCAAGAGGTGTGTTTCTCCTAGGCAATCAGCCATATCCAGTCCTCATCGGACCATTCCAATGCATGTATAATGCACCAAATACCAATCACAGGTATAATACCAATCACAAGTATATCTCATAATTTCTCAGATATAGTTTATACAATGCATTTAATATGTCAGTGCAAGTCCAACCACAAATGCACCACATACCAATAACAGACAAAACTCGTTGTTTTCACAAACAGTGTATGGACATTGGTTCAACTGTAATCATACTGTATTTTTCAATAACAAAATCATCTTATCATGTTTTCATAGTTATAAAACACTTTTACCGTATTTTCACAATCGCGTAATATTTCTGTTACGTTTTCACAATCCAAAAACATTTTTGTTATATTTTCACAATACCATAATACTTCTTTTACATTTTCACAATACCGTAATACTTTTGTTATGTTTTTAAAATTCCAAAACATTTTTATTACGTTTTCACAATACTGTAACACTACTGTTACATTTACAAAATGTCGCAACTCTTTTGTTGCACTTTTAAATCATGTACTAATTTTTCAACATTTTTCTCAATCGCGTAAAAATATACGTTTCTCAAATCCCATAATATTTTTCCACTGTTTCAAAATTGTGTAACTTAAAAATCATCCTTTTAAGTCGCGTAAATCATTTTCTTTCATTTTCAAAATATTTAAAATACTTTTCAAATCACATAATGATTTTCCGCTATTTTCACAATCACGTAAAAATAATTCATCACTTTTCCATCACGTAGTGATTTTTCAATAGTAATTCAAATTACGTAAAATATTTAAACGTAATTCAAATCGCATATAAATATTTCAACGTATTTAAAATTATATAGAAATATTTTTCCATATCATGTAACTTAAAAATCACGTTTTTAAGATACGTAAATAATTTTTCACCACAATTTCATTACTGAGAAAATATTCCTTGACCTTTAAAAATTCCTTTTTAACTTTTCCCAAAATAATATAACTTTATACTTCATTTAATATATTTTCTTATTCATGAAAATCTTTTTCCACAATTCTTTACTCAAGAAATTCTTTTGAATATAATTCACAAAATCACTTTTCCATTGATGTAAATCAATATTTCAAAATCTTAAATTTTCCTAACCTCCAAAACTTGAAAATAAGTTATATGTTAGTAAATTCTCAAATCACCATTATATTCTCTATTTTTCTCAAATCAATTTTAAAATCAATTCTCTTCAAAATAAATTAAAGTTAAAACATTTTCAAGTTACAAAATTTTCAAGTGATAAAAACTTTGATTCCCTTTCCAAAATCCTTGTATTAAATCAAGTTATGTTTCCACTTTGAAATTCACATTGTTCATAAAAATCAAGGCATTACAAGCCTACAAAAATGTGGACATGACTATTAAAATCATCAAAACATTTTTTTCTTCAAAATCAATATGGTTTTACACAAACAAAACTATTAAAGCCATCAAATACTTTTCCTTTTAAATTGATATAGTTTTGCACAAACAAACCATTAAAATTTTGTTTTCAAAACCGAAATACCAATGGTTATAAAACCAAGCCCATTTGTTCAAATTCATTTTTACTTTTTTTACAAATTCTTTTTCACTTTCTTTGCAAATCTTTAAAATCAACGTTTGCCCGTTTCATTCAAAACTCATGTTTAGAAAAACACTTAGGATCTTTTTACACAAAATAAATTAATAAAAATCCTTCCAAAAACTATGTTCATGTATTCTTTGAAAACAAACCCTTTATTTATTTTCCATACTCTTCAAATCATCCATTTTCATCTTTCATGAAAATATTAATTTGTGAACACCTATTTTGAGGTGTCTTGACCGAAATTCATCATGTTTCTAGGGATCAAAATTAATTCCCTTGTTCTTGAAAATTCTCAACATGAACCCTAATCAAGGGCATCAAAATCGTAGCTCTTCCTTGGCCATTGGGACCAAAATTAATTTTCTTTCCATCATCAAATCATGGCATACATACATACATACATATATATATATATATATATATATATATATATATATATATATATATATATATATATATATATCAAAAACATGCCATATTATCATCATGCATATAGTATAAGCATACCATCAAAATCATAAACTCATGCAAAGCATATTAAGCATAGGCAATTAATCAAAGCTCATAAACACATATAAATTATTACATGACCATGGATATGAATCCTCACATGGATTCAACATCCATCAAATATAAGACCATCTCTCACCACCATACTTGGTTGGTGAGATGGATCTCCCTCTTACCTCTTGAAGATCCTCAAAAACTCTTTGTTTTGCTTCTTTTTCCAAGTCCTTCACCACCAAGAGCTTCTCAAATATAAAACAAAATACATAAAAATTAGTATACTAAGCTTGATTAAGAAAACCATGGATCAAACATGGTTTAGATCATGAAAAAGAAGAGAAGAAATGAAGTTTCCTTATACTTCACCTCAAAAATCCAATAACATGGATCTTGAAGAAACTCCTTGAAGATAAATGATTTAGAGAAAGTCTCCAACATGAAAGTTGCTTAGAATTTCATGTAGATTCAAGATCTATGGTTGGATGAAATTAAAAGAGATTGGATAGTGGTTTTGAGTGTCTTGACCGAATGGTTTCTCTTGAAGCACAAAGATGGAATTTTTTTTTTTAATTTTT
This sequence comes from Ormosia emarginata, assembly GCA_029884605.1. Lineage (NCBI taxonomy): Eukaryota > Viridiplantae > Streptophyta > Magnoliopsida > Fabales > Fabaceae > Ormosia > Ormosia emarginata. The sequence goes on from JAQQTP010000074.1 coordinate 9,008,487, forward strand.
GATAGAAACTTGAAGCTTGGATTTGAAGAGATGTTCTTAGAATGGTGTTTAGGTTTAGGAAATGTGTTTAGATGAAATATTTGGTAACTTGGAGACATGGTTTCTAGGTGTTGACCGAATGGTGTTTCTTGAAGAAGAAAATAGAGTTTTTGTATTTTGCTTTGGAGAAGATGATGAATAGAAAGCAATTATGATACAAATGATAGAAACCAAAAATTTTTTGTCTTCTTTGGAGTGCATGGCCGTAGCTCATATGGAGAGAAAGAAGAGAATATATTTTGATAAGTCTTGCTTTTGGAAAATCAATGAATGATGAAGATTGATCAAGATAGGTAATTAATGGTCTTCAAACTTTTTCTTTGGCCTAAAAAGGCTACTCAAAATTGTCTCCTCCTTCCTATGCATTCTCCAAAACTTTCCCCCCCTCCATGCTTCTTCAAAATGTGACTAATTTCACAAGTCACCATCTTAAGCATTCTAGCCATTGATTAATTCAATGGTTAGGATTTTAGGTAGACTTTTGATTTTAGAAGACTTAATCTAGGCCATTGGATCTTTCTCCTTTAAATTCTAGCCATTAGATGTGTCTCCAAAATTAAGGGTTAAGATTACTCCTTCTTACTTTTAATCCAAGGGTCATAATTAATCTTTGCTACTTTTTAAGACTAAATCTTCACCATTAATTAAATCTTCATCCAAAGGTCATAAATGGTCCTTGTTACTTTACAAGACCAATTCTCCACCCTTGATCACTTCTAAATCCAATGGTTATAAATGGTCATAGCCATCTTATTACACTTATCCTACACCGTTGATTAAATCAAGATCAAGTCTTTACCGTTGATTAAATTAACGGTTAATATCAAAGTCTTCATTATCAAGCTTGTTTAGATTAAATCTCCACCATTGAATTAATTAATGGTGGATATCCAAACCACTAATGTTGACTTAAGCAATATAATATTTATTTTTATCTGCTAAAACCCCACGAAAGAATATATTTACTGTATTTTTATCATCTGATAAATAAATAAAGATACAAAACAAAGTACAAGAAATTTTCTAAAACTGTCTCCGGATTCAGGTTTAGTAAGATCCCCTGTCTCCGTCTAAACAGTACAAATTTTTCTATGAGTAGAAAAATTGTCACTTTGCGGGACCCACTTGGGCCCACGTATGGCCACTTGGGCCTACATACACCCCCTGGGCCCACAAACAGTAAAAAAAAATTCATAATCATCCACAAAAATCACAAAAATTAGAAAACGTACAAATATTAAATCAGATTACATAAAATAATTACCTAATGGTAAAAATTAAATTACGTAAAGTTTTCTCCGACCCGAAAATTATTATTTTCCTGACACAGAGTAAATCACTCAAAACGATCAAATACGCTGATGGAATAAACAAAATAATTTTACAGTGCACAGAAATTACTAAACAGTAAAATTTTGTTAACTGTCAAAATTATTGTTTAAGAGATAAGAAATTTTGGGGTGTTACAAACCCACGGCAACCTCCCCCATATACAAGATGAATATTTCTCGCAGCAAGTGATCGACCAAGAGTGGTACCTACATTTACAAACTCTAAACCCTTCTCATACTTAGACCCACAAAATACACAAAAATTTTTAAGTCGACAAACAGAAACACCTTCCATTTCTATACACACCTTCTATTTCTATACACACCTTCCCTTTGAATGATTCTAAGTTGGAAGAAAGTAGAGAAAATGGAGTGTTTAAATAGGAAAAAGAATGGAAATGATAATAATAGCATCTATAAGGGTAGATTGGCTGTTGTAAAAAAAGTTTGAAATTAAGAAACACAGAATCTTCTCTTTTTTTTATAAATTTTTTTTTGAAAGTTTTTTGTTTTTTTTTTGTTTGTTTTTTTTTTTACTTCAAGAAAACCATCAGGGTAAAGAAGTTTAGAAACCCCTGAAGGACCCTACTCAAAGGATCGTCTGTCCAAAACCAAAATATAGCAAAATCATACAAAGATAAAAGAAATATAATAAAAAATGATGACATACATTTATGTATAGTTTTCATAGCGTATCTTTATGCTGCACGTCACGAGTGCAGTAGTGGCATATCTTTATACTGCGTGTAACCAATGCACTAGACACTCACGTCCGTTTATTCGAAGAAAGGAGAAAGAAGAAACCATCGTAGGTTTCCATCCTGGGTCTGGAACCTGGAGAGCTCACACTTAGGCTCGTAACATCAACAAAGATGTTAAAATCTGAAACCCGTAATGCCCAAGATCCAGAACGTCCCATCCCAGGGCGCTGAGAGCCCCTTCTAATAAAAGAGAGGATCAAGCTCAGATGCCTCATACGCTTTGGCAGCTGCGAGTTACAGATAATATGTACGGATTATTAGACAAATTATTGTGGATATGGCTCACATCTGCCTCTGGTTTTATGTCCAGTAACAGCTTAAACGCCTTCTATGAGTCAACGATAAGCTTCATATCCAATTTTTCTATAAATTGGCAAACATGGTCTTTTAGAGTCAGATTCCCAAGACAGTAACATTTTTCTTCATCCTTGAAGAGATTCCACAAATTAAGAAGTTCACGATGCACAAATCCACAAGAATGCGTCTCAAGAGTCAATAAGATATCATCTAATGACTCTTTACTCAGTCCATTCTTAATAAAGAAAATTTTATCTTCTCTGTTTGCGGAAACTATCCCCAAAGAACGACATCACTTGTTATAATTCCATCGTGCACATTTGTGATAGACTTGTAATCTTTTTGCTTTTCTCCTTTTAGAATATGAACTTCTTCCAAGACTTGGCATGTATGAGTCAAATGAAATTGAAGACTCACCTGCTAGTTGGACCTTTGCTTCAATTATCCAGCATACATCTTCTAGCATATCTTTATGCATTAACAGTCTCAATATTTCACATCTAGCTTTGTAGATTTTAGTCAGAGCATTTTGAGGGAGGGAAAGAAAATGTTTTCTCAGATTTGAAAGAATGGCATCCATTTTAAAGGAGAATGAATCAGTTATTTTGGAAAAGTGAAAAACAAACCGACTCGAGAGCCACAGAGTACCATTATCTGCTACTTAACCGGGAACACAAAGAACTACAAAAAGAAGGCAACAAAATTAGAATAAGTTCTATTCATATCAAGGATCAAAAAGAGAGATGAATTCTACCTTATCAACATGGTTTTTCAGAAATGGTTTGAGTCTTTGTCCATTGACTTTAAACACATTACCATTCTTAGGATTCTCAATATCTATGGCCCCATGAGGATACACATGTTTGACAACAAAAGGACCACTCCACCTAGATCTCAATTTTCTAGGGAATAGGTGCAAACGAGAATTATAAAGCAGAACTTTTTGACCAATTTCAAAAGATTTTCTCAAAATTGTCTTGTCATGAAAAGCTTTTGTTCTAGCTTTATAAATCTTTGAGTTTTCATATGCATCATTTCTCAATTCCTCAAGTTCATTTAATTACAATTAGCGTATCTTGCAAGTATCATCAAGGTTTAGGTTGAAAGCTTTAATGGCCCAAAATGCTTTATGTTCTAATTCTATAGGCAAGTGACAAGATTTTCCATATAATAACTGATAGGGTGACATGCCCAAGGATGTTTTGAAAGCAGTACGGTAAGTCCAAAGTGCATCGTTTAGTCTTAAAGACCAATCTTTACAATTTGGGTTAACCGTTTTTTTCAAAATTTGTTTAATCTCCCTATTTGCCAATTCAACTTGTCCACTTGTCTGAGGGTGATAAGGGGTGGCAATTTTATATGTAATATCATATTTCATCATTAAAGATTCAAATGGTTTATTGCAAAAATGTGTTCCCCCATCACTGATGATAGGTCGAGGGATTCCAAACCGATACAAGATATTTTCTTTTAAAAATTTGAGAATAGTTTTTATGATCATTGTGTCGGCATGATGATAATCACATATTTTATACATTAATAAATCCTCATTTTTAGTCATTTACACTCTTCATATACTTAATTGATTAAGCCTGGTTATGTTTTGTAAGATTGGACTCAAATTGGACTTAATTGATTTTTTTAGCATTATTTGGGTCTTACACTATTTCTGTATTTTGGTCATATCTTGAGTTCTAGATGTCTAGAAATTATGAATTTTACCATGTAGGAAAGCTAAGAGAAAGCTCTACAACTTTGATGAAGAGCTCAAAGTCTCATTCAGACATCTAGTAGAGCTAATTGGGCTTGGAAGTCAGAACATGAGTTTTATGACTGAAACCTGAACAATGTACAGTAATCAGAGTATAACTCGAGCTGTAGGAACTTTCTTGGGCTGAAATTTGGAGAGTTGAAAGTTAAGACCTATATCTACAACTTTCATGAAGAACATAAGAGCTCATTCGAACATCTTGGAGGTGATATTAGGTCTGGAAGTCAAAACAGAGGTACTGAAACTGGGCCTAAACATTCTGCAGTAATTGGGTCATATCTTAGGCTGTAGGATGAATTTTTGGATGATTTCAGTGCCATTAGAAAGTTGAGACAAAATGCTACAACTTTCATGAAGACTATGTTGCTTCATTCTGATGGCATCCATGAGATCAACACTGAATGATTTCAGAGATAAAGAATCTCAATAATTTTCCACTCACCAACTCACCATTTGGCATTTTCCACTCATCCACCTACTCTTAATCAGCCCCCTTGTCATTTTGTATCCCTAATCCTCTATAAAAAGCACCATTGGCTGATCATTTGGTGCTCTTGGTGTTAGGCTTAGTTTTTACAAGTTATGGTTATGCTTGTTTATTGTTTTCCTTTGTTGTAATTTTCTTTTGTTCTAAATTGAAGCTATGTTCATCTTTCTCTTCTCTCTCTCTTTCTTTCTTCTTATCTATGAGTAACTAAATCTTCATCTTGCTTGGGTGAAAGAGTGAAGCTCTTGGTAATGAAATAAGGTTAGATTATTCTATTTCTTGTGCTTAAATGATATATTATCAAATGGACATTATATGTATTGTATTTTGTTTCCAATCAATTTAGAAACCTTCTTTGTATAATGGAGATCTTGATTTATTGTAGACAATAGGATTGGCACAGTGAATGCTTGAACTCATTTACAAATGTTGGTAGATAATTAAAGGAATCATAATATGATTGCATATATAATTGAACTTTGAATGTTATATTTTTCTATTGGAACCTCTGTTGTGTGTGGATTTCAATTGAGCTATAAAGAGAAATAATCTTACCTTTAATTTATTACCAAGAGTGGATCTCCTAATCCAAGCAAGTTCTTAAATTCATTTGTGAACATTTTTTATTACTTTTGGTGTTGTGACAAATCCTTTTCTTACCTCAATTAATTTTTCTTCATCAATTCCCTGTGGATCGACCTCGGACTCCCGAGAAATTTATTACTTGAGACAACCTACACTTGGGTTTGCATCTTTAAATCCGCAATCAAGTTTTTGGCACCGCTGCTGGGGACTTGATTTGAAGTTTTAATTTATTGAGGTTCTTTTTCTATAATAAAAAATATTCTCTCTTCTCCCTCACCGGAGCAAAAGATCGGCTTGATCCTTCAGTTTCTTTACTAACTCTCTAACTATCTAACTTACTAACCTACTAACTTGCTAACATACTAACTTTCTAACTTTTAATTTATGTCATTTATTTTCAGCTTACTAACTTTTATTTCCTGCACTCTAACTTTTTAATTTATGTCTTTTATTTTCTGCACTCTAACTTTTTAATTTCTGTCATTTATTATTGCTTTCTAACATAACGAAATAATCTTTCTTCTTCTCTTCTCTTTCGCCGGCTCTGGTGGGGCTCTGCCTTTCTCTGGTTTTTATATTTTAAATTTATTTTCTGCAATTTACTTTTTGCAATTTACTTTCTGCACTTTATTTTTTGTAATTTATTTTCTGCACTTTACTTTCTGCTCTTTACTTTCTGCACTTTCTAACTTACTAATTATTAACTTTCTAATTATCTAACTTTTTACTTTATCGGTTATCTAACTTTTTACTTGTTAATATTTATTGGGTGGTTGGTGTAACACCCCTTTTGAGGATGTCACACATAAAAGTAAATAAAAGAAATAGAAATAAAATCTACCCAAGTTGTGAAACATTTGTTAAATATTATTACAGGTTGTAAAATAATTCCTGATAAACAAAAATATGATATAAAAAGATAATGCGGAAAATACGAAATAAAAAAAACATCATTACCGATAATATACATATGATTAAGTTATAAGCTGTACAAATAATTTACAACAAAGACTACAAATATTTAAACAAAAACAGTAAAGTAAGCAATAAAAGAGTTAATATATATATACATACTGCAGACGCGCCAAAAAAAACATCATGGTTATCTAATCCTCTGATGGATCACTCTCAGCCTGAAAATGATCATCAGGAGATAAATATCCCGGATGTCTCGACACACGGCGATAACGGGATCCCGCAGTCGATACGATGCTTATCTCACTAGGCTCAGGATTTTCAGCACCCCAGTGACGCCTAATGGATAAGGGTAACTCTAAATGCAGAAATAACGTCGTAGTCATAATGGGCTCTCCATCAAATCGGCCGACGTAGAATCACGGTCACACGTCCGCATATGTCACGGAATCACGATCGCCTCGTAGATGCCAAGCCGGAGAACCTCCATGAAATACTAGCTCTACGAACCCCAAAAATCCACGGTGTCGCCATCCTCACAATCAATCCAGAGGATATGGATGATCGGATGGTTCTTGATCGTCAAACTGATCGTCCGCTTGCTGACCTTCCTCCTCCTCGGGGTACAAGATCTCAAGGGGCTGATCCTCTTCCTCGAAGTCTTTACCGCGTAAAATAAATAAACAGAAAATACATATAACAAAGAGGTAAGACAACATAAAATCATCACAACATGGCCAATAAGAAGACGACAATCAACATATATACAGTTCATGTAATACGAAAAGCTTTAACAATTATAATAACAGATTGAAGTAAAATTTAGATATCATAACAATATATCACACCACAGATAAAACATCACAGATAAAATAAGAAAGATAAGAATAAACAGATAAGATATAATAAAAATAACCAAATATAGAAGCAAGTAACGGATAAAATAAACAAATAAAATACGAGATAAACAGTTAAAATAGAAATAAATAGATAAGATGAAAATAAATAGACATAGAGATAAATAAACAATATGACAAAACCCTACTCCATGGAGCTAAAGAAAACACAAGTATCGAGAGAGGAATGATTCGTAAAATCTATTAGTACCACGGCCCCACCAACCAACTATTTTTGTCACACGTTGCGTCTATAGCCCCACGACACAGAATCCATCATCCAGCGTGGTGTAGTTCACGGTCTCACGTTGTGGCACTACGAGCAAATGTACTACTAGATTTCACAAATCTCGATTAAATATAGTGTGTGTTGAGTACCATTGTGTGCTATCGGTTTACCACGGCCCAGCGGAGCTACCAATCCGTCCACATGTGGGATCCCGTACACTAAAGTCTCCAAGTTCATTAGAACAATGAACCACACTACGTTTATCTCATCGACAACACGATGTGATTCGTCTCGTCAACCAATCCACCAAAAACTTGGCACACATAAATAGAAAGCACATACGGGTTCACATTTTCCCGACAAAGCAAATAAATTCTCAAAACACATACGGGTTCACATTTTCCCGACAATGAGATAAATTTTCAAAAGCACATGCAGGTTCACATTTTCCCGACAGCGAAAGATCCTCAAAAATAATCTGTACGGGTTCACATTTTCCCGACAGCATAAAATAAATATAGTAACGGTCAATCGCGTAGAAATTTTATCGCGTTTTCATAATTCCATCGTTTTTACAAACGTTTAAAAATCGGGTAAAGATATTTTTCTGTTTTTAAAATCGCGTAGCATTTTTAATACGTTTTCTCAATCGCGTAGGATTTTCAAATCATTTTCTTATCGAATGCCTTTAAAATTACTTGTTTAAACAAACGAAATAGTACTTAGTACATTTAAACTACGTAGAATAATTTTTCATACCGCATCTTGTCTTTTGGATATTTTTGCTATCTTATTGGTTCATTTTTACTAAAAATTTGACAATATTTTGTTTAGAATATCATAATAATGGTTTCCTAAATTATCCATAAAATTTCCATTTACCTAATTTTTAACCATATCATTTAATTCTTTTTGAAATCTCTAACATGCTTCAAAACCTAAAGTGAGCTATATGTTAGAAAATTTCTCATAATTTCTTGTATTTTACTTCCTAATGATAAGATTATTAGTTTTAATCCTTTAAGCTTAATTCTACTCAATTTGTTTCTTCAAAAACCATTATAGAAAATTTCTTCTTAACTTGTATTGTCTCTTTTTGATTGAAAAAGGTTTGAAATCAAGTTTTAGAAATCATGATTACCTATAGTGGCATGTTGGTCAAATTCCATAAAACTTTTGCATTTGATTTCTAAATTGTTTTTCACCTTCCAAATCATATCAAATATATTATATTGTCTAAGCTCATTAAATCATATTAGAAAATAATTAGTAGGAGTTAAATTAATCCTTTCGGCATGTTGGCCCAAAATACTAAGTCTTTATCATTTGATTTCTAAATACATTTTCTTTGATCAAATCAAGTTGAAACTTTCTTGATTCTCCTAGGTTAATTAAGTTACACTTTAGGAAAAATCAAGAGAACATTTTGGTCCTCAAACTTGTCATTCCGTGAGCTATTGGATGTGCTCTTTGGAACACTCATGCAAATTTAAACATGTTATTCACATCCTATACCTTATCATACAATTCTAACACATGCATTGTATTTTCTAACACATGCAATATATTTTTTAACACCTAAACCTAAATTAAAGCTTATAGACATGCATTCAAAAGCTAATAGACATGCAAAATTATTACAATCATCAAACAAGAAAGCTACTAACAAATACCACATAAACTACTAACAAACACAAAAATTAACAAATACACACATAATTAACACATGACCACCGAATCCTTATGGATTCTACAAACATCACAAATGGCTCCATCTTCTTACCACCATCAAGAGATGATAAGAATTGTCTTCCTCTTACCTTAAATGAAGACAAAAGGCTTGCTTTCACACCTCCTAGGGTTCGATTTTCACCACCAAAAATACCTAGAAATCTCAAACAAAATCTACATGTTACTAACCATGAAAAAGAAGCTAAACCATGGAGAAATCATGGCTTAGAACTTTGAAAAAGAAGAGAGAAAAGAAAAGCATGAAATTTCACCTTCTAGGTAAAACTTTCAAGGTTGATTTCCAAGCCCTAAATGGAAAATTTTGAAGAAACTCCCAACTAGAAAGGTTCTTAGAATAGTGTTTAGGTTAGGAAAACTTGGTTAGAAAATTTTTTTGATGGTTGGATGGTGTAGTATTGGTCTTGGCCGAAAATGGTGAAGAAAATGAACAAGAATGGTGGCTAGGGTTTTGATGAGAGAGAAGAGAGAAAAGTGATGAAGATGAAGTGTTGTTTTGGCCTTCTCACTCCTAATGGCCGTAGCCTTCAAGTGGTAAGGATGTGCATGGATTTGGCTTCATCCAAGCCATTGAATGCATCAAAGGCTAGGATTAAATCTTGGTGAACAAGCTTGATTTCTATTGGTTGGTTCATGATGACTCACATGTCTTTGAGTCACACTGACTCATTTAATTCTCTCATTGATGGTCACTGAATGAGTCGACTATTATTGGAAAGTTCTACCGCTAACTAACGGTGATTAATTAAGCTACCGATCTAACTGATTCGCTAATTGTGGGTCCCGCAAAATATTTCGGGTCCACTTGTCACTAAATTATCTTGACTAATAAAATAATATTATAATAATATAAAATTATTTTATTTGTGATTAAATCTTAAAAATTAAAAGATTATTTTTAATCTCATTCGAGAATCGGGTTAAGTAAGATCCCCAATTCTAAATAATAAAATAAGATTTCCCCGGCCCGAAAAAATATTATTTTCCGCCCGAGCAAATCACACAAAAAGTCCATATAAAATCACAGACAGTATTATCGGACATTAAATCAAGAAGAAAACAATTAAAAACAAAAAAACAAGCCAAAAACGATGACGTTCGGGATGTAACGGTCATTTTCTCATTTTTTCCCACAACGTAGGTAATCGTCCAAAAAGTTCAAATAAAATATCTAGCAGTATTATATAGCTGTATATCTTTCGAGAAAAATTAAAACAAGAGTTCGAGAAAAATTTTTATTTTACCGTCTCAAGCAAATTACGTAAAACGATCAAATAAAATTTGAGCACAGTATTATCGTAATTGTTTTCATACGTAAATCGAGAACAGAAAAATAGGGACACAACGGTCATTCACACAAAAGCATGAAAAACGACAAACAAGTACATTGAGAATATTTTCTAAAAATTGGGGCGTTACAACTCTCCCCAACAAATAAAAATTTCGTCCTCGAAATTGGCATTTGTTCATTCAAACAAATGAGGATCTTGATCCCTCATTTTATCTTCCACTCCCAGGTAGCCTCACCGTCACATCATTCCATATGACTTTCACTAGCTCAATCATCTTTCCTCGAAGATTTGCTTTACCTTTCTGTCCCCAATCCTGACAGGTAAAGTTTCGTAAGTCAGATTTTCCTTTAGCTGCACGTCATCTGGTTGTATAACATGTGTCGGATCTGGTATATACTTCCGTAACTGAGACACATGAAACACGTCATGCAAATTCGATAGAAAAGGCGGCAAAGCAATCTGATATGCTACAGGACCAATACGTCAGATAATCTGATATGGTCCAATGAACTTAGGAGTAAGCTTTTTAGACTTAATCACTCTTCCGACACCAGTCGTAGGAGTAACTCTTAGAAATACATGCTCACCCTCCTTAAATTCAAGAGGTCGTCTTCGTTTGTCCGCGTAACTCTTTTGTCTGCTTTGTGCCGTCCTCATCTTTTCCTGTATCATCTTGACCTTATCCGTAGTCTGTTGTACAAGTTCCGGTCCAACAGTCATACTCTCCCCATCTTGATACCAACATAGCGGCGTTCGACATCGTCTTCCATACAATGCCTCATAAGGTGCCATTCCGATGCTTGCGTGAAAACTATTGTTGTAGGTGAATTCTATCAAAGATAAAAATTCATCCCAACTTCCTCGTTGTTCTAAAACACAAGCACGCAATAAATCCTCCAAAGACTGTATAGTTCTCTCTGTTTGACCATCTGTCTGCGGATGATATGCTGAACTCAATCGTAACTTAGTTCCCATAGCTTCTTGCAGACTTCGCCAAAATCTTGACGTAAACCTCGGATCTTTGTCAGAAACTATGCACGTCGGTACACCATGTAGTCTGACAATCTCACCGATGTACAACTGGGTTAATCTTTCCAATGAATATTTAATATTGATTGGTAAGAAATGAGCCAATTTCGTAAGTCTATCGACTATAACCCATATCGAATCATGACCTTTCCTTGTCTTTGGCAAACCAGTAACGAAATCCATAGAAATGCTGTCCCATTTTCATTCTGGAATCGATAATGGTTGCAACATCCCAGCTGGTCTTTGGTGTTCAACTTTCGATTTTTGACAAACTAGGCAAGTTGACACGCATCTAACTACATCACCCTTCATCCCATGCCACCAGAATAACTTCTTCAAGTCTTGGTACATCTTTGTTATGCCTGGATGCATACTTAATAGACTAGTATGGGCATGTTCCACAATATATTGCCTCAGCTCTCGGTCACGAGGAATACAGATTCTACCCCGAAACCTCAGAATTCCATCAGTTCCTTCTTTGAACTCTACTGTCTCGTCTTGCTTCATTTGCTCCCTTATTCCTTGCAAAAATTTATCGGCATTTTGCTTTTCCCTTATGTCTTCCATCAGCTCGCTTGAGATAGTAACCATATTCATACAGATCTTTTCCGGTTTCAACTCAACAAATGACCACTCATCTCTAAATTGTTCAATGAGTTCCTTTTCCTTGATCATCAGCGCAGAAACACTGATAATCTTTCTACTCAAGGCATCGGCCATGACATTCGCCTTACAGGGTGGTACAAAAGTTGAAAATCGTAATCGTTCAGAAATTCTAACCATCTTCGCTGCCTCATATTCAGCTCATACAGTCGTACAAGTACTTCAAACTCTTGTGATCACTAAAGATGTTGAACGTTGCTTCATAGAGAAAATGTCTCCATATCTTCAAAGCAAAAACCACCGCAGCCAATTCCAAATCATGCGTAGGATAATTCTTCTCATGAACCTTCAATTGTCGAGAAGCATATGCCACCACATTCGGTCTTGCATCAAGCACGCATCCTAGTCCTTGGTAAGAAGCGTCCACAATACACATCGAAAGATTTCTTCGAATCTGGTAGGATCAACACCGGTGCGAGTTGTTAATCTCTTCTTTAACTCTTGAAAACGGCTTCACGCTCTTCCGTCCATTCAAAAGCTTGACTTTTCCTCGTCGATTGTGTAAGTGGTCCAACAATCTTGGAAAAACCTTCGATAAACCTCCGATAATAACTTGTGAAGTCCAACAAAACTTGAACACATTCTTGTCTTAGGTCTTTCCCACTGTAAAACAGTCTCCACTTTCGATGGGTCCACCGCAATACCTTCTTTAGAAATTACGTGACCAAGAAATTGGACTTCTTCCAACCAGAACTCACACTTAGCCAATTTCGCATACAGCTGCTTCTCCCTCAAAATCTGAAGAACAACATTCAGATGTTCAGCATGCTCTTCCTTCGATCGAGAATAGATCAGAATGTCATCGATAAAGACAACGACAAATCTGTCTAGATATGGACGAAATATCCTGTTCATATAATCCATAAATATGGCAGGAGCATTCGTCACCCCGAATGGCATTACCTGATACTCATAATGTCCATAACGAGTTCGAAAAGCAGTTTTCGGCACATCTTCCCCTCTTACACGAATCTGGTGATAACCCGATCGCAAGTCTATCTTGGAAAATATCACAGCTCCTCTCAATTGATCCATCAAATCGTCGATTCTTGGAAGCGGATATTTATTCTTGATAGTCACCTTGTTCAAGCTAGATAATCCACACAAAGTCGTGAAGTTCCATCCTTCTTCTTGACCAAAAGCATTGGCGCACCCCATGGGGAAACGCTAGGTCGTACAAATTCCTTCTCCAACAGTTCCACTAATTGCTTCTTCAGCTCCCCCAACTCTACTGGTGACATACGATACGGTGCAATTGAGATAGGACCTGTTCCCGGTACTAAATCAATTGAGAACTCGATCTCCGCTCAGGCGGTAAACGTGCACGTCTTCAGGAAAAACATCCGGAAAATCATTGACAACAAGAATAGTATTCACATCCTTCTCATTCTTAACTTCTAGAGAAGACAATACCAGATATCCCTGCGCTCCATCTCTCAACAAAGACTTGACCTTAACAGCAGTTAAGAATCCAAACTCTTCTTCCTTAGGAAAAACTATAGTTTTCTTTGCACAATCTATAAGGATATGGTTAGAACATAACCAGTCCATCCCTAAGATTACATCTATCTCAATAAGAGGCAAACAAATCAAATTGACCAAAAACAAACGGCCCTTCACAACAATAGGACAATCCAAACAGATCTTAGAAGTAACTACGGGTTTAGCGGTTGGCGTAGATACACTCAACTTAACATTCGAGAAGACACAGGCAACTTCAGTCTTCCACACAATCATAGGCAATAAACGAGTGTGTAGCACTCGAGTCATACAATACAGTCAGAAGGTTACCTCCAATGTCACCTTCTCCTTGAATAAGGTCATCAGATTGAGAAACTTCAGATCCCATCATTGTATACACTCGCCCTCCAGATCTCGGTTGAGTATTTTCAGATTTTTGCTGATTAGCTTTAACATGACGAACAACAGGTTTCTTCTCTGGTCGAGTACAATCCTTCGACATATGTCCAGGCTATCCACAGTTAAAACAGACAGTTCCTTTAATCGTACAATCTGGAGATAGATGGCCCTTCTTACTGCGCTTAAAACACGTCGGCGTAAACACCACTCTCTGTCCTGCTCCACCACTAGGTACACTCCCTCCAACTCCGGCGGTCGGCGAGTCGACTTCCTTGTGGTCTAGCATACGCTTACGCAGAAACCGATTTGTATTGCTACCTCCACCTCTTTGAAACCTTGTCGGCCCAAAGTTCGATTCCTCTGATCTCGCGACGGTTCAAGCTCCTCAAGTCGCGCACATGCGTCCACTAAAGCATGAAAATGATTCATATTCAGAGATATCACTCCCCGCTTCAATTCCACTCTCAATCCAGGACTCAAACTTCCGACATTTCCATACCTCATCTTGTCGATTTTGAGCATAATCCGAAAATTGAGACAAACTTTCAAATTTTGTGGCGTACTCATTCTTTGTCATATTTCCCCTGTCGCAACCCAAGAAATTCCATCTCCTTGGCATGCCTAGCACTTAGGAAAATACTTATCCAGAAAAGTATTAGAAAACACTTCCCGGGTGATCTCGGTCCCTTCGACTTACAACACTCGGTGGATTCCTCTCCACCAATGTTTCGCATCTCCTCTCGGCATAAAGACAACATAAGTTACTTTCTTTTCATCGTGCATCTCATCCCCTCAAAGATTCTCTCTAAATCTTGCATCCACCGACTCGCTTTCTCCGGATCCACCTCGCCTCTAAGCGTGGCGGATTATGGCGCCTAAATTCGGATAAATTTAGGGCATCACCGTAAGCATCTTCTTTGTTGAGTGCTCTCAAATTTTCTTTGAGTAATCACTTGACCATCTGTAGCATAGCTTCAAGAAGAACCAACATCGGGTCCTCAACACGATTCACGTTAGCACGTCCTCTCGCCTCTACCAGCCATCTTCTTTCTTCAAACATAACAAAACAAAGTTAGATACATCCTTCTAGATATTTCCGAAAGGATATAAATCAAAAAGATCACTGAGAGGATCACACAAAGACAAACAAAAACAGACCCAACCACAACCCCAAAAGACTCTAACTTGGGCTCGATACCAACTAATGTAACACCCTTTTGAGGATGTCACACATAAAAGTAAATAAAAGAAATAGAAATAAAATCTACCCAAGTTGTGAAACATTTGTTAAATATTATTACGGGTTGTAAAATAATTCACGATAGTAGAAATATGATATAAAAAAGATAATGCGGAAAATACGAAATAAAAAAAACATCATTACCGATAATATACATATGATTAAGTTATAAGTTTGTACAAATAATTTACAACAAAGACTACAAATATTTAAACAAAAACAGTAAAGTAAGCAATAAAAGAGTTAATATATATACGACATACATGCAGACGCGCCAAAAAGAAACATCATGGTTATCTAATCCTCGATGGATCACTCTCACCGAAAATGATCATTAGGAGATAAATATCCTACATTTGTCTCGACACACGGCGATAACGGGATCGCGCGGATCGATACGATGCTTATCTCACTAGGCTCAGGGTTTTCAGCACCCCAGTGACGCCTAATGGATAAGGGTAACTCTAAATGCAGAAATAACGTCGTAGTCATAATGGGTTCTCCATCAAATCGCTGACGTAGAATCACGGTCACACGTCCTGCATATGTCACAGAATCACGATCGCCTCGTAGATGCCAAGCCAGAGAACCTCCATGAAATACTAGCTCTACGAACCCCAAAAATCCTGGTGTCTTTGCCATCCTCACAATCAATCCAGAGGATATGGATGATCGGATGGTTCTTGATCGTCAAACTGATCGTCCGCTTGCTGACCTTCCTCCTCCTCGGGGTACAAGATCTCAAGGGGCTGATCCTCTTCCTCGAAGTCTTTACCGCGTAAAATAAATAAACAGAAAATACATATAACAAAGAGGTAAGACAACATAAAATCATCACAACATGGCCAATAAGAAGACGACAATCAACATATATACAGTTCATGTAATACGAAAAGCTTTAACAATTATAATAACAGATTGAAGTAAAATTTAGATATCATAACAATATATCACACCACAGATAAAACATCACAGATAAAATAAGAAAGATAAGAATAAACAGATAAGATATAATAAAAATAACCAAATATAGAAGCAAGAACGGATAAAATAAACAAATAAAATACGGATAAACAGTTAAAATAGAAATAAATAGATAAGATGAAAATAAATAGACATAGAGATAAATAAACAATATGACAAAACCCTACTCCATGGAGCTAAAGAAAACACAAGTATCGTAGAGAGAGGAATGATTCGTAAAATCTATTAGTACCACGGCTGCCCCACCAACTATTGCTTGTTTGTCACACGTTGCGTCTATAGCCCCACGACACAGGAATCCATCATCCAGGCGTGGTGTAGTTCACGGTCTCACGTTGTGGCACTACAGGCAAATGTACTACTAGATTTCACAAATCTCGATTAAATATAGTGTGTGTTGAGTACCATAGTGTGCTATCGGTTTACCACGGCCCAATGAGCTACCAACTGATCCACATGTGGGATCCCGTACACTAAAGTCTCCAAGTTCATTAGAACAATGAACCACACTACGTTTATCTCATCGACAACACGATGTGATTCGTCTCGTCAACCAATCCACCAAAAACTTGGCACACATAGATAGAAAGCCTGTACGGGTTCACATTTTCCCGACAGCAAATAAATTCTCAAAAACCTGTACGGGTTCACATTTTCCCGACAAGCAGATAAATTTTCAAAAGCTTGTATGGTTCACATTTTCCCGACAAATGAAAGATCCTCAAAAATAATCTGTACGGGTTCACATTTTCCCGACAGCATAAAATAAATATAGTAACGGTCAATCGCGTAGAAATTTTATCGCGTTTTCATAATTCCGTCGTTTTTACAAACGTTTAAAAATCGGGTAAAGATATTTTTCTGTTTTTAAAATCGCGTAGCATTTTTAATACGTTTTCTCAATCGCGTAGGATTTTCAAATCATTTTCTTATCCGAATGCCTTTAAAATTACTGTTTAAACAAACAGAAATAGTACTTAGTACATTTAAACTACGTAGAATAATTTTTCATACCGCATACTGTCTTTTGGATATTTTTGTTATCTTATTGGTTCATTTTTACTAAAAATTGACAGTATTTTGTTTAGAATATCATAATAATGGTTTCCTAAATTATCCATAAAATTTCCATTTACCTAATTTTTAACCATATCATTTAATTCTTTTTGAAATCTCTAACATGCTTCAAAACCTAAAGTGAGCTATATGTTAGAAAATTTCTCATAATTACTGTATTTTACTTCCTAATGATAAGATTATTAGTTTTAATCCTTTAAGCTTAATTCTACTCAATTTGTTTCTTCAAAAACCATTATAGAAAATTTCTTCTTAACTTGTATTGTTTCTTTTTGATTGAAAAAGGTTTGAAATCAAGTTTTAGAAATCATGATTACCTATAGTGGCATGTTGGTCAAATTCCATAAAACTTTTGCATTTGATTTCTAAATTGTTTTTCACCTTCCAAATCATATCAAATATATTATATTGTCTAAGCTCATTAAATCATATTAGAAAATAATTAGTAGGAGTTAAATTAATCCTTTAGGCATGTTGGCCCAAAATACTAAGTCTTTATCATTTGATTTCTAAATACATTTTCTTTGATCAAATCAAGTTGAAACTTTCTTGATTCTCCTAGGTTAATTAAGTTACACTTTAGGAAAAATCAAGAGAACATTTTGGTCCTCCAAACTTGTCATTGCCGTGAGCTATTGGATGTGCTCTTTGGAACACTCATGCAAATTTAAACATGTTATTCACATCCTATACCTTATCATACAATTCTAACACATGCATTGTATTTTCTAACACATGCAATATATTTTCTAACACCTAAACCTAAATTAAAGCTTATAGACATGCATTCAAAAGCTAATAGACATGCAAAATTATTACAATCATCAAACAAGAAAGCTACTAACAAATACCACATAAACTACTAACAAACACAAAAATTAACAAATACACACATAATTAACACATGACCACCGAATCCTTATGGATTCTACAAACATCACAAATGGCTCCATCTTCTTACCACCATCAAGAGATGATAAGAATTGTCTTCCTCTTACCTTAAATGAAGACAAAAGGCTTGCTTTCACACCTCCTAGGGTTCGGTTTTCACCACCAAAAATACCTAGAAATCTCAAACAAAATCTACATGTTACTAACCATGAAAAAGAAGCTAAACCATGGAGAAATCATGGCTTAGAACTTTGAAAAAGAAGAGAGAAAAGAAAAGCATGAAATTTCACCTTCTAGGTAAAACTTTCAAGGTTGATTTCCAAGCCCTAAATGGAAAATTTTGAAGAAACTCCCAACTAGAAAGGTTCTTAGAATAGTGTTTAGGTTAGGAAAACTTGGTTAGAAAAATTTTTTGATGGTTGGATGGTGTAGTATTGGTCTTGGCCGAAAATAGTGAAGAAAATGAACAAGAATGGTGGCTAGGGTTTTGATGAGAGAGAAGAGAGAAAAGTGATGAAGATGAAGTGTTGTTTTGGCCTTCTCACTCTTAATGGCCGTAGCCTTCAAGTGGTAAGGATGTGCATGAATTTGGCTTCATCCAAGCCATTGAATGCATCAAAGGCTAGGATTAAATCTTGGTGAACAAGCTTGATTTCTATTGGTTGGTTCATGATGACTCACATGCTGAGTCACACAGCTCATTTAATTCTCTCTTGAGTCACTATTGAGTCACTGTTTCGGAAAGTTCT
The DNA here is from genome assembly GCA_029884605.1 of Ormosia emarginata. Lineage (NCBI taxonomy): Eukaryota > Viridiplantae > Streptophyta > Magnoliopsida > Fabales > Fabaceae > Ormosia > Ormosia emarginata. The sequence continues at coordinate 9,027,332 of JAQQTP010000074.1, forward strand.
ACGCTAACGGTGATTAATTAAGCTACCGATCTAACTGTTTCGCTAATTGTGGGTCCCGTAAAATATTTCGGGTCCTTGTCACTAAATTATCTTGACTAATAAAATAATATTATAATAATATAAAATTATTTTATTTGTGATTAAATCCTAAAAATTAAAAGATTATTTTTAGTCTCATTCAGAATCGGGTTAAGTAAGATCCCCAATTCTAAATAATAAAATAAGATTTCCCCGGCCGAAAAAATATTATTTTCTGCCTCGAGCAAATCACACAAAAAGTCCATATAAAATCACGAAGACAGATTATCGGACATTAAATCGAGAAGAAAACAATTAAAAACAAGAAAAAACAAGAGACGTTCGGGATGTAACGGTCATTTTCTCGCTTTTTTCCCACAACGTAGGTAATCGTCCAAAGTTCAAATAAAATATCCAAGCAAGTATTATGTAATCGTATATCTTTCAAAAAAATTAAAAAAGAGTTCTCGAGAAAAATTTTTATTTTACCGTCTCGAAGCAAATTACGTAAAACGATCAAATAAAATTTGAGCTGTATTATCATAATTGTTTTCATACAGAAATCGAGAACAGAAAAATAGGGACACAGCGGTCATTCACACAAAAGCATGAAAAACAGCAAACAGTACATTCAGAATATTTTCTAAAAATTGGGGCGTTACAGTTGGTTTATACCACATTCTTGTTAATATTTAATGGCGGGTTATACCGCCAGCTTGTACATTATTTTTGTTTATTTATTTTAAGTTATTTATGTATTTATGCTTAATTGGTATCGTGATTTAAATTCTAGTCGTTTAGTTAAAATTAATCTTAGTACTTTATATATTGATTTGTTTGAATCACAATCACACATAATTGACACAATGGCTGAAAATGAAAGTGTACATGATGAACATGAAAATCAACCGTTGCAAACCATACGTGAATATTTGCAACCACCTCAAAATTCTAGTCCATCATGTTTTATCTTTCTACTCAATGCCAACAATTTTAGATTTAAGCCAGGTATGATTTCTTTACTTCCTAATTTTCATAGTTTAGAATCTGAAAGTTCATATTTACATCTGAAAGAATCATATTTACATCTGAAAGAATTTGAGGAAGTATGTATTGCTTTCAATGACCAAAATTACGCTGAAAAGATTGTTAAGCTTAAATTGTTTCCTTTTTCTTTAAAAGATAAAGCAAAATCTTGGCTTAACACTTTGAAACTAAGATCAATTGGCACATGGCAAGAAATGCAAGGTGAGTTCTTAAAGAAATTTTTTCCAACACATAAAACCAATGCTATGAAAAGACAATTCCAAAATTTTTTCCAAAATTCAAATGAAGCATATTTTCAATGTTCGGAACGGTTTAAAGATTTGTTAAATTCTTGCCCACATCATGGTTTTGAAAAATGGTGCACTATAAGCTTCTTTTATGAAGGTTTAATACCTGAAACTAAACAATTTGTGGAAACAATGTGCAATGGTGAGTTTTTTGATAAAGAACCTGATGAAGCTTTAGACTATTTAAACAAGTTGGCTGAAAATTCTCAATCTTGACATAGTACTAACCTTTCTGAAAATTCAATGAGATCTAACCTTGCAAGTGCTAATAAAGGAAAATATCACCTTAGTCAAGAGGAAGATCTAAATGCTAGGTTTTCCAGTTTGGCTAGAAAGGTTGAAGCCATGGAATTAAGAAAAGCAAAAGAAATCAAATCTATGCAAAATGAAGAAATTTGTGGCATTTGTGATGACTTAGGACACTCAACACACGAATGTCCTAACATTCCTATTTTTAAAGAAGTTGTACTTGAGCAAGTAAATGCAATGAATAATTTTAAAAAACCATTTACTTCTACTTTTTCAGATACATACAATCCGGGATGGAGAAATCACCCGAACTTTAGCTGGAGGAATAATAATCAGTCATAATTCGTGCAACCACCACCTCCTCAGGCACAACAAGACTCAAAATTCTCAAGGATATGCACCTTATGTCCCACGATATAGGAAAAACCTTGAATAAACACTACATGCATTCATAGAAAAGCAAGAGACCATTAATAAACAAAACAATCAAACCATGAATGACATAAAAGACACTCTTGCTAAACTTTCTTCTGCACTCACCATTCAAGAGAAAGGAAAATTTCCTTCTCAACCTCAACCAAATCCCAAGGGTCAGTACAGTCTAAATGAGGGGAGTTCAGAAAACCAACAAATGGACTATGTCAAGTCAGTGATAACTCTTAGGAGTGGAAAGGTTGTTGAAAAACAAATCCACGAATCTTGTGAGAAAGAAGATGAACCAATTCCCCAAGAAAATGAAGAAGTTGACCAAAAGGAGACTAAACTCTTGCCTTCACCCCCATTTCCTCAAGCATTGAATAATCCAAAGAAATTGGATCACCACACTGAAATTTTTGAAATTTTGAAACAAGTGAAGATCAATATTCCTCTGTTAGATGCTATCAAACAAATTCCTTCTTATACTAAATATTTGAAGGTCTTGTGCACTGTTAAAAGGAAATTAAATGTGAAAAAGAAAGCATTTTTGGCTAAATAGGTAAGTTCCATTCTTTCGAATAATAATGCGTTGAAATATAAAGACCCTGGTTGTCCTACAGTTTCATGCATTATTGGAGAACATAAAATTGAAAAAGCTTTACTTGATCTTGGTGCTAGTGTCAATTTGCTTCCATATTTAGTTTATCAGCAACTCAACTTGGGTGAGTTAAAACCAACTTCTGTAACTCTTCTACTTGCCGATAGATCAATTAAAATTCTAAGAGGAATAATGGAAGATATGTTAGTTCAAGTTGATAAATTCATATATCCTGTGGATTTTATTGTCTTGGATACTGAACCTATGGTTAATAGTTGCATGTCAATTTCTGTCATTTTAGGCCGTCCATTTTTAGCAACATCAAATGCTTTGATAAATTGCAGAAATGGAGTGGTGAAGCTAACATTTGGAAACATGACACTGGAGCTCAATGTTTTTAACATGTGCAAGCAACCACAAGAAGTCCTTGATGAAAAGGAGGAAGTTGAAGTAATTGAAGCCATTATAGATGATCATCTTCAAACAAGGAGTTCTTCTGACCCATTAGAAATTTGTTTAGTCAATTCATTTGATTCAGGCATACAATTAGAAGATGATATCTCTGAAATATGCTCTTTGCTTGATTGTACACAAGCAATGGAGTACAAGGGATGGAAGCCAAGATTTGAAGAGCTAAAACCCATGAATGATAATGCCCATGAAGAAGTACCCATACTGGAACTAAAGTCATTACCTGCTGGGTTGAAGAACATATTTTTGGGAAAAAAGCAAAACTTTCCAGTGGTAATTTCCTCGTCTCTTACTGAAGAACAAGAAGGTATGTTAACAGAAGTACTTAAAAGGCATAAAAGTGCAAGTGGATGGACATTAAAGGATATAAAAGGTATTAATCCATTAATTTGTACACATAGAATACATTTAGAGGATAATGCTAAAACTTCTCAACAACCTCAAAGAAGATTAAATCCACATATGAAAGAGGTAGTTAGAGCTGAAGTCCTTAAATTGCTTAATGTTGAAATTATCTATCCTATCTCTGATAGTCAATGGGCAAGCCCTACACAAGTTGTACCTAAGAAATCTGGAATAACAGTGGTTGAAAATGATAAGGGTAAATTAATACCTACGTGAGTCTCATCTAGTTGGCGTATGTGTATTGATTTTAGAAAATTAAATGCTGCTACTAGGAAAGATCATTTCCCCTTACAATTTCTTGATCAAATTCTGGAAAGGGTAGTAGGACACCATACTACTATTTTCTTGATGGTGTTTTGGGTTATAATCAAATACCAATTGCACTGGAAGATCAAGAAAAGACCACTTTTACATGTCCCTTTGGTACTTTTGCATATAGAAGAATGCCTTTTGGCCTTTGTAATGCTTCGGCAACATTTCAAAGATGCATGTTAAGCATTTTTAGTGACATGATTGAGCATTATTTAGAGATTTTCATGTATGATCTGACAGTTTTTGAAAATTCTTTTAACAATTGTCTTGATAATTTGGAAAAAGTTCTTAAAAGATGCGAAGAAAAAGGATTTGTGCTAAATTGGGAAAAATATCATTACATGGTTACCTTAGGAATAGTGTTAGGTCATGTGATATCTTCTAAAGGAATTGAAGTTGATAAGACCAAAGTTGAATTAATTGCTCATTTGCCTTCCCCAAAAATAGTCAGAGAAGTTCGTTCCTTTTTAGGACATGCAGGATTTTACAGAAGATTCATTAAGGACTTTAGTGCCATATTTAGACCTTTATGTAATCTTCTGTTGAAAGATGCACCATTTGATTGGACTCAAGAATGTCAAAAATCTTTTGAAAAATTAATTGGTCTTCTGACATCTGCTGCTATCATGCAATCTCCTGACTGGTCTTTGCCTTTTGAGTTAATGTGTGATGCTAGTGATTTTGCTGTGGGCGCTGTTTTAGGCCAAAGAAAGGAAGGTAAGCCTCATGTGATTTGTTACGCAAGTAGAACTTTAAATAATGCACAAATGAATTACACCACTATTGAAAAAGAACTACTTACTGTAATTTTTGCACTAGACAAATTTTGATCTTACTTAATTGGTTCTTCTATTGTGATTTTCACTGATCATTCTGTTGTTAGATATTTGATGTCTAAGCAGGATGCCAAACCAAGATTGATAAGGTAGATCTTATTGCTTCGAGAATTCAACATCATAATAAAAGATAAGAAAGGAGCCAAAAATGTTGTCGCTGATCATTTGTCCAGACTTACAACAGGCTCACCTTTTGATAGCACACCTATCAATGATTCTTTTCCTGATGAATTTTTATTTTCTGTCAATTCCATGCCTTGGTTTGCTAACATAGTTAACTTTCTTGTAACAGGAAAGATGCCACCTCAATGGACGCATCAAGATAGAAGGAAATTTTTGATAGAGGTGAAAATTTTTTATTGGAATGACCCATACTTGTTCAAATATTGTGCTGACCAAATCTTTCAGAGATGTATGCCCGACAGTGAGGTATATAGTGTCATTCAATTTTGTCACTCAGAAGCATGTGGAGGTCACTTTTCTTCAAAGAAAATAGCTACAAAAATCTTGCAGTGCGGATTTTATTGGCCCACTTTATTTAAGGACTGCTATACTTTTTACAAAAGTTGTGAAAATTATCAAAAGTTGGGCTCAATTTCAAAAAAAAACATGATGCCTCTGAACCCCATCATTGTCATTGAAATTTTTTATTGTTGGGGAATTAATTTCATGGGTCCATTTCCATCTTCATTTGGATTTGTGTATATTTTGGTTACTGTTGATTATGTCTCAAAATGAATTGAGGCGATTCCATGTCGACACAATAATCATAAAACTATTCTCAAATTTTTAAAAGAAAATATCTTGTGTCGATTTGGAATCCCTCGAGCTATCATAAGTGATGGGGGAACACATTTTTGCAATAAATCATTTGAATCTTTAATGAAGAAATATAGTATTACACACAAAATTGGCACCCCTTATCACCCTCAGACAAGTGGACAAGTTGAATTGGCAAATAGGGAGATTAAACAAATTTTAGAAAAAATGGTTAACCTAAATCGTAAAGATTAGTCTTTAAGACTAAACGATACATTTTGGGCTTACCGTACTGCTTTCAAAACATCTTTGGGCATGTCACTCTATCGGTTAGTCTATGGAAAACCTTCTCACTTGCCTGTAGAATTGGAACATAAAGCATTCTGGGCCATTAAAGCTTTCAATCTAAATCTTGATAATGCTTGCAAGATACGCAAATTGTAATTAAATAAACTTGAGGAATTGAGAAATGATGCATATGAGAACTCAAAGATTTATAAAGCCAGAACAAAAGCTTTTCATGACAAGATAATTTTGAGAAAATCTTTTGAAATTAGTCAAAAAGTTCTGCTTTATGATTCTCACCTGCACTTATTCCCTGGAAAATTGAGATCTAGGTGGAGTGGTCCTTTTGTTGTCAAACATATGTATCCTCATGGGGCTATAGATATTGAGAATCCTAGGAATGGTAATGTGTTTAAAGTCAATGGACAAAGGCTTAAACCATTTCTGGAAAACCAAGTTGATGAGGTAGAATTCATCTCTCTTTTTTATCCTTGTTATGAATAGAATTCATTCTAATTTTGTTACCTTGTTTTTGTAGTTCTTTGTGTTGCCGGTTAAGTGGCGGATAACGGTACTCTGTGACTCTCAAGTTGGTTTGTTTTTCAGTTTCCCAAAATAAATGAATCCTTCTTCTTCTTTAAAATGGATGTCATTCTTTCAAACCTGAGAAAACATTTTCCTTCTTTCCCTCAAAATGCTCTGGAAAAAATCTACAAAGTTAGATGTGAAAGATTGAGACTGTTAATGCACAAAGATATGCCAGAAGATGTACTGTTGGATAAGCTGAAAGCAATGTGTCCGACTAGCAGGTGAGTCTTCAATTTTATTTGACTAATACATGCCAAGTCTTGGAAGAAGTTCGTATTCTAAAAGGAGAAGAGCAAAAAGGTTACAAGTCTGTCACAAATGTAGACGATGGAATTGTAACAAGCAATGTTGTTCTTTGGGGATGGTTTCCACAAACAGAGAAGATAAAATTTTCTTCATTAAGAATGGACTGAGCAAGGAGTCATTAGATGATATCTTATTAACTCTTGAGGCGCATTCTTATGGATTGGTGCATCGTGAACTTCTTAATTTGTGGAATCTCTTCAAGGATGAAGAAAAACGCTATAGTCTTGGGAATTGACTCTAAAAGACCCTGTTTGCCAATTTATAAGAAAATTAGATGGGAAGCTTATCCTCGACTCATAGAAGGCGTTTAAGCCGTTATTAGATGTTAAACCAGAGGCAAATGTGAGCCATATTCACAACAATCTGTACATATCATCATCTTTTTCTTCATGTCATCTTTCAAAAAAAAATTAAAAAAATTAAAAAAATTAAAAAAATTAAAAAAATTAAAAAATTAAAAAAATTAAAAAAAAAAGAGAAAAAAAAAAAGAAAAAAAATGTTTGAACAAGGGCGATCCAGAAGGAGTACCATGGCTTTAATTAGTTGTGGAGTCTCAGCCTTTGGCTGACCCGTCATTGACTCAGGTGGACCTTTGTACGCTGGTCCTTAAAAAAGTTCGTGTACCATGCTCTGTAGAGAGCCGCACTCCATAACCCAATGTTTACCATCTAGGCACTGTGGAGTTGATGGACAGGCAGAAGCGTCTCACTCTAGTTATTAGTGAGAAGTAACCCGCGGCTGCCAAAGCGTATGAGGCATCTAAGCTTGATCCTCTCTTTTATTAGAAGGGGCTCTCAGCGCCCTGGGATGGGATGTTTTGGATCTTGGACATTACAAGTTTCAGATTTTAGCATCTTTGTTGATGTTACGAGCCCAAGTGTGAGCGCTCCAAGTTCCAGACCCAGGATGGAAACCCACGATGGTTTCTTCTTTCTCCTTTCTTCAAATAAACGGACGTGAGTGTCTACTGCACTAGTGACACGTAGTATAAAGATATGCCACTTGTAACACCCTCCCTAGGGTATCACATTTCCAACTCCAGACTCATAATCTGAAAAGAAATTCGCACAAAATTTGAGTTATAAAAAGTGGGTTTTAAAATTTCTTCTTTACTGAAACATAAATTTACTGAAAATATTAGGTAATATTGAAAATCATATTTCAACTATTCATTATACAATATTGACACTAATTAATATTTCATAATTTAAAGAGAAATATAAAACTAACAAACTCTTTTTTTTTTAACAGTAGCAAACCCCATGACGAGTCCTACTTAATAGCACGGTACAACACTAACGTTAAAAACTTAACATACTTATTCTGTTGTGTATCCATCTTGTTGCATCGGACATCTGTTCTATATCGTTCTTTGTCAACACTGCACACCTTCGAGTCCCTGAATGTCCACTCCTTATTGTTGTCACCAATCTCGAGTATCCATTTGCCCGTTATGTCTAAGACAACTCGATCCTTCTATTATTTGATTTTAACAAGACAAACACAACAAAACAACATAACAAAGAGGTGAGATCACCTACGCCAATACCAACATGGCAAAAAGACAGAGATAACACAAACAAAGAATATCATACGATATGTCATACCAGAATTTCAATAATGCACTCAACATTAATCAACTATCATCATCATACTATTAACATTATTATCATCACACAATAATCATAAAAATGCCATCAACATGATTATCATCATCATTATCCAAGTTTTCAAAACAATTGTCATAACCAATATTCCTCAATTAATATATATATCATGCAGATATAAATGTCAGATTATGCATGTGCACGAAGATTCAGTTTTTCAAAAACAACTCCATGGAGGTTTTCACAATTTCGAGAAGAATACTCTGGTCAATTGTCAGCCTTAGCCCAAAGACAATCTCCCAGTCGTAGAAAAGAATCGTGTTCTTGTCGGGTATCGTCAATGCATTGCAACAGACTGCATTGCCAAGTGGCACAGTGGTACTCGCTGTTGTCCATTGGGTCGTCGCCGCGCCTCGACACCCCAAGATCCATCATAGACCTCACTATCAATTCTCATTCCCTCTTCGACCACAAGGGTTATATACAATGCACGAGTATATCCGTGCAAGTCCAACCCCAAAGGGCCAAATCTTTTCCAATTTCATTTGTTCAATCATATGCCTCAACGCATATTTTTCCAATGCATGTATAATGCACCAAATGCCAATCACAGGCAAAACACGTCATTTTCTCACACAATGTTTATACATTGGTTCCACAGTAATCATACTGTATTTATAACAGCAAAATCATGTTATCATATTTTCATAGTTATAAAACACTTTCATCGTGTTTTTAAAATTGCGCAACATTTTCGTTTCATTTTCACAATTCCAAAATGTTTCTGTTACGTTTTCACAATTCCAAAATGTTTATATTACGTTTTCAAAATATCGTAACACTTATGTTACGTTTTCAAAATTCTGAAACGTTTCTGTTATATTTTCACAATACCGTGACACTTCTGTTGCACTTTTAAAACACGTACTAATTTTTCAACATTTTTCTCAATCGCGTAAAAACATACGTTTCTCAAATCGCATAGTATTTTTCCACTGTTTCAAAATCGCGTAACTTAAAAATCATTCTTTTACATCACGTAAATCATTTTCTATCATTCTTAAAATATTTAAAACACTTTCCAAATCTCATAATAATTTTCCGCTATTTTCACAATCACGTAAAAATAATTCATCACTTTTCCATCACGTAGTGATTTTTCAATAGTAATTCATTATGTAAAATATTTAAACGTAATTCAAATCGCGTAGAAATATTTCAACATATTTAAAATCGCTAGTATTTCCAAACACTTAGAAATATTTTACTGTATTTCAAACCACGTACTTTAAAATTACGTTTTTAAGATACGTAAATAATTTTTTTTACCACAATTTCATTACAGAAAATATTCCTTAACCTTAAAAAAATTCTTTTTCAACTTCTCTCAAAATAATATAACTTTGTATTTCATTTTTCACATTTCCTTACTCAAGAAAATCTTTTTCCAAAATATACTCCACAAAAATCATTTTTTTCCAATGATATAAATCAACGTTTCAAAAGTTTAAGAATTTCCTAACGTACTTCAAAACTCGAAAATCAATTATACGTTAGTAAATTTTCAAAACATCATTATATTCTCCATTTTTCTCAAATCAACTTTAAAATCAATTCTTCAAAATAAATTGAAGTTCAAACATGTTCAACCTCTCTTTGTCTTTTGTTTACAAAATTCTCTCAAATGATAAAAACACTCTGATTCCCTTTCCAAATTCCTTGTATTAAATCAAGTTACGTTTTCACTTTAAAAAAATCACTTTGTTCATAAAAAAAATCAAGACAATACAAACCTTTAAAAAAACGTGGACATGACTATTGAAACCATCAAATATTTTTCCTTTTAAATTGATATGGTTTTACACAAACAAAACCATTAAAATTTTTTTTTCAAAACCGTGTGATTCATGGTAATAAAAACCAAACCCATTTGTTCAAATTCATTTTTACTTTCTTTACAAATTCTTTTTCAATTTCTTTGCAAATCCTTAAAATCAACGTTTGCCCGTTTCATTCAAAACTCATGTTTAGAAAAACACTTAGGATCTTTTTACACAAAATAAATCAATAAAAAATCCTTCAAAACCATGTTCTTGTTCTCTTGAAAAATATATCCTTTGTTTATTTTCCATACTCTTCAAATTATCCATTTTCATCTTTCATGAAAATATTAATTTGTGAACACCTATTTTGAGGTGTCTTGTTCAAAATTCACCATGTTCTAAGTACTCAAAAATCAATTCTTTTGTTCTTGAAAATTTTCAACATGAACCCTAATCAAGAGTATCAAAACCGTAGCTCTTCCTTGGCTATTGGAGCCAAAAATCAATTTCCTTTCCACCATCAAGTCATGGCATATACATATATATTTCATCATAAATAATATAAGCATACCATCAAAGCCATAAAAGCATGTATAGCATATCAAGCATATCATCAAAGCTATAAAATCATGCAAAGCATATCAAGCATAGAAAATTAATCAAAGCTCATAAACACCCACAAATTAATTACATGACCATGGATATGAATCCTCACATGGATTCCACATCCATCAAATAAAATACCATCTCTCACCACCATGCTTGGTTGGTGAGATGGATCTCCTCTTACCTCTTGAAGATCCTCCAAAGCTTCTTGATTTGTTTCTTTTTCCAAGTCCTTCACCACCAAGGGCTTCTCAAATACAAAACAAAACACAAGTTAATTAACATATCAAGCTTGATTAAGAGGAACCATGGATCAAACATGGCTTAGATCATGAAAAAGAGAGAAGAAAATGAAGTTTCCTTATACTTCACTCAAAAACCCAATAACTTTGATCTTGAAGAAAGTCCATGAAGATGAATGATTTAGAGAAAATCTTCAACATGAAAGTTGCTTAGAACATCATGTAGATTCAAGATCTATGGTTGGATGAAATTAAAAGAGATTGGATGGTGATTTTAGGGTAAATAACCGAATGGTTTCTCTTGAAGCACAAAGATGAAATTTTTGATTTTTGATAGAAACTTGAAGCTTGGATTTGAAGCTCAAGATGAACGATTTTGGAAAAACTCATAACTAGAGATGTTCTTAGAATGATGTTTAGGTTTAGAAAATCAAGTTGGATGAAATTTTTGAGTGATGGAAGGTGCTCTTGGAGGGCTTGGCCGAAACCTAGAGGAGAAAGGAGATAGAGAGAAAATTTTCTAAGTTTCCTTCTTGAAAATGAATCAATGAAGACCAAGGAAGACAATAATGACTAAAGCATGAAATTATGGTCTTCCAAACTCCTTCATGCAGCACCAAAACCGTGCCCCCTTCAAGCATTCTCCTTGGAGTGCAAAAATCAAAAGTAAGCCATTATGATGTCTAACTTGACCAAGACATGCAAAAATGACATAAAGCTTGTCTCTTTGTCTTCTAAACACTCCAAAACCATCACCTTCTCTTCATAATGCATTCAATAAAGTTGTCTTCATTATTTGCCACCATTTGAAGCATTTCTAGCCATTGATTAATTCAATGGTTAGGATTTAGGTAGATTTAGGTAGGTTAGAAGACTTAATCTAAGGCCATTGGATCTTTCTCCTTTAAATTCTAGCCCTTAGATGTGTCTCCAAAATTAATGGTCAAGATTGCTCCTTCAAACTTTAAATCCAAGGGTCCTAATTAGTCTTTGCTACTTTAGAAGACCAAATCTCCACCATTGATTGATTCTTCATCCAATGGTCATAAATGGTCTTTGTTACTTTTTAAGATTAAATCTCCACCCTTGATTTAATCTAAATCCAATGGTTATAAATGGTCTTTGTCATTTTTCAAGACCAATTCTACACCTTTGATTACATCTATGGTTGATATCAAAGCCTTCCTAACTAAGCTTATTCTCACACCATTGATTAAATCAATGGTTATTATCCAAGCGCTTTATTAAGTTTGTTTCTTAACTTTGATTAAATCAATGGTTAATATTCAAACTAAGTATTCTCATCCAAGGGTATAAATCAGGTCAAGTTCTCTTTGTTGACTACGCAGTATAATATTTATTCTTGTATCCTACAAATAATATTTTTACTATATTTTTATCATCCGATAATTAAATACAGTATAAGAAATTTTCTAAAACTGTTTCTGGATTCAGGTTTAGTAAGATCCCCTGTCTCCGTCTACACAGTACAAATTTTTTTATGCGTAGAAAAATTTTTGCTTTACGGGACCCACCTGGGCCCACGTATGGCCACCTGGGCCCACATAGGACCACTTGGGCCCACATACAGTAAAAAAAAAATATAATCATCCACAAAAATCACAAAAATTATAAAATGCACAAATATCAAATCAGATTACGTAAAATAATTACCTAACGGTAAAAATTAAATTACGTAAAGTTTTCCCCAGCCCAAAAATTTTTATTTTCCTGACACGGAGTAAATCACTCAAAACGATCAAATACGCTGACGGAATATTTAAAATAGATTTACAGTATCCAGAAATTACTAAACAGTAAAATTCTGTTAACTGTCAAAATTATTGTTTAAGAGATAGGAAATTTAGGGTGTTACACCACTACTGCACTCATGACCCACAGTATAAAGATACGCCATGAAAGTTATACATACAGGTATGTCATTATTTGCTATTATATTTCTTTTATCTTTGTACAATTTTGCTGTATTTGGTTTTGGACAGACGATCCTTTGAGCAGGGTCCTTCAAGGGTTTCTAGACTTCTTTACCCTGATGGTTTTCTTGAAGTAAAAAAAAAAAAAGATTCTATGTTTCTTAATTTCAAACTTTTCTGACAACAGTCAACCTACCCTTATAGGTTCAATTATTACCCTTTCCATTCTTTTTCCTATTTAAACACTCCATTTTCTCCACTTTCCTCTAACTCAGAATCATTCAAAAGGAAGATGAGAATAGAAATGGAAGGTGTTTCTGTTCGTTAACTTAAAAATATCTGTGTATTTTGTGGATCTAAGTATGAGAAGGGTTTAGAGTTTGTAAATGCAGCTACCACTCTTGGTCGATCACTTGCTGCGAGGAATATTCATCTTGTATGTAGGGGAGGTTGCCGTGAGTTAATGGGGGTTGTATCACTTGCTGCATATATAGGAGGCGGTTAGGTTTTAGGTGTCATTCCTGAACCTTTAGCTCAACAGAACATCACTGGAAAGACAATTGGAGAGGAACTTAAGGTATCATCAATGCATGAACAAATGAAGATAATGATTGAAAACTCTGATGCATTCATTGCCTTACTAGGTGATTTTGGTACCTTGGAAGAAGTTTTTCAAATTGTCTCTTGGGCCCAACTGAACATCCACCATAAACCCATAGGTTTGTTGAATGTAAATAATTTCTTTGATATTTTGTTACTTTTTCTTGACCATGCTATGGAACAGAAATTTATCACATCTTCGGCAAGACAACTTCTTATCTCTGCTTCCACTATTGAGAAGTTGATTGATAAATTAAAAGCTTTTGTTCATAAACCCGACCAAAGAATAGCTCGAGATAGATTGGTCACAGGAAAGCATGATGAGGAAGCAGGATGAAAAGAAAGTCAGATCTGACACTTCGTTTATAACTCTCCTTTACCTTTGATTTTATTTATCATACGTTGTTTCTGTTTAAATTTGTGTCAGATTTCTCCAATAGGTAATATCTTCTATCATTTACTCATCTATATTTTAACATTGAGAACAATGTTGTGATCTAGTTGGGGGGAAAGATAGTTGACAAAAAAAACTTTTTTGGCAAGTATGATATGATTATTATGGACTTACTAAACCAATGAATGATGACAAAGTAAGGAGTAATTTTACTTCTGAGACGCATCTAAATTGGGAAGTATGTTTAGTGATATGACTATCAGAAACTTATTCATAGTAAAACTAATTAAGGATAGCAGAGTAAGAAGTAAATTTTGGAAACAATTTATTACTCTTGAGATGCATCTTAGTTGAGGAAATAATTATTTTGTGTAGAAGTAGCAAATGGATTCTTGGATCTTAGCATAAATTGTCTTCTTTCTTAAAAATTACAAGCTTGGATATGAATGTTGATATGATGGATTGAGAATGATAGAAATATGCCTTGTGAGATTTTGAGCCTATTGATGAATGGATTGAATATCTGTACCATTCTCTTCTTTTTTATGTGATTTTCACTCATGAAATTGTTACTCTAGAACTTGCTTTGATTCTTTTTTAGGCTACATTTTCACATGCATACATTAATATGATTGAGGCATTTTGAAATAGCTACTTTGACCAAATAGCCATCCTTGTATATTTTCCATTGTGTAACCCCTTTGAACTTATTTGACCATTCCTTGTTTTTAGCTCATTTCGTACCTTCAAAAAAAAGAAAAAAAAAGAAAAAAAAAACATGTTTTTACCCAACCTTAGGGAATAAGATAACATTGACCTTGTTCTTGAATAAGTGTGGGGGTGTGTGTGCAAAATGATCAACAACAAAAAAAAATTGACCACCATTGCAATCAAAGGATTATCATAGTCTAGAATAAAGGTGGATGCTTGGAAATAACAGAAAGAAAAGGAGAATGTTCAAGTCTAACAATGAATTCAATTCACTAATTTGGGATTGATCTTCAACAAAACATTAGTCAAATATTGGTGATTGTCCTTTATGATGAATGTTCTCAAACATTTTCTCCACTCTAACTGTACCATAATGCTCTTTTATTCTTTTTGGTATTTATCTTCTCATATTCATATTTTCCCCTCTCCTTTACCATGACCCCATTACAACCTTGAATAAAGTCCTCTTGATTTTTGTATGCATGTGTTTTGAGTAGCAGAGAAGTAGAAGATAAGCAAGCTTATGGTAGTGCAATTGTTCATAGGTTGAATAGAGTGAAATACTTACCTTTTAAACACTTGAAAGATTGAGAGTGAATTCTGTGAGGATCTATCATTCTTGATTCATTCTTTTCAACTGAAGTTTCTTTGCCTGATGGTTTGAGATGTGAAGAAATATTACCTCATTAATGCTTTGATCTCGTGAATTTCAGGTTGTTCTTCTTGCTTCATCGAGTCTTTTAGAGTTTTTAGCTTTTGAGTCTGTGTCATTTTTCTTTGTTTCCTAGCTTTGGTCTTATGTGTTTTGCCCAGGAGTGCAAAAAGCTAAGTGTGGGGAAATTTAGTAATCACATATTTTATACATTAATAAACGCTCATTTTTAGTTATTTACACTCTTCATGTACTTAATTAATTAAGTCTGGTTATGTTTTGTAAGATTGGACTCAAATTTTACTTAATTGATTTTTTTAGCATTATTTGGGTCTTACATTGTTTTTGTATTTTGGTCATATCTTGAGTTCTAGATGTCAAGAAATTATGAATTTTATCTTGTAGGAAAGCTGAGAGAAAGATCTACAACTTTGATGAGAGCTCAAAGTTTCATTCAGACATCTAGTAGAGCTAATTAGGCTTGGAAGTCAAAACACGAGTTTTGTGACTGAAACCTGAATAGTGTACAGTAATCAGAGCATAACTCGAGTTGTAGGAACTTTCTTGGGTTGAAATTTGGAGAGTTGAAAGTTAAGACCCATATCTACAACTTTTATGAAGAACATAAGAGCTCATTCGAACAGCTTGGAGGTGATATTGGGTCTGGAAGTCAAAATAGAGGTGCTGAAACTAGGCCTAAATAGTCTGCAGTAATTGAGTCATATCTTGGGCTGTAAGATGAATTTTTTGATGATTTCAGTGTCATTGGAAAGCTGAAACAAAATGCTACAATTTCATGAAGACCATGTTGCTTCATTCTGATGGCATCCATGAGATTAGCACTGAATGATTTCAGAGACAAAGAATCTTAATAATTTTCCACTCACCAACTCACCATTTGGCATTTTTCACTCATTCATTCACTCATTCACCTACTCATAATCAGCCCTCTTGTCATTTTGTATCCCTAATCCTCTATAAAAGGCACCATTGGTTGATCATTTGGTGCTCTTGGTGTTAGGCTTAGTTTTTACAAGTTATGGTTATGTTTATTTATTATTTTCCTTTGTTGTAATTTTCTCTTGTTCTAAATTAAAGCTATGTTCATCTTTTTCTTCTTCTCTCTTTCTTTCTTCTTATCTATGAGTAACTAAATCTTCATCTTGCTAGGGTGAAAGAGTGAAGCTCTTGGTAATGAAACAAGGTTAGATTATTCTATTTCTTGTACTTAAATGATATATTATCAAATGGACATTATATGTGTTGTATTTTGTTTCCAATCAATTTAGAAACCTTCTTTGTATAATAGAGATCTTGATTTATTATAGACAATAGGATTGGCACAGTGAATGCTTGAACTCATTTACAAATGTTGGTAGATAATTAAAGGAATCATAATATGATTGCATATATAATTGAACTTTGAATGTTATATTTTCCGATTGGAACCTCCGTTGTGTGTGAATTTCAATTGAGTTATAAAGAGAAATAATCTTACCTTTAATTTATTACCAAGAGTGGATCTCCTAACCCAAGCAAGTTCTTAAATTCATTTGTGAACATCTTTTATTACTTTTGGTGTTGTGACAAATCCTTTTCTTACCTCAATTAATTTTTCTTCATCAATTCCCTGTGGATCGACCTCGGATTCCCGAGAAATTTATTACTTGAGACAACTTGCACTTGGGTTTGCATCTTTAAATCCCACAATCACATGGAATCGCCTCAATCCATTTTGAGACATAATCAATTGCAACCAAAATATACACAAATCCAAATGAAGATGGAAATGGGCCCATGAAATCAATTCCCCAATAATCAAAAATTTCAATGACAAGGATGGGGTTCAAAGGCTTCATGTTTCTTTTAGAAATTGAGCCCATTTTTTGACAATTTTCATAGCTTTTGCAAAAAGTATAGCAGTCCTTAAATAAAGTGGGCCAATAAAATCCACACTGCAAGATTTTTGCAGCTGTTTTCTTTGAAGAAAAGTGACCTCCACATGCTTCTGAGTGACAAAATTTTATGACACTACCTACCTCACTGTCGGGCACACATCTTTGAAAGATTTGGTCAGGACAATATTTAAACAAGTATGGGTCATCCCAATAAAAATTTTTCACCTCTGTAAAAAATTTCCTTCTATCTTGGTGCGTCCATTGAGGCGGCATCTTTCCTGTTACAAGAAAGTTGACTATGTTAAAAAACCAAGGCATGGAATTGACAGAAAATAAAAATTCATTGGGAAAAGAATCATTGATCGGTGTGCTATCAAAAAGTGAGCTTATTGTAAGTTTGGACAAATGATCAGCGACAACATTTTCGGCTCATTTCTTATCTTTTATTGTGATGTTGAATTCTTGAACCAACAAGATCTATCGTATCAATCTTGGTTTAGCATCCTGCTTGGACATCAAATATCTAACAACAACATGATCGATGAAAATCACAATAGAAGAACTAATTAAATAAAATCAAAATTTGTCCAGTGCAAAAATTATAACAAGTAGTTCTTTTTCAGTAGTGGTGTAATTCATTTGTGCACTATTTAATGTTCGACTTGCGTAACAAATCACATGAGGCTTACCTTCCTTTCTTTGGCCTAAAACAGGGCCCACAGTAAAATCACTAGCATCACACATCAACTCAAAAGGTAAAGACCAGTCAGGAGATTGCATGATAGGAGCAGATGTCAGAAAACTAATTAATTTTTCAAAAAATTCTTAACATTCTTGTGTCCAATCAAATGGTGCATCTTTCAACTGAAGATTACGTAATGGTCTAGATATAGCATTAAAGTCCTTAATGAATCTTTTGTAAAATCTTGTATGTCCTAAAAAGGAATGAACTTCTTTGACTATTTTTGGGGAAGGCAAATAGGCAATTAATTCAACTTTGGCTTTATCAACTTCAATTCCTTTAGAAGATATCACATGACCTAACATTATTCCTGAGGTAACCATGTAATAACATTTTTCCCAATTTAACACAAATTATTTTTCTTCGCATCTTTTAAGAACTTTTTCCAAATTATCAAGACAATTTTCAAAAGAATTTCTAAAAACTGTCAGATCATCCATGAAAATCTCTAAATAATACTCAATCATGTCACTAAAAATACTTAGCATGCATCTTTGGAATGTTGCTGGAGCATTACAAAGGCCAAAAGACATCCTTTTATATGCAAAAGTACCAAAAGGGCATGTAAAAGTGGTTTTTTCTTGATCTTCCAATGCAATTGGTATTTGATTATAACTTGAATAACCATCAAGAAAATAGTAGTATGGATGTCCTGCTACCCTTTCCAGAATTTGATCAAGAAATGACAAAGGGAAATGATCTTTCCTAGTAGCAGCATTTAATTTTCTAAAATCAATATACATACGTCATCTGGATGAGACTCGCATAAGTATTAATTCACCTTTATCATTTTCAACCATTGTTATTCCAAATTTCTTAGGCACAACTTGTGTAGGGCTTACCCACTGGCTATCAGAGATAGGATAGATAATTCCAATATTAAGTAACTTAAGGACTTCAGCTCTAACTACCTCTTTCATATGTGGATTTAATCTTCTTTGAGGTTGTTGAGAAGTTTTAACATTATCCTCTAAATGTATTTTATGTGTACAAATTAATGGATTAATACCTTTTATGTCCTTTAATGTCCATCCAATTGCACTTTTATGCCTTTTAAGTACTTCTGTTAACATACCTTCTTGTTCTTCAATAAGGGATGAGGAAATTACCACTGGAAAGCCTTGCTCTTTTCCCAAAAATGTGTACTTCAACCCAGCAGTAAATAGCTTTAGTTCCGGTGCATGTACTTCTTCATGGGCATTATCATTTTTGGGTTTTAGCTCTTCAAATCTTGGCTTCCATCCCTTGTACTCCATTACTTGTGTATAATCAAGCAAAGAACATATTTTAGAGATATCATCATTTAATTGCATGCCTAAATCAAACGAATTGACTAAATAAATTTCTAATGGGTCAGAAGAACTCCTTGTTTGAAGATGATCATCCACGATGGCTTCAATTCCTTCAACTTCCTCTTTTTCATCAAGGACTTCCTGTGGTTGTTTGCACATGTTAAAAACATTGAGCTCCAGTGTCATGTTTCCAAAGGTTAGCTTCACCACTCCATTTCTACAATTTATCAAAGCATTAGATGTTGCTAAAAATGAATGGCCTAAAATAATAGGAATTGACTTGCAACTATCAACCATAGGTTCAGTATCAAGACAATAAAATCCACAGGATATATGAATTTATCAACTTGCACCAACACATCTTCCACTATTCCTCTTGGAATTTTAATTGATCTATCAGCGAGTAGAAGAGTTGTAGAAGTTAGTTTTAACTCACCCAAGTTGAGTTACTAATAAACTAAATATGGAAGCAAATTGACACTAGCACCAAGATCAAGTAAAACTTTTTCAATTTTATGTTCTCCAATAATGCATGAAACTGTATGACAACCAGGGTCTTTATATTTCAACGCATTATTATTCTGAAGAATGGAGCTTACCTGTTCAGCCAAAAATACTTTCTTTTTCACATTCAGTTTCCTTTTAACAATGCACAAGTCCTTCAAATATTTGGCATAGAAAGGAATTTGTTTGATAGCATCTAACAGAGGAATATTGACCTTCACTTATTTTAAAATTTCAAAAATTTCAGTGTTATGGTTCAATTTCCTTGAATTGTTTAATGCTTGAGGAAATGGGGTGCAAGTGAGAGTTTGGTCTCCTTTTGGTCAACTTCTTCATTTTCTTAGGGAATTGGTTCATCATCTTTCTCACAAGGTTCAGAAATTTATTTTTCAACAACCTTTCTACTCCTAAGAGTTATCACTACTTAACTTGATCCATTTCTTGGTTTTCTGAACTCCCCTCACTTAGACTGTACTTACCCTTGGGATTTGGTTGAGGTTGAGAAGGAAATTTTCTTTTCTCGTGAATAGTGAGTGTAGAAGAAAGTTTAGCAAGAGTTTCTTTTATGTCACTCATGGTTTGATTGTTTTGTTTATTAATGACTTCTTATTTTTCTATGAATGCATGCAGTGTTTCTTCAAGGTTTTTCCTATATCGTGGGACATAAGGTGCATATCCTTGAGAATTTTGAGAGTCCTGTTGTGCTTGAGGAGGTGGTGGTTGCATGAATTGTGACTGATTATTATTCCTCCAACTGAAGTTTGGGTGATTTCTCCATCCTGGATTGTATGAATTTGAAAAAGAAGAATTAAATGACTTTTTAAATTATTCATTGCATTTACTTACTCATGTACAACTTCTTTAAAAACAAGAATCTTAGGACATTCATGTGTTGAGTGTCCTAAGTCATCACAAATGCCACAAATTTCTTCATTTTGCACAAATTTGATTTCTTTTGCTTTTCCTAATTTCATTACTTTAACCTTTCTATCCAAACTGATAAACCTAGCATTTAGATCTTCCTCTTGACTAAGGTGATATTTTCCTTTATTAGCACTTATAAGGTTAAATCTAATTGAATTTTCAGAAGGGTTAGTACTATGACAAGATTGAGAATTTTTAGCCAACTAGTTTAAATAGTCTAAAGCTTCATCAGGTTCTTTATCAAGAAACTCACCATTGCACATTGTTTCCACAAATTGTTTTGTTTCATGTGTTAAACCTTCATAAAAGAAGCTTATAGTGCGTCATTTTTCAAAACCATGATGTGGATAAGAATTTAACAAATCTTTAAACCATTCCCAACATTGAAAATATGCTTCATTTGAATTTTGGAAAAAATTTTGGATTTGTCTTTTCATAGCATTGGTTTTATGTGTTAGAAAAAATTTCTTTAAGAACTCACCTTGGATTTCTTGCCATGTGCCAATTGATCTTGGTTTCAAAGTGTTAAGCTAAGATTTTGCTTTATCTTTTAAAGAAAAAGGAAACAATTTAAGCTTAACAATCTCTTCAGTTCAATTTTGATCATTAAAAGCAATACATACTTCCTCAAATTCTTTTAGATGTAAATATAGGCTTTCAGATTCTAAACCATGAAAATTAGGAAGTAAAGAAATCATACCTGACTTAAATCTAAAATTGTTGGCATTGAGTGGAAAGATAAAACATGATGGACTAGAATTTTGAGGTGGTTGCAAATATTCACGCATAGTTCTCAACTGTTGATTTTCATGTTCAAATGTACACTTTTATTTTCAGTCATTATGTCAATTGTGTGTGATTGTGATTCAAACAAATTAATATATAAAGTACCGGAATTAATTTTAACTAACGACCAAAATTTAAATCACGATACCAATTAAGCATAAATAAATTACTTAAAAATAAAAAAAAATAATGTACAAGTTAGTAAGTTATATAGCAAAATTAAATGATATAAATTAAAAAGTTAGATAGCAAAATTAAATAACATAAATGTAAAAGTTAGAAATTTAATAAGCATAAATAAATGACATAAATATAAAAGTTAGAAGGTTAGTAAGTCAAAAAGCGTAAATAAAAAGCATAAATAAATGACATAAAAAAATTAATAAGTTAGAAAGTTAGTAGGTTAGTTAGTTAGAAGTAAAATACAAAAAATAAAATACAAAAAATAAAATACAAAAAATAAAATACAAAAAATAAAGTACAGAAAGTAAATTTAAACATAAAAACCAGAGAATCGACAAGCTGATTTTTTGCTCCAGTGAAAGAGAAGAGAAGAAGAAAGATTATTTCATTATATTAGAAAGTATAAATAAATGATAGATATCAAAAAGTTAGAAAGTTAGAGAATTATAAAATTAGAGAGTTAGAAAAGAAACCAAAGGACCAGCAAGCCGATCTTTTGCTTCGGTGAGGGAGAAGAGAGAATAGATTTTATTAAAGAAAAAGAACCTCAATAAATTAAAACTTTAAATCAAGTCCCTAGCAACGGTGCCAAAAAACTTGATGCGGATTAAAGGATGCAAATCCAAGTGCATGTTGTAACACTCTCCGTAGGGCATCACTTTTCCAACTACAAACTTATAATCTGAAAAATCACTTTTTTAAAAGGTTTGAGTTATAAAACATGAGCTCTAAAACTTCTTTTCATGGAAACATAAACTTACCAAAATGTATAGGTAATACTAAAAAATAAATTTAAACTGATTAATATACATCACATAATATTTAACAATTATTCAAGAAACATAAAACTTACAGACTCAATTTTAAACAGTAGCAAACCCCATGACGAGTCCTACTTAATAGCACGGTAAAACACTAACAAGAAAAACTCAACATACTTACTCTATCTTGTATCTATCTTAATGCGTCATATATCTGTTCCTCCTCAAAAATTGCACACCAACAAATTCGAGATGCCACTCCTCGATATTGTCACCGAACTCATAATATTGCCTCCAATCAAGTCTAAGAAACTCGTTCCATCTACTATACAAATTTTAACAATACAAGTACAATAAAACAATACAATAAAGAGGTAAGATCCCCTTTCATCAATACCAGTATGGTAGCTAAGAATGATATGAATGACAAAGTCATTTCATACACACAAATATCACAATTATATTCATGTCATCATTTCATAAACAATTTCCATAACCATATATCATAGTATAATAACCAGTACCAATTTCATCATAACAAATACCATCAATATATATGAAATGATGATGTCACACCATATGAACATTTACCATGCCACAACAATATGTGTACTGACCATGTGTATGCATACTAAACTAATTTCCCACTCCATGGAGGTTTTCACAATTTCGAGATGAATGTTCTGGAATAAATGTCAGCCTTAGCCCAACGACATTACCAGTCCACGAAAGGAATCATGTTCTTGTCGGGTATCGTCCATGTGTTGCAACGAATTGCGTCACCAAGTGGCATATAGTACTTGCCAACTGTCCACTGGTTGACTATCACGTCTCGATGCCCCCAAGATCCATCATAGATTTCACTTTTCAATTCTCATTCACTCTTCAACCACAAGGGCCATAATAGCTATCAGCTATATTCCGTTCAATGCACGAATATCTCAATGCAATTCTGTTCAATGCACGAATACCTCAATGCATGTGTCAATTTCATCATATGCATTAATGCATATCTTAATTTCATCATTAAAAGGGTTCCCAAATGAGATTAGAACAACCGCCTATACAATTGTCTAATATCATAAGATCAATGGATATTATATAATCGCTCATACAATTACATAATATCATCGATACATTTGGGTCCAGTACATAAGTTCTTACAGTATCTTTACTGTATTTTCAATCATGTATTATTTTTAATGCGTTTTCACAATTGCGTAATACTTTTGTTACGTTTTCAAATCACGTAACCATTTTTTGACGTTTCCTTAATCGCGTAAAAATATTTCACATTTTCCAAATCGCGTAGCTTAGAAACATATTTTTAAGTTGCGTAAATCATTTTTCATCATTTCTCAATTACGTAAAATATTTCTCAATATTCCAAACATCATTTTGGACTTTCCAAAAATTAATACAATTTCTAAATTCAAATCCCACACTTTCTCACTTAAAATCCTCTACGTAATATTTTTTATTATTTTCCCAAAATCAATATTATCTTTAAATCAATTATTCCAACTTAAAATTTCCTAATGCGTCTCAAAACCCAACGGATGAGCTATACGTCAGTAAACTTCAAGTCAACAATTTATTTTTCTTTATAAACTGATTTCACCAATTTAATAAATCCCAAAAATGATTCTCACTTACTTTAAAAATCTCAAAATTCATTAATTTAAACCCTTTATTTATACATCATCTAAGATTACTCTTAAAATCATTTTTTTGACTCAATTTACCAATCTTTGGCATATTGGCCATAATTACTTTATTCTTTAAAATAAACTACTTAATTATTTCCCATCTCATTTTTATTTATATAAACCTTAAAAATCCAATTTTCTTGATTTCTAAATCATTAAATCCATGATTAATGAAATAACTCAAAATCCTTTACTCTCAAAAATTAATTTGAGGCTGTGATGCCTCTATGGTTCTTTGGAACCAAAATAGTTTTTCTTTCCACATAATTCTCATCATATCACATACTTCAATTCAATAAGCATACTATAAAAATTCATGCATCATAAACACATACTCAAACATATTATCAAAGCAATAAACATATTAATCATCAAACAAATCATAAAGATGGAAAACTCTTAAGCAAACAAGTGAAATAATCCTTATGAATTTTTCACCACACACACACATACATTCCTCACCACCAACACATGGTTGATGAGGGTAATCTCCCTCTTACCTTAGATGTATGTTACCAAGTGGCCTCAAACTCAAGAGGGGGGTGAATTGAGTTTATGAAATATTTTCGCAAATCTTTCGCAAAGCACTTGTTTATCAAATTTTCGTTGAAGCTATTGTTTAATTTAAGTGAATAGATAAATGCGATCAAATAAACCACATACAAATAAACAACCCAAGATAGAAAGTATTCAAGCAAAGCTAAATAACAAACTCAACTCAAGCATATATAGTTAAAGCACAAAGTAAAGAGATAGAGTTTAGAAGAACAAACACAAGGATTTATCCTGGTTCATCCACCCCTTGTGACCTATGTCCAGTCCTTAAGCAAACCATTCGAGATTTTCCACTAAACTTCAAGCTTGAACGGGTGCTTGAAAACTTTTACACAAAAGAGCACTCAACTCCTTGGGATGCCTCACCTTTGAGCTTGAGCCTCAAAACAGGGATACCTCACCCTTTTCACTAGAGGATACCTCACCCCCTTTACAGACCTTTGAAGGATACCTCACCTTCAACAAGGGATACCTCACCCTTTACAATCTTTGAGAGATACCTCACTCTCTTTTCTCTAGAGGGATACCTCACCCCCTTTACAAAGAATCAAAGTGTTTACAAGATGAAACTCTCACAAGAGTAGATTACACAAATTGAAGCCCTATGATGCTCTTCAAGAATATCTCAAAAATATATACAAAAACAGAGCAAAAGAGATTTAATGATGATTCTCGGATTAAAGTGATTGATAGATGTTTCTCAAGTGTTGGTTAGCCACAAATGATGCCCCAAGATGTGTATTTATAAGTTTTTAGAACAATAGAGCCGTTAGGGGCTTTTGTGGCAACATTAAATGCCAAGAAAATATAGCCGTTGGGCATGTTAGAACATCGGTAATCAATTACACACTCTTTGTAATCGATTACATAGTTGTATGAATGTGTTCTTGGCTTTCTGGGTTTGTGGTAATCGATTACAAGACTTGTGTAATCGATTACTCGCCCTCTGACTTTATGGTAATCGATTACAATATTGATGTAATCGATTACATGGCCCTTTGAACGTGTTCTTGGCTTTCTGGGAACATGGTAATCGATTACATGGATGGTGTAATCGATTACAAGGCTTCTGTTTAGCTTGTAATCGATTACTAAACATTGATAATCAATTACACTATACTTTAAACTCATTTTTCACGCCCAATTAAGTCTCTAGGCCATTTTTATCATTGGGGAACTTAGACTAACTAAGATGTGCAAATGTTTAACATAATCCAAGATTGAAATCAACATTTCTTTAAAAAAATGAACTTTGAAAAACAAGTTGATTTATGAGATCTTTGAAAAACCATTTGAATATAATTGAGATACCTTGAGAGCATTTCACATTGATGTTCTAAGACCTATATCTAATATACCTCTTTTGATCTTGGTCTTCTTCTTTTGGTCTTGAACTTTTCTTTTGATCTTGGTCTTCATCTTGACTTTGTTATCATCAAAAACTTATTTGATATGCTTCATGACATAAGCATTCACATTCTCCCCCTTTTTGATGATGACAAAATAAACATTGAAAATAGAGAAATATTTGCATTTATTTATCTATCAGAGATTAAGCGCAACTCTCCCCCGTAATGTATGCATGAGATAGGATAAATGATTTTCATGTAAAAGTGTAAAAGCTCCCCCGTACGCATGCAACATATTTCACTAATCTCTCCCCTGTTGGCATTATCAAAAACAACATAAGCATTCAGCATTGTATAATCAATTCAGCCCAGCAGGATCAATATCAGAGTATAAACAGTTTAGCACAACAATATGTGATACCAATGACAAATGCATATGAAAATTAAATCTTGGGTAGTATTTATCATTTATGCCAATAGAATTCAGAGTCATATTCAAGAGCAAATGGGGTTAGATAGTATACAAGCAAGGAATCATCATGACAAAGCTTGATGGCAGATAAAATGTATGTCCCATGAATTTTTGCCTTTTAAAACCCTGTGTAATCGATTACAATGTCTGTGTAATCGATTACGCATGTTCTGGATTCCTGGTAATCGATTACATATGTGGTGTAATCGATTACATGCCTTCTGGAATTTATAATCGATTACATTGGAGGTGTAATCGATTACCTGCTTTCTGACTTGGCTTGGAATGCTTGGCAGAGCCTTTGTAATCGATTACAAAGGTATTGTAATCGATTACTAGTTTACTAAAACTCAATTTTTGCATTTCAAACAGAGAAGGATCAATTTTAAACCTTTCAAATTTGTTCCAAAGCATTCCAAATCAATTTCAAACATCATGTAGGCATATAATCCAACCAGATTGTGATCCAAAACACATAATCATGCAAATTTGCTACTTTTACCAAGAATTACATCATGTTGATGGATTGGTGAAGTTTTTGAGCTTTTTGAGGATCTTTGGCATGATGTAGTACCTGCAAAATAGCTAAAGGGGAACCTCCAACGCTCAAGTCAGTATTCGATTCACAATTGATTAAATCAAGGTAGTTTGTGCAGTAAAAACACCAAATTATGCAACAAATTTCAAATTATGCAGCAAATTTCAAATTATGCAGCAAAAATGAGTTTATGCAGAAAATTATGCAGCAAGAGTTTGGATGCAAGATTAATCTAATATGTCAAGTTCAAAGATGTTTTATATCAAATATGCTATTTCAAACAAAAAATGAACTTATCCAGCATATTATTACATATAAAGATATTTTCAAGATATAAAGCTTAGAAAAATACAATTTTAAAACAAGTTAAGGCATAGAACAAGTCTCCACTTATCCAAAGATTGCAAGTCCAAACTTCTTGGAGACAAGGAAGAGAACTTGGAGTATTTTCTGATCTTGTGCTTGCAGCAGCCACTTTTGATATTCCAAAGTCCGTTCTTGGCCTTCAAGCACACCTACAACACACTTCAATTTTTGACTTTTGGTACCCAAATTCTCTTGGGTCCTTGTGTGTTAGTGTTAGGCAAGGTGCCCTTATGGATCCAAACCATTTTAGTTCTAATCTTGTTATTGATGTTCTTCCTCACATTACAAGTTGATGCACTATGTCTTTTCTTGCCACAATGAAAGCACTTTATAAAAGGACTTGTTGATGAACTTGAGGGAACAAAGAAATTCTTGTAAAGTTTTTGTTGATTTTTGGGATTGTACCCTAAACTAGTCTTTTGAAACACACATTTTTGATTCCCAAGCAATATGTTCAAATTATCTCTTCCAAGGGTAAATTTTGAAAGAGTATTTTTCAAATCTTCAATTTCCTTTTCAAAAGTTTTACATGATGAGCAAGAAAAGGATGTAGATGTATTATCAAGTAAAGAACATGTCATGCATGAGGAATTAGCATCAATGAGTCCAAGAGTTTCATTTTCAATTTTAAGTTCCTCAATTTCCTTGTTTAAAATAGAGATTTTGTTTTCAAAAGAGAAAATTGTTTTCTTGGATGATAAGACAAGTTTTGCAAGTCTCATAGATTCATTATACAATTCTTCAAATGCATCTTGCAATTCATCATAGGAAGGAGAAGAATTTGATTCAAAATTTGAGGATGTTACCTCTATGTCATCTTCATCTTCCTCTTCTCCTCTAGCCATGAAACATAGATTGGCTTTCTCATTGTCCGAACTATCGGTTGAATCTATGTCATTTTCATCCCAAGCTATGTAGGCTCTTCTTTCTTTCTTTTCCCTTGAGTACCTCTTCTCATACTTCTCCACTTTCCTTTGATAGATTGGGCACTCCATCTTCATGTGTCCCAATTCTCCATATTCATAGCATTTAGGAGTGGTTGAGGTTCCTTCCCCTTTGTGATAGGCATTCTTTGAGGGAAAAGGAGGTCTTCTTTGATCTTCATTCTTCTTGAAGAATCTTCCGAATTTCTTTACTAGTAGGCCAAGATTCTCTTCACTAATTTCCAAGCCTTCTCCATCATCATCATCATCATCATTAATCAAAGAGGAGGTGGTCTTGAGAGCAATTCCCTTATTTTCTTTCTTGTCATGCTTCTCATTTTGATTGAGTCTATTCAGCTCCAACTCATGCTCTTGAAGCTTTCCAAATAGTATGGCTAAGGTCATAGTTGCTAGATTTCTTGATTCTGAAATAGCCGTCACTTTAGGTTGCCAATCCCTGCTCAAACATCTCAACACTTTGTTAATAAGATCTTCATTAGGAAAAGTCTTTCCCAATGAAGCAAGATGATTTGTAATATGTGTGAAACGTTTTTGCATTTCTTGAATGCTTTCACCTTGGTTCATTCTAAAAAGTTCATACTCATGAGTGAGAGTATTTATCCTTGATCTTTTCACTTCACTAGTACCCTCATGAGTTACTTGTAAGGTGTCCCACATTTTTTGGGCGGATTTACAATTTGAGACTCTAAAGAACTCATCATACCCCAAAGCAGTGGTAATGATATTTTTGGCTCACAAATTGTATTGGACCTTCTTTTTATCATCATCCGTCCATTCACTTCTTGGTGTATTAATTCTTACACCATTTACAACTTGTGTGGGTACAAAAGGACCATTTTCAACAGCATCCCACACATCCAAGTCAATAGCTTCAATAAAAATTTTCATTCTTTCTTTCCAATAAGCATACTTATCCCCATTGAAAAAGTGAGGTCTATAAAGAGAAGAACTTTCAAAAAAATCATTTGAAGAGGCCATCACTTTCTCTTGAAGCTGCTAAGCTCTTTACACAAGAGCCTAGCTTTGATACCACTTGTTACCAAGTGGCCTCAAACTCAAGAGGGGGATGAATTGAGTTTATGAAATATTTTCGCAAATCTTTCGCAAAGCACTTGTTTATCAAATTTTCGTTGAAGCTATTGTTTAATTTAAGTGAATAGATAAATGCAATCAAATGAACCACATACAAATAAATAACCCAAGATAGAAAGTATTCAAGCAAAGCTAAATAACAAACTCAACTCAAGCATATATAGTTAAAGCACAAAGTAAAGAGATAGAGTTTAGAAGAACAAACACAAGGATTTATCCTGGTTCAGCCACCCCTTGTGACCTATGTCCAGTCCTTAAGCAAACCATTCGAGATTTTCCACTAAACTTCAAGCTTGAACGGGTGCTTGAAAACTTTTACACAAAAGAGCACTCAACTCCTTGGGATGCCTCACCTTTGAGCTTGAGCCTCAAAACAGGGATACCTCACCCTTTTCACTAGAGGGATACCTCACCCCCTTTACAGCCTTTGAAGGATACCTCACCTTCAACAAGGGATACCTCACCCTTTACAATCTTTGAGAGATACCTCACTCTCTTTTCTCTAGAGGGATACCTCACCCCCTTTACAAAGAATCAAAGTGTTTACAAGATGAAACTCTCACAAGAGTAGATTACACAAATTGAAGCCCTATGATGCTCTTCAAGAATATCTCAAAAATATATACAAAAACAGAGCAAAAGAGATTTAATGATGATTCTCGGATTAAAGTGATTGATAGATGTTTCTCAAGTGTTGGTTAGCCACAAATGATGCCCCAAGATGTGTATTTATAAGTTTTTAGAACAATAGAGCCGTTAGGGGCTTTTGTGGCAACATTAAATGCTAAGAAAATATAACCGTTGGGCATGTCAGAACATTGGTAATCGATTACACACTCTTTGTAATCGATTACATAGTTGTATGAATGTGTTCTTGGCTTTCTGGGCTTGTGGTAATCGATTACCAGACCTGTGTAATCGATTACACGCTCTCTGACTTTCTGGTAATCGATTACAATATTGATGTAATCGATTACATGGCCCTTTGAACGTGTTCTTGGCTTTCTGGGAACATGGTAATCGATTACATGGATGGTGTAATCGATTACAAGGCTTCTGTTTAGCTTGTAATCGATTACTAAACATTGATAATCAATTACACTATACTTTAAACTAATTTTTCACGCCCAATGAAGTCTCTAGGCCATTTTTATCATTGGGGAACTTGGACTAACTAAGATGTGCAAATGTTTAACATAATCCAAGATTGAAATCAACATTTCTTTAAAAAAATGAACTTTGAAAAACAAGTTGATTTATGAGATCTTTGAAAAACCATTTGAATATAATTGACATATCTTGAGAGCATTTCACATTGATGTTCTAAGACCTATATCTAATATACCTCTTTTGATCTTGGTCTTCTTCTTTTGGTCTTGAACTTTTCTTTTGATCTTGGTCTTCATCTTGACTTTTGAAAATCACATTTTTTATACATTAATAAACCATCATTTTTAGTCATTTACACTCTCCATGTACTTAATTGATTAAGCCTAGTTATGTTTTATAAGTTTGGACTCAAATTGGACTTAATCAATTTTTTTAGCACTATTTTGGTCTTACGCTATTTCTGTATTTCAGCCATATCTTGAGTTCTAAATGTCTGATAATTATGAATTTTACTTTGTAAGAAAGATAAGAGAGAGCTCTACAACTTTGATGAAGAGCTCAAAGTCATTTCCAGACATCTAATGGAGCTAATCGGGCATGGAAGTCAGAATACGGGTTTTGTGACTGGAACCCGAATAGTGTGTAGTAATCAGAGCATAAGTCGAGTTTGGCTTATAAAATGGGCTGAAAATTTGGAATCTGAAAGTTAAGACCCATATCTACAACTTTCATGTTTAATACAAAACTTGATTCGGGCTCCTTGAAGGTGATATTGGGTCTGGAAGTCAAAACAGAGGTGCTGAAACTGGGCCTGAATAGTCTACAGTAATTGGGCT
The DNA here is from genome assembly GCA_029884605.1 of Ormosia emarginata. Taxonomy (NCBI): domain Eukaryota; kingdom Viridiplantae; phylum Streptophyta; class Magnoliopsida; order Fabales; family Fabaceae; genus Ormosia; species Ormosia emarginata. The sequence continues at coordinate 9,058,541 of JAQQTP010000074.1, forward strand.
ATATCTCAGGCTGTAGGAGGTCAAATGAGCTGAAATTTAGACATATGAAAGTTAAGACCCAGATCTACAACTTTCATGACCTTTTCATTTGATGACAGCAACCATGAGTTAAGCAATGAATGATTTCAGAGACAAAGAATCTCAATAATCCAACCACTAATTCAATAATCCAACCACCTAACCAATCATCCAACCAATCCATCCACTAATCCACCTACTCTTAATCAGCCTCCTTGTCATTTTGTATCCCTACTCCTCTATAAAAGGCACTTAGTGTTGGGCACTTGGGGTTAGGCTTAGTTTTTACAAGTTTTTGTGGTTATGCTTGTTTGTTGTTTTACTTTGTTGTAATTTTCTCTTGTTCTAAAGTGAAACTATGTTCATCTTTCTCTTCTTCTCTCTTTCTTTCTTCTTATCCATGAGTAACTAAATCTTCATCTTGCTTGGGTGAAAGAGTGAAGCTCTTGGTAACGAAATAAACTTAGATCATTTTATTTCTTATGCTTAAATGATATATTATTAAATGAACATTATATGTGTTGTATTTTGTTTCCAATCAATTTAGAAACCTTCTTTGTTAATGGAGATCTTGATTTATTGTAGACAATAGGATTGGCACAGTGAATGCTTGAACTCATTTACAAATGTTGGTAGATAATTAAAGAAATCATAATATGATTACATATATAATTGAACTTTGAATGTTATATTTTCCGATTGGAACCTCCGTTGTGTGTGGATTTCAATTGAGTTAAAAAGAGAAATAATCTTACCTTTAATTTATTACCAAGAGTGGATCTCCTAACCCAAGCAAGCCCTTAAATTCATTTGTGAACTTGTTTTATTACTTTTGGTGTTGTGACAAATCCTCTTCTTACCTCAATTAATTTTTTTTCATCAATTCCCTGTGGATCGACCTCAGACTCCCGAGAAATTTACTACTTGAGACAACCTGCACTTTGGTTTGCATCCTTAAATCTCGCAGTCAAGTTTTTGGCATCGTTGCTGGGGACTTGATTTGAAGTTTTGATTTATTAAGGTTCGTTTTCTTTAATAAAATCTATTCTCTCTTCTCCTCATCTAGGAGAAAAGATCGGCTTGCTTGATCCTTTGGTTTCTTTACTAACTCTCTAACTTTCTAACTATCTAACTCTAACTTACTAACTTGCTAACCAACTAACTTTCTAACTTTTATATTTATGTCATTTTTTTTAGTTTTTTAATTTTATTTATTGATTTTCATCATTTTTTTTTTCATCAGTGGGGGTGACTCTCCCTTTTATTTTACGCACTAACTTAGTGGGGGAAACTCTCCCTTTTACTTTTCTGTTATTTATTTTTCTGTAATCTAACTTAATGAAATAATATTTCTTCTTCTCTTCTCTTTCGCCGGCTCTGGTGGGGCTTTGCCTCTCTCCGATTTTTATATTTTAAATTTACTTTCTGCATTTTTTTCTGTATTTTAATTTATGCACTTTATTTTCTGCACTTTATTTTTATTTTTGGGTGGTTGGTTTATTACCCCATCCCTGTTAATATTTAATGGTGGGTGACACCGCCAGCTTGTACATTATTTTTTGTTTATTTATTTTTAGTTATTTATGTATTTATGCTTAATTGGTATCGTGATTTAAATTCTGGTCGTTTAGTTAAAATTAACTCTGGTACTTTATATATTGATTTGTTTGAATCACAATCACACATAATTGATACAATGGCTAACAATGAAAGTGTACATGATGAACATGAAAATCAATCGTTGCGAACCATGCGTGAATATTTGCAACGACCTCGAAGTTCTAGTCCATCATGTTTTATCTTTCCACTCAATGCCAACAATTTTAGATTTAAGCCAGGTATGGTTTCTTTACTTCTTAATTTTCATGGTTTAGAATCTGAAAGTCCATATTTACATCTGAAAGAATTTGAGGAAGTATGTATTGCCTTCAATGATCAAAATTGCACTGAAGAGATTGTTAAGCTTAAATTGTTTCTTTTCTTTAAAAGATAAAGCAAAATCTTGGCTTAACACTTTGAAACCAAGATAATTGGCACATGGCAAGAAATGCAAGGTGAGTTCTTGAAGAAATTTTTTCCAACACATAAAACCAATGCTATGAAAAGACAAATCCACAATTTTTTCCAAAATTCAAATGAAGCATATTTTCAATGTTGGGAACAATTTAAAGATTTGTTAAATTCTTGCCCACATCATGGTTTTGAAAAATGGCGCACTATAAGCTTCTTTTATGAAGATTTAACACCTGAAACTAAACAATTTGTGAAAACAATGTGCAATGGTGAGTTTCTTGATAAAGAACCTGATGAAGCTTTAGACTATTTGAACCAGTTGGCTGAAAATTCTCAATCTTGGCATAGTACTAACACTTCTGAAAATTCAATTAGATCTAACCTTGTAAGTGCTAATAAAGGAAAATATCACCTTAGTCAAGAGGACGATCTAAATGCTAGATTTGCCAGTTTGGTTAGAAAGGTTGAAGCCATGGAATTAAGAAAAGCAAAAGAAATCAAATCTGTGCAAAATGAAGAAATTTGTGGCATTTGTAATGACTTAGGACACTCAACACATGAATGTCCTAAGATACCTGTTTTTAAAGAAGTTGTACATGGGCAGGTAAATGCAATGAATAATTTTAACAAGCCATTTACTTCTTTTTTTTCAGATACATACAATCCGGGATGGAGAAATCACCCAAATTTCAGCTAGAGGAATAATAATCAGTCACAATTTGTGTAACCACCACCTCCTCAGGCACAACAGGACTCTCAAAATTTTCAAGAATATGCACCTTATGTCCCACCATATAGGAAAAACCTTGAAGAAACACTGCATGCATTCATGGAAAAGCAAGAGGCCATTAATAAACAAAACAATCAAACCATGAATGATATAAAAGACACTCTTGCTAAACTTTCTTCTGCACTCACCATTTATGAGAAAGGAAAATTTCCTTCTCACCCTCAACCAAATCCCAAAGGTCAGTACAGTCTAAATGAGGGAAGTTCAGAAAACCAACAAATGGACCAAGTCCAGTCAGTGATAACTCTTAGGAGTGGAAAGGTTGTTGAAAAACAAATCCTCGAATCTTGTGAGAGAGAAGATGAACCAATTCCCTAAGAAAATGAAGAAGTTGACCAAAGGGCGACCAAACTCTCACTTTCACCCCCCCTTTCCTCAAGCATTGAATCATTCAAAGAAATTGGATCATAACACTGGAATTTTTGAAATTTTGAAACAAGTAAAAGTCAATATTCCTTTGTTAGATGCTATCAAACAGATTCCTTCTTATGCCAAATATTTGAAGGACTTGTGCACTGTTAAAAGGAAATTAAATGTGAAAAAGAAAGCATTTTTGGCTGAACAGGTAAGCTCCATTCTTTAGAATAATAATGCATTGAAATATAAAGACCCTGGTTGTCCTACAGTTTCTTGCATTATTGGAGAATATAAAATTAAAAAAGCTTTGCTTGATCTTGGTGCTAGTGTCAATTTGCTTCCATATTCAGTTTATCAGCAACTCAACTTGGGTGAGTTAAAACCAACTTCTGTAACTCTTCTACTTGCCGATAGATCAATTAAAATTCCAAGAGGAATAGTGAAAGATGTGTTGGTTCAAGTTGATAAATTCATATATCCTGTGGATTTTATTGTCTTAGATACTGAACCTATGGTTGATAGTTATAAGTCAATTCCTGCTATCTTAGGCCGTCCATTTTTAGCAACATCAAATGCTTTGATAAATTGCAGAAATGGAGTGGTGAAGCTAACATTTGGAAACATGACACTGGATCTCAATGTTTTTAACATGTGCAAGCAACCACAGGAAGTCCTTGATGAAAATGAGGAAGTTGAAGGAATTGAAGCCATTATAGATGATCATCTTCAAAAAGGGAGTTCTTCTGACCCATTAGAAGTTTGTTTAATTAATTCATTTGATTTGCTTGATTGTACAGAGGAAATAGAATACAAAGGAAGAAAGCCAAAATTTGAAGAGCTAAAACCCGTGAATGATAATGCCCATAAAGAAGTACCCACACCGGAACTAAAGCCATTACCTGCTGGGTTGAAGCACACATTTTTGGGAGAAAAGCAAAGCTTTCCTGTGGTAATTTCCTCGTCTCTTACTGAAGAACAAGAAGGAAAGATGTCGCCTCAATGGACGCACCAAGATAGAAGGAAATTTTTGACAGAGGTGAAAAATTTTTATTGGGATGACTCATACTTGTTCAGATATTATGCGGACCAAATCTTTCGAAGATGTGTGCTTGACAGTGAGGAAGGTAATGTCATTAAATTTTGTCACTCAGAAGCATGTGGAGGTCACTTTTCTTCAAAGAAAATAGTTGTGAAAATCTTGCAATGTGGATTTTATTGGCCCACTTTATTTAAAGACTGCTATACTTTTTGCAAAAGTTGTGAAAATTGTCAAAAGTTGGGCTCAATTTCAAAAAGAAACATGATGCCTCTGAATCCTGCAATCATGATGAAGAAAAACACTACAGTCTTGGGAATCTGACTCTAAAAGATCCTATTTGTCAATTTATAAGAAAATTGGATGGGAAGCTTATCCTCGACTCATAGAAGGCGTTTAACCCGTTACTTGACGCGAAACCAGAGGCAAATGTGAGCCATATCCACAACAATCTGTACATATTATCTTCTTCTTCATGTTTTCTTTTAAAAAAAATTTAAAAAATGAAAAAAAAAAATTTGAAAAAAAAAAGTTTGAATAAAGGCGATCCAGGAAGGAGTACCATGGCTTTAATTAGTGTGGAGCCCCACTTTGGTTGACCCGTCATTGACTCGGGTGGACCTTTGCACGCCTGGTCCTTAAAAAGTTCGTGAGTGTCTCTATGCACTGGTGACAAACAAGATAAAGATATGCCACTATCGCACTCATGACGCGTAAAGATAAAGATACGCCATGAAAGCTGTACATACAGGTATGTCATCATTTGCTATTATATTTCTTTTATTTTTGTATGATTTTGTTGTATTTTGGTTTTGGATAGACGATCCTTTGAGCAGGGTCCTTCAGGGGTTTCTAGACTTCTTTACCCTGATGGTTTTCTTGAAGTCACAAAAAAAAAAATACCTTTACCTTTGATCTTTGATCCTGATCCAGCAATAGCTCAGATAGATTGGTCAGCAGGAAACAGTGAGGGAAGCAGGATGAAAAAAGAGCTAGATTTGACACTTCGTTTATAGTTTGTCTTTACTTTTGATTTTATTTATCGTACTTTGTTTCTGTTTAAATTTGTGTCAGATTTCTACAATAGGTAATATCTTCTATCCTTTACTCATCTATATTTTAACATTGAGGATAATGTTGTAATCTAGTTGGGGGGAAGGATAGTTGACCCAAAAAAATTTTTTTTTGTTTTGTTTGGGAAGTATGATATGATTGTCATGGATTTACTAAACCAATTAGTAATGGCAGAGTAAGGAGTAATTTTACTTCTGAGATGCATCTTAATTGATGGTAGAGTAAGGAGTTTTTTTTAGGTTGTAATTAATTAGTATTGATTTGTGGAAGTAACAAAGTTTTTGTCTTTTGATTTCCTTTGAAAGATTCAAGCGAATGCACTCTCACATCCTTGGAAGCAATTGAAATTCAGGAATCATAGCATGATTGAATAAATTATCTTCTTTCTTAAATTTCACATGCTTGGTTATGGATGTTGAATTGGTGGATCAAGAATGATAGAAATATGCCTTGTGAGATTTTGAGCCTACTGATGAATGAATTGAATATCTGTACCATTTTCTTTTTTCTTGTGTGATTTTCACTCATAGAATTGTTACTCTAGAACTTGCTTTGATTCTTTTTTAGGCTACATTTTCACATGCATACATTAATATGATTGAGGCATTTTGAAATAGCTACTTTAACCAAATAGCCATCCTTGTATATTTTCCATTGTATAACCCCTTTGAACTTATTTGACCATTTCTTGTTTTTAGCTCATTTCATCCTTAAAAAAAATTTTAAAAAAAACATGTTTTTACGCAACATTAGGGAATAAGAGAGCATTAACCTTGTTCTTGAACAAGTGTGGGGGTGTGTGTGCAAAATGATAAAAAAAAATTTTGAACACCGTTGCAATCAAAGGATTATCATAATAAAGGTGGATGCTTGGAAACAACAGGAAGAAAAGGAGAATGTTCAAGTCTAACAATGAATTCAATTCACCAATTTGGGATTGATCTTCAACAAAAGATTAGTCAAATATTGGTGATTGTTCTTTATGATGAATGTTCTCAAACATTTTCTCCACTCTAACTGTACCATAATACTCTTTTATTCTCTTCGGTATTTATCTTTTCATATCCATATTATCTCCTCTCCTTTACCATGACCCCATTACAACCTTGAATAAAGTCCTCTTGATTTTTGTATGCATGTGTTTTGAGTAGCGGAGAAGTAGAAGATAAGCAAGCTTATGGCAGTGTAATTGTTCATGGATTGAATAGAGTGAAGTACGTACCTTTTAAACACTTGAGAGATTGAGAGTGAATTCTGTGAGGATCTATCATTCTTGATTCATTCTTTTCAACTAAAGTTTCCTTGCTTGTTGGTTTGAGATGTGAAGAAATGTTACCTCATTAATGCTTTGATCCCTTGAATTTCTTATTGCTCTTCTTGCTTCATCAAGTCTTTTAGAGTTTTTAGCTTTTGAGTCTGTATCATTTTTCTTTGTCTCCTAACTTTGGTCTTATGTGTTTTGCCCAAGAGTGCAAAAAGCTAAGTGTGGGAGAATTTGATGATCACATATTTTATACATTAATAAACCCGCATTTTTAGTCATTTACACTCTCCATGTACTTAATTGATTAAGCCTAGTTATGTTTTATAAGTTTGGACTCAAATTGGACTTAATTGATTTTTTTAGCATTATTTGGGTCTTACATTGTTTTTGTATTTTGGTCATATCTTGAGTTCTAAATGTCTGATAATTATGAATTTTACTTTTTAGGAAAGATAAGAGAGAGCTCTACAACTTTGATGAAGAGCTCAAAGTCATTTCCAGACATCTAATGGAGCTAATTGGGCATGGAAGTCAGAATACGGGTTTTGTGACTAGAACCCGAATAGTGTGTAGTAATCAGAGCATAATTCAAGTGTGGGCTTATAAAATGGGCTGAAAATTTGGAATCTGAAAGTTAAGACCCATATCTACAACTTCCATGTTTAACACAAAACTTGATTCGGGCTCCTTGAAAGTGATATTGGGTCTGGAAGTCAAAACAGAGGTGCTGAAACTGGGCCTGAATAGTCTGCAGTAATTGAGCCATATCTTAGGCTGTAGGAGGTAAAATGAGCTGAAATTTGGACATCTGAAAGTTAAGACCCAGATCTACAACTTTCATGACTTTTTCATTTGATGACAGCAACCATGAGTTAAGCAATGAATGATTTCAGAGACAAAGAATCTCAATAATCCAACCACTAATTCAATAATCCAACCACCTAACCAATCATCCAACCACTCCATCCACTAATCCACCTACTCTTAATCAGCCTCCTTGTCATTTTGTATCCCTACTCCTCTATAAAAGGCACGTAGTGTTGGGCACTTGGGGTTAGGCTTAGTTTTTACAAGTTTTTATGGTTATGCTTGTTTGTTGTTTTACTTTGTTGTAATTTTCTCTTGTTCTAAAGTGAAACTATGTTCATCTTTCTCTTCTTCTCCCTTTCTTTCTTCTTATCTATGAGTAACTAAATCTTCATTTTGCTTGGGTGAAAGAGTGAAGCTCTTGATAATGAAATAAGGTTAGATTATTCTATTTCTTGTGCTTAAATGATATATTAGTAAACGAACATTATATGTGTTGTATTTTGTTTCCAATCAATTTAGAAACCTTCTTTGTTAATGGAGATCTTGATTTATTATAGACAATAGGATTGCACAGTGAATGCTTGAACTCATTTACAAATATTGGTAGATAATTAAAGGAATCATAATATGATTGCATATATAATTGAATTTTGAATGTTATATTTTCCGATTGGAACCTCCGTTGTGTGTGGATTTCAATTGAGTTATAAAGAGAAATAATCTTACCTTTAATTTATTACCAAGAGTGGATCTCCTAACCCAAGCAAGCCCTTAAATTCATTTGTGAACTTGTTTTATTACTTTTGGTGTTGTGACAATTCCTCTTCTTACCTCAATTAATTTTTCTTCATCAATTCCCTGTGGATTAACCTCGGACTCCTGAGAAATTTACTACTTGAGACAACCTACACTTGGGTTTGCATCCTTAGATCCCGCAGTCAACTTTGTTATCATCAAAAACTTATTTGATATGCTTCATGACATAAGCATTCACAATGTAGTCCACAAGTTCCTTGTATGCCTCCTTCAAGTAGATTTTCTCCACCAAGAGATTCTTGAAAACAAAGAAAAACATACAATATTAACACCTAAGGCTTTAAACTCAAATAACCATGGATTAAAATCATGATTAGAACTTTGAAATAGATAGAAACATGAAGATTAAAGAACTCCACATCAAAAGCTTCAAACTTGAGCTTTGAAGAACAAAATAGAAGGTGGATGATTTTGATCAAGGTCTTAACTACAAAGTGTCTTAGGATTATGTGAGGATTCAAGATATGTGGTTGGTGTAAATTATTGAAGCTTGGATGATAATGTGAAGTGGTGTAGCCGTGAGCCACTTTGGAGAGCATGGAGAGAAATTTGGTATGGTTCTTTGGTTCTTGAAATAGAAAAGAAGACTAAATGAATTAAAGTCACAAATTTGGCTTCCTAAAGCCTTCATGGCCGTGAGCTATTTTGAGAGAGAGATGAAAGATGTCTTGCTTTGTTGATTGATAGAAAGGTGATAGGAAATATCAAGTGAGAAGTTAATATTTAGGCCCTCCAAAAATACTTGGTCGTGAGCCACTTTGAAATAAAGGTGATAGAAATGAATTAAAGGTAGGATATTTCTCTTTCACCAAGCAAGCATAGCTGTGAGAATTAAGAGAAATAGCCACCAAAATCTACCATGTTGTTTCTTGAATATTTGCTAGAAGAATGACCAAGTACATATGATTGTAATATTTGCCTTCCAAATTGATGCATGGCCGTAGAAATCAAATGGAGTAGCCACCAAAATTGACTAAGTGAAATGAGTAGATGAATTTGCTTCCTTCAAGTGCATGGTCGTAGGTGTGTAGGAGAATAGATGAATGAAATTGTCTCCAAAAGAAATGCATGGCCGTGAGCTTCAAATGGAGAAAGCCACCAATATTGACCAACTTTTGTGTAGCTTCTTGAATATATAATAGAAAGATGACCAAGTGGATTAAGGGTACATTTTGGCCTTCAAAATGGTGCATGACTGTAGGAGTGCTCTTCAAAATGGAGAGAAAGCCACAATTGTTGACTATTCTTGGTTGCTTAATATAAAAGTGAATGATGAATTAATTGAACAAATTTGCCTCCTTTAGCTTTGCATGACCATAGGTGCTTCTTCAAGAAGGTGGCCATTTTTGTTGACTCTTTCATGACCATACAATAAACTCTCAAATCCTATTTGCTAGCCATAAAGTTATCATAAGCCATTTTTGTTGAATAAGCTTCCTATTGATTCTTGGAAAGTCCAAGCCACTAAGTTGGACTCATCACCACCTTTGATTGAATCAAGGATGGATATCCAAAGGCTTCACCTCTAAGCTTGCTCAAGATATTTTTCGGTAAATATCAACAGATGGACAATAACTACTGTATTTTTATTACCCAATAAATAAAACAATAGAATATACAGTAAAAGAAAATTTTGAAAACTGTTTCCGGATTCGGGTTTAATAAAATTCCTCAGCTCCGTATTGACAGTACAAAATTTTTTGGCCATAGAAAAATTTTATTTTTCCAGGCCCGCCCCAGGCCCGCATACAGCCCAAGAATACTATTAAAATAATCCAAAATATAAAAACACACAAGAATTCACAAAAAAATCATAATAATTATGAAATTCATGAAAATCAAATCAGATTGGTAAAAATCACTAAGGATTGACAGAAATAAATAAAATACGAAGGCTCATATATAGCCCAAAAAATAATATTAAAATAATCAAAAACGTAAAAACTCCTAAAAATTCCTAAAAATCACAAAAATTATAAAATTTATGAAAGTCGAGTCGGATTACTAAAAACATTTAAGAATCGGCCAAAATAAATAAATATGAATTTTTGAGGTGTTACACAAGTTGTCTCAAGTAATAAATTTCTCGGAAGTCCGAGGTCGATCTACAGGAAATTGATGAAGAAAAATTCTTTGAGATAAGGGAAGGCTTTGTCACAACTATAAAGATAATAATGTTGGTGTATGCCCTAGTGGCCAATACATTTTGTTTGTATTTACATACATTATATTATGTTATTTTATATGAGGCATTTCATTTATTGTGTTCTTTTTAGTAGACATAATAAAGTCCTTAGAATAGTAAGTTTGATACCATAGGACATCAAGTGGATGACTTGATCGTGAGATCCTATTGGATAAAATACTATTCTTAAATGTCCTTAGTCAAGTATTATTGTTAATTAGGACAACAATAATACATTGAGGCTAGTATGTGCGTAGACTGATGACCACATCTCACGGGTCATGAATATGAGATATCAAGTCTACACATGGATACATATTAGAGTAATGATGTATTGGACAGACCCGCCAAGAACGCTACGTGGATCGTTACGTGAGTGTCATAAGCGATTCTCATAGTGATAATGGTGTATGTGGTCCTTTGACCTGAAATCACTACGATTCCTACATGAGGAGTTGTGTGTTTTAATGCCATCAAACGTCATCTGTAACAAGATGATCATAACGTTGGTTATTAGACATACCGCAATACATGTGGAGGAATGTGAGTGACCTAGATGGGATTTGTCCCTCCTACATAACAGGAGCGATATCTTCGGGCCCCCTGATTGAGTGAGACTACGAAATGCATGGCCATGCTCAAATAAGTCAATATGAGATATTGATTTTATTTGCTATTACTATGTCTACTCGGGAATCAGAAACTGAAGATTGAACTAAACAAGGGTGACACATTCCATGCCTTGTGTTCAACTGGATATCCGGACAAAGGGACTAAACTACACGGAAACATTGGTCACGAGATAGGTTATGTCAAATCACTGACATTCTCATTACTTGGGTAAGTGATGTGTTGCTAGATACCGCTCACTATTTGTAATATTAAAATGAGATTTTAATATTACTACCAACGTCATGAGAACCTCGCAGGTCACACACTTAGAAAGTACTAAATTGAGTAATCGAATCCAAGTTGGACTCGGATTCAACTGTGGGCCTAACTCATGACAGATGGGTTTAGGGTTGCACCACTTACCTTGCTCTTCGCTCACACTCACTTAAGGCAGCCTTTGTTATAAATAATACTGCTAAGGGGGCTGCTACTAGGTTACATCACAACCCTAGCCGCACCTACAGAAAGTGAGTGAGAGATAGTGAGGTCTTCTTCTCCTCTCTTCGCAGCTAGCACTACGAAAACAGAGGCGTGACTCCTTTTGCAAGTCTGTTCGTGTGGATACCGCAGAAACATCGTCGCTATTACGGTGTTGGTGATTCACCTCGCTTGTGTCTATCACGCTTCAAGAGGTAAAAAAATTTAAAAACTCGGATTATGGATTTTTCGCATGGATCCTGTAAGGGAATTCTGTTATTCCGCTGCGAGACTTTTGATCCGCAAATTCCCAACAAATAAAACTTGTTTATAATTAAATTAAAGAACTTTCTTGGGTTAGGAGATCCACTTTTGGTAATCAATTAAGGACAAGATTAATTTTTTTTATAACTCAATTAAAATACACACGCAACAAAGGTTCCAGTCGGAGAATATAACATTTAAAGTCCATTTAGAATTATATACGTAGTTATATTATGGTTCTTTTAATTATTTACCAACACCTACACTTGTATATGAGTTCAAGCATTCATTGTGCTAAACCACTTATCTACAATGAATCAAGAACTCCACTTTACAAGGAGGGTTTCTAAATTGATTAGAAATAAAATACAACACATATAATGATCATTTGATAATATATTATTTAAGCACAAGAAGGAAATTAATCTAACTTTATTTTTATTACCAAAAGCTTCACCCCTTCACCCAAGCAAGATAAATATTAGTTACCCATAAGCAAGAAGAAAGAAAGACAAAAGAAGAAGAAGATGATCATAACTTCTATTTACAACAAAAGAAAATTATAACAAGTAAATAACATAAGCATAATCTTCCTCCCTAACCCAAGATTTTCTCAAATGATCTGCTTATGGTCCCTTTTATAGAGGATTAGGGATACAATGACAAGGGAATTGATTAATAAGTGAGTGGAAGAGTGGGTGGATGAGTGGAAAATGCCAAAGAATTTTTGTGAGTGGAAAATTATTGAAATTTCTTATCTCCGAAATCATTTAGTGATGAACTCATGGACAACGTCAGAAGAAAGCAAAGTGGCCTTCATGAAAATTTTAGGAAATTGTCTCAGCTTTCCAATGCCAACAAAATCATCCAAAAACTCATCCTACATCCTAAGATATGTCCCAATTACCGCAAACTATTCAGGCCCGATTTCAGCACTTCTGTTTTGACTTCCAGACCCAATATGACCTCCAAGTTGTCCGAATGAGATCTTGTGTTCTTCATGAAAGTTGTAGATATGAGTCTTAAATTTCATACGCCAAATTTTCAGCCCATTTCAGTTCCTTAAACTCAAATTATGCAATGATTACTGCACACAGTTCGGGTTCTAGTCACAAAACTCATGTTCTGAATTCCAAGCCCAATTAGCTCCACTAGACGTCCGATTTTTCCCTAGAGCTCTTCATGAAAGTTGTAGAGCTCTCTCTTATCTTTCCTACAAGGTAAGATACATAATTATAAGATATCTAGAACTCAAGATATGGCCAAAATACAGAAACAATATAAGACCAAAATAATGCTAAAAAATTAATTAAGTCCAATTTGAGTCCAAACTTACAAAATATAACCAAACTTAATTGATTAAGTACATGGAGAGTGTAAATCACTAAAAATGAGAGTTTGTTAATGTATAAAATATGTGATTATCATAAATCCTAAGATTTATCTAATTACCTAATTCTTCATTTCTATTAATTTTCATATCTGCCCTAAGTTTATTTTGTTTTAAAACACTTACTCGGTGTGCTTAAAAATACCAAACGAGCTCAGTTTACCTCTAAATTTTAACTGCACCTTACGTAACTCATTTATCGATAATTATTTATCTTATATAGGAAGATTATGCTATTTTCTGAGTTATTTTAAGCTACTTTCCACATTCTGTGTTGTGGTAAAGTGTCTAGCTATCTATGGAACCCTATACAAACCTAACACGTTCTCAGGGATGTTACATAAGCGGCTACTCTCTAGCGCTTAGGCGTTGGCTGGGCAGAGTAATGCTATGTTCTGTTCTATCGTTGAGCGCCTAAGCACCCAGCAACTGGTGCCTGAGCGCCTAGTGCCCTACTGCACGCAGCTACTCCTACGCTATGGGCATCTAGGCGCCCAACTCCTAGCGCCTGAGCACTGGTCGCCCAACACAAAATCTATAAAATTATGTTATTGTTCCATTGGAACATAGCGAATTCCACACATCCAAAATTTGCTTCTAAGTGATTTCTAACGTCATTAACACTCTCTAAAAATGTTGTAGCACTCATACAACTTAATGGTTCACTTAAACATGAATTAATGGCTAAAACCACATCCACACATACCTAATTTCTAAGTTCCAACTCATAGAGCTACTTGGTTTTGTCCAAAGACAAAGATGATCATCTTGCATTCACTAAGCTAAAAATGACTAATTCTAAACAATGAAAACAAGAACTAACAAATAAAATAGATTCTTGCTTCTCAAACCCATTTTCCTCATCTATGTGACCTAACATCAACCATGAAAGGGATGGAGGAAAAAGATGAAAATAAAGGTTAAGAACCCCTACCTCAAGTTCTTTGTGATGATGAAAATCAAGCTTTGGCCTTCCCCTTTGATTCCTTCTTGTTTCTCTCTTCTTCCCCCTTTGCTTTCTCCTTCTTTCTTTCCTTGTTCTCTACAGCAAATTTTCCTTATGTTTTCGTGGAAGATAGATGAGTGAAATGATTTGAAAAGCTTGAAATATCATGTAATAAAAGTCAACAATAGGGGCTGCCAATCGTAGATGACTTATAACATTATGATATTGCACTAATTGGTATGGTGTGGATTATGATTAAAATTTAGAATGAAAATCAGTTGCCAAGTTCCACCAAAAATAAAAACCTTACAACCAGTTGTAGTTAGCAAGGGTCAATCCACAGAGAACTAATTCAATTAACACTATAAGTTGAATCCTAATTTAAACACTCAAAAATAGTAAATAATAAAACGGGGGTTTTGTTTGTTAAAATTAAAAACAGAAATTGAATCCAAGACAAAAACAATAAATATAATCTGAAAAATTAATTAAAAGACAATGGTTAAGAGATGGAATCCACCACTAGACTTATATGATTATGCTAGCCCACATATCCTTTATACCAACATGATCAATTATGTTTTTATGTGATTGTGAGATTAATTCTCTGTTTTCCTTAAGTTTTAGTTAATTCAGCAACCGCTCAAATCAATCCATAATCAATAGTTATTTGTAAGGCAACCGCTCTTACACCTACTTATTGATTGCATTAAGATTTAGAAAACCAATCACACTAAGATCCAATCTCACACCGGGATTAAATTACTTAGATCATATGCCTCACTAGTCCTACCACCGCAACCGCGCATAGCAATCCTAGTTTTACCACTTTCGAAATTGGCAAAGAGTATAAAAACCTTTATACCAAATTAAGAACAGAAACATATGAATAAAAACACAATTGTATTGATATAAAGAAATATGCAAGAATCACATAATCAAAACTAGGGTTTCATCTTCCCTTAACCATATAAGAAAACTAGCCACACATGACAAATTCAAAACCAAAAGAATGACAGAAGAAAAACATTGTCAAGAATAGAAGTGCAGAAGAAAACTAAAGATCAAACTAGTTTCCAAAGGTTGGGGATGATTGATCTCCTATTGCTCGAACTCGAGACTCCAATCTTCTATTCAATCTCCTTCTCCCTTGTTCTTGGTCTTCTCCTCAGCCTCTTGGTAGTTTCCCAGTCCAGACTCTCTTTTTTTGACCCTAGGCAACCCTATTTATAACTTTGGAAACCTTGTGCATCATTAAAATTCGAATCTAATGTTCTGATGCGACAACACGGGCCGTGTCGTTTAACACGGCCTACCCCGTGTCAGGTTCTGGTAACACAAATTCAAGTGTTTTGCAAGTCACAGAGAAACACGGCCCACCCCGTGTTAAATGACACTGGCCGTGTTGATGGTCAATGCTCAAAACTAGATCCTCTTGTGAAGACAGAGATGTACACGGCCTACCCCGTGTCATATGACACGGGCCGTGTTGTTGGTCAGGTCCATGTTGAAAATCCAGAGAAGGACACGGCCCACCCCGTGTCATGTGACATGGGTCGTGTCACTTACTTTCTTTAAATTCCTCTATCTTTCTTTGCTTTTAGGGGTGATATTGATCTCCTGAAAAACACAATGCAATTATGAGTGCTTATAAATATACTTAAGCATAGTTTCACAATAAAAATCTGATTAAACTTCATATCCAGAAACTTAGCTAAAAGTTAACAATTAAACACACATGAAGTCTAATTAGATCAAACATAAGACACTCAAGATATAGAAATAATTGATAGATCACTAATACTTCTCGATCTGCTAAAAACACTTAAATTTAGCTAAATCAAGTTTTTCAACTTCCAACAACATTAAAATAAATCCTAGGATTCATATAAATTATTGTTTCACCAACATCCTATTTTTTCATATCTACTGCGAGTCAATTTGGCATTAAATGCACAACTAGTATGCCTAAAAATATCAAACTAACTTTGATTATTCTCAAATTTTAACTACATCCTCTTCCACCTATTTGTGTAATATCCCAAAAATTGATAATTTTAGGATAAATAATCATTTTATAATATTTGTGATTTTTGAGAATTTTTTTATATTTTTCTGAGAGCGTGGAATATTTTAATATTATTCCTCGTTTTATGTGCACACTAAGCGGAGCCGGGATAACATCTTGAAAATTAATAATTTCATGATAAATGATCATTTTATAATATTTGAGATTTTTGTGAATTTTTCTGGATTTTTTTTAGAACGCAGAATATTTTAATATTATTCTTCATTTTACGTGCAAACTAAGCAGGCTCGGGAAAATGAGATATTTTTCCCGAGAACCTTGATCTGTGGAAACGTCGATGGGGGATCTTACTAAACCTGAGGCTGGACACAGTTTATGAGATTTCACGTTTATCAAGAAATTTGATCTGATAAGCGATAAATCACTGTGTAGTTTTTATCCGCTGGGCAATTAATATTGACTTCTGTCAACTGTAACAATTGTTCATTGGGTAATAGCATGCATTAGAAATTCTATTACCTTATCCTAATGCAATCCACTTTATGTCCCATCAAATTCACTTTAATTCAAATTTGTGTACTTTCTTCGAAGCTTCTTTGAGAAGCTTTGACCACCAAAGGACAAGAATGCCCTTGGCTTGTTGGAGAAGCCTTTCCCCCTCCCTCACTCCCTCATTGTCGTGGACCTATGGGCAAAATGGGAAGCAAAATTGCTTCCCACACTTAACCTAACACACACACAAAAATATCTTCACTTTCCCACCCATTTTCTCTCTCTAATCTTCATCTTCTTCACTTTCTCCTCCTTCTCTCTACACCTCCACCATAGCTACGAAATTGCAGCCCCATCCTCCACCATTTTTCTTCATCTTTTCTCTTCACCAAGCTCATTTCCATGCTCACCTCATCCTCCTCTACCTTCTTTATTTAGAAAGTTTCTTCATTTTCCATCTCCACCTCCATTTTCTCTCTACCTCCTCTTCACTACGAAAATTCCAGCCACCATTGGAGAATTTTCTCTTCACTTTTCTCTTTATAAACATCATTTCTACACTCTCCTCAACCTCCTCTACAACTTCTATTTAAAGGGTTTTCTTCAAAAACCCATTTTTCCACCATTGTCATCCAAGGCAAAGCTTTAAGCTTGAAGGTAAAGTTCTCATTTTTCTTCCTTTTTCTCCTCATTTTCGTATTCTTGGGCCTCAATGGAGACCAAAGATCCATTCTTTTTCATGCTTAATGTTGATTTTTTATGATGGAAATTCCTAGGGTTTTGAAGGCTTCAAAACTGAATTCTTCAAGGAGTCATTTTCGTTATTCTTCCTTAGGTAAGAGAGAGATTACCCACTTCAACCACTAATGGTGGTGAGAGAACCTTTGTGTGCTTGTTGATGGAGGATTCCATCTTTGTATGTTCACATTATTTGATGATTTTACATATTTGGTGTTCTTGAATTGAATAAATACTTGAATGGTTATTTTGTATGTAACACCCCAAAATTTCCGTATCTCTAAAATAGTAATTTTGACAGTTAACAGAATTTCACTGTTTAGTGATTTCTGAGCGCTGTAAAATTAATTTGATTATTCCGTCAGTGTATTTGATCGTTTTGAGTGATTTACTCCGTGTCAGGAAAATAAAAATTTTCGGTTGGGAAAACTTTACGTAATTTAATTTTTACCGTTAGGTAATTATTTTACGTAATCGATTTGATATTTGTGCATTTTCTAATATTTGTGATTTTTGTGGATGATTATGAATTTTTTTGATCTGTATGTGGGCCTGTGTGGTCCTATGTGGGCCTGGTGACCTTACGTGGGCCTGTGTGGATTAAAAATTTTTCTACGCATAGAAAAATTTGTACTATTTAGATGGAGACAGGGGATCTTACTAAACCTGAATCCGGAAACAGTTTTAAAAAATTTCTTGTACTGTGTTTTGTTCTGTATTTAATTATCGGATGATAAAAATACAGTAAAAATATTATTTGTAGGATACAAGAATAAATATTATACTGCGTAGTCAACAAAGAGAGCTTGACTTGATTTATACCCTTGGATGAGAATACTTAGTTTGAATATTAACCATTGATTTAATCAAAGGTTAAGAAACAAACTTAATAAAGAAGCCTTGGATAATAACCATTGATTTAATCAATGGTGTGAGAATAAGCTTAGTTAGGAAGGCTTTGATATCAACCATAGATGTAATCAAAGGTGTAGAATTGGTCTTGAAAAATGACAAAGACCATTTATAACCATTGGATTTAGATTAAATCAAGGGTGGAGATTTAATCTTTAAAAGTAACAAAGACCATTTATGACCATTGGATGAAGAATCAATCAATGGTGGAGATTTGGTCTTCTAAAGTAGCAAAGACTAATTAGGACCCTTGGATTTAAAGTTTGAAGGAGCAATCTTGACCATTAATTTTGGAGACACATCTAAGGGCTAGAATTTAAAGGAGAAAGATCCAATGGCTGGCCAGATTAAGTCTTCTAACCTACCTAAATCTACCTAAATCCTAACCATTGAATTAATCAATGGCTAGAAATGCTTCAAATGGTGGCAAATAATGAAGACAACTTTATTGAATGCATTATGAAGAGAAGGTGATGGTTTTGGTGTTTAGAAGACAAAGAGACAAGCTTTATGTCATTTTTGCATGTCTTGGTCAAGTTAGACATCATAATGGCTTACTTTTGATTTTTGCACTCCAAGGAGAATGCTTGAAGGGGGGGCACGATTTTGGTGCTGCATGAAGGAGTTTGGAAGACCATAATTTCATGCTTTAGTCATTATGGTCTTCCTTGGTCTTCATTGATTCATTTTCAAGAAGGAAACTTAGAAAATTTTCTCTCCATCTCCTTTCTTCTCTACATTTCGGCCAAGCCCTCCAAGAGCACCTTCCATCACTCAAAAATTTCATCCAACTTGATTTTCTAAACCTAAACATCATTCTAAGAACATCTCTAGTTATGAGTTTTTCCAAAATCATTCATCTTGATCTTCAAACTCAAGCTTCAAGTTTCTATCAAAAATCAAAAATTTCATCTTTGTTCTTCAAGAGATATCATTCGGTCAAAACCCCTAAAATCACCATCCAAGCTCTTTTAATTTCATCCAACCTTAGATCTTGAATCTCCATGATATTCTAAGTAACTTTCATATTGAAAACTTCTTCTAAATCATTCATCTTCAAGGAGTTTCTTCAAGATCAAAGTTATTGGGTTTTTGAGGTGAAGTATAAGGAAACTTCATTTTCTTCTCTCTTTTTCATGATCTAAGCCATGTTTGATCCATGGTTCCTCTTAATCAAGCTTGATATGTTAATTAACTTGTGTTTTGTTTTGTATTTGAGAAGCCCTTGGTGGTGAAGGACTTGGAAAAAGAAGCAAATCAAGAAGCTTTTGGGGATCTTCAAGAGGTAAGAGGGAGATCCATCTCACCAACCAAGCATGGTGGTGAGAGAAGGTAGTTTATTTGATAGATGTGGAATCCATGTGATGATTCATATCCATGGTCATGTAATTAATTTGTGGGTGTTTATGAGCTTTGATTAATTTTCTATGCTTGATATGCTTTGCATGATTTTATAGCTTTGATGATATGCTTGATATGCTATACATACTTTTATGGCTTTGATGGTATGCTTATATTATTTATGATGAAATATATATGTATATGCCATGACTTGATGGTGGAAAGGAAATTGATTTTTGGCTCCAAAAGCCAAGGAAGAGCTACGGTTTTGATGCCCTTGATTAGGGTTCATGTTGAAATTTTTTCAAGAATAAGGAAATTGATTTGTTTAATGAAAATTATGAAGTGGAGAAAAATGAATTTTCTTGGTTCTAAAGGCTATGGAATTTTCGGCCAAGACACCTCAACATAGGTGTTTATAACTTAATATTTTCATGGAAGAATAAAATTGGATTGATTTGAAAAGCATGGAAAATAAACAAAGGGTTTGTTTTTCAAGAAGAACAAGAACATGGTTTTTGAGGAATTTTTATTGATTTATTTTGTGTAAAAAGTTTCTAAGTGTTTTACTAAACATGAGATTTAAATAAAAATAGAATGATGATTTTAAGGATTTGCAAAGAAAGTGAAAAAGGATTTGAAAGAAAGTGAAAAAGGATTTGAAAGAAAGTGAAAGTGGATTTGCAAAGAAAGTGAAAAATTGAAAATGAACAAATGATTTGATTTTCAAAGACTATGAGTCTTACGTTTTTGTAAAGGATTTTTAATGGTTTTGTTTGTGTAAAACCATATCAATTTAAAAGGAAAAATATTTGATGGTTTCAATAGTCAAGTCCACGTTTTTTTTAAAGGCTTGTAATGTCTTGATTTTTATGAACAAAGTGATTTTTCAAAGTGAAAACGTAACTTGATTTAATACAAGGAATTTGGAAAGGGAATCAGAGTGTTTTTATCACTTGAGAGAATTTTGTGAACAAAAGACAAAGAGAGGTTGAACATGTTTGAACTTCAATTTATTTTGAAGAATTGATTTTAAAATTGATTTGAGAAAAATAGAGAATATAATGGTGTTTTGAAAATTTACTAACGTATAATTGATTTTGGAGTTTTGAAGTACGTTAGGAAATTCTTAAAGTTTTGAAACGTTGATTTATATCATTGGAAAAGTGATTTTTGTGGATTATATTTTGGAAAAGGATTTCTTGAGTAAAGAAATGTGGAAAAAAATTTTCTTGAGTAAAGAAATGTGAAAAATGAAATACAAAGTTAAATTATTTTGAAAAAAGTTGAAAAGAAATTTTTGAAGGTTAAGAAATATTTTTGGTAATGAAATTGTGATGAAAAATGTTTTACGATCTTAAAAATGTGATTTTTAAGCTACAATTTGAAAAATGTGTTGAAAATGATATAGATTTATTTAAGTCCAAAATAATGTTTGGAATATTGAGGAATATTTTACGTGATTGTAAAATGTTGAAAAATATTTTACGTATCTTAAAAACGATTTGAAATACAGTAAAATATTTCTACGCGATTTGAAAAATGTTTAAATATTTCTACGCGATTTGAAAAATGTTTAAATATTTCTACGCGATTTGGAAAGCGTTTAAATATTTTACGCGACTGAAATATTGTTGAAAAATCACTACGTGATTTGAATAGTGATAGAATATTTTTACGTGATTGTGAAAATAGCAAAAAATTATTATGAGATTTGAAAAGTATTTTAAATATTTTGAGAATGATAGAAAATGATTTACGGGACGTAAAGGAATGATTTTTAAGTTACGCGATTTTGAAACAGTAGAAAAATACTATGCAATTTTGAGAAACGTATATTTTTACGCGATTAAGAAAAACGTTAAAAAATTAGTACGTGTTTTAAAAGTGCAACAGAAGAGTTGCGGTATTTTGAAAACGTAACTGAAATGTTATTGTATTGTGAAAACGTAATGAAGTGTCACAGATTGTGAAAATATAATGTAAACGTTTAAGAATTTTGAAAATGTAACATAAGTGTTACGATATTTTGAAAACGTAATATAAACATTTTGGAATTGTGAAAACGTAACAGAAACGTTTTGGAATTGTGAAAATGAAACGGAAATATTACGCAATTTTGAAAACACGACGAAAGTGTTTTATAACTATGAAAATGTGATAACATGATTTTTCTTTGTTGAAAATACAGTATAATTTGGTGCATTTTATATGCATTAGAAAGAGATGCTTGTGATTGGATTTGGTGCATTATACATGCATTGGGAAAAAATATGCGTTGAGGCATATGATACATTGAACAAATGAAATTGAAAAGATTTGACCCTTTGGGGTTGGACTTGCACGGATATATTCGTGCATTCTATATGGCCCTTGTGGTTGAAGAGGGAATGAGAATTGATAGTGAGGTCTATGATGGATCTTGGGGGCGTCGAGGCGCGGCGGTCGACCAAGTGGACAGCTGGCGAGTTCCCTGTGTCATTTGGCGATGCAGTCCGTTGCAACGCATTAACGATACCCGACAAGAACACGATTCTTTTCTACGACTGGGAGATTGTCTTTGGGCTAAGGCTGACAATTGACCAGAGCATTCTTCTCGAAATTGTGAAAACCTCCATGGAGTTGTTTTTGAAAAACTGAGTCTATGTGCACATGCATAACATATCCATAAATTTGAGTGTCCATATCTGCATGATATATATTAATTGAGGAATATTGGCTATGACAATTGTTTTGAAATACTTGGATGATGATGATGATAATCATGTTGATGGTATTATTGTGATTATTGTGTGATGATAATAATGTTAATAGTATGATGATGATAGTTGATTAATGTTGAGTGCATTATTGAAATTCTGGTATGACATATCTGTATGATATTGTTGTTTGTATTATCTCTGTGTTGCCATGTTGGTATTTGCGTAGGTGATCTCACCTCTTTGTTATGTTGTTGTTGTTTGTGTCAGCATCTCTTGTTAAAATCAAATGATAGAAGGATCGAGTTGTCTTTAGACATAACGGGCGATGGATACTCGAGAGATTGATGAAAACATTGAAGAGTGGTTGTCTTAAGTTCGAAAGGTGTTCGAGTAGACAAGGAGTAGAGTTCTGATACAACAAAGTGGATACAAGATAAGAAATGAGTATGTTAAGTTTTATCGTTAGTGTTATACCGTGCTATTTAGTAGGACCCGTCATGGGGTTTGCTACTGTTAAAAAAAAAAAGAAGAGTCTGTTAGTTTTATATTTCTCTTCAAATTGTTAAATATTAATTAGTGTCAATGATTGTATATGAATTAGTTTCAATATGTTTTTTTTAGTATTACTTATAAATTACAGTAAGTTTATGTTTCAGCAAGAAAGAAATTTTTAAACCCACGTTTTTAACTCAAACCTTTTTTGAAAACATTTTCAGATTATGAGTCGGAAGTCAGACATGTGATACCCTAGGGAGGGTGTTACATTGTATATATTGGATATGTTAAATATGCTTGATCATGTTAGGGTTGTTAAATGGAAAATTTGGAGTTTCCTACCCTAACATGGTGCCACGGTTTTGATGGGGATTTTGGGTGGTAAATTAATTTTTGTATACAAATAAAATGAAGCTATGCAATCAAATGTTGAATGATAATGATGGAATCAATGAATGAAAATTTTGAGGGTTTCCTACACCAAGATTGGGTCACGATTTTGAGGGCTATTTTGAGGGATTGAATTGACTTTTAGTGAACTAAAATTTAAGTGAATTGATATCAAGAAACTAATATATAAAAGGGAAAGAAATTGGAACATAGAGGATTTGATGGTGCCATGATTTTGATCTAAATTAATGAGGGTTCAGATTAAATTTGTGAGTAATAAAACCTATGTAATTAGTGTTACCAAGTGGCCTCAATACTCAAGAGGGGGGTGAATTGAGTATGTAAAATATTTTCGTAAATCTTTCGCAAAACGTTTGATTGACAATTTTCGTTGAAGCTATTGGATGATTGAGGTGAATGGATAAATGAGATTGAATACTTCACTCATAAATAAACAACCCAAGATAGAAAGAATTCAAGCAAAGCAAGATATCAAACTCAACTCAAGCGTATATCATTAAAGCGCAAAGTAAAGAGATAGAGTTAAGAGGAACAAGCACAAGATTTATCCTGGTTCAGCCACCAATCCACTTGTGACCTACGTCCAGTCCTCAAGCAAACCACTTGAGATTTTCTACTAAACTTCAAGCTTGAACGGGTGCTTGAAAACCTTTACACAAAAGAGCACTCAACTCCTTAGGATGCCTCACCCTTGAGCTTAAGCCTCAAACCAGGGATGCCTCACCCTTTTCACTAGAAGGATACCTCACCCTCTTTACAACCTTTGAAGGATGCCTCTCCTTCAACAAGGGATACCTCACCCTTTACAAACTTTGAGAGATATCTCACTCTCTTTTCTCTAGAGGGATGCCTCACCCCCTTTACAAAGAATCAAAGTGTTTATAAAATGAAAACTCTCACAAGAGTAGATGATACAAATTGAAGCCCTATAATGCTCTTCAAGAATATCTCAACAATATATACAAAAACAGAGCAAAAGTGATTTAAGGATGAATCTCGGATTATAGTGATTGAAAGATGTTTCTCAAGTGTTGTTCAACCACAAATGATACCCCAAGATGAGTATTTATAAGTTGTTGGAACAAAAGAGCCGTTGGGGGCTTTAATGGGCAACATTAAAAGCCAAATAATATAGCCGTTGGGCTTGTCGAATCTTGCAGCCGGTAATCGACATGTGGTTCCGTAATCGATTACATGACGCTTAGAACGTGTTCTTGACTTTTCGAGTTTGTGGTAATCGATTACAAGACTTGTGTAATCGATTACACACCCTCTCGATTTTTTTCGTAATCGATTACAATATTGATGTAATCGATTACATGGCCTTTTTTATCGTGTTCTTGGATTTTGGAACATGGTAATCGATTACATGGATGTCAGAATCGATTACAAGTCCTCTCGATTTGCTTTGTAATCGATTACCAAGAGTGTGTAATCGATTACTTTCCACTTTGAACACATTTTTCAATCTCAATTAAGTCTCTAGGCCATTTTTATCATTTGGGTACTTGGACAAAACAAGATTTGCAAATGTTTACCATAATCCAAGATTGAAATCAACATTTCTTTAAAATATGAACTTTGAAAATAAGTTGATTTATGAGATCTTTGAAAAACCATTTGAATATAATTGAGATACCTTGAGAGCATTTCACATTGATGTTCTAAGACCTATATCTAATATACCTCTTTTGATCTTGGTCTTCTTCTCTTGGTCTTGATCTTTTCTTTTGATCTTGAACTTTTCTTTTGATCTTGGTCTTTTCTTTTGATCTTTGTTATCATCAAAAACTTATTTGATATGCTTCATGAGCATTCACATTCTCCCCCTTTTTGATGATGACAAAATAAACATTGAAAATAGAGAAATATTTGCATATTATTCATCAGAGATTTAAGCGCAATTCTCCCCCGTAATGTATGCATGAGATAGGATAAATGATTTTTATGTAAAAGCACAAAGCTCCCCCGTACACATGCAACATATTTCACTAATCTCTCCCCCGTTGGCATTATCTAAAACAACATAAGCATTCAGCATTGTATAAACATTTCAGCCCAGCAGGATCAATATCAGAGTATGAACGGTTTAGCATGTAACACCCTCCATAGGGTATCACATGTCTGACTCCTGACTCATAATCTGAAAAGAAGTTTGCACAAAGTTTGAGTTTTTAAAATTTCTTTTCTTGCAGTAACTTAATCTTACTGAAAATTTATAAGTAATACTGAAAAATGTATTGAAACAGATTCATATACAATATTGACACTAATTAATATTTCACAATTTAAAGAGAAATATAAAATTGACAGACTCTTTTGTTCTTTCTTTTTCCACAGAGCAAACCCATTACGGTCCTACTTAATAAAGCACCTGTAACACTAACGATGAGAATTTAACATACTTGTTCCTCCTCCCGTATCAAACTTGATACATCGAACTCTACTCCTTGTCAATACCGCTTCCCCAACGAGTCATGAATGTCCACTCCTTATTGTTGTCCCCAATCTCGAGTGTCCATCGGAATGTCCATCTTGAAGCATCGACATTTGTTCTAAGTCCTGTTCCTTGTCCTCAAACATCTTTTCCGTTTCAACACCGTCCGCAAGGTCATTCTCTCGATGTTGTCTCCAAACGTAGAGGTATTTGTCACCCGCCGTGTCTAAGACAACTCGTTCTTTTCTACCGTATAATTTTAATAATACGTATACATAGCCAAAACAACATAACAAAGAGGTGAGATCACCTACACCAAGCACTCAACATGGGCAAAGACACAGAGATAACACAAACAACAATATCATACGGTTATATCATATCATAATTACAATCATGCCATCATCATTATGGTTATCACACAGATACAATATTAAAATCATGCTATCAACATTAATCAACTATCATCATCTAATTATTCAAAACAATTGTCATAACCAATATTCCTCAATTAATATCATAATGATATAAATGCTCGGATTTATGCATATGCACAAAAACTCAATTTTTCAAAAACAACTCCATGGAGGTTTTCACAATTTCGAGGAGAATGCTCTGTCAATTGTCAGCCTTAGCCCAAGGACAATCTTCCAGTTGTTGAAAAGAATCGTGCTTTGTCGGGTATCGTCAATGCGTTGCAACGGACTGCATCGCCAAGTGGCATATGGTCCACCTTAGCCCACGACAGATATCCACGGTCGACCGCGCCTTGACGCCCCCAAGATCCATCATAGACCTCACTATCAATTCTCATTCCCTCTTCAACCACAAGGGCCATAATACAATGCACGAATATATCCGTGCAAAGCCAACCCCAACGGGCCAAATCTTTTCATTCTCATTTGTTCAATGTATCTTATGCTTCAACGCATATTTTTTCTAATGCATGTATAATGCACCAAATCCAATCACAGCATCTCTTTCCAATGCATATAAATTGCACCAAATTATACTGTATTTTCAACAAGAAAAATCATGTTATCACATTTTCATAGTTATAAAACACTTTCGCCGTGTTTTCACAATTCTAAAACGTTTTGTTACGTTTTCAAAATATTGTAACACTTCTGTTACGTTTTCAAAATTCTAAAACGTTTCCGTTATATTTTCACAATACCGTAACACTTCTATTACGTTTTCAAAATGTTGCAACTCTTCTGTTGCACTAATCTTTCAACGTTTTTCTCAAACACGTAAAAATATACGTTTATCAAATCTCCTAATATTTTTCCACTGTTTCAAAATTGCGTAACTTAAAAATCATTATTTTACGTTACGTAAATCATTTTCTATCATTCTCAAAATATTTAAAACACTTTCCAAATCTCATAATGATTTTCCACTATTTTCATAATCACGTAAAAATATTCTGTTACGTAATAAAACTTTTTCGTCGTTCTCGTAATTCAAATCGCTTAAAAATATTTTAACGCATCTCCAATGCGTAGAAATATTTTACCGTATTTCAAAATTGCGTAGCTTAAAAATTTCATTTTTTTAGATACGTAAATAATTCTTTAATATTCCAAACGTCATTTTGAAAACTACGTAAAATATACCTCAATATTCCAAATATTATTTTGGACTTTTAAAAAACTCAATATCGTTTCCAATGTCATTTTTCACATTTTCTCTTTTAAGAAAACCTTTCCAAAATATATTTCACAAAATCACTCTCCAAAACCCAAAGAATGATTCATATGTTAGAAAACGTTAAATTATTATATTTTTCATTTTTCCCAAATCATTTCCAAAATCCATCTTTCTCAAAATAATTTATTCAAGAAAATCCTTTTTCATAATTTATTTCACAAGTTCACAATTCCATTGATTTTAATCAATGTTTTTAACTTTAAAATTTCTAACGCTTTCCAAAAATTCAAAGTTATATTCTCCATTTTTTTTCAAGTGATAAAACACTCTGATTCCCTTTCCAAACTTCTTGTATTAAAATCAAATCTCTTTGAAAACAAAGTGAGTTTATTTTGGAAACTTGTTCATAAAATCAAGACATTTCAAATCTTCAAAACGTGGGCATGACTATTGAAGTCATGAAAACATTATCTCTCTCTAAGTTGATAGGATTTTACACAAACAAAACCATTAAAATCTTTTACAAAAACGTAAGACTCACAGTCTTTGAAATCAAATCATTTGCTCATTTTTATTTTTCACTTTCTTTTGCAAATCCTTTTAAATCATCATTGCTATTTTCATTTAAATCTCATGTTTAGTGAAACACTTAAAAACTTTGTACACAAAATAAATCAATAAAAATTCTTCTAAAATTGTGTTCATGTTCTCTTGAAAAACAAACCTTTAGTTTATATTCCATATTCCTCAAATCAATCCCATTTTATTCTTTCATAAAAATATAATTTGTAAACACCTATGTTGAGGTGTCTTGATCAAAATTCACTAAGTTCTAGGGATCCAAAAATCAATTTCCTTGTTCTTGAAAATTTTCAACATGAACCCTAAACAAAGGGCATCAAAACCGTAGTTCTTCCTTGGCTATTGGAGCCAAAAATCAATTTCCTTTCCACCATCAAGTCATGGCATATACATATATATTTCATTATAAATAATATAAGCATACCATCAAAGCCATAAAAGCATGTATAGCATCTCAAGCATATTATCAAAGCTATAAAATCATGCAAAGCATATCAAGCATAGAAAATTAATCAAAGCTTATAAACACCCACAAATTAATTACATGACCATGGATATGAATCCTCACATGGATTCCACATCCATCAAATAAAATACCATCTCTCACCACCATGCTTGGTTGGTGAGATGGATCCCCCTCTTACCTCTTGAAGATCCTCCAAAGGTTCTTGATTTGCTTCTTTTTCCAAGTCCTTCACCACCAAGGGCTTCTCAAATACAAAATAAAACACACAAATAATTAATATACAAGACTTGAATAAGAGAACCATGAATTAAAATCATGGTTAGAACCTTGAAAATCAAAAGAAAGGTGAAGAGTACCAAATTTCACCATTAAAGCTTCAATCTTCACTTGAAGAACAAGGTTGAAGATGAATGATTTAGGAAAATCTCCAACATGAAAGTTTCTTAGAATATCATAGAGATTCAAGATCTAGAGTTGGATGAAATTAAAAGTGATGGAAGGTGCTTCTTGGAGAGCTTGGCCGAATGGTGTTATTTTGGGAGAGAAATGGAGTTTTCTTTGGTTTTTGCTTCTTGAAACTTGAAAGAAAAGGTGAGGATGTAATAATAGAAAACATGAAAATGAATTCTTTGGTCTTCTTTAGAGTGAATGACCGTAGCCTTACTTGGAGAGAAAGGAGAAAATAATTTGCTAAGTCTTGCTTTTGGAAAATGATGAAGATTGATCAAGATAGGTACTTAATAATCTTCAAATTTTTCTTTGGCCTAAAAAGGCTACTCAAAAATGTCTCCCTTCTTCTTTGTTTTCTTCAAAACCGTGCTCCCCCTCCAAATGACTTTTAAGAATGCAAACAAAACAATAAAGGGTAGTTTGTCTCCAAAAAGAAATGCATGGTCATATAATATATGTGCTAAGTCATCAAAAATTGACTAAAGCATTAAATAATGGTCCTAAAGTCTCCTTTGCTCCAAATTCATTACAAAAACCGTCCCCCTCCTTCATGATGCATTTAATAATTTGTCATCTTTTCTAGCCATCATTTGAAGCCTTTCTAGCCATTGATTAATTCAATGGTTAGGATTTAGGTAGATTTTTAATTTTAGAAGACTAAATCTAAAGCCATTGGATTTTTCTCCTTTAAATTCTAGCCCTTAGATGTGTCTCCAAAATTAAGGGTCAAGATTGCTTCTTCAAACTTTAAATCCAAGGGTCCTAATTAGTCTTTGCTACTTTAGAAGACCAAATCTCCACCATTGATTGATTCTTCATCCAATGGTCATAAATGGTCTTTGTTACTTCTTAAGATTAAATCTCCACCCTTGATTTAATCTAAATCCAATGGTTATAAATGGTCTTTGTCACTTTTCAAGACCAATTCTACACCTTTGATTACATCTATGGTTGATATCAAAGTCTTCCTAACCAAGCTTATTCTCACACCATTGATTAAATCAATGGTTATTATCCAAGCGCTTTATTAAGTTTGTTTTTTAACCTTTGATTAAATCAATGGTTAATATTCAAACTAAGTATTCTCATCCAAGGGTATAAATCAAGTCAAGCTCTCTTTGTTGACTACGCATGTAATATTTATTCTTGATCCTACAAATAATATTTTTCTTGTATTTTTATCATCCGATAATTAAATACAGTATAAAATACAGTACAAGAAATTTTCTAAAAGCTGTTTCCGGATTCAGGTTTAGTAAGATCCCCTGTCTCCGTCTAAACAGTACAAATTTTTCTATACGTAGAAAAATTTTTCACTTTGTGGGACCCCTGGGCCCACGTATGGCCACTTGGGCCCACATACATCCCCTGGGCCCACAACCAGTAAAAAAATTTATAATCATCCACAAAATTCACAATTATTATAAAACACACAAATATAAAATCAGATTACGTAAAATAATTACCTAACGGTAAAAATTAAATTACGTAAAGTTTTATCGGCCCAAAAATTTTTATTTTCCTGACACGGAGTAAATCACTCAAAACGATCAAATACGTTGACGGAATAATCAAATTAATTATACAGCGCTCAGAAATCACTAAATAGTGAAATTCTGTTAACTGTCAAAATTACTGTTTACGAGATAAGAAATTCGGGGTGTTACATAGCACAACAATTTGTGATGCCAATAGCAAATGCATATGAAAATTAAATCTTGGGTAGTATTTATCATTTATGCCAATAGAATTCAGAGTCACATTCAAGAGCAAATGGGGTTAGATAGTATACAATCAAGGAATCATCATGACAAAGCTTGATGGTAGATAAAATGTATGTCCCATGAATTTTTTCCTTTTAAAACCCTGTGTAATCGATTACAATGTCTGTGTAATCGATTACGCATGTTCTGGATTCCCGGTAATCGATTACGTATGTGATGTAATCGATTACATGCCTTCTGGAATTGTTGTAATCGATTATATTGGAGGTGTAATTGATTACCTACTTTCTAACTTGGCTTGGAACGCTTGGCAGAGCCTTTGTAATCGATTACAAAGGTGTTGTAATTGATTACCAGTTCACTAAAACTCAGATTTTGCATTTTAAACAGAAAAAGATCAATTTTAAACCTTTCAAATTTTTTCCAAAGCATTCCAAAATAATTTCAAACATCATGTAGGCTTATAATCCAGATGGATTGTGATCTAAAACATATGATCATGCGAAAATGCTACTTTTACCAAGAATTACACCCTTTTGATGGATTGGTGAAGTTTTTGAGCTTTTTGAGGGTTTTTGTCATGATGTAGTACCTGCAACATAGCTAAAGGGGAACCTCCAACGCTCAAGTCAGTATTCGATTCACAATTGATTAAATCAAGGTGGTTGTGCAGTAAAAACACTATATTAAGCAGCAAATTTCAGATTATGCAGCAAGAAAACATATTATGTAGAGGAATCATGCATTATGCAGAAAAATTACATTTTATGCAGCAAATAAGTTCATTATGCAGCAGAAATGAGATTATGCAGAAGATTGTGACTTTGTGCCATACAAGTGACAAGTTATGCATCATTTTGCAGAAAATCACAGATTATACAGCATATGACACATTATGCAGAAAATTATGCATCAAAATTGTGTTTCAAGAGTTTAGATGCATGATTGATCCAATATGCCAAGTTCAAAGATGTTTTATATCAAATATGCTATTTCAAACAAGAAATGAACTTATCAAGCATATTATTGCATATAAAGATATTTTCATGATATAAAGCTTAGAGAAATACAATTTTAAAACAAGTTAAGGCATAGAATAGATCTCCACTTATCCAAAGATTGCAAGTCCAAGCTTCTTGGAGACAAGGAAGAGAACTTGGAGTAATTTCTGATCTTGTGCTTGCTTCAGCCACTATTGAGATTCCAGAGTCCATTCTTTGGCCTTCAAGCATACCTACAACACACTTTAATTTTTGGCTTTTGGTACCCAAATTCTCTTGGGTCCTTGTGTGTTAGTGTTAGGCAAGGTGCCCTCAGGGATCCAAACCATTTTAGTTCCAATCTTGTTATTGATATTCTTCCTTACATTACAAGTTGATGCACTATGTCCTTTCTTGCCACAATGAAAACACTTTATAAAAGGACTTGTTGATGAACTTGAGGGAACAAAGAAATTCTTGTAAAATTTTTGTTGATTTTTGGGATTGTACCCTAAACCAGCCTTTTGAAACACACATTTTTTATTCCCAAGCAATATGTTCAAATTATCTCTTCCAAGGGTAAATTTTGAAAGAGTATTTTTTAAATCTTCAATTTCCTTTTCAAAAGTTTTACATGATGAGCAAGAAAAGGATGTAGGTGCATTATCAAGTAAAGAACATGTTAAGCATGAGGAATTTGCATCAATGAGTCCAAGAGTTTCATTTTCAATTTTAAGTTCCTCAATTTCCTTGTTTAAAATAGAGATTTTGTTTTCAAAAGAGGAAATTGTTTTCTTGGATGATGAAACGAGTTTTGCAAGTCTCATAGTTTCATTATGCAGAAATGCATCTTGCAATTCATCATAGGAAGAAGAAGAATTAGATTCAAAATTTGAGGATGTTACCTCCATGTTATCTTCATCTTCCTCTTCTCCTCTAGCCATGAAACATAGATTGGCTTCCTCATTGTCCGAACTATCGGTTGAATCCATGTCATTATCATCCCAAGCTATGTAGGCTCTTCTTTCTTTCTTTTCCTTTGAGTACCTCTTTTCATACTACTCCACTTTCCTTTGATAGATTGGGCACTCCATCTTCATGTGTCCCAATTCTCCACATTCATAGCATTTAGGAGTGGTTGAGGTTCCTTCCCCTTTGTGATAGGCATTCTTTGAGGGAAAGGGAGGTCTTCCTTGAGTTCTATTCTTTTTGAAGAATCTTCCAAACTTCTTTACTAGTAGGCCAGGATTCTCTTCACTAATTTCCAAGCCATCTCCATCATCATCATCATCATCATTGATCAAAGAGGAGGTGGCCTTGAGAGCAATTCCCTTCTTTTTCTTGTCAAGCTCCTCATTTTGGTTGAGTCTATTCAATTCCAATTCATGTTCTTGAAGCTTGCCAAAAAGTGTGGCCAATGTCATTGTTGCTAGTTTTCTTGATTTCGAAATAGCTGTCACTTTAGGTTGCCAATCCCGCTCAAACATCTCAACACTTTGTTAATAAGATCTTCATTAGGAAAAGTCTTTCCCAATGAAGCAAGATGATTTATAATATATGTGAAACGTTTTTGCATTTCTTGAATGCTTTCACCTTGGTTCATTATAAAAAGTTCATACTCATGAGTGAGAGTATTTATCCTTGATCTTTTCACTTCACTAGTACCCTCATGAGTTACTTGTAAGGTGTCCCACATTTCTTGGGCAGATTTACAATTTGAGACTCTAAAAAACTCATCATAACCCAAAGCAGTGGTAATGATGTTTTTGGCTCTCAAATTATGTTGGACCTTCTTTTTATCATTATTCATTCATTCACTTCTTGGTGTATTAATCCTTTCACCATTTACAACTTGTGTGGGGACAAAAGGACCATTTTCAACAGCATCCCACACATCCAAGTCAATAGCTTCAATAAAAATTTTCATTCTTTCTTTCCAATAAGCATACCCATCCCCATTGAAAAAGGGAGGTCTATAAAGAGAAGAACTTTCATAAAAATCATTTGAAGAGGCCATCACTTTCTCTTGAAGCTGCTAAGCTCTTTACACAAGAGCCTAGCTCTGATACCACTTGTTACCAAGTGGCCTCAATACTCAAGAGGGGGGGTGAATTGAGTATGTAAAATATTTTCGTAAATCTTTCGCAAAACGTTTGATTGACAATTTTCGTTGAAGCTATTGGATGATTGAGGTGAATGGATAAATGAGATTGAATACTTCACTCATAAATAAACAACCCAAGATAGAAAGAATTCAAGCAAAGCAAGATATCAAACTCAACTCAAGCGTATATAATTAAAGCACAAAGTAAAGAGATAGAGTTAAGAGGAACAAACACAAGATTTATCCCTGGTTCAGCCATCAATCCACTTGTGACCTGCGTCCAGTCCTCAAGCAAACCACTCGAGATTTTCCACTAAACTTCAAGCTTGAACGGGTGCTTGAAAACCTTCACACAAAAGAGCACTCAACTCCTTGGGATGCCTCACCCTTGAGCTTGAGCCTCAAACTAGGGATGCCTCACCCTTTTCACTAGAGGGATACCTCACCCTCTTTACAACCTTTGAAGGATGCCTCACCTTCAACAAGGGATACCTCACCCTTTACAAACTTTGAGAGATATCTCACTCTCTTTTCTCTAGAGGGATGCCTCACCCCCTTTACAAAGAATCAAAGTGTTTATAAAATGAAAACTCTCACAAGAGTAGATGATACAAATTGAAGCCCTATAATGCTCTTCAAGAATATCTCAACAATATATACAAAAACAGAGCAAAAGTGATTTAAGGATGAATCTCGGATTATAGTGATTGAAAGATGTTTCTCAAGTGTTGTTCAACCACAAATGATACCCCAAGATGAGTATTTATAAGTTGTTGGAACAAAAGAGCCGTTGGGGGCTTTAATGGGCAACATTAAAAGCCAAATAATATAGCCGTTGGGCTTGTCGGGAATCGGTAATCGATTATGTGGTTCCGTAATCGATTACATGACAGTTAGAACGTGTTCTTGACTTTCTGGGTTTGTGGTAATCGATTATAAGACTTGTGTAATCGATTACACACCCTCTGACTTTTTGGTAATCGATTACAATATTGATGTAATCGATTACATGGCCTTTTTGATCGCGTTCTTGGATTTCTGGGAACATGGTAATCGATTACATGGATGCTGTAATCGATTACAAGTCCTCTGACTTGCTGGTAATCGATTACCAAGAGTGTGTAATCGATTACTTTCCACTTTGAACACATTTTTCAATCCCAATTAAGTCTCTAGGCCATTTTTATCATTTGGGTACTTGGACAAAACAAGATTTGCAAATGTTTACCATAATCTAAGATTGAAATCAACATTTCTTTAAAATATGAACTTTGAAAACAAGTTGATTTATGAGATCTTTGAAAAACCATTTGAATATAATTGAGATACCTTGAGAGCATTTCACATTGATGTTCTAAGACCTATATCTAATATACCTCTTTTGATCTTGGTCTTCTTCTCTTGGTCTTGATCTTTTCTTTTGATCTTGAACTTTTCTTTTGATCTTGGTCTTTTCTTTTGATCTTTGTTATCATCAAAAACTTATTTGATATGCTTCATGACATAAGCATTCACAATTAGACATTAAATGGTTGATGATCATAATGGGATTGATGAATGAAAAATCTAGGTTTTCCTAGTACCTATGGAGGTTATGGTTTTGATAAGAGCTTAAGGATGTAAAATTTAATTTGGTATAAGGATTAAGAGAAACTTAAGTGGTTAAGTATTGAAAAATAATATTAGATCCAATGAAAGGTAAATTTGGGAGTTTACCACACTAAGGAGGAGCCATTGTTTTGGCTTGAAGCTCCTAAGGTTGGAATTGAATTGTGTGAGACAAAACCTATGTGATTTATTATAAAATGAGTAAGACATAAAATAGAAGTTTTGAGGGTTTCTTACCCTAATGTGAGGCCACAGTTTGGCTTAGATTTTGGGAAATTGAATTGATCCCATGTGGAATAAAAGCTAAGTAATTAGGTATCAAGAGACTAGTGCATAATGTGGAAAGAAATTTAGAACCTTGAAGGCTTGTGAGACTACGGTTTTAAGGGTTAGTTAACCTAAGGATTTTTATAATTGATCAAGACTTAAGTTCTTGGAAATGTTAAACCCTTAGTGGGGAATGGTGATAATCGATGGACCATGAACAAACATTGACGTTGAGAAGTGATTCTATAGTGATGTAAGACCCTATGTGGGGTTAAGTAATTATTGATGGATTTCTTGAGGAAACTATGATGTATTGACATTGATAATAAATTATATACCGTTGTGGTATTGCTTATGATGAATGCATCATTGATGAACATACATGATTGGACATTGTATTGTCATGCATATGTGTTGTCCGTTGGACATTGTTGTAAAGGCGATGTATGCCTAGGAGTTGAATAACACCTATGTGCGGGTACGAATAAACTAAGCGTAGGTGCCATATGTTGTTGGCCTTGGAGGCATCGGGGTGCGGGTGCCTCATCATGGATAGTTAAGAGCTCTTCTGTGCTGTGGGGTAGACCGATGCAAACACACCGACGATCCGGACCGAGACGCTGTCCTATCTCGCGATCAACTGTTGAAGTGCCATGTATAAGCTATTCTTGCACAAATATTTTATGAGATGAAGCACACTATTTTTAAAGGCTAACGATATACTAGCATTACTTCTTGATCATTCACTCTGAAAATGTTGATGTCTAGCTCCATGGAGTAGGATTTGTGGTACCATAATGCATTGTGCATAGTTCATTGTCGGTCTCATAAATTGTTGAGCATGAATGCTTGTGACTGTGAAATTATCTATTCTATTTCTGTTATAATTATCTGGATATTGTACTGATTATTTGAGATATTATGGCGACCTACCTGTTGTTATTGATTCTTACTATTGCTTATAATTGTACTGTTTTGCAATAAATTCTACTGTTACTGTTAATAAATATATGAACTGTATTGCTATGTGGGCGCTTTGCACCGTGTTATTTTTTTTACTACCATAATGGTAATGAAAGATGGGTGTCTCACCTCTTTCCTGTATTTCTGTATTTCTGTTTTATATTTATATTTGATAAAAGATCATGAGGAAAATGAAGAGGGACCACACTTTTGCCGATTGGATTGGGCACCTGGACAAGATTTCTTCGGTTACGTTCGAGTGCAGCTGCGTGGGGGCATTGATGTCTGACTTGTCGACTGGGACGCCTAGCGTCATATGTATATAGGGTTGCGGCTTTATCTGTTAATAGTGCCTATCCCAAGGATTACTACTTTTCCCCTTTAGTGTTTTGTTCTCGCTGTATTTTTATTTGAATATGTAAGTACTATATTTAGTGCTACCTTATTAGTACCTTGTGTTAAAGATGGATGTACTATATATAAAATATGTTTTTTTCCTTCAATAGTTGTATTAAATGGTTGGATAATAAATATGTTTCATTTGAGGCTCCTATTTTCTACTTATATACAATGGGAATAAATTATTTTAAAATTACTGTTGTTGAGACTGTAACACGCCTTGATTTAATAATTGTGGTACAATGACGATTGTGCTGCGGTTACTATATCTAGGTGCGTTACAATTTGTGACTTAGAAACAAATTCTATAAATTTATTTCCCTCAACTTAACAATTTATGCTACTATATGAGTCATTTTAAGCCACTTTTCACACTCAGTGTTGCAACAAAGTGCCTAAACTAACTCTGTTTGTCATAAAAACAAACAAACATGTAAAACAAGTGTTATGCTACCTTTGTAATCATAAACTAGTCTAACATGTTAAAAAGATGATGTTACAAAACACACTTAGATGACAAAGGAAATGAAGTAAAGAAGCAAGAAGGAAGTCAAGTTGAACCCCCAAAACAAGATGAATCACAAGTCAAGGATCTTCCCAAGAAATGGAGGACATCAAGACACCATCCTCTTGACAAAGTAATTGGTAATGTATCAAAAGGGTTAACAACTTGAAACTCTCTTAGAGATGCATGTAACCATATGGTTTTTGTTTCTCAAATTGAACCTAAAGATCTAGATGATGCTATTATTGATGAACATTAGATCTTTGCCATGCAAGAAGAATTAAATCAATTTGAAAGGAATAAAGTTTGGGAACTTATTCCAAGGCCCTAATGATTATTCAATAATTGGCACTAAATGAGTTTTTAGGAATAAACGTAATGAAACAGTAATAATAATAAGAAACAAAGTTAGGCTTGTTGCTAAAAGTTACAACCAAGAAAAAGGAATTGATTATGAAGAAACATATGCTCCCATTACTATATTAGAAGCTACTAGAATGCTACTTGCTTTTGCATGCATCATGGACTTCAAGCTTTACTAAATAGATGTATAAAGTGCTTTTCTAAATAGTTTTATTCAAGAAGAAGTGTATGTGGAACAACCTCTAGGTTTTGAAAATTATAAGTTGCCTAACCATGTTTTCAAGTTGAAAAAAGCCTTGTATGACTTAAAACAAGCTCCTAGAGTTTAGTATGAAAGGTTGAATAAGTTCTTTTTAGAAAGAAGTTTTTTCTAGAGGCAAGGTTGAGACAACACTTTTTATCAAAAACAAAAAGCATGACAAACTCCTTGTGCAAAATCTATGTTGATGATATTGCATTCGGTGCTACTAATGAGTTTTTATGTAAGGAGTTTGTTAACCTTATAGAAAGTGAATTTGAGATGTCAATGATGAGTGAGCCCAACTTCTTCCTTGGATTTCAAATTAGGCAAACAAAGGATTAGACATTCATAAGTCAAACTAAGAATTGTAAGAAGTTGTTTAAGAGGTTTGGAATGGAAAATACAAAGGAAATGGCAACCCAATGAGCACATCTTACTATTTAGACAAGGATGAAGGAGGTAAACCCATAGAAATTACTAAATATAGAGGTATGATTAGTTCACTTCTTTATCTTACCGCAAGTAGGCCTGATATAATGTTTAGTGTGTATGTGTGTAAGTTATCAAGCTAATCCTAAGGAATCACACATAATTGCTGCAAAAAGAATTATGAAATATCTTATAAGCACAACACAAATAGGCTTGTGGTACGCCAATGGTGCCTTATGTAGTTTGGTTAGTTATTCTGATTCCGACTTTGATAGATGTAAAATGGATACGAAAAGTACTAATGAGACATGCCACTTGCTTGGAAGCTCTTTAGTTTCTTGGCATATAAAGAAACAAAATAGTGTGATATTTTCTACGACTGAAGTTAAGTATGTTACAATCGGAAGTTGTTATGCTCAAGTCCTTTAGATGAAACAACAACTTTTAGATTATAGACTCCAACTTAATCATATCCCTATAAGTTGTGATAACACTAGTGTTATCAACTTAATTAAAAATCTCATTTTGCACTGAAGGACTAAACATATTGAAATAAGACATCACTTTATAAGAGATCATGTGCAAAAAGGAGATTGTGTGCTTGGGTTTGGGGAAACATCAAAACAACTAGATATATTTACAAAACTTTTGCCTAAAGAAAGTTTCTTTTATATAAGAGGAGAATTAGGCATAATTGATCAATCATGCATTTGAATGAATGTTTGTGTTTGATGCAATTAATTTTTGATTATTCATTAGAATCCATTACTGACTTGAGCATCGGAAGCTCCTCCAAATTTGTTTTGTAGGTACTTGATTCGTGACTAAATCCCCCAATCTTAAAATGTCATGTTCCTGCTATTGCATATCAATTTCTAGTGTTTTTGGGGATGAATATTCAATAATGAGAAGTGAATATTCAATTATGAAGTGTTATAGTAGCTCATAATTGTGTTTTTTTAATAGGGAATAATTGATTAGCTTGGGTAGATAATCGATTATCATTATGTCAGGAGGCTCACAAAATTTGTGTTAATAGATAATCAATTATGAAAAGGTCTAGTTGATTTTCTAAGAAAATCAGATTCTAAAGAGGAGCCAAATAATCGATTATTGAGATCTAATAATCAATTATTTGTAGGTTATATTAGAAAAATCAACGCCCTTTATCATTTCAAACATAAGCCTCCTTCCCTCTTTTTATCTTTTCTCCTCTTTCTCTTTAGCCCTAACCATTTTTTGCCCCAAGTCACTTGAAACCACCACCAAACACCCATTTTCTCCACTTAAAATCATCTCCACCACAAAACTGCGACCTCCTCACTCACTTGCTTTGTCTCTCCTTGACCAACTCGCGACCCAACCTCAGCCATGCCCTCCTGTTCTTGTCCCAAGTGTGCTCACACCAAGAATGCCTCTAGTGATGCTCAACCTGCTAGCCCATTGAACTTTCGAAGATTCTTCTCATATGCCACTTAAATGCATTACTTTCGGCATCAGTACCTTGGCAAAAAACTAGTTTGATCCAAGTACATGGACCTTCAATTATTCCTTAAAGAAGGGTTCACCTTCCTCTCCCTCCTGGAACATCAACGAGTCCTACAACTTTCCATTCATCACTAGAACTTCTATTCGGAGCTAATCAAGGTATTCTACTGCAACTTTACCATTACGAATGATGAATTAGTTTATGAAGTTAAGGGGCGACAGATTGTTGTAAAGCCTTGAGACTAGTTGGATCTTTTTAGATTACATTATGTTGGGTAGTCATTCTCTGTGAATAGCTATCGGGATTAGGATGGGTATAACAGGCTAATGCACTTTGGGGGATGATTAACTAGGCCGCCTTATTCTTGGAGCATCGTCTCCTCCACTATGCTTATGCTCGCATACTTGTCCCTAGTGGGAGCAACTGTGCTTATCTAGGTGAGGATGGCATCTTTATTCTTTGGGCAATCAAACAGAGGATGCATATCAACCGATCATATTATATTATGGCTATGACAATAGTTTTGATGATAACAAACAAGGAAAAAGTAGACATGCCAAGACCAAGTCCCAAGAACCTTCAAGTTTAACTTATATGATTTAGATTTTGTGTAAAGGTCAAAAAAAATCACACTAGGTTCATAAACTAACTATTAATGAAAAATTATGTTTTTAAGTTGTTAGAAATGTTTTGAAAATCAAGCAAAATGAGTTTTTCAGTGTATGAAAATGTTTTTAGAAACTTTGGGTGCATATGGCTTCTTATGACTCAATGTTTTTATAAATTTAGAAGCCAATAATCGATTATGACATAGTCATGATCAATTATCTGGGCTGGGCAAAATGCCCTGTTTTTCTTGTGCATGCCAATAATCGATTATGTGGTTATCCATAATCGATTATTGAAAATCAATAAGCCATACTTTTAAATCATGTAGAAAATAATCGATTATGCCATTATAATAATCAATTATTTGATTAAAAAAAATTATTTCGCGCCAAGCTATTGATTTGCAATAATCAATTATGATATTCGTATAATTGATTATTACAGGTTTTAGAAACTTAAAGTTTTATATCTATTCATAAATAATCAATTGTAGGATTTAGATAATCAATTATTTGGGTTTCTAAAAGTAGAAATTAACAGCTAGTAACTCGCAATTAATGCTCCTAACCACTCCAACAACTCTTTTAATTCATGGGCTTCAAATACAAGGCTTTGTGGATTTAAACATAGTTGGAGAATGTAACATCCTCTCCAACCTAATGATATTAATCAAGGTTGTATTTACTCAATAAGTATGGTATAAGTTGCTTGATGATTTTAGAAATTACTTGAAATGAATGAAGTGTAAATCTATAACACTGAAAATAAGAAATAGCTTAAAATAATTCAGACTTAGCTTAAATAGTTAAAAGAATGGGAATAAATATAGTAAATTTATTCCTAAGTCATAAAGGATTGAATTGAGCTAAAAAGAATTTTGGAGGATCAGATAAGTTTGTTTGGCATTTTAATGACACTAAAATAATATGTAAAGATTAAAATAATCAGATAAATAGATCAGCAACCCATAGGGGAGAGAGTAAATGAAAAATAGAAGATGAAGATTAATTTGAGAGTAGAAATAGAATAAATTAAATATTTGAGCCCTTCATAATTCAATTCCACGAGATTTACTTAATTCAGGGATGAATAGTAAAACTTAATATCAGATAAAAGTAATTATGGTCATGTGTCAAAGGATAAAATGTCATTAAAAGATAAAATACTTCCAAGTGAATATTTTATTATTTCTTTAAAATATCTCCATCAACTTTATGTTTAGTTTTATGTTTTCTCTATCTCATGCTCTTTTTTCATTCACTTATTTTCCTTATCCTTTTCATTTCCTTGTTCACTCATCTGTTCATTCCTTCTCACTTTCGTTCTCTCTCGAATCTTTCATTCTCTCATCTGTCTCACTCTCGTTCATTCTCTATGGAGGTCGCATGTTGACTGTTAGCTCCTTCTTGTCTAGCCGTCTGTCCACGATGCTGCCTAGTCGTCCGTCCTTTCACGTTGCTGCTCGGCTAGAAAGGAAACAGAAAGGGAGATGAGGGTCAAAGCAAAAACGAAGAGGGAAATCTTAAGCTTGAGGTGGGGGAAAATGTGTTCTTACTTGCTTGATTTTCTTCCTTTTCTAGTTGTTGTTTTGTTGTAAATAGGGGATGAAATTTTGCTATGTTGACCTAGATTGTTATGTTAATTTTCACTCCTTTAAGTTTAACAATGGTTGTTCTTGGTTTTTGAGGTATGAAAACGAGATTGGTGCTGTTATTTGTCATGGGTTCTATAGTTTAACATTTTATTTTCTTCTTTGTGCTGTTAATTTTGGGTGAGAACCAAAATAGATTTTTAGTGGTGATTTGAGTTGATTCTAAGCTTGAGATTCGTGAAATAAGTGTATATGTTAATGTTATAAAATGTTTAAAGTTCTGAAAACTAGTGGAAAGTATGCTTAAATGGAAGCAAAACAGTTTGGAAGACGAAGAGAAGCAACAACATGTGGTTGTTTCTGCTGTAAGGTTCAACAACCAGAATCAATTTCTGGTACTGTCCAACCATAAGGAATTATGAAGGGTGTGGTGAAATGCAATGCAAGGCTAATATATGCTATCCTAGATGGAAACAAGCATGAAAAAAATTCATGAAGAAATAAAAGTTATATAAGATTTTGTATTTAAATATCAAAGGTTGTGACATATGCATGTAGTATTGAAATGGAAAGAATGTCTAATATTGCAATGTATTTTAAGTTTATACCTAGTAATTACTTTTATGGAAGGCAAAGGTTGATTATATGATAATAGGAAATAATGGCATGCTTAAACTTGAGTTGGTAAGAGTTTGGTAGAAAAATGGTACAAGCAATAAAATGTGGCATAAATGCCTAATAGGATGTGATGAAAGAAAGTATGGTTAGTTGTATATTTCTTGGCTAAATTAATTTATAATAGTATTAAAGCCTTTATAATTGATCATCTATTGTTTTATTGATGTTGAATATGAAAAGAAATATAAAGTCTCATTGGATGGTTGCTTGGTGCAAGTTATGGCTGCATTATGTATTTAATGAGGTTTCTTTATCTTAAATTTTTCTAGTGGTTATATATTGAGTTTAAGATGTTATTTTAATGAGAACATGGCTGAATATTTCAAAATATGTTGTTGTCCTATTTTAGAACATAGTTTCTATATATTTATTACATGTATCAGTACTAAACTTTGAATGAAAAAGCTTGTTCTTAAGTCATATGTAGGTCGCGATCATACCCTAAGACAAAGAGAATAAGTCTTTTGATTGTGACTTAAATTATTGCAAATGATATTTAATAATGATTGTAGAGGCATTAAAGCATTTGAGTCTTTAGTATTGATAGAGTTAAAAATGCATGGAATTGTATGTATAATTAAAGTTTGAGTCATTATAGCAAAAACTAGAGATTCCTTTTAATTTAGGTTGTCATGGCCAAACCCTAGTGTATAGGGTTTTTATTAAACTATGTGATTCTTCATAAATTTATATTCATACGATAAATTAAGTGGATTAAAGATATGAAGGGTAATTGATAAATTCAATTGGTCATGTTGACTGAATTGTTATGTAATGGATGAGGTATTCTTAAATATTTAATGTACCTTTGTATGAAAATTGAGCTATGAGTGGTAGTACCTACTAAAGTAATTAAGTGTTAGTAGCCACTAATGTAAATAAAGTGGTAGTAGCCACTAAAGTAATTAAATGGGTCATTGCCCTAGTATTTAAAAATGTAAAGGAACCTACAGATAGTATTACAAGTAGTTGCTATACTGCTCCGTTATCGGTATTTTATATATAAATATATTTAAATGAATGGTTTACATAAAAATGAAAAGACTACATTTTTCATTACGTCACTTTCCTATTTATTATTTATGTAACTTGTTTTAACCATATTAATTGGATTTGTTATGATGTCAAATTTTATAAACTTACTATTGAGAATTATGAATTCTCACCCTAGTTCATTTTATGTTTTCATGATAAATCCAGAGCTAGACTACAACAAAAGTAAATGAAGCGCTAAAGACTAAGTTTAAATTTATATAATTCCATATATTTTCTTAGTTTGTATTAAGTTATGTATTTATATTAATGATTATGTAATTAAGTGTTTGTAATCAATTTTGTAAAAAACTGTAATTTCAAACATATTAGATAGTTTTGTGTTAAAGAGCAAGTTGTCAGATGCATAAAATGTCTTGCTCTCTTACTTTGTTAAGGCTCTATATATGTATGCGTTATATTTATTATACAGGTTATGAGTATGTTTTAAGTTTTATATTTTCATTTTATAAGTGATACCCTTGATTTTATTTACGTACAATATCTAGGATTATGGTGTTACAAAGAACACTCTGAAAAGTCCTTCTTGAACATTCATTGCAAATTATAATAGCCTTTATTTATTAACCCCTGTTTTGAGCATTAAAGTGTGATTATTTGCTACTTATTGGACTTCAATTTATATCATCTACTCTTGTGAGAGTTTTTGTTTATTCTCTCCATCTAAAATTCATTGTAAGAGGGTGATGTATCACTTATGAGATCAAAAGGATGAGTTATTCCTTGTTGTGAAGCTCAAACATTAAGGGTGAGATATCCCAAAAGTATTGTGGGTGATCTTTGATGTAGCTGAACTAGTATAAATTTGGCATTTGCACTCTCTCTACCCTCTCTCTTTTACATTTAAGCAATTCACAGCTTTATGCTCTCTTGTTTAACTTGATTCTT
The DNA here is from genome assembly GCA_029884605.1 of Ormosia emarginata. Classification (NCBI taxonomy): domain Eukaryota; kingdom Viridiplantae; phylum Streptophyta; class Magnoliopsida; order Fabales; family Fabaceae; genus Ormosia; species Ormosia emarginata. The sequence continues at coordinate 9,103,192 of JAQQTP010000074.1, forward strand.
GGCTGGTATTAGTGTGAGAAGTTCTCTTCTCATCTATCTACTCAATTATGAAAATTAATAGTTTCAACAAAGATTGATAAACAAATACTTTTGAAAAAAATTGTGAAAATATTTTACAAACTCAATTCACCCCTCTCTTGAGTTTGAAGTCACTTAATAACATAAATATATTAATTTAAGTTATCATTATTCCCTATATATATTTATTTATTTTCCAATTGAAATTGAATTTAGCAAATAATTTTTGCGACATAATAAACTTATCTTTTAGTCACAACTTAAACATAAATTATAAAAAAGGAACAATCAAAAGAAATTAAATTTTATTTTTTATTCACGTTATTTTTACTTCTAATATTATCATGTGTATCATGAGTTTAAATACAAGTTAATATTACAATTGTTTTCAAGGCAATTTTACTATTATATAAATGATATATAGTGAGATTAATTAATTTCTCCTTTACATTTGAGAAATAATAGCTAATATTTGAATGTTGTTATCATTATTTTCTCTAAGGCAATTTCCTTAATAGGATAAATATAGACTATAGATATAGATAAAGATGTATCGATAGATAACCAATATTTAATAATATATAGTGACATTAATTTCTTCTTTACATTTGATAAATAATAGTTAATATTTAGTAATTAATATCATTAGTCACTTTTAGGGAAATTTTACTAATATATAATATAATATCGATATTGATATAAATAAATATATTTAGATGGGTTTTTCTTATTCATAACTTTATTAATCATTTTCTAACTTAGTTTTAATGATATAATCAATATTTAATATTAGTTAGTGACATTAATTGGCTCTTTACAATTTGATAAACAATAGTTAATATTTAATGATTAAAATCATTAGTTACTTTCAAGGCAATTTTACAAATGTATAATATAACAATAACAATATAGACATTGATATTCATAAATATGTTTAGATAGTTTTTGTTTTTGAACTGTAGATAGATTTTTCTTATTTCTTAATTTTATTTATAATTTTCTAACTTAGTTTTAATTGTATAATCAATATGATTGGTAAAAAAAATTGTATAATCAATATTTAATATTATACAGTGACATTAATTGCTTTTCTATATTTAATAAACAATAGTTAATATTTAGTAGTTGGTATTATTATTTGCTCTCAAGTCAATTTTACAAAAGTAAATAAATATAGATAGATTTTTCTTATTCTACAATTTTATTAATCTTTTTAAAATTAATTTTAATTATATAATGAATATTTACTAATATATAATGACATTAATTTCTCCTTTACCTTTGATAAATAATTTTTAATATTTAATAACTTTCAAGATAATTTTACTAATAGATACAAACATAGACATAGGTTAACCAACAGACAACGGGTCAACTTGCACGAAATGATTATATTTGATTGTTTAATTGACTATTTGAAAGTTGATATACATTAAATAATGAGTTTAGCTTTGATACACTACTGGTATAATTTTTTTTACAATATTATTCAATTTTATACTAATACATCATTTAATAAATTTAATTTTATTAATAATTATATGAGATATTAAATTCATTAAATAATGTAACAACATATCATTTAATATAAGTGTAAAACTTTTTTACATTAATAATAAATTAAAATTAAATTCTTATATAATTTAATTTTTATTTTACTTTTATTTTCGTAAATGGAAAAATAACAATCAAATAAAAAGAAAAAGATTTAATTTTATTTTGACTATGATAATAATTTAACTTTTTAAAAGACTGGCACTAGAAAGGTCGAATAATTACATATCAAATTTAGTTGGTTCTATACGATTTCAAACCCAATTTAGCTGAATCTACATAATTTTAATAGGTTTCACTCACCGCACGTGTCCGTGGAGCTGTATGTTCGGTCAATTTGGGCATAATCATCCACTCTCATAGTAAAATTATTATTATTATTATTTAAAACTAAAACTCTATTTTAGTACATTACATTTGTTTTTATTCTCATTTTAATTCTTGGAATTTTATTTTTCTTTCATTAGTTGATGATATTTTTGAATTTAGTTTAATTTAGTTTCTTTGTCCATTTGTGCACTGCCTAATAAACAAAGATGTTGAAGTATAACATTAAAAATAATGTGATATTGTTATTTACAAATGTGATAATTTAGCAGGAGATACTAAATGAATATATCTAAAATTATGTTATTTCATTCTTCATTTGTTATTAAAAAAATTATCTCATGTTTCACATAAAGATGACAAATAAAAAATAAAACTGCATCCTTTTAAAAGTGTTTATCTAGTCATCTTATGTTAAACTGTTATATGCAGATAATAATATTACATCATCTCTAATAATAATACACTAACATCTCTATTTATTAGATAACATATATAATAGACAAAGGGATAAAATTACATTGAATTAATAAATGTTAGAAACTAAAATGAGAAAAATTAAATGTGAAGTATTAAAGTAAAAATGAAAGCAAATGTCTGGAAGCAAAATAGGTTTTAATCTTTTTTTTTTAAAACTACTTTTAGTAAAGTGAATTTAGGGTCATGGTGTTGACAGTGTTTTTAGGAGAACTAAAATTTTAGGGTCTAGGTAGCAGCCCACAAGCCCTCACGCTGAATAAAACCAATAATGAACCCTAAGAAGGTTCGAATTCCAGCCAACTTACCTGATGTAATTTCTTTTTATCAATTGTGTTAAACATTATTGGCAATCAATGATGTGTTAGACATGTTATTTAATAAATATGACTATGTTAATAATTACTTTTTTTTATAGTCATTAGTATTAAATTAACTCTTCAACATTATTTGAACTAAAAGGCTCTTGTAATAATTTGTCTTTAAGATTTAAATTTTAGTTATTTTTTTAAGAGTACAATTTATTTATTATTATATTTAATTCTTATTGTTAATATTTTTTAATTTCTTATAGTATTTTCTATTTGATAAATAAAAAATAATTTTTTAAAATATAATTAAGTGTTTAAATAATAATTTATCTTAATAATATTATTTTTTTACATAAAAATTTTAAGATATTTAAAATCACGCGTACGAGATTCGAATGCATATCAAAAATCAAATTTTATATAAAACAATTTTTAAATTTTAGTTTTTATTCAAAAACCGCTCAAACCAGCGCGGCTGCCAGCTGTGCGGCTGCTCAAGGTCGTGTTAGGGTTTGCTATTGGACTTCAGTTCTCTGTGCTCTACTCACCGGCGGCCAAACAGTACGGCATTTTGTAGCTTCATGTAAGTTATGCTCTATTTCAAAATTGAGGTTGAGCTTGCCCTGGTAACCTTTTCCCTTTTCGTTTTTCTTTCCTTCTCATCAATGATTTACTTTTGGTTTTCAGACAATTTTACGAACTTTTTTGTGGAGTAAGCTTGATATCAGAATATGGCAGAAGCAGAAGTAGACGTAGAAGAAGAGCGTCTTGAATTCAAGTGGGGCAAAAAGAGAGGAATTGGTGGTAAAAAGAAGGATGTGCAGTTTTACGACTCTTTCACCTTCGATGGTTTGGACTATAAGCTCTTTGACGCTGTGTATCTTCACAAGGAAGGTGAAGCCGAGCCTTACATTGGTAAACTCATAAAAATATGGGAGAATCGTGATAAGTCCAAGAAAGTGAAGGTTCATTGGTTTTTCCGTCCTCGCGAGATTCGAAACTTCTTGGAAGGAAACGAGACGTGTGACAATGAATTGTTTTTGGCATGTGGTGAAGGCCCTGGCCTTGCAAATGTCAATCCTTTGGTAATTGGATTCGGAACTTTTTTGAATTGCTTGTTGAAGTTTCAGTCCTTTGCATTTTCTCAACTGTTGTTTTAACTAGTGACTACTTTCTGGCTAGATCTATGGTTACTGGAGTCAGTTTCTCTTGTTTGGCCCCATTAATAATGTCATTTCTGGTTCATGGTTCGAAATTGCAGACCTCATCAACTGATGCGTCTGCAGTATTGTGGATGCGGAACCCACCGCAATTCTCCGCAATAACAATTTATAACAATTTTAAGCCGTGTTCTTCTTGTTAGAATTGGCTCCCTAGGAGTTCAAATCATATCATTAAGATCAAGACTAGAGGATTTGAGATTTCATTTCATTTTATTTTTCTATTGAAATGGTTGAAAATGTCCTATTCATATTGAAGCGTTGGAATTGTGGTTAGAATTGAATTTCATGATAGGAAGATCTGGTTCGGAGATTAGTATTAGAGAAGTGTAGTGTTGTTGTCATTTTTACTTGAGCCGTATTATGTGCACAGAAAATATGAGTCCAGAAATTTTATAAACCCATCTATTACCATTCACAAATTTCCAACCCCCAAAACAATTTCCTCATCTCCAAATCCAACAGTGATAAAACCCCATCTGTGATATTTCTATGTACAGGAGTCTGTGCAGACATCTTTTCTTTTTTTACTTTATTTTGATTGGGGTTAAAAGCAATAGGTTCATTACCTTATTTTGTGTGTGGGTGTGCGCATGTGTTTCCTATTTGGGGGTAAAAGCTATATGTGCCTTACTTCATTATAATAGTCTCATTTAACTAGTGTTTGCTTTTAATGACCAATCTTCATTTAAGTATGCTATTCAATTTCTCTTGGTTTGGAGCTGACTAGCAACGTCAAACTCTAATTGAATTGGCTATGTTTTTACTTATTTTGGATATCACATCAGGAAGCTGTTGCTGGAAAATGCAATGTTATTTGCATTTCTAAGGACATCAGGAATCCACAACCATCAGACGAAGAACTTAAAATGGCTGAATTTGTATTCTACCGTTTCTTTGATGTTGGGCACCGTAAAATATTGGATAAGATAGATGACAAGATTGCTGGAATTGAAGGTATGTGCTCTTATTTGAAAATTATGCTATAAAATTCTTTATATTACACCTGTCAGGTTAAGGGATTTCTCACACACAGGACTCCCATATGAAATATTTTTTATTACTTGTGCTTTAAGAAATTACCTAAAACTTAGATTTTTTCAAAAGAAGAAAAAATTCCCAACATTCTCCATGACAGCCTCTGCCATAGTATTTTGCAATCAAATTTAGGTTATCATCTTCAATTGTTTAATGTAATTAGAGAGAGATTTGGAGAAATTTGAAAACTGAACTTCTTTCACATCCATGGTGAATTCTTTTGTTGTTTTTTTTGGTCTCCCATGAGGTGTCCCCACTCTCTTTTGGTGTGGGACTAATCCCTGCTTAGGCTTCTGGCGTGTTGCCCTGGCCACAAGTTTCGTCCACATGGAGCTCTATTTGCCAACTGAGTCGCACCTTGTGGTTAAATGTTTTTTCTTGTTTAATAATTAGAATGTTTAATTGTTACTTGGACCTATAATTTATTTTTTAAAACTTGAAATTTCAAATTAATTTGAATGTTTTCTTGTTTAATAAGAATGTCAGTTGTTAGAGCACCAAAAATTTTGTCCCTCTAAACTAAATTAGAGCACTAAATTAATTTGTAAGTGACCCCTCTAAACCATAGGAAATAAGTGTAATTCTATCCAGTTTTAAATTGTTGAAATGTTGAATATCTTATGGAGTTTTTTTTCTCTCTCTCTCTCTCAAATTGTTGCAGTTAAACGTATATTTAACAAATGAGATAGTCAAAAGCTTGTTGGTGTTGTGAAACTTGGTTTAGACTAGAAAGAAGTTAGCAGGAATGCCATGGCAAGTAATGAATTGGTGTCGAGCCAAAAAAATAGTCAGCCAATAATTGAGGTAGCCGACAAGTATGTTGATACATTAGTTACAGAAAATGCTTCAAAAATGGGGAAATAGCTAAACTAGATGATAGATGAGGAACTATATACGCTGAGAAGAATCAAGTATGTTTTCTTGCATGAAGAATCTTTACAGAGTCACCAAATATGGAATGCAAATTTGATTGTTGTACGACGGAAGTCACTTGAAGACTTATTGTTCTAAGTTGTATTGCATGGATTGGTGCTTGCTTGTAATTCTCCCTAGATTATATTCCTTCAAGAATAAATGATGATTCATTTGCATTTATGATATTTAATTATGAAATTTGGTGCCTTTGAATTGATGTAGTTTCATAGATTATGGTATACTTTTCATTTTTTATATCACTTCTTTCTTTGGATATAGTTTACTAGTGTGATTCACTTATTGTTATTAACTCGTAACTTCAAATAACCACTGGAACTCACTAACTCATAACTTCCTATTTGTTTGGTTTTAGTTTATTAATAATGGAGATACTATACTCAAGCTGCTGCTTGAACCATATTAATTTGCATAGATGTGGAAAGGTGCTGTGTGTCAATCAATGTATTCATGCAATATGCTGTTATTTTTAAAAAGTTGTCTCTCTGATATGATTGACCTAGTGTGCTAAATCACATGATATAATTTAGCATGGCTTCAAAGGCAGTTGCACTTCAAAGATGATCTAGGTGTTGGAAATGATATCAGTATTTTTGTAGCATTGGAAATAATAGGATCATAGGAAATAGTTCAATTAGAATTTATTCTTCTTGTAAATATTATATGTATTCATTATTTTATGTGTATAAACACCAAGTTGGTGAGTGCCTAAACCACTCAAACAAATTCACAGAAACCTTTTCTCTAATTTTCTATAAGTCTATTATCAGCTTTCTAAAGTTGGTATTAGAGTGAGTTCGATCCTGCTTTTGCATTTAGTCTCGAAGGTCTGCCATCTGGTTCAGCAGATCCCTAATAGTCCTTTTGTCCCTCTTTGTCACGTGGGTAACTCAGAAATTTCATTTCTGGTCTCTATTCATCAAAAAAAAAAAAAACCTTCAACCATCACTGTCAAATCTGCCCAAAATTTGTAGGTCTCTGTTTAGCAAAATGATCACACTGGCCATCCTAGAGTCCACCGATTGGCTCACCCATGATGCGCTGTTGCCAAAATTTTCATCACGCACCGCCACACGCCATCGCATACGAAGCTTCTTGTCGATGCGTGTAGCCCACGTGTCACCCTCATGGTGTCTGTTCGTAGTAAAGTCGGTGCCGTTTGATCCATCGGCTTCTCCTCTTTGTTTGCCTTATCCGAGCTCACCTTCATATAATTTCACTACAACACTGTTCATGCCATTTTTTTTTTACGAACAAGCAGGTCTAGCACTTGTTCAAAATGGCTTTCATTAACTCTAATTCATGCCAACAACAATTTGGGTCCTCTTCTGGCACAAGAAATTCATCTCCAATGGCTTTCGATTCTGGAAATTATGGTGTTTGTGGGGACCAGGGAGGCAGAGGAAACAAAAGTAGAAGAGGAGGTCAGAAATCTGTTAATGGCTCTCAGACTAAACCCTCTAAATTTAAACTTTCCCTGGCTGATTACCTGGAATATCTTCAATGAAGGCAGCAAAACAAATTCAATCTTCTACTGCCACTACAGTTCATAATAGTAACTTTGCAGTTTGCATCTCTCACTTTGGTAACATTCCAAGTCCATGGATAATTGACTATAGTGCCTTTTATCATATTTCTGGTAATAGTTCTTTATTCAACTCTATGTCCTTACCTAAATTTCTTCACGTCATTATTCTAGCAAATGATTCTAAGGACATTGCCAAAGATATTGGTCATATCTCGCTCACTCCTTCCATCTCCTTAGAATTTGTTCTGTTCATACTTGGCTGTCCTTTCAATTTGATTTCTCTTATGGCCAGCTTACCTGCACCCTTAATTCTTCTCTAACTTTCAATGCTGATTCCTTTGTTATATAGGAACATAGTACAGGCCGAACAATTGGTGTAGGACATGAATCTGTTGGATAACGGAAGTATGGAGGGCAATGGGTTCTTGAGAGAATTTCTAATCTTATTATGGTCTAGTCTTTCTTGGTCAAACAAGGCCTCATACATCTACCTCTATTTATAGAGGATTGGAGATGAGTTGCAATGCATAGAAATTACAAGATTAATTTAAGAATAAACTAATATTTTGGTTCTTGAAAGATTAGTTGACATCAATTTGGTTCGTGAAAGATAGATGACATGAATTTAGTCCCAGAAAGATAGAAAGTGACATCCATTTAGTCCTCTAAAGAAATTGACATCAATTTAGTCCCTCAATAATACAAAATGACGTCAATTAAGTCCCTTAATCATAGATAGTTGATATCAATTCAGTCCCTCAATAGTAGGAAATGACGTCAATTTAGTCCCTCAGTCTCATGATTTGTGCAGAAAAGGATGATTTTAATGTCATTTTCCATGATTGAAGGACTAGATTGGTGTCACCTATCTTTCAGGGATCAAATTGATGTCAACTCAATCTTTCAAGGGTCGAAATGGTAGTTTACTCTTAATGAGTTTAATTTAATAACAACATATATAATTCCTGCATTCATGAATTTCTACACTCATGTATGCCTAGATTCATGTATAACTAGGTTCATGTATGCATACTTCAAGGTGAGCCTTGAATGCCTTATTGTAATCATAAACTCCTAGAATTTTTGACATTACTAATTTCTAACATCACCCCTATGACGCCCCCTCATTCATATAGTTCACATAGCTTGCTTGAATGAACTAAGATAAGCCAGAGTTCATCACAGTCTTACTTTTACTTCCTGTTTAACTACTTTTTAGTTGATTCGTAAACCTTGAACTTAGCTATTTAGCTCTCATGATGAGCTAGGCCGAAAGCCTTAAAAGCACTTAATTTCAATCATAATTATCATTCAATTTTAGGAATGTACTCCAAGAGTCCTTCATGGTTGGACTCTTCCTTTGGCCCACTCTCAGCCCACTGCTCTTCTTTCTACAGTAAACATGTGTTAAAGATTTATCAATACTCCCCCTCAAAAGTTTCATCTTGCACCCAAGATGAAGGTCCGGATAAGTTTCCTGTAAGCAGTGAAAGGAACTTCCACCGGGGTCCTATTGCTTAAAGCATAATGACGAATTTACTTGAAGCATAAGAACTTCCACCTGGGTCCCATGTACCAACTCCTTGAGTGGGGATTGTTTAGTAACATTAATAGAGTTGACATTGAGCCAAAATGCTGCCTCACTCAACCAGTCCAGCCCCAACACAATATCAGTCCCTCTCGGATCAAATAAGATGTTATGGATTTATGGATTACTCCAATGCCCTACACTTTCATCTACCTTCTGTTAATTGATAGCTGCAGGGCTCTCCTCCTTCACCTCTTCACGAGAGATCTCTGTAGATGTTCTCCCATGGTGCGACGCATAAACCAGCTCCAGCGTGCATCCATCCAAAGTCACCATTAGAGCTCCCATCTTTTCACCACCACCTACTGCCTGGTCACCGATGTGGCTGCGTTCGTGACTCCCACAATCAGACAACGTGGGTACTTCCCGACTCGGCTACTAATCCTCTGTCAGTTTGGTGCGATTTGTCGTCGTCTTTTTCTCCTACCCTAAGCTCTTATTGCCACTTTGATGGAAGTCTAGAGCCCATCATAGGTTGCTCTTGCGACTTCTCCAACACCACCTTGAGTTTGAAATGGATGGTTGCTCTTGCGACTTCTCCAACGCCACCTTGAGTTTGAAATGGTGGTCCACAATTTCCATGGACACCCCACCTGCATCATTGCCAATCCTTCAATCACGATGACAATTTTCAATTTGCCTCTTCTCCATTTGTTCCATGAGCGCTGTCAACCTTTCCTCAAACCTTTGCTGCCGAACCAACATTTCCCTGCTTTGCTTGTTCAAATCTTCAAATTGTCACTCTAGAACATCCATTCTCCCCTCCATCCTCATTTGCATCATCCAAGGCTCCCTAGAACAAGAGCTCTGATTCCAATATGATAGGAACCCAAAAATCAGAATATGTTTTATTGAATTTAGAAGTAAAAACAGCCTTCCATGTCATCAATATTGATAGATTACCAGTTCCAGATGAAGGCAGATATAGATTTCTAACTCTCTATAAAAGAACAAGGAAACTGAAAATAGAAAAGAAAGATAATGCAGCACTTCAAGGGTCTGCAAGCTTCCCTGCCCAAAGTTCCCTATTCTCACTCAATTTTCTGCTTGCCTCCTTCACTCTGCTCCCTACCCATTTATATCCCACTTTCTGGTGGTGATACCACAATCATTTGTTCTTACACATTTATTTTTGACTGTTATCAACCTTTTCATTTGTCTTTATTTATTCCTACGCATTTATTCCTGACTGTTAACAACCTTTTCATTTATCTTTTTCTCTGCTGCGAGCTCAGTGGCAGACCATTTATTCCTGGTTGTCAACAACCTTTTCATCTACCTTTCTCTCTGCTGTGAGGGCAGTGGCAGTCAGTCTCTCTTCTAACAATCTTCCTTGGGTCCACTCTTATTCAGAGCCCATTGCTCTTCTTTCTAGAGTAAACATGTGTTGCGGGTCTATCATTGATATCTTAGTGATGGTTCATAAAGAGCTATGCATGAATGAAGAATCCTGGAAGACCCATTTAGTTGCTATTAAGGTTTAGTTGATCGAAAAGTGGATCATTGTGAATGTGAACTTGCTTTTACGGTTAACAACATTTTAAAGTTATACTTTGTTGGCCTGAACTAGTGTAAAATGTGAACCATAGAGCAAATCTAATCCAGCATCCTAGTTATTAATGTTCTAAGAAATATTTACTAGAAAACAGGATCTCAACCTATGAAAGAAATTTATACATGAATTTGCTTCTTAGAATTGATGATTTCAATTAATGTGTCAAATATATTCTGAGCCTGGACACTGAACTTTATTTTAATATTACACCCCAAAAAAGACCAATTCATTTATATAAAAATCATTTTACTGTACATGTATACATTCCTGGTTTTCAATTGCGCAGATACTGACTACTAGAACCAAATTTTGAATATGTGCTGTGAATGGTATATCTTGCTACCCTATGCGTCTGTGTTAGATTTTTATTCTATGAAAGTAATTCACTAATTTGTAAAGCAGTGGAATGGATCTTGATCATGAACCTCCGTGATTTCTCCTCATGATGGAAAGTGAGTGGGAAAGTACGCGCATACATCATGACAGCCAGCTGAAAATAGTTACAGGCCTCAAATCTTTTGATATTTCTCAAGCTCCTCCTAAGGAAAACAACTAAGAATCATTGTGACTGTACTGTGCTGTGCAACTTTGGAATGTTGCCCAACAATGGCATTCACAATTTGAGAAGCTTGTGACTCACCATATAAACAATACATCCAAGCTCTTAATAGCTGGCTAAAGTTATATCTCATTCCTATTGAAAGCAGCCTGAAAGAGAAAATAGCATCACCAAAAGCCCAGAATCTACCAATCCAAGCCCTCCTCCACGATTGGTATGATTATGTTTACAAGCTTCCGACGAGTTTGCAAAATCTGCTATTTCCTCTTTTGCTGCTGCAATAAAGACAATCATACTTTAGCAGGAGGAAGTGATGAAGTTAATGAAGATATGTGAGGAAACCAGGAAGGATTACTTGAGGAAAAACCAAGCATTTAAGGAATGGTACCAGAAGTATATACTTGATGAAGCAGATAATGAAAGAGGAGAGGAAGTAAATCCAAACAATCCTGTCTCAGATAAGCAGTTTGCTGTTGAGAACATCAAGAAGAGATTAGGTGAGGAAATTGAAACAATGTGCTTAGGTGCGAGAGAAGTCAATACGGGGTCTCAAAACACACTTGCTTGAGCTCTCTCGATCATTGTCAGACTATGCTCATGCCTGTGCTGATGCTTATGAGAAACCGAAGTCAATAACACAGGTGCAACGTGCTGCTGCATGTTTTAGCTTTTATTGGTTTGCCAGTCTTTTACTCGATAGATGAGAGACTAATTTTTCTAGATACAGTCAAGCGCCTAAGCATAAATCCCTTTCAACAATGTTATTTCTATACACATGAATCTCAAGATCTAACTCAGAACCATATACTTAAGAGCCTCGAGTCTTTTCTACTCAGATTAACACGTTAGTCTGCATGTTCTAGTTGTAGCTAAGTAAAGGCTTTTATTAATCTCTTTAGAGAATTGTATGTATTTTAAACCAAAGCTATGCTGTAGTCCTTACACAAGTAAGGGTTTTCTAGCTAGTGATGCAAATTCATCTTGTGTGAAAATTTTGACGTAGCTATTTTTATAATCCGTTTTATGCAAGCACGTTGCTTAAGTGTGTATGACGTGCCTTTGAGAAGAATCACATGTAAATTTTCATGAGAGCTGTGCGACGGAGTGATTGGGGAAACTGAGGTCCTAGTCCTTAAAGTAGTTACTAGTGTTACATAATAGTTATTTCTTGGCAACATTAATTTATCCAAGTCATTTTGTTCAAAATACGATGGAATATCAATGTCAGTATGTTTTGAGTAGGTGAAGAGTTTTGCAATATACTAGATGGGATTCACCTTAAACTGCACTTTGAGAAGTCTTTGTTATTTTTCGGTCCAAAGAGAAAAATAAACCTACTTAATTGTATACTATGACTCTTATGTTAGTGACGTTTATCTAAGTAGATGTTTGGATTCGTTTATTTTATTCTTTTAACTAAGCAAAATAAGCTAATAAGAAACACATTTAAATTCCAAAATGCGTGGTCAGATAATTCTGTACATTACCGTTTACTTGGTTTTGCATTATGTGCAGTTGGTAGAATAACTTATAATATTCAGCATAATCCATTTGAATGTAATAAAATTGATTTTCTTACATTCAGAGGACCTTAATGAACAGAGGGACAGAGAGGTAGGCGGCTAGCAAAGGATGACTCTTTCGGCGGTCTTACTTTGACTCATTTCTTTCTAAGCAAATGTTGTTGTTACGTGGGTCTCTTCTAATATTCAAAGGTGCCTAATCAGTTTGAGACACTTGCTTGCTGCCATGTTGGGTGGTCTATGCTAAAAATGATAAGAATGAAGAATGGCACATTTGATAGTGGGACTAAGCTTCAACAACTGGGTAGTTAGGCGTTGGAGAGCGGAGAGCCACTTCATTTGAAGGAAAAAAAAAAAAAAAACCTAAAAGGGAGGCCGATGAGCCCTCCCTCCGTCCTTCCTTGTGGTCCCCAAACCACATTAATATATATCCCACATATTTCAGAAACTGCATCATAATGTCATGTGATATGCTCATATAAGAAGTACTTGAACCTTGCTCCAAAGGTTAAGGATTGGAAGAAAACTTAGTAGTCTTTGCAGATGGATATCAAGAAGTATTGGTTCAGTTCAAGCAGTCCAACAATTCAAAGCATCAGGTTTGGTCGGAGCTACACAAAACCCCACTATCAGAACAGCTATGATGGCCCAAAACCAGTGTGGCAGATGCTTTGGAGAAAACTAAAAAGAGATAAGAAGAAAGTCTTCAGTTCAACTCCTACAGTGGAGGGTATTTATGATCCAGAATCATACTCAATGAACTTTGATCAAGGAACGGGATGGATGGAGCCTGATAACCTCCCTCGTTCCTTCTCAGCTCGCTATGCTGATCCATCTAGGATCTTACCACCAAGACATTTATTAGATTGATGGTCAGAAATGTAAAAACGTGTATTTTCTCTTGATTTCAAATTCCATTTATTTAATATTGTTCCATGACTAAATGTTCTTCATCTTCCTACTTTCAACCCAAAAAAAGAAAAAATGTTGTCCTCATCTCTTTCTCGAGGTATTGATCACATACCTCTTGATTTTCCCTTAGGCTTTTGATGTATGCAACTTACGATATCTAACTATTAGAGAAACAATGATATATATAGAGTAGAAAACGTTCATTATAGCTTCAAAGTTTAAATGATTATCTTTGCTCGTTTCAAAGTCCAAACAGTGAACCGAATAGCATTGAGACCCATAATTCCTCTGTTTTCAACTTAAAATAATAGACCTCGAATTGTAGATCCTCTGATTCTTGTTTCTTACAAATTTATGGCATGGTGTTCTGAAATTTGATCTTAACCTCTGGTTTCTATGTTTATTCTTTCCGGCAATTCAGTGTTCTTGTTTTCCTGAGTTTGACCTCATGATCATAATGAAAGGAAAACGACAGGACAGGAGACCAAAATAATAATAATAATAATAATAATAATAATAATAATAATAATAATAATAATAATAATAAGGCTAGTATATATTTTTAATTCTTACAAATATAATATTTTTTATTTTAGTCTCTCTAAAATTTTTTTGTTGGTTTTAGTCGTTCTAATTTTTTTTATTTTAATCTCTACTGATAATAAGACTCCGTTAAGTGCTTGCATAACAATCGAAGGTTCTATTCATTAATGTCACGTGTCAATAACTTTGTTTGACATGTAAATTTAATGGAGGTTTATTAACGACAAACTAATGATAGGGACTAAAAATAATTTTAAAGGAACCAAAGCTAAAAAAAAAAAATAGAGGGATCATAATAAAAAGTATTGTATTTGGAGGGATAAAAATATATTTAAGCCTAAAAATAATAATAAGATTTGAATGTCAAACTTCTCTACCTTCCTTTCGGCACAAGGAAATGAAGATGTTGATGTAACTCCTCACGCCCCATACTTTAATAAATTCGCCAGTGGAAGATGCGGATAAAATTAAAACAAAGGTTGTCTGGGCATCTTGCAGTGCCTAATTGTTCTTTTCTTACTAGTTTTTATATTCCTTTTGGTGAGGCCAGGAGCATGTTTTCCTGAGACTTGAACTCGCGTCATCATTTCAAGAGATCGAGGTTGCTTAGCACTTGAGTCAGCCTTTGTGGGTTCTGGTCTTTATATTCGCACACAGTATCATAGCTGCTAGCATCAGGAACATTGAACTCCGGTGTTGTGTCGTAAAAACGTGCATCACCAACCTAAAACGGAGTGGAGTTTTCTCGGAAAAGCATTGTAATAATGAATAAAACTTTTATTTATTTGTGGGTTCTTTGAATTTGGCTATATTATGAGCTAATTTGTGTTCCCATTGTACTCAATATACTGAAAATTTGGCCTAAGCACAACATAGCTAGAAAAAAAATATAAATTTTGACCAAATTTCTCTTTTCATTATGTAAAAAATCCAAACAAAAAATATTTTGGCTACCTAACATATTTATAATGCAAAGACGATCCATGTGAAATATTCATGAGATTCACGTAAGAACAAATTTGCTGATTCTGTTGTATTATGCATTTTAAAAAATAAAAATTATAAATAGATAATTATTAATGATTTTTTTATTTGTATTAATGATTTTTTTATATGAGTATTAATGAAATTTTTTTAAAAGCGACTTCTTATAAACTTACATTATTATCATTTATTTCTACTTTATACCGTTAATAATGTAAAAAAGTATTTATTTACGTCTTACTTTTTAAATTGTATCTAATATTAATATTAAATTATCGATTATTATTACAATCTAAACTTAAGTAGGGTTCACATTATAAAAATCAAGTGAGGTAAATATGATTTTACACGGAAAATCATTCATTCACAAGACCACTTGGAATTAGTTCAAATCATTCACACTTGTATAGGGTGTGTTTTGGACCAGTATCCCGGATCCAAACTCAACATGAGCAGCTTATTTTAGTTGGCCTAATCACGACATCTTGTTGGCGTGACCCTTATGATAGTTACTTGCTCACCAAACTGAGCATCTTATCTTAATGGAATCTTTCTTAAATGAGGAAGTTTTGGGATTTTATCTCCTAACAACTACCAATTCTAATAACATATAAACAATATCTCTTCAAATATTACTCAACCTGCAAGCAAAACCATTTTATAAATACGGGGTTAAGCTACTCAAGTATGCATCTACTCTTATATAATTTTCTCTCTTGGTACACGATCTTAGCTTGAGCGTCGGAGTGTCTTGCAGGTACACCATCCCTTTTTTGGCCGCTACTGCCGCCACACCAAGGAGGAAACCACCATCCAACATCATTTGGATGATAAGATCATGTACAACTCTTGATCTGGTTCTGAATCTTGGCACCGTCTGTGAGAAGTGTTAAACTACTACTTCCATCTCCACCATGGTCAATACATGAAAGTAAGCCATTACGAATCAGAATTAGACCACTAACCAAGATCCATGACAGGATGGAGCGGAGACCTCCATTGTCAACCAAAATGAGGCCTTCCATCCACTGTCGCATAATCTTGGGAGATAGCCTCAGAACTAAGCCAACTACCCTACGTCACAAAACCCTGGAAGCAGGATGCACTCCATAGTCAGGGTTCTTCAATAGCAAGATGTGCATCCATAAGATGAAGAACGCCACTAATCACTGGAAGCATCTTCCCATTAGGAGCCCTTAAACTGGGACTACGAGTGTTTGTTGGGTTGGATTGACCTAATGAACTTGAAATACCAAATTGAACTAATTAAATTGGTTTGGATTGGTTGGGATATTCAAGTCTGTTCGAGTAAAACTCGAGCAAATTCGACCCCCAATAGTTCAGTTATCGAGTTTCTTGATTTTGAATTTGAGACCCGAACACCCTACTCGTTGACCCAATGAACTATGTTTTTTTTTTTAATATTACCTGCGTTCTGCCTTAGGTATCAAACTCAAATACCATTCATTCACCCCCAATTCATGTTATGTCACATAACCTAGAAGCCATCCTTAACGGAGCCAACGCCACTCCCTGCGTCGGCTGCCTAATGGTGAGCCTCACCTCAATCACCCCAACCCTAACCTAAGTGCGTTGTGCCCTAGCCTCTGCGTTGCCGTCGTGTCGTTTAGCCCCTGAACTGCTATGCCGTTGTTGTAACACCCCAATTTTTAGAAAATGTACCGAATGTACTGTTTGCTGTTTTTCAAGCTTTCGTGTGAATGACCGTTGTGTCCCTATTTTACTGTTTCTCGATTTCTGCATGAAATACAAATACGTTTATACAGGCTCAAATTTTATTTGGTCTTTTTACGTAATTTGTTTCGAGACGGTAAAATAAAAGTTTTTCCGAGCTACTGTTTTAATTTTTCTGGAAGATATACAGACAATTAATACTGTCTGTAATTTTATTTGAACTTTTTGGATGATTAGCTACGTTGTGGGAAAAAATGAAAAAATGACCATTACGTCCGAACGTGTTGTTTATCTTGTTTTTCTTTGTTTTTAATTGTTTTCTACTTGATTTAGTGTCCAATATTACTGTCTGTGATTTTATATGGACTTTTTGTGTGATTTGCTACGGGACAGAAAAATAATATTTTTCCGGATCGGTAAAATCTGTTTTTAATTATTCAGAGGCGGGGGATCTTACTAAACCCAATTCTGAATGAGCCTAAAATTAATCTTTTAATTTTTAGGATTTAACTGTCAAATAAAATAATTTTGTATTATTATAATATTATTTTATTAGTCAGTATAATTTAGTGACAGTGGACCCGGGAATGTTTTGTGGGACCCACGTTTAGCTAAACCAATTAACTTAGTAGCTTAATTAGACATGATTAGTGGAGGAATATTCTTGAACATGATGATAAGGCTTGATGACTAGGTTATTAGTGACTAAGCATGGTGACTAAGGCTAATGACTAGGTTAGGAGCAACCAATAGGAAACAAGCTTGCTAATCAAGGCTTAATCTTGACCTTTGATGCATCCAAGGGCTTGGATGAAGCCAAGCAAATGTCCACCTTGCATGGCTTGAAGTCTACGGCCATATGGCTTTGGGAGGACCAAAAATCTCTTCTCTTTCATGCAAATCTCTCTTCTCTCTCATCCAAGAACCCTAAACACCATTGTTACTTCCTTTCTCACCTATTCGGCCAAGCTTGATACTACACCATTCAATCACCCAAAATTTCTTCTAACCAAGTTTTCTAAACCTAAACACAATCCTAAGAACATCTCTAGTTGAGAGTTCTTTCAAAATCTTACATTTGAAGCTTGAAAACCTACTTGGAAGTTTGTACCAAGGAGGTGAAATCTCTTGTTTTTCTTTTCTAAATTCTTTTTCAAAGTTCTAAGCCATGATTTATCCATGGTTTAGGTTCTTTTTCAATGGTTAGTAACTTGTAGTTTTTGTTTAAGTTTGTTAGGTTCTTGAAGGAGGAAAACCGTGACCCTAGGAGGAGTGAAAGAATCCATTTGTCTTCATTTAAGGTAAGAGGAAGACAAATCTTATCACCTATGGATGGTAGTAAGAAGATGGAGTTGATTTTGTGATTGTAGAATCCATAAGGATTCATGTGTGTGCTTGTTAGTAGCTTATTTGATGTGGTTGTGTATTTGTTAGTAGCTTTCCTATTTGTTGTTTGTAATAAATTGCATATCTACAAGCTTTAAGTTGCATGTCTATAAGCTTTGATAATATTGCATGTGTTAGAATTGCATGATAAAGTATAGAATGGCATGATAATGTATAGGATGTGAATAACATGTCAAGGAAATGCATGTGTGTTCCAAAGAACACTCCATAATGCCCACGGTTTGTAACCAAATGGGGAACCAAAATGTTCTCTTAATTTTCCTAAAAGGTAAGTTAATTAACCTAGGAGAATTAGCAAGATATTAAGTTGTTTAGATCATGAAAAATGAATTTAGAAATCAAATGGTAAGAATTAGTATTTTGGGCCAACATGCCTAAAATGAATGTATTGATTTCAAAAACCATTTTCTAAAAATGATGGCTAAATGAATTTAGACAATACAATAAGTTTGACATGTATTTATAAGATGAAAAATAATTTAGAAATCAAATACAAAAGGGTTTATGAAATTCGGCCAACATGCCAAAATTAGGTAGTCTTGATTTCTAAAATCGATTCCAAACCATTTTCATTTATAAAGTTGCAATATATGTTAAAAAGAATTTTTCTAAAATAAGTTTTGAAGAAATCAATTGATTAGAATTAATTTAAGGAACTAAAATCAATAATTTTATTGTTATAAAGGAAATACAGTAATCTTTAAGAATTTCTAACATATGGCTCATGCTATATTTTGAAGCATGTTAGGAGTTTTTAAAAGATTAAATTATCCGGTTTATTTAAATAAACAAAGTTTTTACGAAAAATTAGGAAACCATTATTATTAAAATTCTAAACAAAATACTGTCAATTTTTAGTAAAAACGGACAAATAAGATAGAAAAGATGTCCAAAAGACAGTATACGGTATGAAAAATATTACACGTAGTTTAAACGTACTAATTATTATTTCTGTTTATTTAAACAGTGATTTTTAAGGGATTTGGACAAGAAAATGATTTAAAAATCCTACGCGATTGAGAAAACGTATTAAAAATTCTACGCGATTTTAAAAAAAATAGAAAAATATATTTACGCGATTTATAAACGTTTGTAAAAACGACAGAATTAGGAAAACGCGATAAAATTTCTACGCGATTGACCGTTGCTGTATTTATTTTGTGCTGTCGGGAAAATGTGAACCCGTACAGGCTTTTGAGGATTTTTCGCTGTCGGGAAAATGTGAACCCGTACAGGCTTTTTATTTTTCTGCCATTGAGGGCATATTTTTATCTTGAGGGTATCTTCGTAATTTCATATTTTTGGAATTATGTGTTGAGTTTATGCCAAATTTTTGGTGGATTGGTTGACGAGACGAATCACATCGTGTTGTCGATGCGATAAATGTAGTGTGGTTCATTGTTCTAATGGACTTGGAGACGTTAGTGTACGGTATCCCATATGTGGACAGTTAGTAGCCCCATTGTGCCGTGGTAAACCGATAGCACACTAATGGACTCGACACGCACTATATTTAATCGAGATTTGTAAAGTCTAGTAGTACATTTGCTCGTAGTGACACAACGTGAGCAGGTGAACTACACCACGCCTGGATGATGGATTCCTGTGATGTGGTGCTATAGACGCAACGTGTGACCGCGCAATAGTTGGTTGGGTAGCCGTGGTACTAATAGATTTTTGCGAGTCATTCTCTCTGATATCTTTATGTGTTTAGCTCCATGGAGTAGGATCGTGTCTTAGTATATATATGATTATATCTTGGATATTATTTTATTTTCTCTATCTATCTTTATCTGGTAATTATTATGATGGTTGTCTATTTCTTATTTTATTCTATCTGTGATATTGTCTTATCTGTGTTTTTATCTGTGTTATATTTTATCTGTGATGTTATGTATTGTTAGGATATCTAAATCTTACTCTATTATGTTATTATTTCTGTTATAGCTTTTCGTATTGCATGAACTATATATTTGTTGTTTGTCGTCTTCTTATTGGCCATGTTTATGATGATTTTAGATTGTCTTACCTCTTCGTTGTATATATTTTCTGTATATTTATTTTACGCGGTAAAGACTTTGAGGAAGAGGAACAGCCTCTTGAGATTCTGTATACCGAGGAAGAAGAAGAACAACAAGAGGAAGATCAGTTTGACGATCAAGAACCATCTGATCATCCATATCCATTGGATTGATTTGATTGGGTATGGCGATACCTAGATTTCTAGGGTTTGTACAGCTAGAGTTTCATAGAGGATCGTTAGCTTGGCATCTGCGAGGAGACCGAGACTCGTGGACGTATGTAGGACGGCCGACCGTGACCTTACGTCACGGTTTGATGGAGAGCCGGTTATGACTACTACTGTATTTTTACATTTAGAGTTACTTTTATCTCTTAGGCGTCATTTTGGTGGTATGACCACTGAGCCTAGTGAGATTAGTATCGTATCGCGCGCAATCTCGTTATCGCCGAGTGTCGAGACATCCAGGGATATTTGTCTCCGATGATCATTTTCATGTTGAGAGTGATCCTTCGAGGATTAAATATGCATGATATTTTTTTGGGCGCGTCGTGTATGTATGTATATATTGACTCTTTTCTTGTCTTTCGTTCTTGTTTTTGTTTAAATATTTGTAATTTTAGTTGTAAATTATTTGTACAACTTATAACTTAAATCATATGTATATTATAAGTAATGTTGTTTTGTTTATTTGCTATTTCGCATATTTTATTTAACAAATATTCTGTTTATCAGGAATTATCTTACAATATATAATATTATTTAACAAATGTTTTACAACTTGGGTAGATTTTATTTCTCTTTCTTTTATTTTCTTTTATGTGTGACATCCTCCAAAGGGGTGTTACAAGAGTTGGTATCGAGCCCAATGAGTCTTTTGGGGTTGTGGTTGGGTCTGCCGTTTTTGTTTGTCTTGTGTGCTTCTCTCAGTGATTTATATCCTTTCGGAAGTATCTAAAAGGATGTATCCGATTTTGTTTTGTTATGTTTGAAGAAAGAAGATGGTAGAGGCGAGAGGACGTGCGAACGTGAATCGTAAGGTTGACCCTATGATTGCTACTGCTGAAGCTATGCGGCAGATGGCTGAAGTGATTACTCAGCAAAATCTGAGAGCAGCTCAACAGCAAGATGCTACGGCTGATGCCCTGAATTTATCTGAATTTAGGCGCCACAATCCGCCACAATTTAAAGGCGAGGTTGATCCAGAGAAAGCAAGTCAGTGGATACAAGACCTAGAGAGAATCTTTGAAGGAATGAGATGTGCAGATGATAAGAAGGTGACTTATGCTGTTTTCATGCTGAGAGGAGATGCAGAACATTGGTGGAGAGGAACCCGCCGAGTTTTACAAGCTGAGGGGATGGAAATTACTTGGGAGGTGTTTTCTAGTGTTTTTCTGGATAAGTATTTTCCTGCGAGTGCTAGGCATGCCAAAGAGATGGAATTTCTTAGTTTGCGACAAGGGAATATGACGGTGAATGAGTATGCCACAAAATTTGAGAGTTTGTCTCAATTCTCAGATTATGCTCAAACTCGGCAAGATGATGTGTGGAGATGTCGAAAGTTTGAATCAGGTTTAAGAGTGGAACTGAAACGAGGAGTGCTATCCTTGGGAATAACTCAGTTTCATGCTTTGGTGGATGCATGTGCACGACTTGAGGAGCTTGAGCCGTCGCGAGATCAAAGGAATCGTAACTTTGGACCGACAAGGTTTCAAAGAGGTGGAGGTAGCAATACAAATCGGTTTCAGCGTAAGCCGTACTCTAGACCACAAGGAAATCAATCTCAGCGACCGCCAGTTGGAGGAAGTGTACGCGGTAGTGGAGCAGGGCAAAAGGTGGTGTTTACGCCAACGTGTTTTAAGTGCGGTAAGAAGGGCCATATATCTCCAGATTGTACAATCAAGGGGACGGTCTGTTTTAACTGTGGACAGCCTGGACATATGTCGAAAGATTGTACTCGGCCAGAGAAAAAACCTGTTGTTCGGTATGTTAGAGCTAATCAGCAAAAATCTAGAAGTACTCAACCAAGGTCAGGAGGATGAGTATATACAATGATGGGATCTGAGGTTTCTAAGTCTGATGATCTTATTCAGGGAGAAGGAGACATTGGAGGTAATCTTCTGACTGTGTTGTATGATTCTGGTGCTACACACTCGTTTATTGCCTATGATTGTGTGGAAAGACTGAAGTTGCCTGTGTCTTCTCTGAATGTTAAATTGAGTATATCTACGCCAACTGCTAAACCTGTTATTACATCTAAGATGTGTTTGGATTGTCCTGTTGTTGTGAAGGGCCGTCTGTTTATAGTCAACTTGATTTGTTTGCCTCTTATTGAGATAGATGTAATATTAGGGATGGACTGGTTATGTTCTAACCATATCCTTATAGATTGTGCAAGTAAAACCATAGTTTTTCCTAAGGAAGAGGAGTCTGGATTCTTAACGGCTGTTAAGGTCAAGTCTTTGTTAAGAGACGGAGCGCAGGGATATATGGTATTATCTTCTCTAGAAGTTAAGAATGAGAAAGATGTGAATACTATTCCTGTTGTTAACGAGTTTCCAGAGATTTTTCCTGACGACGTACCTGGTTTGCCGCCTGAGAGGGAGATCGAGTTCTCAATTGATTTAGTACCAGGAACAGGTCCTATCTCAATTGCACCGTATCGTATGTCGCCAGCAGAGTTGGAGGAGCTGAAAAAGCAATTGGTGGAACTGTTGGAGAAAGAGTTTGTGCGACCTAGTGTTTCCCCATGGGGTGCGCCAGTGCTTTTGGTCAAGAAGAAGGACGGAACGTCTCGGCTTTGTGTGGATTATCGTCAGCTGAACAAGGTGACTATCAAGAATAAATATCCGCTTCCAAGAATTGACGACTTGATGGATCAGTTGAAAGGAGCTGTGGTATTTTCCAAGATAGATCTGAGATCTGGTTATCACCAGATTCGTGTAAAAGGGGAAGATGTGCCGAAAACTGCTTTTCGAACTCGTTATGGACATTATGAGTATCAGGTAATGCCATTCGGAATGACGAATGCTCCTGCCATATTTATAGATTATATGAACAGGATTTTTCGTCCTTATTTAGACAGATTTGTTGTTGTCTTTATCGATGACATTCTGATCTATTCTCAATCGAAGGAAGAGCATGCTGAACATCTTGGTGTTGTTCTTCGGATTTTGAGGGAGAAGCAGCTGTATGCGAAATTGGCTAAGTGTGAGTTCTGGTTGGAAGAAGTCCAATTTTTAGGTCACGTAATTTCTAAAGAAGGTATTGCGGTGGACCCATCAAAAGTGGAGACTGTTTTACAATGGGAAAGACCTAAGACAGTAACAGAAGTTCGAAGTTTTGTTGGACTTGCTGGTTATTATCGGAGGTTTATCGAGGGTTTTTCCAAGATTGCTGGACCACTTACGCAGCTTACGAGGAAAAATCAAGCTTTTGAATGGACGGAAGAATGTGATGCCAGTTTTCAAGAGTTGAAGAAGAGGTTAACGACTGCACCTGTGTTGATCTTACCGGATTCGAAGAGATCTTTTGATGTGTATTGCGACGCTTCTTATCAAGGGCTAGGATGCGTATTGATGCAAGATCGGAACGTTGTGGCATATGCTTCTCGACAATTGAAGGTTCATGAGAGGAATTATCCAACGCACGATTTGGAATTGACCGCTGTGGTTTTTACTCTAAAGATATGGAGACATTTTCTCTATGGAGCAACGTTCAACATCTTCAGTGATCACAAGAGCTTGAAATACTTGTATGATCAGAAAGAGCTGAACATGAGGAGCGGAGATGGTTAGAATTCCTGAAAGATTATGATTTTCAACTGTTGTACCACCCTGGCAAGGCGAATGTCGTGGCTGACGCCTTAAGTAGAAAGATTATCAGTGCTTCTGCTCTGATGATCAAGGAAAAGGAGCTCATTGAACAGTTTAGAGATGTGTGGTCATTTGTTGAGTTGAAACCGGGGAAGATCTGTATTAACATGGTTACTATCTCGAGCGAGCTGATGGAAGACATAAGGGAAAAACAGAATGCCGATGAATTTTTGCAAGGAATAAGAGAACAAATAAAGCAAGACGAGACAATAGAGTTCAAAGAAGGAACCGATGGAATTATGAGGTTTCGGGGTAGAGTCTGTGTTCCTCGTGGACCGGGAGCCGAGGCGATATATTGTGGAACATGCCCATACTAGTCTATTGAGTATGCATCCAGGCATAACAAAGATGTACCAAGACTTGAAGAAGTTATTCGGTGGCATGGATTGAAGAGTGATGTTATTAGGTGCGTGTCAACTTGTCTAGTCCGTCAAAAGGCAAAAGTGGAACATCAAAGACCATTTGGAATGTTACAACCGTTATCTATTCCGAGAATGGAAATGGGATAGTATATCGATGGATTTCGTTACTGGTTTGCCAAAGACGAGGAAAGGTCATGATTCGATATGGGTTATAGTCGATAGGCTTACGAAATCGGCTCATTTCTTACCAATTAATATTAAGTATTCATTGGAAAGATTAACCCAGTTGTACATCAGTGAGATTGTCAGATTACATGGTGTACCTACATGTATAGTTTCTGATCGAGATCCGAGGTTTACGTCAAGGTTTTGGCGAAGTCTGCAAGAAGCTATGGGAACCAAGTTGCGGACTGAGTTCAACGTATCATCCACAGACAGATGGTCGACAGAGAGAACTATACAGTCTTTGGAAGATCTGTTGCGTGCTTGTGTTTTAGAACAACGAGGAAGTTGGGATGAATTTTTATCTTTGATAGAATTCACCTACAACAATAGTTTTCACTCAAGCATCGGAATGGCACCTTATGAAGCATTGTATGGAAGACTATGTCGAACACCGTTGTGTTGGTATCAAGATGGGGAAAGTATGACTATTGGACCCGATCTTGTACAACAGACTACGGAAAAGGTAAAGATGATACAAGAGAAGATGAAGACGACGCAAAGCAGACAGAAAAGTTATGCGGATAAACGAAGACGACCTCTTGAATTTGAGGAGGGTGAGCATGTGTTTCTAAGAGTTACTCCTACGACTGGTGTCGGAAGAGTTATTAAGTCTAAGAAACTTACTCCTAAGTTCATTGGACCATATCAGATTATCCGACGTATAGGTCCTGTAGCGTATCAGATCGCTATGCCGCCGTTTCTATTGAATCTGCATGATGTGTTTCATGTGTCTCAGTTACGAAAGTATATACCAGATCCGACGCATGTTATACAACCAGATGACGTACAGTTGAAGGAGAATTTGACTTACGAGACTTTACCGTCGATTGAGGACGAGAAAGGTAAAGCGACTTCGAGGGAAAATGATCGAGCTAGTGAAGGTCATATGGAATGATGTGACGGGTGAAGCTACCGGGAGTGGAAGATAAAATGAAGGATCAGTATCCTCATTTGTTTTGAGGAACAGCGAATTTCGAGGACGAAATTTTTATTTGTTGGGGAGAGTTGTAACACCCCAATTTTTAGAAAATGTACCGAATATACTGTTTGCTGTTTTTCAAGTTTTCGTGTGAATGACCGTTGTGTCCCTATTTTACTGTTTCTCGATTTCTGCATGAAATACAAATACGTTTATATAGGCTCAAATTTTATTTGGTTTTTTTACGTAATTTGTTTTGAGACGGTAAAATAAAAGTTTTTCCAAGCTACTGTTTTAATTTTTCTGGAAGATATACAGACAATTAATACTGTCTGTAATTTTATTTGAACTTTTTGGATGATTAGCTACGTTGTGGGAAAAAATAAAAAAATGACCATTACGTCTCGAACGTGCTGTTTGTACTGTTTTTGTTGTTTTTAATTATTTTCTACTTGATTTAGTGTCCAATATTACTGTTTGTGATTTTATATGGACTTTTTGTGTGATTTGCTACGGGGCAGGAAAATAATATTTTTCCGGATCGGTAAAATCTGTTTTTAATTATTCAGAGGCGGGGGATCTTACTAAACTCAATTCTGAATGAGCCTAAAATTAATCTTTTAATTTTTAGGATTTAACTGTCAAATAAAATAATTTTGTATTATTATAATATTATTTTATTAGTCAGTATAATTTAGTGACAGTGGACCCGGGAATGTTTTGCGGGACCCACGTTTAGCTAAACCAATTAACTTAGTAGCTTAATTAAACATGATTAGTGGAGGAATATTCTTGAACATGATGATAAGGCTTGATGACTAGGTTATTAGTGACTAAGCATGGTGACTAAGGCTAATGACTAGGTTAGGAGCAACCAATAGGAAACAAGCTTGCTAATCAAGGCTTAATCTTGACCTTTGATGCATCCAAGGGCTTGGATGAAGCCAAGCAAATGTCCACCTTGCATGGCTTGAAGTCTACGGCCATATGGCTTTGGGAGGACCAAAAATCTCTTCTCTTTCATGCAAATTCTCTCTTCTCTCTCATCCAAGAACCCTAAACACCATTGTTACTTCCTTTCTCACCTATTCGGCCAAGCTTGATACTACACCATTCAATCACCCAAAATTTCTTCTAACCAAGTTTTCTAAACCTAAACACAATCCTAAGAACATCTCTAGTTGAGAGTTCTTTCAAAATCTTATATTTGAAGCTTGAAAACCTACTTGGAAGTTTGTACCAAGGAGGTGAAATCTCTTGTTTTTCTTTTCTAAATTCTTTTTCAAAGTTCTAAGCCATGATTTATCCATGGTTTAGGTTCTTTTTCAATGGTTAGTAACTTGTAGTTTTTGTTTAAGTTTGTTAGGTTCTTGAAGGAGGAAAACCGTGACC
The DNA here is from genome assembly GCA_029884605.1 of Ormosia emarginata. NCBI lineage: Eukaryota > Viridiplantae > Streptophyta > Magnoliopsida > Fabales > Fabaceae > Ormosia > Ormosia emarginata. Next base: position 9,130,157 of record JAQQTP010000074.1, read on the forward strand.
CTAGGAGGAGTGAAAGAATCCATTTGTCTTCATTTAAGGTAAGAGGAAGACAAATCTTATCACCTATGGATGGTGGTAAGAAGATGGAGTTGATTTTGTGATTGTAGAATCCATAAGGATTCATGTGTGTGCTTGTTAGTAGCTTATTTGATGTGGTTGTGTATTTGTTAGTAGCTTTCCTATTTGTTGTTTGTAATAAATTGCATGTCTACAAGCTTTAAGTTGCATGTCTATAAGCTTTGATAATATTGCATGTGTTAGAATTGCATGATAAAGTATAGAATGGCATGATAATGTATAGGATGTGAATAACATGTCAAGGAAATGCATGTGTGTTCCAAAGAACACTCCATAATGCCCACGGTTTGTAACCAAATGGGGAACCAAAATGTTCTCTTAATTTTCCTAAAAGGTAAGTTAATTAACCTAGGAGAATTAGCAAGATATTAAGTTGTTTAGATCATGAAAAATGAATTTAGAAATCAAATGGTAAGAATTAGTATTTTGGGCCAACATGCCTAAAATGAATGTATTGATTTCAAAAACCATTTTCTAAAAATGATGGCTAAATGAATTTAGACAATACAATAAGTTTGACATGTATATTTATAAGATGAAAAATAATTTAGAAATCAAATACAAAAGGGTTTATGAAATTCGGCCAACATGCCAAAATTAGGTAGTCTTGATTTCTAAAATCGATTCCAAACCATTTTCATTTATAAAGTTGCAATATATGTTAAAAAGAATTTTTCTAAAATAAGTTTTGAAGAAATCAATTGATTAGAATTAATTTAAGGAACTAAAATCAATAATTTTATTGTTATAAAGGAAATACAAGTAATCTTTAAGAATTTCTAACATATGGCTCATGCTATATTTTGAAGCATGTTAGGAGTTTTTAAAAGATTAAATTATCCGGTTTATTTAAATAAACAAAGTTTTTACGAAAAATTAGGAAACCATTATTATTAAAATTCTAAACAAAATACTGTCAATTTTTAGTAAAAACGGACAAATAAGATAGAAAAGATGTCCAAAAGACAGTATACGGTATGAAAAATATTACACGTAGTTTAAACGTACTAATTATTATTTCTGTTTATTTAAACAGTGATTTTTAAGGGATTTGGATAAGAAAATGATTTAAAAATCCTACACGATTGAGAAAACGTATTAAAAATTCTACGCGATTTAAAAAAAATAGAAAAATATATTTACGCGATTTATAAACATTTGTAAAAACGACGGAATTAGGAAAACGTGATAAAATTTCTACGCGATTGACCGCCAGTTGTATTTATTTTGTGTTGTCGGGAAAATGTGAACCCGTCATGGCTTTTGAGGATTTTTTCATTGTCGGGAAAATGTGAACCCGTATGGCTTTTGAGGACTTTTTTTGTCGGGAAAATGTGAACCCGTATGGCTTTCTATTTTTATGCCATTGAGGGCATATTTTTATCTTGAGGGTATCTTCGTAATTTCATATTTTTGGAATTATGTGTTGAGTTTATGCCAAATTTTTGGTGGATTGGTTGACGAGACGAATCACATCGTGTTGTCGATGCGATAAACGTAGTGTGGTTCATTGTTCTAATGGACTTGGAGACGTTAGTGTACGGTATCCCATATGTGGACAGTTGGTAGCTCCGCTGGGCCGTGGTAAACCGATAGCACACTAATGGACTCGACACGACTATTTTTAATTGAGATTTGTAAAATCTAGTAATTAATTTGCCTTGTAGTGACACAACGTGAGACAGTGAACTACACCACGCCTGGATGATGGATTCCTGTGATGTGGGGCTATAGACGCAACGTGTGACCGCGCAATAGTTGGTTGGGCAGCCGTGGTACTAATAGATTTTGCGAGTCATTCTCTCTGATATCTTTATGTGTTTAGCTCCATGGAGTAAGATTGTGTCTTAGTATATATATGATTATATCTTGGATATTATTTTATTTTCTCTATCTATCTTTATCTGGTAATTATTATGATGGTTGTCTATTTCTTATTTTATTCTATCTATGATATTGTCTTATCTGTGTTTTTATATGTGTTATATTTTATACGTGATGTTATGTATTGTTAGGATATCTAAATCTTACTCTATTCTGTTATTATTTCTGTTATAGCTTTTCGTATTGCATGAAGTGTATATTTGTTGTTTGTCGTCTTCTTATTGGCCATGTTTATGGTGATTTTAGATTGTCTTACCTCTTCGTTGTATATATTTTCTATATATTTATTTTACGCGGTAAAGACTTTGAGGAAGAGGAACAGCCTCTCGAGATTACGTATACCGAGGGAAGAAGAAGAACAAAGAAGAGGAAGATCGGTTGACGATCAAGAACCATCGATCATCCATATCCATTGGATTGATTTGATTGGGTATGGCGATACCCGGATTTCTAGGGTTTGTACCGCTGGAGTTTCATGGAGGATCGTTAGCTTGGCATCTGCGAGGAGACCGAGACTCGTGACGTATGTAGGACGGTGACCGTGACCTTACGTCAACAGTTTGATGGAGAGCCGGTTATGACTACTACTGTATTTTTACATTTAGAGTTACTTTTATCTCTTAGGCGTCATTTTGGTGGTAACCACGGAGCCTAGTGAGATTAGTATCGTATCGACTGCGCGATCTCGTTATCGCCGAGTGTCGAGACATCCGGGATATTTGTCTCCTGATGATCATTTTCATGTTAAGAGTGATCCTTCAGAGGATTAAATATGCATGATGTTTTTTTTTTAGGTGCGTCTGCGTATATATGTATATATTGACTCTTTTACTGTCTTTCTTTACTGTTTTCGTTTAAATATTTGTAATTTTAGTTGTAAATTATTTGTACAACTTATAACTTAAATCATATGTATATTATAAGTAATGTTGTTTTGTTTATTTGCTATTTCCGCATATTTTATTTAACAAATATTCTGTTTATCAGGAATTATCTTACAATATATAATATTATTTAACAAATGTTTTACAACTTGGGTAGATTTTATTTCTCTTTCTTTTATTTTCTTTTATGTGTGACATCCTCCAAAGGGGTGTTACAGCTGTCATGCCCTTCCTATGCGACACTGTGAGTTGCTGCGACTACAGTTCCATGGATGACCTTGTGTGGCACCATTAGTCTACGACACCCTTTGTATAAGTTTGCCTCTTTTCAGTTTTTTCTTCATTCACTCACCTTCCAAATGTTTGTAAATGTATTTCAGTGATTTCATACATTTGATTCGTCAATTTTGGGGTAAGTGAGATGATTGTATTATACATAACAAAGTATGTCAATGGCTTTTTCTTGTTGGCTACAGGAGATGATTATATTATGTATTTAAAAATCTAATTTTCGATCCCATTCTTATTGTGTTTATTGTACTGGGCAGAGAAATGACTCGAGAAATGCCTTACGATTATTATTATTATTATTTAAATGAATAACCTGATAAGTTGAATCGAAACAACCCAATCTAAATCGAGTTGGTTTGGTTCAGGTTGACTAGCAAAACATTCATAAATATGAATCAACCAAACCGATAAAATTTGATCAGTTTGGTTTTGTTCTCCCCCAAACCTAACTCGTGAACACCATAACCGAGACTTAATCGACATCATCCTGCATCAAAATAAGAAATTAGAAGAGCAAGCAAGACAGATCGCGGAACTCCAAAAGGGGGTCCATGTTGAATAGGAAGATGAAAACAATCTCGACCACAACGATTGGATCGTGCCCATGATCCACAAGGAAGGACTAGAACTTATCAATCGGTAACCATTTATGGTATCAGAACCCGAAAACCAACTTGGTGAGGTGTACCAGTTCAACCATCCCTTCTTGGACTTTATCATAGGAGTCCAAGTCCCAAAGGGGTTCAAGTTCCCAATATATATTGATTTGGATAATGGCACAACGAACCCCTAAGAACACAAGCATTTTCACCTCGTCTATGTTGTTCTATGGGGGCCATAGATCCCATATTGTTTCGTGTCTTTCCTTCAACTCTAAAGATAGCTGCCTTAAGATATTTCTTCACCCTGCCTTTGAGGTCCATCAACCAGTTTAGTAAGTTAGCTTTGAAATTTTTGTTGCACTTCACAACAAGCAAAATGCAGCCAAAAACTTTGTACAACCCTATTAATTTCAAGCAGAGATGAGACAAACCACTCCGAGACTTCGTGGAAATGTTCTAGATAAAGCGGTCGCTATTTATGCTATCATAGCTGACCTCCACCTAGGGCCTTAAGTATGTCACTTCTAAAAATGCATAAAAATAAAAACCTATAATAACTTGTATAGTCATTATAGAAAGTCATGAATGATAAAAAGATAATATATACATATATCACTGGCTAACAAGCCATATTGTATACATAAGCTTTTACATATGACCAAAAAAGTACAAATATACAAACTAGCTCAAAAAGAAATAAAGCTATTGAACTAAGCCTTCTGCTTCTTCTTTTTGCTATTCTTTCCTTCTTAGGGACTTCACCTAGATTTACATGAAACACACAAGAGTGAGAAATCATAATTTCTTAGTATTAGCATACCAAGACCAGCAGTTAATCAATTACAATTAATTAATGAACTGAACATATATTATTACTCTATGTAAAGGAATATTCAAGAATCAACAATACTAAAGAATCGCTAATACAATCTTAAGATACTATTGATCAAACAACCAATCAATCAATCGATCAAGCAATGATAATTGCCCATACAATTGTCAACAATGCAATGCTTTATGTTATGAGGTATGTTTATGCTCAAACAAAGTCCTAATATAATGATTGTGCAATGCTAATGCAGGTTTTAAGTTTTGAATACACAAGTTACTCACTTATTTCCCAAGAACATCCATTCGTTGTATTTGCCTCAGTAGGTAGGCAAAAGAGCCTTCACACTACCTAGTAATAAGTGGATTCCTTCCTCTCACAAAGTAAGAGTACTGCTACCACCCCTATACCAATAACCCTGACTATACAAGCATAAATGCAAGGAGAATCTTGATTTAACACCTTGTTTTCAAGTCACATGGTTGTGCACACCATTTAAGGTCATAATACAAATGAAATTATTAAATACCAAGTTTGAAAACCAAACATTCAAGCCACATTTTAAATACTAGTATGTAGGAATCTTAGCCTCACTTATCGAACAAAGTAGTAAGAATCACATAACTAGTATTCTCATATCTAGAACCTCACATTATTACTTCACAAATGATTTCAAAACAAACTTATGTTGTGTAAGGTATTAGATACAATTCCTAAGGCATTCTATCACAAAGACTTGCCTAAGGTTTCACAACTTTTAGATATATGCCAAGTGGTTAATCTCTCCAAGAATTACCCTCATTAGTGCCTCAACACACTTAGGAAAACATATAAGAATGATCCAAACACTTAGGAACTTCCAAGGATATCAAAAACACATTTTTGAAGATTCTGGCAAAAACACGGGCCATGTTTGAAAACATGGCCCCCCTCGTGTCTTGCTTTGTTAGCATAATTCATAGGATTGAATAGGCAAAGAGAAACACGACCCCCCCCCGGTGTCTGGAAACATGGGCTGTGTTTCTGGAACAGACACACTGCAGAAAATTCTGCAAAACCGTGCCACTATTCCATTGGCCAAAAATATGAGATTTGATCACCTCAAATTCATTTCTTGATGATTTTAAGTCTCAAACAAGTTTACAAACATGAGAGAAACATAAAACACTAATTGATTTCACCAAAAATGGATCAAATCACCAAATCACTCATCCAAACCCCTAAAATCAACACTTAGAGCATTTTAGGTCCAAATGGAGAATTTTCAATTTCTAATCCAAACTTTTAGCATGAATAAGTCATAAACTACATTTAAAACTTATCCAAGCAAGAAAATCACTTCAAACATCTCAAGAACTCATTTTGGCATATTAAACCTCAAATAAGCCTAACATGAAAGAATGAGAAAAAGATGAAGTTTCAACTCAAAAACCCCTACCTTGATCTCAACAAGCTGCTATGATGATGGAGATGATGATGGAAAAGATCACAAGTCTTCAACCTTTCCTTTTCCTTTAGTTTTCCTCTTCTTTCTTTCCCTTTTTCCTCCTTGTTCTTCTTTCTCTGCAGCTTCTGTTTTTCAACCATGAGAGAGATGAGAAACAAGTGAAAAATTGAAAGAAAATATCACAAAAGGGGGTCAAGGAAGTTGGCTGGTAACTATGGAAGGTTATAAGCCTTAGGTTACTATATTGATAATTCTCGATTTGCTAAAAACACTTAACTTTATCTAAATCAAGATTTTCAAGTTCCAACAACTTTAAAATAAATCATATGATTCATCAAAATTATTATTGCGCCAAAACCATCATTTTCCATATCTGTGACTAGTCATTCTGACATTAAAACACACCCAGTATACTTAAAAATATCAAACTGACCTTGAAAATTCTTAAACTTTAACCACATCACATAATACACATTTGTGACTTAGAAATAAATTATCTACATCTATTTCTATTAGCTAAGCCATTTAAGCTAATATCTAGGTTATTTTAAGCTACTTTTTACCTTTCGGCTTGCAGCAAAGTACCTAAACTAACTTAGATTATCACAAAATTAAACAGACATATTAAGTAAGTGTTAAGCTACCTCTGTAACTAATTATAAGTCTAACATGTTCAAAAAGATGTTACAGTTTTGTGTCTTTCCTTCAACTCTAAAGATAGCTGCCTTAAGATAATTCTTCAACCTGCCTTCGAGGTCCATCAACCAATTTAGTGAACTGGCTTTGAAATTTTTGTTGCACTCCACAACAAGCAAAATGCAGCCAAAAACTTCGTGCAACCCCCTTAATTTCAAGTAGAGACTAGACAAACCACTCCTAGACTTCATGGAAAGGTTTAACAAGAAGTCCTTGATGATAAAGGACCTAGATAAAGCGGTCGCTATGCATGCTATCATAGGCGACCTCCACCTAGGGTATTTTGCCTCCTCAATTGCCAAGAGAAACCTTAAGGACCTAGACGAGCTCAAAAACTGGTCCGAGAAATATATTAACATGGAAGAGATGAACAAAGCAAAGAAGGAACACGACAAGAACAAGGACCCCCAGCAAGGAAGATTCAGGAATAGTGTCTGCCATGGACCTCCTCCAAAGCACCCAAGGGGAAAATATGAAGAATACATGTAATATCCCTTCTAAATTAAATTCTTATATATGACAGTATTTAATTTGTATTCTGTATTCATAGGACATACATGTAATTTATTAATTTGTTATTAAGGACATATATATAATTAAAAATTTCTATGTACAAGGGACGCACATGAAATTAAAAATTTTTACATACAAATTGAATTATTTATTACAGTTAATCCGAAAGACTAACATAAATTTTTTTAGAATGTTGAAAATTGTGAAACATATTTATAAGATATGTTAAATATAAATTAAGAAAAAAATTGAATAAAACAAAGCTCTAAAACCCTAAGTAATTATACTAATTAATTTGGTTTGTAGTTTAGTTCCTTTATGAAACTAGAATGGTATCTTAGTTAGGTTAGTTTAGTTAGAGTAACTAAGTCATCATAACTTATCTAAAAACTAATGAAAACCTAGCCATTTGCTAGGCTTCTAATTGGTTAGAAGCTTGGAGAAAGACCACTTGGTTCAATTTCTATTGGATGGTTAGAAAACATAAAAGGGAAAATGAATAGAAAATAAAGAAGATGAACACTCCCAAAGGTTCTAGAGTATTTGGCCAAGCAATGAGGAAGGAGAAAGAGGAGACGAAAAATAAGGAAAAAGGGAGAAAAGCCAAGAACAAGAAGGATCCATAGATTTTCAAGCTAGTTTTCAAGAGAATCAAGTAGCTAGATCCAAGATCTTCAACTTTTCTTGCAAGTTCTTTCAAGAACAAGAGGTAGGGGAATCATACTTCTTCTATTTTTCTTGAGTTATTCTCTCTATAAAAGTGTTCTACTGTGGCTACTATGGCTAAGAAGCATAATTTTAATCCATAGAAACTCTGTTGAGGCTTGTTTTAGTTAGATTGGAACCCTAGGTTAGTAAGAATTTAAGTTATGATCTTGAGTTTTGATTGAGATTCAATGGAAGATTAAGGAATGGATATGGTTGTTGATGAAGAAAGAATTATATGATTGGTGTGAGAAAATATGGTTAAAAGAAAAAAGATTTAAGAACTAAGGTTTTAATCAAAATCAATTTAGGTATTTTGGTTTAATCTTTGATTTAAAGTGAAATTGATGTTAGAAATGAGTTCTTTATGATAGAAATGATCTAAGAATGATTAGAATGAGAAGAAAATCTTCATTGTCTCTTAGTGGTAAATTCAATCAAGCATGTCAATTAGAGATGAAATTGCTTGTTGATGAGTTGTATAACATTTTATTTTTGTAATTATATAAAGAATAAATGATATGGATTGAATCTTGATTTTGAATTATTGTGGTCAATTGATGAAGATTAAAAGATATAATTCTTGATCTTACTAAATTGGGGATTTTGTCTAACGTAGTAGTTAAGATGAAATTAATGGTAAAATTGAAAGCTAGAGGCCTAAATGTGACTAGAATTAAGTAAATAAAAAGAAAAAAACTTGATGGCACCATAGTGATAAATTTGGCCTAGTAGGTACCGTAGTTTATAATTAGTGTTAGATCTTATGATTTATGATATAAAAATGAAGTCAATTGATTATTATGCTAAGCCGAGGCTTTTGATTAAATTAGATAACCTAATAGGTATTTGATGGATTATGTTAATGTCATAAGTTATGATCAAGGAGACTGATCAAGGAAAATAATTTATGATAAAATGATTTATGATAAAATGATTTGTGATAAAATGATTTATTATGAAATGGTTTATGATGAAATGGTTTTGATAAAATGATTTATGATGAAAATGATCTATGATGGAAATGAAATGATTTATGATCAAATGATATGATCTATAATGGAAATGACACGATTTATGATCAAATGATATTATCTATGATGAAGATGAGCTAGTTTATGACATTACAAAGAAAGTCTTACATGGGTCACTTTATTAGGTTCCATATATCCCCTCTAAGGGCATGTGGAATGACCACCTTTATTGAGCTCCATATTCTCCCTCTCAGGGCATGTGGAGTGATCACCTTTATTGGGTTCTTTGATTGGAATGACCACCAAGTTAGGGGACGCTCTAGAAAGTTTGAGATCTCGACTATATTATGTTATGTTATTAACCATGTAAACAAAAGATAAAGAAATGTAATTTTTTTTTTTGTAAATTGGTGTTATTCAATATGTATTTTATTGATATAAAGTAAAGTTATGTAGTACTTTGCTTGAAATTTATTTTCTATGGTGAATGCAACTGGACATAGCATAGTTCAAATAAAAATGATTTTTAACTGTGTGATTTTCTCTACTGAGAATTATAAATTCTCACCCCTTATCTGTTATGTTTAGAGATATCAAGATGGTACACATTACTCTGTTAGTTGATCTTGATGCTCATTATGTATTTTACTCTTCTACTGAAGAAATTCGTCTGGTGATAGACGACGTTCACATCTGCTTCTTCATCATGCATGATTTTGACTGACAATGCATGCATGAAGAAGTTGTGTATAGATGTACATAGTTGATGTGGCTGCATAGTGGGTGTGCACTGCTAACCGATGTATTGGCCATATTGTTCATTTAGACATTGTAGATATAATTTTGTACCTTTTTGAGGTTTGTCAATATCTCTAGACAAATGTGCTGACACACCTGATGTAAATATTAAATATAAATGTAGCTGGTGTATTACTTAGAAAATTTTCTGGTTGGAATTATATTCCATTGCTATATAAGTCTTATAGTTTTACAACTTCAAATGATAATTTAAACCTAATTTATTTAAGTATTAATTTAATTCCGTTACGTAATAAATCACTGTACTTATTTTATTAAATAAGAAATAATAAATGTAGTACGTAATATTCTATTAGTATTATTAAATTATAATAAAATGACTGGTAGGATGTTACAATACACCCCTCTAATGGTCCATAGGAGAAAAATCTACTAAGAGGTATACCATACCGAGTTCCAAGATATACCTAAGCCGCCTTCACTAAAGAAACACGTGCAAAAAGACAAGTCTAAGCACTGTGACTACCACGGTGGCTATGAACATACTTTAGAGGATTGTGTGTAGCTTCGCGATGCTATTGAGTCTTTCATTTGGGAAGGGAATCTTGGACAATATGTTTGTCAATCCCGGAATGGAAACCCTCAATGTGGACCCCATAATTATAAGAAAAGAAGTCCTAGCTTACACAGGGGCTTGTCCCCATATCAGCAAGGCAGACACCTCCCAGAGATGATAAACGAAGGGGAAACTCACCCTGGGACACAAGACAAAATCGAGATAGTAGACCCCCCCACAATTAGTCTCTTCATGAAGATTATTACCGCCATACAGAAGTCACTCAAACCATCAACACTATATCGAGTGACTTCACCGGAGATGGCAAATCAAATTTAGCTAGAAATTAGCATCTAAAAGCACTCTTATGTTTGTCTTCCCACCCTATTTTTATGACGGGATGCAGATCACGAAAACATAGCATATCTCCTTTTTCGATGAAGATTACAATAGTACCATCCTAGACAATAATGACCCGTTGAACATATCCAGATTCTGGCCAATGCTGAGGTAAAATGTATTTTCATGGACCAAGGCAGTTTGATCGACATTATGTTTAAGGACCTTTTTAACAAGCTAGAACTCTTGAAGTAGGACCTAATCCTTGAACTCATCGGCTTCACTGGTGAAAAGATCACCTCGAAGGGGTATGTTAAGCTACACCTGACTCTTAGAGCTAAACCCAAGGTCAAAATGGTGAAAATAAGATTCCTAGTTGTAGACTGCCCCTCCGCTTATAATATAATCTTAGGCTATCCCTCATTGAATGCATTTTTAGCCATGGACTCCACCACACACTTAGCCATGAAATTCTCGAATAAGGATAATGAAATCATCATAATTAAGGGAGATTAGACAACTGCGTGAAGTTGATACAATGCCATCCTAAAAATTGGGAAAAATCCATTGAAAACTCCACCACGAACACCCAACCAGGCCACTACGGACTAACCAAATGTCCTCTTGGCTAAGTTGGACGTACGTGAGGAAATATGGGATACACAACCCTAACCAGAAAGAGCACTGATAACGATATATTTTATTCTTTTAATGATCCTCTCACTAGGTGTCTTAAGGTTTAGTTTGGCTTAATTGATTTGATTTTGTCACATTTTATAATATTGGGCCTAATTGGATCATTGTGGGAATTATTGCATGAATTAGTGTTAATTTATCTATTGGGCAGTGTTCAGTATTTTGGCTATAATATGAGTTTCAAGTATCTGATTGGTGTGATTCTAGTCTTGTAGGAAAGATAAGACAAATATCTACAAGTTTCATAAGACCTCACATCACACATTTGGATAATTTAAATTGAAGTTGAAGCAAGAGCCAGAATGTTGATCCTGACAGCTTAACCTCTGCGCATTCATCAGCCCATATCTTGAGTTATAGGGGTGCAATGGAGCCCAAATGAAAGCTAAGATCCAAAGGTACAACTCTTATGAGACTCCTCAACTAAAATACATCATTTTGGGCATGTAATTAAAGCTAGAAAATAGAGACGAGTTATTGACGAGTTAGGCCACTTAATTGAGCATAACTTGAGTCGTAGGCCTCTAAATGACATTAGACTTGGGCCCAATGATTCCTAATTGACCCAACTTTGTACCCATCAGGTTTCTAATGATGTAAGGCAAAATTAAAGGGTAGTTAGACGGGATAGAAGCAGAAAACCGAGAATCATCTCTCATTCTACACTTCTCACCTTCTCTCTAGATCCTTCTCTCTTCTTCTTCCTTCTTCCTCAAGCTCATTCATGGTGATAACTATGGAAAGCTAAACTTTTGTAATCAATTCAGAGATTCTTGAAGAAATTATAGTTTAGATTCTTGAGATATTGGTTCTATTTTTGTGTTCGAATTGCATTTGGATTCCTCTTCTTTTTCTTCTTCTTCTTGATCTTGAATGCATGAATGGTGATTCTATTTATGTTTGATATGATTGGGTCTTGATTTAAGATTGAGAATTGTGATGGGATTTAGGATTGATTGATTTGAATTAGTCACGAAATTACAGAGGTTAGGTTACTGATTTATGCCTAGGTTAATTGAATTCGGAGATCAAATTAACATAGATCTAACATGAATTGTGCAATTGCGAATTTGTGTGCCAATTGTCAATTGAATTCTAGATGATTATCTAGTATGAATTCTAGATTTGATGTAGAGATTTCGGTTAAATCCAAATTAACCATTCAAATGCACTTCAAATGTTCATTAAATGATTTATGATGGAATCAACCCAATTTCAGATAGGTTTATGAATTGATTGTTCTTTTAATTGAATTTCTCACTTTAATTCTGTTATTTACATATTCAGAGTTCTGAAATTCCTCCCCCATTTTTGGCTTGATCAAATTAAATTGCATTTAAAATCCTTGAGATACGATCCGGTGTTGTTTCTTATGCTATTAGCCGTAGGTATAACTCAGTTACAATTTTGATTGAGTTCGGCTCTCGTCAAGCACTTATACCCCTACAACTTGGTGACAAGTCGGACTAAGTCACCAAGCTTGGGAGTCACCTTATTGAGAAAGAAAGGGACTAATTAACCGCGTTATTAAAAGAGAATCGAGATCTATTTGCTTGGGCCTTAACCAATATACCCAGATTAGATCCAAATTTTATTTCACACTGCTTTTCATTCATCCAAATGCTAAGCCGATATCTCATAGAAAATAGAAAGTCAGCTTAGAGAGACAAAAAATCATCGAAACTCAAGTTAAGGAGCTTCTAGATGCCAATTTCATCAGCGAGGTAGCTTATACCACTTGGATATCGAATGTAGTCCTTGTCAAGAAAGTCAATGGGAAGTGACATATGTGTGTGGACAACATGGACCTAAATAAAGCATGTCCAAAGTACCCCTACCCACCCCTAACATTGATAGGTTAGTGGACAACTCCTCCGGCTTTCGGCTTCTCTCCTTCATGGATGCCTATTTGGCGTACAACCAAATCCCGATGTATAACACCCTAATGCAAATATCTCAAAATACCTTAATTATATAAAGATATAAAGCGTTAAATGTGTTACTTCTATTCTTACTATGATTCTAATCCCATATAACAAAACAAGTAAATATGGAGAGCCACGATAAAAGTAGGTCATATATATATACATCAAAAGCCTCTAAGGGCAAAACATTATATATACAATATAACTACAACTCAGAGTAAAATATACAAGAGTTGTCAAAGTAGCAAAACTAAAACTATCTAATTCTTGTTGCTCTTTCTTCGGTTTCTTTAACCTTCGGTAAGGGGTCTTGACCTGTTTTTACCATGGAAACACGAAAAAGGAGAGAGAACATAAAATTTCTCAGTAATGTACATGTAATTCATGGCACTCATTAATATAAATTACTTATAAATATAATTGATAACCACATTATATTGTCGCTCATACAACTGTATAATGTATAGAAATCTAATGTACCTCGATATTACACAATCGCCCATACAACTGTATAAGCTCAAATAAACTTGGCAAATTACTTAACTCACTTCAATGCCTAACTTAGGACTTATCTCATCCCAAGGCTCGTGTTAGTAAGTTTAACTCATTTTACTACACTTACATAAGGTTGATCATATTCCTCATGTTACTTGACAATTAGTTTAGCTCACTACTTTGCCTTTGGTGAAGTGTTGTATTGACACTTACCTCTCACAATTACCTCCTAAACAAAGAGTTTAACTCACTTCTTTGCAAAGTTAAGGAGTTTGTCTCACTTCCTTAATTAGAATAATTGTTCTTTGGTTCAACTCTAACAAGTAAAGAAACCAACTTTAACCAATACTCTATTTCAACCATATTAATGAGGTAATAAAGTATTTCTTTGGAAAACTTGCATATTTAACTCAACTTTGATCATAAGAGAATAAATTATGCCTCTATGTTAAGTACAACTTTATTATCAATCTTGTATCTAGTTTACCTTACAATCACAATTCTAGTGGTTATCTAAACCACAAAAATAAGTTTAAGGTATTAGACAACTATTTCAAGTAATCCATAACTAGTGAATAACTTAAAACTCAACTTGTTCTTATATTCTAGGTGATTATTTCCTTTGTAAACTATCCCTGAAAGTGTTTCAATACACTTAAGAAACATATAATAATAATCCCAACTAACATGGAACCTCAAAACATGTAAAATTACATTATTGCAGTTTCTGGAGCTCACGCCGTGACACTACACACTCACGCCGTGGCATGAGGGTGTTTTATGTAGAATTTTGCAGAAAAATTCATGGGATGCACTGTTCCATTGACCTAGAAATCACCTCCAACCAACTAAACTCGGCTTTTAGGTGATTCTTAGCCTCACCAACACTTTCTAAACATGTGGTAACACTTTTTCAACCTATTAGTTCACTTAAATTTGAATTAATTGTCAAATTCTCATATCAACTTATTCATTGTTCATTTCTCCACCTTAGAGACTAATTGACCATATCTAATGTCCAATTCTGTTTTCATGCTCTTATAAATCTATGATGGCTAATTTTAATCAAAGACAACAAGAACCATCAAAGAAAATAGGCTTCCACTCTTTGAAACCCATTTTCTCCATCTAATGACCTAACTTTGATCAATAGAAAAAGTGAAGAAGAGATGAGATTGAAGGTTTGAAAACCCCTACCTCAAGTGGTTTGTGATGGTGGAAACTCAGATTTGGCTTTGCTCTTCCCTTTTCTCGTCTTTTCCTCTTCCTCCTTAGCTTTCTCCTTGCTCTCTACTGCTGCTGGTGGCCTTGATATTTTTTGTGAAAAAGAATGAGTGGAAGGAGATGAAAATGAGTGAAATATCATGAGACAAAGTCAAATATATAGGTTGTTACTCGTATACCACTCATAAGCTTCATATACTTCACTGATAAATCTTAATATGCTAAGAACACTTAGATTTAGCTAAATCAAGTTTTTCAACTTCCAACAACTTTGAAATAAATACTAAGATTCATCAAAATTATTGTTTCACTATTATCTTAATTTTTCATATCTGCTACCAGTCTTTCGGGCATTATATGCACAACCTGTATGCCTAAAAATACCAAACTAACTCTGATTATTTTCAAATTTTAACTACATCCTCTTACACCTATTTGTGATCTAGAAACAAATTCTCTTGACTTATTTCCCTTTATTTAGCCATGTATGTTACTATCTGGGTCATTTTAAGCTAATTTTCACACTCTAGGTTGTAACAAAGTGTCTAAACTAACTCAGTTTGTCACAAAAATAAACAAACAAGTAAAGCAAGTGTTATGCTACCTTTGTAACCATAAACTAGTCTAATATGCTAAAAAGAGGCTGTTACACTATGCACTTGGACGATGAAGATAAAATGGTGTTGATAACAGAGAAAGCTAACTATTTCTATCGTGTCATGCCCTTTGGCTAGAAAAAAGCTAGGGTAACATACTAATGCATGATGAATAAAGTTTTTCAAGAATAAATAAGCAGGATGTTAGAGGTCTATATTGACGATATGATAATCAAAACCCCCACCACGGGTGATCACATCCAGGGGTTCAACAAAGTCTTCCAGTAACTCTAGAAGCATAATATGCTCCTCAACACAGAGAAGTGCATCTTTGACGTGCAAGCATACAAGTATATGGGCTTCATGTTGACATACCGCGACTTAGAGGCCAACCCAGACAAATGGTAAGTAGTCATCAACATGTATAGCCCCCAAACTATCAAAGAAGTCCAGCAGTTGATAGGACAGATCATAACCCTTCTCTGATTCATAGAGAAAGCCGCTCACAAATCTATTCCCCTTTTCAAACTCCTTAAAAAAGGGAAAGATTTTGAATAGACTCCAGAATGTGAGGCAATCTTTATGGACTTAAAGACCTGTGTGGCCTCCTCGTATCCTAACCAGACTGAAATCCAGCGAGACCATTTATGCTTACCTTTTCTTCAACAAGGAAGCTGTCAGTTTCGTGTTGATCAGAGACACTGAAGAAGGACAAAGGCTGGTCTATTACATCAATTAAGTTCTCTAAGGGCCAGAGATCTACTATAAGAAGATTGAGAAGGTAGCTTTAACACTCCTCATGAAGGTTCGTAGATTGCGATAATACTTCCAATGCTACCTAATCATTGTGAGTACGAACCAACCTTTTCAGTAAATATTACATAAGCTGGACCTTGCTGGGCGCATGATCGCATGGTTAGTGGAACTCTCTAAGTTTGATATCACTTTTGAGCCTCGACAAGCCATCAAAGCCCAAGCATTGCCCAACTTTATTATTGAGCTAGCATAGGATCCCAACCCTCCTAAGGAAAACATGTGTACCATCTATGTCGATGACTCCTCAAATCCCAAGGGAAGCGGTGCCAGGATTATATTGGAGAATGGTGAAGGCATAACCATTTAACACTCCCTAAAGTTCGAGTTTCCCATCTTACACAACAAGGTCGAGTATAAAGTGTGCATTGCCAGACTCACGATGGCGAAAGACCTAAGAGCTATTAAGATCACTTTTTATAGTGATTTCTAACTAGTTACCTCCTAGGTTCTTAGAGAATATTAGACCAAGGAACCTTTAATGTAGAAATATTTGATCAAAGTAAAGGAACTCCTTAACAGTTTCACTCAGGTCAAAATCAAACATATCTCTAGGGAACTTAGCTCTTAAGTAGACATACTCTCCAAGCGAGCACCAAGAGTTCGAGAAATAGTAGATCTGTTATCTAGGAAATCTTGGTAGCACTAAGCATAATAGACATAGAAATTATGATACTGGTCGATGAAAAAGATGACTAGATTTGTGAAAATAAGTTTGCCTTAATGGTTTAATATGTTAAGTTTTGATGATGACAAATACAAAAAAAAAAGGAATGATGCTTATGCTACATTGATGTGCCTAATAGATTATATTGGATCATGTACTCCATCTTGTTATATTTCATATAAGAATCATGAATATTCTTTATAGCATCTTTTATAGGATATATGCAATAATATGTTATATGAGTGCTATTAAATTAATATTGAATTTGACTCTATTTAAACGAAAATGTACAAAGTGTTCTTTAATGCATCTTGAGAAATGATATTTGACAATATGAATTGATATTTGATAGTATGGTTGACTTTTCATCATGATATTTGATGATATGATTTGATATTTGATTTGGTAAATGTTTTTTTCATAACAATAAATAGAATGCCTATTTCGGGAAGAGGAAGGACATGGTTTTGGCTTTCTGCCACCTTCCTAAAATATTATTGAATGTTGCATATTAGATTTTTCCTGAAATAGTTGAAATTATTATGATGACACAGTTTTATAAAACTACTGAGAATTTTTCATAATTCTCACCCCTACTTCTATGCTTTCCATGATAATTCTAGGCAGGATCCAGGAAGACTAGCAACTTGGAGTTTTGATGTGAAGACCTAGTTCAATTATTTTGTTTGAACTTTTATATTATGATGTATTAAATTTTGTGCCATGAGACAATCCTTGTATAAATATAATATTATGGATTATTAGTCAGGAGTTTCTTAAATAAATATAATAAATGGAATTTCTAGAGCTTAAATAAGGAAATATAACAGTTAGTCAATATTTGGCAAAAATTGATGAATTATCAAAGTTTTCATCATACTTCCGATTTAATCCTGATGAAAATTGGGCGTGTTAAATTTGAGACAGGGTTGAAAAATGAGATTAGAAAAATGGTGAGACCTCTGGTGATTAGAGATTTCTCTACTCTTGCAGAGAGATGTAGGATTGTGGAGTCTGAAACCTCTAAATTACAATCAGAGTTTAAACCACAAGGATTTCAGAAAAGAAAGAGGGGTGATTGTAACGCCCCTTTTTCCTCCCTTAGTCATAATGGGTAAGAAGAGGGAACGTCGCACCATAGTGAAATGACACACAAATGATTACGTAAAATTTGAACACCCCTTTTTTTTTTGGATGTGTTTAACATAATTTCGGTTAGAACTTCCATTAGTGTACATATACTCCTGTTTGTAAATATATCGCGTGATTGAGTTAAAACTTAAAAGTCCCATCTTTTATATAAAACTTCTCATCAAAAACGTTAAAGAGAAATCAACATGTAACGGGACATACAACCATGTACAATATAGATAGCTACATACTTTGTACCATAATTACAAGCCTGTTTAAATTACATTTCCAAAAGATATACAAAAAGCAAAATGTGTACCTACCCCAAGAGATACAAATATCTACCCACTAATCCAGTAATACGTCAGGCTCCCTCAAAATAAACGGATAGCCATCAGTAGCCATCAGTAAAAAAAAAACAACCCTAAGACTGCCTGGAATGAGAAGGAACCGTAGACGGGTCCTCCTCAGGGTCCTTGTCGTTCGACGAGTCGTCCATCGGGACAACAGAACAGCGGGCAGGAGCCCGAGCAGTAGACAAAAAGGAATCCTCACGAGGGGTATAATACATTTCACCCCACATGTCCCTCACGGGCATATAGAACTCTAGCCATACAAAAGCATGAAAATCAAAAATAGAAGCAGTGTAGCGTCCCCATGCCAAAGACACCGTCAATTCACCGTGATACACACATCGATCAGTCTGCACGTTGATATGCCAACAATCCGGACCACCGTGAAAGTTGATCCGCACATAACCAAAAAATCCACAGGGGCGAAAAGACATTCTCAGCAACTTCGATATTAATCGAGATAAGGCCAGAAACCTTGAAACTCAGTAGCTTCCTTGTTCTCCTCACGAGTGTCTTCTATAGAGCATACGATTCAACCAAGATACAAAATAGAGAAAAGTACCGAAAGAGGTGAGATTCCCAGCTTTCAGTACCAACAAGGCAGCAAGAAAATAAACGGCGTCGAACGCCCACATAAGACACAGTTAATCCATACAGGTATAGTAATACATGAAAGCAATTAATGAGGGTAAAGCAACAAGGACAGTAGTTCACATCATCCATAGCCAACTAGCAACACTAGCATTACCAAGAATCAAATAAATATCACGGTCATAATAGTAAACACATAATCCAATCATGAATGCTCAATGGACCATGTGACTGACGACTCATAATGCAACAAGGGTACCAAAGTTCCTACTCCATGGAGCTAGACATAAACATTTTCGGAGTGAATGATCAAGGAGTAATGCCAGTGTATCGTTAGCCTTAAAAATATAGTGTGCTCATCACATAAAAACATTTGCGCAAAATGGCTCACACATGGCACCTCAACAGTTGATCGCGACATAGGACAGCATCTCAGGCAGGATCGTCGGTGTGTTGCATTGGTCTATCCCACGGCCCCAGTGGAGCTACCACTGTCTATTGTGAGACACCCACACCCCGACGCCCCCAGGGTCAACAACATATGACACCTACGCTTAGTCTATTCGCACCTGCACATAGGTGTTATTCAAACTCCTAGGCAACATAGCCTTCTCAACAATGTCCCACGGACAATACACATGCATGATGACACAATGTCCAATCATGTATGTTCATCAACGATGCATTTAGCATAAGCCTTTCCTCAATGGCACATAAGCAATATTCAATGTCCAACATGACATATCAACAATACATTTATTCAAAACATTGGCTCAATGGCACATCATCATCCTTATCTCATTGAGCACTACATCAATAATTCTCAGCATCAACATGTATTTCTTATTACACATATACCATAATTTCCATAATCATGGATCCAAGGATTCCATATTCAAAACCATTTCTTCCCTATTGGGGTGAATGCACATTTCTATCACAATTTAGTAAAGTAAAAATCCTTGAATCCAGGGTTTTTAGGTTATGTTTGAGTTACAAAGGACAAAGAACCATAATCTCAATCATTTCTAGCTCAGAAATCTAATTTTTGGTCTTGGTAATCGATTACAGCACCTTTGTAATCGATTACCTGAGAAACAGAACCTCTGTAATCGATTACAATCTCATTGTAATCGATTACGTGATTCCCATAATCACGTTCGTAACTTCAAGGCCCTGGTAATCGATTACACAACCGTCGTAATCGATTACCAATTGGACAGAACCTCCGTAATCGATTACCCACGGTTGTGTAATCGATTACGTGATTCCCAGCAGCACCATTTTGTGACATCAGAGGCTTGGTAATCGATTACACTCTTCTTGTAATCGATTACAAGCTAAACAGAATCTCTGTAATCGATTACACACCAGATGTAATCGATTACCAGATTTCCAGAATCACGATTTTGCATCTTTAAGAGCTTGGTAATCGATTACAAGCCCCGTGTAATCGATTACCACGCAGAAGTTTGCAGAAAAACAGAGTTCTCAGGTCCTCAAACTCAAACCAAACCATTCCTCATCATATTTAATCAACAAGATACTCGAATGCACCTTCAAATCATGCAAGAGACATCAATAAATCATACAAACCCAACAAAATACATTATCATCAAGATCAACATAAAAATGAGAGAACTTTATACATGGATTCCAAGAATCAACAACAATACACATACAAGACATTCCCTTACTACCAAAGTTGGTTGAAGAGGATCATCTTCCTCTTACCTATATGGAAAATAACGCAATGTGCCACTCCTTCTTGTCTTAGATTTTCGTTTTCCCCCTTCAAGAAAACCCCAATGTGAGTGATCACCACAATGTTCACTCAAACCATGAAAAATAGGTTCTTGGTCACCAAGGTGGCCAAGAGAAAACGAAAATAGCAAGGAAATGGAAGAAAGTTGAAGACTTTACCTTAAAGCTCCAAGATTTAGCTTTAATGGTGGAAGAGAAATGGAAGAAGAAGAAGAAGAAGAAGAACCAAGAGATAACCAATAAGGAGAATAGTCTTGGAATGGTGGAAGGAACAAGAAAATGTGATTTGTTTGGCAATAAGGAAGCTGGTCTCCAATGTGAGGGTGTGTGTGTGTGAGTACGGTGGAGAGGAAGAAGAAGAGAGGAAGAGAGAAATGGGTAGTTGGGTTTAGAAAAATGAGAGTGAATATTGAGGCAATGGAGGGGTAATATTTGGGCTTCCCCTTGTAGTTCTGCCGTAGAAGAGTGGGAAAAAGGAGAGAGAAAAATGTGTTGTAAGGGAAATTGCTAGGAAGCTTCCCATAATAAGCTTGGATTAAATTTAATCTTTCTTTTGAAATTAAAACTAATAGGTGTGATACAAAAATTAGATTTTGGATAATGTGATAATATTTTTAATACATGTTATTATTTATTGGACAATAGTTATAGTTGGTAGAAGTCAGCACTACAAATCTGACAGATAAATTCCTCACAGTGTTTTATTATCTCATCGGCTAAGATTTCTCGAAAAATGTGAAACCTTGTAAACTGTGTCCGGCCTCGGGTTTAGTAAGATCCCCCATCGACGTTTCTATAGTTCAAGGTTCTCGAAGAAAATATCTCATTTCTCCGGTTCCGCTCAGTACACACGTAAAACGAGAAATATATTAAAATATTCTGCATTTTCAAAAAATTCCAAGAAAATTCCAGAAAATCACAAATATTTTTAGAATGAATTCTGATAATAGAAAAGTAAATTTTGGGGTGTTACAGTGATGACAAGGTTAAGAAAATTGTTCAATGGTCTACAAATCAACAAGGAAAAGGAAAACAAATTCAGAAGGAGGATAAAAGGGCCTAGATGTCCAAAATGTAATAGATTTCATGGTAATAGAACTTGTCAACTAGATCAGATGAAGTGTTTTGTTTGTGGAAAGAAGGGACATTATGCCAGGAATTGTCCCTAGCGGCAAGGAACAACAACTTCCAATTCTCAGCAGTGAGGAGCTACCACTCCCAGGCCCCAAACTAGAGGAAGGGTGTTTACTTTGAGCGGCAAAGAAGCGGCTCAATCCTCTGATCTAATACAAGGTAAGTGCATAGTTAAAAATAATCTTTTAACTATATTATTTGATTTAGGAGCATCACACTCTTTTATTTCTTATGATTATGTAAGGATTTTGGATTTACCTGTGTCAGACCTTCCCAATGATTTAGCAGTTTCCACTCCTATAAAAAAACCAGTAACCACTTCTAAATTATGTCTAAATTATTGTGTCACAGTTGAAAACATAGACTTTCTTGTAAACCTCATATGTTTACCTATTACTGACATTGACATTATTTTGGGCATGGATTTGTTATCAACAAACCATGTTATTCTAAATTACTCAGATAAAACCTTGGTGTTCCTATCTGACATTCCTTCAGTAAATACCTCTATCGAGTCTATTTACCTAAATGCCACTCAAGTTACCAATTACCGAATAGAAGGAGCTCAAAGTTATGTGTGGTGTCCCGGGGCCGACGAGGGCGGGGAGTGGACGCCAGTGCAAGAAAAGCACGTACAAGGAGCGACTCCTGGCATGCTTCTAGGCGAAGGGTCCCATGAATGAACTGAGTATGCACCAGAATGAGAGGGATTCAGAGACTGTGCAGGTATGAGACTGCATAGTTGAGGATGACTTAAAGGAATTGATTAGACGTAGCCATATCAACAAGTTGCAACTTCTTTTCGGTAGCCTAGAACATAAGAACTCCAAGGTTAAGCATGCTTGACCTGGAGCAATTGTGGGATGGGTGACATCCTGGGAAGTTTCCTAGGATGCGTGTGAGTGAGGATAAAACACGCTTAAAAGACTCGTGTTGGTTTGTGGAGACACTCGTCAATTGTGCAGGCAGTCCTGGGATGTTACATTATGTTCACCTGTTTTCTTTGAATTCTGAAAATAAACAAAGTTTAGAAAGTATTCCTGTAGTAAGAGAATATCCAGAGGTGTTTCCAGATGAAATTAACGAGTTACCTCCTGAGAGAAAAATAGAATTTACTATAGATTTAGTGCCAGGAACAGAACCTATCTCTATAGCACCATACCGAATATCCCCTTTAGAGCTCTCTGAATTAAAGAAACAAATAGATGAACTGTTGGATGTAACACCCTGGGTCTGCCTGCAGGATTGATGAGTTGTCTCCACAAACTAATATAGGTGTTTTTAGCGTACTTTGTCCTCACTCACATGCATCCTAGGAAACTTCCCAAGAGGTCACCCATCCCACAATTGCTTCAAGTGCTTAACCATGGAGTTCTTATGTTCTAGGCTCCCGAAAAGAAATTGAAACTTGTTGATATGGCTATGCCAAATCAATTCCTTTAAGTCATCCTCAACTATGTAGTTCCATACCTGCATAGTCTTTGAATCCCTCTCATTTCGGTGCGTATTCAGTTCATTCATATGATTCTTCGCCTAGAAGCCTGCCAGGAGCCGCTTATTGATGCTTTATCTTTAGCACCGGTGACCACTCCCCACCCTCGTCGGCCCTGGGATGTCACATGCCTATCAACTTCCGCTTCGTTCGTCACTGAACCACACTATACTAGGAGAGGTCCCGTCTCTGATATCATCTGTAATGCCTCGGACTGCCTGCAGGATTTGTAACACCCACCATAGGGTGCCACATTTAACGTTATTATTACCAAATTACCCCTTTTGTTATAAAATATGCTTTGTAATGTAAATACGAGTTGTAAAATTTCTTGATGTCGATCAAATAAACTTAGTGAAAAATAAAAATATTAAAGCATCATCACAAATAATTTACATCATTTACATTACATAAGTACTGTCAAAATTATTTATATACAGACCAGGTTCTCAAAAGTATTTGACATTATTTAAAACCTAGCATACTTGCCCAAGTATGACTAGACAGCAAAACCCTCAGTCGGGTCCTCCTCAAATTCCTCAGCAGGTAGGAATCCGACTTGACGCGACGTCCTACGAATATGTGTCCACGCAGACGACACAATACTAATCTCCGTTGGGACGTGAAACCTACCGCCCCAATACCATCTAATTGACAACAAAAATTCAACATGTACATATGTAGTTACAGAAAAGAACGAGTCTCCATAAAAAATCCTACTCATAATGACCGTCAACATAATGACCATCAAAAGTCCCTGATAAATGAGTCCCTCCTCATTGGGACTCAACCTCCAAGCACTAGCTCCACCGAGGAACTGTAGTCGCACATACCCAAAGAAACTTGACCGGGATGCCATCCGATCAAAACTCAGCTTCCTCTACAAGAATCTGCTCTTCTTCACCCTCTTGTTCAATCCCTTGTTCAGTGTCTTTACAATATAAATATAGTACAAAATAGGCATACAAAGATGATATCACCTACGCCAATACCAACATGGTAGCATGGAGATAACATATACAACACACCATACAAATAAATCATATCATAATTACAATCACGTCATCCGCATCATTTATCATCACAACAGATGAAATAAATAATAATTATAATTATGCCCTTAACAATATCCAAATATTCAATAATTCAATTATCATAAATAATAATTACGATAATGCCCTCAATATTTTCTAAATATTCAATAATTACGATAATGCCCTCAACATTAGCCAAATATCCAACAGTACAATTATCATAACTAATATTCCTCAATTATTATATCACACAGATATAAATATTCATATTATGCATGTGCACAAAGACTCAATTTCCTACTCTATGGAGCTAAAACTCAGGTCAGAGAAATTGATCCAAAAGATCTGTCTATACCAACATGCCTCAAACCACGTGCCACTATTCTCATTAGTATTTGCACATCTAGCATATACACGACAATCTTTAATAAATCTTGATTAAGAATAGTGTCTTGGTCAGGATCATCGGTGCATCGCATCGGTCTAATCCACGATACAGAAGAGCTACCAACTGCCCACTGTAGGCAACCTGCACCCTGATGCCCCCAAAGTCAACAAGTGACTTACACTACGTATATCACACCCACTCAAGAGGTGTACGTCTCTCCTAGGCAAATAACCTTATCTAGTCCATCGGACTTTTCCAATGCATGTACAATGCACCATTCTTAGTTCATAATTCATATTTAGGGTCCACACACTGGCCCATTTTCAGTTCAAATTCATAATCTCGTAATTTCTCATACAATGTTCATACACTAGTCCAATAGTAATCCTACTGTATATTCAATCGCAAAATCATATTATCGCATTTTCATAGTCACGCAACTCTTTTGTCACGTTTTCACAATTTCGCAACATTTCTATCGCGTTTTCAAAATCGCGTAGCGATTTTCTATCATTTTCTCAATCACGTAAAAATATTTTATCATCTTTCAATCGTATTAGCGATTTTTCCACAATATCTCAATCGCGTAAAAATATTTAAACGCTTTCCAAATCACGTAGAAATATTTAAACGTTTTTTTCAAATTACGTAGCGAATTTTCATCGTTTTTGCGATCGCGTAACTTAAAAATCACATTTTTAAGTTACGTAAAACATTTTTCACCATTTTATCACCACGTAGAATATTCCTCAATATTCCAAACATCATTTTGGACTTTCCAAAAATCAATGTTATTTCCAACATCATTTTCCACATTATTTTCCTTCAAGAAATCCTTTTTGCAATATATTCCACAAATTCACCATTTCATTGAATTAAATCAATGTTTCTTACTTAAAATTTCCTAACGTGCTCCAAAACCAAAAAGATGAGTTATACGTTAGTAAATTTTAAGTCACCAACGTATTCTTTATAATTCTCAATCAATTCTAAAAATCAATCCTCTTTAAAATAAATTGAGGTTCAAACACTTTCAACCTCTCTTTTCCATTAATATAAGAAAATTCCATTTTTCAAGTGACAAATCACTTTGTTTCCATTTCTATAATCCTTGTACTAAATCAATTCCATTTCTACTTTGAAATCACTTTGTTTCATAAAACCAAGGCATTACAAGCCTTCAAAACCGTGGTAAATGGCCATTGAAACCATCAAATATTTTTTTTCCTTCTAAATCAACTAAGTTCCATTCTTGTTTTTACATAAACAAAACCATTAAAATCCTCCAAAAACCATGAGACTCTTGTTTTTTTGAAAGCAATCCATCTTTTCTTTTTCCTTTCCTTTCTAATCATTCAATTTTACCATTCATGAAAATTTTAGTTTGGAGACACCTAGTTTGAGGTGTTGAGGCCGAAATCCTCATGGTCATTGGAACCAAAAATTGTTTTCCTTTCCAACAATTATTATGGCATACATAACATATAATCAACATATTATATTTCAAGCATACCATAAAAGTAATAAAAATCATACTAATCATGCAAGTACCAATAAATCATGCAAAGCACATAAACCGCATAAACACCCACAAATAATTACACAACCATGGATATGAATCCTTACATGGATTCACCATCCATCAAATACAAATTCATCTCTCACCACCATACTTGGTTGGTGAGATGGATCTCCTTCTTACCTCTTGAAGAACCTCTCAAGCTCCTTGTTTTGCTTCTTGTTCCAAGTCCTTCACCATCAAGAGCTTCTCAAACACAAAACAAAACACAAGTTTATTAGCATATCAAGCTTGAACAAGAAGAACCATGGATCAAACATGGTTTAGATCATAAAAAAAAAGATAGGAAGTGAAGTTTCTATAACTTCACCTTAAAAACCCTATAACTTTGCTCTTGAAGAAAGTCCTTGAAGATAATGGATTTAGAAGTTGGTCTAAACTACAAAGTGTCTTGGATTGAGGTATACATTCAAGAAGTAAGGTTGTTTGAAATTTTTGAAGAGTGATGGTGGGTTCAAGAGAACTTGGCCGAAACTAGCATGAAGAGAAATGGAGAGAAAATGATTTGTGAAGCTTAGCTTTTGGAATGATCAAGAATGATCAATAATGGTCTTCAAACTTTGCTTTGGCTTAAGACCATCACCAAAAACCATCCCCCCTGCTTGCACACTCCTTGAGTGACCAATCTCACTAGCCACCATTTTAAGCATTCTTAGCCATTAATTAGATCAATGGTTAGTATTAATATAGATTCTAATAATAGCCTCTAGATTAGAAGACTTAATCTAGGCTATTAGATCTTTCTCCTTGAAATCCTAGCCATTAAATGTATCTCCAAAATGAAGGGTCAAGATCACCTCTTCATACTTTCTATCCAATGGTCATAAATGGTCCTAGTCATTTTATAAGACCAAATCTCCACCGTTGATTAAATCGATGGTGGATATCCAAAGGCTTCAACATTAAGTTTGCTTCCTATTGGTCCGTCATAAAGTTGTCATAACCACTAATGTTGACTAAGTAGTACGATATTTATTTTTATCTGCTATTACCCTTCGAACAATATTTTTACAGTAATTTTATTGCCCGATAATTAAGTACAGTACAAAACATAGTAAAAGAAAATTTTAAAAATTGTTTCCAATTTCGGGTTTAGTAAGATCCCCCATCCCCATCTCAACAATACAAAATTTTCTGGCTGCAAAAAATTTTTCACTTTTCTAGACCCACCTGGGCCCTCGTACAGCCTTTCTGGACCCACAAACAGCCCATAGATAATATTAAAATAATCAGAGAAATATAAAAATTTCATAATCATCCATAAAATCATAAAAATTATAAAACTTACGAAAATCAAATCAGATTACGTAAAATAATTAAGACTTATCAGTAATAATTAAATTACGTAAGATTTTTCCTGGCCCGAAAATTATTATTTTCCTGACATGGAGTAAATCACACAAAATAATCAAATGTATTCACAGAATACTCAAATTAATTTTACAGTACACAGAAATCACTAAACAGTAGAATTCTGTTAACTATCAAAATTACTGTCAAATAGTTAGGAAATTTGAAGTGTTATAGGATTGATGAGTTGTCTCCACAAAGCAAGATGGGTCTTTTCAGTATACTTTATCCTCATTCACACGCTTCCTTGGAAACTTCCCAGGAGGTCACCCATCCCACAATTGCTCCAGGACAAAGCATGCTGAAAAGACCCGTGTTGGTTTGTGGAGATACTCATCAATCCTGCAGGTAGTCCTAGGGTGTTACATTGGGCAAAAAGTTTATTAGACCTAGTGTTTCACCTTAGGGAGCACTTGTAACATCCTGAAAATTTATAATTTCATGATAAATAGTCATTTTATAATATTTAAGATTTTTGTGAATTTTTCTGGATTTTTTTGGAGACGTGGAATATTTTAATATTATTTCTCATTTTACGTGCAAACTGAGCAAAGCCGAAAAAATGAGATATTTTTCCCGAGAACCTTGAACTGTGAAAATGTCGACGGGGGATCTTACTAAACCCGAGGCCAGACATAGTTTGTATGGTTTTACATTTTTCGAGAAATTTTAACAGATAAAATAATAATCACTGTGTGAATTTTATCTGTAAGATAAATTAATACTGACTTTGGTCAACTGTAACAATTGTCTACTAAGTAATAACATGTATTAAAAATCCTTATCACATTATCCAAAATCTACTTTGTGTCAAATCCATTAGCTTTATTTTCAAAAGGAAGATTAATTTAATCCAAGCTTGTAAAAAGGGAAGCTTCCAAGAAATTTCCCACTATTTCATTTCTCTCTCTTCCCTCCCCACACTCCTACGGGAGAGGCCATTTTAGGAGCCAAATATCCCCATTTCACATTCTCACTTTTATCACTTCACTCTCACATTTCACCACACAAAAACACCCAATATTTCCTCTCTTCTTCTTCCTTCTCCACGGTGCACACACACACATTGGAGACCATCTCCATTGTTTGCAAAACAAATCACATTCCTTGTTTCCTTCCACCATTCCAAGGCTACTCTCTTTGGTGGTCATCCTTTGGTTCTTCTTCTTCTTCTTCTTCTTCCATTTTCCACCATTGAAGCTAAAGCTTGAAGCTTTGAGGTAAAGTCTTCACCTTTCTTCCATTTTCTTCTCATTTTCGTTTTTCTTGGTACCTATGTGACCAAGAACTCATCTTTCCATGGCTTGAGTGGACATTGTGGAAGTCACTCACATTAGTGTTTTCTTGAAGGTGAAAATGAAAATCAGGAACAAAAAGGAGCTAACATCCTTGTGATTGTCTTCATTTAGGCAAGAGGGAGATGATCCTCTTCAACCAATCTTGGTAGTAAGGAGATGTCTTGTATGTTGTTGTTGTTGATTGAGGGATCCATGTGTGGATTTCCCTCTTCATTATGTGTTTTTCTTTCTTCTTTTCACAATGGTGTATTTGGTTTGATTTGTATGAGTTATTGATTTCCTTTATGTGATTTTGGATCATGTTTCAGCTAATATGATGTTGAAAATGTTATGGATTGATTTGGTTTGAGTTTAGATGACTTAAAGATCATTTTCTGCAAGTTTATGCGTGGTAATCGATTACATAGTGCCTGTAATCGATTACTAAGCCCCTGGAGTTACAAAACCGTGATTCTAGGAATCACATAATCGATTACATTCAGTCTGTAATTGATTACGGAGGTTCTGTCCAGCTGGTAATCGATTACCAGAGCTGTGTAATCGATTACCAGGTCCCTGGAGTTACGAATCGTGTTTCTGGGAAGCTATGTAATCGATTACATTCATTCTGTAATCAATTACAAAGGTTCTGTCAAGCTAGTAATCGATTACCAAAGGCATGTAATCGATTACCAGGATCCTGAAATGAGATTTTGAGCTGAAAATGATGAAAACATGGTTCCTTGTCTCTTGTAACTCAAACATAAATCTTAAACCCTAGATTCAAGGATTTTATTTCATTTGAATGTGATAGGATTATATATCCAAACCAATAATGGAGAAATGATTTTGAAAATGAAATTTTTGGGTCCATAGCATGGAAATTGTGGTATATGTGGAACGATGGACATGTATGTGTATTGATATTGAGAATTGTTTGATGCAATTGTGAATTCCTATGTGTGGACCAAGTACTTGATAAGATATGATATGTTGATGCTTAAGTTGGCCAAATTGTGGCATGTATGGGATATATGTTATTATGGTTGAATATACATGATTGTGCATGGAGTCAACATGCATTAGACATTTACCCAGTCAATGACTGTTAAAGGGCTGGATGAGCTTAGGATCATACATTGAGTCTCCATGTATTGAATAAATTGTTTAGTCTATGACTGTTAAATGGCTGGATAAGCCTATGATTATGAATTAAGTTAACGCATTGAACAATTTGCTCAGTCCATGACTGTTAAAAGGCTGGGTGAGCCTATGATTATGTATTGAATCAGTATGCATTGAACAAATTACTCAGTCGATGACTGTTAAAAGGTTGTATGAGCCTATAATTGCAAACTAATAATGTGGTCAATGATGGATCTATAGGGGGCGTAAGGTGCGGTGTATACCGATTGCACGCATTACGGGCCCGACAAATCATTATTCTTTACGCAGTGAATTAATGAGAATTGAATGGTGAGGTCTGTGATGGATCTGTAGAGGGGCGTAAGGCGCGGTGTATGCCGATTGCACGTATTACGAGCTTGACAAATCACTATTGTTTTTATGGTAAGTGAACGAGAATTGACTAGTGCGATCCCGTGGGAAGGGTCTAGGGGGAATCAGGGTGTGGTGATTCATTTTATATATATACCCTTGTGATTTTTGGCCATAAAGAACCTTTGCAACGCTTTGTGGGTGCCCTGACCAAAGAAAATCTTGGTACCAAGTACATATGCATTGTGAGTCGGCATTGTGAGTTGGTATCTTGAGTCCACATATCATGAGACACTTACTTATATGATGATTATACTATTGTGTTATTTGATGTCATGATTGTCTGAAACATTTTTAATTGTTCATTATCTGAGATTCTGATGTTGTTTTCTTTTACCGTATGTGATTACTGTTGCTTAATTGTTATTGTTGATTCTTACTGCTATGTGTTGCTGTCCTGCTCTTACTTTTCATTTCATTGTTACTATTGATGAATATATGTGTTGTAATGCTATGTGGGCGCTATGCGCCGTTCTGTTTCTTTACTGCCATAATTGGTAATGTAAGTAGGATGTCTCACCTTTTTCTTGTATTCTTGTACTTCTGTTATATGTATATATTTGATAAAAGATCGTGAGGAAGAAGATGAGGGGTCGCACCTTTATTGATTGGGTTGGGACGATTCATTATTCTTGATCTAGCGTTTGGACGAGATTTCTTCGGTTACGTGCGATTGCATCTTCGTGGGGGCATTGATGCCTGTCATATTGACTGGGACACCGAGCGTCACGTACATATGGGGTTGCAGCTTTGTCCGCTAGTAGTGCCTCTCCCAAGGATTACTACTTTTTCCCTTTTGTGTTTTAATTCCCGCTGTATTTTATTTGACTCTGTAAGTATTTTATTTAGTGTTAACAGTGATTTGTATTTAGGATGACTAATATACATATGTATGGAATATGTTTTTATTTCAATGGTTGTGTATAAAATAGCTGGGTACTAATTATGTTTCATTTGAGGCTCCTATTTTCTATTCATGTATAATGGAAATAACTTAAATTTTGAAATTACTATTGTTGAGACTGTGACATGTCTGGATTTAGTAACTGCGGTGTAATGACAATTGTGCTGCGGTTGCTAGATTTAGGTGCGTTACAATGCCAATACTTTTGGTAAAAAAGAAAGATGGAAGTATGAGGTTGTGTGTAGATTATAGACAATTGAATAGGGTAACAATTAAAAATTAATACATATTGCCTAAGAGTGATGATTTGATGGATCAGTTAAGAAGTGCTACTATATTTTCTAAGATTGACTTAAGATCAGGGTATCACCAAATTAGAGTTCGAGAAGAAGGCATCCCTAAAACTTCCTTTAGAACCAAATATGGACATTATGAGTATCTTGTAATGTCCTTTGGTCTAACTAATGCACATGTTGTCTTTATGTATTACATGAATAGGATTTTTAGACCATACCTAGATAAATTTGTGATTTTCTTTATAGATGATATTTTCATCTATTTAAAGACAATTGGAGAACATGAGGAACATCTTAGGTTGGTTCTAGAAATCTTAAAATAAAAAAAGTTGTATGCTAAATTGTCAAAGTGTAAATTTTGGATGAAAAAGGTGCAGTTCCTAGGACATATGATATCCGAAGAGGGTATATATGTAGATCCTAGTAAAGTAGAGATAGTTTTGTAATGGAAAAGACCTATAACTGTAACTGAGATTAGAAGTTTCTTGGGTCTAATTGGGTATTACACGAGATTCATAGAGGGGTTTTCTAGAATAGCCTTGCCATTAACAAGATTAACTAGAAAAGGCAGTGCTTTTGAATGGACACAAGAATGTGAGAATAGTTTTCAAGAATTAAAAAGAAAATTGACCAACACACCTCTTCTAGTAATTCCAAATCCACAAGGTAATTTTGAAGTTTATTGTGATGCTTCGAGAAAAGGGTTAGGATACATTTTAATACAAGACATGTGTGTAGTTGCTTATGTTTCTAGGTAACTAAGACCCCATGAAGAGAACTATCCAACCTATGATTTGGAATTAGCAACAATTGTTTTTGCCCTAAAGATTTGGAGGTATTATTTGTATGGAATTAAATTTGAGGTCTTCACTGATCATAAAAGTTTGAAATACTTATTTGATAAAAAAAAATTGAATATGAGACAAAGAAGATGGATGGAATTCCTGAAGGATTATGACTTTGAATTAAGATATCATCTAGGGAAGGCCAATGTGGTGGCCGATGTGCTAAGCAGAAAACTTCTGCATGTGTCCCACCTGATGGTATTGGAAATGGAACTTTTAGAAAAATTTAGACACTTGAGTATGGCAGTGACTATGTTACCACATAGTCTTTGTTTGAATAGATTAGAGATTCATAATGATTTAAGGACTCAAATTAAAGAAGCTCAAAAAGAAGATGAAAGTTTAAAAGAAATAGATGAACAAATTTTGTTAGGAAAGAAAAAGGATTTTAGAAGGGTTAGTGATGGGATTACTAAGAACCCAATCAGGTGATAATCACATATTTTATACATTAATAAACTCTCATTTTTAATCATTTACACTCTTCATGTACTTAATTGATTGAGCTTGGTCATGATTTGTAAGTTTGAGTTCAAATTAGACTTACTTGATATTTTTCAGCCATGTTGAGATTTTATACTATTTCTGTATTTCGGCCATATCTTGAGTTCTAGATATCTAGAAATTATGAATTTTATCCTGTAGGAAAGCTGAGAGAAAGCTCTACAACTTTGATGGAGAGCTCAAAGTCTCAATCAGACATCTAGTGGAGCTAATTGGGCTTGGAAGTCAGAAAATGAGTTTTGTCACTAGAACCTAAGCAGTGTGCACTAATAAGGGCATAACTTGGGATGTATGAGTTGCATTGAGCTAAAATGGTGCCATTTGAAAGTTAAGACCCAAATTTACAACTTTTATGAAGAACACAAGAGCCAGTTCGGATGTCTTGTAGGTCATATTGGGCTTTCAAGTCAGAATAGTGGAGCTAAAATTGGGCCTAAGAAGTTGCAAAAATTAGGTTATATCTTGGGTTGTAGGAGGCCAAATTGGATGGTTCAAGAAGGCATTTGATAGCCAAGACATAGGCCTACAACTTTCATGCAGGTCATTTTCAGAGAATTTGTCGACAAGCACGAGTTTGGCACTAAATTATTTTATACAAGTGAAGACAAGCATTTTTTGTAATCATCCACCTACTCCTTAATCATCCACCCACCCCTTTATTATCCACCCACTCATTGTCCCACTCATTGTCATCTTTTGCTTGTGATGCTTTATAAAAGGTAGCCTTGGCTGCCTATTAGGGTAATCTTGGTTTTAGATCAAGATCATATTATTATGTTATTTACTTATTGTAATTTTCTTTTGTTGTAAATAGAAGTTATGATCATCTTCTTCTTCTTCTCTCTTTCTTTCTTCTTGCTCATGGGTAACTAATTTTCATCTTGCTTGGGTGAAGGGGTGAAGCTTTTGGTAATAAAATAATGTTAAATTAATTTCTTTCTTGTGCTTAAATGATATATTATCAAGTGATCATTATATATTATCACGCTTTTAAGTCATTTATTTATGCTTAATTGGTATCGTGATTCAAATTCTGGTCGTTTGGTTAAAATTAATCCTAGTACTTTATATATTGATTTGTTTGAATCATAATCACACACAATTGACATAGTGACTGAAAATGAAAGTGTACATAATGAACATGAAAATTAACCGTTGCGAACTATGCGTGAATATTTGCAACTACCTCAAAATTCTAGTCCATTATGCTTTATCTTTCCACTTTATGCCAATAATTTTAGATTTAAGTCAGATATGATTTCTTTGCTTCTTAATTTTCATTGTTTAGAATTTGAAAGCCCATATTTACATATAAAAAAATTTGAAGAAGTATGTATTACTTTCAATGACCAAAATTGTACTGAAGAGATTATTAAGCTTAAATTATTTCTTTTTTCTTTAAAAGATAAAGTAAAAACTTGGCTTAACACTTTGAAACTAATATCAATTGGCACATGACAAGAAATGCAAGGTGAGTTCTTAAAGAATTTTTTTCCAACATATAAAACCAATGCTATAAAAAGACAAATCCAAAATTTATTCTAAAATTCAAATGAAGCATATTTTCAATGTTGGGAACGGTTTAAAGCTTTGTTAAATTCTTGCCTACGTCATGGTTTTAAAAAATGGCACACTATAAGCTTCTTTTATGAAGGTTTAACACTTGAAACCAAATAATTTGTGGAAATAATGTGCAATGGTGAGTTTCTTGATAAAGAACCTGATGAAGCTTTAGACTATTTAAACTAGTTGATTGAAAATTCTCAATCTTGGCATGGTACTAATATTTCTGAAAATTCTATTAGATCTAATCTTGTAAGTGCTAATAAAGAAAAATATCACCTTAGTCAAGAGGAAGATCTAAATGCTAGGTTTGCCAATTTGGCTAGAAAGGTTGAAGCCATGGAATTAGGAAAAGCAAAAGAAATCAAATTTGTGCAAAATGAAGAAATTTGTGGCATTTGTAATGACTTAGGACACTCAACACATGAATGTCCTAAGATTCTTGTTTTTAAAAAAGTTGTACATGAACAAGTAAATGTAATGAATAATTTT
The DNA here is from genome assembly GCA_029884605.1 of Ormosia emarginata. Lineage (NCBI taxonomy): Eukaryota > Viridiplantae > Streptophyta > Magnoliopsida > Fabales > Fabaceae > Ormosia > Ormosia emarginata. The sequence goes on from JAQQTP010000074.1 coordinate 9,165,384, forward strand.
AAAAAGTCATTTATTTATTCTTTTTCAGATTCATAAAATTCGGGATGGAGAAATCACCCGAACTTTAGCTGGAGGAATAATCAAGCACAATTCGTGCAACCATCACCTCCTCAGGCACAACAGGGCTCTCAAAATTCTCAAGGATATGCACCTTATGTCCCACTATATCGGAAAAACATTGAAGAAACACTACATGCATTCATAGAAAAGCAAGAGTCCATTAATAAACAAAATAATCAAACCATGTTTGACATAAAAGAAACTCTTGCTAAACTTTCTTCTACACTCACAATTCATGAGAAAGGAAAATTTCCTTCTCAACCTCAACCAAATCTCAAGGGTCAGTACAGTCTAAATGAGGGTAGTTCAAAAAATCAATAAATAGATCAAGTCAAGTCAGTGATAACTCTTAGGACTGGAAAGGTTGTTGAAAAACAAATTCCTGTATCTTATAAGAGAGATGATGAACCAATTCTCCAAGAAAATGAAGTTGACCAAAACTTTTGCTTGCACCCTCATTTCCTCAAGCATTAAACAATTCAAGGAAATTGAAACATAACACTGAAATTTTTGAAATTTTAAAACAAGTGAAGGTCAATATTCCTCTTTTAGATGCTATCAAACAGAATTTATCTTATACCTAATATATGAAGGACTTGTGCACTGTAAAAGGAATCTGAATGTGAAAAAGAAAGCCTTTTTGGCTGAACAGGTAAGCTCCATTATTCAGAACACTAATGCATTGAAATATAAAGACCCTGGTTGTCCTACAGTTTCATGCATTATCGGAGAACATAAAATTGAAAAAGCTTTACTTGATCTTGGTGCTAGTGTCAGTTTGCTTCCATATTCAGTTTATCAGCAACTCAACTTAGGTGAGTTAAAACCAACTTCTATAACTCTTTTACTTACCAATAGATCAATTAAAATTTCAAGAGGAATAGTGGAAGATATGTTGGTACAAGTTGATAAATTCATATATCCTGTGAATTTTATTGTCTTGGATACTGAACCTATGATTGATAGTTGCAAGTCAATTCCTGTTATTTTAGGCTGTCCATTTTTTGCAACATTTAATGCTTTGATAAATTGAAGAAATAGAGTGGTGAAGCTAACATTTGGAAATATGACACTAAAGCTCAATGTTTTTAACATGTGCAAGCAACCACAGGAAGTCCTTGATAAAAAAGAGGAAGTTGAAGGAATTGAAGTCATCGTAGATGATCATCTTCAAACAAGGAGTTCTTCTGACCTATTAGAAATTTGTTTAGTCAATTCATTTGATTCATGTATGCAATTAGATGATGATATCTTTGAAATATGCTCTTTACTTGATTGTACACTGGTAATGGAGTACAAGGGATGGAAACCAAGATTTGAAGAGCTAAAACCCAGAAATGATAATACCCATGAAGAAGTACCCACACTGGAACTAAAACCATTACTTGCTGGGTTGAAGTACACATTTTTGGGAGAAGAGCAAAGCTTTCCAGTGGTAATTTTCTCGTCCCTTACTGAAGAACAAGAAAGTATGTTAACAGAAGTACTTAAAAAACATAAAAGTGCAATTAGATGGACATCAAAGGACATAAAAAGGCATTAATCCATTAATATGTACACATAAAATACATTTAGAGGATAATGCTAAAACATCTCAACAACCTCATAGAAGATTAAATCCATATATGAAATAGGTAGTTAGAGTTGAAGTTCTCAAATTGCTTGATGTTAGAATTATCTATCCTATCTCTGATAGCCAGTGGGTAAGCCCTACATAAGTTATGCCTAAGAAATCTGGAATAACAGTGGTTGAAAATGAAAAAGGTGAATTAATACCTACGCGAGTCTCATCTAGTTGATGTATATGTATTGATTTTAGATAATTAAATGCTGTTGCAAAGAAAGATTATTTCCCCTTGCCATTTCTTGATCAAATTATAGAAAGGGTAGCAGAACATCCATAATACTATTTTCTTGATAGTTATTCGGGTTATAATGAAATTCCAATTACATTGGAGGATCAAGAAAAAACCAATTTTATATGCCCCTTTGGTACTTTTCCATATAGAAGAATGCCTTTTGGCCTTTGTAATGTTCCGACAACATTCCAAAGACGCATGCTAAGTATTTTTAGTGACATGATTGAGCATTATTTAGAGGTTTTCATAGATGACCTGACAGTTTTTGGAAATTCTTTTGAAAATTGTCTTGATAAATTAGAAAAAGTTCTTAAAATATGTGAAGAAAAAGGACTTGTGCTAAACTGGGAAAAATGTCATTACATGATTACCTCAAGAATAGTGTTAGGTCATGTGATATCTTCTAAAAGAATTGAAGTTGATAGGGCCAAAGTTGACTTAATTACCCATTTGCCTTCCCAAAAAACAGTTAGAGAAGTTCGTTCCTTTTTAGGATATGCAGGTTTTACAGATGATTCATTAAGGACTTTAGCGCCATATCTAAACCATTATGTAATCTTCTGCTGAAAGATGCATCATTTGATTGGACTCAAGCATGTCAAAAATCTTTTAAACAATTAATTGGTCTTCTGACATCTACTCCTATCATGCAATCTCCTGACTGGTTTTTGCCTTTTGAGTTGATTTGTGATGCTAGTGATTTTGTTGTGGGCGTTGTTTTAGGCCAAAGAAAGGAAGGTAAGCCTCATGTGATTTGTTACACAAGTAGAACTTTAAATAGTACACAAATGAATTACACCACTACTGAAAAAGAACTACTTGCTGTAATATTTGCACTAGACAAATTTTGATCTTATTTAATTAGTTCTTCTATTGTGATTTTCACCGATCATACTATTGTTAGATATTTGATGTCTAAGTAGGATGCCAAACCATGATTAATACGGTGGATCATATTGCTTCAAGAATTCAACATCACAATAAAAGATAAGAAATGAGCAAAAAATATTGTCGCAGATCATTTGTCAAGCCTTACAATATGGTCACCTTTTGATAGCACACCCATTAATGATTCTTTTCCCAATGAATTTTTATTTCCTGTAAATTCCATGCCTTGGTTTGCTAACATAGTCAACTTTCTTGTAACAGGAAAGATGCTGCCTCAATGGACGCACCAACATAGAAGGAAATTTGTGACAGAGGTGAAATTGTTCAAATATTGTCCTGACTAAATCTTTCGGAGATGTATGCCCGATAGTGAGGTAGGCAGTGTCATTAAATGTTGTCACTCAAAAGCATGTGAAGGTCACTTTTCTTCAAAAAAAAATAGCTGTGAAAATCTTACAGTGCAGATTTTATTGGCCCACCTTATTTAAGGACTGCTATACTTTTTGAAAAAGTTGTGAAAAATGTCAGAAATTGGGCTCCCTTTCAAAAAGAAACATAATGCCTCTGAACCCTATCCTTGTCATTGAAATTTTTGATTGTTGGGGAATTGATTTCATGGGCCCATTTTCATCCTCATTTGGATTTGTGTATATTTTGGTTAGTTGATTATGTCTCAAAATGGATTGAGGCGATTCCATGTCAATACAATGATCATAAAACTGTTCTCAAATTTTTAAAAGAAAATGTCTTGTGTCGATTTGGAATCCCTCGAGCTATCATCAGTGATGGGAGAACACATTTTTACAATAAACCATTTGAATCTTTAATGAAGAAATATAGTATTACACATAAAATTGCCACCCCTTATCACCCTCAGACAAATGGACAAGTTGAATTAACAAATAGGAAGATTAAACAAATTTTGGAGAAAATGGTTAACCCAAATCGTAAAGATTGGTTTTTAAGATTAAACGATGCACTTTGGGCTTACCGTACTGCTTTCAAAACATCTTTGGGCATGTCATCCTATCAGTTAGTCTGTGAAAAACCTTGTCACTTGCCTGTAGAATTGGAACATAAAGCATTTTGGGTCATTAAAGCTTTCAACCTAAACCTTGATGATGCTTGCAAGATACACAAATTACAATTAAATGAACTTGAGGAATTAAGAAATGATGTATATAAAAACTCAAAGATTTATAAAGCTAGAACAAAAGCTTTTCATGATAAGTCAATTTTGAGAAAATCTTTTGAAATTGATCAAAAAATTCTACTTTATAATTCTCGTCTGCACCTATTCCCTGGAAAATTGAGATCTAGGTGGAGTGGTTTTTTTGTTGTCAAACATGTGTATCCTCATGGGGCCATAGACATTAAGAATCCGATGAATGATAATGTGTTTAAAGTCAATGGACAAAGACTCAAACCATTTCTGGAAAACCAAGTTGATAAGGTAGAATTCATCTCTCTTTCTAATCCTTGTTATGAATAGAATTTATTCTAATTTTATTGCCTTCTTTTTACAGTTCTTTGTGTTCTTGGTTAAGTGGCGGATAACAGTACTCCGTGGCTCTCGAGTCAGTTTGTTTTCAATTTCCCATAATAACTGAATCCTTCTCCTTTAAAATGGATGTCATTCTCTCAAATTTTAGAAAACATTTTCCTTCCCTCCTTCAAAATGCTCTAACAAAAATCTACAAAGCTAGATGTGAAAGATTGAGACTGTTAATACATAAGGGTATGCCAGAAGATGTACGCTGGATAATTGAAGCAAAGGTCTGACTAGCAGGTAAGTGTTTAATTTTATTTGACTCATACATGCCAGGTCTTGGTAGAAGTTTGTATTCTAAAAGGAGAAGAGCAAAAAGGTTATAAGTCTGTCACAAATGTGCATGATAGAATTGTAACAAGTGATGTCATTCTTTGGGGATGGTTTCCACAAACAGAGAAGATAAAATTTTTTTCATTAAGAATGGACTGAGTAAGGAGTCATTAGATGATATCTTATTGACTCTTGAGACACATTCTTATAGATCTGTGCATCGTGAACTTCTTAATTTATAGAATCTATTCAAGAATGAACAAAAATGTTACAGTCTTGGGAATCTGACTCTAAAAGACTCTGTTTACCAATTTATAAGAAAATTAGATAGGAAGCTTATCCTTGACTCATAAAAGGCGTTTAAGCCGTTATTGGACATAAAACTAGAGGAAGATGTGAGCCACAATCACAACAACATGTATATATTATTTTCTTCTTCAAAAAAAGAAAGAAAAAAAAGTGAAAAAAAGGTTAAAAAGAAAAAAAAAGCAAAACTTCGGTTGTACTTGGTCTTTAATTCGAGTAGAAGCCCTGGGCAGATACCAATCCTGTCATAGACTTAGGAGAAGATCTTCACACGTCAGTATGTAAATAAGGTTCGTGTGCCATGCTTTATAGAGAGCTATGTGCTACATTCCCAGTTCTTAGAACCAAGGCTCTGTAGCGCTAATGGACAAAAAGAAGCATCTTGTCTTTACAGTGAACAGAAACTGTTACTGAGCTGTATACTTACTTTAATTAGTAGGCCTCTATGGCGAGTTCTGACTGGCTGCGGTCAGGTACCATCTTCTTAGAATACAAGCCTTTATTTAGGTTTGCAAGAAGATAGAGGGCTACTATTCCGCAAGCAGGATGAAAAGGACTCAAAGGTTCTTGTTGTCAGTTTAGCAATCCTTATGGAGTTCATATATTGCACCGGTGATACGTAACTCAAGATATGCCACTACTGCATTCATGACGTGTAGTATGAAGATATACCATGAAAATTGTACACAAAGGTATGTCATTATATGCTATTATATTTCTTTTATCTTGATATGATTTTGTTTTATTTTGGTTTTGGACACACGATTCTTTGAGCAGGGTCCTTCAAGGGTTTCTAGACTTCTTTACCCTAATGGTTTTCTTGAAGTTAAAAAAAACAAAAAAATAATAAATAAAAAAAAAAGATTATGTGTTTCTTAATTTCAAACTTTTCTGACAACAACCATCCTACCCTTATAGGTGCTATTATTACCCTTTCCATTCTTTTTCCTATTTAAATACTTAATTTTCTCCACTTTCCTCTAACTCATAATCATTTAAAGAAAAGATGAGTATAGAAATGGAAGGTGTTTCTGTTCGTCAACGTAAAAATATATGTGTATTTTGTGGGTCTAAGTATGGGAAGGGTTTAGAGTTTGTAAATGCAGCAACCACTCTTGGTCGAACACTTGCTATGAGGAATATTCATGTTGTATATAGGGGAGGTTGTCGTGAATTAATAGGGGTTGTATCATTTGCTGCATATATCGAAGACAGTCAGGTTTTAGGTGTCATTCTTGGACCTTTAACTCAACAGAACATCACTGGAAAGACAATTGGGGAGGAACTTAAGGTATCATCTATGCATGAACGAATGAAGATAATGCTTGACAACTCTGATGCATTCATTGCCTTATCAGGTGGTTTTGGTACTTTGGAAGAAGTTTTTCAAATTGTCTCTTGGGCCCAACTGAACATCCACCATAAACCCATAGGTTTGTTGAATGTTAATAATTTCTTTGATCTTTTGTTATTTTTTCTTGACAAAGCTGTGGAACAGAAATTTATCACACCTGCGGCAAGACTACTTCTTATCTCTGCTTCCACTGTTGATGAGTTGATTGATAAATTAGAAGCTTTTGTTTATAAACCTGATCCAGCAATAGCTCAGATAGATTGGTCAGCAGGAAGCAGTGAGGGAAGCAACATGAAAAGAAAGCCAAATCTGACACTTCGTCTATAACTTTCCTTTACCTTTGATTTTATTTATCGTACTTTGTTTCTATTTAAATTTGTGTCAGATTTCTCTAACAGGTAATATCTTCTATCCTTTACTCATTTATATTTTAACATTGAGGACAATGTTATAATTTGGTTGGGGGGAAGGATAGTTGACCAAAATTTTTTTTTTTTTTGAAAAATATGATATGATTGTCATGAACTTACTAAACCAATGAATGATGGCAGAGTAAGGAGTAATTTTACTCTTGAGATGCATCTAAATTGGAAAGTATGTGTAGTGATATGACTGTCAGAAACCTACAGTAAAATCAATTAAGAATGATAGAGTAAGGAGTAATTTTACTTTTGAAGTAAATTACTCCTGAGATACATCTAGATTAGGGAAGTAACTATTCTGTGATGATTTGTGGAAGTAACAAAGTTTTATTGTTTGATTTCCTTTGAATGATTCAAGTGAATGAATTCTCACATCCTGTAAAGCAATTGAAATTCAGGGATCATAACATGGTTGAATAAATTGTCTTCTGTCTTAAATTTTACATGCTTAGTTATGGATGTTGAATTGATAGATTGATAATGATAGATATATTCCTTGTGAGATTTTGAGCCTATTGATAGATGGATTGAATATCTATACCATTCTCTTCTTTCTTATGTGATTTCTTTTTACTCATGGAATTGTTACTCTAGAACTTACTTTGATTCTTTTTTGAGGCTACATTTCCACATACATACATAAACATGATTGAAGCATTTTGAAATAGCTACTTTGACCAAATAGCCATCCTTGCATATTTTCCCTTGTGTAACCCCTTTGAGTTTATTTGACCATTCATTGTTTTTAGCTCATTACTTACCTTTCTAAAAAAGCAAAAAAAAATGTTTTTACCCAACCTTAGGGAATAAGAGAGCATTGACTTTGTTCTTGAGCAAGTGTGGGTGTGTGTGTGCAAAATACTAAAAAAAAAAAAGCTAACCACCACTGCAATCAAAAGATTATCAGAATCTCCTGATACACCAAGTGACATATCCATACCTAGAATGAAGGTGGATGCTTAGAAACAACAGAAAGAGAAGGAGAAGGTTCAGGCCTAACAATGAATTCAACTTACCAATTTGGTATTGATCTTCAACAAAATATTAGTCAAATATTAGACATTATCCTTTATGATAAATGTTCTCAAACATCTTCTCCACTTTAATTGTACCATAATGCTTTTCTATTATTTTTGGTATTTATCTTGTCATATCCATATTATCCCATCTCCTTTACCATAGCCCCATTACAACCTTGAATAAAGTCATCTTAATTTTTGTGTGCATGTGTTTTGAGTAGCGGAGAAATAGAAAATAAGCAAGCTTATGGTAGTGCAATTGTTCATGGGCTGAATAGAGTGAAATACTTACCTTTTAAACACTTGAGAGATTGAGAGTGAATTCTGTGAGGACCTATCATTCTTGATTCATGCTTTTCAACTGAAGTTTCCTTGCCTGTTGATTTGAGATACAAAAAAAAATGTCACCACATGAATGTTTTGATCCCTTGAATCTTTGGTTGCTCTTCTTGTTTATAAACTTTTGCATTCTTGAATATCATTGGAAATTAAGTCTTTTATACTTTTTAGCTTTTGAGTCTATGTTGTTTTTCTTTGTTTCTTAGCTTTGGTCTTATGTGTTTTGCCCAAGAGTGCAAAAAGCTAAGTGTGGGGGAATTTGACAATCACATATTTTATACATTAATAAACTCTCATTTTTAATCATTTACACTCTCCATGTACTTAATTGATTGAGCTTGGTCATGATTTGTAAGTTTGGGTTCAAATTAGGCTTAATTGATATTTTTTAGCATTGTTGAAATTTTACGTTGTTTTTGTATTTCGGCTATATCTTAAGTTCTAGATGTCTAGAAATTATGAATTTTACCTTTTAGGAAAGCTGAGAGAAAGCTCTACAGTAACACCCTCCGTAGGACGTCACATTTTTAAATAAAACATAAAACCAAATGAAATTATTTTATAAAAACTTTGAATTCTAAAAGATGAATTTTAAAATTTCATTTCGCGGAAATATAGACTTACCAAAAATTATAAGAAAAATCGAAATTAAATTGAATTAATTAATACACATAATATAAGTACCACCAAATATTCATTATAGAAGTAAAACATGTAATTTACAGACTCAGAGAAACAGTAGCAAACCTAATGAAGGTTACTACTAATAGCACGGTAATAACACTAACGAGAAAAACCCAACCTACAAGATCCATGTCTCCACCAACTGCATCCTGTTGAAGTCTGAAGGTCACTCTTCGACGCCGTCACCATCTTCAGAATATGGCCTCCAATAGGTTTACTCCGCCTACTATACGATTTTAACAACACAACACAACACAGCAATACAGTAAAGAGGTGAGATCCCCTTTCACCAATACCAGTACGGTAGCAAAGAATGATTCGAATGACAAAGTCATTCCATACACACAGATATCACAATTATAGTCATGTTATCAATTTACAAATATTTCTAATATGCATATAACCTAATAAAATAAACAGCAATAACATTATCAGGATAGATATAACAATTCATACCATATAAAATATCATAACAGTACAATATAAAAGAAAGATCAAATGTCATAACAACAGAAATATCACAAATGAAAGGTCACAGATAAAAATCACAGATAGAAATCACAAATAAAAATCACAAATAAAAATATAATAGATAAAATATAACAAATAAAAGATAATGAATAAAAGATTACGAGATAAAAATAACAAATAAAAGATAATAGATAAAAATAACAAATAAAAGATAATGAATAAAAGATTACGAGATAAAAATAACAAATAAAAGATAATAGATAAAAATAACAAATAAAAGATAACAATGCACCACATATACAATAAGACACAATCCTACTCCATGGAGCTAAAAACATACAGACATCAGAGAGAGAATGATCCGCAAAATCTATTAGTACCACGGCTGCCCAACCAAACTATTGCGCTGTCACACGTTGCGTCTATAGCCCCACGACACTGGGAATCCACCATCCAGGTGTGGTGTAGTTCACTGTCTCTCGTTGTGACACTACAGGCAATGTACTATTAGACTTCACAAGATCTCGATTAAACATAGTGTGTGTCGAGTCCACTAGTGTGTTGCCATTTACCACGGCCCAGAAGAGCAACCAACTGTCCACATATGGATTTATGTACACTAATGTCTCCAAGTCCATTCAAAATCGAACCACACTACGCTTATCGCACCGACAATACGATGTGATTCACCTCGTCAATCAATCCACCAAAATACCCTCGAGAAAATATATCCTCAAAGATAAAAATATGCCCTCAATGGCAGAAAAATAGAAAGCCTGTACGGGTTCACATTTTCCCGACAGCGAAAAATCCTCAAAAGCCTGTACGGGTTCACATTTTCCCGACAGCACAAAATAAATACAGCAACGGTCAATCGCGTAGAAATTTTATCGCGTTTTCACAATCTCGTCGTTTATATAAACATTTTTAAATCGCGTAAATATATTTTTCTGTTTTTAAAATCGCGTAGAGTTTTTAATACATTTTCTCAATCGCGTAAGATTTTTAAATCATTTTCTTGTCCGAAATCCTTAAAAACACAGTTTAAAACAAACAGAAATAATATTTAATACATTTAAACTACGTAGAATATTTTTCATACCATATACTGTCTTTTGGACATCTTTTCTATCTTATTTGTCCGTTTTTAATATAAATTGACAGTATTATGTTTAGAAAAATTATAATAATGATTTTCTAGGTTTATTGTCAAAACTCTTTTTATTTTTATTACAACCAATTAATTACACTTTTGAAAATTACTAACGTGCTTCAAAACACAAGGTGAGCTATACGTTAGAAATTTTATAAAGCTACTGTATTTCTTCTAACAGTAAAAAAGTCATTAGTTTAAACTTCTTAAACTTAATTCTAATCAATTTATTTCTTCAAAACTTATTGTAATAAAATCTTTTTGGCATTTATTACTTAACCTTAGTTGAAAACAATACTATAAATCAAAAACATTTAAATTTGGCATTTTGGCCGAATATCATTCTATGTTTTATAATTCATTCCTAATTATTTTCATACATTTAATCTCTTATAAACTCTTGATCTAATTTAGTTTTATTAAATTAGCTAGTCCATAATTAGAAAATAAATTTGGATTAAAAGTATGTGGCATGTTTGCCAAATTTAATAAAGTCTTTGCATTTGATCTTTAAATTATATTCCATCTTTTAGATCAATGTTAAATTCATTGTATTCATTAAATCATTGTTTTAGAAAATGGTTTTAGAAATCAAAACATTTAACTTAGGCATGTTGGCCGAAATACCTAATTTCATTCTTGGATCCATAAATTCATTTTTCTTACTTTAAATCAATTTGTAACTTGTCAATTTTCCTAGGTTAATTAAATCACACTTTTAGAAAATTGATGAGAACATTTTGGTCCTCCTTTTATATTAAGGTCGTAAGCCTTGGTGTTGTGTTCTTTGGAACACTCATGCAATTTTTCACATGCTATTTACATTCTAGAATAATTACTATATTTCTATAAACACATGCAATATATTAATACATGTAATATATCAAAGCAATCATAAACACATACCAAAAATTATTAAAGCTATAAACATGCTTACACACATAATCAATCACAATTAGGAAAAACTATAAACAATCAAGTGAATGAATCCTTATGGATTCTTCACCACAAGCACAAACATTCCTCACCACCAACACATGGTTGATGAGGGTAATCTCCCTCTTACCTCTTGAAGAACCTCCAAGCTCCTTGTATGTCTCCTTCAAGCCAATCTTCTTCACCAAGAGCTTCTTGAAAATCAAAGAAAACATACAATATTAATACCTAAGGCTCTAAACTACAATAATCATGGATTAAAATCATGATTAAAATTTTGAAATGGATAGAAACATGAAAATTAAATAACCCTACCTTCAAGGCTTCAAACTTAAGCTTTGAAGAACATGATAGAAAATGGAAGATTTAGGCTTAGGTTTCAATTACAAAGGGTCTTGAAATGAAGTAAAGAAGCAAGAAATAAGGTAGTTTGGAATTATAGAAAAGTGAATGATAGAAAAGAGTGAAGAAGCCGTGAGGTTTAGAGAAGAAAAGAGAAGAAATATTTGAGAGGTTTAATTGTTTGATAGCTTTTGGAGAAAAGTTGAAGACTTTGATTAAATAAAAGCAAAGTCTCCTATGTTAGAGTGCATGGCCGTGAATGCACATGAAGAGAGAGTGAGAAATATTTGTTTGGCTTCTTTGAATGATAGCTAAATAGAAAAGTGACCAAATACATTTAAGTAGGTAAATTGGCCTTTATTCAATTGCATGGCCGTAAATCACTTGGAGAAAAAGTGAGAATTATGTTTGCATTTGCTCCCTCCAAATGCATGGTCTTAAATGCATGGAGAGTAAAAGTGAATTTGGAGTATTGGAATTGTCTTCCTAAAGCATGCAATTTACCGTAGAAGCACATGCAAAAGCCACTAAAATTGACTTTGTTGTACTTGGGTAATTAAATGTAAGATAGGAAGAATTGAATGGAAATATTAGCTTCACACAAATTGCTTTGCCGTAGAATGAAATCAAAGAGAAGAAACCAATGTTGACTAGTCTTTATTTGGTTAATTTGGCTTTCTAAATGAATTTCCTAAAGCTTTCTACATAAACTTCACTTTGTGAATTTGGCTATTAGAGCAAATTGCTCTCTTCCTCCACCGTAGAGCCATTTAATTTCAAGAAGCCTAAATTTATTTGATAGCTTGTTTTCTATTGGTTCTTAAAAATTCAAGCCATTAATTTTGACCAATTTCTATTGGTTAAATATTTACTAACTTGATTCTTATTGGTTGCTATTTTTGTTGACCAATTCCTATTGGTGCACATTGTATAGTTTCTAACATACTTTAACCAATAAACAATAATTATACAATAATTACTGTTTATAAAGTCAGTATATATTGTCCAATGGGTAATAAAATATACATAGATTTTTATTTTAGACTAACAGAGTAGCAATTATTATTGATCATTTTTTTCTACTGATTACCCTTGATGAATCATAAAGCGAGTCATCAAAGAGAAATTTCTAGAACATGTGACTCACTACGATGAGTCAGTATGATGAGTCATCGTGGAATTTTCTAGAACGGGTGAGTCAACATGGCGAGTCAGCGTAGATATTTTCTAGAGCGAGATGAGTCGGCATGGCGAGTCATCGGTGATGGCGCAGTCATTCTGTGTCGGCATGGCGAGTCGACATCTTTGAGTCATCGGAGAAGCTTCTCGGGCTGGCGAGTCATCATGGTGAGTCACGGTGAGTCACCACTTCGGAACCTTCTAGAAGCTGGCCGAGTCATGATCTTGAGGTGTCATGCCACGTGTCATCGTCCTATTGGCCCGTTGCGATGAGTCATAGCCACCAATTTTGACCGGCTCCTCATTGGTCCACGTGTACCACACTTGATGACTAAACGTGGATCCCGCAAAATATTTCCGGTCCGTCATTGTCACTTATTTGTCTTGACTAATAAAATAATATTATAATAATATAAAATTATTTTATTTTGATTAAATCCTAAAAATTAAAAGATTAATTTTAGGCTCATTCAATTGGGTTTAGTAAGATCCCCCACCTCTGAATAATTAAAAATAGATTTTCCCGGTCCGAAAAAATATTATTTTCCTACCCCGGAGCAAATCACACAAAAAGTCCATATAAAATTACAGACAGTAATATTGAGCACTGTATCAAGTAGAAAATAATTAAAAACAACAAAAACAGCAAAAACAGCACATTCGGGACGTAATGGTTATTTTCCTATTTTTTCCCACAATGTAGCTAATCATCCAAAACGTTCAAATAAAATATCCAGCAGTATTATATAGCTGTATATTACACAGAAAAATTTAAAACAACTAATTCAAGAAAAATTTTATTTCATTTGTCTTGAAGAAAAATACGTAAAACGATTATATAAAATACCAGACAGTATTATACATCTATTTTTCACACAGAAAAATTTAAAACAGTAATTTGATAAAATTTTTATTTTACTGTATCGAAACAAATTATGTAAAACGACCAAATAAAATAACAAACAGTATTATTTTTCTGTATTTCATATAGAAAAACAAGAAACAGTAAAACAGGGACACAACGGTCTTTTACCCAAAAGTTGGGGTGTTACATCTACAACTTTGATGCAGAGCTCAAAGTCTCAATCAAATATCTAGTGGATCTAATTAGGCTTGAAAGTAAAAAAATAGGTTCTGTCACTAGAACCCAAGCAGTGTGCACTAATTAGGGCATAACTTGGGCTGTATGAATTGAGCTAAAACTACTGCCATTAGAAAGTTAAGACCCAAATCTACAACTTTCTTGAAGAACATAAGAGCCAATTCGGATGTCTTGGAGGTCATATTGGGCTTGCAAGTCAAAATAGAGGAGCTGAAATAGGGCCTGAGCAGTTGCAATAATTAGGTCATATATTGGGCTGTAGGAGGCCAAATTGGATGGTTCAAGTGGGCATTTGATAGTCAAGACAAAGGCCTTTAACTTTCATGAAGGCCACTTTTTGGGAATCTGTCGGCAAGCATGAGTTTGGCACCAAATTATTTTATGCAAGTGAAGACAAACATTTTTTGCAATCATCCACCTACTCTTTAATCATTCACCCACCCCTTAATTATCCACCCACTCATTGTCCCACTCATTGTCATCTTTTGCTTGTGATGCTCTATAAAAGGTTGCCTTGGCTGCCTATTAGGGTAATCTTGGTTTTAGACCAAGATCATATTATTATGTTATTTACTTATTGTAATTTTCTTTTGTTGTAAATAGAAGTTATGATCATCATCTTCTTCTTTTCTCTTTCTTTCTTCTTGCTCATGGCTAACTAATTTTCATCTTGCTTAAGTGAAGAGGTGAAGCTTTTGGTAATAAAATAAGGTTATATTAATTTCTTTCTTATGCTTAAATGATATATTATCGAGTGATTATTATATGTGTTGTATTTTGTTTCCAATCAATTTAGAAACCCTCCTTGTAAAGTGGAGTTCTTGATTCATTGTAGACAAGTGGTTTAGCACAATGAATGCTTGAACTCATTTACAAGTGTTGGTAAATAATTAAAGGAACCATAATATAACTACGTATATAATTCTAAATGGACTTCGAATGTTTTATTTTCTGATTGGAACCTCCATTGTGCGTAGATTTCAATTAATTTATAAAAAGAATTAATCTTGTCCTTAATTTTTTACCAAAAGTGGATCTCCTAGCCCAAGCAAGTTCTTTAATTTAATTGTGAACAAGTTTTAATATCTTTATTATTGTGACAAAGCCTTTCCTTACCACAAAGAATTTTTCTTCATCAATTCCCTCTGGATCGACCTCGGACTCTCGAGAAATTTATTACTTGAGACAACCTGCACTTGAGTTTGCATCCTTTAATCCGCATCATCAGGCCATGATGCCATTTGGGTTATAGTGGACATGTTAACCAAATCTGCACACTTCTTAGCTATAAAAGCTAATTGGTCATTGGATAAGTTAGCTCAACTATATCTTCAAGAAATAGTTAGGCTACATGGAATCCCTTCCAGCATAATATCGGATAGAGACCCGAGGTTCACTTCTAGATTTCGGAGTGCTCTACAAACAGCCTTTGGAACCAAATTGAATTTCAGCACGGCTTATCAACCGCAAACTGATAGACAAACTGAAAGAACCATCCAAACCTTAAAAGATATGCAAAGAGCTTGTGTGCTTGATAATTCAGGGCATTGGGATAGGTTCTTACCTTTGATAGAATTTGCCTACGACAATAGTTATCATACTAGCATAGGAATGGCACCCTATGAAGCCTTGTATGACAGAAAATGTAGATCCCCATTATGTTGGTATGAAATTGGGGAACAAACTATCCTAGGTCCAAAATTAGTGTAGTAAACTACTGAACAAATTAAAATGAACAAGGATAGGATATTAGCAGCCCAAAGTAGGCAAAAGAGTTATGCGGATGAGAGAAGATCTCTAGAATTCAAAGAAGGAGAACATGTATTCCTCTGGTCACCCCTACAGGAGTTGGTAGGGCTATAAAGACCAAAAAGTTGAACCCTAGATTTCTCGGCTCTTTCCAAATTTTAAAAAGAGTTAGACCAGTTACTTACCAAATCACCTTATCACCTAGTTTATCAAATCTTCATGATGTCTTCCATGTTTCTCATCTCGGAAAGTATAATCTGGATCCTTCATATATCATAGAAACTGAATCAGTACAATTAAATGATAATTTAACTTATGTAGTTAAACCTGTAAGGATTTTGGATAGAGCAGTGAAAGGGCTCAGGGGGAAACAAATTCCTCTAGTGAAGGTGTTATAGGAAGGTGGTGACTCAGAGGAAACTACTTGGGAGCTTGAGTCAAATATGATGTAGAATTATCCAAAACTTTTTGAATAAGGTAAGCAAATTTTGAGGACAAAATTTATTAAAAAGAGGGGGGATGTAACATCCTCATACCCTAATGATCCTAAATTGGGTTATACAATCTCAATAATACTGGTAAGAATTATTTGTTAATTCAGGTAATTTTCTGAACTAGTTTGAGTGTAATTCTATAACACTAAACACAATGAAATAACCAAAGTATATGCGAAAACATCTAATATAATAGAAATAAATATGGAAAATTTATTTCCTAGCTATAAATCATAGATAAAAGTTGTAGTAATTTTTTTAGAAGCAATCTAGTTTGTTATTTTTAAGGATACCACAGAGAAATTAAGGGAACCATAATGGAACAACTAAATATCTCAGAAAATTATGAAATTTCATGGAGGTGATAAGTAAAATATGGAGAATAATTTGGTATAAAATACCAACCAAGAAAAATATCAGTAAACATATTTACTTAACCCTTTGGTTAGATAATGAGTAGTGAAGCCTAACTGATAAAAAGTGGTATACAGAAAATTATAGAAAAATAAATCCAAGAACTAAGTTGAGTTCTAAAATTTTCTATAATACTTATGGTGACTTGAAAACTTAGTTTTGGAAGATTAAAGAGTGTTTAACAAATATAAAAGTTATTGACTTAAATTTTGGTCATTCTATTGACTATAACCATCGCCCACCTATTTCTCTAGAGTTCTCTCTATTTTTCTCATTCTTTCTTCACACTTTTTTGGCCAAAAACTGAAGCAAAGGAGCACCACTACTAGCTGCAATACTGTGAGGAAGACAAGAGAAAAGGGAAGAGAAACAAGAAGGAAAAATAAGATGAAAAGTAAGGTAACTCAAGGGAGCAAAGCTAGGAGTGAGGTAGGGGTCTTTTGCCATTTTCATGCTCTTCTTCTCTTACTATTTTTGAGATGCAAAACTAGTCTTAGGAACTTTTGAAGCTCACGGCCAAAAGCTTGAAAATAGCCTAGGTTTTTGCTTGTTTGTGGTTGAATTTTTACATTGCTCTAGTTCTTTTCTTTCTTGGAGTTCTTGAGCAAGAAATTCATAAGTTGAGAAGTGGTTTGTTACCCTTTGATTCATGGCTAAGTTGAGTTTTAGTGGTGGTGGAATCATTTAAATTGTTCATTTATTTTCTATTGATGATTGTGTTGAGTTTTGCTATGATGTTGATGATAGAATTGTTGGATTCTTGGACTGTTTGTCATGGCTGTGTGAGCCCTGTTTTGAACAGAATTTTGATGTCTTTATGTCATAGCTAGGTGGCTTGAATTATGTTATAAAATTATGGCTAGGTGCTGCCCTTTTTGTGGATGAATTACCATTATTTTGTGAGTGAATTAGGACTTTGAAAGAGGATTACAATGAAGGCTAAGGGCTGCCTTGTTTTCATGTTCATTTTATATTGATTAAGTACTAGTATCTGAGGCTTAAAGTGTGTAGAAATTGTGGCCAAGTTGTTGCTCCTTTTTGTGGTTGAGTTATAATGGCTTTTGGTGTTTAAATTGGAGTTTGATTGTTGATTTGATTTCAAGGACAACTACTGGCCTGTTTTTGGTTTATATGATAGTAATATCAATGTGTAAGAACATAGCCTAAATGATGTTATATGGTGTTAAAAATTTTATGATGAAATGTTGTCCATTGGTGGCTAGAATTTTAATATATTTTTCATAGAAAATGATGCTTATATGGTGATAAGGGGATACAACTAAATAGTTGCCTTGTGTGATCATAAATATTGTTATTTTGAGCATGATGTTATGACATATATGATGAATAAAGGTTATGGCATAAAGCTATCTCTTAAAACCAAAATTATATGATGTTTATATGTTTGAAAATTGTTGACTATTGAGTAGCCCTTGGAAATGATCCTCTTCACTAGAGGGAATGAAAGTCTGAGGATGGACATTCCCTCCCTTCCAAAGTAAATGAGATTGAGGATGGACATTCCCTCATCCATTACTCGAATTCTTTCTAGTTGATGAAAGTGATTTTATTTTGTGGATAATATGAGGATGGACATTCCCTCCCAATTATAGTAGTTGAGGATGGACATTCCCTCTCCCTCTTTACTCACAACTCTAAGTTGAGGATGGACATTCCCTCACTAGAGGCCTTTAGGTTACTCATTTCCCAGAGTAGTTCTATGTGATTAGTGAATGATCATAAATAAGTTGAAGTGCACCAACCTAAAAGCAGACTGCTGCCAAGTAAAATAAATAAGCATTAAGATGAAATTGAATTTATTTAGCTAAATGTGATGTTTACATAATGTTATATTTCTAAATTTATTATGGATGCTAAATCGATGTTTGATAATAAACATTTTTGTTGAAAACTAGTAATAATTGAATTTTCTGTTCCGGGAAGAAGAAGGACTTGACTTAGTTTTTACCACCTTCCTAAGAAATAAAAATGAGTTTTTGAATGATTTTCCCCCCGAAGCAGCTAGAAGTATTATGATGTTACAGATTTTAATAGCATTACTAAGAATTTATTAAATTCTCACCATGTTTCTGTTTATGTTTTCCATAATATTTCCAGGGTCGAGATTTTCAACAAGGTGGCAAAAGCGAGAGACTTAGTGTAGTTTGTGTTCTGTTTTATATAAATAATACTCTGTAATAGTTTATGTAAATTATTGTATTATAGAACGTGTTGTACATTATACTTTTAATATATGCATGTTATATTACCCCATAACAGGTTCATATTTTCTATATATCAATTAAATATAATTAAATTTTAATCTGATTATTTTTTTAATAACGTACATAATTTTATTTGCTAATATGTAAATCCGGATACGTAATTAGTAATGTAATTAAGGACGTTACATTTTTCCCTGGGAAAGTGTATATACGGGCCCAAACTGCAATGCCAAATCCCAGTAGAAAACAATCATGTTAATATTACTGATGATAGTTAAGGAAGTGTTGTAAATTACGATCCTCAAAATTCAATTCCAAATGCTTAATAATTAAGGTAACTAAGAAATTAAGTATCAAAATGGAGATTCCAACAAATAGACATATTACTAATTTAAGAATTACAAAAATTAAAACTTGGAAATTATAAATACAGTCCCTGATTGATAGCACAAGGCCAAAACCCATTGTAATGTCCTAATATTGATACCTCATTATACTTAACATACACAAAGATAAAAAGTACTTGCAACATCACTTCTTACCTAAAAACCTAATAATATATCCATAATCGTCATAGTGGTCAGTAATGTAATTGGCTAGACGACATGGACAATAGTTTTGATGATAACAAACATAAAGATGATGAGAAGACCAAGTCCAAAGATCTTCAAAGAATAGTTTTAGGACTTAGGATCTTTGTAAGGAGACCTTTTTGGATATCTCATTGGTATTGGAAGAAAAGATTAAAATGTTTTTCAAAATAAGTTTTCAAAATCCAAAAATTCATTTTCTGTAAAGTGTTAAAACTGTTTTTGTCTCAGGGGTATTCGAATAGACCCCATGGTATTCGAATAACCATGTTTTAAAGTTTATACGTTTTCTGTTTTTCAAAATGGTATTCGAATAATTATACTTGGTATTCGAATAAAGCTCTCTAAAATCTAATTTCCAAAATGATCTATTCAAATAGATCATAAGGTATTTGAATAGATATATTTCAAAGAAAGCTTCTTTTAAAAGAGGTATTCAAATAACATAAAAGGTATTCGAATAACCTTCTTTAGAACTATTTTTTAGAAGCATTTCAAAACAGTGGTATTCGAATAACCTTCAGGGTATTCGAATAACATATTTCAAAAATGGTTTTACGAAGCTTTCGGAAATGGAAAGAAATAGTCATATTTTCATTTATTACATGATTTAAATTGACCCAACGGCTCTTTCCTTCATTGCTCTATAAATAGAGACCTTTGATCTTTTCTGAAGGTAGCCTAACCATTTGAATTATTTTTTACTTGTGCTAAAACGTGATTTCTTAATTTTTCTCATATTTCCTGTGCTCTTGTCGCCAAAACTTTGAGATATCCTAAGAGAGCTTCCTAGTGCTGCAATTTGTAATATTTATTCTTTGTGAGAGTTTCTCTTCATCTTTATTCCGGTTCTTTGTAAAAGGGTGAGGTATCCCTTAGTGAAATTGTGAGGGTGAGGTATCCCTCAGTAAAAGGGTGAGGTATCCCTTGTTGTAAAGAAGGTGATGTATCCTTCAAAGGGGGTGAGGTATCCCTCTAGTGAATAGGGTGAGGTATCCCTGTTGTGTAAAGGTTGCAAGCACCTGTTTTAAATTTGTATTGAATAGTGAAAAATCTCGAACTGTGTTTCGGGACGTAGGCTGTAACATCCCGAAAATTAATAATTTTAGAATAAATGATCATTTTACAATATTTAGGATTTTCTAGAATTTCTTTGGATTTTTCTGAGAACGGAGAATATTTTAATATATTTCTCGTTTTGCGTGCGCACTGAGCTGAGAATTGCTGAGGTCAGTGTAACGCTCCGGAAACTAATTATTTCGCCGCCAATAGTCATTTTCTAATATTTGTGATTTATGTGAATTTTTCTGGAATTTTTCGGAAACGACGAATATTTTAATATATTCTTCGTTTTGCGTGAAACTCGAGCAGAGTCATGAAAACGACTGTAGTGTTTCAAAAATTGGAAAATTATATGACGAATAGTCGTTTTATAATATTTGCAATTTTTGGGAATTTTCTGGGAATTTTCCGGAACCGTCGAATATTTTAATATATTCCTCGTTTTGCGTGCGCGCTGAGCAGAACCAGAGAAACGCGATGTTTTCTCTGAGAACCTTGGACTATGGACATGTCGACGGGGGATCTTACTAAACCCGAGGCTTGACACAGTTTACGAGGTTTCATAATTTTCGAGAAATCTTAACAGATAAAACAAATCAATACTGCGAAAAATTCATCTGTCAGATAAATTAAATACTGACTTCTGTCAACTGTAACTATTATCCATTGGATAATAGCATGCATTAGAAACCCTATCACATTATCCCAATGCAATCCACTTTATGTCAAATCAATCTCACTTTAATTCAAATTTGTGTACTTTTTCAAAGCTTCTTTGAGAAGCTTTGACCACCAAATGACCCAATTACCCTTGGCTTGCATGAGAAGCCAGTTTTTTCTCCTCACTCTCTCCTCTATTCAGCAGCCCACTCATGCCAAGGAGGGCAAAAATGTAACTCATCCACACTTAACCTAAAACCACCAAACCCTAATTCACTTTACCTATCACTTTCTCTCTCTCACTTCATCTTCTTCATCTTTTCTCCTCCTTCTCTCTACCTCCACCATGAGCACGAAATTGCAGCCCCTCCTTCCTCCATTTTTGTTCATCTTTTCTCCTCTCCAAGCCCATTTCTACACTTGCCTTCACCTCCTCTACCTTCTTTGTGTAGAAAGTTTCTCCATTTTCCATTTCTATCTCCATTTTCTCTCCACCTCTTCTCTTCTTCCTCCTCTTAGATCCGAAAATTCCAGCCACCATTAGAGAGTCTCTTCTTCACTTTTCTCTCCATAAACACCATTTCTAGACTTCTCTTAACCTCCTCTACACTTTCTCTTTAGAAAATCTCTTCAAAAATCCAACTTTTCTACCCCTCCTTCTTCAAATCCGAAAATCACTCCTTCATGGATGGCCAAGCTTTTTAATTTTTCTCTCCACTAAACACATTTATACACTCATCTTCATCTTCTCTACAAGTTTCGTTTGGAAGGTTTGCTCAAAATCCAACCATGTCTCCATTGTCTTCCAAGGTAAAGATTCTTGATTTCTCCCCATTTTCTTCTCATTTTCGTTTTCCTTGGTTACCTATGTGACCAAGGATCATTCTTTTCAAGCTTTAAATTTGTAAATATGAGAATTTGACCACTTTATGGTTCTCTTGAAGGTGGAATCCGAAAATTACAAATCAAGGAACCAAGGAGTTGTTTTCTTGCATTGTCTCCTCTAGGTAAGAGGAGACTACTCACTTCAACCACTTATGGTGGTGAGGAGACTTGTATGTGTGTTGATGGAGGAATCCATCCTTGTATGCTCTTTGTATGCTTGCTTGAATTATAAATTTTGTATGATTTAGTATTCTTGAAATTGATTGATACTTGATTATGCTATTGAATATGTTTGATATATTAATTGTGCTTGATCATGTTGGGGTTGTTAAATGGAAAATTTGGAGTTTCCTACCTCAACATGGTGCCACGGTTTTGATTAGAAATTAAGGGTGAATATTGGTTTTGTATACAAGTGAAATAAGACTTATCTAATCAAAGATTGAATGATAGTATTAACACTAACGAATGGAAGACTTTGAGGGTTTAATATCCAAGAGGGTGCCACGGTTTTGGTCTTGGTAAAGAGACAAATGGATTGATTTTGATGATCTAAATTTAAGTGAATTAAGAGTGTAACATATAATGTGATAATTGTGACCTTAGATTGATTTGTTGTATATAATGGTATGTTGGATTGGATTATGTGATTGGAAATGGAAGAAAAATATTTGGGAATCTCTCTTGGAGGGCTACGGTTTTTAGGGTGAAAATTGGATAAATTATGGTTAATGTGTAACAAGCATTAGACTAGAATTAATCAAGTGACAAAATAGAATTTAATGGAAGAAAAGTTTGAGATTGAAGCCTAAATGATGGCTACGGTTTTGAGGCATAAAGATTAGGGTTCTTGGTGAGCTAATTTGATAAGTGAACACTTAAATGAATTAAGGGAATGACATGTAGTATGATGACTTGAGAGAATTTGGGATTGTAACCATTGTGAGGCCACGGCCTCTAGGGCAAGTTTTAGGTAAGTATGTGGTTTGGATAATTTGGAAGCATAAGTGATTAGGTAATTAGAAACCTATGTAATAAATGGACAACTAATAAATTGGAAGAATTTAGTATAGTCAAGACTTCATAAATTTTAGAAGACTAAGAGTGAGACCATTGTAAAACTTAAGGTGATTCTAAGTGAGTGAAGAACAAGAGAGTGTGAGGCTTAATAGCTTAATTAATTTACAAGTTATAGGAAATCGAGTTGCCTTGGAATATTAAGCTAGTTGCAAGAATTGGATTTGGTCATGAACCTTGAAAAGAGGAATAAATTCTAAGTTAGGATTCATAATGAACCTAATGATGCATTGATTTACTTGATATTGATATTATGTTGTTATGGGTCCATGTGAGTGACCATGTATACATTGATGCTTATATTGGCCTAAATGTGGCATATTATGAGATTGTATGAAATTGTGGATCATACATGTGCATGCATAGTGTCTTATGCATTGTGATTGTCCTTGTGGACTGTTGTAAGGCCTAGTTGCCTAGGAGATTGAACACACCTTAGTGCGGGTGCGAATAGACAAGTGTGGGTCGTGTTATGACCTCGGGGCGTCGGGGTGCGGGTCCTCCACATGGACAGTTTAGAGCTCCTCTGTGTACCGTGGGGCAAACCGATGCAAACACACCGACGATCCGGACTTGACACCTGTCCTATATCGTGATCTAGTGTAGAATGTCCGTACAATGCCATGATTTGCGCATGAGAAAATTTATTGATAGCAAGATCGGCCTCGGCGGTAGGAGTTACGTACATGTCTCCCGATCTTTCTCTCCGCTTGATTGAGTCTAGCTCCATGGAGTAGGAATTGGGAAAGCATGCATTGTGCATCATTCATTCTTGGTCTTATAAAGCGTTGAGCATGAATACATGTAAATGATTATTTGATTGTTGTGCTTGATTTCTCTCGGAATTACTATTGTGATCTACCTATTATTACCTGTTGTTGTTCTACTTTACTATAAATATCGTTGTTATTTTTAATTCTTATTATTACTTACAATTGCATTGCTTTTGTTATAAATTCATTGTTGCCGTTGATAAATATATGAACCGTATTGCTTTATGGGCGCTCTGCGGTGTCGTTTTCTTCTTGCCATAATGGTAATGAAGGATGGGTGTCTCACCTCTTTCCTATATCCTTGTATGTCTGTTTTATACTTATATTGATAAAAGATCGTGAGGAAGATAAGGAGGGACCGCACTTTGGTTGATTGGATTGGGCGTTTGGACAAGGTTTCTTCGGCTACGTACGAGTGTAGTTGCGTGGAGGCATTGATGCCTGACTTGTTGACTGGGACTCCGAGCGTCGTATGTGTATATGGGGTTGCGGCTTTGTCTGCTAGTAGTACCTATCCCTGGGTCACTACTTTTCCCCTTTTTTGTGTTTTATTCCCGCTGTATTTTATTAGACTCTGTAATTATTACATTCTATGTCATCAGTGATTTGTGTAAATTGACTATATATATATACATAAGAGATATGATTTTATTTCAGTGGTTGTATCATGGCTTGAATATATTTATATTTCATTCGAGGCTCATATTTTCTACCTATGCAAATTGTAAAAAAAAATATATATATAGACTCTTGAGAATTTAAATTACTGTTGTCATGACTGTGACACACTTGGATTTAGTAACTATGGTGTAATGACGATTATGCTCTAGTTGCTACATCAAGGGGTGTTACATAGGCCATAAGTGGTTGGCGGTCGAACCAGGATAAATATCGTGTCTGTTCTTCATATCCTTAATCTTTATTTATTTGCATTCAATTTAATATCTCTTGCAATTTATTTATTGGTTGTTCTTCTTCTCTTCCTTTATTTCACGTTGTTTTAATATTTTATTTTAGCATATTTAATTTGTTCACGCTTTTGCAAAAAAGTTTTTAAATACTCAATTCACCCCCCTCTTGAGTACTGAAGCCACTTGGGTAACAATTAAAGAGAGCCTTGAGGGACACAAAAAACATTCATATATATATATATACACACTAGCCTCATATAGTAATACATAACTCTTTTTACATTACAAAGCAAATATAAATAAATACAAGCTTTGTTCTAGAAGAAAGAAAACTAAAACTACTCTAGTCTTTCAGCTTCTTTTTTTTCTTTCCCTTAGCAAGGTCTTGACCTGGATTTGTCATGGAATAGCAAACGGGGTGAGAATCAACAATTCTTAGTACAAGTACCTCACAACTAATCATACATAACATAATAAACATAATCTTAACACATGTTAAGTAAGATATGTTTAAATACTCTACAAGGTTTAACTTTAGTAACTAAAGAAACTAAGTAACTTACATACATACATACATACATACATATATACATACATCCATCCATACATACTTAGATCATTTCAGAACCAATCTATTTTATTAGAAACTTTGGCTTCTTGTATTATCCTATAGTAGGGAGAGAATGTTGCATCGTCACACTACCCGTAACCCTGGCGCTCTGAGAATCTAGGGCTAAATCCTCGTTCGAAGAACCTTTTGGACTTTCCTATTCTCTCATTTGGTCAAATGATTATGCATATCATGTAAGGCTACACACATAGGATAAATACTACTAATCCATCCTAGTATATAAACATCCAACACACCACATCATCACATCTTAAGTGATATCTATGCAACACGAAATTGCCAAAGGTGCTAGATACTTACCTAGGGCAATCCACTACACTTGGTTGCACTAAGGTTCATACATTTCATATACATCCTAAATGGTCATTCCCTTCATGAAATACCTCTAATAGTATCTTAACACACACTAAAAAGCATGTATAAGGGATCCCAACAAATATTGAAATCCATTTCATCAAGATAAAAATATTGGAAATTTTCTAGTCTCTAGGTGCTTGGGCACCCACTTCCCACCGCTCAGGTGCTGGGATGGCAGAAACTTTCTAGTCACTGGGCGCTTGGACGCCTAACTCATAGAGCCTTGGCGCCTAGTGCTCTATAGCACGTTGGATTTTTCTGGGCAACGGACGCTTGGGCGCCTAACTCCTGGCACCTAGGCACCCATGCACCAAAATCGATTTTATTGTTTCATTAGTTTTCCAAGCTTGTTTCTAGCCCTCCTTCATAGGTTCTAAATGATTTTCAACCCCAAATATGGTCCCTAAGCATGCTAAAATTCTCATGCTCACATTCAACTCATCTAGCATGGAATCAAGAACAAGATCCAAGGAACTACATACCCATTTCTCAACTTGTGGCCTAAGTATTCAAATGAGTTTTTCCAAGATTCCAAACATCAACCATGCATAGATTAAGCTAAAACAAACCATACTCAACCACTGAAGACAACAACCAAGCAAGAAAACATCATAAACTTCTCAAAACCCATTTTTCATTCCAACATGCATACTTTGTGAGCAAAGATGAAGATGGGAAAAGGGACATATATGAACGCAAATACCCCTACCTAAAAGCCTTGAAGATGGCGGTATGCTATGAATACTCAAGCTCTAACTTTGGCCTTTCATTTTTCCTTCCTCTTTTCTTCTTCCTTCTTTCCTTTTTTTCCTTTGTGTTTTTCTCCCTTTGTTGTTGTTGTTTTGGCCATGAGAAAGTGATGAAGTTGAGTGTGAAATGGATAGGAAAATAACCACAAAGTCAAAGAAGATGGCTCTTGAAGAGCCGTGGAAGACTTAAGTAAAATTAGATATTTTGTGGAAACTTTTTATCTGTTAAGAACACTTAGATTTTATCAAATTAAGTTTCTTAACTTCCATAGGTATTAGAATAAATTCTAAGATTCATCTTAATAGTAATTTCATCATTTACATAAGATTCCATATCTGTGACTCATCAATCTGGTATATAAATACTCAACTAGTGTACTTAAAAATATCAAACTAACTCAAATTATCCTCAAACTTTAGCTACATCATACTTAATTCATTTATGACTTGGAAATAAATTCTTCATATTTATTTCATTTAACTTAGCTTTTAATGTCATTATCTGAGTCATTTTAAGTTACTTTTCACCTTCAGTGTTGCAACAGAGTGTCTAAACTAACTTAGAAAGTCATAAAATTAAATAAACATGTCATGCATGTATTCTGCTGCCTCTGTAACCATAAATAAGACTAACATGTTAAAGAGGATGTTAAATTTCTCTCCTCATTTTCAAAATTTTGACCCCAAAATTGCTTACCTTATATAAATAACTCTGGGTAGTTCTGCTGCATGTGAGACTCTAGCTCCTAAGTAGCATCCTCAGTGGCAAAGCCACCCAAATAACCTTCACTAGAGGAATCTACTTACCTCTAAGCTCTTTGACCCCTCTATCCACAATCGTTACAAGTTATATATCATAAGACAAATCATCTCTTAACTATATAGAGTCGTGTTTTATGATATGTAAAGGATGTGGATTATACTTTCTTAACTAAGACACAAGGAAAACATTATGAAGATTAGACAGACTGAAAGGAAAGGCTATCTGGTAAGCTACGGGTCCTATTTTCTTTAGAATTTGGTAAGGACTAAGGACCAAGAAAATGAGGATTTAACTTTCGAGTTTTCAATGCTCTACCTGTAACATCCTCCTTAACATGTTAGTAATGTATATGAATAGAAATGAACCATAACATTTTCCTAACATGTCTAAGTAATTATGAGATTTTCTGATTTAGTTTAGGCAATTTGTCACAACACAAAACATGCAAAATACTATTTTAACTCAGGAAAATAGCATAAATTGCTTAGATAAGGAAAATAAATATGAAAAATTTATTTTTAAGTCACAAATATATGAAATAAGGTATAGTTAAAGTTTCAAGATAAACTTAGTTGATTTGGTATTTTTAAGTACACTGGTTGTGCGTTTTAATACCAGATTGACATGTAGCAGATATGAAAAATTATGAAAATGATGAAACTAGAATTTAGGTGAATCCTAGAATTTATTTTAATATCTTTGAAGGTTAGGAAACTTGATTTAGTAAAATCAAAGTGTTCCTAAGAGATATAAAGTTTAAGTAACTTAACCAAAAGTCATATGTTATTATCCTTTAATTTGACTTTTTGCAACCTTTTCCCTCACTCTTTCAACGTGATATTTAGTAGAAAGGAAAGTGAGAAATGAAGAGGGACAATAACTGAAAACAGAGGAAGAGAAAGCAGGGAAAGAAGCAAAGGAAAAATTGAAGAACAAGGCTTGATCTTCAACATCCTTGGAGATTAGAGGTAAGGGAAAACACCTCATAGCTCTTGTCCTTCTTTCCTCCATGTTTTTCATTTGTTGATGGCAAAAACAAAAACGGGTTTTTGATTGTAAACCATGACTTCTATGTTTGATTCTCATCTTTCTAAGCTTGATAATGGTTTGCTTTGGTTGATGATCATGGTTGAGAATGAGATTTGAAAATGGGTATGAAACCCATACTTGATTCTTCTTATGTAAATGGATCTTTGGATGTTTGTTAATGAAAAACTTGATAGTATGATGAGATTTTGAGTTAATGATGAAAGATACAAGTTTTATGTTTTGGTTTTGAGTGAAAAATGGCTTGTGTTCTTGTTGTTTCTAGAAAAACTAGAAAAATGAATAATAGCAGTGGCACTCCATAAGGGGAAGTCGCAGCACTTCACTCTCTGGTTGCAAGAAATCCTTCCCGAGATGGGGAGTCTGCTGCACAAAGGAATTGGGAGCCGCAACACTAATCATGAAAAATGGGATTTTGGTACAAAATGTGATGAAATGCATGGGGCTTTAGTTTTAAATGGTATATTGTGATATTCTAATGTTGGATTGATGAGAAAAACCTTTAAATGCATATTATTGTATGATGATAAAGATGAGGCCTTGAGCCATGGTATCATGTGATAATGAGAAAAATCATAGTGAATAATTGAATGGCTTTAAAATATTATTACATGTTTTAATTTTCAAACTTGTTATTTGTTGTTTCCATGTACTGTAACCTTATAGCTTGAACAAAAGGGCTGCTAATTCCAAGTTTATATATATGTTTGGTAGTGTAAGGAACAAAAGAGCGTCTTGCCTACCCAGAAACAATATAAGGAACAATAGGGCTTCTTGGAACAAAAGGGCTCCTTAGAAATAATTAAATAACATGTGTTTTCTGAAATAAAGTTTATTTTCAAATTCATTGCACAAACATACCTTAGGGCATATCTTAGGCATATTCATACATTATCATGCATTGTATCAAAATGACAATTATATGGGCAATTGCCTTGTTTTATACTGATGATAAGTTAATGGATAACTTAAGTGTATACAATGGTGAAAAATGTTTAAGTTTACTTGCCACCTTTCCAATAATAAATGAATATATTGATTTGAGCTAAATTGTTATGTACTGATTAAAGTGTTTTCTTTTATTTATAATTGGAATGTCTGCTTCAGGAAGGGAAAGGACTAAGTTTTGACTTGTGCCAACTTTCCATTCATATATAAATATATATCACTATTTTTTTTCCCTAAAGTAGCTGGATTTATTATGATGTCATGCTTTAAAATTACTACTGAGAATTTTAATTCTCACCTCAGTTTCTTATTTCCATGATAAATCTAGCAAATGATCAGATCAAGAGCAAAGGAGCATAATGAAGACTTAGTTGCTATTTTGTATATATTTTTTATGTATTTAGTTTATTAGTTTTGTATTTATGCCTTCATGGCTTGTTTTAGCTCTTTTGTGTATCTCAGACATATATTGTAAATTTGTAGTAAAGAGCAAGTTTCCAGTTGTGTAAAATTATCTTGTTCTCTTTACTTTATCAAAGGCTCTATATATCTATGCGTTGATAGTTATTATATAGATTTTATAATTACGTTCTCTGTTTAGAAGTGACAATCTTAATGCTATGTACTTAGGTATATAATTGATATACACAGTTGTAGCTTTAGGGTGTTACATTTTGGTATCAGAACAGTTCATCCTATTGAGCTGGGGAATGGACTGACTATGCTTTAGAGCATGTTTAATTGTTTTGTTTAAATTATGCATTCTTTTATCTCTTATGTAAGATATCTAAATTGTATTGCATGACTTTCCTTGTGATTGGTTGTTAATAATTACTGACACACTGTTACATGATATTGAGACTGATTAACTCAATATGTATTGTTTTGTGTGAACAGGAAATTATGGCACCACCTAGGCGAACAACACGGGAGAGTAGAGAAGCTACTAGTGGAAGTAATAATAATATGTTTGAGATGATTAGAATGATGGTGGAGACAATGAGAGAGCAGACCAAGGCTACCACTAGAATGATGGAGAGAATGGGGCAAAATCAAAACCCATCAATTGAAGAAATGGCGGTTGTAAGGAATAAGCAATTTCATGAATTATCAGAATTTAGGAAGTTGAACCCCCCCATCATTTCGAGGAGAGCCCAATCCAGTAAAGGCCGAAGAGCGGCTTAGTGAGATGGAAAAGATATTTGAGGTAATGGGTCACACATATGAACAAAATGTGTCCTCGCTTCCGTTATGTTAAAAGGGGAAGCAAAGAATTGGTGGAGGAGCTAAAGAAGATTATTAGAAGTTACGGGTACTCTTGTGACGTAGGGAGTATTTAGAATGACTTTTCTAGACAAATATTTTTCAAGAAATGTATAAGATGATAAAGAAGTGAAATTCCCTGAGCTAAAGCAACGAAATGTCTATAGCATAGTATGAAGCGAAGTTTGAGGAACTTTCCAAGTTTTCCTCTTACTTTCGGTTGAATCCAGATGAAAACTGGAGATGTCTTAAGTTTGGGTTTGGGTTAAGATATGAGATCAAGAGATTTGTTAGGCCTCTAGAAATTAGGGACTTTCCCACCTAATCAAGAAGTGTAAGATTGTGGAATCGAGTGAGTCCAAGCTTCAAACGGAGCAAAAGACCACGAGTTTCCAAAAGAGGAAACGAGGAGATGGCAAATTTCAAGGAAAGTACAAACGATGCTAGCATGATTTAGGGATTTCAAATGCCCTAAATGTGGGAAAAAATCATGGAGGAAGACCTTGTATGATTGGTTAGACTAGGTGCTACTTTTGCGATCAAGAGGGACACTTTGCTAAAAGTTGTCCATAAAGGCAAAAAGCCATATCAGACTAAAGACCTTAAGTCAGAGGAAAAGTCTATACTCTGAGTGGTAAGGAGGCGACTAAATCTCCCGATCTCATTCAAGGTACGTGTATAGTTAAGCATAATCTTTTAATTGTATTATATGATTCTGGAACTTCTCATTCTTTTATTTCATATGAATGTGTGAAGAGGTTGGAATTACCTGTGTCTAAACTTTCCAATACTTTGTTCGTATCCACCCTAACAGGAAAACCTGTAATCACTTATTCCATTTGTTTAGACTGTTGTGTTAAAATAGAAAATAGGATCTTCTTTGTGTATCTTATTTGTCTACCCGTTGTTGGTATTGATATTATTTTGGGAATGGATTGGTTATCTTCCAACCATGTTGTTCTAATTTGTTCCGATAAGACTTTGATGTTCATGTCTGATAAATCTCCTATACCTGTTTCTTCTAAGTCCGTGTTTTTAAATGCTAAACAAGTCAACCATTGCTTAATAGAAAGGGCTCGTGGATATGTTCTCATGTTTTCCATGAATGTTGAGGTTGAGCAAAGTTTAGAAGAGATACATGTGGTGAGAGAATATCCAAAAGTTTTCCCTAAGGAAGTTTCTAAGTTTCCACCTGAAAGAGAGATAGAATTTAATATAGATTTAGTTCCAGGAACCGGGCCTATATCTATAGCACCATATAAGATGTTTCCCTTAGAGTTGGCAGAACTCAAAAAGTAAATAGATGAGTTGCTAGATAAATAGTTTATCTGACCTAATGTCTCACCATAGAGAGCACCAGTACTCCTGGTGAAGAAAAAGGATAGGAGTATGTGGTTGTATATAAATTACAGATAGTTGAATAAGGTTACAATTAAGAACAAGTACCCATTGCCTAGGATAGATGATTTGATGGATCAATTAAAAGGAAAAACAATGTTTTCATTGATTTTTTTTAGTCAGGATAGCATCAAATCAGAGTTAGGGAATCAGACATCCCTAAAACTACCTTTAGGACTCATTATAGACATTATGAATATCTTGTAATGTCCTTTGGTTTAACCAATGCACCAACAATGTTTATAGATTATATGAAGAGGAGTTTTAGACCATACCTGGATAAATTTGTAGATGTATTTATAGATGATATTCTCATTTATTCAAAGACAACTGAAGAGCATGAAGAACATCTCAGGATCATTCTAGACATCTTAAAAGAAAAGAAATTGTTTGCTAAATTATCAAAATATGAGTTTTGGTTAGAAAATGTGCAATTCTTAGGACATGTGATATCCAAGGAAGGGATATATGTTGACCCTTGTAAAGTTGGAGCGGTGTTGCAATGGGAGAGACTCGCTACAATAACAAAAATTAGGAGTTTCTTGGGATTAGCTGGATATTATAGAAGGTTCGTAAAGGGATTTTCCTAACTAGTTTTACCTTTAACTAGGTTAACTAGGAAGGGTAGTCCTTTGGTATGGACACAAGCTTATGAGGATAGTTTCCAGGAATTGAAGTTGAAGCTAACTATGGCACCTGTTTTAGTAATTCCAGATCCTCATGAGGGTTTTGAAGTATACTGTGATGCTTCAAGAATAAGGTTAGGTTGTGTCCTTATACAGAATAAAAAGGTAGTTGCATATGCATCTAGACAATTAAGTCCACATGAAGATAATTACCCCACTCATGATTTGGAATTGGCAGCAATGGTGTTTGCTTTGAAAATTTGGAGACATTACCTTTATGGTGTTTAGTTTGAAGTTTTTAGTGACCACAAGAGCTTGAAGTATTTGTTTGACTAAAAGGAGTTAAATATAAGACAAATGCGGTAGATAGAATTCCTCAAGGATTATGACTTTGAGTTGAAATATCATCCAGGTAAAGCAAATGTGGTGGCTAACGCACTTAGTAGGAAATCCTTACATGTGTCCTAGATGATGATTCAAGAAGTAGATCTTTTAGAAAAATTCAGGGATTCGAGTGTAATAGTAATTATATCTCCACACAATCTTTTTATGAGTAAGGTGGATATCATTAGTGACTTAAGGACTTAAATTAAGGATGTTTAAGAAAGAGATAATTACTAGAGGAAAGTTAACGAGCACATCTTGTTAGGTGAACCTAAAGGGTTTAGTATAGTGAATGATGGAATCATTATGTTTGGAGACAGGATTTGCATTCCTAAAGGGGATGACATTAGAGAGACAATTTTAGAGGAAGCACATAAGAGTAGATATACCATTCATCCTAGAGAAACTAAGATGTATCAAGATCTCAAAAGAATGTTTTGGTGGTCATAAATGAAAACAGACATAGCAGATTATGTGTCCAGGTGTCTAGTTTATCAGAAAGTCAAAATAGAACACCAGAAACCTTCAGGGCCATTACAATCCCTAACAACTCCAGAGTGGAAGTGGGAATGTATCATAATGGATTTTGTTATGGGATTACTAAAAACTCAGCAGGGTTTTGATTCCAGATGGGTGATTATGGATAGGTTAACCAAATTTGCCCACTTTTTGCCCATTAGAGCTAACTTTTCCTTAAATAGATTAGCCTAATTATATTTGCAGGAAATAGTGAGGTTGCATGGAGTCCCCACCAGTATAGTGTCAGATAGAGATCCTAGGTTTACTTCTAGATATTGGGGAGCTTTGCATCAAGCTTTTGGGACTAAGTTGCATTTCAGCACAACTTACTTTCCTCAAATTGATAAACAGTCTGAGAGAACTATCCAAATCATTGAAGATATGCTGAGAGCATGTGTGTTAGAACAAAATGATAGTTAGGATAGGTTATTGTCTTTAGTAGAATTTACTTATAATAATAGTTACCATTCCAGCATAGGTATGGCACCTTATGAAGTGTTGTATAGTAGGAAATGTAAATCACCTCTATGTTGGTATGAGGTAGGAGAGCGAACCATTCTAGGACCTAAATTAGTGCAACAAACAACAGACCAGATTAAGATGATCAAGGATAGATTAGTTACAGCTCAGAGTAGGCAAAAGAGTTATGCTGATATGAGGAGGAGACCTCTAGAGTTTATGAAAGGAGAACATGTTTTCTTGAGAGTCACTTCTACTACAGGGGTTGGAAGAGCTTTGAAAACACAAAAGTTAAACCCGCGATTTCTTGGTCCTTACTAAATTTTAAAAAGATTCGGGCCAGTAGCTTACCATATAGCCCTCCCACCAAACCTGTCAAACCTTCATGATGTTTTCCATGTGTCATAGCTTCGAAAGTATAATCCTGATCCTTCACACATTATGGAACCTAAATCAATACAATTGAAAGATGACTTAACATATGCAATGAAACCTGTGAAGATCGTGGACGAGGGAGCCAAAGAGCTCAAAGGTAAACGAATTCCTTTGGTGAAGGTTATTTGGAATAGTGTTGATTTAAAGGAGGCTACTTGAGAGTTAGAGTCCCATATGAGACAAAATTATCTAGATTTTTTTTATTGAGGTAAGTAATTTTGAGGACAAAATTTAAAAAAACGAGAGAGAAATGTAACATCCTCCTTAACATGTTAGTAATGATTATGGATAGAAATGAACTATAACATTTGCCTAACATATCTAAGTATTTCTGCAACTTTCTGAGTTAGTTTAGGCAATTTGTCGCAACATAGAACGTGCCAAATGACTATTTTAACTCAGGAAAATAACATAAATTACTTAGATAAGGGAAATAAATAAGAAAATTTTATTTCTAAGTCACCAATGTATGAAATAAGGTGTAGTTAAAGTTTCAAGATAAACTGAGTTGATTTTGGTATTTTTAAGTACACTCGTTATGCGTTTTAATACTAGATTGACTTGTAGCAAATATGAAAAAAATTGAAAATGATGAAACTAGAATTTAGGTGAATCCTAGAATTTATATTATCCTTTAATTTGACTTTGTGCAACCGTTTCCCTTACTCTCTCAACGTGATATTTAGTAGAAAAGAAAGTGAGAAACGAAGAGGGGCAGCAGCTAAAAATAGAGGAAGAGAAAGGAGGGAAAGAAGTAAAGGAAAAAGGGAAGAACAAGGCTTGATCTTCAACATCCTTGGAGATTAGAGGTAGGGGAAAACATCTCATAGCTCTTATCCTTCTTTCCTCCTTGTTTTTCATTTGTTGATGGCAAAAACGAAAATGGGATTTTGATTGTAAACCATGACTTCTATGTTTGATTCTCATCTTTTTAAGCTTGATAATGGTTTACTTTGGTTGATGATCATGGTTGAGATTGAGATTGAAAATAGGTATAAAACCTATATTTGATTCTTGTTATGAAAATGGATCTTTGGATGTTTGTTAATGAAAAACTTGATAGTATGATGAGATTTTGAGTTAATGATGAAAGATACATGTTTTATGTTTTGGTTTTGAGTAAAAAGTGGCTTGTGTGGGTTGTGTTCTTGCTGTTTCTAGAAAAACTAGAAAAATGAAGAGGAGCCGCAACACTCCATGAAGGGAAGCCGCAACACTTCACTCTTTAGTTGCAGGAAATCTTGCCCGAGATGGTGAGGTCGCGGCACAAAGGAATTGGGAGCCATTACACTAATCAAGAAAAATAGGAATTTTGTACAAAATGTGATGAAATGCATGGTGCTTTAGTTTTAAATGATATGTTGTGATATCTAATGTTGGATTGATGGGAAAAACCTTTAAATGTATATTATTGTATGATGATAAAGATGAGGACTTGAGCCATGGTATCATGTGATGATGAGAAAATCATAGTGAACAATTGAATGGCTTTAAAATATTATTGCATGTTTTGATTTTCAAACTTATTATTTGTTGTTTTCGTTTATTGTAACACCCTAATACAACTATCTCAATATACCTTAATTATATAAAGATATAAAGCATTAAACATGTTACTTCTATTCATACTATGATGCTAATCCCATATAACTAAACAAGTAAATATGAAGAGCTATGATAAAAGTAGGTGATACATATATACATCAAAAGCGTCTAAGGGCAAAGTGTAATATATACAACAAAACTACAACTTAGAGTAAAGATATACAAGAGTTGTCAATACAGCAAAAACTAAAAACCATCTAATTCTTGTTGTTCTTTCTTCAAATCTTTAACCCTTGGTAAGGGTCTTGACCTGCTTTTAACATGGAAACACGGAAAGGGGTGGGAACATAAAATTCTCAGTAATGTACATGTATTTCATGGCACTCATTAATATAAAATACTTATAAATATAATTGATAACCACATCATACCATTACCCATACAACTGTATAATGTATAGAAATCTAATGTACCTCGATATTACATAATAGCCCATATAATTGTATAACATCAACTAAACTTAGCAAATTGCTTAACTTGCTTCAATGCCTAACTTAGGACTTAACTCATCTCAAGGTTCGTGTTAGTAAGTTTGACTCACTTTACTACACTTACATAAGGTTGATCATATTTCTCATGTTACTTGACAAATAGTTTAACTCACTACTTTGTCTTAGGTAAAGTGTTGTACTAACATTTTCCTCTCACAATCACCTCCTAATTTAAGAGTTTAACTCACTTCTTTAATAAGGATAATTGTTGTAACACCCCAAATTTTGCTAAATTATGATATTGTCCAAAATGTATTGTTTTGAGTTTTCTGTGTGCTGTAAAATTATTTTGATTGTTTCGTGACTGTATTTGATTGTTGTGTGTGATTTACTCCGAGTCAGGAAAATAATAATTTTCGAGCTGGGGAAAATCTTTATCTGATTATTCGGAGCTGGGGGATCTTACTAAACACAATTCCGAGTGATACGTGTATTAATCTTTTAATTTTTAGAATTTATCTGTAAAATAAAAATATTTTATATTTTAATATTATTTTATTATTCGGTGGATGGTACCTATTGACTTAAGAGCAATAGCTTCTGCCCAATGGATAATAGGAACCGGTAAAGTCTTTGTGATTTACAGTTAAGCGAACTAATAGGAATTGGTCAACATTTCTGGCTTGAATTATTTCTAAGCCAATAAGAGTCAGTCAACGAAAATGGCTTGAATTTCTAAACCAATAGGAAGGTAGTCAACAATAATGGTAGGACTAGTTAGTTAGTAACTAGAAAACCTAACTAAGTTAGCTTAAACCTAACTAAGTTAATCCAAAGTGCTTAAGTAGTAACTAAATGAAACAAACCTAGTTAGCTATTCATTAAAGCTTTAGTTAGAGAATATTCTAGCATAATCAAGAAGGTGGTTAGTTATCCTAGGTAACTAGATGATTAACTAAGTAACTAAGAAACCTAACTAAATTTACCTAAACCTAACTAGGAAACCAAATGGATCAAGACTTGGTTTGCTCTCCCTTGGAGCAATTCGGCCAAGCACTTTCAAGAAGCTTCAAGAAGCTTGGTGACTTGATTCTCTAAGCCAATAGGAAGCAAACTTGGAGATAAAGCTTTGAAGATCAACCCTTGATCTCATCTAAGGCCATTAGGAGTCTTGAGTGGTCAACCAAAGTGGCCACCTCCTTAGGAGTACCACGGCAATGCATAAGGGAGGAGACCATTTTCACTTCATCATCATCCTTTCTATCACACAAACTTATCCTCTCATTTCTCTTTCTTTCAAAAACCAAAGAAAACACCATTGCTTCTCTTTGTAAAGGTCACGACCACCATCTCCAAACCATACCTCCACTCTTTTAAAATTTCATCCAACACCATTTCTCAAACCTAAACACCATTCTAAACATCTTTCATCTTGAGAGTTTCTTCAAAATCATCCATTTGAAGCTTGGAAAACAACCTTGAAAAATGGTACTGTCACGTGGTGGCGTACTATTATGGAAAATACTAATAATGTGGTTATTCATGTATTTTGACTCATGCACATGCATAGAGAAATGTGTCAATTTGGTTGAAATTGGCAATTGGCTAATGAGATGAATTACACCGTAGTGCGGGTGCGATAGGCGTAGTGTGGTTTATTGAGTGAACTTGGAGGCATTAGTATGTGGAGGATTCTACATGTGGACAATTAGTAGCTCCTCTAGGCTGTGGTAATGGGCAACACACTAGCGATCTTGACAAGCACTATTCTTAATTAGGATTTAGTGGAGACTGTCCGGTACAATGTCTGTTGTACATGATGTTTTGACTGTGTACTATTTACACGACGTTTTGACTATGTAATATTTGGCTGGGGCAGCCGGAGCTACGGACAAGCCTTCCGGATCATTCTCTCTGATGTTTGTGTTTTAGCTCTATGGAATAAGAACGAGTCCGTGTACATTTGCATATGTGGTTTGCATTATAATATGATATTTATAATTAATCTGAGATATTATGTATGATGTGATAATATGAATTGTTACATCAAATGTTATATATGTATGCACTGTTATTTTCTGTACTGCCATACTGGTAGTGATGTAGATTGTCTCACCTCTTTATATACATTTTCTGTATTATTATTTATGTTCCGTAAAGACTTTGAGGAAGAAGAAGAGGAGCAGCCTCTAGATTATTAGTACGAGGAGGAACAGTATCCGAGCAATCAGTGTGAGGAGGGTGAGCCTCTGGATCATCCATACCATTTGGATTGATTTTGGTTGTTATGGTTGTGCTGGATTTTCTGGGGTTCGTGAAATTGGAGTTTCATGGAGGCTCTGAAGCCTGGCGTCTGCAAGTGGATAGAGAGTCTGTGGCTTATGTGGGATAAGTGACCCTGTCCCTTAGTAGAGAATATGATGGTGTTCCAATGTTCTCTACTACTGTATATATGCACCTAGAGTTGCCCTTGGCTATTAGAAGCTATTGGGGTGGTCGTTTCCATACCCCAAGTGAGCTTAAGTAGTGTGCCGATAGCACAGACTCCTGTTCGTAGAGCTTCACGACATCCGAGGTTTCTGTCTTCTGATGATCTCCCTGAGGAGGATCCTTTAGAGGATCAGAACTTCTAGATGTGCACTTAGGTTGTTTATGTTTTGTATAACTCAAATAATTTACTATTTTATAAAATAGTTTGTGGTATGTAAATCTTTGTATCTTTAAAGACAAAAATCATATGTATAATTATGGTGTGTATTTAATAGTTTGTTGTATTTCATGTTCTGTTTATTTTATTTATTAATATAATGTACAAAACAAAATTTTTACAACTTATATTATTATATGTTAATAAATGATTTATAACTTGGGTAAGATTTATTATATTTATTCGAAAATGTGACATCCTAAGGAGGGTGTTACATTAGTTGGTATCAGAGCCTAAGTTAGAGTCTTTTGGGGTTGTGGTTGGGTCTACTTTGCTTGTGTTGTGTGATTCTCTGTGATTTGTTTCTGAAAGGGTACATCTGACTTTGTTTTGTCTTGTTTGATTGATTGAAGAAAAAAATGTCCGGTGGTAGAAGAACGCGTGCAAATATGGAACGTAATGTTGATCCAATGACTGCAGCTGTTGAGGCTATGTAGCGTATGGCGGAGGTGATTACTCAGCATAATCAATGAGCAGCCCAACAACATGAGGCGACTACTGAAGCACTGAACTTGTCTGAGTTTAGATGCAATAACCCGCCACAGTTCAGGGGCGAGTTTAATCCGGAGAAGGCGAGTCTTTGGATCCAAGACCTAGAAAAGATCTTTGAAGGAATGGGGTACGAAGATGATCGAAAGGTGACGTATGCTACATTTATGCTGAGAGGGGACAGTGAGAACTGGTGGAGAGGAACTCGACGATTAATACAAGCTGAGGGAACTGAAATTACCTGGGAGGTATTCTGCAAAGTATTTCTGGAGAAGTACTTTCTTGCTAGTGTCCGACATGCCAAGGAAATGGAATTTCTTGGTTTACGACAAGGCAATATGACTGTTGGTGAGTATGCTGCCAAATTTGAGAGCTTGTCACAATTCTCAAGGTATTTCCAAATCCAGCCTGATGAGGAGTGGAAATGCCACAAGTTTGAAGAGGGATTGAGGGTAGAGTTCAAAAGAGGAGTGCTACCTATGAGGATGAATCAATTTCCTACTTTGATGAATATATGTCGACGACTCGAGGAGCTGGAGCTGTCACGAGACCCAAGAAATCGTAACTTTGGACCGACTAGGTTCCAAAGAGGAGGCAACAATAACAACAACCGGTTTCAGTGCAAACCGTATTCGAGACCATCGGGAAATCAACCGCAACGTCCATCTTTTGGGGGAAGTTCTAATGGCAACAAGACTGGTCCAAACGTGGCGTTTACGCCAAAGTGTTTTAAATGTGGGAAGAGTGGCCATATATCTAGAGATTATTCAATCAAGGGAACGATCTGTTTCAAATGTGGAAGACCTGGACATGTTTCTAGGGAATGCAACTAGCCAGAAAGGAAGCCAACTGTGAGTAATGTTCGTGCTACTCAGCCGCGATCTGGAGGGCGAGTATACACGATGAGTGAAGCTGAAGCTTCCTAGTCTGAAAATCTTATTCAGGGAGAAGGTGTCATAGAAGGTAATCTTTTGACAGTACTATATGATTCGGGTGCAACACATTCATTTGCTGCATATGACTGTGTGGATCGGTTAAAATTGCTTGTGTCTTCTCTGAGTTTTCAATTGATTGTTTCTACACTAACTGCCAAGCCTGTTATTACATCTAAAGTATGTTTGAATTGCCCTATTACCATTCATAATCGAGCCTTTTCTATTAATTTAATTTGCTTACCTCTTGTTGAAATAGATATAATCTTAGGAATGGATTAGTTATCTTCTAACCATATCCTATTAGACTGTACCAATAAAACCTTAGTTTTTCCTAAGGATGAGAATTCTGGATTTTTAACTGCCACTAAAGTCGAATCACTGTTGAGGGATGGAGCTCAAGGATATATGTTGTTGTCTTCTTTAGAAGTCAAGAGTGAGTAAGATGTGAATGCTATTTCTGTCGTTAATGAGTTTCTCGAGGTTTTTCTCAATGAGGTACCCAGTTTACCACCGGAGAGAGAGATATTGTTTTCTATCAATCTAGTACCAGGAGCAGGTCCTATTTCGATTGCACCATATCGGATGTCGCCATCGGAACTAGTAGAGTTAAAGAAGCAATTGGAGGAGTTGTTGGAAAAACAGATTGTGCGACCAAGTGTTTCACTGTGGGGAGCACCAGTGCTACTAGTCAAGAAGAAGGATGAAATTTCTCGTCTTTGTGTGGACTATCGTCAGCTGAACAAGGTCACGATAAAGAATAAGTATCCACTTCCAAGGATTGATAATTTGATGGACCAATTGAAAGGAGCAGTTATTTTCTCTAAGATAGATTTGCGATCAGGTTATCATCAAATTCGTGTTAAGGTAGAGGATATACCTAAGACAGCTTTCCGAACTCGTTACAGGCATTATGAGTATCAAGTGATGCCGTTCGGAGTGACAAATGCTTCTGCAATATTCATGAATTACATGAATATGATCTTTCGTCCATACCTAGACAAATTTGTCGTTGTTTTTATCGATGACATGCTAATCTACTCTTAAAATTAGAAAGAGTATGTTGAACATCTCAGCATAGTTCTCCAAATTTTGAAAGAAAAGAAGCTGTATGCAAAATTAGCGAAGTGTGAGTTTCGGTTAGAAGAAGTTCAGTTTTTGGGTCATGTGATTTACAAGGAAGGTATTGCAGTGGACCTATGGAAAGTGGAACCATTCTGCAATGGGAGAGGCCAAAGACAGTGACAGAGATCTAAAGTTTTATTGGATTGGCCGGATATTACCAAAGGTTTATTAAAGGTTTTTCCTAGATAGCAGGACCTCTTACACAACTCACGAGGAAGAGTCAAGCTTTTGATTGGATAGAAGAATGTGAAGCAAGTTTCCAAGAGTTGAAAAAGAGATTGACGACTGTACCAGTGCTGATTTTGCAGGATCCAAGCAAGACTTTTGAGGTGTATTGTGATGCTTCTTACCAAGGATTAGGATGTGTATTGATGTAGAGCAGAAATGTGGTAGCCTATGCTTCAAGACAGTTGAAGGTACTTGAGAGGAACTACCTAATGCACGATTTGGAGCTACCCGCAGTGGTTTTTGCATTAAAAGTGTGGAGACATTTTCTATATGGGGCCACGTTCAATGTCTTCAGTGTTCACAAGAGTTTGAAATACTTGTTTGATCAGAAGGAATTGAACATGAGGTAGAGGCGGTGGCTAGAGTTTTTAAAGGATTATGATTTTCAGCTTCAATACCATCCAGGAAAGGTGAATGTAGTGGCAGATGCCTTGAGTAAGAAAGTGATCAGTCTTTCTACCATGATGATA
The DNA here is from genome assembly GCA_029884605.1 of Ormosia emarginata. Lineage (NCBI taxonomy): Eukaryota > Viridiplantae > Streptophyta > Magnoliopsida > Fabales > Fabaceae > Ormosia > Ormosia emarginata. The sequence goes on from JAQQTP010000074.1 coordinate 9,207,726, forward strand.
AAGGAGGAAGAATTGATCAATTAGTTTAGAGATTTGTGGTTGTCAGTGGAATTGACACTAGGAAGGATTTGTCTAAATAGAGTGACTGTTTTGAATGACTTGCTGGAGGAAATCCGAGAAAGATAGGAAGATGATCTGTTTTTGCAGAATGAGAATGAATTTTTGAAGCAAGGTCATAAGGCAACGATTGAGGAAGGATCTGATGGGGTCTTAAGATTTGAAGGAAGGATTTGTATACCTGATGATCCCGATCTTAAGCAAGCAATTTTGGACGAAGCTCATACTAGTAGGTTGAGTATGCATCCGGGAATAACTAAGATGTATCAAGATCTAAAGCGGATGTTTTGGTGGCTAAGAATGAAAAGAGATGTTGCGGAACGTGTGACGTCTTACCTAGTTTGTCAAAAGACAAAAGTTGAACATCAAAGACCTGTCGGTATGTTACAACCTTTAACTATTTTAGAATGGAAATGGGACAATATCTCGATGGATTTTGTTAGCGGATTGCCAAGAACTAGGAAGGGTCATGATTCTATATGGGTTATAATTTATAGGCTTACAAAGTCAGCGCACTTCTTTCCGATCAATATCAAGTATTTGTTGGAATGATTGACCCAGGTGTACATTAGTGAAATTGTTAGACTTCATGGTGTACCCTCTAGTATCGTATCCGATAGAGATCCGAGGTTTACATCGAGGTTTTGGCGAAGCTTACAAGAAGCTATGGGAACTAAGTTACGTCTGAGTTCTGCTTATCATCCGCAGACTGATGGTTAGACTAAGAGTGTAACATCTTGGGACTGCCTGCAGGATTGATGAGTGTCTCCATAAACCAACACGGGTCTTTTCAGCATGCTTTGTCCTCACTCACACGCATCCTAGGAAACTTCCCAAGAGGTCACTCATCCCACAATTACTCCAGGTCAAGCATGCTTAACCATGGAGTTCTTATGTTCTAGGCTCCCGAAAAGAAGTTGCAACTTGTTGATATGATTATGCCTAATCAATTCCTTTAAGTCATTCTTAACTATGCAGTCTCATACCTGCACAGTCTCTGAATCCCTCTCATTCTGGTGCGTATTCAGTTCATTCATGGGACCCTTCGCCTAGAAGTCTGCCAGGAGCCGCTTATTGATGCTTTTACTTTAGCACCGATGACCACTCTCTGCCCTCGTCGGCGTTGGGACACCACATGCAACCTAGTGTAACGCCCATTTTTCTAGGAGAAGAAGGAACGTCACACCATAATAAAATGAAATAAAATGCAAAAAATAAATAAATCGTAAATTAAGACCCGGTTCATTTTTAATATATGAATAAACATCTTCAATCATAATTGTATAGTAATCGAGTAGTGAAATTATTATTATTATTATTATTATTATTTTGTAGTATGAGAATAATAAAATGTAGTTACAATAAAAATCAACATGAAATGAAATCGTACATCCACATATTATATATATATATATAAAATTGCATTAAGCCTCCTCAGGGTCTTCCTCGTCAGATGAAATCATCATCGGAGCGATCGAATTTTGAGGAGAGGCTCAAGCAGTGGAAAGAAATGAATCATCCTATGGGGCGTAATAGAGATCCTCCCACAGATCGCAGATAGGTAGGTAAAACTCCAAATGAACAAAAGTAGTAAAATAAAAAACAGGCGGGTCATAGTGACCCCAAGCTAATGACTCTGTCAAGTCCCCATGATAAATGCAACGGTTTGTGCGCAGGTTTATATGCCAACTGTCAGGACCTCCATGGAAGGTCATCCTCGTATAACCTAGAAATCTACATGGACGAGACGACATCTTCAAGTAAGCATTAATCGTAGTCAGGCCAGAAACTAGGGGACTTAGGTGCTTTCCCTTCTTCATAAATGTCTTCTCAGAAGCATATAAATAAAACAGAAATACAGGAATACAGGAAAGAGGTGAGACACCCAACATTCAATACCAATATGGCAATAAGAAAACAAAACGGCGCTGGATGCCCACGTAACATCACATTACATATATATATCAACAGTAATAATAAAATAAGCAATAAAAGAAAAATAATAATAGTATCTCAGGCAGTAAATATTTTTTCAATCAAATAATTATTTTAGTAATTAAAAGTAAATAATTTAATAGTGATAAATACTTATGCCAAAAGAAATATGAGACAGACAATGCATAATGCATATGATACCAAAATCCTACCCCATGGAGCTAGACATAAATATTTAGAGAGAATGATCAGGGAGTCTTGCCAGTATCTCGTTAGCCTAAAAATAAAGTGCTGATCATAAAAATAATATTTTGCGTAACATGGCTTATACATGGCACTCTCAACAAGATCGTAATATAGGACAGTGTCTCAGTCTGGATCATCGGTATGTTTGCATTGGTCTATCCCACGGCCCTAGTGGAGCTACCACTGTCTATTGTGAGACACCCACACCCCAACGCCCCCAAGGCCAACAATTTGACCTACACTTAGTCTACTCGCACCCGCACTAAGGTGTAATTCAATCTCTTAGGCATACACCACCTTGACAAAAGAGTCCAACGAACATTTCACAAATGCATGATGACTCAATGCATATCATGTATATTCATCAACAATATACTTCTCAAGAAACATACCACGAATCGGTCATATTAAATATGAACAAGTCTTTGGTCCCACACATGGACTCACAATAGCATATAATCCATTCTCAACATCAACATGCATATATAAGGTTCATCACATACTATAATTCCATTTTATGAATTCCAACATTCCTAATTACCTAAGTATTGATTAATAACATAAGTCTAGGTCAAGTAGACCCTTGAGACCGTGGCCTCTCAAAGACAAAATCCAACCATTTTTCTTCCATCACATTATTAATTTCATATCTTTAAAATACTTAAATCACAAGGATGCACAAAAGCACCACTTGGACCCCAAAAACCCCTTAGAGGCTGTGAGCCTCCCAAGAGCATCAAATCCTAATTTTCCATTACATGCATCAATCTTTTAACACCTAATTACTTAAGTTTCAAATTATACAAAAATCAAACTCAAACCCCCAAAATTATAGTCCAAACCGTGACCTCCCCAAAGGGTAGGAAACCCTATACTTTTCCATTCATCCAATCCAAGCAATTTAACATTATCAAGGCATTCAAGACAACCATTATTTTAACATAAACCAAATATACACAAAAACATGAAAAACAAACATACAAAGTGAGTAATCCATTATAGATTTCTCCATCAACAATCACTCAAATGTTCTCTCACCACCAATAATGGTTGAAGTGAGTAAATCTCCCTCTTACCTAAAGGAAGAACACAAAAATCCACCCTTTGTTGGTCTTTGTGATTTTCGTCCAAAGCTCCACCAAACCCTAAGAATCATAACTCAAAGAATCAACACCAATGGCTTGAAAAAGAAAGGATCCATGGCCATGAAAATGACCATAGAAATGAAAAAGAAGAAGAGAAAGTGAAGAATCAAAGATTTACCTCAAAAGCCTTAAACTTTGTTCTTGAAGAAAAATGAAGAAGATGATGGATTTAGAAGAAAATCTCTAACGTGAAAAGGTTTAGAAGGAGAAGAGAAGTGTAGAAATGGTGGTAGTGAAGCAAGAAAATGAAGATGGTCTCCAATGGGGCTGCAAACCGTGGAGAAGAAAAGAGAAGAGAGGAAGAAGAAGAAGAGAGAAAATGGTAAAGAGGAAATGAAGAGAAAAGGTAGTAGCTTTTTGTGTATTAGAATTTTGGAGTAAAATGATAAAGCAAAAATTTAATTTTTGGCTCCCCCCTAAAGGTCCAATGCCGCGGCAATCAAGAAAGAGGGAGAGGGAGTAATTGGCTTCTTATGCAAGCTTTGGGTATTTTGGTCATTTGTGATCAAAGCTTCCTTGAGAAGTTTTGATTAAAATACATTATTTTTGAATTAAAGGTGATTTGATTTGACATAAAAGTGGATTACCTTTGGATAGGATAAGATTTCTACTACAAGCTATTATCCAATGGCTCAGTGTTAATTATCCAACAGATAATAAAATATATAATGATTTTTATTTATCAGATGAAAAATCTCAAAAAATGTGAAACCTCATAAACCATGTCCAGTCTCAAGTTTAGTGAGATCTCCCGTCGACGTTTCAACAGATCAAGGTCCTCAGGGAAAAATATATCGTTTTCCCAGGTCCGCTCAGTATGCACACAAAACGAAGAATAACATTAAAGTATTCCACGTTCCTAGAAAAATTCATAAAAATCATAAATATTATAAAACGACTATTTATCATAAAATTATAAATTTTCGGGGTGTTACAACTCTCCCCTTCAAATAGAAATTTCATCCTCGAAATTTTCATACCTTAGAATAGTTGTGGGTATTGCTCCTTCATCTTGTCTTCTAACTCCCAAGTTGCATCTCTGGTTGTTTCGTTCCAGATCACTTTTACTAATGGGATGTCTTTCCCTCTGAGTTGCTTCATCCTCTTATCCTCAATCCTTACAGGGGTTGTCTCATAAGTTAAGTTTTCTTTCAATTGTACCATGTCAGGTGCTATGACATGATCAGAGTTAGGAATATATTTTCGAAGTTGTGACACATGAAAGACATTGTGAAGATTAGAAAGAAAAGGTAGTAAAGCTATTTGGTAAGCAACTGGACCTATCCGGCGAAGAATTTCGTAAGGTTCAAGGAATTTAAGAGTGAGCTTTCTAGACTTAAGAACTCGGCCGACCCCAGTCGTAGGCGTGACTTTCAAAAACACATGCTCGCCTTCCTCAAACTCAAGAGTCTTTCTCCTTTTGTTCGCATAGCTCTTTTGTTGACTTTGAGCCGTCCTCATCTTCTCCTAAATCATCTTGACTTTTTCAGTTGTTTACTGTATGAGATCAGGTCCAACAGTAAGTCGCTCTCCATCTTGGTACCAACACAAAGGTGTTCTGCACCTTCTCCCATATAAAGCCTCATAGGACTCCATCCCTATACTTGAATGATAACTGTTGTTATAGGTGAACTCTACCAATGGTAAAACTTTATTCCAACTTCCAGTTTGCTCCAAAGCACAAGCTTTTAGTAAGTCCTCCAATGATTGAATTGTCTTCTCTGACTGACCATCGGTTTGGGGATAATATGTAGAACTTAAATGTAGCTTCGTTCCGATCGCTTCTTGAAAACTTTGCCAAAACTTTGATGTGAACCTTGGATCTCTATCAGAAATGATACTGGTAGGCACACCATGCAGTCTGAAAATTTCACCGATGTACAGTTGGGTTAGCTTCTCCAATGAATACCTTATGTTAATTGGTAAGAAATGTGCTGACTTCGTGAGTCGATCCACAATTACCCATATCGAATCGTAACCCTTTCTGGTCTTTGGCAATCCAACCACAAAGTCCATTGCAATACTATCCCACTTTTATTCGGGAATAGCTAGGGGTTGTAACATTCCAGACGGTCTCTGATGTTCAACCTTCGCTTTCTGACAAACTAGACAGGAAGTCACTTATTTTTTAAGAAAATCAAATCATGATTTCTTATTAAAAGCATATTCCTATTTTTCAAGAATATAAAATCGTGATTTCTTATTAAAAGTATATCCTTCATTTATTATTTAAGAAAATCAAATCATGATTTCTTATTAAAAGCATATCCCTATTGTAACAACCTAATTCTAAATACTGTAGTATACTCATAGTACACTAAGCAAATAGAATTAAGTATGCCACTTTTAAAACTTAAATGTAAATACATAACCTATATCATAATCCTTAATGAGTAAATATATAGATCCTTTAGAAAAAGTAAGAGAGCAAGACATTTTACACTATTTAAAAACTTGTTATTTACTAAATAACCACATGATATGTCTGAGATTACAAACCTTTACAAAACTAAATATATAAACTTAACTACAGAACCATTAATATAAATACAGAGCTAAAATAATTACATTAACAACTTAACTAAATCTTTTTCTCCTTGGTCTACACTTGCTTGGATCCTCATCTGGATTTATCATAAAAAACTTAAAAAGAACTAGGGTGAGAATTTATAATCCTCAGTAGTAAGTTTGAAATCATGATGTCATGGTAAATCTAGCTGCTTCGTGAAAAAACTAATTTTTAACATAATATATGGAAAGGTGGCATAAGTCAAAACTCAGTCCTTTCCCTTCCCAAAGCAGACAGTTCATTTAATTACAAAATAACTTAATTATTACATAACAATCAATTTAAACAACATGTACTTTAAATGTTTATCATCATACTAGGAACAATACCTAACTCACTTTAAGTACTATTTCCAACCTTTTCTAACTAACTTTTATCTTTAATCTTCACATTTAATGAAAACACGACAATTACCCATACAATTGCCAATTTTATGCAATGCGTGGTGATGTATGATAATGCCTAATGAAAATTCCTAAAGTATGCTTATGCAATGTTTTTAAAAGATTTAATTTTAGAAAACATATGTTACTTGCGCCTTTCCAGGAAACCCTTGTTATGGGACGCCCTCTTGTTCCCTGTATATCTTGGGTAGGAAGGAATAAGACGCCCTAGTGTTCCTTATCCTCCTTACACTACCTGGTATGTGTGGTTATCTTCTCCCACAATAGTAGGATTAATCTTTAATACCATACTGGGTATAATTGTTATCTTCTCCCACAACAGTAGGATTAACTCTTAATACCTATAACCCCGACACTAGGAGCTCCCTTTTGCCTTAAGCCTTAGAGCCATTCATACATGGAAATTAGCGAACAACAAGTTTAAAAACAAAACATGCAATAATGTTTAAAAACCATTTCTTCATTCACTTGTCACATAATCTTACTTTGCCTTGCATCATAAGGAAGCAAAATAACAATCATTAAGCTTTCCATTTATACATGATATTACATGCATGTAGAGAAGGACTTACTCAAATTCAATCTACCTTTATCCATTCTTTGTCATGCTTCCCATTACTATGCCTCACCAGATCATTCATTAATATGCATATCTCAATATGCTTATCAACATCAATTACATTTATCATTTATTTTATATCAAAACATAATACATCTATTAATTATACACTATAGTATTTCTCATCATCACATCATATCTTGGTCAATCCCTCATTTTTCATCATTATGCAATACATGGCTCAAGGCCTTATTTTTCATCATTCCTACATTAGGGAATCACAATATATCATCTAGAATTAAAACCTCATGCATTTCATAACATTACACTACATTAGGAATCAAGTTCTCAATCAATAAAATAAAAGTTCATGTCTATCCCCATCATATCATCAATCAAACATTAATCTGTTCCATTACATTATTGTATATCAAAACATAATGCATTACATAGCAAAAACACATAAGGAAACAAGCCTGGAAACATTTTTCAAGAAAGTGCCACGACCATGACTCCTTTTGTGTCGCGACCCTTCATAGTTTTTGAGGAGTGCCATGGCACCTCACCATTTTTGTGTTGCGGCTCTCCTTTCTCTGGTTGCATTTTCTGCATTCCAGAGACTTGGGGGCCGCAACTCACCCCATTTTGTGTCATGGCTTTCGCTTAAAATTTTGGGTTCTGCAGACCCCATTTTGTGTCGCAACTTCCCCTTAAAATTTTGAGTTCTACAGAATCTCACCCGGGACTCACCATTGCATTCATTCCAAAGGGTTCCAAACCATCAACATGATCCTTAAACACATCTAAACATTAATTACACCACAAGTATGATGTCTAACAATCTAAGCATTATTTTTGGGAACCAAAGCCCTAATTCAAAATCATAACAAATCAAAGGCATCAACTAAACCAAAAAAAAAAATTATTAAACCAACTTCAACCCTTTAAATGAAAATAAAGTATATAAACCCCAATTTATCATCCAAACCCAGTTCTCATTTTCTTACAGAAAGTCAAACAAATGAAAGAAATGAGAAAAAGAAGTTGTAGAAAGATTTCCCCCTACCTCACTTGTCTTTAAGCTTGGATTTCCTCATGTTCTTTCTCTCTTTCTTTCCTTTTTTCTTAACCATTTTCTTCCTGTATTTTTCCTCTTCATTTCCCCTGTTGAAGGACACGTGAGAGATAGGATATAGTGATATAAAATCTCACTTTTTAACAGATGAGCTTTAAGGGCATTTTAGTCATTTTGCTGAACTTCGCATCTATTAAGAACACTTTGATTTTACTAATTCAAGTTTCCTAACCTCCAACGACATTAGAATAAATTATAAGATTCATCTAAATTCTTATTTCATCATTTTCATAATTTTTCATGTTTGTTGTACCTCAATCTGGTACTTAAACACTCACTTGGTATCCTTAAAAATACCGAACTGACTCCATTTGTCTTCAAAATTTAACTACATCCTTTTTCATATATTTGTGGTCTAGAAATAAATTTTTCATATTTATTTCCTTTAGTATAACACTTATGCTATTTTCCTGAGTTAAATTAGTCATTTTGCACGTTTAGTATTATGGCAAAGTGCCTAAATTAACTCAAAATGTCACAAAATTTTGCGGACATATTAAACAAGTATTATGGTACTTCTATGACTATATACAAGTCTATCATGCTAAAAAAAGGGTGTTACACCCTTTTTTATTTTTTTATTTTTTTTGTACAAATAATAAGAAAAAGTAGTCATCCAAATAAGATTGAAGTAAATAAAACCTGAAAAAATATTATGTGTTCAAAACATTGTAATTAAGCATCATTTAACACAAAATTATTAGTCCTTGATTAAGCAACTAAAATAAAAGTCTTATGAACAAAATTGGGTGTCAACATACTATTTTTGTTTTTTATTTTCTATTTTTTGTTTGATGTTTTAATTTTACTATTACTATTTTTATTCTATTGTTGTTTACTAAAAAAATAAATAATAAATAAATATATATCTATATATATAAGAAAGTATGTTTATAATTGTTTTCCAATGGAATTTTGAGATTTGTGAAAGTTGTGAGCATACATCAATTAAGGTTAAAGGTTCATAACATAAGTGAATAAATTATCTTTTATTTTTAGATTAACTAGTTTTGTAATGGAAATTGAATTAGTAGATTGAGTTTGATAGAAGCATACCTTGTGAGAGCATTGACATTATCATTGGAAGAGATCTTGAACAAGTGTGTGGTGTGTGTTACCCAAAATGGCTTTTAGTGAAGGGGGGGTGAAAGAGAGTAATTAAAGAAGAAAAATCCTTAAACAAATAAATTATACTGAATTTAATTATTAAAAGTCGTGAATGAGATGAAGATAAGAAGAACAATTAATAATTAAATTGTAAGAATAAATAAAGTGCATAAAGATTAAGAGAAAAGGTAGAAAAGCAGGCACGATATTTATCTGGTTCGACCACCAACCACTTGTGGCATCTACGTATTATTCTCCAGAATTTTACCTTCGAGATTTTTCACTATTCAACACAAGCTTAAAAACAGTGCTTGCATGTGTTTTGACGTAGCGTAGAGGATACCTCACCCTATTTACTAGAGGGATACCTCACCCCCTTTGAAGGATACCTCACCTTCTTTATAACAAGGGATACCTCACCCTTTTACTAGAGGATACCTCACCCTCACAAAATCACTAAGGGATACCTCACCCTTTTTAGAAGCGCAGAGAATAAATGAAAAATAAACTCTCACTTAGAGCGAGATATTACAAGTTGAAGTGCTAATAAGCTCTCTAAAGGGTATCTCAAGGTTTTGGCAAAGAGAGTTTGAAAAGAGAGAAAATAATGTAAAATCGTTTTCACCAAGCAAAAAATAATTCAAGTGGTTGGGAGTTTTGAAGAGACCCAAGGTCTGTATTTATAGAGCAAAGAAAGCAACTATTTTTGAGATCCATTCGAATACCTTATGAGGTATTCGAATGCCTCTTGCCAAAACTCTCTTAAAAAGCGATTGTTATTCGAATCTAGCTAGTTAAGGGTATTCGAATGCCTCATTAAAAAGGTTCATTCGAATCTAGGGTATTCAAATACCATATGGGGTATTCGAATGCCTCTGCTTTTTTGTCACAAAGAAATATCGGCTTCATCAAGAAACAGTTATTCGAATACCATAGATGGGTATTCGAATACCACTTTGAAAAACAAAACGTGTAAGCTTGAAAAACACTCTATTCGAATACCTATGGTATTCGAATACCTCTTCTTATAAAACCAGTTTTAAATGCTTTCAAATGACTAGAAAATGGTTGTTTAATTTTGGAAAAACAATTTTGAAAACATTTCTTTGCAATGCCAATTAATGAGATATCCAATGAGGCTTTTACAAGGATCCTAAGTCCTAAAGCTTATTTTGAAGATCTTGGACTTGGTCTTCTCATCATCTTCATGTTTGTCTTCACGTTTGTTATCATCAAAACTATTGCTCATGATAGCTAGCCAATTACATTCTCCCCCTTTTTGATGATGACAAACTAACATTTGAGAAAAATATTAGTTCATATAAATTGGAATTCACAAAGTTAGTTTAGAGATACTTACTCCCCTCTTTTTCATAAGAGGTGATTTTCATCGAAGATATGCATAGACTCCCCTTACTTTTGGAATTCAATTTCTATTTTTGTTTTGACTTTTTCTCCCGACTTTTCTCAAACAAAGACATTTAAACTTGTTCTCCCCTTTTGTACATTTGATACCATTCTCCTTTTGTCATGATCAAAAAGATGGGGCAAGTATTTTTCTCTCCCATTTTATCATATTAAACAATATATGCATGTCCTCAAGTTGAATGAATTTTGTCCATTTAAATTTATGCTTGAGGTAGTGTTCTCCTACAACAAAATTCAGAGTGCTTTCATTGGTATCCATTAATGTTAGATCCATAGGGGTTAGTCAAACTCATAAGCCAATAAGCATTTAAAACAATGAGGCAAAAAGCAAATGATTCTCAAGGGCAAAAATATATTTATCGATTAATTTGGCCAAGAAATCACTTGTTTGATATCATTTGTTATCATTTGTTATTATGTTCATACCACTTTGATATCACTTGTTGTCAAAATGTAAAGCATTTACCACTTGTTTGATATCACTTGTCAAGATGTTCTAAGCATTTACTACTTGTTAACAAATTCTTATATCGACATATGTCAATAAAAACATAGATGTTAAATATTTCATATACCACTTATTTCACTTGTTCGTATATCAAAACAATAGCCAATTACATTGAGCATATTTTAGAAAAAAAAGAGCAAGAACAAGCCAAGAAATATGCATTTAAGAACATCATGTAATTTTCATATAGGGCAAAAATGAAGGCTTGATGAAATAAGATTAAAGCATGTTATTCATAGTTGGAATATATTTTCATTGCATATGTATAAGAAAAGGAAAAGAAACGAAACAAAGAACACGTCGTAAAACTTGCTTTCGGTCATATGGTATTCGAATACCTCTTGCCAGTATTCGAATACCCATCACATTTTATAAGCTCTGAAAGAGCAAGTATTCGAATGCCTTGGAAGGTATTCGAATACTCCAGATAGCATGTGACAAATCTTGATAAAGACGTTTGAGTTATTCGAATACACATTTGGGTATTCGAATGCCTCAGACTAATAAAACCACAAGAACTCATATCTTTGATGTATGGTATTCGAATACCATGGGAGGGTATTCGAATAGACCTATCAGAAAAAACATGGATTTTCACGTACAGATGCAATGGTATTCGAATACCACAGGGAGGTATTCGAATAACTCAAACATAAAAGCATACATTTTGCATCCAGAAGGCATATTTGAGATAAGAAAGCTTACTTTTTCATGGAAATACTCATATGAATGCAAGTCCAAGCTTGATAGAGACAAGAAGGAGAGCTTGGAATTTATTATAGTCTTGTGCTTGCAAAAACCATATTCAAAAATGCCAAAGTTAGCTCTTGGCTATCAAGCACACCTCGCAACACAATTCAATTTTTGGTTTTTGGTACCCAAATTTTCTTGGGTCCTTGATTGTCAGATTTTGGGTATAGTGAACCTTAGGAACCCATACCATTTTGGTTCCAATTTTTGTATTGATATTTTTCCTTACATTGCATGTTGAAGCACTATGACCCTTCTTCCCACAATAGAAACATTTAACAAATGGGCTACATGAGATGCTAGAATTAACAAAATAATTTTTATAGGATTTGTGTTGATTATTCGGGTTATATCCTATTCCAGCCTTTTGAAAAATAACCCTTTGTTTTCCTAATAAAATATTTAAATTATCTCTTCCACATGTGAATTTGGCAAGGGTGTTCTTTAAATCTTCAATTTCATTTTCAAGCACATGACATGAAGAACAAGAATACGAAGTAGAAGCATGTGAAGAATGATATGAGCATGCATCAATTAATCCTAATATCTCATTTTCAATTTTTAATTCCTCAATTTCTTTATTCAAAATTAGAATTTGATTTTCTAAAGAAGAGATAGTTTTCTTAGATAAAGAAATTAATTTTGTAAGCCTAATTGTTTCGTCATGCAATTCTTCAAAGGCATCTTGTAACTCATCATAAGAAGGAGATACGTCAGAATTTACCTCGTTGTCGCTTTCTTCTTCTTCTTCTTCTTCTCCTTTCGCCATAAAACATAGATGGGCTTCTTCACTATCTGAGCTATCAGTGGAGTCCATATCGTTGTCATCCCATGCTATGTAGACTCTTCTTTCTTTAGAGGGTTTCTTTTCAACTTTCTTTGGAAATGGCGATCTTCTTTGAGTTCTCTTTTTCTTTAGGAACTTACCAAATTTTCTTACCAGAAGATTGAGATTTTGTTCATTTAGCTCAATGTTGTCCACGTCATCTCCATCGTCTTCTTCTTCATTTTGATAGTGGAGGTGGTGGCTTTAAGCGCTATCCCCTTTTTCTTTTTATCGTTTTCTTCACTTTGGTCAAGCTTTGTTGAGTTCTAATTCATGCTCGTGAAGCTTTCCAAAGAGGGTAGCCAGAGACATTGTTGACAAGTCCCTCGATTCTGAAATTATGTTCTGTTACTTTGGGTTGCCAAATCTGCTAAGACATCTCAACACTTTGTTAATCTTAAGGATCTTCGTTAGTAAAATTCTTTCCTAATGATGCAAGATGATTAACAATGTGGGTGAACCTCTTTTGCATTTCTTGAATGCTTTCTCCTTGGTTCATTGTAAATAGTTCATATTCGCGAGTTAGAGAATTGATTCTCGACCTCTTTACCTCACTAGTACCCTCATAGGTAACTTGTAAAGTGTCCCACATTTCTTTAGCAGTTTTGCAATTTGAAATTCTAAAAATTCATCATGTCCCAAGTTGAGGTAATGATGTTTTTGGCTACTAAGTTATTTTGAACTTTTCTTTTATCATCTTTAGACCAATCACTTCTAGGTGTCTCGGTTTTTACACCATTGACAACGCGTGTAGGTATAAATGCGCCATTTTCGAGTAAAGATCCCACACATCTAGATCAATAGCCTCGATAAAGATTTTCATTCTTTCCTTCCAATATGCATAACCATCCCCATTGAAAAAGGGTGGTCGATTTATGGAAGTTGCTTCGATAAAACATTTGATGAAGCCATGTACTCTTGAAGCGGCTAAGCTTTTTTATACAAGAGTCTAGCTACGATACCACTTGTTACCCAAGTGGCTTAAGTACTAAGATTGGGGTGAATTGAGTAATTAAAGATTTTTCGCAAAAGCCTTAAACAAATAAATTATCTTGAATTTAATTATTAAAAGTCGTGAATGAGATGAAGATAAGAAGAACAATTAATAATTAAATTGCAAGAATAAATAAAGTGCATAAAGATTAAGAGAAAGGGTAGAAAAGCAGGCACGATATTTATCCTGGTTCGACCACCAACCACTTGTGGCCTACGTCCGAGTCCCAGAAACACGGTTCGAGATTTTTCACTATTCAACACAAGCTTAAAACAGGTGCTTGCAACCTTTACGTAAAGGAGGATACCTCACCCTATTTACTGAGGATACCTCATTCGGACCCTTTGAAGGATACCTCACCTTCTTTCTTTACAACAAGGGATACCTCACCCTTTTACTAGAGGGATACCTCACCCTCACAAAATCACTAAGGGATACCTCACCCTTTTACGAAGCGAGAGAATAGATGAAAAATAAACTCTCACTTAGAGCGAGATATTACAAGTTGAAGTGCTAATAAGCTCTCTAAAGGTATCTCAAGGTTTTGGCAAAGAGAGCACGAAAAGAGAGAAAATAATGCAAAATTCGTTTTCACCAAGCAAAAAATAATTCAAGTGGTTGGGAGTTTTCAGAAGAGACCCAAGGTCTGTATTTATAGAGCAAAGAAAGCAACTAGCCGTTGGGTGCCAATTAAGAAACCATTAAAAGCAAATATGGCCGTTGCTGCCATTTTTGAACGTTTCGTGAAAATCAATTTTGCAGAACGGTATTCGAATACCTTATGAGGTATTCGAATGCCTCTTGCCAAAACTCTCTTAAAAAACTGATTAAGGCTGGGTTATTCGAATACCAGTTAAGGGTATTCGAATGCCTCATTTAAAAAGGTTCATTCTGAATCTAGGGTATTCAAATACCATATGGGGTATTCGAATGCCTCTGTTTTGGCACAGCAGGAAATATCAGTTTCGAAACAGGTTATTCGAATACCATAGATGGGTATTCGAATACCACTTTGAAAAGTTAGTAAAACGTGTAAGCTTGAAAAACACTCTATTCGAATACCTATCAGGGTATTCTAATACCTCTATTATAAAACCAGTTTTAAATGCTTTCAAATGACCAGAAAATGGTTGTTTAATTTTGGAAAAACAATTTTGAAAACATTTCTTTGCAATGCCAATTAATGAGATATCCAATGAGGCTTTTACAAGGATCCTAAGTCCTAAAGCTTATTCTTGAAGATCTTGGACTTGGTCTTCTCATCATCTTCATGTTTGTCTTCACGTTTGTTATCATCAAAACTATTGCTCATGATAGCTAGCCAATTACAGTGTGCTAATTAGTGTACAAAATATTTAGTGAAAAAGGAAAGAGTGGCCAATTGAAAAAGAAAAAAAATTGAAAAAAAAATTAAAAAAAGAGAGAAAAAAAAAGAATATGGGTAAAAGAATATGTAAACAGAATTTGCATTATATGGATTTGGGTTAAACTTTCATGCTTATTTTTTGAACTCATCCCCAATATTCTTTTATTCTCTTTGGTATTTAACTTGTCATCTCCATATTATTCTCCTATTTTACCTTGACCCATTACAATCTTGCATAAAGTCCTATTGATTTGTGTGTGCATGTGTTTTGAGTAGCGTAGAAGTAGAAGATAAGCAAGCTTATGGTAATGCAAAAGTCTATAAACGAGAAGAGCATCATAATATTATCAAAATAGCATTAGAATATTATATTTTATTATGAGAATATTTTTAGAATAGCATCAGAAAAGAACTTAACCATTCATACCAAGCTCTAGGAGTTTGTTTCAAACCATATAAAGCTTTTGAGAGTTTGAAAACATGATTGAGATGAGAATCATCCTCAAAACCAGGAGGTTGTTTGACATATACTTCTTCATCAATAAATCTGTTGAGAAAAGTGCTTTTGACATCCATTTAGAATAATTTAAAACCTTTATGTGTAGTATAAGCAAATAAGATTCTAATTGCCTTAAGTCTAGCTACAAGAACAAAGGTTTCATTATAGTCAATACCTTTTTACTATTTGTAGCTTTGTACAACTAACCTTGCTTTATTTCTCTCCACATGTCCTGCTTCATCAAGCTTATTTCTGAACATCCATTTTGTTCCAATCATAGTGTGATTATCAAGAGGTGGCACAAAGGTCTATACTTGATTTATTGTGGATTGGTTTAGCTCTTCTTATATTGCCATGATCTAGGCTTCATCTTCTAGAGTTTCTTCAATGAATTTTGGTTCAATCTCTGAGATAAGATCTATGTTGTTGTATTCCTTGAATGAAGATCTCGTTCTCACTCTTTGAGAGGGTTTTCTAATGATCAAATTTTTAGGATGATATGTAGAGTGTCTCCATTCTTTTGGGAGTTGAGAATCTTTCTTTGTAGTTTCATCAAAATGATTCCCATCTTTCTTAGTACTTTTTTTAGTGTTTTTTATGCTTTCCCAGTTAAGTTTTATGATGTCTTTCTGATTGCATACTGATCCAAATTTAAATCTTTAAGTTCTTCTAACTCTATAATTTTTTTCTACTCATAATTGGGGTTTGTCTCATTAAAGGTAAAATGCATAGATTCCTAAACAACAAATGTTCTATTATTATAGACTCAACAAGCTTTAGTATTGGCCATATCACTATTTTGTTGTAAATGTAGCAAGAGATGTTCATAGCTTCAACCTAGAAGTACTTTGGTAAGGATCGTTCACACAACAATGTTCTTGCCATTTTTTTGGAGTGTTCAGTTCTTTCTTTCAACCACTTCATTTAGTTGAAGTGTCCTAGAAGATGAGAAGTTGTGAGAGATATGAAGTTGGCTATAACACAAGAAGTGGGGGTTGAATTGTGTTGTTCTTTCTTGAAATTTTTAGCCTTCTCACAACTTTCTCAAGTTGATTAGACTTGGAGGTGAGAAGGTTACTTTAAAACATAATAGTTAGGCGAGAGAGTTCAACAATGTATGAAATGAAGCTTCAACAAAATAAGGTGAGAGAGTCTGTAAGAGAGTTTGTTTGTTTAGTTAAAATGAACTCTCTCACAATTTCAGTGCCTATCAAAAGATGCTTCTCAAGTTAATCTCTTAAAACACCAACACTTTATCTTTGAAAAACCCTTTCTTAACAACAAGAATAACTTCTAGAACACATAATCAAACCTTAGAAAATAATGTTCTTATTGAGATCACCAAAGCCACTTTAGTTCTTAGAATAAAACTCAGATTTACTTAAATTCAAAAATAAAGTGAATCAAATGAGTTAGAGTAAGGGAAGAGAAGCGAGACACAAGAATTTATACTGGTTCACCTCAAAACCACTTAAGACTACATCCAGTACCTAGCAAATACTAGGATTTTCACTTTTAAAAGTATTCTTTCTTACCAAACATCTTTAGGCTATTACACTGAGTATTCTTTTCTCTCAGCCTCTCCAGGCGTGATATAACAAGTATTCCTTTTGCTCAACCTCTTGATAAACACAATTTTCATATATTAGTTAACTATCATATTTAGTCTCATAGACCTCTTATGTGTTTAATTGATTATTATTGGCCACATTTTATAAGTTTGAGTTCAAATTGGGCTTGATTATATTTTTCAGTATTATTGAGAATTTTATATTATTTTTGTATTTTGGGCATAGCATGAGTTATAGACATCTAAAAATTATTAATTTTACCTTGTAGAAAATTTGAGAGAAATCTCTAGAACTTTGATGTAGAACTCGAAGACTAAATCAGATGTCTAGTGGGTCTGATTGGGCTTGAAATTCAGAACAGAGATGCTATTATTGAAACCTAGACGATATGCAGAGATTGAGCTATAATTTGGGTTGTAGGAGTCATATGGAGCTGAAGTCGGTGCCATTAGAAAGTTAGGACACAAATATTCAATTATTATGAGACCATTTATCCAAAAAGTGATGTTTTGATGGTGTTTTCACCCATTGAAATAGGCTGATGGGTCTAGAAAGTTGTTAAGAATATTCTGGGCATAATTCTCTCATTCTAAGTCCAAATTAGGCAAATTAAGTGTCCACTTAAAGCTAAGAAGAAGAGGATTAATCCTAAGCTAAGGACAAACTTGGATTTTGAATTTTAGAGACAAATATTTAAGCAGCAACAACAACCATGAATCCAACCCTAATTTTCTCTTAGCCGCTCTTGCTTGCACTTTCTCCCTTCATCTTTCTTCCTCTTCCTTCTGTCTAGTTTTTCTTTCTTTTCTATTTTTCTTTCCTTCCATCCATGGAGGGTAGACCCTTTTCAATCAATCCTAGGGATTGACAATTTTGATGTTTAATTCTGAGATATTGTTTTGATTGTTTTACATTTATTTTTTAATCAAGTTTCTCTTTTACTTGTTAATCAAGTTTCTCTCATTTACTTGTTAATCAAGTTTCTCTTTTACCTCTTTTGATTTTGTTAAATCTAGATTGAATTGCTTAATTTGAATTGGATGTTGATGTGATAATTGCATAATTACCACATGTTTAATGTGGATTATAGAGATTAAACAATGCATCAAAGGTGTTTGAAGGATTGTTAAGCATGGTTGAATTATGGGTTTTAGGTTAATTTAGGATTAGATGAGTGTTTAATTCATTTAACATTGATTAATTAAATTATGGATGCTTATCTAATAGAGAATTCATGGATCATCTTAAGGCTTTTTGAAGTGATCTAAGATCAAGAATCTGATTAGCAATTAAATGGATTCCTAGTGATCAATGATGGATTAAATTCAAGATTAGTTGATTTCCTTAAATTGATTATTTACTTAATTCTATTTACAGTTTTTAATTACTTTCGTTTAATTAATTTTGTAACTTTTTTCCTCTTTGTTAACTTTTTAATCTAATTGCTTAATTAGAGTGATTTAAGGATTTAACCCAATTGTTCCTTATACTACAAGTAATTTGGTGAATCAATTTACAAATTGATATAATTTGATAGTCTCGGCAGCTATCAAATTTTGGCGCCATTGTCAATGATCATTCTGAGTTTAATCAATCATATTAGGAGTATAATTAACTACTAACCCTTCACTAACTCCTGTTTTCTTTGTTTCAAGTAGTTTTAAGTAGAATTAGGCTATTTTTAGATTTTTGTATAGACAAACAGTTTCGTATTGGCCTAAAAATTGGTCAATGATAAGCATATATTTTATATATTAATAAACCCTCATTTTTAGTCATTTACACTCTTCATGTACTTAATTGATTAAGTCTGGTTATGTTTTATAAGATTGGACTCAAATTGGACTTAATTGATTTTTTCAGCATTATTTGGGTCTTACACTATTTCTGTATTTTAGTCATATCTTAAGTTCTAGATATCTAGCAATTATGAATTTTACCTTGTAGGAAATATGAGAGAAAACTATACAACTTTCATGAAGAGCTCTAGGTAAAATATGGACATCTAGAAGAGTTTTGTATCTGGAACCTGAATAGTGTACAGTAATCAGAGCATAACTCGGGCTGTAAGAATTATCTTGGCTGAAATTCGAACATTTGAAAGGTAAGACCCAGATCTACAACTTTTATGAAGAACACAAGAGCTAATTCGGACATCTTGGAGGTGATATTGGGTCTGAAAGTCAAAACAGAGGTGCTGAAACTAGGCCTGAATAGTCTGTAGTAATTGGGCCATATCTCGGGCTGTAAGAATCATCTTGGGCTGAAATTTGGACATCTAAAAGTTAAGATTCAGATCTACAACTTTTGTGAAGATGACTTTTCCATTTGATGACGAAATCCATGACTTAAGTAATGAATAATTTCAGAAACAAGAAATCTCAATGATTTTTCACTCTTATCCTCACCATTTGGCATTTTCCACTCATTCATCCACTCATCCACCTACTCTTAATCAGACCCTTTGTAATTTTGTATCCCTAATCCTCTATAAAAGGCACCATTGGCTGACCATTTGGGGGCACTTGGTGTTAGGCTTAGTTTTTACAAGTTGTGGTTATGCTTGTTTATTGTTTTCCTTTGTTGTAATTTTTCTTGTTCTAAATTGAAGCTATGTTCATCTTTCTCTTCTTCTCTCTTTTTTTCTTCTTATCCATGAGTAACTAAATCTTCATCTTGCTTGGGTGAAAGAGTGAAGCTCTTGGTAATGAAATAAGGTTAGATTATTCTATTTCTTGTGCTTAAATAATATATTATCAATTGGACATTATATGTATTATATTTTGTTTCCAATCAATTTAGAAACCTTCTTTGTATAATGGAGATCTTGATTTATTGTAGACAATAGGATTGGCACAGTGAATGCTTGAACTTATTTACAAATGTTGGTAGAAAATTAAAGGAATCATAATATAATTGCATATATAATTGAACTTTGAATGTTATATTTTCCGATTGAAACCTTCGTTGTGTGTGGATTTCAATTGAGTTGTAAAGAGAAATAATCTTACCTTTAATTTATTACCAAGAGTGGATCTCCTAACCCAAGCAAGCTCTTAAATTCATTTGTGAACTTCTTTTATTACTTTTGGTGTTGTGACAAATCATTTTCTTACCTCAATTAATTTTTCTTCATCAATTCCCTGTGTATCGACCTCGGATTCCCGAGAAATTTATTACTTGAGACAACCTGCACTTGGGGTTGCATCCTTAAATCCCGTAGTCAAGTTTTTGGTGCCGTTGCCGGGGACCTAATTTGAAGTTTTAATTTATTACGGTTCGTTTTCTTTAATAAAATCTTTTCTCTCTTCTCTCTCACCGAAGCAAAAGGTCGGCTTGCCGATCCTTCGGTTTCTTTACTAACTCTCTAACTTACTAACTATCTAACTTTCTAACCTACTAACTTGCTAATATACTAACTTTCTAACTTTTATATTTATGTTATTTATTTTACTTCTCGTTTTCTTGACTTTTTATTTTCTGCTTACTAACTTTTTATTTTCTGCACTCTAACTTTTAATTTACATCATTTATTTTCTATTCTTTACTTTTGCACTTTCTAACTTACTAATTATTAACTCTCTAATTATCTAACTTTTTACTTTATCAGTTATCTAACTTTTTACATGTTAATATTTATTGGGTGGTTGGTTTATACCACATCCTTGTTAATATTTAATGGTAGGTTACGCCACCAGCTTGTACATTATTTTTTTGTTTATTTATTTTTAGTTATTTATGTATTTATGCTTAATTGGTATCGTGATTTAAATTCTAGTCGTTTAGTTAAAATTAATCTTGGTACTTTATATATTGATTTGTTTGAATCACAATCACACACAATTGACACAATGACTGACAATGAAAGCGTACATGATGAACCTGAAAATCAACCGTTGTGAACCATGCGTGAATATTTGCAACCACCTCGAAATTCTAGTCCATCGTGTTTTATCTTTCCACTCAATGCCAACAATTTTAGATTTAAGCCAGGTATGATTTCTTTACTTCCTAATTTTCATGGTTTAGAATCTGAAAGTCCATATTTACATATGAAATAATTTGAGGAAGTATGTATTGCCTTCAATGATCAAAATTGCATTGAAGAGATTGTTAAGCTTAAATTGTTTCTTTTTTCTTTAAAAGATAAAGCAAAATCTTGGCTTAACACTTTGAAACCAAGATCAATTGGCACATGGCAAGAAATGCAAGGTGAGTTCTTAAAGAAATTTTTTCCAACACATAAAACTAATGCTATGAAAAGATAAATCCAAAATTTTTCCCAAAATTCAAATGAAGCATATTTTCAATGTTGGGAACGGTTTAAAGATTTGTTAAATTCTTGCCCACATCATGGTTTTGAAAAATGGCACACTATAAGCTTCTTTTATGAAGGTTTAACACCTGAAACTAAACAATTTTTGGAAACAATGTGCAATAGTGAGTTTCTTGATAAAGAACCTGATGAAGCTTTAGACTATTTAAACCAACTGGCTGAAAATTCTCAATCTTGGCATAGTACTAACCCTTCTGAAAATTTAATTAGATCTAATCTTGCAAGTGCTAATAAAGGAAAATATCACCTTAGTCAAGAGGAAAATATCACCTTAGTCATGGTTTTGAAAAATGGCGCACTATAAGCTTCTTTTATGAAGGTTTAACACCTGAAACTAAACAATTTGTGGAAACAATGTGCAATGGTGAGTTTCTTGATAAAGAACCTGATGAAGCTTTAGACTATTTAAACTAACTGGCTGAAAATTCTCAATCTTGGCATAGTACTAACCCTTCTGAAAATTCAATTAGATCTAATATTGCAAGTGCTAATAAAGGAAAATATCACCTTAGTCAAGAGGAAGATCTAAATGCCAGGTTTGCTAGTTTGGCTAGAAAGGTTGAAGTCATGGAATTAAGAAAAGCAAAAGAAATCAAATTTGTGCAAAATAAAGAAATTTGTAGCATTTGTGATGACTTAGGACACTCAACACACGAATGTCCTAATATTCCTATTTTTAAAGAAGTTATACATGAGTAAGTAAATACAATGAATAATTTTAAAAAGCCATTTACTTCTTCTTTTTCAGATACATATAATCCGGGATGGAGAAATCACCAGAACTTCAGCTGGAGGAATAATAATTAGTCACAATTCGTGCAACCACCACCTCCTCAAGCACAGCAGGACTCTCAAAATTCTCAAGGATATGCACCTTATGTCCCACCATATAGGAAAAACCTTGAAGAAACATTGCATGCATTCATAGAAAAGCAAGAGGCCATTAATAAACAAAACAACCAAACTATGAATGACATAAAAGACACTCTTGCTAAACTTTCTTCTGCACTCACCATTCATAAGAAAGGAAAATTTCCTTCTCAACCTCAACCAAATCCCAAAGGTCAGTACAGTCTAAATGAGGGGAGTTCAGAAAATCAACAAATGGACTAAGTCAAGTCAGTGATAACTCTTAGGAGTGGAAAGGTTGTTGAAAAACAAATCCCCGAATCTTGTGAGAAAGAAATTGAACCAATTCCCCAAGAAAATGAAGAAGTTGACCAAAAGATGACCAAACTCTCGCCTTCACCCCCATTTCCTCAAGCATTGAATAATCCAAAGAAATTGGACCACCACACTGAAATTTTTGAAATTTTGAAACAAGTGAAAATCAATATTCCTCTGTTAGATGCTATCAAACAGATTCCTTCTTATGCCAAATATTTGAAGGACTTGTGCACTGTTAAAAGGAAATTAAATGTGAAAAAGAAAACATTTTTGACTGAACAGGTAAGCTCCATTCTTCAGAATAATAATGCGTTGAAATATAAAGACCCTGGTTGTCCTACAGTTTCATGCATTATTGGAGAACATAAAATTGAAAAAGCTTTACTTGATCTTAGTGCTAGTGTCAATTTGCTTCCATATTCAGTTTATCAGCAACTCAACTTAGGTGAGTTAAAACTAACTTTTGTAACTCTTCTACTTGCAGATAGATCAATCAAAATTCCAAGAGGAATAGTGGAAGATGTATTGGTTCAAGTTGATAAATTCATATATCCTGTGGATTTTATTGTCTTGGATACTAAACCTATGGTTGATAATTGCAAGTCAATTCCTATTATTTTAGGCTGTCCATTTTTAGCAACATCTAATGCTTTGATAAATTGCAGAAATGGAGTGGTGAAGCTAACATTTGAAAACATGACACTAGAGCTCAATGTTTTTAACATGCGCAAGCAACCACAGGAAGTCCTTGATGAAAAGGAGGAAATTGAAGGAATTGAAGTCATTATAGATAATCATTTTCAAACAAGAAGTTATTCTGACCCATTAGAAATTTGTTTAGTCAATTCATTTGATTCAAGCATGCAATTAGAAGATGATATCTCTTAAATATGCTCTTTGCTTGATTGTGCACAGACAATGGAGTACAAGGGATGGAAGCCAAGATTTGAAGAACTAAAACCCATGAATGATAATGCCTATGAAGAAGTACCCACTCTGGAACTAAAGCCATTACCTGCCGGGTTAAAGTACACATTTTTGGGAGAAAAGCAAAACTTTCTAATGGTAATTTCCTCGTCTCTTACTGAAGAACAAGAAGGTATATTAACAGAAGTACTTAAAAGGCATAAAAGTGCAATTGGATGGACATTAAAGGACATAAAAGGCATTAATCCATTAATATGTACATATAGAATACATTTAGAGGATAATGCTAAAACTTCTCAACAACCTCAAAGAAGATTAAATCCACACATGAAAGAGGTAGTTAGAGCTGAAGTCCTCAAATTGCTTGATGTTAGAATTATCTATCCTATCTCTGATAGCCAATGGGTAAGCCCTACACAAGTTGTGCTAAAGAAATCTGGAATAACAGTGGTTGAAAATGATAAAGGTGAATTGATACCTACGTGAGTCTCATCTAGTTGGCGTATGTGTATTGATTTTAGAAAATTAAATGCTGCTACTAGGAAAGATCATTTTCCCTTGCCATTTCTTAATCAAATTCTAGAAAGGGTAGCAGGACATCCATACTACTATTTTCTTGATGGTTTTTCGGGTTATAATCAAATACCAATTGCATTAGAAGATCAAGAAAAGACTACTTTTACATGTCCCTTTGGTACTTTTGCATATAGAAGAACGCCTTTTGGCCTTTGTAATGCTCCGGCAACATTTCAAAGATGCATGTTAAGCATTTTTAGTGACATGATTGAGCATTATTTAGAGGTTTTCATGGATGATTTGATAGTTTTTGAAAATTCTTTTGAAAATTGTCTTGATAATTTGGAAAAAGTTCTTAAAAAGATGCGAAGAAAAAGGATTTGTACTAAACTGGGAAAAATGTCATTACATGGTTACCTCAGGAATAGTGTTAGGTCATGTGATCTCTTCTAAAGAAATTGAAGCTGATAAGACCAAAGTTGAATTAATTGCTCATTTGCCTTCCCCAAAAACAGTCAGAGAAGTTCGTTTCTTTTGAGGACATGTAGGATTTTACAGAAGATTCATTAAGGACTTTAGTGCCATATCTAGACCATTATGTAATCTTCTGTTGAAAGATGCACCATTTGATTGGACTCAAGAATGTCAAAAATCTTTTGAAAAATTAATTGGTCTTCTGACATCTGCTCCTATCATGCAATCTCCTGACTGGTCTTTGCCTTTTAAGTTAATGTGTGATGCTAGTGATTTTGTTGTGGGTGCTGTTTTAGGCCAAAGAAAGGAAGGTAAGCCTCATGTGATTTCTTATGCAAGTAGAACTTTAAATAGTGCACAAATGAATTACACCACTACTGAAAAAGAACTACTTGCTGTAATTTTTGCACTGGACAAATTTCGATCTTACTTAATTGGCTCTTCTATTGTGATTTTCACTGATCATTCTGCTGTTAGATATTTGATGTCTAAGTAGGATGCCAAACCAAGATTGATACGGTGGATCTTGTTGCTTCAAGAATTCAACATCACAATAAAAGATAAGAAAGGAGCTAAAAATGTTATCGTTGATCGTTTGTCCAGACTTACAATAGGCTCACCTTTTGATAGCACACCTATCAATGATTCTTTTCCTGATGAATTTTTATTTTCTGTCAATTCCATGCCTTGGTTTGCTAACATAGTCAACTTTTTTGTAACAGGAAAGATGTCGCCTCAATGGACGCACCAAGATAGAAGAAAATTTTTGACAGGGGTGAAAAATTTTTATTGGGATGACCTATACTTGTTCAAATATGGTGCTGATCAAATCTTTTAGAGATGTGTACCCGACAGTGAGGTAGGTAGTGTCATTAAATTTTGTCACTCAGAAGCATGTGGAGGTCACTTCTCTTCAAAGAAAACAGCTGCAAAAATCTTGCAGTGTGGATTTTATTAATCCACTTTATTTAAGGACTATTATACTTTTTGCAAAAGTTGTGAAAATTGTCAAAAGTTGGGCTCAATTTCAAAAAGAAACATGATGCCTCTGAACCCCATCCTTGTCATTGAAATTTTTGATTGTTGGGGAATTGATTTCATGGGTCCATTTCCATCTTCATTTGGATTTGTGTATATTTTGGTTGCAGTTGATTATGTTTCAAAATGGATTGAGGCGATTCCATGCCGACACAATGATCATAAAACTGTTCTCAAATTTTTAAAAGAAAATATCTTGTGTCGATTTGGAATCCCTCGAGCTATCATAAGTGATGGGGGAACACATTTTTGTAATAAACCATTTGAATCTTTAATGAATAAATATGGTATTACACACAAAATTGCCACCCCTTATCACCCTCAGACAAGTGGATAAATTGAATTGGCAAATAGGGAGATTAAACAAATTTTAGAAAAAACGGTTAACCCAAATCGTAAAGATTGGTCTTTAAGACTAAACGATGCACTTTGGGCTTACCGTACTACTTTCAAAACATCTTTGGGCATGTCACCCTATCGGTTAGTCTATAGAAAACCTTGTCACTTGCCTGTAGAATTGGAATATAAAGCATTCTGGGCCATTAAAGCTTTCAATCTAAATCTTGATGATGCTTGCAAAATATGTAAATTGTAATTAAATGAACTTGAGGAATTGAGAAATGATGTATATGAGAACTCAAAGATTTATAAAGCCAGAACAAAAGCTTTTGATGACAAGACAATTTTGAGAAAATCTTTTGAAATTGGTCAAAAAGTTCTGCTTTATGATTCTCGCCTGCACCTATTTCCTGGAAAATTGAGATCTAGGTGGAGTGGTCCTTTTGTTGTCAAACATGTGCATCCTCATGGAGCCGTAAATATTGAGAATCCTAGGGATGGTAATGTGTTTAAAGTCAATGGATAAAGGCTTAAACCATTTCTGGAAAACCAAGTTAATAAGGTAGAATTCATCTCTCTTTTTTATCCTTGTTATGAATAGAATTCACTCTAATTTTGTTACCTTGTTTTTGCAGTTCTGTGTGTTGCTGGTTAAGTGGCGGATACAGTACTCCGTGACTCTCAAGTTGGTTTGTTTTCCAATTTTCCAAAATAACTGAATCCTTCTTCTCCTTTAAAATAGATGTCATTCTTTCAAACCTGAGAAAACATTTTCCTTCTCTCCCTTAAAATGCTCTGAAAAAAATCTACAAAGTTTGATGTGAAAGATTGAGACTGTTAATGCACAAAGGTATGCCAGAAGATGTACACTGGATAATTGAAGCAAAGGTTCGACTAGCAGGTGAGTCTTCAATTTCATTTGACTTATACATGCCAGGTCTTGAAAGAAGTTCGTATTCTAAAAGGAGAAGAGCAAAAAGGTTACAAGTCGGTTACAAATGTGGACGATAGAATTGTAACAAGCGATGTCGTACTTTGGGGATGGTTTCCGCAAACATTAAAGATAAAATTTTCTTCATTAAGGATGGACTGAGTGAGGAGTCATTAGATGATATCTTATTGACTCTTGAGACGCATTCTTGTGGATTGGTGCATCGTGAAATTCTTAATTTATGGAATCTCTTCAAGGATGAAGAAAAACGCTACAGTCTGGGGAATCTGACTCTAAAAGACCCTGTTTGCCAATTTATAAGAAAATTGGATGGGAAGCTTATCCTCGACTCATAGAAGGCGTTTAAGCCGTTACTGGACATTAAACTAGAGGTAGATGTGAATCATATCCACAAACAATCTGTACATATCATCCTCTTCTTCTTCATGTCATCTTTCAAAAAAAAAAGAGAAAAAAAAGAAAAGAAAAAAAATGTTTGAACAAGGGCGATCCGGAAGGAGTATTATGGCTTTAATTAGTTGTGGATCCCCAGCTTTTGGCTAACCCGTCATTGACTCGGGTGAACCTTTGCACGCTGGTCCTTAAAAAAGTTTATGTACCATGCTCTGTAGAGAGCCGCATTCCATAACCCAATGTTTACCATCTAGGCACCGTGGAGTTGATGGACAGGCAGATCTGGTTATTAGTGAAAAGTAACCTGCAGCTGCCAAAGTGTCACACCCTAATAGGGATGTCACATTTTCGAACAATAATAATAACCTCTACCCAAGTTATAAATTATTACGTAATATATAATAATATAAGCTGTAAAAATATTATTTTTTTTAACATTATATTATAAAATAAACAGAACATAAAATAAAACAAACTATTACATACACACCATAATTATACATATGATTTTGTGTTTAATAGGTACAAATAATTTACATATTATAAACTAGTTAATTAAAATGAAGAACCTGTCGGTTTAAAGCAAACCATAAACTAGCCCAAGCATAACACTAGAAGTTCGATCCTCCAGAAGAATCCTCCTCGGGAAGTTTATCGGAAGACGTAAATACTGCAGTAACATCATACCACGCCGCAATCAATCCATATGATATGGATGATCTCGAGGTTCACCGTCCTCGAGCCCCGGTCACTCGGTTCTTGCTCCTCGTTGTATTGACAATCCAACAGTTGCTCCCTTCCACTTCCTCAACGACTTTACTGAACATAAATAATAATACAGAAAATATATGCAAAGAGGTGAGACAATCTACATCATTACCAGCATAGCAGTAAGAAAACGACAAAACATACAGATATAGCAGTTAAAGCAACAAAATCATGTTAGCACAACATATATCATATCTCAATCAAGTATAAATGTCACAGATGCAAAATATCATAAATCAAATTATAATTATTCACACAGTGATGCAGATTAAATATGCCATGTACTCAGACTCATTCCTACTCCATGGAGCTAAACACAAACATCAGAGAGAATGATCCATAGACATGTCCGCACATCAGGCTGCCTCAACCAGCTATTACACAGTCAAATACGTCGTGTAAATAGCACACAGTCAAATACGTCGTGTGAATGACACACAGTCAAATACGTCGTGTGAATAGTACACAGTCAAACACGTCGTGTACATCCAGGCATAGTACCAGACAGTCCCCAATAGATCCTGATTAAGAATAGTATTTGTCGAGATCGCTAGTGTGTGTTTTTCAGTTACCACGGCCCCAGAGGAGCTACCAAGTGTCCACATGTGGAATCTATCGCACACTAACGCCTCCAAGTTCTCCACATGAACACACTACGCCTATCACACCCGCAATACGGTGTAATTCATCTCGTCAGTCAATCGTCAATTTCAACCAAATTGACATACCACTCTATGTATGTAATGATCCATAATTACAAAAATACCCTCAGTATCATCGTGAATCATAATTACATAAATATCCTCATTGTCATCATAATTACAGAAATACCCTTCGTATAAAAAAAAAACAGTATGTCTCCACTTGACAATACTATTTCCTAACGTGTCCGGATCCACCACTTTGACCCGACAGTAAAAATTTACTGTTTCCATAAATCGCGTAAATATTTTATCCCATTTTCATAATTACGTCACATTTTACAGACGTTTTTCAATCACGTAAATATTTTTCAACGTTTTCTCAATCGCATAACATTTTTAAATCATTTTCTCAATCGCGTAGTTTAAAAATCACCATTTTAAATACGCGTAAACTATTTCTACTATTTTTCACTGATATAAAATATTTCTTGACATTCCAAATTAAATTTTTTTTAAACTTTCCAAACTAAAAACATTATTTGAATATTATATTCTATTTTTCTTACAAAAATTACTCTAAGTAATAATTTCGACGTTTTTCCCAAAAATTTGATTTTAATAAATTCTTCTATAGTTAATTTTATTCTTTAACTACGTAAAATATTTCCTTGCTTTCTAAATGACATTTTGAAACATTCTTCAATACTTGCTCATTTTTAATCAATTTTGACAAGACATTTCATTTAGAAAATTCACTAAATGATATTTTCTACGTTTTTTTTTTTAAAAATTCATTTTTTTATTATAACCATAAAATACACTTTGAAAATTGCTAACATATTTTAAAACTCAAAGGTAAGTATTTTTCAAGTATCTAAAATTTATTTCTTTTCTATACTAGACTTCTAATAAAAATTTGTTTACTTATTTATTTCTTGAAAATCCATTGTAAATAAATTCTTTTTAGGTTAACTAACTAGTTTACACTTAGAAAATAATTTTTGAATCAATTAAACATTAAAAGTGTATTTTGGCCGAAAATCACCACTTTTATACAAACCATATTTAAAATTATTTTTCATCCATTAAATCATTGAAAAATCCTTTAACTTAATTAAATCAATTAGGTTATTCTTTTAGAAAATGGTTGAGAACATATTGGTTCTCTTTTCATAGTCAAAACCATAAGCTCTTCATCTTGTGTTCTTTGGAACACTTTTGCAAATCTCAACATATTTGCACATCCAACAATAATTATCATAGATCTATGAACATATACATATATTTATGAACACATACCATATATTAAAGCAATAATAAAACACATACCAAATATCAAAGCTATAAACATGCTTGCATGCATAATAAATCACAAATAGAAAAGACAATAAACATGCACACAAAATTAATCACAACTAGAAAAGACAATAAACATGCACACAAAATTAATCACAAAACAAACAACCAAGTGAATGAATCCTTATGGATTCTTCACCACAATTACATCCATTTTCTCACCACCACACATGGTTGATGAGATTAAATCTCCTCTTACCTATAAGGAAGACAAGATCTCCTTGGACTCCTCCTTAGAAATTTTTGTGTAGCTTCAAGAAAAATCCTAACAAGCTTAAACAAATTATAAAGTCATAAACTATGGATGAAAAAGATAAACCATGGATCAATCATGGCTTAGAACATCAAAAATAAAATTAGAAACAAGAAACAAGAATTTTCACCTTATAGGAAAGAAACTTCAAAGTGATTTTCCAAGCTCCAAATGGATGATTTAGCAAAAACTCACAACTAGAGATGTTCTTAGAATATGGTTTAGATTTAGGAAATGAAGTTGGATGAAATTTTTGATGGATGAAAGTAGAAGAAATGGTGTTGGCCGAATGGTAGGAGAAAAGGGACTTAGGAGTTTTCTTTGGTTTCTTTGGGTAGGAGAGAAATGAAAGGATGAGGTAGAATGATTGAAATGAAATAACAAAGTGAATATTAGTCCCCCCCCCCATCATGCATGGTCGTAGAGCTCAATAAGAGAGCTAGCCATCCTTTTTTGACAAAATTGGCTTAATAATGGCCATAGGACACTCATAATGGAGCTTTGTCTCCTTTGTTGACCAACTAAATGCATAATGCATGCATAGATCCAAAAATAGCTATAGGAAATTCTAATCAAAATTTGATTGATTTTTAATAACTTATTTATGCTTAAGTCCTCCTAATTAAGTTTAATTAAAAGTTAGTTAGATTCCTTTGTATTTTAGTTAATCATTAATTTACTTAGAATCCTTAATCTTCTACTTAATTATACTAATACAATTGTCTAATTAAAATTTGATAAAAACTAATTAGGTTTTAATCTATTTAATTATCACTTAACCCCTTTAGATTAACTTAATTAGATTTTAAATTAACTAATCTATTAAATCTAACCATTTTTATGGATTTTTAACCTTTTGGTCTAGAATTTTACAAGCCTTTTACGTTGGTAAATTTTTCCTAAAAGTGGGGCCCACAAACCCAAACGTGGGTCCCACAAAGCAAATGTGGGTCCCACAAGGCAAACGTGGGTCCCACAGATTTTTCTGCACGATAAATATTTTTATTATACAGAAAAATTCTAAAAATTAAAAGATTGATATATGTATTATTCGGATTGGGTTTAGTAAGATCGCCCAGCTCCAAATAATCAAACAAGATTTTCCCTACTAGAAAATTATTATTTTCTTGACTCGGAGCAAATCACACGAAACAATCAAATACAGTTACGAAATAGTCAAATTAATTTTATAACACACAGAAATCAGAAAACAGTACAATAAGGGCAAAATCGTAATTAACCAAAAATTAGGGTGTTACAACTCTCCCCCACTAACAGAAATTTCGTCCCCGAAATTTATCGTACCTTAGAAAAGATGTGGGTACTGCTCCCTCATTTTGTCTTCTAGCTCCCAAGTAGCATCTCCCGTTATCTCATTCCATATAACCTTTACCAAAACAATCATCTTCCTCGAAGTTGCTTCACTCTCCCGTCCTCAATCTTAACAGGAAGTGTCTCATACGTCAAATTATCTTTCGGTTGTACTTCATCGGGTTGAATGACATGTATTGGATCAGAATATATTTTCTCAACCGAGACACATGGAATACATTATGAAGATTGGATAGAAAAGGTGGTAAAGCTATCCGGTAGGCTACTGGGACCTATCCGACGAATGATTTGATAAGGTCCAATAAATTTAGGAGTGAGTTTTCTGAATTTGATAACCCTTCCGACAGGTCGTAGGTGTTACACGCAAAAACACATGCTCACCTTCTTCAAATTCAAGAGGTCTTCTCCGTTTATCAGCATAACTTTTCTGTCTGCTCTGAGTCGTCCGTATTTTCTCCTGAATCATCTTCACCTTCTCCGTAGTTTGTTGCACAAGATCAGGTCCAATGGTCATACTTTCCCCATCTTGATACCAACACAAAGGTGTTCGACATCGTCGCCCATAAAGTGCTTCATAGGGTGCCATCCCTATACTTGAGTGAAAACTATTATTGTAGGTGAATTCTATCAAAGACAGAAATTCATCCCAACTTCCTTGTTGTTCCAACACACAAGCACGCAATAGATCTTCCAGTGATTGAATAGTCCTCTCCGTTTGACCATCACCATGGATGATAAGCAGAACTCGACGTAACTTAGTCCCCATGGCTTCTTGTAAGCTTCGCCAAAACCTTGACGTAAACCTCGGGTCTCTATCGAAACTATACTTGAGGGTACACCGTGAAGTCTAACAATTTCACTAATGTACACCCGGGTTAATCGTTCCAACGAATACTTAATATTGATCTAAGAAGTGCGCCGACTTCGTAAGCCTATCAATTATAACCCATATAGAATCATGACCCTTCTTCGTTCTTGGCAATCCTAAGTAACAAAATCCATCGAGATACTATCCCATTTCCACTCGGGAATAGTTAAAGGTTGTAACATACCTGGCTGGTCTTTGATGTTCCACTTTTGCTTTTTGACAAACCAGACAAGACGCCACACGTTCGTAACATCTCTCTTCATCCTTGGCCACCAAAACATCCGCTTTAAATCTTGATACATCTTTGTCATCCCCGGATGCATACTCAACCTACTAGCATGAGCTTCGTCCAAAATCGCTTGCTTCAGCTCGGGATCATTAGGTATACAAATCCTTCCTTTAAATCTTAAGATTCCATCAGATCCTTCCTCAACCGTTGCCTTATGACCTTGCTTCAAAAATTCTTTCTCATTCAACAAATATGGATCCTTATCCTGTTTTTCTTTGATTTCTTCCATCAAGTCATTCAAAATAATAACTTTACTTAGACGAATCCTTCCTGGTGCCAATTCCACTGACAACCGTAAATCTCTAAACTGATTGATCAATTCTTCCTCCTTTATCATCATGGTAGAAACACTGATCACCTTTCTACTTAAGGCATCCGCCACCACATTCGCCTTTCCCGGATGGTATTGAAGTTGGAAATCATAGTCCTTCAAGAACTCCAACCATCGCCTCTGCCTCATGTTCAATTCCTTTTGATTGAACAGGTATTTTAAACTCTTGTGATCACTGAAGACATTGAACACAGCTCCATACAAAAAATGTCTCCACACTTTCAACGCAAAAACCACTGCAGCGAGTTCCAAATCGTGCGTTGGATAGTTCCTCTCATGAACCTTCACCGTTGCGGAAGCATAAGCTACCACATTGTTTCGCATCAACACGCATCCTAACCCTTGGTAAGAAGCGTCACAATACACCTCAAAAGCCTCGTTAGGATCCGGCAAAATCGATCGGTGCAAATCGTCAATCTCTTCTTTAACTCTTGAAAACTTGCCTCACATTCTTTCGTCCAATCAAAAACTTGACTCTTCCTTGTGAGTTGCGTAAGAGGTCCAACTATCTTAGAAAAACCTTCAATGAACCTCCGATAATATCCGGCCAATCCAACAAAACTCCGAATCTCGGTTGCTACGTCTTCGGCCTCTCCCATTGCAAAATAGTTTCTATTTTCGATGGGTCCACCGCAATACCTTCCTTAGAAATTACGTGACCCAAAATTGAACTTTTCTAACCAAAACTCACACTTTGCCAACTTTGCATACAACTTCTTGTCTTTCAAAATTTGGAGAACTATACTAAGATGTTCAAGATGCTCTTCCTTATTTTGGGAATAGATCGAATGTCATCGATAAAAACAACGACAAACTGTCTAGGTATGGACGAAAAATCCTATTCATATAGTCCATGAATATTGCGGGAGCATTCGTCACTCCGAACGGCATCACCCGATACTCATAATGCCCGTAACGAGTTCGAAAAGCGGTCTTAGGTATATCCTCTACCTTGACACGAACCGATGATAACGATCGCAGATCTATTTTAGAGAAAATATTTGCTCCTTTCGGTGGTCCATCAAATCATCGATCCTTGGAAGTGGGTATTTGTTCTTTATCGTGACCTTGTTCACTGACGATAGTCTACGCAAAGACGAGAAGTTCCATCCTTCTTCTTGACTAGTAGTACTGGCGCTCCCCACGGTGAAACACTCGGTCGCACAAACTGCTTTTTCAACAATTCCTCCAATTGCTTCTTCAATTCCACCATTCGATGGCGACATCCTATATGGTGCAATTGAAATAGGACCTGCTCCGGTACCAAATCAATAGCAAACTCGATTTCTCTTTGCGGTGGTAAGCCAGGTACATCATCAGGAAAAACTTCTGAAAACTCATTCACGATTGGAATAGCATTCACATCTTTTTCACTCTTGACCTCCAAAGAAGACAGCAGCATGTATCCTTGAGCTCCGTCCCTCAACAAAGATTTGACTTTGACGGCAGTTAAAAATCCAGAATCCTCATCCTTAGGAAAAACTAAGGTTTTATTGGCACAATCTAATAGGATATGGTTAGAAGATAACCAATCCATTCCTAATATTATATCTATTTCAACAAGAGGTAAGCAAATTAAATTGACCGAAAAGACTCGATCATTTATGGTAATAGGATAGTTCAAACATACTTTAGATGTAACAACAGGCTTGGCAGTTGGTGTAGAAACAATCAATTGAAAACTCAAAGAAGACACAGGCAATTTCAACCGATCCACACAGTCATATGCAATAAATGAATGCGTCGCACCTGAATCATATAGTACAGTCAAAAGATTACCGCTACGACACCTTCCCCCGAATAAGATCTTCAGACTGAGAAGCCTCAGCCCCGCTCATCGTGTACACTCGCCCTCCAGATCGCGGCTGAGTAGCACGAACATTGCTCACCACTGGCTTCCTTTCTGTCTGGTTACATTCCCTAGAAACATGTCCGGGCTTTCCACACTTGAAACAGATTGGCCCTTTGATTGAACAGTCTCTAGATATGTGGCCACTCTTTCCACATTTAAAACATCTTGGCATAAACGCCACGTTTGTACCAACTTTGTTGCCACTAGAACTTCCGCCGATAGATGGACGTTGAGGTTGATTCCCCGGTGGTCTCGAATACGGCTTGCGCTGAAACCGGTTGTTATTGTTGTTGTTGTTGCCTCCTCTTTGGAACCTCGTTGGTCCAAAGTTACGATTCCTTGGATCACGTGACGGCTCCAACTCTTCGAGTCGTACACATGTGTCCACCAAAGCATGAAACTGGTTCATCCTTAAAGGTAGCACTCCTCTCTTCAACTCTACCCTCAGCCCTTCCTCAAACTTACGACATTTCCACGTATCATTCTGTCGAGTTTGAGCATAGTCTGAGAACTGAGACAAACTCTCAAATTTAGAAGCATACTCATTGACAATCATGTTGCCCTGACGTAAACCAAGAAATTCCATCTCCTTGGCATGTTGAGCACTGGCAGGAAAGTACTTTTCCAGAAATACCTCACAGAATACCTCCCAGGTAATTTCAGTTCCCTCAGCTTGTAGTAAGCGTCGGGTTCCTCTCCACCAGTTCAAGATCCCCTCTCAAAGATAAATGTAGCATTCGTCACCTTTCGATCATTAGCGCACCCCATTCCTTCAAATATCTTTTCGAGATCTTGGATCCAAAGACTCGCCTTTCTGGATTAAATTCACCTCCGAATGCGGTGGGTTATTGCGCCTAAACTCGAGACAAGTTTAGAGCATCGCGAGTCGCATCTTCCGTTGAGCTGCTCGTTCATTTTGTTGCGTAATCACCCTCGCCATACGCTGCATAGCCTCAAGAATTGCAATCATTGGGTCAACATTACGGTTCATGTTTGCACGTGTTCCTCTTCCGCCGACATCTTTTTCTTCAATCAAACAAGACAAAACAAAGTCGATGTATCCTTTCGGACACCAATCACGAGAGAATCACACAACACAAGCAAAAACAGACCCAACCACAACCCCAAAAGACTCTAACTTGGGCTCTGATACCAACTTAAATGTCACACCCTAATAGGGATGTCACATTTTCGAACAATAATAATAACCTCTACCCAAGTTATAAATTATTACGTAATATATAATAATATAAGCTGTAAAAATATTTTTTTTTTAACATTATATTATAAAATAAACAGAACATAAAATAAAACAAACTATTACATACACACCATAATTATACATATGATTTTGTGTTTAATAGGTACAAATAATTTACATATTATAAACTAGTTAATTAAAACAGCAAACTGTCTGGTTTAAAGCAAACCATAAACTAGCCCAAGCATAACACTAGAAGTTCTGATCCTCCGAAGAATCCTCCTCGGGAAGTTTATCGGAAGACAGAAATACTCTGGTAACATCATACCACGCTGCAATCAATCCATATGATATGGATGATCTCGAGGTTCACCGTCCTCGAACTGGTCACTCGGTTGCTGCTCCTCGTTGTATTGACAATCCAACAGTTGCTCCCCTTCCACTTCCTCAACGACTTTACGGAACATAAATAATAATACAGAAAATATATGCAAAGAGGTGAGACAATCTACATCATTACCAGCATAGCAGAAGAAAACGACAAAACATACAGATATAGCAGTTAAAGCAACAAAATCATGTTAGCACAACATATATCATATCTCAATCAAGTATAAATGTCACAGATGCAAAATATCATAAATCAAATTATAATTATTCACACAGTGATGCAGATTAAATATGCCATGTACTCAGACTCATTCCTACTCCATGGAGCTAAACACAAACATCGAGAGAATGATCCAGTAGACATGTCCGCACATCAGCTGCTTCAACCAGCTATTACACGGTCAAACACGTCGTGTAAATAGCACACAACCAAATACGTCGTGTGAATGACACACGGTCAAACACGTCGTGTGAATAGTACACACCAAACACGTCGTGTACATCCAGGCATAGTACTGCATACCCCCAATAGATCCCGATTAAGAATAGTATTTGTCGAGATCGCTAGTGTGTGTTTTTCGGTTACCACGGCCCAGAGGCAAATCAAGCTACCAACCGTCACACGTGGAATCTATCGCACACTAACGCCTCCAAGTTCTCCACATGAACACACTACGCCTATCACACCCGCAATACGGTGTAATTCATCTCGTCACCAATCGTCAATTTCAACCAAATTGACATACCACTCTATGTATGTAATGATCCATAATTACAAAAATACCCTCGTATCACCATGAATCATAATTACATAAATATCCTCA
This sequence comes from Ormosia emarginata, assembly GCA_029884605.1. NCBI lineage: Eukaryota > Viridiplantae > Streptophyta > Magnoliopsida > Fabales > Fabaceae > Ormosia > Ormosia emarginata. The sequence continues at coordinate 9,245,075 of JAQQTP010000074.1, forward strand.
TTGTCATCATAATTACAGTAAATACCCTTCGTATAAAAAAAAACAGTATGTCTCCACTTGACAATACTATTTCCTAACGTGTCCGGATCCACCACTTTGACCCGACAGTAAAAATTTACTGTTTCCATAAATCGCGTAAATATTTTATCCCATTTTCACAATTACGTCACATTTTACAGACGTTTTTCAATCACGTAAATATTTTTCAACGTTTTCTCAATCGCATAACATTTTTAAATCATTTTCTCAATCGCGTAGTTTAAAAATCACCATTTTAAATACGCGTAAACTATTTCTACTATTTTTCACTGTATAAAATATTTCTTGACATTCCAAATTAAATTTTTTTTAAACTTTCCAAACTAAAAACATTATTTGAATATTATATTCTATTTTTCTTACAAAAATTACTCTAAGTAATAATTTCTGACGTTTTTCCCAAAAATTTGATTTTAATAAATTCTTCTATAGTTAATTTTATTCTTTAACTACGTAAAATATTTCCTTGCTTTCTAAATGACATTTTGAAACATTCTTCAATACTTGCTCATTTTTAATCAATTTTGACAGCATTTCATTTAGAAAATTCACTAAATGATATTTTCTACGTTTGCTTTTTTAAAAATTCATTTTTTTTATTATAACCATAAAATACACTTTGAAAATTGCTAACATATTTTAAAACTCAAAGGTAAGTATTTTTCAAGTATCTAAAATTTATTTCTTTTCTATACTAGACTTCTAATAAAAATTTGTTTACTTATTTATTTCTTGAAAATCCATTGTAAATAAATTCTTTTTAGGTTAACTAACTAGTTTACACTTAGAAAATAATTTTTGATCAATTAAACATTAAAAGTGTATTTTGGCGAAAATCACCACTTTTATACAAACCATATTTAAAATTATTTTTCATCCATTAAATCATTGAAAAATCCTTTAACTTAATTAAATCAATTAGGTTATTCTTTTAGAAAATGGTTGAGAACATATTGGTTCTCTTTTCATAGTCAAAACCATAAGCTCTTCATCTTGTGTTCTTTGGAACACTTTTGCAAATCTCAACATATTTGCACATCCAACAATAATTATCATAGATCTATGAACATATACATATATTTATGAACACATACCATATATTAAAGCAATAATAAAACACATACCAAATATCAAAGCTATAAACATGCTTGCATGCATAATAAATCACAAATAGAAAAGACAATAAACATGCACACAAAATTAATCACAACTAGAAAAGACAATAAACATGCACACAAAATTAATCACAAAACAAACAACCAAGTGAATGAATCCTTATGGATTCTTCACCACAATTACATCCATTTTCTCACCACCACACATGGTTGATGAGATTAAATCTCCTCTTACCTATAAGGAAGACAAGATCTCCTTGGACTCCTCCTTAGAAATTTTTGTGTAGCTTCAAGAAAAATCCTAACAAGCTTAAACAAATTATAAAGTCATAAACTATGGATGAAAAAGATAAACCATGGATCAATCATGGCTTAGAACATCAAAAATAAAATTAGAAACAAGAAACAAGAATTTTCACCTTATAGGAAAGAAACTTCAAAGTGATTTTCCAAGCTCCAAATGGATGATTTAGCAAAAACTCACAACTAGAGATGTTCTTAGAATATGGTTTAGATTTAGGAAATGAAGTTGGATGAAATTTTTGATGGATGAAAGTAGAAGAAATGGTGTTGGCCGAATGGTAGGAGAAAAGGGACTTAGGAGTTTTCTTTGGTTTCTTTGGGTAGGAGAGAAATGAAAGGATGAGGTAGAATGATTGAAATGAAATAACAAAGTGAATATTAGTCCCCCCCCCCATCATGCATGGTCGTAGAGCTCAATAAGAGAGCTAGCCATCCTTTTTGACAAAATTGGCTTAATAATGGCCATAGGACACTCATAATGGAGCTTTGTCTCCTTTGTTGACCAACTAAATGCATAATGCATGCATAGATCCAAAAATAGCTATAGGAAATTCTAATCAAAATTTGATTGATTTTTAATAACTTATTTATGCTTAAGTCCTCCTAATTAAGTTTAATTAAAAGTTAGTTAGATTCCTTTGTATTTTAGTTAATCATTAATTTACTTAGAATCCTTAATCTTCTACTTAATTATACTAATACAATTATCTAATTAAAATTTGATAAAAACTAATTAGGTTTTAATCTATTTAATTATCACTTAACCCCTTTAGATTAACTTAATTAGATTTTAAATTAACTAATCTATTAAATCTAACCATTTTTTATGGATTTTTAACCTTTGGTCTAGAATTTTACAAGCCTTTTACGTTGGTAAATTTTTTCCTAAAAGTGGGGCCCACAAACCCAAACGTGGGTCCCATTAAAGCAAATGTGGGTCCCACAAGCCAAACGTGGGTCCCACAGATTTTTCTCGCACGATAAATATTTTTATTATACAGAAAAATTCTAAAAATTAAAAGATTGATATATGTATTATTCGGATTGGGTTTAGTAAGATCGCCACTCCAAATAATCAAACAAGATTTTCCCTACCGAAAATTATTATTTTCTTGACTCGGAGCAAATCACACGAAACAATCAAATACGATTATTTAAATAGTCAAATTAATTTTATAACACACGTAAATCGAAAAAATAGTACAATAAGGGCAAAATCGTAATTAACCAAAAATTAGGGTGTTACAACTCTCCCCACTAACGTAAATTTCGTCCCCGAAATTTATCGTACCTTAGAAAAGATGTGGGTACTGCTCCTTCATTTTCTTCTTCTAGCTCCCAAGCAAGATCTCCCGTTATCTCATTCCATATAACCTTTACCAAAACAATCATCTTCCTCGAAGTCGCTTCACTCTCCCGTCCTCAATCTTAACAGGAAGTGTCTCATACGTCAAATTATCTTTCGGTTGTACTTCATCAAAGTTGAATGACATGTATTGGATCAGAATATATTTTCTCAATCGAGACACATGGAATACATTATGAAGATTGGATAGAAAAGGTGGTAAAGCTATCTCAGTAGGCTACATGCGGACCTATCCGACGAATGATTTGATAAGGTCCAATAAATTTAGGAGTGAGTTTTCTGAATTTGATAACCCTTCCGACACCCGTAGGTGTTACACGCAAAAACACATGCTCACCTTCTTCAAATTCAAGAGGTCTTCTCCGTTTATCAAAGATAACTTTTCTCGTCACCGCTCCGAGTCGTCCGTATTTTCTCCTGAATCATTTTCACTTTCTTCGTAGTTTGTTGTACACGATCAAGTCCAATGGTCATACTTTCTCTATCCTGATACCAACACAAAGGTGTTCGACATCGTCGCCCATAAAGTGCTTCATAGCGTGCCATCCCTATACTTGAGTGAAAATTATTGTTGTAGGTGAATTCTATCAAAGACAGTAAATTCATCCCAACTTCCTTGTTGTTCCAACACACAAGCACGCAATAGATCTTCCAAGTGATTGAATAGTCCTCTCCGTTTGACCATCCATGCGGATGATAAGCAGTAACTCGTACGTAACTTAGTCCCCATGGCTTCTTGTAAGCTTCGCCAAAACCTTGACGTAAACCTCGGGTCTCTATCAGAAACTATACTTGAGGGTACACCGTGAAGTCTAACAATTTCACTAATGTACACCTGGGTTAATCGTTCCAACGAATACTTAATATTGATCGGCAAGAAGTGCGCTGACTTCGTAAGCCTATCAATTATAACCCATATAGAATCATGACCCTTCTTCGTTCTTGGCAATCCGATAACAAAATCCATCGAGATACTATCCCATTTCCACTCAGGAATAGTTAAAGGTTGTAACATACCGGCTGGTCTTTGATGTTCCACTTTTGCTTTTTGACAAACCAGACAAGACGCCACACGTTCCGTAACATCTCTCTTCATCCTTGGCCACCAAAACATCCGCTTTAAATCTTGATACATCTTTGTCATCCCCGGATGCATACTCAACCTACTAGCATGAGCTTCGTCCAAAATCGCTTGCTTCAGCTCGGGATCATTAGGTATACAAATCCTTCCTTTAAATCTTAAGATTCCATCAGATCCTTCCTCAACCGTTGCCTTATGACCTTGCTTCAAAAATTCTTTCTCATTCAACAAATATGGATCCTTATCCTGTTTTTCTTTGATTTCTTCCATCAAGTCATTCAAAATAATAACTTTACTTAGACGAATCCTTCCTGGTGCCAATTCCACTGACAACCGTAAATCTCTAAACCGATTGATCAATTCTTCCTCCTTTATCATCATGGTAGAAACACCGATCACCTTTCTACTTAAGGCATCCGCCACCACATTCGCCTTTCCCGATGGTATTGAAGTTGGAAATCATAGTCCTTCAAGAACTCCAACCATCGCCCGCCTCATGTTCAATTCCTTTGATTGAACAGTATTTTAAACTCTTGTGATCACCGAAGACATTGAACACAGCTCCATACAAAAATGTCTCCACACTTTCAACGCAAAACCACCGCAACGAGTTCCAAATCGTGCGTTGGATAGTTCCTCTCATGAACCTTCAAACTGCCCGGGAAGCATAAGCTACCACATTTTGCTCGCATCAACACGCATCCTAACCCTTGGTAAGAAGCGTCACAATACACCTCAAAAGCCTCGTTAGGATCCGGCAAAATCGATCGGTGCAGTCGTCAATCTCTTCTTTAACTCTTGAAAACTTGCCTCATATTCTTTCGTCCAATCAAAAACTTGACTCTTCCTTGTGAGTTGCGTAAGAGGTCCAACTATCTTAGAAAAACCTTCAATGAACCTCCGATAATATCCGGCCAATCCAACAAAACTCCGAATCTCTAAGTTACACGTCTTCGGCCTCTCCCATTGCAAAATAGTTTCTATTTTCGATGGGTCCACCGCAATACCTTCCTTAGAAATTACGTGACCCGAAATTGAACTTTTTCTAACCAAAACTCACACTTTGCCAACTTTGCATACAACTTCTTGTCTTTCAAAATTTGGAGAACTATACTAAGATGTTCAAGATGCTCTTCCTTATTTTGGGAATAGATCGAATGTCATCGATAAAAACAACGACAAATGTCTAGGTATGGACGAAAAATCCTATTCATATAGTCCATGAATATTGCAGAGCATTCGTCACTCCGAACGGCATCACCGATACTCATAATGCCCGTAACGAGTTCGAAAAGCGGTCTTAGGTATATCCTCTACCTTGACACGAACCGATGATAACCTCGATCGCAGATCTATTTTAGAGAAAATAATAGCCGCTCCTTTCAGTTGGTCCATCAAATCATCGATCCTTGGAAGTGGGTATTTGTTCTTTATCGTGACCTTGTTCAGCTGACGATAGTCTACGCAAAGACGAGAAGTTCCATCCTTCTTCTTGACTAGTAGTACTGGCGCTCCCCACGGTGAAACACTCGGTCGCACAAACTGCTTTTTCAACAATTCCTCCAATTGCTTCTTCAATTCCACCAATTCTGATGGCGACATCCTATATGGTGCAATTGAAATAGGACCTGCTCCTGGTACCAAATCAATAGCAAACTCGATTTCTCTTTGCGGTGGTAAGCCGTGTACATCATCGGAAAACTTCGAAAACTCATTCACGATTGGAATAGCATTCACATCTTTTTCACTCTTGACCTCCAAAGAAGACAGCAACATGTATCCTTGAGCTCCGTCCCTCAACAAAGATTTGACTTTGACGGCAGTTAAAAATCCAGAATCCTCATCCTTAGGAAAAACTAAGGTTTTATTGGCACAATCTAATAGGATATGGTTAGAAGATAACCAATCCATTCCTAATATTATATCTATTTCAACAAGAGGTAAGCAAATTAAATTGACCGAAAAGACTCGATCATTTATGGTAATAGGATAGTTCAAACATACTTTAGATGTAACAACAGCTTGGCAAGTTGGTGTAGAAACAATCAATTGAAAACTCAAAGAAGACACAGGCAATTTCAACCGATCCACACGGTCATACGCAATAAATGAATGCGTCGCACTGAATCATATAGTACGGTCAAAAGATTACCCGCTACGACACCTTCCCCCGAATAAGATCTTCGACCGAGAAGCCTCGCCCCCGCTCATCGTGTACACTCGCCTCCGGATCGCGGCCGAGTAGCACGAACATTGCTCACCACCGGCTTCCTTTCTGTCTCGGTTACATTCCCTAGAAACATGTCCGGCTTTCCACACTTGAAACAGATTGGCCCTTTGATTGAACAGTCTCTAGATATGTGGCCACTCTTTCCACATTTAAAACATCTTGGCGTAAACGCCACGTTTGTACCAACTTTGTTGCCACTAGAACTTCCGCCGATAGATGGACGTTGAGGTTGATTCCCGGTGGTCTCGAATACGGCTTGCGCTGAAACCGGTTGTTATTGTTGTTGTTGTTGCCTCTCTTTGGAACCTCGTTGGTCCAAAGTTACGATTCCTTGGATCACGTGACGGCTCCAACTCTTCGAGTCGTACACATGTGTCCACCAAAGCATGAAACTGGTTCATCCTTAAAGGTAGCACTCCTCTCTTCAACTCTACCCTCAGCCCTTCCTCAAACTTACGACATTTCCACGTATCATTCTGTCGAGTTTGAGCATAGTCTGAGAACTGAGACAAACTCTCAAATTTAGAAGCATACTCATTGACAGTCATGTTGCCCTGACGTAAACCAAGAAATTCCATCTCCTTGGCATGTTGAGCACTGGCAGAAAGTACTTTTCCATAAATACCTCACGAATACCTCCTGTGTAATTTCGGTTCCCTCGGCTTGTAGTAAGCGTCGGGTTCCTCTCCACCAGTTCTCAAGATCCCTCTCAAAGATAAATGTAGCATTCGTCACCTTTCGATCATTAGCGCACCCCATTCCTTCAAATATCTTTTCGAGATCTTGGATCCAAAGACTCGCTTCTCTCGGATTAAATTCACCTCGAATGCGGTGGGTTATTGCGCCTAAACTCGAGACAAGTTTAGAGCATCGCGATCGCATCTTTCGTTGAGCCGCTCGTTCATTTTGTTGCGTAATCACCCTCGCCATACGCCGCATAGCCTCAAGAAATTGCAATCATTGGGTCAACATTACGGTTCATGTTTGCACGTGTTCCTCTTCCGCCGACATCTTTTTCTTCAATCAAACAAGACAAAACAAAGTCGATGTATCCTTTCGGACACCAATCACAGAGAATCACACAACACAAGCAAAAACAGACCCAACCACAACCCCAAAAGACTCTAACTTGGGCTCTGATACCAACTTAAATGTCACACCCTAATAGGGATGTCACATTTTCGAACAATAATAATAACCTCTACCCAAGTTATAAATTATTACGTAATATATAATAATATAAGTTGTAAAAAATATTTTTTTTTTAACATTATATTATAAAATAAACAGAACATAAAATAAAACAAACTATTACATACACACCATAATTATACATATGATTTTGTGTTTAATAGGTACAAATAATTTACATATTATAAACTAGTTAATTAAAACAAAGAAACATGTCGGTTTAAAGCAAACCATAAACTAGCCCAAGCATAACACTAGAAGTTCGATCCTCCGAAGAATCCTCCTCGGGAAGTTTATCTAAGACGTAAATACTGCGGTAACATCATACCACGCCGCAATCAATCCATATGATATGGATGATCTCGAGGTTCACCGTCCTCGAACTGGTCACTCTATTGTTGCTCCTCGTTGTATTGACAATCCAACAGTTGCTCCCCTTCCACTTCCTCAACGACTTTACGGAACATAAATAATAATACAGAAAATATATGCAAAGAGGTGAGACAATCTACATCATTACCAGCATAGCAGTAAGAAAACGACAAAACATACAGATATATAGCTTAAAGCAACAAAATCATGTTAGCACAACATATATCATATCTCAATCAAGTATAAATGTCACAGATGCAAAATATCATAAATCAAATTATAATTATTCACACAGTGATGCAGATTAAATATGCCATGTACTCAGACTCATTCCTACTCCATGGAGCTAAACACAAACATCGAGAGAATGATCCCAGAGACATGTCCGCACATCGTCGCGCCTCAACCAGCTATTACACAACCAAATACGTCGTGTAAATAGCACACACGATCAAATACGTCGTGTGAATGACACACAATCAACACGTCGTGTGAATAGTACACAAATCAAACACGTCGTGTACATCCAGCATAGTACTGCATGGGCCCCAATAGATCCCGATTAAGAATAGTATTTGTCGAGATCGCTAGTGTGTGTTTTTCGATTACCACGGCCCGCAGGAGCTACTAAATCGTCCACACGTGGAATCTACGCACACTAACGCCTCCAAGTTCTCCACATGAACACACTACGCCTATCACACCCGCAATACGTGTAATTCATCTCGTCAACGTCAATCGTCAATTTCAACCAAATTGACATACCACTCTATGTATGTAATGATCCATAATTACAAAAATACCCTCAGTATCACCGTGAATCATAATTACATAAATATCCTCATTGTCATCATAATTACAGAAATACCCTTCGTATAAAAAAAACAGTATGTCTCCACTTGACAATACTATTTCCTAACGTGTCCGGATCCACCACTTTGACCCGACAGTAAAAATTTACTGTTTCCATAAATCGCGTAAATATTTTATCTCATTTTCATAATTACGTCACATTTTACAGACGTTTTTCAATCACGTAAATATTTTTCAACGTTTTCTCAATCGCATAACATTTTTAAATCATTTTCTCAATCGCGTAGTTTAAAAATCACCATTTTAAATACGCGTAAACTATTTCTACTATTTTTCTTTGTATAAAATATTTCTTGACATTCCAAATTAAATTTTTTTAAACTTTCCAAACTAAAAACATTATTTGAATATTATATTCTATTTTTCTTACAAAAATTACTCTAAGTAATAATTTTCGACGTTTTTCCCAAAAATTTGATTTTAATAAATTCTTCTATAGTTAATTTTATTCTTTAACTACGTAAAATATTTCCTTGCTTTCTAAATGACATTTTGAAACATTCTTCAATACTTGCTCATTTTTAATCAATTTTGACAAGCATTTCATTTAGAAAATTCACTAAATGATATTTTCTACGTTTTCTTTTTTAAAAATTCATTTATTTTATTATAACCATAAAATACACTTTGAAAATTGCTAACATATTTTAAAACTCAAAGGTAAGTATTTTTCAAGTATCTAAAATTTATTTCTTTTCTATACTAGACTTCTAATAAAAATTTGTTTACTTATTTATTTCTTGAAAATCCATTGTAAATAAATTCTTTTTAGGTTAACTAACTAGTTTACACTTAGAAAATAATTTTTGGATCAATTAAACATTAAAAGTGTATTTTGGCCGAAAATCACCACTTTTATACAAACCATATTTAAAATTATTTTTCATCCATTAATTCATTGAAAAATCCTTTAACTTAATTAAATCAATTAGGTTATTCTTTTAGAAAATGGTTGAGAACATATTGGTTCTCTTTTCATAGTCAAAACCATAAGCTCTTCATCTTGTGTTCTTTGGAACACTTTTGCAAATCTCAACATATTTGCACATCCAACAATAATTATCATAGATCTATGAACATATACATATATTTATGAACACATACCATATATTAAAGCAATAATAAAACACATACCAAATATCAAAGCTATAAACATGCTTGCATGCATAATAAATCACAAATAGAAAAGACAATAAATACATGCACACAAAATTAATCACAACTAGAAAAGACAATAAACATGCACACAAAATTAATCACAAAACAAACAACCAAGTGAATGAATCCTTATGGATTCTTCACCACAATTACATCCATTTTCTCACCACCACACATGGTTGATGAGATTAAATCTCCTCTTACCTATAAGGAAGACAAGATCTCCTTGGACTCCTCCTTAGAAATTTTTGTGTAGCTTCAAGAAAAATCCTAACAAGCTTAAACAAATTATAAAGTCATAAACTATGGATGAAAAAGATAAACCATGGATCAATCATGGCTTAGAACATCAAAAATAAAATTAGAAACAAGAAACAAGAATTTTCACCTTATAGGAAAGAAACTTCAAAGTGATTTTCCAAGCTCCAAATGGATGATTTAGCAAAAACTCACAACTAGAGATGTTCTTAGAATATGGTTTAGATTTAGGAAATGAAGTTGGATGAAATTTTTGATGGATGAAAGTAGAAGAAATGGTGTTGGCCGAATGGTAGGAGAAAAGGGACTTAGGAGTTTTCTTTGGTTTCTTTGGGTAGGAGAGAAATGAAAGGATGAGGTAGAATGATTGAAATGAAATAACAAAGTGAATATTAGTCCCCCCCCCATCATGCATGGTCGTAGAGCTCAATAAGAGAGCTAGCCATCCTTTTTGACAAAATTGGCTTAATAATGGCCATAGGACACTCATAATGGAGCTTTGTCTCCTTTGTTGACCAACTAAATGCATAATGCATGCATAGATCCAAAAATAGCTATAGGAAATTCTAATCAAAATTTGATTGATTTTTAATAACTTATTTATGCTTAAGTCCTCCTAATTAAGTTTAATTAAAAGTTAGTTAGATTCCTTTGTATTTTAGTTAATCATTAATTTACTTAGAATCCTTAATCTTCTACTTAATTATACTAATACAATTATCTAATTAAAATTTGATAAAAACTAATTAGGTTTTAATCTATTTAATTATCACTTAACCCCTTTAGATTAACTTAATTAGATTTTAAATTAACTAATCTATTAAATCTAACCATTTTTATGGATTTTTAACCTTTTGGTCTAGAATTTTACAAGCCTTTTACGTTGGTAAATTTTTTCCTAAAAGTGGGGCCCACAAACCCAAACGTGGGTCCCACAAAGCAAATGTGGGTCCCACAAGCCAAACGTGGGTCCCACAGATTTTTCTGCACGATAAATATTTTTATTATACAGAAAAATTCTAAAAATTAAAAGATTGATATATGTATTATTCGGATTGGGTTTAGTAAGATCGCCCAGCTCCAAATAATCAAACAAGATTTTCCCCTGAAAATTATTATTTTCTTGACTTGAGCAAATCACACGAAACAATCAAATACAGTTACGAAATAGTCAAATTAATTTTATAACACACAGAAATCAGAAAATAGTACAATAAGGGCAAAATCGTAATTAACCAAAAATTAGGGTGTTACACAAAGCGTATGAAGCATCTGAGCTTGATCCTCTCTTTTATTAGAAGGGGCTCTCAGCGCCCTGGGATGGGATGTTTTGGATCTTGGACATTACGGGTTTCAGATTTTAGCATCTTTATTAATGTTACGAGCCCAAGTGTAAGCGCTCCTGGTTCCAGACCCAAGATGGAAACCCACGATGGTTTCTTCTTTCTCCTTTCTCTGAATAAACGAACGTGAGTGTCTACTGCACTGGTGACACGCAGTATAAAGATATGCCACTACTGCACTCATGACGCGCAGTATAAAGATACGCCATGAAAGCTGTACATACAGGTATGTCATCATTTGCTATTATATTTCTTTTATCTTTGTATGATTTTGCTGTATTTTGGTTTTGGACAGACGATCCTTTGAGCAGGGTCCTTCAAGGGTTTCTAGACTTTTTTACCTTGATGGTTTTCTTGAAGTAAAAAAAAAACAAAAAAATAAAAAAACAAAAACAAAAACAAAAACAAAAAGATTCTGTGTTTCTTAATTTCAAACTTTTCTAACAACAGCTAACCTACCCTTATAGGTGCAATTATTACCCTTTCTGTTCTTTTTCTTATTTAAACACTCTATTTTCTCCACTTTCCTCTAACTCAGAATCATTCAAAGGGAAGGTGAGAATAGAAATGGAAGGTGTTTCTATTCGTCAACTTAAAAATATCTGTGTATTTTGTGGATCTAAGTATGGGAAGGGTTTAGAGTTTGTAAACGCAGCTACCACTCTTGGTCGATCACTTGCTGTGAGGAATATTCATCTTGTATATGGGGGAGGTTGCCGTGGGTTAATAGGGGTTGTATCACTTGCTGCATATATAGGAGGCAGTCAGGTTTTAGGTGTCATTCCTGAACCTGTAGCTCAACAGAACATCACTAGAAAGACAATTGGAGAGGAACTTAAGGTATCATTAATGCATGAACGAATGATGATAATGCTTGAAAACTCTGATGCATTCATTGCCTTACCAAGTGATTTTGGTACCTTGGAAGAAGTTTTTCAAATTGTCTCTTGGGCCCAACTGAACATCCACCATACACCCATAGGTTTGTTGAATGTAAATAATTTCTTTGATATTTTGTTAATCTTTCTTGACCATGCTGTGGAACAGAAATTTATCACACCTTCAGCAAGATAATTTCTTATCTCTGCTTCCACTATTGATGAGTTGATTGATAAATTACAAGCTTTTGTTCATAAACCTGACCCAGCAATAGCACAGATAGATTGGTCAGCAGGAAGCAATGAGGGAAACAGGATGAAAAAGGAGCCAGATTTGACATTCGTTTATAGCTTTTCTTTACTCTTGATTTTATTTATCGTACTTTGTTTTTGTTTAAATTTGTGTCAGATTTCTCCAATAGGTAATATCTTCTATCCTTTACTTATCTATATTTTAACATTGAGGACAATGTTGTGATCTAGTTGGGGGGGAAGGATAGTTGACTACCAATTTTCTTTTCTTTTCTTTTTTGGGAAGTATGATATGATTGTCATGGACTTATTAAACCAATGAATGATGGTAGAGCAAGGAGTAATTTACTTCTGAGATGTATCTAAATTGGGAAGTATGTTTAGTGATATGACTATCAGAAACCTATTCATAGTAAAACCAATTAAGGATGGCAGAGTAAGGAGTAAATTTTGGAAACAATTTACTACTTTTGAGACGCATCTTAGTTGAGGAAATAACTATTTTGTGTAGAAGTAGCAAATGGATTCTTGGATCTTAGCATAATTGTCTTCTTTCTTAAAAATCACAAGCTTGGATATGAATGTTAATATGATGGATTGAGAATGATAGAAATATGCCTTGTGAGATTTTGAGCCTATTGATGAATGGATTGAATATTTGTACCATCCTATTCTTTCTTGTGTGGTTTTCACTCATGGAATTGTTACACTAGAACTCGCTTTTATTCTTTTTGAGGCTACATTTTTACATGCATACATTAATATGATTGAGGCATTTTGAAATAGCTACTTTGACCAAATAGCCACCCTTGTATATTTTCCATTGTGTAACCCCTTTGAACTTTGACCATTCCTTGTTTTTAGCTCATTTCTCTTAAAAAAAAAACATGTTTTTGCCCAACCTTAGGGAATAAGAGAGCATTGACCTTGTTCTTGAACAAGTGTGGGGGTGTGTTGCAAAATGATCAACAAAAAAAAATTGTTTGACCACTGTAATTAAAGGATTATCAGAGTTTAGAATAAAGGTGGATGCTTGGAAACAACAGGAAGAAAAGGAGAATGTTCAAGTCTAACAATGAATTCAATTCACCAATTTGGGATTGATCTTCAACAAAACATTAGTCAAATATTGGTGATTGTCCTTTATGATGAATGTTCTCAATTATTTTCTTCATTCTAACTGTACCATAATGCTCTTTTATTCTCTTTGGTATTTATCTTTGCATATCTATATTATCCCCTCTCATTTACCATGACCTTATTACAACCTTGAATAAAGTCCTCTTGATTTTTGTATGCACGTGTTTGGAGTAGAGGAGAAGTAGAAGATAAGCAAGCTTATGGTAGTGCAATTGTTCATGGGTTGAATAGAGTGAAATACTTACCTTTTAAACACTTGAGAGACTGAGAGTGAATTCTGTGAGGATCTATCATTCTTGATTCATTCTTTTCAACTGAAGTTTCCTTGCTTGTTGGTTTGAGATGTAAAGAAACCTCATTCATGCTTTGATCCCTTGAATTTCTTGTTGCTCTTCTTGCTTCATCGAGTCTTTTAGAGTTTTTAGCTTTTGAGTCTGTGTCATTTTTCTTTGTCTCCTAACCTTGGTCTTATGTGTTTTGCCCAGGAGTGCAAAAAGCTAAGTGTGGGAGAATTTGATAAGCATATATTTTATACATTAATAAACCCTCATTTTTAGTCATTTACACTCTTCATGTACTTAATTGATTAAGTCTGGTTATGTTTTGTAAGATTGGACTCAAATTGGACTTAATTGATTTTTTCAGCATTATTTGGGTCTTACACTGTTTCTGTATTTTAGTCATATCTTGAGTTCTAGATGTCTAGCAATTATGAATTTTACCTTGTAGGAAAGCTGAGAGAAAACTCTACAACTTTCATGAGAGCTCCAGGTAAAATATGGACATCTAGAAGAGCTAAATGAGCTTGGAAGACAGAACATGAGTTTTGTATCTAGAACCTGAACAGTGTACAGTAATCAGAGCATAACTCGGGCTGTAAGAATTATCTTAGGCTGAAATTTGGATATTTGAAAGTTAAGACCCAAATCTACAACTTTTATGAAGAACACAAGAGCTAATTCGGACAGCTTGGAGGTGATATTGGGTCTGGAAGTCAAAATAGAGGTGCTGAAACTAGGCCTAAACAGTCTGTAGTAATTGGGCCATATCTCGGGCTGTAAGAATCATCTTGGGCTGAAATTTGGACATCTAAAAGTTAAGATTCAAATCTACAACTTTTGTGAAGATGACTTTTCTATTTGATGACGAAATCCATGACTTAAGCAATGAATAATTTTGAAAACAAGAAATCTCAATGATTTTTCACTCTTATCCTCACCATTTGGCATTTTCCACTCATTCATCCACTCATCCACCTACTCTTAATCAGCCCCTTTGTAATTTTGTATCCCTAATCCTCTATAAAAGGCACCATTGGCTGACCATTTGGGGGCACTTGGTGTTAGGCTTAGTTTTTACAAGTTGTGGTTATGCTTGTTTATTGTTTTCCTTTGTGGTAATTTTTCTTGTTCTAAATTGAAGCTATGTTCATCTTTCTCTTCTTCTCTCTTTCTTTCTTCTTATGCATGAGTAACTAAATCTTCATCTTGCTTGGGTGAAAGAGTGAAGCTCTTGGTAATGAAATAAGGTTAGATTATTCTATTTCTTGTGCTTAAATAATATATTATCAATTGGACATTATATGTGTTGTATTTTGTTTCCAATCAATTTAGAAACCTTCTTTGTATAATGGAGATCTCGATTTATTGTAGACAATAGGATTGGCACAGTGAATGCTTGAACTTATTTATAAATGTTAGTAGATAATTAAAGGAGTCATATTATAATTGCATATATAATTAAACTTTGAATGTTATATTTTCCGATTGGAACCTTCGTTGTGTGTGGATTTCAATTGAGTTGTAAAGAGAAATAATCTTACCTTTAATTTATTACCAAGAGTGGATCTCCTAACCCAAGCAAGCTTTTAAATTCATTTGTGAACTTCTTTTATTACTTTTGGTGTTGTGACAAATCATTTTCTTACCTCAATTAATTTTTCTTCATCAATTCCCTGTGTATCGACCTCGGACTCCCGAGAAATTTATTACTTGAGACAACCTGCACTTGGGTTTGCATCCTTAAATCTCGCAGTCAGTCAACTGAAGGAAGATGATAAGTTCTACAAGGCTTATTGTGTGACGAAGAGATCCATCTTATCTCAGCCAAATTCAATTGTTTAGACCACTTTTTCAATTTTTGAAAAAAAATTATTGCATTTTTTGGTACCATTTTTAAGTAATTTTTACCTTGTGGCGGTCCTATAATTTTTTAAATTGTGTAGATAGGGTAACTAGTGTTGTTTTAATATAATTTTAGTGTTGTGTAGTCCATTTTGTATATCTTTTGTTTCTACACTTTTGCATGTTGTATGACCAAGTTTTCTAGTAATCATTTGCTTGACATTGATCTTAATATTAAGAGGATCTTGCATATATTTAATAGAGCTCATTGGCAATGAAATGATATTTTTTTAAATTGAAACTGAACCTAAGAATATAAGTAACACTGCAACTATGGTTGATAATACTGAAATTGAACATGAGAATACAAATAACACTGCAAACATGGATGATAATATGGATAATAGGACTCGTAAGGAACTAGCTGCCCCTGATGTGAATTACTAACCTTTGTGCATTCATTATCCTAATTTAAATGCTAATTTTAAATTAAAATCTGGATTGATACACTTGTTGTCAAAGTTCCATGGACTTACAAGTGAGGACCCCCACAAGCACTAAAAGGAGTTCCATGTGGTGTGCTCCACCATGAAACCATAAGGCATTCATGAAGAACACATCAAATTGAGAGTCTTTCCTTTCTCATTAAATGGAGCAGCTAAGGATTGGTTGTGAGCAATTAATTTTGGCCCTGTGAGCAATTAAGGAGTTAGACAGGGCCCTGTGAGCGATCGAGGAGTTAGACACGGCCCTGTCTAACTTGGAAAACACTTCTGTGTGGGAGACACGGTCGTGTCTCACTTACAGTGCAATTACATTATTTTTATGGGACACGGTCGTGTCGTGTACTCAAACGATCGTGTGAGGCTTTCTGGTGTGAAAAATAAGCACTTTTGCTCCCAAACAATTATAAATAAAGCAAATCCCTAAACCTTAACATATAGACTTTTGGGAAGGACTTTTTGCGACAGCAGACTTTGAGAGGCGAAGGGGAGTTTTTAGTTTTTCTCAACCAAAGATTGGAGGTTCGGGTTTTGAAGACAAGTGCAAGAGTAATTGTAGTAAAACCATTAAAGACATCTCCGCCTTCTTCATCTTCTCCATCTTCTATTAAGATAGAATCATGGTTGCCTCTTCAACTTTTGTTCTTGTTTGTGCTACATTAGCCATGAGGGGCTAAATTCCTTTTTCTAGGATTAGGATGCAACTCTCTACTTTTCTTTGTTGAATTGTTAATTTGATTCTTTGTTAATGGAAAATTATTGTTCTTGATTCATTCTTAGTATGCTTAATGCTTGTGGTATGTTGCTGGCCATATTTACATAATCTTAGGCTTTAGGTGAAGGATAGAAAGATGAAACCTAATTGCTAGATAATCTAAGAATTAAACTTAGGAATTAAGACCTAGACATAGACTTAAATCCTTCGATGAGCAAATAATTGTCATAAAACCTAATGGGTTAGAACTTGGATTAATTGACATGAGAATGAGATTGATGAAGTTTTAGCACATTTTTAGTGCTAAGAAATTAGGCTATAAACAATTTAAGACAAATCGCCTTCAAGAACATAATTGAACATTAGCAAAGATAGGATTACAATTTATCATAGGAGGTAGTATAGTGAATTCCTAGTCCTAGGCCTTTAAATTTTAGTTGAATCTTAACTTTTCTAGATTTATTTGCTTACTTTATTGCTTTGATTTTCATCTTGGTTTTAATTGAGCTTTCACTATTGCTTTTAACCGCTTAAATAATCAAAATCGCCATAAGAGTTAGTAATTAATCAATCCTCATGGGAACGATCTTACTGCTTGTACGATCTGTGTGCTTGCAAAAAATTCACAACAATTCTATTTACAATTTTTAATTGCTTTTGTTTAATTAATTCTACAACTTTTTCCCTCTTTTTTAACTTCTTAATCTGATTGATTAATTAGAGTGATCCAATTGCTCGACCTATTTGTGTCTTATACTATAAGTAATTTGGTGAATCAACTTACAAATTGATATAATTTGATAGTCTTGAAAACTATCAAATTTTGGCGCCATTGTCGAGGATCATTCATAATTTAATTAATCATATTAAGAGCATAATTAACTATTAACCCTTCATTAACTCCTGTTTTCCTTGTTTCAGCTAGTTTTCAGTAGAATTAGGCTATTTTTAGATTTTTGTACGAACAAATAGTTTTAGATTGGCCTGAAAATTAGTCAGTTGAAGAAAGATGGTGTGTTCTACAAGGCTCATTGTGTGACGATGAGATCCACCCTATCTTGGCCAAATTCTATCATTTAGACCACTTCTCTAATTTTTGAAGATTTTTTAGTGCATTTTTAGGTACCATTTTTGAGTAGTTTTCACCCTGTGGTGGTCCCATAATTTTTAAAATTGTGTAAATAGGGTAACTAGTGTTATTTTGATATAATTTTAGTGTTGTTTAATCCATTTTACATATCTTTTGTTTATGCACTTTTGCATGTTGTATGACCAGGCCTTGTAGTAATCATTTGCTTGACATTAACCATGTTATTAAGAGAACCTTGCATACACTTAATAGAGCTCGTAGGTATAGTGAAATGATAATTTCTTATGTAAACACCCAATTTTATCCGGGCATGTTTCTAATTTTAAAAAATAATAATAACACTAATAAGTGTTCTTTTTTCTTTTGACTCTTTTTTTATTTATTTCTGACTTAAATCAAGGCCAACCCAATAGAAATATATTCAGATGCATTTAACTACCTTAGCCCATTTGTCTTGAGTTCTAACATTAAAAAAAAAAAAGTTAACATTGGGTAGCAATCAGTAAATTAACAAAGCCAAAAAAGAAAGATAAAAGTATGTTTTTGAGGAAAAAGAAAAGTGTGATGCTGAGGTTTTTCAAAATGAAACACAAAAAAGGAAGGCAACAGCAAAATGAGGAAAAAGCATAGAGCAGGAAATGGGAAGAAGAAGAGGCATGGGGCAGAGAAATGGAACAAGAGAAAGGAAATCTGAAAAAGACCACACAAACTTATGCAGTCCATGCTTGATGGTATTTTGGGTTTATAAAAATGAAACATAATTGGTGCAAAAGGGGGGGTTTCATATCCGAAAAGTAGAGAACAGAGAGAGGGACGGGGGTGTTCTTCGCATCAAGATTCCAGAAAATCCAAAACCCATTTTTCTTTCTCCATTCACAGAGCCTTCATCCTCTCCCCATAACCATTACAAACCTCCAGTAACCACCAGGAAGACCATCAACACACTATAACAATAAACACCCAACCTCACACCAACTTTTCATCACCTCTGCCAACCCTTCATCTATCCATACCATGACCTCTCACCACTCAAACACCATCCCTTTGCAACCTTCTCCACTTCACTGTGACCAACCTTGACCCAACCACCATATCGTCATCTCCATTAAGCCACCACGCAGAATTCCTAAAATAGCCCCCACCTCTGTGAAACCAAGAAGATCTGCCCGAAACCGCGACCCACACTCCACCTTGCTCCTTCCCTCACCGATCTGAATCACTGGAGCTTCAACATCACCGAGCCATCCTCCTCCAACAGACTCGAACCAGGACCACGAACCCAGACCAAACCACACCACCAAACCGCTAACCAAATCCAATCCAAGCACCTCTGTGTCTCACCGCGAGCTCAGCCACAACCGCCGCTCCCACCAGATTTGTAGCTGCTCCGCCTCGTCACCACCGCGCCGTCGCGTGGACCACCATCCACATTGCCCTTATTTTTGGTGCTGCACCATTTGTTTCTTTATCTTACTTTTATATTTTTTTTAATTTATTTATTTTTAATTGGGTTTTGTTCGTTGAAGAAATGGGGTATCAGTTTGTAAAAGCAATATGCTGAAATAAGGTTGTTGGGCTTAATGGGCTACGCTACCTTTAGTAGTAGGTTGAAACAATTTTTTTTTTTTGTGTGTTTGCTTTAGTTCTTTTAAATAATAATAATAATAATAATAATAATAATAATAATAATAATAATAATAATAATAATAATAATAATAATAATTAAAAAACGTGAAAGTTATAAAATGAGAAAAATGAGAAAGTATAAAAAAATAAAAAAAATTAAACCTTGTTAAGAAGAATAAAATGGGATTAACTAAACTGTGATAGCTTGTTAATCCTATAATTTTTTAGAATCATCTAAGTTGTGACAACTTGATGATTTGTCTTTTTAAAAACATAAAAAAAAATCATATGAATTTTCAAGACAAAAAATCTTTTTTCAAAATTTAAAAAAATCAACCCATAAGTTTTTTTTAAAGAACGACGTGACTTTGAATTCTTCATTGCATCTGAGGATACGTAGAAGCAGAATCTCTATTCTGTCAAGTCAAAATTAATTTTTCATAATTTATCCATTGATTTCTTTTGTATCTTTTAAATAGGGAAAAAACTAATATTTTTAAGAGTTATCAAAATTTGCACAATTGATTTAAGGTAACCGTCTTAGGGCGGATGCATCAAGGGTGTTGTGGGGTTAAGTCTCCACCCTTCCCTATTTATAATCAAACTCCCGAACCTGAGTTTTTGAACGTAGACTATCTTTTTCAGATATTTTCAATTTTTCCTAATAAAAATAAAATTAACGGCGACTCCATTTTTTTTCTTAAATTTATTTATTTTTTCGTCGCTCCCGCCACGATCTTGGTCACGACAGTTGGCGACTCCACTGGGGAATTTCTCTTTTCCCTGATTCATTTTGATTTACACTCTGGCAAATATTTTGGTCACTAGGGTGAATTTTTGCCCTATTCAATTCAGTCCTAAACTAAATTCGAGAAGCCAGATGTCCATTGCCTTTTGATTTTGGGACGCCAGATGCCCATTACTTTTTAAATTTCGGGACGTCAGATGTCCATTGCCTTTTAAAATTTCGGAACGCTAGATGCCCATTGCCTTTTAATTTCAGGACACCAGATGCCCACTGTCTTTTGAATCCCAGGCCAAGCCCACTGGCTTTAAATTTCGGGTCAAGCTCATTGTCTTTTAAATGTCGGGCTAGGCTCATTGCCTTTTACAATTCTGATTCACAAGGTCACCCACGTGATTTAAATTCCCAAAAAAAATTCTTTTTTAAATAAATGTCAACTGAGTTGTGACAACTTGTTGACAATGTGACGACGTCTCTAGCTTTACGTTGTGCTTCACCCTGGTAGGATTATTTGTTATTATTATTTTTTTATTTTTTCTAAATTAAAAGTTTTAAGGACCCGGACAAAATTGGGTGTTCACAGTTGCCCCTCTTTACTTATTTCTTAGTAGAGATTATGAATAACCGTAGTTTTTCATATGATCGTTGTAAGAAACGAGTAAAGACGTGAACTTAAATTTTGTCTGGCAAAGATGTGAATGAATAGATAAAGATGTTGATTAAAACCCAATGAGTTCAAAAGGCGGATTTATGAGCTATCGCAGCAATGTCGTTAATCCTACCAAGGTGAAGCTCAACGTAAAGCCATAGACGTCATCACATTGTCAACAAGCTGTCACAGCTCAGTTGACATTTATTAAACAAAGAATTTTTTTTTTGAATTTAAATCTCGTGGGTGACCTTGTGAATTGGAATTGTAAAAGGGAATGGGCCTGACCCGACATTTAAAAGACAATGGGTTTGACCTAGAATTTAAAGATAGTGGGCTTGGCCCGGGATTCAAAAGATCGTGGGCATCTGGCGTCCTGAAATTAAAAGGCAATGGGCATCTGGCATCCCGAAATTTTAAACGGCAATGGGCATCTGGCATCCCAAAATTTAAAAAGAAATGAGATTGGCCCAAAATTTAAAAGACATTGGGTATCTGGTGTCTCGAAAAGATTTTCTTTCTTTTTTTTATTTTTTTTTCTTTTGCTTGTTCTTCCATAGTGAAGCTTGGCGTAAAAGCCAGAGACGTCACTTTCATAAGCTATTGCAACTTAATGTCTTTTGATCACGAAAAGATGTTATAGTGTTCATTCCTACAAATCTAAAGATCATGTCAATAGATTGAAAACATCATGTCAAAAACCTTTCACTTGCATACTTAATGCTAATTGATTCCTTGAAAAATTTTGATCCATCAGACCCGGGTGCAAGCTCTTGCAAACTAGGGCTCGTCAACTTGTTTCAAATTCCTTGGGATCTTCAAACATTGGGGTAGCCTTTCTTCTGAGTTTGCTAATCAGGCACACGATCTCTCAGATTGCATAAGGAGTAGGTTTAGTTTTCTTCCCTCATTTGAAACTTTTAACTCATTCTTGACCTAACTTGTTAATTGGAGGATTGCCATCAAAATGTTAAATCAATGATACTGAATTCATATTCCCTTTTATCGAAGTATTTTGTAATAAACTGTGTGATTTCATAAGTATGAAAGAAAGAAACAGGATAAAGAAAGAAGAAGAATAAGAGAGAAGAAAAGAAAGAGAAAGGTATTTTCATTTATTTGAATGTTCACAAGCACATAAAGGCATTGCAAACGACAAAGAGTACAAATGATGACACAAAGACAAAGCAAAAGGTAATTGTCCCAGTTAGGATTCCTTCGTTCTCAATAGATAATTCCTAGTTCTTAGGTGGACATCACAACCATTGATTGCTAATGACACGAATTCTCTTCCATTGATCATTGCTAAAATTTGCCCCAAGTTTTTGCTTGTAACACAAATTCATCACCACTTAAAATTGCCCCAGTTTTTTTTTGTTTCCTTTATATTGTCCCAGTGAGCCTTTCAGGTGACATCTCCTAGGAGAGCCTTTGTCGACTTTAAACTTTTGCCCAATTTAAATGCCCTAATGTTCACTCTTTTACTTACCGCAAGTGCACGGATCACACTTGTAGTGTAGTTAGGAGTCAGATATCGTTCCTATTAGGACAATGGTTAAAACCAGTGCTAAATATAAACCAATAGCTCAAGTATTTCTATTCAAGGATATATAAATTGAAAAAGAGTATGTGAATTAATTAAAAGATCTTAAAAACTATAAAATTGGATTAAGTTGATGATTAGAGAATAGAGAATCCTTTTTCACCTTCTACTTCCATTGATAATAAGTAATCCTTACGAGCAATATAAATGAAATGGTTAGGTTAGCTTTGGAATCTAAATTAGTTAAAAGCCTATGTCTAGGTCAATTAATCATACTTCCATTACCTAATTCACTATGTGTCCATGAGAATTAATGTAAATCCACTCATTAAGATTTATTCCCAATCAATTACTATGCATGGCCAATAGGTATATTTCTATCCTATTAACGAATCATCGCATCCAAACCAACTGAATGAAATAGAACATGCATCAGTTATACATATGATCTTAAATCCAAATTCCTATGTCTAAGTTCATTAGATTTTAACAAATCAATTGAAAGCTGATCAGACTATCAAAGCATTAAGCACTATATGATTTAACAAAAACCAAATCATATATATAAACTCAAAGGATTACAAGATTAATCAATATCCATAGGAGGATTCAAAGAAAAACCCTATAAACAGCTTAGCCAGCCATGAACCCTACGAAAATATCACAATAAATCATGTTCATGGAGATGGAAAGAGAGGAAAGTAAAGGAAAGAGAAGAGAAAGCTCAATAGGATGATCTTTCAAGCTCCAATCCTCCTCCAAGGTGAAGATAGCCTTCAATCTTGGTCACTTTTGCTTCCTATCAGTGTAAAATATAAAACCCTGGCCGTAGCTTTCTAAAAATAACCTAACTCCCTCTAGAAAATTAACGCAACAGTATTTATAGGGCTCAGAAAACAGAGTAACATCACGACATTCAACTTCCTACTTTATAGCACATTACATTTTAGGTTAGGGATGTCGCGACATTCATTCTTTTGTGTCGGGGGGTTCAAAATACATAGCTTTCTACTTGAACAGGGGAATGTCTCACACCGCGGCATTCACATGCCACGCTGCGGCGTGACAAGCTGATCCTTGATCTTGGATTTCTCTTGCAAAGCTGGTCCAAATCTTCTAAATTTTACTTGGTTGGGACCTTACCTGCCATAGAGAAATCATCAATTCATTAACCAATGCAAATATACTCAATCTATCAAAGAATCAGAAACATTTTCTCAAAATCATGATGGAAGACATTGAAATTGACTTATATGAATATGAAGCTA
The DNA here is from genome assembly GCA_029884605.1 of Ormosia emarginata. Taxonomy (NCBI): domain Eukaryota; kingdom Viridiplantae; phylum Streptophyta; class Magnoliopsida; order Fabales; family Fabaceae; genus Ormosia; species Ormosia emarginata. The sequence goes on from JAQQTP010000074.1 coordinate 9,268,936, forward strand.
AACTCTTCCATACATGCATCAAAACAGGGACTAAGCAATTAATAAGGCACAGATATAGGGCACAAATAACTACAATTTGTGGAGTTATCACACCCTCAAACCTAGATTTTTGCTAGTCCTGAAGCAAAACAAAGTACATTTATAAAGATCAACTTGTTAGCCTGCATTCACAAATCTATACGTTCCACTTTCACTTAAACTGAACTCATGTAAGATGATTGCATAAAACCACAAAGAATGCACCTACCCCATAATTCAGTTTCACACATATACAATCCTCATCATGCTAACAATCACAGTTTCCTTTTATATTCAAGACATATTTCCCAAAATCCTGCAACAAAACTTCTTTTGTCCAATTCTGACTTACCCAGATGAGTTTATGGACATACAGATGAACATACATTAAGGAATCCATAAGATTATAATTCAACTCTCTCTCCACTTATGTAACTCACATATAAATTAGGATCAAAAGGGTCTTTATCAGCTTATAATGTAAAGCCAAGGGTATAGGTTAAAGAACAAAGGGAATGGATTTAACACAAACATTGAGACACACACACATATGATTTCAATACTTGAGCTCACTTTGAATTATCAGGGTATTCCAAAAAGACTTTGAAAGATCAGAACTCATAAGAACCATTCAATGCTTTATTTTTGTATTTAACTTTTCTTTTTCTTTTCTTTTGCTTTACTTGTCTCTTTTTAATTTTTTTTCTTTCATTTTTACAAAGTAAGATTTTTTTCTTTCATGCAGATGGTTCTTACAAGCTCAATTTTGAATTTGACTTATACAATACCCATCATTACTGGACTCATTTCAAGAAATCATATAATATGAACTCAATCAACAATAATGGTAAGATAACAAATGTCATGTTTTCACATGCATTTAGAATGGTTACGTGGCATGGAATATGTAGGTGATGAAAATCATAAGGCCAAACATATATAAGACTTCAAAGGGGACCGAGGGATATAATCATGTCAAAGTAAGTTTTTTAAGGCTCAATTGGTCCAAACAATGCCCTAATCATTTCCTCAATCATGCACAAATTAGGATTTCACCTCAAGAGAGTTCAAAAACAATTTCACATATAACCGACACTTTTACATGTACAATCCATAAACTTTTTCTAGGCAAGACTTTATATCAATTCCAAAGTTCAACAAGCATGTAAGTGGGAAATGTATCAATCCTAAAATGAAACTAGATTATTTTAACATACTTCAAAGATTGCATATGGATTCACAGAAGTGTTCAGATCAAATCGCATCCATATCTATCATTGGGCAATCATTTCACAATAGTTTTAACCATTATGATTCACATTGTGAAAAAGAATGACAATTGTATCTTGAATGAGATTTTCATGCAATTGTTATCAAGATACTTGTTCTTATGGATCCTAATAAAACATACATAATTACAAACATACATAGCTGTACTAACATACCAAAATATCATACTAAAAATAGGCAATAATAGTATAATAGCTAATGCAATATATATATACCATATATATATAACAAATAGCCTACAATATTAGTATCAAAACCTCATACATAAGTTTAAGACACCCCAAACCTGAGGGAAACAATGTCTGCACTGTACAACAAAAATATACAAAATACTAAACAAAATGAAAGACAATGAAAGAAGGTGTGCCCTAAATACCACAAGGGCTAGATGGAGGGCTCCTCAGAATTTGTAGCCTCGTCATCAGCATCCTCAACCTAGCCCATGGCGACGTCTAATGCGAATTAAATGATGCAAACCCAAATGCAGGTTGTCTCAAGTAATAAATTTTTCGGGAGTCTGAGGTCGATCCATAAGAACTTGATGAAGAAAAATTCTTTGAGGTAAGGAAATGATTTGTCACAATAATAAAGATAATAAGACTTATTCACAATTAAATTAAAGAACTTATTTGGGCTAAGAGATCCACTTTTAGTAATAAATTAAGGACAAGATTAATTCTTTTTATAATTCAATTGAAATCCATACACAACGGAGGTTCTAATCAGAGAATAAAACATTCAAAGTCCATTTAGAATTATATACGTAGCTATATTATGGTTCCTTTAATTATTTACCAATACCTACACTTGTAAATGGGTTCAAGCATTCATTGTACCAAACCACTTGTCTACAACAAATCAAGAACTCCACTTTACAAGGAGGGTTTCTATATTGATTAGAAACAAAATACAACACGTACAATGATCACTTGATAATATATCATTTCAGCACAAGAAAGAAATTAATCTAACCTTATTTTATTACCAAAAGCTTCTCTCCTTCACCCAAGCAAGATGAAGATTTACTTACCCATAAACAAGAAGAAAGAAAGAGAGTAGAAGAAAAAGATGAACATAATTTCAACTTAGAACAAAAGAAAATTACAACAAATAACACAATAGCATAATCTAAGCTAAGCCAAGATTCCCCAAATGCTCTGCCTATGGTCCCTTTTATAGAGGATTAAGGATGCAAAATGACAAGGAAATTGATTAATGGGTGAATGGATGAGTGGGTGGATGAGTGGAAAATGCCAAAGAACTTTTGTGAGTGGAAAATTATTGAAATTTCTTGTTTCCGAAATCATTCAGTGATGAACTCATGGATAACGTCAGAATAAAGCAAAGTGGTCTTCATGAAAGTTCTAGGAAATTGTCTCAACTTTCTAATGCCACCAAAATCATCCAAAAATTTATCCTATAGCTCAAGATATGACTCAATTACTACAGACTATTTAGGCCCAATTTTAGCACCTCTGTTTTGACTTCCAGACCCAATATGACCTCTAAGCTGTCTAATTGAGCTCTTGTGTTCTTCATGAAAGTTGTAGATATGGGTCTTAACTTTCAGATGCCAAATTTTCAGCCCATTTTAATTCCTTAAACTCGAATTATGCAATGATTACTGCACATTATTCAGGTTACAGTCACAAAACTCGTGTTCTGTGTAACACCCCAATTTTTAGAAAAATGTCCCGAATGTTCTGTTTGTTGTTTTTCAAGCTTTTGTGTAAATGACTGTTGTGTCCTTGTTTTACTGTTTCTTATTTTTCTGCCTGAAATACAAATACGTTTTACAGGCTAAAATTTTATTTGATAGTTTTACGTATTTTGCTTCGAGACGGTAAAATAAAAATTTTCTCAAGCTACTATTTTAATTTTTCTAGGAGATATACAGACAATTAATACTGTCTGTAATTTTATTTGAACGTTTTAGATGATTTGCTTCGTTGTGGGGAAAAATGAAAAAATGACCATTACGTCCGATTGTCTTGTTTTTAATTTTTCTATATGTTGATGCTTAATATTACTGTCTGTGATTTTATTTGGACTTTTTGTGCGATTTGCTCCGGGACAGGAAAATAATATTTTTTTGGCCGGAAAAATCTTGTTTTAATTATTCAGACTGAGGGATCTTACTAAACCCAATTCTGAATGAGACAATAATTAATCTTTTAATTTTTAGGATTTAACTGTCAAATAAAATAATTTTGTATTTTTATAATATTATTTTATTAGTCAGTATAATTAGATGACAGTGGACCCAGAAATGTTTTGCGGGACCCACGTTTAGCTAAAAATAGTTACCTTAGTAGCTTAATTAAGCATCATTATTGAAGGAATTCTCTAGAACATGATGACTAAGTGTGGTGACTAGGTTAATTAGTGACTAATCAAGGTGACTAGGCTAGATGACTATGCTAAAATCAACCAATGGGAGACAAGCTTGCTAACCAAGTTTTAATCTTGACCTTTGATTCATTCTAAGGCTTGGATGAAGCCAAACAAGGCTACACCTTGCATGGCATGATGTTCACGGCCATTTGGCCTTTGGAGGACAAAAATCATTTCATCTTTCATGCAATTTCTCTCTTCTCTCTCTTCCAAAAGCCCTAAACACCATTGAAGCTCTCTTGAAGCTCCATTCGGCCAAGCCTAGTTCTACACCATCCAACCACCCAAAATTTTATCCAACCAAGTTTTCTAAACCTAAACACAATTCTAAGAACATCTCTAGTTGAGAGTTCTTGCAAAATCTTCCATTTAAAGCTTGGAAACCTACTTGGAAAATTTTACCTAGAAGGTGAAATTTCTAGTTTTCCATTTCTAAACTCTTTTTCAAAGTTCTAAGCCATGATTTCTTCATGGTTTAAGCTCTCTTTTATGGTTAGTAACTTGTAGACTTTTGTTTGAGTTTGTTAGGTTTTGAAGGAGGAAAACCGAACCCTAGGAAAGGTGTGAAAGAGTAATTTTGTCTTCACTTAAGGTAAGAGGAAGACTAATCTTATCATCCATGGGTGGTGGTAAGAAGATGGAGTTTGATTGTTATGAGTGTAGAATCCATAAGGATTCCTTGTTTGTGTTTGTTTGATAGCTTGTTTGTGTGGTTGTTAGTAGCTTTCCTAATTGATGTTTGTAATAATTTGTATGAAGATGCATGTCTACAAGCTTTGATAATTTGTATGTGTTAGAAATGCATGATAATGTATAGGATGTGAATAACATGATAAGGATTGCATGAGTGTTCCAAAGAACACAACACCAAGGCTCACAGCCATTGACCCAAAAGAAGAACCAAAATGTTCTCATTATTTTCCTAAAGTATAATTTAATTAACCTAGGAAAATTAACAAGAGATAGAATTGTTTAGATCAAGGAAAACGAATTTAGAAATCAAGTAACACAAAGTGTATATTTCGGCCAACATGCCAAACCAAAGATCCATGATTTCTAAAATCAATTCCAAACCATTTTCTAAAATAATGATTTAATGAATTTAGGTACTACAATAAATTTGACATGGATTTAGAAGATGAAAAATAATTTAGAGATCAAATGCAAAGACTTTGTTAAAATTGGCCAACATACCACATACTTTTGATCCAAATTTATTTTTCTAACTATTGACTAGATAATTTAATAAAAATAAACTAGATCAAGAGTTTTATAAGAGATTAAATGTATGGAAATAATTAGGAATGAAGTATAAAGCATAGAATGATTTTCGGCCAAAATGCCAAATTTAAATGTGTTTTGATTTATAGAATTATTTTCAACTAAGGTTAAGTAATAAATGCCAAAAGGATTTTATTACAATGAGTTTTAAAGAAACAAATTGATTAGAATTAAGTTTAAGGATTAAAAGTAATAATTTTACTGTTAGAAATGAAATACAGTAACTTTTGAAAGTTTCTAACATATAGCTCATACTTTATTTTGAAGCATGTTAGTGGTTTTCAAAAGGATTAAATTATACGGTTAAAATTTAAGTAAATAGAATTTTTACGGTAAAATTAGGAAACCATTAATATAAGTTTCTAAACAAAATACTGTCAATTTTTAGTAAAAAAAATGGGCAAATAAGATAGAAAAGATGTCCAAAAGACAGTATACGCTATGGAAAATATTTTACGTAGTTTAAACGTATTATTTATTATTTCTGTTTATTTAAACAATAAATTTTAAGGGATTTGGACAAGAAAATGATTTAAAAATCTTACGCGATTGAGAAAACATATTAAAAATCTTACGCGATTTGCAAAAACAGCAAAATATATTTACGCGATTTAAAAACGTTTGTAAAAACGACGAGATTGTGAAAACGCGATAAAATTTCTACGCGATTGACCGCAACTGTATTTTTATACCAATGACGGTATTCTGTAATTTTTCTGCTGTCGGGCTATGAGGTGAACCCGTACAGGCTTTGGAACAGTATTTGTCCGGTGGGACTTACTGTATCTTTTTATCTTTGAGGATATCCTGGTAATTTGAGGATATGCCGTTTTGGTGGATTGGTTGACGAGGTGAATCACATCGTGTTGTCGATGCGATAAACGTAGTGTGGTTCATTGTCTTTATGAACTTGGAGACGTTAGTGTACGGGATCCCATATATGGACAGTCGGTCGCTCCGCTGGGCCGTGGTAACCGATAGCACACTAATGGACTCGACACGCACTATTTTTAATCGAGATTTCGTAAAGTCTAATAGTACATTGCCTGTAGTGCCACAATGTGAGACCGTGAACTACACCATGCTTTGGATGATGGATTCCATATGACGTGGGGCTATAGACGCAAAGTGTGACAGCGCAATAGTTTGGTTGGGCAGCCGTGGTACTAATAGATTTTGCGGGTCATTCTCTCTCTAATATCTGTATGTGTTTAGCTCCATGGAGTAGGGTCGTGTCATATTGTATATGGTTATATCTTGGATATTATTTTATTTTGTCTATTTATCTTATTTGGTTATTATTATGATAATTGGTATATTTCTTATTTTATTTTATACGTGGTATTATTTTATCGTGATATTGTCTTATCGTGATATTATCTTATCCGTGATATTATGTATTGTTGTGATACTATCCCGTTATTAATTAATGTTATAGCTTTTCATATTGCATGAACTGTATATCTGTTGTTTGTCGCTTTCTTATTTGCCATGTTTGTGATGATTTTAGATTGTCTTACCTCTTTATTGTACGTGTTTTCTGTATATTTATTTTACGTGGTAAAGAGTTTGAGGAAGAGGACCAGCCTCTTGAGATTTTGCATCCTGAGGAGGAAGAGGAGCAGCAAGCTGAAGATCAGTACGACGACCAAGAACCATCTGATCATCCATATCCATTGGACTGATTTGTTTGGGTATGGCTGAGCCAGGATTTTTGGGCTTTGTGACACTCGAGTTTCATGGTGGATCGTTAGCTTGGCATCTGCGGGGAGACAGAGACTCAGTGACTTATGTGGGACGGTTGACTGTGTCCATATGACTTATGTTTGATGAAGAGCCAGTGATGACGACTACTGTGTTTCTGCACTTAGAGTGCACTTAGAGTTACCTTTATCTCGTAGGCGTCATTGGGGTGGTGTATCCACTGAGCCTAGTGAGATAAGTATCGTGTCGACTGCGCGATCCCGTTACCGCCGAGAGTCGAGACATCCTGGATATTTATCTTCTGATGAGTTTCCTGAGAGTGATCCATCAGAGGATTAAATGTTTATGATGTGTATTTTTTGGCGCGTTTGCGTATGTATATATTGACTTTTTACTGTTTCTATTTACTGCTTATGTTTAAATATTTGTAGTTGTAGTTGTAAATTATTTGTATAACTTATAACTTGGACCATATGTATGTTATGAGTGATGTTGTTCTGTTGGTTTTATGGTTCCGCGTTATTTTATTTAATAATATTCTGTTTAACAGGAATTATTTTACAACCCGTATTAGTACGTAACAAATGTTTTTCAACTTGGGTAGATCTTATTTATCTTTCTTTTATTTTCTTTATATATGTGACATCCCCACAAGGGTGTTACATTCTGACTTCCAAGCCTAATTAGCTCCACTAGATGTCTAATTTTTTCTTGGAGCTCTTATGAAAGTTTTAGAGCTCTCTCTTATCTTTCTTACAAGATAAGATACATAACTATAAGACATCTAAAACTCAAGATATGACTGAAATACAGAAATAATGTAAGACCAAAATAGTTCTAAAAAAATTAATTCAGTCCAATTTGATTCCAAACTTACAAAACATAATCAGGCTTAATCAATTAAGTACATGGAGAGTGTAAATGACTAAAAATGAGGGTTTATTAATGTATAAAATATGTAATTATCAAATTCTCTTACACTTAACTTTTTGCACTCCTGGGCAAAACATATAAGACCAAAGTTAGGAAACAAAGAAAAATGACACAGACTCAAAAGCTAAAACTCTAAAAGACTCAATGAAACAAGAAGAGCAACCAGAAATTCAAGGGATCAAAGCATTAATGAGGTAACATTTCTTCATATCTCAAACCAACAAGCAAGGAAACTTTAGTTGAAAAGAATGAATCAAGAATGATAGATCCTCATAACATTCACTCTCAATCCTTTGAGTGTTTAAAAGGTAAGTATTTCACTCTATTCAACCCATGAAAAATTGCACTACCATAAGCTTGCTTATCTTCTACTTCTCCACTACTTAAAACACATGCATATAAAAATCAAGAGGAATTTATTCAAGGTTGTAATGGGGCCATAGTAAAGGAGAGGGGATAATATAGATATGAGAAGATAAATACCAAAGAGAATAAAAGAGCATTATGGTATAATTAGAGTGGAGAAGATGTTTGAGAACATTCATCATAAAGGACAATGACCAATATTTGACGAATGTTTTATTGAAGATCAATCCCAAATTGGTGAATTCAATTCATTGTTAAGTCCGAACCTTCTCATTCTCTTCCTATTGTTTCCAAGCATCCATCTTTATTCTAGGTATGGATATGTCACATGGTGTATCAGGGGACTCTGATAATCCTTTGATTACAGCAGTGGTCAGCTCTTTCTTTTTTTTTCAACATTTTTTTAACATTTTTTTTAACATTTTGCACACACACGCCCACACTTGTTCAAGAATAAGGCCAATGTTCTCTTATTCCCTAAGGTTAGGTAAAAACATGTTTTTTTTTAAGGCACGTAATGAGCTAAAAACAAGGAATAGTCAAATAAGCTCAAAGGGGTTACACAAGGGAAAATATACAAGGTTGACTATTTGGTCAAAGTAGCTATTTCAAAATGCCTCAATCATATTTATGTATGCATGTGAAAATATAACCCCAAAAGAATCAAAGCAAGTTCTAGAGTAACAATTTCATGAGTGAAAATCACACAAGAAAGAAGAGAATGGTACAAATGTTCAATTCATTCATCAATGGGCTCAAAATCTCACAAGGCATATTTCTATCATTCTTAATCCATCATATCAACATTCATATCCAAGCTTATGATTTTTAAGAAAGAAGACAATTTATGTTAAGATCCAAGAATCCATTTGCTACTTCTACATAAAATAATTATTTCTTCAACTAAGATGTGTCTCAAGAGTAAACTTACCTCCAAGGAAAAATTTACTCTGTACTCTGCCATCCTTAATTGGTTTCACTACGAATAGGTTTCTGACAGTTATATCACTAAACATACTTCCCAATTTAGATGCGTCTCAAGAGTAAAATTACTCCTTACTCTGCCATCATTCATTGGTTAAGTCCATGACAATCATATCATATTTCCCAAAAAGGGAAAAAAAAATTGGTCAACTATCCTTCCCCCCCAACTAGATCACAACATTGTCCTCAATGTTAAAATATAGATGAGTAAATGATAGAAGATATTACCTGTTAGAGAAATCTGACACAAATTTAAATAGAAACAAAGTACGATAAATAAAATCAAAGGTAAAGGAAAGCTATAAACGAAGTGTCAAATCTGGCTTTCTTTTCATCTTGCTTCCCTCACTGCTTCCTGCTGACCAATCTATCTAAGCTATTGTTGGGCCAGGTTTATAAACAAAAGCTTCTAATTTATCAATCAACTCATCAATAGTGGAAGCAGAGATAAGAAGTTATCATGTCGAAGGTGTGATAAATTTCTATTCCATAGCATGGTCAAGAAAAAGTAACAAAATATCAAAGAAATTATTTACATTCAACAAACCTATGGGTTTATGGTGGATGTTCAGTTGGGCCCAAGAGATAATTTGAAAAACTTCTTCTAAGGTACCAAAATCACCTGGTAAGGCAATGAATGCATCAGAGTTGTCAAACATTATCTTCATTCGTTCATGCATTGATGATACCTTAAGTTCCTCCCCAATTGTCTTTCCAGTGATGTTCTGTTGAGCTAAAGGTCCAGGAATGACACCTAAAACCTGACTGCCTCCTATATATGCAGCAAGTAATACAGCCCTCATTAATCCATGGCAACATCCCCCATATACAAGATTAATATTTCTCGCAGTAAGTGATCGACTAAGAGTGGTAGTTGTGTTTACAAACTCTAGACCCTTCCCATACTTAGACCCACAAAATACACAAATATTTTTAAGTTGATGAACAGAAACACCTTCCATTTCTATACTCACCTTTCTCTCTAAATGATTATGAGTTGGAGCAAAATGGAGAAAATGGAGTGTTTAAATAAGAAAAAGAATGAAAAGGGTAATAATAGCACCTATAAGGGTAGGTTGGCTGTTGTCAGAAAAGTTTGAAATTAAGAAACACTGAATCTTTTTTTTTTGTATAATTTTTTTTCATTTTTTGTTTCCTTTTTTTACTTCAAGAAAACCATCAGGGTAAAGAAGTCTAGACTGAAGGACCCTGCTCAAAGGATCATCTGTCTAAAATCAAAATACAACAAAATCATATAAAGATAAAAGAAATATAATAGCAAATGATGACATATATTTATGTACAGTTTTCATGGCATATCTTTATACTGCGCATCATGAGTGCAGTAGTGGCATATCTTTATACTGTGTATCACCAGTGCAGTAGACACTCACGTCCGTTTATTCGAAGAAAGGAGAAAGAAGAAACCATCATGGATTTCCATCCTGGGTCTGGAACTTGGAGAGCTTACACTTGGACTCGTAACATCAATAAAGATGTTAAAATCTAAAACTTGTAAAGTCCAAGATCCAAAGCGTCCCATCCCAGGGCACTGAGAGCCCCTTCTAATAAAAGAGATGATCAAGCTCAGATGCCTCATACGCTTTGGCAGTCGCTGGTTACTTCTTACTAATAACCATAATGGGACGCTTCTGCCTGTCCATCAACTCCACTGTACCTAGATGGTAAACATTGGGTTATGGAGTGCGGCTCTCTACAGAGCACGGTACACGAACCTTTTTTAAGGACCAGCATGTAAAGGTCCACCCGAGTCAATGACAGGTCAACCAAAGGCTGGGGCTCCATAACTAATTAAAGTCATGGCACTTCTTCCGGATCGCCCTTGTTCAATTTTTTTTTGTTTTCTTTTAACCTTTTTTTCTTCTTAAGAAAACATGAAGAAGAAGAAGAAGAAGAAGAAGAAGAAGAAGAAAAAGAAGATAATATGTACATATTGTTATGGATATAGCTCACATCTGCCTCTGGTTTCACATCCAGTAACGGTTTAAATGCCTTTTATGAGTCGAGGATAAGCTTCCCATCTAATTTTCTTTTAAATTGGCAAACAGGGTCTTTTAGAGTCAGATTCCCAAGACTGTAGTACTTTTCTTCATCCTTGAAAAGATTCCACAAATTAAGAAGTTCACAATGCACAAATCTACAAGAATATGTCTCAAGAGTCAATAAGATATCATCTAATGACTCTTTACTCAGTCCATTCTTAATGAATAAAATTTTATCTTCTCTGTTTGCAGAAACCATCCCCAAAGAATGACATCGCTTGTTATAATTCCATCTGCACATTTGTGACAGACTTGTAACCTTTTTACTCTTCTCCTTTTAGAATACGAACTTCTACTAAGACCTGACATGTATGAGTCAAATGAATTTGAAGACTCACATGCTAGATGGACCTTTGCTTCAATTATCTAGCGTACATCTTCTGGCATACCCTTGTGTATTAACAGTCTCAATCTTTTACATGTAACTCTGTAGATTTTTATCAGAGCATTTTGAGGGAGGGAAGGAAAATGTTTTCTCAGGTTTGAAAGAATGACATCCATTTTAAAGGAGAATGATTCAGTAATTTTGGGAAACTAAAAAATAAACTGACTCGAGAGTCACAGAGTACCATTATCCGCTACTTAACCGTGAACACAAAGAACTGCAAAAACAAGACAACAAAATTAGAATAAATTCTATTCATAACAAGGATCAGAAAGAGAGATAAATTCTACCTCATCAACTTGGTTTTCTAGAAATGGTTTGAGTCTTTGTCCATTGACTTTAAACACATTATCATTCCTAGGATTCTCAATATCTATGGCCCCATGAGGATACACATGTTTGACAACAAAAGGATGACTCCACCTAGATCTCAATTTTCCAAGGAATAGGTGCAGACGAGAATTATAAAGCAGAACTTTTTTACTAATTTCAAAAGATTTTCTCAAAATTGTCTTGTCATAAAAAGATTTTGTTCTAGCTTTATAAATCTTTGAATTTTCATATGCATCATTTCTCAATTCCTCAAGTTCATTTAATTACAATTTACGTATCTTGCAAGCATCATCAAGGTTTAGATTGAAAGCTTTAATGGCCCAAAAAGCTTTATGTTCCAATTCTACAGGCAAGTGACAAGGTTTTCTATAGACTAACCGATAGGGTGACACGCCCAAAGATGTTTTGAAAGCAGTATGGTAAGACAAAAGTGCATCATTTAGTCTTAAAGACCAATCTTTACAATTTGGGTTAACCATTTTTTTCAGAATTTGTTTAATCTCCCTATTTGCTAATTCAACTTGTCCATTTGTATAAGGGTGATAAAGGATGGCAATTTTGTGTGTAATACCATATTTCTTCATTAAAGATTTAAATGGTTTATTGCAAAAATGTGTTCCTTCATCACTGATGATAGCTCGAGGGATTCCAAATCAACACAAGATATTTTCTTTTAAAAATTTGAGAACATTTTTATGATCATTGTGTCGGCATGAAAACGCCTCAATCCATTTCGAGACATAATCAACTGTAACCAAAATATACACAAATCCAAATGAGGATGGAAATGGACCCATGAAATCAATTCCCCAATAATAAAAAATTTCAATGACAATGATGGGATTCAAAGGCATCATGTTTTTTTTAAATTGAGTGGGCCAATAAAAAATTTGCAAAAAGTATAGCAATCCTTAAATAAAGTGGGCCAATAAAATCTGCACTGCAAGATTTTCGCAGCTGTTTTCTTTGAAGAAAAGTGACCTCTACATGCTTCTGAGTGATAAAATTTAATGACACTACCTACCTCATTGTCGAGCACACATCTCTAAAAGATTTGGTCAGGACAATATTTGAACAAGTATAGGTCATCCCAATAAAAAAAATTTAACCTCTGTCAAAAATCTCCTTCTATCTTGGTGCGTCCATTGAGGCGGCATCTTTCCTGTTACAAGCAAGTTGACTATGTTAGCAAACAAAGGCATGGAATTGACAGAAAATAAAAATTCATCAGGAAAAGAATCATTGATGGGTGTGCTTTCAAAAGGTGAGCCTATTGTAAGTCTGGACAAATGATCAACGACAACATTTTCGGTTTTTTTCTTATCTTTTATTGTAATGTTGAATTCTTAAAGTAACAAGATCCACCGTATCAATCTTGGTTTGGCATCCTACGTAGACATAAAAAATCTAACAGCAGCATGATCGGAGAAAATCACAATAGAAGAACCAATTAAGTAAGATCGAAAATTATCCAGTGCAAAAATTATAGCAAGTAGTTCTTTTTCAGTAGTTGTGTAATTCATTTGTGCATTATTTAAAGTTCTACTTACGTAACAAATCACATGAGGCTTACCTTCCTTTCTTTGGCCTAAAACAGCACCCACAGCAAAATCACTAGCATCACACATCAACTCAAAAGACAAAGACCGGTCAGGAGATTGTATGATAGGAGCAGAAGTCAGAAGACCAATTAATTTTTCAAAAGATTTTTGACATTCTTGAGTCCAATCAAATGGTGCATCTTTCAACAGAAGATTACATAATGGTCTAGATATGGCACTAAAGTCCTTTATGAATCTTCTTCAAAATCCTGCATGTCCTAAAAAAGAACGAACTTCTCTGACTGGTTTTGGGGAAGGCAAATGGGCAATTAATTCAACTTTGGCCTTATCAACTTCAATTCCTTTAGAAGATATCACATGACCTAACACTATTCCTGAGATAACCATGTAATGACATTTTCCCAATTTAACACAAATCCTTTTTCTTCGCATCTTTTAAGAACTTTTTCCAAATTATAAAGACAAATTTCAAATGAATCTCCAAAAACTGTCAGGCCATCCATGAAAATCTCTAAATAATGCTCAATCATGTCACTAAAAATACTTAACATGCATCTTTGGAATGTTGCTGGAGCATTACAAAGGCCAAAAAGCATTCTTCTATATGCAAAAGTACCAAAGAGACATGTAAAAGTGATCTTTTCTTGATCTTCCAATACAATTGGTATTTGATTATAATCCAAATAACCATCAAGAAAACAATAGTATGGATGTCCTGCTACCCTTTCCAGAATCTGATCAAGAAATAGCAAGGGGAAATGATCTTTCCTAGTTGCAGCATTTAATTTTCTAAAATCAATACACATACGCCAACTAGATGAGACTCGCGTAAGTATTAATTCACCTTTATCATTTTCAACCACTGTTATTCCAGATTTCTTAGGCATAACTTGTGTACGGCTTACCCACTGGCTATCAGAGATAGGATAGATAATTCCAACATCAAGCAATTTAAGGACTTCAGTTCTAACTACCTCTTTTATGTGTGGATTTAATCTTCTTTGAGGTTAGAAGTTGTAGCATTATCCTCTAAATGTATTCTATGTGTACAAATTAATGGATTAATGTCTTTTATATTTTTAATATCCATCCAGTTGCACTTTTATGCCTTTTAAGTACTTTTGTTAATATACCTTCTTATTCTTCAGTAAGAGACGAGGAAATTACCATTGGAAAGCTTTGCTCTTCTCCAAAAAATGTGTACTTCAACCTAGCAGGTAATGACTTTAGTTCTGGTGTGGGTACTTCTTCATGGGCATTTTCATTCATGGGTTTTAGCTCTTTAAATCTTGGCTTCCATCCCTTGTACTCCATTATCAGTGTAGCATCAAGCAAAAAGTATATTTCAGAGATATCATCTTCTAATTACATGCCTGAATCAAATGAGTTGACTAAACAAATTTCTAATGGGTCAGAAGAACTCCTTGTTTGAAGATGATCATCTATAATGGCTTCAATTCCTTCAATTTCCTCCTTTTCATCAAGGACTTCCTGTGTTGCTTGCATATGTTAAAAACATTGAGCTCCAGTGTCATGTTTCCAAATGTTAGCTTCACAACTCCATTTCTGCAATTTATCAAAGCATTAGATGTTACTAAAAATGGACGGCCTAAAATAACAGGATTGACTTGCAACTATCAACCATAGGTTCAGTATCCAAGACAATAAAATCCACATGATATATGAATTTATCAACTTAAACCAATACATCTTACACTATTCCTCTTGAAATTTTAATTGATTTATCAGCAAGTAGAAGAGTTACAGAAGTTAGTTTTAACTCACCAAAGTTGAGTTGCTGATAAACTGAATATAGAAGCAAATTGATACTAGCACTAAGAACAAGTAAAGCTTTTTCAATTTTATATTCTCCAATAATAATTGAAATTGTAGGACAACCAGGGTCTTTATATTTCAAAGCATTATTATTCTGAAGAATGGAGCTTACCTATTCAGCCAAAAATGTTTTATTTTTCACATTTAGTTTCCTTTTAACAGTGCACAAGTCCTTCAAATATTTGGCATAAGAAGGAATCTGTTTGATAGCATCTAACAAAGGAATATTGACCTTCACTTGTTTCAAAATTTCAAAATTTCAGTGTTATGGTTCAATTTCATTGAATTGTTTAATGCTTGAGGAAATGGGGGTTCAAATGAGAGTTTAGTCTCCTTTTGGTCAGCTTCTTCATTTTTTTGGGGAATTAGTTCATCATCTTTCTCACAAGGTTTGAGAATTTGTTTTTCAACAACATTTCCACTCCTAAGGGTTATCACTGACTTGACTTGATCTATTTGTTAGTTTTCTGAACTCCCCTCATTTAGACTATACTGATCCTTGGGATTTGGTTGAAGGTGAGAAAGGAATTTTCCTTTCTCGTGAATGGTGAGTGTAGAAGAAAGCTTAGTAAGAGTTTCTTTTATGTCAATCATGGTTTGATTGTTTTGTTTATTAATGGTCTCTTGCTTTTCTATGAATATATGTAGTGTTTCTTTAAGGTTTTTCCTATATGGTAGGACATAAGGTGCATATCCTTGAGAATTTTGAGAGTCTTGTTGTACCTGAGGAGGTGGTAGTTGCACGAATTGTGACTGATTATTATTCCTCCAGCTGAAGTTCGGGTGATTTCTCTATCCCGGATTGAATGTATCTGAAAAAGAAGAAGTAAATGACTTTTTAAAATTATTCATTGCATTTACTTACTCATGTACAACTTCTTTCAAAACAGGAATCTTAGGACATTCATGTGTTGAGTGTCCTAAGTCATCACAAATACCACAATTTCTTCATTTTGCACAAATTTGATTTCTTTTGCTTTTCCTAATTCCATTGCTTCAATTTTTCTATCCAAACTGGCAAACCTAGCATTTAGATCTTCCTTTTGACTAAGGTAATATTTTCCTTTATTAGCACTTGCAAGGTTAGATCTAATTGAATTTTCAGAATTATTAGTATCATGCCAAGATTGAGAATTTTCAGCCAACTGGTTTAAATAGTCTAAAGCTTCATCAGGTTCTTTATCAAGAAACTCACCATTGCACATTGTTTCCACAAATTGTTTGGTTTCAGGTGTTAAACCTTCATAAAAGAAGCTTATAGTGTTCCATTTTCAAAACTATGATGCGGGCAAGAATTTAACAAATCTTTAAACCGTTCCCAACATTGAAAATATGCTTCATTCGAATTTTGGAAAAAAATTTGGATTTGCCTTTTCAGGGCATTGGTTTTATGTTTTAGAAAAAATTTCTTTAAGAACTCACCTTGCATTTCTTATCATGTGCTAATTGATCTTGGTTTCAAAGTATTAAGCCAAGTTTTTGCTTTATCTTTTAAAGAAAAAGGAAACAATTTAAGCTTAACAATCTCTTCAGTGTAATTTTGGTCATTGAAAGCAATACATACTTCCTCAAATTCTTTCATATGTAAATATGAGCTTTCAAATTCTAAACCATAAAAATTGGGAAGTAAAGAAATCATACTTGGGTTAAATCTAAAATTGTCGGCATTGAGTGGAAATAAAAAGCATGATGGACTAGAATTTCGAGGTGATTACAAATATTCACTCATGGTTCGCAATAGTTGATTTTCATATTCATCATGTACATTTTCATTTTTAGCCATTGTGTCAATTGTGTGTGATTGTGATTCAAACAAATCAATATATAAAGTACCAGGATTAATTTAAACTAAACGACCAGAATTTAAATCACGATACCAATTAAACATAAATAAATAACTTAAAATAAAAAAAATTAATATACAAGTAGGCGGTTTATACCTGTCATTAAATATTAAGCATAAATAAATGACTTAAATAAAAAAATAATAATGTACAAGTTAGTAAGTTAAATAGCAAAATTAAATGACATAAATATAAAAGTTAGATAGCGAAATTAAATGACATAAAAATAAAAGTCAGAAGTCAAATACATAAAATAAAATACAAAAAATAAAGTGTAGAAAGTAAATTTAAAATATGAAAACTAGAGAATCGACAAGCCGATTTTTGCAGCGACGAAAGAGAAGAGAAGAAAAAAATTATTTCATTACATTAGAAAGCATAAATAAATGGCATAAATATAAAAGTTAGTTAATAAGTTAGTAGGTTAGTAAGTTAATAAGTTAGTAAAGAAACCGAAGGACTGGCAAGCCAATCTTTTGCTCCGGTAAGGGAGAAAAGAGAATAGATTTTATTAAAGAAAAAGAACCTCAATAAATTAAAACTTCAAATCAAGTCCCTGTCAACGGCACCAAAAACTTGATACGGATTAAAAGATGCAAACCCAAGTGTAGGTTGCCTCAAGTAATACATTTCTCGGGAGTTTGAGGACAATCCATAGGGAATTGATGAAGAAAAATTCTGAGGTAAGGAAATGATTTGTCACATTAACAAAGATAATAAGACTTGTTCACAATTAAATTAAAGAACTTGTTTGGGCTAAGAGATCCACTTTTAGTAATAAATTAAGGACAAGATTAATTCTTTTTATAACTCAATTGAAATTCACGCACAACGGAGGTTCCAATCGGAGAATAAAACATTTAAAGTCCATTTAGAATTATATACGTAGTTATATTATGGTTCCTTTAATTATTTACCAACACCTATACTTGTAAATGGGTTCAAGCATTCATTGTGCCAAACCACTTGTCTACAATGAATCAAGAACTCCACTTTACAAGGAGGGTTTCTAAATTGATTAGAAATAAAATACAACACGTATAATGATCACTTGATAATATATCATTTAAGCACAAGAAAGAAATTAATCTAACCTTATTTTATTACCAAAAGCTTCACTCCTTCACTCAAGCAAGATGAAGATTTAGTTACCCATAAACAAGAAGAAAGAAAGAGAGCAGAAGAAAAAGATAAATATTATTTCAACTTAGAATAGAAGAAAATTACAACAAATAACACAATAGCATAATCTAAGCTAAGCCAAGATTCCCCAAATGATCTGCCTATAGTCCCTTTTATAGAGGATTAGGGATACAAAATAATAAGGAAATTGATTAATGAGTGAGTGGATGAGTGAGTGGATGAGTGGAAAAAGCCAAAGAACTTTTATGAGTGAAAAATTATTGAAATTTCTTGTCTTCAAAATCATTTAGTTATGAACTCATGGATAACATCAGAATGAAGCAAAGTGATCTTCATGAAAGTTCTAGGAAATTGTCTCATCTTTCCAATGCCACCAAAATCATATAAAAATTTGTCCTATAGGCCAAGATATGTCCCAATTACTGCAGACTATTCAGGCCCAATTTTTATCACCTCTGTTTTGACTTTCAGATCCAATATGACCTCTAAGTTGTCTGATTGAGCTCTTATGTTCTACATGAAAGTTGTAGATATGGGTCTTAACTTTCAGTTGCCAAACTTTCAACCTATTTCAGTTCCTTAAACTCGAATTATGAAATGATTACTACACACTATTTGGGTTACAGTCACAAAACTCGTGCTCTAACTTCCAAGCCTAATTAGCTCCACTTGATGTCTGATTTTTCCCTAGAGCTCTTATGAAAATTGTAGAGCTCTCTCTTATTTTTCCTACAAGGTAAGATACATAATTATAAGACATCTAGAACTCAAGATATGGCTGAAATACAAAAACAATGTAAGACCAAAATAGTGCTAAAAAAATCAATTAAGTGCAATTTGATTCCAAACTTACAAAATATAACTAGGCTTAATCAATTAAGTACATGGAGAGTGTAAATGAGTAAAAATGAGGGTTTATTAATGTATAAAATATATGATTATCAGCGTCATAATCAGCTATTGGCTGGTGAGAGGACCCTGGCTCCTGTGATGGTGATGGTAGTGAGTCAACAACTGCAACGGGCAGGAAGTCTGGGACTGGGTAGTCATCCGTCGGAAGATGCAAGCGCTTCACCATCTAACGCTGAGTCTGAATGATATATGACAGCATGGCTGTTATCTGGCTCGTCTGAGCCTTCAAATCTGTTACCCTGGCGTCCATGTTGGTCCTCCAGGTTGCCGCATTAACTGGTGTTAGCCGGGACTGTGATGGCTCTTCTTTGGGCTCTCCTAGAGCCTGCCTCTGTGCCCTCCTAGCAGCTGAAGGGGCTGGAACCGCATGGATCCTCTCAAGAAAATAATCATTGAGAGGTTGTTTCCTCTCAGAGCGCTCCTCATGGTCCTGAGACTCGATCATCTTCCCTCTGCATAACTGGTAAACGAGTGAAGGAAAGAACAGGCTCCTACACTCTCTAGCAGCTCTCCTGATTTGCTGATGAATGATACGACTGACGTTAATGGCGCGATGCTCGAGAATAGCATAGATCATGATCGCCCGTTCTCGAGTCACCTCTAATAGGTTAGCAGATGGCAGAATCCATGTGCAGATGAAATGATACCAGATCCGAGCCTCTAGCGTCAAATAAGCTCGGTGAAAGAATCTGGGTCTAGCATCCTAGACACTCAATACCCACTGCACTGGTCACGACTCAGGCGTGTAGATCCTGGCTGTCACAGTAGCAAGATCGATGTCATCTGGGTCGACTCTGATAAAGTGAGCGTATTCACATATCAATGGCGGAGTTGGAAAGTCTAATACTGCCATGATGACTAATGGAGCGTAGGAAACCTGGCGTCCCCGGACAGTAACTGTCATGGTGTTGGCATCAGTGGTGTCGATGTTCGCATAAAATTCACAAACCACAAGAAGAACTACTACCTTGGGGTGATGTACAAATCTACCCCAGCGATTGTGGCAGATCATCCCATCAATGTGCTCCGAGATGCCCTCCTCGAAGGAGAATCCTCGCTCAACTGTGACTGATTTAGAAACCAGTCTGGTGTACCTCTCAACTACGACAACTGACACAAATCTCACCTGATCAAATGGTAGAGGAGGAGATGGTTCCCTATTTGCTTTACTGGATGATCCATGTACTCTCTTTGGGCCCGTGGTACTGATAATTGCCTGTTAAGGACCTCACGCCATGGCGTTATCAACCTCCATGCCACGGCGTGAAAGGTCAGCCTGTAGAATTCTGCAACAAACTGATTTCAGTCGAGACTCTTGGCAAAAATGGGTCATCAGCACCTATAAAACATGTCCATGAGGTCAAATAACAGTTTATATATCAAAAACTTAATCAAAATACAAAAACCACATATTATATACTAAATACTTAAAAACACAGAATATGCACAATTGGGTTCCCTCCCAAAAAGGGCCTTATTTATAGTCCCGACAAGACTTTGTAGACATCAAGTTAGAGCTATTAAAGTGAGGGAGGTCTTCTCCCTTTGAATTTCTCCTCCAAAGTAAGGTTTTAGGTGCTGACCATTAACCTTAAAACTTGATGATCCATCAAGTGGGGGCTATTTCCACTGCCCCGTGGGGGAACACCTTTATCACAATAAATGGTCCCGACCACCTCGATTTAAGCTTTTCAGGAAAAAGCTTAAGCCTGGAATTATATAGGAGAACTTGTTGGCCTTCATCAAATCTTTTTTGGACTATCCTCTTGTCATGCCAGTATTTGACTTTCTCCTTGGATACTTTTGCATTCTTATAGGCCTACAGCCTGAATTCATCGAGTTCATTGAGTTGCAAAAGTCTTTTCTCACCGGTAGCTTGTGAATTGAAGTTGAGCTACTTTATTGCCCAATAGGTACTATGCTTAAGCTCAACCGGCAGGTGGCATTCTTTCCCAAACACCAGCTTGTATGGAGACACACCAATAGGGCCTTTGTAAGTTATCCTGTAAGCCCACAGTGCGTCATCTAACTTTCTTGACCAATCCTTTCTGGTTGGACACACTGTCTTCTCCAAGATCTGTTTTATTTTGTGGTTGGATACCTCTACTTGCCCACTTGTCTGTGGGTGATAAGTAGTGGCAATCTAATGCGTCACACCATACTTGGTTAGGAGAGCTTCAAAGTACTTATCACAAAAATGCGACCTTCTATCACTGATGATGGCCCTAGGTGTTCCAAACCTGGTGAAGATCTGTTTCTTCATGAAGGCAATCACTACCTTTGAATCGTTGGTAGGAAATGCATATGCCTCCACCCATTTAGAGACATAGTCCATAGCCACAAGTATGTATTGATTCCCAAAAGAGGGAATACAGGGGCCCATGAAGTCAATGCCCCAAATATCAAAGATCTCAACTTCTAGAATGAAGTTAAGGGGCATCTTGTTCCTTCTGGAAATATTTCCAGATTTTTGGCACCAATTACATCTTTGCACATAAAAATGTGCATCCTTGATTAGTGATGGCCAATAGAAGCCAGATTGGAGCACTTTTGCAACCGTTCTCTCACCACTATAGTGTCCACCATATGGAGAAGCATGGCATTGATTCAGGATCTACTCCACTTCCTCTATAGGTACACACCTTCTCAACATCTGGCCAACACATTGTTTGAACAAAAATGGTTCATCCCAATGTAGTGCCTGACATTGTATAAGAATTTCTTCTTCTAGTGAGAGGTTAGATCAGGTGGTAGCACATCACCTACGATGTAATTCACCATGTTCGCATACCATGGACATGATTGAGTGGTGGCTGCCAAACGTTGTTCATCAAGAAATGTTTCCCTAATCATGATCAGTTCAGCTTGGCATTCTTCATTTTCTAATCTTGAAAGGTGGACTGCCACTTGATTTTCCACACCTTTCTTGTCTCTGATCTCCATATCAAACTCTTGTAGAAGCAAAACCCACCTAATCAATCGTGGTTTTGCGTCTTTCTTGCTCACTAAGTACTTTATAGCTGAGTGATTTGTGTACACTATCACCTTGGTCCCTACCAAGTAAGCTCTGAACTTGTCAAATGTGAACACAACTACCAGCAACTCTTTTTCCATTATTGTGTAGTTCAGTTGGGCGTCATTAAGTTTCTTGCTCACATAGTATATGGAGCGAAACACCTTATCCTTTCTCTGCCCCAAACACAGCACCCATAACATAATCGCTGGCATTGCACATGAGCTCGAACGGTAAGTTCCAATATGGAGTATTGACAACTAGTGCTGAGACCAGTCTCTTCCTCAATTCCTCGAATGCAACCTGACATGATTCATCAAAAATAAACTAGATGTCTTTCTCCAGAAAGTTGCAAAAAAGCTTGGCTATCTTCGAGAAATCTTTAATGAACCTCCGATAGAAACCCGCATGGCCAAGAAAACTACGGATTCCTTTAACTGAGTTTGGCAGAGGGAGCTTGTCAATTACCTCAATCTTTGCCTTGTCCACCTCCATCCCTTTAATAGAAACTTTATGACTAAGAACTATGCATTCTTGGACCATAAAGTGACACTTTTACCAGTTGAGGATGAGGTTGGTTTCTTCACATCTTTTCAGTACAGATGATAAGGTCTGCAAACAGTATAATCATCCCCAAACACTGAAAAGTTATCTATGAACACTTCCAACCCGTGCTTAATCATATCTGTAAAGATGGACATCATGCAACATTGAAAGGTTGTAGAAGCATTGCATAATCCGAACGGCATCCTACGAAACACAAATGTACCATAGGGGTAAGTAAAGGTTGTCTTCTCTTGGTCCTCAGGCACTATGGCAATTTGGTTATATCTAGAATAACTATCCAAGAAGCTGTAATAGGTCTTTCTTGCTAGCCTATCCAACATCTGGTCCATAAACGGAAGCAGAAAATGGTCCTTCTGAGCGGCCTTGTTCAGCTTGCGGTAGTCCATGCACACCCTCTAGCCTGTGACCTTGCGAGAGGGGATGAGCTCATTGTTTTCATTGGTGAATATCGTCATACCACCTTTCTTGGGAACACATTGAATAGGTGAGACCCAAGGGCTGTCAGAAATAGGATATATTATGCCTGCATCAAGCCACTTGATTATTTTATTTCTCACCACTTCCTTCATAATTGGGTTTAACCTCCTTTGGTGTTCCACAACACCACTTTGATTATCCTCTAATAGGATCTTGTGCATGCAAATGGAAGGGCTAATGCCTTAGATATTGGCAATAGTCCATCCAATAACATGTTCATATGTCCTTAGCACACGGAGAAGTTTCTCCGTTTGATCATCAGAGAGGGATGATGATATGATTACCATCAGGGTGGAGGTTGTTCTCAGATATGCATACTGCAAATTATTGGGTAGTGGCTTAAGTTCAAGCCTCGGGGGTTCCTCAATGGATGGCTTAAATGCCTCCTTTGTTGCATCGGACTCTAAGGTTTCAAACTTAGGTGACCGATATTACCTAGGCACTGCATCTAGGTGCCTAATAAAATCTGAAACATCGTCCCTAGGCTCTTCATCATTATCAGTTGATGAAGCCAACGCCACAGCAAGGGAGTCTTCAGGAATATTTGCTTGGAATGCATCATCAATGATGTTATCCAATATCCCAACATAAGAACACTCTTCCTGATTTTGAGGAAACTTCATTGCCTTGAAGATGTTGAAAGTTACCTCTTGATCTTGAACTCTTATTGTCAGTTCACCTTTCTGGACATCAATGAGTGTTCTCCCGGTGGCCAGGAACGGTCTGCCTAGGATCAAAGGGACCCTATGATCTTCTTCTATATCCAGAATTACGAAGTCTGCATGGAATATGAACTTGTCCACTTTTACCAAGACATCTTCCACAATTTCCTTTAGCTACGTATATCAATGATCGACTAGTTGGAGGGTTATGGATGTGGGCTTGCATTCCCCTAAACCTAACCTCTGGAATATGGATAAGGGCATAAGATTAATGCTTGCTCCCATATCACATAACGTTTGGCCTAGGAAATTCTCTCCTAAGGCGCAAGGGATTGTAAAGCTCCTCAGATCCTTCAGCTTTGGGGGAAGCTTTTGTTGCAAAACGGCACTGCATTCTTTAGACAATGCTACTGTTTCAAACTCTCCTAACCTACATTTCTTGGACAAAATATCCTTCATGAATTTAACGTAGTTGAGCATCTATTTCAAGGATTCAGCAAAAAGGATGTTGATATGCAATTTCTTGAAAACTTCCAAGAATTTCTTACATTGCTTATCCATCTTATGCTTGATTTGCCTACTAGGAAAATGTAAAGGATGTACATAAGGCCTATTAATTACCTTCTTGTCCTCAGCTTTCTTTTGGATAATTTCTTCATCCTTTATAATTTCCTTTTACTTTTTCTTAACGTCTACCTCCTTGTGGACTATTTCTTCATGGTCTTGGCTCTTGGCCACTCCATCCTCCAACAATCTAGTCTTTGGATTTCCCTCAATGTTCTTGCCACTTCTCAATGAGATGACCTTACAGTCCTCATTTGAGGCACCCTTCAGATTATTAACAGTGTTACTTGGGAAGGTGTCTGAGGGCCTATTGTTGATGGCGTTAGCCAACTGTCCCACTTGCATTTCCAATGCTCTCATTGAAGCTGTTTGGCTTTGAATCATCAAATCATTCTTTGATAAGTAAGCATCAGTCCTTGCCATGTAGAAGTCGGTCTTGTTGATAAAAGCATCATTCTTAGCCATCAACTGCATGAACATATCCTCCAATGTAAGCTTCCGGTCTTGCATTGGTTGTCTTGGATAGGCTGGGAATCCAGGAGGGCTGTACTGGCGTTCATTTCCAGGAGCATTAAAGGAGGACGAGGGTCCTTGGTTGTCCCTCCATAAGAAATTTGGATGGTTCCTCCATCCAAGATTATATTGGCCAGTTTACGGGTTGTTTTGTTGTGGCCTATAATTGCCGACATATTGCACACTTTCTGTAAGAGAAGGGCATCTGTCACTCGAATGAGTGTCTCCGCACCTTTCACACAGAACAAATGGGCTCTAGTGTGAATTCTGATCCATACTATCTATCCTACTTGTTGCTGCTGCCATCTGAGCAGATAGCAAGGTTAACGCATCTACTTCATGCACTCCAACTACCCTCCATGGAGTGTTTCTTGCTGCTAGCCATTGGTAGCTATTAGCAGCTAATTCCTCCAAAAGCTAGAAGGCCTCATTAAAATATTTGCTGAGTAAAGAGCCTCCAACTACAACATTAACAATTGGGCGATGGTGCAGTAGCAGGCCCTTATGAAATGAGTAGATTTAGTGCCAAGATAGTATTCCGTAATGTGGACACCTTCTCAGTAAATCCTTGTACCTTTCTCAGGCTTCATGCAAGGATTCTAACTCAATCTGAGCGAATGATGTAAAATCATTTACCATCTCTGTAGTCTTGGCAGGGGAGAAGTACTTATTAAAAAATTTAGTACATATCTCTGCCCAGGTTGTAATGGATCCTGCTGGAAGAGAGTGCAACCAGCTTTTGGCTCCATCCCTTAAAGAGAAAGGGAAAAGCTTTAGGCGAATAGCATCATCGGATACTCCATTATGCCTAAAAGTATTGCAATTCTCTAGGAAGTTTGAGAGATGTGTGTTGGGATCCTCATTAGATAAGCTGCCAAACTATACAGAAGTTTAGATCATTTGAATGATCGTCGGCTTTGTCTCGAAATTATTAGCCCATATGATAGGACGTCTGATACTAGAATGCAAATTATCCATTTGAGGAGTTGCAAACTCCCTCAATGGCCTTGTGCGACTTTTGTCCTCCACCTCATGCGTAGCGGCTTCTTCTGCCATCTTATATTTACCTAAAATAATTTAAAAAATAATGAATTAAATCAATAGGCACAAACAGAAACTTGAACTAGAGTTACCTAAACTCGTTGTTAATATTAGCTCTATTGAATTTAATCTGTTGTCCCCGACAACGACGCCAAAAACTTTTTCGCTCTTTTGCTTACTACAAGTGCACGGATCGCACTTGTAGTGTAGCTAGGAGTCAGATATCATTCCCACGAGGACAATGGTTAAAACCAGTGCTAAATATAAACCAATAACTCAAGTATTTCTATTCAAAGACATATAAATTGAGAAAGAGCATGCAAATTAATTAAAAGATCTTAAAAACTATAAAATTGGATTAAGTTGATGATTAGAGAATAGGGAATTATTTTTTACCTACTATTTTTATTGATAATAAGTAATCCTTACGAGCAATATAAATGAAATGGTTAGGTTAGCTTGGGAATCTAAATTAGTTAAAAGCCTATGTCTAGGTCAATTAACCATGCTTCCATTACCTAATTCACTATGTGTCCATGAGAATTAGTGTAAATCCACTCATTAAGATTTATTCCCAATCAATTAAGCACATATGATCTTAAACCAATTAACGAATTAAGAATTGAGAATTAGTGTCTATCCTATTAACGAATCATCGCATCTAAACCAATTAAATGAAATAGAACATGCATCAATCATACATATGATCTTAAATTCAAATTCCTATGTCTAGGTTCATTAGATTTTAACAAATCAATTGAACGCTGATCAGACTATCAAAGCATTAAGCACTATATGATTGAACAAAAAACAAATCATATATATAAACTCAAAGGATTACAAGATTAATCAATATCCATAGGAGGATTCAAAGAAAAACCTTATAAATAGCTTAGCCAGCCACGAACCCTACGAAAATATCACAATAAATCATGTTCATGGAGATGGAAAGAGAGGAAAGTGAAGGAAAGAGAAGAGAAAGCTCAATCGGATGATCCTTCAAGCTCCAATCCTCCTCCAAGGTGAAGATGACATTCAATCTTAGTCACTTTTGCTTCTTATCAGCGTAAAATATAAAACCCTGGCCACAGCTTTCTAAAAATAACCTAACTCCCTATAGAAAATTAATGCAATAGCATTTATATGGCTCAGAAAATAGAGTAACACCACAACATTCAACTTCCTATGCCACGACGTGTTACATTTTTGGTTAGGGACGTCGCGACATTCATTCTTTTGCACCGCGACGTTCAAAATGCGTAGCTCTCTGCTTGAACAGGAGAATGTCTCACCCCGCGACATTCACATGCCACGCCGCAGCATGACAAGCTGATCCTTGATCTTGGATTTCTCTTGCAAAGCTGGTCCAAATCTTCTAAATTTCACTTAGTTGGAACCCTACCTACCATAGAGAAATCATCAATTCATTAACCAATGCAAATGTACTCAATCTATCAAAGAATCGGAAACATTTTCTCAGAATCATGATGGAAGACATTGAAATTGAATTATATGAATATGAAGCTAAACTCTTCTATACATGCATCAAAACAGGGACTAAATAATTAATAAGGCACAGATATGGGGCACAAATAACTACAATTTGTGGAGTTATCACTTAACTTTTGCTTAGGCTGCCCTTGCGGGTTTTTGACCTAATGGGCCCCTTTTTTTTCTCTTCCCTTTTTTTTAGGCATAGAACTTTTTGACTGCATCAGCATTCGTCAGTCTTGGCAATTCATTTCCATCCATATCTGTTAAGATTAAGGCTCCTCCAGAGAATACCTGCTTAACGATATAATGCCCCTCATAACTCGGTGCCCATTTGCCTTAGGCATCTTCTTGGTTTGGAAGTTTTTTCTTTAATACCAAGTCACCTGCTTAGAACTCCTTAGGGCGTACTTCCTTGTTGAAAGCTCTTGCCATTCTTCTTTGGTACAGTTGCCCATGACAAATAGCTTTCAATCGTTTTTCTTCAATCATGTTTAACTGCTCATACCGAGTATTTACCCATTCTGCCTCTTCTAACTCAGCTTCCGTTAACATTCTCAAGGATGGGATTTCGACCTCTATGGGGGAAACTGCTTCCATTCCATATACCAAGGAAAATGGTGTTGCCCCAGTGCTAGATCAGATATTAGTGCGATAAGCGTGGAGAGCATACGGGAGCATCTCATGCCATTCTCTGTAGTTAACCACCATTTTAGCTACTATCTTCTTAATATTCTTGTTTTCCGTTTTTACTGCACCATTCATCTAAGGTCTGTAAGGAGCATAATTGTGATGTTTAATCTTAAACCTCTCGCACAGACTCTTAATTTCTGTGCTATTGAGATTTGGGACATTATCTGTGATAATCCTTGCCAAAATTCCATATCGACAGATGACGTTTGCCCTTAAGAACTTGAGAACAACCTTTTAAGTGACCTTGGCATAGGAGGCAGCCTCTACCCACTTAGTGAAGTAATCAATTGCTACTAGGATAAACCTATGGCCATTAGCAGCCTTTGGATTTAATGGCCCAATAACATCGATTCCCTACATTGAAAAAGGTCAGGGTGCCACCATATTATGCAATGGAACGGGAGGTGCATTAATGCGGTCAGAGTATGCTTGGCATTTATGATACTTCCGAATATATTCTATACAATCAGACTCTATAGTAGACCAATAATAGCCATATCATAGAATTTGACAAGCCATCATGATACCGTTGGCATGTGTTCCGCAAATCCCTTCATAAACCTCAGTTAAAATGATGAGAGCCTCCTTCGCTTCTATACATCTAAGGAGCGTACCATCATAGTTCCTTTTGTACAGTACCTCCACATTAAAAAAGAAAGCCATGGAGAGCTGACGGATGATCTTTTTGTTTGTCTCATTTGCTCCTGATGGGTATTTTATGAATTTAATGTACTGCTTAATATCATGGAACCAAGGTTGACCGTCTTTTTCTTCCTCAACATTAGAATAATAAACTGGTTCTCTTTGTATCCTAACTCAGATAGGCCATACATTAGCACAAATATTCAGATTGGTCATTACAGCTAAAGTAGCCAGAGCATTTGTGAATTAGTTCTTATCTCGGGTCAAGTGCGAAAAGGTGATCCCTTCAAACTTCTCGACCAACTGCATCAAATATTTCTGGTATGGAGTCAACTTTGGATCCTTAGTCTGTCATTCCCCATGTTGGGAATTGCAGATCAAAAGTCTCGCAGCGGAATAATAGAATTCCCTCACAGGATCCATGCGAAAAAGTCCATAATCCAAGTTTTTAAAAATTACCTCTTGAAGCGTGACAATCACAAGCGAGGTGAATCACCAACACCGTAATAATGACGATGTCTCTACGGTATCCACACAAACAGACTTGCAAAAGGGAGTCACGCCTCTATTTTTGTAGTGCTAGCTGCGAAGAGAGGAGAAGAAGACCTCACTATCTCTCACTCACTTTCTATAGGTGCGGCTAGGGTTGTGTTGTAACCTAGTAGCAGCCCCCTTAGCAGTACTATTTATAATAGTGGCTGCCTTAAGTGAGTGTGAGTAGTAGCAAGGTAAGCTGTGCAACCCTAAACCCATCTGTCATGAGTTAGGCCCACAATTGAATCCGAGTCCAACTTGGATCCTTATTGCTCCAATCTAGTCTGTTCTAAGTGTGCGACCCTGCAGGTTCTCATGATGTTGGTAGTAATATTAAAATCTCATTTTAATATTACAAACAGTGAGCGGTATCTAGCAACACATCACTGCTACCCAAGTAATGAGAATGTCAGTGATTTGACATAACCTATCTGTGACCAATGTTTTCGTGTAATTTAGTCCCTTTGTCCAGATATCCAGATTGATCACAAGGCATGGAATGTGTCACCCTTGTTTAGTTCAATCTTCAGTTTCCTGATTCCTGAGTAGACATAGTAATAACAAATGAGATCAATATCTCATACTGACTCATTTGAGCATGGCCATGCATTTCGTAGTCTCACTCAATCAGGGGGCCCGAAGATATCACTCCTGTTATGTAGGAGGGACAAATCCCATCTAGGTCACTCACATCCCTCCACATGTATCACGGTATGTCTAATAACCAACTTTATAATCATCTTGTTACAGATGACGTTTGATGGCATTAAAACACACAACTCCTCATGTAGGAATCGTAGTGATTTTAGGTCAAAGGACCACATACACCATTATCACTATGAGAATCGCTTATGACACTCACGTAACGATCCACGTAGCGTTCTCATGGCGGGTCTGTCCAATACATCATTACTCTAATATGTATCCATGTGTAGACTTGATATCTCATATCCATGACCCGTGAGATGTGGTCATCAGTCTACGCACGTACTAGTCTCAATGCATTATCGTTGTCCTATTTGACAATAATACTTGAATAGGGACATTTTAAGGATAGTGCTCTATCCAATAAGATCTCACGATCAAGTCATCCACTTGATGTCCTATGGTATCAAACTTACTATTCTAAGGACTTTATTATGTCTACCAAAAATAACACAATAAATGAAATGCCTCATATATCAAAAAATAGCATAATATAATGTATGTAAACACAGACAAAATGTATTGGTCTCTAGGGCATACACCAACAATCTCCCACTTGTACTAGAGCCAATCAGACATATTTCTAATGCCTAAAGACCTAGTGTGCCCTCATGCTTCTGCTGTGCAAGAGGCTTCGTCAGTGGATCAGCAATGTTATCATCTGTAGGTACTCTGCATATTTTCACATCTCCTTTATCGATGATTTCTCGAATGAGATGGAAGCGCCTAAGTATATGTTTTGATCGCTGGTGAGATCTGGGCTCCTTAGCTTGTGCAATGGCTCCATTATTATCACAATAGAGGTCCACTGGGTCCACAATGCTAGGAACTACACCAAGCTCAATAATGAACTTTCTAATCCAAACGGCCTCCTTTCTTGCTGCATTGGAGGCAAAGCAATATACTCACCTACGTGGTAGAATCGCCGACTGTCTCTTGCTTTGAACTCTTCCAGCTCACAGCCCCACCATTCAGGCAATAAACAAAACCCGATTGCGATCTGGAGTCGTCTTTATCGGTTTGGAAGCTAGCATCAGTGTAACCCTTTACAACTAGTTCCTCCTCAGCTCTATATACCAAGAACGAATCCTTAGTCCTTCTCAAGTAATTAAGGATGTTCTTGACAGCATTCCATTGACTTTCACCTGGATCAGACTGGTACCTGCTTGTCATGCTCAAAGCATACGAGATATCTGGTCGAGTACATAACATGGCATACATGATAGATCCAATTGCAGATGCATATGGAATCTTACTCATGCGATCCCTCTCATCCTGGGTGGAAGGGGATTGAGCCTTAGATAGGCTTATACCATGCGACATAGGCAAGAGTCCTTTCTTGGATTCATGCATGTTAAATTGTCTTAACACTTTGTCTATGTATGTACTCTGACTTAGGCCAAGCAATCTCTGCGATCTATCTCTATAGATCCTTATACCTAATACATAGGTGGCTTCGCCTACGTCCTTCATAGAAAAGCACTTCCCTAACCAAGTCTTTACAGACTGTAGGGTAGGGATGTCATTTCCAATTAGTAGTATGTTATCTACATACAATACTAAAAAGACAACTATGCTCCCACTAACCTTCTTGTAGACACAAGATTCTTCTTCATTCTTGATGAAACCAAACTATTTGATGGTATCATCAAAACGAAGATTCCAGCTTCTGGAAGCTTGCTTCAATCCATAAATAGATCGTTGCAACTTGCATACCTTTCTAGCATCCTGTGGAGTGGCAAAACCCTCAGGTTGTGTCATGTACACATCCTCGAGAAGATTTCCATTAAGGAAAGCAGTTTTGACATCCATTTGCCAGATTTCATAATCATGGTATGCTGCAATAACAAGCAAGATCCGAATGGATTTAAGCATCGCAACTGGGGAAAAAGTTTCATCATAGTCTATACCATGAATTTGCTTGAAACCTTTAGCCACTAATCGCGCCTTAAAGGTATGCACATTACCATCCATGTCGATTTTCTTCTTAAAAACCCACTTGCACCCAATGGGTTTTACCCCTTCAGGTGGGTCAACCAAGGTCCATACCTGGTTGGCATACATAGATTCCATTTCAGATCTCATGGCCTAAAGCCTTTTTTCAAATTCTGGGTCAATAATGGCTTCCTGGTAAGTCACAGGCTCATCTTGATCCATGAGCAATACGTCACCTTGTTGAGTCATGAGAAATCCATATCTCTCTGGTTGACGACGTATCTTGTTAGACCTACGCGGGTCTTGTGCTACTAGAGCAGATTGTGGTTCCACAATGATATGTGGAGGCTGCTCTATTTCCACCATTGGTTCGCTGCTACTCTGTGAACTTTGAATTTCTTCAAGTTCTACTTTCCTCCCACTGATTCCTTTGGAGATAAACTCCTTTTCTAGGAATACAGCAATCCATGCGACAAACACTTTGCCCTCGGTAGGATTATAGAAATAGTATCCCTTGGTTTCCTTAGGATACCCCACAAAGAAGCATTTATCTGATTTTGGGTCAAGCTTGTCAGAAACTTGATGTTTCACATAAGCTTCGCAACCCCAAATCTTCATAAAAGACATACTAGGTCGTCTCCCAATCCACATCTCATATGGTGTTTGTTGAACCGTCTTAGATGGAACACGGTTAATTGTGAAAGCTGCTGTTATTACAGCATGTTCCCAGAAGGAGCCTGGAAGGTCTGCATGACTCATCATGGATCGGACCATGTCCAACAAGGTCCGGTTCCTCCTTTCAGAAACACCATTCCATTGTAGTGTTCCAGGAGGAGTGAGTTGAGATATTATCCCACACTCTTTCAGATGATCTCAAACTGTTGGCTTAAGTATTCACCTCCTCGATCTGATCGAAGGATTTTAATACTCTTGCCAAGTTAGTTTTGTACTTCATTCTTGAACTCTTTGAACTTTTCAAAGGATTCTGATTTGTGCTTCATAAGATATACAAATCCATATCTACTGAAATCATCAGTAAATGTAATGAAATACTGAAAACCACCTCTAGCTAGTGTGTTTAGTGGCCCACATACATCACTATGTATAAGGCCTAAAAGATCACTAGCCCTTTCACTTTGTCCAGTGAATGGGGCCTTAGTCATCTTTCCCAATAAACAAGATTCACATGTTTCATATGATTCATAATCAAACGAGTCCAAGAATCCATCTTTATGGAGTTTGAAAATGCGGTTCTCATTTATGTGGCCCAAACGACAATACCAAAGATAAGTCGGGTTCATATCATTTGACTTGAACATCTTTGTATTTACGTTATAAATGGGCGTTTCGAGATCAAGGACATAAAGTCCATTACTCAAATGTGCATTACCATAGAAAATATCATTAATATAAATTGAACAACATTTGTTCTTTATTATAAAAGTAAAACCTTTCTTGTCCAAACAAGAAACAGAAATGATATTCCTGCTAATAGCAGGCACAAAATAACAATTATCCAATTCAATTACAAGCCCAGTGGGCAAAGCTAATGAATAAGTCCCTATGGCTAATGCAGCAACCTTTGCTCCATTTCCCACTCATAGGTCGACTTCGCCCTTAGTCAATGGTCTATTGCTCTTTAGATCCTGCACATTTATACAAATGTGAGATCCACATCCAGTATCTAATACCCATGATGCAGAAGTAGATAAATTGACTTCTATAACAAAAATACCTGAAGTGGAAGTCTCACTTCCCTTCTTCTTCTTGAGCTCCTCTAGGTACTTGGCACAGTTCCTCTTCCAATGTCCGGTCTGACCGCAATGGAAACATGTACCTTCCTTAGCCATTCCACCCACAGGTTTCAAGCTTGAAGTGCTAGGCTTGGACTTTTCCTTGCCCTTGCCCTTACCCTTCCACTTGTCTTGGGGCTTTTTCTGCTGTTTCTTACCCTTATTCTTATGGACCATCATTATGGCCTTTCCTTTGCCTTTGTTTATGTTCTGCTCAGCAGTTCTCAACATGTTTAGCAGCTCTGGTAGTGATTTGTCAATTTCATTCATGTTGTAGTTCATGACAAATTGACTAAAACTCTCCGGCAACGATTGCAGGACTAAGTCAGTGGCCAACTCTTGGCCCATAGGAAAACTGAGTCTCTCAAGGTTTTCAATGTACCCAATCATCTTGAGTACACGAGCACCAACAGGGCTTCCCTCTACCAGCTTGCACTGAAAGAGTGCTTTAGAGACCTCATATCTCTCATGTCTAGCCTGCTCTTGATAAAGCCTTTTAAGGTGTGCGATCATATCGTAGGCTTCCATGTTCTCGTGTTGCTTTTGGAGCCCAGAGTTCATGGTGGCTAGCATTAGACATCCAATGTCCAAGGCATCATCTTGATGCTTCTTATAAGCATCTCTTTCAGCTCTAGGGGCATTAGCAAAGCAGTGGCTCAGAATAGGTGTTCTAAAACATACAGCTTTTTCTCTTGCTTGAGGACAATCCTCAAGTTCCTGTACCAGTCTAGGAAATTTGTCCCAGACAACTTGTCCTTCTCAAGGACCGATCGCAATGATAAGTTACTTGATGTGTTTGTTGCCATGGTAATCTATCAACAGAAATATGCAAAATATAAGTATTATGCTATAAACATATTTAACAAGGTCTTTTAATTAAATACGCCTCCCACTATTTTATTCAAATCAATGACCCTCAGCATTGACTCGGAAAATCCCATTGAAAGATTTCCTAGTGGGCCAAGATCCATATTTCACCTAGTTTTGAGTCAGCTTTGGCTGATCGCCCAAAATTTAGTTATTTAGGTAGGAAACTCTTTCCAATTACATCACATGCAACTCTTAGATAGTTGGCTGAATAACACTTATTCTAATCCATCTAATGGACTAAAGCCCAACTTCATGCCTCTAAGCCTTCAATCCTATTGAAATGGCCTAGTTAAGTCAAACCCAATGGTTGACATTTGGATATTACTATTATCCTATCGCATCTTACTAATATAGATAAAGGCACCCTGCTTTGGCAGACCTACAGTTGATCGATATTAGTCTTGATGAGTGTCACGCATTGGAAGGCATCACATAATGACTTAATATTTTCTTTGAGGGAATTTTATTATTAGATCTCACCATTTATTAAACTTGTTTAACATATCATAAACATCATCCATGCATCTCATACATATAAAGCATATAATAAATGTGACATGGTTATGGCCTCTAAGAGAGTAGCATTGATTAATGCCAGCTTCACCAAGCGTCTCCCACCAACGTCCTCACTTGATGTCATCTCCTTGTCTCCACATGAAGATTACATTATAGAAACCTCTTTTATATTCGAGGGGAGTTAGATGAGAAGAGAATGTACAATCAGAATGTAGAGAGAAAGGCACGACACACAGGTCGTATTTAAAATAACCAAAATAGTATAAAATAAAGACTAAGGCCATAACCATGCACCATGCATCTCTAAGAATACATAAACATAAAGCAATAATGATTTTGTGAATTATAAAAACAGTTTTGAATATTGCACTTTCGAATATCACACACCACGAAACAGGGTTCGGGCGGCAAATACTGATGGGGATCCCCGCCTGGTCGTCGGGCGGGGGGGGTCAAGGGGAGGCCGCCCCTTGCTGGGTGCAGGGGCAGCGCCCCGGTCCAAAAATTTTCATTCATACACCACCACTGGTTACTTGAACAAAAATTCGAGTCGGACCCCTTCTGCCTCTATGATGGCTAGGGCAACAACACTTGAACGCTTCATGTGCTGCAGGGGTTCCTCACAGCCGTCATCACCTATCCAGAAACAAGGTTTCCAGAATGCGTGAAGACATGAACACTTCATGTCATGAGGAAGCTTCATAGCTGCCGTAAAACAGAAACAAGGTTTCCAAAACCTTGTGTCGTGTTGCTGTGTATATCACACTCATACAGAAAACATGTAGAAACAGAAAGCATTCAAAACAGTTTTCGCAGAATCATACATATCACATATATATATACCAGATAAACGCAAAAATAGAAAGCATTCAAAACGATTTTCATTCATACATATCACACATATATATAAAAAAAACGCAGAAATATATGAACATCTTCATGGTTTCAGAAACATCAACATGTTTCATAAACAACAAATAAAACAGAACACGGTTTCATACATCATTATTTCGATTTCAGAAAAAAAACATATAAAGATCATATCTTTTATCAAAAGAAAGCAACGAATCATGTTATCGCATATAACAAGAAAAGCAGAAAATCGAATCATGGTTTCGCAAGTGGCTCTGATACCACTGTTGGGAATTGCGGATCAAAAGTCTCGCAGCGGAATAATAGAATTCCCTCACAGGATCCATGCGAAAAAGTCCATAATCCGAGTTTTTAAAAATTACCTCTTGAAGCGTGATAATCACAAGCGAGGTGAATCACCAACACCGTAATAGTGACAATGTCTCTGCGGTATCCACACGAACAGACTTGCAAAAGGGAGTCACGCCTCTGTTTTCATAGTGCTAGCTGCGAAGAGAGGAGAAGAAGACCTCACTATCTCTCACTCACTTTCTGTAGGTGCGGCTAGGGTTGTGTTGTAACTGGTAGCAGCGCCCCTTAGCAGTACTATTTATAATAGTGGCTGCCTTAAGTGAGTGTGAGTAGTAGCAAGGTAAGTTGTGCAACCCTAAACCCATCTGTCATGAGTTAGGCCCACAATTGAATCCGAGTCCAACTTGGATCCTTATTGCTCCAATCTAGTCTGTTCTAAGTGTGCGACCCTGCAGGTTCTCATGATGTTAGTAGTAATATTAAAATCTCATTTTAATATTACAAACAGTGAGCAGTATCTAGCAACACATTACTGCTACCCAAGTAATGAGAATGTCAGTGATTTGACATAATCTATCCGTGACCAATGTTTCCGTGTAATTTAGTCCCTTTGTCCAGATATCCAGATTGAACACAAGGCATAGAATGTGTCACCCTTGTTTAGTTCAATCTTCAGTTTCCTGATTCCCGAGTAGACATAGTAATAGCAAATGAGATCAATATCTTATACTGACTCATTTGAGCATGGCCATGCATTTCGTAGTCTCACTCAATCAGGGGCCCCGAAGATATCACTCCTGTTATGTAGGAGGGACAAATCCCATCTAGGTCACTCACATCCCTCCACATGTATCACGGTATGTCTAATAACCAACTTTATAATCATCTTGTTATAGATGACGTTTGATGGCATTAAAACACACAACTCCTCATGTAGGAATCATAGTGATTTCAGGTCAAAGGACCACATACACCATTATCACTATGAGAATCGCTTATGACACTCATGTAACGATCCACGTAGCGTTCTCATGGCGAGTCTGTCTAATACATCATTACTCTAATATGTATCCATGTGTAGACTTGATATCTCATATCCATGACCCGTGAGATGTAGTCATCAGTCTACGCACGTACTAGTCTCAATGCATTATTGTTGTCCTATTTGACAATAATACTTGACTAGGGACATTTTAAGAATAGTCCTCTATCCAACAAGATCTCACGATCAAGTCATCCACTTGATGTCCTATGGTATCAAACTTACTATTCTAAGGACTTTATTATGTCTACCAAAAATAACACAATAAATGAAATGCCTCATATATCAAAAAATAGCATAATATAATGTATGTAAACACAGACAAAATGTATTGGCCTCTAGGGCATACACCAACACCCCATTCACTTAATAGATTATCAGGGCTGAATCTGCATATACCTATAGTTCTTTCACTCATAATTCTATTGTAACCTTCAATCCTTGAGCACACGCTTCATACTCGATAACATTATTGGTGCAATCGAATTCTAACTTGATGGCAACAGGGTATTGCTTCCCACTTGGTGAGGTGACCACTGCCCTTATGCCGCTCCCATACATATTGATTGCTCCATCAAAGTACATCTTCCATATGTCTTCTTCATCTGACTCTTCTTCTTCAACTGCTAAAATATCTCCATCGGGGAACTTAGACATCGCAGGTTGCTTATGATTGAGGGCGTTCTCAACTAAATGATCTGCAATTACGCTCCCTTGGATAGATTTTTAAGTCATGTGCCTTATATCAAACTCAGAAAGAACCACTTGCCACTTGGAGACTCATGTGGAAATATGAGGACTTTCAAATATGTACTTTATCGGGTCCATTCTTGAGATTAACTAAGTTGTATAGTACAACATGTACTGCCTCAACCTTCTTGACGTTCATGCTAGTGCATAACAAGTCTTCTCGATGGCCATGTAGCAGGACTCGCAATCATTGAACTTCTTACTCAAATAGTAGATGGCATGTTCTTTCTTTCTTGCTTTATCATGCCGCCCTAACATTGCTCCCATGAATGTTTGCAATACCATGAAGTACAATATTAAAGGACGGCCAGGTGTAGGTGGCACCAAAATGGGAGGGCTTTGCAAATAAGCTTTTATCTTCTCAAAAGCTTCCTGACAATGTTCATCCCATTCTCCTAGTTATTGTTTCTTTAGTAGCTTGAAGATTAGCTCGCAGGTGCTAGTCAGATTAGCTATGAACCTAGCGATGTAATTCAGCCTCCCAAGAAAGCTTCTTACCTCCTTTTCAGTTTTGGGAGCGGGCATCTCTTGTATTGCTTTGACTTTGTCTGAGTCCACTTTGATCCCTTCCTTGCTAACAACAAACCCAAGCAACTTTCCAGTCGATGCACGAAAAACACATTTTGCTGGGTTTAGTCTCAATTTGTACTTTCTGAGTCTTTCAAATAACTTTTGCAACACTACCACATGGCTTTCTCCTTCTTTGAACTTGGCCACTATGTCATCCACGTATACCTCAATTTCTTTGTGCATCATATCGTGGAACAAAGCAACCAAGGCACGCTAATAGGTGGCCCTAGCATTCTTCAACCCGAATTGCATAACTATGTACCAAAAAGTTCCCCATGCCGTGATGAATGTGGTCTTCTCTTTATCATTTGTATCCATGGGAATCTGATTGTAACCAGAATACCCGTCCATGAAAGAGAATCTATGGTCTCTTGCTGCATTATCAACAAGGACATCAATGTGAGGCAATGAGAAATCATCTTTAGGGCTAGCTTTATTCAAATCTCTATAATTCATACATATCCTGACTTTTCCATCTTTCTTCAGAACGGGGACGATATTTGCTACCCATTCTGGGTGTTTAGATACTTCTAAAAATCCTGCTTCCAATTGCTTGGTGGCTTCCTCCTTGATCTTTAAAGACATTTCAAGGTGCATTCTCCTTAATTTCTACTTTTTTGCCTCAACATTGGGGTATAGCGGAATGTTGTGGGAAGTTATGCTTGGATCGAATCCCGACATATCTCGGTAAGACCAAGCAAATACATCCATGTAGTCTCTGAATAACTTGATCATGCTTTCATGTTCCGAGTTATCCACCAACATTAGCTCCTTCTTGTCTTCATCAGTTCCCATATTGATCATCTATACTTCTTCTTCATTCAGGTTGAAGTCTCTTTCTGACCTTTCTACTAATTTGGCAAACTCCTCAGTGGTGTTCCTATCTTCATCTGAGTCATAGTTATCTATATCCATTATCGAATAAGAATCCATCCCTGAGTTTTCAGGAATCCTTTCATAGGACAATGCCTCTACAAAACCCAAATCCCTTGAAGATTTATTTATGCCAAATTAGAAACTATTGATAAAAACAAAATATGGTAATTAGACAAGGCTAAGAAAGGCGTAAGTTAAAGATAGAAAAGAAACAAAGCAGTGGATCAACTGAGAAACACACAAGTTCATTGCATTGAAAAATTTGATGAAAGATAACATGAACAGAGAATCATACTAAAAAAAACACACAAGTTCATTACATTAAAGCTTCGATAAGAGTTAACATAAATTCAGCATTACAAAAGTCTAAGATAGCATCACGAATAAACAATTACTTTATGGCAATCACATCAATTAACGCCTTAGATCTCCAATTGTTTAAAGGTTTCGAATTGCTAGAAGGATAGATAACATGGTCTTCTCCTGAGTCTTCCTCCACATTGTTAATGATTAGTCGAACTTGATGGTTGGAGGTCCCATTGATAACCTCGGCAAGGACAGGGAATGTCTCATTCAGATGAGAAATCATTTTTTCCACTTCATTCTCCCTTTTTTTTCTCATTGAGAACCAAACCATGCTTCATCATGCTTTCCAAAGATGCCTCATATCCCAGACCATATCTATTCTTGTTCTCCGGCAGGGTGATCATAGACTTGGCTCCTTGCAGCTGAACTCCTAAACCTTTTCTGGCTTGATAACCATTATTGGTCATGATGTGAGTCACAATTTGATGAACATCTTTAGAGGATGACTCATCCTTCTTCGTTTTTGATTCCACCAACTGGAAGCTATGTAAGCAGTTTTCCACCTCTAGCTCTGTGTTTTCAACATAAGGCACCAAAGTAGGCTTCTTCAGTAAGATTTATGCCTCTCCTCAAATGGTAACCAGACATTCGTTTTCAATGTATTTCAGACATTGATGCAAGGTTGAGGGAACAACACTGACAGCATGGATCCATGGTCTCCCTAAAAGCATAGTATATGTAGGCTCAATCTCCATTACTTAAAATAAAACTTGGAAGCAACTTAGGCCTATCTCAAGTGGAAGGGTCACTTCTCCTAGAATTCCTCTTTTCTTCCCATCAAAGGCTCGCACTGTCATTTCTTGAGGCTTCAGGTCTTCTACACTCATAGCTAGTTGGGACAAGGTTGTCCTCGGGAGTACGTTCAAGGCAAAACCCCTATCAATCAAAACTTTTGCAACTACATACCCTTGGCATTTCAAAGTGATATACAATGCACATGGGTTATTCCCTATCGAATGTACCATCTCTTCCTTAGAGAAAGGGATCATGTTGACGTGCCTTACTGGGTCTACCATATTCACTAAGCTTTCTGGGGTAACATCTGGCTTCACATAGCCTTCATTTAGCACTCTCTGCAGTGCTTTGCGATGAGGTTCAAAGTTCATGATGAGTGACAGAAGAGAGATCCGCCTTTTGAACTCGTTGGGTTTTAATCAACATCTTTATCTATTCATTCACACCTTTGCTAGACAAAATTTAAGTTCACGTCTTTACTCTTTTCTTATGATGATCATATGAAAAACTATGGCTATTCATAATCTCTACTAAGAAACAAGTAAAGAGGGGCAACTGTGAACACCCAATTCTGTCTGAGTCCTTAAAACTTTTAATTTAGAAAAAATAAAATAAAAATAAAAAATAATAATTTTTTTTTACACTCACTTCTTTAATGTCTGATCCAGATCAAGTACAACCCAATAGAAAGTATGTTCAGATCCATTTAGCTACTTTGGCCCATTTTGTTTCAAGTTTCCAAAAACAAAAAACAAAAAAAATGGAACAAAGGAAAGGAAGTGACATTGCAGCAGATGGCCAAACCAAAGAGAAAAGACAAAATGCAGGCAAGGAGATAGCAATTAGCCAAATAAACAAAGCCAAAAAGAAGAAGACAAAAGCAATTAGGCCAAAATCCTTTGAGGCAATTGACAAAAGGATGCCTTGATTCAAAAAAAAAAGAGAAGAAAAGAAGCTAATGGCAATCAGAAAAGCCAAAAGAATAAGGCCAAAAAAATAAAAGACAAAACAAATGTTTTTTGTGATGGCAGGAGAAGGAAAACAAGTGCCAACAGAAATTTTTGAAATTAGAGCATCAAAGAGGAAAAGGAATAGTTATCTCCTAAGCAGCTTATGTTGTAGCTCCTCTGCAACAATGGTGAAGTAAAAAAAGATGACACACAAAAATGGAAGGTTGCAGCCCTACAGGAGAAAAGAAAAATGAAGCAAGCCAAAAAAAATAGAGTGGAAAGGACTGGACAAATTTGCTCTCATGCATGCTAAGCCAGAATTTTTGGTGCCTATATAACAAGGAGCAACGTAGAGAAGAGGGTTGGATTTTGGTTGTGGATTGTTCTATACGTTTTCTTTCTTTTTCTTTAGGAAAGAACATTAGGCCATGAACCTAAATTTTGTAAAAACATGTCATCAAATCAAGGACTTGAGATCTTTTTTAACACATCATCAAATCATGAACCTGAAATTTTGTGAAAGTCACCAAGCCAAGGACTTGGATTTTGTACCTCACGGTATTGCAAACATCTATGGGAGCAATGTTAAGGCAGCATGATGAAATAAGAAAGAAAGAACATGCCATCTACTATTTGAGCAAGAAGTTCAATGATTGCGAGTCCCGCTACATGGCCATCGAGAAGACTTGTTGTGCACTAGCATGGACGTCAAGAAGGTTGAGGCAGTACATGTTGTACTATACAACTTAGTTGATCTCAAGAATAGACCCAATAAAGTACATATTTGAAAGTCATCATGTTTCCACACGAGTTTCCAAGTGGTAAGTGGTTCTTTCTGAGTTCGATATAAGGCACATGACTCAGAAATCTATGAAAAAGAGCATAATTGCAGATTATTTAGCTAAAAACCTCCTCAATCACAAGCAACCTATGATGTTTGAATTCCCCGATGGAGATATTTAGCAGTTGAAGAAGAAGGGTTAGATGAAGAAGACATATGGAAGATGTACTTTGATAAAGCAGTCAACATGTATAGGAGCGGCATAGGGGCAGTGGTCACCTCACCAAGTGGGAAGCAATACCCTATCGCCATCAAGTTAGAATTCAATTACACCAATAATGTTACTGAGTATGAAGCGTGTGCTCAAGGATTGAGGGTTGCAATAGAATTGAGAGTGAAAGAACTACAGGTATATGGAGATTCAGTGTTGATAATCTATTAAGTGAACGAGGAATGGCAAACTAAGGATCCAAAGTTGATTCCATACTAGAAATATTTGATGTAGTTGGTCGAGAAGTTTGAAGGGATCACCTTTTCACACTTGACTCGAGATAAGAACTAATTCGCAGATACTCTAGCTACTTTAGCTGTAATAACTAATTTGAATATTCATGCTAATGTACAGCCTATCCGAGTCATGACACAAAGCGAACTAGTTTATTGTTCTAATGTTGAGGAAGAAGAAGACGGCCAGCCCTGGTTCCATGATATTAAGCAATACATTAAATTCATAAAATACCCATCAGGAGCAAATGAGATAAACAAAAAGACCATCTGTCGGCTCTCCATGGCTTTCTTTCTAAACGGGGAAGTACTGTACAAAAAGAACTATGATGGTACGCTCCTTAGATGTATAGAAGCTAAGGAGGCTCTCACAATTTTAACTGAGGTTCATGAAGGGATTTGCGGAACACATGCCAACGGTATCATGATGGCTCGTCAAATTCTATGATATGGTTATTATTGGTCCACTATGGAGTCTGATTGCATAGAGTATGTTCGGAAGTATCATAAATGCCAAGCATATTCTGACCGCATTAATGCACCTCTCGTTCCATTGCATAATATGGTGGTACCCTGGCCTTTTCTAATGTGGGAAATCGATGTTATTGGGCCAATAAATCCAAAGGCTGCCAATGACCATAGGTTTATCCTTATAGCAATTGATTACTTCAACAAGTGGGTAGAGGCTGCCTCCTATGCCAAGGTCACTCAAAAGGTTGTTCTCAAGTTCTTGAGGGCAAACATCATCTGTCGATATGGAATTCCGATAAGGATTATCACAAATAATGCCCTCAATCTCAATAGCGTAGAAATTAAGAGTTTGTGCGAGAGGTTTAAGATCAAGCATCACAATTCTGCTCCTTACAGACTTTAGATGAATGGTGCAGTAGAAGTGGCAAACAAGAATATTAAGAAGAAAGTAGCCTAAATGGTAGTCAACTACAAAGAATGGCATGAGATGCTGCCCTATGCTCTCCACGCTTACTGCACTAATATCTGATCTAGCACTGGGGCAACACCATTTTCCTTGGTATATGGAATGGAAGCAGTTTCCCCCATAGAGGTCGAAATCCCATCCTTGAGGGTGATGATGGAAGTCGAGTTAGAAGAGGCAGAATGGGTAAAGACTTGGTATGAGCAGTTAAACATGATTGAAGAAAAGTGATTGAAAGCTATTTGTCATGGGCAACTGTACCAAAGAAGAATGGCAAGAGCTTTCAACAAGAAAGTACACCCTAGGGAGTTCTAAGCAAGTGACCTGGCATTAAAGAAAAAACTTCCAAACTAAGAAGACGCTAGAGGCAAATGGGCACTGAGTTATGAGGGGCCTTATATCGTTAAGCAGGCATTCTCTGGAGGAGCCTTAATCTAGACAAATATAGATTTAAATGAATTGCCAAGACCGACGAATGTTGATGCAGTTAAAAATTTCTATGCCTAAAAAAAGGGAAGAGAAAAATAGAGAAAAAAAAGGGCCTGTTAGGTCGAAAACTTGTAAGGGCGGCTTAAGCAAAAGTTAGGGCATTTAAATTGGGCAAAAGTTTAAAGTTGACAAAGGCTCTCCTAGAGATGTCACCTGAAAGGCTCACTGGGACAACATAAAGGAAACAAAAAAAATTGGGGCAATTTTAAGTGGTGATGAATTTGTGTTTCAAGCAAAAACTGGGGCAAATTTAAGCAGTGATCAATAGAAGAGAATTCGTGACATTGGCAGTCATTGGTTGTAATGTCCACCTGAGAACTAGGACCTATCTATTGAGAACAAAAGAATCCTAACTGGAGCAATTACCTTTTGCTTTGTCTTTATGTCATCCTTTGTACTCTTTGTCGTTTATAATGCCTTTATGTGTTTGTGAACATTCAAATAAATAGAAATACCTTTCTCTTTCTTTTCTTCTCTCTTATTCTTCTTCTTTCTTTATTCTGTTTCTTTCTTTCATACTTATAAAATCACACAGTTTATTACAAAATGCTTCGATAAAAGGGAATATGAATTTAGTATCATTGATTTAACATTTTGATGGCAATCCTCCAATTAACAAGTTAGATCAATAATGAGTTAGAAGTTTCAAACGAGGGAAGAAAACTAAACCTACTCCTTATGCA
Organism: Ormosia emarginata; assembly: GCA_029884605.1. Lineage (NCBI taxonomy): Eukaryota > Viridiplantae > Streptophyta > Magnoliopsida > Fabales > Fabaceae > Ormosia > Ormosia emarginata. The sequence goes on from JAQQTP010000074.1 coordinate 9,313,844, forward strand.
ATTTGAGAGATCGTGTGCCTGATGAGCAAACTCAGAAGAAAAGATACCCCAATGTTTGAAGATCCCAAAGAATTTGAAACAAGTTGACGAGCCCTAGTTTGCAAGAGCTTGCACCTGAGTTTGATGGATCAAAATTTTTCTAAGAAGCAATTAGCATCGAGTATGTAAGTGAAAGGTTTATGATATGATGTTTTCAATCTATTGACATGATCTTTAGATTTGCAGGAATGAACACTATAACGCCTTTTCATGATCAAAAGACATTAAGCTACAATAACTTATGAAAGTGACATCTCTAGCTTTTACGCCAAGCTTCAAAATGGAAGAACAAGAAAAAGAAAAAAAAAGAAAAAAAAGAAAAAAAAATTCAGGACACTAAATACCCAATGTCTTTTAAATTTTGGGTCAAGCCCATTGTTTTTTTAAATTTCGGGATGCCAGATGTCTATTACTTTTTAAATTTCGGGACGCCAGATGCCCATTGTTTTTTTAAATTTCGGGATGCCAGATGCCCATTACCTTTTAAATTTTGGGACACTAGATGCCCATTGCCTTTTAAAATTCGGGATGCCAGATGCCCATTGCCTTTTAATTTCAAGATTCCAGATGCTCATTGCCTTTTAATTTCGGGATGCCAGATGCTTATTGTCGTTTAAAATTTTGGGATGCCAGATGCCCATTGTCTTTTAATTTCGGGATGCCAGATGCCCATTGCCTTTTAATTTCGGGATGCCAGATGCCCACTGTCTTTTGAATCCCGGGCCAAGCCCACTGTCTTTAAATTCTGGGTCAAGCCCATTGTCTTGGGCCAAGCCCATTGCCTTTTACAATTCCGATTCACAAGGTCACCCACGTAATTTAAATTCCAAAAAAAAAATCTTTTTCAAGTAAATGTCAATTGAGCAGTGATAGCTTGTTGACAATGTGATGAAGTCTCTAGCTTTATGCTACGCTTCACCCTGGTAGGATTAACGATGTTGCCGCGATAGCTCATAAATCCGCCTTTTGAACTCATTTGGTTTTAATCAACATCTTTATCTATTCATTCACACCTTTGCCAGACAAAATTTAAGTTCACGTCTTTACTCGTTTCTTATGACGATCATATGAAAAACTACGGTTATTCATAATCTCTACTAAGAAACAAGTAAAAATGGGCAACTGTGAATACTCAATTTTGTCCGAGTCCTTAAAACTTTTAATTTAGAAAAAATAATAAATAATAAAAGATTCAAACCTCGACGATTCGAACCTTTTTCTAAACATAAAAAAAAAGCAAACAAGTTTTCAAAATAAAAGTCTTTTTAAAATTAAAAACAACCAACCCCCCTTATTTTCTAAAGAACGACGTGACTTTGAATTTCTCATTACATCCGAGGATACATAGGAGCAGAATTTCTATTCTGTCAAGCCAAAATTAAATTTTCCTAATTTATTTGTTAGTTTAGTTTATCTTTTAATAAAAGGGGAAAACAAGTATTTTTAAGAGTTATAAAAATTGTGCACAATTGATTTAGGGTAACCATCTTAGGACGAATGCATCAGGGGTGCTATGAGGTTAAGTCTCCACCCTTCCCTGTGCATAATTGGGCTCCTAGAGTTGAGTTTTTAACAATAGACCATCTTTCTTAGTTTTTCCAATTTTTTCTAAGAAGAAAATAAAATTGGTGGCAATTCCTAAATTTTTTAATTTAAGTCGTTATCCCGCCGCTATCTCGGTCACGACAGATAGCGATTCCATTAGGGCAAATCTTTTGGTCACTAAGACGAGTTTTTTCCATATTCAATTTAGTCTTAGATTGGGACAAATTTCTCTTTAGTTCAATTTGGCCTTACACTAGGATAAGTTTCTACCATGTTTGATTCGACTCTAAACTAGGGCAATTTCTCTTTTCCCTGATTCATTTTAATCTACACTCAGGTAAATCTTTTGGTCACTAGGGCGAATTTTTGCCCTATTCAATTCAGTCCTAGACTGGGGCAAAATTCTCTTTAGTTCAACTTGTCTTGGTGTAGATGCTCAGTAGAATGAAATCTTTGGCCATAAATCAAACTAATTCGTATTAGGGTAACACCACTTTGAATCTCATACCATTGTTTGTGTCTTTTTCCATATGTTCATTATTTGTAAATATCCTTTGTATAGTCAAACTTCCAAAACCAATCTGGAAGTTGTTCACTTCTTTCCTATTGTACTTTTGAATTCATGTCTATCTATTACGTAATACTTCAGGTAAGGTGAACATGAGTACAACACAATGATGTGACCATCTATTGGTAACTTCCTGATGAACAATTCAGACTAAAAAGAACTTGTAAGTTCCAATTGAAGGGGAAATGTTATCTCAAGGGATGACCTAGAAATAAGAGGTACCCGAGCAAAATAGAAAAGAGCTCGTTAGACTGAAAACCCGAAAAGGCAGTTTAAGCAAAAGTTATGGCAAATAAATTGGAATAACTTAAATTGGGGCAATTTTCTTTGGCAACTTTGATTGCATTCAATTGGCCATACTGAGGAAAAAATTCTGAAGGACTAAGGAGAATATATGTTGAAGGAAGTAAACAATAGAGACAACATTTGAGTTCTCAAGAAGTTACAAAGAATCAATTGGATGAGGGACAAAGTTAAATACTGGGGCAAAATTTTCTCGCAAGGACTTAGTAGCTCCAAGCAAGGGTTCGTAACAAAGGATGATCATCCCACTTCTCGAAAGAAGAGTTAAGAGCAAAAAACAGGAAAATAAGAATAAAAAAGAGAAAGTAAAAGAAGAAGAAGAATGAGAGAAAGTATGGATAAATAGGATCGAGGTTATCAGGTCCAACGGGTAAAAGTACATGAACAAGGGTTTGATTGGTCAAAGCTTTCTAGAGTTGTCGTTGGATCAAATGTCTTTTAATAAAAAGAAAAAAAATGGAAGCAAAAAAAGAAAGGATATTTTCGGGCCGTAGTAGCCCATTGCCTTTTAATTTTGGGTCGCAGTAACCCATTGCCTTTTAATTTTTGGGCTGCAATAGCCTATTGCCATTTAATTTTTGGGTCGCAGTAGCCCATTGCCATTTAATTTTCGGGTCGTAGTAGCCTATTGTCATTTAATTTTCGGGCCGCAGTAGCCCATTGCCATTTAATTTTAGGGCCGTAGTAGTCCATTGCCATTTAATTTTCAGGTCGCAGTAGCTCATTGCCTTTTATTTTCGGGCCACAGTAGCCCATTGCCTTTTAATTTCGAGTCGCAGTAGCCCATTGCCTTTTGGTACACAGTTGCCCATTGCCTTTTAATTTTTGGGCCGTAGTTGCCCACTACCTTTTACATTCTCACGTCGTTTAAAAAAAAACTCTTTTTCAATAAACATCAATTGAGCTGCAATAACTCATTGACAAGGCGATGACGTCTCTGGCTTCATGTTGAGCTTCACCCTGGTAAGATTAACGACGTTGCGATAACTCTTACATCCATGTTTGAGCTCACTAGTTTTCTTAATTAGCATCTTTGCCTTGTTTGCTCCATCATCCTATGTATTGCCAAACAAAATTTAAGTTCATGTATTTACTCATTTCTTACAACGATAATACGAAAAACTATAGTCATACATATTCTCTTGTAAGTAACAAGTAAAGAAGGGCAACTGTGAACACCCAATTTTGTCCGGGTACGATTTTAATTTAAAAAAATAATAATAACACTAATAAGTGTTCTTTTTTCTTTTGGCTCTTTTTTTTATTTCTGACTTAAATCAAGGCCAACCCAATAGAAATATATTCAGATACATTTAACTACCTTAGCCCATTTGTCTTGAGTTCTAACATTAAAAAAAAAAGTTAACATTGGGTAGCAATCAGTAAATTAACAAAGCCAAAAAGAAAAGACAAAAGTATGTTTTTGTGGAAAAAGAAAAGTGTGATGCTGAGGTTTTTCAAAATGAAACACAAAAAGGGAAGGCAACAACAAAATAAGGAAAAAGCATGGAGCAGGAAATGGGAAGAAAAAGAGGTATGGGGTAGAGAAATGGAACATGAGAAAGGAAATCAGAAAAAGACCTCGTATACTTATGCAGCCCATGCTTGACGGTATTTTGGGTTTATAAAAATGAAACATAATTGGTGCAAAAAGGGGGGTTTCACATCCGAAAAGTAGAGAACAGAGAGAGGGACAGGGGTGTTCTTCTCATCAAGATTCTAGAAAATCCAAAATCCATTTTTCTTTCTCCATTCACGAAGCCTTTATCCTCTCCCCATAACCATTACAAACCTCCAGTAACCACCAGGAAGACCATCAACACACTATAACCATAAACACCCAACCTCACACTAACTTTTCATCACCTCTGCCAACCCTTCATCCATCCATATCGTGACCTCTCACCACTCAAACAGCATCCCTTTGCAACCTTCTCCACTTCACCGTGACCAGCCTTGACCCAACCACCATATCGTCATCTCCATCAAGCCACCACGTAGAACTCCTAAAACAGCCCTCACCTCCGTGAAACCGAGAAGATCTGCCTGAAACCGCGACCCACACTCCACCTTGCTCTTTCACTCACCGATCTAAACCGCTGGAGCTTCAACATCACCGAGCCATCCTCCTCTAGCAGACTCGAACCAGGACCATGAACCCAGACCGAACCACACCACCGCACCGCGAACCAGATCCAAGCCAAGCACCTCCGTGTCTCACCGCAAGCTCAGCCACAGCCGCCGCTCCCACCAGATTTGTAGCTGCTCCGCCTCGTCACCACCGCGTCGTCGCGTGGACCACTGACCACATTGCCCTTATTTCTGGTGCTGCACCATTTGTTTCTTTATCTTACTTTTATATGTTTTTTTAATTTATTTATTTTTAATTGGGTTTTGTTTGTTGAAGAAATGGGGTATCAGTTTGTAAAAGCAATATGCTGAAATAGGGTTGTTGGGCTTAATGGGCTACGCTACCTTTAGTAATAGGTGAAGAAAGTTTCTATTTTTTTGTGTTTGCTTTAGTTCTTTTAAATAATAATAATAATAATAATAATAATAATAATAATTAAAAAAAAACGTGAAAGTTAAAAAATGATAAAAATGAGAAAGTATAAAAAAATAAAAAATAAAATTGAACCTTGTTAAGAAAAAATAAAATGGGATTAGCTGAGTTGTAACAGCTTGTTAATCCTATTTTTTTAGAATCATCTAAGTTGTGACAGCGTGATGATTCATTCTTTTAAAAAAACGTTAGAAAAAAAATCAAATGAATTTTCAAGACAAAAAATCTTTTTTCAAAATTAAAAATAATCAACCCACAAGTTTCTTCTAAAGAACAACATGGCTTTGAATTCCTCATTGCATCCGAGGATACGTAGGAGTAAAATCTCTATTTTGTCAAGCCAAAATTAATTTTTTATAATTTATACATTGATTTCTTTTCTTTCTTTTAAATAGGGGGAAAACAAATATTTTTAAGAGTTATCAAAATTTACACAATTGATTTAAGGTAATCGTCATGGATGCATCAGGGATATTATGGGGTTAAGTCTCCACCCTTCCTTGTGCATAATCAGACTCCTGAACCTAAGTTTTTGAATGTAGACCATTTTTCTCAAGTTTTTCTAATTTTTCCTAATAAAAATAGAACTGGTGACAACTCTTTACTTTTAATTATTTTTCGCCGCGCCGCGATCTTGGTCGCGACATCTGAAATTGAAACTAAACCTAAGAATATAAATATAAATAACACTACAATTATGACTAATAATACTAAAACTGAATATAAGAATACAAATAACACTGCAAACATGACTGATACTATGACTATTAAGACTCTTAAGGAACTTGATACACTTTATGTGAATTACTAACATTTATGCATTCATTATCCTGATTTAAATGCTGATTTTGAATTGAAATCTGGATTGATACACTTGCTGCCAAAGTTCCATGGACTTGCAGGTGAAGACCCCCACAAGCACTAGAAGGAGTTCCATGTGTTGTGCTCAACAATGAAACCACAAGGCATTCCTGAATAACACATTAAATTGAGAGCTTTTCATTTTCATTAGATGGAGCAACTAAGGATTGGCTATATTACTTACAGTCAGCTACCATAACATGTTGGAATGATATGAAGAAGTTGTTCCCTGCTTCCAGAGCTACTGCCATTAGGAAGAATATATATGGCATAAGGCAGATATCAAGATAAACTTTTCATGAGTATTATAAGAGATTCGAGAAGTTATGTGCAAGCTATCCTCATCACCAGATTAGTGACCAATTGTTAATCCAGTATTTCTATAAGGGACTTTTACCCATAGATAGAAGCATGATAGATGTTGCCTCTGGAGGAGCTTTAGTGAAAAAAAACCCTACTGCAGTAAGAGATTTAATAGCTAACATGGCAGCAAATGCATAACAATTTGGCACATCAGTCATTACCTCAACTGGAGGAGTCAATGAAGTAAGTGTTTCTGATGTTGATCAACAGAGATTTGAGAACAAATTAAAGGAGCTGACCTTTTTGGTTAGGCAACTAACATTGGAACAAAAACAAATTCAATCCCCAACAAAAACTTTATGGAATTTGTTCCTTGTCAGATCACCTAACAGACCAATGTCCTGCACTCCAAGAAAGCAGTGAAGCAGTGGCTAACATCTTTCCTAGAAGACCAAACCAGCAGCAGCCAAAGTATGACCCTTATTTTAACACATATAACCCCGGATGGAGAGATCATCTCAATTTGCAGTATAGCAACAATTCTGGCTAACTTCAGCAACAGCAGCAGCAAACCAGTTATAATACAGTAGGCCCGAGTAAGCAACAATTTTAACAACCAGTGAAACAACCTATGAAGCAAAGTAGTAATTCAGAACTTAGCTTGGCAGACTTGGTGAAGCAATTAGCAACCAATAATCTTCAGTTTCAATAGAAAATGGAGACCACTATTTAGAACTTGGAGACTCAAATTGGTCAACTTGCAACTTCTATCAATGAGTTGAAGAATCAAGGTTTCGGTCAATTGCCCTCCCAAACAATTAACAATTCAATAAGCAATGTGAGTTCTATAAACTTGAGAAGTGGCAAAGAAGTGAGTGGCCCGACCCAACTCCAACAAGAGATTGTGCAGCAAGATTATACAGAAAATCAAATTTAGCAAACTAGAATTTTGCAGAAGAGCAGTAGAATATAGAACATGTAGAGAATTCGAAGAAAAATCTGAGGTTAATGAAAAATTCTACGGAAAAATCAGCTCTTAGCATTCCTCTTCTTTTTCTCAATAGAATGACTCAATCAAAGAAGATAGTTGAAATTGAATTGGACACAGAGATTATGGATACCTTTCAGAAGGTAGAAGTCAATATACCTCTCTTGGAAACAATAAAATAGATTCCAAAAAATGCTAAGTTTCTGAAAGAATTGTGCACTCATAAGAGGAGGTTGAAAGGAAATAAGAAAGTGAGCATGGTAAGGAATGTTTCTGCCTTGATCCAGCTAAATATTCTTTTTCCTTTTTCACTTCATTTGTATTTCATTTTTTGTCATCTTCTCCTTCTTTTCCTTTTCCTTTTCTTTTTTTTTTCTTCCCATTTTTCTTCTTCTTCTTTGCCTTTTTTTTTCACAAAAATCACCCTTTTGTACTTTATGCTAACTCCTAGTATATGGGTGATCCTTCTCCAAGGTTAGTTAAAGAATTTTTTCAAGTTCAAAAAGGGGTAACAAGGAATAATAAAGATGATGAAATTTTGTAAAAGATAGAGAAAGATGACCAATTTTCATTTTCAAATCATGATTGCTTGTTTTCAAAACTTTAATTTTGAGACAAAAAGATAGTGCACACTAAGTGATTACTTATTTGCTCCCTTTTGACAAACTTGATCACTACACTTTTGGTCACATTGGCATAAGAAACAGCTTCAACCCATTTTGTGAAGTAATCAATTGCAACAAGAATAAAGTGATGCCCATTTGAGGCCTTTGGTTCAATAGGCCCGATGACATCCATTCCCACATCGAGAATGGCCAAGGTGCTATTAAAACATTCAAAGGTACTGGCAGTGCATGAACCTTGCCAACATATGTCTGGCATTTATGGCACTTCTTCACATAATTGAAGTAATCAGTTTCCAATGTCAACTAATAGTACCCAACTCTTAGGATCTTTCTGGCCATTGCATGCCCATTTGCATAAGTTCCAAAAGAACCTCCATGAACATCTTTGATGATTTTCTCTGCCTCTGCTGCATCAACACTATTTAGCAGCACCATGTTGTGGTTCCTTTTGTTCTATTAATCTCATTAGCTTAGGAGAAGGTTCCCAATTGTTGTCATTATCTTCATCAACATGACTAATGAGATGGTCAAAATCATATAATGGGATCATAGCACTATCTTTTTCAAGAGAGTCACTTTCAGATATGCATTTATTGATGTTAACACAAGTAAAAAAAGGTAATGAATAAAGGTTAATGTAATGGTTGGCAGAAACTAAAAAATAGTAGGAAAATGAATTTATTGGTAGTAAATATTGAAATGGAAACATGTGAGCCAATTTTCACAACATATCTTCCTAAAGCCTTGGGCAAAGCTATAGGATTAACATTACAAAATTACTTTGAATTAGTTTCAGAGGTTATATGAAAATCGATGATCTCCCAATTGTTAAGCTCTACATATGGGCAACAAAGGTATACCAGATTTACACCATAATTGATGGGTTGATCATCTTCGATAGCAGTCACTTGGTTTAGAAACACTAATCCTGCACTTCAGAAGCTCTATCGGATGTCACAATTGAGGATCCCCTCAGCTTTATGCTCTCGATTTTCCAACCGAGCCAACCTCTTCTCACTTTTCTCTTCTGTGACCTTTCTCTTGTCAACTTTGGTGGGTTTATATCCTAACCTAAACCTATCTTTGTTTTCACAAGACTGTAGAAACTTCATAATGCCTTGTTTAAGATATGAGCTGATGAGTGCGCAGAGGTCAAGCTGTCAAGATCAACATTCTGACTGTTGCTTCAACTTCAATTTAAATTATCCAAACATATGATTTAGCTCCTTAGGTCTGCATGAAACATGTATATATTTGTCTTACCTTTCCTACAAGACCATAATCACACCAATCAGATACTTGAAACTCATATTATAGCCAAAATACTGAACACTGCCTAATAGACAAAGTAACACTAATTCATGCAATAAATCCCACAATGATCCAATTAGGCCTAATATCATAAAATATGACAAAATCAAATCAATTAAGCCAAATTAAACCTTAAGACACCTAGTGAGAGGATCATTAAATGAACAAAATATATTGCTATTAAATTCACTCACACTTAGCTTTTTTTTCACTCTTGGGTAAAAAGACCAAAACTAGGGAACAAAGAAAAACAACACAAACTCAAAAGCTTAAAAAAACTCTAAAAGACCCAATTTCCAAAATTTCCAATGATAATCAAGAATGGAAAAAGTTTGTAAGCAAGAAGAGCAACCAACGATTCAAGGGATCAAAATATTCACGAGGTAACATTTCTTCACATCTCAAATCAACAAGTAAGGTATCTTCAATTTGAAAAACATGAATCAAGAATGATAGATCCTCACAAGATACACACTCAATCTCTTGAGTGTTTAAAAGGTAAGTATTTTACTCAATTCAACCCATGAAAATTGCACAACCATAAGCTTGTTTTTCTTCTACTTCTCCACTACTCAAGCACATGCACACACAAATCAAAAGGACTTTATTCAAGGTTGTAATAGGGCCAAGGTAAGGGAAGGAAACAATATGGATATAATAAGCTAAACACCCAAGAGAATAAAAGAGCATTAAGGAGGAACTCAAATGACAAGTAACAAGCATGAAATTTTACCCCCAATTCCATATAATGCACGTTCTTTTTACATATTCCTTTATTTTTTTTATTTGATTTCTTTTCTTTCACAACCTTTCTTGCATTTATTCTTTTTCTTTTTCTTTTCCTTTTTCTTTTTCTTCCACCAAACACTTTGCATATTGTATATCAATTTACACAACTTCCACACTTGAACTATTAATTACCACCAAGCAAAAGAGCTCCTCCAATGAAAATGAATCAATGCTCTCTCATTCCCTAAGATAAGGTAAAATCATTGTTTTCCACATGAGGCATATAATGAGCTAAGACAAAGGATAGGTAAATAGGCTCAAGGGGGTTAATCAAAGGGAAAGGATACAAGGTTGACTATTTGGTCAAAGTAGCTCATTCAAGAAAGAATACCTCAATCATATTTATGCATGCAAGTAAAAATGTAGCCACAAAAAGAATCAAAGCAAGTTCTAAAGTGATCAATTGGCATGAGTGAAAATCACACAAGAAAGAAGAGAATGGTGCAAATGTTAAATCCACCAATAGACTCAAAATCTCACAAGGTATGCATCTATCAAACTTAATCCACTAATTCAAAATCCACAACCAAGCATTATCATATTCAAGAAGGAAGAAACTTTAGTCAATCATGTTTATGAACCTTGAATTTCAATGGCTTTAAACTCAAAAACTTTACAATTCTAAAACATTATTGGAAAACAATTAAAAATAGAAACAATTTTTTTAAAAAAAAAAAGATTTTAAAACAAAATATAGAATTAAAAATAAAAATAAAAAAGAGAGTTAAAAATAACAAAAATAATAGAAATAGAAACAACAAAAATCAACAACAACAAAAATCAAGAATGAAAAAATTAGAAACAAAAATAGAAAATTAAGACAGTAAATAACATTAAGCAAGTAAAATAGAAATAAAGCGTAAATAGTAGAAAAATAATAGAAACAAAAATTAACAAATGTAAACAGTAAAAACATCGAAATGTAAATAGAAACAATAACAATAGAGATAGAAACAACATAATTATAAACAGAAAAACTAGAAACAATAGAAACCATCAAATTAAAAATAGCAACGAAATTAAACCCAAAAAATAGAAATAAAACAGAAAACAAAATGTAAATTCCTCCCTCACACTTAAATTCTAGATTGTCTTCAATGTAAAACTGTAACACCCTTGTGGGGATGTCACAATTTCGATGCAATAAAACAAAACCTTACCCAAGTTATAAAACGTTTGGTACATAAATAATATGAGTTGTAAAATTTTTCCTTTTATACATAATAATGTTAAATAAAATAACACGGAACATAAAATAAAACAAACCATTAGCACACACTATATTATACATATGATTTTGTCTTAAGTTGTACAAATAATTTACAACTACAAATATTTAAAAAAGTAGTAAAAAGTCAGTACAATACTAAAACATAAAGTGCCCAAGTGCACATTAAAGATTTCTAACCCTCCGAAGGATCACTCTCAGATCGATCACGGATGACAGAAATCCAGGATGTCTCGCAGCTCTACGGACAAGAGTCCGTGCTGTCGACACACTACTGATCTCACTAGACGCTTGGAAAAGTCCTCCCCAATAACGCCTAAGAGTCAGCGGCATCTCAAGATGTAAGTACAAAGTAGTAGTAAAAATAGGCTCCTCGTCAAACTCTCCATGTAGGGTCACAATCAGATGCCCCACGTAGACTACTGATCCTCTATCCTCACGCAGTCGCCAGGCCTCAGAGCCTCCGTGAAACTCGAGTCTCACAAAACCAAGGAATCCAGGCAACGCCATAACCACAAGATCAATCCAGATGGTATGGGTGGTCTAACGGCTCGCTTTCCTTGAACTGGTTACTCGGTTGTTGCTCCTCAGGGTACTGAATATCAAGAGGCTGCTCCTCTTCTTTGCTTCCTCAAACTCGTTATAGAATATAACAATAATACAGAAACGCATACAAATAAAGAGGTAAGACGACCTACATCATTACCAGCATGGCAATAAAGAAAATAAAAATACACACAGATATCACAAATGAATACAGTAATGCATATCATCACATCATACAGAGTATATCAAATTAAATAAAATAATTACATGAAAATGCAGACCACATATGCAATGTACACCGACGCAGACCTACTCCATGGAGCTAAAACACAGCATCAGAGAGAATGATCCGTAAGACATATCAGTACCTCAGGCTGCCCAGCCAAACTATTACACAGTCAAATGTCGTGTCAATAGCCCACAGTTGAAAACATCGTGTAAGTAGTACATAGTCAAATACGTCGTGCACCACAGGCATTGTATTAGACAATCTCCACAAGATCTTGATTAAGAATAGTGTTTGTCGAGATCATTAGTGTGTTGCCCATTACCACGGCCCAGAGGAGCTACCAACTGTCCACATGTGGGATCCTCCACATACTAACGCCTCCAAGTTCACTAAATGAACCACACTATGCTTATCACACTCACAATACGATGTAATTCATCTCGTCAGCCAATCGCCAATTCCAACTGAATTGACACAACACTCAATGCATGAATAAGAACCATAATTACATAAATAGCCTCAATAGCATTATAATGCCCTCAATAGCACTATAACCTATATTTACGCAAATGCCCTTAGTATCACCATAATTGCATCAATACCCTTAGTATCGGTATAAACCAAATATAGTATGTCTCCACTTGACAGTACTATTTCTCAACATATCCGGGTCCATCACTTTGGCCCGACAGTAAAACTCACTAATCCTTTTAGTCGCGTAAGAATTTTATCACATTTTCACAATCTCGTCACCTTTTTCAAATTTTTTCAAATCACGTAAATATTTTTTGACGTTTTTAAAATCGCGTAGGGTTTTTAAATCATTTTCTCAATCGTGTAAGATTTTTAAATTGTTTTCTCAATCACGTAGCTTAAAAATATTTATTTTGAATACGCATAAACTATTCCTAGTATTTTTCAACTACGTAAATATTTTCTCAACGTTATAAATTATATTTTGATCCTTCATCCATTATTTGTTCGTTTTTAGTGAATTTTGATAGCATTTTATCTGAAAAATCATTAAATGTTATTTCCTACGTTTACCGTTAATAATTGCCTTTTCTAACTATAACTAGTATATATTACTTAAAACTTACTAACGTGCTTCAAAACCCTAAAGTGAGCTTATACGTTAACATTTTTCAAGTGTTCACTGTATTTCTTATTTATAAAGAATCCTCTAATTTTAGTTTCTAAAACTAAGTTTATTTATTTTGTTCCTCGAAAATTCATTGAAATTGAATTCTTTTGTAGTTAACTACTTACATTAGAAAATAATTTTGGAAATCAAATATACAAAATGTGAAATTTTGGCCGAATTCTACATATCCTTCACAAATGGTCTTTAAATCATTTTCTATCTTCTAAATCATTTTCAAATTCATTAATTTACTTGAGTCAATTAAGTTATTCTTTTAGAAAATGGTTGAGAACATCTTAGTTCCCTTTTTCTTGGTGAAGTCGTGAGCTCCTTTGGTGTTCTTTGGAACACTCATGCAATCCTTACATGTTATTCACATCCTACATTAATAATCATACATCTATAAACACATGCAATATATTTTAAAGCTATAAACATACATGCAAACATAATCAATCACAAATAAAGAAAGCATTTAAACAACCAAGTGAATGAATCCTTATGGATTCTTCACCATAAATACAACCACTTTCTCATCACCACACATGGTTGATGAGATCAAATCTCCCTCTTACCTTAAAGGAAGACAAACTCCTTCTACTCTCCTCCTATGGTTTTCGTGTGACCTCCAAGAGAAACCTAACATGCTCAAACAAATTTTCAAGAGTCATAACTATAGGAGAAAAATATAAACCATGGATCAATCATGGCTTAGAACCTAAGAAATCAAGTTAGAAGTAAGAAACAAGAATTTTCACCTTGTAGGAAAAATATCCCAAGTGATTTTCCAAGCTCAAGATGAATTTTTTTGGAAGAACTCTCGACTAGAGATGTTCTTAGAATGTTGTTTGGATTTGAGAAGTTGGGTTAGATGAAAATTTAGAACGGTGGAGGTGTGGTATATGGGTGGAGGTGTGGTATATGGGTGGAGGCCGTGAGCTCTCAAAGAGTGTCAATGGTGTTTTTAGAGTTTTTGGGAAGAAAGAGAAGCAAGCTTTTCAAGTGATAGAAGATGAAGACGAAGAATGAAATGAATTTGATCTCCTAACCTAGCTTATGGCCATGAGCTTCATCAAAGGAGGTGGCCACTTTGTTTGACTTCTCCTAACTCCTAACAACCGTAGATGTAATCAATGGATGATATCCAAGCTTGGTCACCACTCTTGAACCTTCTAGGACATGCTATAACCGAATGGCCTAAGGAGAAACAAACTAGGTTTGTGTTCATTTATGCAATCTAGTTAGACTTAGGTGCATTTAATTAGTTTGCTTAGTTACTTGTCTAACTATCTAGTTACTTAGGATAACTAAGCTTTGTTTTGATATTATTAGAACCTTCTCTAACCAAAAACCTAAATAGATAGCTAACTAGGTTTACTTCACTTAGTTACTACATAAGCTTCCTATGCTAACTTAGTTAGGTTTAAGCTAACTTGGTTAAGTTTTCTAGTCATAAACTAACAAGCCCAACCACTTTTGTGAACTAGCTTCTTATTGGTCTAAAACTTTCAAGCCACTGTTGTTGACTAGCTCCCATTGGCTTAGGATTTAATCTAGCCAGAAATGTTGACTGCTTCTTTAAACGCGAGTCCCACAGACTTTTCCGGGTCCATGGTCATTTTAGAGCAGATTTCTACTATTTTTAAGACAGTAGGTACTATACAATAAAATAATATTATAATAATATAAAATATTTTTATTACTCAGTTAAATTCTAAAAATTAAAAGATTAGTATACATATCACTCGGAATTGGGTTTAGTAAAATCCCCAGCTCTGAATAATTAAGATAAGATTTCCCCAGTCAGAAAATTATTATTTCCTAGACTAGGAGCAAATCACACAAAACACTCAAATACCATCACGAAACAGTCAAATAAATTTTATAACTTATGGAAAAACACAAAACAGTACATTTAGGACAAAATTGTCATTTATCCAAAAGTTGAGGTGTTACAAAAGCTCAAAAACAAACAATCATCAATTAATCTAAGACAAGTAAAATAAAAGAAAGAGAGAAAAAACATCCTTATCAACTAACCAGGGTCCCATTGTTTGAAGCATAATGACCAACTTATGCTTGAAGCAGCATGAGAGCTTCCACTGGGGCCCCATTGACCTTCCTTAATTCCTTTGGGTTCACTACTAGAATGCAGTATGTTTACTTTATCAACTCCATTTTCATTGGTTATGTTGGACCATGGTCCAAAAACAAAATCCACCACAGTAGTGACCGTCATCCAGTGCTCTTCTCCCATCTCTAAAAATTCTTCAATGATCTTTAACTCCACCTCCCGATGTATTTCATATTCTGCAATTGCATCAAGAACATTGATGATAAACCCTTCACTGCCATCAGCTGCTGCATAAGCTATACAAATAGAATCATCATCTTTTAAGAATGCCAAAATCTAAGCACAAACAACAAATATCATATCATTATCACAATCAGAACATGAATGGCAACGGATAGAATCATTAAAATCAAGAAATTCATCACACAACTCATCATAAGTTTCCTTAACTAAATCAGCAAGTAAATCAATATTAAAAACAATATGCTCCTCCATGGGATGCTTCATAGCATAAAAAATGTTAAACTGAACAATAGAGTCTCCAAACTCCATGGATAGAGTTCCTGCATGTACATCTATTTTTGTCCTTGTAATTTTAAGGAATGGCCTCCCTAGAATTAGTGGAGCCTTACTGGGTGGTGATTCCCCCTCCATCTCCAGAATATAAAAATTTGCTGCAAAAATCAGTTCATCAACCTTTACCAACACATCTTCAATCAACTCGGCTAAGTACACATTGCTTCTATTAGCAAACTGGATCATAACACCTGTAGCGTGCAAAGGTTCAAGTCCAAGAGAATTTAAAACATACATATGCATTACATTAATAGAAGCACCTAAATCTAGCATAACATACTCAAATCTATAATTGCCTATAACACATAGAATTGTAAAAGTCTCTGGATCCTTGCATTTCTGAGGCATAGGCTAAATGAGGGCTAAAACATTTTGGCCCATACTGATTCTCTCATTACCCTTCAGCTTCTTCCTCTGGCTGCATAATTCCTTAAGAAACTTGGCATATTTTGGAATTTGCTTAATTGTATCCAATAATGGAATATTAACTTCCACTATCCTGAAAGTCTCAAGAAGATCTCTATCCTTTTTAGCCTCATATATCTTTCTGGTATGAATGGCTCTTTGTGGAAAGGGAAGGGCTACTACAGGCTTCTACTGCTCATTAACAACCACTAATTTCTTCTTACCCTCAAATTTTTAGGCTGGTGCATCAAAAACTTATTTCTCTACTGGTTGTTGCTTGCTTGTAGGTTGAGGTTCAATTAGTGCTTGTACAGATTTTTCATACCTTAGCATAATGACACTCATATTCCCCTTTGGATTAGGAATTATTTGCGAAGGAAGTTGGCTAGAACCTTGGGCATGCAACTGACTCAATGTAGAGGCTAATTGGCCAATCTGAGTTTCTAAATTTTGAATAGTGGCCTCTGTCCTCTGCTCGAATTGAATGTTATTTGTGGTCATCTGCTTCACCAAGTCTTCAAAGGAAGGCTCAGATTTAGTGGCTGCTAGACTTGGTTGTTGCTGCATAGGCTACTAGAATTGCCTACTTGGTCCAGCTTGAGGTTGAAACTGTTGTTGTCTCATTAGCTGCAAGAATGGCTACTAGATTGGATGCTTATATTGCAATGGTTACTGTTGTTGTGATGTTGTATTGCCATATCTTATATTTGGATGGTCTCTCCAATCAGGGTTGTATGTGTTGGAGAATGGATAATATCTCTGTTGCTACTGTTGGAACTGTGGTTTATCAGGAAAAACACCAGTTGCTGCAACAGATTGATCTGAAAAAATAGAACCACTATCCTAAAGTGTGAGGCATGCATCAGTGGGATGAGATGAACAAGAACAAATGCTACACACAGTTACAGCCATCTGCATAGGTGGTTGCTGCCCCACTACTAACTGTCTCACCAAAGAAGTGAGTTCATCAAGTCTATGCTCCATTCTCTATTAGTTAACGTGAGACAATTGGACCTCATTGACTCCTTTGGTTAAGGTAATGATTCGTGTGCCAAATTGTTAGGTGTTTGTTGTTATATTTGCTATCAAATCTCTTGCTGCTGCAGGGGTCTTGTCTACTAAGGCTCCTCTAAAGGCAGCATCCACCATGCTTCTTTCCATTAGCAACAAGCCCTCATAGAAATATTGAATCAAGAGCTTATCACTAATTTTGGGGTGGGGACAGCTTAAGCATAACTTCTTGAATCTCTCCCAATATTCATGCAAGGTATCTCCTGTCATTTTTTTATACCACAGATGTCTTTTCTTATGGCAGTAGTGTAACGACCTAAACCTAATTTGTTATATTCTTTTAATTAACGTTTTTAGTTATGTTCGCGATGGTTATGGAGGACGGAAAAGTAAGGTAATTGAATGACAGCGGGAAAAAAAATTATAGCGCACATAAGATTTCTTAAAACATGATTGTCATAGATGGTGATTACGAGTCAAACAGAGGGGTACAAAATTTGACCTTTGCAGAGGTCATATAAATCCGTTAGCAAGAACAACAAAAGAGCGTGACTACGAAACCAAAGATTTTTCCTCTTTCAAGTAGTAGGTTTAGAGGAAAAATGGAAACAACATACTCCTAACTAGTAAGAGTGCACACCACCATCGTCCATGATCAGCGGGGAGGTAAAATCAGCTGAAAAGTAAAGTGTCCATCAATCATGATAGTCCCAAACTCTGAATGATTGGACACCTACACTTGTATGGTTATCTGTCCAATAAAAGTAAAAAGTTGTGTCTGGACATCATAGGAGTGTAAGCCCTCTCCCAGCCATACCATAATAAAACTCATCCTTGCTGGTCTGGAATACCACGACAAATAAAGGGGTGAGAAAATATTTCTCAGTTGGAAAATATTTAAAATAGAACCAATGGCGTCCCAGGGGAATCAGTTTTTCTAACAAAAGCATTCATGATAGAAAGAAAATTAATTTAGCCTTAGAAAATCTCTGATTCCTAAAACATTTTACTTTTGGCTTGTAAAACATCTTCTCTACAAAAGAAATCAACGGTTAGAAAAACACAAAATAATATTAATAGATTAAATTATGCGTTATTGGAAATGCAACTAATGAAGATAAAGATTATAACCATAAAATAAACACATCTAAGTTGCATGCATTATGACAATAAAATGAGAATTCATGACAGAAAAATGTATGCAAGGAAGATAACATAGAGATTTAAGTGTCTTTTATTCAATACTCCATGGAGCGTCCCCCTGGGAAAGCAGGTAGATAAGAGTACACATGCTCCCTCATGTATGCTCTCCAATTGCCCAGGAGAAAATGGGTCTGTCAGATGTAACGCCACTTCTGGAAGCAATCCCCCACGGCTATATAAAGTACAAGTCCTTGCAGGACCCGTGGTGTCACAATGGCATGTTACTCCCAAAAGGTTTCACTACCCTCCCAATCTACTACTCACCTACTATGTGTACAGCTTATCCCGAGGAACTTCTTCTTTACACTTTTTATCTTATCATACAAATTAATTCTTTCCATGTTTCCAAAGCTTAAAACAAAAATGAATACATTAATTGGATTCAATATATTCTTCTAAGGCTCACGGCCATCATTAAAACATTACAAGTCAAATGAATCCATTAAGGTCCTCCATAGCTCTCGGCCAAACACAAAATGTTACAAGTCAAATGAGTTCAATAAAACTTGTTTAAGCTTACGGCCATCATCAAAATTCCAAGTCCATGGGTTCCAATCGACCAAGTCAAACAAGTTTAATATTTCTAATCAAACCAAGGTGTAATATTCAACCCATATATGTCTAAACAATAGTAATCAAGGTATAAACACCATAGTCAAGTTCAAGGTCATAATCCCACATCATTAGCTCATAAAACATGATCACGGTTAGGAGATTAAGATTACACAATATAAAAAATACCAAATGGTTAACTTAATATAAAAACCAATTTAGGACCACTTTTAAACTTTGTTATGAAATGGTTGTTAATCTTTAAAAATAGCATCATAGTTCTTTGCTAGAAACACATTATAACATGATTGTTAATTAGAGTCTCTCTAAAGTAATTTAAACAATCAAAAACTGAATTATACTTGTAAGAAAAGAATGAATATAATAGAAAGGTTAAGAGAGTAAAAGAAGAAATTATGTGAGAAGGACTTGTAGAGAAGATTCACCCCTTTTTTTCCTACCTTGGTGGCCTTCCTATAGAGATGAATGATGGGTATTGCTTCTTCAAGGGTTCACGGATGATGAAGACAAAGAGGAAGAGCATGAGGGGATATAGGAAAGATGAAAGGGTGTAGGGTAGCTCACGGTTTTGTAAGGGGTTAAGGGTTGGATGGATGATGCTCAAGCATTGCTTCAAGGTCTTTAGGCTCCTTAAAACCGAGATCATCTTCCTCATCATAACTATGATTGCTTTGAAACCTAGGATAGGCATAGGCATTTGATGTGGCAATCTTTTTGAAGGGATGTGAGTCAAGCATGATGTTTTGGTAAGGATGGTCGTGTGACAACACAAACTTCACATCTTTGAAAGGTGGTGAGGAGGAGAAATGATGCAGCTTGGCTGCCATTGCTTATTTCCAACATGAAAAAGGAGCTTGATAGATGTCTTCTTGCATGGAGTGAAGGGATGCATGCTCTCCATTTGGCCTCATGGCTTTGTATGCATAAGAAAGGTGTCTTTGTGCATGATCTTGGTATCATGCAGTCTTACACGTATAGCTTGGGCTTATGAAGGAGTAATCATGGTCTTTGTGGAGTGCATATAGTCGTGGCATCATTCATGGAAAGAGGTGTGATGCTTGTACACTTGTCTTGGTAGTAGAAAAGTGTCATTACTTTATTGATAACATGCATGCAACTGCCACACTTGTCATGCGTGGCTCCATTGGGAAGAGGATGGAATATATTCCCTTACAACCTTGTGTGCATGTTATCCAAATGGCCATCTTTATTTTCTCTCTTGCAGCCGTGTGTTAGAGTGCATGCCAAGGGTGTGAAATGTGTTACTTTGCATGCTTAGGAGAATGCACACTTGTCTTGGCTTCCCATCATGAATGTGTGCATGCCGCCTTCCACTTGTCCATTGTCCTGAGTTCTCTTTGGAGCTATAAAGAATATATTCTTTGTTGCTTCTTGACAAGTGTATATCCTTATATGCATGAAAATCCAAGTGTTGCTTTTAGTTTCTTTCTCCTAGTGGCCGTGGAGCTCATGTGACCAATCATCACTTAATTTTGTGATTTTAATCCTTGTCTTGCTAATCAATCCCTTTAATCTTTTATTTAGTTTCCAATTGGTCACATTCTCATATTAGTCTTTACTAAGATATGATACTTGACTTAACCCTGTGTTGCCAAGCAACCACAACTTGAAAAAAATTCCTTTCCAATGCTTAACAATATACCTTGAGATTATGAAATCAAGGGATGCCTTTTAGGTCATCGCCGTGACCTTACTAGGGTTCTTTAGGATACCTTAAATTAAACTCTTTAATCCATCAAATGCACTACTTAACTTAGTCCTTACAACCTTGCACTTAATTACTTGATCCTTTCACAATTTAGAAATTTGAGGTGTTAGAAGTGGCTCTAGATGCAGGGAAGAATCTATCCAAGAATAGCTACTTCATGTCATCCCTGTAACACCTTCCTTAGGATGTCACATTTACAATAAATTAAAATAAAACCTTTACCTAAGTTATAAATCATTTCTTAATATATAATAATATAAGCTGTGAAAAATTTTCTTTTTATACATTATATTATTAAATAAAATAAACATAACAAGAAAAAAAAACAAGCTATCAAATACATGCTATAATTATACATATGATTTTATCTTTAAAGATACAAATATTTACATACAATAAACTATTTAATAAAGCAGTAAACTGTTTGGCTTAAAGCAAACCATGAACTAGCCCAAGTACAAAACTAAAAGTTCTGATCCTCTGAAGGATCCTCCTATGGGAGATCATCGGAAGACAGAAACCTTAGGTGTCGTGAAGCCCTACGGACAGGAGTCCGCACGGTCGACACACTACTAAGCTCACTAGGGGCATGGAAACGACTACCCCAATAGTGCCTAATAGTCAAGGGCTACTCCAAATGCACATAGACGGCAGTAGAGAACATCGGAGCACCTTCAAACTCCTTACGAAGGGACACAGACAAACGTCCCACATAAACAACCGACTCCCTATCAACTCGTAGACGCTAGACCTCGGAACCTCCATGAAACTCCAGTTTCATGAATCCCAGAGACTCCGGTAAAGCCATACCGCGTCACAATCAATCCAAACGACATGGATGATCTAGATGCTCGTCCTTCTCGCATTAATCGCTCGAATGTTGCTCCTCCTCGTACTGACAATCTAGAGGTTGCTCCTCTTCTTCTTCCTCAAAGTCTTTATAGAACATAAATAATAGTACAGAAAAATGTATACAAAGAGGTGAGACAATCTACATCACTACCAGCATGGCAGTACAGAAAACAACAGTACATACAGATATAACAATTAATACAACAATTCATATTATCACATCATATATAATATCTCAGATCAAATATACATAATCATATTATGATGCAGACCACATATGCAAATGTACACAGACTCATTCCTACTCTATGGAGCTAAACACAAACATCAAAGAGAATGATTCGGAAGGCCTGTTCGTAGCTCTGGCTGCCCAACCAAATATTACACAGTCAATACGTCATGTAAATAATACACAGTCAAAACATCGTGCACAATAGGCATTGTACCGGACAGTCTCCACTAGATCCTGATTAAGAATAGTACTTGTCAAGATCGCTAATGCGTTGCCCGTTACCACGGCACAGAGGAGCTACCAACTGTCCACACATGGAATCCTCCGCACACTAACGCCTCCAAGTTCACTCAATGAACCACACTATGCCTATCGCACCCGCACTACGGTGTAATTCATCTCGTCAGCTAATTGTCAATTTCAACCAAATTGACACATTTCTCTACGCATGTGCATGAGCCAAAATACACAAATAACCTCATTATCAGTATTTTCCATAATAGTACACCACCACTTAACAGTACCATTTTTCAACATATCTAGGCCTACCATTTTAACCTGACAGTAAACTATTGTTCCTTTCAGTCGCGTAAATATTTTATCGCATTTTTACAATCGCGTCACCTTTTTCCTACGTTTTCAAATTGCATAAATATTTTTTGATGTTTTTGAAATCACATAGTATTTTTCAATTATTTTTTCAATCGCGTAACGTTTTTAAATTATTTTCTCAATCGCGTAGTTTTAAAATCACTATTTTAAATACGCGTAAGGTATTTCTAATATTTTTCAACTACGTAACATATTTCTTTACGTTCTAAATTATATTTGAATTTTTCTCCATTATATATTTATTTCTAGCTTTATTTACATCATTTCCTTTTAAAAATCCTTTACTTAATATTTTCTACTGTTTCCTTTAAAAATTACTTTTCTTAGTCTTAACCAATATTTACATCTCGAAACTTGCTAACGCGCTTCAAAACCCAAAGGGTGAGCTATACGTTAGTACTTTTCAAGTGTTCATTTTATTTCTCATCCACACTTAATTTCTCTAATTAAGTTTCTAAAATAATTTCATTTATGTTGTTCTCTAAAATCCATTGAAATTGAGTTCTCCTTAATTTAATTGCATAGTCCACACTTAGAAAATAATTTTAGATCAAAGGTATCTCAAATGGCATGTTGGCTGAAATTCACTATGTCTTCTATAAATCATCTTTAAATTATTTTCTACAATCTAAGTCATTGTAAAAATCATTCATCCAATTAAATTAATTAATCCATGCTTTAGAAAATAGTTGAGAACATTTTGGTTCTCTTTGTGGTGGTGAAGCCGTGAGCTTCATGTGTTCTTTAGAACACTCATGCAAATTCTCAACATGTTATTCACATCCTACAATAACTATCGTGCATTCATAAACACATACCAAAATATATTAAAGCTATAGACATGCTTGCAAACAAAATCAATCACAAATAGGAAAAACTTTAAACAACCAAGTGAATGAATCCTTATGGATTCTTCACCACAAATACACCTATTTTCTCACCACCAACGCATGGTTGATGAGATTAAATCTCCCTCTTACCTCTAAGGAAGACAAACTCCTCTTAGACTTCCTCCTAGTGATTTCGTATGGCTCCCAAAGAAACCCTAACAAACTTAAACAATTTATAAAGTCATAAACTATGGTTGAAAAAGAAAAATCATGGATCAATCATGGCTTTGAACTTCAAGAATCAAGTTAGAAACAAGAAACAAGGATTTTTACCTTGTAGGGAAGAAACTTCAAGGTTGTTTTCCAAGCTTCAAATGGATGATTTTGAAGAAACTCT
This sequence comes from Ormosia emarginata, assembly GCA_029884605.1. NCBI lineage: Eukaryota > Viridiplantae > Streptophyta > Magnoliopsida > Fabales > Fabaceae > Ormosia > Ormosia emarginata. The sequence goes on from JAQQTP010000074.1 coordinate 9,337,381, forward strand.
CAAGATGAAAGATGTTTAGAATGATGTTTAGGTTTGAGAAATGGTGTTGGATGAAATTTTAGAAGAGTGGAGGTATGGTTTAGAGATGGTGGCCGTGAGCTTTACAAAGAGAAGCTATGGTGTTCTTGGTTCTTGGAAGAAAGAGAAAAGAGAAAATAGCTTTTGTGTGAGATAGCAAAGATGAAGATGAAGTGAAAATGGTCTTCCTCCCTTATGCATTGTCATGGAGCTCAATGGAGGTGGCCACCTTTGTTGACCACTCAAGACCTCCTAGTAGCCTTAGATGAGATCAAGGGTTGATCTTCAAAGCTTTGTCTCTAAGTTTGCTTCCTATTGGCTTAGAGAATCAAGTCATCAAGCTCTTGATGCTTCTTGAAGAGTCCATAGCCGAATTGCTCAAGGGAGAGCAAAACAAGTCTTGATCCATTTGGTTTCCTAGTTAGGTTTAGGTAAATCTAGTTAGGTTTCTTAGTTATTTGGCTAACCATTTAGTTACTTAGGATAACTAACTACCTACTTGTTTATGCTAGAACATTCTCTAACTAAGGCTTTAATGAGTAGCTAACTAGGTTTGTTCCATTTAGTTACTACTTAAGCACTTTTGATTAATTTAGTTAGGTTTAAGCTAACCTAGTTAGGTTTTCTAGTTACTAATCTAACTAGTCCAACCATCAATATTGACCATTTCCTATTGGTTTAGAAAATCAAGCCAATTTCGTTGACTGACTCTCATTGGCTTAGAAATAATTCAAGCTAGAAACGTTGACTGATTTCTATTGGTTCACCTAACAGTAAGTCACAAAGACTTTACCGGTTCCTATTATCCACTGGGCAGAAGCTACTGCTCTTAAGTCAGTAGGTACTGTCCACCAGATAATAAAATAATATTAAAATATAAAATATTTTTATTTTACAGATAAATTCTAAAAATTAAAATATTGATACATGTATCACTTGGAATTAGGTTTAGTAAGATCCCCCAGCTTTGAATAATCAGATAAAAATTTTTCCCAACCCAAAAATTATTATTTTCCTGACTCGGAATAAATCACACACAACGGTCAAATACAGTCATGAAACAGTCAAAGTAATTTTACAGCACACAGAAATCATAAAGCAGTACATTTTGGACAATATCGTAATTTAGCCAAAATTTGGCGTGTTACAATCCTAACTTATGACAGAACCTGGTGAAAGGTAGAACAGCCAATCCTTGGCTGCATCAGCAAGTGAGCAAGGGAATGCCCTCAGCTTGATGTGCTCCTCAGGGATCCCATGCGGCTTCATGGTTGAACAAACCACATGGAACTCCTTTAAGTACTTATGGGGGTCCTCACCTATAAGACCATGAAACTTGGGCAACAAGTATATGAATCTAGATTTTAACTCAAAATTAGCATTGAGATCAGGATATTGAATGCACAAAGACTAGTAAGTTACATCAGGAGTAGCTAATTCCTTAAGAGTTCTATTCTGCATATTATCACTCATAGATGCAAAATTACTTAAGATCTCAGGTTCACTTTCAAATTCAAGATCAAAATGAAGTTCAGAAGCAATTTTTGCACTTAGCCTATGAGCTCTAATCAACCTATGCAAGGTCCTATCAATCTTAGGATCAATATGAAGTAATTGGGCAGCAGAAGACATAGTCATGCATAATCCAAAACACAAAAAGTCCAAAATCAATAAACAAGTAAAATACACTAGACAACACTAAAAATCTATCAAAATAAATCTAATTGACCAATCTAATGATTTTTAAAAATCATAGGACCACCACAACATGAAAACTACACAAAAATGAAACTAAAAAATGCAATAAAAATATTAAAAAATTGGAAAAGTGGTCTAAATGATAGAATTTGCCTTAAATCCGAGTGACCTTAAGACACTAAGCCTAGCTTTTTCTGGCCGTTTTCCTTCAACTGACCAAGTTTCAGCTCATTTTGAGATTAGGTAATTCATCCAAAATTTACAAAGATGCCATCGGGTGAAGTGATTTTGGTGAAAACCACTTGAAACAACAAAATAGAGGCAAAACAAGGGTTAATGAGGGGTTAGTGATCAAATAAACTCCTAATATAATTAAAAAAAATTAGAAAGAATCCCCGGCAATGACGCTTAAAATTTGAAAGTTGCTGAGACTACCCGATTTAACAATTTATAACTAGTTTACTAAAATAACTTGCAACATACAACAACACTGGAACGAGCCCACGGATCACTCTGATTATTATCACATATTCAAATTAGGATGTTATTGAACAAGGGGGAAAAGATATACGAAATAAAAAAAGACAAAATCAAACTTAAAGAAAACATAAACTAGTGGCAGAGTTAGAAATAGAATCACAAAAGCATAATTATGAATTAGAAAGAGAAACATAAACAAAAAAGGGGGTTTGCAAGATTAAAAATACAGAAATAGAATTCAAATAAATGAAAAAAAAACAAAATTAAGAATCAACCAATTCAAGAGAATTGTCCAAACTTGATTTCAATCCATCCTTAATTACTAAAGATCCAATCAACTATCAACCAAACCCTTAGTCTTAGATCACATCAAGACGCCTCTCAATGATCCATGAATCTTCTACTAGAAACACTTACAGAATTCAATTAATTGAGGTTAGACAAATTAAGCATTCATCCAAAACCCAAATCAACTTAAAAACTAAGATCCAACCAAGCTAAACAATTCATCAAACATCTTTGATGCATTGTTTAACCTCTAAATTCATCTCTCGACACATGGTAATTACGTAATTAACATATGCAAATCACAATCAAATAAAGCATTAAACCAGAATTTAAACAAGAGAAGAAGAAGAATAGAAATTTGATTAATAGATGAATGTATAACAATTAAAACATGATCTTAAGATTAATCATCAAGAATGTCAATTTCTTAGATTTAATAAAGGCTCTACGCCTCTATGAATAGGAGGGAAGAACTCAAAAAAATAAGAGAAAAGCGAAAACCTATAGAGAAGGGAGAGGAAGAGAGTGCTAGAGAGAAGGTGAGAAGTGTAGAATGAAAAGATGATTCTCGATTTTCAGCTTCTATCCCCTATAAGTACCCCCTAATTTGGTCTCACATGATTAGAAATCTATTAGTCACAAAGCTGGATCCATTAGGAATCATTAAGCCCAAGTCCCATGTCAATTAGAGGCCTAAAACTCAAGTTATGCTCAATTAAGTGGTCAAACTCATCAACAACTCATCTTTGACTTCCAACTTCAATTACATTCCCAAAACGACATAGTTTAGCTTAGGAGTCTTCACAAGAGTTGTAGCTTTTGATCTTAGCTTTCATTTGGACTTGGGTTGACATCCATCGCACCCCTATAACTTAAGATATGGGTGGATGAGTGCGCAGAGGTCAGCTGTCAAGATCAGCATTCTGGCTCTTGCTTCAACTTCAATTTAAATTATCCAAACGTATGATTCAACTTCTGAGGTTTTCATGAAACTTGTACATATTTGTCTTAGCTTTCCTACAAGATTATAATCACACCAATCAGATACTCAAAACTCATATTATAGCCAAAATACTGAACACTGCCCAATAGACAAATTAACATCAATTCATGCAATAATTCTCACAATGATTCAATTAGGCCCAATATCGTAAAATGCAACAAAATCAAATCAATTAAGCCAAATTAAACCTTAAGATACCTAGTGAGAGGATTATTAAATGAATAAAATATATTACTATCAAAGACACACTCCTAATCATTAAATCATAGAAGGGTGACTGAATGGTGTTAATGAACATAGCCACTATTTCCTTTTCTGACAATGAGAGTTCTACCTAAGCAGCTATTTCTCTCCATCTTTGAGCATACTTCTTAAATGTCTCAACATACTTTTTGCCATATTTTGCAACTGTAATCTGTAAAGAGTGATGTCGATATTATACTTGTATTGCCCTAAGAAAGCATCCATTAGATCCTTGAAACTCCATATATGGGCACGCTCATGATGCGTGTACTAATTCGAAGCTACTCGAGTTAAACTATCTCAGAAGAAATGGATTAAAAGTTTTTCATCATGAGCCTGTGAGGTCATCTTGCGAATATACCTTGTCAAGAGATTCTTCGGGCAAGTAGCCCCTTTATATTTATCGAAATCTGGGATCTTAAATTTCGGGGGAATGACAACATCAAGGACAAGGCAAAGCTCGGTAGCATCCCTGAGACCATAACTACTGTGAACATCATATTTTGACTGGGCCATTTTTTAATTTTTTTCTCTTTATTTGAAGGAAAAAAACAAGAAGAAAAATTGGAAAAAAAATAAAAATAATAAAAAGAAAAAAAAATCAATTAATTACATTAACAAAGGTCCACATTTTTTACCCATTTTCTTAGCCCAAATATATAGCCCACCTTAGCCTAGATTTTAATATAAAAAAATTTGATTTCATAAAAAAAAAAAAGAATAAAAAAAATAGGATACTGCTTGGCCATTTTTCTACTTTTGGGTGAAAACCAAATTTTTTTCTCTTGGACTATGTTTTTTTCCTTTCTTGGCCATACATTATGCATTCCATTACACTGCATATAGCACAACAGGCAAACATAACACCACTACAGAGGAAACAAGGCTTCTTTGCTCCCACTTCTTTTTGGCATTATTGCACAGTAGATGCTCTACTCACTTTCACGTACACACCACCTACACTGCCAACTCCAACAAGCCCAGCATAGTACACACCCAGTAGTGGTAACAATGTTATTGGTTCTCCACCTGCACTGCTGCACACACACACACACACACACACACATACACACACATACTCACTTTCAGGTACACACTAACAATTTTTCACATCCTTTAAATTAACAACACTCAATAGAGAAAGGTAAGGAGAAGTTTTTCTTGCTCTCTTTAGTTTGTCTCTGGTGGTGGCTTGAAAAAAAATACAAGAAAAAGAAAAGGTCTTTCGAGGGGTTTTTTGTTCTTGTTGAAGGAGAAAACTCAAAAAGAACCAAGGGTGAAAGAAAATATAGAGTGGAAGCATCAAAGGTAAGAATCCCTTTGTCTCCTCTTGTGTTTTCAATTCCAACATGAAATGGGCTTTGCTTTCATCTGATTTTGGTTGATTTGTCACTCAAAAAATTGCACTATCTTTGAATGCAAACAAGCACACACGCACACTACCACTCCACTCCAAAAATCATCCATGAATAGAAATAGAAACTCATCCTTCAAGCTTTCCTTGAACCTCCATCAAATGCCACTCAGCCACCTAACTAGAAACCCAACTTGAAGAATTTCCCACATCTCCAAAGCCATAATAACATTGTCCCCGCATACCCATTAACACCACTATACTCAACACAAATCCACAACCATTACCCAAACCATCCCAAATTGCAAATTGTGACCCAACCTTCCTAAGCCATAGCTTGTGCCTAAAAACTCCATCTCTACTCATCTTTCATAACCTTCCCAAACAGAGCCTTGCCAATTAATCAAAATGCAGGACCCCACGAATTATTGCGTCTATGAAACCTAGGTGCACCCCTCTTCCCTGCCTTGTTGCTAAGTTGCTGTCCAACCCTTCCCATGCTTTGCCTTGCTACTGCTGCTACTACACTGGTACCCTAAAGACGCGTAATAGCCACACCTCTACAGCCATCACAATAAGCCACCTTTCACTATCCCTCAAACCACCGCACTCCTTGGCACTAGATCATGCCGCCATCAACTTCCACCCAGATGCACCACCCACAGGAAAACCCAAAAATACCATATCTTGTTGCACCCAAACCAACCACCCAAATGCCTCTACTCCACCGCCCATCACCCGAAATTTGTGACGCCAACCACCCGAAGACCTGAATCCCCAGATCTTGCTGCTATGATGTTGTATCGCCACCGTCCGACCACCCTGGCATCGTCCCGTCCTCAGCCATCATACCTCTCTCTCCCCTGTTTGTGCGATGACGATACCCTATCATTTTTTTCTCTGAGTTTTGTTCTTTTTTTGTTCTTTTTTTATTTGATGTCTTTAATTTGTTTAAGTTAGGGTTGTTTTGGGTTTAGGATGCCAAGTATTGGGCCTGGTAGTCTTTTCATAATGTTGATACAAAAAAAAGGGAAAAAATTTACTTTCTTGAGTTTGGGCTTAAGAGGTTTAATTTAAGTTGGGATCTACATCATAGTGGGCCAACGTTTTTTTTTTCTTCTTTAGTAAATTAGATTTTTTTAGAGTGTCTTGTTATGCATAAGTAAAAATACCAAAAAAAAAAGAAAAAACAATAATGATAAAAAAAATACAAAAAAGTGAACTGATAAAAAAAGCAAAAAAAATAAAAAAAAATACCAAAAGGTAATGAAGGTAAATTTGTGGGTTGGTTTGACTTGAGTTTGGTTTATCTTTGTCTCTTTGTTTATTTATTTAGTTTGTTACCTCACTATTATTCCAGTTGACATGTTGCTTGAATTAATCCATTGTTGATAATTTGATTTTTAAGTATTAAGTTTCTTTTTTATTAATTAAAATTAACTAACTTACAATCATTTTCTAAAGAATGACGTGACTTTGAATTTAACGTTGTACCTGTGAATACATAAGAGCAGAATTCTTATTTTGTTAAGTCAAAATTAAATTTTCATAATTTATTTGTCTATTTAGTTTATCTTAAAAAAAAGGTAAAACAAATATTTTCAAGTAGTTATCAAAAATTTACATAACTGACTTAAGGTAACCATCTCAGGATGGATATAATAGGGGTGCTGTGGAATTAAATTTCCACCTTCCATATACATAATTGACTCCTAAATCCAATCTGGTTTCAAAGTCTATTTTCTAAGAAATGTTTTCTAATTTTTCCTAATTAAAATAAAATTGGTGGCAACTCTATTTTTCTTTTTAAAAAAAATCCAATTTTTGTTTGCCGCTTCCGTTGCGATCTCGGTCATGACAACTACCTCCTCCTTCAATGGCCTGTAATATCTCTTCTAGAATTTTCAGCTCTTCTTTGGACTGAGGATTTTCAGCAGAAGAAATCAATGGATACCGAGACATGAAAGTGGGGACAAAATGTTGCATTTGTGAGGTTCTACTAGTACCAAGGTAATGGGCATGTGGTTAGGTTGTGCTCAATGGGTTATAAGCAGGTGTTATCAATGGCATGCTGCAATCAAGGGGATTGGTAGCTTGTGGTGGTACAAAGCCGGAAGGGAGACCATATGGTGGGAATGGTTGGGACCTGGGTTTCTTGAGAACTGGTGACTGAGGGTTAAGTGGTGTTATTTGGGTAAATTATGAGTGGCATCATAACTCCTTGAGGATTAAAGCTTTGAAATTACAAAGGGATTGGAGTGAAATCGAGCAGGTCAAGAGGTATGGCCAGATGTTCTTCATTCGTAACTAAGGGATTCTCATTTGTGCTCTAATGATCACATATTTTATACATTAATAAACCCTCATTTTTAGTCATTTACACTCTTCATGTATTTAATTGATTAAGCCTGATTATGTTTTGTAAGATTGGACTCAAATTGGACTTAATTGATTTTTTCAGCATTATTTGGGTCTTACACTATTTCTGTATTTTAGTCATATCTTGAGTTCTAGATGTCTAGAAATTATGAATTTTACCTTGTAGGAAAGCTGAGAGAAATCTCTACAACTTTGATGAAGAGCTCAAAGTCTCAATCAGACATCTAGTGGAGCTAATTGGGCTTGGAAGATAGAACACAAGTTTTGTGTTTGGAACCTGAACAATGTACAGTAATTAGAGCATAACTTGGGCTGTAAGAATTATCTTGGACTGAAATTTGGACATTTGAAAGTTAAGACCCAGATATACAACTTTCATGAAAAACATAAGAGCTCATTCGGACATCTTAAAGGTGATATTGGGTCTGGAAGTCAAAATAGAGGTGTTGAAACTGGGCCTAAACAGTCTGCAGTAATTGGGCCATATCTCAGGCTGCAGGTGATGAAATGAGCTGAAATTTGGACATCTGAAAGTTAAGATCTAGATCTACAACTTTCATGAAGATGACTTTTCTATTTGATGACGGAATCTATGAGTTAAGCAATGAATGATTTCGGAGACAAGGAATCTTAATAATTTTTCACTCACCAACTCACCATTTGGCATTTTTCACTCATTCATTCACTCATCCACCTACTCTTAATCAGCCCCCTTGCCATTTTGTATCCTTAATCCTCTATAAAAGGCACCATTGGCTGATCATTTGGGGCACTTAGTGTGAGGCTTAGTTTTTACAAGTTATAAGTGAAGCTATGTTCATCTTTCTCTTCTTCTTTCTTTCTTTCTTCTTATCTATGAGTAACTAAATCTTTATCTTACTTGGGGGAAAGAGTGAAGCTCTTGGCAATGAAATAAGGTTAGATTATTTTATTTCTTGTGCTTAAAAGATATATTATTAAATGGACATTATATGTGTTGTATTTTGTTTCCAATCAATTTAGAAACCTTCTTTGTATAATGGAGATCTTGATTTATTGTAGACAATAGGATTGGCATAGTGAATGCTTGAACTCATTTACAAATGTTGGTAGATAATTAAAGGAATCATAATATGATTGCATATATAATTGAACTTTGAATGTTATATTTTTCGATTGGAACCTCCGTTGTGTGTGGATTTCAATTGAGTTATAAAGAGAAATAATCTTACCTTTAATTTATTACCAAGAGTGGATCTCCTAACCCGAGCAAGTTCTTAAATTCATTTGTGAACATTTTTTATTACTTTTTGGTGTTGTGACAAATCATTTTCTTACCTCAACTAATTTTTCTTCATCAATTCCCTGTGGATCGACCTCGGACTCTGAGAAATTTATTACTTGAGACAACCTACAATTGGGTTTGCATCCTTAAATCCCGCAGTCAAGTTTTTAGCACCGTTGCCGGGGACTTGATTTGAAGTTTTAATTTATTGAGGTTTTTTTTCTTTAATAAAATCTATTCTCTCTTCTCCTTTACCGGAGCAAAAGATCGGCTTACCGATCCTTCGGTTTCTTTACTAACTCTCTAACTTTCTAACTATCTAACTTACTAACCTACTAACTTGTTAGCATACTAACTTTCTAACTTTTATATTTCTCATTTATTTTTCTCGCCTACTAACTTTTATTTTATGTCATTTATTTTCTCGCTTACTAACTTTTTAATTTTTGTTACTTTAACTTTTAATTTCTGCTCTTTAACTTTTTAATTTCTGTTATTTATTATTGCTTTCTAACATAACAAAATAATTTTTCTTCTTTTCTTCTCTTTCATTGCTCTGTGGGGCTCTGCCTCTCTCCGATTTTCATATTTTAAATTTATTTTCTATAATTTACTTTCCACAATTTACTTTTCGCACTTTATTTTCTGTATTTTATTTTTAACTTTTTATTTATTAATAGTTATTGGGTGGTTGGTTTATACCACATCCTTGTTAATATTTAATGATGGGTTATACCACCAGCTTGTACATTATTTTTGTTTATTTATTTTAAGTTATTTATGTATTTATACTTAATTGGTATCGTGATTTAAATTATGGTCGTTTAGTTAAAATTAATCCTGGTACTTTATATATTGATTTGTTTGAATCACAATCACACACAATTGACACAAAGGCTGACAATGAAAGTGTACATGATGAACATGAAAATCAACCATTGCGAACCATGCGTGAATATTTGAAACCACCTCAAAATTCTAGTACATCATGTTTTATCTTTCTACTCAATGCCAACAATTTTAAATTTAAGTCAGGTATGAGTTCTTTACTTCCTAATTTTCATGGTTTAGAGTCTGAAAACCCATATTTACATCTGAAAGAATTTGAGGAAGTATGCATTGCTTTCAATGACCAAAATTGCACTGAAGAGATTGTTAAGCTTAAATTGTTTCCTTTTTCTTTAAAAGATAAAGCAAAATCTTGGCTTAACACTTTGAAACCAAGATCAATTGGCACATGGCAAGAAATGCAAGGTGAGTTCTTAAAGAAATTTTTTCCAACACATAAAACCAATGCTATGAAAAAACAAATCCAAATTTTTTTCCAAAATTCAAATGAAGCATATTTTCAATGTTTGGAACGATTTAAAGATTTGTTAAATTCTTGCCCACATCATGGTTTTGAAAAATGGCGCACTAGAAGCTTCTTTTATGAAAGTTTAATACCTGAAACTAAACAATTTGTGGAAATAATGTGCAATGGTGAGTTTCTTGATAAAGAACCTGATGAAGCTTTAGACTATTTGAACCAGTTGGCTGAAAATTCTCAATCTTGGCATAGTACTAACCCTTCTGAAAATTCAATTAGATCTAACCTTGCAAGTGCTAACAAAGGAAAATATCATGTTAGTGAAGAGGAAGATCTAAATGTTAGGTTTGCCAGTTTGGCTAAAAAGGTTGAAGCCATGGAATTAAGAAAAGCAAAAGAAATCAAATCTGTACAAAATGAAGAAATTTGTGGCATTTGTGATGACTTAGGACACTCAACACACAAATGTCCTAACATTCCTGTTTTTAAAGAAGTTGTCATGATCAAGTAAATGCAATGAATAATTTTTAAAAGTCATTTACTTCTTCTTTTTTAGATACATACAATCCGGGATGGAGAAATCACCCGAACTTCAGCTGGAGGAATAATAATCAGTCACAATTTGTGCAACCACCACCTCCTCAGGCACAATAAGACTCTCAAAATTCTCAAGGATATGCACCTTATGTCCCACCATATAGGAAAAACCTTAAAGAAACAATGCATGCATTCATAGAAAAGCAAGAGGCCATTAATAAACAAAACAATCAAACCATGAATGATATAAAAGATACTCTTGCTAAACTTTCTTCTGCACTTACCATTCACGAGAAAGGAAAATTTCCTTCTCAACCTCAACCAAATCCCAAGGGTCAAGATGCCTAACCGAGCGAGGGGAGTTCAGAAAACTAACAAATGGACTAAGTCAAGTCAGTGATAACTCTTAGGAGTGGAAAGGTTGTTGAAAAACAAATCCCCGAATCTTGTGAGAAAAAAGATGAACCAATTCTCCAAGAAAATGAAGAAGTTGACCAAAAGGCGACCAAACTCTCGCCTTCACCCCTATTTCCTCAAGCATTGAATAATCCAAAGAAATTAGACCACCACGCTGAAATTTTTGAAATTTTGAAACAAGTGAAGATCAATATTCCTCTGTTAGATGCTATCAAACAGATTCCTTCTTATGCTAAATGTTTGAAGGACTTGTGCACTGTTAAAAGGAAATTAAATGTGAAAAAAAAAGCATTTTTGGCTAAACAGGTAAGCTCCATTCTTCAGAATAATAATGCGTTGAAATATAAAGACCTTGGTTGTCCTACAGTTTCATGCATTATTGGAGAACATAAAATTGAAAAAGCTTTACTTGATCTTGGTGCTAGTGTCAATTTGCTTCCATATTCAGTTTATCAGCAACTCAACTTGGGTGAGTTAAAACCAACTTCTGTAACTCTTCTACTTACCGATAGATCAATTAAAATTCCAAGAGGAATAGTGGAAGATGTATTGGTTTAAGTTGATAAATTCATATATCCCGTGGATTTTATTGTCTTGGATACTGAACCTATAGTTGATAGTTGCAAGTCAATTCCTGTTATTTTAGGCCGTCCATTTTTAGCAATATCAAATGCTTTGATAAATTGCAAAAATGGAGTGCTGAAGCTAACATTTGGAAATATGACACTGGAGCTCAATGTTTTTAACATGTGCAAGCAACCACAGGAAGTCCTTGATGAAAAGGAGTAAGTTGAAGGAATTGAAGCCATTATAGATGATCATCTTCAAACAAAGAGTTCTTCTGACCCATTAGAAATTTGTTTAGTCAATTCATTTGATTTAGGCATGCAATTAGAAGATGATATCTCTGAAATATGCTCTTTGCTTGATTGTACACAAGCAATGGAGTACAAGGGATGGAAGCCAAGATTTGAAGAGCTAAAACCCATGAATGATAATGCCCATGAAGAAGTACCCACACTGGAACTAAAGTCATTACCTGTTGGGTTGAAGTACACATTTTTGGGAGAAAAACAAAACTTTCCAGTGGTAATTTCCTCGTCTTTTACTGAAGAACAAGAAGGTATGTTAACAGAAGTACTTAAAAGGCATAAAAGTGCAATTGGATGGACATTAAAGGACATAAAAGGCATTAATCCATTAATTTGTACACATAAAATACATTTAAAGGATAATGCTAAAACTTCTCAACAACCTCAAAGAAGGTTAAATCCACACATGAAAGAGGTAGTTAGAGCTGAAGTCCTTAAATTGCTTGATGTTGGAATTATCTATCCTATCTCTGATAGTCAATGGGTAAGCCCTACACAAGTTGTGCCAAAAAAATCTGGAATAACAATGGTTGAAAATGATAAGGGTGAATTAATACCTACGCGAGTCTCATCTAGTTGGCATATGTGTATTGATTTTAGAAAATTAAATGCTACTACTAGGAAAGATCATTTTCCCTTACCATTTCTTGACCAAATTCTAGAAAGGGTAGCAGGACATCCATACTACTGTTTTCTTGATGGTTATTCGGGTTATAATCAAATACCAATTGCATTGGAAGATCAAGAAAAGACCACGTTTACATGTCCCTTTGGTACTTTTGCATATAGAAAAATGCCTTTTGGCCTTTGTAATGCTCCGGTAACATTTCAAAGATGCATGTTAAGCATTTTTAGTGACATGATTGAGCATTATTTAGAGGTTTTCACGGATGATCTGACAGTTTTTAGAAATTCTTTTGAAAATTATCTTGATAATTTGGAAAAAGTTCTTAAAAGATGCGAAGAAAAAGGATTTGTGCTAAACTGGGAAAAATGTCATTACATGGTTACCTCAGGAATAGTATTAGGTCATGTGATATCTTCTAAAGGAATTGAAGTTGATAAGGCCAAAGTTGAATCAATTGCTCATTTGTCTTCCCCAAAAACAATTAGAGAAGTTCGTTCCTTTTTAGGACATGCAGGATTTTACAGAAGATTCATTAAGGACTTTAGTGTCATATCTAGACCATTATATAATCTTCTGCTGAAAGATGCACCATTTGATTGGACTCAAGAATGTCAAAAATCTTTTGAAAAATTAATTGGTCTTCTGACATCTGCTCCTATCATGCAATCTCCTGACTGGTCTTTGCCTTTTGAGTTAATGTGTGATGCTAGTGATTTTGCTGTGGGCACTATTTTAAGCAAAAGAAAGGAAGGTAAGCCTCATGAGATTTGTTACGCAAGTAGAACTTTAAACAGTGCACAAATGAATTACACCACTACTGAAAAAGAACTACTTGCTGTAATTTTTGCACTGGACAAATTTCGATCTTAGTTAATTAGTTCTTCTATTGTGATTTTCACCGATCATTCTGTTGTTAGATATTTGATGTCAAAGCAGGATGCCAAACCAAGATTGATAAGGTGGATCTTGTTGCTTCAAGAATTCAACATCACAATAAAAGATAAGAAAAGAGCCGAAAATGTTGTCGCTGATCATTTATCCAGACTTACAACAAGCTTACCTTTTGATAGCACACCTATTAATGATTCTTTTCCTGATAAATTTTTATTTTCTGTTAATTCTATGCCTTGGTTTGCTAACATAGTTAACTTTCTTATAACAAGAAAGATGTCGCCTCAATGGACGCACCAAGATAGAAGGGAATTTTTGACAGAGGTGAAAATTTTTTATTGGGATGACCCATACTTGTTCAAATATTATGCTGACAAAATCTTTTAGAGATGTGTACCCGACAGTGAGGTAGGTAGTGTCAATAAATTTTGTCACTCAGAAGCATGTGGAGGTCACTTTTCTTCAAAGAAAACAGTTGCGAAAATGTTGCAATGTGGATTTTATTGGCCCACTTCATTTAAGGACTGCTATACTTTTTTCAAAAGTTGTGAAAATTGTCAAAAGATGGACTCAATTTCAAAAAGAAACATGATACCTCTGAATCCTTCAATCATGATGAAGAAAAGCGTTACAGTCTTGGGAATCTGACTCTAAAAGACCTTGTTTGCCAATTTATAAGAAAATTGGATGGGAAGCTTATCCTTGACTCATAGATGGCGTTTAAGTCATTACTAGACGTTAAACCAGAGGCAGATGTGAGCCATATCCACAAACAATCTGTACATATCATCCACTTCTCTTCATGCCATCTTTAAAAAAAATTAAAAAAAAAAAAAAAAAAAAAAAAAAAAAAAAACGTTTGAACAAGGGCGATCCGGAAGGAGTACCATGGCTTTAATTAGTTGTGGAGCCCTAGCCTTTGGCTGACCCATCATTGACTCGGGTGGACCTTCGCACGCTGGTCCTTAAAAAAGTTCATGTACCATGCTTTGTAGAGAGTCGTACTCCATAACCCAATGTTTACCATCTAGGCACTGTAGAGTTGATAGACAGGCAGAAACGTCCCACTCTGGTTATTAGTGAAAAGTAACCCGCAGCTGCCAAAGCATATGAGGCATCTGAGCTTGATCCTCTCTTTTATTAGAAGAGGCTCTCAGCGCCTTGGGCTGGGACGTTTTGGATCTTGAACATTACGGGTTTCATATTTTAGCATCTTTGTTGATGTTACGAGCCCAAGTGTACGTGAGTGCTCCAGGTTCCAAACCCAGGATGGAAACCCATGATGGTTTCTTCTTTCTCCTTTCTTTGAATAAACGATTGTGAGTGTCTACTGCACTAGTGACACGCAGTATAAAGATATGTCACTACTGCACTCATGACGCGCAGTATAAAGATATGCCATGAAAGCTGTCCATACAGGTATGTCATCATTTGCTATTATATTTCTTTTATCTTTGTATGATTTTGCTGTATTTTGGTTTTGGACAAACGATCCTTTGAGTAGGGTCCTTCAGGGGTTTCTAGACTTCTTTACCCTGATAGTTTTCTTGAAGTAAAAAAAAAATACAAAAAAAAATTCCTTTACCTTTGATCTTTGATCCTGACCCAGTAATAGATCAGATAGATTGGTCAGCAGGAAGCAGTGAGGGAAGCAGGATGAAAAGAAAGCCAGATTTGACACTTCGTTTATAAATCTCCTTTACCTTTGATTTTATTTATCGTACTTTGTTTCTGTTTAAATTTATGTCAAATTTTTCCAACAGGTAATATCTCCTATCCTTTACTCATCTATATTTTAACATTAAGGACAATGTTGTGATCTAGTTGGGGGGAAGGATAGTTGACAAAAAAAAAAATTTTTTAGGAAGTATGATATGATTGTCATGGACTTACTAAACCAATGAATGATGGCAGAGTAAGGAGTAATTTTACTTCTGAGACGCATCTAAATTGGGAAGTATGTTTAGTGATATGACTATCAGAAACCTATTCATAGTAAAACCAATTAAGGATGGCAGAGTAAGGAGTAAATTTTGGAAACAATTTATTACTCTTGAGACGTATCTTAGTTGAGGAAATAATTATTTTGTGTAGAAGTTACAAATGGATTCTTGGATCTTAGCATAAATTGTATTCTTTCTTAAAAATCATAAGCTTGGATATGAATATTGATATGATGTGTAACATCCCAAAATTTCCTATCTCTTAAACAATAATTTTTGAGTTAATGCAATTTTCTTGTTTAGTAATTTCGTGTAATTTGTAAAATTATTTTGTTTATTCTGTCAGCGTATTTGATCGTTTTGAGTGATTTACTCCGTGTCAGGAAAATAAAAATTTTCGGGCTGGGGAAAACTTTACGTAATTTAATTTTTACCGTTAGGTAATTATTTTACGTAATCTGATTTGATATTTGTGCATTTTATAATTTTTATGATTTTTGTGGATGATTATGAAATTTTTTTACTGATTGTGGGCCCAGGGGGTGTATGTGGACCCAGGTGGCCATACGTGGGCCCAGGTGGGTCCCGCAAAATAAAAATTTTTCTACGCATAGAAAAATTTGTACTGTTTAGACAGAGACAAGGGATCTTACTAAACCTGAATCCGGAAACAGTTTTAAAAATTTTATTGTACTGTGTTTTGTACTATATTTAATTTATCGGGCGATAAAAAATACAGTAAATATATTCTTTCGTGAGGTTTTAGCAGATAAAAATATAAATTAAATTGCTTAAGTCAACCTTGGTGGTTTGGATATCCACCATTGATTTAATTAATGATGGAGACTTGATCTTGATTTAATCAACGGTGGAGATTTGATCTTAAAAGTGAATAAGATCATTTATAACCATTAGATGGAGATTAAATCAAGGGTAGAGATTTGGTCATATAAAGTGACTATAACCATTTGTAACCATTGGATATAGAATTGATTAAAGGTGGAGATTTGGTCTTGAAAAAGTAACAAGGACCATTTATGACCATTGGATTTAGATTTAATCAATGGTGAAGATTTAGTCTTAAAAAGTGACAAAGACTAATTATGACCCTTGGATTAAAAGTAAGAAGGAGTAATCTTGACCATTAATTTTGGAGACACATCCAATGACTAGAATTTAAAGGAGAAAGATTCAATGGCCTAGATTAAGTCTTCTAAATCAAAAGTCTACCTAAATCCTAACCATTGAATTAATCAATGGCTTAGAATGCTCTAAATGATGGCTAGAAAAGATGACAAATTATTAAATGCATCATGAAGGAGGGGGGACAGTTTTTGTGAAGTATTTTGGAGCTAAAGAAAACTTTATGTCATTATTAAGTGGTCTTGGTCAATTATGCATCATTGTTGAATTAATTGCACTTTTTGAAGAAGCACCTACGGCCATGCAAAGTTAAAGGGGACAAATTTGATTCAATTAATTCATTTGGCTATTGTCTTTATACCTACAAGAAGCTAAATAAAAGTAAGTCAATTTTTTTGATGACTTAGCACATATATCATATGGCCATGTACTACTTTTTGGAGACAAACTACTCATAATTGATTTATTAGCATCCTTAGGAGATGATTTGAAGGGGGTGCACGGTTTTAAGAGGCCTTAAGGCCATAGAAAAAGGTTGAAGACCATTATTTCCATCCTTGGTCATCATTAAACATTTTCAAGAAGCTACGTTACCAAGTTTTCTCTCCATTTCTCTTCTCCAAGCAAGTTTCGGTCAAGCACCTTAGAACCATCATCCAAATTTCTATCATTTCATCCAACTTGATTTTCTAAACCTAAACACCATTCTAAGAACATCTCTAGTTATGAGTTTTCACTAAATCATTCATCTTGAGTTTCAAATCCAAGCTTCAAGTTTCTATCAAAAATCAAAAAATTTCATCTTTGTGTTTCAAGAGAAACCATTCGGTCAAGACACTCAAAACCACCATCCAATCTCTTTTAATTTCATCCAACCATAGATCTTGAATCTACATGATATTCTAAGCAACTTTTATGTTGGAGATTTTCTCTAAATCATTCATCTTCATGAACTTTCTTCAAGATCAAAGTTATAGGATATTTGTGGTGAAGTGTAAGGAAACTTCATTTCTTCTCTTCTTTTTCATGATCTAAACCATGTTTGATCCATGGTTCCTCTTAATCAAGCTTAGTATACTAATTTTTATGTATTTTGTTTTGTATTTGAGAAGCCCTTGGTGATGAAGGACTTGGAAAAAGAAGCAAAACAAGGAGTTTTTGAGGATCTTCAAGAGGTAAGAGAGAGATCCATCTCACCAACCAAGCATGGTGGTGAGAGATGGTCTTATATTTGATGGGTGTTGAATCCATGTGAGGATTCATATCCATGGTCATGTAATAATTTATATGTGTTTATGAGCTTTGATTAATTGCCTATGCTTAATATGCTTTGCATGAGTTTATGATTTTGATGGTATGCTTATACTATGCATGATTATAATATGGCATGCTTTTGATATATATATATATATTGTGTATGTATGTGTATGCCATGATTTGATGATAGAAAGAAAATTAATTTTGGTCCCAATGGCCAAGGAAGAGCTATGGTTTTGATGCCCTTGATTAGGGTTCATGTTGAAATTTTTCAAGAACAAGGGAATTAATTTTTGATCCCTAGAACATGGTGAATTTCGGTTAAGACACCTCAAGATAGGTGTTCACAAAATTAATATTTTCTTGAATGATGAAAATGGATGTTTAGAAAAAACAAGGAAAATAAATAAAGAGTTTATTTTTCAAAGAGTACATGAACACGGTTTTAGAAGGATTTTTATTGATTTATTTTGTGTAAAAAGTTTCTAAGTGTTTTACTAAACATGAGATTTAAATGAAAATAGCAATGATGATTTTAAAGGATTTGCAAAGAAAGTGAAAATGGATTTGCAAAGAAAGTGAAAAATAGAAATGAACAAATGATTTGATTTTCAAAAACTATGAGTCATACGTTTTTGTAAAGGATTTTTAATGGTTTTGTTTGTGTAAAACCATATCAATTTAAAAGGAAAAATATTTGATAGTTTCAATAGTCATGTCCACGTTTTTTTTAAGGCTTGTAATGTCTTGATTTTTATGAACAAAGGGATTTTCAAAGTGAAAACGTAACTTGATTTAATACAAGGAATTTGGAAAGGGAATCAGAGTGTTTTTATCACTTGAGAGAATTTTGTAAACGAAAGACAAAGAGAGGTTGAACATGTTTGAACTCTAATTTATTTTGAAGAATGATTTTGGAAGTAATTTGAGAAAAGTGGAGAATATAATGATGATTTGAAAAGTTACTAACGTATAACTTATTTTTGAGTTTTGAAAGTACGTTAGAAAATGTTAAGTTTTGAAACGTTGATTTATATCAATGGAAAAGTGATTTTATGAATTATATTTTGGAAAACGATTTCTTGAGTAAAGAAATGTGGAAAAATATTTTCTTGAGTAAGAAAATATATTACATGAAGTATAAAGTTATATTATTTTAAGAAAAGTTGAAAAAAGAATATTTGAAGGTTAAGAAATATTTTACGTAATGAAATTGTGGTGAAAAAAATAATTTACGTATCTTAAAAACGTAATTTTAAAGTACGTAGTTTGAAATACATAAAATATTTCTAAGTATTTGGAAATACAAGTAAAATATTTTTATGCCATTTTAAATACGTTGAAATATTTTTACACGATTTAAATTACGTTTAAATATTTTACGTAATCTGAATTACAATTGAAAAATCACTATATGATGGAAAAGTGATGAATTATTTTTACGTGATTGTGAAAATAGCGAAAAATTATTATGTGATTTGAAAAGTGTTTTAAATATTTTGAAAATGAAAGAAAATGATTTACGCGACTTAAAAGGATGATTTTTAAGTTATGCGATTTTGAAACAATAGAAAAATATTATGGGATTTGAGAAACGTATATTTTTACGCGATTGAGAAAAATGTTGAAATATTAGTACGTGATTTAAAAGTGCAACAGAAGAGTTGCGGCATTTTGAAAACGTAACAGAAGTGTTACGATATTTTGAAAACATAACAAAAATGTTTTGGAATTGTGAAAACGTAACGAAAATGTTGTGTAATTTTGTGAAAAATATGACGAAGGTGTTTTATAATTATGAAAATGTGATAACATGATTTTGCTGTTGAAAATACAATATAATTTGGTACAATTTATATGCATTGGAAAGAGATGCCTGTGATTGGATTTGGTGCATCATACATGCATTGGAAAAATATGCGTTGAGGCATATGATACATTGAACTAATGAAATTGAAAAGATTTGGCCCTTTGGGGTTGGACTTGCACTGATATATTCGTGCATTGTATATGGCCCTTGTGGTTGAAGAGGGAATGAGAATTGATAGTGAGGTCTATGATGGATCTTGGGGGCGTCGAGGCGCGGAGGTCGACCAGTGGACAGCTGATGAGTACCCTGTGCCACTTGGCGATGCAGTCCGTTGTAACACATTGACGATACCTGACAAGAACACGATTCTTTTCAACAACTGGAAGATTATCTTTGGGCTAAGGCTGACAATTGATAGAGCATTCTCCTCGAAATTGTGAAAATCTCCATGGAGTTGTTTTTGAAAAACTGAGTCTATGTGCACATGCATAACATATGCATAAATCTGAGTATCCATATCTGCATGATATAATAATTGAGGGATATTCGATGATGATGATGATGATAATCATGTTGATGGCATTTTTATGATTATTGTGTGATGATAATAATGTTAATGGTATGATGATGATAATTGATTAATGTTGAGTGCATTATTGGAATTCTGGTATGATATATCTGTATGATATGTTGTTTGTGTTATCTCTGTGCTGCCATGTTAGTATTGGCGTAGGTGATCTCACCACTTTGTTATGTTGTTTTACTGTGTCTGTACCGTTAAAATCAAATAATAGAAGGATCGAGTTGTCTTAGACATAACGGGAAATGAATACTCTGAGATGGGTAACAACAATAAGGAGTGGACATTCAGGACTCGAAGGTGTGCAGTGTTGACAAAGAACAGATGTAGAACAGATGTCTGATGCAACAAGATGGATACACAATAGAATAAGTATGTTAAGTTTTAACGTTAGTGTTGTATCATGCTATTAAGTAGGACCCATCATGGGGTTTGCTACTGTTAAAAAAAAAAGCCTGTTAGTTTTATATTTCTCTTTAAATTATGAAATATTAATTAGTGTCAATATTGCATAATGAATAGTTAAAATATGATTTTCAATATTACCTAATATTTTCAGTAAATTTATGTTTCAGTAAAGAAGAAATTTTGAAACCCATATTTTCATAACTCAAACCTTTTACAAATTGATTTCCAGATTATGAGTAGGGAGTCAGAAATGTGATGCTCTAAGGAGGGTGTTACATGATGGATTGAGAATGATAGAAATATGCCTTGTGAGATTTTGAGCCTATTGATGAATGGATTGAATATCTATACCATTCTCTTCTTTCTTGTGTGATTTTCACTCATGGAATTGTTACTCTAGAACTTACTTTGATTCTTTTTTAGGCTACATTTTCACATGCATACATTAATATGATTGAGGCATTTTGAAATAGCTACTTTGACCAAATAGCCATCCTTGTATATTTTCCATTGTGTAACCCCTTTGAACTTATTTGACCATTCCTTGTTTTTAGCTCATTTCATACCTTAAAAAAAAAAAAAAAAAAAAACATATTTTTACCCAACCTTAGGGAATAAGAGAGCATTGACCTTATTCTTGAACAAGTGTGGGGTTGTGTGTGCAAAATGATCAACAAAAAAAATTGACCACCGTTGCAATCAAAGGATCATCAGAGTCTAGAATAAAGGTGGGTGCTTGGAAACAACAGGAAGAAAAGGAGAATGTTCAAGTCTAACAATGAATTCAATTCACCAATTTGAGATTAATCTTCAACAAAACATTAGTCAAATATTGGTGATTGTCCTTTATGATGAATGTTCTCAAACATTTTCTCCACTCTACTTATACCATAATGCTCTTTTATTCTCTTTGGTATTTATCTTTTCATATCCATGTTATCCCCTTTCCTTTACCATGACCCCATTACAACCTTGAATAAAGTCCTCTTGATTTTTGTATGCATGTGTTTTGAGTAGCGGAGAAGTAGAAGATAAGCAAGCTTATGGTAGTACAATTGTTCATGGGTTGAATAGAGTGAAATACTTACCTTTTAAACACTTGAGAGATTGAGAGTGAATTCTGTGAGGATCTATCATTCTTGATTCATTCTTTTCAACTAAAGTTTCCTTGCTTGTTGGTTTGAGATGTGAAGAAATGTTACCTCATTAATGCTTTGATCCCTTGAATTTCTGATTGTTCTTCTTGCTTCATCGAGTCTTTTAGAGTTTTTAGCTTTTGAGTCTGTGTCAATTTTTCTTTGTTTCCTAGCTTTGGTCTTATGTGTTTTGCCCAGGAGTGCAAAAAGCTAAGTGTGGGGGAATTTGATGATCATATATTTTATACATTAATAAACCCTTATTTTTAGTCATTTACACTCTTCATGTACTTAATTGATTAAGCCTGGTTATGTTTTGTAAGATTGGACTCAAATTAGACTTAATTGATTTTTTTAGCATTATTTAGGTCTTACACTGTTTCTGTATTTTAGTCATATCTTGAGTTTTAGATGTCTAGAAATTATGAATTTTACCTTGTAGGAAAGCTAAGAGAAAGCTCTACAACTTTGATGGAGAGCTCAAAGTCTCAATCAGACATCTAATGGAGTTAATTGGGCTTAGAAGACAGAACACGAGTTTTGTGTTTGGAATCTAAATAATATATAGTAATCAGAGCATAACTCGGGCTGTAAGAATTATCTTGGGCTGAAATTTGGACACTTGAAAGTTAAGACCCAGATCTACAACTTTCATGAAGAATACAAGAGCTCATTCGGACATCTTGGAGGTGATATTGGGTCTGGAAATCAAAATAGAGGTGCTGAAACTGTGCCTGAATAGTCTGCAGTAATTGGGCCATATCTCGGGCTGCAAGTGATGAAATGAGCTGAAATATGGACATCTGAAAGTTAAGATCCAAATCTACAACTTTCATGTAGATGACTTTTCTAGTTGATGACGGAATCTATGAGTTAAGCAATAAATGATTTCAGAGACAAGGAATCTTAATAATTTTTCACTCACCAACTCACCATTTGGCATTTTCCACTCATTCATTCACTCATCCACCTATTCTTAATCAGCCCCCTTGTCATTTTGTATCCCTAATCCTCTATAAAAGGCACTATTGGCTAATCATTTGGGGCACTTGGTCTGAGGCTTAGTTTTTACAAGTTATGGTTATACTTGTTTCTTATTTTACTTTGTTGTAATTTTCTCTTATTCTAAAGTGAAGCTATGTTCATCTTTCTCTTCTTCTCTCTTTCTTTCTTCTTATCTATGAGTAACTAAATCTTCATCTTGCTTGGGTGAAAGAGTGAAGCTCTTAGTAATGAAATAAGGTTAGATTATTCTATTTTTTGTGCTTAAAAGATATATTATTAAATGGACATTATATGTGTTATATTTTGTTTCCAATCAATTTAGAAACCTTCTTTTATAATGGAGATCTTGATTTATTGTAGACAATAGGATTGACACAGTGAATGCTTGAACTCATTTACAAATGTTGGTAGATAATTAAAGGAATCATAATATGATTGCATATATAATTGAACTTTGAATGTTATATTTTCCGATTGGAACCTCTGTTGTGTGTAGATTTCAATTGAGTTATAAAGAGAAATAATCTTACCTTTAATTTATTACCAAGCGTGGATCTCCTAACCCAAGCAAGTTCTTAAATTCATTTGTGAACATCTTTTATTACTTTTGGTGTTATGACAAATCCTTTTCTTACCTCAACTAATTTTTCTTTATCAATTCCCTGTGGATCGACCTCGGACTCCCGAGAAATTTATTACTTGAGACAATCTGCACTTGAGTTTGCATTCTTAAATCCCGCAGTCATGCTCTTTTTATTGTTCATGAACTATAGCATCTCCATCATCTTGGACAATTGCTCCTTGAGCTGATTCACTTCATCCTTCATCTTTTGAGTCTGATCCATTTCATCCATGATCCTAGTCTGGGAACGAGTCTTGTAAGGGTGTTGCAGAAACTGCTTTCCCACTTTAGTGTCTACTTTTACTGCTTAAGGAAACATGATATGAATATACAATTTCCAATATTGACTGAACAAAATTGGTAACATACATGTATGCGAAGTATTGACTACTTATGCATATGGATTTTTTTTAAAAAAAATATTTCAATATATAGGATGAATGCAATAATAGATAAATAGTTGGTTCTTAAATAGTGGCGGCAACATCCTTTGAGACTACCACCTTTGAGCCCCTATGATAAATTCTTGAAATATGCGGGATCTAATGAAACCAGATTGCAATAGATGTCATTTTTTCATTCTTTGCATTGATAGTAAACTAAATGTTATAACATTCATGCCCACATACGTGAAATGTGCAGGAAAGGAAATGTATTTTTTTTCTTTTGTTGAGGGAAGAGGGCTGTTTCTATCCAACAATTATTAAATGTATGATTTTGTCGATAAATTTTCGTAATATTTGTCAATATTTAAAGGGATTTTTTTCAGTGAATAAAAGGTTTAGTTAATATTTTTATATTGTGTTCCCCCCTCCCCCAAAAAAATACTAGAAACCCCTCATGAGGAATGAATTCCTTTAGTATTTCTCTTAATAATGATAGTCATAAACACTTGTTGTAATATATTAGCATTAATATCAGATATGTACATATATATTTTTTTATTCTTATTTTTATTACGGCTGATTTTTCTCCCTTATTTTTAGGATAACAATCAATGGTATTAGCCTATATATTGTAACATTCTTTGTACACAATTGATACAAGGAATAATATTCATACATTCACATTCCTTCTTTTTATATGGTATCAGCAGCCTAGGTCATTCCTAGGGCTTGCCTTTGTTTTTTCATTTCGTTGAGCAGTCTCCTATTGCAGCCTTATTGCTGCCTAAGACTTAAAACCACCACCCACCACCTGCCGCCGCCGTTTTTTATCTCACCACCCTCGCTGAACTGCTTATCGGTGTTTTTTCGGCCACATCTGAAAAGCCCACCCCAACCTAACCACCCACGTGCCACCACGCACAACCCACGCCATGGCACGGTACGTGCGTGAGAGCCACATGCAGCCCTCCACACCGCCATTCACCACGCGACCCCTCTGTTTTGATCTTCGGCTCCTCCCCGTTCATTTCTAACTATTTTCGAGTCCAACCAGAATGTCTACAGTAGACACCCAGTCCTCCACCATCACTATGCCACCTCCGATTGTCGTTCCACCGCCTTCGGTTGCCATTGCAGCACTAAATCCAAATGATCTTCCAGTTTTACACTATTCTTATCACCTCAATGGTAAGAACTATCTCCAATGGGCCCAGGTTATTCGCACCACTCTCAAGGGTCGACGAAAGTCGTCACACATTGTCAGGGATCCTTCGAAGGCAGATGACCCACAGTTTGGGATTTGGGATGATGAAGATTCTTTGATTATGACTTGGCTATGGAATTCTATGACACCAGATATCAGTAAGAATTGTATGTTTTTTACTTCTGCACGTGAAATTTGGGATAGTTTGAGTCAAACCTATTCTATGAAACAAGATATTGCTGCGTGTTATGAATTAGAAAACACAATTTTTAATACTCAGCAAGGCTCTCTTTTTGTCATTGATTATTATGGTACTCTGAATGGTTTATGGATTGAACTGGATCAAAATCAAGATTTAAAGATGAAATGCACTAAGGATGCTGCTACTTTAACTAAGTTTATAAAGCGTGGACGGGTCTTTAAGTTTTTCTCTAAGTTGAATTCTGAGTATGATCCTATTCGGGTTCAAATTTTAGGAAAGGACAAGCTTCCTTCTCTCTCTGAGGTGTTCGACACAGTTAGGGAGGAAGAGAGTCGTCGGGCTGTCATGTTGAATAAGGGTAATTCAAGTGATGGTTCTGCTTTGGCCACCGGCAAAGGTCCTATTAGTGGGTTATCATTTGAAAAGCCTAGATCATCCTCTTGGAAGTCATCCACCAAACGTGACGAGCGTTGGTGTCCTTATTGCAAGAAGTCTAGTCACACTAAGGATACTTGTTTTAAACTCCATGGTAGAGACAAGGTTCTTGGATGCTCTAAGGGTTTTAAAGGCAGTCAACAAAGGCAAGTTAATCAAACTGTGTCCAACTTGGTTATTGAGGGTGAAGAGGTATCTGTACCACCTTCTGGGGAGGCAATTTCGGCACTTAGTAAAGCTGAAATGGATCGTTTGCACACTCTCTTGGATTCTATGAGTAAGCCTTTTGACACTTGTTCTCTAACCATGACTAGTAAGAATTTAAGTTCATTCTCCTTTAATGTTTCTAGTACTGTATCTGAGGATCTCTGGATTATTGACTATGGTGCTACTGATCATATGACCCCTCATCCCTCATATTTTTCCACTTACTCTAAATTATTTAGTAAGCATCACATCACGGTTGCTAGTGGATCCCATGTCCCTGTTTTAGGATATGGTACTATTTCACTTCAACCTTCCCTTCCTTTACATAATGTGCTCCATGTCCCTCATTTGTCAAATAACCTTATTTCTATTCATAAGCTTACCAGAGATTTAAACTGTACAGTGACCTTCTTTCCCTCTCATTGTGTGTTTCAGGATCTTACCATGGGGAGGACGATTGGGGTTGCTAAGGAACAGGGAGGGTTATATGTTCTACATCGGACTCATGGTAGTACCAATCAGACGTTGTCCACATCCAGTCATGAGACAAGTTCAGATTCCGCTGCATCTCAGATATGGCTTCACCATAAACGCATCGGTCATCCTCCTTTCAGTCTTCTTAGGTTGTTATTTCCACAATTGTTTAAAAATACGTCTGTTGACTCTTTTCTTTGTGATGTTTGTCAGTTTGCGAAACACCATTGCACAACTTTTTTTCCAAGTAATAATAAAAGTATTGAACCTTTTGATCTTATTCATTCTAATGTATGGGGACCTTCATCTAATTCTAATATATTTAGTGCAAAATGGTTTGTTTCTTTTATTGATGACTGCACTAGGGTCACATGGATATTTCTTATGAAAGATAAATTTGAAGTGTTTCAAATATTCTTGAATTTCTATCGCATGGTTCAAACCCAATTTGGAAAATCTATAAAAAGGTTACGATCTGATAATGGCAAGGAATATGTGAATCAACATTTCACAAAATTCCATAAAGAACATGGTGTGTTACATGAGTTAACTTGTGTTGATACCCCCCAACAAAATCGAGTTGCAGAAAGGAAGAACCGTCATCCCCTAGAAATTGCAAGTGCACTTCTATTCCAAATGTTTGTCCCTAAGTCTTATTGGGGGGAAGCTGTCTTAACTGCCGCATACTTGATGAATAGATTGCCCTCCCGTGTCTTGAATGGTCTTAGTCCTGTGCAACTCATGACTTCCTTCTTCCCTTCCGTTCCTACCATGAAGAATCTCCTGTGTCGTGTCTTTGGTTGTGTTACCTTTGTTCATGTCCATAGTCAATATCGTGGTAAGTTGGATCCTAGGGCTATCAAATGTATCATCATAGGGTATGCACCAAACAAAAAGGAGTACAAATGTTATCATCCTCAAAGTTGTCATGTCTATGTCTCCATGGATGTCACTTTTCACGAATTCGAGTCTTTTCACCTTCGTCCTCAGCTTCGGAGGGAGAGTGGTCAAGAAGCTGAGTCCCTTGAGTCATCTTTTGTTCCTCTTCTGGTTGAATCTATTGAGTTATCTGTCCCTTCTCTGATGAAAGATGTGGCATCATCTTCTGATACTTCAGAGACACCTAAAGAATCCATATCTGTTCCTATAGATCGATACAAGCAGGTGTATTATCAGAACAAACCCAACATGGTCCAACAACAGCTTCAATCGCCCGAACCAGAGGTAAGCATTCGTGATTCTGAACCTTTGAATAATCCTTTACATGATATTTATGAACCTAACCCTGATGACTTGCCAATAGCCTTAAGAAAAACCAAAAGAACTTGTGCAAAATACCCTATATCTCAGTTTGTGTCAACTAAAAACCTATTAGTACAGCATCGGAGTTTTATTTCAGCAATTGATTCTACCAGAGTCCCCACTTCAGTACAAGAAGCATTAATGGATAAGAATTGAGTTCAAGCCATGCATGAAGAAATGAGTGCTTTGAACAAGAATGAGACCTGGGAAATTGTTAAGAAGCCGAAGGACAAAAGGATAGTTGGGTGCAGATGGATTTACACAGTGAAATATCGGTCTGATGGTACTCTAGACCAGTACAAAGCAAGGCTGGTTGCCAAAGGGTACACTCAGATATATAGGAATGATTATGAGGAAACATTTGCCCTAACAGCAAAGATGAACACAGTCAGGATCATTCTCTCCTTGGCAGCACACTTTGGATGGGACTTGCACCAATTTGATGTTAAAAATGCTTTTCTCCATGGGAATTTGGAAGAAGAAGTATATATGGACATCCCACCAGGATATGAACCTACCGGTGGAGGGAATATGGTGTGCAAGTTAAGGAAGGCCTTATATGGACTCAAGTAGTCTCCTCGTGCTTGGTTTGGGAGGTTCACTAATGCTATGGTGTCCTTAGGTTATAGGCAGAGCCAGGGAGATCATACCCTCTTTATAAAACATTCCAAAGAAGGCAAATTTACACTTCTTCTAGTTTATGTTGATGACATGATCATTGCTGGCGATGATGAGGTTGAGAAACAGGTCCTAAAAGAAAAAACTAGCTGTACAATTTGAAATGAAGGACTTGGGGAAGCTGAAGTACTTCCTTGGGATAGAGGTTGCCTATTCCAAACAAGGCATCTTTATTTCCCTGAGGAAATATGTTCTAGATCTTCTTAAGGAAACAGGTAAGCTAGGTTGCAAAACCACAGGGGCACCTATTGAATTAAATCACAGGATTGGAAACAATGAAGAGAGCCCAAGGGTGGATAAGGCACAATATCAGAGACTTGTGGAAAAATTGATATATTTGTCTCACACCAGACCAGACATAGTCTATGCTGTCAGTGTGGTTAGCCAGTTCATGCATGATCCTTGTGAGAGACATATACTAGTTGTGAATAGAATTCTCCAGTATTTGAAGACAAGCCCGGGAAGAGGACTTCTATTTCAGAGAGAACAAAAATTAACCATTGAAACCTATACAGATATAGATTATACCGGGTCAGTTGTAGACAGGCGGTCTATGTAACACCCTCCCTAGGGTATCACATTTCTGACTCCCAACTCATAATCTGAAAAGAAGTTCACACAAGGTTTGAGTTAAAAAAAGATGGGTTTTAAAATTACTTCTTTACTGAAACGCAAATTTACTGAAAATATTAGGTAATATGGAAAATCATATTTCAACTATTCATTATGCAATATTGACACCAATTAATATTTTACAATTTAAAGAGAAATATAAAACTAACAGACTTTTTTTTTAACAGTAGCAAACCCCATGACGGATCCTACTTAATAGCACGGTACAACACTAACATTAAAACTTGACATACTTATTCTTGTTGTGTATCCATCTTGTTGCATCAGACATCTGTTCTACATCTGTTCTTTGAAAACACTGCACACCTTCGAGTCCTGAATGTCCACTCCTTATTGTTGTCACCCATCTCAGAGTATTCATTGCCCGTTATGTCTAAGACAACTCGATCCTTCTATTATTTGATTTTAACAGTATAGACATAGCAAAACAACATAACAAAGAGGTGAGATCACCTACACCAGTACCAACATGGTAGCACAGAGATAACACAAACAACAATATCATACAAGGATATCATACCAAACTTCCAATAATATATTCAATATTAATCAACTATCATCATCCAATCATATATCAATCCAAGTATTCAAAACAGTTGTCATAGCCAATATTCTTCAATTAATATATCATACAGATATAAGTGTTCAGATTATGCATATACACAAGACTCGATTTCCTACTCCATGGAGCTAAAACTCAGGTCGGAGAAAATGATCGAAAAGACCTGCCGGTACCACGTGCCTCAGACCACGTGCTTTAATTCTCATTTCAATTTTTTTGCACATCTAGCACATACACGACAGTCTTTATTAGATCTTGATTAAGAATAGTGTATCGGTCAGGATCATCGGTGTGTTGCATCGGTCTAACCTACTGGAAGAAGCGCGACCAACCACTCGTGTAGGCAACTCGCACCCCGATGCCCCCAAGGTTAACAAGTGACTTACACTACGCATATCGCACCCACTCAAGAGGTGTGTTTTGTAACACCCCAAATTTTCGTATCTCTTAAACAGTAATTTTGACAGTTAATGTAATTTTCTTGTTTAGTAATTTAATACCTTTGTAAAATTATTTTGTTTATTCCGTCAAAGATATTTGATCGTTTTGAGTGATTTACTCCGTGTCAGGAAAATAAAAATTTTCGGGCCGGGGAAAACCTTACGTAATTTAATTTTTACCATTAGACAATTATTTTACGTAATCTGATTTGATATTTGTGCATTTTATAATTTTTGTGATTTTTGTGGATGATTTTGAAATTTTTCCTATTTATGGGCCCCACAAGGGGTATGTGGGCCTGTGTGGCTATACGTGGCCCAAGTGGGTCCTCAATAAAGCAAAAATTTTTCTACGCATAGAAAAATTTGTATGCTTGTTTAGACGGAGACAGGGGATCTTACTAAACCCGAATCAGGAAACAGCTTTTAGAAAATTTATTGTCTTATGTTTTGTCTTGTATTTAATTATCGGATGATAAAAATACAAGTAAAAATATTATTTGTAGGATACAAGAATAAATATTATCTTTGCGTAGTCAACAAAGAGAGCTTGACTTGATTTATACCCTTGGATGAGAATACTTAGTTTGAATATTAACCATTGATTTAATCAAAGGTTAAGAAACAAACTTAATAAAGCTTGGATAATAACCATTGATTTAATCAATGGTGTGAGAATAAGCTTAGTTAGGAAGGCTTTGATATCAACCATAGATGTAATCAAAGGTGTAGAATTGATCTTGAAAAATGACAAAGATAATTTATAACCATTGGATTTAGATTAAATCAAGGGTGGAGATTTAATCTTAAAAAGTAACAAAGACCATTTATGACCATTGGATGAAGAATTAATCAAGGGTAGAGATTTGGTCTTCTAAAATGGCAAAGACTAATTAGGACCCTTGGATTTAAAGTTTGAAGAAGCAATCTTAACCATTAATTTTGGAGACACATCTAATGGTTAGAATTTAAAGGAGAAAAATCCAATGGCTTTAGATTAAGTCTTCTAACCTATCTAAATCTACCTAAATCCTAACCATTGAATTAATCAATGGCTAGAAATGCTTCAAATGGTGGCAAATAATGAAGACAACTTTATTGAATGCATTATGAAGAGAAAGTGATGGTTTTGGAGTGTTTAGAAACAAAGAAACAAGTTTTTATGTCATTTTTGCATGTATTCTTGGTCAAGTTAGACATCATAATGGCTTACTTTTGATTTTTTTGCACTCAAGAAGAATGCAAGAAGGGGGACTACGAATTTGGTGCTGCATGAAGGAGTTTGGAAGACCATAATTGCATGCTTTAGTCATTATTGTCTTCCTGGTCTTCATTGATTCATTTTCAAGAAGGAAACTTAGAAAATTTTCTCTCCATCTCCTTTCTTCTCTAGATTTTGGCCAAGCCCTCCAAGAGCACCTTTCATCACTCAAAAATTTCATCCAACTTGATTTTCTAAACCTAAACATCATTCTAAGAACATCTCTAGTTATGAGTTTTTTCCAAAATCATTCATCTTGATCTTCAAATCCAAGCTTCAAGTTTCTATCAAAAATCAAAAATTTCATCTTTGTTCTTCAAAATACACCATTCGGTCATACTACCTAAAATCACCATCCAAGCTCTTTTAATTTCATCCAACCATAGATCTTGAATCTACATGATGTTCTAAGCAACTTTCATGTTGAAGATTTTCTCTAAATCATTCATCTTCATGGACTTTCTTCAAGATCAAAGTTATTGGGTTTTTGAGGTGAAGTATAAGGAAACTTCATTTTCTTCTCTCTTTTTCATGATCTAAGCCATGTTTGATCCATGGTTCCTCTTAATCAAGCTTAGTATACTAATTTCTATGTATTTTGTTTTGTATTTGAGAAGCTCTTGGTGATGAAGGACTTGGAAAAAGAAGCAAAACAAGAAGTTTTTAAGGATCTTCAAGAGGTAAGAGGGAGATCCATCTCACCAACCAAGCATGGTGGTGAGAGATGGCATTTTATTTGATGGATGTGAAATCCATGTGAGGATTCATATCCATGGTCATGTAATTAATTTGTGGGTGTTTATGAGCTTTGATTAATTTTCTATGCTTGATATGCTTTGCATGATTTTATAGCTTTGATGATATGCTTGATATGCTATACATGCTTTTATGGCTTTGATGGTATGCTTATATTATTTATGATGAAATATATATGTATGCATATGCCCTGACTTGATGGTGGAAAGGAAAGTGATTTTTGGCTCCAATAGCCAAGGAAGAGCTACGGTTTTGATGCCCTTGATTAGGGTTCATGTTAAAAATTTTCAAGAACAAAAGAATTGATTTTTTTAGTACTTAGAACATGGTGGATTTCGAACAAGACACCTCAACATAGGTGTTTATAACTTAAGATTTTCTTGAATGATGAAAAGCGTATGATTTGAAGAATTTGGAAAATAAAAAAGGATTTGTTTTTCAAGAGAACAAGAATATGATTTTTGGAGGAATTTTTATTGATTTATTTTGTGTAAAAGATCTTAAGTGTTTTTCTAAACATGAGTTTTGAATGAAAGCGGTCAAACGTTGATTTTAAGGATTTGTAAAAGAAAGTGAAAAAGAATTTGTAAAGAAAGTAAAAATGAATTTGAACAAATGGGTTTGGTTTTATAACCATTGATATTTCGGTTTTGAAAAACAAAATTTTAATGATTTTGTTTGTGTAAAACCATATCAATTTAAAAGGAAAAGTATTTGATGGCTTTAATGGTTTTGTTTGTGTAACACCATATTGATTTAGTAAAAAAAAAAAATGTTTTGATGATTTCAATAGTCATATCGCGTTTTTGAAGGCTTGTAATGCCTTGATTTTTATGAACAAAGTGAATTTCAAAGTGGAAACGAATGGATTTAATACAAGGATTTTGGAAAGAAAATCAGGCGTTTATCACTTGAGAAAATCAAGTTTTTGTAAACGAAAATGTTTTCAACTTCAATTTATTTTGAAGAAGGTTGTGTTTGGAAATTATTTGGGAAAAATGGAGAATATAATGGTGTTTTGAAAATTTATTAACGTATAACTTATTTTCAAGTTTTGAAATACGTTAGAAAATGTTAAGTTTTGAAACGTTGATTTACATCAATGGAAAAGTGATTTTTGTGAAGTATATTTTGAAAAAGAATTTCTTGAGTAAAAAGCGTAGAAAAATATTTTCTTGAGTAAGAAAATATATTAAATGAAATATAACGTATATATTATTTTGAGAAAAGTTGAAAAGGAATTTTTGAAGGTTAAGAAGTATTTTTACGTAAATGAAATTGTGATGAAAAATGTTTTACGTATCTTAAAAACGCGTGATTTTTAAGCTATTTAATTTTGAACAATGTGTTAAAAATGATATTAATTTATTTAAGTCAAAATAATGTTTGGAATATTGAGGAATATTTTATGTGATTGAAAAATGTTGAAAAATATTTTACGTATCTTAAAAATAATTTGAAATACAGATAAAATATTTCTACGCGATTTGAAAAATGTTTAAATATTTCTACACGATTTGAAAAACGTTTAAATATTTTACTGCGATGAAATATTGTTGAAAAATCACTCACGTGATTTGAATAGTGATAGAATATTTTTACGTGATTGTGAAAATGATAGAACATTGTTATGAGATTTGGAAAGTATTTTAAATATTTTGAGAATGATAGAAAATGATTTACGTGACGTAAAAGAATGATTTTTAAGTTATGCAATTTTGAAACAAGAGAAAAATACTGCAATTTGAGAAATGTATGTTTTTACGCGATTGAGAAAAACGTTAAAAATTAGTACGTGGTTTAAAAGTGCAATGTGAAGAGTTCAACATTTTGAAAACGTAATGAAATGTTACGAAATTTTGTAAATGTAACAGTAGTGTTATGGTATTGTGAAAACGTAATAAAAACGTTTTAAAATTTTAAAAAAACGTAACAATAGTGTTACGGTATTGTGAAAATATAAGAGAAGTGTTATGGTATTGTGAAAACATAACGTAGAAAATGTTTTTGGATTGTGAAAACGCGTAATGTGAAATGTTACGCGATTGTGAAAATACGGTAAAAGTGTTTTACAACTATGAAAACGTGATAACATGATTTTCATTTGTTAAAAGTACAAGTATGATTCTTGTTGAACCAAAGTGTCCATACTTTGTTTGTGAGAAAATGACATATTTGTCTATGATTGGATTTGGTGCATTATACATGCATTGGAATGGTCCGATAAGGATGGATATGGCTGATTGCCTAGGAGAAACACACCTCTTGAGTGGGTGCGATATGCGTAGTGTAGGTCACTTGTTGACCTTGGGGGCATCGGGGTGCGGGTTGCCTACACGGGTGGTTGGTCGCGCTTCTTCCCGTAGGTTAGACCGATGCAACACACCGATGATCTCGACCGAGACACTATTCTTAATCAAGATCTCGATAAAGGCATCGTGTATGTGCTTAGATGTGCAAAATCAAAGTGAGGATTATAGCACGTGGTCCGAGGCATGTGGTACCGCCAGATCTTTTCGATCATTTCTCCGACCGAGTTTAGCTCCATGGAGTAGGAAATCGAGTCTTGTGTACATGCATAATCCGAACATTTATATAGCTGTGTGATATATTAATTGAGGAATATTGGCTATGACAATTGTTTTGAATACTTGGATGATGATGATGATGATAATTAGGACATTATCGTAATTGTTGTTTATAATAATTGAATTGATAAATGATTTGATGATGATAGTTGATTAATATTGAATATATTATTGGAAGTTTGATATGATATCCCTGTAAAATATTGCTGCTTGTGTTATCTCTGTACTGCCGTATTGTTGGTATTGGTGTAGGTGATCTCACCTCTTTGTTATATTGTCTTTCTTTTTGTGCATCAGATCTGTTAAAATTAAACAGAAGAAATAATGAGTTGTCTTAGACATAACTAAGGCGATGGATACTCGAGACTGGTGACAACAACAATAAGGAGTGGACATTCAGGACTCGAAGGTGTACAGTGTTGACAAAGAACAGATGTAGAACAGATATCTGGTGCAACAAGAAGGATACACAACAGAATAAGTATGTTAAGTTTTAACGTTAGTGTTGTACCGTGCTATTAAGTAGGACCCGTCATGGGGTTTTCTTGTTAAAAAAAAAAAAAAGAGTACATTAGTTTTATATTTCTCTTTAAATTGTGAAAATATTAATTAGTGTCAATATTGTATATGATTAGTTTCAATATATGTCTTTTTCAGTATTACATATAAATTTCAGTAAGTTTATATTTCAACAAGAAAGAAATTTTTAAACCCACATTTTTAACTCAAACCTTTTATGAAAACATTTTCAGATTATGAGTCGGGAGTCGAAAATGTGATGCCCTAGGGAGGGTGTTACATGTTTCTCCTAGGAAATCAGCCATATCCAGTCCTCATCGGACCATTCCAATGCATGTATAATGCACCAAATACCAATCATAGGTATATCTCATAATTTCTCAAATATAGTTTATACAATGCACTAATATATCAGTGCAAGTCCAACCACAAGGGCCATTCTGTTCAAATTTGTTTGTTTAATTAAATCATATGCCTCAACGCATATATTTTTTTTTCCAATGCATCTAAAATACACCACGTGCCAATAACAGGCAAAACTCGTTGTTTTCACAAACAGTGTATGGACACTGGTTCAACAGTAATCATACTATATTTTTCAATAACAAAATCATCTTATCATGTTTTCATAGTTA
The DNA here is from genome assembly GCA_029884605.1 of Ormosia emarginata. Taxonomy (NCBI): domain Eukaryota; kingdom Viridiplantae; phylum Streptophyta; class Magnoliopsida; order Fabales; family Fabaceae; genus Ormosia; species Ormosia emarginata. Next base: position 9,372,948 of record JAQQTP010000074.1, read on the forward strand.
TAAAATACTGTTGTCGTGTTTTCACAAAATTGCGCAACATTCCCGTTACGTTTTCACAATTCCACAACACTTCTGTTGCGTTTTCAAAATACCGTAACACTTTTGTTACATTTTTAAAACTCAAAAACATTTTTATTACGTTTTCACAATACCATAACATTAATGTTACATTTACAAAATTTTGTAACATTTCTGTTACATTTTTAAAATACTGCAACTCTTCTGTTGCACTTTTAAACCACGTACAATTTTTTTAACGTTTTTATCAATCGCGTAAAAATATACGTTTCTCAAATCCTATAATATTTTTTCACTGTTTCAAAATTGTGTAACTTAAAAATCATCCTTTAAGTCTCGTAAATCATTTTCTTTCATTTTTAAAATATTTAAAACACTTTTCAAATCATATAATGATTTTTCGCTATTTTCACAATCACGTAAAAATAATTCATCACTTTTCCATCATGTAGTGATTTTTCAATAGTAATTCAAATTACGTAAAATATTTAAACATAATTCAAATCGCGTAGAAATATTTCAACATATTTAAAATCATATAGAAATATTTTTTGTATTTCCAAACACTTAGAAATATTTTATCAGTATTTCAAACCACGTACTTTAAAATTACATTTTTAAGATACGTAAATAATTTTTTCACTACAATTCATTACATAAAATATTTCTCAACCTTCAAAATATTTTTTTCAACTTTTCTTAAAATAATATAACTTTATACTTCATGTAGTATATTTTCTTACTCAAGAAAATCTTTTTCCACATTTCTTTACTCAAGAAATCCTTTTCCAAAAGATAATTCATAAAATCACTTTTCCATTGATATAAATCAACATTTTCAAAACTTAACATTTTCTAACGTACTTTCAAAACTCAAAAATAAGTTATACGTTAGTAACTTTTCAAATCACCATTATATTCTCTATTTTTCTCAAATCACTTGCAAAATCATTCTTCAAAAAAAAAATAGAGTTCAAACATGTTCAACCTCTCTTTGTCTTTCGTTTACAAAATTCTCTCAAGTGATAAAAACACTCTGTTTTCCTTTCCAAATTCCTTGCATTAAATCAAGTTACGTTTTCACTTTGAAAATCACTTGTTCACAAAAATCAAGACATTACAAGCTTTTAAAAAAATGTGGACATGACTATTGAAACCATTAAATATTTTTCCTTTTAAATTGATATGGTTTTACACAAACAAAACCATCAAAAATCCTTTACAAAAACGTAAGACTCATAGTCTTTGAAAATCAAATCATTTGTTCATTTCCATTTTTCATTTTCTTTGCAAATCCATTTTCACTTTCTTTACAAATCCTTTTTCACTTTCTTTGCAAATCCTTAAAATCATCATTGCTATTTTCATTTAAATCTCATGTTTAGTAAAAACACTTAAAAACTTTTACATAAAATAAATTAATAAAAATTCCTCAAAAACCGTGTTCTTGTACTCTTTGAAAAATAAACTCTTTGTTTATTTTCCTTGTTTTTCTAAACATCCAATTTCATCATTCATGAAAATATTAATTTGTGAACACCTATTTTGAGGTGTCTTAACCGAAATTCACCATGTTTCTAGGGATCAAAAATTAATTCCCTTGTTCTTGAAAAATTTCAACATGGAACCCTAACCTTGGGTGCCAAAACCGTAGTCATTCTTTGGCCATTGGAGCCAAGAATTGATTTTCTTTCCATCATCAAATCATGGCATATACATACATATTCAAATATATATTATAAGTATACCATAATCAAAGCAATAAATCATGCATAGTATAAGCATACCATCAAAGTCATAAACTCATGCAAAGCATATCAAGCATAGGCAAATAATCAAAGCTCATAAACACCCACAAATTAATTACATGACCATGGATATGAATCCTCACATGGATTCAACATCCATCAAATATATAACCATCTCTCACCACCATGCTTGGTTGGTGAGATGGATCTCTCTCTTAGCTCTTGAAGATCCTCAAAAGCTTCTTGATTTGCTTCTTTTTCCAAGTCCTTCACCACCAAGGGCTTCTCAAATACAAAACAAAATACATAAAAATTAGTATACTAAGCTTGATTAAGAAAACCATGGATCAAACATGGTTTAGATCATGAAAAAGAGAGAAGAAATGAAGTTTCCTTATACTTCACCTCAAAAACCCAATAACATGGATCTTGAAGAAACTCCTTGAAGATGGAAGATTGAGAGAAAATCTCCAACATGAAAGTTGCTTAGAATATCATGTAGATTCAAGATCAATGGTTGGATGAAATTAAAAGAGCTTGGATGGTGGTTTTGAGTGTCTTGACCGAATGGTTTCTCTTGAAGCACAAAGATGGAATTTTTGATTTTTGATAGAAACTTGAAGCTTGGATTTGAAGCCCAAGATGAATGATTTTGGAAAAACTCATAACTAGAGATGTTCTTAGAATGGTGTTTAGGTTTAGAAAATCAAGTTAGATGAAATTAAAAAGTGATGGAAGGTGTTCTTGAAGTGCTTGGCCGAAACTTGAAGAAGGAGAGAAATGGAGAGAAAACTTTTGTGTTTTGGTTCTTGATAATTTTGGAGACAAGAATGAATGATCAATAATGACCAAAGGTGATCAATTGTAGTCTTCAAAGCTCCTAAATTCAGACCACAACCGTAGCCCCTCCTTCTTGCATTCTTCTTGAGTGCTATTTGATCAATAATGATCAATTATGATGAAACATTGACTAAGACCAATAATAATGACATGAAACTTTTTCTTTGGCCTAAAAAGGTTACTAAAAAATGTCTCCTAAACAATCCAAAACTATCCCCTTCTATGCATGCTTCTCCTTGTGCATTCAATAAATGACCATAATAGTTAGCCACCATTTGGAGCATTTCTAGCCATTGATTAATTCAATGGTTAGGATTTAGGTAGACATTTGATTTTAGAAGACTTAATCTAGGTCATTGGATCTTTCTCCTTTAAATTTTATCCCTTAGATGTGTCTCCAAAATTAAGAGTCAAGATTGCTCCTTCAAACTTTTAATCCAAGGGTCATAATTAGTCTTTGTCACTTTTTAAGACTAAATCTTCACCATTGATTAAATTAACATCCAATGGTCATAAATGGTCTTTGTTACTTTACAAGACCAAATCTCAACCTTTGATCAATTCTAAATCCAATGGATGTAAATGGTCATAGCCACTTTATATGACTAAATCTCTACCCTTGATTTAATCTCCATCTAATGGTTATAAATGATCTTATTCACTTTTAAGATCAAATCTCCACCGTTAATTAAATCAAGATCAAGTCTCCATCATTAATTAAATCAATGGTGGATATCCAAACCACCAAGGTTGACTTAAGCAATATAATTTATATTTTTATCTGCTAAAACCCCACGAAAGAATATATTTACTGTATTTTTATCACCCGATAAATTAAATACAGTACAAAACACAGTACAAGAAATTTTCTAAAACTGTTTCCGGATTCAGGTTTAGTAAGATCCCCTGTCTCCGTCTAAACAGTACAAATTTTTCTATGCGTAGAAAAATTTTTGCTTTGCGGGACCCACCTGGGCCCACGTATAGCCACCTGGGCCCACATAGGACCACCTGTGCCCACATGCAGTAAAAAATTTCATAATCATCCACAAAAATCACAAATATTAGAAAACGCACAAATATCAAGTCAGATTACGTAAAATAATTACGTAACGGTAAAAATTAAATTATGTAAAGTTTTCCCCGGCCCGAAAATTTTTATTTTCCTGACACGGAGTAAATCACTCAAAACGATCAAATACGCTGACGGAATAAACAAAATAATTTTACAGTACACAGAAATTACTAAATAGTAAAATTCTATTTACTGTCAAAATTACTGTTTAAGAGATACAAAAATTTGGGATGTTACAATACTCCCCCTTTTACAGAAATTTCGTCCTCGAAATTTCATGACCATGATTTCACACCCTCGGAATAAATAATGACATTATTCCTTTATCTTTTCTTCAGTTCCCTTGTAGTTTCACCTCTTACGTTATTCCAAACGATTTTAACCAATGAAAGTTCTTTATCTCTTGATCAATTCTCCTGATCAAACAAATATCTTAATAATTTTTTATCTACAGTTTTTCATTACCGTCTTAACTTTTCCCATAGACAGATTTCTTCAACTTTTGAAGAATCCACCATGCTTCCACTGCGCCACTTTGATACTCTGACCTGGATATAAATAAGAATATTCTCTCTTGCAAGATTTTCCTTCAATTGCAGTAGATGAAAGAAAACATCATGGGAAAGAACAAAACGAATCGAATATGTTATCAAACATATCCAGCAAAGAATTGGATGTAACTCGATCTTCAAGAATGAATTCTCTGATACCAATACAGCGGCTACTAACCTTCATTCATGCCTAGAATAGTTTTTCTCAGATAACTTCCAACTAATGTAATGTATTACTTAAAATTTTCTTATCCTCATATCACTTTATTCTCCAGCTTTAGCTTTTAACAGGAAATGTCTCACTAGCCGAATTCTCCTTTCAACCGCATTTTATACCAGATACTATGACATGGAATTTAAATAGGAATATCCTTTCTTGCAAAATATTCTTTCTTGCAAATGCAATATATGAAAGAACATTATAGAGGTTTAGGAAGAAAAGGTAGCGAAATGATTTAATATGTTATCAAACATATTCAACAAGAATTTGATGTTGTCTGATTTTTAAGAATGAGTTTTTTTTTCTGAATTATTAACACCTTATTGAGACAATCTCATAGGATATGGTTGAAAAATAACCAATCCGTTTTGAAGATCATATCTGTTTATGAAACAGATCAAACTAACACAAAATTTTGAACGACAGATCAAACTAACACAAAGATTTGATCTATAACAATGATTTGAATAACTTGAGTAGCTCGATCGGCTAAGAATAGAAATAGAAGTAAACAAATCAGAGGATTACGAATAACTCTAACATATAATTGATCTACTCAATCATATGCCACACAGAATAAGTTGTTCACAGAAATATTCCGTATGGTTTACAGGATTAGCTTCAACGACACAATCTCCATTGTTTAAATCTTCCGCTCCGAACACTTCCTACGACCTGAGATTTTACTAACAGAAAACTCTGTTTTCATTGGAACTCTATTTTCAAAGATTGTGTTCTAAACTTCCCGCACTTAAAACAAATTATTTCCCTGAAGGTACAATCTTTCGTTAAGTGCCCCTTTCCACACTTCTTACATTTCGGTGCAGATGTCACAGTCAAACTAAACATGTCATTACTAGTACTTTCTCCACAAGATTGTTGTTGTTGTTGACTTCTTGGAGATTGCAAGTACATTTTCTGTTGGAATCGCTTGCCCTTACGATTTTTCCTTTTTCGTAACCAATATAGTCCAACGTTACAGGGTCTCTCATTTTGAGATTGATTTAACTCTAACAAAATCTTAGCTTAAGAAATCAATTCTTGCTGCGGAACAATCTTCTGAGTTTGCTGTATAATTGCTTCAGCCACTGTTTGTATTACTTCTAAAGTTGTAGTCATATCACCACCATTATGTCTCGTTTCCACACGCGTATGTCTATCACAAGTCATTTCTTTTCTTCAAAGATGGACGAATCAAAATAAAATGGAAACTAGATGTAACCATTTCAAATAAACGTTTGTTTTCTTGACGTACATTCCTTCATTAAGTACCTTCTTTCACATCGCCATTCGCCTTTGGTTTCCTCAATGGTTGTAAATACATCTTCCGTTGAAATCAATCACTTTCCAAATATCCTTAAAAATATCGGGTTCCAAAATTACATAGTCTTATATTCTAAGGCGATTCTCTTCCATCGATCCGAACCTCAACTTTCGTTTCCCATTGAGCAACGGCGGTCCTTTGTTCTTGCAGTTGTCCTTCCACATTGCTCTCGTTGCTCCTGTAGCTGTAACTGCATTACTAGTAACATGTTCCACTTCCACACAGGTACAACTATCCCGAGCCATTTCTTTTTTTTTTCTCGAGGCGTATGGATCGAAATACAATGGATCTGATATCCATTATAAACAACATTGTTTCCTTTCGGAAAACAATAGCACAGAGAACATAACACAAGCAAAACAGACCTAACCACAAACCCCAAAAGACTCAAATCGTGCTCTGATACCAACTAATGTAACACCCTCCCTAGGGTATCATATTTCTGACTCCCGACTCATAATCTGAAAAGAAGTTCACACAAGGTTTGAGTTATAAAAAGATGGGTTTTAAAATTACTTCTTTACTGAAACGTAAATTTACTGAAAATATTAGGTAATATGGAAAATCATATTTCAACTATTCATTATGCAATATTGACACCAATTAATATTTCACAATTTAAAGAGAAATATAAAACTAATAGACTCTTTTTTTTTAACAGTAGCAAATCCCATGACGGGTCCTACTTAATAGCACGGTACAACACTAACATTAAAACTTGACATACTTATTCTTGTTGTGTATCCATCTTGTTGCATTAGACATCTGTTCTACATCTGTTTTTTGTAAACACTGCACACCTTCGAGTCCTGAATGTCCACTCCTTATTGTTGTCACCCATCTCAGAGTATTCATTGCCTGTTATGTCTAAGACAACTCGATCCTTCTATTATTTGATTTTAACAGTACAGACATAGCAAAATAACATAACAAAGAGGTGAGATCACCTACACCAGTACCAACATGGCAGCACAGAGATGACATAAACAACAATATCATACAGGGATATCATACCAGACTTCCAATAATATATTCAATATTAATCAACTATCATCATCCAATCATATATCAATCCAAGTATTCAAAACAGTTGTCAGAGCCAATATTCCTTAATTAATATATTATACAGATATAAGTGTTTAGATTATGCATGTACACAAGACTCGATTTCCTACTCCATGGAGCTAAAACTCAGGTCGGAGAAAATGATCGAAAAGACCTGCTGGTACCACGTGCCTCAGACCACGTGCTTTAATTCTCATTTCAATTTTTTTGCACATCTAGCACATACGCGACAGTCTTTATTAGATCTTGATTAAGAATAGTGTCTCGGTCAGGATCATCGGTGTGTTGCATCGGTCTAACCTACGGGAAGAAGCGCGACCAACCACCCGTGTAGGCAACTCGCACCCCGATGCCCCCAAGGTCAACAAGTGACTTACACTATGCATATCGCACCCACTCAAGAGGTGTGTTTCTCCTAGGCAATCACCCATATCCAGTCCTCATCGGACCATTCCAATGCATGTATAATGCACCAAATACCAATCACAGGTATATCTCATAATTTCTCAGATATAGTTTATACAATGCACTAATATATCAGTGCAAGTCCAACCACAAGGGTCATTCTGTTCAAATTTGTTTGTTTAATTAAATCATATGCCTCAACGCATATATTTTTTTTTCCAATGCATCTAAAATGCACCACATCCCAATAACAGGCAAAACTCGTTGTTTTCACAAACAGTGTATGAACACTGGTTCAACAGTAATCATACTGTATTTTTCAATAACAAAATCATCTTATCATGTTTTCATAGTTATAAAATATTGTTGTCGTGTTTTCACAAGCGCAACATTCCCGTTAGGTTTTCACAATTCCACAACACTTCTGTTGCGTTTTCAAAAAACCGTAACACTTTTGTTACGTTTTTAAAATTCCAAAACATTTTTATTACGTTTTCACAATACCGTAACATTAATGTTACGTTTACAAAATTTTGTAACATTTCTGTTACATTTTTAAAATATCGCAACTCTTCTGTTGCACTTTTAAACCACGTACAAATTTTTTAATGTTTTTCTCAATAGTGTAAAAATATACGTTTCTCAAATCCTATAATATTTTTCCACTGTTTCAAAATTGCGTAACTTAAAAATCATCCTTTTAAGTTGCGTAAATCATTTTCTTTCATTTTTAAAATATTTAAAACACTTTTCAAATCATATAATGATTTTTCGCTATTTTCACAATCACGTAAAAATAATTCATCACTTTTCCATCACGTAGTGATTTTTCAATAGTAATTCAAATTACGTAAAATATTTAAACGTAATTCAAATCACGTAGAAATATTTCAACATATTTAAAATCGCATAGAAATATTTTACTGTATTTCCAAACACTTAGAAACATTTTACATATATTTCAAACCACGTACTTTAAAATTACATTTTTAAGATCGTAAATAATTTTTTCACTACAATTCATTATAGAAAATATTTCTCAACTTTCAAATATTTTTTTTCAACTTTTCTTAAAATAATATAACTTTATACTTCATGTAATATATTTTCTTACTCAAGAAAATCTTTTTCCACATTTCTTTACTCAAGAAATCCTTTTCCAAAAGATAATTCATAAAATCACTTTTCCATTGATATAAATCAACATTTTCAAAACTTAACATTTTCTAACGTACTTTCAAAACTCAAAAATAAGTTATACGTTAGTAACTTTTCAAATCACCATTATATTCTCCATTTTTCTCAAATCACTTGCAAAATCATTCTTCAAAAAAAAATTAGAGTTCAAACATGTTCAACCTCTCTTTGTCTTTCGTTTACAAAATTCTCTCAAGTGATAAAAACACTCTGTTTCCCTTTCCAAATTCCTTGTATTAAATCAAGTTACGTTTTCACTTTGAAAATCACTTGTTCACAAAAATCAAGACATTACAAGCTTTTAAAAAAATGTGGACATGACTATTGAAACCATCAAATATTTTTCCTTTTAAATTGATATGGTTTTACACAAACAAAGCCATTAAAAATCCTTTACAAAAACGTAAGACTCATAGTCTTTGAAAATCAAATCATTTGTTCATTTCCATTTTTCATTTTCTTTGCAAATCCATTTTCACTTTCTTTACAAGTCCTTTTTCACTTTCTTTGCAAATCCTTAAAATCATCATTGCTATTTTCATTTAAATCTCATGTTTAGTAAAAACACTTAGAAACTTTTTACACAAAATAAATTAATAAAAATTTCTCAAAATCCGTGTTCTTGTACTATTTGAAAAATAAACTCTTTGTTTATTTTCCTTGTTTTTCTAAACATTCAATTTCATCATTCATGAAAATATTAATTTGTGAACACCTATTTTGAGGTGTCTTAACCGAAATTCACCATGTTTCTAGGGATCAAAAATTAATTCCCTTGTTCTTGAAAAATTTCAACATGGAACCCTAACCTTGGGTGCCAAAACCGTAGTCATTCTTTGGCCATTGGAGCCAAGAATTGATTTTCTTTTCATCATCAAATCATGGCATATACATACATATTCAAATATATATTATAAGCATACCATAATCAAAGCAATAAATCATGCATAGTATAAGCATACCATCAAAGTCATAAACTCATGCAAAGCATATCAAGCATAGGCAAATAATCAAAGCTCATAAACACCCACAAATTAATTACATGACCATGGATATGAATCCTCACATGGATTCAACATCCATCAAATATATAACCATCTCTCACCACCATGCTTGGTTGGTGAGATGGATCTCCCTCTTACCTCTTGAAGATCCTCAAAAGCTTCTTGATTTGCTTCTTTTTCCAAGTCCTTCACCACCAAAGGCTTCTCAAATACAAAACAAAATACATAAAAATTAGTATACTAAGCTTGATTAAGAAAACCATGAATCAAACATGGTTTAGATCATGAAAAAGAGAGAAGAAATGAAATTTCCTTATACTTCACCTCAAAAACCCAATAACATGGATCTTGAAGAAACTCCTTGAAGATAGAAGATTTAGAGAAAATCTCCAACATGAAAGTTGCTTAGAATATCATGTAGATTCAAGATCAATGGTTGGATGAAATTAAAAGAGCTTGGATGGTGGTTTTGAGTGTCTTGACCGAATGGTTTCTCTTGAAGCACAAAGATGGAATTTTTTATTTTTGATAGAAACTTGAAGCTTGGATTTGAAGCCCAAGATGAATGATTTTGGAAAAACTCATAACTAGAGATGTTCTTAGAATGGTGCTTAGGTTTAGAAAATCAAGTTGGATGAAATTAAAAAGTGATGGAAGGTGTTCTTGAAGTGCTTGGCCGAAACTTGAAGAAGGAGAGAAATGGAGAGAAAACTTTTGTGTCTTGGTTCTTGATAATTTTGGAGACAAGAATGAATGATCAATAATGACCAAAGGTGATCAATTGTAGTCTTCAAAGCTCCTAAATTCAGACCACAACCGTAGCCCCTCCTTCTTGCATTCTTCTTGAGTGCTATTTGATCAATAATGATCAATTATGATGAAACATTGACTAAGACCAATAATAATGACATGAAACTTTTTCTTTGGCCTAAAAAGGCTACTAAAAAATGTCTCCTAAACAATCCAAAACCATCCCCTTCCATGCATGCTTCTCCTTGTGCATTCAATAAATGACCATAATAATTAGCCACCATTTGGAGCATTTCTAGCCATTGATTAATTCAATGGTTAGGATTTAGGTAGACTTTTGATTTTAGAAGACTTAATCTAGGCCATTGGATCTTTCTCCTTTAAATTTTATCCCTTAGATATGTCTCCAAAATTAAGGGTCAAGATTGCTCCTTCAAACTTTTAATCCAAGAGTCATAATTAGTCTTTGTCACTTTTTAAGACTAAATCTTCACCATTGATTAAATTAACATCCAATGGTCATAAATGGTCTTTGTTACTTTACAAGACCAAATCTCAACCTTTGATCAATTCTAAATCCAATGGTTATAAATGGTCATAGCCACTTTATATGACTAAATCTCTACCCTTGATTTAATCTCCATCTAATGGTTATAAATGATCTTATTCACTTTTAAGATCAAATCTCCATCGTTAATTAAATCAAGATCAAGTCTCCATCATTAATTAAATCAATGGTGGATATCCAAACCACCAAGGTTGACTTAAGCAATATAATTTATATTTTTATCTGCTAAAACCCTCACGAAAGAATATATTTACTGTATTTTTATCACCCGATAAATTAAATACAGTACAAAACACAGTACAAGAAATTTTCTAAAACTGTTTCCGGATTCAGGTTTAGTAAGATCCCTTGTCTCGCGTCTAAACAAGTACAAATTTTTTTTCTATGCGTAGAAAAATTTTTGCTTTTATGGGACCCACTTGGCCCACGTATAGCCACTTGGGCCCACATAGGACCACCTGTGCCCACATGCAGTAAAAAATTTCATAATCATCCACAAAAATCACAAATATTAGAAAACGCACAAATATCAAGTCAGATTACGTAAAATAATTACCTAACGGTAAAAATTAAATTATGTAAAGTTTTCCCCGGCCTGAAAATTTTTATTTTCTTGATATGGAGTAAATCACTCAAAACAATCAAATACGCTGACGGAATAAACAAAATAATTTTACAGTACACAGAAATTACTAAATAGTAAAATTCTGTTAACTGTCAAAATTACTGTTTAAGAGATACGGAAATTTGGGATGTTACAGTCTACCTCAGGTTACTGCATGTTTTTAGGAGCAAACTTGGTGACTTGGAGAAGTAAGAAACAAGATGTCGTTGCAAGGTCAAGTGCAGAGGCTGAATTTCGAGCTATGACATAAGGAATTTGTGAACTGTTATGGATGAGAATCATACTAGATGATCTCAGAATAAAGTACGAAGCTCCTATGAGGTTACTGTGTGATAATAAGTCTGCAATCAGCATTGCTCACAACTCGGTTCAACATGATCGGACAAAGCATATAGAGATTGATCGCCATTTTATCAAGGAAAAATTAGATGATGGCCTTATAACTACAGAGTACGTCCCTTCAAAGCATCAATTAGTAGATGTTTTCACCAAGGGGCTTCCCACAGAGCGATTTTAAGGTCTTACTTGCAAGTTAGGAATGATAGATATTCACTCACCAGCTTGAGGGGGAGTGTTGTAATATATCAGCATTAATATCATATATGTACTGATATGTTTTTTTATTCTTATTTTTATTAGGGCTGATTTTTCTCCCTTATTTTTAGGATAGCAATTAATGGCATTAGCCTATATATTGTAACCTTCTCTGTACATAATTAATACAAGGAATAATATTCATACATTCACATTCCTTCTTTCTATAACACTTATACCTATTGTTTCATATTTTCACATTTTTTATCATTTGATTATAGATGATCCCACTAATTTATTTGCATATTTATACTCTAATTTTATCATATATCCAAATATGACGAGGTATGAGTGGTGCTTGTGATAGCAATCTTGGAACACTATCATATCTCCTTAACTGAAGAGTCAAAGGACATAAGCTCCAAAGGGCCACAGTCCATAGGCCTGCACACCTTGCGAAAGCTTCAACTGAGTAAGGTGGATGACGGATGGCACTATCTTATACACGAGAGCTATGGTCATATTCCTCATGACCCCGAGGGTGATGATGAAGAAGAAGGCCAACAACCTGCTCCATTTCCAGCTACCTTGGACCTCTTGCTTCAAGAAATGCGAAATTTGGCAACCACAATGGAAGTTAGGATGGATCGTATTGAGCAGAAGGTGGATCATCTTGAGTTGAGGATGGATTACTCCGATCAGGAGTTAGTCTCTATCTGATCTTTTCTGGAAGGACCCAGATATGCACCACGGAGAACTACAGGTGCACCCACCACCTCTACTGCCCCTCCAGCTCCTCTGTCCTTTGCTGATCCTTTTGGTACTACAGCTAGAGTTCTTGCTGATGATGAGGAGCTTCTTTGTTCGGAGGATGATTTAGACACCGGTGACGATGATGTCGACCTTGATGACATGGCTGCTGATGAAGATAATGACAGCGAGGCGACTGCTAGTGACCATGGGGCCTAGTCATGATGTTTCTGTGTTTATGTCCTAGTTTATAATTGTATATGACATTGGATCTTTTTTTATATAAAATTAATATATTGTTTCTTCTTTGCATTTGTTGATTATATATTGATACCTAATATTGATTAATTTTGGATTGTTTATATTCTGGCTAGTTATATTTTGGATTGTGTATACTCTGATTGCAAAATTTGTCTGGGCTGAAATAATTGTTTACTGTTGTTTCAATTTTGGGAAATCATGAAATGCTGCTGAAATTTTAGCTGAATGCTTATGTTTTTTATAATGCCAACGAGGGAGAGATTAATGATTGCATAAGTCAAGGGAAGCTTGCTTTGAGCTTTTGCATGAACATTTTATTAACCCTATCTTGAGCATACATTACGGGAGAGAGTTGCGCTAAATCTCTAATAAATATATGCAAATGTTTCCCTTCTTTTCAATGTTTATTTTGTCATCATCAAAAAGGGGGAGAATGTGAATGCTTATGTCTTGAAGCATATCAAATGAATTTTTGATGATAACAAAGTCAAGATGAAGACCAAGATCAAAAGAAAAGACTAAGATCAAAAGAGGTATATTAGATATAGGTCTTAGCATATCAATATAAAATGCTCTCAATGTTTCTCAATTATCTTCAAATGGTTTTTCAAGATCCTTTTAAATCAACTTGAAATTCAAAGTTCATAATTTAAAGAAATGTTGATTTCAATCTTGGATTTTGTATTTCATTTGTCAATCTTGTTAAATCCAAGTTTCTCAAAGTTAAAAATGGCCTGGATACCTAATTGCGCTTACAAAATGTGTTCAAAGGGCAATGTAATCAATTACTCATGTGTTGTACTCGATTACAAGCATGGCACAAGCCTTGTAATCGATTACACTGAGATTGTAATCAATTACAAGTCTGGTAGAGGCCATGTAATCGATTACATAAAGTTGATAATCAATTACTTCATGCCCAAAAAGCCAAGAACACGTTCAAACAGCCATGTAATCGATTACAGAGATTGTGTAATCGATTACCAGTGGTCTGACATTGCCCAACGACTATATTAGGTGCATTAAATGCTGAGCATTAAAGCCCCCAACGGCTCCATTAATCAAATCTCTTATAAATACTTGAGTTGGGGCTTCATTAAAGGCTGACCTTGAACCTGAAACACATTTCCAACACTTTAATACGAGAATCATCCTTGAAATCATTCTTGCTCTGTTTTTCTGAAAATCACTTGAGATACCTTTAAAGAGCATTCTAGAGCTTCAATTTGTATCAATCACTCTAGTGAGAGTTTCATTATATCAATCTTGATTGCTTTGTAAAAGAGGGTGAGACGCCCCTCCAAATTGTAAAGGGTAAGGCATCCCTTGTTTAAAGAGGCTCAAGTATAAAAGGTGAGGTGTTCCAAGATGTTGAGCACTCTAGTTTGTAAAGGTTATTGAGCACCTATTGAAGCTTGAAGGTATAGTGGAAAATCTCGAGTGATTACTTGAGGATTGAACGTATGTCACAAGTGGATTGGTGGTTGAACCAGGATAAACCAATGTGTTTGATTCTCTAAACTCTTCTCTTTACATTTGTGCATTGGTTTATTTGCTTACTTGATTATTTCTCTCTTAGTTGGTTCATTGGTGGGTAATATCTTTCTATCTTATGTATTCATTAATTTATATCAATTAATAGCTTTAACGAAAATTGGTAATCAAGAGTTTTTTAAAAGATTTGCGAAAAGTTTTTATAAACTCAATTTACATCCCTTCTTGAGTCTTGAGGCCACTTGGTAACAACTTACTGCATAGATCCAAGAGCCAGTGCCACAATGCATTTTTTTTTTACAGATGATATAGTCTTAGTTGGAGAGTCGAGAGAGGAAACAAATGAGAAGCTAGAGCGATGGAGACGAGCTTTGGAATAACATGACTTTCGTCTAAGTAGGGGTAAGACAAAGTATATGGAATATAAGTTCAGTAAGAAGCGTGCTAATTGTAACACCCTCCTTAGGGTATCATATGTCTGACTCCCGACTCATATTCTGAAAAGAAGTTCACACAATGTTTGAGTTATAAAAGGTAGGTTTTAAAATTTCTCTCTTTTTTTTTTTACTGAAACATAAACTTATCGAAGTTCATAGGTAATACCAATTTATACTAATTAATATACAATATTGACACCAATTAATATTTAACAATTTAAAGAGAAATATTTAACTAACAAACTCTTTTTTTTAATAGTAGCAAACCCTATGACGGGTCCTACTTAATAGCACGGTACAACACTAACGATAAAAATAACATACTTATTCCTTTTTGTATCCCTCTTGATGTATTAGACATCTGTTCCTTGTCAACACTGCACGCTATCGACTTTGGAATGGTCATTCTCTGATGTTGTCTCCGATCTCAGAGTATTTATCACCCGTATGTCTAAGACAACTCGTTCCATCTATTGTATAGTTTTTACCATTACAAGCACAACAACACAACATACAAAGAGGTGAGATCACCTACGCCAATACTAACATGGTAGCATAGAGATAACACAAACAACATACCATACAGATACATCATACCATAATTACAATTATGTCATCATCATAATGTATAAAATAACAATAAACACAATAATGCCATCACATTATTATCATCATCATCATCCAAGTATTCAAAATAATTGTCATAGCTAATATTTCTTAATTAATATATCATGCAGATATAAAATGCTCATTTTCATGCATGCACACATAGACTCAATTTTTCAAAAACAACTCCATGGAGGTTTTCACAATTTCAAGAAGAATGCTCTAGTTAATTGTCAGCCTTAGCCCAAAGACAATCTCCCAGTCGTAGAAAAGAATCGTGTTCTTGTCAGATATCGTCAATGCGTTGCAATGGACTGCATCGCTAAGTGGCATATGGTCCAGCCTCAGCCCACAGACAGATATCCACTGGTCGACCGCCACGCCTTGACGCCCCCAAGATCCATCATAGACCTCACTATCAATTCTCATTCCCTCTTCAACCACAAGGGCCAAAATAGCTTATTAGCTATACTTTATACAATGCACGAATATATCAGTGTAACTCCAACCACAAGGGCCAAATCTTTTCAATTTCATTTGTTCAATTTAATCATATGCCTCAATGCATATTTTTCCAATGCATGTATAATGCACCAATACCAATCACAGGCATATCTTTCCAATGCATATAAAATGCACCAAATACTAATCACAGGCAAAACTCGTCATTTTCTCATACAGTGTATGGACAATGTTTTAACAGTAATCATCATGTTATTATGTTTTTATAGTCATAAAACACTTTTGTCGTGTTTTCACAATCGCGTAACATTTCTGTTACGTTTTCACGATTCCAAAATGTTTTAGTTATATTTTCACAATACTGTAATACTTCTGTTACGTTTTCAAAATACCGCAACTCTTCTATTGCACTTTTAAACCACGTACTAATTTTTTAACGTTTTTCTCAATCGCGTAAAAATATACGTTTCTCAAATTACATAGTATTTTTCTACTGTTTCAAAATTGCGTAACTTAAAAATCATTCTTTTAAGTCGCGTAAATCATTTTCCATCATTCTCAAAATATTTAAAACACTTTCCAAATCACATAACGATTTTCCGTCATTTTCACAATCACGTAAAAAGATTCTATCACTTTTAAATCACATATTGATTTTTCAACAGTAGTTCAAATTACGTAAAATATTTAAACGTAATTCAAAACACGCAAAAATATTTTGACATATTACCCATCGCATAGAAATATTCTATCGTATTTCAAATCGCGTAGCTTAAAAATCACGTTTTTAAGATACGTAAATAATTTTTCACCACAATTTCATTACAGAAAATATTTCTTAACCTTCAAAAATTCTTTTTCAACTTTTCTCAAAATAATATGACTTTGTATTTCATTTTTCACATTTTTTTACTCAAGAAAATCTTTTTCCACATTTCTTTACTCAAGAAATCCTTTTCCAAAATATAATCCACAAAAATCACTTTTCCATTGATATAAATCAACATTTCAAAACTTAACATTTTCTAACATATTTCAAAACTTGAAAATAAATTATACGTTAATAAATTATACGTTAGTAAATTTTCAAAACACCATTATATTCTCCATTTTTCCAAATCATTTCCAAACACAACCTTCTTCAAAATAAATTGAAGTTCGAAAACATTTTCGTTTACAAAAACTTGATTTCTCAAGTGATAAAATGCTCTAATTCCCTTTCCAAATTCTTTATACCAAATCAATTATATTTCCACTTTGTTTTCAAAAAAATCAAGAAAATACAAGTCCTCAAAAATGTGGACATTGTAACACCCTAATTTTTAGAAAATGTACTGAATGTACTGTTTGCTGTTTTTCAAGCTTTCGTGTGAATGACCGTTGTATCCCTATTTTACTGTTTCTCGATTTCTGCATGAAATACAAATACGTTTATACAGGCTCAAATTTTATTTGGTTTTTTTACGTAATTTGTTTCGAGACGGTAAAATAAAAGTTTTTCCGAGCTACTGTTTTAATTTTTCTGGAAGATATACAGACAATTAATACTATCTATAATTTTATTTGAACTTTTTAGATGATTAGCTACGTTGTGGGAAAAAATGAAAAAATGACCATTACGTCCCGAACGTGTTGTTTATCTTTTTTGTTGTTTTTAATTGTTTTATACTTGATTTAGTGTCCAATATTACTGTCTGTGATTTTATATGGATTTTTTGTGTGATTTGCTACGGGGCAGGAAAATAATATTTTTATGGATTGGTAAAATCTGTTTTTAATTATTCAGAGGCGGGGGATCTTACTAAACCCAATTCTGAATGAGCCTAAAATTAATCTTTTAATTTTTAGGATTTAACTGTTAAATAAAATAATTTTGTATTATTATAATATTATTTTATTAGTCAGTATAACTTAGTGACAGTGGACCCGGAAATATTTTGCGGGACCCACGTTTAGCTAAACAGTTAACTTAGTAGCTTAATTAATTATCATTAGTGAAGGAACATTCTTGAACATAGTGACTAAGGCTTGATGACTAGGTTATTAGTGACTAAGCATGGTGACTAAGGCTAATGACTAGGTTAGGAGCAACCAATAGGAAACAAGCTTGCTAATCAAGGCTTAATCTTGACCTTTGATGCATCCAAGGGCTTGGATGAAGCCAAGCAAATGTCCACCTTGCATGCAATGAAGGCTACGGCCAAGTGAGGTTGGAAGACCAAAAGATCACTTCATCTTTCATGCATTTTTCTCTCTTCTCTCTCTTCCAAAATTTCAAAACTCCATTGAAGCTTTCCTAGAGCTCTATTCGGCCAAACCTATAACCCTACCATCCAACCACCTAAAATTTCTTCTAACCAAGTTTTCTAAACCTAAACACAATCCTAAGAACATCTCTAGTTGAGAGTTCTTGCAAAATCCTTCATTTGAAGCTTGAAAACCTACTTGGAAGATTTGACCAAGGAGGTGAAATCTCTTGTTTTTCTTTTCTAAACTCTTTTTCAAAGTTCTAAGCCATGATTTATCCATGGTTTAAGCTCTCTTTTAATGTTTAGTAATTTGTAGTTTTTGTTTAAGTTTATTAGGTTCTTGAAGGAGGAAAACCGTGACCCTAGGAGGAGTGAAAGAATCCATTTGTCTTCATTTAAGGTAAGAGGAAGACAAATCTTATCACCTATGGATGGTGGTAAAAAGATGGAGTTGATTTTGTGATTGTAGAATCCATAAGGATTCATGTGTGTGCTTGTTAGTAGCTTATTTGATGTGGTTGTGTATTTGTTAGTAGCTTTCCTATTTGTTGTTTGTAATAAATTGCATGTCTACAAGCTTTAAGTTGCATGTCTATAAGCTTTGATAATATTGCATGTGTTAGAATTGCATGATAAAGTATAGAATGGCATGATAATGTATAGGATGTGAACAACATGTCAAGGAAATGCATGTGTGTTCCAAAGAACACCACACCAAGGCTCACGGCCACTAACCAAATGGAGAACCAAAATGTTCTCTTAATTTTCTTAAAAGGTAATTTAATTAACCTAGGAGAATTAAGAAGGTTTCAAGTTGATTAGATCAAAGAAAATGAATTTAGAACTCAAATGGTAAGACTTAGTATTTTCGGCCAATATGCCTAAAATGAATGTGTTGATTTCAAAAACCATTTTCTAAGACAATGGTTAAATGAATTTAGACAATACAATAAGTTTGACATATATTTAGAAGATGAGAAATAATTTAAAAATCAATTTCAAAAGATTTAGGAAATTCGGCCAACATGCCAAACTAGATATTCTTGATTTCTAAAATCAATTTCAAACCATTTTCAAGTATAAAGAAGGCATTATATGTTAACAAGAATTTTTTTTTCTAAAAAGAGTTTTTAAGAAATCAATAGATTAGAATTAATTTAAGGAATTAAAATTAATGATTTTATTGTTATAAAGGAAATACAGTAATCTTTAAGAATTTCTAACATATGGCTCATACTATATTTTGAAGCATGGTAGGAGTTTTTAAAAGATTAAATTATCCGGTTTATTTAAATAAACAGAATTTTTACGGAAAAAAATTAGGAAACCATTATTATTAATTTTCTAAACAAAAATACTGTCAATTTTTTGTAAAAACGGATAAATAAGATAGAAAAGATGCCCAAAAGACAGTATACGGTATGGAAAATATTATACGTAGTTTAAACGTATTAATTATTATTTCTGTTTCTTTAAAACAGTGAATTTTAAGGGATTTGGACAAGAAAATGATTTAAAAATCCTACGCGATTGAGAAAACGTATTAAAAGTTCTACGCGATTTTAAAAACAGAAAAATATATTTACGCGATTTATAAATGTTTGTAAAAATGATGAGAATTGTGAAAACGCGATAAAATTTCTACGCGATTGACCGTTGATGTATTTATTTTATCTTTGTCGGGAAAATGTGAACCCGCACGAGGCTTTTGAGGATTTTTATTTGTCGGGAAAATGTGAACCCGTATGAGCTTTCTATTTTTCTAGCCATTGAGGGCATATTATTATCTTGAGGGCATTTTCGTAATTTCATATTTTTGGAATTATGTATTGAGTTTATGCCAAATTTTTGGTGGATTGGTTGACGAGACGAATCACATCGTGTTGTCGATGCGATAAACGTAGTGTGGTTCATTGTTCTAATGGACTTGGAGACGTTAGTGTACGGTATCCCATATGTGGACAGTTGGTAGCTTCGTTGGGCCGTGGTAAACCGATAACACACTAATGGACTCGACACGCACTATATTTAATCGAGATTTCGTGAAATCTAATAGTACATTGCCTGTAGTGCCACAACGTGAGACCGTGAACTACACCACACCTGGATAATGGATTCTTGTGTCGTGGGGCTATAGACGCGACGTGTGAGGCAAGTAATAGTTTGGTTGGGCAGCCGTGGTACTAATAGATTTGGCGGGTCATTCTCTCGATACTTGTGTGTTTTTTTTAGCTCCATGGAGTAGGGTGTGTCTTATATTTATTTATTGGGATCTATTTATTTATTTGGTCTTATCTATTTATTTTTGTCTTATCTATTTATTTTTGTCTTATTTGTTTATTATATTGATATTGATTTATTTGTTCTTGTATTTGTTTTATCTATTGTTGTATTGTATCATTTGTTTCTTGTTTTATTTTATACGTGATGGTATATTGTTGGGATATTTAAATCTTTTTGAATCTTTACACTACTCTGTTACTTATTAATGTTATAGCTTTTCATATTGCATGAAGCGTATATCTGTTGTTTGTCGTCTTCTTATTGGCCATGTTTGTGGTGATTTTAGATTGTCTTACCTCTTTATTGTATGTGTTTTACGTATATACTGTTTATATGATAAAGAGTTTGAGGAAGAGGAACAACCTCTAGAGATTCTGTACCGAGGAAGAAGAGGAACAAAGAAGAGGAAGATCAGTTCGACGACCAAGAACCATCCGATCATCCATATCCTTTGGATTGATTGTGGGAGATGGCAGTGCCAGGATTTTTGGGGTTTGTACAGCTAGAGTTTCATGGAGGTTCATTGGCTTGGCATCTGCGAGGAGACCGAGACTCGGTGACATATGTAGGACGGCTGACTGTGACTCTACGTCAACAGTTTGATGGAGAGCCGGTTATGACTACTATTGTATTTTTACATTTAGAGTTACCTTTATCTCTTAGGCGTCATTTTGGTGGTATGACCACGGAGCCTAGTGAGATTAGTATCGTATCGACTACGCGATCTCGTTATCGCCGAGAGTCGAGACATCTGGGATATTTGTCTCCTGATGATCATTTTCATGTTGAGAGTGATCCTTCAGAGGATTAAATATGCATGATGTTTTTTTTTTGGCGCGTCTGCGTATGTCTGTATATATTGACTCTTTTATTGCTTTATTTACTGTTTTCGTTTAAATATTTGTAGTTTTAGTTGTAAATTATTTGTACAACTTATAACTTAAATCATCTGTATATTATAAGTAATGTTGTTTTGTTTATTTGCTATTTTCGCATATTTTATTTAACAATATTCTGTTTATCAGGAATTATCTTACAATATGTAATATTATTTAACAAATGTTTTACAACTTGAGTAGATTTTATTTATTTATTTTATTTTTCTTTATATGTGTGGCATCCCCAAAGGGGTGTTACAGACATGACTATTGGAATCATCAAAACATTTTTCCTTCTAAGTCAATATGGTTTTACACAAACAAAACCATTAAAAATCCTTTGCAAAAACCATGAACGTGTTCATTGAAAACTGTCAAATTTTTCGAGTGACAAAACACTTGTTTTATAAAATATCATTTTGTTCCATAAAAATTTAGGCATAACCAGTTTTTCAAAACCGTAGGGTATTTGGCCATTGAAGCCATCAAACATTTTTCCTTCTAACTCAATTATTTATCTATTTTGTTTTCACACAAACAAAACCATTATAATCTTTGTTTTCAAAACCAAAATACCGATGGTCATAAAAATCAAACCCATTTATTCAAATTCATTTTTACTTTCTTTACAAATCCTTTTTCACTTTCTTTACAAATCCTTTTTCACTTTCTTTGCAAATCCTTAAAATTAATGTTTCCCGTTTCGTTTTTTTTAAATCAAGTTTAATAAACACTTAGAAACAACATTGCCCATTTCGTCTAAAACTCATGTTTAGAAAAATACTTAAGATCTTTGTACACAAAATAAATTAATAAAAATTCCTCAAAAATCGTGTTCTTGTTCTCTTGAAAAACAAACCCTTTGTTTATTTTCCATACTCTTCAAATCATCTATTTTCATCTTTCATGAAAATATTAATTTGTGAACACCTATTTAGAGGTGTATTGGCCGAAATTTACCATGTTCTAGGGACCCAAAAATTAATTTCCTTGTTCTTGAAAAAATTTCAACATAAACTCTACTCATGAGTGTCAAAATCGTGACCACTCCTCCTTGGCCATTGGAGCCAAAAATTTATTTCCTTTCCATCAACACATCATGGCATACACATACATATATCATCATAAATACTACAAGCATGCCATATATTCATCATGCATATTATAAGCATACTATCAAAGCCATAAAATCATGCAAAGCATACCAAGCATAGGCAAATAATTAAAGTACATAAACACCCACAAATAAATTACAAGACCATGGATATGAATCCTCACATGGATTCACCATCCATCAAATATAAGACCATCTCTCACCACCATACTTGGTTGGTGAGATGGATCTCCCTCTTACCTCTTGAAGATCCTCAAAAGCTCATTGTTTTGCTTCTCTTTCCAAGTCCTTCACCACCAAGGGCTTCTCAAATACAAAACAAAATACATAGAAATTAGTATACTAAGCTTGATTAAGAGGAACCATGGATAAAACATGGTTTAGATCATGAAAAAGAAGAGAAGAAATGAAGTCTTCTTACACTTCACCACAAATACCCTATAACTTTGATCTTGAAGAAAGTCCTTGAAGATGAATGATTTAGAGAAAGTCTCCAACATGAAAGTTGTTTAGAATATCATGTAGATTCAAGATATATGGTTGGATGAAATTAAAAGAGATTGGATGGTGGTTTTTGGTGAGCTAGCCGTGAGCTTCAATTTGGAGAGAAGAAGAAAGAGAATAGATAGAAGACTTAGGAATTTAAAGTGAGATAAAATGAACATAAACACTCCTCCTCCTTTGGTGATTGCCGTAGGAACATGTAGGAAAAGAAAGTATAGAAGTGTTACTATCACTTATGACTAGCACATGACATGAGTCATCAATTTGTCATGTAATAGTTATCCTAGCTTTTATTGATTTAAAACAAATAAATGTCAAGTCCAAGACCCTCTAAAAATTATGTATGGCCGTGGAACTCCAAATAAAAAGACTAACTAAGTTTTGCTTTTCAAAGTCTTTTGGTTTAACTTATTTGTTCCCTATTGATTCAAGACAAGTCAAGCCACAAAGATTGACCAATTTTGTATAGTTTTCTTCAATTATTGATAAATGAATGACCAAGTATTATTTGAATGTAAATTTTGTCTTCTAATTTTGATGCATGGCCGTATGGTGAAGAGAGAAAAGAATGAATTATTTGAGCAAATAATTGGTACTACATTATTTGATAGAAAAAGTGATGAAGTGATATAGCAAATACATAAAATGGTTTTGGCCCCTTTTTTCCTTGCATGGCCGTAGGTGTTTCTAAAGAAAAGGTGGCCATTTTTTTTTGTTGACTTGGTCTCACTTTGTTTTCACTTGAGTTGTATCATAATATCACAAAGTGAATTATTTGGTCTCCTAAACAATTGCATGACCGTAGCCTTGCTTAGAAAGTGAAGAGGGAATTTTTTTTTTTAAGTGATAGTCAAGTTACTAGAATAATTGAAAGAAAAGGTGATAATGCATGAAATAATTTTGGCCTCCCTCCAAGAAATTTCCTAAGGATGCAAACAAAGCAATAAAGGAACATAATTGACTAAAGCAAAGCATAATTGACTAAAGCAACAAATAATACATCGAAACTTTTCCTTTAGCTTCATAAGAAGCATAAAATCGTCCCCCTTCTCATTATGCATTCAATAATGTTGTCATCATTCTTAGCCACCATCTAGAGCATTTTAGACCATTGATTAATTCAATGGTTAGGATTTAGATAGACTTTTGATTTAGAAGACTTAATCTAGGCCATTGGATCTTTCTCCTTGAAATTCTAGCCATTAGATGTATTTCCAAAATGAAGGGTCAAGATTACTCCTTCTTACTTTTAATCCAAGGGTCATAATTAGTCTTTGCTACTTTTTAAGACCAAATCTCCACCATTAATTAAATTTACATCCAATGGTCATAAATGGTCCTTGTTACTTTACAAGACCAAATCTCCACCCTTGATTAATTCTTCATCCAATGGTCATAATTGATCCATCTCCACCATTGATTAAATCAAGATCAAGTCTTTACCGTCAATTAAATCAACGGTTGATATCAAAATCTTCAATATTAGACTTGTTTCCTATTGGTCCATCAAAAATTGTCACAATCACTAATATTGACTTAATAGTGAAATTTCTATTTTTATCTGTTAAAACCCCACGAAAGAATATATTTACTGTATTTTTATCGCCTGATAAATAAATACAGTACAAAACACAGTACAAGAAATTTTCTAAAACTGTTTCTAGATTCAGGTTTAGTAAGATCCCCTGTCTCCGTCTAAACAATACAAATTTTTCTATGAGTAGAAAAATTTTCACTTTGCAGGACCCACCTGGGCCCACGTATGGCCACCTGGGCCCACATACACCACCTGGGCCCACAAACAGTAAAAAATTTCATAATCATCCACAAAAATCACAAATATTAGAAAACGCACAAATATCAAATCAGATTACGTAAAATAATTAAAACCTAATGGTAAAAATTAAATTACGTAAAGTTTTCCCCGGCCTGAAAATTTTTATTTTCTTGATACGGAGTAAATCACTCAAAATGATCAAATACGCTGACGGAATAAACAAAATAATTTTACAATGCACAAAAATTACTAAACAGTAAAATTTTGTTAACTGTCAAAATTACTGGTTAAGAGATACAGAATTTTTGGGGTGTTACACTAATACTAGCTTAGCGGTGAAAATTGGAGATCATACCATACCATAAGTCACACGGTTTAGGTATCTTAGATCTATCATACAAAAATGATGGAGAGATAGAGAGAGATGTAAACCATATGACTCAAGCTGGATAAATGAAATGGAGGAGTATTTCAGGAGTTATTTGTGATAGAAAAGTGCCTCTCAAGCTTAAGGGTAAATTTTACCACACAACAATAAGACCCACGATGTTGTATGGTACTGAATGTTGGGCGGTAAAAAGTGTAACGCCCCTTTTCCTCCCCTAGTCATAATGGGTAAGAAGAGGAAATGTCGCACTATAGTGAAACGACATACAAATAAATACGGAAAGTTTGAACATTTTTTTTCTTCTTCTTAAAATGAGTCCGGTTAAAGTTTCCATTAACGTACATATTTACCTATTTATGAATACGTACATATATACCTGTTTATGAATACATCGCATTGAATGAATTAACATTAAAAATCCCCTTTTTTTTCTTATTTTCCAATGAAATGAACTTTAGAATGAACAAAGAGAAATCAACGTGGAATGAAACATACGATCTTACACAATATAGGTGATTACATACTTTGTACCAGAAATACAAGCCTGTTTAATTACATTTCCAAAAATATACAAAAAGACAAAATGTGTACCTACCCCAAGAGATACAAATATATACCCATTAAACCAATAGTACGTCAGGCTCCCTCAAAAATAAACAGACAACCCTCAGTAGCCATCTACCCGAAACAGTCTCTAAGACTGACGTGAACTAGAAGGAACTGTAGACGGATCCTCCTCTGGGTCCTCGTCGTCCGACGAGACATCCATCGAAATGACGGAACAGCGGGCAGGAGCCCGAGCAGTAGACAAGAACGAGTCGTCACGTGGGGTATAATACATGTCCACCCACATATCTCTCACAGGCATATAAAATTCCAGCCAAACAAAAGCATGGAAGTCAAAAATAGAAGCAGTGTAGCGTCCCTACGCTAAGGACACCATCAAATCACCGTGGTACACGCATCGATCAGTCTGTACATTGATATGCCAGCAATCTGGACCACCATGAAAGTTGATCCCCACATAACCAAAAAAATCCACGGGGACGCGACGACATCCTCAACCCACTTCAGTCGTAATCTGGCCAAAAGCCCGGAAACTCGGGGGCTTCCTTATCTTCCTCACGAATGTCTTCTTGGTGACACACGATCCAACCAAATAAAAGAAATAGAGAGAATACAGAAAGAGGTGAGACACCCAGCTTTCAGTACCAAATTGGCAGCAAGAGAATAATACGGCGCTGGACGCCCACACATAGCGCAATTTATACATTTATCACAGTAATATTAAAATTAACAGTGAAAGTAGAATAACAGCAAATAGTAATAAAGCCATCAATAATAGGTAGAAAACGACAGTATTCTCAGCAGTCAACAATTCAGATAATCATACAGTTATAAGTGCTCATGCTCGATGTATTATGAGACTCACAATGCGCGATGTAAAGGGTACCAAAAGTTCCTACTCCATGGAGCTAGACATAAACATCTTCGGAGTGAATGATCAAGGAGTAATACCAGTATGTCAGTAGCCTTAAAATACAGTGTGCTTCCTTTCATAAAAATGTTTGCGCAATGGCTTATACATGGTACCTCGACAGTTAATCGCGATATAGGACAGCGTCTCAGACAGGATCGTCGGTGTGTCGCATTGGTCTATCCCACGGCCCCAGTGGAGCTACCATTGTCTATTGTGAGACACCCACACCCCGACGCCCCCAGGGTCAACAATATATGACACCTACGCTTAGTCTATTCGCACCCGCACATAGGTGTTATTTAAACTCCTAGGCATACCTCGCCTTACTAACCATGTCCAACGGACAACACATGCATGACGACACAATGCCCAATCATGTATGTTCATCAATGATGCATTCCTCATAGCATATCACAATGGTATGTTTACATACACACACATACATATTCCATTTCTCAAAGTCATCACATCGTGGTTTCCTCAAGTAAGTAATCAACAAGTGCTTAACCCGCATAGGGATCCATGAGAAACATTAATAATATTCATGTGTATTTATCAATAATATAATCATTTGCAACATGTCACAATTCATACAACTTTGACCTCCACAACTCCCTAGTCTCGTTCATGGTCTCGAAATCACATAGTGTTAAGTTCTCAAGTGGTGAGGCACTTCTTAAAGTTCATTATGGAATTCCACTTTAGAATGTTCATTCTTATAAAGTCTCCCTCTCTAGAGGACTTCCCTTGCAAATCAAATTCTTTACTTTATTTATGGTTGCACTATCTTCATATTGGAGTCTTAATATCGTTTTACAGTCACCTAGTTTGGTTCATGCTATGGGCGCCTAGGCGCCACGTCTGAAGCGTCTGACACGGTTGAACGCCTAGGCGCTAAACACGAAGCGCCTGAATGCTCACCAAGTCGAGTTACAGGGGAAATTTCCTGGGCAAAGAGAGCTTAGACGTCCCAACCACAGCGCCTGAGCGTTGATTGAGCGCCTAGACGCTTTATGCACAGCGCCTGAGCGCTAGTGCATTAACAAGGGTTCTGCAGTAATTCTGCGTGAATTCGGTCGCTAACCGTGGCCCATCCATCATCAAAATTCTTCAGCAATCCAAAACATGGTTCATGCCATCAAGATACAAAATAACAATCAAGAGGTTCGTGGTCATTAAAACACACAATGCAAACCCATATATTCATACAACTCAAACAACTACAAAATCATGGAATCAACCCCCTATAACAAAGAGAGTAATCTAACATGGATTTCCTCATCAACAACAATACATAAGACATTCCCTTATTACCAAGATTGGTTGAAGAGGATCATCTCCCTCTTACCTATTTGGAAGACAACACAATGGTGGTACTCCTTCTTGCTCTAAGTTTTCGTTTTTCCCATTCAAGAAAAACTCCAATGTGAGTGACTTCCACAATGTCCACTCAAACCATGAAAAATGGGTTCTTGGTCACCTAGGGGACCAAGAGAAACGAGAATAGCAAGAAAAATGGAAGAAAGTTGAAGACTTTACCTTAAAGCTCCAAGCTTTAGCTTCAATGGTGGAAAAATGGAAGAGGAAGAAGAAGAAGAACCAAGGAGATATCAACAAAAGAGAACTTGGAGTGGTGGAAGATGAGTGGAAATGAGTTTGATTTAGCAAATCATGGAAATGGTCTTCCAAAGGGGTGGATGCTCGGTGGAGAAGGAAAAGAAGAAGAGAGGAAATGGAGAAATGGGTATTTGGGGTTTAGAGAATGAGAATGAAATATTAGGAAGATGAGAGGAAATATTTGGGCTTCCTATATTGCTTCTGTAGTAGAGAAGAGTGGAGAGGAAGAGAGAGAAAATGGGTCAAATAGGAAACTTCTTGGAAGCTTCCTACAATGGGCTTTTAATTAACTAAATTTTTATTTTGAAAATAAGGCTAAAGGGGTTTGACACAAGGTAAATTTTGAACAATGTGATAAGATTTTTATTATATGTTATTATTTATTGGACAATAGTCATAGTTGGCAGAAGTCAGCATTAACAAATCTGACAGATAATTTCTTCGCAGTGTTTTATTATTTTATCTGTTAAAATTTCTCGAAAAACCTAAAACCTTATAAACTGTGTCCGGCCTTGGGTTTAGTAAGATCCCTCGTCGACATTTCCATAGTTCAAGGTTCTCGGAGAGAACATCTCATTTCTCCGGTTCCGCTCAGTACATACGTAAAACGAGAAATAATATTAAAATATTATGCGTTCTCAGAAAATTCCAAAAAATCACAAATATTGTAATATGAATACTGATAGTAGAAAAATAAATTTTTGGGGTGTTACAAAAAGCAACAAAAGCATAAGATCAGTGTCGCTGGGATGAGAATGTTGCGTAAGATGTGTGACCATACAAGACAATATTTGATTAGGAATAAATGCATTAGAGAGAAAGTAGGGGTAACACCTATTGTGGAAAAGACGAGAGAATCTCACATTAGGTGATTTGGACATATAAGGAGAATACCCGGTAATAAGAGTAGATCAGGTGAATAATAACCCAATAGTTAAAGGTAGAAAGAGACCAAGAAAGACTATAGGTGAAAAGATTAAAAAAAATTTATTTTTAAATGACATTTCTAAAGACTTAGTTTATGATAAAGCACAATGACGTAGTTTGATTTATGTAATCAACCCCACCTAATAAAAAAAGTTTAGTTGTTGTTGTTATTATTGCATCAATACGTATAATTATTTGATAACATGTGTTATGTTTTTATAAAATAATATAATGTAATGTAAAGTAATACTTTCATAATATGTAAGAATTTCTCCTAAATAAGTATGCTACGAAGATTTCAACACGAAAAAGATTATTTTACACTTTTAAAAAAGATGTAAATATTGTTGATATTTTTTTAAGGATGTTAGATTTAATAAAAAAATATGATAAAAAAATATATGATATATAATATTAGATGTAATATAAAAATAAATATACGTATTATTTGGATTATCGGAATTGTTTTAACAATAACCTGCGAACATAATGATTCACAACGTGACACAGGTATAACGCTTACAAAAACCGCCTTTGCGTGTCGTCCAATTCAAACGAAAGGGTCAAAAAGATTAAAGGGATTGGGTTCCCATTCTTGGTCTCAAAGTCTCGTATACATTAGTACATTACTCGGTTCGTAAGCAAACGAGAAAGGAAAATTCTAATGGTAAAAAAAACAAAGAGAAAGGAAAATTCTATTCCCAGTACACGACGTTGACGTACCGCGTCGTTTCGACTTTGAAGAAGAAAACTCTCGTCTTCTCCTTCATTATTCATCTAACATATTTTTCAAGTGCTCTCTTTCACCATATCACTCTCTCGTTCGAGCAGTTATTCTCCTTCTAAAACCTTCAGGTAATGACCACACCACTCTTCTTCGTTTTTTCCCAAACGATAACCTGAATTTCGATGAACTGTGTCTCATTTCTTCGTTTCGATGCGTTTCGAATCATCGCTGATGAATTCTCTTCGATTTTTGTTCGATATTGATGGATTCGTCATATGGATAATCTCAATTTTGATTGAATTTGGATTTTTTTCCCGAATTTGTTGGGGAATTTCATCATCAATGCGGAGGGATGTGTGGTTGATCGCAATTTTACAAATATACGTGTAAAATGTCGGTTCTATATCATTATTTCACTCTTAACAGATATGAAGCATTTTCTTTTCCTACAAACTTATAAATAGGTTATTGCTAGAGGTGGTTATTCATTTTTAGGATGTGAACTTAATTTTGTGTTTGGGAAATGGCCCTGTTGTTAATGAGGAGGAGTTAAAGGTTCAATAATATTCCTGAAAACAAACTGGAAAAATGTTTTTTTATAGTGGTGGTAGTAGCTGAAGAAAGTGTTGTGATTAAGAGTTATGCTGCTACTAACTTGACTTAATTTTGCCTCAATGACAAAGTTGTAGCGGATTCATGGACTTCCCTGTTCAGTGTATATCTTATATCTGAGAAGATTACCTTACACTAAAAGCCTCTTAATATATGTCTTGGCACATGAATAATGGCTTAGCTTATGGGTTATTAAAATATCCTTTAATTCATTATTATGAGATCTGCCTGAGAACAACGAATAATCTATATTTTTTCATTATGTTAACTTGTGACTTTATATATTTAAGTTATTTCAAAAGCCAGGTTCGTTCACTTTTTACTCCGCCTGCCTTTCTTTTTGTTGTTAAATATTTCCAATTGTGTTAGGAATAGTGTATGTTTAAGAACATGACTTCCAACTTTTAGGAGGTGTTTCGTATGCTTGTATTTTGAGATGAGAATATAGGTTACCAACAAGCCTTAGATAAATGATTTTTCCAATATCGTATGCTTGTATTCTACCCATTCCTTTGTAAAAACCTTCCACTTTCCAAAATGGCGTCAAAGAAGACAAGGTGGAGGAAATCACCAAAGTCTTTAGCTGCCTTGACAATGCTAAGGATAACCTGGGTTCCCATCCTCTAGTGTAGGAGTTGGGGGTTAAGGTGCTCAATCAAAAAGGGGTGTCTAGTTCCTTAGTTGAGTCACCTAATACTTATGTTCGTAAGAACAAGAAAATGTTGAGGGAACTGGATCGTTTGGTTTTAACAATTAATTATGGAGGAAAGGTTGGCAGGCGGGAGGGTAAGTTACATAATGAAGATCCTTAGTTGGAATGTGAGGGGGTTAGGTAGTTGCTTGAAGTGGAAGAGACTTAGGGAGGTGATCAACAAGGCAACACCTGATAATGTTATGCTTCAAGAAACTAAAGCATAAGTTTTGGATGCTTTGGTAATAAGGGATATCTGGGATTCTAGGTTTAAGGATTGGGAGTGTCTTCCTTCTCTTGGGGCTTCGGGTGGTATGGTTGTGGTTTGGGACACTAGGTTTGCTTCTAAGTTAGACTTTATTCATGGTGTTTTCTCAGTGTCAGTTTTGTTGGATATCAAGGGGGGAGGTCATTGGTGGCTGACATTTGTTTATGGTCCTAACAATCCTAGGCATCGTTCGTTTTTCTGGGAGGAATTAGGTTTCTTATCAAGTTTTTGTGGTCTGAATTGGTGTTTGGGTGGAGATTTTAATGTTGTGAGGTCTCCAGTTGAAAAGTGGGGGGGGGGGTGATCATCTCACTTCCTCTGAGGGGTCTTGATAGTTTTATAAGGGAGTGTAGTCTTAGAGACATTCCCCTCTCTAACGCCCGTTTCACTTGGTCTGCTAGAAGAAACTACACTGTGGCTTCTTGTTTAGATAGATTCCTGTTCACCACTACCTGGGAGGATGCTTTTCCTGATCTTGTGCAAGAGAGTTTTTCTCGTCCGGTTTTTGTCCATTTTCCTGTTGTTCTGGAGTCAAGTAAGGTGAAATGGAATCCTTCCCCTTTTAGGTTTGAAAACAAGTGACTCATTCATCACTCTTTTATTCCTTTTGTTAAGGAAGTTTGGGAGACAACTTCAGTTCAGGGTTGGGAAGGATATAAAATTATGAGGAAATTGAAGCTTCTCAAGGAAAGCTTGAAAGAGTGGAATTTGTTTGTTTTTGGTGACATTCGGTTTAGCAAAGATGCTATTTTGAAAGAACTTGATTTGTTGGATAGGTTGGAGTTAGAGGGTAATCTTACTGAGGATCTTTGTGTTAGAAGGCAGAAATTGAGGCTTGATTTAGATGTAATTTTGCTTAGGGAAGAAATGAGTAAAAGACAATAGATGAAATTCCAATGGGTTAGGGGGATGGGGATGCTAACTCAAAGTTGTTTCATAGGGTGACTTCTGGGAGGCGTAGGAAAAGCCTTATTAAAAATTGGAATTGGAGGACGGTACGGTTGTTAGGGACATGGGGGTCATTGCCTTTGAAATCACTAGGTTCTACTCAGATTTATTTGCTGAGGATATGCCTGTTAGACCTTTCATTGAAGACTTAGATTGGTGCCCCATCAATCTAGATAAGGCTTGTTGGTTGGAAAGGCCTTTTGAGGAGGATGAAATTCGTAGGGTTGTCTTTAGTTTGGGGAAATACAAAGCTCCTAGTCTAGATGACTTTTCTTTTGGTTTTTTTTCAAAAGTGTTGGGATATTGTTAAACCTGACCTCCTTAGGGCGTTTGCTGAATTTTTCAATAATGGTAAAATCGAGTTTGTATGAACTCCACTTTCATCTCTCTCGTTCCTAAAAAGGAAAGGTCGGTGAAGGTAAAGGACTTTTGCCCTATTAGCTTGGTTTCTAGTGTTTATAAAATCATTACGAAAGTTCTTGCTTTTAGGTTGAGTGAGGTCCTTTTCGATACCATCTCGAAAAATCAGAGTGCCTTTATGCCCGGTAGACAGATTCTTGATGCTGCTTTAATTGCTAATGATGTGGTGGATGATGTTAAAACCCGGAGGAAACAAGGTCTGGTGTTTAAGCTAGATTTTGAGAAAGTTGTGAGAAATGGGAATTAATTTTCCTCATTACTTCTGATTGAAACATACACGAATAAATAGAGAGGAAGGAGTGAAACAATCCTTCAAATCAAGGAGTTAAAAAACGAAACTATGGCTGAATGGGAATCGGTATTGATAATACGTATATCCCTTTATTCTAGGAAACAAATCAACCTAAATTATAGAAACTAATCCTTAGAGATCAGCATAACCTAATTCCTAGGAATCAGCTGAATAGAGTACATAATTCCACACTCCCCCTCAAGCTAGGTTGTAGATGTTAAGTAAACCTAGCTTGGAGTTAAGTTCCTCGAATGTCTTCCTGGGCAAGGCTTTAGTTAAGATGTCTGATGTTTGCAGTCTGCTGGCTGGTTGGGATGTATATGAGTGATATCATGCCTGTCTCTCTCTTCTCCTTGACAAAGTGTCTATCAAACCACATGTTTTGTCCTATCATGATGTACTGGATCTTTGCTATGCTGATTGTAGAGTGATTATCACAGAACAGTTTCATAGGTCCTGTGATTTGGATTTTTAGTTAACTGAATATTCTTCTTAGCCATATTCCCTCACAAACACCATGTGCCAGTGCTCTGAGCTCAGCTTCTGCACTACTTCGAGATACCATTGGTTGCTTCTTGCTTCGCCAAGTGACCAAGTTTCCCCAAATATAGGTGCAATAAGTTGAGGTTGATCGCCTATTTGTCACCGATCCAGCCTAATCTGCATCAGTATAGATCTCAACTTCCCTGTTTGCCGTCGTTTTGAAAAACAATCCTTGACCTGGTGTCATCTTTAAGTATCTCAAAATCCTATATATAGCTTCCATGTGTTCTTCTGTTGGACTGTTCATGAATTGGCTTACCACACTTACAGCAAAACTGATATTAGGTTTGGTATGTGAGAGATAAATGAGTTTCCCAACCAATCTTTGATACCTTCCTTTGTCAATAGGTGCACTATCATCTTTACTTCCCAATTTTGAGTTGGAGTCCATAGGAGTGTTAGCTGGCTTGCATTTGAGTATCCCTGTTTCTTTCAAAAGATCTAACACATTTTCGTTGTGAGACTGAAATTCCTCTTTTTGACCTTGCCACCTCCATGCCAAGAAAATACTTGAGATTTCCTAAGTCTTTGATCTCAAATTCTTTAGCCAAGAAACCTTTTAGTTTGAGAAGTTCATCATCATTGTCACCTGTTAAGATGATGTCATCAACATACACGATGAGTATTGCCATTTTTCCCGAGAATGAGTGCTTGACAAACATAGTGTGATCAGTTTGACACTGGTCATACCCAAACTTCTTCACAACTTTGGTGAACCTGTCAAACCAAGCTCTTGGTGACTGCTTGAGACTGTACAAAGACTTCTTGAGTTTGCAGACTTTGTTGATAGTTGTTGGAGTATCAAGACCAGGGGGTATCTCCATGTAGAGTTCTTCTTCAAGATCCCCATTGAGAAAGGCAGTTTTTACGTCCAGTTGATATAGTGGCCAGTCTAGATTTGAAGCAAGTGAGAGCTACACTCGAACTGTATTGAGTTTAGCTATAGGGGCAAATGTCTCCTGATAATCAATCCCGTAAGATTGAGTAAATCCCTTAGCTACTAGTCTTGCTTTAAATTTGTTGACACTACTATTTGCATTATGTTTGACAGTAAAAATCCATGTATAGCCAACAGGACTTTTCCCTAAAGGTAACTCAGATATCTCCTAAGTCCCATTCTCCTTTAAAGCACAGATTTCCTCCCAAATGGCTGCCTTCCATTATGGTATAGTGAGGGCCTCATGGATTGTAGTTGGAACCTGTATTTTGTCAAGACTGCTAACAAAAGCACGATGACTAGGTTATAATATTTCATATGAGACAAAATTTTAAATGGGATGATTAGTGCACACTCTCTTGCCCTTTCTCCAAGCAATAGGTCTGTCATCAATAGCTAAATTGTCAGGAGTAGAATCAGTACTGTTATTACCTGGTAAACTTTGAGTTTCTAGATTCAGATCGGATTCATGGCCTTGATCAGATGGCTACTGTATTTCTTTCCTTTCTTGAGTCTTATTTCTCCTAGAGTAGACACGAAACTCACTGGTTATCGCAGGTATGTGACTGAGATGTTGAGGTTGTATATATGCTGAGGTGTTTCAGGTTTTGTTTGAGGACATGGTTCAGGTTTTGTTTGGGAAGATTCAAGTTCAGTAGGAGAAGGAATCGAACTTTGACTCGGAGGATTTGGCCAAGATGGCTCTAGTTGGATGGAAGAATTTGGAGAAGGAACAGAAAATGGATCCGTGGTCTCAATGTCCCAAAGCTGATATTCTTGATTAGAATTCTCCTCCTGAATATTAGCTTTGTAGTAGGGTTGTTGTTCTAGGAAGGAAACATCCATAGAGTTATAGAACTTCCGTGTGACAGAGGAATAACATTTATACTCTTTTTGATTTGAGGAGTATCCTACAAAGATGCATTTGAGTGCTTTCAGATCAAGTTTACTCCTATGTTGTGCATGTGTATGAACAAACATGGTACAATCGAATACTTTTACACGAAGAATGGACAGAATATGAGTGTTTGGGAAAGATTGAAGTAGAACATGGTAGGGTGATTGAAAGTTCAAG
Source organism: Ormosia emarginata (assembly GCA_029884605.1). NCBI lineage: Eukaryota > Viridiplantae > Streptophyta > Magnoliopsida > Fabales > Fabaceae > Ormosia > Ormosia emarginata. The sequence continues at coordinate 9,408,612 of JAQQTP010000074.1, forward strand.
ACCCGAGAAGGCATCCTATTTATGAGATAAGCAGCTGTTAAGACTGCTTCTCCCCAGAAAACTTGGGAACATGAGTGGTAAACATTACTGACTGAGCAACTTCAAGGAGGTGTCTATTTTTTTCTCTTTAGAATCCCATTTTGCTGGAGTGTATCAACACAAGAACTCACATGAATAATCCCTTGACCCGCAAGATAATCACCCAGAGTTTTCTCAAAATACTTTTTTGCATTGTCTGTTTTTAACACTTGTGTTTTTGTTTGGAATTGGGTTTGAATCATAGTGTTAAATTGCTTAAAAATAGGTCCAACTTCTGACTTTTCTTTCATAAGGAACAACCATGTGATTCTAGTATGATCATCTACAAAAGATACAAACCACCTAGTGCCCGTGATGTTTTTTATTCTAGATGGTCCCCACACATCACTGTGAATCATTGAAAACGGATGTGATGATTTGTACGGAAGACTGTGATAAGAATTGTGAACATGCTTTGAAAGTTGACACACGTCACATTGAAAAGATTTCGGATTTTTATTTCTAAATAAGGATGGAAACAATTTTTGAAGATACAGGAAATTAGGATGACCAAGACGATAATGCCATAACATGATTGCACTATCCTTATTGGAATCACTACAAGAAACTAGAATTTTGTCAAACTAACTTTCAGACTCAACACATACTGCGTTATTAGTTTGTCTTCTAAGAGATTCATCAACCTTCAAAAGAAAAAGTCCTGAGCACACCTTAGCATTGCCAATCGTCCTTCCTAAATCCAAATCGTGAAATTCACACAAATCCGAGAAAAATTTAGCAACACAATTATGTTCTTTAGTGAGTTTGCTAACTGACAAAAGATTACAATCCAAATTTGGGACATAACGTACTGAGTTTAGAGTCTAGTCCTTTGAAATAATGATAAAACCTATTCCATCCACTTTAGAGAGGGATCCATCAGCTATTTGTACTGCAATATTTTCTTGGGATGGATTGTAATTGTGAAGACGTGTGGCATCACCTGTCATATGATCAGACGCCCCTGAGTCTACAATCCATGGACCTGTTTTTCCTGAATTTACAATGAGGGCACTCAAGTAATTACTTTTTTGTGCTAAAGATCTTGTCCCAATGGTACTGGGAGTAGGATTTTGTTGTGAGAACATCTTCTGCACCACTTCAAGTTGTTATTTGCTGAATGGACTGGATCCAGTGAGGGAAGATCCTTCATCAACAGAGATATGGTTTCCATGGCTTTCTTTATCAATTGCAAGTCTGGTAGGCTTCCATTCTGCAGGCTTGCCGTGGATTTTCCAGCAAGTGTCTCGGGAATGGCCTGATCTTCTGTAGTGATCACACCATGGCCTCCCCTTCTTTTGACAGTTGTCATTGTTTTGGTGAATTCCTCAAGCAGCTAGAGCGGAGCCTTCCTTGATAGAAGTGACAGTGGATTCTCCAAGCATCACCTTCTTCCTACTTTCTTCTCGGTGAACCTCAGAAAACACATCTCGGATGCTTGGTAAGGGCTTCATTCCCAGAATTTGTCCTCGGACCTCATCAAGGTTCATGTTAAGTCCCATTAAGAATTTGAATATCCTCTTCTTTTTTACAATTTCTTTGAATTTCTTTGCATCATTTGGACAACCCCATTGATGTTCTTCGGATGCATCCAGTCGTTGCTAGTGACGAGAGAGGATGTTGTAGTATTGAGTGACAGAAAAATCACCCAGTCGAAGATCATGCAGATTGGATTCAATCTCGAAGATTTTAGAAGTATTCTTTTTACTGGAGTAGAATTCTTTGGCTACTTCCCAGATTTCATGCGCCGTGCTATAAAGTAAGAAATTCTCACTAATTTCGTTTGTCATTGAATTCACCAGCCAGGACATAACTGTTGGAAACATATATAATTAGGTGTAATTAGTTGTACAACTATTAGTCCCACATCATGTAAATTGTGTAATTATTTATTACTTATTGAGTATATATTCAGCCTCCCTTGTGTAGCTGAAACACACGATTCAGTACATGTCTTTCTTTTTCTCTCTCTCTCAACATGGTATCTAGAGCCTAGAGAAAGACAACCTTAGAACTGTGCTTACCCGGAGGACCCACTGTCCCCTGGTGCCAAAATTTTTTCCGGTAACCTATGTCATCACTCCGGGTACCGGATCTCCTCTGCCGTGTTCCATTCCGGCCAATTTCAGCCGCTGCCGCTGCCACTGCCGCTGCCGCTAACGTCCTTTCTGGCCACCGCCTCCAACGCCTTTTCCGGCCACCGCCACCGCCACCATTGCTCGGAGCGCCTTCCTTTGCTCGGCCCAATCCCCGAAGCGCAAGCCCAGCAACCCAGCCACGCGCCCGCACGCACAAGATCATTGGGCTGCGTTTCGCACCCACGCACCTCTCTCCAGCCGCGCGTGACGGCGTGTCTGGCCACCGTTTGCCCTGCCGTGCTCGCCGGCCCCTCCTCTGTCGAGCCCAGTCATCCACCTCCCCAAACGCATCCTTCAGACGTGTCGTACCCCTGCCCATATCAGTTTCAGGTACTGTTCATTGCGTTGTTTGGGATCTTTGTCATCTGACCCATGACTTTCTTGAGTCCTACAGATGCTTCGAAGGTGGAACCTGGTGTTTTCAGTAATTATATCAGTGTCCATCTCTCCATTGACAAATTGGATGGCACTAATTATGATTCCTGGGCCTCCGACATCAAACTTTGGCTTACCGGTCAAGGGTACGAGGATCATCTCACTACCAAGGTTGATTCTGTGCCTGAGGCCGACCGTCCCAAGTGGAAAAAGATTGATGCTTAGTTGTGTAGTGTGCTTAAGTCCACCATCCACTCTTCTTTGAAGCAGATTTTTCGGGCTCATTTGACATGTGAATCAGTTTGGGCGCGGGCCAAGGTCCTATACACCAATGACACTCAGCGCTTGTATGGGGTTTGTCATGATCTTATGAGTCTTATTGCCCTGAGGAGGTTTGATGGCTCGATGTTCGCCTACTTGGGCAAACTTCATGGTGTGCTCCACGATTTCAACGAACTGTTGCCTTCAGCGAATACCCTGGCACAGGAACTTGAACAATGGAACATGTTCTTCATGCTTTTGGGCCTTTATGGTTTACCTGCAGATTACTCCACTATTCGTGATTAGATTTTGGGATCTCCTACTGTTCCTACTCTTTCTGCGACATGTTCTACATTGCTTCGGGTTTCAGCTAAGCACAGTTCTGATTCTCCTGTTGCTCCTCTCACCGGTGACACATTTGCCCTTATCTCCCAGACCAACAGTCGTGGTCGTTCCCGTGGGGGTCACTCAGGTTTTAAACCTTGTCCGAAATGTGATCATTGTCATCGCTTGGGTCACACTATTGAAAAATGTTGGACTTTACATGGTTGTCCTCCCCGTACTGCTAATGTTGCACAGACTACTCAACCAGATACTCCTGAGCCTTCTGAACCACCTAGAGCCTCTCCGACTGATTATACAGATTTTCTGACGTGGTTTGAGCAGCGTTAGTCTTCTGATTCCACTGTTTCTGTTGTGCATACTGGTAATTCCTATACTTGTCTCTCTCAGTCACCATCCCTTGGCCCTTGGGTTCTTGATTCTGGTGCATCCGACCACATTTCTAGTAATAATGCTTTGTTTTCTCAACTCTCTACTTCTGGTTATTTGCCTATGGTTACTTCAGCTAATGGTTCTCAGACACAATCTCAAGAGATTGACATTGCTAATCCCCTCCCTTCACTTACTGTTGATTCGGTTCTTTATATTCCTGGGTGTCCTTTTAATATACTTTCCATTAGTCGTTTAACTCGTTCTCTTGATTGTTCCATTACTTTCACTAAAGTTTCTATTCTTCTGCAGGACTGGAGTTCAGGACGGATAATTGGCGCCGGATATGAGTCCAATGGCCTCTACCAGCTCTCCAACCCTTCTCGTGTTTGCTCTACTACGGATTCCCCTCTTACCATCCATGCTCAGTTGGGTCATCCTAGCCTTGCCAAACTACAAAGAATGGTGCCGAGCCTCTCCAAGTTATCAAGTCTTCCTTGTGAGTCATGTCAGTTAGGGAAACACACCCGTAGTCCGTTTCCTGATCGTTTTGGTTCTCTAGCTGCGTCTCCTTATAGCTTAGTTCATTTTGATGTATGGGGTCCTAGTTGTACTATTTCTACTTTAGGGTCAAAGTATTTTGTTACCTTTATTGATGATTTCTCTCGATGTACTTGGTTATTTTTAATGCACAACAGGTCTGAGTTATTTTTCATATTTCAAAAGTTTTATCAAGAAATTAAAACTCAGTTTGGTGTTCCTATTCGTACTCTGCGCAATGATAATGTCAGTGAATACTTATCTCATCAATTTCAGACTTTTATGGCTTCTCATGGCATTCTTCACCAAACGTCTTGTGCCCATACACCTCAACAAAATGGGGTAGCTGAACGTAAAAATAGACACCTTATTGAAACAAATCAGACCATCTTACTCCATAGTCAGGTTCCTTTTCGTTTTTGGGGTGATGCTGTCCTTACTGCTTGCTATCTTATCAATCGTATGCCATCCTCTGTGCTTGATATCCGTGTTCCTCATTCCGTCTTGTTTCCCCATCAGCCTCTTCATTCTCTTCTGCCTCACGTCTTTGGGTCCACTTGTTTTGTCCATAATCTATCTCCTAGTTTAGACAAACTCATGGTCCGATCCCTCAAATGTGTCTTCCTTAGTTACACTTGGTCCCAAAAAGGTTATCATTGTTATTCTCTTACTCTACGACGTTACCTTATCTCAGCCGATTACTTTCTTCGAGTCTATACCGTTCTTTGAGTTGTCTCCTTCGACTCCCGAGTCAATCTCTGCAGTCCTTCCGGTTCCTCTTGTCCCTGTCACTGTCGAGTTTGAACCGCCCCAACCACTACCCATACAGGTCTCCAGCACCACTGACCGCTTCTTCCACACTTATCACCGCCGATCACAACCTCTAGTGCTCTATGTCCCTCCTCCAGATACTGCTGCTGAGATCATTGCAGACTCTTCTCCGGAACCAACTTCTTTACCAGTTCCGGCACTGCCAGATGACTTTGACCTTCCCATTGCTGTGCGAAAAGGTATCCAGTCTACTCGTAATCCTTCTCCTCATTATATTGCTTTAAGTTATCATTGCCTTTCTTCTTTGCACTTTGCTTGTCTTTCTTCCTTGTCTTCTGTTTCCATCCCTAAATCTCCAAGTGAAGCCTCATCCTATCCCGAATGGAGACAAGCAATGGTTGATGAAATGAGTGCGCTTCACAACAGTAGTACTTGGGAACTGGTTACTCTTCCTCCAAGGAAATTTGTTGTTGGCTGTCGGTGGATCTATACAGTCAAGATGGGTCCTGATGGTAAAATTAATCGTCTCAAAGCTCCTCTTATGGCAAAAGGGTACACATAGATCTTCAGCTTAGATTATGGGGATACTTTCTCTTCTGTGGCTAAAATGGCTTCTGTCCGGTTGTTTTTGTCCATGGCTGCCATTCGACACTGGCCTCTTCATCAACTTGACATTAAAAATGCATTCCTGCATGGTGATCTAGAAGAAGAAGTATATATGGAGCAACCTCTTGGATTTGTTGCTCAGGGGGAGTCTTTTAGCCTGGTATGTCGTCTCCACAAGTCTCTCTATGATCTCAAACAGTCTCCTAGAGCTTGGTTTGGACGATTCAGCACTGTGATTCAGCAATTTGGTATGATTCGGAGTGAAGCAGATCATTCTGTGTTTTATTGCCACAACCCAAGGCTGTATTTATCTAGTCGTGTATGTTGACGACATTGTCATCACTGGAAGTGACCACCATGGCATATGTAAGTTAAAACAACATCTCTCTCTTCACTTTCAGACTAAAGACGTGCGTAAACTTCGATATTTCTTGGGGGTTGAGGTAGCTCAATCTAAGGATGGTATAGTGGTGTCTCAAAGAAAGTATGCTATGGATATTCTTGAAAAAACAGGATTGTTGAATGCCAAGCCGATTGATACTCCCATGGATCCAAATGCCAAACTCTTACCAAATCAAGGGGAACCTCTATTGGACCCGGGAAAGTATAGGAGATTGGTTGAAAAGTTAAACTATCTCACTGTTACTCGGCCAGACATCTCTTTTGTAGTCAGTGTGGTTAGCCAATTCCTAAACTCTCCTTGTGTGGGCCACTGGGATGCAGTGATAAGAATCCTCAAATACATTAAGGGAGCTCCCGGAAGAGGCCTCATCTATGAAGATAAGGGACATCTCAGGTCGTTGGATACTCAGATGCTGATTGGGCAGATTCTCCTACTGACAGACGATCCAGTTCTGGGTATTGTGTACTCATTGGAGGCAACCTAGTTTCCTGGAAAAGTAAGAAACAAAATGTAGTTGTAAGATCTAGTGCCGAAGCAGAATACCGAGCTATGACCTTAGTCACTTGTGAACTCATTTGGTTGAAACAAATCCTCAAAGAACATCAATTTGGTGAGGTTATGAAAATGACACTCATGTGACAGTCAAGCTGCTTTGCATATAGCTTCCAATCCAATGTTCCATGAAATGACTAAACATATTGAGGTTGACTGTCATTTCATCAGGGAAAAGATTCTATCAGGCGACATAACCATAAACTTTGTCAATTCAAATGATCAGCTAGCAGATGTCTTCACCAAGTACTTGAGAGGTGCACGAATAAGTTATTTGTGTAACAAGCTTGGTGCATATAATTTATATGCTCCAGCTTGAGGGGGAGTGTTGGAAACATATATAATTAGGTGTAATTAGTTGTACAACTGTTAGTCCCACATCATGTAAATTGTTTAATTATTTATTACTTATTGAGTATATATTCAGCCTTCGTTGTGTAGTTGAAACACATGGTTCAGTACATGTCTTTCCTTTTCTCTCTCTCTCAACAATAACCATGTTGTTTTCTATCTTCCAGTTTTTAAATTTTGGATCATCGGCCTTAGGAGGGACGCGTTGACTTGTGAGATACTCATCTTTGCCTTTTTCGCAGATGTACATCATGATGGATTGTGACCATGAGAGGTAGTTATTCCCATTCAACTTGTGTCCGGTAATGGGAAAAGGAATACTGTCTAACCTGCCATGGTTGCTAGTGGCAGGGGCTTCAGATGAGGATGAGGTTTTTTCTTCTGTGGCCATTCTATACTTGGTCATCGGAAAGGGTTTAGGGTTTCAGAGGTTCAGAGAGGTGCTTTGATACCATGTGAAAAATGGGAATTAATTTTCCTCATTACTTCTGATTGAAACATACACGAATAAATAGATAGGAAGGAGTGAAACACTCCCTCAAATCAAGGAGTTAAAAAAGGAAACTACAGCTAAATGGGTATCGGTATTGATAATACCTATATCCTTTTATTCTAGGAAACAAATCAACCTAATTATAGAAATTAATCCCTAGAGATCAGCATAACCTAATTCCTAGGAATTAGCCGAATAGAGTACGAAATTCCACAAAAGCTTATGATCGTGTGAGTTGGGGTTTTTTGGATAAAGTTATGGACAGGAAAGGTTTTGGGGTCAGATGGAGGAAGTGGATTTTGGGTTGTTTATCTTCTTCTACTTTTGCTGTCATTATTAATGAAGAACCAAAGTCTTGGTTGAAGGGCCAAAGGGGTGTGAGGCAAGGGGATCCTTTATCTCCTTTTCTCTTTACTATTGTGGTTGATGTGCTTAGTCGTCTAGTTTCTAGAGCTGTTAATAATGGGTTGGTTAAAGGGTTGTCAGTTGGTTCGGAGGGAGTGCTTGTTTCCCATCTTCAATTTGTTGATGACATTGTTTTTTTCTTGGAGCCACATTCTGTCTATTTTGAATTTCTGAGGTCATTTCTGATCTTAATATTAATTGGGCCAAGAGTGGTTTAGCGGATGTGAATGTGGATAGTCAAATTGTGACCTTTTTTGCTACGCTGGCAGGATGCCAATTTCTTCAATGGCCTCTCACTTATCTCGGCATTCCTCTAGGAGGTAATTCCCGTGTCCTATCTTTTTGGGATCTCGTGGTTTGTAAGATTTCCAAGCGGTTAGATAGTTGGAAAGGTGCTTTTTTTTTGCTAGGGGGTAGGATCACTCTTATTCAGTCATGTTTGTCCAGCATCCCTTTATATTTTCTTTCTTTTTTTTGCATTCCTGTGGTTGTGGCACAAAAAATAGAGAGAATTATGCGAGATTTTCTCTGGTCAGGGGCAGGGGAAATAGTAGGGATCACCTTGTTAGTTGGGAGGTTTGTTGTAGACCTAAGGAGGGGGTTTGGGTCTTGGTAACTTGGTGGTTAAGAATATTGCTTTGGCAGCTAAGTGGCTTTGGCGTTTTCCTTTTCAACCGTTTTCTTTATGGCATCAAGTGATTAGAAGTAAATATGGTTTGCATTCGAACGGGTGGGACGCCAACTTTGCAGGTAAAGCGACTCATGCTAGTCCTTGGAAATTTATTTCTCAGGGATTGCCTTCTTTTTCTTTTCTTTTATCCCTGCATCTCGGTGATGGATCTCGTATAAAGTTTTGGGAAGATGTTTGGGTTGGTAATGTCCCTCTTTCTGAGGCTTTTCCAAGGCTTTGTCGCCTTTCTTCTTTACACAATGTTCCTGGTTGTCAATTTTATTCTCAGATTAATCTCTCTTGGAATTTTCATTTTTTCAGAAACTCGCTTGATAGAGAGGTTATTGAGCTTCAAACTCTGTTGTCTTTGCTTGAATCTGTCCATTTTTCTTTTCTTCGTGATTGTAGAACTTGGACTCTTGAATGTTCTAGATCTTTCTCTTGTAAATCTTATTTTCAGTTCTTGACTCATTCTCCTAATAGAGAAAGATTCCTTTTGGAAAAGCCCATTTGGAAGTCTAAAGTTCCCTTAAAGGTTAAAGCTTTTGTCTAGATTGCTGTTCTTAATAGAATTAACACTAACGACATGCTTCAGAAGCGTAGACCTAACACTGCTTTGTCTCCTAATATGTGCTTAATGCGCTGCTCTGCTTCGGAATAAAGGGATCACCTCTTTTTGCATTGTTCTGCAGCAAATTATCTGTGAAATAAGTTGTTTGGTTTTTTTGGAGAGGCATGGGTCTGCCCTAAGGATTTGCATTATTTTATTCTAGGTTTAGAGGTTTTGGCTTCCGCAAAGAAGCAAAGATCCTTTGGCAGTGCTCTATCTTCGCTATTTTGTGGTGTTTATGGTTAGAAAGGAATGCTAGAATTTTTAAGGGGCTTTCCTGGAGTTTAGACTTTATTTGCGATAGGGTTCCCCTTTTGGCTTCTCTTTGGTGTTCAGCTCATGGTTTCTTTGTTGGTGTTTCTTTGGTAGACATTTAGAGAGATTGGCTTACTTTGTTGCATGATACAATCTCATAGGTTTTAGCTGTGATTTTTGAGAGGATTACTTATCCTCCTTCTTTGTACTTTTCTTCTCTCTTCTAATAATATTTCTTTTTCTATAAAAAAAAAAAATAGGGGTGACAAGGATTGAACTCTTGACCACTCTGTGGTAAAGGCTCTAACTCCAACTTAAGCTGTTTGGTGAAGGTTCATGAATGCTTTTATATCTGACACTAGAAATATAAATTTCAATCATTTTGAGCATAGTGTTGTTTATATTGAGATATTTAATAATCTCAGAGTTGTTTTGTTCAATATGCTTACGACTTACTAGTATTGCACTACTCGACATGCCTTTTCCGCATATTACTTGAATTCTTTTCCTCAATAATCAACTTATGGAACTTCATTTACTATACTATTAAAAAGCTTAGAGCTTATGGGCATGTGTTAATACTTTAAATTACTTATCTTTTTTACTGGTTTTTCTTTTTGTTCTTTCTCAGTGCTTTTCTAATTTGTGTTAGTATCCGACTTTCTCACTTCTTGATTTGTTGGAAATATATAGTTTACAATCTAGTCACTCTGCCATATCTGTATCTTTGGCCTTAAAAGTAAACTTGATTCCATGTTGCAGCTCATTTGCGAGAATGGGGTGGGGAAACATTTATGGAAGACGTATTAGAGTATTCACAGCGGCCTTAGTAGTATACCTAGATTATAAGGTGAGCTTCTTTGGTCGCTCAGGTTTTTTATTATGTTTTTTGGTTTTTTATTTATAAATAAGTCTATAGAACTTTACTTGCTTTTATTTGTCTCTGTAGGGCGTACAACAGCGAGAGAAATGGACTAGCAAATCTGGGCAAGCTGCTCTGTGGGAGAAGGCTCATGAGCGGAATGCTAAGCGTGTTTTAAATTTGATATTAGAGATGGAAGGCTTGTGGGTGAAACTTGGGCAATATATGTCAACACGTGCAGATGTGCTTCCCGCAGCTTATATACGTCTTTTGAAGCAGTTACAGGACTCTCTTCCTCCTCGCCCCCTGGAAGAGGTTTCTTAATTTTTTTTCTTTTAAAAAAAATATTTTAGTTTTTTACTAAAAGAAAAAAATTATGCTTTTGGGAAATGATTTATGAGCGTTGGAAATGCTTTTTGTCCATTAATTAGCTAGTATAAGAATTCCTAGTCTTTTGTACTTCTAACTTGTAATGAAATTTGCATTTCCTCTGATGAATAATATAAATTGTCAGTTTGAACTTCACAATCCATGAACAAGAATAAGGGCTATCATTTGCTAATCTGCATGGGAATTTCAATATTTTTCTTGAGTCGGTATCACTACTAGACTTCTCAATGTAGTTTATATTTGCAGGTCTATGGCACAATACAGAAAGAGTTGGGGAAATCAATGGACGAGCTATTTGCTGATTTTGTCAACGAACCTTTGGCAACAGCGTCAGTAAGATCCTGAGGATATTTTTTCTAGTAGAGAATGATTATATAACTTAGTTTAGAGTCATTATCAATTAAATATTTTTCCTTTAGTGAGTTGAGTCAATCCTATCTGAGCCATTCGTTTAATGCAGATAGCGCAAGTCCACCGTGCAGCACTGCTCAACGGGCAGGAAGTGGTTGTTAAAGTTCAACACGATGGTGTCAAGACAGTCATATTGGAGGTTTGCTTGTTTTATCCTTTGGGATGTATGGATATAAAGGTAAATGGAGGCTTTCAAATGGTTTTTGGACCTACATTTTTTTCAGGACTTAAAAAATGCGAAGTCAATTGTTGACTGGATAGCATGGGCCGAGCCGCAATATAATTTTAATCCTATGATTGATGAATGGTGCAAAGAAGCTCCTAAAGAACTTGACTTCAATCATGAAGCTGGTATTTTCAGATCGTTTCTAAACTTTGATGTAGTAGATCTAAATTTGTGCTTGAAAGTTGTGGACCAAAATGTTTTTATGGCTTCTCTTTGGTGTTTTTGTCGACAGGAACATTGAAAGGCATTAAACCGTGTTTAATGCCTTGTTAATGAGCTGCGAATCAATAGTATTAAACCGGTGGTCAACCGTGTTTAATACTGTATTAATGCTGTAAATAGAGTTTATGATGTAAATATTTAGTTTCCTATTTAGTTTAGTTTGTTATGGTAGTTTTCTATTTGTTTCCTTAATTGTAGCTGTTTGTCTCCTACACCCCTTCTATAAGAGGAGACTCTTGTATCATCTGAAATATATCAATAAAAATACAGTTTCAAGTGTTTTGTACAGAGTTTCTTAAGGGCTTTCTTTGATTGATATGTTGAGAACTTAGTGGGCACTAGTTATTGACGACTTCTTTTCATTTTGATGAGTTGTGTATTTGTTTCTTTGTTGAGGAGGATACCTTCTCCTTCATCTTTCAGCCTTTAATACATTTTTTTTTCTTTTTATCTAGAAAAATAAGTTTTGCTGTGACAACAATTTTGCATGCAAAGTCATTATTTCTAAAATATATCCTAAGTGAGTTGTACTAGTTTTGGGTGGATCATAGGATAGATGTCAGCTATTCCATATCCCTTTTTTACTTTCCAAATATGACTCACTGTCATCTATCTACTGATTTTACCTATATTGCCTTTCTTATGTAATATCGGTCCCCCATACAAAATTTATATATTATTCAGGTTTCCATTATTTCTTGGAAACTCCATTTCTTTTAGGAACTTGAATGATAGAGAGATTTATTAATTACAATTTCTCTTGCCCTTGCTAAATTTTCTTTAGTTGTCTCGTAATATGAGTAGAAGAGTTTTGAACCTTGATTTTTCTAGTGAGTATTCATGTAAGTCATTTCTCTATTTCCTTACCCACCCTTCAAACAGAGAGAAATTTCTTGATAAACCCTGTTGTAATACTAATATCAGATATGTACAACATTAATATCAAATTTGTACAGATATGTTTTTTATTCTTGTTTTTATTAGGGCTGATTTTTCTCCCTTATTTTTGGGATAACAATCAATGACATTAGCCTATATATTGTAACCTTCTCTGTACACAATTGATTTGAGGAATAATATTCATATATTCACATTCCTTCTTTCTATATGGTATCAGAGCCTAGGTTGTTCTTAGGGCTTGCCTTTGTTTTTTTTCCTTTTGTTGAGCAGTCTCCTATCGCAGCCTTATTGTTGCCTGAGACTTAAAACCACCACCCACCACCCACCGCCGCCGTTTTTTGTCTCACCACCCTCGCTAGACTGCTTGTCGGCATTTTTCCGGCCACATCCAAAAAGCCCACCCCAAACCAACCACCCACTCGCCACCACGCGCAGCCCACGCGCCGCCGCACTGAATGCGCGTGAGAGCCATGCACCGCCCTCCACGCCGCCGTTCATCGCGCGACCCCCTCCGTTCTGATCGTCGGCTCCTCCCCGTTCATTTTTTACTGTTTTCGGGTCCAACCAGAATGTCTACAGTAGACACCCAGTCCTCCACCATCACTACGCCGCCTCCAGTTGTCGTTCCATTGCCTCTGGTTGCCGTTGCAGCACTGAATCCAAATGATCCTATTCGGGTTCAGATTTTAGGAAAGGACAAGCTTCCTTCTCTCTCCGAGGTGTTCTACACAGTTAGGGGGAAGAGAGTCGTCGGGTTGTCATGTTGAATAAGGGTAATTCAAGTGATGGTTCTGCTTTGGCCACCGACAAAGGTCCTATTGGTGGGTTATCATCTGAAAAGCCTAGATCATCCTCTTGGAAGTCATCCGCCAAATGTGACGAGCGCTGGTGTCCTTATTGCAAGAAGTTTGGTCACACTAAGGACACTTGTTTTAAACTCCATGGCAGAGACAAGGTTCTTGGACGCTCTGGGGGTTTTAAAGGCAGTCAACAAAGGCAAGTTAATCAAACTGTGTCCGACTTGGTTATTGAGGGTGAAGAGGTATCTGCACCACCTTTTGGGGAGGCAATTCCGGCGCTTAGTAAAGCCGAGATGGATCGTTTGCGCACTCTCTTGGATTCTATGAGTAAGCCTTCTGGCACTTATTCTCTAACCATGACTGGTAAGAATTTAAGTTCATTCTCCTTTAATGTTTCTAGTACTATAATTGAGGATCTCTGGATTATTGACTGGTGCTACTGATCATATGACCCCTCATCCCTCATATTTTTCCACTTGCTCTAAATTATTTGGTAAGCATCACATCACGGTTGCTAGTGGATCCCATGTCCCTGTTTCAGGATGTGGTACTATTTCACTTCAACCTTCCCTTCCTTTACATAATGTGCTCCATGTCCCTCATTTGGCAAATAACCTTATTTCTATTCATAAGCTTACCAGAGATTTAAACTGTATAGTGACCTTATTTCCCTCTCATTGTGTGTTTCAGGATCTTACCATGGGGAGGACGATTGGGGTTGCTAAGGAACAGGGAGGGTTATATGTTCTACATCGGACTCATGGTAGTACCACTCAGACGGTGTCCACATCCAGTGTGAGACAAGTTCAGATTCCGTTGCATCTCAGATATGGCTTCACCACAAACGCCTTGGTCATCCTCCTTTCAGTCTTCTTAGGTTGTTATTTCCACGATTGTTTAAAAATGTGTCTGTTGAGTCTTTTCTTTGTGATGTTTGTCAGTTTGCGAAACACCATTGCACAACTTTTTCTCCAAGTAATAATAAAAGTATTGAACCTTTTGATCTTATTCATTCTGATGTGTGGGGTCCTTTCTCTAATTCTAATATATCTGGTGCAAAATGGTTTGTTTCTTTTATTGATAACTGCACTAGGGTCACATGGATATTTCTTATGAAAGATAAATCTGAAGTGTTTCAAATATTCTTGAATTTCTATTGCATGGTTCAAACCCAGTTTGGAAAATCTATAAAAAGGTTACGATTTGATAATGGCAAGGAATATGTGAATCAACATTTCACAAAATTTCATAAAAAACATGGTGTGTTACATGAGTTAACTTGTGTTGATACCCCCTAACAAAATGAGGTTGCAGAAAGGAAGAACCGTCATCTCCTAGAAATTGCAAGAGCACTTCTATTCCAAATGTCTGTCCCTAAGTCTTATTGGGGGGAAGTTGTCTTAACTGCCGCATACTTGATGAACAGATTGCCCTCCTGTGTCTTGAATGTTCTTAGTCCTGTGCAACTCATGACTTCCTTCTTCCCTTCCGTTCCTACCATGAAGAATTTCCTGTGTCGTGTCTTTGGTTGTGTTGCCTTTGTTCATGTCCATAGTCAATATCGTGGTAAGTTGGATCCTAGGGCTATCAAATGTATCTTCATAGGGTATGCACCAGACAAAAAGGGGTACAAATGTTATCATCCTCAAAGTCATCGTGTCTATGTCTCCATGGATGTCATTTTTCATGAATTCGAGTCTTTTCACCTTCGTCCTCAGCTTCGAGGGGAGAGTAGTCAAGAAGTTGAGTCCCTTGAGTCATCTTTTGTTCCTCTTCTGGCTGAATCTATTGAGTCATCTGTCCCTCCTCTGATGAAGGATGTGGCATCATCTTCTAATACTTCAGAGACACCTAAAGAATCAGTATCTGTTCCTATAGATCGATACAAGCAGGTGTATTATCGGAAAAAACCCAACCTGGTCCAACAACAACTTCAATCGCCCGAACCAGAGGTAAGCATTCATGATTCTGAACCTTTGAATAGTCCTTTACATGATATTTGTGAACCTAACCCTGATGACTTGCCAATAGCCTTAAGAAAAGCCAGAAGAACTTGTGCAAAATACCCTATATCTCAGTTTGTGTCAACTAAAAACCTATTAGTACAACATCGGAGTTTTATTTCAGCAATTGATTCTACCAGAGTCCCCACTTCAGTACAAGAAGCATTAATGGATAAGAATTGAGTTCAAGCCATGCATGAAGAAATGAGTGCTTTGAACAAGAATGAGACCTGGGAAATTGTTGAGAAGCCGAAGGACAAAAAGATAGTTGCGTGCAGATGGATTTACACAGTGAAATATCGATTTGATGGTACTCTAGACCGGTACAAAGCAAGGCTGGTTGCAAAAGGGTACACTCAGACATATGGGATTAATTATGAGGAAACATTTGCCCATGTAACAAAGATGAACACAGTCAGGATCATTTTCTCCTTGGCAGCACACTTTGGATGGGACTTGCACCAATTTGATGTTAAAAATGCTTTTCTCCATGGGAATTTGGAAGAGGAAGTATATATGGACATTCCACCAGGATATGAACCTACCGGTGGAGGGAATATGGTGTGCAAGTTAAGGAAGGCCTTATATGGACTCAAGCAGACTCCTCGTGCTTGGTTTGGGAGGTTCACCAATGCTATGGTGTCCTTAGGTTATAGGCAGAGCCAGGGAGATCATACCCTCTTTATAAAACATTCCAAAGAAGGCAAGCTTACACTTCTTCTAGTTTATGTTGATGACATGATCATTGCCGGTGATGATGAGGTTGAGAAACAGGTCCTAAAAGAAAAACTAGCTGCACAATTTGAAATGAAGGACTTGGGGAAGCTGAAGTACTTCCTTGGGATAGAGGTTGCCTATTCCAAACAAGGCATCTTTATTTCCCAGAGGAAATATGTCCTGGATCTTCTTAAGGAAGCAGGTAAGCTAGGTTGCAAAACCACATGGGCAACTATTGAACAAAATCACAGGATTGGAAACAATGAAGAGAGCCCAAGGGTGGATAAGGCACAATATCAGAGACTTGTGGAAAACTGATATATTTGTCTCACACCAGACCAGACATAGCCTATGCTGTCAGTGTGGTTAGCCAGTTCATGCATGATCCTCGTGAGAGACATATGCTAGCTGTGAATAGAATTCTCCAGTATTTGAAGACAAGCCCGGGAAGAGGACTTCTATTTCAGAGAGAACAAAAATTGACCATTGAAACCTATACAGATGCAGATTATGCCGGGTCAGTTGTAGACAGGCGGTCTACCTCAGGTTACTTCAAGTTTTTAGGAGGAAACTTGGTGACTTGGAGAAGTAAAAAACAAAATGTTGTTGCAAGGTCAAGTGCAGAGGCTGAATTTCGAGCTATGACACAAGGAATTTGTGAACTGTTATGGATGAGAATTATACTAGATGATCTCAGAATAAAGTACGAAGCTCCTATGAGGTTATTGTGTGATAATAAGTCTGCAATCAACATTGCTCACAACTCGGTTCAACATGATCGGACAAAGCATATAGGGATTGATCGCCATTTTATCAAGGAAAAATTAGATGATGGCTTTATAACTACAGAGTACGTCCCTTCAGAGCACCAATTAGCAGATGTTTTCACCAAGGGGCTTCCCACAGAGCGATTTCAAGGTCTTACTTGCAAGCTGGGAATGATAGATATTCACTCACCAGCTTGTGGGGGAGTGTTGTAATATATCAACACTAATATCAAATTTGTACAAATATGTTTTTTATTCTTGTTTTTATTAGGTCTGATTTTTCTCCCTTATTTTTAGGATAACAATCAATGGCATTAGCCTATATATTGTAACCTTCTCTGTACACAATTGATTTAAGGAATAATATTCATACATTCACATTCTTTCTTTCTATAAACCCCTTTCAAAACTCAAAGCTCCTTCCAAGCTTAAGTCTTTCATCTTGTCAAGAAGCATATAAGTGGAGGCACAAGAATGGTTTTGTATCTATAACACCGTCCTCATACAGTAGCTCTTGAGCTTGAAGCAAGACAATGCAAATTTCCATTTTTCCTTGTGTTGAAATTTAACTTGATTATGAAGAATGTGGGCATGAAGGATCAAACTCTTGATCACTTGGTCATAGAGGCAAGAAAGGCTTTGATATCCGTTAGAGAATATTAAGAATATCTTAGAGTATCTTTTATGATTTCTTTTCTTATTTAATTAGGTTATTAGTCTTATGGTTATTGGGCTTGGGCTTGTATTAGTGGTATAAGTATTTGCCCTAGTTATTAGTATATATAGGATAGTAGGTTATGGTATTGTGTCACATCTCATCCTATCAATAATATATTCCTTGTTTCAGTATTAGCCGTTTTCCTCTCGTTTACTTCTTCCCTAACCCTAAACCCATAATTCTTCAACAATATCATGTCAAGAACCAACTTTCCTAAAAGCTTAAGCTATTAGTTGGTTCAAGAATGGTTTTATATCTCTAATACATCTTAACAATAGTACTCAATAAGATCAATACTTGTAATATGTTGCGAATTCGAAGACCTCACAAAGCTCTCTCTCCTGAATCATCTGTGTTGTGTGTGGCTCTAGCTTTGAAACGGTTGTTAGTTTGTTTTGACACCTCCCAACAGCCACTCCCGTTTGGAGTATGTTATTTGGTATTTTTGGTGAATTCTAGGCGTGCATGCTCAATTTGGAACAATTTCTTTTGATTTGCTTTAGAGGTTTTGGTAGCTTTATGGAAGGAAAGACTTTATGGTTGTTTGCTTATTGCTTACTATGCTGCTCTTTGGTGTACTATATTTGGCTTGAACGAATTGTTCATATCTTCAAGAATTCTTCTGAAACCATCTAATATGGGATAGGAGTACTCATTTGGCCTCTCTTTGGCGCTCATCCCACAGTCTCTTTAATGGAGCCTCTCTAAGGGTCTGTTTGAGAAACCCACTTAACTACCTCATTGTAATAAGTCCAGACTTCTCAATCTCAGTGGGTTTAGTGAGTCAATCTATGTCATCTCCTTGAGACACTTATTGGGATGCTGCGTTACACAACCTGAGATATCTAAAGGGAGCTCCAGGATGTGGAATACTCTAGAGAGATAATGGGCATTGTAAGGTGGAATTTTATTGTGATGCGGATTGGGCAGGATGTCCCATAGGTTTAAAATATACTATTTAGCCTGTTGGAAACATATGTAATTAGGTGTAATTAGTAGTATAACTGTTAGTCCCACATTATGTAAATTGTGTAATTATTTATTACTTATTGAGTATATATTCAGCCTCTGTTGTGTAGTTGAAACACACGGTTCAGTACATGTATTTCTTTTTCTCTGTCTCTCTTAACATGGTATCTAGAGCCTAGAGAAAGGCAATCCTAGAACCAGGACTACCTGGAGGAACCACTGTCCCCCGCTGCCAAAATTTTTTTTCCGACAACCTGTGTCATTACTTCGGGTACCGGATCTCCTCAGCCGTGTTCCATTTTGGCCAGTCTTAGCCCCTGCCGCAGTCGCCACCGCCACCGCCGACGTCCTTTCCAGCCACCGCCACCACCGCTCGAAGCGCCTTCCTCTGCTTGGCTCGATCCCCGAGGTGCAGGCCCAGCCACCCGGCCACACGCCCACACGCACGAGTTCAGTGTGCTGAGTTTCACACCCACACGCTTTTCTCTAGCCGCGCATGACGCCGCGTCCGTCCACCTTTCCAGTCGCCGTTTGTCTCATCGTGCTCGTCGGCCTCTCCTCTGTTGAGTCCAGTCCTCCACCTCCTCAACCGCATCCTTAAGACGTGTCGTACACCAGCCCGTATCTGTTTCAGGTATTGTTCATTGCGTTTTTTTGGGTTATTTATCATCTGATCCATGGCTTCCTTGAGTCCTACAAATGCTCTAAAGGTGGAACTTGGTGTTTTCATTAATTATATCAGTGCCCATCTCTCCACTGACAAATTGGATGGCACTAATTATGATTCTTGGGCCTCTGACATCAAGCTTTGGCTTACCGGTCAAGGGTACGAGGATCATCTCACTACCAAGGTTGATTCTTGTGCCTAAGGCCTACTGTCCCAAGTGGAAAAAGATTGATGCTCAGTTGTGCAGTGTGCTTAAGTCCACCATCCACTCCTCTTTGAAGTAGATTTTTCGGGCTCATTTGACATGTGAATCAGTTTGGGATCAGGCCAAGATCCTATACACCAATGACACTTAGCGATTGTATGGGGGTTGTCATGATCTTATGAGTCTTATTATCCCGAGGAGGTTTGATGGCCCTATGTCCGCCTACTTGGGCAAACTTCATGTTGCTCTCCACGATTTCAATGAACTGTTGCCTCTGGCGGATACCCCGGCAAAGGAACTTGAACAACGGAACACCTTCTTCATGCTTGGTTTACCTATAGATTACTCCACCATTCGTGATCAGATTTTGGGATCTCCTACTGTTCCTACTCTTTCTGCGACATGTTCTACCTTGCTTCGGGTTCCAGCTAAGCAAAGTACTGATTCTCTTGTTGCTCCTATCACCGGTGACACATCTGCCCTTGCTTCTCAGACCAACAGTCGTGGCCGTTCTCGTGGGGGTCACACAGGTTCCAAACCTCGTCCGAAATGTGATCATTGTCATCGCTTGGGTCACACCATTGATAAATGTTGGACTTTACATGGCCGTCCTCCCCATACTGCTAATGTTGCACAGACTACTCAACCAGACACTACTGAGCCTTTTGAACCACCTAGAGCCTCTCCGGCTGATTTTGCATATTTTCGGAAGTGGTTTGAGCAGTGTCAGTCTTCTTGTTCCACTGTTTCTGTTGCACACCGGTAATTCCTATGCTTGTCTCTCTCAGTCACCATCCCTTGGCCCTTGGGTTCTTGATTCTGGTGCATCCGACCACATTTCTAGCAATAAGGCTTTGTTCTATTTCTACTTTAGGGTAAAGTACTTTGTTACCTTTATTGATGATTACTCTCGATGTACTTGGTTATTTTTAATGCAAAATAGGTCCGAGTTATTTTTCATATTTCAAAAGTTTTATCAAGAAATTAAAACTTAGCTTGGTGTTCCTATTCGTACTCTGCGCAATGATAATGTCAATGAATACTTATCTCATCAATTTCAGACTTTTATGGCTTCTTATAGCATTCTTCACCAAACATCTTGTGTCCATAGACCTCAACAAAATGGGGTAGCTGAACGTAAAAATAGACACCTTATTGAAACAACTCAGACCCTCTTACTCCATAGTCAGGTTCCTTTTCGTTTTTGGGGTGATGCTGTCTTTACTGCATGCTACCTTATCAATCGCATGCCATCCTTTGTGCTTGATAATCGTGTCCCTCATTCTGTCTTGTTTCCCCATCAGCTTCTTCATTCTCTTCAACCTCACGTCTTCAGGTCCACTTGTTTTGTCCATAATCTCTCTCCTGGTCTAGACAAACTCATGGCTCGATCCTTCTAGTGTGTCTTCCTTGGTTACACTCGGTCCCAAATAGGTTATCGTTGTTATTCTCCTACTCTACGACGTTACCTTATCTCGGCCGATGTTACTTTCTTCGAGTCTGTACCCTTCTTTGAGTCGTCTCCTTCGACTCTCGAGTCAATCTCTGCGGTCCTTTCAGTTCCTCTTGTTCCTGTCACTATTGAGTCTGAACAGTCCCAACCACTACCCATACAGGTCCCCAACACCACTGACCATTTCTTCCACACTTATCACCGCCGACCACAACCTCCAGTGCCCTATGTCCTTCCAGATACTACTGCTGCTGAGGTCATTGCGGACTCTTCTCCAGAACTAACTCCTTTACCAGCTCCGGTACTGGCTGACGACTTTGATCTTCCCATTGCCGTGCGAAAAGGTATCCGGTCTACTCATAATCCTTCTCCTCATTATATTGCTTTAAGTTATGATCGCCTTTTTTCTTTGGACTTTGCTTGTCTTTCTTCCTTGTCTTCTGTTTCCATCCCTAAATCTCCAGGTGAAGCCTTATCCCGTCCCGGATGGAGACAAGCAATGGTTGATGAAATGAGTGCGCTTCACAATAGTGGTACTTGGGAACTGGTTACTCTTCCTCCAGGGAAATCTATTGCTGGCTGTCGGTAGATCTATATAGTCAAGATGGGTCCTGATGGTAAAATTGATCGTCTCAAAGCTCGTCTTGTGGCAAAAGGGTACACACAGATCTTCGACTTAGATTATGGGGATACTTTCTCTTCTGTGGCTAAAATGGCTTTTGTCCGGTTGTTTTTGTCCATGGCTGCCATTTGACATTGGCCTCTTCATCAACTTGACATTAAAAATGCATTCCTGCATGGTGATCTAGAAGAAGAGGTATATATGGAGCAACCTCTTGGATTTGTTGCTCAGGGGGAGTTTTCTAACCTAGTATGTCGTCTCCACAGGTCTCTTTATGGTCTCAAACAGTCTCCTAGAGCTTGGTTCTGACGATTCAGCACTGTGATTCAACAATTTGGTATGATTTGGAGTGAAGTAGATCATTCTGTGTTTTATCGCCACACAGCCCAAGGCTGTATTTATCTGGTCGTGTATGTTGACAACATTGTCATCATTGAAAGTGACCACCATGGCATATGTAAGTTAAAACAACATCTCTCTCTTCACTTTCAGACCAAAGATTTGGGTAAACTTCGATATTTCTTAGGGGTTGAGGTAGCTTAATCCGACGATGGTATAGTGGTTGATAGAGATTTTCAAGTAATAAAATTATCCCTTGCTTGCAAGTGCACAAGATCAATGTAATATTGGCAAATATAAGGGTGTCGTATCCACAGGGAGTGATAGAATTAACTAGAATCTAATATCTACTTAAATTACGTGCTAAATTAAAACTAAAATTAAATAATAAATCTAAATAAAACGACTCAAATTTAAATGCAAGAGCAATTATAGAACAACTCTAGGATCTCGAATCCACCACTAACCATGCAAAAATGAATTTAACTTGAATGAGAATTAATCTTGTTCTATGGAGTGTCTCCGACTACATGCTTTGATCACTACTAAAGATTATTGAAATCTAATTAATGACATAATTCATCTAAATTAATATGGTCTATTCAAATTATGACATAAACCATTTAGCATAGCATGAACTATTCAATTCTTAGATCACAAAAGCATTGAATACTATTGCGCAACCCACACATAAGACTACAAGAGTTAGGCATGTGATTAAAAGATATCAATTTAAATTTATTAATTGACTACAAGACAATCAATAAAAATTAAATTGAATAACAATTAAAGATCAAATAATCATCAACATTGTACAATTATAGAACAAAGAAAAATATCCCAAACAAAATTAAATCATCTAAAACAAAAGGTTAGGGTTTCATCTTAATTCTAGAAAATAAAATTAGCTACTCATGATAAAAGTATCAAACACAAAGAAAGAAGAAGAATCCATGAAATTCCACTGCACTGCGTGCTTCTTCTTTTTCTCTGCGTTCTTTCCTCTCCATTGAGTTGCGGCGTTGTGTATTCCCCCATTCACGTTGTGCTTTATTTTCCTATTTATAACTTTTTCTTGTCTCGTACCACGTGCAACTTCAATTTCTAATTTGGAGTCCACACGTGCTTTCTCCCCGCATTCACGCAGCTCCAATTCTTTCTTTCAATTTTCTTTTGTGCGGCCTCCTTCCTTCACAATTGAACGTGGGCCATGTCGTGGCCCACTTTTAACTCTTTTTTTTTCTTTTGTTTCTTACACTATGGGCCCAATAGCATAATGACTCAATAGGAGATATGGCCTAACTTCTGCTGCCTTGATTTAATTATTCATTGAGCATATTCTTCCTTGACTAGCATTACAAAAAAAGAAAAATTCAATAATTAATCTACTTAAAAAAATTAATTAACAAGTCATAAAATCACTAAAATTACTTGCATTAAAGTATAATAAAGCCTAATTTTAATATTAAAAATACATATTGTTAGGCTATTATTAGTGGTGTCTCAAAGAAAGTATGCTATGGATATCCTTGAAGAAACAGGATTGTTGAATGCCAAGCCGGTTGATACTCCCATGGATCCAAATGCCAAACTCCTATCAAATCAGGGGGAACCTCTATCAGATCCGGGAAAGTATAGGAGATTGGTTGGGAAGTTAAACTACCTCACTGTTACTCGGCCAGACATCTCTTTTGCAGTCAGTGTAGTTAGTCAATTCCTAAACTCTCCTTGTGAGGGCCACTGGGATGCAGTGATACGAATCCTCAAATACATTAAGGGAGCTCCCGGAAGAGGCCTCATCTATGAAGATATGGGACATACTCAGGTCGTTAGATACTCAGATGCTGACTGGGCAGGTTCTCCTACTGACAGATGATCCACTTCTGGGTGTTGTGTACTCATTGGAGGCAACCTAGTTTCTTGGAAAAATAAGAAGCAAAATGTAGTTGCAAGATCTAGTGCCGAAGTAGAATACTGAGCTATGACCTCAGTTACTTGTGAACTCATTTGGTTGAAACAACTCCTCAAAGGACTTCAATTTGGTGAGGTTATGAAAATGACACTCATATGTGACAATCAAGCTACTTTGCATATAGCTTCCAATCCAGTGTTCCATGAAAGGACTAAACATATTAAGGTTGACTGTCATTTCATCAGGGAAAAGATTCTATCAGGAGACATCACCACAAACTTTGTCAACTCAAATGATCAACTAGCAGATGTCTTCACCAAGTCCGTGAGAGGTCCACTAATAATTTATTTGTGTAACAAGCTTCGTGCATATGATTTATATGCTCCAGCTTGAGGGGGAGTGTTGGAAACATATGTAATTAGGTGTAATTAGTAGTATAACTGTTAGTCTCATATCATGTAAATTATGTAATTATTTATTACTTATTGAGTATATATTCAGTCTCCGTTGCGTAGTTGAAACCCACGGTTCAGTACATGTCTTTCTTTTTCTCTCTCTCAACATAGCCATTGTGTTTTCCTTGGTTGAAATTTGATTTCTTGGAAGAGTGTCATGAGAAGAAATGTAGAGGCTGATGATAGTGAAGAAATGACTAGGAGTGAGTTGACGTGGAAGGGCTAGTTACAACAGAAGTACAGCTGTCCAATGGTCCAGAACTCAAGGAAAAGAAACTCGGGTGGAGCATGAGAGCAAGGATGCCTAATTGGTTATTGAGAGAATTTGTGTAGTGATGCTGTGAGTGCATATATCGAGAGGATTGAGTTGAGGAGAGGTTGTTGAGAATTGTGACCAGTGTCTCCTCTCCCTGACTTTCTTCCTCTCCTCTCCGATGTATTCTTCCTCCTCTATCTCTCTGATTCTATCTGTCTGCTCTCTGATGTTACAGACTTATTACTGATTCTACTTCAATAAAATTTCCTCAGAGTTTTTCTGTTAATTTTCTGTGTTATCTGTTTTTCCTTACCAAAGCTGTTATTGCAAAGAGTAAGAGGCAAAATGTGGTGGCAAGATCATCAAGTGCATAGTTAGATTATTGAGTGATGGCAGAGGTTACGTGTAACCTATTGTGGGTGTATTATTTACTTGACGAGATAGTGTAGCTCTAATGTGGTAATCAAGCTACAATTCACATTGTCTCAAATCCAGTATTTCATGAGAGGAGAAAAAGCTAGAAGCTGATTTCATTTAATTTGATAAAAGATTTAGCAAGGTTGTATTGCCGCTAGTCACATCAGAACCCGAAAGCAACTAGCTGATGCCTTTATTAAGACACCTAATTGGAACGGAATTGATTATATTTGTCACAAGTTGTGCATGATCAACATATCCATCTTGAGGGGGAGTGTTAACGTGGTAGTTTAGTCTTTTTATAATTATTTGTACCAGAATGTGTTTTACTTGTACTACATTGGACTGTAATTACATTAGTTGTATATAAATATATAGGCCTGTGCCCATTTGATGCATGGGTTGCAAAACCATCTAACATTCCAAATAAATAAAACTACCACAATTGCAGCATTTGTTATGATTTCTTCTCTTGTTTGTTTGTTTTTTGGTTTGTGTGTGATTTTAACATTCTCTCTATAGGCTCTAGTCTGCAATTAGGCTTAATTTAATTACATTATTTCCTTTGCTATAAGTTTGTCTCTTATTAACACTTGTGTTTCTGTAGAAAACACTAGAACGGTGGCTAAAAATCTTGGCTGCAGAAACCAATATGATGGAAATATGAATGCCAATCGAGTTGATGTTTTGATCCCAGATGTAATTCAGGTATCTTCTGTCTATAAAATAATATGATTGAAATATTTATACATAATGGTGATGTTAGAAGCAGGGCATCACAGAATACTAATGGAAAGATGTGTGAAACAAGTGACCCCTTTTATTTGAAATTTTCATGAGGTCCTTATCTCTTTAAAATGGTGATATAATGCCATTCATAATTGTTAGAGAATATTATGAATATCTTTATATTATCTTAGAGTATCTTTCATGATTTGTTTTCTTACTTAATTAGGTTTAGTTGTTAGTGGCCTTGGGCTTGTGCTAGCAGTACTAGTACTTGACCTACTTATTAGTATAAATAGGGGTATTAGGTTAGTGTTTTGTATCACATCTCATCCTATCAATAATGTTTCTCAGTTTACGCTTGTTAGTCATCTTTGCCTTTTTTCCTTCTCCCTAAATCCTAATCCTGTAATTATTCAACATGGTATGAGGTACCATCCACTGTGACCTGCGTGTCTGTGTTTCTGCTAAATTGAGTTTATAGAACTCAGTGTATATGCTCTGTGTTTTCCCTTAACCTTATTTTTTATAGGAAGTAATTTCTGCATTTTCAAAATAAAGAAAAAGAAAAATAGTGAAGTCTGTTATGTTACTGTTGGGCAGCAGATGAGCAGACGACTTCAAGTTAGGGCATCTGTTGTTGCTGCCGTTTGAACTTTCAGGCAACCAGCAAAGGGTCGCCAGTGACAGATCGGCCCGGCGCTGGGCAGAGGGTTGGCAGGTTGTTTCCAGAGATTGGCGATGAGGGGGAGATTGTGGTGTTTTGGGTGGTTGAGCAAGAGTGGCTGTGGTTCCAGTTTTCAGGCAACCCCAGCAGTGGTTGTTGGTGGATATAGGCCGGTCGTGACCTTCTGTTTCTGGGTAGAGATCGGCGAGTCACGCAGTGGCTGGCAGTGGCAACACTTCCTCTGTGTTGCACACTCATGCTCTGTTTTGTTCGTTCAATTTCAGTGTTCTTGAAGGCTGCAAATGGCTGGAGGTGCTGTGTTTAGGTGCGACCAAAATCGGAGAATGGTGAGGAGTTGACATCAATGGTGACTGGCGAGGCGGCTGGCCAGAGCTCTGGCGAGACTTTTGGCGAACTGTGTTTTAGGTCTGATTTCTGGGTTGAATTTTGATGATGATTGATTGGGTGTTTGTTCATGGCTGGGTGCTCTACTTTTCGGCATAGGTCAGGTTGCTGGTGGTCGAAGTTCTGGTGAGATATGATCGGCGGTGAGGTGTGTTTCAGGCATGACGGTGTGGTTTTGGATGGTTTTGTTCTCTGTTTTGTCGATTGGTTTGACGACCTCTCTGGTTAGGGTAGATTTGGCTTCTAATTTTGCTAGTATATTTTGTGATTTTTGAGTTTGGACTAGAGGTGGGCATGGTTCGGTTCGGCTAGGAAAACCGAACTGAACCGAATAGGTAAAATGATTTGGTTTTCAAACTGAATCGGTTCTTTATTGGAGATGAACTGGTTTTGGTTTGCTGAACCGGTTTAGAACTCGTTCAAAACTGGTTTAGGTTTAAGATCAGTTTAGAGCCAGTTTATATTCAGAACCGGTTCAAGTTCAGGTTCAGAACTGGTTAACCGGTTTTTCCATGGAACCAATACAAAAAACCAGTTTAAAAACCAATTCAGAACCGGTTTTTCATGGAACCAGTTTTAAAATCAGAAAACCAGTTTTAAAAACCAGTTCAGAAAACCAGTTTA
Organism: Ormosia emarginata; assembly: GCA_029884605.1. NCBI lineage: Eukaryota > Viridiplantae > Streptophyta > Magnoliopsida > Fabales > Fabaceae > Ormosia > Ormosia emarginata. The sequence continues at coordinate 9,435,564 of JAQQTP010000074.1, forward strand.
GAACTGGTTCAGAACCAGTTAACTGGTTTTTCTACATTGAACCAGTTCAAAAACCATTAAAAATACAGCTTGAAACCAGTTCTGAACTGGTCCAGAACCAGTTAACTTGTTTTTTAACATGGAACCAGTTCAAAAACTGTTAAAAAGCAACTCAAAAACAGTTTTAAACCAGTTCAATAATTTTAAACCAGTTCAATAGCTTTAAACCAATTTTAAAAATCAACCTGAGGTTACACCTCATACCTCCCACTCACAAAGCAGTGGTAAACCCCACTCCCATTACACTTCCCTCCATCAATGTAAAAATGTAAAAATAACACAATTGGGTTTCTGAAGCAACTAAAAAACTTTTCAAAACCATCCAGGAAACCAATGATGATTCAGGATCAGAAAATCAGAAAAGAAACCTTCCACAATAACATACTGTTACTGTCAATACACAACCAGGCAATATAATTTATAAAAGTAATGCTATTTACCAGTAATGGCCAACTGGACCAACAAATCCTAACCCAAACAAGCTGGTTGTAGCCACCCGTTTCAAGTTGATCTTGAATTCTTTATTGTCATCCTGAGAGAGATTGCCATTAACCAAGTGGAATAAGCTGATTTACTGGGTGTGCTTATTGAGATTAAAGCATCCATAGAAGTACCAAAATTAATGTGTTGTTATTAGTTACACTTACCAATGTCATAGGCAAAAAGAAGAGCAATGTTAGAACAAATCGTTAATCCAAAATGGAGGAATTTTTATGAGCAATAATCAGTTTTTATCTTATCTACAATATTAGCAATATCAGATTAAATGCTGGTTTAAGCATTATAATTTGGGCCACAATCCAAACCAGCATTCAACCACAAAACTCAAACATAACTATCAATTCATAAAAAAATAAAAAAAGAAAAAAGAAAATAAAGGAGACATACCCATTTGCCCAAACAGCAAACAAAACCATATAATGCAGGAAATGTTTAATGGGCATTTGAGATGAGTCGTTAAATGAGGGAAGGGAATAATACCTGACTTTGAGAATGGGACTTGGGTATCGAGTTGGTGACAGCCTGAGCAGCAATATCACCAACACCCCATATAAGACCAGAGCTGATGACTTGTGTCTTAACAGGGTGAACAGCCAAGCAATTCTGGTACCATTTCCCCAACTTGAGCATATCCCTATCAAAAAAACACTCACAACCTGATAGAATACTAAATATGGACCCTAATGCTGGATTAGAAGAAGATGCCTTAGTGGGCTTCAAGCAAGACCGGCCCATGATGTGGAGGGTATATGAATGTAAGAAAAAGAAAGAGAAGAGAGGAGAGTAATGAGGGGGCTGCGTAGGTGGCAGTTAGTTAGTGTTGGAAATATATGTAATTAGGTGTAAATTAGTAGTACAGTTTGTTGGAAACTGTTGGAAACATATGTAATTAGGTGTAATTAGGTGTAATTAGTAGTACAACTGTTAGTCCCACATCATGTAAATTGTGTAATTAGTTATTACTTATTGAGTATATATTCAGCCTCCGTTGTGTAGTTGAAACACACGGTTTCTTCATATGTCTCTCTCTTTTCTCTCTTTCAACATGGTATCTAGAGCCTAAAGAGAGGCAATCCTATAATCAGTGCACGCCCGGTGAGCCCTTGCTCTCCGGTGAAAATTTTTCCGGCCAACCGTGTTTCCCTTCCGGTTTGCCGACCTTTCTCCCTTGCCGTGACGTCTTTCCGGCCCCTTTTTCTCCCTGTTCGCCGCCGCACCGCCACCGCCGTCCGCCGCCTCCTTTCCGGCCGCCGACCACACCATCGGACCGTCTCCCGCCGACCGGGGACCCCGAAGCCCGGCCCCAACGTCGCCGGGACGCGCCCCCACGCGCCACCCTTCGCCGCCGCAAACGCCCACCGCGCGGCCCGTTTTCCGGCGCGTGACGGCGCATGAGCCACCCCCACCGGCCGCCGTTTTTGTACCGCCGTGATCGCCTTTCTCTCTTCTGTCTGGATCTGCCCTCGCCTTTTGTGTTCGTGACCGTTTGTCACGACCCCCCCTTTTGACTCGGTGCATTCAGGTACTGTTTGGTTGTTGCATACTGATCCATGACTAGTTCTACCTCCTCAGCTAGCTCTAAGGACGCCCCGAAGGCTGAGTATGCAGATTTTTTACAGTGGTTTGCACAATGTAAGCCCTCTGGTTTCTCTACTCCAACAACTGCCTATGCCGACTTTCTGAAGTGGTTTGAGCAATGTCAGATCTCCATTTCCACTGCCTCTGTTGCACATATTGGTACTTCATTTGCTTGTCTCTCTCGTTCCCCATCCATTGGTACTTGGGTTCTTGATTCTGGTGCAACTGACCATATTTCTGGTAATAAGACTCTTTTCTCCAACCTTTCTCACAATGGTTATTTGCCTGCTGTAACTTTAGCAAATGGTTCCAAGTCTCAATCCCAAGGGATCGACACTACCTATCCCCTCCCTTCCCTTTCGGTGAGACTCGTCCTTTATGTTCTGGGTCTCCTTTTAATTTGCTTTCCATTAGTCGTTTGACCCGCTCTCTTGATTGTATGATTACTTTTACTAAAGACTGTCATTAACGCAGACCAGGAGTTCGGGACGGATACTTGGCACCTAGGATGTGAGTCCCATGGCCTCTACCAGCTCTCCAACCCCTCTCGTGTTTGCGCTGTCAAGGATTCCCCTCTCACCATCCATGCACAGTTGGGTCATCCTAGCCTTCCTAAACTCCAAAAATTGGTGCCCAACCTCTCTAAGTTGTCTAGTCTCCCTTGTGAGTCATGTCAACTAGGAAAACACACCCGTAGTCCGTTTCCTGGTAAAATCAGCAGTCGAGCGTCTTCTCCTTTTGCTTTAGTACATTCTGATGTTTGGGGTCCTAGTCGTACTGTTTCTACTCTAGGATCCAGATATTTTGTCACCTTCATTGATGATCTACTGTTTCTACACCCGTAGTCCGTCATGTTTATTTTTGATGCAAAATCGGTCTGAGTTGTTTTCCATATTTCAAAACTTTTATCATGAAATTAAAACTCAATTTGGTGTTCCTATACGTAGTTTGCGTAGTGATAATGCCCGTGAGTATTTGTCTCAACCATTTCAATCCTTTATGGCTTCTCATGGCATTCTTCACCAAACCTCTTGTGCACATACCCCTCAACAAAATGGGGTTGCTGAACGTAAAAACCGACATCTCGTAGAAACAACTCGGATCCTTTTACTTCATGGTAATGTTCCTTTTCGCTTCGGGGCGATGCAGTTCTTTGCATGTTATCTGATTAACCGTATGCCCTCTTCTGTGCTTGATCACCAGGTCCCTTACTCTATTTTATATCCCCATCAACCTCTGCATTCCCTACCACCTCGTATATTTGGGTCTACTTGTTTTGTTCATAATCTCACTCCTAGTCTTGATAAACTTTCCGCCCGATCTATTAAGTGTGTTTTTCTTGATTACCATCGGTCCCAAAAAGGTTATCGTTGTTTTTCCCCTGATCTCCGACGTTACCTCATCTCGGCTGATGTTACCTTCTTTGAGTCTGTTCCCTTCTTCCGGTCTCCTTCATCGACTCTTGAGCCTATCTCTGAGGTCTTACCCGTCCCTCTTCCTCTTATCTCGTTGAGTCTATCGCACCTCCAGGCCCCCATGTTGAGCACACCACCACTACTATTCGTCCCTTACGGGTCTATCATCGTCGGCCACCACACACTCCACCGAAGTTGCGAGAGGTCAATGTGGACTCTCCTCCGGTACCACTTCCTTTACCGCCTCTCCCAGACCTTTGCCTCCCGACCCTCCCATTGCTCTCCAGAAAAGGTATACGGTCTACTCGTAACCCTTCTCCTCATTATGTTAATTTGAGTTATCATCGCCTATCTTCTTCGCATTATGCTTGCCTTCTTCCTTGTCTTCTCGTGTCTATTCCTAACTCTCCAGGTGACGCTTTATCTCATCCCGGGTGGAGACAAGCTATGATCGATGAGATGTGTGCCCTTGAGCAAGTAGTACTTGGGAACTTGTTCCTCTTCCTCCCGGGAAGTACGTGGTAGGTGTCGGTGGATTTATACGGTCAAGGTTGGCCCTGATGGCAAGATTGATCGCCTCAAGGCTCGTCTCCGGTGGCCAAAGGATATACCCAGATTTTTGGCTTGGATTATGGGGATACTTTCTCACCTGTGGCGAAGATGGCTTCGGTTAGACTTTTTTTGTCAATGGTGCTATTCGCCACTGGCCCCTTCATCAGTTGGACATCAAAAATGCTTTTCTCCATGGTGATCTAGAAGAAGAGGTTTACATGGAGCAACCACCGGGGTTCGTTGCTCGGGGGAGTCTTCGGCCTAGTTTGTCGTCTTCACAAATCTTTGTATGGCCTTAAAAGTCTCCTAGGGCTTGGTTTGGCCGATTTAGTCTTGTAGTTCAGCGAGTTTGATATGACACGCGTGTGGTGACCACACTGTCTTCTATCGCCATTCAAATTTCAAGAGTGTATTTATTTGATTGTATATGTCGACGACATTGTTATCACTTGGCGGTGATCACCATGGCATAATTCGGGTAAAACAATATCTTGGTCATCACTTTCGGACCAAAGATCTTGGCAAACTTCGATACTTCTTGGGAATAGAGGTGGCACAATCCAATGATGGTATAGTAATTTCACGGAAGAAGTATGCCATGGACATTCTTGAGGAAAGCAGTGCGTTGAATGCAAAGCCTGTCGACACTCCTATGGATCCGAATGCTAAACTTTTACCAAATCGGGGGAGCTATTCTCGGATCCGGGAAGATACTGAAGGTTAGTTGGAAAACCGAACTACCTCACTTGTTACCCGTCGACATCTCCTTTGCGGTTAGTGTGGTAAGTCGGTTTCTAAATTCACCTTGTGATGCACATTGGGATGCGGTGATTCGCATCCTAAAGTATATTAAAGCGAGCTCTGGAAAAGGCCTCATCTATGAAGATAAAGGACATACTCGGGTCGTTGGATACTCGAGATCTTGGAGGCGGGTTCTCCTATGACAGACGATCCACTTCGGGTATTGTGTACTCATTGGAGGCAACTTAGTTTCCTGGAAAAGTAAGAAGCAAAATGTAGTTGCAAGATCTAGTCTTGAAGCGAGAATATAGAGCTATGGCCTCAATCACTTGTGAACTCATTTGGTTGAAACAACTCCTCAAAGAACTTCAATTTGATGAGGTTATGAAAATGACACTCATATGTGACAATCAAGCTGCTTTGCATATAGCTTCCAATCCAGTGTTTCATGAAAGGACCAAACATATTGAGGTTGACTGCATTTCATCAGGGAAAAGATTCTATCAGGAGACATCACCACAAACTTTGTCAACTCAAATGATCAGCTAGCAGATGTCTTCACCAAGTCCCTGAGAGGTCCACGAATAAGTTATTTGTGTAACAAGCTTGGTGCATATGATTTATATGCTCCAGCTTGAGGGGGAGTGTTGAAAACTGTTGGAAACATATGTAATTAGGTGTAATTAGTAGTACAACTGTTAGTCCCACATCATGTAAATTGTGTAATTAGTTATTACTTATTGAGTATATATTCAGCCTCCGTTGTGTAGTTGAAACACACGGTTTCTTCATATATCTCTCTCTTTTCTCTCTTTCAACACAGTCGTTAGTCCCACATCATGTATATTGTGTAATTATTTATTACTTGTTGAATATATATTCAGCCTCTGTTGTATAGTTGAAACACACAGTTCAGTATATGTCTTTCTTTTTTTCTTTCTCTCTCTCAACATGGTATCTAGAGCCTAGAGAAAGGCAAACCCTAGAACCGTGCCTATCCAGAGGACCCACGGTCCCCCGGTGCCAAATTTTTTTTCCGGCAACCCGTGTCATCACTTCGGGTACCGGATCTCCTCTGCCGTGCTCCATTCTGGCCAGTCTCAGCCCCTTCGGCCGCCACTGACGTCCTTTCTGGCTACCACCGCCAACGTCCTTTCTGGCCACCGCCGCCACCGCTCGGAGCGCCTCCCTCTGCTCGGCCCGATCCCCGAAGTGCAGGCCCAGCCACCCATCCACGCGCCCACACGCGCGAGTACAGTGGGCTGCGTTCCGCACCCATGCGCTTCTCTCCAGCCGCCTGTGACGGCGTGTCCGGCCTTCTTTCTGGCCGCCGTTTGTCCCACCGTAGTCGCCGACCTCTCCTCTGTTGAGCCCAGTCCTCCATTTCCCCAACTGCACCCATAAGACGTGTCGTACACCTTCCGTATACGTTTCAGGTACTGTTCATTGCGTTTTTTGGGTTATTTGTCATGTGATCCATGGCTTCCTTGAGTCCTACAGATGCTCCGAAGGTAGAACCTGGTGTTTTCAGTAATTATATCAGTGCCCATCTCTCCACTGACAAATTGGATGGCACTAATTATGATTCTTGGGCCACTGACGTCAAACTTTGGCTTACCGGTGAAGGGTATGAGAATCATCTCACTACTAGGGTTGATTCTGTGCCTGAAGCCGACCGTCCCAGGTGGAAAAAGATTGATGCTCAGTTGTGCAGTGTGCTTAAGTCCACCATCCACTCCTCTTTGAAGTTGATTTTTCGGGCTCATTTGACATGTGAATCTGTTTGGGCGCAAGCCAAGGTCCTATACACCAATGATACTCAGCAATTGTATGGGGTTTGTCATGATCTTATGAGTCTTATTGTCCCGAGGAGGTTTGATGTCTCTATGTCTGCCTACTTGGGCAAACTTCATGGTGCTCTCCACGATTTCAATGAATTGTTGCCTCCGGCAGATACCCTGGCAAAGGAACTTGAACAACGGAACACCTTCTTCATGCTTTTGGGCCTTTATGGTTTACCTGCAAATTACTCCACCATCCGTGATCAGATTTTGGGATCTCCTACTGTTCCCACTCTTTCTGCGACATGTTCTACCTTGCTTCGGGTTCCAGCTAAGCACAGTACTGATTTTCCTATTGCTCCCATCACCGGTGACACATCTGTCCTTGCTTCTCAGACCAACAGTCGTGGCCGTTCTCGTGGGGGTCACTCAGGTTCCAAACCTCGTCCGAAATGTGATCATTGTCATCGCTTGGGTCACACCATTGATAAATGTTGGACTTTACATGGCCGTCCTCCCCGTACTGCTAATGTTGCACAAACTACTCAACTAGACACTCCTGAGCCTTCTTAACCACCTAGAGCCTCTCCGGCTGATTATGCAGAGTTTCTAAAGTGGTTTAAGCAGCGTCAATCCTCTGGTTCCACTGTTTCTGTTGCACATACCAGTAATTCCTATGCTTGTCTCTCTAAGTCACCATCCCTTGGCCCTTGGGTTCTTGATTCTGGTGCATCCGACCACATTTCTGGTAATAAGGCTTTGTTTTCTCAACTCTCTACTTCTGGTTATTTGCCTATGGTTACTTCAGATAATGGTTTTCAAACACAATCTCAAGGGATTGGCACTGCTAATCCCCTCCCTTCCCTCACTGTTGATTCGGTTCTCTGTATTCCTGGGTGTCCTTTTAATTTACTTTCTATTAGCCGTTTAACCCGTTCTCTTGATTGTTCGATTACTTTCACTCAAGATTCTGTTCTTCTGCAGGACCAGAGTTCGGGACAGATGATTGGCATTGGATATGAGTCCAATGGCCTCTACCAGCTCTCCAACCCTTCTCGTGTTTGCTCTGCCACAGATTCCCCTCTTACCATCCATGCTCAGTTGGGTCATCCTAGCCTTGCCAAACTACAGAGAATGGTGCCGAGCCTCTTCAAGTTATTGAGTCTTTCTTGTGAGTCATGTCAGTTAGGGAAACACACCCGTAGTCCGTTTCCTGATCGTTTTGGTACTCGAGCTGCGTCTCCTTTTACCTTAGTTCATTCTGATGTATTGGGTCCTAGTCGTACTATTTCTACTTTAGGGTCAAAGTACTTTGTTACCTTTATTGATGATTACTCTCAATGTACTTGGTTATTTTTATTGCAAAACAAGTCTGAGTTATTTTTCATATTTCAAAAGTTTTATCAAGAAATTAAACTCAATTTGGTGTTCTTATTCATACTCTGCGCAGTGATAATGCTAGTGAATATTTATCTCATCAATTTCAGACATTTATGGTTTCTCATGGCATTCTTCACCAAACATCTTGTGCCCATACACCTCAACAAAATAGGGTGGCTGAACGTAAAAATAGACACCTTATTGAAACAACTCGGACCCTCTTACTCCATAGTCAGGTTCCTTTTCGTTTTTGGGGTGATGCTGTCTTTACTGCATGCTACCTTATTAATCGCATGCCATCCTCTGTGCTTGATAACTGGGTCTCTCATTCTGTCTTGTTTCCACATCAGCCTCCTCATTCTCTTCCGCCTCACGTCTTTGGGTCCGCTTGTTTTGTCCATAATCTCTCTCCTGGTCTAGACAAACTTACGGCTCGTTCCCTCAAGTGTGTCTTCCTTGGTTACACTCGGTCCCAAAAAGGTTATCGTTGTTATTCTCCTACTCTACGATGTTACCTTATCTCGGCTGATGTTACTTTCTTCGAGTCTGTGCCCTTCTTTGAGTCGTCTCCTTCAACTCCCGAGACAATCTCTGCGGCCCTTCCGGTTCTTGTCCCTGTCACTTTCGAGTCTGAACTGCCTAAACCTCTACCCATTCAGGTCCCTAGCACCACTGACTGTTTCTTCCACACTTATCACCGTCGACCACAACCTCCTGTACCCCGTGTCCCTCCTCTGGATATTGCTACTGAGGTCATTGCGGACTCTTCTCCGGAACAAACTCCTTTACCAGCTTCGACACTGCTAGACAACTCTGATCTTCCCATTGCCGTGCGAAAAGGTATCCGGTCTACTCGTAATCCTTCTCCTCATTATATTGCTTTAAGTTATCATCGCCTTTCTTCTTTGCACTTTGCTTGTCTTTCTTCCTTGTCTTCTGTTTCCCTCCCTAAATCTCCAGGTGTCGCCTTATCCCATCCCGGATGGAGACAAGCAATGGTTGATGAAATGAGTGCGCTTCACAACAGTGGTACTTTGGAACTGGTTACTTTTCCTCCAGGGAAATCTGTTGTTGGTTGTCGGTGGATTTATGCAGTCAAGATGGGTCCTGATGATAAAATTGATCGTCTCAAAGCCCGTCTTGTGGCAAAAGGGTACATACAGATTTTTGGCTTAGATTATGGGGATACCTTCTCTCCTGTGGCTAAAATGGCTTATGTTCGGCTATTTTTGTCCATTGCTGCCATTCAACACTGGCCTCTTCATCAACTTGATATTAAAAATGCATTCTTGCATGGTAATCTAGAAGAAGAGGTATATATGGAGCAACCTCCTGGCTTAGGGGGAGTCTTCTAGCCTGGAATGTCGTCTCCACAGGTCTCTTTATGATCTTAAACAGTCTCCTAGAGCCTGGTTTGGACGATTCTGCACTGTGATTCAGCAATTTGGTATGATTTGAAGTGAAGCAGATCACTCTGTGTTTTATCGCCACACTGCCCAAGGCTGTATTTATCTAGTTGTGTATGTTGACGACATTGTCATCACAGGAAGTGACCACCATGGCATATGTGAGTTAAAACAACTCTCTCTTCACTTTCAGACCAAAGACTTGGGTAAACTTCGATATTTCTTGGGGGTTGAGGTAGCTCAATCCAAGGATGGTATAGTGGTGTCTTAAAGAAAGTATGCTATGGATATCCTTGAAGAAACAAGATTGTTGAATGCCAAGCCGGTTGATACTCCCCTGGATCCAAATGCCAAACTCCTGCTAAATCAGGGGGAGCCTCTATCGGATCCGGGAAAGTATAAGAGGTTAGTTGGGAAGTTAAACTACCTCACTGTTACTCGGCCTGACATCTCTTTTGCAGTCGGTGTGGTTAGCCAATTCCTAAACTCTCCTTGTGAGGGCCACTGAGACGCAGTGATACGAATCCTCAACTACATTAAGGGAGCTCCCGAAAGAGGCCTCATCTATGAAGATAATGGACACACTCAGGTCGTTGGATACTCAGATGCTGACTGGGCAGGTTCTCCTACTGACAGACGATCCACTTCCGGGTATTGTGTACTCATTGGAGGAACTTAGTTTCCTGGAAAAGTAAGAAGCAAAATGTTGTTGCAAGTTCTAGTGCTGAAGCAGAATATTGAGCTATGGCCTTAGTCACTTGTGAACTCATTTGGTTGAAACAACTCCTCAAAGGACTTCAATTTGGTGAGGTTATGAAAATGACACTCATATGTGACAATCAAGCTGCTTTGCATATAGCTCCCAATCTAGTGTTCCATGAAAGGACCAAACATATCGAGGTCGACTGTCATTTCATCAGGGAAAAGATTCTATCAGGAGACATCATTACAAACTTTGTCAACTCAAATGATCAGTTAGCAGATGTCTTCACCAAGTCCTTTAGAGATCCATGAATAAGCTATTTGTGTAACAAGTTGGTGCATATGATTTATATACTCCAACTTGAGGGGGAGTGTTGGAAATATATGTAATTAGGTGTAAATTAGTAGTACAGTTGTTAGTCCCACATCATGTATATTGTGTAATTATTTATTACTTATTGCATATATATTCAGTCTCCGTTGTATAGTTGTGACACACGGTTCAGTATATGTCTTTCTTTTTTTCTTTCTCTCTCTCAACAGTTAGAATATGCCAATATAAGGAATGGGAGAATAAGAAAAGGGATGTTATGTAACTTTTCTATTAGGACCCTAGTGGTTAGGCACAGAGAGAAATATCTCATCTCTGAGGAGCATTGCTCTGGTTTTCCTTGTATGAGAGCTAGACTCTTATTGTTATTTCAATATATCGTCTCTTTCCATTGAACTTTTGCCTCTGCTCTATCAATTGGTCCTACCTGCCGCTTTTCATGCCACCGAAAATGTCAGACCGTGTTGATGCAATGGAGGTCCGGTTGGATCGTGTGGAAACGGGTATGGAAGATTTGAAACAGGCTCTGTTGGCCGAGATGAATCGTCTCTGGGGTAGCCAATCCGAGCACGAACGAGCCCAGGGTAGTGACGATGGGTCCTCATCGGGATTGGACGAGTTTCGGTTGTCAACCAAGAAGGTCGAGCTTCCATCCTTCGTCGGCAAGGATCCCGTAGCTTGGATAACTCGTGCAGAGGCTTATTTTGAGGTTCAACGCATCATCGAGGAGGTATGTATCCAACTAGCCAAATTGAGCATGGAGGGTCAAACGATTCACTGGTTCAATTTATGGAAGGATTCCACTGATTCCATGACTTGGGACAATTTCAAAGACGCTTTAGTGGCGAGGTTCGGTGGTGGACGTTTGGACAACCCGTTCGAAGAACTGAAGGACTTAAAACAAACAGGCACCGTTGGCCGGTATATAGCTGAGTTCGAACTTTTCTCTTCGCATGGTGGCCGTCTATTGGAGATTCAATTTCTAGGCTATTTTGTTGGAGGTTTGCATCAGGATATTCAGACCTGAGTTCGCACCTTCAAGCCCAAGTCTCGTTATCAAGCGATGCAATTAGCTCATGATGTCGAAGCTGAATTAGCTGCGTTATCGCAGCCGGGGCATCTATATGGGTCTTGCTCGAGACCTTGGCAGCAACTTGTTGGAGCTCGTCCAACCAAATCGAGCTGGACCCAGAGGGAGGGGAAACTTATCGGGTCATTGGGCCAAGCCCACCCCATTTCTAATTTGGGATCGGGTAAATCAAGGTCTCAAACTGGGTCGTCTATCTCGTCAGATTCAATGGGTCAGAGCGTCTTCTCTTTGGTCAGTTCGAAACGAAGTCGACCGGAGGAGCCTCGATGGCACACGGCGGAGCGAAATCGAGGTGTCAGACATTTATCATATTCTGAGTTGTTGGAGAAGAAGGCTAAAGGGCTGTGTTTCCGTTGTGGAGAGCGGTATCACCCACTTCATCAATGCGCTACCAAACAACTCCGGTTGATTATCCTGGGAGATGACGAAGCTATTAACAAGGAGGGTGAGATCATTGCCATCGACATTGACGACGAACAGGAGGAAGAACAAATTGAGTGTAAGGTCATGGGAGTTTTCGGCATCACCAACTCACTGTTGTCCAATGCTAAAACCATGTGTTTGGAAGGTACTCTAGAGGGAGTCTCTCTGGTGGTGCTTATTGACAGTGGTGCTACACATAACTTCATCACCCCAGTGGTGGTTTCAACTCTGGGTTTGTCAATGGATTCCTCACAATCGCTAGGAGTACAGTTGGGGGATGGACACCAAGTAATGACTATGGGGAAATGTTTGTGGCTGACTTTGCAACTAGGAGAATTGGAGGTCACGTTGGATGCTTATGTACTGGGGTTAGGAGGTGTGGATGTTATTCTTGGGGTGGTGTGGCTGGAAACCTTAGGGAAGGTTACTATGTATTGGAAGGAAATGTCCTTGGTTTTCTTTCAGAAGGGGCGTGTAATTAAATTGAAGGGGAATAATGCTTTTACAAAAAAAAAGGACACAAGGGTGCTTCTGCAACTCTCCAAAGTATTGTGGAGGATACGGTTAGGGAAGTTGACGGGTTGCTTTGGTCAACAGAAATGGATCCAGGAGGTGCGCATCTGTCTAAGTCCCACCAACAAGAGTTACAGAGGCTTTTGCGCAGCTATGAAGAGGTCTTCAAGGAAGTAACTAGGCTGCCTCCTGTGCGGAATACTGCCCATTCAATAGTGTTGCAGCCAGGGACAGGTCTAGTGAGTGTAAGACCTTATAGATATCCTCATTATCAGAAAGACGTGATTGAAAAACAGATTCAGTCTTTGATACAGCAAGGGGTGATTCGCAATAGTTCCAGCTCTTTTTCTAGTTTGGTTATACTGGTTAAGAAGAAGGATAATTCTTGGCGAATGTGTACTGACTATCGGGCATTGAATAGGGTCATGGTGCAAGACAAGTATCCAATTCCGGTGGTCGATGAACTTATTGATGAGTTGTTTGGGGTTGGTTACTTTTCTAAACTTGATCTTACATCCGGTTATCATCAAATTAGGATGAAGGAAGAGGATGTTCATAAGACGGCTTTCCGCACTCACGAGGGTCATTATGAGTTCTTGGTCATGCCATTCGGACTAACAAACGCTCCTGCCACTTTCCAATCAGTAATGAATGAGATATTTAAGTCCTTCCTTCGCCGGTTCGTCTTGGTGTTTTTTGATGATATTTTGGTGTATAGTGCAGATTGGAGTTCACATTTACAACACCTTGCTTTTGTTTTGCAAGTGTTACAAGTGCATCGGTTTGTTGCTAATAGAAAGAAATGCGATTTTGGTCAGAGGCAAATTGAATATCTTGGACATGTGATTTCTCAGCAGGGTGTGGCAGTCGATCCTAATAAGGTGACGAGTGTTGTAAATTGGCCCGTACCTAAGAATGTGAAGGGAGTAAGGGGGTTCCTTGGGCTAACCGGCTATTATAGGAAGTTCATTGCTAATTATGGCAAGGTAGCCAAACCACTAATAGACCTGACCAAGAAGGAAGGATTTCATTGGAATGAAGAGGCTGCAGTAGCATTTGAATATTTGAAGAAGGCAGTCACATTAGCCCTAGTTTTGGCTCTTCCTAATTTTTCTATTCTATTTGAGATCAAATGTGACGCTTATAGGTGATGATTACTAGATGTTGTAATCATCACTTCATAGGAATTAGTGTTTACTTATTCAATGTATTTACTTATTCAATGTATCACTTCTGTATATAAATACCAATATACTTGTGTGTGAATTGACATACAATTCCTCCAACTCTCTAATTCTATAGTTAAAATATTAAAAACGGTTCAGTTATGAGAATTGGTTCTCTCTAAAACGGATTTAAGTGGCTGGGTTTGGTTCAGTTTATGAAGTGGTTCGGTTCTTTTGGGTTTTATGCCTACCCCTAGTTTGGACTCTGGATTGTTGCTATAATGGAGGCTTGGTGGTTGGGTTTTGGTTATATCGATTTTATATCTTTGAAAGGGGCATGCTAAAGTTGTTGTTCTACCTAGTTTTTCTATTCTTCTTGTGATTTTTTTGGTGCACCTTGAACCTAGAGGTAAGGGCTGCCCAATTGGAGGCAAAGAGCCACTAACGAGGTCGAGCCGTCCCAGAGATGTCAGAAGAAAAAGCTGCCCATTAGATGGAGCCACCAGGAGGAAAGGGCTATCATCGAGGTGGAGTCGCCTTAGATTCCCAATTTTTCTTCTCTTCTTGTAGGACATTAGGTGATATAGCTTTGCTTCTTGGTGGTTCAACATCTTCTCTTCTTCCTTATGCCGTGTTTGAATGGTTCAACATCTACAATTGAACTGAGTTTCTCTGTGATAGCTTTGGATAAAGATGGGTTCTATTATTTGTTTTATGTTTATGGGTTTGTTACTTGCAACAAGCTAAAACTTAGTAGCTTTAGCTTGAGGGGGAGTGTTAGGGAATATTAAGAATATCTTTATATTATTGTAGAGTATCTTTCTGTTTAACTTGTTTTTTTTTTTTTAAAACAATTTGATTTTTGTTAGCAATCTGGGAAAGGAATCTCTTTCTCACAAGGACTCTCAAGTTCTTGGTGGTTTATGAATCTTAAGAACGTTAGAATTTAATTTCGAGTGAATAGTAAATGTGGGAATCCGTGTGCTATTATTTAGGAATGCTATTTTAGGAATGTATATATTTGGTGTAGGGATTTGTAATGAGGTTGTAATTAGTGTAAATCCCCTAAATCAAGGGATTACAGCTTAGAGCAGGGAGATATTTTGTTTCCTAAATTGGTGCTAGGACCTCTGTATATAAACTACTTGATTGATTCAATGAAATATAACGTTGAACCCTCTCAGAATCAGAAAATAGGATTTGAACTCAATTATATTATTGATCAATCATATGCAATATATACACAGGTCCTAGCAACTATTTCAGGAAACAACTGATGTTTCCTTCCTTAATTCTAGATCCCTTGATTTGAGGGATTGACTAATTACAAAAATAAATACAGATTCTAATTTTAAATAAGTAAAAGATACAATATTAACATTCCCAAAATAGCATACAACACCTATTCACCAGCTTGGAAACAATTCTCTCGAATGTGGAGCTATTCAATCCTTTGGTGAGGATATCCGTGCCTGTGTAGGCACCTAAGTTGTTGCGGTGCAGTGCATCGATACCCGTACGTGCAGCACGGTACAGAAGGGTACGAAAATTTTTAAAAAATTAGGTAATGCAGTGCGGCATATAGATATATATAAAAAATAAATAAATAATATATATATGATAAAATATGATAACATAACACACAAATTTCAACATAAAATATATAAAAGAACTTAAATTGTTCAGCCAAGACAACATCGACAATAAGAAATTGCAGTATTTAAGTTCAACATGACAACTTCTAAAGATGATTACAAAAATCAAACTCTAACAGTCTCAATTTCATCATTTCCTTGCCCATCATCAGTGAAAAGAATAGCCTCCAAATCTGGTTCATCAAGAGAGAGACTAGCAACTTCAAGAATTCCAGCCCCTTCAAATGGATCCCATTCATCTCTACCAATGTCCCACATTTTAGTCTCACCCTCATTATAGTTCTTATTCTTCCTTGAGAGGAGACGAAGATTTGTGTGGACAAAAACTAAATTTTCAACTCTCTTGGGATTTAGCCTATTCCTTTTCATGGAGTGGATAAAGGAATATGTGCTCCAATTCTTTTCACAGCAAGAGGAAGAGGAAGGTTGTGAAAGGAGCTTCAAGGCAATGGTTTGAAGTTTGGGGATTGAAGCTCCATACATGACCCACCATTCCTTTGGTGTCAAGTTCCACCTATCTTGCAAGCAATCAAATTGGCCAAGCTCTTCTTCACCACTTGAGAATTTAACAAACTCTGAAGTGACCGCTCGCCTTTCTTGAGGATCCGGAAAGTAATCCTTTAGGCATTTGTTTCTCCCCATACAAATCTCATTGTCCTTATGTGGGGGGACTCGTTTTGGAGCTTCCTCAAGCCATTGTTTACAATAAAACCTATTATACAAAATAAGTTATGATTACTATAATACAAAAACCAAAGTACATCTAAGAAAAAGTAAAAGAACTTGGAACTTGAAAGTTAATTAAATTTACCTAGGATTAAGTGAATGAGCCAAGCAATGAAGAGGTGTGCAACTTTTATTCCATCTAGAAATTAGGATGTCATACACCACTCCATAGAAGGATGAATGTTGATTCAAATCCTTTTCCTCATGTTGATAGACGGCTAGCTTCACTTGCTCAATCATAGAATCCCATTTCTCATAAATCAAATGAAGGTTTGGCTTATCGGTATCACAAGAACAAAGCATATCATAGATGGGCTTTGTAAAGCTTAGAATATAATCAACTTTATCCCACCAAAGGTGATTCAAAATTGTTTCTTTCACAGAGGTAGCCTTTTCAACATCATCTTCTCTATAGTGAGACCATTCTTCACTAATGACCATAGATTGGAGACCATGCTTAATAGTTCTAAACCTTTTAAGCATTACAATGACGGAGGCAAATCTAGTCTCAACAATAGAAAGTAGCTTCAGATGCACAAATTGATTATACATGGATACCCTCATGGAATGATTCATGATAAAATTCTTAATGAAAAAGGCATCATCAGCAACAACAATAATCCAATGACACTCAGCATAAACACTCTCATTATTTGGATTGTTTTTAGGTGCACAAATATTTTTCAAAGCAAAAGGGATTCAACAATTGCTCCAGTAGCCTTGCAAACAGGTGCATTATCAGTAATGATTTGCACTACATTTTGTGGTCCAAATTCATCAATGGTGGACAAAATCAAATTAGCAATGTAATGTTTGTCCTTAAACTCACCAGAGCCATCAACCGCCTTCAAGAACATAGGTCCCGAATCCGATGTAGCCATAAAGTTAATCATTGGTCTTCTCTGTGCATCAGTCCAACCATCACTGACTATACTCACACCTTTTTCTGGCCAAGTGTCTTTGATGGGTTGAAGTAATCTCAATATGTGGGCTTTTTCTCTTTGCAACATTGAAGTTCTTATAGCATTGTAGCTAGGTAGAAGAAAACCGGAGAGGGTAGTGTTTGCAGCATATGTGAATGAGCTAACAAAATAAGGATTTCTAGCCACATTGAATGGCAAACCAGCAGAGTAGAATAGTTTGGCTATTTCACATGACAAATGATCTCTTGCCTCATTATTAAATGCCCTTCCTATTGCACTCTCAGTGCCTCTTCTTCTCTTGCTCCCATCAAAAGACATATCAACTCTAGGAGGGTTCAAACTTGTAGAGCCAGAAGGTAAAGGAACTTGCACTGGCTTTGCATTCTTCTCAATAGCCTCTCTTTCTATTTGCTTCATTTCTTGAAGATAGTCATTTAGCACAGCATTACATATGCTAATCCCATGTCCTTTTTCCCTCAATAAATGAGACCTCACTCTAAAATAAGATCCCTTGTAAGTTACATCACAAAAATTGCATTTCCAACTTGCATTCCCTCCTCCAGCCTTTTTACTTTGCAATATAGTCACATAAGTCCAAAGACGACAACCATTTTCAGCTATGCCAGTTGCATATTTGCTAGTCAAAGAAGCAGAAGAAGCTGTGCCACTACGAGACCCACTGCCAGACCCAGCACCACCACCAGCACTAGCAGAACCTTGTGAAAACATGGTGGGAAAAAAGCTTTCACTGCCTTGCTTCCTAGAAAAAAAAAATTGATAGTGCCTGCCTGGTTAGAAAAAAAAAATTGATAAATTACAGGTAGCTTTCACAACCTCCGTCTGGTTACTAGAAAAAGAAGAAGAAGGGATTTCACTGCTGCCTTGCTTCCTCGTTTGGGGCTCGGGACTACAATGGGGGGGTCAAGGTCGTGCCTGGCGTTGCACTGGCAGTGCTGCTCGGATGGGGGGGTGAGGATCTGAAATAGAGGGCAG
Organism: Ormosia emarginata; assembly: GCA_029884605.1. Taxonomy (NCBI): domain Eukaryota; kingdom Viridiplantae; phylum Streptophyta; class Magnoliopsida; order Fabales; family Fabaceae; genus Ormosia; species Ormosia emarginata. The sequence continues at coordinate 9,453,479 of JAQQTP010000074.1, forward strand.
AGCGCGCTGAAGTGAGGGCAGAGAACGAACTGGGTTGCCGCAGGTCGCCGGAGCTGCAGTCGCCGGTGCTGGCTGAGACGAGTAGAGAGGAGTTGGTCGCCGGAGACGAGAAGCAGAGACGAGAACCAGAAGCAGATCGCAGAAGCAGATCGCAGGAGCAGAGACGAGATCGAGAAGCAGAAGCAGGAGCAAGAGCAGATCGCAGGAGCAGAGACGAGTGGGTATGGAGACGAGAAGCAGAAGCAGGAGCAGATTCGGGTGCATACGGGTAAATACCCAATATTAGGCCAAACGACTGTGTTTTGGCCTCATTTTGGTGGAGCCGTACCCAGCCAACAGGGGAGCCATACCTAGCCGCATGGAGCCGTACCCAGCCGCCCTGGAGCCGTACCCAAACTAAAAAAAAATAAAAAAATTATTGGGTACGTACCCATCACGTACCCAGCACGTACCAAGACGCCCGTACCCGGTACGTACCCCCATGCTTCAGAGGTAGGCACATATGGAGTGCATATTAAACCGCTGTCAAGCTTTTCTTTAATGAAGTGCCTATCCACCTCAATGTGCTTAGTTCGATCATGCTGGACTGGATTATGTGCTATGCTGATTGCGGATTTGTTATCACAGTAAAGCTTCACTGGTTCTTCCCACTCGATCTTCAAATCTTCTAATATGATTTTTAACCAAAGTAATTCACACACACCCTGTGCCATGGCACGAAATTCTGCTTCAGCACTAGATCGTGCCACTACACTTTGTTTTTTACTTCTCCACGTCACAAGATTTCCTCCAATAAAAGTGCAATACCGGGTAGTTGATCTCCTATCAACAATCGACCTTGCGTAGTCAGCATCTGTATAAGCTTCAAGAGACATATTCCCACTTCTCTTGAGCAAGATTCCTCTTCCCGGAGTCCCCTTGAGGTACTGCAAAATCCTGTGAGCAGCCTGTAGATGAGTTTCTCTTGCACTATGCATAAATTGGCTAACTAGACTCATTGCATAGGCGATATCCAGCCTGGTTTGGGACAAGTAAATGAGCCTACCCACATGGCACTGATACATCTCCTTATCAACAACAGCATCCTCCTCTGCATTCCCCAATTTTAAGCTTGGATCCATGGGAGTACTTGCAGGCTTACATGTTGTTTTACCTGTTTCCTTGAGTAAATCAGTTATGTATTTTTGCTGTGATATGAAGATGCCTTTCTTGGAGTGTGCCACTTCGATTCCCAAGAAATATTTCAGCTTTCCCAAGGTTTTAATCTCAAATTCCTTGGCCAAAGACTGGCTCAAAGCTTGCTGTTCTCTCATATCATCTCCGGTCGCAATAATATCATCTACATACACTAATAGCACTATTACTCCCCCTGAGGCTGAACGTTTAATGAACAGTGTATGATCCCCTTGACTTTGTTTGTACCCCAAGGCAGTCATAGCTTTAGTAAACCTTCCAAACCAAGCCCGAGGAGATTGTTTCAGCCTATATAGGGCCTTTTTTAACTTGCACACTGTGTTGGCAGCTACATTTCTTTCATATCCCGAAGGCACTTCCATGTAGATTTCCTCCTCAAGTTCCCTATGTAAGAACGCATTCTTTACATCATACTGTTGTAAATCCCAACCCTTATTGGCAGCAAGAGACAGTAGTACCTTAACTGTGTTCATTTTAGCAACCGGAGCAAATGCCTCTAAGTAATCAATCCCATAGGTTTGTGTGAACCCTTTGACAACAAGCCTCGCCTTATACCTTTCAATTGACCTATCAGTTTTATATGTCATTGTATATACCCACTTGCATCCAACTGGCCTTTTTCCTCCTAGGAGAGTAACTAATTTCCATGTTCCATTTTTCTCCAGGGCCTCCATCTCAACATCCATGGCTTGCTTCCATTTTTCACTGGACAATGCTTCAGATAGTGTAGTGGGCATGGAGGTAGTGTTTAGGTTAATTAGGAAGGCTTTGTGGGTGGGTGAAAAATGCTTAAATGAGAGGTAGTTGGAGAGGGGGTATAAGGGCTGTTTAGTGGCTTTTCTGGTTCCTTTTCTAACAGCAATTGGAAGGTCAAGATCATCAACAACAGATTGAGACTCAGTTTTATCCTGTAAAGCTTCAAAATCAGAATTTATTACCTCAGTAGAAGGGCTGGAGTTGGACTCTTGAACTGGCATAGAGTTTGGAACAGCCACTGACCTCCTTTTGTAAACCAGATTTTTTCCAAACCGCACATCAGGCTTGGCTACATCAGAAGATTCGGTTGCAGCCATCTCAGGTTCAGCTTCAGCCATATTAGGTTCCATATCAGGTTCAGCATCAGAGGGTAGGTTTTTAGGCTCAAAATTAGGCAAGTTAGGTAACCTAGGGGGTTCTAGATCCTTATCTTCCCTAAAGCTCTCCCCCTGAAGATAAGGTTGAGGGAAATAGGGTTGAGCTTCATGAAAGATGACATCCCGGGAGACAAAAAATTTTTTGGAAGAAGGGTGGTAGCATTTATATCCCTTTTGAGTGGACGAGTACCCAACAAACACACATTTAAGGGCCCTAGGATCAAGTTTCCCTCTATCTTGACTATGGACATGGACAAAGGATACACACCCAAAAATCCGAGGGGTAAGGTTATTTGTAATGGAGATATTTGGGTAAAAGGTAGAAAGGGTGTCCATTGGACTTTTTAGACCTAGGACCTTGGAAGGAAGTCTATTGATTAAGTATGTCGCTATAAGAACAACTTCCTCCCAGAAGGTTTTAGGAACATTATGCTGATACAAAAGTGCCCGTGTTTGGTCAAGAAGGTGCCCATTCTTTCTTTCAGCTATCCCATTCTGTTGTGGTGTTTTGACACAAGAGGACTTATGTACAATGCCTTCTTTTTGACAGAAAGGTGTAAGGGTGGAATTGAAGTAATCCTTAGCATTATCAGATCTAAGGCGCTTGATACTTACACCAAATTGATTTTTAATCATGGAGAAAAAATTCTGGAAAGTCAAGCTTACTTCAGATTTATTTTTAAGTAAGAAGGTCCAAGTAACACGGGTACAATCATCAATAAAGGTCACAAACCAGCGAGCACCAGACACACTAGGAACCTTAGAGGGACCCCACACATCAGTATGAATAAGATAAAAGGGAAATATGCTTCTTTTATTACTTATGGGAAAAGATACACGCTTGTGTTTAGCAAGCTCACACACATCACAATGTAGACTCTCAACCTCAATTTGGGTAAATAGTGAAGGAAAAAGAATTTTGATAATCCTAAAGGAAGGGTGTCCTAATCTACAATGGTAAAGAAGAATTCTTTCCTTATTGGATAACATAGATTCGGACAAGTGAGGCAAATTGGTGGCAGCCAAGGAGTGCGGTTTTGGTTCTTCAATATAATAGAGGTCTTTCCATTCTCTAGCAAGTCCAATCGTCCTCGTCGAGTCCTTGTCCTGAAAAACACTATGATTGGTGTGAAAAATCACTTTACAGGATAAATCTTGAGTAAGTTTTTGTATAGAAACAAGGTTGGTGGTTCCAACTTAGGAACATGAAGAACATTCTTTAATGTTAAAGATGTATTTATTTTAATGTCTCTCAAACCTGCCACCGTCACAAGATTACCATCTGCTGTAATAACTTTTTTATTACTAGGACAAGGTGAATAGGTGGAAAAGTGTGTGGATATAGGTGTCATATGGTCTGTGGCTCCAAAATCCAAATTCCAGAGGAGGGTAGAGGGTTTTTTTGAGACATTTAATCCAACGGAAAATGGAAACATACCTGAGAATGCTAAAGTACAGTACCTGAAGGTTTTTCCAAGTTACTAAGGAAAGATCTCACCCTTTCTATCTCGTCCTGATTCAGGTTGCTGGATTCAGGCTTATTCCCGCCACTAGTGTCGCTTACTGCAACGTTAACATGCCCATTTTTCTTGGAAGGTCCCCCTTTCTGACTCCACTCATGGGTAGGAGGCTTTCCATTCAGTTTCTAGCACTTCTCACAAGTGTGGCGTGGCTTGTTGCAATGTGTGCACCACAGCCCATCATTCTTCTTCCCACCATTTGTAGGCTCTCCATTAATACGTTCAGTCACCATGGTTGAACTATCCACATTGGGAGTTTCCAGCATCAAGCATCTTCGGCTTTCTTCTCCTCGTACTGTGGCCACCACTTCATTGAAGCATGGAAGCGTTTGTCTCCCAAGAATTTGAATTCTGACCTGATCAAATTCAGAATTTAAGCTAACTAGGAAATGATAAACCCTGTCTTGCTCAATAAACTCTTGAGAATTGTGGCATCTTCTGAACATTTGGTCTTGATCACTCTATAAAGGTCTAGTTCCATCCATAGGGACTTCAGCTGATTGGCATATTCAGTAACAGTCTTATTCCCGTTTGTACCTTGATTTCATATTTCATATTTCATATACCTGGGCTGCATCCTTGGCTTTGGAGTAGGTATGCTCCATTGCATCCCAAACCTCCTTTGCAGTGCTGAGAAACATGCAGGTATCGCTGAGTTCGGGAATCATTGAATTCCACAGCCAAGCCATGATCATAGCATCTTCCTCATCCCATGTGTCGAACTTGGGGTCTCCTTGTTTTGGTCCAGTCCCCGTGATGTGGCTCAGTTTCCCTTTCCCTTTCAGCACTGTCTGAACAAGTTGGGACCATTTCAAGTAGTTCTTCCCATTTAGTCGATAGGCAGCATGGATAGTTTGCAATTCTCCAGGTTGGTGGGGTTGGGTATCCTTCGTTCCCTTCTTTGTGTTCGAACTTCGCCCTCTGTGTTAGACATCGTGAGGTATAGAGGCTGTCACCACTGATGGCAATAAAGGCCGAATAAATGGAGAAAGGTGCAAGTGGGTGAAGGGTCAGCAATGAAGGCCAACCAAGTGGGTAGGGTGCGGTGGAAGAAAGGTCAAGCAATGAAGGCTAACCAATGGGTAGGGTGTGTTGGCGATGAAGGCCAACTGAAATGTTTGTGCGTCGGCAATGAAGGCCAACAGCAGTAGGGTTGTTTTGCAGAAGCGTATGTGCCCTCTTAGAACAAGGGCTTTGATACCATGTCAGAATCAGAAAATAGGATTTGAACTCAATTATATTATTGATCAATCATATGCAATATATACACAGGTCCTAGCAACTATTTCAGGAAACAACTGATGTTTCCTTCCTTAATTCTAGATCCCTTGATTTGAGGGATTGACTAATTACAAAAATAAATACAGATTCTAATTCTAAATAAGTAAAAGATACAATATTAACATTCCCAAAGTAGCATACAACACATGGATTCTCACAAACCCTATTTTTCCAAATGGTATCAGAGCAGTTCCGATCTGGGACTGCTCTTGCTTTCCGTTGAACCCTTCCGAAATCAGTTGGCCTTCATTGCAGTCGTTTCTTCCTTTTCAGATTGGCCTTCATTGTCGATAGTTTCCTCCATAGCCGCCAAAAAAGACTTAAACCTAAATTTTCTTGTTTCTTGAATCTTACCTTGCGTTGCTTACAAATCCATCCAGATTCACTACCGTAGCCGATCGATTTGGTGATTTGAAGATGTCGAACGAAGAGGAAAAAGAAACAGGAGATGCCGAATCTTAACAACTTGGAGAATTGCAGAATATCCACTCTGCATATAGGTTGAATGGGAAGAATTACCTAAAATGGTCCCAACTTGTTCGCACAGTGCTGAAGGGAAAAGGCAAGTTGAGTCACCTAATGGGTACTGGACCTAACTGTTGAAAGAGAGAAAAGAGAGAGAGACATATGAAGAAACTGTGTGTTTCAACTACATAACGGAGGTTGAATATATACACATCATGTAATAAGTAGTCACAATTTACATGATGTGGGACTAATAGTTGTACTGAGGCCTTCTTTTTGGAACCATGTGGTTTATACTCTCAAAGTTATGGCTCCACTTGTTCGAGTTCTCAGGCTTGTTGACAGTGAAAGAAAACCATGCATGGGCTATATTTATGAAGCAATGGACAAAGCTAAGGAAGCTATCATGAAGTCATTCAAAAATAATGAAAGCAAATACAAAGATGTATTTGCCATCATTGATAATAGATGGACATGCCAACTTCACCGCCCACTACATGCAGCTGCTCACTTCTTGAACTCGGCCTTCTTCTATGACAATCCTTCAATTGGGTTCGATTTGGAGGTTACAAATGGCTTGTATGACTGCATTAGGAGGTTGGTACCAAGCCTAGAGGTGCAACAAAAAATCTTACTTGAGCTACCAAGCTACAAGCAAGCCACTGGCCTCTTTGGAGATCCTTTTGCAATATCACATAGGAAGACCCTTGCACCAGGTGAGAAACTAAGAATAAGCACTAGACTTGTAGTCATATAAATTCTTCTAACTCCTACAATTTTAGGCCCTAAGCTTATAATTTGTCTTTGTACTTTGTAGCTCGATGGTGGCGTATGTATGGACAATCAGCTCCACATATGCAACAACTAGCCATTAAGATTTTGAGCTTGACATGTAGTGCATCTGGCTGTGAGCGTAACTGGAGTGTCTTTGAGCATGTAATTGTCATTCTTTCACTTTTGTCCAGCATTCTAGCCTAGTACTCTATTGTGTAGTTAGTAGTTACAATTAATTTTTTTTTTCATTATGTTAATGTGCAGAGTCATACAAAGAAGGGAAATAGGCTTGAGCATAAAAGATTGCATAACTTAGTGTATGTGAAATATAATCAGGCACTCCATCAACGTTACAATCTTAGGGATGAGATTGACCCAATCTCACTCAATGACATTGATGAGTGTAATGAGTGGCTAATTGGAGAGATAGATGATGAAAATGATGCTAGGAATGAGTTGGTATTTGGAGGTGATGACACTTTAGATTGGCAAACTGTTTATAAGGCTTCAGGGGTTGGAGAGTGTACTACAAATACTAGGCTGCAAACAAGAAAAAGAAAGATAAGCTCAAGTGGTGCAGCAGCTGCAAGAGCTTCAAAGAAAGGCTCAACAGCTGCAACTTCAACCTCAAAAGGGAAAGGGGTGGTAGTTGAAGATGAAGAAATAGAATTTGAAGACGATCTTGAGGAATCAGAAGAAGAGGTGGAAGAAAATGATTTTGAAGAATCGGAAGGAGAAGAAGAGGGATATGCCACACTAGAAGACAATGAGAGTGATGACTACGTTGAGGAGGAGGAGGAATAGATTCTAGATTTGTGTCAATTTGTCATTTTGTTGTTACTTGCTGGCTGCTGGCTGCTGGCTGCTAGTACTTGACTAGTTCTTAGTTTTTAGTGCCCTAAACCTTATGGTTTGTGTCTTTTGACTTATGACTTGGATAGTTTGATTATGCTTTGAATTTGACTTTGATTATTATAAGTAACATAATGTCATAATCAAAGTCAAATTCAAGAAAAACATAGCATAACAATTAACACATGACAATACCCCAAGTAAATGTAAATCCTATATAGTTCAAATTATATAAAAAAGCAGTTATACTTTTGATGAATTTTATTTCTTAGAATATATTTTTAATTTTATTGTTCTTGATATATGTTTTTAGTTTTTTTTTTAGTATTTTTTGTATATATATATTTTTTAATATAGCTGTCATGGCTTCCGCGATTGGCCGCAACGCCATCTGCCATATTTGTATGGCGGATTTTTGGCTTTCCACCATGAACTGCCATCTGCCATTAATAACACTGGAGATAGGAAAAATAGAGCCTAACTAGTGTAGAACAGCACCTAGCAGGGAGAAGAAAGACTGAAAATACTTCTTTATTGATGATCAAATGTAAAACAACAACCAAGAACAAGGTATACAAGTATACCTTCAAAGGAGCACTCTCCTTTCACACTGGAAACTGTCCAGTTAATCGAAATATTCAATTCCCCCCTCTCTTAAATAGTAGAGGACTTATTTATAGGTTTATATCCATCCTAGTAACAGCTACTAACAGAAACTAACTGTCTCAACTAACAACTAATAGTTTGTTACACGTTTGACCCTTTCCTTTACAAGTTTGACCCTTTCCTTTTTCTATAATAAACCTGCAGTCTTACCCCCTATAGGTTGTTGCTCCAAATCATTCCTAACAATACCTCCTCCCTCGGAAACAACCTTGTCCACAAGGTTGAAATCTGGAAACTGGTGTCTGATGAGGGATGTGTCTTCCCAGGTAGCTTCTTCTGGAAGTTTTCTGTGCCAATGCACCAAAATTTGAGGAACTTCTGTGCCATACTGGGTAACCATGCGACTGCTCAGCATGTTGTGAGGATAATAACTCTCTGTGGTGTTACCAAGTGGCTTCCAGTATTCAAGAGGGGGGGTGAATTGAGTGACAAATTTTTTTGCAAACGTCTTTAACAAATAAACTTTGCTGAATTTAAATATTAAATAACGTGAAAGAGATATGAAGAGAAAGAACAATTAATAATTAAATTGCAAGAATCAATAAATAAAGTGCATAAAGATAAAAGAATAAGAGAAGAAGAACAGCACAATATTTATCCTGGTTCGACCACCAACCACTTGTGGCTACGTCCAAATCCCCGAAACACGTTTGAGATTTTTCACTATTCAAGACAAGCTTAAACAACAGTGCTTGCAACCTTTACAATAAGGAGCACTTTTCACACACAGGGAAACTCTACCTTTGTGCTCAAGCCTCAATCAAACAAAAGGGATACCTCACCCTTATACAATCTTGAGGATACCTCACCCTCAAGTTATACATAATTAGATAAAGAGATGAAATGAAACTCTCACTAAGAGTAGATAAATACAAATTGAAGTACTAAAGAGCTGTTTCTCAAATATCTCAAGAGTTTTAAAAATTATAAGTTCAGAAAAAGAGAGAAAAGGCAGAGCACGTTTTCAAGCAAGCAAAAATTGATCTCAATGTTCAGTGTTTTTTCAGAGAAGTCCCAGGCTTCTATTTATAGAGCATCAAGAGAGAGAGAGCCGTTGGGAGCATTTAATTACGTTTAAAATTTTCTGATTCTTGTATGGAATTTGAAAACTTAACTCTGATTCTCGTGGGGTATTCGAATGCCTGAAGGAAGTATTCGAATACCTCTGTCAAAAACTCGTTAGAAAAGTGATTAAGTTGGGGTTATTCGAATACAGTCAAGGGTATTCGAATACCTCATTAAAAGAAGGCATGTTTCGAATCAGGTATTCGAATACCATATGGGGTATTCGAATGCCTCATTTAAAAAGGTTCATTCTGAAACTAGGGTATTCGAATACCATATGGGGTATTCGAATGCCTCTGCTTTGGCACAACAAGAAAATATCGATTCTTAAACAGTTATTCGAATACCATATTGAGGTATTTGAATACCTCGATTAAAAAATGATTATAAAACCTTTCTAAAAAGCTTCGAAATGCTTGTTTTTAACCTCTAAAACATTTGATCTTTTAAAAGCAACTTTAAAACTTCAGTTTAGATTATCCTTAATCATTTGAGATATTTAATTGACAGCTCCATACATGATAGATCCTAAGTCCTAAGACTAATCTTGAAACACATGGACTTGATCTTCTTATCATCTTCATGTTTGTTATCATCAAAATACATCTTCATTGTTGCGTAGTAAACACATGTGGTGCCCTGTAATTCTGCTGGAAGGTCTGTTTCTACTGGATGGGTTCCTGCTGCTTTTTTGAGTTGTGAAACATGGAAGATTGGGTGTATGCGGTCCTGATCTGGAAGTTGCAACTTAAATGCTACTGCTCCAATTTGCTTAAGTACCAAATAAGGACCATAATATCGAGCAGAAAGCTTAGGATGAAGCTTGGTGGCCATAGAAATTTGTCTGAGGTCTGATCTTTAGGTAAACCCAGTCTCCTGGCTGAATGGGAGACACTTTCCTATGCACATTAGTATAATGAGCCATCTAGTTCTGTGCTTTTTGCAAATGAAATTTTAATTGCTTTAAAGCTTCATCTCTATCCATCAAATCCTGAGCAACAACTTCCACTAAAGTTCCACGAGTATAAATCTAGCCAAGGAAGATGGAGGTCTTCCATATACCACCTCAAAGGGTGTGCAATGAGCAGCACTCTGGAAACTGGTATTATACCAGTATTCTGCCCAATACTTTGGTTGTTCTGAGCTAAAACACCTTAGGTAGGTCTCTAAGGTTCTGTTGAGGACCTTTGTCTGCACATCAGATTCAGGGTGATAGGCTGTGCTCATCTTCAATGTAGTACCCTACAATGTAGCAGCTTGTGAGGTTTGCCAAAGAAACAAGCATCAAACTCTATCTCCGACAAGACTCCTACAACCCTTACCTATTCTAACTCAGGTTTGGGCTGACATCTCCATGGATTGCATTGGGGCACTTCCCAACCCTCAGGGGGTGGATACCATCCTAGCGGTGGTGGATAGGTTGACCAAATATGCCCACTTCCTTGTTCTATGTCACCCCTACACAACCAAGGATAGTGCGGATAGATTCATTAAAGACATTGTCAAGCTCCATGGGTTCCCAACTTCCATAGTCACAGACAGAGACCAGGTATTCCTCGGTCAATTCTAGGCAGAGCTGTTTAAGTAGGCTGACATTAACCTCAAGTTCAGTTTAGCTTATCATCCTCAATCAGATGGCTAGACTGAGGTAGTTAATCGCTGTCTGAAAACCTACTTAAGGTGCCTCATTGGTACTAAACCACAGTAGTGGCCCAAGTGGCTTAGTTGGGCAGAGTATTGGTATAATACCAACTACAATTGCTCTACTAAATTGTCCCCATTTAAGGCTTTGTATGGCCGTGACCCTCCTATTCTGCTCAGGGGTATTGAAGATCAATCTCCAGTAGAAGAGATCTCCAAAATGCTGCTTGAGAGGAACCATTTGCTTGATGACTTAAAGGAGAATCTGGTGCAGGCCCAGAATAGGATGAAAGTTTAGGATGATAAGAAAAGAAGGGAAGTTGTATATCAAATTGGAGAATTTGTGTATCTCAAGATCCAATCGTACAGACTACGGTCTTTAGCTAAGTGGTATAATGAGAAATTGAGCCCCAGATTCTATGGCCCTTTCCACATCATTGAGAAAATTGGGCAGGTGTTCTACAAGCTACAACTCCCAGTTGACAGTTGCATTCATCCTGTGTTTCATGTCTCTTTATTGAAGAAGTTGGTCACTGCCACTACTTTCAACCAGCCCTAACCAGCACAACTGGCAGCTGATTGGGAGCTTCAAGTTCAGCCTGCAGCCGTACTTAATATTAGGCAGACTATCGGGAGCACTATTGAGGTATTGATCAAGTGGCAGGACTTGCCTGATTTTGAAAATTCCTTGGAATCAGTGGCTGCAATTCAGAACCAATTTCCTCACTTTGACCTTGAGGACAAGGTGAAACTCTTGGAGGGAAGTATTGTTAGGAGACCTGCGATTACTAAAGTGTACCATAGGAAGAAGAGAGACGGATGTAGGGGATTACAAACCCAATTGAGTCATGCTGACTATGAGAACAATGAAGTACAGGGAAATAACCACTTGCTTACGTGGCCAGGGGTGTGGGATGTGCCAGTAAGGAATCTGTTAGAAGAAGGGGGAATAAAAGGGAGAGAGAAAGTTGGGGAGGGGCACGAAATTACTGAGCAAGGAAGGAAATGGGAGGGAGAGACCAGGCACTCTCGAATTGCCTAGGTTATCAGTTTTTTCTCTTTTATTGAGAGTATATTCTATAAACTTTGTTTCTATCCCCATAGATCTGATATCACACTGATATCAACTCAAGAGAGGAGATTTATATTACATTTTGAGTATTTGTGTGAGTTTCTAAACTCGTACCTATCAGTTGTATTTGCCTCTTCACCTTCTGCCTAAACCCTAATCCTATAATTCTTTAACAATAATCAAGCCTATGGAAAGTCATATTTACATATTTTACATATTTCTATGGGAGAATAGAAGTAACTTGAGTTTTACTTATTTTCCTATGAGGTCCCATACGAAAGTACTCAAACCATTTTTTCCCTCCATATTCACATGCTGATTACCTTATTTATCTATCCTTACATCATGTCTAGGGCAAATTTCCAGTGAGTGGATAAGTGCAGTGTTTTCCATCATGTGCATGCATCTAATTGTAATGTGTTTCTATTGGTACCTGAAGTTTGTTTTAGGTTCAAAATGAAATGTGCTCCCTTATCATTCTTCTTTGCTTTTCTTTTCTTGTGTAATTTGTCCTATTTATGTAATCTTGTTTCCGATGATAGTCTACAGAAAAAATCCTTGTTTTAGAGTACATGGATGGCATTCGGTTGAATGATTTAGAATCACTAGAAGCTTTTGGAGTGAATAAACAAAAGATTGTTGAGGAGATTACTCGTGCCTATGCCCACCAAATATATGTTGATGGGTTTTTCAATGGTGATCCTCATCCAGGTATACTCTCCCCCTCCCTCTATCTCTCTCTCTACGTGTGCTTGTGTGTGTGCATGCTCATGCTTATGCATGTGTGTCTCTGTGATGTGCATATGTGCGACATTTTCCAATTTGATGTAGAAGACTTGTAACTTTATCAAGGCTAAGTGAACTTTCTGTACTAATTTTTACTTATTATTCCATGTCCTCATGAAATATTTTGGCTCTCTTACTGGAATCGTTATAGGAAATTTTCTTGTGAGCAAGGAATCTCCACATCGTCCCATTTTACTTGACTTTGGGCTTACGAAGAAACTATCAAACACCATTAAGCAAGCACTTGCAAAGATGTTTTTGGCATCTGTTGAGGTTGGTGCTGGCTTTTTCTGCTTTTTCATGGTTATATGGATACTAACAAAATTATATACATTGTTAATTTAGTAGTTATGATAATTGTCATTATCTAGAGTCTAGGATCTTAGAATTTGAAGGTTAGTTATTGGGCTCTGGCTTGAGCAACTAGCCTATCCTAGCCTGGCTTTAAAGAATTGGGTTTTAAATTGAGTGTTATTTCTCAGACCAAAGTTTAGATGAGTTTATGCTAGTAAAAATTTTTGTGGTCTTTTTTTTAATCATAGTAAGTGATAGTTTTTAGATATATTTATTTGGCTTTCAACTAATAGTAATACCTTTAGATTTTAGACATGGTGTTGAAGCCTTGGTCTTCATGACCTCCATTTTTTCCATTCTTTTAATGAGAAACTGAGCAGAACACAATGGTGGACGTTGAGATGTGCTTTGTTCCCTTGAAGAAGTTGGGTTCTAAGGGGTGTGTTAAGAGATGCAAATGCCATTTTCCAACCTCACCTAATAGATTAAGTTTATAGTTGGGTGGTTTTGTTACACTAATGCAGTCATGGCTAAAAGTTCACAATCACCAAGTGTCTATGATTCAGGAACAAACTTTCATAATAATTTCAATTTTTTTATTTCATTTCTATTTTTATAATTGTTTTTCACTTTTTGGTATCACAACTTTTTTAGGATTGTTATTATTGGTACAAGTTTCCCTTACTTAATGGTTGCTCCAAATGATCTTTCTAAATGATGACTGAGTATGTAAACCTTTTTGTTATAGGGGGACCATGTGGCCCTTCTGTCTGCCTTTGCAGAAATGGGGCTTAAGTTACGTCTAGACTTACCAGAGCAGGCAATGGAGGTAACAACTATATTCTTTCGTGCGACAACACCAGCAAATGAATCCTATGTAAGTATACCTTAAGCTCCTGAAAATATACTTTTCCTTGCTTTTTTCAGTTTTCAGTTGTCTAACTTCTATCTAATTCTGTCGTATTTTGCTGTTACTAAGAAAACAATGAAATCTCTGGCCGATCAAAGAACCAAAAATATGAAGGCTATACAGGAGAAAATGAACCTTGACCAAAAAGAAATAAAGCGGTTTAATCCTGTGAGTTCAGATATAAACTTGCATTTTTTGTTTCCTGTTCCAAAATTATGCTACTGGTTTCATGTTAGATACACTGATATATATATGTATTTTTTAATATTTTCAGGTTGATGCATTTCCTGGTGACATTGTAATATTTGGAAGGGTGCTTAATCTTTTAAGAGGTCTGTTGTCGCCCACTATAATGCTTATTTGTTCTCCACAACCTAGTTTACTTACTTGACGTGGATGTAGGGCTTTCTTCCACCATGAATGTACGCATAGTATATATGGACATAATGAGGCCATTTGCAGAATCAGTTTTGAGTGGGTGAGTCTTCTGAATTTTTTATTTTTATTTTTTAATGATATCTTCTACATGCTTGTTTCATCTGTGGCTGAACTGAGGTGCACTTGCCAGGTACATTAATAGAGGACCATCAGTAAATGATAGATGGATTTTTGATTCACCAGTCCATTCTGATGTAGAAGCCAAGCTGAGGCAACTTTTAATTGAGCTGGCAAATAATGATAAAATACTTGGAATCCAGGTGCATGTTGTTATTTGTTAATTAGTACCTTGGTATGCTAAAGCTTGAGATTGCTTGCATATATGATTATTTTTCTTATGGCAAATACATACATACATAATACGTATGTACATATATATATGGGTCATGTATAAAATAATTAGTAATTATTATCTAGAATTTGAAGTGCTGGATACAGGTCCGGTTAGCTTATCTTTATTATAGCGAAGATAAGGATTATACAAGTGAGAATTTACTTTAATCATTAATGATTAGAGAACGTAGAGATACAAAAACCAATCTTGGGCCTTCAATTAACAACTTAAGCTTTTGGGATAGTTAGTCCTTGACATAGTATCAGAGCCTTTATGTAGAAAACCCTACAATTTAGGAGTTGTTGGACGGTGGCTTCCGTGGACTGTGGCCTTTTGGTCTTGTTCTCACATTGTTTTTAGTGTTTATTGTTGCTTATTTTCTAGGCTTGATTAGCTTGTTTTCTAGGGACTAGTTTAATGTAAAACTACCTATATATTACCTCCATTGTAAACAATAACAACAATCAAGTCTTTTTCCACTAGGTGGGGTTGGCTACATAGATCAAACGATGCCATTGTGCCCTATCATAAACCAAGTCTTCAGAAATGTCATTCAAATCTAAATCTTTTTTAATTGTTTCATCTATAGTCTTTCTTAGTCTCCCTCTACCTCTAGCTATTGGGCTATCCTCCTACTCTACTCTTTTTACAAGGGCTTCTAAGGGTCTTCTCCTTACATGTCCAACCCACCTAAGGCGAGATTCTCTCATCTTTTCCACAATATGTGCTACTCCTACTTTCTCTCTAATGCATTCATTCCTAATTATATCTTGTCTTGTATGGCCACACATCCAGTGCAACATCCTCATCTCAGCGACATTGATCTTATGCTCTTGCTGGCTTTTTACCGCCCAACATTCAGTACCATACAACATCGTGGGCCTTATAGTTGTGCGGTAAAATTTACCCTTAAGTTTGAGAGGCACTTTTCTATCACAAATAACTCTTGAAGTACTCTTCCATTTCATTCATCTAGCTTAAATCCTATGATTTACATCTCCCTCTATCTCTCCGTCATTTTGTATGATAGACCCCAGATACCTAAACTGTGTGACTTGTGGTATGGTATGGTCTCCAATTTTCACCGCTAAGTTAGTATTAGCACGCTTCTTACTGAACTTATATTCCATATACTCCGTCTTACTCCTGCTTAGACGGAAGCCATTTGTCTCCTCTCTCGACTCTCCAACTAAGACTATATCATCTGCAAAAAACATGCGTTGTGGCACTGGCTCTTGGATATGCGCAATAAGCACATCCAAGACTAAGGTAAAAAGATATGGACTCAAAGCTGACCCTCTGTAATTTGCACAATTATGTATATCTCTCTTGTTCTTATAAATAAGGATTAAAGTCCTTCTCCTCCCCCTCAAGCTGGTGCATATGCATCATAAACACCAAGCTTGTTACATATGTATGTCATCCTCGGACCCCGCAAAGCCTTGGTGAGAATATCTGCAAGTTGACCATTAGAGTTTACAAATGAAGTATTGATCTCCCCTAAAAGAAGCTTTTCTCAAATGAAATGACAATCAATTTCTATATGCTTAGTCCGTTCATGAAAGACAGGATTGGAAGCAATGTGCAAAGCTACTTGATTATCACAAATCAGTTTCATAGAGCCTATCTCGCAAAACTTCAACTCTTGAAGTAAATGTTTTAGCCATATAAGTTCACATGTAGTGAGGGTCATTGCTCGGTATTCTGCTTCTGCACTTGATCTCGCGACTGCATTCTGCTTTTTACTCTTCCAAGAAATAAGATTGCCCCCAATGAAAACACAATATCCAGAAGTTGACCTCCTATCACCAGGAGATCTTGCCCAGTCTGCATCTGTGTAGGCAACAATGTCTGTGTGGCCTCTGTTCTCATAGATTAGTCCCTTTCCAGGAGACCCCTTGATATATCGTAAGATGCGAACTACTGCATCCCAATGATTATCACAAGGGGAGTTAAGGAACTGACTTACAACACTAACAACAAAGTATATATCTGGTTTGGTCATAGTGGGATAATTCAATTTTCCCACCAACCTCCGATATTTGCCTGTGTCTGAGTATGGCTCCCCCTGATTTGGCATAAGCTTAACATTCGGATCCATAGGAGTATCGACTGGCTTACAATCTAGCATCCCAGTTTCTTCC
The DNA here is from genome assembly GCA_029884605.1 of Ormosia emarginata. Taxonomy (NCBI): domain Eukaryota; kingdom Viridiplantae; phylum Streptophyta; class Magnoliopsida; order Fabales; family Fabaceae; genus Ormosia; species Ormosia emarginata. The sequence continues at coordinate 9,470,048 of JAQQTP010000074.1, forward strand.
AAAATGTCAAGTGCATATTTTCTTTGACAAATGGCAATGCCTGTCTTTGATTAAGCAATTTCGATCCCAAGGAAATATCGTAACCTGTCCAAATCCTTGGTTTGAAAATGTTGGAACAAGTTTTGTTTTAGACCATTGATCCCTTCATGATCATCACCTGTGATTACAATATCATCTACATAGACCACAAGATAAATGAACTTATTAGACAATGAATGTTTATAGAACAGAGAGTGGTCCAACTCACTACAAACCATATCAAACTGCTGTATGACGTTGCTTATCCTCCCAAACCAAGCCCGGGGAGATTGTTTTAGGCCGTATAACGACTTCCTCAGTTTGCAAACAAGACTTGACTCCCCCTAAGCAATAAACCTAGGTGGTTGCTCCATATAAATCTCCTTCAAATCACCATGTAAAAAAGTATTTTTAATATCCAACTGATACAAAGGCCAACAATGCATGGCAGCCAGCGACAAAAAGAGACGAACAGAGGCCATTTTAGCAACTGGAGAGAAAGTATCACCATAATTGAGACCATAAATTTGAGTGTACCCTTTGCCACAAGACAAGCCTTCAATCGATCCACTGTGCCATCGGGACCAACTTTGACAGTGAAAACCCATCGGCAACCAACCGTAGACTTCCTAGGAGGGGACGCAACAAGAGTCCATTTATGGTTAGATTCCAGGGCTGTCATCTCATCAAGCATAGCCTGTCACCACTCGAGATGGGATAGTGCTTCCTAAATAGTTTTAGGAATAGAAATGGACGACTAGGTAGAGACAAAGGCATAATGGAAAGAAGATAAACGATGATAGCTCAAAAAATTATAAATTGGATGAGTATTACGGGAAGAACGAGTACCTTTGCGAAGAGCGATGGGTAAGTCAATTGGAGGCTTGGGGTGGGCCGGAATAGGTGGAGACGCAGGAGCAGAAGGTGAATCACTGGTGTCTGGAACAGGGGCAGCCTCTGGAATCTCAGGACGTGGATGACATTGGTAAGTGAGACGAAACGACTGGATAGGTTACTCTGAGGCCAGTGAATTTTCGGGCATCTGTGGCACAGAAGGAATAGAAATGGGAGAATCAAAAGAGGGAACAGGTAATATCTGAAAGACATATTCTGGAACAACCGGTGAGATAAAATAAGGTGTATCCTTAAAGAAGGTGACATTTGCTGACATGTAAAAACGATGGGTGGACGGAGAATAACATCGGTACCCCTTTTGGATACGAGAATAACCGAGAAAGACACACTTCACAGCACGGGCAGCCAGCTTGTCTAGACTTGAAGCAACATTATGGACAAAATAACAACAACAACAACAACCAAGCCTTTTCCCACTAGGTGGGGTCAAATTTACATGGATGGATCGACAGCCATTTGTGCCCTAATGAACCAAGTCTTGAGAAAAGCCATTCAAATCTAGATCTTTTTTAACCGTTTCACCTATAGTCTTTCTTGGTCTTCCTCTACCTCTAACTATTGGGCTATTCTCCATCCGATCTACTCTTAAAGAGGGTCTTCTCCTTACATGTCCAAACCACCTAAGGCGAGATTCTCCCATCTTTTCCACAATAGGTGCTACCCTGACTTTCTCTCTAATGCATTCAAATAAGGTGCCACACATCCAAAACATCCTCATCTCCGCGACACCGATCTTGTGACATTCAAGTACCATACAACATCATGGGCCTTATACCGACATGCGGTAAAATTTACCTGGGTAAGCTTGAGAGGACTTTCCTATCACAAATAACTCCCTCAAAGCTTGAATCCTATGGTTTACATCTCCTTCTATCTCTCCATCATTTTGTATGATGGATCCAAGATACTTAAACCGTGCAACTTGTGGTATGATATGATCTCCAATTTTTACCGCTAAGTTAGCATTAGCATGTTTCTTCTTGAACTTACATTCCATATCTCCGTCTTACTCGCTTAGGCGAAAGCCATGTTCTTCCAAAGCCCGTCTCCATAACTCTAGCTTCCCGTTTATTTCCTCTCTCGACTCTCCAACTAAGACTATATCATCTGCAAAAAGCATGCGTTTGTGAGACTGGCTCTGGAGCAACATCCAAGACCAAGGTGGACAAAATAGAATAAAAAATAAGTAGAATAAAAAACACGAGGCGGAACAGTATAAAGGGATTCCTTAGGATATAAAAAAGAGTGAGGAATCTGATTATTGAGAATAGAAATGGCATACGATTTATTAAATAACTGGCAGTGAGAACAACATCACTCCAAAATTTTAAAGGGACATTGGCATGTAATAAAAGAGTGCGAGTTGTTTCAACTATATGACGATGTTTGCGCTCAGCTACACCTTTTGTTGAGGTGGGTGAGGACAACTAGATTGATGAATCATACCATGAGAGGCCATGAAAGCATTAAAAGGGGCAGAAAAATATTCTTTTGCATTATCACTACGTAAGACAAGAATAGTCCGACCAAACTGATTGAAAATTTCACTACAAAAATTTTGAAAAACAGTAAACAACTCGGAACGATATTTCATGAAGAATAATCAAGTACATCTTGAGAAATCATCAATGAAAGTAACAAAGTACGTATAGCCTAAGACAAACACGACACGACTAGGACCCCAAACATTAGAATGAACAATATCAATAAGAGACTCTGAATGACTCGTAACCTTGCTTGGAAAGGAAGCCCAGACATGTTTTCCAAGTTAACATGACTCACACTCCAAGGACTATAGATGAGAGAAGTGAGGAATCATTTTCTTGAATTTATTTAGACTCGGATGACCCAAACGACGGTGAAGAAGGCTAGGTGATTCTGTGGCAGCACATATGGTTAAGGACGGAGGCTGTAGATAATAGAGATCACGTGATTCAGATCCTACTCCAATCGTTTGTCCTGTATTCCGGTCCTCAATCAAGAAAGAATTAGAAGTAAAGGTTATGGAACAATTGAGAGATCGAGTAAGTTGACTAATAGAAATTAAATTAAAGGGACATTTTGGTACAAATAAAACTGAATTCAAAGATAGAGAGGGAAGAGGTAAAGCTTGATCAATGCCAGTGGCCGTTGTTTTAGAGCCATCAGCAAGAGTGATATGATGTGGTGTTTTGGGAGAGGATAAGGTGGAAAAGAGGGAAGAATTACTTGTTATATGATCAGAAGCACCAAAATTCAAAATCCAAGAGCCAACAGGAGATGAATGAGAGAGATAAATTGTAGAATTACCAGTATGGGCTATAGTTGCTGAAGATGAGGCTTGTTGGCTAGCCTTAAGTTGAAGTTAGTCCTTGTATTCACTGGCTAAAAAGAGATTCTGATTGTCGCTTCCAAATTCAAATTTCTTATCAGTAGAACCCGATGCTTGGGGCAGTGTTACATTAGCTGTCTTTTTCAGGAAAACCATGCAGAGAATAACACTTGTCTTGAGTATGTCCCGTGCGCTTGCAATAAGAACACTAAGAGCGGAGATGCGTCCCTAATTTGAAACCAACTCTGGATACCAACTTGATATGTTGGAATTGCTTGAGAGAAATCCTCTCAGCACTCATTCAATATACAACAAGTAATTACAAAAGGAATCAATCAATATCTCAAAATAATAGGAGTTTCCTAAACTATAGGGATATAGTTAGCTAAACAGGAAAATCAAAACATGATCCTAATCTAATCATAATCAAATCAGAATATACAATAATCAACAATAGTGATGTATGGGGACTTTCCCGAACCCCCAATCGCACTCTCACAAAATGGTTTGTAACATTCATTGATGATCACACTCGCACTTGTTGGGTCTACTTGTTAAAAGATAAGTTTGAAGTACATTTGGTGTTTATTAACTTTTATGCCATGATCTGAACACAATTTCACACCCAGATTCAAATATTGCGTACTGACAATGGCACGAAATATCTCAACCACACCTTAGGTCTCTTTCAACAACAACAACAACCAAGCCTTTTCCCACTAGATGAGGTCGGCTACATGGAACAAACGACGCCATTGTGCCCTATCATAAACCAAGTCTTCAAAAATGTCATTCAAATCTAAATCTTTTTTAATAGTTTCACTTATAGTCTTTCTTGGTCTCCCTCTACCTCTAGCTATTGGACTATCCTCCACCTGATCTACTCTTCTTACCGGGGCTTCTAAGGGTCTTCTCCTTACATGTCCAAATCACCTAAGGCGAGATTTTACCATCTTTTCCATAATAGGTGCTACCCCTGCTTTCTCTCTAATGCATTCATTCCTAATCCTATCTTGTCTCGTATGGCCACACATCCAGCACAACATCCTTATCTCTGCGACATTGATCTTATGCTTTTGCTGGCTTTTTACCGCCCAACATTCAGTACCATACAACATCGCGGGCCTTATAGCTGTGCGGTAAAATTTACCTTTAAGCTTGAGAGGTACTTTTCTATCACAAATCACTCCTGAAGCACTCTTCCATTTTATCCATTCAGCTTGAATCCTATGATTTACATCTCCTTCTATTTCTCCGTCATTTTGTATGATAGATCCAAGATACCTAAACCTCAGGTCTCTTTCTTCAAGAAAAAGGGATCATTCATCAAAGCTCATGTGTTGACACCCCTCAACAAAATGGGGTTGCCGAACGCAAGAATAGACACATTCTTGAGGTAGCACGAGCCTTAATGCTCACTACCCACATGCCTACAATGTTTTAGGGTGATGCTGTTCTAACAACCACTTACCTTATCAATAGAATACCCAATCATGTTTTGTCCTGTGCTACACCTTTTGACACTCCTCAAATTCTTCCCTACCTCTCGACTGGACTCCAATCTTCCTCTTCGTTTATTTGGCTGCACTACCTTTGTGCATGTCTATCCTCACCAACGCACCAAATTGGATCCTCGGGCCACCAAGTGTGTCTTCCTTGGGTATTCTCCTTCCCAAAAAGGTTACAAGTGCTATGACCCTATTTCCCGTCGTCTCTATATCATCCTGGATGTCACCATTTTCAAGACAACTCCGTTCTATCCCAAGTCTTCCATTTAGGGGGAGAATGTGCGCGAATCTCTGACTTTCAATGGTGACATGTTTTCTCTTGACTTTCCTCTCACCAATCTACCATCCTGCTCCACTTCCTTGCCAATCACAGAAGGAAACTTAAACTCAGGGGGAGAGATAGAACAACAGAATAACAAGGAGACACTAGTCTACTCACGAAGGCCGAAGCCAAATGGTAATGACAAACTCATACTCGAAGCACCAAGAGAGTCAGAACTGGTGGCAGCTCCGAGCATAGTTGAACACTATCTGAGTGCTCCTATGGCATCGATTACACATGAACCTTTGCACCCGTGGCAAAGTTGAACACTATCTGAGTGCTCCTATCCCTGGCAGCCAATCTAGATTGGCCACTTCAACAACTTGACATAAAAAATGCAATCCTAAATGGTGAGCTGGAAGAAGTGTGCATGACATTACCCCTTGGATTCAGTAAGAGGGGCGAGGAGAACAAAGTCTATAAACTGAGAAAGTCCTTATATGGACTCAAACAATCTCCCAGGGCATGGTTTGATAAATTTACAAAGGTGATAAAAGGAGAGGGATACTGCCAAGGACAATCTAACCATACCTTGTTTTTTAAACAAAAAGATGGGAAGAAGACTATTCTAATTGTGTATGTAGATGACATTATCATCACTGGAGATGGCATTGAGGAAATGGAAAGATTGAAGAAAGTTCTAACCACTTAATTTGAAGTAAAGGATTTGGGGCAAATGCGATACTTTCTAGGGATGGAGGTAGCAAGATCAAAGAAGGGAATTAGTGTTTCACATCGAAAATATACTCCTGACCGAAACAGGCATGCTAGGTTGCAAACCAAGCGACACACCTAGCGACACACCTATTGAAGCTAGAAAAAGAACAAAAGATGTTGGGAAGCCAATAGATAGGGAGAGATATCAAAGATTAGTCGGCAAACTAATCTACTTGTCACATACTAGACCAGACATAGCTTTTGCAGTAAATGTAGCAAGTCAGCATATGCAATCTCCAAAAGAAGCACATCAGGAAGTAGTCTTCAAGATCCTAAGATATCTAAATGGATCTCCAGGGAAAGGCTTATTGTTCAAGTGAAGTGAACAAAAGGAAGTGGCAATATTCACTGATGCTGATTGGGTTGGCTCTACAGAGGATAGAAGATCCACAACTGGATACTGCACCTTTGTGTGGGGAAATCTGGTCACTTGGAGAAGCAAGAAACAAAATGTTGTAGCAAGAAGTAGTGCAAAGGTAGAATTTAGAGCTGCTGCTAAGGGAATATGTGAAGGATTATGGTTGCAGAGGTTATTGGAAGAACTACATGTTGAGTTAGAATTACCTATCAAGTTGTACTGTGATAATAAGACAGCTATCAGTATCTCTCTCAACCTTGTCCAACATGACAGAACCAAACATGTGGAAGTTGACAGACACCTTATTAAAGAAAAGGTGGAAGAAGGAACTATTTGCATGACATATGTTCCTACTAAGGAGTAGATTGTAGACACATTCACCAAGGGACTACTTGGACAACTCTTTGAGGATCTCATTGGCAAGTTGGATATGATCAACATCTATCATCCAACTTGAGGGAGAGTGTAGAAAACCCTACAGTTTAGGAGTTGTTGGACGGTGGCTTCTATGGATGGTGGCCTCTTGGCCTTGTTACCACGTTGTTTTTAGTGTTTATTGTTGCTTATTTTCTAGGCTTGATTAGCTTGTTTTCTAGGGACTAGTTTAATGTACAACTACCTATATATTACCTCCATTGTAAACATTCTTGATAATGATGTTGGAAACATATATAATTAGGTGTAATTAGTTGTACAATTGTTAGTCCCACATCATGTAAATTGTGTAATTATTTATTACTTATTGAGTATATATTCAGCCTCTGTTGTGTAGTTGAAACACATGGTTCAGTATATGTCTTTCTTTTTTTCTCTCTCTCAACATGGTATCTAGAGCCTAGAGAAAGGCAACCTTAGAACCGTGCTTACCCGGAGGACCCACTATCCCCCAGTGCCAAAATTTTTTTTTGGCAACCCGTGTCATCACTCCAAGTACCGAATTTCCTCTGCTGTGTTCCATTCCGGCCAATTTCAGCCCCTGTCGCCGCTGCTGACATCCTTTCTGGCCACCACCGCCGACGCTCGGAGTACCGAATTTCCTCTGCTCGGCCCGATGCCTGAAGCGCAGGCCCAGTCACGCGCCTGCACGCGCAATATCAGTGGGCTGCATTTCGCACCCACGCTCCTCTCTCCAGCCGCGCGTGACGGAGCGTCCGGCTGCCTTTTTGGCCGCCGTTTGACCCGCTGTGCTCGACGGCCCCTCCTCCGTTGAGCCCAGTCCTCCACCTCTCCAAACGCATCCTTCAAACGTTTCGTACACCTGCCCATATCAGTTTCAGGTACTGTTCATTGCGTTTTTTGGGTTCTTTGTCATCTGATCCATGGCTTCCTTGAGTCCTATAGATGCTCCGAAGGTGGAACTTGGTGTTTTCACTAATTATATCAGTGTCCATCTCTCTACTGACAAATTGGATGGCACTAATTATGATTCCTGGGCCTCCGACATCAAACTTTGGCTTATCGGTCAAGGGTACGAGGATCATCTCACTACCAAGGTTGATTTTGTGCCTGAGGCCGACCGTCCCAAGTGGAAAAAGATTGATGTTCAATTGTGCAGTGTGCTTAAGTCCACCATCCACTCCTCTTTGAAGCAGATTTTTCGGACTCATTTGACATTTGAATCAGTTTGGGTGCATGCCAAGGTCCTATACACAAATGACACTCAGCACTTGTATGGGGTTTGTCATGATCTTATGAGTCTTATTGCCTTGAGGAGGTTTGATGGCCCTATGTTTGCCTACTTGGGCAAACTTCATGGTCTGAACCGCCCCAACCACTACCCATACAGGTCCCCAGCACCACTGACCGTTTCTTCCACACTTATCACCGCCGACCACAACCTCTAGTGCCCCATGTCCCTCCTCCAGATACTGCTGCTGAGATCATTGCAGACTCTTCTCCGGAACCAACTCCTTTACCAGCTCCGGCACTGCCAGATGACTCTGATCTTCCCATTGCCGTGCGAAAAGGTATCCGGTCTACTTGTAATCTTTCTCCTCATTATATTGATTTAAGTTATCACTGCCTTTCTTCTTTGGACTTTGCTTGTCTTTCTTCCTTGTCTTCTATTTCCATCCCTAAATCTCCAGGTGAAGCCTTATCCCATCCTAGATGGAGACAAGCAATGGTTGATGAAATGAGTGTGCTTCACAACAGTGGTACTTGGGAACTGGTTACTCTTCCTCCAGGGAAATCTGTTGTTGGCTGTCGGTGGATCTATACAGTCAAGATGGGTCCTGATGGTAAAATTGATCGTCTTAAAGCTTGTCTTGTGGCAAAAGGGTACACACAGATCTTCAGCTTAGATTATAGGGATACTCTCTCCTGTGGCTAAAATGGCTTTTGTCCGGTTGTTTTTTGTCCATGACTACCATTCGACACTGGCCTCTTCATTAACTTGACATTAAAAATGCATTCCTGCATGGTGATCTAGAAGAAGAGGTATATATGGAGCAACCTCCTGGATTTGTTGCTCAGGGGGAGTCTTCTAGCCTGGTATGTCGTCTCCACAAGTCTCTTTATGGTCTCAAACAGTCTCCTAGAGCTTGGTTTGGACGATTCAGCACTGTGATTCAGCAATTTGGTATGATTCGGAGTAAAGCAGATCACTCTATGTTTTATCGCCACACAACCCAAGGTTGTATTTATCTGGTCGTGTATGTTGACGACATTTTCATCACTGGAAGTGACCACCATGGCATATGTAAGTTAAAACAACATCTCTCTCTTCACTTTTAGACTAAAGACTTGGGTAAACTTAGATATTTCTTGGGGGTTGAGGTAGCTCAATCTAAGGATGGTATAGTGGTGTCTCAAAGAAAGTATGCTATGGATATCCTTGAAGAAACAGGATTGTTGAATGCCAAGCCGATTGATACTCCCATGGATCCAAATGCCAAACTCCTTCCAAATTAGGGGGAACCTTTATCGGATCCGGGAAAGTATAGGAGATTGGTTGGGAAGTTAAACTACCTCACTGTTACTCGGCTAGACATCTCTTTTGTAGTCAGTGTGGTTAGCCAATTCCTAAACTCTCCTTGTGAGGGCCACTGAGATGCAGTGATACGAATCCTCAAATACATTAAGGGAGCTCTCGGAAGAGGCCTCATTTATGAAGATAAGGGACATACTCAGGTCGTTGGATACCCAGATGCTGACTGGGCAGGTTTTCCTACTGACAGACGATCCACTTCTGGGTATTATGTACTCATTGGAGGCAACCTAGTTTCCTGGAAAAGTGAAAAATAAAATGTTGTTGCAAGATCTAGTGCCGAAACAGAGTACCGAGCTATGACTTCAGTCACTTGTGAACTCATTTGGTTGAAACAACTCCTCAAAGAACTTCAATTTGGTGAGGTTATGAAAATGACACTCATATGTGACAATCAAGTTGCTTTGCATATAGCTTCCAATCCAGTGTTCCATGAAAGGACTAAACATATTGAGGTCGACTGTCATTTTATCAGGGAAAAGATTCTATCAGGCTACATAACCACAAACTTTGTCAACTCAAATCATCAGCTAGCAAATGTCTTCACCAAGTCGCTGAGAGGTGCATGATTTATATGCTCCAGCTTGAGGAGGAGTGTTGGAAACATATATAATTAGGTGTAATTAGTTGTACAACTGTTAGTCTCACATCATGTAAATTGTGTAATTATTTATTACTTATTGAGTATATATTCATCCTCCGTTGTGTAGTTGAAACACACGGTTCAGTACATGTCTTTCTTTTTCTCTCTCTCTCAACAAATGATAATATATATAAAATCAGTTTTCCACACTTTGTGACCATGTGATTAAGAGTTTGATCTTTGCCGTCCCATTCTTCTAATTAAAGTTGAATTTTAGCATAAGGTAGAGTAGACTTGGACATTGTCCATGCTTCAAGCCCGAAGGGCTCTTGCGTAAGCATGAGGGTGTGTGTTAGAGATATAAAAACCAATCTTGGACCTTCACGTAACAGCTTAAGCTTTTAGGTTAGTTAGTCCTTGACACAGAAATTGTCTTTTGAGAGCTTTTGCCTTCAGTATTTCTCTCTCCATGTATATATTGTGAGAAGTATTTATATTCAGACTATTATTTGTTTTAGAAATGAGTGGTTTTTATATATATTTTCCCTTCTTTATATAAAATTTGAGTTGATGAATTAAGAAAGTATCTGAGCATTTATACATATTATATATTGATCAAGAGTCTGGAGTTAATGAAATCTATCTTTGCATTGACATGCATTATCGGTTACTTTGTTGAGCTAAGTATTCCATTTTTTTTTTTTACAGATAATTATTGGTTCACCTAAGAGATGTTATTCTTTTTCTTTATTATTGTTGCTGTTGTTGCATTTGATGTCAAGAGTCAATCAAATAGCTCACATATATGTTCAATTGTTTAATAAATTCTGTATAATCTCAAGGTATGTGCCTACAAAGATGGAGAGGTCATTATTGACACTGCTGCTGGAGTGCTTGGTAAATATGATCCCCGTCCGGTTAAGCCTGATAGCCTTTTTCCAGTGTTCTCTGTTACAAAGGGTATCACAGCAGGAATGATACATTGGCTGGTTGACAATGGGTACGTTATAAGATACTATGACCATAGCGTTTGAACACCCCTGAATTGGTTGCTGTAACTTCTTGTTTATTGGACAAATAAGGTATTCATTTCACATAGAAACTAGTACAAGCTGCGGGGCTGTGCTGAGTTACATGCTATTGAGTATTGCTAGTAAACTGACATCTGTCTAATAGTTTATGCCAAGATAAATTTATGTTATTCATAGTCCTGCCTTGAATTTTACCTTCAAATGATCTTCCAACTTTTTCTTCAGTTTTCTATACTGTCATCAACATTAACTTCTAGTACTTTGCATTTGCTCCTGGCCTTGAAATTTGAATGAAATGTTCCTGGTCACGATAGAATGTATTGCTTGTTGTATGATAAGCTCTCGTGTCTACCCTTAGTGTTAGTATTGTCTTCGGAGAATATGTACAATAAGCTGGTGGTTTGGGTAGGCAATGTCATTCGTATTTGTCATAGATTTTTTTTCTTTTTATATAAAAGAATAAATTTATTAAGACAAAAGAGAAGAAATTACAATAAGTTTGGAGGATAAGGAATCCTCCTTAACATAAGAGCAAAACACACAACCACAAAGAAGAAAAAAGAAAAAACATCAATGGAGCAATGCTGCCCTGTTCCTCAACATATCTGTTAGGGAAACACCCTTACAAAGATGTTGTGCTTTTCACCCAATAGAAGCCAAACGCTTAACCTTATCCTAATCAGCACCAAAGAAACCTCCTTAAAGATATGAGAGTTATGCTGCCACCAAATGCACCAGTTTAGTGTAGATTGCACATTGCTACACAAATTTAGCCTCTTTAGTTGTACCAAAACCATGAAAGCTGATCATAAAAATTGTCCAAGGACCTAGGGCACACCCAATACAACAACAACAACAACAACCAAGCCTTTTCCCACTAGGTGGGGTCGGCTACATGGATCAGACGACGCCATTGTGTCCTATCATGAACCAAGTCTTCAGAAAAGCCATTCAAATCTAGATCTTTTTTAACCGTTTCACCTATAGTCTTTCTTGGTCTTCCTCTACCTCTAGCTATTGGGCTATTCTCCATCTGATCTACTCTTCTTACAGGGGCTTCTAAGGGTCTTCTCCTTACATGTCCAAACCACCTAAGGCGAGATTCTCCCATCTTTTCCACAATAGGTGCTACCCCTACTTTCTCTCTAATGCATTCATTCCTAATCCTATCTTGTCTAGTATGGCCACACATCCAACACAACATCCTCATCTCCGCGACACTGATCTTGTGCTCTTGTTGGCTTTTTACCGCCCAACATTCAGTACCATACAACATTGCGGGCCTTATAGCTGTGCGGTAAAATTTACCCTTAAGCTTGAGAGGCACTTTCCTATCACAAATAACTCCTGAAGCACACCTCCATTTCATCCATCCAACTTGAATCCTATGGTTTACATCTCCTTCTATCTCTCCATCATTTTGTATGATGGATCCAAGATACTTAAACTGTGTAACTTGTGGTATGGTATGATCTCCAATTTTTACCGCTAAGCTAGCATTAGCATGTTTCTTACTGAACTTACATTCCATATACTCCGTCTTACTCCTGCTTAGACGAAAGCCATGTTCTTCCAAAGCCTGTCTCCATAACTCTAGCTTCCAGTTTATTTCCTCTCTCGACTCTCCAACTAAGACTATATCATCTGCAAAAAGCATGCATTGTGGCACTGGCTCTTTGATATGCGCAGTCAGCACATCCAAGACCAAGGTAAAAAGATAAGGACTCAAAGCTGACCCTTGGTGCAGTCCTATAGTTATAGGAAACTCTTCTGTGACCCCACTCGGTGTTCTCACACTGGTTTTAACCTCATCATACATATCTTGGATTGCTCGAATATAGGCAATACGAACTCTTTTCTTCTCCAAAGCCTTCCACAAGACTTCTCTCGGTACCCTATCGTAGGCCAAATAAAGAGTTCCATAGAGAAACAGCCGCAGAGCAAGGAAAGAACAGATGAGGAACCAATTCCAAGTAGGCAACACACATAACACACATATCAAGGGAAAGAGCCTTATGCAGCCCCCCATCCTGCAGCATGTCATTATTATTTATTCTATTAAGCATTGCTGTCCAAATAAAAGACTTGACCTTACTTGAAAATAAGAAACAACAATAAAACAACTGATTATAGCTGAATTACTCAAGTGAATTTCACTCAGCATACAGGTATTTATATACATGAGAAATTAATTACAACTTCTATTTACAAGAAGAATAATTAAAGACTTAAACCATTCCCCATGACACTATTGTTTCCAAAGCTAAGTATCATATTTCCCATGCTAACTAATTCAATATTCAACACTCCCCCTCAAGCTAGAGCATATAAATCATATGCACCAAGCTTGTTACATATGAACTGTACCCGAGGACCCCTAAGAGATTTAGTGAAAATATCTGCAAGCTGATTATTAGAGCTGACAGAGGCAGTCAGTACTTCTCCACTTTGTATCTTCTCTCTCACAAAATGACAATCAATTTCTATGTGTTTGGTCCTCTCATGAAACACCGGGTTTGAAGCGATATGTAGGGCTGCCTGATTATCACATATAAGCTCCATCTTACTTGGTTCACACAATTTGAGTTCATTGATTAATTGTTTCTGCCATATTAGCTCACATGTTGCAAGTGCCATAGCACGATACTTTACTTCTGCACACGATCTTGCCACAACACTTTGTTTCTTACTTTTCCAGGATATTAGGTTTCCACCAAAAAGAACACAATAACTTGATGTAGAATGTCTACCGAATGGAGAACTTGCCCAATTTGCATCTGTGTATTCCACAATCTGACTATGTCCTTTATCTTCATACAATTGGGCCTTTTCCTGGAGCCCCTTTGATATGTCTAAGAACTCTAATGGCTGCATCCCAATGTCCTTCACATGTTGAGTCAAGAAATTGATTAAGGATGCCTATAGCAAAGGATATATCTGGTCGGGTAACAGTCAAATAATTTAATCGGTCAATCAACCTGCGATATTTGGCTGGATCAGATAATGGTTCTCCTTGATCTAGACTGAGTTTGGCATTGGGATCCATTGGTGTATTTATTCGCCTAGAATCCAACATTCTAGTTTCCTTGAGAATGTCTAATGCATATTTTTTCTGCGAGACACAAATCCCTGCATTAGATTGTGCCACTTCTATTCCTAGGAAATATTTCAACCTTCCAAGATCCGTAGCCTAAAAGTAATAAATAGGTATTGTTTTAACTTCACAATTCCTTCTTGATCATCTCCAGTGATAACAATATCATCGACATAAACAATCAGATATATGGAAGTTCCAGAAGAGGAATGATGATAGAAAACTGAGTGATTGGCCTCACTGCGAACCAAAATTTGATATAACAGTACTGAATCTACCAAACCAAGCTCGAGGAGACTGTTTCAAGCCATATAAAGATTTGCGCAAATGACAGACCAAGCCAGACTCCCCCTGAGCAACAAACCCCAGAGGTTGCTCCGTGTACACTTCTTGGAGATCACCATGTAAGAATGCATTCTTAATATCAAGTTGATAAAGTGGCTAGTGGCGGATGGCTGCCATAGAAAAGAAAAGGCGAATTGATGCCATCTTTGCAATTGAAGAGAAAGTATCACCATAATCAAGGCCAAAAATTTGAGTGATACCTTTAGTAACAAGACGAACTTTCAATCTATCGACAGCTCCATCAAGTCCCACCTTAACTGTGTAAATCCACCGACAACATATAGTAGATTTGCCAAGTGACAATGGAACAAGTTCCCAAGTACCATTGGCATGTAATGCAGACATCTCTTCTAACATTGCCTGGTGCCAGCCTGGATGGAAGAGGGCTTTGACTGTTGTTTTTGGTATAGTCACAGAAGACAAAGAAGAGGTAAAAGCATAATGGGAAGAAGACAAGCGATGATAACCCAAAATTATAAATGGGATGAGGATTGCGAGTAGAACGAGTACCTTTTCGGATAATAGTGGGAGGACTGGAGATAACTGTTGGAAACATATGTAATTAGTAGTATAACTGTTAGTCCCACATCATATAAATTGTGTAATTATTTATTACTTATTGAGTATATATTCAGCCTCCGTTATAGCTAAAACACACGGTTCAGTACATGTTTTTCTTTTTCTCTCTCTCTCAACATGGTATCTAGAGCCTAGAGAAAGGCAACCCTAGAACCGTGCCTACCCAGAGGACCCACTGTCCCCCGGTGCCAAAATTTTTTTTCGGCAACCCGTGTCATTACTCCGGGTACTAGATCTCCTCTGTCGTGTTCCATTCCGGCCAGTTTTAGCCCCTTCCGCCGCCGCTGACGTCCTTTCCAGCCACCGCTGCCGATGTCCTTTCCAGCCACTGCCACCACCCCTCAAAGCGCATACCTTTGCTCAGCCCGATCCCCGAAGTGCAAGCCCAGCAAGTTCAATGGGCTGTGTTTCGCACCCACGCACCTCTCTCCAGCCATGCGTGATTGCGCGTTCGACCACCTTTCTGGCCGCCGTTTGCCCCACCGTGCTCGCCGACCTCTCCTCTGTTGAGCCCAGTCCTCCACCTCAAACTTTGTCAACTCAAATAATTAGCTAGCAGATGTCTTCACCAAGTCCCTGAGAGGTCCACGAATAAGTTATTTGTGTAACAAGCTTGATGCATATGATTTATATGCTTCAGCTTGAGGGGGAGTGTTGGAAACATATGTAATTAGGTGTAATTAGTAGTACAACTATTAGTCCCACATCATGTAAATTGTGTAATTATTTATTACTTATTGAGTATATATTCAGTCTCCGTTGTGTAGTTGAAACACATGGTTCAGTACATGTCTTTCTTTTTCTTTCTCTCTCAACAATAACATCCGGAGCAGGATCTAAGGAGGGTTTAGCCACTGGTTCTGGTTGTGAATCAGCAGGGATTGCATCTGGACCATTAGTCGTACAAGGTCGACGATGATAAACTTGGAGAGGTTTATCTGCAAGGACAGATGGGGTAGAAGTCGGAGTAGTGACAGGAGGTCCGTCTACGTAAGGAACAAGTAAAACCTCAGTGACAGGATGAGAGATAATATTAGATATAGAGAAAAAATGAGTATTTTCAAGGAAGGTAACTTCTGCAGACACAATAAAACGGTTAAGTTCAAGGGAATAACATCGATATCCTTTTTGGAATCTAGTATATCCCAAGAAGACAGACTTAATAGAACGAGCAGTTAACTTATATTTCCCTAGTGTAAGATCATGAACAAAACAAGTACAACCAAATATGCGTAGTGGAAGAGAGAAAATAGGCTCATGAGGAAATTAAATCGAATGAGGGATTTGATTTTGCAAGACAGTGGAGGTCATACAACTAATAAGATAGCACGCAGTAAGGATAGCCTCACTCCAAAACCGAAAGGGAACATGAGTATGAATAAGCAGAGTGCGAGCGGTTTCTAGTAAGTGGCGGTGTTTACGCTCAACAACTCCATTTTGTTGTGGTGTGTGTGGACAAGAAGACTGATGGAGAATACCCTGCGAAGCCATAAAAGATGAAAAAGATGCAGAAAAATATTCACGAGCATTATCACTATGCTAAATTTTAATAGAAGTATTGAGCTGTATGAATTTTTGAACAAAAGGATTTGAATATAGAAAACAATTTAGATCTTTCTTTCATTAAATATAACCAAGTACAATGAGAATAGTTATCAATAAAGGTAACAAAGTAACAAAAACCTTGACAAGAAGGAACACGACTTGGACCCCAAACATCTAAATGAATAATGACAAATGGAGACACAGCTCTTATTGACACAATTAGAAAAAGAAGTGCAAACATGTTTTCCTAATTGATAGGACTCACAAAGTTATTAAGACTCGATAGACTAGGAACATGCTTCTACTCCCAATTTTGGAGACTCAACAGAAGCACAAGATACTGATGAACTTGGTACGGTCAGTCAATACAGTCCTTGAGATTCACATCCAGTACCAATCGTATGTCTCATTCCCCGATCTTGCACAATAACGAAATTAGAAAAAAAAGGTAACAGAACAATTAAGTGAACGAGTAAGTTGGCTAACAAAAATTAAATTAAAAGGACAGTTAGGCATATAGAGAACAGATTTTGAAGGTAATGTGGGAAGAGGATTAGCTTGACTTATCCCTTTAGCACAAATTTTAGAACCATCAGCCAAAGTAATGGATGGAAGAATGGCAGGTTGTTCAAGTTTAGAAAGGACAGAAGAAGTACCAGAAATGTGATCAGAAGCACCTAAATCAAGGACCCATGGTCCAAGAGAGGAAGAATGAGAAATACAGGCAACAAGATTACCAGAATGTGCAACTGAAGCAATGGGAGTAGAAGCCTGCTTAGATACTTGGTACTTGAGAAACTCATTATAGTCATTTCCTAAAACATAAATACCATGTGTTTCCTGTGGGTTGGAAGGAGCTTCAAAAGTCTCATCAGATTGTACCACATTAGCAACCTTTGGAGGACAACCATGAAGTGCATAACACTGGTCTTAGGTATGGCCCACTCGATGGCAATAGGTACAAGTTAGCATGTACAGCTGTGTATACAATTATTATATAATATTCTGTATTAATTACATTCCTTATTTAGATAGGAATTAATAGGATATTAGCTGTCAGGTTTATTGCATAGTTGACCTTCCTAGAATATGTGTTGTTTAATATGTATAAATATACCTTTGAGATCAATAAAATATTATTCAGTCATACATTCAATTTGGTACTAGAAGAAAAGGAAACCTTTTTCCACTGCTGCTATTCTTCTCTTGGCTGAACTCTAGCCGTCTTCTTCCTTTGTTTTCTTCTATATCATGGCTGAGGCAACAAAGGCTGTTATTTCTTCTATATCATGGCTGAGGCAACAGAGGCCGTTATTTCTAACAAGAAGCCTCCATCCATGGTGACCTTTCACGAAACTTCCTCTCCAACAATTTCCGTTAAGTTGGAAGGTACTAACTATCGTGTCTGGGCACAAATTATGGAGATGCAAATTGTTGGCAGAAGGAAGAAGGGATATCTCACTGGAAGGAAGGTTGCACCTGCAGAAGATGATCCCAGCTATGATGAATGGGAGGCTGAAGACTCGCTGGTCAAATCATAGCTCATCAATTCCATGACCGAAAAGTTGATGGCACATTTTGTGCAGTATGGAATAGCTAAGGCGGTGTGGGATGCAGTCAAGAGGAGCTACCTCGACGTCTCAGATTCCTCTCAAGTGTACGAACTGATGAAGAAATCATTTCAATCACGCCAAGGCGGTCGATCTCTTGCAGAGTATTACAATGAGTTGAACTCCATCTTTCTGGAACTTGATTACCGTAGGCCTAATGATATGAAGTGTCCAACTTGTTGATTATGATTTGATTCTGATTTGATTTTGTATATTCTGACATGATCTTTTAGATAGGATTATATAGGATTCGTTTTTTATTTTTCTGTCAGGTTTTCTCCTATTCACTTCTGTAATTACTTGTTTATAGAATGTATGAATATTATTCCTTGAATTATTGTGTACAGAGAAGGTTACAATATATAGGCTAATGCTATTGATTGCTATCCTAAAAATAAGGGAGAAAAATCAGCCCTAATAAAAACAAGAATAAAATCATATCTGTACATATCTGATATTAATGCTGATATATTACAACACTCCCCCTCAAGCTGGTGAGTGAATATCTATCATTCCCAGATTGCAAGTAAGACTTTGAAATCGCTCTGTGGGAAGCCCCTTGGTGAAAACATCTGCTAATTGGTGCTCTGAAGGGACGTACTCTGTAGTTATAAGGCCATCATCTAATTTTTCCTTCATAAAATAGCGGTCAATCTTTATATGCTTTGTCCGATCATGTTGAACCGAGTTGTGAGCAATGCTGATTGCAGACTTATTATCACACAGTAACCTCATAGGAGCTTAGTACTTTATTCTGAGATCATCTAGTATGATTCTCATCCATAACAGTTCACAAATTCCTTGTGCCATAGCTCGAAATTCAGCCTCTGCACTTGACCTTGCAACAACATTCTGTTTCTTACTTCTCCAAGTCACCAAGTTTCCTCCTAAAAACATGCAGTAACCTGAGGTAGACCGCCTGTCTACAACTGACCCGGCATAATCTGCATCTGTATAGGTTTCAATGGTCAATTTTTGTTCTCTCCGAAATAGAAGTCCTCTTCCCGGGCTTGTCTTCAAATACTGGAGAATTCTATTCACAACTAGCATATGTCTCTCACGAGGATCATGCATGAACTGGCTAACCACACTGACAGCATAGGCCATGTCTGGTCTGGTGTGAGACAAATATATCAGTTTTCCCACAAGTCTCTGATATTGTGCCTTATCCATCCTTGGGCTCTCCTCATTGTTTCCAATCCTGTGGTTTTGTTCAATAGGTGCCCCTGTGGTTTGCAACCTAGCTTACCTGTTTCCTTAAGAAGATCCAAGACATATTTCCTTTGGGAAATAAAGATGCCTTGTTTGGAGTAGGCAACCTCTATCCCAAGGAAGTACTTTAGCTTCCCCAAGTCCTTCATTTCAAACTGTGCAGCTAGTTTTTCTTTTAGGACCTGTTTCTCAACCTCATCATCACCGGCAATGATCATGTCATCAACATAAACCAGAAGAAGTGTAAGCTTGCCTTCTTTGGAATGTTTTATAAAGAGGGTATGATCTCCCTGGCTCTGCCTATAACCTAAGGACACCATAGCATTGGTGAACCTCCCAAACCAAGCACGAGGAGACTGCTTGAGTCCATATAAGGCCTTCCTTAACTTGCACACCATATTCCCTCCACTGGTAGGTCCATATCCTGGTGAGATGTCCATATATACTTCCTCTTCCAAATTTCCATGGAGAAAAGCATTTTTAACATCAAATTGGTGCAAGTCCCATCCAAAGTGTGCTACTGGGGCAAATGTTTCCTCATAATCAATCTCATATGTCTGAGTGTACCCTTTTGCAACCAACCTTGCTTTATACCGGTCTAGTGTACCATCATACCGATATTTTACTGTGTAAATCCATCTGCACCCAACTATCCTTTTATCCTTCGACTTCTCAACAATTTCCCAAGTCTCATTCTTGTTTAAAGCACTCATTTCTTCATGCATGGCTTGAACCCAATTCTTATCCATTAATGCTTCTTGTACTGAAGTGGGGACTCTGGTAGAATTAATTGCTGAAATAAAACTCCGATGCTGTACTGATAGGTTTTTAGTGGACACAAACTGAGATATAGGATATTTTGCACAAGTTCTTCTGGCTTTTCTTAAGGCTATTGGCAAGTCATCAGGGTTAGGTTCACAAATATCATGTAAAGAACTATTCAAAGGCTCAGAACTAGGAATGCTTACCTCTGGTTCGGGCAACTAAAGTTGCTGTTGGACCAGGTTGGGTTTTTTCCGATAATACACCTGCTTGTATCGATCTATAGGAACAAATACTGATTCTTTAGGTGTCTCTGAAGTACCAGAAGATGATGCCACATCCTTCATCAGAGGAGGGACAGATGACTCAATAGATTCAGCCAGAAGAGGAACAAAAGATGACTCAAGAGACTCAGCTTCTTGACCACTCTCCCCCTGAAGCTGAGGACGAAGGTGAAAAGACTCGGATTCATGAAAAGTGACATCCATGGAGACAAAGACATGACGACTTTGGGGATGATAACATTTGTACCCCTTTTTGTCTGGTGCATACCCTATGAAGATACATTTGACAGCCCTAGGATCCAACTTACCACAATATTGACTATGGATATGAACAAAGGCAACACAACCAAAGACACGACACAGGAGATTCTTCATGGTAGGAACGGAAGGGAAGAAGGAAGTCATGAGTTGCACAAGACTCAGACCATCCAAGACATGGGAGGGCAATCTGTTTATCAAGTATGCGGCAGTTAAGACAGCTTCTCCCCAATAAGACTTAGGGACAGATATTTGGAATAGAAGAGCCCTTGCAATTTCTAGGAAATGACGGTTCTTCCTTTCTGCAACCCCATTTTATTGGGGGATATCAACACAAGTAAACTCATGTAACACACCATGTTCTTTATTGAATTTTGTGAAATGTTGATTCATATATTCCTTGCCATTATCAGATCGTAACCGCTTTATAGATTTTCCAAACTGGGTTTGGACCATGCGATAGAAATTCAAGAATATTTGAAACACTTTAGATTTATCCTTCATAAGAAATATCCATGTGACCCTAGTGCAGTCATCAATAAATGAAACAAACCATTTTGCACCAGATATATTAGAATTAGAGAAAGGGCCCCACACATCAGAATGAATAAGATCAAAAGGTTCAATACTTTTATTATTACTTGGAGAAAAAGTTGTGCGATGGTGTTTCGCAAACTGACAAACATCACAAAGAAAAGACTCAACAGACTCATTTTTAAACAATTGTGGAAATAATGACCTAATAAGACTGAAAGGAGGATGACCAAAGCGTTTGTGGTAAAGCCATATTTGAGATGCAGCAGAATCTGAACTTGTCGCATGACTGGATGTGGACACCGTCTGACTAGTACTACCATGAATCCGATGTAGAACATATAACCCTCCCTGTTCCTTAGCAACTCCAATCGTCCTCCCCGAGGTAAGATCCTGAAACACACAATGAGAGGGAATGAAGGTCACTATACAGTTTAAATCTGTGGTAAGCTTATGAATAGAAATAAGGTTATTTGACAAATGAGGGACATGAAGCACATTATGTAAAGGAAGGGAAGGTTGAAGTGAAATAGTACCACATCCTGAAACAGGGACATGGGAGCCACTAGCAACCGTGATGTGATGCTTACCAGATAATTTAGAGTAAGCGGAAAAATATGAGGGATGAGGGGTCATATGATCAGTAGCACCAGAGTCAATAATCCAGAGATCCTCAGATACAGTACTAGAAACATTAAAGGAAAAAGAACTTAAATTCTTACCAGTCATGGTTAGAGAACAAGTGCCAGAAGGCTTACTCATAGAATCCAAGCGAGTGCGCAAACGATCCAACTCGGCTTTACTAAGCGTCGGAATTGCCTCCCCAGATGGTGGTGCAGATACCTCTTCACCCTCAATAACCAAGTCGGACACTGTTTGATTAACTTGCCTTTGTTGACTGCCTTTAAAACCTCCAGAGCGTCCAAGAACCTTGTCTCTGCCATGGAGTTTAAAACAAGTGTTCTTAGTGTGACCAGACTTCTTGCAAAAAGGACACCAGCGCTCGTCACGTTTGGCGGATGACTTCCAAGAGGATGATCCAGGCCTTTCAGATGATAACCCACCAATAGGACCTTTGCCGGTGGCCAAAGCAGAGCCATCACTTGAATTACCATTATTCAACATGACAGCTCGACGACTCTCTTCCCCCCTAACTGTGTAGAACACCTCGGAGAGAGAAGGAAGCTTGTCCTTAACTAAAATCTAAACCCGAATAGGATCATACTCAAAATTCAACCCAGAGAGAAACTTAAAGACCCATCCACGCTCAATAAACTTGGTTAAAGTAGCAGAATCCGCAGTGCATTTCATCTTTAAATCCTGGTTTTGATCCAACTCAATCCATAAACCATTGAGAGTACCATAATAATCAGTGACAGAAAGAGATCCTTGCTTGGTATTAAAAATTGTGTTTTCTAATTCATAACACGCAACAATATCTTGTTTCATAGAATATGTTTGACTCAAACTATCCCAAATTTCACGTGCAGAAGTAAAAAACATACAATTCTTACTGATATCTGGTGTCATAGAGTTTCATAGCCAAGTCATAATCAAAGAATCTTCATCATCCCAAATTCCAAACTGTGGGTCATCAGCCTTCGGAGGATCCCCAACAATGTGTGACAACTTCCGACGACCCTTGAGAGTGGTGCGAATAACCTGGGCCCATTGGAGATAATTCTTACCATTGAGGTGATAAGAAGAGTGTAAAACAGGAAGATCATGGGGATTCAGTGCTTCAACGGCAACCTGAGGCGTTGTAGTGATGGTGGAGGACTGGGTGTCTACTGTAGACATTCCGGTTGGACCCGAAAATAGTCAGAAAGGAACGGGGAGGAGCCGACGAGCAGAACGGAGGTGGTCGCGTGGTGAACGGCGGCATGGAGGGCGGCGCGTGGCTCTCACACGCGTACAGTGCGGCGGGGCGTGGACTGCGCATGGCGGCGCTTGGCTGGTCGGTTTGGGGTGAGCTTTTCGGAGATGACCGAAAAAACGCCGACAAGCAGGCCGGCGAGGGCGGTGAGGCAAAAAACGACGGCGGCAGGTGGCGGGTGGTGGTTTGAAGACTCTAGGAGACAACAATAAGGCTGCCCAACGAAAGGAAAAACAAAGGCAAGCCCTAGGAACGACCTAGGTTGCTGATACCATGTAGAATGTATGAATATTATTCCTTGAATTATTGTGTACAGAGATGGTTACAATATATAGGCTAATGTTATTGATTGCTATCCTAAAAATAAGGGAGAAAAATCAACCCTAATAAAAGCAAGAATAAAATCATATCTGTACATATCTGATATTAATGTTGATATATTACAACACAAGTACATCCTCTATATACTGAATGAGTGCTAAGAGGTTCTCCCTCAAGCAATTCCAACATATCAAGTTGGTATCCAGAGCCAGCCTCAATCCAGGGACGTCTCTGCTCCCTGTTCAAGTTCTACGAGTCTCAAACCAGGGACGTTTCTGGTCTCTGTTCAAGTTCTACGTCACTGTCAAGACTAGAACTCTAACTTCCGGACCCTCCACCACCAAGGTGAGGCCACAAATCTTCTCAGAAGTCACTGGCCGAACATCCCTATGAGCAGCTCGTCGGAGATCCCTGCCACGCGCGGCTTCTTTCTTGACTGTTCGACGGCACGTGCAGGCCACGCGCCACCGTGCTGGACTCCATTTGACCCCCTGTTTCTTCCGTTCTGATCGTCGGCGCCTTCTTTGTCCGTTCTGGTGGTCGGTTGTCCGTGGGTCTATTGAACTCGTGGGTCTTCTTCATTTTCTCTCACTCTGTGTGTGACTTTCAGCAAAGTTCCTCCATATTCCACTTTCACCAAAGTTCCTCCCGAGTCAATCTCTGCGGTCCTTCCGGTTCCTCTTGTCCCTGTCACTGTCGAGTCTGAACTGCCCCAACCACTACCCATACAGGTCCCCAGCACCACTAACCGTTTCTTCCACACTTATCACCGCCGACCACAACCTCCAGTGCCCCATGTCCCTCCTCCAGATATTGTTGCTAAGATCATTGCGGACTCTTCTCCGGAACCAACTCCTTTACCAACTTCGGCACTGCCAGATGACTCTGATCTTCCCATTGCCGTGCAAAAAGGTATCCGGTCTACTCGTAATCCTTCTCCTCATTATATTGCTTTAAGTTATCACCGCCTTTCTTCTTTGCACTTTGCTTGTCTTTCTTCCTTGTCTTCTGTTTCCATCCCTAAATCTCCAGGTGAAGCCTTATCCCATCCCGGATGGAGACAAGCAATGGTTGATGAAATGAGTGCGCTTCACAACAGTGGTACTTGGGCACTAGTTACTCTTCCTCCAGGGAAATCTGTTGTTGGCTGTCGGTGGATCTATACAGTCATGATGGGTCCTGATGGTAAAATTGATCGTCTCAAGGCTCGTCTTGTGGTAAAAGGATACACAGATCTTCGGCTTAGATTATGGGGATACTTTCTCTCTTGTGCCTAAAATGGCTTCTGTCCGATTGTTTTTGTCCATGGCTGCCATTCGACACTGGCCTCTTCATCAACTTGACATTAAAAATGCATTCCTGCATGGTGATCTAGAAGAAGAGGTAGATATGGAGTAACCTCCTGGATTTATTGCTCAGGGGGAGTCTTATAACCTGGTATGTCGTCTCCACAAGTCTCTTTATGGTCTCAAACAGTCTCTTAGAGCTTGGTTTGGACGATTCAGCATTGTGATTCAACAATTTGGTATGATTTGGAGTGAAGCAGATCACTCTGTGTTTTATCGCCACACTGCCCAAGGTTGTATTTATCTAGTCGTGTATGTTGACGACGTTGTCATCACTGGAAGTGACCACCATGGCATATGTAAGTTAAAACAACATCTCTCTCTTCACTTTTAGACTAAAGACTTAGGTAAACTTCGATATTTCTTGGGGGTTGAGGTAGCTCAATCTAAGGATGGTATAGTGGTGTCTCAAAGAAAGTATGTTATGGATATCCTTGAAGAAATAGGATTGTTGAATGCCAAGCCGATTGATACTCCCATGGATCCAAATGCCAAACTCCTACCAAATCAGGGGGAACCTCTATCAGATCCGAGAAAGTATAGGGGATTGGTTGGGAAGTTAAACTACCTCACTGTTACTTGGCCTGACATCTCTTTTGCAGTCAGTGTGGTTAGCCAATTCCTAAACTCTCCTTGTGACGGCCACTGGGATGCAGTGATACGAATCCTTAAATACATTAAGGGAGCTCCCGGAAGAGGCCTCATCTATGAAGATATGGGGCATACTCAAGTCGTTGGATACTCAGATGCTGACTGGGCAGGTTCTCCTACTGACAGACGGTCCACTTCTGGGTATTGTGTACTCATTGGAGGCAACCTAGTTTCCTGAAAAAGTAAGAAACAAAATGTAGTTGTAAGATCTAGTGCCGAAGCAGAATACCGAGCTATGACTTCAGTCACTTGTGAACTCATTTGGTTGAAACAACTCCTCAAAGAACTTCAATTTGGTGAGGTTATAAAAATGACACTCATGTGTGACAATTAAGTTGCTTTGCATATAGCTTCCAATCCAGTGTTCCATGAAAGGACTAAACATATTGAGGTCGACTGTCATTTCATCAGGGAAAAGATTCTATCAAGCGACATAACCACAAACTTTGTTATCTCCAATGATCAGTTAGCAGATGTCTTCACCAAGTCCCTGAGAGGTGCACAAATAAGTTATTTGTGTAACAAGCTTGGTGCATATGATTTATATGCTCCATCTTGAAGGGGAGTGTCGGAAACATATATAATTAGGTGTAATTAGTTGTACAATTGTTAGTCCCACATCATGTAAATTATGTAATTATTTATTACTTATTGAGTATATATTCAGCCTCCATTGTGTAGTTGAAACACACGGTTCAGTACATGTCTTTCTTTTTCACTCTCTCTCTCAACAACTACCATCCTCCTACTGGAAAATACCATGTTTCCATGGATGTTCAATTCTGTGAATCTGAATCCTATTTTTCTGGGGATGTATCCTTTGTTCCTCTTCAGGGGGAGCTTAATAGTAAGGAAGAGGAAAGATTATGGCTAGAGGAAAAGAGGTTCTGGAGTTCTAAGAGTCAGGGGGAGTCTCTTGATAATCCTAAATATATTGAGGCTGAATCTGAACCCACTAAAGAAAGGATGGATAGACCTGATAACTTGTTCTTCAAACACAGCTATGTAAGGAGGAACAAGGATGCTGCTGTAATATTCCCTCCAAGCTCCAATGCCGCTCTCAGTAACACTACCATGCCATCGGATGACTCTTCTGAGACAGATTCTGAGGTACATTCTTCTTTGCCTTCCTTGATCCCAGAAATTCCTATATTGAATCCACATGTTGAAGATCTGGGTAAGAGATATCCTTTTCGTGAACGGAAAGCACCTGATAGGTTGGGTTTCTCGAACTCATCCTCTAATATTGTCTATCCTATCACTGATTTTGTGTCTTACCATCGTCTGTCCAAACCTCATCTTACCTTTGCTCTTCAGCTATCCTCTGTATATGTTCCTAGTGATTTTCAGGAAGCCCTTGAAGATCCTAAGTGGAAATCAACCATGATAGAGGAAATAAAGGCTCTCCAGAAAAATTCTACTTGGGAGATGGTCGAACTTCCTAGGGATAAGAAGACAATTGGATGTAAGTGGGTGTTTTCTGTGAAGTACAAGGCAGATGGAACAATTGACAATTACAAAGCTAGATTGGTTGCCAAGAGATACATTCAGACTTATGGGATTGACTATCAAGAGACCTTTGCTCCCGTGGCAAAAATGAATACTGTGAGAGTTATACAATCTCTTGCAATTAATCTAGATTGGCCATTAAAGCAATTTGATGTGAAGAATGTCTTTCTACACGGTGACCTTTTGGAAGAAGTGTATATGGATCCTCTTCTTGGATTTACACCAAAAGGAAGTAAAGTATGCAAGTTGAAGAAGGCTCTTTATGGTTTGAAACAGTCACCGAGGGCATGGTTTGGCAGATTGAGTTGCTCTATGAAACAATATGGCTTCAAGCAAACTATGGCAGATCACACTCTATTTTATAAAAGAGAAGGGGATGATATTACTTTGCTCATTGTGTACGTTGTTGACATGATAGTCACAGGCAGCAACCAAAATGAAATAGAGGAGCTTCAAAACTACTTGTCTAAGGAATTCGAGATGAAGGACTTGGGTGTTTTCAAATACTTCTTGGGCATTGAAGTATCTCAATCTAAGCATGGACTCTTTTTCTCTCAATGAAAATACGTATTAGATCTCTTGACTGAAATAGGGAACTCAGCTTGTCAACCTGTTGATACACCTATTGAGGTAAATCATGGCTTAAGCATCTACCCTGATCAAACTCCAACAAACAAAGAGAGTTACCAGAAGCTGGTGGGAAAACTGATCTATCTAACTCACACTAGACCTGACTTATCATATATAGTCAGTGTCGTGAGTCAATTCATGCACAATCCAAGTGATTGACACATGGGTGCAGTGAATCGTATTTTGGCTTATCTCAAGTCTTCTCCAGGAAAAGGTATAATGTTCACCAAACAGAATCATCTGGACATAGTGGGTTACACGGATTCAGATTTTGCTGGATCAAGGTTGGATAGAAAGTCTACATCAGGGTATGTATCATTTGTGGGGGGAAATCTAGTGTCATGGAGAAGCAAGAAACAGAATGCGGTGTCACTATCTAGTGCAGAAGATGAATATCGAGCCCTTCATCATGCAACTACAGAGCTTACCTGGCTGAATATTCTCCTAGGAACTCTCGGGTTTGGTTCAACACAGCCTATGACACTCTTCTGTGATAACACAACAACTATTAACATTGCAAATAATTCAATACAACATGATCGGACTAAGCATATCGAGTTGGACAGAAACTACATCAAGGATAACCTAGACTCAGGGAAGATAAAGGTTCCCTACATCAAAAGTGTAGATCAGCTAGCTGATATGATGACTTATGCTGTTCCTAGTAATCGACTCTATGCAACATTATCCAAGTTGGGTATGTGTGATATCTATGCACCAACTTGAGGGGGAGAGTTAGCATGTACAGCTGTGTATACAGTTATTGTATAATATTTTGTATTAATTACATTCCTTATTTAGATAAGAATTAATAGGATATTAGCTGTCAGGTTTATTGCATAGTTGACCTTCCTAGAATAGGTGGTGTTTAATCTGTATAAATATACCTTTGAGATCAATAAAATATTATTCAGTCATACTTTCAATTGTACAAGTGAGTTGTGAAGCAAGATTATGACGACTGTTACGACGACCACGACCACTTCCATGTCCTCCTCGAGTGGAAACCTGAGAAGAGGATTGGGATGCTAATGCGACATGATCAACATTGCTAGCTTCAAGGTGAGGGGCCTGATTGCAGAAGTCATGCAAAGACATTTTCAATGGAGGGAATAGGTGTGGTGCCCAAGATTTGTTTCCGAAGAGATTCAAGTTCTGTTGGAAGCCCCAACAGAGTAATTATCAAAAATAGCTTTTGTTGAGCACTATGAGCATTAGCATCAGCAACATAGGGAAACAAGTTTGAATATTCCTTCATAACAGCTTCTACAGCTCCAACATATGATTCCATATCTGTACCCTCAAGCTTTGAACTATGCATCTTTTGGATAACGTTATACATCCTTGCAATATCATTTGAATACAAGGATTTAGCACGATCCCATACCTTTTTGCATGTCTTGTATGCCCGAAACATTGAGATTTACTTTGGATCAATAGAATGCCACATCAGATTACATAATTGGGCATCAACTTTCTTCCAAGTTACTCGATCAGCTGCTGGAATATCATCTTCTTTCTTAGAAAGATGATCTTCATATCCTTGGCCCATGAACCAAAGTTCCACAAAATCAGCCCATGCTAGATAATTCTTACCACCCGTCAACTTTTCAGTAGTCATAGTAGTACTTCCAGAAACAACAAAGGTCAGTACAAGTGATTTCTCACCATTGGAGGATGTTAACTCTGATTCTGACATGCTGGAACAGCAATTAAGAGGCTGGGTAGAGGTTTAGAAAGGCCGAAAATAACCTGGAATGGAAAATTCTGGCTGAAAAAATGTGTGGGTGACGGCGTGTAAAGTTCACACGCTCCAGAATAGTGGCGCGTGAGGACCACGCTCCACTGGGAAGATGGCGCGTGACACGGCTTCTGGCGATGGCGTTGACGGGGCTGTCCGGGCGAAGACTACTGAACACGAGGTTGGTTTTTAATGGGTCTAGGTTGAGAATGAGTAACGGTAAAAAACAGACCTGAAAATTCAAGAGAAAATTCAAAATTCTTCTTTTATACCTATGTAGACTTAGCAAAACTGCATGTTTTATGCATTCATTCAGACTTTAATCATCTGTTGGAGTGTTATTTATGTGATTTCACTTATAATAGATTTCCTCTACATTGTTTGTGTTCAGAGCTTTGCTAAACCTGAAATAAATAACTGTCTGCTTATTATCTTGCAGAAAACTAAACCTTGAAGAGAATGTCACAAATATTTGGCCAGCATTTGGATCAAATGGGAAGGATGTCATAAAGGTCAAATATTGATATTTTATCCCAACTGAAGTTCTGAAGCTATTATTTTTAAGAATGTTTTAGTCTTCTGTTTCAGGTTCATCATGTGCTTAACCACACATCTGGTTTGCACAATGCAATGGCAGACATAACTCGAGAAAACCCTCTACTGATGTTTGATTGGGATGAATGTTTAAATCGTATTTGTATGTCAGTACCTGAGACCGAACCAGGCAAGGAGCAGTTTTATCATTATTTGTCATTTGGCTGGTTGTGCGGTGGAATCATTGAGGTATGAATGCTTGCCCTTGTGTATCAAAATTTTTAAATCTTATTCCTCTTCTGATAAATATGCTCTAATGTCATGCTTCATTAGACTTTCTGAACAAATGAGGGTAGAAAAGGGTTATTTTATGTTGATTAAAAGAAAGACTTATAGAATGATATGTTTAAGTACTCTTGTCGTGCTTGTGATGGTGTAAAATGCTATATAAGGTGATTGTCGGTAAGTCTAAGTTTGGTCCTTGAATGTGTGTATGGCTTATCTATGGAGGCTCTTTTGACATCTCTTCAACGTGTTGAAGATGACAATCAGCATAGGATTATATCAATGTTGTGTATTTAGATAAAATAGGATTTTTGGCCTGGTTGCAATCAGCTTTAATTTATTATTCTTCACAAAGTGGCTAAACCAATTGCAAGTAAAATTTTCCTACTAATAGAATTTCTATCATTTTCTGAAAATTTATTTGGATGAAACAGCATGCATCTGGCAAGAAATTTCAGGAAATCCTTGAAGAAGCGATAGTTCGTCCTCTCCATATTGAAGGAGAGCTATATATAGGGATTCCCCCAGGCAAGTTTTTGATGAATAATTGTTTTTGTAGGGATGATATGTAATTTGTATTTGACATGCATGCATACTATGAGCTTTATTTATTTATTTATTTTTTGTGTACAATCCGTAGTAGCCAGAGTATTTCGATTTTGATTTCTTTTGATATTGTAACCATGCTTCATTGCTTCTATTTTCAGGGGTGGAATCGCGTCTTGCAGCTCTGACTGTAGATACAGATGATTTAAGCAAGCTCCCAGTAATCACTGATCGTCCTGACCTGCCCTCCACCTTCCAGCCACAGCAAATTGCTCAACTTGCAACCACTTTGCCTACTCTTTTCAATACACTGAATGTTCGCCGTGCCATCATACCAGCTGCTAATGGACATTTATCTGCCCGGGCACTTGCACGTTATTATGCAGCCCTAGCTGATGGTGGCAAGATACCACCACCTCATTCTTCTGCTTCTAAGCCAGTACTTGGAAGTCATCCCCAGATCTCCAAATTATCTTCCCAGAAATCCCCCAACAAGCGGAAATGTATAGGACGGAAGGAAGTAAATTTGCCTTCAATAAATATTACCAAAGGTTATGAAAAAGTCTCTAGTGTCGAAGATTTCCAGGATAATGAGGGCATAAGTACTAACAGAGATAGTAGCAAAATGGATAGTAATCCACGAACCCATGTTGCTGGTAAGGTCTTTGGGAATCCTAGGATTATTGATGAATTCTTGGGTGCAGGAGAGTACCAGAATTTAGCTTTGCCAAGTGGGAGTTTTGGCCTAGGTTTTAAGAGGTTTAGTTCTAAGGATGGGTCATCCAGTGCCTTTGGTCACTCGGGAATGGGTGGATCCACAGGGTTTTGTGATGTCACAAACAGGTTTGCTATTGCTGTGACACTGAACAAGATGTCGTTTGGAGGTGTCACTGGAAAAATTGTCCAACTTGTTTGTTCAGAGCTAAAGATTCCTGTGCCAGACGATTTCCTAAGATTTGCAGTTGAGCAGAGAGGACCAGATGAGCAATTAAATGTAGGAAACCCTCTGATTAATTAAGGATGGAATTGGAAGGTTTCCTTATCCCTTTCTCCATCATAATTATATGTATAATTTTTCATTTCCCAATTGCCTTAATAATTATATTCAGTGAATCTTTAGTTTTGTTTTGTTTTATTTTTATTTTTTTATTTTATTTTTTTGGTCTCTTCTCTTCAGAAATCTTAGCGATACATGAAACTATCTATGCCTCCTGTTGTCCCGAAGAATAATGTATGCAATTATGTACACAGTTGAACTTCTAATAATTTAACCAATCGTATATACTGTGAGCATTTATAATTTCTAATTATTGTGAGTTTCTATTTTTTTTTATTACGTAAATCTTTGAATATCAAATTGTCATGATGTTACCAACTTGCGTTGATTAAGTGGCAATGGGCTTGGATACCTTAAGCATGCGGTCAAGGGTTCAATTTTTGGCTCATGTGTATGGAGAAAAATGCAGTTGAGAGCGGTCACCCTTTATAGAGCTAACAGTATTGTAGCAGCATGCGGTCAAGGGTTCAATTTTTGGCTCATGTGTATGGAGAAAAATGCAGTTGAGAGCGGTCTATAGAGCTAACAGTATTGTAGCAGATTAGTCTTTCACTTTCCGGGCAGAGGGATACTGCACGAAAACAAAAAAAATTGGCATGATGTTGAAAATTAAGGATATCATTATTAATTATTTTAATTGAAGATAATGCATATTCTCTCGTGGCTCCTTAAAGTGAAGAATTGTCGATAGCTATAATAAATGGATGAACTACTATTATCATGAATTGTATTCGTTATTCAATTCGTGAATGAACTGATTGATGATTTATATATATGTGTGATTTAATAATTCAATTATAATTAAACTGTGGTTATATATGTGTGTGTGTTATTTTTAATGTGTTATTAATGTGTTATTTTTTATTTAACTATCGTTAATTTAGAATATTATTCTATGAATATGAATAATAATTGTAAGTAATATTGTAATGATGAAGTGTTGAATTATTAATAAATAAATAAAAGGTAAGAAAAAATTAATCTAAATATATTTTATATTATAATTATATATATTATATAATACTAGATATTATCTATTAGTAGCAAAAAAAATTTTGATTAGATTTTATTGCATCCAATTAAAGTAAGTTACATTGTAAGTTATATAATATAATCTACATGTAAATAACAGAAGGCAACTTATTGCTGAGTGGTTGAATGTTGCTTTTTATGCACAGGATTTGAGTTCAATTCTTGCATGGAGCCAAATCTCTTAATTTTTTTGAGTGTTTAACTTATGATATAGTAAAACAGTGGCCGATTTTACAGTTTGAACAGTTTTCATTAGGTTTAGCGGTCCAAAGTCTGGTTTTCAGATGACCAGTTTCAAAAGCTTGACCGGACTGGCCATAAGTTCGGTTTCCGGTTGAACCAGTCGGTCTGGTTTTCAAAACCATGACAATTATATTAACTAGTACTAGTATAGAATTCCAAGCGTTGTTTGGTGTACCAAAAAATATTATTAAATTCTATTGATTAGTGTACATATAGAAAGAATAATTATGAAATATTATTTATGTGAATTTTTTTATATAGTATCTATCTTTTATATTAGACTTTAATTTTGATACACATATAGTGTAAAGATTTTCATATCATTAACAAAATCATATATTATTATATATGTGACTTTTAAGGTAGTTATTGTGAAAATTAAATTTTTTAATGATATAATAATGTATGATTAAATAACAGTGTAATTTATATTAACAGTGTATTTAAATTAAATCTTTTGTTTTATGGTGAAAGTTTAAGTTAAAATGTAAATTTTTTATTTAAAAAGTACTTACTACAACTGTAACAAAATTAATTCACGTCAATATTGAGTTTGATCCTCTAAAGTGATTAGAGTAAAATGAGGGATTATAATTGTTAATGAAAAAATTAGGGGTATAGATTATCATATATATATGATCTGTGATGAAGGTGTTTATATTTTATAAAATTCTAAACCCTTAATTTTCTCATCAATAGTTACAATTCCTTACTTTACTCTTGCACCCCTTACTTTAGAGGATCCAAATAATAATAAAAGGCAATATAGGCCATAATTTGTATAAGATGATATACTATTGTATTTGTTCGTGCGTAAAAAGCTAAGTTAGCTTCTGCCTGGGAAGCAAAAGCAAACTCCACACTTTTACTATTGTCCCATTATATATTAAGATTCGCCTAAGGAAACTTTCAAAAGGGAAAACTTGTCTTTTGGTGTGAGTTCTTGAGATAACTAAATAAAGTCCTCAGCTTAATATTAAAAAATAAACAACTTGCACAATGTAAAAAAACTGAATTGCATTAAAAAACATGAATCCAA
Organism: Ormosia emarginata; assembly: GCA_029884605.1. NCBI lineage: Eukaryota > Viridiplantae > Streptophyta > Magnoliopsida > Fabales > Fabaceae > Ormosia > Ormosia emarginata. Next base: position 9,503,833 of record JAQQTP010000074.1, read on the forward strand.
CAAAGTACAAGAAATGAAACTGAAATACAAGAAAATAAATGATGCCTCAAAACAAAAAGCAAAGTAAATTGCATAAGATAAACTTAAAAGTAGTAAAGAAATATTGTAAATTTGCTGGAAAAGTAAAGGAAATTGATAAATGGTTGAAAAAGTAAAAGGAAAGCTATAAAATGCTAAAAGCTTAAAGACGAAATAACTGAATATAGATGATTTTTGGTGTGATGGTTCGTGGATCCCTTCTTTAAGGGCCTAGATGCCTATTTATAGAGTTAGAGCTAGAAAATTTGTAGCTTCAATGCACTTTCAGGTCTCCAAGTCCACTTTCCTTAATTGTAGGAGCTTGATCTTCATCAACTTAGTCACTTCCAACCATTATTTGATCGTGGGGCATCTCCATGACAAGTTTTTAGCCAAGTTCAGTGAAGGAAACTGCCAAAAACACCATCACTGCATGTTTGAACATTGGAAGCAATCACTGTAAGCTCCAAAGCCCTTTTGAAGTAATACTTCCTATTTTAGTTTGATGCTAACAAATTATGTTGAAAATGTTAATCTATTGCTCTTTGTGCTTGAAGTTGTTTAACATATTCTTTGCGGAGTTTTTCTGTTATATTAACATATACAGGACTAATCAAGTATGAAGGAAGTCTTATAGGTGATTAAAGACGACTAAGAAGATCAAATTTTGACTTGAGAAAGTTCAAGTGTGACCTGAGAAGATTCCTGAAGAACATGAGAAAGTTCATCATGAGAAGGTCTTGAGAAGTGTGTGAGGAAATTCAAAAATATAAAGAATCTCCACAAGAACTAATATAAATAGCAATTCAAAGATCAAAATGAAGCTCACACCATCTAAGTTATAAAGAAGAAACATGTCTTTGATGATGGAATCAAAGGATGAGAAGATTGGAGAAATTCAAGCATGAGAAAGTTGGATGAGAGAGTTGGCTGAGAAAGATCAATGAGAAGATTACTCATGAGAAAATTCATAGACATCGTGAAATCCTAGACAACAAGAGAAAGTTCCTGAAGAACCAGAGAAGGTTTGTCCAAGCGCAAGACTGATAGTTACTTAGACTATCAAATTATATCAATTTGTAAACCGATTAACCAAATCACTTGTAGTATATGGCACAACTAGGTCGAGCCCTTGGATCACTATAATTAAGCAGTCAGATTAAGAGATTAACAGGGGAAAAGGGCTGTAGAATTAATTAAACAGAAAGTAATTAAAAACTGTAATAGAATTAAACAAACAAACAATCTAAGAAAACAACCTAATCTTGAGTTTAATCCATCATTGATCACTATGAATTCATTCAATTGCTAACCAAGTTCTTGGCCTTAGATCACACTAAGAAGCCTTAAGATGATCAATGAATTCTCTACTAGATAAGCACCCAAAATTTAATTAATCAAGGTTAAATAAATTAAGCACCCATTGTAACACCCCCATATTTAATTACCGCGACTCAATTGTCATTATACTATAGTCATTAAATTTTGGCGTGCTACAACTTACAACAAGTTTCCAAATTTTAATCATTGTGCATATATAGAAAATAAGAGACACGAATGAAGTATATTTATTACACAAACCATAACATCCTCCAAAGAAAATTACATTCCAGATATATATACATATAGCATAATACAGTAACACATACAAAATATAAAATATACCTGTTCAAAGACATATATGCAGCTACCACAATCAAGCTCATACTGACACAAACGAGAAAGTAGAAATCAATAACAGATCCTACTCAAAGGTAAGGTAACGTTCCCAACGTACCCAACGTGCTCTAACTCCAAGGGAGTAAACTATATGTCGGCACCTCCAAGAAAGATGCATCTCCACGAACCCACAAGATTCTGCCTTGCCGATATCTCAGTCTTCATGGGTCATAAATATAAAACAAAATGAGATAAGAAAGATGTGAGATCCCCTACATCAAATCCAATATGGCAACAAGAAAACAATACGAACGACAAAGCCATTCCATGCATATAGATATTACAGATATATTCAAGTTATCAATTTCATAAATATCATCAGAAAGCATATCCCACAATAATATAAATATTAGCAGCACTATAGCAACAGATAACAACAAACATCCACCATAGATATGTATAATGATTATGCCACCCCAATATGTATGTTGACCATGTCACGACAATATGTGTACTGACCATGTGTATGCATAATGAACCAGTTCCTACTCCATGAAGTTAATACTCAATTTCGAATATGAATGGTCCAGAAGATCTGCTACCCTCAATGACAGTCTACGCCAGACACGAAGAAAAATAGTTTTTGTTGGTTCCTCGTCAGTGCGTTGCAACGGTTCTTCATGGCCAGAGGTATATAGTGTGACAACTAGGTCATAAGATGAATCACCTCGCCTTGACGCACCCTGAGATCCTTCCCTTGGATCACACTACTCAATTCTCATTCACTCCTAGGTAACAAAAGTCATACAGACACTGACTGTATGATGTTCAATGAATGACAACTCAATGTATTACTCAAGCCACCATTGTACTGTTCCCAATGATATTAAAACAACTACCCATACAATTGTCTAGTATCATTAGTATCAATGATATTATATAATCGTCCATATAATTACATAATAACACTGATCCACCCGGGTCCAGTACATCGGCACAACAACAAAACAGTGTAAACGTTTTCCAATGTTTTCCCAAAATCCACATTATATTACTTTACTGAAAACTACTTTCATTACCTTTACTAAAATCCTTTTAAACAGAATGTCTTGAGATCTCAAATCACTTTTAAAACTCCTTTTCCATTTCTTATAAAAAAATCATTATTTATCTAATAAAAACTACACATTTTCCATATTCCTCTTAAAAATCTTTTTATACCAAAGTACTTTAAACTTAACATCATTTTCCAAATTCACTCTGTATGATCTTTGTTAAAAATATCTTCTTTCCAATTTATAAAATCTTATACATTTCATTTCCAAGCATTAAAAATCTTAAATTCATTTCTTATTACCTAATCACTAAATCCACAATTTATAAAGTATCTTTAACTTGATTACTCCTATTTTAAATAGTGTGTAACACCATGAATTTCCTATCTCTTAAACAATAATTTTGACAGTTAACAGAATTTTATTGTTTAGTAATTTCTGTGCACTGTAAAATTATTTTGTTTATTCCGTCAGCGTATTTGATTGTTTTGAGTGATTTACTCCGTGTCAGGAAAATAATAATTTTCAAGCCGGAGAAAATCTTTAAATATTTATTTCTCTTGACTGTTAATTATTTTTAATAATCTGACTTGATTTTCATACATTTTCTAATATTTGTGATTTTTGTGGATGATTATGAATTTTTTTGACTGTATGTGGGCCTAGGTGATCCTATGTGGGCTCAGGTGACCTTACGTGGGCCCAGGTGGGTCCCGCAAAGTAAAAATTTTTTTACGCATAGAAAAATTTGTACTGTTTAGACGGAGACAGGGAATCTTACTAAACCTGAATCCGGAAACCAGTTTTAGAAATTTTCTTATCTTGTGTTTTTATCTTGTATTTATTTATCGACGATAAAAATACAGTAAATATAATCTTTCGTAGGGTTTTAGCAGATAAAAATAGAAATTATATTGCTTAAGTCAACATTGGTGGTTTGGATATCCACCATTGATTTAATTAATGATGGAGACTTGATCTTGATTTAGTCAACGGTGGAGATTTGATCTTAAAAGTAAATAGGATTATTTATAACCGTTAGATGGAGATTAAATCAAGGGTAGAAATTTAGTTTTATATAATGGCTATGACCATTTACAACCATTGGATTTAGAATTGATGAAGGGTGGAGATTTGGTCTTAAAAAGTGACAAAGACTAATTATGACCCTTGGATTTAAAGTTTGAAGGAGCAATCTTGACCCTTCATTTTGGAGACACATCCAATGACTAGAATTTAAAGGAGAAAGATCCAATGGCCTAGATTTAGTCTTCTAATCTAAAGCTACACCTAAAGTCTATATAAATCCTAACCATTGAATTAATCAATGGCTAGAAATGCTTAAGATAGTGACAAGGGAAATTGGTCACATTTTGGAATGCATGAAAAGGGGGGACGGTTCTGTGGTGAATTATGAAGCTAAAGGAAAAGTTTCAATGCATTATTTGATACTTTAGTCAATTATGCTTTGCTTTAGTCAATTATGTTCCTTTATTATTTTGTTTGCATCCTTAGAAGACTACTTGGAAGGGGGGGATGCTCTTGGTATGAATTTAGGAGCTTTGAAGACCATAATTGATCACCTTTGGTCATTATTGATCATTCATTCTTGTCTCCAAAATTATCAAGAACCAAAACACAAAAGTTTTTTCTCCATTTCTCTCCTTCTTCATGTTTCGGCCAAGCTACCCAAATCTACCCTCCATCACTCTTTAATTTCATCCAACCATAGATCTTGAATCTACATGATATTCTAAGCAACTTTCATGTTGGAGATTTCCTCTAAATCATTCATCTTCATGGACTTCCTTCAAGATCAAAGTTATAGGGTATTTGTGGTGAAGGGTAAGGAAACTTCATTTCTTCTCTTCTTTTTCATGATCTAAGCCATGTTTGATCCATGGTTCCTCTTAATCAAGCTTACTATACTAATTTTTATGTATTTTGTCTTGTATTTGAGAAGCCCTTGGTGGTGAAGGACTTGGAAAAAGAAGTAAAACAAGGAGTTTTTGAGGATCTTCAAGAGGTAAGAGGGAGATCCACCTCACCAACCAAGTATGGTGGTGAGAGATGGTCTTATATTTGATGGATGGTGAATCCATGTGAGGATTCATATCCATGGTTATGTAATTATTTGTGGGTGTTTATGTGTTTGATTTATTTGTTCATGCTTTGTATGATTTGCATGATTTATTGCTTTTGATTATGGCATGCTTATGGTAGCTTATGATATATATGATGAAATATGTATGTGTATGCCATGATTTGATGATGGAAAAGAAATTAATTTTTGGCTCCAATGGCCAAAGGAAGAGTGGTCACGGTTTTGACACTCATGATTAGAGTTTATGTTGAAATTTTTCAAGAACAAGAGAATTAATTTTTGGTCCCTAGAACATGGTGAATTTCGGTTAAGACACCTCAAGATAGGTGTTCACAAATTAATATTTTCATGGATGATGAAATGAGATGTTTAGAAAATAAGGAAAATAAACAAAGGATTTATTTTTCAAAGAGTACATAAACACGGTTTTTGAAGGGATTTGTATTGATTTATTTTGTGTAAAAAGTTTTTAAGTATTTTACTAAACATGAGTTTTAAATGAAAATAGCAATGTTGATTTTAAGGATTTACAAAGAAAGTGAAAAAGGATTTGTAAAGAAAATGAAAATGGATTTGCAAAGAAAGTAAAAAATGAAAATGAACAAATGACTTGATTTCAAAGACCAAGTGTTCACGGTTTTTGTAAAGGATTTTTAATGGTTTTGTTTGTGTAAAATCATATCAATTTAGAAGAAAAAATATTTGATGGTTTCAATAGTCATGTCCACGTTTTTGAAGGCTTGTAATGCCTAAATTTTTATGGAACAAAGTGATATTTTATAAAACAAAGTGTTTTGTCTCTCGAAAGATTTGACAGTTTTTAATGAATACGTTCACAGTTTTTGAAGACTTGCGGATACCTTGATTTTATAACAAAATAATTTTCGCACAAGAATTTGGAAAGGGAATTAGAGCGTTTATCACTTGAGAAAATCAAGTTTTTTGTAGACGAAAATGTTTTCGAACTTCAATTTATTTTGAAGAAGGTTGTATTTGGAAATGATTTGGGAAAAATGAAGAATATAATGGTGTTTTGAAAATTTACTAACGTATAACTGATTTTCGAGTTTTGAAATACGTTAGAAAATGTTAAGTTTTGAAACGTTGATTTATATCAATGGAAAAGTGATTTTTACGGATTATATTTTGGAAAAGGATTTCTTGAGTAAAGAAATGTAGAAAAACATTTTCTTGAGTAAGAAAATGTGAAAAATGAAATACAAAGTTATATTATTTTGAGAAAAGTTGAAAAGGAATTTTTGAAGAAATATTTTCTATAGTGGAATTGTGGTGAAAAATTATTTACGTATCTTAAAAACGTGATTTTTAAGCTAGCGATTTGAAATACGAAAAAAAAATATTTCTACATGATTTTAAATACGTTGAAATATTTCTACACAATTTGAATTATGTTTAAATATATTACGTAATTTGAACTACTATTGAAAAATCACTACATGATTGAAAAGTGATGAATTATTTTTACGTGATTGTGAAAAGTGGCGAAAAAATCGTTATGTGATTTGGAAAGTGTTTTAAATATTTTGAGAATGATGGAAAATGATTTATGCAACTTAAAAGAATAATTTTTAAGTTACGCGATATTGAAACAGTGGAAAAAAATACTATGCGATTTGAGAAATGTTTTTGGATTGTGAAAACGTAACAGAAATGTTACGCGATTGTGAAAATACGGTAAAAATGTTTTATGACTATGAAAACATGATAACATGATTTTGTTATTGAAAAATACAGTATGATTATTGTAAAGCCAATGTATGGACACTGTTTGTGAAAACAACGAGTTTTGCCTGTTATTGGCACGTGGTGCATTTTAGATGCATTGGAAAAAAAATATATGCGTTAAGGCATATGATTTAATTGAACAAATGAATTTGAACAGAATGACCCTTGTGGTTGGACTTGCACTGATATATTCGTGCATTGTATAAACTATATCTGGGAAATTATGAGATATACCTATGATTGGTATTATACCTGTGATTGGTATTTGGTGTATTATACATGCATTGGAATGGTCCGATGAGGACTGGATATGGCTGATTGCCTAGGAGAAACACACCTCTTGAGTGGGTGCGATATGCGTAGTGTAAGTCACTTGTTGACCTTGGGGGCATCGGGGTACGGGTTGCTTACACGGGTGGTTGGTCGCGTTTCTTCCCGTAGGTTAGACTGATGCAACACACCGATGATCCTGACCGAGGCACTATTCTTATTCAAGATCTGATAAAGACTGTCGTGTATATGCTAGATGTGCAAAATCAAAATGAGGATTATAGCACGTGGTCTGAGACATGTGGTACCGACAGATCTTTTCGATCATTTCTCCGACTTGAGTTTAGCTCCATGGAGTAGGAAATCGAGTCTTGTGTACATGCATAATCTGAACATTTATATCTGTGTGATATATTAATTAAGGAATATTGGCTATGACAATTGTTTTGAATAATTGGATGATGATGATAGTTGATTGATGTTGATGACATGATCATAATTGTGGTATGATCTATCTGTATGATATGCTGCTTGTGTTATCTCTGTGCTGCCATGTTGGTATTGATGTAGGTGATCTCACCTCTTTGTTATATTGTTTTGCTGTGTAAAAACTATATAGTAGAAGGAACGAGCTGTCTTAGACATAACGGGTGACAAATACCTCTGCATTTGGAAACAACATCTGAGAATGACCTTTCCAGATTGGATAGCTTACAGTGTTGACAAAGAAGAGATGTCTGAGGACAAAGTACAGATGTAGAACAGATGTCTGATGCTTCAAGATGGATACATAACAGAATACGTATGTAGAGTTATTTTTATCGTTAGTGTTGTACCGTGCTATTAAGTAGGACCCGTCATAGGGTTACTACTGTGAGAAAAAAAAATAAGTCTGTTAGTTAAATATTTCTCTTTAAATTATTAAATATTAATTGGTGTCAATATTGTATATTAATTAGTATAAATATATTTTTGGTATTACCTATGAACTTTGGTAAGTTTATGTTTCAGTAAAAAAAAAAAGAAAGAAATTTTAAAACACATCTTTTATAACTCAAATTTTGTGCGAACTTCTTTTCAGATTATGAGTCGGGAGTCAGACATGTGATACCCTAAGGAGGGTGTTACAGAGTGGCCGTGAGCCATAAAGGTTCTTGAACTTGAAATCTCTTTCCTCTTAAATATATTTATATCATACAATGTATCAAAATCTCACCATAACAAATTTATGCATACTTTCAAGCCACAAAGATAATATAGGCAACCACGTACAAACCATCTAATTCATGCAATCAAGTAGATAAATTAACATAACAATTAAACAACCATATAACTTTCATGCATACTATCAACTTCATATAATCAAACATAATTAAATAAGCACGAGTAGTCATCATCACACAATCAAGTGAAGGAATCCTCACATGGATTCTTCACTTACAAACACAAAATTTTCATTTTCTCACCACCTTGTTTGGTCGATGAGGTTAATCTCTATCTTACCTCAAGAGAAGATCAAAAGGAAGCTCCTTGAAGTCTCCTTGAATTTTCGTCCACCACCTCCAACACAACCTTAAGACAACAAGCATACAAGCATTAGATTTAAAGCTTGATAGAAGACAACCATGGATCAAGATCATGGTTCACACATTTTGAAAATAAGATTAGAAGTGAAGATTCAAAACTTCACCTAAAACCCTTGATCTCGAGCTTGAAGAACAAGGTTGAAGATGGATGATTTTGAGTAAGATCTCAACATGAAAATGTCTTGGATTTGTGTCTAGATTTAAGATCTATGGTTGGATTGAATTATAGAAGATGGATGGGTGGTTTTTGAGGGTGAGACCGTGAGCTTCAATGGAGGAAATGTGACAGGATTTTGTGTTCTTGGCTTCAAGAAAGTGAGGATGAAGATGAACAAATAAAAACCAAACCTTGAAATCAAGAGAAAAACGAAAATGGAGAGATTTTCACCTTAAAAGCCCTAAACTTTGATCTTGAAAGAGTGCTTGAGGATGGAAGATTTAGAAGATGACCACAACATGAAAAAGTCTTCAAATGTGGTCTAGATTCAAGAAATGTGGATAGATGAAATTAAAGAAAATGGATGAGTGGTTCTTAGGTGCCTTGACTATAGCTCACAAAGAGAAGAAAAAGGGAGGGTTTTGTGTGTAGTTTTCTTGAAAGTGAGAGAAATGAATTTAGAAAAGATAAAACATATTTTTGGTCATCTAAAGCTTGAAAAAGAGAAGACTAATGGTCATGGTGATGACCATGAACACGAAAAGAAGAAAAGGAGATGAAGATCAAGATTTTTACCTCAAAAGCCCCAAGCTATGGCTTGAAGAAAGATGATGAAGATGTGAGCTTTTGAATATGGTTCCAACAAGAAAAGGTCTTCAAATGGGATGTAGTTTCAAGTAATGTGATTGCTTGAAATTAAACAAATATGGAGAGTGGAGAAGAAGAGTGTGGCCATGGAGCATAAAGTGAAGAGGAAGAAGAGAAAATGTGATAGAAAAGTGAGAGAAAAGTGAAAAGGAAAGATAGAAACTTATGAGTGAAAATGAAATGTGATGTGTGGTTGAGAGAAAAGATGACAAATTGTCATCTTTTTCCTTCCTCCAACCATACCCACACAATAGGAGAGAGGGAAGAGAAACTTCTCCTACAAGCTTGGTGGAAAGCTTCTTCAAGAAGCCAAAAACAAGGCTTCAAGAAGTCAAGTCTTTACATTTTGCAAAGTCAAAGTGATGTCACATAAAGTAGATATTCTAGAAAAGATGATAAGCATTTTACTACAAGCTATTATCCATTGGATAAATATTGCAGATAACAAAAACCAGTATTTATTATCCATCGGATAATAAAATATACTGCAATTTTTATTTATCAGATAAAAATTTTGAAAAACGCAAACCTCATAAACTGTGTCCGGCCTCGGGTTTAGTAAGATCTCCTGTCGATGTTTCCACAGTTCAAGGTTTTATAGTCTCGGAAAAAATATTTTATTTTTCTGACTTCGTTCAGTGTGCACGTAAATTGAGAAATATATTAAAATAATCAACGTTTCCAAAAAAATCCACAAAAATTCACAAAAATCACAAATATTATAAAATGACTATTTATCATAAAACAAACAATTTTCGGGGTGTTACACCCATATAATCCTAAATTAACCTAAAACTTAGAATTCAACCAAGCTTAATCCATCAAACACATTTGATGCATTGTTTAGTCTTTGCAATCCTTATTAAACATGTGGTAATTATGCAATTATCACGTCGACAACTAAATCAAATTAAGAAATTCAATCCAAATTTAACAAAATCAAAAGAGGTAAAAGAGAAACTTGATTAACAAGTAAAATAGAATCTTGATTAACAATTAAATGTAAAGCAATTAAAATAAAATCTCATAATTAAACATCAAAATTGTCAATTCCTAGGATTGATTTAAAAGGATCTATCCCTCGATAGATGGAAGGGAAGAAAGTGTGGAAAAGAAAGAAACCTAGAGAGAAGGGAGAGGATGAGAGAAAGTATAAGCAAAAACAGCTAAGAGAAAATTCGGGTTGGATTCATGGTTGTTGCTGCTACTTAAATAATTATCTCTAAAATTAAAAATTCAAGTTTTTCCTTAGCTTAGGGTTAATCCTCTTCCTCTTAGCTTTAATTAGACACCTAATTTTCCTAATTTGGGTTTAGGATGAGAGAATTATGCCCAAAATATTCTTAACAACTCTCTGGACCAGTTATTCGACTTCAAAGGGCGAAAACACCATCAAAACGTCATAGTTTTGATAATTGGTCTTCAAAATAATTAAATATATGTGTCTCATATTTCCAATGGCACTGGTCCCATCTCCATATGACTCATACATGCTAAATTATGACCCAATCTTTATATATCATCCAAGTTTCAGTGATAGCATCTCTGTTCTGAATTTATGACCCAATCTAACCCACTAGACATTTGATTCAGCCTTCGATCTCGTCATCAAGTTGTAGAGCTTTCTCTCAGCTTTCCTACAAGGTAAAATTCATAATTTTTAGATGTCTATAACTTAAGTTATGCCCAAAATTCAAAAATAGTGTAAAATTTCCAATGATACTAAAAATATAATTAAACCCAATTTGAACCCAAACTTATAGAATGTGGCTTGGACCAATCAATTAAGCACATAAGATATCTAAGGGACAAAATATGATGGTTAACTAATATATTAAAATTGTGTTTATCAAAGACCTGAGAAAGTTCACATCAAGTTTAATAAAAAATGAAGAACTCTCCCATAATATATTTGAAGAATGAACATTAGAAGAACATGATTTTTCTCCTACAATTTCAAGCTCATATCAACAAAGTGAGAAGAAATCTACTTGAGAAGACTAAAGACTTGAGAAAGTTAGTTGAGAACGTTCAAGTTGAGAATATTCATGAAGAACCTTTCTCAAAGTCTTTAAAGAACAAATTTGGAAAACAAAGCTAATAAGATGATCATGATGAATTTTTAATCGAGCTACCAAAGGTGAAAGTTGAAGCTCAAAATGGTCAGCAATAGATGGGAAGCATTAGAATGGAAGATTTGAACAAGTGCTTACTAGCTAAGAAAAGATCGAATTCTAGAAGAAAAAGTTTGAAGCCTTTTTTAACAAGATCACAAGCCTAAAAGAGACAAGATGTGCAAAGTCATACTTTGAAGAAATCAAGTTCAAAAGGATAAGTTTGAAATATTCCATCTGATCATAATCAAAGTTAAGCTAAGCCAAAGTTGAGAAAGTTTGAGTTAAGAAGGTTCGAGTTGAGAAAGTTCAAGTTGAGAAAGTTTAGCACCAGCAACCTTGTCACCTATACCAAAAAATGACAACCGATATAGGAAAGTGTTCCAAACGGCTAGTAACAACTATTTTCCATGTGAAATCACTTGGGGCTTGATCCTCATGGATAGAAACATATTTCTAAGTATAAATACGACCGACCCATGAAGATTAGTAAGCTTTGCATGGATTAACATCAGAAAAAGCCAAAAAGTCAAATTTAAGTTCATACCCTGCTTTATGTTCTCCTTGAGAGAAGAATTTTGGTTTACATCTTAGAAGCAAAGGGTTATTAAGCTTAAAAATGGAATACACTCCTTGAGTGATTAGAGAGCCTACCCATGAAGATTTGAGGGTTAGATGCTTGAGCCTCAAAAGCATAATGAACATATAGTTGAACCTTCTCATCTCTATCTACTTGACCTTCATTTTGTTAAATCTTTAGTAAGTGTATTGTGAGCTCTTCTATACTGTGTTAATATACTCTTTGAGTGTTTTTTAGAGCTACCAAGTTGTTACAGACACCTCTTTGTTGATATTGATCTTTGAGTATTGGTGGTGAACTTGTGGGTTGTTCAAGCCACTTAAAGCTTAGTTGAGCTAGAGCCTGGAGAGGCTTGATTGTAAAAGAATACTTGTTTAGAGTGTAACATCCCAAAATTTCCTATCTCTTAAGCAGTAATTTTGACAGTTAACAGAATTTTGCTGTTTAATAATTTCTAGATACTGTAAAATTATTTTGATTTTTCCATCAACGTATTTGATTGTTTTGAGTGATTTACTCCGTATCAGGAAAATAAAAATTTTTGGGCTGGGGAAAACTTAACGTAATTTAATTTTTACCATTAGGTTTTAATTATTTTATGTAATTTGATTTGATATTTGTGCATTTTATAATTTTTGTGATTTTTGTGGATGATTATGAAATTTTTTACTGATTGTGGGCCTAATGGGGTGTATGTGGGCTCAGGTGGCCATACGTGGGCCCAGGTGGGTCTTGTAAAATAAAAATTTTTCTACGTATAGAAAAATTTGTACTGTTTAGACGGAGACAGGGGATCTTACTAAACCTAAATCCAGAAACAGTTTTAGAAAATTTTCTTGTACTGTGTTTTGTACTGTATTTAATTTATCAGGCGATAAAAAATACAGTAAATATAATCTTTCGTGGGGTTTTAGCAGATAAAAATAGAAATTATATTGCTTAAGTCAACATTGGTGGTTTGGATATCCACCATTGATTTAATTAACGGTGGAGATTTGATCTTAAAAGTAAATAGGATTATTTATAACCGTTAGATGGAGATTAAATCAAGGGTAGAGATTTAGTTTTATATAATGGCTATGACCATTTATAACCATTGGATTTGGATTTAATCAATGGTAGAGATTTGGTCTCAAAAAGTGACAAAGACCATTTATGACCATTGGATGAAGAATTAATCAAGGGTGGAGATTTGGTCTTGTAAAGTAACAAGGACCATTTATGACCATTGGATGAAGATTTAATCGATGGTGGAGAATTAGTCTTAAAAAGTAGCAAAGACTAATTATGACCCTTGGATTAAAAGTAAGAAGGAGTAATCTTAACTCTTTATTTTGGAGACACATCTAATGGTTAGAATTTAAAGGAGAAAGATCCAATGGCCTAGATTAAGTCTTCTAATCAAAAGTCTACCTAAATCCTAACCATTGATCTAATCAATGGCTTAAATGGCTCTAAAGGGTGGCTAGAAAAGATGACAAATTATTGCATGCATAATGCAAGGGGGGGACGGTTTTTGTAATGAATTTGGAGCTAAAGGAGATTTTATGACCATTATTTGATTCTTTAGTCAATTATGTTTCTTTATTGTTTTATTTGCATTCTTAGAAGACTACTTGGAGGGGGGGGGGACGGTTTTTGTGGTGCATTGGAAATTAAAACAACATTTGAAGACCATCTTGATCACCTTTGGTCATTATTGATTATAATTCACCTTTGTCTCCTCCAAAAAGCCAAGTCTTCATCAAACTTTTCTCTCCACTCATTCTCCAAGCATAGTTACGGCCATGCATCAAATTGGAAGACAAATTTTACATTCAAATAATATTTAGTCATTCTTCTAACAATAATTGAAAAAAAGCTATACCAAGATAATCAATTTTAGTGGCTATTCTTTCTAATTCTCACGGCTATGCAAGATTTATAAAAGAAAAATATATTATCTTCAATTCATTTCTATCTTTTTGTCTCCAAGTGGCTCACGGCCAAGTAGTCTTTGGGGGGCCAAAATATTAACTTTTTACTTGATAATTCATGTCACCTTTCTATCAATAACATCTCTTACCTTTCTTTCAAAACATGTCCACGGTCAAGGAGGCATTAGAAAGCAAAAATTGATGACTTATGTCTTATGCTAGACATAAGTGATAGTGAAATTTCTCCACTTTCTTTTCCTACATGTTCCTACGGAAATCACCAAAGGAGGATGGGTGTTTATGTTCATTTTATTTCACTTTGAACTCCTAAGTCTTCTATATATTCTCTTTCTCCTTCTCTCCAAATTGAAGCTCACGGCTAGCTCATCAAGAACCACCATCCAAATGTTTTTATTTTCATCCAACCATAGATCTTGAATCTACATGATATTCTAAGCAACTTTCATGTTGGAGACTTTCTCTAAATCTTCCATCTTCAAGGAGTTTTTCTAAGAGCAAAGTTCTAAGGTTTTTATGGTGAAGTATAAGGAAACTTCATTTCTTCTCTTCTTTTTCATGATCTAAACCATGTTTGATCCATGGTTTCTCTTAATCAAGCTTAGTATACTAATTTTTATGTATTTTGTTTTGTATTTGAGAAGCCCTTGGTGGTGAAGGACTTGGAAAAAAAAGTAAAACAAAGAGCTTTTGAGGATCTTCAAGAGGTAAGAGGGAGATCCATCTCACCAACCAAGCATGGTGGTGAGAGATGGTCTTATATTTGATGGGTGTTGAATCCATGTGAGGATTCATATCCATGGTCATGTAATAATTTATATGTGTTTATGAGCTTTGATTAATTGCCTATGCTTAATATGCTTTGCATAAGTTTATGATTTTGATGGTATGCTTATACTATTCATGATGATAATATGGCATGCTTTTAATATATATATATATATATATATATATATATATATATATATATATTGTGTATGTATGTGTATGCCATGATTTGATGATGGAAAGAAAATTAATTTTGGTCCCAATGGCCAAGGAAGAGCTACGATTTTGATGCCCTTGATTAGGGTTCATGTTGAAATTTTTCAAGAACAAGGGAATTAATTTTTTATCCCTAGAACATGGTGAATTCCGGTTAAGACACCTCAAGATAGGTGTTCACAAAATTAATATTTTCTTGAATGATGAAAATAGATGTTTAGAAAAAACAAGGAAAATAAATAAAGAGTTTATTTTTCAAAGAGTACATGAACACAGTTTTAGAAGGATTTTTATTCATTTATTTTGTGTATCTAGTTTCTAAGTGTTTTACTAAACATGAGATTTGAATGAAAATAGCAATGATGATTTTAAAGGATTTGTAAAGAAAGTGAAAACATATTTGCAAAGAAAGTGAAAAATAGAAATGAACAAATGATTTGATTTTCAAAGACTATGAGTCTTACGTTTTTGTAAAGGATTTTTAATGGTTTTGTCTGTGTAAAACCATATCAATTTAAAAGGAAAAATATTTGATGGTTTCAATAGTCATGTTCACGTTTTTTTAAAGGCTTGTAATGTCTTGATTTTTATGAACAAAGTGATTTTCAAAGTGAAAACGTAACTTGATTTAATACAAGGAATTTGGAAAGAGAATCAGAGTGTTTTTATCACTTGAGAGAATTTTGTAAACGAAAGACAAAGAGAAGTTGAACATGTTTGAATGCTAATTTATTTTGAAGAATGATTTTGGAAGTGATTTGAGAAAAATGGAGAATATAATGGCGATTTGAAAAGTTACTAACGTATAACTTATTTTTTTAGTTTTGAAAGTACGTTAGAAAATGTTAAGTTTTGAAACGTTGATTTATATCAATGGAAAAGTGATTTTATGAATTATATTTTGGAAAAGATTTCTTGAGTAAAGAAATGTGGAAAAGATTTTCTTGAGTAAGAAAATATATTACATGAAGTATAAAGTTATATTATTTAAGAAAAGTTGAAAAAGGAATATTTGAAGGTTGAGAAATATTTTTACGTAATGAAATTGTGGTGAAAAAAATTATTTATGTATCTTAAAAACGTAATTTTAAAGTACGTGGTTTGAAATATAGTAAAATATTTCTAAGTGTTTGGAAATATAGTAAAATATTTTTACGCAATTTTAAATACGTTAAAATATTTCTACGCGATTTGAATTACGTTTAAATATTTTACGTAATTTGAATTACTATTGAAAAATCACTACGTGATGCAAAAATGATGAATTATTTTTACGTGATTGTGAAAATAGCGAAAAATCATTATGTGATTTGAAAAGTGTTTTAAATATTTTGAAAATGAAAGAAAATGATTTATGCGACTTAAAAGGATGATTTTAAGTTACGCGATTTTGAAACAGTGGAAAAATATTATGGAATTTGAGAAACATATATTTTTACGCGATTGAGAAAAACGTTGAAAAATTAGTACGTGATTTAAAAGTGCAACAGAAGAGTTACGGCATTTTGAAAACGTAACAAAAGTGTTACGATATTTTGAAAACGTAACAGAAACATTTTGGAATTGTGAAAACGGAACGAAAATGTTGCGCAATTTTGTGAAAACATGACGAAAGTGTTTTATAACTATGAAAATGTGATAACATGATTTTGTTGTTAAAAATACAGTATAATTTGGTACAATTTATATGCATTGGAAAGAGATGCCTGTGATTGGATTTGGTGCATTATACATGCATTGGAAAAACATGAGTTGAGGTATATGATACATTGAACTAATGAAATTGAAAAGATTTGGCCCTTTGGGGTTGGACTTGCACTGATATATTCGTGCATTGTATATGACCCTTGTGGTTGAAGAGGGAATGAGAATTGATAGTGAGGTCTATGATGGACCTTGGGGGCGTCGAGGCGCGGCGGTCAACCAGTGGACAGCTGGCAAGTACCCTGTGCCACTTGGCGATGCAATCCGTTGCAATACATTGACGATACCCGACAAGAACACGATTCTTTTCAACAACTGGAAGATTGTCTTTGGGCTAAGGCTGACAATTGACAAAGCATTCTCCTCGAAATTGTGAAAACCTCCATGGAGTTGTTTTTGAAAAACTGAGTCTTTGTGTATATGCATAATCTGACATTTATATCTGTGTGATATATTAATTGAGGAATATTGGCTATAACAATTGTTTTGAATACTTGGATGATGATGATGATAATTAGACAATGTTGAGGGCATTATCGTAATTGTTGTTTATGATAATTAAACTGATAAATGATTGGATGATGATAACTGATTAATGTTGATGGCATGATATATTTGTATGATATGCTGTTTGTGTTATCTCTGTGCTACCATGTTGGTATTGGCGTAGGTGATCTCACCTCTTTGTTATGTTGTTTTGCTGTGTCTGTACCGTTAAAATCAAATAATAGAAGGATCGAGTTATCTTAGACATAACGGGCAATGAATACTCTGAGATGGGTGACAACAATAAGGAGTGAACATTCAGGACTCGAAGGTGTGCAGTGTTGACAAAGAATAGATGTAGAACAGATGTCTAATGTAACAAGATGGATACACAACAGAATAAGTATGATAAGTTTTAACGTCAGTGTTGTACCATGCTATTAAGTAGGACTCGTCATGGGATTTGCTACTGTTAAAAAAAAAAGAGTTTGTTAGTTTTATATTTCTCTTTAAATTATGAAATATTAATTAGTGTCAATATTGCATAATGTATAGTTGAAATATGATTTTCAATATTACCTAATATTTTCAGTAAATTTATGTTTCAGTAAAGAAGAAATTTTAAAAACCCACTTTTTATAACTCAAACTTTGTGCGAATTTCTTTTCAGATTATAAGTCGGGAGTCAGACATGTGATACCCTAGGGAGGGTGTTACATAGAGCCTGGAGAGGAATAAACCTCAGTGTTTAGCTTTTCTTCCCTTACTCGTTACTTACATTTATCAGTTTTATTAAGTTATCAAAGCTGAAACTGAACTTTGAAGAAAAATGAATGTGTTGGTGAAACCATTCTGATACACTTGTGATTTGAGTTTGAATATTGATTTCCCAAGATCTTTAACTTAAAGATAATCTAAAAAAGTAGCTACAGTTTTAAACATAACGTATAAAATTTCTTCTTAGTAGTGATAAGGTTCTTTTCTCTCAACCAGTAAACCTTTTCACGAACTTTCTCACTTTGGTCTGATAGTTTATCTTGAATCTTCTCACTGATATTCTAATTTAATTTTGAAACTTTCTCACCTCTAAGTCTGGACAACTTTAGAAAATTGTGAGAAGGTTGATTTTTTTTAAAAAAGGAACACAATTCAACCCCTCTTCTTGTCTTACTACTAACTTCAATCACCTACCCCATTATCTCCTATTTTTTTAAGGATATGTACTACTAGACTCTACAGTCCTTGCCTTTGATTTGGTCAACTCAAGTTCAACCCAGCTTTGATGTCCAATGCACATAATTTTTGGAGCTTAAACTATTTTGGGTTGTTTTCTATATTGCGCCAAACCTGCCTATGTCATTATCTTAGCTTGCAGTCTATCAACTGGCCAAATTGAGTTACCAACAATGTTCCTGCATTAATTGTTGGTTGAATTTGAATTCAACCAATCCGTAATAGATAGGAAACCTAAAAGAAAGGATAATTTTTCAAATTTAAAGCCTGCCAACAATCACATCCCAATAATCGTAACTTTCACATCGCATTTAATAATCACGCCTGCTTACCCAAGTAGTTAGGGATATGATCAATTATTTTTTATAAATCTTGAACTTGTGAAGCTTAATTGATCATCTTTTCCTCTAAGCTTCCTTGCTTGCAAACCTGAAGCTTGCAAACCCTAGCTTTATGAAACGCTCTTCTCCTTTTAGTTCACTTTCAACTGCAACAATGTCCAGTGCTTCTGATTCTCAAAACCAAACCCACGATTATCCCAATGATGATTCTTCTTTTTCTTTTCCTTCATTCCAGCCTAAACCTAAAAGTTCTTCTTTTCTACCATCATCATCTCTACCCCAGGTCCAAGCAGCCTTGAAAACTGTAGCTGCTGTGGCAGCCACCACTAGATAATCCACAGTAGCTAGCCAAAGCAAGTTCATTGAAGAGTTGTTTCTAATCACTACAGAACCACCTACTTATCAGCTTGACCCTTTTAATAACTTGAGTTTTTGACCAATCTGCCCTCAGTGGAAATTTTTTTTACCAAATTGCCATCTTTTTTAAACTATTTACCTGAATGCCACCCTTTTTACCATGCTGAAATTTTTTAATATTGTCTGTGCCACGTAGGATATGCCAGAACGCTTGGTGTATCCAACGTGGATACGCCAAGCATTCTGGCGTATCCAACACACGTGGCCTATTGTAACAAAATGGGCCAAGTCCGATGGGTCGGCCTGAATAACTCGACAAAATGGATAAGCTGGGCTAGCAAAATGCCAGCCCGAAACTTATATGGCCCGAATGGGCTGAGCCCGAATGAGTTGAGCCTGAATGGGCCTTGCCAGCCCATTTTTTTAACACTACATAAGGCTAAATGGGTTGTGCTGGGTTAAGAAAATGCCAACCCGAAACTTACATGACCCGAATAGGCTGACTCAAAAATGGCTTGACCCCGAATGGGCTGGGCTGACCCGAATGCACTGGGCCGACTCGTTTTGACATAGTAGTGAGCACCCTTAATGTATTGTAATCAAGTTTTATACTTTAAATTGATGGGCTAGAATACTAGCCAAGCGAGCCTAACAAAATCAATTAACTTTAATAGTTTAAACATTTCGATTCTATAAAAAAAATTGACAGAATTTTTCCTAAAAATTAGACGTTCCCAAAAATACTTCATCCTGTATAATGAAACATATTTATATACATTGAGTTCTATATCAACAAAACACGTATAAGATGCATAAGCATAATAGAAAAATCTGGTACATATACATACAGTCATCCTAAATTAAGCAAATGTAATAAAATGTAGTACATATACATCAATGAGAAGGGCTAGGGTCAGAATGTGGTGGTCTGTGAGGCGGATCAGAAAAATGTCCTGGCTGTGATGGGTGAGGATATGGTGGGTAACCCATATACGGTAGATATGGAAATGACGATGTAAGGGTAAAGGTATAAAGATATGGTGGGTAAGGGTAAGTAGGTGGTGTGTATGCTGTAGATGGTGGATAACTTGGATATGGCAGGTACGATGGAGGTGGTGGCTAAGATGGTGGGTAAGTAACAGTAGAAGTGGGCGGTGGCTAAGTACTAGGCACAACAGAAGAACCAGAGTCATCTGGAAGTCATAGTTGTGATCGAGTACTCGCTAATCCTCTCTGTCTACGGCGCGACCTCTGCTTATCGAACTGCTCGGATGGTTCGGGAATCTTATCTGCAGGAGGAGCTGGACAAAGGTGATCCAATGTGATGCGATCATGCTCCCTCACTAAAGATAAGATGTCCTCCATGGACTGTTGAAGGCTAGCCATACTAAATCCTGAACTAGGGTTCCTGGCCGAAGCATGGACATTCTCTGCAATGTTAGCCTAAGATACAGATATAACACGTCATTATCAATACAAAATACAAAATGCACAAAGCAAATAGCAGAACATATTAGTAAAAAGCTTACCATAAACCCAATGGATGCACCAGTTCGAGAAATCCAATACCTAGTAATCCGTTTGTACTAGTGCATGTACTTAGACTTCGCAGTAAGGGGAGCTTCCAAAGGCCAACCAATAACACATCATTCCCTCCGACTATCCCAGATGGCTATGTGTGCAAGGTGTGTGACTTGCTAATCCTCGTCGTGTCGTCCGGCCAATGTAATCAAGTGCAACTCGTCAGGTTGGTATGGTCTCTGTGGTATTAGTTGGTCCAGACCAAACTGACGCATCACCTTGTCTGGCTGGTGCCACTCAACAATGTGAAAAAAGATTAGTAGAGCCACTGCCAGAATAATGTCTCTACCAGCGACATAGAATGCTGGCAGTAAAGTCACAATCTCATCCGTATATGGCCGCCATGTTATCTGCAATCACAATTGTATAAAGAATTAGAAAGTAAGACAAATTAACTTATTTAAATCAATGTAAATAGATACTAACTCATCACTCTTCATCTGATCAAAGAACCGACAGTAATACAGAAGCACCCCCATTGGGGTTTCAGTCAACACCTTATGTTTATGTCACCTATATATGTCAAGGTCATATGATGTCAACACAAGTAATATATATAACAAACTAATGTACAAATATGTTGAGAAACTCACCGAAATCCCAATGGACGTAGGGGACAACGGGCAGCAACATAGGCAGTCACAAGAACAGGATCAGTATCATCCACAAGTGTAGGGACAAGGGGTGGCAATCTGTGCCATGCCCAATACTACAACAATATGCAAGCACCTCCAATCTCGTGCACGCTGTAGTCTGTGGCCTTGCACAGCTCTCTGTACAAATAGGCCAAGACCGCAGATCCCCAACTGTATCTCCCGGTAGTGGTAAAGTCCTCCAACAGAGGAAGAAACATCATGTCCATATGTCTACCAGAATGGTCAGGAAATAACAATCCCCCGATCAACCGAAGTATGTACGCCTGTGCACACTGCATCACGTAATCTGCTCCGTCAGCCTGGGTAAGTCGTGTAGGAATGCGCTCTAGAGCCACGACATATCAATACGTCTACCTGATACGTGTGACTCAGGCAGCTGCAATCCTAACAAGGTCTGACATAGCTGCATCCAATCTCAACGGGATGTACGACCAGTAACTACATCACCGTCAATGGAAAGTCCTGAGATAATTCCTATGTCCTCAAATGTGATGGTACACTCTCTAGTAGACATATGGAATGTGTGTGTCTCGAGGCGCCATCTCTCAACCAGTGTCGTAATGAGGGAGTGATCGATGGTGCAATATCCCATATGGGTAACTCCCACGAAACCAGACAGCTCTAGAAGTGGCAGTATCCGCTCATCTGGGTCCATATGTCTGAATTTATGGGCACGTCTGACACACAGATGATGATCTGGTCTTCCTTGCCATATATGTTGTGAAACATGAAACTCTTGCAACTCCAGTACTGATGGGTCCTCTGGGCTTGGGCGCAAGTGGAATGCCATGTCTCACGCTATAATCAGGCAACAGACAAGAACATTGGGTAAGTCTTCAAATAATAAAACATATTATAGAATCAAATATATATATTAAACATGAGTGTATCAAGCATAAATTAATAGACATAAGTAAAAACACAATATTAAACTGATATTAATAAAAAATAACCAAGTAGATTATCAAATTACGCACTGAAAATATTCAGTTACACATAGATAGTCATCCATTACAATACAATGAGTATTAAATTATGTCCTAATCAAGTAGATGGCCTTGCTTGGTCATTCCCCAAAGAAGTTGATCCATCACGACGACAACTACGAGAGTTATGTCCAGATTCACCACATTTTCTACATCTTTGTCTTAGTCCTAGTTTGCGTCAATCCGTCTCATTTCTAAGTCGAGTTGATTTGGGTTGACCTTTAGATCGAAGCAATTGACAATCGGGTACCAATGTAATCGCCGGAGCTGGTGGCTACCATGGTTCATCCTTAATGATACCTTAATTAACCTCATATACCTTGTACAAAGTATACATTTTGTAAACACTATGCACATATTGAAAAGCGTCAAGTCTCCTAGAAGAAAATGTTGTTATTACATGAGAGCAAGGGAAATGCAACGCTTGAAATAGGCTACAGTCACACGTGCCTTCTTGAAGGTTTAGGGAATATTTAACTCCACCTTGCTGTGTTATAGGGTTGAATGCCTCTTCGACCAAAAATCTGATTGACTATATATCAAATCGACGGACTTGGTGAGAGCTTTCCTTGAGCACATTGACATTCCAACTTTTCATAAAATCATCAGACCAATCTGCCCCATCAACAAATTTCTCGTTTGCGTCATCCTTTCGATTAACAAAGTACTCTACCAATTTGTAATATGTCATCTGAACAAGTGCTGTTATTGGTAGGTTTCTACCACCTTTCAACACCCCATTCATACACTCAGATAAGTTTGTTGTCATATGACCAAATTTGTGGCCACCATCATATGCTAAACCTCATTGTCCTTTTGGAATCGAATTAGTCCAATTTGCCATTTCAAGAGTAGCGGTCAACTTTTCCAACCTAGCCTCAAATTTGTATGCCATTGGTTCATACCCTGATATTAAAATATTGAATGAGTTGGTGTTAGCAACTAAATTGTAGTTTCATAACTAGTATAGTAAACTCATAAACAATGCGAAAAATTTAACTACCTGTATTAATAAGATATTTCTTTAGGGCCAGATTGCGAAAGGTGCTACTAAAATTGCTACCAATATGCTGAATGTAGAAAACATGATGCGCATGCGGTGGCTGCTATCCCAGATGTGGATTCACCACTTGTAACACCCCAATTTTTAGAAAATGTCATGAATGTTCCGTTTGCTGTTTTTCAAGCTTTTGTGTAAATGATTGTTATGTCCCTGTTTTACTGTTTCTTATTTTTTTGTATGAAATACAAATATGTTTTACAGGCTAAAATTTTATTTAATCGTTTTACGTATTTTGCTTCGATACAGTAAAATAAAAATTTTCTCGAGCTACTGTTTTAATTTTTTTCATGAGATATACGACAATTAATATTTGTCGTAATTTTATTTGAACGTTTTGGATGATTTGCTTCGTCGTGGGAAAAAATGGAAAAATGACCGTTATATTCCGATTGTACTGTTTTTAATTTTTCTATATGTTACAGTGCTTAATATTACTGTCTGTGATTTTATTTGGACTTTTTGTGCGATTTGCTCTAGGACAGGAAAATAATATTTTTCCGGGCCGGGGAAATCTTGTTTTAATTATTTAGACTGGGGAATCTTACTAAACCCAATTCTGAATGAGACAATAATTAATCTTTTAATTTTTAGGATTTAATCGTCAATAAAATAATTTTGTATATTATTTTATTAGTCAAGATAATTAGATGACAAAGTGGACCAGGAAATGTTTTTGCGGGACCCACGTTTAGCTAATCTGATTAACTTAGTAGCTTAATTAAGCATCATTAGTGAAGGAATTCTCTAGAACAAGTGACTAAGCTAGATGACTAGGTTAATTAGTGACTAAGCATGGTGACTAAGGCTAATGACAAGGCAAGGATGAACCAATAGGAGCCAAGCTTGCTAACCAAGTTTTGATCTTGGCCTTTGATGCATTCTAAGGCAAGGATGAAGCCAAGCAAGGCTACACCTTGCATGGCATGAAGTCCACGGCCATTTGGCCTTTGGGAGACCAAATTCACTTTGTCTTCATGCAACTTTCTCTCTTCTCTCTCTTCCAAAAACCCTAACCACCATTGAAGCTCTTTTGAAGCTCCATTCGGCCAAGCCTTGTTCTACACCATCCAACCACCCAAAATTCTATCCAACCAAGTTTTCTAAACCTAAACACAATCCTAAGAACATCTCTAGTTGGGAGTTCTTGCAAAATCCTTCATTTGAAGCTTGAAAACCTACTTGGAAGATTCAACCAAGAAGGTGAAATTCCTAGTTTTTCTTTTCTAAACTCTTTTTCAAAGTTCTAAGCCATGATTTCTCCATGGTTTAAGCTCTCTTTCTATGGTTAGTAACTTGTAGTTTTGTTTAAGCTTGTTAGGTGATTTTGAAGGAGAAAACCGAAACATAAGGAAAGGTGTGAAAGAGTTGTAGTCTTCATTTAAGGTAAGAGGAAGACTAATCTTATCATCTATGGATGGTGGTAAGAAGATGGAGTGTGATTTTTTGTGATTGTAGAATCCATAAGGATTCATTTGTGTGATTGTTAGTAGCTTGTTTATGTATTTGTGTATTTGTTAGTAGCTTTCCTATTTGATGTTTGAAATAATTTGCATGTCTATAAGCTTTGATTGCATGTCTACAAGCTTTAATCTAGGTTATAAGTGTTAGAAATATATTGCATGTGTTAGAAAGGTAGGATAATTTATAGGATGTGAATAATATGTCAAGGATTGCATGAGTGTTCCAAAGAACACAAACCTTGAGGCTTACGGCCATGACCAAAATGGAGAACCAAAATGTTCTCTTAATTTTCCTAAAATGAGATTTAATTAACCTAGGAATATTAACAAGGTATCACATTGTTTAGATTAAAGAAAATGAATTTAGAAATCAAATGACATAATTCTATGTTTAGGCCAATATGCCAAACCACTTATATATGATTTCTAAGATCAATTCCAAACCTTTTTCAATCAAAATAATGCAATATTTATTAAAAAGGAATTTTTTTAAGAGGAGTTTTAAAGAAATTAATTGATTAGAATTAAGTATCTTGAATTAAAACTATTGATTTTATTATTAGAAAGAAAATACAAGTAACTTTTGAGAATTTCTAACATATGGCTCATGCTTTGTATTTTGAAGCATGTTAGTAGTTTTCAAAAGGATTAATTATATGGTTTAAAAATTTAATAAACAGAATTTTTACGGTAAAATTAGGAAACCATTAATATAATTTTCTAAGCAAAAATCTTGTCAATTTTTAGTAAAAACGGACAAATAAGATAGGAAAGATGTCCAAAAGACAATTATACGGTATTGAAAATATTTTACGTAGTTTAAACGTATTATTTATTATTTCTGTTTATTTAAACAGTAATTTTTAAGGAGTTTGGACAAGAAAATGATTTAAAAATCTTACGCGATTGAGAAAATGTCTTAAAAACTCTACGCGATTTTGAAAACAGAAAAATAAATTTACGCGATTTAAAAACGTTTGTAAAAATGACGAGATTGTGAAAACGCGATAAAATTTATACGCGATTGACCGAAACGGTATTTTCCATATTCTTTCTGGATTTTCTGTATTTTTTCTTTGTCGGGCTATGAGGTGAACCCGTACAGGCTTTGGAACAGTATTTGTCCGATGGGACTTACTGTATCTTTTTATCTTAGTTATGCCAGTTTTTGGTGGATTGGTTGACGAGGGGAATCACATCATGTTGTCGATGCGATAAACGTAGTGTGGTTCATTATTCTTATGAACTTGGAGACGTTAGTGTACGAGATTCCATATATGGACAGTCGGTCGCTCCGCTGGGCCGTGGTAACCGATAGCATACTAATGAACTCGACATGCACTATTTTTAATCGAGATTTCGTAAAGTCTAATAGTACATTGCCTGTAGTGCCACAATGTGAGACCGTGAACTACACCATGCTTTGGATGATGGATTCCATATGACTTGGGGCTATAGACGCAAAGTGTGACAGCGCAATAGTTTGGTTGGGCAGCCGTGGTACTAATAGATTTTGCGAGTCATTCTCTCTCTGATATCTGTTTGTGTTTAGCTCCATGGAGTAGGATCGTGTCATGTTGCATTTAATTATATCTTGAACATTATTTATTTTATCTGTTTATTTATTTATTTGGTTATCGTTCTGAAAAATTGTCTGTTTCTGAAATTATTTTATTTGTGATGTTATATTGTATGTGTTATTGTTTTATCTATGAAATCATGTGTTGTTATGATAATTAGATTTTTACACTATACTGTTATTAAATTACTGTTATAGCTTTTCATATTGCATGAACTGTATATCTGTTGTTTGTCGTTTTCTTATTTGCCATGTTTGTGATGATTTTCGATTGTCTTACCTCTTTCTTTATTGTATGCGTTTTCTGTATATTTATTTTATGCGGTAAAGAGTTTGAGGAAGAGGAACAACCTCTTAAGATTCTATATCCCGAGGAGGAGGAAGATCAGCAAGCCGAAGATCAGTTCGACGATCAAGAACCTTCTGATCATCCATACCCATTGGACTGATTAGTTTGGGTATGGCGGTGCCAGGATTTTTGGGGTTTGTGACACTCGAGTTTCACGGTGGATCGTTAGCTTGGCATATGCGAGGAGACAGAGATTCTGTGACGTATGCGGGACGGTTGACTGCGTCCCTACGTCATAGGTTTGATGACGAGCCAGTGATGACGATGACTGTGTTTCTGCATTTAGAGTTACCTTTATCCATTAGGCGTCATTGGGGTGGTGTATCCATTGAGCCTAGTGAGATGACACTCGTATCGACTGCGCGGTCTCATGTCCGCCGAGTGTCGAGGCATCCTGGATATTTATCTTCGATGAGTTTCCGAGAGTGATCCATCGAGGATTAAATATTTATGATGTATTTTTGGGCGCGTCTCGCGTATGTATATATTGACTCTTTCTTGTTTTTCTTTCTTGTTTCGTTTAAGTATTTGTAGTTGTAGTTGTAAATTATTTGTATAACTTATAACTTGGACCATATGTATATTATGAGTGATGTTGTTCTGTTTATTTTATATTTTTGCATTATTTTATTTAATAATATTCTGTTTAACAGGAATTATTTTACAACTCATATTAATATGTAATAAATATTTTACGACTTGGGTAGATTCTATTTATTTCTTTTTATATATGTGACATCCCCACAAGGGTGTTACACCACTGACTGTATGATGCCTTGATGTCGATCAGATATCAAGCACAGGTCCTGTTGTTGTGTGACATGTGTTCGAATCAAGGCTAAGAACCAACTCCAAGCATCCTTTGTTTCCTTTTCAACAATGGCAAATGCAATGAGCAGAGGTTTTCTATCGCCATCCTGTGTTGTTGCAATCAACAGTTTATGACGATATTTATCATACAAATGAGTGTTGTCAATCTGAATAATGGGCCTGCTGTATTGGAATCCAACAACACATGGTTTGAATGTCCAAAACAAGCGATGGAATACAAGTTTTGAACAGTCAACTCTATTGGCCTCGACATAATCAACGGTTTGCAACTCCACCATTGTGCCTGGCATGTCTCTTGCATGACAAGTAACCATTTAGGCAATACCGCATAAGATTTATCCTAGTCTCCAAATACCTTCACAATGGCAATTTGTTTTGCCTTCTAAGCTTTCTGATAGGATACGTCATATTTGAATTGACATCGAACCCTTTCAATAATTAAGCATACAGGTACATCGAGTTTTTGCCTAACTATCTCCAGAATGTAAGAACAGATCATACGAGAGTCTAACTTCTGATGATCTTGTGACATGGTTGGGTTGACACAGTTATGAGATCCATTATATTTTCTAATTTCCCACATGTTTGATTTCTTGCTTAGAATGACTCTGACCCTCCAATTACAACCATCAAAAGCTCTGGGACACTTAACAGTTAGCCACTGTGTATCACAATCATCAACCTTGTAATTCTGATGCCTAATAATGGAATAATGTTTTAGGACCAAATTGACAGCATCTTTAGAGGAAAATTGTAACCCGACATATAATTTTTCATCTGGACTCCAAATACCACAAGAATCTAATTTAGGCAGATTATCAGGTGTACTTAGCGCATCCCAATTAATTTCAGAAAACTGAGGGCATGGAGGCACATACATAGATTCAAGAGCAACTACCAATGGAGGGACTAGTTGTTGTATATTTACATCAGGGCTAGATTGATCTTCTTCTAATTCAGTGTCTATATCTTCACCCTCAGGCATCTCCCCTTCATCATCGCTTGTGTTAGATAATGCATCTACCATAAGCGAGTTATCGGTTTTAAGGTCCAACCTAAATGAGCTCCCTTCAGGCATTGCAGACGTACCAACTTCTTGAAATTGTACTAGGACAGGAGCATGTGTCATGGAGAATTGAATGTTGATAGGGTACGATGATTCAGCAAGATTAGAAGGACCAGCTTGTAACCCTGTTTCAGAAGGAGCTTCAGCATGCTCATTGTGCTCACTTGTTTCTGTCTCGACATACAACTCCATAGAAGTTAAGTTAGGATGCTGATCAAAGCAATCAATCATGCAAGCAACATCTTCATCATCTTCTAATGGAAGAGCTATCCATCTTAGAACATTACTCCATTGTGAAAATCTGTACACAACACTGGACACAACTTGATTTTCTTGGAGCCTTAATTTTAAATGAATTCTCCTTTTTAAAAGCTCAATAGTCGTATCACGTTGAATCATGATAGACTTGGGACGAGGACCTTTGTACATTAAACCCTCTTCACCTTCATACGTTCTCCCATTGTAGTAAATGAGAACAACAAGGTGTTTGGTCATCTTACACTTCTGAATAATAACAACACAAACAATTCAATTTTCAACGTTTTCTCAATCGCGTAACATTTTTAAATCATTTTCTCAATCGCGTAGTTTAAAAATCATCATTTTAAATACGCGTAAGCTATTTTTACTATTTTTCACTGTATAAAATATTTCTTGATGTTTCAAATTAAATTTTGAAACTTTCCAAAACTAAAAACATTATTTAGACATTATTTTCCATTTATCTTACAAAAATTACCCTAAGTAATGATTTTTGACACTTTTCTCAAAAATTCAAATTTAATAAATTATTCTACTGTTATTTTTATTCTTCAACTACGTAAAATATTTCCTTGCTTTCTAAATATGATTTTGAAACGTTCTTTATTACTTGCTCATTTTTAGTCAATTTTGACAGCATTTAGTTTAGAAAATCCACTAAATGATATTTTCTACGTTTTCTTTTTAAAAAAAATCCTTTATTTAATTATAACCATCAAATACACTTTGAAAATTGCTAACATACTTTAAAAACTCAAAGACTTATTTTTCAAGTGTTAAAATTTATTTATTTACCATACTAGACTTCTAGTAAAAATTCATTTACTTATTTGACTCTTGAAAATCCATCGTAATTGAATTCGTTTTAGGTTAATAAACTAGTTTACACTTAGAAAATAAATTTTGGATTAATTAAACATTAAAAATATATTTTGACCAAAAATCACCATTTTTATACAAACCATGTTTAAAATTATTTTTCATCCATTAAATCATTGAAAAAATCCTTTAACTTAATTAGATCAATTAGGTTATCCTTTTAGAAAATAGTTGAGAACATATTGGTTCTCTTTTCATAGTAAAAACTATAAGCTCTTCATCTTATGTTCTTTGGAACACTTTTGTAAATCTTAACATATTTGTACATCCAACAATAATTATCATAGATCCATGAACATATACATATATTTATGAACGCATACCATATATTAAAGCAATAATAAAATACATACCAAATATCAAAGCTATAAACATGCTTGTATGCATAATAAACCACAAATAGAAAAGAAAATAACATGCACACATATACAATCACAAATAGAGAAGACAATAAACAACCAAGTGAATGAATCCTTATGGATTCTTCACCACAAATACACCCATTTTCTCACCACCACACATGGTTGATGAGATTAAATCTCCCTCTTACCTATAAGGAAGACAAGATCTCCTTGGACTCCTCCTTAGAAATTTTGTGTAGCTTCAACAAAAATCCTAACAAGCTTAAACAAATTATAAAGTCATAAACTATGGTTGAAAAAGATAAACCATGGATCAATCATGGCTTAGAACATCAAAAATCAAATTATAAACAAGAAACAAAAATTTTCACCTTATAGGAAAGAAACTTCAAAGTGATTTTTCAAGCTCCAAATGGATGATTTTGTGAAAACTCACAACTAGAGATGTTCTTATAATATAGTTTAGATTTAGGAAATTGTGTTGGATGAAATTTTTGATGGATGGAAGTGTTAGAAGATGCAATGGCCAAAATTGAGCATAGGAAACTCAATCAAAATTTGATTGATTTTAATAGCTTATTTATGTTTAAGTCCTCCTAGTTAGGTTTATTTAAAAGTTAGTTAGATTCCTTTGTAGTTTAGTTAATCATTAGTTTACTTATAGTCCTTAATCTTCTACTTAATTATACTAACACATTGCCTAACTAAAATTTGATAAAAACTAATTAGGTTTTAATCCATTTAATTATCACTTAAACCCCTTTAGATTAACTTAATTAGGTTTTAGACTAATTATTCCATTAAATTAAGTTTTAAACTAACTAATCTATTAAATCTAACCATTTTTATGGATTTTCAATCTTTTGGTTTAGAATTTTACAAGCCATTTGTGTTGGTAAACTTTTCCTAAAAGTGGGTCCCACAAGCTAAACGTGGGTCCCACAAGCTAAACGTGGGTCCCACAGACTCAAAGTAAATCACACAAAACAATCAAATACAGTTACAAAACAGTCAAATTAATTTTATAACACACAAAAAATAGAAAACAGTACAATTAGGGCAAAAATATAATTAACCAAAAATTGGGGTGTTACATTACACAATTGAGATTTGCAAACAGTTTGCTATAGGGCCGATGTACTGGACCCGGATGCATCACTGATATTATGTAATTGTATGGGCGGTTATCGAATATCATTGATTCTAATGGCATTAGACAATTGTATAGGCAATAGTTTTAATATCATTGGGGACAGTCAACGGTGGTTTGATTTTATGACATTGAGCATGCATGGAAAGTCGTGATGACTATTTTTGGTGACACAGAGTTGAATATTACACCTTCAATGCAGGTGCGATATGTGTGGTGTTGGTCATTAGTTGATCTTCGGAGACGTCGAGGTGCGGAGATCCACAGGGGTCAGATGATTATTCATTGTTACGTGGAAATTCATTGCAACGCACCGACTATCTCAACAAAACACTGTTCATACTCCAGGTCCGACGTAGAATGTCTTATATAGCCATGTTGCGCATATTATATTTTTGAAAGCACTTGATTTGAGGCTAAGACATATCTTCTGGATCATTCTCTCTGATATTGATGTTGGTTTAGTCCATGGAGTTGGGGTTATCCATTGTGGATGTGGCATGATCATCATTGCATTTGTTGTGCATGGTCAGTATACATATGCATAGTCAACATTTATATTATTGTGATATGATGATATTGTGGTATTATCATTATGCTAGTAATTGTGAAGTATGTTCTTGTGTTGCAAGTTCATTAGATTATTTATTTAATGATATCATAAATGTATCTACTGATTCATGTTATTCTAAGTTGTTTTCTGTATTGAACTGAAGTGTTGTATTATTGTTTCTTTGCTGCTATGTTGGTATGTGATGTAAGGGATCTCATCTCTTTGCTGTATTATTTGTCTGTTATGTTTTTATGTTTACGTTTGATAAAGACCGTTAGAAGAAGACGAGATTGGATCGCTTGCGGTTGTATTGGATTAGTATTCTGCGAGGACGGAAAGACAAGATTTGATTGAGTACGTGTAAGCGCAGTTCTTATATGTGTCATCTAGGAAGTGTGTATGTAGAGAATCTGGGAGAGAATGAAGTTTAGGACCTTTCTCTTAAGATTTTTGGACTTGGGCAAGGTCAAGTTTATTTGGTAGTTATATAATAAGTTGGAAGTTTATAGAGTCTATGTATATATGATGTTGATGACTATGTTGTATTTATGTGATGTGTATTAATCAATTAATTTTATTATATAATCTCTAAAGGTTTGGTAAGTTTACATTAACCACGAAAAGGAATTTTGGAATTCATGTTGTATAAGGTTAAAGCTTTTATAACTTGGGATGAGTTGTAGGAGTTTTAATCTTAAATGTGATACCCTAAGGAGGGTGTTACATTAGTTGGTATCAGAGCCCAAGTTCAAGTCTGTTAGGGTTTGTGGTTAGGTCTGTCTTGTTTATGCTATGTGATTCTCTGTGTTTGATTTCCGAAAGGAGACAATATTGTTTGAAATAGTTACGTTTGGTTTTTAATGTGTTTGATTTGATTGTCTTTAGAGAAAGACAATGGATCGTAGTAAATATAAGCATGTGGATGCAGGGTGTAATACCCTTAAGTACATGTTAGACTGGTAAATGGTTACCGAAGGTAGCATTTGACTTGTTTAGTATGTTAGTAAAGTTTTGTGACAATATGAGTTCATTTAGACACTTAGTTGCAACATAGAAGTTGTAAAGTGGCTTAAAATGACTCAGATAATAGCATAAGTTGCTAAGTTAAGAGAAATAAACATAGAGAGTTTATTTCTAGGTCACAAATAAGCCAAGTAAGATGTGGTAAAAGTTTCAAGAGAATCGAGTCAGTTTGGTATTTTTAGGCATACGAGGTTGTGCTTTTAATGCGGATTGATCCCTACAGATATAGAAAATGATGAGAATTGTGAAACAACAATTTAGATGAATCTTATGATTTATTCTAAAGTTGTTAGAAGCGAGGAAACTCGAATTAGTATAATTCGGGTGTCCATAGCATGAGGATATAAGTTTCGGTGTAGAAACTTAAGTTAATCTTTTCCCATAATTACCTCCACGTCCCACCCCTTATATCTCCCTTCTCCCTCGGCAGAACCGAAAACCAGAAAAGAGAAGAAAGAAAAGGGGAGAAGAAGAAGGAGAAAGGGGAAGAAGGGAAGAAGGAGAGGAAGAGGAAGATCAAGCTTCAAGCTTCAAGGCTTTGAGTCTTCAAGAGGTAAGGGGATTTCTATTCATTACTTCCTCTTTGATTTCTTTGAATATAGATTGGAGTTTTGAATGGAAATAGGGGTTTGGATAGCCAAATCCATGTTCTTAACTTGGTTTTTGATTCCAAGGACTAGGTTAGGATAGTTTAAGCCTAGAGAATGCTAGATGGCCATTTATGGCTCAAGAATAACCATAGAATCCATAGAAAATGGATTTGTAGAAATAGTTGGAGTTATGTGATTCTGGACTTAGATTTATGCTCTACGAGAATTTATAGGTTGTAAAAGGGTTACAACAAGTTTAAGGGCATAGATTAATGCTAGAAATCACTTAGAATCCATGAGAAAAGGATTGAGAATTAGTTCTTTAACCAATTATGCAGAAACCGCATTCTGCAGAACTGTTGTTCTGCTATTAGCGCCGAGGTGCGCGGATGTCACACCACAGCGTAAGGGGTATTTTGCTAAGAGCGCCGCGGCGTAGAAGGTGCATGCCGCGGCGTGAGACCCTGAAACTCCAAAATGTTATTTTTGGACGTTTTGAAGTTCTAAAGTAAAAGGGATCATTTATATATGTCTCCTAAAGTGTGTTAAGGCACAATTGGGGGTATTTTCAAGTGGAAAATACTTACCCATCAAAGAATGAGAAAGCATAGGCTTTTAAGCATCCTAAAGGAAAGGTTTGCTTTAAGTAATGACATTGCACCTTAGGCAACTTAGTGCTGCATTAGATATCACTTAAGATGTGATGAATTGGTGCAATGAAGACAAGTGTACTAGTATGCATAATAGTATGCACTCTAGTAGAGAATGAGAAAGGTATGAACCTTAGGAGATCCAAGAATAGTGGATTACCTTAGGAAGGTACCTAGAACCTTAGGCAACAAAGAGTTGCAAGTAAGAACCACTCTTGCATTAGAGTTACTTGAGTGGAGATAAGATTGTGTATTGGTTCCAAAGAGGGAACGTTTAGGTACTAAGTCTCTAGTTAAGTGAGACTTGGTACATTGCTAAATACACAATAAGATGATATATGACTAAGAAGATGTCATAATCATAAGGTAGAGCAGAAATGTGCAATAACACATGTATTAGTAAAGATGAGTTAGAAATCCAAGATAAAGAGAATTTACTTCCTTAGATACTAACCAAAGTGTGGAAGTTAAGTTCTTAAGCATTCCATGAGTTTGGAATAGTTAAAGAGGTATCTGGAACCTTAAGCACACAAGTGTAGTATAAGCTACTACCAGACGTGTGATAGAAGGGAAAGCTAGATACAGCTAGAATATGTATGTTAGCACACAAGTGTAGTATAAGCTACTACCAGAAGTGTGATAGAAAGGAAAGTTAGATGCATGAATTACTCACTTTAGTTAAAGTTGAGTTAATTATGCAAAGTTTTAGAGAGATGCTCATTATGTCCTTAAGCAAGGATAGATGAGGCATTAGTTAAGATAGACTCTTTCACTAGGATGAGTAGAGTCTATAGGAAAGTAAGATGGTGTTTATGTAAGAGTTATACATAACACTAAGCTTTTCACACACTAGTCAGTTAAGCTAGTATGTATGTGAAGAGAAAGAACCTTAGTGCAACTAAGACTAGTGGTTGCCATAGGTAAGTACCTTACACCTCAGCAATATAGTGTTGCGTTAGAGATCACTTAAGAGATAAGAGTGATGAGGTGGAGTTTAGGTACAAGTATGAGAAATGAACTGGTGATGTTTACCTGAGAATGTAACGTTATACGACGTGAGGTCATTTAGCCAGAAGGTAAGGAATCAGAGAAGTTCCTTAGGGGACAAGTATTCCTAACCAAGTGCTAAGGTTACATATAGTATGAGGTTACAGATTCTCCTCATTGCAAAGGGTAAACATAAGAAGCCAAAGTTATTAGTAGAATATGCTTAGATCAAAGAGGAACTAAGTATATAAGTACGAATAAAAGTCTATGAATTAGTTAAGTAGTATCGATCTGGTGGATATCCTTTGATGTTTATTCATGGAGGCAAAAAGAAGATAGATGGGTGTCCGAAGGACTTTTGAGAAGGACATAACCCTGATGTCTCGATAGTGCCAAGGCCAAAGGAGATAAGTGGGAAATCCAAAGACGCTCTTTGATCAAGGATGAAGCCCGAATTTCTCAGTATGCTAGGATATGTGTAATGTGAGGATGAGTTTTCCCTCTAATTACCACTAGATGATATACTGACTAGTTCCTAGCAAACTTCCTTGTTCTTAGAATAGACTTTTGCATTTTGCATTTCATTCACATGCTTTTAGGATTCCTTAGGCATATTCATATTACATATCATTATCATTGCATTCACGGACAGTTGTATGGGCATTGTATGTACAGCTATATGGGCGTTGTATGTATTAATAGTGTGTAGGCTATCGGTTGATATCACACTATAAGAAAGTGTGCAGTTAAGAGAAAAGAGGAGGAAACTCCTAAGTTAAGAGAAAAGAGGAGGAAACTCCTAAGTTATAAGAAAAGAGGAGAAAGCTCCTAAGATAGAAATAGTTATGAAAAAAGGGGACAAAGCTCCTAAGTTAGAATTATAACATTTGTTATATATTTGTTATATACAATGTTATAGAGAACTGGTATTGGAATTGCTTTTATTGAGAATGTTAATTCTCACCCCAGTTGTTATTCCATGTAAATCCAGATGCAGGCTCAGATGCAGGTACCGATGCAGACTCAGGTGCAGGCAAAGGCTCAGGTACAGAGGTACAAACCCTGCTAAGGATGAGAAGATAAAGCATGAAGACTAGAGTAGTTTTTATTACTTTAAGTATACAGAACTTATGTAATCAGTTTATGTTTGTTCTGTAAGTCTTATTTTATATGTATTACAATAAGCCCTCATGTGGCTAAGTTTGTATATGTTTATGTATGAGTTTAGTCTTTTTCCGCAATCTCTCAAGGCTTTCTATAATTACTCAATTGTGATTATAGATATATGTTAGTATATAGTATAGAGGTGACGTCTCTAGTACTGGTTATCTTTATATATCTCTGTCTATCTAGGATATATCTGGATATCTATATTAGGGTGTTACATGGGGCATGACGCTGATCATGTGGCTGCAGCTAGAGGAGTAATGCAAAGATTGAATGATGTAGTGGTACTACAGAATCAGGAGATCGCTCAACAACATGAACTGATAACCGAACTTCATAACTTGTTAGAGTTGGATCAGTCTCAGGATGCGAAAAGCTATAACTTTGGACCATCGAGGAACCAAAAAGGGAGGAAATGTAAGATCAATCGATTTCAACAAAAGTCGTATACATGAACACTAGGGAATCAATAACAACAATATGGAGGAAGTGCTAGTGGTAATGGATCCAACTAGACTGTGACACCAATATGAATATGTAAGAGGTGTATAGGAAATCACTTAACAAAGGAGTGTACGAAAAAGGAAAAGGTCTGCTACAAGTGTGGGAAACCTGGACACGTTTATAGAGATTGTGCTCAACTAAAGACAAAGCCATCCATTAGCATTGCACGTGTTCCAAGATCTCAAGTAGGAAGAAGAGTTAATACAAGGAGTAAAGTAAAAACATTCAAATATAAAGACCTAAGCAACATGAAGTTGTGCTATAGAGGGTAATTCTATGTTTGTGTCGTATAATTCAAGGGTCAATTCTTTCTTTTATGGCCTATGATTGAGTAAATTGATTTGAGTTATCTGTGTTTTCATTATCTTTTGATCTGAGTATTCTTACTCTTGTTGCTAAACTTGTTGTTTCTACTCAAGTTTGCTTAATCTATCCTATTTCCTTTAAATATCAAATCTTTTCTATTGATTTGATTTGCTCACCTAAAATCAAATCTATTTGAGTGCAAGATTTTATAAATGGATTCTTCAACTATATCCTGCTAGATTGTTTCAATAAAACCTTAGTTTCTTTGAGACTAAGATCTTTGGACTTCTAACAGTCAACAAAGTTGAAGCTTTGTCGAAGGAAGGAGTTCAAGGACACATGTTATTATGTTTCTTGGAGGTCAAAGAATGAGAATGATGTGGATGTATTTCCTGTGGTTTATAAGTTTCCTAGAATTTTTCTGATGATGTACTCGGAATATCACCGAAAAGAAAGATAGAGTTTTCTACTGATCTTATACTAGGATTTAACCCTAAATCTATGTTACAGTATCGAATGTCGCTGTCAGAATTAATTGAATTCAAGAAGCAATTGGTAGAATGATTAGAAAACAATTCTTTAATGAGAAAGACTGAAGACCATAGCAGGTGTTCGTAACTTGGTTAAAGTTAGCTGCTATGGTGTTTGCATTGAAGATCTCGAAGTTTCTTTTCGTATAGAGAAATATTCAACGTCTATAGTAATTGCAAAGGTCTGAAGTACCTGTTCAGTTAGAAGGAGCTGAGTTTGAAACCTTATGTGAACGACGACGTAGAACGTCTTTGTACTAGCAAAAGATGGGGGAAATTTTGGCGTTAGGACTTGAGCATATGCAACAAACAAGGGGAAGAGTTATGGTAATCTGGAATGATGTAACTGAAGATACAATGTAGAAGCAGACAAAATGAGGGAACAATATCTGCAATTGTTCTAAAGTATGATGAATTTCTGGGACGAAATTCTTTTTAGAGGGGGAGTATTGTAACACCTAGAAAATTCTCGTTTTTTAGAAAAATGTGACTGTTTTTGATCTTTTTGTGTGATTTGCACCAGGCCAGGAAAATAAAAATTTTTGGGCTGGGGAAAATCTTTGATGATTTATTCGGAGCCTGAGAAGCTTACTAAACCCGAATCCGAGAGATACGTTACCTAATCTTTTAATTTTTAGAATTTATCTAGCCAATAAAATTTTTTTGTATTTAATTATCCATTGGACAGTAACCGTTAGTATTGGAGCAGTATACTTTGTCCATTGGATAATAGTTTCCAAAAATATCTAGTGGATGGTTATCCAAAAACCAAAATATCTTGGAGCTTATCATGAGTAATCATGATAAGCTTTTGTGTTGCACCAATAGGAGAGCTTGCTTGTTTAGCAAGTTATTAGAAAAGTCAACAAATGCGGCTTGCTAAAAGGTGGACCAATGAGGAGGTTGCTTGGTGGCTAAGCTTGGAGGTTATGGTGAAAAAGTTGGATACTCCTTCTTTGGAAAATATCTTTTTGAAAATATATCTTTGTAAATATCTGGAGTGATAGTTGTAGACACAAGCCTAATCACTCACTCTAGAATGTTCTAGAATGGTGACTCATCGTGTAATGACTCACCCAGTATGCACCAATGAGGAGCTGGTCAAACTTGGTGCCTGTGACTCATCGTGGAGGACTAATGGAAGCTTGACACTTGGCGTGACACCTCAGCACATTCTGGAAGCTTGTAGAAACGATGACTCGCTATATTCTAGAATGGTGACTCACCATATTCTAGAAGGATGTAGAACGTTGACTTACCTTATGACTCGTCACAGTGAGTCACACGTTCTAGGAGCTTCTCTTGATAAGTCATGTAACAACCCAATTCTAAATACTGTAGTATAACCTACATATACTAAGTAAATGGACTTAGTATGCCACTTACTAACTTTAATGTAATAAACAACCTATTTAATAGCTATATAACGAATAAATATATATAGAGCCTTTAAGAAAGTAAGAGAGCAAGACATTTTACAAACCTTGTATTAAACTAAACTGTATTTCTACTTTGAAAATTACTTTATTTTATAAAATCAAGGCATTACAAACCTTCTAAAATATGGACATGACTATTGAAACTATCAAATATTTTTCCTTCTAAATTGATATGGTTTTACACAAACAAAACCATTAAAATTTTGTTTTCAAAATCGTGTGATTCATGGTCATAAAAACCAAACCCATTTATTCAAATTCATTTTCACTTTCTTTATAAATTCTTTTTCACTTTCTTTGCAAATCCTTAAAATCAACATTGCCCGTTTCATTTAAAACTCATGTTTAGAAAAACACTTAGGATCTTTTTACACAAAATAAATCAATAAAAATTCTTCCAAAAACTGTGTTCATGTACTCTTTGAAAACAAACCCTTTGTTTATTTTCCATGCTTTTCTAATCAATCTAATTTTATTCTTCCATGAAAATATTAATTTGTAAACATCTGTGTTGAGGTGTCTTGACTGAAATTCTCAATATTCTAGGGACCCAAAAATTAATTTTCCTTGTTCTTGAAAATTTTCAACATAAACCCAAATCATGAGTGTCAAAACCGTGACTACTCTTCCTTGGCCATTGGAGCCAAAAATTTATTTTCTTTCCATTTTCACATCATGGCATACATATACATATTCCATCATAAATTCCACAAGTATGCCATATACTTATCATGCATATTATAAGCATACCATCAAAGCCATAAAATCATGCAAAGCATACCAAGCATAGACAAATAATTAAAGCACATAAACACTCACAAATAAATTACAAGTCCATGGATATGAATCCTCACATGGATTCAACATCCATCAAATATATAACCATCTCTCACCACCATGCTTGGTTGGTGAGATGGATCTCCCTCTTACCTCTTGAAGATCCTCAAAAGCTTATTGATTTGCTTCTCTTTCCAAGTCCTTCACCACCAAGGGTTTCTTAAACACAAAACAACACATATATTTATTAGTATCTTAAGCTTGAATAAGAAAACCATGGATGTGCATCATGATTAGAACCTTGAAAATCAAAAGAAAAGTGAAGAGTGGCAAACTTCACCATTAAAGCTTCAATCTTTAGCTTGAAGAACAAGGTTGAAGAGAGATGATTTAGAGAAAATCTCTAACATGAAAATTGCTTAGAATATCATGTAGATTCAAGATCTATGGTTGGATGAAATTAAAAAGGATTGGATGGAGATTTTGGATGGTATGGCCAAAATTCCTCTTGAAGAACAAAGATAAAATTTTTGATTTTTGTAAGAGAAAAGCTTCTTAGGCTTGGTTAAGACAAAAGATGAAGTGAAAACACTTAGTTTTTCCTTCCACAAATTTTGTGAAGCTCCTTGGGAAAATTCCTAAAAATCATAAACAAATGTTACAATCAATAACAAGTGTAGAAATAGGTAAACCATGGTTCAATCATGGCTTAGAAAATCAAAACTAGAAGATTAGAAGAAGAAATATGAAATTTACCATTTTTGGTAGAATCTTGAAGCTTGGATTTGAAGATCAAGATGAATGATTTAGAGAAAACTCATAACTAGAGATGTTCTTAGAATGGTGTTTAGGTTTAGAAAATCAAGTTGGATGAAATGATAGAAATTTGGATGATGGTTCTAAGGTGCTTGACCGAAACTTGCTTGGAGAAGAAAAATGGAGAGAAAACTTGGTAACTTAGCTTCTTGAAAATGTTTAATGATGACCAAGGATGGCAATAATGGTCTTCAAACTTTTTCTATGGCCTTATGGCCTCTCAAAACCGTACCCCCCTCCAATGCATTCTCCTTGAGTGCAAATTGATCAATAATGATCAATAATGATGCACCATTGACCAAGACTACTAATAATGTCATCAAACACCCCTTTAGCTCCAAGACACTTCACAAAAACCATCCCCCCTTCTCTTGCTTCTTCAAAGTGTGACAAATTTCACTTGTCACTCAAGCATTTCTAATCATTGATTAGATCAATGGTTAGGATTAATGTAGGCTTTAGATCTAGCTTTAGGTAGAAGACTTAATATAGGTCATTGGATCTTTCCTCTTTTAAATTCTAGCCATTAGATGTGTCTCCAAAATTAAGGGTCAAGATTGCTCCTTCAAACTTTAAATCCAAGGGTCCTAATTAGTCTTAACCATTTTAGAAGACCAAATCTCCACCCTTAATTAATTCTTGATCCAATGGTCATAAATGGTCTTTGTCACTTTTTAAGACTAAATCTCCACCCTTGATCAATTCTAAATCCAATGGTTATAAATGGTCATAGCCACTTTATATGACCAATTCTACACCATTGATTAAATCTACGGTTGATATTGAAGCCTTCCTTATTAAGCTTGTCTAGATTAAATCTCTACCATTGATTAGATCAATGGTTAATATCCAATGCTTCTTCATTAAGTTTATTTCTTAACCGTTGATTAAATCAATAATGGATGTCCAAGCCATTAATGTTGACTAGGCAGTATAATATTTATTTTTATATCTGTTATAACCCTACTAATAATATTTTTACTGTATTTTTATCGTCCGATAATTAAATACAGTACAAAACACAGTATAAAAAAATTTCTAAAAGCTGTTTTGATTCGGGTTTAGTAAGATCCTGTCTCCGTCTAAACAATACAAATTTTTCTATGCGTAGAAAAATTTTTACTTTGAGACCCACCTGGGCCCACGTATGGCCACTGGCCCACGTATGGCCACCTGGGCCCACATACAGTAAAAAAAAATTCATAATTATCCACAAAAATCACAAATATTAGAAAACGTATGAAAATTAAGTCAGATTATTAAAAATAATTAACAGTCAAGAGAAATAAATATTTAAAGATGTTCTCCGGCCCTAAAATTATTATTTTCCTGACACGGAGTAAATCACTCAAAACGATCAAATACGCTGATGGAATAATCAAAATAATATTACAGCGGTCAAAAATTACTAAACAGTAAAATTCTGTTAACTGTCAAAATTACTGTTTAAGGATAGGAAATTCAGGGTGTTACACTAACACTTGTTGATTCACTATCAACTCACCATTCTCACTTAGCCATTGAAACTTGTATGGTCGAAGGTGAGTAGTAGTTTTAAGGTCAAGTTTTCTTACCAAGCGAGTGCTTGCTACATTGGTGCAACTTCCTCCATCAATGATTAATGAGCACACTTTGCCTTGAATGACACATCTTGTATGGAAGATATTTTCCTTTTGGTCTTGGTCCCTTGCCACAACTTGGCTACCCAAGAGTCTCCTTATCATTAGCAAGTCGCCATCATGAGCATAGGTCTCACATTCTTCTTCTCCTTTACTTGAGGGAGGGGAATTTGGACATGAATAACTAGAGAGGTGTCCCTCTCTTATCACCATTGCCCTTTTGTTTGGGCATTGAAAGGCTATATGTCCATTCCCCAAGCATTTGAAGCACTTGATGTTCCTATTTTTAGAAGAAGAAGAGGAAGAAGTATTAGTGGAAGGAAAAACATTAGAGTTTTTAGAAGTCATACCTCCCTTGGGTTGTGTAGATGAGTCTTCCTTTGGTTCCTTGTCCTTTCAAGTGGGAGGTTTGAGGTTAGAAAAAGGCTTCTTCCATGCACCCTTTCTTTTGAGTTGTTGTTTCACCTTTATAGCTTGGTGGACTAACTCATCAAGCTCTTCATAGTTGTGCAACTCCATAATGTCTCTTATCTTACGGTTTAAACCATGAAGGAAACGTAACATGGTAGCCTCCCTATCTTTAATGACATTGGCCCTTATTATGGCCACCTCCATCTCCTTGTAGTACTCATCCACACTCCTACTTCCTTGGGTAAGTCTTTGGAATTTATTGTGTAATTCCCTATGATACCATGAAGGGACAAACCTCCTCCTCATCAAACTTTTCATCTTTTTCCAAGTATGTACGGGGTATTCCCTATTCATTTCCCTCTCTTTTTGTACTTGGTTCCACCAAATTAGGGCATAGTCAAAAAATTCTAGGACAACCACCTTCACCTTCCTTTCTTCATTGTAATGGTGATAGGAAAAGAATTGTTCTACATTGGTTTCCCATTCTAAGTAGGCTTCGGAGTCATTCTTTCCTTGGAAAGAAGGTACTTGGGTCTTTACTCCTCCTAGGTCTCCTCCTCTTTCATCACTCCTATGCTTCTTATTCCTCCTTTCATAACTCCTTTCACTCCTCTCATGCCTGCTTCTCCTATCATGGTTCCTCCTAGTCCTCCTTTCCCTACCCGAATCATATGAATCTTTATCTTCATGCAAGACTTCATGTTGAGAGTCTCTCCTCCTTTCATTATCGAGCCTTGTGTTTATCTCCACCCTAAACTTCTCTAGTTCTTTAACTAAGGCTTGCATAAGGTTTACAGTCCTAGGGGATGGGGGTGTACTTCCTTCATTCATCTTTGCACAAGTAATAAGAATAATTCAAGATTGAAAGGCCCTTACCAGTCT
This sequence comes from Ormosia emarginata, assembly GCA_029884605.1. Lineage (NCBI taxonomy): Eukaryota > Viridiplantae > Streptophyta > Magnoliopsida > Fabales > Fabaceae > Ormosia > Ormosia emarginata. The sequence goes on from JAQQTP010000074.1 coordinate 9,547,286, forward strand.
TCTCACGTGTATACACTCTTAGATTAATTCCACTCGTGTTTCACACAATTAGGCTTTTGTTTAATGAAAACGCTCTTGCCTTTTACCACTCAAGTTCTCTTTACAAGTTCTTAAATGAACCCTCTCGCGTTTCAATTATCAAAAGCTCTCACAAAAGTAGCGGTCCTTACAAGAGTAAGCACTCAGAAGTTGAAGAAATGATGAAACTCTAGACAAAACTCAAAGGAATTTAAAAGACAAGCAAGAAAAGCTAATTAAAAAAAAAGGTAAAACTCAAAAGAAATAAGAAGAAAAAAAGAAATGAGCAAGGTATGTAGAATAACACCGCTTAATGAAATTCACAAGGCATTTAAACTTAATCTTGCTTAAGTGCAAGGGCAATCTCTGTTTTTTTTGGAATAGACTTTTTTTTTCCTTTTTTTATATTATTTTTCAAGCCCTTGTTCTCTTTTTGCACTTAAAAAAATTGATTCTTGCAATTTTAGTTCCAAATGTTATTATGCCCAATTGTGTATTTAGGAGCTTCCTTTCAAATTATGGTGCTATAAAACATATAACAACAATGAATATAGAGTTGATAAGATCAAAGTTGTAAATATTACGCAAAAATTAAAGAACAAAAACTAAAGGCAGAAAATAAAAAGGACTGGAATTTAAATGGCAAAAAGTAAAGAACAGAAAGTAAAGAATGTTGCCAATTCTTAGGAATGGCAGAGATCAATGATGATCAAGGTTCTGTACAATTATAACATTCAAGTAATGGTGCTTGATGTTTGGAAAGCAATAAGAACAAGTATAAAAAATACAAGAACTCTATCAACTCTAGGATTTGGGCTCTAGATACCACATGATATAATCCAAGTTAGATGCATATTGTTTTTACGGATCGTCCTTGAGTTGATTTCGTGTTTTAAAGAATAAAACGATGAAGGGTGAATAGTACATGAACAGTGTCATGAACAGTGCCATGAACATTGTCATGAACAGTATCGTGAATAGTAAAAAATAGAAAAAAGATGGAAAAAGACAAGGAATGGAAGGAAGAAGACGCCACACTCTTGGAGAGTGATAAGTCAAGTGAAGATTCACCACAAAGGTAAGAAAACCTTTGATAAGAACCAAGATGGGTCTTCCAAGAACCCCAAGAGAACTAAGCTCTCAAAACTCACAAAGGAGTGCAATAATATTCTCAAATTTAAAAGTGTCAAATGCAGTAAACACCTATTTATAGGCATTAGGTATGCGGCTAGGTCTAGCTAAAGAAGGAAGCAAGCTAGTGCATTTTTTAATCCTAACCTTAGCGCAAATGTAGCCCAGGCCCAATTAGAAGGCAGAACCTATCCCTAGCTCTGCTATGCAAAAATTAAGCCCAAACAATAAGTCCTTATTACAAAATTATCCCAAAAAAGAGAAAATAAGAACCAAAACTGAGAAAATTAAAAGATTCAAATACATAATTAAATAAAATTGACTAAGAAGAAATCATACCCCCACATTGGGCCCTTCATCAACTTAGATCATTTGGACAATCTTGAGTGTTCCTTCTTCTGGAATAGGCTTGAGTGAGAGAAAGTGGTTGACTTCTTTGTCCAAATCCTCCTTAGCTTTCTTAGCTCTTGACCTTGTCATTAGGCCTCCAAGTCCTCGCGGTGCATCTTTGGGCATTGGGCCCGTTGGGTTGCCACTTGAGCTTCCTTGGTCTCCATCATGTTTAATAGCTATATAACGAATAAATATATATAGAGCCTTTAAGAAAGCAAAAGAGCAAGACATTTTACACCTCTGGAAACTTGCTCTTTACTAGAAATCTATTTGATATGTTCGATATTATAAACCTTTACAAAACTACTTACATAAATTAATTTATAAAGCCATAAATATAATTACATAACCAAAACTATTAGATTAACAACATAAATAAATCTTCATCTCCTTGCCTTGCACTTGCTTGAGTCCTCCTTTGGATTTATCATGGAAAACATAAAAAGATTGGGGTGAGAATTAATAATTCTCAGTAGTAAGTCTAAAATCGTAACATCATAGTAAATTCAGCTACTTTGGAATAAAACGTAAATTGTACTTAATAATTTGGAAAGGTGGCATACACCAAAACTCAGTCATTTCCCTTCCCAAAGCAGATAGTTCATTCAATTACAAAATAATACATTTATATCATAACAAATCAATTCAAACATCACAACTTAAATGACATGTACCATAAATATTTATCATCATACTATAAACAACACTTAATTCACTTTAAATACTAATATCAACCTTTTATAATAAGCTTTTAACCTTAACCTTCACATTGAATCAAAACAAGACGATTGCCTATGTAATCGTCAATTTTTATGCAATGCATGATGTAACACCCTCCGTAGGGCATCACATTTCTGACTACAAGCTCATAATTTGAAAATGATTTCATAAAAGATTTGAGTTATAAACATGGGTTTTAAAATTTCTTTTCGCAGAAACATAAACTTACTGAAATTTATAGATAATACTGAAAAATAGATTTAAACTGATTAATATACATTATTGACACCACATAATATTTAACAATTATTTAGGACATATAAAACTTGCAGACTTAATTTTAAACAATAGCAAACCATATGATGGGTCCTACTTAATAGCACGGTAAAATACTAACGAGAAAAACTCAACATACTTATTCCGTCTTATATCCATCTTGATACGTCATATATTTGTTCCTCCTCAAAACTGCACGCCAACTATTCGGGTGTGGTCACTCTTCGATGTTATCACCAAACTCAGAATATTTGCCTCCAGTCACGTCTAAGAAACTCATTCCATCTACTATACAATTTTAACAATACGAGCACAACAAAGCAATATAACAAAGAGGTGAGATCACCTACGCTAATACTAACATGGTAGCCTGGAGATAACACAAATAACACACCATACAGATATATCATGTCATAATTATAATCATGCCATCAACATCATTTATCATCATAACAGATACAATAATTACAATCATGCTCTCAATCATTATTTATCACAACAAATATAATAAATGTTGGTGTATGCCCTAGTGGCCAATACATTTTGTTTGTATTTACATACATTATATTATGTTATTTTATATGAGGCATTTCATTTATTGTGTTCTTTTTGGTAGACATAATAAAGTCCTTAGAATAGTAAGTTTGATACCATAGGACATCAAGTGGATGACTTGATCGTGAGATCCTATTGGATAAAACACTATTCTTAAATGTCCCTAGTCAAGTATTATTGTTAATTAGGACAACAATAATACATTGAGGCTAGTATGTGCGTAGACTGATGACCACATCTCACGGGTCATGGATATGAGATATCAAGTCTACACATGGATACATATTAGAGTAATGATGTATTGGATAGACCCGCCATGAGAACGCTACGTGGATCGTTACGTGAGTGTCATAAGCGATTCTCATAGTGATAATGGTGTATGTGGTCCTTTGACCTGAAATCACTACGATTCCTACATGAGGAGTTGTGTATTTTAATGCCATCAAATGTCATCTGTAACAAGATGATTATAACGTTAGTTATTAGACATGCCGCAATACATGTGGAGGGATGTGAGTGACCTAGATGGGATTTATCCCTCCTACATAACAGGAGCGATATCTTCGGGCCCCCTGATTGAGTGAGACTACGAAATACATGGCCATGCTCAAATGAGTCAATATGAGATATTGATCTTATTTATTATTACTATGTCTACTCGGGAATCAGGAAACTGAAGATTGAACTAAACAAGGGTGACACATTCCATGCCTTGTGTTCAATCTGGATATCTGGACAAAGGGACTAAACTACACGGAAACATTGGTCACGGATAGGTTATGTCAAATCACTGACATTCTCATTACTTGGGTAGCAGTGATGTGTTGCTAGATACCGCTCACTGTTTGTAATATTAAAATGAGATTTTAATATTACTACCAACGTCATGAGAACACAGGGGTCGCACACTTAGAACAGATTAAATTGGAGTAATTAGAATCCAAGTTGGACTCGGATTCAATTGTGGGCCTAACTCATGACGGATGGGTTTAGGGTTGCACCACTTACCTTGCTCTTTTGCTCACACTCACTTAAGGCAGCCTTTGTTATAAATAATCGCTAAGGGGGGCTGCTACTAGGTTACATCACAACCCTAGCCGCACCTACAGAAAGTGAGTGAGAGATAGTGAGGTCTTCTTCTCCTCTCTTCGCAGCTAGCACTACGAAAACAGAGGCGTGACTCCTTTTGCAAGTCTGTTCGTGTGGATACCGCAGAAACATCGTCGCTATTACGGTGTTGGTGATTCACCTCGCTTGTGTCTATGACGCTTCAAGAGGTAAAAAAATTTAAAAACTCGGATTATGGATTTTTCGCATGGATCCTGTGAGGGAATTCTGTTATTCCGCTGCGAGACTTTTGATCCGCGTATTCCCAACAATAAATAATAATTACCATCATGCCATTAACATTATTCAAATCACATGATAATTACAATAATGCCATCAACATTATTTATCATCATCATCATCCAATATTCCTCAATTAATATATTGCACAGATATAATTATTCAATATTTATGATAATGCCCTCAACATTATCCAAGTATTCAACAGTTCAATTATCATAACCGATACTCAATAATTATACATGTGCACATAGACTCAATTTCATACTCCATGGAGCTAATACTCAAGTCAGAGAAGTTGATCTGAAAGATCTATCTGTACCAACATGCCTCAGACTATGTGCTACAATTCTCATATGTGTTTGCACATCTAGCATATACATGACAATCTTTACTAGATCTTGATTAAAAATAGTGTCTCGGTCAAGATCATCGGTGCGTTGCATCGGTCTAACCCACGGTACAGAAGAGCTACTAACTGCCCATTGTAGGCAACCTACACCCCGATGCCCCCAAAGTCAACAAGTGACTTACACTACGCATATCGCACCCACTCAAGAGGTGTACGTCTCTCCTAGGCAAATAGCCTTATCTAGTCCATCGGACTTTTCCAATGCATGTTCAATGCACCAATGCCAATCACAGGCAAAATTCATCATTTTCTCATACAGTGTCCATATACTATTCCAACAGTAATCCTACTATTAAATTCATCATTTTCTCATACAGTGTCCATACACTAGTCCAACAGTAATCCTACTGTTTATTCAGTCGCGAAATCATATTATCGCGTTTTTATAGTCGCGCAACACTTTTGTCGCGTTTTCATAATCGCACAACATTTCTGTTACGTTTTCACAATTTCGCAACATTTCTATTACGTTTTCAAAGCGTGTAGCAATTTTTCATCGTTTTCTCAATCACGTAAAAATATTCCATTATTTTTCAATTGCATTAGTGATTTTTCCACAATATCTCAATCATGTAAAATATTTACACATTTTTCAAATCGCGTAGTGATTTCTCCATTGTTTTCAAAATTGCGTAACTTAAAAATCATACTTTTAAGTCACGTAAACCATTTTTCCATCATTTTTCAATCACGTAATGATTTTTCAACAATATTTCAATCACGTAAAATATTTAAACGTTTTCCCAAATCGTGTAGAAATATTTAAACATTTTTCAAATCACGTAGCTTAAAAATCACGTTTTTAAGTTACGTAAATCATTTTTCACTATTTTACAACTACGTAAAATATTCCTCAATATTTCAAAATTTTCAATTCAACCTTTCTCAAAATAATATGACTTCTCACATTATTTTCCACATTTTCTTACTCAAGAAAATCCTTTTTGCAATATATTCCACAAATTCACTATTGTATTGAATTAAATCAATGTTTCTCACTTAAAATTCCCTAACGCGCTCTAAAACCCAAAGGATGAGTTTTACGTTAGTAAATTTTAAATCATCAACGTTTTCTTTATAATTCAAAATAAATTCTCAAATTCAATCCTCTTCCAAAATAATTTGAGGTTCAAACCCTTACAACCTCTATTTTCCTTTCATAATCAAAATTTCTATTTCTCAAGTGATAAAATACTTTGTTTCCATTTCTTTGATCCTTGTACTAGATCAATTACATTTCCACTTTGAAATCATTTTATTTCATAAAATCTAGGCACTTACAAGCCTTCAAAACCGTGGTACATGGCCATTGAAACCATCAAATATTTTTCCTTATAAATCAATTAAGTACCATTCTTGTTTTTACACAAACAAAACCATTAAAATTTCCTTCAAAAATTGTGAGACTCTTGGTCTTTAAAACCAATTCATTTGTTCATTTTCATATCCACTTTCTTTGCAAATCCTTAAAATCATCCACGTATTACTCATAATTGGTAAAATACTTAAAATCTCTTGCTCCCAAAATTAATTTGAGGCCGTGATGCCTCTATGGTTCTTTGGAACTAAAATTGTTTTCCTTTCCATCATCAAATCATGGCATACATATACATATTCATCATATATATCACAAGCATGCCATAAACAAAAGCAATAAATCATGCAAATCATACAAAGCATGAACAAATAAATCAAACACATAAACACCCACAAATAAATTACACAACCATGGATATGAATCCTCACATGGATTCACCATCCATCAAATACAAAATTCATCTCTCACCACCATACTTGGTTGGTAAGATGGATCTCCCTCTTACCTCTTGAAGAACCTTAAAAGCTCCTTGCTTTGCTTCTTTTTCCAAGTCCTTCACCACCAAAAGCTTCTCAAATACAAAACAAAACACAAATTTATTAGCATATTAAGCTTAAACAAGGAGAACCATGGATCAAACATGGCTTAGAACATGAAAAAGAGATAAGAAGTGAAGTTTCCTTACACTTCACCTTAAAAACCCTATAACTTTGCTCTTGAAGAAAGTCCTTGAAGATGATAGATTTAGAACTTGCTCCAAACTATAAAGTGTCTTAGATTGAGGTATAGATTCAAGAAATAAGGTTGGTTGAAATTAAAGAGTGATGGAAGGTGATCTTTGGGTGCTTGGCTGAAACTAGCACGAAGAGGAAGTGGAAAGAAAAATTTGATATGCTTGGCTTTTGGAAATGATCAATAATGATCAAGATTGAGTAATAATGGTCTTGAAACCATGCTATGCTCTTAAGCATCACCAAAACCGTCCCCCCCTCCTTATGCACTCAATAAGTGACCATCTTTACTACCCACCATGTAGAACATTATTAACCATTGATTAGATCAATGGTTAGGATTAATGTAGATTCTAGGTATAGCCTTTAGATTAGAAGACTTAATCTAGGCCATTGGATCTTTCTCCTTGAAATCCTAGCCATTAAATGTATCTCCAAATTGAAGGGTCAAGATCACTCCTTCATATTTTCCATCCAATGGTTATAAATGGTCCTAGCCATTTTATAAGACTAAATCTCCACCGTTGATTAAATCGATGGTTGATATCCAAAGGCTTCAACCTTAAGCTTGCTTCCTATTGGTCCGTCATAAAGTCGTCATAACCACTAATGTTGACTAAGCAGTACAATGTTTATTTTTATCTGCTATAACCCTACGAATAATATTTTTACGATATTTTTTATTGCTGATAATTAAATACAATACAAAACACAATAAAAGAAAATTTTAAAAACTGTTTCCGATTTCTGGTTTAGTAAGATCCCCCATCCCCATCTGAGCAGTACAAAATTTTCGAGCTGCAGAAAAATTTTCACTTTTCCGGGCCCACTTGGGCTCACATACAGCCCCCTGGGCCCACAGACAGCTCATGGATAATATTAAAATAATCATAAAAATATAAAAATTTCATAATCATCCACAAAATCATAAAAATTATAAAACTTATGAAAATCCAATCAGATTATATAAAATAATTAAGACTTAACAGTAATAAATAAATTACGTAAGATTTTTCCGGGCCCAAAAATTATTATTTTCTTGACACGGAGTAAATCACATAAAATGATCAAATGTATTCACAGAATACTCAATAATTTTATAGTACACAGAAATCACTAAACAGTAGAATTCTATTTTAAGTATCAAAATTACTGTCAAATAGTTAGAAAATTTGGGGTGTTACACATGATAATGTATGATTATGTCTAATGAGGATCCTAAAGTATGCTCATATAATGATTCTTTGAAATGATTTTATTTTAGAAAACTCATGTTATTTGAATATTTCCAGGAAGCCCTTTTGTTCCAGGAAGCATCTTTTAATATAACACCCCCAGCCAGAGCTCCAACTCCCAGGAAGCTGTGTTAATCTACTCCGTATTGTTCACATGGCTCAGTATTAAATCCCCTCCTTCAAACTACAACCTTTCATTAGCATTATTAAATCCCCTCCTTCAGGTTATAGCCCTTCACTGGGATCAAACCTAGGACCATGCCTTTTGTTTCTCCCGAAGGAGAATGCCTCCTTGTATTGTTTTCTAGGGAGGCAGGACGCCTTTTTTGTTCCTTGCACTACCAAACATTCATAACTTTGGCATTTGGAGCCCTTTTGTCCAAACCACTTGGAGCCCTTTTATCCAAGCATAAGTTTACAATACATGGAAATATCAAATAACAAGTTTAAAAACAACACATGCAAGAGTATTAAAAACCTTTCCTTTCTTCACTTTTTATATAATCATACTTTTCCATATACAATGGAGAAGCAATATCGTAATCATTAAACTTTTCTTAATACATTATCATACATGCTAGTAGAGAGGGACTCATTCAACCTCATCTACCTTCATCATTCCTTTATGTTGCTCCTAGTATCATGCATACATTTCATTTCAAGCTCAATAAAGGAGTATTTAATTCAAGTTTAACCCATAAAGGAGCAAACATATTTCTACTACAATTTTATAATTCAACTTTAACTATTAAAGAAGTTACTAAAGTTTATAGAGTCTAAACTTTCTCAAAAACCCCTCAATTTTCACCTAAAAAGGCTGTTTTTCATGAGTGCACCAAATGCACATACTAACTTCAATAATTCTGAGATTTTACAGTTATATAGCCTTCCCTCATATCTTTCAAATGTCACAAACTTCACCCCATTTGGATAAATGTAGCCAAAGTTATGCGACATTTTGTAAGAGCCAAAACAAGTTATTTTCTGATTCACCCGATTTTGACTCGACTTTAAAATGAAACTAGGAACAAACTAAGAACTCAAAAATTCTGAAATTTAACAGTCATATAACCTTATTTGTTAGCTTTCAAATGACACTGGTTTCATGTAAATACGACATCGGAGCAAGAAATTATGCAATCTGGTTTAACAAGTGCTAGATTGCTTTTTCTGTAGAATTTGGCTTGGTTTCAAATCAAAACTGGGACTAGTTGGGTTGCTCAAAAATTATAAATCTTTTACATGAAGCCTTATGTCTTAGCTTTCAAATGGCTCTAGAATCAAGTCTATACGATGTTTGTAGCTCAAGTTATGCAACAAACATCACAGATTACTCGATGCTGTCCTGTTTTCTGCATAATTCGGGTTATGCATGATTTTAGTTTCTAACCAAGTTCTAATCCTCAAATCATGGATTCTAAGTACTTTTCAACTCTAATCATGGTCTCTAATCATGTTAGGATCATTAAACACTAAATTTAACTCATCAATCAAAGATTTAAACTCAATCAAGTAAAGAAATATAATTTTTCTCATTTTGTGCATCAAATGTCCAAATGAAGAGTTCCAAGTTTCTAACTCAAACTCCCATCTTGAACAAGTCATAAACAACCATTGAAAACACATTCAAGTAAGAAAATACTTAAAATACCTCAAAATCCCATTTTGACTATTATACCTCAACTAAGCATGATTTTTAGAACTAAATGCATCAAAGGTCTAAATGGAAAGTCTCAAATTTCTAACTCAAACTCCTACCATAAATAAGTCATAAATAACCATTTAATCACAATTTCACTCACAAAAAAAACAACCAAATTCATGCATAAAACTGGGCAGCACTCTGCCCTAGTTTTTAGTCACCACTCAAGTCACAATTTCAAGCATAAGGGCATCAAAATTCTGCCTAAAATTGGGCAGCATGTTACTTTGATTTTCTACCTCCATTCAAGCAATAAAACATAAATTTTCTAATTCAAAACAGGATAGCCTTCTGCTCTTATATATTCAGCCCAATTCCAACCATATTCTCTTAGTAATCAACATCACAACTCAATCCATTAACCAATAAGGAAGTATGTGCAAATTCAAGCAAAGACACTACATTAAACCTGACACAACCGTGAGCCTATCTAGAGTAAGGTTTGGCCATAAACTAAGCATCTTCAATCCTTACTTATCTAATCACTTCACAAAGACCTTAAAATCAAAGAAACAAAATAGAATCATAGATTAAACATTCATATCCTTATTGGCCTTGTTTTGGCCGTGGGTTTCATATGTACAATGACCAGAATTTTTTTATTCCAAAATCAAGAGAAAAAGATGACAAGTTAAAGTCAAAGACCCCTTACCTCAAGGTTGAAGATGACCATGGAGGCTCCAAACTTTCCTTCATCTTCCCCTTCCTCCTTCTTCCTTCACGTCCCTCTTTCTCTTTTCTCTTTGTCTTTTTCCTTCTGTAGAGACGTGAGAGAGATTAGGAAAGACGAGAGAAATGTCATCTTTTACATCTTTTTAAAAGATAACATTAAGGGCAAAATGGTCCTTTCGTTAAACTTTGTATCTGTTAATAACACTTTGATCTTATTATGTCAAGTTTTCTAACCTCCATAAATATTAAAATAAATTCTAAGATTTACTTTGATACTTATTTCACAGTTTCTTTAATTTTTCATATCTGCGCTGAGTCCAGTCGGTATCAAAACACGTACTCAGTGTGCTTAAAAATACCAAACGAACTCAATTTACCTTCAAATTTTAACTACAACTTTCTTAACTCATTTATGACTTAAAATAACTTATCAATAATTATTTCTCTTATCTATGCATTTTATGTATTTTTTGGGTCATTTTAGGTCACTTTCCACATTCTGTGTTGCGACAAAGTGCCTAAACTAGCTCAGTTTGTCATAAAACTTTGTAGACATGTTAAACTAGTATTAGGCTACTTTCGTAATCCTTTACAAGCCTCACATGTTATCAGGGATGTTACAAGTCAGCTGGTGGCTCAGCACTACGACTCACTATGTTGACTAAGTTGTTCTAGAAATTTTTCTAAGATGACTCGTTTTGTGACTCATCAAAGGTAATTAATAGAAAATGATCAATAATAGTTGCTACCCAAATATGAACAAGCCAATAATACTAACTAGTCTCTTTTTATGTGAACTAATTAGGAAGCAGTTATCTAAGGAAAATATTTAGCCTAAATATCTTAAGTGTAATCATGAACCATCATTATATAGCTTTATGATCAACCAATTAGAATCAAGCTTGTTTGTTGAAAAAGTCAATAATAATGGCAAGACTAGTTAGTCATGAAACTAGATGATCTAACTAAGTTAGCCTAAAGCCTAAGTAGTAACTAAATGGAACTAACTTAGTTTGCCACTCCATCTTACTCCATGGTTTCAAGGAGATTCTTGAATCTTCTAGAATGCATGATTAACCTGAGTAACTAAATTGTTAGCCATGTAACTAGATGAACAAACTAAGTTAGCTTAAGTCTAACTAGAAACTAATTGAAAAAAACTTAGTTAGCCTAATTCCTTGCACCTCACGGCCACCTAGTGATTCTAGGATGTTCATGAACAAATTAATCATCTAATGTGACCATTGCATGATCACTTAATGACATAAGTCATGTGAAACCATGTGCTAGTCATAAGCTTGGAGGCTAAGTCTTTTACATCCTTTGTGAAGGCTTTCCATGGCTAAACACTTATTTGGAGAGGAATTTCTCATACTTCATTTCATCTTTCAAGAACCAAGTTCTCTCCATTCTATCTCCTTCAAGAACAAAGCAAACTTTTCCATTTCTTCTTCAATCTCATGGCCAAAACACTAAGAATCCACCTCCCAATTTCCTAAATTTCATCTAATTTCATATCTTGAATCCTTATACCAATTCAAGATATTATGGTGTTGTGATCATCTTCATCTCTCTTAGAAATTAAAAAGTTCTCACCTAGTTCTTCAAAGGAAGCTCACGGCCACACCCTTCCAAAGTACCTTCCAAGTTTCAATAATTCTAAACAACCTTAGATCTAGAATCTACATACAATTTTAAGACTTTTTCATGTTGACATCTTTTCTAAGATCATCCATCTTCAACCTTGTTCTTCAAACTAAAGATTGTAACTTTATAGGTGAAGTCTTTAGTATTTACTTCTAAATTCATTTTAAAAGTTCTAAACCATGTTTTGATCCATGGTTCTTTAGTTTCAAGCTTTGTTTATGATGTTTATGTATTTGAAGTGTAACATCTATTTTCAGGGTATCACATTTCCGACTCCGAACTTATAATCTATAAAGAAGTTCATAAAAGGTTTGAGTTATAAAGTGTGAGTTTAAAAATTTCTTATTACAGAAACATAAACTTACTGAAATCCATAAGTATTATTGAAAATATAATTAAACTGATTAATATATAATATTGACACTAATTAATATTTAACAATTTAAAAAGAAATATAAAACTAACAGACTCTCTTTTTAACAGTAGCAAACCCCATCACGGGTCCTACTTAATAGCACGGTACAACACTAACAAGAAAACTTAACATACTTATTTCTTCTTGTATCCATCTTGATGCATCAGACATCTGTTCCTTGTCAACCCTTCACACTATTGAATCTGGAATGGTCATTCTCTGATGTTGTCACCAATTTCAGAATATCTGCCACCCGTTATGTCTAAGACAACTCATTCCTTCTACTATATAATTTTTATAACACAAACACAGCAAAACAATATAACAAAGAGGTGAGATCACCTACGCCAATACCAATATGGTAGCATAGAGATAATACAACCAGCATATCATACCATAATTCCAATAATGCACTCAACATTAATCAACTATCATCATCATGCCATTAACATTATTATCATCACACAATAATCACAATAATGCCATCAACATGATTATCATCATCATCATCCAATATTCCTCAATTATTATATCATGCAGATATAGATACTCAGATTTATGCATATGTTATGCATGTAGACTCAATGTCCTACTCCATGGAGGTTTTCACAATTTCGAGAAGAATGCTCTGTTAATTGTCAGCCTTAGCCCAAAGACAATCTTCCAGATTAGCCTACAGACAAAGCCCAGCCTTAGCCCACAGACAAATGTCCAGCTTTTGAAAAGAATCATGTTGTTGTCGGGTATCGTCAATGCGTTGTAACGGACTACATCGCTAAGTGGCATATGGTCCAGCCGTAGCCCACAGACAAATATCCACTGGTCGACCGCTGCGCCTTGACGCACCCCAAAATCCATCATAGACCTTACTATCAATTCACATTCCCTCTTCAACCACAAGGGTCCCAATAGCATCAGCTATAAATTTTTGTTCAATTCAAAATCATCATATGCCTCAATGCATATCTTTTCAATGCATGTTCAATGTACCAATGCCAATCACAGACAAAACTCCTCATTTCCAATGCATGTTCAATGCACCAATGCCAATCATAGGAAAAATTCACACTTTCATATTCACGGTCCACACATTGGCCCATTCTCAGTTTTAATTTCATTATCTCATAATCAGGGTCCACACACCGCCCAACAAGAATCATCTTGTATTTTCAACAATAAATCATATTATCGCATTTTTATAGTCACAAAACACTTTCGTCGTGTTTTCACAATCGCGCAACATTTCTATTACGTTTTCAAATCACATATAGATTTTTCAACGTTATCATCAATCACGTAAAAATATTTACATGTTACTCAAATCGCGTAGCGATTTTCCACTATTTTCACAATCGCGTAACTTAAAAATCATTCTTTTAAGTCGTGTAAACCATTTTCCATTATTTTCAAAATATTTAAACGCTTTCTAAATCGCGTAGAAATATTTTAACATTTTTCAAATCGTGTAACTTAAAAATCACGTTTTTAAGATACGTAAAACATTTTTCACCATTTTACAATCACGTAAAAAATTCCTTAATATTCCAAATATTATTTTGGACATTCAAACAAATCAATAACATTTCCAACATCATTTTTCACATTTTTCTTACTCGAGAAAATCCTCTTCACAATATATTCCACAAATTCACAATTCCATTGAATTAAATCAATGTTTCTAACTTTAAAAAAATTACTAACGCTCTCCAAAACCCAAAGGATGAGTTACACGTTAGAAAATATCAAATCACTATTATATTCTCCATTTTTCTCAAATAAATTCTAAAATCAATTCTCTTCAAAATAAATTGAGGTTCAAACACTTTCAACCTCTCTTTTCTATTCATATACAAAAAAAAATCTATTTTCTCAAGTGATAAAACACTCTGATTCCCTTTCCAAATTCATTATACTGAATCAATTATATTTCCATTTTGTTTCCATAAAATCAAGGCATTACAAGCCTTCAAAAACGTGGACATGACTATTGAAATCATCAAAACATTTTTCCTTCTAAGTCAATATGGTTTTACACAAACAAAACCATTAAAAATCCTTTACAAAAACAGTGAGCACTTGGTCTTTGAAATCAAATCATTTGTTCATTTTTCATTTTCACTTTCTTTGTAAATTCATTTTCACTTTCTTTGCAAATCCTTAAAATCAACATTGCCCTTTACATTTAAAACTCATGTTTAGTAAAACGCTTAGAAACTTTTTACACAAAATAAATCAATAAAAATCCTTCTCAAAACCATGAACAATACTTCTTGAAAAACAAACTCTTTGTTTATTTTCCTTGCTTTTCTAATCATCCAATTTTATCATTCATGAAAATATTAATTTGTGAACACCTATTTTGAGGTGTCTTGGCCGAAATTCCTCTTGGTCTTTGGAACCAAAAATCAATTTCCTTTCCATCATCAAATCATGACATACAAATACATATTCAACATATATATCACAAGCATGCCATAATCAAAGTAATAAATCATGCAAATCATACCAAGCACAGGCAAATAATCAAAACACACAAATACCCACAAATTATTACATGACTATGAATATGAATCCTCACATAGATTCACCATCCATCAAATACATAAACCATCTCTCACCACCATACTTGGTTGGTGAGATGAATCTCCCTCTTACCTTTTGAAGATCCTCAAAAGCTCATTGTTTTGCTTCTTTTTCCAAGTCCGTCACCACTAAGGGCTTCTCAAATACAAAACAAAACATATATTTATTAGTAAATCAAGCTTGAACAAGATAAACCATGGATCAAACATGGCTTAGAACCTTGAAAATCAAAAGAAAAGTGAAGATTAATAAACTTCACCAATAAAGCTTCAATCTTTAGCTTGATGAACAAGGTTGAAGATGAATGATTTAGAGAAAGTCTCCAACATGAAAGTTGCTTAGAATATCATGTAGATTCAAGATCTATGGTTGGATGAAATTAAAAGAGATTGGATGGTGATTTTAGGTGGTGTGGCCGAAATTCCTCTTGAAGAACAAGGTTGGAGTTTTCGATTTTTGTGAAAGAAAGGCTTCTTAGACTTGGTTAAGATAAAGAATGAAGTGAAAACACTTGTTTTCCTTCCACCAATTTCGTAGAGCTCCTTAGATAAATCCCTAAAAATCATAAACAAATCTTAAATTCAATAACAAGCAAAAGAATAGATAAACCACGGTTCAAGCATGGCTTAGAAAATTAAAACTAAAAGATTGGGTGAAGAAATATGAACTTCACCTTTTTTGATAGAAACTTGAAGCTTGGATTTGAAGCTCAAAATGAATGATTTGGGGAAAACTCATAACTAGAGATGTTCTTAGAATAAGGTAAGGATTCAAGAAATAAGGTTGGTTGAAATTAAAGAGTGATGGAAGGCATTCTTGGGTACTTTGGCCGAAACATGCATGGAGAAAGAAGGAGAGAAAATATTTGATGAAGTCTTGGCTTTTTGGAGAAGACAAAGATGAATTATGATAACAATAATGTGTTCTTCAACCTTGCTCAGCTCTTAAGCTCCTCCAAAATCGTCCCCCCTCTTCATGCTTCTCTTTATGCATTCAATAAATGACCATAATAATTAGCCACCATTTTAAGCATTTCTAGCCATTGATTAATTCAATGGTTAGGATTAAGGTAGACTTTTGATTAGAAGACTTAATCTAGGCCATTAGATCTTTCCTCCTTGAATTTCTAGCTATTAGATCCATCTCCAAGAATGAAAGGTCAAGATTACTCTTTCTTACTTTCAATCCAAGGGTCATAATTAGTCATAGCTATTTTAGAAGACCAAATCTCCACCATTGATTAAATCCACATCTAATGGTCATAAATGATCCATCTCTGTAACACCCCTTTGGAGGATGTCACACATAAAAGAAAATAAAAGAAATAGAAATAAAATCTACCCAAGTTGCGGAACATTTGTTAAATATTATTACGGGTTGTAAAATAATTCGATAGGCGAAGTATGTAATAAAAAGATAATGCGAAAAATACGAAATAAAAAAAATATCATCACTAATAATATACATATGATTAAGTTATAAACTGTACAAATAATTTACAACTAAGACTACAACTATTTAAACAAAAAGCATTAAAGAAAGCAATAAAAGAGTTAATATATACAGACATATGTTGACGCGCCCAAAAAAAACATCATGGTTATCTAATCCTCAGATGGATCACTCTCAGTCTGAAAATGATCATCGGGAGATAGATATCCCGGATGTCTCGACACACGGCGATAACGGGATCGCGCAGTCGATACGATACTTATCTCACTAGGCTCAGGGTTTTCAGCACCCCAATAACGCCTAATGGATAAGGGTAACTCTAAGTGCAGAAATAACGTCGTCGTCGCAATCGGATCTCCATCAAGCGATGACGTAGAATCACGGTCATACGTCCGGCATAGGAAACGAAGCACGATCTCCTCGTAAATGCCAAGCCAGATCACCTCCATGAAATACCAGCTCTATGAATCCCAAAAATCTTTGGCGTCGCCATCCCACACAATCAATCCAGAGGATATGGATGATCGGATGGTTCTTGATCGTAAAACTGATCGTCAGCTTGCTGACCTTCCTCTTCCTCAGGATACACGATCTCAAGAGGTTGTTCCTCTTCTTCCTCTTCAAACTCTTTACCGTATAAAATAAATAGACAAGAGACATATACAATAAAGAGGTAAGACAACATAAAATCATCGCAACATGGCCAATAAGAAGACGACAATTAACAACTACACAGTTCATACAATACGAAAAGCTATAATGTAATACATATTAGATATCCTAGTGTTTGAACATCATAGATATAACACAAATAAAGAAAATCACACGAGATAAATCAATCTCACGGATAAAATAAGATAAGAAATGGACAACTAACATAAGAATTATCGAGATAAATATAAATAGAGAAAATATAAAAACATCCAAGATATTACCGGATAAAGAAAAATAGAGAAAAATGGAATATTATCCAAGATATAATCAAATACACCAAAACACAACCCTACTCCATGGAGCTAAACCCAAACAGATATCGAGAGAATGACTTGCAAAATCTATTAGTACCACGGCTTGACCAACTATTACGCGGTCACACGTTGCGTCGATAGCCTACGACACGGGAATCCACCATCCGGGCGTAGTATAGTTCACGGTCTCCGTTGTGGCACTATAGGCAATGTACTACTAGACTTTACAAACCTCGATTAAATATAGTGAATGTCGAGTACATTAGTGTGCTATCGGTTTACCACGGCCCGGCGGAGCTACCAAGCTGTCACATATGGGATCCGTACACTAAAGTCTCCAAGTTCATTAGAACAATGAACCACACTACATTTATCGCATCGACAACACGATGTGATTCGTCTAAATCAACCAAAACACCAAAAATTGGTATAAAGACAAAACATAATTCCAAATATATGAAATTACGAAAATGCCCTCAAGATAAAAATATGCCCTCAATGGCGAAAGCACATGACGGGTTCACTTTTTCCCGAAGCAATGAGAAATAACCTCAAAAGCACATGCGGGTTCACATTTTCCCGGCGGCGAAAAATAAATTTAGTAACGGTCAATCGCGTAGAAATTTTATCGCGTTTTTGAAATCTCGTCGTTTTTACAAAGCGTTTAAAAATCGGGTAAAGATATTTTTACATTTTTAAAATCGCGTAGCATTTTAATACGTTTTCTCAATCGTGTAGGATTTTTAAATCATTTTCTTATTCGAATGCCCTTAAAATTACTTGTTTAAGCAGATAGAAATAGTACTTAGTACATTTAAACTACGTTGAATAATTTTTCATACCGCATCTTGTCATTAGGATATTGTTACTATCTTATAGGTTCATTTTTACTAAAAATTGACAATGATATTTTGTTTATAAACTTATAATAATGGTTTTCTAAATTTTCCATAAAATTTCTATTTACCTAATTTTTAACCATTTCATTAAATTCTTTTTGAAATCTCTAACATGCTTCAAAACCAAAAAGTGAGCTATATGTTAGAAAATTTCTTAATATTCCTGTATTTCCTTCCTAATGATAGAATCACTAATTTTAATCCTTTAAACTTAATTCTACTCAATTTGTTTCTTCAAAAATCATCATAGAAAATTTCCCCTTAACTTGTATTGTCTCTTTTTAATTGAAAAAGGTTTGGAATCAAGTTTTAAAAATCATAATTACCTATAGTGGCATGTTGGCCGAATTTTATAAAAAAAAATTTTCATTTGATTTCTAAATCATGTCAAAGGTATTATCTTATCTAAGTTCATTAAATTATGTTATAAAGTAGTGATTTTAAATCAAATAAATCCTTTAGGCATGTTGGCCCAAAATTTACTAAATCTTTACCAATTGATTTCTAAATTCTTATTCTTGGATCAAAACAATTTGAAACCTTCTTATTTCTCCTAATTAATTAAGTTGCACTTTAGGAAAAATGAAGAGAACATTTTGGTCCTCACACTTGGTCATTGCCGTGAGCTATTGGATTGTGTTCTTTGGAACACTCATGCAAATTTACACATGTTATTCACATCCTATATTTTATCATACAATTCTAACACATGCATTATATTTCTAACACATACAAAATATTTCTAACACATGCAAAATATTTCTAACACATAAAACATAATTTAAAGCTTATAGACATACAATCAAAAGCTAATAGACATGCAAAATTATTACAATCACCAAACAAGAAAGCTACTAACACATAACACTTAAGCTACTAGCAACCACAAAAATTAATAAATACACATCAATAAACACACCACAACCGAATCCTTATGGATTCTACAAACAACCCATCTTCTTACCACCATCAAGGGATGATAAGAATTGTCTTCCTCTTACCTTAAATGAAGACAAAAGCTTGCTTTCACACCTCCTAGGTCACGGTTTTCACCACCAAAAATACCTAGAAATCTCAAACAAAATCTACATGTTACTAACCATGAAAAAGAAGCTAAACCATGGAAAAATCATGGCTTAGAACTTTGAAAAAGAAGAGAGAAAAGAAAAGCATGAAATTTCACCTTCTAGGTAAAACTTTCAAGGTTGGTTTCAAGCCCTAGATGGAAGAATTTGAAGAAACTTCCAACTACAAAGGTTCTTAGAATGGTGTTTAGGTTAAGGAAACTTGGTTAGAAAAAATTTTGGATGGTTGGATGGTTAGGAAATAAGCTTGGCGAATATGGTGAAGAAAATGGACAAGAATGGTGGCTAGGGTTCTTGATGAGAGAGAAGAGAGAAAAGTGATGAAGATGAAAGTGATTTTTGGTCTCCTAAGGCCTCTTGGCCGTGAACATCAAGTGGGGTGCAAGGTGGGCACCTTGCTTGGCTTCATCAAGCCATTGGATGAATCAAAGGCCAAGATCAAGCCTTGGTGAGCAAGCTTGATTCTCATTGGTTGGTTCCCGGTGACTCACATCTTTGAGTCACACAGCGTATTAAATGCTCTTGAGTCGGCTAGTGAGTCGAGTCACTGTTCTGAAAGTTCTACGACTACGGTGATTAATTAAGCTACCGATCTAACCGTTACGCTAATTGTGGGTCCCGCAAAATATTTAGGGTCCCTTTGTCACTAAATTATCTTGTTGATAAAATAATATTATAATAATATAAAATTATTTTATTTGTGATTAAATCTAAAAATTAAAAGATTATTTTTAGTCTCATTCGAGAATCGGGTTAAGTAAGATCCCCAATTCTAAATAATAAAATAAGATTTTCCCGGCGGAAAATATTATTTTCTGCCTCGAGCAAATCACACAAAAAGTCCATATAAAATCACAGACGGTATTTTCAGGCATTAAATCAAGAAGAAAACAATTAAAAGCAGACAAAAACAACGAAAGCGATGCGTTCGGGACGTAACGGTCATTTTCCCATTTTTTTCCCACAACGTAGGTAATTATCCAAAACGTTCAAATAAAATATCCAGCGGTATTATTATATATTTGTATATCTTTCAGAAAAATTAATACAGTAGCTCGAGAAAAATTTTTATTTTTTCGTCTCGAAACAAATTACGTAAAACGATCAAATAAAATTTGAACCTGTATTATCGTAATTGTTTTCATACAAAAATCGAGAACAGAAAAATAGGGACACAGCGGTCATTCATACAAAAGCATGAAAAACAGAAAACAGTACATTCAGAATATTTTCTAAAAATTGGGGCGTTACAACTCTCCCCAACAAATAAAAATTTCGTCCTCGAAATTCGACGCTCATCCAAATAAATGAGGATACTGATCCTTCATTTTATCTTCTAGTTCCCAAGTAGCTTCACCCGTCATATCATTCCATATGACTTTCACTAGCTCGATCATCTTCCCTCGAAAATTTGCTTTACCTTTTTGTCCTCATCTACGACGGGTAAAGTTTCGTAAGTCAAATTCTCCTTTAAGCGCACGTCATCGGTTGTATAACATGTGTCGGATCTGGTATATACTTAAAGTAAGCGAGACACATGAAACACGTCATGCAAATTGGATAGAAAAGGCGGCAAAGCAATCGATATGCAACGGGACCTATACGTCGGATAATCGATATGGTCCAATGAATTTAGGAGTAAGCTTCTTAGACTTAATCACTCTTGGAGCACCGGTCGTAGGAGTAACTCTCGAGAAACACATGCTCACCCTCCTCAAACTCAAGAGGTCGTCTTCGTTTATCCGCGTAACTCTTTTGTACGCTTTGCGTCGTCCTCATCTTCTCTTGTATCATCTTGACTTTATCAGTAGTACGTTGTACAAGTTCGGTCCAATGATCATACTTTTCCCATCCTGATACCAGCATAGCGGCGTTCGACATCGTCTTCCATACAATACTTCATAAGGTGCCATTCCGATGCTTGCGTGAAAACTATTGTTGTAGGTGAATTCTATCAAAGATAAAAATTCATCCCAACTTCCCCGTTGTTCCAAAACACAAGCCCGCAACAAATCCTCCAAGAATTTGTATAGTTCTCTCTGCATCGACCGTCGTCTGCGGATGATACGCTGAACTCAGTCGTAACTTAGTTCCCATAGCTTCTTGCAGACTTCGCCAAAATCTTGACGTAAACCTCGGATCACGATCAAAAATTATACTTGTCGGTACACCATGTAGTCTGACAATTTCACTAATGTACAACTGGGTTAATCTTTCCAATGAATATTTGATATTAATTGGTAAGAAATGAGCCGATTTCGTAAGTCTATCGACTATAACCCATATTGCATCATGACCTCTCCTTGTCTTTGGCAAACCAGTAACGAAATCCATAGAAATGCTATCCCATTTCCATTCTGGAATCGATAATGGTTGCAACATCCCAGCTGGTCTTTGGTGTTCAACTTTCGACTTTTGACAAACTAGGCAAGTTGACACGCATCTAACCACATCACCCTTCATTCCATGCCACCAGAATAACTTTTTCAAGTCTTGATACATTTTTGTTATACCTGGATGCATACTCAATAGACTAGTATGGGCATGTTTCACAATATATCTTCTCAGTTCTCGGTTACGAGGAACACAGACTCTACCCCGAAATCTCAGAATTCCATCAGTTCCTTCCTTAAACTCTAGTGTCTCGCCTTGTTTCATTTGCTCCTTTATTCCTTGCAAAAATTTATCGGCATTTTGCTTTTCCTTTATGTCTTCCATCAACTCGCTCGAGATAGTAACCATGCTAATACAGATCTTCCCCGGTTTCAACTCAACAAATGACCACTCATCTCTAAACTGTTCAATGAGCTCATTTTCTTTAATCATTAGCGCGAGAAACACTAATAATCTTCTGCTCAAGGCATCGGCCACGACATTCGCCTTACCAGGGTGGTACAAAAGCTGAAAATCGTAATCGTTCGAGAAATTCTAACCATCTTATTTGTCTCGTATTCAGCTCTTACGGTCGTATAAGTACTTCAAACTCTTGTGATCACTTGAAGATGTTGAACGTTGCTCCATAGAGAAAGTGTCTCCATATCTTCAAAGCAAAAACTACCGACCAATTCCAAATCATGCGTAGGATAATTCTTTTCATGAACCTTCAATTGTCGAGAAGCATATGCCACCACGTTCGGTCTTGCATCAACACACATCCTAGTCCTTGATAAGAAGCGTCACAATACACATCGAAAGATTTCGTCGAATCGGTAGGATCAACACCGGCGCAGATTGTTAACCTCTTTTTCAACTCTTGAAAGCGGCTTCACGCTCTTAGTCCATTCAAAAGCTTGACTTTTCCTCGTCGATTGTGTAAGCGGTCCAGCAATCTTGGAAAAACCTTCGATAAATCTCCGATAATAACCAACAAGTCCAACAAAACTTCGAAACACATTCTTGTCTTAGGTCTCTCCCACCGTAAAACAGTCTCCACTTTCGATGGGTCCACCGCAATACCTTCTTTAGAAATTACGTGACCAAGAAATTGAACTTCTTCCAACCAGAACTCACACTTAGACAACTTCGCATACAACTGCTTCTCCCTCAAAATCTGAAGAACAACTTTCAGATGTTCAGTATGCTCTTCCCTCGATCTAGAATAGATCAGAATGTCATCGATAAAGACAACGACAAATCTGTCTAGATATGGACGAAATATCCTGTTCATATAATCCATAAATATGGCAGGAGCATTCGTCACCCCGAATGGCATTACCTGATACTCATAATGTCCATAACGAGTTCGAAAAGCAGTTTTCGGCACATCTTCCCCTTTTACACGAATCTGGTGATAGCCTGATCGCAAATCAATCTTGGAAAATATCACAGCTCCTTTTAATTGATCCATCAAATCGTCGATTCTTGGAAGCGGATATTTATTCTTGATAGTCACCTTGTTCAACTGCCGATAGTCCACACAAAGTCGTGATGTTCCATCCTTCTTCTTGACCAAAAGTACAGGTGCACCCCATGGGGAAACGCTAGGTCTTACAAACTCTTTCTCCAACAGTTCCACCAATTGCTTTTTCAGCTCCTCCAACTCTACTGGCGACATACGATATGGTGCAATTGAGATAGGACCTGTTCCTGGTATTAAATCAATTGAAAACTCGATTTCCCGCTCAGGCGGTAAACCAGGTACATCTTCAGGAAAAACATCCGGAAAATCGTTGACAACAGGAATAATATTCACATCCTTCTCATTCTTAACTTCTAGAGAAGACAATACCGAGATATCCACTGCGCTCATTTCTCAACAAAGACTTGACCTTAACAGCAGTTAAGAATCCAGACTCTTCTTCCTTAGGAAAAACTATAGTTTTCTTCGCACAATCTATAAGGATATGGTTAGAACATAACCAGTTCATCCCTAAGATTACATCTATCTCAATGAGAGGCAAACAAATCAAATCAACCAAAAACAAATGGTCCTTCACAACAATTGGACAATCCAAACAGATCTTAGAAGTAACTACAGGTTTAGCAGTTAGCGTAGATACATTCAACATAACATTCAGAGAAGATATGGGCAACTTTAACCTTTCTACACAATCATATGCAATAAACGAGTGTGTAGCACCCGAGTCATACAAGACAGTCAGAAGGTTACCTCCAATGTCTCCTTCTCCTTGAATAAGGTCATCAGACTTAGAAATCTCAGATCCCACCATTGTATACACTCGTCCTCCAGATCTCGGTTGAGTACTTCCAGATTTCTGCTGATTAGCTTTAACATACCGAACGGCGAGGTTTTCTCTCCATTTGTGGACAATCCTTTGATATGTGCCCGGGTTGCTTACAATTGAAACAAAGCGTACCTTTAGCGTACACTCGGGAGAAATATGACCTTTCTTCCCGCACTTAAAACATGTTGGCGTAAACGCCACCCTCTGTCAGCTCCACTACCACTTGCACCTCCACTAACAGATGGTCGTTGAGATTGACTTCCTGTTGGCCTGGTATACGGCTTACGCTGAAACCGATTTGCATTACCACCTCCACCTCTCTGGAACCTTGTCGGTCCAAAATTCCGATTCCTTTGATCTCTAGATGGCTCTAACTCCTCAAGTCGAGCACAAGCATCCACCAAAGCATGAAAGTGAGTCATCCTCAAAGATACCACTCCTCGTTTCGGTTCCACCCTTAAACACGATTCAAACTTCTTGCATCTCCACACATCATCTTGTCGTGTCCGAGCATAATCGAGAATTGAGACAAACTCTCAAATTTTGTGGCATACTCATTCACCGTCATATTCCCCTCCATCGCAAACCAAGAAATTCCATTTCCTTGGCATGCCTAGCACTTGCGGAAAATATTTATCCGAGAAAAGTATTAGAAAACATTTCCCGGGTGATCTCGGTCCTTACACTTGCAATACTCGGCGGATTCCTCTCCACCAATGTTACTGCATCTCCTCTCGGCATGAAAACGGCATAAGTTACTTTCTTTTCATACGTACATCTCATCCCTCAAAGATTCTTTCTAAATCTTGCATCCACCGACTCGCTTTCTCGGATCCACCTCGCCTCTAAATTGTGGCGGATTATGGCGCCTAAATTCAGATAAATTTAGGGCATCGGTTGTAGCATCTTCTTTGTTGGTTTGCTCTCAAATTTTCTTTGAGTAATCACTTGACCATCTGCAACGCGTAGCCTCGGCGACAACCAACATCGGGTCCTCATCACGATTTACGTTAGCACGTCCTCTACCTCTACCAGCCATCTTCTTTCTTCAAACATAACAAAACAAAGTTAGATACATCCTTCTAGATATTTCCGAAAGGATATAAATCACAAACATCACGAGAGAATCACACTGACAAACAAAAACGGACCATTGACCACAACCCCAAAAGACTCAACTTGGGCTCGATACCAACTAATGTAACACCCCTTTGGAGGATGTCACACATAAAAGAAAATAAAAGAAATAGAAATAAAATCTACCCAAGTTACGGAACATTTGTTAAATATTATTACGGGTTGTAAAATAATTCACGATAGGCGAAGTATGTAATAAAAAGATAATGCGAAAAATACGAAATAAAAAAAAATATCATCACTAATAATATACATATGATTAAGTTATAAACTGTACAAATAATTTACAACTAAGACTACAACTATTTAAACAAAAACAGTAAAGAAAGCAATAAAAGAGTTAATATATATACAGACATACGCTGACGCGCCCAAAAAAAAACATCATGGTTATCTAATCCTCAGATGGATCACTCTCGGTCGAAAATGATCATCGGGAGATAGATATCCGGATGTCTCGACACACGGCGATAACGGGATCGCGCAGTCGATACGATACTTATCTCACTAGGCTCAGGGTTTTCAGCACCCCAATAACGCCTAATGGATAAGGGTAACTCTAAGTGCGAAATAACGTCGTCGTCGCAATCGGATCTCCATAAAGCGATGACGTAGAATCACGGTCATACGTCCGGCATAGGTAACGAAGCACGATCTCCTCGTAAATGCCAAGCCGGATCACCTCCATGAAATACCGGCTCTATGAATCCCAAAAATTTGGCGTCGCCATCCCACACAATCAATCCGGAGGATATGGATGATCGGATGGTTCTTGATCGTAAAAGCGATCGTCGGCTTGGCGACCTTCCTCTTCCTCAGGATACACGATCTCAAGAGGTGTTCCTCTTCTTCCTCTTCAAACTCTTTACCGTATAAAATAAATAGACAAGAGACACATACAATAAAGAGGTAAGACAACATAAAATCATCGCAACATGGCCAATAAGAAGACGACAATTAACAACTACACAGTTCATACAATACGAAAAGCTATAACAGTAATACATATTAGATATCCTAGTGTTTTGAACATCATAGATATAACACAAATAAAGAAAATCACACGAGATAAATCAATCTCACGGATAAAATAAGATAAGAAATGGACAACTAACATAAGAATTATCGGATAAATATAAATAGAGAAAATATAAAAACATCCAAGATATTACCGGATAAAGAAAAATAGAGAAAAATGGAATATTATCCAAGATATAATCAAATACACCAAAACACAACCCTACTCCATGGAGCTAAACCCAAACAGATATCGAGAGAGAATGACTTGCAAAATCTATTAGTACCACGGCTGCCTTGACCAACTATTACGCGGTCACACGTTGCGTCGATAGCCTACGACACCTTTGGGAATCCACCATCCGGGCGTAGTATAGTTCACGGTCTCCGTTGTGGCACTATAGGCAATGTACTACTAGACTTTACAAACCTCGATTAAATATAGTGAATGTCGAGTACATTAGTGTGCTATCCGTTTACCACGGCCCAATGAGCTACCAAGCTGTCCACATATGGGATCCCGTACACTAAAGTCTCCAAGTTCATTAGAACAATGAACCACACTACATTTATCGCATCGACAACACGATGTGATTCGTCTCGTCAACCAAAACACCAAAACTTGGTATAAAGACAAATACATAATTCCAAATATATGAAATTACGAAAATGCCCTCAAGATAAAAATATGCCCTCAATGGCAAAAAGCACATGCGGGTTCACTTTTTCCGACAATGCGAAATAACCTCAAAAGCACATGTACGGGTTCACATTTTCCCGACAATGAAAAATAAATTTAGTAACGGTCAATCGTAGAAATTTTATCGCGTTTTTGAAATCTCGTCGTTTTTACAAAGCGTTTAAAAATCGGGTAAAGATATTTTTCTGTTTTTAAAATCGCGTAGCATTTTAATACGTTTTCTCAATCGTGTAGGATTTTTAAATCATTTTCTTATTCGAATGCCCTTAAAATTACTTGTTTAAACAGATAGAAATAGTACTTAGTACATTTAAACTACGTTGAATAATTTTTCATACCGCATCTTGTCATTAGGATATTGTTACTATCTTATAGGTTCATTTTTACTAAAAATTGATGAGTATTTTGTTTATAAACTTATAATAATGGTTTTCTAAATTTTCCATAAAATTTCTATTTACCTAATTTTTTAACCATTTCATTAAATTCTTTTTGAAATCTCTAACATGCTTCAAAACCAAAAGTGAGCTATATGTTAGAAAATTTCTTAATATTACTGTATTTCCTTCCTAATGATAGAATCACTAATTTTAATCCTTTAAACTTAATTCTACTCAATTTGTTTCTTCAAAAATCATCATAGAAAATTTCCCCTTAACTTGTATTGTCTCTTTTTAATTGAAAAAAGTTTGGAATCAAGTTTTAAAAATCATAATTACCTATAGTGGCATGTTGGCCGAATTTTATAAAAAAAAATTTTCATTTGATTTCTAAATCATGTCAAAGGTATTATCTTATCTAAGTTCATTAAATTATGTTATAAAGTAGTGATTTTAAATCAAATAAATCCTTTAGGCATGTTGGCCCAAAATTTACTAAATCTTTACCAATTGATTTCTAAATTCTTATTCTTGGATCAAAACAATTTGAAACCTTCTTATTTCTCCTAATTAATTAAGTTGCACTTTAGGAAAAATGAAGAGAACATTTTGGTCCTCACACTTGGTCATTTTTAGTGAGCTATTGGATTGTGTTCTTTGGAACACTCATGCAAATTTACACATGTTATTCACATCCTATATTTTATCATACAATTCTAACACATGCATTATATTTCTAACACATACAAAATATTTCTAACACATGCAAAATATTTTTAACACATAAAACCTAATTTAAAGCTTATAGACATACAATCAAAAGCTAATAGACATGCAAAATTATTACAATCACCAAACAAGAAAGCTACTAACACATAACACTTAAGCTACTAGCAACCACAAAAATTAATAAATACACATCAATAAACACACCACAACCGAATCCTTATGGATTCTACAAACAACCCATCTTCTTACCACCATCAAGGGATGATAAGAATTGTCTTCCTCTTACCTTAAATGAAGACAAAAGCTTGCTTTCACACCTCCTAGGTCACGGTTTTCACCACCAAAAATACCTAGAAATCTCAAACAAAATCTACATGTTACTAACCATGAAAAAGAAGCTAAACCATGGAAAAATCATGGCTTAGAACTTTGAAAAAGAAGAGAGAAAAGAAAAGCATGAAATTTCACCTTCTAGGTAAAACTTTCAAGGTTGGTTTCCAAGCCCTAGATGGAAGAATTTGAAGAAACTTCCAACTACAAAGGTTCTTAGAATGGTGTTTAGGTTAAGGAAACTTGGTTAGAAAAATTTTTGGATGGTTGGATGGTTAGGAAATAAGCTTGGCGAATATGGTGAAGAAAATGGACAAGAATGGTGGCTAGGGTTCTTGATGAGAGAGAAAGAGAAAAGTGATGAAGATGAAAGTGATTTTTGGTCTCCTAAGGCCTCTTGGCGTGTGAACATCAAGTGGGGTGCAAGGTGGGCACCTTGCTTGGCTTCATCAAGCCATTGGATGAATCAAAGGCCAAGATCAAGCCTTGGTGAGCAAGCTTGATTCTCATTGGTTGGTTCAGGTGACTCACATCTTTGAGTCACACGGCGCGTATTAAATGCTCTGTGAGTCACTAGTGAGTCACTGTTCTGAAAGTTCTACGACTACGGTGATTAATTAAGCTACCGATCTAACCGTTTACGCTAATTGTGGGTCCCGCAAAATATTTCGGGTCCACTTGTCACTAAATTATCTTGTTGATAAAATAATATTATAATAATATAAAATTATTTTATTTGTGATTAAATCTAAAAATTAAAAGATTATTTTTAGTCTCATTCGAGAATCGGGTTAAGAAAGATCCCCCAATTCTAAATAATAAAATAAGATTTTCCCGGCCTGGAAAATATTATTTTCCCTCGAGCAAATCACACAAAAAGTCCATATAAAATCACAGACGGTATTTTCGGGCATTAAATCAAGAAGAAAACAATTAAAAAGCAGACAAAAACAACGAAAACAAGATGCGTTCGGGACGTAACGGTCATTTTCCCATTTTTTCCCACAACGTAGGTAATTATCCAAAACGTTCAAATAAAATATCCAGAAGTATTATATAGTTGTATATCTTTCGAGAAAAATTAATACTGATGCTTCGAGAAAAATTTTTATTTTTAGTCTCGAAACAAATTACGTAAAACGATCAAATAAAATTTGAACTGTATTATCGTAATTGTTTTCATACAAAAATCGAGAACAGAAAAATAGGGACACAACGGTCATTCATACAAAAGCATGAAAAACAGAAAACAGTACATTCAGAATATTTTCTAAAAATTGGGGCGTTACAATCTCCACCGTTGATTTAATCCGAATCCAACGATTACAAATGGTCCTAGCCACTTTATAAGATCAAATCTCTACCTTTGATTAATTCTTCATCCAATGGTTATAAATAGTCATAGCCATTTTCTTAGACTAATCCTATACCGTTGATTAAATCGACGGTTGATATTAAAGTCTTCAATATTAGACTTGCTTGTTGTTGGTTTGTCAAAAGAATTAAACTTGTTTCCTATTGGTCCGTCAAAAGTTGTCATAACCACTATTGTTGACTTAAGCAGTATAATTTCTATTTTTATCTGCTATAACCCCACGAAAGAATATATTTACTATATTTTTATTGCCCGATAATTAAATACAGTATAAAACACAGTACAATAAAATTTTAGAAACTGTTTCCGGATTCAGGTTTAGTAAGATCCCCTGTCTCCGTCTAAACAGTACAAATTTTTCTATACGTAGAAAAATTTTTACTTTGAGGGACCCACCTGGGCCCACGTAAGGCCATCTGGGCACACAAACAATCCAAAAACAATCAGAGAAATATAAAAATTTATAATCATCCACAAAAATCACAAATATTAGAAAACGTATGAAAATCAAATCAGATTGGTAAAAATAATGAACAATCAAGAGAAATAAATACATAAAGATTTTCCCTCGACCCGAAAATTATTATTTTCCTGACACGGAGTAAATCACTCAAAACGATCAAAAGTACTGATGGAACACTCAAAATAATTTTACAGTACACATAAATCTCTAAACAGTAGAATTTTGTTAACTGTCAAATATTTAAGAAATTTGGGGTGTTACATGAAGTTTTTATAGGAATTTGTGTGGTGGAGGACGAATTCATCAAGAAGGCAACCAAGAGGAGTTTTGATCTTCCTTTAAGGTAAGAGGAAGATTAACCTCATCCGCCATATGTGGTGGTAAGGGAATAGATTTGTTGTGTTTGTTGGTGAAAAATCTTTTTAAGGATTTATTCCCTTGATTGTGTATGTTTATGTGGTCTATGTTCTGCTCTATGTGATTTTGTTGTTTATTAATTATGCATGATTCTATTGCTTGAATAATTACATAAGATGGTATGATCTTGATTAATTTGTGATTAGTTGCTTAATATGACTTTATTGTTTTTATAGTAAGCATGAGCATATGATAGTGGAAATATCATGAGTGATATGTTATATGATGAGAATCATGTGGAAAGGAAAACTGTTTTAGTTCCAAGGAACCTTGAGACTCACAACCTTCATGTTTGATATGGAATGAATCTCTTAAAATTATTTTACTAGTCATGAATTTTAGATGAGTAGGTAATAAGTTAATGATTTAAGGATTTACAAAGAAAGTGGACATGGATATGAATAAATACTTGATTATGAAGTACAAATTGATTTTCAGCCAACATGCCAAGAATTGGTATTTTAAGATAAAAAATATTTTGTTAAGTGTATTCTTAGGTAATTAATTAACAAGAAACTCATTTTAGTGGGTTTTGATATATAAAAACAAAGTAAACTAATTTTTGGGAATTAATTAAATTAATAGAACTAGGCATGATGGGAACTAAATTTATAACTTAAAGTTTACAAACGTATAGCTCACCCTTTGGGTTTTGAAGCGCGTTTGAAAATTTTGAGCTGTAATATCTAATTAACCCAAGGAAGTAAAAATTTTTGTAAGAAATAGTAGAAAATACTACTTAAAGAATTTTTAGTAGGAAAATATTTTAAATAAGGTTAAAATGCCTACATTATGTAGAAAGTTTTAGAAATGAGTTTCGAAAGCTTAAAAACATTTTATGCAAGTGAAAAATATTAGAAAATCTTACGCAATTTCAAAATAGTGATTTTTAAGCCACGCGAATGAGAAAATGATTTAAAATCTCTACGCGATTGAGAAAATGTTTAATAATCTCTACGCGATTTAGAAAACGTTTGAAAATATTTCCACGATTGCAAAAACATTGGAAAATACTTGTGTGATTTGAAAACGTAAGAAAAATGTTACACGATTGCAAAAACGTGATAAAAGTGTTACGTGATTGAGATTTGCAAACAATTTGCTGTAGGGTCGATGTACTGGACCCGGATGCATAAGTGATATTATGTAATTGTATGGGCGATTATCGAATATCATTGATTCTAATGGCATTAGACAATTGTATGGGAAGTTATTTTAATATCATTGGGGACAGTCAACGGTGGTTTGATTTTATGACATTGAGCATGCATAGAAAGTCGTGAAGACTATTTTTGGTGACATAGAGTTGAATATTACACCTTCAGTGTGGGTGCAATTTGTGTGGTGTTAGTTACTAGTTGATCTTTGGAGACATCGGGGCACGGAGATCCACTGGGGTCAGATGATTATTCACTATCACGTGGAAATTAGTTGCAATGCACCGACTATCTCGACAAAACACTGTTCATACTCCAGGTCCTGCATAGAATGTCTTGTATAGCCATGTTGCACATATTATATTTTTGAAAGCACTTGATTTGAGGCTAAGACATGTTTTCTGGATCATTCTCTCTTATGTTGATGTTGGTTTAGCTCCATGGAGTTGGGGTTGTCCATTGTGGATGTGGCATGATCATCATTGCATTTGTTGTGCATGTTCAGTATACATATGCATAGTCAGGATTTATATTACTGTGATATGATAATATTGTGGTATTATCATTATGTTAGTAATTGTGAAGTATGTTCTTGTATTGCAAGTTCATTAGATTATTTATTTAATGATATTATAAATGTATCTACTGATTCATGTTATTCTACGTTGTTTTCTATATTGAACTGAAATGTTGTATTAGTGTTTCTTTGCTGCCATGTTGGTATGCGATGTAGGAGATCTCACCTCTTTGTTGTATTGTTTATCTGTTATGTTTTTATGTTTATGTTTGATAAAGACTGTTAAAAGAAGACGAGATTGGATCACTTGCGGTTGTATTGGATTGGTATTCTGCAAGAACGGAAAGACAAGATTTCATTGAGTACGTGTAAGCGCAGTTCTTATATGTCTCAATTAGGAAGTGTGTGTGTAGAGAATCTAGGAAAGAATAAGGCTCAAGACCTTTCTCTTAAGATTTTTGGACTTGGGCAAGGTCGAGTTTATTTGGTAGTTGTATAACAAGTTAGAAGTTTGTAGAATCTATGTATATATGATGTTGATGACTATGTTGTATTTATGTGATGTGTATTAATCAGTTAATTTTATTTTATAATCGCTAAAGGTTTGGTAAGTTTACATGATCCACGAAAAGGAATTTTGGAATTTGTGTTGTACAAGGTTAAAGCTTTTGTAACTTGGGATAAGTTGTAAGAGTTTTAATCTTAAATGTGATATCCTAAGGAGGGTGTTACAATCTAATTTCCCAAAATTCCGTATAGCTCATTTCAATCCTTTATAAATTAGGAATAAGTTTACCTTATTTATTCCCATCCTTTTAACTATTTAATATAAGTTCTGAATTATTTTGAGCTATTCCTTATATTCAGTATTGTAGATTTACATTCCATTCATTCCAAGCAATTTCTAAAATCACCATGGACTTATTGAGCTATTATAACCCTGATTAATATCATTAGGTTGGAGAGGATGTTATATTTTTTCTTTTTTTTTTTATAAATTTTGTCCTCAAAATTTGGTCTACCTTAATCAAAATTTCTAAATAACTCTTCTAATTCATCAACTTTAAACTTCTATCTAAGGTTTAAATTGAGTATCACCATAAAAATTAACTAGATCAAGAAGCTTATTAAAAAGCTTATTGAAAATATCTCCCTTATATTAGTGAGACATTTTGCTCATTATCTATTGTAAGTATATAGAGGCTATAGTTACCATGAGATTATCTTAAGCAATCTTAATTCCAATACATCTACTTTTTTGTGATATTCTTTGAATCATCCATATTCATTCTTGTACTTTCTTATTCTTATATTGAAACTCAAATATGGTTTCACTTCCTCAGTCAATAACCCCATAATTACACCAAACTTAATTAAGATTATCTTTTAAAACAAAAACTCCATATACTTAAAAGCTTTCAAATTTTCAAGACAAACATCACAACTATCAGTTCTAAACTATATGGGTTTAAGCCACTATCCTCCCATTTGACATCACAAGTATTCTACTGCTTTCTTTGAGGGATTAAAATTAATTTAAAAGTTTCTTTTATCACAATCAAATCAAGTATCCACATCAGGTATACATATTATACATTATATATAAATGGACGAATGAGGACAAAACGAAGGTTCAATATAATTTGAGAACCAAGAACATCATCACCATATCCTTGGGGCATGATGAATTTTATAGGATGTCAAATTGTAAAACCGCCGAAGAAATGTGGGATACTCTACAAGTAACTCATGAGGGTACAAGTAAAGTAAAACGATCAAGAATAAATACTTTTACTCATGAATATGAATTGTTTAGAATGAATCAAGGAGAAAACATTCAAGAAATACAAAAGAGATTCATACACATTGTAAATCATCTTATTTCTTTGGGAAAGACTTTTCCTAATAAAGATCTTATTAATAAAGTTTTGAGATGTTTGAGCAGGAATTGGCAATCCAAAGTACCGGCTATTGCGGAATCAAGGGATTTATTAATAGTGTCTCTAGCCACTTTCTTTGGAAAGCTCCAAGAACATGAGTTGGAGCTCAATAGGTTCAATCAAAGTGAGGAGCATGACAAAAAGAAAAAGGGGATTGCTTTCAAAGCCGTTTCATCCACAATTGAAGATGATGATGAAGATGGAGTAGGAAACCTTGAGTTGAATGAAGAAAATCTTAGCCTTCTTATGAGAAAGTTTTGAAGATTTCTTAAGAAGAAAGGAATTCAAAGAAGGCCACATTTCCCTCCTAAGAAGACTTATCGTAAAGGGGAAGGAACCTCATCAACTCTAACATGTTATGAATGCGATAAAATGGGGCATATGAAAATGGAATGTCCCATATATCTTAAGATGACGAAGAAGTTTGAAAAGAGACCTTCTAAAGAAAGCAATGGAAGAAGGGCTTATATAGGATGAGAGGACAATGATATGGATTCCACCGATAGCTCAGAAAATGAGGAAGCTCATCTATGTCTCATGGCTCAAGGAGAAGAAGAAGAGGAGAGTGACACCGAGGTAACTTCTTTTAACCTAAACTCTTCACCCTCCTATAGTGAATTACAAGTTGCTTTTCAAGAATTGTATGATGAATCTTTGAGACTCACAAAAATGGTTTTATCCTCCAACAAAACATTTTCTTTATTAATAAACAAAGTTTCCATTTTAAACTAGGAGATTAATGAACTCAAAATTAAGAATGAGACTCTAGGACTTATTGATGCTAACTCATCATGCATAACTTGTTCCTCATATGATAATGCATTCATTCAAATACCTTGCTCATCATGTAAATCATTTGAAAATGAGGTTGAGGATTTGAAAAATATTCTTGCCAAATTTACCTTTGGAAGGGATAATTTGAATGTGTTACTAGAGAAACAAAGATGTGTTTTTCAAAAAGTCAATTTGGGGTATAATCCCAATAACCAACAAAAATCTTACAAGAATTTCTTTGTTTCCTCAAGTACATCAAGTAGCCCCTTTATCAAATGCTTTCATTGTGAGAAGAAAGGGCATAGTGCATCTACATGTAATGTTAGAAAGAACATAAACACTAAGGTTGGAACTAAAATGGTTTGGGTTCCTAAGGGCACCTTGCCTAACTCTAACACACAAGGACCCAAGACAATTTGGGTACCAAATGTTAAAACTTGAGGTGTGTTGTAGGTGTGCTTAAAGACTAAAAGTTCAAGTTGGTATCTTGATAGTGGATGCTCCAAGCACATGACGGGTGATGACTCCAAGTTCTCCTTTCTTGCACCAAAGAAACATGGTCATGTCACGTATAGGGACAACAATAAAGGAAGGATCCTTGGTGTTGAAAAAGTTGGTATGGATTCCTCAACTTCAATTAACAATGTCTTGTATGAGGAAGGACTCAAACACAACTTGCTAAGTATTAGTCAATTATGTAATAAAGATAATAAAGTTATATTTGATTCTAATTGTTGTATAATTGAGAAGCAAGTTAAGTTTGTTGGCCATAGAATTGATAATGTAACATTCCAAAAATTAATAATTTTATGATAAACAGTCATTTTATAATATTTATGATTTCTGAGATTTTTTTTTTGAATTTTTATGAGAATACGAAATATTTTAATATTATTTCTCATTTTGCGTGTAAACTGAGCAGAGCCGGGGAAACGAGATATTTTTCCCGAGAACCTTGAACCGTGAAAACGTCGACGAGGGATCTTACTAAACCCGAGGCCAGACACAGTTTACAAGATTTCATATTTTTCGAGAAATTCTATCTGACAAAATAGTAAATCGCAGTATAATTTTATCCGCTGGATAATTAATACTGACTTCTGTCAACTGTAGCAATTGTCCATTGGATAATAGCATGTATTAAAAACCCTATCACCTTATCTTAATGCAATTCACTTTATGTCAAATTAATGTATTTTCTTCAAAGCTTCTTTGAGAAGCTTTGACTACCAAAAGACCAAGCTACCCTTGGCTTATTGGGGGAGCTAATTTCTCCCCCCTTTACCCTCTCAATGCCGCTGCAAGCTACCCCAAGGGAGGCAAAAATTGCCTCCACACTTAATGCATCATCACCCAAAATATCTCATTTCAACTTAACACTTTCTCTCTCTAGCTTGTCTTTTCCATTTTCTCTTTTCCTTCTCTCTTCTTCTTCCTCTCCAATCCAAAATTTGCAGCCCCTTTGTGACCATCACTCTTCATCTTTTCTCTATATCAACACCATTTTCACACTCCCCTCAACCTCCTCTACAACTTCTATTTGAAGGGTTTTCTTCAAAAACCAATTTTTCCTCCATTGTCATCCAAGACAAAGCTTCAAGCTTTAAGGTAAAGTTCTCATTTTTCTTCCTTCTTCTCTTCATTTTCATGTTCTATGGTCTCATTGGAGACCAAAGATCCATCCTTTACCAAGCTTGATGTTGATTCTTTGTGTTGGAGATTTCAAGGTTCTTGGAGACCCCAAAACTGAAATCACCATGAAGGAAGTAGGAGCCCATTTTCGTGTTTTTCCTTAAGGTAAGAGGGAGATTACTTACTTCAACCATTATTGGTGGTGAGAAGACTTTTGTGTGGTTGTTGATAGAGAAATCCATCTTTGTATGCTTACTTTGTTGGGTGATTTTTCATGTTTATGCATTCTTAATTGAGATTGATGTTTGTATAATGATTTTCAATGTGTTGGATATGTTGAACATGCTTGATCATGTTAGGGTTGTTAAATGGAAAATTTGGAGTTTCCTACCCTAATGTGAGTCCACGATTTTGATGGGAATTTTAGGATGGAGATTGGTTTTTGTACACAATAAAATGAAGCTATGTAATTAAAGATTGAATATTAATATTAGAATTTTAAGATGGAAATTTTTAAGGATCTAATGATCTAAAGTGAGGCCATGGTTTTGGCCTTAAATCCTAAGGGATTGGATTAAATTGTTGTGGACTAAGATTTAAATGATTTGATATCAAGATACTAATACATAAAATGGAAAGAAAATTGAGACTTTGAAGACCTATGAAGGCCACGGTTTTAGAGAGAAAATTTAGGGTTTAAATGATGCCTAGGTGCATCTTTAGAGATTTAAGATCTAGAGACATGCATAATCCATAATAAAGTGGAAGAATTAAATTGGATGATAACACTTAAGAGGGCCATGATTTTGAAGGGCTCTAGTTAACCTAAAATTTTCATAATTGACCAAAGACTTGAGACTTTGAAAATAAGAATCCATAATGTGGACATTGTGATAGTTGATAAACCATGAATGCCTATTGTTGTTGAGGGATTGAATTGATTACATGTGGAATAAAAGCTAAGTAATTAGGTATCAAGAGACTAGTGCATAAAATGAAAGGAAATTTAGAACCTCGAAGGCTTGTGAGGCCACAGTTTTAAGGGTTATTTAACCTAACGAATTTCATAATTGATCAAGACTTAAGTTATTGGAAACATTGGAACCTTAATGGGGAATGGTGATAAATGACGGACCGTAAACATACTTGGATGTAAGAAAAGTGATTCTATATTGTTGTAAGATCCTATATGAGGTTAAGCATTTGTTAATGGATTTCTTGATGAGATTATGATATGATGTATTGACATTGAGAATGAAATATATACCGTTGTGGTATTGAATATGATAAATGTATCCTTGATATGATGTATTGACATTGAGAATGATTATATACCATTGTGGTATTGTTTATGATAAATGTATCATTGATAAACATACATGATGTACATTGAGTCGTCATGCATATATGTTATCTGTTGGACATATTTGAGAAAGGCGGTGTATGCCTAGGAGTTTGAATAACACTTATGTACAGGTGCGAATAGACTAAGCGTAGGGTCATAGTGGTTGGCCCTGGGGGTGTCAGGGTGCAGGTGCCTCATCATGGACAGTTAAGAGCTCCTCTGTGCTGTGGGGTAGACCGATGCAAACACTTCGATGATCTAGACTGAGACACTGTCCTATATCGCGATCAACTGTTGAGGTGCCATGTATAAGCCATTGTTGCGCAAATATTTTATGAGATGAAGCACACGATTTTAAAGGCTAACGATATACTGGCATTACTCCTTGATCATTCACTCCGAAAATGTTAATGTCTAGCTCCATGGAGTTAGATTTGTGGTACCAATGCATTGTGCAATATTCATTGTCTGTCTCATGAATTGTTGAGCATGAACACTTGTGATTATGAAAATATCTGTCCTATTTCTATAATAATTGTCTGGATATTGTACTTATTGCTTGAGATATTATTGCGACCTGTCTGTTGTTATTGATTCTTACTATTACTTATAATTGTATTGCTTTGCTATAAATTTTACTGTTACTGTTAATGAATATATGAACTGTATTGCTATATGGGCGCTCTGCGCCGTGTTGTTTTCTTACTACCATAATGGTAATGAAAGATGGGTGTCTCACCTCTTTATTTCATTACTTTGTCTTATGTTGCGTTGAATAAAGACTGTGAAGAGCCCAAGTTGGATTTACTTAGTTATTGTTGGAGAATCGACTTC
This sequence comes from Ormosia emarginata, assembly GCA_029884605.1. NCBI lineage: Eukaryota > Viridiplantae > Streptophyta > Magnoliopsida > Fabales > Fabaceae > Ormosia > Ormosia emarginata. The sequence continues at coordinate 9,586,277 of JAQQTP010000074.1, forward strand.
TGTTTCATTGTGATGGCATCTGGACAAGCTCCTCTGTTACGCATGTGGATATAGTTTCATAATGGCTTGGAAGCCTGACATTTTGACCGTGAAGTAGAGCGTGTTACTTACATTGGGGATGTGACCCTAGTTTAGTGCGGTAATGAACCTGGAACTGGTATGAACATATCTTATGTTCCTATACGTGTGGAGTTCCCTATACCCATTAGGGAGATGTGGGATAACCGTCACCTCTTCCTTAGAGAGGTTTCGGTTATAACGTATGTTCATACTCCCGTCCACCTGGAAGTGTCGCAAGGGCGAGTATTACCTATTGGAAATACTGATGAAGATCAGGTGTAAGACCATTCCATTCATGTGTTAGACTTCGGGGAAGGTCGAACTTTTATATGATAGTTATGTAAAACCTAAGTTTAAATATTGTTGTAAGCTTATTTATGCATGTATTCTGGGTATGTATTTTATATTAAACTGATGTTGTATTTGGATTGTAAGTCAATATAACTATATTTCATATTGTGGCTCGTAATTACCATTTATGCATAATGGAAACAACTTTAAATTTTGAAGAAAAAAAAATTGTTGTTAAGCTGATGTGACGCGCCTGGGTTTAGTGACTGTGGTGTAATAACGATTGTATTATGATTATTAGATCTAGGTGCGTTACAGCTAATATATATATGATTAACCTTGATGATATTACCTCTCAAAATGCAAGATGTATTATGAGTAAAGAAAGTGATTCGTGTCTATGGCATAGGAGAATTGTTCATATTCATATGGATCACCTAAACAAACTTGTTTCTAAAGATTTAGTAATTGGTCTTCCAATGCTCAAATTTGGAAAAAATAAACTTTGTGATGCATGTCAAAAGGATAAACAAGTAAAGATTTCTTTCAAAGCTAAAAATATTGTCTCTTCTACTAGACCTTTACAACTTTTGCACATGGATCTTTTTGGACCATCAAGAACTATGAGCTTTGGGGGTAACTACTATGCTTTTGTGATTGTGGATGATTACTCTAGATTTAAATGGACTCTTTTCCTTACTCATAAGAATTATGCCTTTCATGCATTCAGAAAACTTGCAAAGGTTATTCAAAATGAAAAGAATTGTAGCATTGTATCCATAAGAAGTGATCATGGTGGAGAATTTGAAAATCATGAATTTGAAATGTTTTGCAATGAAAATAGCATTGGGTATATTTTTTCTGCTCCTAAAACTTCACAACAAAATGGAGTGGTTGAAAGGAAAAATCGATCTTTATAAGAGTTAGCAAGAACTATGCTCAATAAGATAAGCCTTCCTAAGTATTTTTGGGCAGATGTGGTAAGTACCACTTGTTATGTTATGAATAGGGTTCTATCAAGGCCAATTTTTTTTAAAAAAACCCTATGAACTATACAAAGGAAGAAAACCAAACATTTCTCACTTTCATGTCTTTAGTTGCAAATGCTTTGTTTTAAACAATGAAAAAGATAACCTAGGTAAGTTTGATGCTAAATCCGATGAGGGAATATTTCTTAGTTATTCACTTAGTAGTAAATCCTTTCGAATTTATAATAAGAGAACTATGATTGTTGAAGAATCGATACATGTTACTTTTGATGAAACTAACCTGAATGAGCCGAGAAAGGAGTTTGTTGATGATGTTGCAGAAATCTTAGCAAAAACACACTTGGAGAATCAAGAGAAAGGGCCCAAGAAGTAAGAAGAAAGACCCTTTGATCCCTCAAGGCAAGAGGATTTAGAAATCATAGACCTACCCAAAGAATAGAGAACATCAAGATATTATCCTCTTAACAAGGTGATAGGTGATGTATCAAAAGGGGTAATTATTCGAAACTCTCTTCGAAATGCATGCAACCATATGGTGTGACGCCCCTTTTTGGAGAGGGACAATCACACCAAACACGAACGAAAGATTAAAAGATAAAACTAAGACCCGATTATATACATATAGAAAGAAACGTGTTCATTGGTAAAAGGTATAGTAATTTGACAATTCTCTTTTAATTATACATATACTTTTTTTTTGTAATGAAAAACATAAACTTAGCGGAAATAAATAACAAGAAGAACATTAAATACAACCAGCTAGAATATACACACATATATATATATATATATATATATATATATATATATATATATATATATATATATATATGTATCATATGTATTTATATGCATCAAGATCTTGAAAAGCATAAATAAGAGTTCCACATACCCAAAAAGATGTTATATACAATAGCCCTCCAAAAAGGTACAAAACATCAAACCCCCAAAAAGTTACACACCACATGCCAAAGTCCCATAACTATAGGAGAGGACCCTCCGATGGGTCTTCCTCCATCTCATCGGAAGATAGGACTATCGGAGGAGGCATTCTCTGATGGACAGGAGTCCGTGCAGAGGACACCTCACTGTCCTCACGAGGGGTATAGTTAAGGACACCCCAAAGCTCCTTGATAGGCATGAAAAACTCCAAGTGTAATAGTAGTGTTCAAAGAAAAGAAGGGGACATCACCCCTAGTCCTACAGATAATTACAGAAACATCTCCATCATATTTGATGCGCTCCGAGTTCCAGTCGATCTTCTAGGCATCTGATCTGCCATGGAACAAAACACTAACATAACCCAAAAAACTTTGACCCGATGCCATCGCCAAACAGAAGACTAATTTGACCAAAATCTAGGAAACGCAGGCTCTCCAACGCCGGTCTTTACGGGAGTACAGATATATATAAACAAAGTAACAAAGTAAAAACGTGAGATATCCAACATCATTACTAACATGGCAGTAAAGAAACATAAACGGCGCATAACGCCAAACAGTATAGTAAACAGTAAGCAACAATCATGATCAGATAATAAACAGTTCAATAATTCAGGCAGACATAATATTAATAAAAGAAACATTTCCATATTCATGTAAACAAATGCCAGGTAAATGTGATGACTGACTATGCACATGCACAAGGTACTAAAATCTTACTCCATAGAGCTGAACACAACATCAGAGAGAATGATCAAGGAGACATGTCTGTTTCTCATCGACCACAAATCAAGTACTTCAATATCAATAAATTGCACAACATGGCTTATACAAGACATTCTTCACAAGATCGCGATATAGGACAGTGTCTCGGTCTGAATCTTTGGTGCATTTGCATCGGTCTATCTCACGGTATAGAAGAGTTACCAACTGCCCATTGCGAGATACCCGCACCCCAACGCACCCAAGGTCAATGAGTGACCTACACTAGTCTATCCGCACCTGCACTAAGGTGTGATTCATCTCCTAGGCATACAGCCTTACAACAAAGTCCACCAGACTTTCACAGTGCATGATGACTTAATGCATATTCATGTATATTCAACAATAATATACTTTTCCATAATCACGTCATAATTGGCCAATTTAATTACCAACAAATCCTTGGACCCACTCATGGACCCACAACAACACATTATCCGATTCTCAATTGTGAAAATATACCTTTAAGGTTTATTATGGAATTATGCCTTAACTTCTACATTTTTCCTATTAGGTCTCTTTAGGGGAATTCTCTTGCACTTTTCACCTAATCTTTATTACTCAAATTAAACAAGTTCTTTACTTAATTCTAAATCTAATTTGCTTAGGGTAATTTAATTTAAGTTGCTCAACATCTCACTTTGTAACGCACCTAGATCTAGCCACCGTAGCACAATCGTCATTATACCACAGTCACTAGGTCCAGGCGTGTCACAGTATCAAATATCTAGTATTTTCAAATTTAGATTTATAAGATAATTAGAGATATTTCCATTATGCATAAATAGAAAATACGAGCCACAATAAGAAATATAATTATATTGTCTCGCAACACAAAATACAACATTAGCTTAATACAGAGTACATATCCATCATCCTTACATAAATTAATGTACAACAATATAAAATATAGGTTTTACATAACATAACATAACTACCATATAAAAGTTTGACCTTCCCCGAAGTCTAACACATGTAAGGAATGGTCCTGCACCCGATCTTCTTTAGTGTTTCTGATAGGGAATACTCGCCCTTATGACACTTCCAGATGGATGGGAGCACGAACATGCGTTATAATCGAAGCCTCTCTAGGGAAGAGGCGACGGTTATCCCACATCTCCTCAATGGGTATAGGGAACTCCACACATATAGGAACATAAGATATGTTCGTACCAGCTTCAGGTTCATTACCGCACTGAACTAGGGCCACATCCCCAATGTAAGTAACACGCTCCGCTTCACGGTCAAAATGCCAGGCTTCCAATCCACTATGAAACTGTATCCACGTGCGAAACAAAGGAGGTTGTGTAGATGCCATCACAAGGAAACAAAAGTCGATCCTTAAAACCTAACTAATCGGACTCAATTCGCACTCTTCACTGTCTTTATCCAATACAACATAAAACAAGGTAATACAGTAAAAAGGTGAGACACCCAACTTTCATTACCATTAAAGCAGTAAGAAGACAACACGGCGCAGAGCGCCTATATAGTAACATAGTCCATATATTCATTAACAGTAATAGTAGAATTTATAGCAAAGTAGTATAATTATAAGCAATGATATCTCAAGCAATCAACTCAATATCCAGATAATTATTACAGAAATAAAAACAGATATTTTCACAGTCACAAGTGTTCATGCTCAACAATTTATGAGACTGACAATGAACAATGCACAATGCATCATGGTACCAAAATCCTACTCCATGGAGCTAGACATCAACATTTTCGGAGTGAATGATCAATGAGTAATGCCAGTATATCGTTAGCCTTAAAAATAGTGTGCTTCATCTCATAAAAATATTTGCGCAACAATGGCTTATACATGGCACCTCAACAGTTGATCGCGATATAGGACAGTGTCTCGGTCCGGATCTTCAATGTGTTTGAAGACAAAGTAGTATAATTATAAGCAATGATATCTCAAGCAATCAACTCAATATCCAGATAATTATTACAGAAATAAAAACAGATATTTTCACAGTCACAAGTGTTCATGCTCAACAATTTATGAGACTGACAATGAACAATGCACAATGCATCATGGTACCAAAATCCTACTCCATGGAGCTAGACATCAACATTTTCGGAGTGAATGATCAATGAGTAATGCCAGTATATCGTTAGCCTTAAAAATAGTGTGCTTCATCTCATAAAAATATTTGCGCAACAATGGCTTATACATGGCACCTCAACAGTTGATCGCGATATAGGACAGTGTCTCGGTCCGGATCTTCAATGTGTTTGCATTGGTCTACCCCACGACACAGAGGAGCTCATAACTGTCCATGTGAAGAACCCGCACCCCGACGCCTCCAGGGCCACCCACTATGACCCTATGCTTAGTCTATTCGCACCCGCATATAGGTGTTATTAAACTCCTAGGCATACATCGCCTTTCTAACAATGTCCAACAGACAACATATATGCATGACGACACAATATACATCATGTATGTTTATCAATGATGCATTCATTATAAGCATACCACAATGGCATATATATTCATTCTCAATGTCAATAAATCATATCAATGATACATTTATCATATGCAATACCACAATGGTATATAATCATTCTCAATGTCAATATGTCATAATCTCTTCAAGAAATTCATCAACAAATACTTAACCCCACACAGGGTCTTACAACAATATAGAACCACTTTTCAACATCAATGTATGTTTACGGTCCATCATTTATCATAATTCCCCATTAAGGGTCCAACGTTTCCAATAACTTAAGTCTTGATTAATTATGAAATTCCCTAGGTTAAATAACCCTTAAAACCATGACCTCACAAGCCTTTAAGGTTCTAAATTTCCTTCTATTTTATGCACTAGTCTCTTGATACCTAATTACTTAGCTTTTATTTCACATGGGATCAATTCACTTTCTCAAGGTTCAAGCCAAACCGTGGCCTCACATTAGGGTGGGAAACCCCCAAAATTTCCATTTCATGTCTTACTCATTTCATAACTAATCACATAAATTTCGTCTTACACAATTCAATTCCAACCTTAGAGATTTCAAGCCAAGACTGAGGCCTCATAAGTGTTATCATCCAATTCAATTCTCCCATCTCATTATAGATTATGTTTGTCTCTAATTTCTTAAATTCCAAGGATACACTAAAGCATCATTTGAACTCCAATTTTTCTCACAAAAACCGTGACCTCTCAAGTCTTCAAAGTTTCAATTTATTTCCTTTTTATGCACTAATTTCTTGATATATAGTCACTCAAATTTTAGTTCACACAAAATCATTCCTATTTCCCTAAATTCCAAGCCAAAATCGTAGCCTCACATTAGGTTAGGAAACCCTCAAAAATCTCCATCCATTAATTTCCAACATTATCATTCAACCTTTAATTACATAAGCTTCATTTTATCCGTATACAAAAACCAATTCATACCTCAAAATCCTAGTCAAAACCGTATCCTCATATTAGGGTAAGAAACTCCAAATTTTTCATTTAATAACCCTAACATGATCAAGCATTTTCAACATATCCAATACATTCAAGATCATTATACAAGTATCAATCTCAATTAAGAATACTTAAACATGAAAAATCACCCAACAAAGTAAACATACAAAGATGGATTTCTCCATCAACAACTACACAAAAGTCTCCTCACCACCAATAATGGTTGAAGTGAGTAAATCTCCCTCTTACCTAAAGGAAGAACACAAAAATGGGCTCCTACTTCCTCCTTGGAGATTCGGTTTTGAGCTTCCTAAAACCCTAGAATTTCATTCATCAAGAACCAACATTAAACATGGTAAAGAATGGATCTTTGGTCTCCAATGAGACCCTAAAGCACGAAAATGAAGAGAAAGAAGAAGAAAAATGGAAGCTTTACCTCAAAGTTGGAAGCTTTGTCTTGAATGATAATGGAGGAAAAGTTGGGTTTTGAAGAAAACCCTTCAAATAGGAAATGTAAAGGAGGTTGAAGGGAGTATAGAAATGGTGTTTATGAAGAAAAAAGTGAAGAGAACGGTCTCTAATGGTGGCTGGATTTTCGTAGAGAAGAAGGGAGAAGAAGAGAGAAGGAAGAGAGAAAAAGTTTGAAGGTGAAACTAGAGAGAGAAAGTGTTAGGTTGAAATGAGATATTTTTGGTAAAGTGTGTTAAGTGGGGAAGCAAAAATTTGCTCCCCTTGGCTATGAGTGCTACGACAATAAGAGAGAGAAGGAGGGGGAAATTAGCTTCCCCAACAAGCCAAGGGTAGCTTGGTCATTTGGTAGTAAAGCTTCTCAAAGAAGCTTTGATGAAAGTACACTAATTTGAATTAAAATAGATTTGATTTGACATAAAGTGGATTGCATTAGAATAAGGTGATAGGGTTTCTAATACATGTTATTATCCAATAGACAATTGTTATAGTTGACAGAAGTTAGTATTAATTGTTCAGCGGATAAAATTTTACACAGCGATTTTTCATCCTGTCAGATGAAATTTCTCGAAAAATGTAAAATCTCGTAAATCGTGTCTAGTCTCGGGTTTAGTAAGATCCCCCGTCAACATTTTCACAGTTCAAGGTTCTCGGAAAAAATATCTCATTTTCCTGGCTCTGCTCAGTATGCACGTAAAATGAAGAATAATATTAAAATATTCTACGTTCTCAGAAAAATTCAAAAAAATTCCAAAAATCACAAATATTATAAAACGATTATTTGTCATGAATTTATTATTTTTTTTAGGATGTTACACACTTAAACTCATGTTCTTCCTTTGGTCAAAATTATTCTAAGTTATAGGACAAAATCTTATTCTTTGTTATTTCCATTTTATGAATCCCTAATTAACCTCTAATTATCTAATTAACTAAGTTTCCATTTTAACACAAAATTTTACCATTATTTTCCTTAGGAGCCCATGAGCTCTAAGGAAACTAGAGACCTAAATTTTCATTACTCCATTAATTATTAACCACTTGATTAGTTAATTTCCCAACTTGTTACAAAATTTTAATCATGGACACCCCATTGGAGGGTGTTTGGCCGTGAGCCTCAACAAAGAGGGCAAAAGCCCTTACTTTCCATACATAGTTCCAATCCATTCAAATAATTTCAAATCCATCAAATTATACATTAACAAGTAGCAAAATCATATAAAATAAAATAAGCACAAGATCAAACATCAAGAACTATACAACAAAGTAAGCAACCCTAACTTGGATTTCTCACTATCAACACAAAATCATGTCTCTCACCGCCATGATAGGTTGAAGAGGATTATCTCCCTCTTACCTAAAGAGAAAACAAGAAAACAAGCCCATTGGTGCTCTTTGAATTTCGTCCACCACCACCACAAAACCCTAGGATGATCAAACTTTCACAATCAATAACCAAAGCTTAAAAAGATAAGTCCTTGATCACAAAGGTGACCAAGAATCACGAAAATGAGAAGAGAAAATAGAAAAGTCAAGAGCTTTACCTCAAAGTTTCAAGTTTTAGGGCTTTATGGAAGAAGATGAAAATGGTAGATTTAAGTGATGGTCACAAAAGAGAAAAACTTCAAGGTGATGAGGAGATGTAGGAAATGAGGTTGGTTGAGCAAGAAAACTTGGATGGCCAAAAATGGTGTCTCTTGGTCTTGGAAGTGAAGAGAAAATGGAAAAGAAATATGAGCTCTTTAGAGGATGGTTTCAACAAGAAAAGAAAATCTTCAAAGGAAGTGTAGATTCAAGCAAAGTGGTTGCTTGAAATCAAGCAAACATAGAGGGGAAATGGGTGGTGTTGCCGTGGAAGAGGAGAGAAAATTGAGAAGAGAAAGGTGTAAGAGAAAAGTGAGAGAAGAGAAATGTGGAGAGAGAAAGTGATAGAAAACTTTTTGGAAATTTTTGAAAGTGAAATTGAATATGTGTTTTTGGTAAAAGGTGACAAAAATTGTCACCTTTTCCCTCCCATTGCCGTGGACCACTTGGGGAAGAGAGAGGAGAAGCTTCCTCTAGAAGCTTGCTTTGTTCACTTTTTGCAAAAGTCAAAGTGATGATGTTACTTCGATGATGTCATTAAAATGTTCTTCTAGAAAGATGACTAATACTCTACTAAAACTATTATCCAGTGGACAAAAGTTACAGTTAACAAAATTAGTATTTATTGTCCAACGTATAATAAAGCGTACCACAATTTTATTTTATCAGATAAAATCTTGAAAAATGAAAACTTCGCAAACTGTACCCGGCCTTGGGTTTAGTAAGATCCCTCATCGACGTTTCCATAGTCCAAGGTTTTCCAGCCTCGGAGAAAATATTTTATTTTCCCAGCTCTGCCCAGTGTGCACACAAATCAAGAAATATATTAAAATAATCAACATCACCAAAAAAATTCACAAAAATTCTTAAAAATCACAAATATTATAAAATGAATATTTATCATGAGACAAATAATTTTTGGGGTGTTACATATGGCCTTTGTCTCTCAAGTTGAAACTAAAGACATAAATGAGACCATTGATGATGAACATTGGATCTTGGTCATGTAAGATAAACTAAACTAATTTGAAAAAAATCAAGTTTGGAAATTAGTTCCAAGGCCTAATGATCATCCCATAATTGGCACCAAATGGGTCTTTAGGAACAAACTTGATGAAACAGACTTAATAATAAGAAACAAAGCTAGGTTTATTGTTATAGGTTATAATCAAGAAGAAGGAATAGATTATTAGGAAACAAATGCTCCCGTAGCTAGATTAGAAGCCATTAGAATGCTACTTGCATATGCATGCATCATGGATTTCAAGCTTTACCAAATGGATGTTAAAAGTGCATTCTTGAATAGTTTCATACAAGAAGAAGTATATATAGAACAACCTCCCAGTTTTGAAAAATTTGAATTTCCCAGCCATGTTTTGAAATTGAAAAAGGCCTTGTATGACTTAAAATAAGCTCCTAGAGCTTGGTATGAAAAGTTGAGCAAGTTCATTTTGGAAAAGGAATTCTCTAGAAGAAAGGTTGACAACACTCTTTTCATTAAGCATAAAAAGCATGATATACTTCTTGTTCAAATATATGTTGATGATATTATATTTGGTGCTACTAATGAATCTCTTTGCAAGGAGTTTGCTAACATTATGCAAAGTGAGTTTGAGATGTCTATAATAGGTGAGCTCAACTTCTTCCTTAGTCTCCAAATCAAGCAAACAAGGGATGAGACTTTCATAAGTCAATCCAAGTATTGCAATGAGCTGCTGAAGAAGTTTGGAATGGATAATGGCAAGCATATGGCTACATTAATGAATACTTCTTGTTGTTTAGACAAGGATGAAGGAGGTAAGTCTGTAGAAATATCAAAATATAGAGGTATGATTGGCTCATTCCTTTATCTTATCATAAGTAGGCCAGATATCATGTTTAATGTGTGCATGTGTGCTAGATTTCAAGCAAATCCTAAAAAATCTCACCTATGTGCTGTAAAAAGAATTATGAAATATTTAATAAGCATTTCACAAATGGGTTTATGGTACCCTAAGGGTGCCTCATTTAGCCTAATTAGTTATTCTGATTTTGATTTTGCTGGATGCAGAATGGATAGGAAGAGCACTAGTGGGAGATGCCACTTGCTTGGAAGCTCACTAGTTTCTTGGCATAGCAAGAAACAAAATAGTGTGACATTGTCTACAGTTGAAGCTGAATATGCTGCAGATGAGAGTTGTTGTGCTTAAGTCCTTTGCATGAAGTAACAACTATTGGGAATTATGGATATATCACACAACAAAATAATAAAAATTCCCTCACAAGATCCATGCGAAAAAGCCATAATTCGAGTATTAAAGGTGTTTACCTCTTGGAGCGTGATCAAAACAAGTGACGTGAATCGTCAACACTATAACAACGATGATGTCTCTACAGTATCCACACAAACAGACTCATGAATGTCCAACATCTGTAAATAGGAGTCACGCCTCTCTCACACAGTGCTAGCTGCTAAGAGAAGAGAAGAAACTTGTCACTCTTTCACTCACTATTTCTGTTAAGTGTGGCCAGGGTTTGTAATGCATGCCTTGACAGCCCCTTAGTAGTGCTATTTAAAATAACTACTGCCTTATGCGAGTGAGAACAGTAGCAAGGTAAGTTGTGCAACCCTAGACTTATCTGTTATGAGTTCGGCCCACAATTGAATCCAAGTCTAACTTGGATCCTACTTATTCCAATTTAGTCTGCTCTATGTGTGCGACCCTGCAGGTTCTCATAATGTTGGCAGTAATATTAAAATCTTATTTAAATATTACAAGCAGTGAGCAGTATCTAGCAACACATCACTACCATCCAAGTAAAGAGAATGTCAATGATTTGACATAACCTTTCCTTGACCACTGTTTCCATGTAGTTTAGTCCCTTTATCCATATATCTAGATTGAACACAAGGCATGGAATGCGTCACCCTTGTATAGTTCAATCCTTTGTTTCTTGATACCCGAGTAGACCTAATAACAACAAATGAGATCGATATCTCATATCAACTCATTTGAGCATGACCATGCATTTTGCAGTCTCACTTAATCAGGGGCCCCAAAGATATTGCTCCTGTTAAGTAGGAGGGACAAATCTTATCTAGCTCACTCACATCCCTCCGCATGATTCACGGTATGTCTAATAGCTGACTTTATAATCACCTTGTTACAGATGACGTTTGACGACATTAAAACACACAACTCTTTATGTTGGAATCGTAGTGATTTCAGGTAAAAGACCACATACACTATTGTCACTATGAGAATCGCTTATGACACTCACGTAATGATCCATATAACGTTCTTATGGCGGGTCTATCCAGTACATTGTTACTCTAATATGTACTCATGTGAAGACTTGATATCTCATATCCATGACCCGTGAGATGTGGCCATCAGTCTACGCACATACTAGTCTCAATGCATTATTGTTGTCCTAATTAACAATAATACTTGACCAAGGACATTTAAGAATAGTATTTTATCCAATAGGATCTCACAATCAAGTCATCCACTTGATGTCCTACGACATCAAACTTACTATTCTAAGGACTTTATTATGTTTATAAAAAAAGAACACAATAAATGAAATGCCTCATATATTAAAAAATAACATAATACAATGTATGTAAATACAGATAAAATGTATTGGCCTCTAGGGCATACACCAACAATAACTTTTAGACTATGGTCTTGAGCTTGATCATATCCCTATAAAGTGTGATAACATTAGTGTAATCAATTTATCTAAAAATCTTATTTTGCACTCAAGAACAAAGCACATAGAAATAAGACACAATTTCATAAGAGATCATGCTCAAAAGGGTGATTGCATGCTTGAGTTTGATGAAACCACTAAGCAACTAGCTGACATTTTTACTAAGCCTTTGAACAAAGAAGCATTCTTTTATATAAGAACTGAACTTAGTATATTGGATCAATCATGCATCTAAACTCATGTTGCACAATTTTTCTGCATAATGCATAAATTTGCTACATAATCTATTTTCTTGCTGCATAATCTAAAATTTGCTATATAAGTCGATTGATTTGCTGCATAATATGTTGTTTTTGCTACACAATTACTTTGTTTTAATCACTTTTGAATTCAATATTGACTTAAGTGTCAGAAGTTCTCCCTAAATTGTTTTACAGGTGATCCATCATGACTAAGTCCTCCAAGTAGCTCAAAATTCACCAATTCTGTTAAAATGGTGTGATCCTTGACAAAGGTGATGATTTTGCAAGAACATGTGTTTTTGATTAAGAATTGGTTAGTTTTTATGATTACATGATGTTTGGACTCAGTTTGGGAAAATTTGGAAGCATTTTGATGAGTTTGGCACAAGTCTTCTACATTTTGAAGTGAGAAAATCAAGTTCAGCAGACTTATAATCGATTACAAGAGCCTTGTAATCGATTACAAAGGCTCTGTCAAGCGTTACAAGCAAAGTTAGAATGCTTGTAATCAATTACATATACCATGTAATCGATTACAGGAAACCCAGAACTCATGTAATCGATTACAACCCCAATGTAATCGATTAAAAAAGGCTTTGAAAAGGCAAAAATGCACAGGACAACCATTTTTAATTGCAACCAAGCTTTTTCTCTCATCCCTTACAAAACCCCTCACCCCTAATCATCAATTTCTCTCTCATTTCTTGGCCAAATCACCTCATTCCACCACCATTCTACTCGAATTTCTCTTCTCCACTAAGCCCCCAAACTAATTTCAACCAAAATCACCCCAAATTCTTGGCTTTATCTCCCCTCACGAACTTTTTCTCTCTCTAAGCCCCAACCCACGAACACCTCTACCTTCTCACTGTTTCTACCTTCCTCCATCACCAAACACCAGACAATGTAACACTCCGAAAATTCGTATTTTAATTATTTTTGTTGATTCTTAATTATTTTTATTAATCTTGTTACCAAGTGGCCTCAATACTCAAGAGGGGGGTGAATTGAGTATGTAAAATATTTTCGTAAATCTTTCGCAAAACGTTTCATTGACAATTTTCGTTGAAGCTATTGGATGATTGAGGTGAATAGATAAATGAGATTGAATACTTCACTCATAAATAAACAACCCAAGATAGAAAGAATTCAAGCAAAGCAAGATATCAAACTCAACTCAAGCATATATAATTAAAGCACAAAGTAAAGAGATAGAGTTGAGAGGAACAAACACAAGATTTATCCTGGTTCAGCCACCAATCCACTTGTGACCTACGTCCAGTCCTCAAGCAAACCACTCGAGATTTTCCACTAAACTTCAAGCTTGAATGGGTGCTTGAAAACCTTTACACAAAAGAGCACTCAACTCCTTGGGATGCCTCACCCTTGAGCTTGAGCCTCAAACCAGGGATGCCTCACCCTTTTCACTAGAGGGATACCTCACCCTCTTTACAACCTTTGAAGGATGCCTCACCTTCAACAAGGGATACCTCACCCTTTACAAACTTTGAGAGATACCTCACTCTCTTTTCTCTAGAGGGATGCCTCACCCCCTTTACAAAGAATCAAAGTGTTTATAAAATGAAAACTCTCACAAGAGTAGATGATACAAATTGAAGCCCTATAATGCTCTTCAAGAATATCTCAACAATATATACAAAAACAGAGCAAAGGAGATTTTAATGATGATTCTCGGATTAAAGCAATTGATAGATGTTTCTCAAGTGTTGTTCAACCACAAATGATGCCCCAAGATGAGTATTTATAAGTTGTTGGAACAAAAGAGCCGTTGGGGGCTTTAATGGGCAACATTAAAAGCCAAATAATATAGTCGTTGGGCTTGTCAGAATGCTGGTAATCGATTATAGGGTTCTGGTAATCGATTACATGACAGTTAAAACGTGTTCTTGGCTTTCTGGGTTTGTGGTAATCGATTATACGCTCTCTGACTTTCTGGTAATCGATTACAATATTGATGTAATCGATTACATGGCCTTTTTGATCATGTTCTTGGATTTCTGGGAACATGGTAATCGATTACATGGATGCTGTAATCGATTACAAGTCCTCTGACTTGCTGGTAATCGATTACCAAGAGCATGTAATCGATTACTTTCCACTTTGAACACATTTTTCAATCCCAATTAAGTCTCTAGGCCATTTATATCATTTGGGTACTTGGACAAAACAAGATTTGCAAAAGTTTACCATAATCCAAGATTGAAATCAACATTTCTTTAAAAAAATGAACTTTGAAAACAAGTTGATTTATGAGATCTTTGAAAAACCATTTGAATATAATTGAGATACCTTGAGAGCATTTCACATTGATGTTCTAAGACCTATATCTAATATACCTCTTTTGATTTTGGTCTTCTTCTCTTGGTCTTGATCTTTTCTTTTGATCTTGAACTTTTCTTTTGATCTTGGTCTTCTTCTCTTGGCTTTGTTATCATCAAAAACTTATTTGATATGCTTCATGACATAAGCATTCACAAATCTGACTTGATTTTCGTGAATTTTATAATTTTTGTGATTTTTATGATTTTTGGGAGTTTTTATGTTTTTTATTATTTTAATATTATTTTTAGGGTTGTATATAAGCCTTCGTATTTTATTTCTTTCTATCAATCCTTAATTATTTTTACTAATCTGATTTGATTTTCATGAATTTCATGATTATTATGATTTTTGTGAATTTTTGTGATATTTTAGATATTTTGAATATTTTAATATATTTTAGATATTTCGAGATATTTGAATATTTTAATATATTTGAGATATTTTAAATATTTTATTATATTTTTGATATTTTGGAATATTTAATATATTTTTGATATTTTGGTGTGTGTGGGCTCGGTAGAGCCTGGCAAAATAAAAATTTTTCGGAGCCAAAAAATTCTGTATTATTTATTCGGAGACGGAGGATCTTACTAAACCTGAAATCGGAAACAATTTTTGAAGTTTTGTTTTCTACGATTTTATCTAACAAAATAAAATCGGGGTATGTTTTATTATCCATTGGATAATATCTTTCGAAAAAATATCTAGTGGATGATTCTAGACGCAAGTCTAGTCACTCATTCTAGAATGTTCTAGACGATGACTCATCATTTGGTGACTCACCTAGGTGACTAGCCTAGTGACTCATATGTTCTAGATTATTCTAGAAGATTCTAGAAAACGCCTAGTCATCAAGTACTAGAGTACTTGCTTTATATGTGAACTAATGAGGAACTAGTCAACGATTGCGACTGTGACTCATTGCGGAGGACCAATAGAAGCTTGACACTTGGCATGACACCTCAGCACCGGTGACTCAGCATGTTCTAGAAGCTTGTAGAAACGATGACTCGCCATGTTCTAGAATGCAGACTTGCCACGTTCTAGAAGGATATAGAATGCTGACTCACCCTGTGACTTGCCATAGTGAGTCACACATTTCAGAAGGTTCTGTTGGTGACTCAGCGCTACGACTCATCATGCTGACTCATCTGTTCTAGAAGTTTCTCTCTGATGACTTGCTATGTGACTCAGCATGTAACTCAAGGCTAAAGGAAGGTTCTAGGAGACTCTAAAAATATCTAGTGCAAACTTAGAGGTGAAGCCTTTTGATACCCACCCTTGATCAAACCAATGGTGATGATGAGTCCAACTTAGTGGCTTGGACTTTCTAAGAACCAATAAAAAATAGTCAACAAAAGTGACAACCAATAGGAAACAAGTTAGTAACCACCCAACCAATGAAAATGCAAGTCTACCTTGATGGTTATGACAAGCTTTATGGCTAGCTAATAGGATTCAAGAGCTTCAATGTGTGGTCTAAAATGGTCAAGCAAAGTGGCCACCTCCTTAGTGAGCACCACACGGCCATGCACTCAAAATGGAGCCAAGTTCACTCCATTATGCACTTGATCATTTCCTTGCTCAACATTCATCCAAGCAAAACCCAAATATCTCACCTTTCTCTCCCTTGGTCTTTCACGGCCAAACACTCAACATAGGGGACAATATCCATTCATTCATCTCACTTACTCTCTTACACATCCTTTTCTCCAAAGAACCAAGAACAAGCAACAAAAGCTCTCTCACTTTCTCTTCCTCCATAGATTCGGCCAAGCACTCTTCTTCACTCTCCAAACTTCTATAATTCTTACCAATATCATTTCTTGAATCCTCTCATTAATCCAAGACACTTTCATAGGAATTTCTCAAGATTCATTCATCTCCATCTTCTCATGAAGCAAATAACACAAAAGCTCTTACCTTTCTCTTCCATAAAGCTCACGGCCACACCCTTCCAAAATACCTTCTAAGCTTCAATAATTCCAAACAACCATAGATCTTGAATCTCCATGCAATTCTAAGAACTTTCATGTTGAGACCATCTTCCAAATCATCTATCTTCAAGCACTTTTCCTAAGATCTAAGTTTGAAGGATAAAGGGTGAAGTTCTTGATATTCTTTTCTAATCTTATATTCAAAGTTCTAAACCATGATTTGAATCCATGGTTATTTTAGTTAAGCTTTAGATATTAATATTACATGTTTTATTTGTTTAAAGTTCTACTTGGTGGAGAACATCAACTTGAAAGGAGACATACAAGGAGCTTCGGAGCATCATTCAAGGTAAGAGGGATATTAACCTCATCAACCATGTGTTGGTGGTGAGGAATGGATGTGTGTGTGGTGAAAAATCCATAAGGATTTATTCATTTGTTTGTTTAAAGCTTTCCATATTTATGATTGTTTGGTGATTGATATGCTTATTGGTTTGATAAATGTGCATGATTTTATTGATTGATTATTATGTGAGATGTTATGATTTTTTTTATTAATTTGTGATTAATTGCTTAATATGATTTAATCGTTTGCATAGTAAGCATGAACATGTGATGGTAGAAATATCATAAGTGATATGTTATATGATGAGAATTATGTGGAAAGGAAAAATGTTTTGGTTCCAAAGAACCTTGAGGCTCACGACTTTTTGTTTGATATGGAATAAAGCATTTCAAATTATTTTACTAATCATGAGTTTTAGATGACTAGGTAATAAGTTAATGATTTAAGGATTAGCAAAGAAAGTGGACATGAAAATGAACAAAGGTTTTATGATGAAGTTATTCGTGATTTTCGGCCAATATGCCAAGAATTAGTAGATTAGAACAAACAATATTTTTTTAACATAATATTGAATGGATTAAAATAGCAAAGGATTTAAATTAAGGGATTTTTGTAACACCCCAACTTTTGATTAAATTACGAGATTGTCCACAATGTACTATTTTACGTTTTCTGTATGCTATAAAATTAATTTGACTGTTTCGTGACTATATTTGATCATTGTGTGCGATTTACTCCGAGTCAAGAAAATAATAATTTTTGGGCCAGGGAAATCTTTATCTGATTATTTGGGGTTGAGGGATCTTACTAAACCCAATTCTGAATAATACGTGTATCAATCATTTAATTTTTAGAATTTATCTATGCAATAAAAATATTTTATATTTTTATAATATTATTTTATTAGACAGTACCTACTATCTTAAAAACAGTAGCTTCTGCCCTAAAGGACCACGGACCAGGAAAAAGTCTGTGGGACCCACACTTGGTAAATCAGTCATCGTTTCTGGCTTGAATTATGTCTAAGCCAATAGGAAATAGTCAACATAAAAGGCTTGAAAATTTCTAAACCAATAGAAAATAGTCAACAAAAATGGCTGGATTAGTTAGTAAGTAACTAGAAAAACCTAACTAAGTTAGCTTAAACTTAACTAAGTTAATCTAAAGTATCTAAGTAGTAACTAAATGGAACAAACCTAGTTAGCTACTCATTAGAGTTCTAGTTAGAGAATGTTCTAGTAAAGTCAAGAAGATGGCTAGTTGCCTTAAGTAACTAAATAGTTAGATAAGTAACTAAGAAACCTAACTAATTTCACCTAAGTCTAACTAGATTGCCTAAGTGAACCAAAACTTAGTTTGCTCTCCCTTGGAGCATTTCGGCCAAGGCTCTTGAAGAAGGATCAAGAAGCTTGGTGACTTGATTTTCTAAACCAATAGGAAGCAAACTTGGAGGCAAAGTATTGAAGATCCACCCTTGAACACATCTAAGGCCATTAGGAGTCTTTGGATGGTCAACTAAAGTGGCCACCTCCATTGAACTCCACGTCTATGCATAGGGGAGGAGGCCATTTTCACTTCATTCTCATCTTTACTATCACCTAAAATCTCCTTTCTCTCTCTTCAAGAACACAAAGAAAACTCCATAGCTTTTCTCTTTGAGGTATTCAGCCACTACACTAAACACCATCATCCACTCTTCTAAATTTTCATCTAACACCACTTCTCAAATCCAAACACCATTCTAAGCATCTTTCATCTTGAGAGTTTCTTCCTACAAGGTAAAAATCCTTGTTTCTTATTTCTAACTTGATTCTTGAAGTTCTAAGCCATGATTGATCCATGGTTTTTCATTTTCAACCATAGTTTATAACTCTTTAAAATTGTTTAAGTTTGTTAGGGTTTCTTTGGGAGCTACACGAAAATCACTAGGAGGAGTTTAGAAGAAGTTTGTCTTCCCTTAAGGTAAGAGGGAGATTTAATCTCATCAACCTTGTGTGGTGGTGAGAAAATGGATGTATTTGTGGTGAAGAATCCATAAGGATTCATTCACGTGGTTGTTTAATCTTTTTGTCTATTTGTGATTGATTTTGTTTGCAAGCATGTCTATAGCTTTAAAATTTATGGTATGTGTTTTATAGATGCATGATAGTTGTTGTAGGATATGAATAACATGTGAGGATTTGCATGAGTGTTCCAAAGAACACAAGGAAGCTCATGACTTCATCACTCCATAGAGAACCAAAATGTTCTCAACCATTTTCTAAAGTATGAATTAATTAACTTAGTTGAATAAATACATTTTACAATGACTTAGAGGATGGAAAATAATTTAAAGATGATTTATAAAAGATATATTGAATTTCGGCCAACATGCCATTTGATATACCTTTAATCCAAAATTATTTTCTAAGTGTAGACTAAGGAATTAATTTAAAGAGAACTCAATTTCAATGGATTTTGGAGAACAAAATACATGAACTTTTTTTTAGAAACTTAATTAGAGAAATTAAGTATGGATAAGAAATAAATTGAACACTTGAAAAATACTAACGTAGAGCTCACCCTTTGGGTTTTGAAGCGCGTTAGCAAGTTTCAAGGTGTAAATATTAGTTATGACTAAGAGAGGTAAATTTTAAAGGAAAACGTAGAAAATACCACTTAATGGATTTTCTAGACGAAATACAGTCAAAAAAATTAAAAATAAATAAATAATGGAGAAAGTTTCAAAATATAATTTAGAACATAAAGAAAATATTATACGTAGTTGAAAAATATTAGGATTATCCTATGTGTATTTAAAATAGTGATTTTTACGCTACGCGATTTAGAAAACGATTTAAAAACATTACGCGATTAAGAAAATGATTTAAAAACACTACGTGATTTCAAAAACGTTGAAAAATACTTACGCAATTTGAAAACATTAGAAAAAGGTGACGCGATTGTGAAAACACGATAAAATATTTACGCAACTAAAAGGAACTGTAGTTTACTATCGGGCCAAAGTGGTGGACCTAGACATGTTGAGAAATAGTACTGTCAAGTGGAGACATACTATATTTGAAAATACTGATAAGGAGGTTATTTGTGTAATTTTGGTTCATGTACATGCATTGAGAAGTATGTCAATTTGGTTGAAATTGGTGATTGACTGACGAGATGAATTATACTGTAGTGCGAGCGTGATAGGCATAGTGCGGTTCATTAAGTGAACTTGGAGGCGTTAGCGTGCGGAGGATTCCACATGTGGACAGTTGGTAGCTCCTCTGGGTCGTGGTAACGGGCAACGCACTAACAATCTTGACAAGCACTATTCTTAATCAAGATCTTGTGAAGACTGTCTGGTACAATGCCTGTTGTGCATGGCGTTTTGACTGTGTACTACTTACACGACAATTTGACTGTGTACTGTTTACATGACATTTGGCTGTGTAATACTTGGTTGGGGTAGCCTGAGGTACGGACAGGTCTTCCGGATCATTCTCTCTGATGTTTGTGTTTAGCTCCATGGAATAGGAATGAGTTTGTGTACATTTGCATATATGGTCTGCATCATAATGTGATTGTTTATATTAATTTGAGATATTATGTATGATGAGATAATATGGATTATTGTATCAATTTTGATATCTATATGTACTGTCATTTTCTGTACTGTCATGCTAGTAGTAATGTAGATTGTCTCACCCCTTTGTATGTATTTTCTGCATTATTATTTACGTTCTGAAAAGAGTTTGAGAAAGAGGAAGAGGAGCAGCCTCTAGATTGTCAGTATCTGGAGGAGCAGCATCTGAGTGATCAGTTTGAGGAAGGCGAGCCTCTAGATCATCCTTACCATTTGGATTGATTTAGTGGTCATGGCTTTGCTTGAGTTTTTTGGATTTGTAAAACTTGAGTTTCACAAAGGTTTTGAGTCCTGGTGTCTGCGAGCTGACAGAGGGTCAGTTGTTTATGTGGGGCGTCTGACTGTGTTCCTCCGTAGGGAGTTTGATGGAGCTCCGATGTTTTCTACTACTTTTTATTTACATCTAGATATGCCTTTGACTATCAAGCGTTATTGGGGTGGACGTTTTTATGCCCCCAGTGAGCTTAGTAGTGTATCGACAACACAGACTCCTGTCCGTAGAGCTGCTAGACATCCAGGATTTCTGTCATCCGATGATCTATTTGAGGAGGATTAGAATTTCTAGATGTGCATTTGGGCTAGTTTATATTTTGAGTAGTGTCAAACTTTTTATTGCTTTATTAAATAATTGTAGTTTGTAAATTATTTGTATCTTAAAGACAAAATCATATGTATAATTATGGTGTGTATTTAATAGTTGTTGTATTTCATGCTCTGTTTATTTTATTTATTGATATAATGTACAGAAAAGAAAATTTTCACAACTTATATTATTATATATGTATTAAACGTTTTATAACTTAGGTAAAGGTTTATTATATTTGTTGTAAATGTGACATCCCGAGTAGGGTGTTACAATTTTGAGATGTAAAAGTAAGAAAAACTTATTTTTGGAATTAATTAAATTAGTAGATTTAGTTTATGAAAGAGAAATAAATTGGTGACTTGAAGTTTACTAACATATAGCTCATCCGTTGGGTTTTGAGGCGCATTAGGAAATTTTAAGTTGGAATAATTGATTTAAAGGAAATATTGATTTTGTGGAAATAATGTAAAATATTACGTAGAGGATTTTTAAGTGAGAAAGTGTGGGATTTGAAGTTAGAAATTGTATTAATTTTTGGAAAGTCCAAAATAATGTTTGGAATATTGAAAAATATTTTACGTAGTTGAAAAATGATGAAAAATGATTTATGTGACTTAAAAATATGATTTTTAAGCTACGCGATTTCAAAAACGTTGAAAAGTCGCTACGCAATTGGAAAACGTTTAAATATTTTATGTGAATGAGAAAACATCAGAAAATGATTACGCGATTTGAAAACATAACAAAAGTATTACGCGATTGTGAAAACACGTTAAAAATGATACGCGATTGTAAATACAGTAAAGTTACTGTAAGAACTGAGGTACTGGACCCAGATGTATCGGTGATATTATGTAATTGTATGAGCGATTATATAATATTCATTGATCTTATGATATTAGACAGTTGTATGGGTTGTTGTTCTAATCTCATTTGGGAACGGTCTAAGTTTGGCGTGTCACACCACGATGTGCATTACCCGCGCCGCGGCGCACATGCCTTGGGTGTAGGTATTGACAGCAGGTTTTGCTCGCCGCGACGTGCATTACCCAACGCCGCGGCACCCATGACTCGGGTATAAGTATTGGCAGCAAGTGAGGTACCCAACGCCACGACATGCATTACCAACGCTGTGACGTGCTTTGCTAGAATGCTTCCTTGGCTTTCTCATCCAATGTTGGGTTTTGGCTTGCATCAATTCATCTCTTTTGAGACCATCCTTCATTAGAGAAATCACCAAATCAAATATAAGTTATAAATCCACTTAATCACTTAAGAATATGCATAATTTGCTTAAGATCATATGGGAAGATGTCCAAATTGCATTTGACAAGTATAAGCCTAAAACTTTCCAAATATGCATAAATATGATGACTACGCAATCTGTGAACCACATATATAGGGCACAAATAACTACATTTTACGAAGTTATCAGTGCATTGAAAGAATCATGCAATCCCTTAAGATCAAATAAGACTTTATTATGCATGTAATGCGGGTAAAGGGAAAATATGAAGGTTAAATGGTAACAATGAAAATCAAAAGTGTTTTAAGAATATTTTGAAGCTCACATCTATACTTTCAATATCACTTTTTCCTTTCTTTAAGTCACTTTATTCTCGTACTCCCAATACTAACATTTTTTCTTCACACTTTTTCTCAAGTTTTTCAAACTTCACATTTTTCTATTTTTTTTATTTTTTGACTTTCCAACTTTTTATTAATTTTAACTTTTTTTTTATTTTAATTCCTCATATCACCCTATATTGCAATCACATTGCTTCTTTCTTGAAACACTTTGGAAAAAAGGTTAAGAAAGAAAGACTTAGTTAACATACTCAAAGGGATAACTAGAAATAAAATGTGAAGGAACAAAAAATATGATTTCAAGGCTCAAAATAAGAAACATAACTTAATATCATCTCTTAAGAAAATAAATAACTCAATCAATTTCCATGGCATCAAATTAAACGCAAGTGTAACATAAAACTTCTCTTTAGCAAAAAATAACAATAATGAAATGATCCAGTGAGAAAAAAAATTGTGAGCACTAACAATAAATATTGGAAGATCAAGAAAATACTCTTATAATAAAAATAAATGACTCAAAACTCACTAGGTAAAAATAGTATCAACATGTTCATCTTCAAGTTCTCTAATTATTTTAATTCTTCAACAATGAAATATGCATAAGTAGCTATGTGAATATTTGAAACAATTTAAGTAAGATTATAAGAAAAAAAATTCACACAAAAGTGGTATAATGATAACATGATTGAATACTCAAGTAACGCACACCTCCAATCAAAACCAAACATTATCCTCAATGTTTCAAATTAAATCCAGACTTAAGAAATAATCACTAATATGTATCAAAATAATTATTGGGAGAAAAAGAAAAAAGAATAATGGGGAAGAGTCACATACTTGAAATGCTTAGCAATTACAAGGAAAAAAGAAGAAAAGATAACTACACCTTGACAATTGTTAGAAATGAAAAGAAATAACAAAAATAAATGAAAATGAAATAAAATAAGCAAACAAGCAAACTATCTTTTTTGTATTTTTACTTTTTTATTTTCTTTTTTTGTTGGCCGATACTATTTACATCCTCATACAAAGGTTCTGAACTCTGGGAGACATTTAAGTTGTAATATCCTAATACTGATAACTTAGTATATTACACATATACCTAGATAAACAGTATTAGCTATGCTACTTCTAGTCTATAACAACAAACTAAACCCATATCATTCATTCACATAAATAAATATGGAGAGCTTGAACAACAAAAAGTTTTATACACACACACACACACACACACACACACACACACACACACATCAGAACCTCAAAAAGGCAAATTGTAATACACAACTTTTACAAACTCAAGGTAGCTGGAAATAAATATACAACATGTTTATTATAAGAAACAAAATAATTACACTAGTTCTTCTGTTACTTCTACTTCCCTTTACCTATACTTGGATTTACATGAAAACACAAAACGGAGTAAGAAATCACAATTTCTCAGTATAAGCATTTCAATACCAGTGTTCATTCATTCACAACGAACAAACCACACTATGAACATAAGATTAAGCATGCAACCGATGAATGAGTCACTGCTCAACACTATCAGAATATACATACTATTCTATATAACATTCACAAGGCAAGCAACAATCTTATCTTGCAATGAACATATGATAATCAATGATATCAAACAACCGCCCATACAATCATAAGATATTATTGACCCACCAACAAGCAAGGCAACTGCCCATTCAACTACCAACAAATGCAATGCTTTATGATATGATATATAGTTATGCTCACACAAGGTCCTAAGAATATGATGATACAATGTTGATTTAGGTTTTTAGCTTTAGAAAATGTAACATCCCGGGACTTCCTGCAGGATTGACGAGTGTCTCCACAAACCAACATGGGTCTTTTTAGCGTGCTTTGTCCTCACTCACACGCATCCTAAGAAACTTCCCAGGAGGTCACCCATCCCACAATTGCTCCAGGTCAAGCATGCTTAACCATGGAGTTCTTATGTTCTAAGCTCCCGAAAAGAAGTTGCAACTTGTTGATATAGCTATGCCTAATCAATTCCTTTAAGCCATCCTCAACTATGCAGTCCCATACCTACATAGTCTCTGAATCCCTCTCATTCCGGTGCATATTCAGTTCATTCGTGGGACCCTTTGCCTAGAAGCCTGCCAAGAACTGCTCATTGATACTTTCTCTTAGCACTGGCAACCACTCCCCACCCTCATCGGCCCCAGGATCCTAGATTAACACCCCTAGATCTATTAACTATGGCCCAATCGTCATTGCACCACAGTCACTAAAGCCAAGCGTGTCACAGTCTCAAATCAGCATTTTCAAAAATTTCCTTTATACATGAATAGAAAATATGAGCCTCGAATGATGCATATTTAGTATCCAACCATTTAATTCAACCACTGCAGGAAAACATATTTCATATATAATATATTCATCCTTAACACAAAGCACTGACCACGCGAAACATAATACTTACATATTCTAAATAAAAGATAACGGGTACAAAAGCATCAAAAGGGGAAAGTAGTAACCCTAGGATAGGTACTACTAGCAAACAAAGCCACAACCCTTATATATGCAACGATTGGTATCCCAGTCGACAAGCCAGGCATCAATGCCCCCATAAAGTTGCACCCGTATGTAACCGAAGAAATCTCGTCCAGATGCCATAACGAAAATAATTTATCAGTCCAATCCAATCAGTAGGGATGTGGTCCTTCTTCTTCTTCCTCATGATCTTTTATCAATTATAAATATAAAATAGACATACAGGAATATAGGAAAGAGGTGAGACACCCAGCAGTCAATACCAATACGGTAGTAAGAAAACAGAACGGCGCAGGACGCCTACTTAACATCACAACACATATATTTACCAACCGTAATAATAAAATAGGCTTTAAGAGAGAAACAACAATAAACAATAATAAAAACAAGCAATAAAAGAGGAACAATGATAATATCTCAGATAATAAACAATAATGCAGTTCAAATAATCATAACTTCATTTAAAGCAATAGTCCAGTCATTATATAAATGAACAACAGTTTCATCATTATGAAAATGGATGATTGTGCAAATGTCAGATGCCATGCTGACTCACTATGCACGTGCAAATGGTACCAAAATCCTACTTCATGGAGCTAGACATCAATATTCGGAGAGAATGATCAAGGAGTAATGCCAGTATCTCGTTAGCCTTAAAAATAAAGTGTTTCATCTCAAAAATAATATTTGCGCAACATGACTTATACATGGCACCTCAACAGTTGATCGCGATATAGGACAACGTCTTGGTTCGGATCGTCGGTGTGTTTGCATCGGTCTACCCCACGGCACAGAGGAGCTCATAACTGTCCATGTGAAGCACTAGCACCCTGACGCCCCCAAGGTCAACACACATGACCTACACTTAGTCTATTCGCACCTGCACTTAGGTGTAACTCAATCTCCTAGGCATACATCGCCTTCTCGACAAAGTCCAACGGACATCACATATGCATGACAACTCAATTTACATCATGTATGTGTATCAATAATATGTTCCTAATAAACAATGTATCACATGCATATTCACCAACAAGTTATTTCTCATGGAACATAGCATAATGACATATAGTCAATTCTCAACAATATCATGTCACAATTTCATCAAGTACATATCAACAAGTACTTAGTCCCACCCATGGACTCACAATAACATAGAACCAATTCTCAATATCAACATATATATATATACATATGGTTCAACAAATATCACAATTCTGTACTATGAGTTCAACATTTCTCATGTCTTAAGTCTTGATCAATTATGAGAATTTTAGGTTAAAGAACCCTTAGAAATCGTGGCTCTCTTAAGAATTATTGCTCAATTAATTTCTTCCATCTTATTATGGATTGTATATTTCTCTAAGTCCTTAATTCCCAAGGTTGCACCAAGGCATCATTTGGACCCAAACTTTCTCCTAAAAACCGTGGCCTCCCATGGTCTTCAAGGTTTTAATTTCTTTCCATTTTATGCATTGGTCATATAATACCTAATCACATAAATCTCATTTAACACAATTATTCCAATCTCTTAAAATCTAAGGCCAAAACCGTGGCCTTTCATTAGTGTAGTAAACCTTCAAATTTTCTATTTATTAGATCTAACATTATCATTCATCACTTAACCACATAAGCTTCATTTTATTCTTATACAAAATCAAATTCTCATCCCTAAAATTTAATCAAAACCGTGACCTTCATAGGTGATAGGAAACCCTAAATTTTTCATTCATCCAATCCATTATTATCAAGACATTTATACAATAAAACTTTAATCTTAATCAAGATCACACCAAGCATGAAAATCAACCAAACAAAGTAAGCACCCAAGATGGATTTCTCCATCAATAATCACACAAAGGTCTTCTCACCACTAATAATAGTTGAAGTGAGTAAATCTCCCTCTTACCTCTTGAAGACAACACAAGAAAGTAAGCCTCTTGGTCCCTTGTAGAGATTTTCGTACTACACCTTCAAGAAAACCCTAAGGACATCAAAACTTACCAAAATCATCATCAAAGCTTAGAAAAGGAACCCTTGATCACCTAAGAGATCAAGAATCACGAAAATGAGGAGAAAAGGTGAAAAAGCTATGAATTAAAGTCTCCAACTTTGAAGCTTCATGGAGCAAAAACGAAAATGGTAGATTTTGGTGATGGTCAAAACATGAAAGTTGCTTAGAATATTGTCTAAATTCAAGATCAAGAGTTGGTTGGAATTAAAGAAGATGGATAGTGTATTTTGAGGGGTGAGGTCGTGAGCCTCCAAGAAGAAAGGTGAAAGCTTTTTGCTTTGTCTCTTTGATAGGAATGATGAGATAAACAAATGAGTAGTTGAATGAAGTGAAGTGAAGAGTTTGGCCACCTTCAAGCCTCCATGGCCGTAGGGTTGGAGAGGGAAGAGAAGAAGAGAAGAAGAAAAAGTTGAGAGAAAAAGATGAAGAGAGAAGATAGAGAGAGAAAGAGATAATAAAGTGAAATGAAATAAAATGAAATGTGTAATTAGGTATATTTTGTGTAAGTGTATGAATTAAAATGAGTGGTCACAAAGAGCTCTCCAAATTTGTGTGGTGGAGAGGAGGAGAGAGGGAAATGAGGCTTCTCCTACAAGCTTTGAGGAAATTGCTAGGAAGCTTCCTCCAAGCTTCTCCAACAAGCAAAGTTCACCTTTTTGAAAAATTAAAGTAATGTCATAGTGGTGATGTTATCATTGTGATGTCACTAAAGTGTTCTCTAAAATATGACTAACGATGTATCAGATTTATTATCAGTGGACAGAAATTACAGTTAACAAAAATTGATATTTATTGTCCGACGGATAATAAAATTATTTTGCTATTTTTATTTATCAAATAAAAATCTCGAAAAATATGAAATCTCGTAAACCGTGTCTGGCCTTCGGTTTAGTAAGATCCCTCATCGACGTTTCCACAGTTCAAGGTTCTCAGGAAAAATATCTCATTTTTTCAACTCTGCTCAATGTGCACACAAAACGAGGAATAATATTAAAATATTTCACGTTCTTAGAAAAATCCAAAAAAATTTACAAAAATAAAAAATATTATAAAACGACTATTTATCATAACATTGTCAATTTTTGGGGTGTTACAGAAAACACATGCCACTTGCTTATTTCCCAAGAACTATCATTCATTATCTTTGTCTCAATAGGTTAGGTAAAAGGGCCATCGCACTACCTGGTAATAAGTGAATTCCTTCATCTCACAATAGGAATAGTACTGCTACCACCCCATATCAGTAACCCTGACCATACAAGCATAAATGCAAGGAGAATCTAGATCCAACATCTTGTTCTCAGGCCACATGGTTGTGCACACCATCTTAGGTTACAATACATAGGAAACAAGACATAGCAAGTTTGAAAAGAAGATATACAATATATTTCACAAATACATGTAATCATCACTAGGTCCTTCCTAACCAAGCGATTAAGGAAAACTAACAAACTAACCAACCAAGCTCACTTATCACATAAGATGCAAGGTCATGTTTCTAATCTTTCCTATAACTCAAACCTTGTCTCACAAGGGAGTAAATGTCATCCATGCATCCCGACTCTACTTTCTACACAAAGGAGTAACCAATGCATGATAACAAGTACTACTTGCTAAGCACACTTAGCATACAATACCTAAGACCTCACTTCATCACTTCGTAAGTGAATCACAAGGCAACCACAAGTTGCTCAAGGTTCTAGGTATTGGCCTATGCATTCTACTTCTTAAAGGATGCTTAGGGTTTCTCTAATCCTATCACATGGTTCACCCTATCTAAGTGAAAGGTTCTAACTAGATTACATGCTCTTCTGGCTCAACTCTATCACATAAAGGAACCATCCTATGTCTCTAATATATCCTCAAGTTCAGCCTTTAAGAACAAGAGAACATACACCAACTATTCATCTTAAACTTAACTTCAACTCTAAAGGAGTAAATTATGCATATAGGTAGGCATACTATACCAAACAAACCTAAACTAGTTGTTCCTAGTACACCTTGTATTTAATTCTCAAAGCCTTTCTCATAAGGCAAGTGGCTATTCTCTCCAAGAGGTACCACTAAACTACATGTATCTAGAACCCTACACCATCACTTCACAAGTGATTTAGAAGTCAACCTCATGTTGAACAAGGTTCTAAACACTACCTTATTGCATTCCAACACACTTGGATGCTTAAGGTTACCCAAGATTCTCCTATGGCATTCCATCACACAATTGAAGCCTAAGGTGTCCAAACATAGTACCCTTTGACATTCTACCTTACTTTGGTTGTCTAAGGTCCTATATTCCTATCTTAAGGCATTTCCCACACTTAGGTTGTCCACGAGTTCTCCAACCTCATCCTAAGGCAAATCCCATCACTTTGGGTGCCTAAAGGTTTACCAAGTTTCTCATATATGCTAGGTGGTTATTCTCTCCAAGAAATACCTCCATTAGTGTCTCAACACACTTAGTAAGGCATATATGAGTAATTCCATCACTTAAGGAATTCCAAAACATCAAAAACACAATCATGAAAAATTCTGGTACTCACGCTTAGGCGTGACATTCCCACCCCTAAGCGTGATCCTCTCTGTCTCGCCTAACTGAGAAAACAAAACACCCACGCCTAGGCGTGGATTTGTCATGCCTAGGCGTGACCTCGAGACAGAAGCTTTTGTAGAATTCTGTAGAAGTGTGGCACTGTTCCATTGGTGCCACACACGAAATTTCATCATCTCAAATATGTTTCTTGGTGATTTTAAGTCCCAAACAAGTTTACAAATATCAGGGAAACATAAAACACTAATTGATTTCATCAAAATTGGATCAAAACACAAAATTATCCATCAAAACCCCAAATCCTACACTTTAAGAATTTTAGATCCAAAATGGATAGTTTTAGTTTCAAATCCAAATTCTTTGCATAAACAAGTCATAAACAACACTTATAACTCATCCAAGCAAGAAAATGACATAAGATACCACAACAACTCAATTTGGCACATTAAACCTCAAATAAGCCTAACATGGAAAAATGAGGAAAAAGATGAAGTTGAGCTCAAGAACCCCTACCTTTTGGTACCAAGATGATGAAGATGATCTCCAATCCTCAAGCTTGCCTTTCCTCTTTGATTTCCTATTCTTTTTTTCCTCTTCCTTCTCTTGTTAGCATTCTTTCCCTTCCACTGGAGCTACTGGCTGTGAGAGAGCAAAGATAGAAAGAGTGAAAGGAAAAAGAAGAAGAAATAACATAGGATGTCAATTTTGAGGGCTTCAAAAACATGAGTAACTTAAGTTACTTAAAATATTTTGTAGTATAACTTATATCTGCTAAGAACACTTAAATTTCTCCAAATATAGTTTTCTTAAAGCCAACAAGTTTAAAATAAATCACAGGATTCATAAAAAATCTTATTGCATCAAAACCTGTTACCAAGTGACCTCAAAACTCAAGAGGGGGTGAATTGAGTTTATAAAAACTTTTCGCAAATCTTTCATAAAACCTTTGATTACTAATTTTCATTGAAGCTATTAATTAATAAAAATAAATGAATGAATGAGATAAAAGGATATAGCACTCAAATGAACTAGTCAAGGGAGATAGTATTCAAGTAACTCAATAAAACAATGCACAATATAAAGATGTTGAGTTAGAAAAACAAACACCAAGCTTTATCCTGTTTCAGCCACCAATCCACTTGTGGCTTACGTCTAGTCCTCAAGCAACCACTCGAGATTTTCACTATATCTTCAAGCTTGAAATCAGGTGCTTGACAACCTTTACAAATTTGAAGCACTCAACACACCTTGGGATACCTCACCCTTGTGGTTGAACCTCTATATTCAAGGGATTCCTCTCTTGACAGATTACACAAGATTTAGATGAAAGAAACTTTCTCTAGAGTAGATGATACAAATTGAAGAACTGTGGTATTAAGGATTCACACTTTTGAAGCTCAAAAACATAATATTGATTGGGAAGATGGTAAAACTCGTATTTAATGCTCAAGAATGATTTTCAAAATGTTTTCCAACCCTTAATCAATGTACAAACACTTTCATTTATAGTCCAAAGCATTTAAGAGCTGTCGATAGTGGTTGGGAAGCATTAAATGCAAAATAGTTCCGTTGGAAATTTTCCTAATATTCGATTATGACTTTGTCATAATCGGTTATGACTTAACCAGGCCCTTTTAAAAACATGCCAATAACCGATTATGGAATAACCATAATTGGTTATGGTCTTTTGTAAACATAAGCATAAGCCTTTGGCTTTCCAAATAACTAATTATGCAAAGTCCATAATCAGTTATGGCCTTTTTATTAACAAAAGCATAAGCTTCTGACTTTCCAAATAACCGATTATGCAGAGTCCATAATCGATTTTGGCCTTTCAAAATATGAAAGCCTGTGGGGACTTAGGTGAATAACCAGTTATAAAGACTTCATAATCGGTTATGGCACCCTATATTTGGATAGGACAAGTTTGAAAAGCTATAACTTCTTTGATACATATTTGTTTAAAACAAAAGGCCACTCATATGAAAGTTTGTTGAGTCTACTTTATAATGAAATAAGTTTAAGTTTAAGACTCAAGAAAGTTTCAAAGAAAAGGATAAATGAGTGACTTAGGGTTAGTTTTCGAAACCCTATACTTGATAAATTTTCATCCAAATGGACTACCACCAAGATAGTTATATAGAAAATCATTTGTTTGGGTTTTTTATTAGTTTAACAAACATATATGAAGATTTAAAACTTTGTTTGAGCTTCGTGTGTTTCCTATGTACCTTTACACGTAAGTCCTAAGACCTATGAACTAATCTTGATAAAACATAGTACTTGATCTTCGCATTATTAATCCTTGTTGTTTGTTAATCATCAAAACCAAATCCATTGCTATTCACATTCTCTCCCTTTTTGATGAAGACAAACAATCATTTGAGAAAAGCATTAGTTCAATTTAAAATGGAATTTACAAAGGTATAAGATACTTACTCCCCCTCTATTTTTCAGGAGGTGATTAGATCAGAGTTTGCACAGCTCCTCCTCAATTTAGGAATCCTAGAATCATTGAGTTTATACCTTTTAAATTACCTTTTCTCAATGGCTTATGAGCCCAATATTTCTCCCCATTTTGTCATGATAAAAAACAAAATGTATTTAACAAAAGAGAAGTCTTAATTTGACCAATCCTTGCACGTATAGCAAAACCATAGATATTTGATATATTACTAATGTTGAGCAATATGATTATCAAAACAGAATGTACATTGCCATATCAACATGTTCACATTTGATTCAAAGATTTATAAATAGAGCATGCATTTGATACCTTAATACCAACACCAAAGTCATGTCATAAGCAATATGTCAAAAAAAAGTTCTCAGAAATAACCCAATAACTGTTAGATCAAAGCAAGACATATGGATATAAAAGCAGTGACTAAAGGAAAAACTAGATTCATGCTTAAGCCCCGTGATCTTCAGGTGGTTGAAGTTGACACTCAAGTCTTTCCAAGCAGGCATCCATGGAGTTGAGGCGGTCATATAAAATCCCATTAGTGTTTTCTTGATAGACCTTCAAATCCATAATCTGAGCTTGTAAGCTAGCTTGCATATCTGCCATAGCAGCTAGGATTTGGTCTTCATTTTGAACATGAGCTTCCTCCATGGGGATATCAGCACCTCCAGCTTGTGCAGCTGCTCCCTCACGACCTCTACCATATATGCACTCATCATTCACCTTTTTTATTTGCATCTAGTTGTAGGTAGCTTGGCCAAATTTGTTGTGGACAGTGAGGTTAATTGCACCATCTTCATATAGACTGAGCATGTATTGGTCCAAAATTTTTGCAATCAATAAAACATATGGAAGGTCCATCATTAATTTATCCTTGGCCTTCATCATGTAGTGCATGATGAAAAATGGCCAATTGATATGTAACCTCTATTTTATAGTCCACATTAGGAAAATATCTTCTTTTTCAACCAGGGCATAGTTGCTAGCCCTTGGAGCCAAAATATGTACCACCACAAAATG
Source organism: Ormosia emarginata (assembly GCA_029884605.1). Classification (NCBI taxonomy): domain Eukaryota; kingdom Viridiplantae; phylum Streptophyta; class Magnoliopsida; order Fabales; family Fabaceae; genus Ormosia; species Ormosia emarginata. Next base: position 9,619,749 of record JAQQTP010000074.1, read on the forward strand.
CAAAAGACGATATTGTGGTTTTAGGTAACCAGCAGTAAAGCTTTTCCCAGTTGGAATTGGGATGCCAGGTTGAAGTATACTCTCAACAACTTCTCTCTTAATAAAGCCCTCCCAAGACTTATGACTGTCCATAGTAAATTTTTCTCCAGTGTGTGTAAGTCCAAATAGAGAAGTCCACTGACTAGGGGTTACTATTATCCGATGTCTCCTAATATCAGAAACTAAGTTTTTGCCAGAGACGCTCAAATTATGGTAGAAACTTTCGTAGCTTCAAGATAGTAATACTTACTATGGTAAGAAACTTTAACACAACAAGAAAAACCATGTTGAGAAATCCTAGAACTCATGCCTAGGCATGACATTCCCACGCCTAGGGATGGACCTCTCTGTCTTGCCTGCCTAAGAAAACAAGACAACCCACACCTAAGTGTGGTTTAGTCATGCCTAGGCATGACTTTATGACTATATAATTCTGCATACCCAAATTTATTATTCCAATCACTTAAATTCTGATTTTAAGCTATCATAAATCTCAAATATGTTCCAATAACATGTTGTGATACTTTTACTACCTTAAATTCACTTACTCATGTATTAATGAAAACTCCACCACCTAAAACCTAAACTCCTCATTTTTGTCTCCCATGAAGATTATTGGTTCTTAAACATTAATAACTCATAATCCTTCATCTATTAATGTACAAACACTTTACCCTAACATTTGGAAATGAAAACCAAACTCAAAACCTAGATTTGCTTATCAAATCCATATCTTACAATTTTATAACCTAACTTCAACCATAAAGAAAATAGAAGAAAAAGGATGAAGATTTGGGTTAGAATCCCCTACCTCAAGTGTTTAAAGATGGTGAATGATCAAGCTTGCCTTTACCCTTAGTTCTCTTGTTCCTTTCTTCTTCCTCCTTGTCTTTGTCTTCTTTTCCTCTCTTATTTTCCTTGGCTACTGCTGCTATTTTCGTTTAAGAAGATAAGTGAGAATGAGATAACAAATGAAATATGATACTATAAACCAATCTGGAGGCTTAGTAACCGTGTATGACTTATAACCTTAAGATACTTCTCTAATATTTCTTGATCTGCTAAAAACACTTAAATTTAGCTAAATCAAGTTTTCTAGCTTCTAACAACTTTGAAATAAATACTAGGATTCATCAAAATTATTGTTTCACTATTATCTTATTTTTTCATATCTGCTGGGGGTCAACTTGGCATTAAAAGCACAACCAGTATACTTAAAAACACAAAATTGGCTCCGATTTTTTTCAAATTTTTACTACACCTTACTTTACTTATTTGTGACTTAAAAACAAACTCTCTAAGTTTATTTCACTCAAAATAGCAATTTATGTTATTATCTGAGTTATTTTAAGCTATTTATCAACTTCTGGGTTGCAATTAAGTGGCTAAACTAACTCAGTTTGTCACAAAAATAGACACACATGTAAAACAAGTATTATACTACCTTTTGTAACCACAAACTAGTATAACATGCTAAAAAGAGGCTGTTACAACAAGAATTACGCATGAGATTAAAATATATCTTTTTAAATTTACTAATTGACTATAAGTTAATTAATAAAAATTAATAATAATATTTAAAGATCAATAATCATCAGTATTGTGCAGTTATAGAACAAAGAAAAATATCTCAAACTAAGTTAAATCATCTAATACAAAAGGTCAAGCTTCATCTTAGTCCTAGAAAATAAAATTAACTACTTATTGTAAGAGTATCAAACATAAAGAAAGAAGGAAAATCCATAAGAAATGAAACAATTGCTATGCGTCTTCTCCAATCTCTTCTCGACTGGTGTGTAGTGCCATGCGCCTCTCCGGTCTACCGCCCCTTCTTCTCTTGCCTATTAATAAGAGATTTTTCCTAATATGAATGTATCTTGCATAAAATCTTCTTAATTGGTCTCCAAATAATAAAAATATGTTGATTTGATTTAAGAAACTAAATTTAGGAAACTCAATCTCCTTAATGGGTCCCTAGATAATGAAAAGATCTAGATTGGATTTAGGAAACTAATTTTAGGAAACTTAATCTCCTTTTATTAAAGACTGCTAAAGTTTTGCCTCTTTCTCTTTTTATTTTTCTTGTCTTTCAGATGACAAAATTAGCCTTCAAGCTCAACAAAAGAGTTATTGAATTTTATGTTAGCTTTCCAACGCTATAAGAATCACGTTGATATGATATCTATAACTCAAGATATAGTCCAAATACAGCAGTAAGGTTAGAAAATACGAGTTGAATCCAAATTTGCAACAAATTTCCTTCTCTTTAAGGATCCTTATCCAATATTCAATTATCCTTATCTTTAAGTTTCCATGCCTAATTGGGACTTTGGATGAGACATAAGATTTGGATAAGATCTCTTCAAAACTTTATCTTTATGGCATATCCCAGCATCGTACTGATTGCACCAATTTTACTTTAAATATCTACAATATAACACATAATTTCATAATAATTGATCTCAAAGAAACAAATGATAATGCCACAAAATTAATAAAATTAAATATATTGATATATAATAATGCCTATTTTTATAAGAAAAATATATAAAAAGTAGGCTATTGTCAAGCTTCCATTTGTACAGTCATAACTTTGTTTCATGATCTCTATCTATTAGGCTATTTGTACTCATTTGTGGGTTTTGAGCATTGTTACTTTATTGATTTCTACTTTGTTGATAGTTAGTAGGGGCTATTATCAAATCCTTCTTTATTGGGAAACACTTTATTGTACTCGTTGATTTGTTATAGTGGAGATTTTTCTAAACTAAGTCTATTAGTCTTTACCTCTCACATCGAGAGGGGTTTTCCATGTTAAAAATGTGTGTTCTATTGTGCCTATTTTATTTTGTGCATTCTAGGTGATATCTGTTGGATATTTTTGGCTTGCTATATATTTTGCTCCTCACAAGTTCTTTCAAGCGGGAAAGTTTATTATTGTCCATTATTATGTGTTGTTGCTTCCGTTATGTGCACACCCCTTTCCCAATAACACTACAACAACTTTGCCCTTTGGCAAGGGCTGAAAAGCATTGCCTAAAGTATATAGCAAGGCTTTTCAGCCCTTGCCAAGTTGTTGCCTCTTCTACTGTGGCCTATTACAATAGGCAACACTTTTTAAACTTTTGGCAACATTTTAGGAAAAACGTTGCCTATTCTTACCTTCTGGCAATGCTTTTGAGACGTTGTCTATATGGATAACTCTGGCAACACTTTTCACATGTTGTGTATAGGTACTGCTTTACGCTACGCTTTCCTCCGTTGCTTTTAAGTATGCCATAAGGCAACTTTTAGAAAGCGTTGCCTATAGGTTAAGGTTTTGGCAACGTTTTTCACGCGTTGGATCTAGGTATACTTTTAGGCAACGTTTTATTGCCGTTGCTTTTAAGTTTGCCATAAGGCAACTTGTAAAAAGCGTTGCATATAGGTCTGCTTTAGGCAATTTTGTTTCTTTTAATTATGCTACAAAGCAACTTATATGAAATATTGCCTATAGGCCTTTTTTTTTTTTTTTTGAAAATTTACCTATGTACTACTTTTAGACAACATTTTTTAATTACATATTAAAAAATCACGTATTAAAAACTAATAATGCATTAAAAAACTAATTCTTCTCAAATAAAATATATTAAATTATGTAAGTGTATTTACTGTATATAGACACCAAAACTAAAAAAAAAAGTCATTTACTACTATTGTACAAAAGTAATTTGATTGTTCTTGATCATATAATACAAATGAAAGAACAAAAATTCTAAAGCTGAATATCCTTGGCAAATTTCCATAATTGTATCCACATGTTTCGATTTATCTGGTATATTCTCATTGCAAAAGAAAAAACAAGAAATATATGTAAATAAATATTCAAAAACACATAAGTATTCCTCTTCAATACATATTGAAGTCAGCAACAAAATAAAATATTAAAGGATTGGGCATTATTCCCTTATTCTTCTTTGTGTTTATAAATATTACTTATTTATATGTCCAACTCTTTATAACCATTATTCCCATGTTCTTCTTTTAGTTTAAATTTTTTCCTTTCCTTTAAGCATATCAGTCCTGCAACAAGTCATTTTTGAATGACATCCAACAAGTTGACCTAAATACTATGGTACTATTGATAAATCATGGACCTACAGCGAGTAATAAAAAGATTAATGGTGTCCATAATACAATTTAATAATGCTATACGTAATAAACCACTTGGGCAAATGACCATCAGAAAGATATCTAAACTTAGAAAAGAAACTAATATATCTAATTGCATAGCACACATAATGTATTCCATCATAGTATGCATTGCATTCTCTCAACCTCAAACAACAATCCAAAATCTTTCCCCATTCAGCTGAATACAACTTTCTTTCTTTTTTTTTGTGATAACTGAAAACAACTTTCGTTAGACCCATTGCTAACAATGATAGATCCAACCCCATTGCTCATTGTAACACCCTCCCTAGGGTATCACATGTCTAACTCCCGACTCATAATCTAAAAATCAATTCGTAAAAGGTTTGAGTTATGAAAATATGGGTTTCAAAATTTCTTTCTTTACTGAAACATAAACTTACTGAAATTCATAAGTATTACTAAAAATATATTTAAACTGATTAATATACAATACTGACACCAATTAATATTTAATAACTTAAAGAGAAATATAAAACTTACAGACTCTCTTTTTTTTTTAACAGTAGTAACCCTATGATAGGTTCTACTTAATAGCACGGTACAACACTAACGTTAAAATTTATCATACTTATTCTGTTGTGTATCCATCTTGTTGCACCAGACATCTGTTCTACATCTGTTCTTTGTCAACACTGCACACCTTCGAGTCTTGAATGTCCACTCATTATTATTGTCACCCATCTCAGAGTATTCATTGCCCGTTATGTCTAAGACAACTCGATCCTTCTATTATTTGATTTAGCAGTACAGATACAGTAAAATAACATAACAAAGAGGTGAGATCACCTACACCAATACAAACATGGCAGCACAGAGATAACACAAACAACAATATCATACAGATATGTCATACCAGAATTTCAATAATGCACTCAACATTAATCAACTATCATCATCATACTATTAACATTATTATCATCACACAATAATCACAATAATGCCATCAACATGATTATCATCATCATCATCCAAGTATTCAAAACAATTGTCATAGCCAATATTCCTCAATTAATATATCATACAGATATAAATGCTCAGATTCATGCATGCGCACATAGACTCAATTTTTCAAAAACAACTCCATGGAGGTTTTCACAATTTCGAGGAGAATGCTCTGTCAATTGTCAGCCTTAGCCCAAAGACAATCTTCCAGTTGTTGAAAAGAATCGTGTTCTTGTCGGGTATCGTCAATGCGTTGCAACGGACTGCATCGCCAAGTGACATAGGGTACTCGCCAGCTATCCACTTGGTCGACCGCCGCGCCTCGACGCCCCCAAGATCCATCATAGACCTCACTATCAATTCTCATTCCCTCTTCAACCACAAGGGTCATATATAATGCACGAATATATCCATGCAAGTCCAACCCCAAAGGGCCAAATCTTTTCAATTTCATTTGTTCAATGTATCATATGCCTCAACGCATATTTTTTCCCAATGCATGTATAATGCACCAAATCCAATCACAAGCATCTCTTTCCAATGCATATAAAATGCACCAAATTATATCTTGTATTTTTAACAAAGAAAAATCATGTTATCACATTTTCATAGTTATAAAACACTTTCGTCGTGTTTTCAAAATTGCGTAATATTTCCGTTTCATTTTCACAATTCCAAAACGTTTCATTACGTTTTCACAATTCCAAAATGTTTATATTACGTTTTCAAAATATCGTAACACTTATGTTACGTTTTCAAAATTCTAAAACGCGTTCGTTATATTTTCACAAATACCGCGTGACACTTTTGTTACGTTTTCACAATACAAGAACATTTACTAAGTTGCGTTTTTAAAATACCGCAACTCTTCTGTTGCACTTTTAAAACATGTACTAATTTTTTTCACGTTTTTCTTAATCGCGTAAAAATATACGTTTCTCAAAATCGCATAGTATTTTTCCGCTGTTTCAAAATCGCGTAACTTAAAAATCATTCTTTTAAGTCGCATAAATCATTTTCGTCATTCTCAAAATATTTAAAACACTTTTCAAATCACATAACGATTTTTCGCTATTTTCACAATCATGTAAAAATAATTCATCACTTTTCCATCATGTAGTGATTTTTCAATAGTAATTCAGATTACGTAAAATATTTAAACGTAATTCAAATCGCGTAGAAATATTTTTACGTATTTAAAATCGCGTAGAAATATTTTTCCATATTACGTAACTTAAAATCACATTTTTAAGATACATAAATAATTTTTCACCACAATTTCATTACAAAAAATATTTCTTGACCTTTAAAAATTCTTTTTTAACTTTTCTCAAAATAATATAACTTTACACTTCATTTAATATATTTTCTTACTCAAGAAAATATTTTTCCACAGTTCTTTACTCAAGAAATTCTTTTTCAAAATATAATTCACAAAATCACTTTTTCATTGATGTAAATCAACGTTTCAAAACTTAACATTTTCTAACATATTTCAAAACTTGAAAATAAGTATACGTTAGTAAATTTTAAAACACCATTATATTCTCCATTTTTCCCAAATCAATTCTAAAATCAATTCTCTTCAAAACAAATTAAGATTCAAACTCTTGCAACTTTTCTTTTTCATTTTCATATGAAAGTTCATTTCTCAAGTGATAAAATACTTTGATTTCCCTTTCCAAAATCCTTATACTAAAATATTTTGTTCAAACATTTTGTTTTCACTTTAAAATTACTTTGTTTCATAAAAACCAAAATTATTCCAACCTCCAAAAATCGTAGAGTCTTTGGCCATTGAAGCCATCAAATATTTTTTCTTCTAAATTGATATAGTTTTACACAAACAAAACCATTAAAAATTCTTTGTTTTCAAAACCGAAATACCGATGGTCATAAAAATCAAACACATTTGTTCAAATTCATTTTTACTTTCCTTACAAATCTTTTTTCACTTTCTTTGCAAATCCTTAAAATTATCATTGCTATTTTCATTTAAATCTCACAAATTAAATCAATAAAAATCCTTTTAAAACCGTATTCATGTACTCTTTGAAAATTAAATTCTTTGTTTATTTTCCTTACTTTTCTAAACATCCATTTTCATCATTCAAGAAAATATTAATTTTGTGAACACCTATCTTGAGGTGTCTTGTTCGAAATCCACCATATTCTAAGTACTCAAAAATCAATTCTTTTGTTCTTGAAAATTTTCAACATGAACCCTAATCAAGGGCATCAAAACCGTAGCTCTTCCTTCCTTATTGGAGCCAAAAATCAATTTCTTTTCCAGCATCAAGTCATGGCATATACATATATATTTCATCATAAATAATATAAGCATACCATCAAAGCCATAAAAGCATGTATAGCATATCAAGCATATCATCAAAGCTATAAAATCATGCAAAGCATATCAAGCATAGAAAATTAATCAAAACTCATAAACACCCACAAATTAATTACATGACCATGGATATGAATCCTCACATGGATTCCACATCCATCAAATAAAATACCATCTCTCACCACCATGCTTGGTTGGTGAGATGGATCTCCCTCTTACCTCTTGAAGATCCTCAAAAGCTTCTTGATTTGCTTCTTTTTCCAAGTCCTTCACCACCAAGAGCTTCTCAAATTCAAAACAAAATACATAAAAATTAGTATACAAAGCTTGATTAAGAAAACCATGGATCAAACATGGTTTAGATCATGAAAAAGAGAGAAGAAATGAAGTTTCCTTACACTTCACCATAAATACCTCATAACTTTGATCTTGAAGAAAGTCCATGAAGATGAATGATTTAGAGAAAGTCTTCAACATGAAAGTTGCTTAGAATATCATGGAGATTCAAGATTTAAGGTTGGATGAAATTAAAAGAGATTGGATGGTGGTTTTGAGTGTCTTGACCGAATGGTTTCTCTTGAAGCACAAAGATGGAATTTTTGATTTTTGATAGAAACTTGAAGCTTGGATTTGAAGATCAAGATGAATGATTTTGGAAAAACTCATAACTAGAGATGTTCTTAGAATGGTGTTTAGGTTTAGAAAATCAAGTTGGATGAAATTAAAAAGTGATGGAAGGTGTTCTTGGAGTGCTTGGCCAAAACATGAAGGAGAGAAATGGAGAGAAAACTTGGTAACTTAGCTTCTTGAAAATGTCTAATGATGACCAAGGATGGCAATAATGGTCTTCAAACTTTTTCCTATGTCCTAAAGCTTCTCAATTTCATAGCTCCCCTCCAATGCATTCTCCTTGAGTGCAAATTGATCAATAATGATCAATTATGATGAAACATTGACCAAGACCACTTAACAATGACATAAAGCAATTAATAATGGTCATAAAGCCTCTTTTTCTTTGTCTTCTAAACAATCCAAAACCATCCCCCTCCATGCATGCTTCTCCTTGTGCATTTAATAAATGACCATAATAATTAGCCACCATTTGGAGCATTTCTAGCCATTGATTAATTAAATGGTTAGGATTAATGTAGATTTTTAATTTAGAAGACTTAATCTAGGCCATTGGATCTTTCTCCTTTAAATTCTAGCCATTAGATGTGTCTCCAAAATTAAGGGTTAAGATTACTCCTTCTTACTTTAAATCCAAGGGTCATAATTAGTCTTTGTCACTTTAGAAGACCAAATATCTACCCTTGATTAATTCTTCATCCAATGGTCATAAATGGTCTTTGTTACTTTTTAAGATTAAATCTCCACCCTTGATTTAATCTAAATCCAATGGTTATAAATGGTCTTTGTCATTTTTCAAGACCAATTCTACACCTTTGATTACATCTATGGTTGATATCAAAGCCTTCCTAACCAAGCTTATCCAAGGCTTCTTTATTAAGTTTGTTTCTTAACCTTTGATTAAATCAATGGTTAATATTCAAACTAAGTATTCTTATCCAAGGGTATAAATCAAGTCAAGCTCTCTTTGTTGATCAAGCAAGAAGATAATATTTATTCTTGTATCCTACAAATAATATTTTTACTGTATTTTTATCATCCGATAATTAAATACAGTATAAAACACAGTACAATAAAATTTTAAAAACTGTTTCCGGATTCAGGTTTAGTAAGATCCCTTGTCTCCATCTAAACAGTACAAATTTTTCTATACGTAGAAAATTTTTTCACTTTGCGGGACCCACCTGGGCCCACGTATGGCCACTTGGGCCCACATACACCCCCTGGGCCCACAGACAGAAAAAAAAATCATAATCATCCACAAAAATCACAAAAATTATAAAATGCACAAATATCAAATCAGATTACGTAAAATAATTACCTAACGGTAAAAATTAAATTACGTAAAGTTTTCCCCGGCCCGAAAATTTTTATTTTCCTGACACGGAGTAAATCACTCAAAAAGATCAAATACGCTGACGGAATAAATAAAATAATTTTACAGTGCACAGAAATTACTAAACAGTAAAATTCTGTTAACTGTCAAAATTACTGTTTAAGAGATACGGAAATTTTGGGATGTTACACCCATAAATCTCAAAAACACAAACACAGGTGGAAAATGTAACCATTTAAACCAATCAAAATTTTTCTTTTTAAAAAAATAAATAACCACTCCAACATTGCATATATATTTGAATCAAGACTCTACAGGAGTTGCAAAATTCATGCTAAAAAACAAGATACTTTTGCAGCATCAGGTAGTTTTTTGAAAAAAAAAATTATTCATTATAAAGATAGGAGTTTATATCAGCAAACATGCTACCCAGTGCTTTAGTCCACCAAAACAAAGATTTTGTTCTCTTAGGATTAGTTTGGTATACCCCTGAAAATGGGGGTAAAAAAATTCAAGGATGAGATTTATATAAAAATTATATGAAAAAATCATGGCATAGCAACTATTCTAAGGTCTGATGAATTAAATTTTTTATTAAAACTGAGCAAACGTAACTTAAAATCTTCAAACTAAAACAACAGAACCATTACTTGGTGAAGTCTCAAGCTTCTGCAAGGAAGGCACAGGAGGCAACCCTCCACTGTAACACCCCAACTTTTGGCTAAATTATGATTTTGCCCAATTGTGTTATTTTCTGTTTTTTGTATGTTATAAAATTTATTTGACTGTTTCGTGTTCGTATTTGAGTGTTTTGTGTGATTTACTCCGAGTCAAGAAAATAATAATTTTCGGGTCAAGAAATCTTATTTTAATTATTCAGAGTTAGGGGATCTTACTAAACCCAATTCCGAGTGATATGTATATTAATCTTTTAATTTTTAGAATTTATCTGTACAATAAAATAATTTTATATTTTTATAATATTATTTTATTAGTCAGTACAAATAAAATGACCATGGACCCGGAAAAGTCTGTGGGACCCACGTTTAGAAAAGCAGTCAACGTTGATGGCTTGAATTATTTTTAAGCCAATAGGAATTAATCAACAAAGAGGGCTTGACTTAATTTGCACCATTGGATGAGAAGGTTTAGTTTTGAATATCAACCATTGATCTAATTAATGGTTGAGAAACAAACTTAATGAAGAAGCTTTGGATAATCACCATTGATTTAATCAATGGTGTGAGAGTAAACTTAGTTAGGAAGCATTGGATATTCACCATTGATCTAATCAATGGTTGTAAAGACAAGCTTAATAAGGAAGGCTTTAGATATCCACCATTGATTTAATGTATGGTGGAGATTGGTCTCACAAAGTGGCAAGGATCATTTGTGACTATTGGATGGAAAGTATGTAGAGAAGATCTTGACCCTCCATTTTTGAAGATGCATCTAATGGCTAGTATTTCATGGAGAAGAGATCCAATGGCTTAGATTTGATCATATCATTTGGAAGCTTCTACCTAATATCAACTATTGATTTAATCAATGGCTCTTGAAGCTTAGTTACAAGAATACTAATTAATTAGTAATGTAACTAGAAATTTTATTAAATTAGCCTAAATCTAATTTGGTTATTCTAAGAAGTGTAGGAAGTAATTAAATGGAAATAAACCTAGTTAATTTTCTAAATGCCATACGGTTTTGGTAGAGTATAGAGTAATCTAGAATATTTGATTCAAGCATAGAAAACTATGTAGTTAGTAATGTAACTAATTTTCCTAATTAAGTTAGATTAAGTGTGCATAGAAACTTAATGGGAGTAGTAACTTAGTTAGTATCCTATGATCACCATTAGGGTAGAACCTTTAAGAACAAGTGACTAAGACTTGAATAAGCCAATTAGAGGCAAGCTTAGGGGAGAAGCCTTTGCATGTGAACCCTTGATGCAAGCTAAGGCTAGGATGGAGTCTTTGGAGTCAACTAAAGTGGCCACCTTGCAACACCCTACTGGGGATGTTACATTTCCAAACAATAATAATAAAACCTTTACCCAAGTTATAAGTTATTTCGTAATATATAATAATATAGGTTGTAAAAATATTCATTTTTGGACCTTATATTATAAAATAAAGTAAACACTACATAAAATAAAACTAACTATTACATATATACCATAATTATAGATACGAATAATTTACATATTACAAACTAGTGAATTAAAAATAGTAAACTGTCTGGTTTAAAGCAAACCATAAACTAGCCCAAGTATAACACTAAAAGTTCTGATCCTCCGAAGAATCCTCCTCGGGAAGATCATCGGAAGACAAAAATACTCCGGTAACACCGTACCACGTTGAAAATCAATCCATATGATATGGATGATCTCGAGGTTCGCCTTCCTCGAACTGGTCACTTGATTGCTGCTCCTCGTTGTATTGACAATCCAACAGTTGCTCCTCTTCTACTTCCTCAACGACTTTACGGAACATGAATAATAATACAGAAAATATATACAAAGAGGTGAGACAATCTACATCATTACCAGTATAGCAGTAAGAAAACGACAAAACATACAAATATAGCAATTAAAACAACAAAAATCATATTAGCACAACATATATCATATCTCAACCAAGTATAAATGTCTCAGATGCAAAATATCACAAATCAAATTATAACTATTCACACAGTGATGCAGATTAAATATGCCATGTACTCAGACTCGTTCCTACTCCATGGAGCTAAACACAAACATCAGAGAGAATGATCCGGTAGACATGTCCGCACATCAGGCTGCCTCAACCAACTGTTACACAATCAAATACGTTGTGTAAACAGCACATAGTCAAATACGTTGTGTAAACAGCACACAGTCAAATACATCGTATGAATGGTACACAGTCAAATATGTCGTGTAAACATCACACAGTCAAATATGTCATGTGAATAGTACACAGTCAAATACGTCGTGTACGTCCAGGCATAGTACCAGACAGTCCCCAATAGATCCTGATTAAGAATAGTATTTGTCGAGATCGCTAATGTGTGTTTTCAATTACCACGGCCCAGAGGAGCTACCAACTGTCCACATGTGGAATCTACTGCACACTAACGCCTCCAATTTCTCCATATGAACAAACTACGCCTATCACACCCGCAACACGGTGTAATTCATCTCGTTAGTCAATTGTCAATTTCAACCAAATTGACATACCACTCTATGTATGTAATGATCCATAATTACAAAAATATCCTCAGTATCACCATGAATCATAATTACATAAATATCCTCATTGTCACCATAATTACAAAAATACCTTTAGTATTAATAATTCCAAAAATAGTATGTCTCCACTTGACAGTACTATTTTCTAACATGTCTGGGTCCACCACTTTGGCCCGACAGTAAAAACTTACTATTTCCATAAGTCGCGTAAATATTTTATCGCATTTTCACAACTACGTCACATTTTACAAATGTTTTTCAATCGCGTAAATATTTTTCAACGTTTTCTCAATCGCGTAACATTTTTAAATCATTTTCTCAATCGCGTAGTTTAAAAATCATCATTTTAAATACGCGTAAACTATTTCTACTGTTTTTCACTGTATAAAATATTTCTTGACGCTCCAAATTAAATTTTTAAACTTTCCAAAACTAAAAATATTATTTAGACATTATTTTCCATTTTTCTTTACAAAAATTACTCTAAGTAATAATTTCTGACGTTTTTCTCAAAAATTCGATTTTAATAAATTCTTCTACAGTTAATTTTATTCTTTAACTACGTAAAATACTTCTTTGCTGTCTAAGTATCATTTTGAAATGTTCTTCCTTACTTGCTCATTTTTAATCAATTTTGACAGCATTTCGTTTAGAAAATCTACTACATGATATTTTCTACGTTTTCCTTTAAAAATTCCTTTATTTAATTATAACCATAAAATACACTTTGAAAATTGCTAACATACTTTAAAAACTCAAAGATAAGTATTTTTCAAGTGTTAAAATTTATTTCTTTACCATACTAGACTTCTAGTAAAAATTCATTTACTTATTTGACTCTTGAAAATCCATCGTAATTGAATTCGTTTTAGGTTAATAAACTAGTTTACACTTAGAAAATAAATTTTGGATCAATTAAACATTAACAATATATTTTGGCCGAAAATCACCATTTTTATACAAAAACCATGTTTAAAATTATTTTTCATCCATTAAATCATTGAAAAATCCTTTAACTTAATTAGATCAATTAGGTTATCCTTTTAGAAAATGACTGAGAACATATTGGTTCTCTTTTCATAGTAAAAATCATAAGCTCTTCATCTTGTGTTCTTTGGAACACTTTTGCAAGTCTCAACATATTTGCACATCCAACAATAATTATCATAGATCCATGAACATATACATACATTTATGAACACATACCATATATTAAAGCAATAATAAAACACATACCAAATATCAAAGCTATAAACATGCTTGTATGCATAATAAACCACAAATAGAAAAGAAAATAACATGCACACATACACAATCACAAATAGAGAAGACAATAAACAACCAAGTGAATGAATCCTTATGGATTCTTCACCACAAATACATCCATTTTCTTACCACCACACATGGTTGATGAGATTAAATCTCCCTCTTACCTATAAGGAAGACAAGATCTCCTTGGACTCCTCCTTAGAAATTTTGTGTAGCTTCAACAAAAATCCTAACAAGCTTAAACAAATTATAAAGTCATAAACTATGGATGAAAAAGATAAACCATGGATCAATCATGACTTAGAACATCAAAAATCAAATTAGAAACAAGAAAGAAGAATTTTCACCTTATAGGAAAGAAACTTCAAAGTGATTTTCCAAGCTCCAAATGGATGATTTAGCAAAAACTCACAACTAGAGATATTCTTAGAATATGGTTTAGGTTTAGGAAATTGTGTTAGATGAAATTTTTGATGGATAGAAGTGTTAGAAGATGCTATGGCCGAATGGTAGAGAAAATGGAAACTTGGGAATTTTCTTTGAGTTCTTTGGTAGGAAAAGAAATGGATGAAGGTGTGGAATGATTGAATAAATGATGAAGGAGGTGAATGATTGCCTAAATGCATAATGCATGGCCGTAGACTTCCAAGACAAATGCATGGTAGACAAATGCATGGTCCCACAAACCAAACGTGGGTCCCACAAAACAAACATGGGTCCCACAAGCTAAACGTGGGTCCCACAGACTTTTTCTGCATGATAAATGTTTTTATTACACAGAAAAATCCTAAAAATTAAAAGATTGATATATGTATTATTCAGATTATGTTTAGTAAGATCGCCCAGCTCCAAATAATCAAACAAGATTTTCTCCGGCCCGAAAATTATTATTTTCTTGACTCGGAGCAAATCACATGAAACCATCAAATACAGTTACGAAACAGTCAAATTAATTTTATAACACACAGAAATTAGAAAACAGTACAATAAGGGCAAAATTATAATTAATCAAAAAATGGGGTGTTACACACTTCCTTAGGAACCCTACCTCACGACCATGCACCCATTAGGAGACCAAAATTCATTTCATCTTCATCATCTTTGCTATCACCCAAAATTCTTTCCTTTCTTTTTCTTCCAAAAACCTAAAAACACCATTGTTACTCCTTTGAGGAGCTATTCGGCCACCATCACTAAACCCTGCCTCCACTATTCTAAAATTTTACCTAAACACATTTCCTAAACCTAAACCATATTCTAAGAACATCTCTAGTTGTGAGTTTTCACAAAATCAATCATCTTGAGCTTGATATCCAAGCTTAAAGTTTCTACTCAAAAGGGTAAACTTCTTATTTCTTGACCCAATCTTTTAGTTTTGATTTTCTAAGCTATGATTGATCCATGGTTTATCTATTTCTAAGCTTGTTGTTAATTTTAGAATGTGTTTAAGATTTTTAGGGATTTTCTAAGGAGTTCCACGAAAAGCTTAGGAAGGAAAACTAGAAGGGTTTGTCTTCCCTTAAGGTAAGAGGGAGATTTAATCTCATCAACCTTGTATGGTGGTGAGAAAATGGATATATTTGTGGTGAAGAATCCATAAGGATTCATTCATTTGGTTGTTTAATGTTTTTTTTTCTATTTGTGATTGATTATGTGTGCATGTTTAATGTCTTTCCTATTTGTGTTTGATTTTGTTGCAAGCATGTCTATAGCTTTAATATTTTGTATGTGTTCTATGATTGCTTTAATATATGGTATGTGTTCATAGATGCATGATAATTATTGTAGGATGTGCATAACATGTGAGGATTTGCATGAGTGTTCCAAAGAACACAAGGGAGCTCACGGCTCCATCATCACCAAAGAGGACCAAAATGTTCTCTACCATTTTCTAAAAGGATGACCTAAATGATTTAATTGGATTAATGGATTTTTCAATGATTTAGAGGATGGAAAATAATTTTAAGATGAATTATAAGGACATGTAGAATTTTGGCCAACATGCCATATACTTTGATCCAAAGTTATTTTCTAACTATTGACTAGATGATCTAATAAAAATAAATTAGATTAAGAGTTTTACAAGAGATTAAATGCATGGAAATAATTAGGGATGAATTATAAAGCATAGAATGATTTTTGGGCCAACAAGCCCTTTCAATGCGTGATTAATCCAAAATTTATTTTCTAAGTGTAGACTAGTGGTTTAACCTAAAAAGAATTCATTTGCAATGGATTTTCAAGAACTAAATAAGTAAACAAATTTTTAGAAGAGAAATAAACAAAACTCTTGAAAAATACTTACCATTGGATTTTAAAGTATTATAGCAATTTTCAAAGTGTATTTTGTAGTTATAAACTAAACAAAGGAATTTTTAAAGGAAAAAGTAGAAAATATCACTAAGTAGATTTGCTAGACAAGATACTGTCAAAATTGATTAAAAGTGGTCAAGTAATAAAGAACATTTCAAAAATAAAATTTATAACGTAAGGGAAATATTCTACATAATTTAAAAGTATTAGAAATAGCTTACGCTTATTTAAAATAATGATTTTTAAGCTTTACGGTTAAGAAAACGATTTAAAAATCTTACGCAATTGAGAAAGCGATTTAAAAACCCTACGCGATTTTAAAAACAACAAAATATGTTTACGCGATTTAAAAACATTTGTAAAAGTGACGTGATTGTGAAAATACAATAAAATTTCTACGCGATTAATTGGAACAGTGAGTTTTGCTGTCGTGCGAAAGTGGTGGATCCGGACATGTTGAGATGTGGTACTGTCAAGTGGAGACGTACTATATTTGAGAATATTGAGATTGAGGGCGTTTTTGTAAATATGGTGACATTTGAGATTAAGGGTAATTCTGTAATTATGGTTCTTATTCATGCATTGAGAGTCGTGTCAATTTGGTTGATATTGGTAATTGATTGACGAGATGAATTACACCGTGTTGTCGGTGTGATAAGCGTAGTGTGGTTCATCGAGTGGACTTGGAGACATTATTGTGCAGAGTATTCCACATGTGGATAGTTGGTAGCTCTTCTGGGCTGTGGTAACTGGCAACACACTAATGATCTCGACACGCACTATTCTTAATCAAGATCTTGGGGAGACTGTTTAGTACAATGCTTGTAGTGCACGACGTGTTTGGACTGTGTACTACTACACAATGTTGGACTGTGGGCTATAGACACGACGTTGAATAGTGTAATAGTTTGGTTGGGCAGCCTGAGGTACTGATAATTCTTTTCGGATCATTCTCTTTGATGTCTGTGTCTAGCTCCATGGAGTAGGAATGAGTCGTTATGCATTTGCATTTGTGACATGCATCATAACATTATTATTTATGATATTATATGATGCGTTAAATTGTGTTATTATACTGTGGTATGCGTTATTGTGTTAAATTATGTTATTATTTATGATGCTATGGTATGCTCTATTGTATTAAACTGTGATATCTGTTGTATTGTCGTTTTCTTTTTTGCCATGCTAGTGTTGATGTAAATTGTCTCACCTCTTTGCTGTATTATTTTGTTGTGTTTGTATTGTTAAAATTTGTATAATAGGCGAAACGAGTTTCCTAAACTTAACTGGAGGTAATGTTCTGAGGTCGGTGATGGCGTTGAGGAGTGATCTTCCAAGTTTCGACAGTATGCAGTTTGGTGGAGGAACAAAACATGTACGTGGAGTTTATTTCGTTAGTGTTGTTACCGTGCTATAAAGTAGGACCCGTCATTGGGTTTACTACTGTTTCTTGAGTCTGTAAGTTATGTTCTAAATGTTGTTGAATATTATGTGGTATCAGTATAATGTGAATTAATCAGTTCAGTTTATTTTCTACATTACTTATACATTCGATAAGTTTATATTGTCAACAAAAAAAAAATTTATAATCCATATTTTTATAACTTAAAGCTTTTATGAAATGATTTTCAGGTTTTAAATTTTTAGTCGAAAATGCAATGCCCTATGGAAGGTGTTACATCCACAAAAGAAGTTAATGCGCATTGCAATTTCATGCAATGATGGCAATGGTTAAACTAATAGTCCAAGACGATTTATTTCTGCAGAAAGGGCAGGTCTAGCAATTGTCAAAGAATTATACATCGAGGAACCTTTTCCCATACCATGCTCTCCAAAAGTCGTTCTTCCAATGAATTCAGATATTGCTTCAATTCTCTTGTTACAAATTGTGTAATCATAATCTTTTTCTAAGATATTTAAACTGGATGGTAGAGATGCTTCCTCCATCAGATCTTTAAAATAGATCAAACCATCTATCAAACGAGCATAAACATCATTTATAAAACGTCATAGTCTTGATGCATAAATAAACAATGACACTGGCTAGTTATTAAATGAACCTCTATCAAAATTATATATTGAGAATTGTACTTTCTAGAAGTCATGCTTTTGGTAATTTACATACATCCAAAGGAAAATCGAAGTTTGTATTAGTTTAATACCAAACAAGGTAAGACTTTATAATAGTATAGGTAAAATTATGCAATCTACATGGTTAATAAGAGAAATTTCAATAATATCACAAATTAAGAGTAGTACATCAGTTATACAAGATAGTAATTGAAGAAAAAAGATGCAAATAGGGGGCTACTCACTTGCTAAGACTCTTTAGGTGAATAGCACTAGCATGCATCTCCTTTGCCTGGTATAGACACATGAAAAAGAAACATAAAAGATGGCCCAACAGAAAACTGTCTCTAAGGATTAAAAGAAGAGACGACTACAAACACACACTTGAACAGAAACATTTCAAACTTGCAATCATGATTCTCTGCTTAATCATTACCTCAAGCCTGTTTTCCCAATCTGTGCCATATAAATTAATTAAAATTGGACCAGCCTTAATAACAAACTGAGGAAGTTCTTTAAAAAAATTGGCAATGCTATTGAATACAAGATAAATGACAACAGTAAATAATATAACATTCTACAAAATAATGAATTAGAAAAGGCCAGTAAGATACTTAAGCTTCGCTTCTCTCAATATTCGGCACAAGGTAAGCCCATGGTTATCAGTTTGTGTAATACTAATAATTTATTGTTACAATTTCATCTCATGACTGAACTCAGTATCGATCATAAATTAGTTCAAAATTGATGTATGATGATGCAGTGATGCACCTCAAAGACAATGAGTTGACTGGGCCCTAGCACCTCTAGGTAGCAAGAGCAAGAAATCATCTAAATTGTAAAGCATAGTGTTTTGCCTTTTCTATTTTTATATTTGGCTAAATGAAATTTTGCTTTCTGATATAAGATATAATAACTTTCTTTAATGACAATTAACTGAACATACACGATTGACTTCATGAAAAAAAAATTTACTTATCAATTATTGGGAGAATATTTGCATTTACATCACGAGAGTTCTCTTGGCTAACTGGCTTTATCTATGGCACGACACCGGCTACTCAAAATGTCACAATAAATATAGCAGAGATCAGGTCACATTCATAAGTACTATAGAAATTAATTGAGCTCAAATTTACATGTTATTCCAAAAATTAGAATATATGAAATTTGGCAAAGCAAATTTTTAACTTACAAGAATCCCACAGATATCCGAGTTTTGTTGTCCCCAATGTGATCACCGAGAAGGAGAACATTGGTTCTCTTCTTGAATGAGGCATTGTAATCAGTTAGACCATCCATATCACCCAATTGCTCATGAACAGGCGTAGCCATATCAAGAGCATGCTCATTTTTATTTAAGCTATGAACCAATTTTCCTATAATTGAAATTTGTAAGTAAAATGTAAGAATTTTTTTTATCAAGTATAGATGTTTAAAAGCCTAAAAAGCATTGTATTTTATCCAAAATACTCCCATTCCAATGATCAACATGCATAGGTATATGAAATGTTACTTTTCAACTCAGCTATAAGCTGTAAAGTTCTAACTCAAAACATGATAGTATATAAGAAATTAAACACAGCTATACGTGAAGCTCAATATAAATTTCCAGAGTTACAATTTAAATATTTATTTTAGTTTTAATGTCCAGTACAACAAAGCATTGAAAAATGTTTAAGGAAAAAAAAATTCAAGACTCAGGGAGTAAAGATAAAATATGTATACTTCTGCTACTTTTTTTTTTCAGGTTACTGTAGCTGAATTCCTTGTTAACTTCTGTGAATGATGGTTGAATTTGCATGAAATAGATTTATTTACACAAAAAAAAAATTCATCTGTTAGTTGCAACTTGCAAGAGCAATGTGTTATTCAATTCTAGAAAGAGAATATAGAACTTACTAATGGTTAAGTGTCAACTCTACTAACATTTGAGTCACTTTTCATACATTTCTTGGGGCCCGTTAATAATGAGTGGTATAATTGGTGTGTTACAATGAAAATATCTAGAGTTAGAGATTCCAGAATGTTATTTGCTACCTTGGAAGAGACCAATGATATGTGTATCCAAAGTTTCTATATTTTAAAAATCAAGGGATTTCAAGTAGGTTCAAGTATGCTTTCAAAATCTTTAGCTGAGATTGGTATTGGCAAGGATCATATCTGGTTCACATTCAAGATAGTAGTCACATTCACATTATTTCTTGTTGGATGAGCATGTCTCTTCTTTAATGCCTATCCATGCCTCTAATAAAACTTTAGCCCCACAACCCATCCAAGTGGAAAATAACCAATCAAATGCATGATTGAGAAAGTTGGATTACTATTGAAAGTTTTAGACTTCTATCATGTCACACCATTCTACATTGCAGCAAAAGACGTTATATGGACAAGAGATGCTACATGCCAATGAAACCACATAATGTCTTTTAAGCCCAAACTCAACAACGTTACATAGAAAAAGAAATATAATTAGTAACTTTCTAGTAAACTACCACCCAAATCTCGAAACAATTCAAATTCTCATATAATAGATAATAGATAATTCTTTTCCTGATATTTCAAGGACAAATATCATTCTGTCAAATTTGAGAAAGAATGCCCACACAAAAAACAACTTGACAGACTGCTAAAGGGGGAATTGAGACTGCAAGAAACTTCTAGGAGCAACAGGATTAAGTTCAGAAATATTGTATGACCTCTAAGCTATTTTCTACAATTTTCAACATGCTTAACTTCATCAATATTTTCCTCTTCTTTAGTTAATGATTTTCAGTCATGGCATATTACCTCTCTAGACTTTTCCTGTATTGATTGAAGCCCTTCCAAGTTCTAACTTCAAAGCCTACAGAATTGCACCGTGCCAAATAGAAAAAAAGATTCAGGTGGATAATTTCGCGTCTGAGAATGTATGCAACATAAGGATTGGAATCAACATACTAAAATACCTTTAAATGCAAATAAATACAAATTAATAATGTGTTCTCTTGAGCCAATTAAAAATAATTCTCACTGTATAAGGAGGGGAATAATTAATATTGCATGCAAACCAACAATATTTTTTAACCAGAGCAGCAGAACAATAATTATGAATATCTTAAATGCAAATTAATCAGATATGCCCTTTCTCATTTCCAAAATCTCTCAAGCTTCAACTTCTTAAAATTAAATTGGCCCCACACATAATTATTTTTTTCAATTGAAAGCAACCCTAGATATCTTGCAATAAACAAAAAATGATGCTATAAAGAAATTTGGAAATAAAGAGATAGCATTTCCAATAATAAGCAACATTGAAAATAATTCAAATTCAAATAAAATATCGAATTGAGACAACATACCTCACCAGTGGTAATGTGCAGAAGGAACTTATCCTCAAATTCACGGCAAAGTTCCAAGGTTATAGCACGCGTACCCTCTGAAGTGGTGACCATTGACTCACCAAGCCTCGCCAATTCATCTTGAACTATCTCAGACTTCCCTTGTAACCTTAACAGTATATCAGTAAAGATTAGTAGAATCCACTTTATAACATGATGATCCTTATTGAAATTAGGCAATAATTCATTTCATTATAGAAAATGTAACGCTCCTTTTGGGAGAGGGAACGTCACATTATTAAACATAAATGAAAATGTAGAAAATAAAATTTTTCTAAATTAAGACCCAGTTCATTAAATTTAAAGTTAACTTGTTCGATGCTTTAATACGTGAGTAAAACGGCAATATACTTTTTTTTTTAACAATAAAACCAAGTGACGAAACTTGAACAACAGTAAAGAGTAAGACAGGAAACCAAACTCACATCTGAATAATACGCAGTATATATATATATATATTTTGAATATCAACTGTACTTTATATACAAGCTTGGAAATTTTCAAAAAGCAAAACTAAACCTGCCTATGGATTTTACATACACATCCACCAAAATATCAAAATGTACAGTCCACCAAAATTAATACATCAGGCTCCCAAAATAAAACACTGGTAGCCATCAGCAGCTACCAGTAAAATCAGTCTCTCAGAGGAGGAGGGACCGTATCAGGGTCCTCAGCGGGGTCCTCCTCATCCGAGGAAACCTCCATCGGAACCACAGAGGCACGGCAGGAGCCCGAGCAGTGGAATCAAACGAATCCTCCTGAGGGGTGTAGTAACGGTCACCCCACATCTCACGTATGGGCAAGTAGAACTCTAGTCGCAGGCTGACATAGCAGGTGGCGTCTCATGACGTCTCCAGGCTAGAGAAATCGACACGTCCCCCAGATAGACGCAGCGATCGGAACTCAAGTTGATATGCCAACACTCCGGCCCTCCAAGGAAGGTCAGTTGCACATCGCCTAGAAATCTGCGCATGCGTGCCTCCATCGTCTCCAGTAGATGCTAGTCTTGATCGGGCCAGAAGCTAGGAAAATTAGGATCTTCCGCCTCCTTACCGTCGTCTTCGATCAATACAGTGTACACACAGGCAGCAAATAATAGAAATACAGGAAAGAGGTAAGACATCCTACCATCATCACCAATTATAGCAGCTAGAAACAAAATGGCGCAACGCGCCTAAATAGCAATTCAGAACATCATTTCCAAATAATAAACAGTAAGTCCAACAGTAGCAAATAAACAATTCCAGGTAGATGTCCATTACAGTAATGATCAAACAATTCACAGTTACGAAAAATAATGATTTACAATGACAGATTATTTCATGATGTACATGCATGCTTTCCCAAATTCCTACTCCATGGAGCTAGACACAAATAGTCGGAGAGAAAGATCAGTGGACATGTCTATAACTCGGCTGCCGCGGCCAAAGTGCTAAAATCAATAATTCTCACGTGCACATCCAGGCATTGTACAGACATTCCACGCTCGATCACGATATAGGACAGTGTCTCGGTCCGAATCGTCGGTGCGTTTACATCGGTTTTGCCCCAAGGGTAGGAGAGCTACCAACTACCCATTGTGAGGGACCCGCACCCCGACGGCCCCAAGGTCATAACATGACCTACACTAGTCTACTCGCACCCGCACTAAGGTGTGTTCAATCTCCTAGGCAACTTGGCCTTATAATAGTCCACAAAACATTCACAATGCATAAGACTCTATGAATGAGCATGTATGATTCACAATTTCATACAATTCCATAATATGCCACAATTGGCCAAGATAGGCATCAACACATAAATGGTCACTCACATAGGCCCATAATGTCATAATATTGAAATCAATTACGGTAATGCCTTTCTAAAGTCCATTATGCATTCTTATTCAAGATCTGCCAATCATACAAGAATCCGACACTAAGTAAGTTTTCATAATTAATTGAATTTTCTAAAGTAATTTATTCTCATACACTTAGAATGATTATTCTAAGATCTCAAATCTCACATTCTCTTATTCTTACTCTTGTAAAATTTTCTCAAGTTTCATGACAAGTTCCTTCCTTAGTCCTTTAAAATTTATGAATCTCCAATTGTATTTAATTCTTCCAAATTTGCTACCTGACTAATTTATTGCCTATGTTCCAATCATTTAATTTTCTAAATTCCAAGATCACCAAAAATTACATAATTAAGTCCTAAATAGCCCTAGAGGCCGTGGCCTCCCTAGTGGATTCAATTCTCATTTTTTCCATTCCATTGATTTTATATTACACACTTGATTAATTTAGTCATTCACTTGTTAAAATTTGTTCACCAAGAACACATCAATTTTCACCTCAAAACCGTGGCCACCCAAGAGCCCTTCCAAATTCATTTTCTTCCATTTCAAGCCATCAAATCCAATCCAACATATCAATATACACAATAAATCAAATCAAGGTCATGAACTCCATAAAATCGACATGTAAGCATTTAATTTAGCAAATCAAAGAATAACCCTTATTAGGGTTTTTCCACAAACAACACAACCAAGGTTCCTAGATGCTAATAGAGGTTGAGGAGGAGTGTCTTCCTCTTACCTAAGTGTAGAAATCAAGAAGAACCACCAAGAAACTCCTTGCAAATTCAGATTGGGTGCCACCAAAACCCTAGAAATTTCAACTTAGTAAAAACAACACCAATGCTTGAAAAATAAGGCATGGATGGTCACCAAGAGGACCATGAACATGAAAATGAAGAGAGGGAAGGAAGAATCAAAAATCTTACCCAAGAACTCAAAGCTTGAAGCTTGAAGAAGATGGTGAAAATGGTAGAATTTCAAGATGCTCCAAGCAAGAGAAGTGTTTAGGAGGTGGAGAGGATTAAGAAAATGTGGTTGGTTGGAGTTTTTGTGATGGATGAGTGGGGAGGAAGAGGGCTGACTGTAGCTCTCATGTAGAGAGAAGGAGGAGAAATGTTTTGTGAAGAAGGAAGAAGAAAGGAAGAGAGAGAAAGTGTTTTAGGTTAAAATGAATTTTGGGTGGTAAAATGAATTAATGAAAGCAAACAAATTTCCTTCCCCTTTGTTTTGGGCTGCTGCCGAGTTTGAGGAGAGAGGGAGGAGAGAGTTTTTGGCTTCCCTTGGAAGCTAAGGGCCATTTGGTCATTATTTGGTCAAAGCTTCTCAAAGAAGCTTTGATTATTTTACATTAAATTTGAATTAAAGTGAATTGATTAGACATAAAGTAGATTGCATTAGGATAATGTGATAGGATTTTTATTACATGCTATTATCCAATGGATAATAGTTACAGTTGACAGAAGTCAGTATTTAATTAATCTAATAGATAAATTTCACGCAGTATTATTTTATTTTATCTGTTAAATTTTTTCGAAAGATGTGAAACCTCGTAAACTGTGTCCAACCTTGAGTTTAGTAAGATCCCCCATCGACGTGTCCATAGTTCCAGGTTCATGGAGAAAACATCGCATTTCTCTAGTTCCGTTCAGTGCGCATGCAAAACGAGGAATATATTAAAATATTCGACGTTTCCGGAAAAATCCCAGAAAATTCTCAAAAATTGTAAATATTGTAAAACGACTATTTGTCTAATCATTTCCCAATTTTTGAAATATTACATTCGTTTTTCCGACTCTGCTCAATATGCACTTAAAACGAGAAATATATTAAAATATTCGTCATCTCCGAAAAATTCTGAAAGAATTCACATAAATCACAAATATTAGGAAATGACTATTTGTGGTAAAATAACTAATTTCTGGAGCGTTACACTGACCTCAGCAATTCTCAGCTCAGTGTGCATGCAAAACGAGAAATATATTAAAATATTCGTCGTTTCCGAAAAATTCCAGAAAAATTCCTAAAAATCAAGAGTATTACAAAATGATTATTTATAATTAAATAGATACTTTTCGGGATGTTACAGAAAACAATTATGTGGCCAATGCTTTTGCAGATAACCAGAACTTCTATTAAACAATCACTAAAGTGGTGTAAGCTAGTGGATCTAACTGCTACTTTGTTGTGACCTTATCTATTTTAACTTACTTCCAATATAGACTTCTCACACATAAGAATGAAATCACTTCAAAAATAATAGAAGTTTTCGTGAGAAAACTGAAGGAATATGAATGAAAACAGGTCAGAGAATCAATTCAAGGACATAAAAAAAGGTGTACCTTGACTAAGAGGCTATTGTAACTAGAACAAAACAGACATAATATGTCTTTCCTTTTAAAGCAACCTAATCTTTAAAAGGAAACACTTTTATTAATCACAAATCATTTAGCCTTAAACAGTTATTCACATTGTAAACAAAATATGATAGTTAAAAACAAGACTTTACATAAATGCCAAGAAACAAGAACCATTGATTTCCACTACAAACAAGAACCAAGTAAAAATAAGGAAACTTAAAATTAATAAGAAAATGTCATATTACACTACATGGAAATTACCCAGAAAGAAGGTTAGGGAGCCGAAGCTTCATACAGTTCTGAATCTGCTGTGCTAGGGCATCCACTAAAGCTAGCTATCCTTCCAAGCTTACTTTGAGGAGCTCCTATCAATATGGACTTGAGGCTTTCACTCTTTGCTCTCCATGCAGTTTCAAGAGAACTTTCAAAACCAGTAGATCCACACTGTGCTATAGCTATTGAAACTGATTGACCTATCAAAGTAACCCAAAGGATATCTGATGCACTAACATGACCCTGATTCAATAGGAGAGCTTGAACTGAAGCCAGTGACTTTTGGTCCGTTGTAGCTTGATCTATTTTACAAATAACACCAATGGTTCTGGTACCTATGATAAATGGTTTTTGCATATATTTAGTTAATTAACAATGACAAAAACTATGGGAGAAAGGAATCAAATAAGTCCTGAGGAGCAAAATGCCACAAGTTTTATATAACAATATTCCTAAAAATAAAAATGCAAATAGTCTACCTTCTCCATCAAATTCCTTTGCAACTCTTAGGGCACGAGATGAAGCGATTTCAGGTGCTTGAGCTGCAGGTACAATAACTAGCAAAATGGCATCATTGTGCTCCACATATTCGCTGACCTATGGAAGGACCATAGTAAATAACATAAGAATCCCAATATTGTTCAATGATGATATACAAAAATGAAAAATTCAAAGAAGGAATCAGAATCAAACAAAGGTTTAGGAAACACAGGCCACCACTTACCATTGATTCATCCATGATGCGTGGTATATGTGATTACAGTATATGTGATCTCACGACAGTGATGCGTGGTGGCTAGGTTGCTGACCGTGGGTGGTAGATCTGGACGCTGCTCTTATGGACTGATGCGCCGTGGCTGGTTCGCAGTGGTCATGGTGGAGGAAGCCTCTGTGGGATAGAACAGAGATGGCAATGCATCTCGAAGTGGAGGCTGTGACGAAGCGTGGGTCCAGACGGCACAATTGTGGGCTATTGAAGGTGTGGGCAATGGTGCCATGATGCGGTTCAAGAGGTGGCCAAATCTGGTTTGGCTCATGGAGGTAATGTTGTGCCTCGGGTTCATGCGTGGGGTGTAGAATCTTCACGGCTATGGTGGCCGGTTGATGGCTAGCGTAGGTCGATGGTTGTGAGGCGTGACTGACGGGTTGGGGTTTCGGCCTTTGGAGGTGACCGGGCTGTGGTGAAAATAGGGGAACAATGGTGGATCTCATGGTGGCTTCGGTGGGATGTTAAGACCAATTGGCAGAGGTAAGTGGTGGTTCATGGTGGAGGACGAATCTGGGTTCCACGGTGGCTCAAAGGAAGCAAGGAACATGTATGGATGAATAGGTAGAAACGTGATTGGGTTTTGAAGGGTTAAGCGAAGTGTCAAAAATTTTCACTATCCCGCTGTATATGCCCGCCTTTGTGAATAAGAATTTCAGATCTTAAAAATCAATAAGCAACGTTTTTAATTGGTTCTAAAAATAAATATAATGAGAACAGTTATAAATCGTTACTTATTCCCTTTAAAACAACATTTATTAAACGTTGTCTAAAAAATGTTGCCTAAATATGTTTAAATTTAGAGAACGGTGGTAAAGCGTTGCTTATACTAGTTATCACAACATTTCTTAAACGTTGCCTAAAATATGGCCTAAAGCTATAATTAAAAGCAACTTGTAAAAAACGTTGTCTATACAAGTTTAGGCAATGCTTTTTAAATGTTGCCAAAAACTTCGTGGCCAGAAGCCAAAATTGTTGTAGTGTAACTAGCATCAGAGCTAATTATTTACCTATATGTTTGTGTGCTAATTATTTACCTACATGTTTGTTTGCTTGATTAAATGATGGAGCCTAATTACAGTAAAATGATTAGTTTGAATGGTATAATTTTTCACAACTGGGAAGGAAAAATGATCTACTATTTGCGAACAGTCACATTTACCAGTATTTGCTAGTGAGAAACCTAAAGCTAAATCTGATGAAGAATGGGCTATTGAGCATGAGATGGTTTCTGACTTTATTCAACAATAGGTAGACAACAATGTTTTGAGTCATATTGTTAATGACTCACATGCCAGAACTTTGTAGGAAAAACTTGAGACCTTGTATGTCTCTAAATCAGGGAACAATAAATTGCTTTTACTAAAGCAGACTTTGAACTTAAGGAACAAAGAGGGTATTCTATCTCTAGTCACTTGAGTGAATTTCAGGGATGCTTTGGCCAATTGTCCAACATGGGTGTCAAATTTTAAGATGAGATTTTGGGACTTTGGTTGCTTAATACTCTGCCTGATTCTTGGGAAAATATCCATGTCACTTTGACTAGTTCTATTCTTGGTGATGTTGTGACCATGAATTTTGCAAAAACTTCTATTTTGAATTAAGTAGTTAGATGACGAACTTAACAAACATCTTTTTCACATCCAAAGGTTTTGGTTATTGAAAATAGGAAGAGAAGCAATGAGAGGGATTGAGGAGAAGGCAATAGAGGTAAAATCAAGAGCAAATGTAAAACAAGGTCTAGATACAAAAACCTTAAATGTCACTATTGTGGTAAAACAAAGGCATGTCTAAAGGTTTTGTTATCAGTTAAAGAAGGAGAATAAAGGTAACAAGGGTAAGCAGCAAAAGAAAGATAATAACAATGATGATCATGTTGCCACTACTTTGGTTGCTTAATACTTTGCTTGATTCTTGGGAAATTATCTATGTCACTTTGACTAGTTCTACTCTTGGTGGTGTTATGACCATGAATTTTGAAAAAACTTCTGTTTTGAATGAAGTAGTTAGATGATGAACTCAACAAACATCTTCTTCACAGCTAAAGGTTTTGGTTATTGAAAATATAAAGAGAAGTAATAAGAGGGATCAGGGACAAGGAAATAGAGGTAAAAGCAAGAGCAAATGTAAAACAAGGTCTAGATACAAAAACCTTAAATGTCACTATTGTGGTAAAAGAGGCATGTCTAAAGGTTTTGTTATTAGTTGAAGAAAGAGAATAAGGGTAACAAGGGTAAGCAGTAAAAGAAAGATAATGACAATGATGATCGTGTTGCCACCACTACTTTAGGAGATCTTGTGATTATATATGATTACAATTTGATTAATGTTGCATGTGATGAGTCTAGTTGGGTTGTTGACAATGGTGCCTATTTTCATGTGACATTTAGGAAGGATTTCTTCACATCTTATACTTTTGGTGATTATAAGGTTTTAAAGATAGGTAATGATGGTTTGTTAAAGGTGACTACCATTGGCACTATTTGTTTAAAAACCAATAATGAGTCAAAGTTGATTTTGAAGAATGTCAGACACACATTAAACATCCATTTACATTTGATTTCTACTAGTGTTCTTGATGATGATGGTTATTTTCTCACTAAGGATTTTTTGGTTATGGCACATGGGAAAAAGTGTTCAAGTTTGTACTGGACCAAGGCTTCAGTTTCTATTGATGTTGTTAATGCAGTTGATTATGATAACTCGTCAGAGTTATGGCATAAGAGACTTAACTATATTAGTGAGAAGGGACTTGATTATTTGACCAAGAAAAATCTACTTTTAGATTTTAAAGGTGCAAGATTGGAAAAATGTGTTTATTGCTTGATTGGGAAACAGAACAAGGTCTTTTTCAAAAGCCATTCTCCTTATAGAAAGTTAGAGGTGCTATAGTTGGTCCTTTCAAATCTCTGTGGTCTGATGAAGACTAGAACATTTAGTGGTGCACTTTACTTTACGATTTTCATTGATGATCTTCAAAGGAAACTTTGGGTTTATGCCTTGAAGATTAAGGACTAGGTACTTTGTGCCTTTAAGTAATTTTAGACTTCTGTTGAGAGAGAAATAAGCAAGAAACTAAAATGTATTTACACTGATAATGGTGGTAAATATTGTGGATCTTTTGATGACTTCTGGAGACAATAGAGTATTAGACACCAAAAAACACCGCCTAAGACTCCTCAATTAAATGGCATGGCAGAGAGGATGAACAAAACATTAATGTAGAGAATTAATGTTTACTTTCTAAAGCAAAGTTGCCTGGATCTTTATGGGGCGAGGTTTTATATAATGTTGCATGTAACATCCCACCTTCTTGCCTACTTGTATGAGCTGCTTGGCGTTATTGCTATGTTTTTGCTTGTCTGTTTGTCTTGTTTATGCATGTAGACAGATAACTTAGTGAATAAGTTATCTTATAAAAATAATTGAAATAATTATTTAAAATATGAGATAATTAAGAATAAATAGAATCTTAGCTAAAATAGTTATAAATATAATTACTTGTAATTAATAGTGCTTAATTTGTATTTTCAAGAATATTAAGAATTATAAATAAATATAAATTAAGCTAAATAAATGATAATTTGTAATTAATTAAATTAAGCAAGGGCATAAATCAATAAATTAATTATGATAATTTAGAAAATAAAATAGGATATTAATAATATGATTATGCTAAAAAGAAATTAAATTGGATATAATTATATTATTTAGAATAAGTAATTATTATCTTTGAACTAATTAAATTTCATGCACTAAAAGTAATCCCACCAAACTAGATTTCTATTTGTTTAGTTAATTTTTAAGATTATATACAATATGTTAAATGAATTAATCTTAGAATAAATAATATTAATTGAAATTATGAGTTTTTAAGACATAAAAATAAGTCTTAGCAATTATAGGGTTAGAGCATGAGAATTCTAGGCTTTGCATGGGACTATCATAGGTCCTAAATTCAACCCAAGGAACTTACAAGTCATTAATTAGTAACCCAAGGATAGTTGCACTCTACCTAGGACACGTGTTTGAACTCAACAACTCGAAATAAATCCAAACTAACCCAAAAATACCCTACTTCGATAACTTAGTGCCCAAGCTATTAAGGCAACTTGCAATGACTACTAAAACCAAAGAACCACATGGCCAAACCACCCAAACCACTTAAGTCCTTAGGTTTCCCTTTAAAACCATCAAAGCCAAGCTCCTCCCTCACTTCACCCACTCCACCTTCATCTTCTTCAACCATAGAGAGAGAGAGGGAGACGACTAGAGAGAGAGAGCTTCCTTATCAGAGTTTCAGTACCTTGCAAGCATGGTCAACCACCAGATTCAAGCTCACACCACTTTCTTCCACGCGTGGAATGAAGTTTCAACCTCGGTTTCCCTTTCCTCCCCTAAGTCGCGACCTCACCAAAAAAATAGAGTTAGGGTTTTAAGTTTTCTTTTTTGTTCTCCCTTGATTATTGCTATGTTTGAGTTTTGGTTGAAGACTATGAATTTGGGAAGCTTAGGGGAGCTCTTGAAGGCCATGGTTGGTCGTGAGAGGCCAAGAAAGGCCTTGATCTTATAAATGGTCGTTGCAATCATAGACGCCCCAAGAAGCACGATGGTGGTTTGAGGGGTTGGAAAGAGAACTGGTGAACATTTTGAGACCAAAAATAAGTCCTATACTACCACTCTTGGTGGTAGTAAAGAGGATGGAAGGTGGTAGCCATCGCTACTACCACTCTAAGATGAATTTATATAAGGTTAGAAGCCCCATGGGTTATAAAGGTGACCCTAGGAAAAAGGAAAGGGGAGATATTTAAGTGATGAGGGGTTGATTGGCTAGAAATCGCCACCTCTTGGTGGCAGTGAAGGTGGTCGAGAGGTGGTGGTGGCCATAGTAGCCACCACCCATGGAGAAAGAGAAGGTTTTTTGGAGTTAGGGGTTGTTTAGTGGGCAGTAACCCACTACCCACGATGGCCAGAGATGGTGGCTAAGGAATAGTGGTGGTGCCACTAATGGTCACCACAAAAACCACCACTCTAAGTTCTCCAATTTTGGAGCTTTTTAGAAAAATAAGAAAAAACATGGAGGCCACCACCAAGGGTTGCCACCCATGGTGGTGCAAGGTGGCTTGAACCACCATAGCCACTACTTGAAAGAGATAAACATGTTGGGTCAAGCCTAGGCCCATGTGGCCCTAAGCTTTTGGTTGGTGATAATCACATATTTCATACATTAATGAACCCCTATTTTTAGTCCTTTACACTCTCTATATACTTAATTGAATGAGCTTGGCCATGTTTTGTAAGTTTGGGCTCAAATTGTGCTTAATTGATTTTTCTAGCATTATTAGGACTTTACACTATTAATGTGTTTCAGTCATATCTTGAGTTTTAGATATCTAAAAGTTATGTATCTTACCTTGTAGGAAATATAAGAGAGAGCTATAAAGCTTTCATGAGATCTCGAAGGCTGAATAGGATGTCTAGTGGGTCAGATTGGGCCACGAAGCTAGAATAGAGGTACTGTCGCTAGAACTTGAGTAGCATGCACTAATTGGTCCATAACTTGGGCTGTAAGGGTCTTTTAGAGCTAAAACCCATACCATTGAAAATATTACACACAAGGCTCAAACTCTTATGAAGACCACTAACTAAAACTATAATGTTTTGATGGTGTTATACCCCTATGAAGTCGACTGACTAGACTAGAGACTCATTGAGAGTAATTTGGGCATAACTCTCTTATCTTAAGCCCAATTCAAGTGATTTTGGTGCCCAATGAAAGCTAATAGGTAGAGGATTAACTTTAAACTAGGGTCAAATTAGGATTCTTAATTTTAAGTAAGTTATTTTTATATAAATAGGGAACCCGAGATCAATAGTAACCCTAAGTCGTACTACTTGATTCTTCTACCTAGAATTTTCTCCTTTCTTTTGCAAACAATATGCAGCAGCCATGGAGAGATAAACATTCGAGATCAATCCAAGGATCTTGAGGAAATTCTAGTTTAGCTTTGAGATTCTGTACTAATTTCGATTTTGAATTGAATTAATTATCTTTTTTCTTCTCTTAATTTGGATTTTGAATTGCATAATTAGAGATTTTTGTTGTGTGATATGATCCGATTGGATCCTTAATCCTAATGGAGATTTGTGATTAAATTGTGATTGATTAATTGTGGTTTAGTCACATGAATTGAAGATAGTTAGGTTGACAAATTTGTTAATCTAAGTTAATTGAATTTTGGTTGCTAAACTAGCATAGGTTGCATGAATCTAGTGATTGCAAGTTTATGAATCATTTGTTAGTTAAATTCTAGGTGATTATCTAGTGTTGAATTCCATGTGTCTGATGCAGAGATTTCAGTTAATCACAGATTAACCAATTAATTTAATCTAGATGTATGTTTAGTGATCGATGACAAACCAACTAGGTTTTTGACGATTTCTTGGATGCTTGCTTTGCAATTTGATTTTTCTTACGTTTAATTATGACACTTACATTATGAATACACAATCCCCTCACCTGTTTGATCTTGATTTGGTTTGATTGGTACCTTGATCCTCAAGAAATGGCTCAGTTCGCTACCTTGTGCTACAAGTTATCGGTATAACTAAAATTTTGTTATTTAGTTGAGCTCGACACTTGAATCAAATTTTGCGCCATTGTTGGGGATCATTAGGTGCTAATTAATCATATCAAGACTTCCACTAACCCCCTAACCAATTTTCTTCTGTGTTTTGAAGTCATTTTTCTGAATTTTGTACTGACAAACATGCTTAGAATGAGCTGAAACTTGGTCAGTTAAAGGAAAATGACCTAATAAATAAGGCTCACTGCTTTGCTGTGAGGTTACCCTTGGTTTGCCCAAATTCCATTGTTTAGACCACTTTTTCAATTTTTTTAAGATTTTTTATTACATTTTTTTGATGCATTTTTGTGTAGTTTTCATGCTGTGGTGGTCCCATAATTTATAAAAATCTAAAGATATAGTTTTTATTGAGTTTTTCTGTATTTTTTACCATTGCTTTGTGTTTTTGTGTTATGAGTCAGTTTTGAGTTCCTATAGTGCTATCTGATACATGATCAGGTCTTCTAATAGTCATATACTTGACATTGATCCTAAAATTGAAAGAACCTTGCATGTATTGAATAGAACTTGTAGAATTAGTGAAAGTATAACATCTGAGGTTGAGACTGACATTGAATTTGAAACTAAAGGTGAGCATATATATAACACTACACCTATGGCTAATAACATGCAAAATAGGACCTTAAAGGAACTAGCAGCACCTGATGTGAACTATTAACCATTGTGCATTCAATATGCTGATTCGGATGCTAATTTTGAACTTAACTCTGGTTTAATTCACTTGTTGCCTAAGTTTCATAGCCTTGCAGGAGACGACCTTCACAAGCATTTAAAGGTGTTCCATGTGGTCTGCTCCACCATAAAGCCACAAGGAATTGTAGAGGAATAGATCAAGCTAAGAGCCTTTCCCTTTTCATTAGATGGTATAGCCAAGGTCTGGTTATACTACTTACAACTGAGAGCTATCACTTGCTGGAATGACATGAAGAGACTATTTCTGGAGAAGTTTTTCCTTGCCTCAAGAGCTACTACAATCAGAAAGGATAAATGTGGGATCAGACATATGAGTGGTGAAACATTGTATGAATACTGGGAGGGAATCAAGAAATTCACAAGCTGCCCACACCACCAGATTAGTGATCAGCTATTGATCTAGTACTTTTATGAAGGTTTACTGCCAATGGACAGAAGCATAATGGATGCTACGAGTGGAGGTGCCTTAATTGACAAAACTCCAGCTACTGCCAGAGACTTGATTGTAAACATGACTGTCAACTCACAACAATTTGGTACTAGAATGATAACTCCAACCAGAGGAGTCAATGAAGTCCAACTTTCTAATGCTGATCAATGAAGATTAGAACATAGACTTGATGAGCTGACATCTTTGATGAAACAATTGGCAGTAGAGAGGCACCAACCATCTGTTCAAGGACCTACTCGAGTGTACAGTATCTATTCTTGTCCTTCACACCTTACTGATGCATGCCATACACTTCAGGATGACAGTTCTACATTCCAAGACCAATCTATAGCTGTAGCAGGTGTCTTTCCTGGTAAACCACAATTCATGTAGCAGCAGTAAAGATATGACCCATTCTCCAACACATACAATCCTGGCTGGAGAGATCATCCTAACCAAAGATATGGGAATGCAACACCACAATAGCAATACAAGCAGCCTTTCCAATAATAATTTCAATAACAGGCTGGACTAAGCAGACCACCCTTCCAGCAACAACCACAAGGTCCTCTAGCCACAAAATCTGAGCCTACTTTGGAGGATCTAATGAAGCATATGGTCACCACCAACATACATTTTCAACAGAGGATAGAAGCTTCAATTCAAAACTTGGAAACTCAAATTGGACAGTTAGCTTCTACTCTGAGTCAATTGCAAAATCAAGGATTTGACTAACTCCCTTCCCAAACAATTCTCAATCCAAAAGGGAATGTGAGTTCCATTATGATAAGGTCTGGAAAAATAGTGTATGTGGAGTCCCAACCAACAGTGAACAAATAACTGCACAAGTTATCAGTAGTAGCCACACCTGATTTTGGTGCACCAGCCCAGAAATCTGGTAATGGTGATAAGAAAGCAGCCGCTAGAGCCAAACAAAAGCCTCAACCTGTCATGACTCTTCCTTTTCCAAAAAGAGCCACACAATCCAGAAAAATAGAAGAGGTTGAGAAAGACAAAGAGCTACTTGAGACCTTTAGGAAAATGGAAGTAAACATCCCACTACTGGATGCAATGAAGCAAATACTAAAGTATGCTAAGTTCTTGAAGGAACTGTGTACACAGAAAAGGAGGCTGAAGGGCAATGAGAGAATCAACATGAGGCGGAATGTTTCAGCCCTCATCCAGCCTATGCTACAAAAATGCAAGGATCTAGGGACTTTTACAATTCCTTGCATAATAGGAAATTATAGATTTGAGAATGCCATGTTAGACCTTAGTGCTTCCATTAATATAATGCTTATGTATGTTTTTAATTCCCTTGAACTTGGTCCTTTGCAGCCTACAAGTATGGCGATCCAACTTGCTAATAAGAGTAATGCTTACCTAGCTAGTTTGGTGGAGGACGTGCTAGTCTGGGTGAACGAGCTGATATTCCCTGTTGATTTCTACATTTTGGAGATGGAGGGAGAGTCATCATCCAACAAGACTCCCCCTTATTAGATGCATTGAAACTAACCTTGTTTTAAATTTTGAAAAATGTCATTTCATGGTAGCATAGTGACGAGCGCTGAACTCAATCAAAATTGTAATCAAGTTATACCTATGACTTGTAGAATAAGAAACAACACTAGATCATCTCTCAAGGATTTTAAATGCAATTTGATCAGATCAAGCTAAAATTGGGAGAGGAATTTAAGAACTCAGAACATGTAAATAACAAAATTAAAGTGAGAAATTCAATTAAAAGAGTAATCAATTCAGAAACCTATTAACCTAGGCACAAATTAGTAACCTAACCTTTGTAATTCTGTGATTAATTAACATTAATCAATCCTTAATCCCTTCATAATTAAATCAAGACCCAATCAGATCAAACATAAACAGAATCTCCATTTATGCATTCAAGATCAAGAAGAAGAGGAATCCAAATACAATTCGAATACAAAAACAGAACCAAGATCTCAAGAATCCAAACCACAATTTCTTCAAGAATCTTTGAATTAATTATAGAAGTTTAGCTCTACATAGTAATCACTATGAAGGAGTTTGAGGAAGAAGGAAGAAGAAGAGAGAAGGATCTAGAGAGAAGGTGAGAAGTGTAGAATCAGAGATGATTCTCGGATTTCTATTGCTATCCCCTATAACTAACCCCTAATTTAGCTTTACATCATTAGAAACCTGATGGGTACCAAGCTGGATTAATTAGGAATCATTGGGCCCTGATAATCACAAATTTTATATATTAATAAACTCTCATTTTTAGTCATTTACACTCTTCATGTATTTAATTGATTGAGCTTGGTTATGTTTTGTAAGTTTGAGCTCAAATTAGGCCTAATTGATTTTTTCCAGCATTAATAAGTTTTGACGTTGTTTCTGTATTTCAGCCATAATTTGAGTTCTAAATATCTAAAAATTATAAATTTTACCTTGTAGGAAAGCTAAGAGGAAGCTCTACAACTTTGATAAATAGCTCGAAATCTCAATCAGATGTCTAGTGGACCTAAATTGGGCTTAGAATTCAGAACATGAGTTTAGAGACCCTTTGATATTGTTTTGTCTATAACTTGAGTTGTAGACCTCCAAATTGCATGGGGCATTGGGCCCAATTACTCATAATGGACCCAACTTTGTAATTAATGGGTTTTTAATTATGTGAAGCCAAAATAGGGAGCAATTTTGGGGGTTAGAAAGAGAAAACTGAGGTACCTCTTGTTTCACACTTTACTCACCTTCTCTCTAGAACTCTCTTCCTCTCTTTTCTTCTTCTTCTTCTTAATCTTGAATGCATGAATGATGATTCTGTTTATGCTTGATCTAATTGGGTCTTAATTTAAGATTAAGAATTGTGATGGATTTATGATTGATTTATCTGAATTAATCACGAATTTGCAGAGGTTAGGTTATTGATTTGAGCCTAGGTTAATTAAATTCGGTTATAAATTAACATTGATCTAACATGAGTTGTGCGATTGCAAATTTGTGTGTCAATTGTTAATTGAATTCTAGATGATTATCTAGTATGAATTTTGGATTTAATGCAGAGATTTCAGTTAAATCCAAATTAACCATTCAAATGCACTCCAACTGTTTGATGAAAGGTCTATGATGGAATCTACCCAATTTCGGATAGGTTTCTGAATTGATAGTTTTTTTAATTGAAATTCTCATTTTAATTCTGTTAATTACATATTATGATTTGTCAAACCCCTTCCCCAACTTTGGCTTGATCTGATCAAATTGCATTTATAATCCTTGAGAGACGATCCAGTGTTGTTTCCTATGCTACAAGCCATAAGCATAACTCAGTTATAATTTGATTAAGTTCGGTGCTCGGTCAAAATTTTGGTGCCATTGCCAGGGACTGTTATCTGTAATCTGATCATATTAAGTGACCATACAAACTTTTGTTCTTACTAACATTTAACTCTTGTTGATCATTCTGCTGCATTGCATTTTGCTACTGGTTACTGTTACATTGGTTACTATTACTGTTGATCATTCTTTTGCTGCCTTTATTGATAATTGCATTACAAGATCTCCTTATAAGTGTTATCTAATCATTTTGGACATGGTCCTAACTGGCTAACATAGTTACACACCCTGCTAGCACTTTTTCACCATTTTCTGATTTCTTCGGGTACAAGGGCAGACTAGTTTTCATTTGACTGTGGAGTTTGGAGTTGAGACTTGGTCCCTAAGGTTAAATCATTATTTTGAGCAAGGAGATCTCTTAAGGATCATCCACTCAGATTTTAGCCAAATTCCATCATCCGATAGGATTTTTGAGAAAAATGAGGACATAGAGGTCATTTTAGCTATTATTTTAGTAACTCCAAATGACCTGAATTTTTGCCAATTGATAAGAAAAAATTCACTGATCAATTTTTTGCCCAAATTTCATTGTTTAGACCACTTTTTCAATTTTTGAAATATTTGCATGATAATTTTCTAAATCAGTGTAGTTTTCATTCTGTGGTGGTCCCATGATGTTTAAAATTCATTTGATGTGTTTTTTTATTTTTTTTCTAGCTAATTTTGTAGTGTAGATTTGCATGTTTTTGTGTTTTTGACATTTTGACTCCTCTATAGCCCTGATTGGTGCATGACTAAGTCTAATTCTGATATCTTGTTTGATTTTGATCCTGAGATTGATAGAACATTGCATAGGTTGATTAAAGCTCGTAGGCTTAGTGCAAGAATTGCTTTTGAACTTGATTTTGATATTGAATTTGAGAGTGAACTTGAGACCTTAAGTAATTCTGAAACCATTGCTGATAACATACATAATAGGACCCTTAAAGAACTTGCTGCTCTTGATGTAACTTATCAGTCTTTGTGCATTCTGTAACGCCCCTTTTTGGGAGGGAACGTCACATTGTCAAACAAAGTAAGATGCGGAAATTAAATAATTAATGATTAAGACCCGGTTCATTTTAATTAATTAATGTTTAACCATGTGAGCAAACTTGACAATATTTTTTTTTTATAATAAGAATAATAAGGATACTACGGAGTGCGGATAAAAGTAACGAATAAAATAATACATAGAGATTTGCACCTGAATAGCATGCATATATATATCTAGAGTTTAATACAACTGTTTCATAAATACAAGCCTGGCCATCATCAAAAAGCAAAACTATACCCACCCCAAGGGAAACATGCATATATACCCTCATGCATATACAAAATATACAGCCCAAATCAAAAGAAAGATACATCAGCCCCCCAAAAACAAAAACCTGGTACCATCGGTAGCCACCAATGATCATCGACCCCTCAAATAAAAAAGGACCGATTCAGATCATCGGAGGACCCTCATCGGGATCTTCCTCATCCGAGGACTCATCCATAGGAACCACGGATGCACGGGACGGGGCCCGAGCGGTGGAATCGAAAGAATCCTCTGCGGGGTGTAATAGCGGGGACCCCACATCTCCCGATAGCGTGTAAAACTCCAAGCGTAGGCTGAGGTAGCAAGTGAGGATCGGTGCCTCATGGCGTCTCCAGGCAAGTGATACCGACACGTCTCCCACATACACACAGCGGTCGGAGTTTAGGTTGATGTGCCAAGACTCCGCCCTCCAAGGAAGGTCAGACGCACATCTCCCAAAAATCCGCGCATGCGTGCAGACATCGTCGCAGTCAAAGTCAATCCTGTGCCGGCCAGAAGCCGGGGAAGGCAGGCTCTTCTGTCTCTTCACCGTCGTCTTCGATTAGCACAAGGTGCACATAAACAGCAAATAATAGAAGCACAGGGAAAGAGGTAAGATATCCCACACTCAATACCAATACAGCAACCAAGAACCGAACGGCGTATAACGCCCACGTAGCATGTAAAGGCAATTAATAAGCTTTTAAACAGATAACCAGTCAAGCAATCATTAATAGAGGCAATGAATAATTCATAATATCCAGGCAGTTAAATTCAGACAGTTAAATATCATGTAAGCAATAATTTTCAGATGTCAGAATATCCCATGATGTATGGACACAATATTCAATTTCCTACTCCATGGAGCTAGACTCAAACAGTCAGAGAGAAAGATCGGAGACATGTCTCGTGACTCACGCCGAGGCCGTGCTATCAATAAATTTTCTCGTGCACAATCATGGCATTGCACGACATTCTACACTAGATCACGATATAGGACAAGTGTCAAGTCCGGATCGTCGGTGCGTTGCATCGGTTTGCCCCACGGGCAAAGGAGCTACCAACTACCCATTGTGGAGGACCCGCACCCCGACGCCCCAAGGTCATAACAAGACCCACACTTGTCTACTCGCACCCGCACTAAGGTGTGTTCAATCTCCTAGGCAACTTGGCCTTACAACAGTCCACAAGGACATCACAATGCATAAGACACTATGCATGCTCATGTATGATCCACAATCTCATACAAATTCATAATATATCATATTTGATCAAGAGAGTGCAATAAGCAATTTGCATCCGAAAAGAACCCAACATCAACATAATATTAATTTATAATCCAAGGAACATAATTTAGGTCCATTGTGGATTTCTAAACTCTCTAACTCTTATGAAAATTATCTCATTGGTTCATTAAGGTTTATGAAGTCCTTAAGCTCTTGTATTCTTTGATTACTTGTAATCCTAGTATTGGGTTATGAAGTCTTAACTCAAATTTTCACCTAGAGGTCTTGGTCTTCCCAAGGTTTCAAATAAATCATGTTCACATCATTAGGTCCATTTATTTGTTGTTTTGATCCAAGCTATTTGATTCTTACAATTACCTTCCAAATTTAGCACATTTCCTAAGTCTTAACCACAATCCATCATAAAAATTATTGTTGCAAGTTTCCTACTATTAATTCTACATTTAGTTACTTGATTAATTCAAGTCTTGACATCTCAAATTTGTTATCTTTTTCCCTCCTTCAAGCCCTCAAAACCGTGGCACACCATAGGGTCCTAGGTTACCAATTTTCTTCTCACTAGTTTAGCCTTCCTTTACTTAATTCACCTAGCATTATTCTTGACACAATTTTAACCAAATTCTGCTCTTAAGAACAGCCCAAAACCGTGGCACTCACCAAGGTCCAACAACCAGAATTTTGTCCACTTAAATCAACCTTAACTACTTGATTCAATTAGTCTCACATTGATCAAAATTTAAGC
Organism: Ormosia emarginata; assembly: GCA_029884605.1. Classification (NCBI taxonomy): domain Eukaryota; kingdom Viridiplantae; phylum Streptophyta; class Magnoliopsida; order Fabales; family Fabaceae; genus Ormosia; species Ormosia emarginata. The sequence continues at coordinate 9,661,153 of JAQQTP010000074.1, forward strand.
ATCATTTCCATCCAATTTCCAGCCCAAAAACAGCCCCAAAACAGAGTCAAAACCGTGACACTTGTAATGGTCCAGCAACCAGAATTTTGTCCACTTTAATCACCCTTAACTACTTGATTAAATTAGCCTTACATTGATCAAAGTTTAAGCATCATTTCCATTAAATTTCCAGCCCAAAAACAGCCCCAAAACAGAGTCAAAACCGTGGCACATCCAGGGGTATTCAGCACCAGAATTTTCAAGCAAGCAAGCATGGATATCAACCACAAAATTACATGAATGATTAACCACTCAATCAACTACTCAAAGCTAGATTAAAATAGCATTCAAGAAACCAATTTCAAGCAATTTTCAAGAACAACCACCATGTGGTTTTTCTTCCAAAAATCAAATACGAGATTCCTAGTTGCTAAAGAGGTTGAGGAGGATTAATCTTCCTCTTACCAAGATGAAGAACCAAGAAAAATTCCAAGAAGCACTTGATTTTCGGATTTGAAGCTCCAAAAACCCTAGAAAATGTGGTCTAAGTTAGAACAATGTAATGGTGTGAAAAAGAAGAAGGAAATGACCACAAATCAAGAGAAAACCAGAAACGAAAATGGGAAGGCAAGTCTGAAAATTTTCAGCCATGGGAGCTCACCTTCAAAGCTTGAGAAATGGTTGAAGATGGAAGCTTTCTTGAAAACTCCAAGCACAAAAGATGATGAGAAGGAGTAGGAGATTAAGAAAATATGGTTGAAGTAAATTTTTATGAAGGTTGGGGTCTTGGAGGGTGGCTGGACGTGTGGTGGCTGGAAGAGAAGAAAGGAAATGGTTGAAGAAGAAGAAAAAGAAGAAGAAACGTAAATGAAGAAGGAAAATGTGTTTTGGTGATAAAGAGGTAAATGAATTATTTGGACAATTAAAACCAATTCTTTTCTCCTTCATGGGCTGCAGATACGTAAATGAGAGAGGGAGAAATGAGTGACAAAAATTGGCTTCCTTTGGAAGCCACACAAGTGGTCAAAGTTTGGGGTCAAAGCTTCTTAAGGAAGCTTGAGTATTTAACTATTAAATTTGAATTAAAGTAGGTAGATTTGACATAAAGTGGATTACATTAGGATAATGTGATAGTATTTTTATTACACACTATTATCCAATAGATAATAGTTACAGTTGATGGCATGAGTCGTATTTAATTAATGATTGACAGATGAATTTTTATTGTCTTGATTTAATTGATCAAGAAAGATTTCTCAAAAATTGCGAAATCTCAGAATCGTGTCAAGTCTCGGGTTTAGTAAGATCCCCGTCGACTTATCAATAGTCCAAGGTTCTCAGAGAAAACATCGCGTTTCTCGATTCTCGCATTGTTTACAAGACGCAAAACGAGAAATATAGTAAAATATTCGACGGTTCCGGAAAATTCCCAGAAAATTCTAAAAAATTGCAAATATTATAAAACGACTATCCGTCATATAATTTTCCAATTTTTGAAGCACTACAGTCGTTTTCACGACTCTGCTCGAGTTTCACGCAAAACGAGGAATATATTAAAATATTCGTCGTTCCCGAAAAATTCCAGAAAAATTCTCATAAATCCCAAATATTAGAAAATGACTATTCATGGTGAAATAATCAATTTCCGGGGTGTTACACTGGTCTCAGCAATTCTCAGCCCAGTGTGCACGTAAAACGAGGAATATATTAAAATATTCGTCGTTTCCGAAAAATTCCAAAAAAATTCCTAAAAATCAAGAATATTATAAAACGATGATTCATGATCAGATATGTATTTTTCGGGATGTTACACATTCAATATCCTGATCTTGATGCTGATTTTAAGTTAAAATATGGATTGATGCACTTGTTGCCCAAATTTCATGGTCTTGCAAGTGAGGACCCCCATAAGCACCTAAAGGAGTTCCATGTGGTTTGTTCAACCATGAAGTCGTATGGGATCCCTGAGGAGCATATCAAGCTGAGGGCATTCCCTTTCTCACTTGTTGATGCAGCCAAGGATTAGTTGTTTTATCTGTCCCCAGGTTCAGTCAGGAGTTGGAATGATATGAAAAGGTTATCCTTGGAGAGATTCTTCCCTGCCTCCAGAGCTGCTGCAATTAGGAAAGACATATGTGGCATTAAACAGATTTCAGGTGAAACTTTGGATGAATACTGGGAGTGATTCAAAAAGTTGTGTTCAAGCTGTCCACACCACCAAATCAGTGATCAACTCTTGATTCAATATTTCTATGAGGGTTTGTTGCCAAATGATAGAAGCATGGTGGATGCTGCCTCTGGAGGAGCATTAGTAGACAAGACCCCTGCTGCAGTAAGAGATTTGATAGCAAACACCCAATAATTTAGCACACAGATCATTACCTCAACCAGAGGAGTTAATGAGGTTCAATTGTCTCATGTAGGCCAACAGAGAATGAAACACAGACTTGATGAATTGACTTCTTTGGTGAGATAGTGAGCAGTAGGTCAGCAACCACCTACACAGATGGCTGCAACCGTGTGTGTAATTTGCTCTTGTTCATCTCATCCTACTAATGCATGCCCCATACTTCAAGATGATGGTTCTATCTTTCTAGATCAATCTGTTGTAGCAACTGGTATTTTTCCTGGTAGACCCCAATATCAGCAGTCACAACAGCAACCTAGATATGATTCATTTTCTAGTACTTATAACTATGGATGGAGGGACTATCCCAACCTGAGATATGGGAATTCTGGTCAGCAGTAGCAACAATTTAGATACCAAGTTATAAGTCCTAGCAACAAATACCAGCCACCTGCATTCAGACAGTAACAACCTATGCAACAATCTGTCCAAGCCACCCCAGCTGAGCCATCATTAGAAGATTTGATGAAACAGACGGCCACAAACAACATTCAGTTCTAGCAAAATATCAAATCTACCATTCAGAATCTACAGACTCAGATTGGATAGTTGGCAACCGCTGTGAGTGAGCTGAAAAGTTAAGGGTCGAGCCAATTATCTTCACAAACAGTTAATAACCTAAGAGGAAATGTAAGTACCATTACCTTGAGAAGTGACAGAGAAGTTGAAGGTCATAGTCTACCATAGCCAGAGCTACTAGTGCAGCAACTAGAAAATGACCAAAAATACCAAGAAATGAATAACTCTGTCCAGAAATTCATAACACAGAAGAAATGTGCAGAAAATTCGAATATGGCCATACCACTACCTTTCCCAAATAGGGTCATGCAGTCCAAGTAGATAGCACAAGAAAAAATGAAAAGAGAAGTCATGGAAACATTCAGAAAGGTGAAAATCAATATCCCCCTCCTGGATACAATCAGGCAAATTCCTAAGTATGCTAAATTCCTCAAGGAGTTGTGTACTCACAAGAGAAGACTTAAGGGTACTGAGAAGATTAGCATGGGTAGAAATGCAAAGATCCTGGAACTTTCACAATCCCTTACATAATAGGCAACTCCAGATTTGACCACGCAATGCTAGATTTTGGTACTTTTATTAATGTTATGCCTATGTCAATTTACAAGTCTTTGAACATTAGCACTTTGCAACTTACTAGTATAGTGATTCAGTTGGCAAATAGGACCACTGCTTATCCTGCAGGAGTGTTGGAAGATGTGTTAGTTCGGGTGAATGAACTGATTTTCCCAGTGGACTTCTACATTCTCGACATGGAAGATAAGTCTTTAACAAATCACACTCCATTGATTCTAGGCAGACCATTCCTCAAGATAGCCAAGACCAAGATAGATGTGCATGTTGGCACATTTTCTATGGAGTTTGGTGATGATGTGGTACAGCTTAACATTTTTTATGCCATGAGACATCCCTTAGAGGAGCATTCATTTTTCCATGTTGACATGATTGAGATGCTGGTTGATGAAGCTTATGCTGATATACATGCTAAATTCCCTAATATTGCTGACTTTCTAAATTCTGTTACCTGTGATACATGTGCTGGCTATGATATTGTACCAAGTACTGCATGTGCTGAGATTTATGCAGTTATGAGTGATGATGCAACTACTGACTTGAATGATGCAGCATGTGAAAATGAGATTTATGTTGAATTTAATGTTGTTGAGTTAGTTGCTTCAAATAGCTTGCTACCTTCCATTGTTCAACCCCCATCCTTAGAGTTGAAGACTTTGCCAGACCATCTTAAATATATATATTTGGGAGATGGTAAGAAATTGCTGGTGATCGTGGCTAAGAATTTGCAAGCTGATCAAGAAGAAAAATTGCTACAAGTTTTGAGGCAGAATAAGCAGGCCATCAGGTGGACACTTGCAGATATTCCTAGTATTAGTCTCTTCATATGCATGCATAGGATTTTATTAGAGGAGGGTACCAAACTAGTGCGGTAGGCCCAAAGGAGACTGAACCCCCTGATTCTGGATGTGGTGAAGAAAGAAGTGACTAAGCTGCTGCAAGGTGGCATTATTTATCCCATATCTGACACTAAATAGGTGAGCCTCGTGCAGGTTGTTTCAAAGAAAATCGAGGTCAAAGTAGTTGCAAATTAGAAGAACGAGCTTCTGCCCATAAGAATTCTGAACAATTAGAGAGTTTGCATTGATTATAGGCTGCTTAACTAGGCCACCAGGAAAGATTATTTCCCATTGCCCTTCATTGATCAGATGTTAGAGAGGCTGACTGACAAGTCGCATTACTGTTTCTTAGATGCATATTTGGGCTATTTTTATATTCATATAGCCCTAGAAGACCATATTCACCTACCCATTTGACACATTTATATAAAAGAGGATGTCCTTCGGTCTGTGCAACGCTCTGGGTACCTTTCAAAGGTGTATGATAAATATATTTTCTGAATTTTTAGAGAGTTACATGTATGTGTTTATAGATGATTTTACTTTCTATGGCTCTTCCTTTTATGCAAGTCTGGATAGTTTGACTCAGGTTTTGCATAGATGCATTGAGACTAACCTTATTCTGAATTCTGAGAAATGTCATTTCATGATAGAGCAAGGTATAGTTTTAGGGCATGTAGTATCCAATAAAGGTATTAAGGTAGATCCTGCAAAAATAGATGTCATTCCATGCCTATTTTACCCCACATGCATGCGGGAGGTTCATTCTTTCCTTGGTCATGGAGGTTTCTATCGGCGCTTCATAAAGGATTTTAGTAAAATTGTCCTTCCACTGTCCAACTTGCTGCAAAAAGATATGGAGTTCCACTTTGACCAAGGGTGCAAGGATGCCTTCAATCACTTGAAGCGAGCATTGACTAGTACACCTATCATTCAACCACCAGATTGGACACTCCCATTTTAGTAATTGTTTTTGCTTTAGATAAATTATGATCATATATGTTTGTTTATAGAGTGGTTATATTTTCAGATCATGTAGCTCTGAAGTTTCTCTTGAAGAAACCCAATGCAAAGCCCCAGCTGATTAGGTGGATGTTGCTACTCTATGAGTTTAATATTGAGATTCATGATAAAAGTGGAGCGGAGAACCTAGTGGCTGATCACCTGAGTATTATTGAGAGAGATGCAGATTCTTCTCCCATCCACAATTTCTTCCCTGATGAGCAGCTTTTCAAGCTGCAAGGTAACATTCCTTTGTTTACAGATTTGGTTAATTTCTTGGTTACTAGAGCACTACCTGCACATTTCACTAAGGCACAGATTGATAAAGTGAAAAGTAAGTCAAAATATTATGTGTGGGATGACCCTTATTTATGGAGATTTTGTAGTGACCAAGTCATTAGGAGATGTGCACCTGATAATGAGTTTTATTCTATTCTTAGCTTTTGTCATACACTTGCATCTAGCTGCCATTTTGGTCCCTAACGGACTATTAGGAAAGTTTTGGACTTTGGATTATACTGGCCCACTCTATTTCATGATACATATGTGTTTTGTAAATCTTGTGAACAATGCCAGAGAACAAGAAATATTTCTCATAGGAATAAGATGCCCTAATAACCCTTGTTGTTCTGTGAGATATTTGATGTATGGGGTATTAATTTTATGGGTCCTTTTCCTGTATCATTTGGTTTTGTTTACATTTTGCTTGTTGTGGATTATATATCTAAATGGGTAAAGGCTAAGGCCACTCGAATTAATGATCCTCGAGCTGTTGTGCATTTTGTTAGGTCTCACATCCTATGCAGGTTTGGCATTCCGAGGGTGATCATTAGTGATCAGGGTTCACACTTTTGCAATCGAAACATGGAGGCTTTATTGAAGAAGTATAAGGTCTTGCATAAGGTTTCCATACCTTACCACCCTCAAATGAATGGGCAAATCGAAGTCTCAAACAGAGAAATCAAGTAAATCCTGGAGAAAACTATACAACCTAACAGGAAGGATTGGAGCTTGAGACTTAAGGATGCTCTTTGGGCTTATAAGACTGTCTTTAAAACACCTATTGGGATATCTCCTTATAGGATCGTTTTTGGTAAGGCATGCCACCTTCCGGTGGAGATTGAGCACAAGGTATATTAGGCGTAAAGAAGTGCAATCTTGACTTGAACTTAGCTGGATCCCAAAGGAAGCTCCAACTCCAAGAACTTGAAGAGCTTTGGTTGGAGGCTTATGAGAACTCTCGGATTTACAAGGAGAAGACCAAAGCCTTTCATGATAAAATGATTGTTAGAAAAGAATTTAAAAGTGGTCAAAAAGTTCTCCTTTACAATTCTCATCTTAGGTTAATGCCCGAAAAATTAAGGTCTAGATGGGATGGACCATTTGTTGTTACTAATGTTTTTCCTTATGGTACAGTTGAGCTCCAAGATGTGACAACAAAGAGAACATTCAAGGTCAATAGGCATAGACTTAAGCATTTTCATGAAGATTATCAAGAGCACAACGTGGAAGTGATGGATGTGCTCGATGCCATTTACACTGATGGATGATGAGGGAGAACCTTACTACACTTTTATTTTACTTGCCATGAATATTTTGGTGATTTGCATTTTGGATTTTTCTATGTTTTACATTGAGGGCAATGTGAAATTCAAGTGTGAGGGAGGGGATAGAATAAATTTTATGCTATTTTTAGTATTGGTTTTGTAAATAAAAAAAAGTTGTTTATTTTTAATTGCTTTCCAATGATGTTTTGAGATTTGTGAAGTTTATGAGTTTGAAGCAATTGAAATTCAATGTTCATTGAATGATTGAATAAATTTTCTTCCTTCTTGAATTCGACATGCTTGGTTTTGGATGTTTGATTGATGGATTGAGTTTGATAGATGTATACCTTATGAGATTTTGAGCCTATTGATAGATAGATTTAGCATTTATACCATTATTTTCTTTCTTATGTGATTTTCACTTATGGCAATTGATTACTTTGGAACTTGCTTTTATTCTTTTTGAGGCTATATTTTTCACTTGCATGCATGAACATGATTGAGACATTCTTTCTTGAATTAGCTACTTTCACCAAATAGTCAACCTTGCATCATTTTCCTTTGTTTGACCCCCTTGAGCCTATTTACCTATTCTTTGTCTTAGCTCATTATATGCCTTATATGAAAAACCATGTTTTTACCTTACCTTAGGGAATGAGAGAGCATTGGTTCATTTTCATTTGAGGAGTTCTTTTACTTGTGGCGAATCAATAGTTCAGGTGTGGGGGTTGTGCAAATTGATGTGCAATATACAAAGTGTTTGTTGGAAGAAAAAGAAATAAAAAGAGCCAATTGAAAAAAAAAGAAAATGCAAATAAAAATAATAAATGCAAGAAAGGTTATGAAATAAAAGAAATCTAAAAAAAAAGAAAAAAGAACAAAATAAATAAGAGAATGAATATGTAAAGAGAATGCGCATAATATGAAATTAGGGGGTAAAATTTCATGCTTGTCACTTCCCAATTGAGTTCCTCCCCAATGCTCTTTTACTCTCTTAAATACTTAGCTTGTCATATCTATATTGTTTCCTTCTCTTACCTTGGCCTCATTACAACCTTGAATAAAGTTCTCTTGATTTATGTGTGCATGTGTTTTGAATAGTAGAGAAGTAGAAGATAAGCAAGCTTGTGGTAGTACAATGATTCATGAGTTAAATTAAGTGAAATACCTACCATTTAAACACTTGAGGGATTGAGAGTGTATCTTGTGAGGATCTATCATTCTTGATTCATATTTTTCAAATTGAAGATACCTTGCTTGTTGGTTTGAGATATGAAGAAAAGTCACCTCATGAATGTTTTGATCCCTTAAAACTTTGGTTGCTCTTCTTGCTTGTAAACTTTTGCATTCTTGGATATCATTAGAAATTGAGCCTTTTAGAGTTTTTAACTTTTGAATTTGTTTTGTTTTTCATTACTCCCTAGTTTTGGTCTTATATATTTTGCCCAAGAGTGCAAAAAACTATGTGCATCGGAATTTGATAATAACATATTTTATACATTAATAAACCATCATTTTTAGTCTATTACACTCTCCATGTACTTAATTGATTGAGCTTGGTCATGTTTTGTAAGTTTGGACTCAAATTGGGCCTAATTGATTTTTTCCAACATTAATGAGTTTTGATGCTGTTTCTGTATTTTAGCCATAACTTGAGTTCTAGATATCTGAAAATTATGCATTTTACCTTGTAGGAAAGCTAAGAGGAAGCTCTACAACTTTGATAAATAGCTCGAAGTCTTAATCAGATGTCTAGTGGACCTAAATTGGGCCTAGAATTCAGAACACGAGTTTAGAGACCCTTTGATATTGTTTTGTCTATAACTTGAGTTGTAGACCTCCAAACTGCATGGGGTTTGGGCCCAATTGCTCATAATAGACCCAACTTTGTATTAATGGGTTTTTAATTATGTGATGCCAAAATAGGGAGCAGTTTTGGGGATTAGAAGTAGAAAATTGATGCACCTCTCATTTCACACTTTTCTTACCTTCTCTCTAGAACTTTTTTCCTTTCCCTTCTTTCTAGATTTTCGTTTTTTCTTTTTCTTTTTCGGAGTTCCCCATTCTCATAAAGGGCAAGCTTTCTGTAATCAATTCGGAATTTTTAAAGAAATTATGGTTTGGATTCTTGAGATCTTTGTTATGTTTTTGTGTTGAATTGCATTTGGATTCCTCATCATCATCATCATCATCATCATCATCATCATCATCATCATCTTCTTCTTCTTCTTCTTCTTCTTAATCTTTAATGCATGAATGATGATTCTGTTTATGTTTGATCTAATCGAGTCTTAATTTAAGATTAAGAATTGTGATGGATTTTTGATTGATTGATCTGAATTAGTCATGAATTTGTAGATGTTAGGTTATTGATTTGTGCCTAGGTTAATTGAATTCGGTTATTAAATTAACATCGATCTAACATAAGTTGTGCGATTACAAATTTGTGAGTCAATTGTTAATTGAATTCTAGATGATTATCTAGTATGAATTCTGGATTTAATGGAAAGATTTCGGTTAAATCCGAATTAACCATTCAAATGCACTCCAACTATTTGATGAAAGGTCTATAATGGAATCCACCTAATTTCGGATAGGTTTATGAATTAATTATTCTTTTAATTAAAATTCTTGTTTTAAGTCTGTTAATTACATATTCTGATTTATCAAACCCCTTCCCCAACTTTGGCTTGATCTGATCAAATTACATTTACAATCCTTAAGGGACAATCCAGTGTTGTTTCCTATGCTACAAGTCATAGGCATAACTCGATTACAATTTTAATTGAGTTCGGTGCTCGGTCAGGCCCAAGTCTCATGTCATTTAGAGGCCTACAACTCAAGTTATGCTCAATTAAGTGGCCAAACTCGTCAACAACTCGTCTCTGAATTCTAGCTTCAATTACATGCCCAAAATGACATAGTTTAACTTAAGAATCTTCATAAGAGTTGTAGCTTTAGATCTTAGCTTTCATTTGGGCTTATGTTGACGTCGATTGCACCCCTATAACTTAATATATGGGCTGATAAGTGCGTAGAGGTCAAGCTATCAAGATCAGCATTCTGGATCTTGCTTCAACTTCAATTTAAATTATCCAAATGTGTGATTCAGCTCCTGAGGTCTGCATGAAACTTGTAGATATTTGTCTTAGCTTTCCTACAAAACTAGAATCACACCAATCAGATACTCGAAACTCATATTATAGCCAAAATACTAAACACTGCCCAATAGACAAATTAACACCAATTCATGCAATAATTTCCACAATGATCCAATTAGGCCCAATATCATAAAATGTGACAAAATCAAATCAATTAAGCCAAATTGAACCTTAAGACACCTAGTGAGAGGATCATTAAATGAATAAAATAAATTGCTATCAAATTCCCCACACTTAACTTTTTTACACTCATGGGCAAAATACATAAGACCAAAACTAGGGAATAAGGAAAAACAATACAAACTCAAAAGCTAAAAACTATAAAGACTCAATTTCCAAAATTCCCAATGATATTCAAGAATGACACAAAAGTTTCAAGGGATCAAAACATTTATGAGGTAACATTTCTTCGCATCTCAAACTAACAAGTAAGGTATCTTCAATTTGAAAAACATGAATCAAGAATGATAGATCCTCACAAGATACACTCTCAATCCCTCAAGTGTTTACAAGGTAAGTATTTCACTTAATTCTACCCAAGAAAATTGTACTACCATAAGCTTACTTATCTTCTACTTCTCCACTACTCAAACACATGCACACAAAAATCAAGAGGACTTTATTCAAGGTTGTAATGTGGTCAAGGTAAGGGAAGGAAACAATATGGATATGACAAGCTAAGTACCCAAGAGAATAAAAGAGAATTGGGCAGGAACTCAATTGACAAGTGACAAGCATGAAATTTTACCCTAAATTCCATAGTATGCACATTCTCTTTACATATTCATTCTCGTATTTATTTTTTTCTTTTTCGATTTCTTTTCTTTCACAACCTTTTGTATTTATTCTTTTTTTTTCATTTCTATTTTTTTAATTGGCTCTTTTTATTTCTTTTTCTTCCACCAAACACTTTGTATATTGCACATCAATTTGCACAACCCCCACACTTGAACTATTAATTGCCCACAAACAAAAGAGCTCATCAAATGAAAATGAACCAATCCTCTCTCATTCCCTAAGGTAAGGTGAAAACATGATTTTTCACATAAGGCATAAAATGAGCTAAGACAAAGAATAGACAAATAGGCTCAAGGGGGTTAATCAAAGAGAAATGATACAAGGTTGACTATTTGGCCAAAGTAGCTAATTCAAGAAAGAACGCCTCTATCATGTTCATGTATACAAGTGAAAAATGTAGCCTAAAAAAGAATCAAAGCAAGTTCTAGAGTGATCGATATGACATGAGTGAAAATCACACAAGAAAGAGGAGAATGACATAAATACTAAATTCATCCATCAAAAGGCTCAACATCTCACAAGGTATGCATCTATCAAACTTAATTCACCAATTCAACATCCAAAACCAAGAATGTCAAATTCAAGAAGGAATAAAATTTATTCAATCATGCTATGAACCTTGAATTTTAATTGCTTCAAACTCATAAACTTCACAAATCTCAAAACATAATTGGAAAGCAATTAAAAACACATATCATTTTTTTTTACTGAAACAATACTAAAAACAACATAAAATTTATTCCATCCCTTCCTCACACTTGAATTTTACATTGCCCTCAGTGTAAAGCATAGAAAAATCCAAAATGCGAATCACCAAAATATTCATGGCAAGTAAAATAAGAGTATGGTAAGGGCCTTCCTCATTATCCATCCGTGTAAATGGCATCAAGCAAAGCCATCACTTCTACGTTGTGCTCTTGACAATCTTCATGAAAATGCTTAAGTCTATGCCCATTGACCTTGAACTTTCTCTTTGTTGTCACATCTTGGAGTTCAACTGCATGATAAGGGAAAATATTAGTAACAACAAATGGTCCATCCCATCTAGACCTTAATTTTCTAGGCATTAACCTAAGATAAGAATTATAAAGGAGAACTTTTTGACCACTTTTGAATTCTTTTCTAGCAATCATTTTATCATGGAAGGCTCTGGTCTTCTCCTTGTAAATTTTGGAGCTCTCATAGGCTTCTAGGAAGATTTCTTCAAATTCTTATAGTTGCAATTTTCTTCGCAATCCCGCTTGGCCTAGGTCCATGTTGCACTTCTTTACCGTCCAATATGCTCAATGTTCAATCTCCACAAGCAGGTGGCATGCCTTTCCAAAGACAATCCAGTAAGGGGACATCCTAATTGGTGTCTTATAGGCAGTCCTATAAGCCCATAGAGCATCTTCAAGCCTTTTGCTCCAATCCTTCCTATTAGGTTGAACCATTTGTCAAGGATTTGCTTGATTTCTCCATTGAAAGCCTCAGCTTGCCCGTTTGTTTGGGGGTGGTATAGTGTGGAAACTTTATGCACAACTCTATATTTCTTCAATAAAGCCTCCATGTTCTGATTGCAAAAGTGTGAACCCTGATCACTGATTATGACCCTCAGAATGCCAAACCTGCATAGGATGTGAGACCTAACAAAATCCACAACCACTCAAGAATCGTCAGTCTGAGTGGCCTTAGTCTCCACCCATTTAGATACATAATCCACAGCAAGCAGAATGTAAACTAAACCAAATGATATAGGAAAATGACCTATAAAATTAATACCCCATACATCAAATATTTCACAGAACTAAAAAGGTTGTTGGGGCATCTCATTCCTACAAGAAATATTTCCTGTTCTCTGGCATTGTTCACAAGATTTACAAAACACACGCATTGTGAAATCGAGTGGGCCAATATAATCTAGAGTCCAAAACTTTCCTAGCAGTCTGTTGGGAACCAAAATGGCCGCCACATGCAAGTGTATGACAAAAGCTAAGAATAGAATGAAACTCATTATTAGGTGCATATCTCCTAATGACTTGGTCACTACAAAATCTCCACAAATAAGGGTCATCCCACAAATAATATTTTGACTCACTTTTCAGTTTATCAATCTATGCCTTAATGAAATATGCAGGTAGTGCTCTAGCAATCAAGAAATTAACCAAATCTGCAAACCACAGGATATTACCTTGTAGCTTGAAAAGCTGCTCATCAAGGAAGATATAGTGGATGGGAGAAGAATCTGCCTCTCTCTCAATTAGACTCAGGTGATTAGCCACCAGGTTCTTCGCTCCACTTTTATCACGAATCTCAATATCAAACTCTTTGAGTAGCAACATCCACCAAACCAATTGGGGCTTTGCATCAGGCTTCTTCAGGAGAAACTTTAAAGCTACATGATTTGAAAACACAACCACTTTAGAACTAAGCAGATATGATCAAAATTTATCGAAAGTAAAAATAATTACTAAAAGTTCCCTTTTAGTTGTGGTGTAGTTGACTTGTGCAACATCTAAAGTCCTCGAAGCATAGGAGATGACATGAGGTACTTTGCTGACTCTCTGTGCAAGGATAACTCCTAATGCATAATTAGAGGCATCACACATGAGCTCAAATAGGAATGTCCAATCTGGTGGCTGGATGATAGGTGTACTGGTTAATGCTCCCTTCAGGTGATTGAAAACATCCTTGCTTTACCATGAAAACATCCTTTCAAAGTGGAACTCCATATCTTTTTGTAGCAAGTTGGACAGTGGAAGGACAATTTTGCTGAAATCCTTTATGAAGCACCGATAGAAACTTGTATGACCAAGGAAAGAACGAACCTCTCGCACGCATGTGGGGTAAGATAAGCATGAAATAACATATATTTTCGCAAGATCTACCTCAATACCTTTGTTAGATACTACATGCCCTAAAACTATACCTTGCTTTACCATGAAATGAAATTTATCAAAATTCAGAACAAGGTTAGTCTCAATGTATTTATACAATACCCGAGCCAAACTATCCAAATATGCATCAAAGGAAGAACCATAGAAAGTAAAATCATCCATAAATATATCCATGCAACTCTCTAAAAATTCATAAAAGATATTTACCATATACCTTTGATAGGTGCCAGGAGCATTGCACAGATCGAAGGGCATTCTCTTATATGCAAATGTGCCAAATGGGCATATGAAAGTGGTCTTCTCTTAGTCTTCCTGGATATATGAATATAAAAATAGTCTGAATATCCATCCAGGAAACAGTAATGTGTAACATCCCGAAAATTAATAATTTTAGGATAAATGATCATTTTACAATATTTGGAATTTTCTGGAATTTTTTTGGATTTTTCTGAGAACGCAGAATATTTTAATATTATTTCTCGTTTTGCGTGCTCACCGAGCAGAGTTGGAAAAACAACTGTAACGCTCCCGAAGTTAGAAAATTTTATTACGAATAGTTATTTTCTAATATTTGTGATTTATGTGAATTCTTTCAGAATTTTTCGAAAACGACGAATATTTTAATATATTCCTCGTTTTGCGTTCGTATTGAGCAAAGTCGAGAAAATGACTGCAATGCTTCAAAAATTGGAAAATGATAATAGGAATAGTCATTTTATAATATTTGTAATTTTTGAGAATTTTCTGGGATTTTTCGGAAAACGTCGAATATTTTAATATATTCTTCGTTTTACGTGCGCACTGAACGAAGCTGGAGAAACGAGATGTTTTCTCCGAGAACCTTGAACTATGGACATGTCGACGGGGGATTTTACTAAACCCGAGGCTGGACACAGTTTACGAGGTTTCACATTTTTTGAGAAATTTAGCAGTCGGAATAATAAAATGATGTGTAAATTTCATCTGTCAGATAAATTAATACTGACTTCTGTCGACTGTAACTATTATCCATTGGATAATAGCATGCATCAGAATTCTATCACCTTATCCTAATGCAATCCACTTTATGTCAAATCAAATCTACTTTACTTCAAATTTGTATGCTTTTTCAGAGCTTCTTTGAGAAACTTTGACCACCAAAGGACCCAATTACCCTTGGCTTGCATGAGAAGCCAAATTTTTCCCCTCACTCTCTCCTCTATTCAGCAGCCCACTCATGCAAAGGAGGGCAAAAATGTAACTCATCCACACTTAACCTAAACCCACCAAACCCTAATTCACTTTACCTATCATTTTCTCTCTCTTCACTTCATCTTCTTCATCTTTTTCTCCTCCTTCTCTCTACCTCCACCATGAGCACGAAAATGGCAGCCCCTCCTCCTCCATTTTTGCTCATCTTTTCTCCTCTCTAAGCCCATTTCTACACTTGCACTCACTTCCTCTACCTTCTTTGTGTAGAAAGTTTCTCCATTTTTCATTTCTACCTCCATTTTCTCTCCACCTCTTCTCTTCTTCCTCCTCTTGAATCCGAAAATGGCAGCCACCACCACCATTGTTTCTCTTCACTTTTCTCTTCATAAACACCATTTATAGACTTCTCTCAACCTCCTCTACACTTTCTCTTTAGGAAATCTCTTCAAAAATCCAACCTTTCTACCTCTCCCCTCCAAATCCGAAAATCACTCCTTCATGGATGGCCAAGCTTTTTGATTTTTCTCTCCACTAAACATATTTATACACTCATCCTCATCTTCTCTACAAGTTTCATTTAGAAGGTTTGCCCAAAATCCAACCTTGTCTCCATTGTCTTCCAAGGTAAAGATTCTTGATTTCTCTCCATTTTCTTCTCATTTTCGTTTTCCTTGGTTGCTATGTGACCAAAGGCTTCTCTTTTTGAGCATTGATATGTGATTTGAGTGATTTTGAACACTCTAGGGTTCTTGGGAGAGTGGAATCCGAAAATCACCAAAAAGGAATCTCAAGGAGTTCAAGCTTAAGGCTTTAGGTAAAGTTCTTCCAATTCACCTCTCAATTTCGTTTTCCTTGGTTACCTATGTGACCAAGGATCATTCTTTTCAAGCTTTAGTTTGTAAATATGAGAATTTGACCACTTTATGGTTCTCTTGAAGGTGGAATCCAAAATTTATAAATCAAGGAACCAAGGAGTTGTTTTCTTGCATTGTCTCCTCTAGGTAAGATGGAGACTACTCACTTCAACCACTTATGGTGGTGAGGAGACTTTGTATGTGTGTTGATGGAGAAATCCATCCTTGTATGCTCTTTGTATGCTTGCTTGAATTATAAATTTTGTATGATTTAGTATTCTTGAATTTGATTGATACTTGATTATGCTCTTGAATATGTTTGATATATTAATTGTGCTTGATCATGTTGGGGTTGCTAAATGAAAAATTTGGAGTTTCCTACCTCAACATGGTGCCATGGTTTTGACTAGAAGTTAGGGGTGAAAATTGGTTTTGTATACAAGTGAAATAAGACTTATGTAATCAAAGGTTGAATGATAGTATTAACACAAATGAATGGAGGACCTTGAGAGTTTAATACCCAAGAGGGGTGCCACGGTTTTGGTCTTGGTAAAGAGACAAATGGATTAATCTTGATAAAATAAATTTAAGTGAATTAGTGTCAAGAAAACTAATGCATAAAAGTGGAAAGAAAAATTAGATCATGGACATCATGAAGCCACGGTTTTGGCATTGAATCTTGGGCACTTGGATTGATTTTAATGAACTAAAAACTTAAGTGAATTAATAACAAGAAGTTAATACCTAAAAGAGAAGGAAAAAATGGATTTGAAGACTTGAAATGGAAGAAAATGATTTGGGATTCACCACTAGGAGGTCACGGTTTTGGGCCCAAGAAATGGGTCTCTTGGTAAACAATTTGCATCAAGTGCAAGACTTAAACTAATTGAATGTATAAAGTAAAATTAATGGAAGAAAAATAAATTGGGAGTGCCTCTTGGGAGGTCATGATTTTTGGACCAAAAAGGGTGGTCTTTTTGTGATCAATTTGTAATAAGTGCAAGCCATAATGTGATCAAGTGGGTAGAATAAAAAATTGATGGAAGGAAAATTTGGAATTGGAACCTTTAGTGAGGCCACGACCTCTAGGGTAAATTAGGCTTAATTAGGGAATTTTGGTAACTTTGAAATTCAAGAAATCAAGTGGCTAAAATCCTAGGTAATGAACTAGAAATATTACCAAGTGAAAGAATTGAAGACAATTTGAGATTTCATAAATTTGAAGAACCAAGAATAAAACTTTCATAAGACTTAGGGTAAATTCAAGAGAGCAAGAACAAGAGAGTGTGAGTCTTTAAGAGCTTAGAATGATTTATCAAGTGTAAAAGAATGAATTACAATATGAAGATTAAATTAATTATGAGAATTTAATTGGAAATGGACCTTGCAAGAAAGACAAATTCTAAGTTAGGATTCATAATGGACCTAAGAATGTACCATTTGGCTTGATCTCGATATTATGATGTTATGGGTCCATATGAGTGACCATTTGTATATTGATGCTCTCTTGGCCAATGGTGGCATATTATGGAATTGTATGAAATTGATGATTATACATGTCCATGCATAGAGTCTTATGCATTGTGAATGTCCTGTGGACGGTTGTAAGGCCAAGTTGCCTAGGAGATTAAACACACCTTAGTGCAGGTGCGAGTAGACTAGTGTAGGTCATGTTTGACCTTGGGGGCGTCGGGGTGCGGGTTCCTCACATGGACAGTTATGAGCGTCTCTGTGCCGTGGGGTAGACCGATGCAAACACACCGACGATCCGGACCGAGACACTGTCCTATATCATGATCTAGCGTGGACTGTCTGTACAATGCCTGAATGTGCACGTGGAAATTACTGGTTTATAGCACTTTGGCCGCGACAGCCGAGTTACAGACTTGTCTCCTGATCTTTCTCTCCGACTGTTTATGTCTAGCTCCATGGAGTAGGAATTGTGGTATCATAATGCATTGTGCATCGTTCATTGTCGGTCTCATAAACTGTTGAGCATGAACACTGTGAATGTGAAGATAATTGTTGTACTTTTGTAAATGATTATCGATTGTTGTCGATGCACGGGAATACTATTGTGATCTGCCTGCTATTGATTACTGTTGTTCTACCTTTACTATAAATATCACTGTTATTATTGACTCTGATTATTACTCAGAATTGAATTGCCTTTATTATAAATTCTGCTGTTGCTATTGATGAATATATGAACTGTATTGCTAGGTGGGCGCTTTGCTTGGGTTTTTTTCTTCTCGCCAATAGTGGTAATGAAAGATGGGTGTCTCACCTCTTTCCTATATTTGTGCATTTTTGTTTTATATTTATATTTGATAAAAGATCGTGAGGAAGATAAAGAGAGACCACACCTTGGTTGATTGGCTTGAGCGTCTGGACAAGATTTCTTCGACTACGTAAGAGTGCAGCCGTGAGGAGGCATTGATGCCTGTCGTGTCAACTAGGACGCCGTGCGTCATATACATATGGGGTGGCGACTTTGTCTACTGGTAGTACCCATCCCTGGGTTACTACTTTTCCCCCTTTAGTGTTTTTATTCCCGCTGTATTTTATTAGACTCTGTAATTATTATATTCTGTCATCAGTGATTTGTGTAAATTGACTATAAAAAATATATATAAGGAATATGATTTTATTTCAATGGTTGTATTATGGGTTGAATACATTTATATTTCATTCGAGGCTCGTATTTTCTACTTATGCAAATTGTCAAAAAAAAATATAGACTCTTGAGAATTTAAATTGCTGTTACCATGGCTGTGACACACTTGGATTTAGTAACTGTGGTGTAATGACGATTACGCTCCAATTGCTACATCAAGGGGTGTTACATAATGCGACTTGCAAGCAAGCCTCTCCAACATCTGATCAATGAAAGGCAAGGCAAAATGTTCTTTCTTGGTGGCCTGGTTAAGCCGCCTATAATTAATACAGACCCGCTAACTATTTTGGATTCTTGTGGGTAGAAGCTTATTGTTTTGATTTGCAACTACTGTGACCCTGAATTTCTTTGGAACAACCTGTATGGGGCTCACCCATTTATTGTCGTATATGGGATAAATGATGCTAACTTGCAGCAGCTTGGTCACTTCCTTCTTCACCACATCCAAAATCAGGGGGTTCAATCTCCTTTGGGGCTGCCTCATTGGATTAATACCTTCCTCCAATAAAATCCTATGCATGCATGTGGAGGGACTAATTCCAGGAATATCTGTAAGTATCCATCCAATGGCCTACTTATTCTACCTCAACACCTGCAGTAATTTTTCTTCTTGTTCAGGTTGCAGTTTCTTAGCGATAATCACAAACAGTTTCTCATCATCTCCCAAATATGCATATTTAATATAGTCTGGCAAAGTCTTCAACTCTAATGATGAGGGCTGCATAATGGAAGGTAGCAAGCTATTTGAAACAACTAACTCAACAACATTAATTCAGCATAATTCTGACTCTCATTTTCATATGCTGCATCATTCAAGTCAGTAGTTGCATCATCACTCATAACTGCATAAATCTTAGCACATGCATCACATGGTTCAATATCACAGCCAACACATATATCACAGGTAACAAAATCTAGAAAGTCAGCACCATCAAGGAATTCAGTATACATATCTACATAAGCATCATCAACCAACATCTCAATCACGTCAACATAGAAAACTGAATGCTCCTCTAGGGGATGTCTCATGGCATAAAAAATGTTAAACTGTACAATATCTTCGCCAAATTCCATAGAAAGGGTGCCAGTATGCACATCTATCTCAGTCTTGATTGTCTTAAGGAATGGTCTACCTAGAATCAATGAAGCGTGGTTTGTTGAAAACTCATCTTCCATGTCCAGAATGTAGAAATCTGCTCGGAAAATCAGCTCATTCACCCAAACTAACACATCTTCCAACACTCCTACAGGATGAGCAGTGGTTCTATTTGCTAACTGAATCACTATACCAGTGCGTTGTAAAATGCCAATGGTCAAAGACTTATAAACTGACATAGGCATGACATTAATAGAAGCACCCAAATCTAGCATTACAAATTCAAATATAGAATTGTCTATCATGCAAAGGATTGTGAAAGTTCTAGGATCTTTGTATTTCTATGCCATGCTTGGCTGAATTATTGCAAAAACTGTTAGTCATGGAAACCATCACCCAAGAGGGGGGTGAATTGGGTGATTACAAATTTTTAAAATAACTTTGAGAAATTATGCATTTTAATATTTTCAATCAACACATGCAGCGAAAAAGGTATAACTATTAGAGATTTCTCAAATACCACTTGGGCTATAGGATAAATCAAACAAATGAGCTAGACATTAAATTCAACTCAAGCATATATAATTAAAGCACAAATATAAAGGAGATAGAGTTGAGAGAAGTAAACACAGTATTTATCCTAGTTCGGCCACCAACCACTTGTGGCCTACGTCTAGTCCTCAAGTAAACCACCCGAGATTTTTCACTATCACTTCAAGCTTGAACAGGTGCTTGAAACCTTTACAAACTAGAGCACTAAACACACCTTGGGATACCTCACCTTTTGTGCTTGAGCCTCAACTTCAAGGGATACCTCACCCTCTTTACAACAAATCAAATGGAGATTGAATGATAAACTCTCACTAGAGTAGATTACACAAGTTGAAGCTCTATAATGCTCTTCAAGGATATCTCAAATATTTACAAAAATAGAGCACAAATGGATTAAAAGATTGATTCTTGGATTAGAGCAATAGAAATATGTTTCAAGTTGTTGAATAGCCATTAAAGATGACCCAAGACATGTATTTATAGAGTATTTGATCAAAGGAGCCGTTGGGTACAATTAATGGCAGCATTTAATGCCAAGAAAATAGTCGTTGCATGTTCCAGGGTCGTGTTATTCGAATAACACTTTTGTTATTCAAATAGATCCACTTATTGCGCACCAGGAAATGTTTTCTGGAACGTGTTATTCGAATAACACTTTGGTTATTCGAATAAATCACTAAAAATACATTCTGTAATGTTTTTTTTGGTGTTTTATTCGAATAAATATGTGGTTATTTGAATAAACCACTCTGGTTTCGAAAATTGACTTTAAAAGGTCATAACTTCTTCATTTCTTATCCGTTTAAAGCAAATGACCATTCATTAGAAAGATCTTTAAGTCTATTTTCAAATGAAATAAGTTTCACAAAAAAATTCAAAAGTATTTTGAAAGTTATGATCAAAAGAGTGACCAAAGGTCAACTTTTCAAAATTCAAACTTGACTATATTTCATAGTTTAAAGCAAATGGTCATAACTTCTTCATTTCTTATCCGCTTAAAGTAAATGACCACTCATTGGAAAGATATTTGAGTCTATTTTCATATGAAATAATTTCATAACAAAACTCAATGTATTTTGAAAGTTATGATCAAAATAGTAACCAAATATCAATTTTGCAAAATACAAACTTGGCTATTTTTCAAAGGTTTGAACTACCACCAAGACTAGCTTTCTAAAAATAGTTTGTTGGGCATTTAAATATGTGAAAACCATTTGTAAAGCTTTGAAAAATATATTTGAGATATCTATAAGGCTTCTTACATAATGACCCTAAGTCGTATAAGCTATACCATTTAATCTTCCTTTGGACTTGGTTTTTGACATGACTTTGTTGTTATCAAAACCTTCATGGAATAAAAATTCACATTCTCCTTGAGTTGAGCATAATTGAGATCTTTTGCTTTCTTGTTGCAATGCTCACTCTTGGTACTTGGATTATCCTACAAAGTATTACTCACTTAAACAAACATAGTTAGTCCAAATTCGTACTTCAATATCTTCATATGCATGATTCATAAATGTATAACTTTAGTTAGTCTAACATGCATATAAGACTTTCATAGACACATTTAAATAAGACATTTATCAATTACTAATAGATATGCTCTATATATGATGCAACAAAGAACACTTTGCATATTTTCATTTAAATAGAGCTAAATCTAATATTAATTCATTATAACTAATATAAAGCATTATTGGATATATTATATAAAGAATGCAATACATATCTCATTACATGATTGTTAAGTGAAATATAACTAGATAAAGTACATAATCATACATGATATAATATACCTCATTAAGCACATTTATGTAACATGATCGTTATCTTTTTGTAATGCATTTGTCATCATCAAAACTTAACACATTAAATCATTGGGGCAAAGACAATTCTACAATCTTCCCCTTTTTTATGATGACAAATCACCAAAGAAAAATATGTTGAGTAATATAAAAGAATAGATATTTGTTTAAGCATTTCAAACATTAAGCACAATGACATATTTTTCATTCCAATTTTCTCTCCCCCTATTTGACATCAACAAAAAGGCTTAGGAAGAAAAGATAATATTGTCTCTTCCCCTATAGTTAAAACTCATGTTGTCAAAAAAGGGTAGGATCATCAAAACTAAAAACTTCTTTAAGTTATTCAAAACATAACTATCTCCCCCTATTTGATTCCGCATATGATTCTAGAGAAAAGAGATGAAACAAGCATGCTTTCAAGTTATAAAAAATTATTCATGTAATGCTTGTCATATTTTGGTACATCAACATTTAGCATATGATAGTAATAAACTTAATAAATTATGTCTAGCATATAATATCTTGTATACCACATGATAAATAAATACCACTTGATATCACTTGTTAGGAGTGATAAAATATTCATGTAAGATCATGGAATTGAGGTTTTCAAATGAAAGATTATACAACTTGTCACATATCAAGCATGTCTCAATGAAAGAATAAAAAGATATGAAGTTTAAGAATGTTTACCTTCTTTCATTGATGGAGGGAAAGAGAATGAGAGATGGTTTTCGTTGACATGTTGATAGTATTAACAATAAAACACTTCATGTCAAACAAGGATGTAAGCCAAGATATATAAGCAACAATTTAAGAGCTAGCTCCCCCTCATTGAAACATAAGATGGATAAAGTGAAATATGTATGCCAAGACCATGTAAGCACATTACCATAAAGTAAAGCAAGGCAAAAGATGCTTATTCTAATCCATCAATCAAAAACCATTTTAAAACTTCTCCCCCTTTCAAAAAGAATTTTATAAGAGCACATTACATTGTCAAAAGCATTTTAGAAGGGTAGAGAGATTTTATATTAAAACCACACATTCATTGAGACAAATTAATCTAATTCAAAAGAACATAGGTACATCTCCTTGATGAAATATGCTATAGGGATCAAAGCATGTATAAAACTAACATCATCTACCCTATATGCAATGACAAAAAATGGCAAGTTAATATCCAATTAGGCACTTTGTCAAAGCTAAGCATATTTCTCATGTAAGGAAAGCATCTAATAAGTTAAGATCAATTTATCACCAAGTATCATATGCTTCATATAGAATATCACAATAACTTAGGGATAGAGATACTTATTGAGTTAGACAGAGAGTGATGCTTCTTTAGAATGTTCTTCGTTTATTGGTCCTTTGACTTTGAACTTTCTTCCATTGAGTATTTTATTCCATTGCACTTGAAGAAAGTCTTCTCATGTTCTTCTTCATTCAACTCTTCTCTTTATCCATTTATGCTTAACATTTCAATATTTGATAGTTATATTTGAAACACATAGAGAAACTTGCAAAGCTAACTCTAAAAGTTCTCTAAAACATAGGTTAGCATCTAATATCATTTAAGCTCATTTACAAGCATAATTTAGGTTGATAAATAATATAAAACTTGTACTACATTATCAACCATGCAATGTTAGTTCTAACAAGAACAAAAGAAGGATATATGCACTTGAATCCGAAAGCATAGTTTAATCATTTTCAAAGCAAGATTCAAGTTTATCAAGAAAACATGATCATCATCAAAACATATATAAGCATTTTGGGGCAAACAATGATCATGTATGACATGTAATTCAAGTAAGAAATTCTAGTATGCACACATGATTCAAGTTTCTTACATTGTAGTTCAAAGACAAGTTCAAGGCACAAAAAGAATCATTTACTTCTTGTTATTAAGATATGAACATATCAGGCAATTTCAAATAATAAGACATATAACTTTTAACTTTCCAATCTCTAAGAAAGTATATAGGACAATTAAGCATCAAAGAGAAATGATTGGAACTACTTATGAGCATGTGAATTTTCATATTTGAACAAAGAGAATTGGACATAAGCTCAAGAACAAAGATATTACCATAAAATAAGTCATTTCAAACAAGGAACATACTTATCCAGCATATAGAGATATTTTCAAGATATAAGGCTAGAAAAGCATAAAAAAAAGTCTCCATTTATCCAAAGATTACAAGTCCAAGTTTTATGAAGATAAGGAAGAGAGCTTGGAATTATTTTTGGTCTTTGTACTTGGAGCAACCACTTTCAAGATGCCAAAATCAACTCTTAGCCCTCAAGCACACTTATAACACACTTCAATTTTTGGTTTTTGGAACCCAAATTTTCTTAGATCCTTGTGTGTTAGTTTTTGACTATTAATCCATTAAGCTCTCATAAAGATCAATTTTTCCATAATAGGTAAATTGAGCACAACAAGTTAAATAACCAATTGTCACTAAGCACATAGCCGATAGCATGCTCACTTTCATGATATATAGACAATTTAAAGCATAACAAGCATAAATAGTCATAGAATACCCTATTATCAAGAAATATGTAAGGTGGTGAGTAAAGGGTGTATCCAGATGAACATAATCATGTGTTATATATAATATTTAACTTTTATTGTAACCTCCCAAATTTTATTTATTTTATAATAAATATTCATTTTCTAATATTTGTGATTTTTGAGAATTTTTTGAGATTTTTCTGAGAACGCGAAATATTTTAATATTATTCCTCATTTTACGTGTAAACTGAGCGGGCCTGGAAAAATGAGATATTTTTCCCAAGAACCTTGATCTGTGGAAACGTCGACGGGGGATCTTACTAAACCCAAGGCTAGACACGGTTTATGAGGTTTCATATTTTTTGAGAAATTTTAATAAATAAAATAATAAAACGCTATGTAAATTTTATCTATCAAATAAATTAATACTGACTTCTGTCGACTGTAGTAATTGTCCATTAGATAATAACATGTATTAAAAATCCTATCACATTATCTTAATGTAATATACTTTAAGTCTAATCAAACCTACTTTAATTTAAATTTAATGTATTTTAATCAAAGCTTCTTTGAGAAGCTTTGACCACCAAAAGACCATGATATGCTTGGCTTGTTGGGGAAGCCAAAAATTTCCCCCCTCTCTCCTCTTGTTGCAGCGGCAATGCCCTC
Source organism: Ormosia emarginata (assembly GCA_029884605.1). Taxonomy (NCBI): domain Eukaryota; kingdom Viridiplantae; phylum Streptophyta; class Magnoliopsida; order Fabales; family Fabaceae; genus Ormosia; species Ormosia emarginata. The sequence continues at coordinate 9,686,225 of JAQQTP010000074.1, forward strand.
CAAGGGAGGCAAATTAACCAATAATCACCTAAAATTAGATTTTTCCTACAACACTTTCTCTCTCTAACTTCATCTTTTTCACATTTCCTCTTCCTTCTCTCTTTTTCTCCTCTCTTCATACAAAATTTGCAGCCCCATTTACCAACCAATTTTCTTCACTTTTCTCTTCACCAAGACCATTTCTCTACTCACCTTAACCCCCTCTACCTTTCTTATTTAGAAATTTTCTTCAAAATCCAACCTTTCATCCATTGTCATCCAAGACAAAGCTTCAAGCTTTAAGGTAAAGTTTTTATTTTTCTTCTTCTTTCTCTTCATTTTCGTGCTCCATGGTCTCTTTGATGACCATGGATCTCTTCTCTTTCAACCCTTGATGTTGATTCATTGTCTTGAAATTCCTAGGGTTTTGGAAGCTCAAAACCAAACCTACCAAGGAGCATCTAGGAAGCCATTTTCGTGATTCTCCTTTAGGTAAGAGGGAGACTACTCACTTCAACCATTTTTGGTAGAGAGGGAACCTTTGTATGCTCACCTTGTTCTAGTGATCTTGTATGTTTATGTATTCTTGAATTGGATTAATGTTTGAATGGTGATCTTGGATGTGTTGAAATGCTTGATGGTGTTAGGGTTGTTAAATGAAAAATTTGGAGTTTCGTACCCTAATGCTATGTCACGGTTTTGATTAGAAATTTAGGGATATAAATTTGTTTTTGTATATAATGAAATGAAACATAGGTGATTAAATGTTGAATGGTGATATTAGAATTAATGAATGAAAAAATTGAGGGATTCCTACACTAGGATGTGATCACGGTTTTGGTTGAATTTTAGGAGATTGGAGTGATTTTGTGTAAACTAAAATTTAAGTAATTATATATGTTAAGAGACTAATGCATAATATGGAAGGAAATTGGAACTTGAAGACCTAAATGTGAGGCCACGATTTTAGAGAGAAAATTTTGAGGTAAAATGATACCTTGATGCATCCTTGAAGATTAAGAATTTAGAGACATGCATAATCCATAATCAAGTGGAATAATTAAATTGAGTAATAACTCTTGAGAGTGTTACGGTTGTGAAGGGTTACTTAACCTAAAAATTGTCATAATTGACCTAAGTTAAAGACTTTGAGAATAGGGACTTGTGATAGTAGATGAACCCTAAATACATATTGATGTTGGGGATTGATTCTATGTTGTTGTGATTTCCTATGTGGGACTAAGCAATTGATAATATGTATTTGATGATGAATATATATATATATGCCATTGTGAGATGCTTATGATGAATGCATCATTGATAAACATGTATGATGTACATTGTGTCATCATGCATATGTGTTGTCTGTTGGGCATTGTTGGAAAGGCTATGTATGCCTAGGAGTTTGAGTAACACCTATGTGCGGGTGCGAATAGACTAAGCGTAGGGTTATAGTAGTTGGCCCTGGGGGCGTCGAGGTGCGGGTGTCTCACAATGGGCAGTGGTAGCTCCACTAGGGCTGTGGGATAGACCGATGCAAACACACCGATGATCCGGACTGAGACGTTGTCCTATATTGCGATCAACTATTGAGGTGCCATGTATAAGCCGTATTGTGCAAATGTTTTTATGAGATGAGCACACTAATTATTTTGGCTAACGAGATACTGGTATAACTCCTTGATCATTCACTCTGAAAATGTTTATATCTAGCTCTATGGAGTAGGAATTTTAGTACCATTTGCATTGTGAATTATCAGTCTCATAATTCATTGAACATGATATCTATTATTGTGAAAGTTATCTGTTATTATTACTGCAATAACTATTCAATTGCTTGAACTGTTAAATATTAGATACATTGTTGCTGTCTACCTGTTATTGATGATGTTTACTGTTATTTATTATTGTTTTACTTTTACCGTAAATTTTAATTATCCTTGTATTTATATGTGGGTGTCCAGCGCCGTTTCGTTTTCTTGCTGCCATTTTGGTATTGAAAGCTGGGTGTCTCACCTCTTTCTATATTTCAATACTTTTTGTTTATTTATATGATTCTGAGAAGATGTTCGTGAGGAAGATGTAATACCTTCCTCAGGGTATCACATTTCTGACTCCCAACTCATAATCTGTAAAGAAGTTCATAAAAGATTTGAGTTATAAAAGGTGAGTTTTAAAATTTCTTATTACGAAAACATAAACTTGCTGAAATCCATAAGTATTACTGAAAATATAATTAAACTAATTAATATACAATATTGACACTAATTAATATTTAACAATTTAAAGAGAAATATAAAACTAACAGACTCTGTTTTTAACAGTAGCAAACCCCATCACAGGTCTAACTTAATAGCACGATATAACACTAACGGTAAAACTTAACATACTTATTCTTTCTTGTATCCATCTTGATGCATCACACATCTGTTCCTTGTTCACACTGCACACTATCGAATTCTGAATGGCTACTCCTCAATGTTGTCACCAATCTCAGAATATCTGCCACCCATTATGTCTAAGACAACTCGTTCCATCTATTATATAATTTGTACAACATAAGCCCAACCAAACAATATAACAAAGAGGTGAGATCACCTACGTCAATACCAACATGGTAGCACAGAGATAATACAAATAGCATACCATACAGATATATCATATCATAATTCCAATTAACATTATTTATTGTAACAGATACAATAACTAATAATCACCATCATGCCATTGACAATATTATCATCACACAATAATTACCATAATGCCACCACATTATTATCATCATCATCATCCAAGTATTTCAATAGTTCAATTATCATAACCAATACTCAATAATGATGCATATGTTATGCATGTGCACATAGACTCAATGTCCTACTCCATGGAGGTTTTCATAATTTCGAGAAGAATGCTCTGTTAATTGCCAGCCTTAGCCCAAAGACAATCTTCCAGATTAGCCCACAGACAATGCCCAGCCTTAGCCCACAGACAATTGTCCAGCTTTCGAAAAGAATCGTGTTCTTGTCAGGTATCGTCAATGCGTTGCAATGGACTGCATCGCCAAGTGGCATATGGTCCAGCCTTAGCCCATAGACAGATATCCACTGGTCGACCGTCGTGCCTTGACGCCCCCAAGATCCATCACAGACCTCACTATCAATTCACATTCTCTTTTCAACCACAAGGGTCCCAATAGCATCAGCTATCAATTTTTGTTCAATTCAAAATCATCATATGCCTCAATGCATATCTTTCCAATGCATGTTCAATGCACCAATGCCAATCACAGGCAAAATTCCTTATTTCCAATGCATGTTCAATGCACCAATGCCAATCATAGGCAAAATTCACACTTTCATATTCAGGGTCCACACATTGGCCCATTCTCAGTTTTAATTTCATTATCTCATAATCAAGGTCCACACACTGGCCCAACAGTAATCATACTGTATATTTAATCGCAAAATCATGTTATCGCGTTTCCATAGTCATAAAACACTTTTGTCATGTTTTCACAATCGCACAACATTTCTGTTACATTTTTTACAATTTTGCAACGTTTTCCGTTGTGTTTTAAAATCACGTAGTGATTTTTCAACATTTTCATTAATCATGATTTTTCAACAATATCTTAAACGCGTAAAAATATTTAAACGCTTTCCAAATTGCGTAGAAATATTTCAACATTTTTCAAATCGCGTGGAAATATTTAAACGTTTTTCAAATCGCGTAGCTTAAAAATCACGTTTTTAAGTTACGTAAATCATTTTCACCATTTTTCCATTACGAAAAATATTTCTCAACCTTCAAAAATTCCATTTCAACCTTTCTTAAAATAATATGACTACTCACATTATTTTCCACATTTTCTTACTCAAGAAAATCTTTTTCACAATATATTCCACAAATTCACAATTTCATTGAATTAAATCAATGTTTCTAACTTTAAAATTACTAACGCTCTCAAAAACCTAAAGGATGAGTTACACGTTAGAAAATATCAAATCACCATTATATTCTCTATTTTTCTCAAATAAATTCTAAAATCAATTCTCTTCAAAATAAATTGAGGTTCAAACACTTTGAACCTCTTTTTTTTTTATCTTTCATAAACGAAATTTATATTTTTCAAGTGATAAAACACTCTGATTTCCTTTTCAAAATCCTTGTACTAAATCAAATTATATTTCCACTTAGAAAACCGCTTTGTTTCATAAAACCAAAGCATTTACAAATCTTCAAAACCGTGGTACATGGTTATTTAAATCATCAAATATTTTTCCTTCTAAGTCAATATGGTTTTACGCAAACAAAACCATTAAAAATTCCTTAACAAAACCGTGAGACTCATGGTCTTTAAAATCAAATCATTTGTTCATTTTCATTTTTCACTTTCTTTGCAAATCCTTAAAATCATCAACTCATTGCTCTTTTCATTTAAAACTCATGATTTGTAAAATACTTAAAATATTCTTATTAAAAATGTCCTTGAGTTCCATTAAATTCCATTCTTGTTTTTACACAAATAACTCAATAAAAATTCTTCTCAAAACCGTGAACACCACTTCTTGAAAAACAAACCCTTTGTTTATTTTCTTTGTTTTTCTAATCATCCAATTTTATCATTCATGAAAATATTAATTTATGAACACCTATTTTGAGGTGTCTTGGCCGAAATCCTCTTGGTCTTTGGAACCAAAAATCAATTTCCTTTCCTTCATCAAATCATGACATACAAATACATAGTCAACATATATATCACAAGCATGCTATAATCAAAGCAAATAAATCATGCAAATCATACCAAGCATAGGCAAATAATCAAAGCACATAAACACCCACAAATTATTACATGACCATGGATATGAATCCTCACATAGATTCACCATCTATCAAATACCAAACCATCTCTCGCCACCATACTTGGTTGATGAGATGAATCTCCCTCTTACCTCTTGAAGAACCTCAAAAGCTCCTTGTTTTGCTTCCTTTTCCAAGTCCTTCACCACCAAGGGCTTCTCAAATACAAAACAAAACACACACATAATTAGTGTATAAGACTTGAATAAGAAAAAAATGGATATGAATCATGGTTAAAACCTTGAAAATCAAAAGAAAAGTGAAGATTAACAAACTTCACCAATAAAGCTTCAATCTTTAGCTTGAAGAATAAGGTTGAAGATGGATGATTTAGAGAAAATCTCCAACATGAAAGTTGCTTAGAATAAGGTAATGATTCAAGAAATATGGTAGGTTGAAATTGTTCAGTGATGAAAGGCATACTTAGGGTGCTTGGCCGAAACCACCATATAGAAGAAGGAGAGAAAATTTTCTAAGAGCTTTAGGTTTTTGGAAATGATCAATAATGATCAAGAATGAGTAATAATGGTCATGAAACACTTTCCTATGGTCTTAAGCTTCCAAAAACTGTCCCCCCCTTCATGCATTCTCTTAAGAGTGCAAAATGATCAATAATGATACATATTGACCAAGACAAGTAATAATGGTATTCAAACTTTTGGTTTAGCTTCATAAGAAACACAAAAGCCGTCCCCCCTCCATGCATTATGCATTCATAAAGTTGTCATCTTTTCTAGCCACCATTTAGAGCCATTTAAGCCATTGATTAGATCAATGGTTAAGATTAAGCTAGACTTTTGATTAGAAGACTTAATCTAGGCCATTAGATCTTTCCTCCTTGAAATTCTAGCCATTAGATCCATCTCCAAAATGAAGGGTCAAGATTACTCCTTCTTACTTTCAATCCAAGGGTCATAATTAGTCATAGCCATTTTAGAAGGCCAAATCTCCACCATTGATTAAATCCAAATCCAATGGTTATAAATGATCCATCTCCACCATTGATTAAATCCAAATCCAACGGTCATAAATGGTCCTAGCCACTTTGTAAGACCAAATCTCCACCCTTGATTAATTCTTCATCCAATTGGTTATAAATGGTCATAGCTATTTTATTAGACCGATTCTACACCGTTTATTAAATCGACCGTTGATATCAAAGTCTTAAAAAATTAAACTTGTTTCCTATTGGTCCATCAAAAAGTTGTCATAACCACTAATGTTGACTTAACAGTATAATTTCTATTTTTATCTGCTAAAACCCCACGAAAGAATATATTTACTGTTTTTTTATCGCCTGATAATTAAATACAGTACAAAACACAGTACAAGAAATTTTCTAAAATTGTTTTTCGGATTCAGGTTTAGTAAGATCCCTTGTCTCTGTCTCAACAGTACAAATTTTTTTATGTGTAAAAATTTTTTCACTTTGCAGGACCCACCTGGGCCCACGTAAGGCCACCCTAGGCCCATAGACAGCCCAAAAACAATAAGAGAAATATAAAAATTTATAATCATCCATAAAAATCACAAATATTAGAAAACGTATGAAAATTAAGTCAGATTGTTAAAAAAATTGACATTCAAGAGAAATAAATACATAAAGATTTTGCCCGACCCGAAAATTATAATTTTCTTGACACGGAGTAAATCACTCAAAACAATCAAATACGCTGACGGAATAATCAAAATAATTTTACAGTATACAGAAATCACTAAACAGTAGAATTCTGCTAACTGTCAAAATTACTATCTAATAGATAGGAAATTTGGGGTGTTACAATACTCCCCCTCTAAAAGGAAGTTTCGTCCTCGAAACTTGATAAACTTGATTTCACACCCTCAGAATAAATATGAATAATGCTCTTTTATCTTTTCTTCCAATTCCCATGTTGCTTCTCCACTTACATCATTCCAAACTATTTTAACAAATAAAATCTCTTTGCCTCACGTTCAACTTCTCCTGATCAAACAAATATCTCATGTAACTTCAATTTCCTTGAAACATACACTACAACTCTTCTATTCTGCATAAGCACATATCTTAAACTTCGATGTAATGCGTCACTGTTTACCTCTAATGGTTCACTGGAATTAGACAGAACTAATACCAAATAAGTAATCAAACACATTTTAACCTTTAACGGATCAATCGCAATTCGTTCCTTAGAATTATGAAAGCCAAAAATTGAACTTCATCAAACTAGAATTCACATCTCAACAACTTAGCATATAACCACTTCTCTTCTAGAACTTGGAAAATCACACTGAGTTGTTCAGTATGTTCCTCATAATTTCGAGAATAGATCAGAATGTCGTCAACAAAGAAATAATGACAATTCTGTCTAAATAAGGACGAAAAATTCTACTCACCTAATCCATGGATATTGCGAAAACATTTGCCACTCCGAACAACGTCACTTGAAATTTCCTTGTCCTTGTATCGCTTCATTCTCCTGCCTTTACTTTTAACAGGAAGTATCTCACACATCGCGTCCTCTTTCAATAACACTGTACCAGATACTATGACATGGATTTGAATAGGAATATCCTTTCTTGCAAAATATTCTTTCTAGCAAATTGCGATACATGACAAACATTGTGAAAGATAGCAAACTATTTGATATGTTACCAGACATATCCAACAAAGAATTTGATATTGCCTGATTTTCAGGAATGAATTTTCTGGATTATTAACACTTTATTGAGACAATCTTATCGGATATGGTCGAAAAATAACCAGTCCGTTTCAAAGATCAAATCTATTTATGAAAGAAATAAACATATCAAACTAACACAAAAATTTGATCTATAACAATAATTTGAATAACATGAATAGCACGATAGGCTAGTAATAGAAATGGAAGTAAACAAGTCAGAAGATCACGAAGACACAGATAATACCAACATATAATTGATCTACTCAATCATATGTCTTAAAGAATAGGTTAAAGAATCACCTTCTGCGGCATAGTCTCCCCTGTTTAGGTCTTCAGCTCAGAACACTCCCGTTCCATTCAGAGTAACAACTTTCCCTACTATCCCAGATTTTACTAACAGAAAACTCTGTTTTCAATGAAACACAATCTCTGGAAATGTGTCCAAACTTTTCGCACTTAAAACAAATTGTTTCCTTGAACATACAATCCTTCATTAAGTGCCCTTTTTTCCACATCTCTTACATAACAGTAAAGACATCACGATCCAACTGGGTTTACTGTTACAAACACTACCTCTACACGTTTACTACTCTTGCTGATTTCCAAATAATCGTAGATATGTTTTCCGTTGAAATCAATTACTTTCCTAATATCCCTCCTTTAGAATACCCAATTCCAAAATTACAAAATCTTGTATTTCAAAACTGATTCTCTTTCATCAGATTCTGAACCTCAACTTTCAGTTTCCGCTGTTCAGCGATCCTCTGTTCCTGTTGTACTATCACGTTAGTTATCTTCCACATTGCTCCCATAGTTGCAACTGTATTCTTAGTGTCACGTTCTGCTTTCACCCACGTACGTCTACCACGAGCCATTTCCTTTCTTCAAAGACGAACGAATCAAAATAAAATGGATCTGATATCCATTTTAAACAACCATGTTTCCTTTCAAAAAACAAAAACACACAGAGAACACAACACATGCAAAATAGACCTAACCACAAACCCCAAAAGACTCAAACTGTGCTCTGATACCAACTAATGTAACACCCTCCTCAGGGTATCACATTTCTGACTCCCAACTTATAATCTGTAAAGAAGTTCATAAAAGGTTTGAGTTATAAAAGATGAGTTTTAAAATTTCTTATTACGAAAACATAAACTTGCTGAAATCCATAAGTATTACTGAAAATATAATTAAACTAATTAATATACAATATTGACACTAATTAATATTTAACAATTTAAAGAGAAATATAAAACTAACAGACTCTGTTTTTTACAGTAGCAAACCCCATCACAGGTCTAACTTAATAGCACGATATAACACTAACGGTAAAACTTAACATACTTATTCTTTCTTGTATCCATCTTGATGCATCACACATCTGTTCCTTGTTCACACTGCACACTATCGAATTCTGAATGGCTACTCCTCAATGTTGTCACCAATCTCAGAATATCTGCCACCCATTATGTCTAAGACAACTCGTTCCATCTATTATATAATTTGTACAACATAAGCCCAACCAAACAATATAACAAAGAAGTGAGATCACCTACGCCAATACCAACATGGTAGCACAGAGATAATACAAATAGCATACCATACAGATATATCATATCATAATTCCAATTAACATTATTTATTGTAACAGATACAATAACTAATAATCACCATCATGCCATTGACAATATTATCATCACACAATAATTACCATAATGCCACCACATTATTATCATCATCATCATCCAAGTATTTCAATAGTTCAATTATCATAACCAATACTCAATAATGATGCATATGTTATGCATGTGCACATAGACTCAATGTCCTACTCCATGGAGGTTTTCACAATTTCGAGAAGAATGCTCTGTTAATTGCCAGCCTTAGCCCAAAGACAATCTTCCAGATTAGCCCACAGACAATGCCCAGCCTTAGCCCACAGATAATTGTCCAGCTTTCGAAAAGAATCGTGTTCTTGTCGGGTATCGTCAATGCGTTGCAATGGACTGCATCGCCAAGTGGCATATGGTCCAGCCTTAGCCCATAGACAGATATCCACTGGTCGACCGTCGTGCCTTGACGCCCCCAAGATCCATCACAGACCTCACTATCAATTCACATTCTCTTTTCAACCACAAGGGTCCCAATAGCATCAGCTATCAATTTTTGTTCAATTCAAAATCATCATATGCCTCAATGCATATCTTTCCAATGCATGTTCAATGCACCAATGCCAATCACAGGCAAAATTCCTTATTTCCAATGCATGTTCAATGCACCAATGCCAATCATAGGCAAAATTCACACTTTCATATTCAGGGTCCACACATTGGCCCATTCTCAGTTTTAATTTCATTATCTCATAATCAAGGTCCACACACTGGCCCAACAGTAATCATATTGTATATTTAATCGCAAAATCATGTTATCGCGTTTCCATAGTCATAAAACACTTTTGTCATGTTTTCACAATCGCACAACATTTCTGTTACATTTTTTACAATTTTGCAACGTTTTCCGTTGTGTTTTAAAATCACGTAGTGATTTTTCAACATTTTCATTAATCATGATTTTTCAACAATATCTTAAACGCGTAAAAATATTTAAACGCTTTCCAAATTGCGTAGAAATATTTCAACATTTTTCAAATCGCGTGGAAATATTTAAACGTTTTTCAAATTGCGTAGCTTAAAAATCACATTTTTAAGTTACGTAAATCATTTTCACCATTTTTCCATTACAAAAAATATTTCTCAACCTTCAAAAATTCCATTTCAATCTTTCTCAAAATAATATGACTACTCACATTATTTTCCACATTTTCTTACTCAAGAAAATCTTTTTCACAATATATTCCACAAATTCACAATTCTATTGAATTAAATCAATGTTTCTAACTTTAAAATTACTAACGCTCTCAAAAACCTAAAGGATGAGTTACACGTTAGAAAATATCAAATCACCATTATATTCTCCATTTTTCTCAAATAAATTCTAAAATCAATTCTCTTCAAAATAAATTGAGGTTCAAACACTTTCAACCTCTTTTTTTTTGTCTTTCATAAACAAAATTTCTATTTTTCAAGTGATAAAACACTCTGATTCCCTTTCCAAAATCCTTGTACTATATCAAATTATATTTCCACTTAGAAAACCACTTTGTTTCATAAAACCAAAGCATTTACAAATCTTCAAAACCGTGGTACATGGTTATTTAAACCATCAAATATTTTTCCTTCTAAGTCAATATGGTTTTACGCAACAAAACCATTAAAAATTCCTTAACAAAACCGTGAGACTCATGGTCTTTAAAATCAAATCATTTGTTCATTTTCATTTTTCACTTTCTTTGCAAATCCTTAAAATCATCAACTCATTGCTCTTTTCATTTAAAACTCATGATTTGTAAAATACTTAAAATATTCTTATTCAAAAATGTCCTTGAGTTCCATTAAATTCCATTCTTGTTTATACACAAATAAATCAATAAAAATTCTTCTCAAAACCGTGAACACTACTTCTTGAAAAACAAACCCTTTGTTTTTTTTCCTTGTTTTTCTAATCATCCAATTTTATCATTCATGAAAATATTAATTTTTGAACACCTATTTTGAGGTGTCTTGGCCGAAATCCTCTTGGTCTTTGGAACCAAAAATCAATTTCCTTTCCTTCATCAAATCATGACATACAAATACATATTCAACATATATATCACAAGCATGCCATAATCAAAGCAAATAAATCATGCAAATCATACCAAGCATAGGCAAATAATCAAAGCACATAAACACCCACAAATTATTACATGACCATGGATATGAATCCTTACATGGATTCACCATCCATCAAATACCAAACCATCTCTCACCACCATACTTGATTGGTGAGATGAATCTCCCTCTTACCTCTTGAAGAACTTCAAAAGCTCCTTGTTTTGCTTCTTTTTCTAAGTCCTTCACCACCAAGGGCTTCTCAAATACAAAACAAAACACACACATAATTAATATATAAGACTTGAATAAGAAAACCATGGATATGAATCATAGTTAGAACCTTGAAAATCAAAAGGAAAGTGAAGATTAACAAACTTCATCGATAAAGCTTCAATCTTTTGCTTGAAGAACAAGGTTGAAGATGGATGATTTAGAGAAAATCTCCAACATGAAAGTTGCTAAGGTAAGGATTCAAGAAATATGGTTAGTTAAAATTGTTCAGTGATGGAAGGCATACTTAGGGTGCTTGGCCGAAACCACCATAAAGAAGAAGGAGAAAAAATTTTCTAAGAGCTTTAGGTTTTTGGAAATGATCAAGAATGAGTAATAATGGTCATGAAACATTTTCCTATGGTCTTAAGCCTCCAAAAACCGTCCCCCCTTCATGCATTCTCTTAAGAGTGCAAAATGATCAACAATGATGCATATTGACCAAGACAAGTAATAATGGTATTCAAACTTTTGGTTTAGCTTCATAAGAAACACAAAAACCGTCCCCCATCCATGCATTATGCATTTATAAAGTTGTCATCTTTTCTAGCCACCATTTAGAGCCATTTAAGCCATTGATTAGATCAATGGTTAAGATTATGGTAGGCTTTTGATTAGAAGACTTAATCTAGGCCATTAGATCTTTCCTCCTTGAAATTCTAGCCATTAGATCCATCTCCAAAATGAAGGGTCAAGATTACTCCTTCTTACTTTCAATCCAAGGGTCATAATTAGTCCTAGCCATTTTAGAAGGCCAAATCTCCACCATTGATTAAATCCAAATCCAATGGTTATAAATGATCCATCTCCACCATTGATTAAATCCAAATCCAACGGTCACAAATGATCCTAGCCACTTTGTAAGACCAAATCTCTACCCTTGATTAATTCTTCATCCAATGGTTATAAATGGTCATAGCCATTTTATGAGACCGATTCTACACCATTGATTAAATCAATGGTTGATATCAAAGTCTTAAAAAATTAAACTTGCTTCCTATTGGTCCGTCAAAAAGTTGTCATAACCACTAATGTTGACTTAACAGTATAATTTCTATTTTTATCTGCTAAAACCCCACGAAAGAATATATTTACTATATTTTTATCGCCTGATAATTAAATACAGTACAAAACACAGTACAAAAAATTTTCTAAAACTGTTTTCTGGATTCAAGTTTAGTAAGATCCCCTGTCTCCATCTCAACAGTACAAATTTTTCTATGCGTAGAAAAATTTTCACTGTGCGGGACCCACCTGGGCCCACGTAAGGCCACCCTGGGCCCACGAACAACCCAAAAACAATCAGAGAAATATAAAAATTTATAATCATCCATAAAAATCACAAATATTAGAAAACGTATGAAAATCAAGTCAGATTGTTAAAAATAATTAACAGTCAAGAGAAATAAATACATAAAGATCTTACCCGGCCCGAAAATTATAATTTTCCTGACATGGAATAAATCACTCAAAACAATCAAATACGCTGACAGAATAATCAAAATAATTTTACAGTACACAGAAATCACTAAACAGTAGAATTCTGTTAACTGTCAAAATTACTGTCTATTAGATAGGAAATTTTGGGTGTTACAGAAGAGAAGGAAACAACAGAGTTTCCGGATTTCTGGCCGCACTACGACTAGAGCTGTCAAGGATGTCATCACGCCCATGTCGCTTTTTGGGGTACGTGAAGTTGACCTTTCATGGGGGACCCGATTGCTGGCACTTGCATGTGGAGACAGACCGATGTGTCTATCGCGGGGAGCTGATGGTGTCTTTGGCTTGGGATCGTTATGACGCCCCTATTTTTGATTTCTCTGCTTTCGTTATTTTGGACTTTTACCTACCCGTGAGGGACATGTGGACTGATATGTTCTACACCCCTTAAGAGGATTCTTTCCTCTCCACTGCTCAGGCTTCTACTCGAAATTCGGTCGCCCCGATGGCTATTTCATCAGAGGATGAGGACCCTAAGGAGGACCTGACTACGGTCCCTTCTCGTCAGTCTTAGGGGCTGATACTATAGATGGCTACTGAAGGCTAACCATTATCTTTTTGGGGAAGCCTAATGTTTTGCTAGTTCATGGGTGTAAATTTGTACTATCTTGGGTGGGTAAAACCTTTACTTTTTGTATATTTTGTGATATAACTAAACAGGCTGATGGATATAATATACATATATTGTGAATGTATGATTATAAATTCTGTTTCGATTCTATCGCATTAGTAATTATTATTATCTCCTTACTGTTATATTATACAAAAAAAAAATGCGTACAGACATTTCAATACTCGATTATTTTATCATCCAAGAATACAAACTATTTAATCTTATGTTAATAATGAACCAGGTCTTAATTAATTGCTGTAAATATTATTTTTCACAAATTTATTTCGTGTCTTTAGTATTATGATGTGACGTTCCTTCTTCACGGTATTAAGTGTAACACCCCAAACTCTCTATTTAATAGACAGTAATTTTGACAGTTAACAGAATTCTACTATTTAGTGATTTCTGTGTGCTGTAAAATTATTTTGAATATTCTGTCTGTATATTTGATCGTTCTGTGTGATTTACTCCATGTCAGGAAAATAATAATTTTCGGGCCAAAAAATTTTTATGTAATTTAATTATTACTAAAAAGTCTTAATTATTTTACGTAATCTGATTTGATATTTGTGAATTTTCTAATTTTTATGATTTTGTGGATGATTATGAAATTTTTTTTACTATTTGTGGGCCCAGGGGTGTATGTGGGCCTAGGTGGCCATGCGTGGGCCCAGGTGGGTCCAGCAAAGTGAAAAATTTTCTACGCATAGAAAATTTTTTACTGTTGAGATGGAGGCAGGGGATCTTACTAAACCTGAATCTAGAAATAGTTTTTTAAATTTTCTTTTACTGTGTTTGCACTGTATTTATTTATCGGACAATAAAAAGGATGATAAAAATACAGTAAAAATATTATTCGTAGGATAATAGCGGATAAAAATAAATATTATACTGTTAAATCAATATTGGTGGTTTGGATATCCACCATCGATTTAATCAACGTTAGAGACTTGATCTTGATTTCATCAACGGTGGAGATTTAATTTTAAAAGTGAATAGGATCATTTATAACAGTTAGATGGAAATTAGATTAAGGGTGGAGATTTAATCTTATAAAATGGCAAGGACCATTTATGACCGTTGGATGTGGATTTAATCTATGGTGGGGATTTGGTCTTGTAAAGTAACAAGGATCATTTATGACCATTGGATGAAGATTTAATCAATGGTGAAGATTTAGTCTTAAAAAGTGACAAAGACCATTTATGACCATTGGATGTAAAGTAAGAAGGAGTGATCTTGACTCTTCATTTTGGAGACACATCTAAGGGCTAGGATTTAAAGGAGAAAGATCCAATGGCCTATATTAAGTCTTCTAATCTAAAGCTACACCTAAAGTCTACCTTAATCCTAACCATTGAACTAATCAATGGTTAGGAATGCTACAAATAATGATGGCTAGGAGATTTGTCACATTTGAAGAGTGCATGGAGGGGGGGAGTGGACGGTTTTGGAGGCTTAAGACAATAGCCAAGTTTCAAGACACCAATTATATCTCAATCTTGGTCATTATTGCATGTTTCAAGAAAGCTAACTTAGCAAAATTTCTCTCCATTCTCTCCATGCAAGTTTCGGCTATGTGTTGAATTAGAAGACCAAATAATTCATTTCTACACTTCACATTATCACATCTTCATCTTTTACTCAAGTTTCAAGAAGCCAACAAAAGAAAACTCCATTCTCCCTCCCTAAGAACACCATTCGGCCAAGCACTCCAAATTCCTCTTCTATCACTCTTTAATTTCAAACAACTATACTTCTTGAATCTCTACCTCATTCTAAGACACTTTGTAGTTTGGAGCAAGTTCTAAATCTTCCATCTTGAAGGACTTTTTCCAAGAGCAAGTTCTAGGGTTTTTATTGGTGAAGAGTAAGGAAATTTCATTTCTTTTCTTCTTTTTCATGTTCTAAACCATGTTTGATCCATGGTTCTTCTTATTCAAGCTTGATATACTAATTTTCTTGTGTTTGTTTCATGTTTAAGAAACTTGTGTTGGTGGAGATCTTGTTCAAAATACAAAGCAAGGAACTTTTGAGGATCTTCAAGAGGTAAGAGGGAGATCCATCTCACCAACCAAGTATGGTGGTGAGGGATGTGTTTTCTATTTGGTGGTTGATAAATCCATGTGAGGATTCATATCCATGTTTATGTAATAATTTGTATGTGTTTATGTGCTTTGGTTATTTCCTTATGTTTGATATGATTATGCTTGGTTTTATTGCTTGTGTGATATGCTTATAATATGCATGATGATGTATGTTAAATATATTATGATGGATGTATGTTAAAATAACCAATTTTGGCTCCAAAAGCCATGGAGGAGGTCACGGTTTTGGGCTTCCAAAACTAGGGTTTTTATTGAAATTTTTCAAGAACAATGGAGTTAATTTTTAGTCCTTGAACTAAAGCAAATTTCGGCTAAGACACCAACAAATTTGGTGTTCACAAAATTTATATTTTCATGAATGATAAAATTGAATGATTTGGGAAGTAAGGAAAATAAACAAAAGGGTTTGTTTTACAAAAATAATGCACACAGTTTTTGAGTTATATTTTTATTAATTTATTTTGTATAGAAACAAGAATGGAACTTAGATGATTTACAAGAAAAATATTTGATAGTTTCAAAGGCCATATATAAGGTTTTGACAATTTAGAAGAAATGTTTGATGTTATGAAATACAAGAATTTTCATATGAAGATTTTGGAAAGGGAATTAGATTTTTGGTCAATTAAGCGAAGTGGAATTTTCATAAATAAAAGAAAAAAAGAGGTTGAAAGTGTTTGAACCCCAAATTATTTTAAAGATAATTAATTTTTAGAAGTAATTTAGAAATATAAAAGGAAATGTCTGTAACTTAAATTTTACTAAGGTAGAACTTATTTCTTAAGTTTTGGAAAACATTAGGAAATCTAAAGTTAGAAACAGTAATTAAATTAACTAAATGTGATTTTGTAAGATTAAATCAATAAAATGTGATTTTGAGAAAATATATTACGGAAAAGATTTTTTGAGTAAGAATAGGAAGGGAATAAAGTAGGAAATTATATTATTGTAAGAAAAGCCCAAAATAATATTTTTAAAGTTAAGAAATATTTTACGAAGTGTAAAAATGGTGAAAAACAAATTACATAACTAAAAACGTAATTTTTAAAGTTACGCGATTTGAAAAACGTTAAAATATTTTTACGTGATTGGTAAAATGTTTAAATATTTTACACGATCGAAATGTTGTAGAAAAATCGCTATGCGATTTAAAAACGAAAGAATATTTTTACGCGATTTAGAATACAGTAGAAAATTGTTATGCGATTTTTAAACGTAACAGAAAATTATTACAAATTGTTGTTTACGTAACAAAATATCACGTGACTGTAAAAACGTGACAAAAATATTTCGCAAATGAGAAAAATGTGATAATGTGATTTCGCTGTTAATTATACAGTAAACTTTACAGTTAAAATCAGTATATGAATACTGTACAAGAAATTGAGACGTTTGCTGTAATTGGCATTAATACAATTTACGAACATGAAACAGTATTTTCACCTGGTATGAGAAATTATGTGATTTACCTTTGGTTGGTAATTGGTGCATTACACATGCATTGAAAATGGTCCAATGGACTGTATATGGCTAATTGCCTAGGCGAAACGTACACCTCTTGAGTGGGTGCGATACGCGTAGTGTAGGTCACTTGTTGACCTTAGGGGCATCGGGGTGCGGGTTGCTCGCAATGGGCAGTTGGTAGCTCTTCTGTACCGTGGGTTAGACCGATGCAACACATCGATGATCTGGACCGAGGTACTATTCTTAATCGAGATCTGACAAAGACTGTCGTGTATGTGCTAGATGTGCAAGATATAATTATAGCACTTGGTCTGAGGCACGTAGTACTGGCAGATCTTTTCGATCAATTTTTTCGACTTGAGTTTAGCTCCATGGAGTAGGAAATCGAGTCTATGTGTTCATGTATTAACATAAATGCTTACATCTGTGAGATATAATAGCTGTGAAATATTGATTATGACAATTGTATTTTTTTAAAATATCTTCTTAGTGTAGATGGCATTTCTTGTAATTATTAAATGTTAATTTTGATTGATAATATGTTGATGCCATATGTGTAATATGACGTGTTTATATGGTATGCTGTTATGCTATCTCTGTGCTACCATACTGGTATTGGCGTAGGTGATCTCACCTCTTTGTATGTATATTTCTATATTATAATTATAATTGGGCGAAGACATTGAGAAAGAAACGGTACAAGAAGGAGAAGAGGAACTACTTCTCACGTCTGGGAACGCAGAATTTTGACAGTATGACGTCAAGAGCTAGTTTCTTCGGCTATGTACGTCTACAATTTCACGGAGGAGCTAGAGAATGGAGAACAAGTCCCGATGAGCGAGGACTTATTTACGAGGGGTATTTGACTGTTAGCATTAGTAGGTTGTTTCGCGGGGATCCATTTTTTTGTGTGACTATTTTTGTTCATGTTGAATTTCCTTTGCACATCAGGCGACATAGGGATACTAGAAATTATGTCCCAACGGAAATCACCATAGTATCGTCAGCCTGGACACCTGTCTGTAGGGCTACTCGTCATAACGGATTCCTATCTGTTGAGAAACCCGAGAAGGACCCGTCTGAGGGGTCTGCTACTTAGTTAAACTTGGGCAAGTTTGAACTCTGATATAAACATATGTGTATAATTATTTAAGTGTGTTTGTAATTTTGAGACATGGTCTATATATAAATAATCCTGACAGCACTTTTGTAATATGTATATGATGTAAATTATGAGTGATGATGTATAATAGTTTTATTTTTCGCTAAGTTTATTTTATTGTTATCAAAGAAGAAAGAAAAAAAAATTTACAACTCGTATTTTTATCACAACTTCACCTTTTATGACTTTGAGGGTATTTGGGTAATTAAATAACATATATGTGGCACACTACGGTGGGTGTTACATGAAGAAAAAGGGGCGTTACATTTACCAAGTACACATGATTTTATTCTTTACCTAGGGCTTGCAAGGAATATACCTCATATTCATTGTTTTTTTAAGTGAATGTACATAAGTGGTAAAAGCATTTGATACCTTGGCCTTGGTAATCACAGAAACTATTTTCCTTACCCATTGCTTCTCTTTTGGTGTTTTGTACTTTGCAAGTTCCACATTTTGTACTTGAGAAGCTTTGGTTGAAGTCATCTTCCTTCTTTGACCAAAACTTCTACCATTGGGCTTTGGAAGCATTATCCTTGATGATTCCTCTTTCCTTTGATCAATTTGTCCATCCTTTCGATAAGTTTTCTGTATAATTGAAGCACTAGGAGGATATTTTGGTACCCACTTCATCTTAGGTCCTTGAATGTTAGTACAAGGACATTTAAGATCTTTAGGAACCCATACCATACTATTTCTCATATAAGTATTCCTTCTATAATTGCATAAATAAGAAATATGTCCTAGATGACCACAAAAGTTGCAAATAATTGAATTTAATGATGGTTTAGTCCTTTGAAGATCATCTTTGGAAAACTTAAGCCTTTTATTGTTATTACATTCTATACTATTTTTGCCATAAGCCTTGCTTGAATTTTTATGTGTAATAACATCAATTTTATTCTCATTAACAAGCATGGAATGTAAGCAATTAGAATAATTAGTTTTAGCAAATTCAGAATATAAGTCCTCAACTTGATTTTCTAAATCAATGCACTTTTCACAAGAAGTTGAGGTTTCACATTTCAAAGGCATTTCCTCATCAAGAAAAGCATATTCATTTTTCAAAGTCTCAATATCATTTTCAATGGAGGAAATGTTTTCCAAACAAGATAAGTTTTTATTTTCTAAAAACAACAAGTCATCATATAATTCATCATATGCACATTTTAGCTCATCATAGGAAAGACTATAATCTAGTTTAGCATTATTTACCTCAAAGTCCTTTTTAGCTATATAAGAAATAATCTCATTTTCTAGCATGCTTGGCTCTTTAAGGGAATCGTTATCTTCCTCATTGTTGTCCATCACGGATTCAAGAACATCTTCTTTCTCAATTTTGTTTTGCTTTGCCTCTTCTTCAAATTGAGCACCATCATCACCAAGAGGCATTGAGCTCATTTTCTTGCTTTGAACATGTTCTTGAGGACATTTTTCAATGTTGTCTTCCTCTAGAGGTTTTTGCTCTTCTTGCTCTCTATATACAACTTTATGCAAGAAATCATTGTTAGTAAGATAAATAGAATCAAGAGCATCCCATATATCTTTGGCACTAGAGCAACTCTTAATTTTAGTATAAGCATCATCATTTAAACTATTTCTTAAGATTTGCATTGCTCTAATGTTCAAGGAAAAACATTTCTTATTATAGGCATTCCAAGAATGTTTTGATTTGCAAGTAAATCCATCAAGTACAATATCCCATAAATCAAGATCAATAGATTGCATATAAATTTCCATTCTAGCTTTCCAATAAACAAAATTCACACCATCAAAGAAAGATGGTTTATCAATTTCAAAACCATTTATTTTGAAAAGCTTTTTAATGGTTACCAATAAATAAGGATCTTTAACTCTAAGCGGTTAAGCTTTTACCAGAGCACGAAGCTCTGATACCACTTGTTAGTCATGGCAACCATCACCCAAGAGGGGGGTGAATTGGGTGATTACAAATTTTTAAAATAACTTTGAGAAATTATGCATTTTAATATTTTCAATCAACACATGCAGCAGAAAAGGTACAACTATTAGAGATTTCTCAAATACCACTTGGGCTATAGGATAAATCAAATAAATGAGCTAGATATCAAATTCAACTCAAGCATATATAATTAAAGCATAAATATAAAGGAGATAGAGTTGAGAGAAACAAACATAGTATTTATCCTGGTTCGGCCACCAACCACTTGTGGCCTACGTCCAGTCCTCAAGTAAATCACCCGAGATTTTCCATTATCACTTCAACCTTGAACTGGTGCTTGAAACATTTACAAACTAGAGCACTCAACACACCTTGGGATACCTCACCCTTTGTGCTTAAGCCTCAACTTCAAGGGATACCTCACCCTTTACAACCTTTGAGGGATACCTCACCCTCTTTACAACAAATCAAATGGAGATTGAATGATAAACTCTCACTAGAGTAGATTACACAAGTTGAAGCTCTACAATGCTCTTTAAGGATATCTCAAATATTTACAAAAACAGAGCACAAATGGATTGAAAGATTGATTCTTGGATTAGAGCAATAGAAATATGTTTCAAGTTGTTAGTTAGCCATTAAAGATGACCCAAGACATGTATTTATAGAGTATTTGATCAAAGGAGCCGTTGGGTACAATTAATGGCAGCATTTAATGCCAAGAAAATAGTCGTTGCATGTTCCAGGGTCGTGTTATTCGAATAACACTTTTGTTATTCAAATAGATCCACTTATTGCGCACCAGGAAATGTTTTCTGGAACGTGTTATTCGAATAACACTTTGGTTATTCGAATAAATCACTAAAAATACATTCTGGAATGTTTTTTTGGGTGTTTTATTCGAATAAATATGTGGTTATTTGAATAAACCACTCTGGTTTCGAAAATTGACTTTAAAAGGTCATAACTTCTTCATTTCTTATCCAATTAAAGCAAATGACCATTCATTGGAAAGATCTTTGAGTCTATTTTCAAATGAAACAATTTCACAACAAAACTCTAAGTATTTTGAAAGTTATGATCAAAAGAGTAACCAAAGGTCAGCTTTTCAAAATGCAAACTTGATTATATTTCATAGTTTAAAGCAAATGGTCATAACTTCTTCATTTCTTATCCGTTTAAAGTAAATGACCATTCATTGGAAAGATATTTGAGTCTATTTTCATATGAAATAATTTCATAACAAAAATCAACGTATTTTGAAAGTTATGATCAAAATAGTAACCAAATATCAATTTTGCAAAATACAAACTTGGCTATTTTTCAAAGGTTTGAACTACCACCAAGACTAGCTTTCCAAAAATAGTTTGTTGGGAATTTAAACATGTGAAAACCATTTGTAAATATTTAAAAAATATATTTGAGATATTCATAAGGCTTCTTACATAATGACCCTAAGTCCTATAAGCTATACCATTTAATCTTCCTTTGGACTTGGTTTTGACATGACTTTATTGTTATCAAAACCTTCATAGAATAGAAAATCACATTCTCCTTGAGTTGAGCATAATTGAGATCTTTTGCTTTCTTGTTGCAATGCTTACACTTGGTACTTGGACTATCCTACAAAGTATTCCTCACTTAAACAAACATAGTTAGTCCAAATTCATACTTCAATATCTTCATATGCATGATTCATAAATGTATAACTTTAGTTAGTCTAACATGCATATAAGACTTTCATAGACACATCTAAATAAAACATTTATTAATTACTAATAGATATGCTCTATATATGATGCAACAAAGAACACTTTGCACACTTTCATTTAAATAGAGCTAAATCCAATATTAATTCATTATAACTCATATAAAGCATTATTGGATATATTATATAAAGAATGTAATACATATCTCATTGCATGATTGTTAAGTAAAATATAACTAGATAAAGTACATAATCATACATGATATAATATACCTCATTAAGCACATTTATGTAACATGATCTTTTTGTAATGCATTTGTCATCATCAAAACTTAACACATTAAATCATTGGGGGCAAAGACAATTCTACAAAAACATTTCTGCTTATACTATTCTTCTCAATACCCTTAAGTCTTCTCTTGTGAGTACATAACTCCTTGAGGAATTTTGCATACTTGGGAATTTGATTGATTACATCCAAGAGGGGGATATTAATTTTCACCTTCCTAAATGTCTCTATGACTTCTCTTTCTATTTCTGCTTGCGCTGTCTACTTGGACTGTGTGAGCCTATTTAGGAAAGGTAGTGGAATAGTCAGATTTGAATTCTCTGTATATTTCTTTTGTGTCACAGATTTATGAACTGAGTTATTTATTTTCTACGAATTTTGCTATTTCTGGTCACTCTCTGGTTGCTGCACTAGTAGCTCTGGTTGTGGTAGACTAGGACCATCAACTTCTCTGCCACTTCTCAAGGTAATGGCACTTACATTGCCTCTTGGGTTATTGACTGTTTGTGAAGGCAATTGGCTCGATCCTTGACTTTTCAGCTCACTCACAGTGGTTGCCAACTGCCCAATCTGAGTTTGTAGATTTTGAATGGTGGCATTGACATTCTCCTAGAACTGAATGTTGTTTGTAGCCATCTGTTTCATCAAATCTTCCAATGATAACTCAGATGGAGTGACTTGGATAGACTGTTGCACAGGTTGTTGTTATCTGAATGTAGGTGGTTGGTATTTGTTGCTAGGACCTGTAGCTTGGTATCTAAACTGATGTTGTTGTTGTTGGGGCTATTGTTGCTGACCAAAATTCTCATAGCTCAGGTTGGAAAAATCCCTCCAGCCAGGGTTATAAGTACTAGAAAATGGATCATATCTGGGCTGCTATTGTGACTGCTAATATTAGGGTTTACTAGGAAAAATGCCAGCTGCAGCAACAGGATAGGCTTGGGTGGCAGAATTATCTACCTGAAGTGTTGGACAAATATTTGTTGGATGAGATGGACAAGAGCAAATTCCACACATGGTTGCAGCCATCTGCATAGGTGGTTGTTATCCCACTACTAACTGCCTCACTAAAGAAGTCAATTCATTAAGTTTGTGTTCCATTCTCTATTGGTCTACATGAGATAATTGAACCTCATTTAACTCCTTTAGTTGAGGTAATGATTCGTTTGCCAAATTGTTGGGTGTTTTCTGCCATGTGTGCTATCAAATCTCTTGCTGTAGTAGGGGCCTTGTCTACAAAGGCTCTTCCACTGGTAGCATCAATCATGCTTCTGTCCATTGGCATCAGTCCCTCATAAAAGTATTGGATCAACAACTGATCACTAATTTGGTGGTGTGGACAACTTGAACACAACTTCTTGAATCTCTTTAGTACTCATGCAAAGTTTTACCTAAAATCTATTTGTTGCCACATATGTCTTTCCTAATTGCGGCAGCTCTGGAGGCAGGAAAAAACTTCTCTAAAAAAAGTTTCTTCATTTCATTCTAATAAGTCACAGAACCTAGTGAAAGATAATAAAGCTAACCCTTGGCTGCATCAACAAGGGAGAAGGGGAATTCTCTTAGCTTGATATGTTCTTTATGGATGCCTTGAGGTCTCATGGTTGAGCACACAACATGAAACTCCTTGAAATGCTTATGGGGATCCTCACCTGCAAGTCCATGAAACTTAGGTAGCAAAATGTATTAGTCCAGACTTTAATTCAAAGTCAGCATCAATATCAGGATACTGAATGCATAATGGTTGATAAGTGACATTAGGGGCAGCAAGCTTTTTAAGAGTCCTATTATGCATGTTATTAGTCATGGTTTCAATGGAAACACTAGAATTAGAAGAACTACTTACTTGATTATTATCAACAAGATGAAACCTTCTACGAGTCCTACTATGCAAATGCAAGGTCCTTTCAATCTCAGGATCAAAATTAAACAAGTTATCAGAATTAGACCTAATCATGCACTAATTAGGGCTGTAGAGATGTCAGAATGCCAAAAACACAAAAAACACACAAATCCAAACAACAAAAATGGCTAGAAAAAATAAAAAACACATCAAATGAAATTTAAAAATCATGGTGTAACACCCTCCCTAGGGTATCACATGTCTGACTTCCGACTCATAAACTGAAAATGTTTTCATAAAAGGTTTGAGTTAAAAACGTGGGTTTAAAAAAAAATTTCTTTCTTGCTGAAATATAAACTTACTGTAATCCATAAGTATTACTGAAAATATATTTAAACTGATTCATATACAACATTGACACCAATTAATATTTCACAATTTAAAGAGAAATATAAAATTAACAGATTTTTTTTTTAACAGTAGCAAACCCCATGACGGGTCCTACTAAATAGCACGGTACAACACTAACGTTAAAACTTAACATACTTATTCTGTTGTGTATCCTTCTTGTTGCACCAGATATCTGTTCTACATCTGTTCTTTGTCAACACTGCACACCTTCGAGTCCTGAATGTCCACTCCTTATTGTTGTCACCAGTCTCAGAGTATCCATCGCCCGTTATGTCTAAGACAACTCATTATTTCTTCTGTTTAATTTTAACAAGATCTGATTACACAAAGAAAACAATATAACAAAGAGGTGAGATCACCTACGCCAATACCAACATGGCAGCACAGAGATAACACAAGCAGCAATATCATACAAGGATATCATATCAAACTTTCAATAATATATTCAATATTAATCAATTATCATCATCAAATCATTTATCAATTCAATTATCATAAACAATAATTACGATAATGTCCTAATTATCATCATCATCATCCAAGTATTCAAAACAATTGTCATAACCAATATCCCTCAATTAATATATCATGCAGATATAAAATGTTCAGATTATGCATGTACACAAGACTCGATTTCCTACTCCATGGAGTTAAACTCAGGTCGGAGAAATGATCGAAAAGATCTGCCGGTACCACGTGCCTCAGACCACGTGCTTTAATTCTCATTTCAATTTTTGCACATCTAGCACATACACGACAGTCTTTATCAGATCTTGATTAAGAATAGTGTCTCGGTCCGGATCATCGGTGTGTTGCATCGGTCTAACCTACGGGAAGAAGCGCGACCAACCACCCATGTAGGCAACCCACACCCCGATGCCCCCAAGGTCAACAAGTGACCTACACTACGCATATCGCACCCTCTCAAGAGGTGTGTTTCTCCTAGGCAATCAGCCATATCCAGTCCTCATCGGACCATTCCAATGCATGTATAATGCACCAAATCCAATCACAGACAAATATGTCATTTTCTCACAAACAGTGTATGGACACTGGTTCAACAGTAATCATACTGTATTTTTCAATAACAAATTCATCTTATTATTATTTCATAGTTATAAAACACTATGGTCGTGTTTTCACAAAATTGCGCAACATTCCCGTTACGTTTTTCACAATTCCACAACACTTTTGTTGCGTTTTCAAAATACTGTAACCCTTTTGTTACGTTTTTAAAATTTCGTAACATTTCTGTTACGTTTTTAAAATACCGCAACTCTTCTGTTGCACTTTTAAACCACGTACAAATTTTTCAACGTTTTCTCAATCGCGTAAAAACATACGTTTCTCAAATCGCATAATATTATTTTTTTTCACTGTTTCAAAATCGCGTAACTTAAAAATCATTCTTTTACGTTACGTAAATCATTTTCTATCATTCTCAAAATATTTAAAATACTTTCCAAATCTCATAACAATTTTTCGCTATTTTCACAATCACGTAAAAATAATTCATCACTTTTAAATCACATATTGATTTTTCAACAATAGTTCAAATTACGTAAAATATTTAAACGTAATTCAAATCGTGTATAATTATTTAAAATCATATAGAAATATCTTTCCATATCACGTAACTTAAAAATCACGTTTTTAAGATACGTAAATAATTTTTCACCACAATTTCTTTACAGAAAATATTTCTTGACCTTTAAAAATTCCTTTTTAACTTTTCTCAAAATAATATAACTTTATACTTCATTTAATATATTTTCTTACTCCAGAAAATA
Source organism: Ormosia emarginata (assembly GCA_029884605.1). Classification (NCBI taxonomy): domain Eukaryota; kingdom Viridiplantae; phylum Streptophyta; class Magnoliopsida; order Fabales; family Fabaceae; genus Ormosia; species Ormosia emarginata. The sequence goes on from JAQQTP010000074.1 coordinate 9,712,522, forward strand.
TTTTTCCACAGTTCTTTACTCAAGAAATTCTTTTTCAAAATATACTTCACAAAAATCATTTTTCCATTAATGTAAATCAACGTTTCAAAACTTAATATTTTCTAATGTATTTCAAAACTTGAAAATAAGTTATACGTTAGTAAATTTTCAAAACACTATTATATTCTCCATTTTTCCCAAATCATTTCCAAACACAACCTTCTTCAAAATAAATTGAAGTTCGAAAACATTTTCGTTTACAAAAACTTGATTTTTCTCAAGTGATAAACGCTCTGATTCCCTTTTCAAAATCCTTGTATTAAATCCAGTTACGTTTCCACTTTGAAATTCACTTTGTTCATAAAAATCAAGGCATTACAAGCCTTCAAAAACGTGGACATGACTATTGAAATCATCAAAACATTTTTTTTCTTTTAAATCAATATGGTTTTACACAAACAAAACCATTAAAGCCATCAAATACTTTTCCTTTTAAATTGATATGGTTTTACACAAACAAAATCATTAGAATTTTGTTTTCAAAACCGAAATACCAATGGTTATAAAACTAAACCCATTTGTTCAAATTCATTTTTACTTTCTTTACAAATTCTTTTTCACTTTCTTTGCAAATCCTTAAAATTAACGTTTGCCCGTTTCATTCAAAACTCATGTTTAGAAAAACACTTAGGATCTTTTTACACAAAATAAATCAATAAAAATTCCTCCAAAAATCATATTCTTGTTCTCTTGAAAAACAAGTCCTTTGTTTATTTTCCATACTCTTCAAATCATCCATTTTCATCTTTCATGAAAATATTAATTTGTGAACACCTATTTTGAGGTGTCTTGTCTGAAATCCACCATGTTCTAAGTACTCAAAAATCAATTCTTTTGTTCTTGAAAATTTTCAACATGAACCCTAATCAAGGGCATCAAAACCGTAGCTCTTCCTTGGCTATTGGAGCCAAAAATCAATTTCCTTTCCACCATCAAGTCATGGCATATACATATATATTTCATCATAAATAATATAAGCATACCATCAAAACCATAAAAGCATGTATAGCATATCAAGCATATCATCAAAGCTATAAAATCATGCAAAGCATATCAAGCATAGAAAATTAATCGAAGCTCATAAACACCCACAAATTAATTACATGACCATGGATATGAATCCTCACATGGATTCCACATCCATCAAATAAAATACCATCTCTCACCACCATGCTTGGTTGGTGAGATGGATCTCCCTCTTACCTCTTGAAGATCCTCCAAAGCTTCTTGATTTGTTTCTTTTTCCAAGTCCTTCACCACCAAGGGCTTCTCAAATACAAAACAAAACACAAGTTAATTAACATATCAAGTTTGATTAAGAGGAACCATGGATCAAACATGGTTTAGATCATGAAAAAGAGAGAAGAAAATGAAGTTTCCTTATACTTCACCTCAAAAACCCAATAACTTTGATCTTAAAGAAACTCCTTGAAGATGAATGATTTAGAAGAAATCTTCAACATGAAAGTTGCTTAGAATATCATGGAGATTCAAGATCCAAGGTTGGATGAAATTAAAAGAGATTGGATGGTGATTTTAGGGTAGATAACCGAATGGTTTCTCTTGAAGAACAAAGATGAAATTTTTTTGATTTTTGATAGAAACTTGAAGCTTGGATTTGAAGATCAAGATGAATGATTTTGAAAAAACTCATAACTAGAGATGTTCTTAGAATGGTGTTTAGGTTTAGAAAATCAAGTTGGATGAAATTTTTGAGTGATGGAGGGTGTTCTTGATGGTCATGGCCAAAACTTGCTTGGAGGAGAGGTGGAGAGAAAAGTTTGATGAGTTTTTGCTTTTGGAGGAGACAAAGATGATCAAGAATGATCAATAATGACCAAGATAGCTAATAATGGTCTTCAAAGCTCTCAAAATCAGACCAAAACCGTGCCCCCCTTCTTGCATTCTTCTTGAGTGCAAAAATCAAAAAGTAAGCCATTATGATGTCTAACTTGACCAAGACATGCAAAAATGACGTGAAGCTTGTCTCTTTTCTTCTCTAAACACTCCAAAACCATCACCTTCTCTTCATAATGCATTCAATAAAGTTGTCTTCATTATTTGCCACCATTTGAAGCATTTCTAGCCATTGATTAATTCAATGGTTAGGATTTAGGTAAATTTTTAATTTTAGAAGACTAAATCTAAGTAGCCATTGGATTTTTCTCCTTTAAATTCTAAGCCCTTAGATGTGTCTCCAAAATTAAGGGTCAAGATTGCTCCTTCTAACTTTTAATCCAAGGGTCCTAATTAGTCTTTGCTACTTTAGAAGACCAAATCTCCACCATTGATTAATTCTTCATCCAATGGTCATAAATGGTCTTTGTTACTTTTTAAGATTAAATCTCCACCCTTGATTTAATCTAAATCCAATGGTTATAAATGGTCTTTGTCATTTTTCAAGACCAATTCTACACCTTTGATTACATCTATGGTTGATATCAAAGCCTTCCTAACTAAGCTTATTCTCACACCATTGATTAAATCAATGGTTATTATCCAAGGCTTCTTTATTAAGTTTGTTTTTTAACCTTTGATTAAATCAATGGTTAATATTCAAACTAAGTATTCTCATCCAAGGGTATAAATCAAGTCAAGCTCTCTTTGTTGACTACGCAGTATAATATTTATTCTTGTATCCTACAAATAATATTTTTACTGTATTTTTATCATCCGATAATTAAATACAGTACAAAATACAGTACAATAAAATTTTAAAAACTGTTTCCGGATTCAGGTTTAGTAAGATCCCTTGTCTCCGTCTAAACAGTACAAATTTTTCTATGCGTAGAAAAATTTTTCACTTTGTGGGACCCACCTGGGCCCACGTATGGCCACTTGGGCCCACATACCCCTTGCAGGGCCCACAGACAGGAAAAATTTCAAAATCATCCATAAAATCACAAAAATTATAAAATGCACAAATCTCAAATCAGATTACGTAAAATAATTACCTAACGGTAAAAATTAAATTACGTAAAGTTTTTACCAGCCCGAAAATTTTTATTTTCCTGCCACAGAGTAAATTACTCAAAACGATCAAATACGCTGACGGAATAATCAAATTAATTTTACAAAGACATCAGAAATTACTAAACAAGAAAATTCATTAGCTAATCACAAAATTATCTTTTAAACTTAGGAAATTTGGGGTGTTACACATGGGACCACTATAAAATGAAAACTACACTGATTTAGATAATTATCATGCAAAGAAAATACTTCAAAAATTAAAAAAGTGGTCTAAACGATAGAATTTGGGAAAAATGAGGAGGTTCATTAGATTTTTTTCTAATAATTGGCAAAAATTTAGGTCATTCTAAGTTACAAAAATAATTACTTTAATTACCATTATGTCCCTAATTTTCTCAAAAATCCCATTAGATGATGAAATTTGGCTAAAATCGGAGAGGATGATCCAAAAGATGATCACTTTGCTCAAAATAATGATTTAACCTTGGGGACCAAGTCTCAGCTCCAAACTCCACAGTCAAATCAACACTAGTCTCCTTATGCACCAAAAGAAATTAGAAACTAGGTGAAAAAGTGCTAGCTGGGTATGAAACCATGTTAGACTATTAGAAATATGTCCAAAATGATTGAATGACACTTATAAGGAAATCTTGCAATGCAATTATCAATAAAGGCGGCAAAAGAATGATCAACAGTAACAGAAGCCAATGTAACAGTAACCAATACAGCAGAATGCAATGCAACAGTTATGTGATTGAAGAATATTTAATTATTAGTAAGAACAATAGTTAGTATGGTCACTTAATATGAACATATTGCAACTAACAATCCCCGGCAACGGCACCAAAATTTTGACGAGCGCCAAACTCAATCAAAATTGTAACCGAGTTATACCTATGGCTTGTAGCATAGGAAACAATACCAGATTGTCACTCAAGGATTTAAAATGCAATTTGATCAGATCAAGCCAAAATTAGGAGAGGAATTTAAGAACTCAGAATATTTAAATAACAGAATTAAAGTAAGAAATTCAATTAAAAGAGTAATCAATTCAGAAACCTATCCGAAATTGGGTTGATTCCATCATAGATCATTCAACGAACATTTGAAGTGCATTTGAATGGTTAATTTGGATTTAACTAAAATCTCTGCATCAAATCCAGAATTCATACTAGATAATCATCTAGAATTCAATTGACAATTGACACTTAAATTTGCAATTGCACAATTCATGTTAGATCTATGTTAATTTGATCTCTGAATTCAATTAACCTAGGCACAAATCAGTAACCTAACCTCTATAATTTTGTGATTAATTTAGATCAATCAATCCTAAATCCCATCACAATTCTCAATCTTAAATTAAGACCCAATCAGATCAAATATAAATAGAATCACTATTCATGCATTCAAGATTAATAAGAAGAAGAAGAGGAATCCAAATGCAATTCAAACACAAAAACAGAACCAAGATATCAAGAATCAAAACCACAATTTCTTCAAGAATCTTTGAATTGATAACAGAAGTTTAGCTCTCCATAGTTATCACCATGAAGGAGCTTGAGGAAGAACGAAGAAGAAGAGAGAAGGATCTAGAGAGAAGGTGTGAAGTGTAGAATGAGAGATGATTCTCGGATTTCTACTATTACCACCTATAACTAACCCCTAATTTGGCCTTACATCATTAGAAACCTGATGGGTACAAAGCTGGGTCAATTAGGAATCGCCCCAGTCTCATGTCATTTAGAAGCATACAACTCAAGTTATACTCAATTAAGTGGCCAAACTCGTTAACAACTCATCTCTGACTTCTACCTTCAATTACATGCCCAAAACGACGTATTTTAGCTTAAGAGTCTCATAAGAGTTGTAGCTTTGCATCTTACCTTTCATTTGGGCTTGGGTTGACATCCATTGCACCCCTATAACTCAAGATATGGGCTGATGAGTGCGCAAAGGTCAAGCTATCAGGATTAACACTCTAGCTCTTGCTTCAACTTCAATAAATTATCCAAATGTGTGATTTAGCTCCTGAGGTCTTCATGAAACTTGTAGATATTAGTCATATTCTTATCTTTCTCATCCCTTACCTTGGCCCCATTTTGTCATATCCTTATCATTCTCATCCTTTACCTTGACCCCATTACAATCTTGAATAAAGCCCTCTTGATTTGTGTATGCATATGTATAGAATAGTGGAGAAGTAGAAGAAAAGCAAGCTTATGGTAGTGTAAATTTTCATGAGCTAAGTTGAGTGAAACACTTACCTTCTAGACATTTCTAACACTAAACACTTAAGAGAGTGAGAGTATATCTTGTGATAATCTATCATTCTTAGTTTATGTTTTTCAATTGAAATTACCTTACTTATTTATTTGAGATGTAAAGAAATGTCACTTCATGACTGTTTTGACCTCTTAAACTTCTTGGTTGCTATTCTTACTTGTAAACTTTTACATTCTTGAAGGTCATTGGAAAGTAAATTTCTTTGAGTTTTGGTTTTTGAGTTTTTGTGTTCCTTGTCCCTTAGTTTGAATCTTTAGTTTTCCCGGGACGTGCAAAAGCTAAGTATGGGAGAATTTGATAATAACAGATTTCATACATTAATAAACCCTCATTTTTAGTCCTTTACACTCTCCATGTACTTAATTGATTAAGCTTGGCCATGTTTTGTAAGTTTGGGCTCAAATTGGGCTTAATTGATTTTTTCAATATTATTAGGATTTTACATTGTTACTATATTTGGGCCATATCTAATCTTGAGTTTTAGATATCTAAAAATTATGTTTCTTGCCTTTTAGGAAAGATAAGAGAGAGATCTACAACTTTGTGAAGAGACTGAAGGCTGAATAGGATCTCTAGTGGGTCAGATTAGGCCACGAAGTTAGAACATATATGTTGTCGCTAAAACCCAAGCAGCGTGCACTAATTAGTCAATAACATAGGTTGTAGGGGTCTTTTGGACCTGAAACTAGTTCCATTGGAAAGCTTACACACAAGGCTCAAATGCTTATGAATACCACTAATTGAAACTACAACATTTTGATGGTGTTATACCCCTATGAAGTCGGATGACGAGACTAGAGACCCATTGAGAATGATTTGGACATAACTCTCTCATCTTAAGCCCAATTCAAGTGATTTTAGTGGTCAAGGAAAGCTAAGAGGCAGAGGATTAACTTTAACCTAGGGGCAAATTAGGATTCTAAATTTTTAAGTCAGTTATTTTTGTATAAATAGGGAACCCGAGATAGATAGTAACCCTAAGTTGTACTACTTGATTCTTCTACCTAGAATTTTCTCCTTTCTTTTGAAAATCGTGTGTGACAGCCATGGAGAGATAAACATTTGAGTTCAATCCAAGGATCTTGAAGAAATTATGGTTTGGCTTTAAGATTTTATACCTAATTTCAATTTTGAATTGAATTAATTATCTTCTTCCTCTCTCGATTTGGATTTCAAATTGCATAATTAGAAATTTCTACTGTGTGCTTTGATCTGATTAGATCATTAGTCCTAATTAAGATTTGTAATTAAATTATGGTTGATTAATTGTGGTTTAGTCACATGAATTGAAGACAGTTAGGTTGGTAAATTTGTTAATCTAATTGAATTCTAGTTGCTAAACTAGCATAGGTTGCATGAATCTAGCAATTGCAGGTTTATGAATCATTTGTTAGTTAAATTCTAGGTGATTATCTAGTGTTGAGTGCTATGTGTTTGATGCAGATGTTTTGGTCAATCACAAATTAACCAATTAATTCAATCTAGATGCATGCTTAGTGATCGATGACAAGCCAACTAGGTTTCTGATGGTTTATTGGATTGGTTGCTTTGCAATTTGATTTTTCTTACATTTAATTATTACATTTACATTCTAAATACACAATCCCTTCCCCTGTTTGACCTTGATTTAGTTTGATTGGTACCTTGATCCTCGAGAAACGACTTGGTTCACTGCCTTGTGCTACAAGTTATCGGTAGAACTAAAATTTTGTTATTTGGTTGAGCTCGACACTCGAATCAATTGGCCTAGGGCCATGATGATCCTAGTTGCACTTGGTAGCCAGGGTTGGCCGTAACCCTAGGCTGGGTTATTTAAAAGACTAGAAAAGTGATTATTAGTGTTAATACGCTAATTAAAGGATAATTGACCTAGGACTAAAAAGAAATGAGTATTTTGTTGATCCCTAGGGACAGAACCCTCACAGAAAATTTGTATGTTGTAAGACAATGCTTATTTTATGTTAAGGGTTATGTGCAAGTATTACTTGATTGCCAAGTTATCTTTATTGAGACCTGAGTTATGCCTGAGATTATTTATTAGTGATAGTAACTGTAAAATATGATGATACATGCCCTAGTTTGGTTGTTTTATGAATATGATATTATGAGAATATGATAATGTCATATAAGACTCTTGGTAGCTGTATGTTATGTGAAAGATATGCATTATACATTAATAAGAGTAAGCATTCCCAAACTATGGATAAGTGTATCTTACCAGCAGTTGTAAGGTCCTTATAAAATATACACAAGGAAATAATTCACCTTACTTGAATATGTGTTGTGTAGCACGTATGACTATTGAGAGTGGGGTAACTCATGTCTAACAAACAGAATATCTTGCAAAAGGAGGGTCATTCCCCCTTAGAGGACAAAGGTTACCTCATAAGGGGAATTATTGAAAATGTTAAACAATAGCCAATAAACAAGCATTGCATCCATATAACATTGAAATTGTTTTACAAATGAACTGACTTAAAATGAACGTCTGCCTCTAGATAATAACTCTAAGATCTTTCAACTTATATTTATTATCTATTTTTTAGTCAGAGACAGCTGGACATATTATGATGTCATTTTCATATAGTAATGCTAAGAAATCTTAAAATTCTCACTCCTTTATATATTTCCATGATACATCTAGACCTTGAAGATGCCCCTATTCAATGTTTATTTTGAGTTTGTTGAGGGCTGGTGGGTGTACTCTATTGACACCAACATCTACTCGTTCATTGGGATCACATGTGTTCACATTATGTACACCCCTAGTATGCCAGGGGAGGGAGTTTATGATATAGGACCAAACTAAGTAGGATAGAGATAGACATATAGATCTCATTTTGATTGTGTGTGTGTGTATGTGTCTATATATATATATATGTGTGTGTGTGTGTGTGTGTGTGTGTGTGTGTGTGTGTGTGTGTGTGTGTGTGTGTGTGTGTGTGTGTGTGTGTGTGTGTGTGTGTGTGTGTGTGTGTGTGTGTGTGTGCATACACAATCAAAATGAGACACACAATATATATATAGATAAAACTTAGATAAAGTTCTTTAGGTGAAGTGGTTAAAAAATAAGACTCATGTTATATTTTTATCAGAGAAAAGCACCACAAGCACCTAAAGAACTTTACCTAAGTTTTATCCTATATATGTGTGTATGTGCACGCTTATTTGTTGTATCTAAATATAAATGTCTAACTGCTTGGTCCTATATCACATTTTGCTACTTCTACTTCCCTTTTGATGACTTCACTGGATGATTGTATAGGGTACTAATGCCCCAATTATGTTATGTTTTATGTTTACCTGGATTTATACTTAAGATCGATAATCTAACATGCTACTAGAAGGCCTAGAGGGCCAGTATTATGACTATTGCATGCTTTTGTTAATAGTTTATAGATACTGATGTATGATAAAGAGTTAGAGTTCTTCCAATTAGGACTCAATCTAAGATATTAGATACACTTTGTAGAACTGATTTCCATTTCACACTGATTTAAGGCTTTCGGCTTAGCTCGTCATGAGAGCTAAATAACTTTAATTAATTATGCAATAAAGTTAATGTCTAAGTAAGACAACAAAGCGTTTATAAGGGAAATGATGAACTTGAAAAAACTTATGTTTTTCCATTGCAAAATCTTAGTTTTCATCATCTTCCTACCCTTTTGATATAGCTTTATTCTCAAGTCTTGCCATGTTTTTGAAGTTTTAAACTTGGGTCTCATTACATGTTTTATTTATTTATTTTTAGATTGTTTCTCTTTAATTCACCCTTGTTTGTTTTGTTTATACGAGGTATTATAAATCTAGAAACATTACTTTTTGATTTGAAAATTGAGAAAACAACAAGGGCAAATAGAAGAACAGCAAGAGAGAAAAAAATATTTGAAAGAGAAATTATGGCAGAGCCAAATGAAGAAAAAAGATGCACTTTGGGAGATTATGCAACTCCTACTGTTGAAAAGTGTGCAACCAGTATAATGCAACCCCTCATTCAAGCAAACAACTTTGAAATCAAACCAGCTCTTCTATAGCTAGTTCAGTAAGATCAATTTGGGGGAAATTAGTCAGAGGATCCAAATTTGCACATCAACAATTTCTTACAGCTTTGTGATACCATCATGTTCAATAGAGCAAGTGATGATGCTATACGACTAAGGCTTTTCCCATTCTCTCTAAGGTAAAGCTAAGAGTTGGTTACAAGCTCAACCTCAAGGAAGCATTACTACTTGACAAGATTTGGTTAGCAAGTTTCTTACTCGGTATTTTCCTCCATCAATGTTTGTGAAGATGAGAAGTAAGATTGCATATTTCGCTCATAATCAGGGGGAATCTTTGTATGAAGCTTAGGAAAGATACAAGGAATTACTAAGAAGATGCCCTCATTATGCATTTGAAATTTGGAAACAAGTCCAAATTTTCTATAATGGCTTGAATCATTTCAATAGAGCTATGGTGGATGCATCTACAAGTGACTCTCTCAACACCAAAAATCCTAAAGAAGCTCAAGAATTGTTTGAAACTAAGGCTACAAATGAATATCAAATGCCTAGTGGAAGATCAATGGTTAAGCAATGAGTCATGGTGTAACACCCTCTCTCAGGCATTACATTTAAAACTAAAACTTATAAAACCTACCCAAGTTGTAAAAAGATTTATTATTGTATTATATGATTTTCAAAACAATTTTTTTATGGATAAAATAATAAAATAAAAAGAAACACAAGTTATAGCAACTAAATAATATACATCAATATACATATAAGATTTGTTCTTAAAAGACATATGTACAAATTTTTTAACATAACATAAACTAGTCTACCACAACACGCCTAGGGAGAATAGTCCTCCTTTGGGTCTTCCTCCGACTCCTCTGATGATAACAACCTCGGATGGTTCGTAGTCTGTAACACCCCAACTTTTGGGTAAAAGACCGTTGTGTCCCTATTTTATTGTTTCTTGTTTTTCTGTATGAAATACAGAAAAATAATACTGTTTGTTATTTTATTTGGTTGTTTTACATAATTTGTTTCGATACAGTAAAATAAAATTTTTATCAAATTACTGTTTTAAATTTTTCTGTATGAAAAACAAATGTATAATACTGTCTGGTATTTTATATAATCGTTTTACGTATTTTTCTTCAAGACAGTGAAATAAAATTTTTCTTGAATCTGCTGTTTTAAATTTTTCTGTGTAATATACAACTATATAATCTTCTTTGGATATTTTATTTGAACGTTTTGGATGATTAGCTACATTGTGGGAAAAAATGGGAAAATGACCATTACGTCCGAATGTCTTTGTTTTTGCTGTTTTTGCTATTTTTAATTGTTTTCTACTTGATACAGTGCTCAATATTACTGTCTGTAATTTTATATGGACTTTTTGTGTAATTTGCTCCGGGGTAGGAAAATAATATTTTTCTGGACCGGGAAAATCTGTTTTTAATTATTCAGAGGTGGGGGATCTTACTAAACCCAATTCTAAATGAGCCTAAAATTAATCTTTTAATTTTTAGATTTAACTGTCAAATAAAATAATTTTATATTATTATAATATTATTTTATTAGTCAGTACAAATAAGTGACAGCGGACCTGAAAATATTTTGCGAGACCCACGTTTAGTCATCAAGTGCTGTACACGTGGACCAATGAGGAGCTGGTCAAAATTGGTGGCTATGACTCATCGCAACGGGCCAATAGGACGATGACACGTGGCGTGACACCTCAGCATCATGACTCAGCAGCTTCTAGAAGGTTCCAGAAGTGCTGACTCGGCCTGTGACTCACCGCAGTGACTCGCCAGTTCTAGAAGCTTCTCTGATGACTCAGCGCTGTGACTCACCATTGATGATGCAGCCAATGATGCAGTTGTGATGCGATCGGTGACTCAAAGATGTCGACTCACCATCTCGACTCACCTGTTTTGGAAAATATCTATCTGACTCATCTGCTCTAGAAAAATATCTACGCTGACTCGCCATGCTGACTCACCCGTTCTAGAAAATTCCACGATGACTCCTCATACTGACTCATCGTAGTAAGTCACATGTTCTAGAAAATTCTCTTTGATGACTCGTTTTATGACTCATCAAGGGTAATCAGTAGAAAAAAAAAATGATCAATAATAATTGCTACTCTGTTAGTCTAAAATAAAAATCTATGTATATTTTATTACCCATTGGACAATATATACTGACTTTATAAACAGTAATTATTGTATAATTATTGTTTATTGGTTAAAGTATGTTAGAAAATATATAGTGTGCACCAATAGGAATTGGTCAACAAAAATAGCAACCAATAAGAATCAAGTTAGTAAATATTTAACTAATAAAAATTGGTCAAAATTAATGGCTTGAATTTTTAAGAACCAATAGAAAACAAGCTATCAAACAACTTTGGACTTCTTGAATATTAGATGGTTCTACGGTGAAGAAGGAGGACAAAGTGCTCTAATATCCAATTCACTTTGTGAATTTACGTAGAAGGCTTTGTGAAATGCATGTAGGATGCCAAATTGAATAAAAGGAAGACTAGTCAAATTTAGTGGCTTTTCTTTGTTGCTTCCACGGCAAAGCTAAAACATTGTAAGGCAAAATATTACAATTGATTTCTTTCTATCTTTTATTAATTAACCAAGTATGACAAAGTCAATATTGATGGCTTCTTTTCATGATGCATTTACGGCAATGCATGCCTTTAGGAAGGCAATTCCAACACTTCAATATATTCTTGCTCTCCAAGCATTTCAAAAAAAGAAATAAAGCTAATTTCCATTTCCTAAAATTAGTCAATTTTGATGGCTCTCTTTGTTGAATGTCTACGGCAAAGCAAAGCTTTTGTGAAGCCAATATTGCAATTCATTCTTCCTATATTCTAAACTACCTCACGGCCAAAGCTTAGAAAAGCCAAAGGAGACTTGTTTTTATTTCTCAAAGTCTTCAATCTTTCTCCAAATACATCAAATAAGCCAAAAGCTCTCAAATTTCCTTCTCTTTTCTTCTCCAACCTCACGGCCTCTTCACCCTATTCTATCATTCATTCTTCTATAATTCTAAACCACCTTATTTCTTGCTTCTTTACTTCATTTCAAGACCCTTTGTAATTGAAACCTAAGCCTAAATCTTCCATTTTCTATCATGTTCTTCAAAGCTTAAGTTTGAAGCCTTGAAGGTAGGGTTATTTAATTTTCATGTTTCTATCCATTTCAAAATTTTAATCCATGATTATTGTAGTTTAGAGCCTTAGGTATTAATATTGTATGTTTTCTTTGATTTTCAAGAAGCTCTTGGTGAAGAAGATTGGCTTGAAGGAGACATACAAGGAGCTTGGAGGTTCTTCAAGAGGTAAGAGGGAGATTACCCTCATCAACCATGTGTTGGTGGTGAGGAATGTTTGTGGTTGTGGTGAAGAATCCATAAGGATTCACTCACTTGATTGTTTATAGTTTTTCCTAATTGTGATTGATTTTGTGTGTAAATTATTTATGTGTTTATTATTTGTGTGTTTGTTAATTTTGTGTTTGTTAGTAGGTTGTTGTGTATTTGTTAGTAGCCTTCTTATTTGATGTTTGTAATAAATTGCATGTCTACAAGCTTTAATTTGCATGTCTACAAGCTTTGATAATATTGCATGTGTTAGAAATGCATGATATAATATAGGATGTGAATAATATGTCAAGGATTGTATGAGTGTTCCAAAGAACACACTAACAAGGCTCACGGCCATGATCCAAATGAGGAACCAAAATGTTCTCTTAATTTTCTTAAAATATGATTTAATTAACCTAGGAGAATTGGTAAGATATCCATTTGTTTAGATCAAGAAAAATGAATTTGGAAATCAAATGGCATAACCTTACATTTTCGGCCAACATGTCTAACTTCAACACTTTGATTTCTAAAATTATTTTCTAGGGTAATGATTTAATCAATGTAAACAATACAAGAGATTTAACATGTATTTAGAAGGTGAAAAATAATTTGGAAATCAAATGCAAAGTTTTTATCAAATTCGGCCAACATGCCAAATTAAATATTCATGATTTCTAAAATTAATTCCAAGCTATTTTCAATCAAGAAGAAGCAATACAAGTTAAAGTAAATTTTCTACAATGAGTTTTAAAGAAATAAAGTGGTTAGAATTAAGTTTAAGAGGTTAATACTAATGATTTTTATTGTAAGAAGAAATACAGTAGCTTTATAAAATTTCTAACGTATAGCTCCCCATGTGTTTTGAAGCACGTTAGTAATTTTCAAAAGTGTAATTAATTAGTTGTAAGAAAAATAAAAAGGAGTTTTGACAGTAAACCTAGAAAACCATTATTATAATTTTTTTCTAAATCAAATCTTGTCAATTTTTATTAAAAAGCAGACAAATAAGGAGTAAAAGATGAGCAAAAGACAAGATATACGCTATGAAAAATATTCTACGTAATTTAAAAGTACTAAATATTATTTCGTTTGTTCTAAACAGTTATTTTAAGGAAGTTGGACAAGAAAACGATTTAAAAATCTTACGCGATTGAGAAAACGTATTAAAAATTCTACGCGATTTTGAAAACAGTAAAATATATTTACGCGATTTATAAATGTTTGTAAAAACGACGGAATTGTGAAAATGCGATAAAATTTCTACGCGATTGAACGTTACTGTATTTTTCGCTGTCGGGAAAATGTGAACCCGTACAGGTTTTCTTTATATATATATTTTTGTTGCCAATGAGGGCAAGCTTTCGCTATCGGGAAAATATGAACCCGTACATGCTTTCTATTTTTTTCTGCCATTGAGAGCATATTTTTATCTTTGAGGATATATTTTCTCGAGGGTATTTTGGTGGATTGATTGACGAGGTGAATCACATCGTATTGTCGGTGCGATAAGCGTAGTGTGGTTTGATTTTGAATGGACTTGGAGACATTAGTGTGCATAAATCCATATGTGGACAGTTGGTTGCTCTTCTGGGCCGTGGTAAATGATAACACACTAGTGGACTCGACACACACTATGTTTAATCGAGATCTTGTGAAGTCTAATAGTACATTGCCTGTAGTGACACGACGTTAGACAGTGTGCTACACCACACCTGGATGGTGGATTCCCAGTGTCGTGGGGCTATAGACGCAACATGTGACAGCGCAATAGTTTGGTTGGGCAGCCGTGGTACTAATAGATTTTGAGGATCATTCGCTCTCTGATGTCTGTATGTTTTTAGCTCCATGGAGTAGGATTGTGTCTTGTTGTATATGTTGATATGTGGTGCATTGTTATCTTTTATTTGTTATTTTTATCTATTATCTTTTATTTGTTATTTCTTTTATTTGTTATTTTTATCTGTTATCTTTTATTCATTATCTTTTATTTGTTATCTTTTATCTATTATATTTTTATTTGTGATTTTTATTTGTGATTTCTATCTGTGATTTTTATATCTGTGACCTTTCATTTGTGATATTTTGTTGTTATGATATTTGATCTTTCTTTTATATTGTCTTGTTATGATATTTTATATGGTATGAATTGTTATATCTATCCCGATAATGTTATTCTTTGTTTATTTTATTAGGTTATATGCATATTAGAAATATTTGTAAATTGATAACATGACTATAATTGTGATATCTGTGTGTATGGAATGACTTTGTCATTCGAATCATTCTTTGCTACCAATCTTGGTATTGGTGAAAGGGGATCTCACCTCTTTCTTGTATTCTTGTGTTGTGTTGTGTTGTTAAAATCGTATAGTAGGCGGAGTAAACCTATTGGAGGCCATATTTTGAAGATGGTGACGGCGTCAAAGAGTGACCTTCAGACTTCAACAGGATGCAGTTGGTGGAGACATGGATCTTGTAGGTTGGGTTTTTCTCGTTAGTGTTATTACCGTGCTATTAGTAGTAACCTTTATTAGGTTTGCTACTGTTTCTCTGAGTCTGTAAATTACATGTTTTACTTCTATAATGAATATTTGGTGGTACTTATATTATGTGTATTAATTAATTCAATTTAATTTCGATTTTTCTTATAATTTTTGGTAAGTCTATATTTCTGCGAAATGAAATTTTAAAATTCATCTTTTAGAATTCAAAGTTTTAATAAAATAATTTCATTTGGTTTTATGTTTTATTTAAAAATGTGACGTCCTACGGAGGGTATTACATAGTCCTACGAACAGGCATCCAAATAGAAGACACCATTGAATCTTCTCTAGGGGTATAGAAACGATTACCCCACAAGTCTCTCACAAGTATGTACAACTCTAAATGTACAAAAGCATTAAATGAAAAAGTAGTAACCCCATAGTAGTACCGACTTCCCGTTAAGGTTACATCCCCGATATATCTAATACGCTCCATGTGTAGATTGACACACTAGGCATTCATGCCCCCGTGAAACCTCACACTAACGTAACTGAGAAAACCTGGTCTCGACTCCATTATCAATCCTTAGAAAAATCAACACGCAAACAGAATGGACAAAATGGAAGTGATTCTTCCTTGTCTTCCCCACCGTCTTTACCAAACATAAACATAAAACAAAGTAACACAATAAAGAGGTGAGATCCCCTATATCAATACCAACATGGCAGTACAAAAGCAAAAATGATAGTAATGTCATACAAATACATGGATAACAAATATATACACTGTATCAACTAACAAATAATTAACAGATATATAACATAACAATAAATCAATTGATTATGCACATGCACGATGAACAAGTTCCTACTCCATGGAGCTAAACACAATTTCAATGAAATGATCCAAAAGATATGTCTGTATATCGTCAGCCTCAAATTAAGTGCTTATACAAGACGTTCTATGCCAAATCGTGAATAGAATAGTGCCTAGTCGAGATCGCTGGTGCAATGCTCAGTTACCACGGCCTAATGGAGCTACCGACTGTCCACTTGTGGGATACCCACACCCCGACGCCTCCAAGATCAACAAGTGAACTACACTACGCAATTCGCACCCGCACTTAGGTGTAATTCAACTCCTAGGCAATAATAGCCATAACAGACACTGTCTGTACGATCTTTCAATGCATGATGACTTAATGCATAAATACAAGCCACCACGGGCCACAAGCACATATTGACATATCCGGGTCCAATATGTTGGCCTGATAGCAAATTGTTGTTCCTCTTAGTCGCATAGCGCTTTTATCGCGTTTTCACAATCGTGTAACATTTTTATTACGTTTTCAAATCGCGTAAATATTTTTCAACATTTTCATAATTGCATAAATATTTTATAACTTTTTCAAAATCGTGTAGCTCGAAAATTATTATTTTTGAAACGCGTAAGGTTTTAATACCATTTTTCAATCGCATAAATATTTTTGTATTTTTTTGTACTTAATTTTTGGAACATTTCTAATTTAGTATAAAATTTAATCTTATTTCTAATATTTTCTTGCTAAATCTCCTTTAGGAAAATAATTTCTAACATTATTTCCAAAATCTACATTATATTAATTTAATAAAATATTTTCCATTTATTTTACTAAAAATCCACTTAAATGAAATACCTCGAGTTTCCAATTTACTTCCTAACTTTATTTTACACACTATTGCTGAAAATTGCTTGTTGAGTAATAACAAATTTTTTTGTTTATTTACTTTTTTTTTTCATTTACCTTTACTAAGATGCTCTTAAATGAACTACTCAAAATTTCATACCATCTTTTAAAATCATTTCTTTTCTTATGATCAAAAACCAAATCCTTTTTAATAATAAAATTTTGTTCACTTCCTTCTTTAATTTGTAAAACCCTAATTCATATCTAGGTTACAAAATCAACTAAGTCCATCATTGATAACATGATTTAAATCATACAACATATCACAATCATTATAATTCTATTCTAACAAGTTCATGCATAATATTAAAGGAATAAAAGCATATAAAGTAAACAAATATAAAGAAATAAATTTATACAAACAAGTGAATCAATCCTTATGGATTTTTCACCAACAATTTTGTTCCTCACCACCATGAGTGGTTGATGAGGTTAATCTCCTTCTTACCTTAGATGATGCTCCTCAAGTCCCTTGTATGCCGCCTTTAGAGTTATTTTTCACGACCACCAAGTTGCTCTTGAAACAAAACAACCATATAAATATTAACATCTAAGGCTTGATTATGATCACCATAGATCAAAGTTATGGTCTTAGAACTTGAAATAGGAAAGAAAAATGAAGATTACCAAACTTTACCTTAAGAGCTTCAAATCTTAAGCTTTAAGAAAGTGATAGAAAATGGATGAACTAGCTTATGGTTTCAACACAAAAGTTTCTTAGAATTGTGTATAGATTCAAGAAGTGAGGTTGGTTGAAATTATAGAAGATTGGAAGTGGGTTTTATGGTGCTTGGTTGTGCGCTTCTAAGGAGAGAAAGTGTGAGAGCTTTTGTGTTAGCTTTGATAGAAAGATGAAGATAGAAATGATTAAGTGATGAACCAAGTCCTAGGACCTTCTCCTACACTCTTGAACGCGGAAGTCCCTTGAGTGAGTCACCAAAATTTGTGAGTCACGTAGTGAGTCACATGGCTAGTCACCTAGTAAGTCATGGCCACTATTGTTGACTTGCTCCTAATAAGCTTGCCTTGGTGAGTCATGTAACACCCTTAGATCTAATAACTACAGTCTAATCGTCATTACACCACAGTCACTAAATCTAGGCGTGTCACAGTCTCAACAAGAATCTTTTCAAAAATTTCCATTATACATGAATAGAAAATATGAGCCCCGAATGAAGCATATTTAGTACCCAACCATAAAAATACAACCACAAAATGAAAAACATTTTTCATATAAAATATATTTGTCCTTAACACAAAGCACTGATAACACGAAACATAGTACTTACATACTCAAATAAAATACGGCAGGAACAAAAGCACTAAAGAGGGAAAGTAATAACCTTGGGATAGCTACTACTAGCAGACAAAGCCGCAACCCCCAAAATGTATGATGCTCGATGTCCCAGTCGATACGTCAGGCATCAACGCCCCCATGAAGTTGCACCTGTACGTAACCGAAGAAATCTCATCCAGACGCCATATTAAAAACAATGGATTAACCCAATCCAATCAGTAAGGGTGTGGTCCCTCTTCTTCTTCCTCATAATCTTTTATCACAAATAAATATAAAACAAAAATATAGGAATATAGGAAAGATGTTAGACACCCAGCATTCAATACTAATACGGCAGTAAGAAAACAGAACGACGCAAAACACCCACATAGCAGGGCAACAATATTAAATAGGAATAGTGACACACAATAAAAGAAACAGTCATAGAGTCTCAGATATTAAACAACGAGACAATTCAAATAATCATAACCTCATTTAAGCAATAGTCCAATCATCATATAAATGAACAACAATTTCATCATCATGAAAATGAGTAAATGTGTAAATGCCAGATGATATGCTGACTCACTATGCACGTGCATATGGTACCAAAATCCTACTTTCATCGAGCTAGACATCAACATTTGGAGAGAATGATCTGGGAGTCATGCCAATATCTTGTTAGCCTTAAAATAAAGTGCTCATCATCATAAAAATAATATTTTGGGTAACATGACTTATACAAGGCACCTCAACAATTGATCACGATATAAGACAGCGTCTCGGTCCGGATCGTCGGTGTGTTTGCATCAGTCTATCTCACGGCCCCAGTGGAGCTACCACTATCTATTGTGAGACACCCGTACCCCGACGCCCCCAAGGTCAACACACATGACCAACGTCTAGTCTACTCGCACTCGCACTAAGGTGTAATTCAATCTCCTAGGCATGCACTGCCTTTACAATATAGTCCAACGGACATTCACAAATGCATGATGACTCAATGTGCATCATGTATATTCATCAATAATATGTTTCTCATAAACATTGCATATCATGTATATTCATCCATAATACACTTCTCATGAAACAATACCACAATTTGGTCAAGTTAAATATCAACATATTCATGTATATTTCACAGTGATATGCTTTCTTATAATCATGTCATAACTGGCCAATACAATTATCAACAACATAACATATTTAAATTTTCAACCATAACACATAATTACTAAAATTCAACCCTAGGTTACATTTTCATTTCAAGACTTTCATCACTAATCCTCTCTAGGGGAATCATCTTGTTCTTTCCTCAAGTCTAAAATCACTCCAAGTTTTCAAGTAAATCTCTTTCCTTCATTTTTCCATCTTATGAATCCATAATAGCTTATTAAATTACATATTCTTCTAAATTTCATCTTGATAGATAAATCTTAGCCAATAAAGCCCTAGAGGCCATGAACCTCCCAAGGGCAAGAATCCAATCAATTTCTCTATCACATTGTTAGCATGAACCCTAAGGATCATTGAACCCAAAATTTACATCTTATTTGATCATTATTTATTCTTAATCAATTCCTTTTTTTTAACCTAAGTTTCTGAGTTTCAAATTATCACAAAACTTGTCTTGGATATCCCATTTTCTTTCCTCTTGGTCGAGATCTGTCCCACAGGTTTCTAATCCCAAAATTGTAATTATTTCATCAATTATCCATCACCTAATTTCTTAAGTCCCAAATTAGTACACAAATTCCATTATGGACCCATCATTGGGCCACTTAGCCATGAGCCTCCAAGGTGAGAAATCCCAAAGTTTTTCCATTGTAATCATCAATTCTTTAACACCTAATTACCTAAGTTTCAATTCCCACAAAAATCAATCTCAAACCCCCCAAATGTGGTCCAAAACCGTGACCTCACCAAAGGGTAGGAAACCCTACATTTTTCCATGCATCAAATCCAAACAATCCATCATCATTAAGACATTCAAAACAATCAACACTTTCACATAAATCAAATATACACAAAAGCATGAAGAACAAGCATACAAAGTGAGCAATCCATTATGGATTCCTCCATCAACAACACACAAAGGTTCCCTTACTACCAATAAAGGTTGAAGTGAGTAAATCTCCCTCTTACCAAAGAAAATGACAAGAAAAATGCTTCCTTGATGGCCCTTGAAGATTTCGTCCAAAGCTCCACCAAAACTCTAAAAATTTCAACTCAAGAGATCAACATTCTAAGCTTGAAAAAGAGTGAACCAATGGCCTTAGAGAAGACGATGAATACAAAAATGAGGAAAGGGAATGAAAAGATTAAAACTTTACCTCAAAAGCTCCAAGCTTTGATCTTGAAGAAAGATGATAAAGATGGAAGCTTTTAGAAATGGTTCCAACTAGAAAGGTGTTTAGAATGTGATGGAGATCAAGGAAATGTGATTGGATGAATTTTTTTGTGAAGATGGAGGGCACAAAAGGTGGTCTAGCCGTGAGGTAGACGGAGTAGGGAGGAAGAGAGAACATGAGAGAAAATGATGAAGAGAGAAAGTATTAGCTTTTGTGTTTTGAAATTAAAAATGAGTATGATAAAGTGAGATACACAATTTTGGCTCTTCAAAATGTGTATTGCTGTGGAAGAGGGGAGAAAGGAGGGAAAGTGAGCTCCTTGCATGGATAGGAAGTTTTCTCGAGATACTTTTTGATTAATTTAATCATTCTTTTGAAATAAAGGAGATTGAATGTGACATAAAGTGGATTTCCTTTGGATATGGTGATAGGATTTCTACTACAAGCTATTACCTAATGGACAATTATCATAGATAGCAAAGCCAGTATTAATTGTCTAACAGATAATAAAATGTACTGTAATTTTTATTTTTATCTGATAAATATCAAAAAAACGTGAAACCTCGTAAATCATGTCTTGTCTCGAGTTTAGTAAGATCCCTCATCGACGTTTCCACAGATTAAGGTTCTCGGGGAAAATATGTCATTTTTCCAACTCCGCTCAGTGGTCACGCAAAATGAAGAATAATATTAAAATATTCCGCATTCTCAGAAAAATCAAAGAAAATTCACAAAAATTATAAATATTATAAAACGACTATTTATCATTAAATTATAAATTTTTGGGGTGTTACAACTCTCCCCTTCAAATAGAAATTTTGTCCTCGAATTTTTCATTCCTTAGAATAAATATTTATGTTGTTTTTTCATCTTATCTTCTAACTTCCACGTTGTGCTTCTAGTCACGTCAATTCAGATCACCCTTATCAATGTGATCTCTTTGTCTCTGTGTTGCTTTGTTTTCCTACCCTCGACCTTCACAAGAAGTATTTCATAAATCAAATCCTCTCTTAATTGTACTGTGTCCAGTTCGATGACATGGCCGGATTGGGGATATACTTTCACAATTATGACATATGGAAGATATTATGAAAATTAGAAAGAAAGGGTGGCAGAATTAGTTGATAGACTACCGGACCAATCCGAAGAGAAATTTGATATAGTCTGAAGAATTTAAGAGCGAATTTGCTAGCAACTCAGACAAGATGACACATATTTAGCAACGTCTCTCTTCATTCCTTGCTACCAATACTTTTGTTTTAAATCTTGATATATCTTGGTCGCTCCGGTGTGTATACTCAACGTACTCGCGTGAGCTTCATCGAGGATTTAACTTCTTGAGTTCTGAATCATTTGGTATACAGACATTATCCGTGAATATCAGGACTCCATCGAATTCTTTCCTCACACTCTGACGCCATGCCTTGCTTTAATAGTTCCTTCTTGTCTTATAAAATTTGGTCACTTTTCTACTTCTCTCGAATTTTTCCTAACAAATCATTCAAAATAATAACCATACCTAGACATACCTTATCCGGTGTCATTTCTAATGACAACCACTTGTCCTTGAATTACTCTATTAATTTCTTCTTCTTGACCATCATAATGAAGATATTAAGCTGCTTCTGGTTCAAAGCATTTGCTATGACGTTTGCCTTTCCAAGATGACATTAAGGCTAGAAGTCATTTTTTTTTCAGAATTCTAATCACCTTTCCATCTCATGTTCCGCTCCTTTTTGTCAAATAGATGCTTCAGGCTCTTAAGATTGCTAAAGGCATTGAATGTTGCTCCATACAAAAAGCGTCTCTATATTCTTAGAGCAATTATAACTACGGCTAACTCCAAGCCATGAGTTAGACAATTTCTCCTCATGCACCCTCAACTACCTCAAGATGTAAGTCACAACTTCCTAACTTTGCATGAACACGCATCCTAGACCTTGATGTGAAGCATCACAAAACACTTCAAATAGTTCTCTAGGATCAGGTAGAATTAAAACTGGTGAGTAGTCGAATACCTCCTCAATCCTTTAAAAATTTTCTTCACATGTGTTAGTCCATAAAAAAGTTTGATTCTCTTCTTGTAAGCTGAGTAAGACGTTCTATTATCTTGGAGAATCCATTGACGCTCCTTCGATAAAAAAAAACCCAACTAACCTCGCCAGCTACTAGGGTATTATGGTCTTTAGTCTTTCCCATTGTAAAACTGCTTCAACTTTTGACGGACTCTCAATAATTCCTCCCTTTGAAATCTCATGACCTGAAAATTGAACCTCCCAAAACCAGAATTCATACTCTGATAATTTGGCATTCACTTCTTCTCCTTTAAAGTCTGGAAAACTATACTGAGATATTCAACACATTCCTCCATATTTTCGAGAATAGATCAGAATGTCATCGATAAAGGCAACGACATATCTGTTTAGATAAGGATGAAAGATTTAATTCATGTTATCCATGAATACGACAGGAGCATTTGTCACTCTGAACAGCATCACGAGATACCCATAATGTCCTAAGCGCGTTTGAAAAATCATTTTGGGAACATCCTCAACTTCCCACGAATTTAATGATGACTAGAATGTACATCTATCTTGGAGAAAACAACGACTCTCTTTTTGCTGATCCATCAAATCATTTATCTTCTTCAGAGGATACCCATCCTTGATCGTAATCTTGTTCAATTGATGACAGTTCACATCTCACTGAGAAGTTCCATTCTTTTCCTTAATTGACAGCACTGTAGCTCATCGTGAGAAACTCATTGACTATAATAGCGACATTCATATTCCCTTTACTTTTGTCCTCCACAAAAGATAACATGTATCCTTGGATTCCTTTTCCTCACAAAGCTTCAACTTTGTTAGCCGTTACAAATTCAAAAATCTTAGTTTCAGGAAACACTAATGTTTTCATTGGAACGATCTAGCAAATCATAATTAGAGAATAACCAATCTATTCCTAAAATCATGAACTCTAATAGGTGTGATTTTAGGTATGTAGTCAAATCAACAAAAGATTCAATCTTTAGTAGAAATAGGATAGGTTAAGCAAACTTAACTATTAGTAATAGAAGTAGAAAAAACTAGGTCAAAGATAATTAAAGACACAAATGAATCCAAATGATCGATACAGTCATAAGTTGTAAAGGAATGGGTTGCCCCCAGAATTATACAGCACAATCAAGGGATCATCGCTTGTGGCACAATTTCCATTGTTTAGATCTTCAGTCTGGGAAACCTTCGCTCCATCCAGTGTATAAACTTTCCCTTCAGCTTAGGATCTTGAAGCACATGCATCATTAACAGAAGACTTCTTCTTTGGAGGAACACAGTCTCTAGAAATGTGTCCGAGCTTTCCGCACTTGAAACAGACTACTCCCTTGATCTTATACTCTCTCGTTAAGTGGTTCTTTCCATACTTCTTACATGTTGGTAAAGATGTCACAGTCTGGTTAGAACTACGACCACTAACACCTTCTCCATAAGCTGGACATTGTTGTTGCTTTCCTGATAATCATGAATATGGTTTTCGCTTAGGTCGATTAACCTTTCTATTCATCCTCCTTCGGGATCTAGGCAGTCCAAGGTTACCCTAAAACTGACTTTCCTCCAACAGATCCTGAACTTCAACTTCCGATTCTCGCTACTGTGCGGCCCTCTGATCTTGGTGAGTTGTCACGTCAACTATCATTTGCATTTCTTTTGCAGTCGTAGTCATGCTTCCATTATTTCGTCCTGCGCTCACATGCGTATGTCTACCACGAGCCATTGACTTTCTTTGAAGACAGACAAATCATGACACAACAAAGCAAACGTAATCATTTCAAACAATGTTGTCTCTTTTTGGAAACCAAACACAAAGAATCACATATTTCAAACAAGATAAGTCCAATCCACGAATCCTAACGATCTCCAACTTGAGCTTCTTCATTCTGCCTCCCATGGCATAACCTCTTGCAAGTCGTCAACTCCCAAACAGCTTCTCAAACCAAACTTACACCAGTTATTCCTTTCTCCAGAAGATCGGTTCTCCAAAACCTCTTGATCTCCTTACTAAGGAACTCTTATTCTCTTAATATACCTAGGCGAAGTCATAGTTTCCTATACACATAGAACATTACATATTGAGTAGACCAATCCTCAATATCATGCAATTGTATAACAGTAGCTACTAATATTCAACCTATGGCAAGCCATGCATTCCTTTCCCATCATCTCAATCAAGAGACAAGGAAGTGCACAACATACAAAAGTTCTAATATGCCTAAACATAGCAAGTCCATACCCCGGCTCAACAGGATGAACTGCTCTGATACCACCTAATGTAACACCCCTAGATCTAATAACTACGGCCCAATCGTCATTACACTACAGTCACTAAATCCAGGCGTGTCACAGTCTCAACAAGAATCTTTTCAAAAATTTCCATTATACATGAATAGAAAATATGAGCCCCGAATGAAGCATATTTAGTACCTAACCATAAAAATACAACCACAAAATGAAAAGCATTTTTCATATATAATATATTCGTCCTTAATACAAAGCACTGATAACATGAAACATAGTACTTACATACTTAAATAAAATACGACAGGAACAAAAGCACTAAAGGGGGAAAGTAGTAACCCTGGGATAAGTACTACTAGCAGACAAAGCCGCAACCCCCAAAATGTATAATGCTCGATGTCCTAATCGATACGTTAGGTATCAACGCCCCCATGAAGCTGCACCCATACGTAACCGAAGAAATCTTGTCCAGACGCAATATCGAAAACAATGGATCAGCCCAATCCAATCAGTAAGGGTGTGGTCCCTCTTCTTCTTCCTCGCGATATTTTATCACATATAAATATAAAACAGAAATACAGGAATATAGGAAAGAGGTGAGACACCCAGCATTCAATACCAATACGGCAGTAAGAAAACAGAATAGCGCAGAACTCCCACATAGCAAGGCAATAATATTAAACAGGAATAATGACATACAATAAAAGAAACAGTCACAGAGTCTCAGATATTAAACAACGAGACAGTTCAAATAATCATAACCTCATTTAAGCAATAGTCCAATCATCATGTAAATGAACAACAATTTCATCATCATGAAAATGGGTAAATGTGTAAATGCCAGATGATATGCTGACTTACTATGCATGTGCACATGGTACCAAAATCCTACTCCATGGAGCTAGACATCAACATTCGGAGAGAATGATCAAGGAGTCATGTCAGTTTCTCGTTAGCCTTAAAATAAAGTGCTCATCATCATAAAAATAATTTTTTACACAACATGACTTATACATGGCACCTCAACAATTGATCACGATATAGGACAATGTCTCGGTCTAGATCATCGGTGTGTTTGCATCAGTCTATCCCACGACCCCAGTGGAGCTACCACTGTCTATTGTGAGACACCCGTACCCCGATGCCCCCAAGGTCAACACACATGACCCACGCTTAGTCTACTCGTACCCGCACTAAGGTGTAATTGAATCTCTTAGGCATGCACCGCCTTTACAACATAGTCCAACGGACATTCACAAATGCATGATGACTCAATATGCATCATGTATATTCATCAATAATATATTTCTCATAAACATTGCATATCATGTATATTCATCCATAATACACTTCTCATGAAACAATACCACAATTTGGTCAAGTTAAATATCAACATATTCATGTATATTTCACAGTGATATGCTTTCTCATAATCATGCCATAACTGGTCAATGCAATTATCAACAACATAACTTATTTAAATCTTCAACTATAACACATAGTTATTAAAATTCAACCCTATGTTACGTTTTCATTTCAAGACTTTCATCACTAATCCTCTCTAGGGGAATCCTCTTGTTCTTTTCTCAAGTCTAAAATCACTCCAAGTTATCAAGTAAATCTCTTTCCTTCATTTTTCTATCTTATGAATCCCTAATAGCTTATTAAATTACATATTCTTCTAAATTTCATCTTGATACATAAATCTTAGCCAATAAAGCCCTAGAGGCCGTAAACCTCCCAAGGACAAGAATCCAATCAATTTCTCCATCACATTGTTAGCATGAACCCTAAGGATCGTTGAACCCAAAATTTACATGTTATTTCGTCATTATTTATTCTTAATCAATTCCTTTTTTTTAACCTAAGTTTCTGAGTTTCAAATTATCATAAAACTTGTCTTAGATATCCTATTTTCTTTCCTCTTGGCCCGGTCTCTCCCAAAGGTTTCTAATCCCAAAATTGTCATTATTTCATCAATTATCCATCACCTAATTTCTTAAGTCCCAAATTAGTACACAAATTCCATCGTGGACCCATCATTGGGCCACTTAGCCGTGAGCCTCCAAGGTGAGAAATCCCAAAGTTTTTCCATTGTAATCATCAATTCTTTAACACCTAATTACCTAAGTTTCAATTCCCACAAAAATCAATCTCAAACCCCCAAAATGTGGTCCAAAATCGTGACCTCACCAAAGGGTAGGAAACCCTACATTTTTCCATTCATCAAATCCAAACAATCTATCATCATTAAGACATTCAAAATAACCAACACTTTCACATAAATCAAATATACACAAAAGCATGAAGAACAAGCATACAAAGTGAGCAATCCATTATGGATTCGTCCATCAACAACACACAAAGGTTCCCTTACTACCAATAAAGGTTGAAGTGAGTAAATCTCCCTCTTACCAAAGAAAATGACAAGATAGAAAGTATAAGGAATGAATGGCTGTGAGAGAAAGAATAAGAAAATGATTTTAATGGTAAAGGTAAAGTTAAGCTAGGATAGAAAGTAATAAACCAAAGGTGGTTTAAACAAAATATAGGAATAAATCCTAAAACTTATGTCTATAAGGATATTTTTATATTCCCTTAATGAATTTTCCAATTTTCTTGATGATATGAAAAATTCAAGAATTTCATTTATTATTATTTTTTTAACTTTAATTTTTTATAACTTACCAATCTCTTAACTTCACTATTCATCCTTGGGTTAAGTTAACCCTTAGATAATTGAATTAAGAAACTCTCAAATGTTTAATTTATTCTATTTCTACTCTCAATTTAATCTTCATCCTCTATTTTACATCTGCTCTTAATCGTATAATTTTCTAAGTTATTTCTCATGTTCAGTGTTATAGTTTTATGCTCAATTCACTTTAAAACATTACCAAAATTCTCAGGTAAACTATACCAGATTTATTGAGCTACTATAACACTGATTTGTGTCATCGGGTTAGGCAGGATGTTACAGGCAGCACATTGCACATGTTATTAATTTATCTTTAGTTGTTGCTTTACAAATTGATATTCCTGATAAAATATGGTATAGCAAGGATGTTTCCTATAACCACTTACGTGTCTTTGGTTGTAGAGTATTTGTACATGCGCCCAAAGATAAGAGGTCCAAGTTACATGTCAAGACACTATGTAGTGTATCTTCATTAGCTATGGTCATGATTAATTTGGCTATAGGCTATATGATCCAGTTGAAAAGAAGCTTGTCAGAAGTCATGATGTTATTTTATGGAAGATTAAACTATTGAAGATGTTGATAATAAGCTTGAGCCATCAGAATCTCTAAGTTCTTATGGCTTGGTTGATCTTAATCCAGTTCTTGAAACACAAATGCCTGATGTAGCTGAGCTTAGCGATCATGATGATGTATAGAATCATATTTTGGATGATCAAGTTGAGGATATTATTGATGAGGTTGGTAATGATAAGATAGATGCTCTTGCTCATGGGGTTGTTGATGAACCTATTATTCCACGTCTACATTGTTTATTCCCTCTACTTGTTATTCATCTGGTGAATATGTGTTTTTCATTGACGAGGGAGAACCTGAGTGTTACGAAGAGGCTATGGAGAGTGAACAGAAGGAAGATTTGGCTGTAGTTATGAATGATAAGATGAAATCTTTGCTTGACAACCATATTTTGAGCTGGTCAAGTTGCCTAAGTATAGGAGAGCTTTTCAAAATCAGTGGGTTTATAGGGTGAAGAATGACGAGAATGCTTTCACTCTATGATGCAAATCTAGATTAGTTGTCAAAGGCTATCGTAAAAAAAAAAGAGATTGATTTTGAGGAGACCTTCTTGTCAGGTATTAAAATGTATTCCATCTGAGTTGTTCTTTATTTGACAGCCAATCTTAATCTAGAGGTTAAGTAGATTGATGTGAAAATCGCTTTCCTTCATGGTGATTTTGAGGAGATTTACATGGAGCGACTTGAGGGTTTTGTGGTGAAGGGTAAAGAAAACTACATCTGCAAGTTGAAGAAAAGTTTTTATGGCTTGAAACAAGTCCTAAGGCAATGGTGGAAGAAGTTTTAGTTTGTTATGATCCAGTAGAGATTCAAGAAAACTACTTATGATCATTGTATGTTTGTGCAAAAATTTCCTTATGATGACTTCATCAATTTATTGCTCTATGCTGATGATATGTTGATTGTTGGTCACAATTATTCTAGAATTAACAATTTGAAAAAAGGAGCTTAGTAAGTTTTTTGCAATGAAAGAATTAGGACCAGCAAGGTAGATTCTTAGCATGTATATTACTCGTGATAGAGAGGCCAAGAAGTTATAGTTATCTTAGGAGAAGTACACTGAGAAAATGTTTCAAAGGTTTCACATGGATAAAGCTAAAATTTTAAGCACACCTCTTGCCTTACACTTTAGGCTTAACACTAAACAAGGTCCTTTTAGTGATGAAGAAAAAGAAGACATGTGATATATTCCCTACGCATCTGCATTGGGAAGTTTGATGTATGCAATGGTTTGTGCAAGGCGTGATATAGCTTATGAAATTAGTGTTGTTAGTCATTTCTCTAATCCTAGTAAAAAGCATTTGGTAGTTGTGAAGTGGATTTTGAGATATCTTTATGGCACTTCTAGTTTGAAACTTTGTTTTGTAATTAAGAAACTTATCCTTTATGGTTATATAGATTGAGACATAGAGGGGGATATTGATTCTAGAAAGTCTACTTCTAGCTATTTGATTACCTTTGTAGTGGGAGTCATGGCTTGACAATCTAAGTTGTAAAAGTGTGTTGTATTGCCTACTATTGAGGCTGAGATCAGTGCTATTATCGCGGCTTGTAAAAAGTTACTTTGGATGAAGAATTATGTGCATGAACTTGGTTTTACTTAATAGAGGTATGTTTAGTTTCATGATAGACAAAGTGCTATCCATCTTAGCAAGAATCCTACTTTTCATAGTAGATCTAAGCATATCTAACTTGGTTACTAGTTTGGTATTTGTCTCCACTTGAGTTAGAGGGGGAGTTTGTTGTGGATTCAACTCCAATTGGAGCCCACTTTCTTAAAGCAAATATATATATATATATATATATATATATATATATATATATATATATATATATAATATAATTGTAACACCCTAATATAATTATCGTAAAATAAACAGAATATTTCAAGATACATCGCATTAAGCATGTCACTTCTAAAAATGTATAAAATAAAAATCCATGATAACTTGTATAGTCATTATAGAGAGTCACGAATAATAAAAAGATCATATATACACACATCATTAGCTAACAAGTCATACTGTATACATAAACTTTTACAAACAACCAGAAGAGTACAAAAATACAATCTGATTAAAAAAGAAATAAAGTTGCTAAACTAAGCCTTCTGCTTCTTCTTTTTCTTGTCATTTCCCTTTGAAGGGTCTTCACCTAGATTTACATGGAACACGGAGGGGTGTGAAAACACAATTTCTCAGCATTCGCATACCAAGACCAGCAATTAATCATTTACAACAAATAAATCAACTGAACACAAATACACTCAATGTAATAAATTAATCGATGATCAGCAATATCAAAGAATCGCCTATACAATCCTAAGATACCATTGAACAAGCAACCAATCAATCAATCGGTCAAGCAATGACAACTGCCCATACAATTGTCAACCATGCAATACTTTATGTTATGAGGTATGATTATGCTCAAACAGTGTTCTATAACATGATAATGCAAATGCTAATGCATGTTTAAGTTTTGAAAACACAAATTACTTACTTATTTCTCAGGAACCTCTATTCCTTTGTATATACTAGGTAGGATAGGCAATTAAGCCCTGATACTACCTGGTGATGTGTGGACTTGTTCCCCTCACAAAAGTAAGAGTACTAATACAAATCCCATAACACCGGTAACCCTGACCTCTTGAGCCTCCGCTCTGATCCAGCACCTCATTCTCCGGTCACATGATTGTGCACACCATATAAGGTTACAATACATAGGAAATTAGCAAATAACAAGTTTGAAAATCAAAAGTGTCAGAATTATCTCAATTGACAATTAAGACAATCACAAAATTCTCATAACCAAGTGATAAAGTCTATTCTAATACATGTAAGTCCTAGCCTCACTTATCCAACAAAGTAGAAAGAACCATGTAACTAGCATTCTCATATCTAGAACCTCACACCATCACTTCACAAGTGATTTCCAAGTCAACCTCATGTTGAACAAGGTTTTAGATACAACCCCAAGGCATTCTAAACTCAAAGATTTGCCTAAGGTTTCATAACTTTTTAGATATATGCCAAGTGGTTATTCTCTCTAAGAATTACTCACATTTGTGGCTCAACACACTTAGGAAAGCATATAAGAGTGATCCTATCACTTAAGAAATCTCAAAACATCAAGAACACATTTCTTGCTAAGTTATAGAACTCAAGCCTAGGCTTGACATTTCCACGCCTAGGCGTGGCTTATGTCCTGTCCCACGCATAGGCTTGGTTTTACCACGCCTAGGCATGATGCTCTCTGTCTAGTCTAGACTAAAATTTTCTCAGTCCACGCCTAGGTGTGAAAACCCTGCGCCTAGGCGTGACCATTCTACAGAAACCGAGTCACCGTTCCATTGGAACAGATGCAGGATTTGATCACTTCAAATTCGTTTCTTGATAATTTTAAGTCCCAAACAAGTTCACAAACATGAGGGAAACATAAAACACTAGTCAATTTCATAAAAAATGGATCAAAATACTAAATCACTCATCCAATCCCCTAAAATCAACATTTAGAGCATTTTAGGTCCAAATGGAGATTTTTTAGTTTCTAATCCAAACTCTTAGCATGAATAAGTTATAAACCACATTTAAAACTTATCTAAGCAAGAAAATCACTCAAAACACCATAAGAACTCATTTTGGCATATTAGATCTCAAATAGCCTAAACATGAAAAGAATGAGAAAAGATGAAGTTTCAAGCTCAAGAACCCCTACCTCAAGCTCCTCAAGCTATTATGATGATGAAGATGATGATGGAAAAGATCACAAGTCTTCAAGCTTGCATTTCCTTCTTGATTTTCCCTCCTTCCTTTCCCCTTTTCCTCCTTGTTCTTCTTTCTCTGCTACCTCTATTTTTCGACTGTGGAAGATAATTGAGAAACAAGTGAAAAATGAGGAAATGAATTAGAAACCAATATAAGGCAACAGACGTGAGAAGCTTGGTCACTTAAGTGACCAAATGATACTCCGGATCTGCTAAGAATACTTAAATTTTCCCAAATCCAGTTTTCTTAAAGAAAACAAGTATAAAAAATATCACAAGATTCATAAAAAATCTTGTCGCACTAAAACCATCATTTTCCATATCTATGACTAGTCATTCCGACATTAAAACACAAAACCAGTATGCCTAAAAATACCAAACTGACTTCGATTATTCTCAAATTTTAACCACATCACAGAAACACATTTATGACTTAGAAATAAATTATCCACATCTATTTCCATTAGCTAAGCCATTTATGTTATTATCTGGGTTATTTTAAGCTACTTTTCACCTATTGGGTTGCAACAAAGTGTCTAAATTAACTCAAATTTTTACAAAATTAAACAAGCATGTTAAGCAAGTATTAAGCTACCTTTGTAACAAATTACAAGTCTAACATGTTTAAGAGGATGTTACATATATAAGGTTATGTGTGTGTGTGTGTTTTAATTTGTTGGCACATGAGACAAGAAAGAATGGAAGAGAGTTTTTAAAATGGTTTGAATCCTTAGTATCCTTCCTCGTGAGAGAGCAACCTGTAACATCCCGGGACTGCCTGTAGGATTGATGAGTGTCTCCACCAACCAACACGGGTCTTTTCAGCATGTTTTGTCCTCATTCACACACATCTTAAGAAACTTCCCAAGAGGTCACCCATCCTATAATTGCTCTAGGTCAAGCATACTTAACCATGGAGTTCTTATGTTCTAGGCTCCCGAAAAGAAATTACAACTTGTTGATATGGCTACGCCTAATCAATTCCTTTAAGCCATCCTCAACTATGCAGTCTCATACCTGCACAGTCTGTGAATCCCTCTCATTCCGGTGTGTATTCAATTCATTCATGGGACCCTTCACCTAGAAGCCTGCCAGGAGCCGCTCCTTGTACGTGCTTCTCTTACACCGACATCCACTCCCCGCCCTCGTCGGCCCCGGGACACCATATGCCTACTAACTTCCGCTTGGTTCGTCCCCGAGCCACACCATACTGGAAGAGGTCTTGTCTCTGATACCATCTTGGTCATTCCCGGATGTATACTTAAATCACTAGTATGAGCTTCATTCTAAATTGCTTTCTTAAGATTGGAATCATCAGGTATACAAATTCTTCCCTTAAATCTTAAGATTCCATCAGATCCTTCCTCCACTGTCGCCTTATGACCTTGCTTCAAAAATTCCTTTTCATTCTATAAAAATGAATACTCATCCTGTTTGTCTCGAATCACATCTAGCAAGTCATTCAAAATCACAACCTTACCCAGAGGAATCTTTCCAGGTACCAATTCCACCGACAACCATAGGTCTTGAATTGGTTGATCAATTCTTCCTCCTTTATCATCATGGTAGAAACACTAATCACTTTTCTACTCAAGGCATCCACCACCACGTTCGCCTTTCCTGGATGAAATTGAAGTTGAAAATCATAATCCTTCAAGAATTCTAACCATCGCCTCTGCCTCATGTTCAATTCATTTTGATCAAACAAGTATTTCAAACTCTTGTGATCGCTAAAGACATTGAACATAGCTCCATATAGAAAATGCCTCCATACTTTCAACGCAAAAACTATGGCGGCTAGTTCCAAATCATGCGTTGGGTAGTTCCTCTCATGTACCTTCAACTGTCTTGAAGCATACGCCACCATATTCCTGTTCTGCATCAATACGCACCCCAATCCTTAGTAAGAAGTGTCACAATATACTTCAACAGATTTGTTAGGATCCGGTAAAATTAGCACTGGTGCAGTCGTCAATCTTTTCTTCAACTCTTGGAAACTCGCTTCACATTCGTCCGTCCAATCAAAAGCTTGATTCTTCCTCGTGAGCTGTGTAAGCGATCCGGCTATCTTGGAAAAACCTTCTATGAACCTTCGATAATATCCGGCCATTCCAACAAAACTTCGGACTTCTGTCACTGTCTTAGGCCTTTCCCATTGTAAAATGGTCTCCACCTTCGATGGGTCTACCACAATACCTTCCTTAGAAATCACGTGACCTAGAAATTGAACCTCTTCCAGCCAAAACTCACAGTTGGCTAGCTTTGCATACAACTTCTTTTCTTTCAAAATTTGAAGAACTATACTGAGATGTTCAACATGCTCTTCCTTAGATTGAGAATAGATCAGAATGTCATCGATAAAAATAATGACAAATCTGTCTAGGTATGGATGAAAAATCCTATTCATATAGTCCATGAATATGGCAGGAGCATTCACTCCAAACAGCATCACTTGATATACATAATGTCCATAACAAGTTCGAAAAACTGTCTTAGGTACATCATCAACCTTGACACGAATCTGATGATAACCTGATCGCAGATCTATCTTAGGGAAAACAACTACTCCCTTCAATTGGTCCATCAAATCGTCAATTCTCGGAAGTGGATACTTATTCTTTATAGTAACCTTGTTCAACTGACGATAATCTACACAAAGACGAGAAGTTCCATCCTTCTTCTTCTTGACTAAAAGCACTGGTGCTTCCCACGGTGAAACACTAGGTCGCACAAACCATTTCTCCAACAGTTCATCCAATTGCTTCTTCAACTCTACCAATTTCGTTGGCGACATCCGATACGGTACAATCGATATAGGACCTACTCCTGGTACCAAATCGATAGAGAACTCGATCTCCCTTTTCGGTGGCAAATCGGGTACATCATCATGAAAAATCTCTGGAAACTCATTGACAACAGGAATAGCATTCACATCTTTCTCACACTTGACTTCTAGAGAAGATAATAACATATATCCCTGAGCTCCATCTCTCAACAGCGATTTGACTTTAACAGCAGTCAAAAATCTAGAACTTTCTTCCTTAGGAAAAACTATGGTTTTGTTTGCACAGTCTATAAGGATATGGTTAGAAGATAACCAGTCCATTCCTAATATTACATCTATCTCGACAAGAGGTAGACAAATCAAATTAATCAAAAATACATGATCTTTTATAATAACAGGACAATTCAAACATATCTTGGATGTTACAACAGGCTTAGCAGTCGGTGTAGAAACAATCAATTGAAAACTCAGAGAAGACACAAGCAGTTTCAATCGTTCCACACAATCATATGCAATAAATGAATGTGTTGCACCTGAATCATATAACACAGTCAGAAGATTACCTTCAATGGCACCTTCACCCTGAATAAGATCCTCAGACTGAGAAGCTTCAGTTCCAGTCATTGTATATACTCGCCCTCCAGACCGCGGCTGAGTAACACGAACATTACTCACAGCAGGCTTCTTCTCCGGTTGAGTACAATTCCTAAAAACATGTACAGGTTATTTGCAATTAAAATAGATCGTTCCTCTGATTGAACAATCCTTAAATATATGCCCACTCTTTCCACACTTGAAACACCTTGGCGTAAACGCCACATTCTGACCAGCTCTGCTACTACTAGAACTTCCCCCAATAGGTGGACATTGAGGTTGATTCCCCTGTGGTCTCAAATAAGGCTTGCGCTGAAATCGACTATTGCTGTTACCTCCTCTTTGGAACCTAGTTGGTCCAAAGTTACAATTTCTAGAATCTTGTGACGGCTCCAACTCCTCGAGTCGTCGACACGTATCCATTAAAGCAGGAAACTTATTCATCCTCATAGGTAGCACTCCTCGCTTTATTTCTACCCTTAGTCCTTCCTCAAACTTACGGCACTTCCATGCCTCATCAGGTTGAATTTGAAAGTATCTTGAGAACTGTGACAAGCTCTCAAACTTAGCTGCATACTCCCCAACAGTCATGTTGCCTTATCATAAACCAAGAAATTCTATCTCCTTGGCATGTCAGGCACTTGCAGGAAAGTACTTCTCCAGAAATACCTCACTAAACACTTCCCACATAATCTCAGTTCCTTCAGCTTGCAATAATCGGTGGGTTCCTTTCCACTAATTCTCGCCATCTCCTCTCAACATAAAGGTAGCATATGTCACCTTTCTATTGTCGGTGCATCCCATTCCTTCAAATACTCTTTCCAAGTCTTGTATCCACAGACTTGCCTTCTCAAGGTCAAACTTGCCTCTAAACTGTGGCAGGTTATTGTGCCTAAACTCAGATAAATTCAGAGCATCAGTAGTCGCATCTTGCTGTTGAGCTGCCCTCTGATTTTGTTGAGTAATTACTGCTGCCATCCACTGCATAGCCTCAGCAGCTACAATCATTGGGTCCACATTATGATTCACGTTCGCACTCGTTCCCCTTCCGCCAGACATCTCTTTCTTCAATCATAACAAAACAAAGTTAGATGTATCCTTTCGAAAATAAATCTTAGAGAATCACACAACACAAGCAAAAATAGACCCAACCACAACCCCAAAAGACTCTAACTTGGGCTCTGATACCAACTAATGTAACACTCTTGTGGGGATGTCACATTTATGAATGCAATAAAATAAAATCTACCCAAGTTACAAAACATTTGATACATAAGTGATATGAGTTGTAAATTTTTTCCTTTTATACAGGATAACATTAAATAAAATAACATGAAACATAAAATAAAACAAACTGTTATCACACACATAATATACATATGATTTTGTCTTAAGTTGTACAAATAATTTATAACTACAAAATATTTAAATAAAGCAGTAAAGAGTTAGTATAATACAAAACATAGACATGCCCAAGTGTACATCAAAGATTTTTAACCCTCCGAAGGATCACTCTCAGAGGAAACCTCGGGTGATAGAAATCTAGATTGTCTCACCTCTTTATTTGTATGTGTTTCTGTATTATTATTTTATTTCTATAAAGAGTTTGAGGAAGAGGTAGAGGAACAACCTCTAGAGATTCTGTACCCCGAGGATCAACAGACGGACGATCAGTTTGATGAGGGCGAGCCATCAGATCATCTATACCATCTAGATTGATCTTGTGGTGATGGCGTTGCTGGGATTCCTAAGTTTTATGAGACTGGAATTTCACGGGGCCTCGGAGGCTTGGCGACTGTGCTAGGATCGAGGATCGGTGATCTACTTGGGACGTCTGACTGTGTCCTTGCGTGGAGAGTTTGATGCGAAGCCTGTTTTTACTACTACTTTATATTTACATTTAGAGATGCCTTTAGAGCTGAGACGTCACTGGGGAGGACTTTTCCGTATCCCTAGTGAGATCAGTATTGTATCAACAACACGAACTCCTGTCCGTAGAGCTATGAGACATCCTGAATTTCTATCACCTAAGGTTTCCTCTGAGAGTGATCCTTCGGAGGGTTAAAAATCTTTGATGTGCACTTGGGCATATCTATGTTTTGTTTTATACTAACTCTTTACTGCTTTATTTAAATATTTTATAGTTGTAAATTATTTATACAACTTAAGACAAAATCATATGTATATTATGTGTGTAATAATAGTTTGTTTTATTTTATGTTTCGTGTTATTTTATTTAATGTTATCCTGTATAAATGGAAAAATTTTACAACTCATATCACTTATGTATCAAATGTTTTGTAACTTAGGTAGATTTTATTTCATTGCATTCATAAATGTGACATCCTCACAAGGGCGTTACACAACTGATTAAAAGGATAGGGAGGAAGCTTTTCTGAGCTAATTTTGCAACATTAGATTGGGTGGTCATGTTGTGGTCCAATCTGGATAGTTTTTCATTATATTGTTCTTGGCATAGTGAGCTTTCATTTGTACGATTAGAATTTTGTTTCCTCTTCTATATCTATTGGACTATTTAAGTGGCAGATCTAAGCAATAATTTTGGGGTGACCATAATGATGTTAGAATAACATAAAAGGGGAGGCATGTATAATTTTTGTAAGTACTTTTATAGAGTTTTTTTAAATTTTAGGAGTTGTTGTTGCTACCTCTATCACCAATAAGAATCTCCAATGAACTGTTTATACCCTTTTGTGGGTTTTGGGCATTGTTACTTTGTTTATTTCTACTTTTTTTTTTATAGTGAGTAGAAGTTGTTGTGAGATCTTTATTTGTTGGAAGACATTTTACTATACTCATTGATATGTTATACTGAGATTTTTATAGACTAGGTCCTAAGATTTTTACCTCTTATATTGAAGGAGTTTTCCACATCAAAATTGTGTGTGTTCTAATGTGCCTATTTTATTTTATGTATTCTAGGTGATATTTGTTGTTGAATATTTTTGGCTTGCTATATATTCTGCTCCTCATAGATTACCTAAACCCTAAGCCCTAATTCTTCAACATAGTTAATGATATAGGAGAATGGAAGTGGGACTTTCTTCAAGCCTTAATGTCTGACAATATTTTTGTTTTGCTTTCCACGTTGTTCTATCTCCTCAGAAATATGATTCGAAGGATTTCCCCAAGTGATATGGTGAGAATATGGACCATTTTTCTATTAGAAGTGTTTATTTCTTCCTCATGGAGTTCGATAGAAGGGATAATTCCCCCATATGGAGAAATATTTGGTGCATATAGAGTCTAGAAAGATTACATTGTTTCATGTGGCTGATGACTTATGATAGGCTTATGGCAAACCTATGCAGGTACAAATCGAGTTTATATGATCTTTTTTTTTTGTCACCACTGTATAGATAAAGTTGAGAGCACTATTCATATCTTGTGCGACTGCCCCTTGGCGAGTTCAATTTAGAATCATTTAGTTCAATCAGACAACAGAACTTGTTTATTTGCAGGGAATGTGATCCAAATTGGTTCTATTCTAATTTAAGGTGCAACATGGGTTAGGAGGAGGAGATTAACTAGTATGTGATACTGGCTTGTATGTGTTTAATGGTATGGCTTTGGCGAAATAAGCACATATCTGATGAAGGTTTTGTGCAACCTCATAATCCATGAGAGGTTAGCATATTATGGAGAAAATAGGTAGATGGGGCACTGGGGCATTGCTTGGCCAATGTCATTATGACGCATACAATGACTTTGGATGTGAAGTGGACTCCCCCTAGAGTCCTCGGGTTAGACGTAACATAGATGGGGCTTCTAAATCTAATTCCCAGTTAGCTAGGTGTGGTGTGTTAGAATAAGAGTGATTAGTATTATTAGAGCATGTTGTTTAGCCCAAATTGTGATTAGTATTGTTATTGGGCCTATTGTTGTTAAGCACTACTCATATGTAGGTTTTGTTTTTGGGTCCTGTATATGGGCTTAGCATGATGGGTAGGTTTAGTCCATTATGTTATTTTATATATAGAGAGAGAGGCTCATATTCCTAACACCCTAGTGCGACAGTTGTCCCATTGAAACTAATGTGTGAGCAAACTATCGTGGAATAGGAATAACTTCTATCCCCGCCGTTTGAGATCATAATCATGAAAGTCTAATTATCTCATTTCCAAGTATTCCTAATTACTTGAATTTGTATTGTATTGTGCATGCTGTAAATTGGGATTAAATTGATTCAAGAAGT
Organism: Ormosia emarginata; assembly: GCA_029884605.1. NCBI lineage: Eukaryota > Viridiplantae > Streptophyta > Magnoliopsida > Fabales > Fabaceae > Ormosia > Ormosia emarginata. The sequence goes on from JAQQTP010000074.1 coordinate 9,751,963, forward strand.
TTTAGTAAATTAATTTTGGTTTGTCCCAAAAATACTAACAATTGGTATCAGAGCAGGTTTAATCCTAATTATGGCTAACAATTTTTTGAAAAAGATTTGCTGGAAAAGATTTGTATGAGACATAAACATAAGGAAACCTGAAAAACATATTGTGAAATTCAAAAAAAAATTCTTCAATCGATTTCAAAAATTAATTTAGGGAATTTTAAGATCAAGTTATCTAGAGTTTAAAAAACATGTGTGTCGTATTATAATGTTCAGAATTCACTGAGAATTTCACTAAAAATCGCAACAAACCCTCTTGGAATGATGAGGTATAGATCCCAGATTTTATTAAAGTTTTTTTTCAAAATTAATCTGGGGGATCTTGTAGATCTCGTTTCGTCGATTCCAAAGAGGTATAGATCTCTCAAAATTGTTGAGAATAGAGGGAGAAATGTTGAAGAAAAGCCTACAATAGCCTCTCCATCATGCTTGAAAAATTAGTTTTTTCATGGAATTTTTTTTATTAAAATCAACATAAGGCTTCTATAGATCCCAACATTCTGAATTTATAGACACCGAGATCACATAAAATCGTGAAGAGATCATGGAGAAATTGCTTGCGACCAGTTTTATGTAGAACTGGGTCACGCGCGACCCTTTTGTCAAAAGTGGGTAAGGAAGACAAGCTTCCTGGTCACTACCCACTTGCGACACATGAGCGTATGGCTCACACGCTTGTCCTTTTGGCCTAAAACTTGTAATGTTGTGCTCCATGCACCCTATTTTGTTTTTTTGATGAATTTTATTTAATTTTTTGGAGGCCTAAAATTATCTATTGGAATTTTTCCAATTTTTAAAATGTCAAAAAATTGTAGCCTACTCTCCAAATTTTGAGCTGGATTTTTTTAGGCATAATCATAATGTTGTTTGGTTTGATATATATTTTGCACCCTTGGATTTGATGTCATTTGATTATTTAAATAATTTTGATGCTATGTTGTATATATAATATAGCATAATGTTAAAAATTATATTATACTCTCCAAGTTTTTACCTAAAATTTTTCCAGGATGATTATAATACCATTAGGAGTGCTGTAAAATTTGCACTCTCAAACTTGATATTATTTGGTCATTGAAATAATTTTTAGTGTTATTTTGTGTATAAAATGCTATGTAAAATATTGTATATTGTTATTTCTTATTATTATTTATGCAATTTTGTTTTGAGAGTTATTATTTAAAATGTAGTGGAGCTTTTGGAAACCTTTCATAATTGCGAGCTCTCCGTAGCCAGACCAATTGTGGTAAGGTGTTGTTTTGTTTATATAATATTATTATTTTGTGGCAATGTGGATTGTATTGATAATGCACTCACCTTATCAGTTTGACTTTATTAATGTAATTCCTGTTGATTTGTTAAAGGCATTAATTGTTATGTCTTTAGAGTTTAAGTATCCTCTCAATACTAACTTTAGAGACATGATTTAATGTTTGTGGGAGTCTATTTATATGTTGTAATTCAGGACCCTTAGGAAAAATTACAATTGCAAGGGAGAGCACCATTTTGGTTATCGCTCATCTTGTATTTTGATATACTAAACAAGAAAATATCCCTTTAAATATTGATTATCCAGCTTTGCTTATGAAAATTAATGTTTTAACAAAGCAGTGTGGGACCAATTATGAAGACTGGGTTGAGTTAGCGAATTTATTTATGGCCACCTCTGTTATTGATGTTACTCTCACTGAGAATGAACATTATAGCCCATATGTCTTCTGCTGCTATTAAGGTGAAATATGGAAGGTTGAATCATTCAAATAAAGTTCATCTTATGACCATAAAGTATAGTATAGATAAAACCATTAAGGAGAGTATCTGTGAAGCAGATAATGTCAACTAATTTTGTAAGGCTATTAGCAAATCCAGAAGGGCTTATGACCTCTTTGTGTAGACTAACACTAAGCATGATGGTGTGAGTAGTGTTCGTGAATGCGTCACAAAATTTGCGAATTGACTCAGATGAGCTAATTGTATAGAGTTTAATAATTAGATTGAGGAGAAAGAAGTGGAACCCCTGGCTCTAATGTGTTTTGAATCCAATCTTGTTAATGTTCCTTCTAATACTTGTTGGTTAAATATTTGGTGCAACTACTCATGCTATGAGCTCATTACTAGAGTTCAAAAATAGGCGAAGGTCAAGTGAAGGAGAATTGATTATCACAGTAGGGTCCTTGAAGCTGTGTATAGGTGTTGTTTCCTTGAAGCTGTGTATAGGTGTTGTTTTGTTGAAGTTGTGTACTGGACATTCTTTAGATTTAAATGGCACCATCTATGTGTCCTCTATAAGAAGGAACTTGTTTTTAGTTTCTGCTTTTGATAGTTGCACTATCCTTTCTCTTTAATGATAAGAGAGTTTTCTTACATTATAATTATGTTCTTGTTAGTTCTAGAGTTTCATCTAATGGCCTTCATATTCAAAAATATTGACCATTTTTTGTTTGATTAATGGCGTTTAGATGTCAATGATGTTTTAGGTATGAGTGTGGTGGAGTCTCTGAAGATTTTTTCTATGTTTTGGCTTAGACGTTTAGGTCATATCTCTAGGGAAAGAATGGAGAGGTTGATCACGGAGAATATTCTTCATGATCTAGACTTCTTCGATTATGATACTTGCGTTGATTGCATAAAAGGGAAGCTAACAACTTGAGCCAGGAAGAGTGGGTATACTAGGTGTGAAGTAATACTACAATTAATTCATATAGACTTTAGTGGGTCTATTTCTCCTATTCTTCACCATCCTCATTAACAATTTCTATAGGTATGAATAGATCAACTTATTGTATGAAATATTTAAATCTTTAGATGTCATTTAGACCATTTAAGACCACTATTAAATTGAAACATAGTAAGAAGATCAAATGGGTGGGGTGCATGCTTAGTCATTCTTTTGTCTCGAACTCTTGTGAGTGTAACATCCTCTTTTTAGCATGTTAGACTTGTATATGATCATAAAGGTACCATAATACTTGTTTAATATGTTCGTAGAATTTTGTGACGTTTTGAGTTAATTTAGGCATTTTACCGCAACATAGAACATGCAAAATAACTAATTTAACTCAAAAAAATTAGTATAAATGCAAATTAAAGGAAATAAATATGAAAAATTTATTTCTAGTCACAAATGTGTAAAAGAGGATGTAGTTAAATTTTGAAGACAAACAAAGTCAGTTTGGTATTTTTAAGGACACCGAGTGAGTGTTTTAGTATCGGATTGAGATACACTAGATATGAAAAATTATGGAAATGATGAAACAAGATTTTTGATGAATCTTAGAATTTATTGTAAGGTTGTTGGAAGTTAAGAAACTTGATTTAGTTAAATTAAAGTGTTCCTAACAGATACAAAGTTCAGCAAAATGATCATTTTGCCCTTAAAGCTCATCTTTTAAAAGATGAGATTTTTTATATCTTTCTCATCTCTCTTTTGCGTCTCTAGCAGAGGAAAAATGAAAAGAAAAATAGAGGAAGGAAAAGGAAAGAAGGAAAAGAAGGAAGAAGTGAAAGAGAAAGAACTAAGACAAGAATGGAAGGTGATCTTCAAGCTTGAGATAGAGAGAAAATTTTTCTATAACTCCTTTCTCTTGTTTTTCTCATTTGTTTGAGTTTTGAAAGATTATGAAAAATGAGTTGGTTGATAAATTGGGGTTTCTATGCTTGATTTTCATTTAAAGGATTAAAGTTGGTTATTTTTTGTGTTGGTTTTAAACATGTGTATGCCTTGATTTATCATGAGGATGAATTAGGGTTTTAATTCTCATAAATCATGTTTAGATGTTTTAGAAATTATATATGTGGTGTGATTGAAGTTTAGGGGTGTATAATAATTATGTTAAGAGTAGAAACCCTTTAGAATGGTTGGGAGTGATGAATTTCAGTTTTGCAGAACACAATGTTTTAAGGGGAAGCCGCATCACTCCCCCATGCAGAGCTGCGACCCCCAAGTCTCTGCGTCCCAAGAAATGATTCCTGATAGTAGGGAGTTGCGACCCTCTTTCAAAAACATGCCAAAATGGTTTCTTTGATGAATTTTTGCAATGTAATGCATTATGTATTGTTATAAAATGATATAATGGAACACATTATGGTTTGATTGATGATATAATGGGGGTGTAAGATGAACTTTGATGTTATTAATTGGGAAATTGATTCCTAATGTAATGATATGCCAAATTGAAATATGAATCATATGCATCATTGGTTTCAGTTTTAATGAAATATTGTGATACACTAATGTTAACTTGATGAGGAAAACCTTTAAATGCTTCATAATGTATGATAATGAAAGTTGAGGCTCTAGGCCATTTATTGTATGATAATGAAAATGAGGCATTGAGCATGATATTGAGAAGCAATAAAAATAGAAAGGATAAAGGTCAACGAGGTTGAACCAGTCCCTCTCTACAAGCAAGTAATGATTTTAATATTCATGCAGGTTGTAACACCCTAATACGATTATCGTAAGATAAACAAAATATTTCGAAATAATACGTATTAAGCATGTCACTTTCTAAAAAAACATATAAATAAAATCCATAATAACCTTTAGAGTTATTATAGAAAGTCTCGAATGATAAGAAGATCCTATATACATACATCACTGGCTAACAAGCCATATTGTTTACATAAACTTTTACATATAACCAGAAAAATACTAATATACAAACTGGTTCAACAAGAAGTAAAACTACTAGACTAAGTCTTCTGTTTCTTCTTTTCCTTGCCCTTTCCTTTTGAAGTACACAGGGGTGAGAAATCACAATTTCTCAGTATTCGCATACCAAGACCAACAGTTAATCATTTACAACAAATAATGAACTGAACACCTTAATATTCTATATAATATTATATCCGAAAATCAATAACATTAAAAGATCACCCATACAATCCTAAGATAATATCAAACAAAAAACCAACCAATCAATCAATCAAGCAATGACAACTACCCATATAATTGTCAACCATGCATTGCTTTATGTTATGAGGTATGATTATGCTCAAACAAAGTACTAATATAATGATTATGCAACGCAAATGCAAGTTTTAAAATTTGAAAGCACAAGCTACTTGTTTAATTTCCTAAAAACCTCTGACGCTAGTATATACAAAGTAGGGTAAGCCAAAAAGCCTAAATCTCACTTGGTAATAAGTAAACACCTTTCCCTCACCAATGTAAGAGTACTATTGTTACCCCCATACCGGTAACCTTGACCACAATAGCATACCTACTATGAGAATCTAGATCAATACCTTATTCTCTGGCCATATAGCTATGCACACCATGATATGTAACAATACATAGGAAACTAACAAGTACTAAGTTTAAAAACCAAATATCAAGAACTATCTCAATTCATAATTAAGACATATCACAAGATTCCCATCACCAAGTGACTATCCAATACTAATATACATAGGTCCTAACATCACCTATCCCACAAGGTAGCAAGAATTGTGTAACTAGTATTTCTATACCTAAAACTTCTTACCATCACTTCACAAGTGATTTCCAAGTCAACTTCATGTTGATCAAAGTTTTAGATTGTCCCTAAGGCATCCTATCTTAAAGAACACCTAAGGTTTCACAAATTTCTATATATGGTAGGAGGTCAATCTCTCTAAGAAATACCTCCATTAGTGTCTTAACACACTTAGAAAAGCATATATGAGTTATCCCATCACTTAAGGAATGGCAAAACCTCAAGAACACAATCCTGAAAAATTCTGGTAACCATGTCTAGGCGTGACATTCCCATGCCTAGGCATGACCCTCTCTGTCTCGCCTGACTGAAAAAAGCAAAACACCCACGCCTAGGCGTGACCCCGAGATAGTAGCTTCTACAGAATTCTGCAGAAGTGTGGCATTGTTCCATTTGTTCCACACACGAAATTTGATCATCCTAAATCTGTTTCTTGGTGATTTTAAGTCTCAAAGAAGTTTACAAATGTCGCAACCGAAATCGCGATGGGAGGACCTAAAAATATAACATTTGAAAATCAATGGAGTTGCCACCAATGTTTATTTAGTTTAGGAAAACATTAGAAAAACTCTTAAAATAGGCAAAACTGGTCTTTTTAGAAAATGAGTTTGGATTCGGGAGTCGTTTACAGGTAGGAAAGGTGTTAGCACCCTACACTGCCCATTCTAAGAACGGTACCTTAAATTAGTTGTGCAAATTTTAATAATCTCAACTATATTTATTTTACCCCTTTTAAAAAAGAGAAGAAACAACTAAATTATGAAAATTTATTTTTTGGCTTGGCAGAATAGAGATTCTGCTCCTACGTATCCCTGGGTGCAGTGGGGAACTCAAAGTCACGTAGTTCTTTATAAAATGATTGTGAGTTGGTTGTTTTTTAATTTTAAAAGATTTTTGTTTTAAAACCATCATTTTCCATATCTGCGACTAGTCATTCCAGCTTTAAGTAGATAACAAGTATGACTAAAAATACTAGACTGACTCCAAAAATTCTCAAACTTTAACCACATCACAGAATACACATTTGTGACTTAGAAATAAATTATCCATGTAACACCCCAACTTTAGGATAAATGACTGTTATGTCTTGATTGTGTTGTTTTATGTTTTTCTGTATGATATAAAATTTATTTGACTGTTTCGTGTTCATATTTGAGTGTTTTGTGTGATTTGCTCCGAGTCAAGAAAATAATAATTTTTGGACCGGAGAAAATCTTATTTTAATTATTCGGAGCTCGGAGATCTTACTAAACCCAATTCTGAATGATACGTGTATCAATCTTTTAATTTTTAGAATTTAACTGTGCAATAACATAATTTTATATTTTTATAATATTATTTTATTAGTCAATACAAATAAAACGACCGAAAAAGTCTGTGGGACCCACTTTTGATTTGTAAGACCCACAATTTCTTTGCGGGACTCACATTTAGATAAAGTAGTCAACGTTGATGGCTTGATTATTTTAAGCCAATAGGAATTAAGTCAATAAAGAGGGCTTGACTTGATTTGCACCGTTGGATAAGAAGGTTTAGTTTTGAATATCAACCATTGATCTAATCAATGGTTGTAAAGATAAGCTTGATGAGGAAGGCTTTGGATATCCACCATTGATCTAATGTATGGTGGAGATTGGTCTCACAAAATGGCAAGAATCATTTGTGACCATTGGATGGGAGGAATGTAGAGAAGATCTTGACCCTTTATTTTTGAAGATGAATCTAATGGCTAGGATTTCATGGAGATGAGATCTAATGACTTAGATTTGATCATATTACTACCTAATACCAACCCTTGATTTAATCAATGGCTCTTGAAGCTTAGATTACAAGAATGCTAATTAATTAATAATGTAACCAATTAACCTAATAAAGTTAGATTAAGTGTGCATAGAAACTTAATGAGATTAGTAACTTGATTAGTAGCTTAATTAATGATCACCATTAGGGTAGAACATTCAAGAACATGTGATAAGGCATGTGACAAGGCTTGAATGAGCCAATAGGAAGCAAACTTTGGGGAGAAGCTTTGCATGTGAGCCCTTGATGAAAGCTAAGGCTAGGATGGAGTCTTGGAAGTCAAACAAAGAGGCCACCTCCTTATTGATGAGCTCCACGGCCATGCACATTTGGAGACCATTTTTCACTTCATTTTCTATCACTTAACTTACACTTTCTCTCTTCCAAGAACCAAAACCCACCATTGTTGCACTTTGAAGACCATTTGGCCACACCATTATACACCATCATCCAACCTTCAAAAAGTTTATCTAACTCACTTTTCCAAACCTAAACACCATTCTAAGAACATCTCTAGTTGAGAGTTCTTCCAAAATCTTTCATCTTAAGCTTAGAAAATTGCTTTGGAGGTTTTTCCTAGAAGGTGAAAATCTTTGTTTATCATTTCTAACTTCATTTCTAAGGTTCTAAGCCATGATTGATCCATGGTTTATTTTTTCTCCTATGGATATAACTTGTAAAAATTTATTTGAGTAAGTTAGGTTTTCTTGAAGGAGATCACGAAATCACTAGGAGAAGGAGTAAAAGATTTTATCTTCCTTAAAGGTAAGAGGGAGATTTAATCTCATCAACCAAATGTGGTGATGAGAAAATGGATTGTATGTGTGTGAAGAATCCATAAGGATTCACTTGTGTTGATTGTTTAAATGCTTTCCTATTTGTGTTTGATATTGTTTGAATGCATGTCTACAAGCTTTAAAATATATCGCAAGTGTGATATATGCATGATTATTACTTAGGATGTGAATAACATGTAAGGTTTGCATGAGTGTTTCAAAGAACACAAAGAGAGGCTCACGACCTCAACAAAGAAAAGAGAACCAAAATGTTCTCAACCATTTTCTAAAGAAAGGATTTAATGGAATTAGGTAAATGAATGAATTTCAAAATGATTTAGAAGAAGAAAAATGATCCAAAGATCAAATGCCAAGGTTTTATGAGATTCAGCCAAAATGCTTTGCAAATGTGTAATCAATCCAAAATTTATTTTCTAAAGTGTAGACTTGATGTTTTACCTAAAAAGAATGCATTTGTAATGAATTTTCAAGAATTAAAGAAGTAAATTAAATTTTTACTAGAAATATAGTATAGAAGAAAAATAAACAAAACTCTTGAAAAATACTTACTTTTGAGTTTAAAAAGTATAACTTGAATTTTCAAAGTGTATTTAGTGGTAATAAAATAAACAAAAGAATTTTTAGAGGAGAAACGTAGAAAGCACATTTTTAATAGATTTTATAGACAAAATCTTTGTCAAAATTTATTAAAAACAGAAAAATAAAAGAGAACATTTTATAATATATTTATAACATAAGAAAATTATTCTACGTCATTTGAAAGTATTAGAAATAGCTTACGCAGTTTTAAAATCTCTATTTTAAAGTTTTTCGATCAAGAAAACGATTTAAAAATCTTACGCGATTGAGAAAACGATTTAAAAATACTACACGATTTTAAAAACAGCAAAATATATTTACGCGATTTAAAAACATTTGTAAAAATGATGAAAATGTGAAAACACGATAAAACTTCTACACGATTAATTGGAACAGTAAGTTTTGCTGTCGGGCCAAAGTGGTGGACCCAGACATATGGAGATATGGTACTGTCAGGTGGGATGTACTATATATTGGAATTCTAAGGTTAAGGGTATTTTTGTAATTATGAGAATATTTTGAGACTAAGGATAATTTGGTAATTGTTGTTTTTATTCATGCATTAAGTTGTGTCAATTTAGTTGATATTGGTGATTGATTGACGAGGCGAATAACACCGTGTTGTCGGTGTGATAAGCGTAGTGTGGTTCATTTTGTGTGGACTTGGAGGCATTAGTGTGCGGAGTATTGCACATGTGGACAGTTGGTCGCTCCTCTGGGCCGTGGTAACTGGCAACACACTAGTGATCTCGACACGCACTATACTTAATCAAGATCTTGTAAAGACTATTTTAGTACAATGCCTGTAGTACACGATGTTTGGACTGTGTGCTACTACACGATGTTTGGACCGTGGGCTATAGACACAATGTTAGACAGTGCAATAGTTTGGTTGGGCAGCCTGAGGTACTGATAGATCTTTGCGGGTCATTCTCTCTGATATCTGTGTCTAGCTCCATGGAGTAGGAATGAGTCGCATTGCATTCACATTTGTGTCAAGCATCATAACATTATTAATTGTGATATTGTATGATACTGTTGTATTAAAATTTCTGTATTAAATTGTATTATTATTTATGATGTTTTGTTATGCTTTATTATATTAAACTGTGATATCTGTTGTACTGTCATTTTCTTATTTGCTATGTTGGTATTGATGTATGATTATCACACCTCTCTCTATGTATTGTTTCTGTATTATTAAATTATATTATAAAAGAGTTTGAGGAAGAGGAACAACCTCTAGATTGTGTGTATCCTGAAGAGGAGGAGCAGCAGCAGACGAGGGATCAGTTCGACGAGTGCGAACCTTCTGATCATCCATATCCTTTGGACTAATTGTGTGATTATGACGTTGCCGGGATTTCTTGGTTTCGTGAGGCTAGAGTTTCACGGAGGTTCAGAGGCCTAGTGTTTGCGAGAGGATCGAGGATCGGTGATCTACTTGGGACGTTTGACTTTGTCCCTACGAGCAGAGTTTGATGCTGAGCCTGCTTTTACTACGACTTTGTATCTATAGTTGGAGATGCCGTTGGACCTGAGGCGTCACTGGGGAGGAATGTTCTGTATCCCTAGCGAGATCAATATAGTGTCGACAGCACGGACTGCTGTCCGTAGAGCTGCGAGACATCCAGATTTTCTATCGTCTGATGATCCATCGGAGCGTTATAAATCTGTGATGTGCACTTGAGCACTTTATGATGTTGTATTGTATATTAACTCTTTACTATTTTCTTTAAATATTTTGTAGTTGTAAATTATTTGCCTAACTTAAAACAAAATCATATGTATATTATGTATGCGATGACAGTTTGTTTTATTTCATGTTCTGTGTTATTTTATTTAAGGTTATTATGTATAAAAAGAAAAATTTTATAACTCATATTAATTATTTATCAAAGTTTTATAACTTGGGTAATATTTTATTTATTTTATTTTACTACATCATAAATGTGACATCCCCACAAGGGTGTTACAATCCACATCTATTTCCATTAGCTAAGCCATTTACGCTAATATCCGGGTCATTTTAAGCTATTTTTCACCTTTCAGCTTACAACAAAATGCTTAAACTAACTCAGATTATCACAAAATTAAATAGGTATGTTAAGCAAGTGTTAAGCTACCTCTGTAACTAATTACAAGTCTAACATGTTAAAGAGGATGTTACATTTCTCCCTTCTCCCCCTGTATTTAAAATTTTACCCCCAAAATTGCTTACCTCATATAAACAACTGCGGGTAATCTTGTTATAATGGGACTCCAACTCCTAAGTCGCCTCCTCGAAACTAACACCATCCCAAAGCACCTTCACCCGAGGAATCCACTTACCTCTAAGCTCTTTGACTCCTCTGTCCATGATCCATATCAGTCGCATAGCATAAGACAAATCCTCTCTTAACTGCACAGATTCATTTCTCATGACATGTGAAGGTTCGAATTGTACTTCCATCATAAAGGTTTGACAAATTGGGTGTAAGGACAATTTGGTAGGCTACGGGTCTGATTCTCTTTAGGATTTGGTAGAGGGACCAATGAAATGAGGGTTCAACTTCTATGTTCTCAATGCTCTAGTAATCCCAGTTGTAGGAGTGACTCTCAAGAATACATGATCTCCCTCACTGAACTCTAGAGGTCTTCTCCTCTTATCAGCATAGCTTTTATGCCTACTGTGAGCCCTAACCAATCTATCCTGGATCATTTTAATCTGATCTATGGTCTGTTGCACCAACTCAGGACCTAGAATGGTTCCCTCTCCAACCTCATACAAGCACAAAGGAGACCTACACTTTCTACCATAAAGTGCTTCGTACGGTGCCATACCTATGCTAGCATGAAAACTGTTGTTGTAGGCAAACTCCACTAAAAGTAAGAACTTATCCTAACTCCCTTTCTGCTCTAGCACACATGCTCTTAGCATATCCTCTAGGGTTTGACTAGTCCTTTCTGACTGATCGTCAGTTTGTGGATGGTATGCTGTGCTCAAACTAAGCTTTGTCCTAAAAGCTTTCTATAAGGCTCCCCAAAATCTAGATGTAAATCTAGGGTCTCTATCAGAAACTATAAAAAGGGGAATACTGTGCAATTTAACTATCTCCTGAACGTATAACTGAGCTAGTCTATCCAAGGAGTAGTTAACCTTATAGGGTATAAAATGGGCAGATTTGATTAATCTATCCACTACAACCCATATAGCATCAAAACCTAACTGAGTTCTGGGCAAACCCATCACAAAATCCATTGTGCTGTTATCCCATTTCCACTCGAGCATTATCAAAGATTGAAGAGGTCCAGAGAATTTTTGGTGTTCTATCTTGACCTTCTGACAAGTTAGGCACCTAGACACAAACTCAACTATGTCCCTCTTCATTCCAGACCACTAAAACAACTTCTTTAAGTCTTGATACATCTTTGTGGTCCCCAAATGTATAGAGTATTGACTACAGTGAGCTTCATCAAGGATCTTTTCCTTGATCACGGATTCACGAGGAATGCAAAGTCTACCTCTAAACTTAATCATCCTATCATCTGCCATATCAAAATCTCTAGGATTACCTAAAAAGATTTGGTCACTTAGATCACTAAAAGTTTCATCTTCCTTCTGTGCTTCTAAGATTTGAGTCCTAAAGTCACTCACTATGTCCACTCGACTTACATTGAGACTATGTAGCAACACAGTTACTGAAAGGCTCAAGTCTGTAAAACTCTCCAGAAGTTCACTCTCTTGGATCATCATACGGGACACATGTAGGGATTTCTTACTCAGTGCATTAACCACCACATTGGCTTTACCCAGATGATACTTTAACTTAAAATCGTAGTCTTTCAAAAACTCCATCCATCTTTGTTGCCTCATGTTTAGCTCCTTTTGATCAAATAAATACTTCAAACTTTTATGATCACTGAATACCTCGAATTGAACTCCATACAGGTAATATCTCCAAGTTTTTAAGGCAAACACTACTGTAGCTAACTCCAAATCATGAGTAGGGTAGTTCTCCTTATGAGGTCTCAACTACCTTGATGCATAGGCAACAACTCTCCTATGTTGCATCAAAACACAACCCAAACCTATCTTTGAAGCTTTACAATACACCTCAAAGTTCTCCAAATGATCCGGAATTACCAACACCGGTGTAGTAGTCAACCTCACCTTTAGCTCTTGGAAATTATCCTCACAGTCTTGAGTATAATCAAAAGAACTACCTTTCCTAGTTAATCTAGTCAATGGTAGTGCTAATTGAGAAAAACCCTTTATGAATCTTCTATAGTACCTTGCTAGGCCTATGAAGCTTCTGATCTCTATCACAGTGGTGGGTCTCTCTCATTGCAACATTACATTAACCTTGCTTGGGTCCACAGAAATACCTCCCTGAGATATCACATGTCCCAAAAACTGAACTTGTGAAAGCCAAAACTCACACTTTGATAGTTTGGAAAATAACTTATTCTCCTTTAGCGTTTCCAAAACTATCCTCAAATATTGCTCATGCTCCTCCATTGTCTTAGAATATATTAAGATATCATCTATAAACACCATAACAAACTGATCCAGGTAGGGTCTAAAGATCATGTTCATGTAATCCATAAACACTGTCGGTGCATTCGTTAACCCAAAGGACATCATAAGGTCCTCATAATGCTCATACCTAGTTCTGAAAGCAGTTTTAGGGATATCTTCTTCCCTAACTCTTATCTAACGATAACCAGACCTAAGATCAATCTTTGAGAAAACTGTAACTCCTCTCAGTTGATCCATTAGATCGTCTATTCTAAGTAACAAATACTTATTCTTAATGGTCACCTTATTCAGCTGTCTATAATCCACATAGAGCCTCATGGTACCATTCTTTTTCTTCACTAGCAACACAGGTGCTCCCCACGGAGAAACTCTCGGCCTAATGAAATGCTTATCCAACAAATCCTCGATTTGTTTTTTGAGTTTTGCTAACTCTAGTGGTGCCATTCTATAGGGTGCTATAGAGATAGGTCCCATCCCAGGCACTAAGTCTATAGTAAACTCTATTTCGCGATCAGGTGGCAACTCCATTATATCACTTGGCAAAACTTCAGGATATTCACTCACCATAGATATTTCACCTATGCTTTGCTCAACCTCAGCAATTAGTGAAAACAAGAGAACATATCATAAAGTTGCCTCCTTCAAACAAAGATTGACTTAATTAGCATTGAGATACATAGACTCAGATGAAACAAATCTGGTAGGTATATCTGACAAGAAAATCAAGGATTTTTCTGAACAGTTCAACACTACATGGTTGGCAGATAACCAATCCATGTCAAGGATGACATCAATATCTACTAGAGGCAAACAGATAAGGTTTACACGGAAAATCCTATCTTTTACCTTTACACAACAATCAAGACACACTTTGGATATTATAACTAGTTTACCAGTAGTCGTAGATACAAATAAGTTATAAGAAAGTTCTGACACAGGCAAAACCAACACCTTCACACAATCATTAGAAACAAAACAGTGGGATGCTCCCGAATCATACAACACAGTTAAAAAATGATCGTAAATAATGCATTTACCTTTGATAAGATTGAAAAACTGAGTCACCGCTTCACCACCTAGGGTATAAACTCTCCCTATGGCTTGTGGTTTTTGGGTAGGCACAGCTTCCTTCTTTAATGGACAGTCCTTAGCATAATGCTCAGGTTACCCACAGACAAAACATACCGAGCAAGGCCGATCTCCATGCTACTTTCCACACTAAGGACATTTAGTTCCCACAAATTGCTTATGAATCTGCTTACCCTTGTCTTGAGGGAAGCTAGATTTAGAAGTCCCTTTCTTGAACTTATCGTCACCCCACTTCCTCTTTTAGAAGTCTTGTGACTTAGGCTCCACTGAAAACTTCTTCGAATGCTCTTCGATTATCCTGCATTTGTTAATCAAAGTCTTATAGTCTCGAATCTCAAGCGGTATGATGGCATTTTGAATGTCTTCCCTCAGTCCTTCCTCAAACTTAACACACTTCCAAGACTCATCTGGGTTAAGCTTGATACAAGATGAGAACTTAGACAATTCATTAAATTTGGCCACATACTAGCCAACAGACATATTCCCTTGCTCCAACCTAAGAAATACTATCTCTTTGGAATTCTGTAGGTTTTGCAAAAAGAACTTTCTCAAAAATGATCTCTTAAAGACCTCCCATATAATAAGAATCCTTGTTGACTTAAGAGCTCTCTTGGCGTCTACCTACCAATCCTTTGCTCACCCTCCAACATATAAGTAGCAAAAAGCACCTTTTGTTCATCTGAATAAGCCATGACCGTAAAAATCTTCTCTATCTCTTTGAGCCAACCCTCAGCTCTGACTAGGTCATACTCCCCTTTGAAGGAAGATGGATTAGATTTCCTAAACTCAGAGAGGTTCTAGAAAGTCTGATTTCTCCCAACTACCTCTTGGTCTGGTTGCCCCTGATGTAGGTGGTTGATGTTGAGTCACCAACATTCTTTCAAACATCCTGTTTGCTCTCTCATAGCTTTAACATCAGTGGTTGTTTGGTCCCTCAATGCATCAATCATTGCCATAAAGGCTCCAGCTATACTAGGGTCTTCATTTCTTGAACTCCTACCCCCACGGGGTCACCCTCGTGCTGCCATAGTTTCCTGTAAAACAAAGAACAATACATATTGAGGTACCTAATCTCAACATCATATAATTGTGCAACAGTAACTAAAACAGTCATACTAAAGGCAGGTCAAACAATTAAATCAAATATCTCACACAAGATACAAGGAAATACACAACACAAAAGGAATTCCTAAACATGCCTAGGCATAGCCAGTCCATACCCTGACTCAACAAGATGAACGACTCTGATACCATAATGTAACACCCTAATACAATTGTCGTAAAATAAACAGAATATTTCGAAATAAGACATATTAAGCATGCCACTATCTAAAAAAACATATAAATAAAATCTATAATAAACTTTATAGTTATTATAGAAAGTCTCGAATAATAAAAAGATCATATATACATACATCACTGGCTAACAAGTCATCTTGTATACACTAACTTTTACATACAACCAGAAAGGTACTAATATACAAACTGGTTCAACAAGAAGTAAAACTGCTAGACTAAGCCTTCTGCTTCTTTTTTTCCTTGCCCTTTCCTTTTGGAGGGTCTTCACCTGGATTTACATTGAGTACATAGGGGTGAGAAATCACAATTTCTCAGAATTCACATACCAAGACCAGCAGTTAATCATTTACAACAAATAATGAACTGAACACCTTAATATTCTATATAATATAATATCTGAAAATCAATAACATCAAAAGATCGCCCATACAATCCTAAGATAATATCAAACAAACAACAAACCAATCAATCAAGCAAGCAATGATAACTGCCTATACAATTGTCAACCACGCAATGCTTTATGTTATGAGGTATGATTATGCTCAAACAAAGTACTAATATAATGATTATGCAATGTAAATGCGGGTTTTAAAATTTGAAAGCATAAGCTACTTGCTTAATTTCCTAGAAACCTCCGTCGCTCGTATATACAAAGTAGGGTAAGCCAAAAAACCTAAATCTCACTTAGTAATAGGTAAACACCTTCCCATCACCAATGTAAGAGTACTATTGTCACCCCATACAGGTAACCCTGACCACAATAGTATACCTGCTACAAGAATCTAGATTAACACCTTGTTTTATGGCCATATGGTTGTGCACACCATGATAAGTTACAATACATAAGAAAGTAACAAGTACCAAGTTTGAAAACCAAATATCAAGAACTATCTCAATTCACAATTAAGACATATCACAAGATTCCCATAATCAAGTGACTATCCAATACTAATACACATAGGTCCTAGCATCACCTATCCCACAAGGTAGCAAGAACTATGTAACTAGTATTTCCATACCTAAAACTTCTCACCATCACTTCACAAGTGATTTCCAAGTCAACTTCATGTTGATCAAAGTTTTAGATTGTCCCTAAGGCATCCTATCTCTCAAAGAACACCTAAGGTTTCACAAATTCACATATATGGTAAGAGGTCAATCTCTCTAAGAAATACCTCTATTAGTGTCTTAACACACTTAGGAAGGCATATATGAGTGATCCCATCACATAAGGAATGTCAAAACCTCAAGAACACAATCCTGAAAAATCCTAGTAACCATGCCTAGGCGTGACATTCCCACACCTAGAAGTGGATTTGTCATGCCTAGGCGTAACCCCGAGACAGTAGCTTCTACAGAAGTGTGGCATTGTTCCATTGGTGCCACACACGAAATTTGATCATCCTAAATCTATTTCTTGGTGATTTTAAGTCCCAAACAAGTTTACAAACATGAGAGAAACATAAAACACTAATTGATTTCTTCAAAATTGGATCAAAACCCAAGATCATCCATCAAAACCCCAAATCCTTCACTTTAAGCATTGTAGGTTCAAAATGGATAGTTTTGGTTTCTAATCCAAACTCTTTGCATAAACAAGTCATAAACAACACTTATAACTCATCTAAGCAAGAAAATCACATAAAACACCACAAGAACTCAATTTGGCATATTAAACCTCAAATAAGCCTAACATGAAAAAATGAGAAAAAAGATGAAGTTGAGCTAAAGAACCCTTACCTTGAGTTCCTCAAGCTACTATAGTGATGGAGATGGTCACAAATCTTCAAGCTTTCCTTTCCTTTTAGCTTTCCTCTTCTTCCCTTCCTTCTCTTCTCATTTCTCTTCCTTCTCTGTTGTTTCTATTTTCAACCGTGAAGAAGAATGAGAAACAAGGGAAATCTTGATAGAAATATCACAAAATTGAGTCAAGAAAGAGGGCTAGTAACCGTGGAGTGTTAAGGGCCAAGGGATATCACATTGATACTTCTCAATATGCTAAAAACACTTAACTTTAACTAAATCAAGTTTTTCAAGTTTCAACAACTTTAAAATAAATCATAGGATTCATAAAAAATATTGTTGCACCAAAACCATCATTTTTCATATCTGTGACTAGTCATTCCGGCTTTAAGTAGACAACCAGTATGCCTAAAAATACTAGATTGACTCCGAAAATTCTCAAACTTTAACCACTTCACATAATACACATTTGTGACTTAGAAATAAATTATCTACATCTATTTCCATTAGCTAAGCCATTTATGCTAATATCTAGGTCATTTTAAGCTATTTTTCATCTTTTGGCTTACAACAAATTGCCTAAACTAACTCAGATTGTCACAAAATTAAACAGACATGTTAAGCAAGTATTAACCTATCTCTGTAACTAATTACACGTTGAACATGTTAAAGTGGATGTTACACATGTTTTGATTTTCAAACTTGTTATTTTTTGTTTCCATGTATTGTAAACCTACGGCTTGGACAAAAGGACTCTAAGTGCTAAAGTTATGAATGTTTGGTAGTGCAAGGAACAAAAAGATGTCTTGCCTACCCAAAAACAATACAAAGAACAAAATGGCTTCTTGGAACAAACAGGCTTCTTGGAAATATTCAAATAACATGTGTTTTCTAAAACAAAGTTAGTTTTATAAAATTATAACACAAGCATTCCTTAGGGCCTATCTTAGGCAAACCATACTTCATCATGCATTGCATAAATTGACAATTATATGGGCAATTGTCTTGTTTTTAAAATTAAATTAGCAAAGACCAAAGTTGAATCCTAACTTAAGAGTATTATGAAGGAATGGAATATAGTGTTTATGACAAGTGGTTGGTATAATAATAATAATAATAATAATAATAATAATAATAATAATAATATTATTATTATTATTATTATTATTATTATTATTATTGTTGTTGTTGTTGTTGTTGTTGTTTCATTATAAGGAGGTGAATATCTATGATGTATTTAATTGTATAAGGATTTTATAAAGGTCATTAATTGAATCTCTGTTTCGGAAAGAAAGAAGAACATATTTGGCAATTTGTCACCTCTTTAACTATATATATATATATATATATATATATATATGTGTGTGTGTGTGTGTGTGTGTGTGTGTGTGTGTGTGTGTGTGTGGAATTTTAATCAAAGGTTGTGTTTTTTCCCCGAAACAACTGGATTTATTGTGATGTCACATTTTTAAAATGCACTATTGAGAATTATTAATTCTTACCCCAGTTTTTTTATGTTTTCCATGATAATCCAGAGGAGGATCCAAGCAAGCGTAAGAGCAAGAAGATGAAGACTTAGTTAATTCGTGTATACAAATATATTCATTTTGTATTTATATTAATGTTTTTGTAATTAAGTTTATGTAATTAGTTTTGCAAAGGTTTGTAATCTCAAACATATTAAGTGGTTATATATGGTAAAGAGCAAGTTTCTTGAGGTGTAAAATATCTTGTTCTCTTACTTTTATCAAGGCTCTATATAATTACTCGTTAATAGTTATTATACAAGTTTTTAATTGACGTTTTAAGTTTAAAGTGACATACTTAATTCTATTTACTTGGTATACTTAAGGTATACTACGGTATATAGAATTAGGGTGTTACATTTTGGTATCAAAGCAATTCTTCCTGTCGAGCCGAGGAATGGATTAACTATGCTTTTGAGCATGATTAGATGTTTTTGTTTTTGTTGTGCATTCTTTTATCTCAATGTGAGATAAGTGAATAGAATTGCATGACAGTCTTAGGATTGGACATTAATAATTACTGGCACATTGTTACATGATATCGAGTCTGGGCAACTCAATATGTAATGTTCTGTGTGAACAGGGAATTATAACACCTCCTAGGCGAATATGGGATAATAGGAAAGTTTTCATGAGAGAGTAATCATGATATGTCTGAGATAGTTAGACCGTTGATGAAAGCGGTGATAGAATAGAGTGCTGCCACTGGAGAATAGACAAAAGTTACTAATAGAATGATGTAGGAGCATACTGAGGCTATTAGTGGCATAAGGAAAAGAAGGAGACCAAATTCGTCAGTTGAGGATGACAAGGCTGATTTTGAGAGAAAGTACAAAATCGAGTTAGTAGTTATTTGATGTTATTTTCTAAATGATGTGATAAGAATAGAAGAGCTCAAGGTTTGAATAGTGAATATGATAAAGGAACTAAGGAACTGAAATGTCAACAAGAAACATGTCTCAAGGTTTTTGAGGACACGTAATTAGTTGAAATGCTGAAGTTTTAAAATAGAGAGGCTAAATGCAAGAAAGAAGATATTCGAGGTAATAAGTTGTCTAGACGAACAAAAGGTGCTGTTTGCTTCTTTTATGATAAAGGAAGAATTAGAGCATTAGTGGATGGGTTTGAGATGATTAATGGAAGCTACTAGTACATAGATGAATTGGAAGAGATTTAGAGTGACCTCTTTTGATAAATATTTCCTAAAGAAAAAGCGAGATGACAAGAAAGTGGAATTTCTTGAGTTAAAGTAAGGTAGTATGTTTATATGGTAATATGAAGTAGTAGTTTGATATATAGTAATAAGTTTATTCTGATGCTTGAAGTAAAATCATGATAAAGTAAAGTTAATTTGTAAGTTATGGAATTCACTAGAGATGGTACTGGTGATATGTTTGAAAGAATTAAGATGATGGCAAGTGCTGTGAGGGAACAAATTGCTAGTGTTAACAAGATTTTTGTCAGGATAGAAGCTAATCCACCTTAACAACTAAGATCAAAATTCCCATGATTAATTAGAGCTTGAAAAGACGAATTTGTTATCAATTAGAAAAGGATATAACATAATGATAGTTAAGGAACAAAGTGAATCAACAAAGTCTCTAAAAGAGTAAAAAGTTAAATCTCAAAGTTCTACACCATAAAGGAAAGCAAATTCAAGTCAGAATATGGGGGCAGAAGTATGCCAAATGTAGAAAGCAATATGAAAGTAAGTCAAGTTTGATAGGTCAGTTAGTATGTTATACATGCAGTAAATCTCTGATATTATATGAAGGAATGGCCATGGAGGATTGTTCATCAAAATAAATAGTAGTATAATTTTTTTCACTATGCTTTGAGGTAAACATTTTTTAAGGTCATAACTTTCAAAGATCTAAATGGAGTTATGTTTTCAGACTATATAATTGAAAAGATATGTTTGTAAATATGGAAACATTCATCAAAGTTGTTGTTTCTACATTCATCTCGAAGTTTTCAGCTTGTTTTTACATAGTATTCTTTTTTAATGAGATCAAGTGGTAATTCAAATAGAAAAGTATAGAAAGTTATAGGTTTGAGGCATCAATTGGTGGAATTTGCACGTTTTCAACGATACATCAACTATGAAAGGGAATGACAATTGTATTTTAAATAAGATTCTCATGAGCCACAAGTATATTACTGCAATGTTTCTTTAGATGGGAGATTTGTTATTAGCATTGGCAATGACAATGGTTTTGATGATAACAAACAAGAGAAGTGATGGTTGTGCAAAAATCAAGTCCCAAGGTTCTTCAAGTTTAGCTTATAAGACTTAGATCTTATATTAAGGTTAATAGAAATCACACTAGCTCATGTCCTATTTTTCACTCAACTTAAATCTCTTTACAAAATTATGTTTTATGTTGATCAAGTTTGAGCAAAATATTTTTAGAAAGGATGAAAAGAAAATCATGTTTTTTACTTGTAAAAATACTCATCATGTTTGTGGAAAATGTATTTAGAATGGTTAAAAATAATTTGGGAAAGTTTGGTTATAAAATCCTTAAGAAATCTTGTTTTCTTGGTAAGCTAATCATTGATTATGTGTTTTGAATAACAAATTATCTGAAACTTCTAACTGATTATGTGATTTCAAATAACTGATTATTTGAAATCCATAACAGGTTATTCACCTTGGCAGAAATGCTCCACTAAATGTTTTAAAGTGAATAACCGGTTATGGAAAGTCCATAATAGGTTATTTGCATGTTGGGAACGTTCCTTCGTGTTTTTCAAATGTTCCTAACCGATTAGGGGTACCAAATAACCTGTTATTTTTGTGTTACAATGTTTTCTGATAAAACAAATAACTTGTTAGGCAAAACTAATAACATGTTATTTGAAACCAAATAACCTATTATTGGAAACCAATATTCTGTTATCTGAGACAGTAGAAGACATTTCTCAACGGCTCTATTTAGAGCATTTAATGCCCCAACAATCACCAATGGCTCTAAATTGATTTGGGCAATAAATATAAGTGGTTGGGCATTAAAAACAAGTTGGAAAACAATCTGAAAATCATCATTGAGCATTAAATTCGTGTTTCATCATCTCTTTCTCCAAACCCCTATTTTTGAGCTAAGTGTGTGATTCTTGAATACCCATAAGTTTCAATTTGTATTATTCGCTCTTGAGAGAGTTTCTTATCATTCATACTTTATATAAACTGTAAAAAAGAAGGTGAGGTATCCCTCCAAGTTGTAGGGTGAGGTATCCCTTAAAAGTAGAGACTCAAGCACAAGGGTGAGGTATCCCAAGGTGTGTTGAGTGCTCTATCTTGTAAAGGTTGTTAAGCACCTATTTGAAGCTTGAAGATATAGTAGAAATCTCGGGTGTTTACTCGAGGACTGGACATAGGTTACAAGTGAATTGGTGGTTGAACCAGGATAAAGCTTTGTGTTTGTCTTCTTAAACTCATCTCCCTTGTAACACCCCAACTTTTGGGTAAATGACAGTTTTGTCTTGATTGTACTGTTTTATGTTTTTCTGTGTGTTATAAAATTTATTTGACTGTTTCGTGTTCATATTCAAGTGTTTTGTATGATTTACTCCGAGTCAAGAAAATAATAATTTTCGGGCCGGGAAAATCTTATTTTAATTATTCGGAGCTGGGGGATCTTACTAAACCCAATTCCGAATGATACGTGTATCAATCTTTTAATTTTTAGAATTTATCTGTACAATAAAATAATTTTATATTTTTATAATATTATTTTATTAGTCAGTACAAATAAAATGACCATGGACCCGGAAAAGTCTGTGGGACCCACAATTGGTTTGCGGGATCCACGTTTAGAAAAAGTAGTCAATGTTGATGACTTGATTTATTTTTAAGCAAATAGGAATTGGTCAACAAAGAGGGCTTGACTTGATTTGCACCGTTGGATGAGAAGGTTTAGCTTTGAATATCAACCGTTGATCTAATCAATGGTTGTAAAGATAAGCTTAAAAAGGAAGGCTTTGGATATCCACCATTGATTTAATGTACGGTGGAGATTGGTCTCACAAAATGGCTAGAATCATTTGTGACCATTAGATGGGAGGAATGTAGAGAAGATCTTGACCTTTTATTTTTGAAGATGCATATAATGGCTAGGATTTCATGAAGAAGAGATCTAATGGCTTAGATTTGATCATATCATTTAGAAGTTTCTACCTAATATCAACCATTGATTTAATCAATGGCTCTTGAAGCTTAGTTACAAAAATGCTAATTAACTAGTAATGTAACTAATTTTCCTAATTAAGTTAGATTACGTGTGCATAGAAACTTAATGGGATTAGTAACTTGATTAATAACCTATGATCACCATTAGGGTAGAACTTTCAAGAACATGTGACTAAGGCTTGAATGAGCCAATTAGAAGCAAGCTTGGGAGAGAAGCCTTTGCATATGAACCCTTGCTGCAAGCTAAGGCTAGGATGGAGTCTTGGAAGGTCAAACAAAGTGGCCACCTCCTCTTGGATGAACCCCATGGCCATGCACACATTAGGAGGCCATTTCACTTCATTCATCATCTTTGCTAACACTAAATCTCTCTTCTCTCTCTTCAAGAACAAGAACTCACCATTGTTGTTCTTCCTTGAACCATTCGGCCAAGCACCATACACTACCATCCACCCATCTAAAATTTTATCTAACCTTATTTCTCAACTCTAAACACCATTCTAAGAACATCTCTAGTTGAGAGTTCTTCCAAAATCTTTCATCTTAAGCTTGGAAAATTGCTTTGGAGGTTTTTCCTAAAAGGTGAAGATCCTTGTTTTTCATTTCTAACTTCATTTCCAAGGTTCTAAGCCATGATTGATCCATGGTTTATGTTTTTCTCCTATGGTTATAACTTGTAAAAAATTTATTTGAGCATGTTAGGTTTCTTTGGAGGAGATCACGAAATCATCTAGGAAGGAAAGAAAAAGATTTTATCTTCCTTAAAGGTAAGAGGGAGATTTAATCTCATCAACCATGTGTGGTGATGAGAAAATGGATTGTATGTGTGTGAAGAATCCATAAGAATTCACTTGTTTGATTGTTTAAATGCTTTCCTATTTGTGTTTGATATTGTTTGTATGCATGTCTATAAGCTTTAAAATATATTGTATGCGTTGATATATGCATGATTATTAATTAAGATGTGAATAACATGTAAGGCTTGCATGAGTTTCGAAGAACACAAAAAGGGGCTCACGGCCTCAACAAGAAAAAGAGAACCAAAATGTCCTCAACAATTTTCTAAAGGAAGGATTTAATGGAATTAGGTAAATTAATGAAATCTAAAATGATTTAGAAGGCAGAAAATGATCCAAAGATCAAATGCCAAGGTTTTACTAATTTCGACCAACATGCCCTGTAAATATGTAATCAATCCAAAACTTATTTTTCTAAAGTGTAGATTTGATGTTTTACCTAAAAAGAATGCATTTGTAATGAATTTTTAAAAATTAAAGAAGTAAACTAATTTTATTAAAAATATAGTATAGAATAAAAATAAACAAAACTCTTGAAAAATACTTACCTTTGAGTTTTAAAGTATAACTTAAATTTTCAAAGTGTATTTAGTAGTAATAAACTAAACAAAAGAATTTTTAGAGGAAAAACATAGAAAGCTCATTTTTAATAGATTTTGTAGACAAAATACTGTCAAGCTTTATTAGAAATGGACAAATAAAAGAGAACGTTTTATAAAATATTTATAACGTAAGGAAAATATTCTACGTAGTTTCAAAGTATAAGAAATAGCTTACGTAATTTTAAAATAGAGATTTTAAAGCTTTTCGATCAAGAAAACGATTTAAAAATCTTACGCGATTGAGAAAACGATTTAAAAATACTACGTGATTTTAAAAATAGCAAAATATATTTATGCGATTTAAAAATGTTTGTAAAAACGACAAAATTGTGAAAACACGATAAAATTTTTACACGATTAATTGGAACAGTAAGTTTTGTTGTCGGGCCAAGGTGGTAGACCCGGACATGTGGAGGTATGGTATTGTCAAGTGGTGACGTACTATACATTGAAAATTTTGAGGTTAAGAGTATTTTTTGTAAATATGATAATATTTTTAAGCTAAGGGTAATTTGGTAATTATTATTTTATTCATGCATTGAGTTGTGTCAATTTGGTTGATATTGGTGATTGATTGACGAGGCGAATTACACCATGTTGTCGGTGTGATAAGTGTAGTGTGGTTCATCTTGTGTGGACTTGGAGGCATTAGTGTGCGGAGTATTCCACATATGGACAGTTGGTCACTCCTCTGGGTCATAGTAACTGGCAACACACTAATGATCTCGACACGCACTATACTTAATCAAGATCTTGTAAAGACTGTTTAGTACAATGCCTGTAGTGCACGACAATTGGACTGTGTACTACTACACGACGTTGGACTGTGGGCTATAGACACGATGTTAGACAGTGGAATAGTTTGGTTGGGCAGCCTAAAGTACTGATAGATCTTTACGGGTCATTCTCTCTGATATCTGTGTCTAGCTCCATGGAGTAGGAACGAGTC
The DNA here is from genome assembly GCA_029884605.1 of Ormosia emarginata. Taxonomy (NCBI): domain Eukaryota; kingdom Viridiplantae; phylum Streptophyta; class Magnoliopsida; order Fabales; family Fabaceae; genus Ormosia; species Ormosia emarginata. The sequence goes on from JAQQTP010000074.1 coordinate 9,777,383, forward strand.
GAATTGCATTTACATTTGTGTCATGCATCATAACATTATTAATTGTGATATTGTATGATACTGTTGTATTAAAATTTTTGTATTAAATTATATTATTATTTATGATGTTATGTTATGCCTTATTGTATTAAACTGTGATTTCTGTTGTACTGTCATTTTCTTATTTGCCATGCTGGTATTGATGTATGATTATCTCACCTCTCTATATGTATTATTTTTCTGTATTATTAATTATGTTATAAAAGAGTTTGAGGAAGAGAAACAACCTCTAGATTATGTGTATCCTAAGGAGGAGGAGGAGCAGCAGACGGGGGATCAGTTCGACAAGTGCGAACCTTCCGATCATCTATATCCTTTAGACTGACTTGTGAGTATGGCGTTGCCGGGATTTCTTAGGTTCGTGAGGCTAGAGTTTCACGGAAGTTCAGAGGCCTGGCGATTACGCGAGGATCGAGGATCGATGATCTATTTGGGACGTCTGACTTTGTCCCTACGAGGAGAGTTTGATGCTGAGCCTGTCTTTACTACGACTTTATATCTACATCTGGAGCTGCCATTGGATCTGAGGCGTCACTGGGGATGACTCTTTCGTGTTCCCAGTGAGATTAGCATAGTGTCAACAGCGCAGACCCCTGTCCGTAGAGCTGTGAGACATCCTAGATTTCTGTCACCTGAAGTTTCATCTGAGAGTGATCCTTCAGAGGGTTAAGGATCTATAATGTGCACTTGGGCACTTTATGATGTTGTATTGTATAACAACTCTTTACTGTTTTATTTAAATATTTTGTAGTTGTAAATTATTTGCATAACTCAAAACAAAATCATATGTATATTATGTGTACGATAAACAGTTTGTTTTATTTCATGTTCTGTGTTATTTTATTTAAGGTTATTATGTATAAAAAGAAAAAAATTTATAACTCATATTAATTATTTATCAAATGTTTTATAACTTGGGTAATATTTTATTCATTTTATTTTATTGCATCATAAATGTGACATCCCCACAAGGGTGTTACATCCCTTACTTTATGCATTATTTTATTGAATATCTTGTATGCTATCTTGCTTGGTTGATTTACTTATAAGTGAATGCCCTCTATCTTTTCTATCCATTCAACTTAGATAAACAATAGCTTCAACGAAAATTGATAATAAAGTGTTTTGCGAAAGAATTACGAAATTATTTTACAAACTCAATTCACCCCCCTCTTGGGTATTGAGGTCACTTAGTAACAAGTGGTATAAGAGCTAGTTTCTTGTGTAAAGAGCTTAGCAGCTTCAAGAGAAAAGATGGCTTCAAATGATTTTTCTTTCGAAAGTTCTTCTATAAATAGACTCCCCTATTTCAATGGAGATAGTTATGCCTATTGGAAAGAAAGAATAAATTTTTTTATTAAAGCTATTGACTTAGATGTGTGGGGTGCCATTGAAAATAGTGCTTTTGTTCCCACACATACTATTGATGGTGTAAAAACAAATGCACTAAGAAGTGAATGGACTGATGAGGATAAAAAGAAGGATTCATATAATTTGAGAGCCAAAAACATCATCACCACATCCTTGGGGTATGATGAATTCTTTAGGGTGTCAAATTATAAGACTGCCAAAGAAATGTGGGATAGTCTGCAAGTAACTCATAAGGGTACAAGTGAAGTAAAACAATTAAGAATAAACACTCTCACTCATGAATACGAATTGTTTAGAATGAATCGATGAGAAAGTATTCAAGAACTGCAAAAGAGATTCATACACTTTGTAAATCATCTTATTTCATTGGGAAATATATTTCCTAATGAAGATCTTATTAACAAAGTTTTGAGATGTTTGAACAGGAATTGACAACCCAAAGTAATGGCTATTGTAGAATCAAGGGATTTATCAATAATGTCTCTAGCCACTCTATTTGGGAAGCTCCAATAGCATGAATTGGAGCTAAATAGGCTCAATCAAAATGAGGAGCATGACAAGAAGAAAAAAGGGATTGCACTTAAAGTCACCTCCTCCATAATTGAAGATGGTGATGAAGATGGAATAGGAAACCTTGAGCTGAATGAAGAAAATCTTAGTCTTCTTAAGAGGAAGTTTGGAAGATTTATTAAGAAGAAAGGAATTCAAAGAAGGCCACCTTTCACTCCTAAGAAGACCTTTCATAAAGGGGAAGGAACCTCATCAAATGAATGCGAAAAATTGAGACACATGAAAATGGAATGTCCCGTGTATCTAAAGAAGATGGAGAAGTTTGAGAAGAGACCTTCTAAAGAAAGGAAAGGAATAAGGGCTTACATAGATTGAGAGAACAATGATATAGATTCCACTGATAGCTCGAAAGATGAGGAAGCTCATCTATGTCTCATGGCTCAAGCAGAAGAAAGAGATGAGAGTGACACCGAGGTAACTTCTTCTAACATAGACTCTTCACCCTCCTATAGTGAATTACAAGATGTTTTTCAAGAATTGCATGATGAATCACTGAGGCTCACAAAAATAGTTTTATCTTCTAACAAAATAATCTCTTTATTGATAAACAAAGTTTCCATTATAAACAAGGAGATTAATGAACTCAAAATTGAGAACGAGACTCTAGGACTTATTGATGTTAACTCATCATGCATAACTTATTCCTCACATGACAATGCATCCATTCAATTACTTTGCTCATCATGTAAATCATTTGAAAAGGAGGTTGAGAATTTGAAAAATACTATTGTAAAATTTACCTTTGGAAGAGACAACTTGAATGTGTTACTAGGGAAACAAAGATGTGTTTTTCAAAAAGCCAGTTTAGGATATAATCCAAATAATCAACAAAAGTTTTACAAGAATTTCTTTATTTCCTCAAGTACATCAAGTAACCCATTTATCAAATCCTTTCATTATGATAGGAAAGACATAGTGCATCTACATATAATGTAAGAAAGAATATCAACACCAAGGTTGAAACTAAGAGGGTTTGGGTCCCTAAGGGTACCTTGCCCAATGCTAACACACAAGGACCCAAGAGAATTTGGGTACCAAAGGTTAAAACTTGAATATGTATTGTAGGTGTGCTTAAAGACCAAAAGCTCAAGTTAGTATCTTGATAGTAGTTGCTCTAAGCACATGACAGGTGATGGATCCAAGTTCTCCTTCCTTACACCAAAGAAACATGGATATATCACATATGGGGACAACAATAAAGAAAGGATCCTTGGTATTAGAAAAGTTAGTAAGAATTCCTCCACCTCAATTGATAATGTCTTGTGTGTTGAAGGACTCAAACACAATTTGCTAAGCATTAGTCAATTATGTGATAAAAGTAATAAAGTTATATTTGATTCTAATTGTTGCATAATTGAAGGTAAGATGATGATGACAAGCAAGTTAAGTTTGTTAGTCATAGAATTGATAACATATATATGATTAACCTTGATTATATTACCTCTCAAAATGCAAGATGTCTTATAAGTAAAGATAGTGACTCATGGCTATGGCATATGAGAATTGCTCACATTCATATGGATCACCTAAACAAACTTGTTTCTAAAGATTTGGTGATTGGTCTTCTAAATCTCAAATTTGAGAAAAATAAACTTTGTGATGCATGTCAAAAGGGTAAACAAGTAAAAGTTTCTTTCAAAGCTAAAAATGTTGTTTCTTCTGCTAGACCTTTGCAACTTTTGCACATGGATCTTTTTGGACCATTAAGAACTATGAGCTTGGGGGGTAACTACTATGCTTTTGTGATTGTGGATGATTACTCTAGATATACATGGACTTTATTTTTTACTCGTAAGAATGATGCCTTTCATGCATTTAGAAAACTTGCAAAGTTTATTCAAAATGAAAAGAATTATAGCATTACATCCATAAGAAGTGATCATGGTGGGGAATTTAAAAATCATGAATTTGAAATGTTTTGCAATGAAAATGGCATTGAGTATAATTTTTCTGCTCTTAGAACTCCACGACAAAATGGAGTGGTTGAAAGAAAAAATCGATCTTTAGAAGAGTTAGCAAGAACTATACTCAATGAAATAAGCCTTCCTAAGTATTTTTGGGCGGATGCGGTAAGTACCACTTGTTATGTTATGAATAGGACTCTAATAAAGCCTATTTTAAAGAAAATCCCCTATGAACTATACAAAGGAAGAAAACCAAACATTTCCCACTTTCATATCTTTGGTTGCAAATGCTTTGTTTTAAACAATTGAAAAGATAACCTAGTCAAGTTTGATGCTAAATCTGATGAGGGAATATTTCTTGGTTACTCACTTAATAGTAAATCCTTTCAAATTTATAATAAGAGAACTATGACTGTTGAAGAATCAATACATGTTGTTTTTTATGAAACTAACCCAAATGAACTGAGAAAGGATGTTATTAATGTTGGTGTATGCCCTGGAGGCCGATACATTTTGTCTATATTTACATACATTGTATTATACTATTTTTTAATATATGAGGCATTTCATTTATTATGTTCCTTTTGATAAACATAATAAAGTCCTTAGAATAGTAAGTTTTATGCCGTAGGACATCAAGTGGATGACTTGATCATGAGATCCTATTGGAAAAAGTACTATTCTTAAATGTCCCTAGTCAAGTATTATTGTTAATTAGGACAACAATAATGCATTAAGACTAGTATATACATAGACTGAGGGCCACATCTCACGGGTCATAGATATGAGATATCAAGTCTTCACATGGGTACATATTATAGTAATAATGTACTGACCAAACCCGCCATGAGAACGCTACATGAATCGTTACGTGAATGTCATAAGCGATTCTCATAGTGACAATAGTGTATGTGGTCATTTGACCTAAAATCACTATGATTCCTACATGAAGAGTTGTGTGTTTTAATGCCATCAAACATCATATGTAACAAGGTAATTATAAAGTTAGTTATTAGACATATCACGATTCATATGAAGGGATGTGAGTGACCTAGATGAGATTTGTCCCTCCTACATAACAAGAGCGATATCTTTGGGTTCCCTGATTGAGTGAGACTGCAAAATGTATGACCATGCTCAAATGAGTCGATATGAGATATCGATCTCATTTGTTGTTATTAAGTCTACTTGAGTATCAGGAAACGAAGGATTGAACTATACAAGGGTGATGCATTCCATGTTTTATGTTCAATCTAGATATCTGAACAAAGGGACTAAACTACACGAAAACATAGGTCTTGGAAAGGTTATGTCAAATCACTAACATTCTCATTACTTAGGTGGTAGCGATGTGTTGCAAGATACCACTCACTGCTTATAATATTAAAATGAGATTTTAATATTACTGCAAATATTAAGAGAACCTACAGGGTCACACACATAGAGCTGATTAAATTGGAGTAATCAGAATCCAAGTTGGACTGGGATTCAATCATGGGCCGAACTCATAATAGATGAGTCTAGGGTTGCACAACTTACCTTACTACTGCTCATACTCGCTTAAGGCAGTCACTATTATAAATAGTACTACTAAGCGGGCTGCGAGGTATGCATTACAGAATCCTAGTCGCACCTACAGAAAGTGAGTGAGAGAGTAACAGGTTTCTTCTCTTCTCTTCGCATCTAGCACTGTGTGAGAGAGGCATGACTCCTATTTGCGGATGTTGGACGTTCATGAGTCTGTTTGTGTGGATACCGCAAAGACATCATTGTTGTTACGGTCTTGGTGATTCACACACTTGTTTTGATCACACTTCAATAGGTAAACATTTTTAAAAACTTGAATTATGGCTTTTTCGCATGGATCCTTAGTGGGAATTCAGTTTTCCGCTGCGTGATATATTTGTGATTCCCAATAATTAATGATGTTACATAAACTTTATCCAACACACACTTAGGAGGCAAAGAAGAAGAGCAAAAAAGAGAAAGCCAAAGAGAGGAATCACCACCTCAACAAGAGGAGGAAACTTCAAATAATCTTCCAAGAGAATGGAGAACTTCAAGACATCATCCTCTTGACAAGGTAATAGGTGATGTATCAAAACGGGTAATCACTCGAAACTCTCTTAGATGCATGTAATCATTTGGCTTTTGTCTCTTAAGTTGAACATAAAGACATAAATGAGGCCATTAATGATGAACATTGGAAGTTGGCCATGCAAGATGAACTAAACCAACTTGAGAGAAATAAAGTTTAGGAATTAGTTCCAAAGCCCAATGATCATCCTTTTATTGGCATCAAATGGGTCTTTAGGAATAAACTTGATGAAACGGGCTTAATAATAAGAAACAAAGCTAGCCTTGTTGCTAAAGGTTATAATCAAGAAGATGGAAAAGATTATGAGGAAACATATGCTCCCGTCGCTAGATTAGAGGCCATTAGAATGCTACTTGCATATGCATGCATCATAAATTTCAAGCTTTATCAAATGGATGTTAAAAGTGCCTTTTTAAATGGTTTTATATAAGAAGAGGTGTATGTGGAACAACCTCCTGGTTTTGAAGACTTTGAACTGCCTAACCATGTTTTTAAACTGAAAAAAGGTCTTGTATGGCTTAAAACAAGCTCCTAGAGCTTGGTATGAAAGGTTGAGCAAGTTCCTTTTGGAAAAAGGGTTCTCTAGAGGAAAGGTTGACACTACTCTTTTCATTAAGCATAAAAAGCATGATATACTTCTTGTTCAAATATATGTTGATGATATTATATTTGGTGCTACTAATGAGTCTTTTTGCAAGGAGTTTGCTAACATTATGCAAAGTGAGTTTGAGATGTCTATGATGGGTGAGCTCAACTTCTTCCTTGGTCTCCAAATCAAGCAAACAAGGGATGAGACTTTCATAAGTCAATCCAAGTATTGCAAGAAGCTGCTCAAAATGTTTGGAATGGACAATGGCAAGTATATAGCTACACCAATGGGCACTTATTTCTATTTGGACAAGGATGAAGAAGGTAAATCTGTAGAAATCTCAAAATATAGAGGTATGATTGGCTCACTCATTTATCTTACAGTAAGTAGGTCAGATATTATGTTTAGTGTGTGCATGTGTGCTAGTTATCAAGCTAATCCTAAAGAATCGCACTTATGTGCTATAAACCGAATTATGAAATGTCTAATAAGCACTTCACAAATGGGTTTGTTGTAACATCTCGAAAATTGATAATTTTAGGATAAATGATCATTTTACAATATTTGGGATTTTCTGAAATTTTTCTGGATTTTTCTGAGAACGTAGAATATTTTAATATTATTTTTCATTTTACGTGCACACTGGGCAGAGTTGGCAAAACGACTGTAACACTCCCGAAGTTGGAAACTTTTATTACGAATAGTTATTTTCTAATATTTGTGATTTATGTGAATTCTTTCAGAATTTTTCGGAAACGACGAATATTTTAATATATTTCTCGTTTTGCGTTCGTATTGAGCAGAGTCGGGAAAACGATTGTAATGCTTCAAAAATTGGAAAATGATAAGACGAATAGTCATTTTATAATATTTGCAATTTTTGAGAATTTTCTAGGATTTTTCCGGAAACGTCGAATATTTTGATATATTCCTCGTTTTGCATGCGCACTGAGCGAAGCCGGAGAAACGAGATATTTTCTCCGAGAACCTTGAACTATGGAAACTTCGACGGGGGATCTTACTAAACCCGAGACCGGACATTGTTTACAAGGTTTCATGTTTTTCGAGAAATTTAACAGATGAAATAATAAAACACAGTGTAAAATTCATCTGTCAGATAAATTAATACTGACTTATGTCGACTGTACCTATTATCCATTGGATAATAGCATGCATTAGAAATCCTATTACCTTATCCTAATGCAATCCACTTTATGTCAAATCAAATCTACTTTATTTCAAATTTGTGTGCTTTTTCAAAGCTTCTTTGAGAAGCTTTGACCACCAAATGACCTAATTACCCTTGGCTTGCATGAGAAGCCAAATTTTTCCCCTCACTCTCTCCTCTATTCAGCAGCCCACTCATGCCAAGGAGGGAAAAAATGTAACTCATCCACACTTAACCTAAACCCACCAAACCCTAATTCACTTTACCTATCACTTTCTCTCTCTTCACTTCATCTTCTTCATCTTTTCTCCTCCTTCTTTCTACCTCCACCATGAGCACGAAAATGGTAGCCCCTCCTCCTCCATTTTTGCTCATCTTTTCTCCTCTCTAAGCCCATTTCTACACTTGCCTTCAACTTCTCTACCTTCTTTGTGTAGAAAGTTTCTCTATTTTCCATTTCTACCTCCATTTTCTCTCCACCTCTTCTCTTCTTCCTCCTCTTGAATCCGAAAATGGTAGCCACCACCACCATTGTTTCTCTTCACTTTTCTCTCCATAAACACCATTTTTATACTTCTCTCAACCTCCTCTACACTTTCTCTTTAGAAAATCTCTTCAAAAATCCATCTTTTCTACCCCTCCTTCTTCAAATTCGAAAATCACCCTTCTATGGATGACCAAGCTTTTTGATTTTTCTCTTCACTAAACACATTTATACACTCATCTTCATCTTCTCTACAAGTTTCATTTAGAAGGTTTGCTCAAAATCTAACCTTGTCTCCATTGTCTTCCAAGGTAAAGATTCTTGATTTCTCTCTATTTTCTTCTCATTTTTGTTTTCCTTGGTTGCTATGTGACCAAGGGACTCTCTTTTTGAGCATTGATGTGTGATTTGAGTGATTTTGAACACTCCAGGGTTCTTGGGAGAGTGGAATCCGAAAATCACCAAAAAGGAATCTCAAGGAGTTCAAGCTTAAGGCTTTAGGTAAAGTTCTTCCAATTCACCTCTCAATTTCGTTTTCCTTGGTTACCTATGTGACCAAGGATCATTCTTTTCAAGCTTTAGTTTGTAAATATGATAATTTGACCACTTTATGGTTCTCTTGATGGTGGAATCCGAAAATTGCAAATCAAGGAACCAAGGAGTTGTTTTCTTGCATTGTCTCCTCTAGGTAAAAGGGAGACTACTCACTTCAACCACTTATGGTGGTGAGGAGGCTTTGTATATGTGTTGATGGAGAAATCCATCCTTGTATGCTCTTTGTATGCTTGCTTGAATTATAAATTTTGTATGATTTAGTATTCTTGAATTTGATTGATACTTGATTATGCTCTTGAATATGTTTGATATATTAATTGTGCTTGATCATGTTGAGGTTGCTAAATGGAAAATTTGGAGTTTCCTACCTCAACATGGTGCCACGGTTTTGACTAGAAGTTAGGGGTGAAAATTGGTTTTGTATACAAGTGAAATAAGACTTATGTAATCAAAGGTTGAATGATAGTATTAACACAAATGAATGGAGGACCTTGAGAGTTTAATACCCAAGAGGGGTGCTACGGTTTTGGTCTTGGTAAAGAGACAAATGGATTAATCTTGATGAACTAAATTTAAGTGAATTAGTGTTAAGAAAACTAATGCATAAAAGTGGAAAGAAAGATTGGATAATGGACATCATGAAGCCACAGTTTTGGCATTGAATCTTGGGCACTTGGATTGATTTTAATGAACTAAAAACTTAAGTGAATTAATAACAAGAAGTTAATACCTAAAAGAGAAGGAAAGAATGGATTTGAAGACTTGAAATGGAAGAAAATGATTTGGGATTCACCATTGGGAGGTCACGATTTTGGGCCCAAGAAATGGGTCTCTTAGTAAACAATTTGCATCAAGTGCAAGACTTAAACTAATTGAATGTATAAAGTAAAATTAATGAAAGAAAAATAAATTGGGAGTGCCTCATGGGAGGTCACGGTTTTTGGGCCAAAAAGGGTGGTCTTTTTGTGATCAATTTGTAATAAGTGCAAGCCATAATGTAATCAAGTGGGTAGAATAAAAAATTGATGGAAGGAAAATTTGGAATTAGAACCTTTAGTGAGGCCACGGCCTCTAGGATAAATTAGGCTCAATTAGGGAATTTTGGTAACTTTGAAATTCAAGAAATCAAGTGGCTAAAATCCTAGGTAATGAACTAGAAATATTACCAAGTGAAAGAATTGAAGACAATTTGAGATTTCATAAATTTGAAGAACCAAGAATAAAACATCAAAACTTTCATAAGACTTAGGGTAAATTCAAGAGAGCAAGAACAAGAGAGTGTGAGTCTTTAAGAGCTTAGAATGATTTATCAAGTGTAAAAGAATGAATTACAATATGAAGATTAAATTAATTATGAGAATTTAATTGGAAATGGACCTTGTAGGAAAGATAAATTCTAAGTTAGGATTCATAATGGACCTAAGAATGTACCATTTAGCTTGATCTCAATATTATGATGTTATGGGTCCATATGAGTGACCAATTGTATATTGATGCTCTCTTGGCCAATTGTGACATATTATGGAATTGTATAAAATTGATGATTATACATATCCATGCATAGAATCTTATGCATTGTGAATGTCCTGTGGACTGTTGTAAGGCCAAGTTGCCTAGGAGATTGAACACACCTTAGTGCGGGTGTGAGTAGACTAGTGTAGGTCATGTTTGACCTTGGGGGCGTCGGGGTGCGGGTTCCTCACATGGACAGTTATGAGCTCCTCTGTGCTGTGGGGTAGACCGATGCAAACACATCGATGATCCGGACCGAGACACTGTCCTATATCGTGATCTAGTGTGGAATGTCTGTACAATACCTGAATGTGCACGTGAAAATTACTAGTTTATAGCACTTTGGCCGCGGCAGCCGAGTTACAAACATGTCTCTTGATCTTTCTCTCTGACTGTTTATGTCTAGCTCCATGCAATAGGAATTGTCGTATCATAATACATTGTGCATCATTCATTGTCGGTCTCATAAACTGTTGAGCATGAACACCTGCGAATGTGAAGATAACTATTGTACTTTTGTAAATGATTATCTGATTGTTGTGCTGATTCCTGGAAATACTATTATGATCTGCCTGCTATTGCTTACTGTTGTTCTACCTTTACTATAAATATCACTGTTATTATTGACTCTGATTATTGCTCAGAATTGAATTGCTTTTATTATAAATTCCATTGTTGCTATTGATGAGTATATGAACTGTATTGCTTGGTGGGCGCTTTGTGCCATGCTATTTTCTTACTGCCAATAGTGGTAATGAAAGATGGGTGTCTTACCTCTTTCCTATATTTATGCATTTCTATTTTATATTTATATTTGATAAAAGATCGTGAGGAAGATAAAGAGAGACCACACCTTGGTTGATTGGCTTGAGCGTCTGGACAAGATTTCTTCGACTACGTAAGAGTGCAGCCGCGAGGAGGCATTGATGCCTGTCGTGTCAACTGGGACGCCGTGCGTCATATACATATGGGGTTGCGGCTTTGTCTGCTGGTAGTACCCATCCCTGGGTTACTACTTTTCCCCCTTTAGTGTTTTTATTCCCGTTGTATTTTATTGGACTCTGTAATTATTATATTCTATGTCATCAGTAATTGGTGTAAATTGACCATAAAATATATATATAAGGAATATGATTTTATTTCAGTGGTTGTATTATGGGTTGAATATATTTATATTTCATTCGAGGCTCGTATTTTCTACTTATGCAGATTGCCAAAAAATATATATATAGACTCTTGAGAATTTAAATTACTGTTATCATAGCTGTGACACACTTGGATTTAGTAACTGTGGTGTAATGACGATTACGCTCCGGTTGCTACATCAAGGGGTGTTACATTTGTGGTACCCTAAGGGTGCCTCATGTAGCCTAATTGGTTATTCCGATTCTGATTTTGCTGGATGCAAAATGGATATGAAGAGCACTAGTGGGACATGCCACTTGCTTGGAAGCTCACTAGTTTCTTGGCATAACAAGAAACAAAATAGTGTGGCATTGTCAACAGCTGACACTGGATATGTTGCAGGTGAGAGTTGTTATGCTCAAATCCTTTGTATGAAGCAATAACTTTAAGACTAGGGTCTTAAACTTGATCACATTCCTATAAGGTGTGATAACACTAGTGTAATCAATTTATCTAAAAGTCCCATTTTGTACTCTAGAACTAAACATGTTGAGATTAAGCATTAATTTATAAGGGATCAAGTTCAAAAAGGTGATTGTATGCTTGAGTTTGTTGAAACCACTAAGCAACTAGCTGACATCTTCACCAAACCTTTAAATAAAGAAGCATTCTTTTATATAAAAAAAGAACTTAGCATATTGGATGAATCATACATTTAACTCTTGTTGCTCAAACAAATTTGCAGCATAACTTGTCATTTTACTGCATATTGCGCCATTTTGGTGCAAGACTTGTCATGTTGCTGCACAATATGCTATCTTGTTGCATACTTGGGTTCATTGCACAGTTGTTTTGTTTTAATTATTTTTTAATCCAATACTGACTTGAGTGTCGGAGTTTCCCCTAAATTTGTTTTGTTGGTGCTTGATTCATGTTTAAGTCCCCCAATCTCAAAATCTCATGTTCTTGTTGTGGAACAATAAATTCTGGTGTCTTTATTTAGAAGGAGAATCTATTATTGATTTGATCCAAGGTGTCTGAGAGAATGGAAAATAAGGCAAAGCCATGATGATCCTTAAGATGGAATAAGTTTGCATTTTAAGGGCTGAAGTCTTGAAGAGTTTCTGTTTTGGAGATGAAATAATTAGTTATGGGAAGAAAGTAACCAATTATTAGCTCTTGGAAAGTGTGATTATATATTTTGTCAAGCCAAATAATTGGTTAGGAGAAGTACCTAACCTATTATTCACAAAGTCAGAGGTTGCTAGTCTTTCATTCCATGAAAATAACCAATTAAAAGACCACCTTTAACATTGGCCCTTTACTATTTAAAATGCAAAAAATTGAGTTTTAGTAATCTGGTAATCGATTACAAGACCTTTGTAATCGATTACAATGGCTCTGCCATGCATTACAAGCAAAGTCAGAATGCTTGTAATCGATTACACATACCATGTAATCGATTATACATACCATGTAATCACCCCCCTCTTGAGTTTGAGGCCACTTGGTAAGAAGTGGTATCAGAGTTAGACTCTTGTATAAAGAGCTTAGTAGCTTCAAGAGAAAAGATGACTTTAAATGGTTTTCCAAATGAAGGTTCTTCTTTAAACAGACCTCCTTTTTTTAATGGGGATGGTTATGCCTATTGGAAAGAGAGAATTAAAGTTTTTATTGAAGTTATTGACTTTGATGTATGGGATGCTATTGAAAATGGTCTTTTTGGTCCCACACGTATGGTTGATGGTGTAAGAACCAATACACCAAGAAGTGAATGGACAGATGAAGATAAAAAGAAGGTTCAATACAATTTGAGAGCCAAGAACATCATTACCACTGCCTTAGGGTATGATGAGTTCTTTAGAGTCTCAAATTGTAAAACCGCCCAAGAAATATAGGATACTTTGCAAGTTACCCATAAGGGTACTGGTGAAGTGAAAAGATCAAGGATAAATACTCTCACTCATGAGTATGAGCTCTTTAGGATGAACTAAGTTGAAAGCATTCAAGAAATGCAAAAACGCTTTACATATATTGTTAATCATTTAGCTTCATTAGGAAAGACATTTTCTAATGAAGATCTTATTAACAAGGTTTTAAGATGTTTGAGTAGGGATTGACAACCTAAAGTGACGACTATCTCGGAATCAAGAAATCTAGCAACAATGACCTTAGCCACACTCTTTGGCAAGCTCCAAGAACACGAATTGGAGTTGAATAAACTCAAACAAAATGAAGAGCTTGACAACAAAAAAAAAGGGATTGCTCTCAAAGCCACCTCCTTCATGATTAACGATAATGATGAAGATGATGGAGATGACTTGGAGATTAATGGGGAGAATCTTAGCCTTCTAGTAAAGAAGTTTAGAAGATTCTTCAAAAAGAATGGAGCTCAAAGAAGACCTTCATTTCCCTCGAAGAATTCTATCACAAAGGGGAAGGAACCTCATCCACTCCTAAATGTTATGAATGTGGAGAAATGGGACACATGAAGATGGAGTGCCCAATCTATCAAAGGAAAGTAGAAAAGTATGAAATGAGGCCCTCTAAGGAAAAGAAAGAAAGAAAAGCCTACATAGTTTGGGATGATAATGACATGGATTCAACCGATAGCTCGAACAATGAGAAAGCCAATCTATGTTTCATGGCTAGAGGAGAAGAGGAAAATGAAGATAAAGATGACATAAAGGTAATATCCTCAAATTTTGAATCAAATTCTTCCCCTTCCTATGATGAGTTGCAAGATGTTTTTGAAGAATTACATAATGAATCCATGAGGCTTGCAAAAATGGTTTTATCTTCTAACAAAACAATTTCCTTATTAGTAAACAAAGTTTCTATTTTAACCAAGGAGATTGAAGAACTCAAAATTGAAAATGAGACTCTTGGAATTATTGATGCTAACTCATCATATATGATTTGTTCTTCACATGATAATACACTCACACCCTCATCTTGTTCAACATATAAAACATTTGAAAATGAAATTGAGGATTTGAAAAATACACTTGCAAAATTTACATTGGGAATGGACAATTTGAATATGTTACTAGGGAAACAAAGATGTGATTTTCAAAAGGCCTGTTTGGGGTAAAATTCTAATAACCAACAAAAATCTTATCAGAATTTCTTTATTTCATCAAGTACATCAACTAGCCCCTTTATCAAAAGCTTTTATTGTGGTAGGAAAGGGCATAGTACATCTTCATGTAATGCTAGAAAGAACAAAAACACCAAGGTTGTAACTAAAATGGTTTGGGTTCCTAAAGGCACCTTGCCTAACTCTAACCACAATGAACTAAGAGAATTTGGAGACCAAAGGTCAAAAATTGAAATGTGTTGTAGCTGTGCTTGAAGGCCAAGAATTGACTTTGGAATCTCAAAAGTGGCTGCTCTAAGCACAAGACCAGAAAATACTCCAAGTTCTTTTCCTTGTCTCTAAGAAGCTTGGACTTGCAACCTTTTGATAAGTACGGACTTGTTCTATGCTTTAACTTGCTTTAAAGTAGTTCTTCTCTAGCTTTATATCTTGAAAAATTTCTATATGTGATAACATGCTAGATAAGTTGACTTCTTGTTTGAAAAAACATATTTGATGAAAATATCTTTGAACTTAGCTCTGTGGATCAATCATGCATCTAACTTAGTTTTTTTGCACAAATTGTCATTTTGCTGCATAAACTATCATACTGCTGCACAATGAGCTACTCTGCTGTAAATCATGACAATCAGGTGCATAAACTGCATATTTCGGTCACCTTGCTGCATAATATGGAATTTTGCTACAATACATGTATTTTTGCTATATAATTATGATATTTTGCAGCAAAATTTGTTAGTTCTTAATTAATTTTTGAATCAAATACTGACTTAAGCGTCAACGTTTCCCCTTAGTTATTTTTACAGGCACTTCATCTTGCCAAAGTTCTCCAAGAAGCTCAAAACTTCACAAATCCAACAAAATGGTGTAATTCTTGGCAAAAGTTGTGATTTTGCAACAACTTGTGCTTTTGATCTAGAACTAGTCAATTTCTATGCTTGCATGATGTTTGGAATTGATTTAAGAAGTTTTGGAACTAATTTGAAAGGTTTAAAATTGGCCCCTTACTATTTAAAATGCAAGAACTAAGTTTTAGTAATCTGGTAATCGATTACAAGACCTTTGTAATCGATTACAATGGCTCTGCCATGCGTTATAAGCAAAGTCAGAATGCTTGTAATTGATCACACATACCATGTAATCGATTACATCCATTTCAAAAAGCTTGTAATGGATTACAACCATATTGTAATCAATTACAAGAAACCCAGAACACATGTAATCGATTACAACCCAATGTAATCGATTACAAGGATTATAGAGAGTGTGTAATCGATTACACACTCAATGTAATTTATTACAAAGGGGTTTTAAAAGGGAAAACGTGCGGGACAGTTATTTTCATTCTAAATCAAAGCTCTCTCTCTCTAGAAAACCTAAAACCTCCCCTGAGCATTTTCTGTCAATTCTCTCTTAATTCTTGCTCAAATCTCACCATTCCACCTCCAAAACACTTGAAATTCTCACCCCAACAAAACCCCTAAAAAATTTTCCCCTTAAAAATCCCACAAATCACTCAAAAATCTCCTCTCACGCACATTTCTTCTCTCTCTAGCCCTTACCCACATTTTTAACCTCTCTCTCAATCCTTTTCCACCTCATTCCATTCCAAATCTCCATCAAAACACTTTCTCCAACATTTCCTCACATCCCTTTTGTCCTATATCCTCTCAATGGTTGAATCCTCAAGGCGCACCAAGAAACCAAGAACAGGGCCTTCCTTAGAGGCGTCTTCTAGTGCTCCTCCTCTAGCTGTTTCAGGATTAGATCTTATCCAACATTTTGGCATTGCTAAGAAGGCTGAGCACTTCCGAAAAAACTTCTAGCTTCGCAAGATCATCTCCCCCAGGTATCTCCCAAAGGACTTTTGCTCTAGTGAGCATCTGGATAGCTTTAGGATGATTGAAAGATTAGGTCAGCTAGACTTTTTGAGTATTAAGAAAGAAATCTATCCTGACTTAGTTAAAGTCTTCTATGCAAACTTGAAGTTTGAAGATAATTTCCTAATTTCAGAAGTTAAGAAGAAACCTATTATAGTTACTAGAGAGCTCTAGTATAGGCTTACCAAATTATCTTCTGATGGTGCAAAATTCTATGGTGGTGAGCATGCATGGGGAATTGAGTATGTGTATAAAGATGCCCTAATATCCTTGCTGAGAACTGGTTTTGTTATCCCTAGAGATAACAAAAAGAGGGTAATGGCTACTGGATTGACTATGGAGAACAGGGTGCTACATTACCTTATAGTTAGGGGGTTGGTTCCTAGGGGAGGAAACTACTCCCAAGTGCTCAAAAATGATATGTTGATCTTATGGGCCATGAACACTGAAAGGCCAATCAACTGGGCCTACTTCGTGATACAGCACATGATGGAAGCCTGAAAGAAATCACATGCTTTGCCCTATGCCATGCTAGTAACGGCCATTCTGGAACACTTCCATATTCCGTTGACTGGGGAGACAAAGGATACCAGTACCAAAGGGCCACAATCCATTGGTGTGCATACTCTGCACAAGCTTCAACTGAGAAAACTGGAGCCAAATGGCACTATCTCCTTCATAGAAGCTATGGAGACATTCCTTATAAAGCTGAGGATGCTGATGATGATGAAGTCCAGCCCCAACCTACTCCCACTGCCACTTTAGAACTATTGCTCCAGGAAATGCGCAGCTTGCATATGGGAATGGAGCGCCTTGAACACAAGGTGGAACATCAAGGATTAGAGATGGCTCACATTTGTTCCTTGCTAGAGGGCTCCACTTCTACACAGAGGCAAGAAGCTGGTGCTCCCACCCCTGCTGCACCTCATGCTGATGATGAGGAGAGTCTAGGATCTGAGGATGATCTCAACACCGGTGATGATGATGTGGATCTTGCTGATGTGGCAACAGATGTGGATAGTGATAGCAAGGCAACACAGTGACATTAGGGGTTTTGTCATGCTATTTTTAATCTTCATTGCCTATCCTGTCTAACCCCATACTTGTATATGACTGATGGATCCTTTGATATCAATGATTATAAAATCTGATATATTAATTCTTATATGCATTTCTGATTACTATGTTAATGCCTAATATTGATCTGGGTGGTTGTACTCTGCTTATTAAGCCTGTTTATACTCTGATTGCAAACTGCCTGGGCTGGAATACTTATATCCTATTGTTATTTGTTGTTCTTAAATTTGGGCAATCATGAAAATTTTGCTGAAATGTTGTTAAAATTTTCACTGAATACTTATGTATTTTTTTAATAATGCCAACAGGGGAGAGATTAGTGAAATAGGTTGCATATGTATGGGGGAGTGCACTTTTACATATTAGTGAAATATGTTGCATGTGTACGGGGGAGTGTGCTTTTACATGAAAAGCATTTATCCCATCTCATGCATATATTACGGGGGAGAATTGCGCTTAAATCTATGGTAAATATATAAATGAAAACATTTCTCTCTTTTTCAATACTTATTTCGTCATCATCAAAAAGGGAGAGAATGTGAATGCTTATGTCTTGAAGCATATCAAATGAAATTTTGATGATAACAAAGTCAAGATGAAGACCAAGATCAAAAGATAAAGACCAAGATCAGAAAAGGCAAGTTAGATATAGGTCTTAGAACATCAATGTGAAATGCTCTCAAGGTATCTCAATAATCTTCAAATGGTTTTTCAAGAACCTTTTTAAATCAACTTGAAATTCAAAGTTCACATTTTAAAGATAAGTTGATTTCAATCTTGGATTGTGTAAAACATATGTAAATCTTGTCCAATCCAAGTCTCTATAAGAAAGAATTGGCTTGGATACTTAATTGGGCTTGTAAAATGTGTTCAAAGGGCAAGGTAATCGATTACACATGTGTTGTAATCGATTACATGCTAAACAGAAGCATTGTAATCGATTACACTGAGGTTGTAATTGATTACAAGTCTGACAGAGGCCATGTAATCGATTACACAAGACTGGTAATCAATTACATCCTACCCAGAAAGCTAAGAACACACTCAAACAGCCATGTAATCGATTACATATATTGCGTAATCGATTACCAGTGGCCTGACAGTGCCCAACAGCTATATTAGGTGCATTAAATGCTACCCATTAAAGTCCCCAACGACTCCTTTGTTTTGAAAACTTATAAATACACATCTTGGGGCATCATTTGTGGCTAACCAACAACTGAGAAACATATTTCAATCACTCAAATCTATGAATCAATCCTTGAATCATTTGTGCTATGTTTTTTGTATATATTTGAGATATTCTTGAAGAGCATCATAGGGTTTCAATTTGTGTAATCTACTCTTGTGAGAGTTTCATCTTATATACACTTTGATTCTTTGTGAAGAGGGTGAGGTATCCCTCTAAAGAAAAGGGTGAGGTATCCCTTATTTGTAAAGAGAGAGAGGTATCTCTCAAAGGTTGTAAAGGGTGAGGTATCCCTTGAATGTAAAGTGGGTGAGACATCCCTCAAAGGTTGTAAAGGGTGGGGTATCCCTGTTTTGAGGCTCAAGCACAAAGGGTGAGGCATCTCAAGGTGTGGTGAGTGCTCTAGTTTGTAAAGGTTGTCAAGCACTTGTTGAAGCTTGAAGATAGTGGAAAATCTTGAGTGATTACTTGAGAACTGGACGTAGGCCACAAGTGGATTGGTAACTGAACCAAGATAAACCTTGTGCTTGATCTTCTAAACTCATCTCTCTATATTTGTGCATTCATTTTATATGCTTACTTAAATGTTATCAATCTTCGCTTGTTTAATTTGTGAGCGAAGCATTCAATCTTATTTATCTATTCTCTTCAATCAAACAATAACTTCAACAAAAATTTGATAAACAAGTGTTTTGCAAAAGATTTACGAAAAGTTTTCATAAACTCAATTCACCCCCCTCTTGAGTTTGAGGCTACTTGATAACAAAACCTCTCACACCCACTCCCTCACATTCATCACCTACCTCAAATCCAACCCAAATCCACCATTAAAACACTTTTTACATCACTTTCCATCACTTTACGACCAATTAAAACCCACAAATTCCTCCAAAAATCTCACTTCTCTTATCTCTTCTCTCTCTAAAATCATGACCTAACCTCCATTTTCAACCATGGCAAGTAGCTTCTCTCATCTTAAGAAATTGCGCGCCAAAAATCCCTCAATTCCAAAGGACATACCTACTCCAAGCTTCGATCCGGACATTCCTCTGAGTTTAGACCAAAAGAGGTACTTCTCACATAAGGTTCAAAATGCCAAATATAGGCTGGAGTTTCTGTAACATCCCAAAATTTATTTATTCTATCATAAATTGTCATTTTATAATATTTGTGAATTTTGTGAATTTTTTTAGATTTTTTTTAGAATGCGAAATATTTTAATATTATTCCTCATTTTGTGTGCAAACTGAACGGAGCCGAGAAAATGAGATATTTTTCTTAAGAACCTTGATCTATGGAAACGTCGATGGGGGATCTTATTAAACTCGAGCCTGAACACGGTTTACGAAGTTTCATGTTTTTCGAGAAATTTTATCTGATAAATAAATTGTTGTATAATTTTTATCCACTGGGCAATTAATACTCACTTCTGTCAACTGTAACAATTGTCCATTGGATAATAGCATGTGTTAGAAATCCTATCACATTATCCTAATGTAATCCACTTTATGTCTAATCAAATCCACTTTTATTCAAAAATACTATATTTTAATAAAGCTTCTCATGGAAGCTTTGACCACCAAATGACCAAACTACTCTAAACTTGTTGGAGAAGCCATTCTCCCCTCTCTCTCTCCTCTTTGCGGCAGCAATGGTGCCCTTGGGGAAGCAAAATTTTGCTTCCCACACTTAACACCCTCCACTCAAAATATCACTCATTTCTATCATCACTTTCTCTCTCTTCAATTTCATTATTTCCATTTTCTCCAACTTCTCTCTTCTTCTTCCTTCTTCACTCCACGATTTTTGCAGCCCCTTTTAGAGACCATTTTTCATTTTCTTACTTCATCATCACGATTTTTATGTTTCCCTTCTTATTCTAAACATTTTCTCTTTAGAGATCTTCTTCAAAATCTATCATCTTTTTCACTTTTTCTCAAGAACAAAGTTTGAGACTTTGAAGGTAAATCTTTGATTCTTCACCTTCTCTTCCTATTTTTCATTTCTATGGCCATATTTATGATCATGGATCTCTTCTTTTTCAACCATTAGTATTGATTTTTTCGAGCTTGATTTTTTAGGGTTTTTGGAGAGCCAAAACCGAACCACCAAGAGCATACCAAGGAGGTGATTTTCGTGTTTTTCCTTTAGGTAAGAGGGAGATTTACTCACTTCAACCATTATTAGTGGTAAAAAGACTTTTGTGTGGTTGTTGATGGAGAAATCCATAATGGATGCTTACTTTGTTTGATAGTTTTTCATGATTGTGTATTCTTGATTGAGATTAAAGTGTGGTTGTTATAAATGCCTTGATAATAATGGATTGGATGCATGGAAATTTTAGGGTTTCCTATCACCCTATGGGGGTCACGGTTTTGACCCAAATCTTTAGGGATGTGAATTTGATTTTTGTACAAAATATGAAGCTTATGTGATTAGGTATTAAATGATTAATGCTTGAATTTGATAAATGGAAATTTTGAGGGTTTGTTACCCTATTGAGTGGCCACGGTTTTGGCCAAGAAGTTTAAGGGTTTGGATTGATTTTGTATAAAATGAAACCTATGTAATTAGACATTAAAGAATTGATGCTTGTAATGGAGGAAATTGATTTAGCATTTGTCTTTGAGGGGCCACGGTTTTGAAGGGTTCTTCAGCCCAAAAATTTGCATAATTGACCAAGACTTAGGAAATTGATAATGTTGAATTCATAATATGAAATTGTGGTATATGTTGAACCATATATATGAAATGTTGATATTGGGAATTGATGCTATGCTATTGTGAGTCCATGTGTGGGACTAAATGCTTGTTGATGAAATTATGGCATGATGTTATTGAAAATTGACTATATGCCATTATACTATGTTCCATGAGAAACACCTTGTTGATGAATATGCATGATGTATATTGTTTTATGAGGAACATACCATTGGTGAACATGCATGATGTAAATTGAGTCGTCATGCATTGTGATGTTCGTTGGACTTTGTTGAGAAAGCGATGTATGCTTAGGAGATTGAATTACACCTTAGTGCGGGTGCGAGTAAACTAAGCGTAGGGTCATAGTGGTTGACCTTGGGGGCGTCGGGGTGCGGGTGTCTCACAATAGACAGTGGTAGCTCCATTGGAGCCGTGGGATAGATCGATGCAAACACACCGACGATCCGGACCGAGGCACTGTCCTATATCACGATCAACTGTTGAGGTGCCATGTATAAGCCATATTGCACAAATATTTTTATGAGATGAAGCACTTTATTTTTTAAGGCTACGAGATACTGGCATGATTCCATGATCATTCTCTCTGAAATGTTGATGTCTAGCTCCATGGAGTAGGATTTTTGGTACCATGTGCATTGTGCATTGTTAGTCTCATATTTCTTTGAGCATGAGTACCTATGACTATTTAACTATTTGTTTTTTATACTGCAATAATTATATGATTGATAAACTGTTTACTGCCTGAGACTTTGTTATTATTATCTCTCTTTTATTGCTTACTTGATTATTACTGTGGATAACTATATGTGTTGTAATACTATGAGGGCATCCAGAGCCGTTTTGTTTTCTTACTGCCATATTCGTATTGAATGCTGGGTGTCTCACCTCTTTTCTGTATATCTGTACCCCTGTTTAAATTATGTACGTCTGAGAAGACGTTCGCGAGGAAGAAAAGGAAGCACCTGATTTTCCTGGCTTCTGGCCCGATTACGAATAGTGCTGATTGAAGATGTCTTCACGTCCGCGCCAATTTTGGGTTACGCACGAATGACCTTTCACGTTGGTCCAGATTGCTGGCACATAATGTTGGGAAGTGCGAATCAAAATATCTCGCAGTGGAATAAAAGAATTCCTTCGCACGATCCATGCGAAAAGTCCATAATCCGAGTTTTAAAAGTTTACCTCTTGAAGCGTGATAAACACAAGCGAGGTGAATCACCAACACAGTAATAGCGATGATGTTTCTGCGGTATCCACACAAATAGACTTGCAAAAGGGAGTCACGCCTCTGTTTCGCGGTGCTAGCTGTGAATAGAAGAGAAGAACCTTTCACCGTCTCTCACTCACTTTCTTAGGTGCGGCTAGGATTGTGATGTAACGTGTGTAGTAGCCCCCTTAGCAGTACTATTTATAATAGTGGCTGCCTTAAGTGAGTGTGAGCAGTAGCAAGGTAAGCTGTGCAACCCTAAACCCATCTGTTATGAGTTAGGCCCACAATTAAATCCAAGTCCAACTTGGATCCTTATTGCTCCAATTTAGTCTGTTCTAAGTGTGCGATCATGGAGGTTCTCATGACGTTAGTAGTAACATTAAAATTTTATTTTAATATTACAAACAGTGAGCGGTATCTAGCAACATATCACTGCTACCCAAGTAATGAGAATGTCAGTGATTTGACATAACCTATCTGTGACCAATGTTTCTGTGTAGTTTAGTCCCTTTGTCCAGATATCCAGATTGAACACAATGCATGGAACGTGTCACCCTTGTTTACTTCAATCTTCAGTTTCCTGATTCTCGAGTAGACATAGTAATAACAAATGAGATCAATATCTCATATTGACTCATTTGAGCATGGCCATGCATTTTGTAGTCTCACTCAATCAGAGGGCCTGAAGATATCACTCCTGTTATGTAGGAGGGATAAATCCCATCTAGGTCACTCACATCCTTCCACATGTATCGCAGTATGTCTAATAACCAACTTTATAATCATCTTGTTACAGATGATGTTTGATGGCATTAACACACATAACTCCTCATGTAGGAATCGTAGTGATTTCAGGTCAAAGGACCACATACACCATTATCACTATGAGAATCGCTTATGACACTCACGTAATGAACCACGTAGCGTTCTCATGGCGGGTCTGTCCAATACATCATTACTCTAATATGTATCTATGTGTAGACTCGATATCTCATATCCATAACCCGTGAGATGTAGTCATCAATCTACGCACATACCAGTCTCAATGCATTATTGTTGTCCTAATTAACAATAATACTTGACTAGGGACATTTAAGAATAGTATTTTATCCAATAGGATCTCAAGATCAAGTCATCTACTTGATGTCCTGTGGTATCAAACTTACTATTCTAAGGACTTTATTATGTCTAACAAAAAGAACACAATAAATGAAATGCCTCATATATCAAAAATAACATAATATAATGTATATAAATACAAACAAAATGTATTGGCCACTAGGGCATACACCAATAATCTCCCACTTACACTAGAGCCAATCAAGCATATTTCTAACGCCTAAAGACCTAGTGTGAGGCTTCGTCAGTGGATCAGCAATGTTATCATCTGTTGGTACTCTGCATATCTTCATATCTCCTCTATCGATGATTTCTCGAATGAGATGGAAGCGCCTAAGTATATGTTTGGATCGCTGGTGAGATCTAGGCTCCTTAGCTTGTGCAATGGCTCCATTATTATCACAATAGAGGTCCACTAGGTCCATAATGTTAGGAACTACACCAAGCTCAATAATAAACTTTCTAATCCAAACGGCCTCCTTTGCTGCATTGGAGGCAGCAATATACTCAGCCTTTGTGGCAGAATCAGCGACTGTCTCCTGCTTTGAACTCTTCTAGCTCACAGCCCCACCATTCAGGCAATAAACAAAATACGATTGTGATCTGGAGTCGTCCTTATCGGTTTGTAAGCTAGCATCAGTGTAACCCTTTACAACTAGTTCGTCCTCAGCTCCGTATACCAAGAACGAATCCTTAGTCCTTCTTAAGTACTTAAGGATGTTCTTGACAGCACTCCAGTGACTCTCACCGGGATCAGACTGGTACCTGCTCGTCATGCTCAAAGCATACGAGATATCTGGTCGAGTACATAACATGGCATACATAATAGATCCAATTGCAGATGCATATGGAATCTTACTCATGCGATCCCTCTCATCCTGGGTGGAAGGGGATTGAGCCTTAGATAGGCTTATACCATGTGACATAGGCAGGAGTCCTTTCTTGGATTCATACATGTTAAATCGTCTTAACACTTTGTCTATATATGTACTCTAACTTAGGCCAAGCAATCTCTGCGATCTATCTCTATAGATCCTTATACCTAATACATAGGTGGTTTCGCCTAAGTCCTTCATAGAAAAGTACTTCCCTAACCAAGTCTTTACAGACTGTAGGGTGGGGATGTCATTTCCAATTAGTAGTATGTCATCTACATACAATACTAGAAAGACAACTGTGCTCCCACTAACCTTCTTGTAGACACAAGATTCTTCTTCATTCTTGATGAAACCAAACTATTTGATTGTATCATCAAAACGAAGATTCCAGCTTCTGGAAGCTTGCTTCAATCCATAGATAGATCGTTGCAACTTGTATACCTTTCTAGCATCCTGTGGAGTGGCAAAGCCCTCAGGTTGTGTCATGTACACATCCTCGAGAAGATTTCCATTAAGGAAAGCAGTTTTGACATCCATTTTCTAGATTTCATAATCATGGTATGCTGCAATAGCATGCAAGATCCGAACGGATTTAAGCATCGCAACCGGGGAAAAAGTCTCATCATGGTCTACACCATGAATTTGCTTGAAACCTTTAGCCACCAATCGCACCTTAAAGGTATGCACATTACCATCCATGTCGGTTTTCTTCTTAAAAACCCATTTGCGCCCAATGGGTTTTACCCCTTCAGGTGGGTCAACCAAGGTCCATACCTAGTTGGCATACATAGATTCCATTTCAGATCTCATGGCCTCAAGCCATTTTTCAGATTTTGGGCCAATAATGGCTTCCTGGTAAGTCACAGGCTCATCTTGATCCATGAGCAATACGTCACCTTGCTGAGTCATGAGAAATCCATATCTCTCTGGTTGATGACGTATCCTGTTAGACCTACACGGGTCTTGTGCTACTAGAGCAGATTGTGGTTCCACAACGACTTGTGGAGGCTACTCTATTTCCACCATTGGTTCGCTGCTACTTTGTGAACTTTGAATTTCTTCAAGTTCTACTTTCCTCCCACTGATTCCTTTGGAGATAAGCTCCTTTTCCAAGAATACAGCAGTCCGTGCGATAAACACTTTGCCCTCGGAAGGATTATAGAAATAGTATCCCTTGGTTTCCTTGAGATACCCCACAAAGAAGCATTTATCTGATTTAGGGCCAAGCTTATCAGAAACTTGACGTTTCACATAAGCTTCGTAACCCCAAATCTTCATGAAAGACATACTGGGTCGTCTCCCAGTCCATATCTCATATGGTGTCTGTTGAACCGTCTTAGATGGAACATGGTTAAGTGTGAAAGCTGCTGTTAACAGAGTATGTCCCCAGAAGGAGCCTGGAAGGTCTGCATGACTCATCATGGATCGGACCATGTCCAACAAAGTCCAGTTCCTCCTTTCAGAAACACCATTCCATTGTGGTGTTCTAGGAGGAGTGAGTTGAGATACTATCCCACACTTTTTCAGATGATCATCAAACTGTTGGCTTAAGTATTCACCTCCTCGATCTGATCAAAGGATTTTAATACTTTTGCCAAGTTAGTTTTGTACTTCATTCTTGAACTCTTTGAACTTTTCAAAGGATTCTGATTTGTGCTTCATAAGATATACAAATCCATATCTACTGAAATCATCAGTAAATGTAATGAAATATTGAAAACTGCCTCTAGCTAGTGTGTTTAGTGGCCCACATACATCACTATGTATGAGGCCCAAAAGATCACTAGCCCTTTCACCTTGTCCAGTGAATGGGGCCTTAGTCATCTTTTCCAATAAACAAGATTCACATGTCTCATATGATTCGTAATCAAACGAGTCCAAGAATCCATCTTTATAGAGTTTGGAAATGCGTTTCTCATTTATATGGCCCAAACGACAATGCCAGAGATAAGTTGGGTTCATATCATTTGACTTGAACCTCTTTGTATTTACGTTATAAATGGGCATTTCGAGATCAAGGACATAAAGTCCATTACTCAAATGTGAACTACCATAGAAAATATCATTCAAATAAAGAGAACAACTTTTGTTCTTAATTATAAAAGTAAAACCCTTCTTGTCCAAACAAGAAACTGAAATGATATTCCTGCTAATAGCAGGCACAAAATAACAATTATCTAATTCAATTACAAGCCCAATTAGCAAAGCTAATAAATAAGTTCCTACGGCTAGTGCAGCAACCGTTGCTCTATTTCCCACTCGTAGGTCGACTTCGCCCATAGTCAATGGTCTACTGCTCTTTAGATCCTGCACATTTACACAAATGTGAGATCCACATCCAGTATCTAATACCCATGATGCAGAAGTAGATAAATTGACTTCTATAACAAAAATACCTGAAGTGGAAGTCTTACTTCCCTTCTTCTTCTTGAGCTCCTCTAGGCACTTGGCACAGTTCCTCTTCTAATGTCCGGTCTGACCGCAGTGGCAGCATGTACCTTCCTTAGCCACTCCACCCACTGGTTTCAAGCCAGAAGTGCTAGGCTTAGACTTTTCCTTGCCCTTACCCTTCCACTTGTCCTGGGGCTTTTTCTGCTGTTTCTTGCCCTTATTCTTATGGACCATCATTATGGCCTTTCCTTTGCCTTTGTTTATGTTCTGCTCAGTAGTTCTCAACATGCTTAGCAGCTCTGGTAGTGATTTGTCAATTTCATTCATGTTGTAGTTCATGACAAATTGACTAAAACTTTCCGGCAATGATTACAGGACTAAGTCAGTGGCCAACTCTTGGCCCAAAGGAAAACCAAGTCTCACTAGGTTTTCAATGTACCCAATCATCTTGAGTACATGAGCACCAACAGGGCTTCCTTCTACCAGCTTGCACTGAAACAGTGCTTTAGAGACCTCGAATCTCTCACGTCTAGCCTGCTCTTGATAGAGCTTTTTATGGTGCACGATTATATCGTAGGCATCCATGTTCTCGTGTTGCTTTTGGAGCTCAGAGTTCATAGTGGCTAGCATTAGACATCCGACATCCAAGGCATCATCTTGATGCTTCTTATAAGTATCTCTTTCAGCTCTAGGGGCATTAGTAGTAGGTGGCTCAGGAATAGGCTGTTCTAAAACATACAACTTTTTCTCTTGCTTAACGACAATCCTCAAGTTCCTGTACCAGTCTAGGAAATTTGTCCCAGACAACTTGTCCTTGTCAAGGACTGATCGCAATGATAAGCTACTTGATGTGTTTGTTGCCATGGTAATCTATCAACAGAAATATGCAAAATATAAGTATCATGCCATAAATATATTTGACAAGGTCTTTAATTAAATACGTCTCCCACTATTTTATTCAAATCAATGACCCTCAGCATTGACTCGGAAAATCCCATTGAAAGATTTCCTAGTGGGCCAAGATCCATATTTCACCTAGCTTTGAGTCAGCTTTGGCAGATCGCCCAAAATTCGGTTATTTAGGTAGGAAACTCTTTCCAATTACATCACATGCAACTTTTGGATAGTTGGGTGAATAACACTTATTCTAATCCATCTAATGGACTAAAGCCCAACTTCATGCCTCTAAGCCTTCAATCCTATTGAAATGGCCTAGTTAAGTCAGACCCAATGGTTGGCATTTGGATATTACTCTTGTCCCATCGCATCTTACTAATATAGATAAAGGCACCCTGCTTTGGCAGACCTATGCTTAATCGATATTAGTCTTGACGAGTGCCACGCATTGGAAGGCATCACATAATGACTTAATATTTTCTTTGAGGGAATTTTATTATTAGATCTCACCATTTATTAAACTTGTTTAACATACCATAAACATCATTCATGCATCTCATACATATAAAGCATATAATAAACGTGACATGGTTATGGCCTCTAAGAGAGTAGCATTAACTAATGCTAGCTTCACCAAGCATCTCCCACCAACGTCCTCACTTGATGTCGTCTCCTTGTCTCCACATGAAGATTACATTATAGAAACCTCTTTTATATTCGAAGGGAGTTGGATGAGAAAAGAATGTACAATCAGAATATAGAGAGAAAGGCACGACACGCAGGTCGTATTTAAAATAACCAAAATAGCATAAAATAAATACTAAGGCCATAACCATGCACCATGCATCTCTAAGAATACATAAACACAAAGCAATAACACATTATTATTTTGTGAATTATAAAATAGTTTTGAATATTGCACTTTCGAATATCACACACCACGGAACGGGGTTCGGGGCAGCGTCCCGACGAGGATCCTAAGGCCCGTAACACATGAACACTTCATGTGCCGCAGAGGTTCCTCACAGCCGCCATCACCTATCCAGAAACAGGGTTTCCAGAATGTGTGGAGACATGAACACTTCATGTCATGAGGAAGCTTCATAGCCGCCGCAAAACGGGGACAAGGTTTCCAAAACCTTGTGTCGCGCTACTGTGTATATCGCATTCATACAGAAAATATGCAAAAACAGAAAGCATTCAAAACAGTTTTCGCAGAATCATACATATCACATATATATATACCAGAAAAATGCAAAAAACAGAAAGCATTCAAAACGATTTTCATTCATACATATCACATTTTATATATATATATATATATATATATATATATATATATATATATATATATATATATATATATATATATATATATATATATATATATACCAGAAAAACGCAGAAACAGAAAGCTTTCAAAACAGTTTTCACAAAAACATATGAACATCTTCATGGTTTCAAAAACATCAACATGTTCCGTAAACAACAAATAAAATAGAACACGGTTTCATACATCATTATTTTGATTTCAGAAATAACACATAAAGATCATATCTTTTATGAAAAGAAAGTAACGAATCATGTTATCGCATATAACAAGAAAAGCAGAAAACCAAATCATGGTTTCGCAAGTGGCTCTGATACCACTGTTGGGAATTGCGGATCAAAATATCTCGCAACGGAATAAAAGAATTCCCTCACACGATCCATGCGAAAAGTCCATAATCCGAGTTTTAAAAGTTTACCTCTTGAAGCGTGATAAACACAAGCGAGGTGAATCACCAACACCGTAATAGCGGCGATGTTTCTGTGGTATCCACACGAATAGACTTGCAAAAGGGAGTCACGCCTCTGTTTCGCGGTGTTAGCTGCGAATAGAAGAGAAGAATCTTTCCCTGTCTCTCACTCACTTTCTTAGGTGCGGCTAGGGTTGTGATGTAACGTGTGTAGCAGCCCCCTTAGCAGTACTATTTATAATAGTGGCTGCCTTAAGTGAGTGTGAGCAGTAGCAAGGTAAGCTGTGCAACCCTAAACCCATCTGTCATGAGTTAGGTCCATAATTGAATCCAAGTCCAACTTGGATCCTTATTGCTCCAATTTAGTCTGTTCTAAGTGTGCGACCCTGTAGGTTCTCATGACGTTGGTAGTAACATTAAAATCTCATTTTAATATTACAAACAGTGAGCGGTATCTAGCAACACATCACTGCTACCCAAGTAATGAGAATGTTAGTGATTTGACATAACCTATCTGTGACCAATGTTTCCGTATAGTTTAGTTCCTTTGTCCAGATATCCAGATTGAACACAAGGAATGGAACGTGTCACCCTTGTTTAGTTCAATCTTCAATTTCCTGATTCCCGAGTAGACATAGTAATAACAAATGAGATCAATATCTCATATTGACTCATTTGAGTATGTGTAACACCCTCCGTAGAGCGTCACATTTTTTAAAATAAAACATAAAACAAACTGAAATCATTTTATAAAAGTTTTGATTTTTAAAAGATAAATTTTAAAATTTCATTGCACGGAAATATAAACTTACCAAAAATTATAAGAAAAACCGAAATTAAATTGAATGGATTAATACACATATTATATATGCTACGAAAATATTCAACAACAATTTAAAACATAACATTTACAGACTCAGAGAAATAGTAGAAAACCCAATGAAGGTTACTACTAATAGCACGGTAACAACACTAACGAGAAAAACCCAACCTACATGGTCCGTTTCTTCACTAACTGCATCCTGTTGAAACTTGGAAGATTTCACCTTGACGCCGTCACCATCTTCAGAACATAGCCTCCAGTAGGTCTAAGAAACTCATTTCACCTACTATACGAATTTAACAATACAAACACAACAAAAACAATACAGTAAAGAGGTGAGATCCCCTTTCACCAGTACCAGTACGGTAGCAAAGAATAATACGAATGACAAAGTCATTCCATACACACATATATTACCAATACAATCATGTTATCAATTTATAAATAAAATCAAATAAGCATATATCATAATAAAATGAATAACAATAACAACATATAACATCACAGATAAACATATAATAAATAATGACATATAATATTATGGATAAAAATATAAGAAATAACCACATATAAGATCATAGATAAAAATATAAAAAAATATAATAAATATCAACATATAACATCATAGGCAAAAAGATAATAACAACATATAATCATAAGATCACAAATAAAAGATCACAGATAAAAGATAATAATGTACAACATATAAACATATGCAATATGACACAATCCTACTCCATGGAGCTAAAAACCTACAGACATCAGAGAGCGAATGATCCTCAAAATCTATTAGTACCACGGCTGCCCAACCAAACTATCGCGTTGTCACACGTTGCGCCAATAGCCCACGACACATGGAATCCACCATCCAGACGTGGTGTAGTTCACTGTCTCCCGTTGTGGCACTACAGGCAATGTACTATTAGACTTTACAAGATCTCGATTAAGTATAGTGTGTGTCGAGTCCACTAGTGTGTTGCCATTTACCACGGCCCAGAAGAGCAACCAACTGTCCACATATGGATTTATGCACACTAATGCCTCCAAGTCCATTCAAATTTGAACCACACTACGCTTATCGCACCGACAATACGATGTGATTCACTTCGTCAATCAATCCACCAAAATTGGCATTAACTCAAGACAAAAATATACAATAAGTCCCCCATAGGACAAATCTTGTTCAAAGCACACCACGGGTTCACCTCATAGCCCGGAAAGAAAAAATATCTGAGAAAGCACTGTACGGGTTCACCTCATGGCCGACAATGAGAAAAATATCTGAGAATACTCTCAATAATATAAAATATATAATTTTGGTCAATCGCGTAGAAATTTTATCGCGTTTTCACAATCTCGTCGTTTTTACAAACGTTTTTAAATCGCGTAAATATATTTTTCTGTTTTTAGAATCGCGTAGAGTTTTTAATACGTTTTCTCAATCGCGTAAGATTTTTAAATCATTTTCTTGTCCGAATTCCTTAAAAACACTGTTTAAAACAAACAGAAATAATATTTAATACATTTAAACTGCGTAGAATATTTTTCATACCGTATACTATCTTTTGGACATCTTTTCTATCTTATTTGTCCGTTTTTAATATAAATTGACAGTATTATGTTTAGAAAAATTATAATAATGATTTTCTAGGTTTACTGTCAAAACCCTTTTTATTTTTATTACAACCAATTAATTACACTTTTGAAAATTACTAACGTGCTTCAAAACACAAGGTGAGCTATACGTTAGAAATTTTACAAAGCTACTGTATTTCTTCTAACAGTAAAAATTATTAGTTTAAACTTCTTAAACTTAATTCTAATCAATTTATTTCTTCAAAACTCATTGTAATAAAATCTTTTTGGCATTTATTACTTAAACTTAGTTGAAAATAATTTTATAAATCAAAAACATTTAAATTTGGCATTTTGGCCGAAAATCATTCTATGCTTTATAATTCATTCCTAATTATTTCCATACATTTAATCTCTTATAAAACTCTTGATCTAATTTATTTTTATTAAATTAGCTAGTCCATAATTAGAAAATAAATTTAGATTAAAAGTATGTGGCATGTTGGCCAAATTTAACAAAGTCTTTGCATTTGATCTTTAAATTATTTTTCATCTTTTAAATCAATGTCAAATTCATTGTATTCCTTAAATCATTGTTTTAGAAAATGGTTTTAGAAATCAAAACATTTAACTTAGGCATGTTGGCCGAAATACCAAATTTCATTCTTGGATCCATAAATTCATTTTTCTTACTTTAAATTAATTTGTAACTTGTCAATTTTCCTAGGTTAATTAAATCACACTTTTAGAAAATTGATGAGAACATTTTGGTTCTCCTCTTTGCCTTGAGGCCGTGAGTTTGGATTTGTGTTCTTTGGAACACTCATGCAATTCCTTGTATATTATTTACATGTTACAAAAATTATCATGCATATAAGTACACATACCATATATTAAAACAACCATAAAACACATACAAAATATTAAAGCCATTAAACATGCTACACACATAATCAAACACAATTAGGAAAAACAATAAACAATCAAGTGAATGAATCCTTATGGATTCTTCACCACAAACACAAACATTCCTCACCACCAACACATGGTTGATGAGGGTAATCTCCCTCTTACCTCTTGAAGAACCTCCAAGTTCCTTGTATGTCTCCTTCAAGCAAATTTCAACCACCAAGAGCTTCTTGAAAAACAAAGAAAACATGAAATATTAATACCTAAGGCTCTAAACTAAAATAATCATGGATTAAAATCATGATTAAAACTTTGAAATGGATAGAAACATGAAAATTAAAGAACCCTACCTTCAAGGCTTCAAACTTAAGCTTTGAAGAACAAGATAGAAAATGGAAGATTTAGGCTTTGGTTTCAATTACAAAGGGTCTTGAAATGAAGTAAAGAAGCAAGAAATAAGGTGGTTTAGAATTATAAAAGAGTGATTGATAGAAATAGGGTGGAAGGCCGTGAGGTTGGAGAAGAAAGGGAGAAGAAATATTTGAGAGCTTTTCTTGTTTGATAGCTTTGAAGAAAAGTGAAGACTTTGATTAAATGAAAACAAAGTCTCCTTTTTACTATACTTGGCCGTGAATCACTTTGAGAGAAGGTGAGAATTATATTTGGTTTTGCTTCCTCCAAATGCATGGTCGTAAATGCATAGGAATAAGGATGAAATGAAATGTAATAATTGTCTCCCTAAATCATGCATTGCCGTAAATGCATAGAAAGTGAGAAGTGAATTGGAGTATTGGAATTGTCTTCCTAAAGCATGCCATTGCCGTAGAAACACATGCAAAAAGCCACTAAAATTGACTTTGTCTTACTTGGGTAATTAATTGAAAGATAGGAAGAATTGAATGATAATAATTGCTTCACAAAAGTTGCTTTGCCGTAGACTTCAACCAAGAAAAGCCATCAATATTGACTATTCTTCATTTGTTTAACTTGGCTTTCTAAATGAATTTCCTAAAGCTTTCTACGTGAATTCACTTTGGTGAATTTGGCTATTAGAGCAAATTGCTCTCTTCCTCCATCGTAGAACACCAAATTTCAAGAAGCCTAAATTTATTTGATAGCTTGTTTTCTATTGGTTCTTAAAAATTCAAGCCATTAATCTTGACCAATTTCTATTGGTTAAATATTTACTAACTTGATTCTTATTGGTTGCTATTTTTGTTGACCAATTCCTATTGGTGCACATTGTATATTTTCTAACATACTTTAACCAATAAACAATAATTATACAATAATTACTGTTTATAAAGTCAGTGTTTATTGTCTAATGGGTAATAAAATATACATAGATTTTTATTTTAGACTAACAGAGTAGCAATTATTATTAATTTTTTTTTTCGATTACCCTTGATGAGTCATAAAGCGAGTCATCAAAGAGAAATTTCTAGAATATGTGACTCACTACGATGAGTCAGTATGATGAGTCATCGTGGAACTTTCTAGAACGGGTGAGTCAACATAGATATTTTCTAGAGCAGGTGAGTCAGCATGGCGAGTCAGCATGTTGAGTCACTGACTGCATCATAACTGCATCACTGGCTGTGTCAGCATGGCGAGTCAGCGTGTTGAGTCACTACGCTGAGTCACCAATGATGAGTCACAGTGATGAGTCATCATGGTGAGTCATCCGGGAAACTTCTGGAACAGGTGACTCACTGCGGTGAGTCACAGCCACCAATTTTGACCAGCTCCTCATTGGTCCACGTATACAGCATTTGATGACTAACGTGAGTCCCACAAAATATTTCTGGGTCCGCTGTCACTTATTTATACTGACTAATAAAATAATATTATAATAATATAAAATTATTTTATTTGACAGTTAAATCCTAAAAATTAAAAGATTCACAACAGTATCATTCAGAATTGGGTTTAGTAAGATCCCCCAGCTCCGAATAATTAAAACAAGATTTCCCCGGTCCAGAAAATTATTATTTTCACCTTAGAAGCAAATCGCTCAAAAAGTCCAAATAAAATCACAAACAGTAATATTGCACACTGTATCATACAGAAAAATTTAATACAGTACATTCGGGACGTAATGGTCATTTTTTCATTTTTCCCCACCACGAAGCAAATCACTCAAAACGTTCAAATAAAATTACAGACAGTATTATATATCTGTATTTCACACAGAAAAATTTAAAACAGTAATTTGATAAAATTTTTATTTTACAGTCTCGAAGCAAATTATGTAAAACGACCAAATAAAATTTGAGCCTGTAAAATATATTTGTATTTCATGAAAAACAAGAAAAACAAGAAACAGTAAAACAGGGACGCAACGGTCTTTTACCCAAAAGTTGGGGTGTTACAACTCTCCCCTCCTAAAAAAGAATTTCGCCCCCGAAATTCGTAGCAGTCTCTGAACAATCATGGATACTACTCCTCCATTCTTGTCTTTTAGTTCCCACGTTGCATATCCATTTATGCCATTCCAGATTACCTCGATTAACGAAAATCCTTGCATCGTGTAAAACATGGAGAATCACACTAAAATATTTAGCATGTTCCTCATGATTTCGAGAATAGATCAGAATGTCGTTAATAAAGATAATGACAATTCTGTCTAAATAAAGATGAAAGATACTATCCACTACGCTTCCGCTGCGTCACTCTGATCAGTACCACTTAAAATTGTCCCTGCCTTTGTACCGCTTCACTCTCCCGCCTTTGCTTTCAACTGGAAGTGCCTCACAATTCAAGTTCTCTTTTTCAACAATACTGTATTTGATACTTATGACATAATTTTGACTAAAAATATCCCTTCTTTTGCAATTGCAATACACAAAAGGACATTATAAAAATTTAGAAAGAGAAGGTAGAGAAACTATCTGAATTGTTACCAGACATGTCCAACTGAATTGTTACCAAACATGTCCAACAAAGAATCTGACATTGCCCGATTTTTAAGAATAAGTTTTCTGGGACACCAAAGTTTTACTGAAACAATTTACAGGATATGATTAAAGATAACCAATCCATATATAAGATCACATCTATCTCATGAAAGAGGTAGACAATTTAGATTAACAGAAAAGATTGTTTAAGAAACTGGATAGTAATAATGGATTTGGAAATAAAAGCAGAAATAGATAAGTCAAAAGGTAATAAAGATATTGATAGCTCTAATCAACTCAAATAGTCAACTAGTTATAAAAGAATGGGCTGAACCAAAAGTACATTTCCGCATATTTCGCAATTGCGGCATATGAAGGATATCATGGAAGCATAGAAATAAGAGATGATAGAATCATTCTTACCACCGAACCTATCCAATAGAGAAATTGATATGGTCCGATAAATTTAGAAGTGAGCTTTTTAAGTTGAACACTTCGACCAACTGGTCTAACAAAGCATGGATGGTTGGAAAAATACCCAATCCATATTTTTAGATCACGTCTGTTTTGAGAAAGAAGTACACAAATTGAATCAACAGAAAAGATTCAATTATTTAACAGACTTAGGATGGTTTAAGTAACTCAAGTCTTCAACTGCATGTTTTAGCAATAAAAATATAAACAACCAGATCAAAAGATAATGAAGACACAAATAACTCTAATTGACCCACACAATTTTATGCCATAAAGAAATAGGTTACCCTCGGAACTATACAGTGTGGTTAAAGGATCATCTTTTTGTGACACAATCTTCTTTGTTTAGGTCCTCAGTCTAAGATGCTTTTGCTCCACTTGAAGAATCGTTGCTCCATT
Source organism: Ormosia emarginata (assembly GCA_029884605.1). Lineage (NCBI taxonomy): Eukaryota > Viridiplantae > Streptophyta > Magnoliopsida > Fabales > Fabaceae > Ormosia > Ormosia emarginata. The sequence continues at coordinate 9,814,079 of JAQQTP010000074.1, forward strand.
CTACTTAAGATGTTAAAGCACGTACGTTACTAACAGATGACTTCGTCTTTGGCGAGATACACTGTTCAGCAAAACGTCCGGGCATCCTACACTTGAAAACAGATGATTTTCCTTTGATTGTACAGTCCCTCGTTAGATAATCTTCCCCACACTTTCAACATTTTGGTGCAGATGTCACAGTCTAACCAAACCTGCTACCGCTAGCTTTTCCTCCACAAGATTGTTGTTGTTGTTGACTTCCCAATGATCACGAATACGTTTTTCCACTGGACTTGCTTGGCCTTACGATTTCTCCTCCTTCGGAACCAATACGGTCTAACGTTACGAAATTGCGTATTCTAAGATTTATTCCGACTTGGTCCGATCCTAAACCTCGGCTATTGTTCCTTGTTACCGAGCAATCCTCTGATCATGTTGTATTGTTCCTTCAGCTGTTCTTTGCATTGCTTTCGTAAATCCAGTCATATTGCCGCGTTCACGTCCTGCTTCCTCACGTGCACGTTTACCACGAGTCATCGCCTTTCTTCAAAGACAGACAAATCATAGTACAATGGATACCAAAGTAACCATTTCAAAGAAACATTGTCTCCTTTCGGAGTCCAAGCATAGAGAGTCACACAACAAAAACAAGACAGACCTAACCACAAACCCCAAAAAGACTCTTACCGTGCTCTGATACCAACTAATGTAACACCCTCCGTAGAGCGTCACATTTTTTTAAATAAAACATAAAACAAACTGAAATCATTTTATAAAAGTTTTGATTTTTAAAAGATAAATTTTAAAATTTCATTGCGCGGAAATATAAACTTACCAAAAATTATAAGAAAAATCGAAATTAAATTGAATTGATTAATACACATATTATATATGCTACGAAAATATTCAACACCAATTTAAAACATAACATTTACAGACTCAGAGAAACAGTAGAAAACCCAATGAAGGTTACTACTAATAGCATGGTAACAACACTAACGAGAAAAACCCAACCTACATGGTCCATTTCTTCACTAACTGCATCCTGTTGAAACTTGGAAGATTTCACCTTGACGCCGTCACCATCTTCAGAACATTGCCTCCAGTAGGTCTAAGAAACTCATTTCACCTACTATACGAATTTAACAATACAAACACAACAAAAACAATACAGTAAAGAGGTGAGATCCCCTTTCACCAGTACCAGTACGGTAGCAAAGAATAATACGAATGACAAAGTCATTCCATACACACATATATTACCAATACAATCATGTTATCAATTTATAAATAAAATCAAATAAGCATATATCATAATAAAATGAATAACAATAACAACATATAACATCACAGATAAACATATAATAAATAACGACATATAATATTATGGATAAAAATATAAGAAATAACCACATATAAGATCATAGATAAAAATATAAAATAATATAATAAATATCAACATATAACATCATAGGCAAAAAGATAATAACAACATATAATCATAAGATCACAGATAAAAGATCACAGATAAAAGATAATAATGTACAACATATAAACATATGCAATATGACACAATCCTACTCCATGGAGCTAAAAACCTACAGACATCAGAGAGCGAATGATCCTCAAAATCTATTAGTACCACGGCTGCCCAACCAAACTATCGCGCTGTCACACGTTGCGCCAATAGCCCACGACACATGGAATCCACCATCCAGACGTGGTGTAGTTCACTGTCTCCCGTTGTGGCACTACAGGCAATGTACTATTAGACTTTACAAGATCTCGATTAAGTATAGTGTGTGTCGAGTCCACTAGTGTGTTGCCATTTACCACGGCCCAGAAGAGCAACCAACTGTCCACATATGGATTTATGCACACTAATGCCTCCAAGTCCATTCAAATTCGAACCACACTACGCTTATCGCACCGACAATACGATGTGATTCACTTCGTCAATCAATCCACCAAAATTGGCATTAACTCAAGACAAAAATATACAATAAGTCCCACCGGACAAATACTGTTCGAAAGCCTGTACGGGTTCACCTCATAGCCTGACAGCAAAAAAATATACAGAAAGCCTGTACGGGTTCACCTCATAGCCCGACAGCAGAAAAATATACAGAATACTCTCAATAATATAAAATATATAGTTTTGGTCAATCGCGTAGAAATTTTATCGCGTTTTCACAATCTCGTCGTTTTTACAAACGTTTTTAAATCGCGTAAATATATTTTTCTGTTTTTAGAATCGCGTAGAGTTTTTAATACGTTTTCTCAATCGCGTAAGATTTTTAAATCATTTTCTTGTCCGAATTCCTTAAAAACACTGTTTAAAACAAACAGAAATAATATTTAATACATTTAAACTGCGTAGAATATTTTTCATACCGTATACTATCTTTTGGACATCTTTTCTATCTTATTTGTCCGTTTTTAATATAAATTGACAGTATTATGTTTAGAAAAATTATAATAATGATTTTCTAGGTTTACTGTCAAAACCCTTTTTATTTTTATTACAACCAATTAATTACACTTGTGAAAATTACTAACGTGCTTCAAAACACAAGGTGAGCTATCGTTAGAAATTTTACAAAAGCTATTGTATTTCTTCTAACAAGTAAAAATTATTAGTTTAAACTTCTTAAACTTAATTCTAATCAATTTATTTCTTCAAAACTCATTGTAATAAAATCTTTTTGGCATTTATTACTTAAACTTAGTTGAAAATAATTTTATAAATCAAAAACATTTAAATTTGGCATTTTGGCCGAAAATCATTCTATGCTTTATAATTCATTCCTAATTATTTCCATACATTTCATCTCTTATAAAACTCTTGATCTAATTTATTTTTATTAAATTAGCTAGTCCATAATTAGAAAATAAATTTAGATTAAAAGTATGTGGCATGTTGGCCAAATTTAACAAAGTCTTTGCATTTGATCTTTAAATTATTTTTCATCTTTTAAATCAATGTCAAATTCATTGTATTCCTTAAATCATTGTTTTAGAAAATGGTTTTAGAAATCAAAACATTTAACTTAGGCATGTTGGCGAAATACCAAATTTCATTCTTGGATCCATAAATTCATTTTTCTTACTTTAAATCAATTTGTAACTTGTCAATTTTCCTAGGTTAATTAAATCACACTTTTAGAAAATTGATGAGAACATTTTGGTTCTCCTCTTTGCCTTGAGGCCGTGAGTTTGGATTTGTGTTCTTTGGAACACTCATGCAATTCCTTGTATATTATTTACATGTTACAATAATTATCATGCATATAAGTACACATACCATATATTAAAACAACCATAAAACACATACAAAATATTAAAGCTTTTAGACATATTACACACATAACACATACAAAATATTAAAGCCATTAAACATGCTACACACATAATCAAACACAATTAGGAAAAACAATAAACAATCAAGTGAATGAATCCTTATGGATTCTTCACCACAAACACAAACATTCCTCACCACCAACACATAGTTGATGAGGGTAATCTCCCTCTTACCTCTTGAAGAACCTCCAAGTTCCTTGTATGTCTCCTTCAAGCAAATTTCAACCACCAAGAGCTTCTTGAAAACAAAGAAAACATGAAATATTAATACCTAAGGCTCTAAACTAAAATAATCATGGATTAAAATCATGATTAAAACTTTGAAATGGATAGAAACATGAAGATTAAAGAACCCTACCTTCAAGGCTTCAAACTTAAGCTTTGAAGAACAAGATAGAAAATGGAAGATTTAGGCTTAGGTTTCAATTACAAAGGGTCTTGAAATGAAGTAAAGAAGCAAGAAATAAGGTGGTTTAGAATTATAAAAGAGTGATTGATAGAAATAGGGTGGAAGGCCGTGAGGTTGGAGAAGAAAGGGAGAAGAAATATTTGAGAGCTTTTCTTGTTTGATAGCTTTGAAGAAAAGTGAAGACTTTGATTAAATGAAAACAAAGTCTCCTTTTTACTATACTTGGCCGTGAATCACTTTGAGAGAAGGTGAGAATTATATTTGGTTTTGCTTCCTCCAAATGCATGGTCGTAAATGCATAGGAATAAGGATGAAATGAAATGTAATAATTGTCTCCCTAAATCATGCATTGCCGTAAATGCATAGAAAGTGAGAGTGAATTGGAGTATTGGAATTGTCTTCCTAAAGCATGCCATTGCCGTAGAAACACATGCAAAAAGCCACTAAAATTGACTTTGTCTTACTTGGGTAATTAATTGAAAGATAGGAAGAATTGAATGATAATAATTGCTTCACAAAAGTTGCTTTGACGTAGACTTCAACCAAGAAAAGCCATCAATATTGACTATTCTTCATTTGTTTAACTTGGCTTTCTAAATAAATTTCCTAAAGCTTTCTACGTGAATTCACTTTGGTGAATTTGGCTATTAGAGCAAATTGCTCTCTTCCTCCACCGTAGAACACCAAATTTCAAGAAGCCTAAATTTATTTGATAGCTTGTTTTCTATTGGTTCTTAAAAATTCAAGCCATTAATCTTGACCAATTTCTATTGGTTAAATATTTACTAACTTGATTCTTATTGGTTGCTATTTTTGTTGACCAATTCCTATTGGTGCACATTGTATATTTTCTAACATACTTTAACCAATAAACAATAATTATACAATAATTACTGTTTATAAAGTCAGTGTTTATTGTCTAATGGGTAATAAAATATACATAGATTTTTATTTTAGACTAACAGAGTAGCAATTATTATTAATCATTTTTTTTCTACTGATTACCCTTGATGAGTCATAAAGCGAGTCATCAAAGAGAAATTTCTAGAATATGTGACTCACTACGATGAGTCAGTATGATGAGTCATCGTGGAACTTTCTAGAACGGGTGAGTCAACATAGATATTTTCTAGAGCAGGTGAGTCAGCATGGCGAGTCAGCATGCTGAGTCACTGACTGCGTCACAACTGCATCACTGGCTGTGTCAGCATGGCGAGTCAGCGTGTTGAGTCACTACGCTGAGTCACCAATGATGAGTCACAGTGATGAGTCATCATGGTGAGTCATCCGGGAAACTTCTGGAACAGGTGACTCACTGCGGTGAGTCACAGCCACCAATTTTGACCAGCTCCTCATTGGTCCACGTATACAACATTTGTTGACTAACGTGAGTCTCGCAAAATATTTCTGGGTCCGCTGTCACTTATTTGTACTGACTAATAAAATAATATTATAATAATATAAAATTATTTTATTTGACAGTTAAATCCTAAAAATTAAAAGATTCACAACAGTATCATTCAGAATTGGTTTTAGTAAGATCCCCCAGCTCCGAATAATTAAAACAAGATTTTCCCGGTCCAGAAAATTATTATTTTCCTGCTCCGAAGCAAATCACTCAAAAAGTCCAAATAAAATCACAGACAGTAATATTGCACACTATATCATACAGAAAAATTTAATACAGTACATTCGGGACGTAATGGTCATTTTTCATTTTTCCCCAGCACGAAGCAAATCACTCAAAACGTTCAAATAAAATTACAGACAGTATTATATATCTGTATTTCACACAGAAAAATTTAAAACAGTAATTTGATAAAATTTTTATTTTACAGTCTCGAAGCAAATTATGTAAAACGACCAAATAAAATTTGAGCCTGTAAAATATATTTGTATTTCATGCAGAAAAACAAGAAACAGTAAAATAGGGACGCAACGGTCTTTTACCCAAAAGTTGGGGTGTTACAGCATGGCCATGCATTTCGTAGTCTCACTCAATCAGAGGGCCCGAAGATATCACTCCTATTATGTAGGAGGGACAAATCCCATCTAGGTCACTCACATCCCTCCACATGTATCGCAGTATGTCTAATAACTGACTTTATAATCATCTTGTTACAGATGACGTTTGATGGCATTAAAACACATAACTCCTCATGTAGGAATCGTAGTGATTTCAGGTCAAAGGACCACATACACCATTATCACTATGAGAATCGCTTATGACACTCATGTAACGAACCACGAAGCGTTCTCATGGCGGGTCTGTCCAATACATCATTACTCTAATATGTATCTATGTGTAGACTTGATATCTCATATCCATGACCCATGAGATGTGGTCATCAGTCTATGCATATACTAGTCTCAATGCATTATTGTTATCCTAATTAACAATAATACTTGACTAGGGACATTTAAGAATAGTATTTTATCTAATAGGATCTCACGATCAAGTCATCCACTTGATGTCCTGTGGTATCAAACTTACTATTCTAAGGACTTTATTATGTCTAACAAAAAGAACACAATAAATGAAATGCCTTATATATCAAAAATAGCATAATATAATGTATGTAAATACAAAAAAAACGTATTGGCCACTAGGGCATACACTAACACATAAACTTGAGCACAGACTGTTACATATATCACGGGGAGCTGACTGTGTCTTTTGCTTGGGGCTGCTACGACCCGCCTATTTTTTATTTCACAGCTTTTGTTCACTTAGAGTTTTTACCTGCCTATTAGAGATTTGTGAGATGACCATTATTACGCCCCACGAGATGATTCATTTCTGCTTGAAATTCGGTCGCTCCAATAGTGATTTCATCGGATGAGGAGGACCCTGAGGAGGATCCTGCTACAATTCCTTCTCGTCAGTCTTAGGGGCTGATACTGTCGGTGGCTACTGATAGCTATCCATGTATCTTTTTGGAAAGCCTGACGTTTTGCTATTTTGATGGGATGTAAATTTGTATACATCTTGGGGGAGGGTAAAGCCTTTACTTTTTGTAAATTTGATGATGTAACTAAATAGACTCGATGCATATATATATATATATATATATATATATATATATATATATATATATATATATATATATATATATATATATATATATATAATGTGAATGTATGGTTTCATTTCATGTCGATTTTTATTGTATCTATATTTATCATTATCTCTCAAAAAAATGTACTCATATTTCGATACCTAATTATTACACTATTAAGATGGAAATTGTTCATTCAGATAACAAATATGAACTGGGTCTTAATCAATTAGTGAATTTGTTTTTTCTGCATTTTCATTTCATTCATTTTACTATGGTGTGACGTTCCTTCTTCTAAGCAGAAAAAAAGGTGTTACACTGTCTTAGTATCAAAGCCCCGGTTTAAGTTTTCTTTTGGGTCTTGTGGTTTTGGATTGTCTTGTTTGTGCTGTGTCATTCTCTGTGTTTGGTATTCCGAAAGGAGACATCTGACTTTTCCTTGTGTTTTGTATAGTTTGACTTGAAAGAGAATTATGGCTCGTAAAGGGGACATGACTGCAGCAATTGAGGCGATTCAGAAGATGGCTGAGGCCATGTTGCAACAGAACCAGCAGACTGCTCAACAGCAAGAGAGGACTGCACAACAATTGGAAGCTACTGCAGATGCTCAAAACTTGGTGGAATTTCATCGCACTAATCCTCCACAATTCAAGGCAGAATTTGATCCAGAGAAGGCTAGTCTGTGGATCAAAGAGCTAGACAAGATATTCACGGGTATGAACTGTGCTGATGACAAGAAGGTGACTTATGTTGCGTTCATGTTGGTTGGAGATGCAGAAGATTGGTGGATAGGAGCCTAGAGATTGCTGGAGATTGAAGGCTGAGCAATTACTTGGGAGGTATTCAAGGAGAAATTCTTAGATAAATATTTCCTAGAAAGTGCTAGACATGCTAAGGAGATGGAGTTTCTTGGTCTGCGACAAGGGAATATGACTGTAAGTGAGTATGCTGCAAAATTTGAGAGCTTGTCGAGGTTCTCAACTTACTTTCAACACCAACCGAACAAAGCATGGAAATGTCGGAAGTTCAAGGAAGGTTTAATGTTGGTTGTGGCTTCTTAATACTCAAGAAGGGGGGTTGAATTGAGTATGATAACCTTTCGAAACTTTTTCCCTTTTTTACAAAAACTTATTCTTTTCTTTAATGTGAAAAAGATTTTGTCAACCAACAAACCAAAATGTGTTTTTGCAAGATGTATTTCTATCAAGACTTGAAACTTAAAAAGAAATATTAACAGTGAGATTGATTTCAGATATTAACAAGATCATAAACTAATCAAATCATGCAGGAATCCCAAACATATTGCTTAATTTATGCATTTAACAATAAAGCAAATAATGAGTTAAGGGATAGAGAAAATTACAAATAAAGTTTATCCTGGGTCAGCTACCTCCTCTGGTAACCTACATCCAGTCCTCATATCACTGTGAGTTTTGTCCACTATCAAAGATCAATTTACAAGATTCTTTACACAAGCTTCACTTCTAAGTTCCTTCTACCCAAATGACAGCTTTTCAAGTTAAAGCAATCTTGCAATTCCCACAAGAATTCCTTTTATTCTTGCACAGCATCAAGAGTCCCTTCTACTCTTGATTTCATCAGTGAGAGAACCTTCTCTCTTATCTCTCTTTTACAATATGAAAAGATTGAATCAAATTCTAAGAAATCAGATATTACAACTTGAAGTTCTACAGAAAAATACTTAGTTTTCTTTCAATGAAAAAAGCTTTCTCTATATTTGTGTGTTTGATCTCAAGATTTGAATTGAATTGTTAATAAGAAAGTGTTTGCCAATGTCCTTATATAGGTATATCTCAAAATAGATCCGTTGGACACACTTTACAAGTCAGTTAAGATCAAAGCAAACTTATTTGAAAAATTCTAATATCAGTCAATCGATTAGTACACAAATGTATTAAACAAAATTTCACTCTTACAACGTGTGCACATCGATTTCCTAATCGATTGTGTTCTTAGATGTTCTTGATCTTAAGTGATACACACATGAGTACATCGATGTTGTTCTTGAAAAACATTTGCATTGACAGCCCAGAAGTTTATACATCGATTACCTAATCGATTGTACAGTTATTTCACAAAGTCCTTGCTTCTGTTTTGGCTTATGCATAAATGTATCAATTGATGTGCATATGCAAAGATGCATACTGATCAAGTTAATTTAGAATCAATCGATGTATACATAGATGTATAACACTTATACATGGATGTACACTGAGGTTTTCATTAAAAGTTAGTTAATTAACTAAAAGTACATCGATATACACATAGATGTACAGACTTATTAATTAACCTTTTTCATGCTTAGTCTATTTTTAACTTTTGAAAACCATTTTTACTTATTTTAGAGAGCTTAATCAAAGAATTATACTAAGTCTTTTCTTTACAAAAAGGTTCCTAATGATCTTTCTTGAATTCCTTCATCGTGATGCTCCTCCTTCAAGTTTTCCTTCATAATCCTTGCATTGAAATGGTTTGCTCTATGATCCTTTGCATTCACCTTTCTTGCTCCATTAAATCTTATTGAAAAAGTCAAGCTTGGCAAGTAGTTAGTGAATCAAAGTAATAATCATGTTAAGTTTAGTCATTAATCAAAACATACTAGGGTCATTTATCCACAAACTCCCCTTTTTTGATTGATGGCAAACTTACCATACATAATATGTTTAACATTCAATATATCTTTGGAAGTACTTAGAAATATCATAATAATAAAATGCATACCATTTACTCCCCCTATCTAATTGACAGTTCTTATCATTTGAACGTGTATAGGATCATTGCATCATTATTTTAGATCATTAGTTCTAGTTATTTTGTTTAGTATGGTACCCATTCTCTCCTTTTGTCATTATCAAAAAGAACATGTGTGGGAAATTCAAAGTATAAAAGCATGTAAAACAAGGTACATACTAGAAATTCAGCCATTCATTCATATCAGCATAATCAAAACAAGTTTTATAGTTTAAATTCATCATTGTTCAAAGAAAAATTAAAATTTTAAACAGTAGAACAAAAAAAAAATGCTAACATCATTATAGACACACTTAAGACACCCTAAGATCTAAATATCTTCATTGGTCCTTGGTTCTTCAGTGTGCTGTGAAGCTTGGGTTGCTTGTTCTTCAGGATTGCCTTCCTCTTCAGGTGCAGCAGCAGCAGTAGCATCTCTAGCTATGTTCACAACATCTTCAGAAGTGGGATAAACTTCTGGAGGTGCAGTGATGGAAATGCCTAGATGTTGATGCAAAGTGGCCATTTGGCCTTCCAATGTGTTGAGTCTGATATTCAGATAATTAATAGACTGTTTCAACACTAGATAATGTTTGGTTTTCCTAGCCTCAAAATTCTGAAACATTTGGAGCAGCTTGTTTATGTTGCTACTCAACTCTGAGTTGTCCATAGCAGCTCTTGGTTCTTCACCAACTATCCTAACCCACTCTCCATCCACTTTAGCAATCTTCATTTTGCTAATTGTTCTTTCACCAAATTTGTGAGTGATCTCCTTAGTTTGAAATTTTTCTTCATTATCTAGAGAGACTTTAAAATGCTCCAACAAACTCACCACTAATCCAGGATAGGGTAGGGTAGCTCCACTGATTTTGCAGTCCAGCATATGCCAAGCAATTATAAAGCTCCAACTCAACTGCTTCTTCTGTATCATTGCCCAGAGCATCATAATATCATTGTTCTGCAACACAGCATGATTTCCAGATCTTGATAAAAGCATCTTGCTCAGTACATATTGCAGAGTCTATGCTGAATGTGCATAGAGCTTATGTTTATCAGTCTTCCTTCTGGTGCATTCTCAACCATAAGCACCTTCTTTGCTTCTTCCTTGTCAAAATTCTTTATCCATACACTGTCAGGTCCAGTGCCAGCAAGATTACTTCCTTTGTAATCAAGTCCAGTAAATTGAGCAAACTCATCAAAAGTCATCTCAATTCTTGTGTTCTTCACCTCAGTAGAAAATCCTTCATTGTCCATCTCAAATGTGCAGTAAAATGCTTTAATCAATGTAGGGTAAATATCACTTTTAATTTGTACAAATTTGCCTAGTTTATACTCTTCTAAATCTTGTGAAAAGTAAACTCTTTGGCCTCAAAGTAGTTGAAATCTACAGTCCTAGCTTCGTGAATATCCCTATTTTTAAAATCATTCTTGTAAAGCATAATGTACTCCTCATCAGAAAAGTACCTCTTGAGAAGGTAAGTCTCAGTGCTTTCTTCATCATCTTCTTCTTCTTCTTTTGTTCTTTTTCTCTTCTTTTTGGGTGTTTCCTTCACCACTTTCTTCTTCTTTTCTTCTTTCTTAGGTGCTAGTCTTGAAGATTTAGCTACCTTATTGCCCTTGTCTTGTGTCTTCTTCAAGCTTTTGACTGGAAGCTTATCAATCCTTTGAGAAGCCTGGGTTTTCTCAGTTGCTCTTCTTTTAGGGCGTGTAGGGGTTGTTATGGGTGAAACTTGTTGAGATGTGGAAGATTGAGTTGAGGAGGAAGATGTGTGTAACACCCTTGTGGGGATATCACATTTCTAATGAAATAAAATAAAATAACCCAAGTTCTAAAACATTTGATACATAATAATATGAGTTGTAAAATTTTTCTTTCCTTTTATACATAATAACGTTAAATAAAATAACACAGAACATAAAATAAAATAAACCATTATCACACCATAATATACATATGATTTTGTTTTAAGTTGTACAAATAATTTACAACTACAACTATTTCATAAAGCAGTAAAGAGTCAGTACAGTACTAAAAACATAAAGTGCCCAAGTGCACATCAAAGATTCCTAACCCTCCGAAGGATCACTCTTAGATGGATCATCGGATGACAGAAATCCTGGATGTCTTGCAGCCCTATAGACAGGAGTCTGTGCTGTCGATACACTACTGATCTCACTAGGTGCATGGAAAATTCCTCCCCAGCAACGCCTAAGAGTCAGCGGCATCTCAAGATGTAAATACAGAGCAATAGTAAAAATAGGATTCCCATCAAACTCTCCACGTAGGGTCATAGTCAGACGCCCCACGTAGCCTACCGATCCTCTATCCTCACGTAGTCACCAGGCCTCAAAGCCTCCGTGAAACTCAAGTCTCACAAAACCCAAGAATCCAGGCAACGCTATCACCACAGAATTAGTCCAAATGATAAGGGTGATCTGATGGCCCGCACTCGTCAAACTGATCACTCGGCTGCTGCTCCTCAGGGTACAGAATCTCTAGAGGCTGTTCATCTTCCTCTTCTTTAAACTCTTTACAGAATATAAACAATAATATAGAAACGCATACAAATAAAGAGGTGAGACGACCTACATCATTACCAGCATGGTAATAAAGAAAATGAAAATACAAACAGTTATCGCAGTTTAACACAATAATACATAACACAGTATCATAAACAACATCACAATTTAACACATCATACATAATATCACAAATAATAACAAAAAGATGCATACCATAAATGCAAATGTATAACGACTCATTCCTACTCCATGGAGCTAAACACAGATATCAAAGAGAATGACCGGGAAGAACAATCAGTACCTCAGGCTGCCCAACCAACTATTACACTGTCAAACGTAGCGTAAATAGCCCACAGTCCAAACATCATATAAGTAGTACACAATCAAAGACGTCGTGCACCACAGGCATTGTACTAGACAGTCTCCCCAAGATCTCGATTAAGAATAGTACGTGTCGAGATCATTAGTGTGTTGCCCGTTACCACGGCCCAAATGAGCTACCAACTGTCCACATGTGGAATCCTCCGCATACTAATGCCTCCAAGATTCACTAAATGAACCACACTATGCCTATCACACTCACAACACGGTGTAATTCATTTCGTCAATTTTAACCAAATTGACATAACTCTAAATGCATGGATAAAACCATAATCACAAAAATACCCTCAATCTCAATATGTCACCATATTTACAAAAATACCCTTAGTCTCAACATTTCCAAATATAGTACCTCTTCACTTGACAGTACTATTCTTCAATATGTCTGGATCGACCACTTTGGCCCGACAGTAAAACTCAATGTTTCATTCAATTGCGTAGAAATTTTATTGCGTTTTCATAATCGCGTCACTTTTACAAATATTTTTAAATCGCGTAAATATATTTTGACGTTTTTAAAATCGCGTAGTGTTTTTAAATCATTTTCTTAATCGCGTAAGATTTTTAAATCGTTTTCTCAATCGCGTAAGGTTTTTAAATCGTTTTCTCAATCATGTAGCTTAAAATTGGCATTTCAAAATACGCATAAGTTATTTCTAGTATTTTTTAACTACGTAGAATATATTATAAAACTTTCTCTTTTATTTGTCCATTTTTAATAAATTTTAACAGCATTTTGTCTAGAAAATTCATTAAATGAGATTTTCTACGTTTTTCTCTAAATACTACATATTTTAACTTTAACTATTAGTTACACTTTGAAACTTGCTAACATGCTTCAAAACTCAAAGAGTGAGCTCTACGTTAGTATTTTTCAAGTGTTTGCTTTATTTTCTTACTTATAACCAATCCTTCTAACTTAGGATTCTAAAACTAAGTTCATTCATTTTATTTCCCAAAGATTCATTGAAATTGAACTCTTTTGTAGATTAGTTACTTAACCCACCTTAGAAAATATTTTTGGAAATCAAATACACATTGAATGGCATGTTGGTTGAATTCAACATATCCTTTACAACTAGTCTTTAAATCATTTTCTACCTTCTAAACCATTTTCAAATTCATTGTTTTACCTAAATTTATTAAATCATTGTTTTAGAAAATGGTTGAGATCATTTTAGTTCTCTTTTTCTTGGTGAAGCTGTGAGCTTCTTTGGTGTTCTTTGGAACACTCATGCAATCCTTACATGTTATTCACATCCTACATTAATAGTCATACATCTATAAACACATGCAATATATTTTAAAGTTATAAACATACATGCAAGTATAATCAATCACAAATAAGGAAAGCATTTAAACAAACAAGTGAAAGAATCCTTATGGATTCTTCACCACAAATACAACCACTTTCTCATCACCACACATGGTTGATGAGATCAAATCTCCCTCTTAGCTCAAAGGAAGACAACTACTTCTAACTCTCCTCCTATGGTTTTCGTGTGACCTCCAAGAGAAACCTAACATACTCAAACAAATTTTAAAGAGTCATAACTATAAGAGAAAAACATAAACCATGGATCAATCATGGCTTAGAACCTAGGAAATCAAGTTAAAAGTAAGAAACAAGAATCTTCACCTTGTAGGAAAAATCTCCAAAGTGATTTTCCAAGCTTAAGATGAATTTTTTTGAAAGAACTCTCAACTAGAGATGTTCTTAGAATAGTGTTTGGATTTGAGAAAGTGTATTAGATGAAAATTTAGAAGGGTGGGAGTGTGGTTTATAGGTGTTGGCCGAATGGCTCTCAAAGAGCAACAATGATGATTTTTGTTCTTGGTGTTCTTGAAGAGAGAAAAGAGTAAGCTTAAGTGATAGCAAAGATGAAGAATGAAGTAAAATGGTCTCCTAACCTAGCTTATGGCCATGAGCTTCATCAAGGGAGGTGGCCACTTTGTTTGACTTCTTCTAACACCTAATGGCCTCAGATGTGATCAAGGGTGGATAACAAAGGCTTTGGCTCCAAGCTTGTTCCTAATTGGTGTAGAAAAACCAAGTCACCAAGTGACTAGGCCTTCTTGAAAGGTCTTGCCCGAATGGCCCTAATGGAGAGCAAACCAAGTTTGTGCTTCATTCATGCAATCTAGTTACACTTTGGTGCATTTAGTTAGTTTGCTTAGTTACTTAGTTAGCCATTTAGTTAGCTAGGATGACTAACCATCTCCTAGATTTCTCTAGAACCTTCTCTAACTAGAACTTAAATAGATAGCTAACTAGGTTTCCTTCACTTAGTTACTAAACAAGCTTCCTATACTAACTTAGTTAGGTTTAAGCTAACTTGGTTAAACTTTCTAGTTTAATCTTAACAAGTCCAACCACTTTTGTGGACTTGATTTCTATTAGTCTAGAATTTGAAGCCACTATTGTTGACTAGCTCTCATTGGCTTAGGATTTTTTCTAGCCAGAAACGTTGACTGCTTCTCTAAACGCAGGTCCCATAGACTTTTCCAGGTCCATGGTCATTTTGGAATAGATTTCTACTATTTTTAAGACAGTAGGTATTGTCAAATAAAATAATATTATAATAATATAAAATTATTTTATTACACAATTAAATCCTAAAAATTAAAAGATTAATACACGTATCATTCAGAATTGGGTTTAGCAAGATCCCCCAGCTCCAAATAATTAAAATAAAATTTTTTCGGCCAAAAAATTATTATTTTCTAGACTCGGAGCAAATCACACACAATGATCAAATACAATAACAAAACAGTCAAATTTTATTTATAACTCAGAAAACATAAAACAGTACAATCAGGACAATATTGTACTTAACTCAAAAGTTAGGGTGTTACACTGTGGAGTTAAAGGGAACAAGTGTAGAGGGTTGAGGTTGCTTCACACGAGCCATTGGAGATTGATTCGAGCTCTGCTAGGGTTTGGGTCTTTGAAATTTGGATTGGAAAAGTGAGAGATTTGGAGGGAAGGGTTTAACTTTATAAACCCAAATTAGTCAATCGATTACCCAATTGATGTATTAAAGAGTTTTTCATCCAGTACACATATGCTAATCAATGTACTTAGCATCAGAATTTTGATTTTAAACCAGGTACATCAATGTATCAATCGATGTATAAGCTAAGTCAGAGTATCAAGTTTTGAAAACTTGAACTCAATCGATGTGTGCATCGATGTATAAGCAGTGTCAGAGAGTCCAACAATTGCAACATGCATCTAATCGATGTACTAATCGATGTATAGGGTAAGTCAGTGAGTCCTAAATTTTGGAACTTTTACTCAATCGATGTTACAATCGATGTATTCACAGGGTCAGTGTTTTCAATCCATTGCTAATCAATGTATCAATCAATGTATACACTTACAATGAGTAGTGTATTTGAGATTTATGATTCAGTTGATGTACTAATTGATTTATAGCAGATCAAATTTGAATTTTCAAGTTTTCATAGTAGGTAAATCAATGTGTCAGTCGATGTACATGATTTCCTGTACCTTTTTAATCAAAGAAATCGATTGTTCAATAGATGTATAATGACTTCTAGAAAGTCATGTTTTCTATTTTTTTTAAGTCAATCGATGTACAACATTTATGTTCTAATCATTTTAAGTCTATATTACTTGTATCAATCAATTATATAATCGATGTAAGGGCACTTAAAACAGATTTCCAAGTTTGTACATAGATTATCTAATCTGTGTACCAGCTTTTAGATTAGAGATTTTGCCTAGACAAATCGATTGTTTAATCGATGTACAGATATCAAACATCAAATTATCGTGCATTTTATGTAACACCCAAACTTTAGGATAAATGACTATTATGTCTTAATTGTGCTATTTTATGTTTTTCTATATGATATAAAATTTATTTGACTGTTTCTTGTTCATATTTGAGTGTTTTGTGTGATTTGCTCCGGATTAAGAAAATAATAATTTCCTGACCTGGGAAAATCTTATTTTAATTATTCGGAGCTGGAGGATCTTACTAAACCCAATTTTGAGTGTTATGATTGTTAATCTTTTAATTTTTAGGATTTAACTGTGTAATAAAATAATTTTATATTATTATAATATTATTTTATTAGTCAGTATAAATAATATTAGTCAGTATAAATAAAACGATAATGGACCCGGAAAGGTCTGTGGGAGCCACTTTTGGTTTGTAGGACCCACAATTACTTTGCGGGACCCATGTTTAGAGAATGTAGTCAACGTTAGTGGCTTGATTTATTTTAAGCCAATAGCAATTAAGTCAACAAAGAGGGCTTGACTTGATTTACACCATTGGATGAGAAGAATGTAGAGAAGATCTTGGCCCTTTATCTTTGAAGATGAATCTAATGGCTAGGATTTCATGGAGATAAGATCTAATGGCTTAGATTTGATCATATTACTACTTAATATCAACCATTGATATGATCAATGGCTCTTGAAGCTTGGATTATAAGAATGCTAATTAATTAGTAATGTAACTAATTTTCCTAATTAAGTTAGCTTAAGAGTGCTTAGAAGTTTAATGGGATTAGTAGCTTAATTAATCACCATTAGGGAGGAACCTTCAAGAACATGTGACAATGCATGTGACTAGGCTTATGATAAGGCTTGGATGAGCCAATAGGAGACAAGCTTGGAGACCAAGTTTTGATCTCAACCCTTGATGAAGTCTAAGGCTTGGATGGAGTCTTGGAAGTCAAACAAAGAGGCCACCTCTTTGTTGATGAGTTACACGGCCATGCACCTTAGGAAGCCAACTTTTCTCTTCATTTTCCAACACTTTGCTACACTTTCTCTCTTCTAAAATCAAGAACCACCATAGTTGCTTTTCTTTGAGCCATTCGGCTAAGCACCCTTCTCTACCATCCAACCACCTAAAATTTCATCTAACCTACTTTCTTAAACCTAAACACCATTCTAAGAACATCTCTAGTTGAGAGTTCTTCCAAAATCTATCATCTTGAGCTTGGAAAATCACTTTGGAGATTTTTCCTAGAAGGTGAAAATCCTTATTTTTCATTTCTAACTTCATTTTCAAGGTTCTAAGCCATGATTTATCCATGATTTATATTTTTCTCCTATAGTTATAACTCTTTAAATTTTTGTTTAAGATCTTTAGGTTTTCTTGGAGGTGAAACCGAAACCACTAGGAGAAGGGGTAGAGGTTTTAATCCTCCTTTAAGGTAAGAGGGAGATTTAATCTCATCAACCATGTGTGGTGATGAGAAAATGGATTGTATGTGTGTGAAGAATCCATAAGGATTCACTTGTGTTGATTGTTTAAATGCTTTCCTACTTGTGTATGATATTGTTTGTATGCATGTCTACAAGCTTTAAAATATATTGTATGTGTAATTATGCATGAATATTACTTAGGATGTGAATAACATGTAAGGTTTGCATGAGTGTTCCAAAGAACACAAAGAGGGGCTCATGGCCTCAACAAGAAAAAGGGGACCAAAATGTTCTCAACCATTTTCAAAAGGAAGGACTTAATGGAATTAGGTAAATGAATGAATTTCAAAATGGTTTAGAAGGTAGAAAATGATCCAAAGATCAAATGCCAATGTTTTACCAATTTCGGCCAACATGAATAATAAATGTATAATCAATTCAAAACTTATTTTCTAAAGTGTAGAGTTGATGTTTTACCTAAAAAGAATGCATTTGTAATAAATTTCCAAGATTTAAAGAAGTAAACCAATTTTTATTTGAAATGTGAAATAGAAGAAAAATGAATAAAACCCTTGAAAACTACTTACTTTTGAATTTTAAAGTATAGTGATAATCACTAAAGCGGATTTAGTAATAATAAACTAAGTAAACAAATTTTTAGAGTAAAAACGTAGAATGTACATTTTTAATAGAATTTATAGACAAAATGCTATCAAAATTTATTAAAAATAGACAAATAAAAGAGAACGTTTTATAATATATTTATAACGTAAGGAAAATTATTCTACGTAGTTTTAAAGTAGTGAAAATAGCTCACGTAGTTTTAAAACTGAGATTTTAAAACTTTTCAATAGAGAAAACGATTTAAAAATCTTACGCGATTGAGAAAACGATTTAAAAATACTACGCGATTTTAAAAACAGCAAATATATTTATGCGATTTAAAAACGTTTGTAAAAACAATGAAATTGTGAAAACGCGA
The DNA here is from genome assembly GCA_029884605.1 of Ormosia emarginata. Lineage (NCBI taxonomy): Eukaryota > Viridiplantae > Streptophyta > Magnoliopsida > Fabales > Fabaceae > Ormosia > Ormosia emarginata. The sequence continues at coordinate 9,832,714 of JAQQTP010000074.1, forward strand.
TAAAATTTCTACGCGATTAATTGGAACAGTGAAATTTACTATTGGGCCAAAGTGGTGGACCCCGACATGTGGAAATATGGTACGTCAAGTAGGAACGTATTGTATTTGAGATTATTGCCATTGAGGGCATTTGCGTAAATATGAGAATATTTTGAAGCTAAGGGTAATTTAGTAATTATAGTTTTTATTCATGCATTGAGTTGTGCCAATTTGATTGATAATTGATAATTTGATTGACGAGGCGAATTACACCGTATTGTCGGTGTGATAAGCGTAGTGTGATTCATTTCTTTGTATGGACTTGGCATTAGTATGCGAAGTATTCCACATGTGGACAGTTAGTCGCTCCTCTGGGCCGTGGTAACTGGCAACACACTAGTGATCTCGACACACACTATACTTAATCAAGAATCTTGTAAAGACTATTTTAGTACAATGCCTGTAGTTACACGATGTTTGGACTATGTGCTACTACACGATGATTGGACAGTGGGCTATAGACACAACGTTAGACAATGTAATAGTTTGGTTGGGCAGCCTGAAGTACTGATAGATCTTTGCAGGTCATTCTCTCTGATATCTGTGTCTAGCTCCATGGAGTAGGAACGAGTCGTATTGCATTTGCATTTGTGTCATGCATCATAACATTATTATCTGTGATATTATTTGATATTGATGTATTAAAATTGCTGTATTAAATTGTATTATTATTTATAATGCTATAATATGCTATATTGTATGAACTGTTATACCTGTTATATTGGCGTTTTCTTATTTGCCATACTGGTATTGATGTATGATTATCTCACCTCTCTATATGTATTGTTTCTGTATTATTATTTATGTTATAAAAGAGTTTGAGGAAGAGGAACAGCCTCTAGATTGTGAGTATCCTGAGGAGGAAGAGCAGCAGCAGACGGAAGATCAATTCGACGAGTGCGAACTTTCGGATCATCCATATCCGTTGGACTGACTTGTGAGTATGGCATTGTCAGGATTTCTTGGGTTCGTGAGACTAGAGTTTCACGGAGGTTCAAAGGCTTGGCGTCAGCGAGAGGATCGAGGATCAGTTATTTACTTAGGACAACTGACTGTGTCCCTACGAGCAGAGTTTGATGTTGAGCCTGCTTTTACTATGACTTTGTACCTATAGTTGGAGATGCCGTTGGATCTGAGGCGTCACTGGGGAGGGATGTTCCGTATCCCTAGTGAGATCAGTATAGTGTCGACAGCACAGACTCGTGTCCGTAGAGCTGCTAGACATCCAGATTTTTTATCGTCCGATGATCCATCGAAGGATTAGAAATCTATTATGTGCACTTGGGCACTCGATGATGTTGTACTATATATTAACTTTTTACTGCTTTATTTAAATATTTTGTAGTTGTAAATTATTTGCATGACTTAAAACAAAATCCTATGTACATTATGTGTGTGATGACAGTTTGTTTATTTCCTGTTCTGTGTTATTTTAAATAAAGTTATTATATATAAAAAGGAAAAAAATTTTGCAGCCCATATTATTTACGTAACAAATGTTTTACAACTTGGGTAGATTTTATTTTAATGCATCATTAATGTGACATCCCCACAAGGATGTTACATTCTACATTCAAAACATCAAGCATAGGTAGGATCAATTATTCCTAATTCTCTTCTTATGTAGAAAAAGCTTTCTTTAGTCAATGGTTTAGTGAAAATATCAGCTAATTGCTTAGTTGTATCAACATATTCAATGATTATATCTCCACTTTGAATGTGATCCCTTATGAAATGATGTCTTATCTCAATGTGTTTGGTTCTTGAATGCATTATAGGATTCTTAGTGAGATTTATTGCACTAGTATTATCACATCTGATTGGTACTTTCTCTAAGAGAACACCATAGTCAATAAGTTATTATTTCATCTAAAGAATTTGTACACAACAACTTCTTGCTGCAACATTTTCTGCTTCAGCAGTTGATAAAGCCACACTTGTTTGTTTCTTACTAAACCAAGAAACTAATGAGTTTCCTAGAAGGTGGCAAGTTCCACTAGTACTTTTCCTATCTAACTTGCATCCAGCAAAGTCAGAATTAGAATATCCTACTAAGTTACATGTTGATCCTTTAGCATACCATAGTCCCATTTCTTTAGTTCCTAATAAGTATTTCATGATTCTTTTTAAAGTAGTTAAGTGTGATTCCTTAGGATTAGATTGGTATCTAGCACACATACAAATACTGAACATTATATCAGGTCTACTTGTAGTTAGATAGAGTAAGGAACCAATCATACCTCTGTACTTAGAAACATCTACTGATTTACCTTTCTCATCTTTGTCCAAGTAGCATGATGGACTCATTGGAGTAGCCATTTCCTTTGCATTCTCCATTTCAAACTTCTCCAATAGTTCTTTGCAGTATTTAGTTTGGCTTATGAAAGTCTCATCATCACATTGTTTGATTTGTAGTCCAAGGAAGAATGTAAGTTCTCTCATCATAGACATTTCAAACTCGTTTTGCATTAGTTTGGCAAATTCCTTACATAAAGATTCATTAGTAGCACCAAATATAATATCATCAACATAAATTTGAACAAGTAGAATGTTTTGTGCTTTTCTTTTAGTGAATAGTATTGTGTTAACTTTTCCTCTTGTAAATTCGTTTTGAAGTAAGAAATTACTTAGTCTTTCATACCAAGCTCTTGGAGCTTGTTTAAGTCCATACAAAGCTTTAGTGAGTTTATACACATGATTAGGAAATTCATTTATTTCAGATCCATGGGGTTGACCAACATACACTTCTTCTTGTATATATCCATTTAGGAATGCACTCTTAACATCCATTTAATACAATTTAAAATCCATGATACATGCATATGCTAACAACATTCTAATAGCTTCTAATCTAGCTACGGGTACATATGTCTCATCATAGTTAATTCCTTCTTCTTGATTATAACCTTTGGCTACTAATCTAGCTTTATTCCTTACTATGATATCATTTTCATCAAGCTTATTCCTAAACACCTATTTTGTACTAATTATTTGTTTATCCTTGGATTTTGGAACAAGTTTCCAAACTTTATTTTTTTCAAACTGATTAAGTTCTTCTTGCATTGTCATAATCCAGTTTTCACCAATAATTGCTTCATTTATAGTTTTAAGTTCAACTTGTGATACAAAAGTCATATTATTGCATGCATTTCTTAAGGAATGTCTAGTGGTTACCCCTTTGGATATTTCACCAATTATGTTGTCCAGAGGGTGATTCCTTGTAGTTTTCCATTCTTTAGGTAGATCTTCATGTTGAGCCTCTCCTAGAATTTCCACTTTGTCATTGTCCTGCTTTTCCTCAAGTTGAAGCTCTTTTAAAGTTTCTGCAACATCATCAACAAATTCCTTTCCCAACCTCTTAGGGTTAGTTTCATCAAATGTAACATGTACAGATTCTTCAATTGTTTGTGTTCTTTTATTGAAGATTCTAAATGCTTTACTAGATAATGAATAGCCTAGAAAGATTCCTTCATCAGCTTTAGGATCAAACTTTCCTAGATTGCCCTTTCCATTATTTAGTACAAAACATTTACAACCAAAGACATGGAAATGTGAAACATTTGGTTTCTACCTTTATAGAGTTCATATGGAGTCTTTTTCAAAATTGGTCTTATCAAGACTCTATTCATTAAATAGCAAGCTGTGTTTACAGCATCTGCCCAAAAATATTTTAGCATGTTTGAGTCATTCAACATAGTTCTTGCTATTTCTTCTAAAGATCTATTTTTCCTTTCCACAACTCCATTTTGTTATGGAGTTCTTGGAGCAGAAAAATTATGTTGAATTCCCAACTCTTCACAGAAATTATCAAATTCTTCATTTTGAAATTCTCCACCATGATCACTCCTTATAGAAGTTATTTTCATGTCTTTTTCATTTTGTACTAACTTAGCCATTTTCTTAAAGGTTGTAAAAGCTTCATTTGTATGTGCTAAGAAGAAGGTCTAAGTAAATCTAGAGTAATCATCAACTATAACTAATGTATATAAATTTCCTCTAAAACTTTTGGTCCTAGACGGTCCAAATAAGTCCATGTGTAGTAGTTGTAAAGGTCTTTCAGTTGAAACTATGTTCTTAGCCTTAAAAGATACTTTAGTTTGCTTGCCCTTTTGGCATGCATCACATAAACCATCTTTTGAGAACTTGGTTTTAGGAAGTCCAATTATTAATTCTTTAGAAATGAGTTTGTTTAGATGATCCATATGAATATGTCTTATTCTTCTATGCCATAGCCAATTCTCCTCTTCCTTAGATATCAAACAACATACATCACTAGCAGAAATACTCTCTAAATCTATCATGTATATGTTATTCAATCGATTACCTATCAGCTTTGCATTACTATCATGTTTGTTTTCTATAATGCAACTACTAGAGTTAAAGAATACCTTATAACCTTTATCACATAGTTGGCTTATGCTTAGTAGATTGTGCTTGAACCCTTCAACATATAGTACACCTTCTATCTTGGTAGATGTACTTCTTCCAATTGTTCTAACTCCTAAGATCCTTCCTTTGTTGTTATCACCATAGGTGACACTTCCACCTTGTTTAGGAGTGAAGGATGAGAACTTTGTGATATCTCCAGTCATATGTTCGGAGAAGCCAATATCAAGATACCATTTTGTCCTTTTGGCTCTCAAACACACCTTCAATAATAGATTTTAAGCATTTGTCTTAGGTACCCAAATTTTGTTGGGTCCTTTGGTGTTAGTCATAACATATGTTTCCTTAGGAATCCAAATTTATTTAACACTAATCCTTGAAGGATTTCTAAAATAGCATGTAGAAGTTGTATGTCCTTTTCTTGCACAATAGAAACATTTAACAAAAGGACTAGTAGAGGATTTAGGTGCAACAAAGAGTTTCTTAAAAGCCTTTTCATGCAATGCTGGTTTATAGCCTATTCCAGCTTTGTCATATACTCTTTTTTGTTGTCCTAATATGGCATTTAGGTTATCTCTTCCCATTGTAAATTTAGATAGAGTGGTTTTCAATTTTTCCACTTCTTTTTCCAAAATATTACTAGAACTAGATGCAATTAGCTTATTGCTTTTAGCTTCTAACTCTTTAATCTTAATTTGAAGATATGCATAATCACTACATTGTTTAGCAATGACTTTCCGATGACATTAATTGCTTAGCAATTTTCAGATATTCACTATGCAATTCATCAAAAGCATCTTGTAGTTCATCAAAGGTAGGGGGATTTCATTTACCTCATCTTCATTGTCACTTTGAAGGTTAGTCATGAGACAAAGATTGGCCTCTTCTTCCTTAGAATCTTCAGAGGAATCCATATCATTCTCCTCCCAAGCTATATATGCTCTTCTTGGCTTTCTATTCTTCTTGTCCTTGGACTCATGATTGTCATGCTTGTCCTTCTTTTGAAGTTTAGGACATCCATTCTTGTAATGTCCAGGTTTGTCACTTTCATAGCACTTCACATTTGATGTTGAACTTTCAGCTTTTGAAGTGTTCTTCTTGGAAAAGAAGTTTGAGGGCCTTTTGTTGAAGGTTTTCTTCTTTTTGAGGGATCTCTTGAACTTTCTAACTAGTAGTCCCATATCCTCTTCAGATTCATCATGTTCTTCAACTTCTTCATCTTCATCACTGTCAAGACTTTCTTTGGAGACATGTGCTTTAAGTGATAAGCCTTTTTTCTTTTTCTCCTTCTCTTCATGGTCATTCAATCTATGCAACTTCATCTCATGCTCTTTAAGTTTTCCAAATAGTGTAGCAATATTCGTGGTTGCTAAGTCTTTTGATTCAGCTATAGCAGTAATCTTTGGTTGCCATTCTCTTGTCAAACATCTCATAATTTTATTGATTTGTTGTTCATCTGAAATGCTCTTTCCAAGTCCATTCAACTGATTCACTATGTGAGTGAACCTCCTTTGCATATCATTGATGTCTTCACCATTCTTCATGTGAAAGAGTTCATACTCATGCATAAGTGAGTTCATTCTTGCTCTCTTTACATCACTGGTTCCTTCATGAGTAATTTGCAGTGTATCCCACATTTGCTTAGTTGTCTTACAATTTGAAACCCTGAAAAATTCATCATAGCTCAAGGCAGCAGTTGTAATATTCTTAGCTTTAGCATTATAACCTACTTTCTTTTTGCCCTCATCATCCCATTGACGTCTAAGTTTTTCTTTCTTGGTGCCATTTGCATCAAGAGTATGAGGAATGTATGGACCATTCTTAACAGCATCTAATACATCAATGCCACTTGCCTCAAGGAATATTAACATCATTTCTTTCCAATACATATAGGCAGTGCCATTGAAAGCAGAGGGTCTTGCCAAGGAAGCCCCTTCTCCCAAGATGTTATTTGAAGCCATCCTCTTAAGCTGTTAAGCTTTACACAAGAGTGAAAGCTTTGATACCACTTGTTGGTTATGGCTTCTTAATACTCAAGAAGGGGGGGTTGAATTGAGTATGATAACCTTTCGAAACTTTTTCTCCTTTTTGCAAAAACTTATTCTTTTCTTTAACTATGAAAAAGATTTTGTCAACTGACAAACCAAAATGTGTTTTTGCAAGATGTATTTCTATCAAGACTTGAAACTTAAAAAGAAATATTAACAGTGAGATTGATTTCAGATATTAACAAGATCATAAACTAATCAAATTATGCAGAAATCCCTAACATATTGCTTAATTTATGCATTTAACAATAAAGCAAATAATGAGTTAAGGGATAGAGAAAATTACAAACCGAGTTTATCCTGGTTCAGCTACCTCCTCTGGTAACCTACATTCAGTTCCCACATCACTATGAGTTTCGTCCACTATCAAAGATCAATTTACAAGATTCTTTACACAAGCTTCACTTCTAGGTTCCTTCTACCCAAATGATAGCTTTTCAAGTTAAAGCAATCTTGCAATTCCCATAAGAATTCCCTCTATTCTTGCACAGCATCAAGAGTCCCTTCTACTCTTAATTTCATCAGTGAGAGAACCTTCTCTCTTATCTTTCTTTTACAATATGAAAAAGTTGAATCAGATTCTAAGAAATCAGATATTACAACTTGAAGTTCTACAGAAAAATACTCAGTTTTCTTTCAATGAAAAAAGCTCTCTCTGTATTTGTGTGTTTGATCTCAAGATTTGAATTGAATTGTTAATAAGAAAGTGTTTGCCAATGTCCTTATATAGGTATATCTCAAAATAGATCCGTTGGACACACTTTACAAGTCAGTTAAGATCAAAGCAAACTTATCTAAAAAATTCTACTATCAGTCAATCGATTAGTACACAAATGTAGTAAATAAAATTTCACTCTTACAACGTGTGTACATCGATTGCCTAATCGATTGTGTTCTTGGATGTTCTTGATCTTAAGTGATACACACATGAGTACATCGATGTTGTTCTTGAAAAACATTTGCATTGACAGCCTAGAAGTTTATACATCGATTACCTAATCGATTGTATGATTATTTCAAAACGTCCTTGCTTCTGTTTTGGCTTATGCATAGATGTATCAATTGATGTACAGATGCAAAGATGCATACTGATCAAGTAAATTTAGAATTAATCGATGTATACATAGAAGTATAACACTTATACATGGATGTCCACTGAGGTTTTCATTAAAAGTTAGTTAATTAACTGAAAGTACATCGATGTACACATAGATGTACAGACTTATTAATTAACCTTTTGCATGCTTAGTCCATTTTTAACTTTTGAAAACCATTTTTACTTATTTTAGAGAGCTTAATCAAAGAATTATACTAAGTCTTTTCTTTACAAAAAGGTTCCTAATGATCTTTCTTGAATTCCTTCATCATGATGCTCCTCCTTCAAGTTTTCCTTCATAATCCTTGCATTGAAATGCTTTGCTCCATGATCCTTTGCATTCACCTTTCTTGCTCTATTAAATCTTATTGAAAAAGTCAAGCTTGGCAAGTAGTTAGTGAATCAACGTAATAATCATGTTAAGTTTAGTCATTAATCAAAACCTACTTGGGTCATTTATCCACATTTAAGGTATGATGTGAAGAGAGTTGTTATAACTTTAAAGATCAACCAATTTTTGAAACTGCTTGACACGTGTTGCTGGGTGGAAGACTTAGACCAAGCACAGGACACGAGGAACCACAACTTTGGACCTTTTCAGTCCCAAAGAGGAGGAAGTAGTAATGCAAATCACTACTAGAAAAAGCCTTATTCAAGACCACCTGGAAATCAGCAACAACGACTGCAAGGTGGAAGTCTTGGTAGGACTGGTCAAACTACGGCATTTACGCCAAGATGTATGAAGTGCGGAAAGGAGCACTACATGAGGTATTGCACAATCAAAGGAATCATTTGCTTCATATGCAGAAAGGCTAGACATGTTTCTCGAGATTGCAATCAGACAAAAGCGGAGCCTTCCGTTAATGCTGCAAGAACTGCGAAACCGCAGGCAGGGGGTAGAGTTTATACCTTGAGTGGTGCTGAAGCCTCTAAATCCGAAGATCTTATACAAGGAGAAGGTCTCATAGAGGGTAAACTTTTAATTGTGTTGTATGACTCTGGGGCAACCCATTCCTTTATTTCCTATGACTGTGTGAAAAGACTTGGTTTGCCTGTGTCTTCTTTGCCTTTTGACTTGACTGTCTCTACTTCTACTGCTAAACCTGTTGTTACCACCAAAGTCTGTTTGGATTGTCCATTGATTGTTGAAGGTCGAATCTTTTCTGTTGATTTGATCTATTTACTTCTTTCCTAGTTAGACATAATCTTAGGAATGGATTGGTTATCTTCTAACCATGTCCTGTTAGATTGTTCCAGTAAAACCATAGTTTTCCTTTTGGATGAGAATTCTAGATTTTTGACGGCCAACCAAGTGAAAGCTTTCTTGAAAGAAGGAGCTCAAGGATACATGTTATTGTCTTCCTTAAAAGTCGAGAATGAGGCGGATGTGAATGCAATTCCAGTGGTTAAAGAGTTTCTCGAAGTCTTTCCTAAAGATGTACTTGGTTTACCATCGGAGTGGGAGATAGAGTTTGCCATTGACCTTGTGCATAGAGCTAGTCCTATTTCTATAGTGCCCTATAGAATGTCACCAACAGAACTAGTTGAACTCAAGGAGCAATTGGAGGAACTCTTGGAGAAGCAATTTGTTAGACCTAGCGTATCGCCTTGGGGAGCACCAGTATTGCTAGTCAAGAAGAAGGATGGTACTTCGTGATTGTATGTGGACTATCGCCAATTGAATAAAGTCACAATCAAGAATAAGTATCCACTTCCAAGGATAGATGACTTGATGGATCAATTGAAGGGAGCAGTTGTGTTTTCTAAGATTGATTTGTGATCGGGTTACCATCAAATCAGAGTAAAGATGGAAGACAATTCCAAAACAATATTTTGCACTCGGTATGGACACTACGAGTACTTAGTGATGTCGTTTAGTGTAACAAATGCACCTGCTATATTCATGGAGTATATGAATAGAATCTTTCGCCCTTATTTGGATAGGTTTGTTGTTGTCTTCATTAACGACATTCTAATCTATTCTCAAAACCAGGAAGATCATGTTGAACACCTCAGCTTAGTTCTTCAGATTCTGAAAGAGAAAAAGTTGTATGCCAAGCTATCAAAATGTAAATTTTGGCTGGATGAGGTCAAGTTTTTAGGACATGTGATCTTAAAGGAAGGAATTGTTACTGACCCATCGATGGTAGAAGTTATTTTGTAATGGGAAAGGTCGAAGATGGCGACGAAAATTATAAGCTTTTTGGGGTTAGATGGATACTACCGGAGATTCATTGAAGGATTCTCTAAGATAGCTGGACCTCGCAACCAACTCACAAAGAAGAATCAAACCTTTGAGTGGACGGACGCTTGCGAAGAAAGTTTTCAAGAGCTGAAGAAGAGACTAACTACTTCACCAGTGTTAGTTCTGCCTGATCCAAGTGAACCATTCGAAGTATATTGTGATGCTTCATACCAAGGATTAGGGTGTGTGCTTATGCAAAGCGGAAAAGTGGTGGCTTATGCTTCGAGACAATTGCGAGTGCATGAGAAGAACTACCCAACACATGACTTAGAATTGGCTGCTATTGTCTTTGCTTTGAAGATATGGAGACATTTTCTTTATGGAGCAACATTCAACATCTTTAGTCATCATAAGAGCTTGAAGTATCTGTATGATAAAAAAAAGTTGAATATGAGGCAGTGAAGGTGGTTGGAATTCCTAAAGGATTATGATTTCCATCTTCAGTATCACCCTAGAAAGGCAAACGTTGTGACCGATGCCTTAAGTAGGAAAACGATCAGCGTTTCTGCTATACTGATCAGAGAAAAGGATTTGATAGAACAATTCATAGATGTATGGTCTTTTGTGGAGTTGACACCTAGAAAAATTTGCATGAACATGGTCACTATTTCAAATGATTTAATGGAAGATATTCGAGAAAAGCAAAAAGTTGGCAAGTTCTTACAAGAAGAAAGGGAATTGATGAGGCAAGGCAGTGCAACAACTTTAGAGGAAGGAAACGATGGCATTTTAAGACTCAGAGGTAGAGTCTGTGTGCCTAAGGATCAAGAACTTAGGAAGTACATTCTTGAATATGCTCACACGAGTCAGTTGAGTATGCACCCTGGAATAACCAAGATGTACCAAGATTTGAAGAAGCTATTTTGGTGGCATGGGATGAAGAGAGATATTGCTAGATGTGTATCTTCCTGTCTAGTTTGTCAGAAGATGAAGGTTGAACATCAAAGACCATCTGGAATGTTGCAACCCTTAATTATTCCCGAATGGAAATGGGATAGTATTACAATGGACTTTATGGTTGGACTATCAAAGACTAGAAAGGGTTATGATTCGATATGGGTAATTGTGGATTGACTCACGAAGTCAGGCCATTTCTTACTAATTAATATAAGGTATTAATTGGAAAAGTTGACTCAATTGTATATTGGTGAGATTGTCAGACTACATGGTGTGCCTACAAGTATTATTTCTAATAGAGATCCAAGATTTACGTTAAAGTTTTGGCAGAGTCTTCAAGAAGTAATGGGAACAAAGCTGCGTTTGAGTTCTGTATATCATCCTCAAATCGATGGTCAATCAGAGAGGACAATTCAATCATTGGAAGATTTGCTTAGAGCTTGCGCTTTAGAGCAACCTGGATGTTGGGATGAAGTCTTACTGTTGGTAGAGTTCACCTACAACAACAGTTATCATTCAAGCATAGGGATGGCACCCTATGAGGCTTTGTATGGGCTAAGGTACAAAATCCCTTTATGTTGGTATCAGGATGGAGAGCAGCTTACTGTCGGACCTGATCTCATACAATAGACGACTGAGAAAGTCAAGATGATTCAGCAGAAGATGCGGGCAGTTCAAAGTCGATAAAAGAGTTATGCGAACAAAAGAAGAAAACCACTTGAATTTGGGGAAGGAGAGCATGTGTTTTTGAAAGTCACGCCTACGACTGGGGTCAGTCGAATTCTTAAGTCTAGAAAGCTTACTCCTAAATTTCTTGGACCTTATCAAATTCTTCGTCGGGTAGGTCCAGTTGCTTATCAAATAGCCTTACTAACTTTTCTTTCAAATCTCCATAATGTCTTTCATGTGTCACAACTTCAAAAGTATATTCCGAATCTTGATCATGTCATTGCACCTGATATGGTGCAATTAAAGGAAAACTTAACTTATGAGACATCACCTATAAGGATTGAGGATTGGAAAGTGAAACAACTCAGAGGGAAAGACATCACATTCGTAAAAGTAATCTGGGACGAGACAACCAGAGAGGCAACTTAGGAGCTCGAAGACAAAATGAGGAAGCAATACCCACAACTTTTCTAAGGTAAGAAAATTTCGAGGACAAAATTTCTATTTGAAGGGGAGTGTTATAACATCCCAAAATTTATTTATTCTATCATAAATAGTCATTTCATAATATTTGTGAATTTTGTGGATTTTTTTGAGAACGCGAAATATTTTAATATTATTCCTCGTTTATGTGCAACCTGAGCGAAGCCGAGAAAATGAGATATTTTTCTCGAGAACCTTGATCTGTGAAAATGTTGATCTGTGAAAATGTTGATGAGGGATCTTACTAAACCTAAGGCTGAACACGGTTTACGAAGTTTCATATTTTTCAAGAAATTTTATCCGATAAATAAATCGTTGTATAATTTTTATCTACTGGGCAATTAATACTGACTTTTGTCAACTGTAACAATTGTCCATTGGATAATAGCATGTGTTAGAAATCCTATCACATTATCCTAATGTAATCCACTTTATGTCTAATCAAATCCACTTTTATTCAAAAATACTATATTTTAATAAAGCTTCTCATGGAAGCTTTGACCACCAAATGACCAAACTACCCTAAACTTGTTGGAGAAGCCATTCTCCCCCTCTCTCTCTCCTCTTTGCGGCGGCAATGGTGCCCTTGGGGAAGCAAAATTTTGCTTCCCACACTTAACACCTCCACTCAAAATATCACTCATTTCTATTATCACTTTCTCTCTCTTCAATTTCTTCATTTCCATTTTCTCCAACTTCTCTCTTCTTCTTCCTTCTTCACTCCACGATTTTTGCAGCCCTTTTTAGAGACCATTTTTCATTTTCTTACTTCACCATCACCATTTCTATGCTTCCCTTCTCATTTTAAACATTTTCTCTTTAGAGATCTTCTTCAAAATCCATCCTCTTCTTCACTTTTTCTCAAGAACAAAGTTTGAGACTTTGAAGGTAAATCTTTGATTCTTCACCTTCTCTTCCTATTTTTCGTTTCTATGGCTATATTTATGACCATGGATCTCTTCTTTTTCAACCATTGGTGTTGATTTTTTTGAACTTGATTTTTTAGGGTTTTTGGAGAGCCAAAACCGAACCACCAAGAGCATACCAAGGAGGTGATTTTCATGTTCTTCCTTTAGGTAAGAGGGAGATTTACTCACTTCAACCATTATTGGTGGTGAGAAGACTTTTGTGTGGTTGTTGATGGAGAAATCCATAATGGATGCTTACTTTGTTTGATAGTTTTTCATGATTGTGTATTCTTGATTGAGATTAAAGTGTGGTTGTTATAAATGCCATGATAATAATGGATTGGATGAATAGAAATTTTAGGGTTTCCTATCACCCTATGGGGGTCACAGTTTTGACCCAAATCTTTAGGGATGTGAATTTGATTTTTGTATAAAATATGCAGCTTATGTGATTAGGTATTAAATGATTAATGCTTGAATTTGATAAATGAAAATTTTGAGGGTTTGTTACCCTATTGAGTGGCCACAGTTTTGACTAAGAAGTTTAAGGGTTTAGATTGATTTTCTGTAAAATGAAACCTATGTAATTAGACATTAAAGAATTGATGCTTGTAATGAAGGAAATTGATTTAGCATTTGTCTTTGAGGAGCCACGATTTTGAAGGGTTCTTCAGCCCAAAAATTTACATAATTGATCAAGACTTAGGAAATTGATAATGTTAAATTCATAATATGAAATTGTGGTATATGTTGAACCATATATATGAAATATTGATATTGGGAATTGGTGCTATGCTATTGTCAGTCTATGTGTGGGACTAAATGCTTGTTGATGAAATTGTGGCATAATGTTGTTGAAAATTGACTATATGCCATTATATTATGTTCCATGAGAAACACCTTGTTGATGAATATGCATGATGTATATTGTTTTATGAGGAACATACCATTGGTGAACATGCATGATGTAAATTGAGTCGTCATGCATTGTGATGTCCATTGGACTTTGTTGAGAAGGTGATGTATGCCTAGGAGATTGAATTACACCTTAGTGCGGGTGCGAGTAGACTAAGCGTAGGGTCATAGTGGTTGACCTTGGGGGTGTCGGGGTGCGGGTGTCTCACAATAGACAGTGGTAGCTCCACTGGGGCCATGGGATAGACCGATGCAAACACATCCAGACCGAGACGTTGTCCTATATCGTGATCAACTGTTGAGGTGCCATGTATAAGCCATATTGCACAAATATTTTTATGAGATGAAGCATTTTATTTTTTAAAGCTAACGAGATACTAGCATGACTTCTTGATCATTCTCTCTGAAATGTTGATGTCTAGCTCCATGGAGTAGGATTTTTGATACCATGTGCATTGTGTATTGTCAGTCTCGTATTTCATTAAGCATGAGTACCTATGACTATTTAACTGTCTGTTTTTGATACTACAATAATTATGTGATTGATAAACCGTTTACTACCTGAGACTCTGTTATTATTATCTCTCTTTTATTGCTTACTTGATTATTACTGTGGATAACTATATGTGTTGTAATGCTATGTGGGCGTCTAGAGCCTTTCTATTTTCTTACTGCCATATTGGTATTGAATGCTAGGTGTCTCACCTCTTTTCTGTATATCTGTACCCCTGTTTAAATTATGTACTTCTGAGAAGACATTCGCGAGGAAGAAAAGGAAGCACTTGATTTTCCTGGCTTCTAGCTCGATTACGAATAGTGCTGATTGAAGATGTCTTCATGTCCGCACCGATTTTGGGTTATGCAAGGATGACCTTTCACGGTGGTCTAGATTGTTGGCACATAAATTTGAGCACGGACCGTTACATATATCACGGGGAGCTGACTGTGTCTTTAGCTTGGGGCCACTACGACCTGCCTGTTTTTGATTTCACAGCTTTTGTTCACTTAGAGTTTTTACCTACCTGTTAGAAATTTGTGGGATGACCTTTATTACACCCTACTAGATGATTTATTTCTCTCCACTACTCGAGCTTCTACTCGAAATTCGATCGCTTCAATGGTGATTTCATCGGATGAGGAGGACCCTGAGGAGGATCTTGCTACGGTTCCTTCTCGTCAGTCTTTGGGGCTGATACTGTCGGTGGCTACTGATGGCTATCCATGTATCTTTTTGGAAAGTCTGACGTTTTGCTATTTTGATGGGATGTAAATTTGTATACATCTTGGGGGTGGGTAAAGGCTTTACTTTTTGTAAATTTGATGATGTAACTAAATATATATATATATATATATATATATATATATATATATATATATATATATATATATATATATATATATATATAATGTGAATGTATGGTTTCATTTTATGTCGATTTTTATTGTATCTATATTTATCATTTTCTCTTTAAAAAAAAAGTACTCATATTTTGATACTAAATTATTACGCTATTAAGATGGAAATTGTTCATTCAGATAACAAATATGAACCGGGTCTTAATCAATCAGTGAATTTGTATTTTTTGCATTTTCGTTTCATTTGTTTTACTATGGTGTGACATTCCTTCTTCTAAGCGGAAAAAAGGGTGTTACAGTTTCAAGCTAAAAACCTCATACAACTAAAGTTCATGGATTGGGATTACTTTGTGGCCAACAGGTTCATGTTTCTCTTAAACCTTCTGGAGTACCATGGGCTGAAGACTTTTGTCACCACAAAATGTGAGTTCTATCTTGAACCTACTAAAGCCTATTACTATAACTTAAGTATATCTAGAGCAAATTTAGTTTCTGACCTTAAAAGGCACAAAGTTATTATGAAACGAAATGATTAGGCTCTTCTTTTTGGATTGAATCATGTTGGTGAAACTCTCACGAAAAATAGTAACAAAAATTGCGAAGGGTATGTTAGAAATGATGCTGTTAGGGACATGATTTAGCCAGGCAATGAAGTTCCAAAAGGGTCCTTAACTGTTGGGATTCTGAAAGTGGAGGATTACCTTTTCCACTATATGTTGGCACACATCTTAGTTCCAAGAGCAAGCAATTATGCTTAGCTTTAGGAAGAGGACATCTTCTTGCTTTGGGCCATCAAATAGAAATTACACATTAACTAGTCATTTTATATCATACATTACATTATGAAAGCAAAGGAGAAAATGATGATGGACCTCCCATATGCGATGATGATTGCTAAAATTCTGAATCAATACAAGTTGAGCTTACATGAGGACAGAGTCATTCAGATTACCGATCACCACAAGTTTTCCAAGGCCTTCATAAATCGCATAAGAATTAAAATGGTTAATGATGCTTGGGTTTATGGTGTTGGGCATGATACAGTAGCACAAGAAGAAGAAATGCTCGCTACCCTTGTTGATGTCATTATGCAAGAAGCCAAAAATGAAGCACATATCCTTGCTACCATTGCGGATCTTCAAGCTTATCAGGAGCATAGCAATACAATCATCTTCAAACGCTTAAGTGCTATAAAAGACTGCTTGGATAGGCTTGAGCGTCGTCATCTACCACGAGAGGATCATGGGGCTTAGGCATGGATTATTTCAGCTTCTTTATTGTGCTTAAGCTAATCTAATCATATTGTTTATCTTTTGAATATGTTGTTAGCTTATGACCTTGCTGAACAATAGTATGACTTTGATATGTTTTGGTATGACCTGGATAATTTTTGCCATGGATGGTCTGTTGATATGCATATACTATGATCTGAATATATTATTGTTGGATTATTACTAAATATTTATTGAATGGAAATAATTTTGTATTTAAAGATAAATTGTTATTTTTCTCTTTGCCAAAAACTTTTTATTGCATATTTTTTTATCATGACAAAAGGGGGAGAAGTTTTTGGTATATATATGTCATTGAGAAAAGGAACACAAAATAAAACAAGGTATAATTTTTTAATGATGTTGGGATTCCAAAATTAAGGGGGAGCTGTACATCTCTTATCTAATTACCTCTTGAAAAATAGAGGGGGAGTAAGTCTCTATCCTTTTGTGAGTTCTAATTTATTTGAACTAACCTTTTTCTCAATGGATGTTTATCATCATCAAAAAAAGGGAGAATGAGATTAGCATTGGCAATGACAATGGTTTTAATGATAACAAATAAGAGAAGTAATGGTTGTGCAAAGATTAACTCCTAAGGTTCTTCAAGTTTAGCTTATAGGACTTAGATCTTATGTTAAGGTTAATAGGAATCACACTAGCTCATGTCCTATTTTTCAGTCAACTTAAATCTCTTTGCAAAATCATGTTTTATGTTGATCAAGTTTGAGCAAAATGGTTTTAGAAAGGATGAAAAGAAAATCATGTTTTATACTTGTGAAAATACTCATTAAGTTTGTGGAAAATGATTTTAGAAAGGTTGAAAATGATTTGGGAAAGTTTGGTTATAAAATCCTTAAGAAATCTTATTTTCTTGGTAAGCCAATAACTAATTATATGTTTTGAATAACTGATTATGTGTTTTGAATAATACGTTATCTGAAACTTTTAACTGATTATGTGATTTCAAATAACAGATTATTTGAAATCCATAACAGGTTATTCACCTTGGCAGGAATGCTCCACTAAATGTTTTAAAGTGAATAACCGGTTATGGAAAGTCCATAACAGATTATTTGCATGTTAGGAACGTTTCCTCGTATTTTTTAAATGTTCCTAACCGATTAGGGGTGCCAAATAACTTGTTATTTTCGTGCTATAGTGTTTTTTGATAAAAAAAAATAGCTTGTTAGGTAAAACTAATAACCTATTATTTGGGATAGTAGAAAACATTTCTCAACGGCTCTATTTAGAGCATTCAATGCCCTAACAACCACCAATGGTTCTAAACTGATTTGGGCTATAAATATAAGTGGTTGGGCATTAAAAACAAGTTGGAGAACAATCTGAAAATCATCATTGAGCATTAAATTCATGTTTCATCATCTCTTTCTCCAAATCCCTGTTTTTGAACTAAGTGTGTGATTCTTGAATACCCATAAGCTTCAATTTGTATTATCCACTCTTGAGAGAGTTTCTTATCATTCATACTTTGTATAAACTATAAAAGAGATGGTGAGGTATCCCTCCAAGTTGTAAGGGTGAGGTATCCCTTGAAAGTAGAGACTCAAGCACAAGGGTGAGGCATCCCTATAGAAATAAGTTTTTCCTAATAGTTTAATATGTTAAGTTTTGATTATGACAAATACAAGACAAAAAGAATGATGTTTATGATATATAGATATGCTTAATAGATTATATTGGATCATGCATGATCATGTACTCCATCTTGTTATATTTCATATAAGAATCATGCATATTTTCTATAGCATCTTTTATAGGATATATCCAATAATATGTTATATGAGTTGTATTAAATTAATATTGGATTTGACTCTATTTAAATGAAAATATACAAAGTGTTCTTTGTTGCATCCTATATAGAGCATATCTATTAGTAATTGATAAATGTCTTATTTGAATGTGCCTATGAAAGTCTTATATGCATGTTAGACAAACTAGAGTTATACATTTATGAATCATGTATATGAAGATATTAAATTATGAATTTGGACTAACAATATTTGTTTAAGTGAGCAATACTAGTCAAAGTACCAAGAGTGAGCATTGCAATAAGAAAGCAAAAGATCACAATTATACTAAACTCAAGAATAATGAAATGATAAGATGTTCCAAGCATTTACAAGATTTGAAGAGAAGAAATTTTTGGAAGCTTGGATTGCATCAAGAAGCCTAAGGACTAGAATTGATATATTTTCCTTTTAGGCTTTCTCCTATGTAAAAATAGAGATTTTACATGAAAAAAGCTCAAATATGTTTTTAAATATTTAAAAATGGTTCTTACATGCTAAAATGCCCAACAACATGTTTTGAAAAGCTAGTCATGGTGGTAGGTAAAAACTATGAAAAATAGTTAAGTTTGAGTTTTAAAAAACTGACCTTTGGTTACTATTTTGATCATAACTTTCAAAATACTTTGAATTTTGTTATGAAACTTTTTCATTTGATCATAGACTCAAATATCTTTTCAATGAATGGTCATTTCCTTTAAATAGATAAGAAATGAAGAAGTTATGACCATTTGCTTTAAACTATGAATAATAGTAAAGTTTGAGTTTTGAAAAGTTGACCTTTAGTTATTCTTTCGATAATAACTTTCACAATACTTTGAGTTTTGTTGTGAAACTTATTTCACTTGAAAATAGACTCAAAGATCTTTCCAATGAGTTTACTTTAATCAGATAAGAAATGAAAAAGTTATGACTTTTTAAAGTCAGTTTTCAAAACTAGAGGCCATGTAATCGATTACACAAGTCCTGTAATCGATTACAACTCTGGCAGAGGCTATGTAATCAATTATAACATCCATGTAATCAATTACAACATATCCAGAAGTGTTCTTAACGGCTGTAAATGACTAGTTTTCATAAAAAAAATCATTTCTAAACACTACCAATGACTATTTTATCACTTGGGCTCTATAAATAAGTGTATATTGACGCATTTACATCTTTAGAAACTCTAGAACAACTGGTTTGATCCCTAAATCATGAAAATCATATTTTGAGCTCTTTATTACAAAATCTTTCTATTCCTTTGTTCTTCAAGTTGTATATCTACTTTTGTGAGATTTTATAATCTTTCTCTTTATCTTAAAATCATTGTAAGAGGATGAGGTATCCCTCAAGAGAGAAAAGGGTGAGGTATCCCTTGTAGTGAGGCTTAAACACAAAGGGTGAGGTATCCCAAAGGTATTGTGAGTGTTCTTGAATGTAATGGTTTTTCAAGCAACTGTGAAGCTTGAAGAGTTAGAGGCTCTAGCACAAGGGTGAGGTATCCCAAGGTGTGAGGAGTGCTCTTGCTTGTACAAAAATTTTCATAGCACCCGTGAAGTCTAGGAGATAGTGAAGAAAATCTCAAGTTAAGCTTGGGGACTGGATGTAGGCTGTAATACCCCGAATTTCATTTTTTTCTGTATATATATGATTTTTATAATTTTTATATTTTTTGTGAATTTTTGTGATATTTTAGATATTTTGAATATTTTAATATATTTTAGATATTTTAAAATATTTTGAATATTTTATTATATTTTAGATATTTCGAGATATTTTGAATATTTTAATATATTTGAGATATTTTGAATATTTTATTATATTTTTTATATTTTGGAATATTTTGAATATTTAATATATTTTTGATATTTTGGGTTGTGTGTGGGCCTGGGGGGAGCCTAGAAAAATAAAAATTTTTCGGAGCCAGAAAATTTTATACTGTTGATTCAGAGACGGGAGATCTTACTAAACCTGAAATTGGAAATAGTTTCTGAAGTTTTGTTTTTCTACGATTTTATCTGACAAAATAAAATCGAGTTATGTTTTATTATCCATTGGATAATAGTTTTCGAAAAAATATCTAGTGGATGATTCTAGACGCAAGTCTAGTCACTCACTCTAGAATGTTATAGATGATGACTCATCGTTTGGTGACTCACCTAGGTGACTAGTCTAGTGACTCACATGTTCTAGATTATTGTAGAAGATTCTAGAAAGTGCCTAGTCATCAAGTACTTGAGTACTTGCTTTACATGAGGACCAATGAAGAGCCAGTCAATGATTGCGGCAGTGACTCATCACGGAGGACCAATAAAACCTTGACACTTAGTGTGACACCTCAGCACCTCTGACTCAGCATGTTCTGAAAGCTTGTAGAGAGGATGACTCGCCACATTCTAGAAGGATATAGAATGCTGATTCACCATGTGACTCATTGTGTTCCAGAGGTTTCTAGAATGTTGACTCACCTATTCTAGAAATCTTTATAGTGACTCACCATGCTGACTCATCATAGTAAGTCGCATGTTCTAGAAGTTTCTCTCTGATGACTTACTATGTGACTCAGCATGTGACTCAAGGCTAAAGGAAGGTTCTAGAAGGCTCTAACAATATCTTGCTGGAAAATATCTTGGAGCTCATCATGAGAAATCATTACAACTTTTATGATGAACCAATAGGAGAGCATAGCTTGCTTGCTAAGTTACGAACAAGTCAACGATGGTGCCTTGCTTTTGGATGGACCAATGAGAGGCTTTTTTGGTGGCTAAGCAAGGAGGAAGTATAAGAGAAGTTGTATACTCTTTCTTGAAAATATCTTTTGTAAATATCTTCTTGATAAATATCTCCTTAATAAATATCTTGCTTGAAATATCTTGGATAAATATCTTTGTAAGATATTTTGATTAAATATCTTGGTAGATATTTTGATTAAATATTTTGGGAGATATTTTGATGAAATATATTGGTTAGATATTTTTAGTTAAATATTTTGCTTTGATGAAAATATCTTAATCAAAATATCCTAAGATATCCTATCATTTTTCTATAAATAGGAGAGCTGTGGTTCATTTCCATCTTTGGCATGAAGCTCTCACTCTTTTCTCTCCTTGTGCTCCACGGCCAAACACCATTCGAAAGCCAAGATTCTACACTTGCTCATCTTTTATTCACTTCATCCAAGAGAACCAAAAGCTATCACAAAAGTCTCTCACATTTTCTCTCCAAGAACCTCACGGCCAAAACACTAAGAACCCACCTCCCAACTTCCTAAATTTCATCTAATTTCATATCTTGAATCCTTATACCAATTCAAGATACTTTGGTGTGTGATCATCTTCATCTCTCTCTTAGAAATCAAAAAGTTCTCATCTTTTCCCTTTAGAGAAGCCCACGACCAAGGCTAAGAAAAACACTCTCTAGTCTTCTATAATTTTAACCAACCATAGATCTTTAATCTCCATACAATTCTAAGAAACTTTTATGTTGAGACCATCTTCCAAATCATCCATCTTCAAGCACTTTTTCTAAGATCTAAGTTTGAAGGATAAAGGGTGAAGTTCTTGATATTCTTTTCTAATCTCATATTCAAAGTTCTAAACCATGATTTGAATCCATGGTCATCTTAGTTATGCCTTAGATGTTAATATATGTATGTTGTTTTGATTTAAAGGAGCAACTTGGTGGTGGTAGAAGTTAATTCAAGAGGACAAGCAAGGAGCTTAGAAACATCATAATAAGGTAAGAGGGAGATTAACCTCATCAATCATCCATGGTGATGAGGAACGAATTGTATGTGTATGTGTGATAATCCATGTGAGGATTTATTCACTTATTGTATAAAGTTACTTGTTTGTGTTTGGTTGCTTTATGTGATTTATAGTTTTAATAGTATGCATGATATTTATTATGGTTGCTTATTAGCTATATGTGATGTGTGATTTTGATAGTATGATCTTCATTAAATTGTGGTTAGATGCTTAATATGATTTTATTGTTTTCATTGTAAGCATGAACATGTGATAGTAGAAATATCATGAGTGATGTGATAGAGGATGATAATCATGTGGAAAGGAAAATTGTTTTGGTTCCAAAGAACCTTGAGGCTCACGGCCTTCATGCTTGATTTGGAACAAATCATTTCAAAACTTATTTTACTAATTATGAATTTTTGATAAGTAGGTAATAAGTTAATGATTTTAGGATTTGCAAAGAAAGTGGACTAAATGTTTAGAATTAAATTAGCGTAATAAAGTTATTATGAGAAATAAAATTAAAACTTGAAATTCGCTAACGTATAGTCACCCTTTGGGTTTTGAAGTGGGTTAGAAAATTTTGAGTTGTAATATCTAATTAAACCAAAGAAGTACAATTTTTGTAAGAAGTAGTAGAAAATACTATTTTAAGTTTTGTTTAAAGGTGTTTTAGTAAAGGTAAATGAATAATGATTTTTGAAGGATATTATTTTATTAAAATAAACATAGTCTTATGAACAACGCCGGAAGATATCATTTAGAAGAGATTCGATAAGGAAATATTGGATTACGGATTTATAAAAATGGAAATGGAAAGGAATAATTTTTATTATTGATAAAAGGATAATTTTTGGGAAATAGAAATGGAAAAAGGAATTTTTAGAGGGTAATGTTGAGATTTAAAGTATGTTGTTCAAGAAAGAAAAGGGGAACAAGTTTTATTATGGAACATCAAGCAAATTGTAGTTATATTATTGGAAATCAATTTTGAATGTGATTTAGAACTTAAAGTATTTTATTTAAGAGGATTTTAGTAAATGAAGAAGAAGGAACTTTTAGCAGATTAAAAATAATGCAGTCTTTATGGAAAACGTCATAAAATATTACGTAAAGGAATTTTAATGGGAGAAATTGGATTTAAGGTCCAAATTACATTTTAAACTTAGAAAGTTTCAGAATTTAATTTAAAACGTCAAGAAATGTTTTATATAATGGAAAACAGTGGAAAAACTTTATGCGTTTCAAAAATAATGATTTTTTTTAGTTACGCAATTTAGAAAATATTTAAATATATTTACGCGATTGAGAAAACATTGAAAAATGGTTACGAGATTTGAATACGTAACAAAAAGTGTTACACGATTGTGAAAACGTAATAAAAGTATTAAAGTAATTGAGAATGACAGCAGTGGCTATAAAACTGATGTACTAGACCCGGAGGGATCAGTGCTATTATGTAATTGTATGGGCGGTTATCGAATACCATTGATACTAATGACATTAGACAATTGTATGGGCAGTTGTTCTAATAACATTGGGAATAGTGCAATGGTGGTTTGTGTTATGCATTTAGTTATCATGCATTGAGTACGACTTTGGTTTCCTAGAAGTGAATAAGAATTGAATTGTGCAAATCGTACAATGAGTCTTGGGGCCGTCAGGGCGCGGCGATTCATAGTGATAATTGTTCACCTTATGTTCCTCTGGCCATGATAAACCGTTGCAACGTGTAACACCCTAACTTTTGGATAAATGACAGTTTTGTCCTGATTGTACTGTTTTATGTTTTTCTGTGTTATAAAATTAATTCGACTGTTTCATAACTGTATTTGACTGTTGTGTGTGATTTACTCCGAGTCAAGAAAATAATAATTTTCTGGCCGGGAAAAATCTTATTTTAATTATTCGGAGCTGGGGGATCTTACTAAACCCAATTCCGAATGATACGTGTATCAATCTTTTAATTTTTAAAATTTATCTGTATAATAAAATAATTTTATATTTTTATAATATTATTTTATTAGTCAGTACAAATAAAACGACCATCGACCCAAAAAAGTCTGTGGGATCCACAATTGGTTTGTGGGATCCACGTTTAGAAAAAGTAGTCAACGTTGATGGCTTGATTTATTTTTAAGCCAATAGGAATTAGTCAACGAAGAGGGCTTGACTTGATTTGCACCATTGGATGAGAAGGTTTAGTTTTGAATATCAACCATTGATCTAATCAATAGTTGTAAAGATAAGCTTAATAAGGAAGGCTTTGGATATCCACTGTTGATTTAATGTACGGTGGAGATTGGTCTCACAAAATGGCTAAAATCATTTGTGACCATTGGATGGGAAGTATGTAGAGAAGATCTTGACCCTCTATTTTTAAAGATGCATCTTATGGCTAGGATTTCATGGAGAAGAGATCTAATGGCTTAGATTTGATCATATCATTTGGAAGATTCTACCTAATATCAACCATTGATTTAATCAATGGCTCTTGAAGCTTAGTTACAAGAATGCTAATTAATTAGTAATGTAACTAATTTTCCTAATTAAGTTAGATTAAGGGAGCATAGAAACTTAATGGGATTAGTAACTTAGCATCCTATGATCACCATGAGGGTAGAACCTTCAAGAACATGTGACTAAGGCTTGAATGAGCCAATTAGAGGCAAGCTTAGGGGAGAAGCCTTTGCATGTGAACCCTTGATGCAAGCTAAGGCTAGGATGGAGTCTTGGAAGGTCAAACAAAGTGGCCACCTCCTCTTGCATGAACTCCATGGCCATGCACCCCTTAGGAGACCACTTCACTTCATTCATCATCTTTGCTATCCCAAAATCTGTCTTCTCTCTCTTCAAGAACAAGAACTCACCATTGTTGCCCTTCTTGAAGACCATTCGGCCAAGCACCATACACCACCATCCACCCATCTAAAATTTTATCCAACCTTATTTCTCAACTATGAACACCATTCTAAGAACATCTCTAGTTGAGAGTTCTTCCAAAATCTTTTATCTTAAGCTTGGAAAATTGCTTTGGAGATTTTTCCTATAAGGTGAAATTCCTTGTTTTTCATTTCTAACTTCATTTCCAAGGTTCTAAGCCATGATTGATCCATGGTTTATGTTTTTCTCCTATGGTTATAACTTGTAAAAATTTATTTAAGCATGTTAGGTTTCTTTGGAGGAGATCACGAAATCATCTAGGAAGCAGAGAAAAAGATTTTATCTTCCTTAAAGGTAAGAGGGAGATTTAATCTCATCAACCATGTGTGGTGATGAGAAAATGGATTGTATGTATGTGAAGAATCCATAAGGATTCACTTGTTTGATTGTTTAAATGCTTTCCTATTTGTGTTTGATATTGTTTGTATGCATGTCTAAAAGCTTTAAAATATATTGCATGTGTTGATATATGCATGATTATTAATTAGGATGTGAATAATATGTAAGGTTTGCATGAGTGTTCCAAAGAACACAAAAAGGGGCTATTGGCCTCAACAAGAAAAAGAGAACCAAAATCTTCTCAACCATTTTCTAAGGGAAGGATTTAATGGAATTAGGTAAATTAATGAATTCCAAAATGATTTAGAAGGTAGAAAATGATCCAAAGATCAAATGCCAAGGTTTTACTAATTTCAACCAACATTCCTTGTAAATGTGAAATCAATCCAAAACTTATTTTCTAAAGTGTAGATGTGATGTTTTACCTAAAAAGAACACATTGGTAATGAATTTTTAAGAATTAAAGAAGTAAACTAATTTTATTAAAAATATAGTATAGAAGAAAAATAAACAAAACTCTTGAAAAATACTTACCTTTGAGTTTTAAAGTATAACTTAAATTTTCAAAGTGTATTTAGTAGTAATAAACTAAACAAAAGAATTTTTAGAGGAAAAACGTAGAAAGCTCATTTTTAATAGATTTTATAGATAAAATACTGTCAAAATTTATTAGAAACGGACAAATAAAAAAGAACATTTTATAAAATATTTATAACGTAAGAAAAATATTCTACGTAGTTTTAAAGTATAAGAAATAGCTTACGTAATTTTAAAATAGAGATTTTAAAGTTTTTCGATCAAGAAAATGATTTAAAAATCTTACGCGATTAAGAAAACGATTTAAAAATACTACGCGATTTTAAAAACAGCAAAATATATTTACGCGATTTAAAAACGTTTGTAAAAATGATAAAATTGTGAAAACACGATAAAATTTCTACGCGATTAATTGGAACAGTAAGTTTTGCTGTCGGGCCAAAGTGGTGGACCCGGACATGTGGAGATATGGTACTGTCAAGTGGTGACGTACTATATATTGGAATTTTGAGGTTAAGGGTATTTTTGTAAATATGATAATATTTTTAAGTTAAGGGTAATTTGGTAATTATTGTTTTATTCATGCTTTAAGTTGTGCCAATTTGGTTGATATTGGCGATTGATTGACGAGGCGAATTACACCGTGTTGTCAGTGTGATAAGCGTAGTGTGGTTCATCTTGTGTGGACTTGGAGGCATTAGTGTGCGGAGTATTCCACATGTGGACAGTTGGTCGCTCCTCTGGGTCGTGGTAACTTGCAACACACTAATGATCTCGACACGCACTATACTTAATCAATATCTTGTAAAGACTGTTTAGTACAATGCTTGTAGTACACGACGTTGGACTGTGTGCTACTACACGACGTTGGACTGTGGGCTATAGACACGATGTTAGACAGTGGAATAGTTTGGTTGGGTAGCCTGAAGTACTGATAGATCTTTACGGGTCATTCTCTCTGATGTTTGTGTCTAGCTCCATGGAGTAAGAATGAGTCATACTACATTTGCATATGTGTCATGCATCATAATATTATTAATTGTGATATTATAGATTACTGTTATATTAAAATTCTTGTGTTAAATTGTGTTACTGTTTATGATGTTATGGTACACTTTATTGTATTAAACTGTGATATCTGTTGTGTTATCATTTTCTTATTTGCCATGCTGGTATTGATGTATGATTATCTCACCTCTCTATATGTATTGTTTATGTATTATTAATTATGTTATAAAAGAGTTTGAGGAAGAGGAACAACCTCTAGATTGTGTGTATCATGAGGAGGAGGAGGAGCAGCAGACGGGGGATCAGTTCGACGAGTGCGAACCTTCCGATCATCCATGTTCTTTAGACTGACTTGTGAGTATGGCGTTGTCGGGATTTCTTGGTTTTGTGAGACTAGAGTTCCATGGAGGCCCGGAGGCCTGGCGACTGCGAAAGGATCGAGGATCGGTGATCTACTTGGGACGTCTGACTGTGTCCCTACGAGGAGAGTTTGATGTTGAGCCTGTCTTTACTACGACTTTATACCTATATCTGGAGATACCATTAGATTTGAGGCGTCATTGGGGAGGACTTTTTCGCGTACCCAGTGAGATTAGCATAGTGTCAACAGCGCGGACTCCTGTCCGTAGAGCTGTGAGACATCCTGGATTCCTATCACCTGAAGTTTCATCTGAGAGTGATCCTTCAGAGGGCTAGGGATCTATGATGTGCACTTGGGCACTTTATGATGTTGTACTGTATAATAACTCTTTACTGCTATATTTAAATATTTTGTAGTTGTAAATTATTTGCATAACTTAAAACAAAATTATATATGTATTATGTGTGCAATAACAGTTTCTTTTATTTCATGTTCCGTGTTATTTTATTTAAGGATATTATGTATAAAAAGAAAAATTTTATAACTCATATTAATTATGTATCAAATGTTTTGTAACTTGGGTAATAGTTATTTATTTTATTTTATTACATCATAAATGTGACATCCCCACAAAGGTATTACATTAGTTGGTATCAGAGCCCAAGTTAGAGTCTTTTGGGGTTGTGGTTGGGTCTATTTTTGTTTGTGTTGTGTGATTCTCTGAAGTTTACTTCCAAAAGGATGTATCTAACTTTGTTTTGTTATGATTGAAGAAAGAAGATGTCTGCCGGAAGAGGAACGTGCGCGAATGTGAACCGTAATGTGGACCAAATGATTGCAGCTACTGAAGCTATGCAGCGGATGGCTGAAGTGATAACTCAGCAAAATCAGAGAGCAGCTCAACAACAAGATGCTACTGTTGATGCCCTAAATTTATTTAAGTTTAGGCGTAACAACCCACCACAGTTCAGAGGCAAGTTTAACCCTGAGAAGGCAAGCCTGTGGATACAAGACTTAGAAAAGATATTCGAAGGAATGGGATGAACAGATGATAAGAAGGTGACGTATGCTACTTTTATGTTGAGAGGGGATGGTGAAAATTGGTGGAAAGGAACCCGCCGATTATTAAAGGTTGAAGGAACTGAAATCACATGAGAGGTATTTTCTAAAGTATTTCTGGAGAAGTACTTTCCTGCCAGTGCTAGACATGCCAAGGAGATGGAATTTCTTGGTTTACATCAAGGCAATATGACTGTCAATGAGTATGCTTCTAAATTTGAGAGCTTGTCTCAGTTCTCAGACTATGTTCAAGCCCAACAGAATGATGCGTGGAGATGTCAAAAGTTTGAGGAAGGATTGAGGGTAGAATTGCGACGAGGAGTGCTACCCTTGAAGATAAATCAATTTCATGCTTTGGGGGATACTTGTGGACGACTCGAGGAGTTGGAGCCGTCACGGGATCTAAGGAACTGTAATTTTGGACCAATGAGGTTTCAGAGAGGAGGTAGCAGTAACAATAGTCGGTTTCAGCGTAAGCCGTATTCGAGACCACCAGGAAATCAACCTCAACGTCCACCCGTTGGAGGAAGTTCTAGTGGTAATAGAGCTGGTTAGAAAGTGGCGTTTACGCTAACTTGTTTCAAGTGTGGAAAGAGTGGCCATATTTCTAAGGATTGCTCAATCAGAGGGACAATCTATTTTAATTGTTGACAACCTGGACATGTATCTAGGGATTGTACTCAGCCGGAGAGGAAGCCTGCTGTGAGCAATGTTCGTGCTAATCAGCCGAGATCTGGAGGGCAAGTATATACTATGACTGGAACTGAAGCTTCTCAGTCTAAGGATCTTATTCAGGGGGAAGGTTCCGTTGAAGGTAATCTTCTGACTGTGCTATATGATTCAGGTGCAACACATTCATTTATTGCATATGATTGTGTGGAACGATTGAAACTGCCTGTGTCTTCTCTGAGCTTTCAATTGATTGTGCCTACACCAACTACCAAGCCTATAGTTACATCCAAGATATGTCTGAACTGTCCTGTTGTTATAAAGGATCGTGTGTTTTCGGTCAATTTGATTTGTTTACTTCTTGTGCAGATAGATGTAATATTAGGAATGGATTAGTTATCTTCTAACCATATCCTTATAGACTGTGCAAACAAAACCATAGTTTTTCCTAAGGAAGAAAGTTCTGGATTTTTTACTACTGTTAAAGTCAAGTCATTGTTGAGAGAGGGAGCGCAGGAATATATGTTATTATCTTCTCTAGAAGTCAAAAGTGAGAAGGATGTGAATGCTATTCCTGTCGTCAATGAAATTCCAGAGATTTTTCCTGATGACGTACCTGATTTGCCACCGGAAAAGGAGATCGAGTTTTCTATCGATTTGGTACCATGAGCAGGTTCTATATCGATTGCACCATATCGGATGTCGCAAGCGAAACTGGTAGAATTGAAAAACCAATTGGAGGAACTGTTGGAGAAATAGTTTGTGCGACCGAGTGTTTCACCTTGGGGAGCACCAGTGTTTCTAGTTAAGAAGAAGGATGGAACTTCTTGTCTTTGCGTGGATTATCGCCAGTTGAACAAGGTTACTATAAAGAATAAATATCCACTTTCGAGAATTGACGATTTAATGGACTAGTTGAAGGGAGCAGCGATATTCTCTAAGATAGATCTGCGATCAGGTTACCATCAGATTCGTGTCAAGGTTGATGATATGCCCAAGACAGCTTTCCGAACTCGCTATGGGCATTATGAGTATCAAGTGATGTCATTCAGAGTGACAAATGCTCCTATAATATTCATGCACTATATGAATAGGATTTTTCGTCCATATCTAGACAGATTTGTCGTTGTATTTATCAATGACATTCTGATCTATTCCCAATATAAGGAAGAGCATGCTGAACATCTCAGTATAGTTCTTCAGATTTTGAAGGAAAAGAAACTGTATGCGAAGTTGGCAAAGTGTGAGTTTTGGCTGGAGGAAGTTCAATTTTTAGGTCATGTGATTTCCAAGGAAGGTATTGTGGTAGACCCATCGAAGGTGGAGACTATTTTGCAATGGGAAAGGCCTAAGATAGTGACGGAAGTCCGAAGTTTTGTTGGAATGGCCAGATATTACCGGAGATTCATAGAGGGTTTTTCCAAGATAGCTGGACTGATTACGCAGCTCACAAGGAAAAGTCAAGCTTTTGATTGGACGGAGAAACGTGAAGCGAGCTTCCAAGAATTGAAGAAAAGACTGACGACTACACCAGTGCTAATTGTACCAGATCTTAACAGATCTTTTGAAGTGTATTGTGACGCTTCTTACCAGGGGTTAGGGTGCGTGTTGATGCAAGACCGGAATGTGGTGGCTTATGCTTCTAGATAGTTGAAGGTTCATGAGAGAAACTATCCAACACATGATTTGGAATTAGACGCAGTGGTTTTTGGATTGAAGGTGTAGAGGCATTTTCTGTATGGAGCTATGTTCAATGTCTTTAGTGATCACAAGAGTTTGAAGTACGTGTTTGATTAAAAAGAATTGAATATGAGGCTGAGGCGATGGTTGGAATTCTTAAAGGACTATGATTTTCAACTTCAATACCATCCAGGAAAGGCTAATGTGGTGGTGGATGCTCTGAGTAGAAAAGTGATTAGTGTTTCTGCGATGATGATAAGAGAGGAGGAATTGATTAACAAATTCAGAGATTTATGGTTGTCAGTGGAATTGGTAACTGGGAAGATTCGCCTAGGTAAGGTTGTGATCTTGAATGAATTGCTCGTAATTCAAGATAAACAGGAGGAGGATCCATTCTTGCAAAACAAAAGGGAATTTTTGAACAAGGTCATAAGGAGACGATAGAGGAAGGATCAGATGGAATCTTAAGGTTCGAGGGAAGAATTTGTATACCCGATGACCCTGAACTTAAGAAAGCAATTATGGATGAAGCCCATGCTAGTGATTTGAGTAAACATCCGGGGATGACCAAGATGTATCAAGACTTGAAAAGGTTGTTTGGTGGCCAAGGATGAAAAGAGATGTAACGGAACGTGTGGCGTCTTCCTTGGTTTGTCAAAAGGCAAAAGTGGAACATCAGAGACCAGCCGGTATGTTACAACCGCTAGCTATTCCAGAATGGAAATGGGATAGTATCTCGATGGATTTTGTTATCGGATTGCCAAAAACAAGGAAAGGACATGATTCGATATGGGTTATAGTTGATAGGCTTACGAAGTCAGCACACTTTTTGTCGATCAATATTAAGTATTCATTAGAAAGATTAACCCAGATGTACATCAGTGAGGTTGTTAGACTGCATGGCGTACCTACATGTATAGTTTTTGACAGAGATCCAAGGTTTACAGCAAGGTTCTGGAGAAGTTTGCAAGAAGCTATAGGAACCAAACTACGATTGAGTTCTGCTTATCACCCGCAGACTAATGGTCAAACGGAGAGGACGATATAGTCTTTGGAAGACTTGTTGCACGCTTGTGTATTGGAACAACAAGGGAGTTGGGATGGATTTTTATCTTTGATAGAATTTACCTACAACAAAAATTTTCACTCAAGTATAGGGATGGCACCCTATGAAGCGTTATATGTAACATCCCGAAAATTTATAATTTTAGAATAAATGGTCATTTTACAATATTTGGGATTTTTAAGAATTTTTCTGAATTTTTTGGAGAATGCAGAATATTTTAATATTATTTTTCGTTTTGCGTGCACATTGGGCAGAATTGGCAAAACAACTATAATGCTCCCAAAGTTAGAAAATTTTATTACGAATAGTCATTTTCTAATATTTGTGATTTATGTGGATTCTTTCAGAATTTTTCGGAAACGACGAATATTTTAATATATTCTTCGTTTTACGTGCATATTGAGCAGAGTTAGGAAAATGAAATATTTTTTTCGAGAACCTTGAACTATGGAAACGTCGACAAGGGATCTTACTAAACCCGAGGCCGGACACAGTTTACAAGGTTTCATGTCTTTCGAGAAATTTTAACAGATGAAATAATAAAACACTACGAAGAATTAATCTGTCAGATTTGTTAATGCTGACTTCTGCTAACTATAACTATTATCCAATAAATAATAACATGTAATAAAAATCTTATCACACTATTTAAAAATCTACTTTGTGTCAAATCTATTAGCTCTATTTTCAAAATAAAGATTAAATTAATTCCAAAAACTCTTTTGGGAAACTTCCAGGAAATTTCCTCCCATTTCACATTTCTCTTTCTCTTCCCTCTCCCCTCTTCTACACGGCAGAGGCTCCTTTGGAGCCAATCACCACGTTTTCTTCTTCTTTTCTTTCTTCTTCTTCTCCTTCTTCTTCTCTTCTTCTTCCTCCTCAACCGTACACCCTCACCATTCACCATCTTCACTTTCTTACTTCACCACTTCCATATCTAGCTTTCTTCCATCATTCCAAGACCATTTTCCTTGTGGCCATCCTTGGTTCTTCTTCTTCTTCTTCTTCTTCTTCTTCTTCTTCTTCTTCTTCTTCTTCTTCTTCTTCTTCTTCTTCTTCTTCTTCTTCTTCTTCTTCTTCTTCTTCTTCTTCTTCTTCTTCCATTTTTCACCATTGAAGCTAAAGCTTGGAGCTTTTGAGGTAAAGTCTTCAAGTTTCTTCTATCTTCTTCTCATTTTCGTTTTATTGGTCACCTATGTGGCCAAGGAGTCATTTTCCTATGATTGGAGTGAACACTTTGGGAATTTCTCACCCTAGGGTTTTCTTGAAGGGGGAAAAACGAAAATCAAGAGCAAAAAGGAGAAGCATCCTTGTGATTGTCTTCATTTAGGTAAGAGGGAGATGATCCTCTTCAACCAATCTTGATAGTAAGGAAATGTCTTGTGTATTGTGTTGATGTGGGAATCCATGTTGGATTTCCCTCTTTGTTATATTGTGTTATTTCCATGATTTTGTAGTTGTTTGATTTGTATGAGTATATGGATTTGCATTGTGTGCTTTGATGATTATGAACCTATATATTGTTATTTTGTATTTAGAGGTCATGAATCATATTTTGGATTATTGGGAAAAATGAATGAGAAACTTTAGTGAAAGATGGGCCAAGGTTCTGCAGAAACGAATTCTGTAGAACCCTTGTTAATGCACTAGCGCTCAGGCGCTATGCATAGAGCGCCTAGGCGCTCGATGCCCAGAAAGTTTTCCCTGTGACGCGGCCTGGTGAGCGCTCAGGCGCTTCGTGGTTAGCGTCCAGGCGCTCCACCAGCGCTCAGGCGCTCTATAGATGGCACCTAGGCGCCCAGAATAGAATCAACTAGGTAACTGTGAGAGGGAGCTGTGTAATTGGAGAGGTGAATGCTAATGTTGGAAATTGAGATGGAGAGTTGTAAGGGTTATTTAACTCAATGTGAAACCACGGTTTTAGATTGAAACTATAAGGAATTGGAATGAACTTAGTGAACTAAAACTTAAGTAAAGGATATCAAGAAATCAATGCATAAAATGGGAGAAATTAATGTTAGAAGTGGACTTTGGGAAGCCACAATTTCGATCATGGATATTAGGAATTGGATTGATCTCATGTAGAATGAAAACTAAGTGATTGGTATCAAGAGACTAGAACATAATGCGAGAAGGAATTTAAAGGTTACTTAACCTAAAGGTTTGCATAATTGATCTAGACTTAGATTCGTGGAATTGTTAAACCCTTAGTGGGAAATAGTGGTTTTGATAGGCTATAATGTATATTAATATTGAGATTTAACTCTATGTGTTGTGAGTCCCTATGAAGGGTTATATATTTGTTGGTTTAATTCTCGATGAGAAATGATTTATTGATATTGAAAACAAATATTTGCTATTGTGGTATTGTATATGATGAATGCATTATTGATGAGCATACATGATTAGACATTGAGTCATCATGCATATGAAAAACCTAACAGTTGAATCACACCTATGTGCGGGTGCGAATAGACTAGCGTAGGTGCCACATGTTGTTGGCCCTAAGGGGCGTCAGGGTGCGGGTCCCTCACAAGGACAATTTAGAGTTCCTCTGTGTCGTGGGGTAAACCGATGCAAACACACCGACGATCCGGACCGGGATGCTGTCTTATGTCGCAATCAACGGTTGAGGTGCCGTGTATATCCTATGTCTCTCTTTTCTCTCTTCAAGAACAAGAACTCACCATTGTTGTCCTTCTTGAAGACCATTCGGCCAAGCACCATCCACCCATCTAAAATTTTATCCAACCTTATTTCTCAACTCTAAACACCATTCTAAGAACATCTCTAGTTGAGAGTTCTTCCAAAATCTTTCATCTTAAGCTTGGAAAATTGCTTTGGAGATTTTTCCTATAAGGTGAAATTTCTTGTTTTTTATTTCTAACTTCATTTTCAAGGTTCTAAGCCATAATTGATCCATGGTTTATGTTTTTCTCCTATGGTTATAACTTGTAAAAATTTATTTGAGCATGTTAGGTTTCTTTGGAGGAGATCACGAAATCATCTAGGAAGCAGAGAAAAAGATTTTATCTTCCTTAAAGGTAAGAGGGAGATTTAATCTCATCAACCATGTGTGGTGATAAGAAAATGGATTGTATGTGTGTGAAGAATCCATAAGGATTCACTTGTTTGATTGTTTAAATGCTTTCCTATTTGTGTTTGATATTGTTTGTATGCATGTCTATAAGCTTTAAAATATATTGCATATGTTGATATATGCATGATTATTAATTAGGATGTGAATAATATGTAAGGTTTGCATGAGTGTTCCAAAGAACACAAAAAGGGGCTCACGACCTCAACAAGAAAAAGAGAACCAAAATGTTCTCAACCATTTTCTAAAGGAAAGATTTAATGGAATTAGGTAAATTAATGAATTCCAAAATGATTTAGAAGGTAGAAAATGATCCAAAGATCAAATGCCAAGGTTTTACTAATTTCGGCCAACATGCCTTGTAAATGTGAAATCAATCCAAAACTTATTTTCTAAAGTGTAGATTTGA
The DNA here is from genome assembly GCA_029884605.1 of Ormosia emarginata. NCBI lineage: Eukaryota > Viridiplantae > Streptophyta > Magnoliopsida > Fabales > Fabaceae > Ormosia > Ormosia emarginata. The sequence goes on from JAQQTP010000074.1 coordinate 9,867,740, forward strand.
TGTTTTACCTAAAAAGAATGCATTTGTAATGAATTTTTAAGAATTAAAGAAGTAAACTAATTTTATTAAAAATATAGTATAGAAGAAAAATAAACAAAACTCTTGAAAAATACTTACCTTTGAGTTTTAAAGTATAACTTAAATTTTCAAAGTGTATTTAGTAGTAATAAACTAAACAAAAGAATTTTTAGAGGAAAAACGTAGAAAGCTCATTTTTAATAGATTTTATAGATAAAATACTATCAAAATTTATTAGAAATGGACAAATAAAAGAGAACATTTTATAAAATATTTATAACGTAAGGATTTTATTTACGTAGTTTTAAAGTATAAGAAATAGCTTACGTAATTTTAAAATAGAGATTTTAAATTTTTCAATCAAGAAAATGATTTAAAAATCTTACGCGATTAAGAAAACGATTTAAAAATACTACATGATTTTAAAAACAGCAAAATATATTTACGCGATTTAAAAACATTTGTAAAAACGATGAAATTGTGAAAACGCGATAAAATTTCTACGCGATTAATTGGAACAATAAGTTTTGCTGTCGGACCAAAGTGGTGGACCTAGGACATGTGAAGATATGGTACTGTCAAGTGGTAACGTACTATACATTGGAATTTTGAGGTTAAGGGTATTTTTGTAAATATGATAATATTTTTAAACTAAGCGTAATTTGGTAATTATTGTTTTATTCATGCATTGAGTTGTGCCAATTTGGTTGATATTGGTGATTGATTGACGAGGCGAATTACATCGTGTCGTCGGTGTGTAAGCGTAGTGTGGTTCATCTTGTGTGGACTTGGAGGCATTAGTGTGCGGAGTATTCCACATGTGGACAGTAGATCGCTCCTCTGGGTCGTAGTAACTAGCAACACACTAATGATCTCGACAAGCACTATACTTAATCAAGATCTTGTAAAGACTATTTAGTACAATGCCTGTAGTACACGACATTGGACTGTGTGCTACTACACGACGTTGGACTGTGGGCTATAGACACGACGTTAGACAATGGAATAGTTTGGTTGGGCAGCCTGAAGTACTGATAGATCTTTACGGGTCATTTCTCTGATGTCTGTGTCTAGCTCCATGGAGTAGGAATGCGTCATACTACATTTGCATATGTGTAATGCATCATAATATTATTAATTGTGATATTATAGATTACTGTTATATTAAAATTCTTGTGTTAAATTATGTTATTGTTTATGATGTTATGGTACGCTTTATTGTATTAAACTGTGATATCTGTTGTATTATCGTTTTCTTATTTGCCATACTGGTATTGATGTATGATTATCTCACCTCTCTATATGTATTGTTTCTATATTATTAATTATGTTATAAAAGAGTTTGAGGAAGAGGAATAGCCTCTAGATTGTGTGTATCCTGAGGAGGAGGAGGAGCAGCAGACGAGGATTAGTTCGACGAGTGTGAACCTTCCGATCATCCATATCCTTTTGACTGACTTGTGAGTATGGCGTTGCTGGGATTTCTTGGTTTTGTGAGACTAGAGTTCCATGGAGGCTCGGAGGCCTGGCGATTGCGAGAGGATTGAGGATCGGTGATCAACTTGGGACGTCTGACTGTGTCCCCACGAGGAGAGTTTGATGTTGAGCCTGTCTTTACTACGACTTTATACCTACATCTGGAGATGCCGTTGGATCTGAGGTGTCATTGGGGAGGACTTTTTCGCGTACCCAGTGAGATTAGCATAGTGTCAACAGCGCGGACTCCTGTCCGTAGAGCTGTGAGACATCCTGGATTCCTGTCACCTGAAGTTTCATCTGAGAGTGATCCTTCAGAGGGTTAGGGATCTATGATGTGCACTTGGGCACTTTATGATGTTATACTGTATTATAACTCTTTACTGGTTTATTTAAATATTTTTTGTAGTTATAAATTATTTGCATAACTTAAAACAAAATTATATGTGTATTATGTGTGCAATAACAGTTTCTTTTATTTCATGTTCCGTGTTATTTTATTTAAGGATATTATGTATAAAAAGAAAAATTTTATAACTCATATTAATTATGTATCAAATGTTTTGTAACTTGGGTAATATTCATTTATTTTATTTTATTGCATCATAAATGTGACATCCCCACAAGAGTGTTACACAATGCACTGACGTAACCCGACAAACACTATTCTTTTCGTGAACTAGCTTTGACTGTCATTGAAGTTAGAAGGTCTTCTAGAACATTCATCTCTGAAATTGAGTTTAGTTCCATGGAGTAGGGACTAGTGCATTGTGCATATACATGGTCAATACACATATCATTGACATTTATATTCAAAGTAATGTTGACATCTGCATTGTTGCGTTATGTGTTTATGGAAGTTATTTATTCATTGATAGTAGGACTATATCTGTGATATTTATATTATTTGTTAAATTCTTTGTATTAAATTATCTGTTACTTAGTAACATGAATATACTTGTTACTCTGTGTTTGAATGGCATTATTGTCATTCGTATTGTTTCTATGCTGCCTTGCTGGTATCGATATAGGAGATCTTACCTCTTTATTGTCTTGTTCTATTTACATGTTTATGTTTTGTAAAAATTGTGGTGATGCGAAGCGGAGATCTTTTTGAATTTCGTTAGGAACCAGTGCTGTGAAAGTTTTGTCGATTGGCATATCCATTTGGGCGTGGACGTTTAGAGTTGTGTCAAGTCTGTTACCGTGCTATTAAGTGAGACCCGCCATAGGGTTGCTACTATTTTCTTCTTGAGTATGTAAGTTCGAAATTATGTTTTGTCAAGAACAAGAATGATATAGTTATTCTAATGTTATTGGATATTATGCGTCATAAGTAATGTGTTTTAATCAGTTTACGGTATTTTCAGTATTTTCTATATCCTTGGTAAGTTTAAGTTATCGACGAAAGAAATTTTATAACTCATATTTTATAACATTAAATATTTCATAATTTAATTATTGATTTGGTGGGTTGTAGTCTGAAATGTAATGCTCAACGAAATTTTGTAACCCGGGACTACTTGCAATTTTAATGAGTTATCTCCACAAACCAACATGGAATATGGCGTGCTTTGTCCTCACTCACACGCATCCTAGGAAACTTCCCAGGAGGTCACTCATCCCACAAGTGCTCCAAGTCAAGCATGCTTAACCATGGAGTACTTACGTTCTTGGCTCTCGAAAAGAAGATGCATCTTGTTTATAAGGTTACTGCTAATCAATTCCTTTAAGTCATCCTCAACTATGCATTCTCAGGGAATGCATAGAACACTGAAAACATGTTAAGTTAGTATATGGATACAGAGATAACCTAATACTTGCTTAACTTGTCCATTGAATTTTGTGGCAATCTGAGTTATGTTAGGTATTTGTTGCAAGCCGAAGGGTGAAAAATAGCTTAAAATGACTCAGTTATTAGCTTAAATGATTTAGCTAATAGAAATAGATATGGATAATTTATTTCTAGGTCACAAATGTGTATTTTGTGATGTGGTTAAAGTTTGAGAATTTTTTGAGTCGTCGTTGGTGTTTTTAAGCATACTAGTTGTGTGTTTTAATTGGAATGACTAGTCATAGATATAGAAAATGATGGTTTTGGAGCAACAAGATTTTTGATGAATCCTGTGATTTATTTTAAACTTGTTGGCTGCAAGAAAATTGGATTTGGAGAAATCTAAGTATTCTTAGTAGATCGAGATTTTTGGTACCCTTTTAGTGTTTGACTATAAGTAGCCAAAACTAACCTCCCTTCCTAATTTTCTTCCACGGCCGAGGCAGAAACAAGGAGAAAAAAAAAGAAACCAAGGAAGAGAAAGAAAGAAAGAGAAATGGGAGGAAAGCTAAAGGACCAAGGATCAAGGCTTGAAGGGAGATCCAAGAGTAAGATCAAGACTTCAAGATCTTTATCTTTGTTGTACAAGAGGTAGGGGTTCTTGAACTTAGTTCATCTTTTCCTCACTTTTTCATGTTAGTGTTGATTGAGGTTAAACATAAGTTGAGTTCTTGTGATGTTTGATGTGGTTTTCTTGCTTGGATGAGTTATAAATGTTATTTATGACTTGTTTGTGCAAAGAGTTTGGATTGAAAACTAAAATTATCCATTTTGGACCTAAAATGCTCAAAGTGTAGGTTTTGGGGTTTTGATGGGTGATTTTGTGTTTGGATCCATTTTTGGTGAAATCAATTGGTGTTTTGTGTTTCCTTCATGTTAGTGAACTTGTTAAGAACTTAAAATCACCTAGAAACTGGTTTGAAATGATCAAAATTTGTGATTTGTTCCAATGGAACGATACCATGTTCTGCTGAATTTTACAGAACCATTTTTATGCTTGGTGTAATCGATTATGAGGTTGATGTAATCGATTACAAAGCCTTTGGAAGTGATGTAATCGATTACAAGATGAATGTAATCAATTACCAGGTTCTAGAATTTGAGGTAATCGATTACGAGAAGTATGCAATTGATTACCAAGTTTCTGACTTAGTTATAATCGATTACAATAGGGATGTAATCGATTACAAGACCTTGTTTATGGGAAAAACTAAGTTTTCCTTAATGGGATCATTTATGCAAGCCTTTTAGGGTGTATTGAGACACTTTTGGAGATATTTCTTAGGAAGAATTATCATCTTGCATATATGAAAAGTTTGGGAAATGCTTAGACATTCAAAGTGTGATAGAATGCCTAGGTTGGTGTTTAGAACTTTGGTCATCATGAGGTTGACTTCTAAATCACTTGTGAAGTGATGGTGTAGGGTTCTAGTTACAAATAGTCTAGTGGTACTTCTTGGAGAGAATAGCCATTTGCCTTATGAGAATGGCTTTGAGAGTTAAATACAAGGTGTACTAGAACAACTTGTTTAAGTTGTTTAGTATATTATGTCTACCTATATACATAGTTTACTCCTTTTGACTTAAAGTTGAGTTTAAAATGTATAGTTGTTGTATGTTCTCTTGTTCTTAAAGGTTGAACTTGAGGATATGCTAGAAACAAAGGATCGTTCCTTTATATGATATGTTGAGCCAGGAAATCATGTATTTTAGTTAGAGCCTTTCACTTGGTTAGGGTAAACCATGTGATGGGATTTGAGAAATCCTAGGCATCATTTGAGAAGTTGAATGTCATAGGTCAATACCTAAAACCTTAAGCAACTTGTGGTTGCCTTGTGATTCACTTGCCAACAAACTCACTCCAAAGTTCTATGGACTATATCAAATTTCTGTCGGATTGGTCTGGTAGCTTAGCAACTAACCTTACTACCTTTTCATCCTAATGTATTCATAATATCTTCTATAGGTTATAATTGCGATGGTATATCCCCGACCCAGTCATGTCATCGAACGAGACACAGTATAATTAAGAGAGGGTTTAATCTATGAAATACTTCTTGTGAAAATCGAGAATAGGAGACCAAAGCAACACAGGGGCAGGAAGATCAAATTGGTAAAGACAATCTAAATTGACGTGATTAGAAGCGCGACATGGAGGTCAGAAGATAAGGTAAAGAAACAACGTCGATATTTATCCTAAGGAATGAAAATTTTGAGGACGAAATTTCTATTTGAAGGGGAGTCTTGTAACATCCCGAAAATTTATAATTTTAGGATAAATGATCATTTTACAATATTTGGGATTTTTAGGAATTTTCTGGATTTTTCGGAGAACGCGGAATATTTTAATATTATTCCTCATTTGGTGTGCACATTGGGCAGAATTGGCAAAACAACTGTAACGCTCCCAAAGTTAGAAAATTTTATTACGAATAATCATTTTCTAATATTTGTGATTTATGTGGATTCTTTCAGAATTTTTCGGAAATGACGAATATTTTAATATATTCTTCATTTTGCGTGCGTATTGAGCAGAGTCGGGAAAATGAAATATTTTTTCCGAAAACCTTGAACTATGGAAACGTCGATCGGGGATCTTACTAAACCCCAGGCCGGACACAGTTTACAAGGTTTTATGTCTTTCGAGAAATTTTAACAGATGAAATAATAAAACACTGCGAAGAATTAATCTGTCAGATTTGTTAATGCTGACTTCTGCTAACTATAACTATAATTATAACTATAACTATTGTCCAATAAATAATAACATGTAATAAAAATCTTATCACACTACTCAAAAATCTACCTTGTGTCAAATCTATTAGCTTTATTTTCAAAATAAAGATTAAATTAATTCCAAAAACTCTTTTGGGAAACTTCCAGGAAATTTCCTCCCATTTCACATTTCTCTCTCTCTTCCCTCTCCCCTCTTCTACACGGCAGAGGGTCCTTTGGATCCAATCACCACGTTTTCTTCTTCTTTTCTTTCTTCTTCTTCTCCTTCTTCTTCTCTTCTTCTTCCTCCTCAACCGTACACCCTCACCATTCACCATCTTCACTTTCTTGCTTCACCACTTCCATATCTAGCTTTCTTCTATCATCCTAAGACCATTTTCCTTGTGGCCATCCTTGGTTCTTCTTCTTCTTCTTCTTCTTCTTCTTCTTCTTCTTCTTCTTCTTCTTCTTCTTCTTCTTCTTCTTCTTCTTCTTCTTCTTCTTCTTCCATTTTTCACCATTGAAGCTAAAGCTTGGAGCTTTTGAGGTAAAGTCTTCAAGTTTCTTCTATCTTCTTCTCATTTTCGTTTTATTGGTCACCTATGTGGCCAAGGAGTCATTTTCCTATGATTGAAGTGAACACTTTGGGAATTTCTCACCCTAGAGTTTTCTTGAAGGGGGAAAAATGAAAATCAAGAGCAAAAAGGAGAAGCATCCTTGTGATTGTCTTCATTTAGGTAAGAGGGAGATGATCCTCTTCAACCAATCTTGGTAGTAAGGAAATGTCTTGTGTATTGTGTTCATGAGGGAATCCATGTTGGATTTCCCTCTTTGTTATATTGTGTTATTTCCATGATTTTGTAGTTGTTTGATTTGTATGAGTATATGGATTTGCATTGTGTGCTTTGATGATTATGAACCTATATATTGTTATTTTGTATTTAGAGGTCATGAATCATATTTTGGATTGTTGGGAAAAATGAATGAGAAACTTTGGTGAAAGATGGGCCAAGGTTCTGCAGAAACGAATTCTGCAGAACCCTTGTTAATGCACTAGTGGTCAGGCGCTGTGCATAGAGTGCCTAGGCGCTCCATGCCCAGAAAGTTTTCCCTGTGACGCGGCCTAGTGAGCGCTCAGGCGCTTTCGTGGTCAGCGTCCAGGCGCTCCACCAGCGCTCAGGCGCTCCAGAGATGGCGCCTAGGCGCGCAGAACAGAATCAGCTAGGTAACTATGAGAGGGAGCTGTGTAATTGGAGAGGTGAATGCTAATGTTGGAAATTGAGATGGAGAGTTTTAAGGGTTATTTAACAAAATGTGAAGCCATGGTTTTAGATTGAAACTATAAGGAATTGGAATGAACTTAGTGAACTAAAACTTAAGTAAAGGATATCAAGAAATCAATGCATAAAATGGGAGAAATTGATGTTAGTAGTGGACTTTGGGAAGCCACGATTTCGATCATGGATATTAGGAATTGGATTGATCTCATGTAGAATGAAAACTAAGTGATTGGTATTAAGAGACTAGAGCATAACTCGAGAAGGAATTTAGAACCTTGAGGGCTTGTGAGGCTATGGTTTTAAAGGTTACTTAACCTAAAGGTTTGCATAATTGATCTAGACTTAGATTCGTGGAATTGTTAAACCCTTAGTGGGAAATAGTGGTTTTGATAGGCTATAATGTATATTAATATTGAGATTTAACTCTATGTGTTGTGAGTCCCTATGAAGGGTTATATATTTGTTGGTTTAATTCTCGATGAGAAATGATTTATTGATATTGAAAACGAATATATGCTATTGTGGTATTGTATATGATGAATGCATCATTGATGAGCATACATGATTGGACATTGAGTCATCATGCATATGAAAAACCTAACAGTTGAATCACACCTATGTGCGGGTGCGAATAGACTAGCGTAGGTGCCACATGTTGTTGGCCCTAGAGGGCGTCGGGGTGCGGGTCCCTCACATGGACAGTTTAGAGCTCTTCTGTGTCGTGGGGTAAACCGATGCAAACACACTGACGATCCGGACCGGGACGCTGTCCTATGTCGCGATCAACGGTTGAGGTGCCGTGTATAAGCCATGATGCGCAAATATTTTATGAGATGAAGCACACTATTTTAAGGCTAACGAGATACTGGCATTACTCCTTGATCATTCACTCTGAAAAGGTTAATGTTTAGCTCCATGGAGTAGGATTTGGTACCATAATGCATCGTGCGTCGTTCATCATCAGTCACACAAGTTGTTGAGCATGCACATCTATTAAAGTAACTATTTTACTCATGTACACGATTATCTGACCATTGTGCTGATTTCTGGAAATCTTATTGTGATTGGGTTGACATTGTTAAGTCTTACTATTGCCTGTTGCTATTCTGCTTTCTTATTTTGTTTACAACTGAATTAATTATTTTATAAACCATTCTGCTGCTGTTGATAAATGTATGAACTGTATTACTCTGTGGGCGCCTTGCGCAGTGCTGTTTTCTTACTGCCAATAGTGGTAATGAAAGATGGGTGTCTCACCTCTTTCCTATATTTATGAATTTCTGTTTTATATTTATATTTGATAAGGATCGTAAAGAAGACAAAGAGAGACCATACCTTGGTTGATTGGCTTGAGTATCTAGACAAGATTTCTTTGACTACGTAAGAGTGCAGCTACGTGGTGGCATTGATGCCTGTCGTGTCAACTGGAACGCTGTGTGTCATGTACATATGGGGTTGCGGCCTTGTCTGCTGGTAGTACCCATCCCTGGGTTACTACTCCTCCCCTTTAGTGTTTTTATTCCCGCTGTATTTTTCTTGGACTCTGTAATTATTATATTCTATGTCATCAGTGATTTGTATAAATTGACTATAAAATATATATAAGGAATATGATTTTATTTCAATGGTTGTATTAAGGGTTGAATATATCTATATTTCTTTCGAGGCTCGTATTTTCTACTTATGCAAATTGTCAAAAAAAAAAGTATAGACTCTTGAGAATTTAAATGACGGATATCATGAATGTGACACACTTGGATATAGTAACTGTGGTGTAATGATGATTGTGCCGCGGTTGTTAGATCTAGGTGTGTTACATTGTATAGACGACGATGTCGAACACCTTTGTGTTGGTATCAAGATGGGGAGTGTATGACTATTGGACCAGATCTTGTGCACCAGACTATAGAAAAGGTGAAGATGATACAAGAAAAGATGAAGACGACTCAAAGCAGACAAAAGAGCTATGCTGAAAAGCGAAGGCAACCTCTAGAATTTGAGGAGGGTGAGCATGTATTCTTGCGAGTAATGCCTACGACTGGTGTCGGAAGGGTTATCAAATCCAAGAAGCTTACTACTAAGTTCAGTGGGCCTTATCAAATTATTCGTGGGATAAGTCCTGTAGCTTACCAGATAACTTTACCGCCTTTTTTATCCAATCTGCATGATGTATTCCAGTGTCTCAACTAAGGAAATATATTCCCGATCCGACGCATGTGATACAACCCAATGAAGTGCAACTAAAGGATAACTTGACATATGAGACACTTGCTGTTATGATAAGAGACAGGAAAGTGAAACAACTTCGAGGGAAAATGATTGAGCTGGTGAAGGTGATATGGAATGACGTAACAGGTGATGCTACCTGGGAGCTGGAAGACAAAATGAGGGAGCAATACCCTCAGTTGTTATGATGTACGACAAATTTTGGGGACAAAATTTCTGTTTGGAGGGGAGAGTTGTAACACTCCAACATTTGGATAAATGACAGTTTTGTCTTAATTGTACTGTTTTATGTTTTTCTGTGTGTTATAAAATTAATTTGACTATTTCGTAACTGTATTTGACTGTTGTGTGTGATTTACTCTGAGTCAAGAAAATAATAATTTTCAAGCCGAGAAAAATCTTATTTTAATTATTCGGAGTTAGGGGATCTTACTAAACCCAATTTCGAATGATACGTGTATCAATCTTTTAAATTTTAGAATTTATCTATACAATAAAATAATTTTATATTTTTATAATATTATTTTATTAGTCAGTACAAATAAAACAACCATCGACCTGAAAAAGTCTGTGGGACCCACAATTAGTTTGCGGGACCCATATTTAGAAAAAGTAGTCAACGTTGATGGCTTGATTTATTTTTAAGCCAATAGGAATTAGTCAACAAAGAGGGCTTGACTTAATTTGCAACATTGGATGAGAAGGTTTAGTTTTGAATATCAACCATTGATCTAATCAATAGTTGTAAAGATAAGCTTAATAAGGAAGGCCTTGGATATCCACTATTGATTTAATGTACAGTGGAGATTGGTCTCACAAAATGGCTAGAATCATTTGTGACCATTGGATGGGAAGTATGTAGAGAAGATCTTGACCCTTTATTTTTAAAGATGCATCTAATGGCTAGGATTTTATGGAGAAGAGATCTAATGGCTTAGATTTGATCATATCATTTGGAAGATTCTACCTAATATCAACCATTGATTTAATCAATGGCTCTTGAAGCTTAGTTACAAGAATGCTAATTAATTAGTAATGTAACTAATTTTCCTAATTAAGTTAGATTAAGGGAGCATAGAAACTTAATGGGATTAGTAACTTAGTTAGTATCCTATGGTCACCATTAGGGTAGAACCTTCAAGAACATGTGACTAAGGCTTGAATGAGCCAATTAGAGGCAAGCTTAGGGGAGAAGCCTTTGCATGTGAACCCTTGATGCAAGCTAAGGCTAGGATGGAGTCTTAGAAGGTCAAACAAAGTGGCCACCTCCTCTTGGATGAACTCCACGGCCATGCACCCCTTAGGAGACCATTTCACTTCATTCATCATCTTTGCTATCACAAAATCTCTCTTCTCTCTCTTCAAGAACAAGAACTTACCATTGTTTCCCTTCTTGACGACCATTCGTCCAAGCACCATACACCACCATCCACCAATCTAAATTTTTATCCAACCTTATTTCTCAACTCTAAACACCATTCTAAGAACATCTCTAGCTGAGAGTTCTTCTAAAATCTTTCATCTTAAGCTTGGAAAACTGCTTTGGAGATTTTTCCTATAAGGTGAAATTCCTTGTTTTTCATTTCTAACTTCATTTCCAAGGTTCTAAGCCATGATTGATCCATGATTTATGTTTTTCTCCTATGGTTATAACTTGTAAAAATTTATTTGAGCATGTTAGGTTTCTTTGGAGGAGATCACGAAATCATTTAGGAAGCAGAGAAAAAGATTTTGTCTTCCTTAAAGGTAAGAGGGAGATTTAATCTCATCAACCATGTGTGGTGATGAGAAAATGGATTGTATGTGTGTGAAGAATCCATAAGGATTCACTTGTTTGATTGTTTAAATGCTTTCCTATTTGTGTTTGATATTGTTTGTATACATGTCTATAAGCTTTAAAATATATTACATGTGTTGATATATGCATGATTATTAATTAGGATGTGAATAATATGTAAGGTTTGCATGAGTGTTCCAAAGAACACAAAAAGGGGCTCATGGCCTCAACAAGAAAAAGAGAACCAAAATCTTCTCAACCATTTTCTAAAGGAAGGATTTAATGGAATTAGGTAAATTAATGAATTCCAAAATGATTTAGAAGGTAGAAAATGATCCAAAGATCAAATGCCAAGGTTTTACAAATTTCAGCCAACATTCATTGTAAATGTGAAATCAATCCAAAACTTATTTTCTAAAGTGTAGATTTGATGTTTTACCTAAAAAGAACACATTGGTAATGAATTTTTAAGAATTAAGGAAGTAAACTAATTTTATTAAAAATATAGTATAGAAGAAAAATAAACAAAACTCTTGAAAAATACTTACCTTTGAGTTTTAAAGTATAACTTAAATTTTCAAAGTGTATTTAGTAGTAATAAACTAAATAAAAGAATTTTTAGAGGAAAAACGTAGAAAGCTCATTTTTAATAGATTTTATAGATAAAATACTATCAAAATTTATTAGAAACGGACAAATAAAAGAGAACGTTTAATAAAATATTTATAACGTAAGGAAAATATTCTACGTAGTTTTAAAGTATAAGAAATAGCTTACATAATTTTAAAATAGAGATTTAAAAGTTTTTCGATCAAGAAAACGATTTAAAAATCTTACGCGATTAAAAAAACGATTTAAAAATACTATGCGATTTTAAAAACAGCAAAATATATTTGTGCGATTTAAAAACGTTTGTAAAAATGATGTAATTGTGAAAACGCGATAAAATTTCTACGCGATTAATTGGAACAGTAAGTTTTGCTGTCGGGCCAAAGTGGTGGACCCGGACTTGTGGAGATATGGTACTGTCAAGTGGTGACGTACTATACATTGGAATTTTGAGGTTAAGGGTATTTTTGTAAATATGATAATATTTTTATACTAAGGGTAATTTGGTAATTATTATTTTATTCATGCTTTGAGTTGTGCCAATTTGGTTGATATTGGCGATTGATTGACGAGGCGAATTACACCGTGTTGTCGGTGTGATAAGCGTAGTGTGGTTCATCTTGTGTGGACTTGGAGGCATTAGTGTGCGGAGTATTCCACATGTGGACAGTTGGTCGCTCTTCTGGGTCGTGGTAACTGGCAACACACTAATGATCTCGATACGCACTATACTTAATCAAGATATTGTAAAGACTGTTTAGTACAATACTTGTAGTACACGACGTTGGACTGTGTGCTACTACACGACGTTGGACTATGGGCTATAGACACGACGTTAGACAGTGGAATAGTTTGGTTGGGCAGGCCTGAAGTCGAAGATCGATAGATCTTTACGGGTCATCATTCTCTCTTATCTCTGATGTCTGTGTCTAGCTCCAGGGTGTAAGAATGAGTCATACTGCATTTGCATATGTGTCATGCATCATAATATTATTAATTGTGATATTATAGATTACTGTTATATTAAAATTCTTGTGTTAAATTGTGTTACTGCTTATGATGTTATGGTACGCTTTATTGTATTAAACTGTGATATCTGTTGTGTTATCATTTTCTTATTTGCCATGCTGGTATTGATGTATGATTATCTCACTTCTCTATATGTATTGTTTCTATATTATTAATTATGTTATAAAAGAGTTTGAGGAAGAGGAATAGCCTCTAGATTGTGTGTATCCTGAGGAGGAGCAGCAGCAGCAGACGAGATATCAGTTCGACGAGTGCGAACCTTTCGATCATCCATATCCTTTAGACTGACTTGTGAGTATGGCATTGCCGGGATTTCTTGGTTTTGTGAGACTAGAGTTCCATGGAGGCTCGGAGGCCTGGCGACTGCGAGAGGATCGAGAGGCTAGAGTTTCACGAAGGTTCGTGTAAGGAATCCCTGTTGTGTCGAGGCTACGAGCTCTGCGATCGATCGGTGATCTACTTGGGACGTCCGACTGTGTCCTACGAGGAGAGTTTGATGTTGAGCTGTCTTTACTACGACTTTATACCTACATCTGGAGATACCATTAGATTTGAGGCGTCATTGGGGAGGACTTTTCGCGTACTCAAGTGAGATTAGCATAGTGTCACGGCGCGGACTCTGTCCGTAGAGCCGTGAGACATCCTGGATTCTGTCACCGAAGTTTCATCCGAGAGTGATCCTTCGTGAGGGTTAGGGATCTATGATGTGCACTTGGGCACTTTATGATGTTGTACTGTATAATAACTCTTTACTGCTTTATTTTAATATTTTGTAGTTGTAAATTATTTGCATAACTTAAAACAAAATTATATGTGTATTATGTGTGCGATAACAGTTTCTTTTATTTCATGTTCCGTGTTATTTTATTTAAGGATATTATGCATAAAAAGAAAAATTTTATAACTCATATTAACTATGTATCAAATGTTTTGTAACTTGGGTAATATTTATTTATTTTATTTTATTACATCATTAATGTGACATCCCCACAAGGGTGTTACATTAGTTGGTATCAGAGCCCAAGTTAGAGTCTTTTGGGGTTGTGGTTGGGTCTGTTTTTGCTTGTGTTGTGTGATTCTCTGAAATTTACTTCCAAAAGGATGTATCTAACTTTGTTTTGTTATGATTGAAGAAAGAAGATGTCTGGCGGAAGAGGAACGCGCGCGAATGTGAACCGTAATATGGACCCAATGATTGCAGCTGCTGAAGCTATGCAGCGGATGGCTGAAGTGATAACTCAGCAAAATCAGAGAGCAGCTCAACAGCAAGATGCTACTGCTGATGCCCTAAATTTATCTAAGTTTAGGCGTAACAACCCACCACAGTTCAGAGGCAAGTTTAACCCTGAGAAGGCAAGTCTGTGGATACAAGACTTGGAAAAGATATTCAAAGGAATGGGATGCGTAGATGATAAGAAGGTGACGTATGCTACTTTTATGTTGAGAGGGGATGGTGAAAATTAGTGGAAAGGAACCCACCGATTATTACAGGCTGAAGGAACTGAAATCACATGAGATGTATTTTCTGAAGTATTTTTGGAGAAGTACTTTCCTGCTAGTGCTAGACATGCCAAGGAGATGGAATTTCTTGGTTTACGTCAAGGCAATATGACTGTCAATGAGTATGCTTCTAAATTTGAGAGCTTGTCTCAGTTCTCAGACTATGTTCAAGCCCAACAGAATGATGCGTGGAGATGTCGAAAGTTTGAGGAAGGATTGAGGGTAGAATTGCGACAAGGAGTGCTACCCTTGAAGATAAATCAATTTCATGCTTTGGTGGATGCTTGTGGACGACTCGAGGAGTTGGAGCCATCACGAGATCTAAGGAACCGTAATTTTGGACCAATGAGGTTTCAGAGAGGAGGTAGCAGTAACAATAGTCGATTTCAGCATAAGTCGTATTCGAGACCACCAGGAAATCAACCTCAACGTCCACCTATTGGAGGAAGTTCTAGTGGTAATAGAGCTGGTTAGAAAGTGGCGTTTACGCCAACATGTTTCAAGTGTGGAAAGAGTGGCCATATTTCTAAGGATTGCTCAATCAGAGGGACAATCTGTTTTTATTGTCGACAACCTGGACATGTATCTAGGGATTGTACTCAGCCGAAGAGGAAGCCTGCTGTGAGCAATGTTCGTGCTAATCAAGGGGAAGGTACCATTGAAGGTAATCTTTTGACTGTGCTATATGATTCAGGTGCAACACATTCATTTATTGCATATGATTGTGTGGAACGATTGAAACTGCTTGTGTCTTCTCTGAGCTTTCAATTGATTGTGTCTACACTAATTGTCAAGCCTGTAGTTACATCCAAGATATGTCTGAACTGTCCTGTTGCTATAAAGGATCGTGTGTTTTCAGTCAATTTGATTTGTTTACCTCTTATGGAGATAGATGTAATGTTAGGAATAGATTGGTTATCTTCTAACCATATCCTTATAGACTGTGCAAACAAAATCATAGTTTTTCCTAAGGAAGAAAGTTTTGGATTTTTGACTACTGTTAAAGTCAAGTCATTGTTTAGAGATGGAGTACAGGGATATATGTTATTATCTTCTCTAGAAGTCAAAAGTGAGAAGGATGTGAATGCTATTCCTGTCGTCAATGAATTTCTAGAGATTTTTCCTGATGACGTACCTGGTTTGCCACCGAAAAGGGAGATCGAGTTTTCTATCGATTTGGTACCAGAAGCAGGTCCTCTATCGATTGCACTATATCGGATGTCGCCAGCGAAACTGGTAGAATTGAAAAACCAATTGGAGGAACTGTTGGAGAAATAGTTTGTGCGATCGAGTGTTTCACCTTGGGGAGCACCAGTGCTTCTAGTCAAGAAGAAGGATAGAACTTCTCGTCTTTGCGTGGATTATCGCCAGTTGAACAAGGTTACTATAAAGAATAAATATCCACTTCCGAGAATTGACGATTTAATGGACCAGTTGAAGGGAGCAGCGATATTCTCTAAGATAGATCTGCGATCAAGTTACCATCAGATTCGTGTCAAGGTTGATGATGTGCCCAAGACAGCTTTTCGAACTCGCTACAGGCATTATGAGTATCAAGTGATGTCATTCAGAGTGACGAATGCTCCTGCAATATTCATGCACTATATGAATAGGATTTTTCATCCATATCTAGACAGATTTGTCATTGTCTTTATTGATGACATTCTGATCTATTCCCAATCTAAGGAAGAGCATGCTGAACATCTCAGTATAGTTCTTCAGATTTTGAAGGAAAAGAAACTGTATGCGAAGTTGGCAAAGTGTGAGTTTTGGCTGGAGGAAGTTCAATTTTTAGGTCATGTGATTTCCAAGGAAGGTATTGCGGTAGACCCATCGAAGGTGGAGACTATTTTGCAATGGGAAAGGCCTAAGACAGTGACAGAAGTCCGAAGTTTTGTTGGAATGGCCGGATATTACCAGAGATTCATAGAGGGTTTTTCCAAGATAGCTGGACCGCTTACGCAGCTCAGAAGGAAAAGTCAAGCTTTTGATTGGACGGAGGAACGTGAAGCGAGCTTCCAAGAATTGAAGAAAAGACTGACGACTGCACCAGTGCTAGTTGTACCGGATCTTAACAGATCTTTTGAAGTGTATTGTGATGCTTCTTACCAGGGGTTAGGGTGCGTGTTGATGCAAGACCGGAATGTGGTGGCTTATGCTTCTAGACAGTTGAAGGTTCATGAGAGGAACTATCCAACACATGATTTGGAATTAGCCGCAGTGGTTTTTGTATTGAAGATGTGGAAGCATTTTCTGTATGGAGCTATGTTCAATGTCTTTAGTGATCACAAGAGTTTGAAGTACTTGTTTGATTAAAAAGAATTGAATATGAGGCAGAGGCGATGGTTGGAATTCTTAAAGGACTATGATTTTCAACTTCAATACCATCCAAGAAAGGCTAATGTGGTGGCAGATGCTCTGAGTAGAAAAGTGATTAGTGTTTCTGTGATGATGATAAGGGAGGAGGAATTGATTAACAAATTTAGAGATTTATGGTTGTCAGTGGAATTGGTACCTGGGAAGATTCGCCTAGGTAAGGTTGTGATCTTGAATGAATTGGTATCAAGATGGGGAGAGTATGACTATTGGACCAGATCTTGTGCAAATGATGACTAGTGATTTGAGTATACATCCGGGGATGACCCAGAAAAGGTGAAGATGATACAAGAAAAGATGAAGACGACTCAAAGCAGACAAAAGAGCTATGTTGATAAGCAAAGGCGACCTCTAGAATTTGAGGAGGGTGAGCATGTATTCTTGCGAGTAACGCCTACGACTAGTGTCGGAAGGGTTATCAAATCCAAGAAGCTTACTCCTATGTTTATTGGGCCTTATCAAATTATTCGTCGAATAGATCCTGTAGCTTACCAGATAGCTTTACCGCCTTTTTTATCCAATCTGCATGATGTATTCCATGTGTCTCAACTAAGGAAATATATTCCCGATCCGACGCATGTGATACAACCCAACGAAGTGCAACTAAAGGATAACTTGACATATGAGACACTTCCTGTTAAGATAGGAGACTAGAAAGTGAAACAGCTTCGAGGGAAGATGATCGAGCTGGTGAAGGTGATATGGAATGACGTAACAGGTGATGCTACCTGGGAGCTGGAAGACAAAATGAGGGAGCAATACCCTCAGTTTTTATGATGTACGACAAATTTTGGGGTTGAAATTTCTATTTGTAGGGGAGAGTTGTAACACTCTAACTTTTGGATAAATTACAGTTTTATCTTGATTGTACTGTTTTATGTTTTTCTGTGTGTTATAAAATTAATTTGACTGTTTCGTAACTGTATTTGACTGTTGTGTGTGATTTACTCCGAGTCAAGAAAATAATAATTTTCAGGCCAGGGAAAATCTTATTTAAATTATTTGGAGCTGAGGGATCTTACTAAACCCAATTCCGAATAATATGTGTATCAATTTTTTAATTTTTAGAATTTATCTGTATAATAAAATAATTTTATATTTTTATAATATTATTTTATTAGTCAGTACAAATAAAACGACCATGGACGCATAAAAGTCTGTGAGACCCACAATTAGTTTGCAGGACCCTTGTTTAGAAAAAGTAGTCAACATTGATGGCTTGATTTATTTTTAAGCCAATAGGAATTAGTCAACAAAGTGGGCTTGACTTGATTTGCACCATTGGATGAGAATGTTTAGTTTTGAATATTAATCGTTGATCTAATCAACGATTGTAAAGATAAGCTTAATAAGAAGGCTTTGGATATCCACTGTTGATTTAATGTACGGTGGAGATTGGTCTCACAAAATGGCTAGAATCATTTGTGACCATTGGATGGGAAGTATGTAGAGAAGATCTTGACCCTCTATTTTTAAAGATGCATCTAATGGCTAGGATTTTATGGAGAAGAGATCTAATGGCTTAGATTTGATCATAACATTTGGAAGCTTCTACCTAATATCAACCATTGATTTAATCAATGGCTCTTGAAGCTTAGTTACAAGAATGCTAATTAATTAGTAATGTAACTAATTTTCCTAATTAAGTTAGATTAAGGGTGCATAGAAACTTAATGGGATTAGTAACTTAGTTAGTATCCTATGATCACCATTAGGGTAGAACCTTCAAGAACATGTGACTAAGGCTTGAATGAGCCAATTAGAAGCAAGCTTAGGGGAGAAGCCTTTGCATGTGAACCCTTGATGCAAGCTAAGGCTAGGATGGAGTCTTGGAAGGTCAAACAAAGTGGCCACCTCCTCTTGGATGAACTCCACGGCCATGCACCCCTTAGGAGACCATTTCACTTCATTCATCATCTTTGCTATCACAAAATCTCTCTTTTCTCTCTTCAAGAACAAGAACTCACCATTGTTATCCTTCTTGAAGACCATTCGGCCAAGCACCATCCACCCATCTAAAATTTTATCCAACCTTATTTCTCAACTCTAAACACCATTCTAAGAACATCTCTAGTTGAGAGTTCTTCCAAAATCTTTCATCTTAAGCTTGGAAAATTGCTTTGGAGATTTTTCCTATAAGGTGAAATTCCTTGTTTTTTATTTCTAACTTCATTTTCAAGGTTCTAAGCCATGATTGATCCATGGTTTATGTTTTTCTCCTATGGCTATAACTTGTAAAAATTTATTTGAGCATGTTAGGTTTCTTTGGAGGAGATCACGAAATCATCTAGGAAGCAGAGAAAAAGATTTTATCTTCCTTAAAGGTAAGAGGGAGATTTAATCTCATCAACCATGTGTGGTGATAAGAAAATGGATTGTATGTGTGTGAAGAATCCATAAGGATTCACTTGTTTGATTGTTTAAATGCTTTCCTATTTGTGTTTGATATTGTTTGTATGCATGTCTATAAGCTTTAAAATATATTGCATATGTTGATATATGCATGATTATTAATTAGGATGTGAATAATATGTAAGGTTTGCATGAGTGTTCCAAAGAACACAAAAAGGGGCTCACGACCTCAACAAGAAAAAGAGAACCAAAATGTTCTCAACCATTTTCTAAAGGAAAGATTTAATGGAATTAGGTAAATTAATGAATTCCAAAATGATTTAGAAGGTAGAAAATGATCCAAAGATCAAATGCCAAGGTTTTACTAATTTCGGCCAACATGCCTTGTAAATGTGAAATCAATCCAAAACTTATTTTCTAAAGTGTAGATTTGATGTTTTACCTAAAAAGAATGCATTTGTAATGAATTTTTAAGAATTAAAGAAGTAAACTAATTTTATTAAAAATATAGTATAGAAGAAAAATAAACAAAACTCTTGAAAAATACTTACCTTTGAGTTTTAAAGTATAACTTAAATTTTCAAAGTGTATTTAGTAGTAATAAACTAAACAAAAGAATTTTTAGAGGAAAAACGTAGAAAGCTCATTTTTAATAGATTTTATAGATAAAATACTATCAAAATTTATTAGAAATGGACAAATAAAAGAGAACATTTTATAAAATATTTATAACGTAAGGAAAATATTCTACGTAGTTTTAAAGTATAAGAAATAGCTTACGTAATTTTAAAATAGAGATTTTAAATTTTTCAATCAAGAAAATGATTTAAAAATCTTACGCGATTAAGAAAACGATTTAAAAATACTACATGATTTTAAAAACAGCAAAATATATTTACGCGATTTAAAAACATTTGTAAAAACGATGAAATTGTGAAAACGCGATAAAATTTCTACGCGATTAATTGGAACAATAAGTTTTGCTGTCGGACCAAAGTGGTGGACCCAGACATGTGAAGATATGGTACTGTCAAGTGGTAACGTACTATACATTGGAATTTTGAGGTTAAGGGTATTTTTGTAAATATGATAATATTTTTAAACTAAGCGTAATTTGGTAATTATTGTTTTATTCATGCATTGAGTTGTGCCAATTTGGTTGATATTGGTGATTGATTAACGAGGCGAATTACATCGTGTCGTCGGTGTGATAAGCGTAGTGTGGTTCATCTTGTGTGGACTTGGAGGCATTAGTGTGCGGAGTATTCCACATGTGGACAGTAGATCGCTCCTCTGGGTCGTAGTAACTAGCAACACACTAATGATCTCGACAAGCACTATACTTAATCAAGATCTTGTAAAGACTATTTAGTACAATGCTTGTAGTACACGACATTGGACTGTGTGCTACTACACGACGTTGGACTGTGGGCTATAGACACGACGTTAGACAATGGAATAGTTTGGTTGGGCAGCCTGAAGTACTGATAGATCTTTACGGGTCATTTCCTCTGATGTCTGTGTCTAGCTCCATGGAGTAGGAATGCGTCATACTACATTTGCATATGTGTAATGCATCATAATATTATTAATTGTGATATTATAGATTACTGTTATATTAAAATTCTTGTGTTAAATTATGTTATTGTTTATGATGTTATGGTACGCTTTATTGTATTAAACTGTGATATCTGTTGTATTATCGTTTTCTTATTTGCCATACTGGTATTGATGTATGATTATCACCTCTCTATATGTATTGTTTCTATATTATTAATTATGTTATAAAAGAGTTTGAGGAAGAGGAATAGCCTCTAGATTGTGTGTATCCTGAGGAGGAGGAGGAGCAGCAGACGAGGATTAGTTCGACGAGTGTGAACCTTCCGATCATCCATATCCTTTTGACTGACTTGTGAGTATGGCGTTGCTAGGATTTCTTGGTTTTGTGAGACTACAGTTCCATGGAGGCTCGGAGGCCTGGCGATTGCGAGAGGATTGAGGATCGGTGATCAACTTGGGACGTCTGACTGTGTCCCCACGAGGAGAGTTTGATGTTGAGCCTGTCTTTACTACGACTTTATACCTACATCTGGAGATGCCGTTGGATCTGAGGTGTCATTGGGGAGGACTTTTTTGCGTACCCAGTGAGATTAGCATAGTGTCAACAGCGCGGACTCCTCGTCCGTAGAGCTGTGAGACATCCTGGATTCCTGTCACCTGAAGTTTCATCTCGAGAGTGATCCTCGTAGGGTTAGGGATCTATGATGTGCACTTGGGCACTTTATGATGTTATACTGTATTATAACTCTTTACTGGTTTATTTAAATATTTTTTGTAGTTATAAATTATTTGCATAACTTAAAACAAAATTATATGTG
The DNA here is from genome assembly GCA_029884605.1 of Ormosia emarginata. Classification (NCBI taxonomy): domain Eukaryota; kingdom Viridiplantae; phylum Streptophyta; class Magnoliopsida; order Fabales; family Fabaceae; genus Ormosia; species Ormosia emarginata. The sequence continues at coordinate 9,889,310 of JAQQTP010000074.1, forward strand.
TATTATGTGTGCAATAACAGTTTCTTTTATTTCATGTTCCGTGTTATTTTATTTAAGGATATTATGTATAAAAAGAAAAATTTTATAACTCATATTAATTATGTATCAAATGTTTTGTAACTTGGGTAATATTCATTTATTTTATTTTATTGCATCATAAATGTGACATCCCCACAAGAGTGTTACACAATGCACTGACGTAACCCGACAAACACTATTCTTTTCGTGAACTAGCTTTGACTGTCATTGAAGTTAGAAGGTCTTCTAGAACATTCATCTCTGAAATTGAGTTTAGTTCCATGGAGTAGGGACTAGTGCATTGTGCATATACATGGTCAATACACATATCATTGACATTTATATTCAAAGTAATGTTGACATCTGCATTGTTGCGTTATGTGTTTATGGAAGTTATTTATTCATTGATAGTAGGACTATATCTGTGATATTTATATTATTTGTTAAATTATTTGTATTAAATTATCTGTTACTTAGTAACATGAATATACTTGTTACTCTGTGTTTGAATGGCATTATTGTCATTCGTATTGTTTCTATGCTGCCTTGCTGGTATCGATATAGGAGATCTTACCTCTTTATTGTCTTGTTCTATTTACATGTTTATGTTTTGTAAAAATTGTGGTGATGCGAAGCGGAGATCTTCTTGAATTTCGTTAGGAACCAGTGCTGTGAAAGTTTTGTCGATTGGCATATCCATTTGGGCGTGGACGTTTAGAGTTGTGTCAAGTTTGTTACCGTGCTATTAAGTGAGACCCGCCATAGGGTTACTACTATTTTCTTCTTGAGTATGTAAGTTCGAAATTATGTTTTGTCAAGAACAAGAATGATATAGTTATTCTAATGTTATTGGATATTATGCGTCATAAGTAATGTGTTTTAATCAATTTACGGTATTTTCAGTATTTTCTATATCCTTGGTAAGTTTAAGTTATCGACGAAAGAAATTTTATAACTCATATTTTATAACATTAAATATTTCATAATTTAATTATTGATTTGGTGGGTTGTAGTCTGAAATGTAATGCTCAACGAAATTTTGTAACATCCCGGGACTACTTGCAATTTTAATGAGTTATCTCCACAAACCAACATGGGTCTTTTCAGCGTGCTTTGTCCTCACTCACACGCATCCTAGGAAACTTCCCAGGAGGTCACTCATCCCACAAGTGCTCCAGGTCAAGCATGCTTAACCATGGAGTACTTACGTTCTTGGCTCTCGAAAAGAAGATGCATCTTGTTTATAAGGTTACTGCTAATCAATTCCTTTAAGTCATCCTCAACTATGCATTCTCATACCTGCATAGTGTAACACCCTGGAAAACATGTTAGGTTAGTATATGGATACAAAGGTAGCCTAATACTTGCTTAACATGTCTGTTGAATTTTGTGGCAATCTGAGTTACTTTAGGTATTTTGTTGCAAGCCAAATGGTGAAAAATAGCTTAAAATGACTCAGTTATTAGCTTAAATGGTTTATCTAATGAAAATAGATATGGATAATTTATTTCTAGGTCACAAATGTGTATTTTGTGATGTGGTTAAAGTTTGAGAATTTTTTGAGTCAGTTTGGTGTTTTTAAGCATACTAGTTGTGTGTTTTAATGCTGGAATGACTAGTCACAGATATAGAAAATGATGGTTTTGGAGCAACAAGATTTTTGATGAATCCTGTGATTTATTTTAAACTTGTTGGCTGCAAGAAAATTGGATTTGGAGAAATCTAAGTATTCTTAGTAGATCGAGATTTTTGGTACCCTTTTAGTGTTTGACTATAAGTAGCCAAAACTAACCTCCCTTCCTAATTTTCTTCCACTAGAAAGGCGAAACAAGGAGAAAAAAAAAGAAACCAAGGAAGAGAAAGAAAGAAAGAGAAATGGGAGGAAAGCTAAAGGACCAAGGATCAAGGCTTGAAGGGAGATCCAAGAGTAAGATCAAGACTTCAAGATCTTTATCTTTGTTGTACAAGAGGTAGGGGTTCTTGAACTTAGTTCATCTTTTCCCTCACTTTTTCATGTTAGTGTTGATTGAGGTTAAACATGCGAAGTTGAGTTCTTGTGATGTTTGATGTGGTTTTCTTGCTTGGATGAGTTATAAATGTTATTTATGACTTGTTTGTGCAAAGAGTTTGGATTGAAAACTAAAATTATCCATTTTGGACCTAAAATGCTCAAAGTGTAGGTTTTGGGGTTTTGATGGGTGATTTTGTGTTTGGATCCATTTTTGGTGAAATCAATTGGTGTTTTGTGTTTCCTTCATGTTAGTGAACTTGTTAAGAACTTAAAATCACCTAGAAACTGGTTTGAAATGATCAAAATTTGTGATTTGTTCCAATGGAACGATACCATGTTCTGCTGAATTTTACAGAACCATTTTTATGCTTGGTGTAATCGATTATGAGGTTGATGTAATCGATTACAAAGCCTTTGGAAGTGATGTAATCGATTACAAGATGAATGTAATCAATTACCAGGTTCTAGAATTTGAGGTAATCGATTACGAGAAGTATGCAATTGATTACCAAGTTTCTGACTTAGTTATAATCGATTACAATAGGGATGTAATCGATTACAAGACCTTGTTTATGGGAAAAACTAAGTTTTCCTTAATGGGATCATTTATGCAAGCCTTTTAGGGTGTATTGAGACACTTTTGGAGATATTTCTTGGGAAGAATTATCATCTTGCATATATGAAAAGTTTTGGGAAATGCTTAGACATTCAAAGTGTGATAGAATGCCTAGGTTGGTGTTTAGAACTTTGGTCATCATGAGGTTGACTTCTAAATCACTTGTGAAGTGATGGTGTAGGGTTCTAGTTACAAATAGTCTAGTGGTACTTCTTGGAGAGAATAGCCATTTGCCTTATGAGAATGGCTTTGAGAGTTAAATACAAGGTGTACTAGGAACAACTTGTTTAAGTTGTTTAGTATATTATGTCTACCTATATACATAGTTTACTCCTTTTGACTTAAAGTTGAGTTTAAAATGTATAGTTGTTGTATGTTCTCTTGTTCTTAAAGGTTGAACTTGAGGATATGCTAGAAACAAAGGATCGTTCCTTTATATGATATGTTGAGCCAGGAAATCATGTATTTTAGTTAGAGCCTTTCACTTGGTTAGGGTAAACCATGTGATGGGATTTGAGAAATCCTAGGCATCATTTGAGAAGTTGAATGTCATAGGTCAATACCTAAAACCTTAAGCAACTTGTGGTTGCCTTGTGATTCACTTGTGAAGTGATGAAGTGAGATCTTAGGTGTTGCATGCTAAGTGTGCTTAGCAAGTAGTATTTGTTATCAAGCATAGGTTGCTCCTTTGTGTTGAAAGTAGAGCCAGAGATGCATGGACAACATTTACTCCCTTGTGAGACAAGGTTTAAGTTATAGGAAAGACTGGAAACGTAACCTTGCATCTTATGTGATAAGCGAGCTTGGTTGGGAAGTTTGCTAGTTTTCCTTAACCATTTGGTTAGGAAAGGCCTAGTGATGATTATATGTATTTGTGAAATATATTGCAAATCTTCTTTTCAAACTTGCTATGTCTTGTTTCCTATGTATTATAACCTAAGATGGTGTGAATAACCAAGTGGCCTGAGAACATGATGTTAGATCTAGATTCTCCTAACATTTATGCTTATATGGTCAAGGTTTCTGGTATGGGGGTGGTAGCAGTACTCTTACCTTCGTGAGAGGAAGGAATACACTTATTACCAAGTAGTGTGATGGCTCTTTTGCCTAACCTACTGAGACAAATACAATGAACGGAGGTTCTTAGAAATCAAGTAAGTGGCATGTGTTTTCTAAAACTAAAAACCTACATCAACATTGCATAATCATATTCTTAGGATCTTGTGTGAACATAACCATACATCATACCATAAAGCATTGCATTTGTTGGTAGCTGTATGGGCAGTTGTCTTGTTTGTTGGTTGCTCGACGATAACCTATGATTGTATGGGCAGTTGTTTGATATCGTTGATTATCGTTTGGTCACTGTGGGATAAGATCGTTGATTGCCTTGTGAATGTTACATAGATTAGTATGTAGGTTTTGATAGTGTTGAGCAGTGGCTCTTTTATTTCTGTTGCAAGCTTAACCTTATGGCTGTAGTTGTTTATTCATTGCGAATGGATGAATACTGGTATTGGAATTGCATATACTGAGAAATTATGATTTCTCACCCTGTTTGTGTTTCCATGTAAATCCAGGTACAGGAAAAAGGAAAGCAAAAGAAACTGAAGAACTGGTATAGTGATTTTATTTTATTATAATAAATATATTGTATATTTATTTTCCTGCTACCTTGTCTTTGTAAAGGTTATATACTACAATATGCCTTTGAGATGCCGATGATGTATGCACACACACACACATAGATATATATATATATATATATATATATATATATATATATATATAACTTTTTGTTCTTCAGGCTTTCCATATTGATTTATGTGAATGAATGATATGGGTTAGTTTGTTGTTATAGGCTAGAGGTAGCATAGCTACTATTGCTTATCCAGGTATATGCGCAATATACTAGGTTTTCAGTATTAGGATATTACACACAGTCTCTGAATTTCTCTCATTCTAGTGTGAATTCAGTTCATTCATGTGTCCCTTCTCCTAGAAGCCTGCCAAGAGCCGCTCCTTGTCTGTGCTTCTCTTAGACTGGCGTCCACTCCCCGCCCTTGTCAGTCCCAGGTGTCACATGCCTACCAGTTTTCGCCTAGTTCGTCCCTGAACTATACCATGCTGGGAGAGGTCCTATCTCTAATACCATTTTTTGTAACATCCCGGGGCTGCCTGCAGGATTGATGAGCTGTCTCCACAAACCAACACGGGTCTTTTCAGCGTGTTTTGTCCTCACTCACACACATCCTGGGAAACTCATTAATCCTGCAGGCAGTCACGGGATGTTACATAGGCCACAAGTAGTTGATGGCTGAAACAGGATAAATCTTTGTGTTTGATATTCTCAACTCTATGTCCTTTACATTTGTTCTTTAATTATATATGTGCTTAAGTTGAACTTGATATCTAGCTTATTTGCTTGATTCATCCTATAATCCAAGTGGTATTTGAGTAATCTACAATAGTTATATCTTTGTTAGACTTATTCCATTGCATGAGTTAATTGAAAATATCAAAATGCATAATTTCTCAAAGTTGTTTTAAAAATTTGTGATCACCTAATTCACTCCCCCTCTTGGGTGATGGTTGCCATGACTAACAATCCCAATGTGTGGTGAGTGCTCCATCTTGTAAAGGTTGTCAAGCACATGTTTGAAGCTTGAAGATATAATGAAAATCTCAGATGTTTACTTGAGGACTGGACGTAGGCTACAAGTAGATTCGTGGCTGAACCAGGATAAAACTTTGTGTTTGTCTTCCTAAACTCATCTCCCTTACTTTGTGCATTGTTTTATTGAATATCTTGTATACTATCTTGCTTGGTTGATTTACTTATAAGTGAATGCCCTCTATCTTCTCTATCCATTCAACTTTGATAAACAATAGCTTCAATGAAAATTAATAATCAAGTGTTTTGCGAAAAAATTACGAAATTATTTTACATATTCAATTCACCCCCTCTTGAGTATTGAGGCCACTTGGTAACAAGATTGAGGTTCAAGGGCCCTATTTTACATAACACATGGCCACACCCGCATTAATCTCTTGGCAATGACAATGTTTTGATTGTTAATTTGTTGGGGAGAGGAATGTAAGAAATTTTAAGACTAGTGTTCAAGAAGCTGATGCTTTCTATAGGAAATTTGGAAAAGAAGAACTCAATAACCTTCTTTGTGAAATGTTATTTTGTTAGAATTAAATCATATTCTTCTGAAGATGAGAGGGCATCTTACATTTTGTCAAATAAGACAATGTTTAAAGGTAGATCTTTATTTATACATGCTTACATGTTAGTTAATGTGGACAAGTGTATGACTAGTGTTTTTCCCATTCGGTCAAGACCTTAACACTCAAAATTGACTTAGTAATTATAAAGGTTTAAACTATTGAAGATGTATATTACTAGAATGAAAATTAAAACATTATACATGATAAGGAGAAACCACGTATTCACACAGATGGTATTGTGTTTGTCTTAGAAGATTTGGAAATGTTTTGCTCTTGCAATGTGTTGGAAGGAAGGGACTCAAAGAATAAATAAATAAATTAAGGAAATTTCTAATCAGAATGAACTTTTAAGGTAATGGGCAAAGTAGAGAGTTGGTGGAGAATTTTAATAAGATTATTAGGAGTTGCATGTACTTATGTAACATGGGAGGATTTTGGGAGACATTCTCAAACAAGTATTTTCTAATAAATATACATGATGATAAAGAAGTGTAAAAATTGTGGAGATCATTGAATCAAAGTTTCACATTGAGCATAACATCGTGAATTTTCAAGAGAAGCAAAGGATAGGCGAAGAGGATGACGAATGCAATTCTACTCCCATCAAATCACAAAATGAAAATTAATTAAGATCAAATGGAAACTGTGGAGCCTGAATGCTCTAAGTGTGGAAATAGACAACATGGCGACAAACCTTATTTGGTGTGTTATGAGTGAGATCAACCAGGGCACTATGTCAGCAGGTGTCAGTAGAGGCAGAAAGTTATACTCGATCCTAGACTACAAGTTCCAAGAAAGGTATATACTTTAAGAAGACAAGAGAAAGTTCAATCTTCTGATTCTTTACAGAGTAACCCTCGTTAGAATGAATGAATATGAATACCTAAGTTTGGTTAAAGATTGGAATGGATAAGATAGATAAAATAAAGGGTTCTGATGTAGTTCTCCAAATTTTTAATATGAGCAGCTAAATTTTGGAGACAAAATTTCAAAAAGGATGGGAGAATTATAACATCATCTTTTTTGCATGTTAGAGTTGTATATGATCATAAAGGTACCATAATATTTGCTTAACATGTCCGCAAAATTTTATGATGTTTTAAGTTAATTTAGATACTTTGCCACAATAAAGAATGTGCAAAATGGCTAATTTAACTCGAAAAAAATAGTATAAATACTAAATTAAAGAAAATAAATATGAAAAATTTATTTATAGGTCGCAAATGCGTAAAAGAGGATGCAGTTAAATTTTGAGGACAAACAGAGTCAATTTGGTATTTTTAAGGACACCGAGTGAGTGTTTAAGTATCAGATTGAGGTATAGTAGATATGAAAAATTATGGAAATGGTGAAACAATATTTTTTTTATGAATCTTAGAATTTATTCTAGGGTTGTTGGAAGTTAGGAAACTTGATTTAGTTAAATCAAAATGTTCCTAACAGATACGAAGTTCATCAAAATAACCATTTTACCCTTAAAGCTCACCTTTTAAAAGATGAGAAATCTCATCTTTCTCATCTCTCTTCTGCATCTCCAATAGAGGAAAAATGAAGAGAAAAACAGAGGAAGGCAAGGGAAAGAGGGAAAAGAAGGAAGAAGTGAAAGAGGAAGAATCAAGACAATAATTGAAGGTCATCTTCAACTTGAGGTAGGGAGAAATCTTTCTATAACTCCTTTCTCTTGTTTTTCTCATTTGTTTGAGTTTTGAAAGATTATGAAAAATGAGTTGGTTGATAAATTGGGGTTTCTATGCTTGATTTTCATTTAAAGGATTGAAGTTGGTTATTTTTTGTGTTGGTTTTAAAAATGTGTATGCCTTATTTATCATGAGGTTGAGTTAGGGTTTTGATTCTCATAAATCATGTTTAGATGTTTTAGAAATTATATATGTGGTGTGATTGAAGTTTAGGGGTGCATAATAATTATGTTAAGAGTAGAAATCCTTTGGAATGGTTGGGAGTGATGAATTTTAGTTGGTGTTTTACAGAATTCTACAGAACACAATGTTTTAAGGGGAAACCGCGGCACTCCCCCATGTAGAGCCGCGACCCCAAGTCTTTGCATCCCAGGAAATGGTTCCTAATAGTAGGGAGCCGCGACACACTATAAGTGGGAGCCACGACCCTCTTTCAAAAACATGCCAAAATGGTTTCTTTGTTGAATTTTTGCTATGTAATGCATTATGTATTGTTATAAAATGATAAAATGGAACACATTATGGTTTGATAGATGATATCATGGGGGGTGTAACATGAACTTTGATGTTATTAATTAGGAAATTGATTCCTAATGTAATGATATGTCAAATTGAAATATGAATGATGTGCATCATAGGTTTGGAGTAAAGTGATCCCTTTAGGGATCAGGTACTCGGATTTTAGCTAATTTTCATCATTTGGTAAGGTTTTTGGGTAGTGTTGTAATTTCTAAAAAAAGGGCCTAATCTCAAATTGAGCTGAAACTTGTTCCCATGTAGGAACATGGCCTTTTAAGCAAGGCTTCGGTACAGAATGGCACTCAATTTTAAGCCAAATTCCATCGTTTAGATCACTTTTTCAATTTTTGAAATATTTTTTTCCATGGTAATTTTCTAAAAAATCATAGTTTTCATTCTGTGGTGGTCCCATATTTTTTTAAAAATCATTTAATATGTTTTTTTAATTTTTTCTAGTCATTTTTGTGGTGTAGATTTGCATGGTTTTTGAGATTTTGGCTTTCTGACACTTTTAGCCCTGATTGGTTGCATGACTAAGTCTGTCTCTGATAATTTGTTTGATTTTGATCCTGAAAATGATAGGACTGTGCATTCATTGATAAGAGCTCATAAGCTTAGTCAAGTAATTGATTCCTCATTTCATTCTGATACTGCATCTGTCACTGAATCTGTCACTGCATCTGAGAATTTAAGTGATATTGTCACCATGGCTGATAACATGCATAATAGGACTCTTAAAGAGCTTGCTGCCCCTGATGTTACTTATCAACCATTATGCATTCACTATCCTGAGATTGATGCTGACTTTGAGCTAAATTCTGGACTAATCTATTTGTTGCCTAAGTTTCATGGACTTGCAGGTGAGGATCCTCATAAGCATCTCAAGGAATTCCATGTTGTGTGCTCAACCATGAGACCTCAAGGCATCCATGAAGAACACATTAAGCTGAGGGCATTTCCCTTCTCTCTTGCTGATGCAGCCAAGGACTGGCTTTACTATCTCTCACCTGGTTCCGTGACTTCCTGGTATGATATGAAGAGGCTATTTCTAGAGAAATTTTTCACTGCCTCCAGAGCTGCTGCAATTCAGAAAGACATTTGTGGCATCAGGTAGATTTCTGGTGAAACCTTGCATGAATACTGGGAGAGGTTCAAGAAGTTATGTTTAAGTTATCCACATCACCAAATCAGTGATCAATTGTTGATCCAATACTTTTATGAGGGACTGATGCTAATGGAGAAAAGCATGATTGATGCTGCTAGTGGAGGGGCTTTGGTGTATAAGACCCCTGCTGCTGCCAGAGACTTAATAGCAAATATGGCAGACAACACTCAGCAGTTTGGAACTCGAATGATCACCTCAACCAGAGAAGTCAATGAGCTTCAAGTGTCTCATGTAGATCAACAGAGAATGGAACACAGATTGGATGAGTTGACATCTTGGTGAGGCAGCTAGCAGTGGCACATCAACCATCAATGCAAATGGTTACCACTGCTTGTGGAATTTGTTCTTGTCCATCCTATCCAACTGATGCTTACCCAACCTTTCAAGAAGAGAATTCTGGCAACCAAGCCTACCCTGTTGCTACAGTAGGCATTTTTCCTAGTAGACCCCAATACCAGCAGCCCTAACAACCCAGATATGATCCATTTATGAGTACTTATAATCCTGGCTGGAGAGACTATCTCAACTTCAGATATGAGAATTCTAGACAGCAACAACAGCGTACCAACAACAGCAGCAACAACAACAGTTTCAATACCAGGCTGCAGGCCCTAGCAACAAGTACCAACCACCTGCATTCAGTAAGCACAACCTGTGCTACCACCCATGCAGCAGCCCCTCCAGCTACCTAGTCTAGTAGCCTTTCCAGCCGAGCCATCCTTGGAAGACGTAATGAAATAGATGGCCTCAACTAACATTCAGTTTCAATAGAATGTCAATGCCACCATTCAGAATTTACATACTCAGATTGGGCAGTTGGCAACCACTGTGAGTGAGCTGAAAAGTCAAGGGTCGAGCCAACTTCCTTCCCAGACAACTCCTAATCCAAATGTGAGTGCCATTATGTTGAGGTCTGGTAAGTCTGTACCAGCACCAACTGAACCTCAACCTACAAGTGAGCAACAATCAGCAGAGAAAGCAGATAAATCAGTTTCTGAGGATAAGAAGAAATCTGTAGTTGTTGATAAGTCACAGCAGCCTGCCATATCCCTTCCTTTCCCACAGAGAGCCCTTCAAACAAAAAAGATAGATGATGCTGAGAAGGATAAAGAGCTTCTTGAGACCTTCAGGAAAGTGGAAGTAAATATTCCATTATTAGATGCAATCAAGCAAATTTCAAAATATGCCAAGTTTCTTAAGGAATTATGCACCCAGAGGAAGAGGCTAACGGGCAATGAGAGAATCAATATGAGCCAAAATGTTTTAGCTCTCATTCAGTCTATGCCTAAAAAATGCAAAGATCCAGGGACTTTTACAATTCTATGTGTTATAGGCAATTACAAATTTGAGCATGCCATGCTAGATTTAGGTGCTTCTATTAATGTAATGCCTATGTCTATTTTTAATTCTCTTGGACTTGGCCCTTTGCATTCTACAGGTGTTGTGATTCAGTTGGCTAACAGAAGTACTGTGCAACCAGCTGGGTTGATTGAAGATGTATTGGTTAAGGTTGATGGCCTGATTTTTCCTACAGATTTTTATATTCTAGAGATGGAAGGGGAGTCACCATCCAGCAAGGCCCTACTCATTTTAGGGAGGCCATTCCTCAAAACAGTAAGGACTAAAATAGATGTGTATGCAGGAACTCTATCCATGGAGTTTGGAGACTCAATTATTCAATTTAACATTTTTTATGCTATGAAGCATCCCATGGAGGGGCATTCTATTTTTCATATTGATATACTTGTTGATTTAGTTGAGTGTAAGGAAACTGCTGATCAATTGTGTACTGAATTTCCTGACTTTATTGGTTTTAATAATTCTATCCATTGCCACTCATGTACTGATTATGATGGAGATATGATATGTACTATTTGTGCTGAAATTTCTGCATTCCTGCGAGCTAATGATTTTGTTTACCCAGGAACTGATCATAATAGTTCTATCAGCAATGTTCTTGATGCAGTTGTAGACTCTGAAACACAAGGGGAGATGGCGTTAAAGGCTATTGACGAATATTTAGAGAAGGGAAAAGAGCACCAGATGGTGGTCATTACTGGAGTGGATTTTGTTTTTGGGCTATGGTCCAATATAAACAAGAAAAATGAAGTTGATGAAGCAAACACATTGCATTCTAGTGATGAAGCCACGAAAATTAAAGAAGGTCAATAGGATCCCGATGGATGCTCTCATGATGCTTCTAGCATAAGTTGGTCATTCCACTTCAAGCAATGGGACCCTGGTGGAAGTCTACCCTACTTGATCAGGTTGTTTCTTTCCCTTTTCTCTTATTTTGTTTGTCTCATATTTATTGATGCTATTGATGGTTTGCTACTTATTTTTGGGCTTTATATTGAGGATAATGCAAATTTTAAGTGTGGGGGAGAGATTTAGCATGTTGTCCGCTATTTTTCTGTTTTCTTTGTTTCTGTTTTGCTGTTTTTAATTTTTGTTTTCTATAAATAAATCAATAAAAAATTGATGATGTTTTGAGATTTGTGATGTTTATGAATTTGAAGCAATTGAAATTCAAGGTCATTGCATGATTGAATAAATTTTCTTCCTTCTTGAAACTGATTTGCTTGGTAGTACAATTTTCATGGGTTGAATTGAGTGAAATACTTACCTTGTAAACACTTAAGGGTTGAGAATGTATCTTGTGAGGGTCTATCATTCTTGATTCATGTTTTTCAATTTGAAGCTACCTTGCTTGTTGGTTTGAGTTATGAAGAAATGTTAACCTATAAATGTTTTAATCCCTTGAACCTTTGGTTGTTCTTCTTACTGTTACCAAGTGGCTTTAATACTCAAGAGGGAGGTGAATTGAGTTTATAAGACAAGTTCGCAATTCTTTCACAAAACACTTGACTATTGAATTTTGTTGAAGCTATTGATTATTTGAAATGAATGAATTTATAAGAACAATAGATGTTGCTTAATAACCAACCAAGAGAGAAGTAATCAAGTAAAAATATAAGCAATGCATAAATATATAAAGAGAAGGGTATAGAGAATCAAACACAATAATTTATCCTAGTTCAGCCACCAATCCACTTGTGACCTACGTCCAGTCCTCAAGCAACCACTCGAGATTTTCTACTATATCTTCAAGCTTCAATAGGTGCTTGACTACCTTTACAAACTTAAGCACTCAACTCCTTGGAATGCCTCACCCTTGAGCTTGAGTCTCTTCAAACAAAGGGATGCCTCACCCTTTACAAAATGGAGGGATACCTCACCCTCTCTTACAAAACAATCAAGGTTGATATAAAGAAACTCTCAATAGAGTAAATGATACAAATTGAAGCTCTTAGAATGCTCTCAAAAGATGTCTCAAGTTTTTCACAAAAACAGAGTAAGAAATGGATTCAAAGATTAATTCACGTTTGGGTGTGATACTAAGATGTTTCAGGTTCAAGAACAACCATCAATGATGCCCCAACTACTATATTTAAAGAGATATGCAGTTAAAGAGCCATTGGGGGTGATTAAAGCCAAGCTTTTAATGCACCTAATATAGCCGTTGGGCATGTCAGAACACTGGTAATCGATTACAGGGTTTTGGTAATCGATTACATGGAAGATAGAACGTGTTCTTGGCTTTCTGGGCTTGTGGTAATCGATTACATGACTTGTGTAATCGATTACACGCCCTCTGACTTGATGGTAATCGATTACAATATTGATGTAGTCGATTACATGGCCCTTTGAACGTGTTCTTGCCTTTTTGGGCATATGGTAATCGATTACCAACTAGTGTGTAATCAATTACACACCCTCTGACTTCTGGTAATCGATTACATGGATGATGTAATCGATTACAAGGCTTCTATTTAGCTTGTAATTGATTACCACATATATGTAATCGATTACATTACACTTTAAACTCATTTTTCAAGCCTGAAAGAGGATTCATGTCATTCCTAACTTTAGAAAACATGGATTTGAACAATATTGAACTTTGTTTGGCATGATCCAAGATTAAAGACAACCTCTTTTTAGAAAGTGATCTTTGAAAAACATATTGATTAAAATCATATTTGAAAAACCATTTGAGATATCTTGAGAGCATTTAACATTGATGTTCTAATGCTTATATCTAAACCTCTTGATTTCTTCATTTGATCTTGGTTTTCTCTTTTGCTCTTGATCTTCATCTTTGTCTTTGTTATCATCAAAAACCAATTGACATGCTTCAAGACACATGCATTCACATTCTCCCCCTTTTTGATGATGACAAACTGAACATTAAAAGGAAGAGAAACAATTGCATATATGTATATGTATATTAGAGATTTAAGCGCAACTCTCCCCCGTAATGTATGCACAATATAGGGTTAGTGATATATTCATGTGAAAGCTTAAATCAAACTCCCCCGTACTTATGCAAGTCACTAATCTCTCCCCCGTTGGCATTATTAAAAACACATTAGCATTTAGTCAAAATTTTGGCAGCATTTCCGCTGATTTTCATGATTTCCCAAAATTTCAAACAGCAGAAAACCAATGCAATCCAGGCAATTAGAGTATGAGTAGTTCATAACCAGTCAGATAAGTATCCAAATTCATATTAGAATCAATATACTTAGTAATCACATCAAGAGGATCCAATAAAAACAATAAACATCAAACAATACCAACTGATTTTATATATATTGTTTCAATGTCATTTACAACCAAATAACAGAGAAATATAAAGAAAATATCATGGCAATGGTCCATGATCACTATCAGTGGCCTCACTATCATTGTCCACATCCGCAGTAATGTCTCCAAGGTCTACATCAACATCTCCAGGTTCAAGATCGTCCTTGGAGCCAAGGAGCTCCTCATCATCAGCAGGAACTCCAGCGGGAGTGGCAGAGAGATCAGTAAATGATAGTGGAGCAGGTGGGGTAGAGGAGCTGGCAAGTGCAGCAGTATCTCTCGGTGCAGTGTGTCTGGGGCCCTCCAGAAGTGAACGAATAGCAGCAAGCTCCTGATCGGAGTAGTCCATTCTCAGCTCAAGGTGATCCACCTTTTGCTAAATTCGATCCATCCGGGTTTCCACGGTAGTTGCCAAACTTCACATTTCTTGAAATAGGAGATCCAATGTGGCTGAAGCTGGTGGAGCTGGTGCAGGCTGCTGGTCCTCATCCTCATCATCACTCTCCAGACCATGAGGGATATGCTCGTAGCTGCCATGGGCTAGATAGTACCATCGCCCATCGACCTTACTCAGCTGAAACTTCTTCACAGTGTGTAGACCAATGGATTGTGGGCCCTTGGAGCTGGTATCCTTGGATTTCTTAGCCAAGGAGATGTGACAATGCTCCAGGATAGCAGTCACCAACATGGCATAGGAAAAAGCAGAGTTCTTCTTCTTTTTCACATCCAGCATGTGCTGAATGATATAGTTGGCCCAGTTGATTGGCCTGCCTGTGGTCATGGCCCACAAGACCACCACGTCATCTCGCAATACTTGGGAATAATTCCCGCCTCTGGGAATTAACCCTCGAACAACCAAATAATGGAGTACCCTGTTCTCCATTGTCAGGCCAGTGGCTATCACTCTTTTGTTATTCCTTGGAAGCACGTAACCAGAGCGAATCAGGAATGTCAGAGCGCTCTTGTATTCAAACTCAGCTCCCCAAGCATTTTCATTTCCATAAAAGCTTATCCCAGCATATGTTAGCTTGGTCAACCTACACCATTCTTCCCGAGAGATTTTAATCTGAGTTTTCCTCACTTCAAAGATCAGGCAATGATCTTCATACCTTAAGTTAGCATAAAACACACGAACCAAGTTGGGATAAATGGCCTTTTGGATGTTGAAGAACCCAAGTAAACCCAACCTCTCAATCAACTGAAACCTCTCCAAGGGTTCACTAGTGCAAAAGGACTGAGTGAGATACCTTGGTGAGATTAGCTTCCTCAGTTGGAAGTTCTTCCGAAAAAGCTCAGCCTTCTTGGTGGTTGAGAAGTGCCTCGTGAGGTCCAACCCGGAGATGTTACGTGGAGGAGCACTGGAGGATTCTCCAATAGTGGCCCCTATTCTTGTACGTTTAGCACGTTAGATTTGGTCATCCATTGATGATTAGAGGTGTATGGGTGAGTATTTGAAGGTGTGTGGGTGGTGTTTGAAGGTGTGAGGCTCGTAGGGGATGAAGGGGAGAAGAACAAAGGAGTGGGTGAATGGTTGGGTGAGAGTGGGGTGGGTTTGGATGAGATTTGATGGTTGGGTTGTGTTAGGAGAGGGATTTCAAGTGAGAAGGAGGTGAAATGAAAGGATTTGGTGGAGTATGGAGTGAGAATGAGGGTTTTTGGAGGAGAAGGCTTCGTGGGAGCAGAGGAGAAGAAAGGAGAAGTTTCAGAATGAGTGACCTTTCGCGCATCAGAAAAACTTTTAAAACCCTTTTGTAATCGATTACATGGGTTGTGTAATCGATTACCAGATTTCTGTTTTCCCCTGTAATCGATTACCAGTTTAGTGTAATCGATTACTAGCTTTCTGTTTGCCCCTGTAATTGATTACTGGTTCAGTGTAATCGATTACCAGCTTTCTGTTTGCCCCTGTAATCGATTACCAGTTCAGTGTAATCGATTACCAGCTTTCTCGGATCCTTGTAATCAATCACATGATTTGTGTAATCGATTACCTGAGTTCTAGGTTCATTGTAACTGATTACCAATGTGGTGTAATCGATTACTTGCTTGATAGAACCTTTGTAATCGATTACAAAGGTCCTATAGTCGATTACCAGCCTACTAAAACTCAGATTTTACATTTCAAACAGTTAAGGATCAATTTTAAACCTTTTAAAATAGTTCCAAAGCTTATCAAATCAATTCCAAACCTCATACAAGTAGATAATCCAATCAGATTGTGATCCAAAGCACATAATTTTGCAAAATTGCTACTTTTACCAAGAGTTACCCTATTTGGATGGATTTGTGAGATTTGTGAGCTTCTTAGAGATCTTAGACATGAGGAAGCACCTGCAAAACAACTTAGGGGGAATCTCCGACGCTCAAGTTAGTATTGGATTAAAAAATCAAAAATTATGCAGCAAAAGGACATGATTATGCAGAAAAATGTATGTTTATGCAGCAAAACAATGTATTTATGTAGCAATTAGCCCATGCATGAGTGATCTAATATGCCAAGTTCATTTCTTATATAATAGAAGGCTTCTTTTGCCAAAGGTTTAGTGAAAATATCTGCTAGTTGCTTAGTGGTTTTCACAAATTCAAGCATACAATCATCCTTTTGAACATGATCTCTTATGAAGTGATGACTTATTTCAATATGCTTTGTTCTTGAGTGTAAAACAGGATTTTTAGACAAGTTGATTGCACTAGTGTTATCACATCTTATGGGGATGTGATCTAGCTCAAGACCATAGTCTAGAAGTTGTTGCTTCATCCAAAGAATTTGAGCACAACAACTTCCAGCTGTAACATATTGAGCTTCAGCTATTGACAATATCACACTATTTTGCTTCTTGCTATGCCAAGAAACTAATGAGCTTCCAAGCAAGTGGCATGTCCCACTAGTACTCTTCCTATCCATTTTGCACCCAGCAAAATCAGAATCGGAATAACCAATTAGGCTACATGAAGCATCTTTAGGGTACCACAATCCCATTTGTGAAGTGCCTATTGTAACACCCACCGTAGGATGTCACATTTATGTTACTTTAATTACCCAAATACCCTCAAAAGTCATAAAGTGTGATATTGTGATAAAAATATGAGTTGTAAATTTTTTTTTTTAACAATAACAATAAAATAAACTTAGCGGAAAATAAAACTATGATACAACAATCTCACACATAAATTACATCATATACATATTTCACGTGTCTTTGTCGAGGTTTATTTATTACAAACCATTTATTGAAACAATAAACACACTTAAATAATTACAGACATAACTTATATCGAGTTCACACTCGCCCAAGCTTAACTAAGGAAGACCCCTCGAGACGGGTCCTCCTCGGGTTCCTCGGCGGTAGGAATCCATTGTGACGATTAGCCCTACGGGCGGTGTCGGGCGATGACACTAATTTGATTTCCGTTGGGACATAATTTCTAGTGTCCCAATGTCGCCCGATATGCAACGGAAATTCAACATGAACAAAATCGTCACACGTAAAAACGGATCCCCACGATATTGCCTACTAATACTATGGTCAGGTACCCCTCATAAATAAGTCCTCGCTCATCCGGACTTGTCCTCACTCTCTAGCTCCTCTATGAAAGCGTAAACGTACATATCCGAAGAAACTAGCTCCCGATGACATGTTGTCGAACTCTGCGGTTCTGATGTGAGAAGTAATTCCTCTTCTCCTTCTAGTACTTAGTATCTTTCTCAACGTCTTCACCCAATATAAATACAATAAACAGATATACATACAAAGAGGTGAGATCACCTACACCAATACCAAATGCATGATAGCACGGAGATAATACGAGTAAAAGATATTATGCAAAAATATCATATCATGATCACAATTATGGCATCATCATAGTGTAAAAATAATTACCATCATGCCATCATCCTTTGTTCAAACCACAATTAATTACAAGTAATACTACCACATATGTATATGTTAAATTCATGCATGTGAACATAGACTCAATGTCCTACTCCATGGAGCTAATACTCAAGTCGGAGAAATTGATCGAAAAGATCTCGGTATCTCGTGCCTCGACCAAGTGCTATAATTATATCTTGCACATCTAGCACATACACGACAGGTCTTTGTCGGATCTCGATTAAGAATAGTGTCTCGGTCAAGGATCATCGGTGTGTTGCATCGGTCTAACTCACGGTGCGAGAAGAGCTACCAACCGCCCATTGCGAGCAACCCGCACCCCGATGCCCCCAAGGTCAACTAGTGACCTACACTACGCATATCGCACCCACTCAAGAGGTGTACGTTTCTCCTAGGCAATTAGCCATATTCAAATCCGTTGGACCATTTTCAATGCATGTGTAATGCACCAATTACCAACCAAAGGTAAATCACATAATTTCTCATTCCATTCGAGATCATCGTTTTTCGTTCGTAAAATGGATTAATGCCAATTGCAAACTTCTCAATTTCTTGTACAAGTATTCATATACTACTTTTAAGCGTATGATTTTATGTATAATTAAGATTAAATCACATTATTGTGTTTTTCTCATTCGCAAAATATTTTTGTTACGTTTTTACGTACAGTAATGATTTGTAACATTTTCTGTTATGTTTAAAAATCGCAAAACTATTTTCTACTATATTCTAAATTGCGTAAAAATGATCTTTTATTTTTAAAATGTATAGCATTGTTTCCACAATATTTAGATCGTGTAAAATATTTAAACGCGTTACAAATCGCGTAGGAATAATTTAACGTTTTTTTTAAATCGCGTAACTTAAAAATTACGTTTTTGAGTTACGTAAATCGCTTTTTCACCATTTTCACCCTTCACAAAATATTTCTTAACTTTAAAAATATTATTTTGAACATTTCCCATAAAAATATAATTTCTTACGTTATTCTCTTTCTATTCTAAATCAAAAATCCCTTCCGTACTATATTTTCTAAAAATCACTTTTTATTGATTTAATCTTACCAAATCATATTTAATTGATTTAATTACTATTTAAATTTCCTAACATTTTTCAAAACCCAATACTTAAATTCTAACGTTAGAAATTTTAAGTTACAACGTTTCCTTTTATATTTCTAAATCATTTCTAAAAAATTAATTCTTCTTAAGATAATTTAAAGTTCAACACTTAAATTCCTTTCCAAAATCCTTATTTGAAAATTCTTATATTTTGTTGCATCAAAACATTTTTTTTCTAAATTATCAAAACCTTATAGATGGTCATTGGAACCATGAAATATTTTTCTTCTAACTTAAACAAATTTCATTCTTGTTTCTACACAAAATAAATTCATGAAAATACTACTTAAAAAGCTAGTGTACACTCATTTTAGAAAACAAACCCTCTTGTTTATTTTCTTTACTTCTCTAATCTTTCAATTTTACCATTTATGAAAATATCATTTTTGTGAACACTAATTTAATTGGTGTCTTGGCTGAAATTTATTTAGTTCAAGGACTAAAAATCAACTTCATTGTTCTTAAATTTCAATAAAAACCCTAAACTTGGAAGCTCAAAACCGTGACCTCCTCCATGGCCTTTGGAGCCAAAATTTTGTTTATTTCAACATATATCATCATGCTTCCATCATAATATATTCAACATATATCATCATGCAAATTTTAAGCATACCATCTAAACAAATAAAAATTATACTAAGCATGCATACACAAGTAAATCATGCAAAGCATATCAAACATATCAAGCATAGGCAAAAATAATTTAAAACACATAACACACACACAAATTATTACATGACCATGGATAGGAATCCTCACATGGATTCACCATCCATCAAATATAAAACCTTCCTCACCACCATGCTTGGTTGGTGAGATGAATCTCCTCTTACCTCTTGAAGAACCACCAAAGAGCTTGTTGCTTTGTCTTTGGAGCAAGATCTCCACCAATACAAGTTCTTAAACATGAAACAAATACAAGAAAATTAGTATATCAAGCTTGAACAAGAAGAACCATGGATCAAACATGGTTTAGAACATGAAAAAGAAAAGAATAAATGAAGTTTTCTTACACTTCACCAACAAAAGCTCTAGAACTTGATCTTGGTAAAAGTCCTTCAAAATGGAAGAATTAGAACTTGGTGTGAACTACAAAGGTTCTTAGAATGATGAAAGGATTCAAGAAACTAGGTTGTATGAAATTAAAAAGTGATGGAAGAGGTGCTTGGAGTGCTTGGCCGAATGGTATGTTTTTAGGAGAGAAATGGAGTTTTTCTTGGTTTGGTTTCTTTGAAGTTGAAATGATAAAGTGAAGAGTGATAAATGAAATATGGAGTGGTCTTCAAATTGGCATTGCCGTAGCATTGCCTTAGAGAAACACAAAGTGGAATTTGAAGAAAACATAGCATTTATGATCAATAGATTTTGTCTTAACACTTGGCAATTTTCCTTAACCTTTTCTATCCTTTTTCTTTGGCCTAAAAAGCCTATTCTATCTTGGTCTCCTTCATCCTTGCTCTCCAAACCGTCCCCCCCCTCTTCATGCATGCAAAATATGACAAATTAATATCCATTTTTGTTTTTAGTCATTTTAGTTATTAATTTAAAGCATTATAGGTAAAATAGGTATTAATTAAAAGTAGTTTCAGGTAGAAGATTTCTTGGACCATTGGATCACTTCACTTTAAACCCCATCCCTTAGATGTGTCTCCAAAAATGAAGGGTCAAGATTACACCTTCAAACTTTACATCCAAGGGTCCAAAATGGTTGTAATCATTTTTGATGACTAAATCTCCACCATTGATCTAAATCCAAATCCAATGGTCATTAATGATCCATTTTCCACCATTGATTAAATTTACATCCAAGGGTTGATAATGGTCATAGCCATTTAGAAGATTAAATCCCTACCCTTGATTTAATTTCAATCCAACGGTTATAATTGATCCTATTTACTTTTAAGATCAAATCTCCACCGTTAATTAAATCAAGGCGAATGTCTAAGCGTAATTGAATTAATAGTGGATATCCAAACCACTAATGTTATCTTAATAATATTTTAATAATATAGAATTTTATTTTTATCCATTATAACCTCAAAAGTATAATTCAATGTATTTTTATCGTCGATAATTAAATACAAGACAAAATACTGATAAAGAAATTTTTAAAAGCAAGTTTCCTGATTCGGGTTTAGTAAGATCCCTGTCTCCGCTTCTAAACAAGTACAAATTTTCTACACGTAGAAAAATTTTTCATTTTGCGGGACCCACCTGGGCCCATTTGAGCCACAATAACTTCCACGGGCCCACATATACCTCGTGGGGCCCACAAACAAGTAAAAATTCCAAAATCACACATAAAATCATAAAAATTACAAAACTCACAAATATCAAATCAGATTACGTAAATTAATTAAGACTAAACAAGTAAAAATTAATTTACGTAGATTTTTCCTACCGAAAATTATTATTTTTTGCACTGGAACAAATTACTCAAACGATCAAATATTGGAATATTCAAAATAGCTTTACAGTACACAGAAATCACTAAACAGTAGAATTCTATCAACTGTCAAGATTATTGTTTAATACATAGGAAGTTTGGGGTGTTACACCTATTAGATATTTCATAATTCGTTTTATAGCACTTAGGTGTGATTCTTTAGGATTTGCTTGAAATCTAGCACACATGCATACACTAAACATGATATCCGGTCTACTTGCGGTAAGATAAAGGAGTGAGCCAATTATACCTCTATACTTAGTGATTTTTACCGATTTACCTCATTCATCCTTGTCCAAGTAACATGAAGTTCCCATTGGTGTAGCCATTTGCTTGGCTCCTTCCATTCCAAACTTCGTGAGCAACTCCTTGCAATATTTGGATTGACTTATGAAAGTCCTATCCCTTGTTTGCTTGATTTGAAGGCCAAGGAAGAAGTTAAGCTCACCCATCATGGACATCTCAAACTCACTTTGCATAACATTGGCAAATTCTTTACAAAGAGAGTCATTAGTAGCACCAAATATAATGTCATCAATATATATTTGAACAAGTAGAATATCATGTTTTTTATGCTTGATGAAGAGAGTGGTGTCAACCTTTCCCCTAAAGAAGTCATTTTCCAAAAGGAATTCAACCTTTCATACTAAGCTCTAGGAGCTTGTTTCAAGCCATACAATGGCTTTTTAAGTTTAAAAACGTGGTTGGACAGTTCAAAGTTTTCAAAACCAGGAGGTTGATCCACATACACTTCCTCTTGGATAAAACTATTTAAAAAGGCACTTTTGACATCCATTTGAAAAAGTTTAAAATCCATGATGCAAGCATATGCAAGTAACATTCTAATGGCTTCTAGTCTAGCTATGGGAGCATACATTTCTTTATAATCTATACCTTCTTCTTGATTATAACCCTTAGCTATAAGCCTAGTTTTGTTTCTTATTATTAAGTCTATTTCATCAAGTTTGTTCCTAAAAACCCATTTGGTGCCAATTATTGGATGATCATTGGGCCTTGGAACTAATTCCCAAACTTGATTCCTCTCAAATTGGTTTAGTTCATCTTGCATGACCAAGATCCAATGTTCATCATTAATGCATCATTTATGTTTTTAGGTTTAACTTGAGAAACAAAAGCCATATGATTACATGCATCTCTAAGAGAGTTACGAGTGATTACCCCTTTTGATACATCACCTATCACTTTGTCAAGAGGATGATATCTTGATGTTCTCCATTCCTTAGGAAGATCCATGATTTGAGAGTCCTCTTGTCTTGGAGAATCATATGGGCTTTCTTCTTGCTTCATGACTCATTTTTCTTGATTTTCTAGGTGAGTTCTAACAAGGATTTCTGCAACATCATCAACAAGCTCCTTTCTTGACTCGTTTGGGTTAGTTTCATCAAATGCAACATGTATGGACTCTTCTATGGTCATAGTTCGTTTGTTATAAATCCTAAAGGCCTTACTATGTATAAAATAACTAAGAAATATTCCCTCATCAGATTTTGCATCAAACTTCCCCAAGTTATCCTTTCCATTATTTAAAACAAAGCATTTACATCCAAAAACATGAAAGTGTGAGACATTTGATTTCTTTTCTTTGTATAATTCATAGGGGTTTTCTTTAAAATTGGCCTTATTAGAGCCCTATTCATAACGTAACAAGCGGTATTAACTGCATCCGCCCAAAAATACTTAGGAAGATTGGCCTCATTGAGCATAGTTCTTGCCATTTCTTCTAAAGACCGATTTTTTCTTTCTACAACACCATTTTGTTGTGGTGTTCTAGGGGCTGAAAAATTATGCTCAATGCCATGTTCATCACAAAAGGTTTCAAATTCATGATTTTCAAATTCACTACCATGATCACTTCTTATGGATGCAATACAAAAACCTTTTTCATTTTGGATAACTTTAGCTAGCTTTTTGAATGATTGAGAAGCCTCATTTTTGTGAGATAAAAACAATGTCCATGTAAACCTAGAAAAATCATCCACAATCACTAAGGCATAGTAATTCCCACCTAAGCTCATAGTTCTAGAAGGACCAAAAAGATTAATGTGCAAAAGTTATAGAGGTCTAGAAGTTGAAACCACATTTTTAGCTTTAAAAGAGACCTTTACTTGTTTTCCCTTTTGACATGCCTCACAAAGTTTATCTTTTTCAAATTTGAGCTTTGGAATACCAATTACTAGTTCTTTAGAAACTAATTTGTTTAAATGATCCATGTGAATGTGAGCGATTCTTCTATGCCATAACCATGAATCATTTTCTCTAGTCATAAAGCATTTCGCATCATTTGAGGAAATGTCATCAAGGCTAATCATATATATGTTATTGACCATATGACCAACAAACTTAACATGCTTATCATCCTTACCCTCAATTATGCAATAATTTGAATCAAATATTACTCTATTCCCCTTATCACACAATTGACTAATGCTAAGCAAGTTATGTTTAAGTCCTTCAATAAGTAAAACATTATCAATGGATGAGGAAGGAATCTTACCAACTTTACCGACTCCAAGGATCTTTCCTTTGTTGTTGTCACCATAAGTTACATGTCCACTCTTCTTAGGAGCAAAGAAGGAGAACTTGGAGCCATCACCGGTCATGTGCTTGGAGCATCCACTATCAAGATACCAACTTGAACTTTTGGACTTCAAGCACACCTACAACACACATTCAAGTTTTAACATTTAGTCCCCAAAATGTCTTGGGTCCTTGTGTGTTTGAAATAGGTACGGTGCCCTTAGGAACCCAAACCATTTTAGTTCCTACTTTGGTGTTTCTTTTCTTTCTAGCATTACATATAGATGCACTATGTCCTTTCTTTCCATAATGAAAGCATTTGATAAAGGGGGTACTTGATGTTCTAGATGGAACAAAGAAATTATTGTAAGATTTTTTATGGTTATTTGGATTATATCCCAAACCGGCTTTTTGAAAAACACACCTTTGTTTCCCTAGTAACATATTCAAATTATCCCTTCCCAAAGTAAATTTTGCAAGAGTATTTTTCAAGTCCTCAATTTCAATTTCATATTCTTTACATGAAGAACAAGATAAGGGTGTGGGTGCATTTTCATGTGAAGAACAAATCATGTATGATGAGTTAGTATCAATAAGTCCTAGAGTCTCATTTTCAACTTTGAGTTCTTCAATCTCCTTAGTTAAAATAGAATTTTGTTAGTCATTAAGGAGATTGTTTTGTTAGAAGTTAAAACCATTTTAGTAAGTCTCATGGATTCATCATACAATTCTTGAAAGGCATCTTGCAATTCACTATATGAAGGAGAAAGTTCAAGATTAGTAGAGGTTACCTCGGTTTCACTTTCTTCTTCTTCTTCTCCATTTGCCATAAGGCAAAGATGGGCTTCCTCATCTTCCAAATCATCGGTGGAATCCATATCGTTATCTTCCTATGCAATGTATGCTCTTCTCCCTTTTCGTTCCTTGAAAGGCTTCTTTTCAAATTTGTCCATCTTCTTTTGATAAACCGGACATTCCATCTTCATGTGCCCCGATTTTCCACATTCATAGCAAGTTGGAGTGGATGAAGTTCCTTCTCCCTTTTGATATGACTTCTTAGGAGGAAAATAAGGTCTTCTTTGATTTCCTTTCTTCTTGAGAAACCTTCCAAACTTCTTCACTAGGAGACTACAATTTTCTTTATTCATCTCAATATTGTCAAAATCATTTCCATCATCTTCATCTTCTTATTCAATTGAGGAGGAAGTGGCTTTGAGAGCAATCCCCTTTTTCTTCTTATCTTGCTTCTCATTTTGATTTAGTTGATTTAGCTCCAACTAATGCTCTTGAAGCTTTCCAAAGAGGGTGGCCAAGGTCATTGTAACAAGATTTCTTGACTCCAATATGGTCGTCACTTTGGGTTGCCAACTCCTGCTCAAGCATCTCAAAACTTTGTTAATAAGATCTTCATTGGCAAAAGTTTTTTCCAATAAAGCAAGATGATTAACTATATGAGTAAAACGTTTTTGCATTTCTTGAATGCTTTCTCCTTGATTCATTCTAAACAATTCATATTCATGGGTGAGTGTATTAATTCTAGATCTTTTTACCTCACTTGTACCTTCATGGGTTACTTGCAATGTGTCCCACATTTCTTGAGCGGTCTTACAATTTGACACTCTAAAGAATTCATCATACCCCAAAGAAGTGGTGATGATGTTCTTAGCTCTCAAATTGTATTGAACCTTTTTCTTGTCATCATTGGTCCATTCACTTCTTAGTGTATTTGTTTTAACACCATCAACTAGACGTGTGGGGATAAAAGGACCATTTTCAATGGCATCTCACAGATCAATATCAATAGCTTCAATAAAAATCTTCATCCTTCCTTTTCAATATGCATAATCATCCCCATTGAAAAAGGGAGGCCTATTTATAGAAGAACCTTCATTAAAAAAACTATTTGAAGTCATCTTTACTCTTGAAGCGGCTAAGCTCTTTATACAAGAGTCTAGCTCTGATACCACTTGTTACCAAGTGGCTTCAATACTCGAGGGAGGGTGAATTGAGTTTATAAGACAAGTTCGCAATTATTTCGCAAAACACTTGACTATTGAATTTCGTTGAAGCTATTGATTATTTGAAATGAATGAATTGATAAGAACAATAGATACTGCTTAATAACCAACCAAGAGAGAAGTAATCAAGTAAGAATATAAGCAATGCACAAATATATAAAAAGAATGGTATAGAGAATCAAACACAATAATTTATCCTAGTTTGGCCACCAATCCACTTGTGACCTATGTCCAGTCCTCAAGCAACCACTCGAGATTTTTCACTATATCTTCAAGCTTCAATAGGTGCTTGACTACCTTTACAAACTTGAGCACTCAACTCCTTGGGATGCCTCACCCTTGAGCTTGAGTCTCTTCAAACAAAGGGATGCCTCACCCTTTACAAAATGGAGGGATACCTCACCCTCTCTCTTACAAAACAATCAAGGTTGATATAAAGAAACTCTCACTAGAGTAAATGATACAAATTGAAGCTCTTAGAATGCTCTCAAAAGATGTCTCAAGTTTTTCACAAAAACAGAGTAGGAAATGGATTCAAAGATTGATTCACGTTTTGGTGTGATACTAAGATGTTTCAGGTTCAAGAACAACCATCAGTGATGCCCCAACTACTGTATTTAAAGAGATATGCAGTTAAAGAGCCATTAGGGGTAATTAAAACCAAGCATTTAATGCACCTAATATAGTCGTTGGGCATGTTAGAACATTGGTAATCGATTACAGGGTTTTGGTAATCAATTACATAGAAGATAGAACGTGTTCTTTATTTTCTGGGCTTGTGGTAATCGATTACATGACTTGTGTAATCGATTACATGCCCTCTGACTTGATGGTAATCGATTACAATATTGATGTAATAGATTACATGGCCCTTTGAATGTGTTCTTGCCTTTCTGGGCATATGGTAATTGATTACTAACTGGTGTGTAATCGATTACACACCCTCTGACTTTCTAGTAATCTATTACATGGATGATGTAATCGATTACAAGGCTTCTATTTAGCTTGTAATTGATTACCACACATGTGTAATCGATTACATTACACTTTAAACTCATTTTTCAAGCCTGAAAGATGATTCATGTCATTCCTAACTTTAGAAAACATGGATTTGAACAATATTGAACTTTGTTTGGCATGATCCAAGATTAAATACAACCTCTTTTTAGAAAGTGATCTTTGAAAAATATATTGATTAAAATTATATTTGAAAACCATTTGAGATATCTTGAGAGCATTTAACATTGATGTTCTAATGGCTATATCTAAACCTCTTGATTTCTTCCTTTGATCTTGGTTTTCTCTTTTGCTCTTGATCTTGATCTTTGTCTTTGTTTTCATCAAAAACCAATTGACATGCTTCAAGACACATGCATTCACACTTACTTGTAAACTTTTGCATTCTTGAATGTCATTGGAATTGGAGTTCCTTTTGTTGATCCCTTTGCCCTTGTTTTGGTCTTTTGTGTTTTGTCTAAAAGTGTAAAAAACTAAGTGTGGGGGAATTTGATAATTTCATATTTTATTCATTAATAAACCCTCATGTTTAGTCAATTGCACTCTCCATTTTCTTAATTGATTGAGTTTGGTCATGATTTGTGAGTTTGGGCTCAATTTGGGCCTAATTGAATTTTTCCAACATTATTGGGCTTTGACACTATTTCTGTATTTTGGACATAACTTGAGTTCTAGATATTTGATAATCATGAATTTTGCCTTATAGGAAAGCTAAGAGGAAACTCTACAACTTTGATGTAGAGCTCGAAGTCTCATTCAGATGTCTAGTGGGCCTAATTTTGCATGGAAGTCAGAATACGAGTTCAGAGACCCTTTGATGTTGTTTTGATTATAATTTGAGTTATAAACCTCCAAATTGCATGGGTTTAGGCCCAAATATTCATAACTGGCCCAACTCTATAATTAATGGGTTTTTAATTATGTAAAACCAAAATAGGGGCTAGTTTTAGGGGGTTGCAAGTCAAAAACCAAGGCACCCTTCATTTTGTCATTTTTCTTTCTTCTCTCTAGAACTCTCTTCCTCCTCCTTCTCTCTAATTTTCATTTTCTTCTTCCCTATTCTATTTTTCTGAGTTCTCCCCTTCTCATGGAGGGGTAGAGCCTTTAGATCAATCCAAGAGATTAAACATGCTTGGTTGTTAATCTTGAGATTTCATTTTTAATGTTTAAGTTCATCTATTAATCAAGTTTCTCTTCTTCTTCTCTTTGATAATTCTGGTTGCTTAATTAGAATTTTCATATGTTAATTGCTTAATTACCATGTGCAAAGAGATGAACTCAGAAATTAAACAAGGCATTGAAGGTGTTTGATGAAATGTTTAACTTGGTTGGATCTTGGCTTTTAAGTTGATTTCGGTTTTGATGAGTGCTTAACTTGTCCGATGTTAATTAATTGAAATCTAGAAGCATTTCTAGTAGAAGATCCATGATCATTGAGAGGCTTCCTGATGTGGTCTAAGACCAAGGACTTGATTAATAATTAAATGGACCTTTAGTAATCAAGGATGGATTAAAATTAAGTTTAGACAATTTTCTTGTATTGGTTGCTTTCTTAATTCTGATTAATTCAAATTTTGTTTGCTTAATTCTGTTTGTTAATTCTACTTCTTAATCTCACCTAAACCCCCCCTATTTTAACTTGACTTGATCAAATTGCGTTTTATAATCCTTAAGAGACGATCCGGTGTTACTTCCTATGCTACAAGCTGTAGGCATAACTTGGTTATAATTTTGGTGAGTTCGGCGGTCATCAATTAGCAAAGACCAAAGTTAATGCCTAACTTGAGAGTATTATGAAGGAATGGAATATAGTGATTATGATAAGTGATGGGAATTGTTATTATATGTTTCATTATAAGGAGGTGAATATCTATGATGTATTTAATTGTATAAGGATTTTATAAAGGTCATTAATTGAATCTCTGTTTCAGAAATAGAGAGGACTAGATTTGGTAGATTGCCACATTTCTAACTTATATATATATTTATGTCAAGTTTTAATCAAAGGTTGTGTTTTTTCCCCGAAACAACTGGATTTATTATGATATCACGTTTTTAAAATGCACTACTGAGAATTATTAACTCTCACCCCAATTTTTTTTTATGTTTTTTATGATAATCCAGAGGAAGATCCAAGCAAGCGTAAGAGCAAGGAGTTGAAGACTTAGTTAATTTGTGTATGCAAATATATTTGTTTTGTATTTATATTAATAGTTCTGTAATTAAGTTTATGTAATTAGTTTTATAAAGGTTTGTAATCTTAGACACATCTAGTGGTTGTATGGTAAAGAGCAAGTTTCCTGAGGTGTAAAATGTCTTGCTCTCTTACTTTTATGAAGGCTCTATATAATTACTCGTTAATAGTTATTATATACAAGTTTTTAATTGACGTTTTAAGTTTAAAGTGACATACTTAATTCTATTTACTTAGTATACTTAGGGTATACTACGGTATATAGAATTAGGGTGTTACAGTGGGGAGATGCCTTGAAGATTGTTGCTTATATTTAGAATCATGTGCCAAGTAAATATGCGCTAAAGACTCCATATGAGCTTATGTTGGCCAAAAGACCTATTTTAATGTAATTTCGTGTTTGGGGTTGTAAGACAAAGAAGTGAGACCTTATAACTCACAGTTGAAGAATCTTGATTCGAGAACCATTAATGGTTTCTTTATTACTTTTGTATAGGCTCAAAGGTTCTAGGTTCTTTTATCCCTCTCAAACTACTAGAGTTATTGAGTCCGATCAGACTATCTATTTTGTAGGAGGCTTAGAACAAGATGGAACTCAGGAGTTGCTTGTTGTTGATTTCAAAGAAGAGCATGTTGTCATTCCTACACCTATTGCTTCCTTTTCAGAGATAGTGGCATCCATTTTGATCCATGATGATATTGTTGATATCCTTCAGCAAGTCAAAAATAATGTACAGAATCTAGATGTTATTGTGGCTGCACTTAGAATATTTAAGCGATTTCCAAGATCCATTGAGTCTACTACATTCAGGGGTTATGTTGTGTACTTGTAGGAGCATGAGTTGAACTCAGTTGAGGATTTTGATCCTATTTCTTTTCACGAGGCCATGGCCAGTCCTGATAGTTCACAATAGTTATTGGCTATGGAGGATGAATTGGCTTCTATGAGAAAGAATGGTGTTTGGGAATTAGTTGATTTCCCTGCTGGTTATAAAACTCCTGGTTGTAAATGGGTCTTTAAGACCAAATGTGATGCTAGAAGTGCCAGACTTGTTGATAAGTGATATAACCAGAGGGAAGACATTGATTATAAGGAGACTTTTTCTTCGATCTCCACTAAAGACTCATTTCGTGTTGTGATGATTTTCGTTGCTCATTTCAATTTGGAGCTACATCATATGAATGTTAATGTATTGTAGAATAGTGGGCGCAAATTCATTATTCTTATCTTGTGTGTTGATGATATATTATTGACTAGTAATGATATTGGTTTTTTGTATGAGACTAGGCAGATGTTGACAACATACTTTGGCATAAAAGATCTTGGTGATGCTTGTTTCATTTTAGACGTTGAGATTGATCGTAACAGATTTTGTGTTATTGTTGACTTGTCTCAGAAAAGCTACATTGAAAGAATTCTAAATAGATTCAACATGAAATCTTGTAATTCTTGTAATGCACTCATTCAAAAGGGTGATGGACTTTCTAATGCCTAGTGTCCTCAAAATGGTAAACAAGTTACTAAAATGGATAAGGTCCCATATGCTTTCACTATTGGCAGCCTCATATATGCTTAAGCTTGTACACGTCCTGATATAGCTTATGTTGTAAGTGTACTTGGGAGATACTTGAACAAACTTGGTGTGGCTAATTGGTAGGCTACAAAACGAGTAATGAGGTATCTAAATGTAGCAAAGATCATATGCCAACTTATAGGAGGTTGGATCACCTTGAGGTGATTGGCTATTCTGATTCTGATTATGATGATTGCCTAGATGACCACAAGTCCATGTTAGGGTATATATTTATGTTGGAAGGAGGAGTTGTTTCTTGAAAAAGCGTCAAACAGACACTTACAACTATTTCCACTATGGAGGCAAAATATGTAGCTTGCTATGACGCCACACATTAAACAATATGGTTGAAGAATTTGACTTAGAATTTAGTATTATGGAGAGTATTTTCAAGCCTCTTGCTATATATTGTGATAACTTTGTCATAGTATGCTTCTCTCAAATCAATAAGAGTTCTAAGTGCTCGAAATATTTTGATACAAAGTATATGTTTGTTAAAGAGAAAATTCAGAAGTTTCAGACTCATGTCGAGCATATCCCTACAAAACTTATGGTTGTAGATTCCCTAACAAACTATCAAAGTTTTGTAATCATGTGACCTGTATAAGTATAGTGAGATCTTTTGATGTTTTGGGTTAGTGAGAGATTGTTTTGTAATTTTATATTGACCTTATATTTTGTTTATGTCTCGAGACTTTAGATATTTATGTTGTTGTTGTGATTGCCATATATTATCATTATTTTGTGCAATATTATTTGTTCATATTATAGCATATTGTGAAGACATTTTGGACTCAGTCTCATTTAGTTATTGTGCTTAGATATTTTTTTGAATCTCAAAAAGTATATTGGGTGGATGTTTGAGCCATTTTGTTAGGAATTGCACTTTGATCACATATTGGCATGCAATTTTGTTGTGTTTTCCCATTTACCCATTCACCACATTTTGTTGGGTCATCGGGATATGAGTATCCTACATGTATGATATCAATGTTCCTTCGAGCATGATTTTCTACCATTGTTGAGGTGCTTGTAGTGTCATTTTGGACCAGTAGTTGAAGGTGCTAGCTTGATTTTGAATCTTATTGTAGCCACATGTTGTTTGATTAATCTGAAGAATTGTTTTCTTATTGAAATAAAGTAATATGACTTATGTTATCCAAGTGGGAGAATGTTAAAATAATTTTATGTGGACTAGCATAAATCATATAACAATTTTGTAAAACCTAGATTAATTAGATGTTAAAATTATTAGAGCATGTTATTTAGCTCAAATTATGATCAGTATTATTGTTGGGTTTGTTGTTGTTAAGCACTGCTCATATGTGAGTTTTATTTATGAGTCTTATATATGGGTTTACCATTATGGGTGTAACACCCTAACATGAATTATTGTAAAATAGACAGAATATTTCAAAATAGTTCGCATTAAGCATGTCACCTCTAAAAATGCATAAAATAAAATCTCATAATAACCTGTATAGTCTTTATAGAGAGCCATAAATGATAAAAAGATCATATATACATACAACACTAGCTAACAAGTCATATTGTATACATAAACTTTTACAACCAACCAGAATAGTACAAATATACAATATGATTCAAAAAGAAACAAAGCTGCTAAACTAAGGCTTCTGCTTCTTCTTTTTCTTGCTATTTTTCTTTGGAAGGTCTTCACTTGGATTTACATAGAACACACACAGGTGAGAAATCACAATTTCTCAGTATTCGCATATCAAGACCAGCAGTTAATCATTTACAACAAATAAATCAACTGATCACATAAGTACGTCTTAGTTAAAAGAATATCCAATAATCAACAATACCAAAGAATCGTCCATATAATCCTAAGATACTATCGAACAAGCCTCCAATCAATTGACCGATCAAGCAATGACAACTGTTCATACAATTGTCGACCATGCAATGCTTTATGTTATGAGGTATGTTTATACTCAAACAATGTTCTAGTAACATGATAATGCAAATGTAGGTTTTTAAGTTTTGAAAATACAAGTTACTTACTTATTTTCCAAGAACCTCCATTCCCTTGTATATGCTGAGTAGGATAGGCAATTAAGCCCTGACACTACCTGGTGATGCGTGGACTCGTTCCCCTCACGCAAGTAAGAGTACTAATACCAACTCCATAACACCGGTAACCCTGACCTCTTGAGCCTCCGCTCTGAGAATTTGGATCCAACACCTCATCCTCCGGTCACATGGTTGTGCACACCAATATGGTTATAATACATATGAAATTAGCAAATACCAGGTTTGAAAATCAAAGGTACCAGAACCATCTCAATTCACAATTAAGACAATCACAAGATTCTCATAACCAAGTGACAAAACCAATACTAATACATGTAAGTCCTAGCCTCACTTTTTCAACAAAGTAGTAAGAACCATGTAACTAGCATTCTCATATCTAGAACCTCACATTATCACTTCACAAATGATTTCAAAACAACCTTATGTTGTGTAAGGTCTTAGATACAACCCTAAGGCATTCTAAACTCAAAGATTTGGATAAGGTTTTACAACTTTTTAGATATATGCCAAGTGGTTATTCTCTCCAAGAATTACCTTTATTTGTGCCTCAACACACTTAGGAAAGCATATAAGAGTGATCCAATCACTTAAAAAATCCCAAAACATCAAGAACACATTTCTTCCTAAGTTCTGGTACTCACGCCTAGGCTTGACATTTACACGCTTAGGTGTGACTTATGTCCTGTCTCACGCCTATGCTTGGTTTCACCACGCCTAGGCATGGTGCTCTCTGTCTGGTCTGGACCGAAATTTTATCAGTCCATGCCTAGGCGTGAAAACCCTGCGCTAGGCGTGACCATTCTACAGAAATAGAGCCATTGTTCCATTGGCCATAATACGATATTTGATCACTTCAAATTCATTTTTTTGATGATTTTAAGTCCCAAACAAGTTTACAAACATGATGGAAACATAAAACACTAATTGATTTCATAAAAAATAAATAAAACACTAAATCACTCATCCAAACCCTTAAAATCAATAGTTATAGCATTTTAGGTCCAAATGGAGAATTTTCAGTTTCTAATCCAAACTCTTAGTATGAACAAGTCATAAACCACATTTAAAACTTATCCAAGCAAGAAAATCACTTCAAACACCTCAAGAACTCATTTTGGCATATTAAACCTCAAAAAGCCTAAGCATGGAAAAATGAGAAAGATGAAGTTTCAAGCTCAATAACCCCTACCTTAAACTCCTTAAGCTGTTATGGTGATGGAGATGATGATGGAAATGATCATAAGTCTTCAAGTTTGCCTTTCCTTCTTGATTTCCCCCTCCTTTCCCCTTTTCCTCCTTGTTCTTCTTTCTCTGCTACCTCTATTTTTCGACCGTGGGAGAGAAGTGAGAAACAAGTGAAAAATGAATAAATGAATTAGAAACCAATATAAGGCAATAGATGTGAGAAGCTTGGTCACTTAAGTGACCAAGTGATACTCTCGATCTGCTAAGAATACTTAGATTTTTCCAAATCCAGTTTTCTTAAAGCCAACAAGTTTAAAATAAATCACAAGATTCATCAAAAATCTTGTTGCACCAAAACTATCATTTTCTATATCTGTGACTAGTCATTCCGACATTAAAATACACAACCAATACGTATGTCTAAAAATACCAAACTGACTCCAATTATTCTTAAATTTTAACTACATCACAGAATACACATTTGTGACTTAGAAATAAATTATCCTTATCTATTTTCATTAGCTAAGCCATTTATGCTAATATCCAGGTCATTTTAAGCTACTTTTCACCTTTCTGACTGTAACAAAGTGCCTAAACTAATTCAAATTGTCACAAAATTAAACAAATATGTTAAACAAGTATTAAGCAACCTCTGTAATTATTTACAAGTATAACATATTGAAGAGGATGTTACAATGGATAGGTAAAGGTTTAGCCCATTTTGTTATTTTATATATACATGGAAAAGTCCTTATTCTTACCACCCTAGTGCGACAGTTGCCCCAGTAAAACTAACACATGAGCAAACTACTGTTGAATAGGAATAGCTTCTCGATCAGCCGTTTAAGATCATAATCATGATAGCCTCGTCATCTCTTTTTTAGATATTCCTAATTACTTGAATTTGTATTATATTGTGCATGCCGTAAATTGGGATTAAATTGATTCAAGAAATTTTGGTTAATTAATTTTCGTTTGTTACAAAATTACTAAGATGGTAGTCTCGTCTGAGATTTAGATGGCAAATGGCTAGTGGGGTCCACCAGAAATCTGGGGTACACTTCGGCATATGTGGCGGAGCTTTGGGGTGTGTTGGAGGCCTTAATCTGGCTTGAAGCATGGGACATATAAACAGGTTGAGGGAGGAACTTAATGGAGAGCATCATGGATTTGTTATGGCGCGATTGGGAAGTGATCATGCATCTTACCTTTCGGGAAGGTAACAAGTGCACTAATGTGTTACTCTTTCCAGTTTAAAATAATTGTTAATGTAGAAGTTTTAGTTTCTTTCAATTTATATGTTACTTTGGAATATCAAAGAGAAATTAATTACTTTTTTTCAATTTTATCTTTATCCCTAACTATCCTTTTTAAATATGTTAATAATTACATGTATTTATTAATTTTTTTTTCTAAAATATCTCAACTAATAAAATGTTATCTCTTTCTTTTATATTAAATTCATTTTTTTTTCATTAAAGAGAATGTTAACGAAAAAAAAAGTAAAATTAATTAAGTGAATGAATGTATGAATGAGGTTATAATTTTAATAAAAGGACAAATTTGTTAAAATAACTTATTTTTTATTATTATCAAAGTTATGTAATAATTTCCTTAATTTATGTGTAAGTCCTAAGTTAACAATTATTTTGAACATGAGGAACTAGCTAACAAGGGTTGTGCCCATCAGCCTGGGTTGATGGTTTTGCATGAGTCGCCTGTAAAGGTTCGTCAGCTATTATTGATAGATGTAATGGAAGTTTCTACTTCCAAAGCAGTTAGAGTGTAGTTTCTTCTTTTCTTTGGCTTTGCCCCGTCAATTCACCCCAAATAAAAAAAGATGTTGGACAAAGTAATAAAGTCTTGAAAATTGTTTCTTATACCATTCAAAAGGACAATTTTAGAATAATTTAAATAAGTGGTAATCATCTTTAAAATAAGTGATGATTCTAATTATTCATACAGTAATTTTTTTTATTACAGATAGAAAATTAAAATTAAAATTTACTACATAAGTAATAAGTAATTAAAATTACCACTTATTTTAAAGACATTTATCATTTATCTAAGTTATCCCAAAATTATCAATTTTAAATTATACAAATAACATAATTGTAAAGTCCTTATGGCATAACAAATATATAACACTATGAAGTGAGCGATAGAAATAGAATCGTAATTCTGATATCATGTAAAATTTTAACGTAAAATCAATTGGCATTAAGTGAAGTAGTTTAACAGATGTATAAATTATACTCGAAAGATTGAGACAAATGATGTGAGACTCTTAACAATTTTAATAATAAAACTTGGCTATAACCATTTTCTTCCAATCTTTCCCTCTAACTCATTTATCACTTTTTATGTGTCTATTAATTTAATTAAGTGAAGTTAAAAGTAAAAAATGAATGGTGATTAAAAGAGCTTGAGGAAAATGTTAGAAGAAATGAATTGAAGCCAAGTTTTTTTCTTATTTTAATGAGCAATATTTAAAGAGGAATCGACAAAGAAAAATGTTAGGCTTTTTCTAAAAAAATTTATTGAACGAGTTAGCATACTTATCGATGTTTGGATGGATAAATAATTTTTATTATTTTATCTTATCAATAATTATTTTTAAATCTAACTGAATTATGTCAAAGTTTTGACAAAATTTTCCTAACTGTCTAACATTATTCCAATAATATAAGTTATACTGTCATGCCACCAAACCGTTTTCAGGAAAGCAGTCGCGGATGAGTTGTATTACTCACTTTTCTATTTTTATTAACTAAATTGGTTTTTTTTTTTTTATACAAAGGATGGACCAAAACCTCTAAATAACAAATACAACTCTAGGAAACCTATCATATCATTAGGGATGGCAATGGGTATTAGACCCGATGGGTACCCGCAAAAATTATCCACAATGGGTAGGGTAATTACCCGCTTAATGGGTATGGGTAAGGGTACGGGTAATTACCTGCAAATTTTGATGGGATGGGGTGCGTGCACGGGTACCATGGTACCCACCCCCCCCCCATACCCGCACATACTTATTTATTTATTATTTATTTATATATACATATATACATATATAACACATTATTAAAATATATATATATATATATATATATATATATATATATATATATATATATATATATATATATAACACATTACACATCTTTGGGAGCACACAAGGCCAAGACTATACGATACCTACGTGGGTCAATTCTGCGTGAAGGCCAATTGCTAATTTGCTATCACTTTTATTATAACAGTGGCCAATTCACTGACTTTTCTTTTGGACTTTGAAACTTTCAAAGTGAGAAATCAGAAGAAATTAGAAACCTATCTACTATCTACTGGAAGACAAAAACGCGTATCACTCAGGTTTAGCAATTGGAACACCCAGGTTTATATTGCCTTCAACTTGCCTCTATTTATGTCTCTGTTCAGTATTTATATCTCTGTTCCAGTTGTCTTTCATTTACTTGTATTTATGTTTATGTTACAGTTGCCTATAAAAGCATTTTAGTTTGCATTTTGGTTGTTAAAATATGTTGCATACGTTACTAATTTTGCCATTTATGGAATGCAATTGCCAATTGAAAGACATTGAGGTGCACTGCCTCTACCTGGTGCCTGGTGTTTTTTATCGTGTAAACACAAGATTTGTTATTTCCTTTTATGTCTTTAGTGCTTTCTATTGATTAGATATTGTAAATAGGATCCATTTTGCCTATGTTGCCTATTTTATTTTTACTTATTTGGTGCTTTCTTTTATTGGTTCTAGGCTTCATGAGGATACTTTGGAGGCACTTATATGTGCACAAAGTTGGTTGAAACATGAGAAGAAAGGTAATAAATGTTACACTTATCTATTTATTCATTTAAATTTGTGTTTAGTGTAATCATTAATTTTCTTTTTATGTTGTAGTTTCTGTTGGTATCACTGGACCAAAACAATATTTACATGTGAAAGATAAGCGTTT
The DNA here is from genome assembly GCA_029884605.1 of Ormosia emarginata. Lineage (NCBI taxonomy): Eukaryota > Viridiplantae > Streptophyta > Magnoliopsida > Fabales > Fabaceae > Ormosia > Ormosia emarginata. The sequence goes on from JAQQTP010000074.1 coordinate 9,927,238, forward strand.
GAATCTTTTTAAGATTCGATTCGATGATGAGGTATAATAACATAATAATTTATGTTATTAATTTTGACTTTACTATCATAACTAATTAGTGTAATGTATCACTTTTTAACAGATTTTGGAGAGTATCAGACGTGACTTGGAAGCTTATGAATTTGTTGTTTATGAATTTCTTGTTACATTAGATTTTGGAGAGTACCAACACTTTTTATGATTATGTTTGAAAGACCTTTGAATAGTTTGACAATTGTATGACATTGACATTTTTAATCAATGTCTTTTTATCCATTGATTTTTTCGTAGTTAATAAAAGTGCGTAAGTAACGTGCACAGATGCAGGTAAGTACTTAAGTACCCCGAAGGTAAGTACGGACATCAAAGTTGCTACCCACGCGGGTATGGAGACGGATACGGGTATTTTTTTTAAATGCGGGTATGGGGACGGGTACTATAGTACCCTACCCAGACCTTACCCATTGCCATTCCTACATATCATCAAGAAGAATCTTACAACAATCTGGAGGAAGAACTATCAAGGCATGAAACTCGACATCAAACTTATGAGAATAATTTACTAACCAATCAATTACACGATTACTTTTCTTATAGAGAAATCTTAACAGTTCAAGATGCATCCATTATCATCTGCCTAATAGAGGAAACAATAGTTGAGCAAGGATGAGTATTAATGTAACCATCCTTTATTAACTAAAATTTAACAAACAAGAAAAAGAAAAAGGGAAAGAAACCTTTTGACACACATCATGCTAAGTATTCGTAGATGGTTTCGTATACAAAGTCTTTCATGGAAAATAGTATTTTCCATAACCTACAAATCTAATTAGACTAGGCGTACATAAAGTTGGATCTAATTGGATGCTACAAGTTGTGGTGGAGTGAAACCTTTACGGCCATATTTTAGTCACAGAGCTCACAGCATCGCTTATGACTCCATTGCTGAAATCGCTGTAAGTTATATCCAAGTTTCCAAGCCCAAGAGCTGAATTCTGTCCACCAACTGTGATACTACAACCATATGAGGCATCATTGCCATGGACAGTGATGTTTGGAGAAACATGTGCCATGCGGCGCACACTACTCGTGTTGAGTTGTGGTGGGTTGCTCAATTGACTCTGATTCTGAAGAAGCTGGTTGTTTAAGGTGGCGAAAGAGCCCCGAGTGACCATATCCTCGGCTAACTTCACCTAAAATGAAGATAGAAAATTCTTTAGTAATTATTTAAATACTTGATTTGTAATCCCCTTATACAAATTTATGGGAAAATGGGGGTAACCATGAGCCTAATTTGTAACTAAACGTGAACCAATTAGCTTGTCTTAATTCTTAATTAAGAGCACTACTCACAGAAGAAATTCAGTTCAGGGAGATTTTCCATCTATAGGTTCCTTCATTGCTAGTTCCTACTTCATTTTATTCTTTTACCAAATTATTATTTATCTTTCTTCTGTTACTAGTCGTCCATGGCTTTTGGGTCTAGCTGATTAGAAGTTTAACTCTCTTCAACATGATCCTAATATACATAGAAGAACCTTATACCTTAGCTCTCAAAGCTTCGACATCTGATTTTAGCACTCGGTTATTCGTATCAGCCTCACGAAATTGCTGGCTGGCATCTGTAAGCTGCTTATATAGGGTTGCATTTTCCAGCCTCAGCTGTTCAACCTGAGAAAGAAAAATTCAAAATCTCATAGTGGAAATGGAATTACTATACAAAAATGCAATGGAAAAAGAAAATGATTGCCAGCACCACATCAAAGATCTAGTTGATTAAATTTAAAAAACAGAGAAGTACAAGATTTAGATAAATTACTTACCTGCAACTCAAGGTCAGCCAAATGCGCTTGTTTTCTTCTTCTGGACCTCCTGGCAGACTCGCGATTAGAAACCTTCCTGCAACCATGATAACCATGTAAAGTTGCTGGGAGGATGCATGCAAACCCATCTATGAGTTTATACCCTATTTAACTTCAAGTGCTTGAGATACCTTCTAAAGCGCTTCATATCAATAGGATTTGTGCTTTGTTCACAAGGACCTGCTTCATCATCCTCATCTGACGGCTCACGTGAGGAACCACTTGTAGTGGTTCCTTTGGTTTGATTATCTCTGCCGTTTGGTTTATTAGCAGACACCGGGCTGCCTACTGCCCATTATGCAATTCAATCCAAAATGTTAAACTATACATAAACCAACTTTTCTATGAGCTATATACTCGTGTGGTGCCTTGCAAAGGGGCATAATTAATATGCCAAGATGCAGGGCGCATAATTAAGTAACATATGGGGGTCTGACATCGCAAAAACTGCGTGCAAGAGAACGAAACTATACATATGTGTATTGGCGTAGAGTATTACCAGCACCACAAATGGATGACTGAGAATCAATAGTTGGAGATATGGTGGAATGCTTGGGAGTGTAGTTTTGGGAGCAGACAAGGGTGTTATCTGTTAGTCCACTACAAGTTGAAAATGCAGTCACCGCATCCTGCAATTATGAACGGCTGCATAAGCTTCTTGAAGGATCTCTCCCTTTCATTGACACATCAACCTTTTTCTTTTCTATTTTAAATCTTAGCAGATTTTTTGTTTTCTGACATGCACAAGGTACAAATTAAAGTAAAAAAGATAAGTAATACAAAACACTCCACCTGCCAAAAAGCCTTAGAAGGAGCCCACTTAGATTGTGAACAATAATATTAAGACTTTATAAAGGGTAATATGTGTGTTTTTTTTTAAACAGTATGTATCTCAACTGACAACTTGTGTTATATTTAGAAGTGTGAAAATGAGTCGACTTAAATAGTATATATCTCAAGTGGCAACTTGAGCTATATGACTAAATCGTGTGAACATATTTGAGCTATATTTGAATCTTACATGGAAGATTCCATGTATTCTATTAAACCAATCAGAAATTTCTTATTTACAAGTATATGAAAGAAAAAAGATTTTAAAAGAAAGCTTGAGAAATATTTATTTAGGAAAGGTAAAAGGAAAGATCAAATTTTTTTTTTCGTTTACTAATAGAGATAGAGCGGTTAAAATCTTTTTAACTGAAATATCAAGAGAGTGGAGAATCGAAGTTAAGCCTACCTTGCATAAGAATTATCTTTAAATCAGCTGTGTTGTGGGTTGTTGTATAAAATGAAATTGATAATATGATCAATGGAATTCAATTGGATTTCTTCATTTCTTTTATTTCTCTTAAAGTAAAAAAAGGTGAGTAATACAGGGAAGCAACAAAACACTTCACCTGCCAAAAGCCTTTAAAAGGAGCCCACTTAGATTGTGAACAATTATATTAGGACTTTACAAAGGGTAATCTGTGTGTGCTTTTTTTAAACGGTATGTATCTCCAGTAACAACTTAAGTTATATTTAAGAGTGTCAAAATAAGTCGCCTTCAATAGTATGTATTTCAAGTGGCAACTTGAGCTATATGACTATATCGTGTGAGCATAATTGAGTTATATTTGAATCTTACATGGAAGATTCCATGTATTCTATTAAACCAATCGAAAATTTCTTATTTACAAGTATATGAAAGAAAAATATTTTAAAAGAAAGCTTGAGAAATATTTATTTAGAAAAGGTAAAAGGAATTGCTTTTTTTTTTTTTAACTAATAGAGATAGAGTAGTTAGAATCTTTTTAACTGAAATATTAAGAGAGTGAAAAATTGAAGTTAAACCTACCTTGCACAAGAATTATCTTTAAATCAGTTGTGTTATGAGTTTTTGTATAAAATAAAATTGATAATATGATCAATGAAATTCAATTGGATTTCTTCATTTCTTTTTTATTTCTCTTGAATGTTTGGTTGATGAAATATTTGAAGGAAATTCAACTCAATATATAGTGTAACAAGCATTTTGCCATCATAATTCGATCTGATGGAAGTAACCATAGTTTTCATGTCAGTCCACTTATTAAAACACAAAGTTTTCAGGCATCTAATGAACTAGGGATGCACATGGGTTTGGTTGGGTCGAATTTAGAGAAAACTGAAGTCTATACCAATCACTTGAGGGCGGGTTGGTTGGGTCGGTTTTGGCCCAAAAAAAAATTTGGGTAATCTGAACCGAACCAACCAGATGTAAAACGGGTTGGTTCAGTTTGGGTAGTCGGGTTCTAACTTTTTTTTTCAGCAATCCAATCCAACAACTAGGAAAATGCATCAGAAATAGTAAAAAATAAAAATAAAAAATTTTGAGAAAAAAAAAGAAATCTATCATTGTTTAACAATTTAGGTTTCATCCCAAGTCAATGAACAACTAACAAGAGAGGAAAGAAAAGGGCTAGTGCTTGAACATCGATTGATGGTGGCGTAATGGCTACTGGTCCTGAACGACCAGGTGCAAAACATGAGAGGGAGGTGGAGGTGTGGCTCGTCTTCGGAGGAAGATGGTTCCAGATCTAGTGATGGTAGTGCATGGTGGGTTGAGTCACTTGAGTGGTTCATGGCTAGCTAGTGGTTAGGGGATTGGTGGTTGGGCGTGGTTTATGGTAGCTTCATGGGTAGCAGGGCTGGTCATGATGAAGGCTAAGGTACAACCAAGGGAGGTAGGACATAACGGAAATTTTGATTTTTATTCTAGAATTGTGAATGTGAAAGAAATTTTGAAGTTTTAGTACATAAAGTGAAAAAACGAATGTGTTTTGTTTTTGGGTTATCGGGTTAAATTTCTAAACCCATTATCGGAACTAATGACTAATCAGTTTCGTCGGGATTTCCCTAAACTGACTCAACTACCATAACCAACTTGAAGATTTTAAGTTGAGTTAGGTCAAATTAATCGAGTAATCATAGGTAAGAGTGTCTAGTGTGTTGGGTCAACCTACGAACTGGCGGGTTTCAACCCAATCCAACTCATAAAATGCGGGTTGGGTTGGGTTCGCAGATTAGGTTGAGTTGAAAAATATTTCAACCTGTACTGTGTAGGTCGGATAGTGGGTTGGAACACGTCCAACCTATACAAGCCTGACCCACTCACATTTTTTTAGTAAAAAATCGTTTAGATTATAAAGAGTATATAGAAAAAAAAATAAAGAGTGAAGTCAATGATTATATCAATACATATGACATGCGACACTGACTTTGATTGGTTAAACTAACTTGTTGTTTGAGTTATGACTAACTTTGTTTAGTTTATTCCAGACTTAGTAAGATTTGTTAGTTGTTAATTTATTATGAACTTATTGACTTATGATGTTTAGTTTATTTGAGATTGAGACCTATTATGTTTGAGTAAGGTCAGTTAAGACTTATGGTATTAATTTGTTAGATTGAAACTTATTATGTTTGAGATTGAGACTTATAGTGTTAATTAGTTAGATTTTATATTTTGATTTTTTTAAGAAAAAATTTTTCTAAAAAAAATATATGTCAGACCCATGGGTTCGACCCAACTAACACACTCTTAAACAGGTCAAATTTGATCGAGTTGAGCGAAAAAATCTCATTGATCCAATTCAACCTAACTCACTGCTCTGGTGAGCAAATCAGGTTCAAAAACATTGTTGAACCCACTTAACTCACTCAACAAACACCTCTAATCAGAGTGAATCTAGATATGTGTGCAACCCTAAATGAACTTTACATCTAAGGAAAATGTTTTATATACATAAAGATGAGTCACATCTTTCGGATCAACCAAAGTACTAGTATGCAAAAGTTTTGATAAAATGAACTACAATCATATGCTAAAAATTATGCATCACTTTTGAATAAATAAGTTTTTGAAAAACATGAAAACCAATTATTATTTTTTTAATATGTAGAGGTGAAAATGAAAATAAATCCTTGTCTCTTGTTCATTGTTTTTAAAATCACGGGTCCATAGCTGCCAAGAGAAACTAACAAAAACAAGGCGTAGATCCTGAAGTGGTGCGTTCTCACGAGTTGTGAACACAACCTAATTAGAAGCAGTCCACATCAGCACGTCTTGTTCACCAAACACGATATGCTGACATGGCCTTCACATATTTCCTTTGCTTCAACATCCAACTTTTTCATTTGCCTTCTCGTTGTAGCCAAATTCCTCCTACGTTCCCCTCCAGTACGACACACACTATCTCTCTAATCTCTCTCTCTTTTATTAAATTTTGAGTACAAAAATTCTACTCAAGATAAACATTCATTGAAAAACAAAATTATCATAAACCAGGTTTCATCTTTTCAGCAACTTCCTTTCCTACTATTTTTTATTCCAAAAAAAAATAAAGAACAGAATCTGTTACTTCAAAGGCAAAAATATTATTAATTATTATTATTATTAGCGTTAGGTGCAAACTAAGAGTAGTTGGTAATGGTTGATGCTATTTCATTAGTATAATAAAGTGTTTAATCAAATCACAAGAGAGAACACGGTTGCCACGTCATCCAGCGGTCAACCGCTTGATGACGTTGCGGAAGAAGGCTCCAACGTACTTCCTGAGTGAAAAGCGGTTCCTAAATGTGAAGTGTGTGAGAGTGAGAGAGCACTAACCAGATTTTGGCAAGTGGAAGCGGCGGCGGTGCCGTTGAGGTGATCGGAACAAACGCCGCTGCCGATGAATGGATCCGTCTTGCAGGGTTTCACGTCGTCGCCGACGTCGTTCATAATCACCGATCCATTCGTTATTTCGACTCCCATCAATTTCATGAAATCTTCGAGGTTCCAATCGTCGAATCTGAAGATTATCGACGGCGCCACCAGATCGCCGCCGTGTTTAGGCTCCATTTCACCGGAGAGAGAGAGAGAACTAAGGAGAGGGAGAGAGAAAAGAAGAAAAGGGAATGAGAGCAGCAGCTTAACGGGTATAAATAAGGAAAGCGAAACATGAGGTACGTGGCATGAGATGATTCTTTTTTTTAATAAGATAAGTTTGGATGAAAGATTTAAAAAAATTATTTTTATTTTTGATTTAAAAGAGTTATAAAATATTTATAAAATAAATAAAAATAATTAAAAAATTATAGGATTAATTTTTATTTAATTTTTTATTTTTTAAAAAATTAAATATAAAAATTATTAAACACTCTAAAATTCTAACTCTCAAATATATCCTTAACAAAGATGTGTAAAAAAAAAAGAATTGGACAACCAACATGATGTTGAAACGTGACCAGAAGTCTTTTTATTATTATTCTGATTTTCTTATATTATATTTTTTATATTATTAATTATATCACTTTTTTTATTATTTTTTATTTTTTTTTTATATTTTCTTACAACATCTTTCTGTTCAAAAGACGAAAGATTAATTTGTCACAACATTATTAATTTCATAGAGGACGATAACTCTTAATTGTATTTTTTTTCATGCACATGAGTTAAAAAATGAATCCCTAATCACATGTTTAAAGTACCAAAATTCATTACTATTTAGATCATGTTTAAAATATCCAAACTCATTACCACTTAGACCAACTCAAGTTGATTACCACTTTCTCCAATTTAATTATAAACACCATTTTCCTTTCGACTACGTGAAATCACAAATTGCCCTGAATTGTCACGTGCAATTACTTGTTGGATTCGTGAGGAAATATGTAATAGCTTGGAGTAGACGAGTAGTTGCACGACTCGTGGCTAATTCATACAAACTAGAATAAAACCCAACCCATGCATCATATGATAATTATTTTATAAATAAAAATATAAAATATAAGTGATTATAGGTGATTATTTTATAAGTTATTGTAAGTGATGTAAAATTTGTTAGAATTTTTTTATGAACTAGTATAAATTATATTATAATTTTATAAAATTTAAATTAATTATATGTCAAAATTATTAAAATATTTTATTTAGTCTAAATTATGATCAGTGTTGTTAATAGATTTATTGTTGTTAAAATATTGCTTCATATATGAGTTTTGTTTTATAAGTTTTGTATATAAATTTGTCATAATGGGTAAGTTTAACTCATTTTAATTATTTTATATATACAGAAAGATGCCCCCTATTCTTAGTCACTCTAATAGTGTATAGATTGTCTGATTCTCATCGATAATCTGACGTGAAATGGCTACTCTTATGGAATAAGAATAGTATCTATCCATCATCGATATTGATTTTAAGAGTTTTAATAATAAATTCCTCATTAATGCCTTTTCAAGATAACCCTAAAACTTTTTATATTTTGATATATTATAAATATTATGATTAATAGATCTAGAAAATTCTAACAACTGGTATCAGAGTCAGGTTTTAATCTTAATTATGATTATCAATTTTTTGTTTTACCTAAAAATCATATAAGGTTTAAAATTGAAAAAACCTGAAATTCTAACATATGCGATGTTCAATTCAAATTTTTTTATGATTAATTTTTTGAAAATTGGGTGAGGGCTTTTTGTAAATCAGGTTATCCTAAGTCTAAAAATATATATATTACATTATAATGTTGTGAATTCACAAAGAATTTTGCTCAAACCCATGGAACCCTAAAATATTTACATTTTATGATTTGTTTTTTATTTTGGTTATCAATTCAAGAAATTAATTTAGAGTTATTGAAATTCTTTAAATTTTGTTTTCATAGACACAAGAATTATGTCAAATAGTTGAGAAAATAATGAGAATTTCGTAATAAAAAACCTACGAAGCCATAGCGGATTGGGTTCGAATAACCCAGAAATTTTGTTAACTAATTTTGAAAATTGACTAAAGATTTTTGTATATCTCAATTTTTTGAGTTTAATGACACTTTAATCGTTGATTTTCGTTGAGAAACGATGGACAAATTGCTAAAATACCGCGTTTGAACCCATATTTTTGTGCACAATTTTTCGATCAAAAGCCAAGAAATTTCATGCAAAATTTTTTAAAAAATTTCAAGGAGTTTAGTATATCTTGAAATTATGAATCCAACGGCGCAAGAATCGCGTAAAATAGATGTAAAATGAAAAATATATTGCAGAAAACCCATCACACGATGATGCTTAAACATGTTTAGGAGTTACTTTTTGTGTTGTGCATTTCCTTGTCGCTTGCTTGAGAGGTTTGAATGGAATTGCATAGCTTGCTTTGTGTTTGGGTGTTATTAGTTACTATTGCGCGGTGACATGATATTGAGGCTGATCAACTTAATATGTAATATTCTGTGTGTACAAGAAATTATGGCACCACCAAGGCGGACTAGAGGACCTAGGAGCACTTCTAGTGAGGACTCTTGTATGGTTGCAACTGTTATGGTTATGGTTGATGCCATAAAGGAGCAGTCAGTTGTAACATCCCGAAAAATATCTGTTTAATTATAAATCATCATTTTATAATATTCAAGATTTTTAGGAATTTTTCTGAAATTTTTCGGAAACGACGAATATGTTAATATATTCCTCGTTTTGCGTGCGTACTGAACTGAGAATTCCTGAGGCCAGTGTAACGCTCCAGAAATTATTTATTTCACCACAAATAGTCATTTTCTAATATTTTTGATTTATGTGAATTCTTTCGAAATTTTTCGGAAATGACGAATATTTTAATATATTCTTTGTTTTTCGTAAAAGTTTAGCAGAGTCGGGAAAACGACTGTAATGCTTCAAAAATTGGAAAGTTATATAACGAATAGTCGTTTTATAATATTTTCAATTTTTGAGAATTTTCTGGGATTTTTCCAGAAACGTCGAATATTTTAATATATTTTTTGTTTTGCGTGCACTCTGAGCAGAACCGGAGAAACGCGATGTTTCCTCCGAGAACCTTGAACTATGGACATGTCGATGGGAGATCTTACTAAACCCGAGGCTGGACACAGTTTACTAGGTTTCACGTTTTTTGAGAAATTATAACAGATAAAACAAAACAATACTGCGAAAAAATTAACTGTCAGATTAATTAAATACTAACTTCTGTCAACTATAACTATTATCCATTGGATAATAGTATGTAATAAAAATTTTATCACATTATCCTAATGCAATCTACTTTATGTCTAATCCATTCACTTTAATTCAAATTTAATGTTAAATAATCAAAACTTCTTTGAGAAGCTTTGACCAAATAATGACCAAATGACCCTTAGCTTCCAAAGGAAGCCAAAACTCTCTCCACCCTCTCTCTCTATGCACGGCTGCAACAGCCCAAACAAGGGGGGAAATGTTTGATTTCATTTTATCAATTTTTACCACACTTTGATTCATTTTATCCTAAATCCTTTCTCTCTCTACCTTCCTTCTTCCTCCTCCATCTTCTTCTTCTCCTCCTTCTCTCTACCATAAGCTACGGCCAGCCCTCCCTCTCCCCACTCAACCTTCACAAAATTTTCATCCAACTACATTTTCTCAATCCTCTCCTCCTCCTAAACACTTTTCTTGCTTGGAGCTTCTTGAAAATCCATCATCTTCATCACTTTCTTCAAGCTTCAAGCTTTGAGCTTTTAGGTAAGTTTCAAGACCTCTCTTCTCTTCTCTTCATTTTCGGTTTCAAGAACCTTCTAATGGCCATTTACATCACATTTTTCAAGTCCATATGCTATTCTAATCATGTCCAAATTTCTAGGGTTTTTGGAGGTGCAAATACGAAATTTACAAGGAGCTTTCTTGGGATTTCTCTTGATTTCTCCATTTGGATAAGAGGAAGACACACCTCCTTAACCTCTTTTAGCATATAGGAACCTTGGTTGTGTTATTTGTGGAAAAACCCTAATGAGAGTTATTCTTTAATTTTGTAATTAGTATGTTTGTGTGTTGATTTTACTTTGTTTATGCTATTGGATTGATTGGTTGTGTATAATAGTATATTGGATTGGATTGGATGTCTTGAAATGGAAGAAAATGAATTTGGAGTGGCTCTTGGAGGGTCACGGTTTTGAGGGTTAAAAATTGGGTAAATTGTAGTCAAGTTGTAACAAGCATGAGACTTAAATTAACTAAGTGATAAACTGGAATTTAATGGAAGGAAAACTTGGATTTGAGACCTCCTTGGTGGTCACGGTTTTGGGCCAAAAAGGGTGGTCTTCTTGGTGATCAATTTGTAATAAGGACAAGCCATATTGAAATCAAGTATGTAGAATAAAAACTAATGGAAGGAAAAATTTGGAATTGGACCCTTTAAGGAGGCCACGGCCTCTAGGGTAAATTAGGACTTAATTATGTAAAATTTTGTAATCTTTGAGATTGGAGAATTAAATGATTAAAACATAGGCAATAGATTAGTAAATTAGCCAATTTGGAAGAATGAAATATAATTAGAAATTCCATAAATTTTAGAGGAACCAAGAAGAACCTTATCACATGACCTAGGAAATTCCAAGAGAGCAAGAACAAGAGAGTGTGAAGTTCTGAGACTTTAGAATGACCATTCTAAGTGAATGAGAATAAATTACTTTAGGAAAATTTAATTGACTATGGAAACTTACTTAGTGACAGATTCTTGTAAGAATGACAAATCTTGAATAAGAATGCATAATGGACCTTAGAAATGTATTACCTTATTTGATTTTAATATTATGACATTATGGGTCTATGTGAGTGACCATAATTGTATGTTAATGTTATTTTGGCCAATTGTGGCATATTATGGAATTGTATGAAAATGTAAATCATACATGTTCATGCATAGAGTCTTATGCATTGTGGATGTCCTATGGACTGTTGTAAGGCCAAGTTGCCTAGGAGATTGAACACACCTTAGTGCGGGTGCGAGTAGACTAGTGTAGGTCATGTTTGACCTTGGGGCGTCGGGGTGCGGGTCCTTCACAATGGACAGTTGGTAGCTCTTCTGTTCGTGGGGCAAACCGATGCAAACGCACCGACGATCCGGACCGAGACACTGTCCTATATCGTGATCTAACGTCGACTGTCTGTACAATGCCTGATGTGCACATGGAAATTATTGATGTATAGCACTTTCGGCAGCCGAGTTACAGACATGTCTCCTGATCTTTCTCTTTGACTGTTTGTGTTTAGCTCCATGGAGTAGGATTCTGAGTACTGTGTGTACATGCATTATGGAATATGAAATCATCTGATAATTACTGCTTTGTGAATTTGAACTATTTTGTTTAATGTTGCAATAAATGACTGCCTGGAACTGTTTATTTGCTTATTATTGAATTTATTGCCTATTACTTGGATATGTTATTTCTAAACTGCTACCTGGGCGCGTTGCGCCGTTTTGTTTCTGGCTGCTACAATTGGTAATGATAGTAGGATGTCTTACTTCTTTTTCTGTATTTCTATTATTTGTTGCCTGTGTGTACGCTGCATTGATCGAAGACGACGGTAAGGAGGCAGAAGATCCCAAATTTCTTGGCTTCTGGCCCGAACAAGACTAGCATCTACTGAGGCGATGGCGGCACGTATGCGTGGATTTCTAGGTGATGTGCATCTGACCTTTCTCGGAGGGCCAGAGTGCTGGCATATCAACTTGAACTCCGATCGCTGCGTCTATCTGGGGGATATGTCGATTGCCCTAGCCTGGAGACGTCATGAGGCGCCGATCCTCACCTGCCATGTCAGTCTGCGGCTGGAGTTCTACTTACCCATCCGAGAGATGTGGGGTGACCGTTATTAAACCCCTTGGGAGGACTCTTTTGATTCTACTGCTCGGGCTCCTGCCCGTGATTCCGTGGTTCCCATGGAGGTTTCCTCTGAAGAGGAGGAACCTGTTGAGGACCCGGATACAGTTCCTTCTCATCTGAGGGACTGATTTTACTAGTAGCTACTGATGACTACCAGTGTTTTATTTTGAGGGCCTGATGTGTTATTTTTGGTGAGCTGTATATTCTGATATCTCTGGGGTATATATGTTTAATCCCATTGGGCAGGTATAGTTTTGTTTTTGGAAATTTTCAGGCTGTATCTAAAGTATATTTAGCATCTAAATATATGTGTATATGTATGTTATTCAGACGTGGGTTTCTGTTTACTGTTTTGTTCTTTACCGTTATTCATATTCCGCATTGTTAAATTAACAAAAAAAAAATATACCGCCAATTTTACTCACGTATTGAAGTACTAAGCAAGTTAATTTTGAACTAAATGAACCGGGTCTTAATTATTTAAAAATTTATTTTCCGCATTTTCTTTTATGTTGAATAATGTGACGTTCCCTCTCCAAAAAGGGGCGTTACATTAAGTTGGTATCAGAGCCCCGGTTTATGTTACTTTGGGTCTTGTGTGTGAGTCTGTCTTGTTTGTACTGTGTGAATCTCTGTGATTGGTGTTTTGAATGAATCCCTCTGACTTTCCTTATGTTTTCAGTAATCTGATTTAAGAGAAAAGCGAGATGGCGAGAAGTGGAGAAATTGCAGCTGTTATAGAAGCGATGCAGAGGATGGCGGAAGTCATCGCCCAACAGAATGAGCGTGCTGCTCAGCAACAAGAGAGAGCTGCTCAACAGCTCGAGGCGACTGCCGATGCACAGAACTAAGTAGAGCTTCGTCGCCACAACCCTCCACAATTCAAGGGAGAATTTGATCCAGACAAGGCTAGTCTGTGGATCAAAGAGCTGGAGAAAGTCTTTCGTGGTATGAATTGCACTGAAGATAAGAAGGTGAACTATGCTACCTTCATGCTTGTGGGCAACGCCGAAGACTGGTGGAACGGAGCTCAGAGAGCACTGGAAGCCGAAGGAACTGACATCACATGGGACGTGTTCAAGAACAAGTTCTTGGACAAATATTTTCCTGCAAATGCGAGACGTACGAAAGAGATGGAATTCCTCAACCTACGACAAGGGAACATGACCGTTAGTGAATATGTGACCAAATTTGAAAACCTGGAGAAGTTCTCAACACACTACCAACATCAAACTGATGAAGCTTGGAAGTGTTGGAAATTCACCGAGGGACTGAGGTACGAAGTGAAGAAGACCGTGATCACCCTGAAAATGAAAGGTGTTTTCAGAACTGTTGGACATATGCTGTGAAGTTGAGGCCTTAGAACAGGCTAGGGACTCTAGGAGCAAGAACTTTAGGCCTGCAAGGTTCCAAAGGGGTGGAGGCAATAGTTCGAACCGCTTCCAAAAGAAGCCTTATTCCCGACCAACGGGAAACCCGCAACAAACTGGTGGAAGTTCTGGTAGAGGTTCTTCTGGGAACCGAACTGGTCAGAATGTGACATATCCGTCCAAATGCCTAAAGTGTGGGAAAGATCATCTCACGAGAGACTGCACGATCAAGGGAATCTTCTGTTTCAGATGTGGCAAACCGGGCCATGTGTCTAGAGACTACAATCAGACAAAGGCTGAACCTTTAGTCAATGCAACTCGAGCCAAGAAACCGCAAGCCGGAGGTCGAGTTTACACCATGAGCGGAGCTAAAGCCTCCGAATCCGAAGACTTGATTCAAGGAGAAGGAACCATAGAAGGTAATCTTTTAAAAGTACTGTATGACTCTGGGGCAACCCATTCTTTCATATCATATGACTGTGTGCTACGACTTGGCTTACCTGTGTCTGAACTATCCTTTGATTTGACTGTTTCAACCCCTACTGATAAACCAGTAGTTACTACCAAAGTCTGCTTGAAGTGTCCCCTAATTGTTGAAGGTCGAATCTTTTCTGTCGATTTGATCTGTTTACCTCTTTCACAACTAGATATAATGTTAGGGATGGACTGGTTATCTTCCAACCATGTTCTGTTAGATTGCTCTAGAAAAACCATAGTCTTTCTTGTGGATGAAGATTCTAGATACTTGATGGCCAACCAAGTACGAGCTTTCTTGAAAGAAGGAGCTCAAGGATACATGCTACTATCTTCTTTGAAAGTCGAGAGCGAGGCTGATCTGAGCACTATTCCTATGGTGAAGGAGTTTCTTGAAATCTTCCACGAAGATGTACCTGGTTTACCGCCAACGTGCGAGATAGAATTCGCTATTGACCTTGTATCGGGAGCTGGTCCCGTGTCTATAGCACCTTACCGGATGTCGCCAACGGAATTAGCGGAACTTAAGAAACAGCTAGAGGAGCTTTTGGAGAAATAGTTTGTCAGGCCGAGTGTATCACCCTAGGGAGCGCCAGTGTTGTTGGTTTGAAAGAAGGACGGTACCTCGAGATTGTGTGTGGACTATAGGTAGTTGAACAAGCTGACAATCAAGAACAAATATCCTCTTCCGAGAATCGACGACTTGATGGACCAACTGAGGGGAGCAGTGGTATTTTCTAAGATTGATCTGAGATTCGGGTATCATCAGATAAGAGTGAAGACGGAGGATGTACCCAAGACTGCTTTTCATACCCGATACGGTCATTACGAATACCTTGTGATGCCGTTTGGTGTCACGAATGCACCTACTATCTTTATGGACTACATGAACAGGATCTTTCGTCCTTACTTGGACAAGTTTGTTGTCGTTTTCATCGATGGCATCCTGATATATTCCTAAAATCGGGAGGATCATGTTGAACACCTCAGCATAATTCTTCAGATTTTGAAGGAGAAAGAACTGTATGCCAAATTGTCGAAGTGTGAGTTTTGGCTTGATGAGGTGAAGTTTTTAGGTCATGTGATCTCGAAGGAAGGGATTACAGTGGATTCGTCCAAAGTAGAAGCAGTGCTACAATGGGAACAACTGAAGTCAGTGATGGAAGTTCGTAGCTTCGTGGGTTTAGCCGGATATTACAGAAGATTCATAGAAGGATTTTCCAAAATTGCCGGACCGCTTACTCAGTTGACAAAGAAGGACAAGACTTTTGAATGGACTGATAACTGCAAGCAAAGTTTCCAAGAGTTGAAGAAACGGCTGACTACCTCACCCATATTGGTACTACCTGATCCGAATGAGCCATTTGAGGTGTACTGTGACGCTTCGTACCAAGGATTAGGGTCTGTTCTTATACAACACAGAAGAGTGGTAGCTTATGCTTCGCGACAGTTGCGAGTGCACAAAAAGAATTATCCGACGCATGATTTGGAGTTGGCAACTGTGGTTTTTGCTCTGAAAATATAGAGGCATTTCCTTTATGGAGCAACGTTCAACATCTTCAGTGACCATAAAAGTTTAAAGTACTTGTATGATCAGAAGGAGCTGAACATGAGACAGCGAAGATGGTTAGAATTCCTGAAGGATTATGACTTTCAACTATTGTACCACCCTGGCAAGGCGAATGTCGTGGCTGATGCCTTGAGTAGGAAGACCGTAAGTGTTTCTACACTAATGATCAAGGAAAGAGAGCTCATCGACAGTTTAGAGATACTTGGTCATTTGTCAAGTTGGAACCCGGAAGGATTAGTATGAATATGGTTACCATCTCAAGTGAACTAATGGAGGACATACGAGAAAAATAAGAAGTAGACAAATTCTTGTAAGAAGTGAGAGAGTTGATGAAGCAAGGTAAGGAAATAGAATTCGAGGAAGGAACGGATGGAATTCTGAGATTTCGGGGTAGAGTTTGTATTCCCTGTGACCAAGAGCTTAAGCAGTATATTGTGGAACATGCTCACACCAGCATGCTAAATATGCATTCGGGCATAACGAAGATGTACCAAGACTTGAAGAAGTTGTTCTGGTGGCATGGGATGAAGAGCGATGTCACTAGATGCGTATCAACTTATCTAGTTTGTCAAAAAGCTAAGGTGGAACATCAAAGACCTGCAGGATTGCTACAACCGTTGTCTATTCCTGAATGGAAATGGGACAACATTGCAATGGATTTTATTGTGGGTTTGCCAAGAACAAGAAGAGGACACGATTCGATTTGGGTAATAGTTGATCGACTCACAAAGTTGGCTCATTTCCTTCCGATCAACATAAAGTCCAGTCTGGAGAAGTTGACCCAACATAAAGTCGGCTGCATGGTGTGCCTACGAGTATTGTTTCGGATAGGGATTCGAGGTTTACTTCAAAGTTCTGGCAGAGCTTACAGGCATCATTGGGAACGAAATTACGTCTAAGTTCGGCGTACCACCCACAAACTGATGGACAATCTGAAAGAACGATCCAATCTCTAGAAGATTTACTTAGAGCTTGTACAATAGAACAGACTGGAAGTTGGGATGAAGTTCTACCATTGATAGAATTCACCTACAACAACAGTTATCATTCGAGTATAGGGATGGCACCCTATGAAGCTCTATATGGATGACAGTGTCGGACACCATTGTGTTGGTACCAAGATGGCGAGCGTCTCACGATTGGACCGGATATCATTCAATAGACGACTGAGAAGGTCAAGATGATTCAAGAGAAGATGAAGACTGCTCAGAGCCGGCAGAAGAGTTATGCGGACAAGAGGAGAAAGCCTCTTGAGTTTGAAGAAGGTGAGCATATGTTCTTGAAAGTCACACCCACGACTAGGGTCGGCCGGGCTTTGAAATCTAGAAAACTCACCCCAAAATTCCTTGGACCTTACGAAATTCTTCGCCGGATAGGTCCAGTAGCTTACCAGATAGTCTTACCCCCTTTTCTTTCCAACATACACAATGTCTTCCATGTGTCACAACTTCGCAAGTATTTGCCTGATCCAAGTCATGTCATAGCACCGGACACAATACAGTTAAAAGAGAACTTAACCTATGAGGCACCTCCTGTGAGAATCAAGGATCGACGGATAAAGCAACTTAGAGGCAAGGAGATTCCATTAGTAAAGGTGATCTGGAATGAGACGACTGGTGATGCAACTTGGGAACTGGAAGACAAGATGAAGGAGCAACATCCAGAACTATTGAGGTACGTAAATTTCGAGGACGAAATTCCTTTTAGTAGGAGAGTGTTGTAACATCCCAAAAAATATCTATTTAATTATAAATCATCATTTTAAATATTCAAGATTTTTAGGATTTTTTTTGAAATTTCTCGGAAACGATGAATATTTTAATATATTCTTCGTTTTACGTGTGCACTGAGCTGAGAATTGCTGAGGTCAGTGTAACGCTCCGGAAATTATTTATTTCACCACAAATAGTCATTTTCTAATATTTGTGATTTATGTGAATTCTTTCGGAATTTTTCGGAAATGATGAATATTTTAATATATTTTTCGTTTTACGTGAACATTTAGCAGAGCTGGGAAAACGACTGTAATGCTTCAAAAATTGGAAATTTATATGAAGAATAGTCATTTTATAATATTTGCAATTTTTGAGAATTTTCTGGGATTTTTCCGGAAACGTCGAATATTTTAATATATTCTTCGGTTTGCGTGTGCACTGAGCAGAACCGGAGAAACGCGATATTTCCTCTGAGAACCTTGAACTATGGACATGTCGACGGGGGATCTTACTAAACCCGAGGCTGGACACAGTTTACGAGGTTCAACATTTTTCGAGAAATTATACAGATAAAACAAAACAATACTGCAAAAAATTTAACTGTCAGATTAATTAAATACTGACTTCTGTCAATTGTAACTATTATCCATTGGATAATAGCATGTAATAAAAATCTTATCACATTATCCTAATGCAATCTACTTTATGTCTAATTCATTCACTTTAATTCAAATTTAATGTTAAATAATTAAAGCTTCTTTGAGAAGCTTTGACCAAATAATGACCAAATGACCCTTAGCTTCCAAAGGAAGCCAAAAACTCTCTCCTCCCTCTCTCTCTATGCACGGCTGCAGCAGCCCAAACAAGGGGGGAAATGTTTGATTTCATTTAATCAATTTTTACCACACTTTGATTCATTTTAACCTAAATCCTTTCTCTCTCTACCTTCTTTCTTCCTCCTCTATCTTCTTCTTCTCCTCCTTCTCTCTACCATAAGCTACGGCCAGCCCTCCCTCTCCCCACTCAACCTTCAAAAAATTTTCATTCAACTACATTTTCTCAATCCTCTCCTCCTCCTAAACACTTTTCTTGCTTGGAGCTTCTTGAAAATCCATCATCTTCATCACTTTCTTCAAGCTTCAAGCTTTGAGCTTTTGGGTAAGTTTCAAGACCTCTATTCTCTTCTCTTCATTTTCGGTTTCAAGAACCTTCTAATGGCCATTTACATCACATTTTTCAAGTCCATATGCTATTCTAATCATGTCCAAATTTCTAGGGTTTTTGGAGGTGTAAATCCGAAATTTACAAGGAGCTTTCTTGGGATTTCTCTTGATTTCTCCATTTGGGTAAGAGGAAGACACTCCTCCTCAACCTCTTTTAGCATCTAGGAATCTTGGTTGTGTTATTTGTAGAAAAACCCTAATGAGGGTTATTCTTTAATTTTGTAATTAGTATGTTTGTGTGTTGATTTTACTTTGTTTATGCTATTGGATTGATTGGTTGTGTATAATAGTATATTGGATTGGATTGGATGTCTTGAAATGGAAGAAAATGAATTTGGAGTGGTTGGAGGGTCACGGTTTTGAGGGTTAAAAATTGGGTAAATTGTAGTCAAGTTGTAACAAGCATGAGACTTAAATTAACCAAGTGATAAAATGGAATTTAATGGAAGGAAAACTTGGATTTGAGACGTCCTTGGTGGTCACGGTTTTGGGCCAAAAAGGGTGGTCTTCTTGGTGATCAATTTGTAATAAGGACAAGCCGCATTGAAATCAAGTATGTAGAATAAAAACTAATGGAAGGAAAAATTTGGAATTGGACCCTTTAAGAAGGCCACGGCCTCTAGGGTAAATTAGGACTTAATTATGTAAAATTTTGTAATCTTGGAGATTGGAGAATTAAATGATTAAAACATAGGCAATAGATTAGTAAATTAGCCAATTTGGAAGAATGAAATATAATTAGAAATTCCATAAATTTTAGAGGAACCAAGAAGAACCTTATCACATGACCTAGGAAATTCCAAGAGAGCAAGAACAAGAGAGTGTGAAGTTCTGAGACTTTAGAATGACCATTCTAAGTGAATGAGAATAAATTACTTTAGGAAAATTTAATTGACTATGGAAACTTACTTAGTGACAGATTCTTGTAAGAATGACAAATCTTGAATAAGAATGCATAATGGACCTTAGAAATGTATTACCTTATTTGATTTTAATATTATGACATTATGGGTCTATGTGAGTGACCATAATTGTATGTTGATGTTATTTTGGCCAATTGTGGCATATTATGGAATTGTATGAAAATGTGAATCATACATGTTCATGCATAGAGTCTTATGCATTGTGGATGTCCTATGGATTGTTGTAAGGCCAAGTTGCCTAGGAGATTGAACACACCTTAGTGCGGGTGTGAGTAGACTAGTGTAGGTCATGTTTGACCTTGGGGGCGTCGGGGTGTGGGTGCTTCACAATGGGCAGTTGGTAGCTCTTCAGTCCGTAGGGCAAACCGATGCAAACACACCGATGATCCGGACCGAGACACTGTCCTATATCGTGATCTAGCGTGGACTGTCTGTACAATGCCCAATGTGCACATGGAAATTATTGATGTATAGCACTTTGACGGCGGCAGCCGAGTTATAGACATGTCTCCTGATCTTTCTCTCCAACTGTTTGTGTCTAGCTCCATGGAGTAGGATTCTGAGTACCGTGTGTACATGCATTATGGAATATGAAATCATCTGATAATTACTGCTTTGTGAATTTGAACTGTTTTGTTTAATGTTGTAATAAATGACTGCCTGGAACTGTTTATCTGCTTATTATTGAATTTACTGCCTATTACTTAGATATGTTGTTTCTGAACTGCTACCTGGGCGCATTGCGCCGTTTTGTTTGTGGCTGCTATAATTGGTAATGATGGTAGGATGTCTTACCTCTTTTTCTGTATTTCTATTATTTGTTGCCTGTGTGTACACTGCATTGATTGAATATGACGGTAAGGAGGCAGAAGATCCTGAATTTCCTGGCTTCTGGCCCGAATAAGACTAGCATCTACTGAGGCGATGGCGGCACGTATGCACGAATTTCTAGGTGATGTTCGTCTGACCTTCCTCGGAGGGCCAGAGTACTGGCATATCAACTTGAACTCCGATCGCTGCGTCTATCTGGGAGATGTGTCGATTGCCCTTGCCTGGAGACGTCATGAGGTGTCGATCCTCACCTGCCATGTCAATCTGCGGCTAGAGTTTTACTTACCCATCCGAGAGATGTGGGGTGACCATTACTGCACCCCTTAGGAGGACTCTTTTGATTCTACTGCTCGGGCTCCTACCCGTGGTTTCGTGGTTCCCATGGAGGTTTCCTCTGAAGAGGAGGATCCTGCTGAGGACCCGGATACGGTTCCTCCTCATCTAAGGGACTGATTTTACTGGTAGCTACTGATGGCTACCAGTGTTTTATTTTGGGGGGCTGATGTATTATTTTTGGTGGGCTGTATATTCTGATATCTCTGGGGTATATATGTTTAATCCCATGGGGCAGGTATAGTTTTACTTTTTGGAAATTTCCAGGCTGTATCTAAAGTATATTTGGTATCTAAATATATGTGTATGTATATGTTATTCAGACGTGGGTTTCTGTTTACTGTTTTGTTCTTTACCATTATTCATATTCCGCATTGTTAAATTAACAAAAAAAAAATATATCGCCAATTTTACTCACGTATTAAAGTATTAAGCAAGTTAATTTTGAACTAAATGAACTGGGTCTTAATTGTTTAAAAATTTATTTTTCGCATTTTCTTTTATGTTGAATAATGTGACGTTCCCTCTCCAAAAAGGGGTGTTACATCAGTCGCGACCGCAGATGCTATTAGGGAGCAGTCAGTTGTGATTGCCAGGATGTTTGAGAGAATGCAAGCGGACTAACCTCAACAGCCTGCACCACCACCAGTTCAACCGATGCAACCAATTCCAATGGTACCCATGGGGCAGAGTCAGAGTTTCCAAGACCTCTCAGAGTTCAGGAAGGCAAATCCATCATCTTTTAAGGGGCAATACGACTCGGTCAAAGCTGAGATCTGGCTAAGGGAGATGGAGAAGATCTTCACTACTATGGTGTGCTTGGATGAGTAGCAAGTGCTCTTTTCTTCCTTCATGTTAGAGGGGGAAGCAGAGGATTGGTGGATGGACACCAGGGGTTTGTTTGATGTGTCAGGGACTCTTGTTGCGTGGGAGATCTTCAAGAATTATTTTCCACAAAGTTTGTGGAATGCAAAGGAAATGGAATTCTTGAGGTTGGAGCAAGGCGAGATGTCTATTGGTCAATATGTGGCCAAGTTCAATGAGTTGTCTAAATCCTCATCCTGCATCAAATTTAGCCCAAATAAGATTTGGAAGTGTGTTAAATTTGAGGAAGGATTGAGAGAGGACATTCGGAAGGTGATTCGACCTTTTGAGATCTGGAGCTTCGCAAGTTTGGTGAACAAATGCAGAGTTGTTAAGGGTCGTGATGTTAAGTCTCAAGAGAAGCGAGGATCACGGGACCTTCAAAAGAGGAAAAGGGTGGAAGATGAGTGTGAGGAGAGTGTTTCTACACCCAGCGATCCACAAGATGAGTATGAGGAAAGTGTTTCTACATACAATTCTTCGAAATATAATGAAGACGATGAAGATGAGCAAGCTCAGGTGAAACCTTAGAGCCTAGATCCCTGTGTGTGGAAGATCACATAGAGATAAACCTTGTATGGTGTGCTTTATGTGTGGTAAACCAGGGCATTATGCTAGGAGGTGTCCACAGAGGCATGGAGTTATGCCTAACCCTAGATTGCAAGCTCTAGGAAGGGTGTATATTCTGGTCGGGATAGAGGAGGATCAATCTTCCGATCTTATGTAAGGTATCCTTTTGTGTGTGCCATTAGTTAAAAACTTATTAGGGTATTCTTATAGGTTTTGTACAAGTTGAGTTGTTTGTTGGTGACTAAATTCAGCAAGATATCACTGAGGGAAGGTAAATCCCTTCGAGTATGATATCATATATGATATGAGGTAATACTTTTGAATGGACCAAAGAATATGAAAATAGTTTCCAGAAACTAAAGTTGAGGTTGACCACTCCACCGGTGTTGGTAATTCCGGATCCTGTGGAGAACTTTGAGGTGTACTATGATGTTTCAAAGATGGGCTTAGGGTGTGTTATAATGCAATATATGAGAGTTGTTGCCTATGCATCTAGGCAGTTGAGGCCGCATGAGGAAAACTACCCTACCCATGATTTAGAGTTAGCCGTAGTGATGTTTACCTTAAAGGCTTGGAGGCACTACCTGTATGGAATCCAATTTGAAGTATTCAGTAATCATAGGAGTTTGAAGTACTTATTTGATTAGAAGGAACTTAACATGAGACAACGGAGATGGATAGATTTTTTGAAAGACTATAACCTTGAGTTAAAGTATCATCCAGGTAAGGCCAATGTGGTGGCTGACGCATTGAGTAGGAAATTCCTACATGTGTCTTTGATGATGATCCAGGAGAGTGAACTTCTTGAGAGCTTTAGAGACTTGAGCCTTGCAGTGACTGTATTTCCATGTAGCCTCAGTGTGAGTAAAGTGGATATAGTGAATGACTTGAGGGCTCAGATCTTAGAGGCTCAAAGGGAGGATGAGACTCTTAGGGATGTAAGTGAGCAGATCTTCTTAGGAAACCTGAGGAAGTTTGATATGGCGGAGGATGGAATGATTAATTTTAGAGGTAGACTTTGTATTTCAGGTGAATCTGAAACCAAGAAACGAATCCTTGAAGAAGCTCACTGTAGTTAGTACACTATCCATCTCGAGGCCACTAAGATGTACTAAGATTTAAAGAAAATGTTTTGGTAGAGTAGAATGAATAGGGACATAGTAGAATTTGTCTCTAGCTGCCTAACTTGTCAAAAGGACAAGATAGAACACCAAAAACCCTCCAGACCTCTACAATCTTTAGAAATCCTAGAGTGAAAATAAGATAATATCACAATGGGGCTACCTAGGACTCAATAAGGTTTTGATGCAGTTTGGGTTATTGTGGATAGATTAACCAAGTCTTCCCATTTCTGACCTATTAGAGCTAACTACTTCTTAGATAGACTAGCCCAATTATACCTTCAGGAGATAGTTAGGTTGCATGGTGTTCCCCTTAGCATAATTTCATGTAAAGACCCTAGATTTACATCTAGATTTTGGGGAGCCCTACGAAAAGCTTTTGGGACAAAGCTTAGCTTGAGTATGACATATGATCCACAGGCAGATGGTCAATTGAAAAGGACTATCCAAACCGTCGATAATTTGCTTAGAGCATGTGTGCTAGAGCAGAAGGATAATTGGGATAAGTTCTTACCTTTAGTGGAGTTTGCCTACAACAATAGTTACCATACCAACATAGGCATGACACTGTAGAAGCACTTTATGATAGAAAGTGTAGGTCCCCCTTATGTTAGTATGAGGTTGGAGAGAGAACCATTCTAGGGCTTGAGTTGGTACAGCTGACCACTGAACAGATCAGAGTGATCAGGGATGATTTGTCTTATGGAAAGAGGGTTCAAAGAGCTTAGAGGTAAGCAAATTCCTCTAGTGAAGGTGCTTTGGGGTGGTGTTGGCTTCAAGGAGGCTATATGGGAGTTGGATTCCGGCAAGCAGCAAGACTACCCACAATTATTTTTGTAAGGTAAACAATTTTGGGGACAAAAATCTTAAAAATGAGGGGAGTAATGTAACAACCTTAACAACATGTTAGGCTTGTATATAGCTACATAGGTAACATAATACTAGTTTAACATGCTTGTTAAATTTTGTGACAATCTGAGTTCGTGTAGACACTTTGCTGCAACACAAAAGGTGAAAAGTAGCTTAAAAAGACTCAAATATTAGCATAAATGGCTTAGCTAATGGAAATAAATATGGAGAATTTATTTCTAAGTCACAAATGTGTGGAATACGATATGGTTAATTTTTCAGAGTTAATTGAGGTCATTTGGTATTCTTAAGTATACTGAGAGTGCGTTTTAATATCGGATTGACTTATTGCAGATATGGAATCTTATGAAAAAAGTGAAATGATGTTTGAGATAAATCTTAGGATTTATTTTAATGCCTATGGAAGTTAGGAAACTTGATTTGGAGAAATCTAAGTGTTTTTAACATATGCAAAGTTGAGCAAAAGGACCAAAATGCCCGTAGTGCTCATCTTTAAAGTGAAATTCCATTTCACTTTTCTCTCCTCTCTCTCACGAATGGAAGCAATAGTAAAAGGGGAGAAACGAAAATAGAGAAAAGGGAAGACCAATAGTGGATCTTTATCTTCAAGAGGTAGGGATGTTTTCTATCTTGTTCTTCCATCTTCTATTTCTCTTCTTCATGCTTGTTGCTTGTGGGTTTGAAATGGAAAATGGGTTTGGATGAGTTTCTTTGAGTATGAGTTGAAGGAACTCTTAGGAATCTGAAAATGGGTTTGTTTTTGAGTTAAGCTATGCATGATTTATGACTTGAATCATAGTTGTATCCATGAATTCACTTGGATTAAGGGTTGTAAAATGGGTATGGGAGCTTAGGTTTTGGTTCCAAAAATCATGCTTAGATAGTGCGAATCTATACATGTGATGTATTTGATGTTTAGAGGTGTTTAAGAATCATGTTTATGATTAGAAATACCTTGGAATGTTTGAAAATGGTGAAACTCGATTTGTGTTCTTGAATTTTCTGGAAAATCCAGAAAATTCATGGGAATTGTGGCACTTCCCCATATAGAGCTGCAACCCCCAAGTCCCTGCAACTCAGGAAATTCCACCCGAGAGCAGGGAGCTACGACATAAAAAAGAGGAAAGTCGCAACACTCCCTTAAAAATGGCCCAAACTTGCTTCCTCGTGTAGTTTTTGCTAGGGAATGCATGATGTTTTGGCATGAGGTGATATAATGGGATACATTCATACTTGATTGATGAAATAACAATGCCTTAGGCCATGATATGATATTGATTGGTGAGTATGGATACTCAAGATAAGAAAACCCTAGTTGCTTCCTTGGTGGTTGAATTTGAGCTTGAATGGTATGTAAGCCATGTGTTGCTCTCTTTTTGGCTAAGGTTGAGCTAGGATAATATGATAAAAGGGTGTTGGTTCCTTTATGTGATAGAGTTGAGCCTTGTGCGATTGTCTAAGTGCATAAGTGTGCCTTGATATGTGAAGTTGAACTAGAATGCACGTGTGAGACAATTGTCTTCTTAATTACTCAGATTGGGTAATAGGGAGTACTAGGAACATGATCTTGCCCCTTTGTGTGATAAGGGTGAGCAGCATAAAGTGTTTGCTAGTTTCCTTTTTCACTCGGTTATGTGAACCTTGTGATATGTTTAAGTACCAAGAACCCTATTCAATATGAGGTTGACTATGGAATCACTTCTATAGTGATGGTGTGAGGTTCCCGATACAAGAGTGTTAGTGTTGCTACACTAATAGGGGTATTCTTTGGAGAGGACAACCACCTAGTATAAATGGATATTTAAGCAATCCTTAGGCATTCAAAGTGTAGTGAAATGCCATAGGTTAAGTATCTAGGACCTTGAACAACATGTAGTTTGTAACACCCTAAAATTTATTTATTTTATTATAAATAGTCATTTTCTAATATTTGTGAATTTTGTGAATTTTTTTAGATTTTTTTGAGAACGCAAAATATTTTAATATTATTTTTCGTTTTACGTACAAACTGAACGAAGCCGGGGAAATGCAATGTTTTTTCCTAGAACCTTGATCTATGGAAACGTTGATGGGGGATCTTACTAAACCTGTGGCTGGACAGAGTTTACGAGGTTTTACATTTTTGAGAATTTTATCAGATAAAATAATAATCGTTGTGTAAATTTTATCCGCTGGACAATTAATACTGACTTCTGTTAACTGTAACAATTGTCCATTGGATAATATCATGTATTAGAAATCTTATCATATTATCCTAATCTAATCCTCTTTATGTCTAATCAAATCAACTTTAATTCAAAAATATTGTATATTAATCAAAGCTTCTTTGAGAAGCTTTGACCACAAATGACCAAAGTGCCCAATCTTGTAGGAGAAGCCACTCATCCCTCTCCTTCTCTCTCCTATTGTCGCGGCAATGTGGCCCTTGGGGAAGCAAAATTTTGCTTCTCACACCTATCACACTTCACTCAAAATATCACTCATTCTACTATCACTTTATCTCTCTTCAACTTTCATCTCCATTTTTCTCTAACTTGTCTCTTCTTCTTCTCCTTCACCCCCACGGTTTTGCAGCCCCACCTTGAGTGGCCATTTTCATTTTCTCACTTCACCATCACCATTTCTACACATTCCTTCTCATTCTAAACATTTCTTCTTTGAAGATCTTCTTCAAAATTCATCATCTTCTTCACTTTTTCTCAAGAACAAAGTTTGAGACTTTGAAGGTAACTCTTTGATTCTTCACTTTCTCTTCCAATTTTTAGTTTCTATGGCCATATTTATGACCATGGATCTCTTTTTTTTCAACCATTGGTGTTGATTCTTTGAGCTTGATTTTTAGGGTTTTTAGAGAGCTAAAACCAAACCACCAAGAAGCCAACTAGGAGGCCATTTTCGTGTTCTTCCTTTAGGTAAGAGGGAGATTTACTCAATTCAACCATTATTGGTGGTGAGAAGACCTTTGTGTGGTTGTTGATGGAGAAATCCATATTGAATGCTTACTTTGTTTAATTACTTTTCATGTTTTTGTGTTCTTGATTGAGATGAATAATGATTAGTTGTTTTGAATGCATTAAATATGTTGGAATGCTTTGATAATGTTGTATTTGAAAAATGGAAATTTTGAGGGTTATTACCCTATTGAGAGGCCACGGTTTTGGCCACAAATTTCAAGGGTTTGAATTAATTTTTGTGTGATATGAAATCTATGTAGTTTGGCATCAAAGAATTGATGCTTCAAATGGAAGAAATTGAGTTAATAATGGTCTTGAGAGGCCACGATTTTTCAAGGGTTCTTTAGCCTAAAATTTTCATAATTGATCAAGACTTAGGAAATTAGAAATGTTGGATTCATAATATGAATTTGTGATATGTGTTGAACCATAATTATATAATGTTGATATTGAGAATGGATGGTATGCTATTGTGAGTCCATGTGTGGGACTAAGTACTTGTTGATATGTACTTGATGAAATTGTGGCATGATGTTGTTGAGAATGGACTATATGCCATTATATTATGTTCCATGAGAAATACCTTGTTGATGAATATGCATGATATGCATTGTGTTATGAGGAATATATCATTGGTGACATGTATGATGTAAATTGAGTCATCATGCATTGTGATATCTGTTGGACTTTGTTGAGAAGACGATGTGTGCCTAGGAGATTGAATAACACTCAAGTGCGGGTGCGAATAGACTAAGCGTAGGGTCATAGTGGTTGACCTTAGGGGCGTCGAGGTGCGGGTGTCTCACAATAGACAGTGGTAGCTCCACTGGGGCCGTAGGATAGACTGATGCAAACACACCGACCATTTGGATCGAGACGCTGTCCTATATCGCGATTAACTATTGAGGTTCCATGTATAAGCCATATTGCGCAAATATTTTTATGAGATGAAGCACTTTATTTTTAAGGCTAACCAGATACTAGCATGACTCCTTGATCATTCTCTCCGAAATGTTGATGTCTAGCTCCATAGAGTAGGATTTTTGGTACCATGTGCATTGTGCATTGTCAGTCTCATATCTCATTAAGCATGATGTACCTATGACTATTAAACTATCTGTTTTGATATTACAATGATTATCTGATTAATAAACTATTTACTGCCTGAGATTCTGTAATTACTCCTATTTTATTGCTTACTTGATTATTATTGTTAATTTTATTATTATTGTTGATGAGTATATGAGTTGTAATGCTATGTGGGCGTTCAGCGCCGTTCTGTTTTCTTACTTCCATATTGGTAATAAATGCTGGGTGTCTCACCTCTTTTTTGCACCTCTATATTTCCGTTTATATATATGCTCTAGAGAAGACGTTTGTGAAGAAGATGAGGCACTTGAGTTTCCTGGCTTCTGGCTCGATTACGATTAGTGCTGATTGAAGATGTCTTCGCATCCGCGCCGATTTTTGGGATATGCTAGGATGACCTTTCATGGAGGACCTGACTGTTGGCACGTAAACTTGAGCACGGACCGATGCATCTATCATGGGGAGCTGACTGTGTCTTTAGCTTGGGGTCGCTATGACCCGCTTGTCTTTGATTTTATTATTTTTGTACACTTAGAGTTTTACCTACCCATTAGGGATTTGTGGGATGACTTTTACTACACCCCGTGAGATGATTCATTTATCTCTATTGCTCGGGCTT
Source organism: Ormosia emarginata (assembly GCA_029884605.1). Taxonomy (NCBI): domain Eukaryota; kingdom Viridiplantae; phylum Streptophyta; class Magnoliopsida; order Fabales; family Fabaceae; genus Ormosia; species Ormosia emarginata. Next base: position 9,956,287 of record JAQQTP010000074.1, read on the forward strand.
CTGCCCGAAATTTGGTCTCTCCGATGGGGATATCATCGGATGAGGAGGACCCTGAGGAGGACCTAGCTATGGTTCCTTCTCGTTAGTCTTAGGGGATAATACTGTCGGTGGCTACTGATGGCTAACCATATATCTTTTTGGGAAGCCTGACATTTTACTAATTTGATAGGATGAAAATTTGTAATCATCTTGGGTGGGTAAAGCTGTTTACTTTTTGTATATTTTGATGATGTAACTAAACAGGCTTGATGCATATATGATTATATATAATGTGAATGTATGATTTTTAATTTCATGTCGAATTCCATTGTATCTATATTTATCATTATCTCTTCAAATAATTCAAAAAAAAAATTTAATGCATACATTTATTTTAATACCCAATTAATACATACTTGCGACTGAAAATGGTTATTCAAAGGTTAACAATGAACTGGGTCTTAATATATGATTTCAAATTTTACTTTTCCGCATTTTGTTTCACTCGTTTTATTATGGTGTGACGTTCCTTCTTCTAGCGAAAAAATAGGCGTTACACTGTCTTGGTATCAGAGCCCGGGTTTAAGTTTTCTTTTGGGTCTTGTAGTTTTGGATTGTCTTGCTTGTGCTATGTGATTCTCTGTGTTTGATATTTCGAAAGGATACATCTAACTTTTTCTTGTGTTTTGTATAGTTTGACTTGAAAGAGAATTATGGCTCGTAGAGGGGACATGACTGCAGCAATTGAGGCGATTCAGAAGATGGCTGAGGCATTGTTGCAATAGAACCGGCAGACTACTCAACAACAAGAGAGGACTGCATAATAATTGGAAGCTAATGCAGATGCTCAAAACTTGGCTGAATTTCGTCGCACTAATGCTCCACAATTCAAAGGAGAATTTGACCCAAAGAAGGCTAGTCTGTGGATTAAGGAGCTGGAGAAGATATTCATGGGTATGAACTGTGCTAATGACAAGAAGGTGACTTATGATGCATTCACGTTGGTTAGAGATGCGGAAGATTGGTGGATAGGAGCCCAAAGATTGCTAGAGACTGAGGGCCGAGCAATTACTTGGGAGGTATTCAAGGAGAAATTCTTGGATAAATATTTCCCAGAAAGTGCCAGACATGCTAAGGAGATGGAGTTTCTTGGTCTGCGACAAGGGAATATGACTGTAAGTAAGTATGCTGCAAAATTTGAGAGCTTGTCAAGGTTCTCAACTTATTTTCAACACCAACTGAACGAAGCATGGAAATGTTGAAAGTTCAAGGAAGGTTTGAGGCATGATGTGAAAAGAGCTGTTATAACATTAAAGATCAACTAGTTTTCAGAATTGCTTGATATGTGTCGCCGAGTAGAGGACTTAGACCAAGCGCAAGACACGAGGAACCGCAACTTTGGACCTTTTCGGTTTCAGAGGGGAGGAAGTAGTAGTGCTAGTCGTTATCAGAAAAAGCCTTATTCGAGACCACCAGGAAATCAGCAACAAAGACTGCAAGGTGGAAGTCCTAGTGGAAGTCTTGGTAGGACTGGTCAAACTACGGCGTTCACGTCGAGATGTATAAAGTGTGGGAAGGAGCATTACACGAGGGATTGCATAATCAAAGGGATCATTTGTTTTAGATACGGTAAGGTTGGACATGTTTCTCACGATTGCAATCAGACTAAGGCGGAGCCTTCGATTAATGCTGCAAGAACTGTGAAACCGCAGACAGGGGGCAGAGTTTACACCCTGAGTGGTGCTGAAGCCTCTAAATCCGAAGATCTTATACAAGGGGAAGGTCTCATAGAGGGTAATCTTTTAACTGTAGTGTGTGATTCTGGTGCAATCTATTCTTTTATTTCCTATGACTGTGTGAAAAGACTTGGTTTACCTGTGTCTTCTTTGCCTTTTGACTTGACTGTTTGAACCCCTACTGCAAAACTTATTGTTACCACCAAAGTCTATTTAGATTGTCCATTGATTGTTGAAGGTCGAATCTTTTTTGTTGATTTGATATGTTTACCTTTTTCCCAGTTAGACATAATCCTAGGAATGGATTAGTTATCTTCTAACCATATCCTGTTAGATTGTTCTAGTAAAACTATAGTTTTTCCTTTAGACGAGAATTCTAGATTTTTGACAGCCAACCAAGTGAAAGCTTTCTTAAAAGAAGGAGTTTAAGGATACATGTTGTTGTCTTCTTTAAAAGTCAAGAATGAGGTAGATGTAGACTCAATTCCAGTGGTTAGACAATTTCCTGAAGTCTTTCCTAAAGATATACCTGGTTTACCGCTAGAGCGGGAGATAGAGTTTGCCATTGACCTTGTGCTTGGAGCTGGTCCTATTTCCATAGAACCCTACAGAATGTCGCCAGCAGAGCTAATTGAACTCAAGAAGCAATTGGAGGAACTTTTGGAGAAACAATTTGTCAAACCTAGCGTGTCGCCTTGGGGAACACCAGTATTGCTAGTTAAGAAGAAGGATGGTACTTTGCGATTATGCGTGGACTACCGTCAGTTGAATTAAGTTACGATCAAGAACAAGTATCCACTACCAAGGATAGATGACCTAATGGATCAACTGAGGGGAGCAGCGGTGTTTTCTAAGATCGATCTGTGATCAGGTTACCATCAGATCTGAGTAAAGGTGGAAGACATTCCCAAAATAGCTTTTCGTACTTGTTATGGACACTACGAGTACTTGGTAATGCCTTTTGCTGCGACGAATGCACTTACTATATTCATGGACTATATGAATAGGATCTTTCATCCCTATTTGGGCAGGTTTGTTGTTGTCTTCATTGACGATATCCTGATCTACTCTCAAAATCAGGAGGATCATGCTAAACACCTTAGCATAGTTCTTCAGGTTCTGAAAGAAAATAGGCTGTACGCCAAATTGTCAAAGTGTGAGTTTTGGTTGGACGAGGTTAAATTCTTAGGCCATGTGATTTCAAAGGAAGGAATTGCAGTAGACCCATCAAAAGTGGAAGCTGTTCTACTATGGGAAAGGCCAAAAACAGTGACAGAGATTCGAAGCTTCGTTGGATTAGCCAGATATTACCGAAGGTTTATTGAAGGATTCTCAAAGATTGCCGGACCTTTCACTCAACTCACAAGGAAGAATCAAGCTTTTGATTGGACAGAGGCTTGCGAAGAGATTTTTCAAGAGCTGAAAAGGAGACTAACTACTTCACCAATGTTAGTTCTGCCTAATCTAAGTGAACCATTCAAAGTATATTATGATGCTTCATACCAAGGATTAGGGTGTGTCCTTATGCAAGGTGAAAAACTGGTGGCTTATACGTCGAGACAATTACGAGTGCATGAGAAGAACTACCCAACTCACAATTTGGAACTAGCTACTATTGTATTTGCTTTGAAGATATGGAGATATTTTCTTTATGGAGCAACATTCAACGTCTTTAGTGATCACAAGAGCTTGAAGTATTTATATGATCAGAAAGAGTTGAATATGAGACAGCGAAGGTGGTTGGAATTCTTAAAGGATTATGATTTTCAACTTCAATACCACCCTAGAAAGGCAAATGTTGTGGCCGATGCCTTAAGTACGAAGACGATCAGTGTTTCTGCTATGATGATCAGAGAAAAGGATTTAATAGAACAATTCAGAGATGTATGGTCTTTTGTGGAGTTGACACCTGGAAAGATTTGTATTAACAAGGTCACAATCTCGAACAACTTAATGGAAGATATTCGAGAAAAATAGAAAGTTGACAAGTTCCTACAAGAAGAAAGGGAATTGATAAAGCAAGGCGGTGCAACAACTTTAGAGGAAGGAAATGATGGAATTTTAAGGTTCCGAGGTAGAGTCTGTATACCTAAGGATCAAGAGCTTAGGAAGTACATTCTTGAACATGCTTACACGAGTCAGTTGAGTATGCACCCTAGAATAACCAAGATGTACCAAGATTTGAAGAAGTTATTTTGGTGGCATGGAATGAAAAGAGATATCGCCAGATGTGTGTCTTCCTGTTTGGTTTACTAAAAAGTGAAGGTTGAACATCAAAGACCGTCTGGAATGTTACAACCCTTAACTATTCTCGAGTGGAAGTGGGATAGTATTGCAATGGACTTTGTTGTTGGATTGCCAAGGACAAAGAGGGGTCATGATTCGATATGGGTAATTGTGGATCGACTCACGAAGTCAGCACATTTCTTGCCAATCAACATAAGGTATTCATTGGAGAAGTTGACTTAGTTGTATATCGGTGAAATTGTTAGACTACATGGTGTGCCTACAAATATCATTTCTGATAGAGATCCAAGATTCACATCGAAGTTTTGGAAAAGTCTTCAAGAAGCAATGGGAACAAAGCTACGTTTGAGTTCTGCATATCATCCGCAAACTGATGGTCAATCCGAGAGGACAATTCAATCAATGGAAGATCTACTTAGAGCTTGTGCTTTGGAGCAAACTAGAAGTTGGGATGAAGTCTTACCTTTGGTAGAGTTCACCTACAACAACAGTTATCATTCGAGCATAAGAATAGCACCCTATGAAGCTCTATATGGGCGAAGGTGCAGAATACCTTTATGTTGGTATCAGGATGGTGAACGACTTACCGTTGGACCTGATCTCATACAACAAACGACTGAGAAAGTCAAGATGATTCAAGAGAAGATGAGGACGACTCAAAGTCGATAAAAGAGCTATGTGGACAAAAGGAGAAAACCTCTTGAATTTGAGGAAGGGGAGCATATGTTTTTGAAAGTCACGCCTACGACTGGGGTTGGTCGAGTTCTTAAGTCTAGGAAGCTTACTCCTAAATTCCTTGGACCTTATCAAATTCTTCACCGGATAGGTCCAGTTGCTTATCAAATAGCCTTACCAACTTTTCTTTCAAATCTCCACAATGTCTTTCATGTGTCACAACTTCGAAAATACATTCCTAGCCCTGATCATGTCATAACGCCTGACTCAGTACAATTAAAGGAAAACTTGACTTATGAAACAACTCTTGTGAGGATTGAGGATAAGAGAATGAAGTAACTTAGAGGAAAAGATATTCCGTTGGTAAATGTAATTTGAAATGAGACAACCGGAGACGCAACTTGGGAGCTTGAAGACAAGATGAAAGAGTAATACCCACAATTTTTCTGAGGTATGAAAATTTCGAGGATGAAATTTCTATTTGAAGGGGAGAGTTGTAACACCCTAAAATTTATTTATTTTATTATAAATAGTCATTTTCTAATATTTGTAATTTTTGTGAATTTTTTTAGATTTTTCTGAGAATGTGAAATATTTTAATATTATTTTTCATTTTACGTGCAAACTGAACAAAGCTGGGGAAATGCAATGTTTTTCTCGAGAACCTTGCTCTGTGAAAATGTCGACGGGGGATCTTACTAAACCTAAAGCTGGACATAGTTTACGAGATTTCATGTTTTTCGGGAATTTTATTAGATAAAATAATAATCGTTGTATAAATTTTATCTGTTGGACAATTAATACTGACTTTGTTAACTATAACAATTGTCTATTGGATAATAGCATGTATTAAAAATCTTATCACATTATCTTAATGTAATCCACTTTATGTCTAATCAAATCAATTTTAATTCAAAAATATTGTATTTTAATCAAAGCTTCATTGAGAAGCTTTGACCACAAATGATCAAAGTGCCTAATCTTGTAGGAGAAGCCACTCATCCATCTCCTTCTCTCTCCTATTGTCGCGGCAATGTGGCCCTTGGGGAAGCAAAATTTTGCTTCCTACACCTATCACACTTCACTCAAAATATCACTCATTCTACTATCACTTTATCTCTCCTCAACTTTCATCTCCATTTTTCTCTAACTTCTCTCTTCTTCTTCTCCTTTACCCCCATGGTTTTGCAGCCTACCTTGAGTGGCCATTTTCATTTTCTCACTTCACCATCACCATTTCTACACACTCCTTCTCATTCTAAACATTTCTTCTTTGAAGATCTTCTTCAAAATCCATCATCATCTTCACTTTTTCTCACATACAAAGTTTGAGACTTTGAAGGTAACTCTTTGATTCTTCACTTTCTCTTCCTATTTTTCGTTTCTATGGCCATATTTATGACTATGGATCTCTTCTTTTTCAACCATTAGTGTTGATTCTTTGAGCTTGATTTTTAGAGTTTTTGGAGAGCCAAAACTGAACCACTAAGAAGCCAACTAGGAGGCCATTTTCATGTTCTTCCTTTAGGTAAGAGGGAAATTTACTCACTTCAACCATTATTGGTGGTGAGAAGACCTTTGTGTGGTTGTTGATGGAGAAATCCATATTGAATGCTTACTTTGTTTGATTATTTTTCATGTGTTTGTGTTCTTGATTGGGATGAATAATGATTGGTTGTTTTGAATGCATTAAGTATGTTGGAATGCTTTGATAATGTTGTTTTTGAAAAATGGAATTTTTGAGGGTTTATTACCCTATTGAGAGGCTACAGTTTTGGCCACAAATTTCAAGGGTTTGAATTAATTTTTGTGTGACATGAAACCTATGTAGTTTGGCATTAAAGAATTTATGCTTGAAATGGAAGAATTGAGTTAATAATGGTCTTGAGAGGCCATGGTTTTTCAAGGGTTCTTTAGCCCAAAATTTTCATAATTGATCAAGATTTAGGAAATTAGGAATGTTGGATTCATAATATGAATTTGTGAAATGTGTTGAACCATAATTATATAATGTTGATATTGAGAATGGATGGTATGATATTGTGAGTCCATGTGTGGGACTAAGTACTTGTTGATATACTTGATGAAATTGTGGCATGATGTTGTTGAGAATGGACTATATGCCATTATATTATGAGGAATATATCATTGGTGAACATGCATGATGTAAATTGAGTCGTCATGCATTGTGATGTCTGTTGGACTTTGTTGAGAAGGCGATGTGTGCCTAGGAGATTGAATAACACCTAAGTGCGGGTGCGAATAGACTAAGCGTAAGGTCATAGTGGTTGACCTTGGAGGCGTCGGGGTGTGGGTGTCTCACAATAGACAGTGGTAGTTCCACTGGGGCCGTAGGATAGACTGATGCAAACACACCGACGATCCGGACCGAGACGCTGTCCTATATCGCGATCAACTGTTGAGGTGCCATGTATAAGCCGTATTGCGCAAATATTTTTATGAGATGAAGCACTTTATTTTTAAGGCTAACGAGATACTAGCATGACTCTTTGATCATTCTCTTCGAAATGTTGATGTCTAACCCCATAGAGTAGGATTTTTAGTACCATGTGCATTGTACATTGTCAGTCTCATATCTCGTTGAGCATGATGTACCTATGACTGTTAAACTATCTGTTTTGATATTGCAATGATTATCTGATTGATAAACTATTTACTGCCTGAGATTCTATAATTACTCCTATTTTATTGCTTTCTTGATTATTATTGTTAATTTTATTATTATTGTTGATGAGTATATGAGTTGTAATGCTATGTGGGCGTTCAGCGCCGTTTTATTTTCTTACTGCCATATTGGTAATAAATGCTGGATGTCTCACCTCTTTTTTGCACCTCCATATTTCTGTTTATTTATATGCTCTAGAGAAGACGTTTGTGAAGAAGAGGAGGCACCTGAGTTTCCTGGCTTCTGGCCCGATTACAATTAGTGCTGATTTAAGATGTCTTCGCGTATGCGCTGATTTTTGGGGTATACTAGGATGACCTTTCATGGAGGACCTGACTGTTAGCACATAAACTTGAGCACGGACCGATGCATCTATCATGGGTAGCTGACTGTGTCTTTAGCTTGGGGTCGTTATGACCCGCCTGTCTTTGATTTTATTACTTTCATACACTTAGAGTTTTACCTACCCATTAGGGATTTGTGGGATGACCTTTACTACACCCCACGAGATGATTCATTTCTCTCTACTGCTTGGGCTTCTACCTGAAATTCGGTCGCTCCGATGGTGATATCATCGGATGAGGAAGACCCTGAAGAGGACCCTGCTACGATTCCTTCTCGTCAGTCTTAGGGGCTGATACTGTCGGTGGCTACTGATGGCTAATCGTATATCTTTTTGGGAAGCCTAACGTTTTGCTAATTTAATGGGATGAAAATTTGTAATTGTAACACCCTCCGTAGGGCATCACATTTCTAACTAAAAACTTATATTTACAACTTGAAAATTATTTAACAAAAGGCTCTAAGTTCAAAAATTTGGATTGTTAAAATCTCTTTTTGCTGATAATATAAACTTACCGAAAATATACGTAATACAGAAAATAGACTGAACTAATAATACACATGTTAATTATACCATATAATATTAAACAACATTTAAAACATACTTTACAGACTCAAGGAACAGTAGCAAAACCCAATGACGGGTACTACTAATAGCACAGTAACAACACTAACGAGAAAAATCCAACATACATGTTCCGTTTCTCCACCAAACTGCATCCAATTGAAACTGAGAAGGTCACTCCTCGACGCTGTCACCGACCATAGAACATTGCCTCCAAAGGTCTAAGAAACTTGCTTCGCCTACTATACGAATTTAAACAATACAAACACAACAAAATAATACAGTAAAGAGGTGAGATCCCCTTTCACCAATACCAGTACGGCAGCAAAGAATGATACAAATGACAAAGTCATTCCATACACATAAATATCACAAGTATAATCATGTTAACAAATTATCCGTATATTCAGAAAACATATATCACAACAATATAAACATCAATAGTATATCAACAATAGATATCCATAATAAACATATATAATGATTATGCCACCATGAAATGTACCTCGACAATGCCACAATAATATGTACACAAACTATACATATGCACAATGCAACATATTCCTACTCCATGCAGCTAAGCAGTTTCGGATATGAATGGTCCAAAAGATCTGCCACTCATAATGACAATCTAAGCTAGACGCGAGACATAAATAGTGTTTGTCAGGACAATACGCCAGTGCGTTGCAACGATACATCATGGCCAGGCATATAATGTGACAAATAGGTCACTATGAATAACCGCGCCCTGACGTCCCCAGTAGATCACCCACCTGGATCACACTATCCAGCTCTCATTCACTCCTAAACAACAAAAGCCATCACAGCCATCGACTATACATACCAACTCAATGTGTATATATGAACCATAATTACATAAATACCCTTGGTCTCAATATTCCAAAATATAGTACGTCCCACCTGACAGTACTATTTGTAACGCCCCTTTTTGGGAGGGAACGTCACATTGTCAAATAAAATAAAATGCGAAAATTAAATAATTAGTCAATTAAGACCCGGTTCAGTTAATTAAATTTTAACCAACTTGATACTTTAATACGTGGGAAAAATGGCAGTATAAATTTTTTTTTTGTTAAATTAAATATGCGGAATGTGAATGAAAGTAAAGAATAAAACAGTAAACAGAATTTATACCTGAATAACACATACACTTATATATTGAAATATGACTATATTTTAAATACAAGCCTGGACATCTCCAAAAAGCAAAAACTATACCTGCCCCAAGGAAATCATGCATATATAACCATCATGCATATACAAAATATACAGCCCACCAAAAAGTAATACATCAGGCCCCAAAAATAAAAACACTGGCAGCCATCAGTAGCCACCAGTGACATCAATCCCTCAGATGAGGAGGAACCGTGTCAGGATCCTCAGCGGGATCTTCCTCTTCCGAGGAAACCTCCATTGGAACCACAGAAGCATGGGACGGGGCCCGAGCGGTGGAATCAAAGGAGTCCTCCCGTGGAGTGTAGTAGCGGTCGCCCCACATCTCACGGATGGGCAAATAAAACTCTAATCGTAGGCTGACGTAGCAGGTGAACACGGGTGCCTCATGTCGCCTCCAGGCTAGGGCAATGGACACGTCTCCCAAGTAGACGCAACGGTCAGAGTTCAGGTTGATGTGCCAGCACTCTGGCCCTCCGAGGAAGGTCAGACGCACATCACCCAGAAATCCTCGCATACGCGTCCCCATCGTCAACAACAGGTACTAATCACGTTCGGGCCAGAAGCCAGGGAAGTCAGGGGCTTCTAACTCATTGCCGCCGTCTTCGGTGAACACAATATGAATAAAGACAACAGATAGCAAAACACAGAAAGAGGTAAGACATCCTACATCATTACCAATTATAGCATGCTAGAAACAGAACGACGCCACGCGCCCAAATAGCAATTCAGAAACAACATACTTAAATAATAAGCAGTAATTCCACGGTAAGCAAATAAACAATTCCAGGCAGATAATCATCATAATAACAATTAAATCAATTATAGTTGCAGAAAAAAAGAATTTATGATGACAGTGTATATCATGATTCACATGCATGCTTTCCTAATACCTACTCCATGGAGCTAGACTCAAACAATCGGAGAGAAAGATCAGGAGACATGTCTATAACTCGGCTGCCGAGGCCAGTGCTATCAATAATATTCTCGTGCACAATCATGGCATTGTACAAACATTCTACAGTAGATCACGATATAGGACAGTGTCTCGGTCCGGATCGTCGGTGCGTTTGCATCGGTCTACCCCACGGGCAGGAGAGCTACCAACCTCCCATTGCGAGGAACCCGCGCCCCGACGCCCCCAAGGTCACCAATGACCTACACTTGTCTATTCGCACCCGCACTAAGGTGTGTTCAATCTCCTAGGCAACTAGGCCTTACAACAATCCACAAGGACAAACACAATGCATAAGACACTATACATGCACATGTATGATCCACAATCTCATACAATTCCATAATATGCCACATTAGGCCAATATAAGCATCAATATATAAATGGTCACTCACATGGACCCACAACAACATAATATAAATACCAAGCCAATTGATGCATCATTAGGTTCATTACGAATCCTAACTTAGAGTTTATTCCCCTTTTTCAAGGTTTATGCTCAAAGTAAATTCTTGTAATCAATTTAACGTTCCAAGGCAATTCAATTTCCTATAACTTACATTTTATTTAAGCTCTTAAGCCTCACACTCTCATGTTCTTCACTCACTTAGAATTTCCTTAAATCTTATGATAATTTCACTCTTAGTTCTTCAAAATTTATGAAATCTTGATTATAATAAATTCTTCTAACTTATTTATCGTCCATTCCATTACACAGGTTCCTAATTACCTAATTCATTATGCTTCCAATTTACCAAAATCACATACTTACACTCAAAAATATATTAGAGGCCGTGGCCTCACAATGGATCCAATTTCAAATCCTTTCAAGCCAATATCTTGCATGTTATTCCTTCAATTCATTTAAGTTGTTCACTTGTTAAATTAGCTCACCAAGAACCCTAGTTTCTTGGCCTCAAAACCGTAGCCATCATGGTGGTTTCCATTCCTAATTTTTCTTCCATTGAATTCCATTTACTACATTAATTAATTTAAGTCTTATACTAATTACAATTTCATCACAAATTCCCCTAAATTCCTAGCCTAAAACCGTGAGCCTCCAAAAAGGCTTCTCCAATGTTTTTCTTCCATTTTCAACCACAAGATCCAATCCAACATAGTATTATATACAACCATTCAATTCAATAGCATAAATCAAGTAAAATCAACACATAATCACACTAATCACAGAATCAAAGGATAACCCTCATTAGGGTTTTTCCATAAACCACACAAATCAAGGTTCCTAGATGCTAAGAGAGGTTGAGGAGGAGTGTCTTCCTCTTACCAATGTGTAGAAAACAAGAAGAACACCAAGGAAGCTTTTTTTTTTGAATTTTCGGATTGCACTTCTCCAAAATCCCCAAAATGCTCAAAGTTGGAGCTTGAAGAAGATGATGAAAATGGAGGATTTTCAAGAAACTCCAAGAAGAAAAAGTGTTTAGAATGTTGAGAGGATTCAAGAAATGTAGCTAGATGAAATTTTTGTGAAGATTTGGTGGTTGAGGGGCTGCTGGCCGAGGAGTGTGTAAGAGAGGAAGAAAAGAAATGTTGAAGAAGGAAGAAGAAGAAGAAGAACGTAAATGAAGAGAGAAAAGGTGTTTTGGTGATAATGAATTAAGTGTAATATTTGGTTAAATGAAATCAACTCATTTCCCTTCCCATGTGCTGCTGCCGACTTGGTTTCCAAAGGAAGCTAAAGCATGTGGTCAATGTTTGGGTCAAAGCTTCTTAAGGAAGCTTTGATTTTTAAACATTAAATTTGAATTAAAGTGACTTGATTAGACATAAAGTGGATTGCATTAGGATAATGTGATAGTATTTTTATTACACACTATTATCCAATGGATAATAGTTACAGTTGACAGAAGTCAGTATTTAATTAATCTGACAGATGAATTTTTTACTGTATTGATTTATTTTATCTGTTAAGATTTCTCGAAAATTGTGAAACCTCGTAAACTGTGTCAAGTCTCGGGTTTAGTAAGATCCCCCGCCGACTTATCCATAGTTCAAGGATCGCGGAGAAAACATCGTGTTTTCCCAGTTCCGCTCAGCACGCACGCAAAACGAGGAATATACTGTAATATTCGACGTTTCCGGAAAATTTCCAGAAAATTCTCAAAAATTAAAAATATTATGAAACGACTTTCCGTCATATAAATTTCCAATTTTTGAAGCATTACAGTCGTTTTCACGACTCTGCTCAATATTCACGTAAAACGAGAAATATATTAAAATATTCGTCGTTCTCGGATAATTTTGAAAGAATTCACATAAATCACAAATATTGGAAAATGGCTATTCATGGCGAAATAATCAATTTTCGGAGTGTTACACTGATCTCAGCAATTCTCAGCTCAATGTGCACGCAAAACGAAGAATATATTAAAATATTCGACGTTTCCGTAAAATTCTAGAAAAATTCCTAAAAATCAAGAATAATATAAAATGAACATTTATGATCAATTAGATATTTTTCGGGATGTTACACTATTTCTCAATCAATATTCCAAAATATAGTACATCCCACCTGACAGTACCATTTCTCAATCTGTCCGGGTCCACCACTTTGGCTCGATAGTTAAACTCGTTATTTTAGTCAATCGCGTAGAGATTTTATCGCGTTTTTACAATTTTATTATTTTTACAAATGTTTTTAAATCACGTAAATATATTTTGCTATTTTTAAAATCTCGTACTGTTTTTAAATCGTTTTCTCAATCGCGTAAGATTTTTAAATCATTTTCTTGATCCAAAAGCTTTAAAATCATTAATTTAAAACCGCGTAAGCTATTTTTAATACTTTTAAAGTACGTAGAATATTTTCCTTATGTTATAAATATATTGTGAAATTCTTTCTTTTATTCGTTCATTTTTAGTAAATTATGACAGTATTTTGTCTAGAAAATCTATAAAATATATTTTCTACGCTTTTCTTTAAAAAAATCCCTTTGTTTAGTTTATAATTACAAAATACACTTTGAGAATTACTATCATACTTTAAAATTCAAAGGTAAATATTTTTCAAGAGTTTTGTTTATTTCTCTTTGACATCATATTACTAATAAAAATTTGTTTACTTCTTTAAGTCTTGAAAATCCATTGCAAATGTATTCTTTTTAGTTTAAACAACTAGTCTACACTTAAAAAACAAATTTCAGATTAAGTACACATTAAAAAGACATGTTGGTCGAATTCATCATTTCATGTGTAAATCATGTTTAAATTATTTTCTATCCACTAGATTATTGTAAAATCCATTCAATTAAGTTCTCATTAAATTAATTTCATAAGTCCACACTTTTAAACTAGTTTTGGATTAAAAACATTATAAGTAGGCATGTTGGCCCAAAAATCATTCTATGCATTAAAATCTTATTTAATTGTTTCTCATCATTTAATCTCTTATAAAAATTCTTAATCCAATTTATTATCATTAAAATCATTCTCTTTATATTTCTAAATTTATTAAGTTGAGTTCCCTTTATTAAATTACATAATCTACTCTTAGAAAATCATTTAGATCAAAAGTGTCTTAAATTAGCATGTTGGCCGAAATTCACTATGTTTAAATCATTTTTAATTTATATTTTACTAATTAAGTTCTTGTGAAAATCATTACTGATTAAATTTATTAATTCTTGCTTTAAAAAATAGTTGAGAACATTTCGGTTCTCTTTGGGATAGTAAAAACCGTGAGTTATATGTGTTCTTTGGAACACTCATGCAAATCTTCAGCATATTATTCATATCCTACAATAACTATCATGCATCTATGAGCACATAACATATATTAAAGCAATCATAAAACACATACCATATATTTTAAAGCTATAAACATGCTTTCACACAAAATCAATCACAAATAGGAAAACTTTAAACAATCAAGTGAATGAATCCTTATGGATTCTTCACCACAAATTAACACATCCATTCCTCACCACCAACACATGGCTGATGAGGGTAATCTCCCTCTTACCTCTTGATAAAACCTCCAAAGCTCCTTGGATGTCCTCTTGTTGTCTCCTTCAAGATGGACTTCAACCACCAAGTGCTTCTTGAAAATCAAAGAAAACGTGAAATATTAATATCTAAGGCTTAAACAAGAAAAACCATGGATCAAAATATGGTTTAGAACTTTGAATCTATGATTAAAAGAGGATATAAAAAATTTCACCCTTTATTCTTCAAACTTAGATCTTAGAAAAAGTACTTGAAGATGAATGATTTGGAAGATGGTCTTAACATGAAAGTTCCTTAGAATTGCATGGAGATTCAAGATCTATGGTTGTTTAGAATTATTGAAGCTTGAAATGTGATTTTGTGGGGGTTGACCGTGAGCTTCCATAGAGAGGAAAGGTGAGAGTTATGTGTTTGGCTTTGAAAGAACTCCTTGAAAATAGGTGATTTTGATCAAGACTCCAACTACAAAGTGTCTTGAAACAAGGTAAGGATTCAAGATATATGGTTGGTGTAAATTATTGAAGAGTGATGGTAGAACCATAGCTTCTTGGCTGTGAGTTTGGAGAAGAAAAAGATAGGAGTTTTTGTGTTCTTTGCTTGATAGGAAAATGGAAATGAATGAATCTTGAGAAATTCCTAACATCAAGTGTCTTGGATCAATGAGAGGATTCAAGAAATGATATTAGTAGGAATTATAGAAGTTTGGAGAGTGGTTCTTGAGTGCTTGGTCGAATCCATGGAGGAGAGAAAATGAGAGAGTTTTGGTTGCTTGTTCTTGGTTCTTTGGAGAAAAGGATGTGTAATAGAGCAAGTGAGATAAATGGGTGAAGGTTGTCTTCCTTTTGGGTGCTATGGCCGTGGAGTACAAGGAGAGAAAAGGGGTGAGAGCTTCTTGCCAAAAATTGCAAATGAATCAAAGCCCTCCTATTTATAGACTTCATGAAAAAAATGAAGACTTAAGATATTTTTCGGTATACTGTAAGCAATGAACAATAATTACTGCTTATAAAGTCAGTGTCTATTGTCCAATGGATAATAAAATATACCTAGATTTTTCTCTTATTCTATCTGGGTAGCAATTATTGTTGATCATTTTCTACTGATTGCCCTTGATGAGTCACAGAGCGAGTCATCAAAGAGAAGTTTCTAGAACATGTGACTCACTACGATGAGTTAGCATGATGAGTCAGCGTAGATATTTCTAGAACAGGTGAGTCAGCATGGCGAGTCATCAGCTGAGTCAGCAATGGCGAGTCATAGTGCTGAGTCAGCATGGTGAGTCGTCAGGGAACCTTCTGGAATGTGTGACTCACTGCAGCGAGTCACAGGGTGAGTCAGCATTTCTACAACCTTCCAGAATGTGGCGAGTCATCGCTTCTGGAACATGGCGAGTCACCGCTTCTGGAACAGTCTGGAACATGTGAGTCACTAGGCTAGTCACCTAGGTGAGTCACCAAACGATGAGCCATCGTCTAGAACATTCTAGAATGGGTGACTAGACTTGCGTCTAGAATCATCCACTAGATATTTTCCAAGAAAGATATTATTCAATGGATAATAAAACATACCCCAATTTTATTTGTCAGATAAAATCGTAGGGAAACAAAATTTCAAAAACTGTTTTCGGTTTCGTGTTTAGTAAGATCCCCAGGCTCCGAATCAACAGTACAAAGCTTTCTAGTTAATAAAAATTTTTATTTTTTCGGGCCCGTCCCGTGCCCGCATACAGCCCAAAATATCATAAATATATTAAACATTCAAAATATACCAAAATATCAAAAATATAATATAATATTCAAAATATCTTAAAATAATTCAAAATATCTAAAATATAATAAAATATTCAAAATATCTTAAAATATCTAAAATAAAAATATTCAAAATATCCGAAATATCACAAAAATTCACAAAAATCGAATAATTGTAAAACTCATGAAAATCAAATCGGATGAGTAAAAATAATTAAGGATTGGGAGAAAGAAATAAAATACGAAGGCTTATATGCACAACCCAAAAATAATATTAAAATAATTAAAAACGTAAAAACTCTCAAAAATTCTTAAAAATCACAAAAATTATAAAATTAACAGAAGTTGAGTCGGATTACTCAAAATAATTCGGAATCGACCAAAACAAATAAAATACGAATTCTTGGGGTGTTACAGTAATCATCTTAGGTGGGTAAAGCCTTTTACTTTTTGTATATTTTGATGATGTAACTAAACAGGCTTTATGCATATATGATTATATATAATGTGAATGTATGATTTTTAATTTCATGTCGAATTCCATTGTATCTATATTTATCATTATCTCTTCAAATAATTCAAAAAAAATTTTAATACATACATTTATTTTAATACCCGATTAATACATACTTGCGACTGGAAAGGATTATTTAAAGGTTAACAATGAACCGGGTCTTAATATATGATTTCAAATTTTACTTTTCCGCATTTTGTTTCACTCATTTTATTATGGCGTGACGTTCCTTCTTCTAGCGGAAAAAGGGGGGTTACATGGTTGCCTTTGATATCACTTGTGAAGTAATGAGGTGGGGTCCTAGGTATAGGTAAGCTAAGTGTACTTGGCTAGTTTATACTCTTTCACTTGGTTAGGGTGAAACTTGTGATAGGAGTTGATAGAACCTTGGGCATCCAAGTATTATAGAATGCTATAAGGTAATGTTTAGAACCTTGAGCAACTTGAGGTTTCCTTGTAATCGCTGGTGCAGTGATAATGTGAGGTGCTAAACATAAAAATGCTAGTGACATAGGACTTATTGCTTATGTGATAAGTTGAGGTAAAACCTTAAGTTACTAGTGTTGCTTTTTCACTTGGTTATTGTGAACCTTGTGATAAGTGTGTATGTTTTTAAAAATAACTTTGCATATTTGGTTTTCAAACTTGTTATTTGTTATTTCCTATGTATTATGACTTTATATGGTGTGCACAACTATTTGACCAGAGAATTGTAGGAAATGACCTTGATGAGAGGGGATCCTAAATTCTCGTAGCGAGCAAAGCTATCAAGGTCAAGGTTATCGATATGGGGGTGGTAGCAGTACCCTTACCTTTATGAGGGGAAGGAATCCAATTATTACCAAGTAGTGTTAGGGCTTTGTGCTTATCCTACTCAGTATATACAAGGGGATGCGGTTCCTGGGAATAAGCAAGTAACATGTGTTTTCTTAAAATTAAAATCTACATTTGCATTGCATTTTCATATTGTTAGGTATTAGGATGTGTGAGCATAACCATCCATCATAACATAAAGCATTGCATCTGTTAGCAGTTGTCTTACTTGTTTGATGATATTTTACAATTGTATGGGTTGTTATTCAACATCATTGATTGTTATTCTTGTGGGTTAAGATTATAGCTTACCTTATGAATGTTACTTAGTATTGTATGTATACTCTGATAGTGTTGGGTAGTGGCTCATTTATCTGTTGCAGGCATAGTCCTATGTTTAAAATTGTGGTTTATTCATTGTGAATGAGTAAGCACTAGTATTGGTTACTTATACTAAGAATTGTGGATTCGCACCCCATGTGTTACCATATAAATCTAGGTGGAAGCTCTTTCAAAGGAAAGAAGAAAAAATGTGAAGACTAGAGTAGTTTTTCATGCTTAGTAATGTAAAGCTTGTATTTATTTACACTGCTTTAAGTTTGTATAAGGTTATGTATTTACGATGTGCCTTGTTAAGCGTATGATGTATGTATATAACTTTTAGTTTCTGTGGCTCTCCATAATTATTTATTTGAATGAATGAATGTTATGGGATTAGAGTGTTGTTCTAAGTTAGAAGTAACATTGTCAATACTGCTTAGCCAGGTATATGCCGGGTATGCTAGGTTACCGGTATTTGGATATTACACTAAGTGGTACTATTTTGAGGCACTTTGTATGATTGTTAGCTCACCTTTGCAGGACCAATTGTGGAATGTGCTATTTTGTTGATAAAATATTGTTATTTTGTGGTATTAGGGATTATGTTGATAATGCGCTTACCCTATCAGTTTTCTTTTGTTAATGTAATTCCTGATGATTTGTTAAAGACATTAAGGTTGTGCCCTTAGAGTTTTCAATATCTTCTTGATACTTTAGGGACATGATTTTGATGCCCGTGAGAGTTTACTCTTGTGTTGTAATTCGAGACCCTTAGGCGGGATTGCAATTGCATGGAGAAGCTCTATTATGGTTATTTGTTCATCTTGTTTATTGAAATACTCTACAAGAAAATATCCGTTTAAAATATTGATTCAGCTTTGTTTATAAAAATAAATGTTTTTGACAAAGTTGTGTGGGACCAATTATGAGAACTGGGTTGAGTCAATGAATTTATTTCTGGTCATCTTGATGTTGTTCTCGATGTGGATGAGCCTTGAAGCCCATAGATATGTTTTATGCTGCGATTATGGTGTGAGATCATTCAAATAAACTTTGTCTCATGACCATAAAGTATAGCATGGACGAAGTCATTAAGGAGAGTTTTCGTGAAGTAGATAATGTCAACAAATTTTGTAAGGCTATTGACACATCTAGAAAGCCCTATGACCTTTATATGTTAACCATGACTAAGCATCATGGTGTGAATGGTGATCGTGAATGCGCCATGAAATTTGCAGATTGGCTTAAATGAGCTAATTGTATAGAGTTTAATAATTGGATTAAGAAGAAGGAACTTGAACCTCTGGCTCTAATGTGTTTTGAATCCAATCTTGTTAATGTTCCTTGTAACACTTGTTGGTTAGATATTGGTGCAACTACTCATGTTACAAGCTCATTGCTGAAGTTCAAAAATAGGCGAAAGCCAAGTGAAGGAGAGTTGATGATCACAATAGGAAATATAGTTAGTGTCAAAGTAGAGTATATAAATGTTATTTCTTTAAAGTTGTGTACTATATATGTTTTAGTTTTAAAAGATACAGTTTATGTGCCTTCTATGAGGAGAAATTTGGTTTTTGGTTCCTATTATGGATAGTTACACTATCATGTCTATTTAGTGATATGAGAGTTTCCTTACCTTATGATTCCATTCAAGTTATTTGTGGAGTTTCATCTAATGGCCTTTATATGTTAAATATTAACTTTTTTTTTGTTAATCTAACAATGTTTAGATATCAATAGTGTTGTTGGGAACAAGTGTGGCAGAGTTGCTGAAAACTCTTTTATGTTGTGGCACAAACATTTAGGACACATCTCTAGGGAGAGAATGGAGAAGTTGATCAAGGAGAATATTCTTTATGATCTAGACTTCTTTGATTTTAATACCTGTGTTGATTGTATAAAAGGAAAACTTACAGCTAGAGCCAAGAAAAGTGGGGTTACTAGGAGTGAAAGAATATTACAGTTAATTCATACAGATATTTGTGGTCCAATTACTCTTATTGCAAAAAGGTGAAATCGTACTCTTATGGGTATGGTGAGATGTATGGTTAATCATTCTACTCTTCCAGAATTCTTGTAGGGAGATGCCTTGAAGACCGCTGCTTATATATTGAATCATGTGTCAAATAAATCTATGCTGAAGACTTTATATGAACTTATGACAGACAAATGACCTACCTTGAGGCATTTCCGTATTTAGGGTTGTAGGGCAGAGGTGAGGCCTTATAACCTACATTCAAAAAAGCTTAATCCCAAAACCATTAATGGTTTCTTCATTGGTTGTTGTATTGACTCAATGAGTTCTAGGTTCTATTGTCCTTCTCATACTATTAGAGTTATTGAATCTAATCGGGTTGTTTATTTTGAAGGGGACTTAGAGCATGGCAGAACTCAGGAGCCGCGTATTGTTGATTTTAGAGAGGAGCATGTTGTTGTTCGTATTCTAGTTATTCCCTTTCCAGGGATTATGTCATCTCCTTTGATCCATAATAATGACATTGTTGATAATGTTGATATCCCTCGACAAGTCAAAAATAATGTATAAAATCCAAATGTTATTGTGACTCCACTGAGAAGATTTAAGCGGGTTCCTATATCTACTGAGCCTACAAGATTTAGGGATTATGTTGTGTACCTACAGGAGCATGAGTTTAATTCAGTTGAAGATTCTGATCCTATTTCCTTTCAAGAGGTTATGGTTAGTCTTGATAGTGCATAATGGCTAGTGGCTATGGAGGATGGGTTGACTTCTATAAGAAAGAATAATGTTTGGGAATTTGTGGAGTTTCCTAATGGTTATAAACCTGTTGGTTGCAAATGGGTTTTTAAGACCAAACGTGATGCTAGAGGTGAAATTGAGACGTGTAAATGCCATACTTGTTTCTAAGAGGGAAGACATTATTTAGAAGGAGATTTTTTCATTAATCTCCACTAAAGACTATTTTCGTGTTGTGATGACATTGGTTGCTCATTTGATTTGGAACTTCATCAAATGAATGTTAAGTCTACCTTCCTAAATGATGATTTATATGAGGATGTATATATGATCAACTTGATAGTTTTATTGAAGATGATAAATATCATATGGTATGTAAATTAAGAAGATCCATTTGTGGATTGAAACAGGCTTCCAGGCAATGATACTTGATATTAGATTATATTATTGACTCTCTTGGCTATAAAGAAAATAATATTAACCAATGCATTTATTTTAAGTGTAGTGGGAGTAGATTTATCATTCTTGTTTTATATGTTAATGATATATTATTGGTTAGTAATGATGTTAATTTTCTGAATGAGACTAAGCAGATGTTGATATCGTACTTTTGAAATAAAGATCTCGGTGATGCCTCTTTTGTATTGGGCATTGAGATTCACTGTGACAGATCTTGTGGTATTCTTGGCTTGTCTCAGGAAGCTTATATTGAGAGTTCTGAATAAATTTTAATATGAAATCTTGTAATTCTTGTGCTGCACTATTCAAAAAGGTGAAAGACTCTCTAATACCTAATGTCCTAAAAAATAATAAAGATGTTGTTGAAATGGAGAAGGTCACATATGCTTCTGTTATTGCCAGCCTTATGTATACTCAAGTTTGTACACGTCCTAATATTGTTTTCGTTATTAGTGTACTTGGGAGATACTTGAGCAAACTTGTTGTGGCTTATTGGCAAGCTGCAAAACGAGTTATGAGGTATCTATAGGATACCAAAGTTTATATGTTTACATATAGGAGATCAGATCACCTTGAGGTGATAGGCTATTTTGATTCTGATTATAGTGGTTGTCCAGATGACCACAAGTCTACATTAGGGTATATCTTTATGTTGGCAGGATGAGTTGTTTCTTGGAAGAGTGTTAAATAGACACTTATAGCTACTTCCACTATAGAGGCAGAGTATTGTTATAAGGCTACACATCAAGTGGTATAGTTGAAAATTTTGATTGCTGAATTTCATATTGTGGAGAGTATTTCTAGGCCTCTTACCATCTATTATGATAACTCTATCGTAGTGTGCTTCTCTCAAATTAATAAGAGCTTTAGGCGCTTGAAGGTTTTAACCCAAAGTACATGTTTGTTATAAAGAAGATTTACACTACAAGAAAATCTTGATTTAGCGACAGAATTTTGCGATGGAAAATTTCTGAGGGATTAGAGCGGGAAAACTAATCCCTCACTGATAACTCCATAGAATGTAGTTATTTGTGCCCTATCTTTATGCATTATTGATGGCTTTGTCCTTGTTGTTATGCATTGTTAGAAGACTTTAGCCCTATTTTCATGTGAAATTCATGTTGAGGTCTTCCTCTCTAATCTTGTTAAAATTCTTCCTAATCTTTGATTTGATTGAGCTTGATTATATTTGTATTTGACTGGGTGATTTCTCAACTACAGGTTAAGCCTAAAAGAACCAACTTGATGCAAGCAAAGACCCTACATTGGAAAAGAAATCACAAGACAAGCTCCAGTACATCACGCCGCAGTGCTGGTATGCTTACACTGCGATGTGCTACTCTCTGCCAGTGCACCCTGATAACCTTAGGCTTTCACGTTGCGACCCAAGGAAGTGAACATCGTGACGCTGGTGCCCTAATTTTTGCGCGTTGTAGCGTGTGTTGTGTAACGTCATGGCGTGAAGAGCAAAATCTATGGGCTTATAAATACCTTTTACACATATTTTAGGCTCTCTCTCTCAGTTTCTCTCCTCTTCTCTTAGAGAACTTTTATTTTACTCTTTTAGCTTAGATTTTTTGGAGAACACAGCATCTAGATCTTCATTTATAAGCTGAAAGAGAGTTGACGGAGCCTAGATTAGAGGTTCTCTTCATCTTGGAGGAAGATTCAAGCTTCAAGGCTCACCCCATTAGGCTTCATGTTCTGTTCTTTCTTCTTTCTCTCTTCCCTTTATCTTGAATATGAATTTTTGTAATACATTTTCGTATTCAATAAGTAGCTAAGTTGTGTATAGGGTATTCTTTAGACCCCCCTATGAATATTGATTGATTTGTACTCTTTTGAGCTTATATGAATGATTTGGGTTTTGTTTTATCATAATGTGCTTAATGCTCTTACTTGTTTGATCAGCATTTAGGTGATTTAATGAAATCTAATGAGTCTAGACATAGGACTTTGGGTTTTAGATCATACATATGGTAAATGCATGTTCGATTTCATTCCAATAGCGGGATAGATTGATTCGCTAATAGGATAGACATATACCTCTTAGTCATGCATAGTCGTAATTGAGAATCAATCTTAATACTTATTGTTTGCTCTGGTTCTTATGGACGCATAGTGAACTAAGTAAATGACATAGGGTTAATCGACCTAGACATAGACTTTTACCTAGCTTAGTTTCTCAGGCTAACCTAATCTGATTGTTTGTATTGCTTAAAAGGATTGGATGTTATCAATTGATGTAAGGGGTGAAAAAGATTCTATATTTTCTTAACCATATCTTTATCTTTTCTTTATGCTTTGTAGTTTAATTAATCAACCCTTTTTCCAATTTACGTTTGGTTGAATAGAATTAGTTAAGCTGTAGGTCAATATTTAGCATTAGAAAGTAACCATATTCCTAGTGGGAACGATCTCTACTAATCATTTTTATTACTTGAATGACTCATGCACTTGTAGTACACAAAAGGTCACAACACTTGCTAAATTTCAAAAATAAATTCAAAGAAAAAATAACGAGTGAATAGCGAGGGAATTGCGAGGGATAATTTCCCTTGCAAATCCTTATAAAATTTTAAAACCGTAAACTAAATAACTGATTTTTTTATAACTTTTGTAAATTATACCAAAATCTCTTAAAAAAAATCAAATAATTTTTTTCCTTTACCACTCTTTCTCTTAAAACTTTTGACCATCACCACCCACCATTGCCGCAAGCCACAAAATGACCATCATCCCTATATTAGAAGCCTACCTAAAACCACGCACCACCCACAGCCACCATGCACCACCGTCGTGAGCTTCAGAATGACCACCACCCCAACCGTCGAAGCCAACCCAACAACTGCCCAACTCAATCACCAGATCTCGTGACCTCATTTCCCTGTTGCGACAGCCCTCATCCAAACCCAAATCTCAGATCTAGCAAAACCCAAACCCTCACTTGAACTCGCACTACTAGATCTAGCAAAACCCAAATCTCAAATCTTGCACTACCATCATCCAAACCCTACCCAACCGTATCCTTCATCCTCGAGCACATCGTCGAGCGCAATGACTTTGACTGTTGTGGGAATCTGGGTGGTTGTGTGAAAGGAGCGCATTCCAACAGGGGATTGAGGAGTGGAATCTGGGTGGCTATGTTGATTCCAAAACCAACGCGTTGAGTGCATCTTCATGGCAGAGGCGGCTAGAATCTTTGACTGCTATTGATTTTGAGTTCATGAGGATTTTGATTTTGGGTTTGAGGGAATTCTGAGTTCATGATTGCAAAACCCACGCCTCCGCTGCTCCACGTCTAGGCTGTGACGCTGCATTGTGACGCTGCTGCTCCACCTCCACAGGTATGTCCATAAAATTTATTCTATCAATTAAATTAATTATGATATATGTTCATTTTCTTCTCTCTTTGTCTATATAAACCCACAACGATGGAAGCTCTCTTTCAAAATATTAACATCTTTAACTATGGCAACTATTTCCCATCGAATGACTTCCCCCTATAAGCTTGAACAACCTCTAAATTGTTTGACTCAATCAAGATCTTCTCAAAACCTATGTTGTTTTCCATGTATTGTTGTTGCTTCAGCTACCAAATTGGACCAAGAATGGAGCTTAGAGGTAAAATTGTAGACTACACACTCCTGCTATTCTCTAAATATGGTTATTGTTGAACCCTTTCCACTTCTTACATCAAAAGTAGTGTCTATATTGCATTTTACAAATTCCAATGGCGGTTTCTTCCATTAGGTAATTCCTTTCCCTTTTGCATTATTTTGTATTACCTTGTTTGTTGAGCATTGGCTTTGTTGAATACATTGGAAAGTAAGTGTTAGAGCTTTTGTAATTGTGAAGCTAGGATTAGGGTCTTTGAAAAATGGTTTCATTCATCCTCTTCTATATCTCCTATAGGATAATTGCAATTAGAGCCACGTTGACCATTAAATTCTCTCTAACTTCGCGGAATGTCTGGTACCTGTCCCTAAATCCATAGATCCATTCTGGTTTTTGTTTTTTTGAGGTTCTGTCTTAACAATCAAATTCCAAAACCTTAAATGTAAGGTTTCACCTATAGCTCATAGTTTGAGTATGCACGATTTATAAGTGATTATATATTAGATGCATATTGATATCATTGTTTGAATTTATTTCCATATGAAACATGATTCCTTTGTTTTATTTTTTTGATTAGAATTCTAATACAGCAAATCTTCTATTTGATTACTTGGGCCAAAGATTTCTGTTAATCTTAGTCATGGTAACTAGTAAGTGAGACACATTTGTTTTTCCTATTGTTTAATTTGTAGTTTTTAAGGAGTTTATTCATATCTGTTATTTTTTTAATGTATATATTCTTTATGGTCTTTTTTGGTGGCAATCAATTTTACTTTTAAAAATAATATATTGAACGATTATGGGTTTCCCGCAGGAATTTAGTTTGAGAATTCTTGTGAAGTTGGTGTGTTTTCTAAACTTACCCATGCCTATTGTTTGGTAGCCATTGGAGGCTCTGAGAACTTCTATAGGTTTTCATTCTTTTTGGACTAGTGAAAATATATTCCCCAATGGATTTAAGTTATTATAAGTTATTTGTATTTGATTTCAAATGGTTTAAACTTGCTATGATGGTTCTCTTAATGGATTAATTAATGTGTTGCTTGATATAGTGTATTTGAAGCTGAGTTAGCAGATGTTATCCCTATGGTCAAAACATCCATTGGTGGCACTCATATTATTGGTCGTCTTTGTGCTGGTAAAGTTTTTATTTTCCCTCATTTATATTCTTGGTTTCTCAACGAGTATTAGTCTATATCATGGCTGAGATGGCTCCATCCTCTTTCTTTCTTTGTCAGTAATAAATTTTCTTCTTTTAGTTAACAAAGAAAGAGATGGATACATCAGTTTCTTCTACTTATTAGACCTAATTAACTTACCTTTTTATTGTTTTGCAAGAAACAAGAATGGGATTCTCTTGCCCCATACCACCATAGACCAAGGTGATTCCAATTTTTGTTATGTTTTTTTTTATTTTTAGTATGATGCTATTTAATATCATGTTCTATTTCCTATCAAAATGACTTTGTACTTCCCTTTCCCCCTATAAGATTCCATAGATCTTTAGGCATACCTGTCGAAGAGGATTGAGAAATTATCTTTGTCACAGTTTTTCCCTTTGCCACATGGTATCTAATCTTAACAGAGTAGTCTCCTTATATGCTATAAGGTCAAATTAGGGAGTTTGGGGCTTCATAAACTCTTATTAGCATTTGCACCACCTTGATTGCCATCTCTAGGTGTAGGACTTGCCTAAGTTTGGGAAAATCCATTTTCTGTTGTTTTGGTCTAATAAAATATCTAACATTTGCTTTAATTGCATGGCTAGTCTCTGGAAGCTAGTCTCCCCACTTAGCTAATTATCCCTACACATGGCTATTGATTTCCCATTACTAATCAACCACTTTCCTTTCCTCCTAAGAAGATCCCTCCCTTGGATCAAACTATTCAAACCACTTTCTTTTCTGCCTATGTTGGACTTTGCACCTCAAGAAAAGGAACTAGTTCTTGATATGGCGTAAGTAATTGTCCATAAATACAAATCTTTCTCACGCTATATATTAGCACAATCCCATTTTCTTCCTCAATTCCTTGCACTTATTTCTTTTATTAGTTGGGTCATCAGTTTTTAATATTTTTAACCCATTGAAAAGTCATATTTTATAAGAGTTTTCATGCATATACTTTTGTCATCATATATTGAATATGGTATATATTTAGAGTGTATATGTTTTTCTCGCACAATTCTTTGTTAGCTTAAAATGCATACCATTTAAATTTTGAAGTCATTTGCAATATTATGATGCATCCATCTCATCTATACTAAAATTTAAAAATAATCTAACTTAACCATGGGGTGTAGATCAGTTGGCAAACTGAGCTCTATGTGGGCATACTTTACCTATCTATTTATTTTCTTTGTAATGTATGTTGTAGGGATTTATCCAACGATAAGTTAATGGGCTCCATACCTGATAGTTTAGCATCTTCAAGTTTGCAACTTGTGCAAGTATCTACTGCATTATTTAATGTGACTGTTTTTTACTTAATAGTTAGTGTCATGACAAAAAAATGGTTCTATAATCCTTGTACTTTTCTTTTTCTGTTTTGCAAGATGTGTAGTCCTCCTTTTAGTTTTACCACTTAATTTCCCTCATGTAAAATATCATTTTCTGTCAAAAATGGTGATGCTATAATGCTTTCTGCTTTTATGAAACATTTGTCATTATTGTCATCAAGTTTTGTAATTTGATTTCAAGTCATCTTTTCTCATCATTTTGTTTAGTTGATTAAATTGCCAAAATTGTCTTGTTGTCAATATATTTTTCCTGTATCTGGTGTTCTTGTGTCATTTGTCATTTTGTGTGAATTAAATCAAGGTCGTTATTGCCTCTTCTTTACTATCTACTTCAATTCGATAGTTCTTTGGCTAATACATTAGTTATTCTTTGGCTAATAGGTAAGTGTATTGGGTCCTGAGTTGATGTTATTAAGAACTTTGGCTTTAGTTTATGATTCTAACCTTTGTTTTCTGCACGCTTCACTTGCTTGTTCATACAATTAGTTTGATGAAATTGTTCACAATGTCAAAATTTAATTTCATGCTTAAGTTGTTGGCTTGAATTCTTTTGTTGAGAGATTAAGTTTTATAATATACCTAATTTTTATTAACAGATTTTGGGTTTTGGGATATGCTTTTTACTTTGGAAACTCTAAATTTTTTTGGTATGTGCAATGTGTATTATTGGATTTTAGGTCTCTTGATTTAGTCTCAATAATTTTTCTTATTATTATTTTGCTCAAATAATAAGCAAATTGTTTATTGTGTCATGTTTTATGATTCTTTCATATTTTAATATATATATATATATATATATATATATATATATATATATATATATATATATATATATATATATATATATGCCAATAAAAGATAAATTAGAGCATTTAATTGCTGAGGTATAGTGTATAGAACGTATAAATAGATTAGTGCTATGATAGTGTATATAACTCTTTTTTCCTTAAATTTAGAATACTTTTTCTTTTCCTACAAAGGTTCAACTGTGTTGGATAATTATTTCAGTAACTTTTTGCTATGGAATAAAAAATTTAAAAAATTATGAATGTTTTTAATTCTTCATATTCAAAACTGTATAACTTTGGATTTCAAAAATTGAAAAGTAAAATTGCCACTTAATGTAGAAGAACAAAAGAATCAACAAGGAGTATTAAGAGATTACATATAGAAATGATATGATGAAAATCAGAACACTGAGGTGGATGTGTGGTGGTAACTGGTAACACATCAAGGTGCTTTTGGCTATTGGCCAAACGCCATTAACAGTATAGGAAGCTCACACTTTTATTAAGTTTGGAGAAAGAATTTATGTGTAGGATTACTATTGTCTTTAGTTTGGGCCTTGTTTTATTATTAGTTGACACTTTTACCTACATAATGTACTATTTCCATTTCATGTTTAGCTAGGAATATGGTGGCTTTTGCTTTTTTTCTTTCTTTCATTTTTTTATCTGCTGCGACTGGGATTAGCAAGGGAAATTAGCGAGTGATTAGCGACGGATATTAGATCCAATTTTTTTTCTTGCTGTGACTGGGATTTGTAAGGGAATAGCGAGGGAAATTAGTGACGAATTTTAGATCCAAAATTTCCAAACTATAGTGACAGAATAGCGATGGAATTTCCCTCGCTGATTTGCGAGGGAACACAACGCCATTTTTTTAAAAAAATTTGTAAGGGATTAGCGAGGGATTAGCGATGAAATTATTCTGTTGCTACTTCGCGATGAAGTGGGTGGGGCTTAAGATTTAGTGGTTAAGGTTTAAGATTGAGGGTTTGCTGGGGGGGGGGTTAATTAGAGAGAGAGGGTTCTAGGGGTTGGGGGTGGGTTTTCCCCCCTTTGGGGTGGATGGGTAGGGTTTAGGGTTTAGGGGTGGGTGGGTGGGTGGGTGGGTGCGGTTTAGGGTTTATTCCCTCACTAATTTTTGAACTTCTTGTAGTGTTAGCAGTTTCAAACTTATGTTGAGTATATCTCTATATAACTTATACTTACAGATCCCTTAACCAAAGGTTTAGCTGTAAAAGTTTTGTTGATTATATGACCCATATGGGTATAGTGAGGTCTTTTGATGTTTTGGGTTAGTGAGAGCTTATTTTGTGATTATATTGTGACCTCATTTTATGTCTTGAGACCTTAAACAATTATGTCGTTATTATTATCATTGCCATATAATATTGTTATTAGTATTATCTGTGCAGTATTATTTGTTCATATTATGCATATTGTGGAGACATTTTGGATCTAGTCTCATTTTGTTACTGTGCTGAGATATTTGTTAAATCTCATAAAGCATATTGGGCAGATGCTTGGGGCCATTTTGTTGAGAAATGCACTTTGATCACATATTGACATGCAATTTTGGATGTGCTTTCCCATTACCCACATATCACATTTTGTTGGGTCACCGGGATATGAGTATCTTGCATGTATGATATCAGTACTTCTTTGAGTATGATTTTTTGCATTGTTAAGATGCTTGTAGTCTCATTTTGGACTTGTTGTTGAGAGTGATAGCTCAAATTTGACATCATGTTATGACCACATATTGTTTGATTAATCTAGAGAAGTGTTTTCTTATTGAAGTGATGTCATATGATTTATGTCGTCTAAGTGGGAGGATGTTAGAATTTTTTTTATGGATTAGCATAAATCATATTATAATTTTATAAAACCCAAATTAATTGGATGTCAAAATTATTAGAGCATTTTGTTTAGCCCAAATTGTGATCAGTATTGTTAATGAGCCTATTGTTGTTAAAGCACTACTCATATGTAAGTTTTGTTTTGTGGGTCTTGTATATGGGTTTGTCATAGTGGGTATGTTTAACTCATTTTAGTTATTCTATATATACAGGAAAAGGCCCCTATTCCTATCTACTTTAGTGCGTACAGTTGACCTATTGATACTAACACGTGACAGACTACTATGTGATATGAATAATATCTCTCCATCATCGAGATTGATTTTAAGGGTTTCAACAATGACTTTTTCATCGGCGCCTTTTCAAGGGTTTTAACCCTAAAACTCTTTATATATTTTGATATGTCATAAATATTGAGATTAATAGATGTAAAAAATTCTAACAAAAATTTTTCATTGAGGTTCAAATGTTTATTTTAGTTTTTTGAAAACGTCAAATATCAAGTTTATGTATAAGATTTTGAGAATATTTTAAAAATTTTAAAAATTGTTGAAAAAGTATTTTGAGTTTTAAGGGGCTGCATGTCACTATTAACTCTATTAGTTCCATCTTGTATATTATAGTATGGTTTAACACTAACAAAAATATTTTTATTCTATAAAAAACAATCTTAAAAAAGTTTTCATATATAATAATGATAATAATAATAATAATAATAATAATAATAATAATAATAATAACAAAATAAGATAACAACAACTAAATTTAAATTTAAATTTATAATGAATCATTAGTGGCACAATCTATAAATGACACTTGTAAGAAATAACTCTGAACCAATTTATATTTTATTTTAATTTTTCTTTAAAAGATAATATTAAAATTCAAATTCAAATTATATTAATTACACAACCTAGAATTATTACTTAACAAAAGTTCACAAACTAAGACTCTCTTTTTAGAGTAATACTATATCCTCTTTCAAATTTCTCATAATGATCTTCTTAATACTAAATGAAAAAAATATTAAATAAAAAATAAATATATCTAATGCCTCGAAAACATAAAAAATATTAAATAATTTCTTCATTTAATAATTAAAAAAATTAAGTAAGAGGATAAAATATTCCTCCTCTTTTTATATGCGACGTAATAATGGATGATTGGTGTATAAATGAATAACGGCATAATGCCATTACTCACTGTGTTGATTAGGTTAATCATCACCCAAAGATACACAACTTCAACTAGTCTGTATAGTAAAGTTATTAATTAATTGTTGTGGCCACCAGACTTCCATTGGCAGTGCTCAGGGAAACTTAATTCTCTCCAAAAAAACAAACGAAACAAGGAAAAAGCAAAAACAAAAACTAAAATAAAATTCTTTTGTTTTGTCATCCCTCTTCTATTGGCTACCGACCGAGAAATATTAAATTTTATTAATATAATATGTATATAAGTATCTAGATGAGAACTCAATGATTGCATCCATCTCCACTAATGACTTCTATTGCTTTGTGTTGCCTTTATTTAGTTTTCTTACATGAATTTAGAGTTTCAAATTTAAGAGCATCTTCAAATTATTTAAATACCTTTTACGTACTAGTTAGTCCATAATAGCTTATAATATATAATCATTTGGTAGATTCCATGAATAATTATTTAAGTATTGGAAATGGAAGAAATGTGGTTTATGCAGCAACCTGCGGTTACACATCCATATTTTCCATACTCCGTAGTATAGAACTATAAGAACAAAATAATTCAGGTTACTTGTAGACCAAGTAGCGCTATATTAATTATTTTAAATTTTGTCAAATTGCAACACATACTGAACACAAATTATAAAAGTTAGCTCACATAAAAAAGTATAAAAGTTAGCTCACATTAAAAAAAGTAACGTTTATGGTGTCGGTGCTCCAATCAAATTTACCTTTAATAATCAGTAAATCAAATTTTTTAAAATATTATTATTGTATGTATGAATATTATTAATTAAAATTTATAAAAAATTTTATATGTACAATTATTTACAATAAAAAAATAAGTCTGCTTCAAATTCTCTATGTGTAAGTATGTATGTGTATAGATATTAATAATTAAAATTTATAAAATTTTTTGTATGTACAGTAAATATCATATATATTATCTATTAATCAAGTTATAAATAATAAATTTAGACCACTAATTTATTTTAATAATAAATTAATGGCATGTATTCATGGAGTACAGTAAACGTTTCTTTCAGAAAAATGGTATAGAAGTTAGCACAACTTTTGTCTTTTGTTTCTTCTATGTACAAAGGGCATGTCAAGAAATTAGAAAACAATAATCAATAATTATGAAGAATTTGATGCCAAGAACATCACGAGCCATATTTACCACAGTTGGCAATCAAAACCTAAATCATGCGAAAGTGTACCCGCTTGACTACGAAGTGAAAGAGTGGCGAAGCAACATACAATGGGTACAAATCTCAGAAAGCGTTATGCCACTCAAATATGGCAGCCACCCAACGCGATGAGGTCCAAATTCCAAACCCAACAAAGCCGTGAAAACTTTACTTTTGGAAAAGCACTAAAGCCATTTTCTGCGTCTTGATGTGGCTTATGAAGAAATGGAATGCATGAAAGGCAAATAACAGAGGGGGCAACTGATGTTTGAGCAAATAAAAGTGGGTTTCCTAATGTGTAAGTTCTGGTTAAAGTAATGGAGTATGATTGGGAAAAGCACCGGCCCTAAACAAAAAAGTTGTAACGTATATACATGCTTTATGGGTCATGTTTAAAAAAGCAGGTTAACCCCTCTCGCTTTCTCAAAGAGTTTAAAGGTAACTAGCTAGCTTTGCATTACTTGTTTATTCTACCTTTACCTTTCCCTATTATTATCATCACGCAATACCTAACTTTCTAAAATAGATCACCCAGTTAGGTTCCACGTTAAAACCACCATGAAATAGTTTATGCAAACGTGTCTTTTTGATATATAGGTTAGAATTATCTAATAATTCTTGAGTTACAATTAATTATAGTTGCAATCAATTGTGACTTTTAGTTTTGTTAAAAATAGAATAATCCATGATCCATATGAAAATGCATTTGTAACTCACTTATTAATTTAAGTGATTCATTAGTGTGGGTTGAATATATGCAAGTTTGATTATTGTGGATTATAGTGTAGGCCTTATCGCTTGGGTCAATGATGGGAGGACACTAGGATTAACTTATTTAAGTTCGGTCCTCTCTGCATTTACAGTAACACACAGAAAGTTCATAACTTGTCTCATTGAGAGTTGTGACAGAGTGTAAATTGCAGAGAAAGCTCTAGCCTTTTCACGAATTTTACAGGACATTGGATCAACATGGAAATTAATTTCTAAGGGTCAAGAAGTCATGTCTTTAACAAGTAATCATTTTATCGATGTTCTAATTTTAGGTAATCTTCACATGTTTTTGCTTACATTTGATATCAAAGCCTAGATTATATGATTTAGGACTCGATAATATTTGATTAGATATGATAATATGATGTGGGTTTAAATTTCTTGATATTCGTGGGCATATTCTTAATTTTTCAAATGTATGAATTCTGTGAAATTGAAACTCAATTCTTTAGGACTTTTGTAGAGCATGATTATATGAATTTATTGAGACTTAAATTGTGTTTTTTCGTGCACTACTGTCGTAATCGGGATCGTGACAGGACTACCAAAAATATAAAGTTTTGAAAATAAGTGGAGTCGCCACCAATGTTTATTTAAATTGAGAAAATATTAGAAAAATCCTTTAATTAAGAAAATTGGTCTTTTGGAAAATAAACTTAGATTTAGGAGTCGATTACAAGTAGAGAAGATGTTAATACTCTACACTACCCGTTCTAAGAATAATACCTTAAGTTAGTTGTGCAAATTTTAATAATCTCAAATATATTTATTTTGCATTTTTTTAAAAAAAACAATATAACTATTTTTAAAAGATGAATTTCCGCTCTTACAATCAAATTATGAAAAATTAATTTTGACTTGACAAAAATGAATTTCCGCTCTTACATATCCCCTAGTGCAATGAAAACTCATAGTCACGTCATTCTTTAAAAAATGATTGTGAGTTAGTTGATTTTAATTTTAAAAAAGAAAAATGAAAAGGAACTTCATTCAAAAATAGATCCAATCTTGCACAGAGTTTAAGTTAGCATTAGCTTGCTCAATAAACTCTTATGATCCAAATGACATTGAAGATAACATCTACTATTTAATTATTATCTTGGTCATTGTGTTCGTTAAAAGATTTTCTTTTTGTAAAATAACTTTGTTTCACAGTTATAAATTTAACATATTTTTTTTAAACAAAAAAAGTAAGAAAACATGTACTACAATAAACTGACAACCACAATTTAAAATTAACACCAAGTCATGCTATTGAGAAAACATACATAATGATATAAAAAGTGAACTAATTCTAAAGGAACTCAAAATGTTTTTCTTCATTTTATTTTTATTAATTTTTTTGATAATTTTTAAGTTTTTTAAGCAAGCTAGAAAAGCCTAACAAAGAATCCTTCTTTTAGAACTAGGCCCATCTAATTTTCCTTTTATATTTTCATTTTTTTAATCCACAAATTCACTACATGAACAAATTTGAACCTAGTTGAATCTCACAAAACCAAAACCCAAGCAAACACTAGTCCTCATTTTCTCTTTATGGGGTTGTCTAATATACATCCTCCAAAGAAGGAGGGTGTATCATACACTCAAGCCATCATAGCCATTGATTGTGCTGAAAAATATATCAATGATTATGATCAACAACCCATAACCTATTGCCACTGTTCACTCCAAATGTCCGAAAACTACTGTTCACCACCTTCCACCTTGACCCACCGCCATAACCCTATAAAACCACCACAAATCCATAAAACCACCACCGATCCGCCTTCGTCGTCGTACCCCGGAGTCTCCACACCTATAGCCGCTCACCGCGCCTAGAAGACCCATAGATCCGGCGACCGCGCTCCACCCTGAACACGAATCTAGATCTAGCCACATTGGATCTGCCAAAATCACCAAACGTCGAACCCATCCACCACGACACAACCCAACCGTTGCCGAAGCCGCAGTTTTGCATCGCCCAGATCCAAACCAGACTAGTCGCGCCATCGGTCCGTGAACTAATGAACCAGACTAGTAGCGTTGTCCACGCCACGAGTCGACGAACCAGACCAAGCTTCCGCGAATTGCCCAACCAGACCACACCGTCTCATCGCCTGAGTCAGAGTCGACTGAATCTGATTGATCTGCGCTCTTACCCGTTGATAGTTGGCCAATGGTGGTCGAAGGCCGGAGGCAGTGGAAATAGTGGCAAAAAAATATTAAAAAAAACAACTTGAACAAAAAAAAAACCTACTCTAGCAGGTAAAGTCAAGGGTGTATAGTACACCCAAACTTGGCAGGGAGTACCATATCATCCGCCTTCTCTTTATAACAAACTTGGGCCCCAAACCACACAAATCCAAAAGTAAATAACCTAAAATAATAAAATAAGGAAATGAAAGACAACAAGAGCATTATACCTACAAAGGGAGACCAAAATAGAGACCACCACTTAGTCGTTGGTGCGCGGGTTATTGGGGCAACTGGTAGCGTGGGTTCAGGGTCGCGGTGGCTCTGAGTGGCTGAGGTAGTGCGGGTGGTTGATTCGGGTTCTAAGTTGGAGTTTCTGACTCATTGTGATGAGGTAGGCACAATGGTGACTTGGCTCGTGGAAGACGACGATGGTGTGTGGTGGCACGATGGGTTAGAGGGGTGCGCCGTTCAGGTGGTAGCAACGGTGGTTCATGGAGACGACCGACAACGGAGTGAGTCCTAGCAACATGACGGTTTTGGTGGTTCTGGTGTGGAGCGTGGCAGAGAAGTGGGGGCACCACACAAATTTGGGCTGTGGTCACAGTGGCATGCAATGGTGACGAGGTGGCGCTTGGTCAGTACAGTAAGCTGAGGTTGAGGTGGTACAATGATGTGGTGGTGGGCATGGATGGTGGTAGTGCACTGGTTTGGTAGAAAGATGGTGGAGGTTGAGGTTCGCAAGTGATAGTACGGTGGATGGAGCGATTTTGGTCTTGGGGGTGATGGTGGTTTGGGAAATTTTGGATCTCAAGTTACTATGATGGCTTCTGGTTTTGGGTTTGTGGGTTTTTTTTTTAATTTTTTGGATAGAGGATTGTTCTGTGTTGAAGGTTAGGGAATTGATGTTGAGTTGCTGGTGTTAGAGGTAGGGAAATTTGTTTTCATTTCTCCCTCTTGCTCGTCTAGGTATTTATAGGGGGAACATTGCTTGAGCCAAACTGATGGTTGCTTATAGTGAACATGTTATAGAGCTAGAGTCTTCTTAAGTCAGCTCCTTCATGTCTGTTTCTCCGTGGCTTCAGTCAATGCTTGGAGCTTCATTGAGCTTCTTATTGATGGTTGCTTGCCATTGCCATAGGTGAGTTGCAGAGCTTGGAGCTCTATAGGTTAATTCAAAGAGGGGAAGGATTGATTATTGCTATGGCTTGTGTGGTTGCTGAGGTAAGGTGTGTAGAAGCTAGAGTGGTAGCTGGTTACGTGAGGGAAAGGAACGTAGAAGTAGAGATGGTGAAGAAAGGCTGTGGGTATCTAGGATTAGGATTTGAGATCTCAACAACATCAATTTCTCTTTTTTCTAATTATATAAAAGAGTATATTTTATTTATTATTATTTTTTGTACAAATAATAAGAAAAAAGTAGTAATCCAAATAGAATATAAATAAATAAAATTTAGAAAAAAATTATGTGTTCAAAATATTGCTATTAAGCACCATTTAACATAATTATTATTCATTGATTAAACAATAAAAATAAAAATTTTATAGATAAAATTGGATATCAATAGCTGCCCTCCTTTGCTTTACATTTAAACTAAATGGAAAGTAAAAGAATTAATTTAATTTTATCCATGAAAATTTTTCTTTTTTAATTTTTTTTACTATATAAAGTGTGTAGGTCGATGCGAAATGCAACGAACATTAAAACAAGGTAAAAAACTTGCAGAGTTGGGTACTCATTGAAGCTTAACAAAAGGGTATGAAAGCTTGCGGAGCCCTGTATTTGCCGAAACCTGACAGAAAACTTAAAGCAGGAAAGGTAAAAAGCTTGCGGGGTTGAGTATCCACCGAAGCTCGACAAAAAACTTAAAGTGAAAAAGGTAAAAAGCTTATGGAGTGGGGTATCCACCGAAGTTTGGCAGAAAACATTAAGCAGAAAAGTAAAAAGCTTGCGGAGTTGAGTATCCACCAAAGCTCGACTGAAAACGTAAAGCGAAAAAGGTATAAAGCTTACGGAGTCGGGTATCCACCGAAGCTTGGTAGAAAACATGAAGTAGAAAAGTAAAAAGCTCGCAGAGTCAGGTATTTGCTGAAGCTTGATAGAAAACTTAAAGCAAAAAGTAAAAAGCTTGCGGAGTCGAGTATCCATCGAAACTTGACAGAAAACTTAAAGTAGGAAAGTAAAAAACTTGCGAAGTTAGGTATCCATTGAAGCTTGACCAAAAACTTAAAGCAAAAAGGTAAAAAGCTTGCAGAGTCGGGTATCCACCGACGCTTGACAAAAAACATAAAGGCAGAAAGGTAAAAAGCTTGTGGAGTCGAGTATCCACTGAAGCTTGATAGAAAACATAAAGCAGAAAAGTAAAATACTTGCGAAGTCGGGTATCCGCCAAAGCTTGACAAGAAACTTAAAGCAAGAAAGGTAAAAAACTTGCACAGTCAGGTATCTACTGAAGCTTGATGGAACCTAAAGGCAATGGGTGCGAGAACTTGGGAATTAAAAGAAAAAGTGTTGATTTTGTAAATGCATGTGATGCTTGAGATGATGCATGATACAATGGATATCATACTGTAGAGATTCTCGTGAATAAATTGGGTAAACGATTTTGACACATCAAAGCTTTAATTGAGTCGCTCTTGGTTCCACACCCGTTAAGGACTTCTTCCCACAACAAGATCGAGGTTGAATAGTAACAAAATTCATTAATTTGCTCTATGATTTGCCTAGTTATTCTTTCTTTTCTCATTATTACTCTTATTGGGAATTCATTGCGTTTCCTATGACCTTTTGTGATTGTTAAAGCAAATCCAAATGCTTTTGCAATATTGTCACATGTTTCACATCTCAATATAAATCTATCATGAGAAATGCATATTGAATCAACAATGGGTTGCAATGAAAATGGATTATCATTATAGAAAGGAAAAGTACAGGAAAGGCAATACAAAAGGGATTATAATTGACAAGTTTACACAAAAAATAGTTAGAAAGGAGTTTTGTAGCTCTTCCAGTGATGCTCTCTAGGATGATCAGTGTAACACCCTAAAACAAATATCTCGATATAACCCACATATATAAAGATATAAAGCATTAACCATGTTACTACTACTCTGACCGATTCTAATCCCATATCATTTAACAAATAAATATGGAGAGCCACGATAAAATAAAGTCATACATATATACATCAAAAGCCTCAAGGACAAAGAGTTATTTATACAACAACAATACAACTCAAAGAAAAATATACAAGAGTTGTTCATAAAACATAAAAACTAAAACTATCTAGTCTTGTTGCTCTTTCTTTAGTTTCTTTATACTTGTAACAAGTCCTTGACTTGCTTTTACCATGGAAACATAGAAAGGGATGAGAACATAAAAATTCTCAGTAATTAACATGTATTTCATGGCATTCATTAATGTAAACTGCATACCAATCTGTATTATATCAACATTATACAATCACGCATACAATTGTATAACATCAACTATACTTGGCAAATCGCTTAACTTGCTTCATTGCCTAACATAGGACTTAACTCATCCTATAATTCTTAGTAGTAAGCTTATCTCACTTTACTACACTACATAAGGGTTGATCATACTCCTCATGTTACTTGACAAATAGCTTAACTCACTACTTTGTCTTTGGTAAAGCGTTGTGCAAACAATTTACTCTCACAACTTCCTCCCTAACAAAGAGCTTTACTTACTCCTTTGCAAGGTTAAGGGGTTTAACTCACTCTCTTAATGAGGATAATTGTACTATGGTTCAACTTCAATAAATAAAGGAGCCAACTATTGCTAACCACTCCATTTAAACTCGACTTAATGAGTTAATAGGGCATTTCTCTAAAACTAACATATTCTTACTATGTTAACTTAAACCATTTAAAGTAAATGAGTAACTTTCTTTGTACAAGCTTGTCTTTAACCATAAAGGTGTAACTAGAGCTTCTAGAGCTCCTACTATTCTTAACTTATCATGATTGGATCACTAATAACCAATACATAGCTTTACTAGGGTTACTTTTAACCCTAAGAGTGTAAAATTCTATTTTGTATAAGTTCCTAACCAGTTATGGTATTGAATAATCGGTTATGATTGTTTAGAACCTGTTTTGAGGCTCTAAATAATCGTTTAGCTTTGTTCTGTTAACCTATTATTGAGTTCCAGAGCTTTATGTCATAAGCAAATAACTAATTATCCCTATGGCCTAACTGATTATCTGAATCTAGCATGATAAAAACTTTCTGCCATCACATAATAACTGATTATCCCAACATGATAATCGGTTATCTAGTGTGAAAACACCAGAAATTCTGTAGAAAAGGACGTGCTACTATACTATTGGTTTCTAACCAATTTCCTGCCATTCTAAAACAGCTTCTAGGTAATTTCTAACATCACTAACACCCTCTAATAATGTTGTAGCACTCATACAACTTGATGGTTCACTTAAACATGGATTAATGACCAAAATCACATCCCCACAAACCTAATTTCCTAAGTTCCAACTGAAGGAACTCCTTAGTTTTATCAAAGGATAAAAACAACTATATTGCATTCATTAAGCTGAAAATGACTAAATCCAACCATTGAAAACAAGAACTAACAAAGAAAATAGATTCTTGCATCTCAAACCCATTTTCTCTATCTATGTGACCTAACTTCAACTTAGAGTTGGTGAAGGAAAAATATGAGTTTTAAGGTTAAGAACCCCTACCTCAAGTGGTTTGTGGTGGTGGATGATCAAGCTTTGCTTTGCCTTTGGCTCTCTTGCTCTTTTCCTCTTCCTTCCCCTTAGCTTTCTCTTCTTTTCTTTCTTTTTTTTCCTTGGCTGCTGCTACTGCTTGGTTTCATGAGAGAAAGTGAGAGAAATGAGTTGAAAGTGAGTGAAATATCAGGGGATAAAAGTCAATATAAGGGGCTAGCTGTTTCTGACTCAAAACACTTAAGATATTTCACTAATACATCTTGATCTGCTAAGAACACTTAGATTTTTCTAAATCAAGTTTCCTAGCTTCCAACAACATTAAAATAAATCTTAGGATTCATAAAAAATATTGTTTCACCATTATCTTATTTTTTTCATATCTGCTACTAGTCAATCTGATAATAAAATGCACAACCAGTATGCCTAAAAATACCAAACTAACTCTGATTATTCTCAAATTTTAACTATATTCTCTTACACCTATTTGTGACTTAGAAACAGATTCTCTATATTTATTTCCCTTAACTTAGCAATTTATGCTACTATCGGAGTCATTTTAAGTCACTTTTCACACTCTGGGTTGCAAAAAAGTGTCTAAACTAACTCAGTTTATCACAAAAATAAGCAGATATGTTAAGCAAGTGTTATGATATCTTTGTAAACATAAACTAGTTCAACATGCTAAAAAAAGATGTTACATTTCTCCTCTCCTTTTTAAAATTTTGTCCCCAAAATTGCTTACCTCATATAAATAACTCTGAGTAATCTAACTGCATACGGGACTCTAGCTCCCATGTAGCCTCCTTTGTGCCTGCTTCACCCCATATTACCTTCAACTGAGGAATCTGCCTACCTCTGAGCTCTTTGACCCCTCTGTCTACAATCCTCATCAGTTGAACTACATAAGACAAATCATCCCTTAACTGTATAGATTCATTTCTTATGATGTGTAAAGGATCGAGATTGTACTTTTTGAGTTGGGATACGTGAAAAACATCGTGAAGGTTTGACAAACTGGGTAGAAGGGCTATCTGGTAAGCTACAGGTCCAACTCTTTTTAGAATTTGATAGGGTCCAATAAAACGAGGGTTTAACTTCCTAATTCTTAATGCTCTACTAATTCCAGTTGTAGGAGTGACTCTCAAGAAAATATGTTCACCTTCATTGTTGGAGCTATATTACGCCAACCTTGTTGGTAGGTGTAACACCCTAAACTTTTGGGTGAATTATCGTTGTGTCCCGAATGTACTGTTTTCTATTTTTCAACTTTAGGATAAATGACTGTTATGTCCTTTTTGTACTGTTTATTGTTTTTCTGTATGAAATACTGTTTTATTTTACTTGTCTGTGATTTTATTTGAACTTTTTGTGTGATTTGCTCGGCAAGGGAAAATAATAATTTTCGGAGGAGAAATCTTATTTTAATTATTCGGAGCTAGGGGATCTTACTAAACCTAATTCTGAATGATACGGTTAGTAATCTTTTAATTTTTAGATTTAACTGTGCAATAAAATAATTTTATATTATTATAATATTATTTTATTAGTCAGTACAAATAAGCTGTAATGGACCCGAAAATGTTTTACGGGACCTACGTTTAGTGAAACAGTTAACGTTTTGGAGTAGTAGCTTAATGACTAGGCTTAATTAGTGACAAGGCTTAATGACTAGGCTTAGTGACTAGGCTTGGATTTGCCAATGAGAGCTAAGCTTGGAGATCAAGTTTTAATCCTCACCATTGATCATTTCTAAGGCTTGGATGGAGCCAACCAAGGGGACACCTCCTTTCATTGAAGTCTACGGCCATATGGCTCTTTGGAGGGTAATTATCACTTAATTCTCTAACATTTTCTCTCTTCTCTCTCTTCCAAAAATACCAAACTCTGTTGATGCTATCTTGAAGCACCATTCGGCCAAGAACCCTAGTTCACCATCCAACCACCCAAAAATTTATCCCACCTACTTTTCTAAACCTAAACACAATTCTAAGAACATCTCTAGTTGAGAGTTTTTGCAAAATCCAACATCTTGGGCTTGAAAACCTACTCGGGAGATTTTACCTAGAAGCTTGATAGGTGTCTTGGAGGGGTGAAAACCGAAACCCTAGAAAGGAGTGAAAGAGTGTTTGTCTTCACTCAAGGTAAGAGGAAGACTTGAATCTTATCATCCTTGGGTGGTGATAAGAAAATGGAATTGGTTGTGGTTGTAGAATCCATAAGGATTCCTTTGTGTTATTTGTTATTAGCTTTCCTATTTGTGATTTGTATTAAATTGCATGTCTACAAGCTTTAAATATATTGTATGTGTTAGAAATGCATGTATAATTAGTAGGATGTGAATAACATGTCAAGGATTGCATAAGTGTTCCAAAGAACACCAATGAAGGCTCACGACCTCAACATCAAAGGAG
Source organism: Ormosia emarginata (assembly GCA_029884605.1). Taxonomy (NCBI): domain Eukaryota; kingdom Viridiplantae; phylum Streptophyta; class Magnoliopsida; order Fabales; family Fabaceae; genus Ormosia; species Ormosia emarginata. Next base: position 9,998,451 of record JAQQTP010000074.1, read on the forward strand.
AACCAAAATGTTCTCATCAATTTTCCGAAAGTGTGATTTAATTAACTTAGGGGAATTGATAAGATATAAATTGTTTTAGAACAAGAAAAACAAATTTAAAAATTAAATGTCAACTTTATGTATTTTGGCCAACATGCCAAAGCCAAGTATTTATGATTTCTAAAATTATTTCCAAACCATTCTTTTTTATCAAAAAGAAGCAATATATACTAGAAGGAATTTTATTACAATGAGTTTTGAGAAAATAAAAGGATTAAGATTGAGTTGAAGAAGTTAAAACTAATGATTTTACTGTTAGAAGAAAAATACAATAGCTTTTGTAAATTTCTAACATATAGCTCATTTTATATTGTGAAGCATGTTAGTAGTTTTCAAAAGTTTAATTACATGGTTTGTCATATAAATAAAAAAGAATTTTTAACAGAAAAATTAGAAAACCATTGATATAGATTTTCTAAGCAAAATACTGTCAATTTTTATTAAAAACGGACAAATAAGATAGAAAAGATATCCAATATACAGTATACGGTATGAAAAATACTCTACGTAGTTCAAAACGTATTAAAAATTATTTATGTTTACTTAAACAGTGATTTGTAAGGAATTTGGACAAGAAAATAATTTAAAAATCTTACGCGATTGAGAAAACGTATTAAAAACCCTACGCGATTTTGAAAACAGTAAAATATATTTACGCGATTTAAAAACGTTTGTAAAAATGACGGAATTGTGAAAACGAGATAAAATTTCTACGCGATTGATAAAAACAGTAACTTTTACTGTCGGGCCAAAGTGGTGGACCCGGACAGGTTGTGAAACAGTATTTGTCTGGTGGGACCTACTGTATATATATGAGTTTGTGCCATTGAGGGCATTTTTGTAAATATGTACCATCAAGGGCATTTGCGTAAATACGTATATTTATACCATTGAGGGTATTTTGGTAATTTTGATTTTGGACATTCATTGAGTTAATGCCAATTTTTGGTAGATTGATTGACGAGGTGAATCACACTATGTTGTCAGTGCGATAAGCGTAGTGTGGTTCATTCCATTATGGACTTGGAGACATTAGTGTGCGTATTATTCCATTTGTGGACAGTTGGTCGCTCCTCTGGGCCGTGGTAACTAGCAACACACTAATGGACTCGACACGCACTATACTTAATCGAGATCTTGTAAAGTCTAATAGTACATTGCCTGTAGTGACACAACGTTTGATAGTGAACTACACCACGCCATGTGACTGTGGGCTATAGACGCAACGTGTGACAGCGCAATAGTTTGGTTGGGCAGCCATGGTACTAATAGATTTTGCAGATCATTCTCTCTAATGTCTGTATGTGTTTAGCTCCATGGAGTATGATCGTGTCATATTACATATGTATCTGTGTTGTACATTATTATATTTTTATCTATGATATCATATATATTTAATTCTTATATTATATCTATGTTATACTGTATTTATGTTTATATTGTTCTGTGTTATACTGTATTTATGTTTATGTTGTTATGGCATTCTATATTGTATGAACTGTATATCTGATTGTATTGTCGTTTTCTTATTTACCATGTTTGTGATGATATAGATTGTCTTACCTCTTTATTGTATGTGTTTCCGTATTTTAAATTTATGTGGTAAAGAGTTTGAGGAAGAGGAACAGCCTCTTGAGTGTGTGTATCCTGAGGAGGAGGAAGAGCAGCAAGCCGAGGATCAGTACGACGATCAAGAACCATCCGATCATCCATATCCATTGGATTGATTGTCTGAGTATGACATTACCAGGATTCTTTGGATTCGTGCAACTTGAGTTTCACGGAGGCTCTGAAACCTGGCGTCTACGAGAGGATAGAGACTCGGTGATGTACGTAGGGCGTCTGACTGTGATCATACGTACGGAGTTTGATGGAGTGCTGATCTTTTCTACTTTGTTGTATTTACATGTGGAGTTGCCGCTATCTCTTAGGCGTCATTGGGGTGGTATGTTTGATGCGCCTAGTGAGATCAGCAGCGTATCGACTGCACGGACCCGTGTCCGTAGAGGGTCGAGGCATCCTGGATATTTATCACCTGAAGTTTCATCTGAGAGTGATCCTTCAGAGGGTTAGATATACATGATGTGTACTTGGGCGCGTCTGCGTTTGTATATATTGACTTTTACTGCTTTGTTTACTGTTTTAGTTTAAATAATTATAGTTGTAAATTATTTGTATAACTTATAATTAAAACCATATGTATATTATGTGTATGTTAGTTTGTTTATTTTGTGTTTCCGCGTTATTTTATTTAACAATATTCTGTAGATTAGGAAGAATTTTTACAACCTGTATTATGATGTAACAAATGTTTTACAACTTGGGTAGATTTATATTTATTTTTCTTTTATTTATTTATAAATGTGACATCCCCACAAGGGTGTTACAGTAGGTAACTCATTTTGCTAACCGCAAGTGCATGGGTCACTCAAGTAATAAAAATGATGAGTAGAGATCGTTCCCACGGGGAATATAGTTACATTCTAATGCTAAATATTGACCTACAACTTAACTAATTCTATTCAAGAAAACATAAATTAGAAAAAAAGGTTGATTAATTAAACTACAAAGCATAAAGAAAAGATAAGGATATGGTTGAGAGAATAAGGAATCATTTTTCACCCCTTACTTCAAGTGATAACATGCAATCCATTCAAGCAATACAAACGATTAGATTACGATAGCCTGAGAAACTAACTTAGTTAAAAGCTTATGTCTAGGTTGATTAACCCTATGTCATTTACTTAGTTCACTATGTGTCCATGAGAACCAGAGCAAACAACAAGCATTAAGATCGATTCTCAACTATAATTATGTATGGCTAAGAGGTATATGTCTATCCTATTAGTGAATCAATTTATCTCACCATTAGAATACAATCAAATATGCATCTATCATACATATGATCTAAAACCCAAAGTCCTATGTCTAGGCTCATTAGATTACATCAAATCACTTAAATGCTGTTGACACAAGTAAGAGCATTAAGCACCACATGATAGAACAAAATCCAAATCATTTATATAAATTCAAAAGAGTACAAATCATTCAATATTCATAGGGGGATCCAAACAATACCCTAAACACAGCTTAGCTACTCAGTGAATACGAAAATGTTTTACAAAAATTCATATTCAAGATAAATGGAAGAGAGAAAGAAGAAGGAACAAAAGATGAAGTCTAATAAGGTGAGCCTTGAAACTTAAATCTTCCTCCACAATGAAAAGGACCTCTAATCTTGGCTTCTTCAACTTTCTTTCAGCCTATAAATGAAGATCTAGCTGCTGGGTTCTCCAAAAGATCTAAGCTAAAAGAGTAAAAATAAAAGTTCTTCAAGAGAAGAAAGAGAAACTGAGAGAGGGATGAAATCTGTGTAAAAAGTATTTATAGGCCCACAGATTTCGCTCTTCACGCCACGACATTACACAGCTCGTGTCGTGGCACACAAAAATTAGGGCACCAGTACTGCGACATTCAGTTCATTGCGCCACAACATTAAAGCCTCAGGTTATCAGGGTGCATTGGCAGAGAGCAGAATACTGCGACATAAGCATACTAGCACCGCGACGTGATCCATTGGAACTTGTCTTGTGATTTTTCTTACAATGGAGGGCCTTAGCTCACATCAAGTTGGTTCTTTTGGGCTTATCCTTCAATTGAGAAATCAGCCATTCAAATACAAATGTAGTCAAACTTAATCTAATAAAAAATTAGGAAGAATTTTAACAAGATTGGCAAGGAAGACATCAACATGGATTTTTCATAAAAATGGGGCTAAAGCCTTCCGATAATGCCTAACAACAAGGACAAAGCCATCAATAATGCATAGAGATAGGGCACAAATAACTACATTCCATGGAATTATCACTCATCGAATTCTAGAGGTCTTCTCCTCCTATCAACATAAATCTTTTTCCTACTCTAAGCTACATCTATCTTATCCCTGATTATTTTGATTTGTTTTGAAGTCTATTGTACTAACTCCGGTCCTAGGATGACTTTCTCTCCAACCTCATACCAACATAATGGGGACCTACACTTCCTACCATAAAGTACCTCATATGATGACTGTGACGCCCCTTTTTGGAAAGGGACTATCACACCCAACCATGAACGAAAAATAAAATATAAACTAAGACCCGCTTCATTTACATGTAGACAATAGCCTGTTCATTTGTAAGTATATAATAATTTGGCAAATTCTTTTTTTTTTGAAGATAAAATATAACTATAGCAGAAATTAACATGATGACTAAACCATACATTTATATATTAGATACAAAACATATCATATGTGTTTAAATACATCAACAGTTACACAAAAGAAGCATAAGCTTTACATGCCCCAAAAGGAATATACATTTACAACCTTCCAAAAAGACAAAACATCAGGCCCCCAAAGCTAAGAAGGAGCCTCAGATAGGTCCTCCTTAGGATCTTCCTCAGAAGAGGAAATCCTTATAGGAACGGCTGACCGACGAGCAGAGGCTCGTGCGAAGGATAGAAACGAATCTGAATCCTCGCGTGGGGTATACACACGCTCACCCTACACCTCTCGTACAAGCATGTAAAACTCCAGCCACTCATGAAAATCAAAAGAAAACACAGAGGGATCATAGCGACCCCATGCTAGAGACACAATCACGTCTCCTATATAAACAAAATGCTTGGTGTCAAAATCCACGTGCCAACTATCACCACCTCCATGGAATCTCAATCTGGCATACCCCAAAAAGCCTCACTGGGATGCCATCGCAGAGTAAGGGATTAGTTTAACCAAAATCCAGGAAACTCAAGCTCGTCCATGCCTTAGTCTTTATGAAAACACATATATATATAAATAGAGTAACAAAGTAAAGAGGTGAGATATCCAGCATCATTACTAGTTATGGAAGTAAAGAAGCATAAACGACGCATAACACCAAACAACATAGTAAGAATAATAAACAAAATCAAGATTCAGATAATAAACAATTTAATAATCCAAGCAGTCATAGCATTATAAAAGAAACAATTTCATAACCATATAAATGTAATCCAGATAAATATGATGATTGACCATGTACATGCACAAAGTACCAAAACCCTACTCTATGGAGCTAAACACAATGTCAGAGAGAATGATCGAGGAGATATGTCTGTACATTATCTGCCTCAAATCAAGTGCTTCAATCTCAATAAAATTGCGCAACATAGCTCATACATGACATTCTTTACAAGATCGCGATATAAGACAGTGTCTCGGTCCGGATCATCGGTGCGTTTGCATCAGTCTATCCCACGATACAGAGGAGCTACCAACTGCCCATTGCAAGATACCCGCACCCTGACGCCCCCAAAGTCAACGAGTGACCTACACTAGTCTATTCGCATCCGCACTAAGGTGTGATTTAATCTCCTAGTTATAAAACCTTACAACAAAGTCCATCAGACTTTTCACGATGCATGATGACTCAATGCATATATATATATATATATATATATATATCCAATAATCAGATACTTTTCCATGATCATGCCACGGGTGGCCAATTTCATTATCAACAGATTTTTGGTCTCACTTATGGACCCACAACAACATATTATCAAGTTTTCAAATGTGAGAATACACCTTTAAGGTTTATTATGGAATTTCACTTTAATTTCAATGTTTCCTATAAAGTCTTTCTCTAGAGGAATTCTCTTGTATTTTATCGAATCTTTATTACTTAAATTAAATAAGTTCTTTACTCAATTTTAAACTAATCCACTTAGGGAAATTTTTAACCTAAGTTACCCAACACCTCACTTTCACTCATGTTCTTCCCTTGGTCAAATTTATTCTAAGTTATAGAATAAAATTCTATTCTTTGCTCTTTCCATCTTATGAACTCTAATTAACCTCTAATTGACTAATTAGCTAAGTTTCCATTTTAACACAACATTTTTGTCATTACTTTCCTCAAGAGGCGGTGAGCTCTAAGGAAGCTAAGGACTTAAATTTTCATTACTCCATTAGTTATTAATCACTTGATTAATCAATTTTCCACTTGTTATAAAATTTTAACCAAGAACACCTTATTGAAGGGTATTTGGCCGTGAGCCAACATGAAGAGGGCAAGGAGCCTTTGATTCTCATACATAAATCCAATCCATTCAAATACTTTAAAAATCCATCAAGATATATACTGACAATCAATAAAGTCACACAAGATATAACTAATACAAAAGTCATCAAAAATCATATAACAAAGAGAGCAACCCTAACATGGGTTTCTCATAACCAATATATAAACAAGCTCCTCACTACCAAGAGAGGTTAAAGTGGATGATCTCCCTCTTACCCAAGGAAATAAACAAGAAAACAAGATCTTTTTTGCACTTGAAATTCGTCCTCCACCACCACAAAATCCTAGAAAGTCCATTTCATAAAAATCAACAATCAAAGCTTGGAAAAGGAGTCCTTGATCACCAAGGTGACCAAGAACCACGAAAATGAGAAGAAAGAATAGAAAAGTCATGAACTTTTTACTTCAAAGCTTCAAACGTTAGAACTTTATGGAAGATGATGAAAATGATGGATCTAGGTGATGGTCACAAAAGAGAATAGGTTCAAGATGATGAGAAAAGGTAGGAAACAAGGTTGGTTGAGCAAGAAAAGTGGATGGCCAAAAATGGGTGTCTTGGCTGTGGAGATGGTGAGAAAATGAAGAGAAAAGTGAGCTCCATATAGGTGATTTCAACAAGAAGGAAAGTCTTTAAAGGAAGGAGTGACTTCAAGCAAGATGGTAGGCCTAAAATCAAACATCCATGGGGAGAAATGGTGTGGGGCTATCGTGGAGGAGAGGAGGAGAGGAAGAGGAGAAAAGTTTGAGATCAGAAAAGTGAGAGAAGAGAGAAAATGGAGAGAGAAAGTGATAGAAAAACTTTTGATTATTTTTGAAAAGAGAAAAAGATGAATGGTATAAGTGGAAATGTGACAAATTTATCATATTTCCCTCTGCATGGCCGTGGAGTTGCATGGGAGAGGGGGAAAGAAGCTTCCTCTAGAAGCTTGGGAAAAGCTTCCTTGAGAAGCTTTGTACAAAGCTTCTCTTTTTGCAAAAGTCAACATGATGTGACATAAAGTTGACACTCTTGAAAAGATGATAGCATTTTACTACAAATTATTATCCAATGGACAAATGTTACATTTAACAAAAATCATTATTTATTGTCCAATGGATAATAAAATGTATTGCGATTTTTTTACTTGTCAGATAAAAATCTTGAAAAATATAACCTCGTAAACTGTGCCTGACCTCGGGTTTAGTAAAATCCCCCGTCGACATTTTCACAGTACAAGGTTTTATAATATAACACCTCAAAAATTGTTTATTTTATGATAAATATTCATTTTATAATATTTATGATTTTTAAGAATTTTTCTGGAATTATTTGAATTACTTGATTATTTTAATATTTTTTCTCGATTTGCATGCACACTGAGCGGAGTTAGGAAAATGAAATATTTTCTTGAGGCCGAAAAATCTTGGATTGTGAAAACGTCAACGGGTGATCTTTCTAAAACTGAGGCTGGGCACAGTTTACGAAGTTTTCATTTTTCAAGATTTTATCTGATAAATAAAATCGCAGTACGCTTTATTATTAGTTGGATGATAAATACATGTTTTGTTAACTGTAACTTTTATTCATTGGATAATAGTTTTAGTAGAGTGTTAGTTATATTTTAGAGAACACTTTAATGACATCACAACGATGATATCATCGTCATGACATCACCATTGACTTTTCAAAAAGTTGAAGTTTGGCTTGTTGGAGAAGCTAGGAGGAAGCTTCCAAGCAACATCCTATTGGCTTGTTGGAGAAGCCAATCTTTTCTCCCCCCTTGAGTAACTCCACGATAATGAGGGGGAACACCAAATTTTTTTATCTCACACTTAATTAATTTCACTTCTCCATTTCAAAAGTTTTCTACTACATTCTCTCTCCATTTCATCTTTCTCTTCTTCCATTTTCTCTTCACATTTTATCTCTTCTTCTCCTCCTACCTCACAACCACACCACCATTAGTGCCCTCCATGTTTGCAAAAATTTCATCCAATCACATTTTCGAAAAACTCACTACATTCTAAACCACTTTCTAGTTGGAATCCACCTAAAAAGCTTCCATCTTCATCATTTTCTTCAAGCTCCAAACTTGAAGCTTTGAGGTAAAAGTCTTGATCTTCATTTTCTCTCCTCATTTTCGTGTTCAAGGTTCTCTTTATGGCCATTGATTAACTCTTTTTTAAGATTAGAAATTTTGTGAGTTGAAATTCTTAGGGTTTTGTTGGAGGCTTGGCCGAAATCTTCAAGGACCAGCAAGGAGGCATTTTTCTTGTCATCTTCTTTGGTAAGAGGGAGAACATCCTCATCAACCACTCATGGTGGTGAGGGATGAATTTGTGTGTTGGAAATGGAGGATCCATGTTTAGATTTCTCTTCATGATTCCTTGATTCATGATGATTTGTAATTATGTGCTTGTATGATGTTGTTACTTGATGTTGTTTTACTATGTTGCATGGATAAATTGTGTTATTTTGTATGCTTGAAATCATGTATGGAAGACAAGAAACCCTTCCCATTTGGATGGATGACTCACGGCCTCATGGCCTAAAGTGGTGAACCAAGACAACACCTTGTAATAAAATGGAACTTAAGTAATTGATTGATGAGTTTATGAAAATTTTAGAGCCTTGAAACCTTTGGTATAGGTCACGGCCAAGAGGAGGCAAATTAGGAAAACTTGTGATTAAATTTGTGATGAATTGGAACTTGGAAGTTTAAGTGGAAAATGGATTGATTGAGGAATTAAAACAATGGATTAAGAAGATGAATATTGAATTCCATGAACTTAGGGCTCACGGCCAAGAAAGAGGAAAAATGGAAATGTTGGATAGATTTTAAAGTAACTTGGAATTTAGAAAATTTAGGTTAAAAATGAGTTAATTAAAGAATTGAAATAAGTAAGCAAGAAGAGGAATTTTTAGAACCGAAGAATATTAGGGTTTTAGCCATTTAGGGTAATTATGAAACCATTTTGAATCAAAAGTGGAATTTTAAAGATTTAATGACTAGAGGATTTATTAGGAATTCATAAGATGGAAAAATAAAAGAAATGAGAACTTTAATAAAAAACTATGATGACTTATGACCTTTGAAGGAAAATGAGTGTAAGCAAGGCTTTGAGACTCATAAGACTTTAAGTAAGTAAACTTCATTAATGATAAAGAGAAGTGTTAATTGGGATAGAGAAACAAGAATTGAAATGATAGTGGAAGCTATGTGGCTGAGATTAAATGATAATGTTATTATCGCGCCCGTAAGTGAAATATTGAATTATTGATAATTGCTATGAATTATGATGGTGTATGATCATGGATTGCATGACATTGATGATATTATGTATGTATGTGTGCATTGAGGCATTCATCATACCTTGTAAAGTCACGTGGTCTGTTGTTATGGCTGTATGAGCCTATGAGTTGAATTACACCTTTGTGTGGATGCGATGGGCCTAGTGTAGGTCTTTATTGATCTTGGGGACGTCAGGGTGTGGGTTGTCCACAATGGCCAGCTGGTAGCTCCCCTGGGCCATAGATCAGACCAATGCAAACACACCGATGATCAGGACCGAGACACTCACCCCTAATCAGGATCTGGTGTAGAATGTCTTGTATAAAGCCTTGTTGCACAAACATATTGATTTTTATTAAAAGTACTTGATTTCAGGCTAACGAGATACAGACATGTCTCCCGATCATTCTCTCTGAAATATTTGTCTAGCTTATGGAGTAGGAACTGAGTACATTGTGTACATGCATAGTAAGTCTGCATACCCTTATAACATTTATATATATGTTTGACTATTTGGTGTTGACTTATTGAATTGTTAGATTACTAATGTTATCCCTGCTGTTGATATTTGATATTACTGATTCCTGTATTTGGATGGTATTTCTATCCGTATTATCTCTACACTGCCTGTTGGTAATGATGCCAGATTTCTCAACTCTTAGTTGTGTTGTGTTATTTTACTGTATGTCTTGATTGATTAAAGACCGAGGAGGAATTGAAGAGGAACTACCCCCTCTTTGATTGGTGTTAGCTGCTATACCAAGATGACGTCAAGGCTGCGTATTTTGGGTTATGTCCGCGTGTACTTTAATGGTGGAGCAGATGCTTGGTCAGTCAACTTGGCTAACGAGAGGGTTACCTACACTGGGGAGCTGATATTGACTTTTCATGGGGATCTTCATCATCCCCCTAGTTTGTCTTTCTCTGTATCTATTCAGTTAGTGTTTAACATACCTATCTGGGAATGGTGGAGTAACTTCCACTATACTCCTCATGAGGACAGCGTAGTATCCTTTAGGTGGATGCCTGTTCATCAAGGTATACCTCCTATTGTGATCATTTCTTCTGAGGAATCGTAAGAGGATCCTTTTGAGGACCCTATGGTTTAGGTATGTAGGACTTGGGCTGGTCGTGTCTTTTTGCTAGTCAGTCTTTCCTGATCATCTGTACATTTTGAAAGCGTGTATGTATTTTGAGCGCCTTTCTTTTTGTAAGTATTTTGGGGGTACAGATATGCATATGATCTATACGAACCAACTGATATGAATACTTATGTATATGCAACATGTATATATACTTATCAATGATGTTTTATGATCTATCTGCTTGTTTGATATGTTATCCGTAAGTAAAAGGGTATTTTAGCTCAAATATTATAGATTTAATAATTACCGATTTTATAACTTAGGGTGAATTTGTTTCATATTCCGCTTTAATTGATTGATTTTGGATTCGTAAAGTTGTGACATCCTCCTTCTTCCAAAGGGGAAGAGGGCATTACAATAAGTTTGGTATCAGAGCCCAAGTTTGAGTCTTCTTTTGGGTTTGTGGTTAGGTTTGCCTTGTTTGTACTGTGTGATTCTCTTTATTTGGTTTCTAAAAAGTTACATCTGACTTTCCTTGTGTTTTAATCAGTCTAACTCTGAAGAAAAACAATGGCTCGTGGTGGAGGCATGGCTGCAGCAATTAAGGCAATGTAGCAAATGGCATATGTTATAGTACAACAAAATGAAATAGCAACCCAGTAACAAGAGGCAAATATGGAGACTCAGAATTTGTCAAAATTTCATCGCAATAATCCACCACAGTTTCAAGAAGAGTTTGATCCCGAGAAAACGAGTCTATGAACCCAAGAACTGGAGAAGATCTTTGAAGGGATGAGATGCACGAATGACCGTAAAGTGACTTATGTCATATTTATGTTGGCGGGAGATGGTGAGAATTGGTGGAAGGCAACTCGGAGAGTGCTGTAGCATTGTCTTTGCCTCAATGGTTTAATATGTTAAGTTTTGATGATGACCAATACAAGATAAAAAGAATGATGCTTATGCTTCATAGATATGCTTAATGAGATATATTGTATCATGCATATGAAGATATTGAGTTATGAATTTGGACTAGCTATGCTTGTGTTAAGTGAGTAATACTTTGTAGGATAGTCCAAGTATCAAGAGTGAGCATTGCAACAAGAAAGCAAAAGATTACAATCATGCTCAACTCAAGAAGAATGAGAATGACAAGATGTTCCAAACATTTACAAGATTTGAAGAGAAGAAATTTTTGGAAGCTTAGATTACATCAAGAATTGATGATGGCAAAAGATCAAGTCCTAAGGTTCTTCAAGAATAGCTTATAGGACTTAGATCTTGTGTAAAAGTAAAGAGGAATTACACTAAACTCAAATATGTTTTAACATCTTTAAAAATTATTTCTTATATGTTTTAATGCCCAACAAACTGATTTTGGAAAGTTAGTCTTGGTGGTAGTTCAAACCTTTGAAAAATAGTCAAGTTTGTGTTTTGTAAAACTGACATTCAGTTACTATTTTGATCATAACTTTTAAAATACTTTGAGTTTTGTTATGAAACATATTTCATATGAAAATAGACTCAAATATCTTTCCAATGAGTAGTCATTTATTTTAAACGGATAAGAAATGAAGGAGTTATGACCATTTGCTTTAAACTATAAAATATAGTCAAGTTTGAGTTTTGAAAAACTGACCTTTGGTCAATATTTTGATTATAACTCTCAAAATACTTTGATTTTTGTTATGAAATTCTTTCATTTGAAAATAGACTCAAAGATCTTTACAATGACTGGTCATTTGCTTTAATCGGATAAGAAATGAAGTAGTTATAACCTTTTAAAGTCAGTTTTCAAAACCAGAAATGCTGTAATCGATTACACAAGTTCTGTAATCAATTACAACGTTGACAGAAGCCATGTAATCGATTTCTAGAAGTGTGTAATCAATTACCAAGTGCGCAGAAACATTTCTAATGGCTATAAACGACTAGTTTTCATAAAAAATTATTTCTAAACACTACCAACGACTATTTTATCACTTGGGCTCTATATATAAGTCATATTTGAAGCATTTACATCTAAAGAAACATAAGAACACTATACTTGATCCTTGAATCATCAAAATCATATTTTGAGCTTTAAAGTGTGAATCATTGATACCCATAGAGCTTCAAGTTGTATTATCCATTCTTGAGAGAGTTTCTTATCGTCCATACTTTGTTCTTCAAGTTGTATATCTACTCTTGTGAGAGTTTTTAATCTTTCTCTTCATCTTGAAATCATTGTAAGAGGGTGAGGTATCCCTCTAGAGAAAAAAGGGTGAGGTATCCCTTGTTTGTAAAGAGGGTGAGGTATCCCTCAAAGTTGTAAGGGTGAGGTATCCCTTGTTGATAAAGAGGGTGAGGTATCCCTCAAGATTGTAAAGGGTGAGGTATCCCTTGAAGTTGAGGCTCAAGCACAAAGTGTGAGGTATCCCAAGGTGTGGTGAGTACTCTATTATGTAAAGGTTACAAGCACCCATTGAAGCTTGAAGATATAGTGGAAAATCTCGAGTGATTGCTTGAGGATTGGACGTAGGCCACAAGTGGATTAGTGGCTGAACCAGGATAAATCTTGTGTTTGATCTTCTCAACTCTATCTCTTTACATTTGTGCCTTAATTATATATGCTTGAGTTGAATTTGATATCTAGTTTATTTACTTGATTTATCCTATAGCCCAAGTAGTATTTATGAAATCTCTAATAGTTGCACCTTTGTTAAACTTTTTCCGCTGCATTTATTAATTGACTTATTCAAAATGCTTAATTTCTCAAAGTTTTATTAAAATTTGTAATCACCCAATTCACCCTCCCTCTTGGGTGATGGTTGCCATGACTAATAAGTGGTATCAGAGCTTTGTGCTCTGTTGAAAGCTTAACCGCTTAGATTTAAAGATCCTTGTTTATTGGCAACCATTAAAAAGCTTTTCAAAATGGAAGGTTTTGAAATTAATAAACCACCATTCTTTGATGGTGTGCATTTTGTTTACTGGAAAGATAGAATGGAATTGCATATGCAATTTATTGATCTTGATTTGTGGGATGTTGTACTTGATGGATTTACTTGCAAATCAAAATATTCTTGGAATGCCTATAATAAGAAATGTTTTTCCTTGAACATTAGAACAATGCAAATCTTAAGAAATAGTTTACGGGGAAGTGAAAGCTTTGCAGAACCCTCTATTAGCAATGTACGTGCTGCAAGACCCTAAGCTGGAGGAAGGATCTATACCATGAGCGGAGCTGAAGCCTCAAAATCTGAAAAATCTGATTACAGGAGACGGTGACATAGGAGGTAATCCTTTAATTGTACTGTATGACTCCGGTTTAACGCATTCTTTTATTTCCTATGACTGTGTGAACTGATTAGGATTGTCTTTGTCTTCTTTACCTTTTGATCTAACTATTTCTACTCCTATTGCTAAACCTATTACTATTGCAAAAGTTTTCCTGAATTGTCCTATTTCTATTGAAGGTCGAACCTTTTCGGTCAATCTGATTTGTTTGCTTTTATCCCAAATAGATGTAATTCTAGGAATGAATTGATTATCTTCTAACCATATCCTGTGAGATTACTCCAATAAGACCTTAGTATTTTTTTATTATGAGATTTCTAGATTTATAACCGCTGGCCAAGTCAGAACTTTCTTGAAGGAAGAAGCCCAAGGATATATGCTTTTATCTTCTATGGAGGTTAAGTGTGAAGTCGATGTGCAAGCTATTCCAGTGATCAACGAATTTCTAGAAGTCTTCTCTGACAATATACCTAGGTTCCCACCAGAAAGAGAAGTGGAATTCTCTATTGATCTTGTAACTGGATCTAGTCCTATATCTGTGGCACCATATTGAATGTCACTAGCAGAGTTAGTGGAGCTTAAGAAACAATTGGAGGAACTATTAGAGAAGTAGTTTGTGAGACCTAGTGTTTCACCATGGGGAGCTCCAGTGTTGTTAGTTAAGAAAAAGGATGAAACATCATGGTTGTGCGTGGATTATCGCCAGCTGAACAAGATCACAATCAAGAACAAGTATCCACTTCTGAGAATTGACGATTTGATGGATTAGCTAATGGGAGCTGCTATTTTCTCTAAGATTGACCTACGATCTGGCTACTATCAGATTCGAGTGAAAGCAGTGGATGTTTCCAAAACAACCTTTCAGACACGCTATGAACATTATGAGTATCATGTGATGCTGTTTGGAGTAACCAATGCTCCTGCTGTATTCATGGACTTTATGAATTGGATCTTTCACCCTTATTTGGATAGATTTGTTGTTGTCTTTATTGATGACATTCTAATCTATTCGTGAAGTCGGGAGGAACATGCTGAACATCTTAGGATAGTTCTCCAAATTTTGAAAGAGAAGAAGATGTATGCCAAGCTATCAAAGTGTGAATTTTTGTTGGAAGAAGTCAAATTTTTGGGACATGTGATTTCAAATGAAGGAATTGTTGTAGATCCATCGAAAGTTGAAGCGGTTCTTCAATGGGAAAGACCCAAGACCGTGACGGAGATCCGTAGCTTCATGGGATTAGCCGGATACTACCAAAGATTCATTGAAGGATTTTCTAAGATAGCAGGACCTCTTACCCAACTTATGAGGAAAAATCAAGCTTTCGTGTGGACGAATGCATGTGAGGAAAGTTTCCAAGAATTAAACAAGTGACTAACTTCTGCACCAGTATTGGTTCTACCTAACCCTGATGAACCTTTTGAGGTATTTTGTGATGCTTCCTATCAAGGATTAGGATGTGTGCTCATGCGAGATAAGAAGGTTATGGCATATGCTTCAAGACAATTAAGAGTGCATGAGAAGAATTACCCAACTCATGACTTGGAATTAGCCGCAGTGGTGTTTGCTCTGAAAATATAGAGACATTTTCTGTATGGAGTAACGTTCAACGTCTTCAGCGATCACAAGAGCCTGAAGTACCTGTTTGAGCAAAAGGAGCTGAACATGAGGCAAAGAAGATGGTTGGAGTTTCTGAAAGACTATAATTTTCAACTCCAGTATCATCCTAGAAAGGCAAATATCATGGCAGATGCTTTGAGCAGGAAAATGCTTAGCGTTTCTACCATGATGGTTAAGGAAAAAGAGTTAATAAAGCAATTCAGAGATATGTGGTTGTCCTTGGAAATGACACCGGAGGAAGTTTGTCTAGGTATGGTTACTATTTCGAATGATCTAATGGAAGAGATTTGAGTGAAGCAGAAAAGTGACCAGCTTTTGCAAGATGAAAGAGAATTGATAAAGCAAGGCATGGTGTCAACAGTTGAGGAAGGACCTAATGAGACTCTGATGTTCAAAGGTAGAATATGTGTACCTAATGATCCAGAGCTTAGGAGGTTAATTCTCGAAGAAGCCCACACAAGCAAGTTAAGTATACATCTTGGAATGACCAAGATGTATCAAGATCTAAAACAGATGTATTGGTGGCATGGAATGAAAAGAGACGTTACCAAGTATGTGTCATCTTGCTTGGTTTGTCAGAAGGCTAAGGTTGAACACTAGAGACCTTCTAGGATGTTGCAACCTCTGACTATTCCCTAATGGAAATAAGATAGTATTGCAATGGATTTTGTGACTGGATTGCCAAAGACCCGAAGAGGATGTGATTCAATGTGGGAAATTGTTGATCGGCTTACAAAGTCTGCACACTTCTTACCGATTAACATAAGGTACTTGATGGAAAGGTTGACCTAAGTGTATGTTGGCGAGATTATTAGACTTCATGGTATACCTTCCAGCATCATTTCTGATAGAGATTCGATGTTTACATCAAGGTTTTGGCAAAGTCTACAAGCAGCTATGAGAATAAAGCTTTGTTTGAGTTCTACATATCATCCGCAAACGGATGATCAATCTGAAAGAACGATCCAATCATTAGAAGATCTGTTAAGAGCTTGTGTTTTGGAGCAAAGAGGAAGTTGGGACGAAGTCTTACCCTTGATCGAATTCACTTACAACAATAGTTTTCACTCAAGTATATGGATGACACCCTATGAAGCCCTGTATGGACGACATTGTAGAATGCCTTTGTGTTAGTACCAAGACAGAGAACATCTCACATTGGGACTCGATCTTGTACAATAGATGATAGAAAACTCACTCCTAAATTCATCGGACCTTATCAAATCCTGTGTCGTATAGGTCCAGTAGCCTACCAGATAGCCTTGCCACCTTTTCTTTCTAACTTACACAATGTCTTCCATGTGTCACAATTACAAAAATACATTCTTGATCCAAATCATGTCATTGAACCAGATACAGTGCAAATAAAAGAGAATTTGACCTATGAAACACTTCCTGTCAAGATTGAGGATAGAAGGGTGAAACAACTCTGAGGTAAAGAGATTACATTGGTGAAGGTAATCTGGAATGACATCACTGGAGATGCAACGTGAGAGTTGGAGGACAAAATGAATGAACAATATCCACAACTGTTCTAAGGTATGACTATTTCGAGGACGAAATTTCTTTTTAGAAGGGGAGAGTTGTAACACCCCGAAAATTATTTGTTTTATGATAAATGAGCAAGAGCCGCTGCATCGCCGCCTGGGTGTAGTGAAAAATAAGCAAGGGTTCCCACATTTTCGTGAACGGGTGTGGGTAAAGAAGTTAGTTCACAAGAGTAGGATGCGTTTTGGAACTTGGAATATAGGCACACTTACAGGTAAATTAATGGAAATAGTTGACACCATGATTAGGAGGAGGATTAATTTTATGTGCCTACAAGAAACTAAGTGGGTTGGAGAAAAGGCAAAGGAACTTGACACTTTGGGTTTTAAGCTTTGGTACATTGGCAAGATAAAATCTAGAAACGGGGTAGGCATAATAGTAGATAAGAATTGGAAGAATAATGTTGTGGATGTGACAAGACTTGGAGATAGGATTATAGCTTTGAAGTTTGTTGTGGAACAGGGAGACTTTTAATATTATCAGTGCGTATGCACCCAAGTAGGGTTAGGCGAGCACTACAAGATTAAATTTTGGGAGGATTTAGAAGGTTTAGTGCGAGAGAATACCATTGGGAGAGAAGATTTTTCTAGGTGGGGACCTAAATGGTCATGTGGGGAGCGAATCTAGGGGGTATGAGGGTTTGCATGGGGTTATGGTCTAGGAGTAGTTAATGCAGAGGGCGAAGCGATTCTAGATTTTGCGGTAGCGTTTGATCTTACAATAGCTAACACTTGTTTTAGGAAGCGGGAAGAGCATCTTATCACATATAGAAGCGGGGTTCTTTCTCTCAAATTGATTTCTTTCTATTAAGGAAATCGATAGAAAGATTTGCATGGATTGCAAAGTCATCCCTGGAGAGAGCTTGACTACCCAACACGGGGTTTGGTTATGGATGTATGAGTTAAGATGAGAGTAAGGAGAAATTGTCGAGACAGAGAGCCAAGGATCAAATGGTGGCAACTAAAGGCGGAAAACAAATGCTCTTTCGAGAGGAGGATTATGGAGGAAGAGATTTGGGAAGTACAAGGGAGTGCTAATGATATGTGGAACGAGATGGCTAAAGGGATTAGGAAGGTAGCAAAGAGACACTCGGTGAATCAAGGGGCTTTGGACCCAAGGATAAAGAATCTTGGTGGTGGGACACAAGTGTACAAGATAAGGTTAAGGTTAATAGGGAATGTTATAAAGCTTGGCACGTGTGTAAAAATGATGAAAATTGGAAAAAATATAAGGCAGCTAAAAAAGATACTAAGAAGGCGGTGAGCGAGGCGAAAGCTAAAGCGTTTAATGGGTTATATCAATCGTTGGGAACCAAAGACGGAGAAAGGTATATCTACAAGCTTGCTAAAAGTAGGGAAAGGAAGACAAGAGACCTGGATCAAGTGAAATGCATTAAGGATGAAGAAGGTAAAGTCTTGGTTAAGGAACAAGACATCAAAGATCGATGGAAGGGTTTTTTTCACAAGTTATTTAATGAGGAACACGAGGCATTAGGAGACTCAGACATTCTAAACACTAGAGAGGAAGACCAAAATAAAACATTTTATCGTAGAATTCGGGAGTTTGAGGTAAAAGAAGCATTGAAGAGGATGGATAATGGAAAAGCGGTTGGACCAGATAATATACCTATTGAGATATGGAAGTGCCTAGGAGATAAAGGTATAAGCTGGCTTACAAAGCTGTTTAACGAGATATTGAGGTCTAAGAAGATGTCAAATGAATGGAGGAGAAACACTTTAATCCCTATTTATAAGAATAAGGGAGATATACAAAACTGTGCAAATTACAGAGGGATTAAGCTCATGAGTCATACCATGAAGTTATGGGAAAGAGTCATTGAAAGGAGACTAAGACAAGAGACTCATATTTCAGAGAATCAATTTGGTTTTATGCCTGGGAGGTCAACCATGGAAGCAATCTATCTTCTACGAAGATTGACGGAGCGGTATCGGAGGAAGCAAAAAGACCTACACATGGTTTTCATTGATCTGGAAAAAGCCTACGATAGGGTACCGAGAGAAGTCTTGTGGAAGGCTTTGGAGAAGAAAAGAGTTCGTATTGCCTATATTCGAGCAATCCAAGATATGTATGATGAGGTTAAAACCAGTGTGAGAACACCGAGTGGGGTCACTGAAGAGTTCCCTATAACTATAGGACTGCACCAAGGGTCAGCTTTGAGTCCTTATCTTTTTACCTTGGTCTTGGATGTGCTGACTGCGCATATCCAAGAGCCAGTGCCACAATGCATGCTTTTTGCAGATGATATAGTCTTAGTTGGAGAGTCGAGAGAGGAAATAAACGGGAAGCTAGAGTTATGGAGACGGGCTTTGGAAGAACATGGCTTTCGTCTAAGCAGGAGTAAGACGGAGTATATGGAATGTAAGTTCAGTAAGAAACATGTTAATGCTAGCTTAGCGGTAAAAATTGGAGATCATACCATACCACAAGTTACACAGTTTAAGTATCTTGGATCCATCATACAAAATGATGGAGAGATAGAAGGAGATGTAAACCATAGGATTCAAAGTGGATGGATGAAATGGAGGTGTGCTTCGAGGAGTTATTTGTGATAGGAAAGTGCCTCTCAAGCTTAAGGGTAAATTTTACCGCACAGCTATAAGGCCCGCAATGTTGTATGGTACTGAATGTTGGGCGGTAAAAAGCCAACAAGAGCACAAGATCAGTGTCGCGGAGATGAGGATGTTGCGTTGGATGTGTGGCCATACTAGACAAGATAGGATTAGGAATGAATGCATTAGAGAGAAAGTAGGGGTAGCACCTATTGTGGAAAAGATGGGAGAATCTTGCCTTAGGTGGTTTGGACATGTAAGGAGAAGACCCTTAGAAGCCCCTGTAAGAAGAGTAGATCAGGTGGAGAATAGCCCAATAGCTAGAGGTAGAGGAAGACCAAGAAAGACTATAGGTGAAACGGTTAAAAAAGATCTAGATTTGAATGGCTTTTCTGAAGACTTGGTTCATGATAGGACACAATGGCGTCGTCTGATCCATGTAGCCGACCCCACCTAGTGGGAAAAGGCTTGGTTGTTGTTGTTGTTGTACTTGATTATTTTAATATTTTTTTAATTTGCATGCGCGCTGAGCGGAGCCTAGAAAACGAAATATTTTCTTGAGGCCGGAAAACCTTGGACTATGGAAATGTCAATGGGGGATCTTACTAAACCCAAAGCCGAGCACAGTTTATGAAGTTTTTGTTTTTTGAGTTTTTATATGATAAATAAAATCATGGTATGTAACACCCCAAAAAGTGTTTGTTTAATTATCAATGATCGTTTTATAATATTCTTGATTTTTAGGCATTTTTCTGGAATTTTTCGAAAACGATGAATATTTTAATATATTTCTCGTTTTGCATGCACACTGAGCAGAGATCTGCAGAAGTTAGTGTAACGCTCCGGAAATCATTTATTTTATCATAAATAGTCATTTTTTAATATTTGTGATTTATGTGAATTCTTTCGGAATTTTTCAAAAACGAAGAATATTTTAATATATTTCTCATTTTGCGTGCATGTTGAGCGGAGTCGGGAAGATACGATATTTTCCTATGGCTAGTAAACTCTAAATTGTGAACATGTCGACGGGGGATCTTACTAAACTCAAGGCCAGGCACAATTTACGAAGTTTACGTTTTTCGAGGTTTTACCCGATAAATGAAGTCGCGGAACTGTAAAATCATCTGATGGACAATAAAATATTATTTTCATCATCTGTAACTCTTCTACACTGGGGGAAAAATGATACTGATAGTGTAAATATTCATCTGTGTTAGTGTGCCCAATTAGGAGACAACCTTACTTTCACTTTATCAGAAAACGTGTGAAACTTTCCTTGCAAGCTTGGAGGAAGCTTCTAGGAAATTTTCTTCCCTCTTTCCCCATGCAAATGATCATCTCTCTCTTCTCTTTCCTCACTCACGGCTGAAGCCAATTTTGGGGGGGAAATAATTTTGCTTTTCACTTAATTAATCATAGCACTTTATTTCAAAATTTCACCTAATGCACATTCTCTCTCTACCTTCACCCTTCTTCTTCCTTTTGAGATTTTCTCCTCCTTCTCTCTAGAAGCACACTGCTAGCAGCCCTCCATGGCCTCATCCATCACAAAAATTTCATCCAACCTCATTTTCTTAATCCTCTCCATCTCCTAAACACTTTTCTTGCTTGTGGTTCTTTGAAAATCCACCATTTTCACCATTTTCTTCAAGCTTCAAGCTTAGGGTTTTTGGGTAAGCTTCTTGATTCTTCACTTTGTTTTCTCATTTTCGTTTTTATGGTGTTCTTGGTGACCATCCATGCTTTATTTTTCAAGCATTGGTGCTATTTTGATGAAGTTGAAATTCTAGGGTTTTTGGTGGTGCCCAATCCAAAAATTGCAAGAAGTTCTTGGAGGTTTCTCTTGTTTTCTTCACTTTGGTAAGAGGAAGACACTTCTCCTCAACCTCTATTAGCAGTTAGAAACCTTGTTTGTGGTTGATTGTGAGAAAACCCTAATGAGAGTTATTCTTTGATTGTATGATTAGTATGTTTGCATGTTGTTTGCACTTGGTTTATGCTATTGGATTGATTGTTGGTGTATATTGGTATATTAGAATGGATTGGAAGGCATGAAATGGAAGAAAATGATTTGAGATTTTCTCTTGGGTGGCCACGGTTTTGGGGCCCAAGAATTGGGGTTCTTTGTGAACAATTGTAACAAGTGAGGGATTTGTTTAATCAAGTGTGTAATGTGAAATCAATGGAATGGAAAAATTGGGAACTTAATTCCCTAGGGAGGCCACGGCCTCTAGGGCCTTTTTGGGACTTAATTATGCAATTTTGGTAACCTTGGAACTTAGATAATCAAATGATTTAAATCATAGGTAATAGGATAGAAAATTAGCAAATTGGAAACAATTGGATATAACTTGAGGTTCATAAATTTTAAAGAACCAAGAATGAAATTTGTGATAAAACTTAAGGTAATTTTACTAGGGCAAGAACAAGAAAGCGTAAGACTTTGAGATCTTAGAATAACCTTCTAAGTGTAGGAGAATAAATTACATTAGGAAAATTTAACTAATTGTGAGAATTTAATTAGAGATGAACTTTATAAGAAAGACTAATTTTAAGTAAGGATTCATAATAGACCTTAAAAATGTATTACTCTATTTAATTTCAATATTATGAAATTGTGGCTCCATGTGAGTGACCAATGATGTGTTGATACTCTCTTGGCCAATTGTGGCACATTGTGGAATTGTATGTAATGATGATCATACATGTTTATGCATAGAGTCTTCATGCATTGTGAAATGTCCCTTGGACTGTTGTTAAGGCCAAGTTGCTTAGGAGATTGAACACACCTTAGTTCGAGTGCGAGTAGACTAGTGTAGGTCATTGTAGACCTTGGGGACATCGGGGTGCGGGTTCCTCACAATAGGCAGTTGGTAGCTCTCCTGCCCGTGGGGTAGACCGATGCAAACGCATCGACGATCCAGACTGAGACACTGTCCTATATCGTGATCTAGCGTAGATTGTCTGCACAATGCCTGGATGTGCACGTGGGAAAACTATTGAGTTATAGCACTTTGGCATCGGCAGCCGAGTTGCAGACGTGTCTCCTGATCTTTCTCTCCGACTGTTTGTGTCTAGCTCCATGGAGTAGGAATTTGGGTACTGTGTGCATATGCATCATGAGATGTCATACCATCTGATAATTACTGCTTTATGTGGGTTTGAACTGTTTATTTATTATTATGATGAATGACTGCCTGGAACTGCTTACCTACTTGCTGTTGTATTTACTATCTATCATTATTATTATTGTTCTTGAAATGCTATTTGGGCATGTCGTGCCATTTTGTTTCTTGCTGCTATAATTGGTAATGACGGTAGGATGTCTTACCTCTTTCCTGCATTTCTGTTATTTTCTACCTATATATTGTGTCCCATCGAAGACGACGACAAGGAGGTTGGAGCTCCTGATTTCCCTGGCTTTTGGCCTGATCACGATTAGCATCTACTGTGGAGCATGGAGGCACGCATGTGCGGATTTCTGGGTGATGTGCATTTGACCTTCCTTCGGGGGCAGAGTGCTGGCACGTTAACTTGAGTTCCGACTGCTGTGTCTACCTAGGAGACGTATCGATCTCGCTGGCCTAGAGGCGTCATGAGCCGCCGATTCTTATCTGCTGCATCAGCCTGTGTTTGGAGTTTTACCTGCCCATCCGGGAGATATGGGGTGATCCCTACTACACCCCGCAGGAGGACTCTTTTGATTCCATTGCTCGGACTCCTGCCCGTGGCTTTGTGGTTCCTATGGAGGTTTCCTCGGATGAGGAGGACCCCGCGGAGGATCCTGACACGATCCCTCCTCATCTGAGGGACTGACATTACTGGTAGCTACTGATGGCTGCCAGTGTTTTATTTTGGAGAGCGATGTTTTATTTTTGGTGGGCTGTATATTCTGATATCTTGGGGGATGTATATGTATGATCCTTTGGGCAGGTATAGTTTTGCTTTTTGGAAATTCCAAGCTTGTATCTAAAACATATTTGATATATATATATATATATATATATATATATACGCATGTTGTTCGGATGTAAGTTTTATCTTGTCTTACTCCTTATTGTTATTCACTTTTCGTCACTACGTTCTATTAATTGAAGAGATAATAATAATACAAATAATAATTCAAAAAAAAAAGAAATATATATACCTATATATATATATATATATATATATATATATATATATATATATATATATATATATATATACATATATCGCCATTTTATTTATGTAACAACAAATCGAACAAAATAACCTTAACTAAAACGAACCGGGTCTTAATTTCGAAAATTTTATTTTTTGCATTTCTAATTGACAATGTGACGTTTCCTCCCAAAAGGGACATTACACAGTACGCTTTATTATCTTTTGGACAATAAATACAAGTTTTGTTAACTATAACTTTTTTCCATTGGATAATAGCTTTAGTAGAGTGTTAGTCATATTTTAGAGAACACTTTAATGACATCACAATGATGACATCATCGTCATGACATCACCATTGACTTTTCAAAAAGTTGAAGTTTGGCTTATTGGAGAAGCTTAGATGAAGCTTCCAAGTAACTTCCCATTGGCTTGTTGGAGAAGCCAATCTTCTCTCCCCCCTTGAGTAACTCCACGACAATGAGGGGGGGACACCAAAAAAAGTTTTATCTCACACTTAATTAATTTCACTTCTCTATTTCAAAAGTTTTCTACTACTTTCTCTCCATTTCATCTTTCTCTTCTTCTATTTTCTCTTCACATTTTCTCTTTTCTTCTCCTCCTACCTTACGGCCACACCACCATTAGTGCCCTCCATGTTTGCAAAAAATTTATCTAATCACATTTTCTTAAACTTTACTATATTCTAAACCACTTTCTAGTTGGAATCTACCTAAAAAGCTTCCATCTTCATCATTTTCTTCAAGCTCCAAACTTGAAGCTTTGAGGTAAAAGTCTTGATTTTCATTTTCTCTCCTCATTTTCGTGTTCATGGTCCTCTCTATGACCATTGATTCACTCTTTTTCAAGCTTAGAATGATGATTTTGTGAGTTGAAATTCTTAGAGTTTTGTTGGAGGCTTGGCCGAAATCTTCAAGGACCAACAAGGAGGCATTTTTCTTGTCATCTTCTTTGGTAAGAGGGAGAACATCCTCATCAACCACTCATAGTGGTGAGGGACGAATTTGTGTGTTGGAAATGGAAGATCCATATTTGGATTTCTCTTCATGATTCCTTGATTCATGATGATTTGTAATTATGTGCTTGTATAATGTTGTTACTTAATGTTGTTTTACTATGTTGCATGGATAAATTGTGTTATTTTGTATGCTTGAAATCATGTATGGAAGACAAGAAATCCCTTCCAATTTAGATGGATGACTCACGGCCTCATGGCCTAAAGTGGTGAACCAAGACAACACATTGTAATAAAATGGAACTTAAGTAATTGATTAATGAGTTGATGAGAATTTTAGAGCCTTGAAACCTTTGGTATAGGTCACGGCCAAGAGGAGGCAAATTAGGAAAACTTATGATTAAATTTGTGATGAATTGGAACTTGGAAATTTAAGTGGAAAATAGATTGATTGAGGAATTAAAACAATGCATTAAGAAGATGAATATTGAATTCCATGAACTTAGGGCTCACGGCCAAGAAGGAAGAAAAATGGATAAATTTTAAAGTAACTTGGAATTTAGAAAATTTAGGTTAAAATGAGTTAATTAAAGAATTGAAATAAGTAAGCAAGAAGATGAATTTTTGGAACCAAAGAATATTAGGGTTTCAGCCATTTAGGGTAATCATGAAACCATTTTGAATCAAAAGTGAAATTTTAAAGATTTAATGACTTGAAGATTAATTAGGAATTCATAAAAATAAAAGAAATGAGAACTTTAATATAAAACCATGATGACTTATGACCTTTGAAGGAAAATGAGTGTAAGCGATGCTTTGAGACTCATAATACTTTAAGTAAGTAAACTTCATTATTGATAAAGAGAAGTGTTAATTGGGATAGAGAAACAAGAATTGAAATGATAGTGGAATCTATGTGACTGAGATTAAATGATAATGTTATTATCGCGCCCATAAGTGGAATCTTGAATTATTGATAATTGCTATGAATTATGATGGTGTATGATCATGGATTGTATGACATTGATGATATTATGTATGTATGTGTGCATTGAGGCATTCATCATACCTTGTAAAGTCATGTGGTCTGTTATTATGGCTATATGAGCGTAGGAGTTGAATTACACCTTCGTGCGGGTACGATGGGCCTAGTGTAGGTCTTTATTGACCTTGGGGACGTCGGGGTAGGGGGTGTCCACAATGGCCAGCTGGTAGCTTCCTTAGCCGTGGATCAGACCAATGCAAACACATCGATGATCTGGACCGAGACACTCACCCCTAATCAGGATTTGGCGTTAAATGTCTTGTATAAAGCCTTGTTGCGCAAACATATTGATTTTTATTGAAAGCACTTGATTTCAGGCTGACGAGATACAGACATGTCTCCCGATCATTCTCTCTGAAATATTTGTCTAGCTCCGTAGAGTAGGAATTGAGTACATTGTGTACATGCATAGTGAGTCTGCATACCCTAATGACATTTATATATATGTTTGATTATTTGGTGTTGAATGACTTATTGAACTATTAGATTACTAATGTTATCCCTGTTGTTGATATTTGATATTGTTGATTCTTGTATTTGGATGGTATTTCTATTCATACTGTCTCTACACTGCCTGTTAGTAATGATGTCAGATTTCTCACCTCTTAGTTGTGTTGTGTTATTTTACTATATGTCCTGATTGATTAAAGACCGATGAGGAATTGAAGAGGAATTACCCCCTCTTTCATTAGTGTTAGCTGTTGTACCAAGATGACGTCAAGGCTACGTATTTTGGGTTATGTCCGCGTGTACTTTCATGGTGGAGTAGATGCTTGGTTAGTCAACTTGGCTAACGAGAGGGTTACCTACACTGGGGTGCTGACATTGACTTTTCGTGGGGATCTTCATCATCTGCTTAGTTTGTCTTTCTCTGTATCTATTCAGTTAGTGTTTAACATACCTATCTGGGAATGGTGGAGTAACTTTCATTATACCTCTCATGAGGACAACGTAGTGTCCTTTGGGTAGATGCCTGTCCGTCAGGGTATACCTCCTAATGTGATCATTTCTTCCGAGGAATCAGAAGAGGATCCTTTTGAGGACCCTATGGTTTAGGTATGTAGGACTTGGGCTGGTCGTGTCTTTTTGCTAGTCAGTCTTTCTTGATCATCTGTACATTTTGAAGACGTGTATGTATTTTGAGCGCCTTTCTTTTTGTAAGTATTTTGGGGTACAGATATGTATATGATCCATACGAACCAGCTGATATGAATACTTATGTATATACAATATGTATATATACTTATCAATGATGTTTTATGATCTATCTGCTTCTTTGATCTATTATCCGCAAGTAAAAGTGTATTTTACATTAAATATTATGGTTTTAATAATTACCGATTTTATAACTTGAGTTGAATTTGTTTAATATTCTACTCTAATAGATTGATTTTGGATTCATAAAGTTGTGACATCCTCCTCCTTCCAAAGGGGAAGAGGGCGTTACACCCAGCTCCGCTCAGCATGCATGCAAATTGAGAAATATATTAAAATAATCAACATTTAAAAAAAAACCACAAAAATTCACAAAAAACACAAATATTATAAATTGACTATTTATCATGAAATAAACAATTTTCGGTGTGTTACAACTCTCCCCTTCTAAAAAGAAATTTCGTCCTCGAAATTTTCATACCTTAGAATAGATGTGGATGTTGTTCCTTCATCTTGTCTTCTAATTCCTATGTTGTATCTCCGGTCATGTCATTCCAGATCACTTTCACTAATAGAATTTCTTTTCCTCTGAGTCGTTTCACTCTTCTATCTTCGATCTTTACAGGAGGTGCCTCATAGGTCAAATTCTCTTTTAATTGTACTGTATCAAGTGCTATGACATGGTCTAGACCAGGAATATATTTTCGCAATTGTGATACATGAAAGACATTGTGAAGGTTAGAAAGAAAATGTGGTAAGGCTACTTGGTAAGCAGCTGGACCTATCCAGTGAAGAATTTGATAAGGTCCGATAAATTTAGGAGTGAGTTTTCTAGATTTAAGAACTCGGCCGACCCCAGTCGTGACTTTCAAAAACACATGCTCACCTTCCTCAAACTCAAGAGGCTTTCTCCTTTTGTCCGCGTAACTTTTCTGTCTACTCTGGGTAGTCCTCATCTTTTCCTGAATCATATTGACTTTCTCAATCGTTTGCTGTACAAGATCAGGTCCAATAGTAAGGTGCTCTCCATCCTGGTACAAACACAAAGGTGTTCTACACCATCGTCCATATAGAACCTTATAGGGTGTCATCCCTATGCTCGAGTGAAAACTGTTGTTGTAGGTGAACTCTACCAATGGTAAAACTTCATCCCAACTTCCAATCTATTCTAAAGCGCAGGCTCTAAGCAAATCTTCCAACGATTGAATCGTCCTTTTTGATTGACCATCGGTTTGAGGATGATATGCAGAACTCAGATGTAGCTTTGTTCCCATTGCTCCTTGAAGACTCTTCCAGAATCTTGATGTGAACCTCGGGTCTCTATCGGAAATGATACTAGAAGGCACACCATGCAGTCTAACGATCTCACCAATATACAGCTGGGTCAACTTCTTCATGTTGTACCTTATGTTAATTGGTAAGAAATGTGCTGATTTCGTGAGTCGATCAACGATTACCTATATCGAATCGTAACCCATTCTGGTCTTTGGTAACCTAACCACGAAATCCATCACAATACTATCCCACTTCCATTCGGGAATAGCTAGGGGTTGCAACATTCCTGACGGTCTCTGGTGTTCAACCTTTGCTTTCTGAAAAACTAGACAAGATGACACATGTTGTGCTACATCACTTTTCATTCCAGGCCACCAAAACAACTGTTTCAGATCTTGGTGCATTTTAGTTATTCTAGGATGCATACTTAACCTGTTGGTGTGAGCTTCATCAAGAATTACTTTCCTAAGCTTCGGATCGTTGGGTATACAGATCCTTCCCTTAACTATAGGATTCCATCAAGTCCTTCCTCCACTGTTGTCACACTGCCTTGCTTCATTAGCTCCCTTTCTTTCTGCAAAAATTCATTACTTTCTTGCTTCTCACGAATTTATTCCATTAAATCATTTAGAATAGTAACCATGTTCAAACGAATCCTTCCTGGTTCCGATTCAACAGATAGCCACATATCTCTGAATTACTCTATTAGTTCCTTCTCCTTAATTATCATAGCAGATATACTAAGCATATTTCTACTCAGAGCATCTGCCACGATGTTTGCCTTCCCAGGATGATACTGGAGTTGAAAATCATAGTCTTTCAAAAACTCCAACCATCTTCTTTGCCTCATGTTCAGCTTCTTTTGCTCAAATAGGTACTTCAGACTTTTGTGGTTACTAAAGACATTGAATGTCGCCCTATACAGGAAGTGTTTCCATATCTTCAGAGCAAATACCACAACTGCTAACTCCAGGTCATGC
Source organism: Ormosia emarginata (assembly GCA_029884605.1). Taxonomy (NCBI): domain Eukaryota; kingdom Viridiplantae; phylum Streptophyta; class Magnoliopsida; order Fabales; family Fabaceae; genus Ormosia; species Ormosia emarginata. Next base: position 10,027,546 of record JAQQTP010000074.1, read on the forward strand.
ATAGGATAATTCTTTTCATGCACTCTCAACTGCCTCGAAGCATACGCCACGACTCTCTTATCTTGCATGAGCACACATCCTAAGCCTTGATGAGAAGCATCGCAATACACATCAAAAGATTCGCTTGGATTGGGTAGAATCAAAATTGGTGCCGTAGTCAGTCGTTTCTTCAACTTTTAGAAACTTTCTTCACAAGCATTGGTCCACTCAAAAGCTTGGTTCTTCCTTGTGAGCTGAGTGAGGGGTCCTGCTATCTTGGAAAATCCTTCAATGAATCTTCGATAATAATTAGCTAATCCCATAAAGCTTTGAATCTCAGTCATGGTCTTTGGCCTTTCCTACTGTAGAACTGCTTCGACCTTCGATAGATCCACTGTAATTCCATCCTTCGAGATTACATGACCCAAAAACTTGACTTCTTCCAGCCAGAATTCACACTTTGACAACTTGGCATACAACTTCTTCTCTTTTAGGATCTAGAGAACTGTACTGAGATGTTTACCATGTTCCTTCTTATTTCTAGAATAGATTAGAATGCCATTAATAAAAACGATGACAAATCTGTGACGAAAGATCCTATTCATGTAATCCATGAATATGGCAGGTGCATTCGTCACTCCAAACGGCATCACGAGATACTCGTAGTGCCTGTAACGTGTATGAAAAGCCGTCTTGAGAATATCCTCTACCTTCACTCTAATCTGATGATAACCAGAACGTAGATCTATCTTCGAGAAAACAACGGCTCCCTTCAGGCGATCTATTAGATCATCTATCCTTGGAAATGGATACTTGTTCTTGATTATGACCTTGTTCAGCTGACGATAATCTACACACAATCTCAAAGATCTATCCTTTTTCTTAACCAACAACATTGGCGCTCCCCAGGGTGACACACTAGGTTTGACAAACTGCTTTTCCAGAAGCTCCACCAACTGCTTCTTGAGTTCAACCAATTCTGACGGTGATATCCTGGACGGTGCTATGGATACATGACCAGATCCAGTTACAAGATCAATGGTGAACTCTACCTCCCACTCCGGCAGTAGATTAGGTACATCCTCAGGAAAGATTTCGGAAAACTCATTAACTACCAGAATAACATTCACATCTACCTCGCTCTCGACTTCTAAGGAAGACAAAAGCATATATCCCTGAGCTTCTTCTCTTAAGAAAGCTTTTACTTGGTTAACCGTCAAAAATCTAGAAACTTTAGACTTTGGGAAAATTAGAGATTTATTGGAACAATCTAACAGGATATGGTTAGAAGATAACCAATCCATTCCTAGTATTACGTCTATTTAGGAAAGAGGTAAATAGATCAAACTAATAGAAAAGAGTCGACCTTCAACAAATAAAGGACAATTCAAATAGACTTTGGTAGTAACAACAGGTTTAGCAGTAGGGGTAGAAACACTCAAATCAAAAGGCAAAGAAGACACAAGCAAACCTAATTGATGCACACAGTCATATGCAATAAAAGAGTGGGTTGTCCTAGAGTCATACAATATAGATAAAAGATTACCTTATATGGTACCATCTCTCTTTATCAGATCATCAGACTGGGAGGCTTCAGCTCCACTCATCGTGTAAACTCGACCTCCTAATTGAGGCTTTGCAGCTCGTGCATTGTTAACAGAAGGTTCCACCTTGGTTTGGTTGCAATCTCGGGAGATATGTCTAGGCTTCCCGCATCTAAAGCAAATAATTCCTTCGATGGTGCACTCCCTCGTCAAGTGATCCTTTCCGCACTTCATACACTTTGGCATAGACGCCATAATCTGACCAGCTCGATTTCCACTAGAACCTCCACTGGGACCTCTACCAAGTGATTGTTGTTGACTTCCTGGTAGTTGAGAATAAGGTTTTCTCTAGAAATGATTCACATTGCTGCCACCTACTCTTTGGAACCTAGAAGGTCCAAAGTTGCGATTCCTCGTGTCTCTTGACTGATTGAGCTCTTCAATCCTTCTACACTTGTCTAGCAAGGCTAGGAATTAGTCAATTTCGAAAGGCAATACTGTCCTCTTCAGATCGTGCCTCAGACCGTCTTCGAATTTGTGGCATTTCCACTCCTCATTAGGTTGGAGCTGGAAATATCGTGAAAACTTGGACAAGCTTTCAAATCTTGTAGCATATTCACTGACTGTCATGTTTCCTTGCTTCAGGCCGAGAAATTCCATTTCCTTGGCATGCCTCGTGCTTGCAGGAAAATACTTCTCGAAGAATCTGTCCTTGAAGGCTTCCCATGTAATTGTCATTCCCTCAGCTTCCATCAATCTCTATGCTCCGTTCCACCAGTCTTCCGCATCTCCGACCAACATAAAAGTAGCATAGGTTACTCTCCGATCATCAGCACAGCCCATCCCTCAGAATATCTTCTCGAGTTCCTTGATCCAAAGACTAGCCTTCTCTGGATCAAACTCTCCCTTAAATTGAGGTGGGTTGTTGTGGTGAAACTCTGATAAATTCTAGGCATCTGTCGTCGCTTCTTACTGTTGTGCAACTCTCTCCCCTTGTTGTGCAATAACATCCGCCATTCGTTGTATGGCCTCAACCACTGCAGCAATACCTCCTCCACTAGCCATCACTCTTTTTCAGATTTAGGCTGAGCAAAACATAAGAAAAGTTAGATGTAACCTTTCGGAAACCAAACACAGAGAATCACACAGCACAAACAAGACAAACCTAACCACGAAGACCTAAAAAAAAATTTAAACCGAGGATCTGATACCAAACTAGTGTGACACCCTTTCTTGGAGAGGGACCATCACACCAAACCACAAACGGAAAACAAAATATAATCTAAGACCCGGTTCATTTACATGTAGACAATAGCCTGTTCATTTGTAAGCGTATAATAATTTGGCGAATTCTTTTCCCTTTTTTTTGAAGATAAAACATAACTACAACATAAATTAACATGATGACTAAACCATAAATTTATACATTAGATACATAACATATCATACTTGTTTAAATACATCAACAGTTATACAAAAGAAGTAGAAGCTTTACATGCCCCAAAAGGAATATACATTTACAGCCCACCTAAAAAACAAAACAGTAGGCTCCAAAAGCGATATACAGTCAGCCACCCAAAAAGGCTACTGAAAAGAGACATGCCTCCATGAACAACTAAGAAGGAGCCTCAGATGGGTCCTCCTCAAGATCTTCCTCAGAAGAGGAAATCCTTATAGGAGCGGCTGACCCACGAGCAGGAGCTCGTGTGGAGGATAGAAATAAATCTAAATCCTCACGTGGGGGAATATATATGCTCACCCCACACCTCTCGTACAGGCATGTAGAACTCCAACCAAACATGAAAATCAAAAGAAAACACAGGGAGATCATAGCGACCCCATACTAGAGATATAGTCACGTCTCTTACATAAACAAAACGCTCGGTGTCGAAATCTACGTGCTAGCTATCACCACCTCCATGGAATCTCAATCTGGTATACCCCAAAAAGCCTCGTCGGGATGCCATCGCAGAGTAGGGGATCAGTTTGACCAAAATCCAGGAAACTCAGGCTCGTCCACGCCTTGGTCTTTACGAAAACACAAATATATATAAACAGAGTAACAAAGTAAAGAGGTGAGATATCCAGCATCATTACCAGTTATGGAAGTAAAGAAGCATAAACAATGCATAACGCCAAACAACACAGTAAGAATAATAAACAGAATCGAGATTCAGATATTAAACAATTTAATAATCCAGGCAGTCATAGCATCATAAAAGAAACAGTTTCATAATCATATAAATGTAATCCAGATAAATATGATGACTAACCATGTACATGCACAAAGTACCAAAACCCTTCTCCATGGAGCTAAATACAACGTCAGAGAGAATGATCGAGGAGACACATCTGTATATCATCAGCCTCAAATCAAATGCTTCAATCTCAATAAAATTGCGCAACATGGCTCATACAAGACATTATTCACAAGATCGTGATATAGGACAGTGTCTCAGTCTGGATCGTTGGTGCGTTTGCATCAGTCTATCCCACGGTACAGAGGAGCTGCCAACTACCCATTGCGAGATACCCGCACCCCAACGTCCCCAAGGTCAATGAGTGACCTATACTAGTCTATTTGCACCTACACTAAAGTGTGATTCAATCTCCTAGGCATAAAGCCATACAACAAAGTCCACCGGACTTTTCACGATGCATGATGACTCAATGCATATTCATATATATATCCAATAATCATATACTTTTTCATGATCATGCCACGGGTGGCCAATTTCATTATCAACAGATTTTTGGTCCTACTTATGGACCCACAACAACATATTATCAAGTTTTCAAATGTGAGAATACACCTTTAAGGTTTATTATGGAATTGTACTTTAATTTCAACGTTTCCTATAAAGTCTTTCTCTAAAGAAATTCTCTTGTATTTTTATCGAATCTTTATTACTCAAATTAAATAAGTTCTCTACTCAATTCTAACCTAATCCACTTAGCGAAATTTTTAACCTAAGTTACCCAACACCTCACTTTCACTCATGTTCTTCCCTTGGTCAAATTTATTCTAAGTTATAGAATAAAATTCTATTCTTTGTTCTTTCCATCTTGTGAACTCTTAATTAACCTCTAATTGACTATTTAGCTAAGTTTTCATTTTAACACAACATTTTTGCCATTACTTTCCTTAAGAGGCTGTGAGCTCTAAGGAAGCTAGGGACTTAAATTTTCATTATTCCATTAGTTGTTAATCACTTGATTAATCAATTTTCCATTTATTATAAAATTTTAACCAAGAACACCCTATTGAAGGGTATTTGGCTGTGAACCAACATGAAGAGGGCAAGGAGCCTTTGATTCTCATACATAAATCCAATCCATTCAAATACTTTAAAAATCCATCAAGATATATACTGACAATCAATAAAGTCATACAAGATATAACTAATACAAAAGTCATCATAAATCACATAACAAAGAGAGCAACCCTAACATGGGTTTCTCATAACCAATACATAAATAAGCTCCTCACTACCAAGAGAGGTTAAAGTGGATGATCTCCCTCTTACCCAAGGAAATAAACAAGAAAACAAGATCCTTTTTGCACTTGAAATTCGTCCTCCACCACCACAAAACCCTAGAAAGTCCATTTCATAAAAATCAACAATCAAAGCTTGGAAAAGGAGTCCTTGATCACCAAGGTGACCAAGAACCACGAAAATGAGAAGAAAGAATAGGAAAGTCATGAACTTTTTACCTCAAAGCTTCAAACTTTAGAACTTTATGGAAGATAATGAAAATGGTGGATCTAGGTGATGGTCACAAGAGAGAAAAGGTTCAAGATGATGAGAAAAGGTAGGAAACAAGGTTGGTTGAGCAAGAACAGTGGATGGCCAAAAATGGGTGTCTTGGCCGTGGAGATGGTGAGAAAATGGAGAGAAAAGTGAGCTCCTTGTAGGTGATTTCAACAAGAAGTAAAGTCTTCAAAGGAATGAGTGGCTTCAAGCAAGATGGTAAGCTTGAAATCAAACATCCATAGGGAGAAATGGTGTGGGGCTACCGTGGAGGAGAGGAGGAGAGGAAGAGGAGAAAAGTTTGAGAGAAAATGAGAGAGAAAGTGATAGAAAAGCTTTTGATGATTTTTGAAAAGAGAAAAAGATGGATGGTATAAGTGGAAATGTGACAAAATTTGTCACATTTCCCTCCACATGGCTGTGAAGTTGCATAGGAGAGGGGGAAAGAAGCTTCCTCTAGGAGCTTGGGCAAAGCTTCCTTGAGAAGCTTTGTACAATGCTTCCTTGAGAAGCTTTGTACAATGCTTCTTTGAGAAGCTTTGTTAGCTTTTTGCAAAAGTCAACATGATGTGAAATAAAGTTGACACTCTTGAAAAGATGATGAGTGTAACACCCTCCATAGGGCATCACATTTTTGACTAAAAACTTAAAACCTGAAAAAAACATTTCATAAAAGATTTGAGTTCTAAAATATGGATTTTAAAATTTCTTTTTGCGGAAACATAAACTTACTGAAGTATAAGTAATACAGAAAATAAACTGAAAAGATTATTACACAGCTTTATTTATACCACATAATATCCAATAAAGAAATAAAACATATAACTTACAGACTCAGAGAAATAGTAGCAAAACCCAACATACATGTTTCGTTTCTCCACCAAATTGCATCCTGTTGAAACTGAGAAGATCATTCCTCGACGCCGTCACCGACCACAGAACATTGCCTCCAATAAGTCTAAGAAACTTGCTTCGCCTACTATATGAATTTAAATAATACAAACACAACAAAACAATACAGTAAAGAGGTGAGATCCCCTTTCACCAATACCAGTACGGCAGCAAAGAATGATACGAATGATGTAACACCCCAATTTTTAGAAAATGTACCGAATGTACTGTTTGCTGTTTTTCAAGCTTTCGTGTGAATGACCATTGTGTCCCTATTTTACTGTTTCTCGATTTCTGCATGAAATACAAATACGTTTATACAGGCTCAAATTTTATTTGGTTTTTTTACGTAATTTGTTTCGAGACGGTAAAATAAAAGTTTTTCCGAAATCTTGTTTTAATTTTTTGGAAGATATACAGACAATTAATACTGTCTGTAATTTTATTTGAACTTTTTGGATGATTAGCTACGTTGTGGAAAAAAATGAGAAAATAACCATTACGTCCCGAACGTGCTGTTTGTACTGTTTTTGCTGTTTTTAATTATTTTCTATTTGATTTAGTGTCCAATATTATTGTCTGTGATTTTATATGGACTTTTTGTGTGATTTGCTACTGAGGCGGGAAAATAATATTTTTCCGGACTAGGTAAAATCTGTTTTTAATTATTCGGAGGCGGGGGATCTTACTAAACCCAATTTGAATAAGCCTAAAATTAATCTTTTAATTTTTAGGATTTAATTGTCAAATAAAATAATTTTGTATTATTATAATATTATTTTATTAGTCAGTATAACTTAGTGATAGTGGACCCGAAAATGTTTTGCGGGACCCACGTTTAGCTAAACAATTAACTTAGTAGCTTAATTAAATATGATTAGTGGAGGAATATTCTTGAACATGATGATAAGGCTTGATGACTAGGTTATTAGTGACTAAGCATGGTGACTAGGGCTAATGACTAGGTTAGGAGCAACCAATAGGAAACAAGCTTGCTAATCAAGGCTTAATCTTGACCTTTGATGCATCCAAGGGCTTGGATGAAGCCAAGCAAATGTCTACCTTGCAAGCCATGATGTCTACGGCCAAGTGAGGTTTGGAAGACCAAAAATCACTTTGCTTGCATGCATTTTCTCTCTTCTCTCTCATCCAAGAACCCTAAACACCATTGTTGCTTCCTTTCTCAACCATTCGGCCGAGCTTGATACTATACCATCCAATCATCCAAAATTTCTTCTAACCAAGTTTTCTAAACCTAAACACAATCCTAAGAACATCTCTAGTTGAGAGTTCTTGCAAAATCCTTCATTTGAAGCTTGAAAACCTACTTGGAAGATTTGACCAAGGAGGTGAAATCTCTTGTTTTTCTTTTCTAAACTCTTTTTCAAAGTTCTAAGCCATGATTTATCCATGGTTTAAGCTCTCTTTTAATGTTTAGTAATTTGTAGTTTTTGTTTAAGCTTGCTAGGTTTTTGGAGGAGGAAAACCGAAGCTCTAGGAGGAGTGAAAGAAACCTTTTGTCTTCATTTAAGGTAAGAGGAAGACAAATCTTATCACCTATGGATGGTGGTAAGAAGATGGAGTTGATTTTGTGATTGTAGAATCCATAAGGATTCATGTGTGTGCTTGTTAGTAGCTTATTTGATGTGGTTGTGTATTTGTTAGTAGCTTTCCTATTTGTTGTTTGTAATAAATTGCATGTCTACAAGCTTTAAGTTGCATGTCTATAAGCTTTGATAATATTGCATGTGTTAGAATTGCATGATAAAGTATCAAATGGCATGATAATGTATAGGATGTGAATAACATGTCAAGGAAATGCATGTGTGTTCCAAAGAACACTCCATAATGCCAACGGTTTGTAACCAAATGGGGAACCAAAATGTTCTCTTAATTTTCTTAAAAGGTAATTTAATTAACCTAGGAGAATTAAGAAGGTTTCAAGTTGATTAGATCAAAGGAAATGAATTTAGAACTCAAATGGTAAGACTTAGTATTTTCGGCCAACATGCCTAAAATGAATGTGTTGATTTCAAAAACCATTTTCTAAAAACAATGGTTAAATGAATTTAGACAATACAATAAGTTTGACATATATTTAGAAGATGAGAAATAATTTAGAAATCAATTTCAAAGGATTTAGGAAATTCGGCCAACATGCCAAACTAGATATTCTTGATTTCTAAAATCAATTCCGAACCATTTTCAAGTATAAAGAAGGCATTATATGTTAACAAGAATTTTTTTTCTAAAAAGAGTTTTTAAGAAATCAATAGATTAGAATTAATTTGAGGAATTAAAATTAATGATTTTATTGTTATAAAGGAAATACAAGTAATCTTTAAGAATTTCTAACATATGGCTCATACTATATTTTGAAGCATGTTAGGAGTTTTTAAAAGATTAAATTATCCGGTTTATTTAAATAAACAGAGTTTTTACTATAAAAAAAAATTAGGAAACCATTATTATTAATTTTCTAAACAAAAATATCTTGTCAATTTTTAGTAAAAACGGACAAATAAGATAGAAAAGATGTCCAAAAGACAGTATACGGTATGAAAAATATTACACGTAGTTTAAACGTACTAATTATTATTTCTGTTTATTTAAACAGTGATTTTTAAGGGATTTGGACAAGAAAATGATTTAAAAATCCTATGCGATTGAGAAAACGTATTAAAAATTCTACGCGATTTTAAAATAGAAAAATATATTTACGCTGATTTATAAACGTTTGTAAAAACGACGGAATTGTGAAAACGCGATAAAATTTCTACGCGATTGATTTGTTGATGTATTTATTTTATCTTTGTCGGGAAAATGTGAACCCGTACAGGCTTTTGAGGATTTTTCGCTGTCGGGAAAATGTGAACCTGTACAGGCTTTCTATTTTTCTGCCTTTGAGGGCATATTATTATCTTGAGGGCATTTTTATAATTTCATATTTTTGGAATTATGTATTGAGTTTATACCAAATTTTTGGTGGATTGGTTGACGAGACGAATCACATCGTGTTGTCGATGCGATAAACGTAGTGTGGTTCATTGTTCTAATGGACTTGGAGACGTTAGTGTACGGTATCCCATATGTGGATGAGTTGGTAGCTCCATTTGGGCCGTGGTAAACCGATAGCACACTAATGGACTCGACACGCACTATATTTAATCGAGATTTCGTGAAATCTAATAGTACATTACTGTCAGTGCCACAACGTGAGACCGTGAACTACACCACGCCTGGATGATGGATTCTTGTGTCGTGGGGCTATAGACGCGAAGTGAGACAGCCGCAATAGTTTGGTTGGGCAGCCGTGGTACTAATAGATTTGGCGGGTCATTCTCTACGATACTTGTGTGTTTTTTTAGCTCCATGGAGTAGGGTGTGTCTTATATTTATTTATTGGGATCTATTTATTTATTTTGTCTTATCTATTTATTTTTGTCTTATCTGTTTATTATATTGATATTGCTTTATTTGTTTCTTGTATTTGTTTTATCTATTGTTATATTGTATCATTTGTTTCTTGTTTTATTTTATCTGTGATGGTATATTGTTGGGATATTTAAATCTTTTTGAATCTTTACACTACTCGTTACTTATTAATGTTATAGCTTTTCATATTGCATTAACCGTATATCTGTTGTTTGTCGTCTTCTTATTGGCCATGTTTGTGGTGATTTTAGATTGTCTTACCTCTTTATTGTATGTGTTTTCTGTATATACCTGTTTATATGATAAAGAGTTTGAGGAAGAGGAACAACCTCTAGAGATTTTGTACCCCGAGGAAGAAGAGGAACAGTAAGAGGAAGATCAGTTCGACGACCAAGAACCATCCGATCATCCATATCCTTTGGATTGATTGTGGGAGATGGCAGTGCTAGGATTTTTGGGGTTTGTACTGACTAGAGTTTCATGGAGGTTCATTGGCTTGGCATCTGCAAGGAGATCGAGATTCTCGTGACATATGTAGAAACGGCTGACCGTGACTCTACGTCATCGGTTTGATGGAGAGCCGATCATGACTACGACAAAGTATTTCTACACTTAGAGTTACCCTTATCCATTAGGCGTCATTGGGGTGGGATATCCACCGAGCCTAGTGAGATGACACTCGTATCGATCGACCGCGCGGTCTCATGTCCGCCGAGAGTCAAGACATCCAGGGATATTTGTCTCCGATGATCATTTTCATGTTGAGAGTGATCCTTCGGAGGATTAAATATGCATGATGTTTTTTTTTTTGAAGTGGCGCGTCTGCGTATGTCTCGTATATATTGACTCTTTTATTGCCTTATTTACTGTTTTTGTTTAAAAATTGGTAGTTTTAGGTGTAAATTATTTATATCACTTATAATGTAAATCATATGTAAATTATGTGTGATGTTGTGATGTTTATTTTATTTTTCTGCATTATTTTATTTAACAATATTCTGTTTATCAGGAATTATCTTACAATATGTAATATTATTTAACAAATGTTTTACAACTTGGGTAGATTTTATTTATTTATTTTATTTTTCTTTATATGTGTGGCATCCCCAAAGGGGTGTTACAAATGACAAAGTCATTCTATACACACAGATATCACAATCATGTTATCAATTTATAAATAATTCCAATAAACATATATTGTAATAAAATGAACAGCAATAATATTACCATAATAGATATAACAAGTGATACAATTAAACCATATAGTCACATCATGCATAATAACTCACATTAACACATCATACATAATATCTCAACATTGAATATAAATAACAACATAAAGATACAGACCGGATATGTAAATATACACAGACTCATTCCTACTCCATAGAGCTAGACACACACATTAGAGAGAATGACTCGTAAAGAACTATAAATACCTCAGGCTGCCCAACCAAGCTATTGCATTGTCTTACGTTGTGTCTATAGCCCACAGTCCAAACATCGTGTAACTACAGGCATTGTACTAAATAGTCTTTACAAGATCTTGATTAAGTATAGTACGTATCGAGATCACTAGTGTGTTGCTAGTTACCACGGCCCAGAGGAGCGACCAACTGTCCCCATGTGGAATACTCCACACACTAATGCCTCCAAGTCCATACAAAAATGAACCACACTACGCTTATCACACCGACAACACGGTGTTATTCGCCTCGTCAATCAATCACCAATATCAACTAAATTGGCACAACTTAATGCATGAATAAAAATAATAATTATCAAATTACCCTTAGTCTCAAAATATTCTCATATTTACGTAAATACCCTCAATGGCAATAATCTCAAATACAGTACGTTCCCACCTGACGTACACAAATTTCCACATGTCCGGGTCTATCACTTTGGCCCGACAGTAAAACTCGTTGTTCCAATTAATTGCGTAGAAATTTTATCGCATTTTCACAATCTCGTCGCTTTTACAAATGTTTTTAAATCGCGTAAATATATTTTGCTATTTTTTTTAATGTCGCGTAGTGTTTTTAAATCATTTTCTCAATCGTGTAAGATTTTTAAATCATTTTCTTAATTGTAAAGCTTTAAAATCATTATTTTAAAACTGCGTAAGCTATTTTTAATACTTTTAAACTATGTAGAATATTTTCCTTACGTTCAAATTTTATATTGAAACTTTCTTTATTATTAGTCCATTTTTAATTAATTTTGGCGACATTTTATCTAGAAAATTCATTAAGTGATATTTTGTACGTTTCCATCAAAAATTTACTTTTCTTAATCATAACTAATAGTTACATCTCGAAACTTGCTAATGCGTTTCAAAACTCAACGAGTGAACTATACGTTAGTACATTTCAAGTATTTACACCATTGCTTAAATTCACTGATTTAACTCTAAAAATTAAATTACTTTCCATTGTTTATCAAAAATATATTTAATTAAGTTTTTATTAAATTAATTTCATAAGTCCACACTTTTAAAATAGTTTTGGATTAAAAACATCATAAGTAGGCACGTTAGCCCAAAATCATTCTATACATAAAAATCTTATTTAATTGTTACTCATCATTTAATCTCTTATAAAAATTCTTAATCCAATTTATTATCATTAAAATCATTCTCTTTATGTTTCTAAATTTATTAAATTGAGTTCCCTTTATTAAATTACATAATCTACTCTTAGAAAATAATTTAGATCAAAAGTGTCTTAAATTGGCATGTTGGCCGAAATTCACTATGTTTAAATTATTTTTAAATTATCTTCTACTAACTAAGTTCTTGTAATAATCATTACTAATTAAGTTTATTAATCTTTGCTTTAGAAAATAGTTGAGAACATTTTAGTTCTCTTTGGGATAGTAAAAACCGTGAGCTATATGTGTTCTTTGGAATACTCATGCAATTCTTCAGCATATTATTCATGTCCTACAATAACTATCATGCATCTATTAACACATACCATATATTAAAGCAATTGTAAAACACATACCATATATTTTAAAGCTATAGACATGCTTGCACACAAAATTAATCACAAATAAGAAAACTTTAAACAGTCAAGTGAATGAATCCTTATGGATTCTTCACCACAAACACATCCATTCCTCACCACCATTACATGGCTGATGAGGGTAATCTCCCTCTTACCTCTTGATGAAACCTTCAAAGTTCCTTGTATGTCCTCTTGTTGTCTCCTTCAAGAAGAACTTTACCCACCAAGTGCTTCTTAAAAATCAAAGAAAACATGAAATATTAATATCTAAGGCTTAAATAAGAAAAACCATGGATCAAAATATGGTTTAGATGGAAAGAATGAAATCAATAGTAAAGATTTCATAAACTTCACCTTAAAACTCCAAACCTTGAGCTTGAAGAACAAAGATGAAGATTGTAACACCCCAAACTCTCTATTTAATAGACAGTAATTTTGACTATTAACAGAATTCTACTGTTTAGTGATTTTTGTGTGCTGTAAAATTATTTTGAATATTCCATCTGTATATTTGATCGTTCTGTGTGATTTACTCCGTGTCAGGAAAATAATAATTTTTGGGCTAGAAATTTTTTACGTAATTTAATTATTACTGAAAAGTCTTAATTATTTTACATAATCTGATTTGATATTTGTGAATTTTCTAATTTTTATGATTTTGTGAATGATTATGAATTTTTTTTACTATTTGTGGGCCTAGGGTGTATGTGGGCCCAGGTGGCCATACGTGGGCCTAGGTGGGTCCCGCAAAGTGAAATTTTTTTTACGCATAGAAAAATTTGTACTGTTGAGACGGAGACAAGGGATCTTACTAAACCTGAATCCGGAAATAGTTTTTAAAATTTTCTTTTACTGTGTTTGCACTGTATTTAATTATCGGACAATAAAAAGGACGATAAAAATACAGTAAAAATATTATTCGTAGGATAATAGCAGATAAAAATAAATATTATACTGTTAAATCAATATTGGTGGTTTGGATATCCACCATCGATTTAATCAACATTAAAGACTTGATCTTGATTTCATCAATGGTGGAGATTTAATCTTAAAAGTGAATAGGATCATTTATAACCGTTAGATGGAAATTAGATTAAGGGTGGAGATTTAATCTTTTAAAATGGTAAGGACCATTTATGACCGTTGGATGTGGATTTAATCTACGGTGGGGATTTGGTCTTGTAAAGTAACAAGGACCATTTATGACCATTGGATGAAGATTTAATCAATGGTGAAGATTTAGTCTTAAAAAGTGACAAAGACCATTTATGACCATTGGATGTAAAGTAAGAAGGAGTGATCTTGACCCTTCATTTTGGAGACACATCTAAGGGCTAGGATTTAAAGGAGAAAGATCCAATGGCCTATATCAAGTCTTCTAATCTAAAGCTACACCTAAAGTCTACCTTAATCCTAACCATTGAACTAATCAATGGTTAGGAATGCTTCAAATAATGATGGCTAGGAGATTTGTCACATTTGAAGAGTGCATGGATGGGGGGGACGGTTTTGGAGGCTTAAGACAATAGCCAAGTTTCAAGACACCAATTATATCTCAATCTTGGTCATTATTGCATGTTTCAAGAAAGCTAACTTAGCAAAATTTCTCTCCATTCTTTCCATGCAAGTTTCGGCAATGTGTTGAATTAGGAGACCAAATAATTCATTTCTACACTTTACATTATCACATCTTCATCTTTTTACTCAAGTTTCAAGAAGCCAACAAAAAAAAAACTCCATTCTCCCTCCCTAAGAACACCATTCGGCCAAGCACTCCAAATTCCTCTTCCATCACTCTTTAATTTCAAACAACCATACTTCTTGAATCTCTACCTCATTCTAAGACACTTTGTAGTTTGGAGCAAGTTCTAAATCTTCCATCTTGAAGGACTTTTTCCAAGAGCAAGTTCTAGGGTTTTTATTGGTGAAGAATAAGGAAATTTTATTTCTTTTCTTCTTTTTCATGTTCTAAACCATGTTTGATCCATGGTTCTTCTTATTCAAGCTTGATATACTAATTTTCTTGTATTTGTTTCATGTTTAAAAAACTTGTGTTGGTGGAGATCTTGTTCAAAATACAAAGCAAGGAGCTTTTGAGGATCTTCAAGAGGTAAGAGGGAGATCCATCTCACCAACCAAGTATGGTGGTGAGGGATGTGTTTTCTATTTGGTGGTTGATGAATCCATGTGAGGATTCATATCCATGTTTATGTAATAATTTGTATGTGTTTATGTGCTTTGGTTATTTGCTTATGTTTGATGTGATTTGCATGGTTTTATTGCTTGTGTGATATGCTTATAATATGCATGATGATGTATGTTAAATATATTATGATGGATGTATGTTGAAATAAGCAATTTTGGCTCCAAAAGCCATGGAGGAGGTCACAGTTTTGGGCTTCCAAAACTAGGGTTTTTATTGAAATTTTTCAAGAACAATGAAGTTAATTTTTAGTCCTTGAACTAAAGCAAATTTCGGCTAAGACACCAACAAATTTGGTGTTCACAAAATTTATATTTTCATGAATAATAAAATTGAATGATTTGGGAAGTAAGGAAATTTAAACAAAAAGGTTTGTTTTACAAAAATAATGCACACGGTTTTTGAGTTATATTTTATTAATTTATTTTGTGTTGAAACAAGAATGGAAATTAGATGATTTACAAGAAAAATATTTGATGGTTTCAAAGGCCATATATAAGGTTTTGACAATTTAGAAGAAATATTTGATATTATGAAATACAAGAATTTTCATATAAAGATTTTGGAAAGGGAATTAGATTTTTGGTCAATTAAGTGAAGTGGAATTTTCATAAATAAAAGAAAAAAAAAAGTTGAAAGTGTTTGAACTCCAAATTATTTTAAAGATAATTAATTTTTAGAAGTGATTTAGAAATATAAAAGGAAACGTCAGTAACTTAAATTTTACTAACGTAGAACTTATTTCTTAAGTTTTGGCAAACGTTAGGAAATCTAAAGTTAGAAACAGATAATTAAATTAACTAAATGTGATTTTGTAAGATTAAATCAATAAAATGTGATTTTGAGAAAATATATTACGGAAAAGATTTTTTTGAGTAAGAATAGGAAGGGAATAAAGTAGGAAATTATATTATCGTAAGAAAAGCCCAAAATAATATTTTTAAAGTTAAGAAATATTTTACGAAGTGTAAAAACGGTGAAAAACAAATTACATAACTAAAAACGTAATTTTTAAAGTTACGCGATTTGAAAAACATTAAAATATTTCTATGCGATTGGTAAAGCATTTAAATATTTTACACGATCGAAATGTTGCAGAAAAATCGCTATGCGATTTAAAAATGAAAGAATATTTTTACGCAATTTAGAATACAGTAGAAAATTGTTACGTGATTTTTAAACATAATAGAAAATTATTGCAAATTGTTGTTTACGTAACAAAATATTACGTGATTGTAAAAACGTGACAAAAATATTTCGCAAATGAGAAAAACATGATAATGTGTTTTCGCTGTTAATTATATAGTAAACTTCACAGTTAAAATTAGTATATGAATACTGTACAAGAAATTGAGAAGTTTGCCTGTAATTGGCAATAATACATTTTACGAACATGAAACAATATTTTCACCTGGTATGAGAAATTATGTGATTTACCTTTTGTTGGTAATTGGTGCATTACACATGCATTGAAAATGGTCCGATGGACTGTATATGGCTAATTGCCTAGGAGAAACGTACACCTCTTGAGTGGGTGCGATACGCGTAGTGTAGGTCACTTGTTGACCTTGGGGGCATCGGAGTGCGGGTTGCTTGCAATGGGCAGTTGGTAGCTCTTCTGTATCGTGGGTTAGACCGATGCAACACACCGATGATCCGGACCAAGACACTATTCTTAATCAAGATCTGACAAAGGCTGTCGTGTATACGCTTGCTAGATGTGCAAGATATAATTATAGCACTTGGTCTGAGGCACGTGGTACTGGCAGATCTTTTTGATCAATTTCTCTGACCTGAGTTTAGCTCCATGGAGTAGGAAATCGAGTCTATGTGTTCATGCATTAACATAAATGCTTACATCTGTGAGATATAATAGCTGTGAAATATTGATTATGACAATTGTATTTTTTAAAATATCTGCTTAGTGTAGATGGCATTTCATATAATTATTAAATGTTAATTTTGATTGATAATATGTTGATGTCATATATGTAATATGATGTGTTTATATGATATGCTGTTATGTTATCTCTGTGCTACCATATTGGCATTAGCGTAGTTGATCTCACCTCTTTGTATGTATATTTGTATATTGTATTTATAATTGGGTGAAGACGTTGAGAAAGAAACGGTACAAGAAGGAGAAGAGGAACTACTTCTCACGTCTGGGAATGCAGAATTTTGACAGTATGACGTCAAGAGCTAGTTTCTTCGGCTATGTACGTCTACAATTTCACAGAGGAGCTGGAGAATGGAGAACAAGTCTCGATGAGGGAGGACTTATTTACGAGGGGTATCTGACTGTTAGCATTAGTAGGTTGTTTCGCGGGGATCCGTTTTTCTGTGTGACTATTTTTGTTCATGTTGTATTTCCTTTGCATATCAGGCGACATTGGGATACTAGAAATTATGTCCCAACGGAAGTCAACATAGTATCGTCAGCCCGGACACCTGTCCGTAGGGCTACTCGTCATAACGGATTCCTATCTATTGAGGAACCCGAGGAGGACCAGTCTGAGGAGTCTGCTACTTAGTTAAACTTGGGCAAGTTTGAACTCTGATATAAACATATGTGTGTAATTATTTAAGTGTGTTTGTAGTTTTGAGACATGGTCTGTATATAAATAATCCTGACAGCACTTTTGTAATATGTATATGATGTAAATTATGAGTGATGATGTATAATAATTTTATTTTCCGCTAAGTTTATTTTATTGTTATCAAAGAAGAAAGAAAAAAATTTACAACTCGTATTTTTATCACAACATCACCTTTTATGACTTTGAGGGTATTTGGGTAATTAAGTAACACAAATGTGGCACCCTACGGTGGGTGTTACAAAGATGGATGATTTAAGAAAAATCTCCAACATGAAAGTTCCTTAGAATTGCATGGAGATTCAAGATCTAAGGTTGTCTAGAATTATTGAAGCTTGAAAGGTGATTTTGTGGGGTTGGCCGTGAGCTTCCATAAAGAGGAAAGGTGAGAGTTATGTCTTTGGCTTTGAAAGAACTCCTTGAAAATAGGTGATTTTGATCAAGACTCCAACTACAAAGTGTCTTGAAACAAGGTAAGGATCAAAGATATATGGTTGGTGTAAATTATTGAAGAATGATGGTAGAACCATGACCTCTTGGCCGAATCCATGGAGGAGAGAAAATGAGAGAGTTTTGGTTGTTTGTTCTTAGTTCTTTGGAGAAAAAGATGTGTAAGAGAACAAGTGAGATGAATGGATGAATATTGTCTTCCATTTCAGTGTTATGGCCGTGAGTACAAGGAGAGAAAAGGGGTGAGAGCTTCTTGCCAAAATTGCAAATGAATCAAAGCCCTCTTATTTATAGACTTCATGAAAAAGATGAAGACTTAAGATATTTTTCGGTATACTGTAAGCAATGAACAATAATTACTGCTTATAAAGTCAGTGTCTATTGTTCAATGGATAATAAAATATACCTAAATTTTTCTCTTGTTCTAGCTGGATAGCAACTATTGTTGATCATTTTTTACTAATTGCCCTTGATGAGTCACAGAGCGAGTCATCAAAGAGAAGTTTCTAGAACATGTGACTCACTATGATGAGTCAGCATGTTGAGTCAACATAGATATTTCTAGAACAGGTGAGTTAGCATGGCAAGTCATCAGCTGAGTCACTAGCTGAGTCAGCAATGGTGAGTCATAGCACTGAGTCAGCATGGTGAGTCGTCAGGGAACCTTCTGGAACGTGTGACTCACTACGGTGAGTCACAGGGTAAGTCAGCGTTTCTACAACCTTCCAAAATGTGGCGAGTCACTGCTTCTGGAACATGGCAAGTCACCGCTTCTGAAAACTTCCTGAATATGCTGAGTCACAGGTGTTGAGGTGTCGCGCCATGTGTCGAGTTTATATTGGTCCTTCGCGATGAGTCACAGCCACCAACTTTGACCGGCTCCTTATTGGTCCACGTGTAAAGCACTTGATGACTAGGCGCGTGATGATGCATTTTCTAGAGTCTTCTAGAACAGTCTGGAACATATGAGTCACTAGGCTAGTCACCTAGGTGAGTCACCAAATGATGAGTCATCGTCTAGAACATTCTAGAGTGGGTGACTAGGCTTATGTCTAGAATCATCCACTAGATATTTTTCAAGAAAGATATTATCCAATGGATAATAAAACATACCTCGATTTTATTTGTCAGATAAAATCATAGGGAAACAAAATGTCAAAAACTGTTTCCGGTTTCGAGTTTAGTAAGATCCCCCGGCTCCGAATCAACAGTACAAAGCTTTCGGCTAATAAAAATTTTTATTTTTTCTGGCCCGCTCGGACCACACACAAATTCCAAAATATCAAAAATATAATAAATATTCAAAATATACCAAAATATCAAAAATATAATATAATATTCAAAATATCTCAAAATATCTTAAAATATATCAAAATATTTAAAATATAATAAAATATTCAAAATATCTTAAAATATCTAAAATATATTAAAATATTCAAAATATCGAAATATCACAAAATTCACAAAAATCATAATAATTGTAAAACTCATGAAAATCAAATTAGATTAGTAAAAATAATTAAGGATTGAGAGAAAGAAATAAAATACGAAGGCTTATATGCACAACCCAAAAATAATATTAAAATAATCAAAAATGTAAAAACTCCCAAAATTTCTTAAAAATCACAAAAATCATAAAATTCACAGAAGTCAAGTTGAATTACTCAAAATAATTTTGAATAGACCAAAACAAATAAATTACGAATTCTTGGGGTGTTACATTGAGCATTTTACTACAAATTATTATCCAATGGACAAATGTTTCAGTTAACAAAAATTAGTATTTATTGTCCAACAGATAATAAAATATACTGCGATTTTTACTTATCAGATAAAAATTTCAAAAAATATAAATCTCGTAAATTGTGCATGGCCTCAGGTTTATTAAGATCTCCTGTCGACATTTCCACAGTTCAAGGTTTTCCAGCCTTGGGAAAAATATTTTATTTTCCCGACTCCGCTCAGCGTGCATGTAAATCGAGAAATATATTAAAATAATCAACGTTTTAGGAAAAATCCACAAAAATTCACAAAAAACACAAATATTATAAAATGACTATTTATCATGAAACAAATAATTTTTGGGGTGTTACAGTGCCATTCTTATACTAGTATGGTAACTATTATTATAGGCAAATTCCACTAATGGCAAGAGTCTATCCTAGCTATCCTGTTAATCTAGTACACACACTCTAAGCATATCCTCTAGGATTTGGATAGTTCTATTTGATTGTCCATTTGTTTGTGGGTGGTATGCTATGCTAAGACTTAGCCTAGTCCCGAAGGCCTTTTGCAAGGCTCCTCAAAATCTAGATGTAAATCTAGGATCTCTGTGTGAAACTATACTGAGAGGAATTCTATACAACCTAACTATCTCTTATAAATACAACTAAGCTAGTCTTTCAAAGGAGTAGTTCATTCTCATTGGTAAAAAGTGGGCAGACTTGGTTAGTCTATCCACTATGACCCAAATTGTATCATGTCCTAACTGAGTTCTGGGCAAACTTGTCACAAAATCCATTGTGATGTTCTCCTACTTCCATTCAAGAATTGCTAAAGATTGGAGAGGTTATAAAGGTTTTTGGTGCTCTATCTTGACTTTCTGGCACACCAAGCATCTAGACAAAAACTTCACTATTTCTTTCTTTATTCTTGGTCACCAAAACATCATTATTAAATCTTGGTACATCTTAGTAGCTTCGGGATGGATGGTCTATTGACTCCTATGAGCATCCTATAGGATCTTTTCTCTGATTGCAAAATCTCTTGGAATGCAAATTCTATCTCGAAACATAATCACTCCATCATCCGCCATATCAAACTCTAATTGATCCCCTAAGAAGATCTGCTCTTTTATCTCACTCAAAGTTTCATTATCGCTTTGAGCTTCTAGAATTTGAGCTCTTAAGTCATTAACTATGTCCATCCTACTCTTAAGGAGACTCTGTAGTGTCACAGTTATCCTAAGACTCAAATCTCTAAACCTCTCGAGAAGCTGACCCTCTTGAACTATCATCCGAGACACATGTTGGGATTTTCTACTTAGTGCATTAGCCACTACATTGGCCTTACCCGAGTGATACTTAAGCTCAAAGTCGTAATCCTTTAAAAACTCCATCCACCTTCTTTGTCTCATGTTCAGCTCATTTTGATCAAACAAGTATTTTAAACTCTTATGGTCGCTGAACACCTCAAATTGAACTGTAAAGATAATGTCTCCATATCTTTATAGCAAACACTACGACTGCTAATTCTAGATTGCGAGTGGGGTAGTTCTCCTTGTGAGGCCTCAACTTCCTTGATGCATAAGCAACTACTCACCTATGTTGCATCAGAACATACACTAAGCCCATATGTGAAGCATCACAAAACATCTCAAAGTTCTCCTGTGGATCTAGAATCACTAAAACTGGTGTAGTAGTTAACCTCATCTTAAGCTCTTGGAAACTATCCTCACACTCTTGAGTCCAAAGAAAAGTACTACCTTTCCTAGTTAATCTAGTCAAGGGTAGTGCTATTTGAGAGAATCCACTAATGAATCTTCTATAATACCCTGCTAGGTCTAGAAACTTCTGATCTGGGTCACAATGATGAGTTTCTCCCACTGCAACACTACTTCCACTTTACTAGGTCTATTGAAATCCCTCATTGAGAGATCATATGCCATAGAAACTGAACTTATGTAAGCCAAAACTCACACTTTGATAACTTGGCAAATAACTTCTTTTCCCTAAGGATTTCTAAAATTGTTTTGACATGTAACTCATGTTCTTCCATTGTCTGGGAATAGATTAGGATATCATCTATGAATACTAATACAAACTGATCTAGGTAGGGTCTAAAAATCTTATTCATGTAATCCATGAATATTGCTGGTGCATTCGTCAACCCAAAGGACATCACAAGGTACTCATAATGCCTATACCTAGTCCTAAAAGCAGTTTTAGGAATATCTTCATCCCTAACTCTTATTTAGTGATATCCTGATCTTAGATCAATCTTTGAGAACACTGATACCCCCCTTAATTAATCCATCAGATCCTCTATCCTATGCAATGAATACTTGTTCTTGATGGTTACCTTGTTCAATTGTCTATAATCTACGTAAAGTCTCATGGTACTATCTTTCTTCTTTACTAGCAATACAGGTGCTCCCCAAGGAGAAACACTTGGTCTTATGAATTGTTTTTCTAACAATTCATCCATTTGCTTTTTAAGCTCTACTAGTTCTAGAGGTGCCATTTTATAGGGTGCTATAGAAATAGGTCCCGTCCCCAATATTAAATCTATAGAAAACTATCTTTATCGCGTGGGTGGAAACTCAACTATATCTCTTGGAAATACTTCTAGTTACTCCCTCACTATTGGTATATCACCTGAACTCTACTCAACCTCTATGCTAAGAGAGAAAATGAGACCATGCCCTTGAGCTCCCTCCTCCAAACAGTGATTCACTTGGTTTGCATTGAGATACACTGACTTAGAAGGGATAACTTTAGTAGATATATCTAACATAAACACAAGAGTTTTATTCGAACAATTTAAAACTACATGGTTGGAGGACAACTAATCCATGCTGAAAATGACATCAATATCTACTAGGGTAAATAGATACAATTCACAAAGAATATCCTATCTTCTAACTTTATACAACAATCTAAACAAACTTTAGAAGTCGTAACTGATTTACTGGTAGAAGTGGAAATAGATAAGTCAAAAGGAAGGTCTACTGTCATAGGCAAATCTAGGTTTTTCACACAATCACAAGAAACAAAGAAGTGTGATGCTCCAAAATCATATAAAATATTTAAAAGGTGATCATGGATTATGCCTTTACCTTGGATCAGATCTGATGTCTGGGTCACCTCTTTACCGCTCAGAGTATAAACTCTTCCTATGGCTTGCGGTTTAGGAGTGAATGCAGTCTTCTGCTTTTGTGGACAATCCCTGGACATATGCCATAGCTAGCCACAAGTATAACAAACTAACTACCCCGCCAAGCATGGCCTATCTCCATGTTGTCTCCCATACTTAGGACATTTAAGTCCCTATGCTCCTCCTTGGACCTACTTACCCTTGTCCTATGGGTAACCCATTTTAGGAGTACTCTTCTTTTCATTCAACCTCTTCCTCTTTTGGAAGTTTTGTATTCTCTGCTCTGGTTGGGGTTGAAAACAACCTGATTCCACTATCCGACATTTGTTCACCAAGAACACAAATTCTCGGATCTCAAACGGTCTGATAGCCCTTTGGATATCCTCTCTCAATCCTTCTTCAAACTTCGCACACTTCCATCTCTCGTCAGTGTGGAATTTGATGTAGGATGAGAATTTTGACAGCTTGTTGAATTTGGCCATATACTGACCAATCGATATGCTGCCCTGCTCTAGCCTCAAGAACTCCATTTCTTTAGGAAAGATCCCTTGAAGATCTCCCACGTAATGTAACACCCTTAAGAACATGTTAGGCTAGTAAATGGGTTACAAAGGTAGCCTAATACTTGCTTAACATACTAGTTCAGTTTTGTGACAAACAGAGTTCGTTTAGGCACTTTGTTGCAACACAGAAGTTGAAAAGTAGTCTAAAATGATTCAAAAAATAGCTTTAAAGGCTAAGTTGAGGGAAACAGGTATAGATAACTTGTTTCTAGGTTGCAAATAAGTTAAGTAAGGTGTAAGTAAATTTTGAGAACAATTAGAGTCAATTTGGTATTTTTAAGCATACTGGTTGTGCTTTTAATGCCGGATTGACCCCCAACAGATATGAAAAAATAGAATAAAGGTGAAACAACAAATTAGATAAATCCTAGTATTTATTCTAAAGTTGTTGGAAGTTAGAAAACATGATTTGGTGAGATCTAAGTATTCTTAACAAATCAAGAAGTTACAGTAAAATGTCAAAATAACAAGTTTGCCCTTGCCCTTATTTTTCATTTTCTCTCTTTTCACAGCAAAAAGAAACAGAAAATAGAGGAGAAGAAAAAAAAAAGAAAAAGAAGAGGAGAAATGGGAGAAGAAGAGGAGGAAGAGGAAGAGGAAGGGAAGATCCAAGATCATGGCTTAAGCTTGAAGATCTTCATCAAGAGGTAAGGGGATTTTTTATTCATCTTTCCCTATTTGATTCTCTTTGATTGGAGTTAGGGATTTTGAGTAGAAATAGGGGTTTGGAGAGTCAAATCCAAGTTCTTCACTTGGTTCTTGTTTCCAAGGACTAGGTTAAGTTTGTTTAAGCTTAGTAAACCTAAGATGGTCATTTATGGCTTAAGATCAACCATTAAGACCCATAGTTTTAGGATTTGGGGAATGGTTGGAGTTATATGATTTTGGTTTTAGATCATGCCTAATAGAAATCCAGAGGTTATAACTGAGTTACAACAAGTTAAGGGGCATGGATGAGTGCTAGAAATCACTAGAAAATCGATCAAGAGTGGTTGGAAGTGAGATTTTGGACCATGAACAGTGCACATACCTACAGAAGTATTATGCAGTGTTTCTGTCATAGAAACACAGCTCGTGTCTGAAACATAGGAGGTGTGTTTCCTTCTGGAAAATGTGTTGCTGTGTTTCTGTCCCAGAAACACGGGCCGTGTTCGAAAACAAGGGCTATGTTAGAAAACATGAGTCGTGTCCTAAGATAGAGTGAGAACTAGCTTTTGTGATCTTCATAAAAGTTGTAGCTCTTTCTCTTAGCTTTCCAATGGCACCAGATTCACCTCGTTTCGATCTCTATAGCTCAAGTTATGCTCATTTTACTGAGCAAAGGTCAAAGGTTAAGATTAAGCAAACTAGTTTTTTTGCAGAATTAAGCTACCCTAGTGGTTTTCACCCCTTGTTCATGACTTTTTAAGCTTATTGAGGTCCTAAGAAGAGGACTTCTAAAAGACAAATACCAAGTTGTATACAAAGGAAAGTAAGGAGACTCTGTGGCTCCATTAGTTATTGATGCGTGCGGATGTAGTGATTAAAATTAAGATAAAAATCAGTTGTCAGGCCCACCAGAAAATAAAAACCTTACAACTAGTTGTAGTTAGTAAGGGTCGATCCACAGAGAACCAATTCAATTAACACTATTAAACAATTCCCAATTTAGACTCTGATTAACAATAAACAGTAAAAGGGGGGTTTTGGAGTTTTGATGAACAATGAACAGCTTCAAAGATAACAATAAATAAACTGAAATCAACAATATAAGAAAATTGGTTAAGAGATTGAATCCACCACTAGATTTATATGATAATGTAAATCCACATATCCTTTTATTCCAACATGCTCAATTATGTTTTTATGCAATTGTGAGATTAAATCTCTGTTTTCCTTACGTGTTGGCCAATTTAGCAACCGCTCAAATCAACTCCTAATCACTGATTAGTCATAAAGCAACCGCTCTTACAACTATCCAACAATTGCATTAAGATTTAGGAAACCAATTACACTAAGGTCTAATCACACACCGAATTAAATTACTTAGAACATATATTTCTCTAGATCTAATACCGCAATCACGCATAATAAACCCAGATCTACCACTTTTATAAGCGGCAAATAGCACAAAGATAATTATACCCACATGAACATCATACATCCCACTAGATCTACTACCGCAACCGCGCATAATAAACCTAGATCTACTACTTTGAAAGTAGGAACAAGTACAAAAACCTTCATACCAACAATAGATTCAGAAATATATGAATAAAAACATAAGCGTGTTGAAATAATCAAATATGCAAAGTTTACAACATTAATACTAGCGGTTTCATCACCCCCTTAACCAAGGGAGGTTTAGTTACACATAGCTAGAAAGAAATCACAAGAAAAACTATGAAGAAACAAGAAGAAACTATGAAGAAACAAGAAACTAAGAGAGAAAATGAAGGAGAGTTCCATCTTGTTCATGATAAATGGTGCCTTTTATAGAAGTCTAAGGTAACAAAATGACAAAGGGAAGTGGGTGGATGAGTGGGTGAGTGGGTGGAGTGTTTGAGTGGATGGATTAGTGGGTTGGTTTAGTGGATTGGTTTAGTGGATGAGTGAGTGGAATGGTTGAGTGGTTGAATTAGTGAAATATGCCAAAGGACTTTTGGTGAGTGGGAAATTATGGACATGAATGGGTGAGTGGATGGATGAGTGGATGGATTAGTGGATGAGTGGGTGGAGTGGTTAAGTGGTTGGATTAGTGTATGAGTGGATGAGTGGGTGAGTTAGTGGATGAGTGGATGAGTGGATGAGTGGATTAGTGGATGGATGAGTGGATTAGTGGATGGATGAGTGGTTGATTGAGGACGAAAATTTCGTGTCTGACTTGGAAGCCAAAAACGACCCACTATACTTCAGAACCACGAAAAGTGTTCTTCATGAAAGTTGTAGATCCTTGTCTTGGATATAAAATGGATAGCTCGTTCGTCCAATTTGGCTTCCTTAAGCCCAAGATATGTCTCAAATACCGTAGGTTGCTCAAACCCAACTTCAGCACCTCTGTTCCGACTTGCAAGCTTAAAATGACCTACTAGACTTCTTTTTCTGAAAATGTGTTCTTCATGAAAGTTGTTTATGTGGATCTTGACTATCCGATCTCCATTATTACATCTTGAGATATGATTTTATGAGTGCACACTGTTCGGATTCTACTGACAGAACCCGTATTCGACTTCCATGTAAACTTAGGTCCCTTAGACATCCGAATCGGACTTCGAGCTCTTCATCAAAGTTGTAGAGCTTCCTCTTAGCTTTCCTACAAGATAAAATTCATGATTGTCAGATATCGGGAACTCAAGTTATGACCAAAATACGAAACAGTGTAAAATCTCAATAATGCTTGAAAATATTCAATTAGGACTAATTTGAGCTCAAACTCACAAAATCATGTCAAACTCAATCAATTAAGAATATGGAGAGTGTAAATGACTAAATATAAGGGTTTCTTAATGAATAAAATATGTGTTTATCAAATTCCCCCACACTTAGCTTTTTGCACTCTGGGCAAAACTCAAGACCAAAATTTTACAATCAAGAAGAACAACCAAAGGTTCAAGGGATCAAAACATTCATGAGTTAACAATTCTCCACATCTCAAACCATCAAGCAAGGTATCTTCAACATGAATCGAGAATGATAGATCTTCACAAGATTCCCTCTCAATCTCTCAAGTGTTTAAAGGGTAGGTATTTCACTCAATTCAACCCATGAAAATTGCACTACCATAAGCTTGCTTATCTTCTACTTCTCCACTACTCAAAACACATGCACACACAAATCATGAGGACTTTATTCAAGGTTGTAGTGAGGTCAAGGTAACAGGAGAGGATAAAATGGATATGAGAAGATAAATACCAAAGAGAATAAAAACAAATGAGAGCTGAGTTCAAATAACAAGCATAAAAGTTCATCCCAACTCTAGTGTATATCCCTTTACATATTCATTTCCCAATCCTTTTTTTTTCTTTTTCTTTTATATATATGAACATAACTATATACATACATTTTTTTTTCTTTTTGGGCACTCTTTTCTTTTTCAACAACCATTTTGTACACACACCCCACACTTGTTCAAAAACTCATCCATTAACCAAGCTAATGTTCTTTTATTCCCTAAGGTAAAGTAAGAACACGATTTCTCATTTAAGGCACATAATGAGCTAGAAACAAGGAATGGTCAAATAAGCTCAAAGGGGTTAAGCAAAGGAAAATATACAAGGTTGGCAGGAATCAGAGAATTTTCAAGAAATCAAAAGAGTGCTTGATATCATATTGAAAACAAGGTTGGCTATTTGGTTAAACTAGCTAATTAAGAAAGAGGGCCTCAATCATGTTCATGCATGCAAGTGAAATGTAGCCTAAAAAAAGAATCAAAGCAAGTTCTAGAGTGGTCATTAACATGAGTGAAAATCACACAAGAAAGAAGAGAATGGCATAAATGTTGAATCCATCCATTAGGCTCAAAATCTCACAAGGTATGCATCCATCAAACTCAATTCATCAATTTAATCATCCATCACCAAGCATATCAGTTCAAGAAGGGAGAAAAGTTATTCAATCATGCAATGAACCCCTTTTTTTTTTTTTTTTTTTTTTTTTTTTGAATTTTTTTTTTTTTTACAAAAAGAACATGTGAAATCTCTCCCCACGCTTAATATAACATTGCCTTCAATGTGAAAGAGAGATATAGAAAAGAGCAACACAACCCGATAAGAAATGAATCAACGCCAAGCGTAAAAGAAACACACTTGTCGATCAAGATCGATCCACTCGAAAAGAAATCAAACAATAAAACTTTAGTACTAATTAGTTACTACCTAAAAAACTCCTTACTCTGCCACCAATTAAGATGCGTCTCAAGAGTAAAATTACTCCTTACTCTGCCATCTCTAATTGATTTAATAAGTACATGACAATCATATCATACTTTCCAAACAACACAACAAATTTTTTTATTTTTTTTTATTTTTTTATTTTTTTATTTTTTTTTTGGATCAACTATCCTTCCCCCCCAACTAAATCACAACATTGTCCTCAATGTTAAAATATAGATGAGTAAAGGACAGAAGATATTACCTGTTGGAGAAAGCTGACACAAATTTAAACAGAAACAAGGTACAATAAAATCAAACCCATTAAAGATGAAGTCGCAGATCTGGCTTTTGTTGTCTTGCTGAAGGAGTGATAAATTTCTGTTCCACAGCTTTGTCAAGAAAAGATAACAAAAGATCAAAGAAATTATTAACATTCAACAAACCAATGGGTCTATGGTGGATGTTTAGTTCGGCCCAAGAGACAATTTGAAAAATTTCTTCTAAAGTACCAAAACCACCTGGTAAGACAATAAATGCATCAGAATTGTCAACCATTGTTTTCATTCGTCCATGCATAGATGTTACCTGAATTTCTTCTCCAACTGTCTTTCCAGTGATGTTATTTTCAGCCAAAGGTTTAGGAATAACACCTAAAACCCGATTGCCTCCTATAGAAGCAAAGCAAGTGATACAGCCCCCATTAACCCACGACAACCTCCCCATATACAAGATGAATATTCCTCGCAGCAAGCAAGTGATCGACCAAGAGTGCTAGCTGCGTTTACAAACTCTAATCCCTTCCCATAACTCGACCCACAAAAACACAGACATTTTTGAGGTTACGAATAGAAGGCCCCATTCTATACTCTTCCTCCCTTTGAGTGTTTCGAGTTGAAGGAAAATGGAGAAAATGGAGTATTTAAGTAGGAAAAAGAATGGAAAGGGAATAATTGTACCTATGAGGGTAGGTTGGTCTGTTGTCGAAAAGGTTGAAATTAAGAAACACAGAATCTTTTCTCCTTTTTTTTTTTTTTTACTTTTTTATTTTTTTATTTTTTTATTTTTTTTTTTTTTGTTTGACTTCAAGAAAACCATCAAGGTAAAGAAGTCTAGAAACCCCGAAGGACCCCGCTCAAAGGATCGTCTGTACAAAAATTAAAATACAACAAAATGATACAAAGATAAAAGAAATAGAAAATGATGACATACCGTATGTACAAAGTGTCCATGGTGTATCTTTATATGCGCGTCATGAGTGCAAGGCAAGAGACATCACGTCCTCTCTTTTTTTTTTTTTTTTTTTGAAATTGTTAGAAAAACTTGATGAAAGATGAGTGTATACTTACTTAAGATTGGGATGGAGGTAGTCTGCTTCTTTCGGCTTTGTGCCAAAGCATTGTTGACCAAGATTCGACCCATTCAAGACCAAATAAGCAACATAAGGCTCCCAAAAGGGACAAGTGGCCATAATACGCCCGGCCGCCTCACATGTGGGATACAATCTACCTTCTTTGTTTTTCAATTAAGAAGGCTGGATCAGATGCATGCATTTCCCCATTCACGGTGTGTGTTACCAAAGCCAACCCTAAGACGTATACATATTTTTTTTTTTTTTTTTTTTTGTTTTGTTTGTTTGTTTGTTTTTTTTTTTTTGAGAGATGACATGAAGAAGAAGAAGAAGAAGAAGAAGAAGAAGATGATATGTACAGATTGTTGTGATTGTGGCTCACATCTTCCTCTGGTTTTACGTCCAGAAATGGCTTAAACGCCTTCTATAAGTCGGGGATAGGCTTCCCATCCAATTTTCTTATAAACTGGCAAACAGGGTCTTTTAGAGTCAGATTCCCAAGACTGTAGCGTTTTTCTTCATCCTTGAAGAGATTCCACAATTTAAGAATTTCACGATGCACCAATCCACAAGAATGCGTCTCAAGAGTCGATAAGATATCATCTAATGACTCCTTACTCAGTCCATTCTTAATGAAGAAAATTTTATCTTCTCTATTTGCGGAAACCATCCCCTTAGTACGACATCGCTTGTTACAGTTCCATCGTCCACATTTGTAACAGACTTGTAACCTTTTTGCTCTTCTCCTTTTAGAATATGAACTTCTTCCAAGACCGGGCATATATGAGTCAAATGAAATTGAGGACTCACCGCTAATCGAACCTTTGCTTCAATTATCCAACAGACATCTTCTCGTGCATACCTTTGTGCATTAACAGCCTCAATCTTTCACATCGAACTTTGTAGATTTTTCTCGAGCATTTTGAGGAAAAGAAGGAAAATGTTTTCTCGTGTTTGAAAGAATGACATCCATTTTGAAGGAGAAGAAGGATTCAGTTATTTTGGGAAACCGAAAAATAAACCGACTTGAGAGTCACGGAGTACCGTATCCGCCACTTAACGCAAGAACACAAAGAACTCAAGAACTTGATTTTACAGAATGGTTGAGTCTTTGTCCATTAACTTTACGCGCATTACCATTCCTAGGATCCTCAATATTTACGGCCCCAGAGGATACACGTGTTTGACAGCAAAAGAATCGCGCCACCTAGATCTCAATTTTTCAAGGAGTAGGTGCAGATGATAATCTCAAAGCAGAACCTTTTTGACCAATTTCCGCAACTTTTGCAAAAGGTGTAACAGACCTTGAATAAAGTAGGCCAATAAAATCCATACTGCAAGATTTTCGCAGTTGTTGTCGCTGAAGAAAAGTGACCTTCACATGCTTCCGAGTGACAAAATTTAATGGCACTACCTACCTTATTGTCAGCACACAAACTGCTTTTTTTTTTTTTTTTTTTTAGAGATTCAAATGCTTACAACCAACAAACAGATAAAAACATAATCTAAGAAACTAATGAAAACACAAAATAAAAAGGGATAAAGAGAGCAAATCTGGTTGGGTTGCCTCCCAATGAGCGCTTAGTTTATTGTCCTCACCGACATGATGATACTTTCATCGCTCCTCATATTGTGGAAGGATGAGGGTCATCACTTCCATCTCTCGCACCGTCAGGAAGTTCATGATATGGTTTGAGACGATGACCATTGACCTTAAATGCTTTGCCGAATTTTCACTCCCGATCTCAATTTGCACCAAAAGGAAAAACATTAGTTACCACAAACGGCCCAATCCACTTAGAACGCAGCTTACCCGGAAATAATTTGAGTCTTGATTGGAATAGCGGGACTTTTTGTCCTCTGTGAAATTTCTTTCTCGGAAATCAATTGGTCGTGGAATGCCTTAGCTTTAGTCTTATAAATCGTGGCATTCTCAAAGGCCTCATTTCTTAGTTCTTCTAATTCCTCGTAATCGGAACTTCCTTTGCTTTCCAAAGACCTTCCAATTCCATATTAACTTGTTTAATGGCCCAAGAAGATCGATGTTGCAACTCAACGGCAAATGACAGGCTTTCCATACACCAACCGAAATGGTGACATGCCGATGGGAGTCTTATAGGCAGTCCTATAAGCCCATAAAGCATCTTCAAGTCGAGTGCTCCAATCCTTTCTTGAGGGATTCACTGTCTTTTCAAGGATTGACTTAATCTCCAGGTTGGACACTTCGCTTGCCCATTTGTCTCGTGGATGGTAAGGAGTGGAAATTCTGTGCATTACTCCATATCTCTTCAATAGAGCATCAAAGGTTTTGTTGCGTAAATGGGTCCCTTGGTCACCGATGATAGCCTCTTGGGGTCCCGAACCTGGAGAAAATATGTGACTTAACAAAATCAGAACAGCTTTAGAATCATCGATCGAGTGGCTTTTGCTTCCACCCATTTAGACACATAATCAACGTAGATAAAAGAATGTATGTGAAACCAAATGAAGGAGGAATGGTCCCATGAAATCAATACCCCACACATCAAAGAGTTCCACAAAAATGATCGGAGTCCGAGGCATTTGATTACGAGGACCAATATTACTGTTTTCTCGACGGCGGCCACAAGACTTACATGAAGTTGTAAGCGTCTTTGAAAATTGAAGGCCAATAGAAACCACTGTCAAGCACTTTATTGGCTGTCCTTTTATCGCCAAAGTGTCCTCCACATGCATAGGTGTGGCAAAAGGAGAGGATGGAGTGTGTCTCGTAATCGGGAATACACCTCCTAATGACTTGATCCGCACAATGCTTCCATAAGTACGGTCATCCCGATATAGTATTTACAAATACTCCTTAATTTATCTCTTTGGGCCTTGTTCAAACCCTCCGGAAAGTCCTTAGTAACCAGGTAGTTAACAATGTCAAGATACCAAGGGATTATGGTGTTGACAACCATCAAATATTCATCCGGAAAAGTCTCCATGATAGGCATTTCTTCCTCTTCGCTACCAATCTACTCAAGTGATCGGCCACCAAGTTTTCGCTCCCTTTCTTGTCTTTAATCTCCAAGTCAAATTCCCGGAGCAATAAAATCCATCTGAGCAATCTAGGCTTTGCTTCTTTCTTTGTTAGAAGATACTTCAAGGTCGCATGATCGAAAACACAATCACTTTAGAACCAATTAGATATGATCTAAATTTTTCTAAAGCAAATACAACACTAGAAGTTCCTTTTTCGTGGTTGAGTAATTAAGTTGAGCATCATTTAGAGTCCTTGATGCATAGTAAATGGCATAAGGAACTCTATCAACTCGTTGTCCCAAGACACTCCTACCGCAAAGTCACCGGCATCACACATTAGTTCAAAAGGTAACTCCCGGTTGGGTGGCCTCGATGATAAAGGCGCACAGCTTAACAACTTCTTGAGTTTATTGAAAGCTTCCATACATTTCTCATCAAAGTTAAAATTAACATCTTTTGAAGAAGTCTGCAAGGGGCAATGAGACTTTAGAAAAGTCTTTAATGAATCTCCGGTAGAAACCTCGCATGCCCAATAAAAGAACGAATCTCCCGCACACTAGTGGGTGGTGGCAAAGAATGCATGAGTTCTACCTTAGCTTTATCTACTTCAATTCCCCTAGCGTAAATTACATGACCTAATACAATACCTTCATTCACCATGAAATGACATTTTTCCCAATTCAAGCACTGTGTTAGTGTCAATGCATCTTTTAAGCACCAAAGTTAAATGTTCCAAACAATTTTCAAAATCATTTCCAAAAACACTAAAGTCATCCATAAAAACCTCAATGATGTTTTCAATGTAATCGAAAATAAACTCATCATGCATCTTTGGAAAGTTCCCGGTGCATTGCAGAGTCCAAAAGGCATTCGCCTATATGCAAAGGTACCAAATGGACAAGTGAATGTAGTCTTGTCTTGGTCTTCCGGAGCTATGGCAAACTGATTGTAACCCGAAAACCATCCAGTAAAACAATAATAAGAATGACCACTAATCTTTCTAACATTTGATCAATGAAAGGTAAAGGAAAGTGGTCTTTTCTCGTGGCGGCATTCAACTTCCCGTAATCAATACAAACACGCCACCCCGTCTCGTAACCTAGTGGGAATAAGCTCATTTTCAGCATTTCTTACCACAAGAATTCCGCATTTCTTTGGTACTACCGGACCGGGCTTACCCACTTGTCGTCGAAATGGGGTAGATCACCCCCACACTTAGGAGCTTCAAGATCTCCTTTTTCACAACCTCCATCATGGGAGGATTCAATCTTCGCCGAGGTTCTCTCACAGTTTAGTATCCTCCTCCATTAATATCCCGTGCATACAAATGGAGGGACTAATACCCTTGATATCGCCTATTGACCAACCAATGGTCTGTCTTATGTTCCCGCAAAACAGCCTACCGCTTTCTCTTCTTGCTCTTGGGTGAGTGACTTTGCAATTATTACTGGAAGGGTGTCCTTCTCCCCAAGAAGATGTATTTAAGATGATCGTGTAGTGCTTTCGGGCCCAATTCAGGTGCCTCGCACAATGAAGGTTGAGGTATATCGTAGTAAATGGGTAAATCAACAAAAGTTACCTCATGCTTTTCCGGGAGTGAAAGAGAGCTCTTGTAAGGCAAAGAGCAATAATTTCATCAATGTCTTCACTCCATGGCTCTTCTTCACTCTTCTTCTTTTCCTCCCGTACATCTAAGCTATGAGTTAGAATTGTATCAAGAGTATCAAAATGGTCAAGATCAAAAGTGCAGTAAATTAAAGAATCAAAAGGATCAAAAGAATCAATTAAACAAGCAGAGTGCACATCACTTGGGTATCTCATAGCTTCAAAAATATTGAATCTAATTAATTCCCCATCAAATTTCATTGTTAGAATTCCCGAGTGCACATCAATTTTTGTCCGTGCAGTCTTCAAAAATGGTCTTCCTAGCAAGATAGGAGCAGATTTGGGAGACTCATCCTCTTCCATGTCCAAAACATAGAAGTTTGCTCGGAAACACTAATTCATTCACTGTACCAAAACATCTTCAACCACACCCTTAGGGTATGCATTAGATCTATCACCAATTGAATAACAACACAGTAGGTTCCAAAGGACCCAAGTATAAAGATGCATAAATAGAATATGGCATGACATTTATAGATGCACCTAAATCAAGCATTGCCCTTTCAAACCTTGTGTTACCTATAGTGCATGGAATGGTGAATGTGCTGTGGTCCTTACATTTGGTTGGGAGTTTCTTTTAATTACAAATGAAACATTTTCTCCCACTTGGACCTTTTCATTTCCTTTTAACTTCCTCTTGTTAGTGCATAATTCTTTCAGAAATTTTGCATATCTAGGTACCGCTTAATGGCATCTAACAAAGGGATATTAACCTCTACCTTCCTAAAAGTCTCAAGTATTTCTTTTTCTCGCTTCTTCTTTCTTGGTTTTAACCAACCTACTAGGAAAAGGAGCTTTAGTGACATATTTAGGAAGGGGTTCGTAAATACTTACCTTAGGGGTTTTGGAAGTTTGCCCCTTATCATTTGCTTCTTTGGGTGGTTCATCCTTCTCTTGAATGATTGGTGGAAGAGAGGTAGGCTCATCCATCGTCTTTCCGCTTCTCAATGTGACAAAGACTAGCATTTTCCCTGATTCACTTACTCGGGCCGTGAGGGTAGTTTCCCGAAGCTTGGCTTTGAAACTTGTTGAATTCTCGTGGACAACTCGTCCTATCCGATTCTCGCAAGTTATTGATTGCGATCCTTGTTTCTTGTTTGAAACTTTGTATAGTTGCATTTGTTTCTTGTTGGAACCGCAAATTATTAGTGGCCATTTGTTTTACTAGCTCCTCTAATGAAGGCTCGATTGCTTAGGAGCTTGAACTTGTCGTCTCTCTCGAGGGAAAGGTACTTGCCTTTGTTGGAATCTTGGAGGTCCATGTTTCGGAGGTTGATTTTGAGGTTGCTTTGCATAGCCGAAATTTGGATGATCCTTCCAACCCGGATTATATGTGTTTGAGTAGGGGTTGTAATTTTTTGAAAGTCCAAAGATATCCCCCTACCGCTCTTACCTCCTCATTTGTGTCTTCTTGGAGAGTGGGACACATATCGTTGGGATGTCCAGATGAACAACAGATCCCACAAGCATGAACTGGTGCTTTACCCGAATCCATTAACCGCCGAACCATAGCAATCAATTGAGTCATTTGTCAGTCAGTATACCGGTTGTCTCTACTTCTTTCACCGCTTCTTACTCCAAAGTTGTCATTTCTAGAGTAGAATTGTTGAGTATTGGCAGCCATTCTTGAGATCAAGTTTCTAGCTTCTTGAGGAGTTTTATCAATCAATGCTCCTCCGCTAGCAAAGATCAATCATGTTGCGATCCATCACTTGTAAGCCTTCATAGAAATACCGAATTAAAAGTCGCTCACTTATTTGATGATGAAGGCAGCTGAAACATAGCTTCTTAAATCTCTCCCAAGTAGTCATGGAGTGATTCCCCATGCCTTTGTTGAATACCACATGATTTCTTTTCGATTGTTGCAGCTTTTGAGGCGAGTGGAAGTATCCGTCTAGGAAAGTTCGGGCCATGTCCCGCCATGATTGGATGGATCCGGTGGCAAGTAGTAAAGCCACTCCTTAGTCGAGTCTTTCAATGAGAATGGAAAAGCTCTCAACTTGACTTGCTCTACATGAATTTCCCGCAGTTTCATGCTAGAACATACCACATGGATTTCCTTCAAGTGCTTGTTGGGGTCCTCTCCGGTAATCCATTGAAAGATGGCAAGAGATGGATTAAACCGATTTCAATTCAAATGCCTCTTCATTTTCAAGAATGTCTATGCAAAGAGGTCGTTGATCTAGATCTGGAGCACCCAATGCCCTTAAAGTGTTTTCTCGCGCCATTGTCATTTCTTCAGATATTTTAGATGGCTCGGATGTCTCGAACTTGATAGATCAATGTAACGGGCAGAACTTCAATGTCAAGAAAGCAGTGTGAGTTGGAAGTTAGCCTGGATGGAAGGGAAATTGAGGATGTGAAGTGAGTTGATCAATATAGTTCCTCAAATTTAGCAATCCTTCGTCTACTCCTTCAAAGGACATCAACACCTACAAAACACTCATAAAGAAAGATTAAAAATAAAATAAAATAAAATAAAAACAGAATAAAAATAGGAAATAAATTAATAGTGTAATTGAAAAAATTGGTTCCCAAGAACGGCGCCAAAATTTGATGCGTGCGGATGTAGTGATTAAAATTAAGATAAAAATCAGTTGTCAGGCCCACCAGAAAATAAAAACCTTACAACTAGTTGTAGTTAGTAAGGGTCGATCAACAGAGAACCAATTCAATCAACACTATTAAACAATTCCCAATTTAGACTCTGATTAACAATAAACAGTAAAAGAGGGGTTTTGGAGTTTTGATGAACAATGAACAACTTCAAAGATAACAATAAATAAACTGAAATCAACAATATAAGAAAATTGGTTAAGAGATTGAATCTACCACTAGATTTATATGATAATGTAAATCCACATATCCTTTTTATTCCAACATGCTCAATTATGTTTTTATGCAATTGTGAGATTAA
The DNA here is from genome assembly GCA_029884605.1 of Ormosia emarginata. Lineage (NCBI taxonomy): Eukaryota > Viridiplantae > Streptophyta > Magnoliopsida > Fabales > Fabaceae > Ormosia > Ormosia emarginata. Next base: position 10,064,629 of record JAQQTP010000074.1, read on the forward strand.
ATCTCTGTTTTCCTTACGTGTTGGCCAATTTAGCAACCGCTCAAATCAACTCCTAATCACTGATTAGTCATAAAGCAACCGCTCTTACAACTATCCAACAATTGCATTAAGATTTAGAAAACCAATTACACTAAGGTCTAATCACACACCGTAATTAAATTACTTAGAACATATATTTCTCTAGATCTAATACCGCAATCGCGCATAATAAACCCAGATCTACCACTTTTATAACCTGCAAATAGCACAAAGATAATTATACCCACATGAACATCATACATCCCACTAGATCTACTACCGCAACCGCGCATAATAAACCTAGATCTACTACTTTGAAAGTAGGAACAAGTACAAAAACCTTCATACCAACAATAGATTCAGAAATATATGAATAAAAACATAACTGTGTTGAAATAATCAAATATGCAAAGTTTACAACATTAATACTAGCAGTTTCATCACCCCCTTAACCAAGGGAGGTTTAGTTACACATAGCTAGAAAGAAATCACAAGAAAAACTATGAAGAAACAAGAAGAAACTATAAAGAAACAAGAAACTAAGAGAGAAAATGAAAGAGAGTTCCATCTTGTTCATGATAAATGGTGCCTTTTATAGAAGTCTAAGGTAACAAAATGACAAAGGGAAGTGGGTGGATGAGTGGGTGAGTGAGTGGAGTGTTTGAGTGGATGGATTAGTGGGTTGGTTTAGTGGATTGGTTTAGTGGATGAGTGAGTGGAATGGTTGAGTGGTTGAATTAGTGAAATATGCCAAAGGACTTTTGGTGAGTGGGAAATTATGGACATGAATGGGTGAGTGGATGGATGAGTGGATGGATTAGTGGATGAGTGGGTGGAGTGGTTAAGTGGTTGGATTATTAGTGTATGAGTGGATGAGTGGGTGAGTTAGTGGATGAGTGGATGAGTGGATTAGTGGATGGATGAGTGGGTGGTTGAGGACGAAAATTTCGTGTCTGACTTGGAAGCCAAAAACGACCCACTATACTTCAGAACCACGAAAAGTGTTCTTCATGAAAGTTGTAGATCCTTGTCTTGGCTATAAAATGGATAGCTCGTTCGTCCAATTTGGCTTCCTTAAGCCCAAGATATGTCTCAAATACCGTAGGTTGCTCAAACCCAACTTCAGCACCTCTGTTCCGACTTGCAAGCTTAAAATGACCTACTAGACTTCTTTTTCTGAAAATGTGTTCTTCATGAAAGTTGTTTATATGGATCTTGACTATCCGATCTCCATTATTACATCTTGAGATATGATTTTATGAGTGCACACTGTTCGGATTCTACTGACAGAACCCGTATTCTGACTTCCATGTAAACTTAGGTCCCTTAGACATCTGAATCGGACTTCGAGCTCTTCATCAAAGTTGTAGAGCTTCCTCTTAGCTTTCCTACAAGATAAAATTCATGATTGTCAGATATCAGGAACTCAAGTTATGACCAAAATACAGAAACAGTGTAAAATCTCAATAATGCTGAAAATATTCAATTAGGACCAATTTGAGCTCAAACTCACAAAATCATGTCAAACTCAATCAATTAAGAATATGGAGAGTGTAAATGACTAAATATAAGGGTTTCTTAATGAATAAAATATGTGTTTATCAGTTATGGATAACAATGATTAGATATTTAACTCCTTAGGCAACGTGGTGTTGCATTAGATGTCTGAGTGAGGAGAAAGAGGGACATTAGACATAACTAAATTAAGTTGATTGGCTAGAGTTAATAGCCATAGTGCCAAGTTGGCTTAAGACAAATGCCTTGGTGCATACACACTCTAATAGAGTTATGATAGAGTTAGTAATGCAAAGATGGAAAGTAATACCTAGTAGAGATTGGTTCCCTTTGGGCTGAACCCTAGTGAATTGGCTCCCTTATGCAATAAGGTTGAACCCTAGTGAATTGGCTTCCTTATGCAATAAGATTGAACCATAATTTATCACAATTCCTAACTGAGGGAGCGAGGCAAGCCCCTTGACCTGGAAAAAGAGTGAGAAAAACACATTGCTAAAGGTGGAGTTATGATTAGTTATCTCAGTAGTGATCATTGCCGGGTAAGCCTAGTAAAGTGGTGACACCAGAGTGTTTCATGAAAGGATTAGTTTTCCAAGGCTAAGCCAAGGATGTCATATCCAAAACTAAGTTATGGACTAGTTATATCCTATGCTAGGTTGTGGATGAGCATATCCTATGCTAGGTTGTGGACTAATTTGTCCTAAGCTAGACAGTGGATGAGCATGTCCTATGCTAGGTGGTGGACTAGTTATATCCTATGCTAGGTGATAATCACATATTTTATACATTAATAAACCCTCATTTTTAGCCATTTACACTCTCCATGTACTTAATTGATTAAGTCTGGTTATGTTTTGTAAGTTTGGACTCAAATTGGACTTAATTAATTTTTTTAACACTATTTTGGTCTTACATTATTTCTGTATTTCAGCCATATCTTCTAGATGTCTTATAATTATGTATCTTATCTTGTAGGAAAGATAAGAGAAAGCTCTACAACTTTCATGAAGAGCTCCAGGAAAAAATCGGACATCTAGTGGAGCTAATTGGGCTTGGAAGTCAGAACACGAGTTTTGTGACTGTAACCCAAACAGTGTGCAATAATCATTGCATAATTCGAGTTTAAGCAATTGAAACAGGCTGAAAATTTGACATCTGAAAGTTAAGACCCATATCTACAACTTTTATGAAAAACACAAAAGCTCAATCGGACAGCTTAGAGGTCATATTGGGTCTGGAAATCAAAATAGAGGTGCTGAAACTGGGCCTGAATAGTCTGCAGTAATTAAGTCATATCTTGGGCTGTAGGACGAATTTTTTGATGATTTTGGTGACATTGGAAAGCTGAGACAATTTCCTAGAACTTTCATGAGAACTATTTTGCTTTATTCTGACGTTATCCATGAGTTCATCATAGAATGATTTTAGAGACAAGAAATTTCAATAATTTTCCACTCACAGAAGTTCTTTGGCATTTTCCACTCATCCACCCACTCATCCACTCACTCATTAATCAATTCCCTTGTCATTTTGTATCCCTAATCCTCTATAAAAGGGACCATAGGCAGATTATTTAGGTAATCTTGGCTTAGCTAGATTATGCTATTATGTTATTTGTTGTAATTTTCTTCTGTTCTAAGTTGAAATTATGTTCATCTTTTTCTTCTACTCTCTTTCTCTCTTATTGTTTATGGGTAACTAAATCTTCATCTTGCTTGGGTGAAGGAGTGAAGCTTTTGGTAATAAAATAAGGTTAGATTAATTTCTTTCTTGTGCTTAAATGATATATTATCAAGTGATCATTATACCTATTGTATTTTGTTTCTAATCAATTTAGAAACCCTCCTTGTAAAGTGGAGTTCTTGATTCATTGTAGATAAGTGGTTTAGCATAATGAATGCTTGAACCCATTTACAAGTGTAGGTGTTGGTAAATAGTTAAAGGAACTATAATATAATTACGTATATAATTCTAAATGGACTTTGAATGTTTTATTCTCCGATTGGAACCTCCGTTGTGCGTAGATTTCAATTGAGTTATAAAAAGAATTAATCTTGTCCTTAATTTATTACCGAAAGTGAATCTCCTAGTCCAAACAAGTTCTTTAATTTAACTGTAAACAAGTTTTATTATCTTTATTGCTGTGACAAAGCCTTCCCTTACCTCAAAGAATTTTTCTTCATCAATTCCCTGTGGATCGATCTCGGACTCCTGAGAAATTTATTACTTGAGACAACTTGCACTTGGGTTTACATCCTTTAATCTGCATCACTAGGTTGTGGATGAGAAATCCTATGTCAGGCTATGGATCAGTATATCCTACGCTAAGCTGTGGATGAGAAATCCTATGTCAGGCTGTAGATCAGTATATCCTATGCTAGGCTGTGAATAAGAAATCCTATGCCAGACTATGGATTAGTATATCCTATGCTAGACTAAGGATGAACATATCCTAGGTCAAGCTAATGGATAAGTAGGCTTAATGCCAAATTTAGGAATACAATTCCTAAGTATAATTAAATTACATATGCGAGTTTTAGTTTAGAAATATATATTTGTATATATATTTAGTTTTAATACCATGAGATATATGTTTTTACTGAGAATGTTATGTTCTTACCCTTCATGTTTCATGGTTAATAGGTCAAGACCCTACAAGAGGGTAATAAGATGAAGATAACTGAAGAAATAAATTAGTTTAGTTTTAATATTTTCATTTCAAAGCTTATGTAATTATATATATTTGCTTTGAGAATATAAAAAGTTGTATGTATAAAGTTTATATGTATAACTTTAGTTATGGCTCTCTATAATTATTTGTTTAAATATTATGGATTAGTTGATGTTTAGTTAGAAGTAACAGAACTGATATTGTTTATCCAGGCATATGTCGTATATACTAGGTTATAAATATTAGGCTGTTACACGTAACCGGAGTCCCTGACACATCCAACACTTTCTTAACATTTGTCTACCAATCCTCTACTTCCCCCTCTAACATATAGGAAACAAAGAGTACTCTATGCTCATCCGTGCAAGACATAACTGTAAAAATCTTCTCCATCTCCTTGAGCTAACCCTCTGCTCTAACTAGGTTGTACTCACCTCCATAGGATGAAGGAGCAAACTTTCTGAACTCTGAGAGCTCTTGGAAGTTTTGATTTCTTCCCACTGGAACCTCTTGTACTGGTTGCATGGGCTGAACTGGTGGTGGTACTAGTTGTTGAGGTCGATCTACTTCTAACCTCTCCAATATTCTATTAGTAACGGCTGTTTAATCTTGCATAGCTTTACCCATTGACATAAAAGCCTCAGCCATGTTAGAGCTCTCACCAGAAGAATTCTCATTTCTTTTAGTTCACCCAAGAGAAATCATAGTTTCCTGTACACACAAAACATTAAATATCGAGTTGATTAGTCTTAATACTATGTAATAGTGCAACAGTAGCTAATAACATTCAAACAAAATACAAGTTATGCAAACATCCCATAAAAGAGACAAGAAATGCACAACACAAATCAAAACTACTAACATGCCTACACATAGTTAGTCCATACCTAACTCAACAGGATAAAACAGTCTTTGATACCATAATGTAACACCCTAAAACAGATATCTCGATATAACTCATATATATAAAGATATAAAGCATTAACCATGTTACTACTACTCTTACTACAATTCGAATCCTATATCATTTAACAAATAAAAATAGAGAGCCACGATAAAAGAAGGTTATACATATATACATCAAAAGTCTCAAAGGTAAAGAGTTATTTATACAACAAAACTACAACTCAAAGAAAAATATACAAGAGTTGTCCATATAACATAAAAATTAAAAACTATCTAGTCTTGTTGTTCTTTCTTTAGTTTCTTTATACATGTAACAAGTCCTTGACCTACTTTTACCATGGAAACAAAGAAAAGGGTGAGAACATAAAAATTCTCAGTAATTAACATGTATTTCATGGCATTCATTAATATAAATTGCGTACCAATCTGTATTATATCAACATTATACAATCGCTCATACAATTGTATAACATCAACTATACTTGACGAATTACTTAACTTGCTTCATTGCCTAACTTAGGACTTAACTCATCCTATAGTTCTAGATAGTAAGCTTATTTCACTTTACTACACTACATAAGGGTTGATAATACTCCTCATGTTACTTGACAAATAGTTTAACTCACTACTTTGTCTTAGGTAAAGTGTTGTACAAACACTTTACTTTCACAACTTCCTCCCTAACAAAGAGCTTTACTTACACCTTTGCAAGGTTAAGGGGTTTAACTCACGCCGTTAATGAGGATAATTGTACTATGGTTCAACTTTAATAAATAAAGGAGCCAATTATTGCTAACCACTCTATTTAAACCCAACTTAATCAGTTAATAGGGCATTTCTCTAAAACTAACATATTCGTATAATGTTAACTCAAACCATTTAAAGTAAATGAGTAACTTTCTTTGTACATGCTTGTCTTCAACCATAAAGGTGTAACTAGAGCTTCTAGAGCTCTTACTATTCTTAACTTATCATGATTGGATCACTAATCACCAATATATAGCTTTACTAGGGTTACTTTAAACCCTAAGAGTGTAAATTTTGTTTTGCATAAGTTCCTAACCGGTGATGGTATTAAATAATTGGTTATGATTGCTTAGAACTTGTTTTGAGGCACCAAATAATCGGTTAGCTTTGTTCTGCTAACCAGTTATTGAGTTCCAGAGCTTTATGTCATAAGCAAGTAACTGACTATCCCTATGGTCTAACTGATTATATGAATCTAGCATGATAAAAACTCTCTTCCAACACATAATTACCGATTATCCCAAGGTGATAATTGGTTATCTGGTGCGAAAACACCAAAAATTCTACAGAAAAGGACTTGCTACTATGCTATTGGTTTCTGATAAGCCTATATTTTATAGTCTTATACTAGATAAATTGTGGTGATTTGCTTATATTTATTAGTAAATTTTAGATGGATCCTTATCATTGTCTTCATTGTTGCAGATTAAAAGAGATTTAACGTATTTGGAGTGAAAGAAGGCGAATACATTGCATTTTTAGAGCAAAAGGGGATCATTTTGGCTTAGACAGGGCCCTGTGTCAATTTTGAAGTGATTGAAGAGTTAGACACGACCCTGTCTAACTTGGGAAACGTCTCTGTCAAGCTCACACAACCCTGTCTAACTTGAAGAACGCTTCTGCATGATTATTTTTAAGAGAAACGACTGTGTCTCTGGGTCACACGGTCGTGTCTCCCTTACAGTGTGAGTTACACAACTCAAGCTCACACGACTGTGTCAAGCTTAGACACGGCCGTGTGAGGTCTCCTGTGCTTAAAAATGGAAGTTTTTCAGCCCAAACATTATAAATAGAAGCAAATGCCTAAACCCGAGGTACACTTTTTGCGACAGTAGACTTTGAAAGGCAAATGGGAGTTTTAGTTTTTTTTCATAACCAAAGATTAGAGGCTAGGGTTTTGAAGACAAGTGTAAGAGTAATTGAAGTTCAACCATTGAAGACATCTTCTCCTTCTTCATCTTCTCTTTTTATCTTTTTCTTTCCTATTTTCACAAGATAGAATCATGATTTCCTCTTCAACTTTTGTTCTTGTTTGTGCTACATTAGCTATAAGTGGCTAAATTCCTTTTTCTAGGATTAGGATGCAACTCTCTACTTTTCTATGTTGAATTGTTAATTTGATTATTTGTTAATGGGAAATTATTGTTCTTGATTCATTCTTAGTATGCTTAATGTCTATGCTATCTTGCTAGCCATATTTATATGATCTTAGGTTTTAGGTGAATGATCGAAAAATGAAACCTAATTTTTATATAATCTAAGAATTGAACTTAGGAATTGAGACCTAGACATAGGCTTAAATCCTTCGAGGAGGAGCAAACGATTGTCATAAAACCTAATGAGTTGGAACTTAGATTAATTGCCACGAGAATGGGATTGATAAAGTTTTAGCACATTTTTAGTGCCAAGAAATTGAGCTTTAAACAATTTAGGACAAATTGCCTTTAAGAACATAATTGAGCATTAGCAAAGATAGGATTACAATTTATCATATGGGGTAGTGTAGTGAATTCCTAGTCCTAGGCCTTTAAATCTTGGTTGAATATTAACTTTTCTAGATTTATTTGCTTACTTTATTGCTTTGATTTCCATCTTGATTTTAATTGAGCTTTTACTATTGTTTTTAACTGCTTAAATAATCAAAGTCATCATAAGAGTTAGTAATCAATCGATCCTCGAGGGAACGATCTTTATTTTACTACTTGAACGATCTATGCGCTTGCAAAAAATTCACAACAAGTTTTTGGCACTATTACTGGGGATCATGTTGATATTAACACAAGCGGCAATTTGGTTGATTTAAGCATTTTTTATGCTATTTTATTTTCATCTTATTTTATATAATTTATTCTTTGAATTTTCAGGTGTTATTTCTTTCTTATGCGTTGAACGAGGAGTCAGGAAGATCTTATTATCCTCGTTGATCTTGAGATCGATAGGACATTTCGTAATATTAGAATGGAAAGAAGAATACTAAGAGTTGAGGAAGACCACATGGCAAATAATAATAACCAAGTCGCCAATCAAGAGCGAAGGCTGAGGAATTATAGAACCCCCAACGCTAACGCTCGTCAGTCTTCCATTGTAAGACCACGAGTAAAGGCCAACAATTTTGAGATGAAGACGTCATTAATCCAGATGGTTCAACGATTACAATTTAGCAGGTCAATAACTGAGGACCCAAATTAGCATTTGGATGAATTCTTGGAGCTATGTGACATGATAAAAATAAATGGGGCTTCAACTGATGCTATACGGGTCAGACTTTTCCCTTTTTCTCTTAGGGGGAAGGTAAAAAAGTGGATTCACTCGGAAGTCCCAAATTCACTTACCACATAGGATTGACGGAGCAAGCTTTCTTGGAGAAGTGCTATCCGGTTGGAAAAACAATTAAACTTCGTTATAACATCACTACCTTCTCCCAAAAGGAAGATGAATCACTTTATAATGCATGGGAGAGGTACAATGATCTCATTTTTCAGTGTCCACATCATGGCTTACAAGATTTTGTTATTATGCAAACATTCTATACTGGGTTAACTCTTTCTACAAAGGCAACTCTTGATGCCGCAGTTGGCGGTGCTTTGACGACAAAGACTCTAACAAAGGAAAGGGCTTTGATTAAGAAGGTCACTTTGAATATTTATTTATGGCCAAGTGAGAGATCATCTTCAAAGAAGCAAGCTGGAATGATAGAGCTTGATGTCATTACTATGTTGAATGCCAAGTTTGATTCCTTGACTAAGTCACTTGAGACGCTGAATGCCAATGTTGTCGCTAGTCCTAACACAACTTATGAATCATGTAGAGGAGGGCTTTTAGCTTCAGAATGCAATGCAGTAGAAACGTATTCTCAAGACCTTACTTTGGAGCAAATGAATTATGTGTAAAATGATAATTTCAAGGTTTAAGGAAATCCCTTCTCCAACTCATATAACCCCGGATGGAGAAACCACCCCAATTTCTCATATGGTACCCGACAAAACAAAGGGGCTTCATCCAATAAAAGACCCCTACCAGGATTCCAACAACCTCAATAATATTCTCAAGGAGCAAAGTCTAATTTAGAAGCCCTCATAGAAAATTTCATAGTTACTCAAAAAGAACAAAATCAAGTCATTCAAACACAAGTGCAACAACATGGGGAGTGATAACTCCATAAAATGTAGTTATCTTGTCCCTATATATGTGCTTTAATGATTGCTTAGCCCTTGTTATCATGCATATCTGGAAGATTTCAAGCTTATATTCATTGAATTCAATTGTGATATCTTCTGATATGATCTTAGCAAATTGGAATAATTCTTCAAAGGATTAAGTGAATTTGTAATTGTTATTGAATGTGTGATTTCTCTATTGCAGGATATGCTCTGAACAAGCAGATATGTGAAAGACTTAGTATGGAATTGGAAGAGGAAGCCCAAGGTGAAATTTAGCATCTCACGTCGCGACGCAAGTATGTGTACATCGCGGTGTGGTGCATTCAGGCAACAACATACAGAAACCCAAAACTAGAGCACTGCGGTGCTGGAAAATGAATGTCGCAGTGTTGTGACCTAATTCAATAGGCATAATGGTGCAAGGAGGTTAACGTCGCGACGTGCAAGTGAAGTTTTTGGCCTATAAATACTGTTTCATCATATTTCAAAAAAGGAGGACTTGATATTTTTAGAAAGCAACTGCTAAGGTTTCGTTTTGGGACTGAAAGAAAGCTAGGGAAGCCAAGGTTGGAGGTAATCTTCATCTTGAAGTAAGATTCAAGCTTCAAGGATCATCATCTTGGAGTGTTTCTCTTAATTTCTTTTCTCTTCCTCTTTTCCATCCTCATGAGCATGATGTATATGTGTATATTGTTGTGTTTCATGGCTAGCTAACTGTGTGTAGGGGTTTCTTTGGATCCAGCTATGGATATTGAGTAATTTTGTAATCCTTTGAGTTTATCTACATGATTTGGTTTGGTTTAATCATATAGTTCTTAATGCTCTTGATTGTTTGATTAGCTTTTAAATGATTTGTTAAAATCTGATGAACCTAGACATAGGAATTTGGATTTGAGATCATAATATGATTGATGCATATTTGATTTCATTGAATTGGTTTAGATAAGTTGATTCGCTAATGGGATAGAAATATACCTCTTAGCCATGCATAGTAATTATTGGGAATAGATCTTAACGAATGGATTTTAAGCTAGTTCTCATGAAAACATAGTGAATTAGGTAAATGAAACATGGTTGAATGACCTAGACATAGGCTTCTAACTATTTTAGATTCTCAAGCTAACCTGATAGTCATTTATATCACTTATAAGGATTGCATTTTATCGATTGAAGTAGGAGGTGAAGAAGGATTCCCTATTCTCTAATCGCCAACTCTAATTCTTATTTTATAGCATTTAAATATTGTAATTAGTTTAAACACACTTTTCTTAATTTGAATGTTCTTGGATAGAAGTTCTTAAGCTATTGGTTAATAATTAGCATTGGATTAGCTGTTATCCTCGTGGGAATGATCTTGTTCTTATCATTTTATTACCAATGTGACACGTGCACTTGCGGTAAGCAAAAGAGCAAACAAGTTTTTAGCGCCATTGCCGGGGACTATGACTTGATTTCAGTAGAGCTAATATTAATAACTTGTTTAATTAGTTGTAGTTCAAGTTTCCTTTTGTGCATATTTATTTAAGTTTTAATTCACTGATTGTTTCAGGTACTTGTGAAAATGGCAGATGAGCATAATAACATGCGGCCCTTAAGGGAGTTTGCAACCCCTCAAATGGACAACTTGTAGTCTAGCATTAGGCGGCCTACCATTCGTGCTAACAACTTTGAGATAAAGCCAACCATAATCCAAATGATCCAAACTTCGGTATAGTTTGGCGGCTTATCCAATGAAGATCCCAATGCGCATCTCTTAAACTTCCTGGAGATTTGCAACATATTTAGGCATAATGGTGTTTCTGAAGATGCCATTCGCATGAGGCTCTTTGCTTTCTCTTTTCGAGACAAAGCCAGAGCTGGTTGCAATTTCTGCCTGCGGGATCCATAACAACTTGGTTTGAGGTATGTAATAAATTCCTAAACAAATATTTTCCTCCGGGTAAGACTGCAGAAATGGTGAATAATATTACATCATTCACCCAAATTGAATCAGAGTCCTTGCACAAAGCCTGGGAAAGGTACAAGGATCTGTAAGAAGGTGTCCACACTATGCTATTCCGTCGTGGCATCTAGTCTAATCATTTCACAAGGGCTTGTTGCCACAACATCGTCCAATAGTGGATGCTGCAGCTAGAGGCTCTTTACTAAGCAAATCTTTTGATGATGCTTTCCAACTGTAGGAGGAATTAGCTACTAATAACTACCAATGACCTTTTACAAGAAACACTCCATGAAGGGTGGCTAGAGTGCATGAGGTGGACGCAATAACATCGCTGTCAGCTCGGGTGGAAGCAATAGCAAGTAAGCGGGACAATATGGGGCAAGGTCTTCATCAGAGCCCATTTGTGTTGTATGACAAGCGTGGTGACAACCATGTGAGTGATAGGTGCCATTCTTTGCTAGAAAGTGTGTAGTATGTTAGCAACTATATTTCGCAGCAAAATAACCCATACTCAACCAAGTATAACTCTGGATAGAGGAACCATCCAAACTTCTCTTGGAAGGACAACCAAGGAGCTTTTTCCTCGGGTCTTGGAAATGAGAGACCTTACAATCCTCTTGGATTCCTCTCCCAGTCAAGACAACCAATGCAAGATAGGAAACCCTCTTTGGAGGATATGTTCATACAGTTGATGGTAAAAACAGATTCTTTCATGACTAAGACTGATGCCCAGTTGGCCAAGCACGATGTAATCTTTCAAAGTCAATATGCTTTAATAAGGGCATTCGAGACTCAAGTAGGGCAGTTAGCAAATGCTATCAAAATAGGTCCCCAAGGAACCTTGTCAGTGATACAATCACTAATCCCAAGGGAACCTCCAATGAGTATTGGGGTACAACCATAGAAGGGAATCCAAAAAATAAGGCTGATTGAGGATGAATCTCTTGTTGCCCAAGAAGAGGAGGTAATGAGCAAGGAGGTTCAGCAGAATCAAGAAATTGCTAAGGAGAAGGTAAGTGACAAGACAAATGAGGTTAAACAATATATTCACCCTTTACCCTTTCCTAGTTGGTAAGTGAAGAAAAAACTTGAGCAACAATTTAAAATTTTTTTAGAAATGTTCAAAAAGCTGTATATCAACATCCCATTTGCTAAAGCTTTGGAGCAAATACCAAGCTATGTTAAATTAATGAAAGAAATCTTGTCAAAGAAGAGAAAGCTTAGTGAGTATGAAACTGTTGCCCTTTCGAAGGAATGTAGTGTTATCCTACAGAATAAACTTCCTCCTAAGCTTAGGGATCCCGGATGCGTCACCATCCCCTGTGCATTTGGTGAGAAGTTTAGTGGTGCGACTTTATGTGATTTAGGAGCCGGTATTAATCTTATGCCTTATTCCATATATCGAAGACTCAGTTTGGGGGAAGCTACGCCTACTTCAGTTATATCGAACCCTTACTCTTCCAAAGAGGGTTATAGAGGGTGTATTGGTTAAAGTAGACAAGTTCATCTTCCCTGCAGATTTTTTTATACTTGATATAGAGGAGGATAGCAAAGTCCCTTTGATTTTAGGCCAATAATTCCTTACAACTGGAAGAACCCTCATTAATGTGGAGAAAGGAGAACTCACCATGAGGGTGCAAGATCAAGAGGTCACTTTCAATATCTTCAAGGCTATGAAGAGACCTCAAGATCAAGAAGAATGTTCTTTAGTGAATATATTAAATAGGATGCCATCCAAGGCATGTTGTGCAAGTTTACCCTTTGCTCCTAGTGAAAGTTAGGTGATCTCAATTGGTGATAGGGAAAAAGAGGGGTTGGAGCAGCTGAATGCGAGCATAGAGGTTAAATCATGTAGCCCTCCCATTGAGAATGCTCCAAACTTTGAGCTTAAATTCTTGCCATTACAAGTGTTCTAAGCCTATCATGATGAAAAGAAGGAAGATCCCCCTCTTATCAGTAACTGCAGGTGGAACTGCTGATAAAGTCTTGTCGGGACTATAAATAAGGCCTTTTTTTTAGGAGGGAACCCAAATTTTTAATCTTTAGTGTTTTATGTCATTATTATGTTAATATATTGATTTTGTTGTTTGATTAAGTTTTTATTATATAAACTGTGTTTTAACCCTTTGAGCAAGTTTTGCAGGTGATGGAGGCTGGAAAGCTGCAAAAATAACTGTAAAATACAATTTTCTACAGAATTCTGCAGGTTGACCTCTCACGTCGCGGTGCCCGTAGTGCATTAGCCAAAATCCAGAGAGCAGGATGTTGTGACACAACACATTGAACGCCGCGGTGTACAAGGTTAAAAAAAATAAAATTTAAATAATTAAATAAATAGTAATAATTTAAATTTTGAAATTCTAGTGGTAATTAATGCATACCGCGGCATTACAAAGCACACGCTGCTATGAGCTGCGGCCTTAAGGTTTAAGTGTTGCAGCGTTTAGTTGTGTTTTCCCATCTCTATCCAATTTCCCTAATTCTCTGAGGTTCCCTGACTTGTTCTCTCTGATTTCTTGCCTCGCCACGCTTTAATCTTCATTTCTGTAATCTTCAATCTAGTATGTATAATTTAACTTTGTTTATTTTGACATTTAGTTTTTGTTTTTATGTATTCTAGCGTTTCTAATGTTTTTTTGTGTTTGCACCGTGGCGTTACCATTGAATGTCGCGACGTGAAGCTTAAACTTGGTTGAATGCCATGACGTGACCATTTAATGTCACGGCGTTGTGTTGAATGTTGTTAAGTGTTGCGATGTTCCCTGTTAACGCCACGGCGTATATATGAATTCAGTTAAATGTTGTGGCGTGAACCAATAATGTCGCAGTGGCGTTGAATCTTGACTTGAATACCACGACGTGAGTACTGAACTCCGCGACGTATGGATGAATGCGTTTGAATGCCGCGACGCAGGGATGAACGCCGCAACGCGTGCTCCAAATTTTTGCAGAATTGATTGTTTACATGCCTAATTTATTTTAATGTTCAATTTTGACAGTTCTTATCTTTTGGCAGGTACATAACAGAAAACATGGCTCCTAAAGGTAAAAAAGGATCCAGCAGCCATGGTGACAGGGAGCCTTCTCCCCCTCCGGCTCAATACGACAGGAGCAAATTCATTTCTGCGGCTACTGCTCAGAAGTACACGGTGTTGGTTACTAAACCACTCATCGCAGAACGCAGATTCTCCTTCTCCCGGGCTATTCATCGGGACATTGAGGGGCTCCTCAACCATCTTAACTAGAGCCAGTTTTCCCAACATTTGGAGACCAGTGAAGTTCTGCCAATCTTTCGTGAGTTTTATGCAAACGCAGCCTTAACGGTCGAGGGGAGTTCGATCATACGGGTTCGGGGGCAGAACGTCTCTTACTCAATGGTGTATATTCGATCCGCTTTTACTTTACCTTAGCCCCCATAGATCTGTGACTATACTGCCTTCTGCTAGTGGGAGCCAGAGGAGGGCATTGACCTCAAGATAGTCACTGCCCAGATATGCAGAGCAGAGTCTCATCCTGTTCTCTGGACCATGAGTATCCAGAAGAACAGGCCACTGTTCTTTACAAGATCCCATTTGACAACGGAGGCCAAGGTCTAGTACCACTTCATCAACACCCATATCCTGCCATCAAACAACCTATCTGAGCTAACGCGTGACTGGGCCATTCTCATTTACTGCATCATGGAGCATCGGTCTATTGATGTCACCCAGATCATCTTTGATCAGATCAGGAGGTGTATACGAGAGCTGAGGAGCCTTTTCTTCAGATTCCCGATCCACTTACTTTGCAGTGGGTGCAGTGAGGGCCACACGAAGAGCTTGCGGGTGTTAAACAAGCCCTCGACGAGATATTTATTGAGAGGGTGGGAGGAGCAACAGTAGCCTCATAACCAGCCAGACAGAGACAGGCTTGTGGAGAGCCTAGAGCGGCTCCTCCACTTGAGGATGATTTGTGCGCTCAGATAGCGCATCTGACTGCCATGCAAATCTACATGATCCAAACTATCAAGTGGATGGCAGAGCGATTAGGGCTACCGATGGACAACTTTCCAGCCCCTGATATCCACCCGAGGCAGTGGCAGTCGCTCCCCCTCAGCAGCAGGACCCCTAGGCTCAACATGATCATGAGGATGATGGCGATGAGGACATAAATGACTAGCCCTATTCCATACAGGGCATTTTCTTTCATTGTCTTTCATTCTATTTTTGTACAGTGGGGACACGGTTTCCCATAGGCTTGGGGGTAACATGTTTTGTATGATTTTGGGATTGTATGTTTTGATGATTAAAAAGCATGTTATAATGTACAATTTTTTTTGTATGATAAATAATGGTTAGTGTTTATATTTATGTTTATATAAAGTGTTAATATTTAGTATTGTACAATTAGTTATATAGTTTTTATGTTTTAATGCATATGAAACCAAATGAATGCATGTTTTGAATATTCAACTCAATGTGAATCTGGGTCAAATGAATATGTTAAAATGCATTACAATGGGCCAAATACTAGTTAGTTATGATAACATTTGAAGGAACATATAATTGTGAAAATTACATTCAAGATACAATTGTCATTCTCTTTCACATTATAAGTCATATGTATACCACTGTTGTGCACATGATGGTTTAGTATGTATGATTGTAAATGTTGGAAATATTAATGTACATCATATGCCATCTGTTATTGAGATTTTGATTGTCCTATGATATTAATGGTTGAAAATTATCAATTTTTAAGTGAAACCATATACAATCAAGAAGCATATTTAACAATCTAGTCACTTTTCAAATGCATGATTTAGCTCCCACTTATATGTTAGTGTAACTTTGAACATGATATGAGTGTTGTCTAGAGAATATTTATGAATATGACATGTCGAGGTTTTGATTATCTTTGAAATTGTGTTTGAACTCTCTTGAATCAAAATCCTAGATTGTGCATGATTGAGGAAATGATTAGGGCATTGTTTGGACTAATTTAGCCTGAAAAGCTTACCTTTACATGATTATATCCATTAGTCCCCTTTGAAGCTTGATATATGTTTGGCTATATGTGTTTTTCATCTCCTACATATTCCTTACCATGTAACCATTCAACTGCATATGAAAACATTGCATTACTTTCCTACCATCATTGTCTGTTGAGTACATACAATGTTATTTCTCGAAGTGAGTCCAGTAATTAGGGGTATTATGTATCACAATTACAGAATTGAACTTGAAAGAACCATCTGCAGTAAAAGAAAAAGGATTGCTTTGTAAAAATATAAAAAAAAAAGAGAAAAGACACAAGCAAAGCAAATGAATGAAATGAGAAAAGTTAAAGACAAAAAGCATTGAATGGTTCTTTTGAGTTCTGATATTTCATTTTTGAATACCCCGATAGTTCACTTGGTGGCTCAAGTCTTGAAATAACATGTTTATGTTTCTCAATGTTTGTATTTTATCCTTTCCCTTTATTCTTTAACCTATAACCATTGTCCTTACATTATAAGCTATTGAAGTCCCTTTTGATCCTCAGTTGTGTATGATTTATATTAGTAGAGAGATAGTTTGAATACAATCTAGTGGATTATTGGATTCTAATGCATGTGTGTTCATAAATTTATCTGGATGAATATGACTTGATTATGAGAAGTTTAACTTGTATGCTTGTGGGAGATGTGTTTGCATGGAAAGAGATTATGAATGTTTACATGCTGAAGATTGTATATGTGTGGAGTTGATTGAGTAGCATTAGCAATCTTTGAGGACTTAAACAATCATTGCTCACTAGTTATGATTTCAGTGGAAATTATAATTCATGATAAATGCTGGATGTATGTTGAATCACGTGTTGATAAGTAGGCTTATTTAATCAGACTTTATTTTGCTCAAGGACTAGCAAAAACCTAGGTTTGAGGGTGTGATAACTCCATAAAATGTAGTTAGCTTGGCCCTATATATATGCTTTAATGATTGCTTAGCCCTTGTTATCATGCATATCTGGAAGATTTCAAGCTTATATTCATTGAATTCAATTGTGATATCTTCTGATATGATCTTGAGCAAACTGGAATAATTCTTCAAATGATTAAGTGAATTTGCAACTATTATTGAATGAGTGATTTCTCTATTGCAGGATATTTTCTAAACAAACAGATATGTGAAAGACTTGGCCCGTAATTGGAAAAGGAAGCCCAAGGTGAAATTAAGCAACTCACGCCACGCAGGCATATGTACACTGTAGCGTGGTGTATTTAGGCAGCAACATACTGAAACCCAAGACTAGAGCGCCGCGACACTGGAAAGTGAATGTCGTGGCATTATGACCTAATTCAATACATGTCGCAGCGCAAGGAGGTTAACACCGCAACATGCAAGTGAAATTTTTGGCCTATAAATACTATTTCATCAAATTTCAAAGAATGAGGACTTGATATTTTTAGCTAGCAGCTACTAGGGTTTCGTTTGGGGACTGAAAGAAAGCTAGGGAAGCCAAGGTTGGAGGTCATCTTCATCTTGGAGGAAGATTCAAGCTTCAAAGATCGTCATCTTGGAGTTTTTCTCTTTTATTCCTTTCTCTTCCTCTTTTCCATCCTCATGAGCATGATGTAGATGTGTATATTATTGTGTTTCATGGCTAGCTAAACTGTGTGTAAGGATTTCTTTAGATCCAGCTATGGATATTGAGTAATTTTGTAATCCTTTGAGTTTATATACATGATTTGATTTAGTTCAATCATATAGTTCTTAATGCTTTTGATTGTTTGATCAGCTTTTAAATGATTTGTTAAAATCTGATCAACTTAGACATAGGAATTTGGATTTGAGATCATAAGTATGGTTGATGCATATTTGATTTCATTCAATTGGTTTGGATAAGTTGATTCGCTAATGGGATATAAATATACATCTTAGCCATGCATAGTAATTATTGGGAATAGATCTTAACAAATGGATTTTATGCTAGTTCTCATCGAAACATAGTGAATTAGGTAAATGAAACTGGGTTGAATGACCTAGACATAGACTTTTAACTATTTTAGATTCTCGAGCTAACCTAATCATGTCATTTATGTCACTTATAAGGATTGCATTTTATCGATTGAAGTAGGAGGTGAAGAAGGATTCCCTATTCTCTAATTGTCAACTCTAATTCCTATTTTATAGCATTTAAATCTTTCAATTAGTTTAAACACATTTTTCTTAATTTGAATGTTCTCGGATAGAAATTCTTAAGCTATTGGTTAATAATTAGCATTGTGTAATTGGCTAGCTGACATGAAAAATAGTTTTGATGATAACAAACAAGATGAAGATGATGTA
Organism: Ormosia emarginata; assembly: GCA_029884605.1. Taxonomy (NCBI): domain Eukaryota; kingdom Viridiplantae; phylum Streptophyta; class Magnoliopsida; order Fabales; family Fabaceae; genus Ormosia; species Ormosia emarginata. The sequence goes on from JAQQTP010000074.1 coordinate 10,083,178, forward strand.
TAGTTCAAGTACCAAGAGTAAGCATTACAACAAGAAAGCAAAGATCTCATCTATGCTCAACTCAAGGAGAAGAAGGTTTTGATAACAACAAAATCATGTCAAAGACCAAGTCCAAAGAAAGATTAAATGGTATAACTTATAGGACTTAGGGTCTTTTTGTAAGAAGCCTTCTAAATATCTCACATATGTTTTCAAATATTTAAAAATGGTTTTCACATGTTAAAATACCCAACAGACAAGTTTTGAAGGTCTAGTTATGGTGGTAGTTCAAATTTATGAAAAATAGCCAAGTTTGAGTTTTGAAAATCTGACCTTTGGTTACTCTTTTGATCATAACTTTCAAAATAATTTGATTTTTATTTTGAAATTATTTCATTTGAAAATAGACTCAAATATCTTTCCAATGACTGGTTATTTGCTTTAAACGGATAAGAAATGAAGAAGTTATGACCATTTAAAATTAGATTTCAAAATCAGAGTGGTGTATTCGAATACACCACATAGGTATTCGAATACCACACCCCAGAAAACTTTCCAGAACATGTTTTTAAGGATCTATTCGAATACCTAAAGGGTTATTCGAATACCACAACACAGAAAACGTTCCAAAACATGTTTTTGAAGGATCTATTCGAATACCAAATAAAGTATTCGAATAACACAACCCAGAAATCACGTAACGACTATTTTCTGGAGCTTTTAATGTGTGAAATTAATACCCAACGGCTCTTTTTCTTGGAACACTATAAATACATGGTTTTGGTCATCTTTTACACTATGCCCAATGATCTGAATCATTCTTTGCTTGTGCTAAAACGTGGTTTTCAATTTTACATATTTTCTGTGCTCTTTTTGCCAAAAACCTTGAGATATCCTAAGAGAGCTTCCTAGTGCTTCAAATTGTAATATTTGCTCTTTATGAGAGTTTCTCTTCATCTATATTCTATCTCTTTGTAAAAGGGTGAGGTATCCCTTAGTGAAATTGTAAGGGTGAGGTATCCCTCAGTAAAAAGGTGAGGTATCCCTTGTTGTGAAGGTGAGGTATCCTTCAAAGGGGGTGAGGTATCCTTCTAGTAAATAGGGTGAGGTATCCCTGTTATGTAAAGGTTGCAAGCACCTGTTTTAAGCTTGTGTTGAGTAGTAAAAAAATCTCAAACTGTGTTTCGAGGACTAAACGTAGGCCACAAGTGGTTGGTGGTCGAACCAGAATAAATATTGTGTCAGTTTTTCTTATCCTTAATCTCTTTATTTATTGCAAATTTATTTATTATTGCTTAATTGTTTATTTACTGTTCTTAAGGCATTTCATCATCTTTATATTTTAAATATATTGCTTCGAGAAATCTGTGTTAAAAAGGGTTTGCGAAAAAGTTTTTAATACTCAATTCACCCCCCTCTTGAGTACTGAAGCCACTTGGGTAACAAGTGGTATCAGAGCTAGACTCTTGTGTAAAGAGCTTAGCTGCTTCAAGAGTACATGGCTTCATCAAATGGTTTTTCAGAAGCAACTTCCATAAATCGACCACCCTTTTTCAATGGGGATGGTTATGCATATTGGAAGGAAAGAATGAAAATCTTTATCGAGGCTATTGATCTAGATGTGTGGGATGCTGTCGAAAATGGCGCATTTATACCTACACGAGTTGTTGATAGTGTAAAAATCAAGACACCTAGAAATGATTGGTCTAAAGATGATAAAAGAAAAGTTCAATATAACTTGATAGCCAAAAACATCATTATCACTGTTTTCGGGTATGATGAATTTTTCAGAATTTCAAATTGTAAAACTGTTAAAGAAATGTGGGACACTTTACAAGTTACCCATGAGGGTACTAGTGAAGTAAAGAGATCGAGAATAAATTCTCTTACTCGAGAATATGAATTATTTAGAATGAACTATGCTGAAAGCATTCAGGAAATGCAAAAGAGGTTTATCCATATTGTAAATCATCTTGCATCATTAGGAAAGAATTTTTCTAACGAAGATTTAATTAACAAAGTGTTGAGATGTTTGAGCAGGATTTGACAGCCTAAGGTGACAGCTATATCTGAATCAAGAGACTTGTCAACAATGACATTAGCTACGCTTTTTGGAAAACTTCAAGAGCACGAATTAGAACTCAATAGGCTTGACCTAAGTGAAGAAAATGATAAGAAAAATAAAGGGATTGCACTTAAAGCCACCACCTCCACTATCAATAATGAAGAAAAAAACGATGGAGATGACGTGGACAACATTGAGTTAAATGAAGAGAACCTCAGTCTTCTAGTGAAGAAATTCGGAAGGTTTCTCAAAAAGAAAAGAACTCAAAGAAGATTGCCTTTCTCCCAAAAGAATTTGAAAAGAAGCCCTCAAAGGAAAGAAGAGCTTACATAGCATGGGACGACAACGACATGGACTCAACCAATAGTTCAGATAGTGAAGAAGCCCATCTATGTTTTATGGCCAAAGGAGAAGAAGAAGAAGAAGAAAATGACACTGAGGTAATTTCTAATATGAATTATCTTATTCTTATGATGAATTACAAGACGCTTTTGAAGAGTTGCATGAGGAATCTCTTAAGCTCACTAAAATAATTTCTTCATCTAAGAAAACTATTTCTTCTTTGGAAAATCAAATTCTTATTTTAAATGAAGAAATTGAAGAATTAAAAATTGAAAATGAGACATTAGGATTGATTGATGCATGCACATCTCATTCTTCACATGCTTCTACTTTTTCATCTGGTTCTTCATGTCATATGCTCGAAAAAGAAATTGAAGACTTAAAGAACACCCTTGCAAAATTCACTTGTGGAAGAGATAATTTAAATATTATATTAGGGAAACAAAGGGTTGTTTTTTAAAAAGCTGGAATTGGTTATAACCTGAAAAATCAACACAAATCGTATAAACATTTCTTTATTTATTCAAGTACTTCTAGTAGCCCATTTACTAAATGTTTTTATTGTGGGAAGAAGGGTCATAGTGCATCAACATGCAATGCAAAGAAAAACATTAATACAAAAATTGGAACTAAAATAGTATGGGTTCCCAAGGGTACTATACCCAAAATTGACATTCAAGGACCCAAGAAAATTTTGGTATCAAAAGCCAAAAATTGAATTGTGTTGCAGGTGTGCTTGAAAGCCAAGAGTTGACTTTGGCATTTTGAAAGTGGTTGTTGTAAGCACAAGACTAGAAATAATTCCAAGCTCCCCTTCTTGACTCTACGAGGCTCAGACTTGCGTTTTTTTTTGTGTTTCCATCAAAAGGTAAGTTTTCATATCTCAAATATACCTTTCTGGATGTAAAATATGTGTTTTTATGTTTAAGTTATTCGAATACCTCCCTATAGTATTCGAATACCATTGCTTTATACGTGTAAAATTTGTTCTTTTCTGATAGGTCCATTCGAATACCTTCCTATGGTATTCGAATACCATACATCAGTACAACGTTCTTGTAGTTTTATAAGCTAGAGTATTCGAATAACTAATATAGTTATTCGAATACCCAGAAACTTATCATATCAGTGTTTCTCATATGCCTCTGGAGCATTCGAATACCTTCTAAGGCATTCGAATACTTGCACCTACCTTGTCTTCTTTTCTGTGGTGCGTATTCGAATACAGCAAGAGGTATTCGAATACCACATGGCTGAAAGCCAAATTTACAGCACGATCTCTGTTTTGTTTCTATTCTTTTTTATGCAAATGCAATGTAAAAATATTTGACTCTCTGGATGACATATTTTTGATGAAATATATCTTATTTCTTTTGAGCCTAAATGAAAATTACATGATGTTCTTAAATGCATATTTCTTAGCTTGTTCTTGTACCTTCTTTTTCTCAAGAATATGCTGCATATTTAAATTCTTTGTAAGGTAAATGCTTAATGTAATTGGTTACTGTTTTAATAAATATATGAACAAGTGCAACAAGTGATATCAAACAAAGTGGTATGAACGTAATAATAAGTGGTAACAAGTTGTAACAAACAAGTGGTTCATTGGCCAAATTAATCAAAGCAATATATTTTGCTCTTATGAACTCATTTGTTATTTTGCCTTATTATTTTGAATGATTATTTGCTTATTTTATGAGTTTGGCATAATGACTAACCTCTATGGATCCAAAATTAATGGATACCAAAGAAAGTACCTTAAATCTTTTTTTTTGTAGGATATAACTACCTCAAGCAAACTCTTAAATGAAAAAGATTATTCAACTTAAGGGAAATGAATGAAGAGGACATGAGAAGACCTTCTTCAAGTACAATGGAATGGAATACTCAATGGAAGAAAGCTTAAACTTAAAGGGCCAATAAACGAAGAACATTACAAAGAAGCATCTCTCTTTATCAAATTCAATAAGTATCTCTATCCCTAAGCAATTGTGACATTTTATACGGATTGTATGATACTCGTTGATTAATTGATCTTAAATGATTAATTTTTTTTCTTACACGAGTAGTATGCTTAGCATTGACAAAAGTGCCAAATTGGATATTTTTTTTTCGTCATTGCATATAGGGTAAATAATGTTAGTTCTAGACAATGCTCTGATCCCTATAGCATATTTCATAAAGGTAAAATGTTTAATATTTATGTTTCTCTTGATATATGGCAGATTTATAAGAAATTGATAACAAGTGGTTATATTTGATAACAAGTGGTAAATGTTTTACATTTTGATAACAAGTGGTATCAAATATAACTAATTCTCTTGGTAAATGTAATGACTATTTTGGTGATAATACAATGCAATTAGTTGATCTATGAATGAATATATCTTTGCTCATGTGCTGAATATTGTGCTTATCTTGCTAAATTTATAAAATTATACTCTGCTGCTATTCTGGTATGCTATAAATGAATATATTTTGTTGGACTAGAATATACTTTGTTTAGCTTTATCTTGCCCCATCTTTTTGATCATGACAAAAGGGGGAGAAAAAGCTTGAATTCTTTGTTTGAGAAAAGTCAGGGGGAGAAAAAGTAAAAGTTCGGTAAGACAAAATAAAAATTCGATTCCAAAAGTAATGGGGAGCTGCTGTGCACATCTCTGATATAAATCACCTCTTATGAAAAAGAGGGGGAATAAGTATCTCAAAACAACTTTGTGAATTCCAATTTATATGAACTAATGCTTTTCTCAAATGTTAGTTTGTCATCATAAAAAATGGGGAGAATGTAATTGGCTAGCTGACATGAAAAATAGTTTTGATGATAACAAACAAGATGAAGATGATGTATAGTTCAAGTACGAAGAGTAAGCATTACAACAAGAAAGGAAAGATCTCATTTATTCTCAACTCAAGGAGAAGAAGGTTTTGATAACAACAAAATCATGTCAAAGACCAAGTCCAAAGAAAGATTAAATGGTATAGCTTATACGACTTAGGGTCTTTTTGTAAGAAGCCTTCTAGATATCTCAAATATGTTTTGAAATATTTAAAAATAGTTTTCACATGTTAAAATACCTAACAGACAAGTTTTGAAGGTCTAGTTATGATGGTAGTTCAAATTTATGAAAAATAGCCAAGTTTGAGTTTTGAAAATCTGACCTTTGGTTACTCTTTTGATCATAACTTTCAAAATAATTTGATTTTTGTTTTGAAACTTATTTCATTTGAAAATAGACTCAAATATCTTTCCAATGACTGGTCATTTGCTTTAAACGGATAAGAAATGAAGAAGTTATGACCATTTAACATTATATTTCAAAATCAGAGTGGTGTATTCGAATACACCACATAGGTATTCGAATACCACACCCCAGAAAACTTTCCAAAACATGTTTTTAAGGATCTATTCGAATACCTAAAGGGTTATTCGAATACCACAACACAGAAAACGCTCCAAAACATGTTTTTGAAGGATCTATTCGAATACCAAATAAAGTAACACAACCCAGAAATCATGTAACGGCTATTTTCTGGAGCTTTTAATGTGTGAAATTAATACCCAACGGCTCTTTTTCTTGGAACACTATAAATACATGGTTTTGGTCATCTTTTATACTATGCCCAATGATCTGAATCATTCTTTGCTTGTGCTAAAACGTGGTTTTCAATTTTATATATTTTCTGTGCTCTTTTTGCCAAAAACCTTGAGATATCCTAAGAGAGCTTCCTAGTGCTTCAAATTGTAATATTTGCTCTTTATGAGAGTTTCTCTTCATCTATATTCTATTTCTTTGTAAAAGAGTGAGGTATCCCTTAGTGAAATTGTGAGGGTGAGGTATCCCTCAGTAAAAGGGTGAGGTATCCTTCAAAGGGGGTGAGGTATCCCTCTAGTAAATAGGGTGAGGTATCCCTGTTATGTAAAGGTTGCAAGCACCTGTTTTAAGCTTGTGTTGAATAGTGAAAAAATCTCGAACTGTGTTTCGAGGACTGGACGTAGGCCACAAGTGGTCGGTGGTCGAACCATGATAAATATTGTGTCTGTTTTTCTTATCCTTAATCTCTTTATTTATTGCAAATTTATTTATTATTGCTTAATTGTTTATTTACTGTTCTTAAGGCATTTCATCATCTTTATATTTTAAATATATTGCTTCGAGAAATCTGTGTTAAAAAGGGTTTTCGAAAAAGTTTTTAATACTCAATTCACCCCCCTCTTGAGTTCTGAAGCCACTTGGGTAACACATTGGATTAGCTGTTATCCTCGTGGGAATGATCCTGTTCTTATCATTTTATTACAAATGCGACTCGTGCACTTGCAGTAAGCAAAAAAGTGAATGGGGAGTCTATCAAGCAAATCAATATTCGCCTATATCAAATGGCCACTCACTCCAAGATGCTTGAAACTCAAATAGCCCAACAAGAAAGCTTGTTCAACAAGATTCAAGGATGAATACCAAGTCAATGGGAAACTAACATAAGGAGCAAGTTCAAGCAATTTTATTGAGAAGTGGTAAGCAACTCGAAGGCCCCATAAGGGAAGAAAAGCTTAAAGATAAGGAAACCCATGAAAAGGAGGAGAAGCAAGAAAAAAATGAGGATAAAATATGAGATGAAGAAAGCAATAAAAAGTATGTTCCTCCAAAAGCATATATTTCACCTTTGCCCTTCCCTCAATGATATCAAAAGGCGAAGCTTGATTATTAATTTAGAAGATTTTTGGAGGTCCTTAAGAAGTTTTACATTAAAGTTCCTTTTACGGAAGCTCTCTCCCAAATGCCCTCTTATTCTAAGTTCTTGAAAGAGATTCTCTCTAATAAGAGGAAGCTTGAGGACTATGAAATCATTGCTTTGATGGAAGAATGTAGTGCAATCATTCAAAACAAACTTCCACCTAAGCTTAAGGATCTAGGTAGCTTTTCAATTCCATGCTCAATTAGGAACATGAATATTAACAAGACTTTGTGTGATCTTGGAGCAAGTGTGAGTTTTATGCCCTTTTCTATTTGTGAGAAACTTAATATTGGAGAGCTCAAACCAACCACCATCTCTCTTTAATTGGCGGATGGGTCAATCAAACATCCTATTGGCATATTAGAGAATGTACCATTGAAGGTGGGAAAGTTTTATATACCAATTGATTTTGTTGTGCTTGAGATGGAAGTAGATGTTCAAATACTCATCATCTTAGGCAGGCCATTCCTAGCCACTGTTGGAGCCGTGTTTGATGTGAAACATGGGAAAATAACCCTCAAAGTAGGTGAAAAAGTTGCTGAGTTTAATTTATCTCAAGTTTCCAAGCAACCGACCATTGTTAATTTTTGCTTGAGGGTTAATGTGGAAGAAAGGCTAGCTATAGAGGTGCACACTAAAAGCCATCCACAAGACTCCTTAGAGAAGTGTTTGTGCACAACGGTAACAATAACGATGAAGATGAGGAGGTGGCGACCTATGCTCAAATTTTGGACGTATGCCCTACCATTTCCCTTTCTCAAAATGGTAAATTCAAGAAGCTCAAGGTCCTCTCAACCGAAGATTCCTCACTTAAAGAAAAGGAAGCCCCAAAGGTAGAGCTTAAACCTCTTCCACCAATGCTCAGGTACACATTTCTTGGTCCTAATTCTACATATCCTGTCATTATAAATGCAAATCTTAGTGATAATGAGGTTGATAAATTGTTGAGGGAACTTAGGGTGCATAGAAGAGTCATAGGCTATACCATTGATGATATTAAAGGAATTAGTCCTTCTATTTGCATGCATTGAATTTTAATGAAAGATAGTAGTAATGTTATTAGTAAGAACTGGATGAAAAATGTTATGGATGTGAGAAAGCTCAGAGATAGGATTATAGCTTTGAAGTTTGTTGTGGAACAAGAGACTTTTAATGTAATCAGTGCGTATGCACCCCAAGTAGGTTTAGACGAGCACTACAAGATAAAATTTTAGGAGGATTTAGAAGGTTTAATTTAGGGAATACCTTTCGGAGAGAAGATTGTTCTAGGAGGGGACCTAAATGGTCATGTGGGGAGTGAATCTAGGGGGTTTGAGGGTTTGCATAGAGGGTATGATCTAGGAGTAGCTAATGCAGAAGGCAAAGCGATTCTAAATTTTTTGGTGGCATTTGATTTTACAATAGCTAACACTTGTTTTAGGAAGTGCGAAGAACATCTTATCACGTACAGAAGCGGGAATGCTTGCTCTCAAATTGATTATTTTCTTATAAGAAAATCGGATAAAAAGCTTTGCATGGATTACAAAGTCATCCCTGGAGAGAGCTTGACTACCTAACACAGGGTTTTGGTTATGGATGTATGAGTTAATATGAGAGTAAGGAGAAATTGTCGAGACAGAGTCCCAAGGATCAAATGGTGGCAACTAAAGGGAGGAAAACAAATGCTCTTTCAGAGGAGGATTATGGAGGAAGAGATTTGGGAGGTACAAGGGAGTGCAAATGATATGTGGGACGAAGTGGCTAAAGGGATTAGGAAGGTAGCAAAAGAGTCACTCGGTGAATCAAGAGGCTTTGGACCCAAGGATAAAGAATCTTGGTGGTGGGATGCAAGTGTACAAGATAAGGTTAAGGTTAAAAGGGAATGTTATAAAGCTTGGCACATGTGTAAAAATGTTAAAAATTGGGAAAAATATAAGGCAGCTATAAAAGATACTAAAAAGGCAGTGAGCGAGGCAAAAGCTAAAGCATTCAATGGGTTATATCAATCTTTGGGCACAAAAGATGGAGAAAGGAATATTTACAGGCTTGCTAAAAATAGGAAAAATAAGACAAAAGACTTGGATAAAGTGAAATGCATTAAGGATGAAGAGGGTAAATTCTTGGTTACAGAATAAGACATCAAGGATCGATGGAAGGGTTATTTTCATAAGCTATTTAATGAGGGACATGGGATGTTAGGGGACTCAGACATTCTAAACACTAGAGAGGAGAACCAAAATAAAACCTTTTATTGTAGAATTCGGGAGTTCGAGGTAAAAGAAGCTTTGAAGAGGATGAAAAATAGAAAAGCAGTCGAACCAGATAATATACCTATTAAGGTATGGAAGTGCCTAAGAGACAAAGGTATAAGTTGGCTCACAAAGCTATTTAACGAGATAATGAGATCTAAGAAAATGCCAAATGAATGGATGAGAAACACTTTAATTCCTATTTATAAGAACAAAGGAGATATACAAAATTGTGCACATTATAGAGGGATTAAGCTCATGAGTCATACCATGAAGTTATTAGAAAAAGTAATTCAACAGAGATTATGACAAGAGACTCATATTTCAGAGAATCAATTCGGTTTTATGCCTGGGAGGTCAACCATAGAAGCAATCTATCTTCTACGAAGATTAATCGAGAGGTATCGGAGGAAGCAAAAAGACCTACACATAGTTTTCATTGATCTGGAAAAAGCCTATGATAGGGTACCAAGAGAGGTCTTATGGAAGGCTCTGGAAAAGAAAGGAGTTCGTATCGCTTATATTCGAGCAATCCAAGATATGTATGATGAGGCTAAAACTTGTGTGAGAACATAAGGAGGGGTTACAGAAGATTTCTCATAACTATAGGACTGCACCAAGGGTCAACTTTGAGTCCATATCTTTTTAGCTTAGTCTTGGATGTGCTTGCCACGCATATCCAAGAGTCGGTGTCACAATGCATGCTTTTTGCAGATGATATAGTCTTCGTTGGAGAGTCAAGAGAGGAAACAAATGAGAAGCTAGAGCTATGGAGACGAGCTTTGGAAGAACATGACTTTCGTATAAGCAGGAGTAAGATGGAGTATATGGAATGTAAGTTTAGTAAAAAGCATGCTAATACTAGCTTAGCGGTGAAAATTAGTGACCACACCATACCACAAGTCACACGGTTTAGGTATCTTGGATCTAACATACAAAATGACGTAGAGATAGAGGGAGATGTAAATCATAGGATTCAAGCTGGATGGATGAAATGGAAGAGTGCTTTAGGAGTGATTTGTGATAGAAAAGTACCTCTTAAGCTTAAGGGTAAATTTTACCGCACAACTATAAGGCCCACGATGTTGTATGATACTGAATGTTGGGCAGTAGAAAGCCAGCAAGAGCATAAGATTAGTGTCACAGAGATAAGGATGTTGCACTGGATGTGTTGCCATGCAAGATAAGATAGGATTAGGAATGAATGCATTAGAGAGAAAGTAGGGGTAACACCTATTGTGAAAAAGATGGTAGAATCTCGCCTTAGGTGGTTTGGACATGTAAGGAGAAGACCCTTAGAAGCCCCGGTAAGAAGAGTAGATCAGGTGGAGGATAGTCCAATAGCTAGAGGTAGAGGGAGACCAAGAAAGACTATAGGTGAAACTATTGAAAAATATTTAGTTTTGAATGAAATTTCTGAAAACTTGGTTTATGATAGGTCACAATGGCGTCGTTTGATCCATGTAGCTGACCCCACCTAGTGGGAAAAGGCTTGGTTATTGTTGTTATTGTTGTTTTATAGTTGTAAACCCTCTGCAGAGAACCAAAGAAGGCTTAACCCAAATATGTAAAAAGTTGTTAAAAAAGAGATTTTCAAACTCTTAGATGCCATGATTATTTACCTGATCTCAAATAGGAAATGGGTAAGTCCAGTGCATGTTGTGCCTAAAAAGGGTGGTATGACTATGGTTAAGAATGAAAAAAATGAGTTAATTCTAACTAGGACAGTCATGGGTTGGAGGATATGTATTGATTATAGGAAGTTGAATAGTGTAACCTGAAAAGACCATTTCCCTTTTCCCTTTATTGATCAAATGCTTAAGAGGTTAGTTAAGAACTTTTTCTTTTGCTATTTGGATGAGTATTCTGGTTTCTTTCAAATCCCTATGATCAAGATAAAACCACCTTTACTTGTCCCCTATGATACTTATGCTTATAGATGTTTACCTTTTAGACTTTGTAATGCACCCGCTACTTTTCAACGATGCATAATGGCTATTTTTTCTGATTTTATTGAAAATATTATGGAAGTATTCATGGATGATTTCTCCGTTTATGGCACTACTTTTGATATTTGTTTGACTAACTTATCTCTAGTGTTGCAAAGATGTCAAGAAGCAAACCTTGTTTTAAATTGGGAGAAATGCCATTTTATGGTGCTTGAAGGCATTGTCTTAGGACACTTGGTGTCATAAAGGGGCATAGAGGTAGATAAAGCAAAGATCAAGGTGGTTGACAGGCTACCACCACCAAATTCAGTCAAAGCTATCCGGAGCTTTTTGGGTCATGCTGGGTTCTACTGACAGTTTATAAAGGATTTTTCTAAACTTGCAAAGCCTTTGTTTAATCTGCTTAATAAAGATGTGCCTTTTGTATTTGACCAATCTTGCATTGATTCTTTTGTAGGTTGAAGAAGGCACTAATCTCTGCTCCTATTATACAATCACCAAATTGGGAATTACAGTTCGAGTTGATGTGCGACTCAAGTGATTATGCAATTAGAGCCGTGTTGGGGCAAAGGAAGGATAATAAGCTCCATGCCATCTACTATGCTAGCAAGACACTGGATGATGCATAGCTGAATTATGCTACAATTGAAAAGGAGCACTTGGCGGTGGTGTTTGCCTTTGATAAGTTTCGGTCTTACCTAGTTAGCTCGAAAGTGATAGTCTCTGATCATGCCACTCTCAAATATCTTTTGAGTAAGAAGGATGTGAAGCCTAGGTTAATCCGATGGATTTTGTTACTACAAGAATTTGACTTAGAAATTCGGGACAAGAAAGGAGCTGAGAATTTCGTTGTCTACCATTTCTCATGAATTCCACAAGAAAAGGAAGCAAGGAGTATTGAGCCTCATATTGATGACAATTTTCCAGATGAGTAGCTCTTTTCCAAGGCGGAGACGCCATGGTATGCAGACTTTGTCAATTACTTAGTTTGCGGGGTCAGACCGCTTGCCATTTCATATCAAAAGAAGAAAAAGTTCCTATCTGATGTGAAACACTACTTTTGGGAAGAACTTTGCTTTACAAAAGATGTGCATATGGCCTTATACGACGCTGTCTTCCTTAAGATGAATTCAAAAGCGTCTTTTCCTATTGCTATTCCTCCCCATTTGGAGGCCACTTTAGTTCTTCTAAGACAACGATTAAGGTGCTTTAATGTGGCTTTTATTGGCCTACCATTTTTCATGATGCTCGAAATTTTGTGCTTGTATGTGATCGATGCCAAAGAACTGGGAATATCTGAAGAAGGAATAAAATACCCTTGAATAACATTTTAGAAGTTGAGCTTTTCGATGTTTGGGGCATTAACTTCATGAGACCTTTCCCCGTTTCACTTGGCCACAAATTTATCCTAGTTAGAGTGGATTATGTGTCCAAGTGGGTTGAAGCTATTACCTCTCCAACAAATGACATGAAGGTTATGGTGAAGTTCCTTAAACAGAATATCTTTTCAAGGTTTGGTACACCATGGACCATCATCAGTTATGATAGTTCGCACTTTTGCAATCGCCAATTTGAGGGTTTGTTGAAGAAGCATAGGGTGACTTATATCATTTCTATACCTTATCAACCCCAAACGAGTGGCCAAGTAGAGATATCCAATTGAGAGATCAAGCAAATTATTGAAAAGACGGTAAGCAAGTCTCGTAAAGATCGGTCTTTGAAGCTTGATAATACTTTATAGGCTTACCGATCAATATTCAAGACTCCAATCAGAACCACACCATTCTGATTGGTCTATAGTAGATCTTGTCACTTACCAGTTGAGATTGAGCACAAGGCCTTTTGGGCAATTTGCATGCTAAAATTTGATATGAAGGCTGCTGGAGCTCAACACCTTCTACAAATTAATGAGTTGGATGAATTATACCTTGATGCTTATGTGAATGCACAGATTTACAAGGATAGGACCAAGCATTGGCATAACAAGCATATCTTGGACTGAGAGTTCTATGAAGGAGAGTTGATCCTTTTATTTAACTCGCGTTTGAAGCATTTTACTAGGAAGTTGAAATCTCGATGGTTAGGACCTTTCCAAGTGCTTAAGGAGTTTCCTCATGGAGCCGTTGAGGTTTGGAGTGAAGATAGTGAAGCTTTCAAAGTAAATGGTCAACGACTGAAGCCTTACTTCATTAAGAACCCTTTTGATAAGGGAGTTACTCAACCCCTTTCTGATTTTCAACCTCCAGTTTGAATATTATGCGGGGTCAAGCTAAGGACCTTAAAGTAGCGCTTCTTGGGAGGCAACCGAGTTTCTATTTTCTTTTTCTTTTTATCCTTTCTCATATTTTCTTTTTTATTTCTTTTGCAATCTTAGTCATTGCATTTGGTTTTTCAACTGTTTGCTTTGTTTTCCCCTTTGGAGAAGCCATTTAGGAGTTAGACACGACTGTGTCTAACCCCAAAAATGCTTCTGTGATAGTCTGGGTCAGGCACACGACCATGTCTCATCAGACACGACCGTGTGTTCTTTATAGAAACGAAAGAGGAGTTAGACACGGCCACGTCTAACCCTCTTATCGCTTCTGCTTGATAAGCAGCCCAAGACATGGCTGTGTCCCACATTGCAAAAAAAGAATGGATAAAAGGGGGGGATTCTCCACTTTCACGATTGTGTCTCTCTTTCTCCCTCTTCCGTGACCCAACCGTCCACCTCTTCCTTCCTCAACAACCACCACTCCAACATTAAACCCACTAAGCTCCCATTCCACCAAAACCAACTATGACACTCCATCCCACCATAGCCACCACCGTGAACAGCCTGTTCTCCACCATGCACCAAATCTACACACAGTGCCACCACGTGCATTGTTCACCATGACCCATCGTCACCTATAGCCACTAGCAAACACCATAAACACCTTTAAATACTCAATCTGTAGCCACACCACCTATCACCTGCAGTTCCCTCGCCCACCGTGCTCACCCAAACAGCACCCAGTACCACGCGTAGCAGATCTGCCATCTAGCTACCATGACACGTCCTCCATGAGATAGTCGAACCACTATACCCCTCAGCCTCCCCCACCATCTCCGTGACTTTTCCTGACATGCTAACCATCGTATATTTATTTTCAAAGAAGTTTCATTGTCCTTTGTTATGTTTTCTTTTACCGCCATTTTATTTTTTTTAAATTTTTTATTTTTCTGTTATTTTTATTTTTATTATTTTTTTACATTGAGGACAATGTTCTTCTTAAGTGTGGGGGGGTTACATTTAATTTTTATGTACTTAACTGTTAATTTTGATTACTTTGAACCAGTGAATATTTGAGTATTGTTAGTAATCAAGCTGGAATTGTGTGTTAATTTCTTGATTAATTCTGAACTGATAGAAATATGTTTGAGAGGGGAATCCACTACTCATGAACTAATTTTATTTCAGGCAATCTTTTTCAATTGAGGATTGAAACATTTAAAATCTTATTTGGAAATAGGCCACGTTTGCTTACATTTATTCTCTTTATTAACATTAGCCATAAAGTGAGTTTTGAGCTTTAATGTATGGATCTTTCATAACAAATCCTATTTTTCTTTTGGAGTGAGTTTCCTCTTGATTAATGTGTGCTATAACTTGCTTTGTTATTTTGTTGAGACTTTAATGATTCACATACATACTTGAACATGATTAAGGCTATTATACTTAATTCTTTCTTGACTTTCAGAGTTGCATTGATAAAATAATCCCTTAGATGTCCAATTTGAGCCTGAAATTGATTTCTTTGGATACCTAATTGAATAATTAGGTTAGATTCTTTGGAGCATCTGATGTGTTAATTGAAAAATCATTAAGGGTTGTTTTTGTCTTCAAGGGTTGAAAGAAAGAAGAAAAAAAAAGAAAAAATATAGAAAATAAAGAAGAAAGAAAAGGATTGCTGGTAAAGAATAATGATAATATTCAGGTTGAAAGTGAAAATCTATTATACCCTTGTGTAGTATGCTATATATTTTTTCAACCTGATTTTGTTTTGTATCGATTTATCTATGAACGTTCTTTACCTTTATTTATCTTTTTCCTTCCTTTCATTATTCCCTATGGCCTCGTTACAACTAAAGGAAGTCCTTTTAATTCTCGTGATGTATGTGAACTTGGAAGTGAAAATGAGATTGATAACCAATCTTATGGTAATGCGTTTTTCAAGAGAAATTTGAGTGATCTCTTTGTCCTTAAACACTAAAGCGATGGAAAGATGAGTAATCTCAAATGGTTGGTAAAGAGAAAACGTGCAAGCTAGACTCAAGCATCTAGTTGTATTGAGTGCTAAACTATCTTGCTTGATTAGATTTGATTGCCGAGCTTAATTGAATTTTTAAATTGTAGAATTTCCTTTGATTCATGTTTCTTGATGTTGAGTTTAATCTTGTTTTTTATGCTTATTCTTTGCTTGAGGACAAGCAAAGCTCAAGTGTGAAGGGTTGATAAGCCTATATTTTATAGTCTTATACTAGATAAATTGTGGTGATTTGCTTATATTTGTTAGTGAATTTTAGATGGACCCTTATCATTGACTTCATTTTTGCGGATTAAAAGAGATTTAACACATTTGGAGTGAAAACAGGTGAAGACCTTGCGTTTTCAGAGCAAAAGAGGAGCATTTTGCCTTAGACATGACCCTGTGTCGATTTAGAAGCGATTGGGGAGTTAGACACGGCCCCGTCTAACTTGGGAAACGTCTCTGTCAAGCTCACACGACCCTGTCTAACTTGAAGAACGCTTCTGTGAGATTAATTTTTAAGAAACACAACCGTGTCTTTGGGTCACAGTCGTGTCTCCCTTACGGTGTGAGTTACGCAACTCAAACTCACACAGTCATGTCAAGCTTAGACATGCCTGTGTGAGGCATCCTGTGCTTAAAAATGACAGTTTTTCACCCCCAAACATTATAAATAGAAGTGAATCCCTAAACCTGAGGTACACTTTTTGCGACGGCAGACTTTAAGAGGCAAAAGGGAGTTTTAGTTTTTTTTCTCAACCAAAGAGTGGAGGCTAAAGTTTTGAACACAAGTGCAAGAGTAATTGAAGTTCAACCATTGAAGACATCTTCTCCTTCTTCATTTTCTCTTTTTATCTTTTTCTTTCCTATTTTCATAAGATAGAATCATGGTTGCCTCTTCAACTTTTGTTCTTATTTGTGCTACATTAACCATGAGTGGCTAAATTCTTTTTTCTAGGATTAGGATGCAACTCTCTACTTTTCTATGTTGAATTGTTAATTTGACTCTTTGTTAATGAAAAATTATTGTTCTTGATTCATTCTTAGTATGTTTAATGTTTGTGGTATCTTGTGACGCCCCTTTTAGAAGAGGGACAATCACACCAAAAACACGAACAGAAAATGAAATATAAAATTAAGACCTGGTTCATTTACATGTAGATAATAGCTTGTAAGAGGATAAAATATAATTACAGTAGAAATTAACATGAGAACTAAACCATACATTTATGTATCAGATTTATATAACATACGTGTTAAAATACATCAACAGTTAAACAAAGGAAGCAGAAGCTTTACATGCCCCAAAAAGAATATACATATTACAGCCCACCGAAAAGGCAAAACATTAGGCCCCCAAAGCAATATACAGCTAGTCACCCAAAGAGGCTACCAAAATGAGTCATGCCTCCATCAACAACTAAGAAGGAGCCTCAGATGGGTCCTCCTCAAGATCTTCCTCAGAAGAGGAAATCCTTATTGAAGCGGCTGACCCACGAGCTGGAGCTCGTATGAAGGACAGAAACGAATCTGAATCCTCGCGTAGGGTATACACATGCTCACCCCACTCCTCTCGCATAGGCATGTAGAACTCCAACCAAACATGAAAATCAAAAGAGAAAATAGGGGGGTCATAATGACCCCATGTTAAAGACACATTCACGTCTCCTACATAAACAAAATGCTCGGTATCGAAATCCACGTGCCAGCTATCACCACCTCTACAGAACCTCAATATGGCATACCTAAAAAAGACTTGCTGAGATGCCATCATAGAACATGAGACTAATTTAACCAAAATTCGAGAAACACAGGCTCATGCACACCTTGGTCTTTATAGAAATACAGATATATCCAGAATAACAAGACAAAAAGATAAGATATCCAGCATCATTACCAATTATGGCAGTAAAGAAGCATAAACGAAACATAACACCAAACAATGCAGTAAAACAATAAACAACATCAAGATCAGATAATAAAAATTTCATAATCCAAGCAATCATAGCATCATAAAATAAATAGTTTCATAACTGTATAAATGTAATCCAAGTAAATATGATGGCTGACCATGTACATGCATAAAGTACTAAAACCGTACTCCATGGAGCTAAATACAACATCAGAGAGAATGATCGAGGAGACATGTCTGTATATCATTAGCCTCAAATCAAGTGCTTCAATCTTAATAAAATTGCGCAACATGGCTCATACAAGACATTCTTCAAAATATCGTGATATAGGACAGTGTCTCGGTCTGGATCGTCGGTGCGTTTACATCAGTCTATCCCACGGTACAGAGGAGCTACCAATTGCCCATTGCGAGATACCCGCACCCCGATGCCCCCAAGATCAACAAGTGACCTACACTAGTCTATTCGCACCCACACTAAGGTGTGATTCAATCTCCTAGACATAAAGCCTTACAACAAAGTCCACTAGACTCTTTACGATGCATGATGACTCAATGTATACTCATATATATTCAATAATCATATACTTTTCCATAATCATGCCCTGAGTGACCAATTTCATTATTAACAGATTCTTGGTCCCACTTATGGACCTATAACAATACATTATCAAGTTTTCAAACGTGAAAACACATCTTTAAGGTTTATTGTGGAATTTCACTTTAATTCAACGTTTCCTATAAAGTTTTTCTCTAGATGAATTCTCTTGTATTTTTATCTAATCTTTATTACTCAAATTAAATAAGTTCTTTACTCAATTTTAAACCTAATTCACTTAGAGAAATTTTAACTTAAGTTACCCAACATCTCACTTACACTCATGTTTTTGCTTTAGTCAAATTTATTCTAAGCTATAGAATGAAATCCTATTATTTGTTCTTTCCATTTTATGAATTCCTAATTAACATCTAATTGACTAATTAGCTAAGTTCCCATTTTAATACATAATTTTGTCTATGTTCTCCCTAAAAGGCCGTGAGCCTCAAGAGACTAAGGGGTTCCAAAATTTTTCCTCACCTCACCAATTACTCATCATCAAGAGTCTTAATTCCTAAATTATTACACAAGATTTATTATGGACCCATTTTTGGGCCATTTGGCCGTGAGCCTCCAAACAAATGAGCAAGAAACTCTTGCTTTCCATCTATATTTCCAATTCATCAAGAACAATCCAAAGTCATCAAAATATACTAATACAACCAATAATTTCATATAAGATTAAAATCAATACATAACCATACATCAAAGAAAGTAACCCTAACATGGGTTTCTCACAACCAACACATAAGCAAACTCCTCACTACAAAAATAGTTTGAAGTGGATGATCTCCCTCTTACCCAAAGAGATAAATAAGAAGGCAAGCTCCTTTTTGCACTTGAAATTCGTCCTCTACCACCACAAAACCCTAGGATATTCAAACTCACAAAAATCAACAATCAAAGCTTGGAAAAGGAACCTTTGATCACAAAGGAGACCAAGGATCATGAAAATGGAAAAGTCATGAACTTTTATCTCAAAGCTTCAAACTTTAGAGATTTATGGAAAGAGATGAAAATGGTAGATCTAGGTGATGGTCACAAAAGATAAAAAGTTCAAAATGATGAGAAGAGGTAGAAAACAAGGTTGGTTGAGTAAGAAAATGTGGATGGCCAAAAATGGTGCTTCTTGGCTGTGGAAGAGAGGAGAAAATGCAGAGGAAAAAATGAACTTTTTAGAGAATGACTTCCATAAGAAAGGAAGATCTTCAAAGAAAGAGTAGATTCAAGCAAGGTGGTTGCTTGAAATCAAGCATCCATGGAGGGGAAATGGTGTGGGACTGCCGTGGAAGAGAAAAGAAAATGGTGAAGAGGAAGGTTTGAGAGAAAAGTGAAAGAAGAGAAAATGTGGAGAGAGAAAGTGATAGAAAAGTTTTAGGGATTTTTGAAAAGGTGAATAAGTGAATGGTATAAGTGGAAATATGACAAAATTTGTCACATTTCCCTCCACATTGCCATGGAGTCACAAGGGAGAGAGGGGAAGGAAACTTCCTCTAGAAGCTTGGGCAAAGCTTCCTTGAGAAGCTTTGTTAGCTTTTTGCAAAAGTCAAAGTGATGTGACATAAAGTAGACACTCTTGAAAATATAGTCTATATTTTACTACAAGCTATTATCCAATAGACAAATATTACAGTTAACAAAATAAATATTTATTGTTCAATGGATAATAAAATGTACTGCGATTTTTATTTATTAGATAAAAATTTCAAAAAACGTAAATGTCATAAACTGTGCCCAACCTTGGGTTTAGTAAGATCCCCCATCGACGTTTCTATAGTTCAAGGTTTTCAGCCTTGAGGAAAATATTTTATTTTCCCAGCTCTACTTAGTATGCACACAAATCGAGAAATATATTAAAATAATCAATATTTTTGGAAAAATCCACAAAAATCATAAATATTATAAAATGACTATTTATCATGAAACAAACAATTTTTGGGGTGTTACAACTCTCCTATTCTAAAAAGAACTTTGTCCTCAAAATTTTCATACCTTAGAATAGATGTGGATGTTGTTCCTTCATATTGTCTTCTAATTCCCATGTTGCATCTCCAGTTATGTCATTCCAGATCACTTTCACCAATGGAATTTCTTTCCCTTTGAGTAACTTCACCCTCCTATCTTTGATCTTTACATAAGGTGCCTTATAGGTCAGATTCTTTTTTAATTGTACTGTATCAGGTGCTATGACATGGTCTGGACCAGGAATATATTTTCCCAATTGCGATACATGAAAGACATTGTGAATGTTGGAAAGAAAAGGTGGTAAGGCCACTTGGTAAGCTACTGGACTTATCCGATGAAGAATTTGATAAAGCCCGATGAATTTAGGAGTGAGTTTTCTAAATTTAAGAACTCGGCCGACCCTAGTCGTGGGCGTGACTTTCAAAAACACATGCTTGCCTTCCTCAAACTCAAAAGGCTTTCTCCTTTTATCAGTGTAGCTTTTCTGTCGACTCTGAGTAGTCCTTAGCTTTTCCTGAATCATCTTGACCTTCTCAGTCGTTTGTTGTACAAGATCAAGTCCAATAGTAAGGTGCTCTTCGTCTTGGTACCAACACAAGGTGTTCTGCACCGTCATCTATATAGAGCCTCATAGGGTGCTATCCCTATGCTCGAGTGAAAACTATTGTTGTAGGTGAATTCTACCAATAGCAAAACTTCATCCCAACTTCTAGTCTGTTCCAAAGCACAGGCTCTAAGCAAATCTTCCAATGATTGAATCATCCTTTCCGATTGACCATCAGTTTGAGGATGATAGGAAGAACTCAAACAAAGAATCATTCCCATCGCTTCTTGAAGACTTAGCCAAAATCTTGATGTGAATGTCTGGTCTCTATCGAAAATGATACTAGAAGGCACACCATGCAGTGTAACAATCTTACCAATATATAGCTGGGTCAACTTCTCCATGTTGTACCTTATTTTAATTAGTAAGAAATGTGCTGACTTCGTGAGCTGATCTACAATTAGCCGTATTGAATCGTACCCCTTTCTGGTCTTTGGTAACCCAACCACGAAATCCATCGCAATACTATCCCACTTCTATTCGGGAATAGCTAAGGGTTACAACATTCTTGACGGTTTCTGGTGTTCAACCTTTGCTTTCTGACAAACTAGACAAGACGACACATGTTGAGCTATATCTCTCTTCATTCCAGGCCACCAAAATAATTGTTTCAGATCTTGGTGCATTTTAGTCATTCCAGGATGCATACTTAACTTGCTGGTATGAGCTTCATCAAGAATTACTTTCCTAAGCTTCGGATCATTGGGTATACAGATCCTTCCCTTGAACTTTAGGACTCCATCAAGTCCTTCCTCCACTATTGTCACACTACCTTGCTTCATTAGCTCCCTTTCTTTTCGTAAAAATTCATCACTTTCTTGCTTCTCGTGAATTTCTTCCATTAAATCATTCAGAATAGTAATCATGTTTAAACGAATTCTTCCCGATGCCAATTCGACAGACAATCACATGTCTCTGAATTACTCTATTAGTTCTTTCTCATTAATCATCAGAGCAGACATACTTTGCATCTTTCTACTCAGAGCATCCGCCACGACGTTTGCCTTCTGAGGATGATACTGGAGTTAAAAATCATAGTCTTTCAAAAACTCTAACCATCTTCCCTACCTCATGTTCAGCTCCTTTTGCTCAAATAGGTACTTCATACTTTTGTGGTCACTAAAGACATTGAACATTGCCCCATACAGGAAGTGTCTCCATATCTTCAGAGTAAACACCACAACTGCTAACTTTAGGTCATGTGTAGGATAATTCTTTTCATGCACTCTCAACTGCCTCAAAGCATACGCCACCACTTTCTTATCTTGTATGAGCACACATCCTAAGCCTTAGTGTGAAGCATCACAATACACATCAAAGGATTCACTTGGATCGGGTAGAATCAAAACTGGCACCGTAGTCAGTCGTTTCTTCAACTCTTGGAAACTTTCTTCACAAGCATCGGTCCACTCAAAAGCTTGGTTCTTTCTAGTAAGCTGAGTAAGAGGTCTTGCTATCTTGGAAAATCCTTCAATGAATCTTTGATAATATCCAGCTAACCCTACAAAGCTTCAAATCTTAGTCACGGTCTTTGGCCTTTCCTATTGTAGAACTGCTTTGACCTTCGATGGATCCATTGCAATTCCATCCTTCGAGATGACATAACCCAAAAACTTAACTTCTTCCAGCCAAAATTCATACTCTGACAACTTGGCATACAACTTCTTCTCTTTCAGGATCTGGAGAACTGTACTGATATGTTCAGCATGTTTCTCCTGATTTTGAGAATAGATCAGAATGTCATTGATAAAAATGATGACAAATCTGTCTAGGTAAGGACGAAAGATCCTATTCATGTAATCCATGAATATGGCAGGTCCATTTGTCACTCCAAATGGCATTACGAGGTACTCGTAGTGTCCGTAACGTGTACGAAAAGCCATCTTGGGAATATCTTTTGCCTTTACTCTGATCAGATGATAGCCAAAACGTAGATCTATCTTCGAGAAGACTGCGACTCCCTTCAGTTGATCCATCAAATTATTTATCCTCGAAAGTGGATACTTGTTCTTGATTATAACCTTGTTCAACTGACGATAATCTATATACAAATGCGAAGTTCCATCCTTTTTCTTAACCAACAACACTGGCGCTCCCCAAGGTGACACACTAGGTTTGACAAACTCCTTTTCCAGAAGCTCCACTAACTGCTTCTTAAGTTCAACTAATTCTGACGGTGACATCCTGTACGGTGCTATGGATATAGGACAGGATCCAGGTATAAGATCAATGGTGAACTCTACCTCCCGCTCCAGCGATAAACTAGGTACATTCTCAGGAAAGACTTCGGGAAACTCATAAACTACCTAAATAGCATTCACACCTACCACGCTCTGGACTTTTAAAGAAGACAGAAGAATGTATCCCTGAAGTCTTCCTTTTAAAAGAGCTTTAACTTGGTTGGCCGTCTAAAATCTAGAAACTTCAGACTTAGGGAAAACTAGGGTTTTATTAGAATAATCCAATAGGATATGGTTAGAAGATAACCAATCCATTCCTAAGATTACGTCTATTTGGGAAAGAGGCAAACAAATCAGATTAACAGAAAAGAGTCAACCTTCAACAGATAAAGGACAGTTCAAACAAACTTTGCTAGTAACAAAAGGTTTAGCAGTAGGGGTAGAAACACTCAAATCAAAAGGCAAAGAAGACACAGGCAAACCTAGTCAATGCACACAATCATAAGCAATAAAAGAATAGGTTGCCCCAGAGTCATATAGTACAGATAAAAGATTACCTCCTATGGTACCATCTCTTTTTATCAGATCATTAGACTAGGAGGCTTCAGCTCCACTCATGGTGTAAACTCGGTCTCCTACCTGAGGTTTGGTAACTCGTGCATTGTTGGCAGTAGACTCTGCTTTGGGTTGGTTGCAATCTCTGGAGATATGTCTAGGCTTCCCGCATTTAAAGTAGATAATTCCTTTGATTGTGCACTCCCTCGTTAGGTGATCCTTTTCGCACTTCATGCACTTTGGCGTAGACGTCACAGTCTGACCAGCTCGATTTCCACCAGAAGCTCCGCTGGGACCTCCACCTTGTAATTGTTGTTGACTTCATGATGGTCGGGAATAAGGCTTCCTCTGGAAATGATTCGCACTGCTACCACTTCCTCTTTGGAACCTAGAGGGTCCAAAGTTGCGATTCCTCGTGTCTCTTGACTGATCGAGTTCTTCAATTCTTTTACACTTGTCTAGCAAGGCTGAGAATTAGTCAATTCTCAAAGGCAATACTACCCTCTTCAGATTGTGCCTCAGTCTTTCTTCGAATTTGCGGCACTTCCACTCCTCGTCAGGTTGGAGCTAGAAATACCTTGAAAACTTGGACAAGCTTTCAAATCTTGCAGCATATTCACTAACCGTCATGCTTCCTTACTTCAGGCCGAGAAATTCCATTTCCTTGGCATACCTCACGCTTGTAGGAAAATACTTCTCCAAGAATCTGTCCTTGAAGGCTTCCCATGTAATTGTCGTTCCCTCGGCTTCCATCAATCTTTGTGCTCCATTCCACCAGTCTTCCGCATCTCCGACCAGCATGAAAGTAGCATAAGTTACTCTTCGATCATCGGCACAGCCCATCCCTTGGAATATCTTCTCCAATTCCTTGATCCAAAGACTAGCCTTCTCCAGATTGAACTCTCTTTTAAACTGAGGTGGGTTATTGCAGTGAAATTCAGATAAATTCTGGGCATCTGCCATCGCCTCTTGCTGTTTTGCAACTCTCACACCTTATTGTGCAATAACATCCACCATTCGTTGCATGGCCTCAACCACTGCAGCAATACCTCCACCGTAACCCATCACTCTTTTTCAGATTTAAGTTGAGCAAAACATAAAAAAAGTTAGATGTAACATTTTGAAAACCAAACACAGAGAATCACACAGCACAAACAAGACTGACCTAATCACAAAGAACCAAAAGAAAACTTAAACCAGGGCTCTGATACCAAACTAGTGTGACGCCCCTTTTAGGAGAGGGACAGTCACACCAAAAACACGAATGGAAAACAAAATATAAAATTAAGACTCGGTTCATTTACATGTAGATAATAGCCTGTTTATTGATAAACGTATAATAATTTAGCGATTTTTTTTGTAAGAGGATAAAATATAATTACAACAGAAATTAACATGAGGACTAAACTATACATTTATACATCAAACTTATATAACATACGTGTTTAAATACATCAACGGTTAAACAAAGGAAACAAAAGCTTTACATACCCCAAAAAGAATATACATATTACAGCCCACCAAAAAGACAAAACATCAGGCCCCTAAAGCGATATATAGCCACCCACCCAAAAAGGCTACCAAAAAGAGTCATGCTTCCATCAACAACTAAGAAGGAGCCTCAGATGGGTCCTCCTCAGGATCTTCCTCAGAAGAAGAAATCCTTATTGGAGCGGCTGACCCACAAGCGGGAGCTCGTGCGGAAGACAGAAACGAATTTGAATCCTCGCATAAGGTATACACACGCTCACCCCACACCTCTCGCATAGGCATGTAGAACTCCAACCAAACATGAAAATCGAAAAAGAAAATAGGGGGGTCATAAAGACCCCATGCTAGAGACGCAGTCACGTCTCCTACATAAATAAAATGCTTGGTATCAAAATCCACGTGCCAGTTATCACCACCTCCATGGAACCTCAATCTGGCATACCCCAAAAAGCCTCGTCGTGATGCCATCGTAGAATAGGAGACTAATTTGACCAAAATCCGTGAAACACAGACTCGTCCATGCCTTGGTCTTTACAGAAACACATATATATCCAGAATAACAAAACAAAGAGGTGAGATATCCAACATCATTACCAGTTATGGCAGTAAAGAAGCATAAACGGCGCATAATGCCAAACAGTGCAGTAAAACAGTAAACAACATCAAGATCAGATAATAAACAATTTAATAATCCAGGAAATCATAACATCATAAAATAAATAGTTTCATAACCATATAAATGTAATCCAAGTAAATATGATGATTGTCCATGTACATGCACAAAGTACCAAAACCCTACTCTATGGAGCTAAATATAGCGTCGAAGAGAATGATTGAGGAGACATGTCTGTATATCATTGGCCTCAAATCAAGTGCTTTATTCTCAATAAAATTACGCAACATGGCTCATACAAGACATTCTTCACAAGATCGCGATATAAGACAGTGTGATTCAATCGCGATATAAGACAGTGCGCTTGCATCGGTCTATTCCACGGTACAAAGGAGCTACCAATTGCCCATTGTGAGATACTTGCACCCCGACGCCCCCAAGGTCAACAAGTGACCTACACTAGTCTATTCATACCCGCACTAAGGTGTGATTCAATCTCCTAGGCATAAAGCCTTACAACAAAGTCCACTAGACTTTTTACGATGCAAAATGACTCAATGCATACTCATATATATTCAATAATCATATACTTTTCCATAATCCTACCACGAGTGGCCAATTTCATTATCAATAGATTCTTGGTCCCACTTATGGGCCCACAACAAAACATTATCAAGTTTTCAAATATGAAAACACACCTTTAAGGTTTATTTTGAATTTCACTTTAATTCAACGTTTCCTATAAAGTCTTTCTCTAAAGGAATTCTCTTGTATTTTTATCTAATCTTTGATTACTCAAATTAAATAAGTTCTTTACTCAATTTTAAACCTAATTCACTTAGAGAAATTTTAACTTAAG
Organism: Ormosia emarginata; assembly: GCA_029884605.1. Classification (NCBI taxonomy): domain Eukaryota; kingdom Viridiplantae; phylum Streptophyta; class Magnoliopsida; order Fabales; family Fabaceae; genus Ormosia; species Ormosia emarginata. The sequence goes on from JAQQTP010000074.1 coordinate 10,109,523, forward strand.
TTACCCAACATCTCACTTACACTCATGTTCTTCCTTTGGTCAAATTTATTCTACGTTATAGAACGAAATCATATTCTTTGTTCTTTCCATTTTATGAATTCCTAATTAACCTCTAATTGACTAATTAGCTAAGTTCCCATTTTAATACATAATTTTGTCTATATTCTCTCTAAGAGGCCGTGAGCCTCAAGAGACAAAGGGGTTCCAAAATTTTTCCTCACCTCACTAATTACTCATCATCAAGAGTCTTAATTCCCAAATTATTACAAAAGATTTATTATGGACCCATTTTTGGGCCATTTGGCCGTGAGCCTCCAAACAAGAGGGCAAGAAACTATTGCTTTCCATCTATATTTCCAATTCATCAAGAATAATCCAAAGTCATCAAAATATACAAATACAACCAATAATTTCATATAAGATTAAAATCAATACAAAACCATACATCAAAGAGAGTAATCCTAACATGAGTTTCTCTCAACCAACACATAAACAAACTTCTCACTACCAAAATAGGTTGAAGTGGATAATCTACCTCTTACCCAAAGAGATAAACAAGAAGGCAAGCTCCTTTTTGCACTTGAAATTCGTCCTCCACCACCACAAAACCCTAGGATATTCAAACTCACAAAAATCAACAATCAAAGCTTGGAGAAAGAACCCTTGATCACCAAGGTGACCAAGGATCATGAAAATGAGAAGAGAAAATGGAAAAGTTATGAACTTTTACCTTAAAGCTTCAAACTTTAGAGCTTTATGGAAAGAGATGAAAATGGAAGATCTAGGTGACGATCACAAAAGAGAAAAGGTTCAAAATGATAAGAAGAGGTAGGAAACAAGGTTGGAAGAGCAAGAAAATATGAATGGCCAAAAATGGTGCTTCTTGGTTGTGGAAGAGAGGAGAAAATGGAGAGGAAAAAGTGAACTTTTTAGAGAATGGCTTCAATAAGAAAGGAAGATCTTCAAAGGAATAGCAGATTCAAGCACGGTAGTTGCTTGAAATCAAGCATCCATGGAGGGGAAATGTTGTGGGGCTTCCATGGAAGAGAAGAGAAAATGGTGAAGAGGAAGGTTTGAGAGAAAAGTGAGAGAAGGGAAAATGTGGAGAGAGAAAATGATAGAAAAGTTTAAGGGATTTTTGAAAAAGTGAATGAGTGAATGGTATAAGTGGAAATGTGACAAAATCACATTTCCCTCCACATTGTCGTGGAGTTACAAGGGAGAGAGGGGAAGGAAGCTTCCTCTAGAAGCTTAGACAAAGCTTCCTTGAGAAGCTTTGTACAAAGCTTCCTTGAGAAGCTTTTGTTAGCTTTTTGCAAAAGTCAAAGTGATGTGACATAAAGTGTGTAACACCCCAAAATTTATTTATTTTTATTATAAATATTTATTTTTTAATATTTTTAATTTTTTGAAAATTTTTCTGGATTTTTCTAAGAACGCGAAATATTTTAATAGTATTCCACGTTTTGCGTACAAACTGAGCGGAGTCGGGAAAATGAGACATTTTTCTGAGAACTTTGATCTGTGAAAACGTCGACGATGGATTTTACTAAACTTGAGACTAGACACGATTTACGAGGTTTTAAGTTTTTTGAGAAATTTTATCAGACAGAATAATAAATCGCTGTGTAATTTTATCTGCTGGATGATTAATACTAACTTCTGTTAACTGTAACAATTATACATTGGATAATAGCATGTATAAAAAACCCTATCACATTATCTTAATATAATCCACTTTATGTCTAATTAAATCCATTTTAATTCAAATATATTGTATTTTAATCAAAGCTTCTTTGAGAAGGCTTGACCACCAAAAGACTAGTATGTCCTTAGCTTGTTGGAGAAGTCTCTCCACCTCTCTCTCCTCTCTCTTTGCCGCCGCATTGCTTGCCCTTAGGGAGCAAAATTTTGCTCCCACACTTAATGTATTCTCACTAAAAAATATCATTTTTCATCTATTACTTTCTCTCTCTAGTTTCATCTTCTTTTTTCTCTCCACCCTCTCTCTTCTTCTTCTCCTTCACCCACGGTTTGCAGCCCCCATTAGTGATCACTTCTTCTCATTTTCCAACTTCATTAACACCATTTCTACACTCCTTCCATCCTCCTCTACACTTTCTATTTGGAGAGTTTCTTTAGAATCCATCATTTTCTCCACTGCCTTCCAAGACCAAGCTTCAAACTTTAAGGTAAAGTTTCCATTTTTTCTTTTCTTTCTCTTCAATTTCGTGTTCTATGGTTTCATTGGAGACCAAAGATCCATCTTTTTCTAAGCTTGATGTTGATTCTTTATGTTTGGAATTTCTAGGGTTTTTGGAACCAAAAACCGAACCTCCAAGGAGCAACTAGGAGGCCATTTTCGTGTTCTTCCTTTAGGCAAGAGAGAGATTACTCACTTTAACCATTATTGGTGGTGAGGAGACCTTTGTGTGGTTGTTAATGGAGAAATCCATATTTGAGTGCTTACTTTGTTTGGTGATTTTGCATGTCTATGTGTTCTTGATTAAGGTTGAAGATTGAATGATGATTTTGAATGCATTGGGGGTGTTGGAATATTTAATAATGTTAGGTTTAATAAATAGAAAATTTGAGGGTTTCCTACACTAATGTGAGGTTACGGTTTTGGCTTGGATTTTTGAGGGATTGGAGTGATTTTGTGTGAGATAGAATTTGAGTGATTAGGTTTCAAGTGATTAATGCATAAAATGGAAAGAAATTGGAACTTTGAAGACCTTGGGAGGCCACGGTTTTTAGAGGAAAATTTTGGGTTCAAATGATGCCTTGGTGAATTTTTGAAAATTAAGGACTTACAGATATACATAATCCATAATGAGATGAAAGAATTAAATTGAGTGATAGCTCTTAAGGGAGCCTCGATTTCTAAGGGTTATTTAACCTAAGCTTCTAATAATTGACCAAGATCTAAGATATTGGAAATGTTGGATTCCATAACATGTGATTGTGATAATTGATGAACCATGTATAAATAAATGTTGATGTTGAGAATTGGTTCTATGTTATTGTGAGTTCCTATGTGGGACTAAGTACTTGATAAAATTATGACATGTTGATGTTGAGAAATGATCATATGCCATTGTGGTATGCCTTATGATAAATGTATCAATGACAAATATAAATTATGTACATTGCATCATCATGCATATGTGTTGTCCGTTGGACATTATTTGAAAGGTGATGTATGCCTAGGAGATTGAATAACACCTATGTGTGAGTGCGAGTAGACTAAGTGTAGGGTCATAGTGGTTGACCCTGGGGGCGTCGGGGTACGAGTGTCTCACAATAGGCAGTGGTAGCTCCACCGGGGCTGTGGGATAGACCAATGCAAACACACCGACAATCCGGACTGAGACGCTGTCCTATATCGTGATCAACTGTTGAGGTGCCATGTATAAGTCGTATTGCACAAATATTTTATGAGATGAAGCACACTATTTTTAAGGCTAACGAGATACTGACATGACTCATTGATCATTCTCTCTGAAATATTAGTGCCTAAGCTCCATGGAGTAAGAACTTGGTACCATACTCATTATAAATTGTCAGTCTCATAATCCATCGAGCATGAGCATTTATAACTATGAAAATATCTATTTTTATTACTGCAAAAATTATCTGATCTTTAGACTGTTGATTGCTAGGGATATTACTGCTATTTGCCCGTTATGGTAATTCTTATTATTATTATTTACTGTCAATTTTATTATTACTGTGGATGAATATATATGCTGTAATGCTATGTGGGCATCCAGTGCTGTTCTGTTTTCTTGCTGCCATTTTGGTAATGAAAGTTGGGTGTCTCACCTCTTGCTGTATTTCGATATTTCTGTTTATTTATATACTTCTGAGAAGACGTTCGTGAGGAAAAAAAGGAAACACCTGAGTTTCTGGGTTTTTGGCCATATTACGACTAGTGCTGGTTGAAGATGTCTTCACGTCCGTGCTGATTTTTGGGGTATGCTAGGATGACCTTTCATGGAGGACCCGATTGCTTGCATATTAACTTGAGCATGGACCGTTGCATCTATCACGGGGAGCTAACTGTGTCTTTGGTGTGGGGCCGCTACGACCCGCATATTTTTGACTTTACCACTTTTGTTCACCTGGAATTTTACCTGCCTGTTAGAGATCTGTAGGATGACCTTTACTATACCCCTACAAGAGGAGTCTTTCCTCTCCACTACTCGGGCTTCTGCCCGAAATTCGGTCGCTCAGATGGCAATTTCATCGGATGAGGAGGACCCGACTATGGTCCCTTCTCGTCAGTCTTAGGGGCTGATACCGGTGGCTACTGATGGCTAACCATTTATATTTTTAGGAAGCCTGGCATTTTGCTGTATTTGATGGGTGTATATTTGTATCATCTCGGGTTAGTACATCTTTTGCTTTTTGTATAAATAATGATGTAATTAAACAGGTTGTTGCATTTATATATATATATATATAAATGTTGTGTATGGATGCGTAGTTTATTTTTATGTCAGCTTTACTGTGACCATTTTAATTATTATCTCGCTACGAAAGGAACCTCTAAATTTATTCTTTTGACACTACTTGTTAATAATACAATTTTAAACAACAAAAAAAATGTAATGCCATTTAGAAAGGAACCTATACATCTATAAAATGAATCGGGTCTATGAGGTTTAAAATAATTATTATTTTTCGTAATTTATTTCGTTTTATGTTTAAAATTATTATGGTGTGACATTCTTTCTTCACGAGACACAAGAAAAAAGGGCGTTACACTGTCTTGGTATTAGAGCCCCAGTTTAAGTTTTCTTTTAGGTCTTGTGGTTTTGGACTATCTTATTCGTGTTGTGTAATTTTCTATGTTTGGTATTCCGAAAGGATACATCTGACTTTCTCTGTGTTTTGTATAGCTTATCTGAAAAGAGGCATGGCTCACAGAGGTGATATGACTGCTGTAATTGAGGCAATTCAAAAGATAGCTGGAGCTATGCTGTAACAAAACCAGCAAACGGCTCAACAACAAGAGAGGATTGCGCAATAGCTTGAAGCTACGACAGATGCCCAAAACTTGGCTGAGTTTCATCGCTCTAACCCTCCACAATTTAAAGGAGAATTTGATCCTGAGAAGGCTACTCTGTGGATCAAGGAACTGGAAAAGATATTCACGGGCATGAACTATGCTAACGACAATAAGGTAACGTATGCAGCGTTTATGCTTGTAGGAGATGTAGAGGATTGGTGGACCGGAGAACAGAGACTGCTAGAGGCAGAAGATCGAGAGATTGCTTGGACGATATTCAAGGAGAGATTCTTGAATAAATATTTCTCGGAAAATGCTAGGCATGTTAAGGAGATGGAGTTTCTTGGTTTGCGACAAGGAAATATGATTGTAAGTGAGTATGCTACTAAATTTGAGAGCTTATCCAAATTCTTAACCTACTTTCAACACCAACCGAACGAAGCATAGAAATGTCGAAAGTTCGAGGAAGGCCTAAGACATGATGTGAAGAGGGCGGTTATCATTTTGAAGATTAACTAGTTCTCTGAGCTGCTTGATACGTGTCACCGGGTGGAAGACATAGACCAGGCGCGAGACACAAGAAATCGCAACTTTGGACCTTTTCGATCTCAAAGAGAAGGAAGCAATAATGCTAACCGCTACTAGAAGAAGCCTTATTCCACACCACCTAGAAATCAACAACAAAGACGGAAAGGGGGAAGTCCTGGAGGAAGTCCAGGTAGAACTGGTCAAACGATGGCATCTACGCCAAGATGCATGAAGTGCAGGAAGGATCACTACACGAGGGACTGCACTATTAAAGGAATTATCTACTTCAGATGCGGGAAACCTGGACACATTTCTCGTGACTGCAATCAACCTAAGGTGGAGCCTTCCGTCAATACTGCTAGAACTGCTAAACTTCAGGCTAGAGGTAGAGTTTACACCCTGAGCGGTGCTGAAGCCTCTAAATTCGAAGATCTTATACAAGGGGAAGGTTTCATAGAAGGTAATCTTTTAACTGTACTGTATGACTCTGGTGCAACTCATTCTTTCATTTCCTACAACTGTGTGAAAAGACTTAGTTTACATGTGTCTTCTTTGGCTTTTGATTTGACTGTTTCAACCCCTACTGCTAAACTCGTTGTTACTACCAAAGTCTATTTAGATTGTCCCTTGATTGTTGAAGGTTGAATGTTTTTTATTGATTTGATCTGATTGCCACTATCTCAATTAGATGTGATCTTAAGAATGAATTGGTTATCTACTAACTATGTCTTATTAGATTGTTCTAGAAAAACCATAGTTTTTCCTTTGGATAAGAATTCTAGATTTTTGACAGCCAACCAAGTGAAAGCTTTCTTGAAAGAAGGAGCTCGGGGATACATGTTGTTGTCTTCTTTGAAAATCGAGAATGAGGTAGATGTGGGCGCAATTCCAGTGGTTAGAGAATTTCCTGAAGTCTTTCCTAAAGACGTACCTGGTTTACCACCGGAGCGAAAGATCGAGTTTACCATTGACCTCGTACTTGGAGCTAGTCCTATTTCCATAGAGCCTTACAAAATGTCGCCAGCAGAGCTAGTTGAGCTCAAGAAGTAATTGGAAGAAATTTTGGAGAAACAATTTGTTAGACCTAGCGTATCACCTTGGGGAGCACCGGTATTGCTAGTTAAGAAGAAGGATGGTACTTCACGATTGTGTGTGAACTACCGTCAGCTGAATAAAGTCATAATCAAGAATAAGTATCAATTGTCAAGGATAGATGACCTAATGGATCAACTGAAAGGAGTGGCGTTGTTTTCTAAGTTTGATTAGCGATCGGGTTACCATCAGATCAGAGTAAAAGTGGAAGACATTCCTAAAACGGCTTTTCGTGCTCGTTATAGACATTACGAGTACTTGGTGATGCCTTTCAGTGTGACTCTGTTATTTTCATGGATTATATGAATAGAATCTTTCATCCTTATTTAGACAGATTCGTCATTGTCTTCATCAACAATATCTTAATCTATTCGCAAAATCAGGAGGATCATGCTGAACATCTCAGTATAGTTCTTCAGATTTTGAAGGAGAAAGAATTATATGCCAAGTTATCGAAGTGTGAGTTTTGGTTGAACGAAGTTAAATTCTTGGGCCATGTGATTTCGAAGGAAGGAATTATTGTAGACCCATCAAAAGTGGAAGCTGTTCTACAGTGGGAAAAGCCGAAGATAGTGACAGAAATCTGAAGCTTTGTTGGATTAGCCGAATATTATCGAAGATTCATCGAAAGATTCTCTAAGATTGCTAGACCTCTCACTCAACTCCCAAGGAAGAATCAAGCTTTTGAGTGGACAGATACTTGTGAAGGAAGTTTTCAAGAATTGAAAAGGAGACTAACTACTTCACCAATGTTAGTTCTACCTGATCCAAGTGAACCATTCGAAGTGTACTGTGACGCTTCATATCAAGGATTGGGTTGTGTCCTTATGCAAGGCGGAAAAGTGGTGGCTTATGCTTTGAGACAATTACGAGTGCATGAGAAGAACTACCCAATGCATGACTTGGAGTTAGTTGCTGTTGTATTTGCTTGAAGATATGGAGACATGTTCTCTACGGAGCAACATTCAACGTCTTTAGTGATCACAAGAGCTTGAAGTATTTGTATGATCAAAAAGAGTTGAACATGAGACAGCGAAGATGGTTAGAATTCCTGAAAGATTATGATTTCCAACTTCAGTATCACCCTGGAAAGGCCAATGTTGTGGCTGATGCCTTAAATAGGAAAACAATCAGCGTTTCTACCATGATGATCAGAGAATAGGATTTGATAGAACACTTCAGAGACGTATGGTCCTTTGTGGAACTAATGCCAGGGAAAATCTGCATGAACATGGTCACTATTTCGAATGATTTAATGGAAGATATCCAAGAAAAGCAGAAGGTTGACAAGTTCTTGCAAGAGGAAAGAGAGCTGATGAAGCAAGGCAGTATATCAACATTAGAGGAAGGAAGCGATGGAATTTTAAGATTCCAAGGTAGAGTCTGTGTGCCTAAGGATGAAGAACTCAGGAGGTATATACTCGAACATTCTCATAAGAGTCAGTTGAATATGCATCATGGAATGACCAAAATGTACCAAAATTTAAAGAAGTTGTTTTGGTGGCATGGAATGAAAAGAGATATTGCTAGATGTGTATCTTCCTGTCTGGTTTGTCAGAAAACAAAGATTGAACATCAAAGACCATCAACATTGTTATGACCCTTACTTATTCCCGAATGGAAGTGGGATAGTATTGCCATGGACTTTGTTGTCGGATTGCCAATGACCAGAAAAGGATATCATTCAATATGGGTAATTGTGGATCAACTTACGAAGTCAGCACATTTCTTGCTGATCAACATAAGATATCCATTGGAGAAGTTGACTCAGTTGTACATCGGTGAAACTGTCAGACTACTTGGTGTGCCTACAAATATCATTTCTAACAGAGATCCTAGATTTACATCGAAATTTTGGCAAAGTCTTAAAGAAGCAATAGGGTCAAAGCTACGTTTGAGTTCTGCATATCATCCTCAGATCAACGATCAATCAGAAAGGACAATTCAATCATTGGAAGATTTGCTGAGAGCTTGTGCCATAGAATAGACTGGATGTTGGGATGAAATTTTACTATTGGTAGAGTTTACCTACAACAACAATTATCATTCGAGCATAGGGATGGCTCCCTATGAGGCTCTATATGGGTAAAGGTGCAGAACACCTTTATGCTGGTATCAGGATGGAGAGCGACTCACAGTTGGACTTGATCTTATTCAGCAGACAACTAAGAAGGTCAAGATGATTCAGGAGAAGATGAGAACGGCTCAAAGTCGACAAAAGCGCTATGCGGACAAAAGGATAAAACCTCTTGAATTTGAGGAAGGAGAGCATGTGTTCTTGAAAGTCACATCTACGACTGAGGTCGGTCGGGTTCTCAAATCTAGAAAGCTCACTCTTAAATTCCTTGGACCTTACCAAATTCTTCGTCAGATAGGTCCAGTTGCTTATCATATAGCTTTACCATCTTTTCTTTCAAATCTCCATAATATTTTTCATGTATCAGAACTCCGAAAATACATTCCAAGCCCTGATCATGTCATAGCACCTGATTCAGTACAATTAAAGGAAAACTTGACTTATGAAACAACTCCTATAAGGTTTGAGGATAGGCGAATGAAGCAACTCAGAGGGAAAGACATTCTATTGGTGAAAGTGATCTAGAACGAGACAACCGGAGATGCGACATGGGAACTGGAAGACAAGATGAAGGAGCAATACCCACAATTATTCTAAGGTATGAAAATTTTAAGGACAAAATTCTTATTTGATGGGGAGAGTTGTAACACCCCAAATTTATTTATTTCATTATAAATATTTATTTTATAATATTTGTAATTTTTGAGAATTTTTCTGGATTTTTTTTAGAATGCGGAATATTTTAATATTATTCTTATTTTGCGTGCAAACTGAGTGGAGCCGGGAAAATGAGATATTTTTCCCGAGAACCTTGATCTGTGGAAATATCGACGGGAGATCTTACTAAACCCAAGACTAGACATGATTTATGAGATTTCACGTTTTTTGAGAAATTTTATCTGACAGAATAATAAATCGCTGTGTAATTTTATCCGTTGGACAATTAATACTAACTTTTGTCAACTGTAACAATTGTCCATTGGATAATAGCATGTATTAAAAATCCTATCACATTATCTTAATGTAATCCACTTTATGTCTAATCAAATCCACTTTAATTTAAATATATTGTATTTTAATCAAAGCTTCTTTGAGGAGTTTTGACCACCAAAAGACTAGTATGCCCTTGGCTTGTTGGAGAAGTCTCTCCACCCCTCTCTCCTCTCTCTTTGCCGTGGCATTGCTTGCCCTTGGGGAGCAAAAATTTTGCTCCCACACTTAATGTATTCTCACTCAAAAATATCATTTTTCATCTATTACTTTTCTCTCTAGTTTCATCTTCATTTTTCTCTCCACCCTCTCTCTTCTTCTTCTCCTTCACCCACGGTTTGCAGCCTCCATTAGTAATCACTTCTTCTCATTTTTCAACTTCATTAACACCATTTCTACACTCCTTCCATCCTCCTTTACACTTTCTATTTGGAGAGTTTCTTCAAAATCCATCATTTCCTCCATTGTCTTCCAAGACCAAACTTCAAACTTTAAGGTGAAGTTTCCATTTTTTCTTTTCTTTCTCTTCAATTTCATGTTCTATGGTTTCATTGGAGACTAAAGATCCATCTTTTTCTAAGCTTGATGTTGATTCTTTGTGTTTGGAATTTCTAGGGTTTTTGGAACCAAAAACCGAACCTCCAAGGAGCAACTAGGAGGCCATTTTCGTGTTCTTCCTTTAGGTAAGAGGGAGATTACTCACTTCAACCATTATTGGTGGTGAGGAGACCTTTGTGTGGTTGTTAATGGAGAAATCCATATTTGAGTGCTTACTTTGTTTAGTGATTTTGCGTGTCTATGTGTTCTTGATTGAGGTTGAAGATTGAATGATGATTTTGAATGCATTGGGAGTGTTGGAATATTTAATAATGTCAGGTTTAATAATGTTGGAATATCTATTTTTATTACTACAAGAATTATCTGATCTTTAAAATGTTGACTGCTGGGGATATTACTACTATTTGCCTGTTATGGTAATTCTTATTATTATTATTTACTGTCAATTTTATTATTACTGTTGATGAATATATATGCTGTAATGCTATGTGGGCATCCAGCACTGTTTTGTTTTCTTGCTGTCATTTTGGTAATGAAATCTGGGTATCTCACCTCTTTCTGTATTTTGATATTTCTGTTTATTTATATACTTATGAGAAGACGTTCATGAGGAAGAAAAGGAAACACCTGAGTTTCTGGGTTTCTGGCCATATTACGACTAGTGCTGGTTGAAGATGTCTTCGCGTCTGCGCTGATTTTTGGGTTATGCTAGGATGACCTTTCATGGAGGACCCGATTGCTGGCCGTTATCTTGAGCACGGACTGTTGCATCTATCACGGGGAGCTAACTGCATCTTTGGTGTGGGGCCGCTACGACCTGCCTGTTTTTGAATTTACCACTTTTGTTCACCTGGAATTTTACTTATCTATTAGAGATCTGTGGAATGACCTTTACTATACCGTATAAGAGGACTCTTTCCTCTCCACTGCTCGTGCTTCTACCTGAAATTCGGTCGCTTTGATGGCAATTTCATTGGATGAGGAGGACCCTGAGGAAGACCCCACTACGGTCCCTTCTCATCAATCTTAGGGGCTGATACTGGTGGTGGCTACTGATGGCTAGCCGTTTATATATTTGGGAAACCTGACATTTTACTGTATTTGATGGGTGTATATTTGTATCATCTCGGGTGGGTACATCTTTTGCTTTTTGTATAAATCATGATATAATTAAATAGGCTATTGCATATATATATATATATATATATATATATATATATATAAATGTTGTGTATGGATGCGTTGTTTATTTTTATGTCGGCTTTATTGCGACCATTTTAATTATTATCTCGCTACAAAAGGAACTTCTAAATTTATTCTTTTGACACTACTTGTTAATAATACAATTTTAAACAACACAAAAAATGTAATGCCATTTAGAAAGGAACCTATATATCTATAAAATGAACTGGGTCTATGAGGTTTAAAATAATTATTATTTTCCGTAATTTATTTCGTTTTATGTTTCAAATTATTATGGTGTGACGTTCCTTTTTCGTGAGACACAAGAAAAAGGGGCGTTACAAAGTGGACACTCTTGAAAATATGGTTTGCATTTTACTACAAGCTATTATCCAATAGACAAATATTACAATTAACAAAATCAATATTTATTGTCCAATGGATAATAAATTGTATTGAAATTTTTATTTATCAGATAAAATTTTGAAAAACACAAACCTCGTAAACTGTGCCCGACCTCTAGTTTAGTAAGAACCTTCGTCGACGTTTCCACAATTCAAGGTTTTCCAGTCACGAGGAAAATATTTTATTTTTCCGACTCTGCTTAGTACTTACGTAAATCGAGAAATATATTAAAATAATCAACATTTCTGAAAAAATCCACAAAAATTCACAAAAATCACAAATATTATGAAATGACTATTTATCATAAAACAAATAATTTTCAGGGTGTTACATATGTTACCGGCCATACATTTACATGATCTTAGGTTTTAGGTGAAAGATCGAAAGATGAAACCTAATTGCTAGATAATCTAAGAATTGAACTTAGGAATTGAGACCAAGACATAGGCTTAAATCCTTAGAAGAGCAAACAATTGTCATAAAACCTAATAGGTTGGAACTTGGATTAATTGCCATGAGAATGAGATTGATGGAGTTTTAGCACATTTTCAGTGCCAAGAAATTGAGTTTTAAACAATTTAGGACAAACCGCCTTAAAGAACATACTTAAACATTAGCAAAGATAGGAATACAATTTATCATAGGAGGTAGTGTAGTTAATTGCTAGTCCTAGGCCTTAAAATCTTTGTCGAATCTTAACTTTTCTAGATTTATTTGCTTACTTTATTACTTTGATTTTCGTCTTGATTTTAATTGAGCTTTCTCTATTGTTTTTAACCGCTTAAATAATTAAAGTTCTCGTAAGAGTTAGTAATCAATCGATCCTCGAGAGAACGATCTTTATTTTATTACTTGACTGATCCATGTGTTGCAGAATATTCACAACATTTTCTAACCGATTTTCAGCCATTCTAAAACAGCTTTTAGGTGATTTTTAACATCACTAACACCCTCTAATAATGTTGTAGTTGTAACACCCCAAAAATTCGTATTTTATTTATTTCGGTCGATTCTTAATTATTTTAAGTAATCGACTCGACTTCAGTGAATTTTATAATTTTTGTGATTTTTAGGAATTTTTGAAAGTTTTTACGTTTTTGAGTATTTTAATATTATTTTTGGGTTGTACATAAGCCTTTGTATTTTATTTCTTTTTGTCAGTTCTTAATCATTTTTACTAATCTGATTTGATTTTCATAAGTTTCACAATTGTTATGATTTTTGTGAATTTTTGTGATATTTTGAATATTTTAATATATTTTAGATATTTCGAGATATTTTGAATATTTTAATATATTTGAGATATTTTAAAGATATTTTGAATATTTTATTATATTTTTGATATTTTGAAATATTTTGAATATTTAATATACTTTAGATATTTTGGGCTGTGTGTGGGACTGGGGCGGGTCAGAAAAAATAAAAAATTTCTTTAGCCCAAAAATTTTGTACTATTGATTTGGAGCTGGGGGGATCTTACTAACCCGAAATCGGAAACAGATTTTGAAGTTTTATTTTTCTACGATTTTATCTAACAAATAAAATCAGGGAATGTTTTATTATCTATTGAATAATATTTTTCTTGGAAATATCTAGTGGATGATTCTAGACGCAAGCCTAGTCACCCACTCTAGGATGTTCTAAGATGATGACTCATTGTTTGGTGACTCATCTAGGTGACTAGCATAGTGACTCACATGTTCTAGACTATTCTAGAAGACTCTAGAAAATACCTAGCCATGTGACTAGTCATCAAGTACTTGAGTACTTGCTTTACATGTGGACCAATGAGAAGCTGGTCAAAGTTAGCAACTGTGACTCATCGCGGAGGACCAATAGAAGCTTGACACGTGGCATGACACCTCAGCACCTGATGACTCGCCATGTTCTAGAAATGATGACTCGCCACATTCTAGAAGCTTGTAAAAGCGTTAACTCACCCTGTGACTCGCCGCAGTGAGTCACACGTTCCAGAAGGTTCCCTGACGACTCACCATGCTGACTCAGCGCTATGACTCACCATGCTGACTCAGCTGTTCTAGAAATCTCTACAGTGACTCATCATGCTGACTCATCGTAGTGAGTCGCATGTTCTAGAAACTTCTCTTTGATGACTCGTTCTGTGACTCATCAAGGATAATCAGTAGAAAAATGATCAAAAATAGTTGCTACCCAGCTAGAACAAGAGAAAAATTTAAGTATATTTTATTATCCATTGGACAATAGACACTGACTTTATAAGCAGTAATTATTGTTCATTGCTTAAAGTATACCAGAAAATATCTTGATCAAAATATCTTAAGCCTTCATCTTTTTCATGAAGTCTATAAGTAGGAGGGCTTTGATTCATTTTCATCTTTTGCATGAAGCTCTCATCCTTTACTCTCCTTATGCTCCACGGCCATAACACTCAAGTAGGAGGCAATATTCATCTTTTCAATTCACTTACTCTCTTACACTTCAATTTCTCCAAAGAACCAAGAACAAGCAACAAAAACTCTCTCACTTTTTCTCCCTCCATGGATTCGGCCAAGCACCAAAGATCCACTCTCCAAACTTCTATAATTCCTTCCAATATCATTTCTTGAATCCTCTCATTAATCCAAGACACTTTCATGTTAGGAATTTCTCAAGATTCATTCATCTCCATCTTCCCGTCAAGCAAAGAACACCAAAAACCTTTTACCTTTCTCTCCCACAGAGCTCACAGCCAAACCACCTTACACCACCCTCCACTCTTCTATAATTTCAAACAACCTTACATCTAGTATCCTTATCTCACTCTAAGATACTTTGTAGAAGAAACCTAAACCTAAATCATCCATCTTCATCCTTGTTCTTCGAAGGAAGCTCACGGCCACACCCTTCCAAAATACCTTCCAAGCTTCAATAATTCTAAACAACCTTAGATCTTGAATCTTCATACAATTCTAAGGAACTTTCATGTTGAGACTATCTTCCAAATCATTCACTTTCAATCTTGATCTTCAAGTTCAAGATCAAGAGCCTTTAGGTGAAGATTTGTGTTCTTCATCTTTCGTTTCTTTGGTAAGTTTCTAAGACTATATTTTGGCTTATGGTCACTTTTGATAATCTTGAACATTAATATTGTATGTGTTTCTTTGTTTTAAAGTGCTACTTGGTGGAGTAGATCTATTTCAAGAAGAACAACAAGGAGCTTTGGAGGTTTCTCCAAGAGGTAAGAGGGAGATTACCCTCATCAATCATGTGTTGGTGGTGAGGAGTGGATTGGTGTATGGTGAAGAATCCATAAGGATTCATTCACTTGGTTGATTTACAGTTGTTCTTATTTGTGATTGATTATGATTGCAAGCATATCTATAGCTTTAATATATATTTGTATGTTTTTATGGATGCATGATAATTATTGTAGGATGTGAATAACATGTTGAGGATTTGTATGAGTGTTCCAAAGAACACATGAAGCTCACGACTTCACCACTACAGAAGGAACCAAGATGTTCTAAATATTTTTCTAATCATGGATTAGGTGATTCAACAATAATAAATTGGATTAAGAATTTTTATAAGATATTAGAGGATAGAAAATAAATAAATATGATTTATAAAGCATAGAGTAATTTTTGGCCAACATGCCTACTTATGATGTTTTTAATTCAAAATTATTTCCTAAGCATGGATTTATATAAATTAAAGAGAACTCAATTTTAATGAATTCTAGAGAATGAAATGAATGAAGTTATTTTAGAAACTAAATTAGAGAAATTAAGGATGGATGAGAAATGAAATGAACACTTGAAAAGTACTAACGTATAGCTCATCTTTTGGGTTTTGAAACGCGTTAGCAAGTTTCGAGGTGTAAATATTGGTTATGACTAAGAAAGGAAATTTTTAAAGGAAACAATAGAAAATATTACTTAAAGGATTTCAAAAGGAAATGTCATAAATAAAGTTAAAAATAAATATATAATGGAGAAAGTTTCAAAATTTAATTTAGAATGTAAAGAAATATTTTACACAGTTGAAAAATATTAGAAAAACCTTACGCATATTTAAAATAATGTTTTTTAAACTATGCGATTGAGAAAATGATTTAAAAATGCTACGCGATTTTGAAAATGTTTAAATATTTTTACGCGATTGAAAAAATGTTGGAAAATATTTACGTGATTTGAAAACGTGATAAAACCGTCACGCAATTGTGAAAATGCGATAAAAAGGATACACGAGTGAGAAAACCTTGGATTACTGTTGGGTTGATGTACTAGACCCTGGTGGATCATTGATATGATGTTGTTGGTATTAGATAATTGAATAAGCAGTTATATAATATCATTGATGTTGTTGGTATTAGACAATTGAATAAGCAGTTGTTCTAATATTATTATGAACAATACTATGGTGGATTGAGTTGTGCATTGGGTTGTCACGCATAGTTGATGGTTGTGATGACTTTTGTTGTTTAGGAGTGAATGAGAGCTGGGTAGTGTGATCCAGTGGGGAATCTACTGGGGATGTCAAGGCGCGGTGATTCATAGTGACCTATTTGTCACATTATATACCTGGCCATGATAAACCGTTGCAACGCACTTGCGTATGTCTCGACAAATACTATTTATGTCTCGCGTCTAGTTTAGACTATCATTATGGGTGGCAAATCTTCTGGGCCATTCATATCCGAATTTGTTTAGCTCCATGGAGTAGGAATATGATGCATTGTGCATATGCATAGTTTGTGTACATATTGTTGTGGCATTGTCGAGGTATATATTAAGGTGGCATAATCATTACACATGTATATTATTGATATCTGTTGTTGATATACTATTGATGTTTATATTATTGTGATGCATGTTTTCTGAACATAATGATAATTTGTTAACATGATTATACTTGTGATATTTATGTGTATGGAATGACTTTGTCATTCGTATCATTCTTTGCTACCATACTGGTATTGATGAAAGGGGATCTCACCTCTTTGCTGTATTATTTGTTGTTTTTGTATTGTCAAAATTTGTATAGCAGGTGAAATAAGCTTCTTGGACTTAACTGGAGGCAATGTTCTGAGTTTGGTGACAGCGTCGAGGAGTGATCTTCTCAGTTTTGACATTGTGCAATTTGGTGGAAGAACGGAACAAGTATGTTGAATTTTCTCACTAGTGTTGTTACCGTGCTATTAAGTAGGACCTGTTATTGGGTTTGCTACTGTTTCTTGAGTCTATAAGTTATGTTTTAAAATGTTGTTAAATATTATGTGGTATAATAAACATGTGTATTAATTAGTTCAGTCTATTTTCTGTATTACTTATATTTTCGGTAAGTTTATATTGTTAGCAAAAAAAAAAGAAATTTTAAAAATCCATATTTTATAACTCAAAGCTTTTGTGAAATGATTTTCAGATTTTTTAGATTTTAGTCGGAAATGTGATGCCCTATGGAGGGTGTTACAATAGCACTCATACAACTTGTTGGTTCACTTAAACATGGATTAATGACCAAAATCACATCCACACAAACCTAATTTCCTAAGTTCCAACTCAAGGAACTCCTTAGTTTATCAAAGGATAAAAACAACTATGTTGCATTCATTTAGCTAAAAATGACTAAATCCAACCATTGAAAACAAGAACTAACAAAGAAAATAGAATTTTACATCTCAAACCCATTTTCTACATCTATGTGACCTAACTTCAACTTAGAGTTGGTGAAGGAAAAAGATGAGTTTTAAGGTTAAGAACCCCTACCTCAAGTGGTTTGTGATGGTGGATGATCAAGCTTTGCTTTGCCTTTGGCTCTCTTACTCATTTCCTCTTCCTCCCCTAAGCTTTCTCTTCTTTTCTTTCTTTGTTTTCCTTGGATGCTACTGCTGCTTGGTTTTGTGAGAGAAAAATTGGAGAAATGAGTTGAAAGTGAGTGAAATATCAAGGGATAGAAGTCAATACAAGGGGCTTGGTTGTTCATGACTCAAAACACTTAATATATTTAACTACTACATCTTGATCTGCTAAGAGCACTTATATTTTGCTAAATCAAGTTTCCTAACTTCCAACAACATCAAAATAAATCATAGGATTCATCAAAAATATTGTTTCATCATTATCTTATTTTTTCATATTCGTTGCAAGTCAATCCGGCATTAAAACGCACAACCAGTATACTTAAAAGTACAAAACTAACTCTGATTACTCTCAAATTTTAACTACATCCTCTTACACCTATTTATGACTTAGAAACAAATTCCCTAGATTTATTTCCCTCAACTTAGCAATTTATGCTACTATCTAAGTCATTTTAAGTCACTTTCCACACTCTGGGTTGCAACAAAATTCCTAAACTAACTCAGTTTGTCACAAAAATAAGCAGACATATTAAGCAAGTATTATGTTGTCTTTGTAAACATAAACTAGTCCAACATGCTAAAAAGAGGATGTTACAATTAGTGTAACACCCCAAATTTCCTAAATAGTTGACGGTAATTTTGACAGTTAACAGAATTCTACTGTTTAGTAATTTTTGTGTGTTGTAAAATTATTTTGTATATTCTGTCACCATATTTGATCGTTTTGTGTAATTTACTCCGTGTCAGGAAAATTATAATTTTCGGACCGGAGAAAATCTTTATATATTTATTTCTCTTGATTGTTAATTATTTTTAACAATCTGACTTGATTTTCATACGTTTTCTAATATTTGTGATTTTTATGGATGATTATAAGTTTTTGTGTTTATCTGATTGTTTTTTTTTGGGCTGTTTGTGGGCCCCAGGTGGTCCTATGTGGACCTGGGGTGAGTCCCAAAATGTGAAAATTTTTTTACGTATAGAAAAATTTGTACTGTTGAGACGGAGATAGGGGATCTTACTAAACCTGAATCCGAAAACAGTTTTTAAAATTTTATTGTACTGTGTTTTGTACTGTATTTAATTATTGGGTGATAAAAATACAGTAAATATATTCTTTCGTAGGGTTATAGCAGATAAAAATAGAAATTATACTGCTTAAGTCAACAATAGTGGTTATGACAACTTTTGACGGACCAATAGGAAACAAGTTTAATTCTTTTGACAGACCAATAGGAAGCAAGTCTAATATTGAAGACTTTGATATCAACCGTCGATTTAATTAACGGTGTAGGATTAGTCTAATAAAATGGCTATGACCATTTATAACCGTTGGACTTAGATTTAAATCAAGGGTGGAGATTTGATCTTATAAAGTGGCTAGGACCATTTGTGATTGTTGGATTTGGATTTAATCAACGGTGGAGATGGATCATTTATAACCATTAGATTTGGATTTAATCAATGATGGAGATTTGGTCTTCTAAAATGTCTATGAGTAATTATGACCCTTGGATTGAAAGTAAGAAGGAGTAATCTTGACCCTTCATTTTTGGAGATGCATCTAATGGCTAGGATTTCAAGGAGGAAAAATCTAATGGCCTAGATTAAGTCTTCTAATCAAAAGTCTACCTAAATCCTAACCATTGATCTAATCAATGGCTTAAATGGCTCTAAATGGTGGCTAGAAAAGATGACAACTTTGTTGAATGCATGGATGGAGGGGGGGACGATTTTTGTGTTGTTTAGGAGCTAAAGGAAAAAGTTTGAACACATTATTAGATTGTTTTAGTCAATATGGATCATTATTGATCATTTTGCACTCTTAGGAGAATGTATGAAGGGGGGGCTACAATTTTGGTGTCTTAAGGCCATAGCAAAAAGTCTATGACCATTATCACTCATTATTGATCATTCTTGATCATTCCAAAAACCTAAAGCTCTTAGAAAATTTTATCTTCTTCTCCTTCTAGCATGGTTCAGCCAAGCACCATAAATATGTCTTCCATCACTCAACAATTTTAACAAACCTTATTTCTTGAATCCTTACCTTATTCTAAGCAACTTTCATGTTGGAGACTTTCTCTAAATCATTCATCTTCATAGACTTTCTTCAAGATCAAAGTTATAGGGTATTTGTGGTGAAGTGTAAGGAAACTTCATTTCTTCTCTCTTCTTCATGTTCTAAGCCATGTTTGATCCATGGTTTATCTTGTTCAAGCTTGATATGTTAATTAACTTATGTTTTGTTTTGTATTTGAGAAGCCCTTGGTGGTGAAGGACTTGGAAAAAGAAGCAAAACAAGGAGCTTTTGAGGTTCTTCAAGAGGTAAGAGGGAGATCCATCTCACCAACCAAGTATGGTGCTGAGAGATGGTCTTATATTTGATGAATGGTGAATCCATGTGAGGATTCATATCCATGGTCATGTAATTATTTGTGGATGTTTATGTGTTTGATTTATTTGTTCATGCTTTATATGATTTGCATGATTTATTGTTTTTGATTATAGCATGCTTATGGTAGCTTATGGTATATATGATGAAATATGTATATGTATGCCATGATTTGATGATGGAAAGGAAATTGATTTTTGGTTCCAAAGACCAAGAGGATTTCGGCCAAGACACCTCAAAATAGGTGTTCACAAATTAATATTTGCATGAATGATAAAATTGGATGATTAGAAAAGTAAGGAAAATAAACAAAGGGTTTGTTTTTCAAGAAGTAATGTTCACAGTTTTGAGAAGGATTTTTATTGATTTATTTTGTGTAAAAAGTTTCTAAGCATTTTACTAAACATAGGCAATGTTGATTTTAAGGATTTGCAAAGAAAGTGAAAATGGATTTACAAAGAAAGTGAAAATGAAAAATGAACAAATGATTTGATTTCAAAGACCAAGTGCTCACGGTTTTTGTAAAGGATTTTTAATGATTTTGTTTGTGTAAAACCATATTGACTTAGAAGGAAAAATGTTTTGATGATTTCAATAGTCATGTCCACATTTTTGAAGGCTTGTAATGCCTTGATTTTATGGAAACAAAATAGGAATATAATTGATTTAGTATAAGAAATTTGGAAAGAGAATCAGATTGTTTTATCACTTGAGAAAATGAGATTTTTGTATATGAATGTAAAAGAGAGGTTGAAAATGTTTGAAACTCAATTTATTTTGAAGAGAATTTATTTGAGAAAAATGGAGAATATAATAGTGATTTGATATTTTCTAACGTGTAACTCATCCTTTGGGTTTTGGAGAGCGTTAGTAATTTTTAAAGTTAGAAACATTGATTTAATTCAATGGAATTGTGAATTTGTGGAATATATTGTGAAAAGGATTTTCTTGAGTAAGAAAATGTGAAAAATAATGTGAAAAGTTGTAACGCCCTTTTTTGGAGAGGGAACGTCACATTATTAAACATAAATGAAAATGCGAAAAATAAAATTTTTTTGAATTAAGACCTGGTTCATTTAGTTTAAGGTTAACTTGTTCGATGATTTAATACGTGAGTAAAAATGGCGGATATATATATATATATATTAATTAATAAATAAAACTAAGTGACAAAACTTGAACAACAGTAAAGAGTAAGACAGGAAATAAAACTCACATCTGAATAATACGCATATATATATATATTTGAATATCAACTGTACTTTAGATTCAAGCCTGTAAATTTTCAAAAAGCAAAACTATACCAGCCCAAAGGAATCATACACATACATCTCCCCCGAAATATCAAAATATACAGCCCACCAAAAATAATACATCAGGCCCCCAAAATAAAACGCTGGCAGCCATCAGCAGCTACCAGTAAAATCAGTCTCTCAGAGGAGGAGGGACCGTATCAGGGTCCTCAGCAGGATCCTCCTCGTCCGAGGAAACCTCCATCGGAACCACAGAGGCACGGGCAGGAGCCCGAGCGGTGGAATCAAAAGAGTCCTCCTGCGGGGTGTAGTAACGGTCACCCCACATCTCCCGAATGGGCAAGTAAAACTCCAGGCGCAGGCTGACATAGCAAGTGAAAACCGGTATCTCATGACGTCTCTAGGCTAAAGCAATTGACACGTCTTCCAAATAGACACAGCGGTCGGAACTCAAATTGATGTGCCAACACTCCGGCCCTCCGAGGAAGGTCAGACGCACATCGCCTAGAAATCCGTGCATGCATGCCTCCATCTTCCTCTGTGGATGCTAGTCTTGATCTGGCCAGAAGCCGGGGAAATCAGGGGTTTCAACCTCCTGGCCGTCGTCTTCGGTAGATACCGTATACATACAAACAACAAATAATAGGAATACAAGAAAGAGGTAAGACATCCTACCATCATTACCAATTATAGCAACCAGAAACAAAACAGCGCAACACACCCAAATAGCAATTCAAAACAGCATTTCAAATTAATAAACAGTAGATCCAATAGTAAGTAAATAAACAATTCCAGGTAGATGTTCATTACAGTAATGATCAGACAATTCACAGTTACGGAAAGTAATGATTTACAATGACATATTATTTTATGATGCACATGCATGCTTTCCCAAATTCCTACTCCATGGAGCTAGACACAAACAGTCGGAGAGAAAGATCAGGGGACATGTCTGTAACTCGGCTGCTGCGGCCAAAGTGCTAAAATCAATAATTCTCACGTGCACATCCAGGCATTGTACAGACATTCCACGCTCGATCACGATATAGGACAGTGTCTCGGTCCGGATCGTCGGTGCGTTTGCATCGGTTTGCCCCACGGGTAGGAGAGCTACCAACTACCCATTGTGAAGGACCCGCACCCCGACGCCCCCAAGGTCATAACATGACCTACACTAGTCTACTCACACCCGCACTAAGGTGTGTTCAATCTCCTAGGCAACTTGGCCTTACAACAGTCCACAGGACATTCACAATGCATAAGACTCTATGCATGAACATGTATGATCATCAATTTCATACAATTCCATAATATGCCACAATTTGCCAAGAGAGCATCAATATATAAATGGTCACTCAAGTGGACCCATAATATCACAATATTGAAATCAAATAAGGTAATACATTTTTAAGATCCGTTATGCATTCTTATTCAAGATTTTCCATTCTTACAAGAATCCATCACTAAGTCCTCAAAATCAATTAAGTTTTTCTAAAGCAATCTATCCTCATACACTTAGAAGGTTATTCTAAGGTCTCAAGATCTCACACTCTCTTGTTCTTGCTCTTGTAAAATTTCTCAAGCTTCATGACAAGTTCATTTCTTGGTTCTTTAAAATTTATGAATCTCCGATTTTATTTCATTCTTCCAAATTTACTAATTTACTAATCTATTATCTATGTTTTAACCATTTAATTTTTCCAATCTCCAAGATTACCAAAATTTACATATTTAAGTCCCAATTTGCCCTAGAGGTCGTGGCCTCCCTAAAGGGTTCAATCCTCAATTTTCCATTCCATTGATTTTATACTACACACTTGATTAATTTAACCATTCACTTGTTAAAATTTGTTCACAAAGAACACATCAATTTAAACCTCAAAACTGTGGCCACCCAAGAGCCATTCCAAATTCATTTTCTTCCATTTCAAGCCATCCAATCCAATCCAATATATCAATATACGCAATCAATCCAATCAAGGTCATGAACTCCATAAAATCAACATATAAGCATACTAATCACAAAATCAAAGGATAACCCTCATTAGGGTTTTCCCACAAACAACACAATCAAGGTTCCTAAATGCTAATAGAGGTTGAGGAGGAGTGTCTTCCTCTTACCTAAGTGTAGAAATCAAGAAGAACCACCAAGAAACTCCTTGCAAATTTGGATTGGGTGCCACCAAAACCCTAGAAATTTCAACTTGGTTAAAACAACACCAATGCTTGAAAAATAAAGCATGGATGGTCACCAAGAGGACCATGAACACGAAAATGAAGAGAGGGAAGGAAGAATAAAAAATCTTACCCAAGAACTCAAAGCTTGAAGCTTGAAGAAGATGGTAAAAATGGTGGAATTTCAAGATGCTCCAAGCAAGAAAGGTGTTTAAGAGAGGGAGAGGATTAAGAAAATGTAGTTGGATGAAAATTTTGTGAAGATTGAGTGGGGAAGAAAAGGGCTGGCCGTAGCTCTTGTAGAGAGAAGGAGGAGAAAGCAAAATGAAGAATGAAGAAGAAGAAGAGAGAGAAAGTGTTTTTAGGTTAAATGAATTTGTGTGGTGTAATTAACTAAATGAAGCAAATCAATTCCCCCTTGTTTTGGGCTACTGCTGCCGTGCATAGAGAGAGAGAAGTGAGAGTGTTTTGGCTTCCCTTGGAAGCTAAGGGCTTCTTAGTCATTGTTTGGTCAAAGCTTCTCAAAGAAGCTTAGATTATTTTATATTAAATTTGAATTAAAGTGAGTTGATTAGACATAACGTAGATTGCATTAGGATAATATGATAGGATTTTTATTACATGCTATTATCTAATGGATAATAGTTACAGTTGACAGAAGTCAGTATTTAATTAATCTGACAGATAAATTTCACGCAGTATTATTTTATTTTATCTGTTAAAATTTCTTGAAAAACGTAGAACCTCGTAAATTGTGTCCAGCCTCGAGTTTAGTAAGATCCCCCGTCGACGTGCATAGTTCCAGGTTCACGGAGAAAACATCACGTTTCTCCAGTTCCATTCAGTGTGCACGCAAAACGAGAAATATATTAAAATATTCGACGTTTTCGAAAAAATTTCAAAAAATTCTCAAAAATTACAAATATTGTAAAACAACTATTCGTCTAATCATTTCCCAATTTTTGAAGTATTACAGTCATTTTCCCGACTCTGCTCAATACTCGCAGCAAAACGAGGAATATATTAAAATATTCGTCGTCTCAGAAAAATTTCGAAAGAATTCACATAAATCACAAATATTAGGAAATGACTATTTGTGGTAAAATAATTAATTTTCGGAGTGTTACACTGACCTTAGCAATTCTTAGCTCAGTGTGCATGCAAAACGAGAAATAGATTAAAATATTCATCGTTTCCAAAAAAATTCCAGAAAAATTCCTAAAAATCAAGTATATTATAAAATGATTATTTATAATTAAACAGATACTTTTCAGGATGTTACAAAAGTCATATTATTTTGAGCAAAGAATTTCTTAAAGGAGAAATTTGAAAAATGATGTTGGAAATGATATTAATTTGTTTGAATGTCCAAAATAATGTTTGGAAAATTGAGAAATATTTTACGTGATTGTAAAATAGTGAAAAATATTTTACGTATCTTAAAAACATAATTTTTAAGCTACGCGATTTGAAAAACGTTAAAATATTTCTACGCGATTTGAAAAATGTTAAAATATTTATACGCAATTTTGAAAGCGTTTAAATATTTTTACACTATTGAGATATTGTTGAAAAATCACTACGCGATTTAAAAATGGTGGAATATTTCTACGTAATTGATAAAATGTTGAAAAATCTATATTTGATTTGAAAACGTAACAGAAATGTTACAAAATTGTGAAAATGCGACAAAAGTGGTGCGCGACTATGAAAATACGATAATATGATTTTCGCGATTCAATATACAGTAAAATTACTGTTGAACCAGTGGATAAACACTGTATGAGAAAATGATAAATTTTACCTGTGATTGGCATTGGTGCATTTTATATGCATGAATTGATGAACACTGTATATGAATTTTGCCTATGATTGATATTGGTGCATTGAACATGCATTGGAAAGGTCCGAGGGACTGTATGAGGCTATTTGCCTAGGAGAGACGTACACCTCTTGAGTGGGTGCGATACGCGTAATGTAAGTCACTTGTTGACCTTAGGGGTATCGGGGTGCGGGTTGCCTACAGTGGACAATGAGTAGCTCTACTGTAACCGTGGGTTAGACCGACGCGACATACCGATGATCCTGACCGAGACACTATTCTTAATCAAGATCTAGTAAAGATTGTCGTGTATATGCTAGATGTGCAAAAATCAAAATGAGGATTATAGCACGTGGTTGAGGCATTTTGGTACAGACAGATCTTTCTGATTAACTTCTCTGAACTGAGTATTAGCTCCATGGAGTAGGACATTGAGTCTATGTGCGCATGCATGAATCTGAGCATTTATATCTGTATGATATATTAATTGAGGAATATTGGCTATGACAATTGTTTTGAATACTTGGATGATGATGATGATAATTGGATAATGATGAGGGCATCACCATAAATATTGAATGATATTTGAACTGATAAATGATTTGATGATGATAATTGATTAATGTTGATGGTATGATATATCTATATGATATGTGTTTGTGTTATCTCTGTGCTGCCATGTTGGTATTAGCGTAGGTGATCTCACCTCTTTGTTATATTGTTTTGTTGTGTTTGTGTTGTTAAAAAAAATTATATAGTAGAAGGAACGAGTTGTCTTGGACATAACGGGTGGCAGATATTCTGAGATTGGTGACAACATTAAGGAGTAGCAATTCAGGATTCGATAGTGTGCAGTGTGAACAAGGAACAGATGTCTGATGCATCAAGATGGATACAAGAAGGAATAAGTATGTTAAGTTTTACCATTAGTGTTGTTCCGTGCTATTAAGTAAGACCCGTGATGGGGTTTGCTACTGTTAAAAAGAGAGTCTATTAGTTTTATATTTCTCTTTAAATTGTTAAATATTCATTGGTGTCAATAATGTATATTAATCAGTTTAATTATATTTTCAGTAATACTTATGGATTTCTGTAAGTTTATGTTTCTGTAATAAGAAATTTTAAAACTCACATTTTATAACTCAAACCTTTTATGAACTTCTTTACAGATTATGAGTTGGGAGTTGGAAATGTGATACCCTGAGGAGGGTGTTACAATTAGAGCTAATTTCCCATATATGTAACCTTAAACACCTATTTGTTTGTTTCTGAGAATATGATTTGGTCCAGTTTTCATGCATTGGGAGTGTTTCACGACAAGACTCCATATATTCAAATTGCCCCGATTCAGCCTAAATCTTTGTGATTTTTCATTATAAATTCAGACTGCCCTACTTTATGACTTGAGGCAACTTTACTTCTTCGAATATGTCAGGTACCATTTTTGACCCTAACTTTTGCCTAGGTAGCTCTTTTTAAGTTTTCAACCTAGCGGCTTGCTCTAACTTTTGCCTAGGTTGCCTTTTCAGGTTTTTAACCTAGCGAGCCATTTTTTTCCTTTTTTTTTTCTCTTTTTTTAAGTATAATACATTTTGACTGCATCTGAATTTATAAGAAGTAGTAAATCTCCACTATCCATGTTTGTGAGAATCAAGGGCTCTCCCGAGAAGGCCTTTTTCACGACATAAGGTTCCTCATAGTTTGGAGCCCATTTTCCTCGATGATCCTTTTGAATAGGAATGATCTTCTTGAGTACTAGGTCTCCTTCTTAAAACTGTCGAGGACACATTTTTTTTTTGTATAGGCTTTCATCATTCTCTTCTGGTAAAGCTAGGCATGACATAGTGCAACTAATCTCTTTCCTTCAATGAGGTTTAACTGATCAAGTCAAGTTTTTGGACCCATTCAGCTTCTTTTATTCCTGCCACCATCAGCACTTTTAATGGTGGAAGTTCCACTTCAATAGGGAGTACTGCTTTCATTCCATAAACCAAAGAGAAAGGGGTTGCCCTAGTTGAAGTACAAACGGATGTGCAATAGCCATATAGTGCAAATGGTAGCATTTCATGCCAATATTTCTATGTTACAACCATCTTCAAGATAATCTTCTTGATGTTCTTGTTTGCTACCTCAATTGCCCCATTCATCTTAGGGTGATAGGGTGAGGAATTGTGGTGCTCAATTTTGAAACTGTCACACATCTCCTTCATTATCTTATTATTTAGATTAGTGGCATTGTTAGTGATAATTTTGCTTGGCAAATCGTAATGACAGATCAACCTTCTTATGACAAACCTGATCACTACACTCCGAGTCACATTAGCATAGGAAGCAGCTTCGACCCATTTTTTGAAGTAATCAATTACAACCAGAATAAAGCGATGTCCATTTGAGACATTCAGTTCAATGGGCCCTATGACATCCATTCCCCACATCGAGAATGGCCAAGGTGCTATTAAAACATTCAAAGCTACTAGTGGTGCATGAAACTTGTTAGTATATATCTGACATTTATGACACTTCTTCACATAATTGAAATAATCAATTTCCATTGTCAACCAATAGTACCCAGCTCTTAAGATATTTCTTGCTATTGCATGCCCATTTGCATAAGTTCAAAAAGAACCTTTATGAACATCTCTAATGATTTTCTCTGCCTCCGTTGCATCAACACATCTTAGCAGCACCATGTTGTGGTTCTTCTTGCAGAGCATTTTCCCATTTAGAAAGAAACCCATTACGAGTTTTATGAGGGTCCTTTTGTCATTTTCTGAAGCATTTGGAGAGTACTTTTTGCTCCTGATAAAGCATTTGATGTCGTGATACCACAGTTTTGCATTTGGCTCCACTTCTACCATTTGACAATATGCTGGTTGGTCATGACTTTCCATTTTTATAAGTGGCAAGTCCCTATCATGGCTTACTTTGAACATTGATGACAATGTGGCTAAAGCATCAACCAACTGATTATCTTATCGAGGGACTGTTAGGAATTGTGGTTACATCACGCAACGGAAAAACAAAAATTCCCACACAAGGATCCATGCGAAAAGACCATAATCCGTGTTTTTGAGTTTACCTCTTGAAGCGAGATGAAAAATAGACGACGTGAATCACCAACACCATAATAGCGACGATGTCTCTACGGTATTCACAAGAAGAGACTCACGAATGTCCAACATCTGCAAAAGGAGTCCCACGTCTCTGACATAGTGCTAGCTGCAAAGAGAAGAGAAACTTGTCACTCTCTCACTCACTATTTTTGTAGGTGCAGCTAGGGTTCTGTTATGCATGCTTAACTGCCCCCTTAACAGTACTATTTATAATAGTGACTGCCTTAAGTGAGTGTGAGTAGTAGCAGGGTTAGCTGTGTAGCCTTTGGACTCAACTGTTATGAGTTAGGACCATGATGGAATCTGAGTCCAACTTAGATTCTCATTGCTCCAATTTAGTCTGCTCTATGTGTGTGACCTTACAGGTTCTCATAATGTTGGCAGTAATATTAAAATCTCATTTTAATATTACAAGTAGTGAGCAGTATCTAGCAATATATCATTACTACCTAAGTAATAAGAATATCAGTGATTTGACATAACCTTTTTGTGATCAATGTTACCATGTAGTTTAGTCCCTTTCTCTAGATATCTAGATTGAACACAAGGCATGGAAAGTGTCACCCTCGTATAGTTCAATCTTTCGTTTCTTGATACTCGAGTAGATGTAATAATAATAAATGAGATCAATATCTCATATTGACTCATTTGAGCATGACTATCCATTTCGTAGTCTCACTCAATCAAGGGCCCCGAAGATATCACTCTTGTTATGTAAGAGCGACAAATCCCATCTAGGTCACTCACATCCCTCCACATGATTCGCGGTATGTCCAATAACTAACTTTATAATCTCTTTGTTACTTATGATGTTTGATGGCATTAAAACATACAACTCCTCATGTAGGAATCATAATGATTTCAGGACAAAGGATCACATACACCATTATCACTATGAGAATCATTTATGATACTCACGTAATGATCCATGTAGTGTTCTCATAGCGAGTCAGTCCAATACATCATTATGCTAATATGTATCCATCTGAAGACTCAATATCTTATATCCATGACCCATGAGATGTGATCATCAGTCTACATACATACTAGTCTCAATGCATTATTGTTGTCTTGATTAACAATAAAAGTTGACTAAGGACATTTAAGAATAATGTTCTATTTCTATTCAATAGGATCTCACGATCAAATCATCTACTTGATGTCCTATGGCATTAAACTTATTATTCTAAGGACTTTATTATGTTTATCATAAATAACACATAATAAATGAAATGCCTCATATATTAAATAAATAGCATAATACAATGTAAGCTAGTACGGTCAAAATAAATTGGCCTATGGGGCATACACCAACAATCTCCCACTTGCACTAGAGCCAATCAGGCATATGTCTAATGCCTAAAGATCTAGAGTGATCTTCATGCTTTTGTTGTGCAAGAGGCTTTGTTAGTGGATTTGTGATGTTATCATCTGTTTGTACTCCACATATCTTCACATCTCCTCTATCGATGATCTCACAAATGAGATGGAAGCGCCTAAGTATATGTTGAGATTGCTGATGAGATCTAGGCTCCTTAGCTTGTACAATACCTCCATTATTATCATAATAGAGGTCCACTAGATCCAAAATGTTAGGAACTACACCAAGCTCACTAATGAACTTCCTGATCTAAACAACCTCCTTTGCTGCATTAGAGATAACAATATACTTAGCCTTTGTGGTAGAATAAGTGATTGTCTCTTGTTTTAAGCTCTTCCAGCTCACAGCGTCGACATTAAGGTAATAAACAAAACTTGATTGCAATCTGGAGTTGTCCTTATCTGTCTGGAAGCTAGCATCAGTGTAACCCTTTACAACTAGCTCTTCCTCGACTCTATATACTAAGAATGAATCCTTAGTCCTTCTCAAGTACTTAAGGATGTTCTTGACAGCAGTTTAGTGACTATCACCGAGATTAGACTAGTACCTACTCATCATGCTCAAAGCATATGAGATGTCTGGTCGAGTACATAACATGACATATATGATAGATCCAATTGCAGATGCATATGGAATCTTGCTCATGCAATTCCTCTCGTCCTAGGTAGAAGAGGATTGAGCCTTAGATAGGCTTACACCATGTGATATAGGTGATAATCACATATTTTATTCATTAAGAAACCCTTATGTTTAGTCATTTACACTCTCTATATTCTTAATTGATTGAGTTTGGTATGATTTTGTGAGTTTAAGCTCAAATTGGTCCTAATTGAATATTTTCAGCATTATTGAGATTTGACATTGTTTCTGTATTTTGGCCATAACTTGAGTTCCTGATATCTGATAATCATGAATTTTACCTTGTAGGAAAGCTAGGAGGAATCTCTACAACTTTTATGAAGAGCTCAAAGTCCTACACAAATGTATAAGGGACCTAAGTTTACATGGAAGTCAGAATATGGGTTCTGTCACTAGAATCCAAACGGTGTGCACTCATAAAATCATATCTCAAGCTGTAATGATGGAAATGGGCTGAAATTTGGATAGTTGATAGTCAAGATCCAAATAAACAACTTTCATGAAGAACACGTTTTGAAAAAATGAAGTCTAATGGGTCAGTTTGAGCTTGCAAGTCGGAACAGAGGTGCTGAAGTTGGGTTTGAGCAACCTGCGGTATTTGGGTCATATCTTAGGCTGTAGGAAGCCGAATTGGACGATCCAGATATGCATGTTATAGCCAAGACAAAGATCTACATCTTTCATGAAGAGTACTTTTCATGGATCTGAAGTATAGTTGGTCGTTTTTGGCTTCCAAGTCAGACAAGAAATTTTCGTCCTCAACCACCCACTCATCCATCCACTAATCCACTCATCCACTCATCCACTAATCCACCCACTCATCCACTAATCAACTCACTCATCCACTCAACCAACCCACTCAACCACTCCACTCAACCACTTCACTCAACCACCCCACTCATCCACCCACTCCCCTTTGTCATTTGTTACCCTAGACTTCTATAAAAGGCACCATTGGTTATCATGAATAACAAGTTGTATTCTCCTTCATTTCTCTCATAGTTTCTTCTTGTTTCTTCATAGTTTCTCATAGCTTTTGTATATTTTGATGCTCCCCTTCATGGTAATGGAGGGCTAAGCTACTTTCGGTCAATTTGGGACTCTTGAAGAGATTGTGGTTTGGATTCTTGAGACCTTGGTTATGTAATGTATTTGATTTATATTTGAATTCCTCTTCTCTTCTTCTTCTTCTTCTTCTTCTTCTTCTTCTTAATCTTGAATGCATGAATGGTGATTCTGTTTATGTTTGATCTGATTTGATCTTGATTTAAGATTAAGATTTGTGATGAAACTTAGAACTGATTGGTCTAAACTAATCACATGACTGAAGATTAAGATTTGTGATGAAGCTTGGAACTGATTGATCTAAACTAATCATGTAATTGAAGAGGTTAGGTTACTGATTGGTGCCTAGGTTAATTGAATTCGGTGCTTAAATTAACATATATCTACATGAATGGTGCGATTACAGATTTGTGTTTATCACTTGTCAATTGAATTCTGGACAATTGTTTAGTGTGAATTCTGGATCTAATGTTGGGATCTCGATTAGATCCAAGTTAACCATTCAAATGTGCTTCAAGTGTTCGTTGAAAGGTTTATGATTGAATTCACCCAATCTCGGATAGATTTCTGAATTGATTGTTCTTCTAATTGTTATTTCTCTTTAAATCTTGTCACTGTGATCCTTGAACTATCAAAACCCCCCTTTTTTCTAACTTAACTTAATTTGATCAAATTGCATTTATGATCCTTGAGGACACGATCCAGTTTTGTTCACTATACTACAAGTTTAGGTAATAACTTCGGTTATAATTTTGACTGAGTTTGGCGCTCGTCAATAGGCAAGAGTCCTTTCTTAGATTCATGCATGTTAAATTGTCTTAACACTTTGTCTATATATGTACTCTGACTTAGGCCAAGCAGTCTCAGTGATTTATCTCTATAGATCCTGATACCTAAAACGTAGGTAGCTTTGCCTAAGTCCTTCATAGAAAAGCATTTCCCTAACTAAGTCTTTACAGACTGGAGGGTAGGTATGTTATTTCCAATGAGTAGTATTTCATCTACATACAATACCAGAAAGACAATTGTGCTTCCACTATTGTAGACATAAGATTCTTCCTTATTCTTGATGAAACCAAACTGCTTTATTGTATCATCAAAATGAAGATTCCAACTTTTGAAAGCTTGCTTTAATCTATAAATAGATCGTTGCAACTTGCACACTTTTCCAACATCCTGTGGAGTGGCAAGACCCTTAAGTTGTGTCATGTACACATCCTCAAGGAGATTTCTATTAAGGAAAACATTTTTAACATCCTTTTGCTAGATTTCATAATCATGGTATGCTGCAATAGCAAGCAAGATCTGAACAGATTTAAGCATCGCAACTGGGAAAAAGTCTCATTATAATCTACACCATGAATTTGCTTGAAACCTTTAGCCACCAATCGCACCTTAAAGGTATGCACATTACCATCCATGTCAGTTTTCTTTTTGAAAACCCACTTGCACCCAATGGGTTTCACCCCTTCAAGTGGGTCAACCAAGGTCCATACCTAGTTGGCATACATGGATTCCATTTCAAATCTCATGGCCTCAAGCCATTTCTCAAATTCTGGGCTAATTATGGCTTCCTGGTAAGTTACATGCTCATCTTCATCCACGAGCAATACGTCACCTTATTGAGTCATGAGAAATCCATATCTCTCTGGTTGATGACGTATCCTGTTAGACCTATGCGGGTCTTATACTACTAGAGTAGATTGTGGTTCCATAACGACTTGTGGAGGCTGCTCTATTTCCACCATTGGTTCGCTGCTACTCTATGAACTTTGAATTTCTTCAAGTTCTATTTTCCTCCTACTAGTTCCTTTGGAGATAAACTCCTTTTCTAAGAACACAGCAGTCTGTACGACAAACACTTTGCCCTCGGTAGGATTATAGAAATAGTATCCCTTGGTTTCCTTGGGATACCTTACAAAGAAGCATTTATTTGATTTAGGCCCAAGCTTATCAGAAACTTAACATGTCACATAAGCTTCGCAACCCCAAATTTTCATGAAAGACATACTAGGTCGTCTCCCAGTCCATATCTCATATAGTGTCTTTTGAACCATTTTAGATGGAACACGGTTAAGTGTGAAAGTTATTGTTAACAGAGCATGTCCCCAGAAGGAACCTGGAAGGTCTGCATGACTCATCATGGATCAGACCATGTCCAATAGGGTCTGGTTCCTCCATTCATAAACATTTTTCCATTGTGGTGTTCTTAGAGGAGTGAGTTGAGATATTATCCCACACTCTTTCAGATGATCATCAAACTGTTGGCTTAAGTATTCACCACCTCGATCTGATTGAAAGACTTTAATACTCTTGCCAAGTTGGTTTTGTACTTCATTCTTGAATTCCTTGAACTTTTCAAAGTATTTTAATTTGTGTTTCATGAGATACACAAACTCATATCTACTAAAATCATCAGTAAATGTAATGAAGTACTGAAAACCACCTCTGGCCAATGTGTTTAAGGGTCCACATACATCACTATGTATGAAACCCAAAAGATCACTAGCCCTTTCACCTTGTCCAGTGAATGGGGCTTTAGTCATCTTCCCCAATAAACAAGACTCACATATCTCATATGATTCAAAATCACATGAGTCCAAGAATCCATCGTTATAGAGTTTGGAGATCCGTTTCTCATTTGTGTGGCCCAAACGACAATACCAGAGATAAGCTGGGTTCATATCATTTGACTTGAACATCTTTGTATTTATGTTATAGGTGGGCGTTTCAAGATTGAGGACATAAAGTCCATTACTTAGTTGTGCACTACCATAAAAAATATCATTCAAATAAATAGAATAATTTTTGTCCTTTGTTATAAACGTAAAACCTTTCTTGTCTAAACAAGAAATAAAAATGATATTCCTACTAATAGCATGGACAAAATAACAGTTCTCCAACTCAATAACAAGCCCAATGGGCAAAGATAATAAATAAGTCCCTATAGCTAAAGCAACAACTTTTGCTCCATTTCCAACTCCTAGGTCAAATTCACCTTTAGCCAATGGTCTACTCATTTTTAGATCCTACACATTTACACAAATGTGAGACCCACATCTAGTATCAAATACCCATGATGTAGAAGTAGATAAATTGACTTCTATAACAAAAATACCTAAAATGGAAGTCTCACTTCCTTTCTTCTTAATCTCCTCCAGGTACCTACCACAGTTCATCTTCCAATATCCGGTCTGACCACAGTAGAAGCACACACTTTCCTTAGCCACTTCGAGCGTAGGTTTCAAGCCGAAAGTGCTAGGCTTGGATTTCTCCTTACCCTTGCCCTTCCATTTGTCCTTGGACATCTTCAATTGGTTTTTGCCCTTAGCCTTTTGGACCATCATAATGGCCTTTCCTTTTTCTTTATTAATGTTTTGCTCAGCACTTCTCAACATGCTTAGCAGCACTGGTAGAGATTTGTCAATTTCATTCATGTTGTAGTTTATGACGAATTGACTAAAACTTTTCGCCAACAATTGTAGGACTAAGTCAGTGGCTAACTCTTGGCCCAAATAGAAACCAAGCCTTTCTAGGTTTTCAATGTACCAAATCATCTTGAGCATATGAGCACCAACAGGGCTACCCTCTACCAGTTTACACTGAAAAAGTGCCTTAGAGACTTCGAATCTCTCATGCCTAGCTTGCTATTGATAGAGTTTCTTCAAGTGCATGATCATATCATAAGCATCCTTGTTCTCATGTTGTTTTTTAAGCTCAGAGTTCATGGTGGCTAGCATGAGACATCCGATGCCCAAGTTGTCATCTTGATGCCTTTTATAAGCATCCTTTTCAGCTCTAAGGGTATTTGCAGTTGGTGGCTCAAGAATGAGTTAGTCTAGAATATAAAACTTTTTTTCATGCTTGAGGACAATCCTCATATTCATGTACCATTCAAGGAAATTTATCCCAGAAAATTTGTCCTTCTCAAGGATAGATCACAATGATAAGTTATTTGAAGTATTTGATGCCATGGTAATCTATCAACAGAACATGCAAAGTAAGTATCATGCCATAACATATTTAACAAGATCTTTAATTAAATATGTCTCTCACTACATTACTAGAATCAATGACCCTCAGCATTGACTCGAAAAATCCCATCGAAAAATTTCTTAGTGGGCTAAGATCCATATTTCACCTAACTTTGAGTCAACTTTGACTGATCACTCAAAATTCAATGATTTAGGTAGGAAACTTTTTTCAATTACATCCCATGCAACTCTTGGATAGTTAAGTGAATAACACTTATTCTAATCCATTTAATGGACTAAAGCCCAACTACATGCCTCTAAGTCTTCAATCCTATTGAAATGGCCTAGTTAAGTCAGACTCAATGGTTGGCAGTTAGATATTACCTTTATCCCATCACGTCTTACTAATATAGATAAAGGTATCCTGCTTTGGTAGACCTACACTTAATCGATTCTAGCCTTGACAAGTGCCACACATTGGAAGGCATCACGCAATGACTTAATATTTACTTTGAGGGAATTTTATAATTATTATTAGATCTCACCATTTATTAAATTGTTTAACATATCATAAATATCCATGCATCTCATACATATAAAGCATATAATAAATGTGACATGGTTATGGCCCTAAACGCATTGATTCTCCCAAGCTAATGTGAGTATCAAAAGCTAAACCTAGGGAGCGAACCAGCTTCACCAAGCATCTCCCACCAACGTCCTCATTTAATGTCGTCTTCTTGCCTCCACATCAAGATTACATTATATTAAAAACTCGTTTTACGTATGAGGGAGTTAGGTGAGAAGAGAATATACAACCAGAATGTAGAGAGAAAGGCACGACACACAGACCATATTTTAAAAATAACCAAAATAGCATAAAAGAAGACTAAGGCCATAACCATACACCATGCACCACAAAGAACACATAAACATAAAACAATAATCCACTATTATCGTTATGAATCATAAAAATATATTTGAAAATCATACTTCAGAAAAGACGCTCTATGTAGAGGTAGCACGAGGGTCCCACTACCCAGTCAGCGGGCGGGGTTAGGGCATCAACACTTGAACCATTATAGTCACCAACACCTGTCCAGAAACAAGGTTTCTAGAAAGCGTGAGGACATGAACACTTCATGTCACGAGGATCCCTTAGCGTCGTTGTCTGCTATCCGAAATAAGATTTGCTTACACATCAACACTTGATGCCGCTGCTAACCAGAAACAAGGATTCTAGAACCCTTGCGTCGCTGTTCAGAACGCTGTCCAGAATGAGGTTTGCTTGACATTAACGCTTGATGCCGCCACAACTAGGTTTCCAGAACATTGTATTTATCACATACATAACAGAAAACTTTGCAAAAACATACATACATACAAAACAAATTCATTACTTCTAAAACATCATCATGGTTTCACATACAACATATCAAACATATTATGTTTTCACAAAGGATTCATACGGTTTCTGAAATAACACATTAAAGATCATATCTTTTACCAAAAACAAGTAATCATGTTATTTAAAACAACACGAAGAACAGAAAAATCGAATCATGGTTTCGCAAGTGTCTCTGATACCACTGTTGGGAATTACAGATACATCACGCAGCAAAAAAACAAAAATTTCCACCCAAAGATCCATGCGAAATGACCATAATCCATGTTTTTGAGTTTACCTCTTGATCCGAGATGAAAAACAGACAAAGTGAATCACCAACACCGTAATAGTGATGATGTCTCTATTGTATCCATAGGAATAGACTCACGAATGTCCAATGTTAGCAAAAGGAGTCCCACGTCTCTACTATAGTGCTAGCTGCGAAGAGAAGAGAAACCTGTCACTTTCTCACTCACTATTTTTGTAGCTGTGGCTAGGGTTCTATTATGCATGCTTAACAGCACCCTTAATAGTACTATTTATAATAGTGACTGCCTTAAGTGAGTGTGAGTAGTAGCAAGGTTAGTTGTATAGCCTTTGGACTCATCTGTTTTGAGTTAGGCCCATGATGGAATCTGAGTCCAACTTAGATTCTCATTGCTCCAATTTAATCTACTCTATATGTCTGACCCTGCAGGTTCTCATGACGTTGGATAAAATCCCATTTTAATATTACAAGCAGTGAGCAGTATCTAGCAACACATCATTACTACATAAGTAATAAGAATGTTAGTGATTTGACATAACATTTCCGTGATCAATGGTACTGTGCAGTTTAGTCCTTTTGTCCATATATCTAGATTGAACACAAGGCTTGAAACGTGTCACCCTTGTATAGTTCAATCTTCCATTTCCTAATACTCGAGTAGACGTAGTAATAACAAATGAGATCAATATCTCATATTGACTCATTTGAGCATGGTCATACATTTTGTAGTCTCACTCAATCAAGGCCCCCGAAGATATCACTCCTGTTATGTAGGAGGGATACATCTCGTCTTGGTCACTCACATCCCTCTATATGATTCGTGGTATATCCAATAACCAACTTTATAATCACATTGATGCAGATGACGTTTGATGGCATTAAAACATATAGGAACATGATAGAATATGACTTCATCAAGTTGTTCAATCAATTCCTTAATGTAAGCATGATAAGGGATTAACTTGGCATCTCGAGTTTCCTATTCTCCCTTTAGCTGATCAATGACAAAGGCAAAGTCCCTGTATACCTCAAGAACTTTTGCCTTTGATTTTATCGCTTCTTGAATTCCCATGGCACATGTAACACCCCAAAATTTAATAACCACGACACAATCATCATTATGCCATAGTCATTAATTTTAGGTTTGCTACTGTTCAACAACAAGTTTCTAAATTTAAACATTATGCATATATATATATAAAATACGAGCCTCGATATGAAATATATTTATATTTACTCGAATCCAAAACATAACATCAGCTTAAATGAAGATACATTTCCATAATCCATGCATAAAAGTAATGTACACTAATATTAAACATAAGTTTACATAGAATAACTACTATATGAAAGTTCGACCTTTCCCAAAAGTCAAACACCTGAAGAGAAGGGTCCTGCACTTGATCCTCCCCCAAGTTTCCAACAGATGAGCCTCCCTCTTGAGACACGTCATGATGGGTAGAAGCCTAAATAGGCGATATATAACATCCCGGGACTGCCTGCAGGATTGACGAGTGTCTCCACAAACCAACACGGGTCTTTTCAGCATGCTTTGTTCTCACTCACACGCATCCTAGGAAACTTCCCAGGAGGTCACCCATCTCACAATTGCTCCAGGTTAAGCACGCTTAACCATGGAGTTCTTATGTTCTAGGCTCCCGAAAAGAAATTGCAACTTGTTCATATGGCTACGCCTAATCAATTCCTTTAAGTCATCCTCAACTATGCAGTCCCATACCTGCACAGTCTCTGAATCCCTCTCATTCCGATGCGTATTCAGTTCATTCATGGGACCCTTCGCCTAGAAGCCTGCCAGGAGCCGCTCCTTGTACGTGCTTCTCTTACACCGGCGTCCACTCCCCGCCCTCGTCGGCCCCGGGACACCACATGCCCACCAACTTCCGCTTGGTTCGTCCCCGAACCACACCGTACTGGGAGAGGTCCCGTCTCTGATACCATTTGTAACATCCCGGGACTGCCTGCAAGATTGACGAGTGTCTCCACAAACCAACACGGGTCTTTTCAGCGTGCTTTGTCCTCACTCACACGCATCCTAGGAAACTTCCCAGGAGGTCACCCATCCCACAATTGCTCTAGGTCAAGCATGCTTAACCATGGAGTTCTTATGTTCTAGGCTCCCGAAAAGAAGTTGCAACTTGTTGATATGGCTACGCCTAATTAATTTCTTTAAGCCATCCTCAACTATGTAGTCTCATACCTGCATAGTCTCTGAATCCCTCTCATTCTGGTGCGTATTCAGTTCATTCATGGGACCCTTCGCCTAGAAGCCTGGCAGGAGCCACTCATTGTACGTGCTTCTCTTACACCGGCATCCATTCCCCGCCCTCGTCGGCCCTAGGACACCACACGATACAATCGAAACCTCTCTAGGAAAGAGATGACGATCATTCCACAACTCCCCAGTGGGTATAGGGAACTCCATATGCATAAAAGTATAAAGGATGCTCGTGACAACCCCATGGTAAATGCCACTCTGAATTAGGGTCACATCCCCTATATATACAAAAAGCTTCGCATCTTGGTTGGAATGTCAGGCATCAATGCCCCCGTGAAACTGTATCCACATGCGACTGAAGAAAGTTTGTCTAGATGCCATCACAAAGAGACAAAAGTCGACCTTTAACTAAACTAAGCAAATCCAACTCGCTCTCTTCACAGTTTATCCAAACATAAGCATAAAACAGAGTAATATAACAAAGATGTGAGAACTCCTACACTAATACCATCATGGTAGTAAAGAGACATGACAACGCAAGTCACCCACATAGCATAGCAGGAATAATAATCAGCATCAATATTCAAATAGTAAACAACTTAACAATTCTAGGCAGTTATAACATCAATAAATTAACAATTCCATCAGCATATGAATAAATAAATAGATAGATGCCAAATGATATGTTGACTCACTATGCACGTGCATATGGTACCAAAATCCAACATTCGATACTACAAATCCTACTCCATGGAGCTAGACACAAACATCGGAGAGAATGATCAAGGAGACATGTCAATATCTCGTCAGCCATAAAATAAAGTGCTTTCCAGAAAAATTAATCATTTGCGCAACAAGGCTTTATACAGCGGCATTCTCACAGGATCACGATATAGGATAGTGTCTTGGTCCAGATCGTCGGTGCACTTGCATCAGTCTATCCCATGGCCCAGAGGAGCTACCATTTGTCCATAAGTGAGACAGCTACACCCCGACGCCCCCAAGGTCAACAATATGACTTACACTAGTCCATTCGCATCTGCACTAAGATGTGATTCAACTCTTAGGCCAGTGGCCTTTTAACAGTCATCAACTGAGCAATTGTTCAATGCATGTTGACACAATGCATACTATTTCATGTAATCACTGATAATATGATTTCTTCACAATTCATTGCCACAAAAGGTTTCAATCCACATTAATCAATTCTTAGTCCCACATATAGACCTACCAAAACACATCATCAAGTTTTCAAGAATAATACATAGGTGTTACAATTCAACCCGAAGTTACATTTCCATTTCAAGACTTTTATCACTAAGCCTTTCTAGAGGAATTCTCTTGTAATTCTCATTCAATCTTTATTTCTCTTAATTAGCCAAGTTCTTTGCTTTAATTAATTATGCTTATTGAGTAAATTAATCCAAGGTTCACTAAACCTCATACACTCTTGTTCTTTCCTTAAGTATGAACTCACCCTAGGTCATCAAGTGACTTTCTTTCTTGCATTCCTCCCATATTATGAATCCGTATTATTTTTATGTTACCTAATCACCTAAGCCTTAGCTTGATACATAAATTTCTAGCCAACAAGGCCCTTGAGGCCATGACCTCCCAATGGCATGAATCCAACCAATTTTTCCACCACATTGTTAGTTACTTCCATTTAATTGCCTAAGTTTCCGAGGTTACTCACAATTTTAAGTCTTGAATCCCAAAAATACTTTAGAGGCCGTGAGCCTCCCAAATGGGGTAAGAACCCAAAGTTTTCCATTACATTAATTTTCTCTTTAACCCATAGTCATCTAAGTTCCAATTTTTACAAAATTAAATCTTGATCAATCAAAACATGGCCTCTTAGTCGTGAATCCAAAGGGGTAGAGAACCCTAAAATCATTGGATTCAAAATTCATTTTTTATTCTATCATTCTAATTCCTCAATCAATTCATTTTCAACCTAAACTCCTAAGTTCCAATACTCCACAATTTTTAGTCATTTGTTCCCCATTTTACCACCACTTGGCCAAAACCCTCACCAAAGGTCTCTAGACCCAAGATTTCCGCCAACTCATCAAGTGATTACTTGA
Organism: Ormosia emarginata; assembly: GCA_029884605.1. NCBI lineage: Eukaryota > Viridiplantae > Streptophyta > Magnoliopsida > Fabales > Fabaceae > Ormosia > Ormosia emarginata. Next base: position 10,150,988 of record JAQQTP010000074.1, read on the forward strand.
GTTCTGTTTTAGTACAAGGTTTGATCTCAAATCATCATTTTAATTCCTCAATCGATTCATTTTTATCCTAAGCTCTTAAATTCCAAATCACCATTAATTTAGTCATAAGTTTTTCATTTCTCCTTTCCATGGCTGTGACACTCAATAGAGGTCTCTAGTTCCAACATTTTCACTAACTCATCAATCAATTGCTTAAGCTCCATTTTAACACAAGGTTTGGTTCTTGATTCATCAATTAGGGTCATAAGGCTATGAATTACTCTTCAACATAGACAAAGATTCCTTATCTTCCACACATTATTCCAAGCACATAAAATATCACAAATAATCAACAACACATAATAATGCAATATTAAACAACAACATCATACAAAACACATAATCACCATTCACCAAAAATCAAACAAGTCAAATGGAGAGATCCACACATGGACTCCCCATTCTCAACCAAGATTCGTCCCCCACCACCATGAGTGGTTGATGAGGATATTCTCCCTCTTACCTATGGAAGACAACTCAAGAAAGCAAGCCTATTGGTCCCTTCCTTGAAATTTCATCCAAAATCTCCAAGAAACCCTAGGATGATCAAACTTGTAGAATCAACAACCAAAGGTTAAAAAGATGAATCCTTGGTCACAAGGGTGGCCAAAGAACACGAAAAAGAGAAGAGAAAATAGAAAAAGTCATGAACTTTACCTTGAAGCTTCAAAGCTTAGAGCTTTAATGGTGGATGATGGAAATGGAAGATTTAGGTGGTGACCACCAAAGAGAAGGATCTTAAAATAATGAAAGGAATCTAGAAATGAGATTGATTGAAATTTTTGTAATGGTGGAGGTGAAGAGTGGTGTGGTGCCGTGGAGGGAGAGGAAGAGAAGAAAAGAGAATGGCTTGAAGGAAAATGAGAGAAGAGAGAAAGTAGAGAGAGAAAGTGGAGAGAGAAAGTGTCTTGGAAATTTTTGAAAGTAAAAATGAAGGTGATTTGTCATGGAAACAAGAGAGAGAGAAGGGAAATAACTTTTTGCATGTATTGGGAAATTTCTAGGAAGTTTCCTTAAGGAGTTTTTTTATTAAATTAATCATTCTTTTGAAATAAAGTTGATGCGTGTGACATAAAGTGGATTTCCTTTAGATAAGGTGATAAGATTTCTACTACAAGCTATTATCCAATGGACAAATGATACAGTTAGTAAAACCAGTATTTATTGTCCAATGGATAATAAAGCATACAACAATTTTACTTATCATATAAAATCTTGAAAAATGTAAAACCTCGCAACCTGTGTTCAGTGTAGGGTTGAGTAAGATCCTCCAATACCGTTTTCACAGTTCAAGGCTCTCGAGGAAAATATCTCATTTCTCCAGCTCCGCTCAGTGCGCACGCAAAATGAAAAATAATATTAAAATATTCTACGTTCTCAGAAAAATTCACAAAAATCACAAATATTAAGAAATGAGTATTTATGATAAAATAAGCAATTTTCGGGGTGTTACAACACATGCTTCATACTCAGCTACATTGTTTGTACAGTCAAAGCGCAGTCTAGCAGTGATTAGAATGAAATTATTTTTAAGGGAAATCAATATGGCTCTAATTCCATACCCTAGTGAATTAGAAGCTTCGTCAAACAACAAAGTCTATTTTTCTTTTTTCAACAACTTTTCTTCTCCAAATAAAGCCATTATATCTTTATCAAAGAATTCACACTGCATAGACCCATAATCCTCCACAGGTTGGCTGGCCAAGAATTTCGCAAGAGTGCTGCCTTTTACTACTTTTTAGGTGACATAGATAACGTCATATTCTGATAGCAAAACTTGCCAACGTGCAATCCTCCTAGTGAGAGCAGACTTTTCAAAGATATACTTGATTAGGTCTATTTTGGACACTAACCAAGTGGTGTAATACAACATGTACTGCATCATTGATGGGTCGTCCATGCTAAGGCACAACACGTGCTCTCTAACATTAGCCTCATAGTTGGTAAACTTTTTACTCAAGTAATAGATGATATGTTCCTTTCTACCAGTTTTATCGTGTTGCCTGTAATGCCCCTTTTTCTAGGAGAAGAAGGAACGTCGCACCATAATATATAAAACACTTGCGGAAAAGTAATAATTATTTTAAACCTCTTAAACCCCTAAGACTGACGAGAAGGGACCATAGCAGGGTCCTCCTCATCCGATGAAATTGTCATCGAAGCGATCGAATTTCGAGCAGTGGAGAGGAAAGAGTCCTCTTGTGGGGTGTAATAGAGGTCATCCTAGAGATCTCTAACAAGCAAGTAAAATTCTAAATGAACAAAAGATATGAAATCAAAAGCAGGTGGGTCATAGCGACCCCAGGCTAAAGACACAGTCAGCTCCCCATGATAGATGCAATGGTCCGTGCTCAAATTTATATGCCAGCAGTCAGGTCCTCTATGAAAGGTCATCATAGCATACCCCAGAAATCGATGCGAATACGAAGACATCTTCAATCAGCACTAGTCGTAATCGGGCCAAAAGCCAAGAAACTTGGGCGCCTCCTTTTCTTCCTCGTGAACGTCTTCTCAGAAGCACACAATTTAAAACAGAAGTATTGATATACAGAAAAGAGATGAGATACCCAGCTTTCATTACCACTACGACAGTAAGAAAACAGAATGGCGCTGGACGCCCACATAACATTACAACACTTACAGTTATCGACAGTAATAATCAAGTAAGCGATAAAAGAGAAATAACAGCAGAATCTCAGGCAGTGATCAGTTTATTGAATCAGATAATTATATTGACAGTAAAGGCAGATAATTCAATAGTTATAAATACTCATGCTCAATGAAATATGAGACTGACAATGGACAGTGCACAATGCATTATGGTACCAAAAATCCTACTCCATGGAGCTAGACATCAACATTTTAGAGAGAATGATTAAGGAGTCATGCCAGTATCTCGTTAGTCTTAAAAATAAAGTGCTTCATCTCATAAAAATATTTGCGCAATATGGCTTATACATTGCACCTCAACAGTTGATCGCGATATTGGACAGCGTCTCGGTCCGGATCGTCGGTGTGTTTGCATCGGTCTATCCCACGGCCTCAGTGGAGCTACCATTGCCTATTGTGAGACACTCGTACCCCGACGCCCCCAAGATCAACCACTATGACCCTACACTTAGTCTACTCTCACCCGCACTTAGGTGTTATTCAATCTCCTATGCATACATCGCCTTTCTCAATAAAGTCCAACGGACATCACATATGCATGACGACTCAATTTACATCATGTAAGTGTATCAATGACATGTTCCTCATAAACAATGCAACACATGTATATTCATCAACAAGTATTTCTCATGGGACATGTCATAATGGCATATAAACAATTTTCAACTATATCATCAAGTATAATTCAATAAGTACTTAGTCCCACACATGGACTCACAAGATCATATATTCCATCCTCAATATCAACGATTTCTATATACATGGTTCAACGCATATCACAATTCCATATTATGGATCCTACATTTTTAATGACCTAAGTCTTGATCAATTATGAGATTTTTGGGCTAATAAACCAATCAAAAGCTATGGCCTCCCAAGACCATTACTAACTAAATTTCTTCCATTTTAAGCATCAACCTTTAATGTCCAATTACATAGGTTTTATTATTAACAAATTTAATTCAAACCCTTAATAATTAGGGCCAAAACCATGGCCTCTGAAGAGAGTAGAGAACCCTCAAAATTTCATTTCATGCATTAATCATTTTATACCTAATCACATAAGTTTTATTTTACACCAATCAATTCTAACCCTAAAAGTTCATGGCCAAGACCATGGCCTCCTAATGGCGTAGTAACCCTCAAAATTTTCCATTTATTAACTGTAACATTATCAAATATTCCAACATCCCTAATGCATTCTAAATCACTAATCAATCATTAATTTCAATCAAGAAAACATAGATATAAAAAATCATCAAACAAAGTGAACACCCAATATGGATTTCTCCATAAACAATCACTCAAAGGTCTTCTCACCACCAATAATGGTTGAAGTAAGTAAATCTTCCTCTTACCTAAAGGAAGAACACGAAAATGGCCACCTTGGTGCTTCTTGGTGGATTCGATTTTTGGCTCCAAAAACCCTAGAAATTAAAACACAAAGAATCAATAACCAAGTCTTGAAAAATATGAATCCTTGGTCACCAATGTGACCAAGGAACACAAAATGAAGAGAAGGAAAAGGAAAAATAGAAGTTTTACCTTAAAGCTTCAAGCTTTGTTCTTGGAAGACAATGGTGAAGATGATGGATTTTGAAGAAAATCTTCAAATAGGAAGTGTAGAGGATGATGAGAGGAATGTAGAAATGGTGTTGGTGAAGTGAGAAAATGAAGAGAAATGGTCACACTTGGGGCTGCAAAACTGTGAGGGAAGAAGGAAGAAGAAGAGATAAGTTAGAGAGAAATGGAGATGAAACTTGAAGAGAGAGAAAGTGATAGATGAAATGAATGATATTTTAGTGAAATGTGATAAGTATGGAAGAAAAAATTTCCTTCCCTTGGGCCTTCATTGTCGCGGCAACAAGAGAGAGAGGAAAGGGTTGAGTGGCTTCTTCAACAAGTTTGGGGCAATTTAGTCATTTGTGGGTCAAAGCTTCCATGAGAAGCTTTGATTAAAATACTATATTTTTGAATTAAAGTGGATTTGATTAGACATAAAGTGGATTACATTAGGATAATATGATAGGATTTTTAATACAGGATATTATCCAATGGACAATTATTACAGTTGACAGAAATCAATATTAATTGTCCGACGGATAATAAATTAAACAATGATTATTATTTTATCTGATAAAATTCTCAACAAACGTAAAATCTCATAAACTATGTCCGGCCTTGGGTTTAGTAAGATCCCCTATCGACGTTTTCACAGATCAAGATTCTTGGGAAAAATATTGCATTTCCCCGGCTTTGCTCAGTTTACACGTAAAAAAAGAAATATTATTAAAATATTTCACGTTCTTAGAAAAATTCACAAAAATTACAAATATTAGAAAATGACTATTTATCATAAAATTATAATTTTTCAGGGTGTTACATTGCCCTAGTACACAACCCATGGATTCATCCAACAGGATCAAGTACATGATGAGAGGCCTTCCTAGCACTGGAGGTACCAAAACTGAGGGTTCTTGCAGATACAACTTGATCTTCTCAAATGCTATTTAACAATCTTTGTTATATTCTACTGTCTGGTTTTTACGCAACAACTTGAAAATTAGTTCACGCGTCGTAGTCTGCTGGGATATAAATCTAGTAATATAGTTCACCCTCCACGAAAACCTATGAACTTCTTTTTCAATGTGAGGAGCTGACATCTCTATGATTGCTCTAGCTTTTTTCGGATCAACTTTTATCCCCCCAAAAGCTTGCCTGATTTTACACCAAAAGTGCATTTAGGAGGATTCGGTCTGAGTATGAACTTTATCAACTGTTCAAATAGCTTTTGCAAATTAACAACATGATTTTCTTCTGTTCTAGAATTTACAATCATGTCATCCATGTAAACTTCTATTTCTTTGTGCATCATTTCATGGAACAATGTCACTATTGCCCTTTGATAAGTTGCTCCAGCATTTTTCAACCCAAACGACATCACTTTGTAGCAAAAGTTTCCCACAGGGTAATGAATGTGGTTTTCTTCGTGTCTTCAGGTGTCATCTTGATTTGATTATATCCCAAAAAACCATCTATGAAGGAGAAAAATGAATGTTGAGCAGTGTTGTCTACCAAAACATCAATGTGAGGTAAATGAAAGTTGTCTTTAGGGCTAGCCCTATTCAAATCTCTATAGTCAACGCACATTCGTACTTTCCCATATTTCTTCTGGAAGGGAACGATGTTGGCGACCCATTGAGGGTACTTTGCAACAATGAGGAAACCTTTATCAAACTGCCTTTTAACCTCTTCTATAATTTTTAGTGACATCTCTAGCTTCATTCGTCTCAACTTTTGCTTGACGAGAGGATATTCTGGTTTTAATGGCAATTTATGCTCCACTATGTAGCATTTACCCCAAGCATGTCTTGGTATGACCATGCAAAAATGTCGCAATAATCAAATAAGAGCTTAACCAACTTGCTTCGCTCATCTTCTTTCATAGAAGTGTCAATTTTAACTTCTTTTTTATCGTCCTCCATCCCCAAATTAGTCACTTCAGTTGACTCTTCATGGGGTTGAATATCTTTGGCCTCTTGTTCTATTAATCTCATTAGCTTAGAAGAAGGTTCCTAATTGTCATCATTATCCTCATCAACATGATTAACGGGATGGTCAAAATCATATAATGGGGTCATAACACTGTCATTTTCAAGAGAGTCACTTTCAGATTTACATTTATTAATGTTAACACAAGTAAAAAAAAAAGTAATGAGTAAAGGTTAATGTAATGGTTGGGCAAAAAATAAAAAAAAATAGGATAATTTAAAAATGCATTTATTGATAGTAAATATTGAAATGGAAACACGTGAGCCCATTTTTACAACATATTTTCCTAAAACCTTAGGCAGAGTTATAGGATTAGTATTACAAAATTACTTTGAAAAAGTTTCAAAGGCCATGGGAAAATCAATGATCTCCCAATTGTCGAGTTCTGCATCTGGGGAACAAGGGTACACCAGATTGACACCATAATCAATGGGTTGATCATCATTAATAGCGATCACTTGGTTTAGAAACACCAATCTTGCACTTTGGAAGCTCTGTCGGATGTCACAAATAGGGATCCCCTCAACTTTAGGCTCCCGATTTTCTAACCGAGCTAACCTCTTCTCCCTTTTCTCTTCTATGACCTTTCTCTTGTCAACTTTAGTGGGTTTATATCCTAACTTGAACCTATTTTTGTTTTCACAAGATTGCAGAAACTTCGCAATGCCTTGCTCGTTCATTCCCAGTCCATTTCCACATTGATGTCCTCTTTCAAGCATGACCTTAGCCATCATTATGGATGCACTAGATGGTTGTGGTTTTAGAATTTGAGCTCTTTCCTTCACATAAATAACATTGGCAATTTCGAATGCGTGGAATGTTGTTCCAAGAGCTTCTTCTGCGACTTTAATGTAAGGGGTTGATGGTGGCTTACTCACCAACATGTCTTCCTCACCCGAGACGATCACCAACCTATTACCAACTATGAACTTCACTTCTACTGCAACGTGGATGGTATGACTCTAGCAGAATGAATCCAAGGTCCTTCTAAGAGAAAACTCTAAGTTGGCATGATGTCTATCACTTGCAAAAGTATATGAAAAGTAGTAGGTCCAATCTGAACTGGGATCTCAATTTCTCTTATCACTTCTCTTCGGGTCCCATCAAAAGCCCTCATGATCATTGTACTTGGTTTCATGTAAGTCCCATCAAAAGGTAACTTAAAGAGAGTTGATTTTGGCACATTTAAATAGGAACCATTGTCAATGAGCACTCTAGCCATTATATGCACTTGGCATTTGACGGAAATGTGTTGTGCCTTGTTGTGTCCCATTCCTTCAGCAAGTATCTCATCATAAGTGAAAGTGACATAATTGTCAGTAGTAATGTTGCTAATAATACTGCCTAACTTGTTAACTGTGACGTCATGAGAAACATGGGCTTGATTCAGTATCTTCATCATCACTTTTCTATGCGGCTCAAAATTCATCAATAAGGACAAGAGCGATTTCCTTGCAAGGGTGCGATTTAACTGATCTACTACCTTATACTCACTTTGCTTGATAAACTTCAAGAACTCACAAGCTTCTTCATCAGGTAGCTCCTTTTTGTACTCCTTTGACTTTGTCAACCCTTCTTTTTCTTTCACCTCATTTCCAATGGAAGCTTCTCCTATCTGTTTTTCCCTTGGCGGTTCTCTTTTCTTCTTCTTATTGCTCCTTTCGCAGCTCCTCAAGAGTGTAAATGCGACCACTTCGTATTATCCTCCTGATCCTTGATATATTAGTGATAATAGAGGTCAAACAAGATGAAACTTTTGACTGATTGTTTGTGGGATTGCTTCCAAGGACTTGCACATCATAGTTCCATGGTACTGCTCAAGTGTCCTTGAAAGGAAAAGGACTGGGAACTTGAATGGTGATGGGCTTGGGGCCACATGAAGGTGGCGAAGGTGCAATTGCAATGTAATAGATAACCAATGGCTTGATAACCAGATGTGTAATGGAAGAGACTTAAGAATTTATAGCTTCTTGACCTTCTTGAGGTTGGGGAGTGGCGTACTCATCAACCACGTTTATGCCACCTTTGTTACACAGATGACTTATTTGCACCTGTTGCATATCCATTAGATTCTGGAGGATATGCCTAAATTCGTCACATTCTTTAATAGAATGCCCCACATTCCCATGGATATTACACATTATTTTATCATTATTCCCCCTTTTCATTTCAACCTAAGCTTGTATCATCCGAAATTCACAGAGTCTTTAAAAATAACTTTCATGGGGGTTTTGACATATGCCGCTCATCTTATGAGCTGTTGGGCAAAGAACTTCTCTATAGCATTGACTCTAATATTTTTATGATTTGGTAAAGGATTGTGGCCCACATTATGAGTATTTGGCTTGAAGTTCAATCACTTGGCATCAATTAGGTCTTATACTTTAAACTTTAGTGCTTTGCAATTCTTTGTGGAATGGCCTGCGACCCCTGCATGGTAATCGTACTTGGCGTTTAGGTCAAAACCTTTAGGGTATGGGGGTTTTACTGGCTTCATCGGGCATAGAGCTAGGAAATAGTTATGGATGAGCTAGGGTAGTAACTTGGTGTAGGTAATAGGGATTGGGTCGAAATGAACAAACTTCCTTTCTTAGTTATTTGGTGGTCTTTTTTTGTTTGTGTTTGGGTTTTGGGTCTATAGTTGAGCTGGTTGAGGCAGTAAGGTATGGGGTGTTTCGTATTGAATAGAGGATGATGTACGGTAAGGCATTATTGGGTATTGAGGCTGAGGATAAGGAACTTGTGAAGTAGTGGCAACATACAGGTAGTAAGGTTGGGGATTTGGAGTTGGTGAAATAGTGGGAAAATGTAACACCCTTAACAACATGTTAGGCTTGTATATAGCTACAGAGGTAACATAATGATAGTTTAACATGCTCGTTAAATTTTGTGACAATCTGAGCTCATTTAGGCATTGCTGTAATACAAAAAAGTGAAAAGTAGCCTAAAATGACTCAGATATTAGCATAAATGGCTTAGCTAATGAAAATAAATGTAGAGAATTTATTTCTAAGTCACAAATGTGTGGAATGTGATACGGTTAATTTTTTAGAGTTAACTGAGGTCATTTGGTATTTTCAAGTACACTGGGAGTGTGCTTTAATATTGGATTGACTTGTCGCAGATATGAAAACTTATGAAAAAGGTGAAATAAGTATTGAGATAAATCTTAGGATTTATTTTAATGCCTATGGAAGTTAGGAAAATTGATTTAGAGAAATCTAAGTGTTCTTAATAGATATGAAGTTGAGCAAAAGGATCAAAATGCCCCTAGTGCTCATCTTTAAAGTGAAATTTTATTTCACTTTCCTTTCCTCTCTCTCATGAACAGAAGAACAAAGCAAGAGGGGATGAAAATAGAGAAAAGGGAAGGCCGAGGTGTGATCTTCATCTTCAAGAGGTAGGGGTGTTTGCTATCTTGTTCCTCTATCTTCTATTTCTCTTCTTCATGCTTGTTGCTTGTGGGTTTAGAATAGAAAATGGGTTTGGATAAGATTCTTTGAGTTTGAGTTAAAGGAACTCTTAGGAATCTAGAAATAGGTTTGTTTTTTAGTTGAGTTATGCATGATTTATTGTTTGAGCCATAATTGTATCCATGAATCTACTTAGGTTGAGAGTTGTAAAATGGGTATGAGAGCTTAGGTTTTGGTTCCAAGAATCATGCTTGTTTGGTTTGAGATTATAAATATGGTGTATTTGATGTTTAGAGGTGTTTGAGGATTATTTTTATGAGTGAAAACCCTTTGCAATAATTAAAAAGAGTCAAGGATGGAGAGTGTTCTTGAATTTTTTGGGAAACCTAAAAAATTCATGGGGAGCCGTGGCACTTCCCCATACAGAGTTGCGACACCTATTTAGACCTTTTGTGTACTGTAAGTGCACGGGTCGTTCAAGTAATAAAAAATGATGAGTAAGATATTGTTCCTATAAGGATAAGTTTATTTCCAATGCTAAGTATTAACCAATAGTTTAAGTAATTTTATTCAAGAACATAAAAATAAGGAAAAAAAAAAGGATATAAACTAAAGACTAGGAAAGCAATAAAGATAATGGCTAGAGTTTAGGGAATCCTTCTTCACATCCTACTTCAATCAATGATATGCAATCTTCTTCATCTATATGAATGCACTGATTGGGTTAGCTTGAGAATTTACTTTAGTTTAAATCCTATGTCTAAGTCAGCTAACCCTAGCTTCCTTCACTTAACTCATTATGCGTCCATGAAAATCAGATTGAAATTCACTAATGAATGATCTATTCTCAAACACACGCTATGCAAAGCTAAGAGGTATATTTCTATCCCATAAGTGAATTAACTTATCCCCGCCATGAGAATGAAGTCGAACATGCATCAACCATACCTACGATCTCAAATCCAAATTCCTATGTCTAGGCTTATCAGATTTTAACAAATCACTTAAATGTTAATCAGGCACTCAAGAGCATTTAAATAGAATATGATTGAACAAAACCAAGCATACATATAAACTCAGAGAAGAGACAAAATCATTAATATAATAAAAGGATTCAAAGAGTTCCCTAAATATAACTTTGGCCAAATATTGAACACAAAAATATACATCCAAAATACATGCTCAAGATAAAGGAAGGAAAGAAAGCAAAAGAAGAAGGAGAAAGCTCATGGATTTAGTCTTTGAAGCTTGAATCTTCCTCCAAGAGGAAGATGACCTCCATCCTTGGCTCTCTAAGCCTTCTTTCCACCTCTAAATGAAGACCCAGTCGCGCGTCTCTAACCCTAGGATGGTAGAAAACCTAAACTAAGAAAAAGCCCTTTTAGAAAACTAATGAAAATGTATTTATAGGCTCAGCTCCGTGCATCACGCCGTGGCATTACACAAGTGGCATCGTGGCACGCGTTGAAATTAGGGCACAATGCCGCATCGTTCACTCCTCTTGCGCCGCGGCATACTAGCCTCGGGTACCAAACTGAGCAATAGAGCTGAGATCAGAGTACCGTAACGTGCTTCTCCTTGCGTCACGGCATGCTCTGTTGGAATGCACCTTGGGCTTTCTCTTTCAATACTAGGTCGTAGCTTACTTCAATTCATCTCTTTTGAGTCTTTCGTGCATTTGAGAAATCACCAAATTCAGTACAAGTGTAAATCTACTTAATTCAACAAATAATAGGAAAGAGTATCACAAAAGCATAAAGAAAGATATCAAAATAGAATTTGACTAATATAAGCCCAAATCCTTCCAAATATGCATAACAACAAGGACTAAGCTATCAAAAGAGCATAAATATAGGGTATAAATAACTACACATAGTGAAGTTATCAACACCCAACTCTCTGCAACTCAGGAAATGCCACCTGAGAGCAAGGAGTTACGACACAAATGGAGGGGAGCCGTAACACAACCTAGAAAATGGCCCAAACTTGCTTCCTTGTGTAGTTTTTGCTATGGAATGTATGATGTTTTGGCATGAGGTGACATAATGAGATACACTCATGCTTGATTGATGAGATGGTAATGTGGCGAATATGAATACTCATGATAAGAAAACACTAGTTGCTTCCTTAGTGGTTGAGTTTGAGCTTGAATGGTATGTGAGCCATGTGTTGCTTTCTTTTTGGCTAAGGTTGAACTAGGATCTTGTGATAAAAGTGTGTTGGTTCCTTTTTGTGATAGAGTTGAGCCATGTGTGATTGTCTAGGTGCATAAAGTGTTCCTTCATGAGTAAAGTTGAAGTAGAATGCATGTGTGCAACAATTGTTCTCTTAATTACTCAGATTGGGTAATAGGGAGTACTAGGAACATGATCTTGCCCCTTTGTGTGTTAAGGGTGAGTAGGGTGGAGTGTTTGCTAGTTTCCTTTTTCACTTGGTTGTGTGAACCTTGTGATGTTCTTAAGTAACTAGAACCTTGTTCAACATGAGGTTGACTGTGGAATCACTTGTGAAGTGATGGTGTGAGGTTCTAGATACAAGAGTATTAGTGTTGAGACACTAATAAGGGTATTCCTTGGAGAGGACAACCCCCTAGTATAAATGGATATCTGAGAAAAACCTTATGCATTCAAAGTGTGGTGGACTGCTATAGGGTATAGTGTTGAGAACCTTAAGCATACAAAGGTTGTGAAATGCTATAGGTTAATTATCTAGGACCTTGAGTAGCATGTGGTTGCATTTGATATCACTTGTGAAGTGATGAGGCAAGATTCAAGGTATAAGTAAGCTAAGTTTACTTGGCTAGTTTATACTCTTTCATTTGGTTAGGATGAATGTTTTCTTTGCTACCGCAAGTACACAGGTCGTACAAGTAATATAGTAAAAAGTAGGATATCATTCCCACGAGGAGTATATTAATCTCTAAAGCCAAATATTAAAGATATTGATTAGAGAATAGGGAATCCTTATTCACACTCTACTTCAATTAATGATATACAACCCTCAAAAGCAACAAAAATGAGACGAGATTTGCCAGCTTGAAAAACTAACTTAGTTAAAAGTCTATGTCTAGGTCATTCAACTATGCTTCATTTACCTAGTTAACTATGTTTTCATGAGATCTAGTGCAAACTCCACTCATTATGAACGATTCTCAACAAAAGCTATGCATGACCAATAGGCATATGTCTATCTCATTAGCTAATTAACTTATTCCACCATTAGAATGAAACTAAACATGCATTAACCATATCTATGATCTCAAACCTAAATTCCTATGTCTAGTTCAATAGATTTAATCTAATCACATTAAATGTTGGCCAAATACTCAAGAGCTTTAAGAGAAATATGATTAAACAAACCCAAATCATCTATATTAACTCAAAGGATTACAAAATCATTAATATTCAAAGAAAGATCCAAAGAAATCCATATACACAACTTAGCTACTCATGATATACGAAAATCTAGCACAAATCATCAATGTCATGATAATAGAAGAGAAGAAGTAAAAGGAATAAGAGAAGGAAGCTTAATTGGATGATCTTTGATGCTTGAATCTTCTTTCTTGAAGAAGAAGGCCTCCAACTTTGGTCCCTTAAGCTTCTTTTCAACTTCAAGTACAAACCCTAGCAGTTGTGTTTAAAATTGTAAAAACTCTCTTTCTAAAATATAATAAAACAATATTTATAGGCTAAATTTTTTCACTGTCACACCGCGATATGAACCACTTTGTGCCGCAATGCGTGTTGAAATTAGGTCACCATGATGCAGCATTCTCTCCTTTGCGCCGCGACATTCAAGCCTCGGGTTTTAGTATATAGCATGCTGAATTCACCATGCCGCGACATGAACATGCCTGTGCGACATGAGATGTTGAAATCCACTTTGGCCTTCCTCTTCCAATGCAGCTCCAAGTTTTTAACAATTCTGCTTGTTTTAAGCCCTTCATGCATTAGAGAAATCACCAAGTTAGTAACAGTTGCAAATTCAGATAATCACATGAAGAATTATACTAGATTTGCTCAAGATCTTATAGGAAGATATCACAATTGAATTCAATGAATATAAGCTTAAAATCTTCCATATATGCATAATAACAAGGACTAAGCATTCTATAGAGCAAAAATATAGGGCATAAATAACTACATTTTATGGAGTTATCACACCCCCAAACCTAAGTTCTTGCTAGTCCTCAAGCAAAACAAAGTATGATTAATTAAACCTACTTAACAACACATGCTTCAACATACATTTAACATTTATCATGAATACCAATTTCACTGAAACCACAACTAGTGTACAATGATTGTGCAAGCCCTCAAAGAATGATAATGCCACACAATCAACTCCACACATATATAATCTTCAGCATGCCAATATTCAAAGCCTCGTTTCATGCAAATCAAATCTTCCACAACCATGCAATCTAAACTTCTCCTAATCAAGTCATACTCATCTGTATAAGTTTATGAACATACATGCATAGGAATCGAATAATCCACAAGATTTTCTTTAAACTCTCTCTCCACTAATATAAATCATAAACAATTGAGGATGAAAAGGGACTTCAACAGCTTGTAATGTAAGGCCAATGGTTATGGGCATAAGAATAACATGGAAAGGATGTAATACAAATATTGAGAAACATAAACATATTATTTCAAGACTTGAGTCACTAAGTGAAACTATTAGGGTATTCAAAAATGAAAGTTATAACTCTTTAGAACCATTCAATGCTTTTTGTATTTGACTTTTCTTATTTCATTCATTTGCTTTGCTTGATTTGTCTTTTCTTCTCTTTTATATATATATATATACACAAAGAAATTCCCTTTTCTTTTACTATAGATGGTTATCTTAAGTTCATTTTATAATTGACATGCATAATTCCCATAATCACTAGACTCACTTCAAGAAATAATATAATATACACTCAACAAACAATGATGGTAGGATGGAAATGCAATGTTTTCATATGCATTAGAATGGTTAATGGTAGAGAATATGATGGTTATTGGACAACATAAAAGGCTAACATTAATAAAGCTTTAAAGGTGACCTATGGATTTAATTACAATAGGGTAAGCTTGAAAGGTTTAATCGGTTCAAACAATACCCTAATCATTTCCTCAATTATGTATAATCTAGAATTTTGCTTCAAGAGAGTTTAAAAAAAATTTCAAAGATAATCAAAACCTTTACATGTACTTTTCATAAACCTTCTTTAGACAACACTCATATCATGTTCAAAGTTACACAGGCATACGAGTGGGATCTAAATCATACATTTGAAAAACAACTAGATTGTTTCAACATGTTTCTTAATTGGATAAGGTTTCACTTAAAAGAGGGCAATTCACAAGCAATAATATCATAGGACAACCAAAGCTACACTAGTAATTGGCCCATTATGGTGCATTTTAACATATTTGACTTGCGTTGAATATTCAAAACATGCATTCATTTGGCTCATGAGCATTAAAACATAAAAGCTATATACTTACTTAACATTAATAACCAAAACACTACATATAATCATGATAATATATACAATATCCATTAAACATCAATTTTTTTTTTAACATTATAACATGATTTTCAGTTATAAACATACAATCCCCAAAAACATCAAAACATGTTATAATGCTTCCCCTATACCTAAGGGAAACAGTGTCCCTACTGTACACAACATATAACAAAAATAACATGAAAGAAAACGCCTTATATGCAGCAGGGCTAATCATTGTCCTCCTCATCATCTTGGTCAGCATTGTCAGCTCTCTTTCCAGCCTCGAGAGCTTGTTACTGTGGGGAAGGGGTAACCACCACCTCGGCTGGGAACTCAGGCACTGAGAAGTCATCAATAGGAAGTCCCAAGCGCTTTGAAATCCATCACTGTGTCTGGATGGAATACTGATATTGGAAGGTCTACATGGCAGGTAATCATGCCATTTGCATCTCCATCTGGGCATGCCATTCTACGTTAGGTGGTGGGGCTGCTCTAGGCTCTCGACAAGCCTGTCTTTGTCCAGTAAGAGCTGCTACTAGAACTGCTCCTAGCCTCTCAGTGATATAATCATTAAGAGGCTGTTTAACATCAGCCAGCTCCTCATGTGGCCCCCACTGTACGTGTTGTCGACTGTAGAGTGTGTGGATAAGAAATGAAAAGAAGAGGCTCCTGTACTCTCGTATTGACCTCCTGATCTAGTCGAAGATGATCTGAGCAACATCTATAGACCGACGCTCAAGGATATCATAAATCAATATAGCCCGATCACGGGTGACTTTAGATAAGTTTGTTGATGGGAGAATGCCGGTGCTGATGAAATGATACTAGACCCTGGCCTCTGGTGTCAAGTAGGATCGGGGGAAGAACTATGCCCGGTTCATCTACTCACTTAAGGTCCAGACCACAGGCTGTGACTCAGGTGTACAGATCCAAGCAGTGACCGTGTTGAGGTTGATGCCCTCTTTTGGCTCCCACCTGTAGAACGCAATGTACTCGCAGATCGCAAAGGCCTCATGCAAGGTCAAAGTTGCTTGGATAGTGATTGTAGAGTAAGAGACCATCCGCCTCTGCATTCTCACTTTAGTGCTCCCCTCGCTAGAGAATGCCACGTTCGCATAGAACTCACGAACAATGGGAAGAATGGTTGCAGACTTCGAGTGCTGGTCAAACATGCCCCAGTTGAGTTGGTTGATGAGTCCTTCTATCTCTTGATGGATGGCCTTACAGAAGGAGAAGTCGTGCTCCAGAATGAGTGGTCTGGTGATAATACAGTGTACCGCTGAGCCGCGAAAGCTGATATGAATTTCCTCCTATCATACTCAGGAGGAGGAGGAGAAGCCTCCCTATTGCGCTAGCTGCTAGATCCTCTTTGGCGTTTAGGAGGCATTATAGCAGTAAAATAAGATACCTAAACTAGCTAAAATATAAACATAGTTAGAATTATTCATTCAAAAGTTTGGTAAGCATATAAAATAGAATAATTATGTACAAATTGGGGTAACACGCTGTGACATGCATACTTGCGCTACCGCATTCATACATATTCAACCACGTGCCACGGCGCATGTCACCCATGCCACGACACTTGAGCCAAAAATAATACCACGTCACAGCATGAATAAGGCACGCCGTGGTATTCATAGTGAATCATCTTAACGCTATTGCATGAAGGCTACACGCTGCAGCGTTTATAAACATTTAAACACACGCCGCAGCATGACATGAGCCACGCTATGACACAAGCACCAAAAATTCATGCAATTGTCCAACAACACATAAGGCAGCACCAAAACACAATATAATGCATATAAACACGCAAATATAGGCACAAATTAACTAGGAAACAATAACAAGGCAAAAAAATACCAAAAAATAGAAACAAAACAAAATAAAAATGCAAAATAACAAAAAATTAACGCAAAATAGTAGACTAACTAATTTAAATCACTACATACCTTGAGAAAGTGAATGATTAAGGCTAAAAAAGGGGTGAGGGATGAAGGAAGCAAGAGAATAAACCAGAAAAACAGAGAAGAAAAGATGAAATGGTAGAGAAACATGAAACGTCACGACACTTAACCATATTTATTGTAGCGCGCGCATGCACGTGAACATACATACGCCGCAAACATACATGCATTCAATTCTTACCATATATTATATTATTATTATTATTATTATTATTATTATTATTATTATTATTATTATTATTATTATTATTTTTATTTTATTTTATTTTTTATCAAACAAGAACGTCGCAATGTCCAGACATGTTGCACCGCGACGTGCTGCTCTCTAGTTTTTGGCCTAATGCACCTAAAATACACACCCACCATCGCGTGACAAGGCGTACGCCATTGCGTGAGGAGTCTATCTATATAATTCTGCAGCATACTCCATTTTGTAGACATCTTTGCTTCATTCTAACCTCCAACACCTGCAAAACTTGTTTAAATGGTTAAATTATAGTTTGTACAACAAAAACATAATAAAACCACAAAAACAACATATAGACATATTTAAAGACTTAAAACTTAAAGGATTAAACCTTTGGATTCTCTCCCAAAAAGGGCCTTATTTATAGTCCCGGCAAGACTTGGTTTTCTTGTATCATAGATCATTTAATGTAAGGAAAGTCTTCCTCCTATCAACCTCTCCTCCATGATAAGGTTTTAGGCACTGACCATTAACCTTAAAGCTTGACAAGCTATTCAGTGGAGCAATCTCTATGGCTCCATGGGGGAACACTCTCATCACCACAAATGGCCCTGATCACCTTGATTTGAGCTTTCCAAGAAACAATCTAAGTGTTGAGTTATACAATAAGACTTGTTGCCCTGGCTCAAATTTCTTATCAATAATGAGCTTATCATGCCATATCTTGACTTTCTCTTTATAAAGATTGGAATTTTCATAAGCTCGTAAGCAAAATTCATCCAATTCATTTAACTAGAGCAGTCGTTTCTTGCCTGCTGCTTGAAGATCAAAGTTGAGGTTTTTGATAGCCTAATATGCATGATGTTCCAATTCAACTGGTAGGTGACAAGGCTTTCCAAATATAAGGTTGTAAGGAGACATGCCAATTGGAGTCTTAAAAGTAGTGCGATAAGCCCATAATGCATCCTCCAATGTCCTTGACCAGTCCTTTCATGAAGGACTTACCATTTTCTCCAGGATTCTCTTAATCTCACAGTTTGAGATTTCGGGCTGCCCACTTGTTTGTGGGTGATATACTGTGGTGACCCTATATAAGACTCAGTACTTCCCTAAGAGCTCTTGAAAGCATTTCTTGCAAAAGTGAAAACCTTCATCACTTATAATTGCTCTTGGGGTTCTAAAGCGGGTGAAAATATGCTTATGTAGGAACTACACCACCACTTTTGAGTCATTTATGGGCAAGGCTATTGCTTTGACCCACTTGGAGACATAATCCACTGCCACCAATATATATACTTGACCAAAGGATGGTATGAATGGCCCCATAAAGTCAATTCCCCACACATCAAATAATTCAACCTCCAACATGATGTTCAATAGCATTTCATTCCTTCTTGATATGTTTCTTGTTCTTTGGCACCTATCACATCTGGCCACAAAGGAAACAACATCTTTAAATAGAGATGGCCAATAAAATCCTGCTTGCATTATTTTAGCGAAAGTTCTATCTCCTCCAAAATGGCCACCATAAGGGAATGCATGATATTGCTCGAAGGTAGCCTTAGTCTCCTCTAAAGGTACACATCTTCTGATTAGATGATCAGCACATTGCCTAAAGAGATATGGCTCATCCTATTGATAAAACTTCACATCATGTAGAAACCTTTTCTTTTAATGATGAGTAAGATCAGGTGGTAAAACATCACTCACCAAATAGTTGGCATAATCTGCATACTAAGGAAACTCATGGTGCTTTGCCAGAAAAAGTTGTTCATTGGGGAATGAGTCATTAATCAAGGTTGAATTACCTTGACTTAACTCACCTTTGAGTATTGACAAGTGATCAGCGACTTGATTTTCAGCTCCTTTCCTATCGTGGATTTCTAAATCAGACTCTTGAAGCAATAGTATCCACCGAATCAATCTTGGTTTTGCATCCTTCTTGCTGATTAGATACTTAATGGCAGAATGGTCAGTATATACAACAACCTTGATGCCAATAAGATACAACCGAAACTTATCAAATGCAAAAACAACCGCTAATAATTCCTTCTCAGTAGTTATATAATTCAATTGGGCATCTGAGAGTCTTACTCGCATAGTAAATAGAATGAAAAATCCTATCTTTCTTTTAACCCAACACACCACCAACCGCATAATCACTAGTGTCACACATTAATACAAATGGTATAGTCCAATTAGGGCTAGTGATAATTGGTGCTGAAACGAGTCTTTCCTTTAACTTTACGAAGGCATCCAAGTATGCCTCATCAAACTTAAATGGCACATCCTTCTCCAATAAACTACACAATGGTTTGGCAAGCTTGGAGAAGTCTTTTATAAATCTCTGGTAGAATCCTGTGTGCCCCAGGAAATTCCAAACTCCTTTCACTGAGATTGGTGGTGGAAGTTTTTCAACCACCTCTATCTTTGCTCTATCAACTTCCATCACTTTCTAAGACACTCTATGGCCAAGAACTATGCCTTCTTGGACCATGAAGTGACACTTCTCCTAGTTGAGCACCAAATTGGTCTCCTCACATCTTTGTAGGACCAAAGCCAAATTATTAAGGCATTCATCAAAGGAATCATCGAAGACTAAGAAGTCATCCATGAAAACCTCCAAAAACTTCTCTACCATGTCAGTAAAGATTGGCATCATGCACCTCTGGAAGGTTGTCGGTGCAATGCACAAACCAAATGGCATCCTTCTAAAAGCATATGTTCCATAGGGGCAGGTGAAGGTTGTTTTCTCTTGGTCATCAGGGGCAATCATTATCTGATTGTATCTAGAATATTCATCTAGAAAATAGTAAAATGCACGCCTAACCAACCTGTCCAGCATTCGATTAATAAATGGTAGTGGAAAATGATCCTTTTTGGTCGCAGTGTTTAGCTTCCTATAGTCCGTGCATATATGCCACCCTGTTACTGTCCTGGTGGGCATTAAGTTGTTGTTTTCATTAGCAATAATTGACATTCCACCCCTTTTGGGTACACATTGAACATGGCTCACCCATTTACTGTCAGAGATTAGGTATATGATACCCCTATCTAACCACTTGATGATTATCTTTCTTGACCACCTCCTTTATCATGGGGTTAAGACGCCTCTGATACTCAATGGTTGGTTTGGCATCAGCTTCCATCAAGATTTTATGTATTCATATTGTAAGACTAATGCCTTTTATGTTTGAAATTGTCCACCCCAAAGCTTTCTTGCACTCCCTGAGTACTCTTAATAACTTTGATTCCTGTTCTTCCGATAAAAATAAAGAAATGATAATAGACAAAGTAGAAGCTTCCTCTAAGTATGAATACCTTAAATGATCATACAAAAGTTTTAGTTCTAACTTAGGTGGGGTGACTATGGAGGGTTGGAAAATGGGCTTATCAGTGGATATATTCAGTAGCTCAAAATTTGGTTTCCTATAATACTTGGTAGAGGAATCAAGCAACTTAATGCATTCCCTAATGTCTTCCCTATCTATATGCTCTTCATTAGAAGTCAAAGATAATGCAAGGGAATCATCAGGGAAACTTGCATGAAATGTAGTATTTATTACTTGTTCCATTATACCAATGTATGAGCATTCTTCTTAGTCATTAGGGAATTTCATGGTCTTGTAAATGTTGAAGGTTACATTTTCATCGTTGACCTGCATGGTAAGCTCACCTTTCTGCACATCAATCATTGTCTTACCAGTTGCTAAGAAGGGCCTCCCCAAAATCATTGGAATATTTCGGTCCTCTTCTATGTCCAGGATGACAAAATCAGCAAGGAAGATAAATTTGTCCACATTGACCAAAACATCCTTAATGACCCCCCTTCAGATAAGTAAAGGTTCAGTCCGCTAACTGTAAGGTAACTGATGTTAGTTTCACCTCCCCTAAACCTAGCCTTTGGAAGATGGATAAGGGCATTAGGTTAAAGCTTGCCCCTAAGTCGCATAAAGCTTTACCAAAGAATTGGCTTCCAATTGTGCATAGGATGGTAAAGCTTCCTGTATCCTTTAGCTTAGGTGGTAACTTGTTTTACAAAATGACACTATATTCCTCTGTCAATGCCACTGTCTCATAGTCCCCCAGCCTTCTTTTCTTGGACAAGATATCCTTCATAAACTTCATATAGCTTGGCATCTGTTCCAAGGCCTCAGTAAATGGTATGTTTATATGAAGTTTCCTAAAAATTTCCAAAAATTTATGGAATTAAGTTTCCAATTTTTGCTTAGCTTGTCTATTAGGGAAGGGTGAACATTGTGTATATGGCTTGACCTCCTTTTTCTTGTCCTTTACCTTCTTCTGGACAACTTCTTCTTTCTTCTCCACTTCCTCATTGACAATTGCTTGATCCTTTGTCACTTTGACCTCTTCCTCAAGTAGCTTTGTCCTAGGATTCCCTTCTATGTCCTTCCCACTCCTCAGTGAGATGGCTTTGCAATGCTCATTGGAGGCATCTTTTGGATTATTTACAGTGTCACTTGGAAAGGTGCCTGGGGGTCTATTGTTGATGGCATTAGCCAACTGCCCTACCTGTGTTTCCAATATTCTCATCGAAGCCATTTGGCTCTGAATCACTGAATCATTCTTTGCTAGATGAGCATCTGTCTTTGTCATAAACGAATTTGTCTTAACCATCAACTACATAAACATGTCTTCTAAGGATGGTTTCTTGTCTTGCATAGGTTACCTGGTTTGTGAAGAGAAACTAGGAGGATAGTTGAGAGAGGATAGTTGGTTCTCTCATTTCCTAGTGCTGAGGAGGAAGCTCAATGGTTATCCCTCCAAGAGACGTTAGGATGGTTCCTCCATCCAGGGTTGTACTAGTTCGAGTATGAGTTATTTTGTTGAAGGTGATAGTTCCCAACATATCGAGCATTTTTAGAAATGGAAGGGCACATATCACTTGAATGGTTATTGCCACACTTGTCGTAGAGAACACCTTTATGCTGGTATCAGGATGGAGAGCGACTCACAGTTGGACTTGATCTTATTCAGCAGACAACTAAGAAGGTCAAGATGATTCAGGAGAAGATGAGAACGGCTCAAAGTCGACAAAAGCGCTATGCGGACAAAAGGATAAAACCTCTTGAATTTGAGGAAGGAGAGCATGTGTTCTTGAAAGTCACGTCTACGACTGAGGTCGGTCGGGTTCTCAAATCTAGAAAGCTCACTCTTAAATTCCTTGGACCTTACCAAATTCTTCGTCAGATAGGTCCAGTTGCTTATCAGATAGCTTTACCATCTTTTCTTTCAAATCTCCATAATATTTTTCATGTATCAGAACTCCAAAAATACATTCCAAGCCCTGATCATGTCATAGCACCTGATTTAGTACAATTAAAGGAAAACTTGACTTATGAAACAACTCCTATAAGGTTTGAGGATAGGCGAATGAAGCAACTCAGAGGGAAAGACATTCCATTGGTGAAAATGATCTAGAACGAGACAACCGGAGATGCGACATGGGAACTGGAAGACAAGATGAAGGAGCAATACCCATAATTATTCTAAGGTATGAAAATTTTAAGGACAAAATTCTTATTTGATGGGGAGAGTTGTAACACCCCAAATTTATTTATTTCATTATAAATATTTATTTTATAATATTTGTAATTTTTGAGAATTTTTTGGATTTTTTTTAGAATGCGAGAATATTTTAATATTATTCTTATTTTGCGTGCAAACTGAGTGGAGCCGGGAAAATGAGATATTTTTCCTGAGAACCTTGATCTGTGGAAATATCGACGGGAGATCTTACTAAACCCAAGACTAGACATGATTTATGAGATTTCACGTTTTTTGAGAAATTTTATCTGACAGAATAATAAATCGTTGTGTAATTTTATCCGTTGGACAATTAATACTAACTTTTGTCAACTGTAACAATTGTCCATTGGATAATAGCATGTATTAAAAATCCTATCACATTATCTTAATGTAATCCACTTTATGTCTAATCAAATCCACTTTAATTTAAATATATTGTATTTTAATCAAAGCTTCTTTGAGGAGCTTTGACCACCAAAAGACTAGTATGCCCTTGGCTTGTTGGAGAAGTCTCTCCACCCCTCTCTCCTCTCTCTTTGCCGTGGCATTGCTTGCCCTTGGGGAGCAAAAATTTTGCTCCCACACTTAATGTATTCTCACTCAAAAATATCATTTTTCATCTATTACTTTCTCTCTCTAGTTTCATCTTTATTTTTCTCTCCACCCTCTCTCTTCTTCTTCTCCTTCACCCACGATTTGCAGCCTCCATTAGTAATCACTTCTTCTCATTTTTCAACTTCATTAACACCATTTCTACACTCCTTCCATCCTCCTTTACACTTTCTATTTGGAGAGTTTCTTCAAAATCCATCATTTCCTCCATTGTCTTCCAAGACCAAACTTCAAACTTTAAGGTGAAGTTTCCATTTTTTCTTTTCTTTCTCTTCAATTTCATGTTCTATGGTTTCATTGGAGACTAAAGATCCATCTTTTTCTAAGCTTGATGTTGATTCTTTGTGTTTGGAATTTCTAGGATTTTTGGAACCAAAAACCGAACCTCCAAGGAGCAACTAGGAGGCCATTTTCGTGTTCTTCCTTTAGGTAAGAGGGAGATTACTCACTTCAACCATTATTGGTGGTGAGGAGACCTTTGTGTGGTTGTTAATGGAGAAATCCATATTTGAGTGCTTACTTTGTTTAGTGATTTTGCGTGTCTATGTGTTCTTGATTGAGGTTGAAGATTGAATGATGATTTTGAATGCATTGGGAGTGTTGGAATATTTAATAATGTCAGGTTTAATAATGTTGGAATATCTATTTTTATTACTACAAGAATTATCTGATCTTTAAAATGTTGACTGCTGGGGATATTACTACTATTTTCCTGTTATGGTAATTCTTATTATTATTATTTACTGTCAATTTTATTATTACTGTGGATGAATATATATGCTGTAATGCTATGTGGGCATCCAGCACTGTTTTGTTTTCTTGCTGCCATTTTGGTAATGAAAGCTGGGTATCTCACCTCTTTCTGTATTTTGATATTTCTGTTTATTTATATACTTCTGAGAAGACGTTCATGAGGAAGAAAAGGAAACACCTGAGTTTCTGGGTTTCTGACCATATTACGACTAGTGCTGGTTGAAGATGTCTTCGCGTCTGCGCTGATTTTTGGGTTATGCTAGGATGACCTTTCATGGAGGACCCGATTGCTGGCCGTTAACTTGAGCACGGACTGTTGCATCTATCACGGGGAGCTAACTACATCTTTGGTGTGGGGCCGATACGACCTGCCTGTTTTTGAATTTACCACTTTTGTTCACCTGGAATTTTACTTATCTATTAGAGATCTGTGGAATGACCTTTACTATACGGTATAAGAGGACTCTTTCCTCTCCACTGCTCGTGCTTCTACCTAAAATTCGGTCGCTTCGATGGCAATTTCATTGGATGAGGAGGACCCTGAGGAAGACCCCACTACGGTCCCTTCTCATCAATCTTAGGGGCTGATACTGGTGGTGGCTACTGATGGCTAGCCGTTTATATTTTTGGGAAACTTGACGTTTTACTGTATTTGATGGGTGTATATTTGTATCATCTCGGGTGGGTACATCTTTTGCTTTTTGTATAAATCATGATATAATTAAATAGGCTATTGCATATATATATATATATATATATATATATATATATATATATATATATATAAATGTTGTGTATGGATGCGTTGTTTATTTTTATGTCGGCTTTATTGCGACCATTTTAATTATTATCTCGCTACAAAAGGAACTTCTAAATTTATTCTTTTGACACTACTTGTTAATAATACAATTTTAAACAACAACAAAAAAATGTAATGCCATTTAGAAAGGAACCTATATATCTATGAAATGAACTGGGTCTATGAGGTTTAAAATAATTATTATTTTCCGCAATTTATTTCGTTTTATGTTTCAAATTATTATGGTGTGACGTTCCTTTTTCGTGAGACACAAGAAAAAGGGGCGTTACAAAGTGGACACTCTTGAAAATATGGTTTGCATTTTACTACAAGCTATTATCCAATGGACAAATATTACAATTAACAAAATCAATATTTATTGTCCAATGGATAATAAATTGTACTGAAATTTTTATTTATCAGATAAAATTTTGAAAAACACAAACCTCGTAAACTGTGCCCGACCTCTAGTTTAGTAAGAACCTTCGTCGACGTTTCCACAATTCAAGGTTTTCCAGTCACGAGGAAAATATTTTATTTTTCCGACTCTGCTTAGTACTTACGTAAATCGAGAAATATATTAAAATAATCAACATTTCTGAAAAAATCCACAAAAATTCACAAAAATCACAAATATTATGAAATGACTATTTATCATAAAACAAATAATTTTCAGGGTGTTACATATGTTACCGGCCATACATTTACATGATCTTAGGTTTTAGGTGAAAGATCGAAAGATGAAACCTAATTGCTAGATAATCTAAGAATTGAACTTAGGAATTGAGACCAAGACATAGGCTTAAATCCTTAGAAGAGCAAACAATTGTCATAAAACCTAATAGGTTGGAACTTGGATTAATTGCCATGAGAATGAGATTGATGGAGTTTTAGCACATTTTCAGTGCCAAGAAATTGAGTTTTAAACAATTTAGGACAAACCGCCTTAAAGAACATACTTAAACATTAGCAAAGATAGGAATACAATTTATCATAGGAGGTAGTGTAGTTAATTGCTAGTCCTAGGCCTTAAAATCTTTGTCGAATCTTAACTTTTCTATATTTATTTGCTTACTTTATTACTTTGATTTTCGTCTTGATTTTAATTGAGCTTTCTCTATTGTTTTTAACCGCTTAAATAATTAAAGTTCTCGTAAGAGTTAGTAATCAATCGATCCTCGAGGGACGATCTTTATTTTATTACTTGACTGATCCGTGTGTTGCAGAATATTCACAACATTTTCTAACCAATTTTCAGCCATTCTAAAACAGCTTTTAGGTGATTTTTAACATCACTAACACCCTCTAATAATGTTGTAGCTGTAACACCCCGAAAATTCGTATTTTATTTATTTCAGTCGATTCTTAATTATTTTAAGTAATCTGACTCGACTTCCGTGAATTTTATAATTTTTGTGATTTTTAGGAATTTTTGAAAGTTTTTACGTTTTTGAGTATTTTAATATTATTTTTGGGTTGTACATAAGCCTTTGTATTTTATTTCTTTTTGTCAGTTCTTAATCATTTTTACTAATCTGATTTGATTTTCATAAGTTTCACAATTGTTATGATTTTTGTGAATTTTTGTGATATTTTGAATATTTTAATATATTTTAGATATTTCGAGATATTTTGAATATTTTAATATATTTGAGATATTTTAAGATATTTTAAAGATATTTTGAATATTTTATTATATTTTTGATATTTTGAAATATTTTGAATATTTAATATACTTTAGATATTTTGAAATTTGTGTGTGGGATCAAGGGTCAGAAAAAATAAAAAATTTCTTTAGCCCGAAAATTTTGTACTATTGATTTGGAGCTGGAGGGATCTTACTAAACCCGAAATCGGAAACAGATTTTGAAGTTTTATTTTTCTACGATTTTATCTAACAAATAAAATCAGGGAATGTTTTATTATCTATTGAATAATATTTTTCTTGGAAATATCTAGTGGATGATTCTAGACGCAAGCCTAGTCACCCACTCTAGGATGTTCTAAGATGATGACTCATTGTTTGGTGACTCATCTAGGTGACTAGCCTAGTGACTCACATGTTCTAGACTATTCTAGAAGACTCTAGAAAATACCTAGCCATGTGACTAGTCATCAAGTACTTGAGTACTTGCTTTACATGTGGACCAATGAGAAGCTGGTCAAAGTTAGCAACTGTGACTCATCGCGGAGGACCAATAGAAGCTTGACACGTGGCATGACACCTCAGCACCTGATGACTCGCCATGTTCTAGAAATGATGACTCGCCACATTCTAGAAGCTTGTAAAAGCGTTAACTCACCCTGTGACTCGCCGCAGTGAGTCACACGTTCCAGAAGGTTCCCTGACGACTCACCATGCTGACTCAGCATTATGACTCACCATACTGACTCAGCGCTATGACTCACCATGCTGACTCAGCTGTTCTAGAAATCTCTACAGTGACTCATCATGCTGACTCATCGTAGTGAGTCGCATGTTCTAGAAACTTCTCTTTGATGACTCGTTCTGTGACTCATCAAGGATAATCAGTAGAAAAATGATCAAAAATAGTTGCTACCCAGCTAGAACAAGAGAAAAATTTAAGTATATTTTATTATCCATTAGATAATAGACACTGACTTTATAAGCAGTAATTATTGTTCATTGCTTAAAGTATACCAGAAAATATCTTGATCAAAATATCTTAAGCCTTCATCTTTTTCATGAAGTCTATAAGTAGGAGGGCTTTGATTCATTTTCATCTTTTGCATGAAGCTCTCACCCTTTACTCTCCTTATGCTCCATGGCCATAACACTCAAGTAGGAGGCAATATTCATCTTTTCAATTCACTTACTCTCTTACACTTCAATTTCTCCAAAGAACCAAGAACAAGCAACAAAAACTCTCTCACTTTCTCTCCCTCCATGGATTCGGCCAAGCACCAAAGATCCACTCTCCAAACTTCTATAATTCCTTCCAATATCATTTCTTGAATCCTCTCATTAATCCAAGACACTTTCATGTTAGGAATTTCTCAAGATTCATTCATCTCCATCTTCCCGTCAAGCAAAGAACACCAAAAACCTCTTACCTTTCTCTCCCACAGAGCTCACAGCCAAACCACCTTACACCACCCTCCACTCTTCTATAATTTCAAACAACCTTACATCTAGTATCCTTATCTCACTCTAAGATACTTTGTAGAAGAAACCTAAACCTAAATCATCCATCTTCATCCTTGTTCTTCGAAGGAAGCTCACGGCCACACCCTTCCAAAATACCTTCCAAGCTTCAATAATTCTAAACAACCTTAGATCTTGAATCTTTATACAATTCTAAGGAACTTTCATGTTGAGACTATCTTCCAAATCATTCACTTTCAATCTTGATCTTCAAGTTCAAGATCAAGAGCCTTTAGGTGAAGATTTGTGTTCTTCATCTTTCTTTTCTTTGGTAAGTTTCTAAGACTATATTTTGGCTTATGGTCACTTTTGATAATCTTGAACATTAATATTGTATGTGTTTCTTTGTTTTAAAGTGCTACTTGGTGGAGTAGATCTATTTCAAGAAGAACAACAAGGAGCTTTGGAGGTTTCTCCAAGAGGTAAGAGGGAGATTACCCTCATCAATCATGTGTTGGTGGTGAGGAGTGGATTGGTGTATGGTGAAGAATCCATAAGGATTCATTCACTTGGTTGATTTACAGTTGTTCTTATTTGTGATTGATTATGATTGCAAGCATATCTATAGCTTTAATATATATTTGTATGTTTTTATGGATGCATGATAATTATTGTAGGATGTGAATAACATGTTGAGGATTTGTATGAGTGTTCCAAAGAACACATGAAGCTCACGACTTCACCACTACAGAAGGAACCAAGATGTTCTAAATATTTTTCTAATCATGGATTAGGTGATTCAACAATAATAAATTGGATTAAGAATTTTTATAAGATATTAGAGGATAGAAAATAAATAAATAAGATTTATAAAGCATAGAGTAATTTTTGGCCAACATGCCTACTTATGATGTTTTTAATTCAAAATTATTTCCTAAGCATGGATTTATGTAAATTAAAGAGAACTTAATTTTAATGAATTCTAGAGAATGAAATGAATGAAGTTATTTTAGAAACTAAATTAGAGAAATTAAGGATGGATGAGAAATGAAATGAACACTTGAAAAGTACTAACGTATAGCTCACCCTTTGGGTTTTGAAGCGCGTTAGCAAGTTTCGAGGTGTAAATATTGGTTATGACTAAGAAAGGAAATTTTTAAAGGAAACAATAGAAAATATTACTTAAAGGATTTCAAAAGGAAATGTCATAAATAAAGTTAAAAATAAATATATAATGGAGAAAGTTTCAAAATTTAATTTAGAATGTAAAGAAATATTTTACACAGTTGAAAAATATTAGAAAAACCTTACGCATATTTAAAATAATGATTTTTAAACTATGCGATTGAGAAAATGATTTAAAAATGCTACGCGATTTTGAAAACGTTTAAATATTTTTACGCGATTGGAAAAATGTTGGAAAATATTTACGTGATTTGAAAACGTGATAAAAACGTCACGCAATTGTGAAAATGCGATAAAAAGGATACGCGAGTGAGAAAACCTTGGATTACTGTTGGGCTGATGTACTAGACCCTGGTGGATCATTGATATGATGTTATTGGTATTAGACAATTGAATAAGCAGTTATATAATATCATTGATGTTGTTGGTATTAGACAATTGAATAAGCTGTTGTTCTAATATTATTATGAACAATACTATGGTGGATTGAGTTGTGCATTGGGTTGTCACGCATAGTTGATGGTTGTGATGACTTTTGTTGTTTAGGAGTGAATGAGAGCTGGGTAGTGTGATCCAGTGGGGAATCTACTGGGGATGTCAGGGCACGGTGATTCATAGTGACCTATTTGTCACATTATATACCTGGCCATGATAAACCGTTGCAACGCACTGGCGTATGTCTCGACAAATACTATTTATGTCTCGCGTCTAGTTTAGACTATCATTATGGGTGGCAAATCTTCTGGGCCATTCATATCCGAATTTGTTTAGCTCCATGGAGTAGGAATATGATGCATTGTGCATATGCATAGTTTGTGTACATATTGTTGTGGCATTGTCGAGGTACATATTAAGGTGGCATAATCATTACACATGTATATTATTGATATCTGTTGTTGATATACTATTGATGTTTATATTATTGTGATGCATGTTTTCTGAACATAATGATAATTTGTTAACATGATTATACTTGTGATATTTGTGTGTATGGAATGACTTTGTCATTCGTATCATTCTTTGCTACCATACTGGTATTGATGAAAGGGGATCTCACCTCTTTGCTGTATTGTTTGTTGTTTTTGTATTGTCAAAATTTGTATAGCAGGTGAAATAAGCTTCTTGGACTTAACTGGAGGCAATGTTCTGAGTTTGGTAACAGCGTCGAGGAGTGATCTTCTCAGTTTTGACATTGTGCAATTTGGTGGAAGAACGGAACAAGTATGTTGAATTTTATCATTAGTGTTGTTACCGTGCTATTAAGTAGGACTTGTTATTGGGTTTGCTACTGTTTCTTGAGTCTGTAAGTTATGTTTTAAAATGTTGTTAAATATTATGTGGTATAATAAACATATGTATTAATTAGTTCAGTCTATTTTCTGTATTACTTATATTTTCGGTAAGTTTATATTGTCAGCAAAAAAAAAGAAATTTTAAAAATCCATATTTTATAACTCAAAACTTTTGTGAAATGATTTTCAGATTTTTTAGATTTTAGTCGGAAATGTGATGCCCTATGGAGGGTGTTACAATAGCACTCATACAACTTGTTGGTTCACTTAAACATGGATTAATGACCAAAATCACATTATTTTAGTTCAAAGGAACTCCTTAGTTTTATCAAAGGATAAAAACAACTATGTTGCATTCATTTAGCTAAAAATGACTAAATCCAACCATTGAAAACAAGAACTAACAAAGAAAATAGAATTTTACATCTCAAACCCATTTTCTACATCTATGTGACCTAACTTCAACTTAGAGTTAGTGAAGGAAAAAGATGAGTTTTAAGGTTAAGAACCCCTACCTCAAGTGGTTTGTGATGGTGGATGATCAAGCTTTGCTTTGCCTTTGGCTCTCTTACTCATTTCCTCTTCCTCCCCTAAGCTTTCTCTTCTTTTCTTTCTTTGTTTTCCTTGGATGCTACTGCTGGTTGGTTTTGTGAGAGAAAAATTGGAGAAATGATTGAAAGTGAGTGAAATATCAAGGGATAGAAGTCAATACAAGGGGCTTGGTTGTTCATGACTCAAAACACTTAATATATTTAACTACTACATCTTGATCTGCTAAGAACACTTATATTTTGCTAAATCAAGTTTCCTAACTTCCAACAACATTAAAATAAATCCTAGGATTCATCAAAAATATTGTTTCATCATTATCTTATTTTTTCATATTCGTTGCAAGTCAATCCAGCATTAAAACGCACAACCAGTATACTTAAAAGTACAAAACTAACTCTGATTACTCTCAAATTTTAACTACATCCTCTTACACCTATTTGTGACTTAGAAACAAATTCCCTAGATTTATTTCCCTCAACTTAGCAATTTATGCTACTATCTAAGTCATTTTAAGTCACTTTCCACACTCTGGGTTGCAACAAAATTCCTAAACTAACTCAGTTTGTCACAAAAATAAGCAGACATATTAAGCAAGTATTATGTTGTCTTTGTAAACATAAACTAGTCCAACATGTTAAAAAGAGGATGTTACAATTAGTGTAACACCCCAAATTTCCTAAATAGTTTACAGTAATTTTGACAGTTAACAGAATTCTACTGTTTAGTAATTTTTAGGTGCTGTAAAATTATTTTGTATATTTTGTCACCGTATTTGATCGTTTTGTGTAATTTACTCCGTGTTAGGAAAATTATAATTTTCGGACCGGAGAAAATCTTTATATATTTATTTCTCTTGATTGTTAATTATTTTTAACAATCTGACTTGATTTTCATACGTTTTCTAATATTTGTGATTTTTGTGGATGATTATAAGTTTTTGTGTTTATCTGATTGTTTTTTTTGGGCTGTTTGTGGGCCCCAGGTGGTCCTATGTGGGCCTGGGGTGAGTCCCAAAATGTGAAAATTTTTTTACGTATAGAAAAATTTGTACTGTTGAGACAGAGACAGGGGATCTTACTAAACCTGAATCCGAAAAGAGTTTTTAAAATTTTATTGTACTGTGTTTTGTACTGTATTTAATTATCGGGCGATAAAAATACAGTAAATATATTCTTTCGTAGGGTTATAGCAGATAAAAATAGAAATTATACTGCTTAAGTCAACAATAGTGGTTATGACAACTTTTGACGGACCAATAGGAAACAAGTTTAATTCTTTTGACAGACCAATAGGAAGCAAGTCTAATATTGAAGACTTTGATATCAACCGTCGATTTAATTAACGGTGTAGGATTAGTCTAATAAAATGGCTATGACCATTTATAACCGTTGGACTTAGATTTAAATCAAGGGTGGAGATTTGATCTTATAAAGTGGCTAGGACCATTTGTGATTGTTGGATTTGGATTTAATCAACGGTGGAGATGGATCATTTATAACCATTAGATTTGGATTTAATCAATGATGGAGATTTGGTCTTCTAAAATGTCTATGAGTAATTATGACCCTTGGATTGAAAGTAAGAAGGAGTAATCTTGACCCTTCATTTTTGGAGATGCATCTAATGGCTAGGATTTCAAGGAGGAAAAATCTAATGGCCTAGATTAAGTCTTCTAATCAAAAGTCTACCTAAATCCTAACCATTGATCTAATCAATGGCTTAAATGACTCTAAATGGTGGCTAGAAAAGATGACAACTTTGTTGAATGCATGGATGGAGGGGGGGGGGATGATTTTTGCGTTGTTTTGGAGCTAAAGGAAAAAGTTTGAAGACCTTATTAGATTGTTTTAGTCAATATGGATCATTATTGATCATTTTGCACTCTTAGGAGAATGTATGAAGGGGGGGCTACAGTTTTGGTGTCTTAAGGCCATAGCAAAAAGTCTATGACCATTATCACTCATTATTGATCATTCTTGATCATTCCAAAAACCTAAAGCTCTTAGAAAATTTTATCTTCTTCTCCTTCTAGCATGGTTCAGCCAAGCACCATAAATATGTCTTCCATCACTCAACAATTTTAACAAACCTTATTTCTTGAATCCTTACCTTATTCTAAGCAACTTTCATGTTGGAGATTTTCTCTAAATCATTCATCTTCATAGACTTTCTTCAAGATCAAAGTTATAGGGTATTTGTGGTGAAGTGTAAGGAAACTTCATTTCTTCTCTCTTCTTCATGTTCTAAGCCATGTTTGATCCATGGTTTATCTTGTTCAAGCTTGATATGTTAATTAACTTGTGTTTTGTTTTGTATTTGAGAAGCCCTTGGTGGTGAAGGACTTGGAAAAAGAAGCAAAACAAGGAGCTTTTGAGGTTCTTCAAGAGGTAAGAGGGAGATCCATCTCACCAACCAAGTATGGTCTTTGAGAGATGGTCTTATATTTGATGAATGGTGAATCCATGTGAGGATTCATATCCATGGTCATGTAATTATTTGTGGATGTTTATGTGTTTGATTTATTTGTTCATGCTTTATATGATTTGCATGATTTATTGTTTTTTATTATAGCATGCTTATGGTAGCTTATGGTATATATGATGAAATATGTATATGTATGCCATGATTTGATGATGGAAAGGAAATTGATTTTTGGTTCCAAAGACCAAGAGGATTTCGGCCAAGACACCTCAAAATAGGTGTTCACAAATTAATATTTGCATGAATGATAAAATTGGATGATTAGAAAAGTAAAGAAAATAAACAAAGGGTTTATTTTTCAAGAAGTATTGTTCACAGTTTTGAGAAGGATTTTTATTGATTTATTTTGTGTAAAAAGTTTCTAAGCATTTTACTAAACATGGGCAATATTGATTTTAAGGATTTGCAAAGAAAGTGAAAATGGATTTACAAAGAAAGTGAAAATGAAAAATGAACAAATGATTTGATTTCAAAGACCAAGTGCTCACGGTTTTTGTAAAGGATTTTTAATGGTTTTGTTTGTGTAAAACCATATTGACTTAGAAGGAAAAATGTTTTGATGATTTCAATAGTCATGTCCACATTTTTGAAGGCTTGTAATGCCTTGATTTTATGGAAACAAAATAGGAATATAATTGATTTAGTATAAGAAATTTGGAAAGAGAATCAGAGTGTTTTATCACTTGAGAAAATGAGATTTTTGTATATGAATGTAAAAGAGAGGTTGAAAATGTTTGAAACTTAATTTATTTTGAAGAGAATTTATTTGAGAAAAATGGAGAATATAATAGTGATTTGATATTTTCTAACGTGTAACTCATCCTTTGGGTTTTGGAGAGCGTTAGTAATTTTTAAAGTTAGAAACATTGATTTAATTCAATGGAATTGTGAATTTGTGGAATATATTGTGAAAATGATTTTCTTGAGTAAGAAAATGTGAAAAATAATGTGAAAAGTTGTAACGCCCCTTTTTGGAGAGGGAACGTCACATTATTAAACATAAATGAAAATGCGAAAAATAAATTTTTTTTGAATTAAGACCTGGTTCATTTAGTTTAAGGTTAACTTGTTCGATGATTTAATACATGAGTAAAAATGGCGGTATATATATATATATATATATATATATATATATATATATATATATATATATATATATATATTTTAATTAATAAATAAAACTAAGTGATGAAACTTGAACAACAAGTAAAGAGTAAGACAGGAAATAAAACTCACATCTGAATAATACGCATATATATATATATATATTTGAATATCAACTGTACTTTAGATACAAGCCTGGAAATTTTCAAAAAGCAAAACTATACTAGCCCAAAGGAATCATACACATACATCTCCCCCGAAATATCAAAATATACAGCCCACCAAAAATAATACATCAGGCCCCCAAAATAAAACGGTGGCAGCCATCAGCAGCTACCAGTAAAATCAGTCCCTTAGAGGAGGAGGGACCGTATCAGGGTCCTCAGTAGGATGCTCCTCGTCCGAGGAAACCTCCATCGGAACCACAGAGGCACGGGCAGGAGCCCGAGCAGTGGAATCAAAAGAGTCCTCCTGCAGGGTGTAGTAACGGTCACCCCACATCTCCCGAATGGGCAAGTAAAACTCCAGGCGCAGGCTGACATAGCAAGTGAAAACCGGTATCTCATGACGTCTCTAGGCTAAAGCAATTGACATGTCTTCCAAATAGACACAGCGGTCGGAACTCAAATTGATGTGCCACCACTCCGGCCCTCCGAGGAAGGTCAGACGCACATCGCCTAGAAATCCATGCATGCATGCCTCCATCTTCCTCTGTGGGTGCTAGTCTTGATCTGGCCAGAAGCCGGGGAAATCAGGGGTTTCAACCTCCTGGCCGTCGTCTTCGGTAGATACCGTATACATACAAACAACAAATAATAGGAATACAAGAAAGAGGTAAGACATCCTACCATCATTACCAATTATAGCAGCTAGAAACAAAACAGCGCAACACACCCAAATAGCAATTCAAAACAGCATTTCAAATTAATAAACAGTAGATCCAACAGTAAGTAAATAAACAATTCCAGGTAGATGTTCATTACAGTAATGATCAGACAATTCATAGTTACGGAAAGTAATGATTTGCAATGACATATTATTTTATGATGCACATGCATGCTTTCCCAAATTCCTACTCCATGGAGCTAGACACAAACAGTCGGAGAGAAAGATCATGGGACATGTCTGTAACTCGGCTGCTACGGCCAAAGTGCTAAAATCAATAATTCTCACGTGAACATCCAGGCATTGTACAAACATTCCACGCTCGATCACGATATAGGACAGTGTCTCGATCCGGATCATCGGTGCGTTTGCATCGGTTTGCCCCACGGGTAGGAGAGCTACCAACTACCCATTGTGAAGGACCCGCACCCCGACGCCCCCAAGGTCATAACATGACCTACACTAGTCTACTCACACCCGCACTAAGGTGTGTTCAATCTCCTAGGCAACTTGGCCTTACAATAGTCCATAGGACATTCACAATGCATAAGACTCTATGCATGAACATGTATGATCATCAATTTCATACAATTCCATAATATGCCACAATTTGCCAAGAGAGCATCAATATACAAATGGTCACTCAAGTGGACCCATAATATCACAATATTGAAATCAAATAAGGCAATACATTTTTAAGATCCGTTATGCATTCTTATTCAAGATTTTCCATTCTTACAAGAATCCATCACTAAGTCCTCAAAATCAATTAAGTTTTTCTAAAGCAATCTATCCTCATACACTTAGAAGGTTATTCTAAGGTCTCAAGATCTCACACTCTCTTGTTCTTGCTCTTGTAAAATTTCTCAAGCTTCATGACAAGTTCATTTCTTGGTTCTTTAAAATTTATGAATCTCCGATTTTATTTCATTCTTCCAAATTTACTAATTTACTAATCTATTATCTATGTTTTAACCATTTAATTTTTCCAATCTCCAAGATTACCAAAATTTACATATTTAAGTCCCAATTTGCCCTAGAGGCCGTGGCCTCCCTAAAGGGTTCAATCCTCAATTTTCCATTCCATTGATTTTATACTACACACTTGATTAATTTAACCATTCACTTGTTAAAATTTGTTCACAAAGAACACATCATTTTAAACCTCAAAACTGTGGCCACCCAAGAGCCATTCCAAATTCATTTTCTTCCATTTCAAGCCATCCAATCCAATCCAATATATCAATATACGCAATCAATCCAATCAAGGTCATGAACTCCATAAAATCAACATATAAGCATACTAATCACAAAATCAAAGGAAAACCCTCATTAGGGTTTTTCCACAAACAACACAATCAAGGTTCCTAAATGCTAATAGAGGTTGAGGAGGAGTGTCTTCCTCTTACCTAAGTGTAGAAATCAAGAAGAACCACCAAGAAACTCCTTGCAAATTTGGATTGGGTGCCACCAAAACCCTAGAAATTTCAACTTGGTTAAAACAACACCAATGCTTGAAAAATAAAGCATGGATGGTCACCAAGAGGACCATGAACACGAAAATGAAGAGAGGGAAGGAAGAATCAAAAATCTTACCCAAGAACTCAAAGCTTGAAGCTTGAAGAAGATGGTAAAAATGGTGGAATTTCAAGATGCTCCAAGCAAGAAAGGTGTTTAAGAGAGGGAAAGGATTAAGAAAATGTAGTTGGATGAAAATTTTGTGAAGATTGAGTGGGGAAGAAAAGGGCTGGCCATAGCACTTGTAGAGAGAAGGAGGAGAAAGCAAAATGAAGAATGAAGAAGAAGAAGAGAGAGAAAGTGTTTTTAGGTTAAATGAATTTGTGTGGTGTAATTAACTAAATGAAGCAAATCAATTCCCCCCTTGTTTTGGGCTGCTGCTGCCGTGCATTGAGAGAGAGAAGTGAGAGTGTTTTGGCTTCCCTTGGAAGCTAAGGGCTTCTTAGTCATTGTTTGGTCAAAGCTTCTCAAAAAAGCTTAGATTATTTTACATTAAATTTGAATTAAAGTGAGTTGATTAGACATAAAGTAGATTGCATTAGGATAATATGATAGAATTTTTATTACAAGCTATTATCTAATGGATAATAGTTACAGTTGACAGAAGTCAGTATTTAATTAATCTAACAGATAAATTTCACGCAGTATTATTTTATTTTATCTGTTAAAATTTCTTGAAAAACGTGAAACCTCGTAAATTATGTCCAACCTCGGGTTTAGTAAGATCCCCCGTCGACGTGCATAGTTCCAGGTTCACGGAGAAAACATCGCGTTTCTCCAATTCCATTCAGTGTGCACGCAAAACGAGAAATATATTAAAATATTCGACGTTTTCGGAAAAATTTCAAAAAATTCTCAAAAATTACAAATATTGTAAAACGACTATTCGTCTAATCATTTCCCAATTTTTGAAGTATTACAGTCATTTTCCCGACTCTGCTCAATACTCGCGCAAAACGAGAAATATATTAAAATATTCGTCGTCTCCGAAAAATTCTGAAAGAATTCACATAAATCACAAATATTAGGAAATGACTATTTGTGGTAAAATAATTAATTTTCGGAGTGTTACACTGACCTTAGCAATTCTCAGCTCAGTGTGCATGCAAAACGAGAAATAGATTAAAATATTCGTCGTTTCCAAAAAAATTACAGAAAAATTCCTAAAAATCAAGTATATTATAAAATGATTATTTATAATTAAACAGATACTTTTCAGGATGTTACAAAATTCATATTATTTTGAGCAAAGAATTTCTTAAAGGAGAAATTTGAAAAATGATGTTGGAAATGATATTAATTTGTTTGAATGTCCAAAATAATGTTTGGAAAATTGAGAAATATTTTACGTGATTGTAAAATAGTGAAAAATATTTTACGTATCTTAAAAACATGATTTTTAAGCTACGCGATTTGAAAAATGTTAAAATATTTCTACGCGATTTGAAAAATGTTGAAATATTTATACGCAATTTTGAAAGCGTTTAAATATTTTTACACTATTGAGATATTGTTGAAAAATCACTACGCGATTTAAAAATGGTGGAATATTTCTACGTAATTGATAAAATGTTGAAAAATCTATATTTGATTTGAAAACGTAACAGAAATGTTACAAAATTGTGAAAATGCGACAAAAGTGGTGCGCGACTATGAAAATATGATAATATGATTTTCGCGATTCAATATACAGTAAAATTACTGTTGAACCAGTGGATAAACACTGTATGA
This sequence comes from Ormosia emarginata, assembly GCA_029884605.1. Taxonomy (NCBI): domain Eukaryota; kingdom Viridiplantae; phylum Streptophyta; class Magnoliopsida; order Fabales; family Fabaceae; genus Ormosia; species Ormosia emarginata. Next base: position 10,189,896 of record JAQQTP010000074.1, read on the forward strand.
GAAAATGATAAATTTTGCCTGTGATTGGCATTGGTGCATTTTATATGCATGAACTGATGAACACTGTATATGAATTTTGCCTATGATTGACATTGGTGCATTGAACATGCATTGGAAAGGTCCGAGGGACTGTATGAGGCTATTTGCCTAGGAGAGACGTACACCTCTTGAGTGGGTGCGATACGCGTAATGTAAGTCACTTGTTGACCTTAGGGGTATCGGGGTGCGGGTTGCCTACAGTGGACAATGAGTAGCTCTACTGTAACCGTGGGTTAGATCGACGCGACACACCGATGATCCTGACCGAGACACTATTCTTAATCAAGATCTAGTAAAGATTGTCGTGTATATGCTAGATGTGCAAAAATCAAAATGAGGATTATAGCACGTGGTTGAGGCATTTTGGTACAGACAGATCTTTCTGATCAACTTCTCTGAACTGAGTATTAGCTCCATGGAGTAGGACATTGAGTCTATGTGCGCATGCATGAATCTGAGCATTTATATCTGCATGATATATTAATTGAGGAATATTAGCTATGACAATTGTTTTGAATACTTGGATGATGATGATGATAATTGGATAATGATGAGGGCATCACCATAAATATTGAATGATATTTGAACTGATAAATGATTTGATGATGATAATTGATTAATGTTGATGGTATGATATATCTGTATGATATGTGTTTGTGTTATCTCTGTGCTGCCATGTTGGTATTAGCGTAGGTGATCTCACCTCTTTGTTATATTGTTTTGTTGTGTTTGTGTTGTTAAAAAAAATTATATAGTAGAAGGAACGAGTTGTCTTGGACATAACGGGTGGCAGATATTCTGAGATTGGTGACAACATTAAGGAGTAGCAATTCAGGATTCGATAGTGTGCAGTGTGAACAAGGAACAAATGTCTGATGCATCAAGATGGATACAAGAAGGAATAAGTATGTTAAGTTTTACCATTAGTGTTGTTCCGTGCTATTAAGTAAGACCTGTGATGGGGTTTGCTACTGCTAAAAAGAGAGTCTATTAGTTTTATATTTCTCTTTAAATTGTTAAATATTCATTGGTGTCAATAATGTATATTAATCAGTTTAATTATATTTTCAGTAATACTTATGGATTTCTGTAAGTTTATGTTTCTGTAATAAGAAATTTTAAAACTCACATTTTATAACTCAAACCTTTTATGAACTTCTTTACAGATTATGAGTTGGGAGTTGGAAATGTGATACCCTGAGGAGGGTGTTACAATTAGAGCTAATTTCCCATATATGTAACCTTAAACACCTATTTGTTTGTTTCTGAGAATATGATTTGGTCCAGTTTTCATGCATTGGGAGTGTTTCACGACAAGACTCCATATATTCAAATTGCCCCGATTCAACCCAAATCTTTGTGATTTTTCATTATAAATTCAGACTGCCCTACTTTATGACTTGAGGCAACTTTACTTCTTCGAATATGTCACGTACCATTTTTGACCCTAACTTTTGCCTAGGTAGCTCTTTTTAAGTTTTCAACCTAGCGGCTTGCTCTAACTTTTGCCTAGGTTGCCTTTTCAGGTTTTTAACCTAGCGAGCCATTTTTTTCCTTTTTTTTCTCTTTTTTTAAGCATAATACATTTTGACTGCATCTGAATTTACAAGAAGTAGTAAATCTCCACTATCTATGTTTGTGAGAATCAAGGGCTCTCCCGAGAAGGCCTTTTTCACGACATAAGGTTCCTCAAAGTTTGGAGCCCATTTTCCTCGATGATCCTTTTGAATAGGAATGATCTTCTTGAGTACTAGGTCTCCTTCTTAAAACTATCGAGGACACATTTTTTTTTTGTATAGGCTTTCATCATTCTCTTCTGGTAAAGCTAGGCATGACATAGCGCAACTAATCTCTTTCCTTCAATGAGGTTTAACTGATCAAGTCAAGTTTTTGGACCCATTCAGCTTCTTTTATTCCTGCCACCATCAGCACTTTTAATGGTGGAATTTCCACTTCAATAGGGAGTACTGCTTTCATTCCATAAACCAAAGAGAAAGGGGTTGCCCTAGTTGAAGTACAAACGGATGTGCAATAGCCATATAGTGCAAATGGTAGCATTTCATGCCAATATTTCTATGTTACAACCATCTTGAAGATAATCTTCTTGATGTTCTTGTTTGCTACCTCAATTGCCCCATTCATCTTAGGGTGATAGGGTGAGGAATTGTGGTGCTCAATTTTGAAACTGTCACACATCTCCTTCATTATCTTATTATTTAGATTAGTGGCATTGTTAGTGATAATTTTGCTTGGCAAATCGTAATGACAGATCAACCTTCTTATGACAAACCTGATCACTACACTCCGAGTCACATTAGCATAGGAAGCAGCTTCGACCCATTTTTTGAAGTAATCAATTACAACCAGAATAAAGCGATGTCCATTTGAGACATTCAGTTCAATGGGCCCTATGACATCCATTCCCCACATCGAGAATGGCCAAGGTGCTATTAAAACATTCAAAGCTACTAGTGGTGCATGAACCTTGTTAGTATATATCTGACATTTATGACACTTCTTCACATAATTGAAATAATCAATTTCCATTGTCAACCAATAGTACCCAGCTCTTAAGATATTTCTTGCTATTGCATGCCCATTTGCATAAGTTCAAAAAGAACCTTTATGAACATCTCTAATGATTTTCTCTGCCTCCGTTGCATCAACACATCTTAGCAGCACCATGTTGTGGTTCCTCTTGCAGAGCATTTCCCTATTTAGAAAGAAACCCATTACAAGTTTTATGAGGGTCCTTTTGTCATTTTCTGAAGCATTTGGAGAGTACTTTTTGCTCCTGATAAAGCATTTGATGTCGTGATACCACAGTTTCGCATTTGGCTCCACTTCTACCATTTGATAATATGCTGGTTGGTCATGACTTTCCATTTTTATAAGTGGCAAGTCCCTATCATGGCTTACTTTGAACATTGACGACAATGTGGCTAAAGCATTAACTAACTGATTATCTTCTCGAGGGACTGTTAGGAATTATGGTTACATCACGCAACGAAAAAACAAAAATTCCCACACAAGGATCCATGCGAAAAGACCATAATCCGTGTTTTTGAGTTTACCTCTTGAAGCGAGATGAAAAATAGACGACGTGAATCACCAACACCATAATAGCGACGATGTCTCTATGGTATTCACAAGAAGAGACTCACGAATGTCCAACATCTGCAAAAGGAGTCCCACGTCTCTGACATAGTGCTAGCTGCAAAGAGAAGAGAAACTTGTCACTCTCTCACTCACTATTTTTGTAGGTGCAGCTAGGGTTCTGTTATGCATGCTTAACTGCCCCCTTAACAGTACTATTTATAATAGTGACTGCCTTAAGTGAGTGTGAGCAGTAGCAGGGTTAGCTGTGTAGCCTTTGGACTCAACTGTTATGAGTTAGGACCATGATGGAATCTGAGTCCAACTTAGATTCTCATTGCTCCAATTTAGTCTGCTCTATGTGTGTGACCTTACAGGTTCTCATAACGTTGGCAGTAATATTAAAATCTCATTTTAATATTACAAGTAGTGAGCAGTATCTAGCAACATATCATTACTACCCAAGTAATGAGAATATCAGTGATTTGACATAACCTTTTTGTGATCAATGTTACCATGTAGTTTAGTCCCTTTGTCTAGATATCTAGATTGAACACAAGGCATGGAAAATGTCACCCTCGTATAGTTCAATCTTCCGTTTCTTGATACTCGAGTAGATGTAATAATAATAAATGAGATCAATATCTCATATTGACTCATTTGAGCATGACTATCCATTTCGTAGTCTCACTCAATCAAGGGCCCCGAAGATATCACTCTTGTTATGTAAGAGCGACAAATCCCATCTAGGTCACTCACATCCCTCCACATGATTCGCGGTATGTCCAATAACTAACTTTATAATCTCCTTGTTACTTATGATGTTTGATGGCATTAAAACATACAACTCCTCATGTAGGAATCATAATGATTTCAGGACAAAGGATCACATACACCATTATCACTATGAGAATCATTTATGATACTCACGTAATGATCCATGTAGTGTTCTCATAGCGAGTCAGTCCAATACATCATTATGCTAATATGTATCCATCTGAAGACTCAATATCTTATATCCATGACCCATGAGATGTGATCATCAGTCTACATACATACTAGTCTCAATGCATTATTGTTGTCTTGATTAACAATAAAAGTTGACTAAGGACATTTAAGAATAATGTTCTATTTCTATTCAATAGGATCTCACGATCAAATCATCTACTTGATGTCCTATGGCATTAAACTTATTATTCTAAGGACTTTATTATGTTTATCATAAATAACACATAATAAATGAAATGCCTCATATATTAAATAAATAGCATAATACAATGTAAGCTAGTACGGTCAAAATAAATTGGCCTATGGGGCATACACCAACAATCTCCCACTTGCACTAGAGCCAATCAGGCATATGTCTAATGCCTAAAGATCTAGAGTGATCTTCATGCTTTTGTTGTGCAAGAGGCTTTGTTAGTGGATTTGTGATGTTATCATCTGTTTGTACTCCACATATCTTCACATCTCCTCTATCGATGATCTCACAAATGAGATGGAAGCGCCTAAGTATATGTTGAGATTGCTGGTGAGATCTAGGCTCTTTAGCTTGTACAATACCTCCATTATTATCATAATAGAGGTCCACTAGATCCAAAATGCTAGGAACTACACCAAGCTCACTAATGAACTTCCTGATCTAAACAACCTCCTTTGCTGCATTAGAGATAACAATATACTTAGCCTTTGTGGTAGAATCAGTGATTGTCTCTTGTTTTAAGCTCTTCCAACTCACAGCGTCGACATTAAGGTAATAAACAAAACTTGATTGCGATCTGGAGTTGTCCTTATCTGTCTGGAAGCTAGCATCAGTGTAACCCTTTACAACTAGCTCTTCCTCGACTATATATACTAAGAATGAATCCTTAGTCCTTCTCAAGTACTTAAGGATGTTCTTGACAGCAGTTTAGTGACTATCACCGAGATTAGACTAGTACCTACTCATCATGCTCAAAGCATACGAAATGTCTGGTCGAGTACATAACATGACATATATGATAGATCCAATTGCAGATGCATATGGAATCTTGCTCATGCAATTCCTCTCGTCCTAGGTAGAAGAGGATTGAGCCTTAGATAGGCTTACACCATGTGATATAGGTGATAATCACATATTTTATTCATTAAGAAACCCTTATGTTTAGTCATTTACACTCTCTATATTCTTAATTGATTGAGTTTGGTATGATTTTGTGAGTTTAAGCTCAAATTGGTCCTAATTGAATATTTTCAGTATTATTGAGATTTGACACTGTTTCTGTATTTTGGCTATAACTTGAGTTCCTGATATCTGATAATCATGAATTTTACCTTGTAGGAAAGCTAGGAGGAATCTCTACAACTTTGATGAAGAGCTCAAAGTCCTACACAGATGTATAAGGGACCTAAGTTTACATGGAAGTCAGAATACGGGTTCTGTCACTAGAATCCGAACGGTGTGCACTCATAAAATCATATCTCAAGCTGTAATAATGGAGATGGGCTGAAATTTGGATAGTTGATAGTCAAGATCCAAATAAACAACTTTCATGAAGAACACGTTTTGAAAAAATGAAGTCTAATGGGTCAGTTTGAGCTTGCAAGTCGGAACAGAGGTGCTGAAGTTGGGTTTGAGCAACCTGCGGTATTTGGGTCATATCTTGGGCTGTAGGAAACCAAATTGGACGATCCAGATATGCATGTTATATCCAAGACAAAGATATACATCTTTCATGAAGAGTACTTTTCATGGATCTGAAGTATAGTTGGTCGTTTTTGGCTTCCAAGTCAGACAAAAAATTTTTGTCCTCAACCACCCACTCATCCATCCACTAATCCACTCATCCACTCATCCACTAATCCACCCACTCATCCACTAATCCACTCACTCATCCACTCAACCAACCCACTCAACCACTCCACTCAACCACTTCACTCAACCACCCCACTCATCCACCCACTCCCCTTTGTCATTTTGTTACCCTAGACTTCTATAAAAGGCACCATTGGTTATCATGAATAACAAGTTGTATTCTCCTTCATTTCTCTCATAGTTTCTTCTTGTTTCTTCATAGTTTCTCATAGCTTTTGTATATTTTGATGCTCCCCTTCATGGTAATGGAGGGCTAAGCTACTTTCGGTCAATTTGGGACTCTTGAAGAGATTGTGGTTTGGATTCTTGAGACCTTGGTTATGTAATGTATTTGATTTATATTTGAATTCTCCTCTTCTTCTTCTTCTTCTTCTTCTTCTTCTTCTTCTTCTTCTTCTTAATCTTGAATGCATGAATGGTGATTCTGTTTATGTTTGATCTGATTTGATCTTGATTTAAGATTAAGATTTGTGATGAAACTTAGAACTGATTGATCTAAACTAATCACATGACTGAAGATTGAGATTTGTGATGAAGCTTGGAACTGATTGATCTAAACTAATCACGTAATTGAAGAGGTTAGGTTACTGATCGGTGCCTAGGTTAATTGAATTCGGTGCTTAAATTAACATATATCTACATGAATGGTGCGATTACAGATTTGTGTTTATCACTTGTCAATTGAATTCTGGACAATTGTCTAGTGTGAATTCTGGATCTAATGCTGAGATCTCGGTTAGATCCAAGTTAACCATTCAAATGTGCTTCAAGTGTTCGTTGAAAGGTTTATGATTGAATCCACCCAATCTCGGATAGATTTCTGAATTGATTGTTCTTCTAATTGTTATTTCTCTTTAAATCCTGTCACTGTGATCCTTGAACCATCAAAACCCCCCTTTTTTATAACTTAACTTAATTTGATCAAATTGCATTTACGATCCTTGAGGACACGATCCAGTTTTGTTCACTATACTACAAGTTTAGGTAATAACTTCGGTTATAATTTTGACTGAGTTCGGCGCTCGTCAATAGGCAAGAGTCCTTTCTTAGATTCATGCATGTTAAATTGTCTTAACACTTTGTCTATATATGTACTCTGACTTAGGCCAAGCAGTCTCAGTGATTTATCTCTATAGATCCTGATACCTAAAACGGAGGTAGCTTTGCCTAAGTCCTTCATAGAAAAGCATTTCCCTAACTAAGTCTTTACAGACTGGAGGGTAGGTATGTCATTTCCAATGAGTAGTATTTCATCTACATACAATACCAGAAAGACAATTGTGCTTCCACTATTGTAGACATAAGATTCTTCCTTATTCTTGATGAAACCAAACTGCTTTATTGTATCATCAAAACGAAGATTCCAACTTTTGAAAGCTTGCTTTAATCTATAAATAGATCGTTGTAACTTGCACACCTTTCCAACATCCTGTGGAGTGGCAAGACCCTTAAGTTGTGTCATGTACACATCCTCAAGGAGATTTCTATTAAGGAAAACATTTTTAACATCCTTTTGCTAGATTTCATAATCATGGTATGCTGCAATAGCAAGCAAGATCTGAACAGATTTAAGCATCGCAACTGGGAAAAAGTCTCATTATAATCTACACCATGAATTTGCTTGAAACCTTTAGCCACCAATCGCACCTTAAAGGTATGCACATTACCATCCATGTCAATTTTCTTTTTGAAAACCCACTTGCACCCAATGGGTTTTACCCCTTCAAGTGGGTCAACTAAGGTCCATACCTAGTTGGCATACATGGATTCCATTTCAAATCTTATGGCCTCAAGCCATTTGTCAAATTCTGGGCTGATTATGGCTTCCTGGTAAGTTATATGCTCATCTTCATCCACGAGCAATACGTCACCTTATTGAGTCATGAGAAATCCATATCTCTCTGGTTGATGACATATCCTGTTAGACCTATGCGGGTCTTATACTACTAGAGTAGATTGTGGTTCCATAACGACTTGTGGAGGCTGCTCTATTTCCACCATTGGTTCGCTGCTACTCTGTGAACTTTGAATTTCTTCAAGTTCTATTTTCCTCCTACTAGTTCCTTTGGAGATAAACTCCTTTTCTAAGAACACAGCAGTCTGTACGACAAACACTTTGCCCTCGGTAGGATTATAGAAATAGTATCCCTTGGTCTCCTTGGGATACCTTACAAAGAAGCATTTATTTGATTTAGGCCCAAGCTTATCAGAAACTTAACATGTCACATAAGCTTCGCAACTCCAAATTTTCATGAAAGACATACTAGGTCGTCTCCCAGTCCATATCTCATATAGTGTCTTTTGAACCATTTTAGATGGAACACGGTTAAGTGTGAAAGTTATTGTTAACAGAGCATGTCCCCAGAAGGAACCTGGAAGGTCTGCATGACTCATCATGGATCAGACCATGTCCAATAGGGTCTGGTTCCTCCATTCATAAACATTTTTCCATTGTGGTGTTCTTAGAGGAGTGAGTTGAGATATTATCCCACACTCTTTCAGATGATCATCAAACTGTTGGCTTAAGTATTCACCACCTCGATCTGATTGAAAGACTTTAATACTCTTGCCAAGTTGGTTTTGTACTTCATTCTTGAATTCCTTGAACTTTTCAAAGTATTTTAATTTGTGTTTCATGAGATACACAAACTCATATCTACTAAAATCATCAGTAAATGTAATGAAGTATTGAAAACCACCTCTGGCCAATGTGTTTAAGGGTCCACATACATCATTATGTATGAAACCCAAAAGATCACTAGCCCTTTCACCTTGTCCAGTGAATGGGGCTTTAGTCATCTTCCCCAATAAACAAGACTCACATATCTCATATGATTCAAAATCACATGAGTCCAAGAATCCATCGTTATAGAGTTTGGAGATCCGTTTCTCATTTGTGTGGCCCAAACGACAATACCAAAGATAAGTTGGGTTCATATCATTTGACTTGAACATCTTTGTATTTATGTTATAGGTGGGCGTTTCAAGATTGAGGACATAAAGTCCATTACTTAGTTGTGCACTACCATAAAAAATATCATTCAAATAAATAGAATAATTTTTGTCCTTTGTTATAAACGTAAAACCTTTCTTGTCTAAACAAGAAATAAAAATGATATTCCTACTAATAGCATGGACAAAATAACAGTTCTCCAACTCAATAACAAGCCCAATGGGCAAAGATAATAAATAAGTCCCTATAGCTAAAGCAACAACTTTTGCTCCATTTCCAACTCCTAGGTCAAATTCACCTTTAGCCAATGGTCTACTCATTTTTAGATCCTACACATTTACACAAATGTGAGACCCACATCTAGTATCAAATACCCATAATGTAGAAGTAGATAAATTGACTTCTATAACAAAAATACCTAAAATGGAAGTCTCACTTCCTTTCTTCTTAATCTCCACCAGGTACCTGCCACAGTTCCTCTTCCAATATCCGGTCTGACCACAGTAGAAGCACACACCTTCCTTAGCCACTTCGCACGTAGGTTTCAAGCCGAAAGTGCTAGGCTTGGATTTCTCCTTACCCTTGCCCTTCCATTTGTCCTTGGACATCTTCAATTGGTTTTTGCCCTTAGCCTTTTGGACCATCATAATGGCCTTTCCTTTTTCTTTATTAATGTTCTGCTCAGCAGTTCTCAACATGCTTGGCAGCACTGGTAGAGATTTGTCAATTTCATTCATGTTGTAGTTTATGACGAATTGACTAAAACTTTTCGCCAACAATTGTAGGACTAAGTCAGTGGCTAACTCTTGGCCCAAATAGAAACCAAGCCTTTCTAGGTTTTCAATGTACCAAATCATCTTGAGCATATGAGCACCAACAGGGCTACCCTCTACCAGTTTACACTGAAAAAGTGCCTTAGAGACTTCGAATCTCTCATGCCTAGCTTGCTCTTGATAGAGCTTCTTCAAGTGCATGATCATATCATAAGCATCCTTGTTCTCATGTTGTTTTTTAAGCTCAGAGTTCATGGTGGCTAGCATGAGACATCCGACGTCCAAGTTGTCATCTTGATGCCTTTTATAAGCATCCTTTTAAGCTCTAAGGGTATTTGCAGTTGGTGGCTCAAGAATGAGTTAGTCTAGAATATAAAACTTTTTTTCATGCTTGAGGACAATCCTCATATTCATGTACCAGTCTAGGAAATTTATCCCAGACAATTTGTCCTTCTCAAGGATAGATCACAATGATAAGTTATTTGAAGTATTTGATGCCATGGTAATCTATCAACAGAACATGCAAAGTAAGTATCATGCCATAACATATTTAACAAGATCTTTAATTAAATATGTCTCTCACTACATTACTAGAATCAATGACCCTCAGCATTGACTCAAAAAATCCCATCGAAAAATTTCTTAGTGGGCCAAGATCCATATTTCACCTAACTTTGAGTCAACTTTGACTGATCACTCAAAATTCAATGATTTAGGTAGGAAACTTTTTTCAATTACATCCCATGCAACTCTTGGATAGTTAGGTGAATAACACTTATTCTAATCCATTTAATGGACTAAAGCCCAATTACATGCCTCTAAGTCTTCAATCCTATTGAAATGGCCTAGTTAAGTTAGACTCAATGGTTGGCAGTTAGATATTACCTTTATCCCATCACGTCTTACTAATATAGATAAAGGTATCCTGCTTTGGTAGACCTACACTTAATCGATTCTAGCCTTGACAAGTGCCACACATTGGAAGGCATCACGCAATGACTTAATATTTACTTTGAGGGAATTTTATAATTATTATTAGATCTCACCATTTATTAAATTGTTTAACATATCATAAATATCCATGCATCTCATACATATAAAGCATATAATAAATGTGACATGGTTATGGCCCTAAACGCATTGATTCTCCCAAGCTAATGTGAGTATCAAAAGCTAAACCTAGGGAGCGAACCAGCTTCACCAAGCATCTCCCACCAACGTCCTCATTTAATGTCGTCTTCTTGCCTCCACATCAAGATTACATTATATAAAAAACTCGTTTTACGTATGAGGGAGTTAGGTGAGAAGAGAATGTACAACCAGAATGTAGAGAGAAAGGCACGACACATAGACCATATTTTAAAAATAACCAAAATAGCATAAAAGACGACTAAGGCCATAACCATACACCATGCACCACAAAGAACACATAAACATAAAACAATAATACACTATTATCGTTATGAATCATAAAAATATATTTGAAAATCATACTTCAGAAAAGACGCTCTATGTAGAGGTAGCACGAGGGTCCCACTACCCAGTCAGCGGGCGGGGTTAGGGCATCAACACTTGAACCTTTATAGTCACTAACACCTGTCCAGAAACAAGGTTTCTAGAAAGCGTGAGGACATGAACACTTCATGTCACGAGGATCCCTTAGCGTCGTTGTCTGCTATCCAAAATAAGATTTGCTTACACATCAACACTTGATGCTGCTGCTAACCAGAAACAAGGATTCTAGAACCCTTGCGTCGCTGTTCAGAACGCTGTCCAAAACGAGGTTTGCTTGACATTAACGCTTGATGCCGCCACAACTAGGTTTCCAGAACATTGTATTTATCACATACATAACAGAAAACTTTGCAAAAACATACATACATACAAAACAGATTCATTACTTCTAAAACATCATCATGGTTTCACATACAACATATCAAACATATTATGTTTTCACAAAGGATTCATACGGTTTCTGAAATAACACATTAAAGATCATATCTTTTACCAAAAACAAGTAATCATGTTATTTAAAACAACACGAAAAACAGAAAAATCGAATCATGGTTTCGCAAGTGTCTCTGATACCACTGTTGGGAATTACAGATACATCACGCAACAAAAAAACAAAAATTTCCACCCAAAGATCCATGCGAAATGACCATAATCCATGTTTTTGAGTTTACCTCTTGATCCGAGATGAAAAATAGACAAAGTGAATCACCAACACCGTAATAGTGATGATGTCTCTATTGTATCCATAGGAATAGACTCACGAACGTCCAATGTTAGCAAAAGGAGTCCCACGTCTCTACTATAGTGCTAGCTGCGAAGAGAAGAGAAACCTGTCACTTTCTCACTCACTATTTTTGTAGCTGTGGCTAGGGTTCTATTATGCATGCTTAGCAGCACCCTTAATAGTACTATTTATAATAATGACTGCCTTAAGTGAGTGTGAGTAGTAGCAAGGTTAGTTGTGTAGCCTTTGGACTCATCTGTTTTGAGTTAGGCCCATGATGGAATCCAAGTCCAACTTAGATTCTCATTGCTCCAATTTAATCTGCTCTATATGTCTGACCCTGCAGGTTCTCATGACGTTGGATAAAATCCCATTTTAATATTACAAGCAGTGAGCAGTATCTAGCAACACATCATTACTACATAAGTAATAAGAATGTTAGTGATTTGACATAACATTTCCGTGATCAATGGTACTGTGCAGTTTAGTCCTTTTGTCCATATATCTAGATTGAACACAAGGCTTGAAACGTGTCACCCTTGTATAGTTCAATCTTCCATTTCCTAATACTCGAGTAGACGTAGTAATAACAAATGAGATCAATATCTCATATTGACTCATTTGAGCATGGTCATACATTTTGTAGTCTCACTCAATCAAGACCCCTGAAGATATCACTCCTGTTATGTAGGAGGGATACATCTCGTCTTGGTCACTCACATCCCTCTATATGATTCGTGGTATATCCAATAACCAACTTTATAATCACATTGATACAGATGACGTTTGATGGCATTAAAACATATAGGAACATGATAGAATATGACTTCATCAAGTTGTTCAATCAATTCCTTAATGTAAGCATGATAAGGGATTAACTTGGCATCTCGAGTTTCCTATTCTCCCTTTAGCTGATCAATGACAAAGGCAAAGTCCCTGTATACCTCAAGAACTTTTGCCTTTGATTCTATCGCTTCTTGAATTCCCATGGCACATGTAACACCCTTAAATTTAATAACCACGACACAATCATCATTATGCCATAGTCATTAATTTTAGGTTTGCTACTGTTCAACAACAAGTTTCTAAATTTAAACATTATGCATATATATATATAAAATACGAGCCTCGATATGAAATATATTTATATTTACTCGAATCCAAAACATAACATCAGCTTAAATGAAGATACATTTCTATAATCCATGCATAAAAGTAATGTACACTAATATTAAACATAAGTTTACATAGAATAACTACTATATGAAAGTTCGACCTCTCCCAAAAGTCAAACACCTGAAGAGAAGGGTCCTGCACTTGATCCTCCCCCAGGTTTCCAACAGATGAGCCTCCCTCTTGAGACACGTCATGATGGGTAGAAGCCTAAATAGGCGATATGTAACATCCTGGGACTGCCTGCAGGATTGACGAGTGTCTCCACAAACCAACACGGGTCTTTTCAGCATGCTTTGTTCTCACTCACATGTATCCTAGGAAACTTCCCAGGAGGTCACCCAACTCACAATTGCTCCAGGTTAAGCACGCTTAACCATGGAGTTCTTATGTTCTAGGCTCCCGAAAAGAAATTGCAACTTGTTGATATGGCTACGCCTAATCAATTCCTTTAAGCCATCCTCAACTATGCAATCCCATACCTACACAGTCTCTGAATCCTTCTCATTCCGATGCGTATTCAGTTCATTCATGGGACCCTTCGCCTAGAAGCCTGCCAGGAGCCGCTCCTTGTACGTGCTTCTCTTACACCGGCGTCCACTCCCCACCCTCGTCGGCCCCGGGACACCACATGCCCACCAACTTCCGCTTGGTTCGTCCCCTAACCACACCGTACTGGGAGAGGTCCCGTCTCTGATACCATTTTGTAACGTCCAGGACTGCTTGCAAGATTGACAAGTGTCTCCACAAACCAACACAGGTCTTTTCAGCATGCTTTGTCCTCACTCACACGCATCCTAGGAAACTTCCCAGGAGGTCACCCATCCCACAATTGCTCTAGGTCAAGCATGCTTAACCATGGAGTTCTTATGTTCTAGGCTCCCGAAAAGAAGTTGCAACTTGTTGATATGGCTACGCCTAATTAATTTCTTTAAGCCATCCTCAACTATGTAGTCTCATACCTGCATAGTCTCTGAATCCCTCTCATTCTGGTGCGTATTCAGTTCATTCATGGGACCCTTCGCCTAGAAGCCTGCCAGGAGCCACTCATTGTACGTGCTTCTCTTACACCGGCATCCATTCCCCGCCCTCGTCGGCCCTGGGACACCACACGATACAATCGAAACCTCTCTAGGAAAGAGATGACGATCATTCCACAACTCCCCAGTGGGTATAGGGAACTCCATATGCATAAAAGTATAAAGGATGCTCGTGACAACCCCATGGTAAATGCCACTCTGAATTAGGGTCACATCCCCTATATATACAAAAAGCTTCGCATCTTGGTTGGAATGTCAGGCATCAATGCCCTCGTGAAACTGTATCCACATGCGACTGAAGAAAGTTTGTCTAGATGCCATCACAAAGAGACAAAAGTCGACCTTTAACTAAACTAAGCAAATCCAACTCGCTCTCTTCACAGTTTATCCAAACATAAGCATAAAACAGAGCAATATAACAAAGATGTGACAACTCCTACACTAATACCATCATGGTAGTAAAGAGACATGATGACGCAAGTCACCCACATAGCATAGCAGGAATAATAATCAGCATCAATATTCAAATAGTAAACAACTTAACAATTCTAGGCAGTTATAACATCAATAAATTAACAATTCCATCAGCATATGAATAAATAAATAGATAGATGCCAAATGATATGTTGACTCACTATGCACGTGCATATGGTACCAAAATCCAACATTCGATACTACAAATCCTACTCCATGGAGCTAGACACAAACATCGAAGAGAATGATCAAGGAGACATGCCAATATCTCGTCAGCCATAAAATAAAGTGCTTTCCAGAAAAATTAATCATTTGCGCAACAAGGCTTTATACAGTGGCATTCTCACAGGATCACGATATAGGATAGTGTCTTGGTCCAGATCGTCGGTGCACTTGCATCAGTCTATCCCATGGCCCAGAAGAGCTACCATTTGTCCATAAGTGAGACAGCTGCATCCCGACGCCCCCAAGGTCAACAATATGACTTACACTAGTCCATTCGCACCTGCACTAAGATGTGATTCAACTCTTAGGCCAGTGGCCTTTTAACAGTCATCAACTGAGCAATTGTTCAATGCATGTTGACACAATGCATACTATTTCATGTAATCACTGATAATATGATTTCTTCACAATTCATTGCCACAAAAGGTTTCAATCCACATTAATCAATTCTTAGTCCCACATATAGACCTACCAAAACACATCATCAAGTTTTCAAGAATAATACATAGGTGTTACAATTCAACCCGAAGTTACATTTCCATTTCAAGACTTTTATCACTAAGCCTTTCTAGAGGAATTCTCTTGTAATTCTCATTCAATCTTTATTTCTCTTAATTAGCCAAGTTCTTTGCTTTAATTAATTATGCTTATTGAGTAAATTAATCCAAGGTTCACTAAACCTCATACACTCTTGTTCTTTCCTTAAGTATGAACTCACCCTAGGTCATCAAGTGACTTTCTTTCTTGCATTCCTCCCATATTATGAATCCGTATTATTTTTATGTTACCTAATCACCTAAGCCTTAGCTTGATATATAAATTTCTAGCCAACAAGGCCCTTGAGGCCGTGACCTCCCAATGGCATGAATCCAACCAATTTTTCCACCACATTGTTAGTTACTTCCATTTAATTGCCTAAGTTTCCGAGGTTACTCACAATTTTAAGTCTTGAATCCCAAAAATACTTTAGAGGCCGTGAGCCTCCCAAATGGGGTAAGAACCCAAAGTTTTCCATTACATTAATTTTCTCTTTAACCCATAGTCATCTAAGTTCCAATTTTTACAAAATTAAATCTTGATCAACCAAAACATGGCCTCTTAGCCGTGAATCCAAAGGGGTAGAGAACCCTAAAATCATTGGATTCAAAATTCATTTTTTATTCTATCATTCTAATTCCTCAATCAATTCATTTTCAACCTAAACTCCTAAGTTCCAATACTCCACAATTTTTAGTCATTTGTTCCCCATTTTACCACCACTTGGCCAAAACCCTCACCAAAGGTCTCTAGACCCAAGATTTTCGCCAACTCATCAAGTGATTACTTGAGTTCTGTTTTAGTACAAGGTTTGATCTCAAATCATCATTTTAATTCCTCAATCGATTCATTTTTATCCTAAGCTCTTAAATTCCAAATCACCATTAATTTAGTCATAAGTTTTTCATTTCTCCTTTCCATGGCTGTGACACTCAATAGAGGTCTCTAGTTCCAACATTTTCACTAACTCATCAATCAATTGCTTAAGCTCCATTTTAACACAAGGTTTGGTTCTTGATTCATCAATTAGGGTCATAAGGCCATGAATTACTCTTCAACATAGACAAAGATTCCTTATCTTCCACACATTATTCCAAGCACATAAAATATCACAAATAATCAACAACACATAATAATGCAATATTAAACAACACCATCATACAAAACACATAATCACCATTCACCAAAAATCAAACAAGTCAAATGGAGAGATTCACACATGGACTCCCCATTCTCAACCAAGATTCGTCCCCCACCACCATGAGTGGTTGATGAGGATATTCTCCCTCTTACCTATGGAAGACAACTCAAGAAAGCAAGCCTATTGGTCCCTTCCTTGAAATTTCATCCAAAATCTCCAAGAAACCCTAGGATGATCAAACTTGTAGAATCAACAACCAAAGGTTAAAAAGATGAATCCTTGGTCACAAGGGTGGCCAAAGAACACGAAAAAGAGAAGAGAAAATAGAAAAAGTCATGAACTTTACCTTGAAGCTTCAAAGCTTAGAGCTTTAATGGTGGATGATGGAAATGGAAGATTTAGGTGGTGACCACCAAAGAGAAGGATCTTAGAATAATGGAAGGAATCTAGAAATGAGATTGATTGAAATTTTTGTAATGGTGGAGGTGAAGAGTGGTGTGGTGCCGTGGAGGGAGAGGAAGAGAAGAAAAGAGAATGGCTTGAAGGAAAATGAGAGAAGAGAGAAAGTAGAGAGAGAAAGTGGAGAGAGAAAGTGTCTTGGAAACTTTTGAAAGTAAAAATGAAGGTGATTTGTCATGGAAACAAGAGAGAGAGAAGGGAAATAACTTTTTGCATGTATTGGGAAATTTCTAGGAAGTTTCCTTAAGGAGTTTTTTGATTAAATTAATCATTCTTTTGAAATAAAGTTGATGCGTGTGACAAAGTGGATTTCCTTTAGATAAGGTGATAAGATTTCTACTACAAGCTATTATCCAATGGAAAATGATACAGTTAGTAAAACCAGTATTTATTGTCCAATGAATAATAAAGCATACAACAATTTTACTTATCAGATAAAATCTTGAAAAATGTAAAACCTCGCAACCTGTGTTCAGTGTAGGGTTGAGTAAGATCCTCCAATACCGTTTTCACAGTTCAAGGCTCTCGAGGAAAATATCTCATTTCTCCAGCTCCGCTCAATGCGCACGCAAAATGAAGAATAATATTAAAATATTCTACGTTCTCAGAAAAATTCACAAAAATCACAAATATTAAGAAATGAGTATTTATGATAAAATAAGCAATTTTCGGGGTGTTACAACACATGCTTCATACTCAGCTACATTGTTTGTACAGTCAAAGCGCAGTCTAGCAGTGATTAGAATGAAATTGTTTTTAAGGGAAATCAATATGGCTCTAATTCCATACCCTAGTGAATTAGAAGCTTCGTCAAACAACAAAGTCTATTTTTCTTTTTTCAACAACTTTTCTTCTCCAAATAAAGCCATTATATCTTTATCAGAGAATTCACACTGCATAGACCCATAATCCTCCACAGGTTGGCTGGCCAAGAATTTCGCAAGAGTGCTGCCTTTTACTACTTTTTAGGTGACATAGATAATGTCGTATTCTGATAGCAAAACTTGCCAACGTGCAATCCTCCTAGTGAGAGCAGACTTTTCAAAGATATACTTGATTAGGTCTATTTTGGACACTAACCAAGTGGTGTAATACAACATGTACTGCATCATTGATGGGTCGTCCATGCTAAGGCACAACACGTGCTCTCTAACATTAGCCTCATAGTTGGTAAACTTTTTACTCAAGTAATAGATGATATGTTCCTTTCTACCAGTTTTATCGTGTTGCCTGTAACGCCCCTTTTTCTAGGAGAAGAAGGAACGTCGCACCATAATATATAAAACACTTGCGGAAAAGTAATAATTATTTTAAACCTCTTAAACCCCTAAGACTGACGAGAAGGGACCATAGCAGGGTCCTCCTCATCCGATGAAATTGTCATCGAAGCGATCGAATTTCGAGCAGTGGAGAGGAAAGAGTCCTCTTGTGGGCTGTAATAGAGGTCATCCTAGAGATCTCTAACAGGCAAGTAAAATTCTAAATGAACAAAAGATATGAAATCAAAAGCAGGTGGGTTATAGCGACCCCAGGCTAAAGACACAGTCAGCTCCCCATGATAGATGCAATGGTCCGTGCTCAAATTTATATGCCAGCAGTCAGGTCCTCTATGAAAGGTCATCATAGCATACCCCAGAAATCGATGCGAATACGAAGACATCTTCAATCAGCACTAGTCGTAATCGGGCCAAAAGCCAAGAAACTTGGGCGCCTCCTTTTCTTCCTCGTGAACGTCTTCTCAGAAGCACACAATTTAAAACAGAAGTATTGATATACAGAAAAGAGATGAGATACCCAGCTTTCATTACCACTACGGCAGTAAGAAAACAGAATGGCGCTGGACGCCCACATAACATTACAACACTTACAGTTATCGACAGTAATAATCAAGTAAGCGATAAAAGAGAAATAACAGCAGAATCTCAGGCAGTGATCAGTTTATTGAATCAGATAATTATATTGACAGTAAAGGCAGATAATTCAATAGTTATAAATACTCATGCTCAATGAAATATGAGACTGACAATGGACAGTGCACAATGCATTATGGTACCAAAAATCCTACTCCATGGAGCTAGACATCAACATTTTAGAGAGAATGATTAAGGAGTCATGCCAGTATCTCGTTAGTCTTAAAAAATAAAGTGCTTTATCTCATAAAAATATTTGCGCAATATGGCTTATACATGGCACCTCAATAGTTGATCGCGATATTGGACAGCGTCTCGGTCCGGATCGTCGGTGTGTTTGCATCGGTCTATCCCACGGCCTCAGTGGAGCTACCATTGCCTATTGTGAGACACTCGTACCCCGACGCCCCCAAGATCAACCACTATGACCCTACACTTAGTCTACTCTCACCCGCACTTAGGTGTTATTCAATCTCCTATGCATACATCGCCTTTCTCAATAAAGTCCAACGGACATCACATATGCATGACGACTCAATTTACATCATGTAAGTGTATCAATGACATGTTCCTCATAAACAATGCAACACATGCATATTCATCAACAAGTATTTCTCATGGGACATGTCATAATGGCATATAAACAATTTTCAACTATATCATCAAGTATAATTCAATAAGTACTTAGTCCCACACATGGACTCACAAGATCATATATTCCATCCTCAATATCAACGATTTCTATATACATGGTTCAACGCATATCACAATTCCATATTATGGATCCTACATTTTTAATGACCTAAGTCTTGATCAATTATGAGATTTTTGGGCTAATAAACCAATCAAAAGCTATGGCCTCCCAAGACCATTACTAACTAAATTTCTTCCATTTTAAGCATCAACCTTTAATGTCCAATTACATAGGTTTTATTATTAACAAATTTAATTCAAACCCTTAATAATTAGGGCCAAAACCATGGCCTCTGAAGAGAGTAGAGAACCCTCAAAATTTCATTTCATGCATTAATCATTTTATACCTAATCACATAAGTTTTATTTTACACCAATCAATTCTAACCCTAAAAGTTCATGGCCAAGACCATGGCCTCCTAATGGGGTAGTAACCCTCAAAATTTTCCATTTATTAACTGTAACATTATCAAATATTCCAACATCCCTAATGCATTCTAAATCACTAATCAATCATTAATTTCAATCAAGAACACATAGATATAAAAAATCATCAAACAAAGTGAACACCCAATATGGATTTCTCCATAAACAATCACTCAAAGGTCTTCTCACCACCAATAATGGTTGAAGTAAGTAAATCTTCCTCTTACCTAAAGGAAGAACACGAAAATGGCCACCTTGGTGCTTCTTGGTGGATTCGATTTTTGGCTCCAAAAACCCTAGAAATTAAAACACAAAGAATCAATAACCAAGTCTTGAAAAATATGAATCCTTGGTCACCAATGTGACCAAGGAACACAAAAATGAAGAGAAGGAAAAGGAAAAATAGAAGTTTTACCTTAAAGCTTCAAGCTTTGTTCTTGGAAGACAATGGTGAAGATGATGGATTTTGAAGAAAATCTTCAAATAGGATGTGTAGAGGATGATGAGAGGAATGTAGAAATGGTGTTGGTGAAGTGAGAAAATGAAGAGAAATGGTCACACTTGGGGCTGCAAAACTGTGAGGGAAGAAGGAAGAAGAAGAGATAAGTTAGAGAGAAATGGAGATGAAACTTGAAGAGAGAGAAAGTGATAGATGAAATGAATGATATTTTAGTGAAATGTGATAAGTATGGAAGAAAAATTTCCTTCCCTTGGGCCTTCATTGTCGCGGCAACAAGAGAGAGAGGAAAGGGTTGAGTGGCTTCTTCAACAAGTTTGGGGCAATTTAGTCATTTGTGGGTCAAAGCTTCCATGAGAAGCTTTGATTAAAATACTATATTTTTGAATTAAAGTGGATTTGATTAGACATAAAGTAGATTACATTAGGATAATATGATAGGATTTTTAATACAGGATATTATCCAATGGACAATTATTACAGTTGACAGAAATCAATATTAATTGTCCGACGGATAATAAATTAAACAATGATTATTATTTTATCTGATAAAATTCTCAACAAACGTAAAATCTCATAAACTATGTCCGGCCTTGGGTTTAGTAAGATCCCCTATCGACGTTTCCACAGATCAAGGTTCTTGGGAAAAATATTGCATTTCCCCGGCTTCGCTCAGTTTACATGTAAAAAAAGAAATATTATTAAAATATTTCACGTTCTTAGAAAAATTCACAAAAATTACAAATATTAGAAAATGACTATTTATCATAAAATTATAATTTTTCAGGGTGTTACATTGCCTTAGTACACAACCCATGGATTCATCCAACAGGATCAAGTACATGATGAGAGGCCTTCCTAGCACTGGAGGTACCAAAACTGAGGGTTCTTGCAGATACAACTTGATCTTCTCAAATGCTATTTAACAATCTTTGTTATATTCTACTGTCTGGTTTTTACGCAACAACTTGAAAATTAGTTCACATGTCGTAGTCTGCTGGGATATAAATCTAGTAATATAGTTCACCCTTCACGAAAACCCACGAACTTCTTTTTCAATGTGAGGAGCTGACATCTCTATGATTGCTCTAACTTTTTTCGGATCAACTTCTATCCCCCCAAAAGCTTGCCTGATTTTACACCAAAAGTGCATTTAGGAGGATTCAGTCTGAGTATGAACTTTATCAACTGTTCAAATAGCTTTTGCAAATTAACAACATGATTTTCTTCTGTTCTAGAATTTACAATCATGTCATCCATGTAAACTTCTATTTCTTTGTGCATCATTTCATGGAACAATGTCACTATTGCCCTTTGATAAGTTGCTCCAGCATTTTTCAACCCAAACGACATCACTTTGTAGCAAAAGTTTCCCACAGGGTAATGAATGTGGTTTTCTTCGTGTCTTCAGGTGTCATCTTGATTTGATTATATCCCAAAAAACCATCTATGAAGGAGAAAAATGAATGTTGAGCAGTGTTGTCTACTAAAACATCAATGTGAGGTAAATGAAAGTTGTCTTTAGGGCTAGCCCTATTCAAATCTCTATAGTCAACGCACATTCGTACTTTCCCATATTTCTTCTGGAAGGGAACGATGTTGGCGACCCATTAAGGGTACTTTGCAACAATGAGGAAACCTTTGTCAAACTGCCTTTTAACCTCTTCTATAATTTTTAGTGACATCTCTAGCTTCATTCGTCTCAACTTTTGCTTGACGAGAGGATATTCTGGTTTTAATGGCAATTTATGCTCCACTATGTAGCATTTACCCCAAGCATATCTTGGTATGACCATGCAAAAATGTCGCAATAATCAAATAAGAGCTTAACCAACTTGCTTCGCTCATCTTCTTTCATAGAAGTGTCAATTTTAACTTCTTTTTTATCGTCCTCCATCCCCAAATTAGTCACTTCAGTTGACTCTTCATGTGGTTGAATATCTTTGGCCTCTTGTTCTATTAATCTCATTAGCTTAGAAGAAGGTTCCTAATTGTCATCATTATCCTCATCAACATGATTAACGGGATGGTCAAAATCATATAATGGGGTCATAACACTATCATTTTCAAGAGAGCCACTTTCAAATTTACATTTATTAATGTTAACACAAGTAAAAAAAAAGTAATGAGTAAAGGTTAATGTAATGGTTGGGCAAAAAATAAAAAAAAAATAGGATAATTTAAAAATGCATTTATTGATAGTAAATATTGAAATGGAAACACGTGAGCCCATTTTTACAACATATTTTCCTAAAACCTTAGGCAGAGTTATAGGATTAGTATTACAAAATTACTTTGAAAAAGTTTCAAAGGCCATGGGAAAATCAATGATCTCCCAATTGTCGAGTTCTGCATCTGGGGAACAAGGGTACACCAGATTGACACCATAATCAATGGGTTGATCATCATTAATAGCGATCACTTGGTTTAGAAACACCAATCTTGCACTTTGGAAACTCTGTCGGATGTCACAAATGGGGATCCCCTCAACTTTAGGCTCCCGATTTTCTAACCGAGCTAACCTCTTCTCCCTTTTCTCTTCTATGACCTTTCTCTTGTCAACTTTAGTGGGTTTATATCCTAACTTGAACCTATTTTTGTTTTCACAAGATTGCAGAAACTTCGCAATGCCTTGCTCGTTCATTCCCAGTCCATTTCCACATTGATGTCCGCTTTCAAGCATGACCTTAGCCATCATTATGGATGCACTAGATGGTTGTGGTTTTAGAATTTGAGCTCTTTCCTTCACATAAATAACATTGGCAATTTCGAATGCGTGGAATGTTGTTCCAAGAGCTTCTTTTGCGACTTTAATGTAAGGGGTTGATGGTGGCTTACTCACCAACATGTCTTCCTCACCCGAGACGATCACCAACCTATTACCAACTATGAACTTCACTTCTACTGCAACGTGGATGGTATGACTCTAGCAGAATGAATCCAAGGTCCTTCTAAGAGAAAACTCTAAGTTGGCATGATGTCTATCACTTGCAAAAGTATATGAAAAGTAGTAGGTCCAATCTGAACTGGGATCTCAATTTCTCTTATCACTTTTCTTCGCGTCCCATCAAAAGCCCTCATGATCATTGTACTTGGTTTCATGTAAGTCCCATCAAAAGGTAACTTAAAGAGAGTTGATTTTGGCACATTTAAATAGGAACCATTGTCAATGAGCACTCTAGCCATTATATGCACTTGGCATTTGATGGAAATGTGTTGTGCCTTGTTGTGTCCCATTCTTTCAGCAAGTATCTCATCATAAGTGAAAGTGACATAATTGTCAATAGTAATGTTGCTAATAATACTACCTAACTTGTTAACTGTGACGTCATGAGAAACATGGGCTTGATTCAGTATCTTCATCATCACTTTTCTATGCGGCTCAAAATTCATCAATAAGGACAAGAGCGATTTCCTTGCAAGGGTGTGATTTAACTGATCTACTACCTTATACTCACTTTGCTTGATAAACTTCAAGAACTCACAAGCTTCTTCATCAGGTAGCTCCTTTTTGTACTCCTTCGACTTTGTCAACCCTTCTTTTTCTTTCACCTCATTTCCAATGGAAGCTTCTCCTATCTGTTTTTCCCTTTACGGTTCTCTTTTCTTCTTCTTATTGCTCCTTTCGCAGCTCCTCAAGAGTGTAAATGCGACCACTTCGTATTATCCTCCTGATCCTTGATATATTAGTGATAATAGAGGTCAAACAAGATGAAACTTTTGACTGATTGTTTGTGGGATTGCTTCCAAGGACTTGCACATCATAGTTCCATGGTACTGCTCAAGTGTCCTTGAAAGGAAAAGGACTGGGAACTTGAATGGTGATGGGCTTGGGGCCACATGAAGGTGGCGAAGGTGCAATTGCAATGTAATAGATAACCAATGGCTTGATAACCAGATGTGTAATGGAAGAGACTTAAGAATTTATAGCTTCTTGACCTTCTTGAGGTTGGGGAGTGGTGTACTCATCAACCACGTTTATGCCACCTTTGTCACACAGATGACTTATTTGCACCTGTTGCATATCCATTAGATTCTGGAGGATATGCCTAAATTCGTCACATTCTTTAATAGAATGCCCCACATTCCCATGGATATTACACATTATTTTATCATTATTCCCCCTTTTCATTTCAACCTGAGCTTGTATCATCCGAAATTCGCAGAGTTCTTTAAAAATAACTTTCATGGGGGTTTTGACATATGCCGTTCATCTTATGAGCTGTTGGGCAAAGAACTTCTCTATAGCATTGACTCTAATATTTTTATGATTTGGTAAAGGATTGTGGCCCACATTATGAGTATTTGGCTTGAAGTTCAACCACTTGGCATCAATTAGGTCTTATACTTTAAACTTTAGTGCTTTGCAATTCTTTGTGGAATGGCCTGCGACCCCTGCATGGTAATCGTGCTTGGCGTTTAGGTCAAAACCTTTAGGGTATGGGGGTTTTACTGGCTTCATCGGGCATAGAGCTAGGAAATAGTTATGGATGAGCTAGGGTAGTAACTTGGTGTAGGTAATAGGGATTGGGTCGAAATGAACAAACTTCCTTTCTTAGTTATTTGGTGGTCTTTTTTTGTTTGTGTTTGGGTTTTGGGTCTATAGTTGAGCTGGTTGAGGCAGTAAGGTATGGGGTGTTTCGTATTGAATAGAGGATGATGTACGGTAAGGCATTATTGGGTATTGAGGCTGAGGATAAGGAACTTGTGAAGTAGTGGCAACATACAGGTAGTAAGGTTGGGGATTTGGAGTTGGTGAAATAGTGGGAAAATGTAACACCCTTAACAACATGTTAGGCTTGTATATAGCTACAGAGGTAACATAATGATAGTTTAACATGCTCGTTAAATTTTGTGACAATCTGAGCTCATTTAGGCACTTTGCTGTAATACAAAAAAGTGAAAAGTAGCCTAAAATGACTCAGATATTAGCATAAATGGCTTAGCTAATGAAAATAAATGTAGAGAATTTATTTCTAAGTCACAAATGTGTGGAATGTGATATGGTTAATTTTTTAGAGTTAACTGAGGTCATTTGGTATTTTCAAGTACACTGCGAGTGTCCTTTAATACTGGATTGACTTGTCGCAGATATGAAAACTTATGAAAAAGGTGAAATAAGTATTGAGATAAATCTTAGGATTTATTTTAATCCCTATGGAAGTTAGGAAAATTGATTTGGAGAAATCTAAGTGTTCTTAATAGATATGAAGTTGAGCAAAAGGATCAAAATGCCCCTAGTGCTCATCTTTAAAGTGAAATTTTATTTCACTTTCCTTTCCTCTCTCTCATGAACAGACAGCAACAGCAAGAGGGGATGAAAATAGAGAAAAGGGAAGGCCGAGGTGTGATCTTCATCTTCAAGAGGTAGGGGTGTTTGCTATCTTGTTCCTCTATCTTCTATTTCTCTTCTTCATGCTTGTTGCTTGTGGGTTTAGAATAGAAAATGGGTTTGGATAAGATTCTTTGAGTTTGAGTTAAAGGAACTCTTAGGAATCTAGAAATAGGTTTGTTTTTTAGTTGAGTTATGCATGATTTATTGTTTGAGCCATAGTTGTATCCATGAATCTACTTAGGTTGAGAGTTGTAAAATGGGTATGAGAGCTTAGGTTTTGGTTCCAAGAATCATGCTTGTTTGGTTTGAGATTATAAATATGGTGTATTTGATGTTTAGAGGTGTTTGAGGATTATTTTTATGAGTGAAAACCCTTTGCAATAATTAAAAAGAGTCAAGGATGGAGAGTGTTCTTGAATTTTTTGGGAAACCTAAAAAATTCATGGGGAGCCGTGGCACTTCCCCATGCAGAGTTGCGACACCTATTTAGACCTTTTGTGTACTGTAAGTGCACGGGTCGTGCAAGTAATAAAAAATGATGAGTAAGATATTGTTCCTATAAGGATAAGTTTATTTCCAATGCTAAGTATTAACCGATAGTTTAAGTAATTTTATTCAAGAACAAAAAAATAAGGAAAAAAAAGGATATAAACTAAAGACTAGGAAAGCAATAAAGATAATGGCTAGAGTTTAGGGAATCTTTCTTCACATCCTACTTCAATCAATGATATGCAATCTTCTTCATCTATATGAATGCACTGATTGGGTTAGCTTGAGAATTTACTTTAGTTTAAAGCCTATGTCTAAGTCAGCTAACCCTTGCTTCCTTCACTTAACTCATTATGCGTCCATGAAAATCAGATTGAAATTCACTAATGAATGATCTATTCTCAAACACACGCTATGCAAAGCTAAGAGGTATATTTCTATCCCATTAGTGAATTAACTTATCCCCGCCATGAGAATGAAGTCGAACATGCATCAACCATACCTACGATCTCAAATCCAAATCCCTATGTCTAGGCTTATCAGATTTCAACAAATCACTTAAATGTTAATCAGGCACTCAAGAGCATTTAAATAGAATATGATTGAACAAAACCAAGCATACATATAAACTCAGAGAAGAGACAAAATCATTAATATAATAAAAGGATTCAAAGATTTCCCTAAATATAACTTTGGCCAAATATTGAACACAAAAATATACATCCAAAATACATGCTCAAGATAAAGGAAGGAAAGAAAGCAAAAGAAGAAGGAGAAAGCTCATGGATTTAGTCTTTGAAGCTTGAATCTTCCTCCAAGAGGAAGATGACCTCCATCCTTGGCTCTCTAAGCCTTCTTTCCACCTCCAAATGAAGACCCAGTCGCGCGTCTCTAACCCTAGGATGGTAGAAAACCTAAACTAAGAAAAAGCCCTTTTAGAAAACTAATGAAAATGTATTTATAAGCTCAGCTCCGTGCATCACGCCGTGGCATTACACAAGTGGCATCGTGGCACGCGTTGAAATTAGGGCACAACGTCGCATCGTTCACTCCTCTTGCGCCGCGGCATACTAGCCTCGGGTACCAAACTGAGCAATAGAGCTGAGATCAGAGTGCCGCAACGTGCTTCTCCTTGCGTCACGGCATGCTCTGTTGGAATGCACCTTGGGCTTTCTCTTTCAATACTAGGCCGTAGCTTACTTCAATTCATCTCTTTTGAGTCTTTCGTGCATTTGAGAAATCGCCAAATTCAGTACAAGTGTAAATCTACTTAATTCAACAAATAATAGGAAAGAGTATCACAAAATCATAAAGAAAGATATCAAAATAGAATTTGACTAATATAAGCCCAAATCCTTCCAAATATGCATAACAACAAGGACTAAGCTATCAAAAGAGCATAAATATAGGGTATAAATAACTACACATAGTGAAGTTATCAACACCCAACTATCTGCAACTCAGGAAATGCCACCTGAGAGCAAGGAGTTACGACACAAATGGAGGGGAGCCGTAACACAACCTAGAAAATGGCCCAAACTTGCTTCCTTGTGTAGTTTTTGCTATGGAATGTATGATGTTTTGGCATGAGGTGACATAATGAGATACACTCATGCTTGATTGATGAGATGGTAATGTGGCGAATATGAATACTCATGATAAGAAAACACTAGTTGCTTCCTTAGTGGTTGAGTTTGAGCTTGAATGGTATGTGAGCCATGTGTTGCTTTCTTTTTGGCTAAGGTTGAACTAGGATCTTGTGATAAAAGTGTGTTGGTTCCTTTTTGTGATAGAGTTGAGCCATGTGTGATTGTCTAGGTGCATAAAGTGTTCCTTCATGAGTAAAGTTGAAGTAGAATGCATGTGTGCAACAATTGTTCTCTTAATTACTCAGATTGGGTAATAGGGAGTACTAGGAACATGATCTTGCCCCTTTGTGTGATAAGGGTGAGCAGGGTGGAGTGTTTGCTAGTTTCCTTTTTCACTTGGTTGTGTGAACCTTGTGATGTTCTTAAGTAACTAGAACCTTGTTCAACATGAGGTTGACTGTGGAATCACTTGTGAAGTGATGGTGTGAGGTTCTAGATACAAGAGTATTAGTGTTGAGACACTAATAAGGGTATTCCTTGGAGAGGACAACCCCCTAGTATAAATGGATATCTGAGAAAAACCTTATGCATTCAAAGTGTGGTGGACTGCTATAGGGTATAGTGTTGAGAACCTTAAGCATACAAAGGTTGTGAAATGCTATAGGTTAATTATCTAGGACCTTGAGTAGCATGTGGTTGCATTTGATATCACTTGTGAAGTGATGAGGCAGGATTCAAGGTATAAGTAAGCTAAGTTTACTTGGCTAGTTTATACTCTTTCATTTGGTTAGGATGAATGTTTTGTTTGCTACCGCAAGTGCACAGGTCGTACAAGTAATATAGTAAAGAGTAGGATATCATTCCCACGAGGAGTATATTAATCTCTAAAGCCAAATATTAAAGATATTGATTAGAGAATAGGGAATCCTTATTCACACTCTACTTCAATTAATGATATACAACCCTCAAAAGCAACAAAAATAAGACGAGATTTGCCAGCTTGAAAAACTAACTTAGTTAAAAGTCTATGTCTAGGTCATTCAACCATGCTTCATTTACCTAGTTAACTATGTTTTCATGAGATCTAGTGCAAACTCCACTCATTATGAACAATTCTCAACAAAAGTTATGCATGACCAATAGGCATATGTCTATCTCATTAGCTAATTAACTTATTCCACCATTAGAATGAAACTAAACATGCATTAACCATATCTATGATCTCAAACCTAAATTCCTATGTCTAGTTCAATAGATTTAATCCAATCACATTAAATGTTGGCCAAATACTCAAGAGCTTTAAGAGAAATATGATTAAACAAACCCAAATCATCTATATTAACTCAAAGGGTTACAAAATCATTAATATTCAAAGAAAGATCCAAAGAAATCCATATACACAACTTAGCTACTCATGATATACGAAAATCTAGCACAAATCATCAATGTCATGATAATAGAAGAGAAGAAGTAAAAGGATTAAGAGAAGGAAGCTTAATTGGATGATCTTTGATGCTTGAATCTTCTTTCTTGAAGAAGAAGGCCTCCAACTTTGGTCCCTTAAGCTTCTTTTCAACTTCAAGTACAAACCCTAGCAGTTGTGTTTAAAATTGTAAAAACTCTCTTTCTAAAATATAATAAAACAATATTTATAGGCTAAATTTTTTCACTGTCACACCGCGATATGAACCACTTTGTGCCGCAGTGCGTGTTGAATTCACACCGCGATATGTCACTCCTTTGCGCCGCGACATTCAAGCCTCGGGTTTTAGTATATAGCATGCTGAATTCACCATGCCGCGACATGAACATACCTGTGCGACGTGAGATGTTGAAATCCACTTTGGCCTTCCTCTTCCAATGCAGCTCCAAGTTTTTAACAATTCTGCTTGTTTTAAGCCCTTCATGCATTAGAGAAATCACCAAGTTAGTAACAATTGCAAATTCAGATAATCACATGAAGAATTATACTAGATTTGCTCAAGATCTTATAGGAAGATATCACAATTGAATTCAATGAATATAAGCTTTAAATCTTCCATATATGCATAATAACAAGGACTAAGCATTCTATAGAGCACAAATATAGGGCATAAATAACTATATTTTATGGAGTTATCACACCCCTAAACCTAAGTTCTTGCTAGTCCTCAAGCAAAACAAAGTATGATTAATTAAACCTACTTAACAACACATGCTTCAACATACATTTAGCATTTATCATGAATACCAATTTCACTGAAACCACAACTAGTGTACAATGATTGTGCAAGCCCTCAAAGAATGATAATGCCACACAATCAACTCCACACATATATAATCTTCAGCATGCCAATATTCAAAGCCTCGTTTCATGCAAATCAAATCTTCCACAACCATGCAATCTAAACTTCTCCTAATCAAGTCATACTCATCTGTATAAGTTTATGAACATACATGCATAGGAATCGAATAATCCACAAGATTTTCTTTAAACTCTCTCTCCACTAATATAAATCATAAACAATTGAGGATGAAAAGGGACTTCAACAGCTTGTAATGTAAGGCCAATGGTTATGAGCATAAGTGTAACATCCCGAAAATTAATAATTTCAGAATAAATGATCATTTTTCAATATTTGGGATTTTCTAGAATTTTTCTGGATTTTTCTGAGAACGCAGAATATTTTAATATATTCCTCGTTTTGTGTGCGCACCGAGCTGAGAATTGCTGAGGTCGGTGTAATGCTCCGGAAACTAATTATTTTGCCGCCAATAGTCATTTTCTAATATTTGCGATTTATGTGAATTTTTCTGGAATTTTTCGGAAACGACGAATATTTTAATATATTTCTCGTTTTGCGTGAAACTCGAGCAGAGTCGTGAAAACGTTTGTAGTGCTTCAAAAATTAGAAAATTATATGACGAATAGTCGTTTTATAATATTTGCAATTTTTGGAAATTTTCTGGGAATTTTTCGGAACCGTCGAATGTAACACCCACCGTAGGATATTACATTTATGTTACTCTATTACCAAATTACCCCAAGTTATAAAGTATGATGTTATAATAAAAATACGAGTTGTAAAATTTTTTTTCTTCTTTGATGACAATAACAATAAAATAAACTTAGCGGAAAATAAAACTATGATACAACAATCTCACACATAAAGTACATCATTATACATAACAGTCATCACTCATAATTTACATCATTACACATTACACACGTACTGTCAGGATTATTTATATTACAGACCATTTTCTTGAAACAACAAACACACTTAAATAATTACAGACATTATTTATATTAGAGTTCAAACATGCCCAAGTTTAACTAAGCAGAAGACCCCTCAGATGGGTCCTCCTCGGGTTCCTCAGCAGGTAGGAATCCGTTATGACGAGTAGCCCTACGAACAGTGTCCGGCCGACGACACTATGCGATTTCCGTTGGGACATAATTTCTAGTGTCCCAATGTCGCCCGATATGCAACGGAAATTCAACATGAACAAAGATAGTCACACGAAAAACGGATCCCCACGATACTGACCTACTAATACTAACAGTCAGGTACCCCTCATAAATAAGTCCTCGCTCATCTAGACTTGTCCTCCACTCTCTAGCTCCTCCATGAAACTGTAAACGTACATATCCGAAGAAACTAGCTCCTGATGACATGTTGTCAGAACTCTGCGGTTCCTGATGTGAGAAGTAATTCCTCTTCTCCTTCTAGTACCATATCTTTCTCAACGTCTTCACCCAATATAAATACAATAAACAGATATACATACAAAGAGGTGAGATCACCTACACCAATACCAGCATGATAGCACAGAGATAATACAGACAACATATTATGCAAGAATATCATATCATGATCACAATTATTGCATTATCATAGTGTAAAAATAATTACCATCATGCCATCATCATTGTTCAAACCACAATTAATTACAATAAGGCTACCACATATGTATATGTTAAATTCATGCATGCGAACATAGACTCAATGTCCTACTCCATGGAGCTAATACTCAAGTCGGAGAAATTGATCGAAAAGATCTGCCGGTATCTCGTGCCTCAGACCAAGTGCTATAATTATATCTTGCACATCTAGCACATACACGACAGTCTTTGTCAGATCTCGATTAAGAATAGTGTCTCGGTCCGGATCATCGGTGTGTTGCATCGGTCTAACTCACGGTGCAGAAGAGCTACCAACTGCCCATTGCGAGCAACCCGCACCCCGATGCCCCCAAGGTCAACCAGTGACCTACACTACGCATATCGCACCCACTCAAGAGGTGTATGTTTCTCCTAGGCAATTAGCCATATTCAGTCCGTTGGACCATTTTCAATGCATGTGTTATGCACCAATTACCAACCAAAGGTAAATCACATAATTTCTCATTCCAGATTCAGATACTGTTTTTCGTTCGTAAAATGGATTAATGCCAATTACAGGCAAACTTCTCAATTTCTTATACAGTATTCATATATTGTTTTTAACTGTAAGGTTTACTGTATAATTAACAGTTAAATCACATTACTATGTTTTTCTCATTCGCAAAATATTTTCGTTACGTTTTTACGTACAGTAATGATTTGTAACATTTTCTGTTACATTTAAAAATCACAAAACTATTTTCTACTGTATTCTAAATTGCGTAAAAATAATCTTTTATTTTTAAAATGCATAGCAATGTTTCCACAACATTTAAATCGTGTAAAATATTTAAACGCGTTACAAATCGCGTAGGAATAATTTAACGTTTTTCAAATCGCGTAACTTAAAAATTACGTTTTTGAGTTACGTAAATCGTTTTTCACCGTTTTACCCTTCACAAAATATTTCTTAACTTTAAAAATATTATTTTGAACATTTCTCATAAAAATATAATTTCTTACATTATTTTCTTTCTATTCTAAATCAAAAATCCCTTCCGTACTATATTTTCTCAAAATCACTTTTTATTGATTTAATCTTACCAAATCATATTTAATTGATTTAATTACTATTTCAAAATTTAAATTTCCTAACATTTTCCAAAACCCAATACTTAAATTCTACGTTAGAAATTTTAAGTTACAACGTTTCCTTTTATATTTCTAAATCATTTCTAAACATTAAATCAAATTTTATGTTTAAGTTACAAACGTTTTCTTTTATATTTCTAAATCACTTCTAAAAATCAATTCTTCTTAAGATAATTTAAAGTTCAACACTTAAATTCCTTTCCAAAGTCCTTATTTGAAAATTCTTATATTTTATTGCATCAAAACATTTTTTTCTAAATTATCAAAACCTTATAGATGGCCATTGGAACCATGAAATATTTTTCTTCTATCTTAAATAATTTTCATTCTTTATTTCTACATAAAATAACTTCATGAAAATACTACTTAAAACCGTGTACACTCTTTTTATAAAACAAACCCTCTTGTTTATTTTCTTTACTTCTCAAATCATCCAATTTTATCACTTATGAAAATATCATTTTTGTGAACACTAATTTAATTAGTGTCTTGGCTGAAATTTATTTTAGTTCAAGGACTAACAATCAACTTCATTGTTCTTGAAAATTTTCAATAAAAACCCTAGTCTTGGAAGCTCAAAACCGTGACCTCCTCCATGGCCTTTGGAGCCAAAATTTTGCTTATTTCAACATACATCCATCATAATATATTCAACATATATCATCATGCACATCATAAGCTTACCATATAAGCAATTAAAAATTTTACTAAGCATGCAAACACAAGTAAATCATGCAAAATATATCAAGCATAAGCAAAAATAATTAAAGCACATAACACACACACAAATTATTACATGACCATGGATAGGAATCCTCACATGGATTCACCATCCATCAAATATAAAAACCATCCCTCACCACCATGCTTGGTTGGTGAGATGAATCTCCTCTTACTTCTTGAAGAACCACCAAAGAGCTTGTTGCTTTGTCTTTGGAGCAAGATCTCCACCAATACAAGTTCTTAAACATGAAACAAATATAAGAAAATTAGTATATCAAGCTTGAATAAGAAGAACCATGGATCAAACATGGTTTAGAACATGAAAAAGAAAAGAATAAATGAAGTTTTCTTACACTTCACCAACAAAAGCTCTAGAACTTGATCTTAGTAAAAGTCCTTCAAGATGGAAGAATTAGAACTTGGTGTGAACTAAAAAGGTTCTTAGAATGATGAAAGGATTCAAGAAACTAGGTTGTATGAAATTAAAAAGTGATGGAAGAGAGAATTGGAGACTTGGCCGAATGGTGTGTTTTTGGGAGAGAAATGGAGTTTGCTTTGGTTTGGTCTTGAAACTTAAGTGGAAGAATGAAGAAATGGTATTAGGAAATATAGAAATGAGTGTTTTTAGTCTTCAAAGAAGAGCATTGCCGTAGCATGCTATTAGGGAGAAGAAAAAGTGAAGTTTGAAAAACATATGCATTGATGATCAATAGGAAATTGTCTTAACACTTGGCAATTTTCCTTAACCTTTTCTATCCTTTTTCTTTGGCCTAAAAAGCCTATTCTATCTTGGTCTCCTTCCTTCCTTGCTTCTTCAACCGTCCCCCCTTCTTCATGCATGGAAAAATATGACAATTTGATAGTCATTTTGTTTTTAGTCATTTTAGATATTAATTTAAAACATTATAGGTAAAATAGGTATTAATTAAAAGCATTATAGGTAGAAGACTTATTATGGACCATTGGATCTTCTCTCTTTAAACCCCATCCCTTAGATGTGTCTCCAAAAATGAATGGTCAAGATTACACCTTCAAACTTTTCATCCAAGGGTCCAAAATGGTTGTAATCATTTTGATGACCAATTCTCCACCATTGATCTAAATCCAAATCCAATGGTCATTAATGATCCATCTCCACCATTGATTAATTTTACATCCAAGGGTTGATAATGGTCATAGCCATTTAGAAGATTAAATCCCTACCCTTGATTTAATTTCAATCCAACGGTTATAATTGATCCTATTTACTTTTAAGATCAAATCTCCACTGTTAATTAAATCAAGATTGAATGTCTAATCTGTAATTAAATTAATAGTGGATATCCAAACCACTAATGTTATCTTAATAATATTTTAATAATATCAAATTTTATTTTTATCCATTATAACCTCACAAAAATATAATTCTTGTATTTTTATCGTCGATAATTAAATACAAGACAAAATACTGATAAAAGAAATTTTCTAAAAGCTGTTTCGGATTCGGAGTTTAGTAAGATCCCCTGTCTCCGTCTAAACAGTACAAATTTTTCTATACGTAGAAAATTTTTTCATTTTGCGGGACCCACCTGAGCCCACGTATGGCCACATGGGCCCACATACACCTCGTGGGGTCCACAAACAGTAAAAATTCCAAAATCACACATAAAATCGCAAAAATTACACAACTCACAAATATCAAATCAGATTACGTAAATTAATTAAGACTAAACAAGAAAATTAATTTACGTAGATTTTTCCTACCGAAAATTATTATTTTCTTGACACGAGCAAATTACTCAAAACGATCAAATATGCAGACAGAATATTCAAAATAACTTTACAGTACACAGAAATCACTAAACAGTAGAATTCTGTTAACTGTCAAGATTACAGTTTAATACATAGAAAGTTTGGGGTGTTACAACTCTCCCCCTCTACAAAAGTTTCGTCCTCGAAACTTGATGAACTTGATTTCACATCCTTAGAATAAATAGGGATACTGTTCTTTTATCTTTTCTTCTAGTTCCCATGTAGCTTCTCCACTTACATCATCCCAAATAATTTTAACCAATGAAATTTCCTTACCTCGAAGTTGCTTTGTCTTTCGATCCTCAATCTTTACTGGAAAAGTTTCATAGGTTAAATTTTCCTTCACCTGTACTGTGTCTGGCTTGATAACATGAGTAGGATCGATATATATTTCCGTAGTTGTGATACGTGAAATACATTGTGAAGATTTTGAGAAAAGGTGGTAATGCAATTCGATATGCCATAGGACCTACTCGACGTAAAATTTGATACGGCCCAATAAATTTTGGAGTGAGCTTCTTAGATTTAAGCACTCGCCCAACACCCGTCATAGGCGTCACTCGCAAAAATACATGTTCACCTTCTTCAAACTCAAGAGATTTTCTCCTTTTATCAAGATAACTCTTTGCCGAGTTTGGGCCACTCTCATCTTATCTTGAATCATCTTCACTTTCTCGGTTGTCCGTTGGACAATTCCTGGTCCTAACACAAAGACTCTCACCGTCTTGATACCAACATAACGATGTTCTCGCATCGCCTCCCATATAATGCTTCATAGGGTGCCACCCTATACTCGAATGGAAATCTGTTGTTATATGTGAATTCTATCAATGGTAAGAATTCATCCCAACCTCCATTTTGCTCCAAGACACAAGCTCTCAATAAATCTTCTAGAGATGAATTGTTCTTTCGATCGACCATCTGTTTGTGGATGGTAGCGAACTGAGACGTAGCTTAGTTTCCATCGCTTCTTGCAAACTACCCCAAAATCTTGAAGTAAATCTCGGATCTCGATCCGAAATAATACTAGATGGTACACCATGAAGTCTGACAATCTCATTGATGTACACTTGGGCCAACCTCTCCATTGAGTATTTAATATTAATCGGTAAAAAGTGCGCCGACTTTGTAAGCCGATCAACAATTACCCAAATGGCATCATGACCCTTCCGAGTCTTTGGTAGTCCCGTCACAAAATCCATTGCTATGTCATCCCATTTCCATTCAGGAATAGGCAAATGTTGCAACATTCCCGAAGGTCTTTGATGTTCCACCTTAGCCTTCGACAA
The DNA here is from genome assembly GCA_029884605.1 of Ormosia emarginata. Lineage (NCBI taxonomy): Eukaryota > Viridiplantae > Streptophyta > Magnoliopsida > Fabales > Fabaceae > Ormosia > Ormosia emarginata. The sequence goes on from JAQQTP010000074.1 coordinate 10,226,618, forward strand.
ACTAAACAGGATGATACATACTCGCAACATCTTTCTTCATTCCTTGCCACCAATATAATTGTTTTAAATCCTGGTACATTTTTGTGGCTCCTGGATGCATACTCAGCTTACTCCTGTGAGCTTCATCCATAATCAATCTTCTAAGATCTGGATCATTGGGCACACAAACCCTTCCTTTGAACTTTAGAATTCCCTTAGCACCTTCGCTAAATTCTAACACTGCTCCTTGGCTCTTTGCTTCTTTTGCTTCTTGCAAATACTGATCACTGTTTTGTCCTTCACGAATTCTATCCATCAAATCATTTGAAATGGTGATCATATTTAAACGTATCTTGCCCGGCGTCAATTTCACAGATAATCGCATATCCCGAAATTCTTCTATCAACTCCTTTTCTTTGATCATCATAACAGAAGCACTAAGTATTTTTCTACTCAACGCATCCGCTACGACATTCGCTTTTCCGGGATGATACTGCAATTGAAAGTCATAATCTTTAAGAAATTCTAACCAACGCCTTTGCCTCATGTTTAACTCTTTCTGATCAAACAGATATTTTAAACTTTTATGATCACTAAAAACAGTGAACGTAGCTCCATAGAGAAAATGTCTCCACACTTTCAACGCAAACACCACAAATTTGCTAACTCCAAGTCATGAGTTGGATAATTCCTCTCATGATTTTTCAACGCCTTGAAGCATAAGCCACCACTTTACGATTTTGCATAAGTACACAACCCAATCCTTGGTACGAAGCATCACAATATACTTCGAAAGGTTCGTTTGGATCAGGTAGAATCAATACCGGTGAAGTAGTCAATCGTCTTTTCAACTCTTGAAAACTTTCTTCGCATGCATCAGTCCACACGAACGGTTGATTCTTTCGTGTAAGTTGGGTAAGAGGTCCTACAATCTTCGAAAACCCCTCAATGAACCGCCTATAGTAACCAGCTAATCCGACAAAACTACGGATTTCTGTTACAGTCTTTGGTCTTTCCCACTCCAGCTGTCTCCACCTTGGAAGCATCAACCTCAATTCCATCCTTCGATATTACGTGACCCAAAAATTGAACTTCGCTCAACCAAAATTCACATTTGGATAACTTGGCATATAACTTATTCTCCTTCAAAATCTGAAGAACCACCCTGAGATGTTCAAGATGTTCCTCCCGATTTCTAGAATAGATCAAGATGTCATCAATAAAGACAACAACAAACTTATCCAAGTATGAACGAAAAATTCTATTCATGAAGTCCATGAATATGGTGGTGCATTTGTTACACCGAATGGCATCACAAGATATTCGTAATGCCCATAGCGCGTCCGAAATGCGGTCTTGGGAATATCTTCCGCTTTCACACGTATCGGTGATACCCAAACGTAGATCAATCTTAGAAAATATCGCGGCTCCTCGCAACTGATCCATTAGATCATCTATCCTTGGAAGTGGATATTTATTCTTAATCGTAATTTTGTTCAATTGCCGATAATCTACACATAGACGTGAAGTCCCGTCCTTCTTCTTAACCAATAAAACCGGAGCTCCCCAAGGTGACACACTTGGTCTCACAAATTGTTTTTCCAATAAATCTTCCAGTTGTTTCTTCAATTCGGCTAATTCTACCGGCGACATCCGATAGGGCGCTATAGATATCGGTCCAGCCTCCGTGTACAAGATCAATGGCAAACTCGATTTCCTTTCTCGGTGGTAGTCCGGTATATCTTCAGGAAACACTTCAGGAAATTCATTGACCACATAAATATCCTTCAAAGCATCTTCGCATTGCACTTCCAAAGAAGATAATAATAATAAATACCCACTATCTCCTTCTTTTAGACAAGCTTCGACTTGAGCAGCCGTTAGGAATCTCGAATCCTTAGCCTCAGGAAATACTAATGTCTTATTCGAACAATCAATAAGGATATGGTTAGAAGACAACCAATCCATTCCCAAGATTACATTAATCTTGGAAAGAGGCAAACAGATCAAATCCACATAAAAGATCTTCTATCCCTAACACAGACGGACAATTCAGCATACCGTTGATGTAACTACAGCTTATCAAGTAGGAGTAGCAACACTCAGATCATATGGCAATTCAGTCACAGTCAAACCCAAACGTTCAACACAATCACATGCAATGAAAGAATGTGTTGCTCCCGAATCATAGAGTACAGTTAAAGGATTACCTTCAATTGCACACTCCTCCATTATCAAGTCTCCAGATTTAGCGGCTTCCTCCCCGCTCATTGTATAGACACGACCACCCGCCTGTGGCCTTGCAGTACGGACGTTTCCCACGAGAGGATTCCTTCTTTATCTGATCACGTCTTTGGAGAAATGTCCAAGCTGTCCACACTTAAAACAAACAACTTCTTTATGTGGGCAATCCTTCGTGAGATGATCCTTCCCACATTTAAAACATCGAATAGGAGTCCCAGCTTGACTTGCTTTATTGTTGCTAGAACTTCCTCCCACAAATTGCTTCTTGGTCTGACCTCCTGCCGGTTTCACATACGGTCCTGCCGGTTTCACATACGGCTTTTGTTGAGAGCGACTTGCTTGATTATTCTTCCCTTTTTGGAACCTTGCAGGTCCAAAACTCTTGTTTCTTGCCGCACGTTGATGATCAATCTCTTCAACTTTATGACATTTTTCAATCAAAGTTGGAAATTGATTAATCTCCAACATCGTTACAGCCTCTCTTAATATCCAAACTTTAATCCTTCTTCAAATTTCCTACATTTCCAGCCCTCATCTGGGTTCATCTGCAAATACCTTGAAAATTGAGACAGACTTTCAAATTTTGCCGCATACTCACTAACGGACATCAATCCTTGACGTAAACCCAGAAACTCCATCTCTTTCATATGTCTCACACTTGCTGGAAAATATTTCTCCAGAAATATTTGTTTGAAAAGTTGCCATGTCACCATCCTACCTTCAGCTTCCAACAGTCTTCTAGCTCCTGCCCACCAACGTTCACCATCTCCTACCAGCATAAATGTTGCCAACGTAAGCTTCCGTTCATCAGCACATCCCATACCATCAAATATCTTTTCAAGTTCTCGGATCCAAAGTTCAGCTTTCTCCGGATCAAACTCTCCATGAAATTTCGGTGGATTATTCCTTCGAAACTCCGATAAACTGTGTACATTTTCATTAGCCCGTTGATTTTGTTGTGCAACCACTTCCGCCATTCTTTGCATAGCTGCTACAGCTGCAGCCATGTTCACATTATCATTCCCATTCAGTTCCATATCTGTGCTAGTATTTCCACTTCCACGTCCACGTCCTCGTCCAGTCATTACTTTTTCTACTCAAACTGAACAATACAAGGAAAGCAAGGTCAATCTTCAAACAATATTGTTTCTTTTCAGAAAACAATAACAGAGAATCACACAACACAAACAAGACAGACCTAACCACAAACCCCAAAAGACTCTAACTTAGGCTCTGATACCAACTAATGTAACACCCACCGTAGGATATTACATTTATGTTACTCTATTACCAAATTACCCCAAGTTATAAAGTATGATGTTATAATAAAAATACGAGTTGTAAAATTTTTTTTTCTTCTTTGATGACAATAACAATAAAATAAACTTAGCGGAAAATAAAACTATGATACAACAATCTCACACATAAAGTACATCATTATACATATGATCATCACTCATAATTTACATCATTACACATTACACACGTCATTGTCGGGATTATTTATATTACAGACCATTTTCTTGAAACAACAAACACACTTAAATAATTATAGACATTATTTATATTAGAGTTCAAACATGCCCAAGTTTAACTAAGCAGAAGACCCCTCAGATGGGTCCTCCTCGGGTTCCTCGGCGGTAGGAATCGTTATGACGAGTAGCCCTACGAACAGTGTCCGGCCGACGACACTATGCTTGATTTCCGTTGGGACATAATTTCTAGTGTCCCAATGTCGCCCGATATGCAACGGAAATTCAACATGAACAAAGATAGTCACACAGAAAAATGGATCCCCACGATACAGCCTACTAATACTAACAGTCAGGTACCCCTCATAAATAAGTCCTCGCTCATCTGGACTTGTCCTCCACTCTCTAGCTCCTCCATGAAACTGTAAACGTACATATCCGAAGAAACTAGCTCCTGATGACATGTTGTCAGAACTCGCGGTTCCTGATGTGAGAAGTAATTCCTCTTCTCCTTCTAGTACCATATCTTTCTCAACGTCTTCACCCAATATAAATACAATAAACAGATATACATACAAAGAGGTGAGATCACCTACACCAATACCAGCATGATAGCACAGAGATAATACAGACAACATATTATGCAAGAATATCATATCATGATCACAATTATTGCATTATCATAGTGTAAAAATAATTACCATCATGCCATCATCACTGTTCAAACCACAATTAATTACAGTAAGGCTACCACATATGTATATGTTAAATTCATGCATGCGAACATAGACTCAATGTCCTACTCCATGGAGCTAATACTCAAGTCGGAGAAATTGATCGAAAAGATCTGCCGGTATCTCGTGCCTCAGACCAAGTGCTATAATTATATCTTGCACATCTAGCACATACACGACAGTCTTTGTCAGATCTCGATTAAGAATAGTGTCTCGGTCCGGATCATCGGTGTGTTGCATCGGTCTAACTCACGGTGCAGAAGAGCTACCAACTGCCCATTGCGAGCAACCCGCACCCCGATGCCCCCAAGGTCAACCAGTGACCTACACTACGCATATCGCACCCACTCAAGAGGTGTATGTTTCTCCTAGGCAATTAGCCATATTCAGTCCGTTGGACCATTTTCAATGCATGTGTTATGCACCAATTACCAACCAAAGGTAAATCACATAATTTCTCATTCCAGATTCAGATACTGTTTTTCGTTCGTAAAATGGATTAATGCCAATTACAGGCAAACTTCTCAATTTCTTATACAGTATTCATATATTGTTTTTAACTGTAAGGTTTACTGTATAATTAACAGTTAAATCACATTACTATGTTTTTCTCATTCGCAAAATATTTTCGTTACGTTTTTACGTACAGTAATGATTTGTAACATTTTCTGTTACATTTAAAAATCACAAAACTATTTTCTACTGTATTCTAAATTGCGTAAAAATAATCTTTTATTTTTAAAATGCATAGCAATGTTTCCACAACATTTAAATCGTGTAAAATATTTAAACGCGTTACAAATCGCGTAGGAATAATTTAACGTTTTTCAAATCGCGTAACTTAAAAATTACGTTTTTGAGTTACGTAAATCGTTTTTCACCGTTTTTACCCTTCACAAAATATTTCTTAACTTTAAAAATATTATTTTGAACATTTCTCATAAAAATATAATTTCTTACATTATTTTCTTTCTATTCTAAATCAAAAATCCCTTCCGTACTATATTTTCTCAAAATCACTTTTTATTGATTTAATCTTACCAAATCATATTTAATTGATTTAATTACTATTTCAAAATTTAAATTTCCTAACATTTTCCAAAACCCAATACTTAAATTCTACGTTAGAAATTTTAAGTTACAACGTTTCCTTTTATATTTCTAAATCATTTCTAAACATTAAATCAAATTTTATGTTTAAGTTACAAACGTTTTCTTTTATATTTCTAAATCACTTCTAAAAATCAATTCTTCTTAAGATAATTTAAAGTTCAACACTTAAATTCCTTTCCAAAGTCCTTATTTGAAAATTCTTATATTTTATTGCATCAAAACATTTTTTTCTAAATTATCAAAACCTTATAGATGGCCATTGGAACCATGAAATATTTTTCTTCTATCTTAAATAATTTTCATTCTTTATTTCTACATAAAATAACTTCATGAAAATACTACTTAAAACCGTGTACACTCTTTTTATAAAACAAACCCTCTTGTTTATTTTCTTTACTTCTCAAATCATCCAATTTTATCACTTATGAAAATATCATTTTTGTGAACACTAATTTAATTAGTGTCTTGGCTGAAATTTATTTTAGTTCAAGGACTAACAATCAACTTCATTGTTCTTGAAAATTTTCAATAAAAACCCTAGTCTTGGAAGCTCAAAACCGTGACCTCCTCCATGGCCTTTGGAGCCAAAATTTTGCTTATTTCAACATACATCCATCATAATATATTCAACATATATCATCATGCACATCATAAGCTTACCATATAAGCAATTAAAAATTTTACTAAGCATGCAAACACAAGTAAATCATGCAAAATATATCAAGCATAAGCAAAAATAATTAAAGCACATAACACACACACAAATTATTACATGACCATGGATAGGAATCCTCACATGGATTCACCATCCATCAAATATAAAAACCATCCCTCACCACCATGCTTGGTTGGTGAGATGAATCTCCCTCTTACTTCTTGAAGAACCACCAAAGAGCTTGTTGCTTTGTCTTTGGAGCAAGATCTCCACCAATACAAGTTCTTAAACATGAAACAAATATAAGAAAATTAGTATATCAAGCTTGAATAAGAAGAACCATGGATCAAACATGGTTTAGAACATGAAAAAGAAAAGAATAAATGAAGTTTTCTTACACTTCACCAACAAAAGCTCTAGAACTTGATCTTAGTAAAAGTCCTTCAAGATGGAAGAATTAGAACTTGGTGTGAACTAAAAAGGTTCTTAGAATGATGAAAGGATTCAAGAAACTAGGTTGTATGAAATTAAAAAGTGATGGAAGAGAGAATTGGAGACTTGGCCGAATGGTGTGTTTTTGGGAGAGAAATGGAGTTTGCTTTGGTTTGGTCTTGAAACTTAAGTGGAAGAATGAAGAAATGGTATTAGGAAATATAGAAATGAGTGTTTTTAGTCTTCAAAGAAGAGCATTGCCGTAGCATGCTATTAGGGAGAAGAAAAAGTGAAGTTTGAAAAACATATGCATTGATGATCAATAGGAAATTGTCTTAACACTTGGCAATTTTCCTTAACCTTTTATCCTTTTTCTTTGGCCTAAAAAGCCTATTCTATCTTGGTCTCCTTCCTTCCTTGCTTCTTCAACCGTCCCCCCCCTTCTTCATGCATGGAAAAATATGACAATTTGATAGTCATTTTGTTTTTAGTCATTTTAGATATTAATTTAAAACATTATAGGTAAAATAGGTATTAATTAAAAGCATTATAGGTAGAAGACTTATTATGGAACCATGGATCTTCTCTCTTTAAACCCCATCCCTTAGATGTGTCTCCAAAAATGAATGGTCAAGATTACACCTTCAAACTTTTCATCCAAGGGTCCAAAATGGTTGTAATCATTTTTGATGACCAATTCTCCACCATTGATCTAAATCCAAATCCAATGGTCATTAATGATCCATCTCCACCATTGATTAATTTTACATCCAAGGGTTGATAATGGTCATAGCCATTTAGAAGATTAAATCCCTACCCTTGATTTAATTTCAATCCAACGGTTATAATTGATCCTATTTACTTTTAAGATCAAATCTCCCGTAGTTAATTAAATCAAGATTGAATGTCTAACTGTAATTAAATTAATAGTGGATATCCAAACCACTAATGTTATCTTAATAATATTTTAATAATATCAAATTTTATTTTTATCCATTATAACCTCACAAAAATATAATTACTGTATTTTTATCGTCGATAATTAAATACAAGACAAAAATACTGAAGAAAAGAAATTTTCTAAAACTGTTTCCGGATTCAGGTTTAGTAAGATCCCCTGTCTCCGTCTAAACAGTACAAATTTTTCTATACGTAAAAAAATTTTTCATTTTGCGGGACCCACCTGGGCCCACGTATGGCCACCTGGGCCCACATACACCTCGTGGGGCCCACAAATAGTAAAAATTCCAAAATCACACATAAAATCGCAAAAATTACAAAACTCACAAATATCAAATCAGATTACGTAAATTAATTAAGACTAAACAGTAAAAATTAATTTACGTAGATTTTTCCGGCCTGAAAATTATTATTTTTTTGACACGGAGCAAATTACTCAAAACGATCAAATATGCAGACAGAATATTCAAAATAACTTTACAGTACACAGAAATCACTAAACAGTAGAATTCTGTTAACTGTCAAGATTACAGTTTAATACATAGAAAGTTTGGGGTGTTACATCGAATATTTTAATATATTCCTCGTTTTGCATGCGCGCTGAGCAGAACCAGAGAAACGCGATGTTTTCTCTGAGAACCTTGGACTATGGACATGTCGACGGGGGATCTTACTAAACCCGAGACTTGACACAGTTTACGAGGTTTCATAATTTTCGAGAAATCTTTACAGATACAATTAAATCAATACAGCGAAAAATTCATCTGTCAGATTAATTAAATACTAACTTCTGTCAACTGTAACTATTATCTATTGGATAATAGTGTGTAATAAAAATTCTATCCCATTATCCTAATATAATCTACTTTATGTCAAATCTATCTACTTTAATTCAAATTTATTGATTAAATAATCAAAGCTTCCTTAAGAAGCTTTGACCCAAGCATTGACCCATGTGCTTTAGCTTCTCTTGGAAGCCAATTTCACTTTCTCTTTTCTCTCTCCACTCACGGCTGAATGCAGCCCAAAGCAAGTGAGAATTGCTTGATTCATTAATTCATTTTATCATTTGAATTCATTAATTTCCAAAACACTTTTCTCTCTACCATTTCTTCTTCTTCTTCTCCATTTTTCTTCTCCTCCTTCCTCTACAAGGCCATTCGGCCAGCCCATCTCCACCACCCCAACCATCACAAAATTTAAACTAAATACATTTTCTCAATCCTCTCAACATTCTAAACACTTTTTCTTCTTGGAGTTTCTTGAAAATCCTTCATTTTCATCATCTTCTTCAAGCTCCAACTTTGAGCATTTTGGGTAAGCTTCAAGACCACTCTTTCTCTTCTCTTGATTTCGTGGTTGTGGTCTTCTTATTGGTCATCCATGGTTGATTTTTCAAGCCTTGATATTGATTCTAACAAAGTCACCATTTTTAGGTTTTTGGAGAAGTGCAATCCGAAAATTCCAAGGAGGATTCTTGGAGTTCTTCTTGATTCCTTCACCTAGGTAAGAGGGAGACTACTCACTTCAACCACTTATGGTGGTGAGAAGACTTTGTATGTGTGTTGATGGAGAAATCCATCCTTGTATGCTCTTTGTATGCTTGCTTGAATAATAAATTTTGTATGATTTAGTATTCTTGAATTTGATTGATGCTTGATTATGCTCTTGAATATGTTTGATATATAAATTGTGCTTGATCATGTTGGGGTTGCTAAATGGAAAATTTGGAGTTTCCTACCTCAACATGGTGCCACGATTTTGGCATTGAATCTTGGGTACTTGGATTGATTTTAATGAACTAAAAACCTAAGTGAACTAATGACAAGAAGTTAATACCTAAAAGAGAAGGAAAGAATGGATTTGAAGACTTGAAATGGAAGAAGGTGATTTGGGATTCACTATAGGGAGGCTCACGGTTTAAGGCTAGGAAGTGTAGGTAAATTGTGATTTAATTATGACTAGAGTAAGACTTAAGTTGATCAATGGATGGATGGAATCAAATGGAAGAAAATTTTGGAATGGAAACCACCATGAGGGCTACGATTTTGGGGCCAAGAAATTAGGACTTTAGGTGAGCTAATTTAATAAGTAAATACCTTGAACGAATTAAAGGAATAACATGCAAGATGTTGGCTTAAAAGGATTTGAAATTGGAACCATTGTGAGGCCACGGCCTCTAAGGTATTTTTGAGTGTAAGTATGTGATTTTGGTAAATTGGGAGCATAATGAATTAGGTAATTAAGAACCTATGTAATGGAATGGGAAATTGATAAGTTAGAAGAATTCGATAAAATCAAGACTTCATAAATCTTCAAGGACTAAGATTGAAAGCATCATGAGATTTAAGGTAATTCTAATTGAGTGAAGAACATGAGAGTGCGAGGCCCTAAAACTTAAATAAATTACAAGTTATGGGAAATTGAATTGCCTTGGAATGTTAAATTAATTTTATAAATTGATTTTGAACATGAACCTTGAAATAGGGAACAAATTCTAAGTCAGGGTCCATAATGAACCTAATGACGCATCAATTGACTTGATCCTTGTATTATGATGTTATGGGCCCATGTGAGTGGCCATTTGTATATTGATGCTTATATTGGCCTAATGTGGCATATTATGGAATCGTATGAGATTGTGGATCATACATGTTCATGCATAGTATCTTATGCATTGTGATTGTCCTTGTGGACTGTTGTAAGGCCAAGTTACCTAGGAGATTGAACACACCTTAGTGCGGGTGCGAATAGACAAGTGTGGGTCGTGTTATGACCTCGGGGGCGTCGGGGTGCGGGTCCCTCACATGGACAGTTTAGAGCTCCTCTGTGCTGTGGGGCAAACCGATGCAAACACACCGACGATCCGGACTTGACACTGTCCTATATCGTGATCTAGTGTATAATGTCTGTGCAATGTCATGTTTGTGCACGAGAAAATTTATTGATAGCACTGGCCTCGGCAGCCGAGTCACAGACATGTCTCCTGATCTTTCTCTCCGATTGTTTGGGTTTAGCTCCATGGAGTTGGACTTTGGGAAAGCATGCATATGAACCATGATATATTCTGTCATTATTAATGTTTAATTTCTGTAACTATGACTGACCTGATTGTTATTACTGTGATGATTGTGTTAATTCTTGGAAATACTATTATGATATGTCTGCTATTGCCTGCTGTTGCTCTACTTTACTATAAATATCGTTGTTATTATTAATTCTTATTATTGCTTACAATTGAATTGCTTTTATGATAAATTCATTTGTTCTTGCCGTTATAAAATATATGAAGCGTATTGCTTTATGGGCGCTCCGCGCCGTGTCGTTTTCTTACTGCCGCAATGGTAATGAAGGATGGGTGTCTCACCTCTTTCCTATATCTTTGTATGTCTGTTTTATACTTATATTGATAAAATATTGTGAGGAAGATAAGGAGGGACCACACTTTGGTTGAATGGATTGGGCGTTTGGACAAGGTTTCTTCGGCTACGTACGAGTGCAGTTGCGTGGAGGCATTGATGCCTGACTTGTTGACTGGGACTCCGAGCGTCATATGTGTATGTGGGGTTGCGGCTTTGTCTGCTAGTAGTACCTATCCCTGGGCCACTACTTTTCCCTCTTTCTTGTGTTTTATTCCCGCTATACTTTATTGGACTCTGTAATTGTTATGTTTTATGTCATCAGTGATTTGTGTAAATTGACTATATATATATATATAAGAGATATGATTTTATTTCAGTGGTTGTATCATGGCTTGAATACATTTATATTTCATTCGAGGCTCATATTTTCTACCTATGCAAATTGTCAAAAAAAAAATATAGACTCTTGAGAATTTAAGTTACTGTTATCATGGCTGTGACACACTTTGATTTAGTAACTGTGGTGTAATGACGATTATGCTTCGATTGCTACATCAATGGGTGTTACATTAGGTGGTATCGAAGCGAGTTCATCCCGTTGAGCCGGGGTATGGACTTGCTATGTTTAGGCATATTAGAATTTGATGTCTGTTGTGCACTTCCTTGTCTCTTGATTGAGATGATGGGAAAGGAATGCATGACTTGCTGTAGGTTGAATGTTGATAGCTACTGTTATGCAGTTACATGATGTTGAGGACTGACCTACTCAATATGTAATGTTCTGTGTGTACAGGAAACTATGACTTCTCCTAGGCGTACTGTGTTAGGAAAATAGGAATTCTTTTGTGAGGAGATCAAAGGATTTTGGAAAATTGATCTTCTGGAGAAAGAAATAGCTGGTGTAAGTTAGGTTCGTGAAGCAGTTTGGAAGCGGACGGCTTACGAGGGATTACGCTGTGGAAGCAGAATGAAGAAGTTCGAGCTGGAGATAGTTAGGATGTATGGAATTGAGCTTGTCTTGCTTGAATTGTGTGACTCTCTGTGTTTGGTTTTCATAGGGAGATAACATTGTTTGAAGTATTTTTTTTGTTTGTTATAATTATGTCCGTCTTCAGAGAGATTCAATGGCTCGCAGTAGACATGCAAGGGCGGTGGCTCGTGACAGACGTATACATGTGAGCGCGGGACAAGACAATAGGGGTATGGCCGCGACTGCAGAAGAAAGGCAAATGGTAGCTAAGATGACAACTTACCAGGATCAGAGGATCGTGCAACAACGAGAGTTGGAAGTTGAGGTTCAGAATCTGTTGGAGGAAAGTCGACTTCGGGGCAAACGTGGACTACCTAGATTCCAAAGGAGGAATAATAGAAAAGTTAACCAGTTTAAGCGGAAACCATGCGCACGGGTATTAGGGAAACAACTACAACAACCAATTCCTGGACAAAGTACTAGTGGCGGTGTATCCAGTCAGAACCCGACATCTTCGCCAAGATGTATGAAATGCGGAAAGGAACACTTCACGAGGGAGTGTAAGATCAAAGGGATAATCTGTTTTAAATGTGGAAAGCCTGGACACGTCTCTCGCAACTGCGACCAAGCAAAGGCAAATTCTTCAGTCAATGCTGTAAGGGCTGTAGAACCACAAGTAGAAGCCAGAACTTATATCCTGGGAGGTGCTGAGACTTCAAAATTCGGAGATCTAAACCGTGGAAGTTATGCCTCAAATGACGATTCTGTAATCGTGCTGTATAATTCTGGGAGTGACCCTTCCTTTTACAATTTGTAACTTTATGGATCATTGGGATTCATCTGTATCTTTCCTATCTTCAACTTAAATCATTTCCATTTCTGTTACTAAGACTTATCGTTGACACCTAAGTTTATGTAATCTATTCTATTTCTACTAAAGACCGAATCTTTCGTTGATCTATCTTGCTTACCTAAAATCATATCTAATTGAGCCCATGATTCTAGAAATTGATTGGTCGTTTCCCGATTATCACCTGCTAGAGCGTTTCGACCAACACCTTAGTGATTTTCGAAACTAAGGTTTTTGAGTTCGTAACAACCAACAAAGTTGAAGCGTTGTGAGGGAAAAGAAATCCAAGGATACATGTTACCTTTTGTAGAGGACCAAAGAAAAGGGAATATGACTGTCACCATTGTAGTCAGTAAGTTTCTTGTGATGAACTACAGTGTTGTCAGTTAAGGAGAAGAATGGAACATCTCAGTGAGATGAGCACCTTCGTCAAACGAACAAGATTATGATCAAGGGTGAGTATCTTCAGAGAAAGATGTACGTCCTGGTCATCATTAAGTTCATGGAAGATTGAGAATGTCCCCGAAATGATTTCGAATGCGCTATGGGCATTATGGGTGCCTCGTGATGCCGTTCGGAATAACAAATCCTCTTGTCGCATTCATGAGTGACATGAATTGTATCTTTTGTCCTTACCTAGAACAGAATTGTCATTGTCATTAATGATGACATTCTGATCTATTCTCGAGAATATGGAGATACACGTTGGACATCTCGGCATAGTTTTCATAACTTTAAAGGAGAGAGAGAGTAAATGCCAAAGTATCAGAGTACGGATTCTTAATTGAGAAGGTTCAGTTTTGGATCATGAAATTCTAAATTGTTGTGGATTCCCAAGAGATTGAAGTAGTTCTTCAAAAAGGAAAGATCGGAGACCGTAAAAGAGACACATAGCTGGTGGAATTAGTTAGTTTTATCGAAGAAGACACATAGATTGAAGGAGTATCAATGGATCCTCCAAGATAGCCGGATATTTTGCTCAGTTTACAAGAAGAAAATCAAAACTTCTATGGACTAACACGTGTGGAGAAAGATTTTAAAAGTCGAGGAGACATTCGGATACTTGTCAGATTTGGTTCTACCTAATCCCAGGGAACTGTTTGGAGAGTTTTATGCTTCACATTAAAATCCAGGATATGTGTTCATGCATGGTTGGGAAAGTTATGACTTACACCTCAAGGTAGTTGAGGACGCATTGAGAATTGCCCAACTCACGGTTTGGTGCTAGCCGTAGTTAAAAATTGCTCTGAGAATATGGAGACACTTGCTACGATCAACGCTTTTAGCAATCACAAGGACCTGAAGTATCCATTAGATAAAAAGGGACTGAACATGAGACAGGAAAGGTGATTAGAGTTTTTGAAGGAGTATGACGTCTAGTTTCAGCGTCGTCCTGTCTGGGTTACTAATAAACCCATTCCAAAATTCTTTGGACTAAATCAAATTTCGTTTCGGGTTTGGTTCAATAGCTTGTCAACAAATTCTGTCATCCTTCCTTTCTAAATCTCCATGATATCTTCCATATGTCACGATTGCGAAAGTATGTCACCGATCCAGCCACATCATCAAACTAAACCCGGTACAATTCAGAGAGAGTCTGATCTATGAGAAACTTCTCGTGAAGATTGAGAATAGAAGAATAAAGCAACACAAAGATATAGAGATCGCGTTGGTAAGGGTGATCTAAATTGACGTAACTAGAGACACGATCTGAAGGTAAGAAAATAAGATGAGGAAACACGTTAATGTTTGATCTAAGGGATGAAAATTTCGAGGACGAAATTCCTTTTAGTTGGGGAGTGTTGTAACATCCCGAAAATTAATAATTTCAGAATAAATGATCATTTTACAATATTTGGGATTTTCTAGAATTTTTCTGGATTTTTCTGAGAACGCAGAATACTTTAATATATTCCTCGTTATGCGTACGCACCGAGCTGAGAATTGCTGAGATCAGTGTAACGCTCCGGAAACTAATTATTTCACCGCCAATAGTCATTTTCTAATATTTGCGATTTATGTGAATTTTTTTGGAATTTTTCGGAAACGATGAATATTTTAATATATTTCTCGTTTTGCGTGAAACTCGAGCAGAGTCGTGAAAACGACTGTAGTGCTTCAAAAATTGGAAAATTATATGACGAATAGTCATTTTATAATATTTGTAATTTTTGGGAATTTTCTGGGAATTTTCCGGAACCGTCGAATATTTTAATATATTCCTCGTTTTACGTGCGCACTGAGCAGAACCAGAGAAACGCGATGTTTTCTCTGAGAACCTTGGACTATGGACATGTCGACGGGGGATCTTACTAAACCCGAGACTTGACACAGTTTACGAGGTTTCATAATTTTCGAGAAATCTTTACAGATACAATTAAATCAATACAGTGAAAAATTTATTTGTCAGATTAATTAAATACTGACTTCTGTCAACTGTAACTATTATCTATTGAATAATAGTGTGTAATAAAAATTCTATCCCATTATCCTAATGTAATCTACTTTATGTCAAATCTATCTACTTTAATTCAAATTTATTGATTAAATAATCAAAGCTTCCTTAAGAAGCTTTGACCCCATTGAAGCATTGACCCATGTGCTTTAGCTTCTCTTGGAAGCCAATTTCACTCTCTCTTTTCTCTCTCCACTCACGGCTGAATGCAGCCCAAAGCAAGTGAGAATTGCTTGATTCATTAATTCATTTTATCATTTGAATTCATTAATTTCCAAAACACTTTCTCTCTCTACCGTTTCTTCTTCTTCTTCTCCATTTTTCTTCTCCTCCTTCCCTCTACAAGGCCATTCGGCCAGCTCATCTCCACCACCCCAACCATCACAATAATTTAAACTAAATACATTTTCTTAATCCTCTCAACATTCTAAACACTTTTTCTTCTTGGAGTTTCTTGAAAATCCTTCATTTTCATCATCTTCTTCAAGCTCCAACTTTGAGCATTTTGGGTAAGCTTCAAGACCACTCTTTCTCTTCTCTTGATTTCGTGGTTGTGGTCTTCTTATTGGTCATCCATGGTTGATTTTTCAAGCCTTGATATTGATTCTAACAAAGTCACTATTTTTAGGTTTTTGGAGAAGTGCAATCCGAAAATTCCAAGGAGGATTCTTGGAGTTCTTCTTGATTCCTTCACCTAGGTAAGAAGGAGACTACTCACTTCAACCACTTATGGTGGTGAGAAGACTTTGTATGTGTGTTGATGGAGAAATCCATCCTTGTATGCTCTTTGTATGCTTGCTTGAATAATAAATTTTGTATGATTTAGTATTCATGAATTTGATTGATGCTTGATTATGCTCTTGAATATGTTTGATATATAAATTGTGCTTGATCATGTTGGGGTTGCTAAATGGAAAATTTGGAGTTTCCTACCTCAACATGGTGCCACGGTTTTGGCATTGAATCTTGGGTACTTGGATTGATTTTAATGAACTAAAAACCTAAGTGAACTAATGACAAGAAGTTAATACCTAAAAGATAAGAAAAGAATGGATTTGAAGACTTGAAATGGAAGAAGGTGATTTGGGATTCACTATAGGGAGGCTCACGGTTTTAGGCTAGGAAGTGTAGGTAAATTGTGATTTAATTATGACTAGAGTAAGACTTAAGTTGATCAATGGATGGATGGAATCAAATGGAAGAAAATTTTGGAATGGAAACCACCATGAGGGCTACGGTTTTGGGGCCAAGAAATTAGGACTTTAGGTGAGCTAATTTAATAAGTAAACACCTTGAACGAATTAAAGGAATAACATGCAAGATGTTGGCTTAAAAGGATTTGAAATTGGAACCATTGTGAGGCCACGGCCTCTAAGGTATTTTTGAGTGTAAGTATGTGATTTTGGTAAATTGGGAGCATAATGAATTAGGTAATTAAGAACCTATGTAATGGAATGGGAAATTGACAAGTTAGAAGAATTTGATAAAATCAAGACTTCATAAATCTTCAAGGACTAAGATTGAAAGCATCATGAGATTTAAGGTAATTCTAATTGAGTGAAGAACATGAGAGTGCGAGGCCCTAAAACTTAAATAAATTACAAGTTATGGGAAATTGAATTGCCTTGGAATGTTAAATTAATTTTATAAATTGATTTTGAACATGAACCTTGAAATAGGGAACAAATTCTAAGTCAGGGTCCATAATGAACCTAATGACGCATCAATTGACTTGATCCTTGTATTATGATGTTATGGGCCCATGTGAGTGGCCATTTGTATATTGATGCTTATATTGGCCTAATGTGGCATATTATGGAATCGTATGAGATTGTGGATCATACATGTTCATGCATAGTGTCTTATGCATTGTGATTGTCCTTGTGGACTGTTGTAAGGCCAAGTTGCCTAGGAGATTGAACACACCTTAGTGCGGGTGCGAATAGACAAGTGTGGGTCGTGTTATGACCTCGGGGGCGTCGGGGTGCGGGTCCCTCACATGGACAGTTTAGAGCTCCTCTGTGCCGTGGGGCAAACCGATGCAAACACACCGACGATCCGGACTTGACACTGTCCTATATCGTGATCTAGTGTAGAATGTCTGTGCAATGCCATGTTTGTGCACAAGAAAATTTATTGATAGCACTGGCCTCGGCAGCCGAGTCACAGACACGTCTCCTGATCTTTCTCTCCGATTGTTTGGGTTTAGCTCCATGGAGTAGGACTTTGGGAAAGCATGCATATGAACCATGATATATTCTGTCATTATTAATGTTTAATTTTTGTAACTATGACTGACCTGATTGTTATTACTGTGATGATTGTGTTAATTCTTGGAAATACTATTATGATATGTCTGCTATTGCCTGCTGTTGCTCTACTTTACTATAAATATCGTTGTTATTATTAATTCTTATTATTGCTTACAATTGAATTGCTTTTATGATAAATTCCGCTGTTGCCGTTATAAAATATATGAACTCGTATTGCTTTATGGGCGCCGCGCTGGGTGTCGTTTTCTTACTGCCGCAATGGTAATGAAGGATGGGTGTCTCACCTCTTTCCTATATCTTTGTATGTCTGTTTTATACTTATATTGATAAAAGATCGTGAGGAAGATAAGGAGGGACCACACTTTGGTTGATTGGATTGGGCGTTTGGACAAGGTTTCTTCGGCTACGTACGAGTGCAGTTGCGTGGAGGCATTGATGCCTGACTTGTTGACTGGGACTCCGAGCGTCATATGTGTATGTGGGGTTGCGGCTTTGTCTGCTAGTAGTACCTATCCCTGGGCCACTACTTTTCCCCCTTTCTTGTGTTTTATTCCCGCTGTATTTTATTGGACTCTGTAATTGTTATATTCTATGTCATCAGTGATTTGTGTAAATTGACTATATATATATATATATGTATAAGAGATATGATTTTATTTCAGTGGTTGCATCATGGCTTGAATACATTTATATTTCATTCGAGGCTCATATTTTCTACCTATGCAAATTGTCAAAAAAAAATATAGACTCTTGAGAATTTAAGTTACTGTTATCATGGCTGTGACACACTTTGATTTAGTAACTGTGGTGTAATGACGATTATGCTTCGGTTGCTACATCAAGGGGTGTTACAATAAGAATAACATGGAAAGGATGTAATACAAATATTGAGAAACATAAACATATTATTTCAAGACTTGAGTCACTAAGTGAAACTATTAGGGTATTCAAAAATGAAAGTTATAACTCTTTAGAACCTATTTGACTTTTCTTATTTCATTCATTTGCTTTGCTTGATTTGTCTTTTCTTCTCTTTTATATATATATATATACACAAAGAAATTCCCTTTTCTTTTACTATAGATGGTTATCTCAAGTTCATTTTATAATTGACATGCATAATTCCCATAATTACTAGACTCACTTCAAGAAATAATATAATATACACTCAACAAACAATGATGGTAGGATGGAAATGCAATGTTTTCATATGCATTAGAATGGTTAATGGTAGAGAATATGATGGTTATTGGACAACATAAAAGGCCAACATTAATAAAGCTTTAAAGGTGACCTATGGATTTAATTACAATAGGGTAAGCTTGAAAGGTTTAATCGGTTCAAACAATACCCTAATCATTTCCTCAATTATGTATAATCTAGAATTTTGCTTCAAGAGAGTTTAAAAAAAATTTCAAAGATAATCAAAACCTTTACATGTACTTTTCATAAACCTTCTTTAGACAACACTCATATCATGTTCAAAGTTACACAGGTATATGAGTGGGATCTAAATCATGCATTTGAAAAACAACTAGATTGTTTCAACATGTTTCTTAATTGGATAAGGTTTCACTTAAAAGAGGGCAATTCACAAGCAATAATATCATAGGACAACCAAAGCTACACTAGTAATTGGCCCATTATGGTGCATTTTAACATATTTGACTTGCGTTGAATATTCAAAACATGCATTCATTTGGCTCATGAGCATTAAAACATAAAAGCTATATACTTACTTAACATTAATAACCAAAACACTACATATAATCATGATAATATATACAATATCCATTAAACATCAAATTTTTTTTTAACATTATAACATGATTTTCAGTTATAAACATACAATCCCCAAAAACATCAAAACATGTTATAATGCTTCCCCTATACCTAAGGGAAACAGTGTCCCTACTGTACACAACATATAACAAAAATAACATGAAAGAAAATGCCTTATATGCAGCAGGGCTAATCATTGTCCTCCTCATCATCTTGGTCAGCATTGTCAGCTCTCTTTCCAGCCTCGAGAGCTTGTTACTGTGGGGGAGGGGTAACCACCACCTCGGCTGGGAACTCAGGCACTGAGAAGTCATCAATAGGAAGTCCCAAGCGCTTTGAAATCCATCACTGTGTCTGGATGGAATACTGATATTGGCAGGTCTACATGGCAGGTAATCATGCCATTTGCATCTCCATCTGGGCACGCCATTCTACGTTAGGTGGTGGGGCTGCTCTAGGCTCTCGACAAGCCTGTCTTTGTCCAGTAGGAGCTGCTACTAGAACTGCTCCTAGCCTCTCAGTGATATAATCATTAAGAGGCTGTTTAACATCAGCCAGCTCCTCATGTGGCCCCCACTGTACGTTTTGTCGACTGCAGAGTGTGTTGATAAGAAATGAAAAGAAGAGGCTCCTATACTCTCGTATTGACCTCCTGATCTAGTCGAAGATGATCTGAGCAACATCTATAGACCGATGCTCAAGGATAGCATAAATCAATATAGCCCGATCACGGGTGACCTTAGATAAGTTTGTTGATGGGAGAATGCCGGTGCTGATGAAATGATACTAGACCCTGGCCTCTGGTGTCAAGTAGGATCGGGGGAAGAACTATGCCCGGTTTATCTACTCACTCAAGGTCCAGACCACAGGCTGTGACTCAGGTGTGCAGATCCAAGCAGTGACCGTGTTGAGGTCGATGCCCTCTTTTGGCTCCCACCTGTAGAACGCAATGTACTCGCAGATCGCAAAGGCCTCATGCAAGGTCAAAGTTGCTTGGATAGTGATTGTAGAGTAAGAGACCATCTGCCTATGCATTCTCACTTTAGTGCTCCCCTCGCT
The DNA here is from genome assembly GCA_029884605.1 of Ormosia emarginata. Taxonomy (NCBI): domain Eukaryota; kingdom Viridiplantae; phylum Streptophyta; class Magnoliopsida; order Fabales; family Fabaceae; genus Ormosia; species Ormosia emarginata. The sequence continues at coordinate 10,246,958 of JAQQTP010000074.1, forward strand.
AGAGAATGCCACGTTCACATAGAACTCACGAACAATGGGAAGAATGGTTGCAGACTTCGAGTGCTGGTCAAACATGCCCCAGTTGAGTTGGTTGATGAGTCCTTCTATCTCTTGATGGATGGCCTTACAGAAGGAGAAGTCGTGCTCCAGAATGAGTGGTCTGGTGATAATACAGTGTACCGCTGAGCCGCGAAAGCTGATATGAATTTCCTCCTATCATACTCAGGAGGAGGAGAAGAAGCCTCCCTGTTGCGCTAGTTGCTAGATCCTCTTTGGCGTTTAGGAGGCATTATAGCAGTAAAATAAGATACCTAAACTAGCTAAAATATAAACATAGTTAGAATTATTCATTCAAAAGTTTGGTAAGCATATAAAATAGAATAATTATGTACAAATTGGGGTAACACACCGTGACATGCATACTTGCGCTACCGCATTCATACATATTCAACCACGTGCCACGGCGCATGTCACCCATGCCAAGACACTTGAGCCAAAAATAATACCACATCACAGCATGAATAAGGCACGCCGTGGTATTCATAGTGAATCATCTTAACGCTACTGCATGAAGGCTACACGCTGTAGCGTTTATGAACATTTAAACACACGCCGCAGCATGACATGAGCCACGCTGTGACACAAGCACCAAAAATTCATGCAATTGTCCAACAACACATAAGGCAGCACCAAAACACAATATAATGCATATAAACACGCAAATATAGGCACAAATTAACTAGGAAACAATAACAAGGCAAAAAAATACCAAAAAATAGAAACAAAACAAAATAAAAATGTAAAATAACAAAAAATTAACGCAAAATAGCAGACTAACTAATTTAAATCACTACATACCTTGAGAAAGTGAATGATTAAGGCTAAAAAGGGGGTGAGGGATGAAGGAAGCAAGAGAATAAAGCAGAAAAACAGAGAAGAAAAGATGAAATGGTAGAGAAACATGAAACGTCACGACACTTAACCATATTTATTGTAGCGCGCCGCGACGTGAACATACATACGCCGCAAACATACATGCATTCAATTCTTACCATGTAATATATATTATTATTATTATTATTATTATTATTATTATTATTATTATTATTATTTTATTTTTTATCAAACAAGAACGTCGCAATGTGCAGACATGTTGCACCGCGACGTGCTGCTCTCTAGTTTTTGGCCTAATGCACCTAAAATACACAGCCACCATCGCGTGACAAGGCGTACGCCATTGCGTGAGGAGTCTATCTATATAATTCTGCAGCATACTCCATTTTGTAGACATCTTTGCTTCATTCTAACCTCCAACACCTGCAAAACTTGTTTAAATGGTTAAATTATAGTTTGTACAACAAAAACATAATAAAACCACAAAAACAACATATAGACATATTTAAAGACTTAAAACTTAAAGGATTAAACCTTTGGATTCTCTCCCAAAAAGGGCCTTATTTATAGTCCCAGCAAGACTTGGTTTTCTTGTATCATAGATCATTTAATGTAAGGAAAGTCTTCCTCCTATCAACCTCTCCTCCATGATAAGGTTTTAGGCACTGACCATTAACCTTAAAGCTTGACAAGCTATTCAGTGGAGCAATCTTTATGGCTCCATGGGGGAACACTCTCATCACCACAAATGGCCCTGATCACCTTGATTTGAGCTTTCCAAGAAACAATCTAAGTGTTGAGTTATACAATAAGACTTGTTGCCCTGGCTCAAATTTCTTATCAATAATGAGCTTATCATGCCATATCTTGACTTTCTCTTTATAAAGATTGGCATTTTCATAAGCTCGTAAGCAAAATTCATCCAATTCATTTAACTAGAGCAGTCGTTTCTTGCCTGCTGCTTGAAGATCAAAGTTGAGGTTTTTGATAGCCCAATATGCATGATGTTCCAATTCAACTGGTAGGTGACAAGGCTTTCCAAATATAAGGTTGTAAGGAGACATGCCAATCGGAGTCTTAAAAGTAGTGCGATAAGCCCATAATGCATCCTCCAATGTCCTTGACCAGTCCTTTCATGAAGGACTTACCATTTTCTCCAGGATTCTCTTAATCTCACAGTTTGAGATTTCGGGCTGCCCACTTGTTTGTGGGTGGTATACTGTGGTGACCCTATATAAGACTCAGTACTTCCCTAAGAGCTCTTGAAAGCATTTCTTGCAAAAGTGAAAACCTTCATCACTTATGATTGCTCTTGGGGTTCTAAAGCGGGTGAAAATATGCTTATGTAGGAACTACACCACCACTTTTGAGTCATTTATGGGCAAGGTTATTACTTTGACCCACTTGGAGACATAATCCACTGCCACCAATATATATACTTGACCAAAGGATGGTATGAATGGCCCCATAAAGTCAATTCCCCACACATCAAATAATTCAACCTCCAATATGATGTTCAATAGCATTTCATTCCTTCTTGATATGTTTCCTGTTCTTTGACACCTATCACATCTGGCCACAAAGGAAATAACATCTTTAAATAGAGATGGCCAATAAAATCCTGCTTGCATTATTTTAGCGAAAGTTCTATCTCCTCCAAAATGGCGACCATAAGGGGATGCATGATATTGCTCGAAGGTAGCCTTAGTCTCCTCTAAAGGTACACATCTTCTGATTAGATGATCAGCACATTGCCTAAAGAGATATGGCTCATCCTATTGATAAAACTTCACATCATGTAGAAACCTTTTCTTTTAATGATGAGTAAGATCAGGTGGTAAAACATCACTCACCAAATAGTTGGCATAATCTGCATACTAAGGAAACTCATGGTGCTTTGCCAGAAAAAGTTGTTCATTGGGGAATGAGTCATTAATCAAGGTTGAATTACCTTGACTTAACTCACCTTTGAGTATTGACAAGTGATCAGCGACTTGATTTTCAGCTCTTTTCCTATCGTGGATTTCTAAATCAGACTCTTGAAGTAATAGTATCCACCGAATCAATCTTGGTTTTGCATCCTTCTTGCTGATTAGATACTTAATGGAAGAATGGTCAGTATATACAACAACCTTGATGCCAATAAGATACAACCGAAACTTATCAAATGCAAAAACAACCGCTAATAATTCCTTCTCAGTAGTTATATAATTCAATTGGGCATCTGAGAGTCTTACTCGCATAGTAAATAGAATGAAAAATCCTATCTTTCTTTTAACCCAACACACCACCAACCGCATAATCACTAGTGTCACACATTAATACAAATGGTATAGTCCAATTAGGGCTAGTGATAATTGGTGCTGAAACGAGTCTTTCCTTTAACTTTACGAAGGCATCCAAGTATGCCTCATCAAACTTAAATGGCACATCCTTCTCCAATAAACTACACAATGGTTTGGCAAGCTTGGAGAAGTCTTTTATAAATCTCTGGTAGAATCCTGTGTGCCCTAGGAAATTCCAAACTCCTTTCACTGAGATTGGTGGTGGAAGTTTTTCAACCACCTCTATCTTTGCTCTATCAACTTCCATCACTTTCTAAGACACTATATGGCCAAGAACTATGCCTTCTTGGACCATGAAGTGACACTTCTCCTAGTTGAGCACCAAATTGGTCTCCTCACATCTTTGTAGGACCAAAGCCAAATTATTAAGGCATTCATCAAAGGAATCATCGAAGACTAAGAAGTCATCCATGAAAAGCTCCAAAAACTTCTCTGCCATGTCAGTAAAGATTGGCATCATGCACCTCTGGAAGGTTGTCGGTGCAATGCACAAACCAAATGGCATCCTTCTAAAAGCATATGTTCCATAGGGGCAGGTGAAGGTTGTTTTCTCTTGGTCATCAGGGGCAATCATTATCTGATTGTATCTAGAATATTCATCTAGAAAATAGTAAAATGCACGCCCAACCAACCTGTCCAGCATTCGATTAATAAATGGTAGTGGAAAATGATCTTTTTTGGTCGCAGTGTTTAGCTTCCTATAGTCCGTGCATATATGCCACCCTGTTACTGTCCTGGTGGGCATTAAGTTGTTGTTTTCATTAGCAATAATTGACATTCCACCCCTTTTGGGTACACATTGAACATGGCTCACCCATTTACTGTCAGAGATTAGGTATATGATACCCCTATCTAACCACTTGATGATTATCTTTCTTGACCACCTCCTTTATCATGGGGTTAAGACGCCTCTGATACTCAATGGTTGGTTTGGCATCAGCTTCCATCAAGATTTTATGTATTCATATTGTAAGACTAATGCCTTTTATGTTTGAAATTGTCCACCCTAAAGCTTTCTTGCACTCCCTGAGTACTCTTAATAACTTTGATTCGTGTTCTTCCGATAAAAATAAAGAAATGATAATAGACAAAGTAGAAGCTTCCTCTAAGTATGAATACCTTAAATGATCATACAAAAGTTTTAGTTCTAACTTAGGTGGGGTGACTATGGAGGGTTGGAAAATGGGCTTATCAGTGGATATATTCAGTAGCTCAAAATTTGGTTTCCTATAATACTTGGTAGAGGAATCAAGCAACTTAATGCATTCCCTAATGTCTTCCCTATCTATATGCTCTTCATTAGAAGTCAAAGATAATGCAAGGGAATCATAAGGGAAACTTGCATGAAATGTAGTATTTATTACTTGTTCCATTATACTAATATATGAGCATTCTTCTTGGTCATTAGGGAATTTCATGGTCTTGTAAATGTTGAAGGTTACATTTTCATCGTTGACCTGCATGGTAAGCTCACCTTTCTGCACGTCAATCATTGTCTTACCAGTTGCTAAGAAGGGCCTCCCCAAAATCATTGGAATATTTCGGTCCTCTTCTATGTCCAGGATGACAAAATCAGCAAGGAAGATAAATTTGTCCACATTGACCAAAACATCCTTAATGACCCCCCTTCAGATAAGTAAAGGTTCAGTCCGCTAACTGTAAGGTAACTGATGTTAGTTTCACCTCCCCTAAACCTAGCCTTTGGAAGATGCATAAGGGCATTAGGTTAAAGCTTGCCCTAAGTCGCATAAAGCTTTACCAAAGAATTGGCTTCCAATTGTGCATAGGATGGTAAAGCTTCCTGTATCCTTTAGCTTGGGTGGTAACTTGTTTTGCAAAATGACACTATATTCCTCTGTCAATGCCACTGTCTCATAGTCCCCCAGCCTTCTTTTCTTGGACAAGATATCCTTCATAAACTTCATATAGCTTGGCATCTGTTCCAAGGCCTCAGTAAATGGTATGTTTATATGAAGTTTCCTAAAAATTTCCAAAAATTTATGGAATTGAGTTTCCAATTTTTGCCTAGCTTGTCTATTAGGGAAGGGTGAACATTGTGTATATGGCTTGACCTCCTTTTTCTTGTCCTTTACCTTCTTCTGGACAACTTCTTCTTTCTTCTCCACTTCCTCATTGACAATTGCTTGATCCTTTGTCACTTTGACCTCTTCCTCAAGTAGCTTTGTCTTAGGATTCCCTTCTATGTCCTTCCCACTCCTCAGTGAGATGGCTTTGCAATGCTCATTGGAGGCATCTTTTGGATTATTTACAGTGTCACTTGGAAAGGTGCCTGGGGGTCTATTGTTGATGGCATTAGCCAACTGCCCTACCTGTGTTTCCAATATTCTCATCGAAGCCATTTGGCTCTGAATCACTGAATCATTCTTTGTTAGATGAGCATCTGTCTTTGTCATAAACGAATTTGTCTTAACCATCAACTGCATAAACATGTCTTCTAAGGATGGTTTCTTGTCTTGCATATGTTACCTGGTTTGTGAAGAGAAACTAGGAGGATAGTTGAGAGAGGATAGTTGGTTCTCTCATTTCCTAGTGCTGAGGAGGAAGCTCAATGGTTATCCCTCCAAGAGACGTTAGGATGGTTCCTCCATCCAGGGTTGTACTAGTTCGAGTATGAGTTATTTTGTTGAAGGTGATAGTTCCCAACATATCGAGCATTTTTAGAAATGGAAGGGCACATATCACTTGAATGGTTATTGCCACACTTGTTGTAGAGAACAAATGAGCTCTGATGAGGGCTTTGCCCTACACTATCCAGTTTATTTGCAATTACTGCAACTTGAGCTGACAACGATGTCATAGCATTCATATCATGCACTCCAGCCACCTTTCTTGGTGTATTTTTAGCAAAGGGCCATTGGTAGCTGTTGGCTGCCAATTCTTCTAATAGTTGAGAGACATTATCAAATGATTTGCTCAATAAAGTGCCTCTATCTGCTGCATCTATTATAGGATAATGATCTGGTAGCAAGCCTTTATGAAATGAGTAAACCTAATGCCAAGGAGGTATCTCATGATGGGGAATCTACGTAGAAGATCCTTGTACCTTTCCTAAGCTTCATATAAGTACTCAAATTCAGATTGGGTGAATGATATAATATCATTCACTATTTAAGCAGTCTTGGGCGGTGGAAAATATTTATTAAGAAATTTGCTGCAGACATTGTTCTAAGTTATTATTGATCCTGCCGGTAGATATTACAACCAACTCTTGGCTCTATCTCTGAGAGAGAAAGGGAAGAGCCTTAGGCGAATGGCATCCTCGGATACTCCATTATGCCTAAAGGTGTCACAAATCTCCAGGAAATTGGATAAGTGAACATTAGGATCTTCACTAGAAAAATTGTCAAATTGCACAGAAGTTTGTATCATTTGGATTATGGCTGGTTTGATCTCAAAATTGTTTGCGCGGATAGGAGGCTATCTTATACTAGACTGTGAATTCTCTATTTGAGGAGTTGCGAACTCCCTCAAGGGCCCCGTATTATTATCATCCACCATATTAATAGTACCTATAACAAATAAATAATGGAAACTTATATTAATATGAACAAAAAGAAACTTGAGCTAGAACTAAATAAGCTCGTTGTTAATATTGGAAATATTGAAATTAAGCTATACTTCCCTGGCAACGATGCCAAAAACTTGTTTGCTTTACTATAGCAAGTGCATAGATCGCACAAGTAATATAGTAAAGAGTATGATATCGTTCCCACGAGGAGTACATTAATCTCTAAAGCCAAATATTAACTAATAGCTTACTTAATACTATTCAAGAACATTCAAATTTAGAAGGGTTGTGTAAGTTAACTATGAATGAAATACTTAAATGCAGTACATCAGACTTAAAGATATTGATTTGAGAATAGAGAATCCTTCTTCACCCTCTACTTCAATTGATGATATGCAACCCTCAAAAGCAACATAAATGAGACGAGATTTGCTAGCTTAAGAAACTAACTTAGTTAAAAGCTTATGTCTAGGTCATTCAACCATGCTTCATTTACCTAGTTCACTTTGTTTCCATGAGATCTAGTGCAAACTCCACTCATTAAGAACGATTCTCAACAAAAGCTATGCATGACTAATAGGTATATATCTATCCTATTAGCTAATTAACTTATTCCACCATTAGAATGAAATTAAACATGCATTAACCATATCCATGATCTCAAACCTAAATCCCTATGTCTAATTGAATAGATTTAATCCAATCATATTAAATGTTAGCCAAACACTCAAGAGCTTTAAGAGAAATATAATTAAACAAACTCAAATCATCTATATTAACTCAAAGGGTTACAAAATCGTCAATATTCATAGAAGGATCCAAAGAAATCCCTATACACAGCTTAGCTTCTCATGACATACGAAAATCTATCACAAATCATCAATGTCATGATAATAGAAGAGAAGAAGTAAAAGGATTAAGAGATGGAAGCTCAATAGGATGATCTTTGATGCTTGGATATTCTTTCTTGAAGAAGATGACCTTTAACTTTGGTCCCTTCAACTTCCTTTCAACTTCAAGTACAAACCCTAGCAGCCATGTTTAAAAGTGTAAAAACTTTATTTTTGAAATCTAATAAAACAGTATTTATAGGCCAATTTTTTTCACTATCACATCATGGCATGAACCATATTGCACCGCGACGCATGTTGAAATTAGGTCACCACACTGCGCGTAACACCCTAATACAATTATTGTAAAATAAATTGAATATTTCAAAATAAATCGCATTAAACATGTCACTTCCAAAAATGCATAAAAATAAAAACCCATAATAACTTGTATAGTCATTATAGAGAGCCTCGAATGATAAAAAGATCATATATACATATATCATTGGCTAACAAGCCATACAGTATGCATAAGTTTTTACATACAACCAGAAAAGTACAAATATACAATCTGACTCAAAAAGAACTAAAGCTGCTAAACTAAGCCTTCTGCTTCTTCTTTTTCTTGCCATTTCCCTTTGAAGGGTCTTTACCTGGATTTACATGGAACATATAAGGGTGAGAAATCATAATTTCTCAATATTCGTATATCAAGACCAGTAGTTAATCATTTGCAATAAATAAATCAACTAAACATAAAATTTACACCAATTGTAATTGAATATCCAAAAATCAATAACATCAAAGAATCACCTATACAATCCTAAGATACTATCGATCAAGCAACTAGTCAAGCAATGACAACTGCCCATACAATTGTCAACCATGCAATGCTTTATGTTATGAGGTATAATTATGCTCAAAAAAGGTCTTAATAACAAGGTTATGCAAATGCTAATGCAGGTTTTAAGTTTTGAAAACACAAGTTACTTATTTCTCAAGAACTTCCATTCATTGTATTTGTCTCAGTAGATTAGGCAAAAGAGCCATCATACTACCTGGTAATAAGTGGATTCCTTCCTCTCACAATAGGAAGAGTACTGCTACCACCCCATATCGGTAACCCTGACCATACAAGCATAACTACAAGGAGAATCTAGATCCAACACCTTGTTCTCAGGCCACATGGTTGTGCACACCATTAAAGGTCACAATACATAGGAAATTAGTAAATACCAAGTTTGAAATCCAAAGATACTAGAACCATCTCAACTCACAATTAAGACAAATCATAAGATTTTCATAACCAAGTGACAAAGCCAATACTAATACATGTAAGTCCTAACCTCATTTATCTAACAAAGTAATAAGAACCATATAACTAGCATTCTCATATCTAGAACCTCCCTTTATTACTTCTTAAATGATTTTAAAACAACCTCATGTTGTGTAAGGTTTTAGATACAATCCTAAGGCATTCTAAACTCAAAGATTTGCCTAAGGTTTCACAACTTTTAGATATATGCCATGTGGTTATTCTCTCCAAGAATTACCCTCATTTGTGTCTCAACATACTCCAAGAATTACCCCCATTTGTGTCTCAACATACTTAGGAAAACATATACAAGTGATCCCATCACTTAAGAAATCCCAAAACATCAAAAACTCATTTTTTGCTAAGTTTCTGGAACTCACGCTTAGGTTTGACATTTCCACGCCTAGGCATGACTTATGTCTTGTCTCACGGCTAGGCATGGTGCTCTCTATCTGGTCTGGATCGAAATCCTATCAGTCTATGCCTAGGCATGAAAAACCTCTGCCTAGGCATGACCTTTCTGCAGAAAATTCTATAGAAACTAAGCCATTGTTCCATTGGAACAAATACGAGATTTGATATCTTCTCATTCATTTCTTGATGATTTTAAGTCCCAAACAAGTTTACAAACATAAAGGAAATATAAAACACTAATTGATTTCATCAAAAATAGATCAAAACACTAAATCACTCATCCAAACCCCTAAAATCAACACTTAGAGCATTTTAGGTCCAAATGGAGAATTTTCAGTTTCTAATCCAAACTCTTAGTATGAATAAGTCATAAACCACATTTAAAACTTATCCAAACAAGAAATCACTTCAAACACCTCAAGAACTCATTTTGGCATATTAAACCTCAAATAAGCCTAACATGGCAAAAGTGATAAAAGATGAAGTTTCAACTCAAAAACCTCTACCTTGAGCTCCTTAAGGTGCTATATTGTTAGAGATGATGATGGAAATGATCACAAGTCTTCAAGTTTTCCTTTCCCCTTAGCTTTCCTCTTCTTTCTTTTCTCTTTTGCTCCTTTCTCCTCCTTCTCTGTTTCTTCTATTTTCAACTGTGAAGAATGAATGAGAAACAAGAGAAAACTTGATAGAAATATCACAAAAGGGGTCAAAGAAGATGGTTGGTAACCGTGGGGTGTTAAGGGGCTTAAGTTACTATACTGATACTTCTTGATCTGCTAAAAACACTTAACTTTAGCTAAATCAAGATTTTCAAGTTCCAACAACTTTAAAATAAATACTAAGATTCATTAAAAAAAGTCATTTCACCAGTATCATATTTTTCTATATCTATGATTAGTCAATTTGGCTTTAAATAGATAACTAGTATGCCTAAAAATACCAAACTGACTATAATTATTCTCAAATTTTAACCACATCACATAATACACATTTGTAACTTAGAAATAAATTATCCACATCTATTTCTATTAGCTAAGCCATTTAAGCTAATATTTTTAAGTTATTTTTCACTTTTCAGCTTGTAACAAAGTGCCTAAACTAACTCAACTTGTCACAAAATTAAACAGACATGTTAAACAAGTATTAAGCTACCTCTGTAACTATTACAAGTCTAACATGTTGAAGAGGATGTTACATTTCTCCTCTCCTTTTTAAAATTTTGTCCCTAAAATTGCCTACCTCATATGTAACACCCCAATTTTTAGAAAAATGTCCCGAATGTTCTATTTGCTGTTTTTCAAGCTTTTGGGTAAAAGACCGTTGTGTCCCTATTTACTGTTTCTTATTTTTCTGTATGAAATACAAATACATTTTACAGGCTAAAATTTTATTTGGTCGTTTTACGTAATTTGTTTCGAGTCGGTAAAATAAAAATTTTCTCAAGCTACTATTTTAATTTTTTTGAGAGATATACAGACATATAATACTGTCTGTAATTTTATTTGAACGTTTTAGATGATTTGCTTCGTCGTGGGGAAAAATAGAAAATAACCATTACGTCCCGATTGTACTGTTTTTAATTTTTCTATATGTTATAGTACTTAATATTACTGTCTGTGATTTTATTTGGACTTTTTGTGCGATTTGCTCCGGGACATGAAAATAATATTTTTCGGGCCGGGGAAAATCTTATTTTAATTATTCAGAACTGGGGGATCTTACTAAACCCGATTCTGAATGATACTGTTGTTAATCTTTTAATTTTTAGGATTTAACTGTCAAATAAAATAATTTTGTATTATTATAATATTATTTTATTTGTCAGTATAATTAGATGACAATGGACCCCGAAATGTTTTGCGGGACCCACATTTAATTAAAACAGTTAACTTAGTAGCTTAATTAAGCATCATTAGTAGTAGAACTTTCAAGAACATGGTGACTAAGCTTAATGACTAGGCTAATTAGTGACTAAGCATGGTGACTAGGCTAATGACAATGCTAAAATCAACCAATGAGAGTTAAGCTTGCTAACCAAGTTTTAATCTTGACCTTTGATCCATCCTAAGGCTTGGATGAAGCCAAGCAAGGCTACACCTTGCAAGCTTGAAGTCCACGGCCATTTGGCCTTTGGAGGACAAAAATTCACTTCATCTTTCATGCATTTTCTCTCTTCTCTCTCTTCCAAAAACCCTAAACTCCATTGAAGCTTCCTTGAAGCTAGATTCGGCCAAACACAATCCAAGACCATCCAATCACTCAAAAATTTATCCAACCAAGTTTTCTAAACCTAAACACAAATCTAAGAACATCTCTAGTTGAGAGTTCTTGCAAAATCCTTCATTTGAAGCTTGGAAACCTACTTGGAAAATTTTACCTAGAAGGTAAAATTTGTTGTTTTCCATTTCTAAACTCTTTTTCAAAGTTCTAAGCCATGATTTCTCCATGGTTTAAGCTCTCTTTTATGGTTAGTAATTTGTAGTTTTGTTTAAGCTTGATAGGTGACTTGGTGGAGTGAAACCGAAACCCTAGGAAAGGTGTGAAGGAGTGTTTGTCTTCATTTAAGGTAAGAGGAAGACTAATCTTATCATCCATGGGTGGTGGTAAGAAGATGGAGATTGATTGTTGTGATTGTAGAATCCATAAGGATTCCTTTGTTGTGTGTTTGTTAGTAGCTTATTTGTGTGTTTGTTAGTAGCTTATTTGTGTGTTTGTTAGTAGCTTTCCTATTTGATGTTTGTAATAATTTATATGTAGTTACATGTCTACAAGCTTTGATTTGCATGTCTACAAGCTTTGATAATTTGTATGTGTTAGCAATGCATGATAATGTATAGGATGTGAATAACATGCTAAGGAATGCATGAGTGTTCCAAAGAACACCACACTAAGGCTCATGGCCATTGACTAAAAGGAGAACCAAAATGTTCTCATTATTTTCCTAAAGTGTAATTTAATTAACCTAGGAAAATTAACAAGAGATAGAATTGTTTAGATCAAGGAAAATGAATTTAGAAATCAAATGACACAAGTATATATTTCGGCCAACATGCCAAACCAAGTATCCATGATTTCTAAAATCAATTCCAAACCATTTCCAAGTATAAAGATGCAATATATGTTAAAAAGAATTTTTCTAAAATGAGTTTTGAAGAAATAAATTGAATTGAATTAAGTTTAATCAACTAAAACTATTGATTTTACTGTTAGAAAGGAAATACAGTAACTTTTGAGAATTTCTAACATATAGCTCATACTTTATTTTGAAGCATGTTAGTGGTTTTCAAAAGGATTAAATTATATGGTTAAAAATTAAGTAAACAAAATTTTTACGGAAAAATTAGGAAACCATTAATATAATTTTCTAAGCAAAATACTGTCAATTTTTAGTAAAAACGTGCAAATAAGATAGAAAAGATGTCCAAAAGACAGTATACGGTATGGAAAATATTTTACGTAGTTTAAAACGTATTATTTATTATTTCTGTTTATTTAAACAGTAATTTTTAAGGGATTTAGACAAGAAAATGATTTAAAAACCTTACGCGATTGAGAAAACGTATTAAAAATCTTACGCGATTTGCAAAAACAGCAAAATATATTTACGCTATTTAAAAACGTTTGTAAAAACGACGAGATTGTGAAAACGCGATAAAATTTCTACGCGATTGATCAAAACGGTATTTTCTATATTTTTCTACTGTCGGGCTATGAGGTGAACCCGTACTGGCTTTGGAACAGTATTTGTCTGGTGAGACTTACTGTATCTTTTTATCTTTGAGGATATTTTTTTTAGGGTATTCTGGTAATTTCTCATATATTGAGTTTATGCCAATTTTTGGTGGATTGGTTGACGAGGTGAATCACATCGTGTTGTCGATGCGATAAACGTAGTGTGGTTCATTGTCTTTATGAACTTGGAGACGTTAGTGTACGGGATCCCATATATGGACAGTCGGCCGTGGTAACCGATAGCACACTAATGGACTCGACACGCACTATTTTTAATCGAGATCTTGTAAAGTCTAATAGTACATTGCCTGTAGTGCCACAACGTGAGACCGTGAACTACACCACGCCTTGGATAGTGGATTCCATGTGACGTGGGGCTATAGACGCAACGTGTGACAGCGCAATAGTTTGGTTGGGCAGCCGTGGTACTAATAGATTTTGCGGGTCATTCTCTCTGATATCTGTATGTGTTTAGCTCCATGGAGTAGGATCGTGTCATATTGCATATGGTTATATCTTGGACATTATTTTATTTTATTTTATCTATTTTATTTTATCTGTTTATTGTCTAATTCTTATATTATTTTATCGTGATATTATTTTATCTGTGATATTATCTTATCTGTGATATTATTTTATCTATGATATTATGTATTGTTGTGATACTATTCTGTTACTAATTACTGTTATAACTTTTCATATTGCGTGAACTGCATATCTGTTGTTTGTCGTTTTCTTATTTGCCATGTTTGTGATGATTTTAGATTGTCTTACCTCTTTATTGTATGTGTTTTTTGTATATTTATTTACGTGGTAAAGAGTTTGAGGAAGAGGAACAGCCTCTTGAGATTTTGTATCCTGAGGAGGAAGAGGAGCAGCAAGCCGAAGATCAGTACGACGACCAAGAACCATATGATCATCCATATCCATTGGACTGATTAGTTTGGGTATGGCGATACCAGGATTTTTGGGTTTTGTGCGACTTGAGTTTCACGGTAGATCGTTAGCTTGGCATCTGCGGGGAGATAGAGACTCAGTGACTTATGTGGGACGGTTGACTGTGTCCCTGCGACATGAGTTTGATGGAGAGCCAGTTATGAAGACTACTGTGTTTTTGCACTTAGAGTTACCTTTATCTCTTAGGCGTTATTGGGGTGGTGTGTCCACTGAGCCTAGTGAGATGACTATCGTGTCGACTGCGCGGTCTCGTATCCGCCGAGTGTCGAGGCATCCTGGATATTTATCTTCTGATGAGTTTCCTGAGAGTGATCCATCAGAGGGTTAAATGTTTATGATGTGTATTTTGGGCACGTCTGCGTATGTATATATTGACTCTTTACTGTTTTTGGTTTACTGTTTATGTTTAAAAATTTGTAGATATAGTTGTAAATTATTTGTATAACTTATAACTTGGACCATATGTATATTATGAGTGATGTTGTTTTGTTTATTTTATGTTTCCGCGTTATTTTATTTAATAATATTCTGTTTAACAGGAATTATTTTACAACCCGTAGTAGTATGTAACAAATGTTTTACAACTTGGGTAGATTTTATTTATCTTTCTTTTATTTTCTTTATATATGTGGCATCCCCACAAGGGTGTTACATCATATAAACAACTGCGGGTAGTCCTGCTGCATATGGGACTTCAACTCCAAAGTTGCCTCCTCAAAACTAGCACCATCCTAAAGCACCTTCACCAGAGGAATCCGTTTACCTCTAAACTCTTTGACTCCTCTATCCACGATCCTCATCGGCCGCATAACATAAGACAAATCCTCTCTTAACTGCACAAATTCATTTCTCATGACATGTGAAGGATTTGGATTGTACTTCCTAAGCTATGACACATGGAAGACATCATGAAGGTTAGACAAACTGGGAGGAAGAGCAATTTGGTAGGCTACGGGTCCAATTCTTTTTACGATCAAGTAGGGACCAATGAAATGAGGGTTCAACTTCTGTGTTCTTAATGCTCTACCAATCTCAATTGTAGGAGTGACTCTCAAGAATACATGATCTCCCTTATTGAACTCTAGAGGTCTTCTCCTCTTATTAGCACAACTTTTCTGCCTACTATGAGCTCTAACTAACCTATCCTGGATCATTTTAATCTAATCAGTGGTCTGCTATACTAACTCAGGACCTAGAATGGTTCCTTCTCCAACCTCATACCAACACAAAGGGGACCTGCACTTTCAACCATAAAGTGCTTCATACGGTGACATACCTATGCTAGTATGGAAACTGTTGTTATAGGCAAACTCCACTAAGGGTAATAACTTATCTCAACTCCCTTTCTACTATAGCACACATGCTCTTAGCATATCTGTAACATCCCGAAAATTTATAATTTTAGGATAAATGGTCATTTTACAATATTTAGAATTTTTAGGAATTTTTCTGGATTTTTCTGGGAACGCGGAATATTTTAATATTATTTCTCGTTCTGCGCGCACATTGGACAGAATTGGCAGAACGACTGTAACGCTTCCAAGTTGGAAAATTTTATTACGAATAGTCATTTTCTAATATTCGTGATTTAGGTGAATTCTTTCAGAATTTTTCGAAAATGATGAATATTTTAATATATTTCTCGTTTTGCGTGCACACTGAGTCGAACTGGAAAATGAAATATTTTTTCTGAGAACCTGGAACTATGGAAACATCGACGGGGGATCTTACTAAACCCGAGGCCGGACACAGTTTACAAGGTTTTACGTCTTTCGAGAAATTTTAACAGATGAAACAATAAAGCACTGCGAAGAATTAATCTGTCAGATAAATTAATACTGACTTCGGTCGACTGTAGCTGTTGTCCAATAAATAATAACATGTAATAAAAATCTTATCACACTGTTCAAAATTTACCTTGTATCAAGTTCCTTTAACTTTATTTTCAAAATAAAAGTTAAATTAATTCAAAAGCTTATTTGGGAAACTTCTAGGAAGCTTCCTCCCATTTCCTATTTCTCTCTCTTCCTTCTCCTTTCTATACACGGCAGAGGCCCTTATTTTGGAGCCTATATTCACGTTCTCTTATTCTCTTCTTTGCTTCTTCTTCTTCTCTTCTACGTTTTTTTCTTCTTCTTCTTTTCTTCTTCCTCCTCCTCCACCGTCCATCCTCTCCACTCACCATTTTTATTTCCTTGCTTCACCACTTCCATATCTAACTTCTTCCATCATTCCAAGACCACCTTCCTTGTGGCCATCCTTGGTTCTTCTTCTTCTTTTTCTTCTTTCCCCATTTTTCACCATTGAAGCTAAAGCTTGGAGCTTTTGAGGTAAAGTCTTCAACTTTCTTCTATCTTCTTCTTCTTTTTCGTTTTATTGGTCACCTATGTGGCCAAGGAGCCATTTTTCTATGATTGGAGTGAACACATTGGGAATTTCTCACCCTAGGGTTTTTCTTGAAGGGGAAAACGAAAATCAAGAGCAAAAAAGGGAAAGCATTCTTGTGATTGCCTTCATTTAGGTAAGAGGGAGATAATCCTCTTCAACCAATCTTGGTAGTGAGGAAATGTCTTGTGTGTTGTTGTTGATGAGAGAATCCATGTTGGATTTCCCTCTTTGTTATGTTGGGTTATTTCCATGATGTTGTTGTTTGATTTGTATGGATGTATGAATGTATATTGTGTGACTTGATGATTATGAACTCATATGTTGCTATTTTGTAATTACATGACATGTATCACATTTTGGAATGGTTAAAAATTGATGAGGGATTTTGGATAGTGAATGGGCCAAGGCTCTGCAGAAAAGAATTCTGCAGAACCCCTGTTAATGCACTAGCGCCCAGGCGCTGTGCATAGAGCGCCTAGGCGCTCTGTGCCCAGGAAGTTTTCCCTGTGACGCGACCTAGTGAGCGCTCAGGCGCTTCGTGGTCAGCATCTAGGCGCTACACCAGCGCCCAGGCGCTACAGATATGGCGCCTAGGCGCCCAGAACAGGACCAACTAAGTAACTGTGAGATGAAGCCTATGCAATTGGAAATGTAAATGTTAATGTTGGGATTTGAGATGGAGAGTTTTAAGGGTTATTTAACTCAATTTGAAGCCACGGTTTTAGATGGAAACTATAAGGAATTGGAATGAACTTAGTGAACTAAAACTTAAGTAGGAGATATCAAGAAATCAATGCATAAAATGGGAGAAATTGATGTTAGAAGTGGACTTTAGGAAGCCACGATTTTGATCATGGATTGATCCCACGTAGAATAAAAAACTAAGTGATTGGTATTAAGAGACTTGAGCATAACGTGAGATGGAAACTTACTTAGTGATGGATTCTTGTAAGGATGGAAAATCTTGAATAAGAATGCATAATGGATCCTAAAATTATATTACCTTATTTGATTTCAATATTATGATATTGTGGGTTCATATGAGTGACCAATGTTATACTAATGCTTATTTGAGCCAATTGTGGCATATTATGAAATAGTATGTGAAGTTGATCATACATATTCATGCATAGAGTCTTATGCATTGTGAATGTCCTTGTGGACTGTTGTAAGGCCAAGTTGCCTAGGAGATTGAACACACCTTAGTGCAGGTGCGAGTAGACAAGTGTAGGTTATGTTATGACCTTGGGGGCGTCGGGGTGCGGGTCCCTCACATTGACAGTTTAGAGCTCCTCTGTGCTGTGGGGCAAACCGATGCAAACACACTGATGATCCGGACTTGACACTGTCCTATATCGTGATCTAGTGTAGAATGTCTGTACAATGCCATGATTGTGCACGAGAAAAATTATTGATAGCACTGGCCTCGGCAGCCGAGTTACAGGCATGTCTCCTGATCTTTCTCTCCGACTATTTGAGTCTAGCTCCATGGAGTAGGAATTGGGAAAGCATGCATTGTGCATCATTCATTACTGGTCTTACAAACTGTTGAGCATGAATACCCGTAAATGATTATCTGATTGTTGTGCTAATTCTTGGAAATGTTATTGTGATCTGCTGGCTATTGCTTACTGTCGTTTTACCCTTACTATAAATATCACTGTCATTATTGACTCTAATTATTGCTTAGAATTGAATTGTTTTTATTATAAATTCCACTGTTGCTATTGATGATTATATGAACTGTTTTGCTCGGTGGGTGCTTTCTTTTGTGTTATTTTCTTCCGCTAATAGTGGTAATGAAAGACGGGTGTCTCACCTCTTTTCTATATTTTCGTATTCTTTGTTTTATATTCATATTTGATAAAAGATCGTGAAGAAGATGATGAGGAATCACACCTTGTCGATGGGGTTGAGAACCTGGCAAGATTTCTTTGATTTCATGGGAGTGCAGCTGCGAGGGGGCATTGATGCCTGTTGTGTCGACTGGGACGCCGAGTGTCATATGCATATGGGGTTGCGGCTTTGTCTGCTGGTAGTACCCATCCCTGGGTTATTACCTTCCCCCTTTTTCATGTTTTATTCCCGCTGTATTTTACTTGACTCTGTAATTATTATATTCTATGTTATCAGTGATTCGTGTAAGTTGGCTATAAAATATATATGTATAAAGAATGTGATTTCATTTCAATGGTTGTATTAAGGGTTGAATACATCTATAATTCATTCATGGCTCGTATTTTCTACTTATGCACAAATGCGAAGAAATAAACTCGTTAATTTTTGAAACTACTGTTATCATGACTGTGATATGCCTGGATTTAGTAACTGTAGTGTAATGACGATTGTGCTGCAGTTGCTACATCAAGGGGTGTTACAATATCCTCTAGGGTTTGAATAGTCTTTTCCAATTGACCATTAGTCTGTGGATGGTATGTTGTATCCATACTAAGCTTTATCCCAAAAGCTTTCTGCAAGGCTCCCTTAAATCTAGATGTAAATCTAGGGTCTCTATCAGAAACTATACTAAGGGGTACACCGTGCATCTTAACTATCTCCTGAAGGTATAACTGGGCAAGTTTATCCATGGAGTAGTTACCTCTAATAGGTATAAAATGGGAAGACTTGGTTAGTCTATCCACTACAATCCGTATTGCATCAAATCATAACTAAGTCATAGGCAAGCCTGTCACAAAATCCATAGTGATGTTATCCCATTTCCACTCAGAGATTACCAAAGATTGAAGAGGTCTAGAGGGTTTCTGGTGTTCTATCTTGACCTTCTGACAAGTTAGGCACCTAGACATAAACTCAGCTATGTCCTTCTTCATTCCATACCACCAAAGCAACTTCTTCAAGTCTTTGTACATCTTAGTGGCCCCAAGATATAGAGTACTGACTATAGTGAGCTTCTTCAAGGATCCTTTCCTTGATTTCGGATTCACGGGGAATGCAAAATCTACCTCTAAACTTAATCATCCCATCATTCACTATATAATTCTCTAGGATTACCTCAAAAGATCTGCTCACTTACTTTACTAAGAGTCTCATCTTCTTTCTGAGCTTCTAAGATTTGAGTCTTAAAGTCACTCACTATGTCTACTTGACTCACACTGATACTACATGGTAACACAGTTACTGAAAGGCTCATGTCTCTAAAACTCTCTAGAAGTTCACTCTCTTGGATCATCATACGGGACACATATAGGGATTTCCTACTTAGTGCATCAACCACTACATTGGCTTTACCTGGATGATATTTTAACTCAAAGTCGTAGTCTTTCAAAAACTCCATCCATCTTCGTTGTCTCATGTTCAACTCCTTTTGATTAAATAAGTACTTCAAACTCTTATGATCACTTAACACCTCAAATTGAACTCCATACAAGTAATGTCTCCAAACTTTCAAGGCAAACACTACTGCATCTAACTCCAGATCATGAGTAGAATAGTTCTCTTCATGAGGTTTCAACTGCCTTGATGCATAGGCAACAACTCTCCTATGTTGCATCAAAACACAACCCAAATCCATCTTTGAAGCATCACAAAATACTTCAAAGTTCTCCAAAGGATCCGAAATTACCAACACTAGTGTAGTAGTCTACCTCACTTTAAGCTCTTAGAAACTACTCTCACAATCCTGAGTCCAATCAAAAGAACTACCTTTCCTAGTCAATCTAGTCAAGGGTAGCGCTAATTGAGAAAAACCCTTTATGAATCTTCTATAGTGCCCTGCTAGGCCTATGAAGCTTCTGATCTCTGTCACAGTGGTGGGTGTCTCCCACTGCAACACTGCATCAACTTTACTTGGGTCTACAGAAATCCCACCCAAATATATAACATATCCCAAAAATTACACTTATGAAAGCCAGAACTCAAACTTTGATAGCTTGGGAAACAACCTATTCTCCTTAAAGGTTTCCAACACTATTCTCAGTTGTTGTTCATGCTCTTCCATTGTCTTAGAATAGATTAAGATATCATCAATAAACACCACAACAAATTGATCCAGGTAGGGTCTAAAGATCCTGTTCATGTAATCCATGAACACTGCTAGAGCATTCGTCAACCCAAAAGACATCACGAGATACTCATAATGTCCATACCTAGTTCTAAAAGTTGTCTTAGGGATATCCTCTTCCCTAACCCTTATATGATGATAACCAGACTTAAGATCAATCTTTGAGAAAATTGCAACTCCTCCCAGTTGATCCATTATATCATCTATCCAAGGCAACATATACTTATTCTTAATGGTTACCTTGTTCAGCTGTCTGTAATCCACACAGAGCCTCATAGTACCACCCTTTTCTTCACTAGTAACACAAGTGCTCCCCACGGAGAAACACTCGGCCTAATGAATTGTTTATCCAATAAATCCTCGATTTGTTTCTTGAGTTCTGCTAACTCTAGTGATGCAATTCTATAGGGTGTTATAGAGATAGGTCCCATCCTAGACACTAAGTCTATAATAAACTCTATTTCTTGCTCGAGTGACAATTCCACTATATCACTTGGGAAAACTTTAGGATATTCACTCACCACAAATATTTCACCTAAGCTTTGTTCAACCTCAGCACTTAGTGAAAACAAGAGAACATATCCTAGAGATCCCTCCTTCAAATAGAGATTGACCTGATTCGCGTTGAGAAACACAGACTCAGATAGAATGACTCTAGTAGGTATATCTAACAAGGAAACTAGGGATTTTTTTAAACAGTTCAACACTACATGGTTGGTGGATAACCAATCCATGCCCAAGATGACATCAATATCTACTAGAGGCAAATAGATAAGGTTTACACAAAAAATCATATCTTCTACCTTTGCACAACAATCAAGACACACTCTGGGTGTTGTAACTGGTTTACCAGTAGGCGTAGATACAAATTAGTCATATGAAAGTTCAGACACAGGTAAATCCAGCACCTTCACACAATCATTAGAAACAAAATAGTGGGATGCTCCCAAATCATATATTACAATTAAAAGATGATTGTGAATAATGCATTTACCTTCGATAAGATTAGAAGCCTGAGTCACCGCTTCACCACCTAGAGTATATACTCTCCCTCTG
This sequence comes from Ormosia emarginata, assembly GCA_029884605.1. Classification (NCBI taxonomy): domain Eukaryota; kingdom Viridiplantae; phylum Streptophyta; class Magnoliopsida; order Fabales; family Fabaceae; genus Ormosia; species Ormosia emarginata. The sequence continues at coordinate 10,268,439 of JAQQTP010000074.1, forward strand.
GCTCGCGATTTCTAAGTAGGCGCAATTTCCTTTCTTGATGGACACTCTTTAGCAAAATTCCCAAGTTGTCCACAAACGAAACATATTGCGCAAGGTCGGTCTCCATGTTGTTTCCAACACTTGGAACACTTTGGTCCCACAAACTCCTTCTGAACTTTTTTACCCTTGTTCTGAGGAAAGCTAGATTTAGAAGCTCTTTTCTTGAACTTATTGTCAGCCCGCTTCCTTTTTTGAAAGTCTTGTGACTTAGGCTCCACTGAAAGCTTTTTAGAATGCCATTCGATTATCTGACATTTGTTAATCAAAGTTTCAAAGTCTCGAATCTCAAATGGTTGAATGTCATTTTGAATGTCTTCCCTCAATCCTTGCTTAAACTTAACACACTTCCATGACTCATCTGGGTTAAGCCTGATACAAGACTAGAACTTAGACAATTCGTTCAATTTGACCACATACTGGCCAACAAACATATCCCCCTGTTCCAACTTAAGAAATTCCATCTCTTTGGCATTTTGTAGATTTTACGGAAAGAACTCTTTCAGAAATGATCTCTTAAAGATATCCCATATAACAAGAGTCATTGCTGCCTCAAGAGCTTTCTTGGTGTCCATCCACCAATCCTCTGCTTCACTTTCTAGCATATAAGTAGCAAAAAACACCTTTTGTCCATCTGAGCAAGCCATGATAGTAAAAAAATTCTTCATTTCTTTGAGCCAACCCTTAGCTCTGATTGAATCATTCTCCCCCTTGAAGGAAGACAGATTATATTTCCTGAACTCCGAGAGGTCTTGGAAAGTCTGATTTCTCTCAACTACCTCTTGGTTTGGTTGCCCCTGGTGGTGTGGTGGTGGTGTAGGTGGTTGATGTTGAGTTGCACTTATTCTCTCAAACATCCTTGTTGTCGTAGCTGCTTATTCTCTTATAATTTCAGATGTTGCGGCAGTTTGCTCTTGCATAGCATTGGCATTAGCAGTTGTTTGGTCCCTCAATGCTTCAACCATTGCCATAAAGGCTTCAACCATTTCGGGGCCTTCTTTACCAGAACTCCTTCCCCCATGGGGTCGCCTTGGTGTTGCCATAGTTTCTTATAAAACACAGAATAATGCATATTGAGGTAGCTAATCCCAATATCATATAATCGTGCAGCAGTAGCTAAAATAGTCATACTAAGGCAGGACATACAATTTAGTCAAACATCTCACACAAAAGACAAAGAAATGCACAACATAAACAAGAACTCCTAAATATGCTTAAGCATAGCCAGTCCATGCCTCGGCTCAACAAGATGAACTACTCTGATACCATAATGTAACACCCTAACATAATTAACATAAAATAAATGGAATATTTCAAAATAAATCATATTAAACATATCACTTCTAAAAATGCATAAAAAATAAAACTCGTAATAACCTGTATAGTCATTATAGAGAGCCTCGAATGATAAAAAGATCATATATACATATATCACTGGCTAACAAGCCATATAGTTGTTTGTCCCTTTATTAGGCTGCAAGTGCACAGGTCATTCAAGTAATACAATGAAGAATAAAATTTGTTCCCTCGAGGATGATTGACTTCCAATACTAAGTATTAACCAATAGTTTATCTAGTTCTATTCAAGAACATAAAAATAGGGGAAAAGTGCAATAAAACTAATCTAAAGACAAAAAAGCGATAAATGAAAATAAACATAACGGTTTAGAGATTTAGGAAATCCTTCTTCACCTCATACTTTAATTAATGTTGTGTAATCCTTATGAGTAACATTAATGAATAGTTAAGTTAGCTTGAGAATCTGATTTAGTTAAAAGCCTATGTCTAGGTCAGTTAACCCTGGCTTCCTTCACCTAACTCACTATGCTTCCATGAGAACTAGAGTGAAGTCTACTAATGAACGATCTATTCTCAAACACACGCTATGCATGGCTAAAAGATATATTTCTATCCCATTAGTGAATCAACTTATCCAAGCCAATTGAACTCATCAAACATGCATCAACCATACATATGATCTCAAACCCAAATTCCTATGTCTAGGTTCATCAGATTTCAACAAATCACTTAACAGCTGATCAAACTATCAAGAGCATTAAGATCTATATGATTGAACATAACCAAACATCCATATATACTCAAAGTAATACATAAACATCAATATTTATACAAAGATCCAATGTAATCCCTAAATACAGCTCAGCTAATCATTGAACACAAAAATACATACAAAATCAGTGCTCAAAGGATAAGGAAAAAAAAGAAAACTAAGGGAGAAGGAAAGAAGCTCATAGATGTGATCTTCTATGCTTGAATCATCCACCATAAGGAAGATGACCTCTAACCTTGGCTCCCCAAGCCTTCAATCTACCCAGAAATGAAGTTCCAGCCACAGTTTCTCTAAAACTTAAAAAACTCTCCTTGTAAAATCTGTTAAAAACATATTTATAGGCTCAAAAAATAGAGTCATGCCATGACATTAACATGCCTACGCCGCGGCGCATGTTGAAATTAGGTCACCACGTCACAACACTCATTCTTCATGTTACGGCGTTCAGAATTCGTAGCTCTCTGTCTAATACAGGGGATACTCCATGCCCACACCGCGACATTGATATGCTTGCATCGCGGCATTGAGTGTTGAGATGCACACTTGGCTTTCTCTTCTAATTTTTGCTCAAATGCTCTATATATCTGCTTGTTTGGAGCCTTTCCTATAATAGAGAAATTACTAAATCGTTAACAATTACAAATCCACTTAATCAATAACAAAGTAAGCACAATTTGCTCAATATCATATTGAGAAGGCATCAGAATTGAATATAACAAATATAAGCATAAAACCTTCTAAATATGCATAATAACCAGGACTTAAGCAATCAGTAAAGTAAAGATATGGGGCACAAATAACTACACATTGTGGAGTTATCACACCCCCAAACTTAACATTTTGCTTGTCCTCGAGCAAAACAAAGTATGACTATGTAAACTTACTTTAACAATTTATACTTCACATACATTCAGCAGCTTTCAATTTCAATTTTCTCTTTAATATATAACCAACGTAGAACGATTGCATTAGTCCTCAATGAATGCTAAAATCTCACAATTAACTGCATACATACACAACCCTAAACATGCTAACAACCTAGCTTCCTTTCATACAAATCACTTTTTTTCACAAACATGCAAGATAAACTTCTCCTAATCAAATCATACAAATCCGGATAAGTTTATAAGCATACATGCATATGAATCATATAATCCACAAAATTGATTCTAAACTCTCTCTCCACTAATGTAAACTACACATAACTGAGGATCAAAAGGGTCTTAATAACTTGTAATGTCAGGCCATGGTAATGGGAGTATGAAAGGAAGGGAAAGGATATACAACAAACATTGAGAAACATAAACATGTTATTTCAAGACTTGAGTCATCAAGTGATATTATCAGGGTATTCAACAGTGAAGGATCATAACTTGCCAGAACCATGCAATGCTTTTCATTTTTAACTTTTCTTCTTTCTTTGTTTGCTTTGTTTTTCTATCTTCTTATATTCTTTTTTTACTTTTACAAAGCAATTTCTTTTAATTACATTTGGTTCCTTCAGGCTCATTTAATATTAAACATACATACCCCTACTCACTGGACTCACTTCAAGAAATAACACATCATGTACCCAACAAAAATTAATGGTAGGAAAGAAAATGCAATGCTTTCACATGCATTAGAATGGTCACAGGGCAAGGAATACGATGGTAATGAAAAACATATACGACCAAACAATTATCAGGCTTCAAAATGGGACCTAGAGATATCATCATATTAGGGTAAGCTTGAAAAGGCTCAATCGGTCCAAACAATGCCCTAATCATTTCCTCAGTCATGCACAATCTACGAATTCGCCTCAAGAAAGTTTAAAAACAACTTCTAGGATAATCGAAACTCTACATGTACATCCATAAACTTTCTCTAAACATGCACTCTTTTCATTTTCAAAGTTACACTTGCATATAATGGGATGTAAATCATACATAAAAAGCAACCAAATTGTTTCACATGCTTTTGATCACATATGATTTTGTTGAAAGTAATCAAATTACAAATATTTATGTCATTGGACAACCAATTCCACACTAGCATCAATTCAATCATGCATAAAAAAATTAAAATTTTTTTCCTCAGAAAGCCCTCAGTTAGTAATAGTCAAACTCAGCATATGATCATGTAAAAATGATGACTATCATTACTACTTTCTGTAAATATCACTACATGTTACACAAATTCAACATTATAGTAACAAAACATGTAATGATACTTCCCCAAACCGAAGTAACTTAGTGTCCAAACTCTCCATGGTTTCTAGGGTACCTGAGCCTATCAACATATTGAAATGTGAAAGCTGAGTATACTATAATATTTAAAAACACTTAAAATAAACTATGTACATTATATACACTACAGGATGACACACTGCAACACACAACATCCATACCGTGACATTTGGCCATAATGGGTGCTTTCCGCAACACCTAGATCAAGTCTCCTTTTTTTTTTTTAACAAGTTCTGCAGGTGAGCACTGCGACAATGAACTTACCACGCCACGGTGCTGAGCGCTCTAGAATTTGGCTCAAATGTGCACAAATAACTGTCATGCCGTGCATTGCAAATTTAATGTCGCGGCGTGAGGAACTAACTTGCAAAATTCGGCAGCAAACTCAGTTTTGCTGCAAAGTTTGCTCCAAAGAGGTCCTCAACACCTCTAAAACTTGTCCAAATACTAAAAATATAGTATGAACAACTAAAATATATAGAAACACAAAATCACACCTATGAACCTACATATGACTTAAAACTTAAGAAAAACATAAAAACTAACTAAAATAACAACAATCAAAGTACTAATATACATAAGATTTAAAACTAACTAAAACTACAAAATCAAACATACAATATAACAAAACTACCAAAAATCCTACATACTAACATATATATAACTTAAAACTCACTAAGACTAAGACCATAAAAACTAACACAAGTATAAAAATCAAGCATACTAACCTATACATGACTCATAACTTAACAAACATATACTAATTAATAAAAACACAAAAACCTGAGTTCCCTCTCAAGAAGGGCCTGAGTTATAGTCCCGGCAAGACTTTCACAAGGCAAACCGCCAACGCTTTAGATTATGGCCGGTTTGATCCTAAAATGGATGAATTGGATGGTAAGCCTTCTTTTGCCTAAGTGAGGTTCACCATTGGGGGTTCTCGAGCTCCCTCAAAGGGCTCAAATGATTAAGCTCATCATCCATTTATTGTACCTAAAATAACAAAGAATGAAGACTTAAGTTAAACTGTACAAAAGAAAACTTGAACTATACAGCTTGAATTAGAACTAAATAAGCTCGTTATTGATATTAGCAATATAGAAATAAATAATCATACGAGATAAATGCCAAGGAATAAGTCTAAATTATATCGAAATAAACCATCATCCCCGGCAAATGCCAAGGAATAAGTCTAAACTATACAGAAATGAACCGTCATCCCCGGCAATGCCGCCAAAAACATGTTTGTCCCTTTATTAGGCCACAAGTGCACAGGTCATTTAAGTATACAATGAAGAGTAAAGTTCGTTCCCTCGAGGATGATTGGCTTCCAATACTAAGTATCAACCAATAGTTTATCTAGTTCTATTCAAGAACATAAAAATAGGGAAAAAGTGCAATAAAACTAATCTTAAGATAGAAAAATGATAAATGAAAATAAACATAATGGTTTAGAGATTTAAGAAATATTTCTTCACCTCATACTTCAATTAATGTTATGTAATCCTTATAAGCAATATTAATGAATAGTTAAGTTAGCTTGAGAATCTGATTTAATTAAAAGCCTATATCTAGGTCAGTTAACCCTGGCTTCCTTCACCTAGCTCACTATGCTTCCATGAGAACCAGAGTGAAGTTCACTAATGAACGATCTATTCTTAAACACACGCTATGTATGGCTAAGAGGTATATTTCTATCCCATTAGCGAATCAACTTATCCAAGCCAATTGAACTCATCGAACATGCATCAACCATACATATGATCTCAAACCCAAATTCTTATGTCTAGGTTCATCATATTTCAACAAATCACTTAAAAGTTGACCAAACTATCAAGAACATTAAGATCTATATATTAAACATAACCAAACATCCATATATACTCAAAGTAATAGATAAACATCAATATTCATACAAAGATCCAATGTAATCCCTAAATACAGCTCATCTAATCATTGAACACGAAAATACACACAAAATCAGTGCTCAAAGGATAAAGAAAGAGAAGAAAACTAAGGAGAAGGAAAGAAGCTCATAGATGTGATCTTCTGTGTTTGAATCATCCACCATAAGGAAGATGACCTCCAACCTTGGCTCCCCAAGCCTCCAATTTGCCCAAAAATAAAGTTCCAGCCGCAGTTTCTCTAAAACCTAAAAAGCTCTCCTTGTAAAATTTGTTAAAACGTATTTATAGGCTCAAAAAACAGAGTCACGCCGTGGCATTAACATGCCTACACCATGACGCGTGCTGAAATTAGGTCAGCACACCGTAATGCTCATTCTTCACGTTGCGATGTTCAGATTTCATAGCTCTCTGTCTGATGTAGGGATACTCCACGCCCACACCATGGCATTGATATGTCTGCGACGTGGAGTTGAGTGTTGAGATGCACACTTGGCTTTCTCTTCTCATTTTTGCTCAAATGCTCCATATATCCACTTGTTTGGAGCCCTTCCTATAATAAAGAAATCACCAAATCATTAACAATTGCAAATCCACTTAATCAATAACAAAGTAAGCACAATCTGCTTAATATCATATTGAGAAGGCATCAGAATTGAATATAACAAATATAAACATAAAACCTTCCAAATATGCATAATAACCAGGCCTTAAGCAATCAGTAAAGTAAAGATATAGGGCACAAATAACTACATATTGTGGAGTTATCAACAGTATACATAAGCTTATACATACAACTAGAAAAGTACAAATATACAAACTGGCTCAAAAAGAACTAAAGCTGCTAAACTAAGCCTTATGCTTCTTCATTTTCTTGCCATTTTCCTTTGGAGGTTCTTTACCTAGATTTACATGGAACATACATGGGTAAGAAATCATAATTTCTCAGTATTCGCATACCAAGACCAACAGTTAATCATTTGCAACAAATAAATCAATTGAACATAAAGTTTACACTAGTTGTAATTGAATATTTTAAAATCAATAACATCAAAGAATCGCCTATACAATCCTAAGATACTATCGATCAAGCAACCTATCAAGCAATCACCCATACCTAGGCATGGTGCTATTTGTCTGGTCGTGACCAAAATCCTATCAGTCCATGCCAAGGCATGAAAAACCTGCGCCTAGGTGTAACCTTTCTTCAGAAAATTCTACAAAAATCGAGCCACTGTTCCATTAGAACAAATATGAGATTTGATCTCTTCTTATTCATTTCTTGATGATTTTAAGCCTCAAACAAGTTTACAAACATGAGAGAAACATAGAACACTAATTGATTTCATAAAAAATGAATCAAAAAACGAAATCACTCATCCAAACCCCTAAAATCAACACTTAGAGCATTTTAGATCCAGATGGAGAATTTTCAGTTTCTAATCCAAACTCTTAGCATGAATAAGTCATAAACCACATTTAAAACTTACTCAAGCAAGAAAATCACTTTAAACACCTCAAGAGATCATTTTGGCATATTAAACCTCAAATAAGCCTAACATGGCAAAAGTGATACAAGATGAAGTTTCAACTCAAAAACCCCTACCTTGAGCTCCTCAAGCTGCTATGGTGATGAAGATAGTGATGGAAATGATCACAAGTCTTCAAGGTTTCCTTTCCCCTTAGTGACGAGCTTCGAACTCAATGAAAATTGTAACCGAGTTATACCTATGGCTTGTAGCATAGGAAACAATATCGGATCATCTCTTAAGGATTTTAAATGCAATTTGATCAAATCAAGCCAAAATTGGAAGAGGAATTTGAGAACTTAAAATATATAAATAGTCGAAGCAACTTGGTGGTGAGGATGTGGCTTGTTTGTGGTGAAAAATCCATAAGGATTTATTCACTTGTGTGATTTATAGCTTGCTTTGTTTGTGATGATTTTTGGTTGGTATGTTTTATGGCTTTGATTATATGCTTGTTTATGTGATTTTGAAGCATGTTGAATTATTGTATTAAGTGGGATGTGATTCACATGATAAGGAGCTGCATGAAGGTTCCAAAGAACCTAGGGAGGCTCACGGTTTTAACACCATCAAGAGAGCAAAATGTTTTAGATTATTTTCTTAAATCATGGATTAAGTGATTTAATGATGAGAAATTGGATTAAAGGTTTTTTTTTATAAAGAATTATGTGATAGAAAGTGATTAAATATGATTTATGAAGCATAAATAAATTTTTGCCCAACATGCCAAAGTTAATGTTTTAGATCTTAAGTTATTTTTCTAAGTGTAGACTTAGGTAATTAATTAACAAGAATTCAATTTAATGAATCTTTAGTAGAAAAAGGAAAGTAGATTTAAAGTTTAGAATTAAATTAGCATATTTGAGTTATAATGAGGAATAGAGTTAACACTTGAAATTTGCTAACGTATAGCTCACCCTTTGGGTTTTGAAGCGCGTTAGAAAATTTTGAGCGATAATATACAATTACATCAAAGAAGTCAAATTTCTATAAAGAATAGAAGAAAAATATTACTTTAAGAATTTTTAGTAGGAAAATATTCTAAATGAGGCCAAAATGCCTACATTATGTAGAGATTTTTATAAATAAGTTTAGAAAGCTACGAATTATTTTACTTAAGGGAAAAACGCTAGAAAAACCTTACGCGATTTAAAAATAGTGATTTGTAAATAACGCGATTGAGAAATTATTTAAAAATTTCTACGCGATTGAGAAAATGTTTAAAAATATTTTTGCGATTGCAAAAACGTTGGAAAATACTTACGCGATTTGAAAACGTAAGAAAAATGTAACGCGATTTCAAAAATACGATAAAATGTTTACGCAATTGGAAATAACAACAGTTTGCTGTCGGGCTACAGTTAGAGGTGGCAAAATGGGCTAACCCGCCCCGCCCCGCATTCAACCGGCAAAAATGCGGGGCGGGTTAGCCCATTTTGAAAAATGGGTTGGAAGAGCTAACCCACCCCGCTTTAGTGTGGGTTGGCGGGTTAGCGGGTTGACCCGCATAAAAAAAAAAAAAAGTAAGTGAGTTGATCCTAAAAAACAAAACAAAATGTATAAAAAATAAAAAAAATCATAAAAATTAAAAAATAGAAAAATTATAATTTATAGAGGTTAAAAAAATAAAATAAATAAAATAAATTTAGTATCATACTCATAAAAATATCATAAACACAAATAATAAGACTAATTTGTAACATTTTTTTTAAAAAACTCAACCCGCCGAGCCAACCCGCACCCGCCCCGCTTAACCCGCGGGTTATGCGGGACGGGTTATGCGGGTTGGAAATCAAAAATGGGTTGAAATCTTGAACCCAACCCGCAAAAAAATTGCGGGTTGGCGGGCCAACCCAACGGGTTGAACCCATTTTGCCACCTCTAGCTACAGTAGTGGGCCTAGTTATGTTGGAAAGTAATACCACCAAGAAATGGTGTGTGTATGTGAAATACTGTGAGAATAATGTTTGTATGTATTTTTGAATCATACATCATGCATAGAAAAGCATGTCAGCTTATTTGGTTAAGGTAATGGGCCTAGGAGATTGAAATTACACCTTCGTGCGAGTGAGAATTACATAGTTACGATTTTCAGTGATCTTGGAGACGTTGGGGCGTGGAAAGTCATATGTGGCCACTTAGTAGCACCTTTGCGACGTGGTATCCCATGCAAACACACTGACGGTCTTGACGGAGTTACTACTCTTTTCGTGATTTGTTGAGAGTGTCTTGTATTAGCCATGTTTTGCACCATGATATGATATATTGGCACGTGAGTTGAGGCTAACGATATACAGACATGTACTCCATATCTTTCTCTCTGAAATTGTGATTAGCTCTATAGAGTAGGATTTGGTCTTGGTATATATGCATAGTAAGTCAGCATATTGTTATGATAATTATGTTTGTTTGATAGATTATCTGCAATGTGATAATATGATTATACATGATAATATGGTATCTGTACCATTTACTGCCATTTTCTATACTGCCTCATTGGTATTGATGTAAGGGATCTCACCTTTTTGTTGTATTATATTTGTTTTATTGTATATATTTGATGAAGACCGAGAAGACGAAGAAACTGGTAATTCTATTTACCACTAGTGATATATCTTTTTGCTATATTTGTTTATATGGCGTCGAGACGTCAAGTTTTGGGTTTCGTCATAGTGTATGGAGGGACTGATGCTTGGAGGTTTGATTATGGGAATGAGCTGTTTGTTTATACCGGGGATTTAACTCTAAACCTTAGTGGTACTAGGGATGAGACTCCTGTTTTGATGCAACATGCTTCTGTGTGTCTTGAGTTCATTATGCCAATACATGAGCTTTAGGGTGGTAGTTTTCATACCCCACAGGAGGATTCCATGGTGTTGTCTACTAGGAAGCTAGCCAGGCATGTGTTATATCCATCAGGGTTCTTTAGTGATGACACAGAGGAGGAGGAGGATCCTGTTGGGGGTCTGAACCCTTAGTCTGGTTTTAAAGGTTATGGTTTAGTGTTTTATATTTTCATTGTGTGTATTGTATATATTAACTTTTGGGATCAAGTGTTCATTTATGTAAATTATTTGCAAACAATTTTTCACTATGTATGTAAGTATAGCGAGTTTATTTTCAGTTATGTTTTATGTTATGGTTTTTATTTATTTTCAGTTATTCCACAAACGAAATTTTAAAATCAGTGTTTTACAAGATTAATTCTTTTACAACTTGGGTAAGCTATATTAGGATTAATCTTAAATATGATACCATATTGTGGGTGTTACACAAGAAATTAACCAAATATGCAAACCAAGGGATGTTACCTTGTGGCTTGAAAAGCTACTCATCAGGGAAGACATCATGGATGGCAGAAGAATCTGCCTTTCTCTGAATCCGACTCAGGTGATTAGCCACCAGGTTCTCCACTCCACTCTTATCACAAATCTCAATATCAAACTCTTGGAGTAGCAACATCCACCTAATCAACAGGGGCTTTGCATCGAGCTTCTTCAGGAGAAAATTCAAAGTTGCATGATCTAACAACACAACCACTCTAGAACCAAGCAGATATGATCGAAATTTATCTAAAGCAAAAATAATTACTAAAAGTTCCTTTTCAATTGTGGTGTAGTTGGCTTGTGCAGCATTTAAAGTCCTCAAAGCATAGGAGATGACATAAGGTACTTTGTCGACTCTCTGTGCAAGGACAGCTCCCAATGCATAATTAGAGGCATCACATAAGAACTCAAATGGGAGTGTCCAATCCAGTGGCTGGATGATAGGTGTATTGGTCAATGCTCAATTCAGGTGATTGAAGGCATCCTTGCACCTCTGGTCAAAGTGAAACTCCACATCTTTTTGCAGCAAGTTGGACAGTGGAAAGACAATTTTGCTGAAATCCATTATAAACCTGCATGGCCAAGGAAAGAACGAAACTTTCGCAGGCATGTTGGGTATGATAAGCATGAAATGACATCTATTTTCATAGGATCTACCTCAATACCCTTGTTAAATACTATATGCCCTAAAACTATACCTTGCTTTACCATGAAATGACATTTCTCAAAATTCAAAACAAGGTTAGTCTCAATATATTTATGCAAAACTTGAGCCAAATTATCTAGACATGCATCAAATAAAAGCCATAGACAATAAAATCATCCATAAACACATCTATGTAACTCTCTAAAATTTCAAAAAAGATACTTACCATACACCTTTGAAAGGTGCCCAAAGCATTGCACAGACTGAAGGGCATCCCCCTATATGCAAATGTGTCAAATGGGCAGGTGAAAGTGGTCTCTTGATCTTCTAGAGATATATGAATCTGAAAATAGCCTGAATATCCATCCAGGAAACAAGAATGCAACTTGCCAGCCAATCTCTCCAACATCTAATCAATGAAAGGCAAGGGGAAATGATCTTTCCTGGTGGCCTGGTTAAGCCAACTATAATCAATGCAGACCTGCCACTATTTTGGATTCTTGTGGGTAGAAGCTCATTGTTCTTATTTGCAACTATTATGACCCCAGATTTCTTTGGAACAACCTGCACAAGGCTCACCCATTTACTTCAGATATGGCATAAATAATGATAGCTTGCAGTAGCTTGGTCACTTCCTTCTTCACCACATTCAAAATCAAGGATTCAGTCTCCTTTGGGGAAGTCTCACTAGTTTGGTACCTTCCTCTAATAAAATCCTATGCATGCATGTGGAGGGGCTAATATCAGGAATATTTACAAGTGTCCATCCGATGGCCTACTTATTCTTCCTGAAAACCTGCAACAATTTTTCTTCTTGTTTAGGTTACAGATTCTTAGCAACAATCACCTGCAGTTTCTCACCATCTCCCAAATATGCATATTTAAGATGGTTTGGAAAAGTCTTTGACTCTAAGGATGGGGGCTACACAATGAAAGGTAGCAAGTTATTTGAAACAACTAACTCAGTAGCATTAAATTCAACATAATTCTGACTCTCATTTTCACATGCTGCATCATTCAAGTCAGCAGCTGCATCATTCAAGTCAGTAGCTGCATCATCACTCATAATTGCATAAATCTTAGCACATGCAACACATGTTTCAATATCACATCCAGCACATATATCATATAGGTAACAGAATCCAAAAAGTCAGCAATATCTGGGAATTCAACATACATATCGGCATAAGTATCATCAACCAGCAACTCAACCACAGCAACATGGAAAACTGAATGCTCCTCTAGGGGATGTCTCATAGCATAAAAAATGTTAAACTGTATAACATCTTCACTAAATTCTATAGAAAGGGTGTTAACATGCACATCTATCTTGGTCTGGTCTTGGTTGTCTTGAGGAATGGTCTGACTAGAATCAATGGAGTATGGTTTGTTGAAGACTCATCTTCCATGTCTAGAATGTAGAAGTCTATTGGGAAAATCAACTTATTCACCCGAACTAACACATCTTCTAGCACTCCTGTAGGATGAGTAGTTGTCATATTTGCCAACTAAATCATTATACTAATGGGTTGCAAAGTGCCAATGTTCAAAGACTTATAAACTGACATAGGCATGATGTAACATCCCTGATAACATGTTAGGCTTGTAAAGGGTTACCAAGGTAGCCTAATACTAGTTTAACATATCTGTAAAGTTTCATGACAAACTAAGCTAGTTTAGGTACTTTGCCGCAATACAGAATGTATAAAATGGCCTAAAATGACCCAAAAATTGGCATAAATTGCCTAGATAAGAGAAATAATTATGGATAAGTTATTTTTAAGTCATAAATGAGTTAAGAAAATCGTAGTTAAAATTTGAAGGTAAATTGAGTTCGTTTGGTATTTTTAAGCATATCGAATACGTGTTTTGATACTGAATAGACTTAGCGCAAATATGGAAAATTAAGGAAACTGTGAAATAAGTATCAAGGTAAAACTTATAATTTATTTAAATATTTATGGAGGTTAGAAAACATGAAATAATAATATCAAAGTGTTCCTAGGAGATATGAGTTTTGTGAAAGGACTAAATTTATTTAAATGAGTTTTTCTCAATTCTCTCTCGTCTCTCACACAGTCTGCCAGGGGGAAAAGAAATAGAGAAATGAAACAGAACAGGGGCAGAAATGAAGAGGAAAAACAAAGGGGAAGGAGAGGAGGAAATCAAGGGAACCAAGAAGGAAAGTTGAAGCTTGAGGTAGGGGGATTGTCTTCCATAGTTTGTCTTTCCATTTTCCTTCTTTGTGCTGTCATATTTGGGCAAGAACCAAGATGGGTTTTTTCCATGAAAGTTGCTTGATTTCATTCCTTTTTAGTTTCTTGATGGTTGTTCTTGATTTATGGAGTAAGGTGAGGAAGTTTATGTCTTTGATTTGTTATGAATTTGGAAGGTTAAAAAATAGGTTTTTCTTGAGTTTCTTGGTTATTGTTTAATCTGAACTTGATGGATTAAGTGTGTAATTAGAAGTTGTGAGGTGATTATATGGTTAGAATATTGATGAAAAGATATATATATATTGATGAAAAGTGAGGCTTTGAGCCATATAATGTATAAGGCTAAAAACGATAATGATGCATTTAGTTCCAAAAATCATCCTTAGTTGAGGTATAATAAGTCAAAATGTGATTTTGAGGTATTTTGAGTATTCTATTACTTGAATGTGTTTTCAATGGTTATTTATGACTTGTTTATAGTAGGAGTTTGAGTTAGAAACTTAAGACTCTTCATTTGGACCATTGATCCACAAAGTGAGAAAAAATGATATTTTTCTAGCTTAATTGAGTTTAAATCTATGATTGATGAGTTGAATTAAGTGTTTAATGATCCTAACATGATTAGAGACCATGTGTAAGGTTGAGAAACACTTAAAATTCATGAGTTGAGTATTAGAACTTGGTTAGAAACCAAAATTATGCAAAACCTAAATTATGTAGAAACAGGACAGCATCGAGTAGTCTGTGATGTTTGTTACATAACTTGAGCTACAGATATCGTATGAACTTGATTCCAAAGCCAATTGAAAGCTAAGACATAAGGCTTCATGTAGTAAAAATTTCAGAATTATTGAGCAACCCACTTAGTCCCAGTTTTGATTTGAAACCGAGTCAAATTCTGCTGAAAAAGCAATCTGACACTTGTTAAACCAGATTCAATAATTTCTTGCTCCGATGTCGTATTTACATGAAACTAATGGAATTTGAAAGCTAACACATAAGGCTATTTGACTGCTGAATTTCAGAATTATTGAGTTCTTAGTTTGTTCCCAGTTTCATTTCAAAGTCAGGTTATTTTCGGATAAAACAGAGAATACCTTGTTTTAGCTTCTGCATAATGTCGCATAACTTTAGCTACATTTATCCAAATGAGGTGAGATTTGTGGCATTTGAAAGATAGGAGGGAAGGCTATATGACTGTAAAATCTCAGAATTTCTAAAGTTAATATGTGCATGTGGTGCGCTCATGAAAACAACCTTTTTAGGCAAAAATTGATGTGTTTTTGAGAAAGTTTGGACCCTATAAACTTTAGCAGCTTCTTTAATAGTTAAAGTTGAATTATGAAAGTGTAGTAGAAATGTGTTTGTTCCTTTATGGTTTAAACATGAATTAAATGCTCCTTTATTGAGCTTGGAATGAAATGTATGCATGATATTGATGTATAAATGTAATGGATTGAATGACTTATGAAGTAAATCATTATATGCACTTAGTATAGAATGAATGTCATATGTGAATGACGTTGATGCTTAATGCTATGGTTTTAAAAAGATAATGTTATAATACAATGAATATACCTTGTATGGTATGGATGAAGTTGATGAGCATGATACTGAGAAGCAATATAAAAGAAATGATTAAGGTAGATGAGGTTGAATGAGTCCCTCTCTACTAGTATGTATGATAATGTATTAAGAAAAGTTTAATGATTATGATATTGCTTCTCTATTGTGTATGGAATAGTATGATTATGTAAAAAGTGAAAAAAGGAAAGGTTTTGAATACTCTTACATGTTTTGTTTTCAAACTTGTTATTTAATGTTTTCATGTATTGTAAACTTCTACTTGGACAAAAGGGCTCCAAGTGGCTTGGACAAAAGGCTCCAAATGCCAAAGTTATGAATGTTTGGTAGTGCAAGGAACAAAAGGGCTTCCTGGAAATAATCAAATAATATGTGTTTTATAAAATAAAATTTTTTAAAAAAATCATGGCATGAACATTCTTTAGGGTTTCATTAGGCATAATCATACATCATCATGCATTGCACAAAATTGACAATTGTATGGGCAATTGTCTTAGTTTTATTAATTGTGAAGCTTTAGAATAAAAGCAAGTTAGAAAAGGTTGAGATTGGTATTTACCATGAGTTAAGTGTTGTTCTTGAAATGATGATAAGTGTTTAAGGTATATGTTGCTTGATTTAATTGTTATGACATAATGAATTATTTTGTAACTAAATGAACTGTTTGCTTTAGAAAGGAAAATGATTGAGTTTTGGTTTATGCCACCTTTCCGAATGATTAAGTACAATTTGTGTTTTACCCCAAAGCAGCTGGATTGACCATGATGTCACGATTTAAATTTTACTACTAAGACTTATTAATTTTCACCCCATATATTTTTATGTTTTCCATGATAAATATAAAGGAGGATCCAAGCAAGCGCAAGGCAAGGCGATGAAGACTTAGTTAAGCTATTAATGTAATTATTTTGGTTCCATAATTATATTAATAGTTTTGTAATTAAATTTATGTAGTTAGTTTGTGAAGGTTTGTAATCTCAAACGTATTGAATGGATTTCTAGTATAGAGCAAGTTTCCTGAGGTGTAAAATATCTTATTCTCTTACTCTTGTAAAGGCTCTATACATATATATTCATTAAATAGATATTGAACAGATTATAAAATTACGCTTAACTTAGAAAGTGGTATACTAATTCTATTTACTTAGTATACGTAGGGTATGCTATAGTGAATGGAATTAGGGTGTTACATTTTGGTATCAGGGCAGTTCTTCTTATTGAGCCGGGGAATGGACTGACTATGCTTTTGAGCATGTTTAGATGTTTTTGTTGGTGTTATGCATTCTTTTATCTCAAAGTGAGATATGTGAATAAGATTGCATGACAACCTTAGGATTGGATGTTAATAATTACTGGCACACTATTACTTGATATTGAGTCTGGCCAACCCAATATATAATGTCCATGTGAACAAGAAATTATAGCACCTCATAGGTAAAAATGAGAGAATAGGAAAGTTTTCATGAAAGGATAATTATGATATGTCTGAGATTGTTAGCCCGTTGATGAAAGTGAAGAGAGATTAGAGCACCACCACCGAAGAACAGACAAAAGTTATTAATTGAATGATGCAGAAGCAAAGTGAGGCTATTAGTAACATGAGTAAAAGAAGGAGATCAAATTCGCCAGTTAAGGATGACAAGAATGACTTTAGAAAGAAGGTACAAAATAAAGTTAGTAGTCAATTGATGTTACTTTCTCAATGATGTGATAAAAATAGAAGAGCAAAGTGAGGCTATTAGTAGCATGAGTAAATGAAAGAGATCAAATTCGCCAGTTGAGGATGACAAGAATGACTTTAGAAAGAAGGTACAAAATAAAGTTAGTAGTTAATTGATATTGCTTTCTCAGTGATGTGATAAAAATAGAAGAGCTCAAGGTTTGAATAATGAATATAATAAAAAAATCAAAGAACTGAAATTTCAACAAGAAACCTATCTCAAGGTTTTAAAGGATACGTAATTAGTTGAAATGCTGAAGTTTTGTAATAAAAGGTTAAGTGTAAGGAAGAAGACACTCAAGGTAATAAGTTATCCAGGCGAACAAAAGGTGTAGTTTGTTTCCTTTATGTTGAAAAGAGAAGTGAAGCATTAGTTGATAAGTTTGAAATGATCAACGGAAGTTGTTGACACATAGATGAATTGAAAGAATTTTAGAGTGACCTCTTTAGATAAATATCTCCTAAAGAACAAGCAAGAAGATAAGAAAAATGGAATACTTGAGTTGAGATGAAGTAGTATGTTTATAAGGTGATATGAAGTAGCGGATTGGTAAATAGTCACAAGAAAGGTGGTCTTGGTTCAAGGTCCATAAGGGAAGTATATTCTTATAAAATGAGAGGGTATCTTACATTTTGTCAAATAAGACAATGTTTGAAGCTAAATCTTTATTTATGTATGCTTACATGTTAGCTAATATGGATAAGTATATGGTTAAGGTTCTTTCTATTCTATTAAGACCTTAACACTCAAAATTGACTTAGGAACTATAAAGGTTTAAACTATCAAAGATGTATACTGCAAGTGTGAAAAGAGCAACATTGTATATGATAAGGAGAAGTTACGTATTCACATGGATGGAAGTTTTGAAAGATTTGATAATGTTTTGTTTTTGCAATACAAGGACAGGAAGACACTCAAAGAATAAATAAATTAAGGAAATTCCTAATTTGGTTGAACTTTTAAGGCAATAAGATTATTGGAAGTTGCACATATTGATGTAATGTGGGAAATATTGACTGAGTTTCAATGAGAGCAGAGAACTATGGATTTTTAAAAGAAACAGAAGGTAATCTATGAGGACGAGGAAAGTGATACTATACCCAGCGATGCACAAGATGAAGACAAGTCAGTTTAAATAGAAATTGTGGAGCCTAAATACCCTGAATGTAGAGAACGTAAAAGGTGACACGGCAACAAACTTTGTTAGTATGCTATGTAATAGTCAACTAAGATACTTGGTGAAGAGGTATCCACAGGAACAGGAAGTGCAATAGGAAGTACAATCTTCATACCTTTTGTATAGTAAACCCCGTAAGATAAAAGAATGGGAATCTCTACATTTCGATTAAAGGTTGGAAAGGACAAGTTGTATACCATTAAGAGAATTTGTTAAAGGTCTCCAGACTTTTAGTATGAAAAACTAAATTTTGGGGACAAAATTTTTAAAAGGATGAGAGAAATTTAACATCCTCGATAACATGTTAGGCTTGTAAAGGATTACCAAGGTAGCCTAATACTAGTTTAACATGTTGTAAAGTTTCTTGACAAACTGAGCTAGTTTAGGCACTTTGTTGCAACACATAATGTAAAAATTGGCCTAAAATGACCCAAAAATTGGCATAAATTGCCTAGATAAGAGAAATAATTATGGATACATTATTTTTAAGTCATAAATAAGATAAGAAAGTTGTAGTTAAAATTTGAAGGTAAACTGAGTTCGTTTGGTATTTTTAAGCACACCGAGTACGTGTTTTGATACCGAATGGACTCAGGGCAGATATGGAAAATTAAGGAAACTGTGAAATAAGTATCAAGGCAAAACTTAGAATTTATTTTAATATTTATGGAGGTTAGAAAACTTGAAATAATAAGATCAAAGTGTTCCTAGGAGATATGAGTTTTGTGAAAAGACTAAAATGTCCTTGAGGTATTTTTATTAAAGTGAGATTTTTCTCACTTCTCTCTCGTCTCTCATGCGGTCTGCTGGGGGGAAAAGAAACAGAGAAATGAAACAGAAATAGGGGCAGAAATGAAGAGGAAAAATGAAGGGGAAGGAGAGAAGGAAATCAAGGGAACCAAGAAAGAAAATTGAAGCTTGAGGTAGGGGGATTGTCTTCCATAGTTTGTCTTTTCATTTTCATTCTTTGTGCTGTCATATTTGGGCAAGAACCGAAATGGGTTTTTGTTCGCTCTTTTGCTTACCGCAAGTGTACGGGTCACACTTGTAGTGTAGCTAGGAGTCGGATATCGTTCCCACGAGGACAATGGTTAAAACTAGTGCTAAAATAAACCAATAGCTCAAGTATTTCTATTCAAGGACATATAAATTGAGAAAGAGAATGCGAATTAATTAAAAGATCTTAAAGACTGTAAATTGGATTAAGTTGATAATTAGAGAATGGAGAATTCTTTTTCACCTGATACTTACATTGATAATAAGTAATCCTTATGAGCAACATAAATGAAATGGTTAGGTTAGCTTGGGAATCTAAATTAGTTAAAAGCCTATGTTTAGGTCAATTAACCATGCTTCCATTACCTAATTCACTATGTGTCCATGAGAATTTGTGTAAATCCACTCATTAAGATCTATTCCCAATTAATTATTATGCATGGTCAATAGGTATATTTCTATCCTATTAACGAATCATCGTATCCAAACTAATTGAATGAAATAGAACATGCATGAATCATACATACGATCTTAAATCCAAATTCCTATGTCTAGGTTCATTAGATTTTAACAAATTAATTGAAAGCTGATCAGACTATCAAAGCATTAAGCACTATATGATTGAACAAAAACCAAATCACATATATAAACTCAAAGGATTACGAGATTAATCAATATCCATAGGAGGATCCAAAGAAAAACCCTATAAACAGCTTAGCCAGCCATGAACCCTATGAAAATATCGCAATAAATCATATTCATGGAGATGGAAAAAGAGGAAAGTGAAGGAAAGAAAAGAGAAAGCTCAATGGGATGATCCTTCAAGCTCCAATCCTTCTCCAAGGTGAAGATGACCTTCAATCTTGGTCACTTTTGCTTCCTATCAGTGTAAAATATAAAACCCTGGCCACAACTTTCTAAAAATAACCTCACTCCCTATAGAAAATTAATGCAACAGTACTTATAGGGTTCAGAAAATAGAGCCACACTGCGACATTCAACTTCATACGACGCAGTGTATATACAATTTAGGTCACCACGCCATGATATTCATTCCTTTGCGCCGCACTGTTCAAAATGCATAACTCTCTGCCTGAACAGAGGAATGTCTCACGCCGTGGTATTCACATGCCACACCGCAGCGTGACAAGCTGATCTTTGCACTTAGCTTTCTCTTGCAAAACTGGTCCAAATCTTCTAAGTTCCACTTGGTTGGAACCTTACCTGCTATAGAGAAATCATCAATTCAACAACTAATGCAAATGTACTCAATTTATCAAAGAATTGGAAACATTTTCTCATAATCATAATGGAAGACATCGAAATGGAATTATATGAATATACAACTAAACTCTTTCATACATGCATCAAAACAGGGACTAAGCAGTTAATAAGGCACAGATATGGAGCACAAATAACTTCAATTTGTGAAGTTATCACACCGCCAAACCTAGATTTTTGCTAGTCCTCGAGCAAAACAAAGTACATTTATAAAGATTAACTTGTTACCCTGCTCTCAACAACTTTGAACTTTCCACTTTCACTCAAGCTGAACTAGTGTAAGATGATTACATAAAACCTCATAGAACGTACCTACCTCACACTCAGTTTCATACATATACAATCCTCATCATGTTAACAATCAAAGTTTCTTTTTATATTCAAGACATATTTCCCAAAATCATGCAAACAAAACTTCTTCTGTTTAATTCTGACTTACCCAGATGAGTTTATGGACATACAAATGAATATACATCAAGGAATCCATAAGATTGTAATTTAACTCTCTCTCCACTAATGTAACTCACACATCATTGAGGATCAGAAGGGTCTTTATCAGTTTATAATGTAAGGCCAAGGGTATGGGTTAAAGAACAAAGGGAATGGATTTAACACAAACATAGAGACACATACACATATGATTTCAAGACTTGAGCTCACTTTGAATTATCAGGGTATTCCAAAAAGACTTGAAAGATCAGAACTCATAAGAACCTTTCAATGCTTTATTTTTTTGTATTTAACTTTTCTTTTTCTTTTCTTTTGCTTTGCTTGTCTCTTTTCAATTTTTTTTCTTTCTTTTTTTTCACTTTTACAAAGCAAGGTTTTTCTTTCATGCAAATGATTCTTACAAGCTCAATTTTGAATTTGACTTATACAATACCTCTCATTACTGGACTCATTTCAAGAAATCATATGATATGAACTTAATCAACAATAATGGTAAGATAACAAATGTCATGTTTTCATATGTATTTAGAATGGTTACATGATATGGAATATGTAGGTGATGAAAAATATAAGGCCAAACATATATAAGGCTTCAAAGGGGACCTAGGGATATAATCATGTCAAGGTAAGCTTTTTAAGGCTCAATCGGTCCAAACAATGCCCTAATCATTTGGTCAATCATGCACAAATTAGGATTTCACCTCAAGAGAGTTCAAAAACAATTTCACAAATAACCAACACTTTCACATGTACAATACATAAACTTTCTCCAAGCAAGACTTTATATCAATTCCGAAGTTCAACAAGCATGCAAGTGAGAAATGTATCAATCCTAAAATGAAACTAAAATTGCTTCAACATGCTTCAAAAATTACATATGGATTCACGGAAGTATTCAAATCAAATCGCATCCATATCTATCATTGGGCAATCAATTCACACTAGTTTTAACCATTATGATTCATATTGTGAAAGGGAACGAGAATTGTATCTTGAATGAGATTTTTATGCAATTGTTATCAAGATACTTGTTCCTCTGGATCCTAACAAAACATACATAATTACAAACATACATAGTTGTACTAGCATACCAAAATATCATACTAAAGATAGGCAATAATAGTATAATAGTTAATACAATATATGTATACCATATATATAACAAACAACCTATAAGATTAGTATCATAACCTCATACATAAGTTTAAGACACCCCCTCAAACCTGAGGGAAACAATGTCCGCACTGTACAACAAAAACATACAAGATACTAAACAAAATGAAATACAATGAAAGAAAGTGTGCCCTGAATGCCACAAGGGCTAGATGGAGGACTCCTCAGAATCGGTAGCCTCGTCATCTATGTTTGCATCCCCACCCATGGCGGCGTCATCATCAGCTACTGGCTGGTGAGAGGGCCCTGGCTCCTGTGATGGTGGTGGTTGTGGGTCAGTAACTGCAATGGGCGGGAAGTCTAGGACTGGGTAATCATCCATCGGAAGATGTAAGTGCTCCGTCGTCCAACGCTGAGTCTAAATGGTATATGACAACATGGTGGTCATCTGGCCCGTCTGAGCCTCCAAATCTGTCACCCTTGCATCCATGTTGGTCCTCCAGGTTGCGGCATCAACTGGTGCTGGCCGGGGCTATGATGGCTTTGCCCTGGGCTCTCCTAAAGCCTGCCTATGTGCCCTGCTAGCAACTTAAGAAGCTGGAACTGCATGGACCCTCTCAAAGAAATAATCATTGAGAGGTTGTTTCCTCTCAGAGTGCTTCTCATGGTCCTAAGACTCGACCATCTGCCCTATGCATAGCTGGTGGACTAGTGAAGGAAAGAACAGGCTCCTACACTCCCTGGCAGCTCTCCGGATCTGCTGATGAATAATATGGCCGACATCTATGGCTCGGTGCTTAAGAATAGCATAGATCATGATTGCTCGCTCTTGAGTCACCTCTGATAGGTTGGCGGATGGCAGAATCCATGTGCAAATGAAATAATACCAGATCCGAGCCTTTGGTGTCAAATAAGCTCGACGAAAGAATCTGGGTCTGGCATCCTGGATTCTCAATACCCACTGCATTGGCCACGACTCAAGCGTATCGATCCTGGCCGTCATAGTGGCAAGATCGATGCCATATGGGTTGACTTTGATAAAGTGAGCGTACTCGCAGATTAATGGCGGAGCTAGGAAGTCTAATACTGCCCTGATGACCGATGCAGCATAGGAAACCTGGCGTCCCTGGATAATAACTGTCACGGTGTTAGCATCGGTAATGTCGATGTTCGCATAAAATTCGCGAACCATAAGAAGAACTGCCACCTTGGGGTGATGTGCTAATCTACCCCAGCGATGGTGGTGGATCGTCCTATCAATGTGCTCCGAGATACCCTCCTCGAAGGAGAATCCTCTCTCAGTTGTGACTGATTTAGAAACCAGTCTGGTGTACCTCTCAGCCACGACGGTTGACATAAATCTCGCCTGATCAAATGGTGGAGGAGGAGATGGTTCCCTGTTTGCTCTACTGGACGAACCACATACTCTCTTTAGGCCACCTGAAAAGGAATTGCAAACTGTTAAAATCAAGCAATTGATAGCATTATAGTTAAGAAAAATTTCCAATTCTAGAAATATCTAGAAAATTCAAAGCCTCATGCCGCGACATTTATAGACACGTCGTGTCATTCAAACTGTTCAAGAGAACGCAGCGGCATTGATATGCCATGCCGCGGCACTCAATAAGTTTAACATCATGCTGCGGCACTGAACGTCTATGCCGCGACATTCATATGTGTTCATCCTCACGTTGTGGCACTAAAGGGTCACACCATGGCGCGTGCGAAGCCAAAACCCAGATATGCCCTAAATTAAGCCAAATCTCCTACCCCAAACAGAATAAACACACCTGTACTACATAAAAACTATAAAACAACTATCCTAATGCATATAATCCTACTAAAAACAAGAAAATATATATTTAACACATGAAACTAAACTAAAAAAAATGAAATAACAAATATAAAATTAAAATAGGAAAATGAGATGAGCTTCATACCTTGTTTGGAAGCAAGAAAATGAAGCTATGAAGGTAGAAAACCAAAAACAAGGGAATAGGTTAAGAGAAAACAGAGAATAGGTTTAGTAGAAAGGGGAAAACTGAGAGACGTATGAGCCGTTGCGGCGTCAAACCCCAAAAACACATAACACCGCGGCGCGTACAATCTTAACATCGTGGCGTCCATTATGTAACACCCTCCCTAGGGTATCACATGTCTGACTCCCGACTCAAAATCTGAAAAGAAGTTCACACAAAGTTTGAGTTATAAAAGATGGGTTTTAAAATTTCTTTCTTGCGGAAACATAAACTTACTGAAATCCATAAGTATTACTAAAAATATATTTAAAACTGATTAATATACAATATTGACACCACTTAATATTAAACAATTTAAAGAGAAATATAAAACTAACAGACTCTTTTTAATAGTAGCAAACCCTATGACGGGTCCTACTTAATAGTACGGTACAACACTAATGAGAAAACTTAACATACTTATTTCTTTTTGTATCCCTCTTGATGCATCAGACATCTGCTCCTTGTTAACACTACATGCTATCGACTCTGGAATAGTCATTCTCTGGTGTTGTCTCTGAACTCAGAATATCTACCTCCCGGTATGTCTAAGACAACTTGTAACACCCCAAATTTCCTATCTCTTAAACAGTAATTTTGACAGTTAACAGAATTTTACTGTTTAGTAATTTCTGTGCACTGTAAAATTATTTTGTTTATTCCGTCAGCGTATTTGATCGTTTTGAGTGATTTACTCCGTGTCAGGAAAATAAAAATTTTCGGGCCGGGGAAAACTTTACGTAATTTAATTTTTACCGTTAGGTAATTATTTTACGTAATCTGATTTGATATTTGTGTATTTTATAATTTTTGTGATTTTATGGATGATTTTGAAATTTTTCCTGTCTGTGGGCCCCGCAAGGGGTATGTGGGCCCAGGTGGCCATATGTGGGCCCAGGTGGGTCCCACAAAGTGAAAAAATTTTCTACGCATAGAAAAATTTGTACTGTTTAGACGGAGACAGGGGATCTTACTAAACCTGAATCCGGAGACAGTTTTAGAAAAATTTCGTATCTTGTATTTTATACTGTATTTAATTATCGGATGATAAAAATACGGTAAAAATATTAATTGTAGGATACAAGAATAAATATTATCTGCGTAGTCAACAAAGAGAGCTTGACTTGATTTATACCCTGGATGAGAATACTTAGTTTGAATATTAACCATTGATTTAATCAAAGGTTAAAAAACAAACTTAATAAAGAAGCGCTTGGATAATAACCATTGATTTAATCAATGGTGTGAGAATAAAGCTTAGTTAGGAAGGCTTTGATATCAACCATAGATGTAATCAAAGGTGTAGAATTGGTCTTGAAAAATGACAAAATATTTATAACCATTGGATTTAGATTAAATCAAGGGTGGAGATTTAATCTAAAAAGTATGTAACAAAGACCATTTATGACCATTGGATGAAGAATTAATCAAGGGTAGAGATTTGGTCTTCTAAAGTAGCAAAGACTAATTAGGACCCTTGGATTTAAAATTTGAAGAAGCAATCTTGACCCTTAATTTTGGAGACACATCTAAAAATTTAGAATTTAAAGGAGAAAAATCTAATGCTTGCAGATTTAGTCTTCTAAAATTAAAAATCTATCTAAATCCTAACCATTGAATTAATCAATGGCTAGAAATGCTTCAAATGGTGGCAAATAATGAAGACAACTTTATTGAATGCATTATGAAGAGAAGGTGATGGTTTTGGAGTGTTTAGAAGACAAAGAGACAAGCTTTATGTCATTTTTGCATGTCTTGGTCAAGTTAGACATCATAATGGCTTACTTTTGATTTTTGCACTCAAGAAGAATGCAAGAAGGGGGGGGCACGGTTTTGGTCTGATTTTGAGAGCTTTGAAGACCATTATTAGCTATCTTGGTCATTATTGATCATTCTTGATCATCTTTGTCTCCTCCAAAAGCAAAAACTCATCAAACTTTTCTCTCCACCTCTCCTCCAAGCAAGTTTTGGCCATGACCATCAAGAACACCCTCCATCACTCAAAAATTTCATCCAACTTGATTTTCTAAACCTAAACATCATTCTAAGAACATCTCTAGTTATGAGTTTTTCCAAAATCATTCATCTTGATCTTCAAATTCAAGCTTCAAGTTTCTATCAAAAATCAAAAATTTCATCTTTGTTCTTCAAGAGAAACCATTCGGTTATCTACCCTAAAATCACCATCCAAGCTCTTTTAATTTCATCCAACCATAGATCTTGAATCTACATGATGTTCTAAGCAACTTTCATGTTGAAGACTTCTTCTAAATCATTCATCTTCAAGGAGTTTCTTCAAGATCAAAGTTATTGGGTTTTTGAGGTGAAGTATAAGGAAACTTCATTTTCTTCTCTCTTTTTCATGATCTAAGCCATGTTTGATCCATGGTTCCTCTTAATCAAACTTAGTATACTAATTTCTATGTGTTTTCTTTTGTATTTGAGAAGCCCTTGGTGGTGAAGGACTTAGAAAAAGAAGCAAAACAAGGAGCTTTTGAGGATCTTCAAGAGGTAAGAGGGAGATCCATCTCACCAACCAAGCATGGTGGTGAGAGATGGTATTTTATTTGATGGATGTGGAATCCATGTGAGGATTCATATCCATGGTCATGTAATTAATTTGTGGGTGTTTATGAGCTTTGATTAATTTTCTATGCTTGATATGCTTTGCATGATTTTATAGCTTTGATGATATGCTTGATATGCTATACATGCTTTTATGGTTTTGATGGTATGCTTATATTATTTATGATGAAATATATATGTATATGCCATGACTTGATGGTGGAAAAGAAATTGATTTTTGGCTCCAATAGCCAAGGAAGAGCTACGGTTTTGATGCCCTTGATTAGGGTTCATGTTGAAAATTTTCAAGAACAAAAGATTAATTTTTGAGTACTTAGAACATGGTGGATTTGAACAAGACACCTCAAAATAGGTGTTCATAAATTAATATTTTCATGAAAGATGAAAATGGATGATTTGAAGAGTATGGAAAATAAACAAAGGATTTGTTTTTCAAGAGAACAAGAATATGATTTTTGGAAGGATTTTTATTGATTTATTTTGTGTAAAAAGTTTCTAAGTGTTTTACTAAACATGAGATTTAAATGAAAATAGCAATGATAATTTTAAAGATTTGCAAAGAAAGTGAAAAAGGATTTGTAAGGAAAGTAAAAATGAATTTGAACAAATGGGTTTGGTTTTTATGACCATCGGTATTTCAGTTTTGAAAACAAAGAATTTTTAATGGTTTTGTTTGTGTAAAACCATATCAATTTAGAAGAAAAATATTTGATGGCTTCAATGGCCAAAGACTCTGATTTTTGGAGGTTGGAATAATTTTGTTTTTATGAAACAAAGTAATTTTAAAGTGGAAACAAAATGTTTGAACAAAATGTTTTAGTATAAGGATTTTGGAAAGGGAATCAAAGTATTTTATCACTTGAGAAATGAACTTTCATATGAAAATGAAAAAGAAAAGTTGCAAGAGGTTTGAATCTTAATTTGTTTTGAAAAGAATTGATTTTAGAATTGATTTGAGGAAAATGGAGAATATAATGGTGTTTTGAAAATTTACTAACATATAACTTATTTTCAAGTTTTGAAATACGTTAGAAAAATGTTAAGTTTTGAAACGTTGATTTATAGCAATGGAAAAGTGATTTTGTGGATTATATTTTGGAAAAATATTTTCTTGAGTAAGAAAATATATTAAATGAAATATAAAGTTATATTATTTTGAGAAAAGTTGAAAAGGAATTTTTGAAGGTTAAGAAATATTTTTGTAATGAAATTGTGATGAAAAACTTTTTACGTATCTTAAAAACGTGATTTTTAAGCTACGCAATTTTGAACAATGTGTTAAAAAAGATATTGATTTATTTAAGTCCAAAATAATGTTTGGAATATTGAGGAATATTTTATGTGATTGAAAAATTGTTGAAAAATATTTTACGTATCTTAAAACCAATTTGAAATACAGTAAAATATTTCTACGCGATTTTAAATACGTTGAAACATTTCTACGCGATATGAATTATGTTTAAATATTTTACGTAATTTGAACTACTATTGAAAAATTACTACGTGATGGAAAAGTGATAGATTGTTTTTACGTGATTGTGAAAATGACGGAAAATCGTTATGTGATTTGGAAAGTGTTTTAAATATTTTGAGAATGACAGAAAATGATTTACGTAACATAAAAGAATGATTTTTAAGTTACACAATTTTGAAACAGTGATAAAAAAATATTATGGGATTTGAGAAACGTATATTTTTACGCGATTGAGAAAAACGTTGAAAAATTTGTATGTGGTTTAAAAGTGCAAATGTAAGAAGAGTAAGTATTTTGAAAACGTAATAGAAATGTTACAATTTTTGTAAACGTAACAAATAGTGTTACGGTATTGTAAAAACGTAATAAAAGCGTTTTGGAATTTAAAAAAACGTAACAAAAGTGTTACGGTATTGTGAAAATATAAAAGAAGTGTTATGGTATTGTGAAGACATAACGAGAAAAGTTTTTGGATTGTGAAAACGTAATGAAATGTTACGAGATTGTGAAAATACGGTAAAAGTGTTTTACAACTATGAAAACGTGATAACATGATTTTATTTGTTGAAAGTACAAGATACGATTCTTGTTGAACCGGTGTCCATACAACTGTTTGTGAGAAAATGACATATTTGTCTATGATTGGATTTGGTGCATTATACATGCATTGGAATGGTCCGATGAGGATTTGGATATGGCTAATTGCCTAGGAGAAACACACCTCTTGAGTGGGTGCGATATGCGTAGTGTAGGTCACTTGTTGACCTTGGGGCATCGGGGTGCGGGTTGCCTACACGGGTGGTTGGTCGCGCTTCTTCCGTAGGTTAGACCGATGCAACACACCGATGATCCGGGACCGAGACACTATTCTTAATCAAGATCGATAAAGACTGTCGTGTATGTGCTAGATGTGCAAAAATTGAAATGAGAATTAAAGCACGTGGTCCGAGGCACGTGGTACCGGCGAGATCTTTTCGATCATTTCTCCGACCTGAGTTTTAGCTCCATGGAGTAGGAAATCGAGTCTTGTGTACATGCATAATCTGAACATTTTATATCCGCATGATATATTAATTGAGGATATTGGTTATGACAATTGTTTTGAATACTTGGATGATGATAATGATAATTAGAACATTATTGTAATTGGTTGTTTATGATAATTAAACTAATAAATGATTTGATGATGATAGTTGATTAATATTGAATATATTATTGGAAGTTTGATATGATATCTCTGTATGATATTCTTTGCTTGTGTTATCTCTGTGTTGCTATGTTGGTATTGGCGTAGGTGATCTCACCTCTGTATTATGTTGTTTTGCTGTGTCTGTACTGTTAAAATAAAATAATAGAAGGATCGAGTTGTCTTAGACATAACGGCGATGGATACTCTGAGATTAGTGACAACAATAAGGAATGGACATTCAGGACCCGAAGGTGTGCAGTGTTGACAAAGAACAGATGTAGAACAGATGTCTGATGCAACAAGATGGATACACAACAGAATAAGTATGTTAAGTTTTAACGTTAGTGTTGTACCGTGCTATTTAGTAGGACCCGTCATGGGGTTTGCTACTGTTAAAAAAAAAAGAAGAGTCTGTTAGTTTATATTTCTCTTTAAATTGTGAAATATTAATTGGTGTCAATATTGTATATTAATCAGTTTAAATATATTTTTAGTAATACTTATGAATTTCAGTAAGTTTATGTTTCAGTAAAGAAAGAAATTTTAAAACCCATCTTTTTATAACTCAAACCTTGTGTGAACTTCTTTACAGATTATGAGTCAGGAGTCAGACATGTGATACCCTAGGGAGGGTGTTACATTAGTTGGTATCAGAGCACGGTTTGAGTCTTTTGGGGTTTGTGGTTAGGTCTATTTTGCTTGTGTTGTGTTCTCTGTGTTATTGTTTTCCGAATGGAAACAATGCTGTTTATAATGGATATCAGATCCATTGTATTTCGATCCGCACGCCTCGAAAAAAAAAAAAAAAGGAAATGGCTCAGGATAGTTGTACGTATGTGGAAGTGGAACATGTTACTAGTAATGCAGCTGCAACTGCAGGAACTAAGGGAGCGTAATGTAGTTGCAAGAGCTACGGGAGCAATGGGAGCAATATGGAAGGATAACTGCAGGAACAAAGGACCGCTGTTCAGTGGGAAAGAAATGAAAGTTGAGGTTCAGGATCTGATGGAAGAGAATCAGTCTTGGAATATAAGATTTCGAAATTTTGGAACCCGATATTTTTAAGGATATTTGGAAAGTGATTGATTTCAACGGAAGATGTATTTACAACCATTGAGGAAACCAAAGGCAGTAACTGATGTGAAAGAAGGTACTTAATGAAGGAATGTACGTCAAGAAAACAAACATTTATTTGAAATGGTTACATCTGGTTTCCATTTTATTTTGATTCGTCCATCTTTGAAGAAAAGAAATGACTCGTGATAGACGTACGTGTGTGGAAGCGAGACATAATGGTGGTGATATGACTGCAACTTTGGAAGTAATACAAACGAGTGGTGAAGCAATTATACAACAAACTCGAGAAGATTGTTCAAAGAAGAATTGATTTCTTAAGCTAAGATTTTGTTAGAGTTAAATCAATCTCAAGATGAGAAACCCTATAACGTTGGACTATATTGGTTACGAAAAAGGGAAAATCGTAAGGTCAAGCGATTCCAATAGAAAAGGTACTTGCAATCTCCAAGAAGTCAACAACAACAACAATCTTGTGGAGAAAGTACTAGTAATGACAGGTTTAGTTTGACTGTGACAGCTGCACCGAAATGCAAGAAGTGCAGAAAGTTTGGAACACAATCTTTGAAAATATAGTTCCAATGAAAACAGAGTTTTCTGTTAGTAAAATCTCAGGTAGTAGGAAGTGTTCGGAGCGGAAGATTTAAACAATGAAGATTGTGTCATTGAAGCTAATCCTATAAACATACTGAATATTTCTGTGAATAACCTATTCCTTATGGCATATGATTGAGTAGATCAATTATATGTTAGAGTTATTCGTTATCTTTTGATTTGTTTAATTCTATTTCTATTCTTAGTCGATTGAGCTACTCAAGTTATTCAAATCATTGTTCTAGATCAAATCTTTGTGTTAGTTTGATCTGTCGTTCAAAATTTTGTGTTACTTTGATCTGTTTCATAAACAAACGTGATCTTTGAAAATGGATTGGTTATTTTCCAACCATATCCTATAAGATTGTCTCAATACAGTATTAGTATTTCAAAAAAAAAACTCATTCCTGAAAATCAGGCAAAATCAAATTCTTGTTGAATATGTTTGGTAACATATTAGATCATTTCGCTATCTTTTCTTCCTAAACCTCTATAATGTTCTTTCATATATTGCATTTGCAAGAAAGAATATTTTGCAAGAAAGGATATTCCTATTTAAAATCCATGTCATAGTATCTAATATAAAATGCGATTGAAAGGAGAACTCGGTTAGTGAGACGTTTCCTGGTAAGAAGCTAAAGCTGGAGAATGAAGTGATATGAGGATAAGAAAATTTTAAGTAATACATTACATTAGTTGGAAGTTATCTGAGAAAAACTATTCTAGGCATGAATGAAGGTTGGTAGCTGCTGTATTGGTATCGAGAGAATTCATTCTTAAAGATCGAGTTACATCCAATTCTTTTTGAATATGTTCGATAACATATTCGATTCGTTTTGTTCTTTTCCATGATGTTTTCTTTCATCTATCGCAATTGAAGGAATATCTTGCAAGAGAGAATATTCCTATTTATATCCAGGTCGAGTATCAAAGTGGTAGCGATTAGCGTGGTGGATTCTTCAAAAATTGAAGAAGTGTATCTATGGAAAAAGTTAAGACGGTAATGGAAAATCGTAGAAAAAAAATTATTAAGATATTTGTTTGATCAGAAGAAGTGAACAAGAGATAAAGAACTTTCAATGGTTTCAAATCGTTTGGAATAACGTAAGAGGTGAAACTACATGGGAAGGCGAAGAAAGATAAAGGAATAAAGTCATTATTTATTAGAAGGTGTGAAATCATGGTCATGAAATTTCGAGGACGAAATTTACTGTAAAGAGGGAGTATTGTAACACCCCAAATTTCCTATCTCTTAAACAAGTAATTTTGTGATTAATGAATTTTCTTGTTTAGTAATTTCTCGTGTATGTAAAATTATTTTGTTTATTCCGTCAGTAGTATTTGATCGTTTTGAGTGATTTACTCCGTGTCGGGAAAATAAAAATTTTCGGTAGGGAAAACTTTACGTAATTTAATTTTTACCGTTAGGTAATTATTTTACGTAATGTCGATTTGATATTTGTGTATTTTATAATTTTTGTGATTTTATGGATGATTTTGAAATTTTTCCTGTCTATGGGCCCCACTTAAGGGGTATGTGGGCGGTGGCCATATGTGGGCCAGTGTAGGTCCCACAAAGTGAAAAAATTTTTACGCATAGAAAAATTTGTCTTGTTTAGACGGAGACAGGGGATCTTACTAAACCCGAATCAGGAGACAGTTTTAGAAAATTTCTTATCTTGTATTTTATCTTGTATTTAATTATCGGATGATAAAAATACGATAAAAATATTAATTGTAGGATACAAGAATAAATATTATATTAGTAGTCAACAAAGAGAGCTTGACTTGATTTATACCCTTGGATGAGAATACTTAGTTTGAATATTAACCATTGATTTAATCAAAGGTTAAGAAACAAACTTAATAAAGAAAGCGCTTGGATAATAACCATTGATTTAATCAATGGTGTGAGAATAAGCTTAGTTAGGAAGGCTTTGATATCAACCATAGATGTAATCAAAGGTGTAGAATTGGTCTTGAAAAATGACAAAAAAAGACCATTTATAACCATGGATTTAGATTAAATCAAGGGTAGAGATTTGGTCTTTAAAGTAGCAAAGACTAATTAGGACCCTTGGATTTAAAATTTGAAGAAGCAATCTTTACTTAATTTTGGAGACACATCTAAAATTTAGAATTTAAAGGAGAAAAATCCAATTGCTTTTAGATTTAGTCTTCTAAAATTAAAAATCTACCTAAATCCTAACCATTGAATTAATCAATGGCTAGAAATCTTCAAATGGTGGCAAATAATGAAGACAACTTTATTGAATGCATTATGAAGAGAAGGTGATGGTTTTGGAGTGTTTAGAAGACAAAGAGACAAGCTTTATGTCATTTTTGCATGTCTTGGTCAAGTTTGACATCATAATGGCTTACTTTAGATTTTTGCACTCAAGAAGAATGCAAGAATGGGGGGCACGATTTTGGTCTGATTTTGAGAGCTTTGAAGACCATTATTAGCTATCTTGGTCATTATTGATCATTCTTGATCATCTTTGTCTCCTCCAAAAGCAAAAACTCATCAAACTTTTCTCTCCACCTCTCCTCCAAGCAAGTTTTGGCCATGACCATCAAGAACACCCTCCATCACTCAAAAATTTCATCCAACTTGATTTTCTAAACCTAAACATCATTCTAAGAACATCTCTACAGTTATGAGTTTTTCCAAAATCATTCATCTTGATCTTCAAATTCAAGCTTCAAGTTTCTATCAAAAATCAAAAATTTCATCTTTGTTCTTCAAGAGAAACCATTCAGTTATCTACCCTAAAATCACCATCCAAGCTCTTTTAATTTCATCCAACCATAGATCTTGAATCTACATGATGTTCTAAGCAACTTTCATGTTGAAGACTTCTTCTAAATCATTCATCTTCAAGGAGTTTCTTCAAGATCAAAGTTATTGGGTTTTTGAGGTGAAGTATAAGGAAACTTCATTTTCTTCTCTCTTTTTCATGATCTAAGCCATGTTTGATCCATGGTTCCTCTTAATCAAACTTAGTATACTAATCTCTATGTATTTTCTTTTGTATTTGAGAAGCCCTTGGTGGTGAAGGACTTAGAAAAAGAAGCAAAACAAGGAGCTTTTGAGGATCTTCAAGAGGTAAGAGGGAGATCCATCTCACCAACCAAGCATGGTGGTGAGAGATGGTATTTTATTTGATGGATGTGGAATCCATGTGAGGATTCATATCCATGGTCATGTAATTAATTTGTGGGTGTTTATGAGCTTTGATTAATTTTCTATGCTTGATATGCTTTGCATGATTTTATAGCTTTGATGATATGCTTGATATGCTATACATGCTTTTATGGTTTTGATGGTATGCTTATATTATTTATGATGAAATATATATGTATATGCCATGACTTGATGGTGGAAAGGAAATTGATTTTTGGCTCCAATAGCCAAGGAAGAGCTACGGTTTTGATGCCCTTGATTAGGGTTCATGTTGAAAATTTTCAAGAACAAAAGAATTAATTTTTGAGTACTTAGAACATGGTGGATTTCGAACAAGACACCTCAAAATAGGTGTTCATAAATTAATATTTTCATGAAAGATGAAAATGGATGATTTGAAGAGTATGGAAAATAAACAAAGGATTTGTTTTTCAAGAGAACAAGAATATGATTTTTGGAAGGATTTTTATTGATTTATTTTGTGTAAAAAGTTTAAGTGTTTTACTAAACATGAGATTTAAATGAAAATAGCAATGATAATTTTAAAGATTTGCAAAGAAAGTGAAAAAGGATTTGTAAGGAAAGTAAAAATGAATTTGAACAAATGGGTTTGGTTTTTATGACCATCGGTATTTCAGTTTTGAAAACAAAGAATTTTTAATGGTTTTGTTTGTGTAAAACCATATCAATTTAGAAGAAAAATATTTGATGGCATCAATGGCCAAAGACTCTGATTTTTGGAGGTTGGAATAATTTTGTTTTTATAAAACAAAGTAATTTTAAAGTGGAAACAAAATGTTTGAACAAAATGTTTTAGTATAAGGATTTTAGAAAGGGAATCAAAGTATTTTATCACTTGAGAAATGAACTTTCATATGAAAATGAAAAAGAAAAGTTGCAAGGGTTTGAATCTTAATTTGTTTTGAAAAGAATTGATTTTAGAATTGATTTGAGGAAAATGGAGAATATAATGGTGTTTTGAAAATTTCTAACATATAACTTATTTTCAAGTTTTGAAATACGTTAGAAAAATATTAAGTTTTGAAACATTGATTTATAGCGATGGAAAAGTGATTTTGTGGAATATATTTTGGAAAAATATTTTCTTGAGTAAGAAAATATATTAAATGAAATATAAAGTTATATTATTTTGAGAAAAGTTGAAAAGGAATTTTTGAAGGTTAAGAAATATTTTACGTAATGAAATTGTGATGAAAAACGTTTTACGTATCTTAAAAAGCGTGATTTTTAATTTCTACGCAATTTTGAACAATGTGTTAAAAAGATATTGATTTATTTAAGTCCAAAATAATGTTTGGAATATTGAGGAATATTTTATGTGATTGAAAAATTGTTGAAAAATATTTTACGTATCTTAAAACCAATTTAAAATACAGTAAAATATTTCTTCGCGATTTTAAATACGTTGAAACATTTCTACGCGATATGAATTATGTTTAAATATTTTACGTAATTTGAACTACTATTGAAAAATTACTACGTGATGGAAAAGTGATAGATTGTTTTTACGTGATTGTGAAAATGACGGAAAATCGTTATGTGATTTGGAAAGTGTTTTAAATATTTTGAGAATGACAGAAAATGATTTACGTAACATAAAAGAATGATTTTTAAGTTACTGTGATTTTGAAACAGTGAAAAAAAATATTATGGGATTTGAGAAAGCGTATATTTTTACGCGATTGAGAAAAACGTTGAAAAATTTGTATGTGGTTTAAAAGTGCAATGTAATGAAGAGTTGCGGTATTATGAAAACGTAATGAAATGTTACGAAATTTTGTAAGCGTAACTTGATAGTGTTACGGTATTGTAAAAACGTAATAAAAACGTTTTGGAATTTAAAAAAAACGTAACAAAAGTGTTACGGTATTGTGAAAATATAAAAGAAGTGTTATGGTATTGTGAAGACATAACGAGAAAAGTTTTGGATTGTGAAAACGTAATGAAATGTTACGAGATTGTGAAAATACGGTAAAAGTGTTTTACAACTATGAAAACGTGATAACATGATTTTATTTGTTGAAAGTACTGAGTATGATTCTTGTTGAACCGGTGTCCATACACTTGTTTGTGAGAAAATGACATATTTGTCTATGATTGGATTTGGTGCATTATACATGCATTGGAATGGTCAGATGAGAATTTGGATATGGCTAATTGCCTAGGAGAAACACACCTCTTGAGTGGGTGCGATATGCGTAGTGTAGGTCACTTGTTGACCTTGGGGGCATCGGGGTGCGGGTTGCTACACGGGTGGTTGGTCGCGCTTCTTCCCGTAGGTTAGACCGATGCAACACACCGATGATCCGGACCAGAGACACTATTCTTAATCAAGATCGATAAAGACATCGTGTATGTGCTAGATGTGCAAAAATTGAAATGAGAATTAAAGCACGTGGTCCGAGGCACGTGGTACCGTGAGATCTTTTCGATCATTTCTCCGACCTGAGTTTTAGCTCCATGGAGTAGGAAATCGAGTCTTGTGTACATGCATAATCGAACATTTTATATCTGCATGATATATTAATTGAGGATATTGGTTATGACAATTGTTTTGAATACTTGGATGATGATAATGATAATTAGAACATTATTGTAATTGGTTGTTTATGATAATTAAACTAATAAATGATTTGATGATGATAGTTGATTAATATTGAATATATTATTGGAAGTTTGATATGATATCTACGTATGATATTCTTTGCTTGTGTTATCTACTGTCTTTGCCGCTATGTTGGTATTGGCGTAGGTGATCTCACCTCGTATTATGTTGTTTTTTGTGTTATGTCTTGTTAAAATAAAATAATAGAAGGATCGAGTTGTCTTAGACATACTTGGCGATGGATACTCCGAGATTAGTGACAACAATAAGGAATGGACATTCGGGACCCGAAGGTGTGCGGTGTTGACAAAGAACGGATGTAGAACGGATGTACGATGCAACAAGATGGATACAATGAGAATAAGTATGTTAAGTTTTAACGTTAGTGTTGTACCGTGCTATTTAGTAGGACCCGTCATGGGGTTTGCTACTGTTAAAAAAAGAAGAAGAGTCTATTAGTTTATATTTCTCTTTAAATTGTGAAATATTAATTGGTGTCAATATTGTATATTAATCAGTTTAAATATATTTTTAGTAATACTTATGAATTTCAGTAAGTTTATGTTTCAGTAAAGAAAGAAATTTTAAAACCCATCTTTTTATAACTCAAACCTTGTGTGAACTTCTTTACAGATTTTGAGTCAGGAGTCAGACATGTGATACCCTAGGGAGGGTGTTACATTAGTTGGTATCAGAGCACGGTTTGAGTCTTTTGGGGTTTGTGGTTAGGTCTATTTTGCTTGTGTTGTGTTCTCTGTGTTATTGTTTTCCGAATGGAAACAATGCTGTTTATAATGGATATCAGATCCATTGTATTTCGATCCGCACGCCTCGAAAAAAAAAAAAAAAGGAAATGGCTCAGGATAGTTGTACGTATGTGGAAGTGGAACATGTTACTAGTAATGCAGCTGCAACTGCAGGAACTAAGGGAGCGTAATGTAGTTGCAAGAGCTACGGGAGCAATGGGAGCAATATGGAAGGATAACTGCAGGAACAAAGGACCGTTGTTCAGTGGGAAAGAAATGAAAGTTGAGGTTCGAGGATCGATGGAAGAGAATCGGTCTTGGAATATAAGATTTCGTAATTTTGGAACCCGATATTTTTAAGGATATTTGGAAAGTGATTGATTTCAACGGAAGATGTATTTACAACCATTGAGGAAACCAAAGGCAGTAACTGATGTGAAAGAAGGTACTTAATGAAGGAATGTACGTCAAGAAAACAAACGTTTATTTGAAATGGTTACGTTCGGTTTCCATTTTATTTTGATTCGTCCATCTTTGAAGAAAAGAAATGACTCGTGATAGACGTACGTGTGTGGAAGCGAGACATAATGGTGGTGATATGACTGCAACTTTGGAAGTAATACAAACAGTGGCTGAAGCAATTATACAGCAAACTCAGAAGATTGTTCCGCAGCAAGAATTGATTTCTTAAGCTAAGATTTTGTTAGAGTTAAATCAATCTCAGGATGAGAAACCCTATAACGTTGGACTATATTGGTTACGAAAAAGGGAAAATCGTAAGGTCAAGCGATTCCAATAGAAAAGGTACTTGCAATCTCCAAGAAGTCAACAACAACAACAATCTTGTGGAGAAAGTACTAGTAATGACAGGTTTAGTTTGATTTGTGAAGCTGCACCGAAATGCAAGAAGTGCAGAAAGTTTGGAACACAATCTTTGAAAATATAGTTCCAATGAAAACAGAGTTTTCTGTTAGTAAAATCTCAGGTAGTAGGAAGTGTTCGGAGCGGAAGATTTAAACAATGAAGATTGTGTCATTGAAGCTAATCCTATAAACATATTGAATATTTCCGTGAATAACCTATTCCTTATGGCATATGATTGAGTAGATCAATTATATGTTAGAGTTATTCGTTATCTTTTGATTTGTTTAATTCTATTTCTATTCTTAGTCGATTGAGCTACTCAAGTTATTCAAATCATTGTTCTAGATCAAATCTTTGTGTTAGTTTGATCTGTCGTTCAAAATTTTGTGTTACTTTGATCTGTTTCATAAACAAACGTGATCTTTGAAAATGGATTGGTTATTTTCCAACCATATCCTATAAGATTGTCTCAATACAGTATTAGTATTTCAAAAAAAAAACTCATTCCTGAAAATCAGGCAAAATCAAATTCTTGTTGAATATGTTTGGTAACATATTAGATCATTTCGCTATCTTTTCTTCCTAAACCTCTATAATGTTCTTTCATATATTGCATTTGCAAGAAAGAATATTTTGCAAGAAAGGATATTCCTATTTAAAATCCATGTCATAGTATCTAATATAAAATGCGATTGAAAGGAGAACTCGGTTAGTGAGACGTTTCCTGGTAAGAAGCTAAAGCTGGAGAATGAAGTGATATGAGGATAAGAAAATTTTAAGTAATACATTACATTAGTTGGAAGTTATCTGAGAAAAACTATTCTAGGCATGAATGAAGGTTGGTAGCTGCTGTATTGGTATCAGAGAATTCATTCTTAAAGATCGAGTTACATCCAATTCTTTGCTGAATATGTTCGATAACATATTCGATTCGTTTTGTTCTTTTCCATGATGTTTTCTTTCATCTACTGCAATTGAAGGAATATCTTGCAAGAGAGAATATTCCTATTTATATCCAGGTCAGAGTATCAAAGTGGCGCAGTGGAAGCGTGGTGGATTCTTCAAAAATTGAAGAAGTCTGTCTATGGAAAAAGTTAAGACGGTAATGGAAAATCGTAGAAAAAAGAATTATTAAGATATTTGTTTGATCAGAAGAAGTGAACAAGAGATAAAGAACTTTCAATGGTTTCAAATCGTTTGGAATAACGTAAGAGGTGAAACTACATGGGAACTGAAGAAAAGATAAAGGAATAAAGTCATTATTTATTAGAAGGTGTGAAATCATGGTCATGAAATTTCGAGGACCTAAATTTACGTAAAGAAAGAGAGTATTGTAACACCCCAAATTTCTATCTCTTGATAATTTTGAGTTAATGCAATTTTACTGTTTAGTAATTTCTGTGTACTATAAAATTATTTTGTTTATTCCGTCAGCGTATTTGATCGTTTTGA
The DNA here is from genome assembly GCA_029884605.1 of Ormosia emarginata. Taxonomy (NCBI): domain Eukaryota; kingdom Viridiplantae; phylum Streptophyta; class Magnoliopsida; order Fabales; family Fabaceae; genus Ormosia; species Ormosia emarginata. The sequence goes on from JAQQTP010000074.1 coordinate 10,308,527, forward strand.
GTGATTTACTCCGTGTCAGGAAAATAAAAATTTTCGGGCCGGGGAAAACTTTACATAATTTAATTTTTACCGTTAGGTAATTATTTTACGTAATCTGATTTGATATTTGTGCATTTTATAATTTTTGTGATTTTATGGATGATTTTGAAATTTTTCCTGTCTATGGGCCCCAGAAGGGGTATGTGGGCCAAGGTGGCCATATGTGGGCCAGGTAGGTCCCACAAAGTGAAAAAATTTTCTACGCATAGAAAAATTTGTCTTGTTTAGACGGAGACAGGGGATCTTAGTAAACCCTGAATCCGGAGACAGTTTTAGAAAATTTCTTTATCTTGTATTTTATATTGTATTTAATTATCGGATGATAAAAATACAGTAAAAATATTAATTGTAGGATACAAGAATAAATATTATATTGCGTAGTCAACAAAGAGAGCTTGACTTGATTTATACCCTTGGATGAGAATACTTAGTTTGAATATTAACCATTGATTTAATCAAAGGTTAAGAAACAAACTTAATAAAGAAGCCTTGGATAATAACCATTGATTTAATCAATGGTGTGAGAATAAGCTTAGTTAGGAAGGCTTTGATATCAACCATAGATGTAATCAAAGGTGTAGAATTGGTCTTGAAAAATGACAAAGACCATTTATAACCATTGGATTTAGATTAAATCAAGGGTAGAGATTTGGTCTTCTAAAGTAGCAAAGACTAATTAGGACCCTTGGATTTAAAATTTGAAGAAGCAATCTTGACCCTTAATTTTGGAGACCCATCTAAAGGTTAGAATTTAAAGGAGAAAAATCCAATCGCTTTAGATTTAGTCTTCTAAAATTAAAAATCTACCTAAATCCTAACCATTGAATTAATCAATGGCTAGAAATGCTTCAAATGGTGGCAAATAATGAAGACAACTTTATTGAATGCATTATGAAGAGAAGGTGATGGTTTTGGAGTGTTTAGAAGACAAAGAGACAAGCTTTATGTCATTTTTGCATGTCTTGGTCAAGTTTGACATCATAATGGTTTACTTTTGATTTTTGCACTCAAGAAGAATGCAAGAAGGGGGGGCACGATTTTGGTCTGATTTTGAGAGCTTTGAAGACCATTATTAGCTATCTTGGTCATTATTGATCATTCTTGATCATCTTTGTCTCCTCCAAAAGCAAAAACTCATCAAACTTTTCTCTCCACCTCTCCTCCAAGCAAGTTTTGGCCATGACCATCAAGAACACCCTCCATCACTCAAAAATTTCATCCAACTTGATTTTCTAAACCTAAACATCATTCTAAGAACATCTCTAGTTATGAGTTTTTCCAAAATCATTCATCTTGATCTTCAAATTCAAGCTTCAAGTTTCTATCAAAAATCAAAAATTCATCTTTGTTCTTCAAGAGAAACCATTCAGTTATCTACCCTAAAATCACCATCCAAGCTCTTTTAATTTCATCCAACCATAGATCTTGAATCTACATGATGTTCTAAGCAACTTTCATGTTGAAGACTTCTTCTAAATCATTCATCTTCAAGGAGTTTCTTCAAGATCAAAGTTATTGGGTTTTTGAGGTGAAGTATAAGGAAACTTCATTTTCTTCTCTCTTTTTCATGATCTAAGCCATGTTTGATCCATGGTTCCTCTTAATCAAACTTAGTATACTAATTTCTATGTATTTTCTTTTGTATTTGAGAAGCCCTTGGTGGTGAAGGACTTAGAAAAAGAAGCAAAACAAGGAGCTTTTGAGGATCTTCAAGAGGTAAGAGGGAGATCCATCTCACCAACCAAGCATGGTGGTGAGAGATGGTATTTTATTTGATGGATGTGGAATCCATGTGAGGATTCATATCCATGGTCATGTAATTAATTTGTGGGTGTTTATGAGCTTTGATTAATTTTCTATGCTTGATATGCTTTGCATGATTTTATAGCTTTGATGATATGCTTGATATGCTATACATGCTTTTATGGTTTTGATGGTATGCTTATATTATTTATGATGAAATATATATGTATATGCCATGACTTGATGGTGGAAAGGAAATTGATTTTTGGCTCCAATAGCCAAGGAAGAGCTACGGTTTTGATGCCCTTGATTAGGGTTCATGTTGAAAATTTTCAAGAACAAAAGAATTAATTTTTGAGTACTTAGAACATGGTGGATTTCGAACAAGACACCTCAAAATAGGTGTTCATAAATTAATATTTTCATGAAAGATGAAAATGGATGATTTGAACTGTATGGAAAATAAACAAAGGATTTGTTTTTCAAGAGAACAAGAATATGATTTTTGGAAGGATTTTTATTGATTTATTTTGTGTAAAAAGTTTCTAAGTGTTTTACTAAACATGAGATTTAAATGAAAATAGCAATGATAATTTTAAAGATTTGCAAAGAAAGTGAAAAAGGATTTGTAAGGAAAGTAAAAATGAATTTGAACAAATGGGTTTGGTTTTTATGACCATCGGTATTTCAGTTTTGAAAACAAAGAATTTTTAATGGTTTTGTTTGTGTAAAACCATATCAATTTAGAAGAAAAATATTTGATGGCTTCAATGGCCAAAGACTACTGATTTTGGAGGTTGGAATAATTTTGTTTTTATAAAACAAAGTAATTTTAAAGTGGAAACAAAATGTTTGAACAAAATGTTTTAGTACAAGGATTTTGGAAAGGGAATCAAAGTATTTTATCACTTGAGAAATGAACTTTCATATGAAAATGAAAAAGAAAAGTTGCAAGGGTTTGAATCTTAATTTGTTTTGAAAAGAATTGATTTTAGAATTGATTTGAGGAAAATGGAGAATATAATGGTGTTTTGAAAATTTCCTAACATATAACTTATTTTCAAGTTTTGAAATACGTTAGAAAAATGTTAAGTTTTGAAACATTGATTTATAGCAATGGAAAAGTGATTTAGTGGAATATATTTTGGAAAAATATTTTCTTGAGTAAGAAAATATATTAAATGAAATATAAAGTTATATTATTTTGAGAAAAGTTGAAAAGGAATTTTTGAAGGTTAAGAAATATTTTATGTAATGAAATTGTGATGAAAAACGTTTTACGTATCTTAAAAACGTGATTTTTAAGCTACGCAATTTTGAACAATGTGTTAAAAAAGATATTGATTTATTTAAGTCCAAAATAATGTTTGGAATATTGAGGAATATTTTATGTGATTGAAAAATTGTTGAAAAATATTTTACGTATCTTAAAACCAATTTGAAATACAGTAAAATATTTCTACGCGATTTTAAATACGTTGAAACATTTCTACGCGATATGAATTATGTTTAAATATTTTACGTAATTTGAACTACTATTGAAAAATTACTACGTGATGGAAAAGTGATAGATTGTTTTTACGTGATTGTGAAAATGACGGAAAATCGTTATGTGATTTGGAAAGTGTTTTAAATATTTTGAGAATGACAGAAAATGATTTACGTAACATAAAAGAATGATTTTTAAGTTACACAATTTTGAAACAGTGAAAAAAAAAATATTATGGGATTTGAGAAACGTATATTTTTACGCGATTGAGAAAAACGTTGAAAAATTTGTATGTGGTTTAAAAGTGCAACAGAAGAGTTGCAAAGTATTTTGAAAACGTAATGAAATGTTACGAATTTTGTAAACGTAAACGTGATGTTAGTGTTACGGTATTGTAAAAACGTAATAAAAACGTTTTGGAATTTAAAAAAAAACGTAACAAAAGTGTTACGGTATTGTGAAAATATAAAAGAAGTGTTATGGTATTGTGAAGACATATGAGAAAAGTTTTGGATTGTGAAAGCGTAAATGTGAAATGTTACGAGATTGTGAAAATACGGTAAAAGTATTTTACAACTATGAAAACGTGATAACATGATTTTATTTGTTGAAAGTACAGTATGATTACTGTTGAACCAGTGTCCATACACTGTTTGTGAGAAAATGACATATTTGTCTATGATTGGATTTGGTGCATTATACATGCATTGGAATGGTCCGATGAGGAATTTGGATATGGCTAATTGCCTAGGAGAAACACACCTCTTGAGTGGGTGCGATATGCGTAGTGTAGGTCACTTGTTGACCTTGGGGGCATCGGGGTGCGGGTTGCCTACACGGGTGGTTGGTCGCGCTTCTTCCCGTAGGTTAGACCGATGCAACACACCGATGATCCGGACCGAGACACTATTCTTAATCAAGATCGATAAAGACTGCCATGCAAGTCGTGTATGTTAGATGTGCAAAAATTGAAATGAGAATTAAAGCACGTGGTCGAGGCACGTGGTATGCCGCGAGATCTTTTCGATCATTTCTCGACCCGAGTTTTAGCTCCATGGAGTAGGAAATCGAGTCTTGTGTACATGCATAATCTGAACATTTTATATCGCATGATATATTAATTGAGGGATATTGGTTATGACAATTGTTTTGAATACTTGGATGATGATAATGATAATTAGAACATTATTGTAATTGGTTGTTTATGATAATTAAACTAATAAATGATTTGATGATGATAGTTGATTAATATTGAATATATTATTGGAAGTTTGATATGATATCTCTGTATGATATTGCTGCTTGTGTTATCTCTGTGCTGCTATGTTGGTATTGGCGTAGGTGATCTCACCTCTGTATTATGTTGTTTTGCTGTGTCTGTACTGTTAAAATAAAATAATAGAAGGATCGAGTTGTCTTAGACATAACGGCGATGGATACTCTGAGATTAGTGACAACAATAAGGAATGGACATTCAGGACCCGAAGGTGTGCAGTGTTGACAAAGAACAGATGTAGAACAGATGTATGATGCAACAAGATGGATACACAAGAGAATAAGTATGTTAAGTTTTAACGTTAGTGTTGTACCGTGCTATTTAGTAGGACCCGTCATGGGGTTTGCTCTTTGTAAAAAAAAAAAGAAGAGTCTGTTAGTTTATATTTCTCTTTAAATTGTGAAATATTAATTGGTGTCAATATTGTATATTAATCGGTTTAAATATATTTTTAGTAATACTTATGAATTTCGGTAAGTTTATGTTTCAAGATAAAGAAAGAAATTTTAAAACCCATCTTTTTATAACTCAAACCTTGTGTGAACTTCTTTCTGATTATGAGTCGGGAGTCAGACATGTGATACCCTAGGGAGGGTGTTACATTAGTTGGTATCAGAGCACAGTTTGAGTCTTTTGGGGTTTGTGGTTAGGTCTATTTTGCTTGTGTTGTGTTCTCTGTGTTATTGTTTTCCGAAAGGAAACAATGTTGTTTATAATGGATATCGGATCCATTGTATTTCGATCCGCACGCCTCGAAAAAAAAAAAAAAAAAAGGAAATGGCTCGGGATAGTTGTACGTATGTGGAAGTGGAACATGTTACTAGTAATGCGGTACAAGCTGCAGGAACTAAGGGAGCGTAATGTAGTTGCAAGAGCTACGGGAGCAATGGGAGCAATATGGAAGGATAGCTGCAGGAACAAAGGACCGCATTACATTCGGTGGGAAAGAAATGAAAGTTGAGGTTCGAGGATCGATGGAAGAGAATCGGTCTTGGAATATAAGATTTCGAAATTTTGGAACCCGATATTTTTAAGGATATTTGGAAAGTGATTGATTTCAACGGAAGATGTATTTACAACCATTGAGGAAACCAAAGGCGAGTAAATGATGTGAAAGAAGGTACTTAATGAAGGAATGTACGTCAAGAAAACAAACATTTATTTGAAATGGTTACATCTGGTTTCCATTTTATTTTGATTCGTCCATCTTTGAAGAAAAGAAATGACTCGTGATAGACGTACGTGTGTGGAAGCGAGACATAATGGTGGTGATATAATTGCAACTTTGGAAGTAATACAAACAAGTGGTGAAGCAATTATACAAACAAACTCGAGAAGATTGTTCGCATGAAGAAGAATTGATTTCTTAAGCTAAGATTTTGTTAGAGTTAAATCAATCTCAGGATGAGAAACCCTATAACGTTGGACTATATTGGTTACGAAAAAGGGAAAATCGTAAGGTCAAGCGATTCCAATAGAAAAGGTACTTGCAATCTCCAAGAAGTCAACAACAACAACAATCTTGTGGAGAAAGTACTAGTAATGACGGAGTTTAGTTTGATTTGTGATGTAACAAATTTGCACCGAAATGCAAGAAGTGCAGAAAGTTTGGAACACAATCTTTGAAAATATAGTTCCAATGAAAACAGAGTTTTCTGTTAGTAAAATCTCAGGTAGTAGGAAGTGTTCGGAGCGGAAGATTTAAACAATGAAGATTGTGTCATTGAAGCTAATCCTATAAACATACTGAATATTTCTGTGAATAACCTATTCCTTATGGCATATGATTGAGTAGATCAATTATATGTTAGAGTTATTCGTTATCTTTTGATTTGTTTAATTCTATTTCTATTCTTAGTCGATTGAGCTACTCAAGTTATTCAAATCATTGTTCTAGATCAAATCTTTGTGTTAGTTTGATCTGTCGTTCAAAATTTTGTGTTACTTTGATCTGTTTCATAAACAAACGTGATCTTTGAAAATGGATTGGTTATTTTCCAACCATATCCTATGAGATTGTCTCAATACAGTATTAGTATTTCAAAAAAAAAAAACTCATTCCTGAAAATCAGGCAAAATCAAATTCTTGTTGAATATGTTTGGTAATATATCAGATCATTTCGTTATCTTTTCTTCCTAAACCTCTATAATGTTCTTTCATATATTGCATTTGCAAGAAAGAATATTTTGCAAGAAAGGATATTCCTATTTAAAATCCATGTCATAGTATCTAATATAAAATGCGATTGAAAGGAGAACTCGGTTAGTGAGACGTTTCTGGTAAGAAGCTAAAAAGTTGGAGAATGAAGTGATATGAGGATAAGAAAATTTTAAGTAATACATTACATTAGTTGGAAGTTATCCGAGAAAAACTATTCTAGGCATGAATGAAGGTTGGTAATTTGCTTGTATTGGTATCGAGAATTCATTCTTAAAGATCGAGTTACATCCAATTCTTTCTTGAATATGTTCGATAACATATTCGATTCGTTTTGTTCTTTTCCATGATGTTTTCTTTCATCTATCGCAATTGAAGGAATATCTTAGAGAGAATATTCCTATTTATATCCAGGTCGAGTATCAAAGTGGCGCGATGGAAGCGTGGTGGATTCTTCAAAAATTGAAGAAGTCGTCTCATGGAAAAAGTTAAGACGGTAATGGAAAATCGTAGAAAAAAGAATTATTAAGATATTTGTTTGATCGGAAGAAGTGAACAAGAGATAAAGAACTTTCAATGGTTTCAAATCGTTTGGAATAACGTAAGAGGTGAAACTACGTAAGCGAAGAAAGATAAAGGAATAAAGTCATTATTTATTAGAAGGTGTGAAATCATGGTCATGAAATTTCGAGGACGAAATTTACGTAGAAAAAGAGGAGTATTGTAACACCCCAAATTTCCTATCTCTTAAACAAGTAATTTTGTGATTAACGTAATTTTCTTGTTTAGTAATTTTCGTGTAACTGTAAAATTATTTTGTTTATTCCGTCAGCGTATTTGATCGTTTTGAGTGATTTACTCCGTGTCAGGAAAATAAAAATTTTCGGGTCGGGGAAAACTTTACGTAATTTAATTTTTACCGTTAGGTAATTATTTTACGTAATCTGATTTGATTTGATATTTTGTGATTTTATGGATGATTTTGAAATTTTTCCTGTCTATGGGCCCCGCAAGATGTATGTGGGCCCAGGTGGCCATATGTGGGCCCAGGTAGGTCCCACAAAGTGAAAAAATTTTCTACGCATAGAAAAATTTGTACTGTTTAGACGGAGACAGGGGATCTTACTAAACCTGAATCCGGAGACAGTTTTAGAAAATTTCTTGTACTGTATTTTATACTGTATTTAATTATCGGATGATAAAAATACAGTAAAAATATTAATTGTAGGATACAAGAATAAATATTATATTGCGTAGTCAACAAAGAGAGCTTGACTTGATTTATACCCTTGGATGAGAATACTTAGTTTGAATATTAACCATTGATTTAATCAAAGGTTAAGAAACAAACTTAATAAAGAAGCCTTGGATAATAACCATTGATTTAATCAATGGTGTGAGAATGCTTAGTTAGGAAGGCTTTGATATCAACCATAGATGTAATCAAAGGTGAATAAAGGTGTTGAAAAAGAATTGATTTAGATTAAAAATGACAAGATTTAATTTATAGCCATTTATGATTTAGATTAAATCAAGGGTAGAGATTTGGTCTTCTAAAGTAGCAAAGACTAATTAGGACCCTTGGATTTAAAATTTGAAGAAGCAATCTTGACCCTTAATTTTGGAGACCCATCTAAGGGCTAGAATTTAAAGGAGAAAAATCCAATTGCCTAGATTTAGTCTTCTAAAATTAAAAATCTACCTAAATCCTAACCATTGAATTAATCAATGGCTAGAAATGCTTCAAATGGTGGCAAATAATGAAGACAACTTTATTGAATGCATTATGAAGAGAAGGTGATGGTTTTGGAGTGTTTAGAGAATAAAGAGACAAGCTTTATGTCATTTTTTGCATGTCTTGGTCAAGTTTGACATCATAATGGTTTACTTTTGATTTTTGCACTCAAGAAGAATGCAAGAAGGGGGCACGATTTTGGTCTGATTTTGAGAGCTTTGAAGACCATTATTAGCTATCTTGGTCATTATTGATCATTCTTGATCATCTTTGTCTCCTCCAAAAGCAAAAACTCATCAAACTTTTCTCTCCACCTCTCCTCCAAGCAAGTTTTGGCCATGACCATCAAGAACACCCTCCATCACTCAAAAATTTCATCCAACTTGATTTTCTAAACCTAAACATCATTCTAAGAACATCTACAGTTATGAGTTTTTCCAAAATCATTCATCTTGATCTTCAAATTCAAACTTCAAGTTTCTATCAAAAATCAAAAATTTCATCTTTGTTCTTCAAGAGAAACCATTCAGTTATCTACCCTAAAATCACCATCCAAGCTCTTTTAATTTCATCCAACCATAGATCTTGAATCTACATGATGTTCTAAGCAACTTTCATGTTGAAGACTTCTTCTAAATCATTCATCTTCTTCAAGGAGTTTCTTCAAGATCAAAGTTATTGGGTTTTTGAGGTGAAGTATAAGGAAACTTCATTTTCTTCTCTCTTTTTCATGATCTAAGCCATGTTTGATCCATGGTTCCTCTTAATCAAACTTAGTATACTAATTTCTATGTATTTTCTTTTGTATTTGAGAAGCCCTTGGTGGTGAAGGACTTAGAAAAAGAAGCAAAACAAGGAGCTTTTGAGGATCTTCAAGAGGTAAGAGGGAGATCCATCTCACCAACCAAGCATGGTGGTGAGAGATGGTATTTTATTTGATGGATGTGGAATCCATGTGAGGATTCATATCCATGGTCATGTAATTAATTTGTGGGTGTTTATGAGCTTTGATTAATTTTCTATGCTTGATATGCTTTGCATGATTTTATAGCTTTGATGATATGCTTGATATGCTATACATGCTTTTATGGTTTTGATGGTATGCTTATATTATTTATGATGAAATATATATGTATATGCCATGACTTGATGGTGGAAAGAAAATTGATTTTTGGCTCCAATAGCCAAGGAAGAGCTACGGTTTTGATGCCCTTGATTAGGGTTCATGTTGAAAATTTTCAAGAACAAAAGAATTAATTTTTGAGTACTTAGAACATGGTGGATTTCGAACAAGACACCTCAAAATAGGTGTTCATAAATTAATATTTTCATGAAAGATGAAAATGGATGATTTGAAGAGTATGGAAAATAAACAAAGGATTTGTTTTTCAAGAGAACAAGAATATGATTTTTGGAAGGATTTTTATTGATTTATTTTGTGTAAAAAGTTTCTAAGTGTTTTACTAAACATGAGATTTAAATGAAAATAGCAATGATAATTTTAAAGATTTGCAAAGAAAGTGAAAAAGGATTTGTAAGGAAAGTAAAAATGAATTTGAACAAATGGGTTTGGTTTTTATGACCATCGGTATTTCAGTTTTGAAAACAAAGAATTTTTAATGGTTTTGTTTGTGTAAAACCATATCAATTTAGAAGAAAAATATTTGATGGCTTCAATGGCCAAAGACTCTGATTTTTGGAGGTTGGAATAATTTTGTTTTTATGAAACAAAGTAATTTTAAAGTGGAAACAAAATGTTTGAACAAAATGTTTTAGTATAAGGATTTTGGAAAGGGAATCAAAGTATTTTATCACTTGAGAAATGAACTTTCATATGAAAATGAAAAAGAAAAGTTGCAAGGGTTTGAATCTTAATTTGTTTTGAAAAGAATTGATTTTAGAATTGATTTGAGGAAAATGGAGAATATAATGGTGTTTTGAAAATTTACTAACATATAACTTATTTTCAAGTTTTGAAATACGTTAGAAAAATGTTAAGTTTTGAAACGTTGATTTATAGCAATGGAAAAGTGATTTTGTGGATTATATTTTGGAAAAATATTTTCTTGAGTAAGAAAATATATTAAAGCGAAATATAAAGTTATATTATTTTGAGAAAAGTTGAAAAGGAATTTTTGAAGGTTAAGAAATATTTTTGTAATGAAATTGTGATTAAAAGCGTTTTACGTATCTTAAAAGCGTGATTTTTAATTTCTACGCAATTTTGAACAATGTGTTAAAAAAGATATTGATTTATTTAAGTCCAAAATAATGTTTGGAATATTGAGGAATATTTTATGTGATTGAAAAATTGTTGAAAAATATTTTACGTATCTTAAAACCAATTTGAAATACAGTAAAATATTTCTACGCGATTTTAAATACGTTGAAACATTTCTACGCGATATGAATTATGTTTAAATATTTTACATAATTTGAACTACTATTGAAAAATTACTACGTGATGGAAAAGTGATGGATTGTTTTTACGTGATTGTGAAAATGACAGAAAATCGTTATGTGATTTGGAAAGTGTTTTAAATATTTTGAGAATGACAGAAAATGATTTACGTAACATAAAAGAATGATTTTTAAGTTACACAATTTTGAAACAGTGAAACAAAAATATTATGGGATTTGAGAAACGTATATTTTTACGCGATTGAGAAAAACGTTGAAAAATTTGTATGTGGTTTAAAAGTGCAACAGAAGAGTTGCAGTATTTTGAAAACGTAACAGAAATATTACGAATTTTTGTAAACGTAATAATAGTGTTACGGTATTATAAAAACGTAATAAAAACGTTTTGGAATTTTAAAAAAAATGTAACAAAAGTGTTACGGTATTGTGAAAATATAAAAGAAGTGTTATGGTATTGTGAAGACATAACGAAAAGTTTTTGGATTGTGAAACGTAATGAAATGTTACGAGATTGTGAAAATACGGTAAAAGTGTTTTACAACTATGAAAACGTGATAACATGATTTTATTTATTGAAAGTACAAGTATGATTCTTGTTGAACCGATGTCATGTCATACACCGTTTGTGAGAAAATGACATATTTGTCTATGATTGGATTTGGTGCATTATACATGCATTGGAATGGTCCGATGAGAATTTGGATATGGCTAATTGCTAGGAAAACACACCTCTTGAGTGGGTGCGATATGCGTAGTGTAGGTCACTTGTTGACCTTGGGGGCATCGGGGTGCGGGTTGCCTACACGGGTGGTTGGTCGCACTTCTTCCGTAGGTTAGACCGATGCAACACACCGATGATCCGGACCGAGACACTATTCTTAATCAAGATCGATAAAGGCATCGTGTATGCTAGATGTGCAAAAATTGAAATGAGAATTAAAGCACGTGGTCTGAGGCACGTGGTACCGGCAGATCTTTTCGATCATTTCTCCGACCTGAGTTTTAGCTCCATGGAGTAGGAAATCGAGTCTTGTGTACATGCATAATCTGAACATTTTATATCTGCATGATATATTAATTGAGGGATATTGGTTATGACAATTGTTTTGAATACTTGGATGATGATAATGATAATTAGAACATTATTGTAATTGGTTGTTTATGATAATTAAACTAATAAATGATTTGATGATGATAGTTGATTAATATTGAATATATTATTGGAAGTTTGATATGATATCTCGTATGATATTCTTTGCTTGTGTTATCTCTGTGCTGCTATGTTGGTATTGGCGTAGGTGATCTCACCTCTGTATTATGTTGTTTTTTGTGTCATCTTGTTAAAATAAAATAATAGAAGGATCGAGTTGTCTTAGACATAACGGCGATGGATACTCTGAGATTAGTGACAACAATAAGGAATGGACATTCAGGACCCGAAGGTGTGCAGTGTTGACAGAGAACAGATGTAGAATAGATGTCTGATGCAACAAGATGGATACACAACAGAATAAGTATGTTAAGTTTTAACGTTAGTGTTGTACCGTGCTATTTAGTAGGACCCGTCATGGGGTTTGCTACTGTTAAAAAAAAAAGAAGAGTCTGTTAGTTTATATTTCTCTTTAAATTGTGAAATATTAATTGGTGTCAATATTGTATATTAATCAGTTTAAATATATTTTTAGTAATACTTATGAATTTCAGTAAGTTTATGTTTCAGTAAAGAAAGAAATTTTAAAACCCATCTTTTTATAACTCAAACCTTGTGTGAACTTCTTTACAGATTATGAGTCAGGAGTCAGACATATGATACCCTAGGGAGGGTGTTACACAACTAATTCCTTCTACTGTATAATTTTTAACAATACAGACATAGCAAGACAACATAGCAAAGAGGTGAGATCACCTACACCAATACCAACATGGCAGCACAGAGATAACACAAACAACAATATCATACAGGGATATTATACTAGACTTCCAATAATATGTTCAATATTAATCAACTATCATTATCCAATCATATATCAATTCAATTATCATAAACAATAATTACGATAATACCCTCAATATTGTCTAATTAATCATCATCATCATCCAAGTATTCAAAACAGTTGTCATAGCCAATATTCCTCAATTAATATATCATACTAGTATAAATGCTCAGATTCATGCATGCGCACATAGACTCAGTTTTTCAAAAACAACTCGATGGAGGCTTTCACAATTTTGAGAAGAATGCTCTGGTTAATTGCCTAGCCTAAGCCCACAAATAATCTCCCAGTCGTTGAAAAGAATCGTGTTCTTGTTGGGTATCGTCAATGCGTTGCAACGGACTGCATCGCCAAGTGGCATATGGCCCAGCCTTAGCCCACAGATAGATATCCACTAGTCGACTGCCGCGCCTTGATGCCCCCAAGATCCATCATAGATCTCACTATCAATTCTCATTCCCTCTTCAACCACAAGGGCCAAAATAGCTTATTAGCTATACTTTATACAATGCACGAATATATCAGTGCAAGTCCAATCATAAGGGCCAAAATAGCTTATTAGCTATACTTTATACAATACACGAATATATCAGTGCAAGTCCAACCACAAGGGCCAAATCTTTTTAATTTCATTTGTTCAATTTAATCATATGCCTCAATGCATATTTTTTCAATGCATGTATAATGCACCAATACTAATCACAGGCATATCTTTCCAATGCATATAAAATGCACCAAATACTAATCACAAGCAAAACTCGTCATTTTCTCATACAGTGTATGGACACTGGTTCAACAGTAATCATCATGTTATTATGTTTTTATAGTCATAAAACACTTTTGTCGTGTTTTCACAACCCCGTAACATTTCTGTTATGTTTTCACAATTCCAAAACATTTTAGTTATATTTTCACAATACCATAACACTTCTGTTACGTTTTCACAATACCACAACACTTCTGTTGTATTTTCAAAATACTGTAACACTTTTGTTACGTTTTAAAATTCCAAAATATTTTTATTATGTTTTCACAATACTGTAACACTACTATTACGTTTACAAAATTTTGTAACATTTCTGTTACATTTTCAAAACGCTGCAACTCTTCTGTTGCACTTTTAAACCATGTACTAATTTTTCAACGTTTTTCTCAGTTGCGTAAAAATATACGTTTCTCAAATCGCATAGTATTTTTCCACTATTTCAAAATCGCGTAACTTAAAAATCATTCTTTTAAGTCACGTAAATCATTTTCCATCATTCTCAAAATATTTAAAACACTTTCCAAATCACATAACGATTTTCCATTATTTTCACAATCATGTAAAAATATTCTATCACTTTTAAATCACATATTGATTTTTCAATAGTAGTTCAAATTACGTAAAATATTTAAACATAATTCAAATCGCGTAGAAATATTTTACTGTATTTCAAATCGTTTTTAAGATACGTAAAATATTTTTCAACATTTTACAATCACGTAAAATATTCCTCAATATTTCAAACATTATTTTGGACTTAAATAAATCAATATCATTTTCAACACATTTTTCAAATTGCGTAGCTTAAAAATCACGTTTTTAAGATACGTAAAACATTTTTCATCACTATTTCATTACAGAAAATATTTCTTAACCTTCAAAAATTCCTTTTCAACCTTTCTCAAAATAATATGACTTTGTATTTCATTTTTCACATTTTCTTACTCAAGAAAATCTTTTTCCACATTTCTTTACTCAAGAAATCCTTTTCCAAAATATAATCCACAAAATCACTTTTCCATTGAAATAAATCAACGTTTCAAAACTTAACATTTTCTAACGTATTTCAAAACTCGAAAATAAGTTATACGTTAGTAAATTTTCATAACACAATTATATTCCCCATTTTTTCCAAATCATTTCCAAAATCAGTCTTCTTCAAAATAAATTGAAATTCAAATGTGTTCAACCTCTCTTTGTCTTTCGTTTACAAAATTCTCTCAAGTGATAAAACGCTCTAATTCCTTTTCCAAATCCTTGTATGAAAATCATTTTCATAAAATCAAGGCATCCACAAAAACCGTGGACATGGTCATTGAAAACTATCAAATCTTTCGAGTGACAAAACACTTTATTTTATAAAATTGAGGCAGAACAAGCTTTTCAAAAATCGTAAGGTATTTGGCCATTTGAGCCATCAAATATTTTTCCTTCTAAATTGATATGGTTTTACACAAACAAAACTATTAAAATCTTTGTTTTCAAAACCGAAATACCGATGGTCATAAAAACCAAACCCATTTGTTCAAATTCATTTTTACTTTCTTTACAAATCCTTTTTCACGTTCTTTGCAAATCCTTTTTCACTTTATTTGCAAATCCTTAAAATCAATGTTTGCCTGTTTTGTTTTTTCGAAATCAAGTTTAATAAACACTTAGAAACTTCTTACACAAAATAAATCAATGAAAATCCCTTCAAAATCGTGTTCTTGTTCTTCTTGAAAAACAAACCCTTTGTTTATTTTCCATATTCTTCAAATCATCCATTTTCATCATTCATAAAAATATTAATTTGTGAACACCTATTTTGAGGTGTCTTGACTGAAATTCACTAAGTTCTAGGGACCCAAAAATCAATTTCCTTGTTCTTGAAAAATTTTAACATGAACCCTAATTAAGGGCATCAAAAACTGTAGCCTTCTCCCTTGGCCATTGGAGCCAAACATTGATTTCCTTTCCATCAACACATCATGGCATACACATACATATTTCATCATAAATACTACAAGCATGCCATATACTTATCATACATATTTTAAGCATACTATCAAAGCCATAAAATCATGCAAAGCATATCAAGCAAAGGCAAATAATTAAAGCACATAAACACCCACAAATAAATTACAAGACCATGGATATGAATCCTCACATGGATTCACCATCCACCAAATATAAAACCATCTCTCACCACCATACTTGGTTGGTGAGGTGGATCTCCCTCTTACCTCTTGAAGATCCTCAAAAGCTCCTTGTTTTGCTTCTTTTTCCAAGTCCTTCAACACCAAGGGCTTCTCAAATACAAAACAAAATACATAAAAATTAGTATACTAAGCTTGATTAAGAGGAACCATGGATCAAACACGGTTTAGATCATGAAAAAGAAGAGAAGAAATGAAGTTTCCTTACATTTCACTATAAATACCCCATAACTTTGATCTTGAAGAAAGTCCATGAAGATGAATGATTTAGAGGAAATCTTCAACATGAAAGTTGTTTAGAATATCATGTAGATTCAAGATCTATGGTTGGATGAAATTAAAAGAGATTGGATGGTGGTTTTGAGTGATATGGCCAAATGGTGTGTTTAGGGAGAGAAATGGAGTTTTCTTTGGTTTTGCTTCTTGATACTTGAATGAAAAGATGAAGATGTAATAATATGGAGTATGGAAATGAATTCTTTGGTCTCCTTTAGGGTGCATGGCCGTAGCTTCACTTGGAGAGAAAGAAGAGAAATTTTATATGGTTCTTTGGTTCTTGAAAAATAGAAAAGATGTTCAAATAAACTAAAGTCACAATTTTGGCTTCCTAACACCTTCTTGACCGTGCGCTTGTTTTGAAAGAAAGGTGAGAGATGTTATTGATAGAAAAGTGATATGAATTATCAAGTAAGGAGTTAATATTCCCCCCCCCCAAAGAAAACTACTTGGCCGTGAGTCAATTTGGAACAAAAGA
Organism: Ormosia emarginata; assembly: GCA_029884605.1. Lineage (NCBI taxonomy): Eukaryota > Viridiplantae > Streptophyta > Magnoliopsida > Fabales > Fabaceae > Ormosia > Ormosia emarginata. Next base: position 10,325,100 of record JAQQTP010000074.1, read on the forward strand.
GATAGAAATGAATTAAAGATAGCATGTTTCTCTTTTACCAAGCAAGCGTAGCAGTAGGAATTGGAAAGAATAGCCACCAAACATTGACTAACTTTGTATAGCTTCTTGTAGGCATAAAAACAATAGCCAAATGAATTAATTGCATGAATTTTGTCTCCTTCAAAATGAATGGCCGTAGAAAACAAAATAAAGGGCCACTATATTTGACTATTTTCATTGATATTTGATATAATTGAAGAAAGAAGAATTAAGTGTATTATTTTGGCCATAAAAGAGTGCATGGCCGTATAGTGAAGAGAGAAAAGAATGAATTATTTGAGCAAATAATTGGTACTATATTATTTGATAGAAAAAGTGATGAAGTGATATAGCAAATACATAAAAAGATTTTGGCCCCCTTTTTCCTTGCATTGCCGTGGAGCTTCACAAATAAAGAAGCCATTTTATTTGACTTGGTCTCACTTTGTTTTACTTGAATTAGATTCTAATATCACAAAGTGAATTGATTATTAGAGCAATTTTCTCTTCCTCCACCGCAGAAGCAATAATTCTAAGGAGTCCAAATATTTATTCAATAGCTTATTTCCTATTGGTCCTTAAAGAGTCAAGCCATTATTCTTGACCAATTTTTATTAGTTTTTGGAAAGTCTAAGCCATTAAGTTGGACCAATTTCCACCATTAATTAAATCCACATCCAATGGTCACAAATGGTCCTAGTCACTTTGTAAGACCAAATCTCCACCCTTGATCAATTCTAAATCCAATGGTTGTAAATGGTCATAGCCATTATATTAGACTTATCCTACACCGTTGATTAAATCGACGGTTGATTTCAAAGTCTTCAATATTGATCTTGCTTCCTATTGGTCCATCAGAATTTGTCATATTCACTAATGTTGTTTTAACAATATAATATTTATTTTTATCGGTTAAAACCTCACGAAAAGATTATATTTACTGTATTTTTATCGCCCAATAATTAATATAGTACAAAACACAGTACAAGAAATTTTCTAAAATTGTCTCCGGATTCAGGTTTAGTAAGATCCCCTATCTCCGTCTCAACAGTATAAATTTTTCTATGCGTAGAAAAATTTTCACGTTTTGGGACTTATCTCGGGCGCACGTAAGACCACTGGGACCCACAAATAGTCCAAAAACGGTTGGAGTATCATGAAAATTTCATAATCACCCATAAAATCACAAAAATTAGAAAACGCACAAATATCAAATCAGATTACGTAAAATAATTAAAACCTAACTGTAAAAATTAAATTACGTAAAGTTTTCCTCAGCCCGAAAATTTTTATTTTCCTGACACGGAGTAAATCACTCAAAACAATCAAATACGCTGACGGAATAATTAAAATAATTTTACAGTGATCAGAAATTACTAAACAGTAAAATTCTGTTAACTGTCAAAATTACTGTTTACGAGATACGAAATTTTAGGATGTTACACATTAATTCCCCCGTAATTTAAATATTTAAATAAATATTATTTATGAATATTATTATATTATTATTTATTTTTTTGAACAAGAGCCACGACATAGTCACACATCATGCCGCAGCGCTATACTCACTGATAATTGCCTATTAAGGACCTCACGCCGCGACATTATCAAGTTCCATGCTGCAGCGTGAGAGGTCAGCCTGCAGAATTCTGCAGCAAACTGATTTCAGCCAGGACTCTTGGCCAAAATAGGTCACCAACACCTATAAAACATGTCCATGAGGTCAAATAACAGTTTATATATCAAAAACTTAATCAAACTACAAAAATCACATATTACATACTAAAGACTTAAAAACACAGAATATGCACAATTGGGTTCCCTCCCAAAAAGGGCCTTATTTATAGTCCCAGCAGGACTTTGTGGACATCAAGTTGGAGCTATTAAAGTGAGGAAGGTCTTCTCCCTTTGAATTTCTCCTCAAAGTAAGGTTTTAGGCGCTGGCCATTAACCTTAAAACTTGATGATCCATCAAGTAGGGCTATTTCCACTGCCCCGTGGGGGAACACCTTTATCACAACAAAGGGTCCCGACCACTTCGATTTAAGCTTTCTAGGAAAGAGCTTAAGCCAGGAATTATAATGGAGAACTTGCTGGCCTTCATTAAATCTTTTCTAGACTATTCTTTTGTCATGCCAGTACTTGACCTTCTCCTTGTATACTTTTGCATTCTCATAGGCTTGTAGCCTGAATTCATCGAGTTCATTGAGTTACAAAAGTCTTTTCTCACTGGCAGCTTGTGAATTGAAGTTGAGTTGCTTTATCGCCCAATAGGCACTATGCTCAAGCTCAACCGGCGGGTGGTATGCTTTCCCGAACACCAGCTTGTATGGAGACATACCAATGGGGCCCTTGTAAGCAGTCTTGTAAGCCCACAGTGCATTATCTAATTTCCTTGACCAATCCTTTCTGGTTGGACACACTGTCTTCTCTAAGATTCGCTTTATTTCGCAGTTGGATACCTCTGCTTGCCCACTTGTCTGTGGGTGATAAGCAGTGGCAATCTGATGCGCCACACCATACTTGGCTAGGAGGGCTTCAAAGTACTTATTATAAAAAATGCGACCCTTCGTCACTGATGATGGCCCTAGATGTTCCAAACCTGGTGAAGATTTGTTTCTTCATGAAGCCAATCACTACCTTTGAATCATTGGTAGGAAATGCACATGCCTCCACCCATTTGGACATATAGTCCACAGCCACAAGCATGTATTAATTCCCAAAAGAGGGAATAAAGGGGCCCATGAAGTCAATGCCCCAAACATCAAAGATCTCAACTTCTAGAATGAAGTTAAAGGGCATCTCGTTCCTTTTGGAAATGTTTCCAGATTTCTGGCACCGATCACATCTTTGCACAGAAAAATATGCATCCTTGAATAGCAATGGCCAATAGAAGCTAGATTGGAGCACCTTTGCAGCTATTCTCTCACCACTATAATGTCCACCATATGGAGAAGCATGACATTGATTCACGATCTACTCCACTTCCTCCATAGGTACACACCTTCTCAACATTTGGTCAGCACACTGTTTGAACAAAAATGGTTCATCCCAGATGTAGTGCCTGACATCGTATAAGAATTTCTTCTTCTGGTGAGAGGTTAGATCAGGTGGTAGCACACCACCCACGATGTAATTCACCATGTCTACATAGCATAGACATGATTGAGTAGTGGCTGCCAAAAGCTGCTCATCAGGAAATGTTTCCCTAATCATGATCGGTTCAGCTTGGCATTCTTCATTTTCTAATCTTGAAAGGTGGTCTGCCACTTGATTCTCTACACCTTTCTTGTCTCTGATCTCCAGATCGAACTCTTGTAGAAGCAAAACCCATCTAATCAATTGTGGTTTCATGTCTTTCTTGCTTACTAAGTACTTGATTGCTGAGTGATCTGTATACACAATCACCTTAATCCCTACCAAGTAAGCTCTAAACTTGTCAAATGAGAACACAACTGCCAGCAACTCTTTTTCCGTTGTTGTGTAGTTCAGTTGGGCGTCAATAAGTGTCTTGCTCGCATAGTATATGAAGCAAAACACCTTATCCTTTCATTGTCCTAACACAACATCCACAGCATAATCGCTGGCATCGCACATGAGCTCGAACAGCAAGTTCCAATCTGGAGTAATGATAACTGGTGCTGAGACTAGTCTCTTCTTCAGCTCATCGAATGCAACCTGACATGATTCATCAAACGCAAACTGGATGTCTTTCTCCAGAAGGTTGCAAAGAGACTTGGCTATTTTTTAGAAATCCTTAATGAACCTCCGATAAAAACCCGCATGGCCAAGAAAACTACGGATTCCTTTAACTGAGTTTGGCGGAGGGAGATTGTCAATTACCTCAATCTTTGCCTTATCCACCTCCATCCCTTTAATAGAAACTTTATGGCCAAGAACTATGCCTTCTTAGACCATAAAGTGACATTTTTCCCAATTAAGGATGAGGTTAGTTTCTTCACATCTTTTCAGTACGGATGATAAGGCCTGCAAATAGCTATTATAATTATCCCCAAACACTGAAAAGTCATCCATGAACACTTCCAACCTGTGCTCAATCATATCTGCAAAGATGGACATCATGCAACGTTGAAAGGTTGCAGGAGCATTGCATAATCCGAATAGCATCTTACGAAACGCAAATGTACCATAGGGACAAGTAAAGGTTATCTTCTCTTGGTCCTCAGGTGCTATGACAATTTGGGCATATCCAGAATAACCATCCAAGAAGTAGTAATAGGTCTTTCCTACTAGCCTATCCAACATCTGGTCTATAAACGGAAGCAGAAAATGGTCCTTCCGGGTGGCCTTGTTCAGCTTATGGTAGTCCATGCACACCCTCCAGCCTGTGAACTTGCGAGAGGGGATGAGCTCATTATTTTCATTGGTGACTACCATCATGCCACCTTTCTTGGGAACATATTAAATAGGTGAGACCCAAGAGCTGTCAGAAATAGGATAAATTATGCCTGCATCCAGCCACTTGATTATTTCCTTTCTCACCACTTCCTTCATAATTGGGTTTAACCTCCTTTGGTGTTCCACAACACCACTTTGATTATCCTCGAACAGGATCTTGTATATGCAAATAGAAGTGCTAATGCCTTGGATATTGACAATAGTCCATCCAATAACATATTTATATGTCCTTAGCACACGAAGAAGTTTCTCCGTCTGATCATCTGAGAGGGATGATGATATGATTACCGGCAGGGTGGAGGTTGCTCCCAGATATGCATACTGCAAATGATTAGGCAAAGGCTTAAGTTGAAGCCTAGGAGGTTCCTCAATGGAGGGCTTAGATGCCTCCTTTGTTGCATTAGACTCCAAGGTTTCAAACTTAGGCGACAGATATTGCCTAGGCACCGCATCTAGGTGCCTGATAAAATCTGAAACATCGTCCCTAGGCTCTTTATCATTATCAATTGATGAAGCCAACATCATAGCAAGGGAGTCTTCAGGAATATTGGCTTGGAATGCATCATTAATGATGTTATCCAATATCCTAACATAAGAACACTCTTCCTGATCTTGAGGAAATTTCATTGCCTTAAAGATGTTGAAAGTTACCTCTTGATCTTAAACTCTCATTGTCAGTTCACCTTTCTGGACATCATTGAATGTTCTCCCGGTGGCCAGGAATGGTTTGCCTAGGATCAAAGGGACCCTATGATCTTCTTCCATATCTAGAATTACGAAGTCCGCAGGGAATATGAACTTATCCACTTTTGCCAAGACATCTTCCACAATTCCCTTTGGATATGTATATGAACGATCAACAAGTTGGAGGGTTACGAATGTGAGCTTGCATTCCCCTAAACTTAACGTTTGGAATATGGATAGGGGCATGAGATTAATGCTTGCCCCCATATCACATAATGCTTGGCCTAGGAAATTCTCTCCTATGGCGTAAGGGATTGTAAAGCTCCCCAGATCCTTCAGCTTTGGGGGAAGCTTCTGTTGCAACATGGCACTACATTCTTCAGACAATGCTACCGTTTCAAACTCTCCCAACCTATGTTTCTTGGACAAGATATCCTTCATGAATTTAACGTAGCTGGGCATCTGTTCCAAGGCTTCAGCAAAAGGGATGTTGATATGTAATTTCTTGAAAACTTCTAAAAATTTCTTAAACTACTTATCTATCTTATGCTTAATTTGCCTACTAAGAAAAGGTAAAGGATGTACATAAGGTCTTTTCTCCACCTTCTTGCCCTAGGGCTTCTTTTGGACTATGCCTTCATCCTTTTCAATTTCCTTTTCCTTTTTCTTGACGTTCATCTCCTTGTGGACTATTTCTTCATGGTCTTGGCTCTTGGCCATTTCATCCTCCAACAATCTAGTCTTTGGATTTCCTTCAATGTCCTTGCCACTCTTCAGTGAGATAACCTTACAGTCCTCGTTTGAGGCACCCTTCGGATTATTAACAGTGTTACTTTGGAAGGTGCTTGGGCACCTGTTGTTGTTGGCGTTAGCCAACTGTCCCACCTGAGTTTCCAATGCTCTCATTGAAACTATTTGGTTTTGAATCATCAAATCATTCTTTGATAAGTGAGCATCAATCCTTTCCATATAGGAGTTGGTCTTGTTGATGAAAGCATTATTCTTAGCCATCAACTGCATGAACATATCCTCCAATGCAGGCTTCCTTTCTTACATTGGTTGTTTAGGATGGGCTGGGAATCCAGGAGGGTTGTACTTGCATTTATTTCCAAGAGCATTGGAGGAGGAACAAGGTCCTTGGTTGTCCCTCTATGAGAAATTTGGATGGTTCCTCTATCCAGGATTATACTGACTAGTGCATGGGTTGTTTTGCTATGGCCTATAATTGCCGACATATTGCGCACTTTCTATAAGAGAAGGCCATTTGTCACTCGAATGAGTGTCTCCACACCTTTCACACAAAACAAATAGGCTCTGGTGTGAATTGTGACCCATACTATCCATCGTACTTGTTAACGCTGCCATTTGAACAGATAGCGAGGTTAATACATCTACTTCATGCACTCCAGCTACCCTCCGTGGAGTGTTTCTTGCTGCCAGCCATTGATAGCTGTTAGCAGCTAATTCCTCTAAAAGCTAGAAGGCCTCATCAAAAGATTTGTTGAGTAAAGAGCCTCCACCTGTAGCATCAACAATTGGGTGATAGTGTGGTAGCAGGCCCTTATGAAATGAGTAGATTTGGTGCTAAGGTGGTATTTCGTGATGTGGACACCTTCTCAGTAAATCCTTGTACCTTTCCTAGGCTTTATGCAAGGATTCTAATTCAGTCTGAGTGAATGATGTAATATCATTCACCATTTCCTCAGTCTTGGCAGGGGGAAGTATTTATTCAAAAAATTAGTACATACCTCTGCCTAGGTTGTAATGGATCCAACTGGAAGAGAGTGCAACCAGCTTTTGGCTCTATCCCTTAAAGAGAAAGGGAAAAGCCTTAGGCGAATAGCATCCTCGGATACTCCATTGTGCCTAAAAGTATCGCAAATCTCCAGAAAGTTTGAGAAATGCGCGTTGGGATCTTCATTAGATAAGCCGCCAAACTATACAGAAGTTTGGATCATTTGAATAATCATCAGCTTTATCTCGAAATTATTAGCTCGGATGGTAGGACATCTGATACTGGGTTACAAATTATCCATCTGAGGAGTTGTAAACTCCTTCAATAGCCTTGTGCAACTTTCATCCTCCACCTCGTGCGTAGCGACTTCTTCTTCTATCTTATACTTACCTAAAACAATTTAGAAATAATGAATTAAATCAATAGGTATAAACAGAAACTTGAAATAGAGCTACTTAAACTCATTGTTAATATTAGCTCTACTCAATTTAATTCATTGTCTCCGGCAACGGCGCCAAAAACTTGTTCGCTCTTTTGTTTACTGCAAGTGCATGGGTCGCACTTGTAGTATAGCTAGGAGTCAGATATCATTCTCACGACGACAATGGTCAAAACCCGTGCTAAATATAAACCAATAGCTCAAGTATTTCTATTCAAGGACATATAAATTGAGAAAAAAAATGTGAATTAATTAAAAGATCTTAAAGACTATAAATTGGATTAAGTTAATAATTAGAGAATAGGGAATTCTTTTTCACCTTATACTTCCATTGATAATAAGTAATCCTTACAAGCAATATAAATGAAATGGTTAGGTTAGCTTGGGAATCTAAATTAGTTAAAAGCCTATGTCTAGGTCAATTAACCATGCTTCCAATACCTAATTTACTATGTGTCCATGAGAATTAGTATAAATCCACTCATTAAGATCTATTCCCAATTAATTACTATGTATGGCCAATAGGTATATTTCCATCCTATTAATGAATCATCACATCCAAACTAATTGAATGAAATAGAACATGGATCAATCATACATACGATCTTAAATCCAAATTCCTATGTCTAGGTTCATTAGATTTTAACAAATTACTTAAAAGCTTATCAGACTATCAAATCATTAAGCACTATATGATTGAACAAAAACCAAATCACATATATAAACTCAAAGGATTACGAGATTAATCAATATCCATAGGAGGATCCAAAGAAAAATCCTATAAATAGCTTAGCCAGCCATGAACCCTACGAAAATATAGCAGTAAATCATGTTCATGGAGATGGAAAGAGAGGAAAGTGAAGGAAAGATAAGAGAAAGCTCAATGGGATGATCCTTCAAGCTCCAATCCTCCTCCAAGGTGAAGATGACCTTTAATCTCGGTCACTTTTGCTTCCTATTAGTGTAAAATATAAAACCCTGGCAGCAACTTTCTAAAAATAACCTCACTCCCTATAGAAAATTAATGCAACAGTATTTATAAGGCTCAGAAAACAAAGTCACATTGCGGCATTCAACTTCATACGCCGCAGCGCATATACAATTTAGGTCACCATGCCACGACATTCATTCTTTTGCGCCGTAGCGTTCAAAATGCATAGCTCTCTACCTGAACAGGGGAATGTCTCACGCCGTGACATTCACATGCCACACCACAACGTGACAAGCTAATCTTTACACTTAGCTTTCTCTTGCAAAGCTGGTCCAAATCTTCTAAATTTCACTTGGTTGGAATCTTACCTGTCATAGAGAAATCATCAATTCAACAACCAGTGCAAATGTACTCAATCTATCAAAGAATTGGAAACATTTTCTCAGAATCATAATGGAAGACATCGAAATGGAATTGTGAACACTCAATTTTGACCGGACTAAAAAAAATAAAATATAAAAAAAAGAGGAAAATTAATTAAAAAAAAAAAAAATTAATTATGGCCCACCTTTTAGCCCATTTTACTTAGCCTTTTTTTTATTCTAAACAGATTAAGCTCATCTTAGTCTTAAAAATAATAATAATAATATAAAAAAAACAAAAATAAAAATAAAAAAAAAATAAAAATAAGAAAATAAAAAATAAAAAATAAAAAATAACAAAAAAGGTATAATATAAAAAAAAGGGCACAAGACACACGCACTCTCTCTTTTTTTTATTTTATTTTAATCACTTTACACTCATAACTCACTAATTGCACTCACAGTTCACTCTGCACTAATCATTTTCTTTTTTTTGGCACTCTCAATTGCACTCACCCACTCTGCATATCTAACCACTCAGCACAGCACTCACTATCACTCTTGCATATCCACACACAGAGCACTCAATTGCACTCAATTGCAGCACTCAATTGCACTCCATTCACTTTGCACCTAATTGCACTCCACTCACGGCACTCAATTGCACTCTTTAATCACATTACACTCCAAATTGCACTCAATTGCACTCACCCCCACTGCACTCACCCACCGGACACACACGGCACTTTTTCTTATATATTCACTCACAAAGACACACACTGAGGAAGAGAAGATTAGATTTTCTCGGCTTTGAACGAGAAAAAAGAGAACAAGAAAGCATTCTTTCCATCTCCAAACTCGAGCCTCCATTTTCAACCTCCACACGACCTCCATCCAAGCTTCCTTCACCATCTTTTTCTTCATCACAACACCACCATCTCACTTCATCCATTTCACCTCCCAACCATTTCCAGCACCTTCACTCCATCTTCAAGCTCACTTGACTACCCACCAACATTCACCTCCAAACACTGCCACTCCTTCATCTCATACCCACCATTTTTCTCTAATCACCAAGCTTACATATCACTCTCCAACCGAGAGGGATTCCACCATTTTCTTTCATAAATTACCATCCTCCTTCACTTCCAGCAAAACAGCCCTCAGAAGCAGCAAAGACAGCAGCACCCAAACCTCCATTTTCTTCTCCATTTCCTTCCTCACGTGAACCACCCTAACAGAACCTTCACTCCATTTCCATCTTAACCATAATCATCCTCCACCAAGCTTCCATATCACTCTCCAACCGTGATCCCCACCATTTTTCCAGCATGCATCTAAAAAAGCTCTCCCACACACCATAATGACCACCCCACAAAGACAACCTTCACCTCCAACGGCAATCTCCACTTCCCTTCACCCTCACCTTCACTCCATTTCCATCAAACCTCCATCCAACCCGAACCACGCAGCCTTCCAACCATCTTCCACCTCACTTCCATAACAATCCAACCGTGACCACCTCAAGCTCCATCAACTCATCACCTTCTTCAAGCTTCATCTCCCTCCACGTAGCCACCACCGTAACTCACCATAACACCCCACCTCATCTTCTTCCAACCTTCTCCAAACCCTACTCACCTCCACCCACCATGCACTAAAAAGCTCCACCCAACTCTCCATCCCTCGCAACACCTTTCCCACGTAACCACGTCCAACCTTCATCTCCATAACCACCCCCAAGCTCACGACCCCCTCCATCCACCGTAACCACCAACTTCACGCGGCTCCCGCACCACGGTTTGGAGCACGCAAGAACCCATAAGCTTCAAACCGTGCGACCATTCACGTGAAGCCATCCCTCCCTCAAGCACCATCACCTTGCAACCACTACCACTGTTAACTCGGTTTCACTCATCACTTCACAACCCAGCCAATGACTACGTGACTAATTTCAACAAGATCATCACCCACAAACCCAAGAAGAACCATTACCCACCGTGACCACCAAGCCACCATTTCCCTCCAACCGAGACTCACACCAGAAGACTTCGACTTACGTATGTAAGCTCGTAATGAGCTTTCCTTTTCGGTTTTATCAACTCCTCTACCTTTCTTCTTTTTATTATTATTATTATTTTATTGTTATTATTATTTAGTATTATTATTATTTTTGTTGCTATTATTTTGATTACTACTATTACTCTTCGTATTTTTAATGTTAAAGTGTTTTGATATATATATATATATATAAAATAAGATATATATATAAAAAAAAACAAAAATAAAAATAAAAAAGACAAAAAAAAAATGAAGTAATTTTTTTTTAAAATAAAAAGGAAGATAAAAATAAAAGAATAATAAAAAGATAAAAAAAATATAAAAATAAAAAAAATCTTTTAATTAATGTAATGACCACTGATGTTGATTGAATAGTAGATACTATCTTCAATGTCGTTTGGATCACAAGGGTTTATTGAGTAACCTAGTGCTAACTTGAACCCTGTGCAAGAATGATTTTATTCTCAAACAATAAAATTTTCTTTTCAAAAATCTTTTAATTAAAATCAATTAACTCACACTTATTTTTTTTAAAGAACTACGTAACTTTGAGTTCCTCATTGCACCTGAGGGTACGTAGGAGCAGAATTTCAATTCTGTCAAGTTAAAATTAAATTTTCACAATTTGGTTTTTATTTTCTTAAAAAAAAATAACAAAAAATAAATAAATAAAAAATAAAAAAATAAAATATTTGCAAAGTCTTTTTAAAAGGGGTAAAATAAATAAATTTGAGATTATCAAGTTTTTGCACAACTGGCGATTTCAATGTAGATCTCGGGGACGGGTGTGATAGGGGTGCAGTGGGATTAAGTTTCCACCCTTCCCTATCCATAACCGACTCCCGAATCCAATCTGCTTCCAAAGACCATCTTTTAAAGAAAGGTTTTCCAATTTTTCCCAAATTCAAATAAAATTGGTGGCGACTCCATTTCCATTTTCGTAATTTTTAAAAACATGTGAGCTGCTATCCCGCCGCGATCTCGGTCGCGACAGGAATTATATGAATATGCAGCTAAACTCTTCCATACATGCATCAAAACAGGGACTAAGCAGTCAATAAGGCACATATATGGGGCACAAATAATTACAATTTGTGAAGTTATCAGTTTTTACCATAAAAGTTGTGATTTTTTTTAAGCTTGATTTCGTTCCTTTTTAGTTTCTTGATGGTTGTTCTTGATTTATGGAGTAAGGTGAGGAAGTTTATGTCTTTGATTTGTTATGAATTTGGAAGGTTTAAAAATCGATTTTTCTTGAGTTTCTTGGTTATTGTTTAATTTAAACTTGATGGATTAAGTGTGTAATTAGAAGTTGTGAGGTGATTATATGGTTAGAAATTGGTTGTAAACATGACAAGATGGAGGAAAATTGAACGGGAAGAACAAAGAACAACAACAATGTGCTGCTATTACTGATGAACAGTAGCCACGTGCTGAAAACTTAGGACTCTTCATTTGGACCCTTGATCTACAAAGTGAGAAAAATGATATTTTTCTTGTTTAATTGAGCTTAAATCTATGATTGATGAGTTGAATTAAGTGTTTAATAGTCCTAACATGATTAGAGAATATGAGTTGGGTTGAGGAACACTTAGAATTCATGAGTTGAGTGATGCAGATTAAAGGATGCAACCTAAGTGCAGGTTGTCTCAAGTAATAAATTTCTCGGGAGTCCAAGGTCGATCCACATGGAATTGATGAAGAAAAATTCTTTGATATAAGGGAAGACTTTGTCACAACAATAAAAATAATAAAACTTGTTTACAATTAAATTAAAGAACTTGTTTGAGATAGGAGATCTACTTCTGGTAATAAATTGAGGACAAGATTAATTCTTTTTATAACTCAATTGAAATTCACGCACAACGGAGGTTCCAATAGGAGAATAAAATATTCAAAGTCCATTTAGAATTATATACATAGTTATATTATGGTTCCTTTAATTATTTACCAACACCTACACTTTTAAATGGGTTCAAGCATTCATTGTGCCAAACCACTTGTCTACAATGAATCAAGAACTCCATTTTACAAGGAAGGTTTCTAAATTGATTGGAAATTAAATACAACACGTATAATGATCACTTGATAATATATCATTTAAGCAAAAGAAAGAAATTAATCTAACCTTATTTTATTACCAAAAGCTTTACTCCTTCACCTAAGCAAGATGAAAATTAGTTACCCATGAGCAAGAAGAAAGAAAGAGAGTAGAAGAAAAAGATAAACATAATTTCAACTTAGAACAAAAGAAAATTACAACAAATAACACAATAGCATAATCTAAGCTAAGCCAAGATTACCTAAATGATCTGCCTGTGGTCCCTTTTATAGAGGATTAGGGATACAAAATGACAAGGGAATTAATTAATGAGTGAGTGGATGAGTGGAAAATGCCAAAGAACTTTTGTGAGTGGAAAATTATTGAAATTTCTTGTCTCCGAAATCATTCGGTGATGAACTCATGGATAACGTCTGAATGAAGCAAAGTGGTTTTCATAAAAGTTCTAGGAAATTGTCTCATATTTCCAATGCCATAAAAATCACCCAAAAATTCGTCCTATAGCCCAAGATTTGACCCAATTGCTATAGATTATTCAAGCCCAGTTTCAGCACCTCTGTTTTGACTTCCAGACCCAATATGACCTCTAAGCTGTCCGATTGAGCTCTTGTGTTCTTCATAAAAGTTGTAGATATGGGTCTTAACATTCAGATTCCAAATTTTTAGCCCATTTTAATTCCTTAAACTTGAATTATGAAATGATTACTGCACACTGTTCGGGTTACAGTCACAAAACTCGTGTTCTGACTTCTAAGCCCAATTAGCTCCACTAGATGTCTGATTTTTCTTGGAGCTCTTCATGAAAGTTGTAGAGAGATCTTTCCTACAAGGTAAGATACATAATTATAAGACATTTAGAACTCAAGATATGACCGAAATACAGAAACAATGTAAGACCAAAATAGTGCTGAAAAATCAATTAAGTCCAATTTGAGTCCAAACTTACAAAATATAACCAGGCTTAATCAATTAAGTATATGGAGAGTGTAAATGACTTAAAATGAGGGTTTATTAATGCATAAAATATGTGATTATCAAATTCTCCCATACTTAGCTTTTTGCACTCCTGGGCAAAACACATAGGACCAAAGCTAGGAAACAAAGAAAAATGACACAAACTCAAAAGCTAAAAACTCTAAAACACTCGATGAAACAAGAAGAGCAACCAGAAATTCAAGGGATCAAAGCATTAATGAGGTAATATTTCTTCACATCTCAAACTAACAAGCAAGAAAACTTCAGTTGAAAAGAATGAATTAAGAATGATAGATCCTCACAGAATTCACTCTCATTCTCTCAAGTGTTTAAAAGGTAAGTATTTCACTTTATTCAACCCATGAACAATTATACTACCATAAGCTTGCTTATCTTCTACTTCTCCGCTACTCAAAACACATGCACTCAAAAAATCAAGAGGACTTTATTCAAGGTTGTAATAGGGCCATGGTAAAGGAGAGTGGATAATATAGATATGAGAAGATAAATACCAAAGAGAATAAAAAAGCATTATAGTACAGTTAGAGTGGAGAAGATGTTTGACAACATTCATCGTAAATGACAATGACCAATATTTGACTAATGTTTTGTTGAAGATCAATCCTAAATTGGTGAATTGAATTCATTGTTAGGCCTGAATCTTCTTCTTTTCTTCCTGTTGTTTCCAAGCATCTACTTTTATTCTAGACTCTGATAATCCTTTGATTACAACGGTGGTCAGTTCTTTTTTTTTTAATCATTTTGCACACACAGCCCCACACTTGTTCAAGAACAAGGCCAATGCTCTCTTATTCCCTAAGGTTGGGTAAAAACATGTTTTTTTTCTTTTTTTTTTTAGGGCACGTTGTAACACCCCTTTGGGGATGCCACACATATAAAGAAAATAAAATAAATAAATAAAATCTACCCAAGTTATAAAACATTCATTACTTAATAATATGGGTCGTAAAGTAATTTCCTGATAAACAGATGGTCAAAAATAAAATATTGCGGAAAACATAAAATAAACAGAACAACACTACTCATAATATACATATGTTCCAAGTTATAAGTTATACAAATAATCTACAACTACAATTACAAATATTTAAACAGAAATAGTAAATAAAAACAGTAAAGGAGTCAATATATACATCCATACGCAGACGCGCCCAAAAAAAAAACATCAAGCATATTCACTCCTCTAAAGGATCACTCTCAACATGAAAATGATCATCAGGAGACAAATACCCCGAATGCCTCGACTCTCGGCGATAATGAGATCGCGCAGTCGACACGAGTGTCATCTCACTAGGCTCAGTGGATACACCGCCCCAATGACGCCTAATGGACAAAGGTAGCTCTAAATGTAGAAACACCGTCGTCGTTATCACTGGCTCGTCATCTAATCTATGGCGTAGAGTCACCGTCATCCGTCCAGTATACGTCATCGAGTCTCTATCTCCCCTCATGTGCCATGATAGGGATCCACCGTGAAACTCCAGAGTCACGAACCCCAAAAATCCGGGCACCGCCATACCAAAACTAATCAATCCAATGGGTATGGATGATCAGATGGTTCTTGATCGTAAAATTGGTCGTCGGTTTGCTGATCTTCCTCCTCCTCAGGGTACAAGACCTCAAGAGGTTGTTCCTCTTCTTCTTCCTCAAACTCTTTATCGCATAAAGTAAATATACAGGAAACACATACAATAAAGAGGTAAGACAATCTAAAATCACCATAAACATGGCCAATAAGAAGACGACAAATATCATATATACAGTTTATGCAAAACAAAAAGCTATAACAGAAATAATAATGGAATAAAGTAAAGCTTAGATATAATAACGTTACATAACATCACGGATATAACACGGATAAAAAAACACGGATAAAACAATATCGAGATAGAATAAAATAAGAAATAGACAACCATCATAATAATTACCAGATAAAGATAACTAGAGAAAATGGAATAACATCCAAGATATAATCATATACACTAAGACATAATCCTACTCCATGGAGTTAAACACAAACAGATATCAGAGAGAATGACTTGCAAAATCTATTAGTACCACGGCTGCCCAACCAACTATCACGCTGTCACACGTTGCGTCAATAGCCTACGACACGACGGGAATCCACCATCCAGCGTAGTATAGTTCACGGTCTCCGTTGTGGCACTATAGGCAATGTACTACTAGACTTTACAACCCTCGATTAAATATAGTGCGTGTCGAGTCCATTAGTGTGCTATCGGTTTACCACGGCCCGTGAGCTACCAACCCATCCATATATGGGATCCCGTACACTAAAGTCTCCAAGTTCATTAGAACAATGAACCACACTACGTTTATCGCATCGACAACACGATGTGATTCGTCTCGTCAACCAAAACACCAAAAATTGGCATAAAGACAATACATAATTCCAAAAATATGAAATTACGAAAATGCCCTTAAGATAATAATATGCCCTCAATGGCAGAAAAATAAAAGCACATGACGGGTTCACATTTTCCGACAAAGGCAAAAATTCCTTAAAAGCACATGACGGGTTCACATTTTCCCGACAGCGAAAAATAAATACAGTAACGGTCAATCGCGTAGAAATTTTATCGCGTTTTCAAAATCTCGTCGTTTTTATAATCGTTTTGAAATCGCGTAAATATATTTTTCTGTTTTCAAAATCGCGTAGGATTTATAATACGTTTTCTCAATCGCGTAAGATTTTTAAATCATTTTCTTGACCGAATTCCTTAAAAATCACTGTTTAAATAAACAGAAATAATTAAATAATACTTTTAAACTACGTATAATATTTTCCATACCGTATACTGTCTTTTGGACATCTTTTCTATCTTATTTGTCCGTTTTTACTAAAATTTGACAGTATTTTGTTTAGAAAATTATATTAATGGTTTCCTAATTTTACCGTAAAAATTCTGTTTATTAAATTTTTAAACCATATAATTAATCCTTTTGAAAACTGCTAACATGCTTCAAAATACAAACATGAGCTATATGTTAGAAATTTTGAAAGTTATTGTATTTCTCCTTACAGTAAAAATCATTAGTATTAACCTCTTAAACTTAGTTCTAACCACTTTATTTCTTTAAAACTCATTGTAGAAAATTTACCTTAACTTGTATTGCTTCTTCTTGATTGAAAATAGCTTGGAATTAATTTTAGAAATCATGAATTGTCAAATTTGGCATGTTGGCCGAATTTGATAAAAACTTTGCATTTGATTTCCAAATTATTTTTCACCTTCTAAATGTATGTTAAATCTCTTGTATTGTCTACATTGATTAAATCCTTACCTTAGAAAATAATTTTAGAAATCAAAGTGTTGAAGTTAGACTTGTTGGCCGAAAATGTAAGGTTATGCCATTTGATTTCCAAATTCATTTTTCTTGATTTAAACAACTTGAAACCTTCTTAATTCTCCTAGGTTAATTAAATCACCTTTTAAGAAAATTAAGAGAACATTTTGGTTCTCCATTTTTGTTAGTGGTCGTGAGCCATCATAGAGTGTTCTTTGGAACACACATGCATTTCCTTGACATGTTGTTCACATCCTATACATTATCATGCAATTCTACACTTTATCATGCAATTCTAACACATGCAATTATTATCAAAGCTTGTAGACATGCATATTAAAGCTTGTAGACATGCAAACTATTACAAACAACAAATAGGAAAGCTATTAACAAATACACAACCACATCAAATAAACTACTAACAAGCACAAACATGAATCCTTATGGATTCTACAATCACAAAATCAAATCTCCATCTTCTTACCACCATCCATAGGTGATAAGATTTGTCTTCCTCTTACCTTAAATGAAGACAAATGATTTTTCTTTCACTCCTCCTAAGGTTCGGTTTCCTCCACCAAAGCACCTAGCAACTCAAACGAAATTCTACAAGTTACTAACCATGAAAAAGAACCTAAACCATGGATAGATCATGGCCTAGAACTTTGAAAAAGAAGAGAGGAAAGAAAAACATGATATTTCACCTTCTAGGTAAGATTTTCAAGATTGGTTTCCAAGCTCCAAATGCAAGAATTTGTAAGAACTCTCAACTAGAGATGTTCTTAGGATGGTGTTTAGGTTTAGAAAAGTTGGCTTGATTGAATTTTGGGTGGTTGGATGATCAAAGAACAAGCTTGGCCGAAAATGGTGAAGAAAAGAAACAAGAATGGTGGCTAGGGTTTTTGATGAGAGAGAAGAGAGAATTTTGCATGCAAGCAAAGTGATTTTTGGTCTCCTAACTCCACATGGCCGTGGACTTCATGCATGCAAGGTGGCCAAATGGTTGGCTTCATCCAAGCCATGGATTGCATCAAAGGTTAGGATTAAAACTTGCTTAACAAGCTTGTCTCCTATTGGTTAATTCTTGATGACTCCTAAGCCTAGTCACACTGTTCATTTATTACCTGCTTAGTCAGCTAGCTGAGTCAGCTTGTTCTAGAAAGTTCTACTGCTAATGATGATTAATTAAGCTACTAAGTTAACTGTATTAGATAAACGTGGGTCTCGCAAAACATTTCCGGGTCCACTGTCACTAAGTTATACTGACTAATAAAATAATATTATAATAATATAAAATTATTTTATTTGTGATTAAATCCTAAAAATTAAAAGATTATTTATCGTCTCATTCAGAATCGGGTTTAGTAAGATCCCCAATTCTAAATAATAAAATAAGATTTCCGGTCCGAAAAAATATTATTTTTCTGCTCGGAGCAAATCACACAAAAAGTCCATATAAAATCACAGACAGTAATATCGGACATTAAATCAAGTAGAAAACAATTAAAAACAGCAAAAATAGCAAAAACAGCACGTTCGGGACGTAATGGTCATTTTCCCATTTTTTCCCACAACGTAGCTAATCGTCCAAAACGTTCAAATAAAATTACAGACAGTATTAATTGTCTGTATATCTTTCAGAAAAATTAAAACAGTAGCTCAAAAAAACTTTTATTTTACCGTCTCGGAACAAATTACGTAAAAAGACCAAATAAAATTTGAGCCTGTATAAACGTATTTGTATTTCATGCAGAAATCGAGAAACAGTAAAATAGGGACACATCGGTCATTTACACAAAAACTTGAAAAATAGCAAACAGCACATTCGGAATATTTTCTAAAAATTGGGGTGTTACACATGTAATGAGCTAAAAACAAGGAATGATCAAATAAGCTCAAAGGGGTTACACAAAGGAAAATATACAAGGATGACTATTTGGTCAAAGTAGCTATTTCAAAATGTCTCAATCATATTTATGTATGCATATGAAAATGTAGCCTCAAAAAGAATCAAAGCAAGTTCTAGAGTAACAATTCCATGAGTGAAAATCACACAAGAAAGAAGAGAATGGTACAAATGTTCAATTCATTCATCAATAGGCTCAAAATCTCACAAGGCATATTTCTATCATTCTCAATCCACCATATCAATATTCATATACAAGCTTGTGATTTTTAAGAAAGAAGACAATTTATGCTAAGATCCAAGAATCGATTTGCAACTTCTACACAAAATAATTATTTCCTCAACTAAGATGCGTCTCAAGAGTAAACTTACCTCCAAGGCAAAATTTACTCTTTACTCTGCCATCTTTAATTGGTTTTACTACGAATAGGTTTCTGACAGTCATATCACTAAACATACTTCCTAATTTAGATATGTCTCAGGAGTAAAATTACTCCTTACTTTGCCATCATTCATTGGTTTAGTAAGTCTATGATAATCATATCACACTTCCTAAAAAAGTAATTTTTTTTGGTCAACTATCCTTCCCCCCAACCAGATCACAACATTGTCCTCAATGTTAAAATATAGATGAGTAAAGGATAGAAGATATTACCTGTTGGACAAATCTGACACAAATTTAAACAAAAACAAAGTACGATAAATAAAATCAAAGGTAAAGGAAAACTATAAACGAAGTGTCAAATCTGGCTTTCTTTTCATCCTGCTTCCTTCACTGCTTCCTGCTGACTAATCTATCTGAACTATTGTTGGGTCAGGTTTATAAACAAAAGCTTCTAATTTATCAATCATCTCATCAATAGTGGAAGCAGAGATAAGAAGTTCTCTTACTGAAGGTGTGATAAATTTCTATTCCACAGCATGGTCAAGAAAAAGTAACAAAATATCAAAGAAATTATTTACATTCAACAAACCTATGGGTTTATGGTGGATGTTCAGTTGGGCCCAAGAGACAATTTGAAAAACTTCTTCCAAGGTACCAAAATCACCTAGTAAGGCAATGAATGCATCAGAGTAGTAAAGCATTATTTTCATTCGTTTATGCATTGATGATACCTTAAGTTCCTCCCCAATTGTCTTTCCAGTGATGTTCTGTTGAGCTAAAGGTCCAAGAATGACACCTAAAACCTGACTGCCTCCTATATATGCAGCAAGTGATACAGCCCCCATTAACCTACGGCAACCTCCCCCATATACAAAATGAATATTTCTCGCAGTAAGTGATTGACCAAGAGTGGTAGCTGCGTTTACAAACTCTAAACTCTTCCCATACTGAGACCCATAAAATACATATATATTTTTAGGTCGACGAACAGAAACACCTTCTATTTCTATACTCACCTTCCCTTTGAATGATTTTGAGTTAGAGCAATGTGGAGAAAATGAAGTGTTTAAATAGGAAAAAGAATGGAAAGGGTAATAATAACACCTATAAGGGTAGGTTGGCTGTTGTCAGAAAAGTTTGAAATTAAGAAACACATAATCTTTTTTTTTTAATTTTAATTTTTTTGTTTTTGTTTTGTTTTGTTTTTGTTTTTTTTTACTTCAAGAAAACCATCAGGGTAAAGAAGTCTAGAAACCCCTGAAGGACCCTACTCAAAGGATCATTTGTCCAAAACCAAACTATAACAAAATCATACAAAGATAAAAGAAATAATATATCAAATAATGACATACCTTTATGTACAGTTTTCATGGTATATCTTTATACTGCGCATCATGAGTGCAGTAGTGGCATATCTTTATATTGCGTGTCACCAATGCAATAGACACTCACGTCTGTTTATTCAAAGAAAAGAGAAAGAAGAAACCATCATGGGTTTCCATCCTAGGTCTGGAACTTGGAGAGCTCACACTTGGGCTCGTAACATCAACGAAGATGCTAAAATCTGAAACCCGTAATGTCCAAGTTCTAGAACGTCCCATCCCAAGGCGCTGAGAGCCCCTTCTAATAAAAGAGAGGATCAAGCTCAGATGCCTCATACGCTTTGGCAGCCGCAGGTTACTTCTCACTAATAACCAGAGTGGGATGCTTCTGCCTATCCATCAACTCCACTATGCCTAGATGGTAAACATTGGGCTATAGAGTGTGGCTCTCTATAGAGCATAGTACACGAACCTTTTTTAAGGACCAGCATGCAAAGGTCCACCCGGGTCAATGACGGGTCAGCCAAAGGCTAGGGCTTCACAACTAATTAAAGCCATGGTACTCCTTCCGGATCGCCCTTGTTCAAAAGAAAAAAAAAATTCTTTTTTTTTTCTTTTGTCTTTTTTTTAAGAAAACATGAAGAAGAAGAAGAAGATAATATGTACAGATTGTTGTGGATATGGCTCACATTTGCCTCTGGTTTCACGTGTAGTAACGACTTAAACGCCTTCTATGAGTCGAGGATAAGCTTCCCATCCAATTTTCTTATAAATTGACAAACAAGGTCTTTTAGAGTCAGATTCCCAAGACTATAGCATTTTTCTTCATCCTTGAAGAAATTCCACAAATTAAGAAGTTCACGATACACAAATCCACAAGAATGCATCTCTAGTATCAATAAGATATCATCTAATGACTCCTTACTTAGTCCATTCTTAATGAAGAAAAATTTATCTTCTCTGTTTGTGGAAACCATCCCCAAAGTGTAACGCCCCTTTTTGGGAGGGAACGTCATATTGTCAAATAGAAATGCGGGAAATAAAATTTTTGAAATTAAGGCCTGGTTCATTTCAGTTAAGGTTAATTTGTTTGATTTGTTATTACATAAGTAAATGGCGATATATATATATTTTGAATTATTATTTGCATTATTATTATTTTTCTCTTCAATTAATAAAACGTAGTGACGAAAAGTGAATAACAATAAGGAGTAAGACAGAAGATAAAACTTACATCTAAACAACATGTGCATATATATATATATATATATATATATATATATATATATATCAAATATGTTCTAGATACAAGCCTGGAATTCCCAAAAAGCAAAACTATACATGTCTAAAGGATCATACATATACATCCCCAAGATATCAAAATATACAGCCCATCAAAATAAAACATCAGGCCCCCAAAATAAAACACTGGCAGCCATCAGCAGCTACTAGTAATGTCAGTCCCTTAGATGAGGAGGAATCGTGTCAGGATCCTCCGCGGGGTCCTCTTCATCCGAGGAAACCTCCATAGGAACCACAGAGCCACGAGCAGGAGCCCGAGCAGTGGAATCAAAAGAGTCCTCCTGCGGGGTGTAGTAGCGGTCACCCCACATCTCCCGGATGGGCAGATAAAACTCCAAACGCAGGCTAATGCAGCAGGTAAGGATCGGCGGCTCATGACGTCTCCAAGCCAAAGAGATCGATACGTCTCCAAGGTAGACACAGCGGTCAGAACTCAGGTTAATGTGCCAGCATTCTGGCCCCCCATGGAAGGTCAGACGCACATCACCCAGAAATCCGCGCATGCGTGCCTCCACGCTCCACAGTAGATGCTAATCGTGATCAGGCTAGAAGCCGGGGAAATCGAGAGCTCCAACCTCTTGCCGTCGTCTTCGATGGGACATAACATATAGGTAGAAAATAACAGAAATACAGGAAAGAGGTAAGACATCCTACCATCATTACCAATTATAGCAACAAGAAACAAAACAGCACGACGTGCCCAAATAGCATTTCAAGAACAATAATAATAATGATAGACAGTAAATACAACAAGTAGGTGTAAATGTGTTCCGAGCGGTCATTCATCATAATAATAATAAACAGTTCAAATCCACATAAAGCAGTAATTATTAGATGGTATGACATCTCATGATGCATATGCACATAGTACCCAAATTCCTACTCCATGGAGCTAGACACAAATAGTTAGAGAGAAAGATCAGGAGACACGTCGGCAACTCGGTTGTCGAGGCCAAAGTGCTATAACTCAATAGTTTTCCATGTGCATATCCAGGTATTGTACAGACAGTCTACACTAGATCACAATATAAGACAGTGTCTCGGTCCAGATCGTCAGTGCGTTTGCATCGGTCTGCCCCACGGGCAGGAGAGCTACCAACTGCCCATGGCGAGGAACCCACACCCCGACATCCCCAAGGTCTACAACGACCTACACTAGTCTACTCGCACCCACACTAAGGTGTGTTCAATCTCCTAGGCAACTTGGCCTTAACAACAGTCCAAAGGACATTTCACAATGCATAAAGACTCTATGCATGAACATGTATGATCATCAATACATACAATTCCACAATGTGCCACAATTGGCCAAGAGAGTATCAACACATCATTGGTCACTCATATGGACCCACAATTTCATAATATTGAAATTAAATAGAGGAATACATTTTTTTAAGGTTTATTATGAATCCTTACTTAAAATTAGTCTTTCTTACAAAGTTCGTCTCTGATTGAATTCTCATAATTAATTAAATTTTCCTAATGTAATTTATTCTCCTATACTTAGAAGGTTATTCTAAGATCTCAAAGTCTCACACTCTCTTGTTCTTGCCCTAGTAAAATTACCTCAAAGTTTTATGACAAATTTCATTCTTGGTTCTTTAAAATTTATGAATCTCAAGTTATATCCAATTGTTTCCAATTTGCTAATTTTTTATTCTATTACCTATGATTTAAATCATTTGATTATCTAAGTTCCAAGGTTACCAAAATTACATAATTAAGTCCCAAAAAGGCCCTAGAGGTCGTGGCCTCCCTAGGGGATTTAGTTCCCAATTTTTCCATTCTATTAATTTTATATTATACACTTGATTAATTTAAGTCTTTCACTTGTTACAATTGTTCACAAAGACCCCAAATTTTTGGGCCCCAAAACCGTGGCCTTCCAAGAGAGAATCTCAAATCATTTTCTTCTATTTCATGTCTTCCAATCCATTCCAATATACCAACATACCCAAACAATTAATCCAATAGCATAAACATTGTATAAACAACATGTAACCACACAAATCATGCAACCAAAGAATAACCCTCATTAGGATTTTCTCACAATCAACCACAACCAAGGTTTCTAAATGCTATTAGAGGTTGAGGAGGAGAGTCTTCCTCTTACCAAAGTGAAGAAAACAAGAGAAGCCTCCAAGAAACTTGCAATTTTCGGATTGGGCACCACCAAGAACCCTAAAATTTCAACTTCATCAAAATAGCGCCAATGCTTGAAAAACATAGCATGGATGGTCACCAAGAAGACCATAAAAATGAAAATGAGAAAGGAAAGTGAAGAATCAAGAAGCTTACCCAAAAACCCTAAGCTTGAGGCTTGAAGAAAATGGTGAAAATGGTGGATTTTCAAAGAGCCATAAGCAAGAGAAGTGTTTAGGAGGTGGAGAGGATTAAGAAAATAGGGTTGGATGGAATTTTTGTTATGGATGAGGGGCTGGGCTGTTGCTGGCCGTGAGCTTCTAGAGAGAAGGAGGAGAAAATTTCAAAAGGAAGAAGAAGAGTGAAGGTAGAGAGAGAAGGTGCATTAGGTGTAATTTTGAAATAATGTGATATGATTAATTAAGTGAAGAAAAATTATTCCCCCCCTCCCAAATTGTTGCTCCAACCATGAGTGAGGAGAGAGAAGGGAGAGGTGATCATTTGCATGGGGAAAGAGGGAAGGAAATTTCCTAGAAGCTTCCTCCAAGCTTGCATGGGAAGTTTCGCACGTTTCACGATAAAGTAAAAGTAAGGTTATCTCCTAATTGGGCACACTAACACAGATGAATATTTACACTGTCAGTAACATTTCCCCTAGTGTAGAAGAGTTATAGATGATGAAAAATAATATTTTATTGTTCATCAGATGATTTTACAGTATCGCGACTTCATTTATCGAGTAAAATTTCGAAAAACGTAAACCTCGTAAATTGTACCCAGCCTCGAGTTTAGTAAGATCCCCCGTTGACATGTCCACAATTTAGAGTTTACCAGCTACAGGAAAAATTTTGCATCTTCCCAGCTCCGCTCGTCGTGCACGCAAAATGAGGAATATATTAAAATATTCGTTATTTTTGAAAAGTTCCGAAAGAATTCACATAAATCACAAATATTAGAAAATGATTATTTATGATAAAATAAATGATTTCCGGAGCATTACACTGGCATCTGCAGATCTCTGCTCAGTGTGCACGTAAAACAAAAAATATATTAAAATATTCAACGTATCCAAAAAATTCTAGAAAAATTCTTAAAAATCAAGAATATTATAAAATGATCATTTATAATTAAACAAACACTTTTTGGGGTGTTACAACACTCCCCCACTAAAAAGGAATTTCGTCCTCGAAATTTACGTACCTTAGAATAGTTATGGGTGTTGCTCTTTCATCTTGTCTTCCAGTTCCCAAGTTGCATCACCAGTCATTTCATTCCAGATCACCTTCACCAATGGAATTTCCTTGCCTCTAAGTTGCTTTATCCGTCGATCCTCGATTCTCACAGGAGGCGTCTCATAGGTCAAGTTCTCTTTTAATTGTACTGTGTCCGGGGCTATGACATGACTCGAGTCAGGTAAATATTTAAGCAGTTGCGACACATGTAAGACATTGTGTATGTTGGAAAGGAAAGGGGGTAAAGCTATCTGGTAACCTGCTAGACCTAACCGGCGAAGAATTTGATAAGGTCCAAGAAATTTTGGGGTGAGTTTTCTAGATTTCAAAGCCTAGCCAACCCCAGTCGTAGGTGTGACTTTCAAGAATACATGCTCACCTTCCTCAAACTCAAGAGGCTTCCTTCTCTTATCCGCATAACTCTTTTGCTGGCTCTGAGCAGTCCTCATCTTCTCTTGAATCATTTTGACCTTCTCAGTTGTCTGTTGAATGATATCCAGTCCAATCGTGAGACGCTCGCCGTCTTGGTACCAACATAATGGTGTCCGATACCGTCGCCCATATAGAGCTTCATAGGGTGCCATCCCGATACTTGAATGGTAACTGTTGTTGTAGGTGAATTCTATCAATGGAAGGACTTCATCCTAACTTCTAGTCTGTTCTATAGTACAAGCTCAAAGTAAATCCTCTAAAGATTGGATCGTTCTTTCTGATTGACCATCGGTTTGTGGGTGATACGCCGAACTTAGACGTAATTTTGTCCCCAACGATGCCTGCAGACTCTGCCAGAATTTTAAAGTAAATCTCAGATCCCTATCCGAAACAACGCTCGTAGGCACACCATGTAGTCTAACGATCTCTCCAATATATAGTTGGGTCAGCTTCTCCAGATTGTACCTTATATTGATCGAGAGGAAATGAGCTGACTTTGTGAGTCGATCTACTATTACCCAAATCGAGTCGTGTCCTCTTCTTGTTCTTGGCAAACCCAAAACAAAATCCATCGCAACGCTGTCCCATTTCCATTCAAGAATAGACAATGGTTGCAGCAATCCTGCAGGTCTTTGATGTTCTACTTTGGCTTTCTGACAGACTAGACAAGTCAATACGCATCTAGTGACGTCACTTTTCCTTCCGTGTCACCAGAACAACTTCTTCAAGTCTTGGTACATCTTCGTTATGCCCGAGTGCATATTCAGCTTGCTTGCGTGAGCAGGATCCATAATATACCTTTTAAGCTCTTGGTCACGGGGAATACAGACTCAGACTCTACCCCGGAATCTCAGAATTCCGTTCGTTCCTTTCTCAAATTCCGTTTCTTTGCCTTGCCTCATCAGCTCTCTCACTTCTTGCAAGAATTCATCGACCTTCTGCTTTTCCTGTATGTCTTCCATTAGCTCACTTGAGATGGTGACCATATTCATACAGATCTTTCCTGGTTTCAACTCTACAAATGACCAAACATCTCTGAACTGTTCTATGAGATCTTTTCCCTTGATCATGAGGGCAGAAACACTGATAGTCTTTCTACTCAAGGCGTCTACCATGACATTTGCTTTGCCAGGGTGATACAACAGCTGAAAATCATAGTCCTTCAAGAATTCTAACCATCTCCGCTGCCTCATGTTCAGCTCCTTCTGATCATACAAATACTTTAAACTTTTATGATCACTGAAGATGTTGAATGTCTCTCCATAGAGGAAATGCCTCCATATCTTCAGAGCAAAAATCGTAGCTGCTAGTTCCAAATCATGCGTAGGGTAGTTCTTTTCATGCACTCACAACTGTCGTGAAGCATAAGCTACCACTCTTCCGCGTTGCAGAAGAACAGATCCCAATCCTTGGTATGAAGCGTCACAGTACACCTCGAATGGCTCGTTCGGATCAGGTAGCACTAATACCGGTGAGGTGGTTAGCCGGTTCTTCAACTCTTGGAAACTTTGCTTGCAGCTATCAGTCCACTCAAAAGCCTGGTTCTTCTTTGTCAGCTGAGTGAGTGGTCCAGCAATTTTGGAAAACCCTTCTATGAACCTTCTGTAATATCCGGCCAAACCCACGAAGCTACGAATCTCTGTTACTGACTTCGGTCTTTCCCATTGCAGCACTGCCTCCACTTTTGATGGATCCACTACAATCCCTTCCTTCGAGATCACATGGCCTAAAATGTTAACCTCATCTAGCCAAAATTCACACTTCGACAACTTGGGTCCCATAGACTTTTCTGGGTCCATGGTCATTTTGGAGCAGATTTCTACTGTTTTCGAGACAGTAGGTACTGTCAAATAAAATAATATTATAATAACATAAAATTATTTTATTACACAGTTAAATTCTAAAAATTAAAAGATTAATAAGCATATCACTCAGAATTAGGTTTAGTAAGATCCCCCAACTTCAAATAATTAAAATAAGGTTTCCCTGGCCCGAAAATTATTATTTTCTTGACTCAGAGTAAATCACACAAAATGCTCAAATACAATCACGAAACAATCAAATAAATTTTATAACTTACAGAAAAACACAAAACAGTACATTTAGGACAAAATTATCATTTATCCAAAAGTTAGGGTGTTACAACTCTCCCCCACTAATAAAAATTTCGTCCCCAAAATTTATCGTAACTCAGAACAGTTGAGGGTATTGCTCCCTCATTTTATCTTCCAGCTCCCAGGTAGCATCTCCCGTTTCATCATTCCATGTTACCTTTACTAGCTCAATCATCTTTCCTCGAAGCTGCTTCATTCTCTTGTCCTCAATCTTAACAGGAAGTGTCTCATACGTCAAATTATCCTTCA
Organism: Ormosia emarginata; assembly: GCA_029884605.1. Lineage (NCBI taxonomy): Eukaryota > Viridiplantae > Streptophyta > Magnoliopsida > Fabales > Fabaceae > Ormosia > Ormosia emarginata. Next base: position 10,353,200 of record JAQQTP010000074.1, read on the forward strand.
GTTGCACTTCATCAGGCTATATAACATGCATTTGATCCGGGATATATTTCCTCAACTGAGATACATGAAATACATTATGGAGATTGGATAGAAAAGGTGGTAAAGCTATCTGGTAGGCTACAGGACCTATCCGACGAATAATGTGATAAAGCCCTATGAATTTAGGAGTGAGTTTTCTGGACTTAATAACCCTTCCGACACCAGTCGTAGGTGTTACTCTTAAGAATACATGCTTACCTTCCTAAAATTCAAGAGGTCGCCTTCGCTTATCAGCATAGCTCTTTTGTCGGCTCTGAGTTGTCCTCATTTTCTCCTAAATCATTTTCACCTTTTCTGTAGTCTGTTGCACAAGATCTAGCCCAATGGTCATACTCTCCCCATTTTGATAGCAACACAAAGGTGTTTGGTATCGTCGTTCATATAGTGCTTTATAGGGTGCCATCCCTATGCTTAAGTGAAAACTATTATTATAGGTGAATTTTATCAGAGACAATAATTCATCCCAAATCCCTCGTTGTTCCAACACACAAGCACGCAACAAATCTTCCAACGATTGTATTGTTCTCTCCGTTTGACCATCAGTCTGCGGATGATAAGCAGAACTCAAACGCAACTTAGTTCCCATGGCTTCTTGCAAACTTCGCCAGAATCTTGACGTAAACCTCGGATCTCGATCAGAAACTATAATTGTAGGCACACCATGAAGTCTGACAACTTCACTAATGTACACCTGGGTTAATCGTTCCAACGAATACTTAATATTGATTGGCAAGAAGTGGGCTGACTTCGTAAGCCTATCAACCCATATAGAATCATGATCCTTCCTCGTTCTTGTCAATCCAGTAACAAAATCTATCGAGATACTATCCCATTTCCATTCCGGAATAGTTAAAGGTTGTAACATACCGGCAGGTCTTTGATGTTCCACCTTCGCCTTCTGACAAACAAGACAAGACGCCACACGTTCTGCCACATCTCTCTTCATCCTTGGCCACCAAGACATCTACTTTAAATCTTGATACATCTTAGTCATTCCTGGATGCATACTTAAATTACTAGTATGAGCTTCATTCAAAATTGTTTTCTTAAGATCGGGATCATCAGGTATACAAATTCTTCCCTTAAATCTTAAGATTCCATCAGTTCCTTCCTCCACCGTTACCTTATGACCTTGCTTTAAGAATTCCCTTTCATTTTGTAAAAATGAATCCTCATCCTATTTTTCACGGACTACTTCTAGCAAGTCATTCAAAATCACCACCTTACTTAGACGTATCTTTCCTAGTACCAATTCCACTAACAATCATAAATCTCTGAGCTGGTTGATCAATTCCTCCTCCTTTATCATCATAGTAGAGACACTGATCACCTTTCTACTTAAGGCATCAACTACCACATTAGCCTTTCCTAGATGGTATTAAAGCTGAAAATCATAATCCTTCAAGAACTCTAACCATCGCCTCTGCCTCATGTTCAATTCCTTCTGATCAAACAAGTATTTCAAGCTCTTGTGATCACTAAAGATATTGAACATAGCTCCATACAGAAAATATCTCCACACTTTCAATGCAAAAACCACGGTGGCTAGTTCCAAATCATGTGTTGGTTAGTTTCTCTCATGTACCTTCAACTGTCTTGAAGCATAAGCCACCACATTCCTATTCTGCATCAACACGCACCCTAACCCCTGGTAAGAAGCGTCACAATATACCTCAAAAGGCTTGTTAGGATCTGGCAAAATCAGCACTGGTGCAGTCGTCAATCTCTTTTTCAACTCTTGGAAACTCGCTTCACGTTCCTCTGTCTAATCAAAAGCTTGACTCTTCCTAGTGAGCTGCGAAAGTGGTCCAGCTATCTTAGAAAAACCTTCAATAAACCTCCTATAATATCCGGCCATTCCAACAAAACTTCGGACCTCCGTTACTATCTTAGGTCTTTCCCATTGCAAAATGGTCTCCACCTTCGACGGGTCTACTGCAATACCTTCTTTAGAAATCACGTGTCCTAGAAATTGAACTTCCTCCAACCAAAACTCACACTTGGCTAACTTCGTATATAGCTTCTTTTCTTTCAAAATATTGAGAACTATACTGAGATGTTCAACATGCTCCTCCTTAGTTTGAGAATAGATCAGAATGTCATCAATAAAGACAATGACAAATCTGTCTAGATACAGACGAAAAATCCTATTCATATAGTCCATGAATTTTGCGGGAGCATTCATCACTCCGAACGGCATCACTTGATACTCATAATGCCCATAACGAGTTCGAAAAGTTGTCTTAGGTACATCATCTACTTTGACACGGATCTGATGATAACCTGATCGCAGATCTATCTTAGAGAAAATAGTTGTTCCTTTCAATTGGTCCATCAAATCGTCAATCCTTGGAAGTGGATACTTGTTCTTTATTGTGACCTTGTTCAATTGGCGATAGTGCACACAAAGACAAGAAGTTCCATCCCTTTTCTTGACTAGAAGCACTGGCGCTCCTCACGGCAAAACACTCGGTTGCACAAACTATTTCTCCAACAGTTTCTCTAATTGCTTCTTCAACTCCACCAATTCCGCTGGCGACATCCGATGCGGGGCAATCGAGATAGGACCTACTCTTGGTACCAAATCAATGGAAAACTCGATTTCTCTTTCTGGTGGCAAACCGGGTACATCATTAGAAAAAACTTCTAGAAACTCATTAACAACAGCAATAGTGTTCATATCTTTCTCGCTCTTAACCTCCATAGAAGATAGCAACATATAACCTTGAGCTCCATCTCTCAACAATGACTTGACTTTAACAGCAGTCAAAAATCCAGAACTTTCTTCCTTAGGAAAAACTATGGTTTTGTTTGCACAGTCTACTAGGATATGGTTAGAAGATAACCAATCCATTCCTAATATTACATCTATCTCAAACAGAGGTAAACAAATCAAATTAATCAAAAACACACAATCATTTATGGTGATAGGACAGTTCAAACATATTTTGGATGTAACAACAGGCTTGGCAGTTGGTGTAGAAACAATCAATTGAAAACTCAGAGAAGACACAAGCAGTTTCAACTGATCTACACAATCATATACAATAAATGAATGTGTTGCACCCGAATCATATAGCACAGTCAGAAGATTACCTTCAATGACACCTTCCCCCTGAATGAGATCTTCAGACTGAGGAGCTTCAGCTCTAGTCATCGTATATACTCGCCCTCCAGATCGTGGCTGAGTAGCACGAACATTACTTATAGCAGGCTTCTTTTCTGGCTGAGTGCAATCCCTAGAAACATGCCCAGGCTTTTTGCAAGTGAAACAAATCATTCCTCTAATCGAACAATCCCTAGATAAGTGTCCACTCTTTCCACACTTAAAACAACTTGGCGTAAACGCCACATTCGAGCTTGCTCTGTTACCACTAGAACTTCCCCCAATAGATGGACGGTGAGGCTAACTTTCTAGTGGTCTCGAATAAGGCTTGCACTGAAACGGGTTATTATTGCTATTACCACCTGTTTGGAACCTAGTCGGTCCAAAGTTGCGATTTCTAGGATCTCGTGACGGCTCCAACTCCTCGAGTCGTCGACACGTATCCATCAAAGCAGGAAACTGAGTCATCCTCATAGGTAGCACTCCTCGCTTCAGTTCTACCCTCAGCCCTTCCTCAAACTTACGGCATTTCCATGCCTCATCAGGTTGAATTTGAAAGCACCTTTAGAATTATGACAAGCTCTAAAACTTAGCTGTATACTCACCAACAGTCATATTACCCTGACGTAACCTAAGAAATTCCATCTCCTTGGCTTGTCGGGCACTAGCAAGAAAGTACTTTTCCAGAAAAACTTCGCTAAACACTTCCCAAGTAATTTCAGTTCCTTCAGCTTGTAAGAATCGTCGGGTTCCTCTCCACCAATTCTCACCATCCCCTCTCAACATAAAGGTAGCATACGTCACCTTCCTATCATCGGCGCATCTCATTCCTTCAAATATTCTTTCCAAAGACTCGTCTTCTCAGGGTCAAACTCGCCTCTAAACTGCGGCGGGTTGTTGCGCCTAAACTCAGATAGATTCAGAGCATCAACAGTCATATCTTGTTGTTGAGCTGCTCTTTGATTTTGTTAGGTAATCACCTCCGCCATTTGCTGCATAGCCTCAGCAACTGCAGTCATTGGGTCCACATTACGTTCCACGTTTGCACACGTTCTTCTTCTGCCAGACATCTCTTTCTTCAATCATAACAAAACAAAGTTAGATGTGACCTTTCGGAAACAAATCACAGAGAATCACACAACACAAGCAAAAACAGACCCAACCACAACCCCAAAAGACTCTAACTTGGGCTCTGATACCAACTAATGTAACACCCTTGTGGGGATGTCACATTTCTAATGCAATAAAATAAAATTACCCAAGTTCTAAAATGTTTGGTACATAAATAATATGAGTTGTAAAATTTTTCTTTTTATACATAATAACGTTAAATAAAATAACACGGAACATAAAATAAAACAAACCATTAGCACACACCATAATATACATATGATTTTATTTTAAGTTGTACAAATAATTTACATCTACAAATAATTAACAAAGCAATAAAAAGTCAATACAGTACTAAAACATAAAGTGCTCAAGTGCACATCCAAGATTTCTAACCCTCCGAATGATCACTCTCAGATGGATCATCGGATGAGAGAAATCCAGGATGTCTCCCAGCTCTACGGACAGGAGTCTGTGCTATCAACATACTACTGATCTCACTAGGCGCATGGAAAAGTCCTCCCCAATAACGTCTAAGAGTCAGCGGCATCTCAAGATGTAAATACAAAGTAGTAGTAAAAATAGGCTCCCCGTCAAACTCTCCACGCAAGGACACAGTCAGACGCCCCACGTAGACTACTGTTCCTCTATCCTCATGCAGTTGGCAGGCCTTAGAGCCTCCGTGAAATTCAAGTCTCACAAAACCAAGGAATCCGGGCAACGCCATAACCACAAGATCAATCCATATGGTATGGGTGATCTAACGGCTCGCCTTCCTCGAACTGGTCACTCAGTTGTTGCTCCTCAGGGTACTGAATATCAAGAGGCTACTCCTCTTCCTCTTCCTCGAACTCTTTACAGAATATAACAATAATACAGAAACGCATACAAATAAAGAGGTGAGACGACCTACATCATTACCAACATGGCAATAAAGAAAATGAAAATACACACAGATATCACAAATGAATACAGTAATGCATATCATCACATCATACAGAATATATCAAATTAAATAAAATAATTACATGAAAATACAAACCACATAAGCAATGCACACCGACTCAAACTTACTCCATGAAGCTAAAACACAGCATTAGATAGAATGATCCGAAAAAACTTATCAGTACCTCAAGTTGCTCAACCAAACTATCACATAGTCAAACATCGTGTCAATAGCCCACAGTCCAAAACATCGTGTAAGTAGTACACAATCAAATATGTCGTGCACCACAGGCATTGTACTAGATAGTCTCTATAAGATCTTGATTAAGAATAGTACTTGTCGAGATCATTAGTGTGTTGCACGTTACCACGGCCCAGAGGAGCTACCAATTGTCCACATGTGGAATCCTCCGTACACTAACGCCTCCAAGTTCAATAAATGAACCACACTACGCCTATCACACCCACAACGCGATGTAATTCATCTTGTTAGCCAATCGCCAATTCTAACCGAATTGACACAACACTCAATGCATGAATAAGAATCATAATTACATAAATGCCCTCAATAGCACTATAACCTATATTTATGCAAACGCCCTTAGTATCACCATAAACCAAATATAGTATGTCTCCACTTGACAGTACTATTTCTCAATATGTCCGGGTCCACCGCTTTGCCCCGACAGTAAAACTCACTGTTCCTTTTAGTAGCGTAAGAATTTTATCGCATTTTCACAATCTCGTCACCTTTTTCAAAGGTTTTCAAATCGCGTAAATATTTTTTGATGTTTTTAAAATTGCGTAGCGTTTTTAAATCGTTTTCTCAATCGCGTAATATTTTTAAATCGTTTTCTCAATTGTGTAGCTTAAGAATATTTATTTTGAATACACGTAAACTATTTCTAGTATTTTTTAACTACGTAAATATTTTCTCTATGCTATAAATTATATTTTGATCCATTATCCATTATTTGTTCGTTTTTAGTGAATTTCAACAGCATTTTATCAAGAAAATTCATTAAATGTTATTTCCTACGTTTACCGTTACTAATTGCCTCTTTAAAACTATAACCAATATATATTACTTGAAACTTACTAACGTGCTTCAAAACCCTAAGGTGAGCTTATACATTAACATTTTTCAAGTGTTCATTGTATTTCTTATTTATAAAGAATCTTCTAATTTTAGTTTCTAAAACTAAGTTTATTTATTTTGTTCCTCGAAAATTCATTAAAATTGAATTCTTTTGTAGTCAACTACTTAATCTACATTAGAAAATAATTTTGGAAATCCAATATACAAAATGTGACATTTTGGCCGAATTCTACATATCCTTCATAAATGGTCTTTAAATCATTTTCCATCTTCTAAATCATTTTCAAATTCATTAATTTACTTGAGTCAATTAAGTTATTCTTTTAGAAAATGGTTGAGAACATCTTGGTTCTCTTTTTCTTGGTGAAGCCGTGAGCTCCTTTGATGTTCTTTGGAACACTCATGCAATCCTTATATGTTATTCACATCCTACATTAATAATCATACATCTATAAACACATGCAATATATTTTAAAGCTATAAACATACATGCAAACATAATCAATCACAAATAAAGAAAGTATTTAAACAACCAAGTGAATGAATCCTTATAGATTCTTCACCACAAATACAACCACTTTCTCATCACCACACATAGTGGATGAGATCTAATCTCCCTCTTACCTTAAAGGAAGACAAACTCCTTCTACTCTCCTCCTATGGTTTTCGTGTGACCTCCAAGAAAACCCTAACATGCTTAAACAAATTTTAAAGAGTCATAACTATAGGAGAAAAACATAAACCATGGATCAATCATGGCTTAGAACCTAAGAGATCAAGTTAGAAGTAAGAAACAAGAATTTTCACCTTGCAGGAAAAATCTCCAAAGTGATTTTCCAAGCTCAAGATGAATTTTTTTGGAAGAACTCTCAACTAGAGATGTTCTTAAAATGGTGTTTGGATTTGAGAAGTTGGGTTAGATGAAAATTTAGAAGGGTGGAAGTGTTTGTTGATGGTGTTGGCCGAATGGTTTTCAAAGAGTATCAATGGTGATTTTTGTTCTTGGTAGAAAGAGAAGAGAGATTTTTAGAGATAGCAAAATGAAGATGAAAGTGAAAATGGTCTCCAATCTCCTATGCATAGCCGTGAGCTTCACAAAGGAGGTGGCCTCCTTTGTTGACCTTCCAAGACCATTTAACCACCTTAGATGTGATCAAGGGTGGATAACAAAGGCTTTGACTCCAAGTTTGTTTCTAATTGGTGTAGAAAAATCAAGTCACCAAGTGACTAAGCCCTTCTTGAAAGTGCTTGGCCGAATGGCCCTTAGGAACAACAAACTGGGTTTTGGTTCATTTGGTCTCCTAGTTAGGTTTAGGCAAACTTAGTTAGGCTTCTTAGTTATTTAGTTAGTCATTTAGTTAGCTAGGATGAATAACCATCTCCTAAATTCCTCTAGAACCTTCTCTAACTGAAACTTAAATAGATAGCTAACTAGGTTTCCTTCATTTAGTTACTAAACAAGCTTCCTATGCTAACTTAGTTAGGTTTAAGTTAACTTGGTTAAGCTTTTTAGTTTAATCTTAACAAGTCTAACCACTTTTGTGGACTTGATTTCTATTGGTCTAAAATTTTTAAGTCACTATTGTTGACTACATTTCATTGGCTTAGAAATAATCTAGCCAGAAACGTTAACTAGTTCTCTAAACATGGGTCCCACAGACTTTTCCAGGTCCATGGTCATTTTGGAGCAAATTTCTACTATTTTTAAGACTGTAGGTATTGTCAAATAAAATAATATTATAATAATATAAAATTATTTTATTGCACAGTTAAATTCTAAAAAATAAAATATTAATAAACATATCACTCAGAATTGGGTTTAGTAAGATCCCCCAACTCTGAATAATTAAAATAAGATTTCCCTGGCCCGAAAATTATTATTTTCTTGACTCGAAGTAAATCACACAAAACACTCAAATACAATCACGAAAAAATCAAATAAATTTTATAACTTACAGAAAAACACAAAACAGTACATTTAGGACCAAATTGTTAATTATCCAAAAGTTGGGGTGTTACAACTCTCCCCCACTAATAAAAATTTTGTCCCCAAAATTTATCGTAACTCAGAACAGTTGAGGGTATTGCTCCCTCATTTTATCTTCCAGCTCCCAGGTAGCATCTCCTGTTACATCATTCCATATTACCTTTACTAGCTTAATCATCTTTCCTCGAAGCTGCTTCATTCTCCTATCCTCAATCTTAACAGGAAGTGTCTCATACGTCAAATTATCCTTCAGTTGCACTTCATCTGGCTATACAACATGTGTTGGATCTGGGATATATTTCCTCAACTGAGATACATGAAATACATTATGGAGATTGGATAGAAAAGATGGTAAAGCTATCTGGTAGGCTACAGGACCTATCCGACGAATAATGTGATAAGGCCCTATGAATTTAGGAGTGAGTTTTCTGGACTTAATAACCCTTCCAACACCAGTCGTAGGTATTACTCTTATGAATACATGCTCACCTTCCTCAAATTCAAGAGGTCGCCTTCGCTTATTAGCATAGCTCTTTTGTCGGCTCTGAGTTGTCCTCATTTTCTCCTGAATCATTTTCACCTTTTCTGTAGTCTGTTGCACAAGATCTGGCCCAATGGTCATACTCTCCCCATCTTGATACCAACACAAAGGCGTTCGGCATCGTCGTCCATATAGTGCTTCATAGGGTGCCATCCCTATGCTTGAGTGAAAACTATTATTGTATGTGAATTCTATCAGAGACAAGAATTCATCCAAAATCCCTCGTTGTTCCAACACACAAGCACGCAACAAATCTTCCAACGATTGTATTGTTCTCTCCGTTTGACCATCAGTCTGCGGATGATAAGCAGAACTCAAACGCAACTTAGTTCCCATGGCTTCTTGCAAACTTCACTAGAATCTTGACATAAACCTCGGATCTCGATCAGAAACTATACTTGTAGGCACACCTTGAAGTCTAACAACTTCACTAATGTACACCTGGGTTAATCGTTCCAACGAATACTTAATATTGATTGGTAAGAAGTGGGCTGACTTTGTAAGCCTATCAACCTATATAGAATCATGACCCTTCCTCGTTCTTGGCAATCTAGTAACAAAATCCATCGAGATACTATCCCATTTCTATTCTGAAATAGTTAAAGGCTGTAACATACCGGCAGGTCTTTGATGTTCCACCTTCGCCTTTTGACAAACAAGACAAGACACCACACGCTCCGCCACATCTCTCTTCATCCTTGGCCACCAAAACATCCGTTTTAAATCTTGATACATCTTAGTCATTCCCGGATGCATACTTAAATTACTAGTATGAGCTTCATCCAAAATTGCTTTCTTAAAATCGAGATCATCAGGTATACAAATTCTTCCCTCAAATCTTAAGATTCCATCAGTTCCTTCCTCCACCGTTGCCTTATGACCTTGCTTTAAGAATTCCTTTTCATTTTGTAAAAATGAATCCTCATCCTGTTTTTCTCGGACTACTTCCAGCAAGTCATTCAAAATCACCACCTTACTTAGACGTATCTTTCCTGGTACCAATTCCACTAACAACCATAAATCTCTGAACTGGTTAATCAATTCCTCCTCCTTTATCATCATAGTAGAGACACTGATCACCTTTCTACTTAAGGCATCAACTACCACATTAGCCTTTCCTGGATGGTATTGAAGCTGAAAATCATAATCCTTCAAGAACTCTAACCATCGTCTCTGCCTCATGTTTAATTCCTTCTGATCAAACAAGTATTTCAAGCTCTTGTGATTACTAAAGATATTGAACATAGCTCCATACAGAAAATGCCTCCACACTTTCAATGCAAAAACCACAGTGACTAGTTCCAAATCATGTGTTAGATAGTTTCTCTCATGTACCTTCAACTGCCTTGAACCATAAGCCACCACATTCCTATTCTGCATCAACACGCACCCTAACCCCTGGTAAGAAGCGTCACAATACACCTCAAAAGACTTGTTTGGATCCGGCAAAATTAGCACTGGTGCAGTCGTCAATCTCTTCTTCAACTCTTGGAAACTCACTTCATGTTCCTCTGTCTAATCAAAAGCTTGACTCTTCCTAGTGAGCTGCGAAAGTGGTCCAGCTATCTTAGAAAAACCTTCAATAAACCTCCTATAATATCCGGCCATTCCAACAAAACTTCGGACCTCCGTTACTGTCTTAGGTCTTTCCCATTGCAAAATGGTCTCCACCTTCGACGGGTCTACCGCAATACCTTCTTTAGAAATCACGTGTCCTAGAAATTGAACTTCCTCCAACCAAAACTCACACTTGGCTAACTTCGTATATAACTTCTTTTCTTTCAAAATCTTGAGAACTATACTGAGATGTTCAACATGCTCCTCCTTAGTTTGAGAATAGATCAGAATGTCATTGATAATGACAATGACAAATCTGTCTAGATACGGATGAAAAATACTATTCATATAGTCCATGAATATTGCGGGAGCATTCATCACTCCGAATGGCATCACTTGATACTCATAATGCCCGTAACGAGTTCGAAAAGCTGTCTTAGGTACATCATCTACTTTGACACGGATCTGATGATAACTTGATCGCAGATCTATCTTAGAGAAAATAATTGCTCCTTTCAACTGGTCCATCAAATCGTCAATCCTCGGAAGTGGATACTTGTTCTTTATTGTGACCTTGTTCAACTGGTGATAGTCCATACAAAAACGAGAAGTTCTATCCTTTTTCTTGACTAGAAGCACTGGCGCTCCCCACGATGAAACACTCGGTCGCACAAATTGTTTCTCCAATAGTTCCTCTAATTGCTTCTTTAACTCCACCAATTCCGCTGGCGACATCCGATACAGGGCAATCGAGATAGGACCTACTCTTGGTACCAAATCAATGGAAAACTTGATTTCTCTTTCTGGTGGCAAATCGGGTACATCATCAGGAAAACCTTTCGAAAACTTATTAACAACAGCAATAGTGTTCACATCTTTCTCGCTCTTAACCTCTATAGAAGATAGCAACATATAACCTTGAGCTCCGTCTCTCAACAATGACTTGACTTTAACAGCAGTCAAAAATCCAGAACTTTCTTCCTTAGGAAAAACTATGGTTTTGTTTGCACAGTCTATTAGGATATGGTTAGAAGATAACCAATCCATTCCTAATATTACATCTATCTCAACCAGAGGTAAACAAATTAAATTGACCAAAAACACACGATCATTTATGGTGATAGGACAGTTCAAACATATTTTGGATGTAACAACAGGCTTGGCAGTTGGTGTAGAAACAATCAATTGAAAACTCAGAGAAGACACAGGCAGTTTCAACTGATCTACATAATCATATGCAATAAATGAATATGTTGCACCCGAATCATATAGCACAGTCAGAAGATTACCTTCAATGACACCTTCCCCTTGAATGAGATCTTTAGACTGAGAAGCTTCAGCTCCAGTCATCGTACATACTCGCCCTCTAGATCGCGACTGAGTAGCACGAACATTACTCATAGTAGGCTTCCTTTTCGGCTAAGTGTAATCCCTAGAAACATGTCCAGGCTTTCTACAATTGAAACAAATTGTTCCTCTGATCGAACAATCCCTAGATAAGTGTCCACTCTTTCCACACTTAAAACATCCTGGTGTAAACGCCATATTCGGGCCAGCTCTGTTACCACTAGAACTTCCCCCAACAGATGAACGTTGAAGTTGACTTCCTGGTGGTCTCGAATAAGGCTTGTGCTGAAACCGATTATTATTTCTATTACCGCCTGTTTGGAACCTAGTCGGTCCAAAGTTGCGATTTCTGGGATCTCGTGACGACTCTAACTCCTCTAGTCGTCGACACGTATCCATCAATGCAGGAAACTGAGAATCACACAACACAAGCAAAAACAGACCCAACCATAACCCCAAAAGACTCTAACTTGGACTCTGATACCAACTAATGTAACACCCTTGTGGGGATGTCACATTTCTGATGCAATAAAATAAATTACCCAAGTTCTAAAACGTTTGGTACATAAATAATATGAGTTGTAAAATTTTTCTTTTTATACATAATAACGTTAAATAAAATAACACGGAACATAAAATAAAACAAATCATTAGCACACACCATAATATACATATGATTTTGTTTTAAGTTGTAAAAATAATTTATATCTACAAATAATTAACAAAGCAATAAAAAGTCAATACAGTACTAAAACATAAAGTGCCCAAGTGCACATCCAAGATTTCTAACCCTCCGAAGGATCACTCTTGGATGGATAATCGGATGAGAGAAATCCAAGATGTCTCGCAGCTCTACAGATAGGAGTCTGTGCTGTCGACACACTATTAATCTCACTAGGCACATGGAAAAGTCCTCCCTAATAACGCCTAAGAGTCAGCAGCATCGCAAGATGTAAATACAAAGTTGTAGTAAAAATAGGCTCCCCGTCAAACTCTCCATGCAGGAACACAGTCAGATGCCCCATGTAGACTAACGATCCTCTATCCTCACGCAGTTGCCAGGCCTCAGAGCCTCCGTGAAACTCAAGTCTCACAAAACCAAGGAATTTGGGCAATGCCATAACCACAAGATCAATCCAGATGGTATAGGTGATCCAACGGCTCGCCTTCCTCGAACTGGTCGCTCGGTTGTTGCTCCTCAGGGTACTGAATATCAAGAGGCTACTCCTCTTCCTCTTCCTCGAACTCTTTACAGAATATAACAATAATACAGAAACGCATACAAATAAAGAGGTGAGACGACCTACATCATTACTAACATGGCAATAAAGAAAATGAAAATACACACAGATATCACAAATGAATACAGTAATGCATATCATCACATCATACAGAATATATCAAATTAAATAAAATAATTACATGAAAATACAGACCATATATGCAATGTACACCGACTCAAACTTACTCCATGGAGCTAAAACACAGCATTAGAGAGAATGATCCGGAAAAACTTATCAGTACCTCAGGCTGCCCAACTAAACTATCACACCGTCAAACGTCGTGTCAATAGCTCACAGTCTAAAACATCATGTAAGTAGTACACAGTCAAATACGTCGTGCACCACAGGCATTGTACTAGATAGTCTGCACAAGATCTTGATTAAGAATAGTGCTTCTCGAGATAATTAGTATGTTGCCTATTACGACGGCCTAGAGGAGCTACCAATTGTCCACATGTGGAATCCTCCCACACTAATGCCTCCAAGTTTAATAAATGAACCACACTACGCCTATCACACCCACAACGCGGTGTAATTCATCTCATCAGCTAATCGCCAATTCCAACCGAATTGACACAACACTCAATGCATGAATAAGAATCATAATTACATAAATACCCTCAATAGCATTATAATGCCCTCAATAGCACTATAACCTATATTTACGCAAACACCCTTAGTATCACCATAAACCAAAGATAGTATGTCTCCACTTGACAGTACTATTTCTCAACATGTCTGGGTCCACCACTTTGGCCCGACAGTAAAACTCATTGTTCCTTTTAGTAGCATAAGAATTTTATCGCATTTTCACAATCTCGTCTCCTTTTTTAAACATTTTCAAATCGCGTAAATATTTTTTGACGTTTTTAAAATCGCATAGAGTTTTTAAATCGTTTTCTCAATCGCGTAAGATTTTTAAATCGTTTTCTCAATCGCGTAAGATTTCTAAATCGTTTTCTCAATTGCGTAGCTTAAGAATATTTATTTTGAATATGCGTAAACTATTTCTAGTATTTTTCAACTACGTAAATATTTTCTCTATGTTATAAATTATATTTTGATCCTTTATCCATTATTTGTTCGTTTTTAGTGAATTTCAACAGCATTTTATCTAGAAAATTCATTAAATGTTATTTCTTACGTTTATCTTTAATAATTGCCTATTTAAAACTATAAACAATCTATATTACTTGAAACTTACTAACGTGCTTCAAAACCCTAAGGTGAGCTTATACATTAACATTTTTCAAGTGTTCATTGTATTTCTTATTTATAAAGAATCTTCTAATTTTAGTTTCTAAAACTAAGTTTATTTATTTTGTTCCTCGAAAATTCATTGAAATTGAATTCTTTTGTAGTCAACTACTTAATCTACATTAGAAAATAATTTTGGAAATCCAATATACAAAATGTGACATTTTGGTCGAATTTTACATATCCTTCACATAAGGTCTTTAAATCATTTTCCATCTTCTAAATCATTTTCAAATTCATTAATTTACTTGAGTCAATTAAGTTATTCTTTTAGAAAATGGTTGAGAACATCTTGGTTCTCTTTTTTTTGGTGAAGCCGTGAGCTCCTTTGGTGTTCTTTGGAACACTCATGCAATCCTTACATGTTATTCACATCCTACATTAATAATCATACATCTATAAACACATGCAATATATTTTAAATCTATAAACATACATGTAAACATAATCAATCACAAATAAAGAAAGCATTTAAACAACCAAGTGAATGAATCCTTATGGATTCTTCACCACAAATACAACCACTTTCTCATCACCACATATGGTTGATGAGATCTAATCTCCCTCTTACCTTAAAGGAAGACAAACTCCTTCTACTCTCCTCCTATGGTTTTCGTGTGACCTCCAAGAGAAACCTAACATGCTTAAACAAATTTTAAAGAGTCATAACTATAGGAGAAAAACATAAACCATGGATCAATCATGGCTTAGAACCTAAGAGATCAAGTTAGAAGTAAGAAACAAGAATTTTCCCCTTGCAGGAAAAATCTCCAAAGTGATTTTCCAAGCTCAAGATGAATTTTTTTGGAAGAACTCTCAACTAGAGATGTTCTTAAAATGGTGTTTGGATTTGAGAAGTTGGGTTAGATGAAAATTTAGAAGGGTGGAAGTGTTTGTTGATGGTGTTGGCCGAATGGTTCCCAAAGTGTAACAATGGTGATTTTTGTTCTTGGTAGAAAGAGAAGAGAGATTTTTAGAGATAGCAAAATGAAGATGAAAGTGAAAATGGTCTCCAATCTCCTATGCATAGTCGTGAGCTTCACAAAGGAGGTGGCCTCCTTTGTTGACCTTCCAAGACCACTTAACCACCTTAGATGTGATCAAGGGTGGATAACAAAGGCTTTGGCTCCAAGCTTATTTCTAATTGGTGTAGAAAAACCAAGTCACCAAGTGACTAAGCCCTTCTAGAAGGTGCTTGGCCGAATGGCCCTTAGGAACAACAAACTAGGTTTTGGTTCATTTGGTCTCCTAGTTAGGTTTAGGCAAACTTAGTTAGGCTTCTTAGTTATTTAGTTAGTCATTTAGTTAGCTAGGATGACTAACCATCTCCTAGATTCCTCTAGAACCTTCTCTAACTAAAACCTAAATAGATAGCTAACTAGGTTTCCTTCATTTAGTTACTAAACAAGCTTCCTATGCTAACTTAGTTAGGTTTAAGTTAACTTGGTTAAGCTTTTTAGTTTAATCTTAACAAGTCCAACCACTTTTGTGGACTTGATTTCTATTGGTCTAAAATTTTTAAGCCACTATTGTTGACTACATTTCATTGGCTTAGAAATAATCTTGCCAGAAACGTTAACTAGTTCTCTAAACGTGAGTCCCACAGACTTTTCCGGGTCCATGGTCTTTTTGGAGCAGATTTCTACTGTTTTCGAGACAGTAGGTACTGTCAAATAAAATAATATTATAATAATATAATATTATTTTATTGCATAGTTACATTCTAAAAATTAAAAGATTAATAAACATATCACTCGGAATTGGGTTTAGTAAGATCCCTCAACTCCGAATAGTTAAAATAAGATTTCTCCGGCCAAAAAATTATTATTTTCTTGACTCTGAGTAAATCACACAAAACACTCAAATACAATCATGAAACAGTCAAATAAATTTTATAACTTACAGAAAAACACAAAACAGTACATTTAGGACAAAATTATCATTTATCCAAAAGTTGGGGTGTTACAGATTGGCTTTGAAGAATCTCGATAAACCGATATCAGGAACCAGGATGCCAAATCTTCTGCAACCTTTCATGAAGGAGATCATTCCACCGAAGTCTTAGCTGGTCTCACGATTCTCCCAAGGCACTTCAAAGCACGGAGCAACTTCAATAGTCCTTCTTGCTTACCTGAGGGCTTGTTCAGGGTGAAACAACCATTACATCCCCGGGCAAGAACAAGGAGAGTGAACACCCCAGCTCCGAAGAACCCCGTCCAACATAGTAGGCGACTCAAGCCTCCCCAACAGCGACAAATATCAAATAAGCAACCAGGGTAGGTTGGGAAAGTAAGCCGCCCTCTGTAATTACGCTGGGAAAATAAATCGCCCTTTAAAAGGGATATTTGTGGAGTGGCAAAACAACTTCAAGCATTTTGGAAAAAGCAGGAATATGGCTCTTGCAGTGGGCAGAACCCTCTTAGGACATGAACAAAATACAAAGAGAACCATGAAGAAAAAATCACTCAAAGTACGGTTACAAAGCAAAAGGAATGCAACAAAGAAGTGCCAACTTCAGATGGAAACACTTTCCTTTTTATAGGAAAAGCAAGGCATTTCGATTGGACCCAAGAGCAATGTACCAATTGCGTAAGGTAAGATGCCCTTAAATGCTCCTCGATTCTGATTGGGCGAAGGGGAAGCATGTTATTGGGAACAATCAAGAAACTAATGGGTCTTTAATGCCCAATAAAGTTAGAACAAGTAGTTTCCCAAGGAAACTCAGCATTCCTGCAAAGCACGAAAAAAAGACAAAAGACCCTGTAGAACCATGCACAGAGGCAAGGCGTACCCCAAATGACGGGATGACGGTATATGCCAACCCCGGGGGTACTTCCCAGACAATGGATGTTGGCCTCTACGGATTCCCACAACGCAACGGATCCCCCGTCCTCAGTCTAAATATCTTGACACTTAATTGTCCCACTTAAGCACCAAGCTGGGGCAACTATTATGGACCGTGGTCTGGGATATCTGTAACACCCCAATTTTTGATAAATTACAGTAACGACTAAATTGTACTGTTTTGTGATTTCTGTGTGCTGTAAATTTATTTTAACTATTCTGTGAATGTTTTTGATCTTTGTGTATGAATTACTCCGAGTTAGAAAAATAATAATTTTCCCAAGCCGGATGAATTTTTGAACTGTTCACGTGGGGTCGGGGGATCTTACTAAATCTGAAACTAGAAACAGTATTCGAAAATCTTTGTTGTTTGAAAATTTATCTAGATACGCGTTATTATAGAACCACAGTAAAAATTTAATTTTTACCGCAGTAAATTTCAAATAGTAAAAAAAATAGTTTTTACTGTAGTAATTTTGTCAATTCAAAATTAACTACCGGTTAAAATCTACGTAGAGAAATAGACGTAGGTAAAATCATAAATCTATTTACCTTAGGTAAATTATAAATCTATTCACCTTAAGTTAAAGTTATAAACCTATTTACATTAGCATAAAGTTATAAATTTATTTATCGTTGGTTAAAGTTATAAAAAATTTATTCACCCTAGGTTAAAGTCATAAATCTATTTACCTTAGGTTAAGGTTATAAATCTACTTACCATAGGTGAAATCATAAACCTAATTACCTAGCCCTAGTAATTAAGTTTTCTATTTTCCTAGATTCTATAATCATGTTAGTGGACCTAGTATGTTTAATTTAGAAATCCAAAGTGGTAAAACACTTTGACCCACCTACAACTCATGCACTTCATTATAACATGAAATGGAATTCTTTTGTTGGTGAATTCCACCAAGGCCACACGACCATGTCTCTCAAAGAAGGCAAATGATACTTCAAATAATGCATAATAATGCATTCTATCATTCATGATCACTTGTAGTCTAGTCATCCTTCAACTACCTTGTCTCCCACTCAAATATTCAATGAATTTCCATCCATTCACTCCATGTAACTCCAAGGCAATGCACATGATTTTTAGGCTATCATTTTGATTCCATCACACTTAATCATATACTTTAGTGAGCTAGCATGCACCATAATTGTCTCCTGAGTGCTCCACCAAGCAATTATCACAAATCATTCCACCCACTCCTCCAATGCACCACATGGCTATATATAGTGTAGGAGACCTCTCCACTTCATTTTCCATCACTCCTATCTATTCTCTCCATTCTCTTTCTTCAAGAACACAAGAACACAAAGAAGAACTTCATCTTTTCTCCATTTCTTGAGCTATTTGGCCACCACTCCCAAATCACACTTCCACTCTTCAATAATTTTATCCAACCTCATTTCCTAAAGCTAAACATCATTCCAAACATCTTTCATGTTGTGAGTTTCTTCAAAATCAACCATCTTGAGCTTGGAAATCAAGGTTGAAATTTCTACCCTATTAGGTAAAATTCTTGTTTCCTATTTCTAAATTTGTTTTTAAATTTCTAAGCCATGTTTAATCCATGGTTATTCTTTCTTAAGCTTAGTTTTGTATTTTGTAAATTATTTAAGCTTGATAGGTATTTTCTTGAAGCCACACAAAATTCTTTAAGGAAGCTTTTAAGAAGGATAGTCTTCAAGAGGTAAGAGGGAGATTTAATCTCATCAACTATTTTGGTAGTATGAAAATGGATTGTGTGTGAAGAATCCATGAGGATTCATTTACTTGATTGTTTATGGTTTGATTGATTTTGATGTATGTGTTTTCAAATGCTTGATTTGTTGAAGACATAGTAAATTTCGATCACATGCCATTCAGTATAGTTTTAATCTAAAATTATTTTTTTAAGTATAGATTTTAGAGGAGTAAGTAACAAATAATTGGATTAAAGATTTTTGCAAAGGAAAATGAGATAGGAAATGATTATATATTTGGTTATGGAAAATAAATTAATTTTGGGCCAACAAGTCAAGAATTGATGTTTAGATAAAAAAAAATTCTTAAAGGTAGTTTTAAAAGATTTATTTAATAAGAACTCAATTTAGTAATTTTTACTATGATGGAGAATACGTTTTAAAATTGATTTAGAGCTCTAAGTATTTTATTAAAAAGGATTCTTAATTTCAGAAAGTTTCAAAAATTAATTTAGAACGTCAAGAAATATTTTATACGGTGAAAAATAGTAGAAATACTTTACGCGTATTTAAAATGGTGATATTTAAATTATGCGATTGATAAAATGATTTAAAAATGTTACACGGTTGATAAAATGATTTAAAAATGTTACGCAATTTAGAAAATGGTTTTAAAAAACATAGGAAAATACCTATGCTATTTGAAAATGTTGAAAAATTTTTACGTGATTGAGAAAACGTGGGAAAATACCTACGCAATTTGAAAACGTTGGAAAATAATTATGAGATTGTGAAAATGGGGTAAAATATTTACGCGATTGAAACAGCGGTATATTGTCGGGTTGGACCCAGTTATATTGAAAAGTGGTACTGCCGAGTTATGGCACTTGACCATGTGATTTGATAATATTATGATATATGTGAATTTTTTTAAGTCTTGCACCATGCATTGAGGTATATGTTGTTTTTGGTGTCATTGACGAGTTATACCTAAGAGGATGAATTACACCCTTATTTGGGTGTGATAGGCATAGTGTTGTTCATTTATCGAACTTGGAGGCATTGGTGTGCGGAAATTCCACATGTGGACAGTTGGTAGCTCCTCTGGGTCATGGTACCGGACATGACACACTAATGATCTCGACAAAGCACTATTCTTAATCACGGTCTTGTTGGGGACAGTCTTGTAGAATGTCTATAGTACACGATGAGTTTGACTATGTACTGTGCGAGCCACGACGAATTTTTGACCTGTAGCACGTGGCCGCGACAAATGTACCGAGTTTGACAGAGGTGTTCTTAGGGATCATTCCCTCTGATTGGTTGTGTTTAGCTCCATGGAGTAGGTTTGTGTCATGTACATGCGCCTTATGAGTCTATTTTTATTCTGTATATATTCTGTGAAATATTATATATGTTGTGATAACATGTTTTGATGATATATTTGTTTGTATTATCATTTTCTATACTGCCTGATGGTAATGATGACAGATTGTCTCACCTTTTTGTATATATTTTTGTGTTATTATTATTATGTACGGTAAAGATGGTGAAGAGGACCAACCTCTTAATTTTTCGTGACAGAAGCAGCAATCCGAGGACCAGCACAAAGGAGGCGAGCCGTTGGATCATCCTTATTGGTTGGCTTGATTGTTTTGTTTTGGTTATGTCTGTACTTTATTTTTTTTGGGTTTTCTCAGTTTGTTGGATTTAGGCAAGTCTATTATCTACTCTTTTGTGTCAAATGGTTTATGATTTAATTTTTATTTTTTTTAATTTTAAAACAAAACCATATGGATATTATGGTATGTATGTAATAATGTATTTTATTTCATGTTCTGTTTTTATTTTATTTAGTAATGTTTTCTGCAAGAAGAAATGACCATAGGACGAAGGTTGAAACAATAATGGAAGATGATTGGATTTGTATAGGATGATTATTGATCTTCTTATAATACACAACTAAAATTTTACAACTCGTGTTTTATATATTAACAAACGATTTATAACTTAGGAAGGTTTTTATTTTAATTTTGTTGTAAATGTGATGCCCTACATCGGGGTGTTATAATATCGTCCCTCAAGGTCAAACCCGGCATATATACCACTAAGCTCCGGAGTATGCACCCCAGCAGGATGTCCGTACATAGGTACTAGTCGTATCCCCCAAACAACACTCCATAGGTCTGCGCATAGCCTGATTACTGCCAATGGTGACCTTACAGTGTGGGGACCATGACTACCTGCTATAGTGGTTAGCCACTAACTTGACAGGCCCGAGATTCCAGGGATCTGTCTGGACGATCGTGGGGAGGAGGCACCCCCCCAACCAGGCCACGATCTCCACGTGCCTGCACTCTACGACGAATGCTCAAGGATGCTGCATATACACTATAAGTATCAAGATATATCATTTTAACAAGGTAACTGTAATTTATACAGTGTATGCCCTCTTTGTGCATCACCTAACTTGAGCGTTGGAGTCCCTTTGCATGTATCCAACCCCTCTGTTCAAGATTCACGGTGGTTGCAGCCGCACGAGGAGGAGGAAACCACCATACACATGTCTCTTCAGACACCCTCTGAATCCACTTCAGAACAACTATGTTGGCTTTTGGAACTTTGACTTGTTTTGATCATTATTCTCTGTTGTTCATATTGTGGAAGAAAGGCTTATGGTTAGTCATTCTTGAATATGCTATGGTCTGTAATTCTTGAACATGTTGTGCTTTTACTTTCATTTTTTTGATATTACTCTCATTAGCAGCAATTTCTCTATGTTAGACATGAAAGTTTTCATTATAGTATGATGGCAAATTTGGAGTATGTTGTATATCAAGCTAGTTGTATTATGGATAAGTTCAGGGTCGTATCAGATTATCTTGCTCAAGCTAAGCACATTGGAATTGGTTGAGTTTCTTCTATTTATGTTCAAAATCATATCACTGAGATTGAAAGAGATACTTGGGCAATGTGCAAGATTCTTTGATTTTGTGAGACCAACACCGATCATAATGGCTATTGTTATATTTCTCTTGGCATTTCTTGGATTTACTTCTCATGTCTCAGACGGATCCATGTTATCAGTATCTTGATAATAGATGACGTGTCTTCTTCTCCACATTTATCTGATGAGTAATCTCTCCAAAAAGATGGGTGAGTACTTTCTCTAGAGGGACAAACGAACTGAAAATTTTGAAAATTAAGCTAGTGGCAAGCTCCAACTACATCACACCCAAGCAATTTACAAGCATATGAGGATCAAGTAATCACAACTCTTCAAGCTCAATCGCTTAGAGACTTCCGAGTTTTGAGTTAAGGGGTTGTGAACTGTACTGAGACATTTGGGTCTCTCATCCCTCAGGCTAGATCCAACTCACTATCTTAGACCTTAGATCTTCTTTGGGGACTCACCCCCTATATAAGCACACATTTGGAGGTACGTCAGGTGAATTCACTTTCTCTGCCTTTACTCTTACTTCCTTTTTAGTTGTAACACTGAGTTAAGGGTCAGAGTATCTTTGCAGGTACCCAATCTTACCTCTAACAGACAAATTGCCATGAGCGCAAAACTCATCGACGTGATTAGGCTGTCTCAAGGCCACCCGCTTAGAATCCATTTATGACCCACTACTATATAAAACCGTGAGATTAACATCTCGTCTTTTGGTTCAAAGTGTCATAAGCTTTTTTATTTTTACGAAGATATGTATATATATATTTTTCATATTAAATTAGTGTTACGGCATCTAAAATACAAATTATATCTTAGAATCCACTTATTACCCACTACTATATAAAAGCATGAGATTAACATCTCTTGTCTTTTACATCAAAGTGTCATAATCTTCTTTTTTCTGTTCGAAGATATTTTTTTTTTTCACATTAAATTAGTGTTACCGTATCACTTGAGCGTAGTTGAAATGATTGGATTAAGAAATTTTTGAGTAAAGATATTGAATTTGAACCATTCTAATTATTTAAAAAACAAAAGTAGTGCAACTTATATTTATCCTGCAAAAGAACAAAGCAAATTAAAATTATGCACCGCGTGTGATATATGTTTTGTATTCACAGCCCACACTATAGAACCGAATCAAAATCAAAACTGAAAGCTCGTTACAGTGGGCAGGGCATACACATTTCTAATCATTAAAAAGAAAGACCAACTTCAATTCGTACTTAACATATATAACTAATTATTACATTACATTTCATACAAAATCCCTGTTTTGATTCATGTCCATCTTTCCCTTCCCACTTGTGAACACAATATCAAGGTTGTAAAGGACAGGAACCATAGTGAGAGAGCACAGGAACACCAACACAGGGCCAAAGATCCAAAGCAACAGAGGAAGTCCTGCATAGAAGAGCCTGTTTCCCACGGTGTTCAAAATAAAGCCTTTCTCTAAGATTTCATTTATATATTCTGGGGTCACCAAGGACATGGGGTCCTGAGGGGTGTTGATTAGGATGTTCACTTGGTTTATGAACCTTATGGACAGAGAGTGGCAGAAGAATGAGAAGAGGAAGATAATGAGCAGAGTGACATATTTGAGTGCTACCATGAACTCCCCATGAGCCCCATAAACTGTGTCGTTGAGTGGTTTCTTCACACTGTAGGTGCTGCTTATGACTGCTGCTAGGCCTGAGCAGAGGAGGATGGAGGTTGTGGCCATTAGGGTCGCGCCCATGATTGTGTTCCTGAGTGATTGAACAGCAAGGATGTTTTTCTTGTCATTGTCCTGCCATAATCAACACAACTCAATTACCTTATCAGTTTATTATGTGCGCTTTTTTTTTCCAATGAAACTACTTTGGCTCACAAATTCATAAACCACAAAAACTATTGGAAGCCAACATGTCAGTACAACATGATGAAAAGTAGAAACCATTATTGTTCATGCGGTGAGCTTGGTTGCCATCAAGGACATCGCCTATTTACAGATACGAATGATGGAAGGACACGTTGAATGTTCTTATTGGGGATATGACAGATTTTGTTTTAGTAAATGGGATAAGATATGAGATATTTGTAAAGAGTCTAGAGTGCCACATAAAAGAGCTAATCTTTTTCTTCCTATCCTGGGACACTGTTTTGATTGGAAATTGGAATATATATTAAGGAATCAGAAGAATTATAGGAAACACCAAATGTTAGTCATAACGCACTAAACTAGAATAATGAGGAAATGTGGGGTTCGAAGATGTACTGATATGGGATATGGCATTGGTACGGATTAATGTGGACAAAATTTAAAGGAACCGTTTCATTTCAGAAAGAAATTTAAATTAAGGAACTGTTTATAAGCACTTGCAGCACAATTATTAGATTTTCTCTTTAAATATATTATCATTAATATGTGGATTTGCACATGCACATTATCTAGGTCTAGCTAGAAAGCACTTGGATTGGAATTCACCTAATTATACCATATAGAAAGAACATTCCATCTTTCTTTGTTTGTGTCTAGTAATTAAAATGGCATTTTATCTAATAGGAACAAGAATAAATTAAGAAAAGCTAAGTGGGAACTGGGAAGGAATATAGAACATGCAATATCCTATTGTGAAGATAACTCTCACTTTTAATTAATTACTCCATTTCCTTCTTATTCTCCTAGGAAATGCTATATGATAAAAATTCCAACACCAGGTTACACAAAAATAATGTCCCTTAAGTGCTAAAAAGAGAAGACAGAATTATATAAACAGCTAGTTTTATATTATAAACTATTCTCCAACCTTCACCTGTAATTTAAATCCTAACCTTTTTTTATGACAATTATGAATCAATTATTTAGAACTAACACGGAAGTTGGAACATGCATCAAGACTAAATGTTCAAAAAATGAAAGATACGCACCTTCATCATGGCATTAACCCAATTCCGACGGCCACTGGCATTGATGCCAATGATGGTTGTGTGTGGCTGAGTTCGAACCTTATGCCACAGCCAGAAATGGTAACCAATGCTTATTAGAAATCCCAAGGGCACCAATATCACATCCAAATAAAACTTCCTCCATTCCATCTCTGCGTTTGAGAGCCGATCTGCAAGCTAGGTAGATTGTTACTTGCTCTTCCTCTTGTGCTCTTTTTGGCAAAAGCAATTTCAGTTCAAAATTAATGTCACTCTTTTCTTCTCTATGGGCAAACGGCGATATATATGCACATCACGAAAGAATGTGTGTGGACTCCTTTCGAATGCGTGGCTCGGTCTGCTATTAAAGTTAACAATAAAATAAAAAAAAGACCCTTACTTTTTCACAAAATTACAAGCCTTACACTGATTTTGTATGTGGGAGTGGATGACTTTTTTCCACCTTTTGTCATCTGCTTTTTCCTCCAATTAGTTCAACTTTAAGTTTCGTCTGGTACCAGGCATATTTCAACATTCTAAGAAATAATATTAAGTTGAGGTTGAATAATTTACGCACAGGTCCATTATATAGTATAAGTTGTTATTTACCCTTTTGTTTACCTATAAAGATTTCACAACTTTGACTAGCTTATATGGAAATTCTTGAAATCAAAATATTTCTAAAGTATCAAAGTCAGACTCTTCGAAGTATTGCAATGATAAGAAACATGAAAGTGAAGAATATACTATATATTGTAGGAAAAGATTATGATAACTAGGGCTTTTTTATCAAACGGTCACTAATGGTAAAAAAATTTATTAAAATGTCATTTTTTTAAATAATTTACTAAAATATCATATTTTCAAAATTATTTCCCAAACTGTCACACTTTGATCTTACGTGGCATTTTTTATTTTTCTCTGGGCCACGTAGGATGCGCCAAAGAGCTTGGCGCATCCAACGTGGATGCGTCAGGACACATGGCGCAATCTACGTGGATGTGTCAGGCTCTTTAGCGCATCCTACGTGGATGCGCCAAGCTCTTTGACGCATCCTACGTTGCCTAGGACACTGAATACGTCATAGTATTTGGCGTATTCTGCACAGATACGTCAACCTTGTTGACTTAACCAAGCTATATACATTCCCCATCCCCCTCCATCCGTGTCATTCATCCTATTTTTTCAAAATCCACTCTCTCTTTACAAATTCTCTCTCTCTAAACTCTCTCAGCTCTCAATTGTTGCTAGAAGTGGTGTCTTCTTCATTCAGATATTATTCCTTGTATGTAAGTATTGATTTTAATATTTGAATATTTGTTTGTTATAATTTGTTAGCTATGTAATAATGTTAATTATATGTTTATGTTATTTTATACGTATTTAATGATTTTACAATTATTTTTTTTTGCTTGACTGATTAATAATATAATTAATATGATAAGTAGTGTCAATTGTATGAATTAATTGTACGTAGAATAAAAGTATGATTTTTTTTCTTGAGTACTTAACATGTTTTAATTAACTAAATGTAGTTTAATTCAAATTAGTAGGGTTTAGGAAATTATTTGTACGTAAAATAATTGACACGCATGTGTGTTGAACTGTTATTCTTCAGAAGTGAGATTGAAATGACAAAGCCCCTTAATGTGCTCATTTACTTCAATGGGACAATGTATGATGGTGAAGAGGGTCTCATGTATCAAGGTCCTCCTCCCAGGCCTATTGTGATCACAGCCGATATGACTTTGGATGGATTAAAAAATAAGATTCATTCAAAGTTGAGGCTCCAAGCAAGTGTATATGTATCAAAGGTTGTCTATCGATGTCCACAATGCTACAATCCATGGAGATGGATAGGTTTAGGGTTAGAAGACGATGATGATGTAAAATACATGATAGATTGTTTCTCTCAAACTCCGAACATGGCCTCGATGGAGTTGTATGTTGAGGCAAAAACAAGGGGGCATGAAGAGCTTGTTGAAGCTCCTGGTCAAATAGAATCTCAAGTTGGTCCTTCTAATCCAGTTGAGTCATGCAGTATGATTGTTATTGGTGGTGTAACGATTGAAACTGATAACCCACTTGTAAGAGATGTAGTGTGGGAAACAAGTGAAGATGAAGAACAGATAGCTGAGGCTAATGATTCAGATACTGACATAGAGGCAGAAAACTTTGATGTTGAAGAAAATTTAGAAGAAGACGACCCTCCATTGTTGGTTGCCCCTGAATCCATGATTGTGCCTTCAGGCCCTGAATCTGTGTTTGTGCCACCATGCTCTCAATTCTCTCAGATCAATTGGGATGCATTGGAGAATCCTGATAACTTTCCTGAATTAGATCGTCGTGGGACTTGGAGTATAAATGATGAATTATATCATGATTTGCAGTTTCCATCAAAAGATGTCGTGAAGTCAACCCTCAAACATTATGCGATCTGCAGGCATCAGGAGTACAAGATTGAAGATTCTGATTCACGAAGACTAACTGGTAAGTGTCCTAGATTTGATGAAGGTTATAATTGGAGAGTTAGGGCCATATAAAGCAAGAGGTCAAACGTGTGGCAGATTACAAAATATAATTGACCACACACATGTGTGAACACAATTGTGTCATTAGATCACCGCAAGTTGGACTTCCGTATGATCTGTTCTTACATTTTGGAGATGGTTAGATCAAGACCCAATGCACTTGTATGCTTAATTGTTGAGAGGATTCGAAACCAGTTTAGTTACCAAGTTTCATATCGGAAAGCTTGGAAGGCAAAACAATTGGCCATTGTGAAGGTTTTTAGGGATTGGGACAAATCTTATGAAGTGTTGCTTAGATGGCTAGCGGCCATGAGAAGAGACATGGAAGGCACAGTGGTGGAGTTGCAAGATGAGGAATGTTTTGTGCATAACTGACTTGATCGGTCAAAAAGAATGTTTTCTCGGTTATTCTGGACATTTAGACCATGTGTTGCTGGCTTTCGTTATTGCAAGCCCATTATTCAGGTCGATGCTACTCATTTGTATGGAAAATACCGTCATAAGTTGCTAATTGCAACAACCCAAGATGGAGATAGAAAACCTCTGCCAATTGCATTTGTCATTGTGGAAGGGGAGACAAAGGATGCCTGGAGTTAGTTCCTATCCCACATTCAGGAACATGTCACACAACAAGAGGGTCTGTGCTTGATATCTGATCGACATAAAGGTATCATACATTCAGTGGATAATCCACATCTTGGATAGCAACCGCCGAATGCGTATCATGTCTTTTGTATATGACACATTGATTCAAATTTTAACTCTAGGTTCCAGAATAAGGAGCTGAAAAGATATTTAATCAACACAGGTACTCAAAATTTTTACTTGTATTCTAATTTATTATACTAATATTGGTTCCTAATACCAACTCAATCCATGTCTTGCATCAGGGTATAAACCTATTGCAATGAAATTCAATGCTAGGCTGGAGAAGTTGACAGCCACTACCGAGATGGCAAATTGGATCAATGTAATTCCAAAGGAAAAATGGAGTTTGGCGTATGATGGTGGCCGCAGATTCGGTCATATGACTATTAATTTGTCAGAGTGCATCAATGGAGTGTTGAAGGGTAGTAGAAATCTACCTATAACTGCATTAGTTCAGTTAACACATACTAAATTAGTAGAATACTTTGTCAACCGGAAAGATGAGGCGAATGAGAAACTTGTTACTGGGCAGGAATGGAGTGATGATTTATTGAAGCATTGGAGAATGAACATGGCAAAGGCGAGCTCACACCAAGTTCGTCGGTACGACATGCAAAACACCAAGTTCATGGTTGAAGAGGCCTTTAATCCTGTGACACAACAAGGTGGACTTTCTTATACTTTAAACCTGCGAGAAGGCCGATGTGACTGTGGGGTGTTTCAAGCATTGCATTCTCCATGCTCTCATGTAATTGCTGCGTGTGCTTCTGTGTCACTTGACTCATATAGACAGGAAAGCATTTACAGAGCTTACGAGTTTGAATTTGAACCAGTTCGAGCTGAACCATGGTGGCCTGCAGGGCCTGACATCACTTTGGTGTCTGATCGTGCATTGCTTAGATCAAAAGGTCGACCAAATTAACCCGACTCAGGAATAAGATGGATTGGCACGAAGTAGGACCGACACAAACGTGTAGAAGATGCCATCAACCTGGACATAATTCTCGCACCTATCGTGCCGGTGAATCGAGCTCCTTTAGGGATGATGGAGAAGGGCCATGTAGTTGATCTAGGACATATTTTGGTAGTTAGAGATTCTTGTATTAGCCAACCATAAACGTGTATTTTGGTTAAATATAATTTATGTATTAATCTATTATGATGGTGCATTCGAGTACTATTAATATATGTTAGTTGATTATGTGCATTACTTTTAATTGTGCCTTATTATTTTCTGCAGTCAGTAACAAATATCATATATTACTTTTCATATTGTCACACTAATCCTTGTTATTTTTTGGCATACAAAGTAATAGATGGCTTTCCATGTAAACCCAGGCCCAGAGAATGGATCAGTATTGGAGTTGTAGGAGTACCATGTGTCTCAGCACGTTTGGCAGGGACATGAGGATCGACATTTGCATGTCAGACATGCTCAGAAAACAAAACATATGGACCCACTTGCACGCATTCTTCCATATCTAGAACCCTATTGACGACGCTGCTATTATATCAGGTCTTCCTATTGACGACGCTGCTATTACTGGCCTTACCCATCGTAGTGATTGGCTCGTTCTGTGTAGAACCCTATTGGGTCTTGATGACATAGAGAACCTCATATCCGGCAGACGTATTGATATGACATATCTGTGGTAGCCAGTTGTTACAGAGTTAGCTGCCGATGTTTCTGACGAGGTCGTGCAGCAGCGTGCACGACATTACATACTTAAAGTGATTGGGGGTTTCTTATGCCTGGATCATACAGGTAGGTCTGTGCACTTGATGTTCCTTCCGCTGTTGGAGGACTTTGTTGTTGCCGGGACATACAGTTGGGGGTCTGCAGTCTTGGCGTACTTGTATAGAGAGTTTTGCAAAGCTATGGACTACTGGGCGCGCGAGATCGGAGGAGCTTGCATCTTATTGCAGTATTGGGCCTGGTACAGATTCCCCCGACTTGCCCCTTCACTGGTGGACCATCGTGAGCCCGATGTGTTTTATACGATTGTTGGTTGTACTCAATTCCGTCCATTAGGCTGGCAGTAAGTTCTTTTTATATCATTTCTTTACATTTCTTTATTCTATTGCTTACTTTGTTTTATTTCTCACTTACGTTCATAATACTTTGACTCATAAATAGGTGGCGCAAGTTCAAAGTTTTGAGTGATACTGTGACTGGCGTACTTGATTATTATCGTCGGTTCTTCGACCAGCTTAAGAATGATGAGGTATATATTATTTTACATTCATTTGAATTAATTACTTATGTATATGGTTTCTTAAGTCAGTGTCCATATTATTTTGCAGATTATATGGCAACCCTACACAGATGACAGGGTGGCATCACTTCCACCAGCTTGTGTGGCTGGTAGGGACATAGCACTGACAGTTGTCCCTCTCATATGTTTTCACATTGTTGAGTGGCACCAACCAGACTGGGTGATGTGCCAGTTTGGTCTTGACCAGCCCATCCCACGGACACCGCACCAACCTGACAGTTTGCACTCAGTTACATTGGCAGGTAGGCATGATGAAAATTGGCCAGTGACATATATTGTTTACATAACAGCATGGGATAGTCGAAGGGAAAAGGTTGTTAGGGGAACCCCATTGAAGCACCGCTCACCTCGCGTTCTGAGTACATGCGTTGGTATAAAAGAATTACCAGACGCTAGGTGTCTACCACCGGTGCCTCTATTGGAAATGTAGTAAGCTCTTTACCAATTTGCTAGTTACTATATGCATTTTGTAGTGATTATAATGACATATCTTTTACTCTGTTTCTTAGGCGGATATTGCAGAGCATTGGTTCAGTTCGACCAGTGACGATGCCGCTCGAGAAGCTGCTGCGCAGATCCTACATTCATTGCAGGAGCATGATCGCATTATCATGGAAAATCTTTGTCCAGCTCCAGCAGCAGATGACATTGCAGGGCCACCTGAGGAGTTCAGTGCACAGGGGACACGATGTAGAAGGAGGAGAGAGTTAGCGAGCACTCAAACGCGACATCGGCATCCCGAGGACTCCATTTCTATGAGCCAGCCCACGACTCGGCCTCCTACCACTGTGACCACTGCTACCACTCCAGATGTAACTGCTACATATCCAGCCACTCAGCTACCACCTACATATCATGCACCATACCCACCATACCCACCACCCCCATACCCACCATATCCTTACCTGTTGTCGGGTTACCCACCATATTCTTACCCACCACACTCGTATCCGCCACACCCTAACCCCTCATATCCTTACCCACCACCGAGTTACCCACCATACATATCACAGCCAGGTCCTTCAGTTGATCCCTCTCCCAGACCACCGCATTCCGATGCTGGCCCATTTCATTGATGTATATATCATAATGTTATAGTTAGTGGCTTTGACTAAATTATTGTTTATGATTTTCAATTATGATTTTGGTACCTTTATTGGATTGAACATGTTTGTTGTTTCATTTATATTGCTAATATTGGTACTATGGTGGAATTAAATAGGTTTGTGTGCTTTTCGGGAGGTTAATATTTAGGGAAAATTCTGTCAAAATTTTCATAGAATCCAAATGCCTGAACACATAAACATTTAAATTTTAACGCTCACAATTTTCTTTACAATTTCTTGGCTTTTAAGTACTAAGCACACATTTCATTATAATTTAAATAATCTAAATGTTATGTTATAACACTCAAGTTTACATTAGCAAAATCTAATAATGTATAGCACGACGTTCATAGGGAATTTAAAAACAAATACATGGCAAAGTATGGATGCTAAAAAGTCGAAGGGAGAATAAAATAATAATTTATAATATTTGATCTGTATTTGGTGATTATCTAATACTAAAAAAGACACCTAGTTAGCTGTTATCTTAATCTCATATCATTAATTGTTAAGTACGTTAATCTCATGTCCAAGTAACCAATGAGATTGTGAGATGTCATTGGTGACATTCACTTTGTATATGACCAGAGAATACAACCTATCATATGAGTTGATGACTGTTACAACTCTTTTTTATTAAATACTAAACAACAAAAATAATTTACGCTATTTTTATATTACTTTTTTTATAATAAAAAACATGTTCCAAGACAATTTCTCTACTTTTATTTTTCATCACTTATTGCTATAGCACTATAGTACTCATTTTTAAAAAAGATATGATACCTATACTAAATTGTTAAATATTTTATTAATTATTAATTATTAATTATTTTTTAAATTTTTATTATAAAATTAATATTTTAGTTAGGTTAGGCCAACAAGGTTGGCGTGATCTGCACAAAAATACGCCAAATACTATAAGCGATTCGATGTCTAGCCACGTAGGATGCCAAAGAAATTTCAAGACATCCATGTTGGATGCGCCAAGCTCTTTGGCGCATCCTACGTGACTCAAGAAAAAATAAAAAATGCCACGTAGGACCAAAGTGTGGCAGTTTGGAAAGATGACATTTTGGTAAATTGTTTTAAAAAAATGGCATTTTGATAAATTTTTTTGCCATTAGTGGCAGTTTGGTAAAAAAGCCTGATAACTAGCTCCATTACTTATGCACTTACCTTAAATGTCATAATTATTATGAATCTGTTGATATAAAAATAATTTTTTTATCATTTAAAGAAATACTTTAACATGTAAAATATCTTTCGGTTGATTTAACTAATTAAGTTAAATTTCGATCATTTCAATCGAAAATAATCTATTCGATTAAGATGTTTAACTAGTTTTACATGTCAAAGATTATTCAAAGGCTGGGAATAAATTTTTGAAAACCTATTTCAGCCAGACAAAGGAAGAAGACTTTTCAGAGACATATTAAAGATCGAAATGATAATGAAGACAACACTTAACAAATTTTCAAGATTGTAGATTACACCTTCGAGTTTAAAGACATTTTGAGACAGATTCAAGACATTTACTTCATTCAAAATTCAAATTCAAGTATTCGAATTTGAATTTAAAAAGTTATTAGCAATTGAGTCTTTAGTATTAAGACAAAGAAATTTTTATTGTTAGTTTAGAAAATTATTTTTGACAAAGATACTTGTCATGATCTTATCAGAATAACATTTATTATCCTTATCTATAAATTAATACCAAGGAGGTGGAGGCATTTAGATTGGTTGAAAATACTTAAACACATCTCTCACTAATCCTATCAAGTATATCCCAGAAGCAAAATGATAACAAAAAAGAATTAGTCAAATATGTCTGTTACCTTACTTTCTTTATGTAATATTTACCATACAATGCAAGTTTAAAGTAATTTGTTTACATTTTCTTGCAAATTCTCTTCATTTTTTGATATATTGATTCTTATAATCATTTGATTTCTTTACTTATTTTTTTTTAACTTTTATGCAAATTTTTTTTCCTGCATCTTTATTGCTTTTGTTTAATTGTTTTCTTTTAACTTGTTTTTTCTTTTCATTTAAGTCAAGTTTATCATTTCTACAAGTTTTATTCCTTTTTCTTTATTTACTTTTCAGTGCTTTCTTCGATTCTATTACTTTTCTAGTCAAGTTTATTCTTATGTAAGTTTAACTAATTGTTATTTACATGCTTGTTTTAATTTGCTTACTTGTCAATTTTAATTATATTATTTCTATTTATTGCTTTTCTTTATAACATTTACTATATGCTTTTATTTAAAGTATTATTTCTCTTTTTATTACCATTCATTTTTATTTGTCATTATTTAATCGAATTTACATACTTTATTATTTTAGTTAAAATTTATTTATGATATTTTTAAGATTCATAAATTATTAACTATTTGAGTCTTTATAAAGAAAAAATAAATTTTTTAAAATGATAATTGAAATCGATATTTATCTTTAACAAATTTTACATAAACAAGCTCAAAGTGTAAAATTAGTGTTTCCAAAATTGTGATTATTGTTGTATTTTGTTTTATTTTGTATATTTATTTATTTATTCCGCTGTTCAAATACTAACTTATCGATTCCCCTCGATCTCTTTTCTTTCTTTCACTGTACTTTTCTCTCAATATTTTACTCAAAAAGCCTCTAGACAGTTAAAAATAATAATAATGATATTTGCATAATAAAAGTTTTATATCATTTTTATGTTATTTATTTTTTATAATAAAATAAATAAAATATACACTTAAATATATTTTCTTTATTTTTTTATCTAAATAAATAAAATATAAAGTGATTAAAAAATTTAATGTGTAAATATCGTTATTATATTTATATATATATACAAGACAAAAGAAAGTGAGAATTCATCATAATGGCAATTGGGTTATATAAATAAGGAAGTGACTAGTTAGGTTAAGAGGGGTAATGAAAAGGATGGTTAGGAAAATGGAGGGAGAGTGAGTTTCTGACAAGGCGCATTGTACGTCAGAGTCAGATGAGATAAGAATAGATGCCCCAACACCAACGGCAACACAAACACGAGCACACGCTTCCCTCATGACTTTGGAAGCAACGCAAGTGCATTCACTCACACTTTTTATTGTATAAACGTTATAAACACACCTACGCATTGCGGTTACATATAACTAAAGTAGTGCCGTTTCGTTCACAACTTTATCACTAACGACAAAACTCTTCATTCCTTACGTCTAACAGATTACAGTAACCAAAGTTTTCAATTCACAGTTAATTCACGTTGGTTGAACTGATAAAAATACTTCGCACAGATTCAATTCTCGCTTTCAGCAATCTTTTTCAATAAGCGACTTGTAGGTATTACCGTAAATTATTATCGAGACTTGTGACATGTCTTAGATTTTATAATATAATAGTTTTCTCTTCTTTTGATTTCTTTTAAAAAAAATAAAAAAAGAATTCAATTCATATTCAGTGTAATACTTTTTTTTAATAAATATTGGTATTTTCAATTCATGCAAATAATAAAATATAATAAAATATATGATATATTTACAATAAGAATAAAAAATTTAATAAATTAAAAATTAAAGAAAGAATAGAAATGTAAAATTAAAAAAAATTGGGTTATATTTTGAATCCACTTAAGAAAATATGAGTAGGGTTTCTTTTATTTTTCATCTAAGTTAGGTTAGATATCCTTATAAATAACCTTATATTTTTTGTGAGGATAATAATTTTAGTTGTTATTACTGTATCATATTTACTTCCTCTTGAAATAATTAACGCTATTATTCTAAAATAATTTTTATATATAACAACAAACTTTCCTCCAAAACTCTTGTAATAAAATTATAATTAAATAATTTAGTTTTTTAAATAAATTATACTCACTTATTCTTTATTATATTTCTATATAGAGTTTTAATCCTTTGCGATGTAAATATTAAAATATCAAAATATTATAAAGTTAAATATTTAAAGAAAAATAATTTAAAATGACATAATTAATTATTTTTCTAATAGTGAGTTATATCTCAATTTTGTTATATTTTCATGTAAAATTTTTACTCTCCTAATTATAGATATTAATATCTTTTTACATTGTAAATAAATTTTGAAAATTCAATCCATTGTATAAAATCTAAACCAAAATTAAAGGCTATCCATTATTTAAAATCTAAACCAAAAATGGAAGCTAAATAAGATGTAAAAGGTAACTACAAATGAAAATTTGTCAACGTATTATATGAAAATTCAATTTGATGTGTACAATAACATCAATTAGGAACGTGTATAGAGAGCTAATAAAGTGAATATGGAAATTCAAATAATAACATGTATATGGAACAGGTTAACGCCCACCATTTTTCTTGAATCTTAAAAGTGTGATTTATACACAAGATTGAAGCAGAGATATTAAGGAATTGGTCAAGATTTTAGCATGATATATATTGAGACACAATTCATAATCACTCACATAATTAATGAGTAAAATATTTGTAAAAATACAAAGTCAATATTAATTCAAATATACACTAAACCGGTGTTGAAAGAATTTAATAAAGAAACTTGATAATATATATATATATATATATATATATATATATATATATATATATATATATATATATATGAGGGGGGATCGGTTCTGTAGGTGTAAGTCTTTTTTGACTTACACTCATTTTCAACCATTAAATTCACTTTCATCTAATGTTTGAGATTATTTTATTAAAAGTAACCATTAGATGAAAGTAGATCTAACGGTTAAAAATGAGTGTAAGTCAAAAAAGACTTACACTGATGTAAGTTGATCATTTCTCTCTATATATATATATATTCTAATAAAAACACATTAAAATTGACCACAAGTATAAACCATTAACACACGTTTTTTTTTTAAAAAAAATGCAATATAATTAATTTTTTTCAAAATTTAAGATATTAAAAAGTCAACACAGCTATAAAAACCAATCTTCACATAATGCTAATGCTAAATATCAAATCATGGACATTAGGTAATTTATCTAATATATATTTAATCAACAAAAACAAAAAGTCAAAACTTTTTTTAACAACATTTTTTTTTTCAATTTACAGAGAATTTTGACGATGAGTGTATAAACTTGTCTTGCATCCAAAATGCATTCATTCTGTCAAGTCACTGTTACTGTTGTATACTCCTCTTGCACCAACAAAACCCCCCGAACAACCACTGTGTGCCTCCTGTCCCATCCGCATCACAAACCTATGTCATTGCCAGAGCTAGCCTTCGCCAGACCACTACGCATACCACCCATGGTTCTAGACCCAAACTTGCATGTCACCCACCAAGAACCCACACATTGGTCGACCTCCCTTATGTGTTTGTTGCATCATGTTATGCTTTGCTCTGTTGGGTAATTGTTGAATGGGAGGTTTGGGGATTTGAGCGACTATATGGTGTTGTGCTTTGCTCTATCTGATGTGTCTTCAACGATAAGGAATAAGAGAATGGAAGAAGATATTTACAATCAAATAAAGCAATTTAATTCTTTTCTTTTTACTTATTTGAGCAGATAATTAAGTTGATTTTTTTTCATTCTTGTTATTGTTTTTGGTTATCGAATTATATGTTTTAATTTATTTATTATTTGATTTTTGGATATGTAGCATTTTTTCCACGTCTCCTGTTGTTATATGAGTTCACATGTGATAGAAAATAGTCACATAAGATGATATGTTGCAAAATATTAACTACTCTATCTATCACATGTCTAGCAAATAATGCACTTACTTGATGACAGGAAAGACATATGTAAGAATTTTAAGGCATGCATTTTTTTTTATATATTATATGATTTCAATAGATAAGTTGTTTTTCTTTCTTTTTCATTCTTGTTATTTTTTTGGTTATTGAATTGTATTTTTTAATTTATTTATTATTTAATTTTTGGACATGTAGCATTTTTTTTACCACATGTCTCCTGCTGCTATATCAGATCACATGTGACAGAAAATAGACACAGATGACATGTTATAGAATATTAACTACTATACTTGTCACATGTCAAACAAGTAATACATTTACTTGATAATAAGAAAGACATATGTCAGAATTTTAAGGCATGTATTTTCTTTTAAGACATATGTTTTTTTTATTTTTCATTCTAGTTTTTTTTTTTTGTTATTGAATTGTATTTTTTAATTTATTTATTACTTTATTTTTGGACATGTAACATTTTTTTTACTACATGTCTCTTGTTGTCATATAAGATCACATGTGACAAAAAATAGGTTCATAAGATGACATATGATAGAATATTAACTATTCTACTTGCCACATGTCAAGCAAATAATACACTTGATAACAAGAAAGACATATGCAAAATTTTAAGACTTATGTTTTCTTTTTATATAATATATAATTATATGATTATTCATATAGCATTTTAAGTTTGTCAAATTATTTACAAAGTTTATATTGTGAGAGTTTATAAAAAAAGGTTTATATTGTGAGAAGTAAGTAATAACACAAATGGAAATAATTAATTCACAATAATAGATGTAAAACTATGTTGCCAACTTTTTTCTTGTTTTTGTACATATGTTACCAAGTTTTAACTTTCAAATCAAAATGCATGAATATCTTCTCAAGTTTTTAAAAATGGGCATGTCTCAGTCTCATCATGCTAAAAGGCTGTAACAAATTATATATCTGTTTTAGTTTATTTTATTTTTTTCAAGTGATACGTAGGTTAATTTATTTGGTCTCATTCAAATTAAATTAAAAAATTTTCTAATTGAGTATGAAAACATATTAAATTAAAAAAATCAAAACATGTTAAATTTTTCTTGTCCGAAAATTTTTTTAAAAAAAGTTTTGTTAACCTATGCCTTATGACACATATTAAGAAATAAAAAGTAAAATATATTAAATAAAAAGTACAAATATTTAATAACTTAAAAATCTAAAAAGTATTAATAATTTTTTATTTAAATATTTTAGATGAGTAATAAATAATATTTTAGTTCATTAACATGTGCGGACAGTGCGGGCACATGTTAGTAAAATCACATGTTAGTAAAATCTATAAAACAAAAATTAATACTAATAACATGCATACTAGTGTTATTAGAACTAGATTTTGTACTCATACAATGCACGAGATGAATAATAAATTAAATAAAAGAATAAATACAATTTTAAATAAAATAAATAAAATTAATAATATTGAATAAAATATATGTATTATATTTATATAAATCTATAAATATAATTATAATTACAGTAGAAACACAACAACAGACAACAATTACATTTTATATTGTACAATTTTATGGATAACAAACAGTATGAGAAAATTAATAGGTAATAAAATTAGAACATAAGACAATTCACTTAATGAATCAATCAATTTATATATTATAATAAATAATAGATAAAATAAAAAGGAATCAAAACCGAAAAACAAGATCATATAAAAAGCCTTCGTCAAAATTATTTTCAATCACTTAGCTTTACAAATAGATAATAATATGGTTGATATTTTTATTTCACGTCATTAGAAAAAATTGATAAAAAATAAAATAAATTTAAATAGCAATAAAAGAGATCTCTACGAAACAATCACTTTTATATATTATAATAAATAATAGATAAAATGAAAAGGAATCAAAACAGGAAAACAATGAAAGACGTGGTGAAAGACATATGTTCAACATTAATATATGCTAAACGGTCACACATACGGTAGAATAGGTCAGAATTTGGTAAAAATATATGTGTTCAACATTAATATTGTCACTTGATAAAATTTCACAAATTAAATATCAAATTTAAAAGATGCAATAATGATACATATTACTAAAAAAAAATAGTTGAACAACTTAATAATGATAGCATGTCTTCCCCTTGCAATATAGACATGAAAATAAATAAATATTAAATAAAATAAGGCATAATAGAAGAGCAAATTAGAAAGAGATATGAAAGATAAAACATAAATCGTAATGAAAATTTTTAGAAGTTATGAGACAAATTCACTCTAAAACATAAAAAGAAAGAAAACCATAAAGCAAACAACAATTAAATAAGAAACTGTCACATAAACTTTGTAGAGACATTTTAATAATATAACATGTAAAACAATATGATTCAAAAAATATTATTATTCATTAAATATCAAAACAATAATAATGATTCACATAAATAAAACTAATTATTATGTGCAAAAGGAGATTAGGTACAAATAAAGAATTTGACCATGTATTCAATAAATAATAAATACCAAATTACCTAAAAAAAAATATTTGATTGTGCACAATAAATACCAAATTTGATATAAATGCTAATTCAATAATAATATTTTCAATTAATATAATTTATTCTTATGTAAGAAACTTTTTAATATTACACAACACAAAAAAGAATGTCATTTATCACGAGGTCCAACATCATGCTTAAAAGAATCAGTGAGAGAGATGAAATCGATTATATTTATTTTTGTATTCCTTATGACTTTTTATTTTTTTTCCCTTTGAAAACATGAAATAAATATAAAAAATTCAAAATAATAAAAATTCAAACTCTACAATTAAATTAAGTGTCATTATGTATTAATTGATGTAATTTTTAGGACTATGACCACTGGGAAAGAGTTCAGACAAAGGGGGTGGTACTACCCAAATATGATGTTCTGGTGAGCTGGTTAAAAGCAGTTCTTCTAAATGATGAAGGTGAAAGGTAAAGGTGAATTATGAATATGCGGTGAAATAGAGTGGTAATTCGAGATGAACTTCGAGATGAACTTTGAGTATGTGTTGAATGTTTCATCGCTTGATCTTCCTATGATTCAGAGGCAAAAGATGAACTTTGAGGAGATGAAGACCCACTGATGTCGTCATACCTAGAAGCTTAATCATTTTCAAGGATGAAGGGCCATCAATCGAAAACAATGAAGGAAACAAGAATCTTGATGCTGTCTGTAACACCCACCTTAGGGTATCACATTTCAGACCAACTCCCTATTTTCCTTTTACCCAAGTTATAACATAATAAATATTACTTAAAATACGAGTTTCAAAATTTCTTTTTCACGGATAACATAAACTTTACTGAATTAGAACAACACAATATAAAAATTAAACAACATTATATCCCTTATACATATCATAGAATCTTAATAAAAATATATTTTTGTTATACATAACATGGATTCATAATATCTTCATTACATAGACCATATAAAAACTCGACCTGGCCCAAGTTCATAATCTCTAAAAACAAAGGTCCTTCTCAAAGACAAATTCCCTAGCCAGGAATGTCTCAACGATTAGAAATTCGAGCAAAAGATATCTCAGAGTCCCAATGAACACACCAAGCAGCAACGCCTTCAAGAAAGTTGATTCCTCCTTGCTGCCATCGCAGTCTTCGCCGACATAGGCATAAAATAGAAACACACAGAACAACACAGCAAAGAGGTGAGATCCCATACATCGCATACCAATAGAGCAGCAAGAGAAAGACAAACATTCCAACATGGTTCAACATACAATATAACAATAACATACTTAATAAGTACATAATCCAATAAACTTGTATCACAATATCAGGCATAATGATAACACCACACTAATATTACGTCACAATAGTGTAATTGCTGATTATGCATATGCATGATGTGTATGATGATCATCCTTTTTCACAATGTAACCTCATTTTTCCACAATGTAACCAGTTCCTACTATTCCATGGAACTATACTCAAATTCAGAATGAACGCTCCAATAGATCTGTCCCCCCTACAAAGATAGTCTATGGACCATGAAAATCAATAGTGTCAGTGTTGCAAACGGTTTTTATTGCGGTTAGGGGTGTATATATATATATATATATGAGGTGCTCAAGCAGCACTCGTGATACTAAGCGTATCAAGAAGCGAATACCGCGCCCTGACCTCCCCCTAGGATCTGTGAAGATCCCACTATCCTGTAAGTTTCCATCCACTCTTTAGGCATAAAACACCCCAATAATCATCAACTGTACAATGCTCATATGCATGTTCAATGAAACCAAACTCTTTGGGCATAAAACGCCACAACAACCATCAACTGTACATGTGCATGATAAGAATGAAAGAAAAGTTGATAGGAAAGATTAAGTGTAGAAATTCATTGCATGACCATAGGTTACATGTGCATAGCCACCAAAATTGACTAAGTGAATTTAATGTAGATTCTTGAATCTTTGCTAGAAGAATGACCAAATGCATTTAGTATAGATTTCTTGCCCTCCAAATTGATGCATTGCCGTAAGCTTCCTTGAAGCATGCCACCATTGTTGACTTGTCTTACCTTATTTGATTGATAAAAGATTATAAGATTTGAAGTGTGATAATTTGTCTCCCAAAACCTTGCTTGGCCGTGTAATAGCATAGGAAAGAAGGTTCAAGACTTGATTAGCAAGATAGAAACATTTGCACATGGCTTCACATGGTCTCACATGGCCTAAGTCATCATGTAGTCATCCTTTAGAAAATTCAAGAACATGGTAGAATTCCTAAGGTGGCTGTGTGACTCAATAGAAAAGCTCACTAAGCTTTATTTCATTTAATTCCTAATTACACTTAGCTTAGGTAATTAATTCATTTAATTACTTTCAAGCTAACTTACTTTGATTATGTAGTTACATAATTAACTATCTAATTATAACTTAGCTTAGATTTTCAACATAAAAGAGTCTTAGAATGATATGTAGGCTTAGAAAATAAGATTAGATAAAATTTTAGAAGCTTGATGGTTGGTGTTATGGGTGGTGGCCAAATGCTTCTTGGAAGAGAGAAATGGAGTTTTTGGCTAAGTATAGAAGAAAAGAAATGAAGAGAATAGCTTAAGTGATAAAAGATGATAGAAATGAAATGGATTTCCTATAACTAAAGTTTCTAGCCGTGGAAGGCATTGCATGTGAGGGAGTTAATGCTTGATCACTCAAGATAGAAATCAAGCACATGGTTAAAGTCATCAAGTGGTCATGCTTTGGTCACCTTGATGATTCATAAGCTCTTGAAACTCCTAGAAACTCCTACATGGCCGTGGAACTCCTTGCCTTTTTCTAACCAAAATTTGTTTCATTTTGTGAGCATTTAAGCTTAAGTTAACTTACTAATTCATCTAGTTTGGAAACTGATTAAACTAGCCACTTTTGTTGACTTTTTAATAAACAATCATGATTCTAATTGGTTTGTCATATTACTATCTTCTAGAATAGGGTGAGTCACCATTCTAGAACATGGTGAGTCAATGCTTCTACGAGCTTCTAGAAAAAGAATGATAGGATAAACTTGAAAGAATAAGTAGCTAATTTGAATTTGCCTTCTAGTTTAAAGACTAATTAATCAAGTCATTTTTGTTGACTTGATGCTATTGGCTAAGAATCATGTCAAGCCACTAATTTTGACTTCTAATAACTAGTAGCACATGGAGGCACATGACTAGCACATGGCTAAAGCTTCAAGCATTTATTACTCACAGAATAGAAAT
Organism: Ormosia emarginata; assembly: GCA_029884605.1. Classification (NCBI taxonomy): domain Eukaryota; kingdom Viridiplantae; phylum Streptophyta; class Magnoliopsida; order Fabales; family Fabaceae; genus Ormosia; species Ormosia emarginata. Next base: position 10,395,932 of record JAQQTP010000074.1, read on the forward strand.
TACTGCTCATAAACTAGTAATTATTTTACAATGAGTAATAACTTCATAGAATAAGAAAATTGAGTAAGTGTATTCGGTTTCGGGTTTAGTAAGATCTCCTAGTCCCATATGAACAGTATAAGATTTTTTGGCTCATAAATTTTTTTACTTTTTCTGGGCCCACCCAGGCCCACAGATAGCCCGAAATAATCATAATCTCAAAAAAATTCAGAAAAATTCTCAAAAAATTCTAAAAATTATAAAATTCATATTTATGCAGAAAAAAATGAAATTCAGGATGTTACAACTCTCCCTTACTAAAAAAAAATTCGTCCTCGAAATTTCACTTACATAAAAAAAAATTACTCCTTTATCTTGTTTCCAAGCTCCCACATAGCATTTCCAATTACGTCATTTCCAGATCACTTTTCTGCTTCTCTCGAATTTCCTTTATCAGACTATTCGAGACAGTAATCATAATCAAACAGATACTCTAAGCTCTTGTAATCACTGCAGACATCATAGGTTGATCCATAAAGAAAACGTCTCTAGATTTTCAACGTAAAAATGAATATCGCAAGAACGCCTAAATGTGCGTAGGATAATTCTTCTCATGTCGAATCACATGCCACAACCTTTCTATTGTATATCAGCACGTAACCTATACCTCCAAAAGTTGAACTTCCTCTAACCAAATTTTGCACTTGAACAGCTTCACGTATAACTTCTTCTCCGTCTTTAGAAATTGAAGAACCGCACCGAGATATTCAGCATGTTCCTTCAAACTTCGAGAATAGATCAGAATGTCGTCAATAAATATAATGACAAATCTGTAAAAATAGGAAAGAAATATCCTATTTATATAATTGAGAATATCACAGAACATTCGTTACTCCGAGTGGTATTACTACATACCCGTAGTGTCCATAACGCGTTTGCAAAACTGTCTTGAAATATCTTTTACTTTCCCGCGAATCTGATAATCATCAAAACGCAAATTGATCTCAGAGAAAACAGTGACTCCCTTCATTTGGTCTTCTAGTTTTCACGTTGTATCTTTCATCACATCGTCCCAGATTACCTTCACCATGGTAAGTTGTTTCACTCATCTATCCCTAATCTTAACAGAAAATGTCTCATAGATCAAGTTCTCTTTCTAATTGTACTGTCTTTGGTACCATAACATAGGTTGAATCAAGAATATATGTTCTCAATTAAGTTACATAGAAGACACTATGAAGGTTAGAAAGAAAAGTGACAAGGCTATTCGGTAGATTACCGAATTCATCCAACAAAGAATTTGATATGGTTTAATAGATTTCGAAATGAACATGGTCCAATAAATTTAAAAATGAACTTTCTAGATTCAAATCCAAAAATCTCAGTCTAAGGAAACACTAAAGTTTGGTTGGAAACAATATAACAGGATATGGTTGGAAGATAACCAATCCATTCATGAACTCAAATAGATATGATTTTAGATAAGCAATTCAAATCAAGAGAAGAGCTTTGATCTTTAAATATAGGATAGAGTTAGAAAACTTGAGTATACATAACAAGTTTAACAAAAAAAGTAGAAATACTCAGATCAAAAGATAACAAAGACACAGATAACCCAAATGGTTCACATAGTCATTAACCACAAACAAATGGGTTACCTTGTGAATTATACAGTACAATTTTTAGGATTACTTTCTATGGCACAACTTCCTTGTTTCTTAAGTCTTTATATTTGAACGTTCCCATTCCACTCTCTGTATTGACTTCTTCTCCTACGTGAGATCTTCAAACACCTGCATTCCTAACGGAAGGTTTCGTCTTCAGTTGCGTACAGTCTCTAGCAAAGTGTCCGGACTTCCCGCATCTGAAACAAAGAGTTCCTTTGATCGTACATTCCTTGGTCAAATGAGCCATTCCACACTTCCAACATTTCGATGCTGATGCTACAGTCTGACTAATTCCGTTGCCACTAGTACTTCCACCATCTGTTCATTGTTGCTTCTCTGATAGTTGTATATATGACTTTTGTTGAAATCGATTGATCTTACGTTTCCTCCTCTTTTGAATCATTGAGGATCCAAAGTCACTGCTTCTTGCATCCTAAGACTGACTCGATTCTAAAAAATTCTGAAGTTCAGTTATCAATTCCTGTTGCTGAGCGATCTTCTGAGTCTGTTATACCGTTACGTCAATCATCCTCTACATTATACTTCTAGCTGTAACCATACGATCATTGTCACGTCCGTCGTCCACGTTCTTACGTCTACTACGATCCATTGTCTTTCCTCAAAGACAAACAAACCAAAACACAGTGAAAACAAATGTAATCACTTCAAACAACATTGTCTCCTTTCGGAAACCAAACAATATATCTTTGTGTTCAGTGTCAGAGAAACACACAGCACAAACAAGACAAACCTACCCACAAACCCAAAAGACTTTGACTTGGGCTCTGATACCAACTAATGTAACATCCACCTTAGGGTATCACATGTCAAACTAACTCCTTATTTTTATTTTACCCAAGTTATAACATAGTAAATAGTACTTAAAATATGGGTTTCAAAATTTCTTTTTCACGGATAACATAAACTTTACTGAATTAGAACAACACAATATAAAAATAGAACAACATTATATCCCTTATACATATCATAGAATCTTAATAAAAATATATTTTTGTCATACATAACATGGATTTGTAATATCTTCATTACATAGACCATATAAAAACTCGACCTGGCCCAAGTTCACAATTTCTAAAAACAAAGGTCCTTCTCAAAGACAAATTCGCTAGCCAGGAATATCTCAACGATTAGAAATTCGAGCAAAAGATATCTCAGAGTCCTAATGAACACACCAAGTAGCAGCGCCTTCAAGAAAGTTAATTCCTCCTTGTTGCCATCGCAAGTCTTCACCGACGTAGGCATAAAATAGAAACACACAGAACAATACAGCAAAGAGGTGAGATCCCCTACATCGCATACCAATATAGCAGCAAGAGAACGACAAACATTCCAACATGGTTCAACATACAATATAACAATAACATATTTAATAAGTACATAATCCAATAAACTTGTATCACAATATCAGGCATAATGATAACATCACAATAATATTACGTCACAACAGTGTAATTGCTGATTATGCATATGCATGATGTGTATGATGATCATCCTTTTTCACAATGTAACCTCATTTTTCCACAATGTAACCAGTTCCTACTATTCCATGGAACTATACTCAAATTCAGAATGAACGCTCCAATAGATCTGTCCCCCCTAAAAAGACAGTCTATGGACCATGAAAACCAATAGTGTCATCGGGGCTGCCAGTGCGTTGCAAACAGTTTTTATTGTGGCCTGGGGTATATATATATATATATATATATATATATATATATATATATATATATATATATATATATATATATATGTGAAGTGCTCAAGCAGCACTCATGATACCAAGCGTATCACGAAGTGAATACCGCCCCCTGACCTCCCCTTAGGATCTGTGAAGATCCCACTATCTTGTAAGTTGCCGTACACTCTTTAGGCATAAAACGCCCCAATAATCATCAACTTTACAATGCTCATATGCATGTTCAATGAAACCAAACTCTTTGGGCATAAAATGCCATAACAACCATCAACTGCACATGTGCATGATAAGAATGAAAGAAAAGTTGATAGGAAAGATTAAGTGTAGAAATTCATTGCATGACCATAGGTTACATGTGCATAGCCACCAAAATTGACTAAGTGAATTTAATGTAGATTCTTGAATCTTTGCTAGAGGAATGACCAAGTGCATTTAGTATAGATTTCTTGCCCTCCAAATTGATGCATTGCCGTAAGCTTCCTTGAAGCATGCCACCATTGTTGACTTGTCTTACCTTATTTAATTGATAAAAGATTATAAGACTTGAAGTGTGATAATTTGTCTCCCAAAAGCTTGCTTAGCCGTGTAATAGCATAGGAAAGAAGGTTCACGACTTGATTAGCAAGATAGAAACATTTGCACATGGCTTCACATGGTCTCACATGTGTTGTGACAAATCCTTTTCTTACCTCAATTAATTTTTCTTCATCAATTCCCTGTAGATCGACCTCAGACTCCCGAGAATTTATTACTTGAGACAATCTGCACTTGGGTTTGTAACCTTTAATCCCGCATCACCTATCTCACGTTGTGGCGTGGAAAACCTACACCATGGCACAAGCCTGCTGCAGAAAATTCTGCAGAAACTGAGCCATTGTTCCATTGGTTTCAAATCTATTTTTAACCTTCCAATCTTTGATTCTAAGTGTTTTCCAACCCTAATCATGGTGTCTAATCATGTTAGAGTCATTAAACTCTAAATTCAACTCAATGATTCACTTAAACTTGAATCAATGCTCAAAATCATAACTTAAGTTCCATGCTTCAACTTATGGAACTAACCAAGTTTGTCTAAAGACAAAATCAATCAATTTGCATCTAATAGAGTGAAACTAACTCAGTTTCATCAAAGGAAGCAAGAACTAACAAAGAAAGTGGATTCTTGCATCTCAAACCTAATTTCTCTATCTAGGTGACCTAACTTCACTCAATGGAAAAGATGAAGAAAAGATGAGATTGAAGGTTAGAGAACCCCTACCTCTTATATGGATGATCAACCTTCAAGATTGAGCTTTAATTTTGATCATCTTACTTTTCCCCCTTTCTCCCCTTTTGTTTCCTTCTTTCTTTTCTTTCTTTGGTTTCTATTTTTTTCTTTCTTTTTTTCAGCAAAAAATGCTGCTTTAACAGTGAGAGAGAGAGAGAAATTGAGAGTTTACCAAAATATCCTTAGGATATTTTGCTGGAACTTCCTTATCTGTTAAAGGCACTTGGATTATGCTTAATCAAGTTTTCCTACTTCTAACAACTTTAGAATAAATACTAGGATTCATCTAAATTATTGGTTCACCATTATCCCATTATTTCATATTCGCTACTAGTCAATCCAGCATTAAAACACATAACTAGTATGCCTAAAAATACCAAACTAACTCTGATTGTTCTCAAATTTTAACTACAACATATTCAACCTATTTGTGACTTAGAAACAAACTCTTTAGGTTTATTTCCCTTAAATTAGCAATTTATGCTATTATCTGAGTCATTTTAAGCTACTTTACACATTTTGGGTTATAACAAAGTGCCTAAACGAACTCAACTTGTCACAAAAGTTAATTGACATGTTAAACAAGTAACAAGCTACCTTTATACCCATTTACAAGTTTAACATGATTTTTGGGATGTTACATGTTTCATGTAAAGAAAATTTAGGTGGCCTAGCCTATAATGCCATAGCAATACATCATCAACTTCGTTGACTGAAGCATAGTGAGTCATATTTTCTTTCTGCAACCTTTCAGGACTTTGCAGGTGGTAGAGTCCAACACATGTCCTAGCATTTCCAATCTTCTTCCCCAATTCCAAATCCTGAAAATAACACCCATTCATGTAAAAGTGAGTAAGACACTTTAAGTCTTTAGTAAGCTTACTGACATATAGAAGATTATATGTCAATTGAGGAACAAGTAAAACATCTTTTAGAACTAAGTCCTCTGATAATTTAACACTACCAGCACCACTAACTTCTGCTAGAGTACCATTAGCTATTCTCACAACTTCTTGTTCAGAATTTGGAACAAAGTTAACTAGAAAAGAGGCATTACCAGACATGTGGTTAGAGGCTCCTGAGTTAATAATCCATGTATTAGATTTTCTTGTTTGAGCATGCAAGGTTGTCATAGGATTACTTGCTTGTGCTACTGCACTAGTACCCGTGGGTTTCTCTAGCTTATGAGTGTTAATAATTTTTTGGATGATCTCCAATTGTTCCTTATTGATCATGGTAGGTTCAAGTGAGGTAAGTTGTCGTTGGTCCTTTGTAGATATCATTAGTCCTCAATTCTTTCTTGGTTGCCGAAGCTTCCAATTAGCAGGCTTTCCATGTAGTTTCTAACAACCCTATTTGGTGTGACCTGTTCTATTGTAATGGTCACACCATGTTTTACCATTCCTTCTAGGTTTTTTAGAGTTAAAGTTGCTCCTAACAACAAATGCAAAGGACTCTGAAGTTGGTTCTGAGTTTTGTGGTCCATGAGTCAATTGTTGCCTACTCTCTTCCCACTATATTGCAGTAAACACTTCTCTAAGTGAGGGTAATGGGCATGTGGCCATAATCCTACCTCTGGCGGGATCATACTTTGTGTTAAGCCCCAAAAGAAAGCTGTAAATCCTATCTTTTTCCTCGATCTTCTTATATGTGGCTGCATCTGTGTTGTTGGTCCATTGATGATCTTCATAGAGGTCAAGTTATTGCCAGGACTTCACTAAGGTGTTGTAGTACTGAGTAATATTCTTATCCCCTTGTTTCAAATCCCTCAAGATGCCATTTATTTGTAATAAAGCAGTAGTATTGTCTACTTTGGAATATGATTCTCGTACAACATCCCTGATCTCTTTGACTGTAGTGTACAACATGTAAGTTTCCCCAATCTCTATTGTCATGGAATTCACAAGCCAAGTGATGGTAGTTAAAAGTTACAAACCCAAGTGCAGGTTGTTTCAAATAGTAAATTCTCGAGAGTCCGATGTTGATCCACAGGGAATTAATGAAGAAAAAATTATTTGAGGTAAGGAGAAGATTTGTTACAATACTAAAAGTGATAAAAGTTGTTCACAGATGAAAAAGATTTACTTGGGTTAGGAGATCCACTCTTGGCAATAAATTAAAGACACGATTATTTCTTTTTATAACTCAATTAAAATCACACATAATGGAGGTTTCGATCAGAAAATACAACATTCAAAGTTCAATTTAGATTATATATGTAATCATATTATGGTTCCTTTAATTATTCACCAACACTTGTAAATGGTTTCAAGCATCCACTGTGCTAACGTCTTGTCTACAATGAATTAAGTTCTTTATTATACAAGAAGGGTTTCTGAATTGATTGGAAACAACATACAACACATATAATGATCACTTAAAAATATATCATTTAAGCATAAGAAAGAAATTAATCTAACCTCAACTTATTACCAAAAGCTTCACCCTTTCACCCAAGCAAAATGAAAATTAGTTACTCATGAACAAGAAGAAAGAAAGAGATAAGAAGAAAGAGATGAACATAACTTCAATTTAGAACAAAGAAAACTACAACAAGAGAAACAAACAACACAATGGTATAATCTAAGTTAAGAGCAAAGATAGATCTGAATGAGCACCCAAGCTCCCTTTTATAGAGCTTAAGGAGTACAAGATGACAATGGAGTTGTTTGATGATGATGAATAAATGCCAAAGTAGTTGCTTGATGATGATGAATGAGTGGAAATTATAGAGATTCTTGTCTCTGAAATGTTTCTGCTCTGAGCTTATGTCATGCGTTAGAACCAGATCAAGTGGTCTTCATAAAAATTCTAAGAAATTGTCTTAACTTTCCATAGCCGCCAGTTTCATCCTAAAGTACCGCCTACAGCCTGACATATGGCCCAATTACTATACATAGGTCAGACCCAACTTCAGCTCCTCTGTTCTGACTTCTAAGTCTAATATCACCTTCAAGACTTCCGATCTGGCTCTTGTGTTCTTTATGAAGTTGTAGATTTAGGTATTAACTTTCAAATGACATTAGTTTCATTCCTAAAGCTCTCCTATAAGTCAAAATATTATCTGATGAGTACGTATAGGTCAAGCTGTCAAGTTCTGAAATCTAGATTTTATTTCAACTCCAATTTGAGTTATCCAAACGTGTGTTCTAGGTCTTGAGGTCTTCACGAAAGTTGTAGAAATTTGTCTTAGCTTTAAAACAAGACCAAAATCACATCTATTAGATATTTGTAACTCAAATTATAGCCAGTTTACTGAAAAAGCCAAGTGAGAAGATTATACAATAAATGAAATATATTACTATCAATGTGGCTCTTGTTATCAAGTCAATAGTTATTAGAGAAATATCTTAGCTTTCCAATAAGACCAGAATCATATTAATTAGATAATTGCAACTCAAATTATAGCCAATTTACTTAAGAATGCAAATCACCCAAATTAATGACAATTCAAGTAATAATTTCTCCAATAATCCAATTAAGCTCAATTTCATAAAATGTGACAAAATAAACTTAATTAAGCCTAATTGAACCTTAAGAAGCTTAGTGATAAGATTATAAATTGAATAAAATACATTGCTATCAAATTTTCCCACACTAAACTTTTGCACTCCCTTGCAAAACACATAAAAAAACTTGGGAACAAAGAAAAACGACACAGACTCAAAAACTAAAAACTCTAAAGGATTAAATGAATCAAGAAGAGCAACTGGTCATTCAAGGGATCGAAACATTAATGAGGTAACATTTCTTCATAACTCAAACCAACAAACAAGGAAACTTCAGTTGAAAAGAACGAATCAAGAATGATAGATCCTCACAAGATTCACTCTCAATCCTTTAAGCATTCAAAAGGTAAGTATTCCACTCAATTCAACCCATGAAAAATTGCACTACCATAAGCTTACTTATCTTTTACTTCTCCACTACACAGAACACATGCACACACAGATCATGAGGACTTTATTCAAGGTTGTAATGGGGTCAAGGTAAAGGAAGGTGGTAATATGAATTTGACAAGTTAAAAACCAAAGAGAATAAAAGAGTATGAGAGCAGAGTTCAATTAATAAGCATGAAAGTTCATCCCAACTCCACCTAATACAAATTCCCTTTATATATGCTTTTCCCTTTTTGCCTTGTTGACCCTTCTTTACACATTTGTTTTTTTTCATAAATATACACACATTTTTTAATTAACCACTCTTTCCTTTTTTCACCAACCATTTTGCACACACACCCCCACACTTGTTTAAGAACTCATCCAATGGCAAAGCTAATGTTCTCTTATTCCCTAAGGTCGGGTAAGAACATGGTTTTTCATTTAAGGCACATAATGAGCGAGAAACAAGGAATGGTCAAATAAGCTCAAAAGGGTTAAGCAAAAGAAAATATACAAGTTTGGCTATTTAGTTAAAGTAGCTATTTCAAGAAAAATGCCTCAATCATGTTTATATATGCATGTGAAAATATAGCTTAAAAAAAATCAAAGTAAGTTCTAGAGTAACAATTCTATGAGTGAAAATCATACAAGAAAGAAGAGAATAGTACAAATGTTTAATCCATTCATCAATAGGCATAAAATCTCACAAGGAATATTTCTATCATTCTCAATCCATTAATTCAACATTCATATCCAAGCATGTGATTTTTAAGAAAAAAGAAAATTTATGCTATAACCAAATATATGCTTTTTGCTACTTCTAAAATAATTATTTCCTCAACTAAGATACGTCTCAAGAATAAAATTACCTCCAAGGCAAAATTTACTCCTTACTCTGCCATCCTTAATTGGTTTTACTATGAGTAGGTTTCTGACAATCATATCAATAAACATACTTCCTCAATTAAGATATGTCTCAAGAGTAAACTTACTTCTTACTCTGCCATCCTTAATTGGTTTAGTAAGTTGTTGATAATCATATCATACTTCCCTATTTTTTTTTCAACTATCCTTCCCCCCAACTAGATCACAACATTGTCCACAATGTTAAAAATAGATGAGTAAAACCAAAAGGAGATAGAAGATATTACCTGTTGGAGAAATCTGATAGAAATTTAAACGGAAACAAAGTATGATAAATAAAATCAAAAGTAAAGAAAAGTTATAGATGAAGTGTCAGATCTAGCTTTCTTTTCAAGATGCTTCCCTCACTGCTTCCTTCTGACCAATCTATCTGAGCTATTGTTGGATCAGGTTCATAAACAAAAGCTTCTAATTTATCAATTAACTCATCAACAGTGGAAGCAGAGATAAGAAGTTGTCTTGCCGAAGGTGTGATAAATTTCTATTCCATAGCTTTGTCAAGAAAAAATAACAAAAGATCAAAGAAATTATTTACATTCAACAAACTTATGAGTTTATGGTGGTTGTTCAGTTGGGCCCAAGAGACAATTTGAAAAATTTCTTCCAATGAACCAAAACCACCTGGTAAGGCCATGAATGCATCAGAGTTGTCAAGCATTGTCTTTATTCGTGCATGCATAGATGATACCTTAAGTTCCTCCCCAATTGTCTTTTCAGTGATGTTCTTTTGAGTTAAAGGTCCAAGAATGACACCTAAAACTTGACTGCCTCCTATATAAGCAGCAAGTGATACAACCCTCATTAACCCATAGCAACCTCCCCTATATACAACATGGATATTCCTCGCAGTAAGTGCTCGACTAAGAGTGCTTGCTGCATTTACAAACTCTAAACCCTTCCCATAACTTGACCCACAAAAGACACATATATTTTTAAGGTTACGAATAAAAGGTCCTATTTCTATACTCTTCCTCCCTTTGAATGGTTATGAGTTGGAGAAAAGTGAAGAGAATGTAGTGTTTAAATAAGAAAAGAATGGAAAAAGTAATGATAACACAGATATGGGTAGGCTAACTATTGTCAAAAAAGTTTGAAATTAAGAAACACAAAATCTTTTTTTTTTATTTTGTGTTTTTTTGTTTTTGTTTTGTTTTTGTTTTTTTTTAACTTCAAGAAAACCATCAGGGTAAAGAAGTCTAGAAACCCCTGAAGGATCCTGTTCAAAGGATTATCTTTATGTATAGTTTTCATGGCGTGTCTTTATACTGCGTGTCATGAGTGCACTAGTGGCATATCTTTGAATTGCATGTTATCAGTGTAACATAAGAACTTCACAAGGATTGCCGAACCAATAACAAGAACCTTTGAGTCCTTTCCATCCTGCTTACGGAATAATAACCCTCTATCTTCCTGCAAACCTAATTAAAGGCCTGTATTCTAAGAAGATGGTACCTGACGGCAGTCAGTCAGAACTCGCCATAGAGGCCTACTGATTAAAGTAAGTATACAACTCAGTTAACAGCTTCTGTTCACTATAAAGACGGGACGCTTCTATCTGTCCATCAGCGTTACAGAGCCTTGGTTCCAAGAACTGGGAATGTAGCACATAACTCTCTATAGAGCATGTCACACGAACCTTATTTACATACTGATGTGTGAAGGTCTCCTCCTGAGTCTACGACAGGACGGGCATCTGCCCAGGGCTCCTAATCTAATTAAAGACCAAGTACAATCGTAGTTTCGCCCTTTTTTTTTCTCTTTTTTTTATCAAGTTGTTAGTAATCTGATGAAAGGTGAGTGTATACTCACTTGAGATTGGGATGGAGGTAGTCTACTCTTTCGACTTTGTGCCAAAGCATCATTGACCAGTATTAGACCTATTTAAGACCAACGCAACATAGGGCTCCCAAAAGGGACAAGTGGCCATAATGCGAATGGCTGCCTCACATGTGGGATACAATTTACCTGCTTTATTTTTAAATTAAGAAGGCTGGATCAGGATGCATGCATTTCCCCATTCACGTTTTGTGTTACCAAGGCCAAACCCAAGATGTGTACATACTTTATCTTTTTTTCTTTTTGTTTTCCTTTTTAAGAAGATGAAGAAGAAGAAGAAGAAAATATGTACATGTTGTTGTGGATGTGGCTCACATCTGCCTCTGGTTTCATGTCCAGAAACGACTTAAATGCCTTCTATGAGTCGAGGATAAGTTTTCCATCCAATTTTCTTATAAATTGGCAAACAGAGTATTTTAGAGTCAGATTCCCAAGATTGTAATGCTTTTATTCCTCCTTGAAGAGATTCCACAAGTTAAGAAGTTCACGATGCACATATCCACAAGAATGCATATCAAGAGTCAATAAAATATCATCTAATGACTCATTACTCAGTCCATTCTTAATGAAGAAAATTTATCTTCTTTGTTCGTGGAAACCATCCCTAAAGAACGACATCGCTTGTTACAATTCCATCATGCACATTTGTGACAGACTTGTAATATTTTTGCTCATCTCCTTTTAGAATACGAACTTCTACCAAGACCTGGTATGTATGAGTTAAATGAAATTGAAGACTTACCTGCTAGTCAGACCTTTGCTTTAATTATCCAATGTACATCTTCCGGCATACCCTTGTGCATTAACAATCTCAATCTTTCACATCTAGCTTCGCAAATTTTTGTTAGAGCATTTTGAGGAAGAGAAGGAAAATGTTTTCTTGAAAAATCATCCACAAAAGCCACAAAATATTGAAAACCAGACTTAGAAGTAATAGGACACAAATCACCCTCTTCATCCCAAGTTCCTAAAAGACACAACAATCAGGGAAGAAATGAACATTACAATTAAGTGACCGAGTAATCTGACTAACAGAAAGTAAATTAAACGAGAATTGATTCAAACATAAGATGTGGAAATAAGTTTGCCCTAATAGGTTAATATATTGAGTTTTGATGATGACAAATACAAGACAAAAAGAATGATGTTTTTGCTACATAGATGTACTTAATAGATTATATTGGATCATGTTGGATCATGGACTCTATCTTGTTTTATTTCATATGAGAACCATGCATATTCTTTATAGAATCATTTATAGGATATATCCAACAATATGTTACATGAGTGATATTAAATTAATATTGGATTTGGCTCTACTTAAATGAAAATGTGCAAAGTGTTCTTTGTTGCATCCAATATAGAGCATATCTATTAATAATTAATAAATGTCTTATTTGGATATGTCTATGAAAGCCTTATATGCATGTTAGATGATACGAATTAAAAGTTGCAAACTCAAGCATAGGTTGTTTCAAGTAATAAATTCTTGGGAGTCCGAGATCGATCCATAGGAAATTGATGAAGAAAAATTCTTTGAGGTTAAGAAAAGATTTGTCACAAAAATAAAGATGATAAAAGTTGTTCACAAATGAAAAAAAAATTACTTGGGCTAAGAGATCCACTCTTGGTAATAAATTAAAGACAATATTATTTTTCTTTGTAACTCAATTGAAACCCATACACAATAGAGGTTCCAATTGGAAAATACAACATTCAAAGTTCATTTAAGATTATATATGTAATTATATTATGATTCTTTTAATTATCCACTAACACCAACACTTATAAATGGGCTCAAGAATTCATTATGTCAACCACTTGTTTACAATGAATCAAGATCTCCATTTTACGAGGAGGGTTTCTAAATTGATTGGAAACAAAATACAACACATATAATGACTACTTGATAATATATCATTTAAGCACAAGAAAGAAATTAATCAAAACTTAATATATCACCAAAAGCTTCACCCTTTCATTTAGTTAATCATGAACAAGAAGAAAGAAAGAGATAAGAAGAAAAAGATGAACATAACTTCAATTTAGAACAAAGAAAACTACAACAAAAGAAACAAATAACACAATAACATAATCTTGATCTCTAAGCTAAGATGATCAAAATGATCAGTAATGCCCCCTTTTATAGAGCTTAAAGAGTACAAAATGACAATGGAGTTGTTTGATGATGATAAGTAAATGCCAAAAGAGTTGTTTAATGACGATAAGTGAGTGGAAATTATTTTGATCCTTGTCTCCCCACTAGCACTAAATGATTTAGTGCTTATCTCATGGATGCCATCAGAATTGAGCAAAATGGTCTTCATGAAAGTTGTAGATAAGGGTCTTAATGTCTTCTGGTAAAATTTCAGCTCTTAGAACTACCTACAACCCAAGATATGGCCCAATCACTGCACATTATTTAGGCCCAACTATAACTCATCTGTTCTGACTTCCAAGCCCAAATGACCTCCAAGACATCCGATCTAACTCGTGTTCTTCATAAAAGTTTTAGATTTGGGTTTTAAATTTCAATGGCACTAATTTCAGTCTAAAATCGTTCCTATAGCTCAAGATATGGTCTAATGAGTGTGCATAGGTCAAGCTGTCAAGTTTAGAACTCTAGATCTTGCTTCAACTCTAATTTAAATTATCTAAACATGTGATGTGACTCTTGAGCTCTTCATGAAAGTTGTAGAGAATTGTCTTAACTTTCCAACAAGATCAGAATCACATCAATTAGATATTTGTAACTTAAATTATAGCCAGTTTATTGAAAAATGTAATTAAGCAAATTAAGGTCAATTCAAGCAATAATTTCTTCAATGATCCAATTAAGCTCAATATCATAAAATATGACAAAACTAACTTAATTAAGACTAATTGAACCTTAAGAAGTCTAATGAGAGGATTATAAAATGAATAAAATATATTGCTATCAAATTCCCCCACACTTAACTTTTGCATTCCCAGGCAAAACACATAAGAAAAAAAACTAGGGAACAAAGGAAAATAACACAGACTTAAAGGCTAAAAGCTCTAAAAGACTCAATGAATCAAGAAGGGCAACCAAAGATTCAAGGGATCAAGGCATTATTGATGTCACATTTCTTCACATCTCAAACCAACTAGCAAGGAAACTTCAGTTGAAAAGAATGAATCAAGAATGATAGATGCTCACATGATTCACTTTCAATCATTCAAGCATTAAAAAGGTAGGTATTTCACTCAATTCAATCCACGAAAAATTGCACTACCATAAGCTTGCTTATGTTCTACTTCTCCACTACTCAGAACACATGCACACACAAATCATGAGGACTTTATTCAAGGTTGCAATAGGGTCAAGGTAAAGGAGGGTGGAAATATGAATTTGACAAGTTGAAAACCAAAGAGAATAAAAGAGCATGAGAGCTGAGTTCAATTAACTAGCATGAAAGTTCATCTTAACTCCATCTAATACAAATTCCCTTTGCATATTCTTTTCCCTTCCCTTTTTGCCTTGTTGGCCTTTCTTTACATATTTTTTTTAAAGATGAATATACACATTTTTAATTAACTACTCTTTCCTTTTTCCCCAACCATTTTGCACACACACACCCCCACACATGTTCAAGAACTCATCCCATGACAAAGCTATTGTTCTCTTATTCCCTAAGGTCGGGTAAGAACATGATTTTTCATTTAAGGCACATAATGAGCTAGATATAAGGAATGATCAAATAAGCTCAAAGGGGCTAAGCGAAGGAAAATATGCAAGATTGACTATTTGGTTAAAGTAGCTATTTCAAGAAAAAAGCCTCAATCATGTTTATCTATGCATGTGAAAAAGTAGCCTAAAAAAGAATCAAAGCAAGTTCTAAAGTAACAATTCCATGAGTGAAAATCATACAAAAAAGAAAAGAATGGTACAAATGTTTAATCCATTCATCAATAGACTCAAAATCTCACAAGACATATTTCTATCATTCTCAATCCACCATTTCAACATTCATATCCAAGCATGTGATTTTTAAGAATGAAAATAATTTATGCTATGATCCAAGAATCCATTTGCTACTTCTACACAAAATAATTACTTCCTCAACTGATATGTGTCTCGAGTAAATTTACCTCCAAGGCAAAATTTACACCTTACTCTATATCCTTAATTGGTTTTACTATGAGTAGGTTTCTGACAATCATATCAATAAACTTACTTTCCCAATTAAGATGCTTCTTAAAAGTAAAATTACTCCTTACTTTGCCATCCTTAATTGGTTTAGTAAGTTGCTGACAATCATATCATACTTCCTAATTTTTTTTGATCAACTATCCTTCCCCCCAAATAGATCACAACGTTGTTCACCATGTTAAAAAAAAAGATGAATAAAGGATTAAAGATAGTACCTGTTATGGCAATTATTCAAAAGAGAGACCAACACAAATTTATACAGAAACAAAGTACAATAAATAAAACCATAGGTAAAGGAAAGTTATGGATAAAGTGTCAGATTTGGCTTTCTTTTCATGCTGCTTCATTCAACGCTTCCTTCTGACCAATCTATCTGAGCTATTGCTGGATCAAGTTTATAAACAAAAGCTTCTAATTTATCAATCAACTCATCAATAGTGAAAGCAAAAATAAGAAGTAGTCTTGCCAAAGGTGTGATAAATTTCTGTTCCACAACATGGTCAAGAAAAGATAACAAACTTGAAAAAAATTATTAACATTCAACAAAACTATGGGTTTATGGTGGATGTTCAGTTGGGTCTAAGAGACAACTTGAAAAACTTCTTCCAAAGTACCAAAATCACCTGATAAGACAATGAATGCAAGAGAGTTTTCAAGCATTGTCTTCATTTATTCATACTTGAAGTTCCTCTCCAATTGTCTTTCAAGTAAAGTTCTTTTGTGTCGAAAGCTCTAGGAATGATATCTAAAACCCGACTGCCTCCTAGAAATGCAGAGAGTGATATAGCCCTCATTAATCCTTAACAACCTCCCCCATATACAACATGAATATTCCTCGCAGCAAGTATTCGACTAAGAGTGCTTGTTGCATTTACAAACTCTAAACCCTTCCCATACCTAGACCCATTAAATACACAGATATTTTTAAGGTTACGAATAGAAGGTCCCATTTCTATAGTCACCCTCCCTTTGAATGATTAGGAGCTGGAGGAAAGTGGAGAAAATGAAGTGTTTAAATAGGGAAAAGAATGGAAAAGGTAATGATAGCACCTATATGGGTAGGTTGACTGTTGTCAGAAAAGTTTGAAATAATTTTTTTAATTTTGTTTTTTTTTTTAACTTCAAGAAAACTATCAGGGTAAAGAAGTCTAGAAACCCCTAAAGGACCTTGCTCAAAGGATCGTCTGTCCAAAATCATAATACAATAAAATCATATAAAGATAAAAGAAATATAATAACAAATGATGACATACCTTTATCTACAATTTTCATAGCGTATCTTTATATTGCGCATCATGACTGCAGTAGTGGCATATCTTTGAGTTGCGCGTCACCAGTGCAATATAAGAACTCCACAAGGATTGCCAAAATTAGCAATAATAACCTTTGACTCCTTTCCGTCCTGTTTACGGAATAGTAACCCTCTATCTTCCTGCAAACATAATTAAAGGCCTGTATTCTAAGAAGATGGTACTTGACCGTAGCCAGCTAGAACTCGCCATAGAGACCTACTAATTAAAGTAAGTATATGGCTCAGTAATAGTTTTACATGCACTGTAAAGACAAGACACTTCTATCTGTCCATCAGCGCTACAGAGCCTTGGTTCCTGTTAGCCATGGCAACCATCACCCAAGAGGGGGGTGAATTGGGTGATTACAAATTTTAATGCAACTTTGAGATATTAAGCATTTTGAATCACTCAAGTAATAAATGCAGTGGAACACGTACAACAAAGGTACAACTATTATAGATTACTCAAATACAACTTGGGATATATGATGAATTAAACACATAAGCTAGATATCAAGTTTATAGAATCAAATCACCAAGATGACAAGATATGCAATGGATAAATATACTACACTAAATACTAAAATTAAAGAGTGTAGGGAAGAGAGAATCAAACTCAAGAATTTATCCTGGTTCAGCCACCAACCACTTGTGGCCTACATCCAGTCCCCAAGCTTAACTTGAGATTTTCTTCACTATCTCCTAGACTTCACGGGTGCTAGGAAAACCTTTGTACAAACAAGAGCACTCTTCACACCTTGGGATACCTCACCCTTGTGCTAGAGCCTCCAATTCTTCAAGCTTCACAGGTGCTTGATAACCTTTACAATTAAGAGCACTCACAACACCTTTGGGATACCCCACCCTTTGTGTTTGAGTCTCACTACAAGGGATACCTCACCCTTTTCTCTCTTGAGGGATACCTCACCCTCTTACAATGATTTCAAGGTGAATAGAAAGAATAGAAACTCTCACAAGAGTAGATATACAACTTGAAGAATAATGTATGGATGATAGAAAACTCTCTCAAGAGTGGATAATACAAATTGAAGAACAAAGGAATAGAATGATTTTGCAATAAAGAGCTCAAAATTTGATTTTGGTGATTCAAGGATCAAATCAAGTGTTCAAGAGGTGTATAAGCTTCATACAACACTTATATATAGAGCCCAAGTGATAAAATAGCCGTTGGTAGTGTTTAGAAATGATTTTTTATGAAAACTAGCCGTTTATAGCCGTTAGAAACGTTTCTGGGCACTTGGTAATCGATTACACAGTTCTGGTAATCGATTACATGGCTTCTGACATTGTTGTAATCGATTACAGGACTTGTGTAATCGATTACAGCTTTTCTGG
Organism: Ormosia emarginata; assembly: GCA_029884605.1. Lineage (NCBI taxonomy): Eukaryota > Viridiplantae > Streptophyta > Magnoliopsida > Fabales > Fabaceae > Ormosia > Ormosia emarginata. The sequence continues at coordinate 10,414,024 of JAQQTP010000074.1, forward strand.
TTTTGAAATCTGACTTTAAAATGTCATAACTCCTTCATTTCTTATCCGATTAAAGTAAATGACCAGTCATTGGAAAGATCTTTGAGTCTATTTTCAAATGAAATAAGTTTCACAACAAAACTCAAAGTATTTTGAGAGTTATGATCAAAAGAGTGACCAAAGGTCAGTTTTTCAAAACTCAAACTTGACTATATTTCATAGTTTAAAGCAAATGGTCATAACTTCTTCATTTCTTATCCGTTTAAAGTAAATGACCACTCATTGGAAAGATATTTGAGTCTATTTTCATATGAAATAAGTTTCATAACAAAACTCTAAGTATTTTTAAAGTTATGATCAAAATAGTAACTAAATGTCAGTTTTGCAAAACACAAACTTGGCTATTTTTCAAAGGTTTGAACTACCATCAAGACTAACTTTCGAAAAACAGTTTGTTGGCCATTAAAACATGTAAGAAACACTTTTAAAGATGTTGAAACATATTTGAGCTTAGTATGATTCCTTTTTACCTTTACACAAGATCTAAGTCCTATAAGCTATTCTTAAAGAACCTTGGGACTTGATCTTTTGCCATATCAATTCTTGATGTAATCCAAGCTTCCACAAATTTCTTCTCTTCAAATCTTGTAAATTACTTGGAACATCTTTATCATTCTCATTCTTCTTGAGTTGAGCATGATTGTGATTTTTTGCTTTCTTGTTGCAATGCTCACTCTTGATACTTGGACTATCCTACAAAGTATTACTCACTTAAAACAAGCGTAGTTAGTCCAAATTCATAACTTAATATCTTAATATGCATGATTTATAAATGTATAACTCTAATTAGTATAACATGCATATATGAATGTTGCATATATCTCATTGCATGATTATTAAGTGAAGTATAACTAAATAAAGTACATAATCATGCATGATCCAATATATCTCTTTTAAGCACATATATGTAATATGATCAATATTCTTTTGTGATGCATTTGTCTTCTATAAAGCACATCTATCAAGCATAAGCATCATTCTTTTTGTCTTGTATTTGTCATCATCAAAACTTAACATATTAAACCATTGGGGCAAACTTATTTCTACAATCTCCCCCTTTTTGATGATGACAAATCATTGGAGAAAAATATGTTTAGCAATATATAAGAATAGATATTCATGTAAGCAATTAAACACAAGAACATATTTTTCTCCAATTTTCTCTCCCCCTATTTGACATCAACAAAAAGCCTTAGGAAGAAAAGATAATGTTTTTCTCTCCCCTTATAGATAAAACTCATGTTGTCAAAGAGATGAAACAAGCATGCTTTCAAGATATAAAAGATTATTCATGCAATACTTGTCACATTTTGGTACATCAACATTTAGCATATGATAACAATAAGTTTAAGAAATTATGTCTAGCATATAATATATTGCATACCACATGATAAATAAGTGCCACTTGATATCACTTGTTAGAAATTATAAAATATTCGCGTAAGAGTATGGAATTTAGGTTTTCAAATGAAAGATTATATAACTTGCCATATATCAAGCATTTCTCAATGAAAGACTCAAAAGATATGAAGTGTAAGAATGTATGCCTTCTTTCATTGATAGAGGGAAAGACAATAAGAGATGATCTTTGTTGACATGTTGATAGTATTAACAATAAAACATTTCATGTCAAACAAGAATGTAAGTCAAGAGATATAACATGTTTACCACTTGTTATCCAAGAGATATAAGCAACAATTAAGAGATAGGCTCCCCCTCAGAATATGCATATTATCAAGATATAAAACATAATAGTTCAACATAGTCATGCATATATTTATAGTCAATAAGGACATGGAAGAAAGATATGTAAGATAAGTAAGATAAGTTTCCCCTTATTGAAGCACAAGATAGATAAAGGGAAATATGCATGCCAAGACCATGTAAGCATATTACCATAAAGGTTATATTCTTAATTTATCAATCAAAAACCATTTTAAAACTTCTCCCCTTTCAAAAAGAATTTTGTAAGACCACATTATATTTTCAAAAGCATTTTAGAAGGGTAGAAGGGTTTTATATTGAAACCACATATTCTTTTAAAGACAAGAGCATGATTCTCATAGGTGTTATACTACAAAGAAACCATAAATCAAGATAATCATTTATATCGAACATTCACATTGAGGAAATATGCTATAGGGATCAAAGTATGTATAGTACTAATATCATCCACCCTATATGCAATGACAAAAATTAGCAAGTTATTATCCAATTAGGCACTTTGTCAATGCAAATCATACTTCTCATGTAAGGAAAGCATCAAATCATTTAAGATCAATTCATCAACAAGTATCATATAATCCATAGCATATAGAATACCACAATAGTTTAGGGATAGAGATACTTATTGGGTTAGATAGAAAGTGATGCTCCTTTAGAATGTTCTTCATTTAGGTCCTTTGAGTTTGTACTTTCTTCCAATGAGTATTTCATTCCATTTCATTTGAAGAAAGTCTTCTCATGTTCCTCTTCCTTCAACATTTCTCATTTATCCACATGTGCTTGATATTTCAATATTTGATGACTATATTTCAAAAGTTCTCTAAAACATAGGTTAGCATCAAATATCATTTAAACTTATTTATAAGCATAATTTAGGTTGATATATAATGTAAAACATGTACCACATTATCAACCATGCAATGTCAGCTCTTACAAGAATAAGGGAAGAACATATGCACTTGAATCCAAAAGCTTAGTTTAAGCATTTTCAAAGCAAGATTCAAGTTTGTCAAGAAAGACATGATCATCATCAAAACATATATAATCATTTTAGGGCAAACAATGATCATGTAAGGCATGTAAAAACAACTCTCTACTTCTCCAAATATCACATGATATTCAATTTAAAGCATAGAAGAGGATAAGAGATTGATGTCACCAAAAGTGTACTCTTTGAGTTTTTGTAGGTGACTCCAACTTCCATGCCTCAAGGCTCCTTGAGAATGTTGTGGTTCTCCATGTCATTCTTTTTATGTTTTCATCACTCTTGGAGAACTTGAACTATTTCAAATTTTTCAAACCTCAAGTAACATAGTTGTGTTTCACTTCATTGCATGCTTGAGCTAATAGTCATCCTACAACGCCATTCAAAGTATTTTCTTTGGTATCCACCAATTTTGGATCCATAGAGGTTAGTCATTATACCAAACTCATGAGCAAATAAGCATTAAAAATAAATAAATTAGTTCACAAAGGTAAAAGATATTTCATTTCATTGATCATTAAGCATATACCAAGAGAAAATGTGAGTAACAAAATAAATATGGCTTTTTGCGCACTGAAACTCATTTTTAAAGCCTGTGTAATCGATTACAATGTGTGTGTAATCGATTACGCATGTTCTGGATTCCTGGTAATCGATTACATATGTGGTGTAATCGATTACATGCCTTCTGGAATTGTTGTAATCGATTACATTGGAGGTGTAATCGATTACCTGCTTTCTGACTTGGCTTGGAACGCTTGGCAGAGCCTTTGTAATCGATTACAAAGGTATTGTAATCGATTACCAGTTTGCTAAAACTCATATTTTGCATTTTGAACAGAAGAAGATCAATTTTAAACCTTTCAAATTTGTTCCAAAGCATTCCAAATCAATTTCAAACAGCATGTAGGCATATAATCCAACTAGATTGTGATCCAAAACACATAATTATGCAAATTTGTTATTTTTACCAAGAATTGCATCATTTTGATGGATTGGTGAAGTTTTTGAGCTTTTTGAGAATCTTTGGCATAATGTAGTACCTGCAAAATAGCTAAAGGGGAACCTCCAACGCTCAAGTCATTATTCGATTCACAATTGATTTAATCAAGGTGGTTGTGCAGTAGAAACACCATATTAAGCAGCGAATTTCAGATTATGCAGCAAAAATTATTTTTAGCAAGAGTTAGATGCATGATTGATCCAATATGCCAAGTTCTAAGATATTTTCATCAAATGTGCTATTCCAAACAAGAAGTGAACTTAGGCATTGTAGAACTTTATGTACCAAGATGTATAACAAATTAATGGGCTATGGTACAATAAGAATGAACATAATCATGTGCTAAACAATATATGCATATTTTACCAAGTACATATGATTCTATCATTCACTTAAGGCCTACAAGGAATATACCTCAAATTCATTGACTTTATAAGTGAATGTGTATAAGAGGTCAAAACTTTTGATACCTTGGCCTTTGTAATCAAGGAAATACTTTTTCTTACCCAGTGCTTCTCTTTTGGAGTTTTGAACTTTACAAGTTCTACATTTTGTACTTGAGAAGCTTTGGTTGAAGTCATCTTCCTTCTTTGACCAAAATTTCTACCATTAGGCTTTGGAAGAATTCTTCTTGATGGTTCTTCTATCCTTTGACCAATTTGTCCATCCTTTTGAGAAATTTTCTGCATAGTTGAAACACTAGGAGGTCTTTTTGGTACCCACTTTATCTTGGGTCCTTGAATGTTAGTACTAGGGCCTTTAGGATCTTTAGGAACCCATACCATAGTATTTCTCATATAAGGATTTCTTCTATAATTGCATAAATGAGAAATATGTCCTAGATGACCACAAAAATTGCAAACAATTGAATTTAATGATGATTTGGTCTTTTGAAAATCATCTTTGGAAAACTTAAGCCTTTTGTTATTTTTACATTCTAAACTATTTTTGCCATAAGCCTTGCTTGAATTTTCATGTGGAATAACATTGATTTTATTCTCATTTATAAGCATAGAATGTAAGCAATTAGAATCATTAGCTTTGACAAATTCAAAAGATAAGTCCTCAACTTTATTTTCTAAATCAATGCACTTTTCACAAGAAGTTGAGGTTTCACTTTTCAAAGGCATTTCCTCATTAAGAAAAGCATATTCATTTTTCAAAGACTCAATTTCATTTTCAATAGAGGAAATATTTTCCAAACAAGATAAATTTTTCTTTTCTAAATTCAACAAACCATCATTCAATTCATCATATGCACATTGTAGCTTATCATAGTAAGGACTATAATCTAGTTTAGCATTATTTACCTCAAAGTCCTTTTGAGCCATATAGGAAATAGTCTCAATCTCTAGCATACTTGGCTCTTCCTCATTGTTGTCCATCAAGGATTCAAGAACATCTTCTTGAGGATATTTTTCATGACAAGCTTCCTTCAATGACTTTTGCTCTTCTTGCATTCTATATAAAACTTTATGCACAAAATCATTGTTAGCAAGATAAATAGCATCAAGAGCATCCCATATATCTTTAGCATTAGAGCAACTTTTAATTTTAGCATAAGCATCATCATTCAAACTACTTCTCAATATTTGCATTGCTCTAATATTCAAGGAAAAACATTTCTTGTCATAAGCATCCCAATCTTGTTTTGATTTGCAAGTAAATCCATCAAGCACAATATCCCATAAATCAAGATCAATAGATTGCATATAAATTTCAATTCTAGCTTTCCAATAAACAAAATTCACACCATCAAAGAATGGTGGTTTATCAATTTCAAAACCATTCATTTTGAAAAGCTTTTTAATGATTGCCAACAAACAAGGATCTTTAACTCTAAGCGGTTAAGCTTTCACCAGAGCACGAAGCTCTGATACCACTTGTTAGCCATGGCAACCATCACCCAAGAGGGGGGGAGGGTGAATTGGGTGATTACAAATTTTAATGCAACTTTGAGATATTAAGCATTTTGAATCACTCAAGTAATAAATGCAGCGGAACACGTACAACAAAGGTACAACTATTATAGATTACTCAAATACAACTTAGGATATATGATGAATTAAACACATAAGCTAGATATCAAGTTTATAGAATCAAATCACCAAGATGACAAGATATGCAATAGATAAACATACTACACTAAATACTAAAATTAAAGAGTGTAGGGAAGAGAGAATCAAACTCAAGAATTTATCCTGGTTCAGCCACCAACCACTTGTGGCCTACATCATCTTGTATTTGTCATCATCAAAACTTAACATATTAAACCATTGGGGCAAACTTATTTCTACAATCTCCCCCTTTTTGATGATGACAAATCATTGGAGAAAAATATGTTTAGCAATATATAAGAATAGATATTCATGTAAGCAATTAAACACAAGAACATATTTTTTTTAAAGATGAATATACACATTTTTAATTAACTACTCTTTCCTTTTTCCCTAACCATTTTGCACACACACCCCCACACATGTTCAAGAACTCATCCCATGACAAAGCTATTGTTCTCTTATTCCCTAAGGTCGGGTAAGAACATGATTTTTCATTTAAGGCACATAATGAGCTAGATATAAGGAATGATCAAATAAGCTCAAAGGGGCTAAGCGAAGGAAAATATGCAAGATTGACTATTTGGTTAAAGTAGCTATTTCAAGAAAAAAGCCTCAATCATGTTTATCTATGCATGTGAAAAAGTAGCCTAAAAAAGAATCAAAGCAAGTTCTAAAGTAACAATTCCATGAGTGAAAATCATACAAAAAAGAAAAGAATGGTACAAATGTTTAATCCATTCATCAATAGACTCAAAATCTCACAAGACATATTTCTATCATTCTCAATCCACCATTTCAACATTCATATCCAAGCATGTGATTTTTAAGAATGAAAATAATTTATGCTATGATCCAAGAATCCATTTGCTACTTCTACACAAAATAATTACTTCCTCAACTGATATGTGTCTCAAGAGTAAATTTACCTCCAAGGCAAAATTTACACCTTACTCTGTATCCTTAATTGGTTTTACTATGAGTAGGTTTCTGACAATCATATCAATAAACTTACTTTCCCAATTAAGATGCTTCTTAAAAGTAAAATTACTCCTTACTTTGCCATCCTTAATTGGTTTAGTAAGTTGCTGACAATCATATCATACTTCCTAATTTTTTTTGATCAACTATCCTTCCCCCCAAATAGATCACAACGTTGTTCACCATGTTAAAAAAAAAGATGAATAAAGGATTAAAGATAGTACCTGTTATGGCAATTATTCAAAAGAGAGACCAACACAAATTTATACAGAAACAAAGTACAATAAATAAAACCATAGGTAAAGGAAAGTTATGGATAAAGTGTCAGATTTGGCTTTCTTTTCATGCTGCTTCATTCAACGCTTCCTTCTGACCAATCTATCTGAGCTATTGCTGGATCAAGTTTATAAACAAAAGCTTCTAATTTATCAATCAACTCATCAATAGTGAAAGCAAAAATAAGAAGTAGTCTTGCCAAAGGTGTGATAAATTTCTGTTCCACAACATGGTCAAGAAAAGATAACAAACTTGAAAAAAAATTATTAACATTCAACAAAACTATGGGTTTATGGTGGATGTTCAGTTGGGTCTAAGAGACAACTTGAAAAACTTCTTCCAAAGTACCAAAACCACCTGATAAGACAATGAATGCAAGAGAGTTTTCAAGCATTGTCTTCATTTATTCATACTTGAAGTTCCTCTCCGATTGTCTTTCAAGTAAAGTTCTTTTGTGTCGAAAGCTCTAGGAATGATATCTAAAACCCAACTGCCTCCTAGAAATACAGAGAGTGATATAGCCCTCATTAATCCTTAACAACCTCCCCCATATACAACATGAATATTCCTCGCAGCAAGTGTTCGACTAAGAGTGCTTGTTGCATTTACAAACTCTAAACCCTTCCCATACCTAGACCCATTAAATACACAGATATTTTTAAGGTTACGAATAGAAGGTCCCATTTCTATAGTCACCCTCCCTTTGAATGATTAGGAGCTGGAGGAAAGTGGAGAAAATGAAGTGTTTAAATAGGGAAAAGAATGGAAAAGGTAATGATAGCACCTATATGGGTAGGCTGACTGTTGTCAGAAAAGTTTGAAATAATTTTTTTAATTTTATTTTTTTTTAACTTCAAGAAAACTATCAGGGTAAAGAAGTCTAGAAACCCCTAAAGGACCTTGCTCAAAGGATCGTCTGTCCAAAATCATAATACAATAAAATCATATAAAGATAAAAGAAATATAACAACAAATGATGACATACCATTATCTACAATTTTCATAGCGTATCTTTATATTGCGCATCATGACTGCAGTAGTGGCATATCTTTGAGTTGCGCGTCACCAGTGCAACATAAGAACTCCACAAGGATTGCCAAAATTAGCAATAATAACCTTTGACTCCTTTCCGTCCTGTTTACGGAATAGTAACCCTCTATCTTCCTGCAAACATAATTAAAGGCCTGTATTCTAAGAAGATGGTACTTGACCGTAGCCAGCTAGAACTCGCCATAGAGACCTACTAATTAAAGTAAGTATATGGCTCAGTAATAGTTTTACATGCACTATAAAGACAAGACACTTCTATCTGTCCATAAGCGCTACAGAGCCTTGGTTCCAAGATTTAGGAATGTAGCATGTGGCTCTCTATAGAGCATGACACACGAACCTTATTTATATATCGGCGTGTGAAGGTCTCCTCTTGAGTCTATGTACTAAGTACACCCAAAGTTTTGCCCTTTTTTTCTTTCTTTTTTTTTTCTTTTTGAAGAAGATGAAGTAGAAGAAGATAATATGTACATATTGTTGTGGTTGTGGCTCACATCTTCCTCTAGTTTTTCGTCCAGAAATGGCTTAAATGGCTTAAATGCCTTCTATGAGTCGATGATATGCTTCCCATCCAATTTTCTTATAAATTGGCAAACAGGGTATTTTAGAGTCAGATTCCTAAGGCTGTAATATTTTTGTTTGTCCTTGAAAAGATTCTACAAGTTAAGAAGTTCACGATGCACATATCCACAAGAATGCGTATCAAGAGTCAATAAAAAATCATCTAATGACTCCTTACTCAGTCCATTCTTAATGAAGAAAATTTTATCTTCTCTATTTGTGGAAACCATCCCCAAAGAACGACATCGCTTGTTACAATTCTATTGTGCACATTTGTGACAGACTTGTAACATTTTTGCTTTTCTCCTTTTAGAATACAAACTTCTACCAAGACCTAGCATGTATAAGTCAAATGAAGTTGAAGACTCACATGCTAAACGGGCCTTTTGTAACGCCCCAATTTTTAGAAAATATTCTGAATGTACTGTTTTCTGTTTTTCATGCTTTTGTATGAATGACCGCAGTGTCCCTATTTTTCTGTTCTTGAATTTTGTATGAAAACAACTACGATAATACTGAGGTTCAAATTTTATTTGATCGTTTACGTAGTTTGTTTCGAGACTCAGTAAAATAAAAATTTTTTCGAACTCTTGTATTAATTTTTTCTGAAAGATATACTGACTAAATATCTTCTTTGGATATTTTATTTGAACGTTTTGGGCGATTACCTACGTTGTGGGAAAAAATGGGAAAATGACCGTTACGTCCCGAACGTCTTGTTTTTATTGTTTTTGTCTGTTTTTAATTGTTTTCTTCTTGATTTAATGCGAGAAAATGCATCGTGATTTTATATGGACTTTTTGTACGATTTGCTCCGAGGCAGGAAAATAATATTTTCCGGGCCGAGGAAAATCTTATTTTATTATTTAGAATTGGGGGATCTTACTTAACCCGATTCTAAATGAGACTAAAAATAATCTTTTAATTTTTAGGATTTAACTGTCAAATAAAATAATTTTATATTATTATAATATTATTTTATAAGTCAGTATGTTTTAGTGACAGTGGACCCGGAAATATTTTGCGGGACCCACAATTAGCCGAACGGTTAAATCGGTAGCTTAGTTAATCACCGTAAGCTGTAGAACTTTCCGAGCAGTGACTCAGCTAGTGACTCACAGAGCATTTATTACGCAAAGTGTGACTAAGCCATGTGAGTCACCGGGAACCAACCAATGAGAAGTAGGCTTGCTCACCAAGGCTTAATCTTAGCCTTTGATTCATCCAATGGCTTGGATGAAGCCAAGCAAGGTGCCCACCTTGCACCCCACTTGAAGTCCACGGCCAAGAGGCCTTTGGTGACCTAAAAATCACTTTGTCTTCATCACTTTTCTCTCTTCTCTCTCATCAAGAACCCTAGCCACCATTCTTGCCCATTTTCTTCACCATATTCGGCCAAGCTCATTTCCTAACCATCCAACCATCCAAAAATTTTTCTAATCAAGTTTCCTTAACCTAAACACCATTCTAAGAACCTTTGTAGTTGGGAGTTTCTTCAAATTCTTCCATCTAAGGCTTGGAAACCAACCTTGGAAGTTTTACCTAGAAGGTGAAATTTCATACTTTTCTTTTCTCTCTTCTTTTTCAAAGTTCTAAGCCATGATTTTTCCATGGTTTAGCTTCTTTTTCATGGTTAGTAACATGTAGGTTTTGTTTGAGATTTTTAGGTGTTTGGTGGAGTGAAAACCGTGACCTAAGGAGGTGAGAAAGCAAGTTTTTGTCTTCATTTAAGGTAAGAGGAAGACAATTCTTATCATCCCTTGATGGTGGTAAGAAGATGAGTTGTTTGTAGAATCCACAAGGATTCGGTTGTGGTGTGTTTATTGATGTGTATTTGTTAATTTTTGTGATTGCTAGTAGCTTAAGTGTTATGTGTTAGTAGCTTTCTTATTTGGTAATTGTAATAATTTTGCATGTCTAATAGCTTTTGATTGTATGTCTATAAGCTTTAAATTAGGTTTATGTGTTAGAAATATTTTGCATGTGTTAGAGATATTTTGTATGTGTTAGAAATATAATGCATGTGTTAGGATTGTATGATGAAATATAGGATGTGAATAACATGTGTAAGTTTGCATGAGTGTTCCAAAGAACACAATCCAATAGCTCACGGCAATGACAAGTTTGGAGGACCAAAATGTTCTCTTGATTTTTCCTAAAAGTGTAGCTTAATTAACCTAGGAGGATCAAGAAAGTTTCTAATTGATTTGATCAAAGAAAAATGCATTTAGAAATCAAATGGTACAAACTTAGTATTTTGGGCCAACATGCCTAAAGGATTAAATTGACCATAGATAACTATTTTCTAAAATGATTTAATGAACTTAGACTATAGAATACATTTGATATGATTTAAAAGGTGAAAGACATTTTGGAAATCAAATGCAAAAGTTTTATAAAATTAAAGCCAACATGCCACTATAGGAAATCATGATTTTAAAAAACTTGTTTCTAAACCTTTTTCAATTAAAAAGAAACAATACAAGTTAAGAAGAAATTTTCTATAATGATTTATGAAGGAACCAATTGATTAGAAGTAAGTCTAAAGGGTTAAAATTCATAATTTTATCATTAGGAAGGAAATACAGTAATGTTAAGAAATTTTCTAACATATAGCTCACTTTTGGTTTTGAAGCATGTTAGAGATTTCAAAAAGAATTTAATGAAATGGTTAAAAATTAGGTAAATAGAAATTTTATGAAAAATTTAGAAAATCATTATTATAAGTTTATAAACAAAATCTTTGTCAATTTTTAGTAAAAATTGAACCTATAGGATAGTCAAAATATCCTAATGACAAGATTATACTGATATGAAAAATTATTCTACGTAGTTTAAATGTACTAAATATTATTTCTATCTGTTTAAATGGTAATTTAAAGGCATCCGAATAAGAAAATGATTTAAAAATCCTACGCGATTGAGAAAACGTATTAAAAATGCTACGCGATTTTAAAAAAGAAAAATATCCTTACCCGATTTTTAAACGTTTGTAAAAACGACGAGATTTCAAAAACGCGATAAAATTTCTACGCGATTGACCGTTAGTATTTATTTTGTCGGGAAAATGTGAACCCGTCTGAGCTTTTGAGGTTATTACGCGTTGTCGGGAAAAAGTGAACCCGTACATGCTTTATGCCATTGAGGGCATATATTTTTATCTTGAGGGCATTTTCATAATTTCATATATTTGGAATTATGTTTTGTCTTTATACCGATTTTTGGTGTTTTGGGTTGACGAGACGAATCACATCGTGTTGTCGATGCGATAAGTGTAGTGTAGTTTATTGTTCTAATAAACTTGGAGACTTTAGTGTACGGGATCCCACATGTGGACAGTTGGTAGCTCTTTTGGCCGTGGTAAACCGATAGCACACTAATGTACTCGACATTCACTATATTTAATCGAGGTTTGTAAAGTCTAGTAGTACATTGCCTATAGTGCCACAACGGGAGACTGTGAACTATACTACGCCTGGATGGTGGATTCCCAATGTCAGTAGGCTATTGGACGCAACGTGTGACCGCGTAATAGTTGGTTGGGCAGCCGTGGTATAGATTTTGCAAGTCATTCTCTCGATATCTGTTTGGGTTTAGCTCCATGGAGTAGGGTTGTGTTTTGGTGTATTTGAGTATATCTTGGATAATATTCCATTTTTCTATATTTATCTTTATCGGTAACATCTTGGATGTTTTTACATTTTTCTATTTGTATTTATCGATAATTTTTTTTATGTTAGTTGTCTATTTCTTATCCTATTTTATCTGTGAGATTGATTTATCGTGTGAATTTCTTTATTTGTGTTATATCCGTGATATTTCGAAACACTAGGATATTTAATATGTATTCTTGTTATAGCTTCTTCGTATTGTATAAAGCGTGTAGTAGTTATTTGTCGTCTTCTTATTTGCCATGTTGTGATGATTTTATGTTGTCTTACCTCTTTATTGTATGTGTCTATTGTCTATTTATTTTATGCGGTAAAGAGTTTGAAGAGGAAGAAGAGGAACAACCTCTTGAGATCGTGTACCCGAGGAAGAGGGAGATCGCGAGACCGACGATCGGTTTACGATCAAGAACCATCCGATCATCCATATCCTCCGGATTGATTGTGGGGATGGCGATGCCGAGGATTTTGGGATTCATAGAGCTGGTATTTCATGGAGGTGATCCGGCTCGGCATTTACGAGGAGATCGTGCTTACATTACGTATCTTTGGACGTATGACCGTTATTTTACGTCACCAGTTTGATGGAGAGCCCATTGTGACTACGACGCTTTTTTACGCATTTAGAGTTGCCCTTATCCATTAGGCGTTATTGGGGTCTTTGAAAACCCCGTGCCTAGTGAGATAAGCATCGTGTCGCTCGCGCGATCCCGTTATCGCCGTGTGTCGAGACATCGGGGATATTTATCTCCCGATGATCATTTTCACACCGAGAGTGATCCATCGAGGATTAGATAATCATGATGTTTTTTTTTTGGGCGCGTCGGTATGTATGTACGTATATATTAACTCTTTTATTGCTTTCTTTCTTGTTTTTGTTTAAATAGTTGTAGTCTTAGTTGTAAATTATATGTACAGTTTATAACTTAACCATATGTATATTATTAGTGATGATGTTTTTTTTTTATTTCGTATTTTTAGTATTATCTTTTTATTACATACTTGATCTATCAGGAATTATTTTACAACCCGTAATAATTTTAACAAATATTCCGCAACTTGGGTAGATTTTATTTCTATTTATTTTATTTTCTTTTATGTGTGACATCCTCCAAAGGGGTGTTACACCTTTGCTTCGACTATCCAGCGTACATCTTCTAGCATACCCTTGTGCATTAACATTCTCAATCTTTCACATCTAGCTTTGTAAATTTTTGTTAGAGCATTTTGAGTTGGAGAAGGAAAATGCTTTCTCAAGTTTGAGAGAATGACATCCATTTTAAATGAGAAGGAATAAGTTATTTTGGGAAACGGAAAAACAAATCGACTTGAGAGCCACGAAGTATTGTTATCCACCACTTAAACGGGAACACAAAGAATAGCAAAAGGAAAGCAATAAAATTAGAATAAATTCTTTTCATAACAAGGATTAGAAAGAGAAATGAATTCTACCTCAGCAACTTGGTTTTCCAGAAATGGTCTGAGTCTTTGTCCATTGACCTTAAACACATTACCATTCCTAGGATTCTCAATGTCTATGTCCCCATAAGGTGGAGTTGGTGGAATTAAAGAAGCAATTAGAGGAACTGTTGGAGAAACAGTTTGTGCACCCTAGTGTTTCACCGTGGGGAGCACCACTGCTTTTGGTCAGGAAGAAGCACGGAACTTCTCGACTTTGCGTAGATTATCGTCAGCTGAACAAGGTGACTATAAAGAATAAATATCCACTTCCGAGAATTGATGATTTGATGGATCAGTTGAGGGGAGCAGTGGTATTTTCTAAGATAGATCTGAGATCAGGATATCACCAGATTCATGTTAAGGTGGAGGATGTACCTAAAACAGCTTTTCGAACTCGTTATGGACATTATGAGTATCAGGTAATGCCATTCGGAGTGACGAATGCTCCTGCCATCTTTATGGACTATATGAATAGGATTTTTCGTCCATACTTAGACAGATTTGTCATTGTCTTTATCGATGACATTCTGATCTATTCTCAATCTAAGGAAAAGCATGCTGAACATCTCGGTATAGTTCTTCAGATTTTGAAAGAAAAGAAGCTGTATGCAAAATTGGCGAAGTGTGAGTTTTGGTTGGAGGAAGTTCAATTTTTAGGTCACGTGATTTCCAAGGAAGGCATTGCGGTAGACCCATCGAAGGTGGAGACTATTTTGCAATGGGAAAGGCCTAAGACGGTGACAGAAGTTCGAAGTTTTGTTGGACTTGTTGGATATTACCGGAGGTTTATAGAAGGTTTTTCCAAGATTACCGAACCGCTTACGCAACTCACGAGGAAAAGTCAAGCTTTTGAACGGATGGAGGAACGTGAAGCAAGTTTCCAAGAATTGAAGAAGAGGTTAACAACTACACCAGTGCTGATTCTACCGGATTCTAACGGAACTTTTGATGTGTATTGTGACGCTTCTTACCAAGGGTTAGGATGCGTGTTGATGCAAAACTGGAATATAGTGGCTTATGCTTCTAGACAGTTGAAGGTTCATGAGAGGAATTATCCAACCCATGACTTGGAATTAGCTGCAGTGGTTTTTGCATTGAAGGTGTGGAGGCATTTTCTGTATGGAGCAATGTTCAATGTCTTTAGTGATCACAAGAGTTTAAAGTATTTGTTTGATCAGAAAGAATTGAATATGAGGCAGAGGCGATGGTTAGAATTTTTAAAGCATTATGATTTTCAACTCTAATATCATCCAAGAAAAGCTAATGTGGTAGCAGATGCGCTGAGTAGAAAGGTGATCAGTGTTTCGGCAATGATGATAAAGGAGGAGGAATTGATTAACAAATTCTGAGATTTGTGGTTGTCAGTGGAGTTTGTGCCTGGAAGAATTCGCCTATGCAAAGTCGTAATCATAAATGAATTGCTTGATATAGTTCGAGATAAACAAGAGGAAGATGCGTTTTTACAAAACAAAAGAGAATTGTTGAAGCAAGGTCATAAGGCGACGGTAGAGGAAGGGTCAGATGGAATCTTAAGGTTCAAGGGAAGAATCTATATACCCGATGATTTTGAACTTAAGAAGGGGATTCTAGATGAAGCTCATACTAGTGATTTAAGTTTACATCCGGGGATAACCAAGATGTACCAAGACTTGAAAATGTTGTTTTGGTGGCCAAGGATGAAAAGAGATGTAGCGGAACATGTGGCGTCTTATCTGGTTTGTCAGAAGGCGAAAGTGGAACATCAGAGGCCAGCCAGTATGTTACAACCGTTAGCTATTCCAGAATGGAAGTGGGATAGTATCTCGATGGATTTTGTTACCGGATTACCGAAGACAAGGAAAGGTCATGATTCGATATGGGTTATAGTTGATAGGCTTACGAAATCGGCGCATTTCTTGCCCATCAATATTAAGTATTCGTTGGAGAGATTAACCCAGATGTATATCAGTGAGATTGTGAGGTTACATGGTGTGCCTACATGTATAGTTTCTGACCGAGATCCAAGGTTTACATCAAGATTCTGGCGAAGTTTGCAAGAAGCCATGGGAACTAAGTTGCGGTTGAGTTCAGCTTATCATCCACAGACTGATGGTCAAACAGAGAGGACTATACAATCTTTGGAAGATCTGTTGCGTGCCTGTGTGTTAGAGCAACGTGGAAGTTGGGATCAATTTTTATCTTTGATAAAATTCACCTACAACAGTAGTTTTCACTCGAGTATAGGGATGGCACCCTATGAGCCGTTATATGGAAGACGATGTCAAACACCTTTGTGTTGGTATCAAGATGGGGAGAGTGTGACTATTGGACCAGATCTTGTACAACAGACTACAGAGAAGGTAAAGATGATACAAGAAAAGATGAAGACGACGCAAAGCAGACAAAAGAGTTATGCTGATAAGCGAAGGAGACCTCTTGAATTTGAGGAGGGTGAACATGTATTCTTAAGAGTGACTTCTACGACTGGTGTCGGAAGAGTTATCAAATCTAAAAAGCTTACTCCTAAGTTTATTGGGCCTTATCAGATTCTTCGACGAATAGGTCCTGTAGCATATCAGATTGCTTTGCCGCCTTTTCTATCCAATCTGCATGATGTATTTCATGTGTCTCAGTTAAGGAAGTATATTCCTGATCCGACGCATGTGATACAGCCAGACGAAGTACAATTGAAGGATAATTTGACTTATGAGACTTTACCTGTCGGAATAGAGGGAGAAAGGTGAAAGCAACTTCGAGGAAGATGATCGAGCTAGTGAAGGTCATATGGAATGATGTGACAGGTGATGCTACCTGGGAGCTGGAAGATAAAATGAGGAAGCAGTATCCTCATTTGTTTTGATGTATAACGAATTTCGGGGACGAAATTTTTTATTTGTAAGGGAGAGTTGTAACACCCTAAACTTTAGGATAAATGACCGTTGTATCCCGAATTGTACTATTTGTTGTTTTTCTGTATGATACAGTGTTTTATTTTACTGTCTGTGATTTTATTTGAACTTTTTGTGTGATTTGCTCCGGGACAGGAAAATGATAATTTCCAGGCCGGGGAAATCTTATTTTAATTATTAAAGTGGGGATCTTACTAAACCCAATCGAATGAATGATCTTTGTTATTAATCTTTTAATTTTTAGGATTTTTCTTGTGAAATAAAATAATTTTATATTATTATAATATTATTTTATTAGTCAGTATAAATAAATGACAGTGGACCCAGAAATGTCTCGCAAGACCCACGTTTAGAGAAACAGTCAACGTTTTTGGTTAGAGCAATTTTCTAAACCAATAAGAGCGAGTCAACGAAGTAGGCTTGAAAATTCTAAACCAATAAGACATGGTCAATCAAAGTGGTTAGACTAATTAGTTTAGAATTTGATGACCTAATTAAGTGGGATTAGAATTTAATTAAGTTAAGTGTGCTTAGAAGCTTAATAGGATTAATAGCTAAATTAAACATCATTAGTGGTTTAAGCAACATTAGTGGTGAGATATTTAAAGAGCTTATGACAAGGCTTATGACTAGGCTTAATGACAAGGCTTGGATTAGCCAATGAGAGCTAAGCTTGGAGGCCAAGGGTTTATGCTAGCCTTTGATCATTCCTAAGGCTTGGATGAAGCCAACCAAGGGTACACCTAGCCAAGGAGAGCTCCATGGCCATATGCCCTTAGGAAACCATTCTTCATTCATTTTCTATCTATTAACTTAAGCTTTTCTCTCACCAAAAACAAGAAAACGCCATTGATGCACTTTGGAGGTCCATTCGGCCAAGCACTCTACTTCATCATCCATCCATCAAAAATTTCTTCTAACCTACTTCTCTAAACCTAAACACAATTCTAAGAACATCTCTAGTTGAGAGTTCTTGCAAAATCCATCATCTTGAGCTTGAAAAACTACTTGGGAGATTCTACCTAGAAGGTGAAAATCCTTGTTTTTCATTTCTAATTTCATTTCTAAGGTTATAAGCCATGATTGATCCATGGTATATAGTTTTCTCTTATAGTTTTAACTCTTTAAATTTTTGTTTAAGATTTTTAGGTTTTCTTGGAGGTGAACCCGAAACCATTAGAAAGGAGTGAAAGAGATTTTAGCTTCACTTAAGGTAAGAGGAAGACTTGAATCTTATCATCCTTGGATGGTGATAAGAAAATGGAATCGTTTGTGATTGTAGAATCCATAAGGATTCATTTGTGTGTTTGTTGTAATAGCTTTCTTAATTGTGATTTGTATTGATATGCATGTCTACAAGCTTTGAATATATTGTATGTGTTAGAAATGCATGAATAAGTAGTAGGATGTGAATAATATGCAAGGTTTGCATGTGTGTTCCAAAGAGCACAAATCCAAGGCTCACGGCCTCAACACAAAATGGGCACCAAAATGTTCTCAACTATTTTCTAAAAGAGTGATTTAATTAACTTAGGTAAATTGACAAGATACAAATTGATTTAGAGCAAGAAAAACAAATCTATAGATCAAATGACAAGTTAATAGATTTCGGCCAACATGCCAAAGTTAAGTGTTTTTAGTTTCTAAAATTGTTTTCAATCAAGGTTAAGTAATAATGTCAAAAAGATTTTTAGTACAATGAGTTTTGAGGAATAAAAGTGATTGGATTAAGTTTAAAAAGCTAAAACTAATGATTTTACTGTTTAGGAGATAATACAGTAGCTTTTGTAAAATTTCTAACGTAAAGCTCACTTTATGTTTTGAAGCCCGTTAGTAGTTTTCAAAAGTATAATTAGATGGTTGTAATATAATCAAAAGAAATTTTAACAGAAAAATTTAGAAAACCATTGTTATAGATTTTCAAAACAAAATACTGTCAATTTTTGTTAAAAACAAACAAATAAGATAGAAAAGATATCCAGTATATTGTGTACGGTATGGGAAATATTCTACGTAAGTCAAACGTATTAAATATTATTTCTGTTTATTTAAATAGTAATTTTTAAGGAATTCAGACAAGAAAATAATTTAAAAATCTTACGCGATTGAAAAAACGATTTAAAAATAGTATACAATTTTAAAAACAGTAAAATATATTTACGCGATTTAAAAACGTTTGTAAAAACGACGAAATTATGAAAACGCGATAAAATTTCTACGCGATTGACCAAAACAGTAAGTTTTACTGTCGGGCCAAAGTGGTGGGCCCGGATAGATTGAGAAACAGTACTGTCAAGTGGGACGTACTGCGTTTGGTGTTTGAGGGTGTTTTGGTAATTATTTGAGATTTGAAGGGTGTTTTGGTAATTATAGTTCTGTTCATATTTTTAAAGTCAAGTCGATTCATTGTGGAATTGGCGATTGATTGACGAGGTGAATTACATCGTGTTGTCGGTGTGATAAGCGTAGTGTGGTTCATTTCTTTATGAACTTGGAGGCGTTAGTGTGCAGATTATTCCACATGTGGACAGTTGATCGCTCCTTTGGGCCATGGTAATTGGCCACACACTAGTGATCTCGACACGCACTATACTTAATCAAGATCTTGTAAGAACTATTCTAGTACAATGGCTGTAGTTACATGATGTTTGGACTATGTACTACACCACGATGTTTTGGACAATGGGCTATAGACACAATGTGAGACAGTGCAATAGTTGGTTGGGCAGCCTAAGGTACTAATAGGACTTGCAGGTCATTCTCTCTGATGTCTGTGGTTGTAGCTCCATGGAGTAGAGTTGAGTCGCATTACATATGATTTATGTGTTGTGCATTATAATATTATTATCTGTACCATTTTATCTGTACCATTTTATCTGTGACATTATGTGATGTTGTTACACTTAATTTTTGTGTTACTTTATATTATTATTGATGCTGTTATGGTATGTTATATTGTATGAATTGCTATATCTGTTGTATTGTCGTTTTCTTGTTTACCATGTTTGTGGTGATATAGATTGTCTTACCTCTTTGTATGTATTGTTTTCTATATTTTAAATTATGTTTTAAAAGAAGAGTTTGAGGAAGAGGAACAACCTCTTGATTTTATATACCCCGAGCAGGAAGAGCAACAGCAGCAAGCTGAGGATCAATTCGACGACCAAGAACCATCCGATCATTGACGAGCGCCGAACTCAGTCAAAATTATAACCAAAGTTATTACCTAAACTTGTAGTATAGTGAATAACACCGGATCGTCTCCTCAAGGATCGTAAATGCAATTTGATCAAATTAAGTTAAGTTAGAAAAAAAGGAGGTTTTGATGGTTCAAGGATCACAGTGACAAGATTTAAAGAGAAATAACAATTAGAAGAATAGTCAATTCAGAAATTTATCCGAGATTGGGTGGATTCAATCATAAACCTTTCAACAAACAATTGAAGCACATTTAAATGGTTAACTTGGATCTAACCGAAATCTCAGCATTAGGTCCAGAATTCACACTAGACAATCGTCCAGAATTCAATTGACAAGTGATAAACACAAATCTGCAATCGCACCATTCATGTAGATATATGTCAATTTAAGCACCGAATTCAATTAATCTAGGCACCAATCAGTAACCTAACCTCTTCAATTATGTGATTAGTTTAAATCAATCAGTTCTAAGTTTCATCACAAATTTCAATCTTGGTTATGTGATTAATTCAGATCAATCAGTTCTAAGTTTCATCACAATACTTAATCTTAAACCAAGATCAAATCAGATCAAACATAAACAGAATCACCATTCATGTATTCAAGATCAAGAAAACGAGAAGAAGAAGAAGAAGAAGAGAAGAGGAATTCAAATATAAATCAAATACATTACATAACCAAGGTCTCAAGAATCCAAACCACAATCTCTTCAAGAGTCCGAATTGGTGAAAGTAACTTAGCTCTCCATTACAATGAAGGAAATCATCAAAATATACAAGAGCTATGAGAAACTATGAAGAAACAAGAAGAAACTATAAAAGAATTGAAGGAGAATACAACTTGTTGTTAATGATAACCAATGGTGCCCTTTTATAGAAGTCTAGGGTAACAAAATGACAAAGGGAGTGGGTGGATGAGTGGGTTGGTGAGAGGAGTGGTTGAATGGGTTGGTGAGTGGGTTGGTGAGTGGAGTGGTTGAGTGGAGTGGTTGAATGGGTTGGTGAGTGGAGTGGGTGAGTGGGTTGGAGAGAGGAGTGGTTGAGTGGGTTGGTGAGAGGAGTGGTTGAGTACGAAAATTTTGACGTCTGACTGGGAAGCCAAAAACGACTAACTATACTTCAGATCCACGAAAAGTACTCTTCATTAAAGTTGTATATATTTGTCTTGGCTATAACATGCATATCTGGATCGTCTAATTTGGCTTCCTGCAGCCCAAGATATGGCCCAAATACCGCAAGTCACTCAAACCCAACTTCAGCACCTCTGTTCCTACTTGCAAGCTCAAACTGACCCATTAGACTTCATTTTTTCAAAAAGTGTTCTTCATGAAAGTTGTTTATTTGGGTCTTAACTATCAATTTTTCAAATTTCATCCCATCTCCATTATTACAGCTTGAGATATGATTTTATGAGTGCACATCGTTCGGATTCTAGTGACAGAACCCGTATTCTGAATTCCATGTAAACTTAGGTCCCTTATACATCTGTATTGGACTTCGAGCTCTTCATCAAAGTTGTAGAGCTTCCTCCTAGCTTTCCTACAAGGTAAAATTCATGATTATCAGATATCAGGAACTCAAGTTATGGCCAAAATACAGAAACAGTATCAAATCTCAATAATGCTGAAAATATTCAATTAGGACCAATTTGAGCTCAAACTCACAAAATCATACCAAACTCAATCAATTAAGAATATGGAGAGTGTAAATGACTAAACATAAGGGTTTCTTAATGAATAAAATATGTGATTATCAAATTCCCCCACACTTAGCTTTTTGCACTCTTGGGCAAAACTCAGGACCAAAACAAGGACATAAGAGATTAACAAAAATTTCAATTCCAACGACATTCAAGAGTCCAAAATTTTTATAATCAAGAAGAACAACCAAAGGTTCAAGGGATCAAAACATTCATGAGTTAACAATTCTCCACATCTCAAACCAACAAGCAAGGTATCTTCAACATGAATTGAGAATGATAGATCTTCACAAGATTCCCTCTCAATCTCTCAAGTGTTTAAAAGGTAGGTATTTCACTCAATTCAACCCATGAAAATTGCACTACCATAAGCTTGCTTATCTTCTACTTCTCCACTACTCAAAACACATGCACACACAAATCATGAGGACTTTATTCAAGGTTGTATTGAGGTCAAGGTAACAGAAGAGGATAAAATGGATATGAGAAGATAAATACCAAAGAGAATAAAAGCAAATGAGAGCTGAGTTCAAATAACAAGCATAAAAGTTCTTTACATATTCATTTCCCAATCCTTTTCTTTTTTTTTCTTTTTTTATATATGAACATAACTATATACATACATTTTTTTTTTGTTTTTTTTAGCACTCTTTCCTTTTTCAACAACCATTTTGTACACACACCCCCACACTTGTTCAAAAACTCATCCATTAACCAAGCTATTGTTCTTTTATTCCCTTAGGTAAAGTAAGAACACGATTTTTCATTTAAGGCACATAATGAGCTAGAAACAAGGAATGGTCAAATAAGCTCAAAGGGGTTAAGTAAAGGAAAATATACAAGATTGGCAGGAATCAGAGAATTTTCAAGAAGTCAAAAGAGTGCTTGATATCATATTGAAAACAAGGTTAGCTATTTGGTTAAACTAGCTAATTAAGAAAGAGGGCCTCAATCATGTTCATGCATGCAAGTGAAATGTAGCCTAAAAAAGAATCAAAGCAAGTTCTAGAGTGGTCATTAACATGAGTGAAAATCACACAAGAAAGAAGATAATGATATAAATGTCGAATCCATCCATTAGGCTCAAAATCTCACAAGGTATGCATCCATCAAACTCAATTCATCAATTCAATCATCCATCACCAAGCATATCAGTTCAAGAAGGGAGAAAAGTTATTCAATCATGCAATGAACCCCTTTTTTTATTTTATTTTTTAACAAAAAAGAAACATGCTAAAATCTCTCCCCCACACTTAATATAGACATTGTCCTCAATGTGAAAGTGATAAATAAAACGGAAAGAAAAGAGCAACACAACCTGATGAGGGCCAAGATAATGGCAAGCAGAAAAGATGCGTAAGAATCAAAGTCGCAATGAGAACACGAAAACTCACAAAACAAATGAGTAAAATGTAAAACCAAAATAACATGACTGGAATAATATAAAATTAAAGAGGAAATGTGGGTCTTTTAGAGTCGATTCCCAAGACCTGTAACACTTGTTCATCTCTCGAAGAGATTCCACAATTAAGAAGTTCATGATGTACCAGGCCACAAGAATGCGTCTCAAGAGTCAATAAGGTATAACTTACTGACTCCTTACTCAGCCATTCAAAGTGAAGTATGTTTTTATCTTCTCAGATTGCGAAAACCATCCCCAAAGATCTTGAAAACAAATCTAGTTGGGTTGCCTCCCAATAAGCGCTTGTTTAACGTCATTAGCTCGACGTTGGGACACTTCTTAGTGATCTTTATAATGTGGATGGTAAAAGCCCATCACTTTCACTTCCACATTTTTCGGCTTGAGATGGTGTCCATTGGTCTTATTAAGTGAGGTTAGTGAAAAGACTCCACCAGGATCCCATTGGTTGAAACGTGATGACCAAGTTATGGTTGACACAATGTAACACCCCTTGGTGTAGCAACCGGAGCATAATCGTCATTACACCACAGTTACTAAATCCAAGTGTGTCACAGTCATGATAACAGTAACTTAAATTCTCAAGAGTCTATATTTTTTTTTTGACAATTTGCATAGGTAGAAAATATGAGCCTCGAATGAAATATAAATATATTCAAGCCATGATACAACCACCTGAAATAAAATCATATCTCTTATACATATATATATAGTCAATTTACACAAATCATTGATGACATAGAACATAACAATTACAGAGTCCAATAAAATACAGCGGGAATAAAACACTAAAAGGGGGAAAAGTAGTGACCCAGGGATAAGTACTACTAGCAGACAAAGCCGCAACCCCATATACACATACGACGCTCGAGTCCCAGTCAACAAGTCAGGCATCAATGCCTCCACGCAATCTGCACTCGTACGTGGCCAGAAGAAACCTTGTCCAAACGCCCAATCCAATCAACCAAGGTGTGATCCCTCTTTATCTTCCTCATGATCTTTTATCATTATAAACATAAAAAGAAATACAAAAATATAGAAAACACAGAAAGAGGTAAGATATCCTACCATCAATACCAATACAGCAACCAAGAACCGAACGGCGCATAACGCCCACGTAGCACGTAGAAGCAATAAATAAGCTTTTAAACAGATAACCAGTCAGGCAAACATTAATAAAGGTAATGAACAATTCATAATATCCAGGCAATTAAATTCAGACAGTTAAATATCAGGTAAACAATAATTCTCAGATGCCAGAATATTCCATGATGCATGGACACAACATTCAATTTCCTACTCCATGGAGCTAGACTCAAACGGTCGGAGAGAAAGATCAGGAGACGTGTCAGTGACTCGGCTGCCGAGGCCAATGTGCTATTCATCAATAATTTCCACGTGCACGATCATGGCATTGCACTGACAGTCCGCGCTCGATCACGACATAGGACAGTGTCACGTCCGGATCGTCGGTGTGTTTGCATCGGTTTGCCCCACGGCACAGAAGAGCTCTAAACTGTCCATGTGAGGGACCCGCACCCCGACGCCCCCGAGGTCATCACACGACCCACACTTGTCTATTCGCACCCGCACAAAGGTGTGTTCAATCTCCTAGGCAACTTGGCCTTATAACAGTCCACACGGACATTCACAATGCATAGGACTCTATGCATAAACATGTATGATCACAATCCATACAATGGCATAACATACCACAATTTCACAATGCATAGGACTCTATGCATAAACATGTATGATCACAATCCATACAATGGCATAACATACCACATTTGATCAAGAGAGTGCGATAAGCATATTTGCATCCAAAAAGAACCCAATATCAACATAATATCAATTTATAATTCAAGGAACACATTTTAGGTCCATTATGGATTTCCAAAGTCTCCAAGTCTTATGAAATTTATCTCATTGGTTCATTTACTTGTTATTTTGATTCTTATAATTACCTTCCAACTTTAGCTCATTTCCTAAGCCTTAACCACAATCCATCATGACGATTAGTGTTGCAAGTTTCCTGCTATCAATCTACGTTCTTAATTACTTGATTAATTCAAGTCTTGACACCTCAAATTTATCATCTTTCCCTCCTTCAAACTCTCAAAACCGTGGCACTCAAGAGGGTTTTAGGTTACAATTTTCTTCTCACTAGTTGAGTCTTCCTTTACTTAATTTACCTAGCATTATTCTTGACACAATGACAACCAAAATTCTGCCCTCAAAACAGCCCCAAAACCGTGGCACTCACCAAGGTCCAACAACCAGAATTTTGTCCACTTAAATCACCCTTAACTACTTGATTTAATTAGCCTTGCATTGATCAAAAATTAAGCATCAATTCACTCCATTTTCCAGCCCCAAAACAGCCCCAAAACAGAGCCAAACCGTGGCACATGTGATGGTCCTGCAACCAGAATTTTCAGCACTTTAATCTCCCTTAACTACTTGATTTAATTAACCTTACATTGATCAAAATTTAAGCATCAATTCACTCCATTTTCCAGCCCCAAAACAGCCCCAAAAACAGAGCCAAAACCGTGACTCACTCAAGGTTCCAACAACCAGAATTTTATCCATTTAAATCAACCTTAACTACTTGATTAAATTAACCATGCATTGATCAAAAATTAAGCATCACTTCCACTCATTTTCCAGCACAAAAACAGCCCCAAAAACAGAGCCAAAACCGTGACTCACTCAAGGTTCCAACATCCAGAATTTTATCCATTTAAACCAACCTTAACTACTTGATTAAATTAGCCATGCATTGATCAAAAATTAAGCATCACTTCCACTCATTTTCCAGCACAAAAACAGCCCCAAAAACAGAGCCAAAAACCGTGGCACTCCAAGGGTCCAGCAACCAGAAATTTTCAGCATTCATGCATGGATTTCAATCACAAAATTACATAACCAATCAACCACTCAATCAACTACTCAAAGCTAAATTAAAATCACATTCAAGAAATCAATTTCAAGCAATTTCAAGAACAACCACCATGTGGTTCTTCTTCCAAAAATTAAATACAAGATTCCTAGTTGCTAAAGAGGTTGAGGAGGATTAATCTTCCTCTTACCAAGTTGATGAACCAAGAAAACTCCAAGAATCACCCTTGATTTTCGGATTTGAAGCTCAAAAACCCTAGAAAATTTGGTCCAAGTTAGAACAATGAAATGATGTGTAAAAGAAGAAGAAAATGGCCATTAAACCAAGGAAAAACAGAAACGAAAATGGAAGGAGAAGGCTGGAATTTTTCAGCCATGGGAGCTCACCTTCAAGGCTTGAGAAGTGGTTGAAGATGGAAGCTTTCTTGAAAACTCCAAGCACAAAAGATGAAGAGGAGGAGTAGGAGATCAAGAAAATGTGAATGGTTTAAATTTTTATGAAGGTTTGGGATTTAATGGGGTGGCTGGACGTATGGTGTAGGAAGAGGAGAAAAGAAATATTAGAAGAAGAAAGGAAGAAGAAGGATACGTAAATGAAGAAGAAAATGTGTTTTGGGTGAAAATGAGTTAATGATTTATTTGGATAATTAGAACCAATTCTTTCTTCTTTTGTGGGCTGCAGATACGTAAAGAGAGAGGGAGAAATGTGAGTGAAAAGTGGCTTCCTTTGGAAGCTAAACATGTGGTCAAAGTTTGGGGTCAAAGCTTCTTAAGGAAGCTTTGATTAAAATACTCTTAAATTTGAATTAAGTGGATAGATTTGACATAAAGTAGATTACATTAGGATAATGTGATAGTATTTTTATTACACACTATTATCCAATAGATAATAGTTCTGATTTAAATCGTATTTAATTAATCGACGGATGAATTTTTTTCACAGATCTTGATTTAAATGTAACTGTTAAGATTTCTCGAAAATTATGAAACCTCGTAAAGCGTGTCAAGCCTCGGGTTTAGTAAGATCCCCGTCGACTTATCCATAGTCCAAGGTTCTCGAGAGAAAACATCGCGTTTCTCGATTCGCTCACGTGCACGCAAAACGAGGAATATATTAAAATATTCGACTTGTTCCGTTAGAAAAATTCCCAGAAAATTCCCAAAAATTGCAAATATTATAAAAATGACTATTCGTCATATAATTTTCCAATTTTTGAAGCGCTACTGATCGTTTTCACGACTCTGCTCGAGTTTCATGCGAACGAGGAATATATTAAAATATTCGTCGTTTAGAAAAATTCGAGAAAAATTCACATAAATCACAAATATTAGAAAATGACTATTGGCGGCGAAATAATTAATTTCCGGAGCGTTACACGACCTCAGCAATTCTCAACTCGGTGTGCACGCAAAACGAGGAAGATATTAAAATATTTGTCGTTTTAGAAAAATTCCAGAAAAATTCCTAAAAATTAAGAATATTATAAAATGATGATTTATGATCAAATAGGTATTTTTCGGGATGTTACAACACTCCCTTCAAATAGAAATTTCGTCCTCGAAATTTTCATCCCTTAGATTAAACATTAACGTGTTTCTTCATCTTATTTTCTTACCCTCAGATCGTGTCTCTAGTTACGTCTATTTAGATCACCCTTACAAACACGATCTCTATATCTTTGTCTTTGCTTTATTCTTCTTTTCTCGATCTTCGCGAGAAGTTCCTCATAAATCAGACTCTCTCTGAATTGCACCGGGTTTAGTTTGATGACGTGCCTGGATCGGTGACATACTTTCGCGATCGTGACATATGGAAAGATATCATGGAGATTTAGAAAGAAAGGATGGCAGAATTTGTTGACAAGCTATTGAACCAAACTCGAAACGAAATTTGATATGGTCCAAAGAATTTTGGAATGGGTTTATTAGTAACCCAGATAGAACGATACTGACACTAGACGTCATACTCCTTCAAAAACTCTAGTCACCTTTCCTGTCTCATGTTCAGCCCCTTTTTATCGAATGGATACTTCAGGTCCTTGTGATTGCTAAGGCGTTGATCGTAGCAAGTGCCTCCATATTCTCAGAGCAATTTTTTTTTTTTTTTACTACGGCTAGCACCAAATCGTGAGTTGGGCAATTTTCAATGCGCCCCCAACTACCTTGAGGTGTAAGTCACAACTTTCCTAACCTTGCATGAACACATATCCTAGATTTTAATGTGAAGCATAAAATTCTCTAAATAGTTCTCTGGGATTAGGTAGAACCAAATCTGACAAGCATTCAAATGTCTCCTCGACCTTTAAAATCTTTCTTCACATGCGTTAGTCCATAGAAGTTTTGATTCCCTTCTCGTAAACTGAGCAAAATATCCAGCTATCTTGGAGGATCCATTGATACTCCTTCAATCTATGTGTCTTCTTCGATAAAACTAACTAATTCCACCAGCTATGTGTCTCTTTTACGGTCTCCGATCTCTCCTTTTGAAGAACTACTTCAATCTCTTGGGAATCCACGACAATTTGGAATTTCATGATTCAAAACTGAACCTTCTCAATTAAGAATCCGTACTCTGATACTTTGGCATTTACTCACTCTCCTTTAAGGTCAGGAAAACTATGTCGAGATGTCCAACGTGTATCTTTGTACTTTCGAGATTAGATCAGAATGTCATCATTAATGACAATGACAATTCTGTTCTAAGTAAGGATAGAAAATACAATTCGTGTTGTCCATGAATACAATAGGAGCATTTGTCACTCCGATTGACATCACGGGATACCCGTAATGTTGAAAGCACACTCGAAAGAATCATTTTGGGAACATTCTCAATTTCCACGAATCCATCGATGACCAGGTCATACATCGATCTTGGAGAGAACAACGACTCTTTCCTCACCCCCATTGAATCGCTTTCATCTTTTCCCGAGGACACTCATCCTTGATTGAAACCTTGTTTATTTTGTGACGGTCCCCGTCTCACCGAGAAATTTCATTCCTCTCCTTAACTAACAGCATCGTAGTTTGACATGTGACACTCTTCGACTATAAGAGCGGCATCTATATTCCCTTTACTTTTGGTTCTCTACGGAAAGCATTAACATGTATCCTCAGATTCCTTTCCCCCACAAGCTTAGACTTTGTCAGCCGTTACGAATCCAAAAGTCTTAGTCTCAAAAATCGCTAAGGTTTTTATCGGAACGACCTAGCAGATAATAATCAGGAAATGACTGATCAATCTCTAAAATCATGAACTCGAACAGATATGATTTAAGGCAAGCAAGATAGGTTAACAAAAGACTCGGTCTTTAGTAGAAGTAGGATAGATTACACAACTTAGATGTCAACGGCAAGTCTTAGTAACAGAAATAGAAGTAACTTAAGTCAAAGATAAGAAAGACACAGATGAATCCAAATGATCCGTACGGTTACAAATGGTAAAAGGAGGGGTTACCCCCAGAATTATACAGTACGATTACAGGATCATCATTTGAGGCATAACTTCCACGGCTTAGATCTCCGAATCTCGAAGTCTCAGCACCTCCCAGGGTATAAGTTCGGCTTCCGCTTGTGGTTCTACAGCCCTTACAGGCATTGACGGAAGAATTTGCCTTTCCTTGGTCGCAGTTGCGGGAGACGTGTCCAGGCTTCTCACATCTAAAACAGATTATCCCTTCGATCTTACACTCCCTCGTGAAGTGGTTCTTTCCGTATTTCATACATCTTGGCGAAGATGTTGGGGTCGGACGGAATATACCGCCACTAGTACTTTGTTTAGGAGTTGGTTGTTGTTGTTTCTCTGATACCCGTGCATATGGTTTCCGCTTAAACTGGTTAACTTTTCTATTATTCCTCCTTTGGAATCTAGGTAGTCCACGTTCGCCCCAACGCCGACTTTCCTTCAACAGATTCTGGACCTCCACTTCCAATTCTCGTTGTTGCGAGTCCCTCCGATCCTGGCGAGTTATCACCTCAGCTATCATTTGCCTTCCTCTGCAGTCGCAGCCATACTCCTATCGTCTTGTCCTGCGCTCACATGTATACGTCTGTCACGAGCCGGTGTCTTTCTCCGAAGACGGACCAAACATAACACAATAAAACAAACGTAATTATTCCAAACAATATTGCCTCCCTTCGGAAGCTAAACACAAAGAGTCACACAATGCACACCATTCAAGCAAGACTAGCGAATTTACGAATCTTAACAGCTTCCAGCCCGAACTTCTTCATTCTGCCTCCACAGCGTAATCTCTCGTAAGTTGTCAACTTCCAAACTACTTCACGAACCTAACTTACACTAACTATTTCTTTCTCCAGAAGATCGGTTTTCCAAAATCCTTTGATCTCCTCACAAAAGAATTCCTATTTTCCTAACACAGTACGCTTAGGAGAAGTCATAGTTTCTGTACACACGAGAACATTACATATTGAGTAGGCCAGTCCTCAATATCATGTAACTGCATAACAGTAGCTATCAACATTCAACCTACAGCAAGTCATGCATTCCTTTCCCATCATCTCAACCAAGAGACAAGGAAGTGCACAACAGACCAATTTCTAATGTGCCTAAACATAGCAAGTCCATACCCCGGCTCAACAGGATGAACTGCTCTGATACCACCTAATGTAACACCCCTTGGTGTAGCAAGCAGGAGCATAATCGTCATTACACCACGGTTACTAAATCCAAGTGTGTCACGGTCATGATAACAAGTAACTTAAATTCTCAAGAGTCTATATTTTTTTTTTTTTTTTTTTTTTTGACAATTTGCATAGGTAGAAAATATGAGCCTCGAATGAAATATAAATATATTCAAGCCATGATACAACCACTTTGAAATAAAATCATATCTCTTATACATATATATATAGTCAATTTACACAAATCATTGATGACATAGAACATAACAATTACGAGTCCAATAAAATACGGCGGGAATAAAACACTAAAAGGGGAAAAGTAGTGACCCAGGGGATAGGTACTACTAGCGGACAAAGCCGCAACCCCATATACACATACGACGCTCGGAGTCCCGGTCAACAAGTCGGGCATCAATGCCTCCACGCAAGCGCACTCGTACGTGGCCGAAGAAACCTTGTCCAAACGCCCAATCCAATCAACCAAGGTGTGATCCCTCTTTATCTTCCTCATGATCTTTTATCATTATAAACATAAAACAGAAATACAAAAATATAGAAAACACAGAAAGAGGTAAGATATCCTACCATCAATACCAATACAGCAACCAAGAACCGAACGGCGCATAACGCCCACGTAGCACGTAGAAGCAATAAATAAGCTTTTAAACAGATAACCAGTCAGGCAAACATTAATAAAGGTAATGAACAATTCATAATATCCAGGCAATTAAATTCAGACAGTTAAATATCAGGTAAACAATAATTCTCAGATGCCAGAATATTCCATGATGCATGGACACAACATTCAATTTCCTACTCCATGGAGCTAGACTCAAACGGTCGGAGAGAAAGATCAGGAGACGTGTCAGTGACTCGGCTGCCGAGGCCAATGTGCTATTCATCAATAATTTCCACGTGCACGATCATGGCATTGCACTGACAGTCCGCGCTCGATCACGACATAGGACAGTGTCACGTCCGGATCGTCGGTGTGTTTGCATCGGTTTGCCCCACGGCACAGAGGAGCTCTAAACTGTCCATGTGAGGGACCCGCACCCCGACGCCCCCGAGGTCATCACACGACCCACACTTGTCTATTCGCACCCGCACAAAGGTGTGTTCAATCTCCTAGGCAACTTGGCCTTATAACAGTCCACACGGACATTCACAATGCATAGGACTCTATGCATAAACATGTATGATCACAATCCATACAATGGCATAACATACCACAATTTCACAATGCATAGGACTCTATGCATAAACATGTATGATCACAATCCATACAATGGCATAACATACCACATTTGATCAAGAGAGTGCGATAAGCATATTTGCATCCAAAAAGAACCCAATATCAACATAATATCAATTTATAATTCAAGGAACACATTTTAGGTCCATTATGGATTTCCAAAGTCTCCAAGTCTTATGAAATTTATCTCATTGGTTCATTTACTTGTTATTTTGATTCTTATAATTACCTTCCAACTTTAGCTCATTTCCTAAGCCTTAACCACAATCCATCATGACGATTAGTGTTGCAAGTTTCTGCTATCAATCTACGTTCTTAATTACTTGATTAATTCAAGTCTTGACACCTCAAATTTATCATCTTTCCCCTCCTTCAAACTCTCAAAACCGTGGCACTCAAGAGGGTTTTAGGTTACAATTTTCTTCTCACTAGTTGAGTCTTCCTTTACTTAATTTACCTAGCATTATTCTTGACACAATGACAACCAAAATTCTGCCCTCAAAACAGCCCCAAAACCGTGGCACTCACCAAGGTCCAACAACCAGAATTTTGTCCACTTAAATCACCCTTAACTACTTGATTTAATTAGCCTTGCATTGATCAAAAATTAAGCATCAATTCACTCCATTTTCCAGCCCCAAAACAGCCCCAAAACAGAGCCAAACCGTGGCACATGTGATGGTCCGCAACCAGAATTTTCAGCACTTTAATCTCCCTTAACTACTTGATTTAATTAACCTTACATTGATCAAAATTTAAGCATCAATTCACTCCATTTTCCAGCCCCAAAACAGCCCCAAAAACAGAGCCAAAACCGTGACTCACTCAAGGTTCCAACAACCAGAATTTTATCCATTTAAATCAACCTTAACTACTTGATTAAATTAACCATGCATTGATCAAAAATTAAGCATCACTTCCACTCATTTTCCAGCACAAAAACAGCCCAAAAACAGAGCCAAAACCGTGACTCACTCAAGGTTCCAACATCCAGAATTTTATCCATTTAAACCAACCTTAACTACTTGATTAAATTAGCCATGCATTGATCAAAAATTAAGCATCACTTCCACTCATTTTCCAGCACAAAAACAGCCCCAAAAACAGAGCCAAAAACCGTGGCACTCCAAGGGTCCAGCAACCAGAAATTTTCAGCATTCATGCATGGATTTCAATCACAAAATTACATAACCAATCAACCACTCAATCAACTACTCAAAGCTAAATTAAAATCACATTCAAGAAATCAATTTCAAGCAATTTCAAGAACAACCACCATGTGGTTCTTCTTCCAAAAATTAAATACAAGATTCCTAGTTGCTAAAGAGGTTGAGGAGGATTAATCTTCCTCTTACCAAGTTGATGAACCAAGAAAACTCCAAGAATCACCCTTGATTTTCGGATTTGAAGCTCAAAAACCCTAGAAAATTTGGTCCAAGTTAGAACAATGAAATGATGTGTAAAAGAAGAAGAAAATGGCCATTAAACCAAGGAAAAACAGAAACGAAAATGGAAGGAGAAGGCTGGAATTTTTCAGCCATGGGAGCTCACCTTCAAGGCTTGAGAAGTGGTTGAAGATGGAAGCTTTCTTGAAAACTCCAAGCACAAAAGATGAAGAGGAGGAGTAGGAGATCAAGAAAATGTGAATGGTTTAAATTTTTATGAAGGTTTGGGATTTAATGGGGTGGCTGGACGTATGGTGTAGGAAGAGGAGAAAAGAAATATTAGAAGAAGAAAGGAAGAAGAAGGATACGTAAATGAAGAAGAAAATGTGTTTTGGGTGAAAATGAGTTAATGATTTATTTGGATAATTAGAACCAATTCTTTCTTCTTTTGTGGGCTGCAGATACGTAAAAGAGAGGGAGAAATGTGAGTGAAAAGTGGCTTCCTTTGGAAGCTAAACATGTGGTCAAAGTTTGGGGTCAAAGCTTCTTAAGGAAGCTTTGATTAAAATACTCTTAAATTTGAATTAAAGTGGATAGATTTGACATAAAGTAGATTACATTAGGATAATGTGATAGTATTTTTATTACACACTATTATCCAATAGATAATAGTTACGGTTATGAGAAATCGGTATTTAATTAATCGACGGATGAATTTTTATTTGTCTTGATTTAAATGTAAGCTGTTAAGATTTCTCGAAAATTATGAAACCTCGTAAACTGTGTCAAGCCTCGGGTTTAGTAAGATCCCCGTCGACTTATCCATAGTCCAAGGTTCTCGAGAGAAAACATCGCGTTTCTCGATTCGCTCAGCGTGCACGCAAAACGAGGAATATATTAAAATATTCGACGGTTAGAAAAATTCCCAGAAAATTCCCAAAAATTGCAAATATTATAAAACGACTATTCGTCATATAATTTTCCAATTTTTGAAGCGCTCTGATCGTTTTCACGACTGCTCGAGTTTCATGCGAACGAGGAATATATTAAAATATTCGTCGTTTCCGAAAAATTCCAGAAAAATTCACATAAATCACAAATATTAGAAAATGACTATTGGCGGCGAAATAATTAATTTCCGGAGCGTTACACTGACCTCAGCAATTCTCAACTCAGTGTGCACGCAAAACGAGGAAGATATTAAAATATTTGTCGTTTCCGAAAAATTCCAGAAAAATTCCTAAAAATTAAGAATATTATAAAATGATGATTTATGATCAAATAGGTATTTTTCGGGATGTTACAACACTCCCCTTCAAATAGAAATTTCGTCCTCGAAATTTTCATCCCTTAGATTAAACATTAACGTGTTTCTTCATCTTATTTTCTTACCCTCAGATCGTGTCTCTAGTTACGTCTATTTAGATCACCCTTACAAACACGATCTCTATATCTTTGTCTTTGCTTTATTCTTCTTTTCTCGATCTTCGCGAGAAGTTCCTCATAAATCGACTCTCTCGAATTGCACCAGGGTTTAGTTTGATGACGTGCCTGGATCGGTGACATACTTTCGCGATCGTGACATATGGAAGATATCATGGAGATTTAGAAAGAAAGGATGGCAGAATTTGTTGACAAGCTATTGAACCAAACTCGAAACGAAATTTGATATGGTCCAAAGAATTTTGGAATGGGTTTATTAGTAACCCAGATAGAACGATACCGACACTAGACGTCATACTCCTTCAAAAACTCTAGTCACCTTTCCTGTCTCATGTTCAGCCCCTTTTTATCGAATGGATACTTCAGGTCCTTGTGATTGCTAAGGCGTTGATCGTAGCAAGTGCCTCCATATTCTCAGAGCAATTTTTTTGAACTACGGCTAGCACCAAATCGTGAGTTGGGCAATTTTCAATGCGTCCCCAACTACCTTGAGGTGTAAGTCACAACTTTCCTAACCTTGCATGAACACATATCCTAGATTTTAATGTGAAGCACAAAATTCTCTAAATAGTTCTTTGGGATTAGGTAGAACCAAATCTGACAAGCATTCAAATGTCTCCTCGACCTTTAAAATCTTTCTTCACATGCGTTAGTCCATAGAAGTTTTGATTCCCTTCTCGTAAACTGAGCAAAATATCCAGCTATCTTGGAGGATCCATTGATACTCCTTCAATCTATGTGTCTTCTTCGATAAAACTAACTAATTCCACCAGCTATGTGTCTCTTTTACGGTCTCCGATCTCTCCTTTTGAAGAACTACTTCAATCTCTTGGGAATCCACGACAATTTGGAATTTCATGATTCAAAACTGACCCTTCTCAATTAAGAATCCGTACTCGATACTTTGGCATTTACTCACTCTCCTTTAAGGTCGGAAAACTATGTCGAGATGTCCAACGTGTATCTTTGTACTTTCGAGATTAGATCGAATGTCATCATTAATGACAATGACAATTATGTTCTAAGTAAGGATAGAAAATACAATTCGTGTTGTCCATGAATACAATAGGAGCATTTGTCACTCGATTGACATCACGGGATACCCGTGATGTTGAAAGCACACTCGAAAGAATCATTTTGGGAACATTCTCAATTTCCACGAATCCATCGATGACCAGGTCATACATCGATCTTGGAGAGAACAACGACTCTTTCCCACGAGCCCATTGAACCGCTCATTTTTCCCGAGGACACTCATCCTTGATTGAAACCTTGTTTATTTTGTGACGGTCCCCGTCTCACCGAGAAATTTCATTCCTCTCCTTAACTATGACATCGTAGTTTGACATGTGACACTCTTCGACTATAAGAGCGGCATCTATATTCCCTTTACTTTTGGTTCTCTACGGAAAGCATTAACATGTATCCTCAGATTCCTTTCCCCCACAAGCTTAGACTTTGTCAGCCGTTACGAATCCAAAAGTCTTAGTCTCAAAAATCGCTAAGGTTTTTATCGGAACGACCTAGCGAGATAATAATCAGGAAATGACTGATCAATCTCTAAAATCATGAATTCGAACAGATATGATTTAAGGCAAGCAAGATAGGTTAACAAAAGACTCGGTCTTTAGTAGAAGTAGGATAGATTACACAACTTAGATGTCAACGGCAAGTCTTAGTAACAGAAATAGAAGTAACTTAAGTCAAAGATAAGAAAGACACAGATGAATCCAAATGATCCGTACGGTTACAAATGGTAAAAGGAGGGGTTACCCCCAGAATTATACAGTACGATTACAGGATCATCATTTGAGGCATAACTTCCACGGCTTAGATCTCCGAATCTCGAAGTCTCAGCACCTCCCAGGGTATAAGTTCTGGCTTCTGCTTGTGGTTCTACAGCCCTTACAGCATTGACGGAAGAATTTGCCTTTCCTTGGTCGCAGTTGCGGGAGACGTGTCCAGGCTTCTCACATCTAAAACAGATTATCCCTTCGATCTTACACTCCCTCGTGAAGTGGTTCTTTCCGTATTTCATACATCTTGGCGAAGATGTTGGGGTCGGACGGAATATACCGCCACTAGTACTTTGTTTAGGAGTGGTTGTTGTTGTTGTTTCTCTGATACCCGTGCATATGGTTTCCGCTTAAACTGGTTAACTTTTCTATTATTCCTCCTTTGGAATCTAGGTAGTCCACGTTCGCCCCAACGCCGACTTTCCTTCAACAGATTACGGACCTCCACTTCCAATTCTCGTTGTTGCGAGTCCCTCCGATCTGGCGAGTTATCACCTCGGCTATCATTTGCCTTCCTCTTCCGCAAATCGCGGCCATACTCCTATCGTCTTGTCTGCGCTCACATGTATACGTCTGTCACGAGCCGGTGTCTTTCTCCGAAGACGGACCAAACATAACACAATAAAACAAACGTAATTATTCCAAACAATATTGCCTCCCTTCGGAAGCTAAACACAAAGAGTCACACAATGCACACCATTCAAGCAAGACTAGCGAATTTACGAATCTTAACAACTTCCGGCCGAACTTCTTCATTCTGCCTCCACAACGTAATCTCTCGTAAGTTGTCAACTTCCAAACTACTTCACGAACCTAACTTACACTAACTATTTCTTTCTCCAGAAGATCGGTTTTCCAAAATCCTTTGATCTCCTCACAAAAGAATTCCTATTTTCCTAACACAAGACGCTTAGGAGAAGTCATAGTTTCTGTACACACGAGAACATTACATATTGAGTAGGCCGGTCCTCAATATCATGTAACTCGCATAACAAGTAGCTATCAACATTCAACCTACAAAGCAAGTCATGCATTCCTTTCCCATCATCTCAATCAAGAGACAAGGAAGTGCACAACGGACCAATTTCTAATGTGCCTAAACATAGCAAGTCCATACCCCAGGCTCAACGGGATGAGCGCTGCACGATACCACCTAATGTAACACCCTTGGTGTAGCAACAGGAGCATAATCGTCATTACACCAGTTACTAAATCCAAGTGTGTCACAGTCATGATAATGATAACTTAAATTCTCAAGAGTCTATATTTTTTTTTTTTTTTTGACAATTTGCATAGGTAGAAAATATGAGCCTCGAATGAAATATAAATATATTCAAGCCATGATACAACCACTGAAATAAAATCATATCTCTTATACATATATATATAGTCAATTTACACAAATCATTGATGACATAGAACATAACAATTACAGAGTCCAATAAAATACAGCGGGAATAAAACACTAAAAGGGGGAAAAGTAGTGACCCAGGGATAGGTACTACAGCAGACAAAGCCGCAACCCCATATACACATACGACGCTCGGAGTCCCAGTCAACAAGTCAGGCATCAATGCCTCCACGCAACTGCACTCGTACGTAGCCGAAGAAACCTTGTCCAAACGCCCAATCCAATCAACCAAGGTGTGATCCCTCTTTATCTTCCTCATGATCTTTTATCATTATAAACATAAAACAGAAATACAAAAATATAGAAAACACAGAAAGAGGTAAGATATCCTACCATCAATACCAATACAGCAACCAAGAACCGAACGGCGCATAACGCCCACGTAGCACGTAGAAGCAATAAATAAGCTTTTAAACAGATAACGGTCGAGGCAAACATTAATAAAGGTAATGAACAATTCATAATATCCAGGCAATTAAATTCGAGACGGTTAAATATCGGGTAAACAATAATTCTCAGATGCCGAATATTCCATGATGCATGGACACAACATTCAATTTCCTACTCCATGGAGCTAGACTCAAACGGTCGGAGAGAAAGATCAGGAGACGTGTCAGTGACTCGGCTGCCGAGGCCAATGTGCTATTCATCAATAATTTCCACGTGCACGATCATGGCATTGCACTGACAGTCCGCGCTCGATCACGACATAGGACAGTGTCACGTCCGGATCGTCGGTGTGTTTGCATCGGTTTGCCCCACGGCACAGAGGAGCTCTAAACTGTCCATGTGAGGGACCCGCACCCCGACGCCCCCGAGGTCATCACACGACCCACACTTGTCTATTCGCACCCGCACAAAGGTGTGTTCAATCTCCTAGGCAACTTGGCCTTATAACAGTCCACACGGACATTCACAATGCATAGGACTCTATGCATAAACATGTATGATCACAATCCATACAATGGCATAACATACCACAATTTCACAATGCATAGGACTCTATGCATAAACATGTATGATCACAATCCATACAATGGCATAACATACCACATTTGATCAAGAGAGTGCGATAAGCATATTTGCATCCAAAAAGAACCCAATATCAACATAATATCAATTTATAATTCAAGGAACACATTTTAGGTCCATTATGGATTTCCAAAGTCTCCAAGTCTTATGAAATTTATCTCATTGGTTCATTTACTTGTTATTTTGATTCTTATAATTACCTTCCAACTTTAGCTCATTTCCTAAGCCTTAACCACAATCCATCATGACGATTAGTGTTGCAAGTTTCCTGCTATCAATCTACGTTCTTAATTACTTGATTAATTCAAGTCTTGACACCTCAAATTTATCATCTTTCCCTCCTTCAAACTCTCAAAACCGTGGCACTCAAGAGGGTTTTAGGTTACAATTTTCTTCTCACTAGTTGAGTCTTCCTTTACTTAATTTACCTAGCATTATTCTTGACACAATGACAACCAAAATTCTGCCCTCAAAACAGCCCCAAAACCGTGGCACTCACCAAGGTCCAACAACCAGAATTTTGTCCACTTAAATCACCCTTAACTACTTGATTTAATTAGCCTTGCATTGATCAAAAATTAAGCATCAATTCACTCCATTTTCCAGCCCCAAAACAGCCCCAAAACAGAGCCAAACCGTGGCACATGTGATGGTCCCGCAACCAGAATTTTCAGCACTTTAATCTCCCTTAACTACTTGATTTAATTAACCTTACATTGATCAAAATTTAAGCATCAATTCACTCCATTTTCCAGCCCCAAAACAGCCCCAAAAACAGAGCCAAAACCGTGACTCACTCAAGGTTCCAACAACCAGAATTTTATCCATTTAAATCAACCTTAACTACTTGATTAAATTAACCATGCATTGATCAAAAATTAAGCATCACTTCCACTCATTTTCCAGCACAAAAACAGCCCCAAAAACAGAGCCAAAACCGTGACTCACTCAAGGTTCCAACATCCAGAATTTTATCCATTTAAACCAACCTTAACTACTTGATTAAATTAGCCATGCATTGATCAAAAATTAAGCATCACTTCCACTCATTTTCCAGCACAAAAACAGCCCCAAAAACAGAGCCAAAAACCGTGGCACTCCAAGGGTCCAGCAACCAGAAATTTTCAGCATTCATGCATGGATTTCAATCACAAAATTACATAACCAATCAACCACTCAATCAACTACTCAAAGCTAAATTAAAATCACATTCAAGAAATCAATTTCAAGCAATTTCAAGAACAACCACCATGTGGTTCTTCTTCCAAAAATTAAATACAAGATTCCTAGTTGCTAAAGAGGTTGAGGAGGATTAATCTTCCTCTTACCAAGTTGATGAACCAAGAAAACTCCAAGAATCACCCTTGATTTTCGGATTTGAAGCTCAAAAACCCTAGAAAATTTGGTCCAAGTTAGAACAATGAAATGATGTGTAAAAGAAGAAGAAAATGGCCATTAAACCAAGGAAAAACAGAAACGAAAATGGAAGGAGAAGGCTGGAATTTTTCAGCCATGGGAGCTCACCTTCAAGGCTTGAGAAGTGGTTGAAGATGGAAGCTTTCTTGAAGACTCCAAGCACAAAAGATGAAGAGGAGGAGTAGGAGATCAAGAAAATGTGAATGGTTTAAATTTTTATGAAGGTTTGGGATTTAATGGGGTGGCTGGACGTATGGTGTAGGAAGAGGAGAAAAGAAATATTAGAAGAAGAAAGGAAGAAGAAGGATACGTAAATGAAGAAGAAAATGTGTTTTGGGTGAAAATGAGTTAATGATTTATTTGGATAATTAGAACCAATTCTTTCTTCTTTTGTGGGCTGCAGATACGTAAAGAGAGAGGGAGAAATGTGAGTGAAAAGTGGCTTCCTTTGGAAGCTAAACATGTGGTCAAAGTTTGGGGTCAAAGCTTCTTAAGGAAGCTTTGATTAAAATACTCTTAAATTTGAATTAAAGTGGATAGATTTGACATAAAGTAGATTACATTAGGATAATGTGATAGTATTTTTATTACACACTATTATCCAATAGATAATAGTTACAGTTGACAGAAATCAGTATTTAATTAATCTGACAGATGAATTTTTCTTTGCTGTTGATTTAAATGTAACTGTTAAGATTTCTCGAAAATTTATGAAACCTCGTAAACTGTGTCAAGCCTCGGGTTTAGTAAGATCCCCCGTCGACTTATCCATAGTCCAAGGTTCTCAGAGAAAACATCGCGTTTCTCTGATTCTGCTCAGCGTGCACGCAAAACGAGGAATATATTAAAATATTCGACGGTTCCGAAAAATTCCCAGAAAATTCCCAAAAATTGCAAATATTATAAAACGACTATTCGTCATATAATTTTCCAATTTTTGAAGCGCTACAGTCGTTCACGACACGACTGCTCGAGTTTCATGCGAACGAGGAATATATTAAAATATTCGTCGTTTCCGAAAAATTCCAGAAAAATTCACATAAATCACAAATATTAGAAAATGACTATTGGCGGCGAAATAATTAATTTCCGGAGCGTTACACTGACCTCAGCAATTCTCAACTCAGTGTGCACGCAAAACGAGGAAGATATTAAAATATTTGTCGTTTCCGAAAAATTCCAGAAAAATTCCTAAAAATTAAGAATATTATAAAATGATGATTTATGATCAAATAGGTATTTTTCGGGATGTTACACACAATATGATAGCTTTCACTAGGGTCCCATTGGTTGAAGTGTAATGACCAAGTTAAACTTGAAGCATGAGGGCTCCCATTGGGGTCCCATTGGTCTTTCTTAATTTCCTTGACTTCACTAATGGCATGCAACACGTGTAATTTGGCAATTCTGCTTTCATTGATTATATTGGACCATGACCCAAAAACAAAATCCACTTCAGTAGTTACTGTCATATGTTTCCTTTCCTCCTTCTTTGAAAATTCCTCAATGGCCTTCAACTCCACCTCCCTATGTGTTGTAGACTCTGCAACTGCATTGCTGATAGACCCTTCAATATCATTAGATGCTGCATAAACAGAATCATCAACTTTCAAATATGCAGAAATCTCAGCACACATAACACATTCTATATCACCGTCACAATCAGTACATGAGTTGCAATTGATAGAATCATTAAAACTAATAAAATCAGGAAATTCAGCACACAACTCATCATGAGTTTCCTCGACTAAGTCTGCATGTAAATCAATATGACAATTAGAATGCAGGGAGTTGGGAATTGTTTGGGGAAAGAGTTGGCCTAACTCTTGACATCTCAGTTCATTAACAGTGGTTGTCAATTGGTCAATTTGGGTTGTTAAATCCTGAATAGTGGCAGTGAAATTCTGCTGGAACTCAATTTGGGTTTTCATCAAGTCCTCCCATGAAGGCTCAAGTTTTGTGGTTGATGGACTTGTTATCTGCTGGAATGGCTGCCCATATTGAAATGATTGTTGCTGTAGTGATGCCGTATTGCCATATCCCAGATCCGGATAGTATTCCCACTAGGGTTGTATGTGTTGAAGAAGGGGTCATAACTCTGTTGTTCTTCTTTGGGAACTGTGGTTCATCACGAAAATAATCAGCTGCTGCAACAAATTGATCTGGAAAAATAGAACTACCATACTGAAGTGTAGGGCATGCATATGTGGGGTGAGATGAACAAAAACAAATGTTACACACAAGTGTAGCTTCCTGCACAGGTGATTGTTGTCTCACTACTATATGTCTTACCAAAGAAGTCAACTCCTCAAGTTTTGACTCCATTATGCATGGTCCATTGTATCCTTAAAATGCAACAGAATGCAACAAAATGATAATGAAAGAAAAAGAAAAAAAAAAGAGTTAGTATGATAATTTAAAAAGATTATATCACATTTACGGCTCCCCGGCAACGGCGCCAAAATTTTGACGAGCGCCGAACTCAGTCAAAATTATAACCGAAGTTATTACCTAAACTTGTAGTATAGTGAACAACACCGGATCGTCTCCTCAAGGATCGTAAATGCAATTTGATCAAATTAAGTTAAGTTAGAAAAAAAGGGGGTTTTGATGGTTCAAGGATCACAGTGACAAGATTTAAAGAGAAATAACAATTAGAAGAACAGTCAATTCAGAAATCTATCCGAGATTGGGTGGATTCAATCACAAACCTTTCAACAAACAATTGAAGCACATTTGAATGGTTAACTTGGATCTAACCGAAATCTCAGCATTAGGTCCAGAATTCACACTAGACAATCGTCCAGAATTCAATTGACAAGTGATAAACACAAATCTGCAATCGCACCATTCATGTAGATATATGTCAATTTAAGCACCGAATTCAATTAACCTAGGCACCAATCAGTAACCTAACCTCTTCAATTATGTGATTAGTTTAGATCAATCAGTTCTAAGTTTCATCACAAATTTCAATCTTCAGTTATGTGATTAATTCAGATCAATCAGTTCTAAGTTTCATCACAATACTTAATCTTAAACCAAGATCAAATCAGATCAAACATAAACAGAATCACCATTCATGTATTCAAGATCAAGAAAATAGAAGAAGAAGAAGAAGAGAAGAGAAGAGGAATTCAAATATAAATCAAATACATTACATAGCCAAGGTCTCAAGAATCCAAACCACAATCTCTTCAAGAGTCCCGAATTGACTGAAAGTAACTTAGCTCTCCATTACAATGAAGAAAATCATCAAAATATACAAGAGTTATAAGAAACTATGAAGAAACAAGAAGAAACTATAAGAGAATTGAAGGAGAATACAACTTGTTGTTAATGATAACCAATGGTGCCCTTTTATAGAAGTCTAGGGTAACAAAATGACAAAGGGGAGTGGGTGGATGAGTGGGTTGGTGAGAGGAGTGGTTGAATGGGTTGGTGAGTGGAGTGGTTGAATGGGTTGGTGAGTGGAGTGGGTGAGTGGGTTGGTGAGAGGAGTGGTTGAGTGGGTTGGTGAGAGGAGTGGTTGAGTATGAAAATTTTGATGTCTGACTTGGAAGTCAAAAACGACTAACTATACTTCAGATCCACGAAAAGTACTCTTCATGAAAGTTGTAGATCTTTGTCTTGGCTATAACATGCATATCTGGATTGTCCAATTTGGCTTCCTACAGCCCAAGATATGGCCCAAATACCGCAGGTTACTCAAACCCAACTTCAACACCTCTGTTCCGACTTGCAAGCTCAAACTGACCCATTAGACTTCATTTTTTCAAAAAGTGTTTTTCATGAAAGTTGTTTATTTGGGTCTTAACTATCAACTATCCAAATTTCAGCCCATCTCCATTATTACAGCTTAAGATATGATTTTATGAGTGCACACCGTTCGGATTCTAGTGACAGAACCCGTATTCTAACTTCCATGTAAACGTAGGTCCCTTAGACATCTGTATTGGACTTCGAGATCTTC
Source organism: Ormosia emarginata (assembly GCA_029884605.1). Taxonomy (NCBI): domain Eukaryota; kingdom Viridiplantae; phylum Streptophyta; class Magnoliopsida; order Fabales; family Fabaceae; genus Ormosia; species Ormosia emarginata. The sequence goes on from JAQQTP010000074.1 coordinate 10,458,293, forward strand.
ATCAAATTTGTAGAGCTTCCTCCTAGCTTTCCTACAAGGTAAAATTCATGATTATTAGATATCAGGAACTCAAGTTATGGCCAAAATACAGAAACAATGTCAAATCTCAATAATGCTGAAAATATTCAATTAGGACCAATTTGAGCTCAAACTCACAAAATCATACCAAACTCAATCAATTAAGAATATGGAGAGTGTAAATGACTAAACATAAGGGTTTCTTAATGAATAAAATATGTGATTATCAATCATCCATACCCATTGGATTGATTGTATAAGTATGACGCTACCAGGATTCTTTGGTTTCGTGAGGTTGGATTTTCATGATGGCTCGGAAGCCTGGCGACTGCGAGAGGACAAAGATTCGGTTACGTACATAGGGCGTCTGACTGTGACCATACGTACTGAGTTTGATGGAGTGCCTATCTTTTCTACTATGTTGTATTTACATGTAGAGCTACCGCTATCTCTTAGGCGTCACTGGGGTGGTATGTTTGATGCGCCTAGTGAGATTAGCAGCGTGTCGACAGCACGGACTAGGGTCCGTAGAGGGTCGAGGCATCCTGGATACTTATCACCTGAAGTTTCATCCGAGAGTGATCCTTCAGAGGGTTAGAGTTCTGTGATGCGTACTTGGGCGCGTCTACGTTTTGTATATATAGACTTCTTACTGCTTTGTTTACTGTTTTGGTTTAAATATTTGTAGCTGTAAATTATTTGTACTACTTGAAACAAAAATATATGTATATTATGTGTGATGACAGTTTGTTTATTTTATGTTCCATGTTATTTTATTTCGTAATATTCTATTTAACCGGAAAAATTTTACAACCTGTATTACTGTGTAACAAATGTTTTACAACTTGGGTAGAATTTTATTTATCTTTATTTTATTTTATTTATAAATGTGACATCCCCATAAGGGTGTTACATCACAAGTCCGAAAATACATTCCAAGCCCTGATCATGTCATAGCACATGATTCAGTACAATTAAAGGAAAACTTGACTTATGAAACAACTCCAGTAAGGATTGAGGATAGGAGAATGAAGCAACTTAGAGGGAAAGACATTCTATTAGTGAAAGTGATCTAGAATGAGACAACTAGAGATACGAACATGGGAACTGGAAGACAAGATGAAGGAGCAATACTCACAATTATTCTAAGGTATGAAAATTTCGAGGACAAAATTCTTATTCGATGGGGAGAGTTGTAACACCCCAAAATTTATATATTTCATTATAAATATTCGTTTTATAATATTTGTACTTTTTGAAAAAAAATTTAGATTTTTCTGAGAACGCAAAATATTTTTATATTATTTCTCGTTTTATGTGTGAACTGAGCGGAACTGAGAAAATGAGATATTTTGCCCAAGAACCTTGATATGTAGAAACGTCGACGGGGATCTTATTAAACCCGAGACTGGACACGATTTACTAGATTTCATGTTTTTCAAGAAATTTTATCCAACAGAATAATAAATCGCCGTGTAATTTTATCCTCTGGACAATTAATACCGACTTTTGCCAACTGTAACAATTGTCCATTGCATAATAGCATGTATTAAAAATCTTAGCACATTATCCTAATGTAATCCACTTTATGTCTAATCAAATCCACTTTAATTCAAATATATTGTATTTTAATCAAAGCTTCTTTGAGAAGTTTTGACCACCAAAAGACTAGTATGCCCTTGGCTTGTTGGAAAAGCCTCTCCACCTCTCTCTCCTCTCTCTTTGCCGCGACAATGTGCCCAAGGAGGAAGCAACACTTAACACATTCACTCAAAAATATCATTTTTCATCTAACATTTTCTCTCTCTAGTTTCATCTTCATTTTTCTCTCCACCCTCTCTCTTCTTCTTCTCCTTCACCCACGGTTTGCAGCCCCCATTTGTGATCACTTCTTCTCATTTTCTAACTTTATTAATACCATTTCTACACTCCTTCCATCCTCCTCTACACTCTTTATTTGGAGAGTTTCTTATAAATCCATCATTTTCTCCATTGTCTTCCAAGACTAAGCTTCAAACTTTAAGGTAAAGTTTCCATTTTTTTCTTTTCTTTTTCTCCATTTTCGTGTTCTATGGTTTCATTGGAGACCAAAGATCCATCTTTTACCAAGCTTGGTGTTGATTCTTTGTGGTTGAAATTTTTAGGGTTTTTGGAACCAAAAACCGAACCTTCAAGGAGCAACTAAGAGGCCATTTTCGTGTTCTTCCTTTAGGTAAGAGGGAGATTACTCATTTCAACCATTATTGGTGGTGAGGAGACCTTAGTATGGTTGTTGATGGAGAAATCCATATTTGAATGCTTACTTTGTTTGATGATTTTACATGTTTATGTGTTATTGATTGAGGTTGAAGATTAAATGATGATTTTGAATACATTGGGGGTGTTGGAATATTTGATAATGTTAGAATTAATAAATGAAAAATTTGAGGGTTTCCTACACTAATGTGAGGTCACGATTTTGGCTTGGATTTTTAAGGGATTGGATTGATTTTTGTGTGACATAAGATTTGAGTGATTAGGTATCAAGTCATTAATGCATAAAATAGAAAGAAATTTGAACTTTGAAGACCTAGGGAGGCCACAGTTTTTAGAGAAAATTTTGGGTTCAATGATGCCTTGGTGTATTTTTGGAAATTAAGGACTTAAAGATATACATAATCCATAATGAGATGGAAGAATTAAATTGAGTGATAACTCTTAAGGGAGCCACAGTTTCTAAGGGTTATTTAACCTAAACTTCTCATAATTGACCAAGATCTAAGATGTTAGAAATGTTGGATTCCATAACGTGAGAATGTGATAATTGATGAACCATCTATAAATAAATGTTGAAGTTGAGATTTGGTTCAATGTTATTGTGAGTTCCTATGTGGGACTAAGTACTTGATAAAATTATGACATGTTGATATTGAGAAATGATCATATGCCATTGTGGTATGCCTTATGATAAATGTATCATTGATAAACATACATGATGTATAATGCGTCGTCATGCATATGTGTTGTCCGTTGGACATCATTGGAAAGGCGATGTATGCCTAGGAGATTGAATAACACTTATGTGTGGGTGCGAGTAGACTAAGCGTAGGGTCATAGTGGTTGACCTTGGGGGCGTTGGGGTGCGGGTGTCTCACAATAGACAGTGGTAGCTCCACTGGGGCTGTGGGATAGACCGATGCAAACACACCGATGATCCGGACTGAGACGCTATCCTATATCGCAATCAACTGTTGAGGTGCCATGTAACACCCTCCCTAGGGTATCACATGTCTGACTTTCGACTCATAATCTGAAAATGTTTTCATAAAAGGTTTGAGTTAAAAACGTGGGTTTAAAAATTTCTTTCTTGCTGAAATATAAACTTATTGTAATTTATAAGTAAAACTGAAAAAAACATATTGAAACTAATTCATATACAATCATTGACACCAATTAATATTTAACAATTTGAAGAGAAATATAAAACTAACAGACTCTTCTCTTTTTTTTTTTTAACAGTAGCAAACCCCATGACGGGTCCTACTAAATAGCACGGTATAACACTAATGATAAAACTTAACATACTCATTCCTTATCTTGTATCCAGCTTGTTGCATCAGAACTCTACTCCTTGTCTACTCAGAACACCTTCGAACTTGAGACAGCCACTCTTCAATGTTTTCATCAATCTCTGAGTATGCATCGCCCGTTATGTCTAAGACAACTCGATCCTTCTATTATTTTATTTTAACAGTACAAATACAGCAAAACAACATAACAAAGAGGTGAGATCACCTACGCCAATACCAACATGGCAGCACAGAGATAACACAAACAGCAATATCATACAGATATGTCATACCAGAATTTCAATAATGCACTCAACATTAATCAACTATCATCATCATACTATAATCACAATAATGCCATCAACATGATTATCATCATCATCATCCAAGTATTTCAAAACAATTGTCATAGCCAATATTCCTCAATTAATATATATCATGTAGATATGGACACTCAAATTTATGCATATGTTATGCATGTGCACATAGACTCAGTTTTTTCAAAAACAACTCCATGGAGGTTTTCACAATTTCGAGGAGAATGCTCTGTCAATTGTCAGCCTTAGCCCAAAGACAATCTTCCAGTTGTTGAAAAGAATCGTGTTCTTGTCGGGTATCGTCAATGCGTTGCAACAGACTGCATCGCCAAGTGGCACAGGGTACTCGCCAGCTGTCCACTGGTCGACTGCCGAGCCTCGACGCCCCCAAGATCCATCATAGACCTCACTATCAATTCTCATTCCCTCTTCGACCACAAGGGCCATATACAATGCACGAATATATCAGTGCAAGTCCAACCACAGGGGCCAAATCTTTTCAAATTTCATTTGTTCAATCATATGCCTCAACGCATATTTTTCCAATGCATGTATAATGCGCCAATGCCAATCACAAGCATATCTTTCCAATGCATGTATAATGCACCAAATGCCAATCATAGGCAAAACACGTCATTTTCTCACACAATGTTTATACACTAGTTCAACAGTAATCATACTGTATTTACAACAGCGAAATCATGTTATCACATTTTCATAGTTCTAAAACACTTTCATCGTGTTTTCAAAATTGCGCAACATTTCCGTTTCATTTTCACAATTCCAAAATGTTTTTGTTACGTTTTCACAATTCCAAAATGTTTATATTACGTTTTCAAAATATCATAACACTTATGTTACGTTTTCAAAATTCTGAAACGTCTTTGTTATATTTTCACAATACCGTGACACTTCTGTTACGTTTTCACAATACAGTAACATTTCTGTTACGTTTTCAAAATACCGCAACTCTTCTGTTGCACTTTTAAAACACGTACTAATTTTTCAACATTTTTCTCAATCGCGTAAAAATATACGTTTCTCAAATCGCATAGTATTTTTTTACTGTTTCAAAATTGTGTAACTTAAAAATCATTCTTTTATGTCCCGTAAATCATTTTCTATCATTCTCAAAATATTTAAAACACTTTCCAAATCTCATAATAATTTTTCGCTATTTTCACAATCACGTAAAAATAATTCATCACTACGTAGTGATTTTTCAATAGTAATTCAGATTACGTAAAATATTTAAACATAATTCAAATTGCGTAGAAATATTTTAACGTATTTAAAATCGCGTAGAAATATTTTTCTATATTACGTAACTTAAAAATCACATTTTTAAGATATGTAAATAATTTTTCACCACAATTTCATTACAGAAAATATTTCTTGACCTTTAAAAATTTCTTTTTAACTTTTCTCAAAATAATATAACTTTACACTTCATTTAATATATTTTCTTACTCAAGAAAATATTTTTCCACAGTTCTTTACTCAAGAAATTGTTTTTCAAAATATAATTCACAAAATCACTTTTTCATTGATGTAAATCAACGTTTCAAAACTTAACATTTTCTAACGTATTTCAAAACTTAAAAATAAGTTATACGTTAGTAAATTTTCAAAACACCATTATATTCTCCATTTTTCCGAAATCAATTCTAAAATCAATTTATTTCAAAACAAATTAAGATTCAAACCTTTGCAACTTTTCTTTTTCATTTTCATATGAAAATTCATTTCTCAAGTGATAAAATACTTTGATTTGTTTTTCCAAAATCCTTATACTAAAACATTTTGTTAAAATATTTTGTTTCCACTTTAAAATTACTTTGTTTCGTAAAACCAAAATTATTCCAACCTCCAAAAAATCGTAGAGTCTTTGGCCATTGAAGCCATCAAATTTTTTCTTCTAAATTGATATGGTTTTACACAAACAAAACCATTAAAAATTCTTTGTTTTCAAAACCGAAATACCGATGGTCATAAAAATCAAACCCATTTGTTCAAATTCATTTTTACTTTCCTTACAAATCCTTTTTCACTTTCTTTGCAAATCCTTAAAATTATCATTGCTATTTTCATTTAAATCTCATGTTTAGTAAAACACGTAGAAACTTTTTACACAAAATAAATCAATAAAAATCCTTCTAAAACCATATTCATGTACTCTTTGAAAAATAAACTCTTTGTTTATTTTCCTTACTTTTCTAAACATCCATTTTCATCATTCAAGAAAATATTAATTTTGTGAACACCTATCTTGAGGTGTCTTGCTCGAAATCCACCATGTTCTAAGTACTCAAAAATCAATTCTTTTGTTCTTGAAAATTTTCAACATGAACCCTAATCAAGGGCATCAAAACCGTAGCTCTTCCTTGGCTATTGGAGCCAAAAATCAATTTCCTTTCCACCATCAAGTCATGGCATATACATATATATTTCATCATAAATAATATAAGCATACCATCAAAGCCATATAAGCATGTATAGCATATCAAGCATATCATCAAAGCTATAAAATCATGCAAAGCATATCAAGCATAGAAAATTAATAAAAGCTCATAAACACCCACAAATTAATTATATGACCATGGATATGAATCCTCACATGGATTCCACATCCATCAAATAAAATACCATCTCTCACCACCATGCTTGGTTGGTGAGATGGATCTCCCTCTTACCTCTTGAAGATCCTCAAAAACTCCTTGTTTTGCTTCTTTTTCCAAGTCCTTCACCACCAAGGGCTTCTCAAATACAAAACAAAATACATAAAAATTAGTATACTAAGCTTGATTAAGAGGAACCATGGATCAAACATGGTTTAGATCATGAAAAAGAAGAGAAGAAATGAAGTTTCCTTATACTTCACCTCAAAAACCCAATAACTTTGATCTTGAAGAAACTCCATGAAGATGAATGATTTAGAGAAAGTCTCCAACATGAAAATTGCTTAGAATATCATGTAGATTCAAGATCTATGGTTGGATGAAATTAAAAACATTTGGATGATGGTTCTTGATGAGCTAGCCGTGAGCTTCAATTTGGAGAGAAGGAGGAAGAGAATGGATAGAAGACTTAGGAGTTCAAGTGAGATAAAATGAACATAAACACCCCTCCTCCTTTGGTGATTGCCGTAGAGTGAAGAGAGAAAAAATGTATTATTTGATCAAATAATTGGTATTGACTCATTTGAGAGAAAAGGTGAATAAGTGAGATATGAAATGATTTTGGCTTTCTAATGCCTCCTTGGCCGTGAGCCATCTTGAAATAAAAACAAAAGTGATAATGAATGAAAGATAGCATGTTCTTCTTTTACCAAACATGCATGGCCGTAGACTTAAAAGGAATGGCCACTAAAATTGACTAATTTTGTGTAGCTTCTTCAATTATTATTAGAAGAATGATCAAGTATTATTTGAATGCAAAATTTGTCTTCTAACTTGATGCATGACCGTAGGAAGTAAATGAAGAAGCCATCATTGTTGACTAAGTCTTACTTTGTTCAATTAAAGGCATTCTAATATATATTTGCTCTCCATTTCCGTAGGAGTGCATGCAAATGCATGGAAGGAAAAGTGAAATATATCTATATATTAAATGGGTGCTAGAAAGGTGACAAATCCATTTTATATAGATTTCCTTGTCTTCCATTATTTCTTGACCATGGAGTGCTTCCAAGAAGTAGGCCATTTATTGTTGACTATCATGAATTAATTGAATCCATTTTGAGAATGCATAGCCGTAGAGTGAAGAGAGAAAAGAGTGATAAAGTGTGATAGGAAATGATAAAATTTTGGCCCCCCTCCAAGAAATTTCCTAAGGAAGAAAACAAAACAATCATGTAGCATAATTGACATAAAACAATTAATAATGGTCATCAAAACTTTTTCTTTGTCTTCTAAACAAGCCAAAACCGTCCCCCACCTTCTCTTGCTTCTTTAAAATGTGACAAATTTTTATTAACCATTATTTGAAGCCATTTAAGCCATTGATTAGATCAATGGTTAGGATTTAGGTAGACTTTTGATTTAGAAGACTTAATCTAGGCCATTAGATTTTTCTCCTTTAAATTTAAGCCATTAGATGTGTCTCCAAAAATTAAGGGTTAAGATTGCTCCTTCAAACTTTAAATCCAAGGGTCCTAATTAGTCTTTGCAACTTTAGAAGACCAAATCTCCACCATTGATTGATTCTTCATCCAATGGTCATAAATGGTCTTTGTTACTTTCTAAGATTAAATCTCCACCCTTGATTTAATCTAAATCCAATGGTTATAAATGGTCTTTGTCACTTTTTGAGACCAATTTTACACCTTTGATTACATCTATGGTTGATATCAAAGCCTTCCTAACTAAGCTTATTCTCACACCATTGATTAAATCAATGGTTATTATCCAAGGCTTCTTTATTAAGTTTGTTTCTTAACCTTTGATTAAATCAATGGTGAATATTCAAACTAAGTATTCCCATCCAAGGGTATAAATCAAGTCAAGCTCTCTTTGTTGACTACGCAGTGTAATATTTATTCTTGTATCCTTCAAATAATATTTTCTGTATGTTTATCATCAGATAATTAAATAAGTATAAAATACAAGATCAAGAAATTTTCTAAAAGCTGTTTAGGATTCGGGTTTAGTAAGATCCCTGTCTCCGTCTAAGCAGTACAAATTTTTCTATGCGTAGAAAAATTTTTGCTTTAATGGGACCCACCTAGGCCCACGTATGGCAACCTGGGCCCACATACACCCCCTGGGCCCAAAAACAGAAAAAAAATTCATAATCATCCACAAAAATTACAAAAATTATAAAATGCACAAATATCAAATCAGATTACGTAAAATAATTACCTAACGGTAAAAATTAAATTACGTAAAGTTTTCCTACAGAAAATTTTTATTTTCCTGACACGGAGTAAATCACTCAAAACGATCAAATACGCTAACGGAATAATCAAAATAATTTTACAGTATCCAGAAATCACTAAACAGTGAAATTCTGTTAACTGTCAAAATTACTGTTAAAAACTTAGGAAATTTGGGGTGTTACATGCCATGTATAAGCCGCATTGCGCAAATATTTTTATGAGATGAAGCACACTATTTTCAGGCTATCGAGATACTGGCATAACTCCTTAATCATTCTCTCTGAAATGTTAGTGTCTAGCTCCATGGAGTAGGAACTTGGTACCATATGCATTGTGAATTGTCAGTCTCATAATCCATCGAGCATGAGTTTTTATAACTGTGAAAATATCTATTTTTATTACTACAAAAATTATTTGATCTTTAGACTGTTGACTGCTGGGGATATTACTGTTATCTGCCTGTTATGGTAATTCTTATTATTATTCATTGTCATTCTGCTTTTACTGTCAATTTTATTATTATTGTGGATGAAAATGTATGTTGTAATGCTATGTGGGCGTCCAACACCGTTTTGTTTTCTTGTTGCCATTTTGGTAATGAAAACTGGGTGTCTTACCTTTTTCTGTATTTCGATATTCCTATTTATTTATGTACTTCTGAGAAGACGGTCAAGAGGAAGAAAAGGAAACGTCTGAGTTTTCGGGTTTTTGGCCATGCTACGACTAGAGTTTGTTGAAGATGTCTTCGCGTCGCGCCGATTTTTGGGGTATGCTAGGATGACCTTTCATGGAAGACCCGATTGCTGGCACATTAACTTGAGCACGGACCGTTGCATCTATCACAGGGAGCTGACTGTGTCTTTGGCGTGGGGCCGCTACAACTCGCCTGTTTTTTACTTCACAACCTTTGTTCATTTAGAATTTTACCTGTCTGTTAGAGATCTGTGAGATGACCTTTACTATACCCCACAAGAGGACTCTTTCCTCTCCACTGCTCGGGCTTCTGCCCGAAATTCGATCGCTCCGATGGCAATTTCATCGGATGTGGAGGACCTTGAGGAGGACCCGGCTACGGTCCCTTCTCGTCCGTCTTAGGGGCTGATACTATCGGTGGCTACTGATGGCTAACCATTTATCTTTTTGGGGAAGCTTGCCGTTTTGCTGTATTTGATGGGTGTATATTTGTATCATCTCGGGTGGGTACATCTTTTGCTTTTTGTGTAAATCATGATGTAATTAAACAGGATGTTACATATAAATATAAATAATATATATATATATATATATATATATATATATATATATATATATATATATATATATATATATATATATATAAATGTTGAGTATGGATGGGTGGTTTATTTTTATATCAATATTACTACGACCATTTTAATTATTATCTTGCTACGAAAGAAACCTTTAAATTTATTATTTTGACTCTACTTGTTAATAATACAATTTAAATAAAAAAAAATATGTAATGTCATTTAGAAAGCAACCTATAGATCTATAAAATGAACTGGGTCTATGAGGTTTAAAATAATTATTATTTTTCATAATTTATTCCATTTTATGTTTCAAATTATTATGGTGTGACGTTCCTTCTTCATGAGGTAAGAAAAAGGAGCGTTACAAGCATCATATAAAATTATATTTCAAAATATCAAGAATTTAAATATAAATATTATATTAATCTTAACAATTTTTAAATTTTGCAGTTAATCTTAATATTTTTAAAATTCAAATTTTGAAGTTAATATTCATGATTTTTTAAAATTTAAATTTAGAAGATAATCATAGTGTTTTTTAAAATTTGAAATTTAAAATTAATTAATTTTTATATTAATTTTGAAGTTAATCTTAATATTTTTAAATTGAATATTTTAAAATACATTAATTAAAAAGTAAATATAATAAAGAATTAAGAGCTTAAAACCAAGCTCCTCCCCAACCAATCATCTCGACATTGAAAACCATCCTAAGCACTGCTACCCCGCCACCGACCTTTTCTCCTTGTCGAAGAGGTCGCTAGCATCTTTGGACAATCACAGAGACTGTTTCAAGCTCTTGTAAGACCAATAAGGACCCAAAAATGATTTTTTTTATCATAACGATGTATTTTGAAAGTCAAATTCTCATATAGATGTCAAAACTTAATTCTCAAAATGAGGTAAGTAAAATAGTGGTGTTTAATAAGCTGTAACTAGAAAGTACAACTTACCTACATCTCTTTTTTTTAAATTATATTTTGGGTAAGTTGTGCTTTCTATTCACAACTTATTCCTTTATTTATTATTATTTTTTAATTTATGTAAGCCATATTTATGAGGTATGACTTACTTTTACTTGTGAAGTATGACCTACTTTTTTTAAAAAATGTCATACGAAGTCGTGGTTGACACCTACAACTTACATAAAACTCTGGTCTATGCTTATAAATTCCATCCTCTCCTTCCGGTGCTGCTTTATATTTCAGTGTTTTTTATGTACTCTCTACCACTGTTATTTTGTATCAAAGTCGATTCATTCTCATTTAATTCTCTCTACTAAAGGTATTTATTAAGATTATTAATTATATTTTTTATTATTATAATTTTTTTACTTTTATTGATATAAAGTGTTTCTTTTTTTTTTACTTAAATTGATATATGTTATCATATGACTCTTTTTGTAGTTCATTTGTTGCTAATGTTAGTGATATTTATAAATATAATGATCCTTATATAATTCTAAGTCCTATGATTACTAACTATGTTAATGGTGTAAATATTCATTTAGTAGTATTATAAATTCAGACAATGTAACTTCAGTTATAAGAAATAACTTCAACTTCTAAATCTTAATACAAGCTATGAATTCACTTATTAGTATTATTTTTTGAAAAAAGGTAAGTAGTGACTCTCATCCATGACTTACTTAAAATTTAATTAATAAAATTATAAAATAAGTCATAAATGAAAGATATGATTTATCTAAATATAAAAAAAATTATCATTGGATAAATCGTACCTCTACGTCACGATTTATTATTAAAAAATAAATTATTTAAGTACAATTCATGTTTGACATATATGACTTTTTATATTTCACTGATTACTTTGTACCATTTTAAAAATTAACTTTTAACTTAAACCACTCTAAAAAATTGATTTTCAAACTACAATATTTATGTAAAAAAGTCCCAAAAAACTATTTTCTGTTTTATCAATTGGTGCTTCCGTTTTAAACTCACCATGATAGATAATTCTCAAGATCCTGCCAAGCCAAAGCTTGCTTTAGCTAAGTTGGCTGCCTTTTCTAGTTTCATAGTCCCTAATTCCGTTAAGCTTGAAGAAGCCATAGGCCTGCTTGCTAACTCTCAAGATTCTCTGCAGCAATGATTGGATGAGATCCATGCCAAGCTCACCTTCTTGCCATCCAGATCTCATTAGGAGTAGCGAAATGTTACCCTACCCCTCTCTAATACACTCCTAAAGGAGGCGAATCACAGCCTATTCAAAGAGTCCATGCCCAAAGAACCAGAATTCGACGAGGACATCACATCTAATATTCAAGCCCAAACAATGCATGGCGTTTTGTCACCAACCTCGGCCTTCTGCAACTGCAACCAAAACAAATTTTCATCATACCATAACAACAATAGTTGGAGTAGTCCAAATTCATAACAATCTCTGAATCGTTTCTCCAAAAAAGAAAATATAAACACCCAACCTCCGATCGTCAGTTCTCAAGCTTTAGTGCTTGGAAAACACTGTCCACCGCCCCTCGAAGCCGCCAGTTCTTCCAAGCAAATCCGGTAAGGACTGCGTTAACATCGACATCAAAACCATGCACGCTGCAGCCACTGCCATCATCATCATTGAATCCCCCGTCCATCCCACTGTTGCCCCAAAACACCATTGGGGAAGCTGCTGGAGGCTACACTAGTGTTTTGGATCTCATAGCAGTTGCAAGAAAATTGGCAAAGAAAGTTTTGACTACCGATTGGATCCGGGTGGGGCGAAATTGCCTCCACTCACACAATCAATTCAGCTTGCAAGCAAGGAAGCCTCAAAGATGCTTTTTCAAAACCTTTAGTCTCATTTTCACTGACCCTTGCAATTCAGTTGTGTCTTGAAGAGACTTATTCTCTGGTTCATGAGCTCTGTGCTGGTATAAAGCTCATGCATAAGTTTGGCAAATGTGGCTCGTTTCTTGACCCAGAGTAAGTGTTTGATAATATGCGCCATAGATGAAAATTTACTTGGAATGCTGTGATTGGTGTGTGTACCCAATGGGCAATATCATGGAGTTCTTGAATTCGTAGCTTTGATGCACAGCGGCTTGCAGATAAGTGAGATGATGAGTGTGAACTACAGAACTGAACTAGGTGCAATGCATTATGTAGTGGAGGCTATTTTGATTTTTGATCTCGGTAGTTCTTAAGCAACAAGAAGGAAGTTGCAAATCGTGGCACTTTCCATGCTTCGCTCTGTTTTCATTGTGTCTGGGACCAGGCCCATGCGTATGTTTTGAAGCTTGGGCTTGAATGAGAGGATTTAGATGATTACTTGAATGAGGTTAATGTAGGTGGTTTGATCTATAACACAGTAGTGCGAAGGGTGGATATCTGTAAAAGACATTCTGATACTCAAGTTAAACTGTGCATAAAGTGAATAATGTTTAAAATTATATGTATACATTTATCACCTTATGTGGTATTTATAAGAATGTCTTAGTTGATAAGAATAATGTTTAAATTTGTATTAAATATTATTAATTAAAATAAAAATTTAATAAGATTGCTATCTCTTATACATATCTTCTCCATTTATAAAGAATATAATTAATTTTTTTATTTATGAAAAATTCTGTTATAAATTTATTATTTATAAATAGATATATTTATTTATTCAGTAGCACTCATAAATATTTAAGATTTAATTCTAACAAGTCAGATTGTTCATAAACTACTAACTCGAAATTCGATCTAGAACAAATGTGATGGACATGTACACACTTTCTTATTAATAGATCATTTACTGTGACGCATGAGATGTTTTGTTTGTTTGAGGGAACTCTTGACAATTTGGGCAGCTTAAGAAGTTGGGTTGGACTCGTCAATTCTACTGATGAAATACTTCTGGTCATTGAGGCTTACAAACCTTTACGTCTTCAAGCACCCTACCCTATCAATCACATTGTTGTACATCTTAGTGGGAGCTATGCTTTCATAGTTTTTCTAAGTACATTTCAAAGTGTGTGTCAACTACACCTTGAGGACAAGGTGGTGTGTGTCATGGGGATGGCAGTGATAGGAATGAGCAAGTGCATGGGAATATTCTAGGCGTGTACAGTTGAGTGAAAGCATGTATTGTGAGCGGGAAAGCTGTTAGTTTGCTACATATCCACAAGCTTAGCCAAGGAGGCTTTAGAATTCAATACTCACACTATAAATGTAGACCCGTGAGAATAATGAAAAAGTAGAGAAGAATATTTAGTATTTGGCATCTTTTCTGTTCAGTTTCTTTTTCTTTTATTCATTTGAAGTAAGGATGTTCATGAGAAGTCTTTAACTTAGCTTAATCTCGACTCAATATTTTGATTGGACTAATATTTTAAACCTGAAGTCGATTTGGCCATGGCCCGACTAATAACCGAGTTGGGGTCAGACCGACCTGTTATTTAGACAAAATGTATAAATTTATATATTATTTATAATTAAGTCATAAAATTTTATAAGTACGAAACCAAAACTAAAGGAGGTTTTACAATATATATTTTGAAATAAATTATATCTAAATATATTACCTTGTTATGCAAAATGTATTAATTTAAGTCAAGAAGTTTTATTATTTATCACCAATTGTTAACAAAATTACTTTTAAATATTATGTGACATTGGGCTGAGTTGAGCTAAATTGGAGTGTGACACAAATCCGTCCGAAAATACATCAGGTCTAATTTTTAGAATCTGAACCATCCCAATTAGCTTTGGACTAGGACGAGTTATTGGGGCGGGATGGGTCTTGAACACACCTAGTTTGGTGGATTCCTTCCCTTGAAGCAAACGAAAATTATTTTTTATTCTAACAATTGATACTTTCATTGAGAGCTGAGTTATGAAAAGGGCTATTTATAAACTGGATTAAGGTGCAATATTCTCTAGGGGGGTGCTGTATCGAAAATTGGTAAATGAGTAAAGCTACCAAAAGGAAAAAGGATTACCACCGGATGAGTGTCAATAGAGTGAAGCCACAATGTTATGAATCCACATCGGGAACTTAGGGAAACTCCCTAGGCTACTGCTTTGTTCTATGACCAAATCAAGTCCAAGCTCCAACTCGATTTTAACAAATCAATTAACTTATCTGAAAGATGAAATAAGTGGGCTAAGTAGCTACAATTAAGGAAAGTGGCAACCGACTAAAAAATAATTGAGGGGGTTTCTATCTGCATGATCTATCCTGAGTTCCCGAGTTTTACGTTATAAGGTCTGCCTTAGGGAGAGGTGGGATAACCAATTTAAGCTTCCATAGGGCCATTGTTGGAGCTAAGTTGGGGTGGGGGATCATCATGAGGTCTCCCAAAGAATTGTTGGAGCACATGGAAATCAGAGCTCCACATCGTCACAAGATAATAATAATAATAAATTGATGGCTAATCAAGCAAATAGTCATATTCATTTATAATGAAATTCCTAACATTTTCATTATTTATTAGAAAGGAAGGTGATTTATGTTATCAACGATAATTGAGAAATTTTTTTTCAACATATTGTGTTTTATATTTTAGCCAATTTAGTAGATATAAGCATATGTAACATATTGCATATTTTGGGAAGTTTTCTTAAATGTATTTTTTTTTCAATTGGAATGAGATTTATGCTTTGAGAAAAGTTTTTCTTTAATTTATTTTGCTTATAACTGTATAATTTTGGGCCATATAACTCAAAATTAATATGGTTTGTTAAAAAATGAGCAAACATACAACATATTTGTTTTATGCTCAATTTTTTTTTTTAAAAAGGAGTAAATTATGTAAGTTCCAAAGCTTTTTTATGGTAATATTTTTAATAATGGTTTTGATGCTAACAAATTATGATGACAATTATGGATTATTGCTCAAACTGCTTTAAGTGGATCAATGCACTTCTGTGGAGTTTCTCTTTGAATTTGTGATGTGCAAGACTTTAAAATTGTGCATGAGAAAGTTCTCTAGATGGCTAGAACAACCTAAAAAAGCTCATTGAAGACCTGAAAAATCTCCCTACCTACATGCAAAAATTCATGGATCACTTGAGAAAGTTCTTGAAGAAGCTAAGAATGTTGGTCCAAGCTCAAATCTTGAGAAAGTTCACATCAAGATTAATGAAGACTAAAGATCTTTCGCAAAACTCATTTGAAGATCCAAAGCAAGTTAGAAGAGCAATGTAGTTGACCTACAATTGCAAGCCAAATCATAAAGTGAAAGCTTTTGAGAATTGTTGGTCCCTTTTTATACCGCAAGTGCATGGGTCGCACAAGTAATAAAATGATGAGTAAAGTATCATTCCCACAATGATAGTGACTAAATCCAATGCTAAATATTGACCAATAACTCAATTAACTCTATTCAAGAACATTCAATAAGGGAAAATGTGTGTGGATTGACTATGGTGTCAAAGACTAAAATGCAATAAATTATGAATGAAAGACGATGATTGGAGAATATGGGATCCTTCTTCACCCACTACTTCAATTGGCAATATGCAATCCTCTTAAGCAACATGAATGAAATGATTTTGTTAGCATAAGAAATTAACTTAACTAAAAGCCTATGTCTAGGTCAATTAACCATGTATCATTTACCTACTTCACTATGTTTCCATGAGAGTTAGTGCAAATGACACTCATTAAGGACAATTCTCAAACACTTGCTTTGTGTGACCAAGGGGTATATTTCTATCTCATTAGCGAATTAATTTACCCTACCATTTGAATGAAACTAAACTTGCATCAACCATATCTATGATCTAAAATCTAAATTCATTTGTCTAGTTCAATATATTCAATCAAATCACATGAAATGTTGGCCAAACAATCAAGAGCATTAAGAGCAATATGCTTGAACAAACCAAATCATCATTGTTAACTCAAGGAGTTACAAAATCACCAATATTCATAGAAGGATCCAAAGGAACCCCTAAGTACAACTTAATTATCCATAAATCTAACAACAATATTCATGTTCATGACAAAACAAGAGAGAAAATAAGGAATAGGAGGAAGGCACAATGAATGTGGATCCTTGAATGCTTGATTCTCCTTGAAGATGGCCTCTAACTCAGCTACCTTTGCTTCCTCTCAATTCTAGAATAAAACCCTAGCTGCCTTTTTTAATCCAATAAAATCTCTCATTGTTGAATGTCTCTTAAGACAGTATATATAGGCATAAAGACATTTGTGTCACGACATGCTAAGCTCAAGCTTAAGTAGGAAACAGGGTTGATGCTTCCACGCCACAGTATGTCACAACATGAGTTGCTGAAACGCTTCTTGGGTTTTCTCCTCCCATATTGGTCCAAATCTTCCTTCAATTTACTTGTTTGGAGTCATTCCTACAGTTGAGAAATCAACCGGTTAATAACAAGTGCAAATCTACTTAATCTCTTAAAGAATAGGCAAGATTTTCTCAAGATAATATAAGAAGTCATGAAAATTGAATTAGATGAATATGGACCTAAAATCTTCCATTTATGCATAAGAACAAGGTCTAAGCAATCTTTACTGTGCTAACATTCAAGGTTTATTTTTATGCGTAACAAATTTCCCACAATCATGCAAGCTAAACTTCTCCTATTCAATTCATACTCATCTGGATAAGTTTATGAGCATACATATGTATATGAATCATATAATCCATAAGATTACTTTTCAACTCTCTCTCCACTAATGTAAATCATACATTATTGAGGATCGAAAGGGACTTCAACAGCTTGTATTGCAAGGCCAATGGTTATGGGCAGAAGAACAAAAAGGGAAAGAATTTAGTATAAACGTTGAGAATCATAAACATGCAATTTCAAGAATTGAGCCTCCAAGTGATACAATTAGGATATCCAAAATGAAAGAATAAAACTCTCCAAAACCACTCAATGTTTTTTGTATTTTTCTTTTTTTCATTTATTTATTTTTAACAAAAGTAAATTTTTCTACAACAAATGGTTCCTTCAAACCAATTTTGTATTGAAACATGCATTAATACCCTCAATCACTGGACTCAATTCAAAAAATAACATGTTATGTACTCAACAAACATTGAATGAAGGAAGAGAACGCAATGCTTTCACATGCATGAGAAGAGTTAACTTGTGAGGGAAAATGAAGGTGATTGAAGAACATACAAGGCCAAACATTTATAAAGCTTCAAAGGGGACCTATGGATACACTCTTGTAAAGGTAAGCTTGAAAGGTTCAAACAGTCCAAACAATGCCCTAATCATTTCCTCAATCATGCATCATCTAGGATTTCACTTCAAGAGAGTTTCAAAACAATTTCTAGGATACTTGATATCCCAACATGTACATTTCATAAACTTTCTCTAGGCAAGCACTCTTATCATTTCCAAAGTTACACATGCATACAAGTGGGATACAAATCATGCATAATAAGAGACTAGATTGTTTCAGCATGCTTCTAAGATCACATATGAATTCACATAAATATTTAGGTCAAATTGCATACGTCTTTATCATTGAGCAACCAATATCACACTAGTGATTGCCAACATGTTATGCATTCAAATAGTTCTGACTTTTTCAATCATGCATGTAAAACATTATGTGCATAATATAAAATAGAAAATTATTTTTCATCACTAGCCATCAGCAATAGTCAAACTCAATATCAACATGAAAATACAACCACTATTACTACAACATACATTAAATATCAAAACAGTTCTGATACCCCCCAAACCAAAAGGAAATAGTGTCCCCACTGTTCAAAATAAATCAAAAGTAAAAGTAGAATGAAAGGAAGATGCCCTGTATGCATTGGAACTACTCCTCTGCATCATCATCCTCACCCTCCTCCTAATCAACATGCCCTGCATCAATTGCAGGCTCAGCTGCATCATCTCCATCTCTATCAGGTTCCTGGTGCTACAATGAAGGATCAATGACCGCCTCCGGAGGGAACTCTGGCACTTGGAAGTCATCCATCGGATGCCTAATGCGCTTCGCTATCCAACAGAGACTCTGGATGGTGTAGTGATACTAGCACGTCTGTAACACAGCCTAACGTGCCATATGAGTCTTTATGGATGTATGCCATTTTGCATTGGGAGGAGGGGTTAGTCTGTGTAACACCCCAAATTTCATTTTTTCTGCATAAATATTAATTTTATAATTTTTATGATTTTTGAGAATTTTTGTGAATTTTTCTGAGATTGTGATTATTTTAATATTATTTTAGGCCGTGTGTGGGCTCGGGTGGGCTCAGAAAAAGTAAAATTTTTTATGGGTCAGAAAATTTTGTACTGTTAATACGGGATCGAAGGATCTTACTAAACCAGAAACCGAACACAGTATCGAAATTTTCTTTTACTGTTATTTTATTATTCATTATACAATAATTACTAGTTTGTGAGCAGTAATTTATATGCTGTGAGTAATAATTCATCTAGCCTTTAGCCATGTGGTAGCCATGTGACACTAGCTTTATTAGAAGTCAAAATTGGTGGCTTGACAATTAGCCAATAGCCTTAAGTTAACAAAAATGGCTAGTTTAATTAGTTCCTAAACTAGATGAATTAACTAAGTTAACTTAAGTTTAAGTGGTAATTAAATGAAACAAAATTTGGAGAGTAATGCTTAAGGAGTTCCACGGCCATGTAGGAGTTTCTAGGAGTTTCAAGAGCTTATGATTCATCAAGGTGACCAAAGCATGACCACTTGATGACATTCACCATGTGCTTGATTTCCATCTTGATTGATCAAGCATTAATTCCCTCACATGCATGCACTCCATGGCTAGGAGCTTTAGAAGTAGGAAGACCATTTTATTTCTATCACACTTTGTCTCTTAAACCATTCTCTCTATTCTCTTTCTTCTTAACTTAGCCAAAAACTTCATTTCTCCCATTTCATGAAACATTCGGCCATCACACCTAAGACCATCATCCAAGCTTCTAAAATTTCATCCAAGCTTATTTCCTAAACCTACATATCATTCTAAGACTCTTTCATGTTGAAGACCTAAGCTAAATCCTTCATTATCTATCTTTACTACAAGCTAGGGTCCTTAAGTTTCAAGGTAAAATTCTTCTTCTTTGTTTCTAAGTTTGATTCTTGAGTTTCTAAACCATGATTGCTCTATGGTTTCTCTTCTTTAAGCTTAGTTTGTAACTTTATATTAGTTTAAGCTTGTTAGGGTTTTCTTTGGAGGGTACACAAGATCTTTGAAGAAAAGCAACTAAGAGGATTTTTATCTTCCTTGAGGTAAGAGGGAGATTAACCTCATCAACTATATGTTGGTGGTGAGGAGATGGCTTGCTTGTGGTGAAAAATCCATAAGGATTTATTCACTTGTGTGGTTTTAAGCTTCCTTTGTTTGTGGTGATTTTTGGTTGGTTTACTTTATCACTTTGATTTTATGCTTGTTTATTTGATTATATGTTGGTTTATTTGATTATATGCTTGTTTATGTGCTTTTGGAAGCATGGTGATTATTGTGTAGAGTAGGAAATGATTTACATGATGAGGAAATGGTATGAAGGTTCCAAAGAACCTAGGGAGGCTCATGGCCTCAACACCACCAAAGAGAGCAAATGTTCTAAATTATTTTCCTAAGTATGGATTGAGTAATTTATTGATGAGAAATTGGATTAAGGGTTTTTAAAAGGAATTATAAGATTAAATATGATTTATGAAGTATAATTGGATTTTTGGCCAATATGCCAAAGTGTTTTTTTAAATCCAAGAGTATTTTACTAAGTGTGGACTTTGGTAATTAGTTAACAAGAATTTAATTTAATGAATTTTTAGTAGAAACAAGAAAATAGATTTTATGTTTGGATTTAAGTTAATATTTTTGTAAGTAAATCAAGAAAGACAAATTTTTGTAAAGAAATAGTAGAAAAATATTATGTTAAGAATTTTTAATAGGAAAATATTTTACATAAAGCCAAAATGCCTATATTTTATAGAGAATTTTATAAATAAGTTTAGAAAGTTAAGAAATATTTTATGCAAGTGAAAAATGCTAGAAAACTTTTACGTGATTTAAAAAATGTCTATTTTCAAGCTATCCGATTGAGAAAATGATTTAAAATTTCTATGCGATTGAGAAAATGTTTAAAAACCTTTACGCGATTTAGAAAACGTTGAAAAATATTTACGTGATTTGAAAACGTAAGAAAAATGTTATGCAATTTAAAAAAAATACGATAAAATGTTTACGCGATTGGAAATTACAACAGTTGCTGTCAGGCTGTCGTGGTGGGCCCTGTTATTTTGGAAATTGATACCGCCAAGAATATGGTGTGTATATGTGAAAAACGGTGAAATATGTTTGTATGTGTTGGATCATATGTAATGCACCTTTTTGGGAGAGAACGTCACATTGTCAAATAGAAATGTGGAAAATAAAATTTTTGAAATTAAGACTCGGTTCGTTTTAGTTAAGGTTATTCTGTTCGATTTGTTGTTACATAAATAAAATGGCGATATATATATATATATATATATATATATTGGAATTATTATTTGTATTATTATTATTTTTTTCTCTTCAATTAATAGAACGTAGTGACGAAAAGTGAATAACAATAAGGAGTAAGACAGAAGATAAAACTTACATCTGAACAACATGCTGTATATATATATATATATCAAATATGTTTTAGATACAAGCCTGGAATTCCTAAAAAGCAAAACTATACCTGCTCAAAGGATCATACATATACATCCCCCAAGATATCAGAATATACAGCCCACCAAAAATAAAACATCAGGCCCCCAAAATAAAACACTGGCAGCCATCAGCAGCTACCAGTAATGTCAGTCCCTCAGATGAGGAGGGATCGTGTCAGGATCCTCCGCGGGGTCCTCCTCATCCTAGGAAACCTCCATAGGAACCATAGAGCCACGGGTAGGAGCCCGAGCAGTAGAATCAAAAGAGTCCTCCTGCGGGGTGTAGTAGCGGTCACCCCACATCTCCCGAATGGGCAGATAAAACTCTAAACGCAGGCTGATGCAGCAGGTAAGAATCGGTGGCTCATGATGCCTCCAGGCCAGCGAGATCGATATGTCTCCCAGGTAGACATAGCAGTCGGAACTTAGGTTAATGTGCCAGCACTCTGGCCCTCCAAGGAAGGTCAGACGCACATCACCCAGAAATCCGCATATGCGTGCCTCTATGCTCCACAGTAGATGCTAATCGTGATCAGGCTAGAAGCCGGGGAAATCGGGAGCTCCAACCTCCTTGTCGTCGTCTTCGATGGGACACAATATATAGGTAGAAAATAACAAAAATGAAGGAAAGAGGTAAGACATCCTACCATCATTACCAATTATAGCAGCAAGAAACAAAACGGCACGACGTGCCCAAATAGCATTTCAAGAACAATAATAATAATGATAGACAGTAAATACAACAGTAAGCAGGTAAGCAGTTCTAGGGAGTCATTCATCATAATAATAAATAAACAGTTCAAACCCACATAAAGCAGCAATTATCAGATGGTATGACATCTCATGATGCATATGCACACAGTACCTAAATTCCTACTCCATGGAGCTAGACACAAACAGTCGGAGAGAAAGATCAGGAGACACGTCTGCAACTCGGCTGCTGAGGCCAAAGTGCTATAACTCAACAATTTTCCACGTGCACATCCAGGCATTGTGCAGATAGTCTACGCTAGATCACGATATAGGATAGTGTCTCGGTCTGGATCGTCGGTGCATTTGCATCGGTCTGCCCCACGGGCAGGAGAGCTACCAACTGCCCATTGCGAGCAACCCGCACCCCGACGTCTCCAAGGTCTACAACGACCTACACTAGTCTACTCGCACCCGCACTAAGGTGTATTCAATCTCCTAGGCAACTTGGCCTTAACAACAGTCCAAAGGACATTTCACAATGCATAAAGACTCTATGCATAAACATGTATAATCATCATCACATATAATTCCACAATGTGCCACAATTGGCTAAGAGAGTATCAACACATCATTGGTCACTCACATGGATCCACAATTTCATAATATTGAAATTAAATTAAGTAATACATTTTTAAGGTCTATTATGAATCCTTACTTAAAATTAGTCTTTCTTACAAAGTTCGTCTCTAATTAAATTCTTACAATTAGTTAAATTTTCCTAATGTAATTTATTCTCCTACACTTAGAAGGTTATTCTAAGATCTCAAAGTCCCACACTCTCTTGTTCTTGCCCTAGTAAAATTACCTTAAGTTTTATGACAAATTTCATTCTTGGTTCTTTAAAATTTATGAATCTCAAGTTATATCCAATTGTTTCCAATTTGCTAATTTTCTATCCTATTACCTATGATTTAAATCATTTGATTATCTAAGTTCCAAGGTTACCAAAATTGCATAATTAAGTCCCAAAAAGGCCCTAGAGGCCATGGCCTCCCTAGGGAATTAAGTTCCCAATTTTTTCATTCCATTGATTTCACATTACACACTTGATTAAACAAATCCCTCACTTGTTACAATTGTTCACAAAGAACCCCAATTCTTGGGCCCCAAAACCGTGGCCACCCAAGAGAAAATCTCAAATCATTTTCTTTCATTTCATACCTTCCAATCCATTCCAATATACCAATATACACCAACAATCAATCCAATAGCATAAACCAAATGCAAACAACATGCAAACATACGAATCATACAATCAAAGAATAACCCTCATTAGGGTTTTCTCACAATCAACCACAAACAAGGTTTCTAAATGCTAATAGAGGTTGAGGAGGAGTGTCTTCCTCTTACCAAAACGAAGAAAATAAGAGAAACCTCCAAGAACTTCTTACAATTTTCAGATTGGGCACCACCAAAAATCCTAGAATTTCAACTTCATCAAAATAGCACCAATGCTTGAATAATAAAGCATGGATGGTGACCAAGAAGACCATAAAAACGAAAATGAGAAATGAAAGTGAAGAATCAAGAAGCTTACCCAAAAACCCTAAGCTTGAAGCTTGAAGAAAATGGTGAAAATGGTGGATTTTCAAAGAACCACAAGCAAGAAAAGTGTTTAGGAGATGGAGAGGATTAAGTAAATGAGGTTGGATAAAATTTTTGTGATGGATGAGGCCATGGAGGGCTGCTGGCCGTGTGCTTCTAGAGAGAAAGAGGAGAAAATCTCAAAAGGAAGAAGAAGGGTGAAGGTAGAGAGAGAAGGTGCATTAGGTGAAATTTTGAAATAAAGTGTTATGTTTAATTAAGTGAAAAGCAAAATTATTTCCCCCCCAAAATTGGCTTCAGCCGTGAGTGAGGAGAGAGAAGAGAGAGATGATCATTTGCATGGGGAAAGAGGGAAGGAAATTTCCTAGAAGCTTCCTCCAAGCTTGCAAGGGAAGTTTTGCACGTTTTTCGATAAAGTGAAAGTAAGGTTATCTCCTAATTGGACACACTAACACAAATAAATATTTACACTGTCAGTATCATTTTTCCCCCAGTGTAGAAGAGTTACAGATGATGAAAATAATATTTTATTGTCCATCGGATGATTTTACGGTTCCGCGACTTCATTTATCAGGTAAAATCTCGAAAAACGTAAACCTCGTAAATTATGCCCGACCTCGAGTTTAGTAAGATCCCTCGTCGACATGTCCACAATTTAGAGTTTACCAGCCACAGGAAAAAATCGCATCTTCCCGGCTCCGTTCAGTGCGCACGTAAAATGAGGATATATTAAAATATTTGTCATTTCTGAAAAATTCTGAAAGAATTCACATAAATCACAAATATTGAAAAATGAATATTTATGATAAAATAAATGATTTCTAGAGCGTTACACTGACTTCTACAGATCTCTACTTAGTGTGCACGTAAAATGAGAAATATATTAAAATATTCGTCATTTCCGAAAAATTTCAGAAAAATTCCAAAAAATCAAGAATATTATAAAACGATCATTGATAATTAAACAAACACTTTTTGGGGTGTTACAACACTTCCCCACTAAAAGAAATTTCATCCTCGAAATTTACATAACTCAGAATAGTTGTGGGTGTTGCTCTTTCATCTTGTCTTCTAGTTCACAAGTTGCATTACCAGTCGTTTCATTCCAGATCACCTTCACCAATGGAATTTCCTTGCCTCTAAGTTGCTTTATCCGTCGATCCTCGATTCTCATAGGAGGCGTCTCATAGGTCAAGTTCTCTTTTAATTATACTGTGTCCGGTGCTATGACATGACTCGGGTCAGGTAAATATTTACGCAGTTGCGACACATGGAAGAAATTGTGTATGATGGAAAGGAAATGGGGTAAAGCTATCTAGTAAGCTACTGGACCTATCCGGCGAAGAATTTGGTAAGGTCCAAGAAATTTTAGGGTGAGTTTTCTAGATTTCAAAGCTCGGCCAACCCCAGTCGTAGGTGTGACTTTCAAGAATACATGCTCACCTTCCTCAAACTCAAGAGGCTTCCTCTTCTTATCCATATAACTCTTTTGCCGGCTCTGAGCAGTCCTCATCTTCTCTTGAATCATTTTGACCTTCTCAGTTGTCTGTTGAATGATATCCGGTCCAATCGTGAGACGCTCGCCGTCTTGGTACCAACATAATAGTGTCCGACACCGTCGCCCATATAGAGCTTCATACGGCGCCATCCCTATACTTGAATGGTAATTGTTGTTGTAGGTGAATTCTATCAGTGGCAGGACTTCATCCCAACTTCTAGTCTGTTCTATAGTACAAACTCTAAGCAAATCTTCTAAAGATTAGATCGTTCTTTCTGATTAACCATCAGTTTGTGGGTGATACACCGAACTTAGACATAATTTTGTCCCCAACGATGCTTGTAGACTCTGTCAGAATTTCAAAGTAAATCTCGGATCCCTATCCGAAACAATGCTCGTAGGCACACCATATAGTCTAATGATCTCTCCAATATACAGTTGGGTTAGCTTCTCCAGACTGTACCTTATATTGATCGGGAGGAAATGAGCTGACTTTGTGAGTTGATCTACTATTACCCAAATCGAGTCGTGTCCTCTTCTTATTCTTGGCAAACCCATAACAAAATCCATTGCAATGTTGTCCCATTTCCATTCAGGAATAGACAATGGTTGCAGTAATCCTGTAGGTCTTTGATGTTCCACTTTGGCTTTCTAACAGACTAGATAAGTTGATACGCATCTAGTGACGTCACTTTTCATTCCATGCCACCAGAACAACTTCTTCAAGTCTTGGTACATCTTCGTTATGCCCGGGTGCATATTCAGCTTGCTTGCGTGAAGATGATCCACAATATACCTTTTAAGCTCTTGGTCACAGGGAATACAGACTCTACCCCAGAATCTCAGAATTCCATCCGTTCCTTCCTCAAATTCCTTTTCTTTGCCTTGCCTTATCAGCTCTCTCGCTTCTTGCAAGAATTCATCGACCTTCTGTTTTTCCCGTATGTCATCCATTAGCTCACTTGAGATGGTGACCATATTCATACAGATCTTTCCTAGTTTCAACTCTACAAATGACCAAACATCTCTGAACTGTTCTATGAGATCTTTTTCCTTGATCATCAAGGCAGAAACATTGATAGTCTTTCTACTCAAGGCGTCTGCCACGACATTCGCTTTGCCAGGGTGATACAGCAGCTAAAAATCATAGTCTTTCAGGAATTCTAGCCATCTCCGCTACCTCATGTTCAGCTCTTTCTAATCATACAAATACTTCAAGCTCTGGTGATCACTGAAGATGTTGAATGTCACTCCATAGAGGAAATACCTCCATATCTTCAGAGCAAAAACCATAGCTGCTAGTTCCAAATCATGCGTCAGGTAGTTCTTTTCATGCACTCGCAACTGTCGTGAAGCATAAGCTACCACTCTTTCACGTTGCATAAGAACAGATCCTAGTCCTTGGTATGAAGCATCACAGTACACCTCGAATGGCTCGTTTGGATCAGGTAGCACTAATACCGGTGAGGTGGTTAGCCGGTACTTCAACTCTTGGAAACTTTGCTAGCAGCTATCAGTCCACTCAAAAGCCTGGTTCTTCTTTGTCAGCTGAGTGAGCGGTCCAACAATTTTGGAAAACCCTTCCATGAACCTTCTGTAATACCCGGCCAAACCCACGAAGCTACGAATCTCCGTCACTGACTTTGGCCTTTCCCATTATAGCACTGCCTCCACTTTTGATGGATCTACTACAATCCCTTCCTTCGAGATCACATGGCCTAAAAACTTAACCTCATCTAGCCAAAATTCACACTTCGACAGCTTGGTGTACAGTTCCTTCTCCTTCAGAATCTGGAGAACTATGCTGAGGTGTTCAGCATGATCCTCCTGATTCGAGGAATATAACAAGATATCGTCGATGAAGACGACAACAAACTTGTCCAAATAAGGACGGAAGATCCTATTCATGTAATCCATGAAGATAGCAGGTGCATTCGTCACACTAAACGGCATCACAAGGTATTCGTAATGGCCGTATCGGGTACGAAAAGCAGTCTTGGGTACGTCCTCCGTTTTCACTTTTATCTGATGGTATCCAGATCTCAGATCGATCTTCAAAAACACCGCTGCTCCCTTCAGTTGATCCATTAAGTCGTCGATTCTTGGGAGTGGATATTTGTTCCTGATCGTCAGCTTGTTTAACTGCCTATAGTCCACACACAATCTTGAGGTACCGTCCTTCTTCTGAACCAACAACACTGGTGCTCCCTAGGATGATACACTCAGTCTGACGAACTATTTCTCCAAAAGCTCTTCTAGTTGTTTCTTAAGTTCCGCCAATTCCGTTGGCGACATCCAATAAGGTGCTATAGACACGGGACCAGCTCCCGGTACAAGGTCAATAGCAAACTCTATCTCGTGCGTCGGTGGTAAACCAGGTACATCCTCGAGAAAGACTTCAGAAAACTCCCTCATTACTGGAATAGTACTCAGATTAGCCTCACTCTCGATTTTCAAAGAAGACAGTAACATGTATCCTTGAGCTCCTTCTTTCAAGAAAGCTCATACTTGGTTGGCCGTCAAGTATCTAGAATCTTCATCCACCGGGAAAACTATGGTCTTTCTAGAGCAATCTAATAGAACATGGTTGGAAGACAACCAGTCCATCCCTAAGATTATATCTAGTTGTGAAAGAGGTAAACAGATCAAATCGACGAAAAAGACTCGGCCTTCAATAATTAAGGGACACTTCAAACAGACTTTGGTAGTAACTACCGGTTTGTCAGTAGGGGTTGAGACAGTCAAATCAAAAGGTAGGGTAGACATTGGTAAGTTAAGTCATAGCACACAGTCATATGATATGAAAGAATGGGTTGCCCTAGAGTCATACAGTATTTTTAAAAGATTACCTTCTATGGTGCCCTCCCCTTGAATCAAGTCTTTGGATTCAGAGGCTTCAGCTCCGCTCATGGTGTAGACTCGACCTCCAGCTTGCAGTTTCTTGGCTCGAGTTGCATTGACTGAAGGTTCAGCCTTTGCCTGGTTGCAATCTCTGGACATGTGGCCCGGTCTGCCGCATCTGAAGCAGATCATTCCCTTGATTGTGCACTCTCTCGTGAGATGGTTTTTCCCACACTTTAGGCATTTAGAGGGATATGCCACATTCTGACCAGTCTGGTTCCTAGTAGAACCTCCACTAGAACTCCCACCAGTTTGTTGTTGACTTCCCGTTGGTCGGGAATAGGGCTTCTTTTGGAAGCAGTTCGAACTATTGCCTCCACTTTTTTGGAACCTTGCAGGCCCAAAGTTCTTGCTCCTCGAATCTCTAGCTTGTTCCAAGGCCTCCACTTCACAGCATGTGTCCAACAGCTCCGAGAACACTTTAATTTTCAGGGTGATACAACCTTCTTCACTTCGTACCTCAGTCCTTCAGTGAACTTCCAACACTTCCAAGCTTCATCTAGTTGATGCTGAAAATGCATGGAAAACTTCTCCAAGTTCTAAAATTTGGCCGCATATTCACTAATGGTCTTGCTCCCCTGCTTCAGGTTGAGGAACTCCATCTCTTTCGCATGTCTCGCGCTTGCAGGAAAGTACTTGTCCAAGAATTTGTCCTTGAACAAGTCCCATGTGATGTTACTTCCCTCGGCCTCCAGTATTCTGTGAGTTCCATTCCACCAATCTTCGGTATTGCCGACCAACATGAAGGTAGCATAGTTCACCTTCTTGTTTTTGGCACAGTTCATGCTATGGAAAACTTTCTCCAGTTCTTTGATCCACAAAGTAGCCTTGTCCGGATCAAATTCTCCTTTGAATTGTGGAGGGTTGTGACAACGAAATTCCACTAAGTTCTGCGCATCGGCAGTCGCTTCGAGCTGTTGAGCAGCTCTCTCTTGTTGCTAAGCAGCACGTTCATTCTGTTGCGCGATGACTTCTGCCATCCTCTGCATTGCCTCTATAGCAGCTGCCATTTCTCTGCCTCTTGCCATCTTGCTTTCTCTTAGATCAGATTAGCTGAAACACATAGGGAAAGTCAGATGTATCCATTTAGAATACCAATCACAGAGATTTACACAGTACAAACAAAACAAGCTCACACACAAGACCCAAAGAAACATAAACCAAGGCTTTGATACCAACTTAATGTAACGCCCATTTTTGGGAGGGAACGTCACATTGTCAAATAGAAATGTGGAAAATAAAATTTTTGAAATTAAGACCTAGTTCGTTTTAGTTAAGGTTATTTTGTTCGATTTGTGGTTACATAAATAAAATGGCGATATATATATATATATATATATATATATATATATATATATATATATATATATATATATATATATATATATATATATATATATATATGTATATTTTGAATTATTATTTGTATTATTATTATTTTTTTCTCTTCAATTAATAGAACATAGTGACGAAAAGTGAATAACAATAAGGAGTAAAGACAGAAGATAAAACTTACATCCGAACAACATGCGTATATATATATATATATATATATATATATATATATATATATATATCAAATATATTTTAGATACAAGCCTGGAATTCCCAAAAAGCAAAACTATACCTGCCAAAGGATCATACATATACATCCCCTAAGATATCAGAATATACAGCCCACCAAAAATAAAACATCAGGCTCCCAAAATAAAACACTGGCAGCTATCAGCAGCTACCAGTAATGTTAGTCCCTCAGATGAGAAGGGATCGTGTCAGGATCCTCTGTGGGGTCCTCCTCATCCGAGGAAACCTCCATAGGAACCATAGAGCCATGGGTAGGAGCCCTAGCAGTGGAATCAAAAGAGTCCTCCTACGGGGTGTAGTAGTGGTCACCCTACATCTCTCGGATGGGCAGATAACACTCCAAACGCAGGCTGATGCAGCAGGTAAGAATCGATGGCTCATGATGCCTCCAGGCCAGCGAGATTGATACGTCTCCCAAGTAGACACAGCGGTCGGAACTCAGATTAATGTGCCAGCACTCTGCCCCCCCAAGGAAGGTCAGACACACATCACCTAGAAATCCGCGCATGCGTGCCTCTATGCTCCACAGTAGATGCTAATCGTGATCAGGCCAGAAGCCGGGGAATTCGAGAGCTCCAACCTCCTTGCCGTCGTCTTCGATGGGACACAATATATAGGTAAAAAATAACAAAAATGCAGGAAAGAGGTAAGACATCCTACCATCATTACCAATTATAACAGCAAGAAACAAAACGGCACGACGTGCCCAAATAGCATTTCAAGAACAATAATAATAATGATAGACAGTAAATACAACAGTAAGCAGGTAAGCAGTTCCAGGCAGTCATTCATCATAATAATAAATAAACAGTTCAAACCCACATAAAGCAGTAATTATCAGATGGTATGACATCTCATGATGCATATGCACACAGTACCCAAATTCCTACTCCATGGAGCTAGACACAAATAGTCGGAGAGAAAGATCAGGAGACACGTCTGCAACTCGGCTGTCGAGGCCAAAGTGCTATAACTCAATAGTTTTCCACGTGCACGTCCAGGCAGTGTGCAGACAGTCTACGCTAGATCACGATATAGGACAGTGTCTCGATCCAGATCATCGGTGCGTTTGCATCGGTCTGCCCCACAGGCAGGAGAGCTACCAACCGCCTATTGCGAGCAACCCGCACCCCGACGTCCCCAAGGTCTACAACGACCTACACTAGTCTACTCGCACCTACACTAAGGTGTGTTCAATCTCCTAGGCAACTTGGCCTTAACAACAGTCCAAAGGACATTTCACAATGCATAAAGACTCTATGCATAAACATGTATGATCATCATTACATACAATTCTACAATGTGTCACAATTGGCCAAGAGAGTATCAACACATCATTGGTCACTCACATGGACCCACAATTTCATAATATTGAAATTAAATTAAGTAATACATTTTTAAGGTCTATTATGAATCCTTACTTAAAATTAGTCTTTCTTACAAAGTTTGTCTCTAATTAAATTCTCACAATTAGTTAAATTTTCCTAATGTAATTTATTCTCCTACACTTAGAAGGTTATTCTAAGATCTTAAAGTCCCACACTCTCTTGTTCTTGCCCTAGTAAAATTACCTTAAGTTTTATGACAAATTTCATTCTTGGTTCTTTAAAATTTATGAATCTCAAGTTATATCCAATTGTTTCCAATTTGCTAATTTTCTATCCTATTACCTATGATTTAAATCATTTGATTATCTAAGTTCCAAGGTTACCAAAATTGCATAATTAAGTCCCAAAAAGGCCCTAGAGGCCGTGGCCTCCCTAGGGAATTAAGTTCCCAATTTTTCCATTCCATTGATTTCACATTACACACTTGATTAAACAAATCCCTCACTTGTTACAATTGTTCACAAAGAACCCCAATTCTTGGGTCCCAAAACTGTGGCCACCCAAAAGAAAATCTCAAATCATTTTCTTCCATTTCATGCCTTCCAATCCATTCCAATATACCAATATACACCAACAATCAATCCAATAGCATAAACCAAGTGCAAACAACATGCAAACATATTAATCATACAATCAAAGAATAACCCTCATTAGGGTTTTCTCACAATCAACCACAAACAAGCTTTCTAAATGCTAATAGAGGTTGAGGAGGAGTGTCTTCCTCTTACCAAAGTGAAGAAAACAAGAGAAACCTCTAAGAACTTCTTGTAATTTTCGGATTGGGCACCACCAAAAACCCTAGAATTTCAACTTCATCAAAATAGCACCAATGCTTGAAAAATAAAGCATGGATGGTCCCCAAGAAGACCATAAAAATGAAAATGAGAAAAGAAAGTGAAGAATCAAGAAGCTTACCAAAAAACCCTAAGCTTGAAGCTTGAAGAAAATGATGAAAATGGTGGATTTTCAAAGAACCACAAGCAAGAAAAGTGTTTAGGAGATGGAGAGGATTAATAAAATGAGGTTGGATGAAATTTTTGTGATGGATGAGGCCATGGAGGGCTGCTGGCCATGAATTCTAGAGAGAAGGAGGAGAAAATCTCAAAAGGAAGAAGAAAGGTGAAGGTAGAGAGAGAAGGTGCATTAGATGAAATTTTGAAATAAAGTGTTATGATTAATTAAGTGAAAAGCAAATTACTTCCCCCCCAAAATTGGCTTCAGCAATGAGTGAGGAGAGAGAAGAGAGAGATGATCATTTGCATGGGGAAAGAGGGAACGAAATTTCCTAGAAGTTTCCTCCAAGCTTGCAAGGGAAGTTTCGCATGTTTTCCGATAAAGTGAAAGTAAGGTTATCTCCTAATTAGGCACACTAACACAGATGAATATTTACACTGTCAGTATCATTTTTCCCCCAGTGTAGAAGAGTTACAGATGATGAAAATAATATTTTATTGTTCATCGGATGATTTTACGGTACCGCGACTTAATTTATCGGGTAAAACCTCGAAAAACATAAACCTCGTAAATTATGTCTGGCCTCGGGTTTAGTAAGATCTCCCGTCGACATGTCCACAATTTAGAGTTTACCAGCCACTGGAAAATATCGCATCTTCCCAGCTCCGCTCAGTGCGCATGCAAAATGTGGAATATATTAAAATATTCGTTGTTTACGAAAAATTCCGAAAGAATTCACATAAATCACAAATATTGAAAAATGACTATTTATGATAAAATAAATGATTTTTGGAGCTTTACACTGACTTCTACAGGTTTCTGCTCAGTGTGCACGTAAAACAAAAAATATATTAAAATATTCATCGTTTCCGAAAAATTCCAGAAAAATTCTTAAAAATCAAGAATATTATAAAACGATCATTGATAATTAAACAAACACTTTTTGGGGTGTTACATCATACATCATGCATGGAAAAACATGTCAATTAAGGCAATGGGCCTAGGAGATGGAAATTATACCTTCGTGCGGGTGAGAATTGCATAATTACGATCTTCAGTGGTCTTGGAGACGTCGAGATATGGAATGTCATATGTGGCCAGTGGGTAGCACCACTGTGTCGAGGTATCCTTTGCAAACACACCGACAGTCTCAACGGAGTTACAACTCTTTTTGTGATTGGTTGAGAGTGTCTATATTGGCCATGTTGCGCACCATGATTTGATATATTGGCACATGATTTGAGGCTAACAATATGCAGATATGTACTCCTTATCATTCTCTCCGAAATTGTGATTAGCTCCATGGAGTAGTAAATGAGTCGTGGTACATGTGCATAATGGGTCTGCATATTGATGTGATAACTATGCTTACTTGATATGTTATCTTTTGCTAGGATAATATGATTGTATGTGATAATATTGTATATGTATCATTTACTGTCATTTCCTATACTATCTTATTGGTATTGATGTAGGGGATCTCACCTCTTCGTTATGTTATATTTATTTTATTGTATATGTTGATGAAGACCGAGGAGACAAGGAGGAGGATAAATCTTTTTACTACCAGTGACAGTTTTCTGTATTATCTTGATATGGCGGCAAGGTATCAGGTTTTAGGTTTTGTTACAATTCAATTCCATGGTGGGATTGATGCTTGGAGGGTTAATTTAGATAGAGAGCGGTTTGTTTATACCGGGGATTTGACTCTGAATCTAAGTAGTACTAGAGATGGAATTCCTGTTATGACACAACACGTGTCCTTGCGTCTAGAGTTCTATATGCTTATTCGTGAGCTCTGGAGTAGAAATACTTATACTCCACATGAGGATTCCATGATGTCGACTGCTAGGACTCCAACCTGGCGTGTACTATATCCGCCAAGATTCTTTGATGATAATACCGAGGAGGAGGATCCTAATGAGAGCCTGAATCCTTAGTTATAGGAGTGCCAGTTAAGTAGTTTTTAGTTTGGTGTGTAATGTATATATTATCTTTTGGTGGTGTATTTATGTACATTATTTGTAAACAAAGTTTCAATATGTAAACTATGGTGAGTTTGTTTTTAATTACATTTTATATTTATGGTTTTAAATTATTTTCATTTTTTTCGCAAACGAAATTTTAAAATCAGTGTTTTTACAAGATTAATTCTTTTACAACTTGGGTAAGTTATATTAGGATTAGTCTTAAATGTGATACCCTATGGTGGGTGTTACAGCCTGGGCTCTCGACGAGCTTGTCTATGTCGTTAAGGCGTTGGAGCTAGAGTTGCACCCAACCACTCGATGATGTAGTCAGTGAGAGGTTGCTTCACATCTGTTAACTCCTCATAGTCCTCCCACTGAACATGTGATCGAGCACCGTATCTAGATAAGCGATGGAAAGAAGAGGCTCCTGAACTCTCTCACCGATCGCCTGATCTGGTCAAAAATCAGTTGAGCGACATCAATGGAGTGTCGATCAATGATAGCATAGATAAGGTTCGCCTAATCTCGAGTGACCTCTGACAAGTTCCCAGATGGAAGGATACGATAGGAGATGAAATGATACCACACCTTCGCTTCTGGGGTGAGGCATGAGCCAGCGGAGTTCCACGACCATTGAGTCTGTACACTTATGTTCTAAACCACAGGCTGGTCTGGGTGGCATATATGTGTTGTGACCACACTTAGATCAATGCCCTCAGGCTCCCAATGGAGGAACTCAGTGTAGTCACAGATTTCTGGGGTAGGTGGCAATCACAGAGCTGCTCTGATGGATGTTGGCGAGTAAGAGACTGTGCGACCATGAACTCGAGTTGTAGTCAGCTAGTCAGAGAAGGCGGTGTTCGTCTAGAATTCACGAACGATAGGAAGAATAACAGATTGTAAATGAACCTCAAACTCTTCCCAGTGGTGGTGATGACCTTGTATATATCTGATGAATGGCCTGTGTGAAGTCATAGTCGCGCTCTATGATCACTAGTTTGGTGACTAGTGATATGTGATACCTCTTAGCAGCTTTAGCGGAGATGAATTTCCTCCTATCAAATTTAGGAGGAGGAGAGGGTTCCCGATTACATTTACTGTTGGAGCCCCTCGTGATTAGCTATTAAAGACTGATTTTGATGATAACAAATCTGAAGATGATGAGAAGATTAAGTCCACGATCTTCAAGATTAGCTTTAGGACTTAGTTCTTTTGTACAAAGTCTTCTGGATATCTCATTATTTTTGAAAGAAAAGATCTAAATATGCTTTCAACAAAACCAATATTTCAAACTGGCTTTTCAAAATAATTAAAAGGTTTTGGAAAAATTTGGAAGCAAATTGGCAAGTTTCAAAAATGTTTTAAAAATGTTTTCAAATAACTTTATTCAAATAGAGCTCTCTTTATTTGAATAAAGAGTTCCTTTTCAAAGAGTATTCGAATAACCTTTGAGCTGAATAATAGTTTAAAACTTGTTCTGTAATTCTACTTTCAAAAGTATTATTTGAATAGCACCTAAGCTATTCGAATAAAGGCATTCTTGTGTGCAGCTTTCATAAAAGGCACATTTGAATAACAAGAATGTTATTCGAATAAATATGTTTTTAAGAAAACTTCTTTTAAAGAGTTATTCGAATAACCGTTATGTTTTTCAAATAACGTGCTTTAGAACTAGTTTGCTCGTGGGTTTTTAAATGTGTGATTCGAATAACACAAAGGTTATTCGAATAACCACAGATTCCAATTTTAGAAACCAATGTCTCTTTTCATATTTAATTTGAGAATTAATTACCCAACGACTAGTTTCTCAAAGATCTTTATAAATACTTGCCTTCGGTCATCTTTGAAACACATCCAACTATCTGAAATAATTCTTTCTAGCTTTAATTCGTGATTTACATTTTTTTACATATTTTCAATGCTCTTTTTTGCCAAAACTTTGAGATATCTTTAAAGAATTTCGTAGAACTTCGAGTTGTTTTATTCACTCTTATGAGAGTTTATCTTCTACTATATTATGATTCATTGTAAAGAGGGTGAGGTATCCTTGACTGTTGAGACTCAAAACACAAAGGGTGAGGTATCCCGAAGTGTGAAGAGTGCCTTGTTGTGTAAATGTGGCAAACACCTGTTTAAGCCTGAGTTTATAGTGAAAAATCTCAGATAGTTTTTCGAGGACTAGATGTAGGCTATAAGTGGTCGCCAACTGAATTAGGATAAATACTGTACTTATTCTTCTTATCTCATACTCCTTTATTTCCTGCAATTTATTTTATTTTTATACGTGTTTATTTTGCGTTTAAAGCTCTCTATCCTTTTTATTTATTCATTTCATTTGAGAAATAGTTTCAATAAAAATTGTTTTGTAAGTGTTTGTGAAAAGTTTTTTATATACTCAATTAACCACTTCTGTTGAGTACAAAAGCCACTTGGTACCAAGTGGTATCAGAAATAGACTCTTATATAATAAAGAACTTAGCAGCTTCAAGAGAACATGACTTCTTCAAATGGTTTTTCAAAAGGATCTTCCGTAAATCGACCACACTTTTTCAATAGGGATGATTATGCCTATTTGAAGGAAAGAATGAAAATTTTTATTGAAACTAATGATCTAGATGTGTGGGATGTAACACCACAATTTTTGGTAATTACGTTTTTACCCTTATTGTACTGTTTTCTGATTTCTGTGTGTTATAAAATTAATTTGACTGTTTCGTAACTGTATTTGATTGTTTCGTGTGATTTGCTCCGAGTCAAGAAAATAAAAACTTTTTTTTGGGGAAAAAAATCTTGTTTGATTATTTAGAGTCAAGGCGATCTTACTAAACCCAATCCGAATAATACATATATCAATCTTTTAATTTTTAGGATTTTTCTGTATAATAAAAATATTTATCATGCAGAAAAATCTGTGGGACCCACGTTTGGCTCGTGGGACCCACATTTGTTTTGTGGGACCCACGTTTGGGTTTGTGGGACCCACTTTTAGGAAAAGTTTACCAACATAAAAGGCTTGTAAAATTCTAGACCAAAAGGTTAAAAATCCATAAAAATGGTTAGATTTAGTAGATTAGTTAATTTAAAACTTAATTCAATAGATTAGTTAATTTAAAATCTAATTAAGTTAATCTAAAAGGGTTTAAGTGATAATTAAATGGAGTAAAACCTAATTAGTTTTTATCAAATTTTAGTTAGACAAATGCATTAGTATAATTAAGTAGAAGATTAAGGATTCTAAGTAAACTAATGATTAACTAAAATACAAAGGAATCTAACTAACTTTTAATTAAACTTAATTAGGAGGACTTAAGCATAAATAAGTTATTAAAAATCAATCAAATTTTGATTAGAATTTCCTATAGCTATTTTTGGATCTATGCATGCATTATGCATTTAGTTGGTCAACAAAGGAGACAAAGCTCCATTATGAGTGTCATATGGCCATGCATGATAGAATAAGGCTATTATTAAGCCAAATTTGTCAAAAAGGGGGGCTGCATTTGTCTTGGAAGTCTACGACCATGCATAATGTCTTAAGGCTATTATTCACTTCCTTCATCATTTATTCAATTATTCCACACCTTCATCCATTTCTTTTCCTACCAAAGAACTCAAAGAAACTCCTAAGTCTCCTTTTCTTCCACCATTCGGCCAAGCCTCTTCAATACACTTCCATCCATCAAAAATTTCATCCAACTTCATTTCCTAAATCTAAACCATATTCTAAGAACATCTCTAGTTGTGAGTTTTTGCTAAATCATCCATTTGGAGCTTGGAAAATCACTTTGAAGTTTCTTTCCTATAAGGTGAAAATTCTTGTTTCTTGTTTCTAATTTGATTTTTGATGTTTCTAAGCCATGATTGATCCATGGTTTATCTTTTTCATCCATAGTTTATGACTTTATAATTTGTTTAAGCTTGTTAGGATTTTTGTTGAAGCTACACAAATTTTCTAAGGAGGAGTCCAAGGAGATCTTGACTTCCTTATAGGTAAGAAGGAGATTTAATCTCATCAACCATGTGTGGTGGTGAGAAAATAGATGTATTTGTGGTGAAGAATCCATAAGGATTCATTCACTTGGTTGTTTATTGTCTTCTTTATTTGTGATTGTTTATGTGTGCATGTTATTTTCTTTTCTATTGGTGGTTTATTATGCATACAAGCATGTTTATAGCTTTGATATTTGGTATGTGTTTTATTATTGCTTTAATATATGGTATGTGTTCATAAATATATGTATATGTTCATGGATCTATGATAATTGTTGTTGGATGTGCAAATATGTTGAGATTTGCAAAAGTGTTCCAAAGAACACAAGATGAAGAGCTTATGGTTTTTACTATGAAAAGAGAACCAATATGTTCTCAACCATTTTCTAAAAGGATAACCTAATTGATCTAATTAAGTTAAAGGATTTTTCAATGATTTAATGGATGAAAAATAATTTTAAACATGGTTTGTATAAAAATGGTGATTTTCGGCCAAAATATATTTTTTATGTTTAATTGATCCAAAATTTATTTTCTAAGTGTAAACTAGTATATTAACCTAAAATGAATTCAATTACGATGGATTTTCAAGAGTCAAATAAGTAAATGAATTTTTACTAGAAGTCTAGTATGGTAAAGAAATAAATTTTAACACTTAAAAAATACTTAACTTTGAGTTTTTAAAGTATGTTAGCAATTTTCAAAGTGTATTTTATGGTTATAATTAAATAAAGGAATTTTTAAAGGAAAACGTAGAAAATATCATGTAGTAGATTTTCTAAATGAAATACTGTCAAAATTGATTAAAAATGAGCAAGTAATGAAGAATGTTTCAAAATGATATTTAGAAAGCAAAGAAATATTTTACGTAGTTAAAGAATAAAATTAATCGTAGAAGAATTTATTAAAATCAAATTTTTGAGAAAAATGTCGAAATTATTACTTAGAGTAATTTTTGTAAAGAAAAATGGAAAATAATGTCTAAATAATATTTGTAGTTTTGGAAAGTTTCAAAATTTAATTTGAAACATCAAGAAATATTTTATATAAAGTGAAAAATAGTAGAAATAGCTTACGCGTATTTAAAATGATGATTTTTAAACTACGTGATTGAGAAAATGATTTAAAAATATTACGCGATTGAGAAAACGTTGAAAAATATTTACGCGATTGAAAAACGTTTGTAAAATGTGACGTAATTGTGAAAATGCGATAAAATATTTACGCGACTTATGAAAACAGTAAGTTTTTACTGTCGGGCCAAAGTGGTGGATCCGGACATGTTGGGAAATAATCTTGTCAAGTGGAGACATACTATTTTTGGAATTATTAATACTAAGGGTATTTTGTAATTAGGTGACAATGAGGATATTTATGTAATTATGATTCATGGTGATACGAGGGTATTTTTGTAATTATGGATCATTACATACATAGAGTGGTATGTCAATTTGGTTGAAATTGACAATTGACTGACGAGATGAATTACACCGTGTTATGGGTGTGATAGGCGTAGTGTGTTCATATGGAGAACTTGGAGGCGTTAGTGTGCAAGTAGATTCACACGTGTGGACGAGTTGGTAGCTCCTCCGGGCCGTGGTAATGAAAAACACACACTAGCGATCTCGACAAATACTATTCTTAATCGGGATCTATTGGGGACCATGTCGGTACTATGCCTGGACGTACACGACGTATTTTCGTGTACTATTCACACGACGTATTTGTTGTGTGCCATTCACACGGCATATTTATTTGTGTGCTATTTACACGACGTATTTGATTGTGTAATAGCCTGGTTGAGGCAACTTTGATGTGCGGACATGTCTACCTGGGATCATTCTCTCTCGATGTTTGTGTTTAGTTCCATGGAGTAGGAACGAGTCTGAGTACATGACATATTTAATCTGCATTACTGTGTGAATAGTTATAATTTGATTTATGATATTTTGCATGTGTGATAATGTGAATAGTTATAATTGGATATTTTGCATGTGTGATAATATGAATTGTTATATTAACTGTTATATTTGTTTGTATTGTCGTTTTCTTACTGCTATGCTGGTAATGATGTAGATTGTCTCACCTCTTTGTATATATTTTCTGTATTATTATTTATGTTCCGTAAAGTCGTTGAGGAAGTAGAAGAGGAGCAACTGTTGGATTGTCAATACAACGAGGAGCAGCAACCGAGTGACCAGTTCGAGGAAGGTGAACCTCGAGATCATCCATATCATATGGATTGATTGCAGCGTGGTATGATGTTACCAGAGTATTTCTGTCTTCCGATAATCTTCCCGAGGAGGATTCTTCGGAGGATCAGAACTTCTAGTGTTATGCTTGGGCTAGTTTATGGTTTGCTTTAAACCAGACAGTTTTCGTTTTTTAATTAACTAGTTTGTAATATGTAAATTATTTGTACCTATTAAAAACAAAATCATATGTATAATTATGGTGTGTATGTAATAGTTTGTTTTATCTTGTGTTCTGTTTATTCTATTTTATAAAATAATGTGGTATAAAAAAAATATTTTTACAATCTATATTATTAAATATTACGTAATAATTTATAACTTGGGTAGAGGTTATTATTGTTATTTGGAAATGTGACATCCTCAGTTAGGGTGTTGCATTTTAGTTGGTATCAGAGCCTAAGTTAGAGTCTTTTGGGGTTGTGGTTGGGTCTGTTTTCACTTGTGTTGTGTGATTCTCTATGATTGGTGTCCGAAAGGATACATCTGACTTTGTTTTGTCTTGTTTGATTGAAGAAAAAGATGTCTGGCGGAAGAGGAATGCGTGCAAACATGAATCGTAATGTTGACCCAATGATTGCAGCTGTTGAGGCTATGCAGCGTATGGCAGAGGTGATTACGCAACAAAATGAATGAGTAGCTCAACAACAAGATGCGACTGCTGATGCTCTAAACTTGTCTGAGTTTAGGCGCAATAACCCGCCACAGTTTAGTGGTGAATTTAATCCAGAGAAGGCGAGTCTTTGGATCCAAGATCTCGAAAAGATATTTGAAGGAATGGGGTGCGCCAATGATCGAAAGGTGACGTATGTTACATTTATGCTGAGAGGGATGGTGAGAAGTGGTGGAGAGGAACCCGATGCTTACTAAGCCGAGGGAACCGAAATTACCCGGGAGGTATTTCGTGAGGTATTTCTCGGAAAAGTACTTTCTGCCGCGTTGCTCAACATGCTAAGGAGATGGAATTTCTTGGTTTACGTCAGGGTAACATGACTGTCAATGAATATGCTTCTAAATTTAAGAGCTTGTCTCAGTTCTCAGACTATGCTCAAACTCGACAGAATGATATGTGAAAATGCCATAAGTTTGAGGAAGGGCTGAGGGTAGAGTTGAAGCGAGGAGTGTTACCCTTAAGGATGAACTAGTTTCATGCTTTGGTGGACACATGTGTACGACTCGAGGAGTTGGAGCCATCACGTGATCCAAGAAATTGTAACTTTGGACCGACTAGGTTCCAAAGAGGAGGCAACAACAACAACAATAACAACCGATTTCAACGCAAGCCGTAT
Source organism: Ormosia emarginata (assembly GCA_029884605.1). NCBI lineage: Eukaryota > Viridiplantae > Streptophyta > Magnoliopsida > Fabales > Fabaceae > Ormosia > Ormosia emarginata. The sequence goes on from JAQQTP010000074.1 coordinate 10,500,054, forward strand.
TCGAGACCACCGGGGAGTCAGCCTCAACGTCCATCTATCGGGGGAAGTTCTAGTGGCAACAAAGCTAGTACAAATGTGGCGTTTACGCCAAGATGTTTTAAATGTGGAAAGAGTGGCCACATATCTAGAGACTGTTCAATCAAAGGGCCAATCTGTTTCAAGTGTGGAAGGCCTGGGCATGTTTCTAGGGAATGTAACCAGTCAGAAAAGAAGCCAGTTGTGAGCAATGTTCATGCTACTCAGCCGCGATCTGGAGGGCGAGTGTACACGATGAGCGGGGCTGAGGCTTCTCAGTCTGAAGATCTAATTCAGGGGGAAGGTGTCGTAGTAGGTAATCTTTTGACTGTACTATATGATTCAGGTGCGACGCATTCATTTATTGCGTATGACTGTGTGGATCGGTTGAAATTGCCTGTGTCTTCTTTGAGTTTTCAATTGATTGTTTCTACACCAACTGCCAAGCCTGTTGTTACATCTAAAGTATGTTTGAACTGCCCTATTACCATAAATGATCGAGTCTTTTCGGTCAATTTAATTTGCTTACCTCTTGTTGAAATAGATATAATATTAGGAATGGATTGGTTATCTTCTAACCATATTCTATTAGATTGTGCCAATAAAACCTTAGTTTTTCCTAAGGATGAGGATTATGGATTTTTAACTGCCGTCAAAGTCAAATCTTTGTTGAGGGACGGAGCTCAAGGATACATGCTGTTGTCTTCTTTAGAAGTCAAGAGTGAAAAAGATGTGAATGCTATTCCAATTGTGAATGAGTTTTCGGAAGTTTTTCCTGATGATGTACCGGCTTACCACTTATTTGAATTTGCCAATTGTGCATCAATGAAAAGAGAAATCGAGTTTGCTATTGATTTGGTACCAGAAGCAGGTCCTATTTTGATTGCACCATATAGGATGTCGCCATCGGAATTGGTGGAGTTGAAGAAACAATTGGAGGAATTGTTGGAAAAGCAGTTTGTGCGGCCGAGTGTTTCACCGTTGGGAGCGCCAGTACTACTAGTCAAGAAGAAGGATGGAACTTCTCGCCTTTGCGTAGACTATCGTCAGCTGAATAAGGTCACGATAAAGAACAAATATCCACTTCCAAGGATCGATGATTTGATGGACCACCGAAAGGAGCAAGGCTATTTTCTCTAAAATAGATCTACGATCAGGTTATCATCAGATTCGTGTCAAGGTAGACGATATACCTAAAACAACTTTTTGAACTCGTTACGGGCATTATGAGTATCAGGTGATGCCGTTCGGAGTGACGAATGCTCCTGCAATATTCATGGACTATATGAATAGGATTTTTCGTCCATACCTAGACAGATTTGTCGTTGTTTTTATCGATGACATTCTGATCTATTCCCAAAATAAGGAAGAGCATGCTGAACATCTCAGTATAGTTCTCCAAATTTTGAAGGATAAAAAGCTGTATGCAAAATTGGCAAAGTGTGAGTTTTGGTTAGAAGAAGTTCAATTTCTGGGTCACGTAATTTTCAAGGAAGGTATTGCGGTAGACCCATCGAAAATAGAAACTATTTTGCAATGGGAGAGGCCGAAGACGGTAACCGAAATCCGAAGTTTTGTTGGATTGGCTGGATATTATTGGAGGTTCATTGAAGGTTTTTCTAAGATAGCTGGACCTCTAACGCAACTCACAAGGAAGAGTCAAGCTTTTGATTGGACGAAAGAATGTGAGGCAAGTTTTCAAGAGTTGAAGAAGAGATTGACGACTGCACCAGTGCTGATTTTGCCAGATCCTAACGAGGCTTTTGAGGTGTATTGTGACGCTTCTTATCAAGGGTTAGGATGCGTGTTGATGCAGAACAGAAATGTGGTAGCCTATGCTTCAAGACAGTTGAAGGTTCATGAGAGGAACTATCCAACGCATGATTTGGAGCTCGCTGCAGTGGTTTTTGCGTTGAAAGTGTGGAGACATTTTTTGTATGGAGTGTGTGTTCAATGTCTTCAGTGACCACAAGAGTTTAAAATACTGCTCAATCAAAAGGAATTGAACATGAGGCAGAGGCGATGGCTAGAGTTCTTGAAGGACTATGATTTTCAACTTCAATACCATCCGGGAAAGGCGAATGTGGTGGCGGATGCTTTAAGTAGAAAGGTGATCAGTGTTTCTACTATGATGATAAAGGAGGAAGAATTGATCAATCAGTTTAGAGATTTACGGTTGTCAGTGGAATTGGCACCAGGAAGAATTCGTCTAAGTAGAGTTACTGTTCTAAATGACTTGGTAGAGGAAATTAAGGAAAAACAGGATAAAGATCCATATTTGCTTGAATGAGAAAGAATTTTTGAAGCAAGGTCATAAGGCAACGGTTGGAAGGAAGGATCGATGGAATCTTAAGATTTAAAGGAAGGATTTGTATATCTGATGATCCCAAGCTGAAGCAAGCGATTTTGGACGAAGCTCATGCTAGTAGGTTGAGTATGCATCCGGGGATGACAAAGATGTATCAAGATTTAAAGCGGATGTTTTGGTGGCCAAGAATGAAGAGAGATGTTGAACGTGTGGCGTCTTGTCTGGTTTGTCAAAAGGCAAAAGTTGAACATCAAAGACCACCCACCAGATATGTTACAACCTTTGACTATTCCAGAATGGAAATGGGATAGTATCTCAATGGATTTTGTTACCGGATTACCAAGAACTAAGAAGGGTCATGATTCTATATGGGTTATAGTTGATAGGCTTATGAAGTCAGCACACTTCTTGCCGATCAATATCAAGTATTCGTTAGAACGATTAACCCAGGTGTACATTAGTGAAATTGTTAGACTTCACGGTGTACCCTCAAGTATAGTTTCTGATAGAGACCCGAGGTTTACGTCAATGTTTTGGCGAAGCTTACAAGAAGCCATGGGGACTAAGTTATGTCTGAGTTTTGCTTATCTTCCGCAGACTGATGGTCAAACGGAGAGGACTATTCAATCACTGGAAGATCTATTGCGTGCTTGTGTATTGGAATAACAAGGGAGTTGGGATGAATTTCTGTCTTTGATAGAATTCACCTACAATAATAGTTTTCACTCAAGTATAGGGATGGCACCCTATGAAGCACTTTATGGGCGACGATGCCGAACACCTTTGTGTTGGTATCAAGATGGGGAAAGTATGACCATTGGACCTGATCTTGTGCAACAAACTACGGAGAAGGTGAAGATGATTCAGGAGAAAATGAGAACGACTCAGAGCCGACAGAAAAGCTATGCTGACAAGCGCAAGAGACCTCTTGAATTCAAAGAAGGTGAGCATGTGTTTTTACGAGTAACACCTGCGACTGGTGTCGGAAGGGTTATCAAATCTAGAAAACTCACTCCTAAATTCATTCGACCTTATCAAATCATTCGTCGAATAGGTCCTGTAGCCTACCAGATAGCTTTACCACCTTTTCTATCCAATCTTCATAATGTATTCCATGTGTCTCAGTTGAGAAAATATATTCCTGATCCAACACATGTCATTTAGCCTGATGAAGTACAACTGAAAGATAATTTGACATATGAGACACTTCCTGTTAAGATTAAAGACAGGAGAGTGAAGCAGCTTCGAGGGAAGATGATTGTATTGGTAAAGGTTATATGGAATGAGATAACGGGAGATGCTACTTGGCAGCTAGAAGACAAAATGAGGGAGCAGTACCCACATCTTTTATAAGGTACGATAAATTTCGAGGACGAAATTTCTATTAGTGGGGGTGAGTTGTAACACCCTAATTTTTGATTAATTACATTTTTGCCCTTATTGTACTATTTTCTGATTTCTGTGTGTTATAAAATTAATTTGACTGTTTCGTAACTGTATTTGATTGTTTCGTGTGATTTGCTCCGAGTCAAGAAAATAAAAATTTTCGGGCCGGGAAAAAAATCTTGTTTGATTATTTGGAGCTGGGCGATCTTACTAAACCCAATCCGAATAATACATATATCAATCTTTTAATTTTTAGGATTTTTCTGTATAATAAAAATATTTATCATGCAGAAAAATCTGTGGGACCCACGTTTGGCTCGTGGGACCCACATTTGTTTTGTGGGACCCACGTTTGGGTTTGTGGGACCCACTTTTAGGAAAAGTTTACCAACGTAAAAGGCTTGTAAAATTCTAGACCAAAAGGTTAAAAATCCATAAAAATGGTTAGATTTAGTAGATTATTTAATTTAAAACTTAATTCAATAGATTAGTTAATTTAAAATCTAATTAAGTTAATCTAAAGGGGTTTAAGTGATAATTAAATGGAGTAAAACCTAATTAGTTTTTATCAAATTTTAGTTAGACAAATGTATTAGTATAATTAAGTAGAAGATTAAGGATTCTAAGTAAACTAATGATTAACTAAAATATAAAGGAATCTAACTAACTTTTAATTAAACTTAATTAGGAGGAGTTAAGCATAAATAAGTTATTAAAAATCAATCAAATTTTGATTAGAATTTCCTATAGCTATTTTTGGATCTATGCATGCATTATACATTTAGTTGGTCAACAAAGGAGACAAAGCTCCATTATGAGTGTCTTATGGCCATGCATGATAGAATAAGGCTATTATTAAGCCAAATTTGTCAAAAAGGGGGGGCTGCATTTGTCTTGGAAGTCTACGACCATGCATAATGTCTTAAGGCTATTATTCACTTCCTTCATCATTTATTCAATTATTCCAGACCTTCATCCATTTCTTTTCCTACCAAAGAACTCAAAGAAACTCCTAAGTCTCCTTTTCTTGCACCATTCGGCCAAGCCTCTTCAATACACTTCCATCCATCAAAAATTTCATCCAACTTCATTTCCTAAATCTAAACCATATTCTAAGAACATCTCTAGTTGTGAGTTTTTGCTAAATCATCCATTTGGAGCTTGGAAAATCACTTTGAAGTTTCTTTCCTATAAGGTGAAAATTCTTGTTTCTTGTTTCTAATTTGATTTTTGATGTTCTAAGCCATGATTGATCCATGGTTTATCTTTTTCATCCATAGTTTATGACTTTATAATTTGTTTAAGCTTGTTAGATTTTTGTTGAAGCTACACAAATTTTCTAAGGAGGAGTCCAAAGAGATCTTGTCTTCCTTATAGGTAAGAGGGAGATTTAATCTCATCAACCATGTGTGGTGGTGAGAAAATAGATGTATTTGTGGTGAAGAATCCATAAGGATTCATTCACTTGGTTGTTTATTGTCTTCTTTATTTGTGATTGTTTATGTGTGCATGTTATTTTCTTTTCTATTGGTGGTTTATTATGCATACAAGCATGTTTATAGCTTTGATATTTGGTATGTGTTTTATTATTGCTTTAATATATGGTATGTGTTCATAAATATATGTATATGTTCATGGATCTATGATAATTGTTGTTGGATGTGCAAATATGTTGAGATTTGCAAAAGTGTTCCAAAGAACACAAGATGAAGAGCTTATGGTTTTTACTATGAAAAGAGAACCAATATGTTCTCAACCATTTTCTAAAAGGATAACCTAATTGATCTAATTAAGTTAAAGGATTTTTCAATGATTTAATGGATGAAAAATAATTTTAAACATGGTTTGTATAAAAATGGTGATTTTCGGCCAAAATATATTTTTTATGTTTAATTGATCCAAAATTTATTTTCTAAGTGTAAACTAGTATATTAACCTAAAATGAATTCAATTACGATGGATTTTCAAGAGTCAAATAAGTAAATGAATTTTTACTAGAAGTCTAGTATGGTAAAGAAATAAATTTTAACACTTGAAAAATACTTAACTTTGAGTTTTTAAAGTATGTTAGCAATTTTCAAAGTGTATTTTATGGTTATAATTAAATAAAGGAATTTTTAAAGGAAAACGTAGAAAATATCATGTAGTAGATTTTCTAAATGAAATGCTGTCAAAATTGATTAAAAATGAGCAAGTAATGAAGAACGTTTCAAAATGATATTTAGAAAGCAAAGAAGTATTTTACGTAGTTAAAGAATAAAATTAACTGTAGAAGAATTTATTAAAATCAAATTTTTGAGAAAAACGTCAGAAATTATTACTTAGAGTAATTTTTGTAAAGAAAAATGGAAAATAATGTCTAAATAATATTTGTAGTTTTGGAAAGTTTCAAAATTTAATTTGAAACATCAAGAAATATTTTATACAGTGAAAAATAGTAGAAATAGCTTACGCGTATTTAAAATGATGATTTTTAAACTACGTGATTGAGAAAATGATTTAAAAATATTACGCGATTGAGAAAACGTTGAAAAATATTTACGCGATTGAAAAACGTTTGTAAAATGTGACGTAATTGTGAAAATGCGATAAAATATTTACGCGACTTATGGAAACAGTAAGTTTTTACTGTCGGGCCAAAGTGGTGGACCCGGACATGTTGGGAAATAGTACTGTCAAGTGGAGACATACTATTTTTGGAATTATTAATACTAAGGGTATTTTGTAATTATGGTGACAATGAGGATATTTATGTAATTATGATTCATGGTGATACTGAGGGTATTTTTGTAATTATGGATCATTACATACATAGAGTGGTATGTCAATTTGGTTGAAATTGACAATTGACTGACGAGATGAATTACACCGTGTTATGGGTGTGATAGGCGTAATGTGTTCATGTGGAGAACTTCGAGGCGTTAGTGTGCAGTAGATTCCACATGTGGATAGTTGGTAGCTCCTCTGGGCCGTGGTAACTGAAAAACACACACTAGCGATCTCGACAAATACTATTCTTAATCAGGATCTATTGGGGACTGTCTGGTACTATGCCTGGACGTACATGACGTATTTGACTGTGTACTATTCACACGACGTATTTGACTGTGTGCCATTCACACGACGTATTTGACTGTGTGCTATTTACACGATGTATTTGACTGTGTAATAGCTGGTTGAGGCTTGACTTTGATATGCGGACATGTCTACCAGGATCATTTCTCTCGATGTTTGTGTTTAGTTCCATGGAGTAGGAACAGTCCGAGTACATGGCATATTTAATCTGCAGACTTGTGTGAATAGTTATAATTTGATTTATGATATTTTGCATGTGTGATAATGTGAATAGTTATAATTGGATATTTTGCATATGTGATAATATGAATTGTTATATTAATCTGTTATATTTGTTTGTATTATCGTTTTCTTCTTTATCTTTGGTAATGATGTAGATTGTCTCACCTCTTTATATATATTTTTTGTATTATTATTTATGTTCAAGAAAGTCGTTGAGGAAGTAGAAGAGAGAGCAATCGTTGGATTGTCAATACAACGAGGAGCAAAGAATGTAGAGTGACCATTTCGAGGAAGGTGAACCTCGAGATCATCCATATCATATGGATTGATTGCAGCATGGTATGATGTTACCAGAGTATTTCTGTCTTTCGATAATCTTCCCGAGGAGGATTCTTCGGAGGATCAGAACTTCTAGTGTTATGCTTGGGGTAGTTTATGGTTTGCTTTAAACCAGACAATTTGCTGTTTTAATTAAATAGTTTGTAATATGTAAATTATTTGTACCTATTAAAAACAAAATCATATGTATAATTATGGTGTGTATGTAATAGTTTGTTTTATCTTGTGTTCTGTTTATTCTATTTTATAAAATAATGTGGTATAAAAAAATATTTTTACAATCTATATTATTAAATATTACGTAATAATTTATAACTTGGGTAGAGGTTATTATTGTTATTTGGAAATGTGACATCCTCAGTTAGGGTGTTGCATGGGATGCTGTTGAAAACGGTGACTTTTGTTCCCACAAGTGTGGTCGATGATGTAAAAGTTGAAACTCCAAGAAGTAAATACACTGTTGAGGATAAGAAAAATATTCAATATAATTTGAGAGCTAAAAACATCATTACCACTGCTTTGGGGTATGATGAATTTTTCAGAATTTCAAACTATAAAACTGCTAAAGAAATGTGAGACACTTTGCAAGTTACCCATGAGGGTACTAATGAAGTAAAGAAGTCGAGAATCAATTCTTTAACTCACGAATATGAATTATTTAGAATGAACCAAGGAGAAAGCATTCAAGAAATGCAAAAGAGGTTCACCCACATTGTAAATCATCTTGCATTATTAGGAAAGCATTTTTCTAATGAAGATCTTATTAACAAAATTTTGAGATGTTTGAGCAGGATTTAGCAACCCAAGGTAACGGCTATATCAGAATCAAGAGATCTATCAATAATGACACTTGCTACTTTCTTTGGGAAACTCCAAGAGCATGAATTGGAGCTAAACAAGCTTAATCAAAGTGAAGAAAATGATAAGATAAAAAAGGGATTGCTCTCAAGACTACCTCTTTTGCAATTGAAGATGATGATGAGGATGGAGAAGACACAAAAAATCTTGAGCAAAATGAAGAAAATGTCAGCCTTCTGGTAGGAAAGTTTGGAAAATTTCTTAAGATAAAGGGAACTCAAAGAAGACTACCCTTCCCTCCAAAGAAGACCCATCACAAAGGAGAAGGAGCATCATCAACTCTAACTTGCTATGAGTGTGGGAAATCGAGACATATGAAGATGGAGTGCCCAATTTACCAAAAGAAAATAGAGAAATTTGAAAAGAAACCCTTCAAGGAAAGAAAAGGAAGAAAAGCCTACATAGCATGAGATGACAATGATATGGACTCCACTGACAACTTAGATAGCGAGGAAGCCCATCTATATCTTATGGCCAAAGGAGAAGACGAAGAAGAAGAAAATGACATTGAGGTAATTTCTAACTTTGATTTATCCCCTTCTTATAATGAACTACAAGATGCTTTTGAAGAATTACATGATGAATCAATAAGGCTCACAAAATTAGTCTCTTCATCTAAGAAAATAATTTCTTCTTTAGAAAATTAATTTCTTATTTTAAACAAAGAAATTGAAGAATTAAAAATTAAAAATGAGATATTAGGATTAATTAATGCTTATTCAACTTCTTCTCCACATGCTTCTACATTTCATCTTGTTTATCTCGCCTAGTTTTTGAAAAAGAAATTGAAGACTTAAAGAACACCCTTTCTAAATTAACTTTTAGAAGAGATAATTTAAATATTTTGTTAGAGAAACAAAGAGTTGCTTTTCAAAAAGCTGGGATAGGGTATAATCCTAAAAATAAGCAAAAATGTTATAAAAATATCTTTTTTTCATTCAAGTACTTCAAGTAGTCCTTTTATTAAATGTTTTTATTGTGGGAAGAAAGGTGTTGGACCTTTTGTGTACTGCAAGTGCATAGGTCGTTCAAGTAATACAACGAAGAATAAAATTCGTTCGCACGAGGATAAGGTTACTTCCAATGCTAAATATCAACCAATAGCTTAAGTACTTCTATTCAAGAGCATAAAAATAAGAAAAAGGAAATAAACTAAAGACTAAGCAACAATAAATGGAAAGCAATAAAGATAATGGTTAGAGATTAAGGAATCCTTTTTTACCTCCTACTTCAATTAATAATATGCAACTCTTTAAGCAACATTAATGAATGAGTTAAGTTAGCTTGAGAATCTACTTTAGTTGAAAGCCTATATCTAAGGGTCAATCAACCATGCTTCATTTACCTAATTCACTACGTTTCCATGAGAACTAGAGTAAACTCCTTTCATTAAGGTCTATTCTCAAACACCTGCTATGCATGGCTAAGTGGTATATTTCTTTCTCATTAGCAAATCAACTCATCCCACCATTAGAATGGAGTCAAACATGCATCAATCATACCTATGATCTCAAATCTAAATTCCTATGTCTAGATTCATTAGATTTTGTCAAAACAGCTTAAATGTTGATCAAGCACTCAATAGCATTAAGATCAATATGATTGAACAAAACCAAACGTCTATATAAACTCAAAGAAGAACAATATCATTAATATTAATGGGAGGATCAAAGTATTCCCTAAATACAACTCAACCACTCAATGAACACGAAAATGGAATCACAAAATACATGTTCAAGATAATGAAAGAGAAGAAAGAAAAAGGAGAAGGAAGGAAGCTCATGGATTTGATCTTTGATGCTTGAATCTTCCTCCATGAGGAAGATGGTCTCCAACCTTGGCTCCCCAGACCTCCTCTCAGCCTCAGAATGAAGACTTAGCGTAGCTTTTCTAACCATAAACAGCCATCCTCTCAAAAATGTCAAAAAATAGAATATATAGGCTCAGTTTGCCACCTCACGCTGCGGCGTGACATGTCTTGTACCGCGACGCGTATGCCTCAGATGCAAGTGCTGGCAGCAGGTGATGCGCATCACGCCGCTGCATGACATCTCCTACGTCGCAACGTGCTCTAGTGGAATCCTTCATTGGCTTTCTCCTCTAATGTTGGGCCTTGGCTTGCATCAATTCATCTCTTTTGAGCCCATCCTACATTATAGAAATCACCAAGTCAAATATAAGTTGTAAATCTATTTAATCACTTAAGAATATGCACAATTTGCTGAAGATCATGTAGGAAAGAGTCCAAATTGCATTTGACAAATATAAGCCTAAAACCTTCTAAATATGCATAAATAAAAGGACTAAGCAATCTATAAAGCACAAATATAGGGCATAAATAACTACATTTTGTGAAGTTATCACACCTCCAAACCTAAGTTTTTGCTAGTCGTCGATCAAAACAAAGTAGGATTAAGTAAACTTACTTAACAAATCATATTCAATAGACATTCAGCAAATATGATAATTTCAATTTTTCACTCCAACCAGTGTAGAATGATTGCGTTGGTCCTTAAAGAATGCTAATGGCTCACAATCAGTTCCACACATACACAATCCTCAACATGCTAACAATTAAAGCATCCTTTCATGCAATTCACATTTCCCACAAACATGCAAGATAAACTTATCCTATTCAAATCATGCACGATCGGATAAGTTTATAAGCATACATGTATATGAATCATATAATCCATAAAATTGATTCTAAACTCTCTCTCCACTAATGTAAATCACACACAACTGAGGATCAAAAGGGACTTCAATAGCTTTTAATGTCAGGCCAATGGTAATGGGTGTAAGAACAGAAATGGAAATGATACATACAAACATTGAGAAACATAAACTTATTATTTCAAGACTTGAAACAATGTGAAAATAGCATGGTATTCAATAGTGAAAGACTAAAACTCATCAGAACCATGCAATGTTTTTCATATTTAACTTTTTTTCTTTCTTTTATTTGCTTTGCTTGTCTCTTTTCTCTTTCTTTTTTATATTTATACAAAGTATTCTTCTTTTCTTTTTCTTTTACTACATCTGGTTCCTTTAGGCTCATTTTGTATTGAAGATATTAATACCCCTAATCACTTAACTCACTTCAAGAAATAACATATTATGTACTCAACAAACATTGATGGTAGGAAGAAAATGTAATGCTTTCACATGCATTAGAATGGTTAACATGGTAACGAATACAATGGTAATGAAAAACATATAAGGCCAACATTTAATAAGCTTCAAAAGGGGACCTAAAGCTATAATCGTATCAAGTTAAGCTTGAAAGACTCAATCGGTCTAAACAATGCCCTAATCATTTCCCCAATCATGCACAACCTAGGATTTCGCCTCAAGTGAGTTTAAAAATAATTTTTAGGATAATCGAAACTCTACATGTACATCCATAAACTTTCTCTAGACATGCACTCTTATCATTTTCAAAGCTACACGAGCATGTAAGTGGGAAACACATCATGCATAAAAACAAACTAGATTGCATCAACATGCTTCCAAGATCACATATGGTTTCGCTAGCAAAGGTCAAATCACAACCATTTATATCATTGGACAACCAATTCCACACTAGCCATAGGCAATATATCATGCATTCAAAAGATCCATCATTTTCAATTCAAGAATGCATAACATCATGTGTAGAACATTGAAAATTGAAAATTTTATCAATAGTCCATCAGTGATAGCTAAAACAAGATATAATCATATTAGTATGATGACTATTACCACTACATACTTAAACCATCAAAACATGTTATACATTAAGCATTAAAGTAGAAAAACATGTAATGATACTCCCCCAAATCAAAGTGAAGTTGTGTCCTTGTTGTATATGGTCTATAGGGTACCCGAGCCATTCAAAATAGCAGTCATATTAGAACTAAGCATTATTAAATAAAGAAAAACATGAAAAATAAATAAAAATGCAAAACTGGGTGCTGCGCCGCGGTGTGAGAGTTCAGACTGTAGAATTCTGCAGCAGACTCCATGTTGATGCTAAATTTGCTTCATTATGGCCTCCAATACCTGCAAAAGTTGTCTAAAAGCTTAATTTATAGAATATACAACAAACACATATTAAAACCATAAAAATCAAACTTACTACATATTTATGCAAAACAACAACAAACATAAAAACTAAAGGACCATAACTTGTCCAAATGGACTTATTGAATTGAACTAAAATAAAACTTGAATTAGAACTACATAAACTCGTTGTCAATATTAGCAATACTGAAATAATGCCTTATCCCCGACAACAACGCCAAAAACTTGTTAGACCTTTTGTGTACCATAAGTGCACAGGTCGTTCTAGTAATACAATGAAGAATAAGATTCGTTCCCACGAGGATAAGGTTACTTCCAATGCTAAATATCAACCAATAGCTTAAGTACTTCTATTTAAGAGCATAAAAATAGGAAAAAGGAAATAAACTAAAGATTAAAAAGCAATAAATGGAAAGTAATAAATATAATGGTTAGAGATTAAGGAATCCTTCTTCACCTCTCACTTCAATTAATAATATGCAACTCTTTAAGCAACATTAATGAATGAGTTAAGTTAGCTTGATAATCTACTTTAATTAAAAGCTTATGTCGAGGAGTTAATCAACTATACTTCATTTACCTAATTCACTATGTTTTCATGAAAATTAGAGCAAACTCCACTCATTAAGGTCTATTCTCAAACACCTAATGTGCATGACTAAGACGTATATTTCTATCTCATTAGCGAATCAACTCATCCCGCCATTAGAATGGAATCGAACATGCATCAACCATGCCTATAATCTCAAATCCAAATTCCTGTGTCAAGGTTCATTAGATTTTATCAAATTAGCTTAAATGTTGATCAAGCACTCAAGAGCATTAAGATTAATATGATTGAAGAAAACCAAACATCAATATAAACTCAAAGAAGCAAAATATCATTAATATTAATAGAGATCCAAAGTACTCCCTAAATACAACTCAGCTACTCAATGAATATGAAAATAGAATAACAAAATACATGTTCAAGATAATGGAAGAGAAGAAAGAAAAGGGAGAAAGAAGGAAGCTCATGGATTTGATCTTTGATTCTTGAATCTTCCTCCATGAGGAAGATGACCTCCAACCTTGGCTCCTCAGGTCTCCTCTCAGCCTCAGAATGAAGACCTAGTGCAGCTTTTCTAATCCTAAACGACCATCCTATTAAAAATCTAAAAAAACAGAATATATAGGCTCAATTTGTTGCCTCATGTCGCGGCGTGACATGTCTTGCGCCGCGGCGCATATGCCTTAGATGCAAGTGCTGGCAGCAGGTGATACGTATCACGCCGCGACATAACATCTTCTATGTCGCGACATGCTCTGCTGGAATGCTTCATTGGTTTCTTCTCCAATGTTAGGCCTTGGCTTGCATCAATTCATCTCTTTTGAGCTTGTCCTACATTAGAGAAATCACCAAGTCAAATATAAGTTATAAATTTACTTAATCACTTAAGAATATGCACGATTTGCTCAAGATCATATAGGAAGGTGTCCAAATTGCATTTGACAAATATAAGCCTAAAACCTTCCAAATATGCATAAATACAAGGACTAAGTAATCTATGAAGCACAGATATAGGGCACAAATAACTACATTGTGTGAAGTTATCAAAAGGACACAGTGCCTCAACATGTAATGTAAGGAAAAACATCAACACGAAAATTGGTAGTAAAATGGTTTGGGTTCCTAAGGATACTATACCCAAAACTAACACACAATGATCCAAGAAAATTTAGGTACCAAAAGTTAAAAATTAAATATATGTTGTAGGTGTACTTGAAGGCCAAAAGCTCAAATTAGTACTTCAATAGTGGTTGCTCCAAGCACATGACCAGAGACAACTCCAAGTTCTCATTCCTTTTTCCCAAGACTCATAGACATGTAACTTGTGGAGATAATAACAAATGAAAGATTCTTAAAATCAATAAAGTCGATAAAAGCCCTAATTCTTCTATTGATAATGTATTTCTTGTTGAAGGACTTAAACATAACTTGCCTAGTATTAGTTAATTATGTGATAAAGGAAATAAAGTAACATTTGATTCTAACTATTGCATAATTGAAGGAAAAGATGATAAGCATGTTAAGTTTGTTGGTCATAAAGTTAATAATATTTATATGATTCACCTTGATGATATATCTTCAAGTGATGCAAAATACCTTTTAAGTAAGGAAGATGATTCATGGTTATGGCATAGAAGAATTGCACACATTCACATGGATTACTTAATAAAATTGGTCTCCAAAGAGCTAGTAATTGGACTACCCAAGCTCAAATTTGAAAAAGATAAATTATGTGATACATGTCAAAAGGAAAAATAAGTAACGGATTCTTTTAAAGCTAAAAACATTGTTTCAACTTCTAGATCTTTACAACTTTTGCACATGGATCTTTTTGGACCATCTAGAACTATGAGCTTTAGTGGGAATTACTATATACTAGTGATTGTGGATGATTTTTCTAGGTTCACATGGACTTTATTTCTTTCTCACAAAAATGATACATTTCTAACCTTTAAGAAACCTGCTAAAGTTATCCAAAATAAAAAAAGTTTTTGTATTACATCCATAAGAAATGACCGTCATGGTGAGTTTGAAAATCATGATTTTGAAACTTTTTGTGATGAACATGGCATTGAGCATAATTTTTTTGCCCCTAGAACTCTATAACAAAATGGAGTTGTAAAAAGGAAAAATCGATCTTTAGAAGAAATGACAAGAACTATGCTCAATGAGGCTACACTTCCTAAGTATTTCTAGGCTGATGCGATAAGTACCACTTGTTATGTAATGAATAGGGCCCTTATAAGGCCAATTTTAAAGAAAACCTCATATGAGTTATACAAAGGAAAGAAGCCTAGTGTTTCACATTTTCATGTTTTTGGATGTAAATGTTTTGTTTTAAATAATGGAAATGATAACTTAGGAAAGTTTGATGCTAAGTTTGATGAAGGTATATTTATAGGTTATTCAAATCATAGTAAGGCTTTAAGAATTTATAATAAAAGAACTATGACCATTGAAGAGTCCATTGATGTTTCATTTGATGAAACTAACCCAAATAGACTGAGAAAGGATTTTGTTGTTGAAGATGTTGCAGAGGCTTTGGCAAAAATACATTTTGATAACAAAGAGAAAGAATACAGGAAGTAAGAAGAAAGTCAAGAGGACCCCCCCAAATCAAGAGGATTCATAAGTCATAGACCTTCCCAAGGAATGACGAACCTCAAGATATCATCCGCTTGACCAAGTAATAGGTGATGAATCTAAAGGTGTAAGTACTCGAAACTCAATTAGACATGCATATAACCATATGACTTTCGTTTCTCAAATTGAGCCTAAAGACGTAAATGAAGCTTTTAACGATGAGCATTTAATCTTGGCCATGTAGGAGGAGCTAAACCAATTTGAAAGAAATCAAGTTTGGGAATTAGTTCTAAGGCCCAACGATCATCTAATTATAGGTATCAAATGAGTCTTTAGGAACAAGCTTGATGAAGCAGGCTTAATAACAAGAAATGAAAACTTGAAAGAATGATCATTGTCATCCGCCATTGTGACAGTACCTAGAACAAAGAAAGAATGAAAACTTGAATTAAAATGTACCAAAAAAAAACCTGAATTAGAACTAAGTAAGCTTGTTGTCAATTTTAGCAATATAGAAACAACGCCTACTTTCCCAGCAATGGCGGCAAAAAATTGTTGGTCCCTTTTTATACTGCAAGTACACGGGTCACACAAGTAATAAAATGATGAGTAAAATATCGTTCCCACGAGGATAAAAACTAAATCCAACGCTAAATATTGACAAATGGCTCAATTAACTCTATTCAAGAACATTCAATAAGGGAAAATATATGTGGATTGACTATGGTGTCAAAGACTAAAATACAATAAATTATGAATAATAGACAATGATTGGAGAATAAGGGATTCTTCTTCACCCATTACTTCAATTGACACTATGCAATCCTCTTAAGTAACATGAATGAAATTGTTTTGTTAACATAAGAAACTAACTTAGCTAAAAGCCTATATCTAGGTCAATTAACCATGTATCATTTACCTAGTTCACTATGTTTCCATGAGAGTTAGTGCAAATGACATTCATTAAGGATAATTCTCAAACACTTACTTTGCATGACCAAGGGGTATATTTCTATCCCATTAGCAAATTAATTTACCCTGCCATTTGAATGAAACTAAACTTGCATCAACCATATCCATGATCTAAAATCTAAATCCATATGTCTAGTTCAATATATTCAATTAAATCACATGAAATATTGGCCAAACTTTTAAGAGCATTAAGAGCAATATGCTTGAACAAACTAAATCATCATTGTTAACTCAAGGAGTTACAAAATTACCAATATTCATAGAAGGATCCAAAGGAATCTCTAAGTACAACTTAATTATTAATAAATCTAACAACAATATTCATGTTCATGATAAAACAAGAGAGAAATAAGGAATAAGAAGATGGCATAATGAATGTGGATCCTTGAATGCTTGATTCTTCTTGAAGAGGGCCTCTAACTCAACTACCTTTGCTTCCTCTCAATTCTAGAATAAAGCCCTAGTTGTCATTTTTAATCCAATAAAAGCTCTCCTTACTAAATGTATCTTAAGACAATATATATAGGCGCAACAAATAGCTTTGCGCCGTGATATAAAGACATATATGCCGCGGCGTGCTAGCCTCAAGCTTAAGCAGGAAACAGGGTTGATGCTTCCACATCAAGGCATGACACAACCTGCACCATGACATGAGTTGTTGAAACACTTCTTGGGCTTTCTCCTCCCATGTTGGTCCAAATCTTCCTTCAATTTACTTGTTTGGAGCCTTTCTTGCAGTTGAGAAATCACTCGGTTAATAACAAGTGCAAATTTACTTAATCTCTTAAAGAGTATGCAAGATTTTCTCTAGATAATAAAAGAAGTCATCAAAATTGAATTAGATGAATAGGATCCTAAAATCTTCCATTTATGCATAAGAACAAGGACTAAGCAATCTATAGAGCATAGATATAGAGTATAAATTACTACATTTTATGGAGTTATCAAGAATATAAGAAGATTGAAAACATTGAGAACATGAGAAAGTTAGCTAAGAAAGTTAGAAAATGAGAAAGTTCATTTTGAACGTTCTCACTTGCAGACATATTGGCCTTGAATGTTGACTCATCTAAAATGACAATGCCAATAGTTACCAGCAAAACAAGTACAATGGACCAATGTTACTACACTTGAACCTGTTGGTGCATGCCCTAGATGTCAATTTATTTTGACCGTACTAGCTTACATTGTATTATGCTATTTATTTAATATATGAGGCATTTCATTTATCATGTGTTATTTATAATAAACATAATAAAGTCCTCAGAATAGTAAGTTTTATGCTATAGGACATCAAGTGGATGACTTGATCGTGAGATCCTATTAGATAGAAACATAACACTATTCTTAAATGTCCTTAGTCAAGTATTATTATTAATCAGGATGATAATAATGCATTGAGACTAGTATGTGCATAGATTGATGACCATATCTCACGGCTCATAGATATGAGATATCTAGTCTCCACATGGATACATATTAGAGTAATGATGTATTGGACCAACCAGCCATGAGAATGCTACGTGGATCGTTACGTGATTGTCATAAGTAATTCTTATAGTGATAATAGTGTACGTGGTCCTTTGACCTGAAATCACTACGATTCCTACATGAGGAGTTGTATGTTTTAATGCCATCAAACGTCATTTGTAAGAAGGTAATTATAAAGTTGATTATCGTACATACCATGAATCATGTGGAGGGATGTGAGTGACCTAGATGAGATTTATCCCTCATACATAATAGAAGTGATATCTTCGGACCCCCTGATTGAGTGAGCCTACGAAATGCATGGTCATGCTCAAATGAGTCAATATGAGATATTGATTTCATTTGTTATTACTATGTCGACTCGAGTATCAGGAAATAGAAGATTGAACTATACAAGGGGTGACATGTTCAATGCCTTGTGCTCAATCTAGATATATGGGCAAAGGGACTAAACTGCACGGTAACATTGATCACCGAAAGATTATGTCAAATCACTAACATTCTCATTACTTGGGTAGAAGCGATATGTTACTAGATACTACTCACTACTTGTAATATTAAAATGGGATTTTAATATTACTGTCAATGTCACACACATAGAGCATACTAAATTGGAGCAATTAGAATCCAAGTTAGACTGCGATTCAATCATGGGCCAGACTTATAACCGATGATTCTATGGCTGCATAGCTTACCTTGCTGTTGTTCTCACTCGCATAAGGCGGCATCTATTATAATAGCACTGCTAAGGGGCTGTCAAGGTACATATTACAAAACCTAACCGCACTTGGCAAAAACAATGAGTGAGAGAGTGGCAAGCTTTTCTTCTCTTTGTAGCTAGCACTGTGCCAGAGACATGAGACTCCTTTTTGCGGATGTTAGACATTCGTGAGTCTATTTTTGTGGATACCGCAGAGACATCGTTATTGTTATGGTGTTGGTGATTCATGTCACTTGATTTTATTACACTTCAAGAGGTAAACTCTTTTAAAACACGAATTATGGTCTATTTCATATGCATCCTTGGTAGGAATTTTTTGTTTTTTCGCTGCGAGATGTATCTGCAATTCCCAACAGGACCAACCTAGCCGATTCGACTAGTGGACTCGTGAACCGTGCAGGTAACTGATATGAGTCATCTCTTGGATCAGATATGTACATAACTCAATGAGAACCAATTCAACTCAATCAGTTTAGGTGAAAATCGGTGACTCAACTAAGTTTAATTAATTCAGTGGGTCATGCTTTTGAAAGAAAAAAATTTTTTTAGATGAAATGAATATGCCCGTGAGGCAACTGAGGACAAGCAAACATCGGTGACAAGAGGTATGAATTGAAAAGTGTAACACCCCAAAATTTCCTATCTATTAAAACAGTAATTTTGACAGTTAACAGAATTTCACTTAAAAGTGTGCTGTAAAATTATTTTGAGTATTCCGTCAGCATATTTGATTGTTTAGAGTGATTTACTCCGTGTCAAAAAAATAATAATTTTCGGGCCGGAGAAAATCTTTAAGTATTTATTTCTCTTGACTGTTAATTATTTTCAACAATCTGACTTGATTTTCATATGTTTTTTAATATTTGTGATTTTTGTGAATGATTATAAATTTTTATATTTCTCTGATTGTTTTTGGATGGTTTGTAGGCCCAGGTGGCCTTACATGGCTTCAAGTGGGTCCCGCAAAGTGAAAATTTTTCTACGCATAGAAAAATTTGTACTGTTTAGACAGAGACAGGGGATCTTACTAAACCTGAATCCGGAAACAGTTTTAGAAATTTTCTTTTATTGTGTTTTGTATTGTATTTAATTATCGGGCAATAAAAATACAGTAAATATATTCTTTCGTGGGGTTATAGCAGATAAAAATAGAAATTATACTGCTTAAGTCAACAATAGTAGTTATGACAACTTTTGACGGACCAATAAGAAACAAGTTTAATTCTTTTGACAGACCAATAGGAAGCAAGTCTAATATTGAAGACTTTGATATCAACCGTCGATTTAATCAACGGTGTAGAATCGATCTAATAAAATGGCTATGACCATTTATAACCGTTGGATTTAGATTTAAATCAAGGGTGGAGATTTGATCTTATAAAGTGGCTAGGACCATTTGTGACCGTTGGATTTGGATTTAATCAACGGTGGAGATGGATCATTTATAACCATTGGATGTGGATTTAATCAATGGTGGAGATTTGGTCTTCTAAAATGGCTATGACTAATTATGACCCTTGGATTTAAAGTTTGAAGGTGTAATCTTGACCCTTCATTTTGGAGATACATCTAATGGCTAGGATTTCAAGGAGGAAAGATCTAATGGCCTAGATTAAGTCTTCTAATCAAAAGTCTACCTAAATCCTAACCATTGATCTAATCAATGGCTTAAATGGCTCTAGATGGTGGCTAGAAAAGATGACAACATTATGGAATGCATGGATGGATGGGGGGACGGTTTTTGTGTTGTTTAGGAGCTTAAGGAAAAAAGTTTGAAGACATTATTAGATGTCTTGGTCAATTATGCATCATTATTGATTATTTGCACTCTTAAGAGAATGCATGGAGGGGGGATGGTTTTTGGAGGCTTAAGACCATAACAGAGTGTTTCATGACCATTATTGCTATTCTTGGTCATCATTGATTCATTTTCAAGAAGCTAAGTTATCAAGCTTTTCTCTCCACTTTCCTTTCATGGAGGTTTCGGCCAAGACCCCTAGATCTACCCTCTATCACTCAAAATTTTTATCCAACCTTATTTCTTGAATCCTTACCTTATTCTAAGAACATCTCTAGTTATGAGTTTTCACAAAATCATTCATCTTGAGCTTCAAATCCAAGCTTCAAGTTTCTACCAAAAATGGTAAAGTTCATATTTCTTCATCCAATCTTTTAGTTTTGATTTTCTAAGCCATGCTTGAACCATGGTTTACCTATTTCTACACTTATTATTGATTTTAACATTTGTTTATGATTTTTAGGGATTTTTCCATGGAGATTTACGAAATTGGTAGGAAGGAAAACTAAGTGTTTTCACTTCATTCTTTATCTTAACCAAGTCTAAGAAACTTTTCTTTCACAAAAATAAAAAACTCCAACCTTGTTCTTCAAGAGGAGCCATTCGGCCATATCACCCAAAATCACCATCCAATATCTTTTAATTTCATCCAACCATAGATCTTAAATCTACATGATATTCTAAGCAACTTTCATGTTGGAGACTTTCTCTAAATCATTCATTTTCAACCTTGTTCTTCAAGCTAAAGATTGAAGCTTTATTGGTGAAGTTTGTTAATCTTCACTTTTCTTTTGATTTTCAAGGTTCTAACCATGATTCTAATCCATGGTTTTCTTATTCAAGTCTTATATATATTAATTATGTGTGTGTTTTCTTTTGTATTTGAGAAGCTCTTGGTGGTGAAGGACTTGGAAAAAGAAGCAAAACAAGGAGCTTTTGAGGATCTTCAAGAGGTAAGAGGGAGATCCATCTCACCAACCAAGTATGGTGGTGAGAGATGGTCTTATATTTGATGGATGGTGAATCGATGTGAGGATTCATATCCATGGTCATGTAATAATTTGTGGGTGTTTATGTGCTTTGATTATTTGCCTATGCTTGGTATGATTTGCATGATTTATTGCTTTGATTATGGTATGCTTGTGATATATATTTGAACATGTATATGTATGCCATGATTTGATGATGGAAAGGAAATTGATTTTTGGTTCCAAATGTAACACCCCAATTTTTAGAAAATGTCCCAAATGTTCTGTTTGCTGTTTTTCAAGCTTTTGTGTAAATGACTGTTATGTCCCTATTTTATTGTTTCTTGTTTTTCGGTATGAAATACAAATATGTTTTACAGGTTAAAATTTTATTTGATCGTTTTACGTATTTTGCTTTGAGATGGTAAAATAAAAAATTTTCTCGAGCTACTGTTTTAATTTTTCTGGGTGATATACAGACAATTAATACTGTCTGTAATTTTATTTGAACGTTTTGGATGATTTGCTTCGTCGTGGGGAAAAATGGAAAAATGATCGTTATGTCCCGATTGTACTGTTTTTAATTTTTCTATATGTTACAGTGCTTAATATTACTGTCTGTGATTTTATTTGGACTTTTTGTGCGATTTGCTCCGGGACAGGAAAATAATATTTTTCCGAGCCGGGAAAATCTTGTTTTAATTATTCAGACTGGGGGATCTTACTAAACCCAATTTGAATGAGACGATAATTAATCTTTTAATTTTTAGGATTTAACTGCCCAATAAAATAATTTTGTATATTATTTTATTAGTCAGTATAATTAGATGACAGTGGACCTGGAAATGTTTTGCGAGACCCACGTTTAGCTAATACAGTTAACTTAGTAGCTTAATTAAGCATCATTAGTGAAGGAATTCTCTAGAACAAGTGACTAAGCTTGATGACTAGGTTAATTAGTGACTAAGCATGGTGACTAAGGCTAATGACAAGGCAAGGATGAACCAATGGGAGCCAAGCTTGCTAACCAAGTTTTGATCTTAACCTTTGATGCATTCTAAGGCTTGGATGAAGCCAAATCCATGACACCTTGCATGGCATTGAAGGCTACGGCCAAGCCACTTTGGAAGACCAAAAATCACTTTGTCTTCATGCAAATTTCTCTCTTCTCTCTCTTCCAAAAACCCTAAACACCATTGAAGCTCTCTTGAAGCTCCATTCGGCCAAGCCTTGTTCTACACCATCCAACCACCCAAAATTCTATCCAACCAAGTTTTCTAAACCTAAACACAATCCTAAGAACATCTCTAGTTGAGAGTTCTTGCAAAATCTTTCATTTAAAGCTTGGAAACCAACTTGGAAAATTTTACCTAGAAGTTGAAATTTCTAGTTTTCTATTTCTAAACTCTTTTTCAAAGTTCTAAGCCATGATTTCTCCATGGTTTAAGCTCTCTTTCTATGGTTAGTAACTTGTAGATTTTTTGTTTAAGTTTGTTAGGTGACTTGAAGGAGAAAACCGAAACATAAGGAAAGGTGTGAAAGAGTTTTAGTCTTCATTTAAGGTAAGAGGAAGACTAATCTTATCATCTATGGATGGTGGTAAGAAGATGGAGTGTGATTTTTGTGATTGTAGAATCCATAAGGATTCATTTGTGTGATTGTTAGTAGCTTGTTTATGTGTTTGTGTATTTGTTAGTAGCTTTCCTATTTGATGTTTGTAATAATTTGCATGTCTACAAGCTTTGATTGCATGTCTACAAGCTTTGATTTAGGTTATATGTGTTAGAAATATATTGCATGTGTTAGAAATGTATGATAATTTATAGGATGTGAATAATATGTCAAGGATTGCATGAGTGTTCCAAAGAACACAAACCTTGAGGCTTACGGCCATGACCAAAATGGAGAACCAAAATGTTCTCTTAATTTTCCTAAAATGAGATTTAATTAACCTAGGAACATTAACAAGGTATCACATTGTTTAGATTAAGGAAAATGAATTTAGAAATCAAATGACATAATTTTATGTTTAGGCCAACATGCCAAACCACTTATATATGATTTCTAAGATCAATTCCAAACCTTTTTCAATCAAAATAATGCAATATATGTTAAAAAGGAATTTTTTTTAAAGAGTTTTAAAGAAATTAATTGATTAGAATTAAGTGTCTTGAATTAAAACTATTGATTTTATTGTTAGAAATGAAATACAGTAACTTTTGAAAATTTCTAACATATGGCTCATGCTGTAATTTTGAAGCATGTTAGTAGTTTTCAAAAGAATTAATTATATGGTTTAAAAATTTAATAAACAGAATTTTTACGGAAAAATTAGGAAATCATTTATATAAATTTTCTAAACAAAATACTGTCAATTTTTAGTAAGAATGGACAAATAAGATAGAAAAGATGTCCAAAAGACAGTATACGGTATGAAAAATATTTTACGTAGTTTAAATGTACTAAATATTATTTCTGGTTATTTAAACAGAAATTTAAACAGTAATTTTAAGGAGTTTGGACAAGAAAATGATTTAAAAATCTTACGCGATTGAGAAAATGTATTAAAAACTCTACGCGATTTTAAAAATAGAAAAATAAATTTACGCGATTTAAAAACGTTTGTAAAAACGATGAGATTGTGAAAACGCGATAAAATTTCTACGCGATTGACCCAAAAAGGTACTTTTCATTTTTTTTTTTCTTTTTTTCTTTGTCGGGCTATGAGGTGAACCGCAGACAGGCTTTGGAACGATTTGTCCGGTGGGACTTACTTGTATTTTTTATCTTTGAGGATATCTTGGTTATGCCGCTTTTTGGTGGATTGGTTGACGAGGTGAATCACATCGTGTTGTCGATGCGATAAACGTAGTGTGGTTCATTGTCTTTATGAACTTGGAGACGTTAGTGTACGGGATTCCACATATGGATGTCGGTCGCTCCGGGCCGTGGTAATCGATAACACACTAATGAACTCAACACGCACTATTTTTAATCGAGATTTCGTAAAATCTAATAGTACATTGCCTGTAGTGCCACAATGTGAGACCGTGAACTACACCATGCTTTGGATGATGGATTCCATATGACTTGGGGTCGTAGACGCAAAGTGTGACAAAATGACAGCTGCAATAGTTTGGTTGGGCAGCCGTGGTACTAATAGATTTTGCGAGTCATTCTCTCTCGATATCTGTTTGTGTTTAGCTCCATGGAGTAGGATCGTGTCATGTTGCATTTAATTATATCTTGAACATTATTTATTTTATCTGTTTATTTATTTATTTGGTTATTGATTCTCGAGAAATTGTCTCATTTCGAATTTATCTTATCTATGATATTATATTGTATGTGTTATTGTTTTATCTATGATATTATGTGTTGTTATGATAATTAGATCTTTACACTATACTGTTATTAAATTACTGTTATAGCTTTTCATATTGCATGAACTGTATATCTGTTATTTGTCGTTTTCTTATTTGCCATGTTTGTGATGATTTTAGATTGTCTTACCTCTTTATTGTATGTGTTTTCTGTATATTTATTTTACGTGGTAAAGAGTTTGAGGAAGAGGACCAGCCTCTTGAGATTTTGTATCCTGAAGAAGAAGAAGAGCAGCAAGCCGAAGATCAGTACAACGATCAAGAACCATCTGACCATCCATACCCATTGGGCTGATTAGTTTGGATATGGCGGTGCCAGGATTTTTGGGGTTTGTGACACTCGAGTTTCACGGTGGATCGTTAGCTTGGCATATGCGAGGAGACAGAGACTCCGTGACGTATGTAGGACGGCTGACTGTGTCCCTACGTCATAGGTTTGATGAAGAGCCAGTGATGACGACTACTGTGTTTCTGCACTTAGAGTTACCTTTATCCATTAGGCGTCATTGGGGTGGTGTATCCACTGAGCCTAGTGAGATGACACTCGTATCGACTGCGCGGTCTCATGTCCGCCGAGTGTCGAGGCATCCTGGATATTTATCTTCGATGAGTTCCTGAGAGTGATCCATCAAAGGATTAAATATTTATGATGTATTTTTGGGCGCGTCTGCGTATGTATATTTTGACTCTTTACTGTTTTTCTTTACTGTTTCTGTTTAAATATTTGTAGTTATAGTTGTAAATTATTTGTATAACTTATAACTTGGACCATATGTATATTATGAGTGATGTTGTTCTGTTTACTTTATGTTTCCGCATTATTTTATTTAATAATATTCTGTTTAACAGGAATTATTTTACAACCCATATTAATACGTAATAAATGTTTTACAACTTGGGTAGATTTTATTTATTTCTTTTTTTATATATGTGACATCCCCACAAGGGTGTTACACCAAAGACCAAGAGGATTTCGGCCAAGAAACCTCAAAATAGGTGTTCACAAATTAATATTTTTATAAATGGTAAAATTGGATGATAAGAAAATCATGGAAAATAAACAAAGGGTTTGTTTTTCAAGAAGTGTTCATGGTTTTTGAAGGATGTTTTTGAATCAAAAGATTCTAAGTATTTTATTAATCATGAGTTATAAATGAAAAAGAGCAATGAGTTGATGATTTTAAGGATTTGCAAAGAAAGTGAAAAATGAAAATGAACAAAAATGATTTGATTCCAAAGACCAAGTGCTCACGGTTTTTGTTAAAGAATTTTTAATGGTTTTGTTTGTGTAAAACTATATTAATTTAGAAGGAAAAATATTTGATGGCCATTTGAAAACAAGTATCACGGTTTTGAAGGTTTGTGAATACCTTGATTTTATAAAGGAAAAGTATTTGATGGCTTCAATGGCCAAAGACTCCACGGTGTTTGGGAGATTGGAACAGTTTTGGTTTTATGAAACAAAGTGATTTCAAAGTGGAAACAAAGTGTTTGAACAAAATGTTTTAGTACAAGGATTAAAGAAAATGGAAACAAGATGTTTTGTTTCTTGAAAAATGGAATTTCATTTACGAAAGACAAAAAGAGGTTGAAAGTGTTTGAGTCTCAATTTATTTTGAAGAGAATTGATTTTAGAATTGATCTGAGAAAAATGGAGAATATAAGAGTGATTTGATGTTTTCTAATGTGTAACTCATCCTTTGGGTTTTGGAGAGCGTTAGTAATTTTTAAAGTGGGAAACATTGATTTAATTCAATAGAATTGTGAATTTGTGGAATAAATTGCGAAAAGGATTTTCTTGAGTAAGAAAATGTGGGAAATAATGTGAGTAGTCATATTATTTTGAGAAAGGTTGAAATGGAATTTTTGAAGGTTGAGAAATATTTTTCGTAATGGAATTATGGTAAAAAATAATTTACGTAACTTAAAAACGTGATTTTTAAGCTACGCAATTTGAAAAATATTTAAATATTTCCACGCAATTTGAAAAATGTTGAAATATTTCTACGCAATTTGAAAAGTGTTTAAATATTTTTTTACACGTTTGAGATATTGTTGAAAAATTGCTACGCAATTTAAAAATGGTGGAATATATTTTACGTGATTGAGAAAACATTGAAAAATCAATACGTGATTTGAAAACGCAACAGAAACGTTGAAAAATTGTGAAAACGTAACAAAAATGTTGCGCGATTGTGAAAACATGATGAAAGTGTTTTGTGACTATAAAAACGCGATAATATGATTTCGCTATTGAAAATACAGTATGATTACTGTTGGGCCAGTGTGTGGACCCTGATTATGAGATTGTGAAATTAAACTGAGAATGGGCCAATGTGTGGACCCGAATATGAAATGGTGAATTTTACCTGTGATTAGCATTGGTGCATTGAACATGCATTGGAAATAGTGAATTTTACCTGTGATTGACATTAGTGCATTTTATATGTATGAACTAGTGTATGGACACTGTATGAGAAAATGATAAATTTTGCCTATGATTGGCATTGGTGCATTAGAAAGGTCCGATGGACTGTATGAGGTTATGTGCCTAGGAGAGACGTATACCTCTTGAGTGGGTGCGATATGCGTAGTGTAAGTCACTTGTTGACCTTGGGGGCATCGAGGTGCGGGTTGCTTACATGGGTGGTTGGTCACGCTTCTTCCCGTAGGTTAGACCGATGCAACGCACCGATGATCCTGACCGAGACACTATTCTTAATCGAGATCTCGTAAAGACTGTCATGTATATGCTAGATGTGCAAAATCAAAATGAGGATTATAGCACTTGGTCTAAGGCATTTTGGTACAGACAGATCTTTCGGATCAACTTCTCCAAACTGAGTATTAGCTCCATGGAGTAGGACATTGAGTCTATGTGCACATGCATGAATCTAAGCATTTATATCTGTATGATATATTAATTGAGGAATATTGGCTATGACAATTGTTTTGAATACTTGGATGATGATGATGATGATAATTGGATAATGATGAGGGCATCACCATAAATATTGAATGATAATTGAATTGATAAATGATTTGATGATGATAATTGATTAATGTTGATGGTATGATATATCTGTATGATATGTTGTTGTGTTATCTCTGTGCTGCCATGTTGGTATTGGCGTAGGTGATCTCACCTGTTTATTATATTGTTTTGCTGTGTTTGTGTTGTAAAAATTATATAGTAGAAGGAAATAAGTTGTCTTAGACATAACGGATGGCAGATATTCTGAGATTGGTGACAACATTGAGGAGTAGCAATTCAAGATTCGATAGTGTGCCGTGTGAATAAGGAACAGATGTCTGATGCATCAAGATGGATACAAGAAGGAATAAGTATGTTAAGTTTTACCGTTAGTGTTGTACCGTGCTATTAGGTAGGACCCGTCATGGGATTTACTGCTATTAAAAAGAGAGTCTGTTAGTTTTATATTTCTCTTTAAATTGTTAAATATTAATTGGTGTCAATATTGTATATTAAATATATTTTCAGTAATACTTATGAATCTCAGTAAGTCTATGTTTCCGTCTTTGATGAAAAGAAATTTTAAAACCCATCTTTTATAACTCAAACCTTGTTTATGAACTTCTTTACACATTATGAGTTGGGAGTTGGAAATGTGATACCCTGAGGGGGGTGTTACAAAAAGTTCGAATGATCCACTCTGTAATCAGTTGTTAGAATCAATAGGTCTTCAAATCGTTCATTTGAAAAAATTGAAACCCTTCTTATTGGATGACCATGATATTTCCCAAAAATCGAAATTCTTGATCAATGGAGGAACAATATCACCATTTTTGTTCAATAAGATACCAAAGTGGATGATTGACTCATTCCATCCTATAAAGAATCGTAAGAAATTTTTTTATAACACGAATTCCAATATCTCAACTATATCCCATGATCAAGACAATTGACTTAATCCCATGAAACCATTTCATAGAACTTTTTTGATATCCTCTTTTTATAAAGTAAATCGACTTCAATTCTTGAATAATAGATATCGCTTCTACTTCTATCATAACAGAAGATTCCCTTTTTATGTGGAAAAGGGCTGTATCAATAATTATGATTTTACTTATGGACAATTTTTCAATATTATGTTCATTTGCAACAAAATATTTTCTTTGTGCAGCGGTAAAAAAAACGTGCCTTTTCTTGGGAGAGATACTATTTCACCAATCGAGTCACAGGTATCTAACTTATTGATACCTAACAATTTTTCGCAAAGTAGTGACGAATGGTATAACTTGTACAAATCTTTCCACTTTCCAATTTGATCTAATCCATTCGTTTGTAAGGCTATTTACTCAATCATAGAGATTTCTGGAACACCTCTAACAGAGGGACAAATAGTCAATTTTGAAAGAACTTATTGTCAACCTCTTTCAGATATGAATCTACCTGATTCAGAAGGGAAGAACTTGCATCAGTATCTCAATTTCAATTCAAACATGGGTTTGATTCACACTCCATGTTCTAAGAAATATTTACCATCGAAAAAAGGAAAAAAAAATAGAGTTCTTGTCTAAAAAAATGCCTTGAGAAAAGGCTGATGTATAGAACCTTTCAGTGAGATTATGTTTTTTCAACTCTCTCCAAATGGAATCTATTTGAAATATATATACCATGGTGACAAGAGGCGAGACTGCATATGAGGAAGGGGTAGAGGAAAGCATAGATGCAAGGGTTGAACTATAAGATGGAGAACTTGAGTGACTTGTTGGGTCTATGGTTTCTAAAAGTGTTGGAGTCAAAGGTTGTTGCATGTGAGAAGAATGCCTCTGTGAGAGAGTACAAGGAACATGTCTGGGAAAGAAAAATGATAAGACGCAGGCACCTGTGAAGAGAATGCCTCTGTGAGAGAATGTAAGGGTTGAACATGTTTGCTTTGGAATTGAAACATTATTAAATGTGGTGAAGAATCATTCTGCAAGCTTTGGAATGAAAAAGTCATGATTTTTTTTTCTTTTAACACAATGGTAACTTTCTTTCAACATTTAATAATATTGATTAGTTAAATCTAATTTTTACCAATTGAAATCTCTTCTCAATAAGCTAAATGTATCATTATCTTCACAAAATATATTTTTACTATAAATAAAAGTTAATAAATAACGGCTAATAGACATAAAGAAAAAGACCTATCGATTAAGTAATTTCTATTATATTTTATGTAATAATAATTTTTACATGAAAATAATAAAAATTTTATAATTATATTTATAAAATTTATTTTTTGTAATTGAGTTATGTTGTTAATAATTTCTTATTTATATTAATTATTTAAATTATTTTATTTTATGCGGTTCGACCAGTGACTCACTGGTTGAACTAGTGACCCGCTGACTCAGTTTCCCAACCAAGTCAATGACCAGGTCAAGTTTGATAACTTTGCAATAGACCATGACTAGGCTTCAACGACTATTTTTTGACGCCTATGAAAGCATAGAAGCTTATGCAAGAATAGAACAGTGAATGTGAATATGAACCTTCTCATCTTTGCCTACTTGAACTAATCTTAGCTCTATATTTACTAGGTATTTTTTTAACTTTATAATATTGAGTAAATCCACTCTTGGAGTGATTTCAAGAGCTACCCAAACTGTAAAAACAATTAGTTCACTCATTTGATCTTTTGTGTACTAGTGTGAGCTTATGAATTATACAAGCCACATAGTTAAAGTGAGTTTAGCCTAAAGAGGCTGAGAGCCAAAGAATACCAGTAAAGTAGCCTGGAGAAGCTGGGGACTCACACAATACTCATCCATAGTGAAAATCTTGGTGAACAACTAGGTACTAGACATAGCCTACATGGTTTTGGGGTGAACCAATATAAAACTCTTGTGTAAAGTTATCTTTGACCCTATCTCTCATAATCTAAGTTTGATTACAAGGATTTCAAACTTAACCCATTGTCTTTCAAGTTTAAAATTTGAGTTTGTAAATATACTCTACTCAACCTTTTCAAGTTTTCTGAGAAAAGCTTCATT
Organism: Ormosia emarginata; assembly: GCA_029884605.1. Classification (NCBI taxonomy): domain Eukaryota; kingdom Viridiplantae; phylum Streptophyta; class Magnoliopsida; order Fabales; family Fabaceae; genus Ormosia; species Ormosia emarginata. Next base: position 10,530,788 of record JAQQTP010000074.1, read on the forward strand.
GAATTAATCTTTTGTTAAAATATGTTTTAAAAGGGTTGCTTATTGTTAATAAACTCAAAACAAGGTTTTTAAAGGATTTGGAAATCATTGTGTGTATTTTATAAGTCCTGATTTCAAATTAAGTAAACTGAGAAAGTTCAATTCACTCAACTAACATATTCTGTACTTGAACCTTCTCATCTATATTCTGTATTTAAGTTCAGAACCTTCTTACTTCAAAGTACATAATACTTGAGAAAGTTGTGAGAAAGTTTGCATTTCAGGATTCTGTAAAGAAGATGACACAATTCAACCCACTTCTTGTGACGTGACTAACTTCAATTAGTGTTAGAGCTTAGCCATTGGTTGAGCACGCCTAACAGTGTGAGAGGAAAAAGATTCAGAGGGATAGATGACAAATCAACAAGGATGTGGTACCTATCCACCTAAAGGATCAACCACAAATAGACCACCAACTTTTGTTGGAAGTGATTACTACTATTGGAAAGACAAAATAAAGCTATTCATATAATATCAACATATGGATCTTTAGGGAATTATTGAAAATGGACCCTATATTCCTATGACTAGATTTGATGATGGAAGAACAACAGAAAAGCCAAGAGAGTAATGGATAGAAAAGGAGAAGAACAAGTACATTTTGAACTCCAAGGCAAAGTTCTAACTCATATGTGCCTTAAGTAGAATGAATATGACAAGATTGTTGGCTGTCAAATAGTAAAAGAAATTTGGGATACACTTGTCATAGCACATGAAAGAACCAACCAAGTTAAGGAAGCCAAGATGAACATGTTGTTGGGAATCACAGATATATCACGCAGCATAAAATAGAATTCCCACCAAGGATCTATGCGAAAAAGCCATAATCCGAGTTTTAAAATTGTTTACCTCTTGAAGCGTGATCAAAACAAGTGACGTGAATCACCAACACCGTAACAACGATGATGTCTATGCGGTATCCACACAAATAGATTCACGAATGTCCAATGTCTGCAAATAAGAGTCACACCTCTCTCAAACAGTGCTAGCTACGAAGAGAAGAGAAGAAACCTATCACTCTCCTACTCACTGTTTCTGTCAAGTACGGCTAGGGTTTTTTTTTTTTAAATGCATGCCATGACAGCTCTTTAGCAGTGCTATTTATAATAGCTGACTACCTTAAGTGAGTGAAAGCAGCAGCAAGGTAAGCTGTACAACCCTAGACTCATTTGTTATAAGTCCGACCTACAATTGAATCCAAGTCTAACTTAGATCCTAATTACTCCAATTTAGTTTGCTCTATGTGTGCGACCCTGCAGGTTCTCATAACATTGGTAGTAATATTAAAATCCCATTTTAATATTATAAGCAGTGAGCAGTATCTAGCAACACATCACTGCCACCCAAGTAATGAGAATGTCAGTGATTTGACATAACCTTTCCGTGACCAATGTTTCCGTGTAGTTTAGTCCCTTTGTCTAGATATCTAGATTGAACACAAGGCATGGAATGTGTCACCCTTGTATAGTTCAATCCTTCGTTTCCTGATACCCGAGTAGACTTAATAACAACAAATGAGATCGATATCTCATATCGACTCATTTGAGCATGGTCATGCATTTCGCAGTCTCACTCAATCAGGGGGCCCGAAGATATCGCTCCTGTTATGTAGGAGGGACAAATCCCATCTAGATCACTCACATCCCTCTGCATGATTCATGGTATGTCTAATAACTGACTTTATAATCACCTTGTTACAGATGACGTTTGACGGCATTAAAACACACAACTCCTTATGTAGGAATCATAGTGATTTCAGCTCAAAGGACCACATACATCATTGTTACTATGAGAACCACTTATGACACTCATGTAATGATCCATATAGTGTTCTCATGGTGGGTTTGTCCAGTACATTATTACTCTCCCATGTGAAGACTTGATTTCTCATATCCATGATCCGTGAGATGTGGTCATTAGTCTACGCACATATTAGTCTCAATGCATTATTGTTGTCCTAATTAATAATAATACTTGACCATGGACATTTAAGAATAGTATTTTATCCAATATGATCTCATGATCAAGTTATCCACTTGATGTCCTACGGCATCAAACTTACTATTCTAAGGACTTTATTATGTTTATAAAAAAAGAACACAAATGAAATGCCTCATTTTTTAAAAATAACATAATACAATGTATGTAAATACAGACAAAATGTATCGACCTCTAGAGCACACACCAACGCATGTTGGTATATAAATATAAGTTGTTGAAGATGCAGGAGCATGAGACCATTAGTGAAATGTTTACAAGATTCATAATTATTGTGCATGATCAGAGGTCTCTTGTAAAGACATACTCTAACTAGGAGCATGTCAAAAGTTGCTGAGAAGCTTCCCTAAGGTGTGGAGGCCTATGGTCACAATAATTTAAGAAGCTAAAGATTTTTTTGCACTAAGATTAGATGAACTTCTTGGATCTCTAAAAGTTCATGAACAAGAACTTTCATAGATGAGTAAGGATGTCCCAAGAAAAGGGAAATCCATAGATCTAAAGTCTACTAAAAAAGTTCACAATTTCCACCTTCTCAACCATCATTGAGTTAGAAGGCTAATTCTGATGAAGAAAGTGATTAAGATGAGTTTTTTTTTTCACATCAAGAAAAATCTAGAGTATAAGAAGAAGGTGGGGAAGGAAAGGAAAATGTTTCCATCCTAAGTAGGACCTTTAAAAAGGAGACTTAAGCAATAACAAAGGTCAAGTAACCTGCTACAAGTGTAGAAAATCAGGCCGCATTAGATCTGAGTGTCACTTGTTGAAGAAGCCAAAAAACTAAATTCTTAAAGAAGAAAGGGATGATGACAACTTGGGAGGACCTTGATGAAGATTCCTATAGTGATGAAGAGCAAGAAGAAGTTACAAATCTCTGTCTTGTTGCCAAGGTTCATAAGAGTGATGATGAGATATCATTCTCTAATCCTTCTCACCCTTCTTATGATGAACTTAAGAAAGCATTTGATAACCTCTTATCAGATTCCAATATACTGACTTAAAGATGTGTTGTTTTGAAAGCTAAACCCTTATACTTATGAAAAGAAAATAAAAATCTTAAAGCTAAGAAAGTTGCTGTGAGTCAAGAAAATGAGTCTTTGTTGAAATTGAATTTTGAGATGATAGGTTCAACGAAGCTCAAAGTTGTGAAACCTTACTCGTCTACTTTCTTAACAATCTCCTCATGTATCAAATGAGACTAAAATGTTGAAAATGAAGGTGGAAGAGTTAACAAATGACCTGGCCAAATTTGTCATTAGTAAAAAGAATCTCGAGATACTTCTTGGAAGTCAAAAGTGGGCATTTGACAAAGCTAACTTAGGCTACAAGAGAGCATTGAAACAGAAATGGTATAAGAATTTTTTGTGCCTGCCAAGAAAAATGAGATGATTTGTTTCTATTGTATCAAAGTTGGCCATAAAGCCTTTGCATGTTACCTCAAAAACAAATCATCTAAGTTTAAGTCAACTAACACCAAAGGACTAAGAAGATTTGGGTACCTAAATCTGTGATTGTTTCTTATACAGATCTGCTTCATGGCGAAAAAAAGAAGCACAAATGGTACCTTGACAGTGGTTGCTCAAGATATATGACAGGAGACAAAAGTAAATTTTTGTCACTTAAACCCAAGGATGGAGGAGATGTCACCTTTGGTGAAAATGGAAATGCAAGAATCATGGGTATAGGTAAGATTAGTAAGAAAAATTCAACCATTGTTAATGATGCTGATTATGTGAAAGGGTTAAAGTACAACCTTCTTAGCATAAGTCAATTTTGTGACAATGGCTATGAAATAGTGTTTCAACCTACAAAGTGCATTGTGAGAATGTCCAACAATAGCAAAGTTTTCTTTTTTGCCAAAAGAGATAAGAACATCTATAGTGTGAACTTTGAGGACCTTAATGATTAAAATGTTGAATGCTTTGTCTCTTTAAATGATGAAAAGTGGTTGTGGAACAAAAATGTTGGTCATATGAATCTGAAAATTATTGAAAAACTATTAAAGCATGATCTTGTTAAACGCTTACCAAAAATCATATTTGAAAAAGATATGGTGTGTGGATTGTGAACACCCTATTTTGACCGGGCCATTTATTTTTTTTGAAAAAAATTGAAAAAAAAACAAAAAAATTAAAAAATTATGAAAATATAACAAAAATAAGAAATTAAAAAAATTGAAAAATTGAAAATAAAGTGGCCCAATTCTCAAATTAGGTGTCTAAGCCTAATTTGATTTTCTTTCCTATTCTTTGTGATAGCCCAATTTTTCTTGGTCCAAAATAAAGTATCCAGATTCAATTATCTAGATTCAAAGTATCCTTTTTAACATGCACTCTTATTTTTTATGGAAAGAAATAATTAGGGGTTAATTGATTGAGGGAATTGGATATTGTTTGAGAAAAGAAGGACTAATTGAAAGATTGATTGAATGGTGAAATTAAGGAGATTAGGTAAAATAAAAAGAGACATGTTGCTGCAAAGGAAGGTGGAGACAGTACAGAGAGAGAGAGAGAGCTTTTAGGGCAGTATTGGAAGGAAGAAAAAAAACTGTGAGGTAGGAAGCATTTTTTATTAAAAGGGGAAGACTTTTAGTTCTAAGACATGTAAGTGATCCATATATCCCTCTCTATGCAAGTATTTTTGGTTAATTTCAAATATGTTGATTTGAACATGTGAATGAGAAATTTTTGAATCTATCTTTATCAATTAATATGTTTATGTTAGTATTCATTTGTCTATGAATCATATATGAACATTCTCTCGTTTGTTTCCTTCTCTGAGTGCACTATAAATCAATGAAACTCCACAAAATTCCTCGGCAACCTAAATCAACACTGGACCGTGCCTCTACGAAGAAGCCCAAAGACGCAGGCCTATGAAGGAGCTTCACTCAAGCTCACTACATACAAGAAAAGCTTAGAAGAAGTTAGTTACAAGAGGGAGAATGAGTGGCCAAATGGCACACCCTTATTGGAGTACTCCATAACCACCTTATGATTGCCAATTACTATAAGAAATTCGCGATTTACCAGCAATCACATCTACTGCTAATTTCTCAAAATTCGTTGGAAATTTGAATTTCTAGTGGATTAGTGCTCCCCAAAAAAACACTTGATAGAAACAAAAGTCCTTTAGAAAATATCGGCAAATTTGGTCATCGAAAAAAAATGATGAAGTGTCAGAAGGCAACACTTTTCGGCAGAATATTCGCTAGAGATTTCTAGCTAATTTTCCCACTAGAAATTACTGGTGGATATTTTGCTGGAAAGGACCTTTTACTAGAATTTTTTTCATGCAAAAAATTCGCCAGAATCATTATATAAGTAACTCTGAGTAGTACTCATCTTTTGTCTTCCACTAATAGTGATGATGACTCTAATAATAACACTTTGAAGCGGTTGATATGATCAAAAGTTTGTGTACTAAAAACTGTTCCACCTCTCATGATGATGAGGACAAGAATAGGCAACGAGATATAAAAAAAAAGGAAGGAGAAAAACATTGATGATTATAATAATGAATTTACATGATTTTATGAAGTAATTTTTCTAGTGAACAAAAGCCCCCTGGTGGAGAAGCCAGAGAATTAGAAAGAAATAAAAAGCAAACAATTTTTTTTTATCAAGAATGATGACACTAATGAAAATGAAATTGTACCAGAGTATCATACAGAGGAACATGCGGATAATATTGTGTGCTCAACATTATTATAACTAAGATAGTTGAGGGGTAACCCTAAGACCATTACCCTTGTTAGTGGCATGGAAAGTATATGTATGCTTGTTGTTGTGTAACGATATCTAAAGAGTAGTAAAAAAATTTAATCTTAAGGGAATTTGGACGAAGGTGAAATTAGGATTTCATGAGTGATGATGATAACAAGTGAAAGCATATAAATATTTCTCTTATTACATGTAATACAATATGAACCCAAGGGAATACTTTCCATACTTAACAAATCAGTCTAGAAACTAGGAGTGTCAATATAAAAAAAATATTTTTCTTTTAAGCTCTTGAAACAATCATGCTTGTGTGTTTTAAATTTTTTTGTGTTGGTTTTTTTCTTGATAAATTGGGACACTAATCTTACTTGTTACAATTTGAGAAGCATAATTTTTTTTTAAAGCAATGTTCGTTGTAAAATATATTAATCGTCAGTATTGTCTTCAATTGTCAAATATACGAATTTTATTAACATTCTTACATATGTTCTTCCACATAATTCAATGATAGTCAAATCTTACAGAAGTCAACACATATGCATTCTCCAATATGAAGATCTGGGCCATACAACTTCTCTAATCCAAAGAAGTATCTAGATTGGAGAAGGCATATAGGTTGAATTATACGATGTGGCTATCATCAATCAAAAGGAAAAGTGCAAGAATGTTAATAAAATTCAAGTATTTAACTATTGAAGAAAAAAGATGATGATTGATGTATTTTGTTTGGAACGTTACATAGAAAAAAGAAAGTACTTCTCTAATATTTGCTAGCATTTCTATCCTAACTCACCAAGAGAGATCCAATACAAAAATATTTTAGCACAAACAAGAGAAATTTATCAAAGATCAAAGGAAATTTTACTTTTCCTAATATTGACACTCCCAGTTTTTGAACTTATTCATTAAACATGGATAACCTTCCATTGAGTTCTAATTGTATTACATATAATAAGAATAATACATTTACTCTACTTGTCATTACAATCACTATCAAAACCCTAATCCCTACTTCAGGAAAATACTCCTGAAATTAGTTTTCTCTCAATTACTCTCCAAAACTCGATAAACGAGTGCAAGGAGACACACTTTCGGTGTCACCATCAAGAGCAATAGTCTAGGCACTACCCACTCAACTTTCCCAATCCTAACAACGTTGAGTTCATGATTTTATTTGGTATATTCTTTCTACGAAACTCTTGTATGACGTCATTCTCGTTGTTGAAATCACTCTTTATATCAATTTCATCGAATTTCGTTTTCTATCTTATTCTCCATCTGTTCTACCATGCTACTTTTTTTCGTTAGAGAATCTACTTTAAAAAAACATACAAATTTATTTTTTTAATTCGCAATATTTTTCTTCTTCCTTTTCTTATATCATCTTGCCTAGTCTTCTCCTTATCATCATAAAAGGTAAAATCGTGTCATTACTTAAACTTTCTATCACATTTACCACATGATAGTCTTATCATTAGAGTCATCATCCTCACTACTAGTGGATGACAAAAGATAAGTTACTTGAGCAATCATATCCTAGACTACTCAAAGTCACTTAATCTATCAATGCAAAACTAATATTGTCTAACTTAAGGTTTAGAGTTTCCTAAATTAGTAGAGCATTAATTATTTCAATAATTCAAACACAACAACGTGTATGCAAATAAGTGTTAATAACACTAACATATATTACTATATTATGCAATTCATATCGATGTAACAGAAGGCTATTATATATTCGTTGTTTCTCTTAGCGAATTATCATAAAAGATAAGTAAAATAAAGAAACACTATCCTGTATGCAATTAAATTAAAATCTTCATTTTCTGTTATTTTAATTAGGTATTTTTAAGCCAAATGTAAAATTGTTGAAAATGACTTTATTAGGGTTTTTCTATAGTATTTTTTGGAGAATTGAAGTCACATTTTGAATTACAACTTGAAACTAACTCAAATGAAAGTGATTCTAAATTTTATTATGTACTCTTCATTTGGATTGTTTTAGTATATTTTAGAAGATAAGAGTTTCTAATTAACTCCTAATTTATTTGACATTTCTTGTTTTAAGCCAGTAAGTTTCTTGAAATTTATTATTCTCATGAAATTAATTAATCATTATTTATTTAATTAAATACATATAGCTCACTTTTTTTACTTTCTTTTATATTATATTATATTATACGTTATTAATTTATTAAAATTAATATTAATTAATAATTATTTTAATTTAATATATACATTATTAAATTAATTAAATTAAATAATTTGTTAACCTCTTCACTTAAACTTTTAAAATTTAATATTTCATATTTTGTATTACTATTTATCACAGCTTTTTTAATTTTAAAATCAGCACATTAGCATATAATTCTATATTATTATTTTAATAAATTAGCATTAATCTTATACAATATAAAATTATGAACCAAATCCTATAATAACATAGTAGAGAATTATTTATCATACCATCACATAAACACCAACAAATAACGATTAGTGTACCATACATATAAATATACACATAAATGAGATATATTCAAAATATAAACACCATATATATATATATATATATATATATATATATATATATATATATATATATATTTATAATCAAATACCAATTTCGTGTCATGCACCCACGTCTTCTATGCACTGTCCACACGTCCCATGCACCATCCACAGACGTCTCCTATCTTTTGGCTTGAGACTTGTTCTACAAAGGAACCAGACATGGTTATAGTTTCAACTTCTCTCCGTTCATCACCTTCTTAGACACATCGACCAAACCTAACGACTGGGTCGCATGGGCCATCAACCCCAATGGCACTGACATGGTCGGAGATCAGGCCCTCGTGGTCAGAGCTTAGGCCTTTGTAGTTTTGCCACTATAAACATGCTGAAGGATGCTGTGAGCTTGAACCTAGTTTAGAAGGTGGGGTCTTCTGTCATTACCGGTAGCTTGGACAAGCATGGTTTCTTCCATTGCTATGATAAAGAGTTGGTTAGAGGCGATTATGATTTTGTTAAGGACGCTCTTCAACGAAGAGGAGGGGGAGAGGAGAGAGAAGATGAGGGGAAGGAGAAAAGGGATGCTGGTGAAGGCTGTTTTTGCAATGGTTGGAAGCTAAGGAGGAAGCTGGTATCAGAGAGCAAATGCGAAGTGGAAAGGAAGTTGTTGTGCCCTTCTCTTATAAATTTTTTGGCGGATTAGTGGCTGCCGAAAATTTTTTTGATGATTTTTTTTAAGTTTCGACGATATAGCTACCAGAAACCTTGGAAAATAAAATTTTGGCAGATCGTTTCCAACGGATAATCCGCCGTAAAATGGTCGGGCTCCTCCTTAGAAGTTGGAGAAGTTTTCTAGCAGATTATATTAGTTGGAAAAACTTGAGAAAAGAAACAATACATTTTACTGGGAGATTATTCACAAAATGTAAAAAAAAATAGTGGCTATTTTTTTGTGGATTTGTTCACTGAATTTTTATTTATTTATTTTAAATCAACCTTTTGATTTCTAGTGAATTTTCAACCAAAAACTACTTGAATTACCAGCGGCCAAAAACCCGCTGAAAATTGCCATTGCTAAAGCCTGAATTTATTGTAGTGAATTAAGGGGTGATGTCATGCCATCCTCACCTAGATTCACCTGTATAAAAGGTTAGCATTATCCATAGAATGGGACTCTTGGAACGTTGATACCTCACAAGCTAGTATCTGTATGGCCTTTACCTAGAGCTTGGACGGAACATTGACATCGTCTGTGGGAATTTTCAATAAAATGTGATTTCCTACCTATTCTTCTTGCATTGAGCAAAGTAGATTTGCAGGTAGCATAATGTTTCCTGAGCTAACACATTTTTTATTTACATCATTCGGATCTATAGTTTTCTTTTCCCTTTTGCTTTGTTGTGCTTTGCTACTATTATGTTGTTGTTTTTTGGTGATTGTTAGTGGTAATTGCAATATCCCTTTCAAATTAAATTTCTATATATTTATTTCTTTAGTCCGTATTTTATTTGTCTTTTATATCAAGGGGACATAGGTGGAAATTAATTTTATAATTAAGGAAGGATGCATATGGAATAAAAAATTTAATTTTTGTGTACAAATTGAATGATTATTATACAATGGGTTCGAAGGCTTGACAATAGATTTTCTAGAACGTTGAAAATTGTGAGAAAGACTTATAAGATATGTTAAATGGAAATTTAGAAAAAAAAATTGAGAAACTAAAACCCTAAAACCCTAAATAATTATGCTAATGAGTTTGGTCAGCTCATATAACTAGATTGTTAACTTAGTTAGAGCAACTAAATCATCATGATTTAGTTAGGAAAAAAATAATAAAATATAAGAACCAATGAGAAGAAGGACATTTGGTTGGTTCCCCTTTGGTTAGAAACTTGAAGAAGAACCAGTTGGCTTACTTGTGATTAGTTATCATAATAAAATAATTATAAAATTAAGAGATAAAAGAAGAAGAAGAAGAGGAAGGAAGCTCTAGGAGGTTCGGCCAAAGATAGGGAGAAGGAGAAAAAAGAAGGAAAAAAGAGAAAAGCCAAGAACAAGAAGGATCCATAGTTTTTCAAGCTAGATTTCAAGGGAATCAAGTAGCTAGATTCAAGATCTTCAACTTTCATGCAAGTTCTTTCAAGAACAAGAGGTAGGAGAATTACACTTCTTTTATTTTCCTTGAGTTGTTCTTCTTATAGAAGTGTTTTACTATGACTAAGAAGCATGATTTTAATCCATATAAATTTTGTTGAGGCTTGTTTTGATGGATTCAAACTCTAGGTTAGTAAGACCATATTTTGTGTTCATAATGGTTTCATAAATTTCAATGGAGGTTTAGTGAGGATAAAAGTTGATGATGATTTAAAAAGTATAGAAATAGTTTTATATTTGAGAAGTTAAGATAAATTCGAATTGATTCAAGAAACAAGGTTCTTGATTTTACTAAATTGGAGATTTTGTCTAACATAGTATTTAAAATGAAATTGATAGTGGAGTTGGAAGGTAGAGGCCTAAATAAGACTAGATCTAAGTGAATAGTTCACTTAGTCTTTTTGAATAGAAATTGAAAATGTGTCATTCTAGATTATGCCATTTGAATAAGCTATGTGAATTTTTTCGAATAGAAACCGAAAATGTGTCATTTTAGATTATTCTATTTGAATAAGCTATATAGATCTTTTCAAATAGAAATTGAAAATGTGTCATTCTCTATGAAGCACAGACACGAACACGGACATAGACACGGAGACACACCAAATTCAAAAAATTGTAGGACACGTCATATATATATATATATATATATATATATATATGTATATATATATATATATATATATATATATATATATATATATATATATATATAATTGCAAAGTTTAAGAAAAAAATTCATAATTCATTAACATCATTTTTATAAGCTTAAAGATTTACTATATCTTAATATATGTCATATGTGTCAATATTTGCTACCTAGTAAGCCCATCCTAAAAAATATGGAGCATAATTTCTATGGAAATATTCTAAAAAATCTCCTAAACTAACTTCTCCTAATAGAACTAACCATGTACAAGTACATGTGCATAAAAAAAAATTAACTAAAGCGTTATTGGTGTGAGGCAAACTTCAGTGATGATGAAGTGGATGACTTAGTACGAGCAGAGGTAGAAGAAGCATATGAAAATAGCAGTGTGTGAAAAGATAAAATTTAAAAATATAATAATGGCGTGTGAAAAGATAAAACTTAAAATACTGGTATATGAAAATAGTGGCTTAGGATACCAGTCATGTGATTATACTTAGGTGGGTTATGGGCTTACTAATTGAACGTTAGTTATGAAATTTAAAAAAATATATTAATGAGTCGTGTCCAAGCCATGTCTTAGACATGTTCAAGCGTGTCCAAGACGTATCTAAGCATATCTGAGATGTGTCCAAACTAAAAAAAATAATCTTTTTAATCAGATACATTTGGACATGTAGGACATGTGTGTCGTATGAGTGTTTCCATGTGTCTGACACAGACACATGTCTGACACGCGAACATGCCTAAAAAATGGCATGTCCGTGCTTCATAGGTCATTCTAGATTATGCCATTTGAATAAGCTGTATAAGTCTTTTCAAATAGAATAAAAAACATGTCATCTTGGAGTATGTCATTTGAATAAGCTCTCTAAGTCTTTTCAAATAGAATCGAAAACATGTCATTCTGGAGTATGTTATTCGAATAAGTTCTCTAAGTCTTTTCGAATAGAATCGAAATAATGTCATTTTGGCTTATGCCATTCGAATAATTCACTTAGTCAATTCAAATAGAATAAAAAAAATGTCATTCTGGATTATGTTAATGTCATAAGTTATGATCGATGAGAATAATCAAGGAAAATAATTTGTGATAAAATGATTTATTTTGAAATGGTTTATGATTTATAATGAAAAAGATCTATGATGGAAATGATATGATCTATGATGAAAATGATATGATTTATGATCAAATGATATGATCTATGGTGAAGATGAAATAGTTTAAACATTAAAAGGAAGTCTTATATGAGTCACTTTAATGAGTTCCATATTTTCCCTCCAAGAGCATGTGGAATGACCACCTTTATTGGGTTCCTTGATTGGAATGACCACGATGTTAGGGGATGCCCTAGAAAGTTCGAGATCTCGATTATGTTATGTTATGTTATTGGCCATGTAAGCAAAAGATTAAGAATTGTTATAATGTTTTAGTAAATGGTGTTATCTAGTATGTGATTTATTAAAAAAAATAATAAACGAAGTACATAATATTCTATAAGTAATATTAAAATATAACAAAATTGCTGGTAGGATGTTACATTATGGTATTAGAGCAATAGTCTAAAGGTGTGCCTATGTAAGTAGAATTAGTATGGTCTAGACCTAATTTGATATACATCTCCTAGAAAATTTAATAGTTGATATGCATAGTATTATGTGCATATCCTTCTTAATGTTGTGTGATTTATTCCTAGCCACAAGTATAGTATTATTGAGATTGATCACCTCAATAATTATCTGTCTTTGTGTGCAAGGATAGTATGGTACCACCTGACAGAACAGGAATGGGAACACTTCTGCAGAAGAAATGAATGCTCCTAATACTCCTAATGAAGGAGTATGGAATACTCTGGGGGCAAATGACTAATACTATTAGGGACCAAGCAACAACTACAAATAGAATCCTACAGCATTTGCAGAATAATCTCAATGGAAATAACAATAATAATAATTCTGGGAATATAAATGAGGAACTAAGGGAAGAAAATAATCATGTAGGAAATCAACGATTTCAAGGCCTTGTTGAATTTCAGAAGGCTAAGCTACCAACATTTCGGGGGGAACATGATCAGATTGTAGTTGAAGCATGGATTGAGAAATTGGAAAAGATATTTGTTGTAATAGATTGTACTAATGCCCTGAAGGTAACATATGCTATTTATATGTTAGAAGGGAAGGAAATAAAGTTTGAGTCTAGATTGAGGCCTAAAGTACAGAATGCAGTGGCTGCTCTAGAAATTAGAAGTTATTATGTGTTAGTTAATAAATTCATAATAGTGGAGCAAACTCAGTTGAAAATGAATGATGAGAGGAGAAAAATAAACTTTTTAAAAAGAATGGTGGAAAATGAGAGGCAAAAAGGGAATAATACCCGATTTAAGCCCAATTGGAGGAAAACAAATACTAGATAGTAATAAGATGCAAACATGCCCTAAATGTAACAAAGTCCATGGCAACAAACCTTGTTTGTAGGGGACTGGAAGTTGTTTCAATTTTGGACAACAAGGCCATTTAGTCAAAGATTGCCCTAAGCTTAGTACTTAGAATTTTGTGTCAATGCCAAAAACCATGGGACGTGTTTTTACTGTAACTGCAAAAGAAGCTGAATAGTCTCCAAATCTGATACAGCATAAGTGTTTAATTCAAAATCATCTCTTAACTGCACTATTTGATTTAGGAGCTACACATTCATTTGTGTCCCTTAATTGCATAAAAAATTTAAAATCGTCTGTTTCTTTGTTACCATATGATCTACTTGTTTCCACCCCTACAGAAGGGAAAGTTGTAACTTGTTAAGTTTGTTTGCAATGTCCTATTTATGTACAAAATAAATTGTCAGTGATTGATCTTATTTGTTTGCATATGAAGGATATTGATGTTATATTTGGAATGGACTAGATGTCTCAAAATCAGGTTGTTCTCAATTGTTCTGAGAAATTTGTGAATTTTGTTGAAACTTCTATGTTTAAATCTGTTAAGGATGAGTCTATTTATTACTCTACCATTCAAGTTAGGAAATATTTAAAAGAAGGTGCACAAGCATATGTTCTCTTATTTTCCTTAAATTCAAAGGAACATAAAAAATTAGAAACTATCCCTATAGTGAGAGAGTTTCCAAAAGTATTTCCCTCAGAAATAAATTATTTACCTCCAGAAAGGGAAATTTATTTCTCTATTAATTTGATACCAGGAATAGACCCTATCTCAATGGCACCCTATAGAATGTCCCTATTAGAGTTAAGTGAACTTAAGAAGTAAATAGAGGAACTCTTAGCTAAGAAATTTATCTGGCCTAGTGTGTCACATTAGGGAGCCCTTGTGCTCTTTGTGAATAAGAAGGATGGAAGTTTACGATTGTGTGTAGATTATAGAGAATTGAACAAAGTGACCATTAAAAACAAATACCCACTTCCAAGAATTGGTGATCTGTTGGATCAACTTAGGGGAGTCTCAATGTTCTCTAAGATAGATTTGAGATCAAGATACCATCAAATTAGATTTAAGCTAGAAGATATTCCTAAAATTACTTTCAGAATTAGATATAGACATTATAAATATTTAGTTATGCCTTTTAGACTGACCGATGCCTTAGCTGTATTCATTGATTACATGAAACACATTTTTCAACCTTACTTGGACTAATTTGTGGTTGTTTTTATAAATGATATTCTCATATATTAAAAAACAATAGAAGAACATGAACAACATCTTAGATAGGTCCTTCAAATTCTACAAGAGAAACTGTTGTTTGCTAAATTAGAAAAATGCGAATTATGACTTAAAGAAGTAAGATTTTTAAGGCATGTCATATCACAAAAAAAGGTCTCAATTGATCCTAATAAAGTGGAAGTAGTAATGCAATAGGAGAAACCAATAACCATCCTTGAAATCAGGAGTTTTCTAGGATTAGTAAGATATAGAAGATTCATGAAGGGGTTTTCTCAATTGGTGTTACCTTTGACCATATTAACTAGGAAGGAAAAGCCTTTTGAGTGGACTAATGAGTGTGAAAATTGCTTTCAGGAATTAAAAGTCAGGTTAACTACAACTCCTGTATTCATTGTCCCTTATCCTAAAGAAAAATTCACAGTGTATAGTGATGCGTCCTAGAAAGGTCTTGGACGTGTTTTGATGCAACATGAGGGAGTAGTGGCTTGTGCTTCAAGACAATTAAGACCACATGAGGAAAACTACCTAACCCATGATTTACAATTAGCACCAATGGTATTTGCATTGAAAATATGGAGGCATTACCTATATAGAGTTAGATTTGAAGTGTACAGTGATCATAAAAGTTTGAAATATTTCTTCGATAAAAAAAAGCTTAACATGAGACAAAGAAAATGGGTAGAATTCCTAAAAGATTATGATTTTCAATTGAAATATCACCAATGAAAAGCCAATGTGGTTGCTGATGCACTTAGCAAAAAGTCACTACATCTGTCTTACTTGATGGTTCAAGAATTAAAGTTAGTAGAGCAATTTTGAGAATTGAATCTCTCAATAACTTTACAACCTAAAATTTTGTGCGTGAGTCAAATAGAAATTGTCAGTGAAATTAAATCACAAGTTAGATAAAAACAAAACATTGATCAATTTCTACAAATGATAAAAGACTAGGTTGCTAACGGAAAACAAAAAGAATTTCAAGTAACAAATGATGGGACTGTGATGTATAGGGACACATTATGTATTCTAGATGATAGAGGATTGAAAAATCAAATGCTAGAAGAAGGTTATTGTAGTAATTATACTATTCATTCAGGAACCACCAAAATGTATCAAGATCTTATGAAAATTTTCTGATGGCCTAAGATGAAAGCAAAATTGCAAGATTTGTAGTTAGGTGTTTAACATGTCAAAAGGTTAAAATAGAACATCAAAAACAAGTTGGTTTGCTACAAGCATTAGAGATTCCTAAATGGAAATAAGATAGCGTAGCAATGGATTTTGTGATGGGATTTCCATGAACTTCTTTAGGGCATGATGCTATTTGGGTAATTGTGGATAAATTAATTAAGACAACCCACTTCTTGGCAATCAAAGCTACCAATTCATTAGATAAGTTGGTTTAATTGTACATGTATGAGATTGTTAGATTACATGATATTCCTTCCAATATCATATCAGACAGAGACTTTAGATTTACTTTTAGATTTTAGGGAACATTATAGCAGACATTAGGCACTAAACTTTGTTTTAGTATAGCCTACCATCCTCAAACAGATGGGCAAACTGAAAGGACCATTTAAACACTAGAGGATATGCTTAAAGCTTATGTCTTGGAACAAACAAGAAGTTGGGATCACTATTTGCCATTAATAGAGTTTGCATATAATAATAATCATTATTCTAGTATTGGAATGACACGTTATGAAGCTCTATATGGTAGAAAGTGTAGATCACCACTATGATGGTATGAAGTGGGAGAGAAAAATTTATTAGGACCAGACATAGTGTAGCAAACTTAAGAGAAAATAAAATTCAACAAGGATAAATTGTTTACTGCTCATAGTAGGTAGAAAAGTTATATTGATAAGAGAAGAAAACTTGTAGAATTTTAGGAAGGAGAACATGTATTTTTGAACATTTCTCCTACAAATGGAAATAATAAAGCACTTAGATCCAAGAATCTGAGTCCTCAATTTCTAGGTTTATTTCAAATTCTCAAGAAAGTAGGATCCATAGCGTATCGAATAGCTCCACCACCCTATTTATCAAATCTTCATGATGTCTTTCATGTCTCTCAGCTCAAAAAATATTGTCCTAATTCTTCTCATATTCTATCTAATGAACTAGTACAATTGAGAAAAGATTTAACTTAATCTATTAGACCTGTACAGATTCTGGACACTTCTAACAAGCAGTTACGAGGAAAAACAATTGCTTTGGTTAAAGTATTGTGGGAAGGATTAACACCAGAAGAAACTACTTGGGAAAAGACTAGATAAAAGCAAAGAAATTATCCAGAATTATTTCCAATAGGTAAATTTTGAGGGCAAAACTTTTTTAAAGGGAGGGAGAAATATAATATCCTTTCCATATTAAATTTTTATATATTTAATTCAATTGGTCAACATTTTATTTGAGTTTTATTTCAAGGGGACATAGGTGAAAATTAATTTTATGAGTAAGGAGGGACGTACATAGAATAAAATTTTTTGCATTCAAATTGAATGATTCTCATACAATGGGTTTGAAGGATTGACAGAAGATTTCTTAGAATGCTGGAAATTGTGGAAAATACTTATAAGATATGTTAAATGAAAATTTAGAAAAAAAATGAGAAACTAAAACCCTAAAATCCTAAATAATTATGCTAATGTGTTTGGTTAGTTCATGTAAATCGATTGTTAACTTAGTTAGGTTAGTTTAGTTAGAGTAACTAAACCATCATGATTTAGTTAGGAAAAAAATAATAAAATATAAGAACCAATGAAAAGAAGGACATTTGGTTGGCATAATAAAATAATGATAAAATTAAGAGAGAAAAGAAGAAGAAGAAGAGGTAGGAAGCTCTAGGAGTTTCGTCCAAAGCAAGGGAGAAGGAGAAAAAAAGAAGGAAAAAAAAAGCCAAGAATAAGAAGGATTCATAGTTTTACAAGCTAGACTTCAAGGGAATTATTGTGAATTTTCCGCAAGCGCACGGGTCGTACAAATAGTAAAATAAGATCGTTCCCACGAGGATCGATTAATAACTCGTACGGCTATTTTGATTATTTAAGCGAATGAAATAGATAGCAAAGGTTCAAATAAAATCAATATGAAGAACAAAATAATAAAGTAGACAATTGAAACTAGAAAAGATGAGATTCAACAGTGATTAAAAAGTCTAGGACTCGGAATCCACTACACTACCCCCTACGATAAATTGTAATTCTATCTTTGTTAATGTTCAATTATGTTCTTGAAGGCGATTTGTCCTAAATTATTTAAAGCCCAATTTCTTGGCACTAAAAACGTGCTAAAACTTCACTAACCCCATTCACATGGCAATTAATCCAAGTTCCAACCCATTAAGATTTATGACAATCGTTTTACCCTTGAAGGATTTAAGCCTATGTCTAGGTCTCAATTCCTAAGTTCAATTCTTGGATTATCAAGCAATTAGATTTCATCTTTCGATCCTTCACTTAAAGTCTAAGATCATGCAAATATGGCGCGCAACATATCACAAGCATTAAGCATACGAAGAATGAATCAAGAACAATAATTGCATTAACAAAGAATCAAATTAACAATTCATAATAGGGAAATAGAGAGTTTCATCCTAATTCTAAAAAAAAGGGTTTAGTCGCTCATGACCATCGTAACATGAATAAGAACAAGGATTAAAGAAACAACGATGATTGATAAACAAGAAAGAAAAGATGGGAAGGTGGAGATGGAGAAAAGAACTCCAATGGTTAATCTTCAAGGAGTCTTGGTCTTGCCTTCAAAGCCTTCGCTTTTGAATCCTTACGCTTCCCCCCTCAAAACCTGTCGTCACACAAGTCTCTAGCCAAAAGTCCCTTTAGGGTTGGTGTTTTTGCCCAATTTATAACAATTTGGGGCCAAAATTTCCCTTTTTTTCACATTTGGAGGACTCACACGACTCTGTCTCCCTTTGACAGGGCCGTGTCCTTTGAAAACTGCGTAATTGGACTTAAAGTGAGACACGATCATGTCACCTTGAGACACAGCCGTGTCTAAAAGTCAGAAGCTTCATGAGGTTAAGACAGGGTCGTGTTTGGTGCCAGAATTGCGTAACTTCAACGTTGGGGGGAGACATGGCCGTGTGACCAAGAGACACGACTGTGTGACTAAGAGACACGACCGCGTCTCCTAGTCAAAAGCTTTCCTCAAGTTAGACAAGGTCGTGTCTAACTCCCAAATTGCTTCTGAGTTGACACAGGGTCTTGTCTAAGCCAAAATTACCATCTTTTGCTATGAAAATGAAATATCTTCCTCTGCTTTCACTTTAAATGCGTTAAATCTCTCTTATTCTGCAGAAACAAAGATAATTCATAAAAATCCATTTAAAATCCATCAATAATCACAATCAAATCATCATAAATCATCTACTTTATGGCTATAAAATACAGACTTATCAAATTTCTCCACACTTGAACATTGCTTGTCCTCAAGCAAAGAGTATGAATCAAAATCAAGATTAAACTGAACATCAAGAAACAAGAGTCAAGGGATATTCTAAAGTTAAAAAATTTAATGAATGCTTCACAATCAAATCCAATCAAACAAGAAAGTCTAGCACTTAATACAATTAGAAGCTTGAGTCTAGCTTGCACCTTTTCTCTCTACCAAACAGTTGAGGTCACTCATCTCTCCATCTCTCAAGTATTTAAGGGCACAGAGATCACTCAATTTTTTTTTAACAAATGCATGACCATAAGCTTGATTATCAATCTCATCTCCATTTTCAAGTTCACAAACACAACATGAATCAAAAGGACTTCCATTGGTTGTAATGAAGTTAAGGGTTCAGTAAATGGTAGGATAAGAAAATGAATAAAGGTAAAGAATGTTTAAGAATAAAGTGACATCAAGTAGAATCAGGTTGAAAAGATTTAATAGAGCATAATGCACAAGGTAATTCTCACTTTCAACCAGATTTTTCTCACAATTCTTCACCAACAATCCTTTTATTTCCTTTTTTTCCTTTTCATCATTTCAAATTTTTTTATATTTATTCATTCAACCCTTGAGGATGAAAACAATCTTTTTATGACTTCTCAATTACCGCATTAGCTACTCAGAAGAAATTCAACCTGATTAATCAATAAGGTATCTAAGAAAAACCAATTTCAGGCTCAAATGGGGCAACTAAGGGATCATTTGTTAATGCAACTCTGGAAGTCATGAAAGAATTAATCCTAAGTGCCTCAATCATGTTCAAGTATGTATGTGAATCAATAAAATCTCAACAAGATATCAAAGCAAGTTCTAGCACACATAAGTCAAGAGAAAATTCACTCTAGAAGAAAAATAGGACTTTGTGTTAGCCATGGCAACCATCACCCAAGAGGGGGGTGAATTGGGTGATTAAAAATTTTTAAAACACCTTTGAGAAAGTAAGCATTTTGAATCACTCAAGTAATAAATGCAGCGGAACATACACAACAAAGGTACAACTATTATAGATTACTCAAATACAACTTGAGATATATGATGAATTAAGCAAATAAGCTAAATATCAAGTTCATAGAATCAAATCACCAAGATGACAAGATATGCAATAGATAAATATACTACACTAAATACTGAAATTAAAGAGTGTAGGGAAGAGAGAATCAAACTCAAGAATTTATCCTGGTTTAGCCACCAACCACTTGTGGCCTACATCTAGTCCCCAAGCTTAACTTGAGATTTTCTTCACTATCTCCTAGACTTCACATGTGCTAGGAAAACCTTTGTACAAACAAGAGCACTCCTCACACCTTGGGATACCTCACCCTTGTGCTAGAGCCTCCAATTCTTCAAGCTTCACAGGTGCTTGATGACCTTTATAATCAAGAGCACTCACAACACCTTTGGGATACCTCACCCTTTATGTTTTAGTCTCATTACAAGCGATACCTCACCCTTTTCTCTCTTGAGGGATACCTCACCTTCTTACAATGATTTCAAGGTGAATAGAAAGAATAGAAACTCTCACAAGAGTAGATATACAACTTGAAGAATAAAGTATGGATGATAGAAAACTCTCTCAAGAGTTGATAATACAAATTGAAGAACAAAGGAATAGAAGGATTTTATAATAAAGAGCTCAAAATATAATTTTGGTGATTCAAGGATCAAATCAAGTGTTTAAGAGGTGTATAAGCTTCATACAACACTTATATATAGAGCCTAAGTGATAAAATAGTCGTTGGTAGTATTTAGAAATTTATTTTTTATGAAAACAAGCCATTTATAGTCGTTGGGAATGTTTCTGGGCACTTGGTAATCGATTACACACTTCTGGTAATCGATTACATGGCTTCTATCAATGTTGTAATCAATTACAACATTTCTGGTTTTGAAAGCTGACTTTAAAAGGTCATAACTTCTTCATTTCTTATCTGATTAAAGTGAATGACCACTCATTAGAAAGATCTTTGACTCTATTTTCAAATGAAATAAGTTTTAGGACAAAACTCAAAGTATTTTGAAAGATATGATCAAAAGAGTAATCAAAGGTTAGCTTTTCAAAACTCAAACTTGACTGTTTTTGAAAACTGACTTTAAATGGTTATAACTTCTTCATTTCTTATCCGTTTAAAGCAAATGACCACTCATTGGAAAGATATTTGAGTCTATTTTCATATGCAATAAGTTTTACAATAAAACTCAAAGTATTTTGAAAGTTATGATCAAAATAGTAACTAAATATTAGTTTTGCAAAACACAAACTTGGCTATTTTTCAAAGGTGTGAACTACCACCAAGATTAACTTTCCAAAAACAGTTTGTTAGGTATGTAAGAACCATTTTTAAAGACTTAAAAACATATTTGAGATCTTTTCTTATAAAACCTCTATTTTTACATAGGAGAAAACCTAAAAGAAAAATATACTAATTCTAGTCCTTAGGCTTTTTGATGTAATCCAAGCTTCCATAAATTTCTTCTCTTCAAATATTATAAATTCCTTGGAACATCTTTATCATTCTCATTCTTCTTGAGTTGAGCATAATTGTGATCTTTTGCTTTCTAGTTGCAATGCTCACTCTTGGTACTACGACTATCTTAAATATTGCTCACTTAAACAAGCATAGTTAGTCCAAATTCATAACTGAATATCTTAATATGCATGATTCATAAATTGTTGGGAATTTGCGGATCAAAGTCTCGCAGCGGAATAACAGAATTCCCTCACAGGATCCATGCGAAAAATCCATAATCCGAGGTTTTAAAATTTTACCTCTTGAAGCGTGACAGACACAAGCGAGGTGAATCACCAACACCGTAATAGCGACGATGTTTCTGCGGTATCCACACGAATGTACTTGCAAAAGGAGTCACGCCTCTGTTTCGTAGTGCTAGCTGCGAAGAGAGGAGAAGAAGACCTCACTATCTCTCACTCACTTTCTGTAGGTGCGGCTAGGGTTGTGATGTAACCTAGTAGCATCCCCCCTTAGCAGTACTATTTATAATAGTGGCCGCCTTAAGTGAGTGTGAGCAAAGTAGCAAGGTAAATGGTGCAACCCTAAACCCATCCGTCATGAGTTAGGCCCACAATTGAATCCGAGTCCAACTTGGATTCGATTACTCCAATTTAATGTTCTAAGTGTGCGACCTGCAAGTTCTCATGACGTTGGTAGTAATATTAAAATCTCATTTTAATATTACAAACAATGTGAGCGGTATCTAGCAACACATCATCGCTACCCAAGTAATGAGAATGTCGGTGATTTGACATAACCTATCCGTGACCAATGTTTCCGTGTAGTTTAGTCCCTTTGTCAGATATCCAAATTGAACACAAGGCATGGAACGTGTCACCCTTGTTTAGTTCAATCTTCGGTTTCTGATTCAGAGTAGACATAGTAATGACAAATGAGATCAATATCTCATATTGACTCATTTGAGCATGGCCATGCATTTCATAGTCTCACTCAATCGGGGGGCCAGAAAGATATCACTCTGTTATGTAGGAGGGACAAATCCCATCTAGGTCACTCACATCCCTCCACATGTATAAGTATGTCTAATAACCAACTTTATAATCATCTTGTTACGGATAACGTTTGATGGCATTAAAACACACAACTCCTCATGTAGGAATCGTAGTGATTTTGGTCAAAGGACCACATACACCATTATCACTATGAGAATTGCTTATGACACTCACGTAACGATCCACGTAGCGTTCTCATGGCGGGTCCGTCCAATACATCATTACTCTAATATGTATCTATGTGTAGACTTGATATCTCATATCCATGACCCGTGAGATGTGGTCATCAGTCTACGCACATACTAGTCTCAAAGCATTATTGTTGTCCTAATTAACAATAATACTTGACTAGGGACATTTAAGAATAGTGTTTTATCCAATAGGATCTCACGATCAAGTCATCCACTTGATGTCCTATGGTATCAAATTTACTATTCTAAGGACTTTATCATGTTTACCAAAAAAAAGAACATAATAAATGAAATGCCTCATATAAAATAGCATAATATAATGTATGTAAATACAAACAAAACGTATTGGCCACTAGGGCATACACCAACAATCTCCCACTTGCACTAGAGCCAATCAGGCATATTTCTAATGCCTAAAGACCTAGTGTGACCCTCATGCTTCTGTTGTGCAAGAGGCTTCGTCAAGTGGATCAAGCAATGTTATCATCATCTGTTGGTACTCTGCATATCTTCACATCTCCTCTATTAATGATTTCTCGAATGAGATGGAAGCGCCTAAGTATATGTTTGGATCGGCTGGTGTGATCTCGGGCTCCTTAGCTTGTGCAATGGCTCCATTATTATCACAATAGAGGTCCATTTGGGTCCACAATGCTAGGAACTACACCAAGCTCAATAATGAACTTTCTAATCCAAACGGCCTCCTTTCTTTGCATTGGAGGCGACAATATACTCGGCCTACGTGGTAGAATCGCGATTGTCTCCTGCTTTGAACTCTTCCGACTCACGGCCCCACCATTCGGGCAATAAACAAAACCCGATTGCGATCCGGAGTCGTCCTTATCGGTTTGGAAGCTAGCATCGGTGTAACCCTTTACTACTAGTTCCTCTTCGGCTCCATATACCAAAAACGAATCCTTAGTTCTTCTCAAGTACTTAAGGATGTTTTTGACAAAGACACTCCGGTGACTCTCTCAAGGGATCGACTGGTACCTACTCGTCATGCTCAAAGCATACGAGATGTCTGGTCGAGTACATAACATGGCATACATGATAGATCCAATTGCAGATGCATATGAAATCTTACTCATGCGATCTCTCTCATCCTGGGTAGAAGGGAATTGAGCCTTAGATTGGCTTACACCAGGTGACATAGGTAAGTGTCCTTTCTTGGATTCATGCACGCTAAATCGTCTTAACACTTTGTCTATGTATGTACTCTGACTTAGACCAAGCAATCTCTGACCTATCTCTATAGATCCCGATACCTAATACATAGGTGGCTTCGCCTAAGTCCTTCATAGAAAAGCACTTCCCTAACCAAGTCTTTACTTGACCGTAGGGTAGGGATGTCATTTCCAATTAGTAGTATGTCATCTACATACAATACTAGAAAGACAATGTGCTCCCACTAACCTTCTTGTAGACACAAGATTCTTCTTCATTTTTGATGAAACCAAACTGTTTGATTGTATCATCAAAACGAAGATTCCAACTTTTAGGAAGCTTACTTCAATCCATAAATAGATCGTTGCAACTTGCATACCTTTGTAGCATCTGTGGAGTGGCAAAACCCTCGGGTTGTGTCATGTACACATCCTCGAGAAGATTTCCATTAAGGAAAGCGTTTTGACATCCATTTGCAGATTTCATAATCATGGTATCTTTGCAATAGCAAGCAAGATTCGAAGCATTTAAGCATCGCAACCGGGGAAAAAGTCTCATCATAGTCTACACCATGAATTTGCTTGAAACCTTTAGCCACCAATCGCGCCTTAAAGGTATGCACATTACCATCCATGTCGGTTTTCTTCTTAAAAACCCACTTGCACCCAATGGGTTTTATCCCTTGGTGGGTCAACCAAGGTCCATACCTGGTTGGTATACATGGATTCCATTTCGATCTCATGGCCTCAAGCCATTTTTCGATCGGGCCAATAATGGCTTCTGGTAAGTCACAGGCTCATCTTGATCCATGAGTAATACGTCACCTTGTTGAGTCATGAGAAATCCATATCTCTCGGTTGACGACGTATCTGTTGTTAGACCTACGCGGGTCTTGTGCTACTAGAAGCAGATTGTGGTTCCACAACGACTTGTGGAGGCTGCTCTATTTCCACCATTGGTTTTTGCTACTTTGTGAACTTTGAATTTCTTCAAGTTCTACTTTCCTCCCAACGATTCCTTTGGAGATAAACTCCTTTTCTAGGAATAAGCAGTCCGTGCGACAAACACTTTGCCCTCGTAGGATTATAGAAATAGTATCCCTTGGTTTCCTTAGGATACCCCACAAAGAAGCATTTATTTGATTTTGGGCCAAGCTTGTCAGAAACTTGACGTTTCACATAAGCTTCGCAACCCCAAATCTTCATAAAAGACATACTTGGGTCGTCTCCCAGTCCACATCTCATATGGTGTCTGTTGAACCGTCTTAGATGGAACACGGTTAAGTGTGAAAGCTCTTTGTTAACGAGCATGTCCCCGGAAGGAGCCTGGAAGGTCTGCATGACTCATCATAGATCGGACCATGTCCAACAAGGTCCGGTTCCTCCTTTCGAAACACCATTCCATTGTGGTGTTCCAGAGGAGTGAGTTGAGATATTATCCCACACTCTTTAGATGATCATCAAGCGTTGGCTTAAGTATTCACCTCCTCGATCCGATCGAAGGATTTTAATACTCTTGCCAAGTTGGTTTTGTACTTCATTCTTGAACTCTTTGAACTTTTCAAAGGATTCGATTTGTGCTTCATAAGATATACAAATCCATATCTACTGAAATCATCGGTAAATGTAATGAAGTATTGAAAACCCTCTAGCTAGTGTGTTTAGTGGCCCACATACATCACTATGTATGAGGCCCAAAAGATCACTAGCCCTTTCACCTTGTCCAGTGAATGGGGCCTTAGTCATCTTTCCCAATAAACAAGATTCACATGTCTCATATGATTCGTAATCAAACGAGTCCAAGAATCCATCTTTATGGAGTTTGGAAATGCGTTTCTCATTTATATGGCCCAAACGACAATGCAGAGATAAGTGGGTTCATATCATTTGACTTGAACCTCTTTGTATTTACGTTATAAATGGGCGTTTCGAGATCAAGGACATAAAGTCCATTACTCAAATGTGCACTACCATAGAAAATATCATTCAAATAAAGAGAACAACTTTTGTTCTTAATTATAAAAGTAAAACCCTTCTTGTCCAAACAAGAAACAGAAATGATATTCCTGCTAATAGCAAGCACAAAATAACAATTATCCAATTCAATTACAAGCCCAGTTGGCAAAGCTAATAAATAAGTCCCTACGGCTAGTGCAGCAACCTTTGCTCCATTTCCCACTCGTAGGTCGACTTCGCCCTTAGTCAATGGTCTACTGCTCTTTAGATCCTGCACATTTACACAAATGTGAGATCCACATCCAGTATCTAATACCCATGATGCAGAAGTAGATAAATTGACTTCTATAACAAAAATACTTGAAGTGGAAGTCTCACTTCCCTTCTTCTTCTTGAGCTCCTCTAGGTACTTGGCACAGTTCCTCTTCCAATGTCCGGTCTGACCGCAGTGGAAGCATGTACCTTCCTTAGCCACTCCACCCACTGGTTTCAAGCCAGAAGTACTAGGCTTGGACTTTTCCTTGCCCTTACCCTTCCACTTGTCCTGGGGCTTTTTCTGTTGTTTCTTGCCCTTATTCTTATGGACCATCATTATGGCCTTTCCTTTGCCTTTGTTTATACGCTCAATAGTTCTCAACATGCTTAGCAGCTCTGGTAGTGATTTGTCAATTTCATTCATGTTGTAGTTCATGACAAATTGACTAAAACTCTCCAAGCAACGATTGCAGGACTAAGTCAGTGGCTAACTCTTGGCCCATAGGAAAACCGAGTCTCTCAAGGTTTTCAATGTACCCAATCATCTTGAGTACATGAGCACCAACAGGCTTCCTTCTACCAGCTTGCACTGAAAAGTGCTTTGGAGACCTCATATCTCTCATGTCTAGCCCGCTCTTGATAGAGCTTTTTGAGGTGTACGATCATATCGTAGGCTTCCATGTTCTCGTGTTGCTTTTGGAGCTCGAGTTCATGGTGGCTAGCATTAGACATCCAATGTCCAAGGCATCATCTTGATGCTTCTTATAAGCATCTCTTTTCACTCTAGGGGCATTAGCAAGCAGTGGTTCAAGAATAGGTTGTTCTAAAACATACAACTTTTTCTCTTGCTTGAGGACAATCCTCAAGTTCTGTACTGATCTAGGAAATTTGTCCAGACAACTTGTCCTTCTCAAGGACCGATCGCAATGATAAGTTACTTGATGTGTTTGTTGCCATGGTAATCTATCAACGAAATATGCAAAATATAAGTATTATGCTATAAACATATTTAACAAGGTCTTTTAATTAAATACGTCTCCCACTATTTTATTCAAATCAATGACCCTCAGCATTGACTTGGAAAATCCCATTGGAAGATTTCCTAGTGGGCCAAGATCCATATTTCACCTAGTTTTGAGTTAGCTTTGGCTGATCGCCCAAAATTCGAGTTATTTAGGTAGGAAACTCTTTCCAATTACATCACATGCAACTCTTGGATAGTTGGGTGAATAACACTTATTCTAATCCATCTAATGGACTAAAGCCCAACTTCATGCCTCTAAGCCTTCAATCCTATTGAAATGGCCTAGTTAAGTCAAACCCAATGGTTGACAATTGGATATTACTATTATCCTATCGCATCTTACTAATATAGATAAAGGCACCCCTGCTTTGGCAGACCTACACTTGATCGATATTAGTCTTGACGAGTGCCACGCATTGGAAGGCATCACATAATGACTTAATATTTTCTTTGAGGGAATTTTATTATTATTAGATCTCACCATTTATTAAACTTGTTAATCATACCATAAACATTATCCATGCATCTCATACATATAAAGCATATAATAAATGTGACATGGTTATGGCCTCTAAGAGAGTAACATTAATAAATGTGGGAGGCTTCACCAAGCGTCTCCCACCAACGTTCTCACTTGATGTCGTCTCCTTGTCTCCACATGAAGATTACATTATAGAAACCTCTTTTACATTCGAGGGGAGTTAGATGAGAAGAGAATGTACAATCAGAATGTAGAGAGAAAGGCACGACACGCAGGTCGTATTTAAAATAACCAAAATAACATAAAATAAAGACTAAGGCCATAACCATGCACCATGCATCTCTAATAATACATAAACACAAAGCAATAACACATTATTATTTTGTGAATTATAAAAAATAGTTTTGAATATAGCACTTTCGAATATCACACACCACGAAACGGGGTTCGGGGCAGCGCCCCGACGGGGGTCCCATCTGTCATGAGTTAGGCCCACATCTTGTTACAGATAACGTTTGATGGCATTAAAACACACAACTCCTCATGTAGGAATCGTAGTGATTTTAGGTCAAAGGACCACATACACCATTATCACTATGAGAATTGCTTATGACACTCACGTAACGATCCACGTAGCGTTCTCATGGCGGGTCTGTCCAATACATCATTACTCTAATATGTATCTATGTGTAGACTTGATATCTCATATCCATGACCCGTGAGATGTGGTCATCGATCTACGCACATACTAGTCTCAAAGCATTATTGTTGTCCTAATTAACAATAATACTTGACTAGGGACATTTAAGAATAGTGTTTTATCCAATAGGATCTCACGATCAAGTCATCCACTTGATGTCCTATGGTATCAAATTTACTATTCTAAGGATTTTATCATGTTTACCAAAAAAAAGAACATAATAAATGAAATGCCTCATATAAAATAGCATAATATAATGTATGTAAATACAAACAAAACGTATTGGCCACTAGGGCATACACCAACATAAATGTATAACTCTAGTTAGTCTAACATGCATATAAGAATGTTGCATATCTCATTGCATGATTATTAAGTGAAGTGTAAGTAAATAAAGTACGTAATCATGCATGATCCAATATATCTGTTTTAAGCACATATATGTAACATGATTAATATTCTTTTGTGATGCATTTGTCATCTATAAAGCACATCTATCAAGCATAAGTATCATTCTTTTTATCTTGTATTTGTTATCATCAAAACTTAACATATTAAACCATTGGGACAAACCTATTTCCACACTTTGTGTATGAAAAATCCAATCATTAATGGCTCAAAACTCACTTTCTGGCTTAACTTATTAAAGAGAATAAATTGCAAGCAGACATGGCTAATTTCCTAAATAAAGTGCTAGATTTTTCAACATTCAATTGAAAAAAAATTACCTTGCACAAAAATTCAGTTCATTAGTAATGAATTTTCCTTTAAAACATGCTTCAATCAACTCAGATATAATCAAGACAATAATGCCAAAGATCAAGCTTAATTTGGTGCAATACTCAAGTGTCATTTAATATGCAATATCATCGATCAAGTACATCAAAATTTAAATACACTCCCTTTCACTTGAAATTGACATTGTCCTCAATGTAAAAAGTAAAGCAAAAAAAAAGCAATGAGATACTGAAACTTCCCTGAAAATAACATAGAAATGACATCATGCAAGGGGTGGGGGTGGTGGATCCTGACGAGGGAATTGAGAAGCCAGTAGTGCGAACAGCTGGTCGAACTGGGAAGTGACATGATCCTGAAAACTAGCTTGCTCAGCTGCCATAAGACTCATGTCATCGTGGACACGCTACTGAAAATCAGCCTAACTAGCCTCCATACGAGCAAGGCGGTCAATCAAGTCAGCCAATATATAAGGAGGAATTTGTGGAGCATCAGCTACAGCAGCAAGGGGAGGATCAACAGGGTCAGGAGCAGTAGTAGCAATGGCAGCGTCATCCTCCGGTGGTGGAGAATGTGGATTTGCAATAGGGACATCACAGAGTGCCCAGTGCCCAGGAGCAACCTTGTAAACAAGCCCAAGACGAATGAACATAGCTCGATTAATTGGCTCCATCAGTTTAGCTAGATGAGCACTAGGATGAAGGGCATCAAGGTTCCGGGCGAGGTTAGTAATGTAAGAGCCCACTGGAATATACTTCTGCACGACCTTTCCCTTAGCCTTATCAATCTTCAAAACGTGCTGAAGGTACCAGTAACCAATGTTACAGTGGTGGCCATTCACCAAGCACCACAAATAGAACAGATCGGTTTTTATGACAACCTAGTGCTGCAGACCTGACTAGAGATGTTGTATGAGATGAAGTAGTGTATCCATCTCAAAGCCGGGTCACAAATAGAAGAAGATTTAGAGGTGTTAGGGTTGTAATGGTTGCCACATTGTCGAGTCTCACCCCAGAACTCGCTCTCATTAAAGGTGTGTGGATAATCCAACAATGCATTCTAGTAAGCGGGAGTTTGAATGGACACAGTAGTCTCAAAGCCCATAGCAATGTTGAACTCATTCAAGGAAAGGGCAAAATCACATCGGTTAAGGCGAAACTGGATGGTATCTGACTGATCGATCATCTGGCACTCACAAGAGACTGAGAGGGTAGAGAGGAACTCAAGTGTCGGCTCCAGATAGGCATCATAATGGATGGATGCAAACAACTCCAAGCTAGCTCGGGCCAGAAAAGAGTGAATGGTCTATAGCAAACCAAACTCCACCATCGTGGCATCGTCCAGATATTTGTTAGCATTGATGGAGTACTGGCGGAACAGCTTATACTTCTGGCAGTGTGTTCAAGAATCGAACTAAAGGAGGCAACCAACCTCCGCCGCTAAGTGAGAGAGGACAGAGCTGCCACTGGTCTTCTGGCGTTTAAGAGTAATGGTACCTGAAAAATATGAAAGAAAATATCATCAATCAGATCAGAAGCAGAGAAGTAAAGTAGGAAAACATCAAAAACATGCTTACAGAGATAATGTAGAGGTAAACAAGAACCAAAATAGCATAAAATATTCAAATTAGATAAATGCCAATGATGCTGAAAAGGGAGCAGGAAATTGGGCAGCATAACCACAGCATATCGACAACAACCAACAGAAGCAGGCAGGCATATAGCAACCAGTATAATCAGAGATCAATGGGATTAGACAGGCATGATCAAGGCTGCAAAAGAATGAAGCCAGTATGCAAGAGGAGTAGTGGCATGCAAAATAATGGGCAAACCAAAATGCTATAAGCCATAAGCAAAATCAACCAGACAGAGCAATAAGGCATTCCGACATGGCAATCAGAGCAAATGGCAAGATAAAAAATAACCAGGCAGAAATTAAAATAAAGGAAAATAAAACAAAATTGCCAAGCAAAAAAATATAAAGCAAATAAAAGAAATAAAAAAAAAAAAAAAAAGAGAAAAGAAAAGAGAGAGAACTTGGCGAGAAAAGTAGGTAGGTGCGAACTTTGGGAATGGGTACGGTGGTGTTGGGGTTAC
Source organism: Ormosia emarginata (assembly GCA_029884605.1). Taxonomy (NCBI): domain Eukaryota; kingdom Viridiplantae; phylum Streptophyta; class Magnoliopsida; order Fabales; family Fabaceae; genus Ormosia; species Ormosia emarginata. The sequence continues at coordinate 10,562,124 of JAQQTP010000074.1, forward strand.
GGTGGGTAGGTACGGGGTAATAGAGTTATGGTGGTGAGGGATTGGAGGAATGGGTAGGGCGAAGAAAAGAAAAGTGGGAGTTGGGGAAATGGGTGTTTGGGTAGGATAGTGGAAGGAGATAAGAGGTTACCGTGGAGGGGTTACGGTGTTAGGGGTGGGTATGGACAAGTGATGGAAATGGTGGTGGTGGGGTGGACGATGTTGGTGGTGGGTGAGAATGGCGGTGGAGGGAGGGAGAGAGAGGGTTTGGAAGTAGAAAAAATAAATAAATTTTTTTGGGGAGGGAAGGATTTCTGGAAGAGAACGAAGAAGGGGGTAGATTTTGAAAATAAATTTTTTTTTAGATTAACAAAATGGACACGGTCATGTCGAATGCAGACATGGTCGTGTCTCTGCCCAGAAATCAAACAGAAGCATTGGGCAGGTTAACACGGATGTGTCTAACTCCCTTAAAGCTTCTGTGATGGTCACACGACCATGTGTAATGAAAACACGATTGTGTCTCTTGCCAAAATTCAAACAAAAGCGTTCTGGAAGTTAGACATAGCTGTGTCTAACTCCTGAATTGCTTCTAGAAGGGGAAAAACTAAAAGTAAGTAGAAAAACTAAGTAAAAAGACTAAGAATACAATAAGGAACTAAAAAGAAGGAATAAAAAGGGATAGAAACATAGGTTGCCTCTTGTGAAGTGCTAATTTAAGGTCCTTAGCTTGACCCCTCATATTCAAACTAGAGGTGAAGGATCAGAAAGGGGTTGAGTAACTCCCTTCTCGATAGGATTCCTAATGAAGTAAGGCTTCAATCTTTGACCGTTCACTTTGAAAGCTCCACTAGCTTCACTCTAAACCTCAACGGCTCCATGAGGAAACACCTTAAGCACCTTAAAAGGGCTTGACCACCGAGATTTCAACTTTCCAGGAAAAAGCTTCAAGCATGAGTTGAATAGGAGGACCAACTCTCCTTCATGGAACTCTCGGTGTAAGATATGCTTGTCATGCCAACACTTGGCCCTATCCTTGTAAATCTGAGCACTCTCATAAGCATCAAGGCGTAATTCTTCTAACTCATTAATTTGTAGAAGGCGTTGAGCTCCAGCGTCCTTCATATCAAAATTCAGCAACCGAATTGCTCAAAAAGCCTTGTGTTCGAGCTCAACTGGTAAGTGACAGGACTTACCATAGACTAATCTGAATGATGTAGTTCCAATTAGAGTCTTAAAAGTTGTTTGGTAAGCCCACAAAACATCATCAAGCTTCAAAGACCAATCTTTACAAGACTTACTGACTGCCTTTTCAAGGATCTACTTGATTTCCCAGTTGGAGATCTCTACTTGGCCACTTGTTTGGGGATGGTAGGGTGTAGCAATGCGATGAGTTACCCCATATTTCTTCAACAAAACTTCAAATTAACGGTTGCAAAAATGTGAACTGCCATCACTGATGATGGCTCATGGTGTACCAAACCTTGAAAAGATATTCCGTTTAAGGAACTTCACCACAACCTTGGTGTCATTTGTTAGAGATGCAATGACTTTAACCTACTTCGACACATAATCCACTCCAACTAAGATGAACTTGTAACCGAATGAAACGGAGAAAGGTCTCATGAAGTCAATGCCCCAAACATCGAAAAGCTCGACCTCTAAAATGTTGTTCAAGGGCATTTCATTCCTTCTTGAGATATTCTCTATCCGTTGACAACAATCACATGCGAGCACAAAGTGTTGGGCATCGTGCAACAACGTAAGCCAATAAAAACCACATTAAAGTACCTTAGCCACTATCTTTGAAGAGCTGAAATGACCTCTATACCGGGAGGAATGGCAATGGGAAAAGATGCTTGCAATCTCATCTTCAGGAAGACATCGTCGAATGATACCATCTGCATATCTTTTGTAAAGCAAGGGTTCTTCCCAAAAATAATACTTCACGTCAGAGAGGAACTTCTTCTTCTTTTGATATGAAATATCAGAGGGTGCGACTCCACACACTAAGTAATTGATGAAGTCAGCATACCAAGGTGTCAACATCATGGCAAAAAGTTGCTCATCCGGAATATTGTCATCAATAGGAAACGTAATATACCTTGCTTCTTTCTCTTACGAAAGTCGAGAAAGATGGTTTGCAACAAAGTTCTCAGCTCCTTTCTTATCTCAAATCTCTAAGTTGAATTCTTGCAACAACTAAACCCATCGAATCAAAATAGGCTTTGCGTCCTTCTTGCTTAAGAGATATTTGAGAGCAGCATGGTTAGTGTAGACTACCACTTTCAAGCCAACAAGGTAAGACTGGAACTTCTCAAAAGCAAACACTAACGCTAAGAGCTCTTTCTCGGTTGTAGCATAGTTCAGTTGTGCATCATCCAAGGTCTTGCTAGCATAGTAGATGGCATAGAGCTTGTTATCCTTCCTTTGTCCCAACATGGCTCCAATTGCAAAATCACTTACATCGCACTTTAACTCGAATGGCAATTTCCAATTTGGTGATTGCATAATGGAAGCAGAGATTAATGCCTCCTTCAACCTACAAAAAGATTTCATGCAAGATTGCTCAAATACAAAAGACACATCTTTATTAAGCAAATTGGACAAAGGTTTAGTGAGTTTAGAAAAATCCTTTATGAATCGCGGGTAGAACCCGGTGTGACCTAAAAAGCTCCTGATAGCTTTGACCGAGTTTAGTGGTGGTAGCCTCTCAATCACCTTGATCTTAGCTTTATCCACCTCCATGCCCCTCTCTGACACCAAGTGTCCTAAGACAATGCCTTCACGCACCATAAAATGACATTTCTCCCAATTCAAAACAAGATTAGCTTCCTCACATCTTTACAAAACTTGAGACAAGTTAGTCAAACAATTATCAAAAGTAGTGCCATAAACGGAGAAATCATCTATGAAAACTTCCATTACATTTTCAATAAAATCAGAGAAAATTATCATCATGCAGTGTTGAAAAGTAGTAGGTGCATTACAAAGTCCAAAAGGCATACGTCTATAAGCATAAGTACCATAGGGATAAGTAAATGTGGCTTTATCTTGGTCATTAGGGTGAATAGGAATTTGAGAGAAACCAAAATAACCATCCAAATAGCAAAAGAAAGAGTGTCTAACCAACCTCTCAAGCATTTGATTAATAAAGGGGAGAGGGAAATGGTCTTTTTAGGTTGCACTATTCAACTTCCTATAGTCAATGCACATCCTCCAATCCTTGACTATCCTAGTAGGAATTAATTCATTCTTATGATTCTTAATCACAGTCATACCACCCTTTTTAGGAACTATATGCATTGGACTCACCCATGGACTATCCAAGATTGGGTAAATAATCCTGGCATCTAAGAGTTTGAAAACCTCTTTCTTAATAACTTCTTGCATATTTGAGTTAAGTCTCCTTTAATGCTCTACAGAGGGTTTACAACTATCTTTCATCAAAATACGATGCATGCAAATAGTAGGACTAATTCCTTTGATATCATCAATAGTGTATCCAATTACCTTTCTATGCACCCTATGTTCATTCAATAATTTATCAACCTCATTATCACTAAGATTTGCATTTATAATGACAGGATATGTAGAATTAGGACCAAGAAATACGTACCTTAGCATAGGTGGAAGAGGTTTAAGCTCTATCTTTGGGGCCTCTTTGTCTTTAAGTGAAGGATCTTCGGTTGAGACGCCCTTGACCTATTTGAACTTACTGTTTTGAGAAGGAGAAACGATTGAGCATGAGTCCAAAATTTTAGCATAGGTTGCCACCTCATCATCTTCATCATTGGTGTCACCATTGTGCACCAAGCACTTTTCCAAAGGGTCTTGTGGACGACTCTTGGTGCTCACCACTCTAATCATCTTTTCTTCCACATCAACCCTTAAACAAGAATCAACAACGGCTAGTTGCTTGGAGACTTAAAACAAATTAAATTCAGTAACTTCCTCACCAACCTTGAGAGTTATTTTACCGTGCTTCACATCAAACATGACTCCAGCAGTGGCTAAGAATGGCCTCCCTAGAATAATGGGAATCTGAGTATCAACCTCCATCTCAAGTACAACAAAATCAACCGATATGTAGAACTTCCCAACCTTCATTGGAACAGGAAGCTTGATTAACCTATCCACCAATTGAAGAGAGATTGTGGTTGGCTTGAGCTCTCCTATGTCAAGTTTCTTGCAAAGAGAAAGAGGTATCAAACTCACACTTGCTCCAAGGTTACACAAAGCCTTATTGATATGCATGGTTCCAATCGAGCATGGAATTGAGAAGCTACTCGAATCCTAAAGCTTAGGAGGAAGCTTGTTTTGGATAAGTGCACTGCATTTTTCTGTCAAGGAAACGGTCTCATAGTCTTCAAGCTTCCTCTTGTTTGAGAGAATCTCTTTCAAAAACTTAACATATGAGGGCATTTGAGTGAGAGCTTCCGTAAAAGGGACATTGATGTAAAGTTTCTTTAGTACCTCCAAAAATCTTCCGAATTGATGATCAAGCTTTGCCTTTTGAAATCTTTGAGGGAATGACAAAAGGGGAACATATGCTTTCAGAGGAACATACTTTTTGGTGCTTCATTTTTCTTCTTCCTTGTCCTCGCTCTTCTCTTGCTTCTCTTCCTTCTCTTTGGTGTCTTTAGCTTCAATCTCTTCTTCTCTTGCAGGATTTTCAAGTTGCTTGCCACTTCTCAATGAAATTGCTTGAATGTGTTCCCTTGGGTTAGTCTTCGGTTGACTTGGGATTCGCCCTTGAATCATATTGAACAATCTTACTTGCTGGGTGATTTGAGTCTTAAGCATCTTAGAGTGAGTAGCCATTTGATCTAGGCGAGAATGGATTTGCTTGATAGAGTCCCTATGTTGTTGCACTTGAGCTTGAATAGCTTGATTTTGAGCTTGAATAGCTTGACTTTGCTCCTTTGGTGTACCTGTAAGATTCTCTATAAGAGCTTCTAGATTGGACTTTGTACGTTGAGAAGATTGCTGAGGTTGTTAAAAAACGGATGGTGGCCTATTGTTGGATGGAGCCCCTTTATTTTGCTGGTTACCATAGGAGAAATTAGGGTGGTTTCTCTATCCTGGATTATATGTGTTAGAGAAATGGTTACCTTGAGTCTTGAGATTACCGTTCTACACATAACTCACTTACTCCAAAGACGGGTCCTGAGAATAGGTCTCCACTAAATTGCATTCTAAAGTCATATGCCCTCCTCCATATGTGTCATAAGTTATATTGAGGGTAGTGACGACATTGACATTTAGCTTCTCAAGTGACTTAGCCAAAGCATCAAACTTGGCATTCAACATATTAATGGCATCAAGCTCTATCATTCTGACTTGCTTCTTTGAAGAGGACCTATCACTTGGCCACAAATATATATTTGAAGTCATTTCATTAATCAAACTCCTTGGTTCAGTCGGAGTCTTGGCCATCAAAGCACCGCCAACTACAGCGTCAAGAGTTGCCTTGGTAGAGAAACACAACCCAACATAGAAGGTCTAAATGACAACAAAATCCTGCAAGCCATGATGTGGACATTGATGAATTAGATCATTATACCTCTCCCATGCTTCATAAAGAGACTCATCTTCCTTTTGAGAGAAGGTAGTGATGTCTTGGCGGAACTTTATTGTCTTTCCAATCGGGTAATACTTGTCCAAGAAGGCTTGCTCCATCAAGTTCCAGGTGGTGAGTGAATTAGGGGCCTCTGAGTGAATCCACTTCTTAGATTTCCCCCTAAGAGAAAAAGGAAAAAGTCTGATCCATATAGTATCCATTGAAATCCCATTAATTTTGATTGTGTCACACAACTCCAAGAACTCATCCAAATGTTGATTTGGGTCTTCAGTTGGTGACTCGCTGAGTTAGACCATCTGGATCAATGATGTCTTGATCTCGAAGTTATTGGCTTTTATCCGTGGTCTGACAATAGAAGACTAACGAGCATTGGCATTAGGAGTTCCATAATCCCTCAACCTATGCTCTAGAGTGGCGACTTGATTAGTGTTGTCTGCCATGTTGTCTTCCTCAAAAATCGGTGCTCTTATTTCTCTTCTGATATCACGAAGCATCCTCTCGATCTCAAGATCAATAGGGATAATAAGATTTCCTTGACTCCTCGTTTTACACATAAGAAAGAAACAACACCTGAAAATTCAAAGAAAAATAAAAGAAAGTTAAAATAAAATAGGATAAAAAATAGAGATAAAATAAAATAAAATAAAAATTGCTTAAATCAACCAAATTTCCGCTCGTGTTAATATCAACACGTTCCCCGGCAACGGCGCCAAAAACTTGTTGTGAATTTTTAACAAGCCCACGGGTCGTACAAGTAGTAAAATAAGATCGTTCCCATGATGATCGATTGATTACTAACTCCTACGGCTATTTTGATTATTTAAGTGAATGAAATCGATAGCAAAGGTTCAAATAAAATCAATACGAAGAACAAAATAATAAAGTAGACAATTGAAACTAGTAAAGATGAGATTCAACAATGATTAAAAGGTCTAGGACTCGGAATCCACTACACTGCCCCCTACGATAAATTGTAATCCTATCTTTGTTAATGTTCAATTATGTTCTTGAAAGCGATTTGTCCTAAATTATTTAAAGCCCAATTTCTTGGCACTAAAAACGTGCTAAAACTTCACTAACCCTATTCTCTTGGCAATTTATCAAAGTTCCAACCAATTGAGATTTATGACAATCGTTTTACCCTCGAAGGATTTAAGCCTATGTCTAGGTCTCAATTCCTAAGTTCAATTCTTGGATTATCAAGTAATTAGATTTCATCTTTCGATCTTTCACCTAAACCATAAGATCATGCAAATATGGCGCGCAATATATCACAAGCATTAAGCATGCTAAGAATGAATCAAGAACAATAGTTGCATTAACAAAGAATCAAATTAACAATTCATAATAGGGAAATAGAGAGTTTCATTCTAATCCTAGAAAAAAGGATTTAGCCATTCATGGCCATCGTAACATTAGCAAGAACAAGGATTAAAGAAACAACCATGATTAATAAACAAAAAAGCAAAGATGGGAAGGTGGAGATGGAGAAAATAACTTCATTGGTTGATCTTTAAGAAGTCTTACTCTTGCCTTCAAAGCCTTCGCTTCTGATTCCTTACACTTCTCCTCTCAAAACCTGCCGTCAAACAAGTCTCTAGCCAAAAGTACTTTTAGGGTTGGTGTTTTTACCCAATTTATAACAATTTGGGGATAAAATTTCCCTTTTTTCATGTCTGGAGGACTCACACGGCCGTGTCCTTTGACAACTACGTAATTGGACTTTAAGTGGGACACAACTGTGTCTCAAAGTCAGAAGCTTTATGAGGTTAAGACAGGGCCATGTTTGGTGCCAAAATTATGTAACTTCAACGTTGGGGGGAGACACGGTTGTGTGACCAAGAGACACGGTCGTGTCTCCTAGTCAGAAGCTTTCCTCAAGCTAGACAGGGCTGTGTCTAACTCCCTAATCACTTCTAAGTTGACACAGGGCCCTGTCTAAGCTAAAATTGTTGTCTTTTGCTATGAAAATGAGATATCTTCCTCTGCTTTCACTTTAAATGCGTTAAATCTCTCTTATTCTGTAGAAACGAAGATAATTCATAAAATCCATTCAAAATCCATCAATAATCATAATCAAATCATCATAAATCATCTACTTTATGGCTATAAAATACAGACTTATCAGGAATCAAGTAACTAGATTCAAGATCTTCAACTTTCTTGCAAGTTATTTCAATAACAAGAGGTAGGGGAATCTTACTTTTTTTATTTTCCTTGAGTTCTTCTTCTTATAGAAGTGTTTTACTATGGCTAAGAAGCATGATTTTAATCCATAGAAATTTTGTTAAGGCTTGTTTTGATGGATTCAAAGTCTAGGTTAGTAAGACCATATTTTGTGTTGTTAATGGTTTGATGAATTTCAATGGAAGTTTAGTGAGGATAAAGGATGTTGATGATTTAAAAAGCATAGAAATGGTTTTAAATTTGAGAACTTAAGATAAATTCAAATTGATTCAAGAAACAAGGTTCTTGATTTTATTAAATTGGGGATTTTTTCTAACATAGTATTTAAAATAAAATTGATGATGAAGTTGGAAGCCAGAGGCCTAAATAAGACTAGAACTAAGTGAATAGTTTACTTAGTCTTTTCGAATAGAAATTGAAAATGTGTAATTCTAGATTATGCCATTTAAATAAGTTATGTGAATCTTTTCGAATGGAAATAAAAAATGTGTCATTTTAGATTATGCCATTTGAATAAGCTATGTAAGTCTTTTCGAATATAATCGAAAACATGTCATTCTGGAGTATGTCATTCGAATAAGCCCTCTAAGTCTTTTCGAATAGAATCGAAAACATGTCATTCTGGAGTATGTTATTCGAATAAGTTCTAAGTCTTTTCGAATAGAATCGAAACAATGTCATTTTGGCTTATGCCATTCGAATAGTTCACTTAGTCTATTCAAATAGAATAAAAAAAGTGTCATTCTGGATTATGTTAATGTCATAAGTTATGATCGATGAGAATGATCAAGGAAAATAATTTGTGATAAAATGATTTATTTTGAAATGGTTTATGATGAAATGTCTTATGATTCATGATGAAAAAGATCTATGATGGAAATGATACGATTTATGATCAAATGATATGATCTATGATGGAAATGATATGACTTATGATCAAATGATATTATCTATGAAGAGGATGAAATGGTTTAAACATTGAAACAAAGTCTTATATGGGTCACTTTATTGGGTTCTATATCTCCCCTTCAAGGGCATGTGGAATGACTACCTTTATTGGGTTCCTTGATTGGAATGACCACCATGCTAAGGGATGCCCTAGAAAGTTCGAGATCTCGATTATGTTATGTTATGTTATTGTCCATGTAAGCAAAAGATTAAGAATTGTTAAAATGTTTTATTAAATGGTATTATCTAGTATGTATTTTATTAAACCACTACAACAAAAAAGACTTTTAGCGGCAATAAATATGCCTTTTAGCGGCCATAAGAAATGCTGCAAAAAAATTTATCGGCAATTAATTATTTGCCGCTGTATCCAATGTCGGTAAAGTTTTTCCCGGCCATTATATGGAGTGCCAGTAAAGACCCATTTTATGGCTGGTAAAAGTGCCTTTTAGCTGCAATTATTTGTCAGCCATTGTAATGGCTGCTAAAACAGCCCAACATTTGACTTTGCGATATCTTTAGCAATTTTTGTTATTATCAGTAAAGACCCATTTTATTGCCGGTAAAAAGTTTTTCTTTTATTGGCAATTGTAATGGCCGCTAAAATTACCCCATATTTGCCTTGTTTCATGTCTTTAACAGCCTTTGTTATTGCTGGTAAAGACCCATTTTATTGTCGATAAAATGTGCATTTTACCAGCAATTGTAATGGCGGCTAAAATTGCCCTAGATTTACCTTTTTTCATGTCTTTAACAACCTTTGTTATTGCAGGTAAAGATCCATTTTATTGCCAGCAAAAAATGTTATGCATATTTGCCATTTAAGATGAGATTTCAACGTCATTAACAAAAATTTTAGTGATAATAATATTTGCCCTTAAAGAACTTAAATCATAAGATACAAATTCCTAAATACAACATACTAAAATTCATTCTAAAAAGTAAAATATATTTCATTAAATCCACAATAAAAAAAGAACATCCATAACTTTACAGTGTCAACAGCAAAACATAAAAAGTATACCATCTAATAGCTAGTGTCATTTTAAGTCTAAGAACTAGTGTTATCAAATAATCATAGTACAAGATAATAGGCAGTCCATAAACAAATCTTTAACTCTTGATGATAATGAAGTATTTCCTATGTGAAATTTCTCAAAATCATAATGTATGACCCGCAATAATAAAATAAAAATAATGTGTCATTCAGATATAGTTTATCAACCTTTGTAATAGCAGTGAAAAACAAAAAGTCACCTGATTTTTGTAACTCTTCACATACTCATGGACACACTTGCTACCACACTAATATCACTATAACAAATGAGCAACAAAATTCATTTGAACAAAACAAGTAAGTGAAAACTACAGACATTAGGGTTATGCAGAAGGATTATCAAAAGTTTAGAAAGATTATCAAGGAACCACATTATTCTGCCTAGAACACCACATATTGTAATCGAAAAGAATTTTTATTCAAATAGCACAAAACTACCGCAAAAACATCTAGCTATCTATTTGATCTGATCTTAACAACTTAACACTTAATTCATTTACTCTCCTTATATTTATATTTAAATTTTCACTATACATATATAATCTTTCCTATAGCCTTCATATAAGTTAAAAGTATGTGCAAGTTTTCAAACTATAAGCAATATTAGTGTAATTTTCTCCCTTACTCATTGCATTATGATAATATTAACCTGAGGAGAATTGAAATAAGAATAAATCTAAATAGTTAATTATTAAATATAAAGACTGAATAACCACTAGTACGGTTATTCCATATATTGACAGGTTGGCTTCTAAATTTTTTTCTCATATATGCATTGGTCCCTCTGAGCAATATAATAGTGTGGAGTCAACCTTAGAACTGCAAGTTAACTTGTTTCTAACTCTAGCTGTAGGGAACCAATAAATGAGTTTGCACCAACTATGTTGAAAGTGTCTAGGTTATTAGTAAGCATTCTAGCAAAAAATTTGGGGTACCCAAAGGATGCAGTTGAAAAACTATGTGATGCTAGCACATGCTTTCTGCGATTAAATCACTACCCACCCTGCCTAAAATCTACAGAAGAATTTTTTGGATTAGTGCCTCACACTGATAGTGATTTCTTTACAATCATTTATCAAGATCAAGTGGGTGGGCTCCAACTCATGAAAGATTCCAAATAGGTTGCTATAAAACAAAATCCAGATGTTCTAATTATTAACATTGGGGACCTTTTCCAAGTAAAAGTTACTTTAGCATATTAGTTAACTGCCATAGAATATTAATTAGGTATTATTGAAGCCAATCAGGTAACTATAACTGACTTCATTTCATTATGAATGTATCATTTCTAACATCTACAACTATAGTTGAGAAAATAAATAGTAGTACCAATAAGAATTTCAACATTCAGGAGTTTTACCTTATAAATAAACTAATAAGCATAATGACACACACCAACCTTTTTTCAAAGGAAGATATTCTATTAGAAGCAAACGATTAGGTTGAGAGTACTATAACTTGAATATTTAAAAAATGGTTCCTTTAGCATCTTACTTTTCAATTCAATAAGGATACATTCTACCATTGTTTTAGAAAAACCATTAGGAAATTCACATATATCAAATCAAGGGAAATTACAAGAACTAGTAAATATGATGCTCGGCACCCAAGTGATAGGTAGTCTCACCACACAATCTTTTCATGCTCGATCCATGTACTATGAAAAACTTAGTAGTGATACTATATACAATTATACACTAACTAGAATACCATTTCCCTTCTTACTTCTTCCCTGGAACTATGATATTATAGCACCACAAACCCAGTCTAAAATTTATATTTTTCATCCTAAATACAACAAAACACAAGTTATTACTTTAGATACAATATGGTAGGGCTTCAATACCTACTCGATATAACATAATAGCATAACATCCTAATGCTCTCAATAATTATTATTACTAAAAATAAAATCTTTGTCATATGAATCCAAATTTAGGGAACCTAGTTGTGTGCTTTTTTATGGAAACTCACCATGTGATGCTGAACAAGAAACCGAACAGTATCACTAACACCAGAGGAGATGAATTAGAAGTGAAACCCAGAAACACTTTACATGTAACAAACTTTCTGTAATCCAAATCCCTTTCATCGTCGTTGCAATCCTCGGTTATAGGTTCATCAGCGAGCCTCCAATCTAGCTTCAATCTAAAGATATAAGATGAGAACTTTTCAAACAAAATCGCATAAATAAAGAGATGGGGACGGGGGGTGAAGAAAACAAACAAACCATTTGGTTAATGACTTGAATGGCATTGATGAGGTTGGAAGCCTGAAAGCCAGTGGTGAGCATGGACTTGAGAAGTTGTGGATAATCGACACCTCGATTGAAGTCGTAGCCTTCAATCTGGATGCAATTTCTTTCGAGGTTTTCTGATGCTTTGAAATGGTGAAGTGAACTGATGCTAGCACTGAATCAACGAATCAAGAATCCATCCTTGCAAGCTCACAACTTCTCGTTATCTCGTACGCACAAATGAGTTCAAGCAATGGAGAATGAAGATCGAGTAGTGGCCTAGTGGGGAGAGTGAGCCTTTGATATTTAACGAGTTGAGAGATTGAGGGTTGAGAGGGAGTGATTAGGTTCAACGATTGGGGAATTAGGGGACTGGGGTTTCAGAGATTAGGAGAAGAGTTGAGAAAATTATTGGTGAATGGAGAAGGATTAGGATTTGTCGGTAAGCTCTTCTTTTCAGAATAGAGAAGGAAAAATATTGGAGGGAATGGAAAAAGGTTTGCGCGGGTGAAATTTAGAGGCTATTTGTGATATTTGCCACTAAAATTAGAATGTTTAGTGGCCAGTGTCCATTTGTCGCAAATTCAGCAAATTAGAGAAGGTATTACCGGCAATTAGTGTATAACCACTAAAGAATTGCCGCTAAAGCCTCTTTTTGTTGTAGTGAATAAGAAATAATAAATGAAATATGTAATATTCTATCAGCAATATTAAAATATAATAAAATTACTAGTAGGATGTTATAATAATGGCCCAAATGAGAAGCCATAACATGGTAGGGAGGTAACAGAATGATCATCGTAGCACTGATGGTACCTCGATTCATGAAGATCTTATTATCTAAGAAATGCAGCGACAATTGTAGGAGCAACATCAAGAAATTGCTACGATCATGGAGGAGTGAATTCGCACTGAGTTGTGTCATCACGAGCTTGCATAGGATGAAAAAGAAGTTACTCAACAGAGTGAGCCATAGATGAATCTTAAGTGAGCTCATAATTCTCGATCGATCCAGCGAAGTGCAAGAAATGGTTCCTTGAGGAACCCTGGATTTTCACCACACCCCTTCACAGACTTCATCATGTCAATCCATTTACCATATAATTTTACAAAGCTGATCGCTCCCGAGATGTATGATGGATCAACAAATCCTCAATAGTATTTTTGATATGTTTAATTCAACTATGTTACTTGCAAATGACTCTAATATGATCAAATGTAGAGTATTTGCAAGTACTTTGAAGAAAGCGAGGCTATTATGGCTCTCTTCTCTCAAATTGCAGTCTATCCATGATTTTTTTGAGCTAGCAGAAAGATTCTTGAACCATTTTTCCACTAGTAGAAATCATCAAAAGATATCTTCAAGCCTTTTCACCATCTATTAAAGCAAGACCGAGTCTCTCAAGGACTTCTTTAAGCACTTTAATTTAGAAGCAATCTAGATCATAAACCTAAATACAACAATGGCTTTACATGCAATTATGACAAGATTACAGCTTGGTCATTTTTCCAATTCCTTAGCTAAGAGAGATCTTGAAACCGTAGAAGAGTTGTTAGAATGATCCATTGGGTACATTAACATAGAAGAAGCTACTGTTGGGAATTTGCGGATCAAAGTCTCGCAGCGGAATAACAGAATTCCCTCACAGGATCCATGCGAAAAATCCATAATCCGAGTTTTTTTTTAAAATTTTACCTCTTGAAGCGTGACAGACACAAGCGAGGTGAATCACCAACACCGTAATAGCGACGATGTTTCTGCGGTATCCACACGAACAGGACTTGCAAAAGGAGTCACGCCTCTGTTTCGTAGTGCTAGCTGCGAAGAGAGGAGAAGAAGACCTCACACTATCTCTCACTCACTCACTCACTCGTAGGTGCGGCTAGGGTTGTGATGTAACCTAGTAGCAGCCCCCTTAGATTACTATTTATAATAGTGGCTGCCTTAAGTGAGTGTGAATAGTAGCAAGGTAAGTGGTGCAACCCTAAACCCATCCGTCATGAGTTAGGCCCACAATTGAATCCGAGTCCAACTTGGATTGATTACTCCAATTTAGTCTGTTTCTAAGTGTGCGACCTTTAGGTTCTCATGACGTTGGTAGTAATATTAAAATCTCATTTTAATATTACAAACTTGTAGGTGAGTTGTATCTAGCAACACATCACGCTACCCAAGTAATGAGAATGTTAGTGATTTGACATAACCTATCGTGACCAATGTTTCCGTGTAGTTTAGTCCCTTTGTCCAGATATCCAAATTGAACACAAGGCATGGAACGTGTCACCCTTGTTTAGTTCAATCTTCGGTTTCGATTCCCGAGTAGACATAGTAATGACAAATGAGATCAATATCTCATATTGACTCATTTGAGCATGGCCATGCATTTCATAGTCTCACTCAATCAAGGGGCCCGAAGATATCACTCTGTTATGTAGGAGGACAAATCCCATCTAGGTCACTCACATCCCTCCACATGTATCGCGGTATGTCTAATAACCAACTTTATAATCATCTTGTTTAGATGACGTTTGATGGCATTAAAACACACAACTCCTCATGTAGGAATCGTAGTGATTTCGGTCAAAGGACCACATACACCATTATCACTATGAGAATTGCTTATGACACTCACGTAACGATCCACGTAGCGTTCTCATGGCGGGTCTGTCCAATACATCATTACTCTAATATGTATCCATGTGTAGACTTGATATCTCATATCCATGACCCGTGAGATGTGGTCATCAGTCTACGCACATACTAGTCTCAAAGCATTATTGTTGTCCTAATTAACAATAATACTTGACTAGGGACATTTAAGAATAGTGTTTTATCCAATAGGATCTCACGATCAAGTCATCCACTTGATGTCCTATGGTATCAAATTTACTATTCTAAGGACTTTATCATGTTTACCAAAAAAAGAACATAATAAATGAAATGCCTCATATAAAATAGCATAATATAATGTATGTAAATACAAACAAAACGTATTGGCCACTAGGGCATACACCAACAATCTCCCACTTGCACTAGAGCCAATCAGGCATATTTCTAATGCCTAAAGACCTAGTGTGACCCTCATGCTTCTGCTGTGCAAGAGGCTTCGTCAGTGGATCAGCAATGTTATCATCTGTTAGTACTCTGCATATCTTCACATCTCCTCTATCAATGATTTCTCGAATGAGATGGAAGCGCCTAAGTATATGTTTGGATCGCTGGTGTGATCTGGGCTCCTTAGCTTGTGCAATGGCTCCATTATTATCACAATAGAGGTCCACTGGGTCCACAATGCTAGGAACTACACCAAGCTCAATAATGAACTTTCTAATCCAAACGGTCTCCTTTGCTGCATTGGAGGCAGTAATATACTCAGCCTCTGTGGTAGAATCAGCGACTGTCTCCTGCTTTGAACTCTTCCAGCTCACAGCCCCACCATTCAGGCAATAAACAAAACCCGATTGCGATCT
Organism: Ormosia emarginata; assembly: GCA_029884605.1. Classification (NCBI taxonomy): domain Eukaryota; kingdom Viridiplantae; phylum Streptophyta; class Magnoliopsida; order Fabales; family Fabaceae; genus Ormosia; species Ormosia emarginata. Next base: position 10,577,586 of record JAQQTP010000074.1, read on the forward strand.
GGAGTCGTCCTTATCGGTTTGGAAGCTAGCATCAGTGTAACCCTTTACTACTAGTTCCTCTTCGGCTCCATATACCAAAACGAATCCTTAGTTCTTCTCAAGTACTTAAGGATGTTTTTGACAGCACTCCAGTGACTCTCACCGGGATCAGACTGGTACCTGCTCGTCATGCTCAAAGCATACGAGATATCTGGTCGAGTACATAACATGGCATACATGATAGATCCAATTGCAGATGCATATGGAATCTTACTCATGCGATACCTCTCATCCTGGGTGGAAGGGGATTGAGCCTTAGATAGGCTTATACCATGCGACATAGGCAAGAGTCCTTTCTTGGATTCATGCATGTTAAATTGTCTTAACACTTTGTCTATGTATGTACTCTGACTTAGGCCAAGCAATCTCTGCGACCTATCTCTATAGATCCTGATACCTAATACATAGGTGGCTTCGCCTAAGTCCTTCATAGAAAAGCACTTCCCTAACCAAGTCTTTACGGACTGTAGGGTAGGGATGTCATTTCCAATTAGTAGTATGTCATCTACATACAATACTAGAAAGACAATTGTGCTCCCACTAACCTTCTTGTAGACACAAGATTCTTCTTCATTTTTGATGAAACCAAACTGTTTGATTGTATCATCAAAACGAAGATTCCAGCTTCTGGAAGCTTGCTTCAATCCATAAATAGATCGTTGCAACTTGCATACCTTTGTAGCATCCCGTGGAGTGGCAAAACCCTCAGGTTGTGTCATGTACACATCCTCGAGAAGATTTCCATTAAGGAAAGCAGTTTTGACATCCATTTGCCAGATTTCATAATCATGGTATGCTGCAATAGCAAGCAAGATCCGAACAGATTTAAGCATCGCAACTGGGGAAAAAGTCTCATCATAGTCTACACCATGAATTTGCTTGAAACCTTTAGCCACCAATCGCGCCTTAAAGGTATGCACATTACCATCCATGTCGGTTTTCTTCTTAAAAACCCACTTGCACCCAATGGGTTTTATCCCTTCAGGTGGGTCAACCAAGGTCCATACCTGGTTGGTATACATGGATTCCATTTCAGATCTCATGGCCTCAAGCCATTTTTCAGATTCTGGGCCAATAATGGCTTCCCGGTAAGTCACAGGCTCATCTTGATCCATGAGTAATACGTCACCTTGTTGAGTCATGAGAAATCCATATCTCTCAGTTAACGACGTATCTTGTTAGACCTACGCGGGTCTTGTGCTACTAGAGCAGATTGTGGTTCCACAACGACTTGTGGAGGCTGCTCTATTTCCACCATTGGTTTTGCTACTTTGTGAACTTTGAATTTCTTCAAGTTCTACTTTCCTCCCCCTTGATTCCTTTGGAGATAAACTCCTTTTCTAGGAATACCGCGAGTCGTGCGACAAACACTTTGCCCTCGGTAGGATTATAGAAATAGTATCCCTTGGTTTCCTTAGGATACCCCACAAAAAAGCATTTATCGATTTTGGGCCAAGCTTATCGAAACTTGACGTTTCACATAAGCTTCGCAACCCCAAATCTTCATAAAAGACATACTTGGGTCGTCTCCCGGTCCACATCTCATATGGTGTTTGTTGAACCGTCTTAGATGGAACACGGTTAAGTGTGAAAGCTGCATTAATGAGCATGTCCCCGAAGGAGCCTGGAAGGTCGCATGACTCATCATAGATCGGACCATGTCCAACAAGGTCCGATTCCTCCTTTCAGAAACACCATTCCATTGTGGTGTTCCAGGAGGAGTGAGTTGAGATATTATCCCACACTCTTTCAGATGATCATCAAACTGTTGGCTTAAGTATTCACCTCCTCGATCTGATCGAAGGATTTTAATACTCTTGCCAAGTTGGTTTTGTACTTCATTCTTGAACTCTTTGAACTTTTCAAAGGATTCTGATTTGTGCTTCATAAGATATACAAATCCATATCTACTGAAATCATCAGTAAATGTAATGAAGTATTGAAAACCGCCTCTAGCTAGTGTGTTTAGTGGCCCACATACATCACTATGTATGAGGCCCAAAAGATCACTAGCCCTTTCACCTTGTCCAGTGAATGGGGCCTTAGTCATCTTTCCCAATAAACAAGATTCACATGTCTCATATGATTCATAATCAAACGAGTCCAAGAATCCATCTTTATGGAGTTTGGAAATACGTTTCTCATTTATATGGCCCAAACGACAATGCCAGAGATGAGTCAGGTTCATATCATTTGACTTGAACCTCTTTGTATTTACATTATAAATGGGCGTTTCGAGATCAAGGACATAAAGTCCATTACTCAAATGTGCACTACCATAGAAAATATCATTCAAATAAAGAGAACAACTTTTGTTCTTAATTATAAAAGTAAAACCCTTCTTGTCCAAACAAGAAACAGAAATGATATTCTGCTAATAGCAAGCACAAAATAACAATTATCCAATTCAATTACAAGCCCAGTTGGCAAAGCTAATAAATAAGTCCCTACGGCTAGTGCAAAGTAACCTTTGCTCCATTTCCCACTCGTAGGTCGACTTCGCCCTTAGTCAATGGTCTCTTGCTCTTTAGATCCCGCACATTTACACAAATGTGAGATCCACATCCAAGTATCTAATACCCATGATGCGAAGTAGATAAATTGACTTCTATAACAAATATACCTGAAGTGGAAGTCTCACTTCCCTTCTTCTTCTTGAGCTCCTCTAGGTACTTGGCACAGTTCCTCTTCCAATGTCCGGTCTGACCGCAGTGGAAGCATGTACCTTCCTTAGCCACTCCACCCACTGGTTTCAAGCCAGAAGTACTAGGCTTGGAGTTTTCCTTGCCCTTACCCTTCCACTTGTCCTGGGGCTTTTTCTCCTGTTTCTTGCCCTTATTCTTATGGACCATCATTATGGCCTTTCCTTTGCCTTTGTTTATGTTCTGCTCAGCAGTTCTCAACATGCTTAGCAGCTCTGGTAGTGATTTGTCAATTTCATTCATGTTGTAGTTCATGACAAATTGACTAAAACTCTCCAGCAACGATTGCAGGACTAAGTCAGTGGCCAACTCTTGGCCCATAGGAAAACCGAGTCTCTCAAGGTTTTCAATGTACCCAATCATCTTGAGTACATGAGCACCAACAGTGGCTTCCTTCTACCACTTACACTTTGAAAGAGTGCTTTGGAGACCTCATATCTCTCATGTCTAGCCTGCTCTTGATAGAGCTTTTTGAGGTGTACGATCATATCGTAGGCTTCCATGTTCTCGTGTTGCTTTTGGAGCTCGAGTTCATGGTGGCTAGCATTAGACATCCAATGTCCAAGGCATCATCTTGATGCTTCTTATAAGCATCTCTTTCACTCTAGGGGCATTAGCAAGCAGGTGGTTCAGAATAGGTTGTTCTAACACATACAACTTTTTCTCTTGCTTGAGGACAATCCTCAAGTTCTGTACTGATCTAGGAAATTTGTCCCGGATAACTTGTCCTTCTCAAGGACCGATCGCAATGATAAGTTACTTGATGTGTTTGTTGCCATGGTAATCTATCAACGAAATATGCAAAATATAAGTATTATGCTATAAACATATTTAACAAGGTCTTTTAATTAAATACGTCTCCCACTATTTTATTCAAATCAATGACCCTCAGCATTGACTCGGAAAATCCCATTGGAAGATTTCCTAGTGGGCCAAGATCCATATTTCACCTAGTTTTGAGTCACTTTGGCCGATCGCCCAAAATTCATTATTTAGGTAGGAAACTCTTTCCAATTACATCACATGCAACTCTTGGATAGTTGGGTGAATAACACTTATTCTAATCCATCTAATGGACTAAAGCCCAACTTCATGCCTCTAAGCCTTCAATCCTATTGAAATGGCCTAGTTAAGTCAAACCCAATGGTTGACAATTGGATATTACTATTATCCTATCGCATCTTACTAATATAGATAAAGGCACCCTGCTTTGGCAGACCTACACTCGATCGATATTAGTCTTGACGAGTGTCACGCATTGGAAGGCATCACATAATGACTTAATATTTTCTTTGAGGGAATTTTATTATTAGATCTCACCATTTATTAAACTTGTTTATCATACCATAAACATTATCCATGCATCTCATACATATAAAGCATATAATAAGTGTGACATGGTTATGGCCTCTAAGAGAGTAACATTAATAAATGTTAGCTTCACCAAGCGTCTCCCACCAACGTCCTCACTTGATGTCGTCTCCTTGTCTCCACATGAAGATTACATTATAGAAACCTCTTTTACATTCGAGGGGAGTTAGATGAGAAGAGAATGTACAATCAGAATGTAGAGAGAAAGGCACGACACGCAGGTCGTATTTAAAATAACCAAAATAACATAAAATAAAGACTAAGGCCATAACCATGCACCATGCATCTCTAATAATACATAAACACAAGGCAATAACACATTATTATTTTGTGAATTATAAAAATAGTTTTGAATATTGCACTTTCGAATATCACACACCACGAAACGGGGTTCGGGGCAGCGCCCCGACGGGGGTCCCGCAAAAACACTTGAACGCTATGACGGAAACACTTCATTCATGTACCACCACTGGTTACTTGAACAAAAATTCGAGTTGGACCCCTCCTGCCTCTATGACGGCTAGGGCAACAACACTTGAACCCTAAGGCCCGCAAACACATGAACGCTTCATGTGCCGCGGGGGTTCCTCACGGCCGTCATCGCCTATCCGCAAAAGAAACAAGGTTTCTGGAATGCGTGAAGACATGAACACTTCATGTCATGAGGAAGCTTCATGGCCGTCGCAAAACGGAAACAAGGTTTCCAAAACCTTGTGTCGCTATTCTTTGTGTATATCGCATTCATACATTAAATATGCAGAAATAGAAAGCATTCAAAACAGTTTTCATAGAAACATACATATCACATATGTATATACCAGAAAAACGCAAAAACAGAAAGCATTCAAAACGATTTTTCATTCATATTATCACATATATATATACCGGAAAAATGCGAGAAATGTAGAAAGCTTTGAACGGTTTTCGCAAAAACATATGAACATCTTCACGGTTTCAGAAATAACATATAAAGATCATATCTTTTTATAATAAAAAAAAAGAAGTAACGAATCATGTTATCGCATATAACAAGAAAAGCAGAAAACCGAATCATGGTTTCGCAACCAGTCTCTGATACCACTGTTGGGAATTTGCGGATCAAAGTCTCGCAGCGGAATAACAGAATTCCCTCACAAGATCCATGCGAAAAATCCATAATCCGAGTTTTTTTTAAAATTTTACCTCTTGAAGCGTGACAGACACAAGCGAGGTGAATCACCAACACCGTAATAGCGACGATGTTTCTGCGATATCCACACGAACAGACTTGCAAAAGGAGTCACGCCTCTGTTTCGTAGTGCTAGGCTGCGAAGAGAGGAGAAGAAGACCTCACTATCTCTCACTCACTTTCGTAGGTGCGGCTAGGGTTGTGATGTAACCTAGTAGCAGCCCCTTAGCGTACTATTTATAATAGTGTGCGCCTTAAGTGAGTGTGAGCAAGTAGCAAGGTAAGTGGTGCAACCCTAAACCCATCGTCATGAGTTAGGCCCACAATTGAATCCGAGTCCAACTTGGATTCGATTACTCAATTTAGTCTGTTCTAAGTGTGCGACCCTGCGGGTTCTCATGACGTTGGTAGTAATATTAAAATCTCATTTTAATATTACAAACGATGAGTGGTATCTAGCAACACATCATGCTACCCAAGTAATGAGAATGTCAGTGATTTGACATAACCTATCTGTGACCAATGTTTCCGTGTAGTTTAGTCCCTTTGTCCAGATATCCAAATTGAACACAAGGCATGGAACGTGTCACCCTTGTTTAGTTCAATCTTCAGTTTCGATTCCCGAGTAGACATAGTAATGACAAATGAGATCAATATCTCATATTGACTCATTTGAGCATGGCCATGCATTTCATAGTCTCACTCAATCGGGGGCCCGAAGATATCACTCTGTTATGTAGGAGGGACAAATCCCATCTAGGTCACTCACATCCCTCCACATGTATCGCGGTATGTCTAATAACCAACTTTATAATCATCTTGTTACAGATGACGTTTGATGGCATTAAAACACACAACTCCTCATGTAGGAATCGTAGTGATTTCAGGTCAAAGGACCACATACACCATTATCACTATGAGAATTGCTTATGACACTCACGTAACGATCCACGTAGCGTTCTCATGGCGGGGTCTGTCCAATACATCATTACTCTAATATGTATCCATGTGTAGACTTGATATCTCATATCCATGACCCGTGAGATGTGGTCATCGATCTACGCACATACTAGTCTCAAAGCATTATTGTTGTCCTAATTAACAATAATACTTGACTAGGGACATTTAAGAATAGTGTTTTATCCAATAGGATCTCACGATCAAGTCATCCACTTGATGTCCTATGGTATCAAATTTACTATTCTAAGAACTTTATCATGTTTACCAAAAAAAGAACATAATAAATGAAATGCCTCATATAAAATAGCATAATATAATGTATGTAAATACAAACAAAACGTATTGGCCACTAGGGCATACACCAACAGCTACCCGGGCTCAAAAGGAAGTGCAACGATCGATTGAATTAGTTTAAGAAAAAAAGTTAAGCAAAAGGACAAGTCTCAAGCATAGTATCAAACTAGAAGATTGTATAGAAATGGAAGAGGAAGAAGAGGCAGTCGGTTTGGAAGAACAGGTCCCATGAATTAGTTCGGGAGAGTGGGTCCCATAAATAAAGCAATGCTACCAAGATATTTGAAGAAACCATGATATGATGAGTATACTCCCCTCGCACAGAGTGTGAAGTTATCCACAAAGAAGTGTACAACATTGGTCTGACCTAGTTTCCCATGCCTCCTATAGAGGTCCATCTAGATGTTGATTGATCAAAGATATGTGAGCTTCATTGGACCAGTGGGCACATTACTTATGAATGCATAGTCTTAATGGACAAGATTGGGGATATAATAAGAGTTGGACACCTTGGGAAGAATATCTTCAAAAAGAGAGGATGGTATGATGATCGGGGAAAATCAAGTAACTATGATGATCGGGGAAAGACAAATAACTTTGATGAAGGAGGGGTTTCGAACACAAATAGAGATCAACAAAAGGGATTGTAAAGGGAAAGTAGTGAAGGAAGAATAGCTGGCCTATACACACTAAGTGTGATAGTAACCGTTAACACTCAAACCTATGGCCTGTCATGCAATTCTATCAACACATCTCACATATAAGACAAGAATTGCAAAACACTTAGCGAAAAATGATGAACCTACAAAAATTCATATTTTTACGGTTTAAAATCTTGGGTTTTCATCCTCTTTTAATCTTTTTGATTTAGTTTTGTTCTTAAGTTTATTAAATTTTATTATGTTTTTATTATTTTAAATTATGTTCTTATTACGTGCTTTTTTTATAGGTAAATACACATGGAAAGAGACTGGATGCTTAAAGAAGTAAGAAATCAGATAAACAAGTTTTCAAGATAAATCATCAGATTTTGCGCAAAAATAAGAAATTCTTAAAGATAAATATTTGAAGGATTCTTATTATATTCTTAGATGCTAATTAGAGTTCTAATTGGATGCAAAATCTTAAATAATGATTAGATTGAAGATTGGATAAGGATTCTCAAAGAGATTTGATTTGGAGCAAAATTCGGATTCTTGCATTATTTTGACCATTCCTCATTAATTAAGCCATAACTTAGGCTACAGAGATCAGATTGATGCACCGTTTGCGGCATTAAAAAGCTAACAAAAAATCCTACAAATTCTCTATTGAAATCGAAGACAAATTAAGCCATCTGGAGGGTGAGAAAAATCATGCAAGCTAGATTCAAGGAGTAATCAATACTATATCTGGAGGGTTTGCTGGAGGAGGGATGACAAAGTCACCAAGGAATAAACATTTGAGGGTAGTGTAACGCCCCTTTTTGAGGAGGGAACATCACAACAAAAACTATAATTTTGAAAATAAATCATAAACTAAGACCCGGTTCATTATAATATAGATAAGCTTGTTCATTTGTAAACGTATAATAATTTGGCAAGGTTTTTCTTTTGTTGTTGTAAGAAAAGTTAAAACATAATTATAGCAAAAGTTAACACGAGAAGTAAACCATACATTCATACATCACACACACACACACACACATATATATATATCATACTTGTTTAGTTACATCAGCAGATATACAAAATAAGCAAAAGCTTTACCGACCTCAAAATGATTACACATATACAGCCCACCAAAAAGAGACAAAACATCAAGCCTCCCAAAAGATTTACAAATATCCATCAGTAGCCACCAACAGTATTAGCCCCTAAAACTAAAGAGAAGGAACCGTGGCTGGGTCCTTCTCAGGGTCTTCCTCGTCAGAGAAAATCCTCATCAGAGCAACCGAGTTACGAGCATGGGCTCGTGCGGAGGATAAAAACGAATCCTCTCGTGGAGTGTAGTCACGATCACCTCACATATCACGAATGAGCAAGTAAAACTCTAAATACAAGTGTGCATTAAAAGTAAAAATAGGTGGATCATAACGACCCCATGCCAGAGACATCGTCACGTCTCTGTGGTAGACACAGTGGTCTGTGCTCAAGTTGATGTACCAGCAGTCCAGATCTCCATGAAATGTCAGCCTAGCATATCCCAAAAAGCCATGTGGATGGGACATCATGTACCAAACAGGTACTAATCAAAGTCAGGCCAAAAGCCGAGGAATTCGTGCACTCCCCCTTCTTCACCAACGTCTTCAGAGAAACGCATAAATATACAGAATAGTAGAAAATACAGACAAGAGGTGAGACATCCTATATTCAGTACTAATTATGGAAGTAAAGAAACAGAACGATGTAAGACGCCACATAGCATAGCAGAAATAATAATCAACATCCAGATTCAAAAATTAAACAATTTAACAAATCCAAACAGTTATAACATCAATAAAACAACAATTCCATCATCATGTGAATAAATGCCAAATAATATGTTGACTCACTATGCACGTGCACATGGTACCAAAATCCAACATTCGATACCAAAAATCCTACTCAATGGAGCTAGACACAAACATCAGAGAGAATGATCAAGGAGACATGCCAGTATCTCGTCAGCCTAAAATCAAGTGCTTTCTAGAAAAATCAATCATTTGCGCAACAAGGCTTTATATAATGGCATTTTCACAGGATCGCGATATAGGACAGTGTCTCGATCTAGATCATCGGTGCATTTGCATTGGTTTATCCCACGGCCCAGATGAGCTACCAACTGTCCATTCGTGAGACACCCACACCCCGACGGCCCCAAGGTCAACGATATGACCTACACTAGTCTATTTGCACCCGCACTAAGGTATGATTCAACTCCTAGGTATACAGCTTTACTTCAACAATGCATGATGACTCCATGCATGTTCCTGTATATTCAACAATGATATATTTTTCCATGACATGCCACAATTTAGCCAAGTTAAACATAAATAGAATTTTGGTCCCACTCATTGACCCACAATAACATATCATCAAATTTTCAAATGTGATAATACACTTTTTAAGGTTTATTATGGAATCTCACTTCAATTTAACATTTCTTATGAAATCTTTTTCTAGAGGAATTCTCTTGATTGGCCAAGTTCTCTACTTAAATTAAATCACACTTAGAAAATTATTCTAAGATTTTCCAAGTCTTACAAACTCTCTTATTCTTTTCTTAAGTCTAAAATCACCCTAAGTTGTCAAGTAAATTTCCTTGCTTCATTTTTCCATCTTATGAATCCATGATAAATTCTTAAATTACCTAATCACCTAAGCCATAGCTTGATGCATAAATTTTAGGCAATAATGCCTTTAAGGCCGTGACCTTCCCATGACAAGAATCCAACCAATTTTTCATCACATTGTTAGTTATTTAATACTTAATCCCTTAAGTTTCAAGATTACACAAAAATTAAATCTTGAACCCTTAAAAGCCCTAGAGGCCATGAGCCTCCCAAGGGTGAGAACCCAAAGTTTTTCCATTGCATCTATTAATTCTTCACCACTTAATCACCTAAGTTTCAATTTTCACAAAATTAAATCTTGAACAACCAAAAACATGGCCTCTTGGCCGTGAACCCATAGGGGCAAAGAGCCCTAAAATTTCCATGCATCAATCCAAGCAATCCAATATACAATCCATAGCCATCAAGCCATATAATGAAAATCAATAACTCATACAAGTCAAAATAAACACCAAATCTTAAAGAATAACATAATAAAGAGAGCAATCCCACAAGGATTCCTCATCAACATCACCAAAAACATTCCTCACCACCAAGATAGGTTAAAGAGGATTATCTCCCTCTTACCTAAGAGAAAACAAGAAAAGGAACCTTCTTGGTTGCTCCTTGGAATTTTGGCTAAGCTCCTCCAAAACCCTTAAAGCTTCAAACTTTGAGGCTTGAAAAAGATGATAAAGGTGTGAGCTTTTTGGATAGATTCTAACAAGGAAGAAGCTTAGAATGTGATGTAGCTTAAGGAAAACATGGGGGTTTGGATTTTTGTAAGTGTGGAGGTGGTGAAAGGTGTGCTGGCCATAGGGTAGAGAGGAAGAGAGGAAATGTGAAGAGAAATGGAAGAAGAGAGAGTGATAGGAAAGTGTTTGACATGGAAATAAAATGTGACTTAAGTGAAATGAACTTTTGGTTCCCCCTTTATTTTTCTTCATTGCCGTGGGCACTCAAGGAGGAGAGAGAGGAATGGCTTCTTAAGCAAGTTAATAGGAAAGTGCAAGGAAGCTTCTTCCAAGCTTCTCCAACAAGCCAAAATCTCACTTTTTGAAAAGTTAAAGGTGATGTCATAAAATTGTTCTCTAGAAAAGGTGACTAACACTCTATTAAAATTATTATCTAGTGGGCAAAGGTTACAGTTAATAAAAATAGTGTTTATTGTCCAACGGATAATAAAATTATTATGTGATTTTTATTTATTAGATAAAAATCTCGAAAAACACAAGCCTTGTAAACTGTGCCCAGCCTCTGGTTTAGTAAGATCCCCCGTCGACGTTTCCACAGTTCAGGGTTTACTAGCTTCGGGGAAAACATTTCATTTTCTCAGTTCCGCTCAGTGCGCATGTAAAACGAGGAATATATTAAAATATTCAACGTTTCCGGAAAAATCCACAAAAATTCACAAAAATCACAAATATTATAAAATGACTATTTATCATGAAATTATAAATTTTCGGGGTGTTACAACTCTCCCCTTCTAAAAAGAAAATTCATCCTTGAAATTTTCATACCTTAGAATAGTTGTGGATGTTGCTCATTTATCTTGTCTTCTAACTCCCATGTTGCATCTCCGGTTGTGTCATTCCAAATTACTTTTACTAATGGGATTTCCTTCCCTCTGAGTTGCTTTACTCTCCTATCTTCAATCCTTACAGGAGGTGTCTCATAGGTTAAGTTCTCTTTCAATTGTATTGTGTCCGATGCTATGACATGGTTTGGGTTAGGAATATATTTTCGCAATTGCGATACATGGAAAACACTGTGAATGTTAGAAAGAAAATGTGGTAAGGCTATCTGATAAGCTACTGGACCTATCTGGCGTAGAATTTGGTAAGGTCCAAGGAATTTGGGAGTAAGTTTTCTAGATTTCAGAACTCGGCCGACCCCAGTCGTAGGCGTGACTTTCAAAAACACATGCTCGCCTATTGGTGTATGCCCTAGAGGCCAATACATTTTGTTTGTATTTACATACATTGTATTATGCTATTTTTTATATAAGGCATTTCATTTATTGTGTTTTGTTTGTTAGACATAATAAAGTCCTTAGAATAGTAAGTTTGATACCATAGGACATCAAGTGGATGACTTGATCGTGAGATCCTATTGGATAAAATACTATTCTTAAATGTCCCTAGTCAAGTATTATTGTTAATTAGGACAACAATAATGCATTGAGACTAGTATGTGCGTAGACTGATGACCACATCTCACGGGTCATGGATATGAGATATCAAGTCTACACATGGATAAATATTACAGTAATGATGTATTGGACAGACCCGCCATGGGAACGCTACGTGGATCGTTATGTGAGTGTCATAAGCGATTCTCATAATGATAGTAGTGTATGTGGTCCTTTGACCTAAAATCACTACGATTCCTACATGAGGAGTTGTGTGTTTTAATGCCATCAAACGTTATCTGTAACAAGATGATTATAAAGTTAGTTATTAGACATACTGCGATACATGTGGAGGGATGTGAGTGACCTAGATGGGATTTGTCCCTCCTACATAATAGGAGTGATATCTTCGGGCCCCCTGATTGAGTGAGACTACGAAATGCATGACCATGCTCAAATGAGTCAATATGAGATATTGATCTCATTTGTTATTACTATGTCTACTCGGGAATCAGGAAACTGAAGATTGAACTAAACAAGGGTGACACGTTCCATGCCTTGTGTTCAATCTGGATATCTGGACAAAGGAACTAAACTACGCGAAAACATTGGTCACGAATAGGTTATGTCAAATCACTGACATTCTCATTACTTGGGTAGCAGTGATGTGTTGCTAGATACCACTCACTGTTTGTAATATTAAAATGAGATTTTAATATTACTACCAACGTTATGAGAACCTGCAAGGTCGCACACTTAGAGCAGACTAAATTGGAGCAATAAGGATCTAAGTTGGACTTGGATTCAATTGTGGGCCTAACTTATGACAGATGGGTTTAGGATTGCACAACTTACCTTGCTACTACTCACACTCACTTAAGGCAGACACTATTATAAATAGTACTACTAAGAGGGTTGCTACGTCTGATACATCACAACCCTAGCCACACCTAAGAAAGTGAGTGAGAGATAGTGAAGGGTTCTTCTCTTCTATTCGCAGCTAGCACCGCGAAACAGAGGCGTGACTCCTTTTTGCAAGTTTGTTTGTGTGGATACCGCAGAAACATCATCGCTATTACGGTGTTGGTGATTCACCTCGCTTGCGTTCATCACGCTTCAAGAGGTAAACTTTTAAAACTTGGATTATGGACTTTTTGCATGGATCCTGTGAGGGAATTCTATTATTCTGCTGCGAGATATTTTGATCCGCAATTCCCAACATCACCTTCCTCAAACTTAAGAGGCTTTGTCGGTATAGCTCTTCTATTGACTCTGAGCCATCTTAATCTTTTCCTGAATCATCTTGACCGTTTCAGTCATTTGCTGTATAAGATCAGGTCCAATAGTAAGGCGCTTGCCATCATGGTACTAACATAAAGTTGTTCTGCACCGTCGTCCATATAGAGCCTCATAGGGTGCCATCCCTATGCTCAAATGAAAACTGTTGTTGTAGGTGAACTCTACCAATGGTAAAACTTCTTTCTAACTTCTAGTTTGTTCCAAAGCGCAAGCTCTGAGCAAATCCTCCAATGATTGAATCGTCTTTTCTGATTGACCATCGGTTTGAGGATGATAAGCAGAACTCAAACGTAGCTTCGTTCCCACTGCTTCTTGCAAACTTTGCCAAAACTTTGATGTAAAACTTGGATCTCTATCAGAAATGATACTAGTAGGCACACCATGCAGTCTAACGATCTCGCCAATATACAGCTGAGTCAACTTCTCCATGTTGTACCTTATGTTGATTGGTAAGAAATGTGTTGACTTCGTGAGCTGATCAACGATTACCCATATTGAATCGTAACCATTTTTGGTCTTTGGCAATCCAACCATAAAATCCATCATAATACTATCCCACTTCCATTTGGGAATAGCTTAGGGGTTACAACATCCTTAACGGTCTCTGGTGTTTAACCTTTGTTTTCTGACAAACCAGACAAGATGACACATATCTAGAAATATCACTCTTCATTCTGTGCCACCAAAATAACCGTTTCAGATCTTGGTACATCTTGGTTATTCCTGGATGCATACTCAACTGGCTCGTGTGAGCGTGTTCGAGAATATACTTCCTAAGTTCTTGATCCTTGGGTACACGAATTCTATCTATGAACCTTAGGATTCCATCAGTTCCTTCCTCTAATATTGTTAAACTGCCTTGCTTTATTAGCTCCCTTTCTTCTTGCAAAAACTTGTCAACTTTTTGTTTCTCTCAGATGTCTTCCATTAAGTCATTTGAAATAGTGACCATGTTCATACAGATCTTCCCCGGTGCCAACTCCACAAAGGACCATACATTCCTGAATTGCTCTGTCAAATCATTTTCCTTAACCATCATAGCAGAGATACTGAGCATCTTTCTACTTAAAGCGTCTGTCACGACGTTTGCCTTTCTAGGGTGATACAGAAGTTGAAAATCATAATCTTTCAAAAATTCTAACCACCTTCGTTGCCTCATATTCAACTCCTTTTGGTCGTATAGGTACTTCAAACTCTTGTGGTCGCTACAAACATTGAACATCGCCCTATAAAGAAAATGCCTCCATATCTTCAAAGTGAATACCATAACTGCTGACTCCAGGTCATGTGTTAGGTAGTTTTTCTCATGCACTCGCAACTGTCTCAAAGCGTAAGCCACCACTTTTCTATTTTGCATAAGCATACATCCTAACCGTTGGTACGAAGCATCGCAATACACTTCGAAGGTTTCACTTGGATCAGGTAGAACTAACATTGGTGAAGTAGTTAGTCATTTCTTCAATTCTTGGAAACTTTCTTCGCAAGCATTAGTCCACTCAAAGGCTTGATTCTTTCTCGTGAGTTGAGTGAGAGGCCCTACAATCTTAGAGAATCCCTCAATGAATCTCCGATAATATCCAGCTAATCCTACAAAGCTCTGAATTTTTGTCACTGTCTTCGACCTTTCCCATTGCAGAATCACTTCCACTTTGACGAGTCTACTGCAATCCCTTCCTTCGAGATTACATGGCCTAAAAACTTGACCTCTTCTAGCCAGAATTCACACTTCGACAACTTGGTGTACAACTTCTTCTCCTTCAGAATCTGGAGAACTATACTGAGGTATTCAACATGATCCTCCTGATTTCGAGAGTAGATTAGAATGCCATCGATGAAGACGACAACAAATCTGTCTAGGTAAGGACGAAAGATTCTGTTCATGTAATCCATGAATATGGTAGGAGTATTCGTCACACCAAACGACATCACAAGATATTCGTAATGACCATAACAGGTACGAAAAGCTGTTTTGGGAATATCTTCCACCTTTACTCGAATTTGATGATAGCCCGATCGCAGATCGATCTTTGAGAACATTCTTGCTCCCTTCAGTTGATCCATCAAGTCATCTATCCTTGGAAGTGGGTACTTATTCTTGATTATGACCTTATTCAGCTGGTGATAGTCCACACACAATCACGAAGTCCCATCCTTCTTTTTGACTAGCAACACTAGTGCTCCCTATGGTGATACATTGGGTCTAACAAATTACTTTTTCAAGAGTTCTTCTAACTGCTTCTTGAGCTCAACTAACTCTGATGGTGACATCCTGTAGGGCGCTATAGATACAGGACTAGATCCTGACATAAGATCAATGGTGAACTCTATCTCCCGCTCTGGCGGTAGACTAAGTACATCATCAGGAAAGACTTCAGAAAACTCGTTAACCACTGGAATTACATTCACATATACCTCGCCCTTTACTTTTAAGGAAGACAATAGCACATATCCCTAAGCCTCTTTTTTCAAGAAAGCTTGAACTTGGTTAGCCGTCAGAAATCTAAGAGCTTCATCTGCAGGGAAAACTATGGTCTTACTAGAACAATCTAACAGGATATGGTTAGAAGACAACCAATCCATTCCTAAAATTACGTCTAATTAGGAAAGAGGTAAATAGATCAAATTAACAGAAAACATTCGACCTTTAACAATTAAAGGACAGTCTAAACAAACTTTAGTGGTAATAACAAGTTTAGCTGTAGGGGTAGAAATAGTCAAGTCAAAAGGTAAAGAAGACACAGGTAAACCAAGTCGACGCACACAATCATAAGAAATGAAAGAGTGGATTGTCTCAGAGTCATACAGTACAGTCAAAATATTACCTCCTATGGTACCCTCTCCTTGTATCAGATCTTCAGATTCGGAGGCTTCCGCTCCACTCATAGTGTAGACTCAACCTCCTGCTTACAGTTTTGCAACTCGTACAGTGTTGATCGAAGGCTCTGCCTTGGCTTGGTTGTATTCACGAGAGATATGCCCAGGCTTCCCGCATCGAAAACAAATGATTCATTTGATGGTGCAATCCCTCGTTAGGTGATCCTTCTTGCACTTCATACACTTTGGCATAGACGCCACATTCTGACTAGTTCAATTTCCACCAAAACCTCTGTTGGTGCCTCCACCAGGTGACTGTTGTTGACTTCCCAGTGGTTGAGAATAAGATTTCTTTTGAAAGCGGTTTGTATTGTTGTCACCTTCTCTTTGGAACCTAGTAGGTCCAAAGTTACGGTTCCTCGTGTCCCGCGCCTGATCTAGATCTTCCACTCGGCGACACGTGTCCAACAACTCTGAAAACTGGTTGATCCTCAAGATTATGACCGCCCTTTTCATGTCATGCCTCAATCCTTCTTCAAATTTTTGATACTTCCACACCTCTTCCGACTGGTGTTGGAAATACGTTAAAAATTTGGACAAGCTCTCGAACCTCGCAACATACTCGCTGACAGTCATGTTCCATTGTCTCAAACTGAGGAACTCCATCTCTTTGGCATGTCTTGTACTAGTTAGGAAATACTTCTCTAAGAATCTATCCTTGAATACCTCCCAGGTGATTACTCGACCTTTAGCTTGTAGTAGTCTCTGTGCTCCATTCCACCAATCCTCCATGTCTCCGATCAGCATGAAAGTAGCATAGTTACCTTCTTATCATCCGTACAGTTCATGCCTCTAAAAATTTTCTCTAGCTCCTTGATCTAAAGACTAGCCTTCTCCGGATCAAATTCCCCCTTAAACTGAGGAAGGTAGTTACGACTGAACTTCGACAGATTTTGAGTTTCAACTAAAGCTTCTAACAGTTGTGCAGCCCTTTCCTGCTGTTAAACAGCTCTTTCAGTTTGTTATGTGATAACGTCTGCCATTCGTTGCATGGCTTCAACAGTTGCAGCAATACCTCCACCGCGTGCCATTTCAGTTTTTCAGAGTTAACTGAACAAAACACAAGGAAGAATTAGATGTATCCTTTCAGAATACCAAACACAGAGAATCACACAGCATAAACAAGACAGACCTAACCACAAAGACCCAAAAGAAAACTTAAACCGAGGCTCTGATACCAAACTAGTGTAATGCCCCTTTTTGAGGAGGGAACATCACACCAAAAACCATAATGCGGAAAATAAATCATAAACTAAGACCTGGTTCATTATAATATAGATAAGCCTGTTCATATGTAAATGTATAATAATTTAGCGAGTTTTTTTTTTCTTTATTGTAAGAAAAGTTTTTTTTATGTCATACTTGTTTAGTTACATCAACAGATATACAAAATAAGTAAAAGCTTTACCCGCCCCAAAATGATTACACATATACAGCCCACCAAAAAGAGACAAAACATCTCCCAAAAGATTTACAGATAGCCATCAGTAGCCATCAACAATATCAGCCCCTAAAACTAAAGAGAAGGAACCGTGACTGGGTCCTCCTCGAGGTCTTCTTCGTCAGAGGAAATCCTCATCAGAGTAACTGAGTTACGAGCAGGGACTCGTGCAGAGGATAAAAATGAATCCTCTCGTGGAGTGTAGTCACGATCACCCCACATATCACGAATGGGCAAGTAAAACTCTAAAGACAAGTGTGCATTAAAGTAAAAATAGGTGGATCATAATGACCCTATGCTAGAGACATTGTCACGTCTCCGTGGTAGACATAGCGATCCGTGCTCAAGTTGATGTGCCAGCAGTCCGGTCCTACTTGAAATGTCAGCCTAACATACCCCAAAAAACCACGTGGACGGGATGTCATGTTCCAAATAGGTACTAATCAAAGTCAGGCCAAAAGCCAGGGAATTCGTGCACTTCCCCTTCCTCACCAACATCTTCAGAGAAATGCATAAATATACAAAATAACAGAAAATACAGACAAGAGGTGAGACATCCTACATTCACTACCAATTATGGCAGTAAAGAAACAGAACGACGCAAGACACCACATAACATAGCTGAAATAATAATTAGCATCTAGATTCAAATAATAAATAACTTAACAAATCTAGGCAGTTATAACATCAATAAAACAACAGTTCCATCATCATGTGAATAAATGCCAAATAATATGTTAACTCACTATGCACGTGCACATGGTACCAAAATCCAACATTCGATACCAAAAATCCTACTCCATGGAGCTAGACACAAACATCAAAAAGAATGAACAAGGAGACATGCCAGTATCTCGTCAGCCTAAAATCAAGTGCTTTTCAGAAAAATCAATCATTTGTGCAATAAGGCTTTATACAACGGCATTCTCATAGGATCACGATATAGGACAGTGTCTCGGTCCGGATCGTCGGTGCATTTGCATCGGTCTATCCCACGACCCAGAGGAGCTAACAACTATCTATTTGTGAGACACTCGTACCCCAACACCCCCAAGGTCAATAATATGACCTACACTAGTCTATTCGCACCCGCACTAAGGTGTGATTCAACTCCTAGGCATACAGCCTTACTTCAACAACGCATGATGACTTCATGCATGTTCATGTACATTCAACAATGATATATTTTTTCATAACATGCCACAATTTGGCCAAGTTAAACATCAACAGAATTTTAATCCCACTCATGGACCCACAATAATATATCATCAAATTTTCAAATGAGATAATACAATTTTTAAGGTTTATTATGGAATCTCACTTCAATTTAACATTTCTTATGAAATCTTTCTCTAGAGGAATTCTCTTGATTGGCCAAGTTTTCTACTTAAATTAAATCACACTTACTTAGAAAATTATTCTAAGATTTTCCAAGTCTCACAAACTCTCTTATTCTTTTCTTAAGTCTAAAATCATCCTAAGTTGTCAAGTAAATTTCCTTTGTTCATTTTTCCATCTTATGAATCCATGATAAATTCTTAAATTACCTAATCACCTAAGCCTTAGCTTGATGCATAAATTTTAGCCAATAAGGTCCTTAAGGCCGTGACCTTCCCATGACAAGAATCCAACAAATTTTCCATCACATTGTTAGTTACTTAATGCTTAATTCCTTAAGTTTCAAGAATACACAAAAATTAAATCTTGAACACTTAAAAGCCCTAGAGGCCGTGAGCCTCCCAAGGGTGAGAAGCCAAAGTTTTTCCCTTACATCAATTAATTCTTTACCACTTAATCACCTAAGTTCCAATTTTCACAAAATTAAATCTTGAACAACAAAAAACATGGCCTCTTGGCCGTGAACCCATAGGGACAAAGAGCCTTAAAATTTCCATGCATCAATCCAAGCAATCCAATATACAATCCACAGCCATCAAGACATACAATGAAAATCAATAACTCATACAAGTCAAAATAAACACCAAATCATAACGAACAACACAACAAAGAGAGCAATCCCACATGGAGTCCTCATCAACAACACCAAAAACGTTCCTCACCACCAAGATAGGTTGAAGAGGATTATCTTCCTCTTACCTAAGAGAAAACAAGAAAAGGAACCTTCTTGGTTGCTCCATGGAATTTTGGCTAAGCTCCTCCAAAACCGTTAAAGCTTCAAACTTTGAGGCTTGAAACAGATGATAAAGGTGTGAGCTTTTTGGATAGATTCCTACAAGAAAGAAGCTTAGAATGTGATGTAGCTTAAGGAAAACATGGTGGCTTGGATTTTTGTAAGTGTGGAGGTGGTGAAAGGTGTGGTGGCTGTAGGGTAGAGAGGAAGAGATAAAATGTGAAGAGAAAATGGAAGAAAAGAAAGGTATAGGGAGAAAGTGATAGGAAAGTGTTTGAAATGGAAATGAAATGTGACTTAAGTGAAATGAACTTTTGGTCCCCCCTCTTTTTTCTTCATTGTCGTGGGCACTCAAGGAGGAGAGATAGGAATGGCTTCTTAAGCAAGCCAATAGGAAAGTGCAAGGAAGCTTCCTCTAAGTTTTCCAACAAGCCAAAATCTCACTTTTTGAAAAGTCAAAGGTGATGTCATAAAATTGTTCTCTAGAAAAGATGACTAACATTCTACTAAAATTATTATCCAGTGGACAAAGGTTACAGTTAATAAAAATTGTGTTTATTATCCAATGGATAATAAAATTATTCTGCAATATTTATTTATCCGATAAAAATTTTGAAAAATATAAATCTCGTAAACTATGCCCGACCTCTAGTTTAATAAGATCCCCCATCAACGTTTCCACAGTTCAGTGTTTACCAGCCTCGGGAAAAACATTTCATTTTCTCGACTCTACTCAGTGCGCATGCAAAACGAGAAATATATTAAAATATTCAACGTTTCTAAAAAAATCTACAAAAATTCACAAAAATCACAAATAATATAAAATGATTATTTATCATGAAATTATCAATTTTCGAGGTGTTACAGGCAGCACGTTTGATCATGATGGTTGGGGGACCAATGAAGGTGTGACACCCTTTACTCTATATAGTCCACCTTATGCTCTAGCAGGTAAATCAAGAATAAAGTTCATCACTATCCATTTCAATTACCCATTACCTATTTAGTTAAGTTCCTTATTTCTTTTAACCATTTTTTTACTCTAGCTTCATTTGATCCTCATTTAAATATGTCATCATCTTGCTTACCCTTTAACTTTATTTCATAAATAATTTAGGTGTTTTAGCTCCCAAGGTAAGTTAAGTCAAAAGCCTTAATTAGCGTGCAATAAAAATTAGTTCTATGGAGCATATATACTATATTAGAATGACTTCCAACTAGAAGAACCCTAACTCTTTTCATGCATCATTTATTATAATTTACTAACACAACATGTAATAGTCATAATATCAGCCCTCTAGGCCTTCCACTAGCATATCAGGTTAGTAGTCTTAAGTACAAGGTCTAGGTGAACATCAAAAGATAAACATAAAACAATTGTGGCATCAGTACCCTATATAGTCATCCAACTTAAGTCAACAAAAGAGAAATAATAGCAGTAGAATGTGATTAGGACTAGGAAGTTAGTGTTGGGAATCGCGGATACATCACGCAACACAAAAACAAAATTCACACTAAGGATCCATGGGAAAAAGTCATAATACGAGTTTTTTAAAAATGTTTACCTCTTGAAGCGTGATCAAAACAAGTGACGTGAATCACTAACACCGTAACAGCAACGATGTCTCTGCGCTATCCACATGAACAGACTCATGAATGTCCAACGTTCGCAAATAGGAGTCAGGCCTCTCTCACACAGTGTTAGCTACGAAGAAAAGAGAAGAAACCTATCACTCTTTCACTCACTATTTCTGTCAAGTGTGGCCAGGGTTTGTAATGCATGCCTTGACAGCCCCTTAGTAGTGCTATTTATAATAGCTGACTGCTTTAAGTGAGTGAAAGCAACAGCAAGATAAACTGTGCAACCCTAGACTCATCTGTTATGAGTCTAGCCCACAATTGAATCCAAGTCCAACTTAGATCCTTATTGCTCCAATTTAGTCTGTTCTAAGTGTGCAACCTTGCAGGTTCTCATGATGTTGGCAGTAATATTAAAATCCCATTTTAATATTACAATCAGTGAGTGTTATCTAGCAACACATCACTGCTACCCAAGTAATGAGAATGTTAGTGATTGTGAGCAATATTACCATGTAGTTTAGTCCCTTTATTTAGATATCTAGATTGAACACAAGACATGGAATATGTCACCCTTGTATAGTTCAATCCTTCGTTTCTTGATACTCGAGTAGACTTAATAACAACAAATGAGATCAATATCTCATATCGACTCATTTGAGCATGGCCATGCATTTCGTAGTCTCACTCAATCAGGGGGGCCGAAGATATCGGTCCTGTTATGTAAGAGGGACAAATCCTATCTAGGTCACTCACATCCCTTCGCATGATTCGCAGTATGTCCAATAACTGACTTTATAATCACCTTGTTACTAATGATGTTTGATGGCATTAAATCACACAACTCCTTGTGTAGGAATCGTAGTGATTTCAGGTCAAAGGACCACATACACCATTGTCACTATGAGAATTACTTATGACACTCACGTAACGATCCATGTAGCATTCTCATGGCGAGTCTGTCCAGTACATTATTACTCTAATATGTACCCATGTGAAGACTTAATATCTCATATTCATCACCCGTGAGATGTGGCCATCAGTCTATGCACATGTTAGTCTCAATGCATTATTGTTGTCTTAATTAATAATAATACTTCACTAGAGACATTTAAAAATAGTATTTTATCCAATAGGATCTCACGATCAAGTCATCCACGTGATGTCTTACGGCATCAAACTTACTATTCTAAGGACTTTATTATGTTTATAAAAAATAACACAATAAATAAAATGCCTCATATATTGAAAAATAGAATAATACAATGTATGTAAATACAAACAAAATGTATCGGCCTCTAGGGCATACACCAACAGTTAGACATCTATATCCAGATACAACAATATAACACATATGTACATGTAATAAAAACATATCTAGATGTTTATTCAACTACCCTACACAGACTAGTCCTACATCACAAAACCTAGTCCAGCTTCATCCCCAGGCATACTGGGTGTATACATTATATGGACTCGCACCAACCTGATAAAGGAATAGGTGTTAGTGTTCTCAGAGTACACCCATTCGCCCCCAACGAACTCAAAGTATAAGCTAAGGAGCGATATCATCAAGATTTGGATATTTCATGGAAATAAACATAGGAGTGAGAATTTTAGGAATTCTCAGTAAATCTAAATTAAATGTCATCATCATAAATCTAGCTATCCTAGAATGAAAAATAAATAACATATATAAGTTGAAAATATTATAAAGTTGTTATCTAGAGGTAGAGATTACCTTTATGCCACTTTTCTTCATATCATCATAAACTCAATTTACTAATAGTTTCAATGTAATATGAATGCAATGTTTTTCTTTTAGGCCATTAGCATAAATCTTCACAATTCCCCTATGAGGCAATCTTTGTCTTCCGAGGGGGAATGATCCACCTTCTACAAGATAGTCTGTTTGTTAGACATGAGCTCTGTAATGTCCTAATACTTAAACTAATGATATATCTGTAATTATGCATTAGCAATCATATTAGAGTACGTCACTTAGATCAATATAATTTTTTTTCTAAAGAAGTAGATATATAATATACAAAATATGAGCCTGAAGTGGAAGTACATATTTTATAACAATAGAATGGTGTTCTATAGAAATAGTGCATCAAGGTACAT
The DNA here is from genome assembly GCA_029884605.1 of Ormosia emarginata. NCBI lineage: Eukaryota > Viridiplantae > Streptophyta > Magnoliopsida > Fabales > Fabaceae > Ormosia > Ormosia emarginata. The sequence goes on from JAQQTP010000074.1 coordinate 10,600,993, forward strand.
CATTTTCCATTAAGGCACAAAATCATATATAGTCATGTATAACTATCAAAACAAAAGAAGCAAATCTTCTATAAGCTCAAATTCTTCTTATTCTCTAAGATCAGCAAGAGGTTGCCCTAGAATCATTATGGAAATCAAAGAAGTGGGTTGAGAATCCTACAATTCTCAATAATATTTATAAAAATATGTCATCACAATCATTCTACTTGTTTTGAGGAAAATTCATTTCAATCATTAGTATATAATCATTAGAGAGGTGACTAAAGCCAAATCAAGTCCTTTTTCTTCCCGAAATAGAGGTTCATTTTATATCCTTTATCAAATTCAGTTCATTAATCAAATCAAACATCAAATCTTATCGAAATTTCAAAATCATATTAAGAAATTCATTCATGATAGACTTATGCATTAGCTATCTCATAGTGGTCATCCATCAATAATCATCAATGATCATCATTTATCTATTATCAAATTGGTATAGAGGAAATTTCCATCCACACAACACCGTTCACTTAGCAGTAGTTTGCTTTCAAGTTAGTGCAGTTCAACCTATTTATAACGACCTTTCTTGTTACACAAAACTATTCCGAGTAACCCAATCAATCCATAACAAATGAGGGAATTATCCATCCTCAAGTCAAAGTTATGAGCAAAGAGGGAATTATCCGTCCTTAACTACTTTGATAGGGAGGGTATCATCCTTCCTCACACTATCTCTAATCTTGGAATGCCTCAAGTACAGAGAGAATTATCCATCCTCAACTACATTTTATCCAGGAAGAACTTAGGTAAAGAGGGAGGGAATTATCCATCCTCAACCTCAATTACTTAGGTGGTAAGGGAATGTCCATCCTCAACCATGATTTCCAAGTCTCACCCTAGGACCAAGGATATCCTACATAATGGCTTAAAGGAAATCAACTATTATCTTTTGGTTATTTGTCTCAACCATCAATATTATCATGCATATAACAATACATTTCATCATATCTTCTTATGTTATAGTATAAAACATTAACATCTCATCATATATGCAATAGATTACTTCATCATATTATAGCATCATTCAATTCATAATTATGATTTTCTAACTCCAAGGTGGTCAATTTATCTATAAAATATCCCTGCTAATGTTTTAATACACCTTAAGAAGCATATATAAACAAATCCAACAAGTAGAGAATTTCAATTTATCAAAATCAAAATATTGTAAAATTCAGGACTGGGCGCTTAAGCGCACACATATCATTTTCTTGGGCACCTAACACTTGGCACTCAAGCGCCAGTGCACTAGAATTTCGTCCCCTGATTTTCATGTTTCAAACCAATTCCATACTTTCAAATTCCAAATATACTTCAACAACAACATCAAAATATCATAGATATCCATTCATATCACCTCTAAAATGACAATTCAAAAATGAGTATTTCTCACATTTCTAATATTCAATCACAACAAATAAAAGTTCAAAACCAAATCCAAAACTTCAATCACAATTCATGGTTCAAGAACAACATTTCATCTTTATCAAACTAACACATGTATCTCATATTCATAATATGAAGAAAACAAGATGAAGAAGATTGGAAAAAAAAAGAAATAATCCCTTGCCTTAACTTAGCACTTTCTTCTTCCCTTTCTCTTTTCCTCTTCCTTCTTGGTTTCACTTTCTTCCTCTTTGGCTCTCTGTTTTTCCTTTTCTTTTCTTGCTTTCTTGTTTCTTTTCTCTTTTGTTGAATAACGTGAGAGAAGTGAGAAAAAATAAAGGAAAAGATAAGAATGAGAGAGGGAGTAGTGGTGGGGAAAAGAAAAGAAGAGAGAGAAAATAAAATATGGCTGAAACATTATATCTGTTATGAAATCTTTATTTCTTCAGTTATGAATTTTCTAACTTTCATAGGTATTGTAGAAAATTCTAGGATTTCATTCTATTATCTGTTTTATCATTCAACCATTTTCTTTATGCACTATTATCATACACTAAGCTTTAGTGTTCTTTCTTAGGTTCACTTAAACCTATGAAATTGAACTAAGAAACTTTCATATATCCATTCTAATCCATTTTCATCCGTAGATTATTCTTCGTATTCTATTTGACAATTGCTCATATTCTCATAACCTTCTGAGTAACTTTTCTATTTAATCTGACTTTTAAACACTCACTCAGTGTCATTAAAAATGCTAAAGTAACTCATTTAAACCCCCAAAAATTACCATAACTCATTCCAATTATTCTTAGCTTAGAAATAAATTCTCTATATTTATTTCCATTTTTTCAACTATTTTTTAAAAAAATTCAAGTTTATATGAGTTATTTCTCACATTCAGATTATAGATTTATGCTCAAACAACACCCGATAGTTACCAAAATTAACTGGTGTCCTATATTAGTGTTGTTGAGCTTCTATAACCCTGATCTAGTCCATTGGGTTAGAGAGAATGTTACAATTCTCCTCCCATTTTATAAATTTTGTCCTCAAAATTTGTGTACCTTACTCAAAAAGCTCCGAATAATCTTTCATCAAGTTGGATTCGAGTCCCATGTGGCCTTTTGAGTCACATCCCTCTCATAACACCTTCACTAAAGGAAATTGTTTCCCTCTGAGTTCTTTTGCAACCTTATCCATGATCCTTACAAGTTTAACTACATAAGTTAAATCATCTATTAACTGTATTGATTCATTTTCCAAAATGTGTTAAGGATCTAGATTTTACTTTCGAAGTTGGGAAACATGGAAAACATCAAGGAGGTTGTTAGGATCAAGTGCTTACCACAAGGCCAAAAACTATAGCTATTAGTTAGGTCGCAACTATATTTCCTTATAGTGGCAACATATAGCCCCACATCTATACTATGCTACAGGCGAGCATGAGGGGCTTCACAACGCGCATATGGTGCACAGACAGACTGGGTTGTCAAGCTTCCTTGATGTACGTTGTAACACCTAGGAAAAATATGTTAGGCTTGTATACGCATATGGAGGTACTCAAATACTTTCTTAATATGTCTGTTAAATTTTGTGACTATTTGAGCATGTTTAGGAACTTTACTGCAACATTATGTATGGAAAATAACTGCGTTTAGTCCTGGAAGTGGGTTAGACTACTTAATTAATGGAAATAAGTGTGGATAATTTATTTCTAAGTCACAAATATGAGAACTATTCTATAGTTAAAGTTTGAGATTAATCGAAGTTAGTTTGACATTTTTAAGCATACTGGTTATGCGTTTTAATGCCGAAATTGACCCTCAGCAGTTATGCAAAAATATGGAAATGGTGAAAACAAATTTTTAATGAATTATAGGATTTATTTTAAGTCTGTTGGAGGTTAGAGAACTGGATTTTGGTGAAATTTGAGTGTTCTTAACAGATCAAGATTTTAGTGCTTAATAAAGAGAAGCCAAATTTGACTTCTCTTTTATAAAGATCCCATGGTAGAGAGGAGAGAAAATAGAAAACAGAGGAGAAGAAAGAAAAGAGAAAAGAAGAAGGAGGAGAAAGAAGAAGAGAAAGGGGAAAGAAAAAAGACCAAAGAGGAAGAGCAACCACTAAGGAAGAATCAAGGCAAGGCAAGAGGAAAGCTTGAATCTCCATTGCATATCTTCATCTTCATCTTCAAGACCTTGAGGTAGGGGTTTTGTGTTCCCTACACTTCTTTTCTTCCATTTTCACCATTATGCATATGTGATGCATAATAGGTCATCTTCGAGTTAGAGTTCTTTGGAGTGTTTTTCTTGCTTAGATGTGTTTCTTTGGTTGTTTATGACTTATTCATGAGATAAGTTTGGGTTAGAAACTTAGAATTTGTCATTTGGACCTTTGATGCTAAAAGTGGGAAAAGTTAGGTTATGGATGATGACTTTGGTCTTTGAATCTAATTTAGAAGTTTTTGTTTATGATTAATGATTCCTAAGTGTTAATGAACTTGTTAGGGACCTTAAATCACTTAGGAACTAATTTGGAGTGGCCAAAATTCGGAACTTGTTCCAATGGAACAGTACCCAGATTCTGCAGAATCCATGTTCTGCTGTTGGCACCGCAGCGCAAGGATTGCACGTTGCGGCGTGAGATGACGCACTTCCAACATTGAAACCAGAGAGCAGGACGCCACGGCGTGAGCTCCAAAAATCTTCAAAAATGTGTTTTTGATATCCTTGGAAGTTCCTAAGTGTTAAGACCTTCCATGTATGTCTTTATAAGTGTGATGAGACCTTAATAAAGGTATTTAACGAAGTGAGAATGTGATGAATCAAAGTGTTTTGCAATGCTAATTATGTAAGGTAATTAGACATGAATATATATACATATATTGTGTATTATGATGTTGAGAAAATGAGTTTTCCTAGATGTTGGAAGCACTCATGTTTACTCTTTCAAGAGTGTTGAAGTACTTTTAGAAATATTTGCATGAAATGTTTGTGAAATGAACTTGAGATGCATGTAAATCAATTGTGGAACTAATTATGAGAAGTAATTAGTAATTATATTACATGTGATGTTTGTGAAATATTTTGAGGTGAGTAATATCCTCTTAATGTTGATTGAATCATATTGAGGTGAGTCATATCCTCTCTATGTTGTTAAGTAAATAGGTGAGTAATATCCTCTTTATATTGATTGAATAGTTAGGTAAATAATTCCTCTTTATGTTGAGGTAAGTAATTCCTCATCATGATGATTGATTAGTGGAAGTGAGTAATATCTTCCCTATAGTTGTAAAATAGTGAGGTGAGGAATATCCTCTGTATGTTTGTTGAGTAGTGAAGGTGAGTAATATCTTTACTACTTTTGTGATGTTAACTATGGAGAATAATTAGACATGATTATATATAAGATAGTATATTTTACCTTTATTGAAAGGTGTGAACCCTGTTAGACCATTTGTGTACCGCAAGTGCACGGGTCGTTCAAGTAATACAGATACAGAGTAAAAGTTCGTTCCCAAGAGGATATATGACTTCCATTACTAAGTAACAACTAATAGCTTAGCTAAGTTCTATCCAAGAACATATAAATAGAGAAATGCAAATAAACTAAATCTAAACTACAAAAACAATAAAGATAAGGGTTTAGAGGTTTAGGAAATCCTTCTTCACCTCCTATTTCATACTAATGATATGCAATCCTTATAAGCAACATCAATGAATTGTTAAGTTAGCTTGAGAATCTGATTTAGTCAAAAGGCTATGTCTAGGTCAATCAACCCTAATGTCATTTACCTAATTCACTATGTTTCTTATGTTTTCATGAGGACTAGTGTAAACTCCACTAATGAATAATCTATTCTCAAACACACGCTAATACATAGCTAAAAGGTATATTTCTATCTAGTTAACGAATCAACTCATCCAAGCCAATTGAACTTGTCGAACATGCATCAACCATACCATGTTCATCTCCACAAATCCCTATGTCTAGTTCATTTGCATCAATTAAGATCATGCAATTGTTGATCAAACAGAAGCAAGCATTAAGCATAGGCATGGAAGAACAAAACTAAACATCAATATATACTCAAAAGATAACATAAACATCAATACTCATAGAAAGATCCAAAGTATTTCCTAAATACAACTTGGCTAATCCATTGAACACGAATTTATAGACAAAAACCATGCTCAAAAGATAGGGAATAGAAGAGAAACAAAGGGAGAAGAGGAAGGAATTCATGGATAGCATCCTTGAAGCTTGAATCACCTTCTATGAGGAAGATGGCATCCAACCTAGCCTCCCTAGGCCTCCAATCAGCCCAGAAATGAAGAACAGGTCGTAGCTTCTCTAAAACCTAGAAACTAAAATGGAGCTCCCTCTTAAAATCTATTGAAAATCTATTTATAGACTCAAAAAAATAGAGGCACACCACGGCATTAACATGCCTACGCCACGGCGCATATCAAATTAGGTCAAAGATGTCACGGCATTGATTTACTTGCACTGCGGCGCTCAATTCTCCGTGCCCTCTGACTTTGATGGGGAGGAACGCACAACGGCATATGATATTCAGCGCCACTGTGTTATATGCTGAGGTGCAAATTTGGCTTCCTCTTCCCATTCTGGCTCAAATGCTCCACATATCATCTTGTTTAGAGCTCTTCCTATGATGTAACAGATATAAATTCACTTAATCAATAACATAATATGCACAGTTTGCTCAATATCATATAGGAAATGTATCAGAATTAGATATAACAATTATAAGCACAAAACCTTCCAAATATGCATAAATATAAGGACTTTAGCACTCTTTATAGCTCAAATATAGGGTACAAATAACTACATATTGTGGAGTTATCAAACCCCATAGATAAGAGTAATCTATATTAGGCAAGGTGGATGGTATTCTTCCTATTATAGTGATATTAAGGATGGATTTCCTTATGGTTTTGATGATGGATTTCACTACCCAGATGTTGATTTTTGGATGAATTTCTAGTGCTTGTTCGAGACTTGGGATGGACTTCTTTTGTTTTATTCAAGATTCACGCATATCATGACATTACCATGGACTTGGTTTTGATAACATTAGACTTGCGTAGATATAAACACTAGACATAATTTGGCATAATATGACAATCATATGGGTAGTTGCTATCATTCATTTAAAATCATAACATTGCAAATGTATAGGTGATTGCGTGACCCAGAGAAGGAGATGTTGTTATTCTATAATTCAGTGATTGAAGTCTTAGTTTGGTAATCGTAAATTCTTTTTGAATGTATAAACTGCTGGTTTTGGAATACTTCTATTGAGAATTGTGATTTCTCACCCCGATTGTGTTGCCATGTAAATCCAGGCACGAGTTCTCCAAAAAGAAAAGTAGGAGCTTGGAGTGCTTAGCTTAGTATAGCTAAGTAGTTTCTTTTGAAATGATGTACGTTTTGTATTTATGAGAAATACATTTGTGATGTAATATTTAAATATTCATTCGTGACTCATATTTTCTATATAATGTTGTTATGTCATATTGGAAATTGCATAGCCATGAAGTAACAGGTCTGAATCTAATGACCATGGTAATATAATATAGTTATTAAATTCAGGATGTTACATTATGGTATCAAAATAGTTCATCCTGTTAATCCGAGGTATGGACTGACTATGCTTAGGCATGTTAGAAATTTCTCTGTGTATTGTGCATTTCTTTGTCTCTTATTTGAGATGTTAGAAAGAAATTGCATGGCTTGCTTTAGGTTGGATGTTAGTAGCTATTGTTATACGGTTACATGATATTGAGGACTGACCTACTCAATATGTAATATTTTGTGGACAGGAAACTATGACTTCACCTAAGCAAACTAGGGGAATATGAGTTCTTCTAGTTAGGGTCCAGTTGGCATGACTGAACTCGTTAGGAACTGTTTCCTTCTACACCCTTTGGAGTGGTACCTCTAGTATGAATAGAGCTAATGGAATAGATGAAGGGTTGTTAGATAAGTTTTGCAAGTGATTATGGACAAGGAAGTCCAAGAGTTTTGTGGAAAACAAATTTTCTTAGGTGAGGGATATCTGGCATAGGTTTGGCTTGGGAGCTAGAAACTGGTATAAGACAAGATTGTCTTGAGTTTTTATTGATGAGTTAGATATCACTATGGAAGGTGGGGTTCTTTCGAGTGTGATGTCTGATGGAGATCTTGGAACCTTAGTTGTGAGAGACTAAGTGTTGGTGGCGGGCGAATTTTGGGGACAAAATTTTATAAAGGTGGGGAGAAATGTAAGACCCTAGAAAAACATGTTAGGCTTGTATATGGATATGGAGATAGTCTAATAGTTGCTTAACATATCTGTTAAGTTTTGTGACTGTCTGAGCACGTTTAGGCACTTTACTGCAATGCTATATGTGGAAAATAGCTGTTTTTAGCTCTGGAAATGGCTTAAACTACTTCATTAATGGAAATAAATATGGAGAATTTGTTTCTAGGTCATAAATATGTGAAGTGTACTACAGTTAAAGTTTGAGGTTAATCAGAGTTAGTTTGGCATTTTTAAGCATACTAATTGTGTTTTAATATCGAATTGACCCCCAGTTGATATAGAAAAATATGGAAATGGTGAAAACAAAATTTTAATGAATTATAGGATTTATTTTAAGTCTATTGGAGGTTAGAGAACTGAATTTGGTGAAATCTGAGTGTTCTTAGCAGATTGAGGTTTTAGTGCTTAACATAGAGAAGCCAAATTTGACTTCTCTTTTTTAAAGATCCCGTGGCAGAGAGGAGAGAAAACAAAAAACAGAGGAGAAGAAAGAAAAGAGAAAAGAAGAACGAGGAGAAAGAAGAAGAGAAAGGGGAAGGAAAGAAGACCAAAGAGGAGGAGCAACCACCAAGGAAGAATCAAGGCAAGCCAAGAGGAAAGCTTGAATCTCCATTGCATATCTTCATCTTCAAGACCTTGAGGTAGGGGTTTTGTGTTCCCTACATCTTCTTTTCTTTCATTTTCACCATTATGCATATGTGATGCATAATAGGTCATCTTGGATGTTAGAGTTGTGTGTTTTTCTTGCTTAGATGAGTTTCTTTGGTTGTTTATGACTTGTTTATGACTTGTTGATGCACTTCCAGTATTGGAACCCAAGAGCAGGGCGACGCGGCATGGCACTAGTGGTGCTACAGCGTGAGCTCCAAAAATCTTCAAAAATGTGTTTTTGATATCCTTGGAAGTTCCTAAGTGTTAAGACCTTCCATGTATGTCTTTATAAGTGTGATGAGAACTTAATAAAGGTATTTAATGAAGTGAGAATGTGATGAATCAAAGTGTTTTGCAATGCTAATTATGTAAGGTAATTAGGCATGAATATATATACATATATTGTGTATTATGATGTTGAGAAAATGAGTTTCCCTAGATGTTGGAAACACTCATGTTTACTCTTTTAAGAGTGTTGAAGTGCTTTTAGAAGTATTTGGATGAAATGTTTGTGAAATGAATTTGAGATGCATGTAAATCAATTGTGGAACTAATTATGGGAAGTATTTTGTAATTGTATTGCATGTGATGTTTATGAAACATTTTGAGGTGAGTAATATCCTCTTAATGTTGATTGAAACATAATGAGGTGAGTCATATCTTCTTTATGTTGTTATGTAAATAGGTGAGTAATATCCTCTTTATATTGATTGAATAGTGAGGTAAATAATTCCTGTTTATGTTGAGGTAAGTAATTCCTCATCATGATGGTTGATTAGTGGAAGTGAGTAATATCTTCCCTTTAGCTGTAAAACCATGAGGTGAGTAATATCCTTTGTATGTTTGTTGAGTAGTGAAGGTGATTAATATCCTTACTACTTTTGTGATGTTAATTAAGGAGAATAATTAAACATGATTATATATATGATTGTATATTTTATCTTTATTGAAAGGTGTGAACCCCATAGATAAGGGTAATCTATAATAGGCAAGGTGGATGGTATTCTTCCTATTATAGTGATATTAAGGATGGATTTCCTTAAGATTTTGATGATGGATTTCACTGCTTGGAGTGTTGATTTCTGGATGAATTTCTAGTGCTTGTTTGTGACTTGGGATGCACTTCCTTCGTTTTGTTCAGGATTCATGCATATCATGACATTACTATGGACTTGGTTTCATAATATTACTCATTTCATACTTAGACTTGCATAGAGATAAACACTAGACATAATTTGGCATAACATGACAATCGTATGGACAGTTGCCATCATTCATTTAAAATCATAACATTGCAATTGTATGGGCGATTATGTGACTCAGCAATAGAGATGTTGTTATTGTGTACTTCTGTGATTCAAGTATTAGTTTAGTAATTGTAAATTCTTTATAAATGTATAAACTGCTGGTTTTGGAATACTTTTATTGAGAATTGTGATTTCTCACCCTGATTGTATTGCTATGTAAATCCTGGTACACGTTCTCCAAAAAGAAAAGCAGGAGCTTGGAGTGCTTAGCTTAGTATAACTAGGTAGTTTCTTTTGAAATGATGTACGTTTTGTATTTATGAGAAATACAGTTGTGATGTAATATTTATATATTCATTTGCGGCTCATATTTTCTATATAATGTTGTTATGTTATATTGGAAATTGTATAGCTGTGAAGTAGCAGGTCTGAATCTAATGACCGTGATAATATACTATGGTTATTAAATTTGGGATCTTACGTACGCCCATACATACATGCAAGTCCTAAAGTGATTGCTGGACTCCCATAAATCCAACAATCTCCGCCCCCAGCGACACTCGGGAGACTCGAACCTACGACCTCACTCTGACAACACTTGTTAGGATCAACCACTTACCACTAGGCCAAAAGCTATAGCTGTTAGTCAGGGCACAACTTTATTTCCTTATAGTGGTAGCACATAGCCCCGCGTCTATAACATGCTGCAGGCGGGCATGAGGGCCTTCACAGCGCACATATGGAGCACCGACAGACTAGGCTGTTAAGCTCCCATAATGTAAGCTCATACGTACATGTGAGTCCTAAGGTGATTGTTGGACTCCCATAAATCCAATAGAGGTTTGACAAACTGGGGGGATAAAGCTATTTGGTAAGCAATTGGTCCGACTCTTTTCAAAATTTGAAAGGGACCTAGAAATTAAGGAGTCAACTTTCTGGTTTAAATAGCTTTACCAACTCCTATAGTAGGAGTGACTCTAAGGAACACATGTTCTCCTTCGCTAAATTTCAAGGGTCTTCTCCTCTCATACGCGTAACTTTTCTTCCTACTTTGGGCTATTAACCTCCTATCCTTGATCATTTTGATCTGTTCTATGGTCTAATGTACTAAATCTGGTCCTAGGATAGTTTGTTCCCCTACTTCATACCAATATAAGGGTGATTTGTATTTTCTACCATATAAGGCTTCATAGGGTGACATTCCTATGCTGGTATGATGACTGTTTTTGTAGGTAAACTCTATAAGGAATAAAAACCTATCCCAACTTCCCTATTGGTCTAGCACATATGCTCTCAACATATCTTTTAGAGTTTGGATGGTTCTCTCAATTTGGCCATCTATTTGCGGATGATAAGTTGTGCTAAAGTTTAATTTTGTCCTAAAAGCTTTTTGCAAGGCTCTCCAAAATCTAGATATGAATCTAGGGTCTTTATTGGATATTATACTGTAGGGGATTCCATGCAATCTGATTATTTCTTGGAGATACAGTTGGGCTAATCTATCTAACGGGTAGTTAGCTTTTATGGCTAAAAAGTGTGTAGATTTTGTCAACCTATCCACTATAACCCAAATGGCATCATGGCCTGACTGAGTCCTTGGCAATCCTATCACAAAATCCAGTGATATACTTTCTTATTTCCATTCTGGAATTTCCAAGGATTGAAGAAGTCCCAAAGGTCTTTGGTGTTCTATTTTCACTTTTTTGGCAAACTAAACATTTGGACACATATTCAACTATATCTTCTTTCATGTTTGGTCACCTAAATATTCTTTTGAGGCCTTGATACATTTTTGTGGCTCCGGGATGGATGATGTATCTACTCTTATGGGCTTCTTCTAAAATCTTTTCTTTGATTTCATTTTCTCTTGGAACACAAAGTCTATCTCTAAATGTAAGTGTTCCATCATGAGCCCTCTTAAAATCATTTTTCTTTCCTAACTGGATCTGCTCATCTACTTGCTTTAACGTTTCATCTTCCTTTTGAGCTTCTCTAATTTGAGCCCTCAAATCATTTTGAATATCTAATCTTTTCAAACATAGACCATGTGGTAACACAATCGTTGCCAGACTCAAATTCTTGAAGCTCTCAAGGAGTTCCATCTCTTGTACCATCATTTAGGACACATGCAGAAGTTTTTTGCTAAGTGCATTGGCCACAACATTGGCCTTACCTAGATGATACTTTAATTCAAAGTCATAATCTTTTAGAAACTCTATCTAACTTCTTTGCCTCATATTCAACTCTTTTTGATCAAACAAGTATTTCAAACTTTTGTGATCACTAAAGACCTCAAACTTGACCCTATATAGATAGTGCCTCCAAATTTTTAAAGCAAACACAATTGTTGTTAGTTCTAGGTCATAGGTTGGGTAGTTGTCTTCATGGGGTCTTAGCTGCTTAGAAGCATAAGCAATTACTCTTTCATTTTGCATCAACACACATCCTAACCCATTTTTCAAAGCATCACAATATACTTCAAAGTTTTCTTGTGGGTTTGGAATTACTAGCACAGGTGTGGTGGTCAATTTCTCTTTCAGCTCTTGGAAACTATTTTCACATTTCTGGGTCCACTCAAAAGTGATATCCTTCCTAGTCAACCTAGTTAAAGGCAAAGCTATCAGAGAAAACCCTTTTATAATTCTTCTGTAATACCCAGTTAAACCCAAGAAACTCTTGACTTCAGTTACAGTGGTAGGTCTCTCTCATCACAACACTGCCTCATCTTATTAGGATCCATAGATATCCCATCTCCAGATATTACATGTCCCAAAAACTGTATCTCCTTCATCCAAAACTCGCACTTTGACTACCTGTCAAATAATTTATTTTCCTTCAGGATTTCTAGAACTATCTTTAGATGTTCCTCATGTTTCTCAGTTGTCTTTGAATAAATGAGAATATCATCTATAAAGATAACAACAAATTTACTAAGGTATGGTCTAAAAATTCTGTTCATATAATCCATGAAAATGACAGGTGCATTTGTCAAACCAAAGGACATTACAAGATACTCACAATGCCTATACCTGGTCCTAAAGGCAGTCTTAAGGATATCTTCTTCCTTAACTCTGATTTGATGGTATCATGACCTTAAGTCAATCTTTGAAAACACTACAACTCCCCTTAACTAGTCCATCAAATCATTTATCCTAGCTAGTGGGTATTTGTTCTTAATTGTGACCTTATTTAATTGCCTATAATCCATACATAACCCCATACTGCCATCTTTCTTCTTCACCAAGAGTGATAGGGCTCCCCAAGGTGAGATACTAGGTCAAATAAACTTTTTATCCAACAACTCTTCTATCTATTTCTTAAGTTTAGCAAGTTCTATAGGGAACATCCTATAGGGTGATATGGAGATAGGCCATGTTCCTGGCACTAGGTCTATAGCAAACTCAATCTCTCTCTCAGGTGGCAGTTCACTCACTTCATCTAGGAATACCTCCAAATATTCTTTCACTACAAGTATACTCTCCAAACTCTATTCCCTTTTGGAATTCAATGAAAAAAGGAGAACATAGCCTTAAGCTCCTTCTATTTGGTGGTTGATAACTTGGCTGGCATTCAGATACATTGATTTAGAAGGAAGGTTTGTAGAAGGAAGTTCAGATATTAACACTAAGGTTCTATTTGAACAGTTCAAAACAACATGGTTTGCTGACAATCAATCCATGCCTAAAATAATGTCTAAATTAATAAGGGGTAAACATATAAGATTCACTAGGAAGTTTCTATTTTCAATAGTTACACCATAATTTAGACATATTTTGGAAGTTGTTACAGGTTTTCTCGTGGTAATGGAAACCTTCAAGTCATAAGGGAGGTCTGAAATAGACAAATCCAACATCCTCACATAGTCATAAGAAATGAAAAAGTAAGAACTTTAGAATCATACAATACAGTTAAAGGTGTATTTTTAACAATGCACTTACCTTATATTAGATCAGGAGATTGGGTTGCTTCCTTACCACTCAAGGAGAAAACTCTTCCTTGAGTCAAGGGTTTGCGAGTTGTTGCTCCTTGCCTCTTGGGACAGTTCCTAACATAGTGTCCCTTCTTGCCACAGTTGAAGCACTCCATTTGATCAATCCTGCAAGCTCTATCACTATGGTGCCCCTCACACTTCAGACACTGAGGTCCTTTATCTTCTATCTTGAGCTATTGGTAACTTCAAGAAATGAAGTTATGTCACTTGAATTTGAAAGTATAAGAGCATGTTATCCTTAAGTTTTCTAGCCCAAAGGTTCAATTCATACATGATCTTAATGATTTAAGCTTATTGTCTCAAATGTTTAAGAATTGAATATTTGATGATTTTATTTAATAAATTAGGAATGGATTATGGTTTGATGAGCTTAAGCATTGTTTTGAAGCAGATAATCAAGATGGGAAGGTCTTGGATAAGGTGATAAAGCAAAGAGGAGCTTAAATTGTAAAGCAAGCAAGAAAAGAGGAAGGGTTGCCAACCCATGCCTAGGCATGACAAATCCACGCCTAGGCGTGGCCCTCTCGGTTTTGTAGGAATTCCAAGCATAAACATCCACGCCTAAGCGTGGCCAGCAAGTGACAGCACGTGTTTTATAACCACGCCTAGGCATGGGAAAAATCCTAGTTCACGAATTTCGCCTTTTTTATCTGATTTTTGAGGGCTTGAGTGGGTGTTCCATTTTTCACAAAGCATGAGCTCCATAGAGGAAGGGAGTGGAGGAGAAAACCATTGAAGATAGAAGTGATTCAAGTGAAGAATCAAGATCAAGGAAGGAAGATCAAGCTTGGATTCCCTCCACTTTTGTTCATTCTTCCTCTTTTCTCTCTTGATTTGTAACTTAATAGGTTTTATGATTTCATATGTTTTCTCCTCCTTCATGATGTGTAATTGAACTCTAATCTAGGGGCTCTTTAGGACCTTGCTATGGATTTGAATATCTTGTAATTAATTGAGTTTCTATTAATGAAATTGGTTTTGTTCTTCCATACTTATGCTTAGTGCTTGTTATTGTTTAGCCATCAATTACATAATTTTAGTATTCCAAATGAACTAGGTATAGGGATTTGTGAATATGGATATCGTATGGTTGATGCATGTTCAATACTTTCAATTGGTTTGGTTGTGTTGATTAGCTAAGGGGATAAACACAAACTTCTTAGTCATGCATAGCATGTGTTTGATAATTAGTCTCAATGAGTGATTCTTATGCTAACTCACATGGACATGTAGTGGATTAGATAGGTCTCACACGAGTAATTGTCCTAGACATAGGCTCTTCTCTATTACTTGTAACACCCCAAAAATTAGCCATTATCACAGTAACAATGAAATTATACTATTTTGTGATTTCTGAGTGTTATAAAATTATTTTGACTGTTCCATGATTGTATTTGATTGTTTTGAGAGATTTTCTCCGTGTCAGTAAAATAATAATTTTCTGGTCGGGAAAAATCTTTACGCCTTTATTCGGAGTCGGAGGATCTTACTAAACTCAATTCCGAGAGATGCGTGCCAAAATCTTTTAATTTTTAGAATTTATTTGTGTAATAAAAATATTTTATATTTTATTATTATTTTAATATCCAGTGGACAATAAGAACCGGTAAAGCCTTTAAGAATTACTGATAATGGACCAATAGGAATCAAGTCAATGTTTCTGACTTGGAAATCTCTAAACCAATAAGAATATGTCAATAAAATAGGCTTGAATTTCTAAACCAATGAGATGCAGTCAAATTAAGTGGTTGGACTAGTTACTTGGTAACTAAATGACTTAACTAGGTTAGTTGATGTTCTATGTAGTAACCAAATAGGATGGAAACTTAGTTTGTTATTCCTTAGGGTTTCTAGTTACAAGAAGCTTTTACAATGTTCAAGAATGGATGACTAACATCAAGGTAACTAACTAGTTAGTAATGTAACTAGGAAGCTTATCTAAGTTAGCTTGATAGAATTAGGAAAACCTAACTAGAATTTAAGCTTAAGCTTGTGTGGAAAACTAAATGAACCAAACCTAGTTAGTTCCCTAAGTGCCACACGGTTTTGGTAGAGTCTAGGGTTTTCTAGAACATTTGATTTAAGCATAGAAAACTATTTAGTTAGCAATGTAACTAATTATCCTAACTAAGTTAGCTTAAGTGTACATAGAAACTAAATAGGATTAGTAACTTAGTTAGCATCCTATGACCACCATTAGGTTAGAACCTTCATGAACATGTGACTAAGGCTTGATTAAGCCAATTAGAAGCAAGCTTAGGGGAGAAGCTTTGCATGTGAACCTTTGATACAAGCTAAGGCTAGGATGGAGTCTTAGAGGTCAAGAATAGTGGCCACCTTCTTTGGTGCCTTCCTACATGGCCATGCACTCAATTTAGAGACCAAATAGGTTAATTTAATTCACTTAAGTCATAAACTCTCTCTACTATTCATGTTCTTCTTCAAGTAACCAAGAAAACTCCATTTTCTTTCTCCAAGAGGCCATTCGGCCACCCTCCCAAACCTAGACCTCCAAGCTTCTAAAATTTTACCTAAACACATTTCCTAAAGCCAAATATTATTCTAAGAACATCTCTAGTTGTGAGTTTTCACAAAATCAACCATCTTGAGCTTGAAATCTAAGCTTAAAGTTTCTACCAAAAAGAGGTAAACTTTTTATTTCTTGACCCAATCTTTTAGTTTTGATTTTCTAAATCATGATTGATTCATGGTTTATCTATTTCTAAGCTTGTTGTTGATTTTAAAATTTGTTTAAGATTTTTAAGGTTTTTCTAAGGAACTTCATGAAAATCATAGGAGGAAAAACTTGAAGGATTTGTCTCCTCTTTAAGGTAAGAGAGAGATTTATCTCACAAACTAAGTATAGTGGTGAGAGATGTATTTGTTCGTGAAGGATGGTGAATCCATGTGACGGTTCATTATTAATGGTTGTGTAATTATTTTTGAGTGTTTATGTGCTTTGATTGATTTAATTGTGCTTTATATGATTTGCATGATTTTATTGTTTTATGGTATGCTTATGATATGTATGATGTGAATATATTGTATATGCCATGATGGAAGTGAACAAGGAAAATAATTTTTGGTTCCAAAGACCATGAGGGTTTCGGCCTCAACACCTCAAAAATAAGTGTTTCCAAGTTAAGATTTTTATGAATGATAAAAATGGATGTTTAGAAAGGAAAGGAAAAAGAAAAGATGTGTTGGTTTCAAGGACCAAGTGCTCACGGTTTTGAAGGCTTGAATGAGGAAATTTTGTATGAAATTATGATTTAGAAATGGAAAGTAATTGATTTAAAGAAATTAAGAAAAAGAATTTTAGAAATGGAAACAAAGTGCTTTGTCACTTGAGAAATGAAAATTTCGTTTTAGAAAAGAAAAGAGGGGTTGAAAGTGTTTGAACCTCAATTTATTTCAAAGAAGACTGACTTTTAGAATTGGTTTAAGAATTATGATGAATACGTTGGGAACTTAAAATTTACTGACGCATAGCTCAGTCATTGGATTTTTGAGCGCGTTAGGAAATTTTAAGTGAAAAATGACAATTTAAATTAAGGAAAAGTGATTTTATGGAGAAATGAGGTTTAAGGTTGAGAAATGTTTTACGTAGTGGAAAAATGATGGAAAATGCTTTTCATAACTTAAAAACGTGATTTTTAAGTTACGTGATTTCAAAAACATTGAAAATCATTACGCGATTGAAAAATGATGGAATATTTTTACACGATGGAAAAAACTATGGAAAATCGCTACGCGAGTGGAAAAAAGCGACAAAAGTGTTGCACGATTGAGAAAATGTGATAATATGATTACTGTAACACCTTGAGAATACATATTTTATTTGTTTTGGTCGATTCTGAATTATTTTGAGTAATCCGACTAAACCTCTATGAATTTTATGATTTTTGTGATTTTTAGGAATTTTTGAGAGTTTTTACGTTTTTGATTATTTTAATATTATTTTTGGGTTGTATATGAGCCTTTGTATTTTATTTCTTTCTGGCAATCCTTAATTATGTTTACTAATTTGATTTGATTTTCATGAGTTTCACAATTGTTATGATTTTTGTGAATTTTTGTGATGTTTCAGATATTTTGAATATTTTAATATATTTTAGATATTTCAAGATATTTTGAATATTTTATTATATTTTAGATATTTTGAAATATTTTAAAAATTTTAATATATATTTGAGATATTTTGAATATTATATTATATTTTTGATATTTTGGTATATTTTGAATATTTAATATATTTCGATATTTTGGGTTGTATGTGGTGTGGGTCGGGCACGGAAAAATTAAAAAATTTTTTGGCCAGAAAATTTTGTACTGTTGATTTAGAGCCGGGGAATCTTACTAAACCCAAAACCAGAAATAGTTTTTGAAGTTTTGTTTTTCTACGATTTTATCTGACAAATAAAATCAAGGCATGTTTTATTATCTATTTGATAATATTTTCCGAAAAAATATCTAGTGGATGATTCTAGACGCAAGCCCTGTCACCCACTCTAGAATGTTCAAGACGGTGCCTCATCGTTTGGTGACTCACCTAGGTGACTAGCCTAGTGACTCACATGTTTCAGCTTGTCCTAGAAGACTCTAGAAGACGCCTCGTCACGCGCCTAGTCATCAAGTGCTTTACATGTGGACCAATAAAGAGCCGGTCAAAATTGGTGGCTGTGACTCATCGTGGAAGGACCAATAGAAGCTCGACACGTGACGTGACACCTCAGCACCTATGACTTAGCATATTCGGGAAGCTTCCAGAAACGATGACTCGCCATGTTCTAGAATACTGACTCGCCACATTCTAGAAGCTTGTAGAAACGCTGACTCACCCTGTGACTCGCCGCAGTGAGTCACACGTTCTAGAAGGTTCTATGCTGACTCAGCTAGTGACTCGCCATGCTGATTCAACTGTTCTAGAAATTTCTACGCTGACTCATCATGTTGACTCATCGTAGTGAGTCACATGTTCTAGAAACTTCTCTTTGATGACTCGCTCTGTAACTCATCAAGGGCAATCAGTAGAAAAATGATCAACAATAGTTGCCACCCAACTGGAATAAGAGAAAAATCTAGGTATATTTTATTACCCATTGGACAGTAGACACTGACTTTATAAGCAGTAATTATTGTTCATTGCTTAAAGTATACCGAAAAATATCTTGATCAAATATCCTAAGCTTTCATCTTTTCCATGAAGTCTATAAATAGGAGGGCTTTGATTCATTTGCATCTTTTGCATGAAGCTCACCCTTTTCTCTCCTTGTATTCCACGGCCAAACACTCTTGGAGGCCAAAATTATACACTTGCTCATCTTTTATTCATCTCCATCCAAGAAGCCAAAAGCTATACACCAAACTCTTTCACTTTTATAGAAACTTTCTCATCCTTTCTCTTCACTAAACCCACGGCTATGGCTCCTTGAGAGACCAAGTTCTATACTTAGTTCATCCTTTTTCTCAATTTCACTAAGAACTAAGAACAAGCAACAAAAACTCTCTCACTTTCTCTCCCTCCCTAGATTCGGCCAAGCACCAAGAACCACTCTCCAAACTTCTATAATTCCTACTAATATCATTTCTTAAATCCTCTCATTAATCCAAGACACTTTCATGTTGGGAATTTCTCAAGATTCATTCATCTTCATCTTCATATCAAGCAAAGAACATAAAAGCTCTTACCTTTCTCTCTCACAAAGCTCACGGCCAACCACCATAAAATCACCTTCCAAGCTTCAATAGTTCTAAACAATCTTAGATCTTGAATCTCCATGCAATTCTAAGGAACTTTCATGTTGGAGACTTTCCCTAAATCATCCATCTTCATCCTTATTCTTCAAGCTCAAGGTTTAGAGTTTTAAGGTGAAGTTTATGAAATCTTCACTATTGATCTCATTCTTTCCTTCTAAACCATATTTTGATCCATGGTTTTTCTTATTCAAGCCTTAGATGTTAATATATGTATGTTGTTTTGTTGTAAAGGAGCAACTTGGTGGTGGTAGAAGGATTTATTCAAGAGGACGAGCAAGGAGCTTTGGAGGTTTCACCAAGAGGTAATAGGGAGATTGCCCTCATCAACCATGTGTTGGTGGTGAGGAATGGATGTGTTTGTGGTGAAGAATCCATAAGGATTCATTCACTTGGTTGTTTAAAGTTTTCCTATTTGTGATTGATTTTGTGTGCAAGCATGTCTATAGCTTTAAAATATATGGTATGTGTTTATGGATGCATGATAGTTATTGTAGGATATGAATAATATGTTGACGATTTGCATGAATGTTCCAAAGAGCATAATAAAGCTCACGGCTTCACTACTACAAAAGGAACCAAGATGTTCTAAATATTTTTCTAATTATGGATTAAGTGATTTAATAATAATAAATTAGATTAAGAGTTTTTATAAGAGATTAAATGATGAGAAACAATTAAATATGATTTTTTATGCATAGAATAATTTTTGGCCAACATGCCTACTTATGATGTTTTTAATCCAAAACTATTTTAAAAGTGTGGACTTATGAAATTAATTCAATGAGAACTTAATTAAATGGATTTTTGGATAAACAATGGAAAGTAATTTAATTCTTAGAATTTAATTAGAGAAATTAAGTATGGAGGAGAAATAAATTGAACACTTGAAGGGTACTAACGTATAGCTCACTTGTTGAGTTTTGAAGCGCGTTAGCAAGTTTCGAGATGTAATTATTAGTTATGATTGAGAAAGGTAAATTTTTTATGGAAACGTAGAAAATATCACTTAATGAATTTTCTAGATAAAATGTCATCAAAATTAATTAAAAATGGATTAATAATAGAGAAAGTTTTAATATTAAATTTGAACGTAAAGAAAATATTATACGTAGTTGAGAAATACTAGAAATAGCTTATGTGTATTTTAAAATAATAATTTTAAGTTACGCGATTGAGAAAATAATTTAAAAACACTAAGCGATATTTAAAATGTTAAAAAATATTTATGCGATTTAAAAACGTTTTGTAAAAGGTGACGCGATTGTGAAAATGTGATAAAATCTTTACGTGACTAAAAGGAACAATGAGTTTTACTGTCGGGGCAAAGTGGTGGATCCGAACATGTTGAAAAATAGTACTGTCTAGTGGAGACATACTATATTTGGAGATATTGAGACTGAGGACATTTGTGTAAATATGGTGACATATTGAGACTGAGGGTATTTATGAGATTATGGTTTATGAGGATATATTGAGGGATGTGTCAATTTGGTTGAGAATTGGCATTTGACTGACGAGATGAATTACATCGTGTTGTCGGTGTGATAGGTGTAGTGTGGTTCAATGAGCGGACTTGGAGGCATTAGTGTGCGGAGTATTCCACATGTGGATAGTTAGTCGCTCCTCTGGGCCATGGTAACTAGCAACACACTAATGATCTCGACACACACTATTCTTAATCGAGATCTTGGGGAGAGTGTTTAGTATAATGCATATAGTGCATGACGTATTTAGACTGTGTACTACTACACAATGTTTTGGACTGTGGGCTATAGACACGACGTTGGACAGTGCAATAGTTTGGTTGGGCAGCCTGAGGGACTGATAGTTCTTCCGGATCATTCTCCCTGATGTCTGTGTTTTAACTCCATGGAGTAGGAATAAGTCTGTGTATATTTGCATATGTGGTCTGCATCTTAATGTGGTTATTTATATTCAATGTCGTGATATTATGTATAATGTGTTAATGTGAGTTATTATGCATGATGTGACTATATGGTTTATTGTATCAATTGTTATATCTATTATGGTAATATTATTGCTGTTCATTTTATTACAATATATGTTTATTGAAATTATTTGTAAATTGATAACATGATTATATTTGTGATATCTGTGTGTATGGAATGACTTTGTCATTCGTATCATTCTTTGCTGCCGTACTGGTATTGATGAAAGGGGATCTCACCTCTTTGCTGTATTGCTTTGTTGTGTTTGTATTGTTAAATTCGTATAGTAGGTGAAACGAGTTTCTTAGACTTACTGGAGGCGATGTTCTGAGGTCGGTGACGACGTTGAGGAGTGATCTTCCAAGTTTTCAACAGTGAGCAGTTTGATGGAGAAACGGAACAAGTATGTTGAGTTTTCTCGTTAGTATTATTATCGTGCTATTAAGTAGGACCCGTTATTGGGTTTGCTACTGTTTCTTGAATTTGTAAATTTTATGTTTTAAAATGTTATTGAATATTATATGATATAAGTAATATGTGTATTAATCAGTTCAGTCTATTTTTCTATTGCTTATAATTTCGGTAAGTTTATGTTTCCGCAAAAAGAATTTTTAAAATTCATATTTTAGAACTCAAAGCTTTTATGAAATGGTTTTACAAGGTTTTAAGTTTTCTTTTTTTTTAGTCAAAAATGTAATGCCTTATGGAGGGTATTACAATTACACAATTAAATATACAGTAGGATTACTGTTGGGCCAATGTATGGACCCTGTATGAGAAATGATGAGTTTTGCCTATGATTGGCTTTGGTGCATTAAATATGCATTGGGAAGGTCCGATGGACTGGATAAGGCCATTAGCCTAGGAGAGAATACACCTCTTGAGTGGGTGCGATATGCGTAGTGTAGGTCACTTGTTGACCTTGGGGGCATTGGGGCACGGGTTGTCCACAATGGGCAGTTAGTAGCTCTTCTGTACCGAGGGTTAGACCGATGCAACACACCGATGATCCGGACTGAGACACTATCCGTAATCAAGATCTGCTGAAGATTGTTGTGTATATGGTAGATGTGCAGAAACTAATGAAAGTTATGGCACGTGGTCTGAGGCATTTGGTACCGACAGATTTTCAGGATCAATCTCTCCGACTTGAGTTTAGCTCCATAGAGTAGGAAAATGAGTTAGTAATCATATGCATAATTTGGACATGTTTGAATATTTTGGTGATATTTTATCTGTTAAGTGTCGATGAATGATGGAATAAAACGATGATGTTTATTGTTTATTATATTTGTATCATTGTATGATATATTTGTATGATGTGCTGTTTGTGTTATCTCTGTGCTGCCATATTGGTAATAGTGTAGGTGATCTCACCTCTTTGTACATTATTTTGTATTGTATTTATATTTTGGTAAAGACACTGAGCTGAGGTACCAAGCAAGAAGGTGAAGACGAACAAATTCCTACTGAGGAAGCTGAGTTTTGATAAGATGGCATCCAGATCAAGTTTCTTCAAGTATATACGATTACAATTTCATGGAGGAACTAGTGCTTGAAGGATTAGTTCCAATAAGGAGGGACTAATATATCAGGGACATTTGACGGTCAACATGAGCAAGATATTTCATAGAGATCCGTTCTTTTCTGTCACTATTTATGTACATGTAGAATTTTCGCTGTCAATTAGGCAGTATTGGGGTGGTAGGTACCACGTCCCAACAGAGATCAGTATAGTGTCATCAGTATGGACATCGGTCCGTAGGACTTCGCGTCAAGTTGCATTCCTACCTGCGAAGGAATCTGAGGAGGACCCGTTTGAGGGTTCTACTGTCTAGTCATACTTGGGCAAGTATGTTAGTTTAAATAATGTTCAAATACTTTTGAGAACTATGTTTGTAAATATTTAAGTATGTCAGTACTGAGACTTATGTATATGATGTAAATTATTTGTGATGCTGTTTAGAATTTTATATTTTTCTAAGTTTATTTTATTAATATTCCAGAAATTTTATAACTTATATTTACATTACAAATCATATTTTATAATATTTAGGTAATTTGGTAATTAAGTAACATAAATATGATACCCTACAGTGTGTGTTACATTACTTGTTTTTAGCTAACAAAAATCAATTCATTGATAGGTACTCGTGCATTGCAAATATTCATTGAAGTAGCAAGTGAATAGGGACCCCTAGGCCTTAATCATTCTCATCTTTCTCTTGTGGATTTGGTGTTTGGTGCATTCTTGTTTTATTTCTTTTAATTTGTTATTTTAATTGCAAACCACTTTCACATTTTGATTGCTTGGATAAAATTTTGTGGAAATTAGTTAAGTTTTAGCATTTTTTCTAATTGTCAATCCTTTGGGACATGATACTCTAACTCTTATATATTACTTGTTGACCCATGCACCTACGGATTTCACCTAACAAGTTTTTGGCACCGTTGTCAGGGATTGAATTTAAATTTTATGTTATTTCTTACATCTATTCATAACTCTTATTTCAAGTTTTGTTTGTTTGTTTTTGTTTTTCATGTACTTGGCTCTTATATGCGAAGAACTCAAGGTGTGCCTCGATTTCCTTACGATCCTGAGATCGAGAGGACCTTTCATAGATTGCTAAGAGAACAACATGTACAAGGGCAAACATTAAATTTGGACAACAAACCTGAGATGGCGGAAGAAGCGAATGCTGAAAGACTCTTGAGGGAATATGTCACTCCAAATGCTAGAGATATTCGATCTAGCATTAGAAGGTCAGGTGTGCAAGTGCAAGCTTTTGAGATCAAGCCTGTCATTATCCAGATGGTTCAGAATACTTTGCAATTTGTGAATCTGCCTCATGAAGATCCTAATGCCCATCTAGCCAACTTTATGAAAATTTGTGATACTTTCAAGCATCAAGGAATGACTGATGATGCAGCTCACTTGAGGCTCTTCTCTTTTTCTTTGAGGGATAGGGTCAAGGCCTGGTTTCAGTCTTTACCTGAGCATTCTATCACTACTTGGGAGGAATTAGCGTAGAAGTTTTTGGACTGATTTTTTCCTCCCATGAAGGCAATGAAGTACATGAATGACATCTTATCCTTCAGGCAGTTTGAGGGAGAAACTTTGTATAAGGCATGAGAGCAGTTTAAGGAATTGTTAAGGAAGTGCTCACATCATAGTATAGCAAAATGGATGTTGGTACATACCTTCTACAACAGCTTGACAACGTCCATTCGATCTATAATTGATACAATAGTTGGAGGGGCTCTCATGAGCAAGACAGTGGATGCAGCCTATGACCTTTTGCAGGAAATGGCTAACAACAACTATCAGTGGCCAGCAGAAAGGGTTACTCCTAGGAGAATGGCTGCCGGTATACATGAAGTTGATGCTCTCACATCACTTACAGCTCAAGTGGCAGCTCTCTCTAAGAATATTAACACCATAGGAGTAAATTCTATAGCAAGTGGATATGGCTCAATAGAGATTTATGATCATTGTAGGGACCTTCACTCCACTACAAATTGCATAGCTAGCCTGGAAAGTGTGCAATATGCTAGTCAATTCCGCCTACCCAATCACAACAATGCTTTTAGTAACACTTATAATCCTAGTTACCGGAACCATCCTAATCTCTCATGGGGAGGAAATGCTCAAGGCTCTTCTTCTTTTTAGCCTAAAGAAGCACTCCGTGTTCCTCTTGGTTTTCAACAATGGAGTCCTGTTCGAACCTAAACTTCAACATCAACTTTAACTTCCAATTTGGAGAAGATGTTTTCTCAGTTCATGATTAGCCAACAAGACTAAATGACCAAAACTGATTCAAGGCTAGCGTCCCACGATGCTTTAATGCAAAGCCAAGCAGCTTCATTGAGGAATCTTGAGACTCAAGTGGGCTAACTTGCCCAAGCTCTAAATAACAGGCCCCTAGGGAGTTTTCCAAGTGACACCATCAACAATCCTAAGGGTGCATCTAATGAGCATTGCAAAGCTATATCATTGAGGAGTGGGAAAGAAATAGAAGGTAATCGGAAAACCGAACTACTTGAAGAGGAAATGGAGGTAGCACAAGATGAAGAGGTTGTGAGTAAGGAGGTTAAGAAAAATAAGGAAAATGCAAGGGGAAGGGTTGAAGACAAGAAGAAGGAAGACAAGCCCATGACACCACCTCCACCTTTCCCTAACCAGCTAGCAAAGCAAAAGCTTGATGCTCAATTTCATAAATTTCTTGAGATTTTCAAGAAACTTCACATCAACATACCATTTGCTGAGGCTTTGGAACAAATGCCGAGCTATGTGAAGTTAATGAAGGACATCTTGTCCAAGAAGAGGAAATTGGGGGATTATAAGATTGTGGCTCTCACAGAGGAATGTAGTGCCATATTACAAAATAAGCTACCTCCCAAATTGAAAGACCTAGAGAGCTTCGCCATTCCATGCACCATCGGGAGTCAATTCTTTGGAAAAGCCTTGTGTGACCTAGGGGCAAGCATAAACCTGATGCTTCTATCCATCTTCCAAAGGCTAGGTTTGGGGGAGGTGAAGCCAACTTTAGTTAACTTGCAACTAGTTAATCATTCTCTCACTTACCCTAAAGGGGTCATAGAAAATGTATTGGTCAAGGTGGACAAGTTCATCTTTCCAGCGGATTTCATCATCCTAGACATGGAAGAGGATCACAATGTGTCTTTAATTCTTGGGAGACCCTTCCTGGCCACTGGTAATACTATGATTGATGTCCAAAAAGGTGAGCTCACAATGCAGGTCAATAAGGAAAAGGTAACTTTTAATATTTACAAATCCATGAAATTTCCTAATGATCATGAAGAATGTTCTTACCTAGGTATGATTGATCGAGTAGTCAATACTACATTCCGTACTAATTTTACTGATGACTGCCTTGCTTTATCATTAACATCCATACATGAGCATGTAGATAAGGATGATGTGATGGAATGTATTAAATTGCTTGACTCATCTGCTAAGTTTTTTAAGAAACTAGGTTTTGAACCGTTGAATATACCAAGTTTGAGTCATCCAGCTTTCAGTCATCACCCCACCCAAGTTGGAGCTCAAGCCATTGCTTGATCATTTAAGGTATTCATACTTAGGGAGTCATCCATGCTGCCAGTTATTATTTCCTCATCTCTATCAGAGGAGCAAGAATCTAAGTTGCTCAGAGTGCTTAGGGAGTACAAACAAGCCCTGAGGTGGTCTATTGCAGATATCAAAGGCATTAGCCCTACCATCTGTATGCACAAAATATTATTGGACGTTGATCATAAGCTAACCATTGAACATCAAAGGCACCTCAATTCCATCATAAAGGAGATTTTCAAGAAGGAGATTATCAAGTGGCTCGATACAGGTATCACATACCCTATTTCTGATAGTAAATGGGTGAGCCCAGTTTAGTGCATGCCCAAGAAAGGTGGAATGACGGTGGTAGCCAATGAGAATAATGACTTGATTCCCACTAGGACTGTCACTGGATGGCGCATATGCATAGATTATAGGAAGCTTAACACTGTAACCCGAAAGGATCATTTCTCATTACCATTTATTGATCAGATGCTGGATAGGTTGGCAGGTCGTGAGTTTTACTGTTTCTTGGATGGGTACTCAGGCTACAATCAGATGCTATTGCCCCGGATGATCAGGAGAAAACAACCTTCACCTACCCATGTGGTACTTATGCCTTCAGAAGAATTCCTTTTGGATTGTGCAATGCCTCAGCTACCTTTCAGAGATGTATGATGGCTATCTTCACTAATGTGGTGGAGAACTGTTTGGAGATCTTCATGGATGACTTCTCTGTTTATGGTGATTCATTTGATGAGTGTCTACAAAATTTGGCCCTAGTGTTGCAAAGGTGTGAGGAAACCAATTTGGTGTTTAATTAGGAGAAATGTCATTTTATGGTCCAAGAGGGCATAGTACTTGGTCATAGAGTGTCACCTAAATGAATGGAGGTGGATAGAGCTAAGATTGAGGTGATTGAGAAACTTCCACCACCAATTTCAATGAAAGGAGTTTGGAGTTTCCTTGGGTATGTTGGATTTTACCATAGGTTTATTAAGGATTTTTCTAAGCTTGCCAAACCACTGTGTAATTTGTTAGAAAAAGACGCGACCTTTAAGTTTGATGAATCATATATGGAAGCCTTTGAGGAATTGAAGAAAAGGCTTGTATTAGTGCCCATTATCACTATTCCTGACTGGACTCTACCATTTGAGATTATGTGTGATGCTAGTGACTATGCAGTTGGAGCAGTAGGAAGAACAAAATATTGGTTTTATTACTAAAAGAGTTCGACCTTGAGATCAGAGATAAAAAAGGTCCTGAAAATTAGGTGGTTGACCATCTTTCTAGGTTGGAAAGTGAGAAATATCAATAGGACCGAACCTTGATTTATGAGACATTCTCAGATGAACAATTATTTATTGTGTTTGCCAGCTTAGAGCCATGGTATGCTGACTTTGCTAACTACATTGTGAGTGGATTGGTGTCATCTAAACTGTCTTATCATCAGAAAAAGAAATTCACTCATGATGTCAGATTTTATGTTTGGGATGAGTTGTTTCTCTTTAAACAGTGTGTTGATCAGGTGCTTAGAAGGTGCATTCCTATGGAGGAGACTAGTGCTATACTAGAGCAATGTCATGCTTCACCATATGAAGGTCACTATGGGGGTGAATAGATAGTGGCTAAGGTGTTGCAATCAGGCTTCTATTGGCCTTCTCTGTTTCAAGATTCTCACTTCTTTGCAGCTAAGTGTGATCGATGGCAACAGACCGACAACATCTCAAGGAGGAATGAGATGCCGTTAAACTCTATTTTGGAAGTGGAATTCTTTGATGTGTGGGGCATAGACTTTATAAGGCCCTTTGTATCATCTTTTGGCAACCGTTACACTCTTGTAGTAGTGGATTTATATGTCAAAGTGGGTGGAAGCTTGTGCCTTACCTACTAGCGACTCCAAGGTGGTCCTTATTTTTCTAAAAAAGAACATTTTCACAAGGTTTGGCACCCCTCGAGTTATTATTAGTGATGAGTGATCACATTTTTGCGACAAGTACTTTGCGGCGTTACTTGCTAAATATGGAGTGACACATAGGGTAGCCATAGCCTACCATCCATAAGTCGCCAAGCAGAGGTTTGTAATAGAGAGTTGAAGCGAATTCTGGAAAAAATTGTGAGCCCTTCTAAGAAGGATTGGTTGAAGAAGTTAGATGATGCTCTCTAGGCATATCGCACTAATTACAAAATCCCTCTTGGCATGTCCCCATATCAACTGGTTTTTGGCAAGGCTTGCCACCTCCCTGTTGAACTTGAGCACCACGCTTACTGGGCCATCAAGAGATTGAATTGGGATTATGA
Source organism: Ormosia emarginata (assembly GCA_029884605.1). Classification (NCBI taxonomy): domain Eukaryota; kingdom Viridiplantae; phylum Streptophyta; class Magnoliopsida; order Fabales; family Fabaceae; genus Ormosia; species Ormosia emarginata. The sequence goes on from JAQQTP010000074.1 coordinate 10,629,722, forward strand.
GGCTTATAGGGAGAAACGATTGTTGCAACTGAATGCACTAGAGGAATTCTGCCTACAAGCATATGAAAATGCTAAGATATACAAGGATAAGGTGAAGAAGTGGCATGACAATCATATTGTTCCAAGAAGCTTTGCACCAGGCCAAAAGGTTCTCTTATTTAACTCAAGGCTGAAACTATTTCTGGGCAAGCTCAAATCTAGGTGGTCAGGTCCATTTGTGGTCATCGAGGTGTTTCCTCATAGTGCTGTAACCTTTGAAGACCCGATTTCAAAGTCAACCTTTAAGGTCAACGGTTAGTGGCTCAAGCTCTACTTAGGTGGTGAGGTGGAGAGGCACAAAACCTCACTCAACCTTGCTCCTCCATCTTGAAAGTATGCAAAGTCCAGCCAGGACCATAAATAAGATACTTGTTGGGAGGCAACCCAATTTCTTAACCCTATCTCTTAGCTTAGGACATTTTTATGCATGATTTTGCATTTTTCTTATGTTTGGATTTTGCTTTGATTGTTTTATAGTGTTTGTTTTTCAAATTAATGCCTTGTTTTTTTGTACATATTGTTTTTAGCTATTTGTGAGAGAGGAAAATGTGTTTAAATCATAAACATAGGTGTTGAAGGTTGTTTTTGCATAATTATGAAGTCCAAGAGGTCACACCTAGGTGTGGCTTTTACATGCCTAGGCGTGGAGGCCTCAACCTCATCAGGTGGAAATTTCCAGAGACAGCCACGCCTAGGCATAGATTTTACACGCCTAGGCGTGGAGGTCTCTGCCTCAACAGGAAAATTTGGCTGCGAGTATCATGCCTAGGCGAGGCTTTTACACGCCTAGGTGTGGTGGTTTTTCTAAAACCTTAAAAAAATAATAAAAAAATAAATAAAAATTGAAGCACATAGGCGTGTAATAGCCACGCCTAGCGTGATGGGTTTGTTGCTGCACAAAACGCAACACCCCCTTCCCTAATTCCCCTTTCACAAATCCCAAATTTTCCCTTCTATATCGAGCTCTCACCTCCTCTCCATCACCTCACACTATTTCCTTCCACCCCCACTTTTCACCTTCCCAAAGCATCCCTTCTCCATCACCATTTCCAAATTGCGCCCTTTCTTCCTTATAATCTTTCCCAACCTCCTCCCACGCCCACCTTGCCCTAACCCCATCCCGCGGCTAAACCCTTCTCCACGAACCCCACCATTTCCTTTCTACCAATTCCTTAAAACATTTCCCTTTTTCCACCACCGTAACACACCTTTCCACCGTACCACCATAACCACCATCCCCATCCTAACTCTTCTCCTTCATCTCCCACCATTTCAAACCCTCCTCCACAAAACCCCTCATTTCCACCACATTGCACCTCTACCCGTGATTCTTTCCTCCTTTTTCTTTTTGTTTATTTTGTTTATCTTTTGTGTTCTTTCTGGTTTTTCTTTGGGTGCCCTGCTCATCTGGTTACTTCATCCAAGGTTAGTGTAAATTTTTTTTTCTCTCTATTTCTCTGTAATTCCAAATTGCTAAGCCTCTGTCATGATGTGTTCTATGCAATTGGTGATTAAATTGTTCAACATGTGATTAAATTGAATGTGTTATAATCATTGTGATTCTGATATGCTCTGTTTCTATGATTAACATATTGGATATCTTTGAAATGTGTTGCACATTGCTCTATCTTTTGATATACTCTGTTTCAATATTGCTAATTTTTTGTGTTGATATATTGCTTATCGAGGGTCACAAAGTTGTTAAATTGGTTGAATATTTCTAGTTACGTGAATTCTGCATTCTTATTCAGCTTTACTCTAGAATTCTTGATTTTTGAATGGTATGGTTATTGATATGTTTATTCTGCTCAATGATCCTGTTAATTTCTGAATTGTTAATCATATGACTATTGCAATTTTTGGGGTTGGGCTAGGAATTGGTTAAGCTGTGATTTGGTTGGGGTTGTGAATTGGGTGGGCTATGAACTGACTAAGTTATATTTTGATAAAGCTAGGTTTGGGGTTGTGGCCTTTGCTTATCTAGGTTGGATCTGGTTGCATGTTATATTTTTTTTAGTTAGGTTTGGGGGAGCCCTTGGTTCGAGTATTGAACTAGAACAACCTGGTGTTATTGACCATTGACTTGTGCCGGTTGCATGAGTTTGCATTTGTTATTACTTGGTTTGCTTGATTGCATTGCAACTTGTTCTCAATTGGTTTGGTTGATTATGTTGGCATTATTATTCTTTATATTGTTCAACGGTAATAACTAGACCTTGCTTTTTTTTCAGGTATCCACCAACCATGTCAAAGCGCCAGCGCAAAACTATTGAGGTTGGGCCAAGTCATGCCCATGGCAATAATGAGATCCCTGTCTTTGACCTAAATTTCTTCACATCTCAAGAGGCTTTTGACTACTTTTGGTAGCATCTGAGAAAGATTAACATCATTCTAGAGATGGGGTTCCATGATATTAATATGGTGTGCTATCCAGCCATTTCTAGTGCCACTGACTTGCTCCATTGGCAGACTTTTGCAGAGTATCCCACTGAGGAACCAGTGGCTGCAGTGGTTAAGGAGTTTTATGCTAATGCTCATGCTGACAAGCGATCTGCTATAACTACTAGAGTTCGAAGGAAGATGGTTGACTACTCTGTTGACCGTATTTGCCAGGCTATGGACCTTGGCCCTCCTCCCCTCCATTGTGCATATAAGACACTACAATTACCTGAAGAGGAGGGAGGAACCCCCTTTAGCATAGTCATGGGCAGTATCTGTGATCCTGACTTCCCTGTTCGTGTTCTATGGAACTCGGATCATTCAATCAGATTCATCAAACAGGAGAGTTTGTGCCATTAGCTGTGCCCTTGGAACCACTTTGTGTGTTCCTGCTTGCTCCCCACTGAGCATAGGTCAGAAATCTATCCTGAGTGGGCTTATATGTTGTATGTGTAACACCCCAAAATTTATTTATTTTATTATAAATATTCATTTTACAATATTTGTGATTTTTGGAAATTTTTTTGGATTTTTCTGAGAACATGAAATATTTTAATATTTTTCTCGTTTTACGTGTAAACTGAGCGGAGCTGGGAAAATGAGATATTTTTCCTGAGAACCTTAATCTGTGAAAACGTCAATGGGGGGTCTTACTAAACTCGAGGTCAGACACAATTTACGAGGTTTCATATTTTTTGAGATTTTTATGTAATAAATAAAAATCACTGTGTATTTTATTATCTGTTGGACAACTAATATTGACTTTGCTATCTGTAGCAGTTGTCCATTGGATAATACCTTGTAGTAAAAATCCTTATCACATTATCCAAAATCTACTTTGTGTCACATCCATTAGCTTTATTTTCAAAAGAAAGATTAATTTAATCCAAGTTCATTATGGGAAGCTTCCTAGAAATCTCCTTAATGATACACATAATTTTCTCTCTCTTCCCTCCTCACTCACTCTGCGACAGAGACACTTCTTTGGGGAGTTAAAAATTATTTCCTCACAATTACCATTTCATTCCCATTTCAAATACACAAAAAAACACCTAACACTTTTCTCTTCTCTTCTCATTTTCTTCAAGCACTCTTCTTTCTTCTTCTCTTCTTCCTTCTCCACGGCACACCCACCCATTGGAGACCATCTCCATTGTTTGCTAAACCAATCATATTTCTTGTTTCCTTCCTCCATTCCAAGGCTATTATCTTTGGTAGTCATCCTTTGGTTCTTCTTCTTACATCATCCACCATTGAAGCTAAAGCTTGAAGCTTTTGGGGTAAAGTCTTCAACTTTCTTCTATTTTCTTCTCATTTTCATTTTTCTTGGTCACCATGTGACCAAGAACTCATCTTTCTATGATTTGAGTGAGCATTTTGAAAGTTGTTCACCCTAGTGTTTTCTTGAAGGTGGAAAACAAAAAAAAAATCAAGAACAAAAGGGGCTATCATCCTTGTGTTGTCTTCAAATAGGTAAGAGGGAGATGATCCTCTTCAACCAATCTTGGTAGTAAGGAAATGTCTTATGTATTATTGATGATGGGGGGAAATCCATGTGGGATTACTCTCTTGTTACATTATATTATTTTTATGATTTTATGGTTGTTTGATTTGTATGAATTTATGGGAATGCATGGTGTGATTTGATGACTAGGAGCCCATTGATAGATATTTTGTATTTTGATGATCATAGATTACGTCTTAGATGACTTGAAAAAGAATGAGAAGCCTTGAAAATGGTTGGGCCAAAGTTCTGTAGAATTCGTTTCTGTAGAATCCTTTCTGGTGCACTAGCGCTTAGGCGTTGTGCAACGAGCGCTCAGGCACTGAAGCTTGAACACTTAAGCGCCCAAAGTCCAGAATCATTCTAGAGACGTAGTTCAGGGAGCGCTCAGGCGCTGATTGTTGAGCGCTTAGGCGCTCAACCAACGCTCAGGCTCTGGAGACTTGGCGCTCAAGCGCCCAAGGCAGAAATTGCCAAAATACTATAAAGAGATGATTATGACTTCAAAAATTGACATATTATAACTAAACTAAGGTAAATGACTTGATTGCTAAAAGAATTCCTTTAGAGAGGGAGATTTTATAAGAACGGTTAATCTAAAGGGAAATTCCATAATGAACCTTAAGGAGTGTACCACCTTGAGAACTTAATGCTATGTTGTTTTGGAACCCTGAATGGGACTAGAGAATTATGGATGTTTAAGTTGTATAAATTGTGATATGTTACGAATAAGTATACTATTGATAAATATACATGAATATTGTTAGTGTTTCTCTTGGACAAAATGTGATATGTTATGAATAAGTACATTATTGATGAATGTACATTGTATGCAACATGTATGAGAAACATGTCATTGGTGAACATGCATGATGTAAATTAGGTCATCATGCATTGTCATGTCCATTGGACATTATTGGAAAGGCGATATATGCCTAGGAGATTGAATAATACCTATGTACGGGTGCGAGTAGACTAAGCGTATAGTGTAAAAGAAATAAATTTGCGGAAAATAATAGTTACAGTGATTAAGACCCGGTTCATTATTAACATAAGATTAAATAGTTTGTATTCTTGGATGATAAAATAATCAAGTATTAAGTTATCTGTACGCATTTTTTTTTGTATAATATAACAGTAAAGAGATAATAACAATTATCAATGCGATAGAATTGAAACAGAATTTATAATCATACATTCACAATATATATATATATATCCGACTGTTTAGTTACATCACAAAATATTTAAAAAGTAAAGGTTTTACCCACCCAAGATAGTTACAAATTTACACCCATGAACTAGCAAAACATCAGGCTTTCCCAAAAAGATAAACAGTTAGCCATCAGTAGCCACCTATAGTATCAGCCCCTAAGACTGACGAGAAGGGACTGTAGCCGGATCTTCCTCAAGGTCCTCTTCATCCTATGAGATTGCCATCAGAGCGACCGAATTTCAGGAAGAAGCCCGAGCAGTAGAGAGGAAAGAATCCTCTTGAGGGGTGTAGAACATATCAGTCCACATATCCCTCACGGGTAGGTAAAATTCTAAAATAACAAAAGCAAAAAATTCAAAGACAGTAATGTCGTAGCGGCCCTAAGCCAATGACACCGTCAGCTCCCCACGGTACACGCATCGATTCGTCTGTACATGTAGGTACTAGCAATCTGATCCTCCATGGAAGGTCAACTTCATATACCCCAAAAAGCGGCGTGGCTGTGACGACATCCTCAACAGCTCTAGTCGTAGTGCGGCCAGAAACGCGAAAACTCAGTTGTTTCCTTCTCTTCGTCACGAACGTCTTCTCAGAATCATATAAATAAACAGAAAGTATCGAAATACAGAAAGAGGTGAGACACCCAGCTTTCAATACCAAAATAGCAGCAAGAAAATGAAACGGCATTGGACACCCACATATAAACACAATTCATATATCCAATTATAGTAATAATTAAGATTGACAGTAAGAGCATAACAACAGTAAATAACATTAATAATTCCAAACAATCAAATAATTATTACAGTAATAATAATAGATACTCTTCATAATTATGAATGCTCATGCACAATAAATTATGAGACTAAAAGTTCACAATGCAAAAGGTACCAAAATTCCTACTATATGGAATTAGACATAAACATTTTCATAGTGAATGGTCAAGGAGTAATGTCAGTATCTCGTTAGCCTTTAAAAATAGTGTGCTCATATTATAAAAACATTTGCGCAATACGGCTTACACATGGCACCTCAACATTTGATCATGACATAGGACAGCGTCTCAGTCCGGATCGTCGGTGTGTTTGCATCGGTCTATCCCATGGCCCTAGTGGAGCTACCACTGCCTGTTGTGAGACACCCGCACCCCGACGCCCCCAAGGCCAACCACTATGACCTTACACTTAGTATATTCGCACCCGCATATAGGTGTTATTCAAACTCCTAGGCATACATAGCCTTTCCCACAATGTCCAATGGACAACACATATGCATGACGATACAATGTACAACATACATGTTTATCAATGATGCATTCATCATAAGCATACCACAATGGTATATATATATATATTACATATATTCATCATCAACTTGTCATAAGTCCATCAAATACATATTATCAATTGCTTAGTCCCACATAGGGGATCACAACAACATAGAATCAATCCCCAACATCAATATGTATTTAGGGTTCATCTATTATCACAAGTCCATATTTTCAAAGTCTTAAACTTAGGTCGATTTTGACAATTTTTAGGTTAAGTAACCCTTCAAAACCGTAACACTCTCATGAGTTATTACTCAATTTAATTCTTCCACTTGATTATGGAATATCCATGTCTCTAAATTCTTAATCTTCAAGGATGCATCAAGGCATCATTTAAACTCTAAATTTTCTCTAAAAACCATGGCCTCACTAGGTCTTCAAGGTTCTAATTTCTTTCTATTTTATGCATTAGTCTTTTGATATCTAATCACTTAAATTTTAGTGCACACCAAACCAATCCAATCCCTCAAGATTCAAGTCAAAACCGTGGCCTCACTTTGGGGCATTAAACCCTCAAAATTTTGCATTCATTAATTGTAATATTATCATTCAACATGTAATCACATAAGCTTCATTATATTGTACACAAAAAACCAATTTATATCCCTAAATCCTAGTCAAAATCGTGGCATCACATTAGGGTAGGAAACTCCAAATCTTCCATTTAACAACCCTAACGTGATCAAGCATTTTCAACACATCCAATACATTCAAGATCAATAATTAAGCATTAATTCAAATTTGAAGAATACATAAATACACAAAATCACTAAAAAAAGTAAGCATACAAAGGTTCCCTCACCACAAAAAATGGTTGAAGTGAGTAATCTCCCTTTTACCTAAAGGAAGAACACAAAAAATGACCTCCATTTGCTCCTTGGTGGTTTCGATTTTGAGCTTCCAAAACCCTAGGAATTTCAAGACATTGAATCAACATCAAGGGTGGAAAGAGAAGAGATCCATGGTCATCAAAGAGGCCATGGAGCACGAAAATGAAGAGAAAGAAGAAGAAAAATGAAAACTTTACTTTAAAGCCTAAAGCTTTGTCTTGGATGACAATGGAGGAAAGGTTGGATTTTGAAGAAAATCTATGCATAGAAAATGTAAAGGAGGTTAAGGTGAGTATGGAAATGATCTTGATGAAGAGAAAAGTGAAGAAAAATGGTTGAAGATAAGGGCTGCAAAACTGTATGGAGAGGGAAGAAGAAGAGAGAAGAAAGAAAGAAAATGAAGAACAAAATTAGAGAGAGAAGTGGATAAATGAAAATGAGTAAAAATGACTAAATGTGTTAATTGTGTGTGAGTCAAATTTTTCCCCCCTTGGGCAAGGGAGTGCCATGGCAAATGGAGAGAGATGAGGGGAAAAATTAGCTTCCCCAACAAGCCAAGGGTAGCTTGGTCATTTGGTGGTCAAAGCTTCTCAAAGAAGCTTTGATTAAAATACAATAAATTTGAATTAAAGTGGGTTTGATTAGACTTAAAGTAGATTACATTAGGATAATGTGATAGGATTTTAATACATGTTATTATCTAATGGAAAATTACTACAGTTGATAGAAGTTAGTATTAATTTATCTGACAGATTAAATTTATACAGCGTTTTATTATTTTATCTGTTAAATTTCTCGAAAAATATGAAACATTGTAAACTGTGTCCAGCCTCGGGTTTAGTAAGGTCTCCTGTCAACGTTTCCACAGATCAAGGTTCTCGGGAAAAATATCTCATTTTTCCGTCTCCACTCAGTTTGCACATAAAACAAGGAATAATATTAAAATATTCCGCGTTCTCAGAAAAATCTAGAAAAATTCTCAAAAATCACAAATATTAGAAGATGAACATTTATCATAAAATAAATAAAACTTGGGGTGTTACAACTCTCCCCAACAAATATGAATTTCGTCCTCAAAATTTTCATACCTTAAAATAGTTCTAGATATTACTCTTTTATCTTGTTGTCCAGCTCGTATGTTGCATCTCCAGTTGCTTCGTTCCAGATCACTTTCACCAATGAGATGTCTTTCCCTCAGAGTTGCTTCATTCTCCTATCCTCAATCCTCACAGGAGTTGTTTCATAAGTCAAGTTTTCCTTTAATTGTACTGAATCGGGTGCTATGACATGATCAGGACCCATAATGTATTTTCGAAGTTGTGACACATGAAAGACATTATGATGGTTTGAAAGAAAAGGTAGTAAAGCTATTTAGTAAGCAATAGGACCTATCTGATGAAGAATTTGATAAGGTCCAAGGAATTTTGGAGTGAGCTTTCTAGATTTGAGAACCCGACCGACCCTAGTCGTAGGTGTGACTTTCAAGAACACATGCTCTCCTTCCTCGAATTCAAGAGACTTCCTCCTTTTGTCTGCATAGTTATTTTGTCGACTCTGAGTTGTTCTCATCTTTTCCTGAATCATCTTAACCTTCTCAGTTGTCTGTTGAATAAGATCAGGTCCGACCGTAAGTCGCTCTCCATCTTAATACCAACATAAAGGTGTTCGGCATCTTTATCCATACAGAGCCTTATAGGGTGTCATCCCTATACTCGAATGGTAACTATTATTGTACATAAATTCTACCAACAATAAAATTTCATCCCAACTTCCAGTCTGCTCTATGGCACAAGCTCTCAACAAATCTTCCACTGATTGTATTGTTCTTTCTGATTGGCCATCAGTCTGATGATGGTATGCAGAACTCAATTGCAGCTTTGTTCCCATTGTTTCTTGAAGACTTTGCCAAAATTTCGATGTAAATCTCGGGTCTCTGTCAAAAATGATACTTGTAGACACACCATGTAGTCTGACAATGTCACCGATATGCAACTGAGTTAACTTTTCCAATAGATACCTTATGTTGGTCGGCAAAAAGTGTGCTGACTTTGTAAGTCGATCCACAATTACTCATATTGAATCATATTCTCTTTTTGTCCTTGGCGATCCAACAACAAAGTCCATAGCAATAATATCCTACTTCCATTCGGGAATAGTCAAGGGTTGCAAAAATGTTGATGGTCTTTGATGTTCAATCTTTGTCTTCTGACAAACCAAACAGGACAATATGCATCTAGCGATATCTCTTTTCATCCCATGCCACCAAAATAACTTCTTCAAATCTTGGTACATTTTGGTCATTCTAGGATGCATACTCAACTGACTTGTATGAGCATGTTCAAGAATGTACTTCCTGAGTTCCTCATCTTTAGGCACACTGACTCTACCTTGGAATCTCAAAATTCCATCAATCCCTTCTTCAAGTGTTGATACACCGCCCTGCTTTATCAGTTCTCTTTCTCCTTGTAAGAACTTATCAACATTCTGCTTTTCTTGAATGTCTTCCAGCAAATCATTCGAAGTAGTGACCATGTTCATGCAGATTTTTCCTGGCATTAGCTCCATAAAAGACCATACGTCTCTGAATTGTTGTATCAAATCTTTCCCCCTGATCATCATAGTAGAAACACTGATTGTTTTCTTGCTTAAGGCATCGGCCACAACATTCGCCTTCCCAGGGTAATATTGAAGTTAGAAATCATAATCTTTCAGGAACTCTAACTATCTTCGTTGTCTTACGTTCAACTCTTTTTGATCGTACAAATACCTCAAGCTCTTAAGATCACTAAAGACGTTGAACGTTGCTGCATAGAGATAATGTCTCCATATCTTCAAAGCAAATACTACAGCAGCTAATTCCAAGTCATGTGTTAGGTAGTTCTTTTCATGCACTCGCAATTATCTTGAGGCATAAGCCACCACTTTTCCGCCTTGCATAAGGACACAACCCAATCCTTGGTACGAAGTGTCACAATACACCTCGAATGGTTCATTCGGATTAGGTAGAACTAACACTGGTGAAGTAGTTAGTCTCTTCTAATTCTTGAAAACTCTCTTCACAAGCATCCGTCCATTCAAAAGCTTGATTCTTCATTGTGAGTTGAGTGAGAGGTCCAGCAATCTTAGAGAATCCTTCGATAAACCTCCTATAATATCTGACTAATCCAATGAAGCTTCGGATTTCTGTTACCATCTTTGGCCTTTCCCATTGTAGTACAACTTCAACCTTTGATGGGTCTACGGTAATTCCTCCCTTTGAAATCACATGGCCCAAAAATTTAACTTCATCCAACCAAAACTCACACTTCGACAACTTGGCATACAACTCTTTCTCTTTCAAAGTCTGAAGAACTATACTGAGATGCTTGACATGATCCTCTTGATTTTTCAAATAGATCAAGATATCATCGATGAAAACAATGACGAATCTATCTAAATAAGGATGAAAAATTCTATTCATATAATCCATGAAAATAGCAGGTACATTGGTCACACCAAAAGGCATCACCAAGTATTCAGTGTCCATAACGAGTATGAAAAGTCGTTTTAGGAATGTTTTCAACTTTCACTCTGATCTGATGGTAGCCTGATCGCAAATCGATCTTAGAAAATATTGCCGCTCCCTTCAACTGAGTCCATCAGGTCGTCTATCCTCAGCAATGGATACTTGTTCGTGATCGTGAACTTGTTTAATTGACGATAATCCACGCATAATCTCGAAGAACCGTCTTTGTTCCTAACTAGTAATACTGGTGCTCCCCAAGGTGATACACTGAGTCTCACGAATCGCTTCTCCAAAAGCTCATCCAGTTGCTTCTTGAGCTCAGCTTGCTTTGCAGGTGACATTCGGTAAGGCGCTATAGAAATAGGGCCTGCTCCAGGTACAAGATCAATGGTAAATTCGATCTCCCGCTCCAGTGGTAAAACATGTATATCTTCAGGAAAAACTTCAAAAAATTCTCGAACCACCGAGATTGCGTCCACATCTACCTCATTCTCGACCTTCAAAGAAGACAATGGCATATATCCCTGAGCTCCTTCTTTCAAGAAAGCTTTCACTTGGTTGGCCGTCAAAAATCTAGGATTCTCATCCAAAGGGAAAACTATGGTCTTTCTAGAATAGTCTAATAGGACATGGTTAGAAGATAACCAATCTATTCCTAGGATCACATCTAATTGAGATAATGGTAAACAAATCAAATCAACAGAAAAGATTCGACCTTCAATAATCAATGGATAATTCAAACAGACCTTAGTAGTAAGAACAAGTTTAACAGTGGGAGTTGAAACAGTCAAATCAAAAGGTAAAGAAGACACAGGTAATCCAAGTCTTTTCACACAGTCATAGAAAATGAAAGAATGTGTTGCACCTGAGTCATATAGTACAGTTAAAAGATTACCTTTAATGAGACCTTCCCCTTGTATAAGATCTTCGGATTCAGAGGCTTCAGCACCACTCAGGGTGTAAACCCGACCTCCAACCTGTGGTTTAGCGGTCCTAGCAGCATTGATAAAAGGTTCCGCCTTAGGTTGATTGCAATAACGAGAAATGTGTCTAGGTTTCCCGCATCTGAAGTAGATCATTCCCTTAATAGTGCATTCCCTCGTGTAGTGATCCTTCCCACACTTCATGCATCTCGGCAGAGATGCCGTTGTTTGACCAGATCTGCCCGGACTTCCTCCTTGTGGCTTCTGTTGCTGACTTCCAGGTGGCCTGGAATAAGGCTTCTTCTGGTAATGGTTAGCATTACTGCTTCCTCCTCTTTGGGACCAAAAAAGTCCAAAGTTTTTGTTTCTTACATCACGTGTCTGTTCTAAGTCTTCCACCCGATGACATGTATCAAGTAGTTCAGAGAACTAGGCGATCGTCAAAGTTATGATGGCTCTCTTCACGTCATGTCTCAGACCTTCCTCAAACTTCTGACATTTCCATGCCTCATTTGGTTTGTGTTGAAAGTAGGTTGAGAATTTGTACAAACTCTCAAACTTGGCAACATATTCACTTACAATCATATTTCCCTGCCTTAAACCAAGGAATTTCATCTCCTTAGCATGCCTACCACTTTCTGGGAAATATTTGTTCAAGAATCTCTCCTTAAACAATTCCCAATTGATTGCTCAATTCTCAGCCTCCAATAACCTCTGCTTTCCGGTCCACCAATCCTCTGCATCCCCAATCAGCATGAACGCAGCATAAGTCACTTTCCTGTATTAGCACAGTTCATGCCCGTGAAAATCTTTTACAGCTCTTTGATCCACAGAGTAGCTTTCTCATGATCATACTCTCCCTTAAATTGTGGAGGGTTAGTGTGATGAAATTCTGCCAAATTCTGGGTATCAACAGTAGCCCCCAATTGTTGTGCAGTCCTCGCTTGTTGTTGAGCCGTTTGCTGGTTTTGTTGCAACATAGCTTTAGCCATCTTCTAGATTGCTTCGATTGCAGCAGTCATGTCTCCCCGACGAGCCATAATTCTTCTCAAATCAAGCTATACAAAACACAAAGAAAGTCAGATGTATCATTGCAGAATACCAAGCACAGAGAGTCACACAGCACAAATAAAATAGTCCAAAACCACAAGACCTAAAAGAAAACCTAAACCAGGGCTCTGATACCAAGATAGTGTAACGCCCCTTTTTCTTAATACCGCGAAGAAGGAACATCACACCATAATACTAAAGATCATAAAAGAAATAAATTTGCAAAAAATAATAGTTACAATGATTAATTAAGACCTGGTTCATTATTAACGTAAAATTAAATAGTTTGTATTCTTGGATGATAAAATAATCGAGTATTGAATTGTCTGTATGCATTTTTTTTGTATAATATAACAAGTAAGGAGATAATAACAATTATTAATACAATAGAATCGAAACACAATTTATAATCATACATTCACATATATATATATATATATATATATATATATATATATATATATATATATATATATATTATATGCATCAACCTGTTTAGTTACATCACAAAATATACAAAAAGTAAAGGTTTTACGCACCCAAGATAGTTACAAATTTACACCCATGAACTAGCAAAACATTAGGCTTCCGCAAAAAGATAAATGGTTACCCATCAGTAGCCACCTATAGTATTAGCCCCTAAGACTGACGAGAAGGGACCGTAGTTGGGTCCTCTTCATCTGATGAGATTGCCATCGGAGCGACCGAATTTCAGGCAGAAGCCTGAGCAGTGGAGAGGAAAGAATCCTCTTGAGGGGTGTAGAACATATTAGTCCACATATCCCTCACAGGTAGGTAAAATTCTAAAATAACAAAAGCAAAAAATTCAAAGACAGGAATGTCGTAGCGGCCCTAAGCCAATGACACCATCAGCTCCCCGCGGTACACGCATCGATCCGTCTACACATATAGGTGCCAGCAATCTGGTCCTCTATGGAAGGTCAACTTCACATACCCCAAAAAGCGGCATAGGCGTGATGACATCCTCAACAACTCTAGTCGTAGTGCGGCTAGAAACCTGGAAACTCAGTTATTTCCTTCTCTTCTTCACGAATGTCTTCTTATAATCATATAAATAAACAGAAAGTATCGAAATACAGAAAGAGGTGAGACACCCAACTTTCATTACCAAAATGGCAGCAAGAAAACAAAACGACGCTAGATGCCCACATATAAACACAATTCATATATCCAATTACAGTAATAATTAAGATTGACAGTAAGAGCATAACAATAGTAAATAGCATTAATATTTCCAAATAATCAAATAATTATTGCAGTAATAATAACAGATACTCTTCACAATTATGAATGCTCCTGCAAATGAATTATGAGACTGATAGTTCACAATGCGAAAGGTACCAAAATTCTTACTCCATGGAGCTAGACATAAATATTTTCAAAGTGAATGATCAAGGAGTAATACTAGTATCTCGTTAGCCTTTAAAAATAGTGTGCTCATCTCATAAAAACATTTGCACAATACGGCTTATACATGGCACCTCAACAGTTGATCGCGACATAGAACAACGTCTCCATCTGGATTGTCAGTGTGTTTGCATCGGTCTATCCCACGACCCTAGTGAAGCTACCACTGCCCATTGTGAGACACCCGCACCCTGATGCTCCCAGGGCCAACCACTATGACCCTACGCTTAGTCAATTCGCACCCGCACATAGGTGTTATTCAAACTCCTAGGCATACATAGCCTTTCCCACAATGTCCAACGGACAACACATATGCATGGCGACATAATGTACATCATACATGTTTATCGATGATGCATTCATCATAAGCATACCACAATAGTATATATATATATTCATCATCAACTTGTCATAAGTCCATCAAATACATATTATCAATTGCTTAGTCCCACATAGGGGATCACAACAACATAGAATCAATCCTCAACATCTATATGTATTTAGGGTTCATCTATTATCACAAGTCCATATTTTCAAAGTCTTAAACTTAGGTCGATTATGACAATTTTTAGGTTAAGTAACCCTTCAAAACCATAACTCTCTCAAGAGTTATTACTAAATTTAATTCTTCCACTTGATTATGGATTATGCATATCTCTAAATTCTTAATCTTCAGGGATGCATCAAGGCATCATTTAAACTCTAAATTTTCTCTAAAAACCATGGTCTCACTAGGTCTTTAAGGTTCTAATTACTTTCCATTTTATGCATTAGTCTTTTGATATCTAATCACTTAAATTTTAGTGCACACCAAACCAATCAAATCCCTTAAGATTCAAGTCAAAATCGTGGCCTCACTTTGGGGCATTAAACCCTCAAAATTTTCCATTCATTAAAACATGTAATCACATAAGCTTCATTATATTGTACACAAAAAACCAATTTATATCCCTAAATGCTAGTCAAAACCGTAGCATCACATTAGGGTAGGAAACTCTAAATTTTTCATTTAACAACCCTAACATGATCAAGCATTTTCAACACATCCAATACATTCAAGATCAACAATTAAGCATAAATCCAAATTTTAAGAGTACATAAACACACAAAATCACCAAACAAAGTGAGCATACAAAGGTTCCCTCACCACCAAAACAGGTTGAAGTGAGTAATCTCCCTCTTACCTAAAGGAAGAACACAAAAAATGAGCTCTTATTGCTCCTTGGTGGTTTCGGTTTTGAGCTTCCAAAACCCTAGGAATTTCAAGACATGTATCAACATCAAGGGTGGAAAAAGAAGAGATCCATGGTCATCAAAGAGGCCATGGAGCACAAAAATGAAGAGAAAGAAGAAGAAAAATGAAAACTTTACCTTAAAGCTTGAAGCTTTGTCTTGGATGACAATGGAGGAAAGGTTGGATTTTGAAGAAAATCTCTAGATAGAAAATGTAAAGGAGGTTAAGGTGAGTATGGAAATAGTCTTGATGAAGAGAAAAGTGAAGAAAAATGGTTGAGGATAAGGGCTGCAAAACCTTATGGAGAGGGAAGAAGAAGAGAGAAGAAAGAGAGAAAATGAAGAAGAAAGCTAGAGAGAGAAGTGGATAGATGAAAATGAGTGAAAATGACTAAATGTGTTAAGTGTGTGTGAGTCAAATTTTTCCCCTCTTAGGCAAGGGAGTTCCACGGCAAATGGAGAAAGAAGAGGGGAAAAATTAGGTTTCCTAACAAGCCAAGGGTAGCTTGGTCATTTGGTGGTCAAAGCTTCTCAAAGAAGCTTTGATTAAAATACAATAAATTTGACTTAAAGTGAGTTTGATTAGACTTAAAGTAGATTACATTAGGATAATGTGATAGAGTTTTTAATACATGTTATTATCTAATGGAAAATTATTACAGTAAACAGAAGTCAGTATTAATTTATCTGACAGATGAAATTTACACAGCGTTTTATTATTTTATCTGTTAAATTTCTCAAAAAATATGAAACCTTGTAAACTATGTCCAGCCTTGGGTTTAGTAAGGTCCCCCGTCGACATTTCCACAGATCAAGGTTCTCGGGAAAAATATCTCATTTTCCCGACTCCGCTCAGTTTGCTCGTAAAACGAGAAAAAATATTAAAATATTCCGCATTCTTAGAAAAATCCAAAAAAATTCTCAAAAATCACAAATATTAGAAAATAAACATTTATCATAAAATAAATAAAACTTGGGGTGTTACAACTCTCCCCAACAAATATGAATTTCGTCCTCAAAATTTTTATACCTTAAAATAGTTCTGGATATTGCTCTTTTATCTTGTCGTCCAGCACGCATGTTGCATCTCCAGTTGCTTTGTTCTAGATCACTTTCACCAATGAGATGTCTTTCCCTCTGAGTTGCTTCATTCTCCTATCCTCAATCCTCACAGGAGTTGTTTCATAAGTCAAGTTTTCCTTTAATTGTACTGAATCGGGTGCTATGACATGATCAGGACCCATAATTTATTTTCGAAGTTGTGACACATGAAAGACAATATGAAGGTTTGAAAAAAAAGGTAGTAAAGCTATTTGGTAAGCAACCGGACCTATCTGACGAAGAATTGATAAGGTCCAAGGAATTTTGGAGTGATCTTTCTAGATTTGAGAACCCGACCGACCCTAGTCATAGGCGTGATTTTCAAGAACACATGCTATCCTTCCTCGAATTCAAGAAGCTTCCTCCTTTTGTTTGCATAGTTCTTTTGCCGACTCTGAGTTGTTCTCATCTTTTCCTAAATCATCTTAACCTTCTCAGTTGTCTATTGAATAATATCAGGTTCGACCGTAAGTCCTCTCTGTCTTGATACCAACATAAAGGTGTTCGGCATCTTCGTCCATACAGAACCTCATAGGGTGCCATCCCTATGCTTGAATGGTAACTATTATTGTATGTAAATTCTACCAACGATAAAATTTCATCCCAACTTCCAGTCTGCTCTATGGCACAAGCTCTCAACAAATCTTCCGATGATTGTATTATTCTTTCTGATTGGCCATCAGTCTGAGGATGGTATGCAGAACTCAATTGTAGCTTTGTCCCCATTGCTTCTTGAAGACTTTGACAAAATTTCGATGTAAATCTCGGGTCTTTGTCAAAAATGATATTTGTAGGCACACCATGTAGTCTGACAATTTCATCGATATACAACTGAGTCAACTTTTCCAATAGATACCTTATGTTGATCGGCAAAAAGTGTGCTAACTTTGTAAGTCGATCTACAAATATTCATATTCAATCATATCCTTTTTTTGTCCTTGGCAATCCAACAACAAAGTCCATGGCAATACTATCCTACTTCCATTCGGGAATAGTCAAGGGTTGCAAAAATGTTGACGGTCTTTGATGTTCAATCTTTATCTTCTGAAAAACCAAATAGGACGAAACGCATCTAGTGATATCTCTTTTCATCCCATGCCACCAAAATAACTTCTTCAAATCTTGGTACATTTTGGTCATTCTAGGATGCATACTCAACTGACTCGTATGAGCATGTTCAAGAATGTACTTCCTGAGTTCCTCATCTTTAGGCACACAGACTCTACCTTAGAATCTCAAAATTCCGTTGATCCCTTCTTCTAGTGTTGATACACCGCCCTGCTTTATCAGTTCTTTTTCTCCTTGTAAGAACTTATCAACCATCTACTTTTCTTGGATGTCTTCCAGCAAATCATTCGAAATAGTGACTATGTTCATGCAGATTTTTCCTGGCATTAGCTCTACAAAAGACCATATGTATCTGAATTGTTTTATCAAATCTTTCCCCCTGATCATTATCGTAGAAACACTGATTGTTTTCCTGCTTAAGGCATCGGCCACAACATTCGCCTTCCTAGGGTGATACTGAAGTTGGAAATCGTAATCTTTCAGGAACTCTAACCATCTTCGCTGTCTCATGTTCAACTCTTTTTGATCGTACAAATACCTCAAGCTCTTATGATCACTAAAGACGTTGAACATTGCTCCATAGAGATAATGTCTCCATATCTTCAAAGCAAATACTACAGTAGCTAATTCCAAGTCATGCGTTAGGTAGTTCTTTTCATGCACTCACAATTGTCTTAAGGCATAAGCCACCACTTTTCTGCCTTGCATAAGGACACAAACCAATCCTTGGTACGAAGCGTCACAATACACCTCGAATGGTTCATTCAGATCAGGTAGAACTAACACTGGTGAAGTAGTTAGTCTCTTCTTCAATTCTTGAAAACTCTCTTCACAAGCATCCGTCCATTCAAAAGCTTGATTCTTCCTTGTGAGTTGAGTGAGAGTTCCAGCAATCTTAGAGAATCCTTTGATAAACCTCCTATAATATCTGGCTAATCCAACGAAGCTTCGAATTTGTGTTACCATCTTTGGCCTTTCCCATTGTAGTACAGCTTCAACCTTTGATGGGTCTACAACAATTCCTTCCTTTGAAATCACATGGCCCAAAAATTTCATTTCATCCAGCCAAAACTCACACTTCGACAACTTGGCATACAACTCTTTCTCTTTCAAAGTCTGAAGAACTATACTGAGATGCTCGACATGATCCTCTTGATTTTTCGAATAGATCAAGATATTATCGATGAAAACAACGACGAATCTATCCAAATAAGGACGAAAGATTCTATTCACATAATCCATGAAAATAGCAGGTGCATTGGTCACACCAAAAGGCATCACCAAGTACTCGTAGTGTCCATAACGAGTACGAAAAGCCGTTTTAGGAATGTCTTCAACTTTCACTCTGATCTGATGGTAGCCTGATCGCAAATCGATCTTAGAAAATATTGCCGCTCCCTTCAACAGATCCATCAGGTCGTCTATCCTCAGCAATGGATACTTGTTCGTGATCGTGACCTTGTTTAATTGACAATAATCCACGCACAATCTCAAAGTACTATCTTTGTTCCTAACTAGTAATATTGGTGCTCCCTAAGGTGATACACTGAGTCTCACGATTTGCTTCTCCAAAAGCTCTTCCAGTTACTTCTTGAGCTCAGCTTGCTTTGCAGGTGACATTCGGTAAGGCGCTATAGAAATAGGGCTAGCTTCAGGTATAAGATCAATGGTAAATTCAATCTCCCGCTTCGGTGGTAAACCAGGTATATCTTCAGGAAAAACTTCAGGAAATTCTCAAACCATCGAGATTGCGTCCACATCTACCTCATTCTCGACCTTCAAAGAAGACAACGACATATATCCCCGAGCTCCTTCTTTCAAGAAAGCTTTCACTTGGTTAGCCGTAAAAAATCTAGAATTCTCATCTAAAGGGAAAACTATGGTCTTTCTAGAATAGTCTAATAGGACATGGTTAGAAGATAACTAATCCATTCCTAGGCTCACATCTAATTGAGATAATGGAAAACAAATCAAATCAGCAAAAAAGATTCGACCTTCAACAATCAATGGACAATTCAAACAGACCTTGGAAGAAAGAACAAGTTTAGCAGTGGGAGTTGAAATAGTCAAATCAAAAGGTAAAGAAGACACATGTAATCCAAGTATTTTCACACAGTCATAGGAAATGAAAGAATGTGTTGCACCTGAGTCATACAGTACAGTTAAAAGATTACCTTTAATGAGACCTTCCTCTTGTATAAGATCTTCGAATTCGGAGGCTTCAGCACCACTCAGGGTGTAAACCCGACCTCTAGCCTATGGTTTAGCGGTCCTAGCAGCATTGACAGAAGGTTCCGCCTTAGGTTGATTGCAATAATGAGAAATGTGTCTAGGTTTCTCGCATCTGAAGCAGATCATTCCCTTAATAGTGCAGTCCCTCATGTAGTGATCCTTCCCACACTTCATGCATCTCGACAGAGATGCCATTGTTTGACCAGATTTGCCCTGGCTTCCTCGTTGGCTTCTATTGCTGACTTCTGGGTCGCCTAGTATAAGGCTTCTTCTGGTAACGGTTAGCATTACTGCTTCCTCCTCTTTGGGACCGAAAAGGCCCAAAGCTTCTGTTTCTTGCATCATGGGCCTGGTCCAAGTCTTCCACCTGACGACATGTATCAAGTAGTTCTGAGAACTGGGTGATCTTCAAAGTTATGACGGCTCTCTTCACGTCATATCTCAGACCTTCCTCAAACTTCTAACATTTCCATGCCTCATTTGGTTCATGTTAAAAGTAGGTTGAGAATTTGGACAAACTCTCAAACTTGGCAGCATATTCACTCGCAGTCATATTTCCCTGCCTCAAACCAAGGAATTCCATCTCCTTAGCATGCCCGGCACTTTCCGGGAAATATTTGTTCAAGAATCTCCCCTTAAACAATTTCCAATTGATTGCTCAATTCTCAACCTCCAATAACCTCTACTCTCCGGTCCACCAATCCTTTGCATCCCCAATCAGCATGAACGCAGCATAAGTCACTTTCCTGTCATTGGCACAGCTCATGCCTGTGAAAATCTTTTCCAGCTCTTTGATCCATAGAGTAGCTTTCTCAAGATCATACTCCCCCTTAAATTATGGAGGGTTAGTGCAATGAAATTCTGTCAAATTCTGGGCATCAACAGTAGCCCCCAATTGTTGTGCAGTCCTCGCTTGCTGTTGAGCCGTTTGCTGGTTTTGTTACAACATAGCTTTAGCCATCTTCTGAATTGCTTCAATTACTGCAGTCATGTCTCCTCAACGAGCCATAATTCTTCTCAAATCGAGCTATACAAAACACAAAGAAAGTCAAATGTATCCTTGCAGAATACCAAACACAGAGAGTCACACAACACAAACAAAACAATCCAAAACCACAAGACCCAAAAGAAAACCTAAACTGGGGCTCTGATACCAAAATTGTGTAACGCCCCATTTTCTTAATTCCGCGAAAAAGGAACGTCACACCATGATACTAAAGACCATAAAAGAAATAAATTTGTGGAAAATAATAGTTACAGTGATTAATTAAGACCCGATTCATTATTAACATAAGATTAAATAGTTTGTATTCTTGGATGATCAAATAATCGAGTATTGAATTGTCTGTACACATTATTTTTTGTATAATATAACAGTAAGGAGATAATAACAATTATCAATGCGATAGAATCAAAACAGAATTTATGATCATACATTCACAATATATATATATATATATATATATATATATATATATATATATATATATATATATATATATATATATATATATATATATATATATTATATGCATCAACTCGTTTAGTTACATCACAAAATATACAAAAAGTAAAGGCTTTACCCACCCACGATAGTTACAAATTTACACCCATGAACTAGCAAAACATTAGGCTTCCCCAAAAGATAAACAGTTAGCCTTCGGTAGCCACCTATAGTTATATATATATATATATATTATATGCATCAACGTTTAGTTACATCACAAAATATACAAAAAGTAAAGGCTTTACCCACCCACGATAGTTACAAATTTACACCCATGAACTAGCAAAACATTAGGCTTCCCCAAAAAGATAAACAGTTAGCCTTCAGTAGCCACCTATAGTATCAACCCTTAAGATTGATGAGAAAGGATCGTAGCGGGGTCCTCCTCAAGGTCTTCTTCATCCGATGAGATTGCCATCAGAGCAACCGAATTTCATGCAGAAGCCCGAGCAGTGGAGAGGAAAGAATCCTCTTGAGGGGTGTAGAACATATCAGTCCATATATCCTTCACGGGTAGGTAAAATTCTAAAATAATAAAATCAGAAAATTCAAAGATAGGAATGTCGTAGTGGCCCCAAGCCAATGACACCGTCAGCTCCCCGTGGTACACGCATCGGTCCGTCTGCACATATAGGTGCCAGCAATCTGGTCCTCCATGGAAGGTCAACTTCACGTACCCCAAAAAATGGCGTGGGCATGACGACATCCTCAATAGCTTTAGTCGTAGTGCGGCCAGAAACCCGAAAACTCAGTTGTTTCCTTCTCTTCCTCACGAATGTCTTCTCAGAATCATATAAATAAACAGAAAGTATCGAAATACAGAAAGAGGTGAGATACCCAGCTTTCAGTACCAAAATGGCAGCAAGAAAACGAAACGGTGCTGGACGCCCACATATAAACACAATTCATATATCCAATTATAGTAATAATTAGGATTGATAGTAAGAGCATAACAACAGTAAATAGCATTAATATTTCCAAACAATTAAATAATTATTACAGTAATAATAACAGATACTCTTCACAATTATGAATGCTCATGCACAATGAATTATGAGACTGACAGCTCACAATGTAAAACGTACCAAAATTCCTACTCCAAGGAGCTGGACATAAACATTTTTAGATTGAATGAGCAAGGAGTAATGCCAGTATCTCGTTAGCCTTTAAAAATAGTGTGCTCATCTCATAAAAATATTTGCACAATACAGCTTATACATAACACCTCAACAGTTGATCACGACATAGGACATCATCTCAGTCCGGATCGTCGGTGTGTTTGCATCGGTCTATCCCACGACCCCAGTGGAGCTACCACTGCTCGTTGTGAGACACCCACACCCCGACGCCTCCAAGACCAACCACTATGACCCTACGCTTAGTCTATTCGCACCCGCACATAGGTGTTATTCAAACTCCTAGGCATACATAGCCTTTTCCACAATGTCCAATGGACAATACATATGCATGACGACACAATGTACATATATATATATATATATATATATATATATATATATATATATATATATATATATAGATAGATAGATAGATAGATAGATAGATAGATAGATATTCATCATCAACTTGTCATAAGTCCATCAAATACATATTATCAATTGCTTAGTCCCACATAGGGGATCACAACAACATAGAATCAATCCTCAACATCAATATGTATTTAGGGTTCATCTATTATCACAAGTCCATATTTTCAAAGTCTTAAACTTAGGTCTATTATGACAATTTTTAAGTTAAGTAACCCTTCAAAACCGTAACACTCTCAAGAGTTATTACTCAATTTAATTCTTCCACTTGATTATGGATTATGCATGTCTCTAAATTCTTAATCTTCAAGGATGCATCAAGGCATCATTTAAAATCTAAATTTTCTCTAAAAATCATAGCCTCACTAGGTCTTCAAGGTTCCAATTTCTTTTTATTTTATGCAATAGTCTTTTGATATCTAATCACTTAAATTTTAGTACAAACCAAACCAATCCAATCCCTCAAGATTCGGCTCAAAACTGTGGCCTCACTTTGGGGCATTAAACCCGCAATTTTCCATTCATTAATTGTAATATTATCATTCAACATGTAATCACATAAGCTTCATTATATTGTACACAAAAAACCAATTTATATCCCTAAATCCTAGTCAAAACCGTGGCATCACATTAGGGTAGAAAACTCCATATTTTCCATTTAACAACCCTAACATGATCAAGCATTTTCAACACATCCAATACATTCAAGATCAACAATTAAGCATAAATCCAAATTTTAAGAGTACATAAACACACAAAATCATCAAACAAAGTAAGCATACAAAGGTTCCCTCACCACCAAAAAAGGTTGAAGTGAGTAATCTCCCTCTTACCTAAAGGAAGAACACAAAAAATGACCTCCTATTGCTCCTTGATGGTTTCAGTGTTGAGCTTCCAAAACCCTAGAAATTTCAAGACAATGTATCAACATCAAGGGTGGAAAACGAAGAGATCCATGGTCATCAAAGAGGCCATGGAGCACAAAATGAAGAGAAAGAAGAAGAAAAATGAAAACTTTACCTGAAAGCTTGAAGCTTTGTCTTGGATGACAATGGAGGAAAGGTTGGATTTTGAAGAAAATCTCTAGATAGAAAATGTAAAGGAGGTTAAGGTGAGTATGGAAATAGTCTTGACGAAGAGAAAAGTGAAGAAAAATGGTTGAAGATAAGGGCTACAAAACCTTATGGAGAGGGAAGAGAGAAAATGAGGAAGAAAACTAGAGAGAGAAGTGGATAGATGAAAATGAGTGAAAATGACTAAATGTGTTAAGTGTGTGTGAGTCAAATTTTTCCCCCCTTAGGCAAGGGAGTGCCACGGCAAATGGAGAAAGAGGAGGGGACAAATTAGTTGTCCCAACAAGCCAAGGGTAGCTTAGTCATTTGGTGGTCAAAGCTTCTCAAAGAAGCATTGATTAAAATACAATAAATTTGAATTAAAGTAGGTTTGATTAGACTTAAAGTAAATTACATTAGGATAATGTGATAGGGTTTTTAATACATGTTATTATCGAATGAAAAATTACTACAGTTGACAGAAGTCAGTATTAATTTATTTGACAAATGAAATTTACACAACATTTTATTATTTTATTTGTTAAATTTCTCAAAAAATGTGAAACTTCGTAAATCGTGTCCAGCCTCAAGTTTAGTAAGGTCCCTCATCGACGTTTCCATAAATCAAGGTTCTCGAGAAAAATATCTCATTTTCTCGGTTCCGATCAGTTTGCACATAAAACGAGGAATAATATTAAAATATTTCACGTTCTAAAAAAAATCTAAAAAAATTTCCAAAAATCACAAATATTAGAAAATGAACATTTATCATAAAATAAATAAAACTTGGAATGTTACATAGGGTCATAGTGGTTGGCCCTGGGGGCGTCGGGGTGCAGGTGTCTCACAATAGACATGTTACCAAGTGGCTTCCGGTACTAAGAGGGGTGAATTGAGTAACAAAAACTTTTGCAAACGCTTTAAACAAATAAATTTTGCTCAATATAATTATTAAAGAATATGAAAGAGATGAGAAAAAGAAAGAGCAAGTAATAAATAAATTGCAGGAATCAATAAATAGAGTGCATAAAATAAAGAGAATAAGGGAAGAAAAACAGGCACAGTATTTATCCTGGTTCGACCACCAACCACTTGTGGCCTACGTCCAGTCCCCGAAACACCGTTCGAGATTTTTCACTATTCAAGACAAGCTTAAACAACAGGTGCTTGCAACCTTTACAATACGGAGCACTTTTAGGAAACTCTACCCTTGTGCTCAAGCCTCAAATAAACAAAAGGGATACCTCACCCTTATACAATCCTTGGGGATACCTCACCCTCAATACACAGAAATAAATATAGAGATGAAGTGAAACTCTCGCTAAGAGTAGATAAATACAAATTGAAGCACTAAGGAGCTGTTTTTCAAATATCTCAAGAATTAAGCAATTATAAGTTCAGAAAATAAAGAGAGAATAAGGTAGAGCACGTTTTCAAGCAAGCAAAAATTATCACAATGTCAAGGGGTTTTCAGAGAGAAGTCCCAGGCCTCTATTTATAGAGCTCGTGGAAGAATATGGCCGTTGGGAGCAATTAATAGCATTAAAAACTTTCGATTCTTCGTATCTTTTTTTTAAAACGTAGCTCTGTTTCTCGTGGGGTATTCGAAAATGAAGGAGGTATTGAATACCTCATCAAAAACTCTTTTAAAACTGTTTAAGTTGGAGTTATTGAATACTACGGTCAAGGGTATTCGAATACCTCATTAAAATAAGGCATATTTCGAAAGTGGTATTCGAATACCATATGGGGTATTCGAATGCCTCATTTAAAAAATGGTTCATTCTGAAACTGGGTATTCGAATACCATATGGGGTATTCGAATGCCTCTGTTTTGACAAATGAACAAATATCGCATTTACGAATCAAAGTTATTCGAATACCAAATTGAGGTATTCGAATACCTCGGTTAAAAACAGTTCAAAATCCTTTCCAAAAAGCTTCGAAATGCTTGTTTTTAACTTTTAAAACATTTGATCTTTTAAAAACCTTTAGTTTAGGTAATCTTTGATCATTTGAGATATTTAATTAACTGCTCCATACATGATAGATCCTAAGTCCTAAAGCTAATCTTTAAATACTTGGACTTGGTCTTCTCATCATCCTTATGTTTGTTATCATCAAAATACATCTTCATTGTTGTGTAGCAAACACAAGACAGTGATAGCTCCACTGGGACCGTGGGATAGACTAATGCAAACACACCGACGATCCGGACCGAGATGCTGTCCTATATTGCGATCAACTATTGAGGTACCATGTATAAGCCGTATGACGCTAATATTTTTATGAGATAAAGCACACTATTTTTAAGGCTAACGAGATATTGACATGACTCCTTGATCATTCTCTCTGAAATGTTAGTGTCTAGCTCCATGGAGTAGGAACTTGGTACCATACGCATTGTGAATTGTCAGTCTCATAATTCATTGAGCATGAATATTTATAACTGTGAAAATATCTGTTTTTATTACTGTAATAATTATCTGATTACTAGACTGTTGACTGTTGAAGATATTATTGTTTTGTCTGTTATTGTTAGTTCTTACTATTAATTATTGTTATTCTGTTTTATTGTCAATTTTATTATTATTGGTAATGAAAATATATGTTGTAATGCTATGTGGGCGTCTAGAGCCGTTATGTTTTCTTCCTGCCATTTTGGTAATGAAAGATGGGTGTCTCACCTCTTTCTATATTTCGATATTTCTATTTATTTATGTACTTCTGAGAAGTTCATGAGGAAGAAAAGGAAACACCTGAGTTTCCAGGTTTTTGGCCATACTACGACTAGAGTTTGCTGAAGATGTCTGGGGTATGCTAGGATGACCTTTCATGAAGGACCCGACTGCTGGCACATTAACTTGAGCACGAACCAATGCATCTATCACGGGGAGTTGACTGTGTCTTTGGCGTGGGGCTGCTATGACCCGCCTGTTTTTGACTTTACCACTTTTGATTTTACCACTTTTGTTTAGGGCTTCGCGAAATTCGGTCGCTCCGGTGGCAATTTCATCGGATGAAGAGGACCCTGAGGAGGACCCTGCTACGGTTCCTTCTCGTCAGTCTTAGGGGCTGATACTATTGGTGGCTACTGATGGCTAACCGTTTATCTTTTTTGGAAGCCGATGTTTTGCTATATTGGATAGGTGTATATTTGTATCATCTCGGGTGGGTACATCTTTTGCTTTTTATGTAAATCATGATGTAATTAAACAGGCTATTGCATATATATATAAATATGTTATGTATGGATATATGGTTTATTTTATGTTGGTTTTTACTACAACCGTTCGAACTATTATCTCGCTACGAAGAGAATCTCTAAATTTATTCTTTTGACACTACTTGTTAATAATACAATTTAATACAAAAAGGAATGTAATGACATTTAGAAAGGAACCTATACATCTATTAAATGAACCGGGTCTATGAGGTTTAAAATAATTATCATTTTTCCATAATTTATTTCATTTTATACTTTCAAATTATTACTATGGTGTGATGTTTCTTCTTCGTGAGACACAAGAAAAAGGGGCATTACAGTATGCGATCTATAATCTTTAACAAGTGGACACTGCTCAGATACTTTATGATTAGATCCGGCTATACATTACTTCAAAGCTCAAATCCCTATTTTTTCCTTTCCTCATATGTCAGCTCTATGATAAAGCTCATGGGGCATGGAAGGGCACCGAGGTGCGCGTGAAGCTTAAAACCCCTATGACTGAGAGGGTCGTGCAGACTATCATGACTACCCAAGAAAAGTGTAGGCAAGCCCTAGTCCAGCATCCAACTGTAAATCCTGAGCCTGCCCCTGCACCAGCCCCACAACCTGCTCTAATATTTGATGCTGCTTGGGCAGCATTTGTTGATCAATGCCTGGATCAGCAATAGGTGATGCTGGCTATGATCTATCAGAGCATCCATTGGTTAGCCTTGGGTCAGGGATGCCCAATGGATGATTTTCCAGTGTTGCCACCAGTTGCAGCTTCACCTACACCTACACCACTTGCTGATGATGCGGAGATGGGCGCCGAGGGTGATGACTTGTTTAATGAGGCTGATTTATTATAAGGCACCAGTGTCTTTTCCTTTCATGTTCCTCTCTTTTATATTTTCATTTCCCTGTATTTACTTTCATTTCACTGTACGTACTTTAGTTGGTATTTCTTTTTCTTATTGTATATAGTGGGATACTGCATGCTTTAGGTTTGGGGGGAATTAGTATCTTTTTGAGCTTCTTGCTCAGTTATTTTTGGTGATGTATATTGAGTCCCTCTCATTTCTTAGCTTTGGCACTAATCTTAACATAGTAATTTTTTTTTTGATGAAGTGGTTTTTATATTCGAATTATTTTCTTTTGTGATATTGGTGATCATGTTCTTTTTGTGTAATTGAGGACCTGAGACAGATTGAGTAGGATTATTGGGTTGCTTGTGGAATTTGCATTAAAATGATGTGTGCTTAGAAACAAGTTGAATTTATGCATGCCAGAATTTTGATTTGAGTATCCAATGATTGTGTGGATCAAAGATATGCCTCACTGCGGTGGAAATCATATATAAAAAATGCAAATTTTGTGCTTACACTTATTGTTATAAATGTGTATGTATATTTCCTTGTTGTATGTGTGGTGGATCTTGGAATATGAATGAAATGCATGATTGGAGTAAATTTATAAAAGGCATGTGTATATTCAATTTGCATCTTAAAGCCTTGTTTGATTCCCTTTCGAGGTGAAATCCTAGGTGATGCATTTTTGAAGAAATGACTAGGGCACTTCTTTAGATCGATTGGGTCTTTCAAGCCTGGTGTGCGTGTGTGTGACCTAGTTTTTCCTTCTTAAAACCTATATTCTCCACCCCCTTCACCTATGCTTGTGAAAAAAATCTCTTACCCTCATTACATGTCCCTTGTTGAACACATGGTTAGGCATTTTTTGTTGATTTGAACCAAATCATTTTGCATGGTACTAGAACACTAGGATCAGTTGGGAACTAACCTTTGTTCAAAATAAAATAAAATAAAAATAAATAAAAAGAGAATAGAAAAAGAAAAATGTATGGGCTGCTATACAAATGTAGCCTCCTTTGTCAAAGAAAATGATCATGTATATTTGTTCTTCAAAATTAAAAAAAAATGGAATAAAAAGGGTTGGTTCTTTATTTTGGATTCCTTTTGTTCATTTTACATGCTTGGCTAGATGCAATGGAAATGTGTGATCATGTGTTCGATATTTGAATGTAAATCCTCCCCCTTCTTTCTTAACCATTACCCTTAACCTCACATTACAAGCTTAAAAGACCCATATGTTCTTCGATCTTATGTTGCCTACATTAGTGGAGAAAGGGATGAAAGACATTCTTTTGAAAGTGCATATGCATTTTATAAATTCATCCAGCTTGCTCTTCAAGATTAGGAAAGGGTCTTAAACACATAAATTTAGGAAATCTTTCATGCACAAAAATGACATTCAAGGGTAATCATGATAGTGGGAATTTTCTTACATGTGTGGACCTTGTTGTGAGGTTGAGAAGTGATTTCTAAGGGTAAGAATGATGATTGGAAGCTGGCTATACTCTAGTTCAATTTACCCCGTGTTTTTATATTGGATTGTATTCCTTCTTCCCTAGCTTGGATTAGTTTGCTTGAGGACTAGCAAATCTTTAGGTTTGGGAGTGTGATAACTTCAGGAAATGAAGTTATTTCACTTGAATTTGAATGTATATGAGCATGTTATCCTTAAGTTTTCTAGCCCAAAGGTTCAATTCATACATGATCTTGATGATTTAAGCTTGTTGTCTCAAATGTTTAAGAATTGAATATTTGATGATTTTATTTAAGAATTTGGGAATGAATTATGGTTTGATGAGCTTAAGCATTGTTTTGAAGCAGATAATCATGATGGGAAGGTCTTGGACGAGGTGATAAAGCGAAGAGGAGCTCAAATTGTGAAGCAAGCAAGAAAAGAGGAAGGGTTGCCAACGCATGCCTAGGCGTGACAAATCCACACTTAGGTATGGCCCTCTCAGTTTTGCAGGAATTCAAGGCAGAGACATTCACACCTAGGCATGGCCAACAAGTGATAGCACGTGTTTCATAACCACGCCTAAGCGTGGGAAAAATCCTGGTTCATGAATTTGGCCCTTTTATCTGATTTTTGAGGGCATGAGTGGGTGTTTTGTTTTTCACCAAGCACGAGCTCCATAAAGGAAGGGAGAGGAGGAGAAAACCATTAAAGATAGAAGTGATTCAAGTGAAGAATCAAGATCAAGGAAGGAAGATCAAGCTTGGATTCCCTCCACTTTTGTTCATTCTTCCTCTTTTCTCTCTTGATTTGTAACTTGATGGGTTTTATGATTTCGTATGTTTTCCCCTCCTTCATGATGTGTAACTAAACTCTAATTTAGGGGCTCTTTAGGACATTGCTATGGATTTGAATATCTTGTAATTAATTGAGTTTCTCTCAATGAAATTGGTTTTGTTCTTTTATACCTATGCTTAGTGCTTATTATTGTTTGACCATCAATTACATGATTTTAGTATTCCAAATGATCTAGATATAGGGATTTATGAATATGAATATGGTATGGTTGATGCATGTTCAATACTTTCCATTAGTTTGGTTGCGTTGATTAGTTAAGGGGATGGACATATATTCCTTGGTCATGCATAGCATGTGTTTAATAATTGGTCTCAATGAGTGATTCTTATGCTAACTCACATAGACACATAGTGGATTAAATAGGTTTCACATGGGTAATTGTCCTAGACATAGGCTCTTCTCTATTGCTTGTTTTTAGCTAACAAAAATCGATTCATTGATAGGTGCTTGTGAATTGCAAATATTCATTGAAGTAACAAGTGAATAGGGACCCCTAGGCCTTAATCATTCTCATCTTTCTCTTGTGGATTTGGTGCTTGGTACATTCTTGTTTTATTTCTTTTAATTTGTTATGTTAATTGCAAACCACTCTCACATTTCGATTGCTTGGATAAAATTTTGTGGAAATCAGTTAAGTTTTAGCCTTTTTTCTAATTGTCAATCCCTTGAGACATGATACTCTAACTCTCATATATTACTTGTTGACCCGTGCACTTGGAGATTTCGCCTAACAGTTGTTTTTCTTTTCCTTGTTGGTTCTTAAATTTTGAAAACTTCTTCGAGTCATCATTTATCTTTTTTCTCTTTTGGAAGTATTAAGGCTTCTATTCCCGTTGTGCCTTTCACTGTGGTGGCTTCAAACTATCCAACTCTATAATTCTACATTTATTCACCAGAGTGTGAAAATCTCTTATCTCAAGAGGTCTCATCATCTTCCTTACTTCATCTATTAGTCCAGACTCGATTTTACACATTTTCAGTTCTTATCTAGATTATACCGGAAGTATAGGAAGAGAACTTCGACAGTTCCTCAAATCTCACCACATATTTCCCCACTGTCATGTTTCCTTGCTCCAATTTCAAAAATTCCAACACTTTTTCTTCCTGTAGATTCCTTCAAAAATATTTGTCCAAGAAAGCTATCTTGATTATCTCCCAAGTTATCTTTATTCCAGCTGCCTCCTTTATTCTTCTTGTGTCATTCCACTAATATTTAGCTTCCCCCTTCAACATGAAGGAAGCAAAGGACACCTTCTAGTTATCTATGCATCTCATCACTATAAAGATTTTCTCCAACTCCCTCAACCATTCTTTCGCCCTAGCTGGATCATACTTTCCTTGGAATGTTAGAGGGTTGGTCTTCCTAAACTCAGAAAGGTCATGGAAACCCTGATTTCTCACGACTACTGCTTCATTCTCTTATTGTGGATATGGATTATTACCCATCCTTTCTAGTACTCTATTTGTAACTGTTGTTTGTTCCCTCATGGTTGCGGCCATTTCTCGTTGTTCTCTAATGACAGTTGTCATCTCTCTAAACATCTCCATCATATTTGTTGTGCTATCACTAGCAGACATTCTATCTCCTCGCGTACGCCTGGAAGATGCCATAGTCCCTGTACATGTAACATCCTTAATACAATTACTAATAATGTATCCAGAAGTACGCATTAGCAATTTAAATTAAGCATATCACATAATAATTAACATAATATATTTAAAAATAAATATAAGAGATGTACAAAAATATGAGCCTGTAGTAGTTGGAATTATACATATAATGCGTATAATACTAAGAAAGAAAATTTATACAAGGATACAATTTATATTACAATACTTAGTAATTATATAATGTATTAAAGAATTCTAAATATACATCTCAAAATACAATAGTAATATCAAGTCCTATTCTAGGTCTTCCTCATTTTCCTACTTGCTATAATATGCGTTCCAGGAAATATTATGGAAAGTAAACAGAAATGGGGTAAGAATTCTAGGAATTCTCAGTAATTTCTAAGAAAAATACATGTCATCATAATACTTTCAGTTGTTTCAGGGAAAAATCACTTCAAAACTCATTTTATAATGTAGGAAGGTAGCAAAAGTCAAATCTAGTCCTTCCTCTACCCGAAACAGAATTCCATTTATTAATAATTTAGAAAAACATTTATTATCAAACTACACAATTTACATCCACAAATAATTTCATAAACAATTTTCAATCAAGAACTATAGTCTCAAATTCTTTCAATGGTTCTCATATCATAACTAGGTCATAATATTAATATCAATTTCAAATTCATCTCAATGCTCATTCATCATATATCATAATCATCAAATAGGTAGTGAGGGAATGTCTATTCTCATGCTACCTTATAAATGAGGGAATCATCCTTCCTTATATTATCAGATTACTCCCTACCCAGAGTTTATTCAAGATTACTCCCTACCTAGAGTTTATTCAAGATTATTCCATTCCCGGAGTTTATTCAAGATTACTCTTTACCCAGAGTTCATTCAAGATTACTTTCTTCCCAGAGTTTATTCAAGATTAGTCCCTTCTCGGAGTTTATTCAAACACAAGCACAAATTACTATTTTAGCTCATCCTTAAAGAATTAAGGGGGCAATACAATTTTCAAGCTTAACTTGATTAATCAAGGAGCAAAGTAGTCTATATTACACAATAAGGGTGCAACTTTGTTTCATTCATTACATTCCATAAGTTCACTCAAGTGAACAATACTAAAGACATCCAAACATCTATTGACTTCAAATCAAGTATAAACAAGTTCTCTTGGGTACACATCCAACTCTTTAAGAAATTTCCATATAAACAATAATTCTGGTACAATCCAAACACATAATGATTAGATGTCATATGGAGATTACCATATCTTCTTTAGTTCCCATGGTCAAAATGACATATCATAGGTGATATATATATATATATATATATATATATATATATATATATATATATATATATATATATATATATATATATATATATATATATATATATATATATATATATCCAATTAAGGATACATTAAACATTAAATGCACAATACAAGAAGTCAATTATCTTAGTACCTCTAACAACTAACAACAAGCACCATTAGCTCAAGACAATTCACGGTCAAATCACTCTTTCATAACTAATTTGGTAGTTTCATTAATCATTCACCAATTTATGACATAGTTGCACTCAACTTCTGATCACTGCAAGGAAACCACTTTTATAACCCTTTTCACCATTATTCAAGCCATAATTACATTCAATTGCACCAAAATTCTAGTTATACAGGGCAACATTCTGTCATGACTTCCAACCACCATTCAAGCTCAACTTTACTCAATAAAAGGAGCATCTAGTTCAAGTTTAACCCATAAAAGAGCAAACACACTCTTACTATACTTCTATAACTCAACTTTAACCATTAAAAGAGCTACTAGTGTTCCTAGGGTTCAAACCATCACAAAATACCTTAATTTTTGCCTAAAAAGGCTTATTTTCATGAATGCACCAAATTTACATCATAACTTCACAAATTTTGAAATTCGATAGACAAATAAACTTATCTTATATCTTTAAAATGAAACAAACCTCATTTCATTTGACTTAGACTAGCTAAAGTTATGCATCAAAATGCAAAAGCTGAAATAGGGCAACTAGTTATTTTACCATAATCTAACCTTACTTTAAAATGAAACTGGGAACGCTTAAAGAGTGAAAAATTCTTTAAATTGCCACCTCTTATAGCCTTACATGTTAGCTTCAAAATTCCACTAGTCTTTGTATTTTGCACCTCGGAGCAAGAAGTTATGCAATCTAGTTTAATAAGTGTCAGTCTACTTGTTTATGCAGAATTTGTCTCAAATTCAAACCGAAGCATTACATCTTAGCTTTCAAATGAAATAAGTAGGAGGTCATTTCGATGACTATAGTTTA
Source organism: Ormosia emarginata (assembly GCA_029884605.1). NCBI lineage: Eukaryota > Viridiplantae > Streptophyta > Magnoliopsida > Fabales > Fabaceae > Ormosia > Ormosia emarginata. The sequence goes on from JAQQTP010000074.1 coordinate 10,664,068, forward strand.
AGTAATGCTACCAGCACCCCAAGCTGTCAAGATTGGATTTTCTACATAACTTAGTTTCAAACCTAGTTTTCTGCATAACTTGGGTTCTAACAAGAGTTCTAACCTTTAAAAATCAGTTCATAGATGTTCTCCAACATCAATTATGATCACTAATTAGGTCTAACCTCATACATAAATCTTAACTCATGCAAGCATGGATTAAAGCATCAACCATAAACCTAAAAACCTATTTCTCAACTCACAACTCAAGTAGGTATAATGGATTCTAAGGGATCAAAACTAACAACCATGTATCAAACAAGCTAATAACAAACTCACTTCAACCATAGAAATAAGAATCAAGCAACAAGAGTCACTAAAATTGTAATTGGCTAGTTGACATGGAAAATAGTTTTGATGATAACAAACATGATGAAGATGATGGATAGTCCAAGTACCAAGAGTGAGCATTGCAACAAGAAAGCAAAGATCTCAATTATGCTCAACTCAAGGAGAAGAAGGTTTTGATAACAACAAAATCATGTCAAAGACCAAGTCCAAAGGAAGATTAAATGGTATAGCTAATAGGACTTAAGGTCTTTTTGTAAGAAGCCTTCTGGATATCTCAAATATGTTTTCAAATATTTCAAAATGGTTTTCACATGCTAAAATACCCAACAAACAAGCTTTGAAAGGCTAGTTATGGTGGTAGTTCAAATTTATGAAAAATAGCCAAGTTTGAGTTTTGAAAAACTGACCTTTAGTTACTATTTTGATCATAACTTTCAAAATAATTTTAGTTTTGTTTTGAAATCTTTCATTTGAAAATATACTCAAATATCTTTCCAATGACTGGTCATTTGCTTTAAACAGATAAGAAATGAAGAAGTTATGACTATTTAAAGTTAGATTTCAAAATCAGAGTAGTGTATTCGAATAACCACATAGTTATTCGAAAATCACAACCCAAAAAACGTTCAAGAACATGTTTTTGAGGATCTATTCGAATACCAAATGTGTTATTCGAATAAACATGACCAAAAACATAGAACGACTAGTTTTCTATGCCTTTAACGTGATATTAAATGATACCCAATGGCTATATTCTCAAGAACACTATAAATACATGTTTTTGGGTCATCTTTTATATACACTCAACTATCTAAAATAATTCTTTCATGCTTTGATTCGTATTTCATATTTTTTACTATTTTATGTGCTCTTTTTGCCAAAACTTTGAGATATCCTAAGAGAGCTTCCTAGTGCTTCAATTTGTAATATTTGCTCTTTGTGAGAGTTTCTCTTCATCTATTTTCTGCTTCTGTAAAAAGGGTGAGGTATCCCTTGTTGTAAAGAAGGTGAGGTATCCTTCAAAGGGGGTGAGGTATCCCTTTAGTGAATAGGGTGAGGTATCCCTGTTGTGTAAAGGTTGTAAGCATCTATTTTAAGCTTGTATTGAATAGTGAAAAATCTCGAACTGTGTTTCGAGGACTGGACGTAGGCCACAAGTGGTTGGTGGTCGAACCAGGATAAATATCGTGCCTGCTCTTCTCGTCTTTATCTCTTTATGTTTTTACAATTTATTTATCATTGCCTATCTATTAAATTGTTGCGCTTAAGGCTTTCAGTTATTTTCTTCATTTTCATATCCTTTTTAACATATAACTTCAAAGAAATTTGCTTTTATAAGAGTTTGCAAGAAAGTTTTAATTACTCAATTCACCTCCTTCTTGAGTACTGAAGCCACTTAGGTAACAAAAATCACTTAAACCCAATTTTCCTTCATCAAGCAAAACCATGCACTAAGATGAAGATGAGAAAGAGATAGATGAAGTCAAGCACCCCCCTTAATTTCCTAGCCTTAGTTCCTTGTTTTTCTCCTTTTTCTCTCCCTTTTTTCTCTCCTCTTGCTTATTGTTGCTATATTTTTCTGGTCACGTTTTGCCTCTGTTTTGGGGCTATTTTTTGTGTGAAAAGATGAAGCAAGAATGAGAGAAAAATCTAAAGGTAGAGATGTTTAGGCGATGGAATGGTAAAAAAAGATAGCTAAATAATTCTTGCAGAAACTTTTGTATCAGTTATGTACACTTTAATCTTCCAAAGCTATGTTTTCAAGTGTCCATAAGTGTTATGGGAAATTTAGAACTCAACTTAGTTCTTGGATTCATTTTTCCATAACTTTTCATATACTACTATTTATTAGTTAAGCTTCATTACTCGATCTCAAGTTAAGTTAAACTTATGAATTAAGCAAATATACTTACTGATATTTTTCTTAATTTGATATTTTATCTCAATTTATTCTAAGATACTTAGTTGTTTCGTTTATTTCTCATCGGTATTCTTAAAAATACTGAACTAGCTCAGTTGATTTTTCAAAATTTACTACAACTCTTATCAATCATTTATAGTTAGGAAATAAATTTTTCATATTTATTTCCATCATATCAACTGTTTATGCAGAAACTTTAATTATTTCTTTGTATTTAGTGTTATAGAATTACGCTCAAACTGGTTTAGAAAATTACCCAAATTAACTGATAACTCTTACTAGTATTAATGAGCTTATATAACCCTGATTAGAGTCATTAGGTTAAGGAGAATGTTACAGCACATACAGAACATTTCATATTGAGTTGATCAGGCTCAATACTTATGTAACAGTGCAATAGTAACCATTAACATACATACACAAGGCTGTCATGCAATTCTATCTATACTTCTCAGTATTAAGACAAGAAAATGCATAACATTCATGTTAAAAGTATAGCTAGTCCATACCCGAGCTTAACAGGATGAACTGCTATGATACCAAAATGTAACATCCTAATACTTAAACTAATGACATATCCAGAATTATGCATTAGCAATCATATTAGAGTACGTCACTTAGATTAATATCAAATTTTTCTGAAGAAGTACATATATAATATACAAAATATGAGCTTGAAGCAAAAGTATATATTTTTATAACAATAGAATGGTGTTTCATACAAACTATGCATCAAGGTACATCATTTGCCATCAAGGCATAAAATCATATATAGTCATGTACAACTATCAAAACAAAAGAAGTAAATCTTTTATAAACTCAGATTCTTTTTCTTCTCTAAGATCAGTAGGAGGTTGCCTTGGAATCATTATGGAAATCAAAGAAGTGGGGTGAGAATCTTATAATTCTCAGTAATATTGTTACCAAGTGGCCTCGATACTCAAGAGGGGGTGAATTGAGTTTGTAAAATAATTTTGCAATTCTTTCGCAAAACACTTGATTATCAATTTTCGTTGAAGCTATTGTTTATCAAAGTTGAATGGATAGAGAAGATAGAGGGCTTTCACTTATAAGTAAATCAACCAAGAAAGATAGTATACAAGATATTCAATAAAACAATGCATAAAGTAAGGGAGATGAGTTTAAGAAGACAAACACAAAGCTTTATCATGGTTCAGCCACCAATCCAATTGTGTTTTATGTCTAGTCTTCAAGTAAATACCCGAGATTTCCACTATATCTTCAAGCTTCAAACAGGTGCTTGACAACCTTTACAAACATGAGCACTCAACACACCTTGGGATACCTCACCTTTGTGCTTGAGCATCTTCTTTCAAGGGATACCTCACTCTTACAACTTTGAGGGATACATCACCCTCTCTTTTCAAATTAAACAAAGAATGAACGATAAGAAACTCTCTCAAGAGTGGACAATACAAATTGAAGCTTATGGTATCAAAGAATCACACACTTAGCTCAAAAATAAGGATTTGGAGAAAGAGATGATAAAACACGAATTTAATGCTCAAGAATGATTTTTAGCTTGTTCTCCAACTTGTTTTTAAAGCCTAACCACTTATATTTATAGCCCAAATCAATTTAGAGTCATTGGTAGTTGTTGGGGTCATTAAATGCTCATAATAGAGTCGTTGGGAGATTTCTTCTGCTATCCCAGATAACAGGCTATTGGTTTTACCTAACAGGTTATTTATTTTATTAGAAAACACTATAGCATGCAATTAATAGGTTATTTGGGACCCTTACTCAGTTAGGATCATTTAAAAGACACGAGGAAACATTCCCAACATGCAAATAACCTGTTATGGACTTTCCATAATCAGTTATTCACTTTAAAATATTTAGTGGAGCATTTCTGCCAAGGTGAATAACCTGTTATCAATTTCAAATAATTAGTTATTTGAAATCTCATAATCAGTTAGTAGTTTCAGATAACCTATTATTCAAAACACAAAATTAGTTATTGGTTTACCAAGAAAATAAGATTTCTTAAGGATTTTATTACCAAACTTTCCCAAATCATTTAAAACCTTTCTAGGATCATTTTCCACAAACTTGATGAGTATTTTCATAAGTATAACACATGGTTTTCTTTTCACCCTTTCAAAAAAAACATTTTGCTTAAACTTGATTAATATAAAACATGATTTTGCAAAGAGATTTAAGTTGAGTGAAAGACAAGACATGAGCTAGTGTGATTCCTATTAACCTTAACATAAGATCTAAGTCCTATAAGCTATACTTGAAGAACCTTGGGACTTGATCTTTGCACAACCATCATTTCTCTTGTTTGTTATCATCAAAACCATTGTCATTGTTAATGCTAAGCACATTCTCCCCTTTTTTGATGAAGACAAACATCCATTAAGAACAAGATTTGTTTAAATAAATTGGAACTCACAAAAGGATAGATGATCTGTCAATTATTTTCATATCTTGAGTGTCATATGTTTGATCTAATTGGACATCATATGTGTTTAATTGTTAACTTTTAGCTAAGTTTCTAGATATGAAGTTTAATCGAATTTTTATTACGAAACTATGCTTAAGTATGTTTATAAGCACTCATAATTGCATTGTGTTTTTCAGGAGATCAATATCTAGAAGCAAATAAAGAGAGAGAAATTTAAAGAAAGTAAGTGACATGGCCCATGTCACATGACACGGGTTGGGCCGTGTCCTTCTCTGGATTTTCAACATGGACCTGACCAATAACACGGCCCGTGTCATATGACACGGGGTAGGCCATGTACATCTCTGTCTTCACAAGAGGATTAAGTTTTGAGCATTGACCATCAACACGGCCCGTGTCAAATGACACGGGGTGGGCTATGTTTCTCTCTGACTTGCAAAACACTTGAATTTGTGTTACCAGAACCTGACACAGGGTAGGCCGTGTCAAATGACACGACCCATGTCATCATATCAGAACATTAGATACGAATTCTAATGATGTGTTAGGTATCCAAAAATATAAATAGGGTTGCCTAGGGTCATAAAAAGGGGGTCTGGACTGGGAAACTGCCAAGAGGCTAAAGAGAAGACCAAGAACAAAGGAAAATGAGATTGGATCAAAGATTGGAGTCTCGGGTTCGAGCAATTGGAGATCAATCATCCCCAACCTTTGGAAACTAGTTTGATCTTTAGTTTTCTTCTGCACTTCTATTCTTGACAATGTTTTTCTTCTTCTATTCTTTTGGTTTTGAATTTGCCATGTGTGGCTAGTTTTCTTATATGGTTAAGGGAAGATGAAACCCTAGTTTGGATTATGTGATTCTTGCATATTTCCTTATATCAATACAATTGTGTTTTTATTCATATGTTTCTGTTCTTAATTTAGTATAAAGGTTTTTATACTCTTGGCCAAATTCAAAAGTGGTAAAACTAGGATTGCTATGCGCAGTTGCGGTGGTAGGACTAGTGAGGCATATGATCTAAGTAATTTAATCCCAGTGTGAGATTGGATCTTAGTGTGATTAGTTTTCTAAATCTTAATGCAATTAATAAGTAGGTGTAAGAGCGGTTGCTTTACAAATAATTATTGATTAGGGATTGATTTGAGCGGTTGCTGAATTAACCAAAACTTAAGGAAAACAGAGAATTGATCTCACAATCACATAAAAACATAATTGACCATGTTGGTATAAAGGATATGTGTGTTAGCATAATCATATAAATCTAGTGGTGGATTCCATCTCTTAACCATTGTCTTTTAATTGATTTTCCAAATTATATTTACTGTTTTTGTTTTGGATTCAATTTCTGTTTTTAATTTCAACAAACAAAACCCCTATTTTATTGTTTACTATTTTTGAGTGTTTAAATTAGGATTCAATTTATAGTGTTGATTGAATTAGTTCTCTGTGGATCGACCCTTGCTAACTACAACTAGTTGCAAGGTTTTTATTTTTGTTAGAACTTGGCAACTGATTTTCATTCTAAATTTTAATCACAATCCACACCACACCAAATTTTGGCGCCGTGTGGCTAGTTTTCTTAATTTGCCATGTGTGGCTAGTTTTCTTACATGGTTAAAGGAAGATGAAACCCTAGTTTTGATTATGTGATTCTTGCATATTTCCTTATATCAATACAATTGTGTTTTTATTCATATGTTTCTATTCTTAATTTAGTATAAAGGTTTTTATACTCTTTGCTAATTTAAAAAGTGGTAAAACTAGGATTGCTATGCGCGATTGCGGTGGTAGGACTAGTGAGGCATATGATCTATAAGTAATTTAATCCCGGTGTGAGATTAGATCTTAGTGTGATTGGTTTTCTAAATCTTAATGCAATCAATAAGTAGGTGTAAGAGTAGTTGCTTTACAAATAATTATTGATTAGGGATTGATTTGAGTGGTTGCTGAATTAACCAAAACTTAAGGAAAACAGAGAATTACTCTCACAATCACATAAAAACATAATTGACCATGTTGGTATAAAGGATATGTGGGTTAGCATAATCATATAAATCTAGTGGTAGATTCCATCTCTTAACCATTGTCTTTTAATTGATTTTCCAAATTATATTTACTGTTTTTGTTTTGGATTCAATTTCTGTTTTTAATTTTAACAAACAAAACCCCCGTTTTATTGTTTACTGTTTTTGAGTGTTTAAATTAGGATTCAATTTATAGTGTTGATTGAATTAGTTCTCTGTGGATTGACCCTTGCTAACTACAACTGGTTGCAAGGTTTTTATTTTTGGTAGAATTTGGCAACTGATTTTCATTCTAAATTTTAATCACAATCCACACCACACCAATAGAGACTTACTCCCCATCTATTTTTCAAGAGGTGATTATGCAACACCCTACTGGGGATGTCACATTTTTGAATAATTATAATAAACATTACCCAAGTTATAAAACGTTTGGTATATAAATAATATAAGTTGTGAATTTTTTTCTTTATATAATTTTTTTCTTTATATATTATATAATTAAATAAAATAAATAAAATATAAAATAAAACAAACTATTATTACACACCATAATGTACATATGATTTTTGTCTTAAGTATATAAATAATTTACAAACTACAAATATTTAATAAAGCAGTAAAAAGTTTGATATCACACTAAATACAAACTCGCCCCAGTACACATCTAGGAATTCTAATCCTCCTCCGATAGATTATCGGATGATAGAAATTCTGGATGTCTCGCAGGTCTACGGACAGGAGTCCGTGCTGTCGATACACTACTAATCTCACTACGGGCATGAAAACGTCCTCCCCAATAATGCCTAATAGTCAAAGGCATCTCTAGATGTAAATAAAAAGTAACAGTAAACATCAGAGCTCCATCAAACTCTCTCCGAAAGGACACAGTCAGACACCCCACATATACAACCGACCCTTTGCCTTCACGTCGTCGCCAGGCCTCAGAGCCTCCGTGAAACTCAAGTCTCACAAAACCGAGAAACTCAGGCAAAGCCATGACCACTAAATCAATCCAAATGATAAGGGTGGTCGAACGGCTTGCCTTCCTCAAACTGGTCGCTCGAATGCTGCTCCTTCGGATACTAACAATCTAGAGGTTGCTCCTCTTCCTCTTCCTCTTCCTCAAACTCTTTACGTATCATATATAATAATACAAAAAAATGTACACAAAGAAGTGAGACAATCTACATCACTACCAGCATGGCAGTACAGAAAATGACAGTACATACAGATATCACAGTTAATACAATAATCCATATCATCACATCATACATAATATCTCGAATTTAAATATAAATAATCACAATTAATCACATTATGATGCAGACCACATATGCAAATGTACACAGACTCATACCTACTCCATGGAGCTAAACACAATATCAGGGAGAATGATCCGGAAGACCTATCCGTACCTCAGGCTGCCCAACCAAGTATTACGCAGTCAAACATCGTGTAAATAGCACACAGTCAAATCATCGTGTAGTTAGTACACAGTCAAAACGTCGTGCACAACAGGCATTGTACTAGACAGTCTTCACAAGATCTTGATTAATAATAGTGCTTGTTGAGATCGTTAGTGTGTTGCCCGTTACCACGGGCCAGAGGAGCTACCAACTGTCCACATGTTGAATCCTCCACACACTAACACCTCCAAGTTCACTCAATAAACTGCACTACGCCTATCACACCCACAATACGGTGTAATTCATCTCATCAGCCAATTGCCAATTTCAACCGAATTGACACATATCTCAATGTATGTATATGAATCATAATTACATAAATACCCTTATTATCACTATAAACCATAATTACATAAATACCCTTACTATCAATATTTCTGAATATAATATGTCTCTACTTGGCAGTACTATTTTTCAACTTATCCGGGTCCACCACTTTGGCCCGACAATAAACTTACTGTTCCTTTTAGTCGCGTAAATATTTTATTGCATTTTCACAATCGCGTCACCTCTTTCAAACATTTTCAAATCGCATAAATATTTTTTGACATTTTTAAAATTGTGTAGTGTTTTTAAATCATTTTCTCAATCGCATAACATTTTTAAATCGTTTTCTCAATCGCGTAGCTTACAAATCACTATTTTAAATACGCCTAAACTATTTCTAATATTTTTCAACTACATATAATATTTTCTTTACGTTCTAAATTATATTTGGAAATTTCCTCCATTATTTATTTTTAATTAATTTTGACAGCATTTCGTCTAGAAAATCCATTAAGTGATGTTTTCTATGTTTTCTTTTAAAAATTGCCTCTTGTAGTCATAACCATTATCTATACCTTGAAACTTGCTAACGCGCTTCAAAACCCAAAAGGTGAGCTCTACATTAGTATTTCTCAAGTGTTCAATTTATTTCTCATCTATACTTAATTTCTCTAATTAGGTTTCTAATAAAAAGTTCATTTATTTTATTCTTCAAAATCCATTGAAATTGAGTTCTCTTTAAGTTAATTACTTAGTCTGCACTTAGAAAATAATTTTGGATCAAAGGTATGTCAAATGGCATGTTAGCCGAAATTCAACATATCCTCTATAAATCATTTTTAAATTATCTTTCATTCTCTGAATCATTGTAAAAATTCATTAATCCAATTAAATCCATTAAGTCATTCTTTTAGAAAATAGTTGAGAACATTTTAGTTCTCTTGTTTGTTGGTGAAGTCGTGAGCTTCCTTGTGTTCTTTGAAACACTCATGCAAACCTTCACATATTATTCACATCCTACAATAATTATCATACATCTATGAACACATACCATATATTTTAAAGCTATAGACATGCTTGCATACATAATCAATCACAAATAGAAAAGACATTAAACAACCAAGTGAATGAATCCTTATAGATTCTTCACCACAATTACATCCATTTTCTTACCACCACACAAGATTGATGAGATTAAATCTCCCTCTTACCTTTAGGCAAGACAACTCCTTCTAAACTCCTCCTAGTGATTTTTGTGTAGCTCCCAAAGAATCCCTAACAAACTTGAACAATTTTTAAGAGTCATAACTAAGGTTGAACAATGATAAACGATGGATCAATCATGGCTTAGAACTTCAAAAATTAAGTTAAAAATAAGAAACAAGTATTTTCACCTTGTAGGAAAGAAAGTTCAAGGTGGTTTTCTAAGCTCCAAATGAATTTTTTTGAAGAAACACCCAAGATGAAAGATGCTTAGAATGATGTTTAGATTTGAGAAGTGAAGTTAGATGAAAATTTAGAAGAGTGGATGATGGTGTTTAGGGTGGTGGCCGAATAGCTCAAGGAGAAAAGCTATGGAGTTTTCTTTATGTTATTGAAGAGAGAAAAGAAATCTTTGGTGATAGTAATGATGAAGATGAAGAATAAATGACTTAGTAAAAATGCTCTCCAACCTCTCCTAGTTTACTTGGCCGTGGAGCTCCCTCAAAGGAGGTGGCCATCTTTGTTGACCATCTAAGGACTCCTAATGGCCTTAGATGCATTCAAGGGTTGATATCCAAGGCTTTGTCTCCAAGTTTGCTTTTCATTAGTGTAGAGAATCAAGTCATCAAGTAACTTGGCCCTTCTTGAAGATGCTATAACCGACTGGCCTTAGGCAGAGCAAACTAAGTTCTAGTTCACTTAGGCAATCTAGTTAGACTTAGGTACATTTAGTTAGGTTTCTTAGTTACTTGTCTAACTATTTAGTTAATTAAGGTAACTAGCCATATTCTTGATATCACTAGAACTTTCACTAACTAAAACTCTAATGAGTAGCTAACTAGGTTTGTTCCATTTAGTTACTACTTAGATACATTAAATTAACTTAGTTAAGTTTAAGTTAACTTAGTTAGGTTTTTCTAGTTACTTACTAATTAGTCTAACCACTTTTGTTGACTAACATCCTATTGGCTTAGAAGTTTTCAAGCCATTTATGTTGACTGCATCCATTGGCTTAGAAATAATTCAAGCCATTTATGTTGACTGATTTACCAAACGTGGGTCTCACAGACTTTTTCGGGTCTATGTTCAGTTCTAGGATAGAAGCTACTATTTTTAAGACAGTAGGTACTGTCCAATAAAATAATATTATAAAAATATAAAATATTTTTATCGCATAGTTAAATTCTAAAAATTAAAAAATTAATACATGTATCACTCGGAATTAGGTTTAGTAAGACCCCCAGCTCCGAATAATCAAATTAAGATTTCCCCAGCCCGAAAATTATTATTTTCTTGAGTCGGAATAAATCACACACAATGATCAAATACAATCACGAAACAGTCAAATTAATTTTATATCACACAGAAAACGTAAAACAATACATTTAGGACAATATCATAATTTAACCAAAAGTTGCTCCCTCATTTTATCTTCCAACTCCCAGGTAGCATCTCCCGTTACATCATTCCATATTACCTTTACTAATTCGATCATCTTCCTTTGAAGCTGCTTCACTCTCCTATCCTCAATCTTAACAGAAAGTGTCTCATATGAAAAATTATCTTTCAGTTGTACTTCATTGGGCTGTATAACATGCGTTGGATTAGGGATATATTTCTTCAGTTGAGACACATGGAATGCATTATGTAGATTGGATAGAAAAGGTGGTAAAGCTATTTGGTAGGCTACGGGACCTATCGACAAATGATTTGGTAAGGTCCAATGAAATTAGAAGTGAACTTTCTAGATTTGATAACCCTTCCAACACCAGTCGTAGGTGATACTCATAAAAACACATGCTCACCTTCCTCAAATTCAAAAGGTCGCCTTCGCTTGTCAGCATAGCTTTTCTGTCTACTTTGCGTCATCCTCATTTTCTCCTGAATCATTTTCACCTTTTTCGTAGTTTGTTGCACAAGATCAGGCCCAATGGTCATACTTTCCCCATCCTGATACCAACACAAAGGTGTTCGGCATCATCGTCCATATAGTGCTTCATAGGGTGCTATCCTTATACTTGAGTGAAAACTATTGTTATAGGTGAATTCTATCAGAGACAAGAATTCATCCCAACTCCCTCGTTGTTCCAACACACAAGCACGCAACAAATCTTCTAACGACTGGATTGTTCTCTCCATTTGACCATCAATCTGCAGATGATAAGCAGAACTCAGACGTAACTTAGTCCCCATAGCTTCTTGCAAACTTTGCCAGAACCTCGACGTAAATCTCAGATCTCTATCAAAAACTATACTTGCGGGTACACCGTGAAGTCTAACAATTTCACTGATGTACACATAGGTTAATCGTTCCAACGAATACTTGATATTGATCGGCAAGAAGTGCGCTGACTTCGTAAGCCTATCAATTATAACCCATATAGAATCATGACCCTTCCTCCTTCTTGGAAATCCGGTAACAAAATCCATTGAGATACTATCCCATTTTCATTCTGGAATAGTCAAAGGTTATAACATACTGGTAGGTTTTTGATGTTCCACTTTTGCCTTCTGACAAACTAGATAAGATGCCACACGTTCCGCAACATCTCTCTTCATCCTCGGCCACCAAAACATCCGCTTTAAGTCTTGGTACATCTTAGTCATTCCCGAATGTATACTTAACCTACTAGTATGAGCTTCATCCAAAATTGCTTGCTTAAGATCGGGATCATCAGGTATACAAATCCTTCCTTCGAATCTTAAGACTCCATCTGATCCTTCCTCAACCGTTGCCTTATGACCTTGCTTTAAAAGTTCTTTCTCGTTCTGCAAAAATAAATCATCTTCCTATTTTTCTTTGATTTCCTCTAGGAAATCATTCAGAACAGTCACTTTATTCAAACGAATCCTTCCTGGTGCCAATTCCACAGACAACCACAAATCTCTAAACTGATTGATCAATTCTTCCTCCTTTATCATCATGGAAGAAACAGTGATCACCTTTCTACTTAAGGCATCCGCCACCACCTTCGCCTTTGTTAGATGGTATTTAAGCTGAAAATCATAATCCTTTAAAAACTCTAGCCATCGCCTTTGCCTCATGTTCAACTCCTTCTGATCAAACAAGTATTTCAGACTCTTGTGATCACTAAATACATTAAACGTGGCTCTATACAAAAAATGTCTCCATGCCTTTAACGTAAAAACTACTGCGGCTAGCTCCAAATCGTGCGTTGGGTAGTTTCTCTCATGTACCTTCAACTATCTTGAAGCATAGGTTACCATATTCCTGTTCTGCATCAACACATATCCTAACCCCTGGTAAAAAGCATCACAATACACCTCGAAAGCCTCGCTAGGATTTGGCAAAATCAGCACTGGTGTAGTCGTCAATCTTTTCTTCAACTCTTGGAAACTTGTCTCATATTCTTTTGTCCAAACGAAAGCTTGACTCTTCCTTGTGAGTTGTGTAAGAGGTCCGCTATCTTAGAAAAACCTTCAATAAATCTTCGGTAATATCCTGCCAATCCAACAAAACCCCAGATCTCCGTCACTGTCTTAGGCCTTTCCCATTGTAGTATGGTTTCAACCTTCGATGGGTCCACCGCAATACCTTCCTTGGAAATCACATGACCCAAAAACTGAACTTCTTTCAACCAAAACTCACACTTCGCCAACTTTGCATACAACTTCTTTTCTTTCAAAATCTGGAGAACTATACTAAGATGTTCATCATGCTCTTCCTGATTTTGAGAGTAGATCAGAATGTCATCGATAAAAATAACAACAAATCTATCTAGATACGAACAAAAGATCCTATTCATGTAATCCATGAATATAGCAGAAGCATTCGTCACTCCGAACGGCATCACTTGATACTCATAATGCCCATAACGAGTTCGGAAAGCTGTCTTAGGTATATTCTCTACCTTGACACGAACCTGATGATAACCTGATCACAAATCTATCTTAGAGAAAACAACTGCTCCTTTCAATTGGTCCATCAAATAATCAATTCTTGGAAGTGGATACTTATTCTTTATTGTGACCTTGTTCAACTAGCGATAATCCATACAAAGATGAGAAGTTCCATCCTTCTTTTTAACTAGCAGTACTGGTGCTCCCCATGGCGAAACACTAGGTCGCACAAACTATTTCTCCAACAACTCCTCTAATTACTTCTTCAACTCTACTAGCTCCGATGGCGACATTCGATATAGTGCAATCAAAATAGGACCTGCTCTTGGAACCAAATCAATAGAGAACTCGATCTCTCTTTTCAGTGGTAAACCGGGTACATCATCAGGAAAAACCTCTGGAAATTCATTAACAACAGAAATAGCGTTCACGTCTTTCTCACTCTTGACTTCTAAAGAAGACAGCAACATGTATCCTTGAGCTCCATCTCTCAACAATGATTTGACTTTGATGGCAGTTAAAAATCCAGAATTCTCATCCTTAGGAAAAACTATGGTTTTGTTGGCACAGTCCAATAGGATATGGTTAGAAGAAAACCAATCCACTCCTCATATTATAACTATTTCAACAAGAGGTAAACAAATTAAATTGACAGAAAAGACTATATCATTTATGGTAATAGGACAATCCAAACATATTTTAGATGTAACAATAGGCTTGGCAGTTGGTGTAGAAACAATCAGTTAAAAACTCAGAGAAGACACAGGTAATTTCAACCGATCCATGTAACACCCCCCGTAGGGCATCACATTTCTGACTACCAACTCCCAATCTGAAAATGATTTCATAAAAGGTTTGAGTTATAAAACATGAGTTTTAAATTTTCATTTTGCAGAAATATAAATTTACTTATATTTATAAGTAATACTGAAAAATAGATTTAAACTGATTAAAACTCATATAACAGACATCATTTAATATTTAATAATTATTCAAGAAATATAAAACTTACAGACTCAATTTTAAATAGTAGCAAACCCCATGACGGGTCCTACTTAATAGCACGGTAAAACACTAACGAGAAAACTTAACATACTTTTTTTGTCTTGTACCCACCTCAACGCGTCATATATCTGTTCCTCCTCAAAACTGCACACCAATGAATCCATGATGGTCACCCCTCAATGTTATCACCAATCTCGGGATATTTGCCTCCAGTCACGTCTAACAAATTCGTTCCATCTACTATATAATTTTTAACAATACAAGCACAATAAAATAATATAACAAAGAGGTGATATCACCTACGCCAATACCAACATGGTAGCACAAAGATAACACAAAAAGCATACCATACAGAGATGTCATACCATAATTACAATTATGCAATCATCATAATATATAAAATAACAATAATTATAATAATGCCATCAACATTATTTATCATCATCATCATCCAATATTCCTCAATTAGAAAAATCTATTCAATATTTGCGATAATGTCCTCAATTATTATCCAAGTATTCAACAGTTCAATTATCATAACCAGTACTCAATAATGATGTGTATGTTATGCATGTGCACATAGACTCAATATCCTACTCCATGGAGCTAATACTCAGTTCGGAGAAATTGATCCGAAAGATCTATCTGTACCAAAATACCTCAGACCACGTGCTACAATTCTCATTTGTATTTGCACATCTAGCATATACACGACATTCTTTACTAGATCTTGATTAAGAATAGTGTCTCGGTCAGGATCATCAGTGTGTCGCGTCGGTCTAACCCATGGTACAGAAGAGCTACCAACTGCCCATGTACGCAACCCACACCCCGATGCCCCCAAGGTCAACAAGTGACTTACACTATGCATATCGCACTCACTCAAGAGGTGTACGTCTTTCCTAGGCAATTAGCCATATCCAGTCTATCAGACCTTTTTAATGCATGTTCAATGCATCAATGCCAAATCATAGGCAAAATTCATTATTTTCTCATACAATGTTCATACACTAGTTCATGCATATAAAATGCACCAATGCCAATCACAAGCAAAATTCATAATTTCATATTCAGGGTCCACACACTGGCCCATTCTCAGTTCAATTTCATGATCTCATAATCAGGGTCCACACACTGGCCCAACAGTAATCATACTGTATATTCAATCATGAAATCATATTATCGCGTTTTCATAGTTGCAAAACACTTTTGTCGCGTTTTCGCAATCGCGCAACATTTCTGTTATGTTTTCACAATTTTGCAACATTTCTGTTACGTTTTCAAATCACGTATTGATTTTTCAACGTTTTCTCAATTACTTAAAAATATTTACACGTTTCTCAAATCGCGTAGCTATTTTCCACCATTTTCACAATCGCGTAACTTAAAAATTATTCTTTTAAGTCGCGTGAACCATTTTCTATCATTTTCGAAATATTTAAACGCTTTCCAAATCACGTAGAAATATTTTAACATTTTTCAAATCGCGTAGCTTAAAAATCACGTTTTTAAGTTACGTAAAATATTTTTCACCATAATTCCATTACGAAAAATATTTCTCAACCTTCAAAATTTTCATTTCAACCTTTCTCAAAATAATATGACTTTATACTTTATTTTTCACATTTTCTCACTCAAGAAATCCTTTTCCACATTTTCTTACTCATAAATCCTTTTCCAAAATATAATCCACAAAATCACTTTTCCATTGATATAAATCAATGTTTCAAATCTTAAAATTTATTAACGCGCTCTGAAACCCAAAGGATGAGTTATACGTTAGAAAATTTCAAATTACCATTATATTCTCCATTTTTCTCAATCAATTCTAAAATCAATTCTCTTAAAAATAAATTGAGGTTCAAACACTTTCAACCTCTTTTTGTCTTTCATAAATGAAATTCCATCTTTCAAGTAACAAAACACCTTGTTTCCATTTTCTTTAATTCTTGTACTAAATCAAATTATATTTCTACTTTGAAAATCACTTTGTTTCATAACACCAAGGCATTCACAAGCCTTCAAAACCGTGGTACTTGGCCATTGAAACCATCAAATATTTTTCCTTCTAAGTCGATATGATTTTACACAAACAAAACCATTAAAATTTCCTTAACAAAACCGTGAGACTCAGTCTTTAAAATTAAATCATTTGTTCATTTTCATTTTTCACTTTCTTTGCAAATCCTTAAAATTATAACCTCATTGCTCTTTTTATTTAAAACTCATGATTAATAAAATACTTAAAATATTTTTATTCAAAAATGTCCTTGAGTTCCATTAAATTCCATTCTTGTTTTTACACAAAATAAATCAATAAAAATTCTTCTCAAAACCGTGAGCACTACTTCTTGAAAAACAAACCCTTTGTTTATTTTCCTTGCTTTTCTAATCATCCAATTTTATCATTCATAAAAATATTAATTTATGAACACCTATTTTGAGGTGTCTTGGCCAAAATTCCTCTTGGTCTTTGGAACCAAAAATCACTTTTCTTTCCATCATCAAATCATGACATACAAATACATATTCAATATATATATCACAAGCATGCCATAATCAAAGCAAATAAATCATGCAAATCATACCAAGCATAGGCAAATAATCAAAGCACATAAACACCCACAAATTATTACATGACCATGGATATGAATCCTCACATGGATTCACCATCCATCAAATACCAAACCATCTCTCACCACCATACTTAGTTAGTGAGATGGATCTCCCTCTTACCTCTTGAAGATCCTCAAAAGCTCGTTGTTTTGCTTCTTTTTCTAAGTCCTTCACCACCGAAGTTTCTCAAATACAAAACAAAATATATATTTATTAGTAAATCAAGCTTGAACAAGAAGAACCATGGATCAAACATGGCTTAGAACATGAAAAAGAAGAGAAAAAAATGAAATTTCTTTACACTTCACTTCAAAAACCTTAGAACTTGCTCTTGGAAAAACTCCTTGAAAATGAATGGTTTAGAGGAAGTCTCCAACATGAAAGTTGCTTAGAATAAGGTAAGGATTCAAGAAATATGGTTGGATAAAATTATTGAGTGATGGAAGGCATTCTTGGTGTCATGGCCGAACCAAGCTTGGAGAGGAAGTGGAGAGAAATTTGATATGGTTCTTTGGTTCTTGAAATAGAAAAGATGTTCAAGTAAATTAAAGTCACAAATTTGGCTTCCTAAAGCCTTTATGGCCGTGAACTTGTTTTGAGAGAAAGATGAGATATATTTTATTTTGTTAATTGATAGAAAGGTGATAGGAATCAAGTGAGGAGTTAATATTTAGCCCCCCCCCCCAAAACTACTTGGCCGTGAACCATTTTGAAATAAAGGTGATGGAAATGAATTAAAGATAGATTGTTTCTCTTTTACCAAACAAGCATGGCCATAGTAATTAGAAAGAATAGCCTCCAAAATTTGACTAACTTTGAATAGCTTCTTCAATTATTATTAGAAGAATGACCAAGTATTATTTGAATGTAGAATTTGTCTTCTAATTTGATGCATGGCCGTAGGAAGTAAATGAAGGAGCCACCATTGTTGACTTAGTCTTACTTTGTTCAATTAAAGACATTCTAATATATATCACAAAGATGTAATAATTTAGAGCAATTTTTGCTCTCCATTGCCGTGGGAATGCATAGAAATGAATGGAAAGAAAAGTGAGGTATATCTATATATTAAATGGTTGCTAGAAAGGTGACAAATCCATTTAATATAGATTTCCTTGTCCTCCATTATTTCTTGGCCGTGGAGTGCTTCCAAGAAGTAGGCCATTTATTATTGACTAACATAAATTAGTTGAATCCATTTTGAGAATGCATAGCCGTAGAGTGAAGAGAGAAAAGAGTGAATTATTTGAGCAAATAGTTGGTATTAAATCATTTGAGAGAAAAGGTGATGAAGTAAGATAGCAAATGCATGAAATGATTTTGGCCCCCCTTTTTCCTTGAATTGCCGTGGAGAGTGAGTGAGAAATAAGTGAATAATTAGAGTGTTAGTCAAAGACACCAAATTATTGGAAAGTTTCCAATTGATAGTAACAAACTTGGACCATTGGATCTTCTTCCTCCTTTAATCTTAGCCATTAGATGAAGCTACTAAATGGATGGTCAAGATCTCTCCTTCCATGTTGCCATCAAAGGGTCACAATTGAAGTCCAAGCCATTATATAAGACCAATTTTTAACCATAGATTAAATCTACATCCAATGGTCATAAATGGTCTTTGTCACTTTTTAAGACCCAATCTCCACTGTTGATTAAATCCACATCCAATGGTCATAAATGGTCCTTGTCACTTTATAAGACTAAATCTCTACCATTGATTAAATCCATATCTAATGGTTACAAATGGCCATAGCCACTTTATATGACCAATTCTACACCATTGATTAAATCGACGGTTGACATCAAAGTCTTCCTTATTAACCTTGTCTAGATTAAATCTCCACCATTGATTAGATCGATGGTGAACATCCAAAGCTTCCTAACTAAGTTTATTCCCACACCATTGATTAAATCAATGGTGATCATCCAATGCTTCTTCATTAAGTTTGTTTCTCAACCGTTGATTAAATCAATATCAAGTCTCCACCGTTGATTAAATCAATGGTGGATATCCAAACCACCAATGTTGACTTAAGTTGTATAATATTTATTTTTCTATCTGCTATAACCCTAAGAATAATATTTTTTACTGTATTTTTATCGCCCGATAATTAAATAAAGCACAAAACACAGTAAAAGAAAATTTCAAAAACTGTTTTCAGATTCAGGTTTAGTAAGATCCCTCGTCTCCGTCTAAACAATACAAATATTTTTATGCATAGAAAAATTTTCACTTTGTGGGACCCACCTGGGCTCACGTAAGGCAACCTGGACCCACAGACAGCCCGAAAACAAACAGAGAAATATAAAAATTTCATAATCATCCACAAAATCATAAAAATTATAAAACTTACGAAAATCAAGTTGGATTAGTAAAAATCATCAAGGATTTTCAAAAACAAAAAAAATACGAAGGTTCGTATACAGCTCCAAAATAATATTAAAAAAACGTAAAAACTCCTAAAAATTCCTAAAAATCACAAAAATTATAAAATCCATAGAAGTCGAGTCGAATTATTCAAAATAATTAAGAATCATCTGAAATAAATAAAATACGAATTTTTGAGGTGTTATAATACTCGCCCTGTAAAAAGAAGTTTCGTCCTCGAAACTTGATAAACTTGATTTCACACCCTCAGAATGAATATGGATATTGCTCTTTTATCTTATCCTCCAACTCCCATGTTGCTTCTCCACTTACATCTTCCCAAACGATTTTAACCAATGAAATCTCTTTGCCCCTTATTCAACTTCTCCTGATCAAACTGATATCTCAGCCTCCTATAATTACTGAAGATGTTGAATGTTACTTCAATTTCCTTGAAACATACACTACAACTCTTCTATTCTAAATAAGCACACATCTTAAACTTTGATGTAACGTATCACAGTATACCTCCAATGGTTCACTGGAATTAGACAGAACTAATACCAGAGAAGTAGTCAAACACATTTTCAACTCCTGAAAATTTTCCTTATATGCATCAGTCCATACAAACGCTTAATTCTTTTCTGGTAAGCTTGGTGAGAAGTCCTGCGATCTTGGAAAATCTCTCAATAAATTTTCTACAGATTTCCATTACCATCTTTGACTTTTCCCACTGAAGAACTATTTCAACCTTTGAAGGATCCACTACAATCCCTTCCTTAGAATTACGGAACCCAAAACTGAACTTCATCCATCCAGAACTCGCATTTCGACAACTTAGCATATAACTGCTTCTCCTTTAGAATTTGGAAAATCACACTGAGATGTTCAGTATATTCCTCATGATTTCGAGAAAAGATCAGAATGTCATTAACAAAGATAATGACAATTTTGTCTAGATAAGGATGAAAAATTCTACTCCTATAATTTATAAATATTATAAGAGCATCCGTCACTCTGCACGACATCAATTAAAATTTCCTTGTCCTTGTATCGCTTCATTCTCCTGTCTTTGCTCTTAACGGAAAGTGTCTCACCAATTGAGTTCTCTTTCAACAACACTGTACCAGATACTATGACATGAATTTGAATAGGAATATCCTTTCTTGCAATTTCAATATATGAAAAACATTGTGAAAGGTAGTAAAACTATCTGATGTGTTACTGGATATATCCAACAAAGAATTGATATAACCCGATTTCAAGAATAATTTTGTTTTCATTTGGAATATTAACACTTTATTGAGATAATCTCATAGGATATGGTTGGAAAATAACCAATCCGTTTCAAAGATCACATCTATTTATGAAAGAGATAAACAGATCAAACTAACACAAAAATTTGATCCATAACAATAATTTGAATAACTTAAGTAGCACGATAGGCTAGGAATAGAAACAGAAATAAACAAGTCAGAAGATCACGAAGACACAGATAACTCCAACATATAATTGATCCACATAATCATATGTTATAAAGAATAGATTGCTCCCAGAAATATACAACATGGTTAAAGAATCACCTTCTGCAGCACAGTCTCTTTTGTTTAGATCTTCAGCTCGGAACACTCCCGTTCCATTCAACGTATCGACTCTCCCTACTACCTGAGATTTTACTAACAGAAAACTTCATTTTCAATGGAACACAATCTCTGAAGATGTGTCCAAACTTCCCGCACTTAAAACAAATTATTTCCTTGGACGTACAATTTTTTGTTAAGTGCCCTCTTTTCCACATCTCTTACATAATAATAAAGACGTCACGGTCCAACTGGGTTTACTGTTACAAACATTTCCTCCACACGTTTGCTGCTTCTGTTGATTTCCCAATGGTCGTAAATATGTTTTCCGCTGAAATCAATTTACCTTTCCATTATTCTTAAGGAGGAATACCAGGTTCCAAAATTACTAAATCTTATATTTCAAGACTGATTCTCTTTTATCAGATCCTGAACCTCAACTTCCAATTTTCGTTGTTTAGCGATTCTCTGTTCCCATTGTATTGTCACGTCAGTTATCCTTCGCATTGCTCCCATAGTGACAACCATATCATTAGTGTCACGTTCTGTAACACCCCAATTTTTAGAAAATGTACCGAATGTACTGTTTGCTGTTTTTTAAACTTTCGTGTGAATGACCGTTGTGTCCCTATTTTCCTGTTTCTCGATTTCTGCATGAAATAAAAATACGTTTATACAGGCTCAAATTTTATTTGGTCTTTTTACGTAATTTGTTCCGAGACGGTAAAATAAAAGTTTTTCCAAGCTACTGTTTTAATTTTTCTGGAAGATATACAGACAATTAATACTGTTTGTAATTTTATTTGAACTTTTTGGATGATTAGCTAGGTTGTGGGAAAAAATGGGAAAATGACCATTACGTCCCGAACGTGCTGTTTGTACTATTTTTACTGTTTTTAATTATTTTCTACTTGGTTTAGTGTCTAATATTACTGTCTATGATTTTATATGGACTTTTTGTGTGATTTGCTATGGGGCAGGAAAATAATATTTTTCCGGACCGGTAAAATCTGTTTTTAATTATTCAGAGACGGGGGATCTTACTAAACCCAATTCTGAATGAGCCTAAAATTAATCTTTTAATTTTTAGGATTTAACTCACAAATAAAATAATTTTGTATTATTATAATATTATTTTATTAGTCAATATAACTTAGTGACAAAGTGGACCCAGGAAATGTTTTGCGGGACCCACGTTTAGCTAATACAGTTAACTTAGTAGCTTAATTAATCATCATTAGTGAAGGAACTCTCTAGAACATGGTGACTAGCTTAGTGACTAGGTTAGTGTGATGATGAAGCTTAGTGACAAGGCTTAGTGACTAGGTTAGAAGGAGCCAATAGGAAACAAGCTTGCTAACCAAGTTTTAATCTTGACCTTTGAAGCATCCAAGGGCTTGGATGAAGCCAAATCCATGCACACCTTGCATGCATTGAAGTCTACGGCCAAGTGAGGTTGGAAGACCAAAAATCACTTTGTCTTCAAGCATTTTCTCTCTTCTCTCTCATCCAAGAACCCTAAACACCATTGTTGCCTTCTTTCTCAACCATTCGGCCAAACCTAAAACCCTACCATCCAACCACCTAAAATTCTATCCAACCAAGTTTTCTAAACCTAAACACAATCCTAAGAACATCTCTAGTTGAGAGTTCTTGCAAATTCTTACATTTGAAGCTTGAAAACCTACTTGGAAGTTTGTACCAAGGAGGTGAAATCTCTTGTTTTTCTTTTCTAAATTCTTTTCAAAGTTCTAAGCCATGATTTATCCATGGTTTAGGTTCTCTTTTAATGGTTAGTAACTTGTAGTTTTGTTTAAGTTTGCTAGGTATTTTGAAGGAGAAAACCGTGACCTAGGAGAAGTGAAAGAAATCCATTTGTCTTCATTTAAGGTAAGAGGAAGACAAATCTTATCACCTATGGATGGTGGTAAGAAGATGGAGTTTGATTTTATGATTGTAGAATCCATAAGGATTCATATTTGTGCTTGTTAGTAGCTTATTTGATGTGGTTGTGTATTTGTTAGTAGCTTTCCTATTTGTTGTTTGTAATAAATTGCATGTCTACAAGCTTTAAGTTGCATGTCTATAAGCTTTGATAATATTGCATGTGTTAGAATTGCATGATAAAGTATAGAATTGCATAATAATGTATAGGATGTGAATAACATGTCAAGGAAATGCATGTGTGTTCCAAAGAACACTCCATGAGGCTCACAACCACTAACCAAATGGAGAACCAAAATGTTCTCTTAATTTTCTTAAAAGGTAATTAATTAACCTAGGAGAATTAAGAAGGTTTCAAGTTGATTAGATCAAAGAAAATGAATTTAGAAATCAAATGGTAAGACTTAGTATTTTCGGCCAACATGCCTAAAATGAATGTGTTGATTTCAAAAACCATTTTCTAAAACAATGGTTAAAGGAATTTAGACAATACAATAAGTTTGACATATAGTTAGAAGATGAGAAATTATTTAGGAATCAATTTCAAAATATTTAGGAAATTCGGCCAACATGCCAAACCAAGTATTCATGGTTTCTAAAATTAAATCCAAACCTTTTCTAAGTATAAGGATGCAATATGTGTTAAAAAGAATTTTTCTAAAATGAGTTTTAAAGAAAAGAATCAATTAGAAATAAGTTTGAGAACTTAGAACTAATGATTTTGTTATTAGAAATGAAATACAGTAACTTTCAAAAATTTCTAACATATAGCTCATCTTTGTATTTTGAAGCACGTTAGTAGTTTTCAAAAGGATTAAGTATATGGTTTAAAAATTTAATAAAGCAATTTTTATGGTAAAATTAGGAAACCATTAATATAATTTTCTAAGCAAAATATCTTGTCAAATTTTAGTAAAAACGAACAAATAAGATAGGAAAGATGTCCAAAAGATAGTATACGGTATAGAAAATATTATATGTAGCTTAAAAGTATTATTTATTATTTCATGTTTATTTAAACGAGTAATTTTTAAGGAATTCGGTCAAGAAAATGATTTAAAAATCTTATGCGATTGAGAAAACGTATTAAAAATCCTACGCGATTTTGAAAACAGAAAAATATATTTACGCGATTTCAAAACGTTTATAAAAACGATGAGATTGTGAAAACGCGATAAAATTTCTATGCGATTGATCAAACAATATTTTTCTGGAATTTGCTGTATTTATTTTATCTCTGTCGGGAAAATGTGAACCCGTACAGGCTTTTGAGGATTTTTTGCTGTCGGGAAAATGTGAACCCGTACAGGCTTTCTATTTTCTGCCATTGAGGGCATAATATTATCTTGAGGGCATTTTCGTAATTTCATATTTTTGGAATTATGTATTGAGTTTATGCCAAATTTTTGGTGGATTGGTTGATGAGACGAATCACATCGTGTTATCGATGCGATAAACGTAGTGTGGTTCATTATTCTAATGGACTTGGAGATGTTAGTGTACGGTATCCCATATGTGGATGAGTTGGTAGCTCCGTTGGGCCGTGGTAAACCGATAGCACACTAATGGACTCGACACGCACTATATTTAATCGAGATTTGTAAAGTCTAGTAGTACATTTGCTTGTAGTGCCACAACGTGAGACCGTGAACTACACCACGCCTGGATGATGGATTCCTGTGTCGTGGGGCTATAGACGCAACGTGTGACAGCGCAATAGGTTGTTGGGCAGCCGTGGTACTAATAGATTTTTGCGAGTCATTCTCTCTGATATCTTTGTATGTTTTTTTTTAGCTCCATGGAGTAGGGTGTGTCTTATGTTTATTTATTGGGATCTATTTATTTATTTTGTCTTATCTATTTATTTTTGTCTTATCTGTTTATTATGTTGATATTGATTTATTTATTTTGTATTTGTTTTATCTATTGTTGTATTGTATCATTTGTTTCTTGTTTTATTTTACGTGATGGTATATTGTTGGGATATTTGAATCTTTTTGAATCTTTACACTACTCTGTTACTTATTAATGTTATAGCTTTTCATATTGCATGAACTGTATATCTGTTGTTTGTCGTCTTCTTATTGGCCATGTTTGTGGTGATTTTAGATTGTCTTACCTCTTTATTGTATGTGTTTTCTGTATATACCTGTTTATATGGTAAAGAGTTCGAGGAAGAGGAACAGCCTCTTGAGGTTCTGTACCCCGAGGAGGAGGAAGATCAGCTAGCCGACGACCAGTTTGACGATCAAGAACCATCTGATCATCCATATCCATTGGATTGATTAGTTTTGGTATGGCGGTGCCTGGATTTTTGGGGTTCGTGACTCTCGAGTTTCACGGTGGATCGCTATCGTGGCACATGAGAGGAGATAGAGACTCTGTGACGTATGCGGGACGGATGACGGTGACCCTACGCCATAGATTTGATGACGAGCCAGTGATGACGACAACGGTGTTTCTGCATTTAGAGTTACCTTTATCCATTAGGCGTCATTGGGGTGGTGTATCCACTGAGCCTAGTGAGATGACACTCGTATCGACTGCGCGGTCTCATGTCCGCCGAGAGTCGAGACTTCCGGGATATTTGTCTCCTGATGATCATTTTCATGTTGAGAGTGATCCTTTAGAGGAGTAAATATGCATGATGTTTTTTTTTGGCGCGTCTGCGTATAGATGTATATATTGACTCTTTTATTGTTTTATTTACTGTTTCTGTTTAAATATTTGTAATTGTAGTTGCAAATTATTTGTATAACTTATAACTTGGAACATATGTATATTATGTAGTGTTGTTCTCGTTTATTTTATGTTTTTCGCAATATTTTATTTTTAATAATGTTTATCGGAATTACTTTACGTCCCATATTATTATGTAATAAATGTTTTATAACTTGGGTAGATTTTATTTATTTATTTTAATTTTCTTTATATGTGTGGCATCCCCAAAGGGGTGTTACACGTTCTGCTTCCACACACGTACTTCTACCATGAGCCATTTCCTTTCTTCAAAGACGGACGAATCAAAATAAAATGGATACCTGATGTAACCATTTCAAACAACATTGTTTCCTTTCGAAAATAAAAAACATAGAGAACACAACACAAGCAAAATAGACTTAATCACAAACCTCAAAAGACTCAAACCGTGCTCTGATACCAACTAATGTAACACCCGCTGTAGGGCATCACATTTCTGACTACCAACTCCCAATCTGAAAATGATTTCATAAAAGGTTTGAGTTATAAAACATGGGTTTTAAAATTTCTTTTTGCGGAAATATAAATTTACTTATATCTGTAAGTAATACTGAAAAATAGATTTAAACTGATTAAAACTCATATAACAGACACCATTTAATATTTAACAATTATTCAAGAAATATAAAACTTACAGACTCAATTTTAAACAGTAGCAAACCCCATGATGGGTCCTACTTAATAGCACAGTAAAATACTAATGAGAAAACTCAACATACTTTTTCTGTCTTGTACCCATCTCGACGCGTCATATATCTGTTCCTCCTCAAAACTGCACACCAATGAATCCATGATGGTCACCCTTCAATGTTATCACCAATCTCGGGATATTTGCCTCCAGTCACGTCTAAGAAATTCGTTCCATCTACTATATAATTTTTAACAATACAAGCACAACAAAACAATATAACAAAGAGGTGAGATCACCTACGCCAATACTAACATGGTAGCACAGAGATAACACAAACAACATACCATACAGATATGTCATACCATAATTACAATTATGCCATCATCATAATGTATAAAATAACAATAATTACAATAATGCCATCAACATTATTTATCATCATCATCATCCAATATTCCTCAATTAGAAAAATCTATTCAATATTTATGATAATGTCCTCAATTATTATCCAAGTATTCAACAGTTCAATTATCATAACCAATACTCAATAATGATGCATATGTTATGCATGTATACATAGACTCAATGCCCTACTCCATGGAGCTAATACTCAGTTCAAAGAAATTGATCCAAAAGATCTGTCTGTACCAAAATACCTCAAACCACGTGCTATAATTCTCATTTGTATTTGCACATCTAGCATATACACGACAGTCTTTACTAGATCTTGATTAAAAATAGTGTCTCGGTCAGGATCATCAGTATGTCGTGTCTATCTAACCCACGGTACAGAAGAGCTACCAACTGCCCATGTAGGCAACCCGCACCCCAATGCCTCCAAGGTCAACAAGTGACTTACACTACGCATATCGCACCCACTCAAGAGGTGTACGTCTCTCCTAGGCAATTAGTTATATCCAGTCCATCTGACCTTTTCAATGCTTGTTCAATGCACCAATGCCAAATCATAGGCAAAATTCATCATTTTCTCATACAGTGTTCATACACTAGTTCATGTATATAAAATGCACCAATGCCAATCACAGGCAAAATTCACAATTTCATATTCAGGGTCCACACACTGGCCCATTCTTAGTTCAATTTCATAATCTCATAATCTGGGTCCACACACTGGCCCAACAGTAATCATACTGTATATTCAATCATGAAATCATATTATCGCATTTTCATAGTTGCAAAACACTTTTGTCTCGTTTTCACAATCGCACAACATTTCTGTTACGTTTTCATAATTTCGCAACATTTCTGTTATGTTTTCAAATCACGTATTGATTTTTCAACGTTTTCTCATTTACGTAAAAATATTTACACGTTTCTCAAATCGCGTAGCTATTTTTCACCATTTTCACAATCGCGTAACTTAAAAATCATTCTTTTAAGTCGCGTAAACCATTTTCTATCATTTTCGAAATATTTAAACGCTTTCCAAATAGCGTAGAAATATTTTAACATTTTTCAACTCGCGTAGCTTAAAAATCACGTTTTTAAGTTATGTAAAACATTTTTCACCATAATTCCATTACGAAAAATATTTCTCAACCTTCAAAATTTTCATTTCAACCTTTCTCAAAATAATATGACTTTGTACTTCATTTTTCACATTTTCTCACTCAAGAAATCCTTTTCCACATTTTCTTACTCAGAAATCCTTTTCCAAATTATAATCCACAAAATCACTTTTCCATTGATATAAATCAATGTTTCAAATCTTAAAATTTACTAATGCGCTCCAAAACCCAAAGGATGAGTTATACGTTAGAAAATTTCAAATTACCATTATATTCTCCATTTTTCTCAAATCAATTCTAAAATCAATTCTCTTAAAATAAATTGAGGTTCAAACTCTTTCAACCTCTTTTTGTCTTTCATAAACGAAATTCCATCTTTCAAGTAACAAAACACCTTGTTTCCATTTTCTTTAATCCTTGTACTAAATCAAATTATATTTCCACTTTGAAAATCACTTTGTTTCATAACACCAAGGCATTCACAAGCCTTCAAAACCGTGGTACTTGGCCATTGAAACCATCAAATATTTTTCCTTATAAATCGATATGGTTTTACACAAACAAAACCATTAAAATTTCCTTAACAAAACCGTGAGACTCATAGTCTTTAAAATCAAATCATTTGTTCATTTTCATTTTTCACTTTCTTTGCAAATCCTTAAAATTATCAACTCATTGCTCTTTTCATTTAAAACTCATGATTAATAAAATACTTAAAATATTTTTATTCAAAAATGTCCTTGAGTTCCATTAAATTCCATTCTTGTTTTTACACAAAATAAATCAATAAAAATTCTTCTCAAAACCATGAACACTACTTCTTGAAAAACAAACCCTTTGTTTATTTTCCTTGCTTTTCTAATCATCCAATTTTATCATTCATAAAAATATTAATTTATGAACACCTATTTTGAGGTGTCTTGGCCAAAATTCCTCTTGGTCTTTGGAACCAAAAATCACTTTTCTTTGCATCATCAAATCATGACATACAAATACATATTCAACATATGTATCACAAGCATGCCATAATCAAAGCAAATAAATCATGCAAATCATACCAAGCATAGGCAAATAATCAAAGCACATAAACACCCACAAATTATTACATGACCATGGATATGAATCCTCACATGGATTCACCATCCATCAAATACCAAACCATCTCTCACCACCATACTTGGTTGGTGAGATGGATCTCCCTCTTACCTCTTAAAGATCCTCAAAAGCTCTTTGTTTTGCTTCTTTTTCCAAGTCTTTCACCACCAAAGCTTCTCAAATACAAAACAAAACATATATTTATTAGTAAATCAAGCTTGAACAAGAAGAACCATGGATCAAACATGGCTTAGAACATGAAAAACAAGAGAAGAAATGAAATTTTCTTACACTTCACTTCAAAAATCTTAGAACTTACTCTTGGAAAAACTCCTTGAAAATGAATGATTTAGAGGTAGTCTCCAACATGAAAGTTGCTTAGAATATGGTAAGGATTCAAGAAATATGGTTGGATAAAATTATTGAGTGATGGAAGGCATTCTTGGGTGTCATCGCCGAACCAAGCTTGGAGAGGAAGTGGAGAGAAATTTGATATGGTTCTTTGGTTCTTGAAATAGAAAAGATGTTCAAGTAAATTAAAGTCACAAATTTGGCTTCCTAAAGCCTTTATGGTCGTGAACTTGTTTTGAGAGAAAAATGAGATATATTTTGTTTTGTTAATTGATAGAAAGGTGATAGGAATCAAGTGAGGAGTTAATATTTAGCCCCCCCTGAAAAACTACTTGGTCGTGAACCATTTTGAAATAAAAGTGATGGAAATGAATTAAAGATAGAATGTTTCTCTTTTACCAAACAAGCATGGCCGTAGGAATTAGAAAGAATAGCCACCAAAAATTGACTAACTTTGAATAGCTTCTTCAATTATTATTAGAAGAATGACCAAGTATTACTTGAATGTAGAATTTGTCTTCTAATTTGATGTATGGCCGTAGGAAGTAAATGAAGGAGCCACTATTGTTGACTTAGTCTTACTTTGTTCAATTAAGACATTCTAATATATATCACAAAGATGTAATAATTTAGAGCAATTTTTGCTCTCCATTGCCGTGGGAATGCATGGAAATGAATGGAAAGAAAAATGAGATATATCTATATATTAAATGGTTGCTGGAAAGGTGACAAATCCATTTAATATAGATTTCCTTGTCCTCCATTATTTCTTGGCTGTGGAGTGCTTCCAAGAAGTAGGCCATTTATTGTTGACTAACATAAATTAGTTGAATCCATTTTGAGAATGCATAGTCGTAGAGTGAAGAGAGTGAATTATTTGAGCAAATAATTGGTATTTAATCATTTGAGTGAAAAGGTGATGAAGTAAGATAGCAAATGCAAGAAATGATTTTAGCCCCCCTTTTTCCTTGCATTGCCGTGGAGAGTGAGTGAGAAATGAGTGAATAATTAGAGTGTTAGTCAAAGACACCAAATTATTGGAAGGTTTCCAAGTGATAGTAACAAATTTAGACCATTGGATCTTCTTCCTCCTTTAATCTTAGCCATTAGATGAAGCTACTAAATGGATGGTCAAGATCTCTCCTTCCATGTTGCCATCCAAGGGTCACAATTGAAGTCAAAGCCAATATATAAGACAAATTTTCAACCATAGATTAAATCTATATCCAATGGTCATAAATGGTCATTGTCACTTTTTAAGACCCAATCTCCACCGTTGATTAAATCCACATCCAATGGTCATAAATGGTCCTTGTCACTTTATAAGACCAAATCTCTACCATTGATTAAATCTATATCTAATGGTTACAAATGGTCATAGCCACTTTATATGACCAATTCTACACCGTTGATTAAATCGACGGTTGACATCAAAGCCTTCCTTATTAAGCTTGTCTAGATTAAATCTCCACCACTGATTAGATCAATGGTGAACATCCAAAGCTTCCTAACTAAGTTTATTCCCACATCATTAATTAAATCAACGGTGATCATCCAATGCTTCTTCATTAAGATTGTTTCTCAACCGTTGATTAAATCAAGATCAAGTCTCCACTGTTGATTAAATCAATGGTGGATATCCAAACCAATAATGTTGACTTAAGCAGTATAATATTTATTTTTCTATCTGCTATAACCTTAAGAATAATATTTTTTTACTGTATTTTTATCGCCCGATAATTAAATGCAATACAAAACACAGTAAAAGAAAATTTCAAAAACTGTTTCCAGATTCAGGTTTAGTAAGATCCCCCGTCTCCGTTTAAACAGTACAAATTTTTCTATGCATAAAAAAATTTTTAATTTGTGGGACCCACATGGGCCCACGTAAGGCCACCTGAGCTCACAGACAGCCCAAAAACAAACAGAGAAATATAAAAATTTTATAATCATCCACAAAATCATAAAAATTATAAAACTTACAAAAATCAAGTCAGATTAGTAAAAATCATTAAGGATTTTCAAAAAGAACTAAAATACAAAGGTTCATATACAGCCCTAAAATAATATTAAAATAAAAAAAAACGTAAAAACTCCCAAAAATTCCTAAAAATCACAAAAATTATAAAATCCACAGAAGTCGAGTCAAATTATTCAAAATAATTAAGAATCGCCTGAAATAAATAAAATACGAATTTTCAAGGAGTTATAATCCACACAGTCATATGCAATAAATGAATGCGTTGCACCCGAATCATATAGCATAGTCAAAAGATTACCTTTAATGATACCTTCCCCCTGAATAAGATCTTCAGACTGAGAAGCTTCAGCTCTGGTCTTCGTGTATACTCGCCCTCCAGATCGCGGCTGAGTAGCACGAACATTACTAACAACTGGCTTCCTTTCAAGTTGATTGCAATCCCTAGAAACATGTCCAGGTTTTTTGTAGTTGAAACATATTGTCCCCCTGATTGAACAATCTCTAGATATGTGGCCACTTTTTCCACATTTAAAGCATTTTGGCGTAAACGCCACATTCTGACCAGTTCTGTTGCCACTATGACTTCCCCTAAAAGATGGACGTTGGGGCTGACTTCCTGGTGGTCTCGAATATAGTTTGCGTTGAAACTAGCTATTGTTGTTGTTGCCTCCTCTTTGAAACCTAGTCGGTCCAAAGTTACGATTTCTTGGATCACGTGACAGCTCTAACTCCTCGAGTTGTCGACACGTATCCATCAAAGTAGGAAATTGGTTCATCCTCATGGGTAGCACTCCTCATTTCAATTCTACCCTCAACCCTTCCTCAAACTTGCGGCATTTCCACGCCTCATCAGGTTGGATTTGAAAATAGCTTGAGAACTGTGATAAGCTCTCGAATTTGGCAACATATTCACCAATAGTCATATTGCCTTGTCGTAAACCAAGAAATTCCATTTCCTTGGCATGTCGGGCACTAGCAGGGAAGTACTTCTCCAGAAATACTTCACAGAATACCTCCCAGGTAATTTCAGTCCCCTCAGCTTATAGAAATCGTTGAGTTCCTCTCCGCCAGTTCTCGTCATCCCCTCTCAACATAAAAGTAACATACGTCACCTTCCAATCATCGGTACACCCCATTCCTTCAAATATCTTTTCCAAGTCTTGGATCCAAAGACTCGCCTTCTCAGGATCAAACTCGCCTATGAACTGTGGCGGGTTGTTGTGCCTAAACTCAGACAAGTTCAGGGCATCAGCAGTCACATCTTGTTGTTGGGCTGCTCATTGATTTTGTTGGGTAATCACCTCCGCCATACGCTGCATAGCCTCAGCAGCTGCAGTCATTGGATCAACATTACGTTCCATGTTCGCACGTGTTCTTCTTTCGCCAAACATCTTTTTCTTCAATCAACAAGACAAAACAAAGTTAGATGTAACCTTTCAGAAACAAATCACAGAGAATCACACAACACAAGCAAAAACGGACCCAACCACAACCCTAAAAGACTCTAACTTGGGCTCTGATACTAACTAATGTAACACCATACTAGGGATGTCACATTTTCGAATAATTATAATAAACATTACCTAAGTTATAAAATGTTTGGTACATAAATAATATAAGTTGTGAAATTTTTTTTCTTTATATAATTTTTTTTCTTTATATATTATATAATTAAATAAAATAAATAGAATATGAAATAAAACAAACTATTATTACACACCATAATGTATATATGATTTTTGTCTTAAGCATATAAATAATTTACAAATTATAAATATTTAATAAAGCAGTAAAAAGTTTGATATCACACTAAATACAAACTCGCCCAAGTACACATCTAGGAATTCTAATCCTCCTCCGATGGATCGTTGGATGACAGAAATCCTGGATGTCTCGCAGCTCTATGGACAGGAGTTCGTGTTGTCGATACACTACTAATCTCACTAGGGGCATGAAAACATCCTCCCCAATAACGCCTAATAGTCAAAGGCATCTCTAGATGTAAATAAAAAGTAGTAGTAAACATTAGAGCTCTATCAAACTCTCTCCGAAGGGACACAGTCAGACGCCCCACATATACAACCGACCCTCTGTCTTCTCGTAGTCACCAGGCCTCAGAGCCTCCGTGAAACTCAAGTCTCACAAAACCCAGAAACTCAGGCAAAGCCATGACCACTAAATTAATCCAAATGATGAGGGTGATCTAACGGCTCGCCTTCCTCAAACTGGTCGCCCGGATGCTGCTCCTCCAGATATTGACAATCTAGAGGTTGCTCCTCTTCCTCTTCCTCAAACTCTTTATGTATCATATATAATAATACAAAAAAATGTACACAAAGAGGTGAGATAATTTACATCACTACCAATATGGCAAGTATAGAAAACGACAGTATATATATATATATATATATATATATATATATATATATATATATATATATATATATATATATATATATATATATATATATATATATCACAATTAATACAATAATCCATATCATCACATCATACATAATATCTCAAATTTAAATATAAATAATCACAATTAATCACATTATGATGCAGATCACATATGCAAATGTACACAGACTCGTACCCACTCCATGGAGCTAAACACAACATCAGAGAGAATGATCCGGAAGACCTATCCGTACCTCAGGCTGCCTAACCAACCATTACACAGTCAAGTGTCGTGTAAATAGTGCACAGTCAAATTGTTGTGTAGTACACAGTCAAAACGTCGTGCACAGCAGGCATTGTACTAGACAATCTCCACAAGATCTTGATTAAGAATAGTGCTTGTCGAGATCGTTAGTGTGTTGTCCATTACCACGGCCTAGAGGAGCTACCAACTGTCCACATGTGGAATCCTCCGCACACTAACGCCTCCAAGTTCACTCAATAAACCGCACTATGCCTATCACACCCACAACACAGTGTAATTCATCTAGTCAGCCAATCGCCAATTTCAACCAAATTGACACATCTCTCAATGTATGTATTTGAACCATAATTACATAAATACCCTTATTATCACTATAAACCATAATTATGCAAATACCCTCATTATCAATATTTCCAAATATAGTATGTCTCCACTTGACAGTACTATTTCTCAACATGTCTGGGTCCACCACTTTGGCCTAACAGTAAACTTACTGTTCCTTTTAGTCGCATAAATATTTTATTGCATTTTCACAATTGCGTCACCTTTTTCAAACGTTTTCAAATCGCGTAAATATTTTTTGACGTTTTTAAAATCGCGTAGTCTTTTTAAATTATTTTCTCAATTGCGTAACGTTTTTAAATCGTTTTCTCAATCGCGTAACTTAAAAATCACTATTTTAAATACGCCTAAGCTATTTCTAATATTTTTCAACTACAAATAATATTTTATTTACGTTCTAAATTATATTTGGCAATTTCCTCCATTATTTAGTTTTAATTAATTTTGATAGCATTTCGTCTAAAAAATCCATGAAGTGATGTTTTATACGTTTTCCTTTAAAAATTGCCTCTTTTAGTCATAACCATTATCTATACCTTGAAACTTGCTAACGTGCTTCAAAACCCAAAGGGTGAGCTCTACGTTAATATTTCTCAAGTGTTCAATTTATTTCTCATCTATGCTTAATTTCTCTAATTAGGTTTCTAATAAAACTTCATTTATTTTGTTCTTCAAAATCCATTGAAATTGAGTTCTCCTTAAGTTAATTACTTAGTCTACACTTACAAAATAATTTTGGATCAAAGGTATGTCAAATGTCATATTGGCCAAAATTCAACATATCCTTTATAAATCATTTTTAAATTATCTTTCATTCTCTAAATCATTGTAAAATTCATTAATCCAATTAAATCCATTAAGTCATTCTTTTAGAAAATTGTTGAGAACATTTTGGTTCTCTTGTTTGTTGGAGAAGCCGTGAGCTTCCTTGTGTTCTTTGGAACACTCATGCAAACCCTCACATGTTATTCACATCCTACAATAATTATCATACATCTATGAACACATACCATATATTTTAAAGCTATAGACATGCTTGCACACATAATCAATCACAAATAGAAAAGACATTAAACAGCCAAGTGAATGAATCCTTATGGATTCTTTACCACAATTACATCTATTTTCTCACCACCACACTAGGTTGATAAGATTAAATCTCCCTCTTACCTTAAGGGAAGACAACTCCTTCTAAACTCCTCCTAGTGATTTTCGTGTAGCTCCCAAAGAATCCCTAACAAACTTAAACAATTTTAAAGAGTCATAACTAATGTTGAAAAATGATAAACCATGGATCAATCATGGCTTAGAACTTCAAAAATCAAGTTAAAAATAAGAAACAAGGAATTTCACCTTGTAGGAAAGAAAGTTCAAGGTGGTTTTCCAAGCTCCAAATGAATTTTTTTGAAGAAACACCTAAGATGAAAGATGTTTAGAATGGTGTTTGGATTTGAGAAGTGAAGTTAGGTGAAAATTTAGAAGAGTGGATGATGGTGTTTAGGGTGGTGGCCGAATAGCTCAAGGAGAAAAGCTATGGAGTTTTCTTTGTGTTCTTGAAAAGAGAAAGGAAATTTTTGGTGATAGTAAAGATGAAGATGAAGAAGAAATGACTTAGTAAAAATGCTCTCCAACCTCTCCTAATTTACTTGGCGGTGGAGCTCCCTCAAAGGAGGTGACCATCTTTGTTGACCATCCAAGGACTCCTAATGGCCTTAGATGCATTCAAGGGTTGATATCCAAGGCTTTGTCTCCAAGTTTGCTTCTCATTGGTGTAGAGAATCAAATCATCAAGTGACTTGGCCCTTCTTGAAGATGCCATAACTGAATGGCCTTAGGGAGAGCAAACTAAGTTCTAGTTCACTTAGGCAATCTAGTTAGACTTAGGTACATTTAGTTAGGTTTCTTAGTTACTTGTCTAACTATTTAGTTACTTAAGGTAACTTGCCATATTCTTGATATCACTAGAACTTTCACTTACTAAAACTCTAATGAGTAGCTAACTAGGTTTGTTCCATTTAGTTACTACTTAGATACATTAAATTAACTCAGTTAAGTTTAAGTTAACTTAGTTAGGTTTTTCTAGTTACTTACTAACTAGTCTAATCACTTTTGTGGACTAACATCCTATTGGCTTAGAAGTTTTGAAGCCATTTATGTTGACTACATCCCATTGGCTTAGAAATAATTCAAGCCATTTATGTTGACTGACTTACCAAACGTGGGTCTCACAAACTTTTTCGGGTCTATGGTCAGTTCTGAGACAGAAGCTACTATTTTTAAGACAGTAGGTACTGTCCAATAAAATAATATTATAAAAATATAAAATATTTTTATCGCACAGTTAAATTCTAAAATTTAAAAGATTGATACACGTATCACTCGGAATTGGGTTTAGTAAGATCCCCCAAGTACAAATAATCAAATTAAGATTTTCTCGGCCCGAAAATTATTATTTTCTTGACTCATAGTAAATCACACACAATAATCAAATACAATCACGAAACAAACAAATTAATTTTATATCACACAGAAATCGTAAAATAGTACATTTAGGACAATATTATAATTTAACCAAAAGTTAGGGTGTTTCAGATTAGATCTGGGATACACAGCTCCCCCTTAATTTTGGACTTCCAAGATCTTGAAAAAATTATACCTTGTTTTCTATTGTGTTCCTTTTCTCAATAACATATATACCAAAAACTTCTCTCCTCTTTATCATGATAAAAAAGATATGCAATAAAGAGTTTTTGACAAAGAGAGAAGTAACAATATATCCTTAAACACAAAATCATTGCCATTCAACAAATATTCAGTAATAATCTAGCAATAAAATAATTAGATCAGAGTATATGCATATCAACAGACCATCTATGGCAAAAATTATTCAAGTCATACCAAAACATATTAAAGTCATACTATTGTTTAGCAAGGTCAAAAGCTAACAGTATATTCAAAAGATAAACTATATGATTAGATTAGCTTAATCGCAATGATGAAGCTGAAACA
Source organism: Ormosia emarginata (assembly GCA_029884605.1). Classification (NCBI taxonomy): domain Eukaryota; kingdom Viridiplantae; phylum Streptophyta; class Magnoliopsida; order Fabales; family Fabaceae; genus Ormosia; species Ormosia emarginata. The sequence goes on from JAQQTP010000074.1 coordinate 10,701,454, forward strand.
ATCTATGCCTAAGCCCCATCATCTGGTGGTGGTGGAAGACGACGCTCAATGTTATCCAAGCGGTCATAGATGACTCCAATGTTGTGCTCCTGATATGCTTGAAGATCTGCAATTTGGGCTTGAATGCTTGCAAGGGTAGCTAAGATGTGGTCTTCATTGGTGTCATGGGCCTCTTCTATAGGCACATCAGTAGAGGCAATAGGCAATACTTCTTCTTGGACGGCTGTATCACGCCCAACACCTTAAACCCAAGCATCGTTAGCAGACTTGATTCTCATGCGATTTATAGAAGCTTGTGCAAACTTGTGGTGACCGGTAAGCTAAATGACTCCATCATCATATAAGCTCAACTTGTATTGATTCATAATTTTAGCAATTATCATCCCATATGGAAGGTCCATCATCATTTTCTCCTGTGCTTTCTTCATATAATGTATGATATAGAGGGGCTAGTTAATGTGTAATTTCTATTTTATGGCCTAAAGCATGAAGATGTCCTCTTCCTCAAGCAAAGCATAGCTGTTGGCTCTCGGAACTAAAATATGAGCCAACATATAGTGAAAAAGATGATCCTCCACCTTCAGAAGTCCAGCAATGAAGGATCCTTTTGGAACTTCATTGCCTGGCTGTATCATGCTCTTAACAGCGTATTCTCTGACATAACCTTCCCAGTTTTTACGACTATTTTCTATGAAAACTTCTCCAAAGTGATTCAGACCAAAATGCAGAGCCCAATCATTGGGTCTCACAATAATCATATGCCTCTTGAGCTCAGAGACCAAATTTGCTCAAGATATACTCATATTGCAGTAAAAAGCTTTGGTAGATTCAAGATAGTACTCACATTTTGTGGTGACAAAGGTTTTTAGTCCATGGTACTAGAGAAGGTCTGTGAGAAAGGTGAACCCATTATTGACGAAATAATCCTAATCCTTATACTTTGGTTGAATCAGATTTCAAGCTTGAAACTCCAGGCTATATTTAGTCATTTGAACCTTATGTGAGAAAGACCTCCTTTGGTCCAAACTTAGAGGAATGTTTGGATCGAAGCTTGGGGTAGGTGTTTCCTTTGGAATGGAGGGATCTTCGGTGCGCAATTTGTTAGGGTGAGAGGAGCTACTTGCATATTTGAAAATAGAGGTTAGGTCACGGTTTTAGAGAGAGAAGAGATGAGAGGAGTGAGATTCTTGGAGGAATTGTGGATTTTAATCGGTGGAAAGTAGTGGAAAGTGATGGAAAGTGAGTTTTAGTGGTGAATTTTGGTTGGATTTGGAGTGGGAGAGGTGGTTGAGAGAGTGAGTGTGAGAGAGGAAGAAGGTGAAAAAGATCACCATAGAGGTGGAGCTATCGTGAATGAAGAAGGAGTGGTATGATTTGCTGCTATAAAGAGGCCCAATACCCGGTTAGGGAATTGGGTAACCGGTTATTTGCGTGGATACCTATAACATCCCGAGACTGCCTGCAGGATTGACGAGTGTCTCCACAAACCAACACAGGTCTTTTTAGCGTGCTTTGTCCTCACTCACACGCATCTTAGGAAACTTCCTAGGAGGTCACCCATCCCGCAATTGCTCCAGGTCAAGCACGCTTAACCATGGAGTTCTTATGTTCTAGGCTCCCAAAAAGAAGTTACAACTTGTTGATATGGTTACGCCTAATCAATTCCTTTAAGCCATCCTCAACAATGCAGTCCCATACCTACACAGTCTCTGAATCCTTCTCATTCTGGTGTGAATTCAGTTCATTCATGTGTCCCTTCGCCTAGAAGCCTATCAGGAGCCACTCCTTGTTTGTGCTTCTCTTACACCGGTATCCACTCCCCGCCCTCGTCGGCCCCGGGTGTGACATGCCCACCAGTTTCCGCTTGGTTCGTCCCCAAACCATACCATACTGGGAGAGGTCCCAGCTCTGATACCATTTGTAACATCCCGAGACGTCTCCACAAACCAACACGAGTCTTTTCAGCGTGCTTTGTCCTCACTCACACGCATCCTAGGAAACTTCCCAAGTGATCACTTATCCCACAATTGCTCCAGGTCAAGCACGCTTAACCATGGAGTTCTTATATTTTAGGCTCCCAAAAAGAAGTTGCAACTTGTTGATATGGCTATGCCTAATCAATTCCTTTAAGTCATCCTCAACTATGCAGTCCCATACCTATATAGTCTCTAAATCCCTCTCATTTCATGTGAATTCAGTTCATTCATGTGTCCATTTGCTTAGAAGCTTGCTAAGAGCAGCTCCTTGTCCGTGCTTCTCTTACACTGGTGTCTACTCCCCGCCCCTGTTGACCCCAGGTGTCACAATACTAGAACGTATGGCCTATGGTGTGTTGAAATAACTGATTAGAGGGTCGAGTTAATTGGTTATTTTCATGCTGCAACTACCTCATAACCTCTGTTTGTGATAAATAACAGATTAGATCATTGAGGTAATTGATTAGTTTCGTATTTCCAAAAACACTATGGCCTTTGTTTGCCTTGAATAGCCGATTAGAGACTTCATATAATCAGTTATTTGTAGTTTCCAAGAGCCATTGACTTACCTTAATAATCAGTTAAAGGTGGTCTTGTAACTGGTTGTTTTCTTGGAATAAAAGACCAGCAACTTCTAACTTCAACAATAACTGATTAGGGCCATCTTATAATTGATTATTTGTTAGAGGAAAAGCATCAACAACTACTAACTTTGTGAATAACAGGTTAGGTACTTCTCCTAACCAGTTATTTGGCTTGACAAAATATATAATCACACTTGCCAGGAGCCAATAATTGGTTATTTGATTTCCATAACAGATTATAACATCACCAGAAACAGAGAGAATTTTAAGAATTCAGCCTTTAAATCACCAACACATGCCATCTTGAGGATGATCTTAGCTTGGCCTTATTTTTATCAATCCTAACCACCATAAATGCAGCCCAACAATAAACTAATCTTCTTCAAAAACATCAGAAGTCATTTTCATAGCAGAAACTTAAGATTTGAGAATTGGGAAACTTAAACATAGATTATGCACCTGCAAAACAAACTTAGGGGAAACTCAGACACTCAAGTCAGTATTGGATTCAAAAATGATTAAAACAAAATAACTATGCAATGAACCTAAATATGCAGCAAGATAGCATATTATGCAGCAACATGACAAGTTTTGCACCAAAATGACACAATATGCAGTAAAATGACAAGTTATATAGTACAATGACAGATTATGCAGCAAATTTATTTGAGCAGCAAGAGTTAAATGCATGATTGATCTAATATGCCAAGTTCTCTTCCTATATAAAAGAATGCTTCTTTATTTAAAGGTTTAGTGAAGATGTCAGCTAGTTGCTTTGTGGTTTCAACAAACTCAAGCATGCAATCACCTTTTTGAACATGATCCCTTATAAAGTGATGCCTAATTTCAATATGCTTAGTCCTAGAGTGCAAAATGGGATTTTTAGATAGATTTATTGCACTAGTATTATCACACCTTATACGGATGTGATCAAGCTCAAGACCATAGTCTAGAAGTTGTTGCTTCATCCAAAGAATTTGAGCATAACAACTCCCAGCTGCAACATATTCAGCTTCAGCTGTAGACAATGCCACATTATTTGGTTTCTTGCTATGCCAAAAAACAAGTGAGCTTCCAAGCAAGTGACATGTCTCCCTAGTGCTCTTCCTATCCATTTTGCATCAAGCAAAATTAGAATCGAAATAACCAATTAGGCTACATGAGACACCCTTAGGGTACGACAAACACATTTGTGAAGTATCTATTAGATATTTCATAATTTATTTTACAACACATAAGTGTAATTCTTTAGGATTAATTTGATATCTAGCACACATGCACACACTAAACACAATATCTAGCCTACTTGCTGTAAGATAAAGGAGTGAGCTAATCATACCTTTATATTTTGAGATTTCTACAGATTTACCTTATTCATCCTTGTCCAAATAGCAAAAAGTGCACATTGGTGTAGCCATATGCTTGCTATTGTCCATTCCAAACTTTTTGAGTAGCTCCTTGCAATACTTGGATTGACTTATGAAAGTCTCATCCTTTGTTTGCTTGATTTGGAGACCACAGAAGAAATTGAGCTCACCCATCATAGACATCTCAAACTCACATTGCATAATGTTAGCAAACTCTTTGCAAAAGACTCATTAGTAGCACCAAATATGATATCATGAATGTAACACCCCAACTTTTGGTTAAAGTACGATATTGTCCTAAATGTACTGTTTTATGTTTTCTGTGAGTTATAAATAGAATTTGATTGTTTCGTGATTGTATTTGATCATTGTGTGTGATTTACTCTGAGTCAAGAAAATAATAATTTTCTGGCCGAAAAAATCTTAATTTAATTATTCGGAGCTAGGGGATCTTACTAAACCCAATTCCGAGTGATACGTGTATTAATCTTTTAATTTTTAGGATTTAACTGTACAATAAAAATATTTTATATTATTATAATATTATTTTATTGTACAGTACCTACTGTCTTAAAAATAGTAGAATTCTACTCCAAAATGGACTATGGACCCAGAAAAGTCTGTGGCACCCACATTTAGAGAAACAGTCAACGTTTCTGGCTAGATTTAATCCTAAACCAATGAAATCTAGTCAACAATAGTGGCCAGAAGTTTTAAAACAATGGGCGGTTAGTCCACAAAAGTGGTTGGACTTTTTGATTTACGACTAGAAAGCTTAACCAAGTTAGCTTAAACCTAACTAAGTTAGTATAGGAAGCTTATGTAGTAACTAAATGAAGTAAACCTAGTTAGCTACACTTTAGAGTTCTAGTTAGAGAAGGTTCTAATAATATCAAGACAAAGGCTAGTCATCCTAAGTAACTAAATAGTTAGATAAGTAACTAAGCAAACTAACTAAATGCACCTAAGTCTAACTAGATTGCATAAATGAACACAAACCTAGTTTGCTCTCCCTTGGAGCAATTCGATCAAGGCTTTTCAAGAAGGATCAAGAAGTGCATAGTCACTTGATGACTTCATTTCCTGCACCAATGAGAAACAAGCTTGGAGACAAAGCCTTTGATATCCACTCTTGATCACATCTAAGGTTGTTAGGAGGTCTTGGAAGGTCAACAAAGGAGGCCACCTCCTTTGGAGCTCCACGGCCAAGTACTTGGTGTTAGGAGACAATTTTCAATTCATCTTCATTTTACTATCACTCAAAATCTCTCATCTCTTTCTATCAAAAGCTAAGAAGTCCATTGTTACTCCTTGAGATCCATTCAGCCAACACCTACAACCAACACCTCCACTCTTCTAAAATATCACCTAACCTTATTTCTCAAATCCAAACATCATTCTAAGAACATCTCTAGTTGAGAGTTCTTTCAAAAAAAATCATCTTGAGCTTGAAAAACCACTTTGAAGATTTTTCCTACAAGGTGAAAATCTTTGTTTCTTATTTCTAACTTGATTTCTTAGGTTCTAAGCAATGATTGATCCATGGTTTATATTTTTTTAACCTTAGTTATGACTCTTTAAAATTTGTTTGAGTTTGTTAGGGATTCTTTGAAGGTTACACGAAATTGCTAGGAGGAGTTAGAAGGAGTTGTCTTCCCTTAAGGTAAGAGGGAGATTGAATCTCATCAACCTTGTGTGGTGGTGAGAAGATGGATCTATTTGTGGTAAAGAATCCATAAGGATACATTCACTTGGTTGTTTATTGTCTTTCCTATTGGAGGTTGATTTTACTTGCAAGCATGCTTATAGCTTTAAAATATATTGTATGTGTTTATAGATGTATGGTAATTATTGTAAGATGTGAATAATATGTGAAGGATTGCATGAGTGTTCTAAAGAGCACAAGGAAGCTCACGGCTTCACCAAGAAAAAGAGAACCAAAATGTTCTCAACCATTTTCTAAAACAATGATTTAATGAATTTAGGTAAAATAATGAATTTGAAATTTATTTAGAAGATGGATAAATGATTTAAAGATCAATTGTATAGATTATGTTAAATTCAGCCAAAATGCCACATTTTGTATATTTGAATTCCAAAATTATTTTCTAATGTAGATTAAGTAATTAACTTAAAGAGAATTTAAACTCAATGAATTTTTGGAGAACAAAATAAATAAATTTAGTTTTAGAAACCTAAATTAGAGGAATTAATTATAAATAAGAAATAAAGTGAACACTTGAAAAATGTTAATGTAGAAGCTCATCTTTGGGTTTTGAAGCACGTTAGTGAGTTTCAAAGTGTAAATGATAGTTATAATTAAAGCAAGGTAATTTTAAAGAAAAAACGTAGAAAATATCATTTAAATAAATTTTTTAGACAAAATGCTGTCAAAAATTAATTAAATGGACAAATAATGGAGAAAGTTTCATAATATAATTAGAATGTAAGGAAAATATTTTACGTAGTTGAAAAATACTAGAATTAGCTTTCGCCTATTTAAAATAATGATTTCTAAGCTATGCGATTGAGAAAACGAATTAAAAATCTTACGCGATTGAGAAAATAATTTTAAAACATTACGCGATATTTAAAAATGTCAAATCATATTTACGCGATTTAAAAACATTTGAAAAAAGGCAACGTGATTGTGAAAAAATGATAAAATTTCTACGTGACTAAAAAGAACAGTGAGTTTTACTGTCGAGCCAAAGTGGTGGACCCGGACTTGTTGAGAAATAGTACTGTCAAGTGGGGACATACTATATTTGGTGAATATCAATACTGAGGGTATTGTTGTAATAGTGACAATAAGGGTATTTGTGTAATTTTAGGTTATGTTCATACATTGAGAGTTGTGTCAATTTAGTTAAAATTGACGATTGGCTGACAAGATGAATTATACCGTATTGTGGGTGTGATAGGCATAGTGTGGTTCATTGATTGAACTTGGAGGCGTTAGTATGCGGAGGATTCCATATGTAGATAGTTGGTAGCTCCTCTGGGCCGTGGTAACGGGCAACACACTAATGATCTTGACAAACACTATTCTTAATTAAGATCTTGTGGAGACTATCTAGTACAATGCCTGTGGTGCACGACGTTTTGACTGTGTACTACTTACCACGATGTTTTGACTGTGGACTATTGACACGACGGTTGACAGTGTAATAGTTGGTTGGGCAGCCTGAGGTACAGATAGGTTTTTTCTGGATCATTCTCTCTGATGTCTGGGTTTAGCTCCTTGGAGTAAGAATGAGTCGGTGTACATTTGCATTTGTGGTTTGCATTATAATGTGATTATTTTATATTATATTTGATGTGTTAATGTGAGATATTGTGTATAATGTGATGATATGGATTTTTGAATTAATAGTGATATCTTTATATATTATCATTTTCTATACTGCCATGCTGGTAATGATGTAGATTGTCTCACCTCTTTATATGTATTTCTCTATATTATTATTTATATTCTGTAAAGAGTTTGAGGAAGAGGAAGAGGAACAACCTCTAGATATTCAATACCCTGAGGAGCAGAGCCAAGCGATTAGTTCGAGGAAGGCGAGCCGTTAGATCACTGATAATCACATATTTTATTTATTAAGAAACCCTTATGTTTAGTTATTTACACTCTTCATGTACTTAATTGACTGAATTTGATTATGTTTTGTAAGTTTGAACTCGAATCGGACTTAATTGATTTTTTCAGCATTATTCGGGTCTTACACTGTTTTTGTATTTTAGCCATATCTTGAGTTCTAAATGTCTGATAATTATGAATTTTACCTTGTAGGAAAGATACGAGAGAGCTCTACAACTTTGATGCAGAGCTCAAAGTCAATTTCAGACATCTAGTGGAGCTAATTGGGCATGGAAATCAGAATACGGGATTTGTGACTGGAACCCAAACAATGTGTAGTAACCAGAACATAATTCGAGTTTGGGCATATAAAATGGGCTGAAAATTTGTAATCTGAAAGTTAAGACCCATATGTACAACTTTCATGTCAAGCACAAAACTTGATTCGGGCTCCTTGATGGAGATATTGGGTCTGAAAGTCAAAACAGAGGTGCTGAAACTGGTCCTGAACAGTCTGTAGTAATTGAGTCATATCTTGGGCTGTAGGACGAATTTTTGGGTGTTTCTAGATCCATTGGAAAGCTTAGACAATTTCCTAGAACTTTCATGAAGACCACTTGGCTCAGAAATGACGAAATCAATGAGTTCAGCAATAAAGAATTTCGGAGACAAGGTAGCTCACCTACTCACCCACCTACTCATCCATCTACTCATCCACCTACTAATCCCATCTACCCATCTACTACTACTTCGAATCCTCTATAAAAGGAAGCATGTGGAGAGCTCTAGGAACAACACACACTTGGTGTTAGAGATAGCTTTTCATAGTTCTTGTATATTTTTCCTTCATTGTAATGGAGAGCTAAGTCACTTCTAGTCAATTCGGGACTCTTGAAGAGATTGTGGCTTGGATTCTTGAGACCTTGGTTATGTAATGTATTTGATTTATATTTGAATTCCTCTTCTCTTCTTCTTCTGTTCTCTTGATCTTGAATGCATGAATGGTGATTCTGTTTATGTTTGATCTGATTTGATCTTGGTTTAAGATTAAGTATTGTGATGAAATTTAGAACTGATTGATCTGAATTAATCACATAACTGAAGATTGAGATTTGTGATGAAACTTAGAACTGATTAATCTAAACTAATCACGTAATTGAAGAGGTTAGGTTACTTATTTGTGCCTAGGTTAATTGAATTCGGTGCTTAAATTGACATATATTTACATGAATGGTGCGATTGCAGATTTGTGTTTATCACTTGTCAATTGAATTTCGGACGATTGTCTAGTATGAATTCTCGGATCTCGATGCGAGAGATCTCTGTTAGATCCAAGTTAACCATTCAAATGTATTTGAGGTGTTTGTTGAAAGGTCTATGATTGAATCCACCCAATCTCGGATAGATTTCTGAATTGACTGTTCTTTTAATTGTTATTTTTCTTCAGATCTTGTCATTGTAATCCTTGAACAATCAAAACCCCCCCTTTCTAACTTAACTTAATTTGATAAAATTGCATTTACGATCCTTGAGGAGACGATCCGGTGTTGTTCACTATACTGCAAACTTAGTTAATAACTTCGGTTATAATTTTGACTGAGTTCGGCGCTCGTCAAAATTTTGGCGCCGTTGCCGGGGATCTCGAAGGTGTAATCTTTTCATTTTGAGTAACCTTACTAATTTTTGTTCTTTCTTACCTATTCTAACAGTTATTTTTCATTTACTAACATTGTTCATACCATACTAACGTTTTTATCTTAGCTTTTGAATTTTTCTCGATTTAGGAAAGACGGAAAAAAAGTGATTACTACGGTAACTATTGCAATTTTCGAACTGAAACATGCCCAGAATGAGCTAAAACTTGGTCGGCTGAAGGAAAACAACCTGATAAACAAGACTCACAAGAACTGTGAGGTCACCCCTGGTTTTTCGAAATTCTATCATTTAGACCACTTTTTCAATTTTTTATTATTTTTTATTGCATTTTCTAGTTTCATTTTTATGTAGATTTTGTTCTCGTGTTGATTCCATAATTTTTAAAAATGTTTAGACATATTAACTAGATTTATTTTTGCATATTTTGAGTGTTGTTTAGTGTATTTTGCTTAGTTATAGTTTTTGTGTTTTTGTGCTTTATTTGATGCATGACTAGGTCCAATCCTCGATATCTTGCTTGATCTTGATCCCGAGATTGATAGGACCTTGCATAGATTAATTAGAGCTCGTGTGATAAATTCAAGAGTTAATTCGAACCCAACTTTGATTTTGGGAGTGAACCCGATAACTTAAGTAATCCCGAAATCATGGCTAATAGAACCCTTAAGGAACTTGTCGCTCCCGATGTATCTTACCAAGCTTTGTGCATTCAATATCCTAATCTTGATGCAGATTTTGAATTGAAATCTGGTTTGATACACTTGTTACCAAAGTTTCATGGTCTCGGTGGGTGAAGATCCTCATAAGCACCCGAAAGAGTTCCATGTTGTGTGTTCAACCATGAAGCCACAAGGCATCTCTCGAGGAACACATCAAGTTAAGGGCATTTCCCTTCTCACTTGTCGATGCACCAAAGATTGGTTGTTTTATCTTTCACCAGGTTCGGTCGAAGTTGGAATGACATGAAGAGGTTGTTCCCGGAGAGATTCTTCCCCGCTCTAGAGCCGCCGCAATTAGGAAGGATATATGTGGCACGTACGATGTCCGGTGAAACTTTGCATGAATACCGGGAGAGATTCAAGAAGTTGTGTTCGAGCCGCCCTCATCACCAAATTAGTGAACAACTCTTGATTCAATACTTTTATGAGGGCTTTGTGCCAAATGATAGAAGCATGATCGATGCCGCTCTGGAGGAGCCTTAGTAGACAAAACTCCTACCGCCGCAAGAGATCTGATAGCAAACATGGCAGCCAATACCCAACAGTTTGGCTCACGGATCATCACCGCAACCAGAGGAGTTAATGAAATTCAAGCATCTCATATGGACCAACAAAGAATGGAACACGACTAGATGAATTGACTTCTTTGGTAAGACAAATAGCAGTGGGTCAACAACCACCCATGCAGATGACTGCATCAGTGTGTGGAATTTGCTCTAATTCATCTCATCCTACTGATTCATGCCCTACACTTCAGGAAGATGGTTCCGCTTTTCCAGATCAATGTGTTGTCAGCACTGGTATTTTTCCGGTAGATCCCAATATCAAAGAACAACAAGAACAATCTAGATATGATCCATTTTCTAGTACTTATAACCCTGGTTGGCGAGACCATCCCAATTTGAGATATGGGAATTCTAGCCAAAGAACAACAATTACCAACAAGCCCCACAACCAAGAAGAACAACAATTTAGATACCAAGTCAGCAGGTCCAAGCAACAAATACCAACAAATACCCCCGCATTCGTAGACAACAAGAACCTGCGTTCAAGCTCGTCCAATCCACTCCACCGAGCCATCATTGGAAGACCGATGAAACAAATGGCCACAAATAACATTCGGTTCCAGCAGAACGTCGTGCCAACATTCAATTTACAAACTCAAATCGGGCGGTGGCAACCACCGTGAGCGAGCTAAAGAGTCAAGGTTCTAGCCAATTGCCTTCACAAACAAATCAACAATCCAAGAGGCAACGTAAGTGCAATTACCTTGAGAAGTGGCAAAGAAGTTGATGTTCCAACCTTACAAAGAATCGAAATTGACCAAAAATGGCGTAGAAAATGGATAATTTAGTCCAGTAAATCTGTACATCGAAGAAAATTGCAGAGAATTCAGATGTTACCATTCCATTACCTTTTCCAAATAGGATCACACAATCCAAGAGAACAATGCAAGCAGAAATGGAAAAAGAAGTCATGGAGACATTCAGAAAGTGGAAATCAATATTCCCCTCCTAGATGCAATCAAGCAAATTCCAAAATATGCTAAATTTCTCAAGGAGTTGTGCACTCATAAGAGAAGGTTGAAAGGGGATGAGAAGATCAAGCATGGGTAGAAATGTTTCGCAATGATTTCGCCAAGCATGCCACATAAATGCAAAGATCCTAGAACTTTCACAATTTCTTGCACAATTGGCAACTCTAGATTTGAGCATGCAATGCTAGATTTGGGTGCTTCGATCAATGTCATGCCTATGTCGGCTTATAAGTGTTTAAACATTGGTACTTTGCAACCCACTGGTATCGTGATTCAGTTGGCAAATAGAGCCACTGCTCATCCTGCAGTGTGCTTTGGAAGATGTGTTAGTTCGGGTGAATGAGTTGATTTTTCCAGCAGATTTCTACATTCTGGACATGGAAGATGAGTCTTCAACAAACCATGCTCCATTGATTCTAGGCAGACCATTCCTCAAGACCGCCAAGACCAAGATAGACGTGCATGCTGGCACCCTTTCTATGGAGTTTGGTGACGATTTGGTACAATTTAACATTTTTGATTCCATGAAACACCCCATAGAGGAGCATTCTGTTTTCTATGTTGATCTGATTGAGATGTTGGTTAATGATGTCTATACTGATTTATATGTTGAATTCCCTGATATTGTTGACTATCTTGGTTCTGTTTCTTGTGATACATGTGCTACTTGTGATGTTGAACCATGTGCTGCATGTGCTGAGATTTGTTCTGTTATGAGTAATGATACAACTGCCGATGATACAATAATTGAGAATGAGAGTCAAGCACATGCCGAAATTAATGTTGCCGAGATAGTTATTTCAGATCACTTGTTACCTTCCATTGTGCAACCTCCATCTTTGGAGTTGAAGACTTTACTGCACCATCTTAAATATGCATATTTGGGAGATGGTGAGACACTTCCTAAGTGATCATTGCTAAAAACCTACAACCCGATCAAGAAGAAAAATTACCGCAGATTTTGAGGCGAATAGGCAAGCTATCGGATGGACTCTTGCAGATATTCCCGGTATTAGTCCCTCCACATGCATGCATAAGATTTTATTGGAAGAAGGGATCAAACCAGTTAGATGTACCCCAAAGGAGACTAAATCCCCCGATTCTAGATGTGGTGAAAAAGGAAGTTACAAAGCCGCTTCAAGTCGGCATTATTTATCCCATATCCGATACCAATGGGTGAGCCCCGTGCAAGTGGTTCCCAAGAAATCGGGGTCACAAGTGGTTGCGAATCGAACAATGAGCTTGTGCCCACACGAGTTCAAAACAGCTTGGCGAGTTTGCATTGATTATAGGCGCTTAACCAAGCTACCGAAAGGATCATTTCCCGCCGCCCTTCATTGATCGATGTTAGAGCGGTTAGTCGGCAAGTCACATTATTGTTTCCTCGGATGGATATTCGGGCTATTTTCAGATTCATATAGCCCCGTAAGACCAAGAGAAGACTACTTTCACTTGTCCATTTGGCACATTTGCATACGGAGGATGCCCTTTGGTCTCGTGCAATGCTCCGTGCACCTTCGAGGTGTATGGTAAGTATCTTTTTCGATTTTTAGAAAATTGCATGGACGTATTTATGGATGATTTTACCTGTCTATGGATCTTCCTTTGATGCATGTTTAGATAGTCCTGCTCAGGTCTTGCATAGATGCATTGAGACTAACCTCGTTCTAAATTTTGAGAAATGTCATTTCATGGTAGAACAAGGTATAGTCTTAGGTCATGTGATATCTCGTGAGGGTATTGAGGTAGATCCCGCAAAAATAGATGTTATTTCATGCCTATCTTACCCCACATGCGTGCGGGAGATTCGTTCTTTCCTTGGTCATGCAGGTTTCTATCGGCGGTTCATAAAGGATTTCAAGAAAATTGCACTTCCGCTATCCAACTTATCGCAAAAAGATGTGGAGTTCCACTTTGACAAGAAGTGCCAAGATGCCTTTAATCAATTGAAGAAGTGTGCATTGACCAAGACACCTATCATCCAACCACCGGATTGGACACTTCCATTGAGCCATGTGTGATGCCTCTAATTATGCATTGGGAGCTGTTCTTGCACAAAGGGTCGGTAAAGTATCTCATGTCATTTCCTATGCTTCGAGAACTTTAGATCCCGCACAAATCAACTACACCACAACCGAAAAGGAACTTTTAGCAATTGTTTTTGCTTTAGATAAATTTCGATCATATTTGCTTGGTTCTAGAGTGGTTGTGTTTTCAGATCATGCAAAGATTAAAGTTTCTCCCGAAGAAGCCCAATGCCAAGCCCCGGTTGATTAGGTGGATGTTGCTCCTCCAGAGTTTGATATCGAGATCCGTGACAAGAGTGGAGCTGAGAATTTGGTGGCCGATCACTTGAGTCGAATTGAAAGGGAGCAGATGTTTTTCCCATCCATGATGTTTTCTCGATGAGCAGCCTTTTCAAGCCGCAAGGCAACATCCCTTGGTTTGTCGATTTGATTAATTTCTTGGTTGCTAAAGCAATACCCGCACATTTCACAAAGGCTAAGATTGATAAATTGAAAAGTGAGTCAAAGTATTATGTGGGATGATCCTTACTTATGGAGATTTTGCAAAGTGACCAAGTAATTAGAGATGTGTGCTCGATGATGAATTCCATTCCATTCTTAGCTTTTGTCATAAACTTGCATGTGGCGGCCACTTCGGTCCTCAACGGATCGCTAGGAAAGTTTTAGACTCTGGATTATATTGGCCCACTCTATTTCATGATGCATATATGTTTTGCAAATCTTGTGATCAATGCCGAGAACAGGAATACTTCTCGTAGGAATGAAATGCCCCAAAAACCCTTATTATTCTCGTGAGATTTTTGATGTTTGGGGTATTGACTTTACGGGTCCTTTTCCCGTATCATTTGGTTTTGTTTACATTCTCGCTTTGTTGTGGATTATGTATCTAAATGGGTGGAGGCTAAGGCCACCTGACCGATGATTCTAAAGTTATTGTGGATTTTATTAGATCACGATTTTCTCGTAGGTTTGGAGTCCCGAGAGCCATCATTAGTGATCAAGGTTCACATTTTTGCAATCGAAGCATGGAGGCTTTGATGAAGAAGTATGGAGTCCAACACAAGGTTTCTACACCCTACCACCCCCAAACCAATGGGCAAGCCGAGGTCTCCAACAGAGAAATTAAGCGGATACTCCGGAAGATAGTTCAACCTAACAGAAAGGACCGGAGCAAGAGGCTTCGAGGATGCTTTATGGGCTTACCGGACCGTTTATAAGACACCAATCGGGATGTCTCCATATTGGATTGTTTTTGAAAAGCATGCCACCCGCCGGTGGAAATTGAGCATCGAGCATTCTCGGGCGGTGAAAAGGTGCAACTTGGACCTAGATCAAGCAGGTATGGAGAGGAAGTCTGCACCTGCAAAGAATTGGAGGAGATCCGCTTGGAGGCTTATGAAAGTTCCAAACTTTATAAGGAGAAGACCAAAGCCTTCCATGATAAGTTGATTCTCGAGGAAAACATTTGAGATTGGTCAAAAAGTTCTCCTCTATAACTCCCGCCTCCGACTCATGCCCGGCAAATTAAGGTCTAGATGGGATGGACCATTTATTGTTACTAATGTTTTTCCTTCGGTGTCGTTTCGATTAAAAGTGAGGTCACCGCCAAAGCTTTCATCGTAAATGGACACCGCCTCAAACAAGATCATGAACTTTCAGAAAATGCGAAGTGGAGGTGATGAACCTTCTCCATCCGCATTATGAATAAAAAAAAAAAAAAAAAAAAAAAAAAAAAAAAAAAAAAAAAAAAAAAAAAAAAAAAAAAAAAAAAAAAAAAAAAAAAAAAAGAAAAAAAAAAAAAAAAAAAAAAAAAATGTGTGCCCGACAATGAGGTAGGTAGTGTCACTCGAAGCATGTGGAGGTCATTTTTTTCTTCACGACAACAACTCGCAAAAATCTTGCAAGATGGATTTTATTGGCCTACTTTATTAAAGGTCTGTTACACCTTTTGCAAAAGTCGCGAAAATTGGTCAAAAAAAGTTCTCGCTTTGAGATTATCATCCGCACCTACTCCTTGGAAAATGAGATCTAGGTGGCGCGGTTCTTTTGTTGTCGACACGTGTATCCTCCGGGGACGTAGATATTGAGGATCCTAGGAATGGTACTGCGCTTAAGTTAATGGACAAAGACTCAACCATTCCCGGAAAACCAAGTTCTTGAGTTCTTTGTGTTGTTCTAGGTTAAGTGGCGGATACGCAGATCTCGTGACTCTCGAGTCGGTTTATTTTTCGTTTCCCAAAATAACCGAACCCTTCTTCTCCTTCCAAATGGATGTCATTCTTTCAAACCCGAGAAAACATTTTCCTTCTCTTCCTCAAAATGCTCGAGAAAAATCTACAAAGTTCGATGTGAGAGATTGAGAATGTTAATGCACAAGGGTATGCCGAAGATGTACGTTGGATAATTGAAGCAAAGGTCCGATTAGCAGGTGAGTCCTCAATTTCATTTGACTCATATATGCCCTGGTCTTGGAAGAAGTTCATATTCTAAAAAAGAGAAGAGCAAAAAGGTTACAAGTCCGTCACAAATGTGGACGATGGAACCGTAACAAGCGATGTCGTACTTTGGGGATGGTTTCCGCAAATAGAGAAGATAAAATTTTCTTCATTAAGAATGGATCGAGTAAGGAGTCATTAGATAATATCTTATTGACTCTTGAGACGCATTCTTGTGGATTGGTGCATCGTGAAATTCTTAATTGTGGAATCTCTTCAAGGATGAAGAAAACGCTATAGTCTTGGGAATCGACTCTAAAAGACTCGTTTGCCAATTTATAAGAAAATTGGATGGGAAGCTTATCCTCGACTCATAGAAGTCGTTTAAGCCGCATCGGACGTTAAACCAGAGGCGATGTGAGCCACATCCACAAACAATCTGTACATCATCATTTTCTTCTTCTTCTTCATGTCATCTTTCAAAAAAAAAAAAAAAAAAAAAAAAAAAAAAAAAAAAAAAAAAAAAAAAAAAAAAAAAAAAAAATTATGTATACGTCTTTTGGCTTTGGTAACACAAACCGTGAATGGGGAAATGCATGCATCCCGATCCAGCCTTCTTAATTGAAAAACAAAGAAGGTAGATTGTATCCCACATGTGAGGCCAAATACCGTATTATGGCCACTTGTCCCTTTTGGGAGCCCTATGTTGCGCTGGTCTTGAATGGGTCGAATACTGGTCAACAATGTTTTGACTACCTTCATCCCAATCTTAAGTAAGTATACACTCACCTTTCATCAAGTTTTTCTAACAATTTCAAAAACAAAAAAAAACAAAAAAAAAGATGTGATGTCTACTGCACTCATGACGCGCAGTATAAAGATACGCCATGGAGACTGTACATACATACAGTATGTCATCATTTTCTATTTCTTTTATCTTTGTATCATTTTGTTGTATTTTGATTTTTGTACAGACGATCCTTTGAGCAGTGGTCCTTCAGTGGGTTTCTAGACTTCTTTATCTTGATGGTTTTCTTGAAGTCAAAAAAAAAAAAAAAAGTGTTTCTTAATTTCAACCTTTTCTCGACAAAAACCAACCTACCCTTATAGGTGCAATTATTTCCCTTTCCATTCTTTTTCTTATTTAAACACTCCATTTTCTCCATTTTCCTTCAACTCGTAAAACACTCAAAGGGAGGAAGAGTATAAAATGGGGGCTTCTATTCGTAACCTCAAAAATGTTTGTGTTTTTTGTGGGTCGAAAGTTATGGGAAGGGATTGAGTTTGTAAACGCACTAGCACTCTTGGTCGATCACTTGCTGCGAGGAATATTCATCTTGTATATGGGGAGGTTGTCGTGGGTTAATGGGGGCTGTATCACTTTCTCGCTTTTATAAGAGACACCGGTGTTTTAGGTGTCATTCTTGAAACTTTAGCTCAACAGTAACATCAATGGAAAGACAATTGGGGAGGAACTTAAAGTATCATCAATGCATGAACGCATGAAGATAATGCTTGAAAACTCTGATGCATTCATTGCCTTACCAGGTGATTTTGGTACTTTGGAAGAAATTTTTCAAATTGTCTCTTGGGCCGAACTGAACATCCACCATAAACCCATTGGTTTGTTAAATGTTAATAATTTCTTTGATCTTTTGTTATTTTTTCTTGACAAAGTCGTGGAACATAAATTTATCACTCCTTCTAAGAAGACAACTTCTTATCTCTCGCCTCCACTATTGATGAGCTCATTGATAAATTAGAAACTTTTGAGTATGTACCGATAAGGTATTAGCTCGATAGATTGGTCAACAGAAGCAAATAAGGAAGTAACAAGAAAAAAGAGTCCGATCTGAAACTTTTCTTTAATGGGTTTGATAAAAAAAAAAATTGTTGTTGTTTTGTTTGGAAAGTATGATATGATTGTCATGGACTTATTAAACTAATTAGTGATGGCAGAGTAAGGAGTAATTTTACTCTTGAGACGCATCTTAATTGGTGGCAGAGTAAGGAGTAATTTTACTCTTGAGACGCATCTTAATTGGTGGCAGAGTAAGGAGTTTTTTAGGTAGTAATTAATTAGTATTGAATTGTGGAAGTACTAACGTTTTCTTGTTTGATTTCTTTTCAGGGTCTGATGCGGCACTGACAGTGTGTTTCTTTTCTGCTTAGCGTTGATTCACTTCTTATCGTGTTGTGTTGCTCTTTTTCTATCTCTTTCTTTCACATTGAGGACAATGTTATATTAAGTGTGGGGGAGAGATTTTAGCATGTTTCTGTTTCTTTTGGTTTGTTAAAAAAAAAATCAAAAAAAAAAAAGGTTCATTGCATGATTGAATAACTTTTCTCCCTTCTTGATCTGATATGCTTGGTGATGGATGATTGAACTGATGAATTAAGTTTGATGGATGCATACCTTGTGAGATTTTGAGCCTAATGGATGGATTCAACATTTATGCCATTCTCTTCTTTCTTGTGTGATTTTCACTCATGTTAATGACCACTCTAGAACTTGCTTTGATTCTTTTTGAGGCTACATTTCACTTGCATGCATAAACATGATTGAGATCCTCTTTCTTAATTAGCTAGTTTAACCAAATAGCTAACCTTCCTTTCAATCAAGCACTCTTTTGACTTCTTGAAAATTCTCTGATTCCTGCCAACCTTGTATATTTTCCTTTGCTTAACCCCTTTGAGCTTATTTGACCATTCCTTGTTTCTAGCTCATTATGTGCCTTAAATGAAAAATCGTGTTCTTACTTTACCTTAGGGAATAAAAGAACATTAGCCTGGTTAATGGATGAGTTTTTGAACAAGTGTGGGGGTGTGTGTACAAAATGGTTGTTGAAAAAGGAAAGAGTGCCTAAAAAAAAAAAAAAAAAAAAAAATGTATGTATATAGTTATGTTTATATATATATATAAAAAAAAGAGAAAAGGATTGGGAAATGAATATGTAAAGGGATATACATTAGAGTTGAGATGAATTTTTATGCTTGTTATTTGAACTCACTCTCATTTGTTTTTATTCTCTTTGGTATTTATCTTCTCATATCCATTTTATCCTCTCTCGTTACCTTGACCTCACTACAACCTTGAATAAAGTCCTCATGATTTGTGTGTGCATGTGTTTTGAGTAGTGGAGAAGTAGAAGATAAGCAAGCTTATGGTAGTGCAATTTTCATGGGTTGAATTGAGTGAAATACCTACCTTTAAACACTTGAGAGATTGAGAGGAATCTTGTGAAGATCCATCATTCTTAATTCATTCTTTTCAACGGAAGTTTCCTTGCTTGTTGGTTTGAGATGTGAAGAAATGTTACCTCATTTATGCTTTGATCCCTTGAATTTCTTGTTGCTCTTCTTGCTTCATTGAGTCCTTTAGAGTTTTTAGCTTTTAAGTTTGTGTCGTTTGTCTTTGTCTTCTAACTTTAGTTTTATATGTTTTGCCCAGGAGTGCAAAAAGCTAAGTGTGGGGAATTTGATAATCACATATTTTATTCATTAAGAAACCCTTATGTTTAGTTATTTACACTCTTCATGTACTTAATTGATGAATTTGATTATGTTTTGTAAGTTTGAACTCGAATCGGACTTAATTGATTTTTTTTAGCATTATTCGGGTCTTACACTGTTTCTGTATTTTAGCCATATCTTGAGTTCTAAATGTCTGATAATTATGAATTTTACCTTGTAGGAAAGATAAGAGAGAGCTCTACAACTTTGATGAAGAGCTCAAAGTCAATTTCAAACATCTAGTGGAGCTAATTGGGCATGGAAATCAGAATACGGGATTTGTGACTGGAACCCGAACAATGTGTAGTAACCAGAACATAATTCGAGTTTGGGCATATAAAATGGGCTGAAAATTTGTAATCTGAAAGTTAAGACCCATATGTACAACTTTCATGTCAAGCACAAAACTTGATTCGGGCTCCTTGATGGAGATATTGGGTCTGAAAGTCAAAACAGAGGTGCTGAAACTGGTCCTGAACAGTCTGTAGTAATTGAGTCATATCTTGGGCTGTAGGACGAATTTTTGGTGTTTCCAGAGCCATTGGAAAGCTTAGACAATTTCCTAGAACTTTCATGAAGACCACTTGGCTCAGAAATGACGAAATCAATGAGTTCAGCAATAAAGAATTTCGGAGACAAGGTAGCTCACCTACTCACCCACCTACTCATCCACCTACTAATCCCATCTACCCATCTACTACTACTTCGAATCCTCTATAAAAGGAAGCATGTGGAGAGCTCTAGGAACAACACACACTTGGTGTTAGAGATAGCTTTTCATAGTTCTTGTATATTTTTCCTTCATTGTAATGGAGAGCTAAGTCACTTCTAGTCAATTCGGGACTCTTGAAGAGATTGTGGCTTGGATTGTTGAGACCTTGGTTATGTAATGTATTTGATTTATATTTGAATTCCTCTTCTTCTTCTTCTTCTGTTCTCTTGATCTTGAATGCATGAATGGTGATTCTGTTTATGTTTGATCGATTTGATCTTGGTTTAAGATTAAGTATTGTGATGAAATTTAGAACCGATTGATCCGAATTAATCACATAACCGAAGATTGAGATTTGTGATTAAACTTAGAACTGATTAATCTAAACTAATCACGTAATTGAAGAGGTTAGGTTACTTATTTGTGCCTAGGTTAATTGAATTCGGTGCTTAAATTGACATATATTTACATGAATGGTGCGATTGCAGATTTGTGTTTATCACTTGTCAATTGAATTTCGGACGATTGTCTAGTATGAATTTTGGATCTCGATGCAGAGATCTCGGTTAGATCCAAGTTAACCATTCAAATGTATTTCAGGTGTTTGTTGAAAGGACTATGATTGAATCCACCCAATCTCGGATAGATTTTTGAATTGACTGTTCTTTTAATTGTTATTTTTCTTCAGATCTTGTCATTGTAATCCTTGAACAATCAAAACCCCCCTTTCTAACTTAACTTAATTTGATAAAATTGCATTTACGATCCTTGAGGAGACGATCCGGTGTTGTTCACTATACTGCAAACTTAGTTAATAACTTCGGTTATAATTTTGACTGAGTTCGGCGCTCGTCAATCACTCATATCATCTAGATTGATCTTTTGGTTATGGATTTGCCTGGATTCTTTGGTTTTGTGAGACTTGAGTTTCACGGAGGGTCTGAGGCCTAGTGACTGCGTGAAAATAGAGGATCGGAAGTCTATGTGGGGCGTCTAACTATGTCTCTGCATAGAGAGTTTGATGGAGAGCCTATTTTTACTACTACTCTATTTTTACATCTGGAGATGCCTTTGACTCTTAGGCGTTACTGGGGAGGACTTTTTCATGCGCCTAGTGAGATCAGTAGTGTGTCGACAGCACGGACTCCTGTCCGTAGAACTGCGAGACATCCAAGATTTCTATCATCCGACGATCCATCTGAGGAGGATCCTTCGGAGGGTTAGAAATCTTTGATGTGCACTTGGGCATGTTTATGTTTTAGTATTATGCTGACTTTTTACTTCTTTATTAAATATTTGTAGTTGTAAATTATTTGTATACTTAAGACAAAATCATATGTACATTATGGTGTATGATAATAGTTTGTTTTACTTTATGTTCCGTTTTATTTTATTTAATGTTATTATGTATAAAAAAATTTTTACAACTTATATTAATTATGTATCAAATGTTTTATAACTTGAGTAAGGTTTTATTTTATTGCATAAAAAATGTGACATCCTCATTAGGGTGTTACAATCAACATATATTTGAACATGAAGTATATCATACTTTTTATGCTTTATGAAAAGAATGATGTCAACCTTTCCTCTAGAGAACCCTTTTTTCAAAAGAAACTTGTTCAATCTTTCATATCAAGCTTTAGGAGCTTGTTTTAAGGCATATAAGGCCTTTTTTAGTTTAAGAATATAGTTGGGTAGTTCAAAGTCTTCAAAATTAGTAGGTTGTTCCACATGCACCTCTTCTTGTATGAAACCATTTAAAAAAGCACTTTTAACATCCATTTGATAAAGCCTGAAATCCATGATGTATGCATATGCAATTAGCATTCTAATGGCCTCTAATCTAGCTACGAGAACATATGTTTCCTCATAATCTATTCCTTCTTCTTGATTATAACCTTTAGCAACAAACTTAGCTTTGTTTATTATTATGAAGCTCGTTTCATCAAGTTTGTTCCTAAAGACCCATTTGGTGCTAATTACAGGATGATCATTGGACCTTGGAATTAATTCCCAAACTTGATTTCTCTCAAATTGGTTTAGTTCATTTTGCATGGCCAAGATCCAATGTTCATCATTAATGGCCTCATTTATGTCTTTAGATTCAACTTGAGAGACAAAAGCCAAATGATTACATGCATCTCTAAGAGAGTTTCAAGTGATTACCCTTTTTGATACATCACCTATCACCTTGTCAAGAGGATGATATTTTGATGTCCTCCATTCGTTGGGTAGATCCATGATTTCTGAATCCTCTTGTCTTGGGGGATCAAAGGGTCTCTCTTCTTGCTTCTTGGGCCCTTTCTCTTAATTCTCCAAATGTGTCTTTGCCAATATTTCTGCAATATTATCAACAAATTCCTTTCTCGACCCATTTGGGTTAGTTCCATAAAAAAATAACATGTATTGATTCTTCAACAGTCATAGTTCTCTTATTATAAATTCGAAAGCATTTACTACTAAGTGAGTAACTAAGAAATATTCTCTCATCGAATTTAGCATCAAACTTGCCTAAGTTATCTTTTCCATTGTTTAAAACAAAGCATTTGCAACCAAAGACATGAAAGTAGGAAATGTTTGGTTTCCTTCCTTTGTGTAGTTCATAGAGAGTTTTCTTTAAAATAGGCTTTATTAGAGCCCTGTTCGTAACATAGTAAGCGGTACTTGCCACATCCGTCCAAAAATACTTAGGAAGGCTTGTTTCATTGAGCATAGTTCTTGCTAACTCTTCTAAAGATCAATTTTTCCCTTCAACCACTCCATTTTGTTGTGGAGTTCTAGGAGCAGAAAAATATGCTCAATGCCATTTTCATTGCAAAACATTTCAAATCCATGATTTTTAAATTTTTCACCATGATCACTTCTTATGGATGTAATACTATAATTTTTCTTAGTTTGAATTGCAAGTTTTCTAAATACATGAAAGGAATCATTCTTATGAGCAAGGAAAAGAGTCTATGTAAATCTAGAGTAGTCATCCACAATCACAAAAGCATAGTAGTTACTCCCAAAGCTCATAGTTTTTGATGGTCCAAAAATATCCATGTGCAAAAGTTGTAAAGGTCTAGTAGAAGAAACAACATTTTTAGCTTTGAATTTTTTTTTTACTTGTTTACCCTTTTTACATGCATCACAAAGTTTATTTTTCTCAAATTTGAGCTTTGGAAGACCAATCATTAAATCTTTAGAAACAAGCTTTTTTAGGTGATCCATATGAATGTGGGCAATTCTCCTATGCCATAGCCATGAATCATTCTCTTTACTCATAAGACATCTTACATTTTGAGAGCTAATATCATCAAGGTTAATCATATATATGTTATCAATTCTATGACCAACAAACTTAATTTGCTTGTCATCCTTACCCTCAATTATGCAACAATTAGAATCAAATATAACTCTATTACCTTTATCATATAATTGACTAATGTTTGACAAGTTATGTTTGAGTCCTTTCATATACAAGACATTATCAATTGAAGTAGAGGTATTCTTACTAACTCTTCCAACTCTTCCAACTCCAATGATCCTTTCTTTGTTATTGTCCCTATATGTGACATGACCATGCTTCTTAGTTGTAAGAAAGGAGAATTTGGAGCCATCACCCGTCATGTGCTTGGAGCATCCACTATCAAGATACCAACTTGAGGTCTTGGTCTTCAAGCATACCTATAACAAATATTCAAATTATAACCATTGGTACCTAAACTTTCTTGGGTCCTTGTGTGTTAGCATTGGGCAAGGTGCCCTTAGGGACCCAAACCCTCGTAGTTATAACCTTGGTGTTTATGTTCTTTCTAACATTTCATGTAGATGCACTATGTCCTTTTCTCCCACAATGAAAGCATTTGATAAAGGGGCTACTAGATGTACTTGAGGAAACAAAGAAATTCTTGTAAGACTTTTGTTGATTATTAGGATTATACCCCAAACTGACTTTTTGAAAAACACATCTTTGCTTCCCTAGTAACACATTTAAATTGTCTCTTCAAAGGGTAAATTTTGCAAGAGTATTCTTCAAATCCTCAATCTCCTTTTCAAATGATTTATATGATGAGCAAGGTAATTGAATGGATGCATTTTCATGTGAGGAACAAGTTAATCATGATGAGTTAGCATCAATAAGTCCTAGAGTCTCGTTCTCAATTTTAAGTTCATTAATCTCTTTGTTTAAAATGGAAACTTTATTTATTAATAAAGAGATTGTTTTGTTAGAAGATAAAACCATTTTTATGAGCCTCAAGGATTCATTATGCAATTCTTGAAAAGCATCTTGTAATTCACTATAGGAGGGTGAAAATTCTAGGTTAGAAGAAGTTACCTCAGTGTCACTCTCTTCTCCTTCTTCTCATTGAGCC
This sequence comes from Ormosia emarginata, assembly GCA_029884605.1. Taxonomy (NCBI): domain Eukaryota; kingdom Viridiplantae; phylum Streptophyta; class Magnoliopsida; order Fabales; family Fabaceae; genus Ormosia; species Ormosia emarginata. The sequence continues at coordinate 10,725,924 of JAQQTP010000074.1, forward strand.
ATGAGACATAGATGAGCTTCCTCATTTTCTGAGTTATCGGTGGACTCCATATCATTGTCCTCCCATGCTATGTAAGCCTTTCTTCCTTTCCTTTCTTTAGAAGGTCTCTTTTCAAACTTTTCTATCTTCTTTAGATACACAAGACATTCCATTTTCATGTGTCCCGATTTTTTGCATTCATAACATCTTGGAGTTGATGAGGTTCCTTCCCCTTTATGATAGGTCTTCTTAGAAGGGAAAGGTGACCTTCTTTGAATTCCTTTCTTCTTAAAAAATCTTCCAAACTTCCTCACAAGAAGACTAAGATTTTCTTCATTTAACTCAAGGTTTCCTACTCCATCTTCATCATCATCTTCAATTGTGGAGGAGGTGGCTTTGAGTGCAATCCCTTTTTTCTTCTTATCATGCTCATCATGTTAATTGAGCCTATTTAGCTCCAATTCATGCTCTTGTAGCTTCCCAAATAGAGTGGCTAGAAACATTGTTGATAAATCCCTTGATTTTGCAATAGCCATTTGGGTTGCCAATTTCAGCTCAAAACTTTGTTAATAAGATCTTTATTAGGAGAGGCCTTTCCTAATGAAATAAAATTATTTACAATGTGTTTGAATCTCTTTTGCATTTCTTGAATACTTTCTCCTGGATTCATTCCAAACAATTTATAATCATAAGTGAGAGTGTTTATTCTTGATCATTTTACTTCACTTGTACCCTCATGAGTAACTTGTAAAGTATTCCACATTTCTTTTGAGGTCTTACAATTTGACACCTTAAATAATTTATCATACCCCAAGGATGTGGTGATGATGTTATTGGCTCTCAAATTGTATTGAACCTTCTTTTTGTCCTCATCGGTCCACTTACTTCTTAGTGTATTAGTTCTTACACCATCAATAGTATGTATGGGAACAAAAGCACCATTTTCAACGGCATCTCATATATATAAATCAATAGCTTCAATAAAATTTTTCATCCTTTCTTTCCAATAGGCATAACCATCCTCGTTGAAATAGGGGGGTCTATTTATAGAAGAACTTTTGGAAGAAAAATCATTTGAAACCATCACTTCTCTTGAAGCTTCTAAACTCTTTACACAAGAGTCTAGCTCTGATACCACTTGTTATCAAGCAGCCTCAATACTCAAGAGGGGGAGTGAATTGAGTTTGTAAAATAATTTCGTAATTCTTTCGCAAAACACTTTATTGTCAATTTTTGTTGAAGCTATTGTTTATCAAAGTTGAATGGATAGAGAAGATAAATGGCTTTCACTTATAAGTAAATCAACTAAGCAAGATAGTATACAAGATATTCAATAAAATAGTACACAAAGTAAGAGATATAAGTTTAGGAAGACAAACATAAAGCTTTATCCTGGTTCAGCCACCAATCCACTTGTGGCTTACGTCTAGTCCTCAAGTAAACACTCGATATTTCTACTATATCTTCAAGCTTCAAATAGGTGCTTGACAACCTTTACAAACTTGAGCACTCAACACACCTTGGGATACCTCACCCTTATGCTTGAGCCTCTTCTTTCAAGGGATACCTCACCCTTACAACTTTGAGGAATACCTCACCCTCTCTTTTCAGATTATACAAAGAATAAATGATAAGAAACTCTCTCAAGAATGGATAATACAAATTGAAACTTATGGTATCAAAGAATCACACACTTAGCTCAAAATCAAGGGTTTGGAGAAAAAGATGATGAAACACAAATTTAATGCTCAAAGATGATTTTCAGATTGTTCACCAACTTGTTTTTAATGCCCAACCACTTACATTTATAGCCCAAAACAATTTTGAGCCGTTGGTGGTTGTTGGGGCATTAAATGCTCTTAATAGAGCCATTAGGAAATGTCTTTTGCTGTCCCAGATAACAGGTTATTGGTTTTGCCTAACAAGTTATTTGTTTTATCAGAAAACATTATAGCACACAAATAACAGGTTATTTGGGATCCTTAATCAGTTAGGAACATTTAAAAAATACGAAGGAATGTTCCCAACATGCAAATAACTTATTATGGACTTTCCATAACCAGTTATTGTAAAGCCTCTTTTTGGAGAGGGATAGTAACACTGACATTACAAAATTCATAAAGAGAAACTAAAAACCTAGTTTATAAATTTTTTTTTCCTGTTTATCAAATAAGTGTATGAGTTTGTCAATTTCTTCTTTTCGCTTTTCTTAATATATATGATAAAACATAAACTTAGTGGAAAATAACATAAAGAATATTACATACATCCAACCAGAATATACATATCATGAGTACTTATATACATCAAAAGATCTTGGTAACACATAAGTAAAAGCTTTACATGCCTAAAAAGAATTACATACATCAGCCACCAAAATAACAAAAAAACATCAGGCCCCTAAAAAGTTACAAACTATATGTCAAGTCCCACAACTACTGAGGAGGACCCTCCGATGGATCTTCCTCCGACTCCTTGGTTGATATGATTACCAGAGGATGAACACCTTGACGAATAGGAGTCCGTGTAGAGGACACCTCACTATCCTCCTAAGGGGTATAATTCAAAACACCCCATAGCTCCCTAATCAGCATGAAAAACTCCAATCGTACAGTAGTGTCCAAAGAAAAGAAGGGAACTCCATCTCGAGTGTTACGAACAACCAGAGAAACATCCCCCGTGTATCTAATGCACTCCAAGTTCCAGTCTATTCTCCAAACATCTGAACCCCCATGAAACAGAACACTCATATAATCAAGAAAGTCTCGATCTGACGCCATCACGAACACAGGAGAATCAGCATAGTAAAAAAGGGTGTAATCCCTCTTCGTCTTGCCCTCGATCTTTATCAAGCATAAAATAGTATAACACAGAATAACATAACAAAGAGGTGAGATCCCCTACATCAATACCAACATGGCAGTAAAGAAACAGGAAGGACAGTAACACCATCTAGATACAATAAGTAACATTTACAAACATCGGTCGGCAAAATAATACTATCAGTTACTCATCAATTTAACAAATTAATTAAGAGACAATTCAATAAATAATTATTTCATCAAGTATCAGATAATTGAACAGGTATAAAATGTCACAATGGTATGCAGACTAACTATGCATATGCACAATATACTCATTCCCTACTCCATGGAGCTAAACACAAATTCAGAGAGAATGATCTAGAAGATATGTTTGTATCTCGTTAGCCTCAATTCAAGTGCTAAAATTTCTCAATACTATCAAATTGCGCAACAGGGCTTTATACAAGACATTCTACACCAGATCGTGATTGGGGTGAGTATCTCGATCTAGATCGTCGGTGTGTTTACATTGGTCTGACCCATAGCCCAGTGGAGCTACCAACTAGCTATTATGGAAAACCCATACCACGACGCCCCCAAGGTCAACCAGTGACCTACACTAGGCCCATCGCACCCACACTAAGGTGTAATTCATCTCCTAAGCATACAACCTTAACAAATAGTCCACCAGACTTTCACAATGCATGACCAATGATTCAATGCATGAACAATAAACAATCACATGATTCAAAATAGCCACCACTAGGCTCAACAGGATATTAACCCATCACATGATACAAAACAACCACCACTAGGCTCAATAGGATATTAATCCATCACATGATACAAAACAACCACCACTAGGCTCAACTTTCCAACATCTTTCACAAAGTCCATATTACTTTAATTTACAAAACCCTTTTTCTATTACCTTTAGAAAACTCTCTTGATTCAAATCCTCTACTTTATAATTCACTAAATCACTAAATTCATTAAGTTCTTAAACATTGTTCAAACCCATTTTAAACCACTGGGCCGAGAATCATTCTTAAAGTAAGGTTGAAATATTATTTTTCCTCTTATCAATTTTATGAGTCACTAATTATCTAATTACTTAAGTTCCAACTTGATACAAAAATCTTACCTTAGGTGCCCTACATGGCCGTGAACCCTAAGGGTCATTGGACCCAAAAATTTTCATCTTGTTTCACCATTGTTCACCCTTAATCAATTCATTTTTAACCTAAGCTTCTAAGTTCCAAATCACCACAAAACTTATCTTGGATATCTCATTTTCTTTTCTTCTTGGCCAAGACCCCCACCAATGGTTTCTAGACCTAAAATTTTCATCATTTCATCAATTACTTATCACCTAATTTCTTAAGTTTGAAATTAATGCAAGGATTTTATCTTGGACCCTTAAATTAGGCCACTTGATCGTGAGCCATGTAACACTCCGAAAATTCGTATTTTAATTATTTTTGTTAATTCTTAATTATTTTTATTAATCTGACTTGATTTTCGTGAATTTTATAATTTTTATGTGTTTTAGGAATTTTTGAGAGTTTTTACGTTTTTGATTATTTTAATATTATTTTTGAGATTGTATATGAGCCTTCGTATTTTATTTATTTCTGTCGATTCTTGATTATTTTTACTAATCCGATTTGATTTTCATGAATTTCATAATTATTATGATTTTTGTGCATTCTTGTGTGTTTTTATATTTTGGATTATTTAAATAGTATTCTCGGGCTATATGTGGGCTCGGGGGGGGCCAAAAAAATAAAAAAATTTTGGAGCCAAAAAATTTTGTGTTGTTGATTCAGAGATGGGAGATCTTACTAAACTCGAAACTGGAAACAATTTTTGAAGTTTTGTTTTCTACAATTTTATCTAACAAAATAAAATCGGGGTATGTTTTATTATCCATTGGATAATATCTTCTGAAAAATATCTAGTGGATAATTCTAGACGCAAGTCTAGTCACTCACTCTAGAATGTTCTAGACGATGACTCATCGCGAAGGACCAATAGAAGCTTAACATGTGGCGTGACACCTTAGCACCTGTGACTCAGCTTGTTCTGGAAGCTTGTAGAAACGATGACTCACCATATTCTAGAATGCTAACTCGCCACATTCTAGAAGAATGTAGAACACTGACTCACCCTGTGACTTGCTGCAGTGAGTCACACGTTCCAGAAGGTTCTCTTGGTGACTCAGCTAGTGACTCAACGCTACGACTCATCATGCTGACTCATCTGTTCTAGAAACTTCTCTTTGATGACTCGTTCTGTGACTCATCAAGGGTAGTCAGTAGAAAAATGATCAACAATAGTTGCTACCCAACTGGAACAAGAGAAAAGTCTAGGTATATTTTATTATCCATTGGACAATGACACTAACTTTATAAGCAGTAAGTATTATTCATTGCTTAAAAGTATACTGGAAAATATCTTGGAAGCTAATCATGACAACCTTTATGATGAACCAATGGGAGAGCTTGCTTACTTAGTAAGTTTTGAAGAAGAGTCAATAATAGTGGCATAGGCTTTTGTTTGCACCATTGGATGGCAAGACTTAGAGGAGAAGGATTTGATTTCAACCCTTGATGGAATCAATGGTGGTGGTGAGTCTCACAAAGTGGCTAAAACTCTTGGTAGCCAATGGATGGAAAACTTGAAAATCAAGCATAATGGCTTGAAATGAACTTGGACACTTCTTGGACCAAGGGGGCTCATGGCCATGGCTTCTTTAAGAAGCCAAAAATGTGACTTAATTCATTTAATGCATTCCTATCATCTTTCATAAAGCCATCAATAAGGCAAAGCTCTCAAATTTTCTCTCATTTTCTCTTCTAAGCCTCATGGCCAAACCACCTTGCACCACCCTCCACTTTTCTATAATTTCAAACAACCTTACATTTAGTATCCTTACATCATCTTAAGATACTTTGGTGTTGTGATCATCTTCATCTCTCTCTTAGAAATCAAAAAGTTCTCACCTTGTTCTTCAAAGGAAGTTCACGACCACACCCTTCCAAAATACCTTCCGAGCTTCAATAATTCTATACAACCTTTGATCTTGAATTTCCATGCAATTCTAAGGAACTTTCATGTTGAGACTATCTTCCAAATCATCCATCTTCAAGCACTTTTCCTAAGATCTAAGTTTGAAGGATAAAGGGTGAAGTTCTTGATATTCTTTTCTAATCTTAGATTCAAAGTTCTAAACCATGTTTTGATCCATGGTTTACTTATACAAGCCTTAGATGTTGATTATGTGTGTTTACTTTGATTTTTAAGAAGCTCTTGGTGGAGAAAAGTGGATTCAAGAAGGACATACAAGGAGCGTTGGTAGATTATCCAAGGTAAGAGGGAGATTACCCTCATCAACCATGTGTTGGTGGTGAGGAATGGATGTGTGTGTGGTGAAAAATCCATAAGGATTTATTCACTTGTTTGTTTAAGGCTTTCCATGTTTATGATTGTTTGGTGATTGATATGCTTATTGCTTTGATAAGTATGCATGATTTTATATTATGATTTTGATTAATTTGTGATTAATTGCTTAATATGATTTTATCGTTTTCATAGTAAGCATGAACATATGATGGTAGAAATATCATAAGTGATATGTTATATGATGAGAATTATGTGGAAAGGAAAAATGTTTTGGTTCCAAAGAACCTTGAGGCTCATGGCTTTTTGCTTGATATGGAATAAAGTATTTTAAATTATTTTACTAATCATGAGTTTTAGATGAGTACATAATAAGTTAATGATTTAAGGATTTGCAAAGAAAGTGGACATGAAAATGAACAAAGATTTTATGATGAAGTTATTTGTGATTTTCGGCCAATATGCCAAGAATTAGTAGATTAGAACAAATAGTATTTTTTTTAACATAATATTGAATGGATTAAAATTGCAAAAGATTTAAATTAAGGGATTTTGAGATATAAAAGTAAGAAAAACTTATTTTTGGAATTAATTAAATTAGTGGATTTAGTTTATAAAAGAGAAATAAATTGGTGACTTGAAGTTTACTAACGTATAGCTCACCTGTTGAGTTTTGAGGCGCGTTAGAAAATTTTAAGTTGGAATAATTGATTTAAAGGAAATATTGATTTTGGGGAAATAATGAAAAATATTACGTAGAGGATTTTTAAGTGAGAAAGTGTGGGATTTGAAGTTTGAAATTGTATTAATTTTTGGAAAGTCCAAAATAATGTTTGTAATATTGAGAAATATTTTACGTAGTTGAAAAATGATGAAAAATGATTTATGTGACTTAAAAATATGATTTTTTAAGATACACGATTTTAAAAACGTTGAAAAATCACTACGCGATTTGGAAAATGTTGAAATATTTTACGTGAATGAGAAAACGTCAAAAAATGGTTACGTGCTTTGAAAACATAACAAAAGTGTTACGCGATTGTGAAAATGCGTTAAAAATGATACGCGATTGAAAATATAGTAAAGTTGTTGTAAGAACTAATGTACTGGACCCGGATGTATCGGTGATATTATGTAATTGTATGAGCGATTATATAATATTTATTGATCTTATGATATTAGACAATTGTATGGGCAATTGTTCTAGTCTTATTTAGGAACAATCTAAAGATGAAATTGAGATATGCATTGAGGTATCATGCATTGAACAGAATATAGCCGATGGCTATTATGGATGGTTGGGCCTAGGAGTGAATGAGAATTGAATAATGAGGTCTATGATGGATCTCAGGGTGCGTCAGGGCGCGGTGATTCATCTAGTGATTATATTATCACATTATGATCCTCTGGTCATGATGAACCATTGCAACGTACTGACGAGGAACCGACAAACACTATCTCTTTTTGCGCTTGGTGAAGACTGTCATTGAGGCTGGCAGATCTTTTGAGCCATTTATCTCTAAAATTATGATTAGCTCCATGGAGTAGGAATTGGTTCAATATGCATACACATAGTCAGTACACATATTGTTGTGGCATGGTCAATGTTAAAGTAGTGTGACATAATCATTTCATACATATTGATGATATTTGTTATGATAAAACTGTTATTGTTTATTTTATTGTGATATATGGCTATTGGAATTATTTATGAAATGATGACATGAATATAATTATGATATCTATATGTATGGAATGACTTTGTCATTCGTATCATTCTTTGCTACCATCATGGTATTGATAAAAGGGGATCTCACCTCTTTGTTGTATTATTTGTTTGTGGTTGTATTGTTAAAATTTGTATAGCAGACAAAGTAAACTCCTTAGACTTAACTGGAGGCAAGATTTCGAGTTTGGGGACTATAGCGAAGAGTGATCTTCCCAGTTTCGACAATATGCAGTTTTGTGAAAGAACAGATATCTGACGTGTCAAGATGGATGTGGAACGGAATAAGTATGCTGAGTTTTCTCATTAGTGTTATTACTGTGCTATTAATAGGACCTATCATGGGGTTTGCTACTGTTTTCTTAAGTCTGTAAGTTTTATTTTCTAAGTACTGTTAAATATTATGTGGTGTCTGTGATGTATATTAATCAGTTTAAATTTATTTTTCAGTATTACCTATAAATTTCAATAAGTTTATGTTTCCGTGAAAAGAAATTTTAAAACCCATGTTTTATAACTCAAAGGCTTTTATGAAATGATTTTCAGATTATAAGTTTGTAGTCAGAAATGTAATTCCCTATGAAGGGTGTTACAAGCCACACCTTAAAAGGGATCAAGAGGCCATTGCCTTTCATACATGATTCCAAGCATCCAAAGCATCACCATTTATTAATTTCACATAATAGCACATTCGTGCACAATATCAAGCAATAAAATTACACAAGTTAAATAAAGACAAATAATCAAAAACCATACAATCAAGTAGATGGATCCTCACATAGATCCTCCATTTTCAACCCAAAAATTTGTTTCTCACTACCAAGAATGGTTGATGAGGTTAATCTCCCTCTTACCCAAAGAGATGACAAGAAAGAAAACTCCTTGATGCTTCTTGAAGATTTCGTCCTACACCACCACCAAACCCTAGAAGATTTAAACCCACACAATCAACATCTAAAGCTTGAAAAAGAGAAGACCAATGATCAAGGGGATGGCCTTGAACACGAAAAAGAGAAGAGAAAATGAAAATCAAGGATCTTACCTCAAAAGCTTCAAGTTAAAGTTTGAAAGAAAATTATGAAGATGAGAGTTTTTTGGAGATGGTTCCAACAAGAAAAAGTCTACAAGTGAGGTGTAGTTTCAAGCAAGGTGATTGTTTGAAATTAAGCAAACATGGAGGATGGAGAGGTGAGCTTGGCCATGAGAATGAAGAGAAAAGAGAGAGAGAAAGGTGGAAACTTTTCAAATGAAAAAGTGAAATGAACTTAAGTGAAAGATGACAAAGTGGTCATCTTTTTCCCCCACAAACCGTGGGCCACTTCCAAATGAGAGAAGAAAGAAGCTTCTCCAACAAGCTTAGTAGAAAGCTTTTCCATTAAGTTTTGATGAAGCTTCTTTAGGAAGCTTGGTTTCACTTTTTGAAAAAGTCATGAATGATGTCATCCATGTGATGTCATAAAGTGAACACTCTAGAAAACATGAATTGTATTTTACTAAAAGTTATTATCAAATGGACAAAAGTTACAGTTAATAAAATCAGTATTTATTATCCGTTGGATAATAAGATGTACTCGAATTTTATTTGTCAAATAAAATCTTGAAAAATGAAACTTCGTAAACTGTGTCTAACTTCGGATTTAGTAAGATCCCCTGATACCGTTTCACAGTCCAAGACTTTTCGACCTCAAAAAAATATTATTTTTCCCGCCCCGCTTAATGCGCATGTAAATCAAGAAATATAATAAAATAATCAAAATCACTCAAATAATTAACAAAAATTTACAAAAATGACAAATAATATAAAAATCATATATAATAGAAAATAAGGAATTTTCGTGGTGTTACAGTTATTCACTTTGAAACATTTAGTGGAGCATTTCTGCCAAGGTGAATAACATGTTATGGATTTCAAATAATCAGTTAGTAGTTTCAGATAACCTGTTATTCAAAACACGTAATCAGATATTGGCTTATCAAGAAAACAAGATTTCTTAAGGATTTTATAACCAAACTTTCCTAAATCATTTTCAACCTTTTTAAGATCATTTTCCACAAACTTGATGAGTATTTTCACAAGTATAAAACATGGTTTTCTTTTCACCCTTTCAAAAAACATTTTGCTTAAACTTGATCAAGAGAAAACATGATTTTGCAAAGAGATTTAAGTTGAGTGAAAGACAAGACATGAGCTAGTGTGATCCCTATTAATCTTAACATAAGATCTAAGTCCTATAAGCTATACTTGAAGAACCTTAGGACTTGATCTTTGCACAACCATCACTTCTCTGGTTTGTTATCATCAAAACCGTTGTCATTGCTAATGCTAATCACATTCTCCCCCTTTTTGATGATGACAAACATCCATTAAGAAAAAAGATTAGTTTAAATAAATTGGAACTCACAAAAGGATAAACTTACTCCCCCTCTATTTTTCAAGAGGTGATTAGATCAGGATGCACAACTTTCCCGTATTTTTAGACTCCCAAAATCATTAAAAAATTAAACCTTGTTTTCTATTTTGTGTTCCTTTTCTCAATAACATATATACTAAAAACTTCTCTCCTTTTGTCATGATAAAAAAGATAACCAATAAAGAGTTTTTGACAAAGAGAGAAGTAACAAAATATCCTTAAACACAAAATCATTGCCATTCAACAAATATTCAGAAATAATCTAGCAATAATATAATCAGATCATAGTATATGCATATCAACAGACCATCCATGGCAAAAATTATTCAAGTCATACCAAAACATATCAAAGTTATACTATTGTTTAGCAAGGTCATAAGCTAACAGTATATTCAAAATATAAATTATATGATTAGATTAGCTTAAGCGCAATAATGAAGTTGAAACAATCCATGCCTAAGCCTCATCATCTGGTGGTGGTGGAAAATGACGCTCAATGTTATCCAGGCGATCATAGATGACTCCAATGCTATGCTCCTGATATGCTCGATGATTTGTAATCTAGGCTTGAATGCTTGCAAGGGTAGCCAAGATGCAGTCTTCATTGGTGTCATGGGCCTCTTCCATAAGCACATCAGTAGGGGCAGTAGGCAATGCTTCTTCTTGGACCACTACATCATGCCCAACATCATAAACCCAAGCATCATTAACAAACTTGATTGTCATGTGATTTATGGAAGCTTGTGCAAACTTGTGGTGACTGGTAAGCTAAATGACTCCATCATCATATAAGCTCAACTTGTATTGATTCATAATTTTAGCAATCACCATCCCATATGGAAGGTCTATCATCATTTTCTCTTGTGCTTTCTTCATATAATGTATGATATAGAGGGGTCAGTTAATGTGCAATCTCTGTTTTATTGCCCAAAGCTTGAAGAAGTCATCTTCCTCAAGCAAAGCATAGTTGCTGGCTCTCGGAATTAAAATATGAGCCAACACATAGTGAAGAAGACGATCCTCCACCTTCAGAATTCTAGCAGTGAAGGATCCTTTTGGAACATCATTGCCTGGCTGTATCTTGCTCTTAACAGCATCTTCTCTGACATAACCTTCCTAGTTTTTGCGACTATTTTCTGTGAAAACTTCTCCAACATGATTCAGACCAAAATGCAGAGCCCAATCATTGGGTCTCACGATAATCATATGCCTCTTGAGCTCAAAGACCAAATTTGCTCCAGATATACTCATATTGCAGTAAAAAGCTTTGGTAGGTTCAAGATAGTACTCACATTTTATGGTGACAAAGGTTTTTAGTCCATGGTACTCGAGAAGGTCTGTGAGAAAGGTGAACTCGTTGTTGACGAAATAATCCTAATCCATATACTTTGGTTAAATCAGATTTCGATCTTGAAACTTCAACCTATATTTAGTCATTTGAACCTTACGTGAGAAGTACCTCTTTTGGTCCAAACTTAGAGGAATGTCTGGATCGAAGCTTAGGGTAGGTGTTTCCTTTGGAATGGAGGGATTTTTTGTGCGCGATTTCTTAGGGTGAGAGGAGCTACTTGCTATGGTTGAAAATAGAGGTTAGGTCACGGTTTAAGAGAGTGAGAATATGAGAGGAGTGAGATTTTTGGAAGAATTTGTGGATTTTAATCGGTGGAAAGTGATGGAAAGTGAGTTTTAGTAGTGGATTTTTGTTGGATTTAGAGTGGGAGAGGTGGTTGAGAGAGTGGGTGTGAGAGAGGAAGAAGGTGAAGAAGATGACCATGGAGGTGGAGCTATCGTGAATAAAGAAGGAGTGGCACGATTTGCTGCTATAAAGAAGCCCAATAATCGGTTAGGGAATTGGGTAACCGATTATTTATGTGGATACCAGAACGTGTGGCCTTTGGTATGTTGAAATAACTGATTAGAGGGTTGAGTTGATCAGTTATTTTCATGCTACAAAAACCTCATAACCTCTGTTTGTGATAAATAACTGATTAGATCATTGAGGTACTCAATTAGTTTGGTATTTCCAAAAACACCATGGCCTCTGTTTGCCTTGAATAACTGATTAGAGAGTTTATATAATCAATTATTTGCATGACTTTAAAGTGCCACAGCTTCTGCCTCTTTCAATAACTATTTAGGTAGTGCTCATAATCGGTTATTTGTAGTTTCCAAGAGCCACTAAATTGCCTTAATAATTAGTTAAAGGTGGTCTTGTAACTGGTTGTTTTCGTGGAATAAAAGACTAGCAGCTTCTGACTTCAACAAAAACTTATTAGGGCCATCTCATAATTGATTATTTGTTAGAGGAAAAACATCAACAACTACTGACTTTGTGAATAATAGGTTAGATACTTCTCCTAACCAGTTACTTGGCTAAACAAAATATATAATCACACTTGCCAAGAGCCAATAATTGGTTGTTTGTTTTCCATAACAGATTATAACATCACCAGAAACAGAGAAAACTTCAAGAATTTAGTCCTTAAATCACCAACACATGTCATCTTGAGGATGATCTTAGCTTGGCCTTATTTTTATCAATCCTAACCACCATAAATGTAGCCCAACAACAAACTAATCTTCTTCAAAAACACCAGAAGTCAATTTTCCATAACATGTGTAACACCCTCCATAGGGCATCACATTTTCGACTAAAAATTTAAAACCTGAAAATCATTTCATAAAAGCTTTGAGTTCTAAAAGATGGATTTTAATTTTTCTTTTCGCGAAAACATAAACTTATCGAAAATTATGAGTAAAATAGAAATTAAACTGAACTGATTAATGCACATATTAAATATACCATATAATATTCATCAACATTTTAAAACATAAAATTTATAGACTAGAGATAACAGTAGCAAACCCAGTAATAAGTCCTACTTAATAGCACGGTAACAACACTAACGAGAAAACTCAACATACTTGTTCCGTTTCTCCTTCAAACTGCTTACTGTTGAAACTTGGAAGATCACTCCTTGACGTCGTCACCGACCTCAGAATATTGCCTCCAATACATCTAAGAAACTCGTTTCACCTACTATACGAATTTAACAATACAAACACAACAAAATAATATAGTAAAGAGGTGAGATCCCCTTTCACCAATACCAATACGGTAGCAAAGAATGATACGAATGACAAAATCATTCTATACACACAGATATCACAAGTATAATCATGTTATCAATTTACAAATAATTCCAATAAAACATATATAGCAATAAAATAAACAGCAATAATTTTACCATACCAGATATAACAATTAACATAATAAACCATATAATCACATCATGCATATTATCTCACATTAACACATCATACATAATATCTCAAAATTAAACATAAATAATCATATTATAATGCAGACCACAAATGTAAATATATACCGACTCATACCTACTCCATGGAGCTAGACATAGACATCAGAGAGAATGATCTGAAAAGATCTGTCAGTACCTCAGGCTGCCCAACCAAACTATTACACTGTCCAATGTCGTGTCTATAGCCCACAGTCCAACATTGTGTAGTAGTACACAGTCCAAACACGTCGTACACTACAGGCATTGTACTAAATAGTCTCCCCAAGATCTTGATTAAGAATAGTGTGTGTCGAGATCATTAGTGTGTTGCCAGTTACCACAGCCCAGAGGAGCTACCAACTGTCCACATGTGGAATACTCTGCACACTAATGCCTCCAAGTCCACTCGATGAACCACACTACGCTTATCACACTGACAACACGGTGTAATTCATCTCGTCAATCAACGCTAATATCAACCAAATCGACACAACTCTCAATGCATGAATAAGAACCATAATTACATAATTACCCTTAGTCTCAAAATGTCACCATATTTACAAAAACACCCTCAATCTCAATATTCTCAAATATAGTACGTCTCCACTTGACAGTACCATATCTCAACATGTCCAGGTCCACCACTTTGGCATGACAGCAAAACTCACTGTTCCAATTAATCACGTAGAATTTTTTTATTGCGTTTTCACAATCGCGCCACTTTTACAAATGTTTTTAAATCGCATAAATATATTTTGATGTTTTTAAAATCGCGTAGTGTTTTTAAATCGTTTTCTCAATCGCGTAAGATTTTTAAATCGTTTTCTTAACCGTAAGGCAAAAAAATCATTATTTTAAATAAGCGTAAGCTATATCTAATACTTTTAAACTACGTAGAATATTTTCTTTACGTTCAAATTTTATATTGAAACTTTCTCTATTATTAGTCCATTTTTAATTAATTTTGGCGACATTTTATCTAGAAAATTCATTAAGTGATATTTTCTACGTTTCCATAAAAAATTTACTTTTCTTAATCATAACTAATAATTACATCTCAAAACTTGCTAACGCGTTTCAAAACTCAATGAGTGAACTATACGTTAGTATTTTTCAAGTATTTAGGTCATTACTTAAATTCACTAATTTAACTCTAAAATTAAATTACTATCCATTGTTTATCCAAAAATCCATTTAATTAAGTTCTCATTAAATTAATTTCATAAGTCCACACCTTTAAAATAGTTTTGTATTAAAAAAATAATCATAAGTAGGCATGTTGGCCCAAAATCATTCCATGCTTTATAATTCATCCTTAATTATTTTCATGCATTTAATCTCTTGTAAAACTCTTAATCTAATTTATTTTTATTAGATCATCTAGTCCATAGTTAGAAAATAATTTTGGATCAACGGTATATGGCATGTTGACCAAAATTCTACATGTCCTTATAAATCATCTTAAAAATTATTTTCCATCCTCTAAATCGTTGAAAAATCCCTTAATCCAATTAAATCAATTAAGTCATTCTTTTAGAAAATGGTTGAGAACATTTTGGTCCTCTATGGTGATGATGGAGTCGTGAGCTCCCTTGTATTCTTTGGAACACTCATGCAATCCTTCAACATTTTATTCATATCATACAATAATAATCATGCATCTATGAACACATACCATATATTAAAGCAATCATAAAACATATACCAAAAATGTTAAAGCTATAGACATGCTTGCACACAAAATCAAACACAATTAGGAAAGATAATAAACAACCAAGTGAATGAATCCTTATGGATTCTTCACCACAAACACATCCATTCCTCACCACAAACATATGGTTAATGAGGGTAATCTCTCTCTTACCTCTTGAAGAAACCTCCAAAGCTCCTTGTATGTCCCCTTGTTGTCTCCTTCAAGAAGAACTTCAACCACCAAGTGCTTCTTGAAAATCAAAGAAAACGTGAAATATTAATATCTAAGGCTTAAATAAGAAAAACCATGGATCAAAATATAGTTTAGAACTTTGAATCTATGATTAGAAGAGGATATCAAGAATTTCACCATTTATCCTTCAAACTTAGATCTTAGAAAAAGTGCTTGAAGATGGATGATTTGGAAGATGGTCTCAACATGAAAGTTCCTTAGAATTGCATGGAGATGCAAGATCTAAGGTTATTTAGAATTATTGAAGCTTGGAAGGTGATTTTGTGGTGGTTGGCCGTGAGCTTTTGTGAGAGAGAAAGGTAAGAATTTTTGTGTTTGGCTTTAAAATAACTCCTTGAAGATAGATGATTTTGGTCAAGACTCCAACTACAAAGTGTCTTGAAACAAGGTAAGGATTCAAGATATATGGTTGGTGTAAATTATTGAAGAGTGATGGTAGAACTATGGCCCCTTGGCCATGAGCTTGGAGAAGAGAAAGATGGAAGCTTTTGTGTTCTTTGCTTGATAGGAAGATGGAAATGAATGAATCTTGAGAAATTCCTAACATGAAAGTGTCTTGGATTGATGAAAGGATTCAAGAAATGATATTGGTAGGAATTATTGAAGTTTGGAGAGTGGATCTAGGTGCTTGGCCGAATCCATAGGGGAGAGAAAGTGAGAGAGTTTGTGTATAGCTTTTGGCTTCTTGGATATAGATGAATAAAAAATGAGCAAGTGTAGAAATTTGGCCTCCAAGAGTGTTTGGTCATGGAACACAAGGAGAGAAAAGGGGTGAGAGCTTCTTGCCAAAGTTGAAAATGAACCAAAGCCCTCCTATTTATAGACTTCATGAAAAAGATGAAGGCTTAGGATATTTTTCGGTATACTGTAAGCAATGAACAATAATTACTGCTTATAAAGTTAATTTCTATTGTCCAATAGATAATAAAATATACTTAGATTTTTCTCTTGTTCTAGCTGGGTAGCAACTATTGTTGATCATTTTCTACTGATTGCCCTTGATGAGTCACAGAGCGAGTCATCAAAGAGAAACTTCTAGAACACGTGACTCACTACGATGAGCCAACATGATGAGTCAGCGTAGATATTTCTAGAACAGGTGAGTCAGCATGGCGAGTCACAATGCTAAGTCACTAGCTGAATCAGCATGGTGAGTCATTGCGCTGAGTCAGCATGGTGAGTCGTCAAGGAACCTTCTAGAACGTATGACTCACAGCAGCGAGTCACAGGGTGAGTCAGCGTTTCTACAACCTTCTAGAATGTGGCGAGTCATCACTTCTAGAATGTGGCTAGTCACTGCTTCTGGAATATGACGAGTCACTGCTTCTGGAAGCTTCCCGAATATGCTGAATCATAGGTACTGAGGTGTCACGCCATGTGTCGAGCTTCTATTGGTCCTTCGCGATGAGTCACAACCACCAACTTTGACCGGCTCCTTATTGGCCCACGTGTAAAGCACTTGATGACTAGGCACATTGACGAGGCGTTTTCTAGAGTCTTCTAGAATAATCTGGAACATGTGAGTCACTAGGCTAGTCATCTAGGTGAGTCACCAAACGATGAGTTGTCGTCTAGAACATTCTAGAGTGGGTGATTAGGCTTGCGTCTAGAATCATCCACTAGATGTTTTTCAAGAAAGATATCATCAAATGGATAATAAAACATACCTCGATTTTATTTGTCAGATAAAATTGTAGAAAAAAAAAATTTCAAAAACTGTTTCCGATTTCGGGTTTAGTAAGATCCCCCAGCTCCGAGTCAACAGTACATACATTTCTGGCCAATAAAATTTTTTTTATTTTTCTGGGCCCGCCCTAGGCCCACACACAGCCCAAAATATCGAGAATATATTAAATATTCAAAATATACCAAAATATAAAAAATATAATATAATATTCAAAATATCTCAAAATATCTAAAATATAATAAAATATTCAAAATATCTTGAAATATCTAAAATATATTAAAATATTCAAAATATCTAAAATATCACAAAAATTCAAAAAAATCATAACAATTGTGAAATTCATGAAAATCAAACTAGATTGGTAAAAATAATTAAGGATTGAGAGAAAGAAATAAAATACGAAAGCTTATATACATAGCCCAAAAATAATATTAAAATAATCAAAAACGTAAAAACTCTCAAAAATTCCTAAAAATCACAAAAATTATAAAATTTACAGAAGTCGAGTTGGATTACTCAAAATAATTCGGAATCGACCAAAACAAATAAAATACGAATTCTCGAGGTGTTATAGCAAGAACTTGAGCTTTAAGAATTGGGGGACATAAACATAGATCATGCAACTGCAAAACAAACTTAGGGAAAACTTCGATGTTCAAGTCAGTATTGGATTCAAAAATAATTAAAACAAAATAACTATGCAATGAACCTAAATATGAAGCAAGATAGCATATTATGTAGCAACATGACAAGTTTTGCACCAAAATGACACAATATGCAGTAAAATGACAAGTTATGTAACACAATGACAGATTATGCAGCAAATTTGTTTAAGCAGCAAGAGTTAAATGCATGATTAATCCAATATGCCAAGTTTTCTTCTAATATAAAAGAATGCTTCTTTATTTAAAGGTTTAACGAAGATGTCAGCTAGTTGCTTAGTGGTTTCAACAAACTCAAGCATGCAATCACCCTTTTGAACATGATCCCTTATAAAGTGATGCATAATTTCAATATGCTTAGTCCTAGAGTGCAAAATGGGATTTTTAGACAGATTGATTACACTAGTGTTATTACACCTTATAGGGATGTGATCAAACTCAATACCATAGACTAGAAGTTGGTCTTTCATCCAAAGGATTTGAGCACAACAACTCCCAACTATAATATATTCAACTTCAGCTGTAGACAATGCCACACTATTTTGTTTCTTACTATGCTAAGAAAATACTGAGCTTCCAAGCAAGTGGCATGTCTCACTAGTGCTCTTCCTATCCATTTTGCATCCAGAAAAATCAGAATCAGAATAACCAATTAGGCTACATAAGGCACCCTTAGGGTACCACAAGCCTTTTATAGCACAAAAGTGTGATTCTTTATGATTAGCTTGATATCTAGCATACATGCACACACTAAACATAATATCTGGACTACTTGTTGTAAGATAAAGGAGTGAGTGAATCATACCTCTATATTTTGAGATTTCTATAGATTTACCTCCTTCATCCTTATCCAAATAGCAAGATGTGCCCCTTGGTGTAGCCATATACTTGCCATTTCTATTCCAAACCTTTTAAGTAGCTCCTTGCAATACTTGGATTGACTTATGAAAGTCTTATCCCATGTTTGCTTGATTTGGAGACTAAGGAAGATGTTGAGCTCACCCATCATAGACATCTCAAACTTACTTTGCACAATACTAGTAAACTCCTTGCAAAGAGACTCATTAGTAATACCAAATATGATATCATCAACATATATTTGAACAAGAAGTATATCATGCTTTTTATGCTTTATGAAAAGAGTAGCGTCAACATATCCTCTAGAGAATCCTTTTTCCAAAAGAAACTTACTTAACCTTTCATACCAAGCTCTAGGAGCTTGTTTTAAGACATACAAGGCCTTTTTCAGTTTAAAAACATAGTTGGGCAGTCCAAAGTCTTCAAAACCAGGAGATTATTCCACATACACCTCTTCTTGTATGAAACCATTGAAAAAGGCACTTTTAACATCTATTTGATAAAGCTTGAAATCTGTGATGCATGCATATGTAAGTAGCATTCTAATGGCCTCTAATCTAGTTACGGGAGCATATGTTTCCTCATAATCTATTCATTCTTGATTATAACCTTTAGTAACAAACCTAACTTTGTTTATTATTATTAAGCCCATTTCATCAAGTTTGTTTCTAAAGACCCATTTTGTGCCAATTATAGGATGATCATTGGGCCTTGGACTTAATTCCCAAACTTGATTTCTTTCAAATTGGTTTAGTTCGTCTTGCATAGCCAAAATCCAATGTTCATCATTAATGGCCTCATTTATGCCTTTATGTTCAACTTGAGAGACAAAAGCTAAATGATTACATGTATCTCTAAGGGAGTTTTGAGTAATTACCCCTTTTGATACATCACCTATCACCTTGTCAAGAGGATGATATCTTGATGTCCTCCATTCCTTGGGTAGATTCATGATTTCTGAATTCTCTTGCCTTGGGGGATCAAAGGGTCTATCTTCTTGCTTCTTGGGCCCTTTCTCTTGATTTTCCAAATGTGTTTTTACCAAGATTTTTGCAACCTCATCAACAAATTCCTTTCTCGGCCCATTTAGGTTAGTTTCATAAAAAATAACATGTATTGATTCTTTAACAGTCATAGTTCTCTTATTATAAATTCGAAAGGATTTACTACTAAGTGAGTAACTAAGAAATATTCTCTCATTGGATTTAGCATCGAACTTGCCTAGGTTACCTTTTCCATTGTTTAAAACAAAACATTTACAACCAAAGACATGAAAGTGGGAAATGTTTGGTTTCCTTCCTTTGTGTAGTTCATAGGGGGTTTTCTTTAAAATAAGCTTTATTAAAGCCCTATTCATAACGTAGCAAGCGGTACTTACCATATCCGCCTAAAAATACTTAGGAAGGCTTGTTTCATTGAGCATAGTTCTTGCTAACTCTTAAGGATTTTATAACCAAACTTTCCTAAATCATTTTCAACCTTTCTAAGATAATTTTCCATAAACTTTATGAGTATTTTCACAAGTATAAAACATAGTTTTAATTTAATCCTTTCAAAAAACATTTTGCTCAAACTTGATCAATATAAAACATGATTTTGTAAAGAGATTTAAGTTGAGTGAAAGACATGACATGAGCTAGTGTGATTCTTATTAATCTTAACATAAGATCTAAGTCCTATAAGTTATACTTGAAGAACCTTGAGACTTAATCTTTGCACAACCATCACTTCTCTTGTTTGTTATCATCAAAACTATTGCCATTGCCAATGTTAATCATAATATTTACAAAAACATGTCATCACAATCATTCCAGCTGTCTCGGGGGAAAATCATTTCAATCATTAGTATATAACCATTTGAAAGGTGGCTAAAGCCAAATCAAGTCCTTTCTCTTCCCAAAATAGAGATTCATTTTATATCTCTTATCAAATTCAATTGAATAATCAAATCAAGAATCAAATCTTTTCGAAATATCAAAATCATATCAAGAAATCCATTCATGATAGACTTATGCATTAGCTATCTCATAGTGGTCATCCATCAATAATCATCATTTATCAATCATCAATGATCATCATTTGTCATTATCAAATTGGTATGGAGGAAATTTCCATTCATACAATACTGTTTACTTGGCAGTAGTCTACTTTTAGGTTGGTGCACTTCAACCTATTTATAACGATTTTTCTCGTTACATAGAACTACTCTGAGTAACCTAATCAATCCACAACAAATGAGGGAATTATCCATCCTCACGTCAAAGTTATGAGTAGAGATACAATTATTCGTCCTTAACTACTTTGATAGGGAGGGTATCATCCTTCCTCGCACTATCTCTAATTTAGGAATGCCTCAAGTAGAGTGAATTATCTATCCTCAATTACATTTCATCCATGGAGAACTTAGGTAAAGAAGGAGGGAATTATCCATCCTCAACCTCAATTACTCAAGTGGTAATAGAATGTCCATCCTCAACCACCATTTCCAAGTCTCATCTTAGGACCAAGGATATCTTAGATAATGGGTTACTGTTAAAGGAAATCAACAATTATCTTTTGGTTATTCATCTCAACCCTTAATCTCATCATACATGTAACAATACATTTCATCATATCATCTCATGTTACAACATAAGGCATCAGCATTTCATCAACATTTCATAATTATGATTTTCTAAATCCAAGGTAGTCAATTTATCTATAAAATATCCCAACTAATGTTTTAATACACCTTAAGAAGCATATATAAACAAATCCAACAAGTAGAGAATTTCAATTTATCAAAATCAAAATATTGGAAAATTCAGGAGTGGGCAGAGCACATGCTCTATTTTTCTCCTCGCTGGCACTCAAGCACCCCTTCCTAGCGCTCAGGCACCCAACGTGCATCAACATGCATATAAGTTTTTTAGCATCTGGCACTTGGGTGCCCAATACTTGGCGCTCAGGTGCCAGTGCACCAGAATTTCATCCCCTGATTTTCATGTTTCAAACCAATTCCATACTTTCAAATTCTAAATATAATTCAACAACAATATCAAAATATCATAGATATCCATTCATATCACCTCTAAAATGACAATTCAAAAAAAGGTATTTCTCATATTTCTAACATTCAATCACAACAAATAGAAGTTCAAAACCAAATCCAAAACTTCAATCAAAATTCATTGTTCAAGAACAACATTTCATCTTTATCAAACTTTTATTTTCTCAGCTATTTTAAACAAAAATCCAAGTTTATATGAGCTATTTCTTACATTCAGTGTTATAGATTTATGCCCAGACACACCAGATAGTTACCAAAATTAACTGGGTGTCCTATACCAATGTTGTTAGAGATAATGTTACAGGCTAGCCCACTCTCAGTAGCCTTACATACTACATAGTTCTATCCAAGCAAGGTAAATTCTTTCCTTGCGCATAAACTTTAGTAAGGACCTTACAACTTAAGGTAAGATATACTTATCCATAACTTTGGGAATGCATACTCTTTATAATAAGCTATGTATAATGCACAACTTTCACATATCATACAACTACTAAGAGCTTTTTTGGCATTATCACAATGTTATATCATTTAGTCACATAACAACTATACCAGGTCATGCAATATCGTAATATACATTTACTAATACTAAATAAATAATCTCAGCCATACTTCAAGACTCACTTGAGCTATATTGACATATGTTCGCCTTTTTGCTTACCGCAAGTGTACGGGTCGCACAAGTAATAAAATGATAAGAATATGATTGTTCCCACGAGCATAAAGGCTAATCCAATATTAACTATTAACCAAGAGTTTAATTATTTTTATTCAAGCACATTCAAATTGGAAAATAGTTGTGAATTAGTTATGATTTTAAAGACTAAAAAGCATTAAAATGAGAATAAGAAATAGTGATTAGAGAATAGGGAATCCTTCTTCACCAACTATTTCACTTGGCATTTTGCAACCATTTTAAGCAACATGAATGATTTATTTTATTAGCATAAGAAACTAGATTAGCTAAGAGCTTATGTCTAGGTCAATTAATCATATCTCAATTACTTAGCCCACTATGTGTCCATGAGAACTGGACCAAACTCCACTCTTTAAGATTGATTCTTAGACAATTGTTATGCATGACCAAAGGGTATATTTCTATTAAATTAGCTAATTAACTCATCCTTCCATTAGAATGAAATTAAACATGTATCAACCACATTCATGATCTAAAACCTAAATTCCTATGTCTAGTTCAATAGATTTGATCAAATCATATTAAATGTTGGTCAAATATTCAAGAACATTAAGAAAAAGATGGATGAACAAAACTAATCATTATAATTAACTCAAAAGGTTACAAAATCACCAATTTACATAGAAGGATCTAAAGGAATCCCTAAAAACAACTTAGCTAGCCATGAAACACGAAAATCTCATGAAAACATTCATGTTCATGACCTAAAACAAGAGACAATAAAGAGAAAAAAAAAGGAAGACACTATGATTGGAGTCCTTGGATACTTGATCCTCCTTGAAGAATGGTGGCTTCCACTTCAAATCCATTTGATTCCTCTCAAAATGATCAATTTCGAACCTTTGTTGCTCTTTTTCTCTTCACAAAAGCTCTCCTTTGAAAATATATAATGAAACAGTATTTATAGGTGCAACTAGTGGTTATGCACCACTGCATAAGGACATGTGTGTCGCGGCGCATTAGCCTCGGGTTCAAGTGGCATCAGTGCTGGCATCTTGCGCCGCGGCATGCCACATCTTGCGCCATGGCGTGAGATCCTGAATGCTTCTTGGGCCTTCTCTTCCAATATTGGGCCTTGGCTTACTTCAATCTACTTGTTTTGAGCCCATCCTACAATTGAGAATTCACCATGTTAATCACAAGTTCAAATGTACTTAATCCATCAAAGAATCATAAAGATTTTTTCAAAATCATAACGGAAGACATCAACATGAATTTACATGAATATGAGGTTAAAGTCTTCCATTTATGCTTAAGAACAAGGACTAACTAATCTATAAAACATAGATATAGGGTATAAATAACTATATTTTATGGAGCTATAAACATACAAGAAACACATGTACGTAACCTCTAACATACATAAGCATTGTCTTATATCATACAGATTCCCAATGAGGATTTTGATCACAAGGAGTAATTGAATACTCAAATCACATTAGCCCTAGGTTAATTATGCTTTTAATTAACCTCTTAAGACAGGTTATCACTTGTGTATGTCATTTATTTAATCTAGCCTAGGTTAGGTTAACTGCGACTCTCGGGTACAGCTAGGGTCATCTTGGCTCGAGGTAGATCTAAGTCGAGGTCCACTTGGCCTTGGCCTTGACCCTATTAACTTAACTTTATTCAAGTGTTGGCTATGGTAGTCCTAACTTTATTCAAGTGTTGGCTATGGTGGTCCTAACCACTTTGCACCAATGTGGGTGGCCACCCTTAGTGGTGGCCTCCACCTTATCCATATTTTTTTCTAGAAATGTCCAAAATGGAGAGCAAGGAGTGGTGGTTCTTGTTGTGTCCCCTTGGTGGCACTACCACTGCTCCTTCACCTCAACTTCGGCCACTATGAGTGGCAGCCACAATAGCCCAAACAACCACAAACAACCTTCCCTCATTAAGGAGTCCATCACCTCTTTTATTAGTGGTGGCCACCATCACCCATAACCTATCTTCATCGCCACCATGAGGTGGCGATTCCCACCTTTCTCTAACCATAATCAACCTAAAACAATTATCTTATACAACCCAATCACCTCAAAATCATATTCTCCAAGGGTGGTGGCCATCGTGGCCACCACTATCATCACAAGCCTACTTCACTACCACAACAATGCATTAGTTTTCTCCCTCCTTAGGCCTTACCAGGGCCAAATAGTCTTCCCTTATCTTCAAAGGACCTCCATCATGGTCCTTGGGAGCTTCCTCAAGCTTTCTTGGCCATCTATGGCTACGAGGAACACCTATAAGGTCACAGCTTGTTACGGCTATTCCTGGCCAACCATGGCCACTATGAAATCCCACAAGCTTGCTTAACAGAAATCCTTACCCAAATAACAACCCAGAGCAAGAATTAATGGTAGAAAAGAAGAGGAAAGCATCAAAGCTTCTACCTATCATTGGTATTGCTCGTGACTTAGACGAAGGGGAAGAATTCGGTGAAGTAAGCTCAAACAGTGGTGGGGAACAGTGGTGTAGCTCTGTCTTCGGTGTTGGATCACGCATGTAGCAACAAGGAACTTGGTTAGGTAACTTTCTTTTACTAAGTCCTCGGTTTCTTTTTCTAGCTGAAGGAGGAAGATGAAGAAATGGTGAGGAAGGGGTTGTTTGTTGCTTTTTAAGCAAAAACTGCGACCCTTAAGCAATTTGAAGATGGTAGCCATGGTAGGTTATCTTGATAGCTTAGGAGCTAAGTTATCGAGGTAGGGTGCATTCGAGAGCCTTTTGGGTTACGTCGAGTTCGAAAATGGTTCCCAGAAAGTGTGTATCTGCTTTTGGATTTCCTAATTTTGAACTCAAGGGCTTCCTGGATCTAGTAGGAACTCCTAACAGTCCCATACAGAACCTCTGACCTTTATACGTTAACCCTAACTGCTAAAACTGAGTTTACGTATATTTAATAACTCATTATTTCACTTAGTCATATTTATTCAAATTTTAATTCACTCAATATAATTAATATAACCTTAAAATTATTTGGACCAATAAAGTTTGAGCTTAGTGGGTTACTTTTTGGTGCATAAAATTTAATTGGTCTTAACATTCATCATTGATCAATTTTAATAATATAATTATATCGAATTTAATCCCTATTTGATATAATTTAATTATTAATCATCATATTTAATTCTTAAACTAACTTAATTTGTTAATTTAATTATATTCTTAACTAATTAGTTTAATTACTAATTAATATTTATTTACCTTAATTTATATTTACTAATATTCATAAAAATATAAACTAAGCACTAATAATTACAAATAATGATATTTATAATTATTTTAGCTAAATTCCTATTTATTCATAACTATCACATATTTTAAAGAATTATTTTATTTATTTTTATAAGATAACTTGTTTGCTAAGTTATCTTCCTACATGCATAAATAAGGCAAACACCTAAGCAGAAACATAGCAATAACTACCTAGCAGCTCATACAAGCAAGCAAGAAGGCTGGATGTTACAGAAGGAGTCATGGTCGAATCATGATAGCCTATTCATTTCATTCTCTAGTGAAAATTTTCAAAGGGTTGATAGAAATTAGGATGATTAGATGTTGATATCTATTGTGATTTGAAATTTTATGGTATGAAGAGTTTTAGTTTATCAGGGGAGCTCTGCTGATATATTATATTATAATGTTTTCAGAAAGCTCGGGCTATCATAGAATAAGTTGAAACCTTACATAGGAGGGTTGTTTGGATTCTCAAGAGAAAGGGTAAAGGTTAAAGGTTACATTGAGCTAAGCACGACCTTTGGTAACATGAACATGATCGCTAGTAAACCGTCTGCCTTCAAAACCATTGACAATCAATTTTTGGTTGTTGATTGCCATACTCCTTATAATGCAATCTTGGGACAATCCTCACTTAATGCTTTGGGAGTAGTGGTCTCCACACCACATTTAGCGATAATATTCCCAATATCAAATAATACAATCGGAGTTGTTCATGCTAATCAAATTAAAGTCAGAGAATGTTATAATGAATACTTAAGGTTGGGGAAGAGAAGAAGCCAGTTTGACAATTTGAAAAGAGACATAGGGTGAACTTTACATAATTGGATTCCATAGGAGACTTCATAGAAATGAGGCATGGACCTAATGGTGAACTGATAGATTTTCAATTAGGAAAAACTAATCAGCAGTGTATGAAGATCAAGAGAAACCTGCCTAAAGAAGAAGTTCAAAGTTTGAATTGCTCATTGCAAATGGGAACTTGTTTGTTTGGAACTCAACAAACATGCCTGGAACTGATTTGGAAGTCATATTGCACAAATCAATAGTAAATCCTAACATGAAGCTAGTCACTCAAAAGAAAAGGAAGATCAGTACTGAAAGGTAAAAGGCAGTCATGAAGAAACACATAAACTAATGAAAGTCAATTTTATAAGGAAAATATTATATACAACTTATTTATCAAACTTGGTTATCATTAAATTATCAAATGCAAAATGGAGGATGTGCACTAATTTCATTAATTTTAACAAAGCATGCCCGAAGGATTCATACCCTTTCTTGAGCATCGATAGGTTGGTTGATGATGTGTCAAGATATAAGTAGTTTAGCTTCATAGATGCTTATTCAGGTTACAATCAGATCCACTTACATCCAGATGATGAGGATAAGACAAATTTTATCACCAAGAAAACAAATTTTTGCTACAAAATGAGGTTATTCGAGTGTTACCCAAGTGGCTTCAGTACTTAAGAGGGGGGTGAATTGAGTAATTAAAGATTATTTTTTGTAAACTTTTATAAAAGCAAATTTCTTCGAAGCTATATGTTAAAAAGGATATGAAAATAAAGAAAATAATTGAAAGCCTTAAGTGCAACAATTTAACAGATAGGCAATGATAAATAAATTGTAGAAACATAAAGAGATAAAGATGAGAAAAGCAGGCACGATATTTATCTTGGTTCGACTACCAACTACTTGTGGCCTACGTCCAGTCCTTGAAACACAGTTCGAGATTTTTCACTATTCAATACAAGCTTAAAATAGGTGTTTGCAACCTTTACACAACAGGGATACCTCATCCTATTCACTAGAAGGATACCTCACCCCCTTTGAAGGATACCTCACCTTCTTTACAACAAGGGATACCTCCCCTTTTTATTGAGGGATACCTCACCCTCACAATTTCACTAAAGGATACCTTACTCTTTTACAAAGAACCAGAATATAGATGAAAAAAAACTCTCACACAGAGAAAATATTACAAATTGAAGCACTAGGAAGCTCTCTTAGGATATCTCAAAGTTTTGGCGAAAAGAGCACAAGAAATAGTAAAAAATATGAAATACGAATCAAAGCATGAAAGAATTATTTTAGATAGTTGAATGTGTATAAAAGATGACCCAAAAACATGTATTTATAGTGTGAAAAGGATTTTCAGGAATCAAAAATCTTCTTATCAACCCACATATCCTTATTCGTCCTAACCTAGGAGATGATTTTTTCCTTTATCTATTTGTAACATCTAAGGCAATTAGTTTTGCTTTAGTCAAGGAGGAAGGAAAAGAGCAAAAACCAATCCATTTTGTAAGTAGAGTCTTGCATGAAGTGGAAACTAGATATCATAAGATTGAGAAGGTCGCTTTGTGCTTGGTGGATTCAACAAGGCGGCTAAGACCTTACTTTCAAATTCATAAAATAATAGTTTGTACTAATCAACCGATCAAGCAACTTTAAAGGAAGCCAAAGCTAGCATGAAGAATGATCTCTTGGTCAGTAAAGCTATCTGAATTTGATATTCAATTCCAACCACGAGGGTCAGTCCGATCCCAAGTTTTGGATTATCTTATAGTTGAGTTTTATAGGGAATATCAACAAATAGGGCAAAGAGATGATCGATGGATTCTTTATGTGGATGGAGCTTTAAATGTGAAGGGAAGTGGAGCTAGTATAATTTTCGAAGGACTAGGAGATTTGGTGGTAGAGCAATCAATAAGGTTCAACTTCAAAACAAATAATAATCAAGCAGAATATGGGGCATTAATTGTCAAGATGAACTTAGCTAAAGAGATGGGTGCTTGAATTTTAACTACTAGAAGTGATTCCCAATTAGTCACTAATCAGATCAATGGAGAGTTTCAGATTCGTGATCCATAACTAATAAGATACTTAGACAAAATGAGAAATTTGGCTGAAAATTTTGAGACATTCCAAGTTAAACATATATCTCAGAATTAGAATGCTCGTGTAGGCCTATTAGCCAAACTTGCTAGTACCAAGGGAGCAGGAAATGATAGGATAGTAATTCATGAGACACTTGAAGAACTGAGCATTAAAGAAGTTGAAGTAATGATGATCGAAGTAAGTGCAGATTCATGGATGAAACCAATATTAGATGCTCTTTAGCTTGGAAAATTCCCTGATGATCCAAAAGAAACTATGATGCTTAGAAGAACAATCACCTTTTATGTGTTAAACAATGATCAACTTTATAGAAAGGGGGTTCTCCACTCCTTTGTTGAAGTGTTTAGGTGAAGATCAAGTAGATTATGTTATAAGACAAATCCATGGAGAAATTTGTGGACATCATTTAGGTAGATGATCCTTAGTAGCAAAAGTAGCTAGAGCAGGCTATTATTGACTAAAAATGCGACAGGACTACATTAAATATGTTAAAAAATATGACAAGTGTAAAAATTTTTCTAATCTACATCTAGCACCACTTGAGGAGCTTCGTTTTGTGGTTGAAACTTGGCCATTCTGTGAATGGGGGATGGATCTCTTAGGTCCATTTCCAATTGCTCTAAGACAAATGAAATATTTGTTAGTAGCAATTGATTATTTTACAAAGTTGATCAAGGCTGAGCCATTTGCAAGAATCACAATAGAAAAGATTGAAAATTTTACTTGGAAAATGATCATGTGCAGGTTTGGTCTCCTTTTTGCTATTCTATTGAAAATGGAACATAATTCATTGATTGAAAGTTCAAAGCTTTATGTCAAAGGCTCGAAATCAAACAATGCTTTGTGTCGATGGAACATCTGTAAGAGAATGAGCAAGTAGAGTTAGCTAATAAGATCATCTTGAAAGGCTTAAAGAAAAGATTGGATCAAGATGAGGGTGCATGAGTGGAAGAGCTTGATGAACCTGCATAAATTCATATTTTTACGGTTTATTATTTTAGGTTTTTCATTCTTTTTAATCTGTTTAATTGAGTTTTGTCCTTAAGTTTATTATGTTTTTATTATTTTAAATTGTATCTCTTATTTTGTATTTTCTTATGTTTTTATAGGAATTGCATAGGGATGAAGATTGGATTTGATTTCATGGAAGAATGGTTGGAAATGCCATGAGGAAAGCTTTCTGGACACCTAGCACTCAAGCACTCAAAGGTTAGCGCTCAAGCGCTGGCTAGGCAGAACGAGGAGTCTCTTAGCTAACCCAATGCTCAAGCATTAGGAGTTCAGCACTCAAATGTTGAACTGGCAAATCCAAGCGCTTAAGCGCTAGGAAGCCAGCACTCAAGCACATGCATCAAGGCACAAAATTGCTCTCTGGTGAGCCAATGCTCAAGCGTTGTACGCGAAACAGCTGGGGCTTTGAAGTTTATAAATAGAAACTTAAGGGAAGTTTAGAAAGGAGCAAACACTAAATTTCTGATTTTACGGGAAGCTCAGGGGCTACTCAGGAGGAGACTCCAAGCACCCCTTGTTGGTGTATGCCCTAGTGGCCAATACATTTTGTTTATATTTACATACATTATATTATGCTATTTTTGATATATAAGGCATTTCATTTATTGTGTTCTTTTTGTTAGACATAATAAAGTCCTTAGAATAGTAAGTTTGATACCACAGGACATCAAGTGGATGACTTGATCGTGAGATTCTATTGGATAAAATACTATTCTTAAATGTCCCTAGTCAAGTATTATTATTAATTGGGACAACAATAATGCATTGAGACTAGTATGTGCGTAGACTGATGACCACATCTCACGGGTCATGGATATGAGATATCAAGTCTACATATAGATACATATTAGAGTAATGATGTATTAGATAGACCCGCCATGAGAATGCTACGTGGTTCATTACGTGAGTGTCATAAGCGATTCTCATAGTGATAATGGTGTATGTGGTCCTTTAACCTGAAATCACTACGATTCCTACATGAGGAGTTATGTGTTTTAATGCCATCAAATATCATCTGTAACAAGATGATTATAAAGTTGGTTATTAGACATACTGCGATACATGTGGAGGGATGTGAGTGACTTAGATGGGATTTGTCCCTTCTACATAACAGGAGTGATATCTTCGGGCCCCCTGATTGAGTGAGACTACGAAATGCATGGCCATGCTCAAATGAGTCAATATGAGATATTGATCTCATTTGTTATTACTATGTCTACTCGGGAATCAGGAAACTGAAGATTGAACTAAACAAGGGTGACACGTTCCATGCCTTGTGTTCAATCTGGATATCTAGACAAAGGGACTAAACTACACGGAAACATTAGTCACGGATAGGTTATGTCAAATCACTGACATTCTTATTACTTGGGTAGCAGTGATGTGTTACTAGATACCGCTCACTGTTTGTAATATTAAAATGAGATTTTAATGTTACTACCAACATCATGAGAACCTGCAGGGTCGCACACTTAGAACAGACTAAATTGGAGTAATAAGGATCCAAGTTGGACTCGGATTCAATTGTAGGCCTAACTCATGACAGATGGGTTTAGGGTTGCATAGCTTACCTTGCTACTGCTCACACTCACTTAAGGCAGCTACTATTATAAATAGTACTGCTAAGGGGGCTACTACACACGTTACATCACAACCCTAGCCGCACCTAAAAAAGTGAGTGAGAGATAGTGAAAGGTTCTTCTATTCTATTCGCAGCTAGCACCGCGAAACAAAGGCGTGACTCCCTTTTGCAAGTCTGTTCATATGAATACTGCAAAAACATTATCGCTATTACGGTATTGGTGATTCACCTCACTTGTGTTTATCGCGCTTCAAGAGGTAAACTTTTAAAACTCGGATTATGGACTTTTCGCATGGATCGTGTGAGGGAATTCTTTTATTCCGCTGCGAGATATTTTGATCCGCAATTCCCAACACCCCTTTAGAAAATCTTCAATGGAGTTTGTCATTTTTCTTTCTTTTTTATTGTTCTTTCTCTATGTATAACTAATTTTCCTTTGTTAGGGGATGATGGATCTTGATACTTGGATGATGTAATTTCTTTTATGAGTTTAATTCATATTTATATTCAATGATTTATGTGTTTATCTCTAACCTTAATGCTTTTTAAACCTGATCAATTTGTAAATGAATTGTTGGGCTGATGTATGATTTGGGAAAAATTGCATGAGCCTAGATCTGTGATAAACACCATAATTTCTGCAATCGCTAGGGATAGACGTTGTGAATTATGTGTAATTCCCTTGTTCTAGATAATGCCTTTCTATTTTGGAATTAGACTAAGGGATTAGTTAATTCTAAATAAAGTAAGAGAATTAGTAATCTAAGATATTAATTAATTTTGAGAATTGATCATAAATCATTTATGTAAAACATAATTAAACCATTATTTGAATTTACATCTAAAGAGTTCAAGTAAAGTCTGAACCCTAACATTTTCTTATTATTGTTTTTCAACTCTTGTTAAATTTTTTAGATTTACTTTGTTTAATTTTAAATTATTTTCTTTAATTATGTTTTTATTTTGGTTTTATCAACTCTCATCATTTGGATAGCTCAGATAGTGTTAATTTAATGAACTTGGTAATTGACAATATAATCCTCGTGGGACGATACTCTACTCACTACTTTATTACTTGATGTGATTCGGTGCACTTGCCGATTTCACTTACGTCAAGTTTTTGATGCCGTTACCGGGGATTATTAATTGTCAATATTATGTAGTAATTAAAAAAGCACTAATTTGGGCATTTATTTTAGTTTGTTTAATTTTATTTCAATTAATTTTCTTATTTATTTCTTTATATTCAATTTTTGTTTTCTTGGTTTATTTCTATTCATTTTTACTTTTAGTTGTATTTTCTTCTCTTTGCTTCACTTTGGTTTGCTTGTTTGTTATTTATGTAAGATAATTTAGATTCAGAAATATTAATTTTTGATCCAGAAATAACAAGAACAGAAAGAGCAATTAGAAAAGCAATCAAAGAAGGAAAGAAATTTAAGAAAAAAATATGACTGAAAATGTTGATGCACTGAGAAGGCGCACTATGACTGACTATGTCACTCCATCCTCTGAAAGTGTCACAACCAGTATTGTACAACTGGCTATCCAAGCAAACAATTTTGAAATTAAACTAGCTCTTCTACAGCTGGTGCAACAGAATCAGTTTGGTGGAGGTCAGTTAGAAGATCCTAATCTGCATATTGCCAAATTCTTGCAGCTCTATGATACTATCAAGTATAATGGGGCCAATGATGATGCCATACGGTTACAACTTTTTCTATTTTCATTGAGAGATAAAGCCAAGAGCTACCTACAAGCCCAACTTCAAGGAAGCATTTCTACTTGGGATGATCTGGTTAGTAAGTTCCTCACTCGGTATTTTCCTCCATCAATGTTTGTGAAGATAAGGAGTGAGATTGCTTGCTTTACTCAAAGTTAGGGAGAATCTCTCTATAAAACATAGGAGAGATTGAAAAAGCTTTTGAGAAAATGTCCTCATCATGCTTTCGAAGTTTGGCAGCAAGTGCAAATCTTTTATAATGGTTTGAATCATTCCACAAGACCTATGGTGGATGCATCAGCTGGTGGATCTATAAACACAAAGACCCTAGAGGAGGCCCAAGCATTACTTGAGATAATGGGCACAGATGAGTACCAGGTTCCTAATGGAAGATCTACAGTTAAACAAGGAGTGTTGGAGCTTGGTGTTGTTGATACTATACTTACACAAAATCAAACCATGATGCAACATATTGTCAACCTTGCTAAGCAAATTAGTAATTTGTAGGTAAATGCAGTTAATCATCAAAGTCTGACTTGCGATTTTTGTGGAGGCAACCATGTCAATGGTCAATATGAGGTAGGGAATTCAGGTGTCAACATCCTAGAGTAGGTAAACTACATGGGAAATCCTTCAATGCCAGAGGATAATCCTTACTCTAATACTTACAATCCAGGCTGGAGGAATCATCTAAATTTTTCTTGGAAGAATCAAGCTATTCCATTAAATCCTCAGCCCAAACAGAAGTCTCCTCTTGAGGTTGCAACGGAGAAACTTTCCCTACAAACCTCAATTTTTGTACAACAGACTACAACCTTCATGGAAGAATCAAGAAACAATCATAAGAACCATGAATTTGCTATTAGAAGCCTTGAGAATTAAGTGGGGCAGTTAGCAAAACATCTTCAAGAAAGACCTTCAGGTAGTTTACCTAGTGATACTTTGGTAAACCCCAAGGAACAATGCAAGGCAATCACCCTAAGAAGTAGGAAGACTGTAGAAGAAGACAAGAAAGAAACCTCTAGTTCTTCAGGTAATCAGAGTGGAAGCAACCATGTTTCAATTGAAGAGGTCTTGTCTCAGGATGATAATAAAAAGGCTAAAGTAAAAGAAGAACAACCAAGAGTGTCGAGAAAAAAGAAAGATATAGAGTTGAAGAACATAATTGATCATTCACTATATGCCAGACTTCCATACCCTTATAGATTAAAGAAGGAGAATCAAGAAAGACAGTCTCCAAATTCTTAGAAGTCTTCAAGAAGTTACAAATAAATATTCCTTTCGCTGAAGCACTTGAGCAGATGCCCTCATATGCTAAATTCATGAAGGAGGTGCTTTCAAAGAAAAGGAAGCTAAAAGAGGATGAGACAGTGATGCTCACTGAGGAGTGTAGTGCGATAATTCAGAGGAAACTGCCTCCTAAATTGAAAGATCCAGGTAGTTTTACCATTCCTTGCACCATCGATAAACTCACCATTGGAAAAGCTCTTTGTGATCTTGGAGCCAGTATTAATCTCATGTCTATTTCCATCATGCACAAGCTGGGAATTGAATCAGTGAAGCCAACAATGATCTCACTTCAACTAGCAAATTGATCTATTAAGCATCTGTATGGTATAGTTGATGATGTGCTAGTTAAAATGGATAAATTCATCTTTCTAGCTGATTTTGTAGTCCTCGATATGGAAGAAGATGCAGACATCCCTTTCATTTTAGGCAGACCCTTTTTAGCAACTGGGAGAGCATTGATTGATGTACAACAAGGAGAGTTTGTGTTAAGAGTACAGGATGAGAATATCACATTTAGTATCTTTGATGCAATGAAACATCCTGTAGAGGAAGAACAATGCCTTAAAGTGGACATAGTTGAGTCATTGGTTAAAAAAACATTTAAGCAGAGTATTCTTATGTCTCCACTTGAATCAGTGTTAGTAAATTCTAAAGTTTTAGTAGACGATGATATAGAGATAACACCAGAAATATCTCATTGCATAGCTAATTTAGAAGCTCAGCTAATCGTATCTTGTTCTGACCTCCAGAAAGAAGAGCTGAAGAATGAAATTAAAAATAAGCAGGAGCCACCCAAGACAGAACTAAAACAGCT
The DNA here is from genome assembly GCA_029884605.1 of Ormosia emarginata. Lineage (NCBI taxonomy): Eukaryota > Viridiplantae > Streptophyta > Magnoliopsida > Fabales > Fabaceae > Ormosia > Ormosia emarginata. Next base: position 10,761,004 of record JAQQTP010000074.1, read on the forward strand.
TCCGTCTAATCTCAAATATACGTTTCTTGGTGAAAACAATACTTTTCTTGTGATTGTAAATGCAGAACTCAATTCTGGAAAAGAAGAGAAGCTCTAAAGAGTTTTGAGACAACATAAGTTAGCTATTGGTTGGACCATTGATGATCTTAAAGGCATCAGTTCTACAATTTGCATGCACAAGATCTTAATGGAGGTTGACTACAAGCTAGTTATGCAACCACAGAGGAGACTAAATCCCAACATGAAGGAAGTGGTAAGGAAGGAAGTAATGAAGCTTTATAATACATGTATCATTTATCCTATATCAGATAGCTCATGGGTCAATTTGGTTAAAGTTGTTCCAAAGAAAGGAGGGATGACAGTGATAGTCAATGAGAAGAATGAACTCATCCCCACAAGGACAGTCACTGGCTGGAGAATGTGCATTAACTATAGGAAGCTTAACAGCATAACACGGAAAAATCATTTTCCCCTCCCATTTATTGATCAGATGGTAGAGAGACTAGTGGGTCACACCTATTATTGCTTTCTAGATGATTATTCTGGCTACAATCAAATTTTGGTGGCACCTGAGGATCAAGAGAAGACAACTTTTACTTGTCTATACAGAATCTTTACATACAGGAGGATGCCTTTTAGATTATGCAATGCTCCTGCAACCTTTCAGAGGTGTATGTTTTCCATTTTTTCTGATATGATTGAAAAGTTTATTGAGATTTTTATGGATGATTTTTTTGTTTTTGATCCTTCTTTTGATACTTGTCTTTCTAACCTTTCTTTGGTTTTGAAAAGATACCAGGAAACTAACTTAGTTTTAAATTGGGAGAAATGTTATTTTATGGTGCAAGAAGGCATTGTCTTAGGTCTTCGTATTTCTTCAAGGGATATTGAGATTGATCAAGCAAAGGTTGAGGTTATTGAGAAATTACTCCCTCCCATTAATGTCAAGGGAGTAAGAAGTTTCCTTGGGCATACTAGTTTCTACAGGAGATTCATAAAAGACTTCTCCAAGATTACTAAGCCTTTGTGCAAGTTACTTTTAAAAGATGCATCATTTGTCTTTACTGATGATTGTTTATGTGCATTTAATCTTTTGAAAAGTAAACTTATTTATGCTCCTTTAATTTCTGCTCCTAATTGGAATTCGTCATTTGAATTAATGTGTGATACAAGTGATTTTGCTGTGGGTGCTGTTTTAGGACAGAGAAAAGATAAAACTTTGCATGTCATTTATTATGCTAGTAGAGTTTTGAATGAGGCATAGCTAAATTATGCCACCACAGAAAAAGAATTACTTACAGTAGTCTTTGCATTCGATAAATTTCGTTCTTATTTGGTTAGGTCAAAGGTTATTGTTTATACAGACCATGCAACTTTAAAATATCTCTTGACTAAACAAGATGCAAAACCTAGACTTATTAAGTGGATTTTACTTCTACAGGAGTTTGATTTAGAAATTCGAGATAAGAAAGGAACAGAGAATGTGGTGGCTGACCACTTGTCAAGGATCAATCATGAAGGAGAGTCAGAAGAACATGTTTCTATTAAGGAAGAGTTCCCAGATGAACAGCTTTTTGTTGTGCAAATATCTCCTTGGTTTGCAGATTTTGAGAATCACAAGGCAACTGGAATAATTCCATCAGATTTCTCTTGGCAACAGCAAAAAAAGTTTTTACATGATGCTAGGTATTATGTTTGGGATGAACCTTTCCTATTTTAAATTTGTGTTGATGGTATTTTGAGAAGGTGTATACCTAAGGAAGAAGTGCCAAACATTTTGTGGCACTACCATAGTTTTGATTATGGAGGTCACTTTGGAGGTAATAGAATTGCAGCAAAGGTATTACAGTCTGGTTTCTATTGGCCTACCTTGTTTAAATATGCTAATAAGTTTGTTGAAAGCTATGATAGGTGCCAACAAGTTAGTGGAATTTCCAAAAAACACGAGATGCCTCTTAACAATATTTTGGAAGAGAAACTGTTTGATGTTTGGGGCATTGATTTCATAGGTCCTTTCCCTTCTTCATTTTCTAATCAATTCATTTTAGTGGCTGTTGATTATGTTTCAAAATGGGTGGAGGCCATTGCCACACAAACTAATGATGCTAAGGTGGTTGTCAGGTTTCTTAAAAAGAACATTTTCACTAGATTTGGCATCCTTTGGGCAATAATTAGTGATGGTGGTAAGCACTTTTCTAACAAGCAGTTTGAGGCTATTTTGAGCAAATTTAGTGTTAAACATAAGATAGTCACTCCCTATCACCCCAGTGAAGTGGTCAAGTAGAGGTTTCTAACAGGGAATTGAAAAGCATCTTAGAAAAAAACTGTTAATACTTCTAGGAAAGATTGGTAACTAAAGTTAGATGATGCATTATGGGCATACAGGACGGCATTTAAAACTCCCATTAGTATGTCCCCATATAGGCTAGTATTTGAAAAATCATGTCATCTCCCTGTGGAACTTGAACATAAAGCTTTTTGGGCAATTAAATTTCTGAATTTTGATATGAAGTCTGCAGGAGAAAAAAGGTTGTTACAGATGAATGAGGTAGACGAGTTTCGAAATGAAACTTATGACAATGCTCGTCTATATAAGGAGCGAACAAAGATTTGACATGATAAAAAGATTACTTGGAGACAATTTGAACCAGGTCAACAAGTTTTATTGTTTAACTCAAGATTAAAATTGTTTCCAGGTAAACTGAAATCCAAGTGGTCAGGCCCTTTCCAAGTCAAAGAAGTTTCTCCTTTTGGAGCAATTGAAATCATAGAACCCCATTCAGGAAGGAGTTTTAAAGTCAATGGTCATAGGCTTAAGCACTATTGGGGAACTGAATTTGATTGGCAGAAATTTTCTCAAGCACTCAGTCAGCCTGATTGAGAACAGGCAATGTCGAGCTAACAATGTTAAACAAGTGCTTTTTGGGAGGCAACCTAATTTTTTTTTCTTTTCCTTTATTTTTACTGTTAATGGAATTTCTGCAGCTTAAATGGGCTCATGAACTTCTTAAATGCTGTAAAGAAGTTTCTCTGGGGATGATTTTTGTAAACCGAGAAGAAAAAAATTTAATTCATTACGAATGGGCTGAGTAAGGAGTCATTTGATAAAATCTTTTTGACTCTTGACATGCATTCTTATGAAGTTGTGCATCATGAACTTCTTAATTTGTAGAATCTCTTCAAGGATGATTTTGGCCCATATTGTTAAACAAGTGTTTTTTTTTAGACAACCCAAAAATTATTTCCTTTTTCTTTATTGCTTTGTTTTAGTAGTTTTTAGTATTCTTTTTTCTTTTTTCTTCTATTTTTAGTTTTATTTATGATTAAAAAGAAATTGAAAATGAGGCCAGTGCTTAAGCGTTGGTTTCATAGCGCTTAAGCGCTATAAGTGCTCAGGCGCTAACAACTTAGCGCTCAGGCGCGCACACATACAGGAATTTTTCTACTAGTGCTCAAGCGCTGGCAACCCCTCGCTCACGTGCTACTAGTGCTCCAGTGCTGGTTACTCAGTGCTCAAGTGCACAAATGGTAGAGAGCCATTTTAAGCTCACGTTTCAGCACTCGAGCGCTGAAACGTTCCTCTTCTCTCAATTTCTTAGATTTTCCTCTCAAATCCTCTCAAAATCACTCATCCAAGGCACTTTGCTTGCCATTTTCTCTTCATCTAGCATCACTACATCTTCATTTTGCGGAATTGCTTGCATAAAAAAGTAGAATCTCCCAATTTTCGAAAGCCCTAGGTGCGTGGGGTGTTCTCACCATGACCCACCTCAAACTAACACGAGTTTTTCTCCTCCTCTTGCTTTGATTTCTTAACTATCTCTAGGCTTAAAGAAGTTGTATACTTAATTATCCTTAATCCCAATTTAGTGTTCTATTTGGTCAATTTGATGAATTCTATATATTATGCAGTCCTATACCGCACGGTCTTTGAATCCCTCTCATTTCGGTGCGTATTCGGTTCATTCATGGGACCCTTCACCTACGGTTTGCTTCTCATGCACCCCAAGCGTCCACTGACCCACCTATTTTTTCTCCTACCCTGCATCAACCCCAGAAGGTTCTTGATTTGGGAATATTGGGAATTTTTGAATACGGTGAATTTGGGTTCTTGATTTGAGAATTTTGGGAATTTCTGAATAATGGTGGAATTGGGTTGATTTATTGTTGGTTTTGGATTTAAATGTTGCAAATTGATTGTTTGGAAATGACTGGAAACTGTAGATGCTTGAATTACTGTGCATTTTAAGGATGCACATTGATTTATTACTGTGCATATTTGATTCTGTTAATATTTTAGTGTTGCTTGGCCATGTGTTGATTTAATTGGGTTACACAATACTTGATTGTTGCGAGGTTGATTACTTAGTGCATTTAGAAGTATAATTGTTGTGAGGTTGATTGCTATTGGTTTTGAATTCTACATGCCATTGAGATTTTAGTGAATTAAGCCATTTTATTAATTCTGATTATTGAGGGGCAAATGCATTGATTTTGGTTCTTGAGATTACTTTCTGATATTGGGCAAGCATTGGTTGGATTATCTCCTCTAGTTACTTTGATTTATGAGTTTTTAATGAAGGATACTCATATGTTTCCTTTTATTTTTTCAGGATAGTCATCATGCCTCCAAAGAAAAGAAGCAGAGTTCCTTCTAGTGAAGGATCTAGTTCTTCGTCATTTGATGCAACTCGGTTCTACTCTGAGATGCATGAGAAATGTTTTAAAAATGCCTTACTTAAAAGGAATTTTGTTCAGGAACGAGGATTTGTATTAGAAGAAGGCAAATATCCAAAAATATGTTCTTAGTTGGTGCAGAGAGGCTGGGGCAAATTGTGCCAGATCACTGACCCAGGTCACAAATGTTGGTCCATGAATTTTACGCCAACGCTTTCACTATCCCTAATGAAGGAACCAGATTTCAAACTGTGGTACGAAGGACCCAGATCCAATTTAACAAGGACGTGTTGAATGACTACTTTAGCTTGGAGTATGACCTACCAGGTGAATGTGGCTATCATTACATGCTGAAGAGGCACCTGGAAGCAGATCTTATGCTCCGCACACTGTGCAAGGAAGGAGCACAATGGGAGTTGGATACGAAAAACCAACCCAAGTTTTTGAAGAAAGCTGACTTTAAACCAATTCCACGAGTTTGGTGCACATTTGTCCAATCTAACATCCCGCCCTACTCCATCACGTCTGAAATATCGGTTAAGAGGGCACTGCTTATATGTGCCACTGTGACTGGTGAACCTGTGGATATAGGGAGAGTCATAGCCTTCAACAAGCGGATGACGACTCAAGAAACTTCTGGAAGCCTTCTATACCCGTTGCTCATTTGCCAACTATGTTCTGACAAGGGTATTACACTCTCTGATGATCAAGTAATTCAACCTTCACCTCCGCTCACAGCAACAATTATTGTGAGGTATTTTGAAGAAGATCAAGCAGCTCTAACAGCCCTAGTACCTCAAGCTCCAGCACCATCAGACCCAACGGTAAGACCACCTCGTAGGGTGTTTACCCTGGAGCAAAGAATGGATAAGTTAGAGTGTGTGCAGCACTAGAACCAGAGGAAATTCAACTACACTATCCAGCTGTTGCGCAGCAAAGCAAATCACTTGAACCTAGACACTGCACCTCTAGGCCCTATGACTGATGAGGAGATCATAGCCAACATTAACTTCAGTAAGGAAGATTTAGAGGAGGAGGAGGATGATGATGAAGAGCTTGATTGATCTCTTGCCAAAACAATGAGCTTTCTTTACCCTCTCTTTTATTATTTTGTCCTTATGATCTTGATTGATTTTTGAATTTGTTTTTGGACTAAACAGTGAGGCCATTGTCCTGATTTCTGAGTTTGGGGGAGGGTAACTTTGTTATTTTTGTTTGCTTTTTGTTTTGAGTCAAATTTTCTTTAATTTTTTTCTTTGTACTTTTGTTTTGTGGCTTGCCGGTATCCTTGAATTGAGTATCTGATGATTGATTAAACTGTGAATTAATTTCTTTTTAGGATATTACATGAGAATCCAAGAATTATTTTGATCTCTATTGCTTTGATTATGCATGATTGTACTTCCCATCTTTATGATTGCAAAGACCTTGGAAATATGATTGCTTGTCAAACTTAGAGAATGCTTATAGGATTGCAATTTTATGGATGACTTGTTTCTAGAAGTTGTTAGAATCTCTCTTGAGGTGAAATCAGAAATGATGCATGACAAGGGAAATGATAAGGGTCTTCTTTGGATCGTTTGAGCCTTTCAAGCTAACCTGTTAATACAAGTGTATCCCTAGGTCCCTTTTTGCAGCCTTGTATATATTTGGCCTTTTTTTCTTTGATTTTACCCATATATTCTTTCATCATACCCATCTGAAAAAAAACCTTTTTTTCACCATTTTATTGAATGCTTGCTTTGTATTGTTTCACTTTTCAAGCCTTAATCCTTTTGTGTACTAGTTATATAAAGAAGCTTGTTCTATAAAAAAAAATGAAAAATTCCACCAAAAGTGTATCAAAGAAGTAAGTTTGGTGGTGGATGTTATGAAAAAAAAAGAGGGAATTCTGCAAGTCAAATTTTTGAATAGTGATCCATTGTGCACTTATTTAAAATTTTGAGGCTTGAATTGTGGAATATGCATAGCATGTATTTCAATCTTTATTTTATTTCTCTTATCATTTTTCTTTTTAAATCCATACGCATGGCCTGTCATTACAAGCTTATAAAGACCCTAATGATCCCTGGTTCTGTGTTGTTTATATTAGTGGAGAGAGAGAGATGAAAAACAATCTTATGGGTGCAAGTCTGATATATGCTAGCATTTCTATAATCCTATCCGGGTTTGAACTTCTCAGTGAATTGGTCTTTCATTCATATTTTTGGGAAGTCAGTTGTGTATGAGAATTGTATGTGAGAATATTATGATAACTGAATTCTTCATGTGTGATTCCTTGAATTAAGATTTTGGAACAGTTTCTGAGGATATATATGATGTTCATTCTCTGGCAAAGTCTTGGTTTGGTTTGCTTGTTGAGTCAGCTTAAGTGCCTCCCTGAGTTTGGAGCCTTTGTAAGGGGATGTATATAGTTGTCGACCACCAAAAAGATTTTTCTTTTCTCTTTTTCTTTTTACTTGAAGACAAGCAAAAGCTTTAAGTTTGGGGGAGCGATGAATTTGCATAAATTCATATTTTTACAGTTCATTATTTTAGGTTTTTCATTCTTTTTAATCTGTTTAATTGAGTTTTGTCCTTAAGTTTATTATGTTTTTATTATTTTAAATTGTATCTCTTATTTCGTATTTTCTTATTTTTTTTATAAGAATTGTATGGGGATGAAGATTGGATTCGATTTCATGGAAGAATGGTTGGAAATGCTGTGAGGAAAGCTTTCTAGACACCCAACGCTCAAGCACTAGCTAGGTAGAACGAGGCGTCTCTCAGCTAACCCAGCGCTCAAGCGTTAGGGGTTCAATGCTTAAGCACTGAACTGGCAGATCCAAGTGCTCAAGTACTGGGAAGCCAATGCTCAAGCATATGCTTCAAGGCACAAAATTGTTTTCTGGTGAGCCAGCGCTCAAGCGTTGGGAAGCCAGCGCTCAAGCATTGTACACGAAACAACTAGGGTTTGGAAGTTTATAAATAGAAACTTAAGGGAAGTTTAGAAAGGAGCAGACACTAAATTTCTGATTTTATGGGAAGCTCAGGGGCTGCTCAGGAGGAGACTCCAAGCACTCCTTTAGCAAATCTTCAATGGAGTTTGTCATTTTTCTTTCTTTTATTTTGTTCTTTCTCTATGTATAACTAATTTTTCTTTGTTAGAGGATGATGGATCTTGATACTTGGATGATGTAATTTCTTTTATGAGTTTAATTCATGTTTCTATTTTATGATTTATGTGTTTATCTCTATCCTTAATGCTTTTCTAAACCTGATTAATTTGGAAATGAACTGTTGGGCTGATATATGATTTGGGAAAATTTGTATGAACCTAGATCTATAATAAACACCATAATTTCTGCAATCGCTAGGGATAGACGTTGTGAATTATGTGTAATTCCCTTATTCCAGATAATGCCTTTCTATTTTGGAATTAGACTAAGGGATTAGTTAATTATAAAATAACATAAAAGAATTAGTAATCCAAGGGATTGGATATTAATTAATTTTGGAAATTGACCATAAATCATTTATTTAGAACATGATTAAACCATTATTTGAATTTGCATCTAAAGAGTTCAAGTGAAGTCTGAACCCTAACATTTTCCTATTATTGTTTTTCAACTCTTGTTAAATTTATTAGATTTACTTTGTTTAATTTTAAATTACTTTCTTTAATTGTGTTTTTATTTTGGTTTTATCAATTCTTATCATTTGGATAGCTCAGATAGTGTTAATTTAATAAACTTAGTAATTAACAATATAATCCTCATGGGACGATACTTTACTCCCTACTTTATTACTTGATGCGATTCGGTGCACTTATCGATTTCACATACGTCAGAGCTTCCAAGTGTTTTATAGGCATATCACATAACTCCGCAATCTTCAAAAAATAAAATCCCTTACAGACTGGCTTATGGAAAGCATCAGGAGGAAAGGATTCAAGGAACACCTGAACGACTAGTCCCGAAGAGAAAACCTTGATCTACTGGAAGAAGATCGAGAGATGTCTTAAATATTCCAAATAGTTGTGAAAGGAAGGATGGCAAAAAAAAAAACAACTCTAACGTATTTAAACAGAGTTTTCAGGAAGGTGACCTAGTAATAAGGAGAGCATGTATAAGACTAAAAACTCATGAAGGTAAGCTAGCTCCCAACTGGAAGGCCCTTTATAGAGTTATGCAAGATCTTGAGAAAGGAGCTCACAAGTTTTCTGAGCTTATCGCTCGACCTTGGAATTCCTATAACTTGAGGCAATATTTTAGTTAAGTTTTTCTCTTTTGATGTACAAAATGGATGATGTACTCTTTTTCCTATCGTTAGAAGTTTTTCTCACTAGGTTTTTTTTTCCTAAAAGACGTTTTAATGGGGCATATCCATCATAAATAAATAAAAGATCAATTTTTGAATTATATTGTGTTCTCAAATGAGCACATTGAACACTTGAATCTTTTAAGATTTTCATTACTCAAAATATCTAACCCTAAAAGCGATTAGGGTAGAAGGGTCTTCACTTCCAAATGGAACGTAGATTTTGGTCAAATCCCAGGCTTAGTGGAAATATTTTAATAGGGTCTTTGTTCTCTAGAAAGATGGGAATGAGGTATTCCAAAAAAAAAAATCCCTAACCCTAAAAATGATAAAGGTAGAAGGGTCCTTGCTTCCAAACAGAATATGGATTTTGGGCTCAGTGGAAAAGTCTGAGTAAGCTTAATGGAACATTTTTGAAAAGATCAATCCCTAAAACGATCAGTACAAAGCTATTTGAAAATCACGATCAGTACAAGGCTATTTTTAAATAAAATAAAATAAAAACATGAGTTGATGCAACTGAAACATTCAAATGATCGCAAACGATCATAACAAACAATTATTGATCTAATAGGCAGACGAGAGTTGTACATTTGTCTCATCATGAAGGAAGAAAGATTAGAATTATTATGTTTTGGGCACATATTGGTTAATCTAATATTCCTACAAAGGTAAAAATCTAGAACTACTACTTGTTGGTGCATAAACTTGAATAAAAAATCTTAGAAAAACTTCTTAAAGAAGGACAAATACTACATGTTGGAGCATTACTTAGCTTTTAGACCTTAGAGCATGTATATTTGCATGTAAAAGAAGTTATAAGCATAGTAATTGAAAGAAGAAAAATAATTGTTCAAAAAACATAGCAAGGAGCAACATCATGATTTTGTGCAAAAATGCTGACAATACAAAAGAAAGTGCTGGTAAATGTTCATTAAAATAAAAAGAACAAACGAAAAATTAGTCTTCAACAGCATCTTGATAAGTAGGAGTAGTAAGGAGCTTAGTATCTTTTTCACCAACATCCTATCTGTTAGGTTGACCATCTTCAGCTTCTAGATTCTCTTCATCATCTTCGTCCACTTCTGCAGAATCATAATTAGGGCCTATCAACTCATCACATACAACCTCCTTCAGAGGACCACAAGCTTTAAAATTGAGTAAACTACCACTTTAGTCCCTAAAATTATATGCACCTGTCACATTCGTCCCTGACTTTAAAAATCGACAACTTAATCCCTGAAACCTCAAAACGTTAGTCACGTTAGTCCTTGCATCAGTTGTTGTTAGTTAAAATTGATAGAGTTGTAAGATGTTCATTAAAATCTGCAAGTGCACGAGTCAACAAGTAATATATGAGAGTTAGAGTATCGTGCCCTAAGGGATTGATAATTAGAAAAATGCTAAAACTTAACCAATTTCTACAAAATCTTATCCAAGCAATCAAATGTGAGAGTGATTTACAATTAAAATAACAACTTAAATAAAATAAAAAAAGAATACACCAAACACCAAATCCACAAGAGAAAGATGAGAATGATTAAGGTCTAGGGGTCCTTATTCACTTGCTACTTCAATGAATATTTACAATTCACAAGCACCTATCAATGAATTAATTTTTGTTAGCTAAAAACAAGCAATAGATAAGAGCCTATGTCTAGGACAATTACCCATATGAGACCTATCTAATCCACTATATGTCCATGTGAGTTAGCATAAGAATCTCTCATTAAGACCAATTATCCAACATTTACTGTGCATGATTAATGGGTATGTGTCAATCCCATTAGCTAATCAACACACTCAACCCAATAGGATGTAATTGAACATGCATCAACCATGCCATATCCACATTCAAAAATCCCTATGTCTAGTTCATTTGGAACACTAAGATCATGCAATTGATGGCCAAACAATAACAAGCATTAAGCATAGGTGTGAAAGAACAAAACTAATTTTATTGATAGAAACTCAACAGGATATTCAAATCCATAGCAAGGTCCTAGAGAGCCCCTAGATTAGAGTTTAGTTACACATCATGAAAGAATAGAAAACATATGAAATCATAAAACCCATCAAGTTATAAATCAAGAGAGAAAAGGGAAAAAGTGAACAAAAGTGGAGAGAATCCAAGCTTGATCTTCCTCCCTTGATCTTGATTCTTTACTTGAATCACCTCTAATCTGAGTGGTTTTCTCCTCCTCTTGCTTTCTCTAGGGATTTCGTGCTTGAACCAAAATAGATACTCCACTTAATGCCCTCTAAAATCAGATAAAAAGGGCAAAAATAGTAGACCGAGGTTTTTTCCATGCCTAGGCGTGATAAAGAAGCACGTGCTATCATTTGTTGACCACGTCTAGGCAGGGCTTTCCCACGCCTAGGCGTGGGTTGGAAACCTTCTTCTCTTCTTACTTTTGTCCACTTTTAAGCTTATCTTTGAAGTTCCTCACCCCTTCCAAAGCTTCTCCATCTTAATACCTATCTCAGGACAATGCCAAAGTCCATCAAACAATGATTAATCCAAATTCCTTAATTAAAATTCTCAAATTTTCAATTTTTAATCATTTTTTAGTTAACAAGCTTAAATCATTAAAGTTATGCAAGAGTTGAACTTTTGGGGTTAAAAACTTAAGGATAGCATACTCATATACATTCAAATTCAAATGAAATAACTTTAATTCCTGAAGTTAACACACCCCTAAACTTAAAAATTTACTAGTCCTCGAGCAAATTAAGCCAAGCACGGGAAGAAGGAACACAATCCAATACAAAAAAAAAAACATGGGACAAATTGAACTAGAGTATAGCCAGCTTCCAATCATCATTCATACCCTTAGAAATCACTTCTCAACCTCAAAACAAGGTCCACACATGCAAGAAAATTCCAACTATCATGATTACCCTTAAATGCAATTTTTGTACATGAATGATTTCCCAATCTTTTATGGTTAGTACCCTTTCCTAATCTTGAAGAGCAAGTTAGATGAATTTATAAAATGCACATGCACTCTCAAAAGAATGTCTTTCATCCCTTTCTCCACTAATGTAAGCAACACAAAATCAAAGATCATAAGGGTCTTTTAAGCTTGTGGAATGAGGCTAAGGGTAATGGTTAAGAAAGAAGGGGAAGAATTTAAATTCAAATATCAAACACATAATCACACATTTCTATTGAATCAAGCCAAATATGTAAGATGCACAAAATAATCCAATAAGCAAAATTAACCCTATTTATTCCATTTTTTTAATATGGAAGAATATATGTACATGCTTATTTTCTTTGGCAAAAAGGGTTGTATTTTGTGCAGCAGCTCACACATTTTTCTATTTCTCTCTTTTTTTTTGGAAGAACAAAACCAAACAGAACCTGGGTTCCAATTACTATGAAAAATAATTTGGCTGAACTCAATAAAAATGCCTAATCATGCAATCAATAAGGGACATATAATGAGGGTAAGAGATTTTTTTTTTCACAAGCATAGGTGAAGGGATGGAGAATTTAGGTTTAAAGAAGGAAAAAATATGCCACACACACACACACTATGCTTGAAAGGGGTACTAGGGATATCATTCAGTTAAGGTTAGCTTGAAAAGCTCAATTAATCCAAGCAAGTGCCCTAGTCATTTCCTCAAAATTGCATCGCCTGGGATTTCGCCTCGAAAGGGAGTCAGATAAGCCTCTATGTAACACCTCGATTTTCATTTTTTCTGAATAATTATGAGTTTTATAATTTTGTGATTTTTGAGAAATTTTGTAGATTTTTCTGAGATTGTGATTATTTTAATATTATTTTGAGCTGTATGTGGGCCCAAGGGTTGTATGTGGGCCTGGGGCAGGCCTGAAAAAGTAAAAATTTTTCGAAGCCAGAAAATTTTGTACTATTGATACATGGCCGGGGGATCTTACTAAACCTGAAATCGAAAACAGTTTTTGAAATTTATTTTACAATAATTATTATCTATTAGACAATAAATATTGATTTCTGTAAGCAGTTGCCTTTGTCCATTGGGTAATAGTTACTAGAAAATATCTACATGGATTAGTCAAAATTGGTGATTATGACATCTTTATGGAGAACCAATAAAAAACAAGCTTAGAGGTGAAGGCTTTGCATATCCACCCTTGATTTAATCCATGGTTGTTAGGAGTCTCACAAAGTGGCTATGACTTTTTGTGACCAATGGGTGGAAAACTTGTTAGCTAAGCTTGGTGGCTAGGATGAACTTGGACACCCCTTGGTGTATAAGGAGGCTCACGGTCAAGGGCTTTAGGGAGGCTAAAAGATGACACTTAATTCATTTTATCACATCTTCATCATCTTCATATAGCCAAATTCATAAAACTCTCTCATCTTCTCTAGAGTACCTCATGGCCAAACACCCATACCATACCTCCACTTTTCTAAAATTTCATATAACCACACATCTTGAATCCTTATATCCATCCAAGAAACTTTGTAGTTGTAACTAACTTCAAATTCCATCATCTTCTACCTTTTCTTCATGCTTCAAGTTTGAAGATTTTTGAGGTGAAGTACTTCAATCATCCTATTTCTATCTATTTAAAGTTTTAAACCATGATTTGAATCCATGGTTGTCTTAAAGAAGCCTTAGATGTTAATATTGTGTGTTTATTTTGTTGTTTCAAGAATCAATCGGTGGAAAAAGCTTGAATCAAGGAGCGAAGTACAAAACAAGCGACTACATCTAAGGTAAGAAGGAGATCTATCTCACCAACCAAGTATGGTGGTGAGAGATGAACTTGTATTTGATGGGTGGTGAATCTATATGAGGATTCATTCCCATGGTTGTGTAATTTATTTCTTTGTGTTTATGTGCTTTAAGTTTATTTATTTGTGTTTATTTATTTATTTATGTGATTTAAAGCTTTATTATGATGCATGATTATATGATAGTAGAGATATGATGATTTATGTGATATGAATATTATGATATATGTAATGAAAAGAAATAAATTTTTGGCTCCAAAGGCCTAGGAGGCTTACGACCTCTATACCTTAAAAAAATGGAGGTTTAAGTCCAATATTTTTATGAATGATAAAATGAAATAGGAAGTGATTAAATGATTGATTTTTGAAGAACAAAATGATTTGTGGCCAATATGCCAAGAATTAGTAGACTAGAACAAAAAGCATTTCTAAATATAATATTGAATGGATTAAAGTAACAAAGGATTTACATTAAGGGATTTTGAGATATAAAAGTAAGCAAAAACTTATTTTTGGAATTAATTAAATTAGTTGATTTAGTTTATAAATGAGAAATAAATTGGTAACTTGAAGTTTACTAACATATAGCTCACCCCTTGGGTTTTGAAGCACGTTAGGAAATTTTAAGCTAGAATAAATAATTTAAATCAATGAAAAAGCAATTTTGTGAGAAATAGTAGGAAATTTACGGAAAGGATTTCTTAAGTGAGAAAACGTGAAAAATGAAGTTAGAAATTGTATTAATTTTTGGAAAGTTCAAAATGATGTTTAGAATATTGAGAAATATTTTACGTAGTTGGAAAATGGTGAAAAATATTTTACGCGACTTAAAAATGTGATTTTTAAGCTACGCGATTTTAAAAATGTTGAAAAATCACTAAGCGATTTGGAAAATGTTTAAATATTATTACGCGATTGAGAAAAAGTTGAAAAATAATTACGCAATTTGAAAATGCGATAGAAATGTTGCGCGATTATGAAAACATGGTAAAATGACTATGCAATTGAAAATACAGTAGAATTACTGTTTGGTCAACGTGTGGGACCCATATATGTGAAATTATGATTTTGGCCTATGTGTATCTATTATGCATTGGGAAAGTTCTTTGGATTATGTCAATGCCGATGGCCTAGGAGTTGAATAATACATTTGTACGGGTACGATAGACATAATGTAGGTCACTTGTTAACCTTGGGAGTGTCGGGGTGTGTGTTTTCCACAATGGACAGTTGGTAGCCCCATTGTACTGTGGATTAGATCAATGCAACTCACCAATGATCCAGACCGAGACACTATTCTTAATCAAGATCTGGTGTAGACTGTCGTGTATAATGTCGGATGTGCAAAAATGATAAAATTATATCACTTGTTTTGAGGTAGCTGAGATACCGACAGATCTTCTAGATCATTCTATCTGACCTGTGTTTAGCTCCATGGAGTAGAAAATTGGGTCAGTACGCATGTGCATAGTCTATATATATCCTGGTGATATTTTATTTGTTAAATATTGATTAATGTTTGATGTTATGACTATATTCACTGTTTGCTATATCTGTATGACATTACTGTGATTTCTGTCTCTTTACTGCTATGTTGGTACTGGTGTTGGTAGTCTCACCTCTTGTTATATTATTCTATTTTATTTTATAATTCGTAAAGATGGTGAAGAAGAGGAAGAGGCAAGATCACCTCTTCTCGGTTCTTATTGATCCATTTGGTATGGTGTTACCAGGTTTTCTTGGATTCCTAAAGTTACAGTTTCGGGGAGGCTCGGAGGCTTGGCACATCCAATTAGATAGTGAGAGTATGGTTTATACTGGGATTATGACTATATCCCTTAGTAGGCATTATCACGGGGTCCCCATGATCTTTGTTAATGTCTACGTACACTTAGAACTTCCTTTATCCATTAGATAGTATTAGGGTGGTCGTTACCATACCCCTAGTGAGATTAGTATTGTGTTGCCTGCTCGGATTCCTATCCGTAAGACCACACATCATCTGGGGTTTCTATCTTCTGAGGAAGATCCATAGGATCAGAACTTCTAGTCATGGACTTGGGCTAGTCTGTAGTTTATTTTGTGTCAAACAGTTTATAGTTCTGTCAAATAGTTTGTACTTATATGTATCTTTAAGAACAAAATTATATGTATAATTATGGTGTGTTTTATTTAGTCATTGTCTTTCAGGTTCGGTCTTATTTAATTAATTGTATTATCCACAAAAAGAAACAATTTTGCAACTCATATTTTTATCCTATTAATAAATTATTTTGAAATTGGGCAAGGTTTAGTAATAATTAAGTAAGAAATGTGATACTCTACGGTGGGTGTTACACTCTAAGATGCAAATTGACTATACACATGCCTTCCATAAATCTTCTCCAATCATGCAATTCATTCATATTCCAAAATTCACCACACATGCAACAGGTAAATACACTCATACACATTTATAGCAATAAGTGTAAGCACAAAATTTGAATTTTTTACGTGTGATTTCCCAAGCAATAAGGCATATATTTGATCCACCCAATCATTGGATCCTCAAATCAGAACTCTGGCATGTAACAAAATTCAACCTACCTCCAAGCACACTCATCATTTTAATGTATATTCACAGGCAACCCATTAATCCTAAGCAAGCTCTCTCTCAGATCCGCAACTTGGAAAAACAAAACAAGACTAAACTAACATAACCAAAATTATTAACAACTAAGAATTAACGCTTCAACAAAATAAATTGTTCTAACATCAATGTCAAAAGCAAAGGAAAGAGAAGGGAATCAATATACATCACCAAAAAATAATTCAGCAAGAAACTCAAAAAGATAATAATTCCCCCCCAAACCTAAGACATGCAGTGTCCCACTGTATACAACACAAAGAAAATGCAAAAGAAAGCATGTACAGTGAATTGAAAGGAAATACAGGGAAATAAAAATAAAGAAGAAAGTAACATGAAAGAAATAAGCCCTGGTGCCTCAAAATAAACCAGCCTCATCAAATAGGTCATCACCATCCGCGCCTATCTCTGCATCATCAGCATGTGGTGGAGGTAGCGGTGAAGGTACAACTAGTGGAGGTGGAGGTCCAACTAGTGGAAATACCGGGAAATCATCCATTGGGTGTCCCTGACCCAAGGCTAACTAGTGGATGCTCTGATAGATCATAGTCAGCATCGCCTGTTGTTGATCCAAGCACTGATCAACCGAAGCTGCCTAGGTAGCATCAAATACTAGAGCAGGCTATGGGGTTGGTGCAGGGGCAAGCTCGGGATCTGCAGCTAGGGGCTGGACTGGGGCTTGCCTACGCTTCTCTTGGGCAGTCATAATGGTTTGCACTGCCCTCTCAACCATGGGGGGTCTTTGTCTTTACCTAAACCTCGATGTCCTTCCACACCACTTTAGATTTCTGACACAGCACACAAATGAGAGAAGGAAAGAACAAAGATTTGAGCTTCATTGTAATGCAAAGTCAGATGTGATCATAAAGGATCTGTGCAGCGTCCACCAGCTGAAGAGTATGGATTGCATACAACATGTATGCACGCTCAGGGTAAATCTCTGACCGATGCACAGTGGGTAGCAAGGAGGAACACACAAAGTGGTTCCACTGGCACAACTCGTTGCGCAAACTTTCCTATTTAATGAAGTGGATCGAATGATCAGCTTTCCGCTGCACTAGAACAGAAAAGTTCAGATCACATATGGCTACCATGACTATAGCAAAAAGGGTGCCTCCCTCCTCTTCCGGTAGTTACAATGTCTTGTACGCACAAACCAATGGAGAAGGGCCAAGGTGCAAGACCTGGTTAATGCGCTCAACGGAGTAGGTGACAATCCTCCCTCAAACCCTGGCAGTAGTAATAGAATGCTTCTCAGCAAAAACGTTAACGTAGAACTCCTTAACTACCGCTGCCACCGGTTCCTCACTAGGATGTTCTATAAAAACGTTCCAGTGGAATGCTTCAGTGGCACTAGAAATGGCTGGATAGCACACCACATTAATGTCATGGAACCCCCTCTTAGGAATGATGTTAATCTCCTTCAGGTGCTTCTAGAAGTAGTCGAAGGCCTCCTGAGATATGAAGGTTGCTGGTGTTAGTTTATACCATAGAGGACGATACATTTTGTCTGTATTTACATACATTGTATTATGCTATTTTTTTAACATAAGAGGCATTTCATTTATTGTGTTCTTTTTTATAAACATAATAAAGTCCTTAGAATAGTAAGTTTGATGCCATAAGACATCATGTGGATGACTTGATCGTGAGATCCTATTAGATAAAACATTATTCTTAATTGTCCATGGTCAAGTATTATTGTTAATTAGGACAATAATAATGCATGGAGACTAATATATGCGTAGACTGAAGGTCATATGTAACACCCTCCGTAGGGCGTCACATTTAAAAAAAAAAAAAATCTTAAAACTAATTAAAATTATTTTATAAAAGCTTTGAGTTTCAAAATATGGATTTTAAAATTTCTTGTCGCGGAAATACAAACTTTAGGAAATTTTAAGTAAAATGGAAATTAAATTTAACAGATTAACATACACATCACCAATCATTTCATATAAGTTAAAACGTAATATTTACAGACTCAGAGAAACAGTAGCAAACCCAAAGACAGGTACTACCAATAGCACGGTAACAACACTAACGAGAAAAATTCAACCTACATAGTCTGTTTCTTCACCAAGCGCATCTTGTTGAAACTTGAAAGACCACTCAATGACGCTGCCACCATCTCAGAATATTTTCTCCCCTAGGGTTAAGAATGTGCTCCGCCTACTATACGAATTCGAAGAATACAAACCAAACAAAAACAACACGGGAAAGAGGTGAGATCCCTTTCACCAAGTATCCGATACGGTAGTAAAGAATAATACGAATGACAAAGTCATTCCATACACACAGATAATCACAATTATAGTCATGTTATCAATTTACAAATATTTCTAACATACATATAACCTAATAAAATAAACAAGTAATAACATTATCGGGATAGATATAACAATTCATACCATATAAAATATCATAACAAGACAATATAAAAGAAAGATCAAATGTCATAACAACATAAATATCACAAATGGAAGGTCTGAGATAAAAATCACGGATAAAAAGCATAGATAGAAACCACAAATAAAATCACAAATAAAAATATCATAGATAAAAGATGACGAGATAAAATAAATAACAAATAAAAGATAATAGATAAAAATAACAAATAGAAGATAATAATGCACCACATATCAACATATACAATAAGACACAATCCTACTCCATGGAGCTAAACCACACAAACACAGACATCAGAGAGCGAACGATCCGCAAAATCCTCTAGTACCACGGCTGCCCAACCAAGCTATTGCACTGTCTTACGTTGTGTCTATAGCCCCACGACACAAGGAATCCATCATCCCGGCGTGGTGTAGTTCACGGTCTCACGTTGTGGCACTACAGACAATGTACTATTAGACTTCACCAGATCTCGATTAAACATAGTGTGTGTCGAGTCCACTAGTGTGTCGCCATTTACCACGGCCCAGAAGAGCAACCAACTGTCCCCATATGGATTTATGCACACTAATGCCTCCAAGTCCATTCAAGATCGAACCACACTACGCTTATCGCACCGACAATACGTTGTGATTCACCTCGTCAATCAATCCACCAAAAGTTTGGCATAAACTCAACACATAAACCAAAGATAAGAAAATTATGAAAATACCCTCAAGAGATAAAATATATAGAGCCTGTACGGGTTCTCATTTTCCCGACAGCGAAAATTCTCAAAAGCCTGTACGGGTTCACATTTTCCCGACAGTGAAAATTCTCAAAAGCCTGTACGGGTTCACATTTTCCCGACAGCAAAAATAAATACAGTAACGTTTAATCGCATAGAAATTTTATCGTATTTTCACAATTCCGTCATTTTTACAAACGTTTGCAAAACGCGTAAATATATTTTTCTGTTTTCAAAATCGCGTAGAATTTTTAATACGTTTTCTCAATCGCGTAAGATTTTTAAATCGTTTTCTTGTCCAACTTCCTTAAAATAACTGTTTAAAACAACGAAATAATATTTAGTACTTTCAAATTACGTAGAATATTTTTCATAGCGTATACTGTCTTTTGGACATCTTTTCTATCTTATTTATCCGTTTTTACTAAAAATTGACAGTATTTTGTTTAATAAATTATAATAATGGTTTCCTAAATTTACCATTTAAAAGTCCTTTTCATTTTTATTAATACCAAATAATTATACTTTTGAAAATTCCTAACGTGCTTCAAAACACACGATGAGCTATCGTTAGAAATTTTATAAAGCTCTTGTGTTTCTTCTTACAGTAAAAACCATTAGTATTAACCTCTTAAACTTAATTCTAACTACTTTATTTCTTTAAAACTCATTGTAGAAAATTTACTTTAACTTGTATTGCTTCTTCTTGATTGAAAATAGCTTGGAATTAATTTTAGAAATCATAAATGTCTAATTTGGCATGTTGGCGAATTTGATAAAAACTTTGCATTTGATTTCCAAATTATTTTTCACCTTTTAAATACATGTTTAATCTCTTGTATTGTCTACATTGATTTAATCCTTACCCTAGAAAATAGTTTTAGAAATCAAAGTGTTGAAGTTAGACATGTTGGATGAAAATGTAAGGTTATGCCATTTAATTTCCAAATTCATTTTTCTTAATCTAAACAAATGGATATCTTACCAATTCTCTTAGGTTAATTAGGTCACCTTTTAAGAAAATTAAGAGAACATTTTGGTTCCCCATTTAAATCATGGCCGTGAGCCTTGTTAGTGTGTTCTTTGGAACACTCATACAATCCTTGACATATTATTCACATCCTATATTTTATCATGCATTTCTAACACATGCAATATTATCAAAGCTTGTAGACATGCAAATTATTACAAACATCAAACAAGAAGGCTACTAACAAATACACAACAACCTACTAACAAACACAAAATTAACAAACACACAAGTAATAAACACATAAATAATTTACACACATAATCAATCACAATTAGGAAAAACTATAAACAATCAAGTGAATGAATCCTTATGGATTCTTCACCACAACCACAAACATTCCTCACCACCAACACATGGTTGATGAGGGTAATCTCCCTCTTACCTCTTGTAGAAACTTCCAAAGCCATTGTATGTCTCCTTCAAGCAATTCCTCTCCACCAAGAGCTACTTGAAAAATCAAAGAAAACATACAATATTAATATCTAAGGCTTGAGTAAAGGAAAACCATGAATCAAAATATGGTTTAAAAGGAAAGAATAAAATTAATAGTGAAGATTTCATAAACTTCACCTTAAAACCCTACACCTTGAGCTTGAAGAACAAGGGTGAAAATGGATGATTTAGGAAAAACTTCCAACATGAAAGTTCCTTAGAATGGTATGGAGATTCAAGATCTATGGTCATTTAAAATTATTGAAGCTTGAAGGTGATTTTTGGAGAGTTGGCCGAATTCAAGGGGGAGAGAAAAAGGAGAAAAATTTGGTTGCTTGATCTTGGTTCTTTGGAGAAAAAAATATAGAAGAGAACAAATGAAATAAATTGATGAAGATTGTCTCCATTTGGGGAGCTTTGGCCGTGAACACAAAGAGAGAAAAGAAAGAAGAATATTTGAGAGTTTTGCTTGATAGCTTTTGAGAAAGATGAAGACTTTAGGTTAAACAAAAGCAAAGTCTCCTATTTTAGAATGCATGGCCGTAAATGACCTTGAGAGAAAGTGAGAGATATTTGTTTTGCTTCCTCCAAATGCATGGTCACAAATGCATAGGAAATAAGCATGAAATGAATTATTGAATATTGCCTTTCTTAAGGCATTCAATTGCCGTAGAAGCTTGGAGAACAAGAGTAAATTAAAACACTAAAATTGCCTTCTCCACACATGCATTTGTCGTGAATGCATTGAGTGTAAAAATGAATTGAAATGTAATAATTGTCTCCATAAAGCATGCACTTGCCGTAAATGCATCATGACAAGAAGCCATCAATATTGACTTTGTCATACTTGGTTAATCAATGAGAGATAGGAAAATAGAATTGTGATATTGGCTTTGCAAAGTTGAAATTGCCGTAGAAACAACAAAGAAAAACCACTAAATTTGACTAGTCTTTCTTTTATTAAATTTGGCATTCTTCATGCATTCCAATAAGCCTTCTACGTGAATTCACAAAGTGAATTGAATAATTAGAGCAATTCTCTTCTCTTCCACCGTAGCTTCACACAAATTCAAGAAGTCCAATATTTGTTTAAAAGCTTGTTTTCTATTGGTTCTTAAAATTCAAGCCATTAATTTTGACCAATTTCTATTGGTTAAATATTTGCTAACTTGATTCTTATTGGTTGCTATTTTTGTTGACCAATTTCCTATTGGTGCACACTATATGTTATAGCATACTTTAACCAATGAATAATATTTATTATTTAAAAGTCAGTATCTATTATCCAATGGATAATAAAATACACATAGATTTTTATTTTATACTAACAGAGTAGAAATTATTATTGATTATTTTTCTTCTACTGATTACCCTTGATGAGTCATAAAGCGAGTCATCACAGAGAAATTTCTAGAATATGTGACTCACTACAATGAGTCAGTATGATGAGTCATCGTGGAATTTTCTAGAACGGGTGAGTCAGCATGGCGAGTCAGCGTAGATATTTTCTAGAGCAGATGAGTCAGCATAGCGAGTCACAGTCTTTGCGTTGATCGCATCGCATGGCGAGTCATCGGTGAGTCGACGGCGAGTCATCACTATTCGTGTCACGGTTGCATCATGATTGTGTCATCATGGCGAGTCATCAAAGAAGCTTCTGGAACTGCTGAGTTGTCATGCCACGTGTCATCATCCTATTGGCCCGTTGCGATGAGTCATAGCCACCAATTTTGACTAGCTCCTCATTGGTCCACGTGTACAACACTTAATGACTAAACGTGGGTCCCATAAAATGTTTACGGGTCTACTAGTCACTTATTTGTCTTGACTAATAAAATTATATTATAATAATATAAAATTATTTTATTTGTGAGTTAAATCCTAAAAATTAAAAGATAAATTTTAAGCTCATTAATTGGGTTTAGTAAGATCCCCCGCCTACGAATATTTAAAAACAGATTTTCCGGTCCAGGAAAAATATTATTTTCCTACCCCGGAGCAAATCACACAAAAAGTCCATATAAAATTACAGAATGTAATATTGAGCAATCGTATCATGTAGAAAATAATTAAAAACAAGCAAAAAACAAGACAAACAAAGACGTTCGGGACGTAACGGTCATTTTCCCAATTTTTTCCCACAACGTAGCTAATCATGCAAAACGTTCAAATAAAATTACAGACAAAGTATTATTTGTACGTATATCAACCAGAAAAATTAAAACAAAGCAGATTCAAGAAAAATTTTATTTCACTTTGTCTTGAAGAAAAATACGTAAAACGATTATATAAAATACTAGACAGTATTATACATTTGTTTTTGATACAGAAAAATTTAAAACAGTAATTTGATAAAATTTTTATTTTACTGTATCGAAACAAATTATATAAAACTACCAAATAAAATAACAAACAGTATTATTTTTCTGTATTTCATACAGAAAAACAAGAAACAGTAAAATAAGGACACAACGGTCTTTTATCCAAAAGTTGGGATGTTACATCATATCTCACGAGTTATGGATATAAGATATCAAGTCTTCTCATAGGTACATATTATAGTAATAGTATAGTGGATAGACTCGCCATAAGAATGCTACATGGATCGTTACGTGAGTATCATAAGCGATTCTCATAGCGACAATGGTATATGTGGTCCTTTGACCTGAAATCACTACAATTCTTACATAAGGAGTTGTGTATTTTAATGTCGTCAAACGTCATCTATAATAAGGAGATTATAAAGTTAGTTGTAGGACATACTATGAATCATGCGGAGGGATGTGAGTGACCTAGATGGGATTTGTCCTTCCTACATAACAGGATCGATATCTTCGGGGCCCCTGATTGAGTGAGGCTGCGAAATGCATGGCAATGCTCAAATGAGTCGATATGAGATATCGATCTCATTTGTTGTTATTAAGTCTACTCGGGCATCAAGAAATGAAGGATTAAACTATACAAGGGTGACGCATTCCATGCCTTGTGTTCAATCTAGATATCTGGACAAAGGGATTAAACTACACGGTAACATTGATCATGGAAAGGTTATGTCAAATCACTGACATTCTCACTACTTGAGTAGCAGTGATGTGTTACTAGATACCACTCACTGTTTGTAATATTAAAATGAGATTTTAATATTACTTCCAATGTCATGAGAACCTGCAGGGTCGCACACTTAGAGTAGACTAAATTAGAGCAATAAGGATCCATGTTGGACTCGGATTCAATTGTGGGCCAGATTCATAATAGATGAGTCTAAGGTTGCGCAGCTTACCTTGCTGTTGCTTTCACTCACTTAAAGCAGTCAGCTATTATAAATAGAAGTGCTAAGGGGTTGTCAAGGTATGCATTACAAACCCTAGCCGCACTTGACAGAAATAGTGAATGAGAAAGTAACAAGTTTCTTCTCTTCTCTTCGTAGCTAGTACTATGTGAGAGAGGCGTAACTCCTATTTACGGATGTTGCAATGCAATCATGCATACTAATTAATAACAAATGTCAACTCAGTCAACAACACAAGTCAATGGTCAACAACACAAGATTGTTTTAGTGAAACACTCAAACCAAGGTCATCCCCAAACCTTACTTAAAAAAATATACAACCAGTTCCAACTTAGTCATGCATAGGCCACAACCCTAAACCTAGCATTGTTAAATCGCAGCTTTGCTAATTCCCAGCCCAACCAATTCACAACCCAACCCCAAAAATGGCAACAAACCTTTCAGAAAAACCAACAGGGTGACTCTAAAATAAGCAGGACCCAAGCATCATATCATGTAATGTCAATAAACACATGATTAATAACTCAGAAATTAACAAGGTCATTGATCAGAATAAACCTCCTAGTAGCACACCATTAAAAAAATCAATAATTCCATATTGTAGTAGAATAAGTGTGCAAAATTGAAGCAACCAAAAAAAATGCAACCAAATTAATCACAACACATCCAATTTAATCACATGTTGAACAATTTAATCACAAATTGAACAGAACGCATCATAACACAGGCTTAGCAACATGGAATCACAAAGAACTGGAGAGAAAAAAATACACTAATTGTGGATGAAGTAACAAGATGAGCAGGGCACCAGAAGACCAATTAGCAAAACTAGAAAGAACACAAGAGAAAAACAAAAGAAACAAAAAGAAAAAGGGGAAGGGAGCACGGGTAGAGGTGGAATGTGGTACAAATAAGGGGTTTTAAAATTTGGGGATGAGGTTAAAGGGTTACGAGTTGGAGTGGTGGCTGTGGAGGTATGGTGGAGTGGCTACGGTGGAGATGTGGGGTTAGGTGTGGTGGAAAGGAAATGGTGGGGTTTGATGGAGAAGAGATAAGTTAGGAGAATGGGGAGTGAGAGTTCGGTTAGAAAGGGAAGAATATGGATGATTAGGGTATTATAGATTTAGAACTAGAAGGGCATGCATTTTTGTGAAAGGGGCCTGCGTTTATTTTTTTTTTTATTGGCAGCAACACCACGCTCAGGCGTGAGACTCTTAAGACAAAGTCCCTGATAAGGCCGAGATAGCCACTCCTAGGCATGGCTAAGCTATGCCTAGGTGTAGACCTCTCTGGAACTTTCACCCTGCTAAAACTGAGACCTCCATGCCTAGGCATGGAAAAGTTGCTCCTAGGTGTGGTATACTAGACTTCAAAATGAGCAAAAACAGCCATCAGCACCTGTTTTCATGGCTTCTAACACATTGCCTTTTCTCACCAAAAAACTAAGAACATTATCCACAATATGTACAATTAGCAAGGCATCAAATTGAAAAACAAACACTATAAAACTATCAAAAAACCAATTCAAAACATGAAGAAAAATTTGAAACATGCATAAAAGTATCCTAAACTAAGAGATAGAGTTAAGAGGTTGGGTTCCCTCCCAAAAAGCACCTTATTTATAGTCTTGACTGGACTTTGTAGACTTTCAAGATGGAGGAGCAAGGGTGAGTGAGGTTTTGTGTCTCTCCACCTCACCACCTAAGTAAATCTTTAGCCATTGTTGACCTTAAAGGTGGACTTTGAAACCGGGTCTTCAAGGGTTACGGCACCATGAGGAAACACCTTGACAACCACAAATGGACCTGACCACCTGGATTTGAGCTTGCCCGGAAATAGTTTCAGCCTTGAGTTAAATAAGAGAGCCTTCTAGCTTGGTGCAAAGCTTCTTGGAATAATACGATTGTCATGCCACTTCTTCACCTTATCCTTGTATATATTAGCATTTTCATATGCTTATAAGTGGAATTCCTCTAGTGTATTTAGTTACAACAATCGTTTCTCTCCACAAGCTTTAGAATCCCAATTCAATCTCTTGATGGCACGGTAAGCGTTGTGCTCAAGTTCAGCAGTAAGGTGGCAAGCCTTGCCAAAAACCAGTTGATATGGGGACATGCCAAGATTGGTATTATAAGCAATGCAATATGCCCAAAGAGCGTCATCCAACTTCTTAGACCAATTCTTCCTAGAAGGGCTCATAGTTTTTTTCAGAATCCACTTCAACTCTCTATTAGAAACCTCTGCTTAGCCACTTGATTGTGGATGGTAGGTTGTGGCTACCCTATGTGTCATTCCATATTTAACAAGTAACGCAGCAAAGTACTTGTTACAGAAATGTGATCCCCCGTCATTAATAATAGCTTAAGAGGTACCAAACCTTGTGAAAACTTTCTTTTTTAGAAAAACAAGGACCTCCTTGGAGTCACTAGTAGGTAAGGCACAAGCTTCTACCCACTTTGACACATAATCCACCGCTATAAGAATGTAACGGTTAACAAAAGATGATACAAAAGGCCCCATAATGTCTATGCCCCACACATCAAAGATTTCCACTTCCAAAATGGAGTTCAAGGGTATCTCATTCCTCTTTGAGATGTTGCCGGTCCGTTGACATCAATCACACTTAGCTGCAAAGGAGTGAGAATCTTGAAACAGAGAAGGCCAATAAAAGCCTTATTGCAACACCTTAGCCGTTGTCCGTTCACCCCCATAGTGACCTCCATATGGTGAAGCATGACATTGCTCGAGTATAGTACTAGTCTCCTCTATAAGAATGCACATTCTAAGCACCTGATCAGTATACTGTTTAAAGAGAAATGACTCATCTCAAACATAAAATTTGACATCATGAAAGAATTTCTTTTTATGATGATAAGACAATTCAGATGGCACCAATCCACTCACAATGTAGTTAGCAAAGTCAGCATACCATGGATCTGAGCTAGCAAACACAGCAAATAATTGTTCATCTGGGAATGTCTCACAAATCAAGGCTGGGTCCTATTGATATTTCTCATTTTCCAACCTAGAAAGATGGTCAGCCACCTGATTTTAAGCACCCTTTTGATCTCCAATCTTAAGGTCAAACTCTTTTAGTAATAAAACCCAACGAATCAACCTTGGCTTGGCATCCTTTTTGCTCACTAGATACTTGATGACTGAGTGATCTGTGAAGACACTGACTTTAGTGCCAACCAAATATGCCTGGAATTTGTCGAAAGCAAAAACAACTATAAGGAGCTCTTTCTCAGTGGTGGTGTAGTTCAACTAAGCATCAGTGAGTGTTCGACTTGCATAATAGATGGAATGAAAGGTTGTGTTCTTCCTTTGGCCCAATACTGCTCCAATTGCATAGTCATTAGCGTCACACATAAACTCAAATGGTAGAGCCCAATCAGGAGTAATGATAATAGGCATTGATAAAAGCTTTTTCTTCAATTCCACAAAGGCTTCCATACATGATTCATCAAACTTAAAGGTCACATCTTTTTCCAACAAATTATACAGTGGTTTGGCAAGCTTGGAAAAATCTTTGATAAACCTTCGGTAAAATCCAACATGCTCAAGGAAACTCTGAACTCCTTTCATTGAAATTGGTGGTGGAAGGTTCTTAATCACCTCAATCTTAGCTCTATCCACCTCCATTCCTTTAGGTGACACTCTATGGCTAAGTACTATGCCCTCTTGGACCATAAAATGGCACTTCTCCCAATTAAGCACTAAATTGGTTTCCTCACACCTTTGCAACACTAGGGCCAAATTTTGAAGACATTCATCAAAGGAATCACCAAAAATAGAGAAGTCATCCATGAATATCTCCAAACAGTTCTCCACCATATCGGTGAAGATGGCCATCATACATCTCTAAAAAGTAGCTGGGGCATTACACAACCCAAAGGGTATTCTTCTGAAAGCATAAGTACCATATGGGCAGGTGAAGGTTGTTTCCTCTTGATCATCCGGGGCAATAACAATCTGATTGTATCCCGAGTACCCATCCAAGAAACAGTAAAACTCACGACCTGCTAACCTATCCAGCATTTGATCAATAAATGGTAATGGGAAATGATCCTTTCAGGTTACAGTGTTAAGCCTCCTATAATCTATACATATGCGTCATCCAGTGACAGTCCTGGTGGGAATCAAGTCATTATTCTCATTGGCTACCACTATCATTCCACCTTTCTTGGGCACGCACTGAACTGGGCTCACCCATTTGCTGTTAGAAATAGGGTATATGATACCTGCATCTAGCCATTTGATAATATCTTTCTTGACAACCTCCTTCATAATGGGATTGAGGCGCCTTAATATTCAATGGTTGGCTTATGATCAGCTTCCAACAATATTTTGTGCATACAAATGGTAGGGCTAATGCCTCTGATATTTGCAATAGACCACCCCAAGGCTTGTTTGTACTCCCTGAGCACTATGAGCAACTTGGATTCTTGCTCCTTGACAAAGATGAAGAAATAATAACTGGCAATATGGATGACTCCCTCAAGTATGAATACCTCAAATGATTAGGCAATGGATTGAGCTCCAACTTGGGTGGGGCGATGACTGAAGGATGGAGATTGGGCTTGTTAGAAGGTATGTTCAACAGTTCAAAATCTAGTTTTCTATAAAACTTAGATGACGAGTCAAGCAATTTAATACATTCCATCACATCATCACTATCTACATGCTCATGTATGGATGTTAATGATAAAGTAAGGGGATCATCAGTAAAATTAGTATGGAATGTAGTATTGATTGCTTGATTAATTATATCTAGGTAAGAACATTCTTCATGATCATTGGGAAATTTCATGGCTTTGTAAATGTTAAAGGTTACCTTTTCCTCATTGACTTGCATTATGAGATCACATTTTCGGACATCAATCATAGTCTTACCAGTGGCTAGGAAAGGTCTCCCAAGAATCAAAGGCACATTGCGGTCTTCTTCCATGTCTAGGATGATGAAATCCGCTGGAAAGATGAACTTGTCCACCTTGACCAAGACATCTTCAATAACCCCTTTAGGATAAGGGAGAAAACCATTAGTTAGTTGCAAGGTAACCGAAGCTCGCTTCACCTCCCCCAAACCTAGCCTTTGGAAGATGGATAGAGGCACATGTTTATGCTTGCCCATAGGTCACACAAGGTTTTCCAAATAATTGGCTCCCGATGGTGCATGGAATGGTGAAGCTCCCTGGGTCCTTCAACTTAGGAGGTAGATTGTAAGATGACACTACACTCCTCTGTGAGAGCTACAGTCTCATAATCCCCAAGTTTTCTCTTCTTGGACAAGATGTCTTTCATGAACTTCACATAACTAGGCATTTGTTCCAAAGCCTCAGCAAATGGTAAGTTAATGTGAAGTTTCTTGAAAATCTCCTAGAATTTTTGAAATTGAACATCAAGCTTTTGCTTTTCTAGTCGGTTAGGGAAAGATGGAGGTGGTGTCATGGGTTTGTCCTCCTTCTTTTTGTCTTCAACCCTTCCCCTTGCAATTTCCTCATTTTTCTCAACCTCCTTGCTCATAACCTCTTCATCTTATGCCACCTCCACTTCCTCTTCAAGTAGTTTGATCTTTGGATTACCTTCTATTTCTTTCCCACTCCTCAATGATATAGCCTTACAATACTTATTAGATGGACCTTTAGGATTGCTGATGGTGTCACTAGGAAAACTCCCTAGAGGTGTAACATCCCGAGACTACCTGCAGGATTGACGAGTGTCTCAACAAACCAACATGGGTCTTTTCAGCATGCTTTGTCCTCACTCACATGCATCCTAGGAAACTTCCTAGGAGGTTACCCATCCCACAATTGCTCCAGGTCAAGCATGTTTAACCATGGAGTTCTTATGTTCTAAGCTCTCGAAAAGAAGTTGCAACTTGTTGATATGGCTACGCCTAATCAATTCCTTTAAGCCATTCTCAACTATGCAGTCCCATACCTGCACAGTCTCTGAATCCCTCTCATTCCGGTGCATATTCAGCTCATTCATGGGACCTTTCACCTAGAAGCTTGCCAGGAGCCGCTTATTGATGCTTTCTCTTAGCACCGACGACCACTCCCCACCCTTGTCAGCCCCAGGATGCCACATGCCCATCGACTTCCACTTGGTTCATCCCCGAACCACACCGTACTGGGAAATGTCCCATCTTTGATACCATTTGTAACATCCTGGGAGTGCCTGCAGGATTGACGAGTGTTGTAACACCCCGAAATTTACTATTTTACAGTAATAACATAATTGTACTGTTTTGTGATTTCTGTGTGCTATAAAATTCTTTTGACAGTTCCGTGATTGTATTTGATTGTTTTGTGTGGTTTACTCCGGGACAGGAAAATAATAATTTTCTGGCCAGAGAAAATCTTTACGTATTTATTCAGAGCTAGGGGATCTTACTAAATCTAATTCTGAGAGATACATGTCATAATATTTTAATTTTTAGAATTTGTCTGTGAAATAAAAATATTTTATATTTTTATTATTATTTTATTATCTAGTGGACGATACTTACTGACTTATGGGAAGTAGCTTCTGTCCAGTGGACAATAGAAGCCGGTAAACGCAACTTAGGGCATCTAGGTGAACTTACTGATAGTGAACTAATAGGAACGAAGTCAATATTAGTGGCTCGACATTTTCTAAACCAATGGAAAATGGTCAAATTTAGTGGTTGGACTAGTTAGATACAAACTAGAAAATCTAACTACGTTAGCTTAAATCTAACTAGGTTATTTTAAAAGCTTAAGAAGTAATCAAATGGAGACAAACTTAGTTACTAACCATTAGGGTTCTTAGTTACTAGAAGGTTCTCCAATGTTCAAGAATTGATGACTAACATCAAAGTAACTAGATAGTTGGCTACTGAACTAAGTAAGCTAACTAGGTTTGCCTAAGCTTCACAAGGTAACTAAATGGAGCCAAACTTGGTTAGTGTTTCTGATTACACTTCCACAGCCACTTGGTCTTAAAGGAAGGTTCAAGGCTCAAAATTTTGAGCTTATCACCTTGTTAAATATCCTAGCCTCCATAATGATCCAATAGTAAACAAAAAACTTCCCAATCACTCCCTCCACTCTCACGACTAACACAAGACATAGGAGACCAAAATTATTTCATCCTTCATCATTCTTATCACTTAAGCTTTTCTCTCCATTCTCTCTCTTCCAAGAAAACACAAAAACTCAATTTTCTCTTCTTTGAGAAGCTCTCAGCAGCCACATCATTCACCAACATCTAACCTTCCATAAATTTTTCTAATCCCACTTATTAAACCTAAACCATATTCTAAACATCTTTCATGTTGCAAGTTTCTTCAAAATCTTCCATCTAGTGCTTGAAATCCAAGCTTGAAGTTTCTATCTTATAAGGTAAAGATCCTTGTTTTCCTATTTTCAAGGTGATTCTTAAGTTCTAAAGTCATGATTGATCCATGATTTTTCTTTTTTTACCATAGTTATGACTTTGTAAATTTGTTTAAGCTTGATAGGATTTTTCTTGGAGCCATACGAAATCCCTAGGAGAAGGATCCAAGAAGAGTTTGATCTTCTGAAAGGTAAGAGGGAGATTTATCTCACCAACCAAGTATGGTGGTGAGAGATGAAATTGTTTGTGAGGGATGATGAATCCATGTGAGGGTTCATATCCTTGTTGTGTAATTAATTTATTGGGTATTTATGTGCTTTAAATTATTTATTTGTGTTTATATGCTTTATGTGATTTTTATTGCTTTATGATATGTTGATTATATGATATGATAATTATATACATGCATGTTATGATTGATGATGGAAAGGAAAACAAATTTTGGTTCCAAAGACCATGAGGCTTTCGGCCTTAACACCTCAAAATAGGTGTTTCCAAGTTAAGATTTTCATGAATGATAAAATTGGATGCTTAGGAAGGAAAGGAAAAGAAAAGATATGTTGATCCCAAAGGTCATGTATCCCACGATTTTGAAAGCTTGGAAGGACTTGGTTTTATGCAAAAATATGATTTTAAAGTGGTAATTTAGTTGATTAAGCACATGGATTTAAGAAATGGAAACAAAACACTTTGTTAGTTTAAAAATGAAGATTTTGTTTATAAAAGAAAAAGAGATGTTGAAAGTGTTTGAACCTCAACTTGTTTTAAAGAGAACCAATTTTTAGAATTGATCTAATTATTATGGTGATTACGTTGGTGACTTGAAACTTACTAACGTATAGCTCACTCATTGGGGTTTTGAGCGCGTTAGGAAATTTTAAGGGAGAAAACATGGTAAAAGTAAAATAAGAAATGATATAAATTTTTAGAAAGGTCAAAATGAGGTTTAAAAGGTTGAGAAATATTTTACGTAGTTGAAAAATGGTGAAAAATGTTTTACGTAACTTGAAAATGTGATTTTTAAGCTACGTGATTTCAAAAACATTGAAAAATCGCTACGCGATTTGGAAAATGTTGAAATATTTTTACGCGATTGAGAAAGTGTTGAAAAATCAATACGCGATTTGAAAATGCGACAAAAATGTTGCGCGATTGAGAATATGCAGTAAAATATTTATGTGATTGAAAATACAGTAAAGATACTATGGGCTAGTGTGTGGACCCTGTTTATGAGATTAAGACCTTGAATTGTGAATAGCTTGTATGCATTGAGCATACATTGGAAAAAGTTCGATGGACTATGTTAAGGCTAATGGCCTAGGAGAGACTTACACCTCTTGAGTGGGTGTGATATACGTAGTGTACGTCACTTGTTGACATTGGGGGCGTCGGGGTGCCGGTTTCCCACAATGGAGAGTTGGTAGCTCTTCTGTACCGTGGATCGAACCGATGCAACGCACCGACGATCCGGACCAAGACACTATTCTTAATCAAGATCTAGTAAAGACTATCGTGTATATGCTAGATATGCAAACACTTATGAGAATTGTGGCACGTGGTCTGAGGTATGTGGGTACAGGTAGATCTTTTAGATCAATCTCTCTGACTTGAGTTTTAGCTCCATAGAGTAGGAAAATGAGTCAATGAGCATATGTATAAACTAAACATATTCTGGATATCTTTGAGATATTTTATCTATTGAATGTTGATAAATGTTGAATTTAATGATTATGTTTATTGTTTATTATACCTGTATTATTATGTTATATATCTGTATGGTATGTTGTATTTGCTATCTCCATGCTGCCATGTTAGTAGTGGCGTAGATAATCTCACCTCTTTGTATGCATATTCTTGTATTATATTTATATTTGGTAAAGACGCTGAGCAAGGTATTGAGCAAGAAGGCGGAGAGGAATAAATCCCTATGGAGGAGGCTGAGTTCTGATTTGATGGCAACCAGATCTAGTTTCTTTGGGTATATTAGACTGCAGTTTCATGGAGGAGCTGGTGTCTGGTGTATTAGTCCCAATGAGGAGGGACCTATCTATCAGGGACATCTGATAGTTAATATGAGTCAGATCTTTCATTGAGATCCTTTCTTTTCTGTTACTATATATGTACATGTAGAATTCCCATTATCTATTAGGCAATATTGGGGCGGTCGTTGTCAAGTCCTATCTGAGATCAGTATTGTATCGTCTGCTCGGACACCTGTCCGTAAGACGACACGTCAACTGGGATTCCTACCTTCTGAGGAATCTGAGGCTGATCATGAGGAGGATCTGTATGAGGGTTCTATTTTCTAGGTGTACTTGGGCCAGTATGGTAATGTAAACATGTTTAAATACTTTTGAAAACTTGGTTTGTATATAAATAAGTTTGACAATACTTATGTGATGTATATGATGTAAATTATTTGTGATGATGTTTAATATTTTTATTTTCTGCTAAGTTTATCTTATCAATATTAAGAAATTTTATAACTCATATTTTATTAAATAATGTTATTTTATAACTTGGGAAGTAATTCAGTAATAATTAATATAAAATGTGATACCATACGATGGGTGTTACAGAAGGCCTATTATTTAGAGCTTGGGCAAGTTGGCCAACTTGAGTCTCAAGATTCCTCAAGGAAGCTGCTTGGCTTTGCATCAATGCGTCGTGGGATGCTAGCCTTGAATCAGATTTGGTCATATAGTCCTGGTGGCTAGTCATGAATTGAGCAAACATCTTTTCCAAATTAGAATTTGAAGTTGATGTAGAAGTTTGGGTTTGAAGGGGGCTCTGTTGTTGAAAACCTAGAAGGACATAGGGAGTTTCTTTAGGTTGATAAGAAGAATAAGAACGTTGAGCATTTCCTCCCCATGAGAGATTAGGATGGTTCTGCCAACTAGAATTGTAAGTGTTACCAAAAACATTGTTGTGACTTAGCTGACGGAATTGACTGACATATTGCATACTTTTCAGGCTAGTGGTACAATTAGCAGTTGAGTGAAGGTCCCCACAATGATCACAAATTTCAGCTAAGTTATTGGCTCTACTTGCTACTGAATTGACTCCCATGGTGTCAATTTTTTTAGAGAGAGCTGCCACTTGAGCTATAAGTGATCTGAGAAAATCAACCTCATGTATACCAATTGTTATTCTCTTTGGAGTAACCATCTTTGCTGGCCACTGATAGTTGTTGTTAGCCATTTCCTCCAAAAGGTTATAGGCTACATCCGCAGTCTTGCTCATGAAAGCGCCTCTAGCTGCTGCATCAATTATACATCGAATGGATGTTGTCAAGTTGTTATAGAAGGTATATACCAACATCCATTTTGCTATACCATGATGGGGGCACTTCCTTAACAACTCCTTAAATCGCTCTCATGCCTCATATAAAGTCTCGCCCTTAAACTGCCTGAAAGACAAGATGTCATTCTTGTACTTCATTGCCTTCATGGGAGGAAAAAATTGGTCCAAAAACTTTTGTTCCAATTCCTCCCAAGTAGTGATGGAATGCTCAAGTAAGGATTGAAGCCAAGCCTTGGCCCTATCCCTCAAAGAAAAAGAGAAGAGCCTCAAGCGAGCTGCATCATCAGTTATCCCTTGATGCTTGAAAGTATCACAAATCTCCAAAAAGTTGGCTAGATAAGCATTGGGGTCTTCATGGGGTATATCTGCAAATTGCAAATTATTTTGAACCATCTGGATAATGGCTAGCTTGTTCTTAAAAGTCAATGCTTGTACAGCTGGCCTTCTAATGCTAGATCGGATGTCTCTAGCATTTGGCATGGTATACTTTTGCAAGAGTTTTTCAGCATTTGCTTCTCCCGCCATCTCAAATTCACTGTCCAAATTTAGTGCTTGCGCTTGTACTTGTTGTTCTCTTAGCAATTTATGAAAAGTCCTCTCGATCTCAGGATCGTAAGGAAATCTAGTCACACTTTGAGTCTTTCGCATACAAGAGCCAAGTACCTGAAAAACAAAACAAAACAAAAAATGAATTGATTTTTGTTAGCTAAAAATAAGCAATAGATAAGAGTCTATGTCTAGGACAATTACCCATGTGAGACCTATCTAATCCACTATGTGTCCATGTGAGTTAGCATAAGAATAACTTATTAAGACTAATTATCAAACACTTGCTATGCATGACTATTGGGTATGTGTTCATCCCATTAGCTAATCAACATACTCAACCCAATAGGATGTAATTGAACATGCATCAATCATACCATATCCACATTCATAAATCCCTATGTCTAATTCATTTGGAACACTAAGATCATGCAATTGATGGCCAAACAATAACAAGCATTAAGCATAGGTATAAAAGAACAAAACTAATTTTATTGATAGAAACTCAACAAATTACAAGATATTCAAATCCATAGCAATGTCCTAGAGAGCCTCTAGATCAGAGTTTAGTTACACATCATGAAAGAAGAGAAAACATATGAAATTATAAAACCCATCAAGTTAAAAAACAAGAGAGAAAAGAGAAAGAGTGAACAAAAGTGGAGAGAATCTAAGCTTGATCTTCCTCCCTTGATCTTGATTCTTCACTTGAATCACCTCTAATCTGAGTGGTTTTCTCCTCCTCTCACTTTCTCTAGGGATTTTGTGCTTGAACCAAAACAGATACTCCACTTAATGCCCTCTAAAATCAGATAAAAAGGGTCAAAATCACAGACTAGGGTTTTTACCACACCTAGGCATGGCTTTTCCACACCTAGGCCTGGGTGTCTCTGTCTGAAGATCCTGAAAACCTGAGAGTTATCAACCTTCTTCTCTTCTCACTTTCTTCCACTTTTAAGCTTGTCTTTAAGTTCCTCACCCCTTCTAAAGCTTCTCCATCTTAATACCTGCTTTAGGACAATGCCAAAGTCGATCAAACAATGATCAATCCAAATTCCTTAATTAAAATCCTCAATATTCAATTCTTAATCATTTTTTAGTTAACAAGCTTGAATCATTAAAGTCTTATAATAATTGAACTTTTGGGCTTAAAAACTTAAGGATAGCATGCCCATATACATTCAAATTCAAGTGAAATAACTCCAGTTCCTAAAGTTATCACAAGCGTGGCACTTTAAGTGCTAACGTGGATTCTACATGGCTAACAACTCCTCCCCCTATCAGACACTTCAAAAAAATCAGTGTTTAGGCATGATTTTTTTGCTTCGGTTTCAACAATCGTTGCTAAACAAATGAAAAACATTCAATTTTGTTGCGTCATCAGCATGCGCGGCAACCTTTTCTCTTCTCCCTCCTTTTTTACCAATCTCCCACTCTTTTTCCTAAATTGAACTTCAAGCCATCGAAAAACTGAACTTCAGTCTCTAAAACGCACACTGTTGGGCCATCAACCTGCAACCTCTCTCTCTCCAGCGTTGTTGGTCCTGCTCCTCCAGCGTCGTTACTCACTCGTCTTGCACCGCTAAGCTTTGATCCAGCCGCCTACACTCAAATCTTGTCACCACTGTGCTGCTACCACTCTGATCGCGCCCCCACCTCGCTAGTGTAATACTCTTCCTTTTTCCTTCCCCTTTATTCTGCTTTTTTATTATTTAAATTTCATTTTATTTTTGTTTGTTTTTATGATGGGGATTTTGATTAGGTTAGAATTCAGGCTTGGTTTTTGAGTTTTGAGTTTGGTTCTCTGCTTTGATGTTCTATTATTGGGTTTGTTGATGATTTGATGGTGTTGGATTTGAGTGAGGTTGGTGATTTGGTGTTTATGATGAAGTCTGTATGTGTTTAAGTGAGTGTGTGAGAGTGATGCAGTAGCTGTGAAAACTAAATCGCAGCATCTCTATAAATCCTCACCCTCAACATCTGCCTTGAGCGTTAAAATGTCATGTCTTGATAATAGTTAGGAATCCTTATTTTTGGTTTTGGGGTTTGTACTATTATCTCAATTGTTTGCAGTTTTGAAAGGATGTGTATTATTTGGGTTCATTATAATTAGAGTGATTCGGTAGAGGATAATCGTAATACTACTATTGATTAAGCATCCTTTGTCAAATTTCTTTTTGTTCAGTTATTCTGCATTATTTGTTGATAGGTAATTCTTGGAAATTATCTGCTAACCAAATTGATGGGTCTTATTTGGGGAGAATAAGACCATTGACTTCGAGGAATAGAATTTATAATTCCATTGGCTCTATTGGTAAGTTTCTTTGACTGTTTACATTTCTGAGCTTGGTTACTTTCATCAATATGTTTTTATTCTTGTAATTAAACATGTTGGATAGTTCCTGCTCCATTACTATTTATTTATTCCTCAGCTAATAGCGCTTAAACAAAGTTTACCACCATTAACTCTTTCCTCTATTGAGAGCAAAAATTAAACCCTAAAGCTAAATTTCTTCAGCATTTACAATACAAATATAAGTTCTAATTAAATTCAGGAGATAAGTTGCATCCTTTAGATTTCACAATCCGTTCAATTTTTCATCTTTTTTTGTTGTTAGAGGGGGTTTGTGATAACATTGTTGGCATATTTAGCATTAATAATAAAGAAAGTACAAACTTAATAGTGCAAGTTGTTACTATCACGTAACAACCTAAGCAAAATACAGATAATGGTATAATTATATGTCAAGTAACATTGTTGCCATATTTAGCATTAATAAGTTCTTTAATAGTTATAATTTTATACCAAGACATTATATAGTACCTTCAAACGATATGTGTATTTAAGTACAATGCTTAATATTATTATTATTATTATTAGTCATAGATAGTGTGTGCGTGTATATATAAGTCATTTCTACCTATTAGGCTAGGTGTTTATTTTAGTCATTACAAAGCAATTTATTATAGCATAAGAGGAATACCCTCTCTTCTGTTGAATTTGATTATGGTTTATGTTCTTCATAGCATATCCTATGCACTTTCTTGTCTTGATCTTGTTCATGGCTCTTAAATTGAAAATTCTCCTTATATGGGCATTTTTCATTTTGTGCTTTGTTTCTCTTTAAGTGTTATTGGATGTCAAATTTGTGATGTGCAATCTGTCTGTTTTGCCAAGTAATGTCATCATGTAATGATAATCTGTATTGGAAAGAGCGTTTAGAGCAATTGAAGTGTTCTTCAAAGTTCTAAGTGTCAATGGAAAAGAAATTGTAATGGATGCTTCTATTGAATTATGAATGGTTTATTAATTCCCATATTGATAGGAAAACATAGATTTGAAGCAGTTGTTTTCATTATTTAAGATATGGATCACTTGTGGTCTTCCAATATTTTTTCACTCTTTCCCTATACCCTTTCCAACTGCATTTTTTTTCACCTTTTCTTTTCTTTTTCTTTTTTTTTTTTGGGGGGGGGGAGGGGTGTTAGATATTATGAGCTGTTTGGATGGAATTGAAAAGTTATGATATATTAATATTGATTGTTTTCAACTTATACAGGACATACACCACAATTTCATGGACTTTTCGGGGATTTTATGAGAAAGTGATTCTAGATTAATAGGTTATACTTTAGCTTGTGGCTTTTTTTTATTGCTTTTACAAATTACTAATATAGTTTATATCTATACTTGCTTGTTGTTCCTTTAAAGCTTATAAGTAGACTTTTTGTTTGGACATGAATATTAACTTCTGATATAGATGATGTGCATTTACCCGAATTGCTTGGACAATTTTTGTGTTACCATATTTTTTATGGTTGGTAAGATGATGAACATTCAAGCTATGACCTTATTGGATAAAAGTTCATATCTTTTACGTAGCAACCATGCGCCAAAATTTCAATATAATATATTTAATACTTGACTGTGACATGGGCTACATTTTATGTTTGTTTCCTTTCTCATGGTTAGCTGGAAATATCTTGTCTTTAACCATTCTTCATTTAGAGTTTAATATGACATATAGGTTTATTTCAATAGTATTTTTCCTATTTGCAAAATGTCAGAAAACCTGTATAAGATATTGTGCCTTTAGAATCATGTACTCTGTTACCCATGTCTTTTTAACCCTTACTTCATTATTGTTGTTTTTGATATACTACTACAGGTGCTTCTTGATTATAGAAGGCATAAAATAAAAGGTGGTGAGTTGAATGTGCCTATTGCTTCCCATCCAGAGCCTATGAATATTGAAAATCAGGTAATATGTAATTTGTGTTTGATTTCATAGCATGGGCAATAATATACATGGACCAACTGTGGATGGAAATTTTTTCTTTATTGACTTGAATAGACTTCTGACCAGACCATTCTCATCAAATTCCCTAATGTAAGATGGGGAACTATTGGAAGACCACATTTAGCATCACCATAATTTCATTATTTGACATATTGCAAGCTATAACAGGGTACAACTCTCATTTAGATTGTCTATCAAAATTATTTATTCTGGTTAAAGAAAAAATATTTCAGAGAACCTACCTCAAGATCAAGAATGTGTTGTTTCTTTAGGTGTTCCTTCAATGATTTTAGCTCATCCAAATGATGCAATTGGAAAAGTCTTTGGAGTTTAGCACTCTGGTCGTGTGCGTGGCTTAGGACATAGTGTTTGGCCTACTAATATTTTGATATGCCCACACAGTTCAATATAGGAGCATCAAGCAACAATGCATCTCAATAATGTATTGAAGACTTAGAGAAACAAGTGGAGACTTTGCAAGATAAGTTAAGTGAATATGATGAGACCAAAGCACAATTGAGTAACATCTTAAATTTCTTGCAAGATAGATTTAGTTCTGACTTACCATTAAACAATGTTTCAATTTTTTAAGTTTATGTAATTAAATGTAGTGATAATAATAGTCTACTTTTTGAGTAGGATTTGTAGTTAAGTGAAGTTGTGAACATGAAGTGTATAGTTTAAAATAGTGATGATACTAGCTAAAGTCTACATTTTGAGTAGGATTGGTTAATGAAGTTGTGAACATGAATGGTATGGTTTAGTTTTGACAAGTATTCAAAACTTTTTGTCTAATCCTCTTTATTAACTAGGGATTTGAATGCTTTACTTGATTGAGACTTGGTATTATATGAACAGGTCTCGTTTTATGATATGATTGGGAAGCAACTAGTAATTTATAAAAAAAAAAATTACCCATGGTTTAACTGTGGCAAACCTTTTTATGAATATAACACTTCTGTCACATTAGCCACGGTTAAACCGTAGCTAATCCATTAACTTAGCCACGATTTAAGTGTAGCAAAAATTTTTTTAGAATATATTCTAATTAAAATTAGCCACAGTAATTACTTAATTAATCACGGTTGTAAACCATAGGTAACGAAATGTTGCCACGGTCCTTAAACTTGTGGCTAATGTATTTGCCACGCCTTATTTAGCCACAATTGGTATAACCGTGGATAAATTTAGTTAGCCAGGGTTTTTGATATATTAGCCACGGTTAAAATTGTGGCTAAACACTTTTTTTTGTAGTGAGAAAACGATGTCGTTTCGCTCCAACACTAACCCTAGGCACTAACCAAATAGTGCATTTTGAGGGAAAAATACCTAATTTTCCCCCAATTGTAAGCAGATAAACCTTCTTAACCATAACTCACCCCACAAATATTCTTGATCCCAATATCTAGTGCGGTCTACTATGAAATTCAAGGAGATTTGCTCTC
This sequence comes from Ormosia emarginata, assembly GCA_029884605.1. Classification (NCBI taxonomy): domain Eukaryota; kingdom Viridiplantae; phylum Streptophyta; class Magnoliopsida; order Fabales; family Fabaceae; genus Ormosia; species Ormosia emarginata. Next base: position 10,802,186 of record JAQQTP010000074.1, read on the forward strand.
AATCAAAGTGCAATTAGTGCGAAATCTTGAATGTGACCCACGAAATTGAAAAAGGTATGAACCGTAAACCCCAAATATTCCCTATTTTTTGTGCATTATGTTGTTCCCTTTTTGGTGTTATGGTCTATGCATTTGTCTCCTCTTTTTGGTATTTGTGGTCCCCCTACTTGGTAACTCTAGTTCTACGATCAAACTCAATATCATCTTTATTCCCCACCTGTGTTTGAAAGATTTTATGTATGCCTTCAAGGTATGAAGAGAGGATTTAAGGCAGGATGCAGGCCATTAATAGGCCTAGATGGGGCTTTCTTAAAAGGATATTATGCGGGGAAAATATTGGTTGTTGTGGGATAAGATGTCGATGCTAACATTTTTGTCATAGCATATGCTATTGTGGGGGTGGAGAACAAAGAGACTTAGAAATAGTCCCTGACCCTATTGTATGAGGACTTGGGGGACTACAAACAGCATGGATGAGACTTCATATCAGATATGCAAAAGGTAAGTGATCTGGATCGCAAGGACTAATTTGAATATATTTTATTCATTATAAGGACTAAAATGAATTAGTTATGTAAGTTACAGGAACTAAAATGAATTACTTATGTTTGTTATATGGATTGATATGAATTATTTGTGTTATAAAGGACTGATACCAACAATGCAAGAGGTGATGCCCAGAGTGCATCATAGGTTTTGCATTTGACATCTTTAGAAAAATTTTACAAAACAATGGAAGGATAAGGAAATAAAGAGGATAGTATAAGATGTGCAAGGTCAATAACCCCTTCACAGTTTTTCACAAATATGCAGATAGTTAAGATGAATTTGTCAAGGTATACTGGGCCCTTAGCTCCCAAGCAGAAGAGTAGGTTGGAGAATAAGAAAAATGATAGTAACAAATGGACTCCTGTGTGGTTAGGTAATAGAAATCATAACATGTATTGTGTTCTCATAATTGTGCATTTCTAGCTTTTATTTGCTTTATATATAATGTCTTAACGGAAGATGATGATGGAAATAAGTTTAAGGAGCATGGGTAGCCTTCCAAGGTGGCTGTTAATTTAGGCACCCAGACCTACACCTGTAGGTTCTAGTAGCTGAAAAGGAAGTGAGCCTGGGGCACCAATTGCACCTATACTACCAGATGAGATTGACCTATCACAGACTCCAGTGGGTTCTCAACCACAGTCCACTCAAGCTTAAGCTACAAATGAAGCCCTAACTCTCCCAAATGCTCTAACAGTAACCACCAAACCATTATTGTTATTTTTTTTAACAAAGTTAATATAATATATTTGATTTATCACTGACTTGGGTGCATCATATGTTGCAGGGAATTGTCAAACCACTCCCTACCAGACCATCTAGTTTAAGGCCACCAAAACCAATTGCTACAACATCAATTCTTGCCTCCTCAAGTTCAGTTCCACCACCAACTGCCCCCAACTGCAATTTCAATTCCACCACCTTCAGCCACTGCAACTTCTATTCCACCATCATCTACCACTACAACACCTACTTAAGCTCTAACTGCAAGATCTAGTTCACCACCTCCGCAACATTGTGTTAGTGTAAAAATCATTGCTATAACAAGTTCTGCAACAATATCAAGGTTCCTCAGGTTCATGCCCACAACTGGTTTCAAGTATGCTCCACCAAAGACTGACAAATGATGACAATGTGAAGCTGCAAAGGATTTGGACCTTTTTTTGGACATAGGATTTGCTCATTTTTTTTGGAAGATGTATAGGTTAATCTTGATTGGTTTATGGATTATTTTGGAAATAATATAGGCTTTTTTGGAAGCTACACATAAAGGGTTATTTTGATATGATACATGTACTTTTGGATTCTATTCTTAGACAAGTTGATGTTAGTAGTGGTTTTTTGTTTTATAAATGGTTATAATGCTTATATAGGCCTCTTTTGATACTTTTGAAGCAATATTTTTTTTGTAAATGTTCTTCACATCCACACTTGTAAGACCCATTGAAAGATTAATGAAATATGCTTGATTAGGTTCCTTCCAATTGTGTTAATTTCATATTAAGTTATTTATGCAATTCGTTCTAATTCAAATTGAACAAAAATGATCGTTAAAACTTATATTCTTTCATTCAAAGGCCAAGGGGCCAATTACACAACATTACAAACCAACATTACTTCCACAATTGCCTACTTCCCTAAAAAAACAAATCCCCACTTTATGATCAAAACCAGCATCATAATACACAAGCCAATTGCACAAAATCTTAGGGTCCTAACTTCAGCCTCTAAACTACTAATCTTTTAAGAAACATTCATTCTCCAATCTTCATTCTCACTTGTAGCAGCTCTAATACTAGTTGCAACAACAACTTTATATGCACCTTCATAGTAAAGGCTTCCCCTTACATAACCCAACCCCAACCCTTTACCTTTACCTTGAACTTTGGGCACCCATAGAATGGTGTTCTAGCATTTGCCATTGTCTTAGATGTTCAAACCACTGTTCTTAGATCACAATAGTAAACCCTGCCTCTACCTCCCCTGTAATGAGGAGCATTAGGTTTGGAACCCGCACTACTAGACCAACTTCCTTAGGAGTGTGGTGATGTGATTTAGGGTCAATTTTCACCACCCATCATCTCAAACAAGCAAGCAACTTAGGAAATAGGGGTTAAGGTTTTTGAATTTTTGGATTTACAGAAGAATCTACTCTTCGAGTAACAGTAATAGAGATTAGAAAGAATGGGAAATGGTTTTCAAGGAAGATGGGTTGAACGACATCGTATACCAGCTTTAGTTTTTTTTTCTTTTAAAAACAATGTTGTTTTCTAATGGGGGGGAAGAGCTGTTTGCCTTGTGGGATCCATGTTGGCACTTAACGTGCCACACACGCATCTCCATCAAGTTTAACTGACAGCAACTGATGCTGAGACTAATGCAACCGACATTTTGAGGTTTCAAGGATTAAGTTATCAATTTTTTAAAGTCAGGGATGAATGTGACCGATGCATACAATTTCAGAGACTAAAGTGAAGATTTATTCCTTTAAAATTTGTAGTGGGATAAAGGTGCTGCGCTTGAGCAAGGGCCTTCTTAAAACCTCGATACATCTAGCTTCCTAAGCTCTACTTTTTCTCATTCTAAGCATTTTTCCCATGCTTGAAGCAAACTACTATCTTCTTCAACTTTCCTTTTCAAAGACTTGATTTCATCTGATAGCTCACTATTTGTCTTTCGAAGATCTTCAACATCTTTCTTGGCAATCTCAGCTCTTTTTTAAGCACTTAGAAGCTGTCACTTCTAACTGGGCTAATTTCTCTTGATTCTTTGTCAGGATTCTTCCAAAGACCTAACCCACTTTGCTCAGGACTCTAAGATAGAAATTTTCTTCTTCAGCTCCTCATTTTCTTCAAACATAGAAGAAACTATTCGGAGCCTACCCTCAAGATAACAAATTTGACTTCACATAGCCTAAAAATCTTGTCTATTTTTTTGGCTATACTAGCCATCTTCAAACCATGATTTTCAATTCAGAAATTCAAACCTTTTGGGCCAATGTCATTATACTTCTCCATATCTGCGCTAAAGGACATATATTTGTTAATGAACTAATAAGTTAGCCAACGTGGATCCCACATTGACTTTTAGTTCCCTTATCAAGTTATGGAAAAAGTAAACATATTCTCTTAGGGCTACAACAACTAGTTTAGGATTTTCAAGAGGGAAAGAAACCTTTTCTTTTCCTTTGTCGCTGGAAGAAGGATAAACCCTGTCTGGTGGGGGAATAAGTGCAGATGTTGGAAGATGAGCAACAGAAGGAATCCTGAATGGATCTAGTACGAGATGATCTCATAAGGGAACAATGATCGGTGTAGTAATTTGAGGATTAATAGTATTTTGAGACTTAGTTGAAGCACTATCATGGCGAGAGCGTTTCGAGGTAGGATCCAAGTGAGTTGCATTGGATGATTAGCTTTGGTCAGGATTCAAAGATCATACAAAGGTACTAACTATCTTTTCTTTTACTGCCTCTATAGCAAAACTTCTTTAACACTAACCTATAAGCTCTAAAGCCTTTCAAAAGCATCTAAACTTGTAGAAGTTCTTTAAATTAAACCTTTGATATTTTATGATGAACAAACTTAAATTTAGAATCTTATGATTATTGATATTTCATCTAAGTGTATCAAAGAATAGTTTAGAAGACTTTTGGATAATCAACGCCAATCTCATGAATTACTTAAGTTTCACTTTGAGGAAGTCTTAATATGATTGAAGTCTTCATAAAAAATCATTGAAAATGGACTAACTATGAAAAAGACTTAAGAAGCACACCTACTTCTCAATATGAAAATCATAATAAATCCATCAGAAGACAAATTCTGAAGTCAAGTCCATTAGAAGACAAGAATTAGTAGTTGAGTTCATCAAAAGACGAATCAGAAGTGAAGGTTATCAAAAGACAAGAATCAGAAGTGAAGTATATGAGAAGACAAGTTCAGAAGACAACTTCATCAAGAAACAAATCTATCAGAAACATCAAGCTTCAAAAGAATGAAGCTTTTCTGAAGTATACAAGTTCATAAGACAACTAATGCACATAAATAGCAAAATCAAAGTCAGAAAGCATCAGAAGTTTGAAGCTTCTACCTATTGCTAGAAAAAGATAAAAACCATTAAGAAAATGAAGTGAAATTGTTGGAGTTTCAAACGGCTAGTTTCTAAACTTCTATAAATTGAAGAAGCCTGGAAGTTTGAATAAATGAAGTGAAATGTTATTTTGATAAACTTCTAATCAAAATTCTAAACGCCCAATCTCGCTTCTAAACAAAGTTTCTCTATTGAAATAATTTTCTGATCACTTGCTTAGAATAGAAACTTATTCTTTCAAGTTTGTAATTGCTTAGATCCACTTCTTGAGTGTTAGAGAATTTAAAATCTCATTCTTATCACTGTATTTAATTGCTTAAATTACCTTTTTGAGTGTTGAGAGAAACACAAACATAAATCTTCTCTTTATAACTTGATTCGTTAGTGATTTGTGTGAGAGTATAGCTTGAAAAGGCTGGGGTGGAACAAAGACTAGTTGTAATCTAGCTTGGACAAGCTAGGGTTGAAGAAAGAATGCCTATGGAAATATAAAATCCTAGTTTCTGATTAGGGACCGGACGTAGGCTTGTTGTTTGGTCGAACCAGTATAAATTTATGAGTGATCTCTAAACTCTATCTTTTAGTTTTCTGATAGGAGAGTTTTGCTTTTAACTTGTCCTTCTGATAACTAAAATTGTTTTTAAACTTCAAGAGAACTAAGTTTCTAACTTTTCTTTGATCTAAATTTAGTTTCCTACAAGCTATATTTATGAACAACTTGGCTTCTGATATTGACTATGATTTATCCAGGTTGAGAAAGCTTAGGAAGTTTTTAAGTCTATAGGAAACGTTCAAAAATAAGTGGCATGATTCAAACCCCCTTCTTATGTTGTTACCACTTTCATAACCTTTGGAGGAATCATGTATGCTGAAAGCAACAAAAAAGTTAGGGGACATTAAAATATATATATCAAGGTAAAATTTAAATGCAAAGAAAAGTATTACAATGCTCAACAAAATAATGAGCTAAACCATCTTTATCATGCTCTAAACAAATTATTTGAGAACAATGATAATCTTGATAAATTTCAGACAACTGATTAATGTCTTGTTAATCATTCAGAGAAAATTGTTCTCGAGAGAATTTTGGTGATCTTCTCAAACCTTGTTCAAAAAAAAAGGAAATTTAGGCTGATGATCGAGTTTCAAGAAGGAAGAATGTTCGTGAAACAATGCGGTTACCCAAAAATACCTAGACTTAATGTGTTTATAGGAGGAATCGAAGAGTTTAAGTATTTTCTTTCATCACATTCCACTAAAAGAAATCAACCCTGAAGTGGAATTGGGAGATCAGCTAAAGTAAAAGTAGTTAGAAGTTGTTGGGACAATACTAAAATATTGACAAAGCAACTCGAAGCATCTGAAGAAAGCCCAGTTGTTTGGATGAAGTTGAGTAAGCTCAACATTCGTGGTTACATGAACTTCAAAATCAATAAAAGGAAGTGTCACTATTGTAACATCCCACCTTCCTGCTTACTTGTATAAGCTACTAGGTAGTTATTATTGTGTTTTTGCTTGTTTGTTTGCCTTGTTTGTGCATGTAGACAGATAACTTAGTGAACAAGTTATCTCATAGAAATAATTACTTTTTTAAAAAAGATATGAGATAATTATGAATAAATAGGAATGTAGCTAAACTAATTACAAATATAATGAATTGTAACTATTAGTGCTTAGTTTATATTTTTATGAATATCAGTAAATATAAGTAAATATAAATTAAGCTAAATAAATATTAATTACTAATTAAACTTATTAGTTAAGAGTATAATTAAATTAAGTCAATTTAAGATTTAAATATGATGATTAATAATATAATTATATCAAATAGGGATTAAATTAGGTATAATTATACCATTTAAATTAAGCAATGATGAGTCTTAGGACCAATCAAATTTCATGCACCAAAAAGTAACCCACTAAGCAAAAAATTTATTGGTCCAAATAACTTTAAGGTTATTTTAATTATATTGAGTGAATTAAAATTTGAATAAATATGATTAAGCGAAATAATGAGTTATTAAATATACGTAAACTCAGTTTTAACAGTTAGAGTTAATGCATAAAGGTCGTAGGCTCTGTATAGGACTGTTAGGAGTTCCTACCACCACCTAAGAAACCTATGAGTTCAAAATTAGGAAATCCCAGAGCATATATGCACTTTCTGGGATTTGTTTTTGAACTCAGTGTAACACCCCAAATTTTCGTATCTCTTAAACAGTAATTTTGACAGTTAACAGAATTTTACTGTTTAGTAATTTCTATGCACTGTAAAATTATTTTGTTTATTCCGTCAGCGTATTTGATCGTTTTGAGTGATTTACTCCGTGTCAGGAAAAAAAAAATTTTGAGTGGAGAAAACTTTACGTAATTTAATTTTTACCGTTAGGTAATTAATTTACGTAATTTGATTTGATATTTGTGTATTTTATAATTTTTGTGATTTTTGTGGATGATTATGAATTTTTTCTGTTTGTGGGCCCAGTGGGGTGTATGTGGGCCAAGGTGGTTATACGTGGGCCAAGTGTGTCCCAGAAAGTAAAAATTTTTTACGCATAGAAAAATTTGTATCTTGTTTAGACGGAGACAGGATCTTACTAAACCGAATCCAGGAAACAGTTTTAGAAAATTTCTTATACTATATTTTATATTGTATTTAATTATCGGATGATAAAAATACAGTAAAAATATTATTTGTAGGATACAAGAATAAATATTATACTACGTAATCAATAAAGAGAGCTTGAGAACTTGACTTGATTTATACCCTTGGATGAGAATACTTAGTTTGAATATTAACCATTGATTTAATCAAAGGTTAAGAAACAAACTTAATAAAAAGCGCTTGGATAATAACCATTGATTTAATCAATGGCGTGAGAATAAGCTTAGTTAGGAAGGTTTTGATATCAACCATAGATGTAATCAAAGGTGTAGAATTGGTCTTGAAAAATGACAAAGACCATTTATAACCATTGGATTTAGATTAAATCAAGGGTGGAGATTTAATCTTAAAAAGTAACAAAGACCATTTATGACCATTAGATGAAGAATTAATCAAGGGTAGAGATTTAGTCTTCTAAAATGGTTAAGACTAATTAGGACCCTTGGATTAAAAGTTTGAAGTAGTAATCTTGACCCTTTATTTTGGAGACACATCTAATGGCTAGAATTTAAAGGAGAAAGATCCAATGGCCTAGATTAAGTCTTCTAAATAAAAAATCTACATTAATCCTAACCATTGAATTAATCAATGGCTAGAAATGCTCCAAATGGTGGCTAATTATTATGGTCATTTATTAAATGCACAAGGAGAAGCATGCATGGAGGGGGATGGTTTTGGATTGTTTAGAAGACAAAGAAAAAGAGGCTTTATGACCATTATTAATTGCTTTATGTCATTGTTAAGTGGTCTTGGTCAATGTTTCATCATAATTGATCATTATTGATCAATTTGCACTCAAGAAGAATGCATTGGAGGGGAGCTACGAAATTGAGAAGCTTTAGGACATAGGAAAAAAGTTTGAAGACCATTATTGCCATCCTTGGTCATCATTAGACATTTTCAAGAAGCTAAGTTACCAAGTTTTCTCTCCATTTCTCTCCTTCTTCATGTTTTGGCCAAGCACTCCAAGAACACCTTCCATCACTTTTTAATTTCATCCAACCACAGATCTTGAATCTACATGATGTTCTAAGCAACTTTCATGTTGAAGATTTTCTCTAAATCATTCATCTTCATGGACTTTCTTCAAGATCAAAGTTATTGGGTTTTTGAGGTGAAGTATAAGGAAACTTCATTTTCTTCTCTCTTTTTCATGATCTAAGCCATGTTTGATCCATGGTTCCTCTTAATCAAGCTTAGTATACTAATTTCTATGTATTTTGTTTTGTATTTAAGAAGCCCTTGGTGGTGAAGGACTTGGAAAAAGAAGCAAAACAAAGAGTTTTTGAGGATCTTCAAGAGGTAAGAGGGAGATCCATCTCACCAACCAAGCATGGTGGTGAGAGATGGTATTTTATTTGATGGATGTGGAATCCATGTGAGGATTCATATCCATGGTTATGTAATTAATTTGTGGGTGTTTATTAGCTTTGATTAATTTTTATGCTTGATATGCTTTGCATGATTTTATAGCTTTGATGATATGCTTGATATGCTATACATGCTTTTATGGCTTTGATGGTATGCTTATATTATTTATGATGAAATATATATGTATATGCCATGACTTGATGGTGGAAAGGAAATTGATTTTTGGCTCTAATAGCCAAGGAAGAGCTACGGTTTTGATGCCCTTGATTAGGGTTCATGTTGAAAATTTTCAAGAACAAAAGAATTGATTTTTGAGTACTTAGAACATGGTGGATTTCGAACAAGACACCTCAAAATAGGTGTTCACAAAATTAATATTTTCTTGAATGATGAAAATAGATGTTTAGAAAAGTAAGGAAAATAAACAAAGAATTTACTTTTCAAAGAGTACATGAATACGGTTTTAGAAGGATTTTTATTGATTTATTTTGTGTAAAAAGTTTCTAAGTGTTTTACTAAACATGAGATTTAAATGAAAATAGCAATGATAATTTTAAGGATTTGCAAAGAAAGTGAAAAAGAATTTGTAAAGAAAGTAAAAATGAATTTGAACAAATGGGTTTGGTTTTTATGACCATGAATCACACGGTTTTGAAGACAAAATTTTAATGGTTTTGTTTGTGTAAAACCATATCAACTTAAAAGGAAAAATATTTGATAGTTTCAATAGTCATGTCCACGTTTTTTTTAAAGGCTTGTAATGTCTTGATTTTTATGAAGAAAGTGATTTTTCAAAGTGAAAACGTAACTTGATTTAATACAAGGAATTTGGAAAGGGAATCAGAGTGTTTTTATCACTTGAGAGAATTTTGTAAACAAAAGACAAAGAGATGTTGAACATGTTTGAACTTCAATTTATTTTGAAGAATTGATTTTAAAATTGATTTAGGAAAAATGAAGAATATAATGGTGTTTTGAAAATTTACTAACGTATAATTGATTTTCGAGTTTTGAAATACGTTAGAAAATGTTAAGTTTTGAAACGTTGATTTATATCAATGGAAAAGTGATTTTATGAATTATATTTTGGAAAATGATTTCTTGAGTAAAGAAATGTGGAAAAAGATTTTCTTGAGTAAGAAAATATATTACATGAAGTATAAAGTTATTTTATTTTAAGAAAAGTTGAAAAAGGAATATTTGAAGGTTGAGAAATATTTTCTGTAATGAAATTGTGGTGAAAAAAAATTATTTACGTATCTTAAAAATGTAATTTTAAAGTACGTGGTTTGAAAATACAGTAAAATATTTCTAAGTGTTTGGAAATACAGTAAAATATTTCTACGCAATTTTAAATACGTTGAAATATTTCTACGCAATTTGAATTACGTTTAAATATTTTACGTAATCTAAATTACTATTGAAAAATCACTACGTGATGGAAAAGTGATGAATTATTTTTACGTGATTGTGAAAATAGCGGAAAATTATTATGAGATTTGGAAAGTGTTTTAAATATTTTGAGAATGATAGAAAATGATTTACGGGACGTAAAAGAATGATTTTTTTTAAGTTACGCAATTTTGAAATAGTAGAAAAATATTATGGGATTTGAGAAACGTATATCTTTACGCGATTGAGAAAAATGTTGAAAAATTAGTACGTGATTTAAAAGTGCAACAAAAGAGTTGCAGCATTTTGAAAACGTAACAGAAGTGTTACGATATTTTGAAAACGTAATATAAACATTTTGGAATTGTGAAAACGTAACAGAAACATTTTGGAATTGTGAAAATGTTGTGCAATTTTGAAAACACGATGAAAGTGTTTTATAACTATGAAAATATGATAACATGATTTTGCTGTTGTAAATACAGTATGATTACTGTGGAACCAGTGTATAAACATTGTGTGAGAAAATGACGTGTTTTGCCTGTGATTGGTATTTGGTGCATTATACATGCATTGGAAAAATATGCGTTGAGGCATATGATTGAATAAATGAAATTGGAAAAGATTTGGCCCTTTGGGGTTGGACTTGCACGGATATATTCGTGCATTGTATATGGCCCTTGTGGTTGAAGAGGGAATGAGAATTGATAGTGAGATCTATGATGGATCTTGGGGTGCGTCAAGGCGCGGCGGTCGACCAGTGGACAGCTGGCGAGTACCCTGTGCCACTTGGCGATGCAGTCCGTTGCAACGCATTGATGATACCTGACAAGAACACGATTCTTTTCAACAACTGGAAGATTGTCTTTGGGCTAAGGCTGACAATTGATAGAGCATTCTCCTCGAAATTTTGAAAACCTCCATGGAGTTGTTTTTGAAAAACTGAGTCTTTGTGCACATGCATAATCTGACATTTATATCTGTGTGATATATTAATTGAGGAATATTGGCTATGACAATTGTTTTGAATACTTGGATGATGATGATGATAGTTGATTAATGTTGATTGCATGGTCATAATTGTGATATAATCTATCTGTATGATATATTGCTTGTGTTATCTCTGTGCTGCCATGTTGGTATTGGCGTAGGTGATCTCACTTCTTTGTTATGTTGTTTTGTTGTGTCTGTACTGTTAAAATTAAATAATAGAATAATCGAGTTGTCTTAGACATAACGGGCGATGGATACTCTGATTGGTGACAACAATAAGGAGTGGACATTCAGGACTCGAAGGTGTGCAGTGTTGACAAAGAACAGATGTAGAACAGATGTCTGGTACAACAAGATGGATACACAACAGAATAAGTATGATAAGTTTTAATGTTAGTGTTGTACCGTGCTATTAAGTAGGACCCGTCATGGGGTTTGCTACTGTAAAAAAAAAAAGTCTGTTAATTTTATATTTCTCTTTAAATTGTGAAATATTAATTGGTGTCAATATTGTATATTAATCAGTTTAAATATATTTTCAGTAATACTTATGAATTTCAGTAAGTTTATGTTTCAGTAAAGAAAGAAATTTTAAAACCCATCTTTTTATAACTCAAACCTTGTGTGAACTTCTTTACAGATTTTGAGTCGGGAGTCAGACATGTGATTCCCTAGGGAGGGTATTACATTAGTTGGTATCAGAGCATGGTTTGAGTCTTTTGGGGTTTGTGGTTAGGTCTGTTTTGCTTATGTTGTGTTCTCTATGTTATTGTTTTCCAAAAGGAAACAATGCTGTTTATAATGGATATCAGATCCATTGTATTTCGATCCGCACGCCTCGAAAAAAAAAAAGGAAATGGCTCGGGATAGTTGTACTTGTGTGGAAGTGGAACATGTTACTAGTAATGCAGTTGCAGTTACGAGAGCAACGGGAGCAACATGGAAGGATGACTGCAGGAACAAAGGACCGCTGTTCAGTGGGAAAAAAATGAAAGTTGAGGTTCAGGATCTGATGGAAGAGAATCAGTCTTGGAATATAAGATTTCGTAGTTTTGGAACCTGATATTTTTAAGGATATTTGGAAAGTGATTGATTTCAACAGAAGATGTATTTACAACCATTGAAGAAACCAAAGGCAGTAACTGATGTGGAAGAAGGTACTTAATGAAGGAATGTACGTCAAGAAAACAAACATTTATTTAAAATGGTTACATCTGGTTTCCATTTTATTTTGATTCGTCCATCTTTAAAGAAAAGAAATGACTCGTGATAAATGTACGTGTGTGGAAGCGAGACATAATGGTGGTGATATGACTGTAACTTTGGAAGTAATACAAACAGTGGCTGAAGCAATTATACAGCAAACTCCGAAGATTATTCTGCAACAAGAATAGATTGCTAAAGCTAAGATTTTGTTAGAGTTAAATCAATCTCAGGATGAGAGACCCTGTAACGTTGGACTATATTGGTTACGAAAAAAGGGAAATCGTAAGGTCAAGCGATTCCAATAGAAAACGTACTTGCAATCTCCAAGAAGTCAACAACAACAACAATCTTGTGGAAAAGTACTAGTATTGACAGTTTAGTTTGGTGTGACATCGCACCGAAATGTAAGAAGTGTGGAAAGGGGCACTTAACGAAAGATTGTACGTCCAAGGAAATAATTTGTTTTAAGTGCGGGAAGTTTGGAACACAATCTTTGAAAATAGAATTCCAATGAAAACAGAGTTTTCTGTTAGTAAAATCTTGGATAGTAGGGAAAGTCGTTGTTCTGAATGGAACGGGAGTGTTCGGAGCGGAAGATTTAAACAATGGAGATTGTGTCATTGGAGCTAATCCTATAAACCACACTGAATATTTCTGTGAATAACCTATTCCTTATGGCATATGATTGAGTAGATCAGTTATATGTCAGAGTTATTCGTAAACCTCTGATTTATTCATTTCTGTACCTATTCTTAGCTGATTGAGCTACTCAAGTTATTCAAATTGTTGTTATGGATCAAATCTTTGGGTTAGTTTGATCTGTCATTCAAAATTTTTATGTAGGTTGATCTGTTTCCTAAACAGATGTGATCTTTCAAAACTCAAAACTTTGTGTTAGTTTGATCTGTTTCATAAACAGACATGATATTTGAAAATGGATTGGTTATTTTCCAACCATATCCTATGAGATTGTCTCAATACAGTGTTAGTATTTCAGAAAAAACTCATTCCTGAAAATCAGGTAAAATTAAATTCTTGTTAAATATGTTTCGTAACATATTAGATCATTTCGCTACCTTTTCTTCCTAAACCTCTATAATGTTCTTTCATATATTGCATTTGCAAGAAAGAATATTTTGCAAGAAAGGATATTCCTATTTAAAATCTATGTTATAGTATTTGATATAATACGGTTGAAAGGAGAACTCGGTTAGTGAGACGTTTCCTGTTAAAGAAGCTAAAGCTGGAGAATAAAGTGATATGAGGATAAGAAAATTTTAAGTAATACATTACATTAGTTGGAAGTTACCTGAGAAAAACTATTCTAGGCATGAATGAAGGTTGGTAGCCGCTGTATTGGTATCAGAGAATTCATTCTTGAAGATCGAGTTACATCCAATTCTTTGATGGATATGTTCGATAACATATTCGATTCATTTTGTTCTTTTCCATGATGTTTTCTTTCATCTACTGCAATTGAAGGAATATTTTGCAAGAGAGAATATTCCTATGTATATCCAGATCAGAGTATCAAAGTGGCGCAGTGGAAGCGTGGTGGATTCTTCAAAAATTGAAGAAGTCTGTCTATGGGAAAAGTTAAGACGGTAATGGAAAACCGTAGAAAAAAAATTCATTAAGATATTTGTTTGATCAGGAGAAGTGAACAAGTGATAAAGAACTTTCAATGGTTTAGAATCGTTTGGAATAACGTAAGAGGTGAAACTACATGGGAACTGAAGAAAAGATAAAGGAATAATGTCATTATTTATTCCGAGGGTGTGAAATCATGGCTATGAAATTTCGAGGACGAAATTTCTATAAAGAGGGGGAGTATTGTAACATCCCAAATTTTCGTATCTCTTAAACAGTAATTTTGACAGTTAACAGAATTTTACTGTTTAGTAATTTTTGTGCACTGTAAAATTATTTTGTTTATTCCGTCAGCGTATTTGATCGTTTTGAGTGATTTACTCCGTGTTAGGAAAAAAAAATTTTTGGGCTGGGAAAAACTTTACGTAATTTAATTTTTACCGTTAGGTAATTAATTTACGTAATTTGATTTGATATTTGTATATTTTATAATTTTTGTGATTTTTGTGGATGATTATGAATTTTTTCTGTTTGTGGGCCTAGGGGGGTGTATGTGGGCTCAGGTGGTTATACGTGGGCCCAGGTGTGTCCCGCAAAGTAAAAATTTTTCTACGCATAGAAAAATTTCTACTGTTTAGACGGAGACAGGGGATCTTACTAAACCTGAATCCGAAAACAGTTTTAGAAAATTTCTTATACTATATTTTATACTGTATTTAATTATCGGATGATAAAAATACAGTAAAAATATTATTTGTAGGATACAAGAATAAATATTATACTGCGTAGTCAATAAAGAGAGCTTGACTTGATTTATACCCTTGGATGAGAATACTTAGTTTGAATATTAACCATTGATTTAATCAAAGATTAAGAAACAAACTTAATAAAGAAGCTTTGGATAATAACCATTGATTTAATCAATGGCGTGAGAATAAGCTTAGTTAGGAAGGTTTTGATATCAACCATAGATGTAATCAAAGGTGTAGAATTGGTCTTGAAAAATGACAAAGACCATTTATAACCATTGGATTTAGATTAAATCAAGGGTGGAGATTTAATCTTAAAAAGTAACAAAGACCATTTATGACCATTAGATGAAGAATTAATCAAGGGTAGAGATTTAGTCTTCTAAAATGGTTAAGACTAATTAGGACCCTTGGATTAAAAGTTTGAAGTAGTAATCTAGACCCTTTATTTTGGAGACACATCTAATGGCTAGAATTTAAAGGAGAAAGATCCAATGGCCTAGATTAAGTCTTCTAAATAAAAAATCTACATTAATCCTAACCATTGAATTAATCAATGGCTAGAAATGCTCCAAATGGTGGCTAATTATTATGGTCATTTATTAAATGCACAAGGAGAAGCATGCATGGAGGATGGTTTTGGATTGTTTAGAAGACAAAGAAAAAGAGGCTTTATGACCATTATTAATTGCTTTATGTCATTGTTAAGTGGTCTTGGTCAATGTTTCATCATAATTGATCATTATTGATCAATTTGCACTCAAGAAGAATGCATTGGAGGGGAGCTACGAAATTGAGAAGCTTTAGGACATAGGAAAAAAGTTTGAAGACCATTATTGCCATCCTTGGTCATCATTAGACATTTTCAAGAAGCTAAGTTACCAAGTTTTCTCTCCATTTCTCTCCTTCTTCATGTTTTGGCCAAGCACTCCAAGAACACCTTCTATCACTTTTTATTTTCATCCACCCACAGATCTTGAATCTACATGATGTTCTAAGCAACTTTCATGTTGAAGATTTTCTCTAAATCATTCATCTTCATGGACTTTCTTCAAGATCAAAGTTATTGGGTTTTTGAGGTGAAGTATAAGGAAACTTCATTTTCTTTTCTCTTTTTCATGATCTAAGCCATGTTTGATCCATGGTTCCTCTTAATCAAGCTTAGTATACTAATTTCTATGTATTTTGTTTTGTAGTTGAGAAGTCCTTGGTAGTGAAGGACTTGGAAAAAGAAGCAAAACAAAGAGTTTTTGAAGATCTTCAAGAGGTAAGAGGGAGATCCATCTCACCAACCAAGCATGGTGGTGAGAGATGGTATTTTATTTGATGGATGTGGAATCCATGTGAGGATTCATATCCATGGTCATGTAATTAATTTGTGGGTGTTTATGAGCTTTGATTAATTTTCTATGCTTGATATGCTTTGCATGATTTTATAGCTTTGATGATATGCTTGATATGCTATACATGCTTTTATGGCTTTGATGGTATGCTTATATTATTTATGATGAAATATATATGTATATACCATGACTTGATGGTGGAAAGGAAATTGATTTTTGGCTCCAATAGCCAAGGAAGAGCTACGGTTTTGATGCCCTTGATTAGGGTTCATGTTGAAAATTTTCAAGAACAAAAGAATTGATTTTTGAGTACTTAGAACATGGTGGATTTCGAACAAGATACCTCAAAATAGGTGTTCACAAAATTAATATTTTCTTGAATGATGAAAATACATGTTTAGAAAAGTAAGAAAAATAAACAAAGAATTTATTTTTCAAAGAGTACATGAATACGGTTTTAGAAGGATTTTTATTGATTTATTTTGTGTAAAAAGTTTCTAAGTGTTTTACTAAACATGAGATTTAAATGAAAATAGCAATGATAATTTTAAGGATTTGCAAAGAAAGTGAAAAAGAATTTGTAAAGAAAGTAAAAATGAATTTGAACAAATGGGTTTGGTTTTTATGACCATGAATCACACGGTTTTGAAGACAAAATTTTAATGGTTTTGTTTGTGTAAAATCATATCAACTTAAAAGGAAAAATATTTGATGGTTTCATAGTCATGTCCACGTTTTTTTTAAAGGCTTGTAATGTCTTGATTTTTATGAACAAAGTGATTTTTCAAAGTGAAAACGTAACTTGATTTAATACAAGGAATTTGGAAAGGGAATCAGAGTGTTTTTATCACTTGAGAGAATTTTGTAAACAAAAGACAAAGAGAGGTTGAACATGTTTGAACTTCAATTTATTTTGAAGAATTGATTTTAAAATTGATTTGGGAAAAATGAAGAATATAATGGTGTTTTGAAAATTTACTAACGTATAATTGATTTTCGAGTTTTGAAATACGTTAGAAAATGTTAAGTTTTGAAACGTTGATTTATATCAATGGAAAAGTGATTTTATGAATTATATTTTGGAAAATGATTTCTTGAGTAAAGAAATGTGGAAAAAGATTTTCTTGAGTAAGAAAATATATTACATGAAGTATAAAGTTATTTTATTTTAAGAAAAGTTGAAAAAGGAATATTTGAAGGTTGAGAAATATTTTCTGTAATGAAATTGTGGTGAAAAAAAAATTATTTACGTATCTTAAAAATGAAATTTTAAAGTACGTGATTTGAAAATACAGTAAAATATTTCTAAGTGTTTGGAAATACAGTAAAATATTTCTACGCAATTTTAAATACGTTGAAATATTTCTACGCGATTTGAATTACGTTTAAATATTTTACGTAATCTAAATTACTATTGAAAAATCACTACGTGATGGAAAAGTGATGAATTATTTTTACGTGATTGTGAAAATAAAGTAAAATTATTATGAAATTTGGAAAGTGTTTTAAATATTTTGAGAATGATAGAAAATGATTTACGGGACGTAAAAGAATGATTTTTTTAAGTTATGCAATTTTGAAACAGTAGAAAAATATTATGAGATTTGAGAAACGTATATCTTTACGCGATTGAGAAAAATGTTGAAAAATTAGTACGTGATTTAAAAGTGCAACAGAAGAGTTGCAGCATTTTGAAAACGTAACAGAAGTGTTACGATATTTTGAAAACGTAATATAAACATTTTGGAATTGTGAAAACGTAACAAAAACATTTTGGAATTGTGAAAATGTTGCGCAATTTTGAAAACACGATGAAAGTGTTTTATAACTATGAAAATATGATAACATGATTTTGCTGTTGTAAATACAGTATGATTACTGTGGAACCAGTGTATAAACATTGTGTGAGAAAATGACGTGTTTTGCCTGTGATTGGCATTTGGTGCATTATACATGCATTGGAAAAATATGCGTTGAGGCATATGATTGAATAAATGAAATTGGAAAAGATTTGGCCCTTTGGGGTTGGACTTGCACGAATATATTCGTGCATTGTATATGGCCCTTGTGGTTGAAGAGGGAATGAGAATTGATAGTGAGATCTATGATGGATATTGGTGTGCGTCAAGGCGCGGCGGTCGACCAATGGACAGCTGGCGAGTACCCTGTGCCACTTGGTGATGCAGTCCGTTGCAACGCATTGATGATACCCGACAAGAACACGATTCTTTTTAACAACTGGAAGATTGTCTTTGGGCTAAGGCTGATAATTGACAGAGCATTCTCCTCGAAATTTTGAAAACCTCCATGGAGTTGTTTTTGAAAAACTGAGTCTTTGTGCACATGCATAATCTGACATTTATATCTGTGTGATATATTAATTGAGGAATATTGGCTATGACAATTGTTTTGAGTACTTGGATGATGATGATGATAGTTGATTAATGTTGATTGCATGGTCATAATTGTGATATAATCTATCTGTATGATATGGTGCATGTGTTATCTCTGTGCTGCCATGTTGGTATTGGCGTAGGTGATCTCACCTCTTTGTTATGTTGTTTTGCTGTGTCTGTACTGTTAAAATCAAATAATAGAATGATCGAGTTGTCTTAGACATAACGGGCGATGGATACTCTGATTGGTGACAACAAGAAGGAGTGGACATTCATGACTCGAAGGTGTGCAGTGTTGACAAAGAACAGATGTAGAACAGATGTCTGGTGTAACAAGATGGATACACAACAGAATAAGTATGATAAGTTTTAACGTTAGTGTTGTACCGTGCTATTAAGTAGGACCCGTTTGCTACTGTAAAAAAAAGTCTATTAATTTTATATTTCTCTTTAAATTGTGAAATATTAATTGGTGTCAATATTGTATATTAATCAGTTTAAATATATTTTCAGTAATACTTATGAATTTCAGTAAGTTTATGTTTCAGTAAAGAAAGAAATTTTAAAACCCATCTTTTTATAACTCAAACCTTGTGTGAACTTCTTTACAGATTTTGAGTCGGGAGTCAGACATGTGATACCCTAGGGAGGGTATTACACTCGGTGCAACCCGAAAGGCTCCCAAATGCACCCTACTCCGATAACTTAACTCCTAAGTTATCGAGGATGGCAATGAGACCACACGTCTAGTAGCTCCAAATTGCCTAAGGGTTGTGGTTTCTACTTAGAAACCTACAAATTGCCCCTCTATAATCATTTCTTCATCTTCCTCCTTCATCTATAGAGAGAAATTGAGGGCCTAGTGACAGAAAACTACCCATTCAAGTTCCTCGTCACTGCATGCGTGATCTAACACTAAAGATAGAGCTACTCCATTGTTCCCCACCACTGCTCAAGCTCATTCCACCAAATTTTTTCCCTTCGTCCATATCGCTAGCAATATTGGGAGTAAGTAGGGGTTTCAACGCTTTCCTCATCTTTTCTGCCATTGATCCTTGCTCAAGGTTGCTATTTGTTCAAGGATTTATAGTAAGGAAGTTCATGGGAGCTCTTTGTTGGGAATTTGCGAATCAAAAGTCTCGCAGCGGAATAACAGAATTCCCTCACAGGATCCATGCGAAAAATCCATAATCCGAGTTTTTAAATTTTTTTACCTCTTGAAGCGTGATAGACACAAGCGAGGTGAATCACCAACACCGTAATAGCGACGATGTTTCTGCGGTATCCACACGAACAGACTTGCAAAAGGAGTCACGCCTCTGTTTTCGTAGTGCTAGCTGCGAAGAGAGGAGAAAAAGACCTCACTATCTCTCACTCACTTTCTGTAGGTGCGGCTAGGGTTGTGAAGTAACCTAGTAGCAGCCCCCTTAGCAGTATTATTTATAACAAAGACTGCCTTAAGTGAGTGTGAGCAGTAGCACGGTAAGTGGTGCAACCCTAAACCCATCTGTCATGAGTTAGGCCCATAGTTGAATCCGAGTCCAACTTAGATTCTGATTACTCCAATTCAGTCTGTTCTAAGTGTGCGACCCTGCAGGTTCTCATGACGTTGGTAGTAATATTAAAATCTCATTTTAATATTATAAACAGTGAGCGGTATCTAGCAACACATCACTGCTACCCAAGTAATGAGAATGTCAGTGATTTGACATAACCTATCTGTGACCAATGTTTCCGTGTAGTTTAGTCCCTTTGTCCAGATATCCAGATTGAACACAAGGCATGAAATGTGTCACCCTTGTTTAGTTCAATCTTCAGTTTCCTGATTCCCGAGTAGACATAGTAATAGCAAATAAGATCAATATCTCATATTGACTCATTTGAGCATGGCCATGCATTTCGTAGTCTCACTCAATCAGGGGGCCCGAAGATATCGCTCCTGTTATGTAGGAGGGACAAATCCCATCTAGGTCACTCACATTCCTCCACATGTATTGTGGCATGTCTAATAACCAACGTTATAATCATCTTGTTCTGAGATGACGTTTGATGGCATTAAAACACATAACTCCTCATGTAGGAATCGTAGTGATTTCAGGTCAAAGGACCACATACACCATTATCACTATGAGAATCGCTTATGACACTCACGTAACGATCCACGTAGCGTTCTCACGGCGGGTCTGTCCAATACATCATTACTCTAATATGTATCCATGTGTAGACTTGATATCTCATATCCATGACCCGTGAGATGTGGTCATCGTCACGCACGCACATACTAGCCTCAATGTATTATTGTTGTCCTAATTAACAATAATACTTGACTAGGGACATTTAAGAATAGTATTTTATCCAATAGGATCTCACGATCAAGTCATCCACTTGATGTCCTATGGTATCAAACTTACTATTCTAAGGACTTTATTATGTCTACCAAAAAGAACACAATAAATGAAATGCCTCATATAAAATAACATAATATAATGTATGTAAATACAAACAAAATGTATTGGCCACTAGGGCATACACCAACAATCTCCCACTTGCACTAGAGCCAATTAAGCATATTTCTAATGCCTAAAGACCTAGTGTGACCCTCATGCTTCTGTTGTGCAAGAGGCTTCGTTAGTGGATCAGCAATGTTATCATCTGTTGGTACTCTGCATATCTTCACATCTCCTCTATCGATGATTTCTCGAATGAGATGGAAGCGCCTAAGTATATGTTTGGATCGCTGGTGAGATCTGGGCTCCTTAGCTTGTGCAATGGCTCCATTATTATCACAATAGAGGTCCACCGGGTCCACAATGCTAGGAACTACACCAAGCTCAATAATGAACTTTCTAATCCAAACGGCCTCCTTTTTGCATTGGAGGCGACAATATACTCGGCCTCCGTGGTAGAATCGGCGACGATGTCTCTCGCTTTGAACTCTTCCACTCACGGCCCCCACCATTCGTGCAATAAACAAAACCCGATTGTGATCTGGAGTCGTCCTTATCGGTTTGGAAGCTAGCATCAGTGTAACCCTTTACTACTAGTTCCTCTTCGACTCCATATACCAAAAACGAATCCTTAGTTCTTCTCAAGTACTTAAGGATGTTCTTGACAAAGACTCCGGTGACTCTCTCTGATCTGGATCGGTAGTACACCGCTCGTCATGCTCAAAGCATACGAGATATCTGGTCGAGTACATAACATGGCATACATGATAGATCCAATTGCAGATGCATATGGAATCTTACTCATACGATCCCTCTCATCCTGGGTGGAAGGGGATTGAGCCTTAGATAGGCTTATACCATGCGGTATAGGCAAGAGTCCTTTCTTGGATTCAAGCATGTTAAAACGTCTTAACACTTTGTCTATGTATGTACTCTAACTTAGGCCAAGTAATCTCTGCGACCTATCTCTATAGATCCTGATACCTAATACATAGGTGGCTTCGCCTAAGTCCTTCATAGAAAAGCACTTCCCTAACCAAGTCTTTACGGACTGTAGGGTAGGGATGTCATTTCCAATTAGTAGTATGTCATCTACATACAATACTAGAAAGACAACTGTGCTCCCACTATCCTTCTTGTAGACACAAGATTCTTCTTCATTTTTGATAAAACCAAACTGTTTGATTGTATCATCAAAACGAAGATTCCAAACTTCGGAAGCTTGCTTCAATCCATAAATAGATCGTTGCAACTTGCATACCTTTGTAGCATCCTGTGGAGTGGCAAAACCCTCAGGTTGTGTCATGTACACATCCTCGAGAAGATTTCCATTAAGGAAAGCAGTTTTGACATCCATTTGCCAGATTTCATAATCATGGTATGCTGCAATAGCAAGCAAGATCCAAACAGATTTAAGCATCGCAACTGGGGAAAAAGTCTCATCATAGTCTACACCATGAATTTGCTTGAAACCTTTAGCCACCAATCGCGCCTTAAAGGTATGCACATTACCATCCATGTCGGTTTTCTTCTTAAAAACCCACTTGCACCCAATGGGTTTTATCCCTTCAGGTGGGTCAACCAAGGTCCATACCTGGTTGGTATACATGGATTCCATTTCGATCTCATGGCCTCGAGCCATTTTTCGATTCTGGGCCAATAATGGCTTCCTGGTAAGTCACAGGCTCATCTTGATCCATGAGTAATACATCACCTTGTTGAGTCATGAGAAATCCATATCTCTCTGGTTGACGACGTAACCTGTTAGACCTACGCGGGTCTTGTGCTACTAGAGCAGATTGTGGTTCCACAATGATTTGTGGAGGCTGCTCTATTTCCACCATTGGTTCGCTGCTACTTTGTGAACTTTGAATTTCTTCAAGTTCTACTTTCCTCCCACTAATTCCTTTGGAGATAAACTCCTTTTCTAGGAATACAGCAGTTCGTGCGACAAACACTTTGCCCTCGGTAGGATTATAGAAATAGTATCCCTTGATTTCCTTAGGATACCCCACAAAGAAGCATTTATCTGATTTTGGGCCAAGCTTATAAGAAACTTGACGTTTCACATAAGCTTCGCAACCCCAAATCTTTATAAAAGACATACTGGGTCTTCTCCCAGTCCACATCTCATATGGTGTCTATTGAACCGTCTTAGATGGAACACGGTTAAGTGTGAAAGCTGCTGTTAACAGAGCATGTCCCCAGAAGGAGCCTGGAAGGTCTGCATGACTCATCATGGATCGGACCATGTCCAACAAGGTCCGGTTCCTCATTTCAGAAACACCATTCCATTGTGGTGTTCCAGGAGGAGTGAGTTGAGATATTATCCCACACTCTTTCAGATGATCATCAAACTGTTGGCTTAAGTATTCACCTCCTCGATTTGATCGAAGGATTTTAATACTCTTGCCAAGTTGCTTTTGTACTTCATTCTTGAACTCTTTGAACTTTTCAAAGGATTCTGATTTGTGCTTCATAAGATATATAAATCCATATCTACTGAAATCATCAGTAAATGTAATGAAGTACTGAAAACCGCCTCTAGCTAGTGTGTTTAGTGGCCCACATACATCACTATGTATGAGGCCCAAATCACTAGCCCTTTCACCTTGTCCAGTGAATGGGGCCTTAGTCATCTTTCCCAATAAACAAGATTCACATGTCTCATATGATTCGTAATCAAACGAGTCCAAGAATCCATCTTTATGGAGTTTGGAAATGCGTTTCTCATTTATATGGCCCAAACGACAATGCCAGAGATAAGTCGGGTTCATATCATTTGACTTGAACCTCTTTGTATTTACGTTATAAATGGGCGTTTCGAGATCAAGGACATAAAGTCCATTACTCAAATGTGCACTACCATAGAAAATATCATTCAAATAAAGAGAACAACTTTTGTTCTTAATTATAAAAGTAAAACCCTTCTTGTCCAAACAAGAAACAGAATGATATTCCCGCTAATAGCAGCACAAAATAACAATTATCCAATTCAATTACAAGCCCGGTTGGCAAAGCTAATAAATAAGTCCCTACGGCTAGTGCAAAGCAACCTTTGCTCCATTTCCCACTCGTAGTCAACTTCGCCCTTAGTCAATGGTCTCTTGCTCTTTAGATCCCGCACATTTACACAAATGTGAGATCCACATCCAATATCTAATACCCATGATGCAGAAGTAGATAAATTGACTTCTATAACAAAAATACCTGAAGTAGAAGTCTCACTTCCCTTCTTCTTCTTGAGCTCCTCTAGGTACTTGGCACAGTTCCTCTTCCAATGTCCGGTCGACGCGTTACAGTGGAAGCATGTACCTTCCTTAGCCACTCCACCCACTGGTTTCAAGCTAGAAGTGCTAGGCTTGGACTTTTCCTTGCCCTTACCCTTCCACTTGTCCTGGGGCTTTTTCTACTGTTTCTTGCCCTTATTCTTATGGACCATCATTATGGCCTTTCCTTTGCCTTTGTTTATGTTCTGCTCAGCAGTTCTCAACATGCTTAGCAGCTCTGGTAGTGGTTTGTCAATTTCATTCATGTTGTAGTTCATGACAAATTGACTAAAACTATCCGGCAACGATTGCAGGACTAAGTCAGTGGCCAACTCTTGGCCCATAGGAAAACCGAGTCTCTCAAGGTTTTCAATGTACCCAATCATCTTGAGTACATGAGCACCAATGGGCTTCCTCTACCAGCTTACACCGAAAGAGTGCTTTGGAGACCTCATATCTCTCATGTCTTGCCTGCTCTTGATAAAGCTTTTTGAGGTGTACGATCATATCGTATGCTTCCATGTTCTCGTGTTGCTTTTGGAGCTCAGAGTTCATGGTGGCTAGCATTAGACATCCAATGTCCAAGGCATCATCTTGATGCTTCTTATAAGCATCTCTTTCAGCTCTAGGGGCATTAGCAGCAGGTGGTTCAGGAATAGGTTGTTCTAAAACATACAACTTTTTCTCTTGCTTGAGGACAATCCTCAAGTTCCTGTACTCAGTCTAGGAAATTTGTCCTGACAACTTGTCCTTCTCAAGGACCGATCGCAATGATAAGTTACTTGATGTGTTTGTTGCCATGGTAATCTATCAGAGTAAATATGCAAAATATAAGTATTATGCTATAAACATATTTAACAAGGTCTTTTAATTAAATACGTCTCCCACTATTTTATTCAAATCAATGACCCTCAGCATTGACTTGGAAAATCCCATTGGAAGATTTCCTAGTAGGCCAAGATCCATATTTCACCTAGTTTTGAGTCAGCTTTGGCTGATCGCCCAAAATTCAGTTATTTAGGTAGAAAACTCTTTCCAATTACATCACATGCAACTCTTGGATAGTTGGGTGAATAACACTTATTCTAATCCATCTAATGGACTAAAGCCCAACTTCATGCCTCTAAGCCTTCAATCCTATTGAAATGGCCTAGTTAAGTCAAACCCAATGGTTGACAATTGGATATTACTATTATCCTATCGCATCTTACTAATATAGATAAAGGCACCCCGCTTTGGCACTACACTTGATCGATATTAGTCTTGACGAGTGTCACGCATTGGAAGGCATCACATAATGACTTAATATTTTCTTTGAGGAATTTTATTATTAGATCTCACCATTTATTAAACTTGTTTAACATACCATAAACATAATCCATGCATCTCATACATATAAAGCATATAATAAATGTGACATGGTTATGGCCTCTAAGAGAGTAGCATTAATTAATGCCAGCTTCACCAAGCGTCTCCCACCAACGTCCTCACTTGATGTCGTCTCCTTGTCTCCACATAAAGATTACATTATAGAAACCTCTTTTACATTCGAGGGGAGTTAGATGAGAAGAGAATGTACAATCAGAATTGTCGCGACCGGGATCGCGGCGAAATACAGCAACTCGCGTATGATTTTAAAAAAATGATTAAAATATGGAGTCGCCACCAATTTTATTTGAATTTAGGAAAAATTGGAAAACCTTTTTAGAAAATGGTCTTTGGAACCAAATCGGATTCGGGAGTCGGTTATGGATAGGGAAGGGTGGAAACTTAATCCCACCGCACCCCTATCACACCCCGTCCCGAGACGGTACCTTAAGTTATTGTGCAAAAATTTGATAATCTCAAATTTATTTATTTTACCCTTTTTTTTTAAAAAGACTTTGCAAATATTTTATTTTTTATTTTTTTATTTTTTTATTTTTTATTTTAAGAAAATAAAAACCAAATTGTAAAAATTTAATTTTAACTTGATGAATTGAAATTCGCTCCTACGTACCCTCAGTGCAATGAGGAACTCAAAGTTACGTAGTTCTTAAAAAATAAGTGTGAGTTGATTAATTTTAATTAAAAAAAAAAAAAATTTGGAAAGAAAATTTTTTATTTTAACAACAAAATCATTCTTACACAGATTCAAGGTAGCACTAGACTACTCAACAAACCCTTATGATCCAAATGACACTGAAGATAGCATCTGCTATTCAATCACCGCCGTCGATCATTGCAAATGATTAATTTATTATTTTTATTTTTCATTTTTTTAAAATTTTATATTTGTATTTTTTTTACTTTTCATTAGTCACAAAACACAACATAAAATACACTATCAAATAAAATAAACACTCTCAAACAGAATAGATCCTAAAAAAAGGAAAAAAAAATAAACTCAAATCACAAGCTTTCATTATTATTATTACTTTTACAATCAATAAATTAACCCAAAAAAAAATTTATTTATATATATATTAAAAGCCAACGAGAAAAGGGGTGGGGATTAAACCAACCCACGTAAAAGTATATATATTTTTTAAAAAAAAAATAAAAAGCTACCTACAGAACCCTTCATTTCACGTTTTCATGCAAGTTTACTTTTTAAAACAAAAGAGAGGCAATAGCACGTTAAAAAAAAAACTCACCTCCTGTTAAACAGAGAAAACTAACAGCAAGAATATCTTCTTGCTCTAGAGAGGAAAAACGATGGGAGCTCTGCAGTGCGGTGTGGGCGCGTGTTGGATGATTGTGGTGGTGCTCGGTGTTGATGGGTGTTGGTCTTCGAGTTAACTCGGTTGGTTCACGGTGGAGGCGCTGCTACCATGACGTGCTTGGAGGTTTGGAGAAGATGAAGATGGTGGTGGATGGGTTCACGTGGAGAAGGCTGAGGGTGTTGAAGGCTTAGTGATGGTGAAGGTGGAGTGTTGTAAAGGCTTGGTGATGGTGAAGGTTGTTTGGTGGGGCTAGGTGGAGTTGAAAGGAAGATGGTGAGAAGGGTCTTCTTTGGATGTTTACGGTTGGTTTGCAGTGTTATGTGCAGGAGCGATCTTGGAGGTTTTACGTGGTGGAGGGTGATGAGGTGAAGTAAAGGTGGTGGAGGTGATGAGGGTGACTTTTGCTTGGAGGTTAAAGATGGCTATGGAGTTCAAAGAGATGGCCACGGTTTGGGTTGCTGGTCTTCACGTAGAGCTGGTGATGGAAGAAAATGAAGGTGGTGAAGAATGGTGAAGGAGTTTGGGAAGCTATGGAGAATGGAAAATGATCACGGTTGCTGCTGGTGAAGTGAACATGATGAAAAATGGATCCTTCCCCTGGTTGCTCTACGTGAGTCTTCTGTGTAAGAGTGAAAGTTGGTTTTGGCTGCTACTTGTTGATGGTGATGGGCAAGGATGAAGATGAAGGATGAAGTTGATGGCTTGGGGGAGAATGAAGGTGGCAGCAGGAAGGTGGTTTGAAGGGTGCTGCTTGAGATTGATGATGTAGAAAATGGTTATGTTGGAAGGTTATGGGTGACAAAGTTTGGGGCAAGTTTTCTCGAGTCACGGTTGGAAGTGAAGGCTTGGAGGTTTGATGGATGATGGATGGAGATGAGGAGGGAGATGGTGGTTGGGAAGGCGTGGCGCAGGTTGGATGGAGGTTTGATGGAAGTTTGAGGAGTGTTGGAAAGCTTGGTGGGTGGATAATGGGGTTGCTAGAAAAATGGTGCATGGGGTGATGGTGGCTACGGGTGATGGAATGGCTTGCTGTTATGGATGCTAACGTTGGTGAAGGTGGTAGCATCTAGGTGGAAGAAGGAAGCTTGGTGGAGTGCTACGGGAAAGTGAGTTAGAGGTGGAGTTTGGTTTCACGTGGGGAAGTGAAGCTGGTGTTTGGAAGAAGATGGTGATGCTGGTGGTGAGTGGAGCTGCGTGGAGTTGGCTTCTGTTATGGAAAATGGAAGATGGAAGGTGGGTGAGGGTGGAGCTACGGTTGAGTTGCTGAAAATGGTTGAGCTTGGTGAAGAAGGGTGATGGTGAAGGAGTGAAAATGAAGGAGAGGAGTAGGGTGTGAATGGAGGTGTGGTGCGAATGAAGGAAAAGAAATCCCCCTCTCGTGCTTGCGTGAAACCGTGAGGAAGAAGGAGGAAAAAAAAAAAAAAAACTTGTGTGCTTCCTCCCTCCTTGCTCTACGTGAGAAGAAAGAAAATGGCCGTAAACCGTGTAATCTTGCCCCCTCCGTGTTGCCTCTCTTGTAATGTGCCCCGTTATTGCTTGCGTGAGTGAATATATAGGAAAGAAAAAAGTGCCGTGAGTGGAGTGGGTGCAATTAGTGAGTGCCATTGAGTGCAATTGTGAGTGCAGAGTGTGAGTGGAAATTGAGTGCAATTTGGAGTGTTGTGAGTGTAGAGTGGAGTGCAATTGAGTGCATGGTGAGTGCGTGGGAAAAAAAAACGAAAGTGAGTGCAGAGTGGGTGAGTCTTTGTCAGAAAGTGAGGAAATTGAGTGCTAAGTGATTGTGTGCACACAGAGTAGTGATAGTGGGTATATGTGGGGACGTGAGAATAGGTGAAGGTGGTTATGGAAGGAAGAAAATGGAATGGTGGGTATGGGATGAAGAAATGGAAGTCCCCCCGTTATCAGTGCGTGTGTGTTGTGCCTTTTTTTTTTTATATTATACCTTTTTTTTTTTTTATTTTATTTTATTTATTTTATTTTTTTTTTTTTTTTTATTTTTTATTTTTATTTTCATTTTTTTTATATTATTATTATTATTTTTAAGACTAAGATGAGCTTAATCTGTTTAAACTAAAAAAAGGCTAGGTAAAATGGGCTAAAAGGTGGGCCATAAATTTTTATTTTTTTTTTTAAATTTCTCTTTTTTTTTTATATATATTTTATTTTTTAGTCCGGTCAAAATTGAGTGTTCATTGATTGCCCCTCTTTACTTGTTTCTTATTAGATAATAAGAATAACCGTAGTTTTTCTAATTATCGTCATAAGAAATGAGTAAAGATATGAACTTCAATTTTGTCCCAAAAACAAAACAAGGCAAGAAATTGAAATGCATGGAGTCGATGCACTCAACAAAAAAATTTAAAAGAATAGAGCCAATGCGCTCAACAGAAATTAAAATGAATGTAAATTAAGAATGAATGGAGCCAATACGCTCAACAGAAACTAAAATGCAAAGAGCCAATGCACTCAACAGAAATTAAATATGCAAGGAGCCGATGCGCTCAACAGGAAATTCAATATGCAAGGAGCCGATGTGCTCAACAGAAATTAAAATGCATGGAGCCAATGCGCTCAACAGAAATTAAATATGCAAGGAGCCGATGCGCTCAACAGGAAATTAAATATGCAAGGAGCCGATGCGCTCAACAGGAAATTAAATATGCAAGGAGCCGATGCGCTCAACAGGAAATTAAATATGCAAGGAGCCGATGCGCTCAACAGGAAATTAAATGCATGGAGCCGATGCGCTCAATGAGAAAAATTAAAATGCATGGAGCCGATGCGCTCAACGTAAATTAAATGCAAAGAGCCAATGCGCTCAACAGAAATTAAATATGCAAAGAGCCGATGCGCTCAACAGGAAATTAAATATGCAAGGAGCCGATGCGCTCAACAGAAATTAAAATGCATGGAGCCGATGCGCTCAACAGAAAATTAAATATGCAAGGAGCCGATGCGCTCAACAGAAATTAAAATGCAAAGAGCCAATGCGCTCAACAGAAATTAAATATGCAAGGAGCCGATGCGCTCAACAGGAAATTAAATATGCAAGGAGCCGATGCGCTCAACAGAAATTAAAATGCATGGAGCCAATGCGCTCAACAGAAACTAAAATGCAAAGAGCCAATGCGCTCAACAGAAATTAAATATGCAAGGAGCCGATGCGCTCAACAGGAAATTCAATATGCAAGGAGCCGATGCGCTCAATGTAAATTAAAATGCATGGAGCCGATGCGTCATCACGAAAATTAAAATGCATGGAGCCGATGCGCTCAAAATTAAATGGCAATGGGCAAACTGCGTCCGAAAATTAAATGGCAATGGGCAAACTCGTGTCCGAAAATTTAAATGACAATGGGCAAACCCGTGTCCCGAAAATTTAAATGACAATGCAATGAGTCGATGCACTCAAAAATTTAAAATGCATGGAGCCGATGCGCTCAAAGAATAAATGACAGAGCCGATGCGCTCAAAATTAAATGACAGAATTTAAAATGCATGGTGCATGATGCGTTCAAAGAAATATGGAATTAAAATTTTTTCTCTTTTTATTTTCCCTTTTTCTTCGAAAACCAATACGAACCAACAATGCCATGGAAAGCTTTGACCAATCAAACCCTTTGCCCACATATTTTTTCTTCATCGATCCTTTGTCACCGAGACTCCCTTAGATTTTCTCTTTTCCTTTTTCATTTTTCTCGACCACCTTGTTTTCCTTAGCAACACATCACAACCTCGTTTCTTGAATTATTGAGATCCTTTAATCTGAATTAATCATTGATGGATTGTCGCAAAATTGTCGATCAAATTGTTGACCTTAAGTTTATTTTATTTGAGACATAAATTAATGAGTAAGCATGCATTCATGAATGGACGTAAATTTGTTGAATGAACAAACTTCCCTTTTATTATTTTGGTAATGTAATCGTACATGACTTTTGACAAGACACATACTTGAAAGACAAAAGAAAGATTGCAAGAAAAATAAAAACTTTGCCCCAGTTGTTGGTTCCTTGTTCCTCATTCAATTAATTCATTGCAAATGCTTGACAACTCAATCACCGTCACGATACCTCCTTCAACATGAATTCTCTTTAATTTCCTCAAAAATTTTGCCCCAAGATTGCCAATTCAATGCGAACAACTTGCCCACGTGTAACTCGATTGGACACACATCAAAAATTGCCCCAGTTTGGTGAATCCCTCGAAGAGTTTCTCGACTCACTTCCTTTGAGATTTTGCCTATTTATTTGTCCTAACTTTTGCTTAGACTGCTTTTTTCAGGTTTTCAGCCTAACGGACTCTCTTTTTTTCATTTTTTTTAATTGCTCTAACTTTTGCTTAGGTTGCCTTTTCGGGTTTTCAACCTAACGAGCTTTTTCTCTTCTTTTTAGGCATAGAATTTCTTGACAACATCGTATTCACAGCCTTGGCAATTCTTCTCCATCCATATTCTCGCAAAATTAACGCTCCTCCGTAAAAATGTCCGCTTGACTATGTACGGGCCTTCATAATTCGGAGCCCATTTTCCTCGGGCGTCTTCCCGGTTAGGGAGAATCTTTTTCAAAACCAGATCCCCGAATAGAATTCCTTGGGACGAACTTTCTTGTTGAAGGTTCGCCATTCCGCTTTGATACAATTGCCCATGACAAATAGTCCGTCAATCTCTTCTCTTCTATCATATTCAATTGCTCATATCGAGTCTTCACCCATTCGATTCTTCTAACTCCGCTTCCACTAGAACTCTTAGAGAAGGGATCTCGATTTCTATTGGAGAGACAAACCTCCATCCCATATACCAAAGAGAAAGGCGTTGCCCAAAGTGCTTGATCGTATATTAGTACGATATGCATGCAAAGCATAGGGTAACATTTCATGCCGCTCTTTGTAGTTCACCACCATCTTAGCAACAATTTTCTTAACATTCTTATTTTCGCTTCAACCGCTCCGTTCATCCGAGGCCCGTATGGAGCTGAATTATGATGCTTAATTTTGAAATTCTCACAGAACTTTTTAATCTCAAAGCACCATTGAGATTGGTACCATTATCTCGTGATTATCCTTTCTCGGAATTCCATATCTGCAGACAATATCCCTTTTGAGGAATCTCAAAACACCTTTTGAGTGATGCTTTGGCATAAGAGGAAGCTTCTACCCACTTGGTGAAATAGTCAATCGCCACTAGGATGAAGCGATGACCATTGGAAGCTTTGGGATTAATGGGCCCAATGACATCTATTCCCCACATTGAGAAAGGCCGTGGAGACACCAAATTATGCAAAGGGAAAGGAGGTGTGTTGACTCGATCCGCATACATCCGGCATTTTTGACACTTCCGTACATGATTTATGCAGTCTGTTTCCATTGTGGACCAATAATAACCACTCCTTAGAATTTTCCGAGCCATCATATGACCATTAGCATGAGTTCCACAGATTCCTTCATGAACCCTCAGTCATGATTACACGAGCTTCACAAGCATTCACGCATCTAAGTAAAGTACCATCGTGACTTCTTTTATACAAAACCTCTCCATTCAAGAAAAAGGTCACTGCCAACCGGCGGATAGTCTTCTTATTCACCTCACTTGCTCCCGTTGGGTATTCTCTATGCTGAATATACTGCTTGATATCATAATACCAAGGTTTACCATCTGGCTCGCTTTCCACATTAGCGCAATATGCAGGCTCACTGTGCATCTTCACTTGGATGGGTTGAACATTATTATGAATATCCAACTTGGTCATTACAGCTAAAGTGGCCAAGGCATCTGCAAACTGATTCTGGTCTCGGTCAAATGGGAGAAGGTCACCTCCTCAAACTTCTCAACCAACTGGATTAAATACTTTTGATAAGGTATCAACTTCGGATCCTTGGTTTGCCATTCACCATTCACCTGATAAATGACGAGTGCTGAGTCTCCAAATACTTTTAACTGCTTGATCCCCAAGTCAATTGCAACTTGTAAACCATTAGCACAGCCTCATACTCGCAACATTATTGGTGCATTCAAAATCCACTTGATAGCAACGGGTATTGCTTTCCGTTGGTGAAACAACCACGGCTCCTATGCCACTACCATGCATGTTAACCGCTCCATCAAAATACATCTTCCAAATATGTTCTTCTTCTTCTTTTTCTTCTTCCGCCATCGTATTTCTTCATCAGAAATTCAGATATCACTAGTTGTCCACCCTCAAGAGGGTTTTCACCGATGATCATGAAGCAATCACACTTCCTTTGATGGATTTCCGAGTCATGTACTTGATATCAAATTCTGATAGCATCACTTGCCACTTTGAAACTCTTAATGAAATATGAGGACTTTCAAATATGTATTTTATGGGGTCTATTCGAGAGATCAACCATGTGGTGTAATAGAGCATATACTGTCGTAGCCGTTTTGAGGTCCATACCAGCGCACAACAAGTTTTCTCAATAGCCATGTAACGAGCTTCACAATCATTAAACTTCTTACTCGATAGTAAATTGCTTGCTCTTTCTTTCCCGATTCATCATGTTGTCCCAGCATTGCCCCCATTGAGGTCGGTAATACAGTTAGGTACAAAATTAAGGGACGACCCGGCGTAGGGGGTACCAAAATAGGAGGATTCATTAAATAAGCCTTTATCTTGTCAAAAGCTTCCTGACATTCTTCATCCCATTTGCCTGGTTGATGCTTCTTCAATAACTTGAATATAGGCTCACAAGTGCTGGTTAAGTTAGCAATGAATCTGGCAATGTAATTGAGTCTCCCGAGAAAACTTCGCACCTCACGCTCCGTCTTAGGGGCAGACATCTCTTGTATTGCTTTTGCTTTATCTCGGATTCACCTTTATTCCTTCTCTCGCTAACAATGAATCCAAGCAATTTCAAACAGATGCTCCAAAAACACATTTGGCAGATTCAACCTCAACTTGTACTTTCTCGAGTCTTTCAAACAACTTACGCAGATCGCCACATGACTTTCTCCTTCTTTAGATTTGGCCACTATATCATCCACGTACACCTCAATCTCCCCGTGCATCATGTCATGAAACAATGCTACCATAGCACGTTGGTAAGTTGCCCCGGCCGTTCCTTAATCCGAACGGCATCACCGTGTAACAAAACGTTCCCCAAGGAGTAATGAAAGTGGTCTTTTCTTTGTCATTGACATCCATGGGAATTTGGTTGTACCCTGAGTATCCATCCATGAATGAGAACCCGTGATTCTTAGCAAGTGTTATCAACCGTAACATCAATGTGAGGAGTGGAAAATCATCCTTCTGGGCCGGCCTTATTCAGATCTCTATAGTCCACACACATTCGACTTTTCCATCTTTCTTAGGTACCGGCACGATATTAGCTACCCACTTTGGGTGTCTTGACACTTCCACAAAGCCCGCTTCCAACCGCTTAGTCACCTCTTCCTTGATCTTCGAGACATATCAGATGCATCCTTCTCAATTTTTGTTTCTTTGCCTCAATATTCGGGTATAGTGGAATTTTATGCGATGCTATATCCGGGTCTAACCCCGGCATATCCCGATAAGACCAAGCAAAAACATCCATATACTCTTTGAACAAAGCAGTGATCATTTCTTCAAATTCGGTTTCCCACTATCTTCAATTCTTTTTCTCTTCCTCTCGTCCCCATGTTGACCACCTCTCGCTTCTTCGCCATTCAAGTTAAATCCCCTCTCCGAGTACTCCAAGAATTTTGAAAAATTTTCAACAATTTCCTCATCTTCTCCAGATTCGTGGTCTTCTTCATCAATCATTGCGGGAGAATCAATTGATGAGTTTTCAAGTCCCTTTCATGAGGCAAACTTTCTACGAAACTCAAATCCTCGGAAAGCCATTTTGTGTGGAGTTGGAAAAGGTAATAAAGCAGAATGACAAAGAAAGAACACGATATGGTACGTAAATGTAAAAAGAAAAAATGCAAAAGGATAAATCGAAAGTGCAACGAAGGGAAATGTGAATATTCATGCAAGTTCATTTAATTAATGTCTCAAATAACATAAACCATAAGTTCGAACAAACTTAAACAGAAATTACTTTGAAACAATCACATCAATAATTGGTTCAGATTTCCGCTTCTTTAGCGGCTCCTCATCAAAGAATGTGACGGATTGCCTTGTGCTCTTCTTGGCTTTCTTCATGCAAAGCATTGATAGTGAGGCGGTATTGAGGGTGAATGACCTCATCAGCATAATCACCTCACGGTCTTGGCCGGGAATGTTTCTCTCGGATGGGAATATACTTCGCTTTGCCCTTGTCATTCTTTCTTCCAAGAGTCATGCTCCTCATATGCTCCTCCAGAGATACTTCGTGCACCCTATCCCAAACTTGTCCGACTTTCCCGGGAGTGACACCGGCGACCGAGTACCTTGCGCTTTGAACCCAAACCCTTTCCTTCCCGGTATCCACTACTAGCCATGATCCGAGCAACCACCGATTCACACTTAGTGTGAGAGATTCATCTTTACCGAGTTCGGTTTCAACTATTTCGAAACTATGCCACATATTCTCCTCTTCTTTTTCTGCACTTTCCACATACGGCACTGAAACCGGTTTTGACAGCATAATCTCTTCCTCTCCATGTATGGTGATGACCGACCCATTCTCAATATATTTAACACTTTGATGCAGGGTGGAAGGAACAGCCCCGGCGGTATGGATCCATGGCCTCCCTAGTAACATGGTATAGCCAGGCTCCATATCCATGACTTGGAACAGTACTTGAAAATTGCTTGGACCAATCTCTAGCGGCAACATTATCTCTCCCACAATGCCTCTCTTGTTTCCATCAAAGGCTCGTACCACCATCTCCCGTGGCAACAGCTCATCCTCACTTATTGCCAATGAGGTTAGAGTAGACCTTGGTAGGATATTCAAGTGCACCCTCCATCGATCGAACCTTTGCAACTATATACCCTTTGCATCTTAGGGTTATATGTAAAGCCCGTGGGTTTTTCTCGACCGAGAGGTGATCTCTTCATCCATAAATACAATCATGTTGACACGCTTTACTGGATCCACCATGCCGACAACATTCTCGTGGGTAACATCGGGTTTGACATAAGCTTCACTTAGTACTCTTAGCAATGCTTTCCGATGCAATTCCGATGTCAATACGAGTGACGTAAGAGATATCCTTGCCGGAGTCTTCTTCAATTGTTCCATCACGTCGTATTCACTTTGTTTCATGATCTTCGAAATTCTTCTTCACCTTCTTTCTCTCTCTCGTCTTCTTTTGACATTTCCTCTCTCGCTCCCTTCCTTAACAATTTTCTCCTTTTCCAACTCTCCCGGGCCATAGAATCGCCCACTCCCGGTAATTCCTCCTACCTTGACTATATTAGTCACCAACTCCTCATCTTTGTGTGCTTCAACAATTTGAGCCTTCAAGTCTCTTCCCGACTCCTTTTGTCTCTACCTTGGTTTCATAATTCCATGGTACCGAATGAGTGTCATTATAAACAAATGGCACCGGCTTCTTGACCGTCACCACTACTTTACCCGTGTCGGAGACTGATTGAGAGGTGGTACCTTGAGCACAAAACGTTCAACCACATTAACCTCTTCAGAGGAAGCTACCCCTTGCCCGGCCCGTATTATTCCCAAAGTGAGTAAACCTTGGACTCGAACTTTAAAGTCCCAAAGAATTTTCAATATCGTGTCCTATTCCCCACAATGGTAAACACAATTCAACTCGCATCATATTTTTCCTCTTCTTTCATCGTGGCGGCCGGTGCAGCGATATTGTAGCCACTTTCTTCAAATTTCTTCGAATATCCTTGTCATCGGTGTACGCAAGCTCATGACACTTCTTATGGATGACCCTTCCACCTCTAAAGCATTCACCATATTCCTTCCACCATGATTAGGAATTGGGTTGTTAACAATACGGGTCCAGCCTCCTCCCGGATATCAAGCTTCCCATAAGCAATTAACTTTCTTACCGCATAGTCTTAAAGGACTCGCAGCCTTCAATTGAATGCCCCGGATATCCATGTGATACTTGCAGTTGAGTTCGGGTTATACCATGATGGAAATGGTGGCTCTAATGGGCGCACAGAATTCTCGAAATAAGATGAGCATCAAATGCCTTTGGAATAGGTCTCGCATTTGAAATGGACAACCTTGGAAAAGGGGAAGGTTTTGAGGACGAAAGCGGCTTTGGTTTTGGGGGTTCAAAGTAGGTGTGAGTGGTTTAGGTAATTTTATGAGGTGCAGTGTGGGTATCGGGCATAGGTTGGGCGAGTTGGTGTATATGGTTGTGGCGAGGGACATTGTTAACTTGGAATTGTGGTGTGGGATGAAGTTTGTGGCCGGTATAATTTGGTGGGATGGATAATGAGGCAAAGGGCGTGTCCGGTATGGAAAATGAGGGTGGGGTTGTATGATGGCCGATGACTGGGCTATATCGAGGTCCGAAATTTCTGTTGAGGCCGGATATAATTCACTTCGTGTTCTTTTTCTTTGGTGGAATCCTTTCTTGAAAATAGTATTCTCTCGTGCTACTCATGGGCAACTTCCCGCTTTGGCCAATATTTCAATTCTTTCTCCGTAAGTTATTAAATCGCAAAATCCTTATAGGTCGCTCCACCATCGTCCCAATAAAAGGGTTTCCTAGGGTCCCCAAGAAATACGAGCACATCTCGTACAATGTTAATGGGGTTGGACTTGAGCCGCCAAGGCTCTCCACCTCTCGCGCATATTGCTTGAATGGTTCATCATTTCCTTTCGCATCGAGCTCAATTGTTCCGGGTTGGGGCTGCGTCCAAGTTGAATTTGTACTGGTCCATAAATAAGTCAGCCAATTCTGTCCAGCGAGAGATCTTTGAGCGATCCAACTGAAGGTACCATTCTAGGGCGGGACCTGTAAGACTCTCATGGAAGAAACTGATGAGGAACTTATCATCCCTAGACCAAACAGCCATCTTAGTCCCATAACTGATCAAATGGAAACGAGGATTGCCGCTCCCGTCATACTTCACAAAATCCGGAATCTTGAAGTTGTTGGGGATTACTACATCTGTGGTAGGACACAACTCCTCTATCCTCAAGGGTCCATAAGCATTGGGGCCCTTTATCGCCTTAATCTGTTCCTCCATTTTCTCCATCCAATCTTCTTTCATTTTATCCTTCTCAGTTATGACATGACTATTCCCAGAACAAGGCATGGTCACGTGTCCTGGAATGGACACATGAGGTGGTTCCCAAGTAGGGCCCGCATAACCAGGATTTCATTATGAGCGCCTTCTAAAGCATGATACCCCTCCCCAACGGGCGTGACTATTGATGTTGTTTGAGGTGGTTGCTCGCGGATTCCCGCAGCCGATGCTTGAGGTTACGGCCGAGTAGATTGGAGCAAGCATCGGTGGCACGTTTGCATACATTTCAACCCCATTTGCATTCCCGTTTCCACCGATTAAGTGGAGAGACTCCCTTATATCTTGCAATATTGCTTCCAACCTCGCTTGGTTCTCGACACCTCGTTTATCCTCCCCGTCACTTCGTCGACCTCCCTACTCAAGTTTCTTCCCGTCTCGTAATTATCGCCAGCCATTCTAGTCCGAGATCTTGTATTGTGAACTCGGGTTAGATTGGTCTCTTCTTTCCTAGGTCGCGCAATGATTCCCGAACCAATTTGATTTATTAACAAAGACCGAGATGAAATGAATGAGATGCATGAGAAGCATAAAATGAAATGAATGAAATGCACGGGATGCATAAGGTGAAATGAATGAACTTTGGAAACATTTTTTTTTTTTTCTTTTTTTTTTTCTTTTCTTTTTTTTTATTTTTTTAAAAGATGCGATCAATGCCATGGAAATGTAAAATGTACATTTTTTTTTTTTTTTTTTTTTTTTTACAATTATGAATGACATGAAAATGCATGATTTTAATTTTTTTTTTTTTTAGAATGCTATGAAAATGAAATGTATATTTTTTATTTTATTTTTTTTTTTTATGCAAGGAAATGACAAGAAAATGCAAGATGAAACATTCCCCTTTTTATGATTTTTTTTTTAACAAAGAATGAATGGTATGAGAAATGAACAGATAAAGAAAAAGCACGCTCCCTTTGTGTCCTAATCAGGTGAAACTTAAAGGTTGGATTTTCCTTAAAGTCACGACTCTAATTTTGACAGTCACTACGTTCAATCTATCGCTGCAAGATTTTCGTGACAGATCTAAACTTCTAAAAAGTCATGGTCCCAGATTGTCCCTTATCGTCACCAACACTTTGGCTAGTAAGAGTCCTCAATCCTCACCCATGATAGGCTACAAGCGGAAAGAGTTCAACTGAGTGAGGGATTTTCATGTGCTGTTCAGACGGAGACCAAAGGTCTCTCAAAGCAACACTACTTCACCCTCTATTTAATCCTACAAGGTACCGAGTCCTGCATAGAGCTTCAGTGTGTGAGGTAAGTGATAGTGACGTGTGTGAGGAGCATACAAACCTCGTACAACAAAATTTAAAAGACAAAAGATTACCCCCAACCTACAAAACATATATACAAAAGCCACCAAAGAATCATCTACCCTAGGGTTTCAACAAATAAGTACAAAAATATATACAAGTTAAAAATATACACAAAATAATGTTATCAAGTATTTACATAAAAGCATTAATCAAAAACTATTTACGAACAAATAAGAAAACAAAAAAATAAAACAAGAAAATGGGTAAAATAAATACATAGAGATTATTAAAATTTTACACAATTAACTACAACAGCCCGACTCTCCAAGTGTCCCCAAGTGGAGTCGCCATCTGTCGCGACCGGATCGCGGCGAAATACAAAGAACTCGCGTATGATTTTAAAAAATGATTAAAATATGGAGTCGCCACCAATTTTATTTGAATTTAGGAAAAATTGGAAAACCTTTTAGAAAATGGTCTTTGGAACCAAATCGGATTCGGGAGTCGGTTATGGATAGGGAAGGGTGGAAACTTAATCCCACCGCACTTCTATCACACCCGTCCGAGACTGACGGTACCTTAAGTTAATTGTGCAAAAATTTGATAATCTCAAATTTATTTATTTTACCCCTTTTTTTAAAAAGACTTTGCAAATATTTTATTTTTTTTTTTTTTTTATTTTTTTTATTTTTTATTTTAAGAAAATAAAAACCAAATTGTAAAAATTTAATTTTAACTTGATGTAATTGAAATTTCGCTCCTACGTACACTCAGTGCAATGAGGAACTCAAAGTTACGTAGTTCTTAAAAAATAAGTGTGAGTTGATTAATTTTAATTAAAAAAAAAAATTTGGAAAGAAAATTTTTTATTTTAACAACAAAATCATTCTTACACAGGATTCAAGGAAGACTAGACTACTCAACAAACCCTTATGATCCAAATGACATCAAGATAGCATCCGCTATTCAATCACCGCCGTCGATCATGCAAATGATTAATTTATTATTTTTATTTTTCATTTTTTTAAAATTTTATATTTGTATTTTTTTTACTTTTCATTAGTCACAAAACACAACATAAAATACACTATCAAATAAAATAAACACTCTCAAACAGAATAGATCCTAAAAAAAGGAAAAAAAAAAAATAAACTCAAATCACAAGCTTTCATTATTATTATTACTTTTACAATCAATAAATTAACCCAAAAAAAAATTTATTTATATATATATTAAAAGCCAAAGAAAAAGGGTGGGGGATTAAACCAACCCACGTAAAAAATATATATATTTTTTAAAAAAAAAATAAAAAGCTACCTACGTAACCCTTCATTTCACGTTTTCATGCAAGTTTACTTTTTAAAACAAAAGAGAGGCAATAGCACGTTAAAAAAAAACTCACCTCCCGTTAAACAGAGAAAACTAACAAAGAAGAATATCTTCTTGCTCTAGAGAGGAAAAACGATGGGAGCTTTCCGCAGTGCGGTGGGCATGCGGTGTTGGATGATTGTGGTGGTGCTCCGGTGTTGATGGGTGTTGGTTGCCGAGTTAACTCGCTTGGTTCACGGTGGAGGCGCCGCTACCATGACGTGCTTGGAGGTTTGGAGAAGATGAAGATGGTGGTGGATGGGTTCACGTGGAGAAGGCCGAGGGTGTTGAAGGCTTAGTGATGGTGAAGGTGGAGTGTTGTAAAGGCTTGGTGATGGTGAAGGTTGTTTGGTGGGGCTAGGTGGAGTTGAAAGGAAGATGGTGAGAAGGGTGCTGCTGGATGTTTACAGTTGGTTTGCAGGTTATGTGTGCAGGAGCTGATCTTGGAGGTTTTACGTGGTGGAGGGTGATGAGGTCAAGTAAAGGTGGTGGAGGTGATGAGGGTGACTTTTGTTGGAGGTTAAAGATGGCTATGGAGTTCAAAGAGATGGCCACGGTTTGGGTTGCTGGTCTTCACGTAGAGCTGGTGATGGAAGAAAATGAAGGTGGTGAAGAATGGTGAAGGAGTTTGGGAAGCTATGGAGAATGGAAAATGATCACGGTTGCTGCTGGTGAAGTGAACATGATGAAAATGGATCCTTCCCCTGGTTGCTCTACGTGAGTCTTCTGTGTAAGAGTGAAAGTTGGTTTTGGCTGCTACTTGTTGATGGTGATGGGCAAGGATGAAGATGAAGGATGAAGTTGATGGCTTGGGGGAGAATGAAGGTGGCAGCAGGAAGGTGGTTTGAAGGGTGCTGCTTGAGATTGATGATGTAGAAAATGGTTATGTTGGAAGGTTATGGGTGACAGAGTGTCTTTGGGGCAAGTTTTCTCGAGTCACGGTTGGAAGTGAAGGCTTGGAGGTTTGATGGATGATGGATGGAGATGAGGAGGGAGATGGTGGTTGGGAAGGCGTGGCGCAGGTTGGATGGAGGTTTGATGGAAGTTTGAGGAGTCGTTGGAAAGCTTGGTGGGTGGATAATGGGGTTGCTAGAAAAATGGTGCATGGGGTGATGGTGGCTACGGGTGATGGAATGGCTTGCTGTTATGGATGCTAACGTTGGTGAAGGTGGTAGCATCTAGGTGGAAGAAGGAAGCTTGGTGGAGTGCTACGGGAAAGTGAGTTAGAGGTGGAGTTTGGTTTCACGTGGGGAAGTGAAGTGGTGTTTGGAAGAAGATGGTGATGTGGTGGTGAGTGGAGCTGCGTGGAGTTGGCTTCTGTTATGGAAAATGGAAGATGGAAGGTGGGTGAGGGTGGAGCTACGGTTGAGTTGCTGAAAATGGTTGAGCTTGGTGAAGAAGGGTGATGGTGAAGGAGTGAAAATGAAGGAGAGAGAGAGGGGGCTGTGAATGGAGGTGTGGTGCGAATGAAGGAAAAGAAATCCCCCCCTCGTGCTTGCGTGAAACCGTGAGGAAGAAGGAGGAAAAAAAAAAAAAAACTTGTGTGCTTCCCTCCCTCCTTGCTCTACGTGAGAAGAAAGAAAATGGCCGAAACCGTGTAATCTTGCCCCCTCCGTGTTGTTCTCTCTTGTAATGTGCCCCCGTTATTGCTTGCGTGAGTGAATATATAGGAAAGAAAAAAGTGCCGTGAGTGGAGTGGGTGCAATTAGTGAGTGCCATTGAGTGCAATTGTGAGTGCAGAGTGTGAGTGGAAATTGAGTGCAATTTGGAGTGTTGTGAGTGTAGAGTGGAGTGCAATTGAGTGCATGGTGAGTGCGTGGGAAAAAAAAACGAAAGTGAGTGCAGAGTGGGTGAGTGTCAGAAAGTGAGGAAATTGAGTGCTAAGTGATTGTGTGCACTGCAGAGTAGTGATAGTGGGTATATGTGGGGACGTGAGAATAGGTGAAGGTGGTTATGGAAGGAAGAAAATGGAATGGTGGGTATGGGATGAAGAAATGGAAGTCCCCCCGTTATTGTGCGTGTGTGTCTTGTGGCCTTCTTTTTTTTTTTTATATTATACCTTTTTTTATTTTTTTATTTTATTTTATTTTATTTTTTTTTTTTTTTTTTTATTTTTTATTTTTATTTTCATTTTTTTTTATATTATTATTATTATTTTTAAGACTAAGATGAGCTTAATCTGTTTAAACTAAAAAAAGGCTAGGTAAAATGGGCTAAAAGGTGGGCCATAAATTTTTTTTTTTTTTTTTTTTAAATTTCCTCTTTTTTTTTTTTATATATATATTTTATTTTTTAGTCAGGTCAAAATGAGTGTTCACAAGAATGTAGAGAGAAAGGCACGACACGCAGGTCGTATTTAAAATAACCAAAAAGCATAAAATAAAGACTAAGGCCATAACCATGCACCATGCATCTCTAAGAATACATAAACACAAAGCAATAACACATTATTATTTTGCGAATTATAAAAACAGTTTTGAATATTACACTTTCAAATATCACACACCACGAAACGGGGTTCGGGCGGCGCATACTGACGGGGTAGCGCCTTCGGTTCAAAATTTTTCATTCATGTACCACCACTGGTTACTTGAACAAAAATTCGAGTTGGACCCTCCTACCTCTATGACGGCTAGTGGCAACAACACTTGAACCCTAAGGCCCGCAAACACATGAACGCTTCATGTGCGCAGGGGTTCCTCACACCCATCGAATATTATCCGAAACAAGGTTTCCAGAATGCGTGAAGACATGAACACTTCATGTCATGAGGAAGCTTCATGGCCGTCGCAAAATGGAAACAAGGTTTCCAAAACCTTG
Source organism: Ormosia emarginata (assembly GCA_029884605.1). Classification (NCBI taxonomy): domain Eukaryota; kingdom Viridiplantae; phylum Streptophyta; class Magnoliopsida; order Fabales; family Fabaceae; genus Ormosia; species Ormosia emarginata. The sequence continues at coordinate 10,845,562 of JAQQTP010000074.1, forward strand.
TGTCGCACCGCTTCTTGTGTATATCGCATTCATACGAGAAAATATGCATGAAATAGAAAGCATTCAAAAAACAAGGTTTTTCGTAGAATCATACATATCACATATGTATATACCGAAATAAAAGCGCAAAAAACGAGAAAGCATTCAAAACGATTTTCATTCATTTTACATATCATATATATATACCGAGAAAAACGCGAGAAATAGAAAGCTTTCAAAACAGTTTTCGCAAAAACATATGAACATCTTCATGGTTTAGAAACAACATATAAAGATCATATCTTTTATCAAAAGAAAACAACGAATCATGTTATCGCATATAACAAGAGAAGCAAAAAATCGAATCATGGTTTCGCAAGTGTCTCTCGATACCATCTTTGTTGGGAATTTGCGAATCAAAAGTCTCGCAGCGGAATAAAGAATTCCCTCACGGGATCCATGCGAAAAATCCATAATCCGAGTTTTTAAATTTTTTTTACCTCTTGAAGCGTGATAGACACAAGCGAGGTGAATCACCAACACCGTAATAGCGACGATGTTTCGCGGTATCCACACGAACAAACTTGCAAAAGGAGTCACGCCTCTGTTTTCGTAGTGCTAGGCGCGAAGAGAGGAGAAGAAGACCTCACTATCTCTCACTCACTTTCTACATGGTTGGTGCGGCTAGGGTTGTGAAGTAACCTAGTAGCAGCCCCTTAGCGTATTATTTATAACAAAGACGCCTTAAGTGAGTGTGAGCAAAGAGCACGATAAGTGGTGCAACCCTAAACCCATCCGTCATGAGTTAGGCTCACAGTTGAATCCGAGTCCAACTTGGATTCGATTCGATTACTCCAATTCATCTGTTCTAAGTGTGTGACCTGCAGGTTCTCATGACGTTGGTAGTAATATTAAAATCTCATTTTAATATTATAAACGATGAGCGGTATCTAGCAACACATCACTGCTACCCAAGTAATGAGAATGTCGTGATTTGACATAACCTATATCCGTGACCAATGTTTCGTGTAGTTTAGTCCCTTTGTCCGGATATCCAGATTGAACACAAGGCATGGAATGTGTCACCCTTGTTTAGTTCAATCTTCGGTTCCTGATTCCCGAGTAGACATAGTAATAACAAATAAGATCAATATCTCATATTGACTCATTTGAGCATGGTCATGCATTTCGTAGTCTCACTCAATCAGGGGGCCCGAAGATATCGCTCCTGTTATGTAGGAGGGACAAATCCCATCTAGGTCACTCACATTCCTCCACATGTATTGCGGCTTGTCTAATAACCAACGTTATAATCATCTTGTTACAGATGACGTTTGATGGCATTAAAACACACAACTCCTCATGTAGGAATCGTAGTGATTTCGTGTCAAAGGACCACATACACCATTATCACTATGAGAATCGCTATGACACTCACGTAACGATCCACGTAGCATTCTCATGGCGGGTCCGTCCAATACATCATTACTCTAATATGTATCCATGTGTAGACTTGATATCTCATATCCATGACCCGTGAGATGTGGTCATCAGTCTACGCACATACTAGCCTCAATGTATTATTGTTGTCCTAATTAACAATAATACTTGACTAGGGACATTTAAGAATAGTATTTTATCCAATAGGATCTCACGATCAAGTCATCCCCTTGATGTCCTATGGTATCAAACTTACTATTCTAAGGACTTTATTATGTCTACCAAAAAGAACATAATAAATGAAATGCCTCATATAAAATAACATAATATAATGTATGTAAATACAAACAAAATGTATTGGCCACTAGGGCATACACCAACACTCTTAGTAGCCACGGTTGGCTGGGAAAGGCTATGATAAGCCTCAGCCTTGTGGGTGCTCTTTGCGACTATGGATGGCCAAGAGAGCTTGAGGAAGCTCCCAAGCATCAGCTAAAAAGTATAACATGTACGATAAGAATTCTCTAGTGAGGATTATATGATATGAGTATTAAGAGGTTAATTAACCTAGGACTAATATAATATGAGTATTCAGTTATTCCATGAGATAAAAATCCTTACTAAGAATTTGTACGATATAAGACAATGATTATGTATGTTAGAGGTTATATATATATGTGTTACTTGTATGCCAAGTTATCTCTAGTGAGGCTTAAAGTATTTCTAAGATTCTTTAATTGGTTATTAATAATTGTATATTATGAGATTGCATGACCTGTTATAGCTATGATGTGAGTAAATGATATGAGATTGTGATAATGCCAAAGAATCTCTTAGTAGTTATATGATATTGGAAAGTTGTGCATTATACATAGCTTATTATAAAGAGCATGCATTCACAAAGTTATGGATAAGTGTATCTTACCTTAACTTGTAAGTTCTTATCAAAGTTCAGGCACAAGAAAAGAATTCGCCTTGCTTCGGTAGGATTGTGTAACACGTACGGTTATTGAGAGTGGGCTAGTTTATGCCTGTTAAATAGACTATCTTGTAGAAGGAGGGTCATTCCTCCTTAAGGAGGCGGGTCATTTCCCCTTGGAGGACAAAGGTTGCCTAAAAAGTGGACATAGGTTGCCTCATAGGGGAATTGTAGAAATTTATGTTAATGGTCTAAAAGAAAAGCATTGTATTCATATTATATTAAGATTATTAGTAATATTGAGTTTATGATGATATGAGGAAAAATGGCATAAAAGCCATCTCTACCTCAGAATAACAACTTGATAAGTTTTTTAACTTATATTTGTTATCTGGATTTCAATTCTAGGCAATTGGATTAGTATTCTCAAGTTAGGAGACTGCTTCATCATCCTCTTGTCGAGAGGGTTGAGGAGTTGGAAGCTTCTTATTGTGCTAAGAAGGTTCATCATCAACCTTCTCAGTTCCTTCTTGTGATTCCTCATTCTCTTCCTGAACAACCATTTTCTCTTGTTCTCCTTCTTCTCTTATTGTCATCCTTCTTCTTCTTGTGCCTTCATTTGTTCCAGAGAGATCAAGGAACTTTCAAGACTTAGATGACCTTCTCTGGATAGTTGAGTGAGAATTCAAGCAACTGTGACATGTGGATCTATAGTGGAATAGTGTTAGGCAGGATCAATATTTAGCTTCTCTTTTGTAGCCACTTTAGGAGTTGTAAAGGTCTATTTTACTGAGTGAAACTCCTCTTGCTCAGGTTGATCTTCAACAAGTGGTCCAATCTTAGGGTGAGAAGGTTCCTCAAGGTGAGAAGGTTTAGTTACTGCAACCTTCTTAGAAACTATCTTAGCAAACTTCTCAGTATCAACAATAATTTCCTTCTTTTTCTTCTTCTCCTTCCCCTCAGATTTCTTTTTCTTTTCTTTTTCTTCTCTTTCTCTCTTTCTTTTCTCTCTTTTGCTCTTAACTTTCTTAGCTATGGTTTCCTCAAGACTCAGCTTTCTCATGCATCACTTGCTCAATAGCAGCTTCTTTTGTAACTTTCTCAACTTCTTTTTATGAACTTTTGGGCTTTGATGGGTGATCATGCCTTATCTTAGTCCTAAGCTCATACCCTTTGTCATCAAGCTCCCTTTTCTCTAAGTGCATCCACCTCAAGTTTTTCTTTGAGAAGATTGGCCCTTCTTTCTCAACCTTTTCCTTGGACAGAGCAACACCAAAGTGCTTGAACACCTTGGTGAGCAACATCTCATAAGGAAGATTTGTAGCGAGCTTAGTGTTCTTGATTACTGAGATCATGTACTTCAGGATTACATAATGAAGATTCAGTGGCTTTCTCTCCTAAATGTGGTACATCACCACCTTGTCTACTTTATGAATCTTCTTAGTACTGCCAATTCTTGGCTTGACAAAATGGAATAATAGAGAATGCAAAAACTTGGTTATAGAGTTCAACTTACTTAATAACTTGGATTCCTCACTATCCAGAAATAATGTATCCATCACTTCCTCCTAACAATCATAGCATAGATACGATCCTACTTGATCATAGGCATCTAATCCCTTTTTGGGAACCCTAGTGATTTCAACAAGGGTGTCCATATCAAGACTAATTTAGACCCCTTTTACAATAAGGATTAATGTGTGAGGCCATCTATAATCGAAGCCCCAGCATAAAACTTCTAACATAGAGAGGGATATACCTTTTTAGAAATGTTAAAGAAGTTATCACACTCTAGTATGCACATGTGAGGTTTGGGATCTCTTCACTCCTTAGCCATTTCTTTGAAAGAAATGCTTCTCCCAGGCACAATATTCTTCAGCTTAAACCATTCATCAAACTTCTTCTTGGCCTCTTTAGTAGTGAGAGGCTTGGGCTTATCTTGAGAAGATTCACATTCTTCATCTCCGTTACTTTCTTCTTTCTCTTCTTCTTCCTCCAAATCAACATCCTTTTCTATTTTGACTTTCTTCTTGGGTGTAGTAGATTTCATTACCCTAGACATTACCCTTAACGACATTCTTCTTCTTATAGGAGCATTTTGAGGCTCAAGTTGTGGTTAAGAAGTTTCTAGTTTTAGTGAAGTTTCAAGAGAGGTTGAAGAAGATGAAGTAAGTGTAATTGGCTAGCTATCATGAGCAATAGTTTTGATGATAACAAACGTGAAGACAAACATGAAGATGATGAGAAGACCAAGTCCAAGATCTTCAAGAATAAGCTTTAGGACTTAGGATCCTTGTAAAAGCCTCATTGGATATCTCATTAATTGGCATTGCAAAGAAATGTTTTCCAAATTGTTTTTCCAAAATTAAACAACCATTTTCTGGTCATTTGAAAGCATTTAAAACTGGTTTTATAACAGAGGTATTCGAATACCCTGATAGGTATTCGAATAGAGTGTTTTTCAAGCTTACACGTTTTCGTTTTTCAAAGTGGTATTCGAATACCCATCTATGGTATTCGAATAACCTGTTTCAGAAACCGATATTTCTTTTTGTGTTAAAACAGAGGCATTCGAATACCCCATATGGTATTCGAATACCCTAGATTCAGAATGAACCTTTTTAATGAGGCATTCGAATACCCTTAACGGTATTCGAATAACCCAAATTTTTAATCGCTTTTTTTAAGAGAGTTTTGGCAAGAGGCATTCGAATACCTCATAAGGTATTCGAATACCGTTTCGCAAAATTGATTTTCACGAAACGTTCAAAAATGGCAAAGAACGGCCATATTTGCTTTTAATGGTTTCTTAATTGGCACCCAACGGCTAGTTGCTTTCTTTGCTCTATAAATACAGACCTTGGGTCTCTTCTAAAAACCCCCAACCACTTGAATTATTTTTTGCTTGGCTGAAAACGAATTTTACATTATTTTCTCTCTTTTCTATGCTCTCTTTGCCAAGACCTTGAGATACCCTCTAGAGAGCTTATTAGCACTTCAACTTGTAATATCTGCTCTAAGTGAGAGTTTATTTTTCATCTATTCTCTGCTTCTGTAAAAGGGTGAGGTATCCCTTAGTGAATTTGTGAGGGTGAGGTATCCCTCTAGTAAAAGGGTGAGGTATCCCTTGGTGTAAAGAAGGTGAGGTATCCTTCAAAGGGGTGAGGTATCCCTCTAGTAAATAGGGTGAGGTATCCCTATTGTGTAAAGGTTGCAAGCACCTGTTGTTAAGCTTGTATTGAATAGTGAAAAATCTCGAACTGTGTTTCGGGGACTGGACGTAGGCCACAAGTGGTTGGTGGTCGAACCAGGATAAATATCGTGCCTGCTTTTCTACCCCTTATTCTCTTTATCTTTATGCACTTTATTTATTCTTGCAATTTAATTATTATCTGTTCTTCTTACGTTCTTCTCATTCACGACTTTTAATAATTAAATTCAGTATAATTTATTTGTTTAAGGCTTTTGCGAAAAATCTTTAATTACTCAATTCACCCCCTCTTGAGTACCGAAGCCACTTGGGTAACAAGTGGTATCATAGCTAGACTCTTGTATAAAGAGCTTAGCCGCTTCAAGATACATGGCTTCATCAAATGTTTTATCGAAGCAACTTCCATAAATCGACCACCCTTTTTCAATGGGGATGGTTATGCATATTGGAAGGAAAGAATGAAAATCTTTATAGAGGCTATTGATCTAGATGTGTGGGATGCTGTCGAAAATGGCGCATTTATACCTACACGCGTTGTCAATGGTGTAAAAACCGAGACACCTAGAAGTGATTGGTCTAAAGATGATAAAAGAAAAGTTCAAAATAACTTAGTAGCCAAAAACATCATTACCTCAGCTTTGGGACATGATGAATTTTTTAGAATTTCAAATTGCAAAACTGCTAAAGAAATGTGAGACACTTTACAAGTTACCCATGAGGGTACTAGTGAGGTAAAGAGGTCGAGAATCAATTCTCTAACTCGCAAATATGAACTATTTACAATGAACCAAGGACAAAGCATTCAAGAAATGCAAAAGAGGTTCACCCACATTGTTAATCATCTTGCATCATTAGGAAAGAATTTTACTAATGAAGATTTGATTAACAAAGTGTTGAGATGTCTTAGCAGGATTTGGCAACCAAAAGTAACAGCAATTTCAGAATCGAGGGACTTGTCAACAATGTCTCTGGCTACCCTCTTTGGAAAGCTTCACGAGCATGAATTAGAACTCAACAGGCTTGACCAAAGTGAAGAAAACGATAAAAAGAAAAAGGGGATAGCGCTTAAAGCCACCACCTCCACTATCAATAATGAAGAAGAAGACGATGGAGATGACGTGGACAACATTGAGCTAAATGAACAAAATCTCAATCTTCTGGTAAGAAAATTTGGTAAGTTCCTAAAGAAAAAGAGAACTCAAAGAAGATCGTCATTTCCAAAGAAAGTTGAAAAGAAACCCTCTAAAGAAAGAAGAGTCTACATAGCATGGGATGACAACGATATGGACTCCACTGATAGCTCAGATAGTGAAGAAGCCCATCTATGTTTTATGGCGAAAGGAGAAGAAGAAGAAGAAGAAAGCGACAACGAGGTAAATTCTGACGTATCTCCTTCTTATGATGAGTTACAAGATGCCTTTGAAGAATTGCATGACGAAACAATTAGGCTTACAAAATTAATTTCTTCATCTAAGAAAACTATCTCTTCTTTAGAAAATCAAATTCTAATTTTGAATAAAGAAATTGAGGAATTAAAAATTGAAAATGAGACATTAGGATTAATTGATGCATGCTCATATCATTCTTCACATGCTTCTACTTCGTATTCTTGTTCTTCATGTCATGTGCTTGAAAATGAAATTGAAGATTTAAAGAACACCCTTGCCAAATTCACATGTGGAAGAGATAATTTAAATATTTTATTAGGAAAACAAAGGGTTGTTTTTCAAAAGGTTGGAATAGGATATAACCCGAATAATCAACACAAATCCTATAAAAATTATTTTGTTAATTCTAGCATCTCATGTAGCCCATTTGTTAAATGTTTCTATTGTGGGAAGAAGGGTCATAGTGTTTCAACATGCAATGTAAGGAAAAATATCAATACAAAAATTGGAACCAAAATGGTATGGGTTCCTAAGGGCACTATACCCAAAACTGACAATCAAGGACCCAAGAAAATTTGGGTACCAAAAACTAAAAATTGAATTGTGTTACAGGTGTGCTTGATAGCCAAGAGCTAACTTCGGCATTTTTGAAAGTGGTTGCTGCAAGCACAAGACTATAATAAATTCCAAGCTCTCCTTCTTGTCTCTATCAGGCTTGGACTTGCATTCATATGAGTATTTCCATCAAAAGATAAGCTTTCTTATCTCAAATATGCCTTCGGATGCAAAATATATGCTTTTATGTTTGAGTTATTCGAATACCTCCCGTGGTATTCGAATACCATTGCATCCGTACGTGAAAATTCATGTTTTTTTCGATAGGTCTATTCGAATACCCTCCCATGGTATTCGAATACCATACATCAATTCAGTGAGTTCTTGTGGTTTTATTAGCTGGGGCATTCGAATACCCAAATGTGTATTCGAATAACCTGAAAAATCTTCATCAGTACTTGTTACATGCTATCTGGAGTATTCGAATACCTTACAAGGCATTCGAATACTTGCTCCTTCTGGAGTTTATAAAATGTGATGGGTATTCGAATACAAAGAAGAGGTATTCGAATACCACATGACTGAAAGCAAGTTTTACGACGTGTTCTTTGTTTCGTTTCTGTTTCCTTTTCTTATACATATGCAATGAAAATATATTCCAACTATGAATAACATGCTTTAATCTTATTTCATCAAGCCTTCATTTTTGCCCTATATGAAAATTATATGATGTTCTTAAATGCATATTTCTTGGCTTGTTCTTGCTCTTTTATTTTTTTTAAAATATGCTCAATGTAATTGGCTATTGTTTTGATATACGAACAAGTGCAATAAGTGGTATATGAAATATTTAATATCTATGTTTTTATTGACATATGTCAGATTTATAAGAATTTGTTAACAAGTGGTAAATGCTTAGAACATCTTGACAAGTGATATCAAACAAGTGGTAAATGCTTTACATTTTGACAACAAGTGATATCAAAGTGGTATGAACATAATAACAAGTAATAACAAATGATAACAAATGATATCAAACAAGTGATTTCTTGGCCAAATTAATCGATAAATATATTTTTGCCCTTGAGAATCATTTGCTACTTTTGCCTCATTGTTTTAAATGCTTATTGGCTTATGAGTTTGACTAACCCCTATGGATCCAACATTAATGGATACCAATGAAAGCACTCTGAATTTTGTTGTAGGAGAACACTACCTCAAGCATAAATTTAAATGGACAAAATTCATTCAACTTGAGGACATGCATATATTGTTCGATATGATAAAATAGGAGAGAAAAATACCTGCCCCATCTTTTTGATCATGACAAAAGGGGGAGAATGGTATCAAATGTACAAAAGGGGGAGAACAAGTTTAAATGTCTTTGTTTGAGAAAAGTTAGGGAGAAAAAGTCAAAACAAAAATAGAAATTGAATTCCAAAAGTAAGGGGAGTCACAAGCATATCTCTCGATGAAAATCACCTCTTATGAAAAGAGGGGAGTAAGTATCTCTAAACTAACTTTGTGAATTCCAATTTATATGAACTAATGTTTTTCTCAAATGTTAGTTTGTCATCATCAAAAAGGGGGAGAATGTAATTGGCTAGCTATCATGAGCAATAGTTTTGATGATAACAAACGTGAAGACAAACATGAAGATGATGAGAAGACCAAGTCCAAGATCTTCAAGAATAAGCTTTAGGACTTAGGATCCTTGTAAAAGCCTCATTGGATATCTCATTAATTGGCATTGCAAAGAAATGTTTTCAAAATTGTTTTTCCAAAATTAAACAACCATTTTCTGGTCATTTGAAAGCATTTAAAACTGGTTTTATAACAGAGGTATTCGAATACCCTGATAGGTATTCGAATAGAGTGTTTTTCAAGCTTACACGTTTTCTGTTTTTCAAAGTGGTATTCGAATACCCATCTATGGTATTCGAATAACCTGTTTCGAAACTGATATTTCCTGCTGTGCCAAAACAGAGGCATTCGAATACCCCATATGGTATTCGAATACCCTAGATTCAGAATGAACCTTTTTAAATGAGGCATTCGAATACCCTTAACTGGTATTCGAATAACCCAAATTTTAATAATCAGTTTTTAAGAGAGTTTTGGCAAGAGGCATTCGAATACCTCATAAGGTATTCGAATACCGTTCTGCAAAATTGATTTTCACGAAACGTTCAAAAATGGCAGCAACGGCCATATTTGCTTTTAATGGTTTCTTAATTGGCACCCAACGGCTAGTTGCTTTCTTTGCTCTATAAATACAGACCTTGGGTCTCTTCTGAAAACCCCCAACCACTTGAATTATTTTTTGCTTGGCTGAAAACGAATTTTACATTATTTTCTCTCTTTTCTCGTGCTCTCTTTGCCAAAACCTTGAGATACCCTCTAGAGAGCTTATTAGCACTTCAACTTGTAATATCTGCTCTAAGTGAGAGTTTATTTTTCATCTATTCTCTCGCTTCGTAAAAGGGTGAGGTATCCCTTAGTGAATTTGTGAGGGTGAGGTATCCTCTAGTAAAAGGGTGAGGTATCCTTGGTGTAAAGAAGGTGAGGTATCCTCTAGTAAATAGGGTGAGGTATCCCTATTGTGTAAAGGTTGCAAGCACTGTTGTTAAGCTTGTATTGAATAATGAAAAATCTCGAACTGTGTTTTGGGACTGGACGTAGGCCACAAGTGGTTGGTGGTCGAACCAGGATAAATATCGTGCCTGCTTTTCTACCCCTTATTCTCTTTATCTTTATGCACTTTATTTATTCTTGCAATTTAATTATTATCTGTTCTTCTTACGTTCTTCTCATTCACGACTTTTAATAATTAAATTCAGTATAATTTATTTGTTTAAGGCTTTTGCGAAAAATCTTTAATTACTCAATTCACCCCCCCTCTTGAGTACTGAAGCCACTTGGGTAACAAGTGGTATCAGAGCTAGACTCTTGTATAAAGAGCTTAGCCGCTTCAAGAGTACATGGCTTCATCAAATGTTTTATCAGAAGCAACTTCCATAAATCGACCACCCTTTTTCAATGGGGATGGTTATGCATATTGGAAGGAAAGAATGAAAATCTTTATAGAGGCTATTGATCTAGATGTGTGGGATCTTTGTCGAAAATGGCGCATTTATACCTACACGCGTTGTCAATGGTGTAAAACCGAGACACCTAGAAGTGATTGGTCTAAAGATGATAAAAGAAAAGTTCAAAATAACTTAGTAGCCAAAAACATCATTACCTCACTTTGGGACATGATGAATTTTTTAGAATTTCAAATTGCAAACCGCTAAAGAAATGTGAGACACTTTACAAGTTACCCATGAGGGTACTAGTGAGGTAAAGAGGTCGAGAATCAATTCTCTAACTCGCAAATATGAACTATTTACAATGAACCAAGGACAAAGCATTCAAGAAATGCAAAAGAGGTTCACCCACATTGTTAATCATCTTGCATCATTAGGAAAGAATTTTACTAATGAAGATTTGATTAACAAAGTGTTGAGATGTCTTAGCAGGATTTGGCAACCAAAAGTAACAGCAATTTCAGAATCGAGGGACTTGTCAACAATGTCTCTGGCTACCCTCTTTGGAAAGCTTCACGAGCATGAATTAGAACTCAACAGCTTGACCAAAGTGAAGAAAACGATAAAAAAAAAAGGGGATAGCGCTTAAAGCCACCACCTCCACTATCAATAATGAAGAAGAAGACGATGGAGATGACGTGGACAACATTGAGCTAAATGAACAAAATCTCAATCTTCTGGTAAGAAAATTTGGTAAGTTCCTAAAGAAAAAGAGAACTCAAAGAAGATCGTCATTTCCAAAGAAAGTTGAACAGAAACCCTCTAAAGAAAGAAGAGTCTACATAGCATGGGATGACAACGATATGGACTCCACTGATAGCTCAGATAGTGAAGAAGCCCATCTATGTTTTATGGCGAAAGGAGAAGAAGAAGAAGAAGAAGAAAGCGACAACGAGGTAAATTCTGACGTATCTCCTTCTTATGATGAGTTACAAGATGCCTTTGAAGAATTGCATGACGAAACAATTAGGCTTACAAAATTAATTTCTTCATCTAAGAAAACTATCTCTTCTTTAGAAAATCAAATTCTAATTTTGAATAAAGAAATTGAGGAATTAAAAATTGAAAATGAGACATTAGGATTAATTGATGCATGCTCATATCATTCTTCACATGCTTCTACTTCGTATTCTTGTTCTTCATGTCATGTGCTTGAAAATGAAATTGAAGATTTAAAGAACACCCTTGCCAAATTCACATGTGGAAGAGATAATTTAAATATTTTATTAGGAAAACAAAGGGTTGTTTTTCAAAAGGTTGGAATAGGATATAACCCGAATAATCAACACAAATCCTATAAAAATTATTTTGTTAATTCTAGCATCTCATGTAGCCCATTTGTTAAATGTTTCTATTGTGGGAAGAAGGGTCATAGTGTTTCAACATGCAATGTAAGGAAAAATATCAATACAAAAATTGGAACCAAAATGGTATGGGTTCCTAAGGGCACTATACCCAAAACTGACAATCAAGGACCCAAGAAAATTTGGGTACCAAAAACTAAAAATTGAATTGTGTTACAGGTGTGCTTGATAGCCAAGAGCTAACTTCGGCATTTTTGAAAGTGGTTGCTGCAAGCACAAGACTATAATAAATTCCAAGCTCTCCTTCTTGTCTCTATCAGGCTTGGACTTGCATTCATATGAGTATTTCCATCAAAAGGTAAGCTTTCTTATCTCAAATATGCCTTCTGGATGCAAAATATATGCTTTTATGTTTGAGTTATTCGAATACCTCCCTGTGGTATTCGAATACCATTGCATCTGTACGTGAAAATTCATGTTTTTCTGATAGGTCTATTCGAATACCCTCCCATGGTATTCGAATACCATACATCAGTACAGAGTTCTTGTGGTTTTATTAGCTGGGGCATTCGAATACCCAAATGTGTATTCGAATAACCTGAAAAATCTTCATCAGTACTTGTTACATGCTATTCGGAGTATTCGAATACCTTACAAGGCATTCGAATACTTGCTCTTCCGGGAGTTTATAAAATGTGATGGGTATTCGAATACAAAGAAGAGGTATTCGAATACCACATGACTGAAAGCAAGTTTTACGACGTGTTCTTTGTTTCGTTCTGTTTCCTTTTCTTATACATATGCAATGAAAATATATTCCAACTATGAATAACATGCTTTAATCTTATTTCATCAAGCCTTCATTTTTGCCCTATATGAAAATTATATGATGTTCTTAAATGCATATTTCTTGGCTTGTTCTTGCTCTTTTTTTTTTTAAAATATGCTCAATGTAATTGGCTATTGTTTTGATATACGAACAAGTGCAATAAGTGGTATATGAAATATTTAATATCTATGTTTTTATTGACATATGTCAGATTTATAAGAATTTGTTAACAAGTGGTAAATGCTTAGAACATCTTGACAAGTGATATCAAACAAGTGGTAAATGCTTTACATTTTGACAACAAGTGATATCAAAGTGGTATGAACATAATAACAAGTAATAACAAATGATAACAAATGATATCAAACAAGTGATTTCTTGGCCAAATTAATCGATAAATATATTTTTGCCCTTGAGAATCATTTGCTACTTTTGCCTCATTGTTTTAAATGCTTATTGGCTTATGAGTTTGACTAACCCCTATGGATCCAACATTAATGGATACCAATGAAAGCACTCTGAATTTTGTTGTAGGGAGAACACTACCTCAAGCATAAATTTAAATGGACAAAATTCATTCAACTTGAGGACATGCATATATTGTTCGATATGATAAAATAGGAGAGAAAAATACTTGCCCCATCTTTTTGATCATGACAAAAGGGGGAGAATGGTATCAAATGTACAAAAAGGGGGAGAACAAGTTTAAATGTCTTTGTTTGAGAAAAGTCAGGGAGAAAAAGTCAAAACAAAAATAGAAATTGAATTCCAAAAGTAAGGGGGAGCTGCTGCGCATATCTCTGATGAAAATCACCTCTTATGAAAAAGAGGGGGAGTAAGTATCTCTAAACTAACTTTGTGAATTCCAATTTATATGAACTAATGTTTTTCTCAAATGTTAGTTTGTCATCATCAAAAAGGGGGAGAATGTAATTGGCTAGCTATCATGAGCAATAGTTTTGATGATAACAAACGTGAAGACAAACATGAAGATGATGAGAAGACCAAGTCCAAGATCTTCAAGAATAAGCTTTAGGACTTAGGATCCTTGTAAAAGCCTCATTGGATATCTCATTAATTGGCATTGCAAAGAAATGTTTTCAAAATTGTTTTTCCAAAATTAAACAACCATTTTCGGTCATTTCAAAGCATTTAAAGCTGGTTTTATAATCAGTAGGTATTCGAATACCCTGATAGGTATTCGAATAGAGTGTTTTTCAAGCTTACACGTTTTCTGTTTTTCAAAGTGGTATTCGAATACCCATCTATGGTATTCGAATAACCTGTTTCGAAACTGATATTTCCTGCTGTGCCAAAACAGAGGCATTCGAATACCCCATATGGTATTCGAATACCCTAGATTCAGAATGAACCTTTTTAAATGAGGCATTCGAATACCCTTAACTGGTATTCGAATAACCCAGCCTTAATCAGTTTTTTAAGAGAGTTTTGGCAAGAGGCATTCGAATACCTCATAAGGTATTCGAATACCGTTCTGCAAAATTGATTTTCACGAAACGTTCAAAAATGGCAGCAACGGCCATATTTGCTTTTAATGGTTTCTTAATTGGCACCCAACGGCTAGTTGCTTTCTTTGCTCTATAAATACAGACCTTGGGTCTCTTCTGAAAACCCCCAACCACTTGAATTATTTTTTGCTTGGCTGAAAACGAATTTTACATTATTTTCTCTCTTTTCTGTGCTCTCTTTGCCAAAACCTTGAGATACCCTCTAGAGAGCTTATTAGCACTTCAACTTGTAATATCTGCTCTAAGTGAGAGTTTATTTTTCATCTATTCTCTGCTTCTGTAAAAGGGTGAGGTATCCCTTAGTGAATTTGTGAGGGTGAGGTATCCCTCTAGTAAAAGGGTGAGGTATCCCTTGGTGTAAAGAAGGTGAGGTATCCTTCAAAGGGGGTGAGGTATCCCTCTAGTAAATAGGGTGAGGTATCCCTATTGTGTAAAGGTTGCAAGCACCTGTTGTTAAGCTTGTATTGAATAGTGAAAAATCTCGAATTGTGTTTCGGGGACTGGACGTAGGCCACAAGTGGTTGGTGGTCGAACCAGGATAAATATCGTGCCTGCTTTTCTACCCCTTATTCTCTTTATCTTTATGCACTTTATTTATTCTTGCAATTTAATTATTATCTGTTCTTCTTACGTTCTTCTCATTCACGACTTTTAATAATTAAATTCAGTATAATTTATTTGTTTAAGGCTTTTGCGAAAAATCTTTAATTACTCAATTCACCCCCCTCTTGAGTACTGAAGCCACTTGGGTAACAAGTAGGTTCATCATTAGAACTTTGAGGTGAGAAGTTTATGGTTAGATTCTTAGTTCTCATTGTTATGTGTTTGACATGCATACTCTATTTAGAATCAATAGGAATGTTTAGGTTTTGCTTCTCACAGAGAGTGATTGTAAAAGAATGACAAAGACTAAGAATGAGAAAGAGAGATGGAGAATGTTCTAGAGAATTTTCGTAAGAATGTGGGAGTGATTTGGTGTAATGTTGGTGAGATATTTATAAAGAATGAGTTTTGACATTTTAAGGCAATTTTTTATCCTTCAGAAACAGTTAATACCAATTTATGAAGAGAAAGAATGGTTGGGATAAAAAAGAAACTAGTTGTTGTAAAACTATTAGGAAAACCCAAAATGGGGAGAGAAGGTTAGGGTGAGAAGGTTGGTTTGGGAACATTCTCACCAACTTTCTCACAAACTCTCTCAATATCATTCTCACCTTTTGATACTTAACTTTCTCAAGTTCCCAACTAATCCCTAAACTCTCAGTTTTTAATATATAGATTAAAACAAACATTTTTATGAATTCAAACGTCAATATGAACTTCAAATAATTCTATCATCACAATTCATAAATCAAAATCAATCACTTGAGATGCATCTTTTTGAAGTATTCTATTATAAAATAGAATATGTATTCACTAAGGGCTTTTGAAAATATATCTGCCCGTTGATGGTCAGTATCATTAAATTTTAGTTCAAAATCACTCTTTTGGATATGATCATGAATAAAATGATGCTTTATCTCAATGTATTTTGACCTTGAGTGTTGTATAAGATTTTTAGACAAGTTAATGGCACTAGTGTTCTCACAAAGAATTAGAATATGGTCATACCTCATGGAGTAATCCTCCAACTGATGTTTGATCTATAGGAGTTATAAGTAATAGTTTGATGCTAATACATATTCAGCTTCTGCAGTCGAGGGTGCTATGGAATTTTACTTCCTACTTGACTAAGTTACCAATGCACTACCTGTGAAGTGACAAGCACCACTTGTGCTCTTCCTCTTAGCTCTATCTCTAAAAAAGTTAGCATCACAGTATCCTACAACATAAAAGCTATAATATTTCTTGTGCCACAAACCATAGTTAGATGTTCCAAGTACGTATCTAAAGACTCTTTTCACTACTTTGAGATGAGATTATTTAGGACAAGCTTAGAATCTTGCACATAATCCAACACTAAAGACAATATCAAGTTTGCTAGCAGTTAAGTACAATAAGAAACCAATCATTCCTCTATAAAGCTTATCATTTACTATTTTACCTTTCTTATCCTTTTCAATTACAGCAGAGGGGTGCATTGGAGTCTTTATTGACTTGGCCTCTTCTATGTTGACTTTCTCAATAAGTCTTTTGTATATTTCTCTTAGTATATGAAGATTCCAGACTTGTCTTGCTTGATTTGCAGGCCAAGGAAGAACTTCAACTCTCCCATCATGCTAATTTCAAACTCACTTTTCATTAATTTAGAAAATTCTTTGCATAAACACTCATTAGTATATCTAAATATAATATCATCAATATATATTCGAACTATTAATAGCTTATTCTTTAAATGTTTCCTAAACAAGGTAGTGTCACTTTCCTACGTGTAATACCATTTTCTATCAAAAAATTGTTTAGCTTCTCTTACCAAGATCTTGGAGCTTGCTTTAAGCCATTAAGGGCTTTGGAAAGCTTATAAACAATTTATAGATGTTAAATATCCTCAAAACCAAGGGGTTGATGGACATATTGTAACGCCCCTTTTGGGAGGGAACGTCACATTGTCAAATAAAATAAAATGCGGAAATTAAATAAACGACGATTAAGACCCGGTTCATTTTAATTAATTAATGTTTAACCATGTGAGCAAACTTGGCAATATTTTTTTTTTGATAAGAATAATAAGGATACTACGGAGTGCGGATAAAAGTAACGAATGAAACAATACACGGAAATTTGCACCTGAATAGCATGCATATATATATATATATAGAATTTAATACAACTGTTTTATAAATACAAGCCTGGCCATCATCAAAAGCAAAAACTATACCCACCCCAAGGGAAACATGCATATACAAAATATACAGCCCAACCAAAAAGAAAATACATCAGGCCCCCAAAAATAAAACACTGGCAGCCATCAGTAGCCGCCAATGATCATTGACCCCTCAGATAAAAAGGGACCGATTCAGGATCCTCAGGAGGACCCTCATCAGGATCTTCCTCCTCCGAGGACTCATCCATAGGGACCACTGAGGCGCGGGACGGAGCCCGAGCGGTGGAATCAAACGAATCCTCCTGCGGGGTGTAATAACGGGCACCCCACATCTCCCTGATAGGCAGGTAAAACTCCAGGCGTAAGCTGAGGTAACAAGTGAGGACAGGTGCCTCATGACGTCTCCAGGCAAGTGCTATCGACACGTCTCCCACATACACGCAGCGGTTGGAGTTCAGGTTGATGTGCCAGCACTCCGGCCCTCCAAGGAAGGTCAGACGCACATCTCCCAAGAATCCGCACATACGTGCAGACATCGTCGCAGTAGAAGTCAATCCTGTGCAGGCCAGAAGCCGGGGAAGGCAGGATCTTCTGTCTCTTCACCATTGTCTTCGATCAGTACAGGGTACACATAAACAGCAAATAATAGAAACACAAGGAAAGAGGTAAGACATCCTACCATCAATACCAATACAGCAACTAAGAACCAAACGGCGCATAACGCCCACGTAGCATGTAAAGGCAATAAATAAGCTTTTAAACAGATAACCAGTCAGGCAATCATTAATAAAGGTAATGAATAATCCATAACATCCAGGCAGTTAAATTCAGACAGTCAAATATCGTATAAACAATAATTTTCAGATGAGAGAATATTCCACGATGCATGGACACAATGTTCAATTTCCTACTATTTAATCTATGTTTGGTTACTTGATTAATTCAAGTCTTGACATCTCAAATTTGTTATCTTTCCCCTCATTCAAGCCCTCAAAACCGTGGCACTCCATAGGGTCCTAGGTTACAAATTTTCTTCTCACTAGTTTAGTCTTCCTTTACTTAATTTGCCTAGCATTATTCTTGACACAATGTCAACCAAAATTCTACTCTTAAAACAGCCCAAAACCGTGGCACTCACCAAAGTCCAACAACCAGAATTTTGTCCACTTGGATCAACCTTAACTACTTGATTTAATTAGCCTTGCATTGGTCAAAATTTAAGCATCATTTCCCTTCATTTTCCAGCCCAAAACAGCCCCAAAACCGTGACACATTCAGGGGTCCAGCAACCAGAATTTTCCAGCAAGCATTCATAGATTTCAATCACAAAATTACATGAATAATTAACCACTCAATCAACTACTCAAAGCTAAATTAAGATAACATTCAAGAAATCAATTTCAAGCAATTTCAAGAACAACCACCATGTGGTTTTTCTTCCAAAAATCAAACACAAGATTCCTAGTTGCTAAAGAGGTTGAGGAGGATTAATCTTCCTCTTACCAAGATGAAGAACCAAGAAAATTCCAAGAAGCACTTGATTTTCGGATTTGAAGCTCAAAAATCCTAGAAAATGTGGTCCAAGTTAGAACAATGTAATGATGTGAAAAAGAAGAAGAAAATGACCATTAAATCAAGAGGAAACCAGAAACGAAAATGGAGTGAAGGTCTGAAATTTTTCAGCCATGGGAGCTCACCTTCAAAGCTTGAAAAATGGTTGAAGATGGAAGCTTTCTTGAAAACTCCAAGCACAAAAGATGATGAGAAGGAGTAGGAGATTAAGAAAACATGGTTGGTGTAAATTTTTTATGAAGGTTGGGGCTCTTTGAGGGTGGCTGGACGTATGGTCTTTGGAAGAGGAAGAAAGAAATGTTTGAGAGAGAAAGAAGAAGAAGAAACGTAAAAGGGAGAAGAAATGGTGCTTTTGGTGTTAATGCATTTAGATGTAATATTAGGATAGTAAAAATCAATTCTTTCCCTTGAGTGGGCTGTTGGCAGACGTGAGAGAGAGAAGTGGGTGGGAAAAATTGGCTTCCTTTGGAAGCTAATACATGTGGTCAAAGCTTGGGGTCAAAGCTTCTTAAGGAAGCTTGAATATTTAACTATTAAATTTGAATTAAAGTGATTTGATTAGACATAAGGTAGATTACATTAGGATAATGTGATAGTATTTTTATTACACACTATTATCCAATGGATAATAGTTACAAGATTGATGAAGTCGTATTTAATTAATCTGACAGATGAATTTTTCGCTGTACTGATTTAATTGTATCAGTAAAGATTTCTCAAAAATTGTGAAACCTCGTAAACTGTGTCAAGTCTCGGGTTTAGTAAGATCCCCCGTCGACTTATCCATAGTTCCAGGTCCGCAGAGAAAACATCGCGTTTTCCCGGTTCCAGTCAGTGCGCACGCAAAACGAGGAATATACGGTAATATTCGACGTTTCCAGAAAATTCCCAGAAAATTCCCAAAAATTGCAAATATTATAAAACGACTATCCGTCATATAATTTTCCAATTTTTGAAGCACTACAGTCGTTCTCACGACTCTGCTCGAGTTTCACGCAAAACGAGAAATATATTAAAATATTCGTCGTTTCCGAAAAATTCCAGAAAATTATCATAAATCACAAATATTAGAAAATGACTATTCATGGTGAAATAATCAATTTTCGGAGTGTTACACTGGTCTCGGCAATTCTCAGCCCAGTGTACACGTAAAACGAGGAATATATTAAAATATTCGTCATTTCCGAAAAATTCCAGAAAAATTTCTAAAAATCAAGAATATTATAAAATGATGATTTATGATCAAATATGTATTTTTCGGGATGTTACACATATACTTCATCATTTATAAAACCATTCAAGAATGTATTCTTAACATTCATTTGAAACAATTTAAAACCTTTGAAAACTCTATATGCAAGGAGTATTTTAATTACTTCTAATCTAGCTACAGGAGCAAAAGTTTTATCATAGTCAATACCTTATTGTTGGTTATACCCTTGATCTACTAACCTTGGCTTGTTCCTTACCATTTTCATACTTTCATCCAATTTATTCTTGAAGATCCCTTTTGTACCAATGAGTGAGTGATTCTCAAGTGTAGGTACTAGTGGCCAAACTTTATTCCTCTCAAACGGATAGAGCTCTTCTTGCATTGCTTTTATCCAAGATTCTTCTTGAAGTGCTTCATCAATATTCTTCTGACTCTAGCAGATGTTTCACCAATGATCAGCTCCTTTTCATAATAATCATTCAAGGTTGAAAACATTTGTGAAGGTTCAAAAACTTATTTGAGCTCTCTTCTTGTAAAACCTTTATTTTTACCTAGGAGAAAATGCTAAAAGAGAAAATATACCAAATCTTGTCCTTAGCCTTCTTGATGCAATCCAAACTTCTAATAATTCTTATATTCAATTCTTCCAAAATCTTGGATTATTTCTTCATTCTCCTTATTCTTGAGTTGAGCATAATTAGGACATTTCATTTTTTTGATCAATACTCATTTTTGGTACTTGGACTCTCCTACAAGGTATAACTCACTTGAAAAAAATAGTTAGTCCAAAATCATAATTCAACATTTAATATACATGATTCAATAATACATAACTTTAGTTAATCTAACATGCATATAAGACTCTTATAGACACATACCCATTTAGGACATTTATCAATTTCTACTAGATATGTTCTATAAAGTGTGTAACATACAACACTTTATAGAATATGCATGATTTGTAAGTATAAAACACTAGAACATGCATCATGCGTATATTCGTTCACGTAGAGACATATCCGATATTAGTTCATTATAACTCATATAAAGCAATATTGGATATATTCTATGAAGAATTCTACACATATCTAATTACATGATTATTAAGTGAAATATAACTAAATAAAGTATATAATCATGCATGATACAATATATCTTGTTAAGCACATCTATGTAACATGATCAATATCTTTTTGTAATGTATTTGTCATTATCAAAACTTAACACATTAAACTATTAGGGTAAAGACAATTCTACAATCTCTCCCTTTTTTTATGAAGACAAATCACCAAAGAAAAATATGTTGAACAATATAGAAGAATAGATATTCATGTAAGCATATCAAACAATAAGCACATGAACATATTTTTTTTTCCAATTCTCACTCTCCCTATTTGACATCAACAAAAAAGTTAGGAAAGAAAGATATTTTCCCTCCCCCTATTTTTTTCATAGACAAAACTGATGTTGCCAAAAAGAGTAGGATCATCAAAACTAAAAATTTCTTCAAGTTATTCAAAACATAACTATCTCCCCCTATTTGATTCTACATATGATTCAAGAAAAGAGAGATGAAACAAGCATGCTTTTATGATGTCAAATATGATGCATGTAATGCTTGTCACTTAGTGGCACACCTATACTTATCATATAATAGATATCAACATTAAATAGGTACCATTTGATGAAAGTTACACACAAGAGTCATAAATGAGCATGGCATTAAGGTTTATAACTCTTGAACACTTACTTTAATCTTTGAATCATCAAAATCATATTTTGAGTTTTTCAATGCAAAATCCTTCTATTCCTTTGTTCTTCAAGTTGTATATCTACTCTTATAAGAGGTTCTATTCTTTATCTTAATCTTAAAATCATTGTAAGAGGGTGACCTATCCCTCAAGAGAGAAAAGGGTGAGGTATTCCTTGTTGTGAGGCTTAAACACTAAGGGTGAGGTGTCCCAAAGGTATTGTGAGTGCTCTTGAATACAAAAGTTATCAAGCACCTAGGTGAAGCCTGAAGATAGTGAAGAAAATCTCAAGTTAAGTTTGGGAACTGAATGTAGGTCACAAGTGGTTGGTGGTTGAACTAAGATAAATTCTTAAGTTTGATTCTCTCTTCCCTACACTCTTTAATTTCAATATTTGGTGCAATATATTTATTTATTACATATCTTATCATCTTGATTTTTTTATTTTAAGAACTTAATATCTAACTTATTTGCTTGCTTTATCCTATAACTCAAGTTGTATTTGAGTAATCTACAATAATAGTATTTTTGTTAGACTTATTCCGCTGCATGTGTTGATTGAATATATCAAAATGTATAATTTCTCAAAGTTGCTTTAAAAATTTAAGATCACCTAATTCACCCCCTTTCTTGGATGATGGTTGTCATGACTAACTTGTAGTCCTTCGCAGTGAGTCACAGCTTGTGACATCCCAGATCTGGGGTGACTACCATGCTAAAGAATCCTTATTACAAAAATATGTAGCCAAGGTAAGAAAGCTAATTAAGGACTTCAATAGTGTTAAGGTGGAACACATCTCCTAAGAACAGAAGTCAAGAGATGACATATTGTCAAAGCTCTCTACCACCAAAAGCCTTAGCAACAATAGGTCCATGATCCAAGAGACATTGCTTACACCCTGTATTATGGACTCTGAGTTCCTCCTGTTGGAAGATAATGAAACCTAGATTACACCCATAATTGTCTATATCTGTAATGGCACATTGCTTGAACACCAGAATGAAGCCTATAAATTAATACACACCATCGTAGAATATCAGCTATATCGTCACAGGTTTTCTTCCCCTTTCCTCAAGTGCCTTGGCCTAAAAGAAGCAGAGTATGTCTTGGCCAAAATTCATGAAGGAAGTTGTGGCCACCACCTCAGTGGAAAATCGTTAGCACAGAAAGCATTAAGGGCCAACTACTATTGGCTTAGTATGAAAGCAGACAGTATGGAACATGTCCAGAAGTGCGACAAATGTTAACTGTAACACCCCAAATTTTGGCTAAATTACGATATTGTCCAAAATGTACTATTTTATGTTTTTTGTGTGCTATAAAATTAATTTGACTATTTCGTGACTGTATTTGATTGTTGTGTGTGATTTACTCAGAGTCAAGAAAATAATAATTTTTGGACCGAGAAAAATCTTTATCTGATTATTCAGAGCTGGGGGATCTTACTAAACCCAATTCCGAGTGATACGTGTATCGATTTTTTAATTTTTAGAATTTATTTGTAAAATAAAAATATTTTATATTATAATATTATTTTATTATCCGATGGACAGTACTTACTGACTTAAGAGTAGTAGATTCTGCCAAGTGGACAATAGGAACTGGTAAAGTCTTTGTGACTTATAATTCGGTGAACTAAAAGAAATCAGTCAATATTTCTGGCTTGAATTATTTCTAAGCCAATGAGAGTTAGTCAACGAAAATTGCTTGAATTTCTAAGCCAATAGGATGGTAGTCCACAAAAATGGTTGGACTAGTTAGTAAGTAACTAGAAAAATCTAACTAAGTTAGCTTAAACCTAACTAAGTTAATCTAGAATGCTTAAGTAGTAAGTAAATGGAACAAACCTAGTTAGTTACTCATTAAAGCCTTAGTTAGAGAATGTTCTAACATAATCAAGAAGATGGTTAGTTATCCTAAGTAACTAAATGGTTAGCCAAGTAACTAAGAAACCTAACTAGATTAACCTAAGCTTAACTAGATATCTAAGTGAACCATGACTTGGTTTGCTCTCCCTTGAGCCATTCGGTTATGGACTCTTCAAGAAGCATCAAGGAGCTTGGTGACTTGATTCTCTAAGCCAATAAGAAGCAAACTTGGAGACAAAGCATTGAAGATCCACCCTTGAACTCATCTAAGGCCATTAGGAGTCCTTAGTAGTCAACTAAGGTGGCCACCTCCTTTGGGGAGCTCCACGGCCAAAGGCTATAGGAAGAGGTAGGATGGCATTTTGCTAAGTTCATTTTCATCTTCATCCATTCTCCAAAGCAAGTTAACTAAAAATTCTCTCATTTCTTCTTGGTGAAGCTCACGGCCAACACACCATTTCCATACCTCCACTCTTCTAAAATTTCATCCAACATTATTTCTTAAACCTAAACATCATTCTAAACATCTTTCATCTTGAGAGTTTCTTCAAAATCATTCATTTGAAGCTTGGAAACCAACCTTGAAGTTTCTTTCCTACAAGGTAAAAATCCTTGTTTCTTGTTCCTAACTTGATTCTTAAAGTTCTAAGCCATCATTGATCCATGGTTTTTCTTTTTCAACCATAGTTTATGACTTTATAAATTGTTTAAGCTTGTTAGGGTTTTTCTTAGAGCTATACAAAATCCATAGGAGGAAGTCCAAGAAGAGTTTATCTTCCTTAGAGGTAAGAGGAAGATTTAATCTCATCAACCATGTATGGTAGTGAGATAATGGATGTGTTTGTGGTGAAGAATCCATAAGGATTCATTCACTTGGTTGTTTAAAGCTTTGCCTATTTGTGAGTGATTTTTTTTGCAAGCATGTCTATAGGTTTAATATATTTTCTATGTGTTTATAGATGCATGATAGTAGTTGTAGGATGTGAATAACATGTTGAGGATTTGCATGAGTGTTCCAAAGAACACATGAAGCTCACAGCTTCACCACTACAAAAGGAACCAAGATGTTCTAAATATTTTTCTAATCATGGATTAGGTGATTTAACAATAATAAATTGAATTAAGAATTTTTATAAGAGATTAAATGATGGAAAATAAATAAATATGATTTATAAAGCATAGAAGGATTTTTGGCTAACATGTCTACTTATAATGTTTTTAATTTAAAATTATTTCCCAAGCATAGATTTATGTAAATTAAAGAGAACTCAATTTGAATGAATTTTAGAGAATAAAAGGAATGAAGTTATTTTAGAAACTTAATTAGAGAAATTAAGTATGGATGAGAAATAGAATGAACACTTGAAAAGTACTAACATATAGCTCACCCTTTGGGTTTTGAAGCGCGTTAGCAAGTTTCGAGATGTAAATAATGGCTAAGACTAAGAAGGGTAATTTTTAAAGGAAATGGTAGGAAATATTAAGTAAAGGATTTTTAAAAGGAAATATTGTAAATAAAGTTAGAAATAAATATATAATGGAGAAAAATTTAAAATATAATTTAGAATGTAAAGAAATATTTTACGTAGTTGAAAAATATTTGAAATACCTTACGCGTATTTAAAATGATGATTTTTAAACTACGCGATTGAAAAAATGATTTAAAAATGTTACATGATTGAGAAAATGATTTAAAAACACTACGTGGTTTTAAAAACATCAAAAAATGTTTACGCGATTTGAAAACGTTAGAAAAAGGTAACGCGATTGTGAAAATGTGATAAAATATTTACACGACTGAAAGAAACAGTAGTTTACTGTCAGGTTAAAGTGGTGGAGCCGAATATGTGGAAAAATGGTACTGTCAAGTGGTGGTGTACTGTTATGGAAAATACTGATAATGAGGTTATTTGTGTGTTTTGGCTCATGCACATGCATTGAGGAATGTGTCAATTTGGATGAAATTGGCAATTGACTGACGAGATGAATTACACTGTAGTGCGGGTGCGATAGGCGTACTGTGGTTCATTGAGTGAACTTGGAGGCGTTAGTGTGCGGAGGATTCCACATGTAGACAGTTGGTAGCTCTTCTAGGCTGTGGTAACGGGCAACGCACTAGCGATCTCGACAATTCTTAATCATGATCTAGTGGAGACTGTCTGGTACAATGCCTGTTGTACATGACGTTTTAACTGTGTACTATTTACACGATGTTTGATTGTGTAATATTTGGCTGGGGCAGCCGGAGCTACGGTCATGTTTTTTGGATCATTTTCTCTGATATTTGTGTTTAGCTCCATAGAGTAGAAATGAGTCTGTGTACAGTTGCATATGTGGTTTACATTATAATGTGATTATTTATATTTGATTTGAGATATTATGTACGACATGATAATATGAATTGTTATATCAATTGTTATATTTGTATGTACTGTCATTTTCTATACTGCCATGCTGGTAGTGATGTAAATTATCTCACCTCTTTGTGTATACTTTATGAACTATTATTTATGTTCTGTAAAGACTTTGAGGAAGAAGAAGAGGAGCAGCCTCTGGGTTGTCAGTAGGAGGAGGAGCAACATGCGAGTGATCAGTGCGAGGAGGGCGAGCCTCTAGATCATCCATATCATTTGGATTGGTTTAGTGAGCTTGGTAGTGTGTCGACTACGTGGACTCCTGTCCGTAGAGTTTCACGACACCCAGGGTTTCTGTCTTCTGATGATCTCCCAGAGGCGGATCCTTGGGCAAGTTTATGGTTTGCTTTAAACCAAACAGTTTACTGCTTTGTTAAATAAGTTTGTAGTGTGTAAATTATTTGTATCTTTAAAGACAAAATTATATGTATAATTATGGTGTGTATTTAGTAGTTCATTGTATTTCATGTTCTGTTTATTTTATTTAATGATATAATGTATAAAAAGAAAATTTTTCACAACTTATATTATTATATATTAAGAAATGATTTATAACTTGGGTAAGGTTTATTATATTTATCGTAAATGTGACATCCTAAGGAGGGTGTTATATCAACAGTTTTTGGACATTTATGCAGCCCCACCAGAAGAACTATTTATAATTTACGTACCCTGGCATTTCTATCAGTGGGGAATGAATATCTTAAGTCCTTTCCCTCAGGCCCCAAGACAAGTTAAGTACTTAGTGGTAGCTGTAGACTACTTCACTAATTGGATTGAGGCAGACCTATTGTCCACCATCACCTTAGTTGCAGATACAGAAATTCACCTACAAGAACATTATTAATAGATTTGGTGTTCTAGAATCCATTGTCATGGATAATGGAATATAGTTTACTAACCAAAAGTTCAAGGATCTCCTAGTTGGGCTCAAGATTAAATAGCATTTCACCTTGGTAGAGCACCCAAAGACTAATGGATAAGCTAAGGCCGCCAACCGGATTACACTTCGCAGAATCAAGAAGAGACTTAATAAAGCTAAAGGGAAGTGGGTGGAACAACTTGACCACGTCCTATGGACATAGATGACCATGCCCCATTCTTCAACATAGGAAGCTAACTTATGGTTGCGAGGCCATGATACTGGGGGAGATAGGAGAAACGAGTTAGAGGAGGCATAATTTCTCTAAAGAGGCCAACCCAGACCTCATCCACCTTAACTTGGATTTGTTGGAGGAACAACACCGCTTTGCCCACATTCGGGAAGCCACTATCAAACAGAGGATTGTAGCCTAGTACAATTCCAAAGTGATACCACAGAGGTTTCTTCCCAATGATCTCGTTTTGCGCAGAGCAAATATCGGAGGCAAAAATACTAAAAAAGGAAAACTAGCTCCTAATTAGGAAGGACTATACCGAATCACTTCCAAAACAAACACTAGAGCCTACACCCTGGAAACCCTCACTGGCAAAAGTATCAAGAATCTTTGGAATGCTGATAAACTCAAAGTATTATAGTTAATTGTCTTTATTTTATGGTTTTATCATATAAGTGACAAGTTCCAAGATGAATAAAATTGATGAATATATTCCAAGTACTAGGTTATTTTACACATTTATAACTATTGCAACCCACAATGTAATCGCACCTTGGAGAGGTCCAAGTAATACAAGGTCTACCTTGGATCAGATATTCTGATACATAAATAAAGGTAAAAAAAAGGCGACCCACTTTACCGTTCTCCACGGTCTAGAAGCGAGTTTAAGGGTTTTAACCCATGCCTTAATGAGCCTGACATTAACCCATAAACTTAAAGCAAGTTTAAAGCAGTTAAGAGTATCTAACCGATGCCCGAGATAAGGCAACAATATTTGTCGATATCTAGAAAAAGGATATCACCCTAAGAGGCTTCCACGTCAAAACTACACTTAGAAATTTAACTAAGTGTCAAAAGAGTCTAGTAAAGAATAAGAACCAAAATAGGATGTATCACAAATATCAAACTCGGAAAATGGATTGCTATGCGAACAAACATGGACAAAAAATCATTGTCAATTGAAAAAACCACCAAGATAGAGCATTGGACCCATCCCAGTTGGAAAAACTGAAAGGCAGTAAAAAGATAAGCAAGTAAAAGTAGAAAATATTCTAAGTTATTAAAGTTAGAAGAAATGCTCGAAGTCTGGGGACTTGTCCATATACATTCAAAATTAACCCTATGCAGGGGTAAATTACAAAAAGAAAAGATATCAGGCATCCAATTTGGGCTCTTCGTGATCGGCCTCCTCCATATCAGCTTCTTCTTGGTCACCCTACTCGCTCTCATCGTCCTTATCCTTTCTGTCATCTGTTGCAGGAACTTGATTCACTGGGGCGGCTTCTGAGATGGAATCCATGATGTAACCATCTCTGATCACCTTCCATGATCCGATCTCTTTGATAATAAGGTTTAGGTTTAAGAGACGAAGTTAGGCAAGTGCATTGGCAAAGGAGTCGTCCACCGAAGCAGCACACTCATCTTTAAGATATAGCACATCATTCTTGAGCTTTGCCTCGAATTTCTTAAGGATTCCATTTTCAGTGTGGAGCATAGTCAAGCTAGACTTAGTCGAAGAAATTTGATCTTTTAGGGTCTTCTCCCGAGCTTCGCCTTCCTTGACTTTCTTTTAAAGACTGGTTATTTCGGCCTTCCACAGACCGAGCTCTTCGTTCACTGATAAACACATATTTTATTCATTAAGAAACCCTTATATTTAGTCATTTACACTCTCCATATTCTTAATTGATTGAGTTTGACATGATTTTGTTAGTTTGAGCTCAAATTGGTCCTAATTGAATATTTTCAGCATTATTGAGATTTTACACTGTTTCTATATTTTGGTCATAACTTGAGTTCCTGATATCTGACAATCATGAATTTTATCTTGTAGGAAAGCTAAGAGGAAGCTCTACAACTTTGATGAAGAGCTTGAAGTCCGATTCAGATGTCTAAGGGACCTAAGTTTACATGGAAGTCATAATACGGGTTCTGTCAGTAGAATCCGAACAGTGTGCACTCATAAAATCATATCTCAAGATGTAATAACGGAGATGGGCTGAAATTTGGACAGTGGATAGTCAATATCCAAATAAACAACTTTCATGAAGAACACATTTTGAGAAAAAGAAGTCTAGTAGGTCATTTTGAGCTTGCAAGTCGGAACAGAGGTGCTGAAGTTGGGTTTGAGCAACCTATGGTATTTGGGACATATCTTGGGCTTAAGGAAGCCAAATTGGACGAACCAGCTATCCATTTTATAGCCAAGACAAGGATATACAACTTTCATGAAGAACACTTTTCGTGGTTCTGAAGTATAGTGGGTCGTTTTTGGCTTCCAAGTCAGACACGAAATTTTCGTCCTCAACCATCCACTCATCCATCCACTCACCCACTCATCCACTCACCCACTCATCCACTAACTCACCCACTCATCCACTCATACACTAATCCAACCACTTAACCACTCCACCCACTCATCTACTAATCCATCCACTAATCCACTAATCCACTCATCCATCTACTAATCCATCCATCCACTCATCCACTCATCCACTAACTCACCCATCCATCCACTCATACACTAATCCAACCACTTAACCACTCCACCCACCCATCCACTAATCCATCCACTCATCCATCCATTAACCCACTCAACCAATATTTAATCCACTCCACTCAAACCAACCCACTTAACCACTCACCCACTCAACCAATCCACTCAACCACCCCACTCCACTAACCCACTCATCCATCCACTCACCTTTGTCATTTTGTTACCCTAGACTTTTATAAAAGGGCACCATTGGTTATCATAGGGGGGGAACTCTCCTTCATTTTCTCTCAGTTTTTCTTGTGATTTCTTTCTAGCTATGTGTAACTAAACCTCCCTTGGTTAAGGGGGTGATGAAACCGCTAGTATTAATGTTGTAAATTTTGCATATTTGATTATTTCAACACAGTTATGTTTTTATTCATATATTTCTGAATCTATTGTTGGTATGAAGGTTTTTGTACTTGTTCCTACTTTCAAAGTAGTAGATCTAGGTTTATTATGCGCGGTTGCGGTATTAGATCTAGAGAAATATATGTTCTAAGTAATTTAATCCCGATGTGTGATTAGACCTTAGTGTAATTGGTTTTCTAAATCTTAATGCAATTGTTGGATAGTTGTAAGAGCGGTTGCTTTATGACTAATCAGTGATTAGGAGTTGATTTGAGCGGTTGCTAAATTGGCCAACACGTAAGGAAAACAGAGATTTACTCTCACAATTGCATAAAAACATAATTGAGCATGTTGGAATAAAAAGGATATGTGGATTTACATTATCATATAAATCTAGTGGTGGATTCAATCTCTTAACCAATTTTCTTATATTGTTGATTTCAGTTTGTTTATTGTTATCTTTGAAGCTGTTCATTGTTCATCAAAACTCCAAAACCCCCCTTTTACTGTTTATTGTTAATCAGAGTCTAAATTGGGAATTGTTTAATAGTGTTAATTGAATTGGTTCTCTGTGGATCAACCCTTACTAACTACAACTAGTTGTAAGGTTTTTATTTTCTGGTGGGCCTGACAACTGATTTTTATCTTAATTTTAATCACTACATCCGCACGCATCATTCACCTAGGCCAACTGCCCATCCTTCTGGGCCATTGTTAGCTCCAACTCCTTTTTATCACTCGGAAAGGTGTCCAACTCTTTCTCCAGTTCCTTTGTCTAATGAACAGAGTCGAAGGTAGATTCTAGGAACTAGAGCAGAAAGGCATTGCAAAGAGCCCAAACTTGGGCATCCTGGATAATTTTAATTAAGCCCTGCTCAATTAGGACATCTTAATCAACTTGGGAAATGAGGGCATTGTTAATGATCTGCCCTGGATCAACCCTTTACCCCAAATGAACCTGGTAGCAAACTAAAAAGGGGCGCCCTCTAGGACTTTAGACTCAAATCCAAGAGTAAGATTAATCAGTGCCACCTCGGTCACTGGCCTTTTTCTTTCAGCTCCTGCCTTCTATCTCCCTTCCTCTTGTGTGATCGGAGTGGTTGAGCAGGAGACCCAAGATCTACCTTCTAAGGTTGAGTTTGAGGTGGAGGAACTGGGATCGTAGGTTGGGATACGGAGCTTAACGCCCCAGCCTTTCTTTGGGCCAAACATAGTGCCAGAGCTTTATAACACCGGGTGGTGCCATACTATTTGCAAAAAGGAAATAAACATATTATTACACTTAGAAGAAATCATGAAGCACAAAATTATCAACATACTCAAAGTGGTGTAACTAAAAGTTCTCTTAAAGAGTCGGAGGACTCATCCAAAACATCTTTATAATAGATTCCCTGTGCTTATTGGCCTACTTAACTAAAAAGTTGAGGATGTTGGCCTCACTTTCTGTTAACAAGGAGAATGAAGTCTCTATTTCTTTTTTACTCGGATCCCAAACTGCCTGCATCTAGTATAAATATATTCTTGGTTCGCCCTCTGAGGTAACAGAAAAAAGTGTTAACCCCAGAGCTCCTTCTAATAAGAAGAAGTATTTCTTGAAGTTCTTGAAAGACTCTTGATATGGTTTAAATGTCTTACGCCCCACCTATACGAACAGAGTAACCCACCTTTTCATAAAGTCATTCCTGGAGGGTGAAAACCAAGTGAAGAAGAAAAACAATGACTCCACCGAATACAGTCATCCAAAAGTTTTATAGATAAACTTGTAGGTCTGGATGAAACCCTATGCATTTGGAAGAAGTTGGGTTGGAGCCACTCGTAGATGATTCAGAACACAAATCTCGAAGATGGAGAAAGGAATGTGAACACCGATACGTGTGAACAATGCATCGTACATATAGACAAAGTGGTCACCCTCCGTTCTGGTTGAACAAACCCTTTCTTGATCCAATAGAACCCAGATCACGTATTCGTCATCCTGTAATCAACCTTCTGTAAGATAAAGATACTTCTATTTAGCTCTGGCATCCTCCAAAGTCTCGATGGTAGACGAGACATCCAAAACTTCACAGTCAACCTACTGTTATAAGCCGACATCTTGGGGAAATATATATTCCTTTGGTTTTGACATTGTCGTCCTTCGTCGTCCCATCTCCGAGTTATTGACATTACCTATAGAAGTCATACTCATGTCAAAATCATGAAAGGTTTCATTATAACTCTCTAACTCCCCCATGAGTATGGAGAACGAATGTGATGTCCTTTGCCTTGCTAACTCTATGGCTCTATTTGCCTTATGTATCATTTCTAGGATAACCACCTTGGAGGTGGAGACGGTGGAGTACTCAAAATTTCTAAAGAACTACTCTCTCTATCACTAGTGTTTAGTGTTCTCTCTCTCTCTCACCATGATTTTAATGGAAGAAAAATAAAGTGGGAAAAAAGGAGTACCTAGAAGATATGAGAAGGAAAAACTTGGAAGATATCAAAAAATCACCAAAAATCACCACGTAGACTTACCAGAAATCGCCTGGCTTGTCGTAGAAACAGTGAAAAAATGGAAGAGAAAGTGAAAATGGGTGGGGGACCTCCTACTCTTATTTATAGTGCAAGGGTAACCTCCAACAACCACCACACGTAGGGGCAAATCAATCCATTTGCATTTAATTTGAAAACAACAATCATGGAGGCACAAAGATCAAACAGAGGCTTCCACTAACTTTTCACCATATGGTGATATGAACATGACACAATAACTAAAAAGACAATAGTCAGATTTGAAGCGATGCATGACAAAACAAGACGATATTCATACCAGGCATCAAATTAATACCTTGACGTTGCTAAAGATTTATAATGCAGATCACTGATTTTAGTTCAAAGAATTCACAATTAATGGATGTGCTCCACTGTTAAAATTGGTATGGGAGCAACTTAGTATAAATCTCGAACAACAGTATAGCGACTTTAAGGCAAAGTGATCTATATCAAATCCCGGCCTAATTCATTAATACTGGGGGCATCTCAGATTTTATTTTTCATCATGGACTTCGGCCCTTCACCTGGACCCCAATGATCAAGCGCAACCCTTCTCTACCCATTTAATGGAGTATAAAGTTCCTAGAAACTTTAAGTTCCCAGCCAACGTGGAACTCTACGACAGGACTACGGACCCTTAGGAACACATAGATGTCTATGCTCAATCTATGCACTTCCATGGGGGATCCCCACAATTTCTATGTTGCGTCTTCCACCTTTCCTTAAAAAGAGTGACCCTCATATGGTTCATAACCTAGCCACCAGGATCCATCACTAGTTGGCAAGGCCTCAGACAACGGTTCTAGGTGCACTACACCACTAGCAAAGAGCAACCCAAATTTATTCAATCTCTTTCTGAGATTTGCCAAGGGCACGACGAGCCCCTTCGCGAATACCTTAAGAGGTTCAATACAGCTTGTATTAATGTGAAGAACCTTGATGAGAGGATTACTCTCCACTATATCAGAAGCGGCCTCTGAACCGACTCCCAATTTTTCCAAACTTTGGCAAAAAGAAATCCAAAGAATATGGAAGAATTTCGAGAACGGTCCCAGAAGTACATAAACTTGGAGCAGGTTATTAAGGCCAAGAGGAGCCTGGAGAAAGGTGAGCCCTCTCACCAGAAAGGCAACCAGAATTCCTTTCAGCCCTATAACTCCTCTAAGGACGATCCACCCCAGACCGTATCCTCAACTTATACCCATTTGAACACTCCATGCATAACGATTCTGAAGGAAGTGTTTCAGACTGAGCTTCAAGATATCAAAAGGTTACTTCTTTGAAGAAATATGCACAAAAGGATCGTACAAAGCATTATTTATGGCACAAGGGCTACGACCACGACACAAAAGCTTGCTTTCAACTTCATGATGCTATTGAGTCCCTAATTAGGGCTAGACAGCTAGATCAGTACATTAGCCATGTCCAAAACAGTGGACACCAAGAAGGACAGAATGAAAGAAAATGCAGCCCCAATCCTAGGCAGAGCCCATCTTCACGCCAAAGGAGAAGGTCCCAAAGTCCACCTCACCATAATATTGACAACCGAAAAAATTAGAACCACGGCACTCTGTCAGATGATAATGATGGCCGCCATGCCCAAGTCAACCAAACCATCAACATTATCGTTGGTGGTTTTGAGGGCGGTGGGTCATCCAATAGGGCTCGAAAGAAAGCACTTAGGATGGCGATGTTGAGCATCTCCTATTCCACACCTAAATCATATGTTGGAGATCGAAGGCACCACCCATTTCCTTTTCAGAAGAATACTATAGTGAAATCATCCCAAAGTACGATGATTTGCTAGTTGTCTTTGGGATAATTTCTAATGCTGAGATCCGGTGCATTTTTGTAGACCAAGGGTGTTCAGCAGATATTATGTTCATGGAGCTGTACAAAAAACTAGAGTTTCTAGACTCAGAGTTAATCCCATATAATGGCGAGCTTGCTTGTTTTACTAGTGATAAATCACTCTAGCAGAGTATGTTGAGACTTACTTGACCCTTAAGTGCAACAAGCTTTTTAGGACTGCTAAGGTCAAGTTTCTGGTTGTGAACTGCCCCTCAACATATAATATCATCTTGGGTCATCTTACACTAAATGCACTTGGCATTGTGGTGTTTACCACCCACTTGGCCATGAAATTCTTCAACAAAAATAATAAGGTTGTCATGGTCAAGGGGGACCAAATCATGGCGCAACAAATTTTACAATGAGAGCCTCAAAATCCACAGGATCCCCAGGAAAGCAAAAGTCGGCACATGTAGCATAGCTCTAGACCAAGTCAACATTCTCATGACTAAGTTAGATTTGCGAGAAGAAATTCAAGGTACCAGACCCCAGCCGAAGGTTGAACTACAGTCGTTCCAGCTTGGTGTCAAGCCAGATCAAGTCACCAAGATTGGGGCAAACTTAGAGGAAGAAAAGAGGCGCTAGTTGATTGAGCTCTTAGAGAAAAATGAAGACTTTTTTGCCTAGACGTCCTCCAACATACCTGGGCTTAACCACACCTTCATCTGCCATCACTTATTTATAAGGAAAGATACGAGGTCGGTCTCCTAGAAGAAGAGAAATGTTGGCCTAGAAAGACAGCAGGTCATTGAAAAATAAGTCAATGAAATGCTCAATGCCAGTTTCATCAGGGAGATAGCTTACACAACATGGCTATCTAATGTAGTCATGGTGAAGAAGTCGAATGGAAAGTGGAGAATGTGCGTGGACTACATGAATTTAAACAAAGCTTGTCCTTAAGATCCAAACCTACTTCCCAACGTGGATAAACTGGTTGACAGCTCTTTCAACTTCCATTTGCTGTCTTTCATGGACAGATACTATAGGTATAATTGGATCCCAATGTACCCCTGAGATGAAGACAAAACTGCTTTCATCACTGAGAAGGCAAGTTACTACCACAGGATTATGCCATTTAGACTAAAGAATATTGGAGCCACCTATCAGAGAATGATGAATAAGGTTTTTGAGGACCAAGTAGGAAAAATACTAGAGGTATATATCGATGATATGATAGTATAGATCCCACAAGCTGGATCACACATCTCGGACCTTAAAGAGGTGTTCTCATAACTCCATAAACATAACATGAGGCTCAACCCAGAGAAATGTGCTTTCGAGGTCCAAGCCGACAAATTCCTGGGCTTCATATTGACACAATGTAGGATTGAGGCAAATCCATACAAATGCCAAGCGGTGCTCAACATGCGTAGCCTACAAAACATTAAGGAAGTATAGCAGCTGATAGGTTGGATTGCAACCCTCGCACATTTCCTCACCAAAGTTGCTCACAAATCTCTTCCCTTCTTTAGACTGCTCAAAAAGGGGAAAGATTTTGAGTTGACTCAAGAGTGTGAGGATGCTTTTACATCTTTGAAGAATCTTCTATCATCTCCCCCCATATTGACAAGATCGAAACCCAGTGAGACATTGTACATGTACCTCTCTGTTCACAAAGATGCTATAAGTTCAGTGCTGATATGGGAAATGGTCGAAGGACAAAAGTTGGTCTACTTTGTAAGAAATGTGCTGCAAGGCACCGAGCTCTGCTACCAGAAAATATAGAAGGTTGCTTTCGCACTCGTCATTACGGCAAGAAGACTCAAACAAACTTTCACTATCATCCCGTGGTGGTGAGGATGAACTAACATATACGTCAGATACGACATAAGTCAGACCTAGCAGGAAGAATGATTGCTTGTTCTATTGAACTTTCTGAGTTCAGAATTGTGTATAAGCCCCGGGTAGAGCTCACAACGGACCTCGAAAACCTTGAGGGAATGTTATGGACTATATTCGCAGATGGATCCTCGAACCCCAAGGGGAATGGTGCAGGGGTGATCTTGGAAAATTCTGAAGGAGTAACAATAGAGAACTCCCTGAAGATTGAGTTCCCCAATTCAAACAATCAAGCATAGTATGAACCATGCATTTCCAAATTGGTGATGGCCAAGGATATAGGAGCGGTTAAGATTACACTTTGCAGTGACTCCCAACTCGTGACCTCCCAGATCCAAGGCAAATATCAAGCTATGGAGCCCCTCCTTCAGAAATACTTAGCCAAAGTCCAAGGACTCCAAAAAAATGTTTAGGTGGCCAAGATAGAACACATACTAGGGAGTAGAATTCAAGGGCAGACCTCTTGTCCAAACTAACCAGCACCAAGACCCCAAGCAACAATCGTTCCATAATCCAAGCTTTTCTCAACTTTCCATCATTGGAACCAATGAGACATTATACGTGTATCTCTAAATTCACTAAGAGGCTATAAGTTTAGTGTTGATATAGGAAATGGCTGAAGGATAGAAGATGGTCTACTTTGTAAGAAAGGTACTGGAAGGCACTGAGCTCTGCTACCAGAAAATATAGAAGATTGCTTTGGCACTCGTCACTATGGCAAGAAGACTTAAACAAACTTTCACTATTATCCTATGATGGTGAGAATGGACTAACCTATCTATTAGATACTGCATAAGTTAGACCTAGCAGGAAGAATAATTGCTTGGTCCATTGATCTTTCTGAGTTTGAAATTGTGTATGAGCACCGATTTAAGGCTTAGGCGCTTTCAGACTTCCTAGTAGAGCTCACATCGGACCCCGACGACCTTAAGGGAATTTTGTGGACCATATTCGTAGATGGAACCTTGAACCCCAAGAGGAATGGTGCAGGGGTGATCTTGGAAAATTCTGAAGGAGTAACAATAAAGAACTCCCTGAAGATTGAGTTCCACACTTCAAACAATCAAACAGAGTATGAAGCATGTATTGCCAAATTAGTGATGGCCGAGGATATGGGAGAGGTTGAAATTACACTTTGCAGTGACTCCCAACTCGTGACCTCCCAGATCTGAGGCGATTATTAA
The DNA here is from genome assembly GCA_029884605.1 of Ormosia emarginata. Classification (NCBI taxonomy): domain Eukaryota; kingdom Viridiplantae; phylum Streptophyta; class Magnoliopsida; order Fabales; family Fabaceae; genus Ormosia; species Ormosia emarginata. Next base: position 10,882,781 of record JAQQTP010000074.1, read on the forward strand.
GCCAAGGTGCCCCTCTTCATAAATACTTAGCCAAAGTCCAAGGACTTCTAAAAAATTTTTGGGCGGCCAAGATAAAGCACATACCTAAGGAGTAGAATTCAAGGGCAGACCTCCTGTCCAAACTAGCTAGCACCCAATACCCCAAGCAACAACCGTTCCATCATCCAAGAAACCCTTTCTCAACCTTTCATCACAGACTAAGCCATTTTGCAAGATGAGCATACTTGGATCACTCTAATAATAGAATGCCTTTAGTCTGCAACCCAGCCCGATGATCCAAAGGAGGCCTCCAAGTTAGCCAGAATCGAAGTCCGGTACACTATCTACAATGGATAGTTGTACCGCTGTGGGTTCTCTTTACCCTTCCTCAAATGCCTCACTCCAAAAGAGACATAATTTGTTTTTGTCGAGGTTTATGAGGATAATTGTGGACATCACTTGGGGGGCAAAGCCATAGCTTTGAAGGCACTTAGGGCTAGATACTATTGGCCAACAATAGAAGTTGACTCCCTCACGCATGTCTGAGTTTGTGATAAATGCCAGCAACACTCGGACCATTATCAATCTCCTCTTAAAGAACTATTCATGACGTCCGTACCCTGGTCATTCTACATATAGGAATGGATATAATAGGTTCATTCCCTTAAGCACCTGTACAATTGATATACTTAGTGGTGGTGGTGGATAATTTCACTAAATGGATCGAAGCAAAGGCTCTAGCCATGATCACCTCCGCTCGGATCTAGAAATTCACTTGGCACCACATTATCACTAGGTTTGGGGTCCCAAAGTCTATTGTGATGGACAAAGGAACCTAGTTCAAAGATAAAGGCTTTGAGGAGCTGCTAGTCGAGCTCAAAATCAAGCACCATTGTAGCTCCGTTAAGAATCCCAAAACTAATAGACAAGTTAAAGTCACCAACTAGGATAGTGTTCAAGGAATTAAAAAGAGGTTGGACGAAGCTAAGGCAAATTGTGTTGAACAACTAGACCACGTCCTCTGAGCCTACCAGATTTCGACTCACACCACAATTGAGGAAACCACCTTCAAACTCACTTATAGATGTGAGGCTATGATTCTAGTGGAGATAGGGGAACCCAACTGGCGTCACCAATAATTCTCACCTGACAGCAACCCCAGATTGATTAGGAAGGACTTAGATCTTCTAAAAGAAAGATGGGGCGTCAGTCACATATGTAACATCATCATCAAACAGAAGACGACAACCCAATATAACTTAAAAGTTATCCCAAGAATGTTCAAGCTGGGTGATCTAGTACTTCAAAGAGCGGGCATTAGTGGTAGGAATGCCTCCCTAGAGACTTTAACTGGAAAGCCAATAAAAAACTATTAGAATACGAGAAACTTAGAAAATACTATAGCTAAGTGCTTTTTAAGGCTTAGTTTCTTAGTTTTCTTTACATTTGTTCTACCCCAATTTTTGTGAGTATACATTGTACGGACTCCAGTCCTTCGTTCATTCATTAAAATGAGGAAATTGTTTGTGCACCTGTTTATACTCTTTTTAAAGATTTAAGACCCTTAAGTCTGGCCTCGTCTTGAGAATGTCTATAGAGCTTGCTCCTTATGGGATCCATGATTTCTTAGAATCCAGGTTAATAAGAATGACCCACGAAAATGACTTCAGAGATTTTGTTGTGATTTATGGGTCCTTACCCAAGTCCTCAACACTTGGCCATAACCATTTTGTGGTTATGTGTAATTAATTGGAAACATGAGTTACGACGTCAGTGGTTCGCCATTTGGTACCTACTGTGGATGTTATATGTTAGATTGATCCTGAACTTGAAAATTCCAAAGTGATATGAAGTTTTCTGAATTAGACAGTTAACATTAAAGACCCAGGTTATTGTTCACCAATTATTTTTCCTAAGTCCTCAAAGGCATTCCAAGTTCTCAAGAGTTTAGGCGTTGGACCTTGGACCAAGTTTTCACGAGATTGAAATTTTCCTAAGTCCTTAAATGGCTACTAAATGTTCATTAACTATAATGCCCCAAATACAATTATCTCAATATAAAAGGTGTATTCAAAGATAAATAGCATCAAACACATTACTTCTAACTTAGAAACGATACTATAAATACATAATTACTTTACAAGCCATTATAGAGAGCTAAAAGGGAAAGAAAAGCTACATAAGACAACATAGGTACCAAAAGGGTACATAGTAATACATAACGACTTTATAAATCACAAAGAAAACTACACTAGTCTTTCTGCTTCTTCTTATTATTTCCCTTTGAAAGGCTACAACCTGGATTTATCATGGAATCCATAAGAGGGGTAAGAATTCACAATTCTCAGTATATGTTTCCAAAACATATCATCACGATACCTCCAGCTACTTCGGGGAAAAACAAGTTATTAAACAACAATTAATAACATCTAGAAAGGTGGCAAAAGTCAAAAACTGTTCCTTTCTCTTCTTGAGGCAAACAGTTCATTCATTTACAAAACATGACATAATTATCACACAATTATCCATTTACAATGAATAAACAAATTTATTAACAATAGATTATGATTACAACTAGTCAATGAGCCACTACTCAATACCATTGGATCGTTAACATACTCTCTCTATGTAACATCCACAAAGTAATTCATAACCTATAGTTAACCTCAAGAATAACTCACCAACAATGGATTATATTTGCAATAAGTACATGTCGCTACTCATTACTACAGGAGTATTCACATACTCACTCTATGTAATATTTCCAAGCAAATCATAATCCTTAACTCGCATCATTCCACAACAAAAACAACTGCACATACAACTATCAATTAAATGCAATGTTTATGCTATGCCATATGCTTATGCCTATGCAATGTCCTAAAGATATGCTTGTGCTATATTTGTGCAATGTCATAAGACTTAACTATTCCCAAGAACCCGGTTCCTTGAATTTTCTCTATGTAGGGGAGGGAATCTATTACCTTTTTAACCTACCTAGTAATAAGTAGACTATTCCATCTCACAACAATAAGTGTACTGATACCACCTCATAATACCGGTAACCCTGGCCCTAAGAGCCTCCTCGCTTTGAGAATCTAGGATCCTTTATCCCATTCTCTAGCCAAATGATTGTGCACATCACATGAGGGTACAATACATAGGAATAACAAGTTTAAAAGTATGCAAAATTATTTTCAAAACCTCACTTAAATATCACAACTATAGGATGCTCAAGTCTCTTACTTTCTCACATATTTAAGGTGGTCATTTCTTCTATGAAATACCCCTGCTAGTGTCTTAACACACTTTAAAAAGCATACATGATGGATCCTAGCAAGTAGAGAAGTCAATTTCATCAAAACAAAAGTCTTGGAAAATCTTAGACTTGGTGTCTAGGCGCACAACTTTGGCGCTTTGGGTGCCAGACCCTTGGCTTGATCCTGCTATGGTTCTGGTCAGTGGGTGCCTAGGCACCCATCTTTAGCGCCTGGGCACCAAAACACCCGAAACAGATTTCCTATTCCATTGGTTGTCAAACTAGAATCCAACCCCTAACCCATAGGTTCTAAGTGGTTTTCAATCCCAAACATGATCTCTACACATGTTAAAATCATCAAACCCTCTCTTAATCTATCTAGCATGGAATCATGAACAATATTCAAAGATCCAAAAAACCATTTCTCAACTTTTTACTCAAGCCTTTAAATGAGTTTCCCAAAGTCCACCATCAATAACCATGCATAGATTAAGCCAAAAGTAAACCAAACTCAACCATTGAAGGCACTAGCCAAGCAAGAAAACAACATAAGTCTCTCAAACCCATTTTTCATCTAACAACATACAACATATGTAAAAGATGGAGATAGGGAGAGATGATCATGTAAGGTTCAAGCACCCATACCTTAAGTAGTCAAGTTGATGAACTCAAGCCTTGGCTTTTCACTTTGCCTTCCTCTTCCTTCTATTTTCTTCCTCTGTTGTAGATGTTGTTTTTACATAAGAGAGTGAGTGAAATTAAGAGAAAAGAGTGACAAGAAAGTCAAAGAAAACTATTGAGAGGGAGAGGGCGGTGAAAGCAAAGAAAAAAAGCTAGAAACTTAAGATATTTAGCTAAAACTTTATATGTCTTAGGAATACTTTAATCTTACTAAATCAAGTTTCCTAAATTCTATAGATATTATAGAAAAACCTAGGATTCATTTCAACCCTAGTTTCATCATTTCCATAAGTTTTTATATCTCAATCAAGTCAATCCCGTGTTAAAACACTCACTCAGTACCCTAAAAAATAAACTAACTTAGTTTATCCTCAAACTTCAACTACTTCACATTTCATACATTTGTGACCTAGAAATAAATTCTCCATATTTAATTCCTTTAACTAAGCAAGTTATGCCATTATCTAAGTCATTTTAAGCTACTTTTCACATTCAGTGTTGCAGTAAAGTGCCTAAACTAACTCAGCATGTCATAAAACTATGTAATTGGCTAGCTATTATGAACAATAGTTTTGATGATAACAAACGTGAAGACAAACAAGAAGATGATGAGGAGACTAAGTCCAAGATCTTCAAAGAATAGCTTTAGGACTTAGAATCTTTGTAAAGAGCTTTTTGGATATCTCATTATTTGGCGTTGCAAAGAAATGTTTTCAAAATTGTTTTTCCAAACTTAAATAATCATTTTATGGACATTTAAAAGCATTTAAAACTGATTTTATATCAGAGGTATTCGAATACCCCATAAGGTATTCGAATAGCACATTAAGTATTCGAATAACTTGTTTTTGCAGAAAACCTGTTTTATTATAGGTATTCGAATACACCATATGGTATTCGAATAACCATGTTTTAAAGTTTGTACGTTTTCTATTTTTCAAAGTGGTATTCGAATAACCACACTTGGTATTCGAATAACCTGTGTCTGAATTGTTTCTCAAAATCATTTTAAATCAGTGGTATTCGAATAACCTATTAAGGTATTCGAATAACCCTCTTCAGAACTGGTTTTCACGGAGCTTTTCAAAATGAGGCATTCGAATACCTCATAAGGCATTCGAATACCGTATTCCAGAATTGGATTTCACGAAGCTTTCGAAAATGGCAGCAACGGCCATAATTTCAATAATTACTTGCTTTTAATTGCTCCAACGGCTAGTTTCTTCCATTGCTCTATAAATAGAGACCTTGGGTCTCTTCTGAAAAGTCCCAACCATTTGAATTATTTGCTAGTGTTAAAACGTGATTCTTTCATATTTTCTGTGCTCTTTTCGCCAAAACCTTGAGATATCCTTTAGAGAGCTTATTAGCACTTCAATTTGTAATATCTGCTCTAAGTGAGAGTTTATTTTTCATCTTTTCTCTGCTTCTGTAAAAGGGTGAGGTATCCCTTAGTGAATTTGTGAGGTTGAGGTATCCCTCTAGTAAAAGGGTGAGGTATCCCTTATTGTAAAGAAGGTGAGGTATCCTTCAAAGGGGGTGAGGTATCCCTCTAGTAAATAGGGTGAGGTATCCCTGTTGTGTAAAGGTTGCAAGCACCTGTTGTTAAGCTTGTATTGAATAGTGAAAAATCTCGAACTGTGTTTCGGGGACTGGACGTAGGCCACAAGTGGTTGGCGGTCAAACCAGGATAAATATCGTGCCTGCTTTTCTACCCTTAATCCTTTATCTTTATGCACTTTATTTATTCTTGCAATTTAATTATCATTTGTTCTTCTTATCTTCATCTTATTCACAACTTTTAATAATTAAATTCTATATAGTTTATTTGTTTAAGGCTTTTGCGAAAAATCTTTAATTACTCAATTCACCCCCCTCTTGAGTACTGAAGCCACTTGGGTAACAAGTGGTATCAGAGCTAGACTCTTGTATAAAGAGCTTAGCCGCTTCAAGAGTACATGGCTTCATCAAATGGTTTTTCAGAAGCAACTTCCATAAATCGACCACCCTTTTTCAATGGGGATGGTTATGCATATTGGAAGGAAAGAATGAAAATCTTTATCGAAACTATTGATCTAGACGTGTGGGATGCTGTCGAAAATGGCGCATTTATACCTACACGCGTTGTCAATGGTGTAAAAACCGAGACACCTAGAAGTGATTGGTCTGATATGGATAAAAGAAAAGTTCAATATAATTTAAAAGCCAAAAATATTATTACTACTGCTTTGGGGTATGATGAATTTTTTAGAATTTCAAATTGCAAAACCGCTAAAGAAATGTGAGACACTTTACAAGTTACCCATGAGGGTACTAGTGAGGTAAAGAGGTCGAGAATTAATTCTCTAACTCGCGAATATGAATTGTTTAGAATGAACCAAGGAGAAAGCATTCAAGAAATGCAAAAGAGGTCCACCCACATTGTTAATCATCTTGCATCATTAGGAAAGAATTTTACTAACGAAGATTTGATTAACAAAGTGTTGAGATGTCTTAGCAGGATTTGGCAACCCAAAGTAACGGCTATTGCAGAATCAAGAGACTTATCAACAATGTCTCTAGCCACCCTATTCGGAAAGCTTCAAGAACATGAGCTGGAACTAAATAGGCTCAATCAAAGTGAAGAGCATGATAAAAAGAAGAAGGAAATTGCACTCAAAGCCACCTCTTCCATTCTTGAAGATGATGATGAAGGTGGTAAAGAGGATGATGAAAACTTTGAACTAAGTGAGGAGAATCTTAGTCTCCTTGTGAGAAAATTCGGAAGATTCCTAAAGAAAAAGGGATTTCAAAGAAGACCACCCCTTCCTCAAAAGAAGGCATATCACAAAGGAGAAGGATCCTCCACTCCTCCAAAATGCTACGAATGTGGAGAATTGGGACACATAAAGATGGAGTGCCCAACCTATCAAAGGAAAGTGGAGAAGTATGAGAAAAGGCACTCAAGGGAAAAGAAAGAAAGAAGAGCCTACATAGCATGGGATGACAACGACATGGACTCCACTGATAGCTCAGATAGCGAAGAAGCTCAACTTTGTCTCATGGCCAAAGGAGAAGAAGAAGAAAGCGAAAATGAGGTAAGTTCTAACTCTACTCTACTCCCTTCTTATGATGAGTTACAAGATGCCTTTGAAGAATTGCATGACGAAACTTTAAAACTCACAAAACAAATTTCTTCTTATAAGAAAAAAAATCTCTTCTCTAGAAAATCAAATTCTTATTTTAAATAAAGAGATTGAAGAACTAAAAATCGAAAATGAAACTTTGGGAATTATTGATGCATGCTCATCTCATCCCTCACATGCTTCTACTTCGTATTCTTGTTCTTGATGTCATTTGCTTGAAAATGAAATTGAAAATTTAAAGAACACCCTTGCCAAATTCACATGTGGAAGAGATAATTTAAATATTTTATTAGGAAAACAAAGGGTTGTTTTTGAAAAAGCTGGAATTGGTTATAACCCGAAAAATCAGCATAAATCTTATAAAAACTTCTTTGTTTATTCAAGCACTTCTTGTAGTCCTTTTATCAAATGTTTTTACTGTGGAAAGAAGGGTCACAGTGCTTCAACATGCAATGCAAGAAAGAATGTTAACACAAAAATTAGGACAAAAATGGTTTGGGTTCCAAAAGGTACATTGCCCAAAACTGGCACTCAAGGACCCAAGAAAATTTGGGTACCAAAAACCAAAAATTAAATTATGTTGCAGGTGTGCTTGAAAGCCTAGAACTGACTTCGGCATTTTTGAAAATGGCTACTGCGAGCACAAGACCAGAAATAACTTTAAGCTCTCTTCCTTCTTTCCATGAAGCTTGAAGTTGCAACCATGAAATAAGCTCTTAATCATTGGAACAGATAAGAAAATAATAGCAAATAATAAGGCAAGCTCTCTTACGGTATTTTCTTTGTGTTTCCATCATCAGGTAAGGTTTTCGTCTCTCAAACATGTAGTTCTGGACATATATATATGCTTTCCTGTTTAAGTTATTCGAATAACTATTTTTGGCATTCGAATACCATTGCTTTATACGTGAAAATCTATGTTTTTCTGATAGGTCTATTCGAATACCCTCCCATGGTATTCGAATACCATACATCAATACAGAATTCTTATGGTTTTATAAGCTGGTGCATTCGAATACCTAAATATGTATTCGAATAATCTGAGAAATCTTTATCAGTACTTGTTACATGCTATCTGGAGTATTCGAATACCTTCCAAGGCATTCGAATACGTGCTCCTTCTGGAGTTTATAAAATGTGATGGGTATTCGAATACAGCAAAAGGTATTCGAATACCACATGGCTGAAAGCAAGTTTTTACGACGTGTTCTCTGTTTCGTTTCTGTTCATTTTCTTATACATATGCAATGAAAATATATTCCAACTATGAATAACATGCTTTAGATAAAATACATCGTAGTTCTTGAAACTATGTTTTGCACCTTAAATAGAAATTACATGATGTTCTTAAATGCATATTTTTGCTTGCTCGTTCACCTCCTTTTCTCTAGAATATGCTGCATATTTAAATTCTTTGTAAGGTAAATGCTCAATGTAATTGGCTACTATTTTAATAAATATACAAGTGCAATAAGTGGTATATGAAATATTTAATATCTATGCTTCTTATTGATATATGGCAGATTTATAAGAAATTGATAACAAGTGGCAAATGCTTTACATTTTGACAAACAAGTGGTATCAAACAAAGTGGTATGAACGTAATAACAAGTAATAACAAGTAATAACAAATGATAACAAATGATATCAAACAAGTGGTTACTTGGCCAAATTAATCGATAAATATACTTTTGCCCTTGAGAATCATTTGCTGCTTTTGCCTCATTGTTTTTTAAATGCTTATTGGCTTATGAGTTTGACTAACCCCTATGGATCCAACATTAATGGATACCAATGAAAGCACTCTGAATTTTGTTGTAGGAGAATACTACCTCAAAGACAAATTTAAATGGACAAAATTCATTTAACTTGAGGACATGCATATGTTAATTTATATTGCTTTGATATGATAAAAGGGGGAGAAAAATACTTGCCCCATCTTTTTGATCATGACAAAAGGGGGAGAAGAAGTTTAAATGTCTTTGTTTGAGAAAAGTCAGGGAGAAAAAGTCAAAATAAAAATAGAAATTGAATTCCAAAAGTAAGGGGGAGCTGCTGTGTATATCTCTGATATAAATCACCTCTTATGAAAAAGAGGGGGAGTAAGTATCTCTAAACAAACCTTGTGAATTCCAATTTATATGAACTAATGCTTTTCTCAAATGTTAGTTTGTCATCATCAAAAAGGGGGAGAATGTAATTGGCTAGCTATTATGAACAATAGTTTTGATGATAACAAACGGGAAGACAAACATGAAGATGATGAGGAGACTAAGTCCAAGATCTTCAAAGAATAGCTTTAGGACTTAGGATCTTTGTAAAGAGCTTTTTGGATATCTCATTATTTAGCGTTGCAAAGAAATATTTTCAAAATTGTTTTTCCAAACTTAAACAATCATTTTCTGGACATTTAAAAGCATTTAAAACTGATTTTATATCAGAGGTATTCGAATACCCCATAAGGTATTCGAATAGCACATTAAGTATTCGAATAACTTGCTTTTGCTGAGAAAACCTGTTTTATTATAGGTATTCGAATACACCATATGGTATTCGAATAACCATGTTTTAAAGTTTGTACGTTTCTCGTTTTTTCAAAGTGGTATTCGAATAACCACACTTGGTATTCGAATAACGTGTAATCGAATTGTTTCTCAAAATCATTTTAAATCGTGGTATTCAAATAACCTATTAAGGTATTTGAATAACCCTCTTCGAACTGGTTTTCACGGAGCTTTTCAAAATGAGGCATTCGAATACCTCATAAGGCATTCGAATACCGTATTCCAGAATTGGATTTCACGAAGCTTTCGAAAATGGCAGCAACGGCCATAATTTCAATAATTACTTGCTTTTAATTGCTCCAACGGCTAGTTTCTTCCATTGCTCTATAAATAGAGACCTTGGGTCTCTTCTGAAAAGTCCCAACCATTTGAATTATTTGCTAGTGTTAAAACGTGATTCTTTCATATTTTCTGTGCTCTTTTCGCCAAAACCTTGAGATATCCTTTAGAGAGCTTATTAGCACTTCAATTTGTAATATCTGCTCTAAGTGAGAGTTTATTTTTCATCTATTCTTGCTTCTGTAAAAGGGTGAGGTATCCCTTAGTGAATTTGTGAGGGTGAGGTATCCCTCTAGTAAAAGGGTGAGGTATCCCTTGTTGTAAAGAAGGTGAGGTATCCTTCAAAGGGGGTGAGGTATCCCTCTAGTAAATAGGGTGAGGTATCCCTGTTGTGTAAAGGTTGTAAGCACCTGTTGTTAAGCTTGTATTGAATAGTGAAAAATCTCGAACTGTGTTTCGGGGACTAGACGTAGGCCACAAGTGGTTGGTGGTCAAACCAGGATAAATATCGTGCCTGCTTTTCTACCCTTAATCCTTTATCTTTATGCACTTTATTTATTCTTGCAATTTAATTATCATTTGTTCTTCTTATCTTCATCTTATTCACAACTTTTAATAATTAAATTCTGTATAGTTTATTTGTTTAAGGCTTTTGCGAAAAATCTTTAATTACTCAATTCACCCCCCCTCTTGAGTACTGAAGCCACTTGGGTAACAAACTATACAGGCTTGTCATGCAAGTATTATGATACTTCTATAACCATATACAAGTCCAACATGTCAAAGAGAATGTTACATTAACAATGGGCGTTGAACCCAGTTCAGACCATAGAAAATAGGAAATAAGCATGCAACACAAGTTATAAAAAGAAGCAATTAAAAGCCCACAACAGGAAAAATAGTCCTTACAAAGTTAAAGTACCCCATGCAGGATGCAAAGAAAAGTAATTAAAAAAAAGAAAAATTAAGCTCTAGCAGCACCTCCCTCTAGGCTCTGACAGTCCGCACTAGCTACTCTGCTATCCCTTTCAGTTAGATCGATGGTAGCATTGAGAAGGACCCCGACATCAGCTCGATTAGCCTCTTGAGCTTCTCGTGCCGGTACTAGATGGCTATTAAGGATCACCATCTCATAGTTCAACTCATCCAAGCCAAGGCAACCCCTGGATTGAAGAATTGGACTTGAGCAACCGTATTCTGGAACTGCTCGCCACTGATGTTTGTACAGATCTTCATCAGCTGCATACTTCCCTCCTGCACATGAGCCACCCTAATTCGAAGATTCGCATTTTTAGCTTGGAGGTTGATGGTTACCTTCCTGGCTTTCTCGAAGTAGGTCCTCTCTCTCCTAAGATCACCCTCAGAGTCTGTCAATTTCTTCTTCAGTTTGTCAATCTTTGCTTTGGCGTCCTCAAGGGCCTTCTTAGCCTCTTCCTCTTTAGCCTTGAGGTCTAACTCAAGCCTCTGAGCTCCCTCTTCCTCCACCGCCCTCACCTTCTTGACCATTTCCTCTTCAAGTTGATCTAAGCTCTTTTGAAGGAAATAAGCTTCAACGACAATGCAGAGCCCATAGGTCTAGAACTTTGATAAGATCTATGATGTACCCTTCTTGGAGATGTAGCCTAAGACTTCATCATCCAATAGTTGAAAGTTCACAAATTGTTTGTGCTCTAGATCATTCCTATACAAGGAAATAGCATCTCGGAGAGTAGTCGTTTCCCTGGCCGGCCTCTTTTCGCGGTCATCCACCCTACCTCTTTTGTAACACCCCAAATTTCCTATCTCTTAAACAGTAATTTTGACAGTTAATAGAATTTTACTATTTAGTAATTTCTGTGCACTGTAAAATTATTTTGTTTATTTCGTCAGCGTATTTGATCGTTTTGAGTGATTTACTCCGTGTCAAGAAAATACTAATTTTCAGGCCAGGGAAAATTTTACGTAATTTAATTATTACTGTTAAGTTTTAATTATTTTATGTAATTTGATTTGATATTTGTGCATTTTCTAATTTTTGTGATTTTATGGGTGATTATGAAATTTTTATATTTTTAGACTGTATGTGGGCCCTAGTGAGTCCTATGTGGGCCCGGAGTGGGTCCTACAAAGTGAAAATTTTTCTACGTATAGAAAAATTTGTACTGTTGAGACGGAGACAGGGGATCTTACTAAACCTGAATCCGACAATAGTTTCTAAAAATTTCTTGTACTGTGTTTTGTATTGTATTTATTTAACGGGCGATAAAAATACAGTAAATATATTCTTTCGAGGGGTTTTAGCAGATAAAAATAAATATTATACTGCTTAGTCAACATTAGTGGTTATGATAACTTTTAACGAACCAATAGGAAGCAAGTTTAATTTAGAAGCTTTGAATATTAACCATTGATTTAATCAACGGTTAAGAAACAACGGTTAACCATTGACACTCATGATTAGGGTTTATGTTGAATTTTTTCAAGAACAAGGAAATTAATTTTTATGTCCCTAGAACATGGTGAATTTCGGCCAAGACACCTCAAAATAGGTGTTCACAAATTAGTATTTTCATGAATGATGAAAATAGATGATTTGAAGAGAATGGAAAATAAACAAAGGGTTTGTTTTTCCAAGAGTACATGAACAAGGTTTTGAAGGACTTTTATTGATATATTTTGTGTAAAAAGTTTCTAAGTGTTTACTAATCATGATTTCGAAAAATGAAACAAGCAATGTTGATTTTAAGGATTTGCAAAAAAAGGTGAAAAAGGATTTGCAAAGAAAGTGAAAATGAATTTGAACAAATGGATTTGGTTTTATGACCATAAGTCACACGGTTTTGAAAACAAAATTTTAATGGTTTTGTTTGTGTAAAAACAAAAATGATAAACAATAGATTTACAAGGAAAAAGAAATGATGGCTTCAATGGCCAAAGACTCCACTATTTTTGGGAGGTTGGAATGATTTTAATTTTGTGAAACAAATTGATTTTCAAGTGGAAACAAAATGTTTTGAAAAAATTGTTTTAGTACAAGGATTAAAGAAAATGGAAACAAAGTGTTTTGTCACTTGAAAATATTTGATGGTTTCAATGATCATGTCTACAATTTTTTTTGAAGGATTTCGAATGCTTTGATTTTATGAAACAAAGTGTTTTAGTACAAGGATTTTGGAAAGGGAATCAGAGTGTTTTATCCCTTGAAAGAATGGAAATTTTCGTAAACGAAAAACAAAGAGAGGTTGAAAATGTTTTAACTTCAATTTATTTTGAAGAAGATTGATTTTAGAATTGATTTGAGAAAAATGGAGAATATAATTTAAAAATTTACTAACGTATAACTTATTTTTGGGTTTTGGAGTACGTTAGGAAAATTTAAGATTTGAAACATTGATTTACATCAATGGAAAAGTGATTTTGTGGATTATATTCCGAAAAGGATTTATTGAGTAGGAAAATGTGGAAAAGGGATTTCTTGAGGAAGAAAATGTAGAAAATGATATTAGAAATGATCATTGAGGAATATTTTACGTAGTGGAAAAAATGGGAAAATTATATTGCGAAAAGGATTTTCTTGAATAAGAAATATGAAAAATAATATGAGAAGGCATATTATTTTGAGAAAAGTTGAAAAAGAATTTTTGAAGGTCAAGAAATATTTTCTGTAATGGAATTGTGGTGAAAAATTATTTACGTATCTTAAAAACGTGATTTTTAAGCTACGCGATTTGAAATACGAAAAAATATTTCTACGCGATTTTAAATACGTTGAAATATTTCTATGCGATTTGAATTACGTTTAAATATTTTACGTAATTTGAACTACTATTGAAAAATCACTACGTGATTGAAAAGTGATGAATTATTTTTATGTGATTGTGAAAAGTGGCGAAAAATCGTTATGTGATTTGGAAAGTGTTTTAAATATTTTGAGAATGATGGAAAATGATTTATGCAACTTAAAAGAATGATTTTTAAGTTACGCGATTTTGAAAACAGTGAAAAATTGCTATGTGATTTGAGAAATGTATATTTTTATGCGATTGAGAAAAACGTTGAAAAATTAATACGTGATTTAAAAGTGCAACAGAAATGTTACGGTATTTTGAAAATGTAACAGAAGTGTTACGATGTTGTGAAAACGTAATAGAAAAATTATAGAATTGTGAAAACGTAACAGAAGTGTTATAACGTTGTGAAAACGTAATAGAAATGTTTTAGAATTGTGAAAACACGACAACAATGTTTTATAACTATGAAAACATGATAACATGATTTTGTTATTGAAAAATACAGTATGATTACTGTAAAACCAATGTATGGACACTGTTTGTGAAAACAACGAGTTTTGCCTGTTATTGGCACGTGGTGCATTTTAGATGCATTGGAAAAAAATATGCGTTGAGGCATATGATTTAATTGAACAAACGAATTTGAAAAGAATGGCCCTTGTGGTTGGACTTGCATTGATATATTCGTACATTGTATAAACTATATCTGAGAAATTATGAGATATACCTGTGATTGGTATTTGGTGCATTATACATGCATTGGAATGGTCCGATGAGGACTGGATATGGCTGATTGCCTAGGAGAAACACACTTCTTGAGTGGGTGCGATATGCGTAGTGTAAGTCACTCGTTGACCTTGGGGGCATCGAGGTGCGGGTTGCCTACAGTGGGCAGTGAGTCGCTCTACTGTATCCGTAGGTTAGACCGATGCAACACACCGATGATCCTGACCGAGACACTATCCATAATCAAGATCTGATAAAGACTGTCGTGTATGTGCTAGATGTGCAAAAATTGAAATGAGAATTAAAGCACGTGGTCTGAGGCACGTGGTACCGGCAGGTCTTTTCGATCATTTTCTCTGAACCTGAGTTTAGCTCCATGGAGTAGGAAATCGAGTCTATTTGCATATGCATAATCTGAATATTTATATCTATGTGATATAATATTGGAGGAATATTGATTAGGATAATTGAACTATTGAATAATACTCGTATGATATACCTGGATGATATTGCTGTTTGTGTTATCTCTGTGCTGCCATGTTGGTATTGGCGTAGGTGATCTCACCTCTTTGTTTTTTTGTTTGGTTGGGCTTGTGCTATTAAATGAATATATAATAGATGGAACGAGTTTCTGAGAAGGAACTGATGGATGCTCTGAGATTGGTGACAACGTTGAGAAGCGGTCATTCAGGATGCGATGATGTGCAGTGTTGACAAGGAGTAGAGTTTTGATGCATCAAGTTGGATACAAGAGAAGGAACGAGTATGTTAAGTTTTATCGTTAGTGTTTTACCGTGCTATTGAAGTAGGACCCATCATAGGATTTGCTACTGTTAAAAGAGAGTCTGTAAGTTTTATATTTCTCTTTAAATTGTTAAATATTAATTGGTGACAATATTGTATATTAATTAGTATAAATATATTGTTGGTATTACCGATGAACTTCGATAAGTTTATGTTTCAGTAAAGAAAAAAAAATTTAAAACCAACCTTTTATAACTCAAACTTTATGTGAACTTCTTTTCAGAATATGAGTCGGGAGTCAGACATGTGATACCCTAAGGAGGGTGTTACATTAGTTGGTATCAGAGCACGGTTTGAGTCTTTTGGGGTTTGTGGTTAGGTTTATTTTGCTTGTGTTATGTTTTCTATGCTATTGTTTTCTGAAAGGAAACAAGGTTGTTTATAATGGATATCAGATCTGTTGTATTTTGATTCGTCCATTTTTTTTAAAGATAGGAAAATGGCTCGTGGTAAATGTACGCGTGTGGAAGCGGAATATGTTACTAGTAATGTAGTTGCAACTACAAGAGCATTGTGGAAGAATGATTGACGTGACAGTACAACGAGAACAGAGGATCACTGAATAGCGGGAACTGAAAGTTTAGGTTCAGGATCTGATGCGAGAGAATCAGTCCTGGAATATAAGATTTCGTAATTTTTGGTACCTGATATTTCTTCTTAGGGATATTAGGAAAGTGATTGATTTCAACGGAAAATGTATTTACGACCATTGAGAAACCAGAAGCAGTAAGTGATGTGGAAAGGGGCACTTAATGAAGGATTGTACGTCCAAGAAAATAATTTGTGGAAAGTTTGGACACACTTCCAGAAATACATAGTTTTCTGTTAGTAAAAATCTCTGATAGTAGGGAAAGTTGTTACTCTGAACAGAACGGGAGTGTTCTGAGCTAAAGACTTAAATAAGGGAGACTGTATTGCAGAAGGTGATTCTTTGACCATGTTGTATATCTCTGGGAGGCAACTTATTCTTATGGCATATGATTGAGTAGATTAATTATATGTTAGAGTTAGTCGTTATCCTCTGATTTGTTTATTTCTGTTTATATTCTTAGTCGATCGAGCTACTTGTGTTATTCCAAATTATCGTTATAGATCAAATTTTTGTGTTAGTTTGATCTGTTTCATAAACAGGCGTGATCTTTGAAAACGGAGTGGTTCTTTTTCAACCATATCCTATGAGATTATTTCAACAAAGTGTTAGTATTCCAGAAAATTCATTCTTAAAATCGGGTTACATTCAATTCTTTGCTGGATATGTTCGATAACATATTCGATCGTTTTGTTATCCTCCATGATGTTTTCTTTCATCTATTGCAATTCTTTCATCTATTGCAATTGAAGGAATATCTTGCAAGAAAGGATATTCTTATTTATATCCGTGTCATAAGGTTGAAACAATTCTTCTATGGGAAAAGTTAAGACAGTAATGGAAATCTTGAAAAAAATTTGGATCGTAGGACTTCTCACTTGGTTATCAGAAAGAATGAAGTGTTTGTATGGACTGATACATACAAGGAGAATCTTCACGAGTTGTAATGTATGTTTCAAGGAAATTAAAGTACATGAGAAAAGCTATTTTGCGCAAGAATGAGGGTTAGTAGCCGCTGGATTAGTTCAACGTCTTTAGTAATCATAGGAGTCTGAGATATTTGTTTGATCAGGAGAAGTGAACATGAGACAAAGGAGATTTCATTGGTTAAAATCGTTTGGAACGACGTAAGTGAAGAAGCTACATGAGAATTGGAAAATAAGATGGAAGAGTAGTATCTATATTTATTCTGAAGGTGTGAAATCAGGTTTATCAAATTTCGAGGACGAAATTTCTGTAAAGAGGGGGAGTATTGTAACACCCCAAATTTCCTATCTCTTAAACAGAAATTTTGACAGTTAACAGAATTTTACTATTTAGTAATTTCTGTACACTGTAAAATTATTTTGTTTATTCCATCAGCGTATTTAATCGTTTTGAGTGATTTACTCCGTGTCAGGAAAATAATAATTTTCAGGCCGGGGAAAATTTTACGTAATTTAATTATTACTGTTAAGTTTTAATTATTTTACGTAATTTGATTTGATATTTATGCGTTTTCTAATTTTTGTAATTTTATGGGTGATTATGAAATTTTTATATTTTTAGACTGTATGTGGGCCCAAGTAGTCCTATGTGGGCCCGGGGTGGGTCCCACAAAGTGAAAATTTTTCTACGTATAGAAAAATTTGTACTGTTGAGACGGAGACAGGGGATCTTACAAACCTGAATCAGGAAACAGATTCTAAAAGTTTATTGTACTGTGTTTTGTACTATATTTATTTATCGAGGATAGAAATACAGTAAATATATTCTTTCGTGGGGTTTTAGCAGATAAAAATAAATATTATACTGCTTAGTCAACATTAGTGGTTATGATAACTTTTAACGGACCAATAGGAAGCAAGTTTAATTTAGAAGCTTTGAATATTAACCATTGATTTAATCAACGGTTAAGAAACAAACTTAATAAAGAAGCATTGGATAATCACCATTGATTTAATCAATGGTGTGAGAATAAACTTGGTTAGGAAGCTTTGAATGTTCACCATTGATCTAATCAATGGTGGAGATTTAATCTAGACAAGCTTAATAAGGAAGGCTTTGATACCAACCGTCGATTTAATCAACGGTGTAGAATTGGTCATATAAAGTGACTATGACCATTTATAACCATTGGATTTAGATTTAATCAAGGGTGGAGATTTAGTCTTAAAAAGTAACAAAGACCATTTATGACCCTTGGATGTAAAGTTAGAAGGAGTAATCTTGACCCTTCATTTTGGAAACACATCTAATGGCTAGAATTTAAAGGAGAAAGATCCAATGGCCTAGATTAAGTCTTCTAATCTAAAGCTACACCTAAAGTCTACCTTAATTCTAACCATTGATTTAATCAATGGCTAAGAATGCTTAAATAATGGCTTGGACTTTCAAGATTGAATCTTAATCATTAATTTAATCTATGGTTGAAAATTGGTCAAGAATAATGGCTTGACTATTTAAGGACGAATAGGAAACAAGCTATTGAATAAAGTTTGGACTCCTTGAATTATATGCTTCTACGGTGAAGGCAAAAGCAAATTGCTCTAATAAGCAATTCACTTTGTGATATTAGGATACAATTCAAGTGAAACAAAGTGAGACCAAGTCAACAAAAATGGTCATTCTTTTTGAAGAAACACCTACGGCCATGCAAAGTTAAAGGGGGCCAATTTGATTCAATTAATTCATGTTCCATTATTTATATTACACAACAAAGAAATAGTCAATAATGGTGGCTTGCTTCAAGGAAGCTACGACAATGCATCCATTTGTGAGGCAAAAAATTACAATTCAATTTCTTTCATCTTATATCAATTGAACAAAGTAAGACAAGTCAATATTGGTGGTTTTCTCCATTTGAAGCATACGGCCATGCACTTGAAGGGGGGCCAATTCTTTTGCTCATTTTACTTGGTCATTCTTCTAACAATAATTCACTCATTTCTCACTCACTCTCCACGGCAATGCAAGGAAAAAGGGGGGCCAAAATCATTTCATATCTCACTTTATCACCTTTTCTCTCAAATGAGTCAATACCAATTATTTGATCAAATAATACACTCTTTTCTCTCTTCACTCTATGGCAATGCATAGGAGGAGGGGGACCAAAATTCATTTCATTCATTTCTATCTTACTTCATCATCTTTTCTATCACCTTTCTCAAGAAGCAAAAACAAGACAACTCTTCTATTTTCCTCTCCAAGCTAGGTTCAGCCAAGACACCTAAACCCACCCTCCAATCTCTTTTATTTTCATCCAACCATAGATCTTGAATCTACATAATATTCTAACTAACTTTCATGTTGGAGACTTTCTCTAAATCATTCATCTTCATGGACTTTCTTCAAGATCAAAGTTATTGGGTTTTTGAGGTGAAGTGTAAAGAAACTCCATTTCTTCTCTCTTTTTCATGATCTAAGCCATGTTTGATCCATGGTTCCTCTTAATCAAGCTTAGTATACTAATTTCTATGTATTTTGTTTTGTATTTGAGAAGCCCTTAGTGGTGAAGGACTTAGAAAGAGAAGCAAAACAAGAAGCTTTTGAGGATCTTCAAGAGGTAAGAGGGAGATTCATCTCACCAACCAAGTATGGTGGTGAGAGATGGTTGTGTATTTGATGGATGGTGAATCCATGTGAGGATTCATATCCATGGTCATGTAATTATTTTGTGTGTGTTTATGAGCTTTGATTATTTGCCTATGCTTGATATGCTATGCATGATTTTATGGTTTTGATGGTATGCTTATAACATGCATGATGTGTATATGGCATGCTTGTGGTATTTATGATGAAATATGTATATGTATGCCATGATGTGATGATGGAAAGGAAATCAATTTTTGGCTCCAATGGCCAAAGAAGAGTGGTCACGGTTTTGACACTCATGATTAGGGTTTATGTTGAATTTTTTCAAGAACAAGGGAATTAATTTTTATGTCCCTAGAACATGGTGAATTTCGGCCAAGACACCTCAAAATAGGTGTTCACAAATTAGTATTTTCATGAATGATGAAAATAGATGATTTGAAGAGAATGGAAAATAAACAAAGGGTTTGTTTTTCCAAGAGTACATGAACACGGTTTTGAAGGACTTTTATTGATATATTTTGTGTAAAAAGTTTCTAAGTGTTTACTAATCATGATTTCGAAAAATGAAACAAGCAAAGAAAGTGTTTTGTCACTTTCTTTAAGGATTTGCAAAAAAAAGTGAAAAAGGATTTGCAAAGAAAGTGAAAATGAATTTGAACAAATGGGTTTGGTTTTATGACCATGAGTCACATGGTTTTGAAAACAAAATTTTAATGGTTTTGTTTGTGTAAAAACAAAAATGATAAACAATAGATTTACAAGGAAAAAGAAATGATGGCTTCAATGGCCAAAGACTCCACTATTTTTGGGAGGTTGGAATGATTTTAATTTTGTGAAACAAATTGATTTTCAAGTGGAAACAAAATGTTTTGAAAAAATTGTTTTAGTACAAGGATTAAAGAAAATGGAAACAAAGTGTTTTGTCACTTGAAAATATTTGATGGTTTCAATGATCATGTCTACGATTTTTTTTGAAGGATTTCGAATGCTTTGATTTTATGAAACAAAGTGTTTTAGTACAAGGATTTTGGAAAGGGAATCAGAGTGTTTTATCCCTTGAAAGAATGGAAATTTTTGTAAACGAAAAACAAAGAGAGGTTGAAAATGTTTTAACTTCAATTTATTTTGAAGAAGATTGATTTTAGAATTGATTTGAGAAAAATGGAGAATATAATTTAAAAATTTACTAACGTATAACTTATTTTTGGGTTTTGGAGTACGTTAGGAAAATTTAAGATTTGAAATATTGATTTACATCAATGGAAAAGTGATTTTGTGGATTATATTCCGAAAAGGATTTATTGAGTAGAAAAATGTGGAAAAGGGATTTCTTGAGGAAGAAAATGTAGAAAATGATATTAGAAATGATCCTTGAGGAATATTTTACGTAGTGGAAAAAATGGGAAAATTATATTGCGAAAAGGATTTTCTTGAATAAGAAATATGAAAAATAAAGAAGTCATATTATTTTGAGAAAGGTTGAAAAAGAATTTTTGAAGGTCAAGAAATATTTTCTGTAATGGAATTGTGGTGAAAAATTATTTTCGTATCTTAAAAGCGTGATTTTTAAGCTACGCGATTTGAAATACGAAAAAATATTTCTACGCGATTTTAAATACGTTGAAATATTTCTATGCGATTTGAATTATGTTTAAATATTTTACGTAATTTGAATTACTATTGAAAAATCACTACGTGATTGAAAAGTGATGAATTATTTTTACGTGATTGTGAAAAGTGGCAAAAAATCGTTATGTGATTTGGAAAGTGTTTTAAATATTTTGAAAATGATGGAAAATGATTTATGCAACTTAAAAGAATGATTTTTAAGTTATGCGATTTTGAAAACGGTGAAAAATTGCTACGTGATTTGAGAAATGTATATTTTTATGCGATTAAGAAAAACGTTGAAAAATTAATACGTGATTTAAAAGTGCAACAGAAATGTTGCGGTATTTTGAAAACGTAACAGAAATGTTACGATGTTGTGAAAATGTAATAGAAAAATTATAGAATTGTCAAAACGTAACAGAAGTGTTACAACGTTGTGAAAACGTAATAGAAATGTTTTAGAATTGTGAAAACATGACAACAATGTTTTATAACTATGAAAACATGATAACATGATTTTGTTATTGAAAAATACAGTATGATTACTGTAAAACCAATGTATGGACACTGTTTGTGAAAATAACGAGTTTTGCCTGTTATTGGCATGTGGTGCATTTTAGATGCATTGGAAAAAAATATGCGTTGAGGCATATGATTTAATTAAACAAACGAATTTGAAAAGAATGGCCCTTGTGGTTGGACTTGCACTGATATATTCGTACATTGTATAAACTATATCTGAGAAATATATGAGTATATACCTATGATTGGTATTTGGTGCATTATACATGCATTGGAATGGTCCGATGAGGACTGGATATGGCTGATTGCCTAGGAGAAACACACTTCTTGAGTGGGTGCGATATGTGTAGTGTAAGTCACTTGTTGACCTTGGGGGCATCGAGGTGCGGGTTGCCTACAGTGGGTAGTGAGTCGCTCTACTGTATCCGTAGGTTAGACCGATGCAACACACCAATGATCCTGACTGAGACACTATCCATAATCAAGATCTGATAAAGACTGTCGTGTATGTGCTAGATGTGCAAAAATTGAAATGAGAATTAAAGCACGTGGTCTGAGGCACGTGGTACCGGCAGGTCTTTTCGATCATTTTCTCTGAACCTGAGTTTAGCTCCATGGAATAGGAAATCGAGTCTATTTGCATATGCATAATCTGAATATTTATATCTGTGTGATATAATATTGGAGGAATATTGATTATGATAATTGAACTGTTGAATAATACTGGTATGATATACCTGGATGATATTGTTGTTTGTGTTATCTTTGTGCTGCCATGTTGTATTGGCGTAGGTGATCTCACCTCTTTGTTTTTTGTTTGGTTGGGCTTGTGCTATTAAATGAATATATAATAGATGGAACGAGTTTCTGAGAAGGAACTGATGGATGCTCTGAGATTGGTGACAACGTTGAGAAGCGGTCATTCAGGATGCGATGATGTGCAATGTTGACAAGGAGTAGAGTTCTGATGCATCAAGTTGGATACAAGAGAAGGAAAGAGTATGTTAAGTTTTATCGTTAGTGTTTTACCGTGCTATTTAAGTAGGACCCATCATAGGATTTGCTACTGTTAAAAGAGAGTCTGTAAGTTTTATATTTATCTTTAAATTATTAAATATTAATTGGTGACAATATTGTATATTAATTAGTATAAATATATTTTGGTATTACCTATGAACTTCGATAAGTTTATGTTTCAGTAAAGAAAAAAAAAATTAAAACCAACCTTTTATAACTCAAACTTTATGTGAACTTCTTTTCAGAATGAGTCGGGAGTCAGACATGTGATACCCTAAGGAGGGTGTTACATTAATTGGTATCAGAGTACGGTTTGAGTCTTTTGGGGTTTATGGTTAGGTTTATTTTGCTTGTGTTGTGTTCTCTGTGCTATTGTTTTCCAAAAGGAAACAAGGTTGTTTATAATGGATATCAGATCCGTTTTATTTTGATTCGTCCATTTTAGTGGGCATCAGGGTTTCAGTCAGACATTTTGGGGGGCATCGGGGTGCGGGTTGCCTACAGTGGGCAGTGAGTCGCTCTACTGTATTCGTAGGTTAGACCGATGCAACACACCGATGATCCTGACTAAGACACTATCCATAATCAAGATCTGATAAAGACTATCGTGTATGTGCTAGATGTACAAAAATTGAAATAAGAATTAAAGCACGTGGTCTTAGGCACGTGGTACCGGCAGGTCTTTTCGATCATTTTCTCTGAACCTGAGTTTACCTCCATAGAGTAGGAAATCGAGTCTATTTGCATATGCATAATCTAAATATTTATATCTGTGTGATATAATATTGGAGGAATATTGATTATGATAATTGAACTGTTGAATAATACTGGTATGATATACCTGGAGGATATTGTTGTTTGTGTTATCTCTGTGCTACCATGTTAGTATTGGCGTAGGTGATCTCACCTCTTTGTTTTATTGTTTGGTTGGGCTTGTGTTATTAAATGAATATATAATAGATGGAACGAGTCTCTGAAAAGGAACTGATGGATGCTCTGAGATTGGTGACAATGTTGAGAAGTGGTCATTCAGGATGCGATGATGTGCAGTGTTGACAAGGAGTAGAGTTCTGATGCATCAAGTTGGATACAAGAGAAGGAACGGGTATGTTAAGTTTTATCGTTAGTGTTTTACCATGCTATTTAAGTAGGACCCGTCATAGGGTTTGCTACTGTTAAAAGAAAGTCTGTAAGTTTTATATTTCTCTTTAAATTATTAAATATTAATTGGTGACAATATTGTATATTAATTAGTATAAATATATTTTTGGTATTACCTATGAACTTCGGTAAGTTTATGTTTCAGTAAAAAAAAAAATTAAAACCCACCTTTTATAACTCAAACTTTGTGAGAACTTCTTTTCAGAATATGAGTCGGGAGTCAGACATGTGATACCCTAAGGAGGATGTTCCATCTTTCAGCTACCTTCCTCTTCTGTCTTTGAGGGAGCTAGGCAGGAGACCCCCGTTGATCCTGAGCCACCTTGGTGATCGGGTCTTGGACGACGGAGGCAGTGAGAGCTTGACCAGATGCCATGCTTTTTACAAAATAAAGACAAAGTACAAGTTAGAAACAGAGTAGGAAGGTTATTCAAAGAAAATACAAAAAGCAAAAAGCAAAGTAAGGACGGATTGTGCCTACACTCTACCTAGCATGACTCCAAGGGTAACATCAACAAAAGCATCTAGAACTTCTTTACAATAAATGAGGTGGACTTCCTCTACCCATATATTAATTAGCCTAACATAGTTAGTATCCTCTCGACTAAGTTCGAACCACTCCACCTTAATCATCTCAATTGGAGTGTCCCATGCCCATGTGATCTAGTATTGATTGAACACCGGACTCCTATCGATTTCCTCAAAGAATGGGCAGATTTCGGGTGTCGCCATCAGCTTAAAGAACTTGTTCTTGAAGTTCTTGAAGCTTTCTTGGAAGACTTTGAAGACTTTTCGTCCACCTCTAGCTCAGAGTGTGAGCTAATTTTTCTTCGTTGCTTTGTCCTCTTAGAGGGACCACCAAGTAAAGAGGTAAAAAAATGCCTTCATCGAGTACCATAGTTCGACCACCTAGCAGAACCTCTCGAAAGCAAGGATGAAGTGCCAACTGTTGGGATGGAGTTGGGACGGTGCCACATTCAAATGGCAAAGGACTCCAATTTTAAAGTTAGTGAAAGGCAGTCAGAGCCTTAGTCGACAGAAAAGGTCTTCATACAAAAATATGAAGTGTTCGCCCTCTATTCGGGTTGAACACACTTTCTCATCCTCTCCTAGAGCTAGGATTTAATACTCATGGTCCTGATTATGACCCTTTGCCAGTTCCAAGTAGTTCGGGAGATTCTTAGTGCCCTCCATAGTCCAGATTATGGACATGCTTCCCCAAACACCGTTTCCAACCCAAGGGTACATGTTCCTCCAGGGGGAAAATATCATGTGCCTTTCCGTAGCCAGTCTCCTAGGCCTTGCCACTCATTTTCTTGCCATGGAATCCCTAGAAATACCCAAAGAGGCCGGTAAGGTGTTATCAAAATCAGAGCAATATCTTAAATCCCTTACAGATTCATACGTAAAAGAGGGAGGACCACATAGGGAAATCATATTAAAGACCATCTACATTTGCCTCGGCCCATCATATCCAGTCAGCTACACTTATTACAGACACCAGTCTCTGCGCCCTGAAAGGACTATGAGCCCGAGTTGGGCGCCATCGCCGTTCACGACATAGTTGAAATGGTGCTTCTGAGAGAAACCCCACTGAGTGGATTCAGAACCACTGACATCCCCACTCATTCTACTAAAAAATGATAGGGAGTGATAAAAAAAAGATAGAAATCCTCTCCCTAGGGTTTGGCACTATGGACAGCGAGAACAAGGAGGAAGAAGAACACATACCTAGCATAAATGAAGTGAGTTAGTGACTGGAAGGTGATTAACTGTTGGAAATCGCTCGAAAATAGCTCTTCTCCGTCGTGGGTAGTCAATGGAAATCGCCTCAGTTCGCCGGAGATTTGAAAGAGACCACAAAAGTGTGGGGGAGACTGATAACTCTGCAAATTGTAGTTATTTGTGCCCTATATATGTGTTATATTGATTGCTTAGTCCTTATTTTTATGCAAGAATGGAAGATTTTAGCTTCATATTCATATAATTCAATCTTGATGTCTTCTATTATGATTTATTTAGGAAATATTTCTAATTCATTGAGAAATCGAGTACATTTGCAGTTGTTATTGAATTGGTGAATTCTCTGTGGCATGAAGGGCTCCAAACAAGTAAAAACTTAGAAGATTTGGACCAACATTGCAAGAGAAATCTAAGTGTAAGGATCAGCTTATCACATCGCGGTGCAGACATGTTTATGTCGCGCTGTGATGCATCCCCTGTTTCAAATAACAAGCTACTTATTTTGCACATTGTGGAGCAAGGAAATGAATGACGTGGTGTAACACCCCAAATTTCACTAATTTACAATATTGTCTAAATTGTATTGTTTTTTTTTCTGTGTGCTGTAAAATTATTTTAACTATTTCATGACTGTATTTGATTTTTTTGTATGATTTACTACGAGTCAAGAAAATAATAATTTTCAGGCCGGGAAAAATCATTATCTGATTATTCGGAGCTGGGAGATCTTACTAAAGCCAATTCCAAGTGATACGTGTATCAATCTTTTAATTTTTAAAAATTATCTGTGAAATAAAAATACATTATATTTTTATTTTACAGCAGACAAATATTTACTGTTTTGTAAACAGTAATGTTCTGTTCATTGAGTAATAATTTCTGTAGCTATTGTTTGGAAAAATATTTTCTGTAAACCAATAGGATTTAGTCAACATAAATGGCTTGAATTTCTAAACCAATAGGAAGAGTTTAATAAAAATGGTTGGACTAGTTAGATTAGAAACTAGAAAACCTAACTAAGTTAGCCTATATTCTATGTAGTAACTAAATGGAATGAAACTTGGTTAGCTTTTCCTTTGAATCCATAGTTAGGAAGCTTCACCATTCTTCTAGACATTGGTGATTCACATCCTAGTAACTAGGAGATCAAACTAGGTTAGCTTGGTTTAATTAGAATCAAAGGAAACCTAACTAGAATGGCTTAAGCATAACTAGGAAACTAAAATGAATCAAAACTTGGTTTGCTCTCCTATTGAGCATTTCGGCCAAGACACTTCAAGAAGCTTCAAGAAATTTGATGACTTGATTCTCTAAGCCAATAGGAAACAAGCTTAGATGCAAAGCTTTGAAGATCAACCATTGATCTCATCTAAGGCTATTAGGAAGTCTTGAGTGGTCAACCAAAATGGCCACCTCCTTTGGAGCTCCACGGCCAAAGGCTTTAGGAGGGGTAGGATGGCATTTTGCTAAGTCATTTCATCTTCATCCATTCTCTGAAGAAAGCAAGTTCACCAAAATTCTCTCCTTTTCTCCTTTGTGAAGCTCACGGCCATCACATCATTTCCATACCTTCATTCTTCTAAAATTTCATCCAACACCATTTCTAAAACCTAAACATCATTCTAAACATCTTTTATATTATGAGTTTCTTCAAACTCATCCATTTTATGCTTGGAAAACAACCTTAAAGTTTATTCTATACAAGGTAAAAATCTTTGTTTCTTGTTTCTAACTTGATTCTTGAAGTTCTAAGCCATGATTGATCCATGGTTTTTCTTTTTCAACCATAGTTTATGACTTTATAAATTGTTTAAGTTTGTTAGGGTTTCTTTGGGAGCTATACAAAATCCCTAAGAGGAAGTCCAAGAAGAGTTTATCTTCCTTAGAGGTAAGAGGGAGATTTAATCTCATCAACCATGTATTGGTGTTGAGAAAATGGATGTGTTTGTGGTGAAGAATCCATAAGGATTCATTCACTTGGTTGTTTAAAGTTTTCCTATTTGTGATTGATTTTTGATGCAAGCATGTCTATAGCTTTGATATATGTTTTGGTGTGTGTTTATGGATGCATGATAGTTATCTTATGTAATAGGATGTGAATAACATGAGGAGGATTTGCATGAGTGTTCCAAAAAACACATGAAGCTCACGGCTTCACCACCACCAAGAGGACCAAGATGTCCTAAATTATTTTCTAAGCAAGGATTAAGTGGTTTAATAATAATAAATTGGATTAAGAGTTTTTATAAGAGTTTAGATTATGGAAAACAATTAAATATGATTTTTAAAACATAGAATGATTTTTGGCCAACATGCCAACTTATGGTGTTTTTAATTTAAAATTATTTCCTAAGTATAGAATTATGTAAATTAAAGAGAAACTCAATTTAATGAATTTTAGAGAATAAAATGAATGAATTTATTATAGAAACTTAATTAGAGAAATTAAGTAAGGATGAGAAATAAAATAAACACTTGAAAAGTACTAACGTATAGCTCACCCTTTGGGTTTTGAAGCGCGTTAGCAAGTTTCGAGATGTAAATATTGGTTATGACTAAGAAAGGTAATTTTTAAAGGAAACAATAGAAAATATTACTTAAAGGATTTTCAAAAGGAAATGTTGTAAATAAAGCTAAAAATAAATATATAATGGAGAAAGTTTCAAAATATAATTTAGAAAGTAAAGAAAAATTTTACGTAGTTGAAAAATATTGGAAATACCTTACGCGTATTTAAAATAATGATTTTTAAACTACGCGATTGAAAAAATGATTTAAAAATGTTACACGATTGACAAAATGATTTAAAAACACTACACGATTTCAAAAACGTCAAAAAATATTTATGTGATTTGAAAGCGTTGAAAAAAGGTGATGCGATTGTGAAAATGCGATAAAATATTTATGCGATTGAGAATAACAATAGTTTACTGTCGGTTAAAGTGGTGGATCCGGATATGTTGAAAAATGGTACTGTCAAGTGGTGGCATGCTATTATGAAAAATAATGATAACGTTGTTATTTATGTATTTTAGCTCATGCACATGCATAGAGAAATGTGTTAATTTGGTTGAAATTGGCAAGTTGCTGACGAAATGAATTACACCATAGTGCGGGTGCGATAGGCATAGTGTGGTTCATTGAGTGAACTTGGAGGCGTTAATGTGCGGAGGATTCCACATGTGGATAGTTGGTAGCTCCTCTGGGCCGTGGTAACGGGCAACGCACTAGCGATCTCGACAAGCACTATTCTTAATCACGATCTAGTGAAGACTGTCTGGTACAATGCTTGTTGTACACGACGTTTTGACTGTGTAATATTTGGCTGGGGCAGCCGGAGCTACGGACAAACCTTCGGGATCATTCTCTCTGATATTTGTAGTTAGCTCATTGGAGTAGGAACGAGTCTGTATACATTTGCATATGTGGTCTGCATCATGATGTGATATTTATATTTGGTCTGAGATATTATGTATGCTGTGATATTATGAATTGTTGTATTAATTGTTATAGCTGTATGTACTATCATTTTATATATTGCCATGCTGGTAGTGATGTAGATTGTCTCACCTCTTTGTATGTATTTCTGTATTATTATTTATGTTCGGTAAAGATTGTGAGGAAGAAGAGGAGCAACCTCCTTACTGTCAGTAGGAGGAGGAACAACATCTGAGTGATCAGTGAGAGGAGGGCGAGCCTCTAGATCATCCTTATCAATTGGATTGATTCTGACGCAGTATGACACTACCAAGTTTTCTGGGGTTCATGAAACTAGAGTTTCACTGGGGTTCTGAAGCCTAGCGTCTTCAAGCTAATAGAGAGAGTGCTGCTTATGTGGGACGTTTGACTGTGTCCCTTAGTAGAGAATATGATGGTGTTCCGATGTTTTCTACTACTATATATGTGCATCTAGAGTTGCCTTTGTCTATTAGGCGCTATTGGGGTGGACGTTTTCATGCCCCAAGTGAGCTTAGTAGTATGTCAACAGCACAGACTCCTGTCCGTAGAGCTTCGCGACATCCTGGGTTTCTGTCTTCTGATGATCTCCCAGAGAAGGATCCTTCAGAGGATTAGAACTTCTAAATGTGTACTTGGGCTAGTGTACTGTTGTTACGAGTTAAACAGTTTATTACTTTGTTAAATAGTTTGTGGTTTGTATTTATTTGTATACTTTAAAGACAAAATCATATGTATAATTATGGTGTGTATTTAATAGCTTGTTTTATTTCATGTTCTTTTTATTTTATTTAATGATATAATGTACAAAAAGAAATTTTCACAACTTATATTATTATATGTTAATAAATGATTTACAACTTGAGTAAGGTTTATTATATTCATCATAAATGTTACATCCTAAGGAGGGTGTTACATGCGGCGTGGTGACCTAATTTGTATACGCACTGCGGCATAGGGTTGTGAATGCCGCAACGTGACTCTATTTTTTGAAACTATAAATATTGTTTTATCATATTTCAATATGAGAGCTTTTGTGTTTTTAGAAAACAGCGGCTAGGTTTTCATAGTAAGGTTGAAAGGAAACAGAAGTAACCAAGTTTAGAGGCCATCTTCATCTTGGAGGAAGATTCAAGCATCAATCATCATCATTATTGAGCTTCTTTCTTCCAACCCTTCTTCTTCCTCTTTTCCATTCCCATGAACATAATAAATTGTGATATATTTTCGTGTTTCATGGCTAGCTAAGTTGTTTATAGGGATATCTTTGGATCCTCCTATGGATATTGAATAATTATGTAATCCTTTAAGTTTATATATATGATTTGGTTTGGTTCAATCATATAGTTCTTAAGGCTCTTGAATGTTTGATTAGCTTTTAAGTGGTTTGTTAAAATCTAAAGAACCTAGACATAGGAATTTGGATTTAAGATCATATGTATGGTTGATGTATGTTTAATTTCATTCAATTGGTATGGATAAGTTACAGGCTGGTCCCAAAAGAACCAACTTGAAACAAGAAAAGGCCCTGCACTGAATGAGGAATCACAAGGCAAGCTCCAATACATCATGCCGCGGTGCAAGGAACTCCACGTCTCAGCGTCCTGCTCTCTGCCTATGCACCCTGTCAACCTGCAGCTATCATGTCGCGGCGCAAGGAAGGGAATGTCGCGACATTGGTGCCCTGAGTTTTGCACGTTGCGGCGCGTATTGTGTAACGTCGCAGCGTGATACGCAAAATATGTATGTCTATAAATACATGCCAAACAGATTTCAGTGGAGGACTCTCTCTGACTCTTAGGTTTTCTTAGTTTCCTCTCTTCTGTCTCTCTTAGTACACTTTGGGGCTTTTGCCCATTGGAGAATCCAGCAGCTAGGAAAGCTTTGTGAGGTTGAAAGAAGGTTAAAGGAATCAAGATCCAAGCTTCAAGGCTCAAACTATTGGGGCTTCTTCTTCTGTTTCTTCTTCTTCTCTATCTCCCATTTGTCTTGAATACAAATTTTTGTATTGCACTTTCGTATTCAATGTGTAGCTAGCTATGTTTAGAGTTTTCTTTGAATCTTTCTTTGAATATTGAATGATTTGTACCCCTTTTGAGTTTGTATCAAAGATTTGGGTTTTGTTCTATCATATTGTACTTAATGCTCTTATTGGTCTGATCAGCTTGTGGGTAATTTGTTGAAATCTATTGAGCTTAGACATAGGACTTTAGGTTTTAGATCATTTGTATGGTAGATGCATGTTTGATTTCATTCCAATGGCGGAATGGGTTGATTTGTTAATAGGATAGACATATACCTATTAGTTATGTATAGTCTTAGTTGAGAATCGATCTTAATGGTTGTTGTTTGCTCTAGTTCTCATGGACACATAATGAGCTAGGTAAATAGCATATAGTTAATTGTCCTAGACATAGGCTTTTAACTAAGCTAGTTTCTCAGGCTAACCTAATCTAATTGTTTGTTTGCTCAAATGGATTGCATGCTATCAGTTGAATTAGGAAGTGAAAAAGGGTTCTCTATGTTTTCAACCTATCTTTACTTTTCTTTATGCATTGTAATTTATTTTATCAACTCATTTTCCAATTTACGTTTGCTTGAATAGAATTAATTGAGCTGTAGGTTAATATTTAGCTTTGGAAGTTACCATGCTCCCTGAGGAGATGATCTTACTTATCATTTTTATTACTTAAGCGACTCGTGCACTTGCAATTAGCAAAAGAGCGGTTGGTTTCCGACTCAATGTACTTGTGAGAATGGCGAATGAGCATAACAACATGTGGCCCTTGAGGGAGTTTGCAACCCCTCAAATGGACAATATGAAGTCTAGTATTAGACGGTCAGCCATCCGTGCAAACAACTTTGAGATAAAGCCTTCCATAATCCAAATGATCTAAACCTCTGTTTAGGTTAGCAGGTTATCCAATAAAGATCCCAATGCGCATCTTTCAAATTTTCTGGAGATCTGCGATACATTTAGGCACAATGGTGTTTCTGAAGATGCCATTCGCCTTAGGCTCTTTCCTTTTTCTGTCCGAGATAGAGCCAAGAGCTAGTTGCAATCTCTACCTGCGGGATCCATGACAACTTGGTCTGAGGTATGTAATAAATCCCTTAAAAAATATTTTCCTTCGGCCAAGACTGCTGAGATGGTGAATTATATTACACCATTCACCCAAATTGAATCAGAATCCTTGCATGAAGCCTGGGAAAGGTACAAGGATCTGTTAAGAAGGTATCCATACCATGCTATTCTATTGTGGCATCAAGTTTATTCATTTCATAAGGGCTTGTTGTGCAACATCGTCCAACAGTGGATGCTACAGCTGGAGGCTCTTTGTTAAGTAAATATTTTGATGATACCTTCCAACTGTTAGAGGAATTAGCTGCTAACAGTTACCAATGGCCCTTTGTAAGGAACACTCTACGAAGGGTGGTTGGAGTGCATAAGGTGGACGCAATAACATCATTGTCAGTTCAGGTGGTAGCAATAGCAAGTAAGTTAGACAGTATGGGGCAAAGTCCTCACTAGAGCCCATTTGTGTTTTGTGACAAGTGTGGCGACAACCATGAGAGTGATAAGTGCCCTTCTTTGTTAGAAAGTGCGCAATATGTCGGCTACTATCATCCGCAACAAAATAACCCATACTCAACCTAGTATAACCCTGGATGGAGGAACCATCCAAACTTCTCTTAGAGGGACAACCAAGGAGCTTCCTCCTCAGGTCTTGGAAATGACAGGCCCTACAATTCTCCTGGATTCAACTCCCAATCAAGACAACCAATGCAAGAAAGGAAACCTTCTTTGGAGGATATGATTATGCAACTAATGGTTAAGACTGATTCCTTCATGATGATGACTGATGCCCAGTTAGCCAAGCATGAAGTAATGTTTCAAAGCCAATTTGCTTCAATGTGAGCGTTAGAAACTCAGGTACGGCAATTGGCTAATGCCATACGTAACATGCCTCTAAGATCCTTGCCAAGTGATACAATCACTAAGCCCAAGGGTGCCTCCAGTGAGCACTGTAATGCTATAACATTGAGGAGCTGTACAGCCATAGAAAGAAATCCAAAAATAAGGCTGCTTGAGGACGAATCTGAAATTGCCCAAGAAGAGGAGGCAATGAGCAAGGAGGTTCAGCAGAATCAAGAAATTGCTAAGGAGAAGGTAGGTGACAAGACAAAGGAGGTCAAACAGTATATACACCCTCTACCCTTCCCTAGCCGACAATTAAAGAAAAAGCTTGAGCACTAATTTCAAAAGTTCTTAGAAGTGTTCAAGTGTAACACCCTAGAAATTGCTTGGTTTCTATTATATATGCTTTTTATAATATTTGTGATTTTTAGGAATTTTTGTGAATTATTTGGGTGATTTTGATTATTTTATTATATTTCTCGATTTACGTGTGCATTAAGCGAGGCCAAAAAAATAAAATATTTTTTTGAGGCTAGAAAAATTTGGACTATGAAACGAGGTCGGGAGATCTTACTAAACCCGAAGCCGGACATAGTTTACGAAGTTTTTATTTTTTGAGATTTTATTTGACAAATAAAATCTAGGTACTTTCTATTATCCAACAGATAATAAATACTGATTTTGTTAACTGTATATTTGTCCATTAGATAATAGCTTGTTGTAAAGTGTTCACTTTATGTGACATCATCTATGTGACATCACCTTGTGACATCACTTTAGACTTTCTAGAAAAGTGAAATTTGGCTTCCTAAGGAAGCTTTGCATGAAACTTAGTGGAGAAGCTTGAAATAAGCTTGTTGGAGAAGCTTTGTACCAAGCTAGTTGGAGAAACCAATTTCTCTCTCTCCCTTTGTGATGCTCACGGTTTTGGAGAAACAAAAAAAGATGACAAAGTGTCATCTTTTCACTTAATCCTACATTCACTTTTTCATTTCAAAGCCTTCACCTTTTTCTCTCACTTTTTCTCTTCTCCTTTTCTCTCGAAGCTCCACGGCCAAACACCATTTTTCACCCTCCATATTTTGTTTGCTTCAATCAATTTTACTTCTTGAATCTACACAACCATAGGATGATTTTCTATTTTGTGATCTTCATCTAAATCTCTCATCTTCATCATTTTCTTTCAAGCCCTAACTTGAAGCTCTTGAGGTAAGATTTATGATCTTTATCTTTTCTCTTCTCTTTTTTGTGTTCAAGGCCATCACTTTGACCATGGTCTTCTCTTTTCAAGCTTTAGGTATTGATCTTGAAAGTTTGAATCTTCAAGGGTGTTGTTGGAGGTGTTGGATGAAATTTTAAGAGGCACAAGGAGCTTTCTTTTCTTGTCATCTCTTTAGGAAAGAGGGAGATTAACCTCATCAACCATCATTGGTGGTGAGAAACAAATTTTTGGATTGAGAGTGGAGGACCCATGTGAGGGTCTACCCACTTGATTGTATGATTTTTTATGGTTTGTGTTTATTTGTCATGTATGACTTTTATGACCTTCATGTTATGTATGATCTTGTTATGGCAAAGATTGATTATTGGAGTATATGATATGTCATTGAATCTTGTTAAAGTGACAAAAGATTTCTGGTCCCATGGACCTTGAAGCTCACGGCCAAGCAAGTTAAGATAGGGTGTCCAAGACCAAATCTTTATGCTAATTTGGAACTTAATCAATTAAGTGATTAGTAATTTGATAAGATGAAAAAAAAAAAGAATTTCGGTTCCTAGACCCTTAGGGTTCACGGCTATGTAGGACATTTAAGACTAAATTTTTGTATTAAGTTGGAACTTAGATAATTAGGTGGTTAAAGGCTTAATTAGGGATTTTTGAAATAGAAAATAAAAAGAACAAAATTTTATTCCTTAAACAAGGATGCATTTCGGCCATTGAAGGAAAAATAAGTTTAAGTGGGGTTTTGAAAATCTAAAATGTTTATTTAAGTAAGTTTTTATTAAAAACAAAGAGAAGGATTTATTAAACTAAAGTAATATGGATTTGGTGAACAATATTTGGAAATCTTTCCTAGAGGAATTTTATTAAGAAAAAGAAGAGATGTTTCATAAATTGTGAACTAAGATAATTATATGACAGAGGATTGAGTTAAGGATCTTCAAGATGAGAAAGGAAATGAATTGAATTTTATAAGTTTGAAAGGAATTGATTTTTGGTCATGGAAATGGAAAATAAGTTTGAAATATAGTTTGAAACTTGGGGTTTCTGACGTATAGCTCATTCATTTGGATTTTGAGCATGTTAGGGATACCAACGTATAGCTCATTCATTTGGATTTTGAACACGTTGGGGATGCTAACGTATAGCTCATTCATTTGGACTTTGAGCACGTTAGGGATACCAACGTATAGCTCGTTCATCTGGATTTTGAGCACGTTGGAAGATTTTATCCTATAATGTTTGACTAAATTAAAATATATATAGACCTTGTGAAAAATGTTGGAAAGTTGAGCCTAGTGGTGGCTATTTTGAATCATGTAATGGATTAATGTCCTATTGAGCCTAGTGGTGGCTGTTTCGAATCATGTGATGGATTATTATCCTGTTGAGCTTAATGATGACCTGTTTATGGAAAACTCATGTGATTGATTATTGTTCATGTATTGGATCATTTGTTATGCATTGTGAAAGTCTGATGGACTATTTGTTAAGGTTGTGAGAGCCTAGGAGATGAATTACACCTTTGTGCTGGTGCGAATAGACTAAGTGTAGGTCACTTGTTGACATTGGGGGTGTTAGGGCGCGAGTATCTCATCATGGACAGTTGGTAGCTCCTCTGTGCTGTGGGATAGTGTAACGCCCTTTTTCGGGAGGGAATGTCACATTGTCAAATAGAAGAAAAATGCAGAAAATAAAATTTTGTGAAATTAAGACCTGGTTCATTTTAGTTAAAGTTAATTTGTCCTATTCATTAGTACGTGAGTAGAAAGGCGGTATATTTTCTTTTTTTTGTTAATCAATAAAACGGAATGATGAAATGTGAATAACAATAAAGAGTAAGACAGAAGGTAAAATTTACATCTAAATAACATGTGTATATATATATATATAGACATCAATTGTGTTTTAGATACAAGCCTGGAATTTCTAAAAAAGCAAAACTATGCCTGCCCAAAGGATCATGCATCCCCAAGATATTAGAATATACAGCCCACTAAAAATAAAACATCAGGCCCCCAAAATAAAACACTGGCAGCCATCAGCAGCTACCAGTAATGTCAGTCCCTTAGAGGAGGAGGGACCGTATCAGGATCCTCAGGGTGTCCTCCTTATCCGAGAAAACCTTCATAGGAACCACAGAGCCACGAGCAGGAGCCCGAGCAGTGGAATCAAAAGAGTCCTCCTGTGGGGTGTAGTAGCGGTCACCCCACATCTCCCGGATGGGCAGATAAAACTCCAAGCGTAGGCTAATGTAGCATGTAAAGATCGGCGTCTCATGACGTCTCCAGGCTAAAGAAATTGACACGTCCCAGAGGTAGACACAGCGATCAGAACTCAAGTTAATATGCCAACACTCTGGCCCCCCAAGGAAGGTCAGACGCACATCACCCAGGAATCCGTGCATATGTGCCTCCATGCTCCACAATAGGTGCTAATCTCAATCGGGCCAGAAGCCAGGGAAATCGGGAGCTTCAACTTCCTTGCCATCGTCTTCGATAGATACAACATACGCACAAGCAGTAAATAACAAAAATACAGAGAAGAGGTAAGACATCCTACCATCATTACCAATTATAGCAGCCAGAAACCAATACGGCGCAACGCGCCTATATAGCATTCCAAAATAATAATAATAATAATAGTAATAGGCAGTAAATACATCAGTAAGCAGGTAAACAGTTCCAGGCAGCCAGTCGTCATAATAATAAAAAAATAGTTCAAATTCACATAAAGCAATAACTATCATATAGTGTAACATCTCATGATGCATATGCATACTGTACTCAATTTCCTACTCCATGGAACTAGACTCAAACAGTCAGAGAGAAAGATCAGGAGACACGTCTGCAACTCGGCTGCCGAGGCCAAAGTGCTATAACTCAACAGTTTTCCACGTGCACATTCAGGCATTGTACAGACAGTCTTCGCTAGATCACGATAAAGGACAGTGTCTCAATCCGGATCGTCGGTGCGTTTGCATCGGTTTGCCCTACGGACAAGAGAGCTACCAGCTGCCCATTGCGAGGTACCCGCACCCCGACGCCCCAAGGTCGTAACATGACCTACACTAGTCTACTCGCACCCGCACTAAAGTGTGTTCAATCTCCTAGGCAACTTGACCTTACAACAGTCCACAAGACATTCACAATGCATAAGATTCTATACATGAACATGCATGGTCATCATCACATACTATTCCATAATATGCCACAATTGGCCAAAATAAGCATCAACATATCATTAGTCACTCACATGGACCCACAATATCATAATATTCAAAATCAAATAAGGTAATACATTTTTAAGGTCCATTATGAATTCTTATTTAAGATTTGCCTCTCTTACAAGATCCGTCACTAAATGAGTTTCCATAATTAATTTCAATTTTCTAATGCAATTTATTCTCATACACTTAGAAGGTCATTCTAAGGTCTCAAAGTCTCACACTCTCTTGTTCTTGCTCTTGTAGAATTGTTTAAAGTTTTAGGACAAGTTTCATTCTTGGTTCTTTAAAATTTATGAATCTCTAGTTGTATCTAATTCTTCCAAATTTGGTAATTTCCTAACCTATTACCTATGTTTTAATCCTTTAATTATCTAAGTTCCAAGGTTACCTAAAATTGCATGATTAAGCCCCAAAAAGCCTTAGAGGCCGTGGCCTCCCTAGGGGATTCAATTCCTAATTTTTCCATTCCATTGATTTTATATTACACACTTGATTAATTAAGTTATTCACTTATTAAAATTTGTTCACAAAGATCCCATCTTCTTAGCCCCAAAACCGTGGCCACCCAAGGGAAATCCCACATCAATTTTTTTTTCCATTTCATGTCATCCAATCAATTCCAATATACAAATACACATCAACAATCAATCCAACAACATAAACTAATTTCAAACAACATGTAAACATACTAGTCATGTAATCAAAGAATAACCCTCATTAGGGTTTTCTCAAAATCAACCACAAACAAGGTTCCTAGATGCTAATAGAGGTTGAGGAGGAGTGTCTTCCTCTTACCAAAGTGAAGAAATCAAGAGAAGCCTCCAAGAAATCCTTGCAAATTTCAGATTAGGTGCCACCAAAACCCTAGAAATTTCAACTTGGTTAAAATAGCACAAAGGCTTGAGAAATGAAATGTAGATGGTCACAATGAGGACCTTGAAAACGAAAATGAAGAGAGGGAGTGAAGAGTCAAGAAACTTACCCAAAGACCCTAAGCTTGAAGCTTGAAGAAGATGGTGAAAATGGTGGATTTTGAAAATGCCACATGCAGGAAAAGTGTTTAGGAGATGGAGAGGATTAAGAAAATGGTGTTGGTTAAAGATTTTGTGAAGGATGAGGAGGGAAGAGGAGCTGCTGCCGTGGTGCTCCTAGAGAGAAGGAGGAGAAAATGTAAAATGAAGAAGATGAGTGGGAGTAGAGAGAGAAAGTGCTTTAGGTTAATTTGAAATAATGTGATGGAATTAATTAGTGAAAGAAAAACTAATTTCCCCCCAAAATGTGGGCTGCAGCCATGAGGTGAGGAGAGAGAGAAGGGAGAGTGTCCTTTGCATAGGGAAAGAGGGAAAGGAAATTTCCAAGAAGCTTCCTCCAAGCTTACAAGAGAAGTTTTGCACATTTCACGATAAATTGAAAGTAAGTTTGTCTCCTAATCAAGCACACTAACACAGATAAATATTTACACTGTCAGTATTATTTTTCCCCCAGTGTAGAAGAGCTACAGATGATGAAAATAATATTTTATTGTCCATCGGATGATTTTACAGTTCCGCAACTTCATTTATTGGGTAAAAACCTCGAAAAATGTAACTCCCGTAAATTGTGCCCGGCCTCGAGTTTAGTAAGATCCCCCATCGACATATCCATAATTTAGAGTTTACCAGCCACAGGGAAAATATTGCATCTTCCCGGCTCCGCTTAGTGCGCACGCAAAAATGAGGAATATATTAAAATATTTATCGTTTCCGAAAAATTCCAGAAAAATTCACATAATTCATAAATATTAGAAAATGACTATTTATAATAAAATAAATGATTTCCGAAGTGTTACACTGACACCAGCAGGTTTTTGCTCAGTGTGCACTTAAAACGAAGAATATATTAAAATATTCATCATTTCCGAAAAATTCCAGAAAAATTCTTAAAAATCAAGAATATTATAAAATGATTACTTATGATTAAACAAACACTTTTTGGGGTGTTACAACACTCCTCCACTAAAAAGGAATTTCATCCTCGAAATTTACTTACCTCAGAATAGTTGTGGGTGTTGCTCACTCATCTTGTCCTCCAGTTCCCAAGTTGCATCACCAGTTGCTTCATTCCATATCACTTTTACCAATGGAATCTCCTTGCCTCTAAGTTGCTTTATCCGCCGATCCTTAATTCTCGCAGGAGGCGCCTCATAGGTCAAGTTCTCTTTTAATTGTACTGTGTCTGGTGCTATGATATGACTTGGGTCAGGTAAATATTTACGCAGTTGTGACACATGGAAGAGATTATGTATGTTGGACAGGAAAGGGGGTAAAGCTATCTGGTAAGCTACTGGACCTATCCGGCAAAGAATTTGGTAAGGTCCGAGAAATTTTGGAGTGAGTTTTCTAGATTTCAAAGCCCGACCGACCCCAATCGTAGGTGTAACTTTCAAGAATACATGCTCACCTTCCTCGAACTCAAGAGGCTTTCTCCTTTTATCCGCATAACTCTTTTGCCGGCTCTGAGCAGTCTTCATCTTCTCTTGAATCATTTTGACCTTCTCAGTTGTCTGCTGAATGATATCCGGTCCAATCGTGAGACGCTCACCGTCTTGGTACCAACACAATGGTGTCCGACACCGTCGTCCATATAGAGCTTCATAGGGTGCCATCCCTATACTTGAATGGTAACTGTTGTTGTAGGTGAATTCTATCAATGGCAAGATTTCATCCCAACATCCAGTCTGTTCTATAGTACAAGCTCTAAGCAAATCTTCTAAAGATTGGATTGTTCTTTCTAATTAACCATCGGTTTGTGGGTGGTACGCTGAACTTAGATGTAATTTTGTTCCCAATGATGCCTGTAGACTCTGCCAGAATTTTGAAGTAAATCTCAGATCCCTATCCGAAACAATGCTTGTAGGCATACCATGCAGTCTAACGATCTCTCCAATATACAGTTGGGTCAGCTTCTCCAGACTGTACCTTATGTTGATCGGGAGGAAATGAGCTAACTTTGTGAGTCGATCAACTATTACCCAAATCGAGTCGTGTCCTCTTCTCGTTCTTGGCAAACCCATAACAAAATCCATTGCGATACTGTCCCATTTCCATTCAGGAATAGATAATGGTTGCAGCAATCCTGCAGGTCTTTGATGTTCCACTTTAGCTTTCTGACAGACTAGACAAGTCGATACGCATCTAGTGACATCACTCTTCGTTCCGTACCACCAAAACAACTTCTTCAAGTCTTGGTACATCTTCGTTATGCCTGGGTGCATATTCAACTTGCTTGTGTGAGCATGATCCACAATATACTGTTTAAGCTCTTGGTCACAGGGAATGCAGACTCTACCCCGAAATCTCAGAATTCCGTCCATTCCTTCATCAAATTTCGTTTCTTTGCCTTGCCTCATTAGCTCTCTCACTTCTTGTAAGAATTCATCGACCTTTTGCTTTTCCCGTATGTTATCCATTAGCTCGCTTGAGATGGTGACCATACTCATACAGATCTTTCCTGGTTTCAACTCTACAAATGACCAAACGTCTCTGGACTGTTCTATGAGATCTTTTTCCTTGATCATCAGGGCAGAAGCACTGATAGTCTTTCTACTCAAGGCGTCTGCCATGACGTTCGCTTTGCTAGAGTGGTACAACAACTAAAAATCGTAGTCCTTTAGGAATTCTAACCATCTTCACTGCCTCATATTCAGCTCCTTCTGATCATACAAGTACTTCAAGCTTTTGTAATCACTGAAGATGTTGAATGTCACTCCATAGAGAAAATGCCTCCATATCTTCATAGCAAAAACCACAGCTACTAGTTCCAAATCATGCGTCAGGTAGTTATTTTCATGCACTCGCAACTGTCGCAAAGCATAAGCTACCACTCTTCTATGTTGCATAAGAACATAC
Source organism: Ormosia emarginata (assembly GCA_029884605.1). NCBI lineage: Eukaryota > Viridiplantae > Streptophyta > Magnoliopsida > Fabales > Fabaceae > Ormosia > Ormosia emarginata. The sequence continues at coordinate 10,923,900 of JAQQTP010000074.1, forward strand.
CCCAATCCTTGGTATGAAGCGTCACAGTACACCTCGAATGGCTCATTCGGATCAAGTAGCACTAATACTGGTGAGGTGGTTAGCCATTTCTTCAACTCTTGGAAACTTTGCTCGCAGCTATCTGTCCACTCAAAAGCTTGGTTCTTCTTTGTTAGCTGAGTGAGCGGTCCAGCAATTTTGGAAAACCCTTCTATGAACCTTCTGTAATATCTGGCCAAACCCACGAAGTTACGAATCTCCGTTACTGACTTCGACCGTTCCCATTGTAGCACTGCCTCCACTTTTGATGGGTCCACTGCAATCCCTTCCTTCGAGATCACATGGCCTAAAAACTTAACCTCATCTAACCAAAACTCACACTTCGACAGCTTGGCATACAGTTCCTTCTCCTTCAGAATCTGGAGAACTATGCTGAGGTGTTCAACATGATCCTCCTGATTCTAGGAATATATCAGGATATCATCAATGAAGACGACAACAAACTTGTCCAAATAAGGACGAAAGATCCTGTTCATGTAGTCCATGAAGATAGCAGGTGCATTCGTTACACCAAACGGCATCACAAGGTATTCGTAATGACTGTATCGGGTACGAAAAGCAGTCTTGGGTACGTCCTCCGTTTTCACTCTTATCTGATGGTATCCAGATCTCAGATCGATCTTCGAAAACACCACTGCTCCTTTCAGTTGGTCCATTAAGTTGTCGATTCTTGGGAGTGGATATTTATTCTTGATCGTCAACTTATTTAACTGCCTATAGTCCTCACACAATCTTGAGGTACCGTCCTTCTTCCGAACCAACAATACTGGCGCTCCCCAGGGCGATACATTCGGTCTGACGAACTGTTTCTCCAAAAGCTCCTCTAGTTGTTTCTTAAGTTCTGTCAATTTCGTTGGTGACATCCGATAAGGTGCTATAGACACAGGACTAACTCCCGGTACAAGGTCAATAGCAAACTCTATCTCGCGCATCAGTGGTAAACCAGGTACATCTTCTGGAAAAATTTTAGGAAACTCCTTCACCACTAGAATAGTATTCAGATCAGCCTCGCTCTCGATTTTCAAAGAAGATAGTAGCATGTACCCTTGAGCTCCTTCTTTCAAGAAAGCTCGAACTTGGTTGGCCGTCAAGTATCTAGAATCCTTATCCACAAGGAAAACTATGGTTTTTCTGGAGCAATCTAGCAGAACATGGTTGGAAGACAACCAGTCCATCCCTAGGATTATATCTAGTTGTGAAAGAGGTAAACAGATCAAATTGACATAAAAGATTCGACCTTCAACAATTAGGGGACACTTCAAACAGGCTTTGGTAGTAACTACCAGTCTGTCAGTAGGGGTTGAGACAGTCAAATCAAAAGGTAGGGTAGACATTGGTAAGTCAAGTCATAGCACACAGTCATATGATATGAAAGAATGGGTTGCCCCAGAGTCATACAGTACTTTTAAAAGATTACCTTCTATGGTGCCTTCCCCTTGAATCAAGTCTTCGGATTCGGAGGCTTCAGCTCCGCTCATGGTGTAGACTCGACCTCCAGCTTGCGGTTTCTTGGCTCGAGTTGCATTGACTGAAGGTTCAGCCTTTGTCTGGTTGCAATGTCTGGGCACGTGGCCCTGTTTGCCACATCTGAAGTAGATAATTCCCTTGATAGTGCACTCCCTCGTGGGATGGTCTTTCCTATACTTTAGGCATTTAGAGGGATATGCCACATTCTGACCAGTCTGGTTCCCAGTAGAACCTCCACCAGAACTTCCACTAGTTTGTTGTTGACTTCCCGTTGGTCGGAAATAGGGCTTCTTTTGGAAGTGGTTCGAACCACTGCCTCCACCTCTTTGGAACCTTGCAGACCCAAAGTTCTTGCTCCTCGAATCTCTAGCTTGTTCCAAGGCCTCCACTTCACAGCACGTGTCCAACAGCTCTGAGAACACTTTAATTTTCAGGGTGATAACAGCCTTCTTCACCTCGTACCTCAGTCCTTCAGTGAACTTCCAGCACTTCCAAGATTCATCTATTTGATGCTGATAACGCGTTGAGAACTTCTCCAAGTTCTCAGATTTGGCCGCATATTCACTAACGGTCATGTTCTCCTGCCTCAGGTTGAGGAATTCCATCTCTTTCGCATTTCTCGCGCTTGCAAGAAAGTATTTGTCCAAGAATTTGTCCTTGAACACGTCCCATGTGATGTCACGTTCCTCGGCTTCCAGTACTTTCTGAGTTCCATTCCACCAATCTTCGGCATTGCCGACAAGCATGAAGGTTGCATAGTTCACCTTCTTGTTTTCAGTGTAATTCATGCCACGAAAAATTTTCTCCAGTTCTTTGATCCACAAACTAGCTTTGTCCAGATCGAATTCTCCTTTTAATTATGGAGGGTTGTGGCGACGAAATTCCGTCAAGTTCTGCGCATCGGCAGTCGCTTCGAGCTGTTGTGCAGCTCTCTCTTGTTGCTGAGTAGCACGTTCATTCTGTTGTGCGATGACTTCCGCCATCCTCTGTATGGCCTATATAGCAGCTGCCATATCTCCGCCTCTTGCCATCTCGCTTTCTCTTAAATCAAATTAACTGAAAAACATAAGGAAAGTCAGATGTATCCATTCAGAACACCAATCACAGAGATTCACATAGCACAAACAAGACAGACTCACACACAAGACCTAAAGAAACACAAACCGGGCTCTAATACCAACTTAATGTAACGCCCCTTTTCGAGAGGGAACGTCACATTGTCAAATAGAAGAAAAATGCAGAAAATAAAATTTTGTGAAATTAAGACCCGGTTCATTTTAGTTAAAGTTAATTTGTCTGATTCATTAGTACGTGAGTAGAAAGGCAGTATATTTTCTTTTTTTTGTTAATCAATAAAATGGAATGACGAAATGTGAATAACAATAAAGAGTAAGACAAAAGGTAAAATTTATATATGAATAACATGCATATATATATATATATATATATATATATATATATATATATATATATATATATATATATATATATAGACATCATTTGTGTTTTAGATACAAGCCTAGAATTTCTAAAAAAGCAAAACTATGACTGCCCAAAGGATCATGCATCCCCAAGATATCAGAATATACAACCCACCAAAACTAAAACATCAGGCCCCCAAAATAAAACACTGGCAGCCATCAGCAACTACCAGTAATGTCAGTCCCTCAGAGGAGGAGAGACTGTATCAAGATCCTCAGCGGTGTAACACCCTCCCTAGGGTATCACATGTCTGACTCCCGACTCATAATCTGAAAATCAATTCGTAAAAGGTTTGAGTTATGAAAATATGGGTTTCAAAATTTCTTTCTTTACTGAAACATAAACTTACTGAAATTCATAAGAATTACTGAAAATATATTTAAATTGATTAATATACAATATTGACACCAATTAATATTTCACAATTTAAAGAGAAATATAAAATTAACAGACTCTTTTTTTTTTTTAACAGTAGCAAACCCCATGACGGGTCCTACTAAATAGCACGGTATAACACTAACGATAAAACTTAACATACTCATTCCTTATCTTGTATCCAGCTTGTTGCATCAGAACTCTACTCCTTGTCTACTCAGAACACCTTTGAACTTGAGACAGCCACTCTTCAATGTTTTCATCAATCTCTGAGTATCCATCGCCCGTTATGTCTAAGACAATTCAATCCTTCTATTATTTGATTTTAACAGTACAGACACAGCAAAACAACATAACAAAGAGGTGAGATCACCTATGCTAATATCAACATGGCAGCACAGAGATAACACAAACAGCAATATCATACAGGGATATCATACCAAACTTCCAATAATATATTCAATATTAATCAACTATCATCATCCAGTCATATATCAATCCAAGTATTCAAAATAGTTGTCATAGCCAATATTCCTCAATTAATATATCATACAGATATAAGTGTTCAGATTATGCATGTACACAAGACTCGATTTCCTACTCCATGGAGCTAAACTCAGGTCGGAGAAATGATCGAAAAGACCTGCCGGTACCACGTGCCTCAGACCACGTGCTTTAATTCTCATTTCAATTTTTGCACATCTAGCATATACACAACAGTCTTTATCAGATCTTGATTAAGAATAGTTTCTCGGTCAGGATCATCAGTGTGTTGCATCGGTCTAACCTACGGGAAGAAGCGCGACCAACTACCCGTGTAAGCAACCCGCACCCCGATGCCCCCAAGGTCAATAAGTGACTTACACTATGCATATCACACCCACTCAAGAGGTATGTTTCTCCTAGGCAATCAGCCATATCCAGTCCTCATTGGACCATTCCAATGCATGTATAATGCACCAAATACCAATCACAGGTATAATACTAATCACAAGTATATCTCATAATTTCTCAGATATAGTTTATACAATACACTAATATATCAGTGCAAGTCCAACCACAAGGGTCATTCTTTTCAAATTCGTTTGTTCAATTAAATCATATGCCTCAACGTATATTTTTTTTCCAATGCATCTAAAATGCACCACTTGCCAATAACAGGCAAAACTTGTTGTTTTCACAAACAGTGTCCTTACATTGGTTTTACAGTAATCATACTGTATTTTTCAATAACAAAATCATGTTATCATGTTTTCATAGTTATACAACACTTTTACCATATTTTCACAATCGTGTAACATTTCTGTTACGTTTTCACAATCCAAAAACGTTTTTATTATATTTTCACAATACCGTAATACTTTTGTTATGTTTTTAAAAATTCCAAAACATTTTTATTACGTTTTCACAATACCGTAACACTACTGTTACGTTTGCAAAATTTTGTAACATTTCTGTTACGTTTTCAAAATACCGCAACTCTCTTACATTTGCACTTTTAAACCACGTACAAATTTTTCAACATTTTTCTCAATCGCGTAAAATCATACGTTTCTCAAATCGCATATTATTTTTTCCACTGTTTCAAAATCGCGTAACTTAAAAATCATTCTTTTAAGTTGCATAAATCATTTTCCATCATTCTCAAAATATTTAAAACACTTTCCAAATCACATAACGATTTTTCGCCCATTTTTTCACAATCACGTAAAAATAATTCATCACTTTTCAATCACGTAGTGATTTTCAATAGTAGTTCAAATTACGTAAATATTTAAACGTAATTCAGATCGCGTAGAAATATTTCAACATATTTAAAATCATTTAGAAATATTTTTCCATATCACGTAACTTAAAAATCACGTTTTTAAGATACGTAAATAATTTTTCACCACAATTTCATTCATTACGAAAATATTTCTTGACCTTTAAAAATTCTTTTTTAACTTTTCTCAAAATAATATAACTTTATACTTCATTTAATATATTTTCTTACTCACGAAAATCTTTTTCCACAATTCTTTACTCAAGAAATTCTTTTCGAAAAATAATTCACAAACTCACTTTTTCATTAAATTTTCCTAACGTACTCCACAACTTGAAAATAAGTTATTCGTTAGTAAATTCTCAAATTACCGTTATATTCTCCATTTTTCTCAAATCAATTCTCTTCAAAATAAATTAGAGTTAAAACATTTTCAACCTCTCTTTGTCTTTCATTCACAAAATTTTCTCAAGTGATAAAACACTTTGATTCCCTTTCCAAATTCCTTGTATTAAATCAATTTACGTTTCCACTTTGAAAATCACTTTGTTCATAAAAAAAAATCAAGGCACTACCAGCCTTAAAAAAAACGTGGACATGACTATTGAAACCATTAAATATTTTTTTCTTCTAAATTGATATGGTTTTACACAAACAAAACCATTAAAATTTTTTTTTCAAAACCGTGTGATTCATGGTCATAAAACTAAACCCATTTGTTCAAATTTATTTTCACTTTCTTTGCAAATTCTTTTTCACTTTCTTTACAAATCCTTAAAATCAACGTTTGTTCGTCTCATTCAAAACTCATATTTAGAAAAACACTTAGGATCTTTTTACACAAAATAAATCAATAAAAATCCTTCAAAACCATGTTCTTGTTCTCTTGAAAAAAAAACACATCCTTTGTTTATTTTCCATACTCTTCAAATTAATCTAATTTTTAATCTTTCATGAAAATCTTAAGTTATAAACACCTATGTTGAGGTGTCTTGACCGAAAATCCCATAGCCTTTAGAACCAAGAAAATTCATTTTTCTCCACTTCATAATTTTCATTAAACAAATCAATTTTCTTATTCTTGAAAAATTTCAACATGAATCTCTAATTATGGGCATCAAAACCGTAGCCCTCTCCTTGGCCATTGAAGCCAAAAATTGGTTTCCTTTCCATCATCAAATCATGGCATACATATACATACACATCATATATATACATATATATCAAAAGCATGCCATATTATCATCATGCATAGTATAAGCATACCATTAAAATCATAAATTCATGCAAAGCATATTAAGCATAGGCAATTAATCAAAGCTCATAAACACACATAAATTATTACATGACCATGGATATGAATCCTCACATGGATTCAACATCCATCAAATATAAGACCATCTCTCACCACCATGCTTGGTTGGTGAGATGGATCTCCCTCTTACCTCTTGAAGATCCTTAAAAACTCTTTGTTTTGCTTCTTTGTCCAAGTCCTTCACCACCATGGGCTTCTCAAATACAAAACAATATACATAAAAATTAGTATACTAAGCTTGATTAAGAAAACCATAGATCAAACATGGTTTAGATCATGAAAAAGAGAGAAGAAATGAAGTTTCCTTACACTTCACCATAAATACCTCATAACTTTGATCTTGAAGAAAGTCCATGAAGATAATGATTTAGAGGAAGTCTCCAACATGAAAGTTGTTTAGAATATCATGTAGATTCAAGATCTATGGTTGGATGAAATTAAAAGAGATTGGAGAGTGGTTTTAGGGGTCTTGACCGAATGGTATCTCTTGAACAACAAAGATGGAATTTTTGATTTTTGTGAGAGAAAAGCTTCTTAGATTTGGTTAAGACAAAGGATGAAGTGAAAACACTTAGTTTTCCTTCCACCAATTTCATGGATCTTCATGGAAAATTCCTAAAAAAATTACAAACAAATGTTAAAATCAATAACAAGTGTAGAAATAGGTAAACCATGGTTCAATCATGGCTTAGAAAATCAAAACTAGAAGATTAGAAGAAGAAATATGAAATTTACCATTTTTGGTAGAATCTTGAAGCTTGGATTTTGAAGTACTAGATGTTGGATTTTGAAGAAACCTTCAACATAAAAGTTGTTTAGAATAAGGTAAGGATTCAAAAAACTAGGTTGGATGAAATTAAAGAGTGATGGAAGCCACATCAATGGTGCTTGGCCATGAGCTTGCTAGAAGGAGAAGGAGAGAAAATTTTCTAAGAGCTTTGCTTGAAGGAAAGTTTCAAGAATGATGAAGTATGATCAATAATGACCAAAAGGTGACCAATATGGTCTTCAAATGTCACTTTTGTCTCTAAATGCAGCCCAAAACCGTAGCCCCCTCCATGCTTCTTCAAAGAGTTCAATAATGATGCAACATTGATCAAGACATCTAACAATGACATAGCGTCAATTAATGCATTGAAACTTTTCCTTTAGTTCAAAAAACATGCAAAAACCGTCCCGCCCTTCATCCTTGCTTCTTCAAAGTTGTCATCTTTTCAAGCCATTATTTGAAGCATTCTAAGCCATTGATTAATTCAATGGTTAGGATTTAGGTAGACTTTAGGTAGGTTAGAAGACTTAATCTAGGCCATTAGATATTTCTCCTTTAAATTTTAGCCATTGGATGTGTCTCCAAAATTAAGGGTCAAGATTACTCCTTCTAACTTTTAATCTAAGGGTCATAATTAGTCTTTGTCACTTTTTAAGACTAAATCTTCACCATTGATTAAATTAACATCCAATAGTCATAAATGGTCCTTGTTACTTTACAAGACCAAATCTCAACCTTTGATCAATTCTAAATCCAATGGTTGTAAATGGTCATAGCCACTTTATATGACTAAATCTACATCGTTGATTAAATCTATGGTTGATATTGAAGCCTTCCTTATTAAGCTTGTCTAGATTAAATCTCCACTATTGATTAGATCAATGGTTAACATCCAATGCTTCTTCATTAAGTTTATTTCTCAACCGTTGATTAAATCAAAATCAAGTCTTTATCGTTGATTAAATCGGTGGTTGATATTAAAGTCTTCCATCTTAGACTTGTTTCCAATTGGTCCATCAAAATTGTCACAATCACTAATATTGACTTAGTAATATAATTTCTATTTTTATATGCTAAAACCCCACAAAATTATATTTACTGTATTTTTTTATCATCCGATAAATTAAATACAGTACAAAACACAGCACAAGAAAATTTTAAAAACTGTTTCCGGATTCAGGTTTAGTAAGATCCCCTGTCTCCGTCTAAACAGTACAAATTTTTCTATGCGTAGAAAAATTTTTGCTTTGTGGGACCCACCTGGGCCCACGTATGGCCACCTGGGCCCACATAGGACCACCTAGGCCCACATACAATAAAAAAATTCATAATCATCCACAAAAATCACAAATATTAGAAAACACACAAATATCAAATCAGATTACGTAAAATAATTACCTAACGGTAAAAATTAAATTACGTAAAATTTTCCCTGGCCCGAAAATTTTTATTTTCTTGACACAGAGTAAATCACTCAAAACGATTAAATACGCTGACGGAATAATCAAAATAATTTTACAGTGCATAGAAATTACTAAATAGTAAAATTCTGTTAACTGTCAAAATTACTGTTTAAGAGATACGGAAATTTGGGGTATTACAATACTCCCCCTCTTTACAGAAATTTCATCCTCGAAATTTCATGACCATGATTTCACACCCTCGGAATAAATAATGACATTATTCCTTTATCTTTTCTTCAGTTCCCATGTAGTTTCACCTCTTACGTTATTCCAAACAATTCTAAACCATTGAAAGTTCTTTATCTCTTGTTCACTTCTCTTGATCAAACAAATATCTTAATAAATTTTTTTTTCTACGTTTTTCCATTACCGTCTTAACTTTTCCCATAGACAGAATTCTTCAATTTTTTTGAAGAATCCACCATGCTTCCACTGCGCCACTTTGATACTCTGACCTGGATATAAATAGGAATATTCTCTCTTGCAAGATACTCTTTGAATTGCAGTAGATGAAAGAAAACATCATGGAAAAAAACAAAACAAATCAAATATGTTATCAAACATATCCAGCAAAGAATTGGATGTAACTCAATCTTCAAGAATGAATTCTCTGATACCAACTAATGTAATGTATTACTTAAAATTTTCTTATCCTCATATCACTTTATTCTCCAGCTTTAGCTCTTACCAGGAAACGTCTCACTAACCGAGTTCTCCTTTCAACCGCATTTTATACCAGATACTATGACATGGATTTTAAATAGGAATATCCTTTCTTGCAAAATATTCTTTCTTGCAAATGCAATATATGAAAGAACATTATAGAGGTTTAGGAAGAAAAGGTAGCGAAATGATCTAATATGTTACCAAACATATTCAACAAGAATTTGATTTTGCCTGATTTTCAGGAATGAGTTTTTCTGAAATACTAACACTGTATTGAGACAATCTCATAGGATATGGTTGGAAAATAACCAATCCATTTTCAAAGATCACGTCTGTTTATGAAACAGATCAAACTAACACAAAATTTTAAACGACAGATCAAACTAACACAAAGATTTGATCCATAACAATGATTTGAATAACTTGAGTAGCTCGATCGACTAAGAATAGAAACAGAATTAAACAAATCAAAGGATAACGAATAACTCTAACATATAATTGATCTACTCAATCATATGCCATAAGGAATAGGTTACTCACAGAAATATTCAGTATGGTTTATAGGATTAGCTCCAATGACAATCTCCATTGTTTAAATCTTCCGCTCCGAACACTTCCTACTACTTGAGATTTTACTAACAGAAAACTTTGTTTTCATTGGAACTCTATTTTCAAAGATTGTGTTCCAAACTTCCCGCACTTAAAAAAAATTATTTCCTTAACGTACAATCTTTCGTTAAGTGCCCCTTTCCATACTTCTTAAATTTCGGTGCAGATGTCACAGTCAAACTAAACCTGTCATTACTTGTACTTTCTCCACAAGATTGTTGTTGTTGTTGACTTCTTGGAGATTGCAAGTACGTTTTCTATTAGAATCGCTTGACCTTATGATTTCCTTTTTTTTTCGTAACCAATATAGTCCAACGTTACAGGGTCTCTCATCCTGAGATTGATTTAACTCCAACAAAATCTTAGCTTAAGAAATCAATTCTTGTTGCGGAACAATCTTCTGAGTTTGCTGTATAATTGCTTCAGTCACTGTTTGTATTACTTCCAAAGTTGCAGTCATATCACCGCCATTATGTCTCGCTTCCACACGTGTACGTCTATCACGAGTCATTTCTTTTCTTCAAAGATGGACGAATCAAAATAAAATGGAAACCAGATGTAACCATTTCAAATAAACGTTTGTTTTCTTGACGTACATTCCTTCATTAAGTACCTTCTTTCACATCATTTACTGTCTTTGGTTTCCTCAATGGTTGTAAATACATCTTCCGTTGAAATCAATCACTTTCCAAATATCCTTAAAAATATCGGGTTCCAAAATTACGTAGTCTTATATTCTAAGACTGATTTTCTTCCATTAGACCCTGAACCTCAACTTTCATTTCTTCCCTATTGAACAGCGGTCCTTTGTTCCTACAGTCATCCTTCCACGTTGCTCCCGTTGCTCTCATGTAATCAAGCAATGCATTACTAGTAACATGTTCCACTTCCACATACGTACAACTATCCTGAGCCATTTCCTTTTTTTTTTTCTCGAGGCGTGCGGATCGAAATACAATGGATCTGATATCCATTATAAACAACATTGTTTCCTTTCGAAAATCAATAACACAGAGAACACAACACAAGCAAAACAGACCTAACCACAAACCCCAAAAGACTCAAACCGTGCTCTGATACCAACTAATGTAACACCCTCCCTAGGGTATCACATGTCTGACTCCCGACTCATAATATGAAAATCAATTCGTAAAAGGTTTGAGTTATGAAAATATGGGTTTCAAAATTTCTTTCTTTACTGAAACATAAACTTACTAAAATTCATAAGTATTACTGAAAATATATTTAAATTGATTAATATACAATATTGACACCAATTAATATTTCACAATTTAAAGAGAAATATAAAATTCACAGACTCTTTTTTTTTTAACAGTAGCAAACCCCATGACGGGTCCCACTAAATAACACGGTATAACACTAACGATAAAACTTAACATACTCATTCCTTATCTTGTATCCAGCTTGTTGCATCAGAACTCTACTCCTTGTCTACTCATAATACCTTTGAACTTGAGATAGCCACTCTTCAATGTTTTCATCAATCTCTGAGTATCCATCGCCCGTTATGTCTAAGACAACTCGATCCTTCTATTATTTGATTTTAACAAGTCTGACACAAAGAAACAACATAACAAAGAGGTGAGATCATGTACGCCAATACCAACATAGCAAAGACACGAGAGATAACACAAACAAGCAATATCATACAGGGATATCATACCAAACTTCCAATAATATATTCAATATTAATCAACTATCATCATCCAGTCATATATCAATCCAAGTATTCAAAATAGTTGTCATAGCCAATATTCCTCAATTAATATATCATATAGATATAAGTGTTCAGATTATGCATGTACACAAGACTCGATTTCCTACTCCATGGAGCTAAACTCAGGTCGGAGAAATGATCGAAAAGACCTGCCGGTACCACGTGCCTCAGACCACGTGCTTTAATTCTCATTTCAATTTTTGCACATCTAGCACATACACGACAGTCTTTACCAGATCTTGATTAAGAATAATGTCTCGGTCAGGATCATCGGTGTGTTGCATCGGTCTAACCTACGGGAAGAAGTGCGACCAACTACCCGTGTAAGCAACCTGCACCCCGATGCCCCCAAGGTCAATAAGTGACTTACACTACATATATCGCACCCACTCAAGAGGTGTGTTTCTCCTAGGCAATCAGCCATATCCAGTCCTCATCGGACCATTCCAATGCATGTATAATGCACCAAATACCAATCACAGGTATAATACCAATCACAAGTATATCTCATAATTTCTCAGATATAGTTTATACAATGCACTAATATATCAATGCAAGTCTAACCACAAGGGTCATTCTTTTCAAATTCGTTTATTCAATTAAATCATATGCCTCAACATATATATTTTTTTCTAATGCATCTAAAATGCCCCACTTGCCAATAACAAGCAAAACTCGTTGTTTTCACAAACAGTGTCCTTACATTGGTTTTACAGTAATCATACTGTATTTTTCAATAACAAAATCATGTTATCATGTTTTCATAGTTATACAACATTTTTACCGTATTTTCACAATCGTGTAACATTTCTGTTACGTTTTCACAATCCAAAAACGTTTTTGTTATATTTTCACAATACCGTAATACTTTTGTTACGTTTTTAAAAATTTCAAAACATTTTTATTACGTTTTCACAATACCGTAACACTACTGTTACGTTTACAAAATTTCGTAACATTAAAATTCACATTTTCAAAATATCGCATTTTCCATCATTTTCAAAACATTTGCAATTTTAAACCACGTACAATTTTTTCAACATTTTTCTCAATCGCGTAAAATCATACGTTTCTCAAATCGCATAGTATTTTTTCCACTGTTTCAAAATCGCGTAACTTAAAATCATTCTTTTAAGTTGCATAAATCATTTTCCATCATTCTCAAAATATTTAAAACACTTTCCAAATCACATAACGTAAAAATAATTCATCACTTTTCAATCACGTAGTGATTTTCAATAGTAGTTCACATTACGTAAAATATTTAAACGTAATTCAAATCGCGTAGAAATATTTCAACATATTTAAAATCATGTAGAAATATTTTTCCATATCACGTAACTTAAAAATCACATTTTTAAGATACGTAAATAATTTTTCACCACAATTTCATTACAGAAAATATTTCTTGACCTTTAAAAATTTCTTTTTAACTTTTCTCAAAATAATATAACTTTATACTTCATTTAATATATTTTCTTACTCACGAAAATCTTTTTCCACAATTCTTTACTCAAGAAATTCTTTTCGGAAAATAATTCACAAACTCACTTTTTCATTAAATTTTCCTAACGTACTCCAAAACTTGAAAATAAGTTATACGTTAGTAAATTCTCAAATCACCATTATATTCTCCATTTTTCTCAAATCAATTCTCTTCAAAATAAATTAGAGTTAAAACATTTTCAACCTCTCTTTGTCTTTCGTTTACAAAATTTTCTCAAGTGATAAAACACTCTGATTCCCTTTCCAAATTCCTTGTATTAAATCAATTTACGTTTCCACTTTGAAAATCACTTTGTTCATAAAAAAAATCAAGGCACTACCAGCCTTTAAAAAAAACGTGGACATGACTATTGAAACCATTAAATATTTTTCCTTCTAAATTGATATGGTTTTACACAAACAAAACCATTAAAATTTTGTTTTCAAAACCGTGTGATTCATGGTCATAAAACCAAACCCATTTGTTCAAATTTATTTTCACTTTCTTTGCAAATTCTTTTTCACTTTCTTTACAAATCCCTAAAATCAACGTTTGCCCGTTTCATTCAAAACTCATATTTAGAAAAACACTTAGGATCTTTTTACACAAAATAAAATAATAAAAATCCTTCAAAACCATGTTCTTGTTCTCTTGAAAAAAAACATATCCTTTGTTTATTTTCCATACTCTTCAAATCAATCTAATTTTTAATCTTTCATGAAAATCTTAAGTTATAAACACCTTTGTTGAGGTGTCTTGACCGAAAATCCCATAGCCTTTAGAACCAAGAAAATTCATTTTTCTCCACTTCATAATTTTCATTAAACAAATCAATTTCCTTGTTCTTGAAAAATTTCAACATGAATCTCTAATTTTGGGCATCAAAGCCATAGCCTTCTCCTTGGCCATTGAAGCCAAAAATTGGTTTCCTTTCCATCATCAAATCATGGCATATACATACATACACATATATATATATATATATATATCAAAAGCATGCCATATTATCATCATGCATAGTATAAGCATACCATTAAAATCATAAATTCATGCAAAGCATATTAAGCATAGGCAATTAATCAAAGCTCATAAACACACATAAATTATTACATGACCATGGATATGAATCCTCACATGGATTCAACATCCATCAAATATAAGACCATCTCTCACCACCATGCTTGGTTGGTGAGATGGATCTCCCTCTTACCTCTTGAAGATCCTCAAAACCTCTTTGTTTTGCTTCTTTTTCCAAGTCCTTCACCACCAAGGGCTTCTCAAATACAAAACAAAATACATAAAATTTAGTATACTAAGCTTGATTAAGAAAACCATGGATCAAACATGGTTTAGATCATGAAAAAGAGAGAAGAAATGAAGTTTCCTTACACTTCACCATAAATACCTCATAACTTTGATCTTGAAGAAAGTCCATGAAGATGAATGATTTAGAAGAAGTCTCCAACATGAAAGTTGTTTAGAATATCATGTAGATTCAAGATCTATGGTTGGATGAAATTAAAAGAGATTGGAGAGTGGTTTTAGGGGTCTTGACTGAATGGTATCTCTTGAACAACAAAGATGGAATTTTTGATTTTTGTGAGAGAAAAGCTTCTTAGATTTGGTTAAGACAAAGGATGAAGTGAAAACACTTAGTTTTCCTTCCACCAATTTCATGGATCTCCATGGAAAATTCCTAAAAAAAATACAAACAAATGTTAAAATCAATAACAAGTGTAGAAATAGGTAAACCATGGTTCAATCATGGCTTAGAAAATCAAAACTAGAAGATTAGAAGAAGAAATATGAAATTTACCATTTTTGGTAGAATCTTGAAGCTTGGATTTTGAAGTACTAGATGTTGGATTTTGAAGAAACCTTCAACATGAAAGTTGTTTAGAATAAGGTAAGGATTCAAGAAACTAGGTTGGATGAAATTAAAGAGTGATGGAAGCCACATCAATGGTGCTTGGCCGTGAGCTTGCTAGAAGGAGAAGGAGAGAAAATTTTCTAAGAGCTTTGCTTGAAGGAAAGTTTCAAGAATGATGAAGTATGGTCAATAATGACCAAAGGTGACCAATATGGTCTTCAAATGTCACTTTTGTCTCTAAATGCAGCCCAAAACCGTAGCCCCCCTCCATGCTTCTTCAAAGAGTTCAATAATGATGCAACATTGATCAAGACATCTAACAATGACATAAAGCATCAATTAATGCATTGAAACTTTTCCTTTAGTTCCAAAAACATGCAAAAACCGTCCCCCCCTTCATCCTTGCTTCTTCAAAGTTGTCATCTTTTCAAGCCATTATTTGAAGCATTCTAAGCCATTGATTAATTCAATGGTTAGGATTTAGGTAGACTTTAGGTAGGTTAGAAGACTTAATCTAGGCCATTGGATATTTCTCCTTTAAATTTTAGCCATTGGATGTGTCTCCAAAATTAAGGGTCAAGATTACTCCTTCTAACTTTTAATCCGAGGGTCATAATTAGTCTTTGTCACTTTTTAAGACAAAATCTTCACCATTGATTAAATTAATATCCAATGGTCATAAATGGTCCTTGTTACTTTACAAGACCAAATCTCAACCTTTGATCAATTCTAAATCCAATGGTTGTAAATGGTCATAGCCACTTTATATGACTAAATCTACACCGTTGATTAAATCTACGGTTGATATTGAAGCCTTCCTTATTAAGCTTGTCTTGATTAAATCTCCACCATTGATTAGATCAATGGTTAACATCCAATGCTTCTTCATTAAGTTTATTTCTCAACCGTTGATTAAATCAAGATCAAGTCTTTACCGTTGATTAAATCGGTGGTTGATATTAAATGTTACCCAAGTGGCTTCAGTACTCAAGAGGGGGGGTGAATTGAGTATTTAAAATTTTTTCGCAAAAGCCTTAAACAAATAAACTATGCTGAATTTAAATAATAAAAGGCGTGAATAAGATGAAGATAAGAAGAACAACTAATAATTAAATTACAAGAATAAATAAAGTGCATAAAGATAAAAGATTAAGGGTAGAAAAGCGAGCACGATATTTATCTGGTTCGACCACCAACCACTTGTGGCCTACGTCCAGTCCCAGAAACACGGTTCGAGATTTTTCACTATTCAATACAAGCTTAAAAACAGTGCTTGCAACCTTTACACAATAGAGCACTTTTCACACACGGGGAAACTCTACCCTTGTGCTAAAGCCTCACTGCAGTGAGGATACCTCACCCTTACACAAACCTTAGAGGATACCTCACCCCTTTGAAGGATACCTCACCTTCTTTACAACAAGGGATACCTCACCTTTTTACCGAGGGATACCTCACCCTCACAATACAAGATATATCGAGAAATAGATGAAGAAGAGAAACTCTCACTCGAGCAAATATTACAACTTGAAGCACTATGGAGCTCTCTAAGGATATCTCAAGATTTTGGCGAAAAGAGTACGTAAAATAAGAGAAAATAGTGAATCACGTTTTTGACACAAGCAAAAATAATTCAAGTGGTTAGGCAACCTTTAGAAGAGACCCAAGGTCTCTATTTATAGAGCATTTGAGAAAAGAGCCGTTTAAACAATTAATATCCATTTAAATTTGAATTATAGCCGTTTCTTTCTATTTCGAGAAATCTGTGGTATTCGAATACCATCGGGGGTATTCGAATATCTTGTATTCGAATACCATCGAGAGGTATTCGAATACCTCGATTAAAAAGCCTTGTAAAAACGTGATACTAGGATGTTATTCGAATACCTTTAAATGGTATTCGAATACCCTCTGTTGAAAAAGGCTTTTAACACTTTTAAATGCTTTCAAAACCATGATTTGGATTTGTGATATTTAATTTAAAACAATTTTGAAAATATTTCTTTGTGTCCAAAATCAATGAGATATCCAATGAGTCTCCTTACAAAGACCTTAAGTCCTAAAGCTAATCTTGAAAACCTTGGACTTGATCTTCTTATCATCTTAATGTTTGTTATCATCAAAAACATTGTCCATGTCACTAGCCAATTACATTCTCCCCTTTTTGATGATGACAAACTAACATTTGAGAAAAGCATTAGTTCATATAAATTGAAATTCACAAAGTTAGTTTAGAGATACTTACTCCCCCTCTTTTCATAAGAGGTGATTTATATCGAGAGATGCACAATGTAGCCTCCCCTTACTTTTGGAATCCAATTTCTATTTTTGTTTTGACTTTTTTTTTTCTTGACTTTTCTCAAACAAAGACATTTAAACTTGTTCTCCCCTTTTGTACATTTGATACCATTCTCCCCTTTTGTCATGATCAAAAGATGGGGCAAGTATTTTTCTCTCCCGTTTTATCATATTAAACAATATATGCATGTCCTCAAGTTGAATGATTTTTTTCCATTTAAATTTATGCTTGAGGTAGTGTTCTCCCTACAACAAAATTCAGAGTGCTTTCATTGGTATCCATTAATGTTGGATCCATAGGGGTTAGTCAAACTCATAAGCCAATAAGCATTTAAAACAATGAGGCAAAAGCAAAGAAATGATTCTCAAGGGCAAAAATATATTTATCGATTAATTTGGCCAAGAAATCACTTGTTTGATATCATTTGTTATCATTTGTTATTACTTGTTATTATGTTCATACCACTTTGATATCACTTGTTGTCAAAATGTAAAGCATTTACCACTTGTTTGATATCATTTGTCAAGATGTTCTAAGCATTTACCACTTGTTAACAAATTCTTATAAATCTGACATATGTCAATAAAAACATAGATATTAAATATTTCATAGACCACTTATTGCACTTGTTCGTATATCAAAACAATAGCCAATTACATTGAGCATATTTTAGAAAAAAAATAAAAGGGCAAGAACAAGCCAAGAAATATGCATTTAAGAACATCATGTGATTTTCATATAAGGCATAAATGAAGGCTTGATGAAATAAGATTAAAAGCATGTTATTTGCATTGCATATGCAAGAAAAAAAAGAATAGAAGCATAAACGAAATAGAGAGGAAGATGAAAAACTTGCTTTCAGCCATGTGGTATTCGAATACCTCTTGCTGTATTCGAATACCCATCACATTTTATAAACTCCAAAAGGAGCAAGTATTCAAATGCCTTGTAAGGTATTCGAATACTCCAGATAGCATGTAACAAGTACTGATGAAGATTTTTCAGGTTATTCGAATACACATTTGGGTATTCGAATGCCCCAACTAATAAAACCACAAGAACTCTGTACTGATGTATGGTATTCGAATACCATGGGAGGGTATTCGAATAGACCTATCAGAAAAACATGGATTTTCACGTACAGATGCAATGGTATTCGAATACCACAGGGAGGTATTCGAATAACGTAAACATAAAAACATATAATTTACGTCTAGAAGGTATATTTGAGATATGAAAACTTACCTTTTGATGGAAATACAAAGAAAATACCGTAAGAGAGCTTGCCTTATTATTTGCCATTATTTTCTTATCTGTTCCAATGATTAAGAGCTTATTTCATAGTTGCAACTTCAAGCTTCATGAAAAGAAGGAAGAGAGCTTGAAGTTATTTCCGGTCTTGTGCTCGCAATAGCCACTTTCAAAAATGCCGAAGTCAGTTCTAGGCTTTCAAGCACACCTGCAACACAATTTAATTTTTTGTTTTTGGTACCCAAATTTTCTTGGGTCCTTGAGTGTCAGTTTTGGGCAATGTACCCTTTGGAACCCAAACCATTTTTGTCCCAATTTTTGTGTTAACATTCTTTCTTGCATTGCATGTTGAAGCACTGTGACCCTTCTTCCCACAATAGAAACATTTAATAAATGGGCTACATGAAATGCTAGAATTAACAAAGAAATTTTTATAGGATTTGTGTTGATTATTCGGGTTATATCCTATTCCAGCCTTTTGAAAAACAACCCTTTGTTTTCCTAATAAAATATTTAAATTATCTCTTCCACATGTGAATTTGGCAAGGGTGTTCTTTAAATCTTCAATTTCATTTTCAAGCAAATGACATGAAGAACAAGGTAAACAAGTAGAAGCATGTGAGGAATGAGATGAGCATGCATCAATAATTCCCAAAGTTTCATTTTCAATTTTTAATTCTTCAATCTCTTTATTTAAAATTAGAATTTGATTTTCCAAAGAAGAGATAGTTTTCTTAGATGAAGAAATTAATTTAGTGAGCCTTATTGATTCGTCATGCAATTCTTCAAAGGCATCTTGTAATATATCATAAGAAGGAGATAAGTCAGAATTTACCTCGTTGTCGCTTTCTTCTTCTTTTTCTTCTCCTTTGGCCATGAGACAAAGTTGAGCTTCTTCGCTATTTGAGCTATCAGTGGAGTCCATGTCGTTGTCATCCCATGCTATGTAGGCTCTTCTTTCTTTCTTTTCCCTTGAGTGTCTTTTCTCATACTTCTCCACTTTCCTTTGATAGATTGGGCACTCCATTTTTATGTGTCCCAATTCTCCACATTCGTAGCATTTTGGAGGAGTGGAGGATCCTTCTCCTTTGTGATATGCCTTCTTTTGAGAAAGGGGTGGTCTTCTTTGAAACCCCTTTTTCTTTAGAAATCTTCCGAATTTTTTCGCAAGGAGACTAAGATTCTCCTCACTTAGTTCAAAATTTTCAGCATCCTCATCATCATCTTCAAGTATGGAAGAAGTGGCTTTGAGTGCAATTCCCTTCTTCTTATCATGCTCTTCACTTTGATTGAGCCTATTTAGTTCCAGCTCATGTTCTTGAAGCTTTCCGAATAGGGTGGCTAGAGACATTGTTGATAAGTCTCTTGATTCCGCAATAGCCGTTACTTTGGGTTGCCAAATCCTGCTAAGACATCTCAACACTTTGTTAATCAAATCTTCGTTAGTAAAATTCTTTCCTAATGATGCAAGATGATTAACAATGTGGGTGAACCTCTTTTGCATTTCTTGAATGCTTTCTCCTTGGTTCATAGTAAATAATTCATATTCACGAGTTAGAGAATTGATTCTCGACCTCTTAACTTCACTAGTACCCTCATGGGTAACTTGTAAAGTGTCCCACATTTCTTTAGCAGTTTTGCAATTTGAAATTCTAAAAAATTCATCATGCCCCAAGGCTGAGGTAATGATGTTTTTGGCTACTAAGTTATTTTGAACTTTTCTTTTATCATCTTTAGACCAATCACTTCTAGGTGTCTCGGTTTTTACACCATTGACAACGCGTGTAGGTATAAATGTGCCATTTTCGACAGCATCCCACACATCTAGATCAATAGCCTCTATAAAGATTTTCATTCTTTCCTTCCAATATGCATAACCATCCCCATTGAAAAAGGGTGGTCGATTTATGGAAGTTGCTTCTAATAAAACATTTGATGAAGTCATGTACTCTTGAAGCGGCTAAGCTCTTTATACAAGAGTCTAGCTCTGATACCACTTGTTACCCAAGTGGCTTCAGTACTCAAGAGGGGGGGTGAATTGAGTATTTAAAATTTTTTCGCAAAAGCCTTAAACAAATAAACTATGCTGAATTTAAATAATAAAAGGCGTGAATAAGATGAAGATAAGAAGAACAACTAATAATTAAATTACAAGAATAAATAAAGTGCATAAAGATAAAAGATTAAGGGTAGAAAAGCAGGCACGATATTTATCCTGGTTCGACCACCAACCACTTGTGGCCTACGTCCAGTCCCCGAAACACAGTTCGAGATTTTTCACTATTCAATACAAGCTTAAAAACAGGTGCTTGCAACCTTTACACAATAGAGCACTTTTCACACACAGGAAACTCTACCCTTGTGCTAAAGCCTCACCATAGGATACCTCACCCTTACACAAACCTTAGAGGGATACCTCACCCCTTTGAAGGATACCTCACCTTCTTTACAACAAGGGATACCTCACCCTTTTACCGAGGGATACCTCACCCTCACAATACAAGTATATCGAGAAATAGATGAAGAAGAGAAACTCTCACTCGAGCAAATATTACAACTTGAAGCACTATGGAGCTCTCTAAGGATATCTCAAGATTTTGGCGAAAAGAGTACAGAAAATAAGAGAAAATAGTGAATCACGTTTTTGACACAAGCAAAAATAATTCAAGTGGTTGGGCAACCTTTAGAAGAGACCCAAGGTCTCTATTTATAGAGCATTTGAGAAAAAGAGTCGTTTAAACAATTAATATCCATTTAAATTTGAATTATAGCCGTTTCTTTCTATTTCAGAAATCTGTGGTATTCGAATACCATCGGGGGTATTCGAATACCGTATTCGAATACCATCAGAGGTATTCGAATACCTCTGATTAAAAAGCCTTGTAAAAACGTGATACTAGGATGTTATTCGAATACCTTTAAATGGTATTCGAATACCTCTGTTAAAAAAAGGCTTTTAACACTTTTAAATGCTTTCAAAACCATGATTTGGATTTGTGATATTTAATTTAAAACAATTTTGAAAATATTTCTTTGTGTCCAAAATCAATGAGATATCCAATGAGTCTCCTTACAAAGACCTTAAGTCCTAAAGCTAATCTTGAAAACCTTGGACTTGATCTTCTTATCATCTTAATGTTTGTTATCATCAAAAACATTGTCCATGTCAGCTAGCCAATTACATTAAAGTCTTCCATCTTAGACTTGTTTCCAATTGATCCATCAAAATTGTCATAATCACTAATATTGACTTAGTAATATAATTTCTATTTTTATATGCTACAACCCCACAAAATTATATTTACTGTATTTTTTTATCATCCGATAAATTAAATACAGTACAAAACACAGCACAAGAAAATTTAAAAAACTGTTTCCGGATTCAGGTTTAGTAAGATCCCCTGTCTCCGTCTAAACAGTACAATTTTTTCTATGTGTAGAAAAATTTTTGCTTTGTGGGATCTACCTGGGCCCACATAGGACCACCTGGGCTCACATACAGTAAAAAAATTCATAATCATCCACAAAAATCACAAATATTAGAAAACACACAAATATCAAATCAGATTTCATAAAATAATTACCTAACGGTAAAAATTAAATTACGTAAAATTTTCCCCGGCCCGAAAATTTTTATTTTCTTGACACAGAGTAAATCACTCAAAACGATTAAATACGCTGACGGAATAATCAAAATAATTTTACAGTGCACAGAAATTACTAAATAGTAAAATTCTGTTAACTGTCAAAATTACTGTTTAAGAGATACGAAAATTTAGGGTGTTACAAGTGGGGTCCTCCTCAACCGAGGAAACCTCCATAGGAACCACAGAGCCACGAGCAGGAGCCCGAGTAGTGGAATCAAAAGAGTCCTCCTACGGGATGTAGTAGCGGTCACCCCACATCTCCCGGATGGGTAGATAAAACTCCAAGCGTAGGCTAATGTAGCATGTAAAGATCGGCATCTCATAATGTCTCCAGGCTAAAAAAATCGACACATCCCCCAAGTAGACACAGCGATCGGAACTCAAGTTAATATGCCAACACTCTGGTCCCCTAAGGAAGGTCAGACGCACATCACCCAGGAATCTGCGCATACGTGCCTCCATGTTCCACAGTAGGTGCTAATCTCGATCAGGCCAGAAGCCGGGGAAATCAGGAGCTTCAGCCTCCTTGCCGTCGTCTTCGATAGATGCAATATACGCACAGGCAGCAAATAACAGAAATACAGGGAAGAGGTAAGACATCCTACCATCATTACCAATTATAGCAGCCAGAAACCAATACCCATATAACATTCCAAAATAATAATAATAATAATAGTAATAGGCAGTAAATACATCAGTAAACAGGTAAACAGTTCCAGGCAGTCAGTCGTCATAATAATAAATAAACAGTTCAAATCCATATAAAGCAGTAACTATCATATAGTGTAACATCTCATGATGCATATGCACACTGTACACAATTTCCTACTCCATGGAGCTAGACTCAAATAGTCGGAGAAAAAGATTAAGAGACACGTCTGCAACTCGGCTACTGAGGCCAAAGTGCTATAACTCAACAGTTTTCCACGTGCACATTCAGGCATTGTACAGACAGTCTTCGCTAGATCACGATATAGGACAGTATCTCAATCCGGATCGTTGGTGCGTTTGCATCGGTTTCCCCACGGACAGGAGAGCTACCAACTGCCCATTGCGAGGTACCCACACCCCGACGCCCCCAAGGTCGTAACATGACCTACACTAGTCTACTCGCACCCGCGCTAAGTGTGTTCAATCTCCTAGGCAAATTGGCCTTACAACAGTCCACAGGACATTCACAATGCATAAGACTCTATGCATGAACATGCATGGTCATCATCACATACTATTCCATAATATGCCACAATTGGCCAAAATAAGCATCAACATATCATTGGTCACTCACATGGATCCACAATATCATAATATTGAAATCAAATAAGGTAATACATTTTTAAGGTCCATTATGAATTCTTATTTAAGATTTGCCTCTCTTACAAGATCCGTCACTAAATGAGTTTCCATAATTAATTTCAATTTTCTAATACAATTTATTCTCATACACTTAGAAGGTCATTCTAAGGTCACAAAGTCTCACACTCTCTTGTTCTTGCTCTTGTAGAATTATTTAAAGTTTTATGACAAGTTTCATTCATGGTTCTTTAAAATTTATGAATCTCTAATTGTATCTAATTCTTCCAAATTTGCTAATTTCCTAACCTATTACCTATGTTTTGATCCTTTAATTATCTAAGTTCCAAGGTTACCTAAAATTGCATGATTAAGCCCCAAAAAGCCCTAGAGGCCGTGGCCTCCCTAGGGGATTCAATTACCAATTTTTCCATTCCATTGATTTTATATTACACACTTGATTAATTAAGTCATTCACTTATTAAAATTTGTTCACAAAGATCCCATCTTCTTAGCCCTAAAACCGTGGCCACCCAAGGGAAATCCCATATCAATTTTTTTTTCCATTTCATGTCATCCAATCCATTCCAATATACAAATACACATCAACAATCAATCCAACAACATAAACTAATTTCAAACAACATGTAAACATACTAGTCATGTAATCAAAGAATAACCCTCATTAGGGTTTTCTCAAAATCAACCACAAACAAGGTTCCTAGATGGTAATAGAGGTTGAGGAGGAGTGTCTTCCTCTTACCAAAGTGAAGAAATCAAGAGAAGCCTCCAAGAAATCCTTGCAAATATCGGATTGGGTGCCACCAAAACCCTAGAAATTTCAACTT
Organism: Ormosia emarginata; assembly: GCA_029884605.1. Classification (NCBI taxonomy): domain Eukaryota; kingdom Viridiplantae; phylum Streptophyta; class Magnoliopsida; order Fabales; family Fabaceae; genus Ormosia; species Ormosia emarginata. The sequence goes on from JAQQTP010000074.1 coordinate 10,948,279, forward strand.
GGTTAAAATAGCACAAAGGCTTGAGAAATGAAATGTAGATGGTCAAAAAGAGGACCTTGAAAATGAAAATGAAGAGAGGGAGTGAAGAGTCGAGAAACTTACCCAAATACCCTAAGCTTGAAGCTTGAAGAAGATGGTGAAAATGGTGGATTTTCAAAATGCCACAAGCAAGAAAAGTGTTTAGGAGATGGAGAGGATTAAGAAAATCGTGTTGGTTGAAGATTTTGTGATGGATGAGGGGGGAAGAGGAGCTGATGTCGTGGTGCTCCTAGAGAGAAGGAGGATAAATGTAAAATGAAGAAGATGAGTGGGAGTAGAGAGAGAAAGTGCTTTAGGTTAATTTGAAATAATGTGATGGAATTAATTAGTGAAAGCAAAACTAATTTCCCCCCAAAATGTGGGCAGCAGCCGTGAGGTGAGGAGAGAGAGAAGGGAGAGTGTCCTTTGCATGGGGAAAGAGGGAAAGGAAATTTCCAAGAAGCTTCCTCCAAGCTTACAAGAGAAGTTTCGCACATTTCATGATAAAGTGAAAGTAAGTTTGTCTCTTAATCAAGCACACTAACACAGATAAATATTTACACTGTCAGTATTATTTTTTCCCCAGTGTAGCAGAGTTATAGATGATGACAATAATATTTTATTGTCCATCAAATGATTTTACAGTTTTGCGACTTCATTTATCGGGTAAACACCTCGAAAAACGTAAATCTCGTAAATTGTGCCCGACCTCGGGTTTAGTAAGATCTGTCATCGACATGTCCACAATTTTGAGTTTACCAGCCACAGGGAATATATTACATCTTCCCGGCTGTGCTCAGTGCGCACGTAAAACGAGAAATATATTAAAATATTTATCATTTTCGAAAAATTTCAGAAAAATTCACATAATTCATAAATATTAGAAAATGACAATTTATGATAAAATAAATGATTTCTGAAGTGTTACATTGACGCCAGCATGTTTCTGCTCAGTGTGCATGCAAAACGAGGAATATATTAAAATATTCATCAATTTTGAAAAAATCTAGAAAAATTCCTAAAAATCAAGAATATTATAAAATGATCATTTATGATTAAACAAACACTTTTTGGGGTGTTACCATACTCCCCCACTAAAAAGGAATTTCGTCCTCGAAATTTACGTACCTCAGAATAGTTGTGGGTGTTGCTCCCTCATCTTGTCCTCCAGTTCCCAAGTTGCATCACCAGTTGCTTCATTCCATATCACTTTTACCAATGGAATCTCCTTGCCTCTAAGTTGCTTTATCCGCCGATCCTCGATTCTCGCAGGAGGCACCTCATAGGTCAAGTTCTCTTTTAATTGTCCTGTGTCCGGTGCTATGACATGACTTGGGTCAGGTAAATATTTACGCAGTTGTGACACATGGAAGAGATTGTGTATGTTGGACAGGAAAGGGGGTAAAGCTATCTGGTAAGCTACTGGACCTATCCGGTGAAGAATTTGGTAAGGTCCGAGATATTTTGGAGTGAGTTTTCAAGATTTCAAAGCCCGGCCAACCCCAGTCGTAGGTGTGACTTTCAAGAATACATGCTCACCTTCCTCGAACTCAAGAGGCTTTCTCCTTTTATCCGCATAACTCTTTTGCCGGCTCTGAGCAGTCTTCATCATCTCTTGAATCATTTTGACCTTCTCAGTTGTCTGCTGAATGATATCCGGTCCAATCGTGAGACGCTCACCGTCTTGGTACCAACACAATGGTGTTCGACACTGTCACCATATAGAGCTTCATAGGGTGCCATCCCTATACTTGAATGGTAACTGTTGTTGTAGGTGAATTCTATCAATGGCAAGATTTCATCCCAACATCCAGTCTGTTCTATAGTACAAGCTCTAAGCAAATCTTCTAAAGATTGGATCGTTCTTTCTGATTAACCATCGGTTTGTGGGTGGTACGCCGAACTTAGACGTAATTTTGTTCCCAACGATGCTTGTAGACTCTGCCAGAATTTTGAAGTAAATCTCAGATCCCTATCCGAAATAATGCTTGTAGGCACACCATGCAGTTTAACGATCTCTCCAATATACAACTGGGTCAGCTCTTCCAAACTGTACTTTATGTTGATCGGGAGGAAATGAGCTAACTTTGTGAGTCGATCAACTATTACCCAAATCGAGTCGTGTCCTCTTCTCGTTCTTGGCAAACCTATAACAAAATCCATTGTGATGCTGTCCCATTTCCATTCAGGAATAGACAATAGTTGCCGCAATCCTGTAGGTCTTTGATGTTTCACTTTAGCTTTCTGACAGACTAGACAAGTCGATACGCATCTAGTGACGTCACTCTTCATTCCGTGCCACCAGAACAACTTCTTCAAGTCTTGGTACATCTTCGTTATGCCTGGGTGCATATTCAGCTTGCTTGTATGAGCATGATCCACAATATACTGTTTAAGCTCTTGGTCATGGGGAATGCAGACTCTACCTCGAAATCTCAGAATTCCGTCCATTCCTTCCTCAAATTTCATTTCTTTGCCTTGCCTCATTAGCTCTCTCACTTCTTGTAAGAATTCATCGACCTTTTGCTTTTCCCGTATGTCGTCCATTAGCTCGCTTGAGATGGTGACCATACTCATACATATCTTTCCTGGTTTCAACTCTACAAATGACCAAACGTCTCTGGACTGTTCTATGAGATCTTTTTCCTTGATCATCAGGGCAGAAGCACTGATAGTCTTTCTACTCAAGGCGTCTGCCACGACATTCGCTTTGCCAGAGTGGTACAACAACTAAAAATCGTAGTCCTTTAGGAATTCTAACCATCTTTGCTGCCTCATGTTCACCTCCTTCTAATCATACAAGTACTTCAAGCTTTTGTGATCACTGAAGATGTTGAATGTTGCTCCATAGAGAAAATGCTTCCATATCTTCAGAGCAAAAACCACAGCTGCTAGTTCCAAATCATGCATCAAGTAGTTCTTTTCATGCACTCGCAACTGTCGCGAAGCATAAGCTACCACTCTTCTATGTTGCATAAGAACAGACCCTAATCCTTGGTATGAAGCATCACAATACACCTCGAATGGCTCATTCGGATCAGGTAGCACTAATACTGGTGAGGTGGTTAGCCGTTTCTTCAACTCTTGGAAACTTTGCTCACAGCTATCTGTCCACTCAAAAGCCTGGTTCTTCTTTGTCAGCTGAGTGAGTAGTCCAGCAATTTTGAAAAACCCTTCTATGAACCTTCTGTAATATCCGGCCAAACCCATAAAGCTACAAATCTCCGTTACTGACTTCGGTTGTTCCCATTGTACCACTGCCTCTACTTTTGATGGGTCCACTGCAATCCCTTCCTTTGAGATCACATGGCCTAAAAACTTAACCTCATCTAACCAAAACTCACACTTCGACAGCTTAGCGTACAGTTCCTTCTCCTTCAGAATCTGGAGAACTATGCTGAGGTGTTCAGCATGATCCTCCTGATTCTGGGAATATATCGGGATATCATCAATGAAAACGACAACAAACTTATCCAAATAAGGATGAAAGCTCCTGTTCATGTAGTCCATGAAGATAGCAGGTGCATTCGTTTCACCAAACAGCATCACAAGGTCTTCGTAATGACCATATCGGGTACGAAAAGCAGTCTTGGGTACGTCCTCCGTTTTCACTCTTATCTGATGGTATCCAGATCTCAGATCGATCTTCGAAAACACCACTGCTCCCTTTAGTTGGTCCATTAAGTTGTCGATTCTTGGGAGTGGATATTTATTCTTGATTGTCAACTTATTTAATTGCCTATAGTCCTCACACAATCTTGAGGTACCGTCTTTCTTCCGAACCAACAATACTGGTGCTCCCCAGGGCGATACACTCAGTCTGACGAACTATTTCTCCAAAAGCTCCTCTAGTTGTTTCTTAAGTTCTGTCAATTTCGTTGGCGACATCCGATAAGGTGCTATAGACACAGGACCAACTCCCGGTACAAGGTCAATAGCAAACTCTATCTCGCGCATCGGTGGTAAACCAAGTACATCTTTTGGAAAAATTTCAGGAAACTCCTTTACCACTAGAATAGTACTCAGATCAGCCTCGCTCTCGATTTTCAAAGAAGATAGTAGCATATACCCTTGAGCTCCTTCTTTCAAGAAAGCTCGAACTTGGTTGGCCATCAAGTATCTAGAATCCTTATCCACATGGAAAACTATGGTTTTTCTGGAGCAATCTAGCAGAACATGGTTGGAAGACAACCAGTCCATCCCTAGGATTATATCTAGTTGTGAAAGAGGTAAATAGATCAAATCGACAGAAAAGATTCGAGCTTCAACAATTAGGGGACACTTCAAACAGGCTTTGGTAGTAACTACCGGTTTGTCAGTAGGGGTTGAGACAGTCAAATCAAAAGGTAGGGTAGACATTGGTAAGTTAAGTCGTAGCACACAATCATATGATATGAAAGAATGGGTTACCCCAGAGTCATACAATACTTTTAAAAGATTACCTTCTATGGTGCCTTCCCCTTGAATCAAGTCTTCGGATTCGGAGGCTTCAGCTCCGCTCATGGTGTAGACTCGACCTCCAGCTTGCAGTTTCTTGGCTCGATTTGCATTGACTAAAGGTTCAGCCTTTGTCTAGTTGCAATGTCTGGGCACGTGGCCCGGTTTGCCACATCTGAAGTAGATAATTCCCTTGATAGTGTACTCCCTCGTGGGATGGTCTTTCCCACATTTAGGCATTTAGAGGGATATGCCACATTCTGACCAGTCTGGTTCCCAGTAGAACCTCCACCAGAACTTCCACTAGTTTGTTGTTGACTTCCCGTTGGTCGGGAATAGGGCTTCTTTTGGAAGCGGTTCAAACCACTGCCTCCACCTCTTTGGAACCTTGCAGGCCCAAAGTTCTTGCTCCTCGAATCTCTGGCTTGTTCCAAGGCCTCCACTTCACAGCACGTGTCTAACAGCTCTGAGAACACTTTAATTTGCAGGGTGATAACAGCCTTCTTCACCTCGTACCTTAGTCCTTCAGTGAACTTCTAGCACTTCCAAGATTCATCTATTTGATGCTGATAATGCGTTGAGAACTTCTCCAAGTTCTCAAATTTAGCCGAATATTCACTAATGGTCATGTTCCTCTGCCTCAGGTTGAGGAATTCCATCTCTTTCGCATGTCTCGTGCTTACAGGAAAGTATTTGTCCAAGAATTTGTCCTTGAACATGTCCCACGTGATGTCATGTTCCTCAGCTTCCAGTACTTTCTGAGTTCTATTCCACCAATCTTCGGCATTGCCGACAAGCATGAAGGTTGCATAGTTCACCTTCTTGTTTTTCAGTGTAATTCATGCCACGGAAAACTTTCTCCAGTTCTTTGATCCACAAACTAGCTTTGTCCGGATCGAATTCTCCTTTTAATTGTGGAGGGTTGTGGCGACGAAATTCCGCCAAGTTCTGCGCATCAGCAGTCGCTTCGAGCTGTTGTGCAGCTCTCTCTTGTTGCTGAGCAGCACGTTCATTCTATTGTGTGATGACTTCCACCATCCTCAGCATGGCCTCTATAGCAGCTGCCACATCTCCGCCTCTTGCCATCTCGCTTTCTCTAAAATCAGATTAACTGAAAAACATAAGGAAAGTCAGATGTATCCATTCAGAACACCAATCACAGAGATTCACACGGCACAAACAAGACAAACTCACACACAAGACCCAAAGAAACACAAACCGGGCTCTGATACCAACTTAATGTAACACCCTTTTTCGGGAGAGAACGTCACATTGTCAAATAGAAGAAAAATGCAGAAAATAAAAGTTTGTGAAATTAAGACCCGGTTCATTTTAGTTAAAGTTAATTTGTCCGATTCATTAGTACGTGAGTAGAAAGGCGGTATATTTTCTTTTTTTTTGCTAATCATTAAAACGGAATGACGAAATATGAATAACAATAAAGAGTAAGAGAGAAGGTAAAATTTACACCTGAATAACATGCATATATATATATATATATATATATAGACATCAATTATGTTTTAGATACAAGCATGGAATTTCTAAAAAAGCAAAACTATGCCTGCCCAAAGGATCATGCATCCCCAAGATACCAGAATATACAGTCCACCAAAAATAAAACATCAGGCTCCCAAAATAAAACACTGGCAGCCATCAGCAGCTACCAGTAATGTCGGTCCCTCAGAGGAGGAGGGACCGTATCAAGATCCTCAGCAGGGTCCTCCTCATCCAAGAAAACCTCCATAGGAACCACAGAGCCACAAGTAGGAGCCCAAGTAGTGGAATCAAAAGGGTCCTCCTGCGGGGTGTAGTAGCGGTCACCCCACATCTCCCGGATGGGCAGATAAAACTCCAAGCGTAGGCTAATGTAGCATGTAAAGATCGGCGTCTCATGATGTCTCCAGGCTAAAGAAATCGACACGTCCCCCAGGTAGACACAGCGATCGGAACTCAAGTTAATATGCCAACACTCTGGCCCCCCAAGGAAGGTCAGACGCACATCACCCAGGAATCTACGCATACGTGCCTCCATGCTCCACAGTAGGTGCTAATCGCGATCAGGCCAGAAGCCGGGGAAATCGGGAGCTTCAACCTCCTTGTCGTCGTCTTCAATAGATACAATATACGCACTGGCAGCAAATAACAGAAATACAGGAAAGAGGTAAGACATCCTACCATCATTACCAATTATAGCAGCCAGAAACCAATACGGTGCAATGCGCCCATATAGCATTCCAAAATAATAATAATAATAATAGTAATAGGCAGTAAATACATCAATAAACAGGTAAACAGTTCCAGGCAGTCAGTCGTCATAAAAATAAATAAACAGTTCAAATCCACATAAAGCAGTAACTATCATATAGTGTAACATCTCATAATGCATATGCGCACTGTACGCAATTTCCTACTCCATGGAGCTAGACTCAAACAGTCAGAGAGAAAGATCAAGAGACACGTCTGCAACTCGGCTGCCGAGGCCAAAGTGCTATAACTCAATAGTTTTTCACGTGCACATTCAGGCATTGTACAGACAATCTTTGCTAGATTGTCTCAATTCGGATCGTCGGTGCGTTTGCATCGGTTTGCCCCACGGACAGGAGAGCTACCAACTTCCCATTGCGAGGTACCCACACCCCGACGCCCCCAAGGTCGTAACATGACCTACACTAGTCTACTCGCACCCGCACTAAGGTGTGTTCAATCTCCTAGGCAACTAGGCCTTACAACAGTCCACAGGACATTCACAATGCATAAGACTCTATGCGTGAACATGCATGGTCATCATCACATACTATTCCATAATATGCCACAATTGGCCAAAATAAGCATCAACATATCATTGGTCACTCACATGGACCCACAATATCATAATATTGAAATCAAATAAGGTAATACATTTTTAAGGTCCATTATGAATTCTTATTTTAGATTTGCTTCACTTATAAGATTCATCACTAAATGAGTTTCCATAATTAATTTCAATTTTCTAATACAATTTATTCTCATACACTTAGAAGGTCATTCTAAGGTCACAAAGTCTCACACTCTCTTGTTCTTGCCCTTTTAGAATTGTTTAAAGTTTTATGACAAGTTTCATTCATGGTTCTTTAAAATTTATGAATCTCTAATTGTATCTAATTCTTCCAAATTTGCTAATTTCCTAACCTATTACCTATGTTTTAATCCTTTAATTATCTAAGTTCCAAGGTTACCTAAAATTGCATGATTAAGCCTCAAAAAGCCCTAAAGGCCGTAGCCTCCCTAGGGGATTCAATTCCCAATTTTTCCATTCCATTGATTTTATATTACACACTTGATTAATTAAGTCATTCACTTATTAAAATTTGTTCACAAAGATCCCATCTTCTTAGCCCCAAAACCGTGGCCACCCAAGGGAAATCCTAATCAATTTTTTTTTCCATTTCATGTCATCCAATCCATTCCAATATACAATTACACATCAACAATCAATCCAACAACATAAACTAATTTCAAACAACATGTAAACATACTAGTCATGTAATCAAAGAATAACCCTCATTAGGGTTTTCTCAAAATAAACCACAAACAAGGTTCCTAGATGGTAATAGAGGTTGAGGAGGAGTGTCTTCCTCTTACCAAAGTGAAGAAATCAAGAGAAGCCTCCAAGAAATCCTTGCAAATTTTGGATTGGGTGCCACCAAAACCCTAGAAATTTCAACTTGGTTAAAATAGCACAAAGGCTTGAGAAATAAAATGTAGATGGTCAAAAAGAGGACCTTGAAAACGAAAATGAAGAGAGGGAGTGAAGAGTCGAGAAACTTACCCAAAGACCCTAAGCTTGAAGCTTGAAGAAGATGGTGAAAATGGTGGATTTTCAAAATGCCACAAGCAAGAAAAGTGTTTAGGAGATGGAGAGCATTAAGAAAATGGTGTTGGTTGAAGATTTTGTGATGGATGAGGGGGGAAGAGGAGCTGCTGCCGTGGTGCTCGTAGAGAGAAGGAGGAGAAAATGTAAAATGAAGAAGATGAGTAGGAGTAGAGAGAGAAAGTGCTTTAGTTTAATTTGAAATAATGTCATAGAATTAATTAGTGAAAGCAAAACTAATTTCCCCCCAAAATATGGGCTGCAGCCGTGAGTTGAGGAGAGAGAGAAGGGAGAGTGTCCTTTGCATGGGGAAAGAGGGAAATGAAATTTCCAAGAAGCTTCCTCCAAGCCTACAAGAGAAGTTTCGCACATTTCACAATAAAGTGAAAGTAGGTTTGTCTCCTAATGAAGCACACTAACACAGATAAATATTTACACTATCAGTATTATTTTTACCCCAGTGTAGAAGAGTTACAGATGATGAAAATAATATTTTATTGTCCATCGAATGATTTTACAGTTTCGCGACTTCATTTATTGGGTAAAAACCTCGAAAAACGTAAATCCCGTTAATTGTGCCCAGCCTCGGGTTTAGTAAGATCCCCCGTCGACATGTCCACAATTTAGAGTTTACCAGCCACAGGGAAAATATTGCATCTTCCCGGCTCCGCTCAGTACGCACGCAAAATGAGGAATATATTAAAATATTCATCGTTTCCGAAAAATTCCAGAAAAATTCACATAATTCATAAATATTAGAAAATGACTATTTATAATAAAATAAATGATTTCCGAAGTGTTACACTGACACCAGCAGGTTTTTGCTCAGTGTGCAAGTAAAACGAAAAATATATTAAAATATTCATCATTTCTGGAATATTCCAGAAAAATTCCTAAAAATCAAGAATATTATAATATGATCATTTATGATTAAACAAACACTTTTTGGGGTGTTACAACACTCCCCCACTAAAAAGGAATTTCGTCCTCGAAATTTACGTACCTCAGAATAGTTGTGGGTGTTGCTCCCTCATCTTGTCCTCCAGTTCCCAAGTTGCATCACCAGTTGCTTCATTCCATATCACTTTTACCAATGGAATCTCCTTGCCTCTAAGTTGCTTTATCCGCCGATCCTCGATTCTCGCAAGAAGTGCCTCATAGGTCAAGTTCTCTTTTAATTGTATTGTGTCCGGTGTTATGACATGACTTGGGTAAGGAAAATATTTACGCAGTTGTGACACATGGAAGAGATTGTGTATGTTGGACAGGAAAGGGGGTAAAGCTATCTGGTAAGCTACTGGACCTATCCGGCAAAGAATTTGGTAAGGTCCGAGAAATTTTGGAGTGACTTTTCTAGATTTCAAAGCCCGGCCGACCCCAGTCGTAGGTATGACTTTCAAGAATACATGCTCACCTTCCTCAAACTCAAGAGGCTTTCTCCTTTTCTCCGCATAACTCTTTTGCCGGCTCTGAGCAGTCTTCATCTTCTCTTGAATCATTTTGACCTTCTCAGTTTTTTGCTGAATGATATCCAGTCCAATCGTGAGACGCTCACCGTCTTGGTACCAACACAATGGTGTTCAACACCGTCATCCATATACAGCTTCATAGGGTGCCATCCCTATACTTGAATGGTAACTGTTGTTGTAGGTGAATTTTATCAATGGCAAGATTCCATCCCAACTTCTAGCCTGTTCTATAGTATATGCTCTAAGCAAATCTTCTAAAGATTGGATCGTTCTTTCTGATTAACCATCAGTTTGTGGGTGGTACGCTGAACTTAGACGTAATTTTGTTCCCAACGATGCCTGTAGACTCTGCCAGAATTTTGAAGTAAATCTCAGTTCCCTATCCAAAACAATGCTTGTAGGCACACCATGCAGTCTAACGATCTCTCTAATATACAGCTGGGTCAGCTTCTCCATACTGTACCTTATGTTGATCGGGAGGAAATGAGCTAACTTTGCGAGTCGATCAACTATTACCCAAATCGAGTCGTGTCCTCTTCTAGTTCTTGGCAAACCCATAACAAAATCCATTGCGATGCTGTCCCATTTCCATTTAGGAATAGACAATGGTTGCAGCAATCCTGCAGGTCTTTGATGTTCCACTTTAGCTTTCTGACAAACTAGATAAGTCAATACGCATCTAGTGACGTCACTCTTCATTCCGTGCCACCAGAACAACTTCTTCAAGTCTTGGTACATTTTCGTTATGCCTGGGTGCATATTCAGCTTGCTTGTGTGAGCATGATCCACAATATACTGTTTAAGCTCTTGGTCACGGGGAATGCAGACTCTACCCCGAAATCTCATAATTTCGTCCGTTCCTTCCTCAAATTTTGTTTATTTGCCTCGCCTCATTAGCTCTCTCACTTCTTGCAAGAATTCATCAACCTTTTGCTTTTCCCGTATGTCGTCCATTAGCTCGCTTGAGATGGTGACCATACTCATACCGATCTTTCTTGGTTTCAACTCTACAAATGACCAAATGTCTCTGGACTGTTCTATGAGATCTTTTTCCTTGATCAACAGGGCAAAAACACTGATAGTCTTTCTACTCAAGGCGTCTGCCATGACATTTGCTTTTCCAGAGTGGTACAACAACTAAAAATCGTAGTCCTTTAGGAATTCTAACCATCTTCGCTGTCTCATGTTCAGCTCCTAATCATACAAGTACTTCAAGCTTTTGTGATCACTGAAGATGTTGAATGTCGCTCCATAGAGAAAATGCCTCCATATCTTCAGAGCAAAAACCGCAGCTGCTAGTTCCAAGTCATGCGTCAGGTAGTTCTTTTCATGCACTCGTAACTATCGCGAAGCATAAGCTACCACTTTTCTATGTTGCATAAGAACAGACCCCAATCCTTGGTATGAAGTGTCACAGTACACCTCGAATGGCTTATTCGGATCAGGTAGCACTAATACTGGTGAGGTGGTTAGCCATTTCTTTAACTCTTGGAAACTTTGCTCGCAGCTATCTGTCCACTCAAAAGCCTGGTTCTTCTTTGTCAGCTGAGTGAGCGATCTAGCAATTTTGGAAAACCCTTCTATGAACCTTCTGTAATATCTGGCCAAACCCACGAAGCTACGAATCTCCGTTACTGACTTCGGTCATTCCCATTGAAGCATTGCCTCCACTTTTGATGGGTCTACTGCAATACCCTTCCTTCGAGATCACATGGCCTAAAAACTTAACCTCATCTAACCACAACTCACACTTCGACAGCCTGGCGTACAGTTCCATCTCCTTCAGAATCTGGAGAACTATGCTGAGGTGTTTAGCATGATCCTCCTGATTCTGGGAATATATCAGGATATCATCAATGAAGACGACAACAAACTTGTCCAAATAAGGATGAAAGATCCTGTTCATGTAGTCCATGAAGATAGCAGGTGCATTCGTTACACCAAACGGCATCACAAGGTATTCTTAATGACCGTATCGGGTACGAAAAGCAGTCTTGGGTACGTCTTCCGTTTTCACTCTTATCTGATGGTATCCAGATCTCAGATCGATCTTCGAAAACACCACTGCTCCCTTCAGTTGGTCCATTAAGTTGTCGATTCTTGGGAGTGGATATTTGTTCTTGATCGTCAACTTATTTAACTGGCTATAGTCCACACACAATCTTGAGGTACCGTCCTTCTTCCAAACCAACAATATTGGTGCTCCCTAGGGCGACACACTCGGTCTGACGAACTATTTCTCCAAAAGCTCCTTTAGTTGTTTCTTAAGTTCTGTCAATTTCGTTGGCGATATCCGATAAGGTGCTATAGACACAGGACCAGCTCCTGGTACAAGGTCAATAGCCAACTCTATCTCGCGCATCGGTGGTAAACTAGGTACATCTTCTGGAAAGATTTCAGGAAACTCCTTCACCACTAGAATAGTACTCAAATCAACCTTGCTCTCAATTTTCAAAGAAGATAGTAGCATGTACCCTTGAGCTCCTTCTTTCAAGAAAGCTCGAACTTGGTTGGCCATCAAGTATCTAGAATCCTTATCCACAAGGAAAACTATGGTTTTTCTGGAGCAATCTAGCAGAACATGGCTGGAAGACAACCACTCCATCCCTAGGATTATATCTAGTTGTGAAAAAGGTAAATAGATCAAATTGACAGAAAAGATTCCACCTTCAATAATTAGGGGACACTTCAAACAGGCTTTGGTAGTAACTATCGGTTTGTCAGTTGGGGTTGAGACACTCAAATCAAAAGGTAGGGTAGACATTGGTAAGTCAAGTCGTAGCACACAGTCATATGATATGAAAGAATGGGTTGCCCCAGAGTCATACAGTACTTTTAAAAGATTGCCTTCTATGGTGCCTTCCCCTTGAATCAAGTCTTCGGATTCAGAGGCTTCAGCTCCGCTCATGGCGTGGACTCGACCTCCAGCTTGCGGTTTCTTGGCTCAAGTTGCATTGACTGAAGGTTCAGCCTTTGTCTGGTTGCAATCTCTGGACACGTTGCCTAGTTTGCCACATCTGAAGCAGATAATTCCCTTGATAGTGCACTCCCTCGTGGGATGGTCTTTCCCACACTTTAGGCATTTAGAGGGATATGCCACATTCTGACCAGTCTGGTTCCCAGTAGAACCTCCACCAGAACTTCCACCAGTTTGTTGTTAACTTCCCATTGGTCGGGAATAGGGCTTCTTTTGGAAGCAGTTCGAACCACTGCCTCCACCTCTTTGGAACCTTGCAGGCCCAAAGTTCTTACTCCTCGAATCTCTAGCTTGTTCCAAGGCCTCCACTTCACAAGACGTGTCCAACAAACGAGAACACTTTAATTTTCAGGGTAATAACAGCCTTCTTCACCTCGTACCTCAGTCCTTCAGTGAACTTCTAGCACTTCCAAGATTCATCTATTTGATGCTGATAATGCGTTGAGAACTTATCCAAGTTCTCAAATTTGGCCGCATATTCACTAACAGTCATGTTCCCCTGCCTCAGGTTGAGGAATTCCATCTCTTTCGCATGTTTCGCGCTTGCAGGAAAGTATTTGTCCAAGAGTTTGTCCTTGAACACGTCCCACATGATGTCGCGTTCCTCGGCTTCCAGTACTTTCTGAGTTCCGTTCCACCAATCTTCGGCATTGCCGATAAGCATGAAGGTTGCATAGTTCACCTTCTTGTTTTCAGTGTAATTCATGCCACAGAAAAACTTTCTCCAATTCATTGATCCACAAACTAGCTTTGTCCGAATCGAATTCTCCTTTTAATTATGAAGGGTTGTGGCGACGACATTCGCAAGTTCTCGCATCGACGGCTAGCCGCTTGAGTGTTGTGCAGCTCTCTCTTGTTGCTGAGCAACACGTTCATTCTGTTGTGCGATGACTTCCGCCATCCTCTGCATTGCCTCTATAGCAGCTGCCATATCTCTGCCTCTTGCCATCTCGCTTTCTCTTAAATCAGATTAACTAAAAAACATAAGGAAAGTCAGATGTATCCATTCAGAACACCAATCACAGAGATTCACACAGCACAAACAAGACAGACTCACACACAAGACCCAAAGAAACACAAACCGAGCTCTGATACCAACTTAATGTAACACCCCTTTTCGGGAGGGAACGTCACATTGCTAAATAGAAGAAAAATGCAAAAAATAAAATTTTGTGAAATTAAGACCCTGTTCATTTTAGTTAAAGTTAATTTGTCCGATTCATTAGTACGTGAGTAGAAAGGCGGTATATTTTCTTTTTTTTGTTAATCAATAAAACAGAATGACGAAATGTGAATAACAATAAAGAATAAGACAGAAGATAAAATTTATATCTGAATAACATGCATATATATATATATAGACATCAACTGTGTTTTATATACAAGCCTGAAATTTCCAAAAAAGCAAAACTATGCCTGCCCAAAGGATTATGCATCCCCAAGATATCAAAATATACAGCCCACCAAAAATAAAACATCAGGCCCCCAAAATAAAACACTGACAGCCATCAGAAGCTACCAGTAATGTCAGTCCCTCAAAGGAGGAAGGATGACGAGCGCCGAACTCAGTCAAAATTATAACTGAAGTTATTACCTAAGCTTGTAGCATAGTGACAACACCGGATCGTCTCCTCAAGGATCGTAAATGCAATTTAATCAAATTAAGTGAAAGTTAGCAAATGGGGGTTTGACAGTTTAAGATTGCACTTAACAAAATTAAAGGAAGAAATAACAATTAAAGAGTAGTCAATTTAGAAACCTATCCAAGATTGGGTGGATTCAATCATAGACCCTTCATAAAACACTTGAAGCGCAATTGAATTGTTAATTTGAATCTAACCGAGATCTCTGCATCAAATCCAAAATTCATACTAGACGATCGTCTAGAATTCAATTAACAAGTGATAAACACAAATCCGCAATCGCACTATTCATGAAAATCTATGTTAATTTCAAGTACCGAATTCAATTAACTTAGGCACAAATCAAGAACCTAACCTCTTCAATTTCGTGATTAATTTAGATCAATCAGTTCTAAGTTTCATCACAAATCTCAATCTTCATTTATGTGATTAGTTTAGATCAATCAGTTCTAAGTTTCATCACAAATCTCAATCTTAAACCAAGATCAATCAGATCAACATAAATAGAATCACCATTCATGCATTCAAGATCAAGAAGAAGAAGAAAGAAGAAGAAAAGAGGAATTCAATTACAAATCAAATACAATGCATAACCAAGGTCTCAAGAATCCAAACCACAATCTCTTCAAGAGTTCTAAATTGACCCAAAGTAGCTTAGCCCTCCATTACCATGAAGAGGAGCATCAAAATATACAAAACTATGAGAAACTATGAAGAAACAAGAAGAAACTTAGAGAGAAATGAAGGAGAATTTACATCTTGTTCATGATAAATGGTGCCTTTTATAGAAGTCTAAGGTAACAAAATGACAAAGGGAAGTGGGTGGATGAGTGGGTGAGTGAGTGGAGTGTTTGAGTGGATGGATTAGTGGGTTGGTTTAGTGGATTGGTTTAGTGGATGAGTGAGTGGAATGGTTGAGTGGTTAAATTAGTGAAAAATGCCAAAGGACTTTTGGTGAGTGGGAAATTATGGACATGAATGGGTGAGTGGATGGATGAGTGGATGGATTAGTGGATGAGTGGGTGGAGTGGTTAAGTGGTTGGATTAGTGTATGAGTGGATGAGTGGGTGAGTTAGTGGATGAGTGGATGAGTGGATTAGTGGATGGATGAGTGGATTAGTGGATGGATGTGTGGATTAGTGGATGGATGAGTGGATGGTTGAGGACGAAAATTTCGTGTCTGACTTGGAAGCCAAAAACGACCCACTATACTTCAGAACCACGAAAAGTGTTCTTCATGAAAGTTGTAGATCCTTGTCTTGGCTATAAAATGGATAGCTGGTTCGTCCAATTTGGCTTCCTTAAGCCCAAGATATGTCCCAAATACCGTAGGTTGCTCAAACCCAACTTCAGCACCTCTGTTCCGACTTGCAAGCTCAAAATGACCTACTAGACTTCTTTTTCTCAAAATGTGTTCTTCATTAAAGTTGTTTATTTGGATCTTGACTATCTACTGTCAAAATTTCAGCCCATCGCCATTATTACATCTTGAGATATGATTTTTTGAGTGCACACTGTTCGGATTCTACTGACAGAACCCGTATTCTGACTTCCATGTCAACTTAGGTCCCTTAGACATCTGAATCAGACTTCGAGCTCTTCATCAAAGTTGTAGAGCTTCCTCTTAGCTTTCCTACAAGGTAAAATTCATGTTCATCAGATATTAGGAACTCAAGTTATGGCCAAAATACAGAAACAGTGTCAAATCTCAATAATGCTGGAAATATTCAATTAGGACCAATTTGAGCTCAAACTCACAAAATCATACCAAACTCAATCAATTAAGAATATGGAGAGTGTAAATGACTAAACATAAGGGTTTCTTAATGAATAAAATATGTGATTATCAAATTCCCCCACACTTAGCTTTTTGCACTCCTGGGCAAAACTCAAGACCAAAATTTTACAATCAAGAAGAACAACCAAAGGTTCAAGTGGATCAAAACATTCATGAGTTAACAATTCTCCACATCTCAAACCAACAAGCAAGGTATCTTCAACATGAATCGAGAATGATAGATCTTCACAAGATTCCCTCTCAATCTCTCAAATGTTTAAAGGGTAGGTATTTCACTCAATTCAACCCATGAAAATTGCACTACCATAAGCTTGCTTATCTTCTACTTCTCCACTACTCAAAACACATGCACACACAAATCCCGAGGACTTTATTCAAGGTTGTAGTGAGGTCAAGGTAACAGGAGAGGATAAAATGGATATGAGAAGATAAATACTAAAGAGAATAAAAGCAAATGAGAGCTGAGTTCAAATAACAAGCATAAAAGTTCATCCCAACTCTAGTGTATATCCCTTTACATATTCATTTCCCAATCCTTTTTTTTTTTTTAAACACTTGGTTTTCTTTTTTTTTTTCTTTTTTTTTTCTTTTTTTTTCTTTTTCTTTTATATATATGAACATAACTATATACATACATTTTTTTTTTTCTTTTTGGGCACTCTTTTCTTTTTCAACAACCATTTTGTACACACACCCCCACACTTGTTCAAAAACTCATCCATTAACCAAGCTAATGTTCTTTTATTCCCTAAGGTAAAGTAAGAACACGATTTCTCATTTAAGGCACATAATGAGCTAGAAACAAGGAATGGTCAAATAAGCTCAAAGGGGTTAAGCAAAGGAAAATATACAAGGTTGACAAGAATCAGAGAATTTTCAAGAAGTCAAAAGAGTGCTTGATATCATATTGAAAACAAGGTTGGCTATTTGGTTAAACTAGCTAATTAAGAAAGAGGGCCTCAATCATGTTCATGCATGCAAGTGAAATATAGCCTCAAAAAGAATCAAAGCAAGTTCTAGAGTGGTCATTAACATGAGTGAAAATCACACAAGAAAGAAGAGAATGGCATAAATGTTAAATCCATCCATTAGGCTCAAAATCTCATAAGGTATGCATCCATCAAACTCAATTCATCAATTCAATCATCCATCTCCAAGCATATCAGTTCAAGAAGGGAGAAAAGTTATTCAATCATGCAATGAACCCTTTCTTTCTTTTTTTTTAACAAAAAAGAAACTTGCTAAAATCTCTCCCCCACACTTAATATAGACATTGTCCTCAATGTGAAAGTGATAAATAAAACGGAAAGAAAAGAGCAACACAACCTGATGAGGAGTGAATCAACGCCAAGCAGAAAAGAAGCACACTGTCAGTTACGCATCAGACCCTGAAAAGAAATCAAACAAGAAAACGTTAGTACTTCCACAATTTAATACTAATTAATTACTACCTAAAAAAAACTCCTTACTCTGCCACCAATTAAGATGCGTCTCAAGAGTAAAATTACTCCTTACTCTGCCATCACTAATTGGTTTAATAAGTCCATGACAATCATATCATACTTTCCAAACAAAACAACAATTTTTTTTTTTAATAAAATCAAACCCATTAAAGAGAAAGTGTCAGATCGGGCTTTTGTTTCTTGTTACTTCCTTCGCTGCTTCCTGTTGACCAATCTATCTGAGCTAATACCTTATCGGTACATACTCAAAAGCTTCTAATTTATCAATGAGCTCATCAATAGTGGAGGCAGAGATAAGAAGTTGTCTTGCCGAAGGAGTGATAAATTTCTGTTCCACAGCTTTGTCAAGAAAAAATAACAAAAGATCAAAGAAATTATTAACATTCAACAAACCAATGGGTTTATGGTGGATGTTCAGTTCAGCCCAAGAGACAATTTGAAAAATCTCTTCCAAAGTACCAAAACCACCTAGTAAGGCAATGAATGCATTAGAGTTTTCAAGCAAGATCTTCATGCGTTCATGCATTGATGATACTTTAAGTTCCTCTCCAATTGTCTTTCCATTGATGTTCTGTTGAGCTAAAGGTTCAGGAATGACACCTAAAACCTGACTGTCTCTTACATATGCACAGCAAGTGATATAGCCCCCATTAACCCACGGCAACCTCCCCCATATACAAGATGAATATTCCTCGCAGCAAGTGATCGACCAAGAGTGCTAGCTGCATTTACAAACTCTAATCCCTTCCCATAACTCGACCCACAAAAAACACAGACATTTTTGAGGTTACGAATAGAAGCCCCCATTCTATACTCTTCCTCCCTTTGAGTGTCTCTGAGTTGAAGGAAAATGGAGTGTTTAAATAAGAAAAAGAATGGAAAGGGGAATAATTGCACCTATAAGGGTAGGTTGGATGTTGTCAGAAAAGGTTGAAATTAAGAAACACAGAATCTTTTTTTTTTCTTTTTCTTTTTTTTTTTTTTTTTGACTTCAAGAAAACCATCAAGGTAAAGAAGTCTAGAAACCCCTGAAGGACCTTGCTCAAAGGATCGTCTGTACAAAAAAATCAAAATACAACAAAATGATACAAAGATAAAAGAAATAGAAAATGATGACATACCCGTATGTACAGTTTCCATGGCGTATCTTTATATCAAGGCGTCATGAGTGCAAGAGACATCACGTCCCTTTTTTTTTTTTTTCTTTTTTTTTTGAAATTGTTAGAAAAACTTGATGAAAAATGAGTGTATACTTACTTAAGATTGGGATGGAGGTAGTTCGCTCTTTCGGCTTTGTGCCAAAGCATTGTTGACCAAGATTCGATCCATTCAAGACCGGCGTAACATAGGGCTCCCAAAAGGGACAAGTGGCCATAATACGATTGGTCGCCTCACATGTGGAATACAATCTACCTTCTTTGTTTTTCAATTAAGAAGGCTGGATCAGATGCATGCATTTCCCCATTCACACGGTGTGTGTTACCAAAGCCAACCCTAAGAAGTATACATTTTTTTTTTTTTTTTTTTTTTTTTTGTTTTTGTTTTTTTTTTGTTTTTTTTTTTTGTTTTTTTTTTTTTTTAGAGATAACATGAAGAAGAAGAAGAAGAAGAAGATATGTACAGATTGTTTGTGGATATGGCTCACATCTGCCTCTGGTTAAACGTCCAGTAACGGCTTAAACATCTTCTATGAGTCGAGGATAAGCTTCCCATCCAATTTTCTTATAAATTGGCAAATATGGTCTTTTAGAGTCAGATTCCCAAGATTGTAGCGTTGTTCTTCATCCTTGAAGAGATTCCACAATTTAAGAATTTCACCCCGCATCAATCCATAAGAACGCGCCTCAAGAGTCAATAAGATATCATCTAATGACTCCTTACTCAGTCCATTCTTAATGAAGGATTTATTTGCGGAAATCATCCCCAAAGAACGGCATTGTCTGTTACAATTCCATCGTCCACATTTGTAACAGACTTGTAACCTTTTTGCTCTTCTCCTTTTAGAATATGAACTTCTTCCAAGACCTGGCATGTATGAGTCAAATGAAGTTGAAGACTCACCGCTAGTCGACCTTCGCTTCAATTATCCATCGTACATCTTCTGGCATACCTTTGTGCATTAACAGTCTCAATCTTTCACATCGAACTTTGTAGATTTTTCTCAGAGCATTTTGAGGAAGAGAAGGAAAATGTTTTCTCAGGTTTGAAAGAATGACATCCATTTTGAAGGAGAAGAAGGATTCAGTTATTTTGGGAAACTGAAAAATAAACCGACTTGAGAGTCACGAGTACCGTATCCGCCACTTAACCCAAGCAACACAAAGAACTCAAGAACTTGGTTTTCCAGGAATGGTTGAGTCTTTGTCCATTAACTTTAAGCGCATTACCATTCCTAGGATCCTCAATATCTTCGGCCCCAGAGGATACACGTGTTTGACAGCAAAAGAACCGCGCCACCTAGATCTCAATTTTTCAAGGAGTAGGTGCAGATGATAATCTCAAAGCGAGAACCTTTTTGACCAATTTCCGCAACTTTTGCAAAAGGTGTAACAGACCTTGAATAAAGTGGGTCAATAAAATCCATACCGCAAGATTTTCATTTGTTGTTGTCGTTGAAGAAAAAGTGACCTCCACTTGCTTCCGAGTGACAAAATTGAATGGCACTACCTTCCTCATTGTCGGGCATACAGCTGTTTTTTTTTCTTTTCTTTTCTTTTTTTTTTTTTTCTTTTTTTTTTTCTTTTTTAATTTTTTATTCATAATGCGGATGGAGAAGGTTCATCACCTCCACTTCGCATTCTCCGAAAGTTCATGATACTTGTTTGAGGCGGTGTCCATTGGTCTTATTAAGTGAGGTTGGTGAAAAGACTCCACCAGGATCCCATTGGTTGAAACGTGATGACCAGGTTATGGTTGACACAACATGATAGCTTCCACTACGATCCCATTGGTTGAAGTGTAACGACCAAGTGAAGCTTGAAGCATGAGGGTTCACATTGGGGTCCCATTGGTCTTCCTTGACTTCACCAATGGCATGCAATACGTGTAATTTTGCAATCCTGCTTTCATTGATAATGCTTTGGACCATGGCCTAAAAACAAAATCCACTTCAATAGTTACTAGCATCTGCTGACTTTCCTCCTTCTTTGAAAATTCCTCAATGGCCTTCAACTCCACCTCCCTATGTGTTGTAGACTCTGCAACTGCATTGCTGATAGACCCTTCAATATCATTAGATGCTGCGTAAACAGAATCATCAGCTTTCAAATATGGCAGAAATCTCAAGACACATAACACATTTTATATATCATCGTCATAATCAATACATGAGTTGCAATTGATAGAATCATCAAAACCAATTAAATCAGGAAATTCAGCACATAACTCATCATGAGTTTCCTCAACTAAATCTGCAGGTAAATCAATATGACAATTAGAATGCAGGGAGTTGGGAATTGTTTGGGAAGAGAGTTGGTCTGACTCTTGACTTCTCAGCTCATTAATAGTGGTTGTCATATGCTCAATTTGGGTTGTTAAATCCTGAATAGTGGCAGTGAAACTCTGCTGGAACTCAATTTGGGTTTTCATCAAGTCCTCCCATGAAGGCTAAAGTTTTGTGGTTGATGGACTTGTTATCTCTTTGGAATGGTGCTCATACTTGAAATGATTGTTCCGTAGTGATGCCGTATTGCCATATCCCAGATCAGGATAGTATTCCCAAACTAGGGTTGTATGTGTTGAAGAAGGGGTCATAACTCTGTTGCTTCTTTGAACCTGTGGTTCATCAGGAAAATAACCAGCTGCTGCAACAAATTGATCTGGAAAAACAGAACTACTATATGAAGTGTAGGGCATGCATATGTGGGGTGAGATGAACAAAAACAAATGTTACACACAAGTGTAGCTTCTGCCTGCATTGTAATTGTTGTCTCACTACTATATGTCTTACCAAAGAAGTCAACTCCTCAAGTTTTGACTCCATTATGCATGGTCCATTGTTAGAAAAGTTAATAAAAAGCAAAGGTTAGTAAAAACACTTAAAATGAAAAGATTACACTTACTAATCCCCGGCAACGGCGCCAAAATTTTGACGAGCGCCAAACTCAGTCAAAATTATAACCGAAGTTATTACCTAAGCTTGTAGCACAGTGACAACACCGGATCGTCTCCTCAAGGATCGTAAATGCAATTTAATCAAATTAAGTGAAAGTTAGCAAATGGGGGTTTGACAGTTTAAGATTGCACTTAACAAAATTAAAGGAAGAAATAACAATTAAAGAGTAGTCAATTTAGAAACCTATCCAAGATTGGGTGGATTCAATCATAGACCCTTCATAAAACACTTGAAGCGCAATTGAATTGTTAATTTGGATCTAACCGAGATCTCTGCATCAAATCCAGAATTCATACTAGACGATCGTCTAGAATTCAATTAACAAGTGATAAACACAAATCCGCAATCGCACCATTCATGAAAATCTATGTTAATTTCAAGTACCGAATTCAATTAACTTAGGCACAAATCAGTAACCTAACCTCTTCAATTCGCGTGATTAATTTAGATCAATCAGTTCTAAGTTTCATCACAAATCTCAATCTTCATTTATGTGATTAGTTTAGATCAATCAGTTCTAAGTTTCATCACAAATCTCAATCTTAAACCGAGATCAATCAGATCAACATAAATAGAATCACCATTCATGCATTCAAGATCAAGAAGAAGAAGAAAGAAGAAGAAAAGAGGAATTCAATTACAAATCAAATACAATGCATAACCAAGGTCTCAAGAATCCAAACCACAATCTCTTCAAGAGTTCTAAATTGACCCAAAGTAGCTTAGCCCTCCATTACCATGAAGAGGAGCATCAAAATATACAAAACTATGAGAACCTATGAAGAAACAAGAAGAAACTTAGAGAGAAATGAAGGAGAATTTACATCTTGTTCATGATAAATGGTGCCTTTTATAGAAGTCTAAGGTAACAAAATGACAAAGGGAAGTGGGTGGATGAGTGGGTGAGTGAGTGGAGTGTTTGAGTGGATGGATTAGTGGGTTGGTTTAGTGGATTGGTTTAGTGGATGAGTGAGTGGAATGGTTGAGTGGTTGAATTAGTGAAAAATGCCAAAGGACTTTTGGTGAGTGGGAAATTATGGACATGAATGGGTGAGTGGATGGATGAGTGGATGGATTAGTGGATGAGTGGGTGGAGTGGTTAAGTGGTTGGATTAGTGTATGAGTGGATGAGTGGGTGAGTTAGTGGATGAGTGGATGAGTGGATGAGTGGATTAGTGGATGGATGAGTGGATTAGTGGATGGATGAGTGGATGGTTGAGGACGAAAATTTCGTGTCTGACTTGGAAGCCAAAAACGACCCACTATACTTCAGAACCACGAAAAGTGTTCTTCATGAAAGTTGTAGATCCTTGTCTTGGCTATAAAATGGATAGCTGGTTCGTCCAATTTGGCTTCCTTAAGCCCAAGATATGTCCCAAATACCGTAGGTTGCTCAAACCCAACTTCAGCACCTCTGTTCCGACTTGCAAGCTCAAAATGACCTACTAGACTTCTTTTTCTCAAAATGTGTTCTTCATGAAAGTTGTTTATTTGGATCTTGAATATCTACTGTCAAAATTTCAGCCCATCTCCATTATTACATCTTGAGATATGATTTTTTGAGTGCACACTGTTCGGATTCTACTGACAGAACCCGTATTCTGACTTCCATGTCAACTTAGGTCCCTTAGACATCTGAATCAGACTTCGAGCTCTTCATCAAAGTTGTAGAGCTTCCTCTTAGCTTTCCTACAAGGTAAAATTCATGTTCATCAGATATTAGGAACTCAAGTTATGGCCAAAATACAGAAACAGTGTCAAATCTCAATAATGCTGGAAATATTCAATTAGGACCAATTTGAGCTCAAACTCACAAAATCATACCAAACTCAATCAATTAAGAATATGGAGAGTGTAAATGACTAAACATAAGGGTTTCTTAATGAATAAAATATGTGATTATCAAGGGACCGTATCAGGATCCTTAGCGGGGTCCTCCTCATCCGAGGCAACCTCCATAGGAACCACAGAGCCACGAGCAGGAGCCCGAGCAGTGGAATCAAAAGAGTCCTCCTGTGGGGTGTAGTAGCGGTCACCCCACATCTCCCAGATGGGCAGATAAAACTCCAAGCATAGGCTAATGTAGCATGTAAAGATCGATGTCTCATGATGTCTCCAGGCTAAAGAAATCGAAACGTCCCCCAAGTAGACGCAGCGATCGAAACTCAAGTTAATATGCCAACACTCTGGCCCCCCAAGGAAGGTCAGACGCACATCATCTAGGAATCCGCGCATACGTGCCTCCATGCTCCACAGTAGGTGCTAATCTCGATCAGGCCAGAAGCTGGGGAAATCGGGAGCTTCAACCTCTTTGACGTCGTCTTCAATAGATACAATATATACACAGGCAGCAAATAACAAAAATACAAGGAAGAGGTAAGACATCCTACCATCATTACCAATTATAGCAGCCAGAAACCAATACGGTGCAACGCGCCCATATAACATTCCAAAATAATAATAATAATAATAGTAATAGGCAGTAAATACATCAGTAAACAGGTAAACAGTTCTAGGCAGTCAGTCGTCATAATAATAAATAAATAGTTCAAATCCACAAAAAGCAGTAACTATCATATAGTGTAACATCTCATGATGCATATGCACACAGTACGCAATTTCCTACTCCATGGAGCTAGACTCAAACAGTCAGAGAGAAAGATCAAGAGACACGTCTGCAACTCAGTTGTCAAGGCCAAAGTGCTATAACTCAACAGTTTTCCACGTGCACATTCAGGCATTGTACAAACAGTCTTCGCTAGATCACGATATAGGACAGTCACTCAATCCAGATCGTCGGTGCATTTGCATCGGTTTGCCCCACGGACAGGAGAGCTACCAACTGCCCATTGCGAGGTACCCACACCCCGGCGCCCCCAAGGTCGTAACATGACCTACACTAGTCTACTCGCACCCGCACTAAGGTGTGTTCAATCTCCTAGACAACTTGGCCTTACAACAGTCCACAGGACATTCACAATGCATAAGACTCTATGCATGAACATGCATGGTCATCATCACATACTATTCCATAATATGCCACAATTGGCCAAAATAAGCATCAACATATCATTGGTCACTCACATGGACCCACAATATCATAATATTGAAATCAAATAAGGTAATACATTTTTAAGGTCCATTATGAATTCTTATTTAAGATTTGCCTCTCTTACAAGATCTGTCACTAAATGAGTTTCCATAATTAATTTCAATTTTCTAATACAATTTAATCTCATAAACTTAGAAGGTCATTCTAAGGTCTCAAAGTCTCACACTCTCTTGTTCTTGCTCTTGTAGAATTGTTTAAAGTTTTATGACAAGTTTCATTCATGGTTCTTTAAAATTTATGAATCTCTAATTGTATCTAATTCTTCCAAATTTGCTAATTTCCTAACCTATTACCTATGTTTTAATCCTTTAATTATCTAAGTTCCAAGGTTACCTAAAATTGCATGATTAAGCCCCAAAAAGCCCTAGAGGCCGTGGCCTCCCTAGGGGATTCAATTCCCAATTTTTCCATTCCATTGATTTTATATTACACACTTGATTAATTAAGTCATTCACTTATTAAAATTTGTTCACAAAGATCCCATCTTCTTAGCCCCAAAACCGTGGGCACCCAAGGGAAATCCCACATCAATTTTTTTTTTCAATTTCATGTCATCCAATCCATTCCAATATACAAATACACATCAACAATCAATCCAACAACATAAACTAATTTCAAACAACATGTAAACATACTAGTCATGTAATCAAAGAATAACCCTCATTAGGGTTTTCTCAAAATAAACCACAAACAAGGTTCCTAGATGGTAATAGAGGTTGAGGAGGAGTGTCTTCCTCTTACCAAAGTGAAGAAATCAAGAGAAGCCTCCAAGAAATCCTTGCAAATTTCGGATTGGGTGCCACCAAAACCCTAGAAATTTCAACTTGGTTAAAATAGCACAAAGGCTTGAGAAATGAAGTGTAGATGGTCACAAATAGGACCTTGAAAATGAAAATGAAGAGAGGGAGTGAAGAGTCAAGAAACTTACCCAAAGACCCTAAGCTTGAAGCTTGAAGAAGATGGTGAAAATGGTGGATTTTCAAAATGCCACAAGCAAGAAAAGTGTTTAGGAGATGGAGAGGATTAAGAAAATGGTGTTGGTTGAAGATTTTTTGATCGATGAGGGGGGGAAAGGAGCTGCTACCGTGGTGCTCCTAGAGAGAAGGAGGAGAAAATGTAAAATGAAGAAGATGAGTGGGAGTAGAGAGAGAAAGTGCTTTAAGTTAATTTGAAATAATGTGATGGAATTAATTGTGAAAGCAAAACTAATTTCCCCCCAAAATGTGGGCTGCAGCCGTGAGGTGAGGAGAGAGAGAAGGGAGAGTGTCCTTTGTATGGGGAAAGAGAGAAAGAAAATTTCCAAGAAGCTTCCTCCAAGCTTACAAGAGAAGTTTTGCACGTTTCACGATAAAATGAAAGTAAGTTTATCTCCTAATCAAACACACTAACACAGATAAATATTTACACTATCAGTATTATTTTCCCCCAGTGTAGAAGAGTTAAAGATGATGAAAATAATATTTTATTGTCCATCGAATGATTTTACGGTTCTGCGACTTCATTTATCGAGTAAAAACCTTGAAAAATGTAAACTCTGTAAATTGTGCTCGGCCTCGGGTTTAGTAAGATCCCCCATCGACATGTCCACAATTTAGAGTTCACCAGCCACATGGAAAATATTGCATTTTCCCGGCTCCGCTCAGTGCGCACGCAAAATGAGGAATATATTAAAATATTCGTCATTTTCGAAAAATTTCAAAAAAATTCACATAATTCATAAATATTATAAAGTGACTATTTATGATAAAATAAATGATTTTCGGAGTGTTACACTGACGCCAGCAGGTTTCTGCTCAGTGTGCATGCAAAACGATGAATATATTAAAATATTCATCGTTTCCAAAAAATTCCAGAAAAATTCCTAAAAATTAAGAATATTATAAAATGATCATTTATGATTAAACAAACATTTTTTGTGGTGTTACAGATAGACCGATGCAAACACATCGACGATCCGAATGGAGACACTGTCCTATCTCGCGATCTTGTAAAGAATGTCTTGTATAAGCCATGTTGCCCAATTTGTTGATATTAAAGCATTTGATTTGAGGCTAACGAGATACAGACCTGTCTCCTTGATCATTCTCTCTGAAATTGTATTTAACTCTATGGAGTATGATGTTGGTCCATTGTGCATTGTGCATATGCATAGTCATTTGGTATTTTGATGCATTTATTAATTGAATTATTTGTTGAAATGCTTATTAAATTATTTAATTGAATTTTTTGATTAATTATACATTGAACCAATTATTGACTTATATCATGGTTATATGGATTGGTGTCTGTACTTGAATGGTAGTAATGCCATTCGTTGTTTCTTTGCTGCCGTGTCGGTATTGATGTAGAGGATCTGACCTCTTTGTTGTATTATCATGTTTTATGTTATGTTTGTTAAAGACTACGGCAGAGGCGAGCCAAGATCTCCTAGTTTTGTTTGGCGATAACTTCTGTTTTCAGAGATGGCGATGTGAAGGGATTCTATCGGTTTCGTCAGGATTCAATTCAACGGAGGCACTGATGCCTGGGGTGACCTACATCACACCCCAAGAGAGGAGTCTGTGGTGTCACCTACTCGGACTCTTGTTTGCAGAACTATGTCCCATATGGAGCCTTTGTATGTTAGGGATTCTGGCGAGAATCTCGATGGTGGATCAGGTGCAAGACATCTCTCTCCAGGTGTTTGCGCTTTGGCCAGATCGAGTCTTTATATGGTAGTTGCATATAAGTTTTGATTGAGTAAGTTTTATGTACTGTACGTACTTGGTAAGTTTTGTTATGTATATACATATATATGTGGAATGTAACTTTCTTTGGAGGAAATTTATAGAGTTGTGCATTAAATATATATATATTCATTTGTGGCTCATATTTTCTGTATTCACATAAGGTTTATATTCGAAAATGTGTCATTGAATTTAGTAGTAGGCTTGAATTTAGTAACTGTGGTATAATGATGATTATACTCTGGTTATTAATTTCGGGATGTTATATCAAGAAGCTGCACATTAACATCCCATTTGCTGAAACTTAGGAGTAAATGTCAAGCTACGTGAAATTCATGAAAGAAATCTTGTCAAAGAAGAGAAAGCATGGTGAGTTTAAGATTATTGCCCTTACGGAGGAATGTAGTGTTATCCTAAAGATCAAACTTCCTCCTAAGCTCAAAGATCTAGGAAGCTTCACCATACCCTATGCAATTGGTGAGAAGTTTAGTGGTTAGGCTTTATGTGATTTAGGAGCCAGTATTAATCTCATGTCCTATTCCATATACCGAAGACTAGGTTTAGGGGAAGCTACGCCTACTTCAGTTACCTTATAGTTGGCGGACCGAACCCTTACTCATCTGAAGGGGGCTATAAAGGATGTACTAGTTCAAGTGGACAAGTTTATCTTCCTTGCAAATTTTGTCATACTTGATATAGAGAAGGATAGCAAAGTCTCTTTGATTTTAGGTCGGCCGTTCCTAGCAATTGGAAGAACCCTCAATGATGTGGAGAAAGGAGAACTCACCTTGAGGGTGCAAGATCAAGAGGTCACTTTCAATATCTTCAAGGCTATGAAGAATCCTCAAGATCAAGAAGAATATTCTTTGGTAAATATATTAAATGAGATGCCATCCAAGGCGTTTTGTGCAAGTATACCCTTTGCTCCTAGTGAAAGTCAGGTGATCTCAGTTGGTGATAGGGAAAAGGAGAAGTTGGAGCAGCTGAATGCAAGTATGGAGGTTAAATCATGTAGCCCTCCCATTAAGAATGTTACAAACTTAGAGCTTAAATTCTTGCCATTACAAGTGTTCCAAGCCTATCATGATGAAAAGGAGAAAGATCCTCCTCTTATTAGCAACTGCAAGTGGAACTATTGATAAAGTCCTACCGGGACTATAAATTAGGCCTTTCTTAGGAAGAAATCCAAGTTATTTATTTTATGTTTTAATTAATGTTAATACCTTGAATTTTTTTGTTTTAGTATGTTTTTTATGCACATTATGGAAATTAACCTTGCAGACATGTTTGCAGGTGTTGGAGGCCTGATTTGAGCATAAGCTATGGCTGAAATGAGTTTGTTGTTGAATTATGTAGACTGACTTGTCACACCGCAGCATGAGACTTCTCATGCCGCGGCGTGATGCCTCATTAGACACAAGGTTTACAGCTTAGCGTCGCGGCTTATCTACGACAATGTCACGGCAATGCCCAATAAAAAATAATAATAAATAGTAAATAGTAATTATTTAAATAAATAAAATTAGGAGGGAATTAATGCACGCCGTGGCGCAGGAAGCTTAACGTCATAGTGCGGGGTGTCTAGTTGAAAGGAAGCAAAAGTAGCCAAGTTTGGAGGTCATCTTCATCTTAGAAGAAGATTCAAGCATCAATCATCATTATTATTGAGCTTCTTTCATCTAACCCTTCTTTTTCCTCTTTTCCATTCCCATGAACATGATAAATTGTGATATATTTTCATGTTTCATAGTTAGCTAAGTTGTTTATGGGAATTTCTTTGGATCCTCCTATGGATATTGAATAATTATGTAATCCTTTGAGTTTATATATATGATTTGGTTTGGTTCAATCATATAGTTCTTAAGGCTTTTGAATGTTTGATCAGCTTTTAAGTGATTTGTTAAAATCTAAAGAACCTGGACATAAGAATTTGGATTTGAGATCATATGTATGGTTGATGCATGTTTAATTTCATTCAATTGGTTTGGATAAGTTGATTAGCTAATGGGATAGACATATACCTTTTGGCCATGCATAGTAATTGATTAAGAATAGTTCTTAATGAGTGGATTTTACTCTAGTTCTCATAAAAACATAGTGAATTAGGTAACTGAAATATGGGTATTGACCTAGACATAGGCTGTTAACTAAATTAGATTCTCAACCTAACCTAATCATTTTGTTTATATTACTTATAAGAATTGCTTGTTATTAATTGAAGTAAAAGGAAAAGAAGGATTTCCTATTCTCTAATTAACATCTTTAGTCCTGATTTACTACATTTTAGTTTTTACATTTAATTTACACAAACTTTTTATAATTTGAATGTGCTTGGATAGTATTAGATAAACTATTAGTTAATATTTAGTTTATACAATTAACGTATTCCTTGTGGGAATGATATCCGACTCTTGACTATATTACAAGTGTAACCTGTGCTCTTGCGGTAAGTAAAAAAATGAACAGAGACGCCCTTGGCTCCTATATATAGAGACATTGTTGAGGGGGTAGTTTCATCCAACCACTTCGAGTTTCAAAAATCCTTATCATGGAGCACAGAACCCTAACGGCGACTCCCAGTCAAAATGCACCATGTGGACAATCATAGTAGCGCACCAGATAAAGCGACTATTGCTCAGAAAGCCAAACGTCACGCAAGCCTCATTGTTTTGAATATAGTTTTATTCTATGGAATATGGCAAAAATCCTAGTTCATTCTACAGACCGCAGTTGCATACTAGAATGTCTACCTCTAATCACCTGAAATGTGGATTGTGACCGAATCACGACACATCTATGAGTGTCAAGTGACTTAGTCATGTTAACGACTCAAAATCAAAGCTCTTGATCCCTTAGGGGCATTACAGACCTCAGTTTCATGTAAGGCATGGATCCTGTGACCCGGAGGCATTAATACTTACCTTCATACTTAGTTATGCTAGCTAAGCACCAAGCTGGGGGCAACATGATGAGGTTAAGCATATTTTTACATGATGACCCAACATGGGAATCCATCTGACCACTCCCCGAGGTCAAGCAATGTATTCAAGGGTTTCACCCGTACCTTCATGGTCTTACCTTAACCCATAAACCGCCTAAGTTTACAAAGATTGAGTAACCGATCGTAGCCCGGGATTATAGACTCTACACTAAGAGGCTTTCGCGTTACCTTTCCCACAAATTCAACTATCAACTATTCATAAATGAATTCGACCACCGAGATAAAGCATTGGACTTATCCTAGTTAGGCAAAACTAGTTCATCATTATTGAATAAAGCTACTGAGGTCGAGCATTGGACCCACCTCAGTAAATCACACAAGTAAGTCATTAAACACTGAGATCAAGCATCCAACCCACCTTGGAATAGAAAAGGAAAAAATACAATTATAAAATGAAATCATCGGGATTAAGCATGGGACTCATCTTGGTGAAAGGAGCAGACAATGAAAAATAGAACATTAAAAAAAAGAGAAACTTTTTATTATTCACATTCCAAACATCATGGACTTTACAAGAAGGACCTATAAGTTATGCTTATCTAAGAGTTCCCACTTGAAGGAAGCCAAGAAGGTAGCATGAAGAGATGATGATGATGACCAAGCACTAATCAGAGGCACCTCAACGGTTCCTCATGATACGAGCACTCTTCTTTTCCTTCTTGAGTAACATGAGCAGAAGGATTCACAATCCCACATCTCCAAAACAACCATGCGCACCTAAGGCATAGCGAATACCTTTTGTATCAGTCAGGAGGACGAAGGAAGGAGAGAGGTGAAACCCTTTTGTACCTCACAGGAACTAGGGCAGAAGCCATGTGTAACACCCCAAAATTTGATTTTTCTACTATCGGTATTCATTTTATAATATTTGTGATTTTCTGGAATTTTTCTGGATTTTTCGGAGAACACGAAATATTTTAATATTATTCCTCGTTGTACGTATGTGCTGAGCGAAACTGGAGAAATGAGATATTTTCTCTGAGAACCTTGAACTATGGAAACATCGACGGGGGATCTTACTAAACCCAAGGCCGGACACAGTTTACAAGGTTTCACATTTTTTGAAAAATTTTAACAGATGAAATAATAAAACACTGCGAAGAATTTATCTCGTCGATTTGTTAATGCTGACTTCTGCCAACTATAATTACGTCCAATAAATAATAACACGTAATAAAAATATTATCACATTATTCAAAAATTACCTTGTGTCAAACCCCTTTTTTAGCCTTATTTTCAAGAGAGAAAAAAAAGAAAAGAATTTAGTTAATTAAAACCCCTTGTAGGAAGTTTCCAAGAAGCTTCCTATTTGACACATTTTTCTCTCTCCCTTCTCCACTCTTCTACGGCAGAAGCTATAAGGGAAGTCCAAGTAATTCCTCTCCTCTTCCTAATATTACACTCTCATTTTTCTAAACCCCAAATACCCATTTCTCCATTTCCTCTCTTCTTCTTTTCTTCTCCACCGTGCAACCACTCTTGGAGGCAGTCATCCTTTGCTTGCTTCATCATCAAGGATTCTTGCTTTCTTACACCATTCCAAGTCCTCTTTTGTTGCCATCTCTTGGTTCTTCTTCTTCTTCTTCTTCTTCTTCTTCTTCTTCTTCTTCTTCTTCTTCTTCTTCTTCTTCTTCTTCTTCTTCCGTTTTTCTTCCACCATTGAAGCTAAAGCTTGGAGCTTTAAGGTAAAGCCTTCAACTTTCTTCCATTTTTCTTGCTATTTTCGTTTCTCTTGGCCACCTTGGTGACCAAGAACCTATTTTTCATGGTTTGAGTGGACATTGTGGTGATCACTCACATTGGAGTTTTCTTGAAGGGGGAAAACGAAAATCTAGGGCAAGAAGGAGTGGCACATTGTGTTGTCTTTCAAATAGGTAAGAGGGAGATGATCCTCTTCAACCAATCTTGGTAGTAAGGGAATGTCTTGTATGTGTGTTGTTATTGTTTTCTGAATCCATGTACAAAGTTCTCTCATTTTTATGTTGCTCTTCATGATAGTGCATTTTGTTGGGTTTGTATGATTTATTGATGCCTCTTGCATGATTTGAAGATATATTTGAGTAACTAGTTGATTAAATATGATAATGATTGGTTTGGTTTGAGTTAAAGGACCTGGAGAACTCTGTTATCTGCAAGTTTACGCGTGGTAATCGATTACACGAGGCTTGTAATCGATTACCAAGCTCTTAAGGGTATGAAATCGTGATTCTGGAAATCTGGTAATTAATTACGTCTTGTGTGTAATCGATTACAGAGATTCTGTCTAGCTTGTAATCGATTACAAGAGTGGTGTAATCGATTACCAAGCCTCTGATGTCATGAAGTGGTGCTTCTAGGAATCACGTAATCGATTACAACTCGTGGGTAATCGACATTTAAGGTTCTGTCAATTGGTAATCGATTACATGGTATGTGTAATCGATTACAGTGGCCTTGAAGTTACTAATCGTGGTTCGGAAATCACGTAATCGATTACAATGAGATTGTAATCGACACATGTGGATTCTATTCCCTGGTAATCGACACAGGGTGATGTAATCGATTACCAAGACCCAAAAATGAGATTTTTGAGCTGGAAATGATTGAGATTATGGTTCTTTGTCCTTTGTAACTCAAACATAACCTAAGAACCCTGGATTCAAGGATTTTACTTTACTTAAATGTGATAGGAATACGTATTCATACCGATAGAGAAGAAATGATTTTGAAAATGGAATTCTTGGATCCATGACATGGTAATTATGGTATGTGTGAAATAAGGAACATATATTGATACTGAAAATTATTGATGTAAGTATGATTTCTCTATGTGGGTTATGCG
Organism: Ormosia emarginata; assembly: GCA_029884605.1. Lineage (NCBI taxonomy): Eukaryota > Viridiplantae > Streptophyta > Magnoliopsida > Fabales > Fabaceae > Ormosia > Ormosia emarginata. Next base: position 10,981,711 of record JAQQTP010000074.1, read on the forward strand.
CTTATTGATTTAGCACTCAATGAGATAAGATTGATGATATGCCATTGAGGCAATGTTTTAATAAATGTGTTGTTGATATGTCATGTTGGACATTGATTAATGCTTATGTGCCATTGAGGCAATGCTTATGTTGAATGCATCATTGATGAACATATATGATTGGACATTGTGTCATCATGCATGTGTGTTGTCCGTTGGACATTGTTGAGAAGGCCGTATTGCCTAGGAGTTTGAATAACACCTTTGTGCGGGTGCGAGTAGACTAAGCGTAGGTGTCATATGTTGTTGACCCTGGGGGCGTTGAGGTGTGGGTGTCTCACAATAGACAGTGGTAGCTCCACTGGGGCCGTGGGATAGACCAATGCGACACACCAACGATCCTGCCTGAGACGTTGTTCTATATCGCGATCAATTGTTGAGGTACCATGTATAAGCCATTGCACAAACAATTTTATGAAAGAAAGCACACTATATTTTAAGGCTACTGAGATACTGGTATTACTCCTTGATCATTCACTCCGAAAATGTTTACGTCTGGCTCCATGGAGTAGGAACTTTGGTACCCTTGTTGCATTGTGAGTTGTCAGTCACATGGTGTAACGCCCCTTTTCTCCCTTGTATCATAACAGGTGAGAAGAAGGAACGTCACACCATAGTGAAACAACACAAAAATGGCTACGGAAAATTTGAGCAATTTTTCTTTTTTTTTTCCTTTTTCGCATTTATGCATAAGTAGAAAATATGAGCCATGAATGAAATATAAATGTATTCGACCCCTAATACAACCATTGGAATGAAATCACGTTCTTTATATATATATATAGCCAACTTACACGAATCATTGATAACATAAAATATAATGTAATTACAGAGTCAAATAAAATACAGCGGGAATAAAAACATTAAAGGGGAGGAGTAGTGACCCAGGGATGGGTACTACCAGCAAACAAGGCCACAACCCCATATTCACATGACGCACGGCGCCCCAGTTGACACGATAGGCATCAATGCCACCACGCGGCTGCGCTCTTACGTAGTCGACGAAATCTTGTCCAGATGCTCAAGTCAATCAACCTAGGTATGGTCCCTATTTATCTTCCTCTTACGATCTTTGATCAAATATAAATGTAAAACAGAAATGCACAAATATAGGAAAGAGGTGAGATTCCCAGCTTTCAGTACCAACAAGGCAGCAAGAAAATAGACGGCGTCGAACGCCCACGTAAGACACAGTTAATACATAGAAGTACAGTAATACAAGAGAGCAATTAACGAGGGTAAAACAACAAAGAATAATAGATAACATTAACCATAGCCAGCTAGCAACATTAGCATTACCAAGAGTCATATACATATCGCAGTCATAATAGTAAACACATTATTCAATTATAAATGCTCAATGGACCATGTGACTGACAATTCACAATGCAACAAAGGTACCAAAGTTCCTACTCCATGGAGCTAGACATAAATATTTTCGGAGTGAATGATCAAGGAGTAATGCCAGTGTATCGTTAGCCTCAAAAAATATAGTGTGCTCATCTCATAAAAACATTTGCGCAAAATGGCTCACACATGGCACCTCAACAGTTGATCGCGACATAGGACAGCGTCTCAGGCAGGATCGTCGGTGTGTTGCACTGGTCTATCCCACGGCCCCAGCGGAGCTACCACTGTCTATTGTGAGACACCCACACCCCGACGCCCCCAGGGCCAACAACATATGACACCTACGCTTAGTCTATTCGCACCCGCACAAAGGTGTTATTCAAACTCCTAGGCAACATAGCCTTCTCAACAATGTCCCACAGACAATACGCATGCATGACGACATAATGTTTAATCATGTATGTTCAACAATGATGCATTCAACATAAGCTTTTCCTCAATGGCACATAAGCATTATTCAATGTCCAATATGACATATCAACAATATATTTATTTAAAACATTGCCTCAATGGCACATCATCATCCTTATCTCATTGAGTACTACATCAATAATTCTCAGCATCAACATGCATTCCTCATTACACACATACCACAATTTCCATAATCATGGATCCAAGGATCCCATATTCAAAATCATTTCTTCCCTAATGGGGTGAATGCACATTTCTATCACAATTTAGTAAAGTAAAATCCTTGAATCCAGGGTTTTTAGGTTATGTTTGAGTTACAAAGGATAAAGAACCATAATCTCAATCATTTCCAGCTCAAAAATCTCATTTTTGGTCTTGGTAATCTATTACAAAGACCCTTGTAATCGATTACCCGAGAAATGAATATCGTAATCGATTACAATCTCATTGTAATCGATTACGTGATTCCCGTAATCACGTTTCGTAACTTCAAGGCTCTGTAATCGATTACACAACCGTGGTAATCGACACACAATTGATGAACCTCCGTAATCGATTACCCACAAGTTGTAATCGATTACGTGATTCCCAGCAGCACCATTTCGTGACATCAGAGGCTTGGTAATCGATTACACTCCTCTTGTAATCGATTACAAGCTAAACAGAATCTCAGTAATCGATTACACACCGGATGTAATCGATTACGCAGATTTTAATCACGATTTTGTATCTTTAAGAGCTTGGTAATCGATTACAAGCCTCGTGTAATCGATTACCACACGTAAGTTTGCAGAAAAACAGAGTTCTCAGGTCCTCTAACTCAAACCAAACCATTCCTCATCATATTAAATCAACAAAATACTCAAATATACCTTCAAATCATGCAAGAGACATCAATGAATCATACAAACCCAACAAAATACACTATCATCAAAATCAACATAAAAATGAGAGAACTTTATACATGGATTCACAAATCAACAACAATACACATACAAGACATTCCCTTACTACCAAGATTGGTTGAAGAGGATCATCTCCCTCTTACCTATTTGGAAGACAACACAAGGTGTTACCTCTTCTTGCCCTAGATTTTCGTTTTCCCTTCAAGAAAAACACCAATATGAGTGATTTCCATAATGTCCACTCAAACCATGGAAAAATGAGTTCTTGATCACATAGGTGACCAAGAAAAACGAAAATAAGAAGAAAGTGAAAGAAAGGTTAAGACTTTACCTCCAAGCTCAAAGCTTTAGCTTCAATGGTGAAGAATGGAGGAAGAAGAAGAAGAAGAACCAAGGATGGCCACAAGGAAAATGGTCTTGGAATGATGGAAGAAAGCTAGATATGAGTTTAGTTGTAGCAACAATGGAGATAATCTCCAAAGAAGAGGGTGTGTACGGTGGTGAAGCAAGGAGAAGAAGAGAAGAAGAAGAGAAGAGAAGAGAAAAGAAGAGAAGGAGAAGAAGAAGAGATAAAAATGAAAATGTGATTATGGCTTTCAATGCCATCTGCCGTGTAAGAAGAGTGGGGAGGGAAGAGAAAGAAAATGTGTTACAAGGGAAATTGCTAGGAAGCTTCCCATAACAAGCTTGGATTAAATTTAATCTTTCTTTTGAAATTAAAACTAATAGATGTGATACAAAAATTAGATTTTGAATAATGTGATAATATTTTTAATACATGTTATTATTTATTGGACAATGGTTATAGTTGGCAGAAGTCAACATTAACAAATCTGACAGATAAATTCTTCCCAGTGTTTTATTATCTCATCTGTTAAGATTTCTCGAAAAATATGAAACCTTGTAAACTGTGTCCAGCCTCGGGTTTAGTAAGATCCCCTGTCGACGTTTTCATAGTTCAAGGTTCTCGGGAAAAATATTTTATTTTCCCAACTCTGCTCAATTCACACGCAAAATGAGGAATATATTAAAATATTCGTTTCCGAAAAATTCTGAAAGAACTCACATAAATCACAAACATTAGAAAATGACTATTTGTAATAAAATTTCTAACTTTGGGAGCGTTACAGTCGTTTTGCCAATTTCGCCCAATGTGCACGCAAGACGAGAAATAATATTAACATATTTCGCGTTCTCCGAAAAATCCAGAAAAATTCTTAAAAATCTCAAATATTGTAAACTGATCACTTATTCTAAAATTATAATTTTTCGGGGTGTTACACATGGTCCATTGAGCATTTATGATTGGATAATGTGTTTACTATTATGACTGTGATATTATTTGACTCTTGGTAATGCTAATGTTGCTAGCTGGCTATGGATAATGTTAACTGTTGTTCTTTGCTGCTTTACTCTTATTAATTGCTTTCGGGTATTAATGTACTTGTATGTATTAACTGTGTCTTATGTGGGCATTCGACGCCGTTTATTTTCTTGCTGCCATGTTGGTACTAAAAGCTGGAAATCTCACCTCTTTCGGTAATTTCTCTATTTTGTATTTTGGTTGGATCGTGTGCTCTCGAGAAGACGCTCGTGAGGAGGACAAGGAAACCACTGAGTTTCAGGTTTTCTGGCCTTATCTCGACTGAGATCGAAGTTGTTGAGGATGTCATTTTGACTCTGTGGACTTTTTGGCTACATGCGAATCAACTTTCTTGGAGGTCCGGATTACTGGCATATCAACGTGTAGACTGATCGATGTGTATACCACGGCGATGTGATGGTGTCCTTAGCGTGGAGACGTTATGACGCTCCTATTCTGGATTTTCATGCTTTTGTATGGCTGGAGTTCTATATGCCCATGAGGGACATGTGGGGTGAAATGTATTATACCCCTCGTGAGGATTCCTTTTTGTCTATTGCCCGGGCTCCTGCCCGCTGTTCTGTCATCCCGATGGATGTCTCGTTAGACGACGAGGACCCTGAGGAGGATCCATCTACGGTTCCTTCTCGTTCCAGGCAGTCTTAGGGTTGGTTTTAATTGATGGCTACTGATGGCTGTCCGTTTATTTTGAGGGAGCCTGACGTACTACTGGATTAGTGGGTATATATTTGTATCTCTTGGGGTAGGTACACATTTTGCTTTTTGTATATTTTTGGAAATGTAATTTAAACAGACTTGTATTTCTGGTACAAAGTATGTAATTATCCATATTGTGTATGGTCGTATGTTTCATTCCACGTTGATTTCTCTTTGACATTTTTTATAGAAGTTTTATATGAAAGAGGAACTTTTAATTTTAACTCAATCACGCGATATATTTACAAACAGGTGTATATGTACATTAAATGGAAGTTTTAACCAGATTCATGTTGGAGAAAAGAAAAAAAAAGTTCAAACTTTCTGTAATCATTTGTGTGTCGTTTCACTATAGTGCGACGTTCCTTTTTCTTACCCATTATGACCAAGGGAGAAAAAGGGGCGTTACACTGTCTTGGTATCAGAGCTCCTGGTTATGTTTCTTTGGATCGTGTGGTTTTGGACTGTCTTGTTTGTGCTGTGTCATTCTCTGTGATTTTGCTGTTTGGTATTCAAATGAATACATCTGACTTTCTCTGTGTTTTGCGTAGTCTAATCCGAGAAGGAACAATGGCTCGTCGGGGTGATATGGCTGCTGCCATAAAGGCAATACAGAAGATGGCTAAGGCAATGCTGCAATAGAACCAGCAAATAGCTCAACAACAGGCTAGAGCTGTACAACAACTAGAAGCTACGACAGATGTTCGGAACTTAGAGGGATTTCATCGTGCTAACCCTCCGCAGTTCAAAGGGGAGTTTGATCCGGAGAAAGCTACATTGTGGATCCAAGAGTTGGAGAAAATATTTACGGGTATGAATTGTGCTGATGATAGGAAGGTGACCTATGGCGCATACATGCTAATGGGAGACGCTGAACATTGGTGGATGGGAGAACAAAGGCTATTGCAAGCCGCGAACAGAGTGATAACTTGGGAAGTGTTCAAAGAAAGGTTCTTGAACAAGTATTTTCCTGAAAGTTCCAGGCACGCAAAAGAAATGGAATTTCTGAGGTTGCGACAGGGAGGTATGACGGTGAGCGAATACGCCGTCAAGTTTGAGAACTTGTCTAGATTTTTGACCTATTTTCAACTTCAACCCGATGAAACTTAGAAGTGTCAGAAGTTTGAGGAAGGCCTGAGGCATGATGTGAAGAAAATTGTGATAGCCTTGAAGATTTCTCAGTTTTTTGAGCTACTCGACACTTGCTGCCGATTGGAAAGTGTGGAACAAGAACGTGAGGCGAGAAACAGAAACTTTAGGCCCATTCGATTCCAAAGAGGAGGTGGTGGTAATGCAAGTCGTTATCAAAAGAAGCCTTATTCCAGACCCTCTGGAAGCTAACAGCCACAAAAATTTCAAGGAGGAAGCCCAACTGAAAGCCCTGGAAGGATGGGTCAGAATGCTACAACTACTCCGAGATGTATGAAATGTAGGAAGGAGCATTTCACAAGAGACTGCACAATCAAAGGATTTATTTGCTTTCGGTACGGGAAACCTGGTCATGTTTCTCGAGACTGTAACCAGACTAAGACAGAACCATCCGTCAATGTTGCTAAGACTTCTAAACCATAAGTTGGAGGTAGAGTCTACACCCTGAGTGGTGTTGAGGCCTCTGAATCCGAGGATCTGATACAAGGAGAAGGTATCATTGAAGGTAATCTTTTAATTGTACTGTATGACTCTGGTGCTACTCATTCTTTCATTTCATATGATTGTGTGAAAAGACTTGGATTGTCTGTGTCTTCTTTACCTTTCGATTTGACTGTTTCGACTCCTATTGCAAAACCTATCGTCACTACTAAGGTGTGTCTAGGTTATCCTTTAATCGTGGAAGGTCCAATCTTTTTTGTCAATTTGATCTGTTTACCATTATCCCAACTAGACGTGATATTAGGAATGGACTGGCTATCTGCCAACCATGTCCTGTTAGATTGTTCTAGAAAAACAATAGTTTTCCCTTTGGATGAGGATTCTAGATTTTTGACCGCCAACCAAGTGAAAACTTTTCTGAAAGAAGGAGCTCGAGGATACATGTTGTTATCTTCTTTGAAAGTTGAGAGTGAAGTTGATGTGGACGCTATCTCTGTTGTACGGGAATTTCCTGAGGTTTTCCCTGATGATGTACCTGGTTTACCACCGGAACGAGAGGTCGAATTTGCTATCGGCTTGGTACCAGGAGCTGGTCCTATTTCCATAGCACCTTAACATATGGCACCAGCAGAGCTCGTGGAACTTAAGAAGCAGTTGGAAGAACTTCTGGAAAAACAATTCGTGAGACCCAGTGTGTCACCCTGGGGAGCACCTGTATTGTTGGTCAAGAAGAAAGATGGGACTTCAAGATTGTGTGTGGATTACCGTCAGTTGAACAAGGTTACAATCAAGAACAAGTATCCATTACCAAGGATAGATGACTTGATGGACCAACTGAAGGGAGCAGCTGTGTTTTCCAAGATCGATCTATGATCGGGTTATCACCAAATCAGAGTGAAAGTGGAAGATATTCCCAAGACGACTTTTCGTACTCGTTATGGTCATTACGAGTACCTGGTGATGCCTTTTGGTGTGACAAATGCACCTGCGATATTTATGGACTACATGAATAGGATCTTTCGTCCTTACTTGGACAAATTCATTGTTGTTTTCATCGACGATATCCTGATCTACTCACAAAGTCGCGAGGACTATGCTGAGCACCTCAGCATAGTTCTCCAGATTTTGAAAGAAAAAGAGCTATATGTGAAACTATCCAAGTGCGAGTTTTGGCTATAAGAAGTGAAGTTCTTGGGTCATGTAATCACAAAGGAAGGAATTGCAGTGGATCCTTCAAAGGTAGAAGCCGTACTACATTGGGAAAGGCCAACAACAGTGACGAAAATCCGAAGCTTCATTGGATTAGCCGGATACTACCAGAGGTTTATTGAGGGATTTTCCAAAATTGCTGGACCGCTCACTCAACTCACCAAGAAAGACCAAGCTTTTGAATGGACAGATTCCTGTGAAGGAAGTTTCCAAGAGTTAAAAAGGAAGCTGACTACGTCACCAGTGCTAGTCTTACCGAATCCTAATGAACCATTTGAAGTGTACTGTGACGCTTCGTATCAAGGTTTGGGGTGCGTTCTCATGCAAAACGGAGGAGTGGTAGCTTACGCCTCAAGACAATTGCGAATGCACGAGAAGAACTACCCAACACACGATCTAGAGTTAGCTGCAGTGGTGTTTGCATTGAAGATATGGAGACATTATTTGTATGGAGCCATATTCAACGTCTTCAGTGACCATAAAAGTCTGAAGTACCTGTACGATCAGAAAGAGCTGAACATGAGGCAACGAACATGGCTAGAATTTTTGAAAGACTACGACTTCCAACTTCAGTATCATCCTGGAAAGGCGTGGCCGATGCTTTGAGTAGGAAGACAATTAGTGTTTCTACTATGATGATGAGAGAAAAGGACTTGATAGAGCAATTCAGAGATATATGGTCATTTGTGGAGTTAACACCGGGTAAAATCTGCATGAATAGGATCACTATCTCGAATGACCTGATGGATGATATTCGAGAGAAACAAAAGATCGATGAATTCCTGCAAGAAGAAAGAGAATTGATGAGGTAGGGTGGTGTATCAACGTTGAAGGAAGGAAGCGATGGGATTCTGAGATTCCAAGGAAGGGTCTGTGTGCCTAAAGATGGAGAACTCAAAAAGTACATACTTGAACATGCTCATTTGAGTCAGTTGAGTATGCATCCCGGAATGACCAAGATGTATCAAGACTTGAGGAAGTTATTTTGGTGGCATGGAATGAAAAGAGATATCGCTAGATGCGTGTCGTCTTGTTTGGTTTGCCAGAAAACGAAGATTGAGCACCAAAGACCAGCTGGTTTGCTACAACCTTTAACTATTCCTGAATGGAAATGGGATAGTATCGCCATGGATTTTGTTGTCGGGTTACCAAGAACTAGGAAAGGATGTGACTCAATATGGGTAATAGTGGATCGACTTACGAAGTCAGCTCACTTTCTGCCAATCAACATAAGATATCCATTGGAGAAGTTGACTCAGATATACATTGGTGAAATTGTCAGACTTCACGGGATACCCACGAGTATTATTTCCGATAGAAACCCGAGGTTTACCTCGAAGTTTTGGCAAAGTCTTCAAGGGGCTATGGGAACAAAGTTGCAGTTAAGTTCCACCTACTATCTGCAAACTGATGGTCAATCAGAAAGAACAATTCAGTCGTTAGAAGATCTGTTGAGAGCCTGTGCCATAGAGCAAACTGGAGGTTGGGATGAAATCTTACCATTGGTGGAATTCACCTACAATAACAGTTACCATTCAAGTATAGGGATGGCGCCCTAGGAGGCTCTATATGGGCAGAGGTGTCGGACGCCTCTGTGCTGGTATCAAGATGAAGAACGGCTTACCGTTGGACCTGAATTCATTCAGCAGACAATTGAGAAGGTTAAAATGATTCAGGAGAAAATGAAAACGGCTCAGAGTCGGCAGAAGAGTTATGCGGACAAAAGAAGGAAACCTCTTGAGTTCGAAGAAGGAGAGCATGTCTTCTTGAAAGTCACACCTACGACTGGGGTCAGTCGTGTTCTCAAGTCTAGAAAACTCACTCCAAAATTCCTTGGACCTTACCAAATTCTTCATCGGATAGGTCCTGTTGCTTACCAAATAGCTTTACCCCCTTTTCTTTCAAATCTTCATAATGTCTTTCATGTGTCACAACTCAGAAAATATATCCCAAATCCTAATCATGTCATAGCACCTGATTCTGTACAATTAAAGGAAAACTTGACTTATGAGACAGCTCCTGTAAGGATTGAGGATAGGAGGACAAAGCAACTCAGAGGAAAGGACATTGCACTAGTGAAGGTAATCTAGAACGAAGCGACTGGAGATGTGACGTGGGAACTGGAGAACAAGATGAAGGAGCAATATCCCGAATTGTTTTAAGGTATGGAAAATTTTGAGGATGAAATTCTTATTTGTTGGGGAGAGTTGTAACACCCCAAAAGCTATGCTTATCTAAGAGTTCCTACTTGAAGGAAGCCAAGAAGGTAGCATGAAGAGATGATGATGATGACCAAGCACTGATCAGAGGCACCTCAACGGTTCCTCATGATATGAGCACTCTTCTTCTCCTTCTTGAGCAACATGAGCAGAAGGATTCACAATCCCACATCTCCAAAACAACTATGCGCACCTAAGGCATAGCGAATACCTTTTTGTATCAGTCAGGAGGACGAAGGAAGGAGAGAGGTGAAACCCTTTTGTACCTCACAGGAACTAGGGCAGAAGCCATGTGTAACACCCCAAAATTTGATTTTTCTACTATCGGCATTCATTTTATAATATTTGTGATTTTTTGGAATTTTTCTGGATTTTTCGGAGAATACGAAATATTTTAATATTATTCCTCGTTGTACGTATGTGCTGAGCGGAACCGGGGAAATGAGATATTTTCTCCGAGAACCTTGAACTATGGAAACGTCGATGGGGATCTTACTAAACCCAATGCCGGACACAGTTTACAAGGTTTCACATTTTTCGAAAAATTTTAACAGATGAAATAATAAAACACTGTGAAGAATTTGTCTATCAGATTTGTTAATGCTGACTTCTGTCAACTATAATTACGTCCAATAAATAATAATAGGTAATAAAAATCTTATCACATTATTCAAAAATTACCTTGTGTCAAACCCCTTTTTTTAGCCTTATTTTCAAGAGAGAAAAAAAAAGAAAAGAATTTAGTTAATTAAAACCCCTTGTAGGAAGTTTCCAAGAAGCTTCCTATTTGACACATTTTTCTCTCTCCCTTCTCCACTCTTCTACGGCAGAAGCTATAAGGGAAGCCCAAGTAATTCCTCTCCTATTCCTAATATTACACTCTCATTTTTCTAAACCCCAAATACCCATTTCTCCATTTCCTCTTTTCTTCTTTTCTTCTCCACCGTGCAACCACTCCTCGGAGGCAAATCATCCTTTGCTTGCTTCATCATCAAGGATTCTTGCTTTCTTACATCATTCCAAGTCCTCTTTTGTTGCCATCTCTTGGTTCTTCTTCTTCTTCTTCTTCTTCTTCTTCTTCTTCCGTTTTTCTTCCACCATTGAAGCTAAAGCTTGGAGCTTTAAGGTAAAGCCTTCAACTTTCTTCCATTTTTCTTGCTATTTTCGTTTCTCTTGGCCACCTTGGTGACCAAGAACCTATTTTTCATGGTTTGAGTGGACATTGTGGTGATCACTCACATTGGAGTTTTCTTGAAGGGGGAAAACGAAAATCTAGGGCAAGAAGGAGTGGCACATTGTGTTGTCTTCCAAATAGGTAAGAGGGAGATGATCCTCTTCAACCAATCTTGGTAGTAAGGGAATGTCTCGTATGTGTGTTGTTATTGTTTTCTGAATCCATGTACAAAGTTCTCTCATTTTTATGTTGCTCTTCATGATAGTGCATTTTGTTGGGTTTGTATGATTTATTGATGCCTCTTGCATGATTTGAAGATATATTTGAGTAACTAGTTGATTAAATATGATAATGATTGGTTTGGTTTGAGTTAAAGGACCTGGAGAACTTTGTTATCTGCAAGATTACGCGTGGTAATCGATTACACGATGCTTGTAATCGATTACCAAGCTCTTAAGGGTATGAAATCGTGATTCTGGAAATCTGGTAATTCATTACGTCTTGTGTGTAATCGATTACAGAGATTCTGTCTAGCTTGTAATCGATTACAAGAGTGGTGTAATCGATTACCAAGCCTCTGATGTCACGAAGTGGTGCTTCTAGGAATCACGTAATCGATTACAACTCGTGGTTAATCGATTATGGAGGTTCTGTCCAATTGGTAATCGATTACCAGGGCTGTGTAATTGATTACCAGGGCCTTGAAGTTACGAATCGTGGTTCTGGAAATCACGTAATCGATTACAATGAGATTGTAATCGACATTACAGTGGATTGTTCACCTGTAATCGACACAGGGTGATGTAATCGACACAAGACCCAAAAATGAGATTTTTGAGCTGGAAATGATTGAGATTATGGTTCTTTGTCCTTTGTAACTCAAACATAACCTAAGAACCCTGGATTCAAGGATTTTACTTTACTTAAATGTGATAGGAATACGTATTCATACCGATAGAGAAGAAATGATTTTGAAAATGGAATTCTTGGATCCATGACATGGTAATTATGGTATGTGTGAAATAAGGAACATATATTGATACTGAAAATTATTGATGTAAGTATGATTTCCCTATGTGGGTTATGCACTTATTGATTTAGTTCTCAATGAGATAAGATTGATGATATGCCATTGAGGCAATGTTTTAATAAATGTGTTGTTGATATGTCATGTTGGACATTGATTAATGCTTATGTGCCATTGAGGCAATGCTTATGTTGAATGCATCATTGATGAACATACATGATTGGACATTGTGTCATCATGCATGCGTGTTATCTGTTGGACATTATTGAGAAGGCCGTGTTGCCTAGGAGTTTGAATAACACCTTTGTGCGGGTGCGAGTAGACTAAGCGTAGGTGTCATATGTTGTTGACCCTGGGGGTGTTAGGGTGTGGGTGTCTCACAGTAGACAATGGTAGCTCCACTGGGGCTGTGGGATAGACCAATGCGACACACCAATGATCCTGCCTGAGACACTGTCCTATATCGCGATCAATTGTTGAGGTACCATGTATAAGCCATTGCGCAAATAATTTTATGAAAGAAAGCACACTATATTTTAAGGCTACTGAGATACTGGTATTACTCCTTGATCATTCACTCCGAAAATGTTTACGTCTAGCTCCATGGAGTAGGAACTTTGGTACCCTTGTTGCATTGTGAGTTGTCAGTCACATGGTCCATTGAGCATTTATGATTGGATAATGTGTTTACTATTATGACTGTGATATTATTTGACTCTTGGTAATGCTAATGTTGCTAGCTGGCTATGGATAATGTTAACTGTTGTTCTTTGCTGCTTTACTCTCATTAATTGCTTTCGGGTATTAATGTACTTGTATGTATTAACTGTGTCTTATGTGGGCGTTCGACGCCATTTATTTTCTTGCTGCCATGTTGGTACTAAAAGCTGGAAATCTCACCTCTTTCGATAATTTCTCTATTTTGTATTTTGGTTGGATCGTGTGCTCTCGAGAAGACACTCATGAGGAGGACAAGGAAACCACTGATTTTCAGGTTTCTGGCCTTATCTCGACTGAGATCGAAGTTGTTGAGGATATCATTTCGACTCCGTGGACTTTTTGGCTACATGCGGATCAACTTTCTTGGAGGTCCGGACTGCTGGCATATCAACATGCAGACTGATCGATGTGTATACCACGGCGATGTGATGGTGTCCTTAGCATGGAGACGTTATGACGCTCCTATTCTGGATTTTCATGCTTTTGTATGGCTGGAGTTCTATATGCTCGTGAGGGACATGTGGGGTGAAATGTATTATACCCCTCGTGAGGATTCCTTTTTGTCTACTGCCCGGGCTCCTGCCCGCTGTTCTGTCGTCCCGATGGATGTCTCGTCGGACGACGAGGACCCTGAGGAAGATCCATCTACGGTTCCTTCTCGTTCCAGGCAGTCTTAGGGTTGGTTTTAATTGATGGCTACTGATGGCTGTCCGTTTATTTTGAGGGAGCCTGACGTACTACTAGATTAGTGGGTATATATTTATATCTCTTGGGGTAGGTACACATTTTGTTTTTTGTATATTTTTGGAAATGTAATTTAAACAAGCTTGTATTTCTAGTACAAAGTATGTAATTATCCATATTGTGTATGGTCGTATGTTTCATTCCATGTTGATTTCTCTTTGACATTTTTTACAGAAGTTTTATATGAAAGAGGAACTTTTAATTTTAACTCAATCACGCGATATATTTACAAACAGGTGTATATGTACATTAAATGGAAGTTTTAACCAGATTCATATTGGAGAAAAGAAAAAAAAATGTTCAAACTTTCCGTAATCATTTGTGTGTCGTTTCACTATAGTGCGACGTTCCTTCTTCTTACCTATTATGACCAAGGGAGAAAAAAGGGCATTACACCATGAGCCTTTCTAGTGCAAGCAAGATTTCAGTTTGCTGCTGTGTACACCTAGAAGAAAAGGCTTCCACTACTCAGAGACATGTCGACCAAGCCACACAAATTAGATACTTGGCCTTCACTGTGCCATTACACCTGGAAAGAAAGGCCTCCGCCATAAAAAAATATGTAGGGATAAAGGGAACACCTTTAAGAATTTGGGAAATAAATGAAAGATGATTTTAGAAAGAGACATGGCTCTCAACATGCCCATAAGAAAGGAACAAATGACAACCCCACTACAAGTATTCCCTATTTATAAAGGGAGCCATGTGCTCTATTTAGCTTCCAAAAAGGCAAACCAACTGCATGTTCGAAACCACGTTTAATTGTTCCTCTTCTGTGATTTTTCACATAGGTAGCAAGCAATTGGAAAATAGAGCAAAAAATTGTTATCCTCATTAAAATGATTTTAATTCCCAATAAATTCAAAGCAACGGTTCTCAAAAAATCACAGATTACTACTAACCATAGAGTCAAGGCTGCTAAAAAGACATCAAACCCCTAAGAGTAATAAAGTCCTTACCCTCCTTTAAGAAGCACTTAACAAACCCTACAAACTACACATGAGGGCAACCTATTACATATCCCAGATAGTGAAATGATGATATAAGTAGAGCAGTCCAACTTAGATCCTGACCTTACTCATCAGCCTTGGGAAAGTTACAATGACATATCACGGACATCAGCCTTTTAGAAGAACCATCGTGAGATCCGACGATCCCTTTGTCCATTATGTGTCGTGTGCTCCTATCAAACTTAGATACCTTGACATCGAGCTATCTCATCTAAGCACCAAGCTGGAGGTAACTGTTCTGGACCGTGATCTTGGAAAATAGTCCCATAGGTCAACCCAGAATGTATCCATTCGAAGTCCGTATTTGATATCCCAGTTGGAATTCACTCGTGGCACATTGTTAAGAACTGGCATAATGCATGTTGAACCACGGCATTGGGTAGTAGCAACATTATCGCGAGATTGATACAGAAGATGGAATCCCATAATTATCAATAACTACCAATCACAATCTTGCGTATTAATAGTGCTCATAACTGCCTTTAATTGCTCATAACTGTAATATCAACATTCTGATTTTATAAGGATCCTCTGCAAAAATCAAGGGAAGGTGTTTCCCTATTTGCCCTCTATAAATATCAGGCTCAATCACCTTCAACAAGTAACTATTGCTCTTTTGCTTAAACCCTACTTATGCACAACATAACATGAGCGTTAGAGTGCCTTTGCAGGTACCAATCACCCATGTTTCAACACGCTTTGCAACTGCTCAAGGAAGAAAACACTTATACGTGCCTATTCAGGTAAACCTCAATATTTATTACTAAACATTTATCTATTCGAGCAAGATGTGGGTCAATAGGCAAGTGTTGGACCTTTTGGGTACTGCAAATGCACGGGTAGCTAAAGTAATACAGTGATGAGAAAGTTCGTTTCCACTGGGATAATAAATAACATCTACTGTCAAATATCAACTAATAACTTAATGAATTCTATTCAACCACATATCAATTGGGAAAAGTGTGAGTAACTAATGTGAAAACTAAAAAGCGATAAACTAGGCGTAAGAGATAGTAATGAGATCATAGGGACTTATTCTTCACTAACTACTTTACTTGACAACATGCAACCATTTTAAGCAATAATGATGACTAGCTTTGTTAGCCTAAGAAACTACATTAGCTAAAAGCCTATGTCTAGGTCATTTAACCCTATGTCATTTGCCTAGTTCACTATGTGTCCATGAGAACTAGAGCAAACTCTATGCATTAAGGTTGATTCTTAACAATTGCTATACATGGTCAATAGGTGTATGTCTATCATATTAATGAATTAATTCATCCCACCATTAGAATGAAGCTAAACATGCATCACCCACATCCATGATCTAAAATCTAGATTTCTATGTCTAGTTCAAAAGATTTTATCAAAACACAATAAATGTTGGCCAAACATCTATGAGCATTAAGAGAAATATGGATGAACAAAACCAACCATCACTATACACTTAAAAGGTTACAAAGTCACCAATGTACATAAAAATATCCAAAGGAATCCCTAAAAACAGCTTAGTTATCCATGGAACACGAAAATCTCAAGAGAGATTCCATGCTCGTGACCTACAGAAAGAGAGAATAAAGAGAAAAGAGGGAAAACACTATAATGTGATCTTGGGATGCTTGATCCTCCTTGGATGATGGTGATTTCCCTCTAAATCCCTTCAAAGCTCTCCAAAATGATGAAAAACTAGTACTTGTTGCGTTCTTTGTCTTCTCCCACCTAACTCTCTCAAAATATCTGATGAAATAGTATTTGTAGACGGAGGCCACGAACTTGCGCCGCGGCGTGAGTGCCATGTGGTTAAGTGGAACCAACACAGACAAAAGCATGCCGTGACATGAACTCCTTTACGCGTCGCAACGTGCTAGTCTCTATCTTCAGTATGCACAGCAAGCTGAGAGTAAGACGTCGCGGTGTACTACACACTATGTCGCGGCGTGGTAAGTTGGAATGCATTCAAAGCTTCCTTCTCCAATGCTGAGCCTTAACTTGTTTCATTTTATCAGTTTAGAGCCCTTCCTGTAATAGAAAAGTCGCCTAATTAATTACAAGTGTAAATCAACTTAATCCAACAAAGAATAGGAAGGATTTTAGCAAGATTAGAATGGAAGACATCAACATGAATTTGAATAAAAATGAGGCTAAAGTCTTCCAATCATGCCTAAGCACAAGGACTAAGAAATTAATATACCACCAATATATGGCACAAATAACTACATTTTATGGAGTTATCACACCCCCAAACCTAGATTTTTGCTAGTCCTCGAGCCAAACAAAGTACAATTATGTTGCTGTATGCCCTAGTGGCCAATACATTTTGTTTGTATTTACATACATTATATTATGCTATTTTTGATATATAAGGCATTTCATTTATTGTGTTCTTTTTTGGTAGACATAATAAAGTCCTTAGAATAGTAAGTTTGATACCATAGGATATCAAGTGGATGACTTGATCGTGAGATCCTATTGGATAAAACACTATTCTTAAATGTCCCTAGTCAAGTATTATTGTTAATTAGGACAACAATAATGCATTGAGACTAGTATGTGCGTAGATTGATGACCACATCTCACGGGTCATGGATATGAGATATCAAGTCTACACATGGATAAATATTACAGTAATGATGTATTGGACAGACCTACCATGAGAACGCTACGTGGTTCGTTACATGAGTGTCATAAGCAATTCTCATAATGATAATGGTGTATGTGGTCCTTTGACCTAAAATCACTACGATTCCTACATAAGGAGTTGTGTGTTTTAATGCCATCAAACGTCATCTGTAACAAGATGATTATAAAGTTAGTTATTAGACATACTGCAATACATGTGGAGGGATATGAGTGACCTAGATGGGATTTATCCCTCCTACATAACAGGAGTAATATCTTCAAGTCTCCCTGATTGAGTGAGATTATGAAATGCATGGTCATGCTTAAATGAGTCAATATGAGATATTGATCTCATTTGTTATTACTATGTCTACTCGGGAATCAGGAAACTGAAGATTGAACTAAACAAGGGTGACACGTTCCATGCCTTGTGTTCAATCTGGATATCTGGACAAAGGGACTAAACTACACAGAAACATTGATCATGGATAGGTTATGTCAAATCACTGACATTCTCATTACTTGGGTAGCAGTGATGTGTTGCTAGATACCGCTCACTGTTTGTAATATTAAAATGAGATTTTAATGTTACTACCAACGTCATGAGAACCTGCAGGGTCGCACACTTAGAACAGACTAAATTGGAGCAACAAGGATCCAAGTTGGACTCGGATTCAATTGTGGGCCTAACTCATGACAGATGGGTTTAGGGTTGCACAGCTTACCTTGCTACTGCTCACACTCATTTAAGGCAGCCACTATTATAAATAGTACTGCTAAGGGGGCTGCTACATACGTTACATCACAACCCTAGCCTCACCTAAGAAAGTGAGTGAGAGACAGTGAAAGGTTCTTATCTTCTATTCGCAGCTAGCACCGCGAAACAGAGGCATGACTCCCTTTTGCAAGTCTGTTCGTGTGGATATTGCAGAAACATCGTTGCTATTACAGTGTTGGTGATTCACCTCGCTTGTGTCTATCACGCTTCAAGAGGTAAAATTTTAAAACTCGGATTATGGATTTTTCGCATGGATCCTATGAGGGAATTCTTTTATTCCGCTGCGAGATATTTTGATCCGCAATTCCCAACAAATTACACATGCATTGGCACAACATACTTCAACATGCATTCAACAAAAAAAAATGGATTCCAACTTCAATTATTTCAAACTTAGCATGCAATGATTGCATATAGCCTTAAAGAATGCTTATGCCTCACACTCTAATTCCTACATACACAATTCTTTTCATGCTGACAATCAAAACTTCCTAACACGCATAACAGATTTCCCACAATCATTCAAACAAGACTTCATCAATTCAAGTCACACTCATTCGGATAAGTTTATGAGCATCCACAAGGATATGAATCAAAGAATCCAAAAGATTATAATTCAACTCTCACTCCACTAATGTAAATCATGCACAACTAAGGATCAAAAGAGACTTCAACAGCTTGTAATGTAAGGTCATAGTTAGGGGCTAAAGAACAAATGGGAAAGGATAACAAACAAACATTGAGAAATATGAACATGTAATTTTAAGACTTGAGTCACTAATTGATAGAAGAAGGGTGTGCAAAATGAAATAACTAGACTCTCCAGAACCACTCTTTCATTTGTTTTACCTTTTGGATTTTGGTTTTGGATTTTCTTTTCTTTTCTCATTCTTTTTCTTTTTCACTTTTCCTTAACCAATTTCATTCACAACACATGGTTCTTTTAAATCATTTTTATACTGACACAAGCACTTATACCCTTCAATCACAGGACTCAAGTCAAGAAATATCATGCCATGCACTCAACAAACAATGATGGTAGGCAAAAGAATGCAATGTTTTCACATGCATTAGAATGGTTACATGAGGTTAGGAAAATGAAGGTTGTGAAAAACATATAAGGCCAAACAATTAAAAAGCTTCAAAGGGGACCTATGGATATCATCATGTAAGGGTAAGCTTGAAAGGCTCAATCAGTCCAAACAATGCCCTAATCATTTCCTCAATCATACACAATCTAGGATTTCACTTCAAGAGAGGTACAAAATAATTTCAAAGATAAAAGAAGTCATTCACATGTACAACCTATAAACATTCTCTAAACAAGCACTCAAATCATTTCCAAAGCTAAACAAGCATGCAAGTGGGAAATTCATCATGCATAAAAAGAATCAAGATTGTTTCAGTATGCATCTAGGATAAAATATGGATTCACAGAAAACATAAGGCAAATTTGCATCCATTTTCATCATTGGGCAACCACAGCAACACAATATACCAAAAGCAAAGCATTAACATAATAGTCAACTATAAAAAGATCAACACTAGATACATAACACAAGTAGTTAGACAAAAGTAATTAGACACCCCCCCAAAGTTCAGGGAAACAGTGCCCTCACTGTACAAAATATAGAAAAAGTAGTCAAAATAATAGAAAGATGCCCTATATGCATCACAACTACGCATCATCTTTGTCAGTGGCAGTCTCCTCTTCATCATTATCGCCCTCCTCAATAGCAGCCATTTGTACATCATGTCTATCATCAATTGGATCTTGTTGTTGCTGTGAAGGTCCAACATAATTGTGAGGAGGGAGGTACGGGATGAGGAAGCCATCTGTGGGTGCTCCACCAGCCACTTGACGGTCTCCACGGTGTATGCCTCCATGGCAGCCAGGCGCACAATCTCAGTGTGCAAGTCATCATCTGGGGGAGTATGGGCTGCTTTGGGCTCACTCCCAACCTGTTGTTGCCTAGCATATGTTGCAGTTGGAGCATCTTTCAGCTTCTAAAGAATTCTGTCATTAAGTGGTTGTTTAACATAAACTAGTTCCTCATGAGGGCCCCACTGTACTTGATGCTAGCTGCAAAGCATGTGGATGAGAAAAAGGAAGATGAGTCTTTTAGACTCCTTTATTGACTTCTTAATCTACTGATAGATGATCAGGGCAACATCAATGGATCGATGCTCAAGAATGGAATAAATCAGGATGGTTTGATCTCTAGTCACCTCGGACATGTTGGCAGAAGGGATGAT
Organism: Ormosia emarginata; assembly: GCA_029884605.1. Lineage (NCBI taxonomy): Eukaryota > Viridiplantae > Streptophyta > Magnoliopsida > Fabales > Fabaceae > Ormosia > Ormosia emarginata. The sequence goes on from JAQQTP010000074.1 coordinate 11,001,902, forward strand.
CTAGGTGCTAATGAAGTGATACCACATGCGAGCCTCAGAAGTCAAGCATGAACAGAGGAAGTACCTTGGCCTCTGATCCTAAACACCGAGGGTCCACATCATAGGTTATGCTTGCAGGGTGTAGAATTGAGTAGTGACAACATCAAGGTCAATTCCCTCCTCTAGCCCCACTTGGAGGAAATGAGTGTATTCGCACATTTCCACTGGGGTAGATAAGCCCAAGGTTGTTTTAATGTTCTCAATAGAGGAAGAGACCTGGCGGCCGCACACTGTGACTTTCGAAGTCTGGGGGTCATAAAATGCAGTGTCGGCATAGAACTTGCGAACAATAGGTAGAATGGCAAACATTGGTTGTTTGACAAATGTCTTCCATTTGTAGTGTTGTATGGTTTGCTCGAGCTCTTGATGAATAGCCTTTTTGAAGTTAAACCCCCTCTCATAAATTACTGGCTTGGAGACCAGTTTGAAATATCGCTCCTGGGCAGCTGGTGAAATGAATTTCCTTCTTTCAAATTCAGTAAAGGAGAAGGCTCCTTATGGTGCTGGCTACTCTCACCCTTTTGGCGTTTCGAAGGCATGGTGGTAGCAGGATTAGTATACCTGGTTCTGTCAAAAAGATGCCACAGTGAAAACAAAATAAATATGTGAACAAAAATATAAATTATACAAACAAAGTATGGTGGCACATGTAAAGCATGGTAAAAAGAGCAAAAGGGATAGTCACCAAGGCAAAAAGAGGAACACAATGAAAAGCATTCAAAAACAAGCAGTTAAGAAAGGGAACGCTGCGGCATGCACTTAGTGCGTCGTGGCACCCAAACTAACCCAGAAACGCCATGACACCAATAAGGCATGCTGTGGCACGTATGAACTTTCTAAACTGAAATTTACATAGTCAACAATGCTAACCCCCACAACATTTAAAGCCCATAGATTGCAAACTAAAAGCAACCTAAAAAGTACATGATCTCACAGAAATCAACCCAAGTAAACTTCAAAAGGAAGGAAATCAGATTTAATAAAAATTAGGTTGTGAAATAAAAGAGAATAAGTGAGAGAACAGGTTACCTAGAGAGAAATTGGGGGGTGGGGAATTGAAGAAAATGTAGGAACCAAAAATGAAGGAGAGAGAAAATGTGTGAGAAAAGGAGGAACAACCAAAAAGAGTGAAAAGGGTTTGTGCTTCAACACAAACCCTATTCCCTTTTTATTTAAGTAATGAGCATTACGCCGTGGCATATAATTTTCTACGCCGCGAAGCAAGTTCCAGTTTTTTTTTAACAAAACCCACGCTGCGGCATGCACTTGGTGCCCCGTGGCATCATGCTCACAGCCTTCTTACCCCTGATAACCTGAGAGCAGAATGCTACGACATGACATTTGTGTGCCGTGGCAGTAAGCTCTTAGGGTTGAAATCTTGATAAGACAGAGCTGAAAATGCCGCGGCGTAAGCTTGGCGAGCCACGGCGTAAGGAGATGACCTATAGAATTCTGCAGTAAAAATTATTTGGCAGCTACCTCTGCTACCAAAAAGTCTCCACCACCTGTAAAAATAGTCCAGTTGGTTAAATCATGAAATGTATAACCAAAATAATATGAAACATCAAGATCAAAGTTTCTAAACATTAGACTCAAAACGAAAGAATGAAGAACATAGGTGGATCTTTCTAAAAAAAAGGGTCTTTTTTATAGTCCAGGCAGGACTTTCTCTGATTTTTCATGTTGGGGCAGCCAATATGACAGAGGTTTTTCCCCTATCAACTTCTCCTCCCAAGTAAGGCTTCAGGCTCTAGCCATTGACTTTAAAGGACAAATTTCCATCAAGATCCGCAACCTCAACCACCCCATGGGGAAACACATTTACAACTTGGAACGGACCTGACCATCTAAATTTAAGCTTTCCTGGAAAGAGCTTGAGCCTAGAGTTGTAGACAAAGACTTGTTGGCCTTGCTCAAATGTCTTTTGCACAATCTTCTTATCATGCCACCTCTTCACCTTGTCTTTGTCCAGTTTTGCATTCTCATAGGCTTGATGTCTAAATTCATCAAGCTCATCGATCTGTAATAATCTTTTGTCACCAGCAGCTTGCAAATCAAAATTCAGCTATTTTATCGCCCAATAAGCATGCTCTAACTCGACAGGTAAATGACAAGCTTTTCCAAACACAAGCTTGTATGAGGAGATACCAATGGGGTTTTTATAAGCAGTTCTGTATGCCCATCGTGCATCATCAAGCCGTCTTGACCAATCTTTGCGGGATGGGCATACAGTCTTCTCAAGTATTCACTTAATTTTCCGATTGGATACCTCTGCTTGTCCACTTGTCTATGGGTGGTATGCGGTGTCAATTCGATGAGTAACCCTATATTTGGTAAGAAGAGCCTCAAAATACTTATTACATAAATGTGACCCTCTGTCACTGATAATGGCTCGAGGAGTACCAAAATACGTGAAGATTTGTTTCTTCATGAAGTTTATCACCACCTTAAAGTCATTGGTAGGAAATGCACTTGCCTCCACCTATTTGGACACGTAGTCCACTGCCACAAGAATATATAGATTCTCATAGGAAGGAATGAATGGGCTGGTGAAGTCAATGCCCCAAACATCAAAAATTTCAACTTCAAGAATGAAATTAAGGGGCATCTTATTTCTCCTTGATATGTTCCCTGATTTCTAACATCTATCACATTTGCTAACATAGAAGTATGCATCCTTGAAAAGAGATGGCCAATACAAGCTAGATTGGAGCACCTTTATCGCTATTCTATCACCACTATAATGACCTCCATAAGGGGCAGCATCACATTGATTCAAAATCTACTCAACTTCCTCTAAAGATACACACCTTCTCAACATATGATTAGGACACTATTTAAATAAGAAAGGCTCATCCCAAAGATAGTGCCTACTATCATGCAAGAACTTCTTCCTTTTATGAGAGGTGAAATCCGGACGCATCACGCCACCTACTAGGTAGTTCACAATGTCAGTATACCAAGGGTCCAATTGACCTACAACATCAAAGAGTTGCTCATCGGCGAATGTCTCTCAGATTGTGATTGGTTCAGCTTGATATTCCTCATTTTCCAATCTAGAAAGGTGGTCAGTAACTTGATTCTCAACCCCTTTCTTGTCTCGAATTTCCAAGTCAAATTCTTGCAAGAGTAAAACCCACTGAATCAATCATGGTTTTGCATTCTTCTTGGCCACCAAGTATTTAATTACAGAGTAGTCCGTGTAGACTATCACCTTAGCACCCACCAAATGTGCCCGAAACTTGTCAAACGCGAAAACAACTGCCAGAAATTCTTTTTCTGTTGTGGTGTAGTTTAGTTGTGCATCATTAAGAGTTTTGCTTGCATAGTATATAGAGTGAAACACCTTATCCTTCCTCTGCCCCAAAATTGCACCAACAGCATAATCACTAGCATCACACATTAGTTTAAAGGACAACTCCCAATCAGGGATGGTAATTATTGGAGCTGATACAAGTCTCCTTTTCAATTCCACAAATGCGTCATGGCAAGATTTATCAAAGTTATGGATGTTTTTCTCCAATAGGTTGCAAAAAGGCTTAGAAATCTTAGAGAAGTCCTTTATGAATCTCCAATAGTAATCGGCATGCCTCATGAAACTTCTGGCAAGATTTTGTGTATGCCTATAGTAGGACTAATTCCTTTAATGTCAGCAATAGTTCATCCCAGTGCCTTCTTATATTGCCTCAGCACCCTCAACAACTTGGACTCTTGCTCTTCTGATAATAGTGAGGAAATGATGATTAACAATGTGGATGATTCTCCCAAGTATGAATATTTCAAGTGATTGGGCAATAGTTTGAGTTCCAACTTAGGTGGAGAGATGATTGAAGGTTGCAGAATAGGCTTGTTAGAGGAGATCTGCAATGGCTCAAAACTTAGTTCCTTGTAAAACTCAGCAGAAGAGTTAAACAGTTTAATACAGTCCCTAATGTCATTCATATCTATATGCTCATCATGAGATGTCAAAGTTAAAGCAAGGGAATCATCAGGAAAATTAGCATGAAATGCAGCATTTACTACCTGATCAATCATACAAACATAGGAACATTCTTCTTGATCATCAGAGAATTTAATGGCCTTATAAATGTTAAAAGTACCTTCTCGTCATTCACCTGCATGGTAAGTTCTCCTTTTTGCACATCTATCATGGTCTTATCGGTTGCCAAGAAAGGCCTCCCAAGAATTAATAGCATATTCCGGTCCTCCTCCATATCAAGGATGACAAAGTCAGCAGGGAAAATGAGCTTGTCCACCTTTACCAAAACATCCTCAATGACCCCCTTCGGATATGTGAGAGTCCTATCAGCTAATTGCAAGGTCACAGAGGTTGGCTTCATGATAATCACATATTTTATTCATTAAGAAACCCTTATGTTTAGTCATTTACACTCTCCATATTCTTAATTGATTGAGTTTGGTATGATTTTGTGAGTTTGAGCTCAAATTAGTCCTAATTGAATATTTCCAGCATTATTGAGATTTGACACTGTTTCTGTATTTTGGCCATAACTTGAGTTCCTAATATCTGATGAACATGAATTTTACCTTGTAGGAAAGCTAAGAGGAAGCTCTACAACTTTGATAAAGAGCTCGAAGTCTGATTCAGATGTCTAAGGGACCTAAGTTGACATGGAAGTCAGAATACGGGTTCTGTCAGTAGAATCTGAACAGTGTGCACTCAAAAAAATCATATCTCAAGATGTAATAATGGAGATGGGCTGAAATTTGGATAGTGGATAGTCAAGATCCAAATAAACAACTTTCATGAAGAACACATTTTGAGAAAAAGAAGTCTAGTAGGTCATTTTGAGCTTGCAAGTCGGAACAGAGGTGCTGAAGTTGGGTTTGAGCAACCTACGGTATTTGGGACATATCTTGGGCTTAAGGAAGCCAAATTGGACGAACCAGCTATCCATTTTATAGCCAAGACAAGGATCTACAACTTTCATGAAGAACACTTTTCGTGGTTCTGAAGTATAGTGGGTCGTTTTTGGCTTCCAAGTCAGACACGAAATTTTCGTCCTCAACCATCCACTCATCCATCCACTAATCCACTCATCCATCCACTAATCCACTCATCCACTCATCCACTCATCCACTAACTCACCCACTCATCCACTCATACACTAATCCAACCACTTAACCACTCCACCCACTCATCCACTAATCCATCCACTCATCCATCCACTCACCCATTCATGTCCATAATTTCCCACTCACCAAAAGTCCTTTGGCATTTTTCACTAATTCAACCACTCAACCATTCCACTCACTCATCCACTAAACCAATCCACTAAACCAACCCACTAATCCATCCACTCAAACACTCCACTCACTCACCCACTCATCCACCTACTTCCCTTTGTCATTTTGTTACCTTAGACTTCTATAAAAGGCACCATTTATCATGAACAAGATGTAAATTCTCCTTCATTTCTCTCTAAGTTTCTTCTTGCTTCTTCATAGTTTCTCATAGTTTTGTATATTTTGATGCTCCCCTTCGTGGTAATGGAGGGCTAAGCTACTTTGGGTCAATTTAGAACTCTTGAAGAGATTGTGGTTTGGATTCTTGAGACCTTGGTTATGTATTGTATTTGATTTGTAATTGAATTCCTCTTTCTTCTTCTTTTTCTTCTTCTTGATCTTGAATGCATGAATGGTGATTCTATTTATGTTGATCTGATTGATCTTGGTTTAAGATTGAGATTTGTGATGAAACTTAGAGCTGATTGATCTAAACTAATCACATAAATGAAGATTGAGATTTGTGATGAAACTTAGAACTGATTGATCTAAATTAATCACGAGAATTGAAGAGGTTAGGTTTCTTGATTTGTGCCTAAGTTAATTGAATTCGGTACTTGAAATTAACATAGATTTTCATGAATGGTGCGATTGCGGATTTGTGTTTATCACTTGTTAATTGAATTCTAGGCGATCGTCTAGTATGAATTCTGGATTTGATGCGAGAGATCTCGGTTAGATCCAAATTAACAATTCAATTGCGCTTCAAGTGTTTTATGAAGGGTCTATGATTGAATCCACCCAATCTTGGATAGGTTTCTAAATTGACTACTCTTTAATTGTCATTTCTTCCGTTAATTTTGTTAAGTACGATATTAAACTGTCAAACCCCCCTTTGCTAACTTTCACTTGATTTGATTAAATTACATCTACGATCCTTGAGGAGACGATCCGGTGTTGTCACTGTGCTACAAGCTTAGGTAATAACTTCGGTTATAATTTTGACTGAGTTCGGCGCTCGTCAAAATTTTGGCGCCGTTGCCGGGGATCCGTATGTGTGATATGATCTTTTTAAGTTATCATCTAACTGTTTTCTTTTTCTTTTTCTTTCATTATCATTTTGTTACATTCTGTTGCATTTTAAGGATACAATGGACCATGCATAATGGAGTCAAAACTTGAGGAATTGACTTCTTTGGTAAGACATATAGTAGTGAGACAACAATTACCTGTGCAGGAAGCTACACTTGTGTGTAACATTTGTTTTTGTTCATCTCACCCCACACATGCATGCCCTACACTTCAGTATGGTAGTTCTATTTTTCCAGATCAATTTGTTGCAGCAGCTGGTTATTTTCCTGATGAACCACAGTTCCAAAGAAGAAGAACAATGTGAGTTATGACCCCTTCTTCAACACATACAACCCTAGCCGGGAATACTATCCGGATCTGGGATATGGCAATACGGCATCACTACAAAGAACAATCATTTCAATATGAGCAGACCATTCCAACAGATAACAAGTCCATCAACCACAAAACTTGAGCCTTCATGGGAGGACTTGATGAAAACCCAAATTGAGTTCCAGCAGAGTTTCACTGCCACTATTCAGGATTTAACAACCCAAATTGAGCATATGACAACCACTATTAATAAATTGAGAAGTCAAGAGTCAGACCAACTCTCTTCCCAAACAATTCCTAACTCCCTGCATTCTAATTGTCATATTGATTTACCTGCAGATTTAGTTGAGGAAACTCATGATGAGTTGTGTGCTGAATTTCCTGATTTAATTGGTTTTGATGATTCTATCAATTGCAACTCATGTACTGATTGTGACGGTGATATAAAATGTGTTATGTGTGCTGAGATTTCTGCATATTTGAAAGCTGATGATTCTGTTTACGCAGCATCTAATGATATTGAAGGGTCTATCAATAATGCAGTTGCAGAATATGAAACACATAGGGAGGTGGAGTTGAGGGCCATTGAGGAATTTTCAAAGAAAGAGGAAAGACTGAAGATATGACAAGAATTCATTGAAGTGGATTTTGTTTTTGGGCCATGGTCCAGCATTATCAATGAAAGCAGGATTGCAAAATTACACGTATTGCATGCCATTGGTGAAGTCAAGGAAGACCAATGGGACCCCAATGTGAACCCTCATGCTTCAAGCTTCACTTGGTCGTTACACTTCAACCAATGGGACTGTAGTGGAAGCTATCATGTTGTGTCAACCATAACCTGGTCATCACGTTTCAACCAATGGGATCCTGGTGGAGTCTTTTCACCAACCTCACTTAATAAGACCAATGGACACCGCCTCAAACAGTATCATGAACTTCCAAAGAATGCAGAAGTGGAGGTGATGAACCTTCTCCATCCGCATTATGAATAAAAAATTAAAAAAGAAAAAAAAAAAAAAAAAAAAAAAGAAAAGAAAAGAAAAAAAAAAACAGGTTGTATGCCCGACAATGAGGAAGGTAGTGCCATTCAATTTTGTCACTCGGAAGCAAGTGGAGGTCACTTTTTCTTCAACGACAACAACAAAGCGAAAATCTTGCAATATGGATTTTATTGACCCACTTTATTCAAGGTCTGTTACACCTTTTGCAAAAGTTGCGGAAATTGGTCAAAAAGGTTACGCTTTGAGATTATCATCTGCACCTACTCCTTGAAAAATTGAGATCTAGGTGGCGCGGTTCTTTTCTTTGTCAAACACGTGTATCCTCTCGGGGCCGAAGATATTGAGGATCCTAGGAATGGTAATGCGCTTAAAGTTAATGGACAAAGACTCAACCATTCCTGGAAAACCAAGTTCTTGAGTTCTTTGTGTTGCCTTAGGTTAAGTGGCGGATACGGTACTCCGTGACTCTCAAGTCGGTTTATTTTTCAGTTTCCCAAAATAACTGAATCCTTCTTCTCCTTCAAAATGGATGTCATTCTTTCAAACCTGAGAAAACATTTTCCTTCTCTTCCTCAAAATGCTCTGAGAAAAATCTACAAAGTTCGATGTGAAAGATTGAGACTGTTAATGCACAAAGGTATGCCAGATGATGTACGATGGATAATTGAAGCGAAGGTCTGACTAGCAGGTGAGTCTTCAACTTCATTTGACTCATACATGCCAGGTCTTGGAAGAAGTTCATATTCTAAAAGGAGAAGAGCAAAAAGGTTACAAGTCTGTTACAAATGTGGACGATGGAATTGTAACAGACAATGCCGTTCTTTGGGGATGATTTCCGCAAATAAATCCTTCATTAAGAATGGACTGAGTAAGGAGTCATTAGATGATATCTTATTGACTCTTGAGACGCGTTCTTATGGATTGATGCGGGGTGAAATTCTTAAATTGTGGAATCTCTTCAAGGATGAAGAACAACGCTACAGTCTTGGGAATCTGACTCTAAAAGACCCTGTTTGCCAATTTATAAGAAAATTGGATGGGAAGCTTATCCTCGACTCATAGAAGATGTTTAAGCAAGTATCGGACGTTTAACCGTGAGGCAGATGTGAGTCATATCCACAAACAATCTGTACATATCTTCTTCTTCTTCTTCTTCATGTCATCTCTCAAAAAAAAAAAACAAAACAAAAAACAAAAAACAAAAAAAAAAAACAAAACAAAACAAAAAAAACAAAAAACAAAAAAAACAAAAAAAAAAAAAAAAAACAAAAAAAAAACAAAAAAAAAAAAAAAAAAAAAAAAAAAAAAAAAAAAAACAAAAAAATGTATACTTCTTAGGGTTGGCTTTGGTAACACACACCGTGAATGGGGAAATGCATGCATCTTGATCAAAGCCTTCTTAATTGAAAAACAAAGAAGGTAGATTGTATTCCACATGTGAGGCAACCGATCGTATTATGGCCACTTGTCCCTTTTGGGAGCCCTATGTTATCTTTGGTCTTGAATGGATCGAATCCTGGTCAACAATGCTTTGGCACAAAGCCGAAAAAAGAGCAGACTACCTCCATCCCAATCTTAAGTAAGTATACACTCATCTTTCATCAAGTTTTTCTAACAATTTCAAAAAAGAAAAAAAAAGGACGTGATGTCTACTGCACTCATGACGCGCAGTATAAAGATACGCCATGAAAACTGTACATACAAGTATGTCATCATTTTCTATTTCTTTTCTCTTTATCATTTTGTTGTATTTTAATTTTTGTACAGACGATCCTTTGAGCAGGGTCCTTCAGGGGTTTCTAGACTTCTTTACCTTGATGGTTTTCTTGAAGTCAAAAAAAAAAAAAGAAAAAAAGATTCTGTGTTTCTTAATTTCAACCTTTTCTGACAACAGCCAACCTACCCTTATAGGTGCAATTATTTCCCTTTCCATTCTTTTTCTTATTTAAACACTCCATTTTCCTTCAACTCAGAGACACTCAAAGGGAGGAAGAGTATAGAATGGGGGCTTCTATTCGTAACCTCAAAAATGTCTGTGTTTTTTGTGGGTCGAGTTATGGGAAGGGATTAGAGTTTGTAAATGCAGCTAGCACTCTTGGTCGATCACTTGCTGCGAGGAATATTCATCTTGTATATGGGGGAGGTTGCCGTGGGTTAATGGGGGCTACATCACTTGCTGCATATGTAAGAGACAGTCAGGTTTTAGGTGTCATTCCTGAACCTTTAGCTCAACAGAACATCAATGGAAAGACAATTGGAGAGGAACTTAAAGTATCATCAATGCATGAACGCATGAAGATAATGCTTGAAAACTCTGATGCATTCATTGCCTTACCAGGTGGTTTTGGTACTTTGGAAGAGATTTTTCAAATTACTCCTTTCTCTGCCATCACTTAGCTCAGATAGATTGGTCAACAGGAAGCAGCGAAGGAAGTAACAAAAAAAAAAGCCCGATCTGACACTTTCTCTTTAATGGGTTTGATTTTATTAAAAAAAAAATTTGTTGTTTTGTTTGGAAAGTATGATATGATTGTCATGGACTTATTAAACCAATTAGTGATGGCAGAGAAAGGAGTAATTTTACTCTTGAGACGCATCTTAATTGGTGGCAGAGTAAGGAGTTTTTTTTTAGGTAGTAATTAATTAGTATTAAATTGTGGAAGTACTAACGTTTTCTTGTTTGATTTCTTTTCGTGGTCGATGCGAATCGACAAAGTGTGCTTCTTTTCTGCTTGGCGTTGATTCACTCCTCATCAGGTTGTGTTGCTCTTTTCTTTCCGTTTTATTTATCACTTTCACATTGAGGACAATGTCTATATTAAGTGTGGGGGAGAGATTTTAGCAAGTTTCTTTTTTGTTAAAAAAAAAGAAAGGGTTCATTGCATGATTGAATAACTTTTCTCCCTTCTTGAACTGATATGCTTGGAGATGGATGATTGAATTGATGAATTGAGTTTGATGGATGCATACCTTGTGAGATTTTGAGCCTAATGGATGGATTTAACATTTATGCCATTCTCTTCTTTCTTGTGTGATTTTCACTCATGTTAATGACCACTCTAGAACTTGCTTTGATTCTTTTTGAGGCTACATTTCACTTGCATGCATGAACATGATTGAGGCCCTCTTTCTTAATTAGCTAGTTTAACCAAATAGCCAACCTTGTTTTCAATATGATATCAAGCACTCTTTTGACTTCTTGAAAATTCTCGATTCTTGCCAACCTTGTATATTTTCCTTTGCTTAACCCCTTTGAGCTTATTTGACCATTCCTTGTTTCTAGCTCATTATGTGCCTTAAATGAGAAATCGTGTTCTTACTTTACCTTAGGGAATAAAAGAACATTAGCTTGGTTAATGGATGAGTTTTTGAACAAGTGTGGGGGTGTGTGTACAAAATGGTTGTTGAAAAAGAAAAGAGTGCCCAAAAAGAAAAAAAAAATGTATGTATATAGTTATGTTCATATATATAAAAGAAAAAGAAAAAAAAAAAAGAAAAAAAAAGAGAAAAAAAAAAAACCAAGTGTTTAAAAAAAAAAAAAGGATTGGGAAATGAATATGTAAAGGGATATACACTAGAGTTGGGATGAACTTTTATGCTTGTTATTTGAACTCAGCTCTCATTTGCTTTTATTCTCTTTAGTATTTATCTTCTCATATCCATTTTATCCTCTCCTGTTACCTTGACCTCACTACAACCTTGAATAAAGTCCTCATGATTTGTGTGTGCATGTGTTTTGAGTAGTGGAGAAGTAGAAGATAAGCAAGCTTATGGTAGTGCAATTTTCATGGGTTGAATTGAGTGAAATACCTACCCTTTAAACACTTGAGAGATTGAGAGGGAATCTTGTGAAGATCTATCATTCTCGATTCATGTTGAAGATACCTTGCTTGTTGGTTTGAGATATGGAAAATTGTTAACTCATGAATGTTTTGATCCCTCGAACCTTTGGTTGTTCTTCTTGATTGTAAAATTTTGGTCTTGAGTTTTGCCCAGGAGTGCAAAAAGCTAAGTGTGGGGGAATTTGATAATCACATATTTTATTCATTAAGAAACCCTTATGTTTAGTCATTTACACTCTCCATATTCTTAATTGATTGAGTTTGGTATGATTTTGTGAGTTTGAGCTCAAATTAGTCCTAATTGAATATTTCCAGCATTATTGAGATTTGACACTGTTTCTGTATTTTGGCCATAACTTGAGTTCCTAATATCTGATGAACATGAATTTTACCTTGTAGGAAAGCTAAGAGGAAGCTCTACAACTTTGATAAAGAGCTCGAAGTCTGATTCAGATGTCTAAGGGACCTAAGTTGACATGGAAGTCAGAATACGGGTTCTGTCAGTAGAATCCGAACAGTGTGCACTCAAAAAAATCATATCTCAAGATGTAATAATGGAGATGGGCTGAAATTTGGATAGTGGATAGTCAAGATCCAAATAAACAACTTTCATGAAGAACACATTTTGAGAAAAAGAAGTCTAGTAGGTCATTTTGAGCTTGCAAGTCGGAACAGAGGTGCTGAAGTTGGGTTTGAGCAACCTACGGTATTTGGGACATATCTTGGGCTTAAGGAAGCCAAATTGGACGAACCAGCTATCCATTTTATAGCCAAGACAAGGATCTACAACTTTCATGAAGAACACTTTTCGTGGTTCTGAAGTATAGTGGGTCGTTTTTGGCTTCCAAGTCAGACACGAAATTTTCGTCCTCAACCATCCACTCATCCATCCACTAATCCACTCATCCATCCACTAATCCACTCATCCACTCATCCACTCATCCACTAACTCACCCACTCATCCACTCATACACTAATCCAACCACTTAACCACTCCACCCACTCATCCACTAATCCATCCACTCATCCATCCACTCACCCATTCATGTCCATAATTTCCCACTCACCAAAAGTCCTTTGGCATTTTTCACTAATTCAACCACTCAACCATTCCACTCACTCATCCACTAAACCAATCCACTAAACCAACCCACTAATCCATCCACTCAAACACTCCACTCACTCACCCACTCATCCACCTACTTCCCTTTGTCATTTTGTTACCTTAGACTTCTATAAAAGGCACCATTTATCATGAACAAGATGTAAATTCTCCTTCATTTCTCTCTAAGTTTCTTCTTGCTTCTTCATAGTTTCTCATAGTTTTGTATATTTTGATGCTCCCCTTCGTGGTAATGGAGGGCTAAGCTACTTTGGGTCAATTTAGAACTCTTGAAGAGATTGTGGTTTGGATTCTTGAGACCTTGGTTATGTATTGTATTTGATTTGTAATTGAATTCCTCTTTCTTCTTCTTTTTCTTCTTCTTGATCTTGAATGCATGAATGGTGATTCTATTTATGTTGATCTGATTGATCTTGGTTTAAGATTGAGATTTGTGATGAAACTTAGAACTGATTGATCTAAACTAATCACATAAATGAAGATTGAGATTTGTGATGAAACTTAGAACCTGATTGATCTAAATTAATCACGTAATTGAAGAGGTTAGGTTCTTGATTTGTGCCTAAGTTAATTGAATTCGGTACTTGAAATTAACATAGATTTTCATGAATGGTGCGATTGCGGATTTGTGTTTATCACTTGTTAATTGAATTCTAGGCGATCGTCTAGAATGAATTCTGGATTTGATGCAGAGATCTCGGTTAGATCCAAATTAACAATTCAATTGCGCTTCAAGTGTTTTATGAAGGGTCTATGATTGAATCCACCCAATCTTGGATAGGTTTCTAAATTGACTACTCTTTAATTGTCATTTCTTCCGTTAATTTTGTTAAGTACGATATTAAACTGTCAAACCCCCCTTTGCTAACTTTCACTTGATTTGATTAAATTACATCTACGATCCTTGAGGAGACGATCCGGTGTTGTCACTGTGCTACAAGCTTAGGTAATAACTTCGGTTATAATTTTGACTGAGTTCGGCGCTCGTCACTTCACTTCACCCAATTCTAATCGTTGGAAGATTAAAAGAGGCATCAAGTTAATGTTTGCCCCCAAATCACACAAAGCTTTACCATTGAATTGACTCCCAATTGAGCATGGTATGGTAAAACTTCTTGGATCTTGTAACTTTGGGGGTTGCTTATTCTACAGGATGGCACTACATTCCTCTGTGAGTGCCACTATTTCATAATCCCCTAATCTTTTCTTCTTGGATAGAATGTCTTTTATGAACTTCACGTAACTTGGTATTTGTTCTAATGTCTCTGCAAATGGAATGTTTATGTGAAGCTTCCTGAAAACTTCCAGAAACTTTTGGAATTGGGTATCCATCTTTTGTTTAGCCAATCTATTAGGGAAAGGTAGAGGTAATGTATGAGATTTGTCATCCTTCTTCTTTTCCTCATCCTTCTTCTTGGCAATTACCTTGCTCATTTAGTCCCCCTTATACATAATCTCCTCATCTTATGTCACCTCAGCATCATCTATAAGCAATTTAGTCTTGGGACTCCCTTCTATGTCCTTTACACTTCTAAGGGTAATAGCTTTGCAGGTTGGTGAATCCTTGGGATCACCTCTTGGATTGTTGACAGTGTAACTTAGAAAAGTCCCCGGGGGCCTACTGTTTATAGTATTCTCCAATTGACCCACTTAGGTTTCCAGTGCTCTCATTGAAGTCATTTGGTTTTGAATCATGGCATCGTTCTTGGCCAAATGGGCATTTGTCTTCGACATATAAGATTCGAACTTGACCATGAATTGCGTGAACATATCCTCAAGAGATGGTTTCTTGTCTTGTATAGGAGGTCTTGACTGTGAAGAGAAACTAGGAGGATAAGGTTATCTTTCATTACCAGCGGATGGAGATTATGCACCTTGATTATCTCTCCAAGAGTAGTTTGGATGATTTCTCCATCTAGGATTATACTGATGCGAATAAGGATTGTTCAGTGGTGGTCGATAGTTCTCAGCATCTTGTGCACTCTACAGGGTGGAAGGGCACCTATCAATTCCATGATTATCGCCACATCGATCACAAAGCACAAAAAGGCTCAAATGAGGACTCGTACCCAAGCTATCCAACTTATTAGCAATTGCAGCCACTTGAGCAAAAAGTAATGTAATTGAATCAATATCATGCACTCCAATTACCTTGTTTGGAGTATTTCTTGCAGAAGGCCACTGGTAGCTGTTTGCGGCCAATTCTTCGAGCAATTGGAATGCGTCATCAATGGATTTGCTAAGCAATGACCCACCCGTAGCTGCATCCACAATTGGACGGTGGTGAGGCAACAACCCTTTTATGGAAGGAATAGATTTGATGCCATAGAGGAATCTCGTGATGAGGGCACCTTCTCAAAAGATCCTTGTATCTTTCTCATGCTTCATATAAGGATTCAGAATTAGCTTGAGTGAATAAAGTAATGTCATTCATCATCTCTGCAGTCTTGGTAGGTGGGAAATATTCGTTAAGGAATTTGCCATAGGAATCACTCCAAGTACTTATGGATCCTACTGGTAAAGATTGTAACCAACTCTTAGCTCTTTCTCTGAGAGAAAAAGGAAAGAGCCTTATTCAAATGGAGTCTTCAGAGACTCCACTATGCTTATATGTGTCACAAATCTCTAAAAAATTTGACAAATAGGCATTTGGATCTTCAATAGGCAAACCACCAAATTGCACCGAAGTCTGTATCATTTGAATGATAGCTGGTTTAATTTCAAAATTGTTAGCTCGGATAGGAAGTCGCCTTATACTTGATTTTAGATTATCCATTTGAGAAGTTGCAAACTCCCTCAAGGGTCTCGTATGATCATTGTTACCAGTCATAGTATTTGTACCTAAAATAATGAAAGCATGAAACTTAGATTAAAATGAGCTAAAAGAAAACTTGAATTAAAACTAATTAAACTTGTTGTCAATATTAACAAAAATTAGAAATTAGTCGTTATCCCCAGCAACGACGCCAAAAACTTGTTGGACCTTTTGTGAACCTTCGCTAAAGTAATACAATGATGAGAAAGTTCGTTTCTATAGGGATAATGAATAATATCTAATGACAAATATCAACCAATACCTTAATGAATTCTATTCAAGCATATATCAATTGGGAAAAGTGTGAGTAACTAATGTAAAAACTAAAAAGCGATAAACTAGGAGTAAGAGATAGTAATGAGATCATAGGAACTCCTTCTTCACCAACTACTTTACTTGACAACATGCAACCATTTTAAGCAACAATGATGACTAGCTTTGTTAGCTTAAGAAACTACATTAGCTAAAAGCCTATGTTTAGGTCATTTAACTTTATGTCATTTACCTAGTTCACTATGTGTCCATGAAAACTAGAACAAACTCTATGCATTAAGGTTGATTCTTAACAATTGCTATACATGGTCAATAGGTATATGTCTATCCTATTAACGAATTAATTCATCCCATCATTAGAATGAAGCTAAACATGCATCACCCACATCCATGATCTAAAATCTAGATTCCTATGTCTAATTCAAAAGATTTTATCAAAACACAATAAATGTTGGCTAAACATCTATGAGCATTAAGAGAAACATGGATGAACAAAACTAATCATCACTGTAAACTTAAAAGGTTACAAAGTCACCAATGTACATAGAAGGATCCAAATGAATTCCTAAAAATAGCTTAGCTATCCATGGAACATGAAAATCTCAAGAGAGATTCCATGCCCGTGACCTAGAGAAAGAAAGAATAAAGAGAAAAGAGATAAAATACTATAATGTGATCTTGGGATGCTTGATCCTCCTTGGATGATGGTGATTTCCCCTCTAAATCCCTTCAAAGCTCTCCAAAATGATGAAAAATAGGTATTTGTTACTTTCTCTATGGTGTCCCGGGGCTGACGAGGGTAGGGAGTGGACGCCAGTGTAAGAGAAGCATGTACAAGGAGCGGCTCCTGGCAGGCTTCTAGGCGAAGGGTCCCATTAATGAACTGAATATGCACCGGAATGAGAGGGATTCAAAGACTGTGCAGGTATGGGACTGCATAGTTGATGATGGCTTAAAGGAATTGATTAGGCGTACCCATATCAACAAGTTGCAACTTCTTTTCAGGAGCCTAGAACATAAGAACTCCATGGTTAAGCGTGCTTGACCTGGAGCAATTGTGGGATGGGTGACCTCTTGGGAAGTTTCCTAGGATGTGGTAAGTGAGGACAAAGCACGCTGAAAAGATCTTTGTTGGTTTATGGAGACACTCATCAATCCTACAGGCAGTCACGGGATGTTACAGATGGTATCAGAGATGGGACCTCTCCCAGTACGGTGTGGTTCGGGGACGAACCTAGCGGAAGTTGGTGGGCATGTGGTGTCCCGTGTAACACCCCAAATTTCCGTATCTCTTAAACAGTAATTTTGACAGTTAACAGAATTTTACTGTTTAGTAATTTCTGCATGCATTGTAAAATTATTTTATTTATTCCGTCACGTATTTGATCGTTTTGAGTGATTTACTCCATGTCGAAAAATAAAAATTTTGGTAGGGGAAAACCTTACGTAATTTAATTTTTACCGTTAGGTAATTATTTTACGTAATCGATTTGATATTTGTGCATTTTATAATTTTTGTGATTTTTGTGGATGATTTTGAAATTTTTTCTGTTTGTGGGCCCAAACAAAGGGGTATGTGGCCTTGTGGCCATACGTGGGCCCAGGTGGGTCCCACAAAGTGAAAAATTTTTCTACGCATAGAAAAATTTGTCTTGTTTAGACGGAGACAGGGGATCTTACTAAACCGAATCTATATGAGACAGCTTTTAGAAAATTTCTTGTATTGTATTTTTATCTTGTATTTAATTATCGGATGATAAAAATAATGAAGAAAATATTATTTGTAGGATACAAGAATAAATATTATACTTCAAGCGTAGTCAACAAAGAGAGCTTGAATTGATTTATACCCTTGGATGAGAATACTTAGTTTGAATATTAACCATTGATTTAATCAAAGGTTAAGAAACAAACTTAATAAAAAGCCTTGGATAATAACCATTGATTTAATCAATGGTGTGAGAATATCTTCATTTTAGTTAGGAAGGCTTTGATATCAACCATAGATGTAATCAAAGGTGTAGAATTGGTCTTGAAAAATGACAAAGACCATTTATAACCATTGGATTTAGATTAAATCAAGGGTGGAGATTTAATCTTAAAAAGTAACAAAGACCATTTATGACCAAATTGGATGAAGAATTAATCAATGGTGGAGATTTGGTCTTCTAAAGTAGCAAAGACTAATTAGGACCCTTGGATTTAAAGTTTGAAAGAGCAATCTTGACCCTTAATTTTGGAGACACATCTAATGTTTTAGAATTTAAAGGAGAAAAATCCAATGGCCTAGATTTAGTTCTTCTAAAATTAAAAATCTACCTAAATCCTAACCATTGAATTAATCAATGGCTAGAAATGCTTCAAATGGTGGCAAATAATGAAGACAACTGTATTGAATGCATTATGAAGAGAAAGTGATGGTTTTGGAGTGTTTAGAAGACAAAGAAACAAGCTTTATGTCATTTTTGCATGTATGTCTTGGTCAAGTTAGACATCATAATGGCTTACTTTTGATTTTTTTGCACTCAAGAAGAATGCAAGAAGGGGGACTACGAATTTGGTGCTGCATGAAGGAGTTTGGAAGACCATAATTGCATGCTTTAGTCATTATTGTCTTCCTTGGTCTTCATTGATTCATTTTCAAGAAGGAAACTTAGAAAATTTTCTCTCCATCTCCTTTCTTCTCTAGATTTTGGCCAAGCCCTCCAAGAGCACCTTTCATCACTCAAAAATTTCATCCAACTTGATTTTCTAAACCTAAACATCATTCTAAGAACATCTCTAGTTATGAGTTTTTCCAAAATCATTCATCTTGATCTTCAAATCCAAGCTTCAAGTTTCTATCAAAAATCAAAAATTTCATCTTTGTGCTTCAAGAGAAACCATTCAGTTATCTACCCTAAAATCACCATCCAATCTCTTTTAATTTCATCCAACCTTAGATCTTGAATCTTCATGATATTCTAAGCAACTGTCATGTTGAAGACTTCTTCTAAATCATTCATCTTCAAGGAGTTTCTTCAAGATCAAAGTTATTGGGTTTTTGAGGTGAAGTATAAGGAAACTTCATTTTCTTTCTCTCTTTTTCATAATCTAAACCATGTTTGATCCATGGTTCCTCTTAATCAAGCTTGATATGTTAATTAACTTATGTTTTGTTTTATATTTGAGAAGCCCTTGGTGGTGAAGGACTTGGAAAAGAAACAAATCAATAAGCTTTGGAGGATCTTCAAGAGGTAAGAGGAGATCCATCTCACCAACCAAGCATGGTGGTGAGAGATGGTATTTTATTTGATGGATGTGGAATCCATGTGAGGATTCATATCCATGGTCATGTAATTAATTTGTGGGTGTTTATGAGCTTTGATTAATTTTCTATGCTTGATATGCTTTGCATGATTTTATAGCTTTGATGATATGCTTGATATGCTATACATGCTTTTATGGCTTTGATGGTATGCTTATATTATTTATGATGAAACATATATGTATATGCCATGACTTGATGGTGGAAAGGAAATTGATTTTTGGCTCCAATAGCCAAGGAAGAGCTACGGTTTTGATGCCCTTGATTAGGGTTCATGTTGAAAATTTTCAAGAATAAAAGAATTGATTTTTGAGTACTTAGAACATGGTGGATTTCGAACAAGACACCTCAAAATAGGTGTTCACAAATTAATATTTTCATGAAAGATGAAAATGGATGATTTGAAGAGTATGGAAAATAAACAAAGGATTTGTTTTTCAAGAGAACAAGAATATGATTTTTGGAGGAATTTTTATTGATTTATTTTGTGTAAAAAGTTTCTAAGTGTTTTACTAAACATGAGATTTAAATGAAATAGCAATGATAATTTTAAGGATTTGCAAAGAAAGTGAAAAAGGATTTGTAAGGAAAGCAAAAATGAATTTGAACAAATGGGTTTAGTTTTTATGACCATCGGTATTTCGATTTTGAAAATAAAGAATTTTTAATGGTTTTGTTTGTGTAAAACCATATCAATTTAGGAGGAAAATATTTGATGGCTTCAATGGCCAAAGACTCTACGATTTTTGGAGGTTGGAATAATTTTTGTTTTTATGAAACAAAGTAATTTTAAAGTGGAAACAAAATGTTTGAACAAAATGTTTTAGTATAAGGATTTTGGAAAGGGAAATCAAAGTATTTTATCACTTGAGAAATGAACTTTCATATGAAAATGAAAAAGAAAAGTTGCAAGGGTTTGAATCTTAATTTGTTTTGAAGAGAATTAATTTTAGAATTGATTTGGGAAAAATGGAGAATATAATGGTGTTTTGAAAATTTACTAACGTATAACTTATTTTCAAGTTTTGAAATACGTTAGAAAATGTTAAGTTTTGAAACGATGATTTACATCAATGGAATAGTGATTTTTGTGAAGTATATTTTGAAAAAGAATTTCTTGAGTAAAGAACTGTGGAAAAATATTTTCTTGAGTAAGAAAATATATTAAATGAAATATAAAGTTATATTATTTTGAGAAAAGTTGAAAAAGAATTTTTGAAGGTTAAGAAGTATTTTGGAATGAAATTGTGATGAAAAATGTTTTCGTATCTTAAAAACGTGATTTTTAAAGCTACTAATTTTGAACAATGTGTTAAAAATGATATTGATTTATTTAAGTCCAAAATAATGTTTGGAATATTGAGGAATATTTTATGTGATTGAAAAATGTTGAAAAATATTTTACGTATCTTAAAAACAATTTGAAATACAGTAAAATATTTCTACGCGATTTGAAAAATGTTTAAATATTCTACACGATTTGGAAAGCGTTTAAATATTTTACGCGACTGAAATATTGTTGAAAAATCACTACATGATTTGAATAGTAATGAGAATATTTTTACGTGATTGTGAAAATGATAGAAAATTGTTATGAGATTTGGAAAATATTTTGAGAATGATAGAAAATGATTTATGTGACGTAAAAGAATGATTTTTAAGTTACGCGATTTTGAAATATTGGAAAAATACTTTTGCGATTTGAGAAACGTATATTTTACGCGATTGAGAAAAATGTTGAAAAATTTGTACGTGGTTTAAAAGTGCTGTGAAGAGTTGCAGATATTTTGAAAACGAATGTAAATGTTACGAAATTTTGTAAACGCAATAATGATAATGTTACGGTATTTGAAAACGTAATAAAAATGTTTTGGAAATTTTAAAACGTAGGTGATTCAAAACAAAAAAAGTGTTACATTATTTTGAAAAATATCAGCTTTGAAGTGTTGTGGAATTGTGAAAAAAACTTGGGAATGTTGTACAATTTTGTGAAAACACGACAACAAGTGTTTTATAACTATGAAAACATGATAAGATGATTTTATTATTGAAAAATTTTTATGATTAATTTGTTGAACCATTTTTATAGTGTCCATACACTATTTGTGAGAAAATGACATATTTGTCTGTGATTGGATGTGGTGCATTATACATGCATTGGAATGGTCCGATGAGGATTTGGATATGGCTGATTTACTAGAGAAACACACCTCTTGAGTGGGTGCGATATGCGTAGTGTAAGTCACTTGTTGACCTTGGGGGCATCGGGGTGCGGGTTGCCTACACGGGTGGTTGGTCGCGCTTCTTCCCGTAGGTTAGACCGATGCAACACACCGATGATCTCCGACCGAGACACTATTCTTAATCAAGATCGATAAAGACTGTCGTGTATATGCTAGATGTGTAAAATCAAAATGAGGATTATAGCACGTGGTCCGAGGCATGGTACCGACGAATTGAAAGTAAGATTTTTTCGATCATTTCTCCGACCGAGTTTTAGCTCCATGGAGTAGGAAATCGAGTCTTGTGTACATACATAATCGAACATTTTATATCGCATGATATATTAATTGAGGGATATTGGTTATGACAATTGTTTTGAATACTTGGATGATGATGATGATAATTAGGACATTATCGTAATTGTTGTTTATGATAATTGAATTGATAAATGATTTGATGATGATAATTGATTAATATTGAATATATTATTGGAAGTTTGATATGATATCCTTGTATGATATTCTTTCTTGTGTTATCTGCTGTCTCGCCATGTTGGTATTGGCGTAGGTGATCTCACCTCTTTGTTATATTGTCTTAACCATGAATTAATCTTGTTAAAATTAAACGAAGAAATAATGAGTTGTCTTAGACATAACGGGCGATGGATACTCGAGACCTGGTGACAACAATAAGGAGTGGACATTCGGGACTCGAAGGTGTGCGGTGTTGACAAAGAACGGATGTAGAATAGAATGCAAGTGCAACAAGAAGGATACACAACAAAATAAGTATGTTAAGTTTTAACGTTAGTGTTGTACCGTGCTTTATTAAGTAGGACCCGTCATGGGGTTTGCTACGTTAAAAAAAAAAAAAAAAGAGTCTGTTAGTTTTATATTTCTCTTTAAATTGTGAAATATTAATTGGTGTCAATATTGTATATGAATTAGTTTAAATATATTTTATAATACTTATGGATTACAAGTAAGTTTATATTTCAGAAGAAAAAAAAATTTTTAAACCACGTTTTTAACTCAAACCTTTTATGAAAACATTTTCAGATTATGAGTTGGAAGTCAGACATGTGATACCCTAGGGAGGTGTTACATTAGTTGGTATCAGAGCACGGTTTGAGTCTTTTGGGGTTTGTGGTTAGGTCTGTTTTGCTTGTGTTGTGTTCTCTGTGTTATTGATTTCCGAAAGGAAACAATGTTGTTTATAATGGATATCAGATCCATTGTATTTCGATCCGCACGCCTCGAGAAAAAAAAAAGAAATGGCTCGGGATAGTTGTACTTGTGTGGAAGTGGAACATATTACTAGTAATGCAGCTGCAACTGCAGGAAGTAAGGGAGCGTAATGTAGTTGCAAGAGCTACGGGAGCAATGGGAGCAACGTGGAAGGATAACTACAGGAACAAAGGACTGCTGTTCAGTGGGAAACTAGAAGTTGAGGTTCAGGATCTAATGGAAGAGAATCAGTCTTGGAATATAGGACTACGTAATTTTAGAACCCGATATTTTTAAGGATATTAGGAAAGTGATTGATTTCAACGGAAGATGTATTTACAACCATTGAGGAAACCAAAGGCAGTAACTGATGTGAAAGAAGGTACTTAATGAAGGAATGTGCGTCAAGAAAACAAACGTTTATTTGAAATGGTTACATCTGGTTTCCATTTTATTTTGATTCGTCCATCTTTGAAGAAAAGAAATGACTCGTGATAGACGTACGCGTGTAGAAGCGAGACATAATGGTGGTGATATGACTGCAACTTTAGAAGTAATACAAACAGTGGCTGAAGCAATTATACAGCAAACTCAGAAGATTGTTCCACAACAAGAATTGATTGCTTAAGCTAAGATTTTATTAGAGTTGAATAGTCTCAGGATGAGAGATCCGTAACGTTGGACCATATTGGATGGAAAAGGGGAAATCGTAAGGTCAAGCGATTCCAAAGAAAACGTACTTGCAATCTCCAAGAAGTCAACAACAACAACAATCTTGTGGAGAAAGTACTAGTAATGACAGTTTAGTTTGGTTGTGACAACTCGCACCGAAATGTAAGAAGTGTGGAAAGGGCACTTAACGAAAGATTGTACGTCCAAGGAAATAATTTGTTTTAAGTACGAGAAGTTTGGAACACAATCTTTAAAAATAGAGTTCCAATGAAAACAGAGTTTTCTGTTAGTAAAATCTCAGGTAGTAGGAAGTGTTCAGAGCGGAAGATTTAAACAATGGAGATTGTGTCATTGGAGCTAATCCTATAAACCATACTGAATATTTCTTTGAGTAACCTATTCCTTATGACATGTGATTGAGTAGATCAATTATATGTTAGAGTTATTCGTAATCCTCTGATTTGTTTACTTCTGTTTTTATTCTCAGCCTATCGAGCTACTCAAGTTATTCAAATCATTGTTATGGATCAAATCTTTGTGATAGTTTGATCTGTCGTTCAAAATTTTTGTGTTAGTTTGATCTGTTTCATAAACAGACGTAATCTTTGAAAATGGATTGGTTATTTTCCAACCATATCCTCTGAGATTGTCTCAATACAGTGTTAGTATTTCAGAAAAACTCATTCCTGAAAATCAGGCAAAATCAAATTCTTGTTGAATATGTTTGGTAACATATCAGATCATTTCGATAGCTTTTCTTCCTAAACCTTTATAATGTTCTTTCATATATTGCATTTGCAAGAAAGAATATTTTGCAAGAAAGGATATCCCTATTTAAAAATCCATGTCATAGTATCTAGTATAAAACGCAGTTGAAAGGAGAACTCGGTTAGTGAGACATTTCCTGGTAAGAGCTAAAGCTGGAGAATAAAGTGATATGAGGATAAGAAAATTTTAAGTAATACATTACATTAGTTAGAAGTTATCTGAGAAAAACTATTCTAGGTATGAATGAGGGATGGTAGCCGCTGTATTGATATCAGAGAATTCATTCTTGAAGATCGAGTTACATCCAATTCTTTGCTGAATATGTTCGATAACATATTCGATTCGTTTTGTTCTTTTCCATGATGTTTTCTTTCATCTACTGCAATTGAAGGAATATTTTGCAAGAGAGAATATTCCTATGTATATCCAGAGTCGAGTATCAAAGTGGCGCAATGGAAGCGTGGTGGATTCTTCAAAAATTGAAGAAGTCTGTCTATGAGAAAAGTTAAGACGGTAATGGAAAACCGTAGAAAAAAAATTATTAAGATATTTGTTTGATCAGAAGAAGTGAACAAGAGATAAAGGACTTTCAATGGTTTAGAATCGTTTGGAGTAACGTAAGAGGTGAAACTACATGGGAGCGAAGAAAAGATAAAGGAATAATGTCATTATTATTAGGGTGTGAAATCATGGTCATGAAATTTCGAGGACGAAATTTCTATAAAGAGGGGAGTATTGTAACACCCCAAATTTCCGTATCTCTTAAACGAGTATGGCTTTTTTTGATGATGCTAATTAATTTTACTTGTTTAGTAATTTATGTAGGTGTAAAATTATTTTATTTATTCGTCCATCGTATTTGATCGTTTTGAGTGATTTACTCCGTGTCGAAAAATAAAAATTTTCTTAGGGGAAAACCTTACGTAATTTAATTTTTACCGTTAGGTAATTATTTTACGTAATCTGATTTGATATTTGTGCATTTTATAATTTTTGTGATTTTTGTGGATGATTTTGAAATTTTTTTCTGTTTGTGGGCCCAAAATTAGGGGTATGTGTTGGTGGCACATACGTGGGCCCTGTGTGGGTCCCACAAAGTGAAAAAATTTTCTACGCATAGAAAAATTTGTATGTTTAGACGAGACAGGGGGATCTTACTAAACCTGAATCCGGAGACAGGTTTTAGAAAATTTCTTATCTTGTATTTTATAATCTTGTATTTAATTATCGGATGATAAAAATACAAAAAATATTATTTGTAGGATACAAGAATAAATATTATATGCGTAGTCAACAAAGAGAGCTTGAATTGATTTATACCCTTGGATGAGAATACTTAGTTTGAATATTAACCATTGATTTAATCAAAGGTTAAGAAACAAACTTAATAAAAAACTTGGATAATAACCATTGATTTAATCAATGGTGTGAGAATAAGCTTAGTTAGGAAGGCTTTGATATCAACCATAGATGTAATCAAAGGTGTAGAATTGAGTCTTGAAAAATGACAAAGACCATTTATAATATTGATTTAGATTAAATCAAGGGTGGAGATTTAATCTTAAAAAGTAACAAAGACCATTTATGCACCATTGGATGAAGAATTAATCAATGGTGGAGATTTGGTCTTCTAAAAACAAAGACTAATTAGGACCCTTGGATTTAAAGTTTGAAAGAGCAAATTCTTGACCCTTAATTTTGGAGACACATCTAATGGCTAGAATTTAAAGGAGAAAAATCCAATGTTAATAGAATGTGGTAGATTTAGTCTTCTAAAATTAAAAATCTACCTAAATCCTAACCATTGAATTAATCAATGGCTAGAAATGCTTCAAATGGTGGCAAATAATGAAGACAACTTTATTGAATGCATTATGAAGAGAAAGTGATGGTTTTGGAGTGTTTAGACAACAAAGAAAGCAAGCTTTATGTCATTTTTTTGCATGTCTTGGTCAAGTTAGACATCATAATGGCTTACTTTTGATTTTTTTTTGCACTCAAGAAGAATGCAAGAAGGGGGACTACGAATTTGGTGCTGCATGAAGGAGTTTGGAAGACCATAATTGCATGCTTTAGTCATTATTGTCTTCCTTTTCTTCATTGATTCATTTTCGAAGATTTGAAACTTAGAAAATTTTCTCTCCATCTCCTTTCTTCTCTAGATTTTGGCCAAGCCCTCCAAGAGCACCTTTCATCACTCAAAATTTCATCCAACTTGATTTTCTAAACCTAAACATCATTCTAAGAACATCTCAGTTATGAGTTTTTCCAAAATCATTCATCTTGATCTTCAAATCCAAGCTTCAAGTTTCTATCAAAAATCAAAAATTTCATCTTTGTGCTTCAAGAGAAACCATTCGGTTATCTACCCTAAAATCACCATCCAATCTCTTTTAATTTCATCCAACCTTAGATCTTGAATCTCCATGATATTCTAAGCAACTTTCATGTTGAAGACTTCTTCTAAATCATTCATCTTCAAGGAGTTTCTTCAAGATCAAAGTTATTGGGTTTTTGACTCAAGTATAAGGAAACTTCATTTTCTTCTCTCTTTTTCATAATCTAAACCATGTTTGATCCATGGTTCCTCTTAATCAAGCTTGATATGTTAATTAACTTATGTTTTGTTTTATATTTGAGAAGCCCTTGGTGGTGAAGGACTTGGAAAAAGAAACAAATCAAGAAGCTTTGGAGGATCTTCAAGAGGTAAGAGGAGATCCATCTCACCAACCAAGCATGGTGGTGAGAGATGGTATTTTATTTGATTGATGTGGAATCCATGTGAGGATTCATATCCACTGTAGCCCTACGTTAATTAATTTGTGGGTGTTTATGAGCTTTGATTAATTTTCTATGCTTGATATGCTTTGCATGATTTTATAGCTTTGATGATATGCTTGATATGCTATACATGCTTTTATGGCTTTGATGGTATGCTTATATTATTTATGATGAAACATATATGTATATGCCATGACTTGATGGTGGAAAGAAATTGATTTTTGGCTCCAATAGCCAAGGAAGAGCTACGGTTTTGATGCCCTTGATTAGGGTTCATGTTGAAAATTTTCAAGAATAAAAGAATTGATTTTTGAGTACTTAGAACATGGTGGATTTTAACAAGACACCTCAAAATAGGTGTTCACAAATTAATATTTTCATGAAAGATGAAAATGGATGATTTGAAGAGTATGGAAAATAAACAAAGGATTTGTTTTTCAAGAGAACAAGAATATGATTTTTGGAGGAATTTTTATTGATTTATTTTGTGTAAAAAGTTTCTAAGTGTTTTACTAAACATGAGATTTAAATGAAATAGCAATGATAATTTTAAGGATTTGCAAAGAAAGTGAAAAAGGATTTGTAAGGAAAGCAAAAATGAATTTGAACAAATGGGTTTAGTTTTTATGACCATCGATATTTCGATTTTGAAAATAAAGAATTTTTAATGGTTTTGTTTGTGTAAAACCATATCAATTTAGGAGGAAAATATTTGATGGCTTCAATGGCCAAAGACTCTACGATTTTTGGAGGTTGGAATAATTTTTGTTTTTATGAAACAAAGTAATTTTAAAGTGGAAACAAAATGTTTGAACAAAATGTTTTAGTATAAGGATTTTGGAAAGGAAATCAAAGTATTTTATCACTGAGAAATGAACTTTCATATGAAAATGAAAAAGAAAAGTTGCAAGGGTTTGAATCTTAATTTGTTTTGAAGAGAATTAATTTTAGAATTGATTTGGGAAAAATGGAGAATATAATGGTGTTTTGAAAATTTACTAACTTATAACTTATTTTCAAGTTTTGAAATACGTTAGAAAATGTTAAGTTTTAAACGATGATTTACATCAATGGAATAGTGATTTTTGTGAAGTATATTTTGAAAAAGAATTTCTTGAGTAAAGAATCGTAAAAATATTTTGAGAGTAAGAAAATATATTAAATGAAATATAAAGTTATATTATTTTGAGAAAAGTTGAAAAGGAATTTTTGAAGGTTAAGAAGTATTTTCCGGAATGAAATTGTGATGAAAAATGTTTTACGATCTTAAAAACGTGATTTTTAAGCTACGCAATTTTGAAACAATGTGTTAAAAATGATATTGATTTATTTAAGTCCAAAATAATGTTTGGAATATTGAGGAATATTTTATGTGATTGAAAAATGTTGAAAAATATTTTACGTATCTTAAAAACAATTTGAAATATAGTAAAATATTTCTACGCGATTTGAAAAATGTTTAAATATTTCTACACGATTTGGAAAGCGTTTAAATATTTTACGCGACTGAAATATTGTTGAAAAATCACTACATGATTTGAATAGTGACAGAATATTTTTACGTGATTGTGAAAATGATAGAAAATTGTTATGAGATTTGGAAAATATTTTGAGAATGATAGAAAATGATTTATGTGACGTAAAAGAATGATTTTTAAGTTACGCGATTTTGAAATATTGGAAAAATACTTTGCGATTTGAGAAACGTATATTTTACGCGATTGAGAAAAATGTTGAAAAATTTGTACGTGGTTTAAAAGTGCAATGTGAAGAGTTGCAAGATATTTTGAAAACGTAATGAAATGTTACGAAATGTTTTTGTAAACGTAATAATGTTACAGTATTGTGAAAACGTAATAAAAATGTTTTGAAATTTTAAAAACGTAACAAAAGTGTTACAAAGATTTTGAAAAATGCAATGAAGTGTTGTGGAATTGTGAAAACGTAACGGGAATGTTGTACAATTTTGTGAAAACACGACAACATGTTTTATAACTATGAAAACATGATAAGATGATTTTATTATTGAAAAATAGAAATATGATCTCGTTGAACCCAGTGTCCATACACTGTTTGTGAGAAAATGACATATTTGTAATCCGTGATTGGATGTGGTGCATTATACATGCATTGGAATGGTCCATAAGATGAGAATTTGGATATGGCTGATTGCTAGAAAAACACACCTCTTGAGTGGGTGCGATATGCGTAGTGTAAGTCACTTGTTGACCTTGAAGGGGCATCGGGTGCGGGTTGCCTACACGGGTGGTTGGTGCGCTTCTTCCCGTAGGTTAGACCGATGCAACACACCGATGATCCGATCGAGACACTATTCTTAATCAAGATCGATAAAGTTCGTCGCGTGTATATGCTAGATGTGCAAAATCAAAATGAGGATTATATTACGTGGTCCGAGGCATGTGGTACCGAGATGATTTTTCGATCATTTCTCCGACTGAGTTTTAGCTCCATGGAGTAGGAAATCGAGTCTTGTGTACATACATAATCTGAACATTTTATATCTGCATGATATATTAATTGAGGATATTAGTTATGACAATTGTTTTGAATACTTGGATGATGATGATGATAATTAGGACATTATCGTAATTGTTGTTTATGATAATTGAATTGATAAATGATTTGATGATGATAATTGATTAATATTGAATATATTATTGGAAGTTTGATATGATATCCTTGTATGATATATCGCTTGTGTTATCTATCTCATCTTGCCGCCATGTTGGTATTGGCAGTAGTGATCTCACCTCTTTGTTATATTGTCTTGTACAAGTGTTAGCATCTTGTTAAAATTAAACGAGAAGAAATAATGAGTTGTCTTAGACATAAGGCATGGATCTTCTCGAGAAGGTGACAACAATAAGTGTAACGCCCCAATTTTTAGAAAATATTCTTAATGTATGTTTTTTCGTTTTTCATGCTTTTGTATGAATGACCATCATTGTGTCTCTATTTTTCTCGTTCTCGATTCGGTATGAAAACAATTACGATAATACTTGGCTCAAATTTTATTTGATCGTTTTACATAATTTGTTTCGAGACAATAAAATAAAAATTTTTCTCGAGCTTCTTATATTAATTTTTTCGAAAGATATACACTAAATAATATCTTTGGATATTTTATTTGAACGTTTTGGACGATTACCTACGTTGTGGGAAAAAATGGGAAAATGACCGTTACGTCCCGAACGCACTTGTTTTTATTTTTTTTTCTGCTTTTAATTGTTTTCTTCTTGATTTAATGCCCGAAAATACCGTCTGTGAATTTTTATGGACTTTTTGTGTGATTTGCTCCGAGGCAGAAAATCATATTTTTCCTAGGCCGGGAAATCTTATTTTATTATTTAGAATTGGGGGATCTTACTTAACCCGATTCTCGAATGAGACTAAAAATAATCTTTTAATTTTTAGGATTTAATCGTCAAATAAAATAATTTTATATTATTATAATATTATTTTATTAGTCAATATAATTTAGTGATGATGGACCCGGAAATATTTTGCGGGACCCACAATTAGTGAACAGTTAGATCGGTAGCTTAATTAATCACCGTAAGTCGTAGAACTTTTCAGATCAGCAGTGACTCAGCTAGTGACTCAGCAGAGCATTTATTATACTGTGTGACTAAGCAAGGTGAGTCACCATGAGCAACCAATAGAATTAAAGCTTGTTAAGCAAGATTTGATCTTGACCTTTGATGTGTTCAATGGCTTGGATGAAGCCAAATCCATGCACATCCTTACCCTAGAAGGCTACGGCCATTTGGAGAGAGAAAGCCAAAAATCACCTTCCATCTTCATCACTTTTCTCTCTTCTCTCTCTTCAAAACCCTAGCCACCATTGTTGTCCATTTTCTTCACCATATTCGGCCAAGCTAGCTTCCTAACACTCCAACCATCCAAAAATTTTTCTAACCAAGTTTCCTTAACCTAAACACCATTCTAAGAACCTTTGTAGTTGGAAGTTTCTTCAAATTCTTCCATTTAGGGCTTGGAAACCAACTTTGAAAGTTTTACCTAGAAGGTGTTTGGTGGAG
The DNA here is from genome assembly GCA_029884605.1 of Ormosia emarginata. Lineage (NCBI taxonomy): Eukaryota > Viridiplantae > Streptophyta > Magnoliopsida > Fabales > Fabaceae > Ormosia > Ormosia emarginata. The sequence continues at coordinate 11,032,687 of JAQQTP010000074.1, forward strand.
TAAAAGCCGTGACCTAGGAGGTGAGAAAGCAAGCTTTTTGTCTTCATTTAAGGTAAGAGGAAGACAATTCTTATCATCCCTTGATGGTGGTAAGAAGATGGATTGTTTGTAGAATCCATAAGGATTCAGTTGTGGTGTGTTTATTGATGTGTATTTGTTAATTTTTGTGGTTGCTAGTAGCTTAAGTGTTATGTGTTAGTAGCTTTCTTATTTGGTAATTGTAATAATTTTGCATGTCTAATAGCTTTTGATTGTATGTCTATAAGCTTTAAATTAGGTTTTATGTGTTAGAAATATTTTGCATGTGTTAGAAATATTTTGCATGTGTTAGAGATATAAATGCATGTGTTAGAATTGTATGATAAGGTTTAGGATGTGAATAACATGTGTAAATTTGCATGAGTGTTCCAAAGAACACATTCCTTAGCTCACGGCAATGCCAAAATGTGAGGACCAAAATGTTCTCTTCATTTTTCCTAAAGTACAACTTAATTGATTAGGAGAAATAAGAAGGTTTTAAATGGTTTTGATCAAAGAAAAGGAATTTATAAATCAAATGGTAAAGATTTAGTACATTTTGGGCCAACATGCCTAAAAGATTTATTTGATTCAAAATCATTACTTTATAACATGATTTAATGAATTTAGATAAGATAATACCTTTGAATGATTTAGAAATCAAACGAGAAAGTTTTATAAAATTCGGCCAACATGCCATTATAGGTAATTATGATTTTTAAAACTTGATTTCCAAATCTTTTTCAATCAAAAAGAGATAACCCAAGTTAAGAAGAAGTTTCTATAATGATTTTTGAAGAAACAAATTAAGTAGAATTAAGTTAAAGGTTAAAAACTAGTGATTTTATCATTAGGAAGTAAAATACAGAAATTTTGAGAAATTTTCTAACATATAGCTCACTTTAGGTTTTGAAGCATGTTAGAGATTTCAAAAGAGAATTAAATGATATGGATAAAAAATTAGGTAAATAGAAAATTTTATGGAAAATTTAGAAAACCATTATTATAAGTTTATAAACAAAATGCTGTCAATTTTTAGTAAAAATGAACTTATAGGATAGTCAAAATATCCTAATGACAGTATGCGGTATGAAAAATTATTCTACGTAGTTTAAATGTACTAAATACTATTTCTATCTGTTTAAACGATAATTTTAAAGGCATTCGAATAAGAAAATGATTTAAAAATCCTACGCGATTGAGAAAACGTATTAAAAATGCTACGCGATTTTAAAAACAGAAAAATATCTTTACCCGATTTTAAACGTTTGTAAAAACGACGGAATTATGAAAATGCGATAAAATTTCTACGCGATTGACCCGTTACTATATTATTTTATGTTGTCGCATTATTTTGGAAAATGTGAACCCGAACCCATGTGCTTTTTGAAAATCTATTTGTTGTCGGGAAAATGTGAACCCGTATGTGCTTTTGAAAATTTATTTTATGTTTGTCGGAAAATGTGAACCCGCATGTGCTTTTTGAAATCTATCTATTTGTCGGGAAAATGTGAACCCGCATGTGCTTTCCATCTATCGTTATGTGTGCCATATATTTGGTGGATTTGTTGACGAGACAAATCACATCGTGTTGTCGATGCGATAAACGTAGTGTGGTTCATTGTTCTAATGAACTTGGAGACTTTAGTGTACGATCCCACATGTGGACATTTGGTCGCTCCGGGCCGTGGTAAACCGATAGCACACTATGGTACTCGACATACACTATATTTAATCGAGATTAGTGAAATCTAGTAGTACATTTGCCTCGTAGTGCCACAACGTGAGACCGTGAACTACACCACGCCCGAATTGATGGATTCCTCGTGTCGTGGGGCTATAGACGCAACGTGTGACAAGCAATAGTTGGTGGGGCAGCCGTGGTACTATTAGGTTTTGCGAATCATTCTCTCTCTCGATACTTGTGTTTTTTTAGCTCCATGGAGTAGGATTTTATTATATTATTTATCTCTATATCTATTTGTTTCCATCTTATCTATTTATTTTTATCTATATTTTATTTATTTATTTTATCCGGTTATTCTTGTTATTATTGATTATTATATCTTGTTTGTTTATTTATAATTCTTATTTTATCTGTGAGGTTTTATCTGTGAAGTGACATATTGTGATGGTACTTAAATTTTACTGCAATTAATTATTATAATTGTTAAAGCTTTATGTATTGCATGAACTGTATGTATATATTGTTTATCATCTTTTTATTGGCCATGTTGTGATGATTTTATGTTGTCTTACCTCTTTGTTATATGTATTTTCTGTTTATTTATTTTACGCGGTAAAGACTTCGAGGAAGAGGAACAACCTCTTGAGATCGTGTACCCTGAAGAGGAGGAAGATCGGCAAGCAGACGACCAGTTTGATGATCAAGAACCATCCGATCATCCATATCCTCTGGATTGATTGTGAGGGATGGCGACGCCAGGATTTTTGGGATTCATAGTGCTGGTATTTCATGGAGGTGCTCTGGCTTGGCATCTACGAGGAGACCGTGACTCGGTGACGTATGCAGGACGTGTGACCGTGATCCTACGTCATCGTTTTGATGATGAGCCTGTTATGACGACGACGTTATTTCTGCACTTAGAGTTGCCCTTATCCATTAGGCGTTATTGGGGTGCTGAAAACCCTGAGCCTAGTGAGATAAGCATCGTATCGATCTGCGCGATCCCGTTATCGCCGTGTGTCGAGGCATCCGGATATTTATCCCCCGATGATCATTTTCGGTGATAGTGATCCATCGAGGATTAGATAACCATGATGTTTTTTTTGGGCGCGTCAGCGTATGTCTGTATATATTAACTCTTTTATTGCTTTCTTTCTTTTTTTGTTTAAATATTTGTAGTCTTAGTTGTAAATTATTTGTACAACTTATAACTTAACCATATGTATATTATCGTGATGATGATTTTTTTTTTATTTCGTATTTTTCGTATTATCTTTTTATATCATATTTCTGTCTATCAGGAATTATTTTACAACCCGTAATAATATTTAACAAATATTTCACAACTTGGGTAGATTTTATTTCTATTTCTTTTATTTTCTTTTATGTGTGACATCCTCCAAAGGGGTGTTACATTAGTTGGTATCAGAGCCCAAGTTAGAGTCTTTTGGGGTTGTGGTTGGGTCTGTTTTTGTTTGTCTTTGTGTGATTCTCTGTGATCTTTGTGATTTATATCCTTTCGGAAATATCTAGAAGGATGTATCTAACTTTGTTTTGTTATGTTTGAAGAAAGAAGATGGCTGGTAGAGGTAGAGGACGTGCTAACGTAAATCGTGAGGAGGACCCGATGTTGGTTGCTGCTGAAGCTATGCGGCAGATGGCTGAAGTGATTACTCAGCAAAATTTGAGAGCAGCCCAACAGCAAGATGCTACAGCTGATGCCCTAAATTTATCTGAATTTAGGCGCCATAATCCGCCACAATTTAGAGGCGAGGTGGATCCGGAGCCACAATTTAGTTGAACAAGGTGACTATCAAGAATAAATATCCGCTTCCAAGAATCGACGATTTGATGGATCAATTAAGAGGAGCTATGATATTTTCCAAGATTGATTTGCGATCAGGTTATCACCAGATTCGTGTAAGAGGGGAAGATGTGCCGAAAACTGCTTTTCGAACTCGTTATGGACATTATGAGTATCAAGTAATGCCATTCGGGGTGACGAATGCTCCTGCCATATTTATGGATTATATGAACAGGATATTTCGTCCATATCTAGACAGATTTGTCATTGTTTTTATCGATGACATTCTGATCTATTCTCGATCGAAGGAAGAGCATGCTGAACATCTGAAAGTTGTTCTTCAGATTTTGAGAGAGAAGCAGTTGTATGCAAAGTTGGCTAAGTGTGAGTTCTGGTTGGAAAAAGTCCAATTTCTTGGTCACGTAATTTCTAAAGAAGGTATTGCGGTGGACCCATCGAAGGTGGAGACTGTTTTACAGTGGGAGAGACCTAAGACAGTAACAGAAGTTCGAAGTTTTGTTGGACTTGCTGGTTATTATCGGAGATTTATCGAAGGTTTTTCCAAGATTGCTGGACCACTTACACAACTGACGAGGAAAAGTCAAGCTTTTGAATGGACGGAAGAGCGTGAAGCCAGTTTTCAAGAGTTGAAGAAGAGATTAACAACTGCACCGGTGTTGATCCTACCAGATTCGACGAAATCTTTCGATGTGTATTGTGACGCTTCTTATCAAGGACTAGGATGCGTGTTGATGCAAGATCGGAACGTGGTGGCATATGCTTCTCGACAATTGAAGGTTCATGAAAAGAATTATCCTACGCATGATTTGGAATTGGCTGCGGTAGTTTTTGCTCTGAAGATATGGAGACATTTTCTCTATGGAGCAACGTTCAACATCTTCAGTGATCACAAGAGTTTGAAGTACTTGTACGACCAGAAGGAGCTGAATATGAGGCAGCGAAGATGGTTAGAATTTCTGAACGACTACGATTTTCAACTATTGTACCACCCGGTAAGGCGAATGTCGTGGGCGATGCCTTGAGCGAGAAAGATTATCGTGTGTCTCGCTCGATGATTAAAGAAAAGGAGCTCATTGAACGGTTTAGAGATGAGTGGTCATTTGTTGAGTTGGAAACGGAAAGATCGTATGAATATGGTTACTATCTCAAGCGAGCTGATGGAAGATATAAGGGAAAAGCAAAATGCCGATAAATTTTTACAAGGAATAAGGGAGCAGATGAAGCAAAATGAGGCAGTAGAGTTCAAAGAAGGAACTGATGGAATTCTGAGGTTTTGGGGTAGAATCTGTATTCCTCGTGACCGAGAGCGAGGCGATATATTGTGGAACATGCCCATACTAGTCTATTAAGTATGCATCCAGGCATAACAAAAATGTACCAAGACTTGAAGAAGTTATTCTGGTGGCATGGAATGAAGGGTGATGTGGTTAGATGCGTGTCAACTTGCCTAGTTTGTCAAAAATCGAAAGTTGAACACCAAAGGCCAGCTGGGATGTTGCAACCATTATCGATTCCGAATGGAAATGGGACAGCATTTCTATGGATTTCGTTACTGGTTTGCCAAAGACAAGGAGAGGTCATGATTCGATATGGGTTATAGTCGATAGACTTACGAAATCGGCTCATTTCTTACCAATCAATATTAAATATTCATTGGAAAGATTAACTCAATTGTACATCGGTGAGATTGTCAGATTACATGGAGTGCCTACATGTATAGTTTCTGACAGAGATCCAAGGTTTACGTCAAGATTTTGGCGAAGTCTGCAAGAAGCTATGGGAACCAAGTTACGGTTAAGTTCAGCCTATCATCCACAGACAGATGGTCAGACAGAGAGAACTATACAGTCTTTGGAGGATTTGTTACGGGCTTGTGTTTTGGAACAACGGGGAAGTTGGGATGAATTTTTATCTTTGATAGAATTCACCTACAACAATAGTTTTCACGCAAGCATCGGAATGGCACCTTATGAAGCATTGTATGGAAGACGATGTCGAACGCCGCTATGCTGGTATCAAGATGGAGAGAGTATGACTGTTGGACCGGAACTTGTACAACAGACTACGGATAAAGTCAAGATGATACAAGAGAAGATGAGGACGGCACAAAGCAGACAGAAGAGTTATGCGGACAAACGAAGACGATTTCTTGAGTTTAAGGAGGGTGAGCATGTATTTCTAAGAGTTACTCCTACGACGGGTGTCGGAAGAGTAATTAAGTCGAAGAAGCTTACTCCTAAATTCATTGGACCATATCAGATTGTCCGACGTATAGGTCCTGTAGCATATCAGATTGCTTTGCCGCCTTTTCTATCCAATTTGCATGACGTGTTTCATGTGTCTCAATTACGGAAGTATATACCAGATCCGACACATGTTATACAGCCAGATGACGTGCAGTTAAAGGAGAATTTGACTTACGAAACTTTACCTGTCAGAATAGAGGACAGAAAGGTAAAGCAACTTCGAGGAAAGATGATTGAGCTAGTGAAAGTCATATGGAATGATGTGACAGGTGAGGCTACTTGGGAACTAGAAGATAAAATGAAGAATCAGTATCCTCATTTGTTTGAATGAACATCGAATTTCGAGGACGAAATTTTTATTTGTTGGGGAGAGTTGTAACGCCCCAATTTTAGAAAATATTCTTAATGTATCTTGTTTTTCGTTTTTTCATGCTTTTGTATGAATGACCGCCGTGTCCCTATTTTTCTCGTTCTCGATTTCAAGTATGAAAACAATTACGATATCTTGGCTCAAATTTTATTTGATCGTTTTACGTAATTTGTTTCGAGACAAGATAAAATAAAAATTTTTTCGAGCTCTTGTATTAATTTTTCTCGAAAGATATACTGACTAAATAATCTTCGCTGGATATTTTATTTGAACGTTTTGGACGATTACCTACGTTGTGGGAAAAACGGAAAATGACCGTTACGTCCCAAACGTACTATTTTCGCTGTTTTTGTCTGTTTTTAATTGTTTTCTTCTTGATTTAATGCCCGAAAATACTGTCTGTGAATTTTTATGGACTTTTTGTGTGATTTGCTCGAAAGCGGGAAAATCATATTTTTCCGGGCCGGGAAATCTTATTTTATTATTTAAAATGGGGGATCTTACTTAACCCGATTCTGAATGAGACTAAAAATAATCTTTTAATTTTTAGGATTTAATCACAAATAAAATAATTTTATATTATTATAATATTATTTTATTAGTCAAGATAATTTAGTGACAGTGGACCTGGAAATATTTTGCGGGACCCACAATTAGCAGAACAGTTAGATCGGTAGCTTAATTAATCACCGTAAGTCGTAGAACTTTCGAGCAGTGACTCACTAGTGACTCAACAGAGCATTTATTATACTGTGTGACTAAGCAAGGTGAGTCACCATGAGCAACCAATAGAATTAAAGCTTGTTAAGCAAGATTTGATCTTGACCTTTGATGTGTTCAATGGCTTGGATGAAGCCAAATCCATGCACATCCTTACCCTAGAAGGCTACGGCCATTTGGAGAGAGAAAGCCAAAAATCACCTTCCATCTTCATCACTTTTCTCTCTCTCTCTCTTCAAAACCCTAGCCACCATTGTTGTCCATTTTCTTCACCATATTCGGCCAAGCTAGCTTCCTAACACTCCAACCATCCAAAAATTTTTCTAACCAAGTTTCCTTAACCTAAACACCATTCTAAGAACCTTTGTAGTTGGAAGTTTCTTCAAATTCTTCCATTTAGGGCTTGGAAACCAACTTTGAAAGTTTTACCTAGAAGGTGTTTGGTGGAGTAAAAGCCGTGACCTAGGAGGTGAGAAAGCAAGCTTTTTGTCTTCATTTAAGGTAAGAGGAAGACAATTCTTATCATCCCTTGATGGTGGTAAGAAGATGGATTGTTTGTAGAATCCATAAGGATTCGGTTGTGGTGTGTTTATTGATGTGTATTTATTAATTTTTGTGGTTGCTAGTAGCTTAAGTGTTATGTGTTAGTAGCTTTCTTATTTGGTAATTGTAATAATTTTGCATGTCTAATAGCTTTTGATTGTATGTCTATAAGCTTTAAATTAGGTTTTATGTGTTAGAAATATTTTGCATGTGTTAGAAATATTTTGCATGTGTTAGAGATATAAATGCATGTGTTAGAATTGTATGATAAGGTTTAGGATGTGAATAACATGTGTAAATTTGCATGAGTGTTCCAAAGAACACATTCCTTAGCTCACGGCAATGCCAAAATGTGAGGACCAAAATGTTCTCTTCATTTTTCCTAAAGTGCAACTTAATTGATTAGGAGAAATAAGAAGGTTTTAAATGGTTTTGATCAAAGAAAAGGAATTTATAAATCAAATGGTAAAGATTTAGTACATTTTGGGCCAACATGCCTAAAAGATTTATTTGATTCAAAATCATTACTTTATAACATGATTTAATGAATTTAGATAAGATAATACCTTTGACATGATTTAGAAATCAAACGAGAAAGTTTTATAAAATTCGGCCAACATGCCATTATAGGTAATTATGATTTTTAAAACTTGATTTCCAAATCTTTTTCAATCAAAAAGAGATAACCCAAGTTAAGAAGAAGTTTCTATAATGATTTTTGAAGAAACAAATTAAGTAGAATTAAGTTAAAGGTTAAAAACTAGTGATTTTATCATTAAGAAGTAAAATACAGAAATTTTGAGAAATTTTCTAACATATAGCTCACTTTAGGTTTTGAAGCATGTTAGAGATTTCAAAAGAGAATTAAATGATATGGATAAAAAATTAGGTAAACAGAAAATTTTATGAAAAATTTAGAAAACCATTATTATAAGTTTATAAACAAAATGCTGTCAATTTTTAGTAAAAATGAACTTATAGGATAGTCAAAATATCCTAATGACAGTATGCGGTATGAAAAATTATTCTACGTAGTTTAAATGTACTAAATACTATTTCTATCTGTTTAAGCGGTAATTTTAAAGGCATTCGAATAAGAAAATGATTTAAAAATCCTACGCGATTGAGAAAACGTATTAAAAATGCTACGCGATTTTAAAAACAGAAAAATATCTTTACCCGATTTTAAACGTTTGTAAAAATGACGGAATTATGAAAATGCGATAAAATTTCTACGCGATTGACCGTTACTATATTATTTTATGCTGTCGGGAAAATGTGAACCCGTACAGGCTTTTTGAAAATCTATTTGCTGTCGGGAAAATGTGAACCCGCACAGGCTTTTGAAAATTTATTTTATCTTTGTCGGGAAAATGTGAACCCGTACATGTGCTTTTTGAAAATCTATTTGTCGGGAAAATGTGAACCCGTACATGTGCTTTCCATCTATACGTTATGTGTGCCATATATTTGGTGGATTTGTTGACGAGACGAATCACATCGTGTTGTCGATGCGATAAACGTAGTGTGGTTCATTGTTCTAATGAACTTGGAGACTTTAGTGTACGGGATCCCACATGTGGATGAGTTGGTCGCTCCGCCGGGCCGTGGTAAACCGATAGCACACTATGGTACTCGACAAGACACTATATTTAATCGAGATTAGTGAAATCTAGTAGTACATTTGCCGTAGTGCCACAACGTGAGACCGTGAACTACACCACGCCCTGGATTGATGGATTCTCGTGTCGTGGGGCTATAGACGCAACGTGTGACAAGCCATAAAGTTAGTTGGTGGGGCAGCCGTGGTACTATTAGGTTTTGCGAATCATTCCTCTCTCGATACTTGTGTTTTTTTTTAGATCCATGGAGTAGGATTTTATTATATTATTTATCTCTATATCTATTTGTTTCCATCTTATCTATTTATTTTTATCTATATTTTATTTATTTATTTTATCCGTTCTTGTTATTATTGATTATTATATCTTGTTTGTTTATTTATAATTCTTATTTTATCCGTGAGGTTTTATACGTGAAGTGACATATTGTGATGGTACTTAAATTTTACTGCAATTAATTATTATAATTGTTAAAGCTTTATGTATTGCATGAACTCGTATGTATATATTGTTTATCATCTTTTTATTGGCCATGTTGTGATGATTTTATGTTGTCTTACCTCTTTGTTATATGTATTTTCTGTTTATTTATTTTACGCGGTAAAGACTTCGAGGAAGAGGAACAGCCTCTTGAGATCGTGTACCCTGAAGAGGAGGAAGATCGGCAAGCAGACGACCAGTTTGACGATCAAGAACCATCCGATCATCCATATCCTCTGGATTGATTGTGAGGGATGGCGACGCCAGGATTTTTGGGATTCATAGAGCTGGTATTTCATGGAGGTGCTCTGGCTTGGCATCTACGAGGAGACCGTGACTCGGTGACGTATGCAGGACGTGTGACCGTGATCCTACGTCATCGTTTTGATGATGAGCCTGTTATGACGACGACGTTATTTCTGCACTTAGAGTTGCCCTTATCCATTAGGCGTTATTGGGGTGCTGAAAACCCTGAGCCTAGTGAGATAAGCATCGTATCGACTGCGCGATCCCGTTATCGCCGTGTGTCGAGGCATCCGGGATATTTATCCCCTGATGATCATTTTCAGGCTGATAGTGATCCATCAGAGGATTAGATAACCATGATGTTTTTTTTTTTTTGGGCGTCGTCGTATGTCTGTATATATTAACTCTTTTATTGCTTTCTTTCTTGTTTTTGTTTAAATATTTGTAGTCTTAGTTGTAAATTATTTGTACAACTTATAACTTAACCATATGTATATTATCGTTGATGATGATTTTTTTTTTATTTCGTATTTTCCGTATTATCTTTTTATATCATATTTCGTCATCTATCGGGAATTATTTTACAACCCGTAATAATATTTAACGAATATTTCACAACTTGGGTAGATTTTATTTCTATTTCTTTTATTTTCTTTTATGTGTGACATCCTCCAAAGGGGTGTTACAATAAGGAGTGGACATTCAGGACTCGAAGGTGTGCAGTGTTGACAAAGAACAGATGTAGAATAGATGTAGAATAGATGTCTGGTGCAACAAGAAGGATACACAACAAAATAAGTATGTTAAGTTTTAACGTTAGTGTTGTACCGTGCTATTAAGTAGGACCCGTCATGGGGTTTGCTCTTTTAAAAAAAAAAAAAAAAGAGTCTCATTACTTTTATATTTCTCTTTAAATTGTGAAATATTAATTGGTGTCAATATTGTATATGAATTAGTTTAAATATATTTTCAGTAATACTTATGGATTACAGTAAGTTTATATTTCAGCAAGAAAGAAATTTTTTTTTAAACCCACGTTTTTAACTCAAACCTTTTATGAAAACATTTTCAGATTATGAGTCGGAAGTCAGACATGTGATACCCTAGGGAGGGTGTTACATCCCGGGGCTGACGAGGGCAGGGAGTGGACGCCGGTGTAAGAGAAGCATGTACAAGGAGCAACTTCTGGCTGGCTTCTAGGTGAAGGGTCCCATGAATGAACTGAATACGCATCAGAATGAGAGGGATTCAGAGACTGTGCAGGTATGGGACTGCATAGTTGAGGATGGCTTAAAGGAATTGATTAGGCGTAGCCATATCAACAAGTTGCAACTTCTTTTCGGGAGCCTAGAACATAAGAACTCCATGGTTAAGCATGCTTGACCTGGAGCAATTGTAGGATGGGTGACCTCCTGGGAAGTTTCCTAGGATGTGTGTGAGTGAGGACAAAGCACGCTGAAAAGACCCGTATTAGTTTATGGAGACACTCATCAATCCTACAAGCAGTCCCGAGATGTTACATGCTCTGTCTTCTCCTACCTAACTCTCTCAAAATATCTGATGAAACAGGATTTATAAACGAAGCCCACGAACTTGTGCCATGGCGTGACCAATGTTGCGCCATGGCGTGAGTGCCATGTGGTTAAGTGGAACCAACACAAACAAAAGTGTGTCGTGACGTGAATTCCTTTATGCCACAGTGTGCTAGTCTCTGTCTTCAGTATGCTGATAATCACATATTTTATACATTAATAAACTGACATGTTTAGTCATTTACACTCTCCATATTCTTAATTGATTGAGCTTAGTCATATTTTGTGAGTTTGGGCTCAAATTGGGTCTAATTGATTTTTTCCAACATTAATGAGTCTTGACACTATTTCTGTATTTTGGCCATAACTTGAGTTCTAGATATCTGATAATTATGAATTTTAGCTTCTAGGAAAGATAAGAGGAAGCTCTATAACTTTGATGAACAGTTCCAAGTCTCAATTGGATGTCTAATAGACCTAATTGGGCCTGGAAGTCAGAATACGAGTTTAGAGACCCTTTGATGTTGTTTTGTCTATAACTTGAGTTGTAGACCTCCAAATTGCATGGGGTTTAGCACCAACTACCCATAATTGACCCAAATTTGTAATTAATGGATTTTTAATTGTGTAAAACCAAAATAGAGAGTAGTTTTGGGAGTTAGAAGGAGAAAATCGAGGCACTTAATTTTCTACACACACTTCTCACCTTTCATTTTAGACTTTCATCTTCTCTCTAGATCTTTCTTCTCTCCCTTCTCTCTAGTTTTTCTTTTCTTTTTCTGAGTTCTCCCCTTCTTATGGAAGGGTAGAGCCTTTAATCAATCCAAGGGATTGACATTCTTGATGCTTAATCTTGAGATTCTATTTTAATTATTATACATTCATCTATTAATCAAATTCTTCTTCTTCTTCTTCTCTTGTTTAAATTCTGATTTAATGCGTAATTTGATTAGGATTTGCATATGTTAATTGCGTAATTACCATGTGCCAAGAGATGAATTCAGAGGTTAACCAATGCATCAAAGGTGTTTGATGAAATGTTTAGCTTGGTTGGATCTTGGTTTTTAAGTTGATTTGGGTTTGGGATGAATGTTTAATTTGTCTAACCTTAATTAATTGAATTCTAGAAGCATTTCTAGTAGAAGATCCATGGATCATTGAAAGGCGTCTTGATATGATCTAAGACCAAGGATTCAATTGAAAATTGAATGGATCTATAAAAATCAAGGATGGATTGAAATTAAGATTGGTTAATTCTCTTGGATTGGTTGTTTCTTAATTCTGTTTTCTTTTCTTTAATTGCTTTATATTTTTGTTGTTAATTTCACAAAGTCCTTACCCCTTATTTATTAAGCTCTTAATCTGATGTCATAATTAGAGTGATCTACAAGCTCGACCCGGTGTTACCTTATGCTGCAAGTAGTTTTGGTAATTCGGTTATAAATTGATTTAAATTTGGTAAATTCGGCAGTTATCAAATTTTTGGCACCGTTGCCAGGGATCACTCTGATTTTGATTATATTTGACTACTAATCCCTCACTAACCCCTGTGTTGCTGTGTTTTGGTGGTTTTTAGGCAAAAACAGGTGATTACCGGTCACTTTGTAGAATTTCGTATTGAGAACAAATGTACCCAGAATGAGTTGAAACTTGGTCAATTAAAGGAAAATGACCTAATAAACTAGGCTCACAATATATTGTGAGGTCACCCCTAGTTTGCCAAAATTTCATCGTCTAGACCACTTTTTTAATTTTTTAATATTTTTTATGACATTTTTTAGTTTCCTTTTTGTGTAGTTTTCATACTGTGGTAGTCCCATGATTTTAAAAATTATTAGATAGGTTAACTAGATTTATTTTGGTAGATTTTAAGTGTTCTCTAATGTATTTTGCTTGTTTTTTGATTTTGTGCTTTTTGTGCTTTGGATGATGCATGACTAGGTCTTCTTCTACCCAATTACTTGATATTGATCTTAAGATTGATAAGACATTGCATAGGCTGATTAGAGCTCGTAGGCTAAGTGCAAAAATTACTTCTGAACTTGATTTTGATCTTGAATTTAAAAGTAAACTTGAGGTCTTAAGTAATTTTGCAACTATGGGTGGTAACATGCAGAATAGGACTCTTAAGGAATTAGTTGCTCCTAATGTAATATACCAGTCTTTTTGCATTCAATATCCTAATCTTTATGCTGATTTTGAGTTAAAATCTAGATTGATACACTTGTTGCCCAAGTTTCATGGTCTTGCCGGTGAAGACCCTCATAAGCATCTTAAGGAGTTTCGTGTGGTCTGTTCAACCATGAAGCCACAAGGGATCCCTGAGGAGTACATCAAGCTGAGGGTATTTCCTTTCTCCTTTGCTGATGCGGCCAAGGACTGGCTATATTACCTTTCATCAGGTTATGTAATGTGTTGGAATGACATGAAAAGGCTATTCTTGGAGAGATTCTTCCCTGCATCGAGAGAGCTGCCATTACAAAAGACATCTATGGCATAAGACAAATGACAAGAGAGACCTTCCATGACTATTGGGAGAGATTCAAGAAGTTATGCTCTAGCTATCCCCACCACCAAATCAGTGATCAGCTCTTGATTCAATATCTCTATAAGGGCTTTCTGCCAATGGACTGAAGCATGGTGGATGCTGCCTCTAGAGGTGCCTTAGTAGATAAAACCATGTTGAAGTAAAAGATTTGATAGCAAATATGGTTGCAAATGCCCAATAGTTTGGAACTCAAATGATTACTTCAACCAGAGGAGTCAATAAGCTTCATATATCCAATGCTGATTAATAGAGAATGGAGCATAGACTTGATGAATTGACCTCTTTGGTGAGATAGTTAGCAGTGAGGCAACAGCCACCTATGCAGATGGTTTCAACCGTGTGTAGCATTTGCTCTTGTTCATCTCATCCTACTGATGCATGCCCCACACTTTAGGATGGTGGATCTATTTTTCCAGCTCAATCTATTGCAACATCTAGTAGTGTATTTCCTAATAAACCTTAGTTCCAACAACAGCAACAAAGATATGATCAATTCTCTAACACATATAATCTTGAATAGAGAGATCATCCTAACTTGAGATATGGGAATGCAGCGCCACAATAGCAGTTCAGACAACTATTCCAACAACCACAGTTTTAGCCTCATGCTAGACTAAGTTGGCAAAATTTAAAGCAGCCTATGTAACAACAAAGTCTACCTGCCACAAAACCTGAGCCTTCATTTGAAGATTTGGTGAAACAGATGGCCACCAATAATATTCAGTTCCAGTAGAGAACAGAAGCCACTATACATAATTTAGAAACCTCGATTGGTCAATTGGCTTTGCTACGGAGTCAGTTGCAAGCCCAAGATTCTAGACAACTCTTTTCCCAAACAATTCCCAGTCCAAAGGGGAATGTAAGTGCCACTATGCTGAGGTTTGGAAAATCTGTAGAAGCATCACCTACACCTCAACCTGCAAGCAAGCAACAACCGACAAAGAAATTAGTTTTTGCAAGTAAGAATAAATCAGCAGTTGTTGATGTGCCATAGCTCTTCCCTTCCCACAGAGAGCCCATCAAACTAGAAAGATAGATGAGGCTGAGAAGGATAAAGAGCTTCTTGAGACCTTCAGGAAAGTGGAAGTCAATATTCCATTACTAGATGTGATTAAGAAAATCCCAAAATATGCCAAGTTTTTTAAGGAATTATGCACTCTGAAGAGGAGGCTGAAGGGTAATGAGAAAATCAATATGAGGCAAAATGTTTCAGCCCTCATTCAGCCTATACCTCAGAAATGCAAGGATCTAGGGCCTTGTATAATTCCATGTGTTATAGGCAATTACAAATTTGAGCATGTCATGCTAGAATTAGGTGTTTCTATTAATGTAATGCCTATGTTTATTTTTAATTCTCTTGGACTTGGCCCTTTGCATTCTACAGGCGTTGTGATTTAGTTAGCTAATAGAAGTATTGCGCATCCAGCCGAGTTGATTAAAGACATGTTAGTAAAGGTTGATGAATTGATTTTTCCTGCAAATTTTTATATTATGGAGATGGAAAGGAAGTCACCATCTAGCAAGGCCCCACTCATTTTAGGGAGGCCATTCCTCAAAACAGTAAGGACCAAAATCGATGTGCATGCAGAAACTCTATCCATGGAGTTTGGAGACTCAATTATCCAATTTAACATTTTTTATGCTATGAAGCATCCCATGGAAGGGCATTCTATTTTTCATATTGATATACTTGCTTATTTAGTTGAGTTTGAGGAAATTTTTGATGCGTTGTGTGATGAATTTCCTGATTTTATTAGTTTTGATAATTTTATTCATTGCTACTCATGTACCGATTGTGATGGTGATATCATATGTGCTATTTGTGCTGAAATTTCTACATTCCTACGAGCTGATGATTTTGTTTACGCAGGGACTGATCATAATAGTTCCATTAGCAATGTTCTTGATGTAGTTGTAGACTCTGACATACAAGGGGAGATGGCGTTAAAGGCCATTGAAGAATTTTCAAAGAAGGGAAAAGAGCACCAGATGGCGGTCACTACTGCAGTGGATTTTGTTATGGTCCAACATAAATAAGGAAAATGAAGTTGATGAAGTAAACGCATTGCATTCTAGTGGTGAAGCCAAGAAAATTAAAGAAGGCCAATGGGACCTCGGTGGATGCTCTCATGATGCTTCACACATAAGTTGGTTATCCCACTTCAAGCAGAGGGACCCTGGTGGAAGCCTCCCCACTTGATAAGGATGTTTCTTTCCCCTCTCTTTTATTTTGCCTGTCTCATATTTGTTGATGCCATTGATGCTTTGCTAATGATTTTTGAGCTTTACATTGAGGGCAATGCAAAATTTAAGTGTGGGGGAGAGATTTTAGCATTCTATTTTTGTTATTTTTGTTATTTCTGCTATTTTTAAATTTTGTCTTCTTCTAAAAAAATGTGGTTCTGTTTTTAATTATTTTCCAATGATGTTTATAAGTTTTTGAAGTTTAAGAGTTTGAGACAATTAAAATTCAATGTTCCATAGCATGATTGAATGAATTTTCTTCCTTTTTAAATTTGACATGCTTAATGGTGGATGTTGAATTGGTGGATTGAGTTTGATAGATGCATACCTTGTGAGATTTTGAGCCTCCTGGTGGATTTAATATTGCACCATTCTTTTCTTTCTTATGTGATTTTCACTCATGTTAATTTATCACTTTAGAACTTGCTTTGATTCTTTTTTAGGCTACATTTCACTTGCATGCATAAGCATGATTGAGGCCTTCTTTCTTGATCAACTACCTTGGCTAAATAACTAACCTTACATCATTTCCCTTTTATTAACCCCCCTTGAGCCTATTTGCCTATTCTTTGTCTTAGCTCATTATATGCCTTTGTGAAAAACCATGTTTTTACTTTACCTTAGGGAATGGGAGAGCATTGGTTCATTTTCATTTGAGGAGCTCTTTTACTTGTGGGCAATTAATATTTCAAGTGTAGGAGTTATGCAAATTGATGTGAAATATGCAAGGTGATTGTAAACAAAAAATGATGAAAAAAAACAAAAATAAAAACAATAAAAAAAATGAAGAGAAAAAGAATAAATACAATAAAGGTTATGAAAGAAAAGGAATATGTAAGATAATATGCATAATATGGAATTGGGGGTAAAATTTCATGCTTGTTACTTGTCATTTGAATTCCTCCCCATTACTCTTTTATTCTTTTGGGTGTTTAACTTGTTATATCTATATTGTTTCCTTCTCTTACCTTGGCCCCATTACAATCTTGAATAAAGTTCTCTTAATTTTTATGTGCATGTGTTAGGTAGTGGTGAAGTAGAAGATAAGCAAGCTTATGGTAGTGCAATTTTCATAGGTTGAATTGAGTGAAATACTTACCTTGCAAACACTTGAGGGATTGAGAGTGCATCTTGTAAGAATCTATTATTCTTGATTCATGCTTTTCAATTTGAAGATACCTTGCTTGTTGGTTTGAGATGTGAAGAAATGTTAACTCATGAATGTTATGTTCCTTTGAATCTTTTCTTGTTCTTCTTGCTTGTAAACTTTTGCATTCTTGAATGTTATTAGAATTTGAGTCTTTTTGTTGATCCCTTGCGCCCTTGTTTTGCTCTTTTGTGTTTTGCCCAGGAGTGCAAAAAGGTAAGTGTGGGAGAATTTGATAATCATATATTTTATATATTAATAAACTCATATATTTAGTCATTTACACTCTCCATATTCTTAATTGATTGAGCTTGGTCATGCTTTGTGAGTTTGGGCTCAAATTGGGCCTAATTGATTTTTTTTAGCATTAATGAGTCTTGACACTATTTCTGTATTTCGGCCATAACTTGAGTTCTAGATATCTGATAATTATGAATTTTACCTTATAGGAAAGCTAAGAGGAAGCTCTATAACTTTGATGAACAGTTCCAAGTCTCAATTGGATGTCTAATAGACCTAATTGGGCCTGGAAGTCAGAATACGAGTTTAGAGACCCTTTGATGTTGTTTTATCTATAACTTGAGTTGTAGACCTCCAAATTGCATGGGGTTTAGGACCAACTACTCATAACTGACCCAAATTTGTAATTAATGGATTTTTAATTGTGTAAAACCAAAAGAGAGAGTAGTTTTAGGAGTTAGAAGGAGAAAATCGAGGCACTTAATTTTCTACACACATTTCTCACCTTTCATTTTAGACTTTCATCTTCTCTCTAGATCTTTCTTCTCTCCCTTCTCTCTAGTTTTTCTTTTCTTTTTCTGAGTTCTCCCCTTCTTATGGAAGGGTAGAGCCTTTAATCAATCCAAGGGATTGACATTCTTGATGCTTAATCTTGAGATTCTATTTTAATTCTTATACATTCATCTATTAATCAAATTCCTCTTCTTCTTCTTCTTCTTCTCTTGTTTAAATTCTGATTTAATGCTTAATTTGATTGGGATTTGCATATATTAATTGCATAATTACCATACGCCAAGAGATGAGTTCATAGGTTAAACAATGCATCAAAGGTGTTTGATGAAATGTTTAACTTGGTTGGATCTTGGTTTTTAATTTGATTTGGGTTTTGGATTAATGCTTAATTTGTCTAACCTTAATTAATTGAATTCTGGAAACGTTTCTAGTAGAAGATCCATGGATCATTGAGAGGCATCTTGATGTGATCTAAGACCAAGGATTCGGTTAATAATTGAATGGATCTATAAAAATCAAGGATGGATTAAAATTAAGATTGGTTAATTCTCTTGGATTGGTTGTTTCTTAATTCTGTTTTCTCTTTTTTAATTACTTTCTATTTTTGTTGTTAATTTCACAAACTCCTTCCCCCTTATTTATTAACCTCTTAATCTGACTTCATAATTAGAGTGATCTACGAGTTCGACCCGGTGTTACCGTATAATGTAAGTAGTTTTGGTAATTCAGTTATAAATTGATTTAAATTTAGTAAACTCAGCAGTTATCAAATGCACAGAAGGTTGAGAGCAAGATGTCGTGGCGTATTTCACACTGCGCCACGGTGCGGTAAGCTGGAATGCATTCAAAGCTTCCTTCTCCAATGCTGAGCCTTGACTTGTTTCATTTTATCATTGTAGAGCCCTTCCTGCAATAGAGAAGTTGCCTAATTAATTACAAGTGTAAATCAACTTAATCCAACAAAAAATAAGAAGGATTTTAGCAAGATTAGAAAGGAAGACATCAATATGAATTTGAATAGAAATGAGGCTAGTCTTCCAATCGTGCTTAAGCACAAGGACTAAGAAATCAATATACCATCAATATATGGTGCAAATAACTACATTTTATGGAGTTATCAGCAAGTATAATATAAATTTTATTGAATTGAAAGTATACTTTATGCATGTCATACTTACAAAATATTATAGTAATTCAAGATTTCTTTTCTATTTTATTAAGTTGTATTAATAATAATGTGTAATATAATTTTCAAACAAGTGAAAATATTCACCACTAAATTGCATACTTGTAATTATTGAATTTTATATAATTTGGTGTACATGATAATTATTATGCATTATCAAACAATCAGATTAATTAAAATATTTTTAATAAAAATTTATTAGATGGTGTAAATGAGTTAATTCTTGCAAGTAATCTTAACGAAAGTATATGTATATATTTACATAAACATTAGGGTGGAGATAATTTATTAAATGAATTAGATTAATGAATTAATAAGTTCAAATTTTATTCACAAGTGTTAAATTAGAAAAATTCTAATTTTTCTTTTAAAAAATAAAACTTATTCTAATACTGAGTAAGAATGAAAACAAAAAGAATTTGGTAATTATTTTATTCATAGCTACCATTTTTTATTGATATAACACTTCTAACCAGAAAGATAACATTACTACTAAAATTATACCCTATATATGCTCATTTCACAAAATTTTATAATGAGTGAAACAAAATGATAATGAGAACCGGTTTTACTAATGGTCATCTCAAAACTGCAACAATTGTTTACCCATTGTCTGTTTGAAGAGAAAATGGAAGGAGAGAAAATAAGAGGAGGGAAAATGGAAAGATTTTAAGTTTTTCTCTCGTTTGGTTGTGGAGAAAAAACTGAGAGGAAAAAAAAATGCACGTGGGACTCACCAAGAATTTTTTTCCACTCAACAACGAAGAAAACAAGAAAAAATGAGAGAAAATGGCTCAAATGACAATTATACCCTTCTCCTACTAGTTATAGACTCACTGCCACTCAACCAATAAAATGGAGCCACCAACGATTGAGGCGTTCCAACTTGGAGAAGGGGATGAATTGGTGAGTGGGGTGGGATGTTGCAGTCGTTGATGTCTCCATGGATGCACTACTTAGATGGTCTTGGCTTCTAAGATTATTGACTGAAAATGAACTTGCAAGGCCAATGTAATTCTATATTCTTGGCTTTTGTAGTAGCACAATACAAAGAAGACCAAGTAAACCCATAAAATAAAGTTAATAATGAAAGAAAATTTCTCAGATCTATTAATCCCAATATTTATAACATATCAAAATATATAAAGAGTTTTAGGATTACCTTGAAAAGGCGCCAATGAGGAAGTCATTATTAAAACCCTTAAAATCAATATCGATAAGGGAGAGATATTATTCCTATCCCACAATAGTCGCTCACGCATTAGTATCAATAAAGCAATTATACACACTAGAGTGTCTAGGAATATGGGTCTCTCCTTGTATATATATAATAACTAACATGGGTTAAACCTAACCACTATGGCAAACCCATATACAGGACCCATAAAATAAAATTCACATATGAGCAATGCTTTAACAACAATAGTCTCATTAACAATACTAATCACAATTTAGGCTAAACAAAATGTTCTAATAATTTTAACATCCAATTAATCTGGGTTTTATAAAATTATAATATAATTTATGTTAATCCATAAAAAAAATTCTAATATTATCCCACTTGGATAACATAAGTCATATTACATTATTTCAATAAGAAAATAATTCTCCAAATTAATCAAACAATATGTGACCACAATATGATATCAAAATCAAGCTAGCACTCTCAACAACAAATCCAAAATGAGATTACAAGCATCTCAACAATGTAGAAAATCATACTCGAATAAGTACTGATATCATACATGCAAGATACTCATATCCCAATTACTTAACAAAATGTGGTACATGGGTAATGGGAAAGCACATCCAAAATTGCATGTCAATATGTGATCAAAGTGCATTTCCCAACAAAATGGCCCCAAGCATCCATCTAAGATGCTTTCTGAGATTTAACAAACATCTCAGCACAATAACAAAATGAGACTGAGTCCAAAATGTCTCCACAATATGCTATAATATGAACAAATAATACTGCATAGATAATAATAATAATAACAATATTATATGGCAATGATAATAATAACAATATAATTGTTTAAGGTCTCGAGACATAATCACAAAATGAAGTCACAATAAAATTACAAAACAAACTTCTACTAACCCAAAACATCAGAAAACCTCACTATACCCATATGGGTCATATGATCAACAAAACTTTGATAGCTAAACCTTTGGTTAGGGGATATGTAACCATAAGTTATGCAAAGATATACTCGACATAAGTTTGAAACTCTTGAATCTTCTCTCTAACAAACATATACTTTGTATCAAAAGCTTCGGGTGCTTAAAGCTTTTATTGATTTGAGAGAAGCACACTACGATAGAGTTATCACAATTGTAACACCCACCGTAAGGTATCACATTTAAGACTAAAACTTATATAACTTACCCAAGTTGTAAAAGAATTAATCTTGTAATGATACTGATTTTAAAATTTTGTTTGTGAATAATATAAAAATTAGATAAACAAATAAATTCATACAATATATAACTGAACATTACTCATTCATAATATACAAAAATATAAAACTAAGTTTACAACTAATTTACATACATAAGATTTACTTCAAAAAGTAAATATATACAACTGTTAATTCAAAGCATTAAACTAACTAAAGATAAAATTTCTAGTGAGAAAGTTCCTCAGAAGGATCTTCCTCAGTCTCCTCCGAAGACAAAAACCTCAAGTTTTGCGTAGACCAAGGAACAGAAGTACACGCAGACAACACTATAGAATTCTCTCTAGGGGTATAAACAGGAATACCCCACAAATCCCTTATGGGCATCGAGAACTCTAAATGTAAGGAAACAGTAGTAGACAAAATAGGGTTCCCATTACAGGTCCCACTAAAAGTTAGGGTCAGCTCTCCAACATAAACGACACGATCCCTCTCTAAGTCTATGGTCCAAGCATCCGCATCCTCGTGGAACTGTACACGCATAAACCCGATGATGCCTCGTCGATACGCTATAACATATACCAGATAAACTATCTCAAACAGAATCCAGGCGATCCTAACTCTTCTTCTACACCGTCTTTATTTAATATAAACATACAACATAACAAACATAACATGAAGAAGTGATATTTCCTACATCAATACCAGTACGACAGCACAGAGATAATAGAAAACATACAGATATATCATTAACAAGTAAAATCATGTTATCATATTACAGATAAAATAACAGATAAATATAATTGTTACATCAATATGTTGACCCACTATACATATGTACACAGACTAATTCTTATTCCATGGAGCTAATCATAATTTCAGAGAGAATGATCTAGAAGATCTGTCTGTATCTCGTTAGCCTCTAATAAAGTGCTAAAATAGAATTTCAGCGTACGCAACATGGCTTATACAAGACAATCTACGCCAAATCGTGATTAAGGATAGTGTTTTATCAAGATCGTCGATACGTTGCACAGTACACCACGGCCCAGTGGTGCTACCAACTCTCCACTTATGGAATCCTCGCCCCGATGCCTCCATTGATCAACTGATGATCAACACTGCATACATCGCACCCGCACTAAGGTGTAATTCATCTCCTAGGCAACTTGTCTTTACCAATAAGACTAGCACATTTTTCGATGCATAATTTATGATCCAATACACATACATACATTCACATCACAGTTTTTCATAAAAACATAGCATCAATTGGAAAAAATATTTTCCAACATATTTGGGTCCACTACGTTGGCTCGATAGCAAATCACTATTATTCTCAACCGCATAATACTTTTATCGCATTTTCACAATTGCGTAACAATTTTGTTACGTTTTCAAATTGCGTAAGCATTTTTGAATGTTTTCTCAACAACATAAATATTTTCAAACGTTTTTTAAATCACGTAGAGATTTTTGAACGTTTTATCAATCGCGTAGTGATTTTGAATCATTTTCTCAATCGTGTAGCTAAAACATCATTATTTTTCAATTGCGTAAATTATTTCTTGACTTTCTAAAATAAACTTTTAACACTTTTATATTTAATATATAATAACTTTATTTAAAATACTTTCTTTTTTAAAATTTCTTCAATATTATTTTCTACTATTCTTTATAAAAATTCATATTTCCTTGATTTAATCTAACTTTATAAATCAAAGTCTACCAACGCGCTCCAAAACCCAAATAGGTGAGCTATACGTTAATAAACCCAAATTCTTTTAAATTTAACCCCATTCATAATAGAATTCTACTTTCCAAATTATTCCAAAATTTGTTTATTTCCTTTTTATACTTCAAAATCTACTAATTTGATTTCTTGTTATTTAATCCTCTATGGCTACACTTAGGAAATTATTTTTGATCTAGATTTCTAATTTCTTGGCATGTTGGCCGAAAATCAAGTAGTATTTCTTCACAAAATAATTGTTCATTTCCTATTTCTTTTTCTTTGAAAAACCCTTAACTCATTTACTTATTACCTACTCATCTAAATCCATACTTGATACAATATTTTTGATTGATTTACTCCAAAATAGGTATGAAGGCCGTGAGTCTCTAGGTTCTTTGGAACCAAAATCTCTTTCCTTTTTATGTGATTCACATCCTATATTACACATACATCATCATGCTTCAACTATCACATATTCATGCATACTAATAAAACAATAAAAGCATATTAATCAAAACAATCACGAAGCCTTAAAACATATATATACAAATGAATAAATCCTTATGGATTTTTCACTAACAACCAATTCCATCCCTCACCACCACACATGATTGATGAGGTTAATCTCCCTTTTGCCTCAAAGGAAGATCAATCAAGTCTTTGCTTGGCCTCTTGAAGATTTCGTTCACCAAGAACTCAAAGCCTAGAAATCTTTAAACCATATCAAAGTTACAAACAAGACTTGAAAACAAGAAAACCATGGATCAAACATGGTTTAGAACTTTGACATCAAACTTAAAAGCAAAACTCAAGAACTTTACCTTGAAAACTTAAGAACCCTAGCATGTAGTAAAGGTAGAAGATGAATGATTTAGCTTATGCTCTCAACATGAAAGAGTCTTAGAATCATGTGTAGGTTTAGAAAACAAGGTTAGATGAAATTAAGAGAGGTTGGATGATGGTTTTGGAGGGTTTGGCCGTGAGCTATGGTGAAGGGAAAGTGAGAGAGAAATTTTGGCTTAGCTTGCTTTGATAGAAAGAGAAGATGAAGATAAAATGAAATGAAGTCCTAAACTCCCCCCTTAGCCGTGGAGTGTATCTCATGTGGAGAGTCAAAGACTTAATCAATAAGTTTAGCAAATATCTCTAGGTGTTGGTCATATGCATGTCATGGTTTGGTCACCTTGATTTCTATTGGTTCAAGCTTAAGAGTCATTGCATGACTCACAAAATGGTGAAGGTCCTAGACTCCTCTTGGCCATGCAACACCAAGCCAAAGGCTAACCAAGTTTGTTCACCAAATTACTTAGTTTAACTAGTTAGTTTCTTATTAGTTCAAGACAAGTCCAATCATTATTATTGACTAGTTTCTATTGGTTACTCTTAAGTAACTAGCTCTCTAATTGGTTCACCAAAGTAAGTCTTCAAGAATGCTATAGAAAAATGACTAAGACTTTTCCAGAGGCTTTTATTCAATGGACAGAAGTTAACGAAGCTATTACCCAATGGATAGAAGCTACTGCTCATGAACCAGTAGTTATTATCCAATGAATAATAAAACACAAAAAAATTTTATTTGATAGATAAATTCTAAAAATTATAAAATTGAGAACTGTGTCTTTCGGTTACTGGTTTAGTAAGCTCTCTCAGCCCCAAATAAACTGTCAAAGATTTTACCCAGCCCGAAAAGTTCTATTTTCCTGACACCGAGTAAAACACACAAAAAGCCAAAAACAATCATAGAACAATCAAAATAAATTAAATAGGGCTCAAAAATCACAAAATAGTAAAATCCCATATTATTGAGAAACATGAAATTTTGGGGTGTTACAATAATAGATAGTAAGAGACCTATAAATACTCCCCACAACATGAAATTCAGTAATAAAATTTTTAACCATAACGCTTGATGTGTAGCCTCATAACAAGCTATATACTCTACCTCCATAGTAAAAGTAGCTGTAAGTGTCTGTTTAACACTTTTCCAAGAAACAACTACTACTCCCAATATAAAAATATATACCCTGATATGGACTTGTGGTCACCTGGGCAACCACTATAATCAAAATTAGAATAGTCAATCACCTCAAGGTGATCCAACCTCATAGAAGTTGACGTATGATCATTAGTACCATTCAGATGCCTCATGATTTGTTTTGAGCCCTACCAATTAGCCACACTAGATTTTCTCAAGTATCTCCCAAGTACACTAACAATGAAAACAATATCAAGACGTGTACAAACTTGAGCACATATAAGGCTGCCAACAACAGAAGCATATGAGGTCTTCTCCATTTCAGCAACATCTTTATCACTTTGAGGATACTATGTATTAAAGAGTCTTTCATCCTTTTAAATGTGTGTAGCACAAGGATTACAAGATTTCATATTAAATCTATTCAAAATCCTTTCAATATAAGCTTTTTGAGGCAAGTCAAAATACCACGAGATCTGTCATGGTGAATCTCAATGCCCAGTATACATCACTGAGATCTTTCATATTAAAATATGCTGTCAACATTTGCTTAGTCTCATTCAAAAAATCAACATCATTACTGGCCAACAATATATCATCAACATATAAAACAATAATGATGAATTTGCTCCCATTAAACTTTAGATAAATGCATTGATCAACAGTATTTTCTTTAAAACCAAGAGAGCCAACAATATAATCAAAATTCAAGTACCAACCTTTTTCAATAAAACCATCAGGTTGATCCATATACACACCCTTATAAAAATCACCATTTAGGAAGGCGATCTTAGTATCCATTTGATGAAGCTCCAAATCAAAATGAGCAATCGATTAGTGGAGACCGGTGAGAAAGTGTCCTTATAATCAATGTCTTCCATCTTGTTATATCCCTTAGCAATAAGTTTGGCCTTATATCTCTCAATTTCACTTTTAGCATCACGTTTGGTCTTAAAGACTAATTTGCAACCAACAGTTTTATAACCAATAGGCAACTCCACTAATTCTTAAACATTATTCTTTCTTATAGAAGTCAACTCATCCTCCATAGCCACTAGTCATTGTGCACTATCAAGACTAACCATGGCCTATTGAAAGGACATAGGATTAGAATCCTCAACTAAATTAAACTCATACTCTTGCAAGTACACAACATAATCCCTGAATCTAGTAAACTCAGTAAATATAAGAACCCGCTTAGATCTTCTTAATCGAGTTACAACAACATTTGGATTATGTACATTATTTTTGACTTGTTGAGGGATATCAATATTATCAATAAGATCAACAACATCATCATTATGGATCAAAGGAGATGACATTATCCCTGGACAAGGAACAATAGGAATAGGAACTACAACATGCTCCTCTCTAAAATCAACAATACATGGCTCCTGAATTCCACCATGCTTTAAGTCCCCTTCAAAATAGATAGCTCGATCAGATTTAATATCTCTAATAGTATGTGAAGGACAGTAGAACCTATAACTCCTTCACTACAACAAAATTGGCCTATAGCAACTCTTCAAAAGTGTACTCTAAAATACACTTAAGTGTAGCCTTTGAGGAAGGCTACACTTTTTGGCCCTAAGGCAATGCTTATTGAGGGGTGGCTTATTCAAGCGTGGCCTATTATCTAAGGCTACGCTTTTTCACAGTCAAAGACTACGCTTTTCTTCTTCACTCTATGGGTACGCTTTCAAAGCATTGCCTTATGTCAAACCCTATGGGTACGCTTTCAAAGCATTCCCTTATGTTACACTCTATGGGTACGCTTTCAAAGCGTTCCCTTATGTCAAACTCTATGGGTACGCTTTCAAAGCGTTCCCTTATGTCAAACTCTATGGGTACGCTTTCAAAGTGTTGTCTTATGTCTAACTATATGGGTATGCTTTCAAAGTGTTCCCTTATGTTACACTCTATGGGCACGCTTTTAAAGCATTCCCTTATGTCAAACTCTATGGGTACGCTTTCAAAGTGTTCCCTTATGTCAAATGCTATGGGTACACTAGAAAATCGTTGTGTTACAGGGTTGAGACCATTCCTCCTATCCTATCTATATAATATATATATATATATATATATATATATATATATATATATATATATACAAGGCTTACACACAGCAAGCTAGTAATTTCAGAACTAATTAGTCAATAATTTAGAATTACTTTGTACATTGAACTCTATATTCCACTGATTTTATTGGGCACTTGTCAATATATGATTGATTATGATTTTTGAATAGTTCATTTGCCCCCTAGGTAGGACATTACATTAATTAACTAGCACTGCTTTTTATGAAGATCGAGATGAAAGTTAAAGAAGATTCAAGCCAAAGATAAGACAGGACACTGTTTAGTACCCCATGTCAACCTGAAGCAGTCTTATGTCCTATTTATTATTGGTTTTGCCTCCAAAGGCACTTTTACTAGTTTTCTTCAACGCTAACCTGAACCTCCTTACTCTCTCCTAATAAGAACAGAAAGAACTCAAAGAAGTCTCTTCTTGGCAAAGACCAGAATATAATGATTGCACGGTGGGCCAATTTCATAATTTATGATGTAATGTTGTGTGTTCCTTAACTATTTTATGTGTGTATTATGTAATATGTACAATTTATTTCCTTCCCGCAATATAAAACTCACTGAACATTGGTATATAATCTAATGTTGGATCATTTTTCCCATTGTGGCCTAATATTTTTGGCCATAATGAGTTGCATAAAATTCTATCAAAATTATTATGATATCTACATGGTGGATAATGTCCTCTCTGTTGTTATTGATTTTGTGACCTTCAGCATAATCAATGACTAAGAAATAATAGTTTCGATATACCACATTGTAGTCTGGAGAGTGGAAGAAAAAAAAAAGTTAGAATCCTCTAGCTTCTAAACAATTTTCATTCAGAAAAGGGCGTAGTAATTAGGCAATGTAACTTATCGACTATCATTTCAAATTTTCAAGGACTTAAATGTTCTGTATCATGAAGATGTTGATCTAGTAGTAACAACTTTGCAGAATTAACCTTTTTGAAAAAATAAAATAAAATAAAAATCTCGTTCCACTTGCTACTTAAAAGAACATTGATGAATTTCCAATATGAGCTATGAAGTGAAAACTGGGACTCCCAACATTCCTGGCAATCAGACATCTATTTAAATTGTCTAATGTTCTATATACGAAAGTTATGAATTAGTTCATTCATTGAGATTTAGAGGGAATGTTTGAGGCTTTTATATATTTGATTATTTTATGAATGAAGCTAGAACAAAGTTGCAACTGTTTGCCTGCCAGAATATTATAGATGAGATTTTTTGCACAAATTTTTCCTGAAATGGGCAGAGGCTTGAATAGTTTGCAATAGGTCATAAACTCAAACTTCAGAATGACTAATGCACCAAAGATAAATTTCAATTTTTGTTTTATGAATGCTTATTTAATATTTAACTTTTAAGTTTATGCAAGAGTTGAGTGCAATTGCTCAATGTAATTGAATAATGAAGGGAAGCAGGATTAGCTATCAACTACAACTAGTATCAACCATAAATATTGTGGACCAAAGAAGCTTACTAATCATTTTCAATCCTATGCCCTTAAAAGCATTATACAGTGACACATTGATATACAAATTCAATTATCAAAAATTCATTTTTCAGGGCCATTAATCCACTTCCAAAAATTCATTCTTTTTATTTTCCACTAAACTAGGTTCAGTAGATATCTCATCTCTCCTCTGTGTGAATCTCCTTCATATTTTACCTCAGCCTTTAACTTAACTTTGTTAGCAACAGAAATACATTTCTCCTGTAAATTTTGGACCCCTTATTTTCACTCTTGACACAGTAGTGTAAAGTCTAAACCAAAAAAAGAAGCTAACAAAGATAATTGAATATTTAAACTTCATTGAAAAACCCAGGATGTTACCAGGGAGAAAATGGGGAAGTGAAAATCTAAGTTTCTTGATGAACTGGGGTACCAGAAAGTCCCAATAGCGAATGGTTCAGTTGACTGAAGCATAAAACTCAAGAATCCCAGAAGCAAAAACCTCCAAGAATCCTTGGATTCTTGCGACTAGAGGGATCCACCGTGGTTTGGATTCATGCAAAAAGAAAAAGAATGAATGGATTGCACAGAGGAAGAATGAGAAAGTACCTGAGGAAGCACCATAGCGGCAGGTGAAGGTGGGTAGCTAATGCTCTATCATGGTCAAAACCTTCATTCTCTCATTTTGAGTGAGTCTTAGAATCAGTATCTCTCTACAATATGTCAACGTCCTGAAAGCCAAAGAACAAGTAACTGTCCTGTTATGCACTGCTCATTAATTAATCCAACAAATGACACATACGGTTAAAAGAAGCCAAGCAACTAAAACTAGCCCAAGAATGCATTTCACCAATATATCATTGTCACCCATACATGCAGCCAAAAATGTGAGATATTAATGTTGTGTTTCTATGATTAACATGCTACTACGTCCCAGAACCATCTCTATGATCTTTGGCATGATAACAACCAAAATGACTAGGAACCTTTCAAAAATCTTAGGCCACAAACAAGATAAACTAAAAGAGGTTAAAATTTTAAGTTTGATCAACTACACTGTTATAGTATCAAAATTAAATCCAAACTTAAAAACATCATACAATTCAAAGAATTTTATAAAAGTACAAATGGCTGTGGATCCACAGGTTCCCATCAATACTCCAAACAATGACTTTTGGCTTTTTCTCCAAATCCAACCATAACATTACCAGGTACCAAATCACTAGCTTTTTACCTATAAGGAACACGACATGGGGTTTATCCAATAATCCCATAATTAACAAGTTACATGTTAAGATTTTCCGATCTCATAATTTTCTCCAGATTTATGTACAATAATGAGAGCACCCCTCACCTCACCAGTAAACTTTCAGTTTTCCTGCTCCAATGATTGTTCCTTTATTACAAATTAATTAATCAACATTATAAAAAAGATTGTTATTATTTTCATATAGAAATTAAACCCACTGAATAAAAAAAAGCAACAAACTCAGAATCTTTCTAAAGCCAGTGCTTTTTCGTACATTAATTTTTTCGTTTTGGTTTTCTGTTCATTTGTCAAGAAAAATAAGAGACACAAGTGCTTCTCCTTCTCTGTTGCAGTTGTAGTAGTTAGTAGAGTAACAAGACAAGAAAAAATAACAAGAAAGAAATAGATTGGGGAAATAGTGAAAGTGATGTGAAGTTTTAAGAAGAAACTCAGTGGGATTGGGATGAAAGTCACAAGAAAGAACTATCAACTAAATTAGATTGGGGAGATAGTGAAAGTGATGCTTCTGTTGAAGAGGAAAGTGAAGCAGGCAGTGAAGCAAATGATGACAACAGTGAGCCATTTATGCCAGAAGCAGAATCTATGCATGATGTGCAAGTTAGAAATAGACAGGCTCCTACATGGATGAGGGACTATGTAATTGGAGAAGAGCTATCAGATGAGGAAGATGTAGTAAATATGGCAGTAATTGAAGTAGCAGATCCAGTTTTCTTTGAAGAAGCAGTAAAGAGCTCAAAGTGGAAACTAGCCATGGATGCAGAAATCAGTTCAATTGTTAAAAACAAAACTTAGGAGTTGACTGATTTACCAGTTGGAGCAAAGAAGATAGGTGTCAAATGGATCTACAAAACCAAGTTAAATGAACTTGGTAAAATAGATAAGCATAAAGCAAGGTTGGTGGCTAAAGGATATTCTCAAAAGCATGGAGTAGATTATACAGAAGTTTTTGCACCTGTAAGCAGAATGGACACCGTGAGGATGATTATAGCTATTGCAGCTAATAAAGGCAGGAAACTATATCAATTGGATGTCAAATCTGCTTTCTTGTATGGAACATTAACAGAAAATGTCTATGTGGATCAACCAAAGGGCTATGTGAAGAAAGGTAATGAGCACAAAGTCTACAAACTACACAAGGCACTATATACACTAAAATAAGCTCCAGAAGCATGGTTTAGTAGAATAGAGTCTTATTTTCTCAGTGAAGGATTTCAAAGGAGCAAAAGTCAGCAAACACTTTTTCTCAAGTGGAATAAATAAGGGAAAATTCTCATTGTTAGTGTCTATGTGGATGACCTCATTTACACTAGTGATGATGAATTAATGATGAGTGACCTTAAGAGCTCAATGCAAAGGGAATTTGATATGACAGACTTTGGAAAAATGAGATTTTTCCTTGGAATTGAAGTATTGCAAGAAGAAGATGGGATCTATATCTATCAAAGAAAATATGCTATGGAAATCCTAAAGCGCTTTGGGATGACAGATAGTAATTTTGTTAGAGTTCCTATAGTACCAGGAAACAAGCTATGCAAAGATGAAAAGGGGGTTAAAGTGGATAAGACACAATACAAGCAAATGGTGGGAAGCCTCATCTACATTACTGCCACCAGACCCGATATGATGTTTGTAGTGAGTCTCATCAGTCGTTTTATGTCACAGCCAACACAAATGCATTTCCAGGCGGCTAAAAGAGTTCTTGGATACTTGCAAGGAACTGTAAACTTTGGAATTCACTACAAGAAGGGAGGGAATGAAGACCTGTTATCCTACACAGATTCAGACTCTGCTGGAGATATAGAAGACTTGAAGAGCACGTCTGGCTATGTTTTTCTTCTGAGTAATGGAGCAATAGCTTGGTCTTCAAAGAAACAACCTATTGTCACTCTTTCTACCACAGAGGCTGAATTTGTAGCAGTAGCAGCTTGTGCATGCCAAGCAGTTTGGATGAGAAGAATTCTACAGGAACTAGACCATTCATAGGAAGGTTGCACTACAATAATGTGTGACAACAGCTCAACAATCAAATTGTCAAAGAATCCAGTCATGCATGGCAGAAGTAAGCACATTGATGTGTGTTTTCATTTCCTCGGAGATCTCACCAAAGAAAGCACTATTGAATTGGTTCACTGTGGGACCAAAGATTAGATTGCTGACCTCTTGGCCAAACCATTGAAACTGGACACTTTTCTGGAGCTTCGAAAATAGATGGGGGTGTGTGAAGTTCCCAGCATAAACTAATTGCTCAGTTGCAGGGAGGGGCTCATTGATTATCTCTAAGTTTTTTCATTAAGTTTTTTTTTCATTATGCAATTAGTTTAAGGGGGGAGTTAAGTTGTGTTGCTGTTAGTAAGATCTTATCCTATTTGTTATGAGACTTATCACAAAGTCTGTTAGGATGTTAGGATAAGCTGCTAGTTTAAATTTCAGTTTTAGTTTGTTACTCTAAATTAGGATCTTATCTTTTGGTTTGTTATTCTGTAGCTCTATAAGAGCCTATTTCCCTTTCAATAATATCATTCATTCTCCCAAATATTACTAATCGTAATAGGTAAAGTATATTTACACAAAGAAGAAAAGGAAGTCAATCTCGCTAATAATTTACCATATGCAACTTTTCACTCTACCTAATTTTCAGGAAATTCTTCCTTTTGATTTTCTATGCGAAATCACATTTTTCTGTCTTAAAACTCTTTGGAGGAGGAACTATCTCATAAACACTTAATCATAAATTATCTCTCAACAAAACAATAATGTCAAACAACCTCTCAATCAAAAATCCCTTTCCACATTACAAGTTGGGAGTGACCCATTTTTCTGTTCACTCTAACTCACAATAAAAATATCTTCTTTGGAGTACTTAAAATAAGTTAAGGTGCTACAAAAATCCAAAAATGAAAGAAGGGAAAAAAGAATAAGAAGCGTTAGAGTTACGAACCTCAGTTTCGAGCTTAGCGATGTAAGCAACAAGCGCAGCCTTGTCTTTGAGCTTAATAGATTGCTCGTTGAAGACGCTGGCTTCCAGATCTATTCGTCACTGAGAGGGCTTCTCAAAAGGGAGTGGGTCTGCTCTTTGAGCCTTACGGGGTGGAGACGTACGGCGGGCGGATGACAAATTTTCTTTTCATTCAGATTAGAAATGAATGGGACAAATTTTCTTACCCTTTACTGATTTTTCTTTTTGGTTCTGAAATAAAATATGATAGTCATGAAGCAGTTGTTTAGAAGAATTTACACAAAAAAATTTAGTGGGAAACAAAATGGTGCGCGGGTTAAGGGAATATATTAGGGCACATTTAGAAAACGTTGCCTTAGAACGTTAGATAAGCTACGTTTTATTGATGTTGCATTTTATCAGAAAAAGTGTGCTTAAATGTATAATATGACAACACTTATAAAAACGTACCCTTTAGACTCTAAGGGTACGTTTTTCACCTGTTGCCAAAAATGTAGTTGCCAAAACCACTCCAAAAAGGCTACTCTTATTAAAGTGTTGCCTATTAAGACTTTAAACTACACTTTTTAAATGTAGCATAAAAAAATGTAGCCTTAGACTAATTTTGTTGTAGTGCTTGAACCAATATAATAACCAATGAAGAGGCCAAAGGTTTTGGGATCAAACTTCTTTAAATGTGGGTTATAAGGCCTCACCTCTACCCTATAACCCCAAACACAAAAATGCCTCAAGGTATGCTATTTGTCAATCATAAGCTCATATGAAGTCTTCAACACAGATTTACTTGGCACATGATTCAATATATAAGCAGTAGTCTTCAAGGCATCTCCCCACAAGAATTTTGGAAAAGTAGAATGACTAAGCATACATCTCACCATATCCAAAAGAGTACAGTTTTACCTTTTTGCAACTCCATTTTGTTGTAGAGTGTCAGGCATGGTGTACTGTGCCTTAATATTATAGTCTCGTAAGAACTTAGCAAAAGGTCCATGATTTCTACCAGTTTCATCATACCTATCATAATACTCACCATTCCTCTTAGTAACCTCACTCCTCCTAGCTCCAGCTGTAAGTTTCCCTTTTAAACAATCAACACAGTTATCAAAAATAGAGAAGTTCATATCATGAAGAATACTTTTCTTAATCAACCTTTTCATTCTATCCTTAGATATGTGTCATAAACGTTTATACCACAACATAAAAGAGTTTTCAGCAACTCTACCACGCTTGTTTCCAACAACATTATTGATATTTAAACGTCATTAGATCAATAAAAAGGGGTCAATATTTAACATATAAAGGTCATTAGACGAAACTCTAGAAATAACCAAAATGGAATCATAAGGTAGGGAAACTCTCTTATCACTAAATAGACATGATAGTGCAACTATCCAAAATAGAAACCGAAAACAAAGTTCTTTCTTATAGAGGACACATAGATGGTGCCTTTTAAACCTAAAGAATATCCAGTACACAGCTTCAAGGAAATAACACTTATATACTATACTTTGACACTAACTATATTTCCTACTATGATTATCAACTCTCTTTCACTCGGCTTTCACCTATTTTTGAACTCTAGTAATGAGCTTGTAATGTGAGTTGTTGGAGCAATATATAACCAACAAGTGTTAGAAGGAACATTAACAAAATTGGATTCAAAACACAATAGAGCTAGGGGTTCAAATTCTTTATCCTTAATCTAATTATTAAACTCTATACAATTTGTAACACCCCAAATTTTCTAACTATTTGATAGTAATAACAGAATTCTACTATTTAGTGATTTCTGTGTACTGTAAAATTATTTTGAGTATTCTGTGAATACATTTGATCGTTTTGTGTGATTTACTCTGTGTCAAGAAAATAATAATTTTTGGGCTGGGGAAAATCTTACGTATTTTAATTATTACTGTTAAGTCTTAATTATTTTACATAATTTGATTTGATTTTCGTAAGTTTTATAATTTTTATGATTTTGTGGATGATTATGAAATTTTTATATTTCTCTGATTATTTTAATATTATCCATGGGTCGTCTGTGGGCCCAAGGGAGCTGTACGTGGGCCTAGGCGGGCCCGGAAAAGTGAACTTTTTTTCGAAGCCAGAAAATTTTGTACTGTTGAGACGGGGACGGGGGATCTTACTAAACCCGAAATCGGAAATAATTTTTAAAATTTTCTTTTACAGTGTTTTATACTGTATTTAATTATTGGGTAATAAAAACTACAGTTAATTGTGTCCGTAGGGTAATAGCAGATAAAAATAAATATTATACTGCTTAGTCAACATTAGTGGTTATGATGACTTTATGACGGACCAATAGGAAGTAAGCTTAATGTTGAAGCCTTTGGAGATCCACCATTGATTTAATCAAGGGTGGAGATTGGCCTTACAAAGTGGCAAAGACTTTTTATGCCCATTGGATGGAAAGTATGAAGAGGTGATCTTGACCCTTCATTTTGGAGATACATCTAATGACTAGGATTTCAAGGAGGAAAGATCTAATGGCCTAGATTTAGTCTTATCATCTAGAGGCTATAATTAGAATCTACACTAATACTAACCATTGATCTAATCAATGGCTAACAATGCCCAAAATAGTGGCTAGTGACATTAGTCACTCATTGAGTGTACAAGAGGGGGGGTTCGGTTTTTGATGGCTTAAGGCCATAGCAAGGTTTCAAGACATAATTATTACTCATCTTGATCATTCTTGATCATTCCAAAAAGCTAAGTTCATCAAACTTTTCTCTCCATTTCTCTTCAAGCTAGCTCACGGCCAAGAAGCCAAGAACCCAACATCACTCTTCAAAAATTTTAAACAACCTTACTTCTTGAATCTATACCTCAATCTAAGACACTTTGTAGTTTAGGCCAAGTTCTAAATCTATCATCTTCAAGGACTTTCTTCAAGAGCAAAGTTCTAGGGTTTTTAAGGTGAAGTTATGGAAACTTCACTTCTTATCTTTTTTCATGTTCTAAACCATGTTTGATCCATGGTTCTCCTTGTTCAAGCTTGATATGCTAATAAACTTGTGTTTTGTTTTGTTTTTAAGAAGCTTTTGGTGGTGAAACACTTGTTCAAGAAACAAACCAAGGAGCTTTGGAGGTTTCTTTAAGAGGTAAGAGGGAGATCCATCTCACCAACCAAGTATGGTGGTGAGAGATGAATCTTGTATTTGATGGGTGGTGAATCCATGTGAGGATTCATATCTATGGTTGTGTAATTATTTGTGGGTGTTTATGTGGTTTATGTGCTTTGCATGATTTATTTATGCTTGCATGTTTAGTATAATTTTTATGGCTTTTATGGTATGCTTGAAATATATTATGTTGATTATATGTTATGTATGCCATAATAATTGTTAGAAAGGAAAATAATTTTTGGTTCCAATGACCAAGAGGCTCACGGCCAAGACACCTTAAAATAGGTGTTTACAAATTAATGTTTTCATGAATGGTAAAAGTAGATGTTTAGAAGAGCAAGGAAAATGAATAAATGTTTTGGTTTCAAAGATCAAGTACCTCACGGCCATGGGGGATTTTAATGGTTTTGTTTATGTAAAAACATGAAAGAAAAGGAAAGAAATGATGGTTTCAATGGCCAAGTACCCCACGGTTTTGGAAGGCTTGGAATGGTTTTGTTTTATTAATTTAAGTGGTAACTTAATTGAGTAAGTACAAGGATTTAAGAAAAGAAAAAGAATGAGGTTGCAAGTGTTTGAACCTCAATTTATTTTATAAAGTGAATTAATTTTTGGATTAATCACATTATAATGAGAAATATATTAATGATTTGAAATTTTCTAACGTATAACTCATCCTTTGAGTTTTGGAGCGCGTTAGGAAATTTTAAGTTAGAAACATTGATTAAATTCAATGAAATGGTGAATTTGTGGAATATATTGCGAAAAGGATTTCTTGAGTAAGAAAATGTGGAAAATGATGTGAGAAATCATATTATTTTGAGAAAGGTCAAAATGGAATTTTGAAGGTTGAGAAATATTTTTTGTAGTGGAAAAATGATGGAAAATGCTTTTTGTAACTTAAAAATGTGATTTTTAAGCTACGCGATTGCAAAAACGATGAAAAATCGCTACGCGATTTGAAAAATGTTTAAATGTTTCTACGCGATTTGGAAAGTGTTTAAATATTTTTACGATATTGAGAAAATGCGATAATATGATTTCGCAATTGAAAATACAGTAAATATATTGTTGGACCAATGTGTGGACCAGGAATATGAGATTATGAATTTGAACTGAGAATGGTGCATTGTACATTTATTGGAAAGGTTCGATGGACTAGATAAGGCAGATTGCCTAGGAGAGAATACACCTCTTGAGTAGGTGCGATATGCATAGTGTAAGTCACTCGTTGACCTTGGGGGCATCGGAGTGCAGGTTGCCTACAATGGGCAGTTGGTAGCTCTTATGTACCGTGGGTTAGACCAATGCAACGCACCGATGATCCTGACCAAGATACTGTTCTTAATCAAGATCTGATAAAGATTGTCGTGTATATGCTAAATGTGCAAATACGTATGAGAATTGTGGCACGTGGCCTGAGGCATGTTGGTACAGACAGATCTTTTCGATCACTCTCTCCGACCTGAGTTTTAGCTCCATGGAGTAGGAAATTGAGTCTATGTGCACATGCATAATTATTGAGCATTGATATCGGTGTGATATTTGAACTATTGAATATTTGAAAAAATGTTGAGGGCATTATTATAATTATTATTTATGATAATTGCATTGTTGAATATTTAGATATTGTTGAGGGCATGATCATAATTATTGTTTATTACATCTGTGGTAATGATAAATAATGTTGAGGGCATGATTGTAATTATGGTATGATCTATCTGTATGATATATTGTATGTGTTATCTCTATGCTACCATGTTGGTATTGGCGTAGGTGATCTCACCTCTTTGTATGCCTATTTTGTACTGTATTTATATTTGTAAAGACGCTGAGCAAGGAATTGAACAAGAAGGCGAAGAGGAGCAGATTCCTGTAGAGGAAGTTGAGTTTTGATCGGATGGCAATCCGGTCAAGTTTCTTTAGGTGCATGGGACTACAGTTCCACGGCGGAGCTGGTGCTTAGAGGCTTAGTCCCAATGAAGAGGGACTAATTTATCAGAGACAGTTAACAGTCATCATGAGTAGGATTTCTCATGGAGACTCATTCTTTGTTGTAACTATATATATACATGTTGAATTTCCATTGTCAATTAGACAGTATTGGGGCGGTAGGTTTCACGTCCCTACGGAGATCAGTATTGTGTCGTCTGCGCCGACACCTGTCCGTAGGACTTCGCCTCAAGTCGAATTCTAGCCTACTGAGGAATCTGAGGAGTGTAACATCCCAGAAAAACATATTAGACTTTTATATGTGTATAAAGGTAGCATATAATTTGTTTGACATGTCAGTCAAGTTTTGTGACAAACAGAGTTAGTTTAGGCACTTTGCTATAGCACAGAATGTGGAAAGTGACCTAAAATGACTCAGAGAATAGCATAAACTGCTATTTGAAGGGAAACAAGTTTAGATAATTTGTTTCTAGGTCACAAATAAGCTAAGTAAAGTGTGGTTAAAATT
Source organism: Ormosia emarginata (assembly GCA_029884605.1). NCBI lineage: Eukaryota > Viridiplantae > Streptophyta > Magnoliopsida > Fabales > Fabaceae > Ormosia > Ormosia emarginata. Next base: position 11,071,350 of record JAQQTP010000074.1, read on the forward strand.
TTAGAGTAATCGGAGTTAATTTGGTATTTTTAGGCATATTGGTTGTGTATTTTAATACCGAATTTACCCTCAGCAGATATGAAAAAATAGAGAAAAAGTATAACATGATTTTTAATGAATCTTAGGATTTATTTTGAGTTTATTGGGGGTTAGAAACTTAGATTTGGAAAAATCTAAGTGTTCATAATAGGAAATATTAGTGATTGGCTTATAAGAAGCCAAAGTGGGTTTTGCTTCTTCATTCCACGGTTAAGCAGAAAACAGAGGAGAAAGAAAAGAGAAAAGAGAGAAAAGAAGGAAAACCAAAGGAAGGAAGAAGAAGGAAAAGAAGGAAATCAAAGGGAAAAATCAAAGACAAGGATCAAGGCTTCAAGATCTTCATCTAGCAAGAGGTAGGAGATTTCTATTCATCTATTCCTTTGATTCATCTTGAATGGACATAGGTTTTGTGAATGGAAATAGGGGTTTGAGTAGTCAAATCCATGTTTTGTGCTTGGTTCTTGATTTCAAGGACTAAGTTAGTATGTTTTTAGTTTAATAAGAATAACATAGATGGATTTATCCATAGATTGGAGCTAGTTGGTTCTTGAGTTTGAACCTAGGTCATGAACAACCGAGAGGGTGATTTTTGGTGTTTGATCCAAATTAAGAGAATTAGTAGGTTGTAATGGTGTTACAACATGTTTAGAGGATGTTGGTGAAGCTAGAAATCACCTAGGAACTAATTTTTGATGATTGGAAGTTAAGAAAAGTTGAATAGAACAGTGCACGGTTTCTGCAGAATTCTGCAGAATCTGAGTTCTGCGCGTCACGCCGCGGCATGTACTGAGGTGTGGCCCGAGGCGTGATCATGCCGCGGCGTGGAGAGTTGCATGCAGCGGCGTGGGGCAGTTTTCTGCCCGGAAGTTGCACTCGAGAGTTGGGTGCCGCGGCGTGAAAAAGGTTTGTGTTGCGGCGTGAGACCCTGAAGCTCCAAAATGTTGTTTTTGGACGTTTTGAGATCCCTAGTTGATAGAATCCTTTGGCTATGCCTAGTAGAATGTGTTGAGGCACTAGAAAGGGTATTTCTTTGAGAGAAAAACCTAGTGGCATACAAGGAAAGATAAAAGAAAAGTTGTGCATCCATTAGACATGGATTGCTAGATATTAAGAGTTTAGCTTCTTAAGCAACTTAAGATTGCACAGATGTCACAAGAGAGGTGATAAGAGATTTAAGAAGCGTGATGGCAATAGTAGAGTGCCATAGTGCCTAAGTGGCAAGAGTTAAGGGCCAAGGTGCCGAGTTGGCAAAAGTTAAGTGCCAAAGACCCTAGCTGGCAAGGGAGAATGTCATAGTGCATGAAGAGCTCTCAAAGAGTTAAAGAGAGTTAGTAATGCAAAAATAGCAGTGTACTAAGTCTAGTTTGCATTGGTTCAATGTCGTAATGCATGAAATGCTCCCACAGAGAAGAGATGGAGTTAGTAATGCAAGATGGACTTGGTATGAGATCATGTGGCGATTATGTTAGAGTTAGGACATAACTCCGCATTTACACACACATCACATATGCTTACTAATCCCTAGAGAGCAAGTAGTGGAGGACTCAGTTTTGGTGGCGATATCCACCTAGTTAAGGTAGATTACTTGGTGATCTACGGGTGTAGGAGGTCAGGTGTTGTGGTAACAAACTTCGTTCCGAAAAGTAGGCTATAAGGGGTCACACGTTATCATGGCAGAATTCCTGGCGCCTAGGGGGAAAAGTTAAGTATTCATGACATTGCACCAACACTATCATACATTTTTCTTTTAACATAAACATACATCATTCCATCATTGCATATTTAATATTTTGTTTAGTTTGAATATATCTATATGATTGTTGTGTATATGTTACTCTGTGTTATCGGTGACAGTGGTATGGGCGGTTGTCTAGTCGATGATTTTCAAATGATTGTATGGGCGGTTGTTTGATATCATCGCGGTTTCGGTTATCAGAGCAAAAGTATAGTTTGCTAAAGAACGTTACATAAGGAGAGAGTTGTAATTATTTCTTATGCAGAAAGTATTAGTTCAGTTGGGTTTATTCATTATAAATATTTAAACTGCTGGTTTTGGTATACTTATATTGAGAAATGCAATTTCTCACCCCGTTTGTTGCCATGTAAATCCATGTGGAAGTTCATCCAAAGGCAAGAAGAAGAAGTATAAAGACAAAGGTAGTTTTCATGTTTTCTAGTCTAAAAGCTTGTATTTTATTTACGTGTTATTAGTTGTATGAAGTTATGTATACAATGAGCCCTTTTGTGGCGATGTTATATGTATAACTTTAGTTTTCCGCAAGGCTCTTCATTATTATTTGTTTAAATGATATGGATTAGTACAATGTTAAGTTAGAAGTAACATAACCAATACTGTTTATCTAGGTATATTTTGATATACTAGGTTACCAGTATTAGGGTGTTACAAGGAGGACTCATCTGAGGGTTTTGCTGTCTAGTAATACTTGGGCAGTATGTTAGTTTTTAAATAATGTTCAAATACTTTGAGGACTATGTCTTTATATAAATAATTTTGACAGTACTTTTGTAATGTATATGATATAAATTATTTGGGATGATGTTGTAATATTTTTATTTTTCACTAAGTTTATCTTATTGATATTAAGAGATTTTACAACTCGTATTTACTTTACAAAGTATATTTTATAATGGAAGGGGTAATTTGGTGATTAAGTAACATAAATGTGATACCCTACGGTGGGTGTTACACAATTAGCTCGTTTGAGCCAATTTGCAAATTCCGTGACGCGTTCACGATCACCATTCACACCATCATGCTTAGTCTTGGTTAACACAGAGAGGTCACAAGCCCTTCTAGATGTGTCAACAGCCTTACAAAATTGCTTGACATTATCTGCTTCATGAAAACTCTCCTTAATGACTTTGTCAATGCTATACTTTATGGTCATGAGACGAAATTTATTTGAATAATCACACCTTTCATATTTTATTCCAATCGCAGTGGAAAACATATCTATGGGCTTCAGGGCTCATCCACAGTGAGATCAACATCAATAATAAAGATGGCCAGAAATAAACTCATTAACTCAACCCAGTCCTCATAATTGGTCCCACACAACTTTGTCAAAACATTTATTTCATAAGCAAAATTGAATCAATATTTTAAAGGGAGATTTTCTTGTCAAGTATTTCAATAAACAAGATGAGCAACAATCAAAATGGAGCTTCCCTATGCAATTGCAATCCCGCCTAAGGGTCCTGAATTACAATACATGAGTAAACTCTCACGGACATCAAAATCATGTCCCTAAAGCTAGTATCGAGATGATACTGAGAACTCAAAGGGCACAACCTTAATTCCTTTAACAAATCATCAGGAATTACATTAACAAAGGCAAACCGATAAAATAAGAGCATTATCAACATAATCTCTAATGCCACAAAATAACAACATTTTATCAACAAAATAATACCTTGCCACAATCGGTATCGTGAAAGCGAGCTCACAATCATGCAAAGTGCAAAAAAAAAAAATACCACTTGAGAAATAATCAGGAATTACATTAGGATAAGTGCATTATCAACATAATCATCAATGCCACATCATTAACAAAATATCAACAAAATGATACCTCAACATAATTGGTCTCATGAAGGCGAGCTCACATTCATTCAAAGTGTACTAAAATAGTACCACAATACTTAAAACAATAACTCTCGAAATCAAATCGCATAAATAGCAACAAAATAAATAGTTTTCAAAATATTACATATTAATTTATGCACAAAATAACACTGAAAATTATTTCAGTGACAAAACAACATCAACTCTGAGAGTGCACAATATATATCATGCTAAAAAACATTACAATAATACACAATAATTTTCATAGGTAAAAGAGGAGAGTACCATATATTTTTAAAAATTTTAATATCTAGAAATTTTGGAATAAATAATAAATAGGCATGAAAAAATAAATAAAATTCGCCAAAAAAAAAATCAAGGTGCGTGGAGAACAATGCAAAAAACGGAATTGAAAAATTAATTTTCTATATATCACATTCTCCTACATTCTCCATGACTGCGAGTGAGCGTGAACGTGGGTAGATCACCACCTTCTTCCTTACCCGTTTGACACGATTCTTGCATCGTTGGATTCAAAATTTCAAGATGTACTAAACCCCTTGAAAAAGTCTTGAAATTTTCACATGAAATTTCTAGGCTTTTGATAAAAAATGTGAGTACGAAAATATGAGTTGAAACGCCTTATTTTAGTGATTTCTTCATCGGTTCTCAATGAAAATCAACTATTCAAGTGTCATTAAACTCATAAAATTGATACATATAAAACCCCTAAGTCAATTTTCAAAATTAATTTACAAAATTTCTGAGTTGTTCGAACTCAATCCTTTACGATTTCATGGGCTTTCTATTACAAGATTCTCACTATTTTGTCAATCATTTGACACGATTTTTGTGTCTATGAAAACGAAATTTAGAATTTTTAATAATTCTAAATCAATTTCTTGAATTGATCATAAAAAAAGTGAATCATAAAATTTAAACGTTTTAAGATTTCATGAGTTTGAGCAAAATTCTTTGTGATTGTATTTAAAATAATCAACTTAATTAATAATACTATTATCCACTTGAAGGTAAGCAAGTCAACCCTTACATACGCATAAACTGAATAATACCAAACCTTATTATTGTATGTATGGATTGATTGTCTCACCCAACGGATCAAATGTCTCCATGCCTGAATACACCTTCAAAAACTGATACACACGCCAAATGCAGATGATGAGAATCACAAAGTTAATCATATTAAATATGTTGTTGCCAACTAAAAGAAAAGTACCTAAGGTGAGGTCTTCTTCTATATGGGAATTTGATCTATAGGTCTTTTGTCTTTCCATAAATACATATATTCCATAATAAATCATGCTATTCCTCTCTATCAAACAATAAAATAGACTTCAGTTACAATTAATGAACTTTGAAGGCCATATGACGAGACTACCTACAGGGCCACCCATCACAAAACAAAGTCTAGTTTTCTTATTCCAATGACTTGATAAATTGTAGATTAAGGATCATTTCATCAAATTATATAACTAACTTAAAAGAAAAGTGGTAGAAAGTAATAATTTCTTTTAGAATTTTTTTGTCAAAATGATGTGACATACTTATTCACTCATGCATAGATGAGTGATTATCATTTTATTCTATCCAACAATCACTTTTCTATTCTATTAAAATTATGGCTTTTTTTTTTACTGTGTTGTATTACTCAACTTAAAATAATCACACGCTCCCCAATGATCGTTTGGTTACCAATTCGATATCATCCTTGATCGTCAAGTTTTCTCAAATGGTGCAACGTAGTGCGGATCATGTTAGGAGCATCTCTAATGATATTCCAATTGTAACACCCCTTTGGAGGATGTCACACATAAAAGAAAATAAAAGAAATAGAAATAAAATCTACCCAAGTTGTGAAACATTTGTTAAATATTATTACAGGTTGTAAAATAATTCCTGATAGACAGAAATATGATATAAAAAGATAATGCGAAAAATACGAAATAAAAAAAAACATCATCACTAATAATATACATATGATTAAGTTATAAGCTGTACAAATAATTTACAACAAAGACTACAAATATTTAAACAAAAATAGTAAAGAAAGCAATAAAAGAGTTAATATATATACAGACATACGCAGACGCGCCCAAAAAAACATCATGGTTATCTAATCCTCTGATGGATCACTCTCAGCATGAAAATGATCATCAGGAGATAAATATCCCAGATGTCTCGACACACGGCGATAACGGGATCGCGCAGTCGATACGATGCTTATCTCACTAGGCTCAGGGTTTTCAGCACCCCAGTGACGCCTAATGGATAAGGGTAACTCTAAATGTAGAAAAAGTGTTGTGGTCATGACAGGCTCTCCATCAAAACGTTGACGTAGAATCACGGTCACACGTCCTGCATACGTCACAGATTCACGATCACCTCGTAGATGCCAAGCTAACGAACTCCCATGAAATACTAGCTCTACGAACCCCAAAAACTCTGGTGCTGCCATCCCACACAATCAATCCAAAGGGTATGGATGATCGGATGGTTCTTGATCGTAAAACTGGTCGTCTGCCCGCTGATCTTCCTCCTCCTCGGGGTACAAGATCTCAATAGGCTGATCCTCTTCCTCGAAGTCTTTACCGCGTAAAATAAATAAACATAAAATACATATAACAAAGAGGTAAGACAACATAAAATCATCACAACATGACCAATAAGAAGACGACAAACAACATATATACAGTTCATGCATTACAAAATACTATAATGAAAGAATAACAAATTAGAGTAAGATTTAGATATCATAACAACATATCACATCACGGATAAAACATCACGGATAAAATAAGGAAGATAAGAATAAACAGATAAGATATAATAACCAAATATAGTAACAAGAATAACAGTTAAAATAAACAAATAAAATATAGATAAACAAGAAATAGATACGATGGAAATAAATAAACATAGAGATAAATATCTTGTAACACCCCTTTTGAGGATGTCACACATAAAAGAAAATAAAAGAAATAGAAATAAAATCTACCCAAGTTGTGAAACATTTGTTAAATATTATTACGGGTTGTAAAATAATTCACGATGACGAGAAATATGATATAAAAAGATAATGCGAAAAATACGAAATAAAAAAAAACATCATTCGATAATATACATATGATTAAGTTATAAATTTGTACAAATAATTTACAACAAAGACTACAAATATTTAAACAAAAAAGTAAAGAAAGCAATAAAAGAGTTAATATATATACAGACATACGCTGACGCGCCTAAAAAAAAAACATCATGGTTATCTAATCCTCTGATGGATCACTCTCAGCCTGAAAATGATCATCAAGAGATAAATATCCCGGATGTCTCGACACACGGCGATAACGGGATCGCGCAGTCGATACGATGCTTATCTCACTAGGCTCGGGGTTTTCGGCACCCCGGTGACGCCTAATGGATAAGGGTAACTCTAAGTGCGAAATAACGTCGTAGTCATAATGGGCTCTCCATCAAATCGGCGACGTAGAATCACGGTCACACGTCCTGCATATGTCACGAGAATCACGATCGCCTCGTAGATGCCAAGCGAGAGAACCTCCATGAAATACTAGCTCTACGAATCCCAAAAATCTGGCGCCGCCATCCTCACAATCAATCCAGAGGATATGGATGATCGGATGGTTCTTGATCGTCAAACTGATCGTCGCTGCTTGACCTTCCTCCTCCTCGGGGTACAAGATCTCAAAGGGCTGATCCTCTTCCTCAAAGTCTTTACCGCGTAAAATAAATAAACAAAAAATACATATAACAAAGAGGTAAGACAACATAAAATCATCACAACATGGCCAATAAGAAGACGACAATCAACATATATACTTGTTCATGCAATACGAAAAGCTTTAACAATTATAATAACAGATTGAAGTAAAATTTAGATATCATAACAATATATCACACCACGGATAAAACATCACGAGATAAAATAAGAAAGATAAGAATAAACAGATAAGATATAATAAAAATAACCAAATATAGAAGCGAGAACGAGATAAAATAAACAAATAAAATACGGATAAAGTTAAAATAGAAATAAATAGATAAGATGAAAATAAATAGACATAGAGATAAATAAACAATATGACAAAACCCTACTCCATGGAGCTAAAGAAAACACAAGTATCGAGAGAGCGGAATGATTCGTAAAATCTATTAGTACCACGGCTGCCCCACCAATTATCTTATTTGTCACACGTTGCGTCTATAGCCCCACGACACGAGGAATCCATCATCCGGGCGTGGTGTAGTTCACGGTCTCACGTTGTGGCACTACGAGGCAAATGTACTACTAGATTTCACAAATCTCGATTAAATATAGTGTTTGTTGAGTACCATAGTGTGCTATCGGTTTACCACGGCCCAGCGGAGCTACCAATTTGTCCACATGTGGGATCCCGTACACTAAAGTCTCCAAGTTCATTAGAACAATGAACCACACTACGTTTATCGCATCGACAACACGATGTGATTCGTCTCGTCAACTAATCCACCAAAAATTTGGCACACATAACGAGATAAATAGAAAGCACATGTACGGGTTCTCATTTTCCCGACAATGAGATATAGTCTCAAAAGCACATGCGGGTTCACATTTTCCCGACAATGAAAGATCCTCAAAAATAATCATGACGGGTTCACATTTTCCGACAATGAAAGATTCTCAAAAATAATGCATGTACGGGTTCACATTTTCAAAATGACATAAAATAAATACAGTAACGATCAATCGCGTAGAAATTTTATCGCGTTTTCATAATTCCGTCGTTTTTACAAACGTTTAAAAATCGGGTAAATATATTTTTCTGTTTTTAAAATCGCGTAGCATTTTTAATACGTTTTCTCAATCGCGTAGGATTTTAAAATCATTTTCTTATTCGAATGCCTTTAAAATTACTGTTTAAACAAAGCGAGAAATAGTACTTAGTACATTTAAACTACGTAGAGTAATTTTTCATACCGCATCTTGTCTTTTGGATATTTTTGCTATATTATTGGTTCATTTTTACTAAAAATTGATGAGTATTTTGTTTAGAATATCATAATAATGGTTTCCTAAATTATCCATAAAATTTCCATTTACCTAATTTTTAACCATATCATTTAATTCTTTTTGAAATCTCTAACATGCTTCAAAACCTAAAGTGAGCTATATGTTAGAAAATTTCTCAACATATCTTGTATTTCCTTCCTAATGATAAAATTATTAGTTTTAATCCTTTAAGCTTAATTCTACTCAATTTGTTTCTTCAAAACCATTATAGAAAATTTCTTCTTAACTTGTATTGTCTCTTTTTGATTGAAAAAGGTTTGGAATTAAGTTTTAGAAATCATGATTACCTATAGTGGCATGTTGGCCAAATTTCATAAAACTTTTGCATTTGATTTCTAAATTGTTTTTCACCTTCTAAATCATATCAAATATATTATATTGTTTAAGTTCATTAAATCATATTAGAAAATAGTTAGCAAGAATCAATTTAATCCTTTAGGCATGTTGGCCCAAAATACTAAGTCTTTACTATTTGATTTCTAAATGCATTTTCTTTGATCAAATCAATTTGAAACTTTCTTGATTCTCCTAGGTTAATTAAGTTACACTTTAGGAAAAATCAAGAGAACATTTTGGTCCTCTAACTTAGTCATTGCCGTGAACTAGTGAATGTGTTCTTTGGAACACTCATGCAAATTTACACATGTTATTCACATCCTATACCTTATCATACAATTCTAACACATGCATTGTATTTTCTAACACATGCAATATATTTTCTAACACATAAAACCTAAATTAAAGCTTATAGACATGCATTCAAAAGCTAATAGACATGCAAAATTATTACAATCATCAAACAAGAAAGCTACTAACAAATACCACATAAACTACTAACAAACACAAAAATTAACAAATACACACATAATTAACACATGACCACCGAATCCTTATGGATTCTACAAACATCACAAATGGCTCCATCTTCTTACCACCATCAAGAGATGATAAGAATTGTCTTCCTCTTACCTTAAATGAAGACAAATGATATGCTTTCACACCTCCTAGGGTTCGGTTTTCACCTTCAAAAATACCTAGAAATCTCAAACAAAATTTACATGTTACTAACCATGAAAAAGAAGCTAAACCATGGAGAAATCATGGCTTAGAACTTTGAAAATGAAGAGAGAAAAGAAAAGCATGAAATTTCACCTTCTAGGTAAAACTTTCAAGGTTGATTTCCAAGCCCTAAATGGAAGATTTTGAAGAAACTCCCAACTAGAAAGGTTCTTAGAATAGTGTCTAGGTTAGGAAAACTTGGTTAGAAAAATTTTTTGATGGTTGGATGGTGTAGATAGTGTCTTGGCCGAATGGTAGGGAAAATGAACAACAATGGTGGCTAGGGTTTTGGAAGAGAGAGAAGAGAGAAAAGTGATGAAGATGAAGTGTTGTTTTGGCCTTCTCACTCCTAATGGCCGTAGCCTTCAAGTGGTAAGGATGTGCATGGATTTGGCTTCATCCAAGCCATTGAATACATCAAAGGCTAGGATTAAATCTTGGTGAACAAGCTTCATTTCTATTGGTTGGTTCATGATGACTCACATCTTTGAGTCACTGACTCATTTAATTCTCTCTTGAGTCGACTAGTGAGTCGGCTGTTTCGGAAAGTTCTACGCTAACGGTGATTAATTAAGCTACCGATCTAACAGTTACGCTAATTGTGGGTCCCATAAAATATTTTTTGGGTCCACTTTGTCACTAAATTATCTTGACTAATAAAATAATATTATAATAATATAAAATTATTTTATTTGTGATTAAATCTAAAAATTAAAAGATTATTTTTAGTCTCATTCGAGAATCGGGTTAAGTAAGATCCCCAATTCTAAATAATAAAATAAGATTTTTCCCGGCCGAAAAATATTATTTTCTGCCTCGAGCAAATCACACAAAAAGTCCATATAAAATCACAGACAGTATTATCGGACATTAAATCAAGAAGAAAACAATTAAAAATAGCAAAAACAGCAAAAACAGTACGTTCGGGACGTAACGGTCATTTTCCCATTTTTTCCCACAACGTAGGTAATCGTCCAAAACGTTCAAATAAAATATCCAGTAGTATTATATAGCTGTATATCTTTCAGAAAAATTAAAACAGTAGCTCAGAAAAATTTTTATTTTACCGTCTCGAAACAAATTACGTAAAACGATCAAATAAAATTTGAGCTGTATTATCGTAATTGTTTTCATACGAGAAATCGAGAACGATAAAATAGGGACACAACGGTCATTCACACAAAAGCATGAAAAAAAAAACAGTACATTGAGAATATTTTCTAAAAATTGGGGCGTTACAACTCTCCCCAACAAATAAAAATTTCGTCCTCGAAATTCGATGTTCATCAAACAAATGAGGATATTGATCCTTCATTTTATCTTCCACTCCCAGGTAGCCTCACCGTCATATCATTCCATATGACTTTCACTAGCTCAATCATCTTTCCTCGAAGTTGCTTTACCTTTCGTCCTCTATCGACGACGGGTAAAGTTTCGTAAGTCGATTCTCCTTTAGCGCACGTCATCTGGTTGTATAACATGTGTCGGATCTGGTATATACTTCCGTAACTGAGACACATGAAACACGTCATGCAAATTGGATAGAAAAGGCGGCAAAGCAATCTGATATGCTACAGGACCTATACGTTGGATAATCTGATATGGTCCAATGAATTTAGGAGTAAGCTTCTTAGACTTAATCACTCTTCCGACACCAGTCGTAGGAGTAACTCTTAGAAATACATGCTCACCCTCCTTAAATTCAAGAGATCGTCTTCGTTTATCTACGTAACTCTTTTTGTATGCTTTGCGCCGTCCTCATCTTCTCTTGTATCATCTTGACTTTATCCGTAGTCTGTTGTACAAGTTCCGGTCCAACAGTCATACTCTTCCCATCTTGATACCAACACAACGGTGTTCGACATCGCCTTCCATACAATGCTTCATAAGGTGCCATTCCGATGCTTGCGTGAAAACTATTGTTGTAGGTGAATTCTATCAAAGATAAAAATTCATCCCAACTTCCTCGTTGTTCCAAAACACAAGCACGCAATAAATCCTCCAAAGACTATATAGTTCTCTCTGTCTGACCATCTGTCTGCGGATGATATGCTGAACTCAATCGTAACTTGGTTCCCATAGCTTCTTGCAGACTTCTCCAAAATCTTGACGTAAACCTCGGATCTCTGTCAGAAACTATACATGTAGGCACTCCATGTAATCGACAATCTCATTACGATGTACAACTGGGTTAATCTTTCCAATGAATATTTAATATTGATTGGTAAGAAATGAGCCGATTTCGTAAGCCTATCGACTATAACCCACATCGAATCATGACCTTTCCTTGTCTTCGGCAAACCAGTAATGAAATCCATGGATATGTTATCCCATTTCCATTCTGGAATAGATAACGGTTGTAACATTCCAGCTGGTCTTTGATGTTCCACTTTCGCTTTCTGATAAACCAACCAAGATTCTATCCACATAACCCGTGAACATTACAGAAACATTCTCCACTCGGAAACAGCACCACTTGAAATTTCCCTGCATTTGTATCCGCTTCATTCTTACGCTCTTGTTTTTAACAGGAAGTGCCTCACAATTCAAGTTTTCTTTTCCAACAATATCGTATCGATACTTATGACATAATTTTGGTGAGAATATCCTTTCTTGCAATTATAATATATAAAAGAACATTATAAAAGTTAGAAAGAAAAGGTAGAAAAACTATTAGAATTGTTACGGACATGTCCAACAAAGAATTTGACATTGTCGATTTTAAGAATAAGTTTTACGAGACACCAAAGTTTCTTTGGAACAATCTATAGGATATGATTAAAAATAACCAATCCATTCATAAGATAACATCTATCTCGTGAAAGAGGTAGACAATTTAGATTAATAGAAAAGATCATTTAAGAAACTGGATAGAAATAATGGATTTGGAAATAAAAGCAGAAATAGATAAGTCAAAAGGTAACAAAGACATTAATAACTCTAATCAACTCAAATAGTCAATTAGTCCTAAAAGAACGAGTTAGACTAAAAGTACATTTCACAATTGCGATACATGAAAGGTATCATGAAGGCACAGAAATAAGAGATGATAGAATCATCCATATCACCGAACCTATCCAATAGAGAAATTAATATGGTACGATGAATTTAGAAGTGAACTTTTTAAATTTGAATAATTCAACTGATAAGTCTAACAAAGTATGGATGGTTGGAAAAATACCCAATCCATATTTTTAAATCGTGTATGTTTTGAGAAAGGAGTATACAAATTGAATCAATAGAAAAGATTCAATTATTTAACAAACTTAGGATGGTTTAAGCAACTCAAGTCCTCAACCACATATTTAGCAATTGAAGTGAAAACAACCAGGTCAAAAGATAAAGATGACATAAATAACTCTAATTGACCTACACAATTATATGCCATAAAGAAATAGGTTACCCTTGGAATTATACAGTATAGTTAAAGGATCACCTTTTGTGACACAACCTTCTTTAATCGGGTTTTCAATTTGAGGTGCTTTTGCTCCACTTGAAGAATCGATACTCCATTCTACTTGAGATGTCAAAGCACGTTCATTTTTAACGAGATGACGTCGTCTTTTGATAGAATACACTTTTCAACAAGTATTTGGCATCCTATACTTGAAACATGTGACTCGTTGATTGTATCGTCCCTCGTTAGATGATCTTCCAATACTTCTAACACTTGGGTACGGATGTCGCGACGACTAAACTGCTACCACTCGTATTTCCTCCACGAGATTGTTGTTGTTGTTGTCTTCCTAATAATCACGAATACGAGTTTTACCGAAATCACTGGCTTTATAGTTTTCCTCTTTTGGACACCACGCTTCGCTGCGCTACTCTGGTCATGTTGTCTTGTTCCTTTAGTTGTTCTTGGCATTGCTTTTGTAGTTGCGAGCAAACACTGCCACCATCACGTTCGCCTCCTCATGTGCACGTTTACCACGAGTCATCGTCTTTCTTCAAAGACGGATGAATCATAATACAATGGAAACCAAAGTAACCATTTCAAACAATATTGTCTCCTTTCGGAGTCCAAGCACAGAGAATCACACAGCACAAACAAAAACAGACCCAACCACAACCCCAAAAGATTCAAACTTGGGCTCTGATACCAACTAATGTAACACCCCTTTTGAGGATGTCACACATAAAAGAAAATAAAAGAAATAGAAATAAAATCTACCCAAGTTGTGAAACATTTGTTAAATATTATTACGGGTTGTAAAATAATTCCTGATAGACAGAAATATGATATAAAAAGATAATGCGGAAAATACGAAATAAAAAAAAAACATCATCACTAATAATATACATATGATTAAGTTATAAGCTGTACAAATAATTTACAACAAAGACTACAAATATTTAAACAAAAACAGTAAAGAAAGCAATAAAAGAGTTAATATATATACAGACATACGCTGACGCGCCCAAAAAAAACATCATGGTTATCTAATCCTCTGATGGATCACTCTCAGCATGAAAATGATCATCAGGAGATAAATATCCCGGATGTCTCGACACACGGCGATAACGGGATCGCGCAGTCGATACGATGCTTATCTCACTAGGCTCAGGGTTTTCAGCACCCCAGTGACGCCTAATGGATAAGGGTAACTCTAAATGCAGAAAAAGTGTTGTGGTCATGACAGGCTCTCCATCAAAACGTTGACGTAGAATCACGGTCACACGTCCTGCATACGTCCTGATTCACGATCACCTCGTAGATGCCAAGCTAGCGAACTCCCATGAAATACTAGCTCTACGAACCCAAAAACTCGGTCTTTGCCATCCCACACAATCAATCCAAATGGTATGGATGATCGGATGGTTCTTGATCGTAAAGCGGTCGTGCACTGTGATCTTCCTCTCCTCGGGGTACAAGATCTCAATAGGCTGATCCTCTTCCTCGAAGTCTTTACCGCGTAAAATAAATAAACAGAAAATACATATAACAAAGAGGTAAGACAACATAAAATCATCACAACATGACCAATAAGAAGACGACAAACAACATATATACAGTTCATGCATTACAAAATACTATAACAGAAAGAATAACAAATTAGAGTAAGATTTAGATATCATAACAACATATCACATCACAGATAAAACATCACAGATAAAATAAGGAAGATAAGAATAAACAGATAAGATATAATAACTAAATATAGTAACAAGTAACAGTTAAAATAAACAAATAAAATATAGATAAACAAGAAATAGATACGATGGAAATAAATAAACATAGAGATAAATCTTTTGTAACACTGAGGATGTCACACATAAAAGAAAATAAAAGAAATAGAAATAAAATCTACCCAAGTTGTGAAACATTTGTTAAATATTATTACGGGTTGTAAAATAATTCACGATAGAGAAATATGATATAAAAAGATAATGCGAAAAATACGAAATAAAAAAACATCATCACCGATAATATACATATGATTAAGTTATAAATTTGTACAAATAATTTACAACAAAGACTACAAATATTTAAACAAAAACGATAAAGAAAGCAATAAAAGAGTTAATATATATACGGACATCTGTTGCGCGCCCAAAAGAAAAACATCATGGTTATCTAATCCTCGATGGATCACTCTCGGCTGAAAATGATCATCGGGAGATAAATATCCGGATGTCTCGACACACGGCGATAACGGGATCGCGCGGTCGATACGATGCTTATCTCACTAGGCTCGGGGTTTCGGCACCCCGGTGACGCCTAATGGATAAGGGTAACTCTAAGTGCGAGAATAAACGTCGTAGTCATAATGGGCTCTCCATCAAATCGGTGACGTAGAATCACGGTCACACGTCCGCATATGTCACAGAATCACGATCGCCTCGTAGATGCCAAGCCAGAGAACCTCCATGAAATACTAGCTCTACGAATCCCAAAAATCCTGGCGCTGCCATCCCTCACAATCAATCCAGAGGATATGGATGATCGGATGGTTCTTGATCGTCAAACTGATCGTCCGCTTGCTGACCTTCCTCCTCCTCGGGGTACAAGATCTCAAGGGGCTGATCCTCTTCCTCAAAGTCTTTACCGCGTAAAATAAATAAACAAAAAATACATATAACAAAGAGGTAAGACAACATAAAATCATCACAACATGGCCAATAAGAAGACGACAATCAACATATATACTGTTCATGCAATACGAAAAGCTTTAACAATTATAATAACAGATTGAAGTAAAATTTAGATATCATAACAATATATCACACCACAGATAAAACATCACGGATAAAATAAGAAAGATAAGAATAAACAGATAAGATATAATAAAAATAACCAAATATAGAAGCAGTAACCAGATAAAATAAACAAATAAAATACAGATAAACAGTTAAAATAGAAATAAATAGATAAGATGAAAATAAATAGACATAGAGATAAATAAACAATATGACAAAACCCTACTCCATGGAGCTAAAGAAAACACAAGTATCAGAGAGCGGAATGATTCGTAAAATCTATTAGTACCACGGCTGCCCCACCAACTATTGCGCTGTCACACGTTGCGTCTATAGCCCCACGACACAGGAATCCATCATCCAGGCGTGGTGTAGTTCACGGTCTCACGTTGTGGCACTACGAGGCAAATGTACTACTAGATTTCACAAATCTCGATTAAATATAGTGTTTGTTGAGTACCATAGTGTGCTATCGGTTTACCACGGCCCAGCGGAGCTACCAAGCTGTCCACATGTGGGATCCCGTACACTAAAGTCTCCAAGTTCATTAGAACAATGAACCACACTACGTTTATCGCATCGACAACACGATGTGATTCGTCTCGTCAACTAATCCACCAAAAACTTGGCACACATAATGAGATAAATAGAAAGCACATGCGGGTTCTCATTTTCCCGGCAACGGCGAGATATAGTCTCAAAAGCACATGCGGGTTCACATTTTCCCGACAATGAAAGATCCTCAAAAATAATGCATGCGGGTTCACATTTCCCGACAATGAAAGATTCTCAAAAATAATGCATGCGGGTTCACATTTTCCGAAAAGACATAAAATAAATATAGTAACGGTCAATCGCGTAGAAATTTTATCGCGTTTTCATAATTCCGTCGTTTTTACAAACGTTTAAAAATCGGGTAAATATATTTTTCTGTTTTTAAAATCGCGTAGCATTTTAATACGTTTTCTCAATCGCGTAGGATTTTAAAATCATTTTCTTATTCGAATGCCTTTAAAATTACTTGTTTAAACAAACGAGAAATAGTACTTAGTACATTTAAACTACGTAGAATAATTTTTCATACCGCATCTTGTCTTTTGGATATTTTTGCTATCTTATTGGTTCATTTTTACTAAAAATTGTGAGTATTTTGTTTAGAATATCATAATAATGGTTTCCTAAATTATCCATAAAATTTCCATTTACCTAATTTTTAACCATATCATTTAATTCTTTTTGAAATCTCTAACATGCTTCAAAACCTAAAGTGAGCTATATGTTAGAAAATTTCTCAACATTCTTGTATTTCCTTCCTAATGATAAAATTATTAGTTTTAATCCTTTAAAGCTTAATTCTAATCAATTTGTTTCTTCAAAAACCATTATAGAAAATTTCTTCTTAACTTGTATTGTCTCTTTTTGATTGAAAAAGGTTTGGAATTAAGTTTTAGAAATCATGATTACCTATAGTGGCATGTTGGCCAAATTTCATAAAACTTTTGCATTTGATTTCTAAATTGTTTTCACCTTCTAAATCATATCAAATATATTATATTGTCTAAGTTCATTAAATCATATTAGAAAATAGTTAGTAGGAGAATCAATTTAATCCTTTAGGCATGTTGGCCCAAAATACTAAGTCTTTACTATTTGATTTCTAAATGCATTTTCTTTGATCAAATCAATTTGAAACTTTCTTGATTCTCCTAGGTTAATTAAGTTACACTTTAGGAAAAATCAAGAGAACATTTTGGTCCTCTAACTTAGTCATTGCCGTGAACTAGTGAATGTGTTCTTTGGAACACTCATGCAAATTTACACATGTTATTCACATCCTATACCTTATCATACAATTCTAACACATGCATTATATTTTCTAACACATGCAATATATTTTCTAACACCTAAACCTAAATTAAAGCTTATAGACATGCATTCAAAAGCTAATAGACATGCAAAATTATTACAATCATCAAACAAGAAAGCTACTAACAAATACCACATAAACTACTAACAAACACAAAAATTAACAAATACACACATAATTAACACATGACCACCGAATCCTTATGGATTCTACAAACATCACAAATGGCTCCATCTTCTTACCACCATCAAGAGATGATAAGAATTGTCTTCCTCTTACCTTAAATGAAGACAAAGGATTGCTTTCACACCTCCTAGGGTTCGGTTTTCACCTTCAAAAATACCTAGAAATCTCAAACAAAATTTACATGTTACTAACCATGAAAAAGAAGCTAAACCATGGAGAAATCATGGCTTAGAACTTTGAAAATGAAGAGAGAAAAGAAAAGCATGAAATTTCACCTTCTAGGTAAAACTTTCAAGGTTGATTTCCAAGCCCTAAATGGAAGATTTTGAAGAAACTCCCAACTAGAAAGGTTCTTAGAATAGTGTTTAGGTTAGGAAAACTTGGTTAGAAAAATTTTTTGATGGTTGGATGGTGTAGATAGTGTCTTGGCGAATGGTAGGAGAAAATGAACAACAATGGTGGCTAGGGTTTTGGAAGAGAGAGAAGAGAGAAAAGTGATGAAGATGAAGTGTTATTTTGGCCTTCTCACTCCTAATGGCCGTAGCCTTCAAGTGGTCAAGGATGTGCATGGATTTGGCTTCATCCAAGCCATTGAATACATCAAAGGCTAGGATTAAATCTTGGTGAACAAGCTTGATTTCTATTGGTTGGTTCATGATGACTCACATCTTTGAGTCACACTGACTCATTTAATTCTCTCTTGAGTCGACTAGTGAGTCGGCTGTTCTGGAAAGTTCTACGCTAACGGTGATTAATTAAGCTACCGATCTAACAGTTACGCTAATTGTGGGTCCCGCAAAATATTTTGGGTCCCTTTGTCACTAAATTATCTTGACTAATAAAATAATATTATAATAATATAAAATTATTTTATTTGTGATTAAATCTAAAAATTAAAAGATTATTTTTAGTCTCATTCGAGAATCGGGTTAAGTAAGATCCCCCAATTCTAAATAATAAAATAAGATTTTCTCCGGCCGAAAAATATTATTTTCTGCCTCTCGAGCAAATCACACAAAAAGTCCATATAAAATCACAGACAGTATTATCGGACATTAAATCAAGAAGAAAACAATTAAAAACGGCAAAAACAACAAAAAGCGATGCGTTCGGGACGTAACGGTCATTTTCCCATTTTTTCCCACAACGTAGGTAATCGTCCAAAACGTTCAAATAAAATATCCAGCAGTATTATATAGCTGTATATCTTTCAGAAAAATTAAAACAGTAGCTCAGAAAAATTTTTATTTTACCGTCTCGAAGCAAATTACGTAAAACGATCAAATAAAATTTGAGCCTGTATTATCGTAATTGTTTTCATACAGAAATCGAGAACAATAAAATAGGGACACAGCGGTCATTCACACAAAAGCATGAAAAACAGCAAACAGTACATTCAGAATATTTTCTAAAAATTGGGGCGTTACAACTCTCCCCAACAAATAAAAATTTCGTCCTCGAAATTCGCTGTTCATTCAAACAAATGAGGATATTGATCCTTCATTTTATCTTCCAGACTCCCAGGTAGCCTCACCCGTCACATCATTCCATATGACTTTCACTAGCTCAATCATCTTTCCTCGAAGTTGCTTTACCTTTACGTCCTCTGATCTACGACGGGTAAAGTTTCGTAAGTCGATTCTCCTTTAGCGCACGTCATCGGTTGTATAACATGTGTCGGATCTGGTATATACTTCCGTGGCGAGACACATGAAACACGTCATGCAAATTGGATAGAAAAGGCGGCAAAGCAATCGATATGCTACGGGACCTATACGTTGGATAATCGATATGGTCCAATGAATTTAGGAGTAAGCTTCTTAGACTTAATCACTCTTGAGCACCGGTCGTAGGAGTAACTCTTAGAAATACATGCTCACCCTCCTTAAATTCAAGAGATCGTCTTCGTTTATCTACGTAACTCTTTTTGTATGCTTTGCGCCGTCCTCATCTTCTCTTGTATCATCTTGACTTTATCGTAGTTTGTTGTACAAGTTCCGGTCCAACAGTCATACTTTCCCCATCTTGATACCAACACAACGGTGTTCGACATCGTCTTCCATACAATGCTTCATAAGGTGCCATTCCGATGCTTGCGTGAAAACTATTGTTGTAGGTGAATTCTATCAAAGATAAAAATTCATCCCAACTTCCTCGTTGTTCCAAAACACAAGCACGCAATAAATCCTCCAAAGACGTATAGTTCTCTCTGTCGACCATCATCTACGGATGATATCTTGAACTCAATCGTAACTTGGTTCCCATAGCTTCTTGCGGACTTCGCCAAAATCTTGACGTAAACCTCGGATCTCTGTCGGAAACTATACATGTAGGCACTCCATGTGTCGACAATCTCGCGATGTACAAGCGGGTTAATCTTTCCAATGAATATTTAATATTGATTGGTAAGAAATGGCCGATTTCGTAAAGCCTATCGACTATAACCCACATCGAATCATGACCTTTCCTTGTCTTCGGCAAACCAGTAATGAAATCCATGGATATGCTATCCCATTTCCATTCTGGAATAGATAACGGTTGTAACATTCCAGCTGGTCTTTGATGTTCCACTTTCGCTTTCTGATAAACCAACCAAGATTCTATCCACATAACCTGTGAACATTACAGAAACATTCTCCACTCTGAACAGCACCACTTGAAATTTCCCTGCATTTGTACCGCTTCATTCTTCTGCTCTTGTTTTTAACAGGAAGTGCCTCACAATTCAAGTTTTCTTTTCCAACAATACTGTATCTGATACTTATGACATAATTTTGAGTGAGAATATCCTTTCTTGCAATTATAATATATAAAAGGACATTATAAAAGTTAGAAAGAAAAGGTAGAAAAACTATTAAATTGTTACGGACATGTCCAACAAAGAATTTGACATTGTCGATTTTAAGAATAAGTTTTACGAGACACCAAAGTTTCTTTGGAACAATCTATAGGATATGATTAAAAATAACCAATCCATTCATAAGATAACATCTATCTCGTGAAAGAGGTAGACAATTTAGATTAATAGAAAAGATCATTTAAGAAAGCTGGATAGAAATAATGGATTTGGAAATAAAAGCGAGAAATAGATAAGTCAAAAGGTAACAAAGACATTGATAACTCTAATCAACTCAAATAGTCAATTAGTCCTAAAAGAACGAGTTAGACTAAAAGTACATTTCGCAATTGCGATACATGAAAGGTATCATGAAGGCACGAGAAATAAGAGATGATAGAATCATCCATATCATAGAACCTATCCAATAGAGAAATTGATATGGTACGATGAATTTAGAAGTGAACTTTTTAAATTTGAATAATTCAAGCTGATAAGTCTAACAAAGTATGGATGGTTGGAAAAATACCCAATCCATATTTTTAAATCATGTATGTTTTGAGAAAGGAGTATACAAATTGAATCAATAGAAAAGATTCAATTATTTAACAAACTTAGGATGGTTTAAGCAACTCAAGTCCTCAACCACATATTTAGCAATTGAAGTGAAACAACCAGGTCAAAAGATAAAGATGACATAAATAACTCTAATTGACCTACACAATTATATGCCATAAAGAAATAGGTTACCCTTGGAATTATACGGTATAGTTAAAGGATCACCTTTTGTGACACAACCTTCTTTAATCGGGTTTTCAATTTGAGGTGCTTTTGCTCCACTTGAAGAATCGATACTCCATTCTACTTGAGATGTCAAAGCACGTTCATTTTTAACGGATGGCGTCGTCTTTTGATAGAATACACTTTTCAACAAGTATTTGGCATCCTATACTTGAAACATGTGACTCGTTGATTGTATCGTCCCTCGTTAGATGATCTTCCAATACTTCTAACACTTGGGTACGGATGTCATGACGACTAAACCTGCTACCACTCGTATTTCCTCCACGAGATTGTTGTTGTTGTTGTCTTCCTAATAATCACGAATACGAGTTTTACCGAAATCACACTGGCTTTATAGTTTTCCTCTTTTGGACACCACGCTTCCATGCGCTACTCTGGTCATGTTGTCTTGTTCCTTTAGGTTGTTCTTGGCATTGCTTTTGTAGTTGCGAGCAACACGCCACCATCACGTTATGCCTCCTCATGTGCACGTTTACCACGAGTCATCGTCTTTCTTCAAAGACGGATGAATCATAATACAATGGAAACCAAAGTAACCATTTCAAACAATATTGTCTCCTTTCGGAGTCCAAGCACAGAGAATCACACAGCACAAACAAAAACAGACCCAACCACAACCCCAAAAGATTCAAACTTGGGCTCTGATACCAACTAATGTAACACCCCTTTTGAGGATGTCACACATAAAAGAAAATAAAAGAAATAGAAATAAAATCTACCCAAGTTGTGAAACATTTGTTAAATATTATTACGGGTTGTAAAATAATTCCTGATAGACAGAAATATGATATAAAAAGATAATGCGGAAAATACGAAATAAAAAAAAACATCATCACTAATAATATACATATGATTAAGTTATAAGTCTGTATTTGTACAAATAATTTACAACAAAGACTACAAATATTTAAACAAAAACGAGTAAAGAAAGCAATAAAAGAGTTAATATATATACGGACATCTGTGACGCGCCAAAAAAAAAACATCATGGTTATCTAATCCTCGATGGATCACTCTCGGCATGAAAATGATCATCGGGAGATAAATATCCGGATGTCTCGACACACGGCGATAACGGGATCGCGCGGTCGATACGATGCTTATCTCACTAGGCTCGGGGTTTTCGGCACCCCGGTGACGCCTAATGGATAAGGGTAACTCTAAATGCGAGAAAAAGTGTTGTGGTCATGACGGGCTCTCCATCAAAACGTTGACGTAGAATCACGGTCACACGTCGCATACGTCAGATTCACGATCACCTCGTAGATGCCAAGCTAGCGAACTCCCATGAAATACTAGCTCTACGAACCCCAAAAACTCGGTCTTTGCCATCCCACACAATCAATCCAAATGGTATGGATGATCGGATGGTTCTTGATCGTAAAAAGCGGTCGTGCACTGCTGATCTTCCTCCTCCTCGGGGTACAAGATCTCAATAGGCTGATCCTCTTCCTCGAAGTCTTTACCGCGTAAAATAAATAAACAGAAAATACATATAACAAAGAGGTAAGACAACATAAAATCATCACAACATGACCAATAAGAAGACGACAAACAACATATATACAGTTCATGCATTACAAAATACTATAACAGAAAGAATAACAAATTAGAGTAAGATTTAGATATCATAACAACATATCACATCACAGATAAAACATCACAGATAAAATAAGGAAGATAAGAATAAACAGATAAGATATAATAACTAAATATAGTAACAATAACCAGTTAAAATAAACAAATAAAATATAGATAAACAAGAAATAGATACGATGGAAATAAATAAACATAGAGATAAATCTTGTAACACCCCTTTTGAGGATGTCACACATAAAAGAAAATAAAAGAAATAGAAATAAACTACCCAAGTTGTGAAACATTTGTTAAATATTATTACGGGTTGTAAAATAATTCACGATAGACAGAAATATGATATAAAAAGATAATGCGAAAAATACGAAATAAAAAAAACATCATTGCGATAATATACATATGATTAAGTTATAAATTTGTACAAATAATTTACAACAAAGACTACAAATATTTAAACAAAAAAACATAAAGAAAGCAATAAAAGAGTTAATATATATACGGACGTATGACGCGCGCCCAAAAGAAAAACATCATGGTTATCTAATCCTCTGATGGATCACTCTCAGCCTGAAAATGATCATCAGGAGATAAATATCCCGGATGTCTCGACACACGGCGATAACGGGATCGCGCAGTCGATACGATGCTTATCTCACTAGGCTCAGGGTTTTCAGCACCCCAGTGACGCCTAATGGATAAGGGTAACTCTAAATGCGAAATAACGTCGTAGTCATAATGGGCTCTCCATCAAATCGGCGACGTAGAATCACGGTCACACGTCACGCATATGTCACGAGAATCACGATCGCCTCGTAGATGCCAAGCCAGAGAACCTCCATGAAATACTAGCTCTACGAATCCCAAAAATCTGGCAGCATTTGCCATCCTCACAATCAATCCAGAGGATATGGATGATCGGATGGTTCTTGATCGTCAACCGATCGTCCGCTGCGACCTTCCTCCTCCTCGGGGTACAAGATCTCAAGGGGCTGATCCTCTTCCTCAAAGTCTTTACCGCGTAAAATAAATAAACAGAAAATACATATAACAAAGAGGTAAGACAACATAAAATCATCACAACATGGCCAATAAGAAGACGACAATCAACATATATACGAGTTCATGCAATACGAAAAGCTTTAACAATTATAATAACATTGAAGTAAAATTTAGATATCATAACAATATATCACACCACAGATAAAACATCACAGATAAAATAAGAAAGATAAGAATAAACAGATAAGATATAATAAAAATAACCAAATATAGAAGCAGTAACCAGATAAAATAAACAAATAAAATACAGATAAACAGTTAAAATAGAAATAAATAGATAAGATGAAAATAAATAGACATAGAGATAAATAAACAATATGACAAAACCCTACTCCATGGAGCTAAAGAAAACACAAGTATCAGAGAGCGGAATGATTCGTAAAATCTATTAGTACCACGGCTGCCCCACCAACTATTGCTTGTTTGTCACACGTTGCGTCTATAGCCCCACGACACGAGGAATCCATCATCCGGGCGTGGTGTAGTTCACGGTCTCACGTTGTGGCACTACGAGGCAAATGTACTACTAGATTTCACAAATCTCGATTAAATATAGTGCGTGTTGAGTACCATAGTGTGCTATCGGTTTACCACGGCCCGGCGGAGCTACCAAGCTGTCCACATGTGGGATCCGTACACTAAAGTCTCCAAGTTCATTAGAACAATGAACCACACTACGTTTATCGCATCGACAACACGATGTGATTCGTCTCGTCAACTAATCCACCAAAAACTTGGCACACATAACGAGATAAATAGAAAGCACATGCGGGTTCTCATTTTCCCGACAATGAGATATAGTCTCAAAAGCACATGCGGGTTCACATTTTCCGGCACGGCGAAAGATCCTCAAAAATAATGCATGCGGGTTCACATTTTCCCGGCAACGAAAGATTCTCAAAAATAATGCATGCGGGTTCACATTTTCCAAATGACATAAAATAAATATAGTAACGGTCAATCGCGTAGAAATTTTATCGCGTTTTCATAATTCGTCGTTTTTACAAGCGTTTAAAAATCGGGTAAAGATATTTTTCTGTTTTTAAAATCGCGTAGCATTTTAATACGTTTTCTCAATCGCGTAGGATTTTCAAATCATTTTCTTATTCGAATGCCTTTAAAATTCTTGTTTAAACAAGCGAGAAATAGTACTTAGTACATTTAAACTACGTAGAATAATTTTTTCATACCGCATCTTGTCTTTTGGATATTTTTGCTATCTTATTGGTTCATTTTTACTAAAAATTTGAGTATTTTGTTTAGAATATCATAATAATGGTTTCCTAAATTATCCATAAAATTTCCATTTACCTAATTTTTAACCATATCATTTAATTCTTTTTGAAATCTCTAACATGCTTCAAAACCTAAAGTGAGCTATATGTTAGAAAATTTCTCAAAAATTCTTGTATTTCCTTCCTAATGATAAAATTATTAGTTTTAATCCTTTAAGCTTAATTCTAATCAATTTGTTTCTTCAAAAACCATTATAGAAAATTTCTTCTTAACTTGTATTGTCTCTTTTTGATTGAAAAAGGTTTGGAATTAAGTTTTAGAAATCATGATTACCTATAGTGGCATGTTGGCCAAATTTCATAAAACTTTTGCATTTGATTTCTAAATTGTTTTTCACCTTCAAATCATATCAAATATATTATATTGTCTAAGTTCATTAAATCATATTAGAAAATAGTTAGTAAGAATCAAATTAATCCTTTAGGCATGTTGGCCCAAAATACTAAGTCTTTACCATTTGATTTCTAAATGCATTTTCTTTGATCAAATCAATTTGAAACTTTCTTGATTCTCCTAGGTTAATTAAGTTACACTTTAGGAAAAATCAAGAGAACATTTTGGTCCTCTAACTTTGTCATTGCCGTGAACTATTGTGAATGTGTTCTTTGGAACACTCATGCAATTTTTAACATGTTATTCACATCCTATACCTTATCATACAATTCTAACACATGCATTATATTTTCTAACACATGCAATATATTTTCTAACACATAAAACCTAAATTAAAGCTTATAGACATGCATTCAAAAGCTAATAGACATGCAAAATTATTACAATCATCAAACAAGAAAGCTACTAACAAATACCACATAAACTACTAACAAACACAAAAATTAACAAATACACACATAATTAACACATGACCACCGAATCCTTATGGATTCTACAAACATCACAAATGGCTCCATCTTCTTACCACCATCAAGAGATGATAAGAATTGTCTTCCTCTTACCTTAAATGAAGACAAAGGTTTGCTTTCACACCTCCTAGGGTTCGGTTTTCACCTTCAAAAATACCTAGAAATCTCAAACAAAATTTACATGTTACTAACCATGAAAAAGAAGCTAAACCATGGAGAAATCATGGCTTAGAACTTTGAAAATGAAGAGAGAAAAGAAAAGCATGAAATTTCACCTTCTAGGTAAAACTTTCAAGGTTGATTTCCAAGCCCTAAATGGAAGATTTTGAAGAAACTCCCAACTAGAAAGGTTCTTAGAATAGTGTTTAGGTTAGGAAAACTTGGTTAGAAAAATTTTTGGATGGTTGGATGGTGTAGATAGTGTCTTGGCGAATGGTAGGAGAAAATGAACAACAATGGTGGCTAGGGTTTTTGGAGAGAGAGAAGAGAGAAAAGTGATGAAGATGAAGTGTTATTTTGGCCTTTCCTTCTCCTAATGGCCGTAGCCTTCAAGTGGTCAAGGATGTGCATGGATTTGGCTTCATCCAAGCCATTGAATGCATCAAAGGTTAGGATTAAATCTTGGTGAACAAGCTTGATTGCTATTGGTTGGTTCATGATGACTCACATCTTTGAGTCACCTGACTCATTTAATTCTCTCTTGAGTCGACTAGTGAGTCGGACATTCTGGAAAGTTTCTCGCTAACGGTGATTAATTAAGCTACCGATCTACAGTTACGCTAATTGTGGGTCCATAAAATATTTTTGGGTCCACTTTGTCACTAAATTATCTTGACTAATAAAATAATATTATAATAATATAAAATTATTTTATTTGTGATTAAATCTAAAAATTAAAAGATTATTTTTAGTCTCATTCGAGAATCGGGTTAAGTAAGATCCCCCAATTCTAAATAATAAAATAAGATTTTTCTACGGCCGAAAAATATTATTTTCTGCCTCGAGCAAATCACACAAAAAGTCCATATAAAATCACGAGACAGTATTATCGGACATTAAATCAAGAAGAAAACAATTAAAAACAGCAAAAACAGCAAAAACAGTACGTTCGGGACGTAACGGTCATTTTCCTATTTTTTCCCACAACGTAGGTAATCGTCCAAAACGTTCAAATAAAATATCCAGAGTATTATATATTTGTATATCTTTCAGAAAAATTAAAACAGTAGCTCAGAAAAATTTTTATTTTACTGAGTCTCGAAGCAAATTACGTAAAACGATCAAATAAAATTTGAGCTGTATTATCGTAATTGTTTTCATACAGAAATCGAGAACAGTAAAATAGGGACACAGCGGTCATTCACACAAAAGCATGAAAAACAGAAAACAGTACATTCAGAATATTTTCTAAAAATTGGGGCGTTACAACTCTCCCCAACAAATAAAAATTTCGTCCTCGAAATTCGCTGTTCATCCAAACAAATGAGGATATTGATCCTTCATTTTAACTTCCAGCTCCCAGGTAGCCTCACCCGTCACATCATTCCATATGACTTTCACTAGCTCAATCATCTTTCCTCGAAGCTGCTTTACCTTTTCGTCCCCGATCACGACGGGTAAAGTTTCGTAAGTCGATTCTCCTTTAAGCGCACGTCATGCGGTTGTATAACATGTGTCGGATCTGGTATATACTTAGTAAGCGAGACACATGAAACACGTCATGCAAATTGGATAGAAAAGGCGGCAAAGCAATCGATATGCTACAGGACCTATACGTCGGATAATCGATATGGTCCAATGAATTTAGGAGTAAGCTTCTTAGACTTAATCACTCTTCCGACACCAGTCGTAGGAGTAACTCTTAGAAATACATGCTCACCCTCCTTAAATTCAAGAGATCGTCTTCGTTTATCTACGTAACTCTTTTTGTATGCTTTGCGCCGTCCTCATCTTCTCTTGTATCATCTTGACTTTATCCGTAGTTTGTTGTACAAGTTCGGTCCAAAGTCATACTCTTCCCATCTTGATACCAACACAACGGTGTTCAGACATCGCCTTCCATACAATGCTTCATAAGGTGCCATTCCGATGCTTGCGTGAAAACTATTGTTGTAGGTGAATTCTATCAAAGATAAAAATTCATCCCAACTTCCTCGTTGTTCCAAAACACAAGCACGCAATAAATCCTCCAAAGACGTATAGTTCTCTCTGTCGACCATCGTCTACGGATGATATGCTGAACTCAATCGTAACTTGGTTCCCATAGCTTCTTGCAGACTTCGCCAAAATCTTGACGTAAACCTCGGATCTCTGTCAGAAACTATACATGTAGGCACTCCATGTGTCGACAATCTCACCGATGTACAACTGGGTTAACCTTTCCAATGAATATTTAATATTGATTGGTAAGAAATGAGCCGATTTCGTAAGCCTATCGACTATAACCCATATCGAATCATGACCTTTCCTTGTCTTCGGCAAACCAGTAATGAAATCCATGGATATGCTATCCCATTTCCATTCTGGAATAGATAACGGTTGTAACATTCCAGCTGGTCTTTGATGTTCCACTTTCACTTTCTGACAAACCAACCAAGATTCTATCCACATAACCCGTGAACATTACAGAAACATTCTCCACTCTGAACAGCACCACTTGAAATTTCCCTGCATTTGTATCGCTTCATTCTTCTGCTCTTGTTTTTAACAGGAAGTGCCTCACAATTCAAGTTTTCTTTTCCAACAATACTGTATCTGATACTTATGACATAATTTTGACTGAGAATATCCTTTCTTGCAATTTTAATATATAAAAGGACATTATAAAAGTTAGAAAGAAAAGGTAGAAAAACTATTAGAATTGTTACCAGACATGTCCAACAAAGAATTTGACATTGTCGATTTTAAGAATAAGTTTTCTGAGACACCAAAGTTTTTTTGGAACAATCTATAGGATATGATTAAAAATAACCAATCCATTCATAAGATAACATCTATCTCGTGAAAGAGGTAGACAATTTAGATTAATAGAAAAGATCATTTAAGAAAGCGGATAGAAATAATGGATTTGGAAATAAAAGCGAGAAATAGATAAGTCAAAAGGTAACAAAGACATTGATAACTCTAATCAACTCAAATAGTCAATTAGTCCTAAAAGAACGAGTTAGACTAAAAGTACATTTCGCAATTGCGATACATGAAAGGTATCATGAAGGCAGAAATAAGAGATGATAGAATCATCCATATCATAGAACCTATCCAATAGAGAAATTGATATGGTACGATGAATTTAGAAGTGAACTTTTTAAATTTGAATAATTCAAGCTGATAAGTCTAACAAAGTATGGATGGTTGGAAAAATACCCAATCCATATTTTTAAATCATGTATGTTTTGAGAAAGGAGTATACAAATTGAATCAATAGAAAAGATTCAATTATTTAACAAACTTAGGATGGTTTAAGCAACTCAAGTCCTCAACCACATATTTAGCAATTGAAGTGAAAACAACCAGGTCAAAAGATAAAGATGACATAAATAACTCTAATTGACCTACACAATTATATGCCATAAAGAAATAGGTTACCCTTGGAATTATACAGTATAGTTAAAGGATCACCTTTTGTGACACAACCTTCTTTAATCAGGTTTTCAATTTGAGGTGCTTTTGCTCCACTTGAAGAATCGATACTCCATTCTACTTGAGATGTCAAAGCACGTTCATTTTTAACAGATGACGTCGTCTTTTGATAGAATACACTTTTCAACAAGTATTTGGCATCCTATACTTGAAACATGTGACTCGTTGATTGTATCGTCCCTCGTTAGATGATCTTCCAATACTTCTAACACTTGGGTACGGATGTCGCGACGACTAAACTGCTACCACTCGTATTTCCTCCACGAGATTGTTGTTGTTGTTGTCTTCCTAATAATCACGAATACGAGTTTTACCGAAATCACTGGCTTTATAGTTTTCCTCTTTTGGACACCACGCTTCGATGCGCTACTCTGGTCATGTTGTCTTGTTCCTTTAGGTTGTTCTTGGCATTGCTTTTGTAGTTGCGAGGCAAACGCCACCATCACGTTATGCCTCCTCATGTGCACGTTTACCACGAGTCATCGTCTTTCTTCAAAGACGGATGAATCATAATACAATGGAAACCAAAGTAACCATTTCAAACAATATTGTCTCCTTTCGGAGTCCAAGCACTGAGAGAATCACACAGCCTGAACAAAAACGGACCCAACCACAACCCCAAAAGATTCAAACTTGGGCTCGATACCAACTAATGTAACACCCCTTTGGAGGATGTCACACATAAAAGAAAATAAAAGAAATAGAAATAAAATCTACCCAAGTTGTGAAACATTTGTTAAATATTATTACGGGTTGTAAAATAATTCACGATAGACGAGAAATATGATATAAAAAGATAATGCGGAAAATACGAAATAAAAAAAAACATCATCACTAATAATATACATATGATTAAGTTATAAAATTTGTACAAATAATTTACAACAAAGACTACAAATATTTAAACAAAAAAACAGTAAAGAAAGCAATAAAAGAGTTAATATATATACGAGACGTACGTTTGACGCGCCCAAAAAAAAAACATCATGGTTATCTAATCCTCGATGGATCACTCTCGGCATGAAAATGATCATCGGGAGATAAATATCCGGATGTCTCGACACACGGCGATAACGGGATCGCGCGGTCGATACGATGCTTATCTCACTAGGCTCGGGGTTTTCGGCACCCCGGTGACGCCTAATGGATAAGGGTAACTCTAAATGCGAGAAAAAGTGTTGTGGTCATGATGGGCTCTCCATCAAAACGTTGACGTAGAATCACGGTCACACGTCCCGCATACGTCACGATTCACGATCACCTCGTAGATGCCAAGCTAGCGAACTCCCATGAAATACTAGCTCTACGAACCCCAAAAACTCAGTGTCTTTGCCATCCCACACAATCAATCCAAATGGTATGGATGATCGATGGTTCTTGATCGTAAAGCGGTCGTCTGCACTGCTTGATCTTCCTCCTCCTCGGGGTACAAGATCTCAATAGGTGATCCTCTTCCTCGAAGTCTTTACCGCGTAAAATAAATAAACAGAAAATACATATAACAAAGAGGTAAGACAACATAAAATCATCACAACATGACCAATAAGAAGACGACAAACAACATATATACGGTTCATGCATTACAAAATACTATAACAGAAAGAATAACAAATTAGAGTAAGATTTAGATATCATAACAACATATCACATCACAGATAAAACATCACGAGATAAAATAAGGAAGATAAGAATAAACAGATAAGATATAATAACTAAATATAGTAAATTAACCAGTTAAAATAAACAAATAAAATATAGATAAACAAGAAATAGATACGATGGAAATAAATAAACATAGAGATAAATACTTGTAACACCCCTTTTGAGGATGTCACACATAAAAGAAAATAAAAGAAATAGAAATAAAATCTACCCAAGTTGTGAAACATTTGTTAAATATTATTACGGGTTGTAAAATAATTCGACGATAGACGAAATATGATATAAAAAGATAATGCGAAAAATACGAAATAAAAAAAACATCATTGCGATAATATACATATGATTAAGTTATAAAAATTTGTACAAATAATTTACAACAAAGACTACAAATATTTAAACAAAAACAGTAAAGAAAGCAATAAAAGAGTTAATATATATACAGACATACGCTGACGCGCCCAAAAGAAAAACATCATGGTTATCTAATCCTCTGATGGATCACTCTCAGCCTGAAAATGATCATCAGGAGATAAATATCCCGGATGTCTCGACACACGGCGATAACGGGATCGCGCAGTCGATACGATGCTTATCTCACTAGGCTCAGGGTTTTCAGCACCCCAGTGACGCCTAATGGATAAGGGTAACTCTAAGTGCAGAAATAACGTCGTAGTCATAATGGGCTCTCCATCAAATCGCTGACGTAGAATCACGGTCACACGTCCTGCATATGTCACAGAATCACGATCGCCTCGTAGATGCCAAGCCAGAGAACCTCCATGAAATACTAGCTCTACGAATCCCAAAAATCCTGGCGCTGCCATCCCTCACAATCAATCCAGAGGATATGGATGATCGGATGGTTCTTGATCGTCAAACTGATCGTCCGCTTGCTGACCTTCCTCCTCCTCGGGGTACAAGATCTCAAGGGGCTGATCCTCTTCCTCAAAGTCTTTACCGCGTAAAATAAATAAACAGAAAATACATATAACAAAGAGGTAAGACAACATAAAATCATCACAACATGGCCAATAAGAAGACGACAATCAACATATATACTGTTCATGCAATACGAAAAGCTTTAACAATTATAATAACAGATTGAAGTAAAATTTAGATATCATAACAATATATCACACCACAGATAAAACATCACAGATAAAATAAGAAAGATAAGAATAAACAGATAAGATATAATAAAAATAACCAAATATAGAAGCAGTAACCAGATAAAATAAACAAATAAAATACAGATAAACAGTTAAATAGAAATAAATAGATAAGATGAAAATAAATAGACATAGAGATAAATAAACAATATGACAAAACCCTACTCCATGGAGCTAAAGAAAACACAAGTATCGAGAGAGCGGAATGATTCGTAAAATCTATTAGTACCACGGCTGCCCCACCAACTATTTGCTTGTTGTCACATGTTGCGTCTATAGCCCCACGACACAGGAATCCATCATCCAGGCGTGGTGTAGTTCACGGTCTCACGTTGTGGCACTACAGGCAAATGTACTACTAGATTTCACAAATCTCGATTAAATATAGTGTTTGTTGAGTACCATAGTGTGCTATCGGTTTACCACGGCCCAGCGGAGCTACCAACTGTCCACATGTGGGATCCCGTACACTAAAGTCTCCAAGTTCATTAGAACAATGAACCACACTACGTTTATCGCATCGACAACACGATGTGATTCGTCTCGTCAACTAATCCACCAAAAATTTGGCACACATAATGAGATAAATAGAAAGCACATGTACGGGTTCTCATTTTCCCGGCAATGAGATATAGTCTCAAAAGCACATGCGGGTTCACATTTTCCCGGCAACGAAAGATCCTCAAAAATAATGCATGCGGGTTCACATTTTCCCGACAATGAAAGATTCTCAAAAATAATGCATGCGGGTTCACATTTTCAAACGACATAAAATAAATATAGTAACGGTCAATCGCGTAGAAATTTTATCGCGTTTTCATAATTCCGTCGTTTTTACAAACGTTTAAAAATCGGGTAAAGATATTTTCTGTTTTTAAAATCGCGTAGCATTTTTAATACGTTTTCTCAATCGCGTAGGATTTTAAAATCATTTTCTTATTCGAATGCCTTTAAAATTCTTGTTTAAACAAACGAGAAATAGTACTTAGTACATTTAAACTACGTAGAATAATTTTTCATACCGCATCTTGTCTTTTGGATATTTTTGCTATCTTATTGGTTCATTTTTACTAAAAATTGAGTATTTTGTTTAGAATATCATAATAATGGTTTACTAAATTATCCATAAAATTTCCATTTACCTAATTTTTAACCATATCATTTAATTCTTTTTGAAATCTCTAACATGCTTCAAAACCTAAAGTGAGCTATATGTTAGAAAATTTCTCAACATTCTTGTATTTCCTTCCTAATGATAAAATTATTAGTTTTAATCCTTTAAACTTAATTCTACTCAATTTGTTTCTTCAAAAACCATTATAGAAAATTTCTTCTTAACTTGTATTGTCTCTTTTTGATTGAAAAAGGTTTGGAATTAAGTTTTAGAAATCATGATTACCTATAGTGGCATGTTGGCCAAATTTCATAAAACTTTTGCATTTGATTTCTAAATTGTTTTTCACCTTCAAATCATATCAAATATATTATATTGTTTAAGTTCATTAAATCATATTAGAAAATAGTTAGCAAGAATCAATTTAATCCTTTAGGCATGTTGGCCCAAAATACTAAGTCTTTACTATTTGATTTCTAAATGCATTTTCTTTGATCAAATCAATTTGAAACTTTCTTGATTCTCCTAGGTTAATTAAGTTACACTTTAGGAAAAATCAAGAGAACATTTTGGTCCTCTAACTTGTCATTGCCGTGAACTATTGAATGTGTTCTTTGGAACACTCATGCAATTTTTACACATGTTATTCACATCCTATACCTTATCATACAATTCTAACACATGCATTGTATTTTCTAACACATGCAATATATTTTCTAACACATAAACCTAAATTAAAGCTTATAGACATACATTCAAAAGCTAATAGACATGCAAAATTATTACAATCATCAAACAAGAAAGCTACTAACAAATACCACATAAACTACTAACAAACACAAAAATTAACAAATACACACATAATTAACACATGACCACCGAATCCTTATGGATTCTACAAACATCACAAATGGCTCCATCTTCTTACCACCATCAAGAGATGATAAGAATTGTCTTCCTCTTACCTTAAATGAAGACAAAGATTTGCTTTCACACCTCCTAGGGTTCGGTTTTCACCTTCAAAAATACCTAGAAATCTCAAACAAAATTTACATGTTACTAACCATGAAAAAGAAGCTAAACCATGGAGAAATCATGGCTTAGAACTTTGAAAATGAAGAGAGAAAAGAAAAGCATGAAATTTCACCTTCTAGGTAAAACTTTCAAGGTTGATTTCCAAGCCCTAAATGGAAGATTTTGAAGAAACTCCCAACTAGAAAGGTTCTTAGAATAGTGTTTAGGTTAGGAAAACTTGGTTAGAAAAAAAATTTTTGATGGTTGGATGGTGTAGATAGTGTCTTGGCCGAATGGTAGGGAAAATGAACAACAATGGTGGCTAGGGTTTTGGAAGAGAGAGAAGAGAAAAGTGATGAAGATGAAGTGTTATTTTGGCCTTCTCACTCCTAATGGCCGTAGCCTTCAAGTGGTAAGGATGTGCATGGATTTGGCTTCATCCAAGCCATTGAATACATCAAGGCTAGGATTAAATCTTGGTGAACAAGCTTGATTGCTATTGGTTGGTTCATGATGACTCACATCTTTGAGTCACACTGACTCATTTAATTCTCTCTTGAGTCACTAGTGAGTCACTGTTCTGGAAAGTTCTACGCTAACGGTGATTAATTAAGCTACCGATCTAACAGTTTACGCTAATTGTGGGTCCCGCAAAATATTTTTGGGTCCCTTTGTCACTAAATTATCTTGACTAATAAAATAATATTATAATAATATAAAATTATTTTATTTGTGATTAAATCTAAAAATTAAAAGATTATTTTTAGTCTCATTCGAGAATCGGGTTAAGTAAGATCCCCCAATTCTAAATAATAAAATAAGATTTTTCCGGCCCGAAAAATATTATTTTCTGCCTCGAAGCAAATCACACAAAAAGTCCATATAAAATCACAGACAGTATTATCGGACATTAAATCAAGAAGAAAACAATTAAAAACAGCAAAAACAACAAAAAGCGATGACGTTCGGGACGTAACGGTCATTTTCCCATTTTTTCCCACAACGTAGGTAATCGTCCAAAACGTTCAAATAAAATATCCAGCAGTATTATATAGCTGTATATCTTTCAGAAAAATTAAAACAGTAGCTCAGAAAAATTTTTATTTTACCGTCTCGAAGCAAATTACGTAAAACGATCAAATAAAATTTGAGCCTGTATTATCGTAATTGTTTTCATACAGAAATCGAGAACAGTAAAATAGGGACACAACGGTCATTCACACAAAAGCATGAAAAACAGCAAACAGTACATTCAGAATATTTTCTAAAAATTGGGGCGTTACAACTCTCCCCAACAAATAAAAATTTCGTCCTCGAAATTCGATGTTCATCCAAACAAATGAGGATATTGATCCTTCATTTTATCTTCCAGCTCCCAGGTAGCCTCACCCGTCATATCATTCCATATGACTTTCACTAGCTCAATCATCTTTCCTCGAAGTTGCTTTACCTTTTCGTCCTCGATTCGACGGGTAAAGTTTCGTAAGTCGATTCTCCTTTAAGCGCACGTCATCGGTTGTATAACATGTGTCGGATCTGGTATATACTTAAAGTAGCGAGACACATGAAACACGTCATGCAAATTGGATAGAAAAGGCGGCAAAGCAATCGATATGCTACGGGACCTATACGTTGGATAATCGATATGGTCAATGAATTTAGGAGTAAGCTTCTTAGACTTAATCACTCTTCCGACACCAGTCGTAGGAGTAACTCTTAGAAATACATGCTCACCCTCCTTAAATTCAAGAGATCGTCTTCGTTTATCTACGTAACTCTTTTTGTATGCTTTGCGCCGTCCTCATCTTCTCTTGTATCATCTTGACTTTATCCGTAGTCTGTTGTACAAGTTCCGGTCCAACAGTCATACTCTTCCCATCTTGATACCAACACAACGGTGTTCGACATCGCCTTCCATACAATGCTTCATAAGGTGCCATTCCGATGCTTGCGTGAAAACTATTGTTGTAGGTGAATTCTATCAAAGATAAAAATTCATCCCAACTTCCTCGTTGTTCCAAAACACAAGCACGCAATAAATCCTCCAAAGACTATATAGTTCTCTCTGTCTGACCATCTGTCTGCGGATGATATGCTGAACTCAATCGTAACTTGGTTCCCATAGCTTCTTGCAGACTTCTCCAAAATCTTGACGTAAACCTCGGATCTCTGTCAGAAACTATACATGTAGGCACTCCATGTAATCTGACAATCTCGCTGATGTACAACTGGGTTAATCTTTCCAATGAATATTTAATATTGATTGGTAAGAAATGAGCCGATTTCGTAAGCCTATCGACTATAACCCACATCGAATCATGACCTTTCCTTGTCTTCGGCAAACCAGTAATGAAATCCATGGATATGTTATCCCATTTCCATTCTGGAATAGATAACGGTTGTAACATTCAAATCTGGTCTTTGATGTTCCACTTTCGCTTTCGATAAACCAACCAAGATTCTATCCACATAACCCGTGAACATTACGAAACATTCTCCACTACGAACAGCACCACTTGAAATTTCCCGCATTTGTACCGCTTCATTCTTACGCTCTTGTTTTTAACGGGAAGTGCCTCACAATTCAAGTTTTCTTTTCCAACAATACGTATCTCGATACTTATGACATAATTTTATTTGAGAATATCCTTTCTTGCAATTATAATATATAAAAGAACATTATAAAAGTTAGAAAGAAAAGGTAGAAAAACTATTAGAATTGTTACGGACATGTCCAACAAAGAATTTGACATTGTCGATTTTAAGAATAAGTTTTTACGAGACACCAAAGTTTCTTTGGAACAATCTATAGGATATGATTAAAAATAACCAATCCATTCATAAGATAACATCTATCTCGTGAAAGAGGTAGACAATTTAGATTAATAGAAAAGATCATTTAAGAAACTGGATAGAAATAATGGATTTGGAAATAAAAGCAGAAATAGATAAGTCAAAAGGTAACAAAGACATTAATAACTCTAATCAACTCAAATAGTCAATTAGTCCTAAAAGAACGAGTTAGACTAAAAGTACATTTCACAATTGCGATACATGAAAGGTATCATGAAGGCACAGAAATAAGAGATGATAGAATCATCCATATCAGAACCTATCCAATAGAGAAATTGATATGGTACGATGAATTTAGAAGTGAACTTTTTAAATTTGAATAATTCAAGCGATAAGTCTAACAAAGTATGGATGGTTGGAAAAATACCCAATCCATATTTTTAAATCATGTATGTTTTGAGAAAGGAGTATACAAATTGAATCAATAGAAAAGATTCAATTATTTAACAAACTTAGGATGGTTTAAGCAACTCAAGTCCTCAACCACATATTTAGCAATTGAAGTGAAAACAACCAGGTCAAAAGATAAAGATGACATAAATAACTCTAATTGACCTACACAATTATATGCCATAAAGAAATAGGTTACCCTTGGAATTATACAAGTATAGTTAAAGGATCACCTTTTGTGACACAACCTTCTTTAATCGGGTTTTCAATTTGAGGTGCTTTTGCTCCACTTGAAGAATCGATACTCCATTCTACTTGAGATGTCAAAGCACGTTCATTTTTAACGGATGACGTCGTCTTTTGATAGAATACACTTTTCAACAAGTATTTGGCATCCTATACTTGAAACATGTGACTCGTTGATTGTATCGTCCCTCGTTAGATGATCTTCCAATACTTCTAACACTTGGGTACGGATGTCGCACCGACTAAACCTGCTACCACTCGTATTTCCTCCACGAGATTGTTGTTGTTGTTGTCTTCCTAATAATCACGAATACGAGTTTTACCGAAATCACTGGCTTTATAGTTTTCCTCTTTTGGACACCACGCTTCGCTGCGCTACTCGGTCATGTTGTCTTGTTCCTTTATTTGTTCTTGGCATTGCTTTTGTAGTTGCGAGCAAACACTGCCACCATCACGTTATGCCTCCTCATGTGCACGTTTACCACGAGTCATCGTCTTTCTTCAAAGACGGATGAATCATAATACAATGGAAACCAAAGTAACCATTTCAAACAATATTGTCTCCTTTCGGAGTCCAAGCACGAGAGAATCACAGCCTGACAAACAAAAACAGACCCAACCACAACCCCAAAAGATTCAAACTTGGGCTACGATACCAACTAATGTAACACCCCTTTGAGGATGTCACACATAAAAGAAAATAAAAGAAATAGAAATAAAATCTACCCAAGTTGTGAAACATTTGTTAAATATTATTACGGGTTGTAAAATAATTCACGATAGTAGAAATATGATATAAAAAGATAATGCGGAAAATACGAAATAAAAAAAAACATCATCACTAATAATATACATATGATTAAGTTATAAACTGTACAAATAATTTACAACAAAGACTACAAATATTTAAACAAAAACAGTAAAGAAAGCAATAAAAGAGTTAATATATATACAGACATACGCTGACGCGCCCAAAAAAAAACATCATGGTTATCTAATCCTCTGATGGATCACTCTCAGCATGAAAATGATCATCAGGAGATAAATATCCCGGATGTCTCGACACACGGCGATAACGGGATCGCGCAGTCGATACGATGCTTATCTCACTAGGCTCAGGGTTTTCAGCACCCCAGTGACGCCTAATGGATAAGGGTAACTCTAAATGCAGAAAAAGTGTTGTGGTCATGACAGGCTCTCCATCAAAACGTTGACGTAGAATCACGGTCACACGTCCTGCATACGTCACAGATTCACGATCACCTCGTAGATGCCAAGCTAGCGAACTCCCATGAAATACTAGCTCTACGAACCCCAAAAACTCTGGTGCTGCCATCCCACACAATCAATCCAAAGGGTATGGATGATCGGATGGTTCTTGATCGTAAAAGTGGTCGTCGCACTTGATCTTCCTCCTCCTCGGGTACAAGATCTCAATAGGCTGATCCTCTTCCTCGAAGTCTTTACCGCGTAAAATAAATAAACAGAAAATACATATAACAAAGAGGTAAGACAACATAAAATCATCACAACATGACCAATAAGAAGACGACAAACAACATATATACAGTTCATGCATTACAAAATACTATAAATGAAAGAATAACAAATTAGAGTAAGATTTAGATATCATAACAACATATCACATCACGGATAAAACATCACGGATAAAATAAGGAAGATAAGAATAAACAGATAAGATATAATAACTAAATATAGTAACAAGTAATCAGTTAAAATAAACAAATAAAATATAGATAAACAAGAAATAGATACGATGGAAATAAATAAACATAGAGATAAATATTTGTAACACCCTTTTGAGGATGTCACACATAAAAGAAAATAAAAGAAATAGAAATAAAATCTACCCAAGTTGTGAAACATTTGTTAAATATTATTACGGGTTGTAAAATAATTCACGATGACGAAATATGATATAAAAAGATAATGCGAAAAATACAAATAAAAAAAAAAACATCATTACCGATAATATACATATGATTAAGTTATAAGTCGTACAAATAATTTACAACAAAGACTACAAATATTTAAACAAAAACAAGATAAAGAAAGCAATAAAAGAGTTAATATATATACAGACATACTGCTGACGCGCCCAAAAGAAAAACATCATGGTTATCTAATCCTCTGATGGATCACTCTCAGCCTGAAAATGATCATCAGGAGATAAATATCCCGGATGTCTCGACACACGGCGATAACGGGATCGCGCAGTCGATACGATGCTTATCTCACTAGGCTCAGGGTTTTCAGCACCCCAGTGACGCCTAATGGATAAGGGTAACTCTAAGTGCAGAAATAACGTCGTAGTCATAATGGGCTCTCCATCAAATCGCTGACGTAGAATCACGGTCACACGTCCTGCATATGTCACGAGAATCACGATCGCCTCGTAGATGCCAAGCCGAGAGAACCTCCATGAAATACTAGCTCTACGAATCCCAAAATCCCGGCGCGCCATCCCTCACAATCAATCCAGAGGATATGGATGATCGGATGGTTCTTGATCGTCAACCGATCGTCGCTTGCGACCTTCCTCCTCCTCGGGGTACAAGATCTCGAGGGCTGATCCTCTTCCTCAAAGTCTTTACCGCGTAAAATAAATAAACAGAAAATACATATAACAAAGAGGTAAGACAACATAAAATCATCACAACATGGCCAATAAGAAGACGACAATCAACATATATACTGTTCATGCAATACGAAAAGCTTTAACAATTATAATAACAGAATGAAGTAAAATTTAGATATCATAACAATATATCACACCACAGATAAAACATCACAGATAAAATAAGAAAGATAAGAATAAACAGATAAGATATAATAAAAATAACCAAATATAGAAGCAAAGTAACAGATAAAATAAACAAATAAAATACGGATAAACAGTTAAAATAGAAATAAATAGATAAGATGAAAATAAATAGACATAGAGATAAATAAACAATATGACAAAACCCTACTCCATGGAGCTAAAGAAAACACAAGTATCAGAGAGCGGAATGATTCGTAAAATCTATTAGTACCACGGCTGCCCCACCAACTATTGCGCTGTCACATGTTGCGTCTATAGCCCCACGACACAGGAATCCATCATCCAGGCGTGGTGTAGTTCACGGTCTCACGTTGTGGCACTACAGGCAAATGTACTACTAGATTTCACAAATCTCGATTAAATATAGTGTTTGTTGAGTACCATAGTGTGCTATCGGTTTACCACGGCCCAGCGGAGCTACCAACTGTCCACATGTGGGATCCCGTACACTAAAGTCTCCAAGTTCATTAGAACAATGAACCACACTACGTTTATCGCATCGACAACACGATGTGATTCGTCTCGTCAACTAATCCACCAAAAATTTGGCACACATAACAGATAAATAGAAAGCCTGTACGGGTTCTCATTTTCCCGACAGCAGATATAGTCTCAAAAGCCTGTACGGGTTCACATTTTCCCGACAGCGAAAGATCCTCAAAAATAATCTGTACGGGTTCACATTTTCCCGACAGCGAAAGATTCTCAAAAATAATCTGTACGGGTTCACATTTTCCCGACAGCATAAAATAAATATAGTAACGGTCAATCGCGTAGAAATTTTATCGCGTTTTCATAATTCCGTCGTTTTTACAAACGTTTAAAAATCGGGTAAATATATTTTTCTGTTTTTAAAATCGCATAGCATTTTTAATACGTTTTCTCAATC
This sequence comes from Ormosia emarginata, assembly GCA_029884605.1. Lineage (NCBI taxonomy): Eukaryota > Viridiplantae > Streptophyta > Magnoliopsida > Fabales > Fabaceae > Ormosia > Ormosia emarginata. The sequence continues at coordinate 11,113,652 of JAQQTP010000074.1, forward strand.
GCGTAGGATTTTAAAATCATTTTCTTATTCGAATGCCTTTAAAATTACTGTTTAAACAAACAGAAATAGTACTTAGTACATTTAAACTACGTAGAGTAATTTTTCATACCGCATACTGTCTTTTGGATATTTTTGCTATATTATTGGTTCATTTTTACTAAAAATTGACAGTATTTTGTTTAGAATATCATAATAATGGTTTCCTAAATTATCCATAAAATTTCCATTTACCTAATTTTTAACCATATCATTTAATTCTTTTTGAAATCTCTAACATGCTTCAAAACCTAAAGTGAGCTATATGTTAGAAAATTTCTCAACATTACTGTATTTCCTTCCTAATGATAAAATTATTAGTTTTAATCCTTTAAGCTTAATTCTACTCAATTTGTTTCTTCAAAACCATTATAGAAAATTTCTTCTTAACTTGTATTGTCTCTTTTTGATTGAAAAAGGTTTGGAATTAAGTTTTAGAAATCATGATTACCTATAGTGGCATGTTGGCCAAATTTCATAAAACTTTTGCATTTGATTTCTAAATTGTTTTTCACCTTCTAAATCATATCAAATATATTATATTGTTTAAGTTCATTAAATCATATTAGAAAATAGTTAGCAAGAATCAATTTAATCCTTTAGGCATGTTGGCCCAAAATACTAAGTCTTTACTATTTGATTTCTAAATGCATTTTCTTTGATCAAATCAATTTGAAACTTTCTTGATTCTCCTAGGTTAATTAAGTTACACTTTAGGAAAAATCAAGAGAACATTTTGGTCCTCTAACTTAGTCATTGCCGTGAACTAGTGAATGTGTTCTTTGGAACACTCATGCAAATTTACACATGTTATTCACATCCTATACCTTATCATACAATTCTAACACATGCATTGTATTTTCTAACACATGCAATATATTTTCTAACACATAAAACCTAAATTAAAGCTTATAGACATGCATTCAAAAGCTAATAGACATGCAAAATTATTACAATCATCAAACAAGAAAGCTACTAACAAATACCACATAAACTACTAACAAACACAAAAATTAACAAATACACACATAATTAACACATGACCACCGAATCCTTATGGATTCTACAAACATCACAAATGGCTCCATCTTCTTACCACCATCAAGAGATGATAAGAATTGTCTTCCTCTTACCTTAAATGAAGACAAATGATATGCTTTCACACCTCCTAGGGTTCGGTTTTCACCTTCAAAAATACCTAGAAATCTCAAACAAAATTTACATGTTACTAACCATGAAAAAGAAGCTAAACCATGGAGAAATCATGGCTTAGAACTTTGAAAATGAAGAGAGAAAAGAAAAGCATGAAATTTCACCTTCTAGGTAAAACTTTCAAGGTTGATTTCCAAGCCCTAAATGGAAGATTTTGAAGAAACTCCCAACTAGAAAGGTTCTTAGAATAGTGTTTAGGTTAGGAAAACTTGGTTAGAAAATTTTTTTGATGGTTGGATGGTGTAGATAGTGTCTTGGCCGAATGGTAGGGAAAATGAACAACAATGGTGGCTAGGGTTTTGAAGAGAGAGAAGAGAGAAAAGTGATGAAGATGAAGTGTTGTTTTGGCCTTCTCACTCCTAATGGCCGTAGCCTTCAAGTGGTAAGGATGTGCATGGATTTGCCTTCATCCAAGCCATTGAATACATCAAAGGCTAGGATTAAATCTTGGTGAACAAGCTTCATTTCTGTTGGTTGGTTCATGATGACTCACATGCTGAGTCACACAGCTCATTTAATTCTCTACTGAGTCAGCTAGCTGAGTCAGCTTGTTTTGAAAAGTTCTACTGCTAACGGTGATTAATTAAGCTACCGATCTAACCGTTCTGCTAATTGTGGGTCCCGCAAAATATTTAGGGTCCATCTTGTCACTAAATTATCTTGACTAATAAAATAATATTATAATAATATAAAATTATTTTATTTGTGATTAAATCCTAAAAATTAAAAGATTATTTTTAGTCTCATTCAGAATCGGGTTAAGTAAGATCCCCCAATTCTAAATAATAAAATAAGATTTTCCCCGGCCCGAAAAATATTATTTTCCTTCCTCGGAGCAAATCACACAAAAAGTCCATATAAAATCACAGACAGTATTATCGGACATTAAATCAAGAAGAAAGCAATTAAAAACAGCAAAAACAGTACGTTCGGGACGTAACGGTCATTTTTCCGTTTTTTCCCACAACATAGGTAATCGTCCAAAACGTTCAAATAAAATATCCAGCAGTATTATATAGCTGTATATCTTTCAGAAAAATTAAAACAGTAGCTCAGAAAAATTTTTATTTTACGAGTCTCGAAGCAAATTACGTAAAACGATCAAATAAAATTTGAGCCTGTATTATCGTAATTCTTTTCATACAGAAATCGAGAACAGTAAAATAGGGACACAGCGGTCATTCACACAAAAGCATGAAAAACAGAAAACAGTACATTCAGAATATTTTCTAAAAATTGGGGCGTTACAAATACCAATATGACAAAACCCTACTCCATGGAGCTAAAGAAAACACAAGTATCAGAGAGCGGAATGACTCGCAAAATCTATTAGTACCACGGCTGCCCAACCAACTATTGCGCTGTCACACGTTGCGTCTATAGCCCCACGACACAGGAATCCATCATCCAGGCGTGGTGTAGTTCACGGTCTCACGTTGTGGCACTACAAGCAAATGTACTACTAGATTTCACAAATCTCGATTAAATATAGTGCGTGTCGAGTACCATAGTGTGCTATCGGTTTACCACGGCTCAGCGGAGCTACCAACTGTCCACATGTGGGATCCCGTACACTAAAGTCTCCAAGTTCATTAGAACAATGAACCACACTACGTTTATCGCATCGACAACATGATGTGATTCGTCTCGTCAACCAATCCATCATCCAGGCGTGGTGTAGTTCACGGTCTCACGTTGTGGCACTACAGGCAAATGTACTACTAGATTTCACAAATCTCGATTAAATATAGTGCGTGTCGAGTACCATAGTGTGCTATCGGTTTACCACGGCCCACGGAGCTACCAAGCTTGTCCACATGTGGGATCCCGTACACTAAAGTCTCCAAGTTCATTAGAACAATGAACCACACTACGTTTATCGCATCGACAACACGATGTGATTCGTCTCGTCAACCAATCCACCAAAAACTTGGCACACATAAATAGAAAGCCGTACGGGTTCACATTTTCCTGACGGCAGATAAACTCTCAAAAGCACATGACGGGTTCACATTTTCCCGACAATGAAAAATCCTCAAAATAATCATGCGGGTTCACATTTTCCCGACAAATGAAAGATTCTCAAAAATAATGCATGACGGGTTCACATTTTCCCGACAGCGAAAGATCCTTAAAAATAATCTGTACGGGTTCATATTTTCCCGACAGCATAAAATAAATATAGTAACGGTCAATCACGTAGAAATTTTATCGCGTTTTCATAATTCCGTCGTTTTTACAAACGTTTAAAAATCGGGTAAAGATATTTTTCTGTTTTTAAAATCGTGTAGCATTTTTAATACGTTTTCTCAATCGCGTAGGATTTTCAAATCATTTTCTTATTCGAATGCCTTTAAAATTACTGTTTAAACAAATTGAAATAGTACCTAGTACATTTAAACTACGTAGAATAATTTTTCATACCGCATACTGTCTTTTGGATATTTTTGCTATCTTATTGGTTCATTTTTACTAAAAATTGACAGTATTTTGTTTAAAAATCATAATAATGGTTTACTAAATTTTTTCATAAAATTTCCATTTACCTAATTTTTTTAACCATATCATTTAATTCTCTTTGAAATCTCTAACATGCTTCAAAACCTAAAGTGAGCTATATGTTAGAAAATTTCTCAAAATTACTGTATTTTACTTCCTAATGATAAAATTATTAGTTTTAATCCTTTAAGCTTAATTCTACTCAATTTGTTTCTTCAAAAACCATTATAGAAAATTTCTTCTTAACTTGTATTGTCTCTTTTTGATTGAAAAAGGTTTGGAATCAAGTTTTAGAAATCATGATTACCTATAGTGGCATGTTGGCCAAATTTCGTAAAACCCTTTCATTTGATTTCTAAAATGTCTTTCACCTTTCAAATCATATCAAATGTATTATATTGTCTAAGTTCATTAAATCATATTAGAAAATAGTTAGCAAGAATCAATTTAATCCTTTAGGCATGTTGGCCCAAATTACTAAGTCTTTACCATTTGATTTCTAAATTCATTTTCTTTGATCAAATCAATTTGAAACCTTCTTAATTCTCCTAGGTTAATTAAGTTACACTTTAGAAAAATTAAGAGAACATTTTGGTCCTCACAATTTGTCATTGCCGTGAGCTTGTGGATTGTGCTCTTTGGAACACTCATGCAATTTTTGAACATGTTATTCCCATCCTATACATTATCATACAATTCTAACACATGCATTGTATTTTCTAACACATGCAATATATTTTCTAACACCTAAACCTAAATTAAAGCTTATAGACATGCAATCAAAAGCTAATAGACATGCAAAAATTATTACAACCACCAAACAAATAAGCTACTAACAAATACCACATAAACTACTAGCAAACATAAAAGTTAACACATACACACCAAACAAAGACAACACCACCGAATCCTTATGGATTCTTCAAACATTACAAGTCATTCCATCTTCTTACCACCACCAAGGGATGATAAGAATTGTCTTCCTCTTACCTTAAATGAAGACAAATGATATGCTTTCACACCTCCTAGGGTTCGGTTTTCACCTTCAAAAATACCTAGAAATCTCAAACAAAATTTACATGTTACTAACCATGAAAAAGAAGCTAAACCATGGAGAAATCATGGCTTAGAACTTTGAAAAAGAAGAGAGAAAGGAAAAACATGATATTTCACCTTCTAGGTAAAATTTTCAAGGTTGGTTTCCAAGCCCTAAATGGAAGATTTTGAAGAAACTCCCAACTAGAAAGGTTCTTAGAATAGTGTTTAGTTTAAGAAAACTTGGTTAGAAAAATTTTTGGATGGTTGGATGGTGTAGTTTATGACTTGGCCGAATGGTAGGAGAAAAGAACAACAATGGTGGCTAGGGTTTTTGGAAGAGAGAGAAGAGAGAAAAGTGATGAAGATGAAGTGTTATTTTGGTCATCCAAGACCACATGGCCGTAGCCTTCATGGCTGGTCAAAGGGGCCATTGGTTGGCTTCATCCAAGCCCTTGGATGCATTCAAAGGTTAGGATTAAATCTTGATGAACAAGCTTGATTTCTATTGGTTGCTTATGGATGACTCACAAGCCTAGTCACTCATTTCATTTAATTTCTCATTGAGTCAATAGCCGAGTCACCATTTCGAAAGTTCTATCGCTAACGGTGATTAATTAAGCTACCGATCTAACTGTTTACGCTAATTGTGGGTCCCATAAAATATTTAGGGTCCACATTTCACTAAATTATCTTGACTAATAAAATAATATTATAATAATATAAATTATTTTATTTGTGATTAAATCCTAAAAATTAAAAGATTATTTTTGTTCATTCGAATTGGGTTAAGTAAGATCCCCCAATTCTAAATAATAAAATAAGATTTTCCTACCTAGGAAAATATTATTTTCTGCCTGAGCAAATCACCCAAAAAGTCCATATAAAATCACAGACAAGTATTATCGGACATTAAATCAAGAAGAAAACAATTAAAAACAAAGAAAAAAAGAAAAACAAGACGTTCGGGACGTAACGGTCATTTTCTCGCTTTTTCCCACAACGTAGGTAATCGTCCAAAACGTTCAAATAAAATATCCAAAGAAGATATTATATAGCTGTATATCTTTCAGAAAAACTAAAACAAAGAGCTCGAGAAAAAAATTTTATTTTACCGTCTCAAGCAAATTACGTAAAACGATCAAATAAAATTTGAGCCTCAGTATTATCGTAATTATTTTTATACGTAAATCGAGAAACAAGATAAAATAGGGACACAACGGTCATTCACACAAAAGTATGAAAAACAGCAAACAGTACATTCAGAATATTTTCTAAAAATTGGGGCGTTACACCAATCATTACCTAATAATATAGTTCAAGTCAAATAGATTTTTGTTTGTTTTATGCACTACCCTAATCGTTAGTCAAGTTGTTTAATTTGTTAGGAAAAAAAAAAAAGAACAAAATTGTTTGGCTCCATTTCCATAGATATTCCATTCTAATCTACATGCAAGGGCCCACTGATTTCTCTTTCAAGTTATCATAATCTTTTTTAATCGCAAATATTAAAGTAGTCAACTTGCGTGTTTATTAGGGCAAATTTTGCATTACATTAATAATATTTCTACCGTAAATTATTCAAAAGCAGTAGAGAATGCCACTGAGTTCTTCAACCCAAACTTTATCTATTCTCATCAGATTAATGACATAGTAGGCTTTGTTTGGATTAATTGTAAAGGATAGAAAGGAGTGAAATGGATGTAGTGCAAAAATTTTACCGTAAATTATTCAAAAATAGTAGAGAATGCCACTGAGTTCTTCCACCCGAACTTTCTCCAAACTTTATTTATTCATCATTAGATTGGTGACTTACTAGGCTTTGTTTAGATTAATCGTAAAGGATGGAAAGGAAATGAATGAAATAAAATGATAAAAAATATTATTATTTAGATGTTTAATAAGAAGATGAAAAGGAATGGAATTAGGAGAACTCTATTCCACTCCATTTAAGTTCACATTTAGATTTTTTTCCTTCCAAATTAGGGATAAGGAATAATGAAACACCTTATAAAATTACGTTTTTGTTATTAATCCTAAGACCTAGTTTGTTTGAGAAAAATAAAATATGTGAGTAATAAACTTATAATTATTGCCATTTATTTATTTATTGTAAAATATTGTCATTCAATTTACTTTTACTAAAAATTCCAAATAAGGGAATGGATATGTTTTTCTATTCTATCACTAAATATCCAAAACAATGATAAAACTTTATTTTATTTTATCCTATTCTATTTTATTGTACATATCATTTCATTAAACTGACCATAAAATATCCAAACACAAATGACCTACATAAATTAAGAGGAATTACTAATACATGTTAATTCAACTGATTGAGATTAGATTTTGCACTCTCATGCGCATGGGTCAACTTATATAGCTACTTTGGAATGACACAAACTTGTCTGTTTCTAAACTTATTTTAACCAAAAGAAGAAAAAAATTAACTAGAACTTTCTAAGTGGATCTCGTTGGACAGATTTCATTATTTTACTATTTTCTTCTAAAAAATAGAATAGTATTTGCCTTTCTTTTCTTTCTTGCTTTCCCTTCTGCTGCCTGTTCCACTCACTTCTGTTCTTCCACTGTGCAATGAACATATAATATTAAACTTGTACACGAGTTTCGGAAACTGATCATCTTAGCCCTAAAAAATTTTTGGTGGTATGAAATATTAATAAAAAATAGAATTCAATAAGTTTAGGCCTTTAGATGAGGAACCACGGTGAATGCTATGATGCATCATCACATGCACTAAGATTTTTACTTATCATGATCGGTTATCTGATTTTTTTTTTTTTAGTTTTAAGTTTTTTTATTTGACACATTCATCTTCTCAACCACTCACCCCCCACCCTCCTGTCCACCACCTCCTCCCTTGCCTTTTCCACCACCTCCGCCTCTTCCACCACTGCTATCCACCACCCACGAGTCATTGCAATTCCAAAGCATGGGCAGAAGACAAGGTGAGTTTGGCTTTGGATTTGAACAGTTCTGGATCGTTGGTAGCAGTGGACGGTGGCAAGGGTTGGTGTCCCGTTCATGGAGTGGCTGGGCGTGGTGGCGGAGAGGGGTCGTCGGCGTTGGTGGTGCGGTGGCTATGGCAGCTAATGATTTATTGTTTAGACTCTAGAAAGTTGTCTTTCTTTCATCTCAATCATTAATTTTTTTTATTAATAAATCAAGAGTTTAAAATTAATGATACTTGAAACACCACAAAGTCTAATTGTGCATAATAGAGGGAGTCGAGGAACTGCATCGTGTGCAATTCTTTTCCCAACTGGAGAAGATCTGCATCCCAAGAGTTTCATCTTAAAGTTTTAGTTTTGGACCTGGACCTAGGAAATTGAAGTCTAAAAACTGATTCATCTTAATGCCGTGTCACAAGGTTCTCTTTCTCTGTTGGAAATCCAAAATATGACTTTGTTTCAAGCCGATAAGTTAAAATAAGAAGCAGCGCAATAAAATAAACCAAGGGGTTTTAATGGTACAACTGTATTGTACGAGAGTACCTTGACTGTTAGGGCAGTTTGCGTTGGAGACCAAACCTGCTAGAACCTATCACTAACTTTTTGTTCTTTTTTGGTTACAACCTGTCACTGACTTTAATCTAGCAAAATGTGTTTAATAATTGATAATTTACTTGTAGGATCTCAATCCTAATCACCGTGATTTAAATAAACCAATCCCATATGGATTTAAACTCCAAAACAAGGAAGGGTGAGGGACAAATAATGTTCAGAATTACAGTAATCACTCACATGTGAAACCTGGGAGACACAACTTGAACTTTAACTCATCCTAACCTGGAAAACTTCTTCTCTAGGATTTCTCATGCAAGTGACACAGAAAACTCAAGTGCTGATTATAATATTCTTCATTTAGAAAACAAATGACTTTTTATTATTGGGAAACGAGACTAACCAAGGTCTCAGTCTTCTCTATAAATTGGAAGCATGCAACCCCATTTAGCCAGAGACTGACAAACTAACCCAAACCCCAGAAAGAGAGAGGCACCTTGATGGATCCAAAGAAATCTTACAAGATCAGGGAAAATGTTAGACTTCAATAGATCCTTAAGAAATGGAGAAGGCAAGCCAACTTTTCAAAAACCAGCAGCAGTAACAGCAACAACAGCAGCACAGAAGTAAAAGCATGAAGTTTCTGAAAAGAAGACTTTCTTTATCTGAACGTGAGGGAGGATCAAGCAATGTTGTTCCCAAAGGCTACCTAGCTGTTTGTGTTGGCCAAGAGATTAAGAGGTTCATTATACCAACTGAGTATTTGAGTCCTCAGGCCTTTCAGATACTACTGAGAGAAGCAGAAGAAGAATTTCAACAGACTGGTGTTCTGAGGATTGCTTGTGAAGTATCTGTTTTTGAGAGTATCTTGAAGATGGTGGAGGGAAAGAAGGACAAGTTTTCCCCTCAGGAATGTATACTTAGCGTCGAAGAGATGATGGGATACTGCTCCTCAGAAAACCAACTTGCTTATTCTCATCATCCTCAAAGTCCATTGTGCAGATAGTATAGGATTTTGCAATTTTTTATCTTTTTTATTTGTCTTCTTTTGCTCCTTGTGGAGACCAATCCAATGTATGAGAGTGAGAGTGAGGAAGAGTGAGGTCAATTAGACGTACGAGAACCCGTTTGGGAATTATGAAGCAAAGAGTATGGCTTTCATTGTCCAAATCTGTTACTCTAGAGCTTAATTGTTTGGCAGTTTTATTGTCTGAACTATTATTCTATAGCTGAAAATTTTGGCACTCTGCAGTTTATTCATAACATCCCACTATCAAGAAGAATTCACATTACCAAGCAAAGCCTCATATTTTTCCATCCAGTAGGAAACTATTGATCTTGCAGTAGAAGCCCTTCCCTTCTAAGTGACTCAACTATCAATTAAAGGACACAAGTACTAAATTATGAAAAAAGTATTTAACTGAAAAGCATCAATTGGAACCTGAGAGATGAAGGTCAAAAACCAAAGAGCAGAGTGTAGTTCCAATTTTCAAAACAGAAATTAATAATAGATATTTTTCCTTATATACACATGTTCTATAAAGTATTGGAAATGTTTTATCTAGACCTAAAAAGCCACACTTGGACCTGGTTACTAATGAATTAATTATTAGTTAATAACATTTATCATATATTTAACAGGCTAACAACGTATTTGTTTAACAATAAACGATAAACGTTAACCATATGATGGACGTTGGTAATCAACAATTAAATTATCAGTAACTAGGTGTAACTCAAGTAAGGTGTAACCCAAGTATGGATTTTCAGGTGTGTAAATAACATAACTGAGTAAAGTAAATAATACATGTTCCAAATATTGAAGAGTGACACTGTTCAATGGACAGGCTCTTGAAAACATCCTACATTTAGTTCAAGGCTTCAGCTAGGAACCAACTTTGCCTAATATTAATAAGAAATTTGACAAACCGAAGAAGGCCTGCCCAAAGCACTTTCAACTTCTTGTACTTGAAAAGGTAACTCTAAGTCAAAGGTGTATCTGATCAGCTTAGCCTCCTTGTAGAAGATGCTTATTTCTTGGTGTAAAGGTGAATTTCCACTGGCCCTATTATCGTCTAAATGTAAAATATGAGAATAATAATCAATCATTTATGTGAAGTTAAATCTTCGAGATCTCAGAACACCTGTGAGATCTACAAAGTGACAACTGGTTAGTACCATGCGGATAATCTATGGAATTGTCCTATCTTAATTAGAAGTCATCATGTCAGTGTTTCCCTATGGTTATTGAATGCTCTCAATTCAAAAGCCCTTGTCTTGTAAAATCGTTGAGATTACAAGTTGCAATGTCCTGCACAGTAGACAAACACATGTTTCAATGATCTTAGCAATATTAAATCACTGTCACTTGCCTTCAAGTCATGTTCGTCCATAATTTCTAGATGCCATATTCTCAAGCTTCTATTATGCAGCTCACATGCGAGCATTCATTTCAGGAGCTAAGCTAAATACCCATGTCGACAGTGAAGCTTGAGAAATCAAACCCTCGTTATCCGTGTTTATATCACATATATAAACTTAAACTAAAAGCCACTGCTAGAAAATATGGAATCTTCTATTAAGTTCCAAGAAAACTCCATTAGTTAACCGTATATAATGTAGCAGAAGCCCAAATAATCAATGGCATAATTAATATGTATTCTACAACCACCAATTTAGCAGCAAAATCGTATTTAAATTTTTCTTTTCTTGAAGGGTTACTGGCATTTGAGCTTCTCAAGAAACCGTAACTGCATGCAAATCTATTAGATTATGCCTTGTGTTGGGCTTGGGCTAAGCCTATTTGAGGAGGGTTTTAAATTGGTGTCTTCTTCTCCGTGCTTATGTGCTGTGTCGAAACAAGATTTGAAAGAAAAAGAGTAAACTAGAGAGTGCAAAGCGCAAAGTGAGAAATTGAAAAAAAAAAATTGATAGCCACTATTTGAGGTGTTGTGTGAGGTGGAGAAAATTTGTGAGTGTTGACATTTTTTGTTTGAATGCTTGGTTTAAGAGAAAATATCACCTTTGTGAGATTTGATGTATTGGGGTTGAGTTTGTGACAGATATTTCAATATTGGTGATTGTAATTGTTATTTGAATTTAGTGAATTGATTTGTGAAGTCGTGGACGTAGACAGTGAAGGTCGAACCGCGTTAAATTTCTTGTGTTAATGTGCTTGTCTATTTGCTTGGTTTTCTTGTGGGTGAGGGATTTTTTTACAACAATTAGTATCAGAGCGATTTCCGATCCCGCTTTTGGTGTGTTTGTCTTTTTTATGGCAAAGATGTAAGGTTTAGGAAGTAGTAAATTTGAAGTGGATCTCTTTGATGGTAAAAGAAATTTTAGCTTATGGCAGAGTATTGTGAAGGATATTTTAGTGTAACAGAGACTGATTAAAGCTCTGAATGAAAAGTAAAAGGAGCTTAAGAAAATGACAGATGAAGAATGAGAAAAGCTGGAGATGAAGGCAGTTAGTACAATTTAGCTATATTTGGCACCTGAGGTAAAATACAATGCTCTGAATGAAACTTCTATTGTTGATTTATGGAAGAAATTAGAGAATATGTATATGTCTAAGTCTCTCACACTACAAGAAAAATCAAGATTTGCGAAGGATAAATTCGCCACAAAATTGTTAATTTGCGGCGAATTTGTGGCGAATTTGTGACCACCGCAAAAATGGTCGATGCAATATAGTTTGTGGCAAATTTTAATTTCCACTGCAAATCTGCCGCAAAACTATCCGGGAACATGCCGGAATCGTTGTCGGAAATGGGCTAATTTGTGACGGATTTTTCCACAACAAATTAGCGACGGATTTTGCGGTGGATTTTTTCACCTCAATCTGCGGCAAATTTTTTTGCTACAATTTGCAGTGGATTTTTCAGCGGAAAATTTGCAACGGATGTTTCTGCCACAATTATGGTGAATTTTTCCGCCACAAAACTCTACGCAAATTTGCGACTAGTATTTTAGCCGCAAAATTAGCCTCAAAATTTTTTGAATTTAAATTTTTTTTTGAAATTAAATATTCAAAATCCACAATATTATTGCCAATACATACAGCACTCAGACATCAATTTCAACCTGTCAATGCATTTAACCAATCCATAAAACAAACATAACAAATCACATACAACATAACTCATTGCTCAAATACAAAGTTTAAATAACAAACATAACAAAGTTTGTTCAAATACAAAGTTTAATAATCCTCATTATCATTGTCATCTTCATCATGATCATCTTCACTATTCTGATTATCTTCTTCTGTTAGTTGCAGTTGCTGGCTTGGTTGAGTGTCAGCGGCTTGTACATTTGATTTCAGCTCATTAATCATTTGGTTCTATTGACGCTGGTATTGTTCAAATCACATTTTCCACTCTGTCTCACGTCGTTGGTCACGTTGTTGGCTTTGCTGCTCCATTTGCCGTTGAATCTCCTAAACTTGATCCAACATCTCCTACTGTAACTGCTCCTTAACCTGATTAATATATGTAAACATAAATTCATTAATTCATTCCACGAATAATGAATTAACCAAAAATACGAAAAATAAAAAGATTGACTACATCCATCAAAATACAAAAATCAATTAATAAAAAATATTGTAGTTATTACTTAACCTGATTAATAACGTATTCAGGAACTTGACTCAATCCAAGCCTTGAGGAGAATAAATCTCCATGGTCATAAATAGATGCTTGAGAACCAAGGCCATAAACACAACCCATCTTAGGACCGCCAACAGTTTTAATCCAAAGCTCTCAACTGGTCATTTGTGTACCAGATGCCCCTTCTTCATTTGAGCAATGAGAAGATTGTTTAGATTCTTTTGCTTTGAATTCCTCCTAAAGATGGAAATAAAAAACCTCTTATGGTTGTTGTTATAACATGATTGTAGTATTAAATTTTATAATTTCAAAAGAAATATTAATATATAAATCCTTAGCTTTTGTAGAAACCCATGCAGTATGGTCTTCTTTCCTCAAATGTACGTGACGAAATGTCTCATCAACTGTGGGCTCTCTACCCCAAGCCATAGCCTGTAATAATAAGAAAATAAGTTAATAACAAAATAATAAAACATATTACTAAACAACTAATGATAATAGTTACTAATTTCTGAGCATGGGTGCCTATAGAAATGCAACCACCAGTGTGCAAGCATCCACTAGTGTCAGAAGCACGATTCATCTTTGCTTGTTGACATTTCTCCTTATACACTCTACTAGCCTAGTGCCTGCATAAGTCTTCCCATATGCCTTCTCCAATCCAAAAAGGTCTTTCATTTAAGTTATGTGCCTGCCCCAGCAAACCTGATAGTCTCTTTGAATTACGACTATTATATGTCTTCCTCATATGGTAATGATGTTGAGGCATCCACCAAACATAACCCTTCAAAAAAATTATGTAAATAATGTTAAAGTTTAAAAAAAATTGCACTATTACAAGATAAACAAACATAATTAAACAAATAAAAATTGATACATACTTGAAACTCTTGAAACCATATTTCTCTAGTATCATTGGTTATTTCTCCCCAAGATGTCCAAGGTTGATTATACCTAGATCGTATAATCTTTGTTATGGCATCAGCAGTAGGTTTAGATGGCAGAAATCTATGATACAACTTAAAAAAAGAAATGTAAATGTTCTCAACAAAAAATTTGAATGTGCATTAACTATAAATGAATAACAAATCGTTGTCCACATACCCAAAATCACCATCTGGCTCAACAAACGTCTTGTTGCTTTGATTTGTTGCTTCCACATTAGAATCACGGGTAGCCGACGACTCACAGGTACCCGGCGACTCACGAGTACTCGGTGACGGGCAAATAGTAGGTGACCCAGAATTGTATGTTGTACCATGTGGTGTATGGGAAGTTGGTGATGGACGCTGAGATCCAGGTTTGGGTATCTTAATGTACTCAGCAGATGGTGACTGATGCAAACCTGTAGTAGGTGATATTGTAACACGAGGTGGAGATGATCCTGACGATTGCCCCCTAGGTGGCCTCCCTAAATTGATTCGAAGATATTGAAGTTGTTGCTTCTCTTTCTTCTTCCCTTACCCCTTATCTCCCCGTGACGATGACATCTACACAAATAATAAAAATATAATGTAAATATAATTCCAAACACGACACAATAATGTATAACTAGTAACTACAACATCTTAATATAATTCTATACTCACAGTTATGAGGAAACATTGTCCTCATCACTATTTGTTTCATATTCATTATTGGAGGAAGATGTTTCATCATCATCGTCATTAAAACTTTCTTCTTCTTCATCATTTTCAGCCTATCTACTAGAACCAACATCTTGAAATACATTACAAACCTCATTAGTGTCTTGCAAGTGATCTATGAGATCCACATCAACAATTAGATCCACATGAGTCATATCTTCATCTTGGAATACAATTTCTTGGGCACTTTTAATTTCAACTCGACCTCTTGCCTTGGTCTTAATTACCACCCACCATTGGACCTTATTCCTTTTCTTTCCAGGATAAGGAATGTAATACACTTGTCTCGCAGAGGAAGCAAGGATAAAAGGATTAAACCTCTCATATCGTCTAGTGTGTCGAACCTCGACAATCTTATATTCTTTGTGAACTCTTGTACCTCTATTAATCGTAGGATCAAACCATTCACATTTAAAAAGAACAACTTTTTTTTTGGTTCCCCAAGATATTCTAACTCAACCACATCTTTTAGTATTCCATAATAATCATTTTCATCTTCACCATTAGTTGAGCCTTTAACACACACGCCACTATTGATTGTTTTCTTCCCATCTGACTAAGCATCTGTGTGAAATTTATATCCATTGACAAAATACATTGGCAAAGATGTCACACATCTACTAGGCCCCATGCCAATCATTCAAGTAAGAATTATTTACCATATTTTATGCATTGTGAACCTAGAAAAAAATATAGTTAATGTTAATGATCTAAATCATATATAATGATTGGGAAAGCGAATTTAGTAATGTTTAAATACTTATGTAACACCCATCGTAGGTTGTCACATTTATGTTACTTAATTAGCAAATTACCCCCAAGTTATAAAATGCAACGTTGTAATAAAATATGAGTTGTAAATTTTTTTTCTTTCTTCTTTGATAACTATAAAATAAACTTTGCGGAAAATAAAATATTATACATCATCACACATAATTTACATCATCGTACATTACAAACATACTGTCAAGATTATTTATATACAGACCATTTCTCAAAAACTAGATAACACACTTAAATATATACAGACATAGTTTGTAATAGAGTTTAGACTCGCCCAAGTCTAACTAAGCTGCAGAACCCTCAGTTGGGTCCTTCTCAGACTCCTCAGCAGGTAGGAATCCAATTTGACGCGTAGCCCTATGGATAGGTGTCTAGGCTGACGACACAATACTAATTTCCATTGGGACATAGTTTCTAGTATCCCAATGCCACCTAATAGACAGTAGAAATTCCACATGCACAAAAATAATTACAGAGAAAAATAGATCCCCATGAAATATCTTGCTAAAGTTTACTGTCAAGTGTCCCTCATAAATTAGTCCCCTCTCATTGGGACTAGTCCTCCATGCTCCAGCTCCACTGTGGAACTGTAATCTCACGTAACCAAAGAAACTTGACCGGGATGCCATCCGATCAAAACTCAGCTTCCTCTAGAGCTTGCTCTTTTTCACTCACTTGTTCAACCCTTTGCTCAGTGTCTTTACAAATATATTTACAGTATCAAATAAAAATACAAAGAGGTGAGATCACCTACGCTAATACCAATATGGTAGCATAGAGATAATACATACAACATACCATATAGATATATCATACTATAATAACAATTATGACATCATCATAATGTATTAAATAATAGATACAATAAATAACATTTACCATCATGCCATTAACAGTATTATCATCATCATCATCCAAGTATTTTCTCAATAGAACAATTGTCATAGCTAATATTCTTCAATTAATATATCACATAGATATAAATGCTCAGTTTCATGCATGCGCACATAGACTCAATGTCCTACTCCATGGAGCTAATACTCAGTGCGGAGAAGTTGATCTGAAAGATCTGTCTGTACCAAAATGCCTCAGACCCAGTGCTACAATTCTCATTTATATTTACACATCTAGCATATACACGACAGTCTTTATGAGATCTCGATTAAGAATAGTGTCTTAGTCAGGATCATCGGTGCGTTGCATCAGTCTAACTTACGGGAAGAAGAGCTACCAACCACCCATGTAAGTAACCCGCACTCCGATGCCCCCAAGGTCAACAAGTGACTTACACTACGCATATCGTACTCACTCAAGAGGTGTATGTCTCTCCTAGGCAAATAGCCTCATACAGTCCCTCAGACCTTTCCAATATAGGTTCAATGCACCAATGCCAATCATAGGCAAAATTCATATATGGTGTTCATACACCAGTTCATGCATATAAAATGCTCTAATGCCAATCATAGGCAAAATTTATCATTTTCTCATACAGTGTTCATCCACTGGTTCAACAATAATTTTACTGTATATTTAATCGTGAAAATCATTTTATTGCGTTTTCATAGTCGCGCATCACTTTTGTTGCGTTTTCACAATTTAGTAACATTTCTGTTACGTTTTCAAATCACATAGATTTTTCAACGTTTTCATCAATTACGTAAAAATATTCCACCATTTTTAAATCACGTAGTGATTTTTCAACAATATTTCAATCACGTAAAAATATTTAAACGCTTTCCAAATTGCGTAGAAATATTTCAACATTTTTCAAATCGCGTGAAAATATTTAAACGTTTTTCTAATCGCGTAGCTTAAAAATTACGTTTTTAAGTTACGTAAATCATTTTTCACTATTCTTCAACTTCGTCAAATATCTCTCAGCTGTTAAAAATTTCTTTTCAACATTTTTCAAAATAATATGACTTCTCACATTATTTTACACATTTCTTACTCAAGAAAATACTAATTTATTCCATAAAATCATCATTTCATTGAATTAAATCAATGTTTTTAACTTTAAAATTTACTAACGCTCTCCAAAACCTAAAGGATGAGTTACACGTTAGAAAATCCCAAGTTACCAACATATTCTTTATAATTCCAAATCAATTCTAAAAATCAATCCTCTTTAAAATAAATTGAGGTTCAAACACTTTCAACCTCTCTTTTCCATTCACGTATGAAAATTCCAATTCTCAAGTGTTAAAACACTCTAATTCCCCTTCCAAAATCTTTGTATTAAATCAAGTTATATTTTCACTTTGAAAATCACTTTGTTCATAAAAATCAAGACATTACAAGCCTTCAAAATCGTGGACATGACCATTGAAATCATTCTTGTATTTTTCCTTCTAAATCAACTAACTTCCATTTTTGTTTTTACACAAAATAAATAAATTAATAAAAATACTTCTCCAAAACCGTGTACATTGTTTCTTGAAAATCAACCCCTTTGTTTATTTTCCTAACTTCTCTAATCATTCAATTTTATCATTCATGAAAATATAAATTTGTGAACACCTAATTAGAGGTGTCTTGGCCGAAATTCACCTTAGTTTAGTGACCAAAAATTAATTCCCTTGTTCTTGAAAAATTTCAACATGAACCTTAATTTTGAGAGCTCAAAACCGTAGCCTCCCCTTTGGCCTTTGGAGCCAAAATTGCTTGTTTCAACATACATCCACCATAATATATTCAACATATTTTCATCATGCATATTATAAGCATACCATATAAGCAATAAAATCATGCAAAATCATGCAAATCATATTAGACATAGACAAATAATCAAAGCACATAAACACACACATATTATTACATAATCATGGATATGAATCCTCACATGGATTCACCATCCATCAAATATAAAACTATCTCTCACCACCATACTTGGTTGGTGAGATGGATCTCCCTCTTACCTCTTGAAGAACCACAAAAAGTTCCTTGCTTTGTATTTTGAATAAGATCTCCACCAACAAAAGTCTCTTGAACACAAAACAAACACAAAGAAATTAGTATATTAAGCTTGAATAAGAGGAGCCATGGATCAAACATGGTTTAGAACATGAAAAAGAAGAGAAAAAATGAAGTTTTCCATAACTTCACCTTAAGAACCCTAGAACTTGCTCTTGGAAAAACTCCTTGAAGATGAAAGATTTAGGACTTGGTGTAAACTACAAAGTGTCTTAGAATTAGGTGTAGATTCAAGAAATATGGTTGTTTGAAATTAAAGAGTGGTAGAAGGGTGTTGTAGAGTGCTTGGCTGTGAGCTATGTTTTGGAGAGAAATGAAGAGAATTTTTGTTAAGCTTTGCTTTAGGAAAGATGAAGAATGATCAATAATGACCAAAGGTGATCAATTATGGTCTTCCAATGTTACTTTAGCTCCTAAATGCAGCACCAAAACCATCCCCCCTCCTCCATGCACTCTTCAAAATGCAACAAGTCTCCTAGCCATCATTTTAGGCAATCTTGACCATTGATTAGATCAATGGTTAGGATTAATATAGGTTTTAGGTTTAGGCTTTAGACAGAAGACTTAATTTAGGCCATTGGATCTTTTCTACTTGATATCCTAGCCATTAGATGTGTCTCCAAAATAAAGGGTCAAGATTACTCCTTCAAACTTTACATCCAAGGGCTATAAATGGTCCTAGCCACTTTATAAGACTAAATCTCAACCGCTGATTAAATCAAGATCAAGTCTCCACTGTTGATTACATCAATGGTAGATATCCAAGCCACTAATGTTAACTTCGCAGTACAATATTTATTTTTGTATCTGTTATTGCCATTCGAATAATTTTTATTGTATTTTTA
Source organism: Ormosia emarginata (assembly GCA_029884605.1). NCBI lineage: Eukaryota > Viridiplantae > Streptophyta > Magnoliopsida > Fabales > Fabaceae > Ormosia > Ormosia emarginata. The sequence continues at coordinate 11,132,821 of JAQQTP010000074.1, forward strand.
TCACCCGATAATTAAATACAGTGCAAAACACAGTAAAAGAAAATTTTAAAAACTGTTTCTGGATTCAGGTTTAGTAAAATCCCCCATCTTCATCTCAACAGTATGAATTTTTCTGATTATAGAAATTTTTTTACTTTTTTGGACCCATGCGGGGCCCACATACGACCTCCCTGGGCCCACAGATGGCCCACGGATAACGCTAAAATAAACAGAGTAATATACAAATTTTATAATCACACACAAAATCACAAAAATTAGAAAATGCACAAATATCAAATCAAATTACGTAAAATACTTAAGACTTGACAGTAATAATTAAATTACGTAAAATTTTTCCCGGCCCGGAAATTATTATTTTCCTGACACGGAGTAAATCACACACAACGATCAAAAGCAGTTACGGAATAATAGTACACAGAAATTACTAAATAATAGAATTCTGTTAACTGTCAAAATTACTGTCTTATATTTAGGAAGTTTGGGGTGTTACAACTTACATAACATCAGAATCACTCTATAAAATCTGCATTAATTCTTTCATTTGAATGTTCCTCAGAAATGTTGAAATATTGTAAAAAAATACTGAAAAATTAAAAGTTTATGACTTGGTTGTTAGTGAGCAATATATATGTCAGAATTTAAATTAAATTAATAGTACTACTTACTTGAGGTATGGTTCAACTTCATCACAATTTAGCAAGATGTGCAATGTCGCAGATTTCATCTCAGCATCATTTAGCCACTGTTTTTTTTTTATGTTCCATAACCTCAGCCGGGTTGATTAAAAATTGACAAAGTTGATTCCATTGACATATTTTCATCTGTATCATCATTTTGTCCAACTCTAGTTCTCATTGACTTAACATGAGACTCAAAGTAAAATAAACAGAAATAAGATATCTCTTGAATTAAATAAGCTTCACAAATAGAACCTTCAACCTGAGCTTTGTTCTTGACTATTTTCTTTATCTTGTTTAAGTACCTCTCGAATGGATACATCCATTTGTACTGAACTACCCCCCCACTCTTGCTTCATAAGGTAAATGGACTGGTAAATGTTCCATGGAATCAAAGAAACTTGGTAGAAATATCCTTTCCAATTTACACAAAATCACCGGAATGTTCTATTCCATTTGGAGCATGTCTTTTTCCGTCAAAGTCGTTGAGCACAAGTCTTTGAAAAATTGACTCAATTCAGTCAATGACTTCCAAATTTGATCTAGCAACAAAGAAAAAGCAACTGGAAGCAAACTCTCTATAAACAGGTGACAATCATGACTCTTCATCCCAAACAGTTATAATTGATTCATGTCCACACATCTGGCCAAGTTTGACGCATAACCATCTGGCATTTTTAAATGCTGCACCCATTCACAAACCATTTTCTTTTGCTCCTTTGTAGAAGTATAATTAGCCTTTGGTTTCATGATCTTACCATTTGACAAATCAATAAACTCCAATTTTGGTCGTTGACAATATTCTTTTAAGTTCATTCTTGCCTTCACATTATCCTTTGTTTTGCCCTTAACATCCATGACAATGTTGAATATGTTATCAAAGACATTTTTCTCAATATGCATGACATCTAAATTATGCCTAATTAAATTGTCCTTCCAGTATGGTAACTCCCAAAATATGCTCTGCTTAGTCCAATTATGATAAACATCATACCCATGGTGTTTGCACGACTGCATTTCAGTTATTTTACTAAAGGCACTAACAATCTCACTTAATTCATGTCCAGATAATCTTGGTGGAGGCAAATCAGTCACCACAATTTTTTCTTAAATGTATTTTTATTTTTTCTAAACATATGATCAACATGCAAAAATTGACAATGATAGTCAAACCACAAATTTTTTCCCCCATGCTTCAAAGTGAATGCCTTTGTTATATCCATGCAATATAGACATGCTAACTTACCAATAGTCATCCATCCAGACAACATTCCATAAGCAGAAAAGTCATTTATTATCCACATCAATGCAGCCCTCATCATAAAATTTTGTTTGCTTGGCACGTCATAAGTTAAAACAGCCGCCCATAAAATTTTCAATTCATCAAATATGGTTGTAAATAAACATCAATCTTGCTCTTAGGATTGTCAAGACCAAGAATAATGCATGTTAGGTACATGTATGGGGAAGTCATACAGATTTCTAGAGGCAAATTATATGGAGTGACTATCATAGGCCAACAAGAATAAGGAGAAACAGATTGATTGTAGGGAGTGAAACCATCGACACACAAACCAAGCCTAACATTTCTAGGATCAATTATAAATTCAGGATATGTCATATTAAAATGCTTCCATGCTTCACCATCGGATGAGTGAGACATCTCCCCCCTTCCTATTATTTTCAGCATGCCATCTCATGTGTGCAGATGAGCTCATAGAGGAATATAACCTCTTAAGCCTAAGAATAAGAGGTAAATAATACATTCTTTTCACTGGAACTTCGTTGTTATTCCTATTACTAGTTTTACCAAGTTTGTATCTTTCAACACCGTAAAACCTACATTGTATGGCATTATCATAGTATAACATACAACCATTTACATAACAATCTATTTTTCTTGAAGCAAGCCCGAGTTTAGCAACCAATTTTTTTGTTCTATATTAATTCAGAGAAATTTATGATCTTGGTGGAGCAACCTCTCTTAATATCTCCATAAATGAATCAAAGCATGCATGCATTACATTATAATCAGATTTGAGGCTTAACATTCGAACTGCCAAGGATAACTTAGAATGAGTTTCGCAACCAGGCCATAATGGCTGACTTGAAGCATTTAATAGATTATAAAACTCTTCGGCCTCTGGATGTGGAGTATCCTCAACACTCTATTCAAAACGACTCCTAAAATCCCCAAAGTCTGTTCCAGCCGCATCACAAACCATATTTTGATATCTATCAGCCACATCTTCATCCTCTAATATAGGACTATTAGCAGTGTTCACATCAGAGTTTATATCTACACTAATTGGATCAGGCTCTTCCTCTCCATGATCTGTCCAATACTAGTACCTAGGTTTGAATTCTTTTTTATACAAGTGAATTTTCACAATCTTAGGTTTCAACAATTTCTCACTATAACACATCAAACAAGGACATCTAATTGTTCCTTCACTTAAGTAATGGGAAGATCGATATGCATAATTCACAAACTCTTCAACTCCACATACAAATTCTTGTTTAAGTCCTCTATGACCCGAATAAGTCCTATTATACATCTATCTATGATTTTCTAGAACTACCATTTTCTGCAATGATAATTTTACACTTAAATCAAAATACAAAAATGCAAAATGCACAACATATGTTACATAATTAATATATTTTAAAATTATACATGTATAAATATTTCAATCCAAACAACTAGTATTTCTAAAATCCTCATTTCTCTTAACATGGTATGGCCCTATCCCATTCAAGAAGGGACTTTTTCAGCCCTTGATTGATAGTACTCACAAAAATCACATATCTTATACTTGATGAAATTTCGACAGCATTTCCTATTAGTCTCCAAGTGCACGACTAGAAAGTGGTGACATCTACCACGATCAAGTGTGCACCCAGAGAACAAAAAGAAATGTTGCACAACAAAATTTCATCAAGTATATGGTATGAGATTTAAGAAGTAACTATAATCAAGTGAAGGAAAAGTTTCTTCTTAAACTGTCCAACTTGGACAATTCAAGATTCAATACAATGAGTAGTACCTTCAAAAAGTACATGTGCTCACTAATATTGAATCTCAAATGGGAAACTAAGGTTGTTCTCACCAATACGATTTAATACATGCATCAAATATATGACAAAAATAACAAGATCAGGCAGAGTTATAGTACATAGCAATAATCAAATGAAAATTGATGATGGACAATCAAATTTTTCTAAACCCAGTCGTAAACATGTGATCAAACTCTAAAGCTACAATTCACAATGACTCTCATGTTCCTAAACTGCTATTAAGAACATGAAACTATAGAACATACTCTATTGCTATGCCCTTGGACCCAACCTGTGTGGTTTGGATCACAAATCCAATAGGTTCTCACTTCCAACAATATTACAATTGCGTCAATTATGTGGTCAATTTAGAAAGCCAGAAACGCAAAGGTATTCTCCAATAAAAGTCCAAATCCTATGCATACATTATACCAAGCCTAACTTTTAACAAAAGACTACGCACAAGCAATGTAGGTTAATTAACACCAATCAAAATGAAGAAAGGGTGAATCAGAGAGTAGATCAAACCTATTGGAGACTACCACACCGCACTAGTTGGAGATCTCCTCCTCAAGGTGTCACAAAATACAACATGATCCTAGCTTTAACAAAAACACAAACATTGAATCAATTGCCATGGTTGCTCAAAATTGGAAAGGGAGAGTGGAAGCGGCTTTGCAAGAAAAATCAGTACCTGATTGGTTGGTGGTGCAGGGGTCGCTGGGGTCGTGCGAGTTCGGGGGCTGCTAGGGTTGGGGTGCGCGTGCTGAAGTCGGATTCAGGGTGGGACATGGTCAGGGTCGCGTTTGGAGTCGGGGTGGCAGTCGGGATCAGCGGCTGGGTCACGGTGCCAGAGTCGGGGTCAGTGCAGGAGTCGCAGTGCCGGGGTGTCGGTGCCAGAGTCGGGATTGGGGATGGTGGAAGGGTGAAAAGGGGAAGGGAGAGAGGGGAGAGAATTAGAGAAGAGGAAAAAATGACATCTGATAAATGAAAATGGCAGAAGGAAGGAGATGAAGTAGATCTAATTTTGCGGTGAATTTTTACGGCAGATTTTTTTGCCGCAAAATAATTGTTTGAATTGCGATGGAATTTGTGACGGATTTTTTCGTCTTAAATTATTTTAATATTTTTTTTATGAATTTTTTATTCTACTGATCAAATTTGCGGCAAATTTTACAACGAATTTTTTAAACATTTTTTACGAATTTTTTATTCTACTGATGCATTTTGCGGTGAATTTTTTCACCGCAAATTTATTTTTTGAATTGCAGCAGATTTTTCTGCTGCATATTTTTTTAATATTTTTTATGAATTTTTTATTCTACTGATCATATTTGCGACAGATTTTTTCATCACAAATTTAAATTTAAATTTACTGACATGATTTTGTGGCGGATTTTTTTAACATTTTTTTACGAATTTTTTATTCTCTTGATCCATTTTGTAGTGAATTTTTCACAAATTTATTTTTTGAATTGCGGTAGTTTTTTTGTTATAAATTTTTTAATTTTTTTTATGAATTTTTTATTCTACTAATCATATTTGGGGTGGATTTTTTCGTGGTAGATTTTGCGCGGATTTTTTAACATTTTTTATGAATTTTTTATTCTCTTGATCAATTTTGAGGTGATGTTTTCATCGCAATTTTTTTTGAATTGCGGCAAAATTTTCGGCTGATTTTTTCACAGTAATTTTTTTATTTTTTTTTATGAATTTTTTTTATTTTTCTTCCGAAATTTTTTATTATGTTTATTAATTTTGCGGTGGATATTTCAACCGTAAATTATTTTTAATCAAAAAAAAATTTACGATAGAAATGTCATTGAAAAAATTTAGCAGTGAAAAATTCGCTGCAATTTTATCCGTCGCAAATTGAAACAAATTTTAATCCGTCAAAATTCACCGCTATTGCGATGGATTCAAATCCGCTACAAAAAATTCACCGCAAATTCGCTATGTTCTTGTAGTGTCACAAACTATTTGTTTTTTAATAAAGAATTGTATCAATTGAAGATGGATGATGGTGTAGACATTAGAGATCACTTGAATTATTTTACAAAGTTGATTACACAATTATCTAGCATTGGTGTGAAAGTTCATGATGAGGATAAAGCTTTGTTGTTGTTGTTGTTGTCATCTCTTCCAAACACTTATGAGAGTTTAGTCATGACATTGCAAGTTGGAAAAGAGACATTGAAAGTAGATGATGTGACTGTCGTATTGGTGATAATGAAAGGTAAGAAGATTGATAGTAATTTGTACAATTTGATGGGAGATACTTTGATAAGAAAGGGTCATGGTAGAGCATGTAGTAATGTGAAGAAAATGGAGCATTTGTATATGTCAAAGAAAAAAGTAACTTTTGCATGAGACTTTGATAAAGCATGTTGACACTTGCTATTGACACTTGTAGTTTGCTCCAATCACAAGGCAAGGTAGAGTTTTATTGGATTATGCCTTGTGTTGGGCTTGGGTTAAGCTCATTTGAGAAGGGTTTTAAATTGGGGTCTTCCTCTGTGTGCTTGTGTGTTGCGCCGAAACAAGATTTGGAAGAAAAATAGTGAACTTGTTATGTGTGAGAGAGTGTAAAGCACACGGTGAGAGATTGAAAAAAAAATTGGTAGCCACCATTTGAGGTGTTGTGTAAGGTGGAGAAATTTTTTCAGTGTTGGCATTTTTTGTTTGAATGCTTAGTTTGAGAGAAAATATTACCTTTGTGAGATTTAGTGTATTGGAGTTTTGAGTTTGTGAGCGATATTTCAATATTAGTGATTACAATTATAGTTTGAAATTAGTGGATTGATTTGTGAAGTCGTGGACGTAGGCAGTGAAGGTCAAACCACGTTAATTTTTTTGTGTTATTGTGTTTGTCTATTTGCTTATTTTTCTTGTGGGTGGGAGATTTTTTTCCCAACAAAATAAAACATATTACCATTTAAAATAGGAAAGATTCCATTCAAACAAGGTACAATAGTTGAGAAATCAAATAGGTGCCTTCAGATCCAAATTCAAGCACCCATATGATATCTGTAATTGGGTCGATATCAGCTGAGCATTACTCCAAATTCGTTAACTAGGAACACGTAGAAGTCAGATTACTAAGTAGACCATGTGGTACCCCAATATTAAAAGAGTCATAATCATTTAGAATATGTAATGTGTGATAGCAACTTATTATAAAATAATAAAATAGTAAATTACTTTCCCCATTCCCTTCTTTTGCGTTTACTACAACATAAGCTCTCACTCTGTATAAAAGCTTACATAAACTTTATTATATTCATATAAGAAATTATACGTACAAACTAACCCATTTAACATGACATTAATGAAAAAGCAAGAAAAAAATGGAAAAAAAGAAGTTGAGACTTGAGAAAATAGGCCCTTAGATGTCTTCGCAATCATCATTAATGCATAGCACGTATAAGGAGTAACAAGAAAAACATGAAACCTCATATCACAAATAGCGTTCACACTTCAATTAATCTTTATAAACGGAGGTGATATCATTTGTCATAAAATTAGAGAAAGAATAAAGAGTAATGTTACACAATTAGAAAAAAAAAAATCAGAATTTTGATAGAATTCAACAAGATTCAAGAGTGTTTCTTGAATGGAATAAAGTGATATTAATCACTTATTCATTTAAGAGTTAATAAGCATGTCAGCTTCTTTGATAAAAAATTCTGACAAAAAAAATTATTCAGATTTATATAAAAAAGACATCATAAAACACTTCAGAAAACTATCAAAAAGCTTCACTAAAGGATTAGAATTATGATGTCTCTACTAAAAAGAATCCTCAAGTTCCCAAAGAATGGGGACGTGCTGCTTATCATCCAAGAGATATTATCATTGGTGAATTTTCATAAATTAAGAACAAGATCGACATTCAAATATTATAAACATATGGCTCTATTTTCTAAAACTAAGCCCAAAATGATTGAAGAAACACTTAAAGATATAACCTAGATCATGGCAATGCAAGAAGAACTTAACCACTTAAGAAAGAATGAATCTAGAACTTTGTTCCTCTTCTTGAATATCACTTTGTCAAAGGTACAAAATGGGCATTCAAAAATAAGCTTTATAATCTAAAAAAGTGATGATAAATAAAGCAAGGTTAGTTACTCAAGGCTACAATAAACAAACAGTATATGTCAAACAGCCTCTTAGGTATAGACTATGATGAAATATTTGCTCCTTTTGTTAGACTTGAAGCAATTACAATTCTTATTACTTATGCTGCTCATAATGTAACATCCTAATACCGGTAATTTAGTATATCTGACATATACTTAGATAAGCAGCATTAGCTATGTCACTTCTAACTCAAAACATCAAACTATCCCATAACATTTATACAAATCATTATGGAGAGCCATAACTAAAAAGTCATACATATATATATCAATGCCACTAAAGGAAAAGAGTTACACACCTATAACTTTATACATACTCAAAGCGAATATAATTAATTATACAAGCTTTGTCTACTGAAAGCATTAAAACTAAACTAGTCTTCATGCTTCTACTTCTTTCCCTTTGAAGGGTTTTGACCTGGATTTATATAGAAACACAGTGGATGAGAAATTATATATTCTCAGTATAAGCATTCCAAATCCAACATTGGCAATATTCATAAAGAATAAACAAACCAATCTTACATAACATTATAAAACTCAAACTTAATATTAACAGATTATGGTTGCATTAAGACATTAAATCTCTATTCAATATCACTAGAACACATATTACTCTTATGTTAAGGTTCACTAAGCACAACACAACATGTAAACATAAGTTCATCTTTCATATGATAAGAACCACTATCTATACAGTTGTTGTAACACCCCAAATTTCTTAACTATTTGACAGTAATTTTGACAGTTAACAGAATTCTATTGTTTAGTGATTTCTGTGTACTGTAAAATTATTTTGAGTATTTCGTGAGTACATTTGATCATTTTGTGTTATTTACTCCGTGTCAGGAGAATAATAATTTTCGAGCTGGGGAAATCTTACGTAATTTAATTATTACTGTTAAGTCTTAATTATTTTACGTAATCTGATTTGATTTTCATAAGTTTTATAATTTTTGTGATTTTGTGGATGATTATGAAATTTTTATATTTCTTTGATTATTTTAATATTATCCATGGACTGTCTGTAGGCTCAGGGAGGCTGTATGTGGGCTCAGGTGGGTCTCGAAAAGTGAAAATTTTTCTGCAGCCAGGAAATTTTGTACTGTTGAGACGGAGACGGGGGATCTTACTAAACCTGAATCTGGAAACAATTTTTAAAATTTTCTTTTACTATGTTTTGTACTGTATTTAATTATTGGGCGATAAAAATACAGTAAAAATATTATTTGTAGGGTTATAGCAGATAAAAATAAATATTATACTGCTTAGTCAACATTAGTGGTTTGGATATCCACCATTGATTTAATCAAGGGTGGAGATTTGGTCTTATAAAAATCAAGGGTTGAGATTTGGTCTTATAAAGTGGCTAGGATCATTTATGACCATTGGATGTAAAGTTTGAAGGAGTAATCTTGACCCTTCATTTTGCAGATACATCTAATGGCCAGGATTTTAAGGAGGAAAGATCCAATGGCCTAGATTAAGTCTTCTAATCTAAGGCTAAACCTAGAATCTACATTAATCCTAACCATTGATCCAATCAATGGCTAGGAATGCTTAAAATGGTGGCTAGGAGATTGGTCACTCTTTGAAGAGTGCATGAAGGGGGGGGGGGGACGGTTTTGTGAAGCTTAAGGGCTTAGCAAAGTTTGCAGACCATCATTATTGATTATCTTGATCATTTTTTATCATTCCAAAGTCTTAAGCTCTTCAAACTTTTCTCTCCATTTCTCTCCAAGCAAGCTCACGGCCAAGCACCCTAAATCCATCTTCCATCACTCTTTAATTTCATACAACCTTATTTCTTGAATCTATACCTCATTCTAAGACACTTTGTAGTTTGGAGCAAGTTCTAAATCTTGCATCTTCAAGGACTTTCTTCAAGAGCAAAGTTATAGGGTTTTTATGGTGAAGTGTAAGGAAACTTCATTTCTTATCTCTTTTTAATATTCTAAGCCATGTTTGATCCATGGTTCACCTTGTTCAAGCTTAATATGCTAATAAATTTGTGTTTTGTTTTGTATTTGAGAAGCTTTTGGTGGTGAAAGACTTGGAAAAAGAAACAAATCAAGGAGCTTTGGAGGTTCTTCAAGAGGTAAGAGAGAGATCCATCTCACCAACCAAGTATAGTGGTGAGAGATGGTTGTGTATTTGATGGATGGTGAATCCATGTGAGGATTCATATCCATGGTTATGTAATTATTTGTGGGTGTTTATGTGGTTTATGTGCTTAGCATGGTTTATTAATGCTTGCATGCTTAGTATGATTTTTTTATTGCTTTTATGGTATGCTTGAAATATAATATGTTGATTATATGTGATGTATGCCATGAAAATTGTTGGAAAGGAAAACAATTTTTGGTTCCAATGACCATGAGGATTTCGGCCTCAACACCTCAAAATAGGTGTTCGCAAATTAATATTTTCATGAATGGTAAAATTAAATGTTTAGAAAAGCAAGGAAAATAAACAAAAGGTTTGTTTTCAAGGAATAAGTGTTCACGATTTTTGATGAGGAATTTTAATGGTTTTGTTTGTATAAAATCATGAATGGAACTTAGAGGATTTAGAAGGAAAAATATAAGAATGGTTTCAATGGCCATGTCCACGGTTTTAAAGGTTTGTAATGCCTTGGTTTTATGAAACAAAGTGATTTTCAAAGTGGAAATATAATTTGATTTAGTACAAGGATTTTGGAAATGGAATCAGAGTGTTTTATCACTTAAGAAATAGAAATTTCGGTTATGAAAGGAAAAATAAAGGTTGTAAGGGTTTGAACCTCAAATTATTTTGGAAGAGGATTGAATTTGAGAATTAATTTTGAATTATAAAGGAAACGTTGATGATTTAAAATTTACTAACGTAAAACTCATCCTTTGGGTTTTGGAGCGCGTTAGGGAATTTTAAGTGAGAAGCATTGATTTAATTCAATGAAATGGTGAATTTATGGAATATATTGCAAAAGGAATTTTCTTGAGTAAGAAAATGTGGAAAATAATGTGAGAAGTTATATTATTTTGAGAAAGGTTGAAATGAAATTTTTGAAGGTTGAGAAATATTTACGAAGTTGAAAAATGGTGAAAAATAATTTACGTAACTTAAAAACGTGATTTTTAAGCTACACGATTTAAAAAACGTTTAAATATTTTTACGAGATTTGGAAAGCATTTAAATATTTTTACGCGATTGAAATAATGTTGAAAAATCACTACGTGATTGAAAAAATGATGGAATATTTTTACGTGATTGAAAAAATGATGAAAAATCGCTACGCGATTTGAAAATGCGACAGAAATGTTGCGAAATTGTGAAAACGTAATAGAAATGTTGCGCAATTGTGAAAACGCGACAAAAGTGTTGCGTGACTATGAAAACACGATAATATGATTTCGCGACTGAATAAACAGTAAGATTACTGTTGGACTAGTGTATGGACACTGTATGAGAAAATAATGAATTTTACCTGTGATTGGCATTGGTGCATTTTACATGCATGGACTAGTGTATGGACACTGTATGAGAAAATGATGTATTTTGCCTGTGATTGGCATTGGTGCATTAAACATGCATTGAAAAGGTCTGATGGATTGTATATGGCTATTTGCCTAGGAGAGACGTTCACCTCTTGAGTGGGTGCAATACGCGTAGTGTAAGTCACTTGTTGACTTTGGGGGCATTCGGGTGCGGGTTGCCTACAGTGGGCAGTTGGTTGCTTTTCTGTACCGTGAGTTAGATCGATGTAACACATCGATGATCCTAACCGAGACACTATTCTTAATCAAGATCTAGTAAAGACTGTCGTGTATATGCTAGATGTGCAAACACATATAAGAAATGTGGCACGTGATTTGAGGCATGTTGGTACAAACAGATCTTTCGGATCAATTTCTCTGAACCGAATATTAGCTCCATAGAGTAGGAAAATTGAGTCTTTATGCACATGCATAATCTGAATATATATATCTCTGTGATATATTAATTGAGGAATATTGAATGATAAATAATGTTGATGGCACTATTGTAATTATCGTGTGATTTAAATAATGTTAATGACATGATGGTAATTATTATTTATTTTAGTTGTCGTGATAAATAATGATTTAGGCATGATTGTAATTATGTATCTGTTATGATAAATAATGTTGAGGGTATTATTGTAATTATGATATGATATACCTGTATGGTGTGCTGTTTGTATTATCTCTATGCTACTATGTTGGTATTGACGTAGGTGATCTCACCTCTTTTGTTATATTATTTTGTTGTGTTTGTATTATTAAAAATTATATAATAGATGGAACGAGTTTCTTAGACTTGACTGGAAGCAAAAATTATGAGTTCGGTGACAACGTCAAAGAGTGGCCATCCCATATTTAATGGTGTACAATTTTGAGGAGGAACAAATACATGACGCATCAAGATGGATACAATACAGAATAAGTATGTTTAGTTTTTATCGTTAGTGTTTTACCGTACTATTAAGTAGGACTTGTCATGGGGTTTGCTACTGTTTAAAATTGAGTCTATAAGTTTTATATTTCTTGAATAATTGGTAAATATTATATGGTGTCAGTAATGTATTTTAATCAGTTTAAAACTATTTTTCAATATTACTTATAAATATCATTAAGTATAAGTTTCCGCGAAAAGAAATTTTGAAACCCACATTTTATAACTCAAACCTTTTATGAACTGATTTTTAGATTATAAGTTGGTAGTCGGAAATGTGATGCCCTAAGGAGGGTATTACAGTTGTAACATATCACAACTAGTTCATTCATAAACTTGTTACAAGTATTGCACATATAACCTTCTTCTATGAATAAACTTACTAAGGATCTAGGATTTGAAATAGGAAAAAGAGCCTTTACTAGATACTACTATAATATTTACATTTTCTTACTCTATGTAAACATTCACTAAGTCAATCCATGACCTTAAACCCTCATATATAATTATAAATGATATAGAACAATTGCCCTTACAATTGTAAAATATCATCAACACTATGCAACTGTCCATACAATTTCCAAGGAACAGGAAATGAATATGGAAGCAATATGCTCGTGTGTGTGTAATGTTCGGGAATGATAATTATGAAATGCAAAGTGATTGTGTAAGTGTAGAATTGTGAGTGTGTCACTTGCATATTCCACGTTCTTTTTAAACTTGTAGTTAAGAAGTTTGACTCTTCAAACTACCTGGTAATGAGTGGACTGGTTCCTACTCGCACTAGTGAGAGTACTAGTTCCATTACATAGAAACTAGTAACCTTAGCCCTTTGAGAAATTAGGGCTAAATCGTAACTCAAAGAGACTTTTGGACTTTTCTATTTACCTCATTTGGCCAAATGATTATACAACATTAAAGATTACTCTACTTGGGAATTAGCAAGTAACATGAAACTATGCAGCATTATGTTTAACTTATACAAAACCACCACATTAACTCATCACATGATTCTCTCTAATCAAGTGAAGAACTAAACTCTACTCTAGTAAACATGTACTCTCAACTCACTTCTAACTCATTGAGGAACATATTCCATGTTTCTAGTTAAGTAATCATACTTTTGATACTTGCATCTAGCTTGCCCCATTATCATACCACAAGTGGTAAACTATGTCACCCTAGTGTACTCAAGGTACTAAATACCTGCTTTAGGCAATTCCTAACTTATGGAATGTTGAAAGCCTCTTACTTTTCCATATATACAAGATAATTATTTTCTCAATGAAATACTTCTATAGTGCTACAACACACTTTACTAGGCATATATAAGGGATTCTAGCAAGTAGGGAAGTCCTCTTCCCTAAAATAAACTTCCTAGGCAACTACTCAAGACTCCTAGAAAGACTTATTTTCATGAATGCACCAAATATACATTATAACTTCTAAAATTTTTGAACTTTATAGGAAAATAGCCTTATTTCATATCTTTCAAATGAAAGAAACTTCACTTTATTTGACTTAGTGTAGCTAAAGTTATGCCACAAAATGTAATAGCTGAAACAGGGCAACTAGCTAACTTACCAAATTATTGCCTTACTTTAAATTGAAACTAGGAACGTATAGAGAGTGCAAAATTCTTGAAATCTTTACCACTCATAGCCATACATGTTAGTTTCAAAATGCCAGTGGTCTCACGTAATTTGCACCTCAGAGCAAGAAGTTATGCAATCTGGTTTACTAAGTGCCAGATTACTTGTTTTTGCAGAATCTGACTCAAATTCAAACCGAAACTGGTGCTACTTAGGTTAGCCTAAAAATTTGATATTTTTAATATATGAAGCCTTGTATCTTAGATTTTCAATGCAAAAAAATAGGTTAATCTAATAACTACAACTCAAGTTATGCTGCTAACACTATAAGATGTTAGGATTTGGGCACGACTGCACCTAGATGTGGTTCACTGTCGCCTATGCACCATGCTCTCTGTCTGATTCTGGACTAAAACTTATCCGTCTGTGCTTAGGCATAGCAAATGGCACCTTGGCGCCATTTTGCAGTATAAATCTGCAGAAAATTGAGCTATTGTTCCATTGGTTCTCAACCAATTTCGAACCATTCAAGATCAGTTTCTAGGTGATTTCTTACATCAAATACATCCTTTGAACATGTTGTATCATTCATACTACCCATTGGCTCACTTAGGAATGGATTCAAACTCAAAACCACACCCACAAATACCCATTTTCTAAATTCCCACTCAATGAACTACTTTGTAGTTTTCAAAGACAAACTCAATCAACTTGCATTCATTAAGTTGAAAATGACTCATTTCAATCAATGAAAGCAGGAAATAACAAAGAAAATAGATTTTTGAATTTTAAACCCATTTTCTTCATCTAGGTGACCTAACTTCAACTATGAAATTTGTGAAGGAAAAGAATGAGAGTTAAGGTTGCGAACCCATACCTCAAGCCCTTTGTGATGGTGGATGATCAAGTTTTGCTTTGCATTTCCCTTTCTTGCTCATTTTCTCTTCGTCCTTAGCTTTCTCTTCCTTTCTATCTTAGTTTTCCTTGGTTGCTGCCTTGCCTTCTGTTTCTCGTGAGAGAAACTGAGTAAGAAGAGATGAAATGAGTGAAATATTAGGAATGAAAGTCAATATAAGGGGTTGTTACCCGTATATGACTCATAACACTAATATACTTCACTGTTACATCTTGATCAGCTAAGAATACTTAGATTTAGCTAAATCAAGTTTTTTAACTTCCAACAACTTTAGAATAAATACTACGATTCATCTAAATTATTGTTTTACCATTATTTTATTTTTTCATATATGCTACTAGTCAATCTGACATTAAAACACACAATCAATATGCCTAAAATTACTAAACTAACTTTGATTATTCTCAAATTTTAACTACATCATCTTTTACCTATTTGTGACCTAGAAACAAATTCTCTAGATTTATTTCTCTCAACTTAGCAATTTATGTTACTATCTGAGTCATTTTAAGCTACTTTTCATCTTCTGTGTTATGACAAAGTGTATATAAACTAATTTAGTTTGTCACAAAACTACACAAGCATGTCAAGTATATATTAGGCTACCTCTGACACCATATACAAGCCTAACATATTATTGAGGGTGTTACATTTCTCCTCTCCTTTTTAAAATTTTGTCCTTAAAATTCATTTCCCCATGTCAAATATGATATCATACTCGAAGGAATCTCTCCTTCCTTGGTTGTATCTAACTCAACCTTAGAGGTTCTCATTCTGTAAGAATAACTTACTGAATCTATAAATCATCTACTAACTTTACTTATACCAAACCTATAGTGATTTTTGTTTCTCTCTTAGGTGGTAACTTGGTTATCTTCCTAAGAAATACTTCTGGATATCCTCTTATCACAAATATATTCCCTAAGACTTGCTCAACTTCAACATACAAGGAGAAAAGGAAAACATATCCTTAAGTCCCCATTACTAAGAAGTTGTTCACTTGTTTAACTCTTAAAACATAGAATCTAAAGAAATAGGCACAAAAGAATCATCAGATATAAACCTCAATGTCCAATATGATGAATGCAAAACAACATGGTTTGCTAACAACCAAAACCATGCCTATTCTAACATCGATGTTAAGAAAAGATAAATTGATAAGATTCACAAAGGAAATCTCACTTTCTATCACACTTTGATCCCTTTATTTCTGTTTAATCTTACTTGACATTATCTTGAGGATAACAAGGTCTAGAAGCACACTTCTCATACCTATCATCCTTTCTTTTCCTCTTGTGAAAACCTTATAACTTTTGTTCCACTTAAGGCTAGTTGTGGGGACCCTCAACTATTCTCTTTGAATGACACTAAAAGCACCAATCTGTCTTTTTCGATCAATAGAGAATAAGCTTCTCTTTGCCTGTTTTGACTAATCAAAACTATACTAGTCGAACTACTCTCCAGTCAGTTCGATTCTTCTCGAATATACACCTATAGAATAGCTATCTATTCACTAGGCCTTCTTCGAAACAAAAACAAAAACTTATTAATCGAATAATTCTTTTAGTATATTTGATTAGCCTGAAACTCTTACTAATCGAATAGCTCCCTGGCTAACTTACCATTCTAAAATGACCTATTCGAATAGCTCTCTATGTCTATTCGATCAACATTGACGTTATGTCATTCTAAACTATTGTTTTAAACTATCCTTATTACTTGGCAAAGTGCTTATCTCACTTCTTTGCCTGATATAGAACTTCGCTCATCCTATTGCCCTTGGTAATAAGTTTTTCTTACTTTACTACCCGTGGTAGAGAGCTTAACTCACTCTTACTACCTCTTACATGAGTACTTTTCTCACTCTTTATGTTTATTAACAAAGAGCTTAACCTACTACTTTGTCCTAGGTAGAGTGTTTACCTTAGTTCTTTACCAACTTTGGCAAGAATTAGCCTCACTTACTTGCCCTAGGTAGAGAGCTTCTCACTTTACTCATCTGACTTTGGTAAAGTGTTTTACTCACATTTTTACTCTTACAAGGTGCTTTTCTCGCTCCCTTATCTCATAACTCCATCCTTAACAAAATGTTTTTCTCACTCCTTTGCAAGGTCAAGGGGCCTATCTCGCTCCCTTAGTTAGGATAATTGTGCTATGATTCAACTTCAACAAGTAAAGGAACCATTTCTTTACTAATACTCCATTTCAACCTAACTTAATTAGACAATAGAGCATTTCTCTAAAACTTGCATATTTAACTCAACTTTAACTATAAGAGAGTAAATTATGCCTCTATTTTACTCTCTTACTATACTTGTATCAACAACTCTGATAAATGTTTCACACTTATATATACTCAGATATAAACTTAGAAAACATAACTCAACTTCACTTAATCATGATTTTACTTCGAGTATCATGAAGAACTAGATATTATTCATCCCTTATCAGCTTTCAAAAAACAAAGAATAACGAACACAGAAAAATGAACACTCCAACCACTTAACTCATATTTCTATGGATCAAAGTTCGATTATGTAACTTACTATGTACTTAACTCATACTTCCTCAAACTTAGCCACATACTGGCCTACTAACATGCCACCTAGATCAGGTCTTAGGAACTCTATCTCCTTGCCATTTTGTAGGTTCTTAGGGTAATATTTATCCATAAAAGAATTCCTAAACACTCCCTAAGTAAACTAAGCATCTAATGTCTCAACCAACTTTTTAGCATCTGCCACCAAAACGCTGCCTCCCTTTCTAACATATAGGAGATAACCAAAACTCTCAAGTTATATGGACAAACCTTAATTGTAAAGATTTCTCCATTTGCTTAAACCATTTCTCTATTCCAAACGGGTCTTACTTTCCCTTAAAGGATGCAAGGTTAGCCTTTCTAAACTTTGAGAGATCTGTAAAGTTTCAGTCCTCTACTACCACAACTCTATACACTAACTGTACTAGTAGTACTAGCTGTTGCTGAGATGAAATTATTTTCATCCCCTCTAAAAACTTTGTTTACGACAGCAGTCTACTTCCTCATAACAGTTACCATCTCTAAGCACACTTCATCCATAATAGTTGAACTTTCACTGGAAGAATTCCTATTCCTCTTAGTTCTCCTTGGTGAAGTAATAGTTCCCTATACATGCAGAATAATATATATTGAGTTAATTGGTCTTAATATCATGTAACAATATGACATTAACCATCAACATTCAAACCTAAAGCCTGTCATGCAATTTTATCCACGCATCTCACATATGAGACTAGGAATGTATAACTCTTAGTGGAAAAACACTAAATTTCTCTAAGCCTAGTCAGTCCATACCCCGAATCAATAGAATGAGCTGCTTTAATATCATAATGTAACATCCTAATATCGGTAGCCTAGTATATCTGACATATACTTTGATAAGCAATATTAGCTATGTTACTTCTAACTAAAAACATCAAACTATCCCATAACATTTATACAAATCATTATGGAGAGCCATAACTAAAAAGTCACACACACACACACACACACACACACACACACACACACACACACACACACACATATATATATATATAACCTCAAAAGGGCAAAGAGTTACACACCTATAACTTTATATATACTCAAAGTGAATATAATTAATTACAAAAAGCACTAAAACTAAACGAGTCTCCATGCTTCTACTTCTTTTCCTTTGAAGGATCTTGACCTGGATTTACATAAAAATAAAACGGGATGAGAAAATATATTTTCTCAGTATAAGCATTCCAAAACTAGCATTGACAATATTCATAAAGAATAAACAAACCAATCTTATCTAACATTATAAAACTCAAACTTAATATTAATAGATTATGTTGCATCAAGACATTAAGTCTCTATTCAATATCACAAGAACATTCACATATTACTCTTATGTAAAGGTTCACTAAGCATAACACATAACATGTAAACATAAGTTCATCTTTCATATGATAAGAATAACTATCTATACAGTTGTAACATATCACAACTACTTCATTCATAAACTTGTTATAAGTACCGCACATATAACCTTCCTCTATAAATAAACTTACTAAGGATTTAGGATTTGAAACAAGAAAATGAGCCTATACTCGATAGCACTAGAATATTTACATTTTCTTACTCTATGTAAACATTCACTAAGCCAATCCATGACCTTAAACCCTCATATATAATTATCAATGATATTGATCAACCACACATACAATTGTAAAATATCATCAACACTAGGCAACTACTCATACAATTGCCAAGGAACAAGAAATGAATATAGAAGCAATATGCTCACGTGTATGCAATGTTTGGGAATGATAATTATGAAATGAAATGTGATTGTGTAAGTG
This sequence comes from Ormosia emarginata, assembly GCA_029884605.1. Classification (NCBI taxonomy): domain Eukaryota; kingdom Viridiplantae; phylum Streptophyta; class Magnoliopsida; order Fabales; family Fabaceae; genus Ormosia; species Ormosia emarginata. The sequence goes on from JAQQTP010000074.1 coordinate 11,152,025, forward strand.
TAGAATTGTCTGTGTATCACTTGTATATTCCACGTTCTCTTTAAACTTGTAGTTAAGAAGACTGACTCTTCAAACTACCTGGTAATAGGTGGACTGGTTCCTACTCACACTAGTGAGAGTACTGAATCCACTGTATAGTAACTAGTAACCTTGGCCCTTTGAGAAACTAGGGTTAAATCCTCACTCAAAGAGACTTTTGGACATTCTCATTTACCTTCTTTGGCCAAATAAATGTACAACATTAAAGATTACTCTACTCTGGAATTAACAAGTAATAGGAAACTATACGACATTATGTTTAACTTATACAAAACCACCACATTAACTCATCACATGATTCTCTCTAATCAAGTGAAGAACTAAACTCAAGTAAACATGTACTCTCAACTCATTTCTAACTCATAGAGGAGCATTTTCCATCTTTCTAGTTAAGTAATCATACTTATGATACTTGCATCTAGCTTGCCTCATTATCACACCACAAGTGATAAACTATGTCACCCTAGTGTACTCAAGGTATTAGATATCTACTTTAGGCAATTCTTAACTTATGGAATGCTTAAAGTCTCTTACTTTCCCATATATGCAAGGTAATCATTTTCTCAATGTAATACCTCTACTAGTGTCACAACACACTTTACTAGGCATATATAAGGGATTCTAGTAAGTAGGGAAGTCCTCTTCCCCAAAATAAACTTCCTAGGCAACTACTCTAGACGTTTAGAAAGGTTGATTTTCATGAATCCACCAAATATACAACCTAACTTCTAAAATTCTAGAATTTTATTGGAAAATATCTTTATCCCATATCTTTCAAATGAAAAAAACTTCACTTTATTTGACTTAGTGTAGTTAAAGTTATGCCACAAAATATATCAGTTGAAATAGGGCAACTAACTAACTTACTAGATTTTGACCTTACTTTAAATTGAATTTGGGAACATATAGAGAGTGCAAATTTTTTGAAATTTCTACCACTCATATCCTTACATGTTAGCTTCAAAATGTCATTAGTTGAATGTAAGTTGCACCTCAAAGTAAGAAGTTATGCAATCTAGTTTACTAAGTGCTAGATTACTTATTTCTACAGAATCTGACTCAGATTCAAACCGAAACTGGTGCTACTTGGGTTTGCCTAAAAATATAAAATTTTTACTACATGAAGCCTTGTATCTTGGCTTTCAAATGCAATAAAAAGTAGGTTAATCTGATTATTATAGCTCAAGTTATGCTACTAACACTACAAGCTGTTAGGATTTGGGCACAACAGCTCCTAGGCATGGTTTACTAGGGCCTAGGTGCCATGCTCTCTGTCTGATTCTAGACTGAAACTTATCAGTCTGCACCTACATGTGGCAAATGGTGCCTAGGTGCCATTCTGCAGCATAAATTTTGCAGAATAATGAGCTACTGTTCCATTAGTTCTCAACCAATTTCCAACCATTCAAGATCAGTTTCTAGGTGATTTCTTACATCAAATACATCCTCTAAACATGTTGTATCATTCATACTATCTATTGGCTCACTTAGGCATGGATTCAAACTCAACCACACCCACAAATACCCATTTCCTAAATTCACACTCAATGAACTGCTTTGTATTTTTCAAAGACAAACTCAATCATGTTGCATTCATTAAGCTGAAAATGATTCATTTCAATCAATGAAATTGACATACTCTTCATGTCCTTTGGTAATCTTGGAAAACTTTCAAAGATCTGCTCTCTGTACTCTGTTTCAATGACAACCAAGTCTTAGATCATCTCCTGAGAAAATTCAAAGCTTCTCTCAACTGATATACTTGATTATCCTTCTCTTAGACAAAGACATTTATTCTTGATAATTCCTTTGTTCAACTTGCCTTTAACTTAAGGCACAGTTTCACACACAACCTAAACAAGAACATAACATCATTTGTCTCTCTAAAACAACCAAATCATACCAACAAGGTAAGCAAACTAGATTCATAAAGTAAAACAACATGATCTACAAAGTAAATTTATTCTCTCCTTATACACACCTTAAAAGATTTCTCTTTACATGTGTTCTTATCTCATACCAAGTTGGAAGATTTCGTCGCTTCCTTTGTCCAAGAATCATCTCCCTTACGATGTCTTGGTTACTCACTTATGCAGCACACGGATTACCCATCAAGCACGATCTACATCCATGTATCTTACCACATCTAGCACATCTTAGTGACTTGAAGCTTGATATACCTCTTTCCTTAGAGTTACTCATCTAAAAGCACTCTACTTATACTTATCATCACTCCAAGCTTCCACTATGCAACTCTGACATAAATTGAGATCAAAAGGCACCCTTACTGATCTCAACATCCGATCTTTTCCTCTTTAGGAACTTTCTAACTCTTGTTCCATCAAGGTCCTGAGATTATCTACTTCTACAACTCTGCATTTACTGACTAGAGCGAAGAAGTCCTTAACCTCCTTTTGCATCGCAATTCTTCTAATGCCCTCTCCAAGTTCTACTTCAAATTTTACTTACTTCTAGTCTTCATCTGGATTAGACGTAAAATAAGAAAAGAACTTTTGATATTCTATGAATTGCTTCGCATACTGGTCTTCAGTAATATCCCCTTGCTCCAACTTTAGGAATTCCTATTCCTTTGCTTTCTAAAACTCAACGGAATAATACTTATCTAGCAAAGTAACTCTAAACACCTCTCAGGTGGTTTGAGTACTAACCATCTCTAGTAACCTCTCTGCTCCATCTCATCAGCTTTCGGCTTCTCCTACTAACCCTTACAGAGTAAGGTCACCTTCTGTTCATCAGCACATGACATGACCTCAGAGATCTCTTTTATCACATGAAGTCATCTTTTGGCTCTGACAAAACCAAACTCTCCCTTGAAAACAAAGGAGTAACTTTCCTGAACTCTAAGAAATACTGATTCCTCAAAAGTTCCTTCTCGTCCCCGCAACTAACTATATGAGTCCTATTCTATCGCTTCTAATAGACTTCTACTAATAGCAGTCTGCTCTCCCAATACAGCAACCATTTCTCTAAGAGCTCTGGTTATCTCCTCCTTACTAGACTTCTAGTCTCATAGCCATAGTTTCCTATACACGCAGCATAATACATATTGAGTTAGCTAGGCTCAATATCATGTAACTGTGTGACAGTAGCTATTAGCACACATACCTAAGGCTAGTCATGCAATTCCATCTGCATATTTCAAAAAGAGATAAAAGAATACATAACTTTCTACTAAACTGCTACTTATATCTAAGCACAGTCAGTCCATACCCCAGCTCAACAGGATGAACTGCTCTGATACCATAATGTAACACCCTAATACAGATATCTAGATATATCTTAGATAGACAGAGATATATAAAGATAACTAGTACTAGAAACGTCACTTCTATACTACATACTCACATATATCCATAATCACAACTGAGTAATTATAGAAAGCCTTGAGAGATTACGGAAAAACTTAAACTTCATACATATATATATACAAACTTAGCCACAAAGGGCTTATTATAATACATATAACATAAAACATACAGAACAAATATAAACTGATTATATAAGTTCTGTCTACTTAAAGCAATAAAACTACTCTAGTCTTCATGCTTTATCTTCTCACCCTTAGCAGGGTCTGTACCTCTATACCTGTGCCTTTGCCTGCATCTGTGCCTACATCTGGATTTACATGGAATAGCAACTGGGGTGAGAATTAACATTCTCAGTAAAAACAATTCCAATACATCTAACTATAACATTGTATATAATAATTATATAACAGATGCTATAACTCTAACTTAGGAGTTTCCTCCTCTTTTCTCATATCTGCACACTTTCTTATAGTGTGATATCAACCAATAGCCTACACACTGTTAATATATACAACGCCCATACAGCTATAAATACCAACAGTGACGGACAATGCCCATACAACTGTCTGTGTATGCAATAAGGATGATATGTAATATGAATATGCCTAAGAAATCCTAAGAGTATGTGGATGAAATGCAAATGCAGGGTTTTGTTTTTAAATATATGTAGAAGTTTATTTTGAAAATAAGGAAGTTTGCTAGGAACTAGTCAGTATATTATCCAGTGGTAATTAGAGGGAAAGCTCATCCTCGCATTACACATATCCTGGCACGTTGAGAAATTCGGGCTTCATCCTTCCTCAAAGAACGTCTTTGGATTTGCCACTTATCTCCCTTAGCCTTGGCACTATCGAGACATCAGGGTTATATCCTTCTCAAAAGTCCTTTGGACACCCATCTATCTCCTTTTGCCTCCATGAATGAACATCAAAGGATATTCACCAAGATCGATACTACTTGAATAATTCGTAGACTTATATATGTACTTATATACTTAGTTCCTTTACGAGCTAAGCATATTCTACTAGGAACTTTGGCTTCTTATGTTTACCCTTTGTAATGAGGAGAATCTGTAACCTCGTACTACATGTAACCTTAGCATTTGGTTAGAAATACTTGTCCCCTTAAGAACTTCTCTGATTTTTTACCTTCTTAGCTAAATGACCTCGCGTCATATAATGTTACATTCTCAGGTAAACATTCCCAGATCATTTCTTATACTTGTACCTAAACTCCACCTCATCACTCATATCTTTTAAGTGATTTCTAACGCAACACTATGTTGCTGAGGTGTTAGGTACTTACCTATGGCAAACCACTTTTCTTGGTTGCACTAAGGTTCTATTTCTTCACATGCATACTAGATTAACTAACTAGTGTGTGAAAAGCTTAGTGTTATATTTATCTCTTACATAGCCACTATCTTAACTTTTCTATAGACTCAACTCATCCTAGTGAAAGAGTCTATCTTAACTACTGCCTCATCTACCCTTGCTTAAGGAAATAAATGAGTATTTCTCTAAAACTTTGCATAATTAACTCAACTTTAACTAAACCGAGTAAGTCATGCATCTAGATAAGTATAACATACTTATTCTGGTTGTATCTAGCTTTCCCTTCTATCACACTTCTGGTAGTAACTTATACTACACTTGTGTGCTTAAGGTTCCAAATACCTCTTTAATTACTCCAAACTCATGGAATGCTTAAGAACTTAACTTCCATACTTTTGTTAGTATCTAAGGAAGTAAATTCCCTTTATCTTGCACTTCTAACTCATCTTTGCTAATACATGAGTTATTGCACATTTCTACTCCACCTTATAATTATGACATTTTCTTAGTCACAATTCATCTTATTGTATATTTAGCAATGCACAAAGTCCCACTTAACTTGAGATTTAGTACCTAAACATTCCCTCCTTAGGACTAATACACAATCTTGTCTCTACTCAAGTGAATCTAATGCAAGAGTGGTTCTTACTTGCAACTCTTTGTTGCTTAAGGTTCTAGGTACCTTCCTAAGGTAATCCACTACTCTTCGATATCCTAAGGTTCATACCTTTCTCATTCTCTACTAGAGTGAATACTATTATTCATCCTAGTATACTTATCTCTATTGCACTATCTCATCACATCTTGAGTGACATCTATTGCAACGTAAGTTACCTAAGGTGCAATGTCATTATCTAAAGCAAACCTTTCCTTTAGGATGCTTAAAAGCCTATGCTTTTTCATACTGGATAGGTAAATATTTTCCACTTAAAAATATCTCCATTTGTGCCTTAACACACTTTAGGAAACATATATAAATGATTCCCTTTACTTTAGAACTTCAAAACATTCAAAAATAACATTTTGGATCTTCAGGGTCTCACGCCGCGGCACGACATTGGCACGCCGCGGTGCCCTGCTCTCGGGTGCTAATACAGGACTGATTTTTGGTCTCACGTCATGGCGCCACACACACCACGCCACGGCGCCCATGACAGAATAGCAATTCTGCATAATTCTGCAGTTACGGGTTTACTGCTCTATTGATCATTTTCTTGGATTTTGGTCATTTCAATTCAAATTCTAAGTGATTCTAAGTCCCTAATCAGTCCTTTAACATATAGGAACAACAATCACTACTCAAACCTCTTAATTTGGATTATGGATCAAAATCTCTCATTCTTTGACCTAAGGCTCACTTTGTGAATCAAGGGTCTAAATGAGTTGTTCTAAGTTTCTAACTTAAACTCATGCTATGAACAAGTCATAAATGACCAAAGAAACACGTCCATGCAAGCCAAACACATCAAACTCATCTAAAACTCAATTTAGCATATTAGGTTGTTTATATGCATACATAGAGAATCTAGAAAGAATAAATGAGTAGAAGTCTTAAACCCCTACCTCTTGAAGACTTGAAGCCTTGAACTTGATCATTGATCTTCTTCCTTTTTTTCTTCCCTTTTTCCCCTTTCTCCTTCTTCTTCTCCTCTTTCTCCTTTTTCTTTCTTTTCTTTCTCTATTTTTCGATTCTCTGCCGAGGGAGAAGAGAGAAATAAAGGAGTGGGATGTGGAGGAAATTAAAGAAAAAGATTAACTTAAGTTCTACACTGAAACTTATATCTGCTAAGGACACTCGAATTGTGCTAATTCAAGTTTTTCAGCTTCCAACAACTTTAGAATAAATCATAGGATTCATCTAAATTGTTGTTTCACCATTCTCATCATTTTCTATATCTGCTGCTAGTCATTTGGTATTAAAATGCACAACCAGCATGCCAAAAAATACCAAATTGACTCTGATTCTCTTAAAACTTTTACCACATCTTACTTAGCTTATTTGTGACCTAGAAATAAACTCTCTATGTTTATTTCCCTTAACTTAGCAACTTATGCTATTATCTGAGTCATTTTAAGCTACTTTTCAACTTCTGTGTTGCAACTAAGTACCTAAATGAACTCAGTTTGTCACAAAACTTTACTGACATGCTAAACTAGTCAAATGCTACCCTTGGTAACCATTTACCAGTCTAACATGTGTTTAAGGGTATTACAATAACAAGCAATTTCCCAAGAAAGCTCTGTATTCCTGTAAAGCACATAAAAAGACAAAAGACTTGAGGAACCACACACAAGGGCAAAGACGTACCCCGGATGGTGGGATGGCGATTTATGCCAACCCTGGGGGGGTATTCCCTAGACAAGGGATGTTGGCCTCTACAAATTCCCACAATGCAATGAATCCCTATTCTCGGTCTAAATATCTTGACACTTAACCGTTCCACTGAAGCGCCAAGCTGAGGGTAACTGTTCTGGACTGTGGTCGGGGATACCGCCCTTAAGGGTTAATCCCGGCATATATGCCACCAGGATTCAGAGTACTCGCCTTAGTAAGACGTTCGTACATGGGTACTAGTCGTACTCCCCAACTAAACACTTCATAGGTCTGTGTATGGCCTGATCACTACCTATGGTGACTGTTACAGTGTGGGGACCATGACTAGCTGCTACAGTGGTTGGCCACTAATACGATAGGCTCGAGATTCCAGGGATCTGCCTAGACGATCATAGGAGGGAGGCACCCTTCGTCAGGGCTCTGCCCGAACGATCGTGGAGATGAGGCACACCCTCCTCCATCAGGCCACGATTTCTGCATGTCTGCACTCTGCGATGAATGCTTAAGGACTATGCACATGCACTATAAGTATCAGGAAACACCACTCTAATAAGGTAACTATCATTTACATGGTGTATATCCTCTTAGTGCTTAGTCTAACTTGAGCGTTAGAGTCCCTTTGCAGGTACCCAACCCCCTTGCTCGAGACTCTTGGTGGCAACAACCGCATAAGAAGGAGGAAACCACAGTCCACGTGTCCTTCCGAGCACCCTCTGGTTCTACATCGAAGCACTAACGTTGACTGATTTCTATTGGTTCACTAATTTACAAGTCACAAAGACTTTTTCGGGTCTATTGTCCATTAGGCAAGGCTACTGCTTTTAAGTCAGTAAGTACTGTCCAACAGAGAATAAAATAATATAAAAATATAAAATATTTTTATTTTGCAAATAAATTCTAAAAATTAAAAGATCGGTACACGTATCACTCAGAATTGGGTTTAGTAAGATCCCCCAACTCAGAATAATGAGTCAAAGATTTTCTCCGGGCCGAAAGTTATTATTTTCTTGACTTGGAGTAAATCACACACAAAGATCAAAAATAGTCACAGAACAGTTAAAACAAATTTACAGCACACCAAAATCACAAAACAGTACAATTCAGACATTACTGTAAATTAACAAATTTTGGGGTGTTACAAGTTTCATCAAATGCAACATGTATGAACTCTTCAATAGTCATAGTTCTCTTATTATAAATTTGAAAGGATTTACTACTAAGTGAATAACTAAGAAATATTCCCTCATTGGATTTAGCATCAAACTTGCCTAGGTTATCTTTTCCATTGTTTAAAACAAAGTATTTACAATCAAAGACCTGAAAGTGAGAAATATTTGGTTTCCTTCCTTTGTATAATTCATAGGGAATTTTCTTTAAAATGGGCCTTATTAGAACCCTATTCATAACATAGCATGTGGTACATACCGCATCCGCCCAAAAATACTTAGGAAGGTTTGTTTCATTAGCATAATTCTTGCTAACTCTTCTAAAGATCGATTTTTCCTTTCAACCACTCCATTTTGTTGTAGTGTTCTAGGAGCAGAAAAATTATGCTCAATGTCATTTTCATTGCAAAACATTTCAAATTCATGATTTTCAAATTCCTCACCATGATCACTTCTTATGGATGCAATGCTACAATTCTTTTCATTTTGAATAACCTTTGCAAGTTTTCTAAATGCATGAAAGGCATCATTCTTATGAGCAAGGAAAAGAGTCCATGTATAACTAGAATAATCATCCACAATCACAAAAGCATAGTAGTTACCTCTAAAGCTCATAGTTCTTGATGGTCCAAAAAGATCCATATGCAAAAGTTGTAAAGGTCTAGTAAAAGTAACAACATTTTTAGCTTTGAAAGAAACCTTTACTTGTTTATCCTTTTGACATACATCACAAAGTTTAATTTTCTCAAATTTGAGCTTTAGAAGACCAATCACCAATTCTTTATAAATAAGTTTGTTTAGGTGATCTATATGAATGTGTGCAATTCTCCTATGCCATAGCCATGAATCAATCTTTTTACTCATAAGACATCTTGCATTTAGAGAGGTAATATGATCAAGGTTAATCATATATATATTATCAATCCTATAACTAACAAAATTAACTTGTTTATCATCCTTACCTTCAATTATGCAACAATTAGAGTCAAAGATAACTCTATTTCCCTTATCACATAATTGACTTATGCTTAACAAGTTATGCTTTAGTCCTTCTATATACAAGACATTATCAATTGAAGTGGAGGAATTCTTACCAACTTTTCCAATGCCAAGGATCCTTACTTTATTGTTGTCCCCATATGTGACATGTCTATGCTTCTTTGGTGCAAGGAAGGAGAACTTAGATCCATCACCCGTCATGTACTTGGAGCATCCACTATCAAGATACCAACTTGAGCTCTTAGACTTCTAGCACACCTACAACACACATTCAAGTTTTAACATTTGGTACTCAAATTGTCTTGGGTCCTTGTGTGTTAGAGTTAGGCAAGGTGCCCTTAGGAACCCAAACCATTTTAGTTCCAACCTTGGTGTTTATGTTCTTTCTAGCATTACATGTAGATGCACTATGCCCTTTCTACCACAATGAAAGCATTTGATAAAGGGACTAGTTGATGTACTTGAGGAAACAAAAAATTCTTATAAGATTTTTGTTGGTTATTGGGATTATACCCCAAATCGGCCTTTTGAAAAGTACATCTTTTTTTCCCTAGTAACACATTCAAATTGTCCCTTCCCAAGGTAAAATTTACAAGTGTGTTTTTCAAATTCTCAATTTCATTTTCAAATGCTTTACATGATGAATAAGATAAGGGTTTGGGAGCATTATCATGTGAAGAACAAATCATATATGACGAGTTAGCATTAATAAGTCTAAGAGTCTCATTTTTAACTTCAAGTTCTTCAATTTCCTTAGTTAAAATAGAAACTTTGTTTGCCAATAAGGAGATTGTTTTGTTGGAAGTTAAAACTATTTTAGTGAGCTTCATGGATTCATCATGTAACTCTTGGAATGCATCTTGCAATTCATAATATGAAGGAGAAGGTTCAAGATTAGATGAGGTTACATCGGTTTTATTTTCTTCTTCATTGGCCATGAGGCAAAGATGAGCTTCCTCATTCTCCGAATCATTAGTGGAATCCATATCATTGTCTTCCCAAGCAATGTATGCTTTCCTTCCTTTTCTTTCCTTGGAAGGTCTCTTTTTCATATTTCTCAATCTTCCTTTGATAAGTCGGACACTTCATCTTCATATGCCCCAATTTTTCACATTCATAACAAGTTGGAGTAAATGAAGTTCCTTCTCCCTTTTGATATGTCTTCTTAAGAGGAACAAGTGGTCTTCTTTGACTCCCTTTCTTCTTAAGAAATCTTCCAAACCTCTTCACAAGGAGGCTAAAATTTTCTTCATTCATCTCAAGATTGTCAATGTCATCTCCACCATCTTCTTCTTCATTTTCAATTGAGGAGGAAGTGACTTTGAGAGCAATTCCCTTTTTCTTCTTATCTTGCTCCTCATTTGAACTTAATCTATTTAGCTCCAATTCATGCTTTTGATGCTTTCCAAAGAGGGTAGCCAAAGTCATTGCGGCTAGATTCCTTGACTCCGATATGGCCATCACTTTGGGCTGTCAATTCCTACTTAAGCATCTCAAAACCTTGTTAATAAGATCTTCATTGGCAAAAGTTTTTCCCAATAAAGTAAGATGATTAACTATATGAGTGAACCTCTTTTGCATTTCTTGAATGCTTTCTCCTTGATTCATTCTAAATAATTCATATTCATGAGTGAGTGCGTTAATTCTAGATCTTTTTACTTCACTTGTACCATCATGGGTTACTTGCAATGTGTCCCACATTTCTTAGGCGGTCTTACAATTTGATACCCTAAAGAATTCATATACCCCAAAGAAATGGTGATGATATTCTTGGCTCTCAAATTGTGTGGGACATTTTTCTTGTCTTCATCGGTCCATTCATTTCTTGGTGTATTGGTTCTTACACCATCAACTATACGTGTGGGGACAAAAGAACCATTTTCAACAGCATCCCACACATCAATATCAATAGCTTCAATAAATATTTTTATCATTTCTTTCCAATTAGCACAACCATCCCCATCGAAAGAGGGAGGTCTATTTATAGAAGAACCTTCGTTCGAAAAACCATTTGAAGTCATCTTTTCTCTTGAAGCTGCTAAGCTCTTTATATAAGAGTCTAGCTCTGGTACCACTTATTACCAAGTGGCCTCAAGACTCAAGAGGGGTAAAAAAATTTCGTAAATCTTTTGAAAAACTCTTGATTACCAATTTTTGTTAAAGCTATTAATTAATAGAAATGAATGAATGGATAGATAGAAGCATATTGCCCACCAATGAACCAACTAAGAGAGAAATAATCAAGTAAACAAATAAACCAATGCACAAATGTAAAGAGAAGGGTTTAGAGAATCAAACATAATGGTTTATCCTAGTTTAGCCACCAATCCACTTGTGACCTACATCTAGTCCTCAAGCAATCACTTGAGATTTTCTACTATATCTTCAAGCTTCAATAGGTGCTTGACAACCTTTACAAACTTGAGCACTTAACATCTTAGGATACCTCACCCTTTGTACTTGAGCCTCTTTAAACAAGGGATGCCTCACCCTTTACAATTTGGAGGGATGTCTTACCCTCTTTTACAAAACAATCAATATTGATAGAATGAAACTCTTGATAATCACATATTTTATATATTAATAAACTCTCATGTTTAGACATTTACACTCTCCATATTCTTAATTGATTGAGCTTGGTCATGTTTTGTGAGTTTGGGCTCAAATTGAGCCAAATTGATTTTTTCCAGTATTAATGAGTTTTGACATTGTTTTTGTATTTTGGCCATAACTTGAGTTCTAGATATCAGGAAATTATTAATTTTACCTTGTAGGAAAGCTAAGAGGAAGCTCTACAACTTTGATGATAGCTCAAAGTGTCAATCAGATGTCTAATGGACCTAATTGGACCTAGAAGTTAGAATACAAGTTTTGTTACTGGAACCCGAGCAGTGTACACTAATAAGGGCATAACTTGGGTTGTGGATGTGATTTGGGCCTGAAACCAGTGGCAAATGAAAGCTAAGACATATATATCCATTTCATATGAAGACCACTTTTCCAAACTATGACGTTTTGATGGAGTTTTCTATAACACCCTTCTTAGGATGTCACAAATAATAATAAAACCTTACCCAAGTTATAAATCATTTATAAATAACTAATAATATAAGTTGTAAAAAATTTCTTTTTGTACATTATATCATTAAATAAAATAAACAGAACATGAAATAAAATAAACTATTAAATACACACCATAATTATACATATGATTTTGTTTTAAAGATACAAATATTTACACACTATAAACTGTTTAGTAAAGCCGTAAACTGTTTGACTCATAACAAACAATAAACTAGCCCAAGTACACATCTAGAAGTTCTGATCCTCCGAAGGATCCTCCTCTGGGAGATCATCAGAAGACAGAAACCCCAGATGTTGTGTAGCCCTATGGACAGGAGTTTGTGCTGTCGACACACTATTAAGCTCACTAGGGGCATAGAAACATCCACCCCAATAGCGCCTAATAGACAAGGGCAACTCCAAATGTACATAGATAGTAGTAAAAAACTTAGGGACTCCATCATATTCCCTACTAAGGGACACAGTCAAACATCCCACATAAACAACTGACTCCCTATCAGCTTGTAGATGCTAGGCTTCAGAACCTCCACGAAACACCAGTTTCACAAATCCAAGAAAACTCGGTAGCGCCATAACGTGTCAGAATCAATCTAAACAATATGGATGATCTAGAGGCTTGTCCTCTTTGCACTGATCACTCGGATGTTGTTCCTCCTTCTACTGATAATAAGCAGGTTGCTCCTCTTCGCCTTCCTCACAATCTTTACCGAACACAATAATAATACAGAAATACATACAAAGAGATGAGATAATCTACATCATTACTTGTATGGCATTATAGAAAACGACAGTACATATAGATATAGCATTTAATACATTAAATCATGTTATCACAATATACACAATATCTTAGATCAATATAAATATCACATCATGATGCAGACCATATATGCAGATGTACACAGACTCGTTCCTACTCCATGGAGCTAACCACAAATGTCAAAGAGAATGACCTAGTAGATCTGCTTGTAGCTCCGGCTGCCCCAACCAAGTATTACACAGTCAAAACTTCATGTACAATATGCATTGTTCCAGACAGTCTAAACTAGATCGTGATTAAGAATAGTGTTTTGTCGAGATTGTTAGTGCGTTGCCCAGTACCACGGCCCAGAGGAGCTACCAACTGTCCTTATGTGGAATCTTCCGCACACCAACACCTCCAAGTTCACTCAATGAACAACACTACGCCTATCGCACCCGCACTACGGTATAATTCATCTCTTAAACAACTTGCTAATATTAACCAAATTGATATATTTCTCTATGCATGGTGCATGAGCCAAAATATACATGACAAAATATTGTTACTTTTAAGAACCACACGCCATCACTTGGCAGTACCATATTTTAACATAACTGAGTCCACCACTTTAACCCGACAGCAAACTATTGTTCCTTTCAATCGCGTAAATATTTTATCGCATTTTCACAATCGCATCACCTTTTTTCAATGTTTTTAAATCGCGTAAATATTTTTCAACGTTTGTAAAATCGCATAGTATTTTTAAATCATTTTCTCAATCGCGTAACGTTTTTAAATCGTTTTCTCAATCGCGTAGTTTAAAAATCCTTATTTTAAATACGCATAAGGTATTTCTAATATGTTTCAACTACATAAAATATTTCTTTACTGTCTAAATTAAATTTTGAAACTTTCTCCATTATATATTTATTTTTAGCTTTATTTACAGCATTTCTTCTTGAAAATCCTTTAAATAGTATTTTCTATTGTTTTCTTTAAAATTACCTTTTATGGATTTAACCAATATTTATATCTCGAAACTTGCTAACACGCTTCAAAACCCAAAGGGTGAGCTATACATTAGTACTTTTCAAGTATTTATTTTATTTCTTATCCTTACTTAATTTCTCTAATTAAGCTTCTAAAATAATTTCATTCATTTTATTCTCTAAAATCCATTAAATTTTGTTCTCTTTAATTTACATAATTCTATGCTTAGGAAATAATTTCAAATTAAAAACATCATAAGTAGGCATGATGGCCAAAAATCATTCTATGCTTTAAAAACCATATTTAATTGTTTCTCATCATCTAATCCCTTATAAAAATTCTTAATCCAATTTATTGTTATTAAATCACTTAACCTATGATTAGAAAATAATTTAGGACATCTTGGTCCTCTTTGTGGTGGTGAAGCCGTAAGCTTCATGGGTTCTTTGGAACCCTCATACAAATCCTTATCATGTAATTCACATCCTACTACATACAATAGCTATCATGCTTTCATAAACGCATATTAAAACATATATCAAAGCTATAGACATGCTTGCATCAAAACTCATCACAAATAGGAAAAATTTTAAACAACCAAGTGAATGAATCCTTATGGATTCTTCACCATAAACAAATCCATCTTCTCACCACCAATACATGGTTGATGAGATTAAATCTCCCTCTTACCTCTAAGGAAGACAAATCTCCTTCTTGCTTGATTCTATGGATTTCGTGTAGCTCCAAAGAAAAACCCTAGCAAACTTAAACAATTTACAAAGTCATAAACTATGGTTGAAAAAGAAAAACCATGAATCAATCATGGCTTAGGACTTTAAGAATCAATTTAGAAACAAGAAACAAGGACTTTTACCTTATGTAGAAGAAACTTCAAGCTTATTTTCGAAGCATAAGATGGATGATTTTGAAGAAACTTACAACATGAAAGATGTCTAGAATGGTGTTTAGGTTTAAGAAGTGGTGTTTGATAAAATTTTAAAAGAGTGGAGGTTGGTCTATGGTGTGGTGGCCGTGAGGTTCACAAGAGAGAAAAGGAGAGAATTTTGGCGAAGCTTGCTTTAGAAATGGATGAAGATGAAATAAACTAGCTAAGTGTCATCCTTAGCTCCTCCTAGAGCCTTATAGCCATGGAGCTCCCAAAGGAGGTGGCCACTTTGGTTGACCACTCAAGACCTCCTAATGACCTTAGATGAAATCAATGGTTGATCTTCAAAGCTTTACCTCCAAGCTTGTTTCCTATAGGCTTAGAAAATCAAGTCATCAAGTTCTTGAACCTTCCTTGGAGTGTCTTGGCCGAATTGCTCAATGGAAGAGCAAACCAAGTTTTGGTTCATTTGGTTTCCTAGTTATGCTTAAGCCATTCTAGTTAGATTTCCTAGTTACTTGGTTAACCATCTAGTTACCTAGGAATGACTCCTCCATTTCTTGAATATGCTAGAACCTTCTTGTAACTAAGGCTCTAATGGGTAGCAAACTAGGTTTGTTCCATTTAGTTGCTACTTAGGCTTTTTAGATTAGTTTAGTTAAGTTTAAGCTAACTTAGTTAGGTTTTCTAGTTACTAAACTAACTAGTCCAACCACCAATATAGACCACTTTCTATTGGTCTAGAAAATCAAGCCACCATCATTGACCAATTTCTATTGGTTCACCGAATTGTAAGTCACAAAGACTTTTTTGGTTCCTATTATCCACTAGGTAGAAGCTACTGCTTTTAAGTTAGTAGGTACTGTCTACCGGATAATAAAATAATATTAAAATATAGAATATTTTTATTTCACAGATAAATTCTAAAAATTAAAAGATTGATACATGTATCACTCGGAATTGGGTTTAATAAGATCCCCAGCTCTGAATAATCAGATAAAGATTTTTTTCAGTTTAAAAATTATTATTTTCCTAACTTAGAGTAAATAACACACAACAATCAAATACACTCACAAAACTGTGAATGGAAATGGTATTGGTTTTGATGATCAACAAACAAGAAAGCAATGAAGTGCAAAGATCAAGTCTCAAGGCTTTTCAAGATTAGCTTTTAGGACTTAGACCACATGTAAAAGTAAAACGGACTCACACAAAAGCTTATTTCTTGGTTCAAAACTCATTTCATCTTAGCTTTGCATAATCATGTTTTCATCGTGTTTAAATTAAGTAAAAAGCTTTTAGAAAACTTGGAAAGTCTTTTGAACATCCTTGACAAAGAAACTCTTTGAAAAACCCATGTCTTTTGTCTTTCCATAATAGATTATGAAAATCCCATAATAGATTATGAAAGTTCATAATAGATTATAAGGATTTCATAACTTGTTATGTGAAAAGTCAGAACATGACTTATGTTTTCCAAATGGCCATAATCGATTATGGCCTCTTCATAATTGATTATTTGGTATCTCAAAACGTAACCACCTGTTTTTAAATGGCCATATTCGAATCTAGCATATTCATAACTGATTATGAATGTCTCATAACAGATTATGAAATACTTCATAATTGATTATGAAACATCTCATAACAGATTATGAAATCTCATAATAGGTTATTTTGTTAGTCAGAAACGTTGAAAGTCTTTCTCACAAGCCATAACCGATTATGGCTATGCTATAACAAGTTATGGTCTTTCAGAGAGCTCGTTCTCAATGGCTCTTTTAATGGCATTTAATGCCCCTAACCACTTCTAACGTCTCAAAATCGTTTAGGCTATAAATGAAAGCTATTGGGCTTTGATTAAGGGTTGGAAAACATTCTGAAAAACATTCTTGAGTATTAAATATGAGTTTTCTCATTATTTTCATCATATACTCTGTTTTGAACTTAAAAAAGTGAATCCTTCATACCCATAGTTCTTCAAGTTGTATCATCTGCTCTAGAGAGAGTTTCTTTCATCTAAATTTTGTTTAATCTGTAAAGAGAGAGTGAGGTATCCCTCAAAACAGTTAGGGTGAGGCATCCCTTGAATATAGAGGCTCAAGCACAAGGGTGAGGTATCCCAAGGTGTTGAGTGCTTCAAAATTGTAAAGGTTGTCAAGCATCTGATTTCAAGATTGAAGATATAGTGGAAATCTCGAGTGGTTGCTTAAGGACTGGACGTAAGCCACAAATGGATTAGTGGTTGAACCAGGATAAAGCTTGGTGTTTGTTTTCCTAACTCAACCTCTTTATATTATGCATTGTTTCATTGATTTACTTGAATACTATCTTCCTTGTCTTGTTCATTTTTGTGAAATACCTTTCTATCTCATTCATTCATTCATTTCTATCGATTAATAGCTTCAACAAAAATTGATAAACAAAGGTTTTACAAAAGATTTGCGAAAACATTTTATAAACTCAATTCATCCCCTTCTTGAGTTTAAGGCCACTTGGTAATAAGTGGTATCAGAGCTAGACTCTTGTATAAAGAGCTTAGCCGCTGTTAGACCATTTGTGTACCGCCAGTGCATGGGTCATTCAAGTAATATAGATACAGAGTATAAGTTCATTCCCACGAGGATATATGGCTTCCATTACTAAGTAACAACCAATAGCTTAGCTAAATTCTATTCAAGAACATATAAAATAAAGAAATGCAAATAAACTAAATCTAAACTACAAAAGCAATAAAGATAATGGTTTAGAGATTTAGGAAATCCTTCTTCACCTCCTATTTCATACTAATGATATGCAATCCTTATAAGCAACATCAATGAGTTATTAAGTTAGCTTGAGAATCTAATTTAGTCAAGAGCCCATGTCTAGGTCAATCAACCCTGGTGTTATTTACCTAATTCACTATGTTTCTTATATTTTCATGAGGAGTAGTATAAACTCCACTAATGAACGATCTATTCTCAAACACATGTTAATACATGGCTAAAAGGTATATTTCTATCTAGTTAGTGAATCAACTCATCTAAGCCAATTGAACTCGTTGAACATGCATCAACCATACCATATCCATATCCACAAATCCCTATGTCTAGTTCATTTGCATAAATCAAGATCATGCAATTATTGGCCAAACAAGAGCAAGCATTAAGTATAGGCATGGAAGAACAAAACCAAACATCAATAAATACTCAAAAGATAACATAAACATCAATATCCATATAAAGATCCAAAGTATTTCCTAAATATAGTTGCTAATCCATTGAACACAAATTTACAGACAAAAACCATGCTCAAGAGATAAGGAAAAGAAGAGAAACAAAGGGAGAAGAGGAAGGAATCCATGGATGTGATCAGGGAAGCTTGAATCTCCTTCCATGAAGAAGATGGCATTCAACCAAGCCTCCCTTGACCTCTAATCAGCCCAGAAATGAAGAACAGGTCGCAGCCTCTCTAAAACATAAGAACTGAAACAGAGCTCTCCTATAAAATCTGCTAAAATTCTATTTATAGACTCAGAAAAATAGAGGCACGTTGCGGCATTAACATGCCTACGCTACGGCGTGTGTCAAATTAGGTCAGGGACACTGCGGCGTTCACATGCCATGCCGCGACATTCAATTTGCGAAGCTCTCTGACTTTTGATGCAGGGGAGGCACACGTCGCGACATTCACATGCCACGCTGCGGTATTGAGGTCTGAGATGCAGATTTGGCTTCCTTTTCCCATTCTAGCTCAATTGTTCTATATATCATCTTGTTTGGAGCCCTTCCTATGATAGAGAAAATACCAAATCAGTAATAGATACAAATTCACTTAATCACATATCAAATATGCACAGTTTGCTCAATATCATATAGGGAAGGTATCAGAATTGGATATAACAAATAGAAGCATAAAACCTTCCAAATATACATAAATACAAGGACTTTAGCAATCAATAAAGTACAGGTATGGGGTACCAATAACTACACAACGTGGAGTTATCAGCCGCTTCAAGAGAAAAGATGGTCAAATGGTTTTTCTAATGAAGCTTCTTCTATAAATAGACCTCCCTTTTTCAATAGGGATGGTTATGCATATTGGAAAGTAAGGATAAAGATTTTTATTGAATCTATTGATATTGATGTGTGAGATGCTGTTGAAAATGGCCTTTTTGTCCCCACACGTCTAGTTGATGGTGTTAGAATAAATACACCAAGAAATGAATAGACCGATGATGACAAGAAAAAGGTCCAATACAACTTGAGAGCCAAGAACATCATCACCACTTCTTTGGCGTATGATGAATTCTTTAGGGTGTTAAATTGTAAGACTGCTCAAGAAATGTGGGATACATTACAAGTAACCCATGAGGGCACATGCGAAGTGAAAAGATTTAGAATAAATACTCTCACTCATGAATATGATTTGTTTAGAATGAACCAAGGGGAAAGCATCTAAGAAATGCAAAAACAATTTACTCATATAGTTAATCATCTTGCTTCATTAGGAAAAACCTTTGCCAATGAAGATCTTATTAACAAAGTTTTGAGATACTTGCGCAGGAGTTAGCAACCCAAAGTGATGGCCATATCGGAGTCAAGAAATCTAGCCATAATGACCTTGGCCACCCTCTTTGGAAAGCTTCAAGAGCATGAGTTGGAGCTAAATAGATTAAGTCAAAATGAGGAGAGAGATAAGAAGAAAAAAAGGATTACTCTCAAAGCCACTTCTTCCTCAATTGAATATGAAGATGAAGATGATGGAAATGATCTTGATAATATTGAGATAAATGAAGAGAATTTTAGCCTCCTTGTGAAAAGGTTTGGAAGATTTCTCAAGAAGAAAAGAAATCAAAGAAGACCTCATTTTCCTCCTAAGAAGTCATACCAAAAGGGAGAAGGAACTTCATCTACTCCAACTTGCTATGAATGTGAAAAACTGGGGCACATGAAGATGGAATGTCCGGTTTATCAAAAAGAAGATAGAGAAATTTGAAAAGAAACCTTTAAAGGAAAGAAAAGGAAGGAGAGCATACATTGCGTGGGAAGACAATGATATGGATTCCACCAATGATTCGGAGGATGAGGAAGCCCATCTTTGCCTTATAGAAAATGGAGAAGAACAAGAAGAACAAAGTAAAACCGAGGTAACCTTATCTAATCTTGAACTTTCTCCTTCATATAGTGAATTACAAGATGCATTTTAAGAATTGCATGATGAATCTATGAGGCTCACTAAAATAATTTTAACTTCTAACAAAACAATCTCCTTAATGACTAACAAAATTTCTATTTTAACTAAAGAGATTGAAGAACTCAAAGGTAAAAATGAGACTCTTGGACTTATTGATGTTAACTCATCATCCATGATTTGTTCTTCACATGATAATGCAACCATACCCTCATCTTGTTCATCATGTAAATCATTTGAAAATGAAATTGAGGATTTGAAAAACACACTTGCAAAATTCTCCTTTGGAAGAGACAACTTAAATGTATTGCTAGGAAAACAAAGATGTGTTTTCCAAAAGGCCGGTTTAGGGTATAATCCCAATAATCAACAAAAGTTTCTTAAAAATCTCTTTGTTTCCTCAAGTACCTCAAGTAGTCCCTTTATTAAATGTTTTCATTGTGGAAAGAAAGGGCATAGTGCATCAACATGTAATGCAAGGAAAAAAATCAACACAAAGGTTGGAACTAAAATGGCTTGGGTCCCTAAGGGCACCATGCCTCATACTAACACACAAGGACCCAAGAAAATTTGGGTACCAAAGGTTAAAATCTAAATATATGTTGTAGGTGTGCTTGAAGACCAAGAGTTTAATTTGGTACCTTGATAGTGGATGCTCCAAGCACATGACCAGTGATGGCTCCAAGTTTTCCTTCCTTGTACCTAAGAAGAGTGGTCACATAACATATGGTGACAACAACAAAGGAAAGATCCTTGGAGTTAGCAAAGTTGGTAAGATCCCTTCCTCATCCATTGATAATGTTTTACTTGTTGAAGGACTCAAACATAACTTGCTTAGCATTAGTCAACTATGTGACAAGGGAAATAAAGTAATATTTGATTCTAATTGTTGCATAATTGAAGGAAAGGATGATAAGCATGTTAAGTTTGTTGGTCATAGGATCAATAATATATATATGATTAGCCTTGATGATATTTTCTCAAATGATGCTAAATGCTTTATGACTAAAAAAAATGATTCATGGTTATGGCATAGAAGAATTGCTCACATTCACATGGATCACTTGAACAAATTGGTTTCTAAAGAACTAGTAATTGGTCTTCCAAAGCTCAAATTTGAAAAAGATAAACTTTGTGATGTATATCAAAAGGGGTAATCACTCGTAACTCTCTTAGAGATGCATGTAATCATATGACTTTTGTCTCTCAAGTTGAACCTAAAGACATAAATGAGGCCATTAATGATGAACATTGGATCTTGGCCATGCAAGATGAACTAAACCAATTTGAGAGGAATCAAGTTTGAGAATTAGTTCCAAGGCCCAATGATGATCCCATAATTGGCACCAAATGGGTCTTTAGGAACAAACTTGATGAAATAGGCTTAATAATAAGAAACAAAGCTAGGCTCGTAGCTAAGGGTTATAATCAAGAAGAAGGCATAGATTATAAAGAAACTTATGCTCCCACAGCTAGATTAGAAGCCATTAGAATGCTACTTGCATATGTATGCATCATGGATTTTAAGCTCTTTTAAATGGATGTCAAAAGTGCCTTTTTAAATAGTTTCATACAAAAGGAATTGTATATGGATCAACCTCCCAGTTTTGAAAACTTTGAACTGCCCAAGCATGTTTTTAAACTTAGAAAAGCCTTGTATGGCTTAAAACAAGCTCCTAGAGCTTGGTATGAAAGGTTGAACAAGTTTCTTTTAGAAAAAGGGTTCTCTAGAGGAAAGGTTGACACTACGCTTTTCATCAAGCATAAAAAGTATGACATTCTACTTTTTCAAATATATGTTAATGATATCATATTTGGTACTACTAATGACTCTTTGTAAAGAATTTGTTAATATCATGCAAAGTGAGTTTGAGATGTCTATGATGGGAGAGCTCAACTTCTTCCTTGGTCTCCAAATCAAGCAAACAAAGGATGGGACTTTCATAAGTTAATCCAAATATTGTAAGGAGTTACTCAAGAAGTTTGGAATGAAAGGTGCCAAGCAAATGGCTACACCAATGGGCACTTCTTGCTACTTAGACAAGGATGAAGGAGGTAAATCAGTAGAAATTATGAAATATAGAAGTATGATTGGCTCACTCCTTTATCTTACTGCTAGTAGGCCTGATATCATATTTAGTGTATGTATGTGTACTAGATATCAAGCTAATCCCAAAGAATCTCACCTATGTGTTGTTAAAAGAATCATGAAATATCTGATAGGCACTTCACAAATGGGATTGTGGTACCCTAAGGGTGCCTCTTGTAGTCTAATTGGTTATTCCGATTCTGATTTTGCTGGATGCAAAATGGATAAGAAAAGTACTAGTGGGATATACCACTTGCTTGGAAGCTTACTAGTTTCTTGGCATAGCAAGAAGCAAAATAGTGTGGCATTGTCAACAACTGAAGCTGAATATGTAGCAGCTGGTAGTTATTGTGCTCAAATCCTTTGGATGAAGTAACAACTTCAAGACTATGGTCTTAAGCTTGATCACATTCCCATAAAGTGTGACAACACTAGTGCAATCAATTTGTCTAAGAATCCCATTTTGCTCTCAAGAACAAAACATATTGAAATTAGGCATCACTTTATTAGAGATCATGTTCAAAAAGGTCACTGCATGCTTGAATTTGTGGAAATAACTAAACAACTGGCCGATATCTTCACTAAACCCTTAAACAAAGAAGCATTCTTTTATATAAGAAGTGAACTTGGTATGTTGGATCAATCTTGCATTAATATTTGAAATATAACCCTGCTGCATAAACTGGCCTTTGCTGCATAATTTGCTATATTACACAATATTCTTGCTTAAAATTGTTTTTGAATCCAATACTAACTTGAGCGTCTGAGTTTTCCCCCAAGCTTGTTTTGCAGGTACTTGATCCATGCTCAAGTCCCTTAACCATCTAATCTCAAGTTCCTATGGAAGAAACTGGATTCAAGCTCCTTCAAAGAAGTATAATCAGTTTGCGAGCTATATTTAAGCTGTTTAGAAGTGTTGGAAACATGGCCAAGTCAAGAAAATGCTTAAAAATGAAATAAGCTGTTGATATATTAAAGGACTCAATCCTGAACATTTTTTTTGGTTTGTTGGTGAAAGATAAGTTTTGATAGTCTTGAAGGATGAATTCTTGAAGGAGTTTCTGTTTTTGTTTGAAGAATAATCAAATTGTAAGAAGACCATAATCTATTATGAAGAGTTTCTAATCTATTATGGGAGTCGTGGAAATGTCTAGAACCTTGGAAAGGCTCTCTATCAAGCTAAAATAATTTATTATGACAAGTGTGTAATCGGTTATGACATGTTCCTAAACGTTTGTGGCTCTCTGTAAAGCTCCATATAATTGATTATGGATCCCACATAATCGGTTATGGAGTCATCTATTAATCTGGAGGCTCTCTAGAACTCTTATATAATCGATTATGGCTCCTTTATAATCGATAATGCAAGCTTACAACAATATGAGTGATTCTCGGACTTAACATATAACCTATTATGGCATAGCCATAATCGGTTATGGCCATTTCTCGTGGGCTTCATTTTAAACCATAACCGATTACACCTCACTCATAATCAGTTATGGGCCTTCGTTTTAACCAAACCCGCAGCCTCCCACTTCTTCCTCACGAGCTTCACTCCTCCATAGCCACTCCCTTCCTCTCACACCCACTCATACCCACTCCCTCAAACACCTCTCCTACTCCAAATCCAACCAAAATCCACTACTAAAACTCAATATCCATCACTTTCCTTCAACTTTCACCGATCAAAACCTTCATTTTCTCATCTCCCCCCACACTTTCTCTCTCCTTAAACTGAGCCATAATGTAACACCCCAACTTTTGGGTGAATAACCGTTGTGTCCTGATTTTACTGTTTCTTGTTTTTCTGCATGACATACAAGTATATTTTTCAGGCTCTAATTTTATTTGGTCGTTTTGCATAATTTGCTTCGAGATAGTAAAATAAAAATTTTGTCAAATTTACTGTTTTAAATTTTCTGTGTGATATACAGATATATTTACTGTCTGTAATTTTATTTGAGTGTTTTGAGTGATTTGCTAGGTTGTGGGGAAAAATGGGAAAATGACCATTACGTCCCAAATGTACTGTTTTAAATTTTTCTGTACGATACAGTATGCAATATTACTGTCTGTGATTTTGTTTAGACTTTTTGTGCGATTTGCTTCGGGGCAGGAAAATAATAATTTTCTAGACCGGGGAAATCTTGTTTTAATTATCCGGAGCCGGGGGAGCTTACTAAACCCGAAACTGGAGTCAGTTTTTGAAGTTTTATTTTCCTGCGATTTTATCTGACAAATAAAATCGGGGTATGTGTTATTATCTGCTGGATGATATTTTTCTTGAAAAATATCTAGTGGATGATGACTCATCGCAATGGGCCAATAGAAATTCGACACGTGGCATGACACCTCAACACCATGACTCAGCAGATTCCGGAAGGTTCCAGAAGCGGTGACTCGCCCTGTGACTCACTGTAGTGAGTCACCTATTCCAGAAGCTTCTATGATGACTCAGTTGATGACTCAGTTGATGACTCAACACTGTGACTCACCATTGATGACACAGCCAGTGATGCAATTATGACACAGTCAGTGACTCAGCATGCTGACTCGCCATGCTGACTCACCTGCTCTAGAAAATATCTACGCTGACTCGCCATGCTGATTCACCCGTTCTAGATAGTTTCACGATGACTCATCATACTGACTCATCGTAGTGAGTCACATGCTCTAGAAATTTCTCTTTGATGACTCGTTTTATGACTCATCAAGGGCAATCAGTAGAAAAAAATGATCAATAATAATTGCTACTCTGTTAAGTGTAAGATAAAAATCTATGTATATTTTATTATCCATTAGACAATAAACACTGACTTTATAAATAGTAATTATTGTACATTGGTTAAAGTATACTAGAAAATATATAGTGTGCACCAATAGAAATTGGTCAACAAAAATAGCAACTAATAGGAATCAAGTTAGTAAATATTCAACCAATAGAAATTGGTCAAGAATAATGGCTTGACTCTTTAAGGACCAATAGAAAGCAAGCTATCAAACAAATTTGGACTTCTTAAAGTTGTTGGTCTACGGTGAAGGAGAAGAGAAATGGCTCTAATAGCCAATTCACAAAGTGAATTCACGTAGAAAGACTTTGTGAAATGCATGTAGAAAGCCAAATTGAATAAAAGGAAGACTAGTCAATATTGATGGCTTTTCTTTGTTGCTTTCTACGGCAAAGCAAGCTTTTGGTGAAGCAAATATTACCATTCAATTCTTGCTATCTATCATTAAATTACCTAAGTAAGACAAAGTCAATTTTAGTGGCTTATCTCCATGTGCATTTACGGCAATGCATGCTTTGAGAAAGCAATTTCAATACTTCAATTCATTTCCATTCATAATGCATTTACGACCATGCATTGGAATGAAAGCCAAATTGCCTACTTAATTATATTTGGTCACTTTTCTATTTAGCTATTATTCAAAGAAGCAAAACAACAAATATTTCTCACTTTTTCTCAAAGTGATTTACGGCCATGCATAGTCAAAACCTTCATCTTTCTCCAAATATTTCCAAATAGCAAAAGCTCTCAAATATTTCTTCTCTTTTTCTTCTCCAACCTCACGGCCTCCTCATCCTTTTCCATCACTTACTCTTCTATAATTCTAAACTACCTTATTTCTTACTTCCTTACTTCATTTCAAGACACTTTGTAGTTGAAACCTAAGCTTAAATCATCCATTTTCTATCTTGATCTTCAAAATTCAAGTTTGAAGCCTTGAAGGTAGGATTCTTTAATCTTCATGTTTCTATCCATTTTAAAGTTCTAATCATGATTTTAATCCATGATTATTTTAGTTTAGAGCCTTAGGTATTAATGTTGCATGTTTTCTTTGTTTTTCAAGAAAGCTCTTGGTGGAGAAAATTTGCTTGAAGGAGACATACAAGGAGCTTTGGAGGTTCTTCAAGAGGTAAGAGGGAGATTACCCTCATCAACCATGTGTTGGTGGTGAGGAATGTTTGTGTTTGTGGTAAAGAATCCATAAGGATTCATTCACTTGATTGTTTATTGTTTTTCCTAATTGTGATTGATTATGTGTGCAAGCATGTCTAATAGCTTTAATATTTTGTATGTGTTTTATGGTTGTTTTAATATATGGTATGTGTACATATATGCATGATGATTATTGTAACATGTAAATAATATACAAGGATTTGCATGAGTGTTCCAAAGAACACAAATCCAAGCTCACGGTCTTAATATAAAAAGGGAACCAAAATGTTCTCATCAATTTTCTAAAAGTGTGATTTAATTAACCTAGGAAAATTGACAAGTTACCAATTTGTTTAGAGTAAGAAAAATGAATTTATGGATCAATGGATGAAATTATGTATTTCGGCCAACATGCCAAAGCCAAGCAATTATGATTTCTAAAATCATTTCCAAACCATTTTCTAAAACAATGATTTAATGAATTTAGGTAATACAATAAATTTGACATGGATTTAGAAGATGAAAAATAATTTAGAGATCAAATGCAAAGACTTTGTTAAATTTGGCCAACATGCCACATACTTTTGATCCAAATTTATTTTCTAACTATTGACTAGATAATGTAATAATAATAAATTAGATCAAGAGTTTTATAAGAGATTAAATGTATGGAAATAATTAGGAATGAATTATAAAGCATAGAATGATTTTTGGCCAAAATGCCAAGTTTAAATGTGTTTTGATTTATAGAATTGGTTTCAACTAAGGTTAAGTAATAAATGCCAAAAGGATTTTATTACAATGAGTTTTGAAGAAATAAATTGATTAAGTTTAAGAAGTTTAAACAAATGATTTTTTTTACTGTTTGAAGAAAATACAGTAACTTTTGTAAATTGCTAACATATGGCTCATATTATATTTTGAAGCATGTTAGTGGTTTTCAAAAAAATTAAATTATACGGTTAAAAATTAAGTAAACAGAATTTTTACAGAAAAATTAGGAAACCATTATTATAAGTTTTCTAAAACATAATACTGTCAATTTTTATTAAAAACGGACAAATAAGATAGAAAAGATATCCAAAAGACAGTATGCAGTATAGAAAATATTCTACATAGTTTAAACGTACTAAATATTATTTCTGTTTATTTTAAATAGTAATTTTTAAGGAATTCAGATAAGAAAATGATTTAAAAATCTTACGCGATTGAGAAAACGTATTAAAAACTCTACGCGATTCTAAAAACAAAAAAATAAATTTACGCGATTTAAAAACGTTTGTAAAAACGACGAGATTGTGAAAATGCGATAAAATTTCTACGCGATTGACCAAAATTATATATTTTATACTATTGAGAGTATTCTGTATATTTTCACTGTCGGGCTATGAGGTGAACCCGTACAGGCTTTGAAACAGTATTTGTCTGGTGGGACTTACTGTATATTTTTGCCATTGAGGGCAAGCCATGAGGGCATATATATATTTTTTATATATATATACCTTTGAGGGTATTTTGAGAATCTATATTTCTGGACATCCATTGAGTTGATGCCAATTTTGGTGGATTGATTGACGAGGTGAATCACATCGTATTGTCGGTGCGATAAGCGTAGTGTGGTTCGATTTTGAATGAACTTGGAGACGTTAGTGTGCATAATTCCATATGTGGACAGTTGGTTGCTCTTCTGGGCCGTGGTAACTGGTAACACACTAATGGACTCGACACACACTATACTTAATCGAGATCTTGTAAAGTCTAATAGTACATTGCCTGTAGTGACGCAACGTTAGACAGCGTGCTACACCACGCCATGTGACTGTGGGCTATAGACGCAACGTGAGACCGCAGAATAGTTTGGTTGGGCAGCCGTGGTACTAATAGATTTTGCAGATCATTCTCTCTCTGATGTCTGTGTTTTTAGCTCCATGGAGTAGGATTGTGTCATATTGCACATGTATCTGTGTTGTTATTTATTATATTTTTATCTGTGATATTTTTATTTGTGTTGTTATTTAGTGTATTTTCATCTGCGATATATTTTTATCTATGTTGTTATTTATTATATTTTTATCTATGATCTTATATGTTGTTATTTATTATATTTTTTTTATCTCGTGACGTTATATGTTGTTATTGTTTTTAATTTTTATATTATATCATTATCTACATTTGTTATGGCATTTTATATTATATGAATTGTTATATCTATCTTAGTAATGTTATAGTTGTTCATTATATTATGATATATGCTTATTTGATTTATTTATAAATTGATAACATGATTGCATTTGTGATATCTGTGTGTATGGAATGACTTTGTCATTCGTATTATTCTTTGCTACCGTCTTGATGCTTGGTGAAAGGGATCTCACCTCTTTCTTGTATTGCTTGTTGTGTTTGTATTGTTAAATTCGTATAGTAGACGAAGGAAGTTTCTTAGACCCATTGGAGGCTATGTTCTGAAGATGGTGACGGCGTCAAGGTGTAATCTTCCAAGTTTCAACAGGATGCGATTTGGTGAAGAAACGAAACATGTAGGTTGGGTTTTTCTCGTTAGTGTTGTTACCGTGCTATTAGTAGTAACCTTCATTGGGTTTTCTACTGTTTCTCTGAGTCTGTAAATGTTATGTTTTAAATTGTTGTTGAATATTTTGTGACATATATAATATGTGTATTAATCAATTCAATTTAATTTCTATTTTTCTTATAATTTTTGGTAAGTTTATATTTTCGCGAAATGAAATTTTAAAATTCATCTTTTAAAAATCAAAGCTTTTATAAAATGATTTCAGTTGGTTTTATGTTTTATTTAAAATGTGACGCCCTATGGAGGGTGTCACACCTAACACCATTATTGACCATGGCAAGTAGTTCCTCCAATGTTCCTAAACGTTCACGTACAAAAAATCTCAA
The DNA here is from genome assembly GCA_029884605.1 of Ormosia emarginata. Classification (NCBI taxonomy): domain Eukaryota; kingdom Viridiplantae; phylum Streptophyta; class Magnoliopsida; order Fabales; family Fabaceae; genus Ormosia; species Ormosia emarginata. The sequence goes on from JAQQTP010000074.1 coordinate 11,181,050, forward strand.
TGTGCCTAAGAAACCACCTACTCACATTGATGAACTAGATTATTCACGTGACCTTGACCTTGGGAGGTTCTTTTCTCATCTAGCACAAAAGAAGAATTTTCAACTGGAGTTTCATGGCAGAAACCTCATTCAACCCAAGTATATGGGCTGGGAATTCTTTGTCAAAGTAAGATTCACATTCCTCACAGACCTCTTGGAGTTTCATAGGCTGAAAACATTTGTCTCTACTCCAAGTAAGTATTTCTACTATGAAGCTATTAAAGTTTTCTTCTGTAATCTGAGCATTGTTGGAGTAAATTTGATGTCTGAAGTTAAGAGCAAAAGGGTAATTGTAACACCTAGTCAATGGTCTACTCTGTTTGGTTTAAATTTCTCTAGGGAAAGATTTGCTGATGAAAATCACTCAAATTGGGAAAACTTTGATAAGAGTATCGCCATTGAGGGAATGCTTCGACTGGGCATTCCTTTTCCAACTAAAAGAAATTTCAATGCTGGTTTGTTGAAACCACAAGACTGTCTTCTTCATTTTGTATTGGTTCATATTCTTGTTCCAAGGGCTAGCAATTATGCCCTGGTTGAGGAGGAAGATATGTTCTTGATGTGGGCCATGAAAGAAAGAATACGTATTAATTGGCCCTTTTATATAATGTACTACATGAAGAAAGCCAAGGGCAAGCACATGATGAATCTTCCCAAATCCTGGATCATAACAATCTCCATGAAGCTTGTGTAATTGACATTACTGGCCACCATAAATTTGGGAATGCCTCATTCAACTGCTTGCAAATCAAAATAATTAATGGTGAATGGGTTTATGGAAGAGGACAAGAAGCAGCAGCAGCTGAAGGTTCTCATGCTCCCTTAGAGAATGCCCCTGCAACTAATGAAGATCGTCTTCTCGCTATTCTTCAAAACATTTAAGCTCAGAATGAAAGAATTGAAACAAGGCTTATAAATCTCCAAGCTTATCAAGAGAATAGCGCCACAACATTTTATGATCATCTCAATGCCATGGAAGATCATTTGGACAGACTTGAACGACGATTTCTGGAAGATCATGGGACTTAAGTTTGGATCCATGTCTCTTTATCAATGGGTTTGTTGTAAACATAACTCTGTCATTGCTCTATTTTGCTAATATCATAAGACATGCTATATAACTATTAATAGTTGGTTTCTGTTCTTGCTTTGACTATTATGACTATTTTTGTGGAAATCTTCTTATGTTTTAATGATACTGTGCTCAATATTACTCTTGTAATGTCAATTAGCAATGATTTTGCACTATCTCTTCTCTCTTTCTCAAAATATATGGAATATTTTTTTTTGATCATGACAAAAGGAGGAGAAGAAAGTGATTGAGAAAAGATAAACAAAATGTATAAAATCAATGATTCTGGGATTCCAATATCAAGGGGGAGTTGTGCAAACTCTGAACTTGTCACCTCTTGAAAAACAGAGGGGCAGTAAGTTTTATTTAATACCTTGTGTGAATACCAATTTAATTGAACTAATACTTTTCTCAAATGATTGTTTGTCATCATCAAAAAGGGGGAGAATGTGAATGGAAATGGTATTGGTTTTGATGATCAACAAACAAGAAAGCAATGAAGTGCAAAGATCAAGTCCCAAGGCTTTTCAAGATTAGCTTTTAAGACTTAGACCATATGTAAAGGTAAAACGGACTCATACAAAAGCTCATTTCTTGGTTCAAAACTCATTTCATCTTAGTTTTGCATAATCATGTTTTCATCGTGTTTAAAATTAAGTAAAAAGCTTTTAGAAAGCTTGGAAAGTCTTTTGAACATCATTGATTGAGAAACTCTTTGAAAAACCCATGTCTTTTGTCTTTCCATAACAGATTATGAAAATCCCATAATATATTATGAAAGTTCATAATAGATTATAAGGATTTCATAACCTGTTATGTGAAAAGTCAGAGCATGACTTATGTTTTCCAAATGGCCATAATCGATTATGACCTCTTCATAATTGATTATTTGGTATCTCAAAACGTAGCCACCTGTTTTTAAATGGTCATATTCGAATATGGCATATTCATAACTGATTATGAATGTCTCATAACAGATTACGAAATATTTCATAATTGATTATGAAACATCTCATAATAGATTATGAAATCTCATAACAGGTTATTTTGTTAGTCAGAAACGTTGGAAGTCTTTCTCACAAGCCATAACCGATTATGGCTATGCCATAACAGGTTATGGTCTTTCACATAGCTCGTTCTCAACGGCTCTTTTAATGGCATTTAATGCCCCCAACCACTTCTAACATCTCAAAATCGTTTGGGCTATAAATGAAAGCTATTGGGCATTGATTAAGGGTTGGAAAACATTCTGAAAAATATCCTTGAGCATTAAATACGAGTTTTCTCATCATTTTCATCATATACTTTGTTTTGAGCTTAAAAGTGTGAATCCTTCATACCTATAGTTCTTCAAGTTGTATCATCTGCTCTAGAGAGAGTTTCTTTCATCTAAATTTTGTTTAATTTGTAAAGAGAGGGTGAGGTATAACTCAAAACAGTTAGGGTGAGGTATCTCTTGAATATAGAGGCTTAAACACAAGGGTGAGGTATCCAAAGGTGTGTTGAGTGCTTCAAAATTGTAAAGGTTGTCAAGCACCTGATTTCAAGCTTGAAGATATAGTGGAAATCTCGAGTGGTTGCTTGAGGACTGGACGTAAGCCACAAGTGGATTGGTGGCTGAACCAGGATAAAGCTTGGTGTTTGTTTTCCTAACTCAACCTCTTTATAGTGTGCACTGTTTCATTGATTTACTTGAATATTATCTTCCTTGTCTTGTTCATTTGTGTGCAATATCTTTCTATCTCAGTCATTCATTCATTTCTATCGATTAATAACTTCAACGAAAATTGATAAACAAAGGTTTTACGAAAGATTTGCGAAAATATTTTATAAACTCAATTCACCCCCTCTTGAGTTTGAGGCCATTTGGTAACAGAAATAGTCAAAATAAATTTACAGCACACAGAAATCACAAAATAGTACAATTCAAACATTATTATAAATTAGCAAATTTTGGGGTGCTACAAGCTGTGTTGGTTTGTGGAGACAGCTCATCAATCCTGCAGGCAGTCCCGGGACATTACAAATAATATCAGAGATAGGACCTCTCCCAATACGATTTGGTTCGGGGATGAACCATGCTGAAGTTAGTGGGCATATGGTGTCCCAGGGCCGACGAGGGCGGGGAGTGGTCGCCGGTGCTAAAGTGCAAGCATCAATAAGCGGCTCCTGGCAGGCTTCTAGGCGAAGGGTCCCATGAATGAAATGAATACACACTGGAATGAGAGGGATTTAGAGACTGTGAAAGTATGAGACTGCATAGTTAAGGATGACTTAAAGGAAATGATTAGGCGTAGCCATATCAACAAGTTGCAACTTCTTTTCGGGAGCCTAGAACATAAGAACTACATAGTTAGGCATGCTTGACGTAGAGCAATTGTGGGATGGGTGACCTCCTGGGAAGTTTCCTAGGATGCGTGTGAGTAAGGACAAAACACGTTGAAAAGACCCGTATTGGTTTGTGGAGACACTCGTCAATCCTATAAGCAGTCTCAGGACGTTACATTTTTAGCCCTTGAAGTCAGCTAATGGAATCAGAGATCCTTGGAGAATGATTTGTCCATAACTTGAGTTGTAGACCTCCAAATTGCATGGGGTTTAGGCCCAATTGCTCATAATGGACCCAACTTTGTAATTAATGGGTTTTTAATTATGTGAAGCCAAAATAGGGAGTAGTTTTGGGGGTTGGAAGGAAGAAAACCGAGGCACCTCATTTCTACACACATTTCTCACCTTTCATTTTACACTTTTCATCTTCTCTTTAGATCTTTCTTTTCTCCCTTCTCTAGAGTTTTTCTCTTCTTTTTCTGAGTTCTTCCTTTTTCATGGAGGAGTAGAGCCTTTAATCAATATAAGGGATTAACATTCTTGATGCTTAATCTTGAGATTCTGTTTTAATTATTATACATTCATCTATTAATCAGATTCCTCTTCTTCTTCTCTTGTTTAAATTCTGATTTAATGCTTAATTTGATTGAGATTTACATATGTTAATTGCATAATTACCATTTACCAAGAGATGAATTCAGAGATTAAACAATGCATAAAAGGTGTTTGATGAAATGTTTAGCTTGGTTGGATCTTGGTTTTTAAGTTAATTTGGGTTTTGGATGGATGCTTAATTTGTCTAACCCCAATTAATTGAATTCTGGAAGCATTTCTAGTAAACGATCCGTGGATCACTGAGAGGCGTCTTGATGTAATCTAAGACCAAGGGTTTGGTTGATAGTTGATTGGATCTTTAGTAATCAAGGATGAATTGAAATCAAGTTTGGACAATTCTCTTGGATTGGTTGCTTCTTAATTCTATTTTCTCTTCTTTAATTGCTTTCTATTTTTGTTGTTAATTTCACAAACTCATTCCCCCCTGTTTATTAAATTTTTAATCTGACTTCATAATCAGTGTGATCTATGGGCTCGACCCGATGTTACCTTATGTTGCAAATAGTTTTGGTAATTTGGTTATAAATTAATTTAAATTTGGTAAACTCAGCAGTTATCAAATTTTTGACGCCGTTGTCGGGGATCACTCTAATTTTGATTATATTTGACTACTAATCCCTCACTAACCCCTGTGTTGCTGTGTTTTGGTGGTTTTCAGGCAAAAACAGGTGATTACGAGTCACTTTGCAAAATTTCATACTAACAACAAATGTGCCCAGAATAAGCTGAAACTTGGTCTGTTGAAAGAAAATGGCCTACTAAACAAGGCTCACAGTGCACTGTGAGGTCACCCCTGGTTTGCCAAAATTCCATCTTTTAGACTACTTTTTTAATTTTTTAAAATATTTTTTATTGCATTTTTTAGTTTCCTTTTTGTGTAGTTTTCATACTGTGGTGGTCCCATGATTTTTAAAAATCATTAGATAGGTTAACTATATTTATTTTGATAGATTTTTAGTGTTATCTAGTGTATTTTTGCTTGTTTGTTATTTTTTGTGCTATATGTGCTTTGGATGATGCATGACTAGGTCTTCTACTAGTCAATTACTTGATATTGATCTTGAGATTGATAAGACCTTGCATAGGTTGATTAGAGCTCGTAGGCTAAGTGCAAAAATTGCTTTTGAACTTGATTTTGACCTTGAATTTGAAAGTAAACTTGAGGTCTTAAGTAATTTTGCAACTATGGGTGATAACATGCAGAATAGGACTCTTAAGGAATTAGCTGCTCCTAATATAACATACTAGTCTTTTTTGCATTCAATATCTTAATCTTAATGCTGATTTTGAGTTAAAATATGGATCGATACACTTATTGCCCAAGTATCATGGTCTTGCCGGTGAAGACCCTCATAAGCATCTTAAAGAGTTCCATGTGGTCTGTTCAACTATGAAGCCACAAGGGATCCTTGAGGAGCACATCAAGCTGAGAGCATTTCCTTTCTCCCTTGCTGATGTGGCCAAGGACTGGCTATATTACCTTTCATTGGGTTCTGTAATTTGTTGGAATGACATGAAGAAGCTATTCTTGGAGATATTCTTCCCTGCATCGAGAGCTGCTGCCATTAGAAAAGATATTTGTGGCATAAGACAAATGACAACAGAGACCTTGCATGAATATTGGGAGAGATTCAAGATGCTATGCTCGAGCTGTCCGCACCACCAAATCAGTGATCAGCTTTTGATTCAATATTTCTATGAGGGCTTGCTGCCAATGGACAGAAGCATGGTGGATGCTGCTTCTAGAGGAGTCTTAGTAGATAAAACCCTTACTAAAGCAAAAGATTTGATAGCAAATATGGCCTCAAATGCCCAACAGTATGGAACTCGAATGATCACTTCAACCAGAAGAGTCAATGAACTTCATGTATCCAATGCTAATCAACAGAGAATGGAGCATAGACTTGATGAATTGACCTCTTTGGTGAGACAGTTAGCAGTGAGACAGTTAGCAGTGAGACAGCAACCACCTATGCAAATGGTTGTAACTGTGTGTGGAATTTGCTCTTGTCCTTCTCATCCTATAGATGCTTGCCCCACACTTTAGGATGGTGGATCTACTTTTCCAGCTCAATCTGTTGCAGCAACTAGTATCTTTCCTAATAAGCCTCAGTTTCAGCAGTAGCAACAGAGATATGATCTATTTTCCAACGCATACAACCTTGGCTGGAGAGACCACCTGAATCTGAGATATGCCAATGCAGCATCACAGCAGCCTATGCAGCAACCATTACAATACCAGCAACCAAGTAGGTAATTCTAGCAACCTATGTTGCAGCAGCCAAGTCTAGCCGCCACCAAATCTAAGCCTTCCTTTGAGAACTTGATGAAACAAATGGCCACAAACAACATTCAGTTCCAGCAACATATCAATGCCATCATTCAGAATCTACAGACTCAAATTGGGCAGTTGGCAACCACTATGAGTGAGCTGAAAAGTCAAGAGTCGAGACAACTTCCTTCCTAAATAACTCCTAATCCGAATGTGAGTGTCATTATGTTGAGGTCTGGCAAAGCTGTACAAGAACCAACTGAACCTCAACCTGCAAGCAAGCAACAACCAGCAGAGAAATCAGTTTCTGCTAAAAAATATGAGAGTAAGAAGAAATCAGCAGTTATCGATGAGTCACAACAGCCTGCCATAGCTCTTCCCTTCCCATAGAAAGCCCTTCAAACTAGAAAGATAGATGAGGCTGAGAAGGATAGAGAGCTTCTTGAGACCTTCAGGAAAGTGGAAGTCAATATTCCATTGCTAGATACAATCAAGCAAATCCCAAAATATGCTAAGTTTCTTAAGGAATTATGCACCCAGAGGAGGAGGCTGAAAAGTAATGAGAGAATCAAGATGAGCCAAAATGTTTTAGCTCTCATTCAGCCTATGCCTCAGAAATGCAAAGATCCAGGGACTTTTGCAATTCCATGTGTTATAGGCAATTACAAATTTAAGCATGCCATGTTAGATTTAGGTGCTTCTATTAATGTAATGCTTATGTATATTTTTAATTCTCTTGGACTTGGCCCTTTGCATTCTATAAGTGTTGTGATTCAGTTGGCTAATAGAAGTACTGCACAACTAGTCGGGTTGATTGAAGATGTGTTGGTTAAGGTTGATGAACTAATTTTTTCTGTAGATTTTTATATTCTAAAGATGGAAGATGAGTCACCATCCAGCAAGGCCCCACTCATTTTAGGGAGGCCTTTCCTCAAAACAACAAGGACCAAAATAGATATGCATACAGGAACTCTATCCATGGAGTTTGGAGACTCTATTGTTCAGTTTAACATTTTTTATGCTATAAAGCATCCCATGGAGGAGCATTATGTTTTTCATATTGATATACTTGTTGATTTAGTTGAGTTTGAGGAAATTTCTGATGAGTTGTGTGATGAATTTCCTGATTTTATTAGTTTTAATAACTCTATCCATTGCTACTCTATCAGCAATGTTCTTGATGTAGTTGTAGACTCTGAAACACAAGAGGAGATGGTGATAAAGGCCATTGAAAAATTTTCAGAGAAGGGAAAAGAGCACCAAATGGCAGTCACTACTGCAGTGAATTTTGGTCCAACATAAACAAGGAAAATGAAGTTGATGAAGTAAACACATTGCATTCTAGTGGTGAAGCCAAGAAAATTAAAAAAGGTCAATGGGACCCTGGTGGATGCTCTCATGATGCTTCAAGCATAAGTTGGTTATTCCACTTCAAGTAATGGGACCCTGGTGGAAGCCTCCCAACTTGATAAGGATGTTTCTTTCCCTTCACTTTTATTTTGCTTATCCCATATTTGTTGATGCTATTGATGCTTTGCTACTGATTTTTGAGCTTTACATTGAGGGTAATGCAAAATTTAATTGTGGGGGAGAGATTTTAGCATGATGATGTTTCTCATTGTTTTTGCATAATTTACTGATTCTATTTTTTTTTTAATTTTTTGTTGTTTTAAATTCTATTTTTAATTATTTTTCTAATGATGTTTGAAGTTTGTGAAGTTTAAGAGTTTGATACAATTAAAATTCAAGGTTCCATAGCCTGATTGAATGAATTTTCTTCCTTCTTGAATTTGACATGCTTGGTGGTGGATGTTTGAATTGGTGGATTGAGTTTGATGGATGCATACCTTGTGAGATTTTGAGCTTATTGGTGGATTTAACATTGCATCATTCTCTTCTTTCTTGTGTGATTTTCACTCATGTCAATTGATCACTTTAGAACTTGCTTTGATTCCTTTTTACGTTATATTTCACTTGCATGCATAAACATGATTGAGGCATTCTTTCTTAATTAACTACTTTGGGCCAAATAGTCAACCTTGCATTATTTCCCTTTGATTAACCCCTTTGAGCCTATTTGCCTATTCTTTGTCTTAACTCATTATATGCCTTATGTGAAAAATCATGTTTTTACCTTACCTTAGGGAATGGGAGAGCATTAGTTCATTTTCATTGGAGGAGTTCTTTTGCTTGTTGTGGGCAGTTAATAGTTCAAGTGTGGGGGTTGTGCAAGTTGATGTGTAATATGCAAGGTGATTCTTGAAAAAAAAACAAAAATCATAAAAAAAATGAAATGAAAAGAAAAGAATAAATGCAAGAAAGATTGTGAAAAAAAAAAGAAAAAATAGATAAGGAATATGTAAAGAGAATGTGCATTATATGGATTTTGGGGGGTAAAATTTCATGCTTGTTACTTGTCACTTGTCATTTGAGTTCCTCACCATTGCTCTTTTATTCTCTTAGATGCTTAGCTTGTCATATTTATATTGTTTCCTTCCCTTACCTTGACCCCATTACAACCTTGAATAAAGTCCTCTTGATTTTTGTGTGTATGTTTTTGGTAGTGGAGAAGTAGAAGATAAGCAAGCTTATGGTAGTGCAATTTTCATGGGTTGAATTGAGTGAAATACTTACCTTGTAAACACTTGAGGGATTGAGAGTGCATCTTGTGAGGATCTATCATTCTTGATTCATGCTTTTCAATTTGAAGCTACCTTACTTATTGGTTTGAGATGTGAAGAAATGTTAACTCATGAAGGTTATTTTCCCTTGAACCTTTTCTTGTTCTTGCTTGTAAACTCTTACATTCTTAGATATCATTGGAAATTGAGTCTTTTAGAGTTTTTAGCTTTTGAATTGTTTTGTTTTTCATTGCTCCCTTATTTTGGTCTTTTGTGTTTCGCCCAAAAGTGCAAAAAGCTAAGTGTGGGAGAATTTGATAATCACATATTTTATACATTAATAAACCATCATGTTTAATCATTTACACTCTCCATATTCTTAATTGATTGAGCTTGATCATGTTTTGTGAGTTTGGGCTCAAATTGAGCCTAATTGATTTTGTCTAGCATTAATGAGTTTTGATACTGTTTCTGTATTTTGACCATAACTTGAGTTCTAGATATTAGGAAATTATGAATTTTACCTTTTAGGAAAGCTAAGAGTAAGCTCTACAACTTTGATGATGAGCTTGAAGTCTCAATCGGATGTATAGTGGACCTAATTAGGCCTGGAAGTCGAAACACAAATTTTGTTACTGGAACCCGAGCAGTGTGCAGTAATAAGGGCATAACTTGGGCTGTCGATGTGATTTTCGCCTGAAACTGGTGGAAAATGAAAGCTAAGACATATATCTCCATTTTATATGAGACCACTTTTCCAAACTACGACGTTTTGATGGAGTTTTCAGGCCTTGAAGTCAGCCAATGGAATCAGAGACCCTTAGAGAATGATTTGTCCATAACTTGAGTTATAGACCTCCAAATTACATGGGGTTTGGTCCCAATTGCTCATAGTGGACCCAACTTTGTAATTAATGGGTTTTTAATTATGTGAAGCCAAAATAGGAAGTAGTTTTGGGGGTTGTAAGGCAAAAAACCAAGGCTCCTCATTTCTACACACACTTCTCACCTTTCATTTTATACTTTTCATCTTCTCTCTAGATTTTTCTTGGTCCCTTCTCTCTAGTTTTTCTCTTTCTTTTCTAAGTTCTCCCCTTCTCATGGAGGGGTAGAGCCTTTAATCAATCCAAGGGATTGACATTCTTGATGCTTAATCTTGAGATTCTATTTTAATTGTTATACATTCATCTATTATTCAAATTCCTCTGCTTCTTCTTCTCTTGTTTAAATTTTGATTTAATGCTTAATTTGATTGGTATTTACAACTCTTATAAGAGTGATTGATACAAATTGAAGCTCTAGAATGCTCTTTAAATATATCTTAAGTAATTTTGACAAAACATAGCAAGAATGGATTTCAAGCATTGATTCATGTATTTAAGTATTAGAAATATGTTTCAGGTTCAAGGTTAGCCTTTAATGAAGCCCCAACACAAGTATTTATAAGAGATTTGATCAATGGAGCCATTGGGGGCTTTAATTCCCAGCATTTAATACACCTAATATAGCCATTGGGCAATGTCAGACCACTGGTAATCGATTACATAATCTTTGTAATCAATTACATGGCTGTTTGAACGTGTTCTTGGCTTTCTGGGTAGGATGTAATCGATTACCAGCCTTATGTAATCGATTACATGGCCTCTGCCAGACTTGTAATTGATTACAACCTCAGTGTAATCAATTACACGCCCTCTGCCATGCTTGTAATTGATTACAACACATGTGTAATCGATTGCCTTGCCCTTTGAACATATTTTGCAAGACCAATTAGGTATCCAGGCCATTTTTAACTTTGAGAAACTTGGATTTAACAAGATTGACAAATGAAATACAAAATCCAAGATTGAAATCAACATTTCTTTAAACTATGAACTTTGAATTTCAAGTTGATTAAAAAGATCTTGAAAAAATCATTTGAAGATAATTGAGATACCTTGAGATCATTTTATATTGATATCCTAAGACCTATATCTTAATATACCTCTTTTGATCTTGTTCCTTTGCTTTTGATCTTGGTCTTCATCTTGACTTTGTTATCATCAAAAATTCATTTGATATGCTTCAAGACATAAGCATTCATGAAAATAACTAATTAGGTACTATCCCTAATCGGTTATTCAAGGCAAACAAAGACTATGAAGTGTTTGCAACTCAAATATAATCGATTAACTTCATACTATAATCGATTATTTGACCATAACAGAGGGTATAAGGTGTTTGTCACACGAAAATAACTGATTAGCTTAACTTCATAATCAGTTATTCTTCCAACCAGAAAGCATGCATTTTTTATTTCTATAAAAATAATTGGTTACTACATGTATCTAACCGATTATTGGTCTCTTTAAATAGCAAAACTATGATTCTCCCTTCACCATTCACGACCCAAAACCTCCACGGTCATCTTCTTTCTCAAACACCCAACCAAAATCCACCATTAAAACACCTTTTCCATCACTTTCCATCATTTTTCATCAATTAAAACCCACAAATTCTTCAAAAAATTTCATCTCATCTTCACGTTTTCTCTCTCCTAATGTGCCCTAACCTCCATTTTCAACCATAGCAACGCAACCTCTATGACTGCTTCAGTGCTATGGAAGATAGCTTGGATAAACTTGAGCGTCGTCATCCACCATCGGAGGAGCATGGGACTTAGGCATAGATTATTTCAATTTCTTTTTTTCGCTTAAGCTAATCTAATCATATTGTTTATCTTTTGAATATGTTGTTAGTTTATGACCTTGCTGAACAATTGTATGACTTTGATATATTTTTTGTATGATTTGGATAATGTTTTGCCATGACTGGTCTGTTGATATGCATATATTTTGATCTAGTTATAGTATTGCTGGATTATTATTGAATATTTGTTGAATGACAATAGTTTTGTGTTTAAGGATATATTGTTACTTCTCTCTTTGTCAAAAACTCCTTATTGCATATCTTTTTTATCATGACAAAAAGGGGAGAAGTTTTTGGTATATATGTCATTGAGAAAATGAACACAAAATAGAACAAGGTATAATTTTTTTAATGATCTTGGGATTCCAAAATTAAGGGGGAGCTGTGCATCTCTGATCTAATCACCTCTAGAAAAATATAGGGGGAGTAAGTCTCTATCCTTTTGTGAGTTCCAATTTATTTGAACTAATCTTTTTCTCAACGAGTGTTTGTCATCATAAAAAATGGGGAGAATGTGATTAGCATTGGCAATGGCAATAGTTTTGATGATAATAAACAAGAAAAGTGATGTTTGCGCAAAGTGTAATACCCTCCTTCGGGTGCCATATTTTTCGACTCAACAAAAGAAAACTAGATTAAATTATAAAGGATTTGATTATTTAAAATACGGGTTAAAACTTCTTTCTTGCTGAAAATATAAATTTACCAAAGTTGTAGGTAATATTTAAAAATATATTGAATTAGTTAAGACTCACATAACTGACACCACATAATTTTTAACAAATATTCAGTAAACATAAAACTTATATACTCAAAAGAAATAGTAGTAAACCCCAAGACAAGTCCTACTTAATAGCACGGTAAAACACTAACGAGAAAACTACAAATTTTCCAACAATACAAAGCGCACACAACGGGAAAACTCCTCGATGCCATCACCAAACTCAGAATATTACCTCCAGTCAAGCCTAAGAAGCTCGCTTCATCTACTTGTACAAATTTTAACAATACAAACACAACAAAATAGTACAACAAAGAGGTGAGATCTCCTTTCATCAATACCAGTATGGTAGCAAAGAATGATACGAATGACAAAGTCATTCCATACATACAGATATCACAATTATATTCATGTTATCAATTTATAAACAATTCTAGTAAACGTATATCACAGTAAAATAAATAGTAATGGTTTGATAACAGATATCATCAATATATATGAAATAATTATGTCACACTGTATGAACATTGACCATGCCACAACAATATGTATACTGACCATATGTATGCATACTGAACTAATTCCTACTCCATGGAGCTAATCACAATTTTAGAGATGAATGACCCAGAAGATCTACCAGCCTCAATGACAGTCTACGCCAAGCGCGAAAAGAGATAGTGTTATCGGGCGTGTAATATAACACCCACCGTAGGGTATCACATTTTATATTAATTATTACCGAATTACTTCCCAAGTTATAAATATATTATTTAACAAAATAATAGTTATAAAATTTCTTGAATATCTATAAGATAAACTTAATAGAAAATGAAAATATTAAACATCATTACAAATAATTTACATCATATACATTGTGTAAGTACTGTCAAATTTATTTATATATAAACCAGGTTCTCAAAAGTATTTAACCATTTATACATTACCATACTTGCCCAAGTACACCTAGACAGGAGAACCCTTAGACGGGTCCTCCTCAGCATTAGCCTCGGATCCCTCAGAAGGTAGGAACCCAATTTGACGTGTCGCCCTACAGACTGGTGTCCTAGCAGACGATACGATGCTGATCTCAATTGGGACATGGTAACAACCGTCCTAATATTACCGAATAGATAAATGAAATTCTACATGTACATATATGGTCGCAGAAAAGAAAGGATCCCCATGAAAGATCCTACTCATATTCACTGTCAGATGTCCCTGGTAGATAAGTCCCTCCTCATTGGAACTAACATGCCACGCACCAGCTCCACCATGAAAATGTAGTCTCACATATCCAAAGAAACTTGACCAGGTTGCCATCTAATCAGAACTCAGTTTCCTCAGTAGGAATTTGTTCCTCTCTGCCTTCTTGCTCAGTACCTTGCTCAGCGTCTTTACCAAATATAAATATAATACAAGAATAGGCATACAAAGAGGTGAGATTATCTATGCCAATACCAACATGGTAGCATAGAGATAATACAGGCAATACATCATACAGATATATCATTCCACAATACAAATATAGTAAACAGTAATATAATCATTCCATACAGCATTTCATCAATGCTTGATAGACAATGTATCATTAAATATTCAAACATGTCCATATTATGCATATGCTCACTAACTCATTTTCCTACTCCATGGAGCTAAACTCAAGTCGGAGAGATTGATCCAAAAGATTTGACTATACCAACATGCCTCAGACCACGTGCCACAATTCTCATAAGTGTTTGCGCATCTAGCATATATACGACAGTCTTTACCAGATCTTGATTAAGAATAGTGTCTTAGTCCGGATTGTTGGTATATTGCATCGGTCTAATCCACAGTATAGAAGAGCTACCAACTGTCCATTGTGGACAACCGGCACCCCAATGCCTCCAAGGTCAATAAGTGACCTACACTACGCATATCACCCCCACTCAAGAGGTGTAACTCTCTCCTAGGCCATTAGCCTTATCACAGTCCATCGGACTTTTCCAATGCATGCTCAATGCACACAATCCATTCTCAATCCAAATTCATAATTTCATATACAGAGTCCACATACTGGCCTAACATTATTTTTTACTGTATTTTCAATCGCGTAAATATTTTACTACGTTTTCTCAATCACGCAACATTTTTATTGCATTTTCACAAACGAGCAACATTTTTGTCGCATTTTTAAATCGCATATTGATTTTCTCACACTTTCTCAATCGCGTAAAAATATTTAAATATTTTCCAAATCGCATAGCGATTTTTCAACGTTTTTTAAATCGCGTAACTTAAAAATCACGTTTTTAAGTTACAAAAAGCATTTTCCATCATCTTTTCACTACGTAAAATCTTTCTCAACCTTCTAAACCTCATTTTGGCCTTTCTAAAATTTTATACCATTTCTTACTTTATCTTTCCATATTTCCTCACTTAAAATTTCCTAACGTGCTCAAAAACCCAATGAGTGAGCTATACGTTAGTAAATTTCAAGTCACCAACGTATTCTCCTTAATTCTCAAATCAATTCTAAAAATCAGTCCTCTTTAAAATAAGTTGAGGTTCAAACACTTTCAACCTCTCTTTTCCTTTCATAAACAAAATCTTCATCTTTCAAGTGACAAAGTATTTTTCTTTCATTTCTTAAATCCTTTTATTAATTTCTTATACTAAATCGATTAACTTTTCATTTTTAAATCATAATTTTACATAAAGTAAACCATTTCAAACCTTCAAAACCGTAACTACATAGTCATTGGAACCATCATATCTTTTCTTTTCCTTTTCCTTCTAATTATTCAATTTTACCATTTATGAACATCTTAATTTGAAAACACCTATTTTGAGGTGTTGAGGTCATGAGCCTCTTGGTCATTGGAACCAAAATTATTTTCCGTGTTCACTACTATCATAGCAATCCGTAATATATTATCATCATACATATCATAAGCATACCATAAAGAAAATAATAAAGCATGCAAAGCATACAAAGCATAAACAAATAAATCAAAGCACATAAACATCAAAATAAGTTACACAACCATGGATATGAATCCTCACATGGATCCACAATCCTTCACAAACAATTTCACCTCTCACCACCATACTTGGTTGGTGAGATAAATCTCCCTCTTACCTTAAGGAAGATCAAATTCTTCGTGGATCCTTCTCCTAGGGATTTCGTGTGGCTCCAAGAAAAATCCTATCAAGCTTAAACAAAGCACAAATCATAAACTAAGTTTTGAACAAGAAGAACCTTGGATCAATCATGGCTTAGAGAAAATAAGAACCAAACTTTGAGTTAAAAACAAAGTCTTTACCTCTTTGAATATAACTTCAAGCTTGTTTTCCAAGCTCAAGATGGATGATTTAGAAGAAACTCACAACAAGAAAGTTGTTTAGAATATGATTTAGGTTTAGGAAATGATATTGGATAAAATTATAGGTGAGTAGAAGTTGGCTAATGGTATGGCTTCCGAGAGCTCTCCAAAGAACAACAATGGAGTTTTTGATTTTTGTAAGAGAAAGATTACAGAGAAAAGGCTTCTTAGACTTAGTGAAGATGAAGAATGAAGTGAAAACACTTGGTTTCTCTGAGTAATAGTCATGGAACTCACCAAAGGAGGTGGCCACTTTCTGTGACTCTCCAACACTTCCTAATGGCCTTAGATTGCATCAAAGGTGGAGGTTTCAAGCCTTTGCCACCGAGCTTGCTCTTGAAGGTCCTAGAACCATCAAGTGGCTGTGGGACTCCAAGAAGAAGCAAACCAAGTTCTTGGTTCAATTGGTTTCTTAGTTAGTTTCAAGTGAATCTAGTTAGTTTACTTAGTTCATTAACTAACTATTTAGTTACCTTGCTAAGTATCTAGTTCCATTGATGTTAGTCATCAATTCTAGGACATGGTAGAACATTCTTGTAACTAGGCTTCAAAGAGTAGCTAACTAAGTTTACTTCTATTTAGTTACTTCCTAAGCTTCTTAGAATAACCTAGTTAGATTTAAGCTAACTTAGTTAGGCTTACTAGTTTCTAAGAAACTAGTCCAACCATCAAAATTGACTACATCTTATTAGTTTAGAAAGTCTTATCCACTAATGTTGACTAGTTTCTATTGGTTTAGAGATTTTCAAGTCAGAAATGTGGACTTGGTTCCTATTGGTTCATTATCAGTAAGTCTTAAGACTTTACCAGTTTCCTATTGTCCACTGGACAGAGGCTACTACTCATAAGTCAGTAGGTATCGTCCACTGGATAATAAAATAATAATAAAAATATAAAATATTTTTATTCCACAGATAAATTCTAAAAATTAAAATATTATGTCACGCATCTCTCGGAATTGGGTTTAGTAAGATCCCCTAACTCCGAATAAATACGTAAAGATTTTCTCCGGCCAGAAAATTATTATTTTCCTATCTCGGAGCAAATCACACAAAACAATCAAATACAGTCACAGAACTGTCAAAATAATTTTACAGCCCACAGAAATTACAAAATAGTACAATTCTATTATTACTGTAAAATAGAAAATTTTGGGGTGTTACACGTAATGCATTGCAACGGTTCATCATGGCCAGAGGTGTATAAAGTGAACAATTATCACTATGAATCACAGCGCCTTATGGTCCCTAAGATCCATCATAGATCTCACTATTCGATTCTCATTCACTCCTAGGCAACAAAAGCCGTAATAGCCATCAGCTATATATTGTTCAATGCATGATAACTCAATGTATAACTCAATTTCATCATTAGACTGTTCCCAAATGAGATTAGAACAACCGCCCATATAATTGTCTAATATCATAATATCAATGATATTATATAACAGTCCATACAATTACATAATATTACTGATACATCCGGGTCTAGTACATCAGCCTTACAACAACTTTATTGTATTTCTCATTTACACAATACTTTTATCGCGTTTTCATAATCATGTAACACTTTTGTTACGTTCTCAAATCGCGTAACCATTTTTCTGACATTTTCTCAATTGCGTAAAATTAGTTAAATGTTTCCCAAATTACGTAGCAATTTTTCAACGTTTTTGAAATCGCGTAACTTAAAAATCATATTTTTAAGTCGCGTAAATTATTTTTCATCATTTTTCAACTACGTAAAATATTTCTCAATATTCCAAATATTATTTTGGACTTTTCAAAAATTAATACAATTTCTAACTTCAAATCCCACATTTTCTCACTTAAAAATCCTCTACGTAATATTTTTTATTATTTTCCCAAAATCAATATCTCCTTTAAATCAATTATTGCAATTTAAAATTTCCTAACGCGCCTCAAAACCCAACGGGTGAGCTATATATTAGTAAACTTCAATTCATTAATTTCTTTCTCATAATAAACTTAATCCACTAATTTAATAAATCCCTAAAATAAGTCTTACTTTATAAATCTCAAAATCCATTACTTTCAATCCTTTGTTAATAAATCCTTTAAAATTATATTTAGAAATATTTTTAACTCAATTTGTCAATCCTTGGCATATTGGCCATAATATTATTTATTCTTCAAAATCAGTTATGTATTCATTTCCCATCTCATTTTTATTTATAAAAATCCTTTAAATCCAATTTCTTAATTTCTAAATCATTAAATCCATGATAAATGAAATAACTCAAAATCTTTTACTCCTAAAAATTGGTTTGAGGCAGTGACGCCTCAATGGTTCTTTGGAACCCAAAATCTTTCCTTTTCCACATAAGATACACATCATATCACATACTTCAATTTAATTAGCATGCTATAAAAATTCATGCATCATAAACACATACTAAAATATATTATCAAAGCGATAAACATATTAATCATCAAACAAATCATAAACATGAAAAGCTCTTAAACAAACAAGTGAATAAATCCTTATGAATTTTTCATCACACACACACTCATTCCTCACCACCAACACATGGTTGATAAGGTTAATCTCCCTCTTACCTTGGATTGATTGTAACATCCTGGGACTGCTTGCAGGACTGATGAGTATCTCCACAAACTAACACGAGTCTTTTCAGCGTGCTTTGTCTTCACTCACATGCATCCTAAGAAACTTCCCAGGAGGCCACCCATCCCATAATTGCTCCAGGTCAAGCACGCTTAACCATGGAGTTCTTATGTTCTAGGCTCCCAAAAAGAAGTTGTAACTTATTGATATGGCTACGCCTAATCAATTCCTTTAAGTCATCCTCAACTATGCAGTCTCATACCTGCATAGTCTCTGAATCCCTCTCATTCCGGTGCATATTCAGTTCATTCATGGGACCTTTCGCCTAGAAGCCTGCCAGGAGTCACTCATCGATGCTTTCTCTTTAGCACCGGCGACCACTCCCTGCCCTCGTCGGCCCCGGGACACCACATTGATGATCTAAGCTCCTTGTTGTTATTCTTGAAATAGATCTACTCCACCAAGTAGCACTTAAAAACAAAGAACATATACAATATTAATATTCAAGGACATCAAAGATGACCATAAACCAAAATTTGGTCTTAGAAACTTACCAAAGCAAAGAAAGATGAAGAACACAAATCTTCACCTAATGGCTCTTGATCTTTAAACTTGAAGATCAAGGTTGCAGATGGATGATTTTGGCTAAGTGTTCAACATGAAAGTTGTTTAGAATGACATAAAGATTGAGGAAACAAGGTTGTATGAAATTTAAGAGATTGGATGGTGATTTTGGAGAGGTTGGTCGTAGCCGTAGAGAAGAGAAAAAGAAAGAGTCTTTGACTTTTTGGAAGAGAGAGAGAATAGGAAGAATGAATATGGTTACAAAGTGTTATAAAGATGAAGTGAATAAGGTGCCACATTTATGTTTCTTAATTACCAAATTACCCCTTCCATTATAAAATATGCTTTGTAATGTAAATATGAGTTATAAAATTTCTTGATGTCGATAAAATAAACTTAGCAGAAAATAAAAATATTAAAACATCATCACAAATAATTTACATCATTTACATTACATAAGTACTGTCAAAATTATTTAGATACAAACCAGGTTCTCAAAAGTATTTGACATTATTTAAACTACATACTTGCCCAAGTATAAACTAAGCAGCAGAACCCTCAGTCGGGTCCTCCTCAGATTCCTCAGCAGGTAGGAATCTGACTTAATGCGACGTCCTACGAACAGATGTCCGAGCAGATGACACAATACTAATCTCCGTTAGGATGTGAAACCTACCGCCCCAATACCGTCTAATTGACAGTGGAAATTCAACATGTACATATATAGTTACAGAAAAGAATGAGTCACCATGAAAAATCCTGCTCATGATGACCGTTAACAGTCCCTCCTCATTGGGACTCAACCTCCAAGCACCAGCTCCACCGTGGAACTATAGTCGCACGTACCCAAAGAAACTTGACTGAGATGTCATCCGATCAAAACTCAGCTTCCTTTACAGGAATTTGCTCTTCTTCACCCTCTTGTTCAATCCTTTGTTCAGCATCTTTACAAATATAAATACAGTACAAAATAGGCATACAAAGAGGTGAGATCACCTACACAAATACCAACATGGTAGCACAGAGATAACACAAACAGTATACCATACAGATATATTACACCATAATTACAATAATGACCTCAACATTATTTATCATAACAGATACAAGAATTACAATCATGCCCTCAATTATTATTCATCACAACAAATATAATAAATAAGAATTACCATCATGCCATTAACATTATTCAAATCACACAATAATTACTATAATGCCGCCAACATTATTTATCATCATCATCATCATCCAATATTCCTCAATTATTATATCACACAGATATAAATATTTAATATTTATGATAATGTCCTCAACATTATCCAGGTATTCAACAGTTCAATTATCATAACCAATACTCAATAATTATGCATGTGCACATAGACTCAATTTCCTACTCCATGGAGCTAATACTCAAGTAGGAGAAATTGATCCGAAAGATTTGTCTATACCAACATGCCTCAGACCACGTGCCACAATTCTCATATGTGTTTGCACATCTAGCAAATACATGATAGTCTTTATTAGATCTTGATTAAGAATAGTGTCTTGGTTAGGATCATCGGTGTATTGTATCAGTCTAACCCACGGTACAGAAGAGCTACCAACTGCCCATTGTAGGCAACCCGCACCCCGATGCCCCCAAAGTCAACAAGTGACTTACACTACGCATATCGCACCCACTCAAGAGGTGTACGTCTCTCCTAGGCAAATAGCCTTATCCAGTCCATCGGACTTTTCCAATGCATGTTCAATGCACCAATGCCAATCACAGGAAAAATTCATCATTTTCTCATACAGTGTCCACACACTAGTCCAATAGTAATCCTACTGTTAAATTCATCATTTTCTCATACAGTGTCCATACACTAGTCCAACAGTAATCCTACTGTTTATTCAGTCACAAAATCATATTATCGTGTTTTCATAGTCGTGCAACACTTTTGTCGTGTTTTCACAATCGCGCAATATTTCTGTTACTTTTTCACAATTTCACAACGTTCCTGTTGCGTTATCAAATCGCGTAGCAATTTTCTATCATTTTCTCAATCACGTAAAAATATCCCATCATTTTTCAATCACATAGTAATTTTTCAATAATATTCAATCGCATAAAAATATTTAAATGCTTTTTCAAATCGCGTAGAAATATTTAAATGTTTTTCAAATTGCGTAGCTTAAAAATCATGTTTTTAAGTTACGTAAATCATTTTTCACTATTTTACAATCACGTAAAATATTCCTCAATATTTCAAAATTTTCAATTCAACCTTTCTCAAAATAATATGACTTCTCACATTATTTTTCACATTTTCTTACTCAAGAAAATCCTTTTCACAATATATTCCACAAATTCACCATTTTATTGCATTAAATCAATGTTTCTCAATTAAAATTTCCTAACGCGCTCCAAAACCCAAAGGATGAGTTTTACGTTAGTAAATTTTAAATCATCAACGTTCCTTTATAATTCAAAATAAATTCTCAAATTCAATCCTCTTCCAAAATAATTTGAGGTTCAAACCCTTACAACCTCTATTTTCCTTTCATAACCGAAATTTCTATTTCCAAGTGATAAAACACTTTGTTTCCATTTCCAAAATCCTTGTACTAAATCAATTATATTTCCACTTTGAAAATCACTTTGTTTCATAAAACCAAGGCATTACAAGCCTTCAAAACCGTGATACATGGCCATTAAAAACCATCAAATATTTTTCCTTCTAAATCAACTAAGTTCCATTCATGGTTTTACACAAACAAAACCATTAAAATTTCCTTCAAAAACCGTGAGACTCATGGTCTTAAAAACCAATTCATTTGTTCATTTTCCTTGTTCTTCAAGTCCTCTAATTTTACCATTCATGAAAATATTAATTTGCAAACACCTATTTTTTGGTGTCTTGGCCGAAATTCATATGGTCCTTGGAACCAAAATTCCTTTTCCTTTCCATCATCAAATTATGGCATACATATTCATATTCATAATATATATCATAAGCATGCCATAAACAAAAACAATAAATCATGCAAATCATATCAAGCATAAGCAAATAATCAAAACACATAAACACCCACAAATAATTACACAACCATGGATATGAATCCTCACATAGATTCACCATGCATCAAATACAAAATCCATCTCTCACCACCATACTTGGTTGGTGAGATGAATCTCCCTCTTACCTCTTGAAGAACCTCAAAAGCTCCTTGGTTTGCTCTTTAAACAAGTGATTCACCACCAAAAGCTTCTCAAATACAAAACAAAACACAAGTTTATTAGCATATTAAGCTTAAACAAGAAGAACCATGGATCAAACATGGCTTAGAACATGAAAAAGACAAGTAGTGAAGTTTCCTTACACTTCACCTTAAAAATCCTATAACTTTGCTCTTGAAGAAAGTCCTTGAAGATGATGGATTTAGAACTTGCTCCAAACTACAAAGTGTCTTAGATTGAGGTATGGATTCAAGAAGTAAGGTTGTTTGAAATTAAAGAGTGATGGAAGGTGGTCTTTGGGTGCTTGGCCATGAGCTTGCTTGGAGAGAAATAGAGAAAAAAGTTTGATGAGCTTTTGATTTTTAGAGGAGATAAAGATGAATAATTGAAATGGTCTTGAAACTTCCTATAGCTAAATGGACTTAAACAACCACAAAACCGCCCCCCCTTCAAGAACTCTCCTTGAGTGACCAACTTCACTAGCCACCATTTTAAGCATTCTTAACCATTGATTAGATCAATGGTTAAGATTAATGTAGATTCTAGGTATAGCCTTTAGATTAGAAAACTTAATCTAGGCCACTGGATCTTTCTCCTTGAAATCCTAACCATTAAATGTATCTCCAAAATGAAGGGTCAAGATCACCTCTTCATACTTTCCATCCAATGGTCATAAATGGTCCTAGCCATTTTATAAGACCAAATCTCCACCGTTGATTAAATCGATGGTGGATATCCAAAGGCTTCAACATTAAGCTTACTTCCTATTAGTTTGTCATAAAGCTGTCATAACCACTAATGTTGACTAAGCAGTATAATTTTTATTTTTATCTGCTATTACCCTTTAAACAATATTTTTATGGTATTTTTATTGCTCGATAATTAAATATAGTACAAAACACAGTAAAAGAAAATTTTAAAAACTATTTTTGGTTTCGGGTTTAGTAAGATCCCCCATTCCCGTCTCAACAGTACAAAATTTTCGAGCTACAGAAAAATTTTCACTTTTCCGGGCCCACCTGAGCCCACGTACGGCTCCCCTGCGCCCACAGACAGCCCATGGATAATATTAAAATAATCAAAAAAAATATAAAAATTTCATAATCATCCACAAAATCATAAAAATTATAAAACTTACAAAAATCAAATCAGATTATGTAAAATAATTAAGACTTATCAGTAATAATTAAATTACGTAAGATTTTCCCTGGCTCGAAAATTATTATTTTCCTGACATGGAGTAAATCACACAAAACGATCAAATGTATTCACGAAATACTCAAAATAATTTTACAGTACACAGAAATCACTAAACAGTAGAATTCTGTTAACTGTCAAAATTACTGTCAAATAGTTAAAAAATTTGGGGTGTTACAACTCTCCCCCTCTAAAAAGAAGTTTCGTCCTCAAAACTTGATAAACTTGATTTCACATCCTCAAAATAAATATGGATATTGCTCTTTTATCTTTTCTTCCAGTTCCCATGTAGCTTCTCCACTTACATCATTCCAGACTATTTTAACCAATGATATATCTTTACCTCGAAGTTGCTTTGTCCTTCGATCCTCAATCTTGACTAGAAACATTTCATAGGTTAAATTATCCTTCAGTTGTACGGCATCCGGCTCAATAACATGAGTGGGATCAGAAATGTACTTCCGTAATTGTGATACGTGAAATACATTGTGAAAATTTGATAGTAAAGGTGGTAATGTAATCTGGTAAGCTACCAGACCTACCCGACGGAGTATTTGATACGGCCCGATAAACTTTGGAGTGAGCTTGTTAGACTTAAGAACTCGTCCAACTCCAATCATAGGTGTCACACGTAGAAACACATGGTCACCTTCCTCAAACTAAAGTGGTCTTCTCCTTTTATCAGCATAACTCTTTTGACAAGTCTGAGTTGTCCTCATCTTGTCTTGAATCATCTTCACTTTCTCAGTTGTCTGTTGTACAAATTCTGGTCCTACCATAGCACTTTTACCATCATGATACCAACATAATGGTGTTCTGCATCGTCTCCCATACAATGCCTCATAGGGTGCCATCCCTATACTCGAATGAAAACTATTGTTGTATATGAACTCCATCAATGGAAAAAATTCATCCCAACAACTAGTTTGTTCTAGAACACAAGCTCTCAACAAATCCTCTAATGACTGAATCATTCTTTCTGACTGACCATCTATTTGTGGATGGTAAGCAGAACTCAAGCGTAGCTTTGTTCCCATATCTTCTTGTAAACTATTCCAAAATCTCGACATAAATCTCAGATCTTGATCCAAAATAATACTGGATGGTACACCATGAAGTCTAACAATTTCATTGATGTACATTTGAGCTAATCTTTCCATTGAGTACTTAATATTAATCGGTAAAAAATGTGCCGACTTTGTAAGTCGATCAACAATTACCCAAATAGAATCATGACCTTTCCGAGTCCTTGGTAGTCCTATCACAAAATCCATTGCTATGTCATCCCATTTCCATTCAGGAATAGGCAAAGGTTGCAACATTCCCGAAGGTCTTTGATGTTCCACCTTAGCCTTCTGACAAACTAAACGGGATGATACATATTCAGCCACATCCTTCTTCATTCCTTGCCATCGATATAATTGTTTCAAATCTTGATACATCTTTGTGGCTCCTGGATGCATACTCAACTTACTCTTGTGAGCTTCATCCAAAATCAATTTCCTAAGTTCTGGATCATCAGGTACACAAACTCTTCCTTTAAACTTCAAAATTATATTAGCTCCTTCGCTAAATTCCAACACCGCTCCTTGGCTCCTTGCTTCTTTTGCTTCTTTCAAATACTGGTCACTGTTTTGTCCTTTTCGTATTCTATCCATCAAATCATTTGAAATGGTGATCATGTTTAAACGCATTCTCCCCAGTGTCAATTTCACAGACAAACGTATATCCCGAAATTCCTCTATTAATTCCTTCTCCTTAATCATCATAATAGAAGCACTAAGTATTTTTCTACTTAAAGCATCTGCTACGACATTCGCCTTTCCGGGATGATAGTGTAATTATAGAAAGCCTTGAGAGATTGTGGAAAACTTAAACATATATATATATATATATATATATATATATATATATATATATATATATATATATATATATATATATATATATATACAACATTTGCCACAAGAGGGCATATTGTAATACATAACTCTTAAAACATATAAAGCAAATATAAACTTATACATAAGCTTTGTCTACTATGTGAATGCTTATGTCTTGAAGCATATCAAATGAGTTTTTGATGATAACAAAGTCAAGATGAAGACCAAGACCAAAAGAAGAAGACCAAGATCAAAAGAGGTATATTAGATATAGGTCTTAGAACATCAATGTGAAATGCTCTCAAGGTATCTCAATTTTATTCAAATGGTTTTTCAAAGATCTCATAAATCAACTTGTTTTTCAAAGTTCATATTTTAAAGAAATGTTGATTTCAATCTTGGATTATGTTAAACATTTGTAAATCTTGTTTAGTCCAAGAACCCCAATGTTAAAAATGGTCGGGAGAGTTAATTAGGTTTGAAAAATGTGTTCAAAGTGCAAAGTAATCGATTACACATGTGTGGTAATCGATTACAAGCTAAACAGAAGCCTTGTAATCGATTACATCAATATTGTAATCAATTACCATATGCTCAGAAAGGCAAGAACACGTTCAAAATAGCCATGTAATCGATTACATCAATATTGTAATTAATTACCATCAAGTCAGAGGGCATCTAATCGATTACACAAGTCTTGTAATCGATTACCACAAACCCAGAAAGCCAAGAACATGTTCTAACTGCCATGTAATCGATTACCAGAGTCTTATAATCGATTACCAGTGTTCTGACTTGCCCAACGGTTATATTAGGTGCATTAAATGCTTGGCTTCAACCACCCTCCAATGGCTCTTTTAATGAATGGGCTTTAAATACAGTTGTTGGGGCATCATTAATGGTGGTTCTTGAACCTGAAACATCTTAGTATCATATCAAAACGAGAATCAATCTTTGAATCCATTTCTTGCTCTATTTTTATGAAAAACTAGAGACATCTTTTGAGAGCATTCTAAGAGCTTCAATTTGTATAATCTACTCTTGTGAGAGTTTCATCTTGTAAACACTTTGATTCTTTGTAAAGAGGGTAAGGTATCCCTCTAGAGAGAAGAGAATGAGGTATCTCTCAAAGATTGTAAAGGGTGAGGTATCCCTTGTTGAAGGTGAGGTATCCTTCAAAGGTTGTAAAGGGGGTAAGGTATCCCTCTAGTGAAAAGGGTGAGGTATCCCGGTTTTGAGACTCAAGCACAAAGGGTGAGGTATCCCAAGGTGTAGTGAGTGCTCTATTGTGTAAAGGTTTTCAAGTACCCGTTCAAGCTTAAAGTTTAGTAGAAAATCTCAAGTGGTTTGCTTGAGGACTGGACGTAGGTCACAAGGGGTGGCTGAACCAGGATAAATCCTTGTGTTTGTTCTTCTCAACTCTATCTCTTTACGTTGTGCTTTAATTATATATGCTTGAGTTGAGTTTGTTATTTAGCTTCGCTTGAATACTTTCTATCTTGGGTTGTTTATTTGTAAGTGATTCATTTGATCGCATTTATCTATTCACTTCAATTAAACAATAGCTTCAACGAAAATTTGATTAACTAGTGCTTTGCAAAAGATTTGCGAAAATATTTTATAAACTCAATTCACCCCCCTCTTGAGTTAGAGGCCACTTAGTAACAAGTGGTATCAGAGTTAGGCTCTTGTATAAAGAGCTTAGCAGCTTCAAGAGAAAGTGATGGCCTCTTCAAATGGTTTTTATAAAAGTTCTTCTCTTTATAGACCTCCCTTTTTCAATGGGGATGGGTATGCTTATTGGAAAGAAAAAATGAAAATTTTTATTGAAGCTATTGACTTAGACGTGTGGGATGCTATTGAAAATGGTCCTTTTGTCCCCACACAAGTTGTAAATGGTGTAAGAATTAATACACCAAGAAGTGAATGAACAGATAATGATAAAAAGAAGGTCCAATATAATTTGAGAGCCAAAAATATCATTACCACTGCTTTGGGTTATGATGAGTTCTTTAGAGTCTCAAATTGTAAATCTACCCAAGAAATGTGGGACACCTTACAAGTAACTCGTGAGGGTACTAGTGAAGTGAAAAGATCAAGGATAAATACTCTCAGTCATGAGTATGAACTTTTTAGAATGAACTAAGGTGAAAGCATTCAAGAAATGCAAAAATGATTCACACATATTATAAATCATCTTGCTTCATTGGGAAAGACTTTTACTAATGAAGATCTTATTAACAAAGTGTTGAGATGTTTGAGCAGGCATTGGCAACCTAAAGTGACGGCTATTGTGGAGTCAAGAAATCTCTCAACCATGACCCTAGCCACACTTTTTTGCAAGCTCCAAGAACATGAATTGGAGTTAAATAGACTCAAACAAAATGAAGAGCTTGACAACAAAAAGAAGGGGATTGCTCTCAAAACCACCTCCTCCATCATTAATGATGATGATGATGATGATGGAGATGACTTGGAGATAAATGAGGAGAATCTCAATCTTCTAGTAAAGAAATTTAGAAGATTCTTCAAGAAGAATGAAGCTCAAAGAAGGCCTCCATTTCCCCAAAGGAATGCCTATCACAAAGGGGAATGAACCTCATCCACTCCTAAATGCTATGAATGTGGAGAACCGAGGCACATGAAGATGGAGTGTCCAATCTATCAAAGGATAGTGGATAAATATGAAAGGAGGTAGTCAAAGGCTAAAAATGGAAGAAGGGCTTATATAGCTTGGGATGATATTGACATGGATTCAACCGATAGCTCAGATAATGAGAAAGCCAATCTATGTTTCATGGCAAGAGGAGAAGAGGAAGATGAAGATGACATGGAGGTAACATCCTCAAATTTTGAATCAAATTCTTCCCCTTCTTATGATGAATTACAAGATGCATTTGAAGAATTGCATAATGAATCTATGACACTTATAAAACTTGTTTCATCATCCAAGAAAACAATTTCCTCTTTTGAAAACAAAATCTCTATTTTAAATAAGGAAATTGAGGAACTTAAAATTGAAAATGAAACTCTTGGACTCATTGATGCAAATTCCTCATGCATGACATGTTCTTCACTTAATAATGCATCTACATCCTTTTCTTGCTCATCATGCAAAACTTTTGAAAAGGAAATTGAAGACTTGAAAAATACTCTTTCAAAATTTACCCTTAGAAGAGATAATTTGAACATATTGCTTGGGAATCAAAAATGTGTGTTTCAAAAGGCTGGTTTAGGGTACAATCCCAAAAATCAACAAAAACTTTACAAGAATTTCTTTGTTCCCTCAAGTACATCAACAAGTCATTTTTTAAAGTGTTTTCATTGTGGCAAGAAAGGACATAGTGCATCAACTTGTAATGTGAGGAAGAATATCAATAACAAGATTGGAACTAAAATGGTTTGGATTGCTAAAGGCACCTTGCCTAACTCTAACACACAAGGACCCAACAAAACTTGGGTACCAAAAGCCAAAAATTGAAGTGTGTTGTAGGTGTGCTTGAAGGCCAAGAATTGACTTTGGAATCTCAAAAATGGCTGCTCCAAGCACAAGATCAGAAAATACTCCAAGTTCTCTTCCTTGTCTCCAAGAAACTTAGACTTGCAACCTTTGGATAAGTAGAGACTTGCTATATGTTTTAACTTGCCTTAAAATAGTATTTTTCTAACCTTACATCTTGAAAAATCTCTATATGTGATAATATGCTAGATAAGTTCACTTCTTGTTTGAAATAGCATATTGGATGAAAATATCTTTGAACTTGACATATTGGATCAATCATGCATCTAAACTCATGTTGCATATTTTTACTGCATAATTCACTAATTTGCTCCATTATATGTATTTTTCTGCATAATACATGATTTTATTGCATAATCTGTGTTTTTCTACAAAATGATCCATAACTTGTCACTCTTGCTGTATAAAGTCACAATCTTCTACATAATCTATTTTCCTATTGCATAATCTGAAATTTGCTGTATAATATGGTGTTTTTGTTGCACAACCACCTTGATTTAATCAATTTTGAATCCAATACTGACTTGAACGTCGGAGGTTCCCCTTTAGCTATTTTGCAGGTGCTTCTTCATGTCAAAGACCTCCAAGAAGCTCAAAACCATCATCAATCCATCAAAATGATGTAATTCTTGGTAAAAGTAGCAAATTTGCATAATTATGAGTTTTGGATCATAATCAGATTAGATTATATGCTTGCATGATGTTTGGAATTGATTTGGAATGCTATGGAACAAAATTGAATGGTTTAAAATTGGTCATTTACTGTTTAAAATGCAAAATCTGAGTTTTAGTAATCTGGTAATCGATTACAAGATCTTTGTAATTAATTACAAAGGCTCTGCCAAGTGTTCCAAGCCAAGTCAGAAAGCAGGTAATCGATTACACCTCCAATGTAATCGATTACAACAATTCCAGAAGGCATGTAATCAATTACACCACATATGTAATCGATTACTAGGAATCCAAAACATGCGTAATCGATTACACAACCATTGTAATCGATTACACAGGGTTTTAAAAGGCAAAAATACTTGGGACATCCTTTTTTTCTTTTGCCATCAAGCTTTGTCATGATGATTCCTTGTTTATATACTAGCCCATAGCCCCTTTACATTTGTATATGTCTTTGGATCTTTTTAGTATCAATGATTATAAAATTTGATATACTTTCTCTTCATATGCTTTCACTATGGGTATCACATTTGATTATGCTCTACTATTTGATCTGCCTGGGTTGCAATAATTATACCTTGTTATTCTCTAATTGTTTACAACTGGTTAATGGGCTAATTTTTGGTATTATACAATGTTGAATGCTTATGTTGTTTTTGATAATGCCAACGGGGGAGAGATTAGTAAAATATGTTGCATGTTGCATGTGTACGGGGGAGCTTTGCACTTTTACATGAAAACCACTTATCCTATCTCATGCATACATTACGGGGGAAAGTTGCGCTTAAACCTCTGATGAATAAAATGCAAATATTTCTCTCTTTTCAATATGTTTATTTTGTCATCATAAAAAAGGGGGAGAATGTGAATGCTTATGTCTTGAAGCATATCAAATGAGTTTTTGATGATAACAAAGTTAAGATGAAGACCAAGACCAAAAGAAGAAGACCAAGATCAAAAGAGGTATATTAGATATAGGTCTTAGAACATCAATGTGAAATGCTCTCAAGGTATCTCAATTTTATTCAAATGGTTTTTCAAAGATCTCATAAATCAACTTGTTTTTCAAAGTTCTTATTTTAAAGAAATGTTGATTTCAATCTAAGATTATGTTAAACATTTGTAAATCTTGTTTAGTCCAAAAACCCCAATGTTTAAAATGGCCAGGAGACTTAATTGGGTTTGAAAAATGTGTTCAAAGTGCAAAGCAATCAATTACACATGTGTGGTAATCGATTACAAGCTAAACAGAAGCCTTGTAATCGATTACATCAATATTGTAATCGATTACCATATGCTCAGAAAGGCAAGAACACATTCAAAATAGCCATGTAATCGATTACATCAATATTGTAACTGATTACCGTCAAGTCAGAGGGTGTGTAATCGATTACACAAGTCTTGTAATTGTAACATTCTGAAAAGTACCTGTTTAATTATAAATACTCATTTTATAATATTCTTGATTTTTAGGAATTTTTTTGGAATTTTTTAGAAACGATGAATATTTTAATATATTCTTCGTTTTACGTGCACACTGAGCTGAGAATTGCTGAGGTCGATATAACGCTCCAAAAATTAGTTATTTCACCACAAATAGTCATTTTCTAATATTTGTGATTTATGTGAATTTTTTTGGAACTTTTCGGAAATGATGAATATTTTAATATATTCTTCGTTTTACGTGAATATTGAGCGGAGTCAGGAAAACGACTGTAATGCTTCAAAAAAATTGGAAAATTATATGACGAATAGTCATTTTATAATATTTACAATTTTGGAGAATTTTTTGGGAATTTTCTGGAAACGTCGAATATTTTAGTATATTCCTCGTTTTGCGTGCGCACTGAGCAGAACCGGAGAAACGCGATGTTTCTTCCGCGAACCTTGGACTATGGACATGTCGACGGGGGATCTTACTAAACCCGAGATTGGACACAGTTTACGAGGTTCTATGTTTTTCGAGAAATTCTAATAGATAAAATAAAACAATACTGCGAAAAATTTATTTGTCAGATTAATTAAATACTGACTTCTGCCAACTGTAACTATTATCCATTGGATAATAGCATGTAACAAAAATCCTATCACATTATCCAAATGAAATCCACTTTATGTCTAATCAATCCACTTTAATTTAAATTTAATGTTAAATAATCAAAGCTTCTTTGAGAAGCTTTGACCAAACAATGACTCAAATGCCCTTAGCTTCCAAGGGAAGCCAAAAATTCCTCTCCCTCTCTCTCTCTCAAGCTCGGCAGCAGCCCACTCAAAGGGGGAAATTATTTGCTTTCATTTAATCAATTTACCATACTTTAATTCATAATTTCTCAAGACACTTTTCTCTCTACCCTTTCTTTCTTCTTCTCCATTTTTCTTCTTCTCTTCCTTCTCTCTACCCATTGCTATGGCAGCCCCTCCCTCTCCCCACTCAATCTTCACAAAATTTACATCTAAATACATTTCCTAAATCCTCTCATCATTCTAAACACTTTTTCTTCTTGTAGTTTCTTGAAAATCCATCATCTTCAACACTTTCTCCAAGCTTCAAGTCTTGAGCTTTTTGGGTAAGTTTTAAGACCTCTCTTCCTTTCTCTTCATTTTCGTGCTCATGGTCTCTTTGGTGACCATCCATGGCTTATTTTCAAGCATTGGTGTTGATTTAACAAAGTTGAAAATTTCTAGGGCTTGGTGGAGCTCAATTCCGAAAATCTACAAGAAGATTCCTTAGTGTTTCGTTTGTTCTCTTCATTTGGGTAAGGGGAAGACACTCCTCCTTAACCTCTCTTAGCATCTAGGAACCTTGATTGTGTTGGTTATGGAAAAACCCTAAAGAGGGTTATTCTTTGATTTAGTAATTAGAATGCTTGTGTATTGATTTTATGTTGTTTATGCTATTGGATTGATTTGTTGTATATAATGATATATTGGATTGGATTATGTGATTGATAATGGAAGAAAATCATTTGAGAACCCCTCTTGGTGGCCACGGTTTTAGGCTTAGAAAATGGTGTAAATTGTGAACAAATTGTAACAAGCATAAGACTTAAATGAATTAAGAAATAAAATGGAATTAATAGAAGAAAACTTGAGATTGGAACTCTTGGGGTGGCCACGGTTTTGAGCCCAAAATTGGGGCTATTGGTGAGCTAATGTAACAAGTAAAGATTAAGTGAATTTAGAGTGTAACCTATAATGTGATGAATTGGAAAGAATTAGGAATTAAATTCCTAGAGAGGCCACGACCTCTAAGGCCTTTTGAGACTTAATTATGAAACTTTGGTAATTTGGAAGCATGAGTAATTAGGTAATTAGAAGCCTATGTAATGAGTTGGATAATCAACAAATTGGAAGAATTTAATAGAATTAGAGATTACATAAACCTTGAAGGACTAAGAGTGAGATTGTCATAAGACTTAAAGCAATTACAAGTGAGTGGAGAACAAGAGAGTGTGAGGCCTAAGGACTTGGATAATTTACAAATCGTATGGAATTAAATTACCTTGGAAGATTTAAAATAACTGTAAGAATTGGATTGGATATGAACCTTGAAAGAGGAAATAAATTCTAAGTTAGGATTCATAATGGACCTAAGAGCGTACCAAAGGATTTGATTTTTACATTATGATGTTATGGGTCCATGTGAGTGACCATTTGTATATTGATGCTTATCTTAGCCAATTGTGGCATATTATGGAATTGTATGAAATTGTGAATCATACATGTTCATGCATAGAGTCTTATGCATTGTGAATGTCCTGTGGACTGTTGTAAGGCCAAGTTGCCTAGGAGATTGAACACACCTTTGTGCGGGTGCGAGTAGACTAGTGTGGGTCTTGTTATGACCTTGGGGGCATCAGGGTGTGGGTCCCTCACAATGGGCAGTTGGTAGCTCCTCTGCCCGTGGGGCAAACCGATGCAAACGCACCGACTATTCGGACTTGACACTGTCCTATATCGTGATTGAGCGTGGACTGTCTGTACAATGCCTGATATGCATGTGAAAATTATTGATGAATAGCACTTTGGCCGCGGCAACCGAGTTACAGACACGTCTCCTGATCTTTCTCTCCGACTGTTTATGTCTAGCTCCATGGAGTAGGAATTTGGGAAAGCATGCATGTGTATCATGATATATTCTGTCATTATAAATCATTATTTTCCATAACTATGACTTGTTTGATCATTACTGTAATGAATGTCTGCCTGGAACTACTTATCTGATTACTGTTGAATTTACTGTTTATTATTTGGA
Organism: Ormosia emarginata; assembly: GCA_029884605.1. Classification (NCBI taxonomy): domain Eukaryota; kingdom Viridiplantae; phylum Streptophyta; class Magnoliopsida; order Fabales; family Fabaceae; genus Ormosia; species Ormosia emarginata. The sequence goes on from JAQQTP010000074.1 coordinate 11,214,668, forward strand.
TATACTGTTCTTGAATTGCTACTTAGGCGCGTTGCGCCGTTTTGTTTCTAGCTGCTATAATTGGTAATGATGGTAGGATGTCTTACCTCTTTCTTGTGTCTCCATTACTTGTTGTATATGCGTGTACTGTATTCATCGAAGATGATGGCAAGGAGAAGGAAGATCCCGAATTTCCCGGCTTTTGCCCGAACAAGATTAGCTTCTATTGAGACGATGGCGGCACGTATGCGCGGATTTCTAGGTGATGTGCATCTGACCTTCCTCGGAGGGCCAGAGTGCTGGCATATCAACTTGAATTCCGATTGCTACGTCTACCTGGGAGATGTGTCAATTGCCCTAGCCTGGAGACGTCATGAGGCGCCTGTCCTCACCTGCCATGTCAGCCTGCAGCTGGAGTTCTACCTACCCATCCAAGAGATGTGGGGTGATCGTTACTACACCCCTTGGGAGGACTCTTTTGATTCTACTGCTCGGGCTCCTGCCCGTGGTTTCGCGGTTCCCATGGAGGTTTCCTCTGAAGAGGAGGATCCTGTTGAGGACCCGGAAACTGTCCCTCCTCCTTCGAGAGACTGATTTTACTGGTAGCTACTGATGGCTACCAGTGTTTTATTTTGGGGGCCTGATGTATTATTTTTGGTGGGCTATATATTTTGATATCTCTGGGGTATATTTGTATAATCCTTTGGGGCAGGTATAGTTTTGCTTTTTAGATATTTCAGGCTTGTATCTAAGTACAATTGATGTCAAGACATATATATATATATATATATATATATATATATATATATATATATCAATATGCATGTTATTCAGATGTGAATGTTGTCTACTATCTTATTCTTTACCGTCATTTACATTCCGCATTGTTAAAATGATTTAACCATAATATATATATATATATATATATATATATATATATATATATCCTGCTACTTTTACCCACGTATTTAAGTATCGAACAGGTTAAACTTAAACTAATGAACCAGGTCTTGATTTGTTAAAATTTTATTTTCCGCATTTTCTTTTATTCGACAATGTGACGTTCCCTCCCAAAAAGGGGCGTTACAGTAATCGATTACCATAAACCCAGAAAGCCAAGAACACGTTCTAACTGTCATGTAATTGATTACCAAAGTCTTGTAATCGATTACCAGTGTTCTGACTTGCCTAACGGCTATATTAGGTGCATTAAATGCTTGGCTTCAACCACCCTTCAACGGCTCTTTTAATGAATGGGCTTTAAATACAGTTGTTGGGGCATCATTGATGGTGGTTCTTGAACTTGAAACATCTTAGTATCACATCAAAACGAGAATTAATCTTTGAATCCATTTCTTACTCTGTTTTTGTGAAAAACTTGAGACTTCTTTTGAGTGCATTCTAAGAGCTTCAATTTGTATAATCTACTCTTGTGAGAGTTTCATCTTGTAAACATTTTGATTCTTTGTAAAGGGGGTAAGGTATCCCTCTAGAGAAAAGAGAGTGAGGTATCTCTCAAAGATTGTAAAAGGTGAGGTATCCCTTGTTGAAGGTGGGGTATCCTTCAAAGGTTGTAAAGGGGGTGAGGTATCCCTCTAGTGAAAAGGGTGAGGTATCCCGGTTTTGAGGCTCAAGCACAAAGGGTGAGGTATCCCAAGGTGTGGTGAGTGCTCTATTGTGTAAAGGTTTTCAAGCACCCATTCAAGCTTGAAGTTTAGTGGAAAATCTCAAGTGGTTTGCTTGAGGACTGGATGTAGGTCACAAGGGGTGGTTGAACCAGGATAAATCCTTGTGTTTGTTCTTCTCAACTCTATCTCTTTACGTTGTGCTTTAATTATATATGCTTGAGTTGAGTTTGTTATTTAGCTTTGCTTGAATACTTTCTATCTTGGGTTATTTATTTGTAAGTGATTCATTTGATCGCATTTATATATTCACTTCAATTAAACAATAGCTTCAACGAAAATTTGATTAACTAGTGTTTTGTGAAAGATTTGCAAAAATATTTCATAAACTTAATTCACCCCCCCTCTTGAGTTAGAGGCCACTTGGTAACATACTAAAGCATATAAAACTATACTAATCTTCATGCTTCACCTTATTTCCCTTAGCAAGGTCTGTAATTAGATTTACATAGAAGAACAATAGGGGTGAGAATTATAATTCTTATTAAAAGTAATTTCAATACCAGCTAGTTATAACATTGTATATAACTTCTAACATAAGAGTTTCCTCCTTCATTCACATAATTGCACACCACTCGGTAGTGTGATCTAAAATGGATAGCCTACACATTGTTAAATATAAACAACTGCCCATACAATTATGAATACTAACAGTAACGGACAATGCACATATAACTGTCTGTAACCACAATGCGATGATATGCAACATGATTATGCCTAAGAATGTCCTAAGAGTATGTGCGGGAAATGCTTATGTAGGGTTTTATTTTGAAATACATGCAGAGTTTATTAGGATCTGGTTCAGTATATTATCCAATGGTAAATAAATGGAAAGCTCATTCTCACATTACATGTACCCTGGTACGCTACGAAGTTCGAGTTGAATCCTTGTTCAAAAGAACCTTATGGACTCTCTACTTATCTCCTTTGGCGTTGGCACTATCAAGATATCAGGGTTGAGTCCTTACTCAAAAGAGTCTTTTGGACACCCATCTACCTCCCTTGGCCTCCATGATGTACACATCAAAGGATATTCACCAAGATCAATACTACTAGACCATTTCCATAGACATACATACTTATATCTAAACACCACCTCACCACTCATAACTCTTAAGTGATCTCTATACAACACTATGTTGCTAAGGTGTTAGATACTCACCTATGGCAAACCGTTACTCTTGGTTGCACTAAGGTTCTTACTTTTCATATACATACTAAATTAACTGACTAATGTGTGAAAAGCGTAGTATTATGTTTACCTCTTACATATACACCATCATAACTTTCCCATAGACTCAACTCATCCTAGTGAACAAGTCCATCCTGTCTAATGCTTCATTCCAACCTTGCTTAAGGAAACAAATGAGTATTTCTCTAGAACTTTGCATATCCAACTACTCTCATGAATATGACAAGTTTACTAGTCTCAACTCATCCTTTTGTGTATTTGACAATGCACAAGGTCCCGCTTAACTAAAGACTTGGTACATAACATTCCCGCTTCGGAACTAAATACACAATCTTAGCTCCACTCAAGAGAATATAGCATAAAAGTGGTTAGCAAATGCAACATTTATTGCTTAAGGGTCTAGATACCTTCACAAGGTAATCCACTACTCTTGCATATCTTAAGGTTCATACCTTTCTCATACTTACTAGAGTGAATACTACTTATCCATCCTAGTATACTTGTATCCAATGTGCCATCTCATCACATCTTGAGTGATATCTAATGCAACATTAGGTTGCCAAAGGTGTTAGATACTACCTATGGCAAACCATTACTCTTGGTTGCTATTGGATTTAACAATTTCCTATACATACTAAAAATATGCATAAGAGTTTATATTCAATCATAGGTACTCATTATCTAACTTAAACAAGCCTTACATGAAGCCCAAGAATGATAAATATGCTTTCATAAAGTCCTAGCCCCTATCCCTCTTCAAAAGATAGTTAAGACAAGTCAAATTCTAACTTTGGAACTAACTATAATCGGTTATGGATTAACATAACCAACTATAACATCTAAAATTTTGTTTTGGTTGTGGACAATAACCAGATAGGGACTTTCCCCTAATCAGTTATGGCTTAAAACAACTCTCTGCCAGAACACAATAATCGGTTAGCCTCCTTTGCTAACTGGTTATTGTCGTGCTTGGATTCTCTGCCATGCACCATTAATCGGTTATGTAACACCCTAAACTTTTGGGTGAATTACCGTTGTGTCCCGAATGTACTGTTTTCTGTTTTTTAACTTTAGGATAAATGACCATTATGTCCTTTTTGTACTGTTTGTTATTTTTCTGTATGAAATGCTATTTTATTTTACTGTCTATGATTTTATTTAAACTTTTTGTGTGATTTGCTCCGGGGCAGGAAAATAATAATTTTCGGACCGGGAAAATCTTATTTTAATTATTCGGAGCTGGGGGATCTTACTAAACCCAATTCTGAATGATACGGTTAGTAATCTTTTAATTTTTAGGATTTAACTGTGTAATAAAATAATTTTATATTATTATAATATTATTTTATTAGTCAATACAAATAAGCGATAATGGACCCGGAAATGTTTTGCGAGACCCACATTTAGCGAAACAGTTAACGTTTTGGAGTACTAGGCTTAATGACTAGGCTTAATTAGTGACAAGGCTTAATGACTAGGCTTAGTGACTAGGCTTAGTGACTAGGCTTGGATTAGCCAATGAGAGCTAAGCTTGGTGATCAAGTTTTAATCCTCACCATTGATCATTTCTAAGGCTTGGATGGAGCCAACCAAGGGGACACCTCCTTGTCATTGATGTAACACCCCTTTGGAGGATGTCACACATAAAAGAAAATAAAAGAAATAGAAATAAAATCTACCCCAAGTTGTGAAACGTTTATTACATACTATTACGGGTTGTAAAATAATTCTTGATAAACAAAAATATGATATAGAAAGATAATGCGGAAATACGAAATAATAAAAAAAAAAACATCATTCGATAATATACATATGATTTAAGTTATAAGTTGTACAAGTAATTCACAACTAAGACTACAAATATTTAAACAAAAACAGCAAGGAAAGCAATAAAAGAGTTAATATATACAGACATACGCTGACGCGCCCAAAAAAAACATCATGGTTATCTAATCCTCTGATGGATCACTCTCAGCATGAAAATGATCATCAGGAGATAGATATCCCGGATGTCTCGACACACGGCGATAACGGGATCGCGCAGTCGATACGATGCTTATCTCACTAGGCTCAGGGTTTTCAGCACCCCAGTGACGCCTAATGGATAAGGGTAACTCTAAATGCAGAACAAGTGTTGTGGTCATGACAGCCTCTCCATCAAAACGTTGACGTAGAATCACGGTCACACGTCCTGCATACGTCACAGATTCACGATCGCCTCGTAGATGCCAAGCTAGCGAACTCCCATGAAATACTAGCTCTACGAACCCCAAAAACTCTGGTGCTGCCATCCCACACAATCAATCCAAAGGGTATGGATGATCGGATGGTTCTTGATCGTAAAAGTGGTCGTCTGCCTGCGATCTTCCTCCTCCTCGGGGTACAAGATCTCAATAGGCCGATCCTCTTCCTCGAAGTCTTTACCGCGTAAAATAAATAAACAGAAAATACATATAACAAAGAGGTAAGACAACATAAAATCATCACAACATGGCCAATAAGAAGACGACAAACAACATATATACGGTTCATGCATTACAAAATACTATAAATGAAAGAATAACAAATTAGAGTAAGATTTAGATATCATAACAACATATCACATCACAGATAAAACATCACAGATAAAATAAGGAAGATAAGAATAAACAGATAAGATATAATAACCAAATATAGTAATAGTAACCAGTTAAAATAAACAAATAAAATATAGATAAACAAGAAATAGATACGATGGAAATAAATAAACATAGAGAAAAATACCAATATGACAAAACCCTACTCCATGGAGCTAAAGAAAACACAAGTATCAGAGAGCGGAATGACTCGTAAAATCTATTAGTACCACGGCTGCCCAACCAACTATTGCGCGGTCACACGTTGTGTCTATAGCCCCACGACACAGGAATCCATCATCCAGGCGTGGTGTAGTTCACGGTCTCACGTTGTGGCACTACAAGCAAATGTACTACTAGATTTCACAAATCTCGATTAAATATAGTGCGTGTCGAGTACCATAGTGTGCTATCGGTTTACCACGGCCCAGCGGAGCTACCAACTGTCCACATGTGGGATCCCGTACACTAAAGTCTCCAAGTTCATTAGAACAATGAACCACACTACGTTTATCGCATCGACAACACGATGTGATTGATTCGTCTCGTCAACCAATCCACCAAAAACTTGGCACACATAAATAGAAAGCACTGTACGGGTTCACATTTTCCCGACAAGCAGATAAACTCTCAAAAGCACATGCGGGTTCACATTTTCCCGACAGCGAAAAATCCTCAAAATAATCTGTGCGGGTTCACATTTTCCCGACAGCGAAAGATTCTCAAAAATAATCTGTACGGGTTCACATTTTCCCGACAGCAAAAGATCCTCAAAAATAATCTGTACGGGTTCACATTTTCCCGACAGCATAAAATAAATATAGTAACGGTCAATCGCGTAGAAATTTTATCGCGTTTTCATAATTTCGTCGTTTTTACAAACGTTTAAAAATCGGGTAAAGATATTTTTTGTTTTTAAAATCGCGTAGCATTTTTAATACGTTTTCTCAATCGCATAGGATTTTCAAATCATTTTCTTATTCGAATGCCTTTAAAATTACGGTTTAAACAAACAGAAATAGTACTTAGTACATTTAAACTACGTAGAATAATTTTTCATACCGCATACTGTCTTTTGGATATTTTTGCTATCTTATTGGTTCATTCTTACTAAAAATTGACAGTATTTTGTTTAGAAAATCATAATAATGGTTTACTAAATTTTTCCATAAAATTTCCATTTACCTAATTTTTAACCACATCATTTAATTCTTTTTGAAATCTCTAACATGCTTCAAAACCTAAAGTGAGCTATATGTTAGAAAATTTCTCAACATTCTTGTATTTCCTTCCTAATGATAAAATTATGAATTTTAACCCTTTAAACTTACTTCTAATCAACTTGTTTCTTCAAAAATCATTATAGAAAATTTCTTTTTAACTTGTATTGTCTCTTTTTAATTGAAAAAGGTTTAGAATTAAGTTTTAGAAATCATGATTACCTATATTGGCATGTTGGCCAAATTTAGTAAAACTTTTGCATTTGATTTCTAAATTGTCTTTCACTTTCCAAATCGTATCAAATGTGTTACATTGTCTAAGTTCACTAAATCATATTAGAAAATAGTTAGTAGGAGTTAAATTAATCCTTTAGGCATGTTGGCCCAAAATACTAAGTCTTTACCATTTGATTTCTAAATGCATTTTCTTTGATCAAATCAATTTGAAACTTTCTTGATTCTCCTAGGTTAATTAAGTTACACTTTAGGAAAAATCAAGAGAACATTTTGGTCCTCCACATTTGTCATTGCCGTGAGCTATTGGATGTGTTCTTTGGAACACTCATGCAAATTTAAACATGTTATTCACATCCTATACCTTATCATACAATTCTAACACATGCATTATATTTCTAACACATGCAATATATTTTCTAACACATATAACCTAAATTAAAGCTTGTAGACATGCACCTAAAAACTAATAGACATGCAAAATTATTACAATCATCAAACAAGAAAGCTACTAACAATTACCACATAAACTACTAGCAAACATAAAAATTAACACATACACACCAAACAAAGACAACACCACCGAATCCTTATGGACTCTTCAAACATTACAAATCATTCCATCTTCTTACCACCACCAAGGGATGATAAGAATTGTCTTCCTCTTACCTTAAATGAAGACAATAGGTTTGCTTTCACACCTCCTAGGTCACGGTTTTCACCTTCAAAAATACCTAGAAACCTCAAACAAAAATTTATATGTTACTAACCATGAAATGAAGCTAAACCATGGATAAATCATGGTCTAGAATTTTGAAATAGAAGAGAGAAAAGAAAAACATGATATTTCACCTTCTAGGTAAAACTTTCAAGGTTGGTTTCCAAGCCCTAAATGGAAGATTTTGAAGAAACTCCCAACTAGAAAGGTTCTTAGAATAGTGTTTAGGTTAAGAAAACTTGGTTAGAAAAATTTTTGGATGGTTGGATGGTGTAGTATTGGTCTTGGCCGAAACTAGCTTCAAAGAATGCTTCAATGGTGTTTAGGTTTTCTTGGATGAGAGAGAAGAGAGAAATTTGCATGAAAAAAAAAATGAAGATTGGTCTTCCAAGACCTCTTGGCCGTAGCCATCAAGTGGGGTGCAAGGTGGACCATTTGCTTGGCTTCATCCAAGCCTTTGGATGCATCAATGGTCAAGATCAACCCTTGGTGAGCAAGCTTATTTCCTATTGGTTGGCTCTTGGTGACTCACAAGCCTAGTCACCTTGTCATTTAATTCTCTACTGAGTCAGCTAGCTGAGTCAGCCTGTTCTGGAAAGTTCTACTGTTAACGGTGATTAATTAAGCTACCGATCTAACCGTTCTGTTAATTGTGGGTTCCGCAAAATATTTTAGGGTCCCTTTGTCACTAAATTATCTTGACTAATAAAATAATATTATAATAATATAAAATTATTTTATTTGTGATTAAATCCTAAAAATTAAAAGATTATTTTTAGTCTCATTCAGAATCGGGTTTAGTAAGATCCCCAATTCTAAATAATAAAATAAGATTTCTAGCCCGAAAAAATATTATTTTCTGCCTCGGAGCAAATCACACAAAAAGTCCATATAAAATCACAGCAAGTATTATCGGGCGTTAAATCAAGTAAAAACAATTAAAAACAACAAAAACAAAGCGAAAACAACACGTTCGGGATGTAACGGTCATTTTCTCATTTTTTCCCACAACGTAGCTAATCATCCAAAACGTTCAAATAAAATATCCAAAGAAGTATTAATTATCTGTATATCTTACGAGAAAAATTAAAATAGTAACTCCAAATTTTTTATTTTACCGTCTCGAAGCAAATTACGTAAAATGATCAAATAAAATTTGAGCCAGTATTATCGTAATTGTTTTCATACAGAAATCGAGAACAGTAAAATAGGGACACAGCGGTCATTCACACAAAAGCATGAAAAACAGCAAACAGTACATTCAGAATATTTTCTAAAAATTGGGGCGTTACAATTGAAGTCTACGGCCATATGGCTCTTTGGAGGGTAATTATCACTTAATTCTCTAACATTTTCTCTCTTCTCTCTCTTCCAAAAATACCAAACTCCATTGATGCTATCTTGAAGCACCATTCGGTCAAGAACCCTAGTTCACCATCCAACCACCCAAAATTTTATCCCACCTACTTTTCTAAACCTAAACACAATTCTAAGAACATCTCTAGTTGAGAGTTTTTGCAAAATCCAACATCTTGGGCTTGAAAACCTACTTGGGAGATTTTACCTAGAAGGTGAAAATCTTTGTTTTTCATTTCTAAATTCTTTTTCAAAGTTCTAAGCCATGATTGATCCATGGTTTAAACTTTCTTTCATGTTAATAACTTGTAGAAATTTGTTTAAGCTTGATAGGTGTCTTGGAGGGGTGAAAACCGAAACCCTAGAAAGGAGTGAAAGAGTGTTTGTCTTCACTCAAGGTAAGAGGAAGACTTGAATCTTATCATCCTTGGGTGGTGATAAGAAAATGGAATTGGTTGTGGTTGTAGAATCCATAAGGATTCTTTTGTGTTATTTGTTATTAGCTTTCCTATTTGTGATTTGTATTAAATTGCATGTCTACAAGCTTTAAATATATTGTATGTGTTAGAAATGCATATATAATTAGTAGGATGTGAATAACATGTCAAGGATTGCATGAGTGTTCCAAAGAACACCAAGGAAGGCTCACGGCCTTAACATCAAAGGAGAACCAAAATGTTCTCATCAATTTTCCAAATGTGTGATTTAATTAACTTAGGGGAATTGATAAGATATAAATTGTTTTAGAATAATAAAAACAAATTTAAAGATTAAATGTCAACTTTATGTATTTCGGCCAACATGCCAAAGCCAAGTATTTATGATTTCTAAAATTATTTCCAAACCATATTTTTTTTTATCAAAAAGAAGCAATATATACTAGAAGGAATTTTATTACAATCAGTTTTGAGAAAATAAAAGGATTAAGATTGAGTTGAAGAAGTTAAAACTAATGATTTTACTGTTAGAAGAAAAATACAGTAGCTTTTGTAAATTTCTAACATATAGCTCATTTTATATTTTGAAGTGTGTTAGTAGTTTTCAAAAGTTTAATTACATGGTTTGTCATATAAATAAAAAGGAATTTTTAACAGAAAAATTATAAAACCATTGATATAGATTTCTAAGCAAAATACTGTCAATTTTTATTAAAAATGGACAAATAAGATAGAAAAGATATCCAATATACAGTATACGGTATGAAAAATACTCTACGTAGTTCAAAATGTATTAAAAAATTATTTTTGTTTATTTAAACAGTGATTTGTAAAGAATTTGGACAAGAAAATAATTTAAAAATCTTACGCGATTGAGAAAACGTATTAAAAACCCTACGTGATTTTGAAAACAGTAAAATATATTTACGCGATTTAAAAATGTTTGTAAAAATGATGGAATTGTGAAAACGCGATAAAATTTCTACGCGATTGACAAAAACGGTAACTTTTACTGTCGGGCCAAAGTGGTGGACCCAGACAGGTTGTGAAACAGTATTTGTTTCATGGGACTTACTATATATATATGAGTTTGTGCCATTGAGGGCATTTGCGTAAATACGCATATTTATTCCATTGAGGGTATTTTAGTAATTTTTATTTTTGATCATGCATTGAGTTAATGCCAATTTTGGTGGATTGATTGACGAGGTGAATCACACTGTGTTGTCAGTGCGATAAGCGTAGTGTGGTTCATTCCATTATGGACTTGGAGACATTAGTGTGCGGATTATTCCATTTGTGGACAGTTGGTCGCTCCTCTGGGCCGTGGTAACTGGCAACACACTAATGCACTCGACACGTACTATACTTAATCGAGATCTTATAAAGTCTAATAGTACATTACTGTAGTGACACAACGTTTGTGAGTGAACTACACCACGCCATGTATTTGTGGGCTATAGACGCAACGACGACAATAAGAATAGTTTGGTTGGGCAAGCGTGTAGTGGTACTAATAGATTTTGCGGGTCATTCTCTCTGATGTCTGTATGTGTTTAGCTCCATGGAGTAGGATCGTGTCATATTGCACATGTATTTGTGTTGTACATTATTATATTTTATCTGTGATATCATATATATTTAATTCTTATATTATATCTATGTTATACTGTATTTATGTTTAGGTTGTTATGGCATTCTGTTATGGCATTCTATATTATATGAACTGTATATCTGATTGTATTGTCGTTTTCTTATTTACCATGTTTGTGGTGATATAGATTGTCTTACCTCTTTCTTGTATGTGTTATCTGTATATTTTAAATTATGTGATAAAGAGTTTGAGGAAGAGGAACAGCCTCTTGAGTGTGAGTATCCAGAGGAGGAGGAAGAGCAGCAAGCCGAAGATCAGTTCTATGACCAAGAACCATCCGATCATCCATATCCATTGGATTGATTGTGTGAGTATGACACTACCAGGATTCTTTGGATTCGTGCAACTTGAGTTTCACGGAGGCTCTGAAGCCTGGCGTCTGCGAGAGGATAGAGACTCGGTGACGTACGTAGGGCGTCTGACTATGACCATACGTACGGAGTTTGATGGAGTGCCGATCTTTTCTACTTTGTTGTATTTACATGTGGAGTTACCGCTATCTCTTAGGCGTCATTGGGGTGGTATGTTTGATGCGCCTAGCGAGATCAGCAGCGTATCGACTGCACGGACTCGTGTCCGTAGAGAGTCGAGGCATCCTGGATATCTATCACCTGAAGTTTCATCTGAGAGTGATCCTTCAGAGGGTTAGATATTTATGATGTGTACTTGGGTGCGTCTGTGTTTGTATATATTGACCTTTTACTGTTTTGTTTATTGTTTTAGTTGTTCAATATTTGTAGTTGTACATTATTTGTATAACCTATGATGGAACCATATGTATATTATGTGTGATGATAGTGTGCTTATTTTATGTTCCATGTTATTTTATCTCGTAATATTTTGTTTAACTAGAAAAATTTTACAACCCATATTAGTATATAATAAATGTTTTATAACTTGGGTAGATTTTATTTATCTTTATTTTATTTTATTTATAAATGTGACATCCCCATAAGGGTGTTACATTAACTGCTTCTTAATGCTAACCAGTTATTCTCTTTTATGTTTCTCTGAGTTTAAACAATATTCAGTTAGGCATGGTGCCTAACCAATTATCTGTGCGAGTTGGACAAACAACACACACAGAAGAGCATGGTTTCCACTGTGCTATCAACTCCCATCCATCTTCTATCCTTCCCATCTTGATTCCTAAGGTTCTTTCAACCTCAACAAGGGTCCCTAAGCATATGTAACTCCACATGCTCACTCTTAACCCATCAAAGATGGAAGCATCATAACCACCCAAAAACCTAATTCTTTCCACCCATGAACAAAACATGAATCAAAGGTGAAGATATGGAGATAAGAAAGTCTTAAACATAACACCTCTACCTCTTGATGTAGATGATCTTCAAGCCTGAGCTTTGATCTTGATCTTCCCTTGCTCCTTTTCCTTTCCCCCTTTTCTTTTTCTCCTTCGGCTCCTTCTTCTTTCTTTTTTCCTTTTCTTTGTTTGGCAGCAATAGTTGTGATGAGTCGAAAACCAACCTCTCTTTTCTAACTGCAAGTGCACAGGTCCCTCAAGTAATAAAAATGATAAGTAAGATCGTCTCTATAGGGACCATGGTAACTTCCAAAGCTAAATATTAATCTATAACTTAATTAATTCTATTCAAGCAAACATAAATTCGAAAAGGGTTGATAAATAAATTACAAAGCATAAAGAAAGATAAAGATAGGTTGAGAACATAGAAAACCCTTTTTCACTCCCTATTTCAACTGATAATATGCAATCCTTTTGAGCAAACAAACGATTAGATTAGGTTAGCCTAAGAAACTAGCTTAGTTAAAAGCCTATATCTAGGATGATTAACCCTATGCTATTTACGTAGCTCACTATGTGTCCATGAGAACTAGAGTAAACAACAAGCATTAAGATCAATTCTCAACTGAGACTATACACGACAAATAGGTATATATCTATCCTATTAACGAATTAACTCACTCCTCCATTGGAATGAAGTCAAATATGCATCTACCATACAAATGATTTAAAACCCAAAGTCCTATGTCTATGCTCAATAGATTTCAACAAATCACCCACAAGCTTATCAGACCAATAAGAGCATTAAGCACAATATGATAGAACAAAACTCAAATCTTTCATATAACACAAAAGGGTACAAATCAATCAATATTCAAAGGAAGATTCAAAGAAAACTCTAAGCACAGCTAGCTACACAATGAATATGACAATGCAATACAAAAATCCGTATTCAAGATAAATGGGAGAGAGAGAGAGGAGAAGGAACAGAAGAAAAAGCCCTAATGGGTTGAGCCTTGAAGCTTGAATCCCCTTCCAAGATGAAGAGAACCTCTGATCTTGGTTCCTTCAATCCTCTTTCAACTCCACAATGCCTTCCTAGCTGAGGATTCTCCAATGGGTAAAAGCCCCAAAATGTATTATGAGAGACAGAAGAAAGAGAAAGGAAAAAAAAAGATAGAAAACCTAGCAGAACTGAGAGAGACTTCACCAAAATTCGTGTTCAATGTATTTATAGACACACAGATTTAGTGTATCACACTGCGGCGTTACACAACACATGCCGTGGAGCGCAAAACTTAGGACACCAGCGCCACGACATTCACTTCCTTGCACTAGGGCGTGACAGCCTCAAGTTGACAGGGTGCATAGGCAGATAGCAGAATGCAGTAGCGTGCAGTTCCTTGCGCTACGGTGTGATGTTCTGGAGCTTGCCTTGTGATTCCTCTTTCAATGTAGGGCCTTGGCTTTCATTAATTTAACTCTTTTGGGACTATCCTGAAATTAAGAAATCAACCAATCAAATACAAATGCAATCAAACTCAATCTAATTAAAGATAAGGAAGGATTTAAACAAGATTGATAAGGAAGACCTCAACATGGATTTTACATGAAAATGAGGCTAAAGCCTTCCAATAATGCATCACAACAAGGACAAAGCCATCAATAATGCATAGAGATAGGGCACAAATAACTACATTTTATAGAGTTATCCCACCCCCAAACTTAAGTTTTTGCTAGTCCTCGAGCAAAACAAAGTCAGATTGCACTTGAAAAGACAAGCTCAACTTAAACACTAGTGTTTGATGATTACATTAAACCTCAAAGAATACACAAGTCTCAAAATTCTAGTTCATACATACATAATCCTTATTATACCAACAATCAATGCTTCAAATCATGCATGATTCATTTCCTAGAAACATGCAAGTCAAACCTTTTTATTTCAAATCATACTCAACCAGATAAGCTTATGAGCAAACACATGGATATCAATCAAAGAATCCACAAAATTGTAATGCAACTCTTTCTCGACTAATGTAAATCACACATGAATGAGGATCAAAAGGGTCTTTATCAGCTTGTAATGTAAGGTCATGGTTATGAGGTGAAGAAGAAAAGGGAAATGATAACAAACAAACATTGAGAAATAAAAATATATGATTTCAAGACTTGAGAACAAGTGAAACTAGCAGGGTATTCAACAATGAAAGCTCAAAACTCGCCAGAACCATGCAATGCTTTTTATTTTTAACTTTTCTTCTTTCTTTGTTTGCTTTGCTTTTCTCTCTTCTCTTTTTTCTTTCTTTTTACTTTTACAAAGCAATTTCTTTTTCTTTTTCTTTTATTGCATTTGGTTCCTTTAGACTCATTTTTATATTTAAAAATATTGATACCCTTAATCACTGAACTCACTTCAAGAAACAACATATCATGCACTCAACAAACATTGATGGTAGGAAAAAAATGCACTGTTTTCACATGTATTAGAATTGTTAACAGGTGAATGAACACAATGATAATGAAAAACAAATAAGGCCAAACAATCAAAAAGCTTCAAAGGAGACCAATGGATATCACCATTTAAGGTTAAGCTTGAAAGGCTCAATCGATCCAAAGAATGCCCTAATCATTTCCTTAATCATGCACAACTTAGGATTACGCTTAAAGAGAGCTACAAAACAATTTCAGAGATGTAAGACATATCCATATATACTTGTCATAAACATTCTCTAGAGAAGTACTCAAATCCAATCTAAGGCTAAACAAGCATAGGAATGGAAAATTCATCATGCACAAAAAGAATCTAGATTTATTAGTATACTTCCAAGATCACATAGGGATTCACAGAAAAATTTGGGGTGAATTTGCATCCCTAATTATCATTGGGCAATCATTACACTAGCAAATGGCATCATGTTATGCATTCAAATAATTTCACAAGAATCATTTATGCAAATCAACCATTATGTGCACCAAATCTTATAATAAACACTAAATAATACTAAAATATCAAAAATTAAACTAATAATATTTAACAACTGAAGAAAAGTCAATGCATATATATATATATATATATATATATATATATATATATATATATATATATATATATATATAAAGAAAAACTAAGACACCCCCCAAACCTGAGGGAAACAATATCCGCACTATCAATCATACATATATATATATAAAAAGAAAGAGTCAACATGATGACCTAAATACATCATATTACTCATCAACATCAACATCTGGCAGGATCTCAATGCCTGCATCGCTGTCCTCATCACCCAGAAGCGGCTCAGTATCACTGCCACTATCATCATGGTAGGCGGCTGGGTCCTAATGCTGATGCGAGGGTCTAACACCATCGAGAGGTGAGTGGGGTGGCTGCTGCTGGTGGGATGGGCCCGCACCATCAAAAGGTGGGTACGGAGGAATAGGGAAGTCATGGGTGGAGATCTATAGGCGCTCCGCCAGCCATCGGATGCTCTCAACAGTGTATGCCTGCATGGCAGCAATCTGGCGAAGCTCTGCGCTCGCGTCGGCAGCCTTGTGGGGAATCTAAGGCTGGTCTCAGAGCTCTCTTGTGCGCTCTATGGGGGATTGCTGCCTTTGGAAGAGCTGCTCCAACCCTCCCAATGAAGTACTCATTGAGAGTTTGTCTGACATCTGTAAGCTCGTCATTATGGCCGATGGGCACACCCCTCATCTGACATAGCCTGTGGATGAGGGAGGGGAAGAAAAGGATACGGCACTTTATGGCTGCCCTCCGCAGCTGCATGTATAGGATGTAGGTGATATTAATCGAGCTTCACTGCAAGATAGTGTAAATCAGGATGGCTCTGTTGTGTGTGACCTCTGATAAGTTGTTAGAGGGCAGGATCCTGGTACTGATGAAATGGTACCAAACCCTGGCCTCTGGGGTCAAGCTAGAGCAGGGGAAGAAACATGGACGACCCTACTGAGACATGGTCCAGGCGACTGGCTATAGGATAATCCCCTCCACTGGCTCCCATCTGGTAAACTCCTAGTAATCACACATCTCAAGAGCAGGAGGTAGGGATAATGCAGTTTTGATGGACTCGGGGGAAAGAGATACTCAGCGCCTCCGTACACTGACATTGGCGGACTCCTGATGAATGAAAGCTAGGTTCACATAGAACTCACAAACCAATGGTACTACAGCCCTATCGGGGTTTTTAGCAAACTCCTCCCACTAGAAATGACGGATGGTGGCCTCTATGTCTAGCTGCAAGGAGTCCCTGAAACTAAAACCCCTCTCAACAATAACCTTCTTTGAGACTAGAGTCCCATAACGGTCCTACACCTAACAGGTATGAATCTAGAATGGTTAAAGGCACGGGGAGGAGATGGCTCCCTGGGCTGCTCGCAACTAACTCGTTTAGGGCCCATTAAGCAAATATAAACACCTGAAAAGAGATGAGAGGGTCAAAATAGAGCAATAAAATGAATATGACAATTAAGAAAAACAATTAATTTTCTAGAAAAAAAATAAGGCAGACGCCATGGCATTTATGCCAGCGCCTCGGCATTCAAAGGATTCCACCTAGCGCCACGATATTCATACCAACACTGCGGCATTCAAGTGTGTTCAACCCAACGACGTGACATTCATACCAACGCCGCAACACTTAGAGAAGTTCATATCAGTGTCGCGGTGCAATCTACATAGTGTTGCGGCATGTACGAACATACAGAATGCAAGATTATCCCAAATAGCCCCACAACCCACAATGCCACACCATAACCACCAAAGCAAACTTATAACTAAATAAAATACCTATTCGCTAAGATAAAAACCAACCAAAAAGGTCTTAAAACTAAACAATCACTAGAATAAAAATGAAATACGAAAAATAAAAGTAAAACTAAAGAAAATCACATACCTGGTAATGGAAATGGAAATGGAAATGGAATGGATGGGGATGCATAAAAACAAAAATGCAAGATTGTGGAAGATTGGGTTAGGCAAGAAATCAGAGAGAAATTAGAGAGAAAAAAGCAGAGAAGGGGAAGCTGAAGGGTTTGCGTTGTGGCGCAAACCCTATTACTATTTAAGCAAAATACGCTCAGAACGCCGTGGCATTAGCTAACCAGCGCTGCAGCGCGTGTCTGCACGCAGACGTTTCAATTTTCAATATTTTTTTTTGAACAGGACGTCGCGACATGCATAAACTCACGTCGCGGCGTTGTGCTCTCTGTCTCAAAACCCTGATACGGCAGAGACTAGAACGCCGCGGCACAACAAAGCCAACGTTGCGGCGTGAGAGGCAAACTCCACACAATAGCCACTTTGGCCTCAATGAGTCCCCAATCACTAATAAAAATTGTTTAGCAGGTTTAACAGATGCATGCAATAACAAAATAGCATGAATTATCAAAATCAAATACACTACATACTAGACTTTGAAACTGAAGAAATTAACACAAAAAAGTAGAAACATCCAAAAAGGTGCCTTTTTTATAGTCCACACAGGATTTTCTCTACTTCTTCAACTTGGGGGAGCATGCATGAGAGAGGCCTTCCTATCATCACTTGAGGACGACCCCGGGGGCCTATTGTTCATTGCATTGGCCAGCTGCCCCACTTGAGTTTTAAGAGCCCTGATTGAAGACGTTTGGCTCTGAAGAAGAGAATCATTTTTTGCCAGATGAGCATCAGTTTTAATCATGTATGAATCAGTTTTCACCATGAATTGCATGAATATGTCTTCCAATGCTAGTTTTCTTTCTTGCATAGGTGGCCTTGCTTGTGATGAGAAACCAGAAGGATATGGTGGTCTCTCATTGCTAGTAGATGAAGATGCTGACCCTTGGTTATCCCTCCATGAAAAATTGGGGTGGTTTCTCCACCCAGGACTATATTGTTGTGAGTATGGGTTATTTTGAGGTGGATGATAGTTCCCTATATATTGAACACTCTCAAAAGTGGATGGACAATTATCGTTGGCATGATTATTCCTACACCAATCACACAGCACGAAGGGACTTTGATTAGGGCCAGTACCAAAACTGTCAAACTTGTTGGCTAATGTTGCCACTTGAGCAGACAAAGATGTGAGTGCATCAATGTCATGAACTTTAGCTACCTTCCTTTGATGTTTCTTGCTGAAGGCCATTGGTTACTATTGGCGGCCAGTTTTTCCAACAATTAGTATGTTTCATCGAAAAATTTACTCAATAATGAACCACTTGCTGCCGCATCCATAATTGGACTATGGCGAGGTAGTAATCCTTTGTGAAAGGAGTAAATCTAGTGCCATAGAGGTATTTCATGATGTGGGTACCTTCTAAGCAGATCCTTGTACCTTTCCCAGGCTTCGTACAAGGATTTTGATTTTGATTGCGTGAATGAAGTGATGTCATTCACCAACCCAGCAGTCTTGGCCAGAGAAAAATATTTGTTGAGGAATTTTTCATACATATCTGCCCAAGTAGTTATAAATCCCGCAGGTAGAGACTGCAACCAGTTCTTGGCTCAATCTTTGAGAGAGAAGGGAAAGAGCCTGAGGTGAATGGCATCTTCTAAGACTCCATTGTACCTGAAGATGTCGCAGATCTCCAGAAAGTTTGACAAATGCGCATTTGGATCTTCATTCAACAAACTGCCAAATTGTACAAATATCTGAATCATTTAGATGATGGCCGGTTTGATCTCAAAATTATTTGCGCGGATGGGAGGTCGTCTGATACTTGATTGGAGATTTTCTAATTAAGGAATGGCAAACTCCCTCAGAGGCCTTATATGATCATTATTTTCCGCCATTGATGGTACCTTATTCACAAAAGAATGAAATAGTAAATCAAAATTTAATTAAAGAAAAGACTTGAATTAGAACTAACAAAGCTCGATATTAATATTAGCAATACAAAAATTAACCAAGGTCCTCGGTAACGGCGCCAAAAACTTGATAAGTCTGAAACCAACTATTTTTTTGCTAACCGCAAGTGCATGGGTCGCTCAAGTAATAAAAATGATAAGTAAGATCATCTCCACAGGGACCATGGTAACTTTCGAAGCTAAATATTAATCTACAGCTTAATTAATTCTATTCAAGCAAACGTAAATTAGAAAAGGGTTGATAAATAAATTACAAAGCATAAAGAAAGATAAAGATAGGTTAAGAACATAGAGAACCCTTTTTCACTCCCTATTTCAACTAATAACATGCAATCCTTTTGAGCAAACAAATGATTAGATTAGGTTAGCTTGAGAAACTAGCTTAGTTAAAAGCCTATGTTTAGAATGATTAACCCTATGCTATTTACCTAGCTCACTATGTGTCCATGAGAACCAGAGCAAACAACAAGCATTAAGATTGATTCTTAACTGAGACTATACACGGCTAAAAGGTATATGTCTATCCTATTAACAAATCTACCCATTCCTCCATTGGAATGAAGTCGAACGTGCATCTACCATACAAAAAATCTAAAACCCAAAGTCCTATGTCTAGGCTCAATAGATTTCAACAAATCACCCACAAGCTTATCAGACCAATAAGAGCATTAAGCACAATATGATAGAACAAAACCCAAATATTTCATATACAAAAGGGTACAAATCAATCAATATTCAAAGGAAGATTCAAAGAAAACTCAAAGCACAGCTAGCTACACAATGAATACGACAGTGCAATACAAAAATTCATATTCAAGATAAATGGGAGAGAGAGAGAGAAGAAGGAACAAAAGAAAAAGCCCTAATGGGTTGAGCCTTGAAGCTTGAATCCCCTTCCAAGACGAAGAGAGCCTCTAATTTTGGCTCCTTCAATCCTCTTTCAACTCCACAATGCCTTCCTAGCTGAGGATTCTCCAATGGGCAAAAGCCCCAAAATGTATTATGAGAGACGGAAGAGAGAGAAAGGAAAAAAATAGAAAACCTAGCAGAATTGAGAGAGACTTCACCAAAATTCATGTTCCATGTATTTATAGACGCATAGATTTAGCGTATCACTCTGCGGCGTTACACAACATACACCGCGATGCGCAAAACTTAGGGCACTAGCACCGCAACATTTACTTCCTTGCGTCACAGTGTGACAGCCTCGGGTTGACAGGGTGCACAGGCAGAGAGTAGGACACCACTACGTGCAGTTCTTTACGCTGCGGTGTGATGTTCTGGAGCTTGCCTTGTGATTCCTCTTTCAATGCAGTGCCTTGACTTTCATCAATTTAACTCTTTTGGGACTATCCTATAATTGAGAAATCAACCAATCAAATACAAATACAATCAAACTCAATCCAATGAAAGATGAGGAAGGATTTAAACAAGATTGATAAGGAAGACCTCAACATAAATTTTACATAAAAATGAGGTTAAAACCTTCCAACAATGCATCACAACAAGGATAAAGTCATTAATAATGCATAGATATAGGACACAAATAACTACATTTTATGGAGTTATCAAGCTGCTTTTAACGAGAGAGAGAAATGAGTTGACTAACATATCCCTTGTATATTTTGCTAGAACTTCCTTATCTGCTAAGAACACTTAGATTCCACGAAACCAAGTTTTCTAACTTTTAACAACATTAGACTAAATCATAAGATTCATCTAAATTATTATTTCACCACTTCCATGATTTTTCATATCTGCTGCTAGTCATTTGGTATTAAAACACACAACTAGTATACTTAAAAATATCAAACTAACTCTGACTATCTTGAAACTTAAATACATCATGCTTAACTTATTTGTGACTTAGAAACAAACTCTCTATGTTTATTTCCCTCAACTTAACAATTTATGCTACTATCTGAGTCATTTTAAGTTACTTTTCAACTTCTGTGTTGCAATAAAGTGCCTAAACGAACTTAGTTTGTCACAAAACTTCTCAGGCATGTTAAGCAAGTCATATGCTACCTTTTGTACACATAAACAAGCCTAACATGTTACTAAGGATATTACAGTCCTCATACTTATAATTTTTTTCAAAATAGTCCATGTCATTAACTTACGTTATAATGCCGTTATAACACTGTCAATTGGCTAACAAAGTAAGTGTTTCTTTATCCAATAAAGGCTTCTTTAGATGCTCGTTTTCTCTGTAAAATGTCAAATATGTGCTCTTTCATTTTAGTAAGTACTTATTTCTTCAAAGTACTCATTTCTCCAATAAATATTCTTTTATTCTTGTAGGTCTGTAAGTGTTTATTTCTTCTAAGTATTTTTTTTTTGTCTAATAGATACTTTTTTAGACGCTCTTTTTCATTATATAAAATGTTAAGTAAGGACTAAATTAATGGTATTAGAATGAAAGTTAACGACTTAGGCTATTTTAAAAACTTTTATAAATATAAGGACTGATTTGAAAAGAAAAAAACTATAAAGACTAATTTGAAAATGTGTGTAAACTATAATAACCAAAACATTAATTTAACAAAAAAAAAACCCAGGATAGAACAACAATTTCACAAAAACAATACTTCATCTTTAATCCTTTCCCATAACAACTATTATGTGTAACGCCTCTCTTTGTAAAGGGCATCACAACTTACGAACAACAAAAAAAGAAAAGCTTAAAAAGGAATTAACAAAAAAAATACCCGATTTATAAAAATTTCTTGTTTATCAAATGAATATATGAGTTTGCCAATTTCCCCCTCTTTTGTTGTGTTTAATACACTTATAGATTATGCGTGGAAAACATAAACTTTGTGGAAAAAGAGATATGAGGAACATTCCATACACCAAATAGAAATTAACATATCATAAGCACATATACATCATGAGTTCTTAGCAAAATAGAAGTGGAAGCTTTACATACCCAAAAAGATTACAAATAACACCACCAAAAAGACAAAATATATCATACCCCCAAACTATTAAGAAGGACCCACAAACGGATCCTCCTTAGGATCCTCCCCAGAAGAGGTAAACCTGATAAGAGCCATAGGCTCACGGGTAGGGGCCCGAGCAGCAGATACAAATGAGTCCTCATGTGGAGTATAAAAGCAGTCACGTCACAGCTCTCTGATGGGCATATTGAACTCCAAGCGCAATGTAACATCAAGAGAAAAGAAAGGGTCCCCATCACGGACCCTGCGATCCGATATAGTCACGTCCCCTATATATCTAACACTCTCAACAGCCCAGTCAATGTGCCATGCATCTGTACCATCAAGGAACTGTACTCTGACATAACCGATGAAATCTTTCCTAGCAGCCATCACCAACAAAAATAAAACAACATAAAGATATGATCTACCTCGCCTTCTTCTCAGTCTTCATCAAGCATATATATATATATATATATATATATATATATATATATATATATATATATATATATATATATATATATATATATATATATATATACACACACACACACACACACACATAACAGAATAACATAATAGAGAGGTGAGATATCCTACCATAATACCAACATGGCAGCAAAGAAACAACAATGACAGTAATGCCATTCAAAATACAGAAATACACATATAATCATTATTTCATACAACGGATAATTCAATAAATACTCCAATGGGTAATTCAATAGATAACTCAATAGATAATTCAATAGATATTTCAACAAATATGTAAATGCCACAATGAGATGTCGACTGACTATGCATATGCACAATGTGACCAATTCCCTACTCCATGGAGCTAAACACAAATTCAAAGAGAATGATCTAGAAGACTTTTGTCTGTATCTCATCAGCCTCAATTCATGTGCTATCATTTATCTCAATTTGCGTAACATGGCTTATACAAGACAATTTACACCAAATCATGATTAAGGATAGTGTTTCGGTCCAGATCGTCGGTGCGTTTACATCGGTTTGTACCACGGTGCAGACTAGCTACTAACTGGCCACTTGTGGGATAAGCCGTACCCCGACGCCTCCAAGGTCAACCAATGACCTACACTACGCATATCGCACCCGCACAAATGTGTAATTCATCTCTTAGGCTTACAGCTTTAACAAAACAGAGTGCAACGGACTTTCACAGGGTATGATGCATGACTCAATGCACACACACACACACACACACACACACACACACACACACACACACACACACACACACACACACACACACACATATATATATATATATATATATATATATATATATATCAATGTCATGCATTTCATAACTATAAGCCACCATTGGCCCAAACAGTCATCAATAACTCTGGGTTACCCTTATGGGCCTGATAGCAACATCGTCGTTTATTTTCAATTGCGGACATGCTATTATCTCATAAGGTTTTATTTCTACTTTTCATTCAGGTAAAACTTTTGTTGCCCTTTCTAAACTAAATTTTGAAACTTTCAAAGTTTGATATGAAAATTACACCTCCACTTCAACATTTTACCTATTGAGCTTCTCTAGGGAATATTTTCCAATATTTTCCACCTCGCCTTTATTACTCTAATTCAAAAAGTCTTTCTCTTTGTCCTTAGCAAAAACTCACTTACAAAAATATTTTAGTTTTCTCAAAACCTCACTCACACTTATTTCCTTCAATGGCCAAAAATGACTTTTCATTTTAGGGTAAAAACTTTGTGTCTTTTCTCTTTCCATTTTATGAATCCCTAATTAAATATCTAATCACCTAATTATCTAAGTTCCATCTTGATATAAAAATCTTGCCTTAGGAGCCCTACATGGCCGTGAACCCTAAAGGTCTAGAAACTCATAATTTTCATCACTTTATCAATCACTTATCACTTGATTTCTTAAGCCCCAAATTAATACAAAATTTAGTCTTGGACATCTAATTTTTGCCTACTTGGCCATGAGCTTCAAGGTCCATGGGACCAAAAATCTTTTTCCTTTCCAAGTGATTCACATCATACAATCATAAAACAGTTATCACATTTATATTCAAGCAAGTTCATGTATAATAATTAAAGAAATAAAATCAAGTAGATCAAATAATCACAAAACATTGAACTTATACAAACAAGTGAATGAAATCCACACATGGATCATTCACACACACAAAATTTGTTCCTCACCACCATGGATGGTTGAAGAGGATGATCTCCCTCTTACCTAAAGAGATGACAAGAAAGAAGGCTCCTTGATCCTCTTGGAATTTTATCCAACACCTCCAAAAACACTCTAGAAGATTCAAACTTTCAAGATCAACACCTAAAGCTTGAAAAGAGAAGACCATGGTCAAAGTGATGGCCTTGAACACGAAAAAAGAGAAGGGAAAAGATGAAGATCATGAATCTTTCCTAAAGAACTTCAAGTTGGGGCTTGAAAGAAAAATGATGAAGATGAGAGATTTAGATGAAGATCATAACATAGAAAATCATCCAATGATTATGTAGATTCAAGAAGTGTAGTTGATTGGAGCAAGCAAAATATGGAGGGTGGAAAATGGTGTTTGGCTGTGGAGCATGGAGAGAAAATGAGAAGAGAAAAATGAGAGAAAAGGTGAAAGCTTTTTGGAAATGAAAGAGTGAATGTGGCTTAAGTGAAAAGATGACACTTTGTCATCTTTTTCCTTCTCAAAATCGTGAGCATCACCAAAGGAGGAGAGAGAAATGCAAGCTTCTCCAACAAGCTTGTCAAGTGGCTTCTCCAACAAAGCTTCTTTAGGAAGCCCATTTTCACTTTTAGAAAGTCAAATGTGATGTCATAAGGTGATGTCACATGAATGATATCACATAAAGTGAACATTCTAAAAAAGATGAGTAGTACTTTACTAAAAGCTATTATCCAATGAACAAAAGTTACAGTTAACAAAACTAATATTTATTGTCCGTTAGATAATAGGACGTACCCGAATTTTATTTGTTAGATAAAATCTTAAAAAATGAAAACTTTGTAAACTGTGTTTGGCTTCAGGTTTAGTAAGATCCCCTGGCCCCATTTCACAGTCCAAAATTTGCTGGCCTCAGAAAAATATTATATTTTTTTGGCCTCGCTTAATGCGCACACAAATCGAGAAATATAATAAAATAATCAAAATACCCAAATAATTCATAAAAATTCACAAAAAAATCACAAATATTATAAAAAGCATATATAACATAAAATAAGCAATTTCCGGGGTGTTACATTATGCTTAGGAAAATGGACAGAGAAGAGGGGTTGTGTGACACTACTATCTTCAGCCTCAACTTCTGATCTAGAATTTAGAAGAAATAAAGAAAAAATAAAAACTCAAAGTTATATGTGAACACTAGAATATCTATATGAACTATCAAGAATGCATCATGCACGACAAGCATTTTTTGGGTGTAGCATAACAAGTATTTAAACTTCGAAACTTCACACTTTTAAGTTTCAATCATATATCAATTACATGTCATCCATAATAAGAAATATAAAAAAGGGGGTAGCTTTTATAGTGGACCATCTAGTCAATGGACCACCAATGAACCATCAAAATAATCTGTTATAGTAGCTTACCCTAACCCTAATCCTACACACAACCATGGTGGTTGTTGGACCAGAACCTGTAACGCCCCAATTTTTAGAAAATATTCTGAATGTACTGTTTGCTGTTTTTCATGCTTTTGTGTGAATGACCGCTGTGTCCCTATTTTACTGTTCTTGATTTCTATATGAAAACAATTACGATAATCTGAGGCTCAAATTTTATTTGATCGTTTACGTAATTTGCTTGAGACGGTAAAATAAAAATTTTTCTGAAGCTCTTGTATTAATTTTTCTGAAAGATATACAACTATATAATATCTTGCTTTGGATATTTTATTTGAACATTTTGGACGATTACCTACGTTGTGGGAAAAAAATGGAAAAATGACCGTTACGTCCCGAACGTCTTGTTTTTTGCTATTTTTTTCTTGTTTTTAATTGTTTTCTTCTTGATTTAATGCCGAAAATACTTGTCTGTGATTTTATATGGACTTTTTGTGTGATTTGCTCGGCGGGAAAATAATATTTTTCCAGGGCGGGGGAAATCTTTTTTATTATTTAGAATTGGGGGATCTTACTTAACCCGATTCTGAATGAGACTAAAAATAATCTTTTAATTTTTAGGATTTAAGCTTGTCAAATAAAATAATTTTATATTATTATAATATTATTTTATTAGTCGATATATTTTAGTGACAGTGGACCGGAAATATTTTACGGGACCCACAATTAGCGAACGGTTAGATCGGTAGCTTAGTTAATCACCATAGTTAGCGGTAGAACTTTCGAACAGTGACTCTAGTGACTCGGTGAGAAAATTAAATACACTGTGTGACTCAGCATGTGAGTCACCAAGAGCTAACCAATAGGAAATAAGCTTGCTCACCAAGGCTTGATCTTGACCATTGATTCATCCAAAGGCTTGGATGAAGCCAAGCAAGGTGCCCACCTTGCACCCCACTTGATGGCTACGGCCAAGAGGTCTTGGATGACCAAAATCACACTTCATCTTCATCACTTTTCTCTCTTCTCTCTCATCAAAACCCTAGCCACCATTCTTGTTCATTTTCTTCACCATTTTCGGCCAAGACCAATACTACACCATCCAACCATCCAAAAATTTTTCTAACCAAGTTTTCCTAACCTAAACACCATTCTAAGAACCTTTCTAGTTGGGAGTTTCTTCAAAATCTTCCATTTAGGGCTTGGAAATCAACCTTGAAAGTTTTACCTAGAAGGTGAAATTTCATGCTTTTCTTTTCTCTCTTCTTTTTCAAAGTTCTAAGCCATGATTTTTCCATGGTTTAGCTTCTTTTTCATGGTTAGTAACATGTAGATTTTGTTTGAGATTTCTAGGTATTTTTGGTGGTGAAAACCGTGACCTAGGAGGTGTGAAAGCAAGCCTTTTGTCTTCATTTAAGGTAAGAGGAAGACAATTCTTATCATCTCTTGATGGTGGTAAGAAGATGGAGCCATTTGTGATGTTTGTAGAATCCATAAGGATTCGGTGGTCATGTGTTAATTATGTGTGTATTTGTTAATTTTTGTGTTTGTTAGTAGTTTATGTGGTATTTGTTAGTAGTTTTCTTGTTTAATGATTGTAATAATTTTTGCATGTCTATTAGCTTTTGATTGCATGTCTATAAGCTTTAATTTAGATTTAGGTGTTAGAAAATATATTGCATGAGTTAGAAAATACAATGCATGTGTTAGAATTGTATGATAAGGTATAGGATGTGAATAACATGTTTAAATTTGCATGAGTGTTCCAAAGAGCACATCCAATAGCTCACGGCAATGACTAAGTTAGAGGACCAAAATGTTCTCTTGATTTTTCCTAAAGTGTAACTTAATTAACCTAGGAGAATCAAGAAAGTTTCAAATTGATTTGATCAAAGAAAATGCATTTAGAAATCAAATGGTAAAGACTTAGAATTTTGGGCCAACATGCCTAAAGGATTAATTTAACTCTTACTAACTATTTTCTAATATGATTTAATGAGCTTAGACAATATAATATATTTGATATGATTTGGAAGGTGAAAAACAATTTAGAAATCAAATGCAAAAGTTTTATGAAATTTGGCCAACATGCCACTATAGGTAATCATGATTTCTAAAACTTGATTTCAAACCTTTTTCAATCAAAAAGAGACAATACAAGTTAAGAAGAAATTTTCTATAATGGTTTTGAAGGAACAAATTGAGTAGAATTAAGCTTAAAGGATTAAAACTAATAATTTTATCATTAGGAAGGAAATACAGTAATGTTGAGAAATTTTCTAACATATAGCTCACTTTAGGTTTTGAAACATGTTAAAGATTTCAAAAAGAATTAAATGATATGGTTAAAAATTAGGTAAATGGAAATTTTATGGATAATTTAGGAAACCATTATTATGATATTCTAAACAAAAAATCTTGTCAATTTTTAGTAAAAATGAACCAATAAGATAGCAAAAATATCCAAAAGACAGGTATGCGGTATTATGAAAAATTACTCTACGTAGTTTAAATGTACTAAGTACTCTTTCTGTTTGTTTAAACAGTAATTTTAAAGGCATTCGAATAAGAAAATGATTTGAAAATCCTACGCGATTGAGAAAACGTATTAAAAAATGCTACGCGATTTTAAAAACAGAAAAATATCTTTACCCGATTTTTAAACGTTTGTAAAAACGACGGAATTATGAAAACGCGATAAAATTTCTACGCGATTGACCGTTACTATATTTATTTTATGCTGTCGGGAAAATGTGAACCCGTACAGATTATTTTTGAGAATCTTTTTTGTCGGGAAAATGTGAACCCGCATGATTATTTTTGAGGATTTTTCATTTGTCGGGAAAATGTGAACCGTATGAGGCTTTTGAGACTATATCTCGTTGTCGGGAAAATGAGAACCCGTGATGGCTTTCTATTTATACATTATGTGTGCCAAATTTTTGGTGGATTAGTTGACGAGACGAATCACATCGTGTTGTCGATGCGATAAACGTAGTGTGGTTCATTGTTCTAATGAACTTGGAGACTTTAGTGTACGGGATCCCACATGTGGACGGTTGGTAGCTCCATTGGGGCCGTGGTAAACCGATAGCACATTCTATGGTACTCAACACACACTATATTTAATCGAGATTTGTGAAATCTAGTAGTACATTTGCCTGTAGTGCCACAACGTGAGGCCGTGAACTACACCACGCTGGATGATGGATTCTGTGTCGTGGGGCTATAGACGCAACGTGTGTGGCAACGCAATAGTTGGTGGGGCAGCCGTGGTACTAATAGATTTTACGAATCATTCTCTCTCTCGATACTTGTGTTTTCTTTAGCTCCATGGAGTAGGGTTTTGTCATATTGTTTATTTATCTCTATGTCTATTTATTTTCATCTTATCTATTTATTTCTATTTTAACTTGTTTATACGTATTTTATTTGTATCTGATTCTTGCTTCTATATTTGGTTATTTTTATTATATCTTATCTGTTTATCTTCTTATCTTTCTTATTTTATCTCGTGATGTTTTATCGTGGTGTGATATATTGTTATGATATCTAAATTTTACTTCAATCTGTTATTATAATTGTTAAAGCTTTTCGTATTACATGAACTGTATATATGTTGATTGTCGTCTTCTTATTGGCCATGTTGTGATGATTTTACGTTGTCTTACCTCTTTGTTATATGTATTTTCTGTTTATTTATTTTACGCGGTAAAGACTTTGAGGAAGAGGATCAGCCCCTTGAGATCTTGTACCCGAGGAGGAGGAAGATCGGCGCGGAGAAGATCGGTTGACGATCAAGAACCATCCGATCATCCATATCCTCTGGATTGATTGTGAGGATGGCAGCGCCGAAATTTTGGGGTTCGTAGAGCTAGTATTTCATGGAGGTTCTCGGCTTGGCATTTACGAGGCGATCGTGATTATGTGACATATGCAGGACTGTGTGACCGTGATTCTACGTCAGCGATTTGATGGAGAGCCCATTATGACTACGACGTTATTTCTGCATTTAGAGTTACCCTTATCCATTAGGCGTCACTGGGGTGCTGAAAACCCTGAGCTTAGTGAGATAAGCATCGTATCGACTGCGCGATCCTGTTATCACCGTGTGTCGAGACATCCGGGATATCTATCTCCTGATGATCATTTTCATGCTGAGAGTGATCCATCCGAGGATTAGATAACCATGATGTTTTTTGGGCACATCAGCGTATGTCTGTATATATTAACTCTTTTATTGTTTTCTTTACTATTTTTGTTTAAATATTTGTTGTCTTAGTTGTGAATTACTTGTACAGCTTATAACTTAAATCATATGTATATTATTAGTAATGATGTTTTTTTTATTTCGTATTTTCCGCATTATCTTTTTATATCATATTTCTGTCTATCAGGAATTATTTTACAACCCGTAATAATATTTAACAAATGTTTCACAACTTGGGTAGATTTTATTTCTATTTCTTTTATTTTCTTTTATGTGTGACATCCTCAAAAGGGGTGTTACAGAACCCCTCACTGGTCATCTAACCTATCCTTGTGCCCATAGCCCTGCCACCATCACCAATGTGACCCTAAAAACCTTTTCACACCCATTAACCCATCCTTTTGGCTCTCCTTCTCCCTCCTCCTCGGCCCTTTCGCCCCCTCTCTCCCTTACCGGCGGCCACGTCTGTAACACCCCAAACTTTGGTTAAAGTACAATATTGTCCTAAATGTATTGTTTTATGTTTTCTGTGAGTTATAAATAGAATTTGACTGTTTCATGATTGTATTTGATCATTATGTGTGATTTACTCTGAGTCAAGAAAATAATAATTTTCTGACCGGAAAAATCTTAATTTAATTATTCGGAGATGGGGGATCTTACTAAACCCAATTCCGAGTAATGCGTATATTAATCTTTTAATTTTTAGGATTTAACTGTGCAATAAAAATATTTTATATTATTATAATATTATTTTATTATACAGTACCTACTGTCTTAAAAACAGTAGAATTCTGCTCCAAAACAAACCATGGACTCGGAAAAGTCTGTGGGACCCACGTTTAGAGAACCAGTCAACGTTTCTGGCTAGATTTAATCCTAAGCCAATGAAATCTAGTCAACAATAGTGGCTTGAAGTTTTAAACCAATGGGAGGTTAGTCCACAAAAGTGGTTGGACTTGTTGATTTATGACTAGAAAGCTTAACCAAGTTAGCTTAAACCTAACTAAGTTAGTATAGGAAGCTTATGTAGTAGTAACTAAATGAAGTAAACCTAGTTAGCTACACTTTAAAGTTCTAGTTAGAGAAGGTTCTAATAATATCAAGACAAAGGCTAGTCATCCTAAGTAACTAGATAGTTAGACAAGTAACTAAGCAAACTAACTAAATGCACCTAAGTCTAACTAGATTGCATAAATGAACACAAACCTAGTTTGCTCTCCCTTGGAGCAATTCGGTCAAGGCTTTTCAAGAAGGATCAAGAAGTGCTTAGTCACTTGATGACTTGATTTCCTACATCAATGAGAAACAAGCTTGGAGGCAAAGCCTTTGATATCCACCCTTGATCACATCTAAGGTTGTTAGGAGGTCTTGGAAGGTCAACAAAGGAGGCCACCTCCTTTGGAGCTCCACGGCCAAGTACTTGGTGTTAGGAGACAATTTTCAATTCATTTTCATTTTAATATCACTCAAAATCTCTCTTCTCTTTCTATCAAAAGCTAAGAACTCCATTGTTACTCCTTGAGAGCAATTCGGCCAACACCTACAACCAAAACCTCCACTCTTCTAAAATTTCACCTAACCTAATTTCTCAAATCCAAACATCATTCTAAGCACATCTCTAGTTGAGAGTTCTTTCAAAAAAATTCATCTTGAGCTTGAAAAACTACTTTGAAGATTTTTCCTACAAGGTGAAAATCTTTGTTTCTTATTTCTAACTTGATTTCTTAGGTTCTAAGCCATGATTGATCCATGGTTTATATTTTTTTAACCTTAGTTATGACTCTTTAAAATTTGTTTGAGTTTGTTAGGGATTCTTTGAAGGTTACACAAAATTGCTAGGAGGAGTTAGAAGGAGTTATCTTCCCTTAAGGTAAGAGGGAGATTGAATCTTATCAACCTTGTGTGGTGGTGAGAAGATGGATGTATTTGTGGTGAAGAATCCATAAGGATTCATTCACTTGGTTGTTTATTGTCTTTCCTATTGGTGGTTGATTTTACTTGCAAGTATGCTTATAGCTTTAAAATATATTGTATGTGTTTATAGATGTATGTTAATTATTGTAGGATGTGAATAATATGTGAAGGATTACATGAGTGTTCCAAAGAGCACAAGGAAGCTCACGGCTTCACCAAGAAAAAGAGAACCAAAATGTTCTCAACCATTTTCTAAAACAATGATTTAATGAATTTAGGTAAAATAATGAATTTGAAAATTATTTAGAAGATAGAAAAATGATTTAAAGATTGTTAGACCATTTGTGTACTGCAAGTGCACGGATCGTTCAAATAATACTGATACAAAGTATAAGTTCGTTCCCACGAGGATATATGGCTTCCATTACTAAGTAACAACCAATAGCTTAGCTAAATTCTATCTAAGAACATATAAAATAGAGAAAACATAAATAATATAAATCTAAACTACAAAAGCAATAAAGATAAGGGTTTAGAGGTCTAGGGAATCCTTCTTCACCTCCTATTTCATACTAATGATATGCAATCCTTATAAATAATATCAATGATTAGTTAGTTAGCTTGAGAATCTGATTTAGTCAAAAGCCTATGTCTTGGTCAATCAACCCTGGTGTCATTTACCTAATCCACTATGTTTCTTATGTTTGCATGAGGACTAGTGTAAACTCCACTAATGAACGATCTATTCTCAAACACATGTTAATACATGGTTGAAAGGTATATTTCTATCCAGTTAGCGAATCAACTCATCCAAGCCAATTGAACTCATCGAACATGCATCAACCATACCATATCCATCTCCATAAATCCCTATGTCTAGTTCATTTGCATTAATTAAGATCATGCAATTATTGATCAAACAGAAGCAAGCATTAAGCATAGGTATGGAAGAATAAAGCTAAACATCAATAGATACTCAAAAGATAACATAAACATCAATACTCATATAGAGATCCAAAGAATTTCCTAAATACAGCTTGGCTAATCCATGAACACGAATTTACAATCAAAAACCATGCTCAAAAGATAGGGAAGAGAAGAGAAACAAAGGGAGAAGAGGAAGGAATCCATGGATAGCATCCTTGAAGCTTGAATCTCCTTCCATGAAGAAGATGGCATCCAACCTAGCCTCCCTAGGGCTCCAATCAGCCAAGAAATGAAGAACAGGCCGCAGCCTCCCTAAAACCTAGAAACTAAAACAGAGCTCTCCCTAAAATTTGCTACAAATCTATTTATAGACTCAGAAAAACAAAGGCACGTTGTGGCATTAACATGCCTACGCCGCGGTGCGTGTCCAATTAGGTCAAGGACGCAGCGACATTAATATGCCACGCTGCGATGCTCTATTTTCGTAGCTCTCTGACTTTTGATGCAGGGGAGGCTCACGCTGCGGCATTCATATGCCACGCCGCGGCGTTGAGGTCTGAAATGCAAATTTGGCTTCCTCTTCCTATTCTAGCTCAATTGCTCCATATATCATCTTATTTGGAGCCTTTCCTATAATAGAGAAAACACCAAATCAGTAACAAATATAAATTCACTTAATCACATATCAAATATGCACAGTTTGCTCAATTATATATAGGAAAGGTATCAGAATTGGATATAACAAATAGAAGCGTAAAACCTTCTAAATATGCATGAATACAAGGACTTTAGCACTCTTTATAGGTCAGATATGGGGCACAAATAACTACACATTGTAGAGTTATCACACCCCCAAACTTAACCTTTTGCTTGTCCTCGAGCAAAACAAAGTATGACCAAGTAAACTCACTTAACAATTTAGACTCAACATGCATTCAGCAACTAGCAAGTTTCAATCTTTCTTTTCTTCAATTAACCCCAGCTACTAGTATGTAATGATTACTTCAATCCATAAAAAGTGCAAATGCCCCAAAACCAGCTTCACACATACATAATCCTTCACATGCTAACAATCCAGTTTCCTTCCATGCAATTCACATTACCCATGAATATGCAAGATAAACTTCTCCTATTCAAATCATACACATCCGGATAAGATTATAAGCATACCTGCATATGAATCATAAAATCCAGATAATTAATCCTAAACTCTCTTTCCACTAATGTAAACCATATACAACTGAGGATCAAGAGGGTCTTTAAAGCTTGTAATGTTAGGCCATGGTATGAGTGTAAGAAAAGAAGGGAAATGATACATACAAACATTGAGACACATACACATATTATTCAAGACTTGAGCCCAAGAGAGATTCACAGGGTATTCCAAAAAGACTTTGAAAGATCAAAACTCATCAAAACCATTCAATGCTTTTCATTTCTAGCTTTTTTTCTTTCATTGTTTGCTTTGCTTTTCTCTCTTCTCATTTTCTTTTTTTTTCTTTTTTTCTTTTTACTTTTAACAAAGCACTTTCTTTTTCTTCCTTTTTGATTGTATTTGGTTCCTTCAAGCTTATTTTTCTTAAACATACATACCCCTATTCACTGGACTCACTTCAAGAAATAACACATCATGTACTCAACAGACATTGAAGGTAGGAAGAAAATGTAATGCTTTCACATGCATTAGAATGGTTAACATGGTAAGGAATACGTGGGTGAATGAAAAACATATAAGGCCAAACAATTATCAGGCTTCAAAATGGGACCTAGAGATATCATCATTCAGGGTAGGCTTGAAATGCTCAATCGGTCCAAAGAATGTCCTAGTCATTTCCTCAGTCATGCACAATCTAGGATTTCGCCTCAAGAGAGTTTAAAAATAATTTCTAGGATAATCGAAACTCTACATGTACATCCATAAACTTTCTCTAAACTTGCATTCATATCATACTTAAAGTTACACTTGCATCTAAGTGGAATGTAAATCATACATGAAAAGCAACTAAACTGTTTCACAGGCTTCAAGATCACATAAGGTTTCACTCATAAGGGGGCAAATAGAAATCTTTCATATCATGAACAACCAAAACAACACCAGCAGTCTTTTGCAATAAAGCATGCATTCAAATAGATGAAACTTTTCAATTTAACATGCATACATCATTTGCATAAGAGTAAAAATTGAAACTTCTTTACAAACCCATCAGTAATAACCAAAATAAATAGAAATTCATAGAAACATGGTGGCTATCACAACTGCATCTAGAAAATATCATGACTTGCATACATAATACATCATAGTAATCAAATCATGTAATGACACTCCCCCAAACTTAAGTGAGACAAAGTCCTCACTTTCCATGGTGTCCAAGGTACTTGAGCCTAAAAACATTTTGAAATATAAGAGCTGGGTATACTATAAATATTTAATAAACACTTAAACTAACTAACAATGTACAATATATACACATTAGCACAACATACCGTAGCACACAGCATCTATGCCACGGCATTTGATCAGAATGGGTGCCTTCAGTAGCACCCAAAACAAGCCTTTCTTCTTTTTTTTTAACAAGTTCAGCTGATGGGCGTCGTGGCGTTTCAATTTCCACGCCGCGGCGCTGAGGTCTCTGGAATTTGGCTCAAATTCATATAAATAACTATCATGTCATGGCGTTCAACAAACTCACGCCGTGGTGTGAGGAGCCAGCCTGCAGAATTCTACAGCAAATTCAGTTTTGCTGCAGAATTTTACCTAAAGAGGTCCTCAACACCTCTAAAACTTGTCCAAAAGGCTAAAACATAAAATAGACAACTAATATATAAAAACACAAAATCATGCTTACTAACCTATATATAACCTAAAACTAAACATAAACATAAAATCTATCTAAACTTACTACAATCAAAATACTAACTTATATAAGACTTAAAACAAACTAAAGATACTAAAATCAAACATACTAACTATAAGAATACAAAAATCAAAGTTACTAACATATGTAAGACTTTGAACTAAAGAAAAGCCTAAAGACTAACTAAAGCTACAAAAACTAACATACTAGCATATTTATGACTTAAAACTTACTAAACATATACTATTTAACAAAAACATAAAAAAACCTGGGTTCTTTCCCAAGAAGGGCCTGAGTTATAGTCCCGGCAGGACTTTGTCACCAAAATGAATTGTGCGGATGAGTAGTCTTCTTAAACTTGATCCAAGGCTTATCCTTTTGAGGAGTCGCGAATTCCCTGAAGCACCTCATATGATTAGGATCATCCGACTTCTTTATTGAACCTAAAGTAATAACATAAAGAGACTTAAATTAACATAGATTATATACAACTTGAATTAGAACTAACCAAACTCATTGTTGATATTAGCAATATAGAATTGAACTATTATCCCATAGCAATTGCTAAGGAATAAGGTTAAACTCTTTGGAAATACACCATCATCCCCGGCAACGGTACCAAAAACTTGTTAGACCATTTGTGTACAGCAAGTGCACAGGTCGTTCAAGTAATACAGATACAGAGTATAAGTTCATTCCCACGAGGATATATGGCTTCCATTACTAAGTAACAACAAATAGCTTAGCTAAATTCTATCCAAGAACATATAAAATAGAGAAAGCATAAATAATCTAAATCTAAACTACAAAAGCAATAAAGATAAGGGTTTAGAGGTCTAGGGAATCCTTCTTCACCTCCTATTTTATACTAATGATATGTAATCCTTATAAGCAACATCAATGATTAGTTAGTTAGCTTGATAATCTGATTTAGTCAAAAGCTTATGTCTAGGTCAATCAACTCTGGTGTCATTTACCTAATTCACTATGTTTCTTATGTTTGCATGAGGACTAGTGTAAACTCCACTAATGAACGATCTATTCTCAAACACACGCTAATACATGGCTAAAAGGTATATTTCTATCTAGTTAGCGAATCAACTCATCCAAGCCAATTGAACTCGTCGAACATGCATCAACCATACCATGTCCATCTCCACAAATTCCTATGTCTAGTTCATTTGCATCAATTAAGATCATGCAATTATTGATCAAACAAAAGCAAGCATTAAGCATAGGCATGGAAGAACAAAGCTAAACATCAATAGATACTCAAAAGATAACATAAACATCAATACTCATATAAAGATCCAAAGTATTTCCTAAATACAGCTTGGTTAATCCATAAACACGAATTTACAATCAAAAACCATGCTCAAAAGATAGGAAAGAGAAGGGAAACAAAGGGAGAAGAGGAAGGAATCCATGGATAGCATCCTTGAAGCTTGAATCTCCTTTCATGAGGAAGATGGCATCCAACCTAGCCTCCCTAGGCCTCCAATCAGCCCATAAATGAAGAACATGCCGCAACCTTTCTAAAACTTAGAAACTAAAAACGGAGCTCCCTCCAACATTCTACTAAAAATCTATTTATAGACTCAGAAAAATAGAGGCACGTCACGGCATTAACATGCCTATGCCGCAGCGCATATCAAATTAGGTCAGAGACGCCGCGACATTGATTTACTTGCACCGCGGCGCTCAATTCTTCAGGGGAGGAATGCGCCGTGGCGTTCATATGCCATGCTGCGGTGTTGAGTTCTGAAATGCAAATTTGGCTTCCTCTTCCCATTCCAGCTCAATTGCTCCATATATCATCTTGTTTGGAGCCCTTCCTATGATAGAGAAAACACCAAATCAGTAACAAATATAAATTCACTTAATCAATAACATAATCCGCATAGTTTGCTCAGAATCATATAGGGAAGGTATCAGAATTGAATATAACAAATATAAGCGCAAAACCTTCTAAATATGCATGAATACAAGGACTTTAGCAATCAGAGAAATACAGAAATGGGGCACAAATAACTACACATTGTGAAGTTATCAAAGATGGATTGTATAGATTATGTTAAATTCGGCCAAAATGCCACATTTTGTATATTTGAATTCCAAAATTAATTTCTAATGTAGATTAAGTAATTAACTTAAAGAGAATTTAAACTCAATGAATTTTTGGAGAACAAAATAAATAAATTTAGTTTTAGAAACCTAAATTAGAGGAATTAATTATAAATAAGAAATAAAGTGAACACTTGAAAAATGTTAACGTAGAAGCTCACCTTTGGGTTTTGAAGCACGTGAGTGAGTTTCAAAGTGTAAATGATAGTTATAATTAAAGCAAGGTAATTTTAAAGAAAAACATAGAAAATATCATTTAAATGAATTTTCTAAACAAAATGCTATCAAAAATTAATTAAATGGACAAATAATGGAGAAAGTTTCATAATATAATTAGAATGTAAGGAAAATATTTTACGTAGTTGAAAAATACTAGAATTAGCTTACGCGTATTTAAAATAATGATTTCTAAGCTACGCAATTGAGAAAATAATTTAAAAATCTTACGCGATTGAGAAAATGATTTAAAAACATTATACGATATTTAAAAACATCAAATTATATTTACGCTATTTAAAAACATTTGAAAAAGGTGACTTGATTGTGAAAACGCGATAAAATTTCTACGCGACTAAAAGGAACAGTGAGTTTTACTGTCGGGCCAAAGTGGTGGACCTGGATATATTGAGAAATAGTACTGTCAACTAGAGACATACTATATTTGATGAATACCGATACTGAGGGTATTGTTATAATAGTGACAATAAGGGTATTTGTGTAATTTTAGGTTATGTTCATACATTGAGAGTTGTGTCAATTTAGTTAAACTTAGCGATTGGCTGACGAGATGAATTACACCGTATTGTGGGTGTGATAGGCGCAGTGCAGTTCATTGATTGAACTTAGAGGCGTTAGTGTGCAGTTGATTCCACATGTGGACAGTTGATAGCTCCTCTGGTCCGTGGTAACGGGCAACACACTAATGATCTCGACAAACACTATTCTTAATCAAGATCTTGTGGAGACTATCTAGTACAATGCCTGTGGTGCACGACATTTTGACTGTGTACTACTTACCACGATGTTTTGACTGTGGGCTATTGATAGGATGGTTGACAGTGTAATAGTTGGTTGGGCAGCCTGAGGTAGGGATAGATTTTTTCCGAATCATTCTCTCTAATGTCTGGGTTTAGCTCCATGGAGTAGGAATGAGTCGGTGTACATTTGCATTTGTGGTATGCATTATAATGTGATTATCTGTGATTATTTTATATTATATTTGATGTGTTAATGTGAGATATTGTGCATAATATGATGATATGGATTTTTGAATTAATTGTGATATCTGTATGTATTGTCGTTTTCTGTACTGCCATGCTGGAAATGATGTAGATTGTCTCACCTCTTTGTATGTATTTCTCTGTATTATTATTTATATTCTGTAAAGAGTTTGAGGAAGAGGAAGAGGAGCAACCTCTAGATATTCAGTACCCTGAGGAGCAGCAGTCGAGCGATCAGTTCGAGGAAGGCGAGCCGTTAGATCACCCATATCATCTGGATTGATCTTTTGGTTATGGCTTTGCCCAAATTCTTTAGTTTTGTGAGACTTGAGTTTAACGGAGGGTTTGAGGCTTGGCGACTGCATGAAGATAGAGGATTGGTAGTCTATGTGGGGCATCTGATTGTGTCTCTACGTAGAGAGTTTGATGGAAAGCCTATTTTTACTACTACTCTGTATTTACATCTAGAGATGCCTTTGACTCTTAGGCGTTACTGGGGAAGATTTTTTCATGCGCCTAGTGAGATCAGTAGTGTGTCGACAGCACAGACTCCTGTCCGTAGAGCTGCGAGACATCCAGGATTTTGTCATCCGACGATCCATCTGAGGAGGATCCTTTGGAGGGTTAGAGATCTTTGATGTGCACTTGGGCATGTTTATGTTTTAGTATTATGCTGACTTTTTACTACTTTATTAAATATTTGTAGTTGTAAATTATTTGTATACTTAAGACAAAATCATATGTACATTGTGGTGTGTGATAATAGTTTGTTTTACTTTATGTTCTATTTTATTTTATTTAATGTTATTATGTATAAAAGGAAAAAAATTTTACAACTTATATTAATTATGTATCAAATGTTTTATAACTTGGGTAAGGTTTTATTTTATTACATAAAAAATGTGACATCCTCATTAGGGTGTTACAACGTCCGCCTCAACTTCACCAAGCCATCAAATAACCACAATTCAAGGTCAGATCAAAACCTCACACTGTACCACCACCTCTGTCATGCGCCAACTGTCAAACCCTTGATGTGACCCACTATGCTACCCCTGTCACCTGTGGCTCGGTCCTGCATCAACTGGAGATCTGCGACAAGGATGCTAGGTTTGATGGCTGGGTGCTGTTGAGAATCATGTGTATGGAAACTCAGTGGATGAGGGCTCGATTTATAGGTGTAACACCCTAAAAATTTCGTATCTCTTAACCAGTAATTTTGACAGTTAACAAAATTTTACTGTTTAGTAATTTCTGAATACTGTAAAATTATTTTGATTATTCCATCAACGTATTTGATCATTTTGAGTGATTTACTCCGTGTCAGGAAAATAAAAATTTTCAGGCCAGGGAAAACTTTACGTAATTTAATTTTCACCGTTAGGTTTTAATTATTTTACGTAATCTGATTTGATATTTGTATGTTTTCTAATATTTATGATTTTTGTGAATGATTATGAAATTTTTTACTGTTTGTGGGCCTAGGGGTGTATGTGGGCCCAGGTGGCCATACGTGGGCTTAGGTGGG
Source organism: Ormosia emarginata (assembly GCA_029884605.1). Taxonomy (NCBI): domain Eukaryota; kingdom Viridiplantae; phylum Streptophyta; class Magnoliopsida; order Fabales; family Fabaceae; genus Ormosia; species Ormosia emarginata. The sequence goes on from JAQQTP010000074.1 coordinate 11,255,196, forward strand.
TCTCGCAAAGTGAAAATTTTTCTACGCATAGAAAAATTTGTACTGTTTAGACGGAGACAGGGGATCTTACTAAACCTGAATCCGGAAACAGTTTTAGAAAATTTCTTGTATTGTGTTTTGTACTGTATTTAATTATCGGGCGATAAAAATATAGTAAATATAATTTTTGTAGGGTTTAGCAAATAAAAATAAATATTATACTGTTAAGTCAACATTAGTGGTTATGATAATGGACTAATAGGAAACAAGTCTAATATTGAAGACTTTGATATCAACCGTCGATTTAATCAACGGTGTAGGATAAGTCTAATATAATGGCTATGACCATTTATAACCTTTGGATTTAGAATTGATCAAGGGAGGAGATTTGGTCTTGCAAAGTGGCTAGGACCATTTATGACTATTGGATGTGGACTTAATCTATGATGGAGATTTAGTCTTAAAAAGTGACAAAGACCATTTATGACCATTGGATGTAAAGTTTGAAGGAGTAATCTTAACCCTTCATTTTGGAGACACATCTAAGGGCTAGAATTTAAAGAAGGAAAGATCCAATGGCCTAAATTAAGTCTTCTATCTAAAGTTATACCTAAAGTCTAACTTAATCCTAACCATTGAATTAATCAATGGCTTAGAATGCTTCAAATAATTGTTTGGACTTTCAAGATTGAATCTTAACCATTGATTTAATCTATGGTTGAAATTTGGTCTTATATAATTGCTTAGACTTCAATTGTGCCTTGGATGGCAACATGGAAGGAGAGATGTTGACCATCCATTTAGTAGCTTCATCTAAAGGCTAAGATTAAAGGAGGAAGAAGATCCAATGGTCCAAGTTTATTACTATCACTTGGAAACTCTCCAATTATTTGGTGTCTTTGACTAACACTCTAATAATTCACTCAATTCTCTCTTCACTCTACGGCAATGCATAGGAGGAGGGGGGCCAAAATCATTTCATGCATTTGCTATCATAATTCATCTTTGTCTCTTCCAAAAAGCCAAGACTTCATCAAATATTTTCTCTCCACTCTTCTCCTTTAAGTTTCGGCCAAGCACTCCAAGTATACCCTCCATCACTCTTTAATTTCAACCAACCATATTTCTTGAATCCTTACCTTATTCTAAGCAACTTTCATGTTGGAGACTTTCTCTAAATCATTCATTTTCAAGGAGTTTTTCCAAGAGCAAGTTCTAAGGTTTTTGAGGTGAAGTGTAAGGAAACTTCATTTCTTCTCTTCTTTTTCATGATCTAAACCATGTTTGATCCATGGTTCCTCTTAATCAAGCTTAATATACTAATTTCTTTGTGTTTGTTTTGTGTTTAAGAAACTTTTGTTAGTGGAGATCTTGTTCAAAGTGCAAAGCAAGGAGCTTTTTGAGGATCTTCAAGAGGTAAGAGGGAGATCCACCTCACCAACCAAGTATGGTGGTGAGAGATGGTTTTATATTTGGTGGATGGTGAATCCATGTGAGGATTCATATCCATGGTCTTGTAATTTATTTGTGGGTGTTTATGTGCTTTAATTATTTATCTATGCTTGGTATGCTTTGCATGATTTTATGGCTTTGATAGTATGCTTAAAATATGTATGATAAGTATATGGCATGCTTGTAGTATTTATGATGAAATATGTATGTGTATGCCATGATGTGTTGATGGAAAGGAAATCAATTTTTGGCTTCAATGGCCAAGGGCTACGGTTTTTTATGCCCTTAATTAGGGTTCATGTTGAAATTTTTCAAGAACAAGAGAATTGATTTTTGGGTCCCTAAGAACATGGTGAATTTCGGCCAAGACACCTCAAAATAGGTGTTCACAAATTAATATTTTCATGAATGATGAAAATGGATGATTTGAAGAATATGAAAAATAAACAAAGAGTTTGTTTTTCAAGAGAACAAGAACACGGTTTTGAAGGGATTTTTATTGATTTATTTTGTGTAAAAAGTTTCTAAGTGTTTATTAAACTTGATTTCGAAAAATGAAACAGGCAAACGTTGATTTTAAATATTTGCAAAGAAAGTGAAAAAGGATTTGCAAAGAAAGTGAAGAAGGATTTACAAAGAAAGTAAAAATGAATTTGAACAAATGGGTTTGGTTTTATAACCATATGTCTTGCGGTTTTGAAAATAAAGATTTTAATGGTTTTGTTTGTGTAAAAATAGAAATAATAAATAATTGAGTTAGAAGAAAAAATGTTTGATGGCTTCAATGGTCAAATACCCTACGGTTTTAAAAAATTGGTTATGCCTAAATTTTTATGGAATAAAGTGATATTTTATAAAACGAAGTGTTTTGTCACTTGAAAGATTTGACAGTTTTCAATGAACACGTTCACAGTTTTTGTAAAGGATTTTTAATGGTTTTGTTTGTGTAAAACCATATCAATTTAGAAGGAAAAAAAATATTTGATGGTTTCAATAGTTATGTCCACGTTTTTGAAGGCTTGTAATGCCTTGATTTTTAAGAACAAAGTGATTTTCAAAGTAGAAACATAACTTGATTTAATACAAGGATTTGGAAAGGGAATTAAAGCATTTTATCACTTAAGAGAATAGAAATTTTCGTAACGGAAAACAAAGAGAGGTTAAAAACGTTTGAATTTCAATTTATTTTGAAGAAGACTGATTTTGGAAATGATTTGGGAAAAATGGGGAATATAATGGTGTTATGAAAATTTACTAACGTATAACTTATTTTCGAGTTTTGAAATACGTTAGAAAATGTTAAGTTTTGAAACGTTGATTTATATCAATGGAAAAGTGATTTTTGTGGATTATATTTTGGAAAAGGATTTCTTGAGTAAAGAAATGTGGAAAAAGATTTTCTTGAGTAAGAAAATGTGAAAAATGAAATACAAAGTCATATTATTTTGAGAAAGGTTGAAAAGGAATTTTTGAAGGTCAAGAAATATTTTCTGTAATGAAATGGTGATGAAAAATATTTTATGTATCTTAAAAACGTGATTTTTAAGATACGCAATTTGAAAAATGTGTTGAAAATGATATTGATTTATTTAAGTCCAAAATAATATTTGGAATATTGAGGAATATTTTACGTGATTGTAAAATGTTGAAAAATATTTTACGTATCTTAAAAATGATTTGAAATACGATAGAATATTTCTACGCGATTGGTAATATGTCAAAATATTTCTACGTGTTTTGAATTACGTTTAAATATTTTACGTAATTTGAACTACTGTTGAAAAATCAATATGTGATTTAAAAGTGATAGAATATTTTTACGTGATTGTGAAAATGACAGAAAATCGTTATGTGATTTGGAAAGTGTTTTAAATATTTTGAGAATGATGGAAAATGATTTACGCGACTTAAAAGAATGATTTTTAAGTTACGTGATTTTGAAACATGAAAAAATACTATGCGATTTGAGAAACGTATATTTTTACGCGATTAAGAAAAACATTGAAAAATTAATACGTGGTTTAAAAGTGCAACAGAAGAGTTGCGGTATTTTGAAAATGTAACATAAATGTTACTGTATTGTGAAAACATAATAGAAGTGTTACGGTATTATGAAAATATAACTAAAACGTTTTGGAATTGTGAAAACGTAACAGAAATGTTATGCGATTGTGAAAACACGACAAAAGTGTTTTATGATTATAAAAACATAATAACATGATGATTACTGTTAAAACAGTGTCCATACACTGTATGAGAAAATGATGAGTTTTACCTGTGATTAGTATTTGGTGCATTTTATATGCATTGGAAAGATATACATGTGATTGACATTGGTGCATTATACATGCATTGGAAAAATATGCGTTGAGGCATATGATTACATTGAACAAATGAAAAGATTTGGCCCTTGTGGTTGGACTTGCACTGATATATTCGTGCATTGTATAAAGTATAGCTAATAAGCTATTTTGGCCCTTGTGGTTGAAGAGGGAATGAGAATTGATAGTGAGGTCTATGATAGATCTTGGGGGCGTCAAGGCGCGGCGGTCGACCAGTGGATATCTGTCTGTGGGCTAAGGCTGGACCATATGCCACTTGGCGATGCAGTCCGTTGTAACGCATTGACGATACCCGACAAGAACACGATTCTTTTCAACGACTGGGAGATTGTCTGTGGGCTTAGGCTGGACAATTAACCAAAGCATTCTTCTCGAAATTGTGAAAACCTCCATGGAGTTGTTTTTGAAAAACAGAGTTTATGTGCGCATGCATGAATCTGAGCATTTATATCTGTTTGATATATTAATTGAGGAATATTGGCTAGGACAATTGTTTTGAATACTTGGATGATGATGATGACAATTAGATAATGTTGAGGGCATTATCGTAATTGTTGTTTATGACAATTGAACTGATAAATGATTGGATGATGATAATTGATTAATGTTGATGGCATGATCATAATTCTGGTATGACCTATCTGTATGATATGATGTTTGTGTTATCTCTGTGCTACCATGTTGGTATTGGCGTAGGTGATCTCACCTCTTTGTTATGTTGTCTTACTGTATCTGTATTGTTAAAATTAAACAGTAGAAGGAATGAGTTGTCTTAAACATACCGGGAGGTAGATATTCTGAGTTCGGAGACAACATCAAAGAATGACTATTCCAGAGTCGATAGCGTGCAGTGTTGACAAGGAACAGATGTCTGATGCATCAAGAGGGATACAAAAACAAATAAGTATGTTAAGTTTTCTCGTTAGTGTTGTACCGTGCTATTAAGTAGGACCCGTCATAGGGTTTGCTACTGTTAAAAAAAAGAGAGTCTATTAGTTTTATATTTCTCTTTAAATTGTTAAATATTAATTAGTGTCAATGTTGTATATGAATCTGTTTCAATATATTTTTCAGTATTACTTATGGATTTCAATAAGTTTATGTTTCAGTAAGAAAGAAATTTTAAAACCCATCTTTTATAACTCAAACTTTGTGCGAACTTCTTTTTGATTTTGAGTCGGGAGTCAGACATGTGATACCCTAGGGAGGGTGTTACAATAGGTGCGATGGTGTGGATCTAGGTAGTTCGGTTTGGGGTTATGGCTTTTAGTGTTGGTTCGCGTGCGTGGAGCTTAGTGATTAGTGACTGGTCTGATTTAGAGCTGTGACGACGTGTAACATCTTAATACTGAAATCCTAGTATATCTGACATATACCTGGATAAACAATATTAACTATGCTACTTCTAACTTATTCATAAACTAATCCACAACATTTATATAAATAAATTATCATGGAGAGCCTTGTGGAAACAATATCCATTTATATACATAACTTTTCACTAATGCATACCTGATTTTCTTTTACATCCTTAATCTCATATACATAGAAATATAAAATCTATCTACTCAAAATAAAATATAACTATACTACTCTTCATTCTTCATCTTCTCTGTGACCTTGAATCTTCAACCTGGATTTACATGGAACACACGAGATGAGAATTCACAATTCTCAGTAGAAGTGTACCAGTACTAGCAGTCGTATAACATCATACAACCCATAAATATCTGAAATGAAATTTTAACTGGCAATTAAATCATTATTCCTTACTCAATCATAACCTCATAAATAAATTTGTATAATCCTTCGAATTTCTATTCTTTAATCTAGGAACATACGTATTCTCTCTTTGTATAATGTTCTCAGTCTAGCCATAACTCTGAACTAATTCCTCTTTACAAGATAAGACAGTTGCCCATACAACTGTCATCGAATAGTAACAATCAATGATATTGAACCACCGCTCATACAATGAAATAATAACATTGAGCAAATAAACATAAACTATTAATGATATTAAACAATCGCCCATACAATTGCCTAATATCATTGAGCACAACACACAAACACAAGGAATAACTAAACACAATAACAATCAAACATCAAGTAATACAGTGATGTTATAATGTATGATTATGCTCAAACAATGGTGCATAATGGGGCAAGTGTAATGTCATGAGATGTCATGGATGTCATGAAACTTGACTATTCATTTCTTTGCAGTTGGGAGGGAATTTGTTACCTCCTTAACTCACTACCTTCTTTACTCATTGGTTCTTTATCTTTGCTTTCCTTTCCATAGTGGGGAGGGAATTTGTTACCTCCTTAACCCACTATTCTGAACTATTTCTGTGCTATGTATGAGTATGTATGCATAATGTAGTATTATGCCTAACTCTTACATAACCACTACATAATCTCTATACTTGCACTACTAGCTCTACCTCTAAGAAAGTGTTCATGCGACTTTAAATATACTTCTTCTTAGTATACATTCTTTCTTATTTTAACATTTTCCCTCATCACTATGAGGCATCCATGCCACTATGGCACTCCTAATTGCCCATCTTACTTAGCATACTTGAACCTTACGTCTTCTCAATTCATATATAGGCAATCCTTGGTTGCTTATTTTATAATTTCCTTTAATTCTTACTAACTAGACACTAAGGCCCCTTATTCTTATCATTTAGGCACTATGGCCCTTCTCTTTGCTAGCTAAATACTATGACTTTCACTCTTACCATACTTACTTAGGTGCTTGTATCTCATCTCTTTATCACTTTTCAAGTGATATCTATGCAATACTATATTGCTTATAAAACTAAACTCTTATCTAAGTCAATCCATGTCTAATGGATGTACAATCTTTCCTGTTTCTCAATCATAATTTCAATCCTTAATCTTAATCATTAAACTCATAGGCAAATCATACTTTTCATAATTTAAATATTCTTGTTATCAATTAAAATAACATATAAGAACTTTACACATTTCATTGTTTATATATAACACCATTTTTTTTTCTTTTGTCCTGCATCGAGCGCTTGAGCGCTAGCCTTCCAGCGCTTGAGCGCTAGCTGGGTATATCTAGAGGCCATTCTACTTGAGCTCTTAAGCGCTCGATTCCCAGCACCTAGGCGCTGGCTGGATACATTCCAAACTCTTCTTTTGTGAGCTGGGCGCTCAAGCACCCAACTACCAGCGCTTAAGCGTTGGCTGGGTAGCAGCAGAATGTGCTGCTCTTCTCCATTTTCCTCATCCATTTCAAATCATTCAAAGCAATTTCTTGGAGCTTTTCCACTCAACAACCATGATATATCATCAAAATACAATCATAATACCTTCATCTTAAATCAAAATACATCCCAAACCCTAGAAATACCTATTTTCATCCTTTGAAGAATCATACAAAATCCAACACAATAACTTGTTCTAAACCTTATTCATACTCAAACTAATTAAAATCCAACACTAGAAACAAGAGTTTAGCCTCTAAACTCAACTTACTCATCAAACCCATTCTTCCATCAAAACAAATCAAGAAAAAGATGGAGATGAGAAGATGAGAAACAACCCCCTACCTTGGTTGATGACCAATCTTGAAGCTTTGGATCCTCTTGTTGGGTCCTTCTTCTTCTATTCCTCTCCTCCTTCCTCTCTTTTCTTCTTTGTTCTCCGTTTTTTTCTTCCCCCCCCCTAAAACAGTTGCATGAGAGACGAGAGAGAGAGAAATGAGAATTATCTCACTTTTAAAAACATGCCCCAAGGGCATTTTTGTCTTTTCACAGGAATTTCCCACCTCTTATGAATACTTTGATCTTATTATTTCAAGCTTTCTAACCTCCATAAGTATTAAAATAAATCCTATGATTCATCTTAATACTTATTTTGTCATTTCCTTAATTTTTCATATCTGCACTAAGTCTATTCGGTATCAAAACACTTACTCGGTGTGATTAAAAATACACCAAACGAACTTAGTTTACCTTCAAACTTTAACTGCAACTTTCTTAACTCATTTATGACTTGGAAATAAATTATCTATATTTATTTCCCTTAACTAAACATTTAAAATTATTTTCTGAGTCATTTTAGGCCACTTTACACCTTTTGTGTTACGGCAAAGTGCCTAAACTAATTCAGTTTGTTATAAAACTAAGCTGGCATGTTAAGCAAGTATATTAGTACCTCTAAAATCATATACAAGCCTAACATGTTTCTCGGGATGTTACACGACGGCTTATGGCAGAGCTTGGACGATTAGAACGGAGGCATCGATGATGGTTCTCTAGTGTGGTGAAGAAGGTTGGGGCGTTGGTGTTGGCGTGAGTGTTAGTGAAGGAACTTCTAGTGGACGTGTGGATGGAGATGGGGTTCAAGGGGTGAGGAAAATGGAAAAGGAGATGCATGTGGTGGAGTTGCCAAGGGAGGGGATATTGGTGGGGAGTGGTTGGGAAAGGAGACACAGATGGTAGGGAGCTTACTGGTGTGGGTGTGGCCGCGGAATGGATGCAAGTGGACATGAGGATTGAACCGGTAGCGGAGCAAGGGTGGAGAAAGAGTGTGGCGAGGAGTGGCGATATGGAGGCTCGGTGGCTTGGCCATGGGAGTTGTGCGACCTAGGTGTGGCACCTTTGGTCAGCCGATGGTGGTGAAACAACCAGAAAGATGGAGGATAGAGATTTCCTAATCTCCAAGTAACCCATGATCAATCTCAACCATTGATTTCTATTTCCTTAAATCCAACGACTATAATTTAGTAGTTTACCGATGATGCATTGACCAAGTAATCCACCTTGTAGCCCAAAAAAGGTGACAATCAAACAATAAACCATCTCTTTCTTCAACCTCGTAACACCAAAATGTAATTTCATAAATAAAAAAAAAAACATAAATGTAATTGATGGCAGAGTCATTAAACTTTGGAAAGATCATAAATGATAAAATTGTCCATAACAACAACTCCAACTTCGGTTTTCCGCAAAATAACAAGACTGCCATCCCCATAAAGATAACTGATAAGTAAAAGCTCATTTCGAATCAATCTTTGCTTCAAAACCAAACCCACTACTTAACAACGCTATTAGCGGCTTTGAGCTTTCATTAATAATAATAACCTCAAAATTCAAAATCAAAATTCAAACGCATTCTCTTTCCGCCGCTGCGATGAGTTCGCCGGCGACGGCCTTCATCCTCGCCGCCGCCGTCGCCTTCTTCTTATTCGATCGCACGGCAGCATCATCAGACCCGTACGTGTGCGGGCCCACAACGAAGCGGGACCCACAGAGCCTCCGCCACGACCAAATCACGGTTCTCATCAACGGCTTCTCCGAGTCCCGCATTCCCCTCCTCCAGTCAATCGCCACCACGTACTCCCTCTCCCCTCTCGTATCCTCTGTGCTCGTCCTCTGGGGAAAACCCTCCACCCCGCCACGTGTCCTGCACCAATTGGCCATTAACCTCTCCACCTCCTCCTCCTCCGCATCAGCATCAATCACCCTGCACCGCCAGCCCTCGAGCAGCCTCAACGCCCGGTTCCTCCCACGCCCAAACGACATTAACACGGACGCCGTCTTGATCTGCGACGACGACGTCGAGGTCAACGACGCGTCGTTCGAGTTCGCATTCCGTGTCTGGGCCACGAACCGCGACCGCCTGATCGGGCTCTTCGCTAGATCGCACGACGTGGACCTGAACCGGAAGGAGTGGCTCTACACGGTTCACCCGGACCGGTACTCCGTCGTGCTGACGAAGTTCATGGTGCTGAAGAGCGAGTACTTGTACAAGTATAGTTGTGAGGGTGGGACCCAGATGGCCGAGATGAGGAGGACCGTTGATTTGGTGCGGAATTGCGAGGACATATTGATGAACTTCGTGGTGGCTGATGAGATCAATGTGGGGCCCGTGTTGGTTGGGGCGAGGAGGGTTAGGGATTATGGTGATGCGCGGAATGGGGATGATTATGGGAATGGGAAGGTTAGTGTGGGGTTGAGTAGTAGGAGAGGGGAGCATAGGAAGAGGAGGGGTGGTGTATAAGAGAGTTTCATAGGGTGTCGGGGAGAATGCCTTTGAGGTATAGTTATGGGAAGGTTGTAGATTCTCTTGGTGAACAGGGGTTGTGTGAGAAAGGAGGGAAATTGGTGTTTTGTGATCAATGATCTCTGTGGAGAGAGGTTTTATAACAAAAAAAAAGAAATTAATTGCACTTTTTTCTTTTGGATATGTGTTTTAGTGTTATGCAATCTGCATTGCCTTTGGTATTTTGGGTCACTTAGCGGTGCCATGATGGTGCACATGGGGAGAGCCTTGATCCAAATGAAGTCTAAAAGTAAAACCCCTCTTGTGAAGTGTCCAAGCTTGCCCGAGTTCACAATTGTTGTGAATGATGACTTGATTCATGGTTGAAAGTAAAGGGTAAGCAACTGAATTATACAGTAGAGATATTAAAAGAAAAAAAAAACTTTCTTTACTGGTTTGATATTGTACCTGGTATCTATTTTTGTGTGTTTGCATTTGGATATAAGGAATGGGATATTTTTTTCCGTTGGCAATTGTTGCTTTCTAGTGATATTGCGGATGCTAAATTGCTAGCATGTTTGATTTAGTCGAAATACACTGATTATGAATGGTAAATGTCACTATTAGTAAAGTTAAGGAGGATGTGACACCGAGAAGAGAAAACTTGGATTTAAAAGGAAGAGAAATAGAAGTTCCAAGACTTGGCTATATCAACCCCAGAAGTATGTGAGTGCATAACACGTATGCTACTCTAGCCCAGTTAAAGTTCAAATTGAGCTCCATATTAAGCTGTTATAATGGCCTTCTGAAATCTTGATAAATTTCTTAGTTGTAGAATGAGCCTGGATTCTTTAAATTAGTCAGCACTCAACAACATAAAATCTGTGGGTTGGCCATGGGATCAACGTTGAGCAATATATTTCATATTTGTACAGTTCAAAGTTGTAAGGGTGTGTTTGGTTTGTTTTTTATTTTCATTTTCAGTGGAACTGTTTTTTACTGATAATTAAAAAAACGCTACCTTGTTTCCATTTTATTTCCTGTTTTCATACTTTTGTTAAGAAAATGGTGAAAATAACTTTTTTTTTGTTTTCATCATTTCCTTCACAAAAGTCTGAAAACAGAAAACAAAATGAAAACAAGATGACATTTTTGTAATTATTAGTGAAAACAGATCAGTTGAAAATGAAAACAAAAAACAAACCAAACAGGCCCTAAGTTTCTTTCTTACTTCTTCTCTTTTAGAGCCCTATGACTGAAATGTTCTTTATTGTCTGTTTGCATGTGGGACTGTCAATTAAACTTAAAATTCTCTGCACAAAAAGAATGAACCTGAAGGAAGATGTGTGTGGGGAAGGGCACAACATAATTATGCTTTGTGTATAACTTACTAGTTTTACTTCTGTCAAACACTACATAATTCTCTTAGATCTAATCTTTCAGTTGAACATCAAGATAACAACTCAATTTAGGCTCGAAAGTAGATCTGTGTTTGATGGGTTTGTGTGGGACGGAATACTCAATTTTTAAGGAGGTTGTAATTTTACGAGTTGATAATTGTAAAGTGAGATTCAGTCTATCAGACCATTTGTGATTTCTGAGAAAATCAAATCTCGTGGGTTGTTATTGATGATCTCTTCATGAAACATAACTAACAAGCTCTGAAGCTCTATCTCTGGATTTCTCAGGCTAGGATATAAAGAATTATAAGAGAAGGGATTGATAAGTAATTGCTATGGAAATCAGAATGTGTCAATGGCAATGGCATTGGTCATTTATATATAAGAAGATAATAGCATTGGAAAATTGAAATGCTGTAGGGTGCAGTATGTATGTGTATCTTTCTGTGATCTTATATTTCACCAGTCTTGAATTTTCTCAGCAATCCACTACAGTTACAGACAATTTTTCCTACGAGTGGTTCTAGCCCTCCCTCCTCAATATAATAGCTGATTTCTTGAATGAATTGATGGCTTGGTACAATTTTGGCCACTAGTGAGTGGCATATCTCATCATTACTGTTCTGTAAGTTTACTGTTATTGTGAATGTTGTTATTGGACAGGTGAATTAACCACTGCCTGATTTATAACATTCATGTTTAAAGGCAGGAGAGAAGAGATATCTGTTCAGTTACCTTTTTTTAAGTGGAATGTAGTGAGGCACCTCATTGAATTAGTAACTCAAAACAACTGATATAATAGCCTATGGCACCAAATGACTGTCATCTTGTTCTTCCTAAAAGCATTGAGTGATGCCACCAGGACCTTTTCCTTGTTTGTAAATTCTAACGAACTGTTTAAACTTTAACATGTCCAAAGTTCTCACAATACATGTTCTATGGGTGAGAATTTCAGATTTCGCTCCTCTAAAGTGGGAGTAAAGTGCAAATCTTAGCTATTGATGAGAAAATCAAGGGCTTAGGATTTTGTAAGATACATGCACCTGCATAGCAGATCACATATGTACAATAATCTATTCCTTTAATTGATATATAATAGATTATGATTATTTATGATTCTAATAATTTAAGATTTTATAGATAATTATGTTATTTAGAGGTTTTAACTTTCCATATTTTTAGGGATTTTATCTATTTCAATTATTATGATTTCACTTTTAATGAGATTCTATGTAAATCCCAAATCTTATTATTGGTTAGTTATATTAAGATTTTGAATTAAATAAGATTAGTCTATTATCTATTTTAGTTATATTTGGTTTGTTTTGTTTGAGAATTATAAATACCCCTCCTATGTATTTAGAAGATGGTTGAATATTGAATTTAGTGGATTATATTCCTTACTTTGAGATCAAATCTCTTGGCACCTAGTGTTTTTGAAATGTTGAGAGTTCTTTGTTTCTTTCTCCACTAGTCCTACATCAATTTGGTATCAGAGCCAGGTTGATCACCTCATGCTTCGAGTTGTTTGAAAGTAAAGATTTTTCACAACCAAAGTTGTTTTATTGCTTATCTTTGCATAACTTGCCAACAAACATAACCGTACGTACTTTTTCATAATGTTGTCATCAAAACCTCATTTTGAGACACCACCACCACCATAAGAACTTGAAACCTCAAATCTACAAGACTACAAAATTTCTAAGGATGAGTACTAGATTTCTACCTCTCAGATCTACTTGGATTTTTAGATCTACTTGGATTTTCAGATTTCTACCCTCCTCTTTTGGAGGAGTATCAGGTTTCTAACTCTTCGAAAGAGAGTCCTCTCATAGGAAAAGAATGATGTATAATAGATTAAAATTATTTATGATTATGATAATTTAGGATTTTATAGATAGTTATGTTATTTAAAGATTTTATCTTTTCATATTTTTAGGGATTTTATCTATTTCAATTATTAAGATTTCAGTTTTAATGAGATTCTATCTAAATTTCAAATCTTATCATTAGTTAGTTATATTAGGATTTGAATTAAAATAAGATTAGTCTATTATCTATTTTAGTTATATTTGGTTTATTTTGTTTGAGGGTTATAAATACCCTTCACATGTATTTAGAAGACGGTTAAATATTGATTATTGAATTTAGTATATTATATTCCTTACTTTTCAGATCGAGTCTCTTAGCATTGAGTGCCTTTAGAATCTTGAGTTTCTTCCTTTCTCTATTGGTCCTACATTATCAATTTTCTCATCAATGGTTAGGATTCCATACTTTACTCTAAAGTACTTTACTCTGGTTAGGATTCCATACTTTAGTCTCTAAAGTACATCGAGCCAAATTCAGGAATTTTTATAGTACCCTAATGAGTTTGATGTCCAGAGTGAGTTGTTAAGCATTCATTGAATGTGAAATTCATAATAAATGTTTAAAAATAATCAATAGTCATTGGAATGTTTGACAATTTACCCAAGATACCAAACTCTAAAAAAAAAGATATGGATACCATAAAAATTCCTTTTATGGGTTAAAGAAAAATTCCTTTTGCTTTCTTACTTTAGAAGTTAGATCCACATGTTATTTGGGCCATAGCATTAAATACACGGCACAAGTCCGATATGGGATGGGAGTTTTTTTTCTTACTGGATATCTTCTGAACTATTGTTGCCCATCTTTTGTAGATTATCTGTTTGTCAGTGTAAAACTCTATGGAAGATGAGGTGACGATAGAGAAGAACTCTGAAGTGTCAAATGACTGAGTGGCTGTTGTCCCAAGAGTAGCTTTCCATTCTCATATAGCATGTGGAGAAATAGTACCAGAATCAGGTCAATATTTAGAGGCAGAATAATGAAGATTGGATAAACTCTATGTCGGCAGCAGCAATAGATAGCTATGGACATTGGTGAGAACATGGAAGGTACTGGAGCATTCTCACCATGTAGCGTTATGCAGTTGCTGGCCTCCAACCCCTCCAATTGTTCAAACGATATAACCTTTTTAGTTCCATTTCCAAGATCGTTTTTGAGCTTGTTCAGTTTTAGATACTAAATTTTGGGAGAATTTGCTGTAATGAAATTTCTCACTGCATTGGTTAGGACGTGAGCACATTGATTGCCTGTAGGTGTGAATGATTTCAAGTCTTGATTAAGGCCAAGTTGAAAGGATAAAGTTTGGTGGACATCACATGTGTATGTACTTGAGTCCTAACTTAAATACAGCTCCAAAAATGACTTTTTCATATTAAGTTTGACGCCAAGTTCAACCCTTGACAAGCTCCTCATATTTCCACAGTTAAGGTGGTAGAGGATCCAAGATTGCTCATATAACCTTTAATCATTGGTTGTTTTAACATGAACCTTCTGGTCAAAGGTTCATCAGTGAACCTTTGACTTTACATATGATAATAGGTTTATGATATTTACAGTAAAGCATAAATTATATATTACTCTTAAATTCTTATATTATATGTATTTTTAAATTGAAGTTTGTTTCATCTATTATTATTTTCATTTTAATCCTTTATCTTCTTCTTCCACATGCTCCATTACGTCACCATCCACCAACCCAGATCGCCGGTGACCTATCTTCCACTGGAGTTGTTGTTGGAGATGGTGCTACGTCGCACTCGTCGGAGCTCGGTCCTGCAACCCGCGACCCAGTAGATCCACCACGAACCAGACCCTACGACCACCATTGGTCACCCATGGCTGCCATCACCGCCACTTGCGCAGCTTCCTACGCCGTCTAAGCCGAGCTCCTAGACAACCATCACGCTGTCATCCCACCAGGACAACGACTACCACCACGCTACTCTCAAGCCATCACACAAAACACAGCCTCTGCAACCCCCAAAATAGAACCACCAAACTCGCGCGCCACCGTGAACCATAGCCCAGATCTGTGTCACGCCCCCATTTCTCCGCCACCCATACCACCTAAAACCGAACCCATTCACTAGATCCGCGACCCACCAGCCTCCATCGTACCCCCTTGCCGCTCACGGCGACAGCCGGGTCTGTAACCAACTCCATAACCACTGTCGCGCCTCGCCAGATCTCCGCTTTGTTCCACGCGCAAGCTCGACTGGCAGAGGAAGGGTGGCTGCTGGTTGGATCTCAGATTTGGTTTGCGGTGGTAGATATGGCTGCGTGCGGTGGTCTTGGGTGTGGTGGCTACTGGGTGTAGGTTGCAGCTACAGGTGGTGGACCAGACCTAAACAAAGGATTGGGTTTTTTCTTTTTTTTTTTTTGGATCTCTTTAGGGTATTCATTGCAATAATTTGACATAAATAATTTTATTTTTGTTAAGAGTCATTTAGAAATTTATTACTTCCTTTTCAACCTAATTAATAACTAGTCAAATTTGACAACCATTCATTTAATTTTCAAAACATCCAATGATTCAAAAGACAAGGTCCATCCATCAATGGACCCTAAATAGGAGAATTCATATTAAAACGACCATTTAATCATCTGGCCCTAAATTCTGAGAATTGTAGTCCAGAAAAAGTTACTCACATTTTGAACCTAATAATTTTTTAAGAAATTGACTGCAATTATACTTGAAATTTAGTAATACCCAAACAAATTTTAAATTCTCAAATAAATTTTAAAATAAATTCTTCTATCATGATGGCTTTTAAAATTATTTTGGCCACGGCTTCCAAAGCTTAGAGAAATTCTCAGAATAATACACCTAACTACATATATATATTTTGTTATAAAGTATTACAATTAAATTTCAATTCCTATGAAAAATACTTGTTCTGATCGCAACAGTTCTTTATTGAAATGCAGCTTGTAGTGGATTATTACAAAATGAAATACGTCCCATTAATCATTCAATTGTTTTATAGATGCTTAAATGCCAAAAAAAAAAAGTAAAATACTTAAGTTTGGCTAAATAATTGTCAGATCCTCATTTTAGAGAGTTTATTTAATAAAAAAAAATGTGCTTGAGCTTACTAGACGAGCTTCAGAGCAAATCTCAGCAAGTCTGAAGAGCAAAAGCATTCGATTTACGAGCAGTTTAACACCTCTCCTGCCATCTAATCGTAGCAAGGAGGCTGCCTGAATTACTACTCGATAGTTGCATCTTAATTTCTCCAAATCCACTCACCAATTTTCATACTCTAAAAAAAGAATGAATCAATTTTTTTAAAAAATAAAATGTATCAACCTTAACAGAAAAATCCGCTAGATTCATTGGATAAACATCGTAGCGAAAATGGGTGAAAAGGTTGATTGGGTTTGGTATAGGGCGCTGCATTCATCTCTAAGGCACAGGTTTATAAAGCCAAAGAGCCAAACTCCAGCCCCTTACATCTTCTTTGTAATTGTACCAATCTATCTATGCATCTAGGAGAAGTAACATAGAACAAATAAAACACAGGTAACAACCAGATTGAAACCTTAAACAGACACAGAAACAGCATTCCTTTCGGAACTGCATCACAACAACAACGCTCCTCGTTAACCCAAAACCCTAGCTCAGAAGAAGAGATTCGGCACGTATATATAAAGCCAACAAGGTAGGGTAGGCGTGGGTGTGCTATGATGAGGCTGCGAGTCTGAGTGTCATGGGCTCGTGTTTTAGACGTATGCTGTTGGACCAGGGTAATTGGGTTCTCTTTGGTCCAGGTAAAAAAAAAAAAATAGTTCAACTATGTTGTAGTTTGTTCCATTCACTTATTATTTTGAAGTGGTACAGTCTTTTCAGAACTGGACTAGTTGTTGAACTAGTAAAAAAAAAAATTCAAAGTTTTAAGGTCGAATCGAAATTAGATCAAAGTTGAATCAGATTCTTTTAAATAATTTTTATAAACATATAAGAATATATAAGAAATATAACATATATTTATGTTAAGTACATAAGTAAAATTATATAAAAAAAATTAAGATATATCTAACTTATGATAAAAATAATTTACTGACACACATTAAAAAATACAATAAAAAATCTAACACTATATAAATATATTTGAATATATATTACACTAAATATATTTTCATTAATAAAATTAATTTAAATGTTTGAATATTAAAAAAATACAATACAAAAAATATTATAACTTATTAAACAATAGCATAAGTGGACGAGTGAAATACTGTATTCTGTTTTACCCAAGTTTCATGTAGTCAAATCCCATTTAATCTATTTACCAAAAAAAAAAATCCATTTAATCTTTTGAATTTATTTTTAATTTTGCATAAGACAAAGAATGCAATAAATATAAAAGATGTAGTATTATAAACAAAGATAAGCGTTGCCTTAGTGGCAAGTCACGCTCCTGTTAACTCCACGATGCTGGTTCAACACCAGTTTTCAAGACAGGTTTTGAAGGTCTGATTGGACCAGCCAGTGGACTAATTCCCTATTATTTCGGTTCGGTCTGGGTTTGAAAAGTATGGTGTTAAACAACCAAAAATAAGGAGTGTCCTCTCCCTACGGTAAGAGCGTTTCCCTGTCTCTTGGGATCCCTTTCTGATCTTGGCTCAGGCTTCTAGCTTCTTGCAACAAGTTTTTCCCTTTCTTAGAGGCTTTAATCTCTTACGTTGGCAGCTTAGTTTCTTTCTATCTTAGCATGGCTCTATTAAAGCAACATAGAAATAGGGGAAAGGAGCCTAGATGAGGATACCATTCTTCTTGAGCCTGATGAAGAAGAAGCAATGCAGATGGTTAAGAGAACCTTGATAGGGAAGGTGATAACAGACAAAGCCCTTAACAGGACTGCAGTGAAGAATCTCTTGGGCAATGCTTTGGGAGAATCTGAAGGGCTAACAATCTTTGATAATGGGAACTAATGTGTTCATGTTAAACTTTGTAGAGGAGCAGGCTCCCTGCAGACTCATGCTACATGAACCATAGAATGTGATGGTTCACTTGTTAAGCCTCCAATTATGGAGCCCTTAGGTATCGTTTTTTTAAGTTAATTTTGATAATACTACCTTTTGGGTTTAGATTTATGGGCTACCCCTAGATTATGATCTCAATACCATGAGTGCTGCTAAGATTGGGGGAGAGTTGGAGAAGTAATAGAAGTGGAAAACCCACTCATGGATGGTTTACTCTTAAGAGGCTTTTTAAGAGTCAAGATTATATGATAAATATCAAGAACCCTCTCCTTACTAGGTTCTGGATCCAAGGAAAGACCTTCCCAATGCTTAGGCTATACTCAAGTATGAGAAATTGCAAGATTTCTGCTATAATTGTGGTAGAATTGTGTAATTGGCTATTGAAGATAGATTTGATTATAACAAATAAAAAGATAATGGCAAGATCAAGTCCAAGACCTTTCAAGATTAGTATTAAGACTTAGATCTTTTGTAAAGGTAAAAAAGTTCACACTTAAGCTCCAAATATGTTTTTCAAGAACCCAAGATAATACTCTTGTTTTCCAAATTGTTAAAATAAGTTTTGAATTCATAAGAAATGACTTTTAAGTGTCTAAAAGCTTGTTGGAACTCTTAGTAGCATTTGGCTAAGCTTTTTGTAACATTCTCCCTAACTTATTAGTCTTAATCATGGTTATAGAAGTTCAATAACACTTGTATGAGTTACCTGTGAATTGTGGTGATTTTATGAACTAGTTTAAGTATAATGTTATAACACCGAATGTGAAAAATAGCTTATAACAGCTCAAAACTTAGCATAAACTGCTTAGATGATAGAAATAAATATGAAAAATTCATTTTTAGGTCACAAATGCTTAGAATGAGATGTGATAAATTTTTTAGAATCAACTAAGTTAGTTTGATATTTTTAATCTCACAAGAAGAATATTATAGCTTAGTGACTGTTAACGGTGTATAAGGATAATCATTAAATGATAAGTTTGATAATTGGAAGAAGTCCTAGAATTTTTCCTAACACTTATGGAAAGTAGAAAACTCATCAGAGAAAGATCAAAATAATCTTAAGAGATACAACATTTTTAGTTACAACAAAAGTCTTCCATCTTTATTTCTCCAACCTCTCCACCACTCTCTTTTCTTGTCTCTCATTTTCACTCTCTCATACGGCGGCCAGCAGCAGGAAAAGGGAGAAAGGAAAGAAAGGAGAGAAAAGGGAAAGATAGAAGATAGAGCAAGGGGAATAGAAAGAAGAGTAAGGGAAGAATCAAACAGTAAGGAGAAAGACAAAAAAGAAAAGGTTAAGCACCATAAAAAAGAGAGTGAAGGTAGGGGTTGTGATGCTTCTTCACATCACTCTTTTCTCTCTTTTGATACCAAGAGTTTTTATGGGAGAACTTGGTATGGAAGAATTGATTGCTGAAGTTAGATGATATATGTATGTTTATGTTTATAAATTTGAGCGTAGGAATAGATTTAAGACTCCATGAACATGTGGTTGATGCTTCTTTATTCTTCCTCTTGTTGTTTCCAAAATTTGTGTTGGTAAACTTGGTTGGAATTGAGATATTGTATGTCAAAGTATTGACACATGCATGGTTATGGATTTTGAAGTTAGGTGCATCCATATAACTCTATATTCTTGAGTTTTTGAATATGGGTTTGATGAGTTGTTCATTGTTCATAGACCCTTATGATGATATTTGATAATATATATATAATTTATATATATATATATATATATATATATATATATATATATGAGTTTTAACATGTTTATTAACTATGTTTTGGTGTTGATACCATTTAGAAGTTGATTATGGAAGTCAAAAATTGGTTACCAACTCATAGAAGTTGATTCTTAAAATCTGCCTCTAGGTGATTAGTAACCCAGAAATTGACCGCTTAATTGGTTAGTGCCAGAGAGAAAATTTGGCTGGGCAACTAGTCACCCAGAACTGACAACTTAATCGGTCAGTGGCAGCCACGACTAGTGTTGAGCAATTAATCATTCAAGAACTGATTGATTGATTGGCCAATGACAAAAAATCAATGGGATTTCTGTTGTCATTGGGCAATTAATCGGTAGGCTTTGTGTAACATCCCAATACTAAAATCCTAGTATATCTGAAATATACATTAGTAAATAGGATTAGGCACATCACTTCTAACATATAGACATCATACTACCTTTATAATAACTAAACGTCTTATTATATAGAGCCTTGAGAGGAAATAGTAATCTTTATATGAACATTATATATCTGAAAACTTGTCCTTAAATGATAAAGCATGCACAAGTACCTAGTACTTTAGTATCTGAATATGTACAAACTAAGCTCCAGAGGCATATGTACAATACATAAAAATTTATACAATCCAATGCAAATACTATAATATATAAGGCATTGGACAAAAGAGTAAATAAAACTACTCTAAGTCACCATCTTCATTTCTTCTTCTTGAAAGAATCTTGTGTTGGATTTATCATGAAAACAAACAAAAGGGTGAGAATTAAAAAATCTTCAATAATTTAATGACAACTTAATAACTCCAGTTGCTTCGGGGAAATCAAGTCTTTTAATAACATATAGAAAGGTGGTAAAAGCCAAAAATTGTTCCTTTCTTTTCCCGAGGTAGAAAATTCAAGTATTGCTATAGTTCAATTCCTCATAATTAACCATTTATAGCAATTTATCATAACATCTATAGACCATAGGAATCACAAGTATATGAGTCATAACCTATTACCATTCAACATTGACGTACTCTCTTTATGTAAACATTCATAACTCAAACCCCTTATCTATACATAGCTAACATCTCATGTAAAGTCAAATGTTAATGCTCATGAAATGTCAAATGTTAATGCTATGAAATGTAGTATGTTATGCTTATGAAATGTAAAAATGTAAATGCTTATGAAATGACAAATGCTAATGCTTATGAAATTATGAAATGACAAATGCTAATGCTTATGAAATGTCATGCTTCCTTGCATATTCTTAAGAACCTGATTCCTTGTATCTTGATAGTGAGGGAATATATTAGCTCCTTAACCTATCGGTAACCTTGACTCTATTAATGAGGACCTTTTGGGAAGTCTTATACTAGGAATTTAGGATACCCTTTCTCATCAAGGATCATATCCTACCCTTCCATATATGATAAGGACCTTTTGAGAAATCTCACCTTGAGAATTTAGGATCCTCTTCCTTATCAAGGATCATTTCTTACAATTCTCTGGCCAAATGATTGTGCACATCGTATAAGATTACAATATTTAAGGAATAACAAGTAATGGAACACTTCCTTTTAAGGTCCATTTCATGTAGTGCCATGTACAATGAAAACACACCACATCATTTTCATTATAAGCTTAACTTCAACAATGTAAAGGAGTTATTCATAATAAACATGCAATTTTGACTCAACTTTAGCCAATAAAGGAGTAATTCATGCTTCTAATACACTTTCTTAGCTCAACTTTAGTAAATAAAGGAGCAAGTCTCAATAAACATGCATTATTAGCTCAACTTCAGCAAATAAAGGAGCAAATCATAGTAAGCATGTCATACTAGCTCAACTTAACAAATAAAGGAGCAATTCATTTTATATAAGTACCATTCATGAGATATAAAAAATGTATTATGCAAATGAATCTCATTAAACTTGTATCTAGTGCACTATGTCTTCATATCACTGTTACCAAGTGGCCTCAAACTCAAGAGAGGGGTGAATTGAGTATAAAATATTTTCATAAATCTTTCGTAAAACACTTATAAACTAATTTTTGTTGAAGCTATTGTTTAATTGAAGTGAATAAATAAATGAGATCAAATAAATCACTCACAAATAAACAAGCCAAGATAGAAAGTATTCAAGCAAAGCTAAATATCAAAGTCAACTTAAGCATATATAATTAAAGCACAAAGTAAAGAGATAGAGTTGAGAGAATTAAACACAAGAATTTATCCTGGTTCAGCCATCCCTTGTGACTTACATCCAGTCCTCAAGCGAACCACTCGAGATCTTCCACTAAACTTCAAGCTTGAAAACCTTTATAGATTAGAGCACTCAACAACACCTTGGGATATCTCACCCTTATGCTTTGAGCCTCAAAACAGGGATACCTTACTTTATACAAACTTTGAGGGATACCTCACCCTCTTTTCACCTTTGAAGGATACCTCACATTCTTTTCAATAAGGGATACCTCACCTTTTTTCACTAGAGGGATATCTCACCCTCTTTACAGAATAAACAAAGTGTCTAAATGATAGAAACTCTCTCAAAAAGTAGATAATACAAATTGAAGAGCTATGATATTAAGGATTCACACAACTTGAAGCTCAAAATAAGGTATATCATGAAATAATGAGAAAACTCGTAGTTAATGCTCAAGGATTTTTTCCAGAATGTTTTCTAATCCATAATCAATGCACAAGCACTTTCATTTATAGCCCATAGCATTTTAGAGATGTTAGAAGTGGTTGGGGGCATTAAATGCTCTCAAAAGAGTCATTGGGAAAGTGTTTTGCGTTCGAGCATAACCTGTTATGACATAACCATAATCAGTTATGACTTACAAAAATGATATCTTGGGCTTTTATCTAACTTCATAACCTATTATTAGTTTTTCATAGTCGGTTATGGAGCTTATCATAACCTATTATGTGTTTGTCATAACCTATTATGATTTTAGCATAATCGATTATGGAACATTAAAACCAAAGATGAAACATTCTGTAACAACATATAATCAATTATGAAATAAGCATAATCAATTATGGAGCTTTTAAAAAACATAGAACCACTTCCTGACTTGTCATATAACAGGTTATGAAAACATCATAATCTATTATGAGGGTTTAAGAAAACGTAGGAATAGCCTTTGACTTAGTGAATAACCTGTTATAAAAAAATCCATAACCTATTATGGCTTGCTTAGAAACATAGGATTTTCAAAGACTTTCTCAACCATGGATATCCAAAATCTTTCCAAACTTTCTAAAAGCATTTTACTAAACTTAAACACAATTTTCACAAGATGAAAACATGATTATGCAAAGCCATTTAAAGATGAGTTTAGAGCCAAGAAATGAGCTTTTTGTATGAGTCCATTATGCCTCTACATATGATCTAAGTCCTATTAGCTAATCTTGAAAAACCTTAAGACTTGATCTTTGCACTTCATTGCTTTCTTGTTTATTGATCATCAAAACCAAAACCATTGTCATTCACAATCATAAGTGAACTTAATGCACAACTTCATTACTCTTCAATGAACTAGATGCATACCGTTGTCAACTCCCAACTAATTGAATGCACAATGGTTTCATCTTTCATGTATATGCTGGATGGATAGTACCATCATAAAACACTCCTAATAAGTGTCTTAACTTGCATTATATAGCATAAATATGTAATCACATCAAGTAGAGAACTTTACTTTCTTAAAATGGGAAACAATGGGCATTTTGTCCGTGGGCGATTAATCGCCCAAAAGCCACTGATTAATTGCCCAATGATAGAAAAAATCTCTCTAATTTTCTATCATTGACCAATGAACTGCCCCTTTTTAAGGGATTAGTCGCTCAGTACTAGGTGTGGCTGCCACTAATTGATTAAGTAATCAGTTTTTGAGCGCCTAGTCACCCAACCATTTTTCCTCTCTGCCTTTGATCGATTAAGCAATCATTTTTTAGGCGCCTAATCGCCTAGCGGAAGACTTCCAGACTCAACTTCTTTGAGTTAGTAATGTAACACCCTAATCCTAAATACTATAGTATACCCTACGTATACTAAGTAAATAGAATTAGTATGTCACTTTTTAACTTAAGTGTAATTTTACAACTTGTTCAATATCTATTTAACAAATAAATACATAGAGCCTTTGCGGGAGTAAGAGAGCAAGACATTTTATACCTCAGAAAACTTGCTCTTTACTAGAAATCTATCTGATATATCTCAGATTGCAACTTATACAAAATACATATATAAACTTAATTACATAACTATTAATATAATTATAGAACCAAAATAATTATATTAAAATATTAATTAAGTCTTCATCGCCTTGCCTTGCGCTTGCTTGGATCCTCCTCTGGATTTATCATAGAAAACATAAAAAGACTGGGGTGAGAATTAATAATTCTCAGTAATAATGTTTAAATCATGACATCATGGTAAATCCAGCTACTTTGGGGAAAAACAAACTATACTTAATCATTTGGAAAGGTGACATAAACCAAAACTCAGTCATTTTCCTTCCTAAAGCAGGCAGTTCAT
This sequence comes from Ormosia emarginata, assembly GCA_029884605.1. NCBI lineage: Eukaryota > Viridiplantae > Streptophyta > Magnoliopsida > Fabales > Fabaceae > Ormosia > Ormosia emarginata. Next base: position 11,279,539 of record JAQQTP010000074.1, read on the forward strand.
TTATTTACTAAAAAAAATAATTTAATCACATATCAATCACTTTAATCAACTAGTATCTTAACCATTTATCATCGTATTAGAAACAACACTTAACTCACTATTAAATACCATTCCCAACCTTTTCTAACTAACTTTTATCCTTAATCTTCACATTTAATAAAAACAAGACAATCGCCCATACAATTGTCAATTTTCTATGCAATGCATGATGATGTATGATTATGCCTAATGAGAATCCTAAAGCATGCTCAGATAATGATTCTTTGAAAAGATTTTATTTCATAAAACACATGTTATTTGATTATTTTTAGGAAGCTCTTTTATTCCTTGTATTATTTTCTGGGTAGGCAGGACTCCTTTTTGTTCCTTGCACTACCAAATATTTTTAACATAACACTTGGAGCCCTTTTGTCCAAGCTACTTGGAGAACTTTTTGTCTAAGCATAAGTTTACAATACATGAAAACATCAAATAACAAGTTTGAAAACAAAATATGTAAGAGTATTAAAAACATTTCCTTCTTTCACTTTTTACATAATCATACTTTTCTATACGCAATAGAGAAACAACATCATAATCATTAAACTTTTATTAATACATTATCATACATACTAGTAGAGAGGGACTCATTCAACCTCATCTACCTTAATAATTTCTGTTATATTGCTTCTCAATATCATGCTCATCAACATCATTTAGCATCTTATTTCTTATGGTGACCATTAATTTCTTACAAGACATAAACAATGATTCACCTTATTCTCATTTCATTTCATCATAACAAGATACTATCCTATTTATTTTCTATCAACATTCAATCCATAACCATCTCATAAATCTTAGAGTTCACAATGAACTTATACATAATTATAGCATAACTCAATGTATCATTATTGTTTTTACCCTTATTTGTTATATGGCTCAAGGCCTCACTTTTTCTCAACATATATCATTAATCAAACATAATATGCCTCATTACATCATTTAATAACAACACATAATACATTACATAGCAAAATCTATCATATAAGGATTCAGCTCCTTTTTATAACATCATCCTAGCTCAACCTTAGCCAAAAAAAGGGTAACACATGATTCATAAACCATTCAAGCTCAAACTACCCAAAACAACTCAATATTAGCCTCAAAAAGACTAATTTTTAAGATTGCACCAAATGTGCATCCTAACTTCAACAATTCTAAAATTTTGTGAGCAAATAACCTTACTTGTTAGCTTTTAAATGTCACTAGAAACAAGTCATTTTGATATCTATAGCTCAAAATATGTGATTAACAACACAACACATTTTTTAGCCTATTTTTTACAGAGTGTCGTGGCACAAATCCTTGAGTGTTGTGGCACTCCTGGGCAGAACTCGTTTTCTGCATAATTTTGCAGAAACCAACTGAGAATTCCCCATTTCCAACCCTTCCAAGATGTATTCAATCACAAACATAATTCTTAAACACCTCTAAACATCAATTACATCTCACATATGATTTCTAAATATCAAACATGAGTTTTACAAATCGAAGCACTAGCTCAAACTCATAGCAAATCAAATATAAACATGCTAAAAACTAATACCATACTTTAACCAAAACAAAGATAAACCAACTTCAACCCTTCAATTTAAATCCAAGCATAGAAACTCCTAATTATCAACTAAGTTCAGTTTTCTTTCTCCTATAGAAACTCAAATAAAAGGACGAAATGAAAGAAAGAAGATGTAATAGGATCTTCCCCTACCTCAAGTCTTCAATTTTCATCTCTTGATTCCATTTCTTTATCCTCTATTTCCTCCTCCTTCATCTCCCTTTTCTTCCCCTGTTTTTCCTTCTTTGGTTTCAGCTGAAACCAATGTGAGAGAGAGTGAGAAAGATGAGATAATTCTCATCTTTTTTAAAAGATGATGTTGAGGGCATTTTTGTCTTTTTTTTAATTTCGTATATGCTAAGAACACATTGATTTAACTAAATCAAGTTTCCTAACTTCCAACAACCTTAGAATAAATTCTAAGATCCATCAAAATTCTTGTTTTATCATTTTCATAATTTTTCATATCTGCTGTGTCTCAATTCGGTACTTAAATACTCACTCGGTATCCTTAAAAATACCAGACTGACTCTGTTTGCCTTAAAAATTTAACCACATCCTCTTTCACTCATTTGTGACCTAGAAATAACTTTTTCATATCCATTTCCTTTAATATAGCATTTATACTATTTTTCATGAGTTAAAATAGTCATTTTGCATGTTCTGTGTTGCGGCAAAGTGCCTAAATTAACTCAAAACGTCACAAAATTAGTGGACATGTTAAACAAGTATTAAGCTACCTTTGTAACCTTATACAAGCCTAACATATATAAAAATAGGATGTTACAGGTAACCCATTCTTGACCTCTATAATCAAGTTCTAAATGGTTTTCAACACCATACATAGTCTCTAAACATGTTCAAACTCATATGTACAATTTAAAATCATTAACATATAGATTTATGAACAAAGAACAACTCATCCAAACCCATTTTTACAACCATGCATGTATCAACCCCTTAACATACCATTTCTCAATTCCTAACCAAGTTTACCATCTTAAACCATTGGAAAGCAAAGATAGAAACAAAGAAACCATCCATCCCTCACAAAACCCATTTTTCTACCATAATCAACATGCACCATGCAATCATCAATATGTAGAAGAGAAATGAGTTAAGCATGATCAATCACCCCTATCTCAACTCTCTTGGATGATGCTTAAGCTTTGGTCTTCTTCTTTCTCTTCTTTCTTTTCTTTCCTTTTCTCTTCTATGCTGCTAAATGTAACAACCTAATACCGATATCCTAGTATATCTGACATATACCTGGATAAGCAGTATCGACCATGCTACTTATAACTTAAACATCAACTAATCCATAACATTTAAATAAATAATTATGGAGAGCTATACATAAAAGTCATACATATATACAACTTTTACATTCTCAAAGAAAATATAAATAATTACATAAGTTTTGAACTGAAAATCCTAGAACTAAACTAATCTAGTTCTTCTGTTTTCTTCATCTTCTTACCCTCTTGTAGGGCCTTGAGCTGGATTTACATGGAAACATAACAGGATGAGAAATCATAATTCTTAGTATGAGTAACTAATACCAGCAATTAACATTTATACTGAATAAATGAAATCTGAAATTGAACATACTATCGATATTAAACAAGTGTCTACACAGTTGTAAAATATCAAAAGTCTTCTCATGTCTCATTTTTACTCTTTAAAGTAGGCATCCTATACTAACTTCTCTGTTCTAGTTATTCATTAATATGATAAAAGTATTGAACAAATATCACTCTCAATAAATAACCATGCTAGCTTTGGATTAATGATTGCAATGGGTAAGTGAGACTATACTCACTACCACTAGAATATTCATATTCTGAATCTATGAAAACATTCACCTAGCAATCTTATAATCCAACACTAAACCCATACACATAACTTAGCTATTCTCAAGAATCACGTTCGTTTGTACTTATCTATGTAGAATAGGCTAAGTAGCCCTTAGACTACTTAGTAATGTGTGGATTGTTCCATCACACAATAGTGAGTGTACTACTTCCATTACATACCTGATAATGAGTGAACTGTCCTGTAACACCCTAATACCGGCAACCTAGTATATTTGACATATACCTGGATAAGCAGTATTAGCAATGCTACTTCTAACTTACAATAACAATCTAATCCCATAACATTCATTCATCCAAATAAATAATTATGGAGAGCCAGGAAAAACTAAAAGTCATATATATACATCATAAGCCTCACAAGGCACATTATAAATACATAACTCTATACAACTTAAAGCAGTGTAAAATAAATACAAACTTTACATAACTAAGCATAAAAATTACTCTAATCTTCATACTTTTTCTTCTTTCCTTTGAGCTTTCACCTGGATTTACATGGCAATACATAAGGTGAGAATTCACAATTCTCAGTATAAGTAACTAATACCAGTGTTTAATAATTCACTATGAATAAACAACAATAGAACCAAAAGATTATACCTACAACAGATAAATGAGTCACTGCTCAACACTATCAGAAGATACATACCACTCCATGTAACATTCACAAGGCAAGCTATAATCCTAACTCACATATATACGACAATCAATGATATCAAACGACCGTAGGATATCATCAACAAGCAAGTGACAAGCAAGGCAACCGCCCACACAGCTGCTAACAAATCCAATGCTTTATGATATGATGTATGATTATGCTCACACAAGGACCTAATATTATGAGTATGCAATGCAAATGCAGATTTTTATTTTTAGGAAAACACATGCTACTTGTTAATCCCCAGGAACTGCATTCCCTTGTATATATTGGGTAGGATAGGCTCCAAGCCCTGACACTACCTAGTGAAGTGTGGACTCATTCCCCTCACAAAAGTAAGAGTACTACTACCAACCCTATACACTGGTAACCCTGACCTCTTTAGCCTCCACTCTAAGAATCTGGATCCAACACCTCATTCTCCGGTCACATGGTTGTGCACACCATCTCAGGTTACAATACATAGGAAGAAGCAAAATAGCAAGTTTGAAAATAAAACATACAAATGTTATTTTGAAAACCATATACTCATCACAAAGTTCAACCTAACCAAATGAAAGAGCATAAACTAGCCAAGTAAACTTAACTTACTCATGCTTAGAGCCCCACCTCATCACTTCAAAAGTGATATCAAATGCAACCGCACGTTGCTTAAGGTTCTAGACATTACCTTATAGCATTCCATCACACTTGGATGCCCAAGGTTCCACTAAATCCTATCACAAGGTTCATCCTAACCAAGTGAAAGGGCTATACTAGAAAACATGCACTCTTGGCTCAACTCTACCTCATAGAGAAATCAACTCATGTCCCTAGCAATACACAAAGCTTAAACTTGATGAACAAGGAAACATACACTATTTATGCATCTTAAGTTCAGCTTTAACTCTAAAGGAGCAATCTATGCATATCGATAGGCATACTATACCAAACAAGCATATACTAGTTGTTTCTAATACACCTTCTCATCACTTCCCAAGTGACACTAAAAGCAACTTCATGTTGATTAAGGTCCTAGGTACTTATCTATAGCATACTACATCTCAAAGGATGCCAAAGATTTTTCAACACTACCCTATGGCATTCCACCACACTATGGATGCCTAAGGTTTCCTCAAATATCTATTCATGCTAAGTGGTTGTCCTCTCCAAGGAATACCCACTATTAGTGTCTCAACACTAACATTTTTGTATCTAGAACCTCACACAGTCACTTTATAAGTGATTCCACAGTCAACCTCATGTTGAATAAGGTTCTAGGTACTTAAGCACAATATAAGGCTCACATAACCGAGTGAAAAAGGAAACTAGCATCATTCTACCCTGCTCACCTTTATCTCACAAAGGGACAAGATCAAGTTCCTAATACTCCCTATTACCCTTTATGAATAATCAAGAAGACAATTGTCTCACATATGTATTCTAGTTCAACTTCACACATAAAAGGAACACTTATGCACCTAGACAATTGCACATGGTTCAACCTTATCAAACAAAAGGAACCAATAACCTTTCCTTACAAGATCCTAGCTCCACCTTAGCCAAAAAGAAAGCAACACATGTCTCAAATACCATTCAAGCTCAAATTCAACAACTAAGGAAGCAACTAGGGTTTCCTTATCATGAGTATCCATACTCACTAACCAATCTCATATCATGGCCTAAGGCATTACCATCTCATCAATCAAGGATGATTGTATCCTATTTTATCACTCTATGGCCAAGCATCAAGCATTTCCTAGCAAAAACACACAAGAAAAACCACTTTGGGCCTTTTTTCCATGAAGTTTCGGGGCTCCCCTCATTTTGTGTTGTGGCATAATGGCTTATGTCGCGACACAATCCCTACTCTCGAATTCCATTTCCTGAGTAGCAGAGAAGGGAGTGCACGACTCCACATGGGGAAGTGCCGCGACTTATAATGCCCTCAATAATATGTTAGGCTTGTGAATGGTTATAGAGGTAGCCTAATACTTGCTTAACATGTTAGTTAAGTTTTGTGACAAACTGAGTCAGATTAGACAATTTGTTGCAACACAGAAGTTAAAAAGTAGCCTAAAATAACTCAAATAATAGCATAAATTGTTAAGTTGAAGGAAACATGTATGGATAACTTGTTTCTAAGTCACAAATGAGTTAAATAAGGTACAATTAAAATTTGAGAACAATCGGAGTCAGTTTAGTATTTTTAGGCATACTGGTTATGCTTGTAATGCCCAATTGACCCCTAGCAAATATGAAAAAATCGAATAAAGATGAAACAACAATTTAGATGAATCCTAGTATTTATTCTAATGTTGTTGGAAGCTGGAAAACTTGAATTAGTACGATTTGAGTGTCCTTAGCAGATATAAGTTTCAGCACAGAAACTTAAGTTATACTTTTCTCTTAATTCCCTCTATGTCCCTTTCTCATTTCTCTCCTCCCTCTCACGAAATCCCCATTAGAAAATAGAAAAAAAAGAAAGAAAAGAAGGAAAGGAGAGAAGAGAGGAAGAGGAAGAAAGAAGATGAAGAGAAAAAGAAGGAACAAAGACAAGGATCAAGAGCAAGATTAAGAGGCTTAAAGATTAATCATCACATGAGGTAGGGGATTTTTATTCATTTATTTCCCTCTTTGTTTTTCTTGAATGGGATTAGGGATTTTTGAATGGAAAAAGGGATTTGGAAAAGTCAAATCCTAGTTATTAGCTTGATTATTGATTTCAAGGATTAAGTTAGGATAGTTTTAACATATTGAGTGCTAGATGACCATTTATGGCTTAAGTTCATCCATTTTTGGTTAGAGATTTCTAGCCTAAATCTATGCCTAAGTGAATCAATAGGTTGCAAAAGAATTACAATAAGTTTAGGGGCCTAGATTAGTGTTAGAAATCAATTAGAATCCATGATTAGAGGTTTAGGGATTGGTTTGGAAACCTTTGAGCATTGCCTCGGATCTACAGAATTTTCTGCAGAATTGTCACGCCTAGGCACAAGATTTTCATGCCTAGGCATGGCACACTCAGATTTCAGTTCAACCGAGATAAAAAATGTCATGCCAAGGCGTGATATTTCCACGCCTAGGTGTGAGATAGGGTTTTGGCAACACCTAAGTGTGGGAAAGTCACACCTAGGCGTGAGTTCCAATATTTTTTAGAAATTATATTCTTGATGTTTTGAGGTTCTCTATTACTTGGGATCATTTATATAAGCTTTCTTATGTGTATTAAAACACTTTTAGGAGTATTTCACAAAGGAAATAACCCACCTATTATATGAGAACAAGTTGAGTTTCCAAGCTTTTTAAGAGTATAATCAAGTTTGAAATGTTGAGATGACCCTGTCTTAGGCCATGATAGGAAATCGATTAATGGGTATGGATATTCAAGGTAACCAAAACCCTAGTTATTTTCCTTGATAGTTTATTTTGAGCTTGATTGGATTGTGAACTATGTATTGCTCATTTATTGGCAAAGGATAAGTTAAGAGGTTATGATAAAAATTGTGTATAGTATTCAAGCGCTTAAACTAGTTATCCAAATAGTATAACTGGTTATAGGCCTAGGAAAAATAGAGTTTAACACCCTTTGGGTTGTAAGCAACCCTAGTAAAGCTATGGAAAGATGAATAGTGAATGAAGCACCCTAGTAAGACTGAGTAAAGATGATTAGCGAACCAAGCAAGCAAAGTTAAAGTTAGTATGAGCTCTAAGTGTAACACCCCTTTGGAGGATGTCACACATAAAAGAAAATAAAATAAATAGAAATAAAATCTACCCAAGTTACGGAATATTTGTTAAAATTATTACGGTTTGTAAAAATAATTCCTGATAGAGAAATATGTAATAAAAAAGATAACACGGAAAATACGAAATAAAAAAAAACATCATCACTAATAATATACATATGGTTAAGTTATAAATCGTACATATAATTTACAACTAAGACTACAACTATTTAAACAAAAACAAGTAAAGAAAGCAATAAAAGAGTTAATATAGTACATACCTAGCCCAAAAAAAAAACATCATGATTATCTATTCCTCGATGGATCACTCTCGGTGTGAAAATGATCATCGGGAGATAAATAACGATGTCCCGACATACGGCGATAACGGGATCGCGCGGTCGACACGATGCTTATCTCACTAGGCTCGGGGTTTTAGCACCCCAATAACGCCTAATGGATAAGGGTAACTCTAAATGCGAGAAAAAGCGTCGTCGTCGAAATCGGATCTCCATCAAACCGATGACGTAGAATCACGGTCATACGTCCAAAGATAGGTAACCGAAGCACGATCTCCTCGTAAGTGCCAAGCCAAATCACCTCCATGGAATACCAGCTCTACGAACCCCAAAAATGCAGGCGTCGCCATCCTATACAATCAATCCAGAGGATATGGATGATCGGATGGTTCTTGCTCGTAAAACTGATCGTCGGTCTGCTGATCTCCCTCTTCCTCAGGGTACACGATCTCAAGAGGTTGTTCCTCCTCTTCCTCTTCAAACTCTTTACCGCATAACAATAAATAGAGAATAGACACATACAATAAAGAGGTAAGACAACATAAAATCATCACAACATGGCAAATAAGAAAACGACAATTAACAACTACACAGTTTATACAATATGAAGAAGCTATAACAGTAATACATATTAAATATCCTAGGGTTTCAGAACATCATAGACAGATCATAAATAGAGAAAATCACACAGATAAATCAATCTTACAGATAAGATAAGATAAGAAATAGACAACTAACATAAAAATTATCAGATAAATATAAATAGAGAAAATGTACGAACATCCAAGATATTACCAGATACAGATAAATAGAGAAAAATGGAATAATATCCAAGATATACTCAAATACACCAAAACACAACCCTACTCCATGGAGCTAAACCCAAACAGATATCAGAGAGAATGACTTGCAAAATCTATTAGTACCACGGCTGCCCAACCAACTATTACGCGATCACACGTTGCGTCAATAGCCTACGTGGAATCCACCATCCAGCGTAGTATAGTTCATCTCCCGTTGTGCACTATAGGCAATGTACTACTAGACTTTACAAACCTCGATTAAATATAGTGAATGTCGAGTACATTAGTGTGCTATCGGTTTCAAGCGGAGCTACCAACCTGTCCACGTGTGGGATCCCGTACACTAAAGTCTCCAAGTTTATTAGAACAATAAACTACACTACACTTATCGCATCGACAACACGATGTGATTCGTCTCGTCAACCCAAAACACCAAAAATCGGTATAAAGACAAAACATAATTCCAAATATATGAAATTATGAAAATGCCCTTAAGATAAAATATATATACCCTCAATGGCAGAAAGCCTGTACGGGTTCACTTTTTCCCGACAAATGAAATAACCTCAAAAATTACGGGTTCACATTTTCCGAAAAATAAATACGGTAACGGTCAATCGCGTAGAAATTTTATCGCGTTTTTGAAATCTCATCGTTTTTACAAACGTTTAAAAATCGGGTAAAAATATTTTTCTGTTTTTAAAATCGCGTAGCATTTTTAATTCGTTTTCTCAATCGCGTAGGATTTTTAAATCATTTTCTTATTCGAATGCCTTTAAAATTACCATTTAAACAGATAGAAATAATATTTAGTACATTTAAACACGTAGAATAATTTTTCATACCGTATATCTTGTCATTAGGATATTTTGACTATCTTATAGGTTCATTTTTACTAAAAATTGACAGTATTTTGTTTAGAAACTTATAATAATGATTTTCTAAATTTTCCATAAAATTTCTATTTACCTAATTTTTTTTTAACCATTTCATTAAATTCTTTTTGAAATCTCTAACATGCTTCAAAACCGAAAGTGAGCTATATGTTAGAAAATTTCTTAACATTACTGTATTTCCTTCCTAATGATAAAATTATGAATTTTAACCCTTTAGACTTACTTCTAATCAATTGGTTCCTTCATAAATTATTATAGAAAATTTCTTCTTAACTTGTATTGTTTCTTTTTAATTGAAAAAGGTTTAGAAACAAGTTTTTAAAATCATGAATTCCTATAGTGGCATGTTGGCCGAATTTTATAAAACTTTTGCATTTGATTTCCAAAATATCTTTCATCTTTTAAATCATATCAAATGTATTCTATAGTCTAAGTTCATTAAATCATTTTAGAAAATAGTTATCTATATTCAATTTAATCCTTTAGGCATGTTGGCCCAAAATACTAAGTTTGTACCATTTGATTTCTAAATGCATTTTTCTTTGATCAAATCAATTAAAAACTTTCTTGATTCTCCTAGGTTAATTAAGCTACACTTTAGGAAAAATCAAGAGAACATTTTGGTCCTCCAAACTTGTCATTGCCGTGAGCTATTGGATTGTGTTCTTTGGAACACTCATGCAAACTTACACATGTTATTCACATCCTATGACTTATCATACAATTTCTAACACATGCATTATATTTCTAACATATGCAAAATATTTCTAACACATGCAAAATATTTTCTAACACATACAACCTAAATTAAAGCTTGTAGACATGCATTCAAAAGCTAATAAGCATGCAAAATTATTACAATCATCAAACAAGAAAGCTAATAACAATTACCACATAAACTACTAGCAACCACAAAAATTAACAAATACACACATAAATAACACATGACCACCGAATCCTTATGGATTCTACAACATCACAAATAACTCCATCTTCTTACCACCATCAAGGGATGATAAGAATTGTCTTCCTCTTACCTTAAATGAAGACAAAAACTTGCTTTCTCACCTCCTTAGGTCACGGTTTTCACTCCACCAAACACCTAAAAATTTCAAACAAAACCTACATGTTATTAACCATGAAAAAGAAGCTAAACCATGGAAAAATCATGGCTTAGAACTTTGAAAAAGAAGAAAGAAAAGAAAAGTATGAAATTTCACCTTCTAGGTAAAACTTCCAAGGTTGATTTCCAAGCCTTAGATGGAAGAATTTGAAGAAACTCCCAACTACAAAGGTTCTTAGAATGGTGTTTAGGTTAAGGAAACTTGGTTAGAAAAAATTTTGGATGGTTGGATGGTTAGGAAATGAGCTTGGCCGAATATGGTGGAGAAAATGGGCATGAATGGTGGCTAGGGTTCTTGATGAGAGAGAAGAGAGAAAGTGATGAAGACAAAGTGATATTTTGGTCACCAAAAGCCTCTTGGCCGTGGACTTCAAGTGGGGTGCAAGGTGGGCACCTTGCTTGGCTTCATCCAAGCCATTGGATGAATCAAAGGCTAAGATTAAGCCTTGGTGAGCAAGCCTTCTTCTCATTGGTTAGCTTATGGTGACTCACATGCTGAGTCACACAGTGTATTTAGTGAGTCGACTATGAGTCGAGTCACTGATTCGGAAAGTTCTACGACCTACGGTGATTAATTAAGCTACCGATCTAACCGATTCTGCTAATTATGGGTCCCGCAAAATATTTAGGGTCCCTTTGTCACTAAAACATCTTGACTAATAAAATAATATTATAATAATATAAAATTATTTTATTTGTGATTAAATCTAAAAATTAAAAGATTATTTTTAGACTCATTCAGAATCGGGTTAAGTAAGATCCCCAATTCTAAATAATCAAATAAGATTTTCCCGCTTAGGAATATATTATTTTCTGCCTCGGAGCAAATCACACAAAAGTTCATATAAAATCACAGACGTATATTTTCGGCATTAATTCAAGAAGAAAACAATTAAAAAGGAAAAAAGAGAGAAAGCATGCGTTCGGGACGTAACGGTCATTTTCCGTTTTTTCCCACAACGTAGGTAATTATCCAAAACGTTCAAATAAAATATCCAAAGTATTATTTAGTGTATATCTTTCAAAAAAATTAATACAGTAGCTCGAGAAAAATTTTTATTTTATCTTGTCTCGAAACAAATTACGTAAAACGATCAAATAAAATTTGAACCTGTATTATCGTAATTGTTTTCATACAGAAATCGAGAACAGAAAAATAGGGACACAACGGTCATTCATACAAAAGCATGAAAAACAGAAAACAGTACATTCAGAATATTTTCTAAAAATTGGGGCGTTACACTAAGAGTTGTAGTTATACCTTTGTGGATGAAAATAGGCAAGTGCCTAGAATATTACTCATATAATCAAATCAGTTGAGTTAACATAGTAAGTATGTGTTAGTTACCTAGCAAGAATTGGCTCCCTTATACACTAAGTAATGGACATTGCCGGGTAAGCCTAGTAAAGTGTTGACACCAGAGTGTTTAATGAAAGTATTAGTTATCTAAGTAGTGAATATTGTCGAGTAAGCCTAGTAAAGTGGTGGCACCGAAGTATTTCAAGAAAGGATTAGTTATCCAAGTAATGGACAATGCCGGGTAAGCCCAATAAAGTGGTGACACCGAAATGTTTCATGAAGGGATTAGTTTTCCTAGTAGTGAACATTGTCGAGTAAGCCTAGTAAAGTGGTGACACTGGAGTGTTTCATGAAAGGATTAGTTATCTAAGTAGTGAACATTGTCGGGTATGCCTAGTAAAGTGGTGACACCAGAGTGTTTCATGAAATGATTAGTTATCTAAGTAGTGAACATTGCCGGGTAAGCCTAGTACAGTGATGACACCGGAGTGTTTCATGAAAGGATTAGTTATCCAAGTAATGGACATTGTTGGTTACGCCTAGTAAAGTGGTGACACCGGAGTGTTTCATGAAAGGATTAATTATCAAAGTAGTGAACATTGCCAGGTAAGCCTAGTAAAGTAGTGACACTGGAGTGTTTCATGAAAATATTAGTATCCAAGTAGTGAACATTGCCGGGTAAGCCTAGTAAAGTGGTGACACCAGGATGTTTCATGCAAAGATTAGTTATCCGAGGCTAGACCAAGGAGTTATGTTCTACACTAGGTTGTGGATGAGAAATCCTATACCAGGCTGTGGATTAGTATATCCTACGCTAGGCTACGAATGAGAAATCCAATGCTAGGTTGTGGATCAGTATATCCTGCGTTAGGCTGCGGATGAGAAATCCTATGTCAGGTTGTGGATCAGTATATCCTATGCTAGGCTGTGGATGAGAAATCCTATGCGAGGTTATAGATTAGTTTATCCTGTGCTAGACTAAGGATGAACATGTCCTAGATCAGGCTAAGGATAAGTAGGCTTAATACCAAATGAAGGAATACAATTCCTAAGTATAATTAAGTTACATATATGAGTTTTAGTTTAGAAATATATCTTTGTATATATTTAGTTTTAATACTATGAGATATATGTTTTTACTAAGAATTTTATATTCTCACTGATAACTCCATGAAATATAGTTATTTGTGCCATAACCATTGTGCTTCATAGACTGCTTAGTCCTTATTTTTAGGCATATTTGGAAGGTTTTAGGCTTATATTTGTCAACTTGCAATATTGATATCTTCTTATATGACCTTGAGTATTTGTGTGTATTCTTTGAGTGATTAAGTAGATTTACAACTTATATTTGACTTGGTGATTTCTCTAATATAGGATGGGCTCAAAAGAGATGAATTGATGCAAGTCAAGGCCTAACATTGGAGGATAAAAACAAGGAAGCATTCCAGTAGAGCACGCCGCAGAACAAGAAAATGCACGCCGCGGCGTAAGCACCTCACCTGTTGTCCCCGAGTCATGGGCGCCCCGACGCTGGGTAATGTACGCCGTGATGTGACACACAAAAACTGAGCCTATAAATAGATTTTTATTAAATTTTCTTGGGGGGCTATTTAGGGTTAGAGAAGCTGCGACTTTGCCCTTCATTTCTGGGCAGATTGGAGGCCAAAGGAGCCAAGGTTAGAGGCTATCTTCCTCATGGAGGGAAATTCAAGCATCAATAGCAACATCCATAAGCTTTTCCTCATTTCTCCCTTTTCTTTCCTCTCTCCCATTATCTTGAACATGATTCTTGTATTGTATTTTAGTGTTCAATGATGTAGCAGCTATTTTAGGGAATACTTTGAATCCTTTTTATGAATATAAATGATTTTGTTCTCCTCTGAGTTTTTATGGATGTATGGTTTTGTTCAATCATATTATTCTTAATGCTTTTGAGTGCCTGACTAACATTTAAGTGATTTGTTAAAATCTGATGAACCTAGACATAGGGATTTGGATTTGAGATCGTAGGTATGGTTGATGCATATTCAACTTTATTCTCATGGCGGGGATAAGTTGAATCGCTAATGGGATAGAAATATACCTCTTAGCTATACATAGAGTGTGTTTGAGAATAGATCGTTCATTAGTGGATTTCACTCTGGTTCTTGTGGACGCATAGTGAGCTAGGTGAAGGAAGTCAGGGTTAACTGACCTAGACATAGGCTTTTAACTAAAGTAGATTCTCAAGCTAACCTAATCAGTGCATTCATGTAGATGAAGAGGATTTCATATCATTGATTGAAGTAGGAGGTGAAGAAGGATTCCCTAGACTCTAACCATTATCTTTATTGCTTTCCTAGTCATTAGTTTATATCCTTTTTCCCAATTTTTATGTTCTTGAATAGAATTACTTAAGCTATTGGTTGATATTTAGCATTAGAAATAACCTTATCCTCGTGGGAACGATATCTTACTCTTCACTGTATTACTTGTTCGGCCCGTGCACTTGCAGTACACAAAAGGCTAAAAACACTCACCCCGTGATATGTCATGGTTAGCAGGTTAAGACCCTATAAGAGGGAAGAAGATGAAAATAACAGTAGAACTAGAAGAGTTTAGTTTTATGTTTTTAATTCAAACTTATGTATTAATTTATATTTGATTTGAAAATATAAAAGTTGTATGTATAAAGTTTATATGTATAACTTTAGTTATGACTCTCCATAATTATTTGTTTTAATGTTATGGATTAGTTGAAGATTAAGTTAGAAGTAGCATGACTGATACTGTTTATCCAGGTATATGTCAGATATGCTAGGGCACCGATATTAGGATGTTACGTTATGGTATCAGAACAGTTCATCTTGTGAGCTGGGGTATGGACTGACTAGGCTTAAGCAAGTTTAAAGTTTTTTCGCTACGTGTTATGCATTTTTTGTCACATATGTGAGATGTGTTAATAGGATTGCATGACAAGCTTTAAGTTAGAATGTTAATGGTTACTGTCACATGTAGTGTGTTTAGGGAACCATTATTTCACCAAGGTGAGCTAGGAGTGTAACGCCCCAATTTTTAGAAAATATTCTGAATGTACTGTTTTCTGTTTTTCATGCTTTTGTATGAATGACCACTGTGTCCCTATTTTTCTGTTCTCGATTTCTGTATGAAAACAATTACGATAATACTGGCTCAAATTTTATTTGATCATTTTACGTAATTTGTTTCGAGACGGAAAAATAAAAATTTTTCTCGAGCTATTGTATTAATTTTTTCGAAAGATATACAGCTATATATAATATCTTGGATATTTTATTTGAACGTTTTGGATGATTACCTACGTTGTGGGAAAAAATGGGAAAATGACCGTTACGTCCCGAATGTATTGTTTTTTATTTGTTTTTGTCTGTTTTTAATTGTTTTCTTCTTGATTTAATGCCCGAAAATATTTTTGTCGTGATTTTATATGGACTTTTTGTGTGATTTGCTCCGAGGCGGGAAAATAATATTTTTCGGGGAGAAAATCTTATTTTATTATTTAGAATTGGGGGATCTTACTTAACCCGATTCTGAATGAAACTAAAAATAATCTTTTAATTTTTAGGATCTGTCAAATAAAATAATTTTATATTATTATAATATTATTTTATTAGTCAATATAATTTAGTGATGTGGACCGA
The DNA here is from genome assembly GCA_029884605.1 of Ormosia emarginata. Lineage (NCBI taxonomy): Eukaryota > Viridiplantae > Streptophyta > Magnoliopsida > Fabales > Fabaceae > Ormosia > Ormosia emarginata. Next base: position 11,295,461 of record JAQQTP010000074.1, read on the forward strand.
AAATATTTTGCGGGACCCACAATTAGCGTAAACGGTTGGATCGGTAGCTTAATTAATCACCGTAGTTGTAGAACTTTCGAACAGTGCTCGATACTAGCCGACTCAACAGAGCATTTAATACATTTGTGTGACTCAGCATGTGAGTCACCGGGAACCAACCAATGGGAATCAAGCTTGCTCACCAAGGCTTGATCTTGGCCTTTGATTCATCCAATGGCTTGGATGAAGCCAAGCAAGGTGCCCACCTTGCACCCCACTTGATGTTCACGGCCAAGAGGCCTTAGGAGACAAAAATCACTTTCATCTTCATCACTTTTCTCTCTTCTCTCTCATCAAGAACCCTAGCCACCATTCTTGTCCATTTTCTTCACCATATTCGGCCAAGCTAGTTTCCTAACACTCCAACCATCCAAAAATTTTCTAACCAAGTTTCCTTAACCTAAACACTATTCTAAGAACCTTTGTAGTTGGGAGTTTCTTCAAATTCTTCCATCTAGGGCTTGGAAACCAACCTTGAAAGTTTTACCTAGAAGGTGAAATTTCATGCTTTTCTTTTCTCTCTTCTTTTTCAAAGTTCTAAGCCATGATTTTTCCATGGTTTAGCTTCTTTTTCATGGTTAGTAACATGTAGATTTTGTTTGAGATTTCTAGGTATTTTTGGTGGTGAAAACCGTGACCTAGGAGGTGTGAAAGCAAGCTTTTGTCTTCATTTAAGGTAAGAGGAAGACAATTCTTATCATCTCTTGATGGTGGTAAGAAGATGGAGCCATTTGGGTTGTTTGTAGAATCCATAAGGATTCGGTTGTGGTGTGTTTATTGATGTGTATTTGTTAATTTTTGTGGTTGCTAGTAGTTTATGTGGTAATTGTTATTAGCTTTCTTGTTTGATGATTGTAATAATTTTGCATGTCTATTAGCTTTTGAAAGCATGTCTACAAGCTTTAATTTAGGTTGTATGTGTTAGAAAATATTTTTGTATGTGTTAGAAATATAATGCATGTGTTAGAATTGTATGATAAAGTATAGGATGTGAATAACATGTGTAAATTTGCATGAGTGTTCCAAAGAACACATCCAATAGCTCACGGCAATGACAAGTTTGGAGGACCAAAATGTTCTCTTGATTTTTCCTAAAGTGTAACTTAATTAACCTAGGAGAATCAAGAAAGTTTCTAATTGATTTGATCAAAGAAAATGCATTTAGAAATCAAATGGTAAAAACTTAGTATTTTGGGCCAACATGCCTAAAGGATTAAATTGACTATTGTTAACTATTTTCTAAAATGATTTAATGAACTTAGACAATATAATACATTTGATATGATTTAAAAGGTGAAAGACATTTTGGAAATCAAATGCAAAAGTTTTATGAAATTTGGCCAACATACCACTATAGGTAATCATGATTTCTAAAACTTGATTCTAAACCTTTTTCAATTAAAAAGAAACAATACAAGTTAAGAAGAAATTTTCTATAATGATTTTTGAAGGAACCAATTGATTAGAAGTAAGTCTAAAGGGTTAAAAATTCATAATTTTATCATTAGGAAGGAAATACAGTAATGTTAAGAAATTTTCTAACATATAGCTCACTTTTGGTTTTGAAGCATGTTAGAGATTTCAAAAAGAATTAAATGAAATGGTAAAAAAATTAGGTAAATGGAAATTTTATGGATAAATTAGGAAACCATTATTATGATATTCTAAACAAAATACTGTCAATTTTTAGTAAAAATGAATCAATAAGATAGCAAAAATATCCTAATGACAGTATGCGGTATGAAAAATTATTCAACGTAGTTTAAATGTACTAAGTACTATTTCTATCTGTTTAAACAGTAATTTTATGGGCATTCGAATAAGAAAATGGTTTAAAAATCCTACGCGATTGAGAAAACGTATTAAAAATGCTACGCGATTTTAAAAACAGAAAAATATCTTTACCCGATTTTTAAACGTTTGTAAAAACGACGAGATTTCAAAAACGCGATAAAATTTCTACGCGATTGACCGTTACTATATTTATTTTTATTTGTCGGGAAAATGTGAACCCGTCATGAGGCTTTTGAGGTTATTTTCATTGTCGGGAAAAAGTGAACCCGTATGAGGCTTTTTGCCATTGAGGGCATATTTTTATCTTGAGGGCATTTTCGTAATTTCATATATTTGGAATTATGTTTTGTCTTTATACCAATTTTTGGTGTTTTGGTTGAGACGAATCACATCGTGTTGTCGATGCGATAAACGTAGTGTGGTTCATTGTTCTAATGAACTTGGAGACTTTAGTGTACGGGATCCCACATGTGGACAGTTGGTAGCTCTAGTTGGGCCGTGGTAAACCGATAACACACTAATGTACTCGACATTCACTATATTTAATCGAGGTTTGTAAAGTCTAGTAGTACATTGCCTATAGTGCACACGGAGACCGTGAACTATACTACGCCTCGATGGTGGATTCCAGTCTTAGTAGGCTATTGACGCAACGTGTGACCGCGTAATAGTTGGTTGGGCACCGTGGTACTAATAGATTTTGCAAGTCATTCTCTCTCGATATCTGTTTGGGTTTAGCTCCATGGAGTAGGGTTGTGTTTTGGTGTATTTGATTATATCTTGGATAATATTCCATTTTCTCTATTTATCTTTATCCGGTAATATCTTGGATGTTTTTACATTTTCTCTATTTATATTTATCGATAATTCTTATGTTAGTTGTCCATTTCTTATCTTATTTTATACGTGAGATTGATTTATCTATGTGGTTTTCTTTATTTGTGTTATATCCGTGATGTTTCAAACACTAGAATATCTAATATGTACTTTATTTCATTTATTATTACGGTTATAGTTTTTTTTGTATTGTATGAATGTATAGTTGTTAATTGTCGTCTTCTTATTGGCCATGTTGTGATGATTTTATGTTGTCTTACCTCTTTATTGTATGTGTCTCTTGTCTGTTTATTTTATGCGGTAAAGAGTTTGAAAGAAGAAGAGGAACAGCCTCTTGAGATCGTGTACCACGAGGAAGAGGAAGGTCGGCAAAGCGAGACGATCGCTTTTACGATCAAGAACCATCCGATCATCCATATCTCTCGGATTGATTGTGTGGGATGGCGACGCCTTGACATTTTTGGGATTCATAGAGCTGGTATTTCATGGAGGTGATCGGCTTGGCATTTACGAGGAGATCGTGCTTCGTTACATATGCGGGACGTATGGACCGTGATTTTACGTCATCGGTTTGATGGAGAGCCCATTATGACTACGACGTTATTTCGCACTTAGAGTTACCCTTATCCATTAGGCGTTATTGGGGTGCTTTGAAAACCCCGAGCCTAGTGAGATAAGCATCGTATCGACCGCGCGATCCGTTATCGCCGTGTGTCGAGGCATCCAGGATATCTATCTCCCGATGATGATCATTTTCAGGTGAGAGTGATCCATCGAGGATTAGATAACCATGATGTTTTTTTTGGGCGCGTCAGTATATGATGTATATATTAACTCTTTTATTGCTTTCTTTCTTGTTTTGTTTAAATAGTCGTAGTCTTAGTTGTAAATTATTTGTACAGTTTATAACTTAACCATATGTATATTATTAGTGATGATGTTTTTTCTTATTTCGTATTTTTCACATTATCTTTTTATATCATATTTCTGTCATCAAAAAATATTTTTCAAACCCTTAATATAATTAACAAATATTTCACAACTTGGGTAGATTTTATTTCTGTTTCTTTTATTTTCTTTTATGTGTGACATCCTCCAAAGGGGTGTTACAAGGAGCAATGGGAACTCTTCTAGTGACGGATCAACTATTATAGATGAAGTGTTCTGAGAGATGACAACTACTAAGAGGAAGCAAAATGTTATCACAAGCAGAGTTTTAGAAAGGATGAAAGTAACTTCATCTCAACAGCTAGTACCACTAATACAGTCAATATATGCAGTAGTGATAGTAAAGGACCGAAACTCCTAAAATCTCTCAAAGTTTATAAAGGCCAATTCTACATCCTGTAAGGGAAAGTAAGACCTGTTTGGAGTAGGTGAAATGACTTAAGAAAATGGAGAAAATTTCTACAGTTGAGGTTTGTTCAGATGATCTGAGAGTTTTGGTTGCCTTCTAGATGTTAGAAAGAGAGGCAGAGTTTTGGTGAGCAAAATGCCAATGAGATAGAGTTCTCGAGACTTGAACAAGGAGGCATGTTAGTAGGCCAGTAAGTAGCTATTTTTGAAGAAGTAAGAGCTTAGTACGGAGCAAGCTACAAAATCGAACTTCAACCCACAGAACTTTGAGTCAAGGGGTTGTAACGTTCGCTTTTCTGTACTCGCCATTCTTTGTTTATGAAGGTTGATGAAGGATCGATAGTATCGAGTTCTTCATGATACTCGAAGTAAAATCATGAATAAGTGAAGTTGAGTTTCGAATCATTTTCTACATGAGCTATGGTGTCATTAGACACTTGTAGAATAAAGGATTAGTAAAAAAGTGAAAGAATAAGAAAGTCATTGTTATGAAAGTTTTCAGTTTGTTCTCCTGCAATATTCTTTTTGAATCAAACTAGAGCAGTAACTCAAAGAGAATAGATGATATCAGGTTTTATTACACTAGTTATTCGAATTTATAAGATCTCAGTAATGAGCCAAAGTTTACCAAATAGGCAAAGTTCGAATAGCATGGACTTCAAGGCTAATTGAATAGACTAAGAGAGCTATTCGATTGGCATAATTTAGAAAGACAAACTAGCCTTAATCGGGTAGACCAAGTGTACTATTTGATTAAGATAGATTTCGACGTTAATCAAAAAATAATGTTAGCTTTCAAGCAACAATTCAGAATGACATACTTTCAAAGGTGATCGAATAGATGGAGAACTATTAGAATAAACCATTACAGAATGGTATGTTAATTTAACTGAGTAAATAAAAGGGAACTATTCATTTGACAAGAGTTCAAGGTTAATCGAATATACTATAAGAGTTATTCGATTAGCATAGTTTCAATTAGTTGAAACAGACAAAGAGAGGCTTAGTTTTGATTAATCGAGAAAGGCAAAATCATGCCAATAGTACCAATCAAAGAGAATAGTTGAGGGTCCCTATAGCTAGCCTCTAGTGGAGCAATAGTCTCAAGGTTTCCACAAGAGGAAAAGAAAAGATAATAGGTATAAGAAGTATGCTTCTAGACCTAGTTATCTTCAAGATAAAAACTAGTTGAGTTGCAGCTCAACAGCTCAACTAGTGAGAGGCATTTCCTTTAAGGGAAACAAAAGGCTTGGTCACGGGTTCAAATCCTAGGAAGGGCTGCAGATCGAAGGTGGGAATTGAATTTTCGTGCCAATGCCTAACAATATCTTAGTTGATGTGATGGCACCCTAGAAGTAGTGGATGGCTGCTATATTAAAAAATGAAGGGACCAAAGTATGATAGATGAGGGAGTTCACATGGGGGCAGACTTAGTTTAGTCGGCCAAATAGTATGTTATACTTATGGCTAACCAGAACACTTTTAAATAAGTGTATGCAGAGGTAGGTAGTAGTGCCCAACCTCAAAGTTCAAGTTAAAGTAAGAGTTTATACTTTGGGTAGTAAGGAGACTGCTTAGACTCCCAATCTTATACGAGATAAGGACATAGTAAAAGGTGATATCTAAGTTTTAGTATATGATTCAAGAGTATTGATTTCATATGAGCATGTAAAGTGATCATATTTACTTATGTTTGAGTTTTTCTTATGTTTTATCCTTCTCTACACTAATAGAAAAACTAGTCACAACTTCTGTAGTAAATTTGGACAGTTGTAAAAAGATAGAAGGTAAGATTTCTTTTGTGAATCTTGTCAGTTTATCCCTTTTTAACATAGACGTTAGACTAGACATGGTTTTGGATTAATCAAATTGGACATTGAGGTCTATATCTAATAATTTTTCTATGTCTATCTCTTTTGAGTCTGTGTTTTGAGAGTTAAGCAAGTGAACAACTTCTTAGTAGAGGGGGCTTAAGATTTGTTTTCCTTTTTCTCCTCAAATGTAGAAGTTGAGTAAGCCTTAGGGAAGATATATGTGATAAGAAGACATCCATAAATATTTCCTAGGAAGATAAATGAGTTACCACCTAAGAGAGAAATAGAACTCTTTACAAGTATGGTGCGAGTTAAGCTAGTAGATGGTTTGAGATGTTTAGTGATCTTACGAGTTGGCAACATTTGTTTGGTCAGAAAGAGCTGAATAAGAGATAAAGATGATGGATGGAATGCTAAGCAGAACTTGGTTGTGATGATAGGATCATAACTTTGAGTTATAGTATCATCCGGGTAAAGCCACTGCAAGGGCTGATGCACTAGGTAGGATGTAACATCCTCTTTTTACACATGTTAGGCTTGTATAAGGTTACAGAGGTAGCTCAATACTTGTTTAACATGTCTGCCAAATTTTGTGATGTTTCAAGTTAATTTAGGCACTTTGTCCTAACACAGAACGTGCAAAATGACTATTTTAACTCAGAAAAATAGCATAAATGCTATATTAAAGGAAATATATATGGAAAAGTTATTTCTAGGTCACAAATGAGTGAAGGAGTATGTGGTTAAATTTTGAGGACAAACGGAATTAGTTTGGTATTTTTAAGGATATCGAATGAGTATTTAAGTACCGATTGGGTCACAATAAATATGAAAAATTATGAAAATGATGAAAAAGAATTTTGATGGATCTTAGAAATTTTTCTAAAGTTGTGGAAAGTTAGAAAACTTGATTTAATAAGATCAAAGTGTTCTTAGTATATACAAAATTGAGCGAAAGGATAAAATTGCCCTTATAACTCATCTATTAAAAGATGAGACTTCTCTCATCTTTCTCACTTCTCCCACGCAGCTCCAGAGAAAGGAAAACTGAAGAGAAATCAAAGAAAGAAAGATGAAACGTAGGGGAGAAAAAAGAAAGAGAAAATGGAAGAGAAGAAGGAGAAGGAAGCAAGAGCTTCATCATCTCAAAGCTTCATCATCTTCAAACTTGAGGTAAGGGTGTTTGCTATTTAGTTCTTCATCTTCTATTCTTTTCTTTATGTATGAGGCATATGGGTTTGAGATAGAAAATGGGATTGGATGAGTTTCTTATAGTTAGAGTAGGAAGAATTCATTAGAAACTTGAAGTATAATTGTATTTGAGTTGGGATTCTTGGCCATAATTCATGCTAGATGAGTTAGGAGTTCATATGAATGTTGCTATGTGGTTAGGAACCTTAGTTGTGATTGGAAAACACCTAGAATCCATGAGTTGAGGATTGGATCAAGTTTAGGAATTAATAGAACAAGAAACACGGCTATTTTCTACTCCAGGATTGCTGTTCTGCAGTGCCTTATTCGAATAAAGCATCACAGAGAGCTCCAGAAAGTGAAATTTTGTGGTTGGTATTCGAATACCACCAGGGGTATTCGAATAGACCCGAAACAAAGAGAAAACTCATTTCTGATAGCCTGTAGTTTTTTTTATCATAACTCGAGCTATCGATATCGAAATGAGTTGATTCTAGAGCCATTTGAAAGCTAAGACATAAGGCTTCATGTAATAAAAACTTCAGAATTATTGAGCAACCCAATTAGTCCCAGTTTTGATTTGAAACCGAGCCAAATTTTGCAAAAAAAGCAATATGACACCTGTTAAACCAGATTGCATAATTTCTTGCTCCGATGTCGTATTTATATGAAGTTGGTGTCATTTGAAAGCTAACACATAAGGCTATATGACTGTTAAATTTAATGATTATTGAGTTCTTAGTTTGTTCCTAGTTTCATTTCAAAGTCAGGTCATTTTCAGGTAAAACAGAAAATGCCCTGTTTTAGCTTCTGCATAATGTTACATAACTTTGGGTACATTTATCCAAATGAGGTGAGGTTTATGACATTTGAAAGATATGAGGGAAGACTATATAACAGTAAATCTCAGAATTATTGAATTTAGTATGTGTATTTGGTGCACTCATGAAAAAACAACCTTTTTAGGCGAAAATTGAGGGGTTTTTGAGAAAGTTTGGATCCTAGAAACTTTAGTAGCTTCTTTAATAGTTAAAGTTGAATTATGAAAGTGTAGTAGAAATATGTTTACTCTTTTATGGGTTAAACTTGAATTAAATGCTCCTTTATTCAGCTGGAAATGAAATGTATGCATGATACTGGGAAGCAACATAAAGGAATGATGAAGGTAGATGAGATTGAATGAGTCCCTCTCTACTAGCATGTATGATAATGTATTAAGAAAAGTTTAATGATTACGATATTGCTTCTCCCTTGTATATGGAAAAATATGATTATGTAAAAAGTGAAGAAAGGAAAGGTTTTTAATACTCTTACATGTTTTGTTTTCAAACTTGTTATTTGATGTTTTCATGTATTGTAAATTTATGCTTGGACAAAAGGGCTCTAAGTGGCTTGGACAAAAAAGCTCCAAATGCCAAAGTTATGAATGTTTGGTAGTGCAAGGAACAAAAAAAAGCGTCCTACCTACTTAGAAAACAATATAAGGAGGCATTCTCCCAAAAGGCATGGTCTTAGGTTTGGTCCCAATGAAGGGCTATAACCTGAAGGAGGGGATTCAATAATCCCAATGATGGGTTGTAGTCCGAAGGAGGGGATTTAATACCGAGCCATGTGAACAATACGGAGTAGATTAACACAGCTTCCCGGGAGTTAGAGCTCTGGATGGAGGTGTTACATTAAAAAGGGCTTCTTGGAACAAAAGGGCTTCTTGAAAATAATCAAATAACATATGTTTTCTAAAATAAAATCTTTTAAAAATCATTGTACGAGCATACTTTAGGATTTTCATTAGGTATAATCATACATCACCATGCATTGCATAAAATTGACAATTGTATGGCAATTGCCTTGTTTACTATAATTACAAAGATTAAGGACAAGAGTTGGCAAGAATAGCTGGGAATGGTACATGAAGTAAAGTTGTTATTATTCCTGGTATACTTATGAATATTTCAGTGTATGTTTGTTCAATTGAACTGATATATAATAGTTAAATTATTTTAGTAATTAAATAAACTGTCTATTTTGGGAAGGGAAAGGACTGAGTTTTGGCTTATGCCACCTTTCCAAATGATTAAATACAATTTACGTTTTACCTCAAAGCAGCTGGATTTACCATGATGTTATGATTTCAGATTTACCACTGAGAATTATTAATTCTCACCCCAATTTTTTTATGTTTTCCATGATAAATCCAGATGAGAATTCGAGCAAGCGCAAAGCAAGGAGATGAAGATTTATTTATGTTATTAATTTAATAGTTTTGGCTATGTAATTATATTTATGGCTTGTAAATAAATTTATGTAATTAGTTTTGTAAAAGTTTGTAATCTCAGATATATCAGATAGATTTCTAGTAAAGAGCAAGTTTCCTGAGGTGTAAAATGTCTTGCTCTCTTACTTTTGTAAAGGCTCTATATATTTATTCGTTATATAGCTATTAAACAGGTTATAAATTATGCTTAAGTTAGAAAGTGACATACTATTCTATTTACTTAATATACGTAGGGTATATTACAGTGAATGGAATTAGGCTGTTTCATCGGAAATTCTTACCGGTGTCCCTGATGATGGTCCAAGATAGAGTAAACTTCTTGAAAGTTCTAGGAATTTGAGTCTAGTGGTGTTTATGGTACCATATAGTCTCATAGTGAGTAAAGTGAGCATACTAAATGGCTTAAGGACTCAGATTTTTGAAACTCAAGAAGAGAATGAAACTCTAAGGGACATGAATGAGTAAATCCTCTAAGAAACCCGAAAGGATTTTGTTATGACTGAGAATGGAGCGATAAAGTTTAGATACAAACTTTGTGTTCCAAGAGAGTCAAGGATCAAAGGAAGGGATTCGAGAGGAAGCTCACAAAAGAAAGTATACCATCCATTTAGAGGCTACTAAATGTGATAAGATCTTTGGATAATGTTTGGTAGCCTAGAAGGAAAAAGTGTAACATCCCGAAAATTTATAATTTTAGAATAAATGATCATTTTATAATATTTGGGATTTTTAGGAATTTTTCTGGATTTTGCGGAGAACGCGAAATATTTTAATATTATTTTTCGTTTCACGTGCACATTGGGCAAAATTGGCAAAACGACTGTAACGCTCCCAAAGTTGGAAAATTTTATTACGAATAGTCATTTTCTAATATTTGTGATTTATATGAATTCTTTCAGAATTTTTCGAAAACGATGAATATTTTAATATATTTCTCGTTTTGCGTGCGTATTGAGCAGAGTCGGGAAAATGAAATATTTTTCCCGAGAACCTTGGACTATGGAAACGTCGACGGGGGATCTTACTAAACCAGAGGCCGGACACAGTTTACAAGGTTTCACATTTTTCAAGAAACTTTAACAGATGGAATAATAAAACAATGCGAAGAATTAATCTGTCAGATTTGTTAATGCTGACTTTTGCTGACTATAACTATTGTCCAATAAATAATAACATGTATTAAAAATATTATCACATTATTCAAAATCTAATTTTTGTATCACATCTATTAGTTTTAATTTCAAAAGAAAGATTAAATTTAATCCAAGCTTGTTATGGGAAGCTTCCTAGCAATTTCCCTTGTAACACATTTTTTTTCTCTCTTTCCTCTCCTCTCACTCCACGGCAGACACTCATTTGGGGGAGTCAAAGTTGTTTTCTTTCTTTTATTAACTCATCTTCATTTTCTAAACACCAAACATTTAACACATTTCTCTTCTCTTCTCTTCTCTTCTCTTATTCTCTTTTCCTTCCTCTCCACCGTACACACACACAACCTCACATTGGAGACCAACTCCATTATTTGCCAAACAAATCACATTTACTTGTTTTCTTCCACCATTCCAAGACTATTCTCCTTGATGGTTATCTTCTGGTTCCTCTTCTTCTTCTTCTTCTTCTTCTTCTTCTTCTTCTTCTTCTTCTTCTTCTTCTTCTTCTTCTTCTTCTTCTTCTTCTTCTTCTTCTTCTTCTTCTTCTTCTTCTTCTTCCATTTCTCTTCCACCATTGAAGCTAAAGCTTGGAGCTTTAAGGTAAAGCCTTCAACTTTCTTCCATTTTCTTGCTATTTTCGTTTCTCTTGGCCACCTTGGTGACCAAGAACCTGTTTTTCATGGTTTGAGTGAACATTGTGGTGATCACTCACATTGGAGTTTTCTTGAAGGGGGAAAACGAAAATCTAGGACAAGAAGGAGTGGCACATTGTGTTGTTTTCCAAATAGGTAAGAGGCAGATGATCCTCTTCAACCAATCTTGGTAGTAAGGGAATGTCTTGTATGTGTGTTGTATTGATTTCTGAATACATGTATAAAGTTCTCTCATTTTTATGTTATTCTTCATGATAGTGCATTTTGTTGGGTTTGTATGATTTATTGATGCCTCTTGCATGATTTGAAGGTGTATTTAAGTAACTTGTTGATTAAATATGATAATGATTGGTTTGGTTTGAGTTAAAGGACCTGGAGAACTCTGTTTTCTGCAAGTTTACGCGTGGTAATCGATTACACGGGGCTTGTAATCGATTACCAAGCTCTTAAGAGTACGAAATCGTGATTCTGGAAATCTGGTAATCGATTACATCCTGTGTGTAATCGATTACAGAGATTCTGTCCAGCTTGTAATCGATTACAAGAATGGTGTAATCGATTACCAAGCCCCTGATGTCACGAGATGGTGCTTCTGGAAATCACGTAATCGATTACAACTTTGTGGGTAATCGATTACGGAGGTTCTGTCCAATTGGTAATCGATTACCAGGGCCTTGAAGTTACGAAACGTGATTCTGGGAATCACGTAATCGATTACAACAAGATTGTAATCGATTACAGAGGTTCTGTTTCTTGGGTAATCGATTACAAGGGTGATGTAATCGATTACCAAGACCAAAAATGAGATTTTTGAGCTGGAAATGATTGAGATTATGGTTCTTTGTCCTTTGTAACTCAAACATAACCTAAAAACCCTGGATTCAAGGATTTTACTTTACTAAATTGTGATAGGAATGTGCATTCACACCAATAGAGAAGAAATGATTTTGAATATGGAATTCTTGGATCCATGATATGGAAATTGTGGTATGTGTGTAATGAGGAATATATGTTGATGCTGAGAATTATTGATGTAGCACTCAATGAGATAAGAATGATGATGTGCCATTGAGGCAATGTTTTAATAAATGTATTATTGATATGTCATGTTGGACATGGAATAATGCTTATGTGCCATTGAGGAAAGGCTTATGTTGAATGCATCATTGATGAACATACATGATTGGACATTGTGTCATCATGCATGCGTGTTGTCCGTGGGACATTGTTGAGAAGGCTATGTTGCCTAGGAGTTTGAATAACACCTATGTGCGGGTGCGAATAGACTAAGCGTAGGTGTCATATGTTGTTGACCCTGGGGGCGTTGGGGTATGGGTGTCTCACAATAGACAGTGGTAGCTCCGCTGAGGCCGTGGGATAGACCAATGCAACACACCAACGATCCAGCCTGAGACGTTGTCCTATGTCGCGATCAACTGTTGAGGTGCCATGTGTGAGCCATTTTGCGCAAATGTTTTTATGAGATGAGCACACTATATTTTTAAGGCTAGCGATACACTGGCATTACTCCTTGATCATTCACTCCAAAAATATTTATGTCTAGCTCCATGGAGTAGGAACTTTGGTACCCTTGTTGCATTGTGAGTCGTCAGTCACATGGTCCATTGAGCATTTATAATTAGATAATGTATTTACTATTATGACTGCGATATTTATTTGACTCTTGGTAATGCTAATATTGCTAGCTGGCTATGGATGATGTTATCTATTGTTCTTTGCTGCTTTACTCTCGTTAATTGCTTTCATGTATTACAGTACTTGTATGTATTAACTGTGTCTTATGTGGGCGTTCGACGCCGTTTATTTTCTTGCTGCCATGTTGGTACTAAAAACTGGGAATCTCACCTCTTTCCTATATTTGTGCATTTCTGTTTTACATTTATGTTTGATAAAAGATCGTGAGGAAGGTAAAGAGGGACCATACCATTGGTTGATTGACTTGAGCATCTGGACAAGATTTCGTCAGCTACGTAAGAGTGCAGCCGCGTGGTGGCATTGATGCCTGTCGTGTCAATTTTGGGACGCCATGCGTCATGTGCATATGGAGTTGCGGCCTTGTCTGCTGGTAGTACCCATCCCTGGGTTACTACTTTTTCCCCCCTCATTGTTTTTATTTCCCGCTGTATTTTATTAGACTCTGTAATTATTATATCCTATGTCATCAATGATCTGTGTAAATTGACCATGGAATATATAAGGAATAAGTATTTTGGTTTGTGGTTGTATTATGGGTTGAATATATTTATATTTCATTCGAGGATCATATTTTCTACTTATGCATATTGTCAAAAAAAAAAAGAACAAAAGAGATCTAGACTCTATTAGAATTTTTGAATGACTGTTATCATGACTGTGACACACCTGGATTTAGTAACTGTAGTGTAATGACGATTGTGCCGTGGTTGTTAGATCTAGGTGCGTTACAAAAAGAACATAGCAGAATATGTGTCTAGATTCATTTTTCCAGAGGATAGTAAAGGGTGAAGTTGGCACCGAAGGAGCCTTTTTGGGAGTTGGAGTCCCATATAAAGTAAGATTGCCTAAAGTTATGGCATGAGAAAAGTAATTTTGAGGACAAAATTTAAAAAGAAGGGAGAAATATAACACCCTCAATAACATGTTAGGCTTGTAAATGGTTACAGAGGTAGCCTAATACTTACTTAACATGCCAGTTAAGTTTTGTGACAAATTAAGTCAGTTTAGGCACTTTGTTACAACACAGAAGTTGAAAAGTAACATAAAATAACTCAAATAATAGTATAAATTGCTAAGTTGAAGGAAACAAATATGGATAACTTGTTTCTAAGTCACAAATGAGGTAAATAAGGTACAGTTAAAATATGAGAACAATCAAAGTCAGTTTGGTATTTTTAGGCATACTGGTTGTGTTTGTAATGCTCGATAGACCCCTAGCAAATATGAAAAAATAGAATAAAGGTGAAACAACAATTTAGATGAATCCTAGTATTTATTCTAAAGTTGTTGGAAGCTAAAAAATATGAATTAGTATAATTCGAGTGTCATTAGCAAATATAAGTTTCAACACAAACTTAAGTTAGACTTTTTTCTAAATTCACTCCATGTCCCTATCTCATTTCTCTCCTCCTTTTCACGAAATCCCCATCAGAAAACAAAAAAAAAAGAATGAAAAGAGAGAAGAAATGATGTGGAAGAAAGAAGAGGAAGAGAAGAAGAAGGACCAAAGACAAGGATCAAGAACAAGATTAAGAGGCTTAAAGATTAATCATCACATGAGGTAGGGGATTTCTATTCATTTAATTCCCTCTTTGTTTTTCTTGAATGGGATTAGGGATTTTTGAATGGAAAAAGGGATTTGGAAAGTAAAATCCTAGTTATTAGCTTGATTATTGATTTCAAGGATTAAGTTAGGATAGTTTTAACATATTGAGTGCTAGATGGCCATTTATGGGTTAAGTTCATCCATTTTTGGTTATGAGGAACTTGGAAAGATGGATTAGAGTTATTGAGATTTCTAGCCTAATCTATGCCTAAGTGGATCAATAGGTTGTAAAAGAATTACAATAAGTTTAGGGGCCTAGATTAGTGTTAGAAATCAATTAGAATCCATGATTAGAGGTTTAGGGATTGGTTTGGAAACCTTAGAGCATTGACTCAGTTCTGCAAAATTGTCACACCTAGGCACAATATTTTCATGCCTAGGCATAGGACACTCAGATTTCAGTCCAGCTAAGGTAGAGAGTGTCACGCCTAAGTGTGAGACAGGGTTTTGGCCACGCCTAGGCGCGTGTTCTGTAACGTCCCTTTTTGGGAGGGAACGTCACATTGTCAAATAAAAGAAAATACAAAAAATAAAATTTATGAAATTAAGACCCAGTTCATTCTAATTAAGATTAATTTGTTTGATTCATTAGTACATGAGTAAAATGGCGGTATATATATATATTTTGGTAATCGATAAAACGTTGCAACGAAATGTAAATAACAATAAGGTAAAACTTACATCTGAACAACATGCATATATATATATATATATATATATATATATATATATATATATATATATATATATATATATATATATAGATATCAAATGTGTTTTAGATACAAGCCTAGAATTCCCAAAAAGCAAAACTATACCTGCCCAAAGGATCATACATATACATCCCCAAGATATTAGAATATACAGCCCACCAAAAATGAAACATCAGGCCCCCAAAATAAAACACTGGCAACCATCAGTTGCTACCAGCAATACCAGTCCCTCAGATGAGGAGGGACCGTGTCAGGATCCTCTGCGGGGTCCTCCTCATCCGAGGAAACCTCCATAGGAACCACAGAGCCACGAGCAGGAGCCTGAGCAGTGGAATCAAAAGAGTCCTCCTGCGGGGTGTAGTAGCGGTCACCCCACATCTCCCGGATGGACAGATAAAACTCCAAACATAGGCTAATGCAGCAGGTAAGGATCGGCGTCTCATGACGTCTCCAGGCCAAAGAGATCGATACGTCTCCAAGGTAGACACAACAGTCGGAACTCAAGTTAATGTGCCAGCACTCCGGCCCCCCAAGGAAGGTCATACGTACATCACCTAGAAATCCGTGCATACGTGCCTCCATGCTCCTCAGTAGGTACTAATTACGATCAGGCCAGAAGCCGGGGAAATCGGGAGCTTCAACCTCCTTGCCGTCGTCTTCGATAGTCACAATACACGTACAAACAACAAATAACAGAAATACAGGAAAGAGGTAAGACATCCTACCATCATTACTAATTATAGCAGCCAGAAACCAATACGGCGCAACGCGCCCAGATAGCATCTCAAAGACAATAATAATAATGATAAACAGTAAATACATCAGTAAACAGGTAAATAGTTCTAGGCAGTCATTCATCATAATAATAAATAAACAATTCAAATCCACATAAAGCAGTAATTATCAGATGGTATGACATATCATGATGCATATGCACACAGTACCCAAATTCTTACTCCATAGAGCTAGACACAAACAGTCGGAAAGAAAGATCAGGAGACACGTTTGCAACTCGGCTGCCGAGGCCAAAGTGCTATAACTCAACAGTTTCTACGTGCACAATCAGGCATTGTACAGACAGTCTACGCTAGATCACGATATAAGACAGTGTCTTGGTCCGGATCGTCAGTGCGTTTGCATCGGTTTGCCCCACGGACAGGAGAGCTACCAACTGCCCATTGCGAGGTACCCACACCCCGACGCCCCCAAGGTCGTAACATGACCTACACTAGTCTACTTGCACCCGCACTAAGGTGTGTTCAATCTCCTAGGCAACTTGGCCTTAACAACAGTCCAAAGGACATTCACAATGCATAAAGACTTTATGCATGAACATGTATGATCATCATTACGCATTATTTCACAATATGCCGCAATTGGCTAAAGAGAGCATCAATACATCATTGGTCACTCACATGGATCCACAATATCATAATATTGACATTAAATAGAGTAATACATCTTTAGGGTCTATTATGAATTCTTACTTAAAATTAGTCTTCCTTACAAAGTTTGTATTTACTTGAATTCTCAAAATTAGCTAAGTTTTCTAATGTAATTTATTTTCATACACTTAGAAGGTTATTCTAAGATCTCAAAGTCTCACACTCTCTTGTTCTTGCCCTTAATAAAATTACCTTAAGTTTTATGACAAGTTTCATTCTTGGTTCTTTAGAATTTATGAATCTCAAAGTATATCTAATTCTTCCAATTTGCTAATTTTCTAACCTATTACCTAAGATTTAACCATTTAATTATCTAAGTTCCAAGCTTACCAAAATTGCATAATTTAGCCCCAAAAAGGCCCTAGAGGCCGTGGCCTCCCTAGGGAATTATGGTCATAATTTTTCCATTCCATTGATTATACATTACACACTTGATTAATTAAGTCATTCACTTGTTATAATTTGTTCACAAAGAACTCATATTTTTTTTTAGCCCCAAAACCGTGGCCACCCAAGGGAAAATCCCACATCAATTTCTTCCATTACATGTCTTCCAATCCATTCCAATATACCAATATACATCAACAATCAATCCAATAGCATAAACCAAGTACAACCAACATGCAAACACACTAATCATACAATCAAAGAATAACCTTCAATAGGTTTTTCTCACAATCAACCACAAACAAGGTTCCTAAATGCTAATAGAGGTTGAGGAGGAGTGTCTTCCTCTTACCAAAGTGAAGAAAACAAGAGAAGCCTTCAAGATACTCCTTGCAATTTTCGGATTGGGCACCACCAAGAACCCTAGAATTTCAACTTCATCAAAATAGCACCAATGCTTGAAAAACAAAGCATGGATGGTCGCCAAGAGGACCATAAAAACGAAAATGAGAAAAGAAAGTGAAGAATGAAGAAGCTTACCCAAAAACCCTAAGCTTGAAGAAGATGGTGAAAATGATGGATTTTCAAAGAGCCACAAGCAAGAAAAGTGTGAGGATTAAGAAATTGGGGTTGGATGAAATTTTTGTGATGGATGAGGGGGGAGAGGGCTGCTGGCCATAGAGCTCCTAGAGAGAAGGAGGAGAAAATCTAAAATGAAGAAGAAAGTGAAAGTAGAGAGAGAAGGTGCATTAGGTGAAATTTTGAAATTATGTATTATGATTAATTAAGTGAAACAAAACAATTTTCCCCCCAAAATTGGTGCTCCAGCCGTGCATGAAGAGAGAGAAGAGGGAGATGGCTTCTTGCATTGGGAAAGAGGGAAAGGAAATTTCCTAGAAGCTTCCTCTAAGCTTACAAGGGAAGCTTTGTACGTTTCACGATAAAGTGAAAGTAAGGTTGTCTCCTAATTAGGCACACTAACACAGATGAATATTTACACTATTAGTATTTTTTTGCCCCAGTGTAGAAGAGTCACAGATGATGAAAATAATATTTTATTGTTCATCGGATGATTTTACAGTACCGCGATTTAATTTATCGGGTAAAACCTCGAAAAATGTAAACCTCATAAATTGTGCCCGACCTCGGATTTAGTAAGATCTCCCGTTGACATGTTCACAATTTATAGTTTACCAACCACAGAAAAAATATTGCATCTTCTCGGTTCCGCTCAGCGCGCACGTAAAATGAGGAATATATTAAAATATTCGTCGTTTCTGAAAAATTTCCAAAAAATTCACATAAATCACAAATATTAGAAAATGACTATTTATGATAAAATAAATGATTTTCGGAGCATTACACTGACATCTGCAGGTCCCTGCTCAGTGTGCACGTAAAACGAAAAATATAATAAAATATTCGACGTATCCGGAAAATTCCAGAAAAATTCTTAAAAATCAAGAATATTATAAAATGATCATTTATGATTAAACAAACACTTTTTCGGGTGTTACATGTTGCAGGATTTTTCAGAAATTATATTCTTGATGTTTTAAGGTTCTCTATTAGTTGGGATCATTTATATAAGCCTTCTTAAGTGTATTAAAACACTATTAGGGGTGTTTCATAAAGGAAATAACCCACCTATTATATGAGAACAAGTTGAGTTTCCAAGCTTTTAAAGAGTATAATCAAGTTTGAAATGTAGAGATGACCTTGTCTTGGGCCATGATAGGAAATTGATTGATAGGTATGGATATTCAAGGTAACCAAAACCTTTCTTATTTTCCTTGATAGTTTATTTTGAGCTTGATTGGATTGTGAACCATGTATTACTTATTTATTGGCAAAGGATGAGTGAAGAGGTTATGATAAAAATGGTGTATAGTATTTAAGGGCTTAAACTAGTTATCCAAGTAGCATAACTGGTTATTGGCCTAGGAAAAATAGAGTTTAACACCCTTTGGGTTGTAAGCAACCCTAGTAAAGCTATGGAAAGATGAATGGTGAATCAAGCACCCTAGTAAGACTGAGTAAAGATGATTTGCGAACCAAGCAAGCAAAGTTAAAGTTAGTATGAGCTCGAAGAGCTCTAGTTATACCTTTGTTGGTGAAAGTAGGCAAGTGCTTAGAATATTACTCATATAATCAAATTAGTTGAGTTAACATAGTAAGTATGTGTTAGTTACCTAGCAAGATTTGGCTCCCTTATGCACTAAGGTTGAACCCTAGCAAGAATTGGTTTCTTTATGCAATAAGGTTGAACCATAGTTTATCACAATTTCTAACTGAAGGAGTGAAGCAAGCCCCTTGACTTAGCAAAAGAGTGAGAAAAGCACTTTGCTAAAGGTGGAGTTGTGATTAGTTATCCAAGTAATGGATATTGCCAGGTAAGCCTAGTAAAGTGGTGACACCGGAGTGTTTCATGACAGGATTAGTTATCCAAGTAATGGACATTGCCGGATAAGCCCAGTAAAGTGGTGACACTGGAGTGTTTCATGAAAGGATTAATTTTCCTAGTAGTGAACTTTGCTGAATAAGCCTAGTAAAGTGACAACACTGGAGTGTTTCATGAAAGGATTAATTACCTAAGTGGTGAATATTATCGGGTAAGCCTAGTAAAGTGGTGACACCAGAGTGTTTCATGAAAGGATTAGTTATCTAAATAGTGAACATTACCGGGTAAGTGTTATGCCTGTATTTTATAGCCTTAAATTGGATAAATTGTGATGCTTTGATTGATTTATGTTAGAATTTATGCCACATTTATTCTATTTATCCTTGTTATCTCAAAATTGGTCATTCTCTATGTTTTAGGTCCAAAAGTGGTGTTTTGACATGGCTCTATGAAGCTTTGGATGAATTTATTGCAATGAAGTTGAGATCGAAATTTATATGGCCAAGATTCGTAGAGTTTTTGACCTTTGTGCGATAAAATGAGCATAACTTAAGGTACAAAAGTTGAAATGATACGAATTAGGTGTCCTTGGAAAGCTAAGAAAAAGATCTACAACTTTCATGAAGGCTACTTTGTGAAATTATAATAGGCACGACCGTGTCTAATCCAAGAACGGCCGTGTCTCCCCCCAAAAAGTGGAATTTCGCATCCTTGACCCTCACACGCCTGTGTCTAACTCCTGTAAAGCTTCTGGAATTTAGGCATAGCCATTCCTAAGCCAAGCACGGCCATGTGAGTACTGTTCACTCACGGATCTACTATTTTTACACGTTTTCGGATGACTTTTGACGTTTTTCTCAGAGATATGGTTGTGCCTAAGCCAAGCATAGCCATGTGAGTACTGTTCACTAACGGGATTTTACTATTTGGACATGTTTTCTGACAAATTTCATGTGATTTCTAATGAGACACGACCATGTCTCCAATAGACACGGTCATGTCTCCCATCAGACTTGTCAAAGACACTAAAATCTTCCCTAATTGATTATAAAAGAAGGGGAAGGAGCTGCAGCAGAAAGAAGAACGTGAGAGAGCAGAGGAGAGGCTGAAGAAACATAAATGGAGGTCCCCTGGAAGGGAGAAACCGAAGAGGTAAGTGACAACCCTCTAAGGGAGCTCCTGGAAAGGGGAGAAAAGTCCTAAGGGGAGAGGGGTCCCCAAGAGAGGAAGCCTAAAGAAGGAAACTCTGGGGCAGAAATAGTGGATTAACTGTAGAAGAGTTTGAGAGGCACATGGATCTGAGGCAAGGGCTTGGGAGGCAAGATCAAGGGCCATTGATGTTCTTTTATTTCTCTATCTTTTCTTTTTATTTTAGAATCATGGTTGTCTCTTTAATTCTATTCTTGTTTGTGTTTTAATTGCCATGAGTGGCTAAACCCCTTTATCTAGAATTGGGATAAAACTCTTTATTTATCTATGTTGAATTGATTATTATTGTTCTTAATTCATTCTTAGTGTTCTTAATGTTTATGGTATGTTAGGTGCCATATTTACATGATTTTAGGCTTTAGATGAAGGATCGAAAGAAGAAGTCTAATTGCTTGATAATCTAAGAATTGAACTTAGGAATTAATGCCTAGACATAGGGTTAAGTCCTTCGAAGGTCAAACGAATGTCATGAATCTTAATGGGTTAAAACTTGGATTAATTGCCATGAGAATGGGATTGATGAGGTTTTAGCACATTTTTAGTGCTAAGACATTGAGCTTTAAATAATTTAGGACATTTCACCTTCAAGAACATGAACGATTTAGCATAGAGAATATTGTAGTGGATTCCCAGTCCTAGGTCTTTATCCATGGTTGAATCTCAATTCTTGTTAGTTTAATTGCTTTTATTTCTTTTTTTAGTTTATTTGCTTTTATTTTATTTTGATTTCAATTTAGCTTCCATCATTGTATCTGTTCGCTTAAATAATCGAAATCACCATAAGAGTTGGTAATTAAACGATCCTCGTAGGAACGATATTTATTTTACTACTTGTACGACCCGTGCGCTTACAGAAAATGTCACAACAAGTTTTTGGCGCCGTTGTCGGGAACCGTTTTGATATTAACACGAGCGGTAATTTGATTAATTTAAGCATTTTTAATTTGATATTAATATTTTCCTATTTTTATTTTGTAGTTAGCCAATGTTGTGTCGGCTTAAGTGCCTCCCGAGTTCGGAGCCTTTGTAGGGGGATGTATATAGTTGTCGGTCACCAAAAAGATTTTTTCTTCTTTTTCATTTAATTTATTTATCTTTGCATTTTATTTTTGTAATTTTTTTTGTAGTTTTTGGTTTATTTTCCAGTTTTTGGTTTGTTTTCCTTTCTTTGCATTTAATTCTTGCATTTTTTTTCTTGGTTTGTTTTTTTTTTTGGTTTTCGATTTGATTTTTTTCAGTTTTTAGTTTGCTTTTCTTATGCAGTTTCAGACCATATGTCGCTACTCATGAAGACCAGATGTTCGAACTTGCCTCTTTCCCTACCCTTTCCTACCACCTACATAATCTTGAGTTCGCAATTTCAGGCAAGTTTCGTTGTCCTTTGTACTGTTATTTCTCTTATTTAAATATTGAGGGCAATGTTTCTTTCTAGTGTGGGGGGAATTGTTTTTCACTTGCTTATTGCATTGAATCATGCGGGAACTGTGTTTTAATTTCTTGATTATTTTTGAACTGATAGGAATTTGTTTGATAGGGGAATCCACTACTATTTTTGAATTATTTTTTAGTAAGGCAATCTTTTTCAATTGAATGTAGAATAATTTAGCATTTTATTTGGGAAATTAGCCATGTCTGCTTGCATTTTTTTCTCTCTGCTAACTTAATCCAGAAAGTGAGTTTTGAGCCTTTATTGATTGGATTTATCATAAACAAAATCCTATTTTTCTTCTGGAGTGAGTTTTCTCTTGATTTTTGTATGCTAGAACTTGCTTTGATATCTGGTTGAGACTTTAACGTTTCACATACATTCTTGGACATGATGAAGGCAAATTAGGCTTAATTCTTTCTTGACTTCCAGAGTTGCATTGTTAAAAAAATCCATTAGTTGCCTCTTTCGAGCCTGAAATTGATTTTTTTTGAAAATTTAGATGATAATCAGGTTGGATTATTTGGAGCATCTAATTTGTTAATTGAAAAGTCTTGAAAGCTCACTTATGTTTTCAAGGGTTGAAAAAAAAAAGAAAAAAAAGAGAAAAAATGTATATATTTTTGGTGAAGAATAATGAGAATTAGTTGGAATGACCTTATGCATATTGCTATATTGATAATCTTTTCAACCTAATTCTTCTTTGTATAGCTTCACCCATAAATATTCTTTACATTCATTTACTTTTTCTTCCATTTATTTTACCCTTGGCCCCATTACAACCGGATGAACTCCTTCTGATTCTTGTTTTGTATGTGATCTTAAAAGTGGAGATGAGATTAATAATCAAGCATATGGTCATGCATTTGTTGAGA
Source organism: Ormosia emarginata (assembly GCA_029884605.1). Classification (NCBI taxonomy): domain Eukaryota; kingdom Viridiplantae; phylum Streptophyta; class Magnoliopsida; order Fabales; family Fabaceae; genus Ormosia; species Ormosia emarginata. The sequence continues at coordinate 11,318,349 of JAQQTP010000074.1, forward strand.
GAAATTTGAGTGATATCTTTGCCCTTAAACACTTGAGAGATGGAAAGATGAGTGATCTCAATTGTTTGGTAGAGAGAAGAGATGCATGCCAGACTCAAAGCTCTAATTGTATTAAGTGCTGAGTTTTCTTGTTTGATTGGATTCGATTGCTTTGTTTAATTGAATTTTATTTTATTTTTAAACGGTGGATTGTCCCTTGATTCTTTTTTCTCAATGTTTAGTTTGATCTTGACTTTGATTCATATTCTTTGCTTGAGGACAAACAAAGTTCTAGTGTGGGGGAATTTGTTATGCCCGTATTTTATAGCCTTAAATTAGATAAATTGTAATGCTTTGATTGATTTATGTTAGAATTTATGCCACATTTATTCTATTTATCCTTGTTATCTCAAAATTGGTCATTCTCTATGTTTTAGGTCCAAAAGTGGTGTTTTGACATGACTCTATGAAGCTTTGGATAAATTATTGCAATAGAGTTGAGATTGAAATTTATATGGCCAAGATTCGTAGAATTTTTTACCTTTGTGCGATAAAATGAGCATAACTTGAGCTACAAAAGTCAAAACGTTGCGAATTAGATGTCCTTGGAAAGCTAAGAAAAAGATCTACAACTTTCATGAAAGCTTCTTTGTGAAATTCTAATAGGCACGGCCATGCCTAATAAAAGCATGGCCGTGTCTCCCCTCAAAAGTGGAATTTCGCATCCTAGACCCTCACATGCCCGTGTCTAACTACTGTAAAGCTTCTGGAATTTAGGCATGGCCATTCCTAAACCAAGCACGATCATGTGAGTATTGTTCACTCACGGATCTACTGTTTTTACGCATTTTTGGATGACTTTTGAGGCTTTTCTCAGAGACACGGCCGTGCCTAAGCTAAGCACAGCCGTGTGAGTACTGTTTACTCACGAGATTTTACTATTTGGACACGTTTTCTGACAAATTTCACATGATTTCTAATGAGACACGACCATGTCTCCAATAGAGATGGTTGTGTCTCCCATTAGACTTGTCAAAGACGCTAAAATCTTCCCCAATTGATTATAAAAGAAGGGGAAAGAGCTGCAACAGAACGAAGAACGTGAGAGAGCAAAGGAGAGGCTGAAGAAACACAAAGGAAGGTCCCCTGGAAGGGAGAAACTGAAGAGGTGAATGACAACCCTTTAAGGGAGCTCCTGGAAAGGGGAGAAAAGTCCTAAGGGGAGAAGGGTCCCCAAGAGAGGAAGCCTAAAGGAGGAAACTCTAGGACAGAAATTGTGGATTAACTGCAGAAGAGTTTGAGAGGCACATGGATCTGAGGCAAGGGCTTAGGAGGCACGATCAAGAGCCATTGAAGATCAACCATTGATGTTCTTTTATTTCTCTATCTTTTATTTTATTTTGGAATCAAGGTTGTCTCTTCAATCTCTATTCTTGTTTGTGCGTTAATTGTCATGAGTGGCTAAACCCCTTTATCTAGAATTAGGATGAAACTCTTTATTTATCTATGTTGAATTGATTATTGTTGTTCTTGATTCATTCTTAGTGTTCTTAATGCTTGTGGTATGTTGCGCGCCATATTTACATGATTTTAGGCTTTAGATGAAGGATCGAAAGAAGAAGTCTAATTGCTTGATAATCTAAGAATTGAACTTAGGAATTAATGCCTAGACATAGGGTTAAGTCCTTCGAGGGTTACACGAATGTCATGAATCTTAATGGGTTAGAACTTGGATTAATTGCCATGAGAATGAGATTGATGAGGTTTTAGCACGTTTTTAGTGCTAATACATTGAGCTTTAAATAATTTAGGACAGTTCACCTTCAAGAACATGAATGATTTAGCATAGAGAATATTGTAGTGGATTCCCAGTCCTAGGTCTTTATCCATGGTTGAATCTCAATTCTTGTTAGTTTAATTGCTTTTATTTCTCTTCTTAGTTTAATTGCTTTTATTTTATTTTGATTTCAATTTAGCTTCCATCATTGTATCTATTCGCTTAAATAATCGAAATCACCATAAGAGTTGGTAATGAAACGATCCTCGTGGGAACAATATTTATTTTATTACTTGTATGACTCGTGCGCTTACGGAAAATGTCACAATAGTAAGCCTAGTAGAGTGGTGACACCAGAGTATTTCATGAAAGGATTAGCTATCCAAGTAATAGACATTGTCAGGTAAGCCCAGTAATGTGGTGACACCAAAGTGTTTCATGAAAGGATTAGTTATCTAAGTAGTGAACATTACTAGGTAAGCCTAGTAAAGTGGTGACACCGGGGTGTTTCATGAAAGAATTAGTATCCAAGTAGTGAACATTACCGGGTAAGCCTAGTAAAGTGGTGACACCGGGATGTTTCATGAAAAGATTAGTTATTCGAGGCTAGGCCAAGGAGTTGTGTGCTACACTAGGCTGTGGATAAGAAATCCTATATCAGGTTGTGGATCAGTATATCCTACGTTAGGGTGCAGATGAGAAATCCTATGCCAGGCTATTGATTAGTATATCCTATGCTAGACTAAGGATGAACATATCCTAGATCAGGGTAAGGATAAGTAGGCTTAATGCCAAATGAGGGAATATAATTCCTAAGTATAATTAAGTTACATATACGAGTTTTAGTTTAGAAATATATCTTTATATATATTTAGTTTTAATACCATGAGATATATGTTTTTACTTAGAATTTTATATTCTCACCCCGTGTTGTTTCATGGTTAGCAGGTCAAGACCCTACAAGAGGGTAAGAAGATGAATATAACATAAGAACTATAAGAGTTTAGTTTTATATTTTTAATTCAAAACTTATGTATTAACTTTATTTATGACTCTCCATAATTATTTGTTTTAATGTTATGGATTAGTTGAAGATTAAGTTAGCAGTAGCATGACTGATACTGTTTATATAGGTTTATGTTAGATATACTACGACACCGGTATTAGGATGTTACATTATGGTATCAGAGTAGTTCATCTTATGAGCCGGGGTATGGACTGACTAGGCTTAAGTAAGTTTAAAGTTTTTTCACTAAGTGTTATGCATTTCTAAAAATCATAGTGTATGACCTACAATGATAAAATAAAAACTATGTGTCATTGAGACATAATTCATTAACCTTATTGGGTAACACAAACATCCTTTCTATAGGTACTTCAGACTTAGTTTAGTTGTCATGCCATTCCTTGTTTATTGGGTAACACAAGCATCATTTCTGTAGATACTTCAAAATTATTTTCTAATAATTTTTAATCCATAACTTTGATTTTATAGTGCCCATTTCATGTGCAAGCTGCCACATAAGAAATGGTCTAACCAATTAGAAATCCAAATCTAATAACCAAACAAATTTTTTGAGATGGTCTAAGTAAGCCTTCAGCATATCTTTATTGTATGACATGTGAGATGAAAAGAAAAAGAGAAGATAATACTAACAAATACTAACATTACTAATGAAAGATGTCATGTACATGGAAAGAGCAAAAAAAGATTATGAAACTTTGTCGTGTTTGATTGACTTTGTTTGACCTTATGTGCTATTTTTGCATGCAATGCAATGGCTGACTGCTCTTTGCTAAAGTAACAGATAAGAGTAATTTTGTCATTTAGTAAAAAGGTAGGGGAAATCATAATCAAAAGACTCAAGAGAAGGCCTAATCCAACAAACATCTAATGGTTGCAAGGGAAGCTGTCATTCTTAGAGATAATGACAGCTTAATAGCAATAATACACCCATTGAAATAAAACCTTAGCATAAAATTAATTGATTAAGAATGTGAATTATATCATTGGTCTCTAACTTTTCTCCTTTTAGCAATGGACGTTGTAGATTATCCTTTGGTTTATTTTCTTTCTTTATTCAGTAACTTACAAATATTCTTTTCTTTATTTTCTTTCTTTATTTCTCAACTTGCAAAGTATAGGAGATATGAGTGAGTGAGAGATTTCTCAAACTTTTGCAAGTAGGAGAAGAGCTCCAACTAGAGAAGAGTTCCAACCAGATTGATATTTCACTCAAATAGTCAAATATTACCTACTGAACTAATTGGAAGTGAAACAAATTCTATTTCATGACACAATTAAGGGCTTACCAATTACCAATACATCATTCATTTGATCTTAAAGCAATAAGAGCATTCTCATGTAAAAAAAAAGGTGCAACAATAGCATTCTGTTCTGCACTGAAGAGAATGTCCAACATGCTTTGGCTTCTCTTTCCATGAGGTTGATGCTAGGATTAGTTACTAAGGAAGAAATATGTGCTGATGTGTAGATCAAATACACACATCTTGTGCTTGATTTGAGGTGGATTTAGGTGTGCTTTGATTGAATTATGATGGAATTTATGCCACTTTTAATCTAATTAACCTTGGTATCTCATGATTGGTCTTTATCTATGTTTTTAGGTCCAAAAAAGGTGTTTTGACATGGCTTTATGAAGCTTTGGATGAATTCATTGCAATGGAGTTGAGCTCAGAATTTATATGGCCAAGATTCATAGAGTTTTTGACCTTTGCGCGACATAATGAGCATAACTTGAGCTACGGAGGTCGAAACGAGGTGATTCTGGTGGCATTAGAAAGCTAATAAAAAGAGCTACAACTTTTATTAGAGCACAAGAGCTGATTCTCATTCTAGAAGAAACCACACCCTATGGAAAATTCTACAGGGCTGTGTGAAATTTTGTGTTGAAAAAGGAGAGCTAGCAGAGAGTTCCATGGCCCCCCATGGAAAATTCCACAGGACTGTGGGAAAACTAGTGGAAAGTTGCGAAAAATAGAAATTTCCTATTTAATGCTATATTTTGGGATTTTATCAGATTATTCTCATTGCTTAGGGCCTAATTAAGAGATTTAACTAATCACACACCTCTTTTAGGGTTGATCCTATATAAAGAACCAAAGAATGAGAGGCTTGGACAGTTATAGTTTTTGGTCTTTTTTCTCTTAAACAAGGATTAGAGGCTAGGGCTTGGAATGCAAGAGCAAAAGTCATTGAAATTCAACCATTGAAGTCTTTTTCTCTATCTTCATCTTCTCTATCTTCTCTTTTTGTTTTGGAATCATGGTTATTTCTTTAATCTTTGTTCTTGATTGTGCTATAATATCCATGAGCGGCTAAACCCCTTTTTCTAGTATTAGGATGAAACTCTCTATTTTTTCTATGTTGAATTGTTAATTTGATTCTTTGTTAATGGGAAATTATTGTTCTTGATTCATTCTTAGTATGTTTAATGCTTATGGTATGTTGCGCGCCATATTTACATGATCTTAGGCTTTAGGTGAAGAATTGAAAGATGAAGTCTAATTTACTAGATAATCTAAGAATTGAACTTAGGAATTGATGTAACACCCATTTTTGGGAGGGAACGTCACATTGTCAGATAGAAATGCAGAAAATAAAATTTTTGAAATTAAGACCCGGTTCATTTTAGTTAAGATTAATTTGTTCGATTCATTATTACATAAGTAAAATGGCGATATATATTTATGTATATATATTTTTTTGAATTATTATTTGTATTATTATTATTTTTCTCTTCAATTAATAAAACGTAGTGACGAAAAGTGAATAACAATAAGGAGTAAGACAAAAGATAAAACTTACATCCGAATAACATGTGCATATATATATATATATATATATATATATATCAAATATGTTTTGGATACAAGCCTAGAATTCCCAAAAGCAAAATTATACCTGCCCAAAGGATCATACATATACATCCCCAAGATATCAGAACATACAGCCCACCAAAAATAAAACATCAGGCCCCCAAAATAAAACACCGACAGCCATCAGTAGGTACCAACAGTATCAGTCCCTCAGATGAGGAGGAATCGTATCAGGATCCTCCGCGGGGTCCTCCTCGAGAGCCTCCTCGAGGTCTTCCTCATCTGAGGAAACCTCCATAGGAACCACAGAGCCACGGACCGGAGCCCGAGCAGTGGAATCAAAAGAGTCCTCCTGCGGGGTGTAGTAACGGTCACCCTACATCCCCCAGATGGGCCAATAAAACTCTAAACGCAAGCTGATGTAGCAGGTAAGGATTGGCGGCTTATGACATCTCCAGGCCAAAGAGATCGACACATCTCTTAGGTAGACACAGCGGTCGAAACTCAGGTTAATGTGCCAGCATTCTGGTCCCCTAAGGAAGGTCAGACGCACATCCCCTAGAAATCCGTGTATACGTGCCTCCATGCTCCACAGTAGATGCTAATCGTGATCAGGCCAGAAGCCGGGGAAATCGGGAGCTCCAACCTCCTTGTCGTCGTCTTCGATGGACACAATATACATACAGGTAGCAAATGACAGAAATACAGGAAAGAGGTAAGACATCCTACCATCATTACCAATTATAGCAGCAAGAAACAAAATGGCACAACGCGCCCAGATAGCATTTCAAGAACAATAATAATAAGGATAGACAGTAAATACAACAGTAAGCAGGTAAACAGTTCCAGGCAATCATTCATCATAATAATAAATAAACAGTTCAAATCCACATAAAGTAGTAATTATCAGATGGTACGACATCTCATGATGCATATGCACACAGTACTCAAATTCCTACTCCATGGAGCTAGACACAAACAGTCGGAGAGAAAGATCAGGAGACACGTCTGCAACTCGGCTGCCGAGGCCAAAGTGCTATAACTCAACAGTTTTCCACGTGCACATCCAGGCATTGTACAGACAGTCTATGCTAGATCACAATATAGGACAGTGTCTCGGTCCGGATCGTCAGTGCGTTTGCATCGGTCTGCCCCACGGGCAGGAGAGCCACCAACCGCCCATTGCGAGGAACCCGCACCCCGACATCCCCAAGGTCATACAACAACCTACACTAGTCTACTCGCACCCGTACTAAGGTATGTTCAATCTCCTAGGCAACTTGGCCTTAACAACTGTCCAAAGGACATTCACAATACATAAGACTCTATGCATAAACATGTATGATCATCATTACATACTATTCCACAATATGCCACAATTGGCCAAGAGAGCATCAACACCTCATTGGTCACTCACATGGACCCACAATATCCTAATATTGAAATCAAATAAAGTAACACATTTTTAAGGTCTATTATGAATTCTTACTTAAAATTAGTCTTTCTTACGAAGTTCGTCTCTAATTGAATTCTCATAATTAGTTAAATTTTCTAATATAATTTATTCTCATACACTTAGAAGGTTATTCTAAGATCTCAAAGTCTCACCTTCTCTTGTTCTTGCCCTAGTAAAATTACCTTAAGTTTTATGACAAATTTCATTCTTGGTTCTTTAAAATTTATGAATCTCAAGTTATATCCAATTGTTTCAATTTGCTAATTTTCTATCCTAATACCTATGATTTAAGTCATTTGATTATCTAAGTTCCAAGGTTACCAAAATTGTGTAATTAAGTCCCAAAAAGGCCCTAGAGGCCGTGGCCTCCCTAGGGAATTAAGTTCCCAATTTTTCCATTCCATTAATTGCATACTACACACTTGATTAATTAAGTCTTTCACTTGTTACAATTGTTCACAAAGAACCCAAATTTTGGGCCCCAAAACTGTAGCCACCCTATAGAAAATCCTACATCATTTCCTTCCATTCCATGTCTTCCAATCCATTCCAATATACCAATATAGACAAACAACCAATCCAATAGCATAAACAACGTACAAACAACATGTAAGCATACTAATCATGCAAGCAAGGAATAACCCTCATTAGGGTTTTCTCACAATCAAACACAAACAAGGTTTCTAAGTGCTAATAGAGGTTGAGGAGGAGTGTCTTCCTCTTACCAAAGTGAAGAAAACAAGAGAAGCCTCCTAGAAACTCCTTGCAATTTTCGGATTGGGCACCACCAAGAACCCTAAAATTTCAACTTCATCAAAACAACACCAATGCTTGAAAAATAAAGCATGGATGGTCACCAAGAAGACCATAGAAACGAAAATGAGAGAAGGGAAGTGAAAAATCAAGAAGCTTACCCAAAAACCCTAAGCTTGAAGCTTAAAGAAAATGGTGAAAACGATGGATTTTCAAATAACCACAAACAAGAGAAGTGTTTAGGAGGTGGAGAGGATTAAGAAAATGGGGTTGGATGAAATTTTTGTGATGGATATGGCCATGGGGCTGCTGCTGGCCGTAGATTTCTAGAGAGAAGGAGGAGAGAAATTCAAAAGGAAGAAGAAAGGTGAAGGTAGAGAGAGAAGGTGCATAGGAAAAGTGAAGATGCTTTAAGGTGTGTTTTGAAAATAATGTGACATGATTAATTAAATGAAATCAAAATTATTTCCCCCCCTAAAATTGTTGCACCAGCCATGAGTAAGGAGAGAGAAGGGAGAGATGGTCTCTTGCATTGGGAAAGAGGGAAGGAAATTTCCTAGAAGCTTCCTCTAATCTTGCATAGGAAGTTTCGCACGTTTTCCGATAAAGTGAAAGTAAGGTTGTCTCCTAATTGCGAACACTAACATAGATGAATATTACACTGTCAGTATCATTTTTCCCCCAGTGTATAAGAGTTACAGATGATGAAAATAATATTTTATTGTTCATTGGATGATTTTACGGTACCGCGACTTCATTTATCGGGTAAAATCTCGAAAAATATAAACCTCGTAAATTGTGCCTGGCCTCGGGTTTAGTAAGATCTCCCATCGACATGTCCACAATTTAGAGTTTACCAGCCATGGGAAAAATATCGTATCTTCCCCGCTTCGCTTAGCGCGCATGCAAAACGAAGAATATATTAAAATATTCGTCATTTTCGAAAAATTCTGAAAGAATTCACATAAATCACAAATATTAGAAAATGACTATTTATGATAAAATAAATGATTTTCGGAGCGTTACACTGACTTCTACAGATCTTTGCTCAGTGTGCACGTAAAACGAAAAATATATTAAAATATTCAACATTTTTGAAAAATTCCAGAAAAATTTCCAAAAATCAGGAATATTATAAAATGATCATTTATAATTAAACAAACAATTTTTTTTGGGTGTTACAATTGAGACCTAGACATAGGCTTAAATCCTTTGAGGGGTAAACGATTGTCATAAAACATAATGGGTTGGAACTTGGATTAATTGTCATGAGAATGAGATTAATGAAGTTTTAGCACGTTTTTAGTGCTAAGAAATTGGGCTTTAAATAATTTAGGGCAATTCGCCTTCAAGAACATAATTGAACATTAACAAAGATAAGATTACAATTTATCATAAGAGGTAGTCTAGTGGATTCCTAGTCATAAGCCTTTAACTCTTGGTTCAATCTTAACTTTTCTTGATTTAATTTCTTACTTAATTACTTTAAGCTTTGTTTTAATTTTAATTTAGCTTTCACTATTGTTTTTATCTGCTTAAATAATTAAAATTATTGTAAGAGTTAGTAATCAATTGATCATCGTGAGAACGATCTTTATTTTACTACTTGTACAATCCGTGTGCTTGCGAAAAATCCACAACAAGTTTTTGGTGCCATTATCGAGGATCGTGTTGAGATTAACACAAGCGGTAATTTGGTTGATTTAAGCAATTTTTATTTTATTTTATTTTTCATTTTATTTTGTCTAATTTATTTTTTGAATTTTTAGGTGTTGTTTCTTTCTTATGCATAGAACGAGGAGTTAAGAAGATCTTACTATCCCAGTTGATGTTGAGATCGAGAGGACACTTCGTAATATTAATGGGAAATAAGAACATAGAGAATTGAGAAAGACCACATGGCGGATAACATTAACCAAGTTGCCATTCAAGAGCGAAGACTGAGGGCTTATAGAACCCCCAACGCTAACGCTCGTCAGTCTTCCATTGTACGGCCACGAGTAGAGGCCAACAATTTTGAGATAAAGACGTCACTAGTCCAGATGGTCTAACAATTGTAATTTAGTGGGTCAACAACTGAAGACCTAAATCAACATTTGGATGAATTCCTCTGTGACACAATCAAGATAAATGGGGTTTTAAATGATGATATTTGGATCAAACTTTTCCCCTTTTCTCTTCGGGGGAAGGCAAAGAAGTGGATTCACTCGGAAGCCCCAAATTCACTTACTACCTGACATTTGATGGAGCAAGCTTTCTTGGACAAGTACTATCCGATTGGAAAAATAATCAAGCTCCGTCAAGACATTATTACCTTCTCCCAAAAGGAAGATAAATCACTTTATGAAGCATGGGAGAGACACAATGATCTCATTCGTCTATGTCCACATCATGCGTAACACCCTCTTCCCCTTTGGAAGGAGGAGGACGTCACAACTTTATGAATTCAAAATCAATCAAATTAATGCGTAATATGAAATAAATTTAACCTAAGTTATAAAATCAGTAATTATTAAAACCATAATATTTGACGTGAAATACTCTTTTACTTGCGGATAACAGATCAAACAAGTAGGTAGATCATAAAGCATCATTGATAAATATGTATAATTATATATATATATATATATATACTGCATATGCATAAATATTCATATCAGCTAGTTCGTATAGATCATATACAAATCTGTACTCCCAAAATACTTACAAAAAGAATGGCACTCTAAATACATACATGCGCTAAAAAATGTACAAATAATCAGGAAAGACTGACTAGCAAAAAGACACGACTAGCCCAAGTCCTACATACCTAAACCATAGGGTCCTCAGAAGGATCCTCTTCCGATTCCTCAGAAGAAATGACCAAAGTAGGAGGTACACCCTGATGGATAGGCATCCACTTAGAGGACACAACACTGTCCTTATGAGGAGTATAGTGGAAGTTACTCCACCATTCTCGGATAGATATGTTAAACACTAACTGAATCGATACAGAGAAAGACAAAACAGCGGCCTTACGAAGGTCCTTACGAAAAGTCAATGTCAGCTCCCCAGTATAGGTAACCCTCTCATTAGCTAAGTTGACTGACTATGCATCTGCTCTATCATGGAAGTACAAACGAACATAACAAAAAATATACAGCCTTGACGTCATCTCAACACAGTAGCTATCACCAATTAAAGATGGGGTAATTCCTCTTTAATTCCTTCTTGGTCTTTGATTTATCAGAACATACAAAAAAATAACACAACACAACTAAGAGGTGAGAAATTCAACATCATTACCAACAGGCAGTGTAGAGATAGTAAGGACAGAAATACCATCCAATACAGAAATTAGCAATATTAAATATCAACAGTAGGGTAACATTAATAATCTAACAGTTTAATAAATCATTTAACACTAAATAGTCAAACATATATATATAAATGTCATGAGGGTATGTAGACTCATCATGCATGTACACAATGTACTAAATTCCTACTCCATGGAGCTAGACAAATATTTCACAAAGAATGATCGGAAGATGTGTCTATATCTCGTTAGCCATAAATCAAGTGCTTTAAATAAAATCAATGTTTGCGCAACAAGGCTTTATACAAGACATTCTATACTAGATCTTGATTGGCATTAGTGTCTCAGTCGGAATCATTGGTGTGTTTGCATTGGTCTGGTCCACAGCCCAGGGGAGGTACCAGCTGGCCATTGTGGACACCCTACACCCCGATGTCCCTAAGGTCAATAAAGACCTACACTAGGCCCATCGCACCCGCACGAAGGTGTAATTCAACTCCTAGGCTCATACAACCATAACAACAGACCACATGACTTTACAAGGTATGATGAATGCCTCAATGCACACATACATACATAATATCATCAATGTCATGCAATCCATGATCATACACCATCATAATTCATAGCAATTATCAATAATTCAAGATTCCATTTACAGGCACGATAATAGCATTATAATTTAATCTCAACCACATAGTTTCCATTATCATTTCGATTCTTGTTTCTCTATTCCAATTCACATTTCTCTTCATCATTAATAAAATTTATTTATTTAAAATCTTATGAGTCTCAAAGCCTCACTTACACTCATTCTCCTTTCAAGACCAAAGTCCATCATAGTTTTATGTTAATGTTCTACTTCTTTTATTTTTCCATCTTATGAATTCCCAATTTAGTATTTAGTCACTTAGTTATTCAAGCTTCACTTTGATTACAAATTTTCCTCTTGATTACCCTAAATGTCCAAAAACCCTAATATTCCTAAGTTCCAAAAATTCCTCTTCTTACTTACTTATTTCAATTCTTTAATTAACTCATTTTTAACCTAATTTTTTCTAAATTCCAAGCTACTTTAAGATTTGTCCAATACTTCCATTTTTACTCCTTCTTGGCCGTGAACCCTAGGTTCATGGAATTTAATATTCACCTTCTTAATCCATTTGTTTTAAGTCCTCAATCAATTCATTTTCCACTTAAACCTATAAGTTCCAAATCATTACCAATTTAGTCATAAGTTTTCCTAATTTTTTTCCTCTTGGTCGTGACCTCACCTAAGGTCTCAAGTCCACATTTTTCTTCATTTCATCCATTAACTCATCAAGTTCCATTTTAGGGTAATAATTTCATTTTGGTTCTCATTTTAAGGTCATGAGGTCGTGAGCCACACATTAAGAAACAAGGTGTTCTTGGTCTTCTAAACATGATTTCAAGTATACAACACGTCACAAATTATCAATAACACATAATGTCACAATCTCACACAACAACTCCATACAATCACATAGTAACAAAGTATTGAAAACAAACAATCAAGTGGAGAGATCACCACATGGATCCTCCACCATCAACACCAAAATTCGTCCCCTACTTCCATGAGTGGTTGAGGAGGATGTTCTCCCTCTTACCAAAGAAAATGACAAGAAAAATGTTTCCTTGATGGTCCTTGAAGATTTCGTCCAAGCCTCTAACAAAACCTTAAGAATTTCAACTCACAAAATCAACATTCTAAGCTTGAAAAAGAGTGAATCAATGGTTATAAAGAGGACCATGAACACGAAAATGAGGAGAAGGAATGAAAAATCAAAACTTTATCTCAAAAGCTTCAAGTTTGGAGTTTGAAGAAAATGGTGAAGATGGAAGCTTTAGGAAATAATTTCAACTAAAAAGGTGTTTAGAATATGATGGAGATTAAGAAAATGTGATTAGATGAAATTTTTGGAATCATGGAGGTGGAAATAGTGGAGTGGCCGTGAGGTAGGAGGAGAAGAAGAAGAGAGAAAATGGAAGAAGAGAAAGGTAGAGAGAGAAAGTGATAGGAAATTTGAATGAAAAGGTGAAGTGTGACTTAAGTGAGATGAAAACTTTTTGGCTCCCCCCTTCCCTCTCATTGTCGTAGAGTTACCCAAGGGAGAGAGAATATTGACTTCTCCAACAAGCCATTAGGAAGTTGCTAGGAAGCTTCCTCTAAACTTCTTCAACAAGCCAAGTTTTAGCTTTTTGAAAAGTCAAAGGTGATGTCATGGTGATGATGTCATTATTGTGATGTCATTAAAGTGTTCTCTAAAAGATGACTAATACTGTACTAAGTTTATTATTAGTGGACAAAAGTTACAGTTAACAAAACTAGTATATATTGTCTAACAGATAATAAAACGTATTGCGATTTTATTTATTAGATAAAATTTTGAAAAACGTAAACCTCATAAACTGTGTCCGGCCTCGGGTTTAGTAAGATTCCCAGTTGACGTTTCTAAAGTTCAAGGTTTTCCGGCCTAGGGAAAATATTTCATTTTCCCGGCTCCGCTCAGCACGCACGTAAATAGAGGAAAATATTAAAATAATCAAATAATTCAAATAATTCTAAAAAAATTATTAAAAATCACAAATATTATAAAATAAATATTTATCATAAAATAAATAATTTTTAGGGTGTTGCATCATGACCTACAAGATTTTGTTGTTATACAAACATTCTATGCTAGGTTGACTTTCTCTACAAAGGCAACTCTTGCTGCAGCAGCTGACGGTGCTTTGATGGCAAAGACTCCAACAAACGCAAGGGGCTTTGATCAATGAAGTCACTTCGAATATTTATTTGTGGCCAAGTGAGAGATAAACTTCAAAGAAGCAAGCCAAAATGATAAAGCTTGATGTCATTACTATGCTAAATGCCAAGTTTGATGCTTTAACCAAGTCACTTGAGAAGCTGAATGTCAATGTTGTCACTACCCTAAACATAGCTTATAAAACATATGGAGGAGGACATTTGACTTCAGAATGCAATTCAGTGGAGACGTATTCTCAAGACCTGTCTTTGGAGCAAGTGAGTTACATGCAAAATGACAACTTCAAGGCTCAAGGTAATCCCTTCTCCAATAGATATAACCCCAGATGGAGAAATCATCCTAATTTTTCATATGGTAATCAACAAAACCAAAGGGTTCCATCCAAAAATAGACCTCCACTCGGATTCCAACAACCTCAACAATCTTCTCAAGGTGCGAAGTCCAATTTAGAAGCTCTTATGGAGAATTTCATAGTTACACAAACGGAACAAAATCAAGCCATTCAAGCACAAGTTCAACAACATGAGAAGTGCATCAAGCAACTCAGTACACGCCTAGATCAAATGGCCACTCACTCCGAGATGCTTGAAACTCAAATAGCCCAACAAGCAAGCTTGTTCAATATGGTTCAAGTACAAATCCAAAGTCAACAAGAAACTAACCCAAGGGAGCAAGTTCAAGCAATTTCATTGACAAGTGGTAAGTAACTTGAAGGCCCCATAAGAGAAAAAAAGCTTGAAGTTAAGGACATTCATGAGAAGGAAGAGAAGCAAGAGAAAAGCGAGGACAAGGAAGGAGACGAAGGAAGCACTAAAAGGTATATTCCTCCGAAAGCATATGTTCCCCTTTTGCATTCCTTCAAAGATATCAAAAGGCAAATCTTGATCATCAATTTAGAAGATTTTTGGAGGTGCTTAAGAAGCTTTACATTAATGTTCCTTTTACAGAAGCTCTCTCCCAAAAGCCCTTTTATACTAAGTTCTTGAAAGAGATTATCTCCAATAAGAGGAAGTTTGAAAACTATGAAACAATTGCTTTGACGGAGGAATGTAGTGCAATCATTCAAAACAAGCTTCCTCTTAAGCTTAATGTTGGGAATCGTGGATACATCAGGCAATGGAAAACATAATTCCTACTAAGGATCTATGCGAAAAAGCCCTAATCTGAGTTTTAAAATTGTTTACCTCTTGAAGCGTGATCAAAACAAGTGGCGTGAATCACCAACACCATAACAGCGACAATGTCTCTGTAGTATCCACACGAACTGACTCACAAATGTCCAATGTCCGCAAATAGGAGTCACACCTCTCTCACATAGTGCTAGTTATGAAGAGAAGAGAAGAAACTTTCACTTTCTTATTCACTGCTGTTTCTATCAAGTGCGGCCAAGGTTTGTGATGCATGCCTTGACAGTCCCTTAGTAGTGCTATTTATAATAGATGACTGCTTTAAGTGAGTGAAAGTAGTAGCAAGGTAAGTTGTGCAACCATAGACTCATCTGTTATGAGTCCGGCACACATTTGAATCTGAGTCTAACTTGGATCCTTATTGTGGTGTCCCAGGGTTGAAGAGGGCGGGGAGTGGACGCCGGTGCATGAGAAGCACGTACAAGGAGCGACTCCTGGCATGCTTCTAGGCGAAGGGTCCCATGAATGAACTGAATACGCACCAGAATGAGAGGGATTCAAAGACTGTGCAGGTATGGGACTACATAGTTGAGGATGGCTTAAAGGAATTGATTAGGCGTAGCCATATCAACAAGTTGTAACTTCTTTTCGGGAGTCTAGAACATAAGAACTCCATTGTTAAGCGTGCTTGACCTGGAGCAATTGTGGGATGGGTGACCTCTTGGGAAGTTTCCTAGGATGCGTGTAAGTGAGGACAAAGCACGCTGAAAAGACCCGTGTTAGTTTGTGGAGACACTTGTCAATCCTGTAGGCAGTCCCGGGATGTTACAGATGGTATCAGAGACGGGACCTCTCCCAGTACGGTGTGGTTTGGGGACGAACCAGGCGGAAGCTGGTGGGCATGTGGTGTCCTGGGGTTGATGAGGGCGGGGAGTGGATGCCGGTGCATGAGAAGCACGTACAAGGAGCGGCTCCTGAAATGCTACTAGGCGAAGGGTCCCATGAATGAACTGAATACGTACCGGAATGAGAGGGATTCAAAGACTATGCAGGTATGGGACTGCATAGTTGAGGATGACTTAAAGGAATTGATTAGGCGTAGCCATATCAACAAGTTGCAACTTCTTTTCGGGAGCCTAGAACATAAGAACTTCATTGTTAAGCGTGCTTGACCTGGAACAATTGTGGGATGAGTGACCTCCTGGGAAGTTTCCTAGGATGCATGTGAGTGAGGACAAAGCAAGTTGAAAAGACCCGTGTTGGTTTGTGAAGACACTTATCAATCCTGCAGGCAGCCCGGGATGTTACACTTATTGCTCCAATTTAGTCTACTCTAAGTGTGTGACCTTGCAGGTTCTCATGACGTTGGCAGTAGTATTAAAATCCCATTTTAATATTACAAACAGTGAGCGGTATCTAGTAACACATTGTTGCTACCCAAGTAATGAGAATGTCAGTGATTTGGCATAACCTTTTCATGATCAATGTTACTGTGTAGTTTAGTCCTTTTGTCTAGATATCTAGATTGAACACAAGGCATGGAATGCATCACCCTTCTATAGTTCAATCTTTCGTTTCCTAATACCTGAGTAGACTTAATAACAATAAATGAGATCGATATCTCATATCGACTCATTTGAGCATGGTCATGCATTTCGCAGTCTCACTCAATTAGGGGGACCCGAAGATATCGCTCATGTTATGTAGGAGGGACAAATCCCATCTAGGTCACTCACATCCCTCCGCATGATTCGCGGTATGTCTAATAACTGACTTTATAATCACCTTATTATAGATGATGTTTGACGACATTAAAACACACAACTCCTCATGTAGGAATTGTAGTTATTTCAGGTCAAATGACCACATACACCATTGTCACTATGAGAACGCTTATGATACTCATGTAACAATCTATGTAGCGTTCTCATGGTGGGTCTGTCCAATACATTATTACTCTAATATGTACCCATATGAAGACTTGATATCTTATATCCATGACCTGTGAGACGTGGCAATCAGTCTATGCACATACTAGTCTCAATGCATTATTGTTGTCCTAATTAACAATTATACTTGACTAGGGACATTTAAGAATAGTGTTTTATCCACTAGGATCTCACGATCAAGTTATCCACTTGATGTCTTACGGCATCAAGCTTACTATTCTAAGGACTTTATTATGTTTATAAAAAAGAACAGAATAAATGAAATGCCTCATATATTAAAAAATAGCATAATACAATGTATTTAAATACAAACAAAATGTATCGGCCTCTAGGGCATACACCAATAATCTCCCAGTTACACTAGAGCTAATCAGGCATATGTCTAATGCCTAAATACCTAGTGTGACCCTTATGCTTCTACTATGCAAGAGGCTTTGTCAGTGGATTAGCAATGTTATCATCTGTTGGTACTCTGCATATCTTCACAATAGAGGTCTAGGTATATGTTTGGATCATCGGTGAGATCTAGGTTCCTTAGCTTTTACAATGGCTCTATTATTATCATAATTTCTAGAAGCCTGCTTCAATCCATAATAGATCGTTGCAACTTGCACACCTTTCCAGCATCCTCTGGAGTGGCAAAACCCTCGGGTTGTGTCATGTACACATCCTCGAGATGATTTCCATTAAGGAAAGCAATTTTTACATCCATTTGCTAGATTTCATAATCATGGTATACTGCAATAGCAAGCAAGATCCGAACAGATTTAAGCATCGTAACTAGAAAAAAGTCTCATAATAGTCTATACCATGAATTTACTTGAAACTTTTAGCCAGCAATCGTGCCTTAAAGGTATACACATTTCCATCCATGTCGGTTTTCTTCTTGAAAACCCACTTGCACCCAGTGGGTTTTACCCCTTCAGGTCGGTCAATCATAGTCTATACCTGGTTGGCATACATGGATTCTATTTCAGATCTCATAGCCTCAAGCCATTTCTCATATTCTGGGCCAACAATGGCTTCTTGGTAAGTCATAGGCTCATCTTGATCTATAAGCAATACGTCACCTTGTTGGGTCATGAGAAATTCATATCTCTCTGGTTGATGACGTATCCTGTTAGACCTACGCAAGTCTTGTGCTACTAGAGCAGGCTGTTGTTCCACAACACTTTGTGGATGCTGCTCTATTTCCACCATCGGTTTGTTGCTACTCTGTGAACCTTGAACTTCTTTAAGTTTTACTTTTCTCCCATTGATTCCTTTGGAGATAAAATCCTTTTCTAGGAATACAATAGTCCGTGCGACAAACACTTTGCCCTTAGTATGATTATAGTAATAGTATCCCTTGGTTTCCTTGGGATACCCCACAAAGAAGCATTTATCTGATTTGGGCCCAAGCTTATCAGAAACTTGATGTTTGACATAAGCTTCGCAACCCCAAATCTTCATGAAAGACATACTAGGCCGTCTCCCAGTCCATATCTCATATGATGTCTTTTGAACCTTTTTAGATGGAACATGGTTAAGTGTAAAAGCTGCTATTAACAGAGCATGTCCCTAGAAGAAGCCTGGAAGGTCTGCATGACTCATCATGGATCAGACCATATCCAATAAGGTTCGGTTCCACCTTTCAGAGACACCATTCCATTATGGTGTTCTTAGAGGCGTGAGTTGAGATATTATCCCACACTCTTTCAGATGATCATCAAACTGTTGACTCAAGTATTCACCACCTCGATCTGATTGAAGGACTTTAATACTCTTGCCAAGTTAGTTTTGTAATTCATTCTTGATCTCCTTGAACTTTTCAAAGGATTTTGATTTGTGCTTCATAAGGTATACAAATCCATACCCACTGAAATCATCAGTAAATATAATGAAGTACTGAAAACCGCCTCTAGCTAGTGTGATTAAGGGTCCACATACATCACTATGTATAAAGCCGAAAAGATCACTAGCCCTTTCACCTTGTCCAGTAAATGGGGCCTTTGTCATCTTCCCCAATAAACAAGATTCATATATCTCATATGATTCGAAATCAAATGAGTCCAAAAATCCATCTTTATAGAGTTTGGAGATATGTTTCTCATTTATGTGGCCCAAACGACAATGCTAGAGATGAGTTGGGGTCATATCGTTTGATTTAAACCTCTTTGTATTTATGTTATAGACGGACATTTCGAGATCAAGGACATAAAGTCCATTACTCAATTGTGCACTACCATAAAAAATATCATTCAAATAAATGGAACAACATTTGTCCTCTATAATAAAAGTAAAGCCTTTCTTGTCCAAACAAGAAACAAAAATGATATTCCTGCTTATGGCAGGCACAAAATAGCAGTTCTCTAACTCTATTACAAGCCCAGTGGGCAAAGATAAAAGATAAGTCCCTATGACTAATGTAGTAACCTTTGCTCTATTTCCAACTAGTAGGTCAACTTTGCCCTTAGTCAACGGTCTACTGTTCTTCAGATCCTGCACATTTATACAAATGTGAGATCCACATCCAGTATATAATACCTATGATGCAGAAGTATATAAATTGACTTCTATAACAAAAATACATGAAGTGGAAGTCTCACTTCCTTTCTTCTTCTTGAGCTTCTCCAGGTACTTCACACAGTTCCTCTTCCAATGTCCGGTCTGACAACAATGGAAGCACGTACCTTCCTTAGCCACTCCACCCATTGGTTTCAAGCCAGAAGTGCTGGGCTTGGTCTTATCCTTGCCCTTGCCCTTCCACTTGTCCTTGGGCTTTTTCTGCTATTTTTTGCCCTTATTCTTTTGGACCATCATTATGGCCTTTCCTTTGCCTTTGTTTATGTTTTGCTCAGCAGTTCTCAATATGCTCAGCAGCTCTAGTAGTGATTTCTCAATTTCATTCATGTTGTAGTTCATGACAAATTGACTAAAACTTTTTGGCAACTATTGCAGGACTAAGTCAGTGGCTAACTCTTGGCCTAAAGGAAAACCAAGTCTTTCTAGGTTTTCAATGTACCCAATCATCTTGAGTACATAAGCATCAATAGGGCTTCCTTCTACCAGCTTGCACTGAAACAATGCTTTAAAGACCTCGTATCTCTCATATCTAGCCTACTCTTGATAGAGCTTTTTGAGGTGTACGATCATATCGTAGGCATCCATGTTCTCGTGTTGCTTTTGGAGCTCAGAGTTCATGGTGTCTAGCATTAGACATCCGATGTCCAAGGCGTCATCTTAATGCTTCTTATAAGCATCTCTTTCAGCTTTATGGGCATTGGTAGCAGGTGGCTCAAGAACAGGCTGTTCTAGAACATACAACTTTTTGTCTTGCTTGAAGACAATCCTCAAGTTCCTATACCAGTCTAGGAAATTTGTCCAGGACAACTTGTCCTTCTCAAGGACTGATCGCAATGATAAGTTACTTGAAGTATTTATTGCCATGGTAATCTATCAACAGAGATATATAAAATATAAGTATCATGTCATAAACATATTTAATAAGGTTTTTAATTAAATATGCCTCCCACTATTTTATTCAAATCAATGACCGTTAACATTGACTCATAAAATCCCATCGTAAAATTTCCTAGTGGGACAAGATTCATATTTCACCTAGCTTTAAGTCAGCTTTGCCTGATCACCCAAAATTCGATTATTTAGGTAGGAAACTCTTTCCAATTGCATCACATGCAACTCTTGGATAGTTAGGTGAATAACACTTATTCTAATCCATCCAATGGACTAAAGCCCAACTCTATGCCTCTAAGCCTTCAATCCTATTGAAATGGACTAAATGGACTAATTAAGTCAGACCTAATGGTTGGCAGATAGATATTACCCTTATCCCATCGCGTCTTACTAATATAGATAAAGGCATCCTGTTTTGGCAGACCTACACTTAATCGATACTAGTCTTGATGAGTGTCATGCATTGGAAGGCGTCACATAATGACTTAATGTTTGCTTTTGAGGGAATTTTTATTATTATTAGATCTCACTATTTATTAAGTTGTTTATCATACTGTAAACATCATCCACGCATCTCATACATATAAAGCATATAATAAATGTGACATGGTTATGACCCCTAAGAGAGAACCATTAACTAAAACGAGGGGGGCGAACCAGAAGCATCTCCCACCAACGTCCTTATTTGATGCTACCTTCATACCTCTACATCAAGATTACATTATATAGAAACTTCTTTTACATTTGAGGGGAGTTAGGTGAGAAAAGAATGTACAATCAGAATGTAGAGAGAAAAACACGACATGTAGGTCGTATTTTAAAATAACCAAAATACCATAAAAGGAGGACTAAGGCCATAACCATGCACCATGCACCACAAAGTACACATAAACACAAAGTAATAACACATTATTATTTTGTGAGTTATAAAAATGGATTTGAATATCGCACCTCAAAAAAGATGCTCTACACAGAGGTAGCACGGGGGTCCTGCTGCTTGGTCAGCAGGCAAGGGTCAAGGGGAGGCCACCCCCGAAAATTTGGATCGTAAACAATAGTTGAATCTCTTGAACCTCCCTTGACGACTAGGGTATCAACACTTGAACCCTAAAACCTGAAAACACATGAACACTTCATGCGCTGCGGCGAACCCTTATGCTGCTATTCAACATTTGACATCAACACTTGATGTCGTTGTCGTAAAACAGGAACAAGGTTTCCATAACCCCTGCACCGCACTATTTGATTTCATAACCCTTGCTGCAGCAAACCAATAACAAGGTTTCCTAAACCTTTGTGTCGCGCATCAAGAACAAAGATTCCATAACCCTTTCTGTCGCCAACCAAAAACAAGGATTCCATAACCCTTGCTCTGCGCCACTGTGCATAACGTTGTACGTATCACATACACACCAGAAAGCTTTTCAAAAACATACATCTCAATACAAAATGATTTTCATAGAACATATGAACAACTTCATGGTTTTTGAAAACAATATCACAGTTGTGCATACAACACATAAAACAGAATATGTTTTCGCAAAGGGTTTCATTCGTTTTCTGAAATAACATATTAAAGATCATATCTTTTACCAAAAACAAAACATTAATCATGTTATCTCATACAAAACAAAAATAGAAAAATCAAATCATGGTTTGGCAAGTGGCTCTGATTCCACTGTTGGGCATCGCAGATACATCGTGCATTAGAAAATAGAATTCCCACCAAGGATCCATGCGAAAAAGCCATAATCCGAGTTTTAAAATTGTTTACCTCTTGAAACATGATCAAAACAAGTGGCGTGAATCACCAACATCGTAACAACGATGATGTCTCTGCGGTATCCACACGAATAGACTCACGAATGTCTAATGTTCACAAATAGGAGTCACGTCTTTCTCACACAGTACTAGCTGCGAAAAGAAGAGAAGAAACCTGTCACTCTCTCACTCACTATTTCTATCAAGTACGGCCAGGGTTTGTGATGTATGCCTTGACAGCCCCTTAGTAGTGTTATTTATAATAGCTGACTGCTTTAAATGAGTGAAAGTAGCAGCAAGGTAAGTTATACAACCCTAGACTCATCTGTTATGAGTCTGACCCACAATTGAATCTGAGTCCAACTTAGATTCTTATTGCTCCAATTTAGTCTGCTCTAAGTGTGTGACCCTGTAGGTTCTTATGACATTAGCAGTACTATTAAAATCTCATTTTAATATTACAAATAGTGAGTAGTATCTAGCAATACATCACTACTACCCAAGTAATGAGAATGTTAGTGATTTGACATAACCTTTCCGTGATCAATGTTACCGTATAGTTTAGTCCCTTTGTCCAAATACCTTGATTGAACAAAAGGCATGGAATGCGTCACCCTTGTATAGTTCAATCCTTCGTTTCCTAATACCTGAGTAGAATTAAAAATAACAAATGAGATCAATATCTCATATCAACTCATTTGAGCATGGCCATACATTTCGCAGTCTCACTTAATCAAGGGGCCCGAAGATATCGCTCCTATTATGTAAGAGAGATAAATCCCATCTAAGTCACTCACATCCCTCTACATGATTTGCAGTATATCCAATAACTGAATTTATAATCACCTTGTTACAGAGGACGTTTGACGGCATTAAAACACACAACTCCTCTAGTAGGAATCATAGTGATTTCAGGTCAAAGGACCTCATACACCATTGTAAATATGAGAATCACTTATGACACTCACGTAATGATCCATGTAACGTTCTCATGGCAGGTCTTTCCAGTACATTATTACTCTAATATGTACCCATGTGAAGACTTGATATCTCATATTCATGACCTGTGAGATGTGGCCATCAGTCTACGTATATACTAGTCTCAATGCATTATTATTGTCCTAATTAACAATATTACTTGACCAGAGACATTTAAGAATAATATTTTATCTAATAGGATCTCACGATCAAGTCATCCACTTGATGTCCTACGGCATCAAACTTACTATTCTAAGGACTTTATTATGTTTATAAAAAAGAACACAATAAATGAAATGACTCGTATATTAAAAAATAGCATAATATAATGTATGTAAATACAGACAAAATGTATCAGCCTCTGGGGCATGCACTAACACTTACCCTGTGTTTGGATGTTTTTTCATTTATGGAATGGAACGGAATAGGTGGGGATGGATCGGAAAGGAAAGGGAATGAATGGAACATAATTCCCCCCTTCTTTGTTTGGAAGATTCATTAATGGGACGGAACGAAACATGTGTTCCTCCCATTCCACCTCAATTTTGGGGGGAACAAAAATTAGGCATTTGAGGGGAAGAGGGGGGGAATGATTCTCCATGTGTTCCGTTCTATTTCTATACTTTTTAAAACTCTCAAACACAGAAAAATATTTCTATTCCCCCTATTTCCTTTCTTTTCCCCCATTACCTGTCATCCAAACATAGTGTTAAGGATCTAGATAGCTTTTCAATTTTGTGCTCCATTGGAAACATGCATATTAATAAGGCTTTGTGTGATCTTAGGGCAAGTGTGAGTTTGATGCCCCTTTCTCTTTGCAAGAAACTTGATATTGGGGAGTTCAAACTAACCACCATCTCTCTTTAATTGGCAGATAGGTCAATAAAGCATCATATTGGCATATTAGATAATGTACCATTGAAGGTGGCAAAGTTCTACATATCGGTCGACTTTGTTGTGCTTGAGATAGAAGTAGATACACAAATCCCCATTATTTTAGGGAGGCTATTTTTAGCCACTACTAGAGCCATGTTTGATATGAAGCAGGGGAAAATAACCCTCAAGGTAGGTGAAGAAGTTGTTGAGTTTAATTTGTTTCAAGTTTCAAAGCAACCAACTATTGTTGATTCTTGTTTGAGGGTTGATATGGAAGAAAAATTGATTAGAAATGTGCACACTAAAAGTCATCCACAAGACCCTTTAGAAAAGTATTTGGTACACAATGTTGACACAAACGATGAAGATGAGGAGGTGACGACCTATGCTCAAATTTTGGACGCATGCCTAACTGTTTTCCATTCTCAAAACAGTAAGCTCAAAGAGTTCAAGGTCCTGTCAACCGAAGATCCTTCACTTAAAGACAAGGAGGTCCTAAAGGTAGAGCTTAAACTTCTTCCACCCATGCTAAGGTACGTATTTCTTAGTCTTAATTCTACATATCCTGTCATTATAAATACAAATCTTAGTGATAATGAAGTTGATAAATTGTTGAATCAACTTAGGGTGCATAGAAGGGTCATAGGGTATACCATTGATGATATCAAAGGAATTAGTCTTTCTATTTGCATGCATCAAATTTTAATGGAAGATGGTTGTAAACCCTCTGTAGAGCGTCAAAGAAGACTTAACCCAAATATGCAAGAAGTTGTTAAAAAAAAGGTTTTCAAACTCTTAGATGCTGAGATTATTTACCTGATCTCGGATAGTCAATGGGTGAGTCCTGTGCATGTTGTTCCTAAAAAGGGTGGTATGATAGTGATTAAGAATGAAAAGAATGAGTTAATTCCAACTAAGACAGTCACGAGTTGGAGGATGTGTATTGATTATAGGAAGCTGAATAGTGCAACCCATAAAGACCACTTCCCTCTTCCCTTTATGGATCAAATGCTTGAAAGGTTAGTTAAACACTTTTTTTTTTTGCTATTTGGATGGATATTTTGGTTTCTTTCAAATCCCTATCCACCCTAATGATCAAGATAAAACTACTTTTACTTGTCCCTATAGTACTTATGCTTATAGACGTATGCCTTTTGGACTTTGTAATGCACCTGCTACTTTTCAACGATGCATGATGACTATTTTTTTTTTATTTTATTGAAAATATTGTGGAAGTATTCATGGATGATTTCTCTGTTTATGGCACTACTTTTGATAATTGTTTGACTAACTTGTCTTAAGTTTTGTAAAGATGTGAGGAAGCTAACTTTGTTTTGAATTGGGAGAAAAGCCATTTTATGGTGCATGAAGGCATTGTCTTAGGACACTTGGTGTCAAGAGGGGCATAGAGGTGGAAAAATCAAAGATCGAGGTGACTGAGAGGTTACTACCACCAAATTCAGTCAAGGCTATCCAGAGCTTTTTGGGTCATGCCAGGTTCTACTGGCAATTCATAAATGATTTTTCTAAACTTACAAAGCCTTTGTCTAATATGCTTAATAAAGATGTGCCTTTTGTATTTGACTAATCTTGCATGGATTCTTTTTGTAGGTTGAAGGAAACACTAATCTTTGTTCCTATTATGCAATCACTAGATTGAGAATTGTCGTTTGAGTTGATGTGTGACTTAAGTGATTATGCAATTGGAGCTGTGTTGGGGCAAAGAAAGGATAATAAACTCCATGCGATCTATTATGCTAGCAAGACCTTAGATGATGAACAATTGAATTATGCTACAACTGAGAAGGAGCTCTTGGCAGTAGTGTTTGCCTTTGATAAGTTCCGGTCTTATCTAGTTGGCTCGAAAGTGATAGTCTACACTGACCATGCTGCTCTCAAATATCTTTTGAGCAAGAAAGATATGAAGCCTAGGTTGATCTGATGGGTTTTGTTGCTGTAAGAATTCGACTAAGAGATTTGGGACAAGAAAAGAGCTACGAATTTCGTTACTAATCATCTCTCATGAATTCCACAAGAAAAGGAAGCTAAGGATATTGAGCCTCCTATTGATGACAGTTTTCCAGATGAGCAACTCTTTTCCATGATGGAGACACCATGGTATGCTGACTTTGTCAATTACTTGGTTTATGGGATAACATTGTAACATCCTACCCAACTTGATAGTCCTAATTAGAGTTATAGTAGTTCAATCAAATTAGTGAATGTTGCCTGATAGTTATGGCAAGGATTTGGGTTGATTTGAGCGTAAATCTATAACACCTATGAAGGTTGGAAAAAAAATTCATTAAAGCAATATAGAAATACCCTTAATAGATATAAAGTTATAGGATTTCCTCTTATATTTATTTGTTACTATTGCCTTTGCTCTTTTATTTTTTTTATATATAATTAACTACCTTTACCAATAATTTTTTTTTTAATTTTCCCCCTCTCTTTCATTCACTCATATGTTCGTTCTCTCTCCACTAGTACACTCTCTCCGTTCTCTAGCTCATATGTCTCTCTCTCCTGTTCGCTCTGCTCGGCCGTCTATGGTTCTGCTCTGCCATCCGCTGTCTTGTTTGGTCGTTTGCTATTCTTATTTGGCTATACACGTTTTCCTTCTCCCTCGTTCGCAGGTTGCTCTCTCACTGTCACTCGGATCCAATTTGTTCTGACTGTCATCTTGTTTTCTGTTTCTTTGATTTTTCACTCACACTTTCTCTTTCTTTTGGTGTGGGCTATAAAACAAAGGGTTAGGGCAAGTAAAAATGAAATAAAAGGGAAAAGAGGAGCAGGAAAAGCTTGAAGAATCAAAGGGGAACAAGGAGAACCAAGAGGTAGGGGGATTTTTCTTATTTTTCCTTTTCATTTTCGTTTACTTTCAGATCTAAAATTTTGATGAAAATGTTAAGATTTTAGCTTCAAGATGAAAGAGTTAAGCTTTTGTGTTTGATTCATGATGTGAGAGCCTAAATTTCTCTCTTGATTCTTAATGATTTTTGAAATTAAAAATGAGTTTGAAACTCACCATAATTTGCTAATTTGATGGCATTTTTGGATAATGATATTGAAATATGATTTTCTTGCTTGATTTCATATGGATGTTCATCACGGTTATACCCTATTTTTGGGGCAGATTTGTGATGTTTATTAATTAGAATGGTGGTGTAAATTGTGATAGAAAGTATAGGCTAATGTTGCACTATTTGTAGTTGAGTTTTAAATGCTTTTGAGTTTGAATTTGAAGTTTGATTGGTGGCTGTTTGCCAAGGCAGAATGCTTCCCAAATTGAATCAGAATTTTATTTATTGTTTGTTTGAAATGTTGGCTAAATAGTGTAAAAAATGTATGGCTGAATGTTGTCCAAGGATGACTAGAAAATAATTGATTAGATTGAGGTATTTTGAGACTAAATATACGCTGTTTTGAAACAAGATATATAGGACCTTCATTTGTTGATTTTTATGATGATTTTAATGAATTAAGAGTTGGAAAATACCTGTTGGTTGTTGAATAGTATTTGCTGAAAGTTTTGATGAGTTTAACACCAAGATGTTTCCAAGAATGCTTGTTTTTGGCCTTGGGAAGCTTGAATTCGAGGCTATTGTTTTTAAGGCATAGAGGCTTTGAGTTTTATGCTATGCAATGCACGTTATCTTAGTATGACATGATATAATGGAATGCTTTATGGCTTGAGTGATGTTATATTAATGAATTTGCATCTTGATGAGATGATTTCAAGATGACATTAAATCCTATGAGATTGATTGATAATTTGAGAATAATATTCTTAGAATTGATACTTTAAGTGAGATTGAATGATGAATTTGATTTTTGATAAGATATCAATGCATTGTACTATGATTTGAGAATGAATGATTAAATGTCCATGCATTAAGTTACAATTTGAAATTGATTGATGATTTTGAATACTCATGATGAGATTGATTGGATTATGCATTATGTTGCATATTTGATGATTTCATAAACAAAGAGATTTGATAAATATGATTTGATTTTCATGGGCATCCTTTTGTGGAATTTGGTTGAGTGAGATTTTGGATATACCTTAGACTTAGGGTAAATCTCAAAAAATGGTAAGAGAGATTAAGAATATTTCTATACCATGGTAATTGAGGTTGAGGAAGACATCCCTCTTTACCTGAGCTTCCTTAGTCATCAAGTGGTAGAGAATGACTTTATTACTTAGGATAATCCTAAATCCGGGATAGTATGAAGATTTCTGTGCGTCTTCCCTATCCCAAACGACGACGAGTGTAACACCCCTTTGGAGGATGTCACACATAAAAGAAAATAAAAGAAATAGAAATAAAATCTACCCAAGTTGTAAAACATTTGTCAAATAATAACATGGGTTGTAAAATAATTCCTGATAGACAGTTTATTAAAATTAAAAGATTGCAGAAAACATAAAATAAATAGAACAACATCACTCATAATATACATATGTTCTGAGTTATAACTTATACAAATAATGTACAACTACAATTACAAATATTTAAACAGAAACAGTAAATAAAAATAGTAAAAGTGTCAATATATACATCCATACGTTGAGACGCGCCCAAAAAAAAAACATCAAACATATTTACTCCTCTGAAGGATCACTCTCGTCATGAAAATGATCATCAGGGGACAAATATCCCGGATGCCTCGACTCTCGGTGATAACGTGATCGCGCAGTCGATGCGATACTTATCTCACTAGGCTCCGTGGTCATACCACCAAAATGACGCCTAATGGATAAGGGTAACTCTAAGTGTAGAAACACTGTCGTAGTCATGATCGACTCTCCATCAAATCTATGACGTAAGGTCACGGTCATCCGTCCTGCATATGTCACCGAGTCTCTATCTCCTCTCATGTGCCACGATAGAGATCCACCATGAAACTCCAGCGTCACGAACCCCAAAAATCCGGGCACCGCCATACCAAAACTAATCAATCCAATGGATATGGATGATCAGGTGGTTCTTGATCGTAAAACTGGTCGTCGGTTTGCTGATCTTCCTCCTCCTCGGGGTACAAGACCTCAAGAGGCTGTTCCTCTTCTTCTTCCTCAAATTCTGTATCGCATAAAGTAAATATACAGGAAACATGTACAATAAAGAGGTAAGACAATCTAAAATCACCATAAACATGGCCAATAAGAAGACGACAAATATCATGTATACAGTTTATGCAAAACAAAAAGCTATAACAGTAATAATAATGGAATAAAGTAAAGCTTAGATATCATAATGTTACATAACATCACAGATATAACCCAGATAAAAATAAAACACAGATAAAACAATATCACAGATAGAATAAAATAAGAAATAGATAATCATCATAATAATTACCAGATAAAGATAAATAGAGAAAATGGAATAACATCCAAGATATAACCAGATAAAGATAAATAGAGAAAATGGAATAACCTCCAAGATATAATCATATACACTAAGACACAATCCTACTCCAAGGAGTTAAACCCAAACAGATATCAGAGAGAATGACTTGCAAAATCTATTAGTACCACGGCTGCCCAACCAACTATCACGTTGTCACACGTTGCGTCAATAGCCTACGACACTGGGAATCCACCATCCAGGCGTAGTATAGTTCACGGTCTCTCGTTGTGGCACTATAGGCAATGTACTACTAGACTTTACAAACCTCGATTAAATATAGTGCGTGTCGAGTCCATTAGTGTGCTATCGGTTTATCACGGCCCAGCGGAGCTACCAACTGTCCATATATGGGATCCCGTACACTAACGTCTCCCAAGTTTATTAGAACAATAAACCACACTACGTTTATCGCATCGACAACACGATGTGATTCGTCTCGTCAACCAAAACACCAAAAATTGGCATAAAGACGATACATAATTCCAAAAATATAAAATTACAAAAATGCCCTCAATATAATATGCCCTCAATGGCAGAAAATAGAAAGCCTGTACGGGTTCTCATTTTCCCGACAGCGAAAGCTTGCCCTCATTGGCAACAAATATATATATAAAGAAAATCTGTACGGGTTCACATTTTCCCGACAGCGAAAAAATACAGTAATGGTCAATCGCGTAGAAATTTTATCGCGTTTTCAAAATCTCGTCGTTTTTATAATCGTTTTGAAATCGCGTAAATATATTTTTCTGTTTTCAAAATCGAGTAGGATTTTTAATACGTTTTCTCAATCGCGTAATATTTTTAAATCATTTTCTTAACCGAATTCCTTAAAAATTTCTATTTAAATAAACAGAAATAATAAATAATACTTTTAAACTACGTATAATATTTTCCATACCGTATACTGTCTTTTGGATATCTTTTCTATCTTATTTGTCCATTTTTACTAAAAATTGACAGGTATTTTGTTTAGAAAATTATATTAATGTTTTCCTATTTTTACCATAAAAATTTGTTTATTAAATTTTTAAACCATATAATTAATCCTTTTGAAAACTACTAACATGCTTCAAAATACAGCATGAGCTATATGTTAGAAATTTTCAAAAGTTACTGTATTTCTCCTTACAGTAAAAATCATTAGTATTAACCTTTTTAAACTTAGTTCTAACCACTTTATTTCTTTAAAACTCATTGTAGAAAATTTACTTTAACTTGTATTGCTTCTTCTTGATTGAAAATAGCTTGGAATTAATTTTAGAAATCATGAATATCTAATTTGGCATGTTGGCCAAATTTGATAAAAACTTTACATTTGATTTCCAAATTATTTTTCACCTTCTAAATACATGTTAAATCTCTTGTATTGTCTACATTGATTAAATCATTACCTTAGAAAATAATTTTAGAATTCAAAGTATTGAAATTAGACTTGTTGGCCGAAAATATAAGGTTATGCCATTTGATTTCCAAATTCATTTTTCTTGATCCAAACAACTTGAAACCTTCTTAATTCTCCTAAGTTAATTAAATCACCTTTTAAGAAAATTAAGAGAACATTTTGGTTCTCCATTTTGTTAGTGGCCGTGAGCCATCATGGAGTGTTCTTTGGAACACACATGCATTTCCTTGACATGTTGTTCACATCCTATACATTATCATGCAATTCTATACTTTATCATACAATTCTAACACATGCAATATTATCAAAGCTTGTAGACATGCAACTTAAAGCTTGTAGACATGCAAATTATTACAAACAACAAATAGGAAAGCTATTAACAAATACACAACCACATCAAATAAGCTACTAACAAGCACAAACATGAATCCTTATGGATTCTACAATCACAAAATCAAAACTCCATCTTCTTACCACCATCCATAGGTGATAAGATTTGTCTTCCTCTTACCTTAAATGAAGACAAATGGTTTTTCTTTCACTCCTCCTAGTATTCGGTTTCCTCCACCAAGTACCTAGCAACTCAAACGAAATTCTACAAGTTACTAACCATGAAAAAGAACCTAAACCATGGATAGATCATGGCTTAGAACTTTGAAAAAGAAGAGAGAAAAGAAAAACATGAGATTTCACCTTCTAGGTAAAATTTTCAAGATTGGTTTCCAAGCTCCAAATGCAAGAATTTGCAAGAACTCTCAACTAGAGATGTTCTTAGGATGGTGTTTAGGTTTAGAAAAGTTAGTTAGATGAAAATTTGGATGGTTGGAGGGTAGGGTTCTTGTCTTGGCCAAATGGTGAAGAGAAAAGACAAGAATGGTGGCTAGGGTTTTTGGAAGAGAGAGAAGAGAGAATTTTGCATGCAAGCAAAGTGATCTTTGGTCTCCTAACTCCCTTGGCCGTAGCTCTCAAAGAGCATGCAAGGTGTGCATCTTGTTTGGCTTCATCCAAGCCCTTGGATGCATCAAAGGTTAGGATTAAAGCTTGCTTAACAAGCTTGTCTCCTATTGGTTGGCTATTGATGACTCCCCAAGCCTAGTCACACTGCTCATAAATTATCAGCTTAGTCAGCTAGCTGAGTCAGCTTGTTCTGGAAAGTTCTACTGCTAATGATGTTTAATTAAGCTACTAAGTTAACCGTATTAGCTAAACGTGGGTCCCGCAAAACATTTAGGGTCCACTGTCATTTTATTATCTTGACTAATAAAATAATATTATAATATTATAAAATTATTTTATTTGACAAGTAAAATCCTAAAAATTAAAAGATTATTTACTGTCTCATTTAGAATCGGGTTTAGTAAGATCCCCCAATTCTAAATAATAAAATAAGATTTCCCCGGCCCGAAAAAATATTATTTTCCTGCCTCGGAGCAAATCACACAAAAAGTCCATATAAAATCACAGACAGTAATATCGGACATTAAATCAAGTAGAAAACAATTAAAAACAGCAAAAACAGCAAAAACAGCACGTTCGGGACGTAATGGTCATTTTCCCATTTTTTCCCACAACGTAGCTAATCGTCCAAAAAGTTCAAATAAAATTACAGACAGTATTAATTGTCTGTATATCTTCCAGAAAAATTAAAACAGTAGCTCAAAAAAACTTTTATTTTACCGTCTCGGAACAAATTACGTAAAAAGACCAAATAAAATTTGAGCCTGTATAAACGTATTTGTATTTCACACAGAAATCGAGAAACAGTAAAATAAGGACACAACGGTCATTTACACAATAACTTGAAAAACAGCAAACAGTACATTCGAAATATTTTCTAAAAATTGGGGCGTTACAACTCTCCCCAACAAATAAAAATTTCATCCTCGAAAAATTTGTTCCTCAAAACAAATGAGGATAGTGATCCTTCATTTTATCTTCCAGCTCCCAGGTAGCTTCACCCGTCACATCATTCCATATGACTTTCACTAGTTCGATCATTTTCCCTCGAAGCTGCTTTACCTTTCTGTCCTCAATTCTGACAGGTAAAGTTTCATAAGTCAAATTCTCCTTCAGCTGCACGTCATCTGGCTGTATAACATGCGTCGGATCTGGTATATACTTTCGCAACTGTGACACATGAAATACGTCATGCAGATTTGACAGAAACGGCGGCATAGCGATCTGATACGCTACAGGACCTACACGTCGGATAATCTGATACGGTCCAATGAATTTAGGAGTAAGTTTCTTAGACTTAATAACTCTTCCGACACCAGTCGTAGGAGTAACTCTTAGAAACACATGCTCACCCTCCTCAAACTCAAGAGGTCGTCTTCGTTTATCCGCATAACTCTTTTGTCTGCTTTGCGTCGTCTTCATCTTTTCTTGTATCATCTTTACTTTTTTCGTAGTTTGTTGTATAAGATCGGGTCCAACAGTCATACTTTCCCCATCTTGATACCAACACAATGGTGTTCGACATCGTCTTCCATACAATGCCTCATAAGGTGCCATTCCTATGCTTGAGTGAAAACTATTGTTGTAGGTGAATTCTATCAGAGATAAAATTTCATCTCAACTTCCTCGTTGTTCTAAAATACAAGCACGCAACAGATCTTCCAGAGACTGTATAGTTCTTTCTGTCTGACCATCTGTCTACGGATGATACGCCGAACTCAGTCGTAACTTAGTTCCCATAGCTTCTTGTAGACTTCGCCAAAACCTTGACGTAAACCTCGGATCACGATCAGAAACTATACTAGTCGGTACACCATGTAATCTGACAATTTCACTGATGTACAACTGGGTTAATCTTTCCAACGAATATTTAATATTAATTGGTAAGAAATGAGCCGATTTCGTAAGCCTATCGACTATAACCCATATTGAATCATGACCTTTCCTTGTCTTCGGCAAACCAGTAATGAAATCCATGGATATGTTATCCCATTTCCATTCTGGAATAGATAACGGTTGTAACATTCCAGCTGGTCTTTGATGCTCCACTTTCGCCTTTTGACAGACTAGACAAGTTGACATGCACCTAATCACATCACTCTTCAATCCATGCCACCAGAATAACTTCTTCAAGTCTTGGTACATCTTTGTTATACCTGGATGCATACTTAAGAGACTAGTATGGGCATGTTTCACAATATATCTTCTCAGCTCCCGGTTACGAGGAACACAGACTCTACCCCGAAACCTCAGAATTCCATCAGTTCCTTCTTTGAACTCTATTGTCTCGCCTTGCTTTATTTGCTCCCTTATTCCTTGCAAAAATTTATCAGCATCCTGTTTTTCCCTTATGTCTTCCATCAGCTCGCTCGAGATAGTAACCATGTTAATACAGATTCTCCCCGGTTTTAACTCAACACATGACCACACATCTCTAAACTGTTCAATGAGCTCCTTTTCCTTGATCATCGAGCGAAGACAGCGATAATCTTTCTACTTAAGGCATTAGCCACAACATTCGCCTTACCAGGGTGGTACAACAGTTGAAAATCATAATCTTTCAGGAATTCTAACCATCTCCGCTGCCTCATGTTCAGCTCCTTCTGATCATACAAGTATTTTAAACTCTTGTGATCACTGAAAATGTTGAACGTTGCTCCATAGAGAAAATGTCTCCATATCTTTAGAGCAAAAACCACAGCGGCCAATTCCAAATCATGCGTTGGATAATTCCTCTCATGAACCTTCAATTGTCGAGAAGCATATGCCACAACGTTTCGATCTTGCATCAACACGCATCCTAGTCCTTGATAAGAAGCGTCGCAATACACCTCAAAAGATTTCGTCGTCGACGGTAGGATCAACACCGGTGCAGTTGTTAATCTCTTCTTCAACTCTTGAAAACTGGCTTCACGTTCTTCCGTCCATTCAAAAGCTTGATTTTTCCTCGTAAGCTGCGTAAGTGGTCCAGCAATCTTGGAAAAACCCTCGATAAATCTCCGATAATAACCAGCAAGTCCAACAAAACTTCGAACTTCTGTTACTGTCTTAGGTCTTTCCCATTGTAAAACAGTCTCCACTTTTGATGGGTCCACCGCAATACCTTCTTTAGAAATTACGTGACCAAGAAATTGAACTTCTTCCAACCAGAACTCACACTTAGACAATTTTGCATACAGCTGCTTCTCCCTCAAAATCCGAAGGACAATATTCAGATGTTCAGCATGCTCTTCCTTCGATTGAGAATAGATCAGAATGTCATCGATAAAAACGATGACAAATCTGTCTAAATAAGGACGAAAAATCCTGTTCATATAATCCATAAATATGGCAGGAGCATTCGTCACCCCGAATGGCATTACTTGATACTCATAATGTCCATAACGAGTTCGAAAAGCAGTTTTCGGCACATCTTCCCCTTTTACACGAATCTGATGATAACCAGATCTCAGATCTATCTTGGAAAATATCACAGCTCCTTTTAACTGATCCATCAAATCATCAATCCTTGGAAGCGGATATTTATTTTTGATAGTCACCTTATTCAGCTGACGATAATCCACACAAAGTCGAGACGTTCCGTCCTTCTTCTTGACTAAAAGCACTGGCGCACCCCATGGCGAAACACTAGGTCGCACAAACTCTTTCTCCAACAACTCCACCAATTGCTTCTTCAGCTCCTCCAATTCCACTGGCGACATACGATACGGTGCAATTGAGATAGGACCTGTTCCTGGTACTAAATCAATTGAGAACTCGATCTCCCTCTCAGGTGGCAAACCAGGTACGTCATCAGGAAAAACATCAGGAAACTCGTTAACAACAGGAATAGTATTCACATCTTTCTCATTCTTAACTTCTAGAGAAGACAATACCATATATCCCTGTGCTCCATCTCTTAACAAAGACTTGACCTTAACAGCAGTTAAGAATCCAGACTCCTCTTCCTTAGGAAAAACTATGGTTTTACTTGCACAGTCTATAAGAATATGGTTAGAACATAACCAGTCCATCCCTAATATTACATCTATCTCAATAAGGGGCAAGCAAATCAAGTTGACCATAAACAAACGGCCATTCACAACAATAGAACAATCCAAACAGATCTCAGATGTAATAACAGGTTTAGCAGTTGGCGTAGATACACTCAATTTAACATTCAGAGAAGACACAGGCAACTTCAATCTCTCCACACAATCATATGCAATAAAGGAGTGTGTAGCACCAGAATCATACAATACAGTCAGAAGATTACCTCCAATGTCTCCTTCTCCCTGAATAAGATCATCAGACTTAGAAATCTCAGATCCCATCATTGTATATACTCGTCCTCCTGATCTTGGTTGAGTACTTCCAGATTTTTGCTGACTAGCTTTAACATACCGAACAGCAGGTTTCTCTCTACCGTGTGGACAATCCTTCGATATGTGCCCAGGTTGCTTACAGTTGAAACAAGCTGTACCTTTAACCGTGCACTCGGGAGAGATATGACCTTTCTTCCCGCACTTAAAACACGTCGGCGTAAACGCCACTCTCTCGTCCAGCTCCACTACCACTTGTACCTCCACTAACTGATGGTCGTTGAGATTGATTTCCTGTTGGCCTGGAATACGGCTTACGCTGAAACCGATTTACATTACTACCTCCACCTCTCTGAAACCTTGCCGGCCCAAAGTTCCGATTCCTCTGATCTCTAGATGGCTCCAACTCCTCAAGTCGAGCACAAGCATCCACCAAAGCATGAAACTGAGTCATTCTTAAGGATACCACTCCTCGTTTCAGTTCCACCCTTAAACCTGATTCAAACTTCCTGCATCTCCACACATCATCTTGCCGTGTCTGAGCATAATCTGAGAATTGAGACAAATTCTCAAATTTTGTGGCATACTCATTCACCGTCATGTTCCCCTGTCGCAAACCAAGAAATTCCATTTCTTTGGCATGCCTAGCACTCATGAGGAAAATACTTATCCGAGAAAAACATTTGAAAACACTTCCCATGTGATTTCGGTCCTTCACTTGCAATACTCGGCGGGTTCCTCTCCACCAATGTTCTCGCATCACTTCTCAAAGCATGAAGACAAAGATAAGTCACCTTCTTATCGTCGTGCATCTCATCCCTTCAAAAATCCTTTCCAAGTCTTGCATCCACTGACTTGCTTTCTCCGGATCAACCTCGCCTCTAAACTGTGGTGGATTGTGGCGCCTAAATTCAGATAAATTCAGGGCATCAGCAGTAGCATCTTGTTGTTGAGCTGCTCTCAGATTTTCCTGAGTAATCACTTTAGCCATACGCTGCATAGCCTCAGCAGCCGCAATCATAGGGTCCACATCCCGATTCACATTAGCACGTCCTCTACCTCGTCCAGACATCTTCAAACAGAACCAAACAAAATTAGATACATCCTTTTAGATACTTCCGAAAGGATATAAATCACAGAGAAGCACACAGCACAAACAAAAACAGACCCAACCACAACCCCAAAAGACTCTAACTTGGGCTCTGATACCAACTAATGTAACACCCCTTTGGAGGATGTCACACATAAAGGAAAATAAAAGAAATAGAAATAAAATCTACCCAAGTTGTAAAACATTTGTCAAATAATAACATGGGTTGTAAAATAATTCCTGATAGACAGTTTATTAAAATTAAAAGATTGCGGAAAACATAAAATAAATAGAACAACATCACTCATAATATACATATGTTCTGAGTTATAACTTATACAAATAATGTACAACTACAATTACAAATATTTAAATAGAAACAGTAAATAAAAACAGTAAAAGTGTCAATATATACATCCATACGCAGACGCGCCCAAAAAAAAAACATCAAACATATTTACTCCTCTGAAGGATCACTCTCGTCATGAAAATGATCATCAGGGGACAAATATCCCGGATGCCTCGACTCTCGGCGATAACGTGATCGCGCAGTCGATACGATACTTATCTCACTAGGCTCCGTGGTCATACCACCAAAATGACGCCTAATGGATAAGGGTAACTCTAAGTGTAGAAACACTGTCGTAGTCATGATCGGCTCTCCATCAAATCTATGACGTAAGGTCACGGTCATCCGTCCTGCATATGTCACCGAGTCTCTATCTCCTCTCATGTGCCACGATAGAGATCCACCATGAAACTCCAGCGTCACGAACCCCAAAAATCCGGGCACCGCCATACCAAAACTAATCAATCCAATGGATATGGATGATCAGGTGGTTCTTGATCGTAAAACTGGTCGTCGGTTTGCTGATCTTCCTCCTCCTCGGGGTACAAGACCTCAAGAGGTTGTTCCTCTTCTTCTTCCTCAAACTCTTTATCGCATAAAGTAAATATACAGGAAACACATACAATAAAGAGGTAAGACAATCTAAAATCACCATAAACATGGCCAATAAGAAGACGACAAATATCATGTATACAGTTTATGCAAAACAAAAAGCTATAATAGTAATAATAATGGAATAAAGTAAAGCTTAGATATCATAATGTTACATAACATCACAGATATAACCCAGATAAAAATAAAACACAGATAAAACAATATCACAGATAGAATAAAATAAGAAATAGATAATCATCATAATAATTACCAGATAAAGATAAATAGAGAAAATGGAATAACATCCAAGATATAACCAGATAAAGATAAATAGAGAAAATGGAATAACCTCCAAGATATAATCATATACACTAAGACACAATCCTACTCCATGGAGTTAAACCCAAACAAATATCAGAGAGAATGACTTGCAAAATCTATTAGTACCACGGTTGCCTAACCAACTATCACGCTGTCACACGTTGCGTCAATAGCCTACGACACTGGGAATCCACCATCCAGGCGTAGTATAGTTCACGGTCTCCCGTTGTGGCACTATAGGCAATGTACTACTAGACTTTACAAACCTCGATTAAATATAGTGCGTGTCGAGTCCATTAGTGTGCTATCGGTTTACCACGGCCCAGCGGAGCTACCAACTGTCCATATATGGGATCCCGTACACTAACGTCTCCCAAGTTTATTAGAACAATAAACCACACTATGTTTATCGCATCGACAACACGATGTGATTCGTCTCGTCAACCAAAACACCAAAAATTGGCATAAAGACAATACATAATTCCAAAAATATGAAATTACAAAAATGCCCTCAATATAATATGCCCTCAATGGCAGAAAATAGAAAGCGTGTACGGGTTCTCATTTTCCCGACAGCGAAACTTGCCCTCATTGGCAACAAATATATATATAAAGAAAACCTGTACGGGTTCACATTTTCCCGACAGCGAAAAAATACAGTAACGGTCAATCGCGTAGAAATTTTATCGCGTTTTCAAAATCTCGTCGTTTTTATAATCGTTTTGAAATCGCGTAAATATATTTTTCTGTTTTCAAAATCGCGTAGGATTTTTAATACGTTTTCTCAATCGCGTAATATTTTTAAATCATTTTCTTGACCGAATTCCTTAAAAATTTCTATTTAAATAAACAGAAATAATAAATAATACTTTTAAACTACGTATAATATTTTCCATACCGTATACTGTCTTTTGGACATCTTTTCTATCTTATTTGTCCATTTTTACTAAAAATTGTCAGTATTTTGTTTAGAAAATTATATTAATGGTTTCCTAATTTTACCATAAAAATTCTGTTTATTAAATTTTTAAACCATATAATTAATCCTTTTGAAAACTACTAACATGCTTCAAAATACAGCATGAGCTATATGTTAGAAATTTTCAAAAGTTCTTTGTATTTCTCCTTACAGTAAAAATCATTAGTATTAACCTTTTTAAACTTAGTTCTAACCACTTTATTTCTTTAAAACTCATTGTAGAAAATTTACTTTAACTTGTATTGCTTCTTCTTGATTGAAAATAGCTTGGAATTAATTTTAGAAATCATGAATATCTAATTTGGCATGTTGGCCAAATTTGATAAAAACTTTACATTTGATTTCCAAATTATTTTTCACCTTCTAAATACATGTTAAATCTCTTGTATTGTCTACATTGATTAAATCATTACCTTAGAAAATAATTTTAGAATTCAAAGTATTGAAATTAGACTTGTTGGCCGAAAATATAAGGTTATGCCATTTGATTTCCAAATTCATTTTTCTTGATCCAAACAACTTGAAACCTTCTTAATTCTCCTAAGTTAATTAAATCACCTTTTAAGAAAATTAAGAGAACATTTTGGTTCTCCATTTTGTTAGTGGCCGTGAGCCATCATGGAGTGTTCTTTGGAACACACATGCATTTCCTTGACATGTTGTTCACATCCTATACATTATCATGCAATTCTATACTTTATCATACAATTCTAACACATGCAATATTATCAAAGCTTGTAGACATGCAACTTAAAGCTTGTAGACATGCAAATTATTACAAACAACAAATAGGAAAGCTATTAACAAATACACAACCACATCAAATAAGCTACTAACAAGCACAAACATGAATCCTTATGGATTCTACAATCACAAAATCAAAACTCCATCTTCTTACCACCATCCATAGGTGATAAGATTTGTCTTCCTCTTACCTTAAATGAAGACAAATGGTTTTTCTTTCACTCCTCCTAGTATTCGGTTTCCTCCACCAAGTACCTAGCAACTCAAACGAAATTCTACAAGTTACTAACCATGAAAAAGAACCTAAACCATGGATAGATCATGGCTTAGAACTTTGAAAAAGAAGAGAGAGAAAAGAAAAGCATGAGATTTCACCTTCTAGGTAAAATTTTCAAGATTGGTTTCCAAGCTCCAAATGCAAGAATTTGCAAGAACTCTCAACTAGAGATGTTCTTAGGATGGTGTTTAGGTTTAGAAAAGTTAGTTAGATGAAAATTTGGATGGTTGGAGGGTAGGGTTCTTGTCTTGGCCGAATGGTGAAGAGAAAAGACAAGAATGGTGGCTAGGGTTTTTGGAAGAGAGAGAAGAGAGAATTTTGCATGCAAGCAAAGTGATCTTTGGTCTCCTAACTCCCTTGGCCGTAGCTCTCAAAGAGCATGCAAGGTGTGCATCTTGCTTGGCTTCATCCAAGCCCTTGGATGCATCAAAGGTTAGGATTAAAGCTTGCTTAACAAGCTTGTCTCCTATTGGTTGGCTATTGATGACTCCCCAAGCCTAGTCACACTGCTCATAAATTATCAGCTTAGTCAGCTAGTGAGTCACTTTTTCTGGAAAGTTCTCTGCTAATGATGTTTAATTAAGCTACTAAGTTAACCGTATTAGCTAAACGTGAGTCCCGCAAAACATTTCCGGGTCCACTGTCATTTTATTATACTGACTAATAAAATAATATTATAATATTATAAAATTATTTTATTTGACAGTAAAATCCTAAAAATTAAAAGATTATTTACTGTCTCATTTAGAATCGGGTTTAGTAAGATCCCTCAATTCTAAATAATAAAATAAGATTTCCCCGGCCCGAAAAAATATTATTTTCCTGCCTCGGAGCAAATCACACAAAAAGTCCATATAAAATCACAGACAGTAATATCGGACATTAAATCAAGTAGAAAACAATTAAAAACAACAAAAACAGCAAAAATAGCACGTTCGAGACGTAATGGTCATTTTTCCATTTTTTCCCACAACGTAGCTAATCGTCCAAAAAGTTCAAATAAAATTACAGACAGTATTAATTGTCTGTATATCTTCTAGAAAAATTAAAACAGTAGCTCGAAAAAACTTTTATTTTACCGTCTCGGAACAAATTACGTAAAAAGACCAAATAAAATTTGAGCCTGTATAAACGTATTTGTATTTCACACAGAAATCGAGAAACAGTAAAATAAGGACACAACGGTCATTTACACAATAACTTGAAAAACAATAAACAGTACATTCGAAATATTTTCTAAAAATTGGGGCGTTACAACGAGTATGAGGATTTCTATGCGTCCTCTCTATTCTGGTAGTTGTGGTCTATCTTTATGTTTAGATTAAGGATTTCTGTGTATCCTGTTTACTAGACTGAAACTGACAGGGCCTAGTTACCCGGTGTAGTCCTGTGTGGCAAATTGATCGTCATAAATGGGTTGATGTGCATCAACCAGAAAGCAAGCTGCTACCAAGCAGATGAATGATATTATGAGCTCATAACTTTGAATATAAGATGAGACTTGATTCTTAATGATTTTGGATATGATGGATTTAAAATTTTAGATTTTTTATGATTTACTTGATGATTTTCAAGATAATAATTTTAGTGATAATTTGATGATTTGAGATTATGAGTTCGGATAACATGAGTTGTGATTGAATGATATGAGAATTTATTTATGATATGATTATGATGATTATAAATGACTTTTATAATTAAATGAACCTCTGTTTCGAGAAGAGGAAGGACCCTATTTGGCTTTAGCCACCTTCCTATAAATTACACAATAATAAGATTTTTCCATGAAACAATTGGAATTATTATGATGACATGATTTTTATAAACCGTTGAGAATTTTTTAATTCTCACCCCTTACATCTTTGATTTCCATGATAATTCCTAGAGGGACCTACAATATTAGGCAAGATGAAGCAAGACGGAGCTTATGGGTGAAGAGATATTTTAGTTAGTTTGATCAGATTTTTTATAATAGGTTGATATATGTATATTATGTTTAGCGATGTATACTTTGTATAGTAATTTCTTTCATATTGTATGTATTTTACATTTCCGCGATGGCTCATAATTTGTATATTAACAAATTGTTTTAATTAAAAATTTTGGATATTCATAGGTAATGTACCAAATTTCTAATTATTAATACATAAACCGGTTACATCATTAGTACTAGTAATTTGAGATGTTACACACATCGCCTGATTTTTCATATCACAAGAAGAAAAAGTTTCTCTCTAATGTGAGGCACTATTTTTGGGAAGAACCTTTGCTTTATAAAAGATGTGTGGATGGTCTCATTTGGCGTTGTCTTCCCTAAGATGAAGTTGGAAGCATCCTTTCCCATTGCCATTCCTCTCCATATAGAGACAATTTTTGTTCTTCTAAGACAGTGGCTAAGGTGCTTCAATATGGTTTTTATTGGCCTACTCTACTTCATGATGCTCGAACCTTTGTGCTTGCACGTGATCGATGTCAAAGAACAGGGAATATCTCGAGAAGGAATGAAATGCCCTTGAACAACATTTTAGAGGTCGAGCTTTTTGATGTTTGGGGCATTGAGTTCATGGGACGTTTCCCCGTTTCACTTGGTTACAAATTTATCTTGGTTGG
Source organism: Ormosia emarginata (assembly GCA_029884605.1). NCBI lineage: Eukaryota > Viridiplantae > Streptophyta > Magnoliopsida > Fabales > Fabaceae > Ormosia > Ormosia emarginata. The sequence goes on from JAQQTP010000074.1 coordinate 11,361,429, forward strand.
AGTGGATTATATGTCAAAGTAGGTTGAAGTTATTGCCTCTCCAACAAATGACGCAAAGGTTATGGTGAAGTTTCTTAAACAGAATATCTTTTCCAGATTTGGTACACCACGAGCCATCATCAGTGATGGTGGTTCGCACTTTTGTAATCGTCAATTTGAGGGTTTGTTTAAAAAGTGTGGGGTGACTCATCGTATTGCTACACTTATCATCCCCAAACAAATGGCCAAGTAGAGATATTTAACTGGGAAATCAAGCAAATTCTTGAAAAGACGGTAAGTAAGTCTCATAAAGATTGGTCTTTGAAGCTTGATGATGCTTTATGGGCTTACCGAACAACTTTCAAGATTCCGATTGGAACCATAACATTCCGATTAGTTTATGGTAATTCCTGTCACTTACTAGTTGAGCTTGAACACAAGGCCTTTTGGGAAATTTGGATGCTAAATTTTGATATGAAGGACGTTGGAACTCAACATCTTCTACAAATTAATGAGTTGGACGAATTACGCCTTGATGCTTATGAGAGTATATAGATTTACAAGGATAGGACCAAGCATTGACAAGACAAGCCTATCTTGCACTAATAGTTCCTAGAAGGAGAGTTGGTCCTCTTATTTAACCCGCACTTGAATCTTTTTCCTAGGAAGTTGAAATCTCAATAGTCAGGCTCTTTCCAAGTGCTTAAGGTATTTTCTCATGGAGCCGTTGAGGTTTGGAGTGAAGACAATGGAGCTTTTAAAGTAAACGGTCAACGACTGAAGCTTTACTTCATTGGAAACCTTATCGAGAAGGGAGTTACTCAACCCCTTTCTGATCCTCACCCTCCAGCTTAAATATTATGAGGGGTCAAGCTAAGGACCTGAACTTAGCACTTCTTGGGAGGCAACCCAAGTTTCTATTTTATTTTTATTTTTATTTTTATTTTCATTTTTTTTGTTACCCATTTCGTTCTTAATTGTTTGTTTCTTTTTCTATGCAGGTATTTAGGCAGCCACAAAATATTGGTTTGGCATTGCAGATGGAGGTTGGATTGGTGCAGATTGACGGTTTTAGGTTTTGTATAGAAGGAGAGCACGAATAAACAGGGAAGTCGTATGAGCTTTTATATCATCTCTTTAACTATACTATTTCTATTCTTGCATGGTTGTACTTACTCATGAGATGAACTTCTAAATTGATATTGATGATTTGATTGCCTTGTTTGATTTTTTATATGATTGAGTTATTTTGCCAAAAGAAATAAAAAAGATTGGATTTTGTCACCCACTTATTACTGTCTCTTCACGTTGTCACTATTAGGCTTAGTTGATGACATTGAGGACAATGTCAATTCTAAGTTTGGGGGTGCATCATTGTATTTTTTGTTATTTTTTTGCTTTTATGATTCTACATGATTCTTTCTTTTTTGCTTAGTGAGTCAGCTTTAGTGCCTCCTCGAGTTTGGAGTCTTTGTAGGGGGATATATATAGTGTCAACCGCCAAAAAGATTTTTGGTTTTCATTTTTGCATTTGCAAGTCTATTTTTGTTTTTTTTTTTAAATAGAGTGCATCCTCTAAATTCATTTCAATTCAAGTACTACTAATAAAAAAAATTTCAACAAGATGAGATTGCTTTTTGAGATAATTAAAGGAACCAGGATAATTTGACTCACAGTAACTTATGATTGTGTTAGTGGATGATTTGTTCATGATTGTCATACATGCTTTGCTTTGGGCATTTTGTTTTTCCTTTGTATGATTCCATTAAACCTTTGAATGAGTTTGTGAGTGCTTAGAGAAGGACTATGTTTGCAAATGTGAGCAACCAATTACCTCACTAGTCCAAGAACAATTCCACTGCACCTTTCGAGGCGAAATCCTAGTGTGCACTAAAAAAGGAGATGATTTAGGCATTCCTTCTTTCACCACATCATGGCCTTAAACCACCTTTTTCATCATCATCCCTTGATACCCCCTTTGAACCATTTATCCTCTATTTTCTTTCATTCACCCACACTCTACCTCAACCTCTTCGCCCAAACACTTATCTACCCTTTGTGAGAATGAAATGAGTAAGAAGTAAGAAACTCATTATGGAAACTAAAAAAAATATTAGGAGCACCATATATATATAAAAAAAGAGGAAAACACAACCTAGCATCCAAAGTGAATACTCCACCCCAAGAGTTGCAAAGAGATAAGTTTGGGGGTGGAGGCAAAAAAAAAAATTAAAAAAAAATTTGAGTAAGAAAAGTATGCTTGCCATGTGTGTCTCCCGGTTTGTTTTTCAAATGCATTGAAATTCTTGATGGGTTTTGAATCTTCACATCATGACATTCTCACTTTTGTTTGTCCTCTTATCATTTCTTTTCTTTTAGCCCACATTGTTGGCCTTATTAGAACCCTTATAAAGACCTTTTGATTCTTTTGAAGGTGTGTACTACATTAGTGGAGATAGAGATAGTGGTTTTACCTATGGGACTTGGGACATTCATATATCCATCTGTAACACCCTACTGGGGATGTCACATTTCTGAACAATAATAATAAAACCTTACCTAAGTTATAAAACGTTTAGTACAAAATTAATATAAGTTGTGAAAATTTTCTTTTTGAACATTATATCATAAAATAAAATAAATAAAACATGAAATAAAACTAACTATTACATACACACCATAATTATACATAGGATTTTGTCTTTAATAGGTACAAATAATTTACACACTACAAACTATTTAATAAAGCAGTAAACTGTCTGGTTTAAAGTAACCATAAACTAGCCCAAGCATAACACTAAAAGTTCTGATCCTCCGAAGGATCCTCTTCGGGAGATCATCTGAAGACAGAAATACTCTGGTAACGTCATACCACATCGTAATCAATCCATATGATATGGATGATCTCGACGCTCACCCTCCTCAAACTGATCATTCGGTTGCTGCTCCTTCTCCGGGTACAAATAATCGAGAGGCTGCTCCTCTACTACTTCCTCTTCCTCAAAATCTTTATGAAACATATAACAGTAATACAGAGAATACATACAAAGAGGTGAGACAATCTACATCATTGCCAAAATGGAAGTAAAGAAAATGACAAAACATACATATATAACAATTAAAACAACAAATTATATTATCACAGCATACAAAATATCTTAAACCAAATATAAATGTCACATAACAATGCAGACCACAAATGCAAAAGTACACAGACTCATCCATACTCTATGGAGCTAAACACAATAACATAAGAGAGAATGACTCGGAAGAACTATCAGTACCTCAGGCTGCCCCAACCAACTATTACACAGTCAAATGTCGTGTAAATAGTACACAGTCAAAACATCGTGCACAACAGGCATTGTACTAGACAGTCTTCACAAGATCTTGATTAAGAATAGTGCTTGTCGAGATCGCTAGTGTGTTGCCCATTACCACGGCCCAGAGGAGCTATCAATTATCCACATGTGGAATCCTCCGCACACTAACGCCTCCAAGTTCACTCAATGAACCACGCTACGCCTATCACACCCGTAACATGGTGTAATTCATCTTGTCAGTCAATTGTCAATTTCAACCAAATTGACACATCTCTCAATATATGAACATGAACCAAAAATTACGCAAATACCCTCAATATCGAATTTCCAAATATAATGAATCATAATTACAAAATTACCCTTATTATCAATATTTTCCAATATAATGAACCATAATTACGTAAATACCCTCAGTCTCAATATGTCACCATATTTACATAAATACCCTCAGTCTCAACACTTCTAATTATAGTACGTCTCCACTTGACAGTACCATTTCTCAACATGTCCAGGTCTACCATGTTGGCCCGACAGTAAACTTACTGTTCCTTTTAGTCGCGTAAATATTTTATTGTGTTTTCACAATTGCATTACGTTTTTCAAATGTTTTCAAATCGCGTAAATATTTTTCAACGTTTTTAAAATCATGAAATGTTTTTTTAAATCGTTTTCTCAATCACGTAACGTTTTTAAATCGTTTTCTCAATCACGTAACTTAAAAATCATTATTTTAAATACGCGTAAGCTATTTCTAGTATTTTTCAACTACGTAAATATTTTCTCTACGTTCTAAATTATATTTTGAAACTTCCTTCATTATTCGTTTATTTTTAATTAATTTTGGATAGCATTTTGTCTAGAAAATCTATTAAATGGTATTTCCTACGTTTTCCTTTAAAAATTACCTCTCTTAGTTATAACCAATATTTACACAATGAAACTTGCTAACACGCTTCAAAACTCAAAGGGTGAGCTATACGTTAGTATTTTTCAAGTGTTCAATCATTTCTCATTCATACTTAATTCCTCTAATTAAACTCCTAATGAAAGTTCATTTATTCTATTCTCCAAAAATTCATTGAAATTGTGTTCTCTTTGAATTAATTCCTTACTCTACACTTGGAAAATAATTTTGGATCAAAGGTATATTATGAGGCATGTTGGCCGAAATTTACTAAATCTTTAACAAATCCTCTTTAAATTATTTTCCATTCTTTAAATCCTTATAAAAATCATTCATTCATTTATTTAACTAATCCTTGTTTTAGAAAATATTTGAGAACATTTTGGTTCTCTTTTTAATAGTGAAACTGTGAGCTTAGTGTGTTCTTTGGAACAATCATGCAAATCCTCAACATGTTATTCACATCCTACAATAATTATCATGCATCTATGAAACACATACCATATAATTTAAAGCTATAGACATGCTTGCACACATAATCAATCACAAATAGGAAAAACATTAAACAACCAGGTGAATGAATCCTTATGGATTCTTCACCACAAACCAATCCATTTTCCCACCACCATACATGGTTGATGAGATTAAATCTCCCTCTTACCTATAAGGAAGACAAAACCTTCTTGGATCTCCTCCTATGGATTTCGTCTAGCTCAAAGAAAAACCCTAACAAGCTTAAACAATTTTAACAAGTCATAACTATGGTTGAAAAAGATAAACCATGGATCAATCATGGCTTAGAACATCAAGAATCAAGTTAGAAACAAGAAACAAAGATTTTTACCTTGTAGGAAATAAATTTCAAGGTGAGTTTCCAAGCTCAAGATGAATTTTTTTGAAAAAACTTTCAACTAGTGAAGTTCTTAGAATGATGTTTAGGTTTAGGAACTGGTGTTGGATGAAATTTTAGTAGAGTGGAGGTATGGTTTTGTGATGGTGGCCGAATTGCTCAAGAAGGAGAAACTATGGAGTTTTCTTTGTGTTCTTGAAAGAAAGAAAGGAAAGAATAGGTTAGAATGATTGAAATGAAGATGATGAAGTGAAAAACAGCCCCCTCCCCCATTATGCATGGCCGTGAGCTTCACCAAAAGGAGGTGGCCACTTTAGTTGGCTCCTAAGACTCCATCCTAGCCTTAGCTTGCATCAAGGGTGGATCTTCATCATGTCATCAAGTGTCTAGCACCTTCTTGAATGCTCTTGGATGCCTTGGCCGGAATTACACTTAGGGAAGACTAATCAAGTCTTAATTCATTTTAGTCTCCTAATTATGCTTAAGCCATTCTAGTTTGGTTTAGGTAAATTTAGTTAGGTTTCTTTGTTATTTAGTAAATCATCTAATTACTTAGAATGACTAACCACATTCTTGATTATGCTAATACATTGTCTAACTAAAATTTTAATAAATAACAAACTAGGTTTAATCCATTTGATTACTACTTAAACGCTTTAGATTAACTTAATTAGGTTTCAAACTAACTAATCTATTAAGTCCAACCATTTTGTGGACTATCCTCCTATTGGTTTAGAATTATTCAAGCCATTTTTATTGACTCCTTCTTATTGGCTTAAAAATAATCAAGCCATTTATATTGACTAATTCTCCAAATGTGGGTCCCGCAAACCAAATGTGGGTCCCACAAACTTTTTCGGGTCCATGGTCCTTTTGGTTTGTACTGACCAATAAAATAATAATATAAAATATAAAATATTTTTATTTTACAGATAAATTCTAAAAATTAAAAGATTGATACGCATATTATTCGGAATTGAGTTTAGTAAGATCCCCCATCTCCAAATAATCAAACAAAGATTTTTCTCAGGCCCAAAAATTATTATTTCCTTGACACGGAATATATCACACAAAACAATCAAATACAGTCACGAAACAGTCAAATTGATTTTATAATACACAGAAAACAGAAAACAGTACAATCAGGACGAAATCGTAATTTAGTAAAAAGTTGGGAAAGTTAGGTGTTACACCATCCATAAGTTATTGAGGTATTAGGAATTACTTAGCTTGCATAGTTTCATCCGGGTACATATGGATTCAAGAGATTGTTTATGGCATCCTATTTTGGTTGGGTAACTTACACTTTGCTTAGCATGTATGAATGAGTGGACATTTTGACTTCTTAGTGTTACCAAGTGGCCTCAAGACTCAAGAGGGGAGTGAATTGAGTTTATAAAAACTTTTCACAAATCATTTGAAAAACTCTTAACTACTAATTTCGTTGAAGCTATTAATTGATAGAAATGAATAAATGGATAAGACAGAAAGATATTGCCCACCAATGAACCAACCAAGAGAGAAATAATCAAGTAAGCAAACAAACCAATGCACAAATGTAAAGAGAAGGGTTTAGAGAATCAAACACAATGTTTTATCCTGGTTTGGCCACCAATCCACTTGTGACTTACGTCCAATCCTCAAGCAATCACTCAAGATTTTTCACTATATCTTCAAGCTTCAATAGGTGCTTGATAACCTTTATAAATGTGAGCACTCAACACCTTGGGATACTTCAACCTTTGTACTTGAGCCTCTTCAAACAAAGGATACCTCACCCTTTACAATTTGGAGGGATACCTCACCCTCTATTACAAAGTAATCAAGATTGATAGAGTGAAACTCTCACAAGAGTGATTCATACAAATTGAAGCTCTAGAATGCTCTTTAAGAATATCTCAAGTGATTTTACAAAAAGTAGAGCAAGAAGGGCTTTTGTGAATGATTCTTAGATTTGAATGATAGATTCAAGTTTCAAGTTGATGGTTAGCCATTAATGAAGCCCCAACTTAAGTATTTATAAGAGATTTGATCAATAGAGCCGTTGGGGACATTAAAACATGACATTTAATGCACCTGATATAGCTGTTGGGCACTGTCAGACCACTGGTAATCGAGTACACAATCTCTGTAATCAATTACATGGCTATTTGAACGTGTTCTTGGCTTTCTGGGTAGGATGTAATCGATTACAAGTCCTTGTGTAATCGATTACATGGCCTCTTCCAGACTTGTAATCGATTATAGCCTCAGTGTAATCAATTACAAGGCTTCTGCCATGCTTGTAATCAATTACACACTTAATGTAATCGATTACAAGGCCTCTGTTTAGCTTGTAATTGATTACAACACATGTGTAATCGATTACCTTGCCCTTAGAACACATTTTTCAACTCTAATTAAGTATCCAGACCATTTTTGACTTTGAGAAACTTGGATTAATCAATATTGACATGTGTTTAACACATTCCAAGGCTTAAATCAACATTTATTTAAAATATGAACTTTGAATTTTAAGTTGATTTAAAAGATCTTTGAAAAATCATTTGAGATACCTTGAGAGCATTTAACATTGATGTTCTAAGACCTATGTCTAATAAACCTCTTGATTTCTTTCTTTGATCTTGATCTTCTTTTTGAACTTGATCTTCATCTTGACTTTTGTTATCAGCAAAAACCATTTGTCATGCTTCAAGACATAAGCATTCACACTTGGCACTTTAATGAGCTATTTGTGTATTGAATTTTTTGAAGTGTCTTAGAAAGCCTTGAATTGCAATCATTGTCTTCTTTTAAAAGAAAATGTCCTCCTTTTGCTTAAAGATTTTTCATTACTTGAGGACAAACAATCATTCAAGTTTGGGGGAATTTGATGTGTGGATAAAATACATACATCTTGTGTTTGATTTGAGGTAGATTTAGGTGTGCTTTGATTGAACTATGTTGGAATTTATGCCACTTTTAATCTAATTATCCTTGGTATCTCATGATTGGTCTTTATTTATGTTTTTAGGTCCAAACGAGGTGCTATAACATGGTCCTATGAAGCTTTGGATGGATTCTGTAACACCCCAAGAATTCGTATTTTATTTATTTTGGTCGATTCCGAATTATTTTGAGTAATCCGACTCGACTTCTGTTAATTTTATGATTTTTTGTGATTTTTAGGAATTTTTGGGAGTTTTTACGTTTTTAATTATTTTAATATTATTTTTGGGCTGTGCATATAAGCCTTCGTATTTTATTTCTTTCTCTCAATCCTTAATTATTTGTACTCATCTGATTTGATTTTCATGAGTTTTACAATTATTCTGATTTTTTTGAATTTTTTGTGATATTTCAGATATTTTGAGATATTTTAAATATTATATTATATTTTTGATATTTTGGTATATTTTGAATATTTAATATATTTTTGATATTTTGGACTGTATGCGGGCCCGGGGCGGGCCGGGAAAAATAAAAATTTTTATTAGCCAGAAAGCTTTGTACTATTGATTCGGAGCCGGGGGATCTTACTAAACCCGAAACCAGAAATAGTTTTTGAAATTTTGTTTCCCTACGATTTTATCTGACAAATAAAATCAGGGTATTTTTTATTATCCAATGGATAATATCTTTCTTGAAAAATATCTAGTGGATGATTCTAGACGCAAGCCTAGTCACCCACTCTACAATGTTCTAGACGATGACTCATTGTTTAGTGCCTCACCTAGGTGACTAGCCTAGTGACTCACATGTTCCAGACTATTCCAGAAGTGGTGACTCGCCATGTTCCAGAAGTGATGACTCACCACATTCTGGAAGGTTGTAGAAACGCTGACTCACCCTGTGACTCGCCGCAGTGAGTCACACATTCCAGAAGGTTCCCTGACGACTCATCATGTTGACTCAGCGCTATGACTCACCATTGCTGACTCTGCTAGTGACTCAGCTGATGACTCACCATGCTGACTCACCTATTCTAGAAATATCTACACTGACTCATCATGTTGACTCATCGTAGTGAGTCATATGTTCTAGAAACTTCTCTTTGATGACTCGCTCTGTGACTCATCAAGGGCAATCAGTAGAAAATGATCAACAATAGTTGCTACCCAGCTAGAACAAGAGAAAAATCTAGGTATATTTTATTATCCATTGGACAATAGACACTGACTTTATAAGCAGTAATTATTGTTCATTGCTTACAGTATACCGAAAAATATCTTAAGTCTTCATCTTTTTCATGAAGTCTATAAATAGGAGGGCTTTGATTCATTTGCAATTTTGGCAAGAAGCTCTCACCCCTTTTCTCTCCTTGTACTCCATGGCCATAGCACCCAAATGGAAGACAACCTTCACCCATTTATCTCACTTGCTCTCTTACACATCCTTTTCTCCAAAGAACCAAGAACAAGCAACCAAAACTCTCTCATTTTCTCTCCTCCATGGATTCGGCCAAGCACTCAAGAACCACTCTCCAAACTTCTATAATTCCTACCAATATCATTTCTTGAATCCTCTCATTGATCCAAGACACCTTCATGTTAGGAATTTCTCAAGATTCATTCATTTCCATTTTCCTATCAAGCAAAGAACGCAAAAACTCCTATCTTTTTCTTCTCCAAGCTCACGGCCAAGAGGCCATGGTTCTACCATCACTCTTCAATAATTTACACCAACCATATATCTTGAATCCTTACCTTGTTTCAAGACACTTTGTAGTTGGAGTCTTGATCAAAATCACCTATTTTCAAGGAGTTCTTTCAAAGCCAAACACATAACTCTCACCATTCCTCTCTATGGAAGCTCACGGCCAACCCCCACAAAATCACCTTCCAAGCTTCAATAATTCTAAACAACCATAGATCTTGAATCTCTATGCAATTCTAAGGAACTTTCATGTTAAGACCATCTTCCAAATCATCCATCTTCAAGCACTTTTTCTAAGATCTAAGTTTGAAGAATAAAAGGTGAAATTCTTGATATCCTCTTCTAATCATAGATTCAAAGTTCTAAACCATATTTTGAACCATGGTTTTTCTTGTTTAAGCCTTAGATATTAATATTTCACGTTTTCTTTGATTTTCAAGAAGCACTTGGTGGTAGAAGTTCATTTGAAGGAGACAACAAGAGGACATCCAAGGAGCTTTGGAGGTTTCATCAAGAGGTAAGAGGGAGATTACCCTCATCAGCCATGTGTTGGTGGTGAGGAATGGATGTGTTTGGGGTGAAGAATCCATAAGGATTCATTCACTTAATTGTTTAAAGTTTTCCTATTTGTGATTGATTTTATGTGCAAGCATGTCTATAGCTTTAAAATATATGGTATGTGTTTTATAATTGCTTTAATATATGTTATGCGCTCATAGATGCATGATAGTTATTGTAGGATATGAATAATATGTTAAAGATTTGCATGAGCGTTCCAAAGAACACATATAGCTCACGATTTTCACTATCCCAAAGAGAACCAAAATGTTCTCAACTATTTTTTAAAGCAAGAATTAATAAATTTAATTAGTAATGATTTTCACAAGAACTTAATTAGTAAAAGATAAATTAAAAATGATTTAAACATAGTGAATTTCAGCCAACATGCCAATTTAAGACACTTTTGATCTAAATGATTTTCTAAGAGTAGATTATGTAATTTAATAAAGGGGAACTTAACTTAATAAATTTAGAAATATAAAGAGAATGATTTTAATGATAATAAATTGGATTAAGAATTTTTATAAGAGATTAAATGATGATAAACAATTAAATAAGATTTTAATGCATAGAATGATTTTTGGGCCAACATGCCTACTTATGATGTTTTTAATCCAAAACTAGTTTAAAAGTGTGGACTTATGAAATTAATTTAATGAGAACTTAATTGAATGGAGTTTACAATAATCTAGTGGATAGAAAATAATTTAAACATGATTTATACATGAAATGATGAATTCAACCAACATGTCTTTTTAATGTATACTTAATTTGAAATTTGTTTTCTAAGTGTAGACTAGTTGTTTAAACTAAAAAGAATACATTTGCAATGGATTTTCAAGACTTAAAGAAGTAAACAAATTTTTATTAGTAATATGATGTCAAAGAGAAATAAACAAAACTCTTGAAAAATATTTACCTTTGAATTTTAAAGTATGATAGTAATTCTCAAAGTGTATTTTGTAATTATAAACTAAACAAAGGGATTTTTTTAAAGGAAAACGTAGAAAATATATTTTATAGACTTTCTAGACAAAATACTGTCATAATTTACTAAAAATGAACGAATAAAGGAAATAATTTCACAATATATTTATAATGTAAGAAAAATATTCTACGTAGTTTAAAAGTATTAAAAATAGCTTACGCGATTTTAAAATAATGATTTTAAAGCTTTTCGATCAAGAAAATGATTTAAAAATCTTACGCGATTGAGAAAACGATTTAAAAATAGTACGCGATTTTAAAAACAACAAAATATATTTGCGCGATTTAAAAACATTTGTAAAAACGATGAAATTGTGAAAACGCAATAAAATCTCTACGCGATTGACTAAAACAACGAGTTTAACTGTTGGGCCAAAGTGGTGGACCCGGATAGATTGAGAAATGGTACTGTCAGGTGGGACATACTATATTTTGGAATATTGATTGAGAAATAGTACTGTCAGGTGGGACGTACTATATTTTGGAATATTAAGGCCAAGGGTATTTATGTAATTATGGTTCATATATACGCATTGAGTTAGTATGCATAGTCGATGGTTGTGATGACTTTTGTTGTTTAGGAGTGAATAAGAGCTGGATAGTGTGATCCAGGTGAGTGATCTACTAGGGACGTCAGGTCCCAGTTATTCATAGTGACCGATTTGTCACATTATATGCCTGGCCACAATGTACCGTTGCAACGCACTGGCGTATTGTCCTGACAAACACTATTTATGTCTCGCGTTTAGCTTAGACTGTCATTATGGGTAGCAGATCTTCTGGACCATTCATATCCGAAACTGTTTAGTTTCATGGAGTAGGAATATGATGCATTGTGCATATGCATAATTTGTGTACATATTGTTGTGGCATTGTCGAGATACATTTCATGGTGGCATAATCATTATATATGTTTATTATGGATATCTATTGTTGATATACTGTTGATGTTTATATTGTTGTGATATATGTTTTCTGAATATACGGATAATTTGTTAACATGATTATGCTTGTGATATTTATGTGTATGGAATGACTTTGTCATTCGTATCATTCTTTGCTACCGTATTAGAATTGGTGAAAAGGGATCTCACCTTTTTACTATATTGCTTTATTGTGTTTGTATTATTTAAATTCTTATAGTAGGCGAAGCAAGTTTCTTAGACCTTTGGAGGCAATGTTCTATGGTTGGTGATGGCGTCGAGGAATGACCTTCTCAGTTTCAATAGGATGCAGTTTGGTGGAGAAATGGAACATGTATGTTGGGTTTTTCTCGTTAGTGTTGTTACTGTGCTATTAGTAGGACCCGTCATTGGGTTTTGCTATTGTTCCTTGAGTCTGTAAATTATGTTTTAAATGTTGTTTAATGTAACACCCTCCCTAGGGTATCACATGTCTGACTCCCGACTCAAAATCTGTAAAGAAGTTCACACAAGGTTTGAGTTATAAAAAGATGGGTTTTAAAATTTCTTTCTTTACTGAAACATAAACTTACTGAAATTCATAAGTATTACTGAAAATATATTTAAACTGATTAATATACAATATTGACACCAATTAATATTTCACAATTTAAATAGAAATATAAAATTAACAGACTCTTTTTTTTTAACAGTAGCAAACCCCATGACGGGTCCTACTTAATAGCACGGTACAACACTAACGTTAAAACTTAACATACTTATTCTGTTGTGTATCCATCTCAGACATCTGTTCTACATCTGTTCTTTGTCAACACTGCACACCTTCGAGTCCTGAATGTCCACTCCTTATTGTTGTCACCAATCTCAGAGTATCCATCGCCCGTTATGTCTAAGACAACTCATTCTTTCTACTGTTTAATTTTAACAATACGTATTACACAAGAAGACAACATAACAAAGAGGTGAGATCACCTACACCAATACCAACATGGCAGCACAGAGATAACACAAGCAGATATCATACAGATAGATTATATCACAATTATGCTATCAACATTAATCAACTATCATCATCTAATCATTTATTAGTTTAATTATCATAAACAACAAATTACAATAATGTTCTAATTATCATTATCATCATCCAAGTATTCCAAACAATTGTCATAACCAAAATCCCTCAATTAATATATCATGCAGATATAAAATGTTCAGATTATGCATGTGCACAAAGACTCAGTTTTTCAAAAACAACTCCATGGAGGTTTTCACAATTTCGAGGAGAATGCTCTGTCAATTGTCAGCCTTAGCCCAAAGACAATCTTCCGGTTGTTGAAAAGAATCGTGTTCTTGTCGGGTATCGTCAATGCGTTGCAACGGACTGCATCGCCAAGTGACACAGTGGTACTCGCACCTGTCCACTTGGTCGACCGCTACTGACGCCTCGACGCCCCAAGATCCATCATAGACCTCACTATCAATTCTCATTCCCTCTTCAACCACAAGGGCCATATACAATGCACGAATATATCCGTGCAAGTCCAACCCCAAAGGGCCAAATCTTTTTAATTTCATTTGTTCAATGTATCATATGCCTCAATGCATATTTTTCCAATGCATGTATAATGCACCAAATGCCAATCACAGGCAAAACACGTTATTTTCTCACACAATGTTTATACACTGGTTCCACAGTAATCATACTGTATTTATAACAGCGAAATCATGTTATCATATTTTCATAGTTATAAAACACTTTCGTCATATTTTCACAAAATTGCGCAATATTTTTGTTACGTTTTTACAATTCCAAAACGTTTCTGTTACGTTTTCAAAATATCGTAACACTTCTGTTACGTTCTAAAATTCCAAAACATTTTTATTACATTTTCACATTACCGTAACACTACTGTTACGTTTACAAAATTTCGTAACATTCCTGTTACGTTTTAAAAATTTTGTAACATTTCTGTTACGTTTATAAAATGTCGTAACATTTCTGTTACGTTTTGTTGCAGCATTTTAAACCACGTACTAATTTTTCAACGTTTTTCTCAAACACGTAAAAATATACGTTTATCAAATCCCATAATATTTTTCCACTTTTTCAAAATCGCGTAACTTAAAAATCATTCTTTTACGTCACGTAAATCATTTTCTATCATTCTCAAAATATTTAAAACACTTTTCAAATCTCATAATGATTTTTCTGCTATTTTCACAATCACGTAAAAATATTCTATCACTTTTCAATGACGCAGTAATTATTCAATAGTAGTTCAAATTACGTAAAATATTTAAACGTAATCCAAATCGCGTAGAAATATTTCAACGTATTTAAAATCACATAGAAATATTTTTCCATATCACGTAACTTAAAAAATCACGTTTTTAAGATCGTAAATAATTTTTCACCACAATTTAGATTATGTAAAATATTTCTTGACCTTTAAAAATTCCTTTTAACTTTTCTCAAAATAATATAACTTTATACTTCATTTAATATATTTTCTTACTCAAGAAAATATTTTTCCACATTCTTTACTCAAGAAATTCTTTTTCAAAATATAATTCACAAAATCACTTTTTCATTGATGTAAATCAACGTTTCAAAACTTAACATTTTCTAACGTATTTCAAAACTTGAAAATAAGTTATACGTTAGCAAATTTTCAAAACACCATTATATTCTCCATTTTTTCCAAATCAATTCTAAAATCAATTCTCTTCAAAACAAATTAAGATTCAAAACCTTGCAACTTTTCTTTTTCATTTTCATATGAAAGTTCATTTCTCAAGTGATAAAATACTTTGATTTCCCTTTCCAAAATCCTTATACCAAAACATTTTGTTCAAACATTTTGTTTCTACTTTAAAATTACTTTGTTTCATAAAAACTAAAATTATTCCAACCTCCAAAAAATCATAGAGTCTTTGGCCATTGAAGCCATCAAATATTTTTCTTCTAAATTGATATGGTTTTACACAAACAAAATCATTAAAAATTCTTTGTTTTCAAAACCGAAATACCGATGGTCATAAAAACCAAACCCATTTGTTCAAATTCATTTTTACTTTCCTTACAAATCCTTTTTCACTTTCTTTGCAAATCCTTAAAATTATCATTGATATTTTCATTTAAATCTCATGTTTAGTAAAACACTTAAAAACTTTTTACACAAAATAAATCAATAAAAATCCTTTTAAAACCGTATTCATGTACTCTTTGAAAAATAAATTCTTTGTTTATTTTCCTTACTTTTCTAAACATCCATTTTCATCATTCAAGAAAATATTAATTTTGTGAACACCTATCTTGAGGTATCTTGTTCGAAATCCACCATATTCTAAGTACTCAAAAATCAATTCTTTTGTTCTTGAAAATTTTCAACATGAACCCTAATCAAGGGCATCAAAACCGTAGCTCTTCCTTGGCTATTGGAGCCAAAAATCAATTTCCTTTCCACCATCAAGTCATGGCATATACATATATATTTCATCATAAATAATATAAGCATACCATCAAAGCCATAAAAGCATGTATAGCATATCAAGCATATCATCAAAGCTATAAAATCATGCAAAGCATATCAAGCATAAAAAATTAATCAAAGCTCATAAACACCCACAAATTAATTACATGACCATGGATATGAATCCTCACATGGATTCCACATCCATCAAATAAAATACCATCTCTCACCACCATGCTTGGTTAGTGAGATGGATCTCCCTCTTACCTCTTGAAGATCCTCCAAAGCTTCTTGATTTGTTTCTTTTTCCAAGTCCTTCACCACCAAGGGCTTCTCAAATACAAAACAAAACACAAGTTAATTAACATATCAAGCTTGATTAAGAGGAACCATGGATAAAACGTGGTTTAGATCATGAAAAAGAGAGAAGAAAATGAAGTTTCCTTATACTTCACCTCAAAAACCCAATAACTTTGATCTTGAAGAAAGTCCATGAAGATGAATGATTTAGAGAAAATCTTCAACATGAAAGTTGCTTAGAACATCATGTAGATTCAAGATCTATGGTTGGATGAAATTAAAAGAGATTGGATGGTGGTTTTGAGTGTCTTGACCGAATGGTTTCTCTTGAAGCACAAAGATGGAATTTTTTATTTTTGATAGAAACTTGAAGCTTGGATTTGAAGCCCAAGATGAATGATTTTGGAAAAACTCATAACTAGAGATGTTCTTAGAATGGTGTTTAGGTTTAGAAAATCAAAACTAAAAGATTAGAAGAGGAAACATGAAATTTACCATTTTTGGTAGAATCTTGAAGCTTGGATTTGAAGTACTAGATGTTGGATTTTGAAGAAACCTTCAACATGAAAGTTGTTTAGAATAAGGTAAGGATTCAAGAAACTAGGTTGGATGAAATTTTTGAGTGATGGAGGGTGTTCTTGGGTGTCAAGACCGAAGCATGCTAGAAGGAGAAGGAGAGAAAATTTTCTAAGAGCTTTGCTTGAAGGAAAGTTTCAAGAATGATGAAGTATGGTCAATAATGACCAAAGGTGACCAATATGGTCTTCAAAGCTCCTAAATTCAGACCACAACCGTAGCCCCCCCTTCTTGCATTCTTCTTGAGTGAAAAAAATCAAAAGTAAGCCATTATGATGTCTAACTTGACCAAGACATGCAAAAATGACATAAAGCTTGTCTCTTTGTCTTCTAAACACTCCAAAACCATCACCTTCTCTTCATAATGCATTCAATAAAGTTGTCTTCATTATTTGCCACCATTTGAAGCATTTCTAGCCATTGATTAATTCAATGGTTAGGATTTAGGTAGATTTTTAATTTTAGAAGACTAAATCTAAGCCATTGGATTTTTCTCCTTTAAATTCTAGCCCTTAGATGTGTCTCCAAAATTAAGGGTCAAGATTGCTTCTTCAAACTTTAAATCCAAGGGTCCTAATTAGTCTTTGCTACTTTAGAAGACCAAATCTCCACCATTGATTGATTCTTCATCCAATGGTCATAAATGGTCTTTGTTACTTTTTAAGATTAAATCTCCACCCTTGATTTAATCTAAATCCAATGGTTATAAATGGTCTTTGTCATTTTTCAAGACCAATTCTACACCTTTGATTACAACTATGGTTGATATACAAACCTTCCTAACTAAGCTTATTCTCACACCATTGATTAAATCAATGGTTATTATCCAAGGCTTCTTTATTAAGTTTGTTTCTTAACCTTTGATTAAATCAATGGTTAATATTCAAACTAAGTATTCTCATCCAAGGGTATAAATCAAGTCAAGCTCTCTTTGTTGACTACGCAAAGATAATATTTATTCTTGTATCTTACAAATAATATTTTTACTGTATTTTTATCATCCGATAATTAAATACAGTATAAAATACAGTACAAGAAATTTTCTAAAACTGTTTCCAGATTCAGGTTTAGTAAGATCCCCTGTCTCCGTCTAAACAGTACAAATTTTTCTAATTTTTGCTTTGCGGGACCCACCTGGACCCACGTATGGCCACTTGGGCCCACATATGTCCCCTGGGCCCACAAATAGTAAAAAAATTCATAATCTTCCACAAAAATCACAAAAATTATAAAATACACAAATATCAAATCAGATTATATAAAATAATTACCTAACGGTAAAATTAAATTACGTAAAGTTTACCCTAGCCCGAAAATTTTTATTTTCCTGACACGGAGTAAATCACTCAAAACGATCAAATACGCTGATGGAATAAACAAAATAATTTTACAGTGCACAGAAATTACTAAAAAGTAAAATTCTGTTAACTGTCAAAATTACTGTTTAAGAGATACAAAAATTTTGGGATGTTACAATACTCCCCCTCTTTACAGAAATTTCGTCCTCGAAATTTCATGACCATGATTTCACACCCTCGGAATAAATAATGACATTATTCCTTTATCTTTTCTTCAGTTCCCATGTAGTTTCACCTTTTACGTTATTCCAAACGATTCTAAACCATTGAAAGTTCTTTATCTCTTGTTCACTTCTCCTGATCAAACAAATATCTTAATAATTTTTTTTTCTACGGTTTTCCATTACCGTTTTAACTTTTCCCGTAGACAGACTTCTTCAATTTTTGAAGAATCCACCACGCTTCCACTGCGTCACTTTGATACTCTGACCTGGATATAAATAGGAATATTCTCTCTTGCAAGATATTCCTTCAATTGCAGTAGATGAAAGAAAACATCATGGAAAAGAACAAAACGAATCGAATATGTTATCAAACATATCCAGCAAAGAATTGGATGTAACTCGATCTTCAAGAATGAATTCTTTGATACCAATATAGCGGCTACCAACCTTTATTCATGCCTAGAATAGTTTTTCTCAGATAACTTCCAACTAATGTATTGTATTTCTTAAAATTTTCTTATCCTCATATCACTTTATTCTCCAGCTTTAGCTTCTTTAACAGGAAACGTCTCACTAACCGAGTTCTCCTTTCAATCGTATTTTATACCAGATACTATGACATGGATTTTAAATAGGAATATTCTTTCTTGCAAATGCAATATATGAAAGAACATTATAGAGGTTTAGGAAGAAAAGGTAGCGAAGTGATCTGATATGTTACCAAACATATTCAACAATTTGATTTTGCGTGATTTTCAGGAATGAGTTTTTCTGAAATACTAACATTGTATTGAGACAATCTCATAGGATATGGTTGGAAAATAACCAATCCATTTTCAAATATCATGTCTGTTTATGAAACAGATCAAACTAACACAAAGTTTTGAGTTTTGAAAGATCACATCTGTTTAGGAAACAGGTCAACCTATATAAAAATTTGAACGACAGATCAAACTAACCCAAAGATTTGATCCATAACAACAATTTGAATAACTTGAGTAGCTCGATAGGCTAAGAATAGAAACAGAAGTAAACAAATCAGAGGATAACGAATAACTCTAACATATAATTGATCTACTCAATCATATGCCACACAGAATAAGTTGTTCACAGAAATATTCCGTATGGTTTACAGGATTAGCTCCAATGACATAATCTCCATTGTTTAAATCTTCCGCTCCGAACACTTCCTACTACCTGAGATTTTACTAACAGTAAACTCTGTTTTCATTGGAACTCCATTTTCAAAGATTGTGTTCCAAACTTCTCGTACTTAAAACAAATTATTTCCTTGGATGTACAATCTTTCGTTAAGTGCCCCTTTCCACACTTCTTACATTTCGGTGCAGATGTCACAGTCAAACTAAACCTGTCATTACTAGTACTTTCTCCACAAGATTGTTGTTGTTGTTGACTTCTTGGAGATTGCAAGTACATTTTCTATTGGAATCGCTTGACCTTACAATTTCTTTTTTTTTTTTTGTAACCAATATAATCCAACGTTACAGGGTCTCTCATCCTGAGATTGATTTAACTCTAACAAAATCTTAGCTTAAGAAATCAATTCTTGCTGCAGAACAATCTTTTGGGTTTGCAGTATAATTGCTTCAGCCACTGTTTGTATTACTTCCAAAGTTGCAGTCATATCACCACCATTATGTCTCGTTTCCACATGCGTACGTCGATCACGAGTCATTTCTTTTCTTCAAAGATGGACGAATCAAAATAAAATGGAAACCAGATGTAACCATTTCAAATAAATGTTTGTTTTTTTTTTACGTACATTCCTTCATTAAGTACCTTCTTCCACATCACTTACTGCCTTTGGTTTCCTCAATGGTTGTAAATACATCTTCCGTTGAAATCAATCACTTTCCAAATATCCTTAAAATATCGAGTTCCAAAATTACGAAATCTTATATTCCAAGACTGATTCTCTTTCATCAGATCCTGAACTTCAACTTTCTTTTCTTTCCATTGTTTAGCGATTCTCTGTTCGTGCAGTCGTCTTTCAACATTGCTCCCGTTGCTGCCATAGCTGCAACTGCATTACCAGTAACATGTTCCACTTCCACACAAGCACAACTATCCTGAGCCATTTCTTTTTTTTTTCTCTCGAGGCGTGCGGATCAAAATACAATGGATCTAATATCCATTATAAACAACATTGTTTCCTTTCGAAAATCAATAAACTGAGAGAACACAACACAAAGCAAAAACAGACCTAACCACAAACCCCAAAAGACTCAAACCGTGCTCTGACACTTAAACCTTAAGCTCTGATACCAACTAATGTAACACCCTCCCTAGGGTATCACATGTCTGACTCCCGACTCAAAATCAGAAAGAAGTTCACACAAGGTTTGAGTTATAAAAAGATGGGTTTTAAAATTTCTTTCTTTCTTGAAACATAAACTTACCGAAATTCATAAGTATTCGAAAATATATTTAAACCGATTAATATACAATATTGACACCAATTAATATTTCACAATTTAAATAGAAATATAAAATTAACAGACTCTTTTTTTTTAACAGTAGCAAACCCCATGATGGGTCCTACTTAATAGCACGGTACAACACTAATGTTAAAACTTAACATACTTATTCTGTTGTGTATCCATCTCAGACATCTGTTCTACATCTGTTCTTTGTCAACACTGCACACATTCGAGTCCTGAATGTCCACTCCTTATTATTGTCACCAATCTCAGAGTATCCATCGCCCGTTATGTCTAAGACAACTCATTCTTTCTACTGTTTAATTTTAACAATACGTACATAAAGAAGACAACATAACAAAGAGGTGAGATCACCTACACCAATACCAACATGGAAGCACAGAGATAACACAAGCAAAGATATCATACGAGATAGATTATATCATAATTATGCTATCAACATTAATCAACTATCATCATCTAATCATTTATTAGTTTAATTATCATAAACAACAAATTACAATAATGTTCTAATTATCATTATCATCATCCAAGTATTCAAAACAATTGTCATAACCAATATCCCTCAATTAATATATCATGCAGATATAAAATATTCAGATTATGCATGTGCACAAAGACTCAGTTTTTCAAAAACAACTCCATGGAGGTTTTCACAATTTCGAGGAGAATGCTCTGTCAATTGTCAGCCTTAGCCCAAAGACAATCTTCCAGTTGTTGAAAAGAATCGTGTTCTTGTCGGGTATCGTCAATGCGTTGCAACGGACTGCATCGCCAAGTGACACAGTGGTACTCGCTACCGTCCACTTGGTCGACCGTCGCTACTCGACGCCCCAAGATCCATCATATACCTCACTATCAATTCTCATTCCCTCTTCAACCACAAGGGCCATATACAATACACGAATATATCCGTGCAAGTCTAACCCCAAAGGGCCAAATCTTTTCAATTTCATTTGTTCAATGTATCATATGCCTCAATGCATATTTTTCCAATGCATGTATAATGCACCAAATGCCAATCACAAGCAAAACACGTTATTTTCTCACACAATGTTTATACACTGGTTCCCTAGTAATCATACTGTATTTATAACAGCGAAATCATGTTATCATATTTTCATAGTTATAAAACACTTTCGTCGTATTTTCACAAAATTGCGCAACATTTTCGTTACGTTTTTACAATTCCAAAACGTTTCTGTTACGTTTTCAAAATATCGTAACACTTCTGTTACGTTCTAAAATTCCAAAATATTTTTATTACATTTTCACATTACCGTAACACTACTGTTACGTTTACAAAATTTCGTAACATTCCTGTTACATTTTCAAAATTTTGTAACATTTCTGTTACGTTTATAAAATGTTGTAACATTTCTGTTACGTTTTGTTGCAGCATTTTAAACCACGACTTTTTCAAAATCGTGTAACTTAAAAATCATTCTTTTACGTTACGTAAATCATTTTCTATCATTCTCAAAATATTTAAAACACTTTTCAAATCTCATAATGATTTTTCCGCTATTTTCACAATCACGTAAAAATACTCTACACTTTTCAATCACGCAGTAATTATTCAATAGTAGTTCAAATTACGTAAAATATTTAAACGTAATCCAAATCGCGTAGAAATATTTCAAAGTATTTAAAAT
Source organism: Ormosia emarginata (assembly GCA_029884605.1). NCBI lineage: Eukaryota > Viridiplantae > Streptophyta > Magnoliopsida > Fabales > Fabaceae > Ormosia > Ormosia emarginata. The sequence goes on from JAQQTP010000074.1 coordinate 11,383,579, forward strand.
TACATAGAAATATTTTTCCATATCACGTAACTTAAAAAATCACATTTTTAAGATACGTAAATAATTTTTCACCACAATTTTGTTACTGTAAAATATTTCTTGACCTTTAAAAATTCCTTTTAACTTTTCTCAAAATAATATAACTTTATACTTCATTTAATATATTTTCTTACTCAAGAAAATATTTTTCCACAGTTCTTTACTTAAGAAATTCTTTTTCAAAATATAATTCACAAAATCACTTTTCCATTAATGTAAATCAACGTTTCAAAACTTAACATTTTCTAACGTATTTCAAAACTTGAAAATAAGTTATACGTTAGCAAATTTTCAAAACACCATTATATTCTCCATTTTTCCCAAATCAATTCTAAAATCAATTCTCTTCAAAACAAATTAAGATTCAAACCCTTGCAACTTTTCTTTTTCATTTTCATATGAAAGTTCATTTCTCAAGTGATAAAATACTTTGATTTCCCTTTCCAAAATCCTTATACTAAAACATTTTGTTCAAACATTTTGTTTCTACTTTAAAATTACTTTGTTTCATAAAAACCAAAATTATTCCAACCTCCAAAAAATCATAGAGTCTTTGGCCATTGAAGCCATCAAATATTTTTCTTCTAAATTGATATGGTTTTACACAAACAAAACCATTAAAAATTCTTTGTTTTCAAAACCGAAATACCGATGGTCATAAAAACCAAACTCATTTGTTCAAATTCATTTTTACTTTCCTTACAAATCCTTTTTCACTTTCTTTGCAAATCCTTAAAATTATCATTGCTATTTTCATTTAAATCTCATGTTTAGTAAAACACTTAAAAACTTTTTACACAAAATAAATCAATAAAAATCCTTTTAAAACCGTATTCATGTACTCTTTGAAAAATAAATTCTTTGTTTATTTTCCTTACTTTTCTAAACATCCATTTTCATCATTCAAGAAAATATTAATTTTGTGAACACCTATCTTGAGGTGTCTTGTTTGAAATCCACCATGTTCTAAGTACTCAAAAATCAATTCTTTTGTTCTTGAAAATTTTCAACATAAACCCTAATCAAGGGCATCAAAACCGTAGCTCTTCCTTGGCTATTGGAGCCAAAAATCAATTTCCTTTTCACCATCAAGTCATGGCATATACATATATATTTCATCATAAATAATATAAGCATACCATCAAAGCCATAAAAGCATGTATAGCATATCAAGCATATCATCAAAGCTATAAAATCATGCAAAGCATATCAAGCATAAAAAATTAATCAAAGCTCATAAACACCCACAAATTAATTACATGACCATGGATATGAATCCTCACATGGATTCCACATCCATCAAATAAAATACCATCTCTCACCACCATGCTTGGTTGGTGAGATGGATCTCCCTCTTACCTCTTGAAGATCCTCCAAAGCTTCTTGATTTGTTTCTTTTTCCAAGTTCTTCACCACCAAGGGCTTCTCAAATACAAAACAAAACACAAGTTAATTAACATATCAAGCTTGATTAAGAGGAACCATGGATAAAACGTGGTTTAGATCATGAAACAGAGAGAAGAAAATGAAGTTTCCTTATGCTTCACCTCAAAAACCCAATAACTTTGATCTTGAAGAAAGTCCATGAAGATGAATGATTTAGAGAAAATCTTCAACATGAAAGTTGCTTAGAACATCATGTAGATTCAAGATCTAAGGTTGGATGAAATTAAAAGAGATTGGATGGTGGTTTTGAGTGTCTTGACCGAATGGTTTCTCTTGAAGCACAAAGATGGAATTTTTGATTTTTGATAGAAACTTGAAGCTTGGATTTGAAGCCCAAGATGAATGATTTTGGAAAAACTCATAACTAGAGATGTTCTTAGAATGGTGTTTAGGTTTAGAAAATCAAAACTAAAAGATTAGAAGAGGAAACATGAAATTTACCATTTTTGGTAGAATCTTGAAGCTTGGATTTGAAGTACTAGATGTTGGATTTTGAAGAAACCTTCAACATGAAAGTTGTTTAGAATAAGGTAAGGATTCAAGAAACTAGGTTGGATGAAATTTTTGAGTGATGGAGGGTGTTCTTGGGTGTCAAGACCGAAGCATGCTAGAAGGAGAAGGAGAGAAAATTTTCTAAGAGCTTTGCTTGAAGGAAAGTTTCAAGAATGATGAAGTATGGTCAATAATGACCAAAGGTGACCAATATGGTCTTCAAAGCTCCTAAATTCAGACCACAACCGTAGCCCCCCTTCTTGCATTCTTCTTGAGTGCAAAAAAATCAAAAGTAAGCCATTATGATGTCTAACTTGACCAAGACATGCAAAAATGACATAAAGCTTGTCTCTTTGTCTTCTAAACACTCCAAAACCATCACCTTCTCTTCATAATGCATTCAATAAAGTTGTCTTCATTATTTGCCACCATTTGAAGCATTTCTAGCCATTGATTAATTCAATGGTTAGGATTTAGGTAGATTTTTAATTTTAGAAGACTAAATCTAGGCCATTGGATTTTTCTCCTTTAAATTCTAGCCCTTAGATGTGTCTCCAAAATTAAGGGTCAAGATTGCTTCTTCAAACTTTAAATCCAAGGGTCCTAATTAGTCTTTGCTACTTTAGAAGACCAAATCTCCACCATTGATTGATTCTTCATCCAATGGTCATAAATGGTCTTTGTTACTTTTTAAGATTAAATCTCCACCCTTGATTTAATCTAAATCCAATGGTTATAAATGGTCTTTGTCATTTTTCAAGACTAATTCTACACCTTTGATTACATCTATGGTTGATATCAAAGCCTTCCTAACTAAGCTTATTCTCACACCATTGATTAAATCAATGGTTATTATCCAAGCGCTTTATTAAGTTTGTTTCTTAACCTTTGATTAAATCAATGGTTAATATTCAAACTAAGTATTCTCATCCAAGGATATAAATCAAGTCAAGCTCTCTTTGTTGACTACGCAGTATAATATTTATTCTTGTATCCTACAAATAATATTTTTACTGTATTTTTATCATCCGATAATTAAATACAGTATAAAATACAGTACAAGAAATTTTCTAAAACTGTTTCCGGATTCAGGTTTAGTAAGATCCCCTGTCTCCGTCAAAACAATACAAATTTTTCTAATTTTTGCTTTGCGGGACCCACTTGGGCCCACGTATGGCCACCTGGGCCCACATACACCCCCTGGGCCCACATACACCCCCTGGGCCCACAAACAGTAAAAAAATTCATAATCATCCACAAAAATCACAAAAATTATAAAATACACAAATATCAAATCAGATTACGTAAAATAATTACCTAACGGTAAAATTAAATTACGTAAAGTTTTCCCCGGCTCGAAAATTTTTATTTTCTTGACACGGAGTAAATCACTCAAAACGATCAAATACGCTGACGGAATAAGCAAAATAATTTTACAGTGCACAGAAATTACTAAACAGTAAAATTCTGTTAACTGTCAAAATTACTGTTTAAGAGATACAGAAATTTTGGGATGTTACATTTAATATTATATGGTATAATTAACGTGTGTATTATTAGTTCAGTATATTTTCTGTATTACATATATTTTTGGTAAGTTTATATTATCAGCAAAATGTGATTTTAACAATCAAAATTTTTGAACTCAAAGCCTTTTGTTAAATGATTTTCAGGTTGTAAATATAAGTTTTTAGTCAGAAATGTGATGCCCTACGGAGGGTGTTACATTAGTTGGTATCAGAGCATGGTTAGAGTCTTTTGGGGTTTGTGGTTAGGTCTATCTTGTTTGTGCTATATGACTCTTTGTGCTTGGACTTCGAAAGGAGACAATGTTTCTTTGAAATGGTTACATCCGATTTCCATTGTATTTTGATTCGTCCATCTTTGAAGAAAGGCGATGGCTCATGGCAAACGTGCACGTGAGGAAGTAGGAAATACCACTGATAATGTGGCTGCAACTGCGAAAGCAAGGCAAAGAACAGTTGAAAGAACGGTATAGCAGGGCTCAAGGATTACTCAGCAATAGGAAACGGTAGCCGAGATTTAGAATCGGACACAGTCGGAATAAATCTCAGAATACGAGGTTTCGTAATGTTGGACCATATTGGTTCCGAAGGAGGAAAAATCGTAAAGCCAAGCGATTCCAGTGGAAAGCGTATTCGTGATCATTGGGAAATCAACAACAAACAACAATTTCGTGGAGGAAGAGCTAGTGGTAGCAGGTTTGGTCAGACCATGACATCTGTACCAAAATGTTGGAAGTGTGGGAAAGATCATCTAACAAGGGACTGTACAATCATAGGAATCATCTATTTCAAGTGAAGGATGCCCGGACATTTTGTTGAAACGTGTATTCCACCAAAGACGAAGTCATCTGTTAGTAATGAACGTGCTTCAACATCTTAAGTAGAATGGAGCATCGATTCCCCAAGTGGAGCAAAAGCATCTCAAATTGAAGACCTAAACAAAGAAGATTGTGTCACAAAAGGTGATCCTTTAACTATACTGTATAATTCCGAGGGTAACCCATTTCTTTATGGCATATAATTGTGTGGGTCAATTAGAGTTATCTATGTCTTCATTATTTTTTGACCTAGTTGTTTCTACTTCTATTGCTAAAACATGTGGTTGAGGGCTTGAGTTACTTAAACCATCCTAAGTCTGTTAAATAATTGAATCTTTTCTGTTGATTCAATTGGTATACCTCTTTATCAAAAACAAACGCGATCTAAAAATATGGATTGGGCATTTTCCGACCATCCATGCTCTGTTAAACTTATCTGTTGAATTATTCAACTTAAAAAGCTCACTTCTAAATTCATTGGACCACATCAATTTCTCTATTGGATAGGTCCGATGGTATAGATGACTCTACCATCTTTTCCTTCTATGCCTTCATGATATCTTTCATGTGTTGCAATTACAAAGAACACATTTTTGGTTCAGCCCATTCTTTTATGACAAATTGACTGTGTGGGTTGATTAGAGCTATTAGTATCTTTGTTACCTTTTGATTTATCTATTTCTACTCTCATTACCAAACCCATTGTTACTATCCAGTTCCTTAAACAATCTTTTCTGTTAATCTAAACTGTCTACCTCTTTCATGAGATAAATGTGATCTTATAAGTGAATTAGTTATCTTTAATCATATCTTGTAGATTATTTCAGTAAAATTTAGGGTCTCAAAAAACTCATTTTTTTTAAAATCGGACAATATCAAATTTCTTGTCGGATATGCCCGGTAACATATTAGATAGTTTCGCTATCTTTTCTTTCTAACCTTTATAATGTCCTTTTATATATTGCAATTGCAAGAAAGGATATTCTTAGTCAAAATCATGTCATAGTATTAGATACAGTACTATTGAAAAAGAAAACTTGATTTGTGAGGCACTTCTTGTTAAAAGTAAAGGCAGAAGAGTGAAGCGGTACAAAGGCAGGAAAAATTTCAAGTGATGCGGTTCAGAGTGGCGAATGCTCCCACAATATTTATAGGTTATGTGGATAGTCTTTTTCATCCTTATCTAGACAGAATTGTCATTATCTTTATTAACGACATTCTGATCTATTCTCGAAATCATGAGGAACATGCTAAACATCTTAGCGTGGTTCTCCACATTTTAAAGGAGCAGTTGAACACGAGGCGAGGAGTTTTCATTGGTCGAAGTAATCTGGAATGACGTAAACGGGGATGCAACGTGAAAGCTGGAAGACAAGATGAGGGAGTAGTATTCATAATTGTTCTGAGACTATTACGAATTTCGGCGGTGAAATTCTTTTTAGGGGGGAGTGTTGTAACACCCCAAGAATTAGTATTTTATTTGTTTTGGTCGATTCCGAATTATTTTGAGTAATCCGACTCGACTTCTGTTAATTTTATGATTTTTGTGATTTTTAAGAAGTTTTGGGAGTTTTTACGTTTTTGATTATTTTAATATTATTTTTGGGTTGTGCATATAAGCCTTCGTATTTTATTTCTTTCTCTCAATCCTATTTTTATTCATCTCGATTTGATTTTCTTGAGTTTTACAATTATTCTGATTTTTGTGAATTTTTGTGATATTTCAGATATTTTGAATATTTTAATATATTTTAGATATTTTAAGATATTTTGAATATTTTGTTATATTTTAGATATTTTGAGATATTTTAAGATATTTTGAGATATTTTGAATATTATATTAAATTTTTGATATTTTAGTATATTTTGAATGTTTAATATATTTATGATATTTTAGGCTGTATGCGGGCCCGGGGCGGGCTAGGAAAAATAAAAATTTTTATTAGCCAGAAAGCTTTGTACTGTTGATTCGGAGCCGGAAGATCTTACTAAACCCAAAACCGGAAACAATTTTTGAAATTTTGTTTCCCTACGATTTTATCTGATAAATAAAATCGGGGTATGTTTTATTATCCATTGGATAATATCTTTCTTAGAAAATATCTAGTGGATGATTCTAGATGCAAGCCTAGTCACCCACTCTAGAATGTTATAGACGATGACTCATCGTTTGGTGACTCACCTAGCTGACTAGCCTAGTGACTCACATGTTCCAGACTGTTCCAGAAGCGGTGACTCGCCACATTCTGGAAGGTTGTAGAAACGCTGACTCACCCTGTGACTCGCCACAGTGAGTCACACATTCCAGAATGTTCCCTGACGACTCACCATGCTGACTCTGCTAGTGACTCAGCTGATGACTCGTCATGCTGACTCAACTGTTTTAGAAATATCTACGCTGACTCATCATGCTGACTCATCGTAGTGAGTCACATGTTCTAGAAACTTCTCTTTGATGACTCGCTCTGTGACTCATCAAGGGCAATCAGTAGAAAATGATCAACAATAGTTGCTACCCAACTAGAACAAGAGAAAAATCTAGGTATATTTTATTATCCATTGGACAATAAATACTGACTTTATAAGCAGTAATTATTGTTCATTGCTTACAGTATACTAAAAAATATCTTAAGTCTTCATCATTTTTATGAAGTCTATAAATAGGAGGGCTTTGATTCATTTGCAATTTTTGGCAAGAAGCTCTCACCCTTTTTCTCTCCTTGTACTCCACGGCCATAGCACCCAAATGGAAGACAACCTTCACCCATTTATCTCACTTGCTTTCTTACACATCCTTTTCTCCAAAGAACCAAGAACAAGCAACCAAAACTCTCTCATTTTCTCTCCTCCATGGATTCAGCCAAGCACTCAAGAACCACTCTCCAAACTTCTATAATTCCTACCAATATCATTTCTTGAATCCTCTCATTGATCCAAGACACTTTCATGTTAGGAATTTCTCAAGATCCATTCATTTCCATTTTCCTATCAAGCAAAGAACACAAAAACTCCTATCTTTTCCTTCTCCAAGCTCACGGCCAAGAGGCCATGGTTCTACCATCACTCTTCAATAATTTACACCAACCATATATCTTGAATCCTTACCTTGTTTCAAGACACTTTGTAGTTGGAGTCTTGATCAAAATCACCTATTTTCAAGGAGTTTTTTCAAAGCCAAACATATAACTCTCACCTTTCCTCTCTATGGAAGCTCACGGCCAACCCCCACAAAATCACCTTCCAAGCTTCAATAATTCTAAACAACCATAGATCTTGAATCTCCATGCAATTCTAAGGAACTTTCATGTTAAGACCATCTTCCAAATCATCCATCTTCAAGCACTTTTTCTAAGATCTAAGTTTGAAGAATAAAGGGTGAAATTCTTGATATCCTCTTCTAATCATAGATTCAAAGTTCTAAACCATATTTTGATCCATGGTTTTTCTTGTTTAAGCCTTAGATATTAATATTTCACGTTTTCTTTGATTTTCAAGAAGCACTTGGTGGTTGAAGTTCACCTTCAAGGAGACAACAAGAGGACATCCAAGGAGCTTTGGAGGTTTCATCAAGAGGTAAGAGGGAGATTACCCTCATCAGCCATGTGTTGGTGGTGAGGAATGAATGTGTTTGTGGTGAAGAATCCATAAGGATTCATTCACTTGATTGTTCAAAGTTTTCCTATTTGTGATAGATTTTGTGTGCAAGCGTGTCTATAGCTTTAAAATACATGGTATGTGTTTTATGATTGCTTTAATATATGTTATGTGTTCATAAATGCATGATAGTTATTGTAGGATATGAGTAATATGTTAAAGATTTGCATGAATGTTCCAAAGAACACATAGCGCTCACGATTTTCACTGTCACAAAGAGAACCAAAATGTTCTCAACTATTTTCTAAAGCAAGAATTAATAAATTTAATTAGTAATGATTTTCACAAGAACTTAATTAGTAAAAGATAAATTAAAAATGATTTAAACATAGTGAATTTCGGCCAACATGCCAATTTAAGACACTTTTGATCTAAATGATTTTCTAAGAGTAGATTATGTAATTTAATAAAGGGGAACTCAACTTAATAAATTTAGAAATATAAAGAGAATGATTTTAATGATAATAAATTGGATTAAGAATTTTTATAAGAGATTAAATGATGATAAACAATTAAATAAGATTTTAATGCATAGAATGATTTTTGGGCCAACATGCCTACTTATGATGTTTTTAATACAAAACTAGTTTAAAAGTGTGGACTTATGAAATTAATTTAATGAGAACTTAATTGAATGGATTTTACAATAATCTAGTGGATAGAAAATAATTTAAACATGATTTATACATGAAATGATGAATTCGACTAACATGTCTTTTTAATGTGTACTTAATTTGAAATTTGTGTTCTAAGTGTAGACTAGTTGTTTAAACTAAAAAGAATACATTTGCAATGGATTTTCAAGACTTAAAGAAGTAAACAAATTTTTATTAGTAATATGATATCAAAGAGAAATAAACAAAACTCTTGAAAAATATTTACCTTTGAATTTTAAAGTATGATAGTAATTCTCAAAGTGTATTTTGTAATTATAAACTAAACAAAGGGATTTTTTTTAAAGGAAAACGTAGAAAATATATTTTATAGATTTTCTAGACAAAATACCGTCATAATTTACTAAAAATGAACGAATAAAGGAAAGAATTTCACATTATATTTATAATGTAAGGAAAATATTCTACATAGTTTAAAAGTTTTAAAAATAGCTTATGCGGTTTTAAAATAATGATTTTAAAGCTTTTCGATCAAGAAAACGATTTAAAAATCTTGCGCGATTGAGAAAACGATTTAAAAATAGTACGTGATTTTAAAAAAAGCAAAATATATTTATGTGATTTAAAAACGTTTGTAAAAACGATAAAATTGTGAAAACGCGATAAAATCTCTACGTGATTGACTAAAACAACGAGTTTAACTGTTGGGCCAAAGTGGTGGACCCGGATAGATTGAGAAATGGTACTGTCAGGTGGGACGTACTATATTTTGGAATATTGATTGAGAAATAGTACTGTCATGTGAGACGCACTATATTTTGGAATATTGAGACCAAGGGTATTTGTGTAATTATGGTTCATATATACGCATTGAGTTGGTATGCATAGTCGATGGCTGTGATGGCTTTTGTTGTTTAGGAGTGAATGAGAGCTGGATAGTGTGATCCAAGTGGGTGATCTACTGGGGACGTCAGGGCGCTGTTATTCATAGTGACCTATTTGTCACATTATATGTCTGGCCATGATGTACCGTTGCAACGCACTAGCGTATTGTCCCGACAAATACTATTTATGTCTCGCGTCTAGCTTAGACTGTCATTATGGGTCGCAAATCTTCTGGACCATTCATATCCGAAACTGTTTAGCTTCATGGAGTAGGAATATGATGCATTGTGCATATGCATAGTTTGTGTACATATTGTTGTGGCATTGTCGAGATACATTTCATGGTGTCATAATCATTATATATGTTTATTATGGATATCTATTGTTGATATACTGTTGATGTTTATATTGTTGTGATATATGTTTTCTGAATATACGGATAATTTGTTAACATGATTATACTTGTGATATTTGTGTGTATGGAATGACTTTGTCATTCGTATCATTCTTTGCTGCCGTACTGGTATTGGTGAAAAGGGATCTCACCTCTTTATTATATTATTTTATTGTGTTTGTATTATTTAAATTCTTATAGTAGGCAAAGCAAGTTTCTTAGACCTTTGGAGGCAATGTTCTGTGGTCGGTGACGACGTCAAGGAGTGACCTTCTCAGTTTCAATAAGATGCAGTTTGGTGGAGAAATGGAACATGTATGTTGGGTTTTTCTCGTTAGTGTTGTCATTGTGCTATTAGTAGTACCCGTCATTGGGTTTTGCTACTGTTCCTTGAGTCTGTAAATTATGTTTTAAATGTTGTTTAATATTATATAGTATAATTAACATGTGTATTATTAGTTCAATCTATTTTCTGTATTACGTATATTTTCGGTAAGTTTATATTATTAGCAAAAAGAGATTTTAACAATCCAAATTTTTGAACTCAAAGCCTTTTGTTAAATGATTTTCAGGTTGTAAATATAAGTTTTTAGTCGGAAATATGATGCCCTACGGAGAGTGTTACAGATTCATTATAATGGAGTTGAGCTCGGAATTTATATGATCAAGATTCATAGAGTTTTTTACCTTTGCACGATATAACGAGCATAACTTGAGCTATAGAGGTTGAAATGAGGTGATTCCAGTGGCATTGGAAAGCTAAGAAAAAGAGCTACAACTTTAATAAAGACCACAAGAGTTGATTCTCATTCTAGAAGAAACCATGACCCGTGGAAAATTCCACTAGGCCATGTGAAATTTTGTGCTTAAAAAGGAGAGCTGTCATAGAGTTCCATGACCCCCTTGTGGAAAATTCCACAGGGCCATGGGAAAACTCGTGGAATGCTGCGAAAAAATAGAAATTTTCTATTTAATGTTATTTTTTAGGATTTTATTCGATTATTCTCATTGCTTAGGGCCTAATTAAGAGGTTGAACTGATCACACAACTCTTTTAGGGTTAATCCTATATAAAGAACCAAAGAATAAGAGGCTTGGATAGTTTTAGTTTTTGGTCTTTTTTCTCTCAAACAAGGATTGGAGGCTAGGGCTTGGAAGGCAAGAGCAAGAGTCATTAAAGTTGAACCATTGAAGTCTTTTTCTCCATCTCCATCTTCTATTTTTGTTTTGGAATCATGGTTGTTTCTTTAATCTTTGTTTTTGATTGTGCTACAATATCCATGAGTGACTAAACCCCTTTTTCCATGATTAGGATGAAATTCACTATTTGTCTATATTGAATTGTTAATTTGATTCTTTGTTACTGAGAAATTATTGTTCTTGATTCATTCTTAGTATGCTTAATGCTTGTGGTATGTTGCGCGTCATATTTACATGATCTTAGGCTTTAGGTGAACGATCGAAAGATGAAATCTAATTGCTAGATAATCTATGAATTGAACTTAGGAATTGAGACTTAGACATAGGCTTAAATCCTTTGAGTCGTAAACGATTGTCATAAAACTTAATGGGTTGGAACTTAGATTAATTACCATGAGAATGTGATTGATGAAGTTTTAGCACATTTTTAGTGCCAAGAAATAGGGCTTTAAATAATTTAGGACAAATCACCTTCAAGAACATAATTGAACGTTAACAAAGATAAGATTACAATTTATCATAGGAGGTAGTATAGTAGATTCCTAGTCCTAAGCCTTTAACCCTTGGTTGAATCTTAACTTTTCTTGATTTAATTGCTTACATAATTGCTTTAAGCTTTATTTTGATTTTAATTTAGCTTTCACTATTGTTTTTACCCACTTAAATAATCAAAATTGTTGTAAGAGTTAGTAATCAATCGATCCTCGTGAGAATAATCTTTATTTTACTACTTGTACGATCCGTGCACTTGCGAAAAATCCACAACATGTGCAGCTCTTAATGCTATGAAGATGAACTTCAAATGATTAAACCAAAGCAATGACAGATGAACTTTATGGAGTGAAAATAAAATTTGGACAAAAAAACCCATGCAGAGTATACTGTTCCAATTTGGACAACAGGTATAGAAATGCCTATAACTTGAGTTCTAAAACTCCAAAGGACCTATAGTTTGTTCCCCTAGAAAGTTAAGAAACGAAACTATTATGGTTAAAATTTATATAATTTTTACATGTCTAGTCTAATACCAATTTTCATTTGAATACAGGTTGGTTTCTGCAGAATATGACTCCTGACAGCCTTAATTTCAAGGTAGATAATTTTGGTTGTAGTGGTCCATTTGACCTAATCCCGGTGGCATCTAGAAGCTAAGAGGTGACTTATTTTATGGTAAAAAGTTCAGGATTTTAGGAGACTCCTAGAAAACCCAATTTTTGTCAGAATGGGATCTATTTTGTAGCAGTGCATATTTTGACAGCATATAAATGAATGATTTAATATAAACATGGTCTCCATATATTCCTCTAAAAACCCATAAGTTCAACACTAAAACAAACAATCCTAAACGTAAAGGCTCACAACTTTGCAATTTATTAGAACTTTGCAACTTACTTTTAGTTCACAAAGAAAAATTATAAAAAGATAAAGCAAAAAGGCTCACAACTTTGCAAGTTACTTTTAGTTCTGCATACAGTCTCCACTTCTTGTACTTTCATATCAATAAGAAGTTATGAAAAATAATATACTATGGTATATAATATTCCTTCCAATATCTGTACCTTTACAACAACACAGGAGCAACCAACAACTTTTCATGTTTTTCCCTTAAGATCAATCTTGCACAACTGCATATGAAGAAGAAACGAAATATGCACCTAATGTATGTTATCAGCATTCAGCAAAACAAGTACATTTATCCAAAAAAATTATAGCAATGAGATAAGTAGATGATAATTTTGACACTTCTTAGACTTTTCATTGTTTAACTACATATTCATCAAATAATAAAGTAAATGGTAAGAAACAGTTATATGGTCAGTTGGTCACTACACTCTTGAAGTTAATTACAGTAAAAAATTATCAAACAATAAAACAAGAGCAATTTTTTTATAGTGTTTGTCTGTGTTTCTTTAAGAAAAAAGAAAACCATCCTATAGCTAGGCTAAAACTCTCAATGAAGCAAATAATATAGAAGAAAACACATTTCTAGCAACTAGCAATTTCTCATCTTCACACTACAACCATCGACTTTATGGACTTTTGATCTTCCCAAACTGGTCAAGGTAATGAAGGAACTCCATGACATTAGCACCGCTGCAAAGGGTCAGAAAGAGGTTCTTCACAAAAAACACACAAATGGTGTTGGGTTCTTCACGAATGTTGGTTTGGTCGCACATTGCAGAGGTTTCAACTATTTGATGGTGCGGGCTAAGATTTGATGGTGGTGAGATTGGGGTTCAGCTATTGGAGTTTTTGATAGTGGGTCTTGGTGGTTTCAAGTGAAGGAAGTAGAAATATTTTTTATAAAAAAAATGGAGGGAACTAAAAAAGTGATCCCACGAGCATTCATGTTTTTAAGAGACAATTTACTTTATTTATCAGTAAAGATAGAAATATTAGTGGCTAATGCTTTTCTTCTATAGAAAATCGGTTTAGAGAATGTTTTACCAAAAATAGATATGTGGCCACTAAATAATTACCATTAAAAGATGTTTTGTTGTAGTGAATAATCAATTAGGCTATGAGCATAATCGATTATTGAGTTCCAAAAACTTATTCCTTTTGTGCTATCATGTAAATAATCAATTAGGCAAAGGTCATAATCGATTATTTGAGTTTCCAAATGAAGAAATAAATAACTAGTAAACTGCATTTAATACACCCAACCACCTCCCAACGACTCTTTAATGACTTGGGCTATAAATACAAGTCATTTGAGACTTTAGGGAAGTAAGAAATCATTCTGAAACATCTTGTTGATCATTTAATACGAGCTTTACTAGTCTTAAACTTTAACACTATGTTTTGAGCTTAAAAGTATGATAATCCTTCTATCCATTAAACTTCAACTTGTATTATCCACTCTTGTGAGAGTTTTCCATTCAATTATTCTTTGATTTCTTGTGTAAGAGGGTGAGGTATCTCTCAAGAGATAAAATGGTGAGGTATCCCTTGTTTTGAGACTCAAGCACAAAGGATGAGGCATCCCAAAGGTGTGTTGTGTAACACCCTAATACAGATATCCAGATATATCCTAGATAGACAGAGATATATAAAGATAACCAGTACTAGAGATGTCACTTCTATACTACATACTAACATATATCTATAATCACAACCGAGTAATTATAGAAAGCCTTGAGAGATTGCGGAAAAACTTAAACTCATACATATATATATACAAACTTAGCCACCCGAGGCTTATTGTAATACATATAACATAAAACTTACAGAACAAACATAAACTTATTACATAAGTTCTTTTTACTTAAAGCAATAAAAACTATTCTAGTCTTCATGCTTTATCTTCTCATCCTTGGCAAGGTTTGCATCTCTGTAGTACTGCACCTTTATCTTTATCGGTCCAGACTGTGATCCGAACCTCGCATCTCTGGATTTACATGGAATAGCAACTGGGGTGAGAATTAACATTCTCAGTATAAGCAATTCCAATACCAGTTCTCTATAACATTGTATATAACAAATATATATAACAAAAGCTATACTTCTAACTTAGGAGTTTCCCCCTCTATTTTCATAACTTAGGAGTTTCCTCCTCTATTCTCATAACTTAGGAGTTGCCTCCTCTTTTCTCATAACTTAAACACTTTCTAATAGTGTGATAACAATCAAGAGTGAACACACTGCTAATATATACAGCGCCCATACATCTGTACATACCAACAAAGTGACGGACAATGCCCATACATCGTCCGTAAATGCAATGCTAATGATATGTAATGAATATGCCTAAGGAATCCTAAGTGCATGTGAATGAAATGCAAATGCAGAGTTTTGTTTGGAGCGAAAGAATTTGCTAGGAACTAGTCAAGATATCATCTAGTGGTAAATAGAGGAAACCTCATCCTCACCTTACACGTATCCCGGCTCATTGAGAAATTCGGGCTTTATCCTTGCTCAAAGAGCGTCTCTCGGATTTCCCACTTATCTCCTTAGGCCTTGGCACATCGAGACATCGGGGTTATGTCCTTCTCAAAAGTCCTTCTGACACCCATCTATCTCCTTTTTGCCTTCATGATTAACATCAAAGGATACTCACTAGATCGATCCTACTTGACTAATTCATAGACTTTCGTACATACTTATATACTTAGTTCCTCTCGAGCTAAGCATATTCTAGTCTTCTTATGTTTACCCCTTGTGATGAGGAGAATCTGTAACCTCATACTATATGTAACCTTAGCACTTGGTTAGGAATACTTGTTCCCTTAGGAACTTCTCTCGATCCCTTACCTCCCGGTGAATGACCTCACGTCATATAACGTTACATTCTCGTGTAAACATTACTAAACTATGTCTCTTACTTGTACCTAAACTTCACCTCATCACTCCTTTCTCTTAAGTGATCTCTAATGCAACCTTACGTTGTCGAGGTGTTAGGTACTTACCTTGGCGAACTACTAATCTTGGTTGCCCTAAGGTCCTTTCTCTTCATCTTCACACTAGCTTAACTCTCTAGTGTGTGAAGAGCTCGGTGTTATGTTTATCTCTTACATAAACACCATCTTACTCTTTTCTATAGACTCAACTCATCCTAGTGAAAGAGTCTATCTTAACTAATGCCTCATCTAACCTTGCTTAAGGAACCGAGAGCATTTCTCTAAAACTTTGCATAATTAACTCCACTTTGTCTAAAGAGAGTAGTTCATGCATCTAACTTTCCTTTTCTATCACACTTCGGTAGTAGCGTATACTACACTTGTGTGCTAACATACTTATTCTAAACTCAACTTCCATGCTTTACTTGCATCTAAGGAAGTATCTTCTCTTTATCTTGTACTTCTAACTAACTCATCTTAACTTATACTTGAGTTGTTGTACATTTTGCGTTCTACTTTCTCGCTTATGACATCTTCTTAGTCATAATTCCTCTTCTTGTGTATTTAACAATGTACTAAGTCTCACTTAACTTGAGACTAAGTACCTAAACGTCCCTCCGTGGAACTCATACACAATCTTATCTCCACTCATGTAATCTAACTCTAGAGTGGCTCTTACTTGCAACTCTTTGTTGCCTAAGCTTCTAGGTACCTTCCTAAGGTAATCCACTATTCTTGAATTTCCTAAGGTTCATACCTTTCTCATCATTCTCTACTAGAGTGAATACTATTATTCATCTCTATTGCACTATCTCATCACATCTTAAGTGATATCAGTTGCAACATTAAGTTGCCTAAAGTGCAATATCATTACTTAAAGCAAACCTTTCCTTTAGGATGCTTAAAAGCCTATGCTTTCTCATACTTGATGGATAGATATTTTCCACTTGAAATATCCCATCATCTTGTGCCTTAACACACTTAGGAAACATGTCTTAATGATTCCCTTAACTATGGCACCTCAAAGCATCCAAAAACATCATTTTGGAGCTCAGGATCTCATGCCGCGAGCACAAGATTTGCACAACGCCGCGGCGCCCTTCTCTCGAGGGCTACCGCTGGGCTAATTTTTAACCTCACGCCGCGGCATGCTTCCTCCACGCCGCGGCATTCCGGCGAAAACTCTCGCGCTGGCGGCGTGACTATCTCCCACGCCGCGGCGCCATCAACAGAACCCCGGTTCTGCAGAATCTACTCAGCTTGCGGGTTTTCGCTCTATTGATCATTTTTCGCTGATTCCAAGCCATCTCAATCAAATTCTAAGTAATTCTAAGTCCCTAATCAATTCTTTAACATTTAGGAACATCAATTACTCTCTTAAATCTCTTAATTTGGATTATGGCTAGAATTCTTCATTCTTTAACTTAAGGCTCACTTTGTGATTCAAGGGTCTTCTTTCTTAAGTTGATGTTATAGACAAGTCATAAATGACCCAAGGAACACTTCTATGCAAGCCAAACTCTTCTAACATCTCTAAAACTCAAATTAGCATATTATGTATCTATATGCATACATAGAGAATAGAGATGAATAAAAGCTCTAAACCCCTACCTCTTGAAGATTGAAGCCTTGAATCTTGAAGCTTGATCTTCCTCTTCCCTTCTTCTTCCCTTCTCTCCTCTCCCCTTTCTCTCTTTTCTTCTCTGGTTTTCGGTTTCTCTTCTTCTCTCGCCGAGGAGAACCAAATATAAAGGGGAAGGGACGTGCAGAGGAATTACGGGAAAAGATTAATACCGAAACTTCTATCTGCTATGGATACCCGAATCATGCTAATTCGAGTTTCTGCTTCCAACAACCTTAGAATAAATCATAAGATTCATCTAAGTTGTTGTTTCTCTTTTCTCATTATTTTCTATATCTGCTAGGGATCAATCCGGCATTAAAAGCACAACCCGTATGCCTAAAAATACCAAACCGACTCGATTCTCTTGAAACTTTTACCACATCTTATTTGGCTTATTTGTGACCTAGAAATAAACTCTCTATGTTTATTTCTCTTAACTTAGCAACTTATGCTATTATCTCGAGTCATTTTAAGCCATTTTACAACTTTTATGTTGCAACTAAGTGCCTAAATGAACTCAAATTGTCACAAAACTTGATGACATGCTAAACAAGTTAAATGCTACCTTTCGTAACCATTTACCGTCTAACATGTACTTAAGGGTATTACATTTCTCCCTCCTTTTTTAAAATTTTGTCCCCAAAATTGTTCACCTCACGTAAACAATTCTCGCTAAACAAAACTCTACATGGAACTTCGCTTCTATGCGGTCCTTCTTTAGTACCGAACTTCTCCCAACCACTTTCTCTTGACTAGATCCGCTTATCTCAAAGCTCTTGATCTCTATGCTTATGGATGGTAAGTGTACTAAAACATAACTTAGCTTTGAACTCCTTCTTATAAGGCTTTCAAAACCAAGTGTGAATCTAGTATCTCTCTCAGACACTATATTCACCGAAACTCTATGAATCCTAACTATTCCCTTCAAAAGTAGTTGAACTACCTTATCTAGAAAATAGCTATCTGTTCTTAGCAAAAGATTGGTGGATTACTTAATCTTGCCACCTTTATCGCCGCTCAACATATTCTCTTATGTTCTTTAACATACTATGCTACTATACATCTTCCTTAACTCTTGGAAAACCTTAGTAGCCTCTTGATAGATGGTACACTTTTCTCGGTGAGCTTCCTCGGAATCCTTTTCTTGATTTTTGACTCTCTTGGAAGACAAAGTTATCTCTAAACTTCGTCATTCCCTCTTAGTCATAACAAAATCCTTAAGGGTTCCCTTGAAAATCTGCTCACACTTGTCCCTTAGAGCTTCATTCTCCTTCCGAGCTTCAAAGAAATCCGAGCCTTTAGGCCTCTTACTATGTCCACCTTGCTCACCGAGAGACTATACGGAATCATAGTCACCGCTAGACTCAAATTCTCGAAAACTCTCAAGAATTCACTCTCTCTTGGACTATCATCTAGGATAACCACTACACCGGCATTACCCGAATGATATCTCAACTCAAGGTTATGAACCTTGAAAAACTCTTTCCATCTATTCTCGCTTCATGTCCAGCTTCCTCGATCCACAAGCATCTTAAGCTATCATGATCGCTGAACATCTCTAACTAGACTCCTTATGAGTTATGTCTCCAAAACTATAAGGTATCACTACTATGGCTAATTCCAAATCATACCTAGGGTAGTCCTTCTCTTGATCGAATCGCCTTGATGCGTAGGCATCTACCTACCTCTATTGCATCTAACATACCCTAGTCCCATCTTCGAAGTATAACTGCGTCTACTTCAAAGTTCTCTCGGGAATTTGGAATTACCAAAACTAACGTAGTAATCAACCTTCTCTTCTACTCTTGGAAAACAAACTCACTATCTAGAGTCCATTCGGGTACTACCTCTCTTAAGCGGCCTAAACCAGGTAGCACTAACTTAGAAAATCTACCGATAGATTCTCTGCTCTTGGATACAATGGTTACTCTACCCATTGTACCACCGCTTAAACTCTATTGGGGTTCTCTGCAATTTTCGTCTTAAGAAATTACATAACTCTTAAAGCTGTACCACTTGTAATCCAAAACGACTTTCGGTTTTCTTGGTACTTAACCCTTCTTTTCAAAAGTTTCCAAAACTACCTTTGACATACTTTTCATGTCCTTTCGTAATCTGGAAAACTCTCGAAAATCTGCTTTACTTTACTATGCTTCTATGATAACCAAGTCTTAGATCATCTCCGAGAAAATTCAAAGATTCTCTCAACCGATCTTACTTGATCATCCTTCTCTCTCGAACAACCAAACCATACCAACAAGGTAAGCAACTAGATTCACAAAGTAAATCAACATGATCTACAAAGTAAATCTGTTCTCTTCTTATACACACCTTAAAAGATTTCTCTTTACATGTGTTCTCATCTCATACCAAGTTGAAGAAGATTTCGTCGCTTTCTTTTGTCCAAGAACCATCTCTCTTACGATGTCCTGGTTACTTACTTATGTAGCTCATGGATTACCCATCAAAATGGTCTACATCCATGTATCTTACCACATCTAGCACATCTTAGTTACTGGAAGCTTGATTTGCTTTTCTCCTTAGAGTTGCTCCTCTACAAGCACTCTTCTTATACTTATCATTACTCCAAGCTTCCACTGTGCAACTCTGATACAACTTGAGATCAAAAGACACTCTCACCGACCTCAACATTGATCTTTTCCTCATTAGGAACTTTCTAACTCTTGTTCCATCGAGGCTACTTCTACAACTCTGCATGCACTGACTAGAGCGCAGAAGTCTATAACCTCCTTTTGCATCGCAATTCTTCTAATGTCTTCTCCAAGTTCTACTTCAAATTTTACTCACTTCCAGTCTTTATCTGGATTGGACGTAAAATAAGAAAAGAACTCTTGACATTCTTTGAATTGCTTTGCATTCTGATCTTCAGTAATATCCCCTTGCTCTAACTTTAGGAATTCTTCTTTCCTTTGCTTTCTCTAACTCAAGGGAATAATACTTATCTAGGAAAGTAACTCTAAACACCTCTCATGTGGTTCGAGTACTAACCATCTCTAGTAACCTCTCTGCTTCATCTCATCAGCTTTCGGCTTCACCTACTAACCCTTACGAAGCAAGGTCACTTTCTATTCATCAGCGCTTGCTATGGTCTCAAGGATCTCTTCCATCACATGAAACCATCTTCTAACTCTGGCTAAACTAAACGCTCCCTTGAAAACAAAGGAGTATCTTTCTTGAACTCGGAGAAACACTGATTCCTCAAAAGTTCTCTCTCGTCTTCGCTACTAGCTAAGCGAGTTCTATTCTATCGCTTCTGATAGACTTCTACTAATGGCGGTCTGCTCTCTCAACACAAAGCAGCCATTTCTCTAAAAGCTCGGTATTCTCTTTCTTTACCGGTCTCCTAGTCATGCAATTCCATCCGCTTATCTCAAAAAGAGATAAAAGAATGCATAACTTTCTACTAAATTGCTACTTATGCCTAACACGGTCAGTCCATACCCCGGCTCAACAGGATGAACTGCTCTGATACCAAAATGTAACACCCTAATACAGATATCCAGATATATCCTAGATAGACAGAGATATATAAAGATAACCAGTACTAGAGATGTCACTTCTATACTACATACTAACATATATCTATAATCACAACTGAGTAATTATAGAAAGCCTTGAGAGATTGCGGAAAAACTTAAACTCATACATATATATATACAAACTTAGCCACCCGAGGCTTATTGTAATACATATAACATAAAACTTACAGAATAAACATAAACTTATTACATAAGTTTCGTTTACTTAAAGCAATAAAAACTATTCTAGTCTTCATGCTTTATCTTCTCATCCTTGGCAAGGTTTGCATCTCGTACTGCACCTTTATCTTTATCGGTACACTGTACTCGCATCTCGGATTTACATGGAATAGCAATCGGGGTGAGAATTAACATTCTCGGTATAAGCAATTCCAATACCAGTTCTCTATAACATTGTATATAACAAATATATATAACAAAAGCTATACTTCTAACTTAGGAGTTTCCCCTCTATTTTCATAACTTAGGAGTTTCCTCCTCTATTCTCATAACTTAGGAGTTGCCTCCTCTTTTCTCATAACTTAAACACTTTCTAATAGTGTGATAACAATCAAGAGTGAACACACCGCTAATATATACAAAGCGCCCATACATCCGTACATACCAACAAAGTGACGGACAATGCCCATACAAACCGTCCGTAAATGCAATGCTAATGATATGTAATGAATATGCCTAAGGAATCCTAAGTGCATGTGAATGAAATGCAAATGCAGAGTTTTGATTTGGAGCGAAAGAATTTGCTAGGAACTAGTCAGTATATCATCTAGTGGTAAATAGAGGAAACCTCATCCTCACCTTACACGTATCCTGGCTCATTGAGAAATTCGGGCTTCATCCTTGCTCAAAGAGCGTCTCTGGATTTCCCACTTATCTCCTTAGGCCTTGGCACATCGAGACATCAGGGTTATGTCCTTCTCAAAAGTCCTTCGGACACCCATCTATCTCCTTTTTGCCTTCATGATTAACATCAAAGGATACTCACTAGATCGATCCTACTTGACTAATTCATAGACTTTCGTACATACTTATATACTTAGTTCCTCTCGAGCTAAGCATATTCTAGTCTTCTTATGTTTACCCCTTGTGATGAGGAGAATCAGAACCTCATACTATATGTAACCTTAGCACTTGGTTAGGAATACTTGTTCCCTTAGGAACTTCTCTCGATCCCTTACCTCCGGTCGAATGACCTCACGTCATATAACGTTACATTCTCGTGTAAACATTACTAAACTATGTCTCTTACTTGTACCTAAACTTCACCTCATCACTCCTTTCTCTTAAGTGATCTCTAATGCAACCTTACGTTCTTTGAGGTGTTAGGTACTTACCTTTGGCGAACTACTAATCTTGGTTGCCCTAAGGTCCTTTCTCTTCATCTTCACACTAGCTTAACTCTCTAGTGTGTGAAGAGCTCAAGTGTTATGTTTATCTCTTACATAAACACCATCTTACTCTTTTCTATAGACTCAACTCATCCTAGTGAAAGAGTCTATCTTAACTAATGCCTCATCTAACCTTGCTTAAGGAACCGAGAGCATTTCTCTAAAACTTTGCATAATTAACTCCACTTTGTCTAAAGAGAGTAGTTCATGCATCTAACTTTCCTTTTCTATCACAGTTACGGTAGTAGCGTATACTACACTTGTGTGCTAACATACTTATTCTAAACTCAACTTCCATGCTTTACTTGCATCTAAGGAAGTATCTTCTCTTTATCTTGTACTTCTAATTCATCTTAACTTATACTTGAGTTGTTGTACATTTTGTTCTACTTTCTCGCTTATGACATCTTCTTAGTCATAATTCCTCTTCTTGTCATAATTTAATTTAAATGTACTAAGTCTCACTTAACTTGAGACTAAGTACCTAAACGTCCCCTCTGTGGAACTCATACACAATCTTATCTCCACTCATGTAATCTAACTCTAGAGTGGCTCTTACTTGCAACTCTTTGTTGCCTAAGCTTCTAGGTACCTTCCTAAGGTAATCCACTATTCTTGAATTTCCTAAGGTTCATACCTTTCTCATCATTCTCTACTAGAGTGAATACTATTATTCATCTCTATTGCACTATCTCATCACATCTTAAGTGATATCAGTTGCAACATTAAGTTGCCTAAAGTGCAATATCATTACTTAAAGCAAACCTTTCCTTTAGGATGCTTAAAAGCCTATGCTTTCTCATACTTGATGGATAGATATTTTCCACTTGAAAATATCCCATCTTGTGCCTTAACACACTTAGGAAACATGTCTTAATGATTCCCTTAACTATGGCACCTCAAAGCATCCAAAAACATCATTTTGGAGCTTCAGGATCTCATGCCGCGGCACAAGATTTTGCACGCCGCGCGCCCTTCTCTCGAGGGCTACCGCTGGGCTAATTTTTAACCTCACGCCGCGGCATGCTTCCTCCACGCTGCGGCATTCCCGGCGAAACTCTCGCGCTGGCGGCGTGACTATCTCCACGCCGCGGCGCCATCGCCATGTAACCCCGGTTTCACGGGAGTAACTGAAATTGCGGGTTTGCTGCTCTATTGATCATTTCTCGCGATTCCAAGCCATCTCAATCCAAATTCTAAGTAATTCTAAGTCCCTAATCAATTCTTTAACATTTAGGAACATCAATTACTCTCTTAAATCTCTTAATTTGGATTATGGCTAGAATTCTTCATTCTTTAACTTAAGGCTCACTTTGTGATTCAAGGGTCTTCTTTCTTAAGTTGATGTTATAGACAAGTCATAAATGACCCAAGGAACACTTCTATGCAAGCCAAACTCTTCTAACATCTCTAAAACTCAAATTAGCATATTATGTATCTATATGCATACATAGAGAATAGAGATGAATAAAAGCTCTAAACCCCTACCTCTTGAAGATTGAAGCCTTGAATCTTGAAGCTTGATCTTCCTCTTCCCTTCTTCTTCCCTTCTCTCCTCTCCCCTTTCTCTCTTTTCTTCTCTGGTTTTCGGTTTCTCTTCTTCTCTGCCGAGGAGAACCAAATATAAAGGGGAAGGGACGTGCGAGGAATTACGGGAAAAGATTAATACTGAAACTTCTATCTGCTATGGATACCCGAATCATGCTAATTCGAGTTTCCACTGCTTCCAACAACCTTAGAATAAATCATAAGATTCATCTAAGTTGTTGTTTCTCTTTTCTCATTATTTTCTATATTCTTTAGGGATCAATCGGCATTAAAAGCACAACCGTATGCCTAAAAATACCAAACTGACTCTGATTCTCTTGAAACTTTTACCACATCTTATTTGGCTTATTTGTGACCTAGAAATAAACTCTCTATGTTTATTTCTCTTAACTTAGCAACTTATGCTATTATCTGAGTCATTTTAAGCCATTTTACAACTTTTATGTTGCAACTAAGTGCCTAAATGAACTCAAATTGTCACAAAACTTGACTGACATGCTAAACAAGTTAAATGCTACCTTTCGTAACCATTTACCAGTCTAACATGTACTTAAGGGTATTACATGTTGAGTGCTCTTGGTTGAAAAGGTTATAAGCACCTATTGAAGTTTGAAGTTTTAGACGTGAATCACTTGAGGACTGGACGTAGGTCACAAGGGGTAGCTGAGCCAGGATAAATCTTGAGTTTGCTCTTCTATACTCTATCTCCTTTATTTTTGTGCTTTGCTTATGTATGCTTACTTAAATTTTCTTCATCTTGGCTGGTTTATTTTTGAGTGAAGTGCTCCATCTCATCTATCTATTCACCTCAATCAATTAATAGCTTCAACAAAATTAATAAACAAGTGTTTTGTGAAAAGTTTACAAAAATCTTTTATAAACTCAATTCATTCCCATCTTGAGTTTGAAGCCACTTGGTAACAAGTGGTATCAGAGCTCAACTCTTGTGTAAAGAGCTTAACAACTTCAAGATGAGAGATGACTTCTTTAAGTGGTTTTTCATCGGAGGATTCTTCTATCAATAGACCTCACTTTTTCAATGGTGATGGTTATGCATGTTGGAAAGAATGAATGTAAATTTTTATTGAAGCTATTGATTTAGATGTGTGGGATATAACAAAAAATAGTCCTTTTGTTCCTACACATGTTGTTAATAGTGTAAGAGTGAATGCGCCTAGAAGTGAATGGACCAATGAAGATAAAAAAAAATGTGCAATACAATTTGAAAGCTAAAAACATCATTACCACAGCCTTGGGGTATGATGAATTCTTTAGGATCTAAAATTATAAAACTACCTAAGAAATGTGGGACACTTTACAAGTCACCTATGAGAGTACTAGTGAAGTGAAGAGATCAAGAATAAACACTTTCACTCATGAGTATGAACTCTTTAGAATGAACCAAGGTGAAAGCATTTAAGAAATGCAAAAAGGTTCACACATATTGTTAATCATCTTGCTTTGTTGGGAAAGACTTTTCCTAATGAAGATCTTTTTAACTAAGTTTTGAGGTGTTTGAGTAGGCATTGGCAACCAAAGGTTATGACTATTGCAAAATCAAGAAATCTTTCAACTATGACTTTAGTCATACTCTTTGGCAAGCTTTAAGAACATGAATTGGAGTTGAATGGACTCAATCCACATGATGAGCTTGACAAGAAAAAGAAGGGAATTGCTCTCAAGGTCACTTCCTCCATGATTGATGATGATGAAGATGAAGATGATGGAGATGGCTTAGAGAATCGTGAGATAAATGAGAAGAACCTTAGCTTTCTTATGAAGAGGTTTGGGAAATTCCTAAGAAGAAGGGAACTCAGAGAAGGCCACTTTTCCCTCCAAAGAAGACCTATCACAAAGGAGAAAGAACTTCATTCACTCCCACATGCTACGAATGTGGAAAGCTAGGACATATGAAAATGGAGTGTCCTATTTATCAAAAGAATGTGGAGAAGTTTGAGAAGAGGCCTTCAAGGGAAAAGAAAGGAAAGATAGCCTACATAGCATGAGATGATAATGACATGGACTCAATGGATAGCTCTGATAGTTAGGAAATCCATCTTTGTCTAATGGTTAGAGCAGAAGAGGTAGAAGAAGATAACATGAAGGTAATATATTTTAACCTTGACCATTTTTCTTCCTATAATGAATTGCAAGATGCATTTGAAGAATTGCATGATGAATTTTTGAGGCTTGCTAAACTTGTTTCCTTATCAAAGAAAATAATTTCTTCTTTAGAATTTTTTTTAACTTAAACAAGGAAGTTGAGGAATTTAAAATTGAAAATAAAACTCTTGGATTGATTGATGTCAATTGTTCATGCATAACTTGCTTTTCACATGAACATGCATCTACATTATCTTCTTGCTCATCGTGTAAAGTTTTTGAAAAATAAATTGAGGATTTGAAAAATATTTTTTCAAAATTTACCTTTGGAAGGGACAACTTGAACATATTGCTTGGGAAATAAAGATGTGTTTTTCCAAAGGCCGATTTGGGGTATAAACTCAAAAACCAATAAAAACTCTACAAGAACTTATTTGTTCCATCAAGCACATCAAGTAGTCCTTTCATAAAGTGTTTCCATTGTGGCAAGAAAGGATATAATGCATCAACATGCAATGTAAGGAAGAACAACAACAACAAAGTAGGGACTAAGATGGTTTGGGTCCCCAAGAGCACTTTGCCCAAAACAAACACACAATGACCCAAGAAAATTTAGGTACCAAAGGTTTAAAATGGTGTGTTGTAGGTGTGCTTGAAGACCAATGGCTCACATTGGTATCTTGATAGTGGTTGCTCGAAGCACATGACCGAAGATGACTCCAAGTTTTCTTTCCTAGTCCCCAAGAAGCATGGACATATAACTTATGGAGACAACAACAAAGGAAAGATTATTGGTGTTGACAAAGTTAGTAAAATCTCTTCCTCTTTTATTGATAATGTCTTACTTGTTGAAGGCTTAAACATAACTTGCTTAGCATTAGTCAATTGTGTGACAAAGGGAATAGAGTTATATTTGATTCAAATTATTGCATAATTGAAGGAAAAGATGACAAGTAAGTTAAGTTTGTTGGTCATAGAGTGAATAATATATATATGATTAGTCTTGATGATATATCCTCAATTGATGCTAAATGTTTTATGAGTAAAGAAGATGATTCATGACTTTGGCATGGAAGAATTGGACACATTCACATGGATCACTTGAATAAGTTAGTCTCTAAGGAGCTAGTAATTGGACTACCTAAGCTCAAATTTGAAAAAGATAAGTTAAGTGATGCATGTCAAAAGGAAAACAAGTAAAAGTCTCTTTTAAAGTAAAAAATATTCTTTTAACTTCTAGATCTTTATAACTTTTGCACATGGGTCTTTTTAGACCCTCAACAACATTGAGCTTTGGTGGGAATTATTATACACTAGTGATTGTGGATGACTATTCTAGGTTTACATGGACATCCTTTTTATCTCATAAAAATGATGCTTTTCGAGCTTCTAGAAAACTTGCCAAAGCTATTCAAAATGAAAAGAGTTTTAACATTGCATCCATTAGGAGTGATCATAATGGTGAGTTTGAAAACCAAGAGTTTGTAACCTTTTGTGATGAACAAAACATTGAGCATAATTTTTCAGCCCCTATAACTCCATAACAAAATGGAGTTGTAGAAAGGAAAAATAGATCTTTAGAAGAAATGGTAAGAACTATGCTCAATAAGGCTAACCTTCCTAAGTATTTTTGAGTGAATGTGGTAAGTATCACTTGTTATGTAATGAATAGGACCCTAATAAGGCCAATTTTAAAGAAAACCTCTATGAATTATACAAAGGAAGGAAGCCAAATATCTCCCACCTTCATGTCTTTAGATGCAAGTGTTTTGTTTTAAACAATGGAAATGATAACTTAGGAAAATTTGAGATAATGGTATATTTCTTGGCTATTCTACTTATAGTAAAGCTTTTAGAGTTTATAACAAGAACTATGACCATAGAAGAGTTTGTACATGCTGCTTTTGATGAGGCTAACCCAAATGGACTGAGAACGGATTTTGTTGATGATGTTACAGAAACAAAACACACTTGGAGGACAAGGAGAAAAAAGCAAAGAAGGAAGAAGAAAAATAAGTTAATTCCCCAAGACAAGAGGAATCACAAATTATGGACATTCCTAAGGAATGGAGGACTTCAAGATATCATCCTCTTGACAAAGTCATTGGTGATGTATTAAAAGGGGCAACTACTCGAAACTCTCGTAAAAATGCATGTAACCATATGACTTTTGTTTCTCAAGTTGAAGCTAAAGACATATATGAGACCATTAGTGATGAAAATTGGATCTTGGCTATGCAAGAAGAGTTGAATCAATTTGAAAGGAATCAAGTTTGGGAACTTGTTCCAAAACCCAAAGATCTTCCTATTATTGGCACCAAATAGGTCTTTAGGAAACAAACTTGATGAAATGCGAGTAATTATAAGAAATAAAGCTAGGCTGGCGGCTAAATGATATAATCAAGAAGAAGGAATATATTATGAAGAAACATATACACTTGTAGCTAGATTAGAAGCAATTATAATGTTACTTGCATTTGTTTGCATCATGAATTTTAAACTCTATCAAATGGATGTAAAAAGTGTTTTTTAAATGACTTTGTTTAAGAAGAGGTGTATGTGGAACAATCTCCTAATTTTGAAAATTATGAATAGCTAAATGATAATAACAGATTTCATACATTAATAAACCCCCATTTTTAGTCATTTACACTCTCCATGTACTTAATTGATTGAGCTTGGCCATGTTTTGTAAGTTTGGGCTCAAATTGGGCTTAATTGATTTTTTCCGCATTATTAGGATTTTACATTGTTTCTGTATTTCGACTATATCTTGAGTTCTAGATATCTAAAAATTATGTATCTTACTTTTTAGGAAAGATAAGAGAGAGCTCTACAACTTTCGCTCCATATCTGAATTGGATATCTAGTGGACCGAATTAGGCTTGAAAGTCAGAACACGAGTTCTGTCGCATAACCCGAGTAGTGTGCACTAATTGGTCCATAACTTGGGTTGTAGGTGTGATATGAACTTGAAACTAGTGGCATTTGAAAGCTAAGACATATATTGTCAATTATTATGAGCCCACTTATCCAAATTGTGACGTTTTGAGGTGTTTTCATCCTTTTACGTTAGTTGATGGGATCAGAGACCTACTAAGAGTGATTTGGGCATAACTCTATCATCTTATACCTAAATCAACTGATTTCAGTGACCAAGGAAAGCTAAGGGGTAGATGGTTAACTTTAACCTAGGGGAAAATTAAGATTCTTAATTTTTAGGTCAGTTATTTTTGTATAAATAGGGAACCGGAGATAGATAGTAGCCGTAAGTTGTATTATTTGATTCTTCTTCCTAGAAATTTCTCCTCTCTTTTGCAAACTATGTGTTACAGTCATGGAGAGCTAAACATTCGAGGTTAATCCAAGGATCTTGAGGAAATTCTAGTTTGATATTGAATTAAATATCTTCTCTTCTCTTGATTTGGATTTTGAATTGCATGATTAGAGATCTTTGTTGTGTGATGTGATCCAATTGGATCCTTAATCCTATTTGAGATTTGTGATTAAATTGTGATTGATTAATTATGGTTTAGACACATAAATTGAAGATGGTTAGGTTGACAAATTTGTTAATCTAGGTTAATTGAATTTTGGTTGTTAAACTAGCATAGGTTGCATAAATTTAGCGATTGCAGGTTTATGAATCATTTATTAGTTAAATTCTAGGCGATTATCTAGTGTTGAATTCTATGTATTTGATGCAAAGATTTCAGTCAATCATAGATTAACTAATTAATTCAATCCAGATGCATGTTTAGTAATCGATGATAAGCCAACTAGGTTTCTGACAGTTTCTTGAATTGATTGCTTTGTAATTTGATTATTTTTCTTACATTTAATTATTACATTTACATTCTACATACCTAATCCCCACTTGTTTGACCTTAATTTGGTTTGATTGGTACCTTGATCTTCGAGAGATGACTCGGTTTGCTCCCTTGTACTACAAGTTCGGTAGAACTAGAATTTTGTTATTTGGTTTAGCTCAGCACCAATCAAATTTGGCATCATTTCTGGGGATCATTATGTGATAATTAATCATATCAAGACTTTCACCGATCCCCTAACACTTTTCTATGTTTTGGTGGTTTTCAGGCGAAAATAGGTGATTTTGGGTATTTTTATGAACAATGTATAGACAAACATGCTCAGAATGAGCTGAAACTTGGTCAATTGAAGGAAAATGACCTAATAAACAAGGCTTATAGCATTGTTGTTTGGTCACCCCTAGTTTGCCCAAATTCAAATGTTTAGACCATATTTTTAATTTTTTAAGATTTTTTAGTTTACTATTTGGTAGTATTTTTAACTAGTTTTCACCTTGTGGTAGTCCTATAATTTTTAAAAATCTATAGATGTAGCTTCTATTGAGTTTTTGTGTGATTTTGTACCATTGCTTTGTGTTTTTGTGTTTTGAATCGGTTTTGAGTCCCTATTGTGTTATCTGATGCATGACTGGGTCTTCTAATAGTCATATACTTGACATTAATCCTGAAATTGAAAGAACCTTGGATATATTGAATATGACTTGTAGGATTAGTGAATTTGAAATTGAAACTGACGTTGAAAGTATAACATCTAAGGTTGAGACTGACATTGATCCTTTGGGTTGACGAATGCACTGGCAGTGTTCATGGATTACATGAACAATATCTTTAGACCCTACCTGGATCAGTTTGTTGTGGTGTTTATCGATGATATCTTAATCTATTCTAAGACTGTGGAAGAGCATGAACAACATTTGAGGACAGTGTTGGAGATCCTTATGGAGAATAGGTTGTTTGCCAAGTTATCTAAATGTGAGTTCTAGCTTTCACAAGTGCAGTTTTTGGGATATGTGATATCTCAGGGAGGGATTTATGTGGACCTAAGTAAGGTTGATGCAATGTTGCAGTGAGAGAGACCCATCACTATGACAGAGATCAAAAGCTTCATAGGCCTAGCGAGGTACTATAGAAGGTTCATAAATAGTTTTTCTCAATTAGCGCTACCCTTGACTAGTTTGACTAGGAAAGGTAGTTCTTTTGTTTGGACTCAAGATTATAAGAGAAGTTTCCAAGAGCTAAATGTGAGGTTGACTACTACACCGGTGTTAGTAATTTTGGATCCTTTGGAGAACTTTGAGGTATGTTGTGATGCTTCAAAGATGGGTTTGGGTTGTGTTTTGATGCAATATAGAAGAGTTGCTTACACATCAAGGCAGTTAGGGCCTCATGAGGAGAATTACCTTACTCATGATCTAGAGTTGGCTGCGGTAGTGTTTACCTTGAAAGTTTGGAGATATTACTTGTATGGAATCCAATTTGAGGTGTTTAGTGATCACAAGAGTTTGAAGTACTTATGTGATCAGAAGGACCTGAAATATAAGACAACAGAGATGGATGAAGTTTTTGAAAGACTACGAATTTTATTAAAGTATCATTCGGGTAAAGCCAATGTGGTGGCTAATGCACTAAGTAGGAAATCCTTATATGTGTCCCAGATGATGATCTAAGAGAGTGAACTTCTTGAGAGTTTTAGAGACATAAGCCTTTCAGTAACTATATTACCACATAGTCTCAGTGTGAGTCGAGTAGACATAGTGAGTGACTTGAGGACTCAGATCTTGGAAGCTCAGAAGGAAGATGAGATTCTTAGTGATGTAAGTGAGCAAATCTTTTTAGGGAATCCTGGAGAGTTTGATATGATAGATGATGGGATGATCAAGTTTAAAGGTAGAGTTTGCATTCCCTGTGAATCCGAAATCAAGGAAAGGATCCTTGAAGTAGCACACTGTGGTCAGTACTCTATACATCCCGAGGCCACTAAGATGTTTCAGGACTTGAAGAAGTTGTTTTGGTGGTCTTGTATGAAGAGGGACATAGCCGAGTTTGTGTCTAGGTGCCTAACTTGTCAGAAGGTCAAGATAGAACACTAGAAATCCTTTAGACCTCTTCAATCTTTGGGAATCCCTGAGTGGAAATGGGATAACATCATAATCGATTTCGTGATGGGTTAGCCTAGGACTCAGTTAGGATTTGATGCAATATGGGTTATAATGGATAGACTAACCAAGTCTGCCTATTTTATACCTATTAGAGCTAGCTACTCAATGGATAAACTTGCCCAACTATACCTTTAGGAGATAGTTAGGATGCACGGTATACCCCTCAGTATAGTTTTTTATAGAGACCCTAGATTTATATCTAGATTTTGGGGAGCCTTACAGAAAGCTTTTGGGACAAAGCTTAGTCTGAGTACAACCTATTATCCACAAATTGACAGTTAATTGAAAAGGACTATCCAAACCCTTGAGGATATGCTAAGAGTATGTGTGCTAGAGCAGAAAAGGAGTTAGGATAAGTTCTTACCCTTTGTGGAGTTTGCCTACTACAACATTTTTCATATTAGCATATGTATGGCACCATATGAAACACTTTATGGTAGAAAGTATAGGTCCTCTTTGTGTTGGTATGAGGTTGGAGAGAGAACCTTGTTGGGAATTGCGGATCAAAAGTCTCGCAGCGGAATAATAGAATTCCCTCACAGGATCCATGCAAAAAGTCCATAATCTGAGTTTTTTAAAAATTTACCTCTTGAAGCGTGATAATCACAAGCGAGCTAAATCACCAACACCATAAAAGTGACGATGTCTCTGCGGTATCCACACGAACAGACTTGCAAAAAGGAGTCACGCCTCTGTTTCGTAGTGCTAGCTGCGAAGAGAGGAGAAGAAAACCTCACTATCTCTCACTCACTTTCTGTAGGTGCGGCTAGGGTTATGATGTAACCTAGTAGCAGCCCCCTTAGCTTATTATTTATAACAAAGGCTGCCTTAAGTGAGTGTGAGCAGTAGCAAGGTAAGTGGTGCAACCCTAAACCCATCTGTCATGAGTTAGGCCCACAATTGAATCCGAGTCGAACTTGGATTCTGATTACTCCAATTTAATCTATTCTAAGTATGCGACCCTGCAGGTTCTCATGACGTTAGTAGTAATATTAAAATCTCATTTTAATATTACAAACAGTGAGCGGTATCTAGCAACACATCACTGCTACCCAAGTAATGAGAATGTCAGTGATTTGACATAACCTATCCGTGACCAATGTTTCCATGTAGTTTAGTCCCTTTGTCCAGATATCCAGATTGAACACAAGGCATGGAATGTGTCACCCTTGTTTAGTTCAATCTTCAGTTTCCTAATTCCCGAGTAGACATAGTAATAACAAATGAGATCAATATCTCATATTGACTTATTTAAGCATGGCCATGCATTTCGTAGTCTCACTCAATCAGGGGGCCCGAAGATATCACTCCTGTTATGTAGGAGGGACAAATCTCATCTAGGTCACTCACATCCCTCCACATGTATCGCGGTATGTCTAATAACTAACTTTATAATCATCTTGTTACAGATGACGTTTGATGGCATTAAAACACACAACTCCTCATGTAGGAATCGTAGTGATTTCAGGTCAAAGGACCACATACACCATTATCACTATGAGAATCGCTTATGACACTCACGTAACGATCCACGTAGTGTTCTCATGGCGGGTCTGTCCAATACATCATTACTCTAATATGTATCCATGTGTAGACTTGATATCTCATATCCATGACCCGTGAGATGTGGTCATCAGTCTACGCACATACTAGTCTCAATGCATTATTGTTGTCCTAATTAACAATAATACTTGACTAGGGACATTTAAGAATAGTATTTTATCCAATAGGATCTCACGATCAAGTCATCCACTTGATGTCCTATGGTATCAAAACTTACTATTCTAAGGACTTTATTATGTCTACCAAAAAGAACACAATAAATGAAATGCCTCATATAAAATAACATAATATAATGTATGTAAATACAAACAAAATGTATTGGCCACTAGGGCATACACCAACAATCTCCCACTTGCACTAGAGCCAATCAGGCATATTTCTAATGCCTAAAGACCTAGTGTGACCCTCATGCTTCTGCTGTGCAAGAGGCTTCGTCAGTGGATCAGCAATGTTATCATCTGTTGGTACTCTGCATATCTTCACATCTCCTCTATCGATGATTTCTCGAATGAGATGGAAGCGCCTAAGTATATGTTTGGATCGCTGGTGAGATTTGGGCTCCTTAGCTTGTGCAATGGCTCCATTATTATCACAATAGAGGTCCACTGGGTCCACAACGCTAGGAACTACACCAAGCTCAATAATGAACTTTCTAATCCAAACGGCCTCCTTTCTTCGCATTGGAGGCAAAGCAATATACTCAACCTCTCGTGGTAGAATCGGCGACGTCTCCTGCTTTGAACTCTTCCAGCTCACAGCCCCACCATTCAGGCAATAAACAAAATCCGATTGCGATCTGGAGTCGTCCTTATCGGTTTGGAAGTTAGCATCAGTGTAACCCTTTACTACTAGTTCCTCCTCGGCTCCATATACCAAAAATGAATCCTTAGTTCTTCTCAAGTACTTAAGGATGTTCTTGACAAAGACTCAGTGACTCTCACCAGGATCAGACTGGTACCTGCTCGTCATGCTCAAAGCATACGAGATGTCTGGTCGAGTACATAACATGGCATACATGATAGATCCAATTGTAGATGCATATGGAATCTTACTCATGCGATCCCTCTCATCCTGGGTGGAAGGGGATTGAGCCTTAGATAGGCTTATACCATGCGACATAGGCAAGAGTCCTTTCTTGGATTCATGCATGTTAAATCGTCTTAACACTTTGTCTATGTATGTGTACTCGACTTAGGCCAAGCAATCTCTGCGCGACCTATCTCTATAGATCCCGATACCTAATACATAGGTGGCTTCGCCTAAGTCCTTCATAGAAAAGCACTTCCCTAACCAAGTCTTTACAGACTGTAGGGTAGGGATGTCATTTCCAATTAGTAGTATGTCATCTACATACAATACTAGAAGGACAACTGTGCTCCCACTAACCTTCTTGTAGACACAAGATTCTTCTTCATTTTTGATGAAACCAAACTGTTTGATTGTATCATCAAAACGAAGATTCCAAATTTTCTCGGAAGCTTGCTTCAATCCATAAATAGATCGTTGCAACTTGCATACCTTTGTAGCATCCCCGTGAAGTGGCAAAACCCTCAAGTTGTGTCATGTACACATCCTTGAGAAGATTTCCATTAAGGAAAGCAGTTTTGACATCCATTTGCCAGATTTCATAATCATGGTATGCTGCAATAGCAAGCAAGATCCGAACAGATTTAAGCATCGCAACTGGGGAAAAAGTCTCATCATAGTCTACACCATGAATTTGCTTGAATCCTTTAGCCACCAATTGCGCCTTAAAGGTATGCACATTACCATCCATGTCGGTTTTCTTCTTAAAAACCCACTTGCACCCAATGAGTTTTAGCCCTTCAGGTAGGTCAACCAAGGTCCATACCTGGTTGGCATACATGGATTCCATTTTAGATCTCATGGCCTCAAGCCATTTTTCAGATTCTTGGCCAATAATGGCTTCCTGGTAAGTCACAGGCTCATCTTGATCTATGAGCAATATGTCACCTTGCTGAGTCATGAGAAATCCATATCTCTCTGGTTAATGACGTATCCTGTTAGACCTACGCGGCTCTTGTGCTACTAGAGCAGATTGTGGTTCCACAACGACTTGTGGAGGCTGCTCTATTTCCACCATTGGTTCGCTGCTACTTTGTGAACATTGAATTTCTTCAAGTTCTACTTTCCTCCCACTGATTCCTTTGGAGATAAACTCCTTTTCTAAGAATACAGCAGTCCGTGCGACAAAAACTTTGCCCTTGGTAGGATTATAGAAATAGTATCCCTTGGTTTCCTTGGGATACCCCACAAAGAAGCATTTATCTGATTTAAGGCCAAGCTTGTCAGAAACTTGACGTTTCACATAAGCTTCGCAACCTCAAATCTTCATGAAAGACATACTGGGTCGTCTCCCAGTCCACATCTCATATGGTGTCTGTTGAACCGTCTTAGATGGAACATGGTTAAGTGTGAAAGCTGCTGTTAACAGAGTATGTCCCCAGAAGGAGCCTGGAAGGTCTGCATGACTCATCATGGATCGGACCATGTCCAACAAAGTTCGGTTCCTCCTTTCAGAAACACCATTCCATTGTGGTGTTCTAGGAGGAGTGAGTTGAGATACTATCCCACACTCTTTCAGATGATCATCAAACTGTTGGCTTAAGTATTCACCTCTTCGATCTGATCAAAGGATTTTAATACTTTTGCCAAGTTGGTTTTGTACTTCATTCTTGAACTCTGAACTTTTCAAAGGATTCTGATTTGTGCTTCATAAGATATACAAATCCATATCTACTGAAATCATCAGTAAATGTAATAAAATATTGAAAACCGCCTCTAGTTAGTGTGTTTAGTGGCCCACATACATCACTATGTATGAGGCCCAAAAGATCACTAGCCCTTTCACCTTGTCCAGTGAATGGGGCCATAGTCATCTTTCCCAATAAACAAGATTCACATGTCTCATATGATTCGTAATCAAACGAGTCCAAGAATCCATCTTTATGGAGTTTGGAAATGCGTTTCTCATTTATATGGCCCAAACGACAATGTCAAAGATAAGTCGGGTTCATATCATTTGACTTGAATCTCTTTGTATTTACGTTATAAATGGGCATTTCGAGATCAAGGACATAAAGTCCATTACTCAAATGTGCACTACCATAGAAAATATCATTCAAATAAAGAGAACAACTTTTGTTCTTAATTATAAAAGTAAAACCCTTCTTGTCCAAACAAGAAACAGAAATGATATTCCTACTAATAGCAGGCACAAAGTAACAATTATCCAATTCAATTACAAGCCCAGTTGGCAAAGCTAATAAATAAGTCCCTATGGCTAGTACAGCAACCTTTGCTCCATTTCCCACTCGTAGGTCGACTTCGCCCTTAGTCAATGGTCTACTGCTCTTTAGATCTGCACATTTACACAAATGTGAGATCCACATCCAAATATCTAATACCCATGATGCGAAGTAGATAAATTGACTTCTATAACAAAAATACACAGTAGAAGTCTCACTTCCCTTCTTCTTCTTGAGCTCCTCTAGGTACTTGGCACAGTTCCTCTTCCAATGTCCGGTCTGACCGCAGTGGAAGCATGTACCTTCCTTAGCCACTCCACCCACTGGTTTCAAGCTAGAAGTGCTAGGCTTAGACTTTTCCTTGCCCTTACCCTTCCACTTGTCCTGGGGATTTTTCTGTTGTTTCTTGCCCTTATTCTTATGGATCATCATTATGGCCTTTCCTTTGCCTTTGTTTATGTTCTGCTCTCAGTTCTCAACATGCTTAGCAGCTCGGTAGTGATTTGTCAATTTCATTCATGTTGTAGTTCATGACAAATTAACTAAAACTCTCCGGCAACGATTGCAGGACTAAGTCTGTGGCCAACTCTTGGCCCATAGGAAAATCGAGTCTCTCAAGGTTTTCAATGTACCCAATCATCTTGAGTACATGAGCACCAACGGGGCTTCCTCTACCGACTTACACCGAAAGAGTGCTTTGGAGACCTCATATCTCTCATGTCTAGCCTCGCTCTTGATAAAGCTTTTTGAGGTGTACGATCATATCGTAGGCTTCCATGTTCTCGTGTTGCTTTTGGAGCTCAGAGTTCATGGTGGCTAGCATTAGACATCCAATGTCCAAGGCATCATCTTGATGCTTCTTATAAGCATCTCTTTCAGCTCTAGGGGCATTAGCAGCAGGTGGCTCAGGAATAGGTTGTTCTAAAATATACAGCTTTTTCTCTTGCTTGAGGACAATCCTCAAGTTCCTGTACCAGTCTAGGAAATTTGTCCCAGACAACTTGTCCTTCTCAAGGACCGATCGCAATGATAAGTTACTTGATGTGTTTGTTGCCATGGTAATCTATCAACAGAAATATACAAAATATAAGTATTATGCTATAAACATATTTAACAAGGTCTTTTAATTAAATACACCTCCCACTATTTTATTCAAATCAATGACCCTCAACATTGACTCGGAAAATCCCATTGAAAGATTTCCTAGTGGGCCAAGATCCATATTTCACCTAGTTTTGAGTCAGCTTTGGCTGATCGCCCAAAATTTAGTTATTTAGGTAGGAAACTCTTTCCAATTACATCACATGCAACTCTTGGATAGTTAGGTGAATAACACTTATTCTAATCCATCTAATGGACTAAAGCCCAACTTCATGCCTCTAAGCCTTCAATCCTATTGAAATGGCCTAGTTAAGTCAGACCCAATGGTTGGCATTTGGATATTACTCTTATCCCATCGCATCTTACTAATATAGATAAAGGCACCCTACTTTGGCAGACCTACGCTTAATCGATATTAGTCTTGACGAGTGCCACGCATTGGAAGGCATCACATAATGACTTAATATTTTCTTTGAGGGAATTTTATTATTAGATCTCACCATTTATTAAACTTGTTTGACATACCATAAATATCATCCATGCATCTCATACATATAAAGCATATAATAAACGTGACATGGTTATGGCCTCTAAGAGAGTAGCATTAATTAATGCCAGCTTCACCAAGCGTCTCCCACCAACGTCCTCACTTGATGTCGTCTCCTTGTCTCCACATGAAGATTACATTATCGAAACCTCTTTTACATTCGAGGGGAGTTAGATGAGAAGAGAATGTACAATCAGAATGTAGAGAGAAAGGCACGACACGCAGGTCGTATTTAAAATAACCAAAATAGCATAAAATAAAGACTAAGGTCATAACCATGCACCATGCATCTCTAAGAATACATAAACACAAAGCAATAACACATTTTTATTTTGTGAATTATAAAAACAGATTTGAATATTGCACTTTCGAATATCACACACCACGAAACGGGGTTCGGGGCAGCGCCCCGACGGGGGTCCCGCTGCCCGGTCAGCAGGCGGGGGTCAACAACACTTGAACCCTAAGGCCCGCAAACACATGAATGCTTCATGTGCCGCAGGGGTTTCTCACAGCCGTCATCACCTATCCAGAAACAAGGTTTCCAGAATGCGTAAAGACATGAACACTTCATGTCATGAGGAAGCTTCGTAGCCGCCACAAAACGGAAACAAGGTTTCCAAAACCTTGTGTCGCACTGCTGTGTATATCGCATTCATACAGAAAATATGCAGAAACAGAAAGCATTCAAAATAGTTTTCGCAGAATCATACATATCACATATGTATATACCAGAAAAACGCAAAAATAGAAAGCTTTCAAAATAGTTTTCACAAAAACATATGAACATCTTCATGGTTTCAGAAACATCAACATGTTTCGTAAACAACAAATAAAATAGAACACGGTTTCATACATCATTATTTCGATTTCAGAAATAACATATAAAGATCATATCTTTTATCAAAAGAAAGCAACGAATCATGTTATCGCATATAACAAGAAAAGCAGAAAACCGAATCATGGTTTCGCAAGTGTCTCTGATACCACTGTTGGGAATTGCGGATTAAAAGTCTCGCAGCGGAATAATAGAATTCCCTCACAGGATCCATGCGAAAAAGTCCATAATCCGAGTTTTTTAAAAATTTACCTCTTGAAGCGTGATAATCACAAGCGAGGTGAATCACCAACACCGTAAAAGTGATGATGTCTCTGCGGTATCCACACGAACAGACTTGCAAAAAGGAGTCACGCCTCTGTTTCGTAGTGCTAGCTGCGAAGAGAGGAAAAGAAAACCTCACTATCTTTCACTCACTTTCTGCAGGTGCGACTAGGGTTATGATATAACCTAGTAGCAGCCCCCTTAGCTATATTATTTATAACAAAGGCTGCCTTAAGTGAGTGTGAGCAGTAGCAAGGTAAGTGGTGCAACCCTAAACCCATCTGTCATGAGTTAGGCCCACAATTGAATCCGAGTCCAACTTGGATTCTGATTACTCCAATTTAATTTGTTCTAAGTGTGCGACCTGCGAGGTTCTCATGACGTTGGTAGTAATATTAAAATCTCATTTTAATATTACAAACGAAGAAGCGGTATCTAGCAACACATCACTTGCTACCAAAGTAATGAGAATGTTAGTGATTTGACATAACCTATCCATGACCAATGTTTCCGTGTAGTTTAGTCCCTTTGTCCAGATATCCAGATTGAACACAAGGCATGGAATGTGTCACCCTTGTTTAGTTCAATCTTCAGTTTCCTGATTCCCGAGTAGACATAGTAATAACAAATGAGATCAATATCTCATATTGACTTATTTAAGCATGGCCATGCATTTCGTAGTCTCACTCAATCAGGGGGCCCGAAGATATCACTCCTGTTATGTAGGAGGGACAAATCCCATCTAGGTCACTCACATCCCTCCACATGTATCGCGATATGTCTAATAACTAACTTTATAATCATCTTGTTACAGATGACGTTTGATGGCATTAAAACACACAACTCCTCATGTAGGAATCGTAGTGATTTCAGGTCAAAGGACCACATACACCATTATCACTATGAGAATCGCTTATGACACTCACGTAACGATCCACGTAGCGTTCTCATGGTGGGTCTATCCAATACATCATTACTCTAATATGTATCCATGTGTAGACTTGATATCTCATATCCATGACCCGTGAGATGTGGTCATCATTCTACGCACATACTAGTCTCAATGCATTATTGTTGTCCTAATTAACAATAATACTTGACTAGGGACATTTAAGAATAGTGTTTTATCCAATAAGATCTCACGATCAAGTCATCCACTTGATGTCCTATGGTATCAAACTTACTATTCTAAGGACTTTATTATGTCTACCAAAAAGAACACAATAAATGAAATGCCTCATATAAAATAACATAATATAATGTATGTAAATACAAACAAAATGTATTGGCCACTAGGGCATACACCAACAAACCTTCCTAGGACCTGAGTTGGTACAACAGACCACAGATCAGTTATGATGATCAAGGATAAGTTGGTTAGAGCTTAGAGTAGACAAAAGAGCTATGCTGATAA
Organism: Ormosia emarginata; assembly: GCA_029884605.1. Lineage (NCBI taxonomy): Eukaryota > Viridiplantae > Streptophyta > Magnoliopsida > Fabales > Fabaceae > Ormosia > Ormosia emarginata. Next base: position 11,424,194 of record JAQQTP010000074.1, read on the forward strand.
AAGGTGAAGACCTCTGGAGTTCAGTGAGGGAGATCATGTATTCTTGAGAGTCACTCCTTCAATAGGGATTGGTAGAGCATTAAGAACATGAAAGTTAAATCCTCGTTCTTTGGTCCCTACCTAATCCTAAAGAGAATTGAACCTATAACCTACCAAATTTCCCTTCCACTCAGTTTGTCAAACCTTCATGATGTCTTCCATGTGTTATAAATTTGGAAGTACAATCCAGATCCTTCACATGTCATGAGAAATGAATTTGTGCTATTAAGAAAGGATTTGTCTTATGCTATGCAGCCGATGAAGATGATGGATAGAGGAGTCAAAAAGCTTAGAGGTAAGTGGATTCCTTTAGTGAAGGTGCTTTGGGATGGTGCAGACTTCGAGAAGGCGACTTGGGTGTTGGAGTCTCACATGCAGCAAGACTACCCATAGTTGTTTATATGAGGTCAACAATTCTAGGGACAAAATTTTAAAAAGGAAAGGAGAAATATATCATCCTCTTTAACATGTTAGACTTGTAATTAGTTACAGACGTAGTTTAATACTTGTTTAACATGCCTATGTAATTTTGTGATAATCTGAGTTAGTTTAGGCACTTTGTTGCACCCCAGAAGGTGAAAAGTAGCTTAAAATGACCTAGATATTAGCATAAATGACTCAACTAGTGGAATTAGATGTTGATAATTTATTTATAAGTCACAAATGTGTATTCTGTGATGTAGTTAAAGTTTGAGAATAATCAGAGTCAATTTGGTATTTTTAGGCATACTAATTGTGTGTTTTAATTAATACTGGAATGACTAGTCACAAATATGAGAAATTACGATACTAGTTAAACAACTTTTTTAATGAATCTTAGAATTTATTTTAAAGTTGTTGGAACTTGAAAAACTTGATTTAGCAAAATCTGAGTTTTTTTATCAGATAAAAAAGTACATTGTTATAACTTAAGGCCTTAAACCAGCCACGATTACAACCATCTTTCTTGACTTCTTATATGTCTTTTTTTTCATCATTTCTCACTTTTCTCTCTTCTCTTCACGGCTGCACAAAAAACATCAGAAAAAGTGGAGGTTTCAAGTGGTGAAAAGGGAAACAAGAGGCACAAGAAGAAGGGAAAATCCAAGGTTTAAGATTGAGGATCAATCTCCATCATCTTAACAGCTTGAGAAACTTTAGGTAGGGGTTACTATATGTTAGTGAACTTATTAGGAATAGAAACAAATTTGAAGTGATCAAATTTCGTATTTTGCACCAATGGAATAGTGCACAACCTACAAAATTATACAAAACTTGCTTCTGCTTGTCAGCGCTCAAGTTTTACTCGCTCAAGCATCCGTTGCCCAGAAGAACACGCTGATAGTGCTCGCAAGCTCAAGCGTTAGGGTTTTAAATGCTCAAGTGCAGATATAGGGCAACAACATGTTATTAGCATTGTGATGCTAATTTAATTTCCTACTTGTTGGGATTATTTGTGCAAGCCTTTTAGGGTGTAATGAGATACTTTTGGGGATGTTTCTTGGAGAGAATTATCAACTAGCATATGTGAAAGGTTTGGAAATTTTAAATGTTTGAAGTATAGGAGATGCTTTAGGACAGAGTTGGAGGACTCTAGATACCCAAAGTGTGATGGTGTGTCAAGGATTGGTATGTTGGGACACTTTAAGCTTCCTTAGCATGATGGTATGCCTATCTATATGCAAAGATTACTCATTTAGAGTTAAAGTTGAGTTTGAGACGCATAGTTAAAACATGTTTCCTGTAACACCCTAAAAAAGTGTTTGTTTAATCATCAATAATCATTTTATAATATTCTTGATTCTTAGAAATTTTTCTGAAACGACGGATATATTAATATATTCCACGTTTTGTGTGCACACTGAGCTGAGAATTTATGAGATCAATGTAACGCTCCGAAAATTATTTATTTTATCACCAATAGTCATTTTCTAATATTTGTGATTTATGTGAATTCTTTCGAAATTTTTCGGAAACGACGAATATTTTAATATATTTTTCGTTTTGCGTGAATATTGAGTAGAGTCAGGAAGACAACTGTAATGCTTCAAAAATTGGAAAATTATATGACGAATAGCCGTTTTATAATATTTACAATTTTTGAGAATTTTTCAAGAATTTTCCGAGAACGTTGAATATTTTAGTATATTCATCATTTTGCGTGCGCACTGGACGAACCCGGGGAGACGCAATATCTTCCATGTGTCTGGTAAACTCAAAAATTGTGGACTTGTCGATGGGAGATCTTACCAAACCCGAGACCGGGCATAATTTACGAGGTTTACGTTTTACGAGGTTTTTACCCGATAAATGAAATCGCGGTACCGTAAAATCATCTGATGAATAGTAAAATATTATTTTCATCATCTGTGACTCTTCTACACTGGGGCAAAAATAACACTGATAGTGTAAATATTCATCTGTGTTAGTGTGCCCAATTAGGAGACAACCTTACTTTCACTTTATCGAGAAACGTGTGAAGCTTCTCATATAAACTTGGAGAAAGCTTCTTGGAAATTTCCTCTTCCTCCTTCCCCATGCAAATGCAGCCCATGCCCTCTTCTCTCTCCATTTTCACGGCTGGAACAAGCCATTTAGGGGGGGATTAGTTGACTTCAATTTATTAATTACACCATTTTATTTCAAATGTTTTCCTATGCACTTTCTCTTTCTTCTTCTTCTCCTTCTTCTTTCTTCATTTTCTTCTTCTCCTCCTTCTCTCTAGAGGTACGGCAGGCCTCTCTTCCTCCCACTCATTCTTCACAAAAATTACAACGAACTACATTTTCTTAATCCTCTCCTCATCCTAAACATCTTTCTTGCTTGGAGCAACTTGAAATTCCACCATTTTCACCATCTTTTTCAAGCTTCAAGTTTTGGAGTTTTGTGTAAGTTTCAAGACTCTTCTTCTCTTCTCTTCATTTTCGGTTTCAAGAGTCTTCTAATGGCCATTTACTTTCCATTTTTCATGTCCATATGCTATTCTAATCAAGTCAAAAATTTCTAGGGTTTTTGGAGGTGCAATCCGAAATTTCAAGGAGATTTCTTGGAGTTTCTATTGATTTCTTCACTTGGGTAAGAGGAAGACACTCCTCCTCAACCTCTATTAGCATCTAGGAACCTTGGTTGTGTTATTTGTGGAAAAACCCTAATGAGGGTTATTCTTTGATTTTGTAATTTAGTATGTTTGTGTGTTGATTTTACTTTGTTTATGTTATTGGAGTGATTGGTTGTGTATAAATATATATTGGATTGGATTATATGATTGAAAAAGGAAGAAAAATAATTGAGAACCTCCCTTGGGTGGCCACAGTTTTGAGGGTTAAGAATGAGGTAAAATGTGGACAAGTTGTAACAAGCATGAGACTTAAATTAATCAAGTGATAAAATGGAATTTAATGGAAGGAAAATTTGAGATTGAAACCTATAGGGTGGCCACGGTTTTGAGCCCAGAATTGGGGTTAATGGTGAATCAATGCCACAAGTAAAGGATTAAGTGAATTAAGAGTGTAACCTATAATGTGATAAATTGAAAAGATTTGGGAATTGAATTCCTAGAGAGGCCACGACCTCTAAGGCCTTTTTAGGTGCAATTATGTAACTTTGGTAATTTGGGAGCATAAGTAATTATGTAATTAGAAACCTATGTAGTGGGGTAGATAATTAATAAATTGGAAGAACTTAATATAATCAAAGATTATATAAATTTTAAAGGACTAAGAGTGAGATTGTCATAAGACTTAAGGTAATTATACGTGAGTGAAGAACAAGAGAGTGTGAGGCCTAAGAACTTGAATAATTTACAAATTTATGAAATTAAATTACCTTGGAAGATTAAATTAATTGTAAGAATTAGATTGGGCATGAACCTTGAAAGGGTAAACAAATTCTAAGTTAGGATTCATAATGAACCTAAGAATGTGCCAATTGATTTGATCTTTATATTATGACATTATGGGTCTATGTGAGTGACCATTTACGTGTTGATGCTTATCTTGGCCAATTGTGGCATATTATGGGATTGTATGAAATTGTGAATCATACGTGTCATGCATAGAGTCTTATGCATTGTGAAGGTCCTATGGACTATTGTAAGGCCAAGTTGCCTAGGAGATTGAACACACCTTAGTGCGGGTGCGAGTAGACTAGTGTAGGTCATGTTTGACCTTGGGGGCGTCGGGGTGCGGGTCCTTCACAATGGGCAGTTAGTAGCTCTTCTGTCCGTGGGGCAAACCGATGCAAACGCACTGATGATCCGGACCGAGACACTGTCCTATATCATGATCGAGCGTGGACTGTCTGTACAATGCCTGGACGTGCACGTGGAAATTATTGATTATAGCACTTTGGCCACGGTAGCCAAGTTACAGACACGTCTCCTAATCTTTCTCTCCGACTATTTGAGTCTAGCTCCATGGAGTAGGAATTGGGAAAGCATGCATGTGCATCATGACATAGTTTACTATTAATAATTACTGCCCTATGTGAACTTGAACTGTTTGTACCATTATAGTAATGAATGTCTGCCTGGAACTATTTATCTGCTTACTATTAGATTTACTGCTTATTACTTCCATTTGCTACTTCTGAATTGCTATTTGGGCGCGTTGCGCCGTTTTGTTTCTAGCTACTATAATTGGTAATAATGGTAGGATATCTTACCTCTTTTTTTTTGGTATTTCTATTACTTGCTGCCTGTGCGTGTACTGTATTGATCGAAGACAACGGCAAGAAGGCGGAAGATCCCAAATTTCTTGGCTTCTGGCCCGAACAAGACTAGCATCTACTGACGCGATGGCGGCACGTATGCGCGGATTTCTAGGTGATGTGCGTCTGACCTTCCTTAGAGGGCCAGAGTACTGGCATATCAACTTGAACTCCGATCGCTACGTCTATCTGGGAGATGTGTCGATTGCCCTAGCCTGGAGACGTCATGAGGCGCCGATCCTCACCTGCCATGTCAGCCTGCGGCTGGAGTTCTACCTACCCATCCGAGAGATGTGGGGTGATCGTTACTACACCCCTTGGGAGGACTCTTTTGATTCTACTGCTCGGGCTCCTGCCCGTGGTTCCGTGGTTCCCATGGAGGTTTCCTCTGAAGAGGAGGATCCTGCTGAGGACCCGGACACGGTCCCTCCTCCTTTGAGGGACTGATTTTACTGGTAGCTACTGATGGCTACCAGTGTTTTATTTTGGGGGCCTGATGTATTATTTTTGGTGGGCTATATATTCTGATATCTCTGGGGTATATATGTTTAATCCTATGGGACAGGTATAGTTTTGCTTTTTGGAAATTTCTAAGCTGTATCTAAAATATATTTGGCATCTAAATATATATGTATGTGTATGTTATTCGGATGTGGGTTTTACATTTTCGTTTTTTTTTTACCGTTATTCATATTCCGCATTGTTAAATCAACAAAAAAAAAAATATACCGCCAATTTTACTCACGTATTAAAGTACTAAGCAAGTTAATTTTGAACTGAATGAACCGGGTCTTAATTGTTTAAAAATTTATTTTCTGCATTTTCTTCTATTTGACAATGTGACGTTCCCTCCCAAAAAGGGGCGTTACATTTCCTTGTTTGTCCAAGTTAAGTTTCGTGAATGGTTAGAGACATGTGTTGGTTCCTTTATATGTTAGAGTTGAGCCAAGAGTGTATGTTTTCTAGTTATACCCTCTTCACTAGGTTAGGGTAAACCTTGTGATGGGAGTTGGTAAATCCTTGGGCATCCAAGTGTTATGGAATGCTATAAAGTAGTATCTAGAACCTTGAGTAATTTGAGGGTGCCTTGAAATCACTTATGGAGTGATGGTGTGAGGTGCTAGATATGAGAACACTAGTGACATGAGTTTTACTACTTATGGGTTAAGTTGAAGTAAGGCCATGAGTCACTAGTCTTTGCTTTTCACTTGGTTATTGTAAACCTTATGATAAGTGTGTATGTTTTGATAACAAACCTACATATTTAGTTTTTAAACTTGCTGGTTGCTATTTCCTATGTATAGTAACTTCATACGGTGTGCACAACTAAGGCTGCACACGGGTCGAGTTGGTTCTAGTTTAGGGAGAAAAAAAATCCAAACCAATTAGTTGAGGTCGGGTTAGGTTGGATCAGTTTTGGGAAAAATTTTCTGGGTAACCCAAACCGAACCAACCCGATATGTATACAGGTTGGTTCGGGTCTGGTAATCGGGTCGTGTCTTCATTCTATCAAGTATTAACCCACACAAGCACACAAAGAGACAGAGGATAACTTAAAAAATGTAAAAAAAAATAAATAAAAATATGAAGAGTAAGAATGGCAAAAGTGTTGTCAATTTTCCGCAAGTGAACGGATTGTACAAGTAGTAAATAAAGATCGTTCCCACGAGGATCAATTAATTACTAACTCTTACGGCTACTTCAATTATTTAAGCAAATAAAATCAATAGTGGAAGTTAAATTAAAATCAAAACAATAAAGAAAGCAAATAAATCAAGAAAAATCAAGATTCAACCAAGGTTTAAAGGCATAGGACTGGGAATCCACTACACTACCCCTTATGTTAAATTGTAATCCTATCTTTGTTAATGTTCAATTATATTCTTGAAGGCGATGTGTCTTAAATTATTTAAAGCCCAATTTCTTGGCACTAAAAACTTGCTAAAACTTCACTAACCCCATTCTCATGGCAATTAATCCAAGTTCCAACCCATTAAGATTCATGACAATCGTTTAACCCTCGAAGGATTTAAGCCTATGTCTTGGTCTCAATTCCTAAGTTCAATTCTTAGAATATCAAGCAATTAGATTTCATCTTTTGATCCTTCACCTAAAGCCTAAAATCATATAAATATGGCCGGCAACATACCACAAGCATTAAGAACACTAAGAATGAATCAAGAACAATAATTTTATTAACAAATAATTAAATTAACAATTCAACATAAAGAAATAGAGAGTTTCATCCCAATCCTAGAAAAAGGGATTTAGCCACTCATGGCAATTGAAGCACAAACAAGAACAAAAGGTAAAGAAACTGTAACACCCCGAAAATTCGTATTTTATTTATTTCGGGCGATTCTTAATTATTTTGAATAATCCGACTCGACTTCTGTGGATTTTATAATTTTTGTGATTTTTAAGAATTTTTGGGAGTTTTTACATTTTTTTATTATTTTAATATTATTTTGGGGTTGTATACGAGCCTTCGTATTTTATTTCTTTTTGAAAATCCTTAATGTTTTTTACTAATCCGACTTGATTTTCATACGTTTTCTAATTTTTATGATTTTGTGGATGATTATGAAATTTTTATATTTCTCTGATTGTTTTTGAGTTGTCTGTGGGCCCGGGTAGGTCCCGCGAAGTGAAAATTTTTCTACGCATAGAAAAATTTGTGTTGTTGGGACGAAGACGAGGGATCTTACTAAACTTGAATCCAGAAACAGTTTTAAAATTTTCTTTTACTGTGTTTTGTACTGTATTTAATTATCGAGCGATAAAAATACAATAAAAATATTATTCGTAGGGTAATAGTAGATAGAAAAATAAATACAGCTTAAGTCAACATAGGTGGTTTGGATATCCACCATTGATTTAATCTATGGTAGAGACTTGATCTTGATTTAATCAACGGTTGAGAAACAAACTTAATGAAGAAGCATTGGATGATCACCATTGATTTAATCAATGGTGTGAGAATAAACTTAGTTAAGAAGGTTTAGATGTTCACCATTAATCTAATCAATGGTTGTAAAGACAAGCTTAATAAGGAAGACTTTGAATATCAATCATTGATTTAATCAATGGTGGAGATTTGGTCTTAAAAAGTGACAAAGACCATTTATGACCATTGGATGTAAAGTTTGAAGGAGTGATCTTGACCCTTCATTTTGGAGACACATCTAGTGGCTAGAATTTCAAGGAGAAAGATCCAATGGCCTAGATTAAGTCTTCTAACTTAAAGTCTACCTTAATCCTAACCATTAAATTAATCAATGTCTTAGAATGCTTCAAATAATGGCTAGTGAAATTTGTCACAAATTTGGAGTGCATGAAGAGGGGGGGGGGATGGTTTTTGGTGGCTTAAGTGTGTAGGAAAATTTGAAGACCACATTATTGTCATTCTTGGTCATTATTGATCAATTCCAAAAAGCTAAAGCTCTTCAAAATTTTCTTTCCTTCCTTCTCCAAGAAAGTTTCGGCCAACACTTAGAAGCCATGCCTCCAAGCTTCTAAAATTTCATCTAAACACATTTCTGAAACCTAAATACCATTCTAAGAACATCTCTAGTTATAGTTTTCACAAAATCATTCATCTTGAGCTTCAAATCCAAGCTTTAAGTTTCTACCAAAAAGGCTAAAGTTCTTATTTCTTCACTAAATCTTATAATTTTAATTTTCCAAGCCATGATTGAACCATGATTTACCTATTCTTTTACTTGTTATTGATTTTAAGATTTGTTTATAGTTTTTAGGGATTTTCCATGGAGCTCCACGAAATTGGTAGGAAGGAAAACCAAGTGTTTTCACTTCATTCTTTATCTTAACCAAGTCTAAGAAGCCTTCCTTTCACAAAAATCAAAAACTCCATACCGCACCAGATCGCCAGATCCAGAACTGCCAAGCTCGACCGAACTGCACCACCGTGCTGCACGCGTTGCTGCCGAGCTCCACCGCGTCAACCAGGCACCGTCACGCACGCCCACGACGAGCTCAGCCGCACCGTCTGGAAACCGAGCCGCACAACTCGAGCTGCCTTGCCGTAGCCGATTTGCACCGTAAACTGCCTCACCAGTCGTCCGAAGCCACTTACTCGCCATTTAACCCATAGTCACTGGAAGCTATAGATTTGGGGTCCGTGTGCCGTCGTGCCACCTCCTCTCCGCCAGTGCCGCCGTGCTCAACTAGCGCCTCTATTCCTGGTGAGTTTCCTTCACTCTAGAATTTTCTCTTGTTCCGTTACTTTTTCCAGAGCACCATTTTTTTTGTGTTTTCAAAACCAATATTTAATTTGGTTTAGTGTTAGTCTGATATAGGAAATGGGGAATTGCAAAAGTCGTTTTGGGCTTGGACTTGAGTCATCTTTCTCTGATGGCTTATAATTGAATGGACAATTTTTTTTCTTTTTCTTTTTCTTTCTTTTTTTATGATTGTTAAGCATATATAAGTAAAAAACAAAAATAATAAAAACAAAACAAAAAGTAAAAGGATGAAAAAATAAATTTTTATTTTTAATCAATGCAATGACCAATAATGATGATTGAATAGCAGATGTTATCTTCAATGTCATTTGGATCATAAAGATTTATTGAGTAGCCTTGTGCTACCTTAAATCCTGTGCAGGGATGTTTCTTTTCAAAAATATTTTCTAAATTAAAATTAATTAACTCACACTTATTTTCTACAGAACTACGTGACTTTGAGTTCCTCATTGCACCTGAGGGTACGTAGGAGCAGAATTTTCATTCTGTCAAGCTAAAATTTAATTTTTCACAATTTGGTTGTTTCTTTTTCTTGAAAAAAAACATAAAAAAAATAAAAAATAAAAAATAATTTTTTTAAGATGAGTAAAATAAATAAATTTGAGATTATCAAGATTTTGCACAACTGACTTAAGGTACCGCCTTAAGACGAGTGTGATAGGGGTGCTGTGGGATTAAGTTTCCACCCTTCCCTATCCATAACCGACTCCCGAATCCGATCTGGTTTTCAAAGACTATTTTCTAATAAAGGTTTTCTAATTTTTTCTAATTTAAATAAAATTGGTGGCGACTCCATATTTTTATCTTTTAAAATCTTGCGAGTGGCTATTTCGCCGCGATTTCGGTCGCGACACACACACACATACACGCACACACACACACACACACACAAAACTAGAGATGTTGAGAGAACTAGAAGTATTGGCTTTAGTTGTAATTCCTTATAAACTATTGTTTGTTGGTTGCTTGTGTTTGTTGATTCTATCGCTTATCATGCCACTTTTTTTACACTATTTTTAACTCTTGGTTACGAGGTATAAATTTATGATTAATGACGTGTATTGGATAGTTAATGGCTTAACCACTGACCACAAATCTACCCAGTAACCAACATATACACGTTATTGACCACAAATTTCTATCTCGTTAACCAAGAGTAAAAAAATGCAGTAAAACAATAGTCACATTTTGTTATTTTTTTCTAATCCAAGCCGTAACACTTCCACTCCTTTCTCTTTACTATAACTCTAACTCATACATAATATGAAAGACCATGCCTTACAGTTACTATGAAAAACCTGTTGACCATTGATAGCTAAAATGCTTTCCACTTGTTGAATTTTTGAATGGTAACATGAGTTTTGCATGTGCAGGTTAGTGGAATTAGAAATAGGTGCTTCTATGGAGGATGAAAATACTGTCAATGGTGGTGGGGTGTTAGATGATGTTAGTGGTGGTGCTGAATGCATTGAAGAAGCAAATAAAATTGAGTTAACTATGAGTGACAGCTTCAATGAGCAATTTGAACCTTGTGAGCCTGCAACAAGCATTATATTTCCTTCGGTGGTTGTTGTTAAGTCATTCTATCGGTAGTATACTATTGCAAAAGGATTCAATTTCATCACTAGAAATTTAAGAAAAGGAAATGATGGAGAGTTAAAATACTTTATTCTAGCATGTTCACGAGGAGGGAATTGTGTGTCAACAGTACCAAATGATTTAAATACATATCCAACAATCAAGAATAACTGTTAAGTGAAGATAATTATCAGTTTGAACAAAAATGGACTTTGATATATAAAGAAAGTTGTACTTGACCACTCTTATGATCTTAGCCCAGCGAAGGCAAGGATGTTCCACGAAAATAGAAACATTAGCTTGCACGTGAAGAGAAGAATACAGATCAACAATAAAGCAGGCGTGAGGCTGAACAAGACCTTCCGTTCTCTTGTTCATGATGTAGGAGGGTATGATAATTTACCATTTGTTGAATGAGATGTGAGAAACTATGTTGGGAGGGAAAGACGTGCAATTGGGAAGGAAGGTGATGGTAAGGCTCTAAGGAGTTATTTTTCACGGATGCAACAACAGAATAGTAATTTCTTCTATTCTATAGATTTGGATGATGACTTTCTTGTGAAAAATGTTTTTTGGGCTGATACAAGAAGTAGAGCTGTATATGAATTGTTTGGAGATGTTATGACATTTGACACAACATATTTGACAAATAGGTATGACATGCCATTTGCTCCATTCATTGGTGTGAATCATCATGGGTAATCAATTTTGCTATGATGTGGTTTACTATCTACCGAAGACACTAATTCGTTTGTGTGGCTGTTCGAATCTTGACTTAATTGTATGTCAAGAAAGGTTCCAAACAGTATTATCACTAATTAATGCAAGGCCATGAAAAATGCAATCCAGATAGTGTTTCCTACTACTCTCCATCGATGATGCTTATGGCATATCATGAAAAAAAATCCTAGAGAAGTTGAAAGGTTATGGTAAATATAACAGTATCAAGGATACAATGAAAAATGTAGTTTATGATTCCTTGATAGAGGCTGAATTTGAAGGAAAGTGGGTTACTTTTGTCCAACAATATGGCCTACAAGACAGTGAATGGTTGAGTGGGTTGTACAATGAGCAGTATAAATGGGTCCAATCTTTTTGAAGAAAGATTTTTGGGTTGGAATGTCATTAACTCAGAGGAGTGAGAGCATTAACACATTTTTTGACGGGTATATAAACTCAACAACAACTATGCAACAATTTGTAAGGCACTATGATAATGCTTTCCACGATAAGGCAGAAAAGGAATATGAGGCAGATTGTCAATCATTTAACAATATTATTGCATGTGGGTCGAACTCTATGATTGAGAGGCAATTCCAAGGTGAGTACACCCATGCGAAGTTTAATGAGTTTCAAGCTGAACTTAGGGGTAAAATGAATAGTTCTATTTGTATTAAGTGTGTTGTGGATGGAATTTGTACTTATGATGTGTTAGAGGAGATGGTAGTAGTTGGAAGTTCAAAGGAAATAATAGTTAAGGTGGTATTTAATCGCGACAATCATGATGTTAGATGCAAATTATTGTTGTTTGAGTTTAAAGGTATTGTGTGTAGACATTCCCTTGCCGTTCTTGCGCAAGAAAGGGTGAAGAAAGTGCCTTCGAAATATATTTTGCCAAGATGGAACAAAACTATAAGAAGGAAACATGAATACATCAAAAGTAGTTATGATGTGAAAGAGTTGCAGCCTCAAATGCAAAGATTTGATAATTTGTTGAAAGAGTTTTACGAGGTTGCCAAAGTTACTACAGAATGTGACGATGCTAGTGATTTTTTTCTCCAAACATTGCGTGCATGTAAAGGCAAGGTGCAGTCGATTGTTAGATCAAACCACAATAATGTCACATGTCATAAATGTCAAGACAAAACAGGCAATGTGATTACCACTGGCAGCAGTCAAACTAAGGAGTCATCGAGTGAGATTCATAGTCCATTACATGTAGCACGTAAAGGGCGCCCTCGATCAAATAAGAAAGTATCAAAAGTTGACCAAATTGTGAGGAAAAAGAGGAAGACAACACATCAAAATCCACACATGCTCACAATTCATGTGGGTGCATTTGGATATGTTTTCTTTGTGTATGGAACAACTGTGTACTGTTATCTCTTTTGGAAAGAGCACATATATTTTGAAATGTGTTTTTAACTTATTTCTATTGGTTTATGTAGGAGTGTATCGAGGGAAGCATGAGTCAAATCAATGGAAACAAGTTACATGTATGCTCATTTGTGGAAAGATTAACTCCTGGAGAACGAGATGATGACTATATCGTGGTGTGTGTATGCACGAAAATTAAATTTAAATTGTAATTAGTGTTGAAGTGATTGTTATGTTTCGGGGTAGTATTGATGGAGTCATTCTTATGTGTAAGATTTTATAAGAATTTATAATTTAACTTTGGTTATATTCTTCCTTTACAGTCAACAGCTATTAACCTAGATACAAATGTTGATGTTTATAAAGATAGTTGTTGGACTTCGCAGCTGGCAGAAATTCCAGCACAAAATTCTCTATCATTACTTGAAGATTTTCAACATGCTGTCACTAGTGGGCAAAATGCATGAGAAATGATAACAATGTATTTTATTCACTTTATAATCCTCTCAATAGGCTTCTTAAGGTTCAATTAGGTTTAATTAAGTTAGTTTTGTCATATTTTATGAAATTGAGCTTAATTGGATCATTGAAGAAATTATTACTTGAATTGTCATTAATTTAGGTGATTGCATTCTTAAGTAAACTGGCTACAATTTGAGTTGCAATTATCTGATTGATGTGATTCTGGTCTTGGTAGAAAGTTAAGATAATTCTTTAATAACTATTCACTTGATAGCAAGAGCCACATTGATAGTAATATATTTTATTCATTTTATAATATTCTCACTTGGCTTTTCTAGTAAAGTGATTATAATTTGAGTTACAAATATCCGATGGATGTAATTCTGGTCTTGTTGGAAATCTAAGATAATTTTCTACAACTTTTATGAAGACCTCAAGATCTGGAACACACGTTTGGATAACTCAAATTGGAGTTGAAGCAAAATCTAGAATTTTGAACCTGATAGTTTGACCTTTGTGCACTTATTGGGTTATCTCTTAGGCTACATGAGGTATTTTTGAATGAAACTAGTGCCATTTGAAAGTTAAGACTCAAATCTACAACTTTTATGAAGAACACAAAATTCAGATCAGATGTCTTGAAGGTGATATTGGGCTTGGAAGTCATAACAAAGGAGCTATAGTTGGGCCTGACCTATATGCAGTAATTGGACCATATCTCGGGCTGTAGATGGTCAAATGAGCTGAAATCAGTGGAAAGCTAAGACAATTTCCTAGAACTTTCATGAAGACCACTTGATCAGATTCTGATGCATACCGTGAGCTCAGAATTGAAACATTTTGGAGATAAGAATCTCTATAATTTTCAGTCATTCATCATCATCAAGCAACTACTTTGGCATTTACTTATCATCATCAAACAACTCTATTGTCATCTTGTACTCCTTGAGCTCTATAAAAGGGAGCATTGGCTGATTACTTGGAGGATCTTAGCTTAGATTATGTTATTGTGTTATTTGTTTCTCTTGTTGTAGTTTTCTTTGTTCTAAATTGAAATTATGTTCATCTTTCTCTTCTTATTTCTTGCTTTCTTCTTGTTAATGAGTAACTAATTTTCATTTTGCTTGAGTGAAAGGGTTAAGCTTTTGGTAATAAGTTAAGGTTAGATTAATTTTCTTCTTGTGCTTAAATGATATATTTTTAAATGATCATTATATGTGTTGTATGTTGTTTCCAATCAATTTAGAAACCCTTCTCGTATAATGAAGAACTTGATTCATTGTAGACAAGACGTTGGCACAGTGGATGCTTGAGACCATTTACAAGTGTTAGTGGATGTAACACCCACCGTAGGGTATCACATTTTTTTTTATATTAATCATTACCAAATTATCCTAAGTTATAAAATAATATCTTATAATATAAATGTGAGTTATAAAATTTCTTGATACTGATAATACAAACTTATCAAAATATAAAAATACCAAACAGTATCACAAAGTAATATACATCATATACATAACATAGGTACTGTCAAACTGAAATATATACAGATGAAGTTCTCAAAAATAATAAACATTACTATTACCACTAGGACTGGCCCAAGTAATACACACCTATAGAGTAGAACTCTCAGACGGGTCCTCCTCGGGATCTTCCTCCGTCTCCTTGGAAGATAGAAACCACGGGTGACGCGTGGTCCTAGGGACAGGAGCCTGAGCAGACGACACAACACTAATCTCACTAGGGGTATGGTAACTACCACCCTAATACTATCTAATGGATAAAGAAAGTTCTAAGTGTACGTAGACATTAACAGAGATCATGGGGACCCCGTGATAATGCCTACTAAGGGATATAGTCATAATCCCAGTATAAATCATACTCTCACTATCTAACTGGATGCGTCAGGCCTCCGAGCCTCCCCAAAACTACAACTTCAGGAATCCAAGAAAACCTAGTAACGCCATACCAAATGGATCAATAAGAATTGAGAGGAGGCGATCCTGCCTCTTCCTCTTCACCACTGTCTTTACAAATACACATACAGTACAAGAACAATATACAAATAAGTGAGATTACCAACACCAATACTAATATAGCAGTAAAAAGATAGAAATGATAGTAATGTCATACAGATATAGCAAATAGTGAATGTAGTCATGGCATCAAACCTTAATCAATATTTAACAAATAAAATATCACAAAGATATATACAGGCTATGTATATGCATACTGACCCAATTTCCTACTCCATGGAACTAAACACAAGTCGGAGAGAATAATCTAGAAGATCTATCAGTATCTTAGCTGCCTCAAAACAAATGCTATAATTTTCATCATTTTTGCACATTCGGCATTATACACGACAATCTACACCAAATCTTGATTAAGAATAGTGTCTCGGTTCGGATCGTCGGTGCATTGCATCGGTCTGATCCACGGTACAATAGGGCTACCAACTGCCCATTGTGGAAAACCCGCACCCCGATGCCCCCAAGGTTGACAAGTGATCTACACTATGCCTATCGCACCCATAAAGGTATTATTCAACTCCTAGACCATCGGCCTTGACATAGTCCACAAGACTTTCCCAATGCATAATAAATGCTCATAGGCCAATAACAAGCCAACATAATAATTTCACATATATGAGTCCCACACAATGACCCAACAATAATTCTACTATATTTTCAATCGCATAATTATGTTACAGTGTTTTCATAATCGTGCAACATTTCTGTCACATTTTCAAATCGCGTAGTTATTTTTTAACGTTTTCTCAATCGCGTAAAAATATTTAAACGTTTTCTAAATCGCGTAGCTATTTTTCAATATGTTTGAAATCGCGTAGCTTAAAATTCACATTTGTAAGTCGCGTAAAATATTTTTCATCATTTTTCAACTGCGTAAAATATTTTTCAATATTCTAAACATCATTTTGGACTTTTCCAAAAATTAATACAATTTGTAACTTCATTTTTCACATTTTCTCACTTAAGAAATCTTTTTCGTAAATTTTTTACTATTTTCCACAAAATTACTTTTTCATTGATTTAAATCGATTGTTCTAACTTAAAATTTTCTAACGCGCTCCAAAGCCTAACAGATGAGTTATACATTAGTAAACTTCAAGTACCAATTTATTTCTCATTTATAAACTAAATCCACTAATCTAATTAATTCCAAAAATAAGCTTTTCTTATTTTTATATCTCAAAATCCCTTACTTTAAATCCTTTAATATTATATTTCATAAATCCTTGAATTAATTCCTTTTATGATTAACCATCTAAGTTACACCTAACAAATAAATTTTTGTAACAAAATACCATATTGAAGCATCATGACCGTGACTCTCATGATCTTTGGAACCAAATCATTCATTCTTTTCCTTGTTCTCCTAAACATCAAATTTTACCATTTATAAAAATATTAACTTTGAAACACCTATTTTAAGGTGTAGAGGCCATGAGCCTCATGGCCATTGGAACCCAAAAATTATTTCCTTTCCAACATATATCATAACATACATGGCACATGATCATCATATTATACTATAACATATATCAAGCATACCATTAAAGCAATAAAAATCATATAAAGTATAAAAGCATGAATAAATAAATTTAAAGCACATAAACACACATAAATAAATTACACAACCTTGGGAATGAATCCTCACATGGACTCACCACCCATCAAATACAAGTTCATCTCTCACCACCATACTTGGTTGGTGAGATAGATCTCCCTTTTACCTTGTGGTGAAGCCTCCAAAGCTCCTTGCTTTTCTTCTTAAACTAGTCCTTCACCACCACAAGATTCTTACAAACAAAAACAAACACAAGCATATTAGTACCTAAAGCTTGAATAAAAAGACCATGGATCAAAGTATGGTCCTAGAGTATGAAGATGAAACCAATAGTGAAGTTTGCATGATCTTCACCTTAAAATCTTAGAACTTGATCTTGAAGAAAGTAGATGAAAATGGATGATTTAGGCTAAGGCTCTAACTAAAAAGAGTCTTAGAATGATGAGAGGATTTAAGAAGTAAGGTTGATAGAAATTATTGAAGATGAGAGAATGGTTTTTCCTAGCTTGGCCGTGGAGTGCTCTAGAGAAGAATGGAGAGAGTTTTGTGAAATTTGGCTATATGGAAATGATGAAGATGTGATCAAGTGAATAAAATGTCATCTTTTGGCCTTCCTAAACCCATTTGGCTATGAGCCCCCGTTGGACACCAAGGAAGTGTCCAAGTTCATCCTAGCCACTTTGTGAGACTCCTAGCAACCATAGATTAGATCAAGGGTTGATATCCAAAATCTTCACCTCTGAGCTTGCTTTCTATAGGTTTAGACAAATGAGTCACCTAGTTTCTAGATGATACTTGAAGTTTCCTAACTATGGAGTTCAATAGAGAACTAACCAAGTTTCTAATTCAATTGCTTCCTAACTAAATCAAGCTAACTTAGTTAGATTCTTAGTTTCCTTGCTAACTATCTAGTTACTTAAGTGTGACTCACAAATTTCTAGAAGCTACTAGTTCCTCCTAAAACCGTGAAGCCCTAATGAGAAGCAAACTAAGTTTGTTCCATTTAGTTACTACATAAGTTTTGTGCTAACTTAGTTTAAATTATCTAGTTTCATCTAGTTATGTAGCTAACTAGTCTAGTCATTTTCATTGACCATTTTCTATTGGTTTTCATCAAGCTTCAAATATTCTAATTGGTTCACAAAATAAGTCATCACAACTCTCTCTACAGACTATTATCCAATGGACAATAGTTACAAAATTTATTACCTAATGGACAGAACATACTGCTCATAAGTTAGTAAGTATTTGTCTGTTATATAATAAAAATACAGAATATTTTTATTTCACAAATAAATTCTAAAAATTAAAAGATTATAACACGTATCTCTCGGATTCGGGTTTATTAAGATCCTTTGGCTCCAAATAAATTAGTAAAGATTTTTCTCGGCCCGAAAATTATTATTTTCCTGATTCGGAGTAAATCACACACAATGATCAAATACAGTCATAAAACAATCAAAATAAATTTACAACACACAGAAATCACAAAATAGTACAATTCAATCATTACTATAAAATAGCAAATTTTGGCATGTTACAGTGGATAATTAAAGGAACCATAATATGATTACATATATAATCTAAATTGAACTTTGAATGTTGTATTTTCCGATTGAAACCTCTATTATGTGTGATTTCAATTGAGTTATAAAAAAAATAATCTTGTATTTAATTTATTGCCAAGAGTGAATCTCTTAACCCAAGCAAATCATTTTCATCTGTGAACAACTTTTATCACCTTTAGTATTGTGACAAATCTTCTCCTTACCTCAAATAATTTTTTCTTCATCAATTCCCTGTGGATCAACCTCTGACTCCCGAGAATTTATTACTTAAAATAACATGCACTTGGGTTTACAACTTTTAATTCGTATCAACTTTTTGGCGCCGTTGCCGGGGACTTGATTTGAAGTTTTAATTTATTGATGTTCTCTTTTTGTAAGTAAACTTTACCATCAGGTATATTTTTCCTTTACTCTTTTAATTTACTAATTTACTTACTTATTAACTTACTAACTTACTAACTTATTAGCTAATTTTTTTATTTATGCTTACTAACTTTTTATTTATGCTTTCTAACTTATTTATTTACACTATCTAACTTTTTTATTTATTTATTTATGCTTACCAACATGTTTTGCTGAAATTAGCTAATAAGAAAAATAACAAAGGGAAAAATAGATTATCACAACCAACAGGTGTCTTGTTGAAGGACTGTATTCACATTGGGAAGAAAAATAGCAAAAGGCGCGGTAAAGTGTGTCTCTGTGGATGTTCAAGGCCTTCAAGGAATGAGGACTAAGTCAGAAAATTTAGAGACTATAAGCCTTGTTCAAGCGTATCAATTCTTAACTTAGCTAGTGAAATGGAGAGGATTAGCCTTGTCTTTCTTTACTTCTATTTTGGCTTTTTTACTATGTTTTTAGAAAAATTGTATATAACAGCTACACAAGAGACTTTATGTTTTTTAAATTTAGGATTTTACAATTTTCACTGCATAGCTGTTATATTTTGTTTTCAAAGCACAAGTAGATGTTTTATGCAGCCAAGGTTCACTTGTCTTGTTCGGAAGCCAATATGTAGGTCTTTAACCTATAAAGATTTTAGATTTTTTGCCTATTTCATGAATTACTAATATGCAAAAGTGGAGCTATTTTTCTACATAATTTACTAAAACTTTATTAATGTTTGGATCAAGGCATTCTTGTGCCCTGCAGGTATTTCTGGACGCAGTAGCACTAAACCTTTAACTAGATACTCATTTGTTCGGGTAGGAATTTAATGGATGAAGGTACTGCTTACTATATTCCAGTCTTGGAGTTGAAAGAAGCTACTAATAATTTTTCAAAGAAAATTGGCAAAGGAAGTTTTGGATTTGTCTACAATGGGAAAATAAGAGATGGAAAAGAGGTGGCATTTAAGACTGTGACTGATCCATCTAGCCATGGGAGCCAGCAATTTGTAAATGAGGTAGCATTTCTATATTTGAATCCTCATTGAGAATAAGTTTTATACAACCAGTCTATTAGTCTCCTACTATAAATTTTTACATGTAGTTCAATCAAAAGAATTATATTCCTTGAATTTCATTAGTATAACATTCTCTTTAATAAAAATGCAAATATATCACTATTCTAACAATTTAAGAAATTGAAACTATGAAACCTTCTTAATTCCAGCTTCGGTCTAACTACAGAAGACCTACTTTAGAACATGAATTTCTTAAATAGCTAAGGGGAACTAGGAGAATATGAGAAAATCCCAAATTTTCAGCTCATTGATTGTAGAGTCACAACTGCAGGTAGCCCTCCTATCAAGAATTCATCACAGATAGCTCTAACACCAAATACAAAGACACCCAACCACAGATATGGTAGTGCTTCAGCACTATTTCATTCAAAAGAGACCACAAGTTATTCATCAATCTAACTAGAAAAAGCTTCATAGAAAACAATCCATATCATATAATTTTCATATCTAATACTCAAATAGCTCAACCTCAAACAACCTTTTTTTCACCTTTTTATTACTTTGCTAAGACATTTTCAAGTGCCTCAGAAATGAAAGCAAGATTTAAAAGGATCAAAATAAGTACAAACTAACTACATTTACATATGGTATTCCAGTATCTCTACATTATGCATAGAATTAATAAAGGTGTTCTTGACAAAGAGATTGATACCTTTTCTATCACAGAGTTAGTATCAAAGAGCCAGCTCATATGGCTAAACCAGAAACCTTCATTGGGGCTATGTGGGTCTCTTGGAATCACAGAACTGGTGGTGATACCTATGTGTGCTCACCTAATCAATTGGGTTCCCCTACATACCACAAAACACAAAAAATCAAAATGATTTTTATTGTCCTATTTAGCCAAAAACCAACGATAGAACCATAAAGAAAAAGACAAAAAAAATTAAAAACAAAACTAAAAAAAAATTATTCATTTCAAGAAGCAAATTGCATCTGAAGAGCTAGAAACGCACAATAAGCAAATGAATAAGGAATATTCAAGCCATTTGGGAACCTTAAAACTTATATGAGAAAGATTCCTATGAAAAGACAATGTTCTTTCATATTATGTATGACTTAGAGTTATAGTACAGAGAAAGGAGTAGAAGTGTTAAGGTTTGGATTAGAAAAAAAGGACAAAATGTCACTATTGTTTTACATCATTTTTTGCTCTTGGTTAACGAGGTAGAAATTTGTGGTTAATAACGTGTATATGTTGGTTAATGGTTAGATTTGTGGTCAATGGTTAAGCCGTTAACCATCCAATACACGTCATTAACCATAAATTTATACCTCGTTAACCAAGAGTTAAATTCACAACGTGCATATTGTACGAATTGAATATTATTCAATTATACCTACATCTGTTTTGCAATAATGGATATGGCCAGAGTCTCCAAGTTTCGAAGATGAAGGTATAGGAAGGATTCCTTTAAGATGGAATGGAGTTGTGGTGTCATGCCATCATAATTGAAGTGCTCTTTGCAGCTCAAAATGTGACTGGCTTGTCTGTAAAGAGTGTGTGATGGACATGAGGTAAGAGTCTGATTATCTTTTTCTCTTTTAAATGAAGCAAAATTAGTTTTCTTCATTTGGGTTGAGATGGATTTTGGACTTCTTTAGTAATCAGCTATATTGTTATAGCTATACTGTTTTTGCTTCCAAATTACAGCATTGTGATTTTGGGGTACTTCAACTTCACAAATTATGCAGCCATTTGCCAACTCCAAAGAGGAAAAGGTTGTAATAATCTTGTCATCTATAACACTTAGAGATTCTTTCCAAGATCAAATTTTGATTTTATATTGAATCTCCTTAATGTCATTCTTCCTAGGCATGTTAGTATTTCTAAAAGGAAAGCGCAGGTGAACTAAATGTTTTTATTTTACCTATCAACACTAGAAAAGCTAATACTAAAAAATGAATAACAAATCAAACTTGTTCCCATTGGCAGCATCATAAGTAGAGAAGGTAGGCTTTCCAATATTAAACACAAACTTACAACTATTATTATCAACTTACAACAAACTTACAACTATAATTATTGGGGTTGTAACTGCAGACAAGCCGACATAATTATTATCAACTATTCTACATCATAAGTAATGGGAAGGGGAGTACATCCAGTGATTAAAAATGAATCAATCATTCTGAAATTATTGCATAATTAGTACACTAAAATCAAACACCACCAACCAAAAAAAAATGTGTTACTAATTACTATCAGGGACATACTAATAGATTAAGTTGAAAAACAAACTTCTGAATTCAAAACAACAAAGAAATGTATAAAGTTTAGTGGATATAGATTGACATCTAAACATACTCTAAAATGATATGTTGAAAATATAAAATACAAAAAAAAGGATATCCGACCAATTTTGCAAAAGATACAGAGCATTGAGCAAGAAGGTAATAGTCCCAGACTCCCTAGCAGACAGTGTCATAGTGGATGCAATGCAATGCAAGGAGCAAATGAGATGTTAGACAACCTAAACGTGTAAAAAGGCCTAATAGCCCAAACATGGACTAAGTATTTTAAACAAGCAGTTGTATCAGACTCACACTTATTGAATTAGCAGCTACCTATAAGAATGAAAGATATGAAGAATGAGTTACTAATTAATTAAGTTTTATACGACAACACACTCAGACCCCTCAAGAACAATTTTTATTCATAACCATGTGTTAGCAGTGTGTGCAGAACTTAAGGATGCAGTCTATTATTAATCCCCAAATCAGTTGTATACCCATACTAATTATAACATACATACCACTTGATTCCAACGAACAATGATTCACAAAAAACTCAAATAACTCAAACCAGAATTATCACATAAACCTTTCATCAAGCAGGTAGTGTGCACCAAATAATACATCTAACTATCCAAACATTTTCTAACCCATTATGTAATCTCAATCACAACTTATAATAAATTCATTCAACCCATTTTGTAAGCATGAAAACATAAAGGAAGAACAAAGAATAAAAAACGAGATTATCCCTGATGATTAAGAATAACTGAGAATCACCTTACACGACTTTGTTCCTCTTCTCTTCTAACTCCAATTTTCATAATCCCTTTTTCCTTCCTGAAACTCTTTCGCCCCTATCTTATCCTCTCTGTCAAACTCAATTTTCTTCACTCTCTGCAGAACTTCATTTTCTACATTCCAACCTCATGACCGAACCTAACTTTGCTCTCTTATAGAAAAATAAAACCACAATCGCTGCTTCACTAACTAAACATATATTCATGTCCCAACCCTCAATAATATTATTATCATTAAAAACCCTATCATTCTATAATCAAAACCCATCACTCCTTAACCCTACCAAAAGTGAAAACTATTCATTGTTGAGTTCACAGAACTCTTTCTTGTCTCCAATCGAAACTCACATCACAATGAAACTTAGGAAAAATTGAAGAAAATTGGAGAAAAATAGATTCAGAGAAAAATAGATTCAGAGAAAAATAGAGAAAAATAAATTCAAAGAATAGGTGGGGAAAATCGAACTTGAGAAATTCATGGACGCTTACTTTGGTCGCATACTAAGGAACTTCCTTTTGCCTCTCCACGATGCCATAGAGCCCATCAACAAAAAAACTTCTTAAGGCTTTTGTTTTGGTGAGTGAGATGGACAGGGACTAAGGAGCAGTCCGAGGGTGAGAAGTGGAGGAAACAATGAGCGGGGAGGGTAACAGACAGAAGAAGAGAAATAAGGAGAGAAGAGGGAGAAATTAGAGAGGGAGAGAGGAAATACGAGAAAGGAGATAAAAAATGAAAGAATTTTTTTTAATAAAAGCTAATGTGGCATGTGATGTTAAAAGGGGTGTTTTATGGTTTGTGGTAAGATCATTGGTATTGCAAATCAAAAGTCCTTCCATAATAAATTGAGAATTTTACCAAATTTCCAATAAGATTTGTAAAAAGACATAAAAATATATATAGAAGGAGACAGTATGCAGGGCTCTACGGTTTGGATAGTGTAACGATCCTCCATGTTAGCTGTCGGTTCTGAGTTGGTTACAACTTAGGCTGCGTTTGGTGGACAGGATAAGAAGGACCTGATAGTATTAACTAATACTATCAGGTCTTATCAGATGTTTGGTGCTTTAACCTGATAGTATAATTAAATCAGGTCAAGCTTTTTTATCCCATTCTAACCTGATTACTCTATCCTCCTGCCACTCTCCTGATTAGACCTGATAAGATATCTCTTCCTACCCTACCCCTCCACTTCATCTCCTTCAATCATGCCTCCCTCTTTCAATCTCCGTCTCTTCTCCCTCAATATAATATTTCAGATTTTCAAGGTATTATTTTTTATTAATACTAATAATTATATTATATTATATTATTAATAAATTTTTTTTCACACAGATAGCTTTTTTTATTCATATCAATCTCTGATAGTTTTTTTTTATTCATATCAATCTCTATCTCTTCTCCCTCAATCCCTCGTCTCCCTCTCAGTCCCGATTTATCACACGAAGAAATCCCTGCCTCCAATTTTCACATAGAGCCATCACTCTACCTTGGCAAGGGTGCTTGGCGTGGTGGAGGTCCGGCGGAGGCACAACGCAAGCGTTCTGAGGTTGCGATCTGGGCGGAGGCTGCGATGGTGGAGGGTAGCGGTGTACGACATCTGGGTCAGCGGCACAAGGTTGCGCCGGAACAGGGGGAAGATCTGGGACGCGGTGAAGCATGGCGGTGGAGGACTGCGGCGCACGATTCGAAACGCGGTGGGGGCGCGACAGTGGAGATCTGGCGAGGCGGTGAGGGCGCGACGGGAGAGGTTGATTCAATGCCGTAGGTCACTGGTTCAGGTGGCTTGGGTCGCGGATCGTGGATGTTGCTGTGAGCGGCGAAGGATGTGGTGGCTCGCCCAGTGGTTATGGGGGGTTGTGGGTCATGGATCTGTGACAGAGAAGACGTGGTTTTGTTCAAAATTGATTTTTTTTTTTGGTTTTTGCATTGGAATGCTAGATTAATTTCTTGTGTCACATTTGATTCTTTCAATTGAAGTTTCTGTTGTTTATGATGTTTTATATCCTGGGATCTCTCTCTATGAATTTGGTTCCACAAGAGGCATTTTTTCCTTTTCTCTAATCAGAGACTTTATCTTTGTTCATGGAAACAAAAGTGATTTTGAATGGATTCCAATTTGTAATCATGTTTCTAGTTCTGATGATATTTCTAGAAGTTGTGGTGTGGCTGTGGTGGTTTGGGTTCTACAAGGTGTTAAGGAGGGTGAAGGATAATATGGTCTAAGTAGATAATTATATATATTATCAAGTTACATATACTATGTGTTTCAAATATTTGATAATATAAAATCTTATCAGCTTATTTATACTATCAGACATTATTCTATTATCTTATACTATCTTATTTTATACTATCATATACACCAAATACAACCTTAAAAAGCTTATAATGGAATGGCATGATCTTCCATTCAATCACCAATTTTTGGTTGCATAAAATGGCGTGGCAATGGCAAGATCGGTAATATTCAATAGTCCAAACCAAATTGACCAATGGATATTCCTCATCAGTCATCCCTCAAAACTCAAGACACTTTACGTCCATTTTCAAATAGGTCTAATGTAATGCCTACCTATTTGCCATATCCATTTCGGAACAAGTTTTGCACGCAATTGAACTCTCTCTCTCCGTCATCCCTATCAACATCATTATCATCATCAATTCATCATCATTTGTCTATATTAGGATTAGGATTAAGAGTCTCCATATTCTCGTACAGTTACTCATAATATTTAACTTTATACATTTTATTTTATTATAATTTTATAATTTTTATTTATTTTTATTATATTTATAAGATCATAATAAAATAAAAATTATAAAATTAATATATATTTTTTTATTTATATTAAATATAAATAAATATTTTCTCAATATAATAATTAAAATGCTAAATTTGTAAAAAAATATTATTATAATTAATAATTAATTAATTATTTTCCGTTATTCAATTATTATAGACAGATAAACATAAATTTCTCATCTGTTTTGATTTGATTGGATTCTACATATATCATTGTGTGTTTAGAGTGATTGAACTTGATCATCAACAAAATGAGGATCGAGCCAGAAAGTGATGGAGTCTCCGCTTCCAGAAAGCACCTCGTCTTCGCTTACTACGTCACTGGTCATGGTTTTGGCCATGCCACTCGAGTCACCGAGGTCTCCTTTTCTTTCTCAATTTCTCTCCTTTTGTGTTTTCACGTCATTTTTGCCCAATGGGGTGCTTGTTCACTCCTTCTTTTATTTATTTATTTTTTAAAGAATTGATTTTGGTTTCTGGGTTTCCAGTTTTGGCTTTGGCCAATTGAGAAATGAAGAAAAAGCTTGAATTTTTGGAAGTGATTTTGCTTTGTTGGTGCTCTTTTTTCTTTTTGTTTGCATGCGATGTGAATTTTGATTTGGAATGAATACGTAGGTGGTGAGGCATTTGATCCTCGCCGGGCATGATGTGCATGTGGTCACTGGTGCTCCTGATTTTGTTTTCACCTCTGAAATACAGTCTCCTCGCCTATTTATTCGCAAGGTGAGTTTATTTTATATTATTTTATATTTTTAAGGTTAAAAAGCAAGGTTGTGTTTTTAATTCAAAGTCTTTCTATTGCTACCCAAAAGGGGAAATGTTCATAATCTAGTCAACAATGGATATCTTAGTTAAGGACGAAATATTAGCTAAATGCATATATGACCTGTGGATTGTAGCCTATTCGTGTAACCTCTGAAAAGCCACATGATTTGGGTAAAAAGGGTACTTTTAGTTTTGTACAGTAAAAAAATGTTGAAGTTGTTCCAGATTATTAGGTTTTGTTACATATTCAATGGATTTAATTGTTTGTGAACTGCACTTTAGTGTTGTCTGAGTACAATGCCTTACAAATTAAAGAAACTGCTTTTAAAGCACATATTTATCCATTCGTGCAAAATAGGTGCTTTTGGACTGTGGAGCTGTTCAGGCAGATGCTTTGACGGTTGATCGCCTTGCCTCTTTGGAGAAGGTATAGGAATGTTACTTCACATTTGATTTTTTATAGTTGTAATGCTCTGGAGTAGATGCTTTAACATTAGTTTCTTTCTGTTGCTGATCCCTTGCTTTGTATTTGGCTATGTTAGTATTCTGAGACAGCAGTGAAGCCCCGTGCTAGTATCTTGGCAAAAGAAACAGAGTGGCTGAACTCTATCAAAGCTGACTTAGTGGTACATGTTATATTGTTCCCTTTTATATTGGAAACAAAAATGAAAAGAGAAACTGATAAGTAATTCATAATGTTTGGAGTTGAAAGTCTACTTGAAGGGGAATCATCTTACTTATGACTAACTGACTAAGAGCTAACAACCAGAAGCAAAACAAAATGCCATTATGAATTTGATTTCTACTTAGAGTAACTTTGAATAGAATTCATTATACTTGGTGAATCCTTGTAAAGCTAATATGAGAAAGCAGGTCTCTGATGTTGTCCCAGTTGCATGTCGTGCGGCAGCAGATGCTGGCATTCGCTCTGTTTGTGTGACCAATTTCAGGTAACTCATGTAGACTGCAATTTTTCCTTCTTAATGATATTTGCTTTTGTTACTTACAGTTACAGTAATTGGGTAAGGCGTTACTTATAGTTACAGTCAGTAATTGGGTAAGGCGAAGCATCATGGGTAGGAAGCTTATATGCTGTTTGCCAATGATGCCATTGTAATAGAAAATTTAGCTAACAAATATTGTCATAAGCTTTGTATATCCTTTCATCTCGGTTTTAGGTCTCTTCATCATTTTATTGTTTCAAACACATGCTGTATGTATCAATTCTTTTAGATTTCATCATATCCTTAAGTTGCTTCTGGGGATTTGAATTTACGTTCTAGTTCAATTGGCCTTAAATAGTCTGTACCAGCAGTAATTAAAATTTTAAATTTAAATGGATGCCCAAGAGTAATTGTTTTAGTTCGTGACTTGAGAGATATATATATTGAAGTGTGTCCATATTTATCCTCATTCCATGTCTTCATGATTTCAGTTGGGACTTCATCTATGCAGAATATGTCATGGCTGCTGGACTTCATCATCGCTCAATAGTTTGGCAGGTGACAACAATCTTCTTTATAGGAAGTTATCTTGTCCCTTTGGTTTGTTCTTTGAGAGAAATGTTAGAAGTTTCTGATTGTCTACCTTATATCCAATAATCCAATGCTATCTTGATGTCTTTATTATATGAATGACACATGAATTGGATACCATAAATACTAGTAATTTGTGCTATCCTGATCCTGAGTCATTTGGGTGTTGGTGTCCTATGGCTGAAATCAGTCATTTCATCAATGTGAGAGTTTCATTTGTGATTGCTTGTTCAATATTTGCTTGACGCAATTCATCACATTTTAATACTGTGTCCAAGTTCATTTTGGATTAA
The DNA here is from genome assembly GCA_029884605.1 of Ormosia emarginata. Taxonomy (NCBI): domain Eukaryota; kingdom Viridiplantae; phylum Streptophyta; class Magnoliopsida; order Fabales; family Fabaceae; genus Ormosia; species Ormosia emarginata. The sequence goes on from JAQQTP010000074.1 coordinate 11,452,380, forward strand.
AAAATCTAGCTTTTGGAATTTTATGTGTCAGCATTTAGTCACTTGTATGAAATTTGTGGCAAATATCTAAATTTTACCTAATACTTTTTAGCATTCTAAGCTATCGTGAATAGTGACAAACCTCAAATAAATTGATGCTTCCTTGCTTCACTTTCTCCTCCTTTCTTGCATGTACTAGTAATTAGTAAATGTCTCTGACAATTAAATGTTTAAACTTGTTTTCCACTTTGCCTTGATCAATGTTTGAATTTTTCAGACAAATCTGAAATGAAATCTGAATATTTGGAATTCATCTCTGCTCTTAGTTTGTAAAGCTAATCTCATAATTATGAAGGATACCAAATTACCAATAGGCTGAATGGAAGTAAAACTTTTGAATTGGAAATTAGTTTTTCCTTTTTCCTTTTGCTTTGTTTGGTACTTGAAACTTGATAAATAAGTGTAGTTGCATATACACTAATGCAGATAGCTGAGGACTATTCCCATTGCGAGTTCCTTATTCGCCTCCCAGGTTATTGCCCAAGTATGTAGATTCTTATATAATTTCATGGCAATAGCCTAACATTATTTGAATGTCCACCTAAATTTGGTCTTTGAAATGATTAACAAGAATTTTGGCATCTATATTCGTAGTGCCTGCTTTTCGTGATGTTATTGATGTACCTCTGGTTGTGAGGAGGTTGCACAAATCTGCAAAAGAGGTACTACCTAACAAACCTCTGTGGAGCTATTACATAGGATGATTTAGCTCCTAATCGATGAGCTTGTAATTTTCCTTGTTGAAGGTGAGGAAGGAACTTGGGATAGCTGATGATGTGAAGCTAGTTATTCTCAACTTTGGTGGACAGGTGATTACTTAAATCCCATTTTTATGGGCCAGAACTTGATAGCATTTTTTTTTTTGGATGGGTAATAAAAAATGCTTCTACTCTGTGTCTACCTTTCTTGTTATTGTATTATTTATGTTTTTCAACTCTACTTCACCTCTGGATTGCTGCAATTCTGTAATGGTATATTTTTTGTTGGTGTGAGGTGCCTTCTATTTTCTTCATCTTAAGTATCTGTTGAAGAATTATGGGTTTAGGGTTAGGAGAAGGAAAAGAGAGAAAGACGACTAATATTGGATATATTATTGATAAGAATGAGATGTAATACAATTCCATAACCTAGTACTCCTTTTTATTCTAATACTTAGGTATACAAGCCCAAGCCCACTAACACTAAGACTAATAACCTTAATATCTTCTAACACTTCCCCTCAAGCTAAAGCTTACTAAGCTTTAGCTTGTTACAAGTAGCAAACCCATAAACATAAAAAAAATAACAGAACCGTATCTTTGTCTCAAAGCGAGAAGAGAAATTCGACACAGTAACGTTGAACCATTCAAATACGGCATAAGAAGAGAAGATGCTGAACCATCCAAGCGTCCAAGAAGGAAGAAGAAGAGAAACTGGGAAACTCTTATTCCCAAACCCGTAGCACCATTGCTAGTGATAATCTAGGGTGGCTCCACCTTGCTGATAACCCTTTCCTCTTGGCGGCTCCATCTAGCGGGCAACCCTTTCCTCTAACATCTCTGGGGCGGCTCCACCTCGTTGGTTGCTCTTTGCCTCCAACCGGGCAGCCCTTTCCTCCAAGTTTAAGGTGCACCAAGAAAATCAACAAGAAGAACAAAGAAACACAAGATAGAACAACAACTTCAGCCTGCCTCCTTCAAAGATATCAAATCGACACAATCATAACTCGGCCCTCCATCATAGCAACAAACCAAAGTCCAAACTCACAAATCACAAGATAAACCACAAAATCAAAAGCCAAATCTCCCCCTAGCTCGCCAGAAACCTCACCGGAGGGGCCATCAAATTAGTCAAAGAAAGAGAGGAAAAACCACACAAACAGATCACATAATACACCAAAATTGTGATCAAAATTGCCCTAAATCACCTTCAGCCAACCACAACGCGCCACCAGCCACCGATGCTATCAGAAATACCACCAGCAAGCACAAACGGCACTGGAATCACCTCCTGTCAATACAGAATCCAGAATAAGGAAGAGAAACAGATTCTAAAGCTGAGTTCGATGGAAAACTCGCCGGAGCTCCGGCAAACTTCCGCGCCAATCACCATTGATGTCAACTCCTCACCATTCTCTAGTTCTGGTCGCACCTAAATGCAGCACCTCTAGCCATTTGCAACCTTCAAGAATGTTGAAACTGAACTTGCAAAACAGAGCATGAGTGCGCAACACAGAGGAAGTGTCGCCACCAGTAGCCATCGCGTGACTCCTCGATCTCTACCCGGAAATAGAAGGCCACAATTGGTCTATACCCATCAATAACTACTGTTGGGGTTGCCTGAAAACCGAAACTGCAGCCACTCTTGCTCAACCACCCAAACACCACGATCTCCCCCTTACGCCAATCTCCAGAAACAACCCTCCGCCCAGCACCAGTCTACCATTGCAGGTCGAATACCACCAGCGACCACCTCTAGATCACAGAAGAGAAGACAGAAGAAAAGAGAAGAAATTGCAACCCATTTTCATAGGAAGCTATCACCAATAAGAGAAGAGAAGTCTCCGGAATAACCACTCGCCAACCCAGAATTTACCACCAGATTCAAGAGAAAGTACAGAGAAGAATATGACCCTTCAACATTGGTCCACACCAAGAAGCCCCAAAACTACAGCCATAAGAAGGAGTGAACTGCAAACCAGAGTAAGAATCTTTCCCCTAATTAAAGTGGCAGCCAACTGAGTCAAGAGAGATTGAAACACCAATGTCGAAGCTCTGGTCACTAGCCATCAAAGATAGTGCCAAAAGGATCTAGATCATTGTCAACTCAGCAGCAAAGGAGAGAACAAGAGACGTCACTGGAAGAGGGACAAGTTCTGAAACAGAAAGCTGACAAAAAAACAAAGCTCGTCGAAGCTTCGACCAACTGCCATCGTCATCGCCGGTGAGTACCCCAAGCCAGTCACAGGTCCTAGTTGCACCCTACCAGGGCAAATTTGGCCACTTGCAACCTTCTATGATGCTAAAACAAAAAGCTTGAAACTTTGGGCAAAAAACAGAGTCTGCACAGCCAAAGATGCGACCCAGCACCACCGCCGGCCTCCACTCCACTCACTGGCCCTCCTCCTGGCGCTAGCAGAACACGGCTGGCTAGGACTCACTGCCAGTTATTGTTGGTTGCCTGAAAGCAGAACAGTAGTGCAACAGAAGGCTGCCATATGCAAAAACAGAGCCTTTGCAATGGGGAAGACACAAACTGCCTCCTTCGACCACCACCAACCTCGCCAGTCGTCTTTCCAACATAGTCTGGCTACGTCCGACTGCCAATCACCGGCGACCACTCCTGGGTCACAGAACTGCAGCCACCCTTGGTTGTGCACAGATGGCAATGGGTGACCTAGGTCACGGTTTCAAATAGGGATATATATATATATTTTTCTTCAAAATAGTTTAATACTGATTAACAAAAATAGAGCAAAAAGTTTGAGAGAAACAAACAGGGGAGAATATACAAAAGAGTTCCATAGAACTCAACACAACAGAAAAGGCAAACCCATCAAGGTGGATGGTACCGCTCTTATACCATGTTGAAGAATTTTGGGTTTAGGGTTAGGAGAAGGAAAAGAGAGAAAGACGACTAACACTGGATATATTATTGATAAGAATGAGATGTAATCAATTCCATAACCTAATACTCCTTTGTATACTAATACTTAGGTGTACAACCCACTAACACTAAGACTAATAACCCTAATATCTTCTAACAGTATCAAACATAAAACCATGTGATGCCCAGATTTTGTCATAATTCTCTTTTCTTACTATCATCACTTTGCCATAATATAAGTTTCAATTGAAATATCATGATTATAAATTCACTGCAAATGAATCTGTACCTCACCTATTATTACATTGTTTTGCTGCCGTTTCTCTATGGCACTCGTTATTTTGCATTTTCGGTGAATGTTGGGTGTGTCCTAGGTCCTTGTACCAAGTTATGATGGTTAGCTTTTTCATGGTTTTGGTAGAAGTAAAGAGGAACTTTGCCTATGTGTGAGTTTTGTTGCAAATTCCTTTACATAGCCGGTCCCAAGCTCAGAAAAAAGAGGAGAGTTGTGTTAGGCAGTCGACAGCCAACGTAAAATGTTATCGAATCTTTATGCAGTGGATCAAAGATGTGATTGTGTTAATGCTAGGTCGTTGCCCCTAAGCAACGCGCTGTATGACTCGAGTACAGTGTCAAATGAGCTAGAGCTGCTGTATCACCGCCTGGGTGTAGTGAAAAATAAGCAAGGGTTCCCACATTTTCGTGAACGAGTGGGAGTAGAGAAGCTAGTTCACAAGAGTAGGATGCGTTTTGGAACTTGAAATATAGGCACACTTACAAGTAAATCAATGGAAATAGTTGATACCATGATTAGGAGGAGGATTAATTTTATGTGCCTACAAGAAACTAAGTGGGTTGGAGAAAAGGCAAAGGAACTTGACACTTCAGGTTTTAAGCTTTGGTACACCGGCAAAGTAAAATCTAGAAATGGGGTAGGCATAATAGTAGATAAAAATTGGAAGAATAATGTTGTGGATGTGAGAAAATTCGGAGATAGGATCATAACTTTGAAGTTTGTTATGGGACAAGAGACTTTTAATGTTATCAGTGCGTATGCACCCCAAGTAGGGTTAAACGAGCACTACAAGATAAAATTTTGGGAGGATTTAAAAGGTTTAATTCAGGGAATACCTTTAGGAGAGAAGATTGTTCTAGGAGGGGACCTAAATGGTCATGTGGGGAGTGAATCTAGGGGGTATGAGGGTTTGTATGGAGGGTATGGTCTAGGAGTAGGTAATGCAGAGTGTAAAGCGATTCTAGATTTTTCGGTAGCTTATGATTTTACAATAGCTAACACTTATTTTAGGAAGCGGGAAGAGCATCTTATCACGTACAGAAGTTGAAGTTCTTGCCCTCAAATTGATTATTTTCTAATAAGGAAATCGGATAGAAAGCTTTGCATGGATTGCAAAGTCATCCCTAGAGAGAGCTTGACTACCCAACACAGGGTTTTGGTTATGGGGTTAATATGAGAGGAAGGAGAAATGGTCGGGATAGAGTCCCAAGGATCAAATGGTGGCAACTAAAGGGAGGAAAACAAATGCTCTTTCAAAGGAGGATTATGGAGGAAGAGATTTGAGAGGTACAAGGGAGTGCAAATGATATGTGGGACGAGATGACTAAAGGTGTTAGGGAAGTAGTAAAAGAGATACTCGGTGAATCAAGATGCTTTGGACCCAAGGATAAAGAATCTTGGTGGTGGGATGCAAGTGTACAAGATAAGGTTAAGGCTAAAAGGAAATGTTATAAAGCTTGGCATGTGTGCAAAAATAATGAAAATTGGGAAAAATATAAGGCAGCTAAAAAAGATACTAAGAAGGCTGTGAGCAAGGCGAAAGCTAAAGCGTTCAACGGGTTATATTAATCTTTGGGCACCAAAGATGGAGAAAGGAATATTTACAAGCTTGCTAAAAGTAGGGAAAGGAAGACAAGAGACTTGGATCACGTGAAATGCATTAAGGATGAAGAGGGTAAAGTCTTGGTTACGGAACAAGACATCAAGGATCGACAGAATGGTTATTTTTACAAGTTATTTAATGAGGGACATGGTTTTTTAGGGGACTCGGACATTCTAAACACTAGCGAGGAGGACCAAAATAAAACATTTTATCGTAGAATTCAGGAGTTTGAGGTAAAAGAAGCTTTGAAGAGGATGGATAATGAAAAAACGGTCGGATCGGATAATATACTTATCGAGGTGTGGAAGTGCCTAGGGGAGAAAGGTGTAAGCTGGCTCACAATGCTATTTAACGAGATAATGAGATCTAAGAAAATGCCAAATGAATGGAGGAGAAACATTTTAATTCCTATTTATAAGAACAAGGGAGATATACAAAATTGTGCAAATTACAGAAGGATTAAGCTCATGAGTCATACCATGAAGTTATGGGAAAGAGTAATTGAACGGAGATTAAGACAAGAGACTCATATTTCATAGAATCAATTCGGTTTTATGCTTTGAGGTCAACCATAGAAGCAATCTATCTTCTACGAAAATTGATGGAGAGGTATCGGAGGAAGCAAAAAGACCTGCACATGGTTTTCATTGATCTGGAAAAAGCCTACGATAGGGTACTGAGAGAGGTCTTGTGGAAGGCTCTGGAGAAGAAAGGAGTTCGTATCCTTTATATTCGAGCAATCCAAGATATGTATGATGGGGTTAAAACTAGTGTGAGAACTCAAGGTGGGGTTACAGAAGATTTCCATATAACTATAGGACTGCACCAAGGGTCAACTTTGAGTCCATATCTTTTTAGCTTGGTCTTGGATGTGCTTACTGCACATATCCAAGAGCCGGTGCCACAATGCATGCTTTTTGCAGATGATATAGTTTTAGTTGGAGAGTCAAGAGAGGAAACAAATGAGAAGCTAGAGCTATGGAGACGAGCTTTGGAAGAACATGACTTTCGTCTAAGCTGGAGTAAGACGGAGTATATGGAATGTAAGTTCAGTAAGAAGCGTGCTAATACTAGCTTAGTGGTAAAAATTGGGGACCACACCATACCACAAGTCACACGGTTTAAGTATCTTGGATCTATTATACAAAATGACGAAGAGATAGAGGGAGATGTAAAGCATAGGATTCAAGCTGGATGGATGAAATGGAGGAGTGCTTCAGGAGTGATTTGTGATAGAAAAGTGTCTCTTAAGCTTAAGGGTAAATTTTACCGCACAACTATAAGGCCCGCGATGTTGTATGGTACTGAATGTTGGGCGGTAAAAAATCAGCAAGAGCATAAGATCAGTGTCGCGGAGATGAAGATGTTGCACTGGATGTGTGGCTATACAAGACAAGATAGAATTAGAAATGAATGCATTAGAGAGAAAGTAGGGGTGACACCTATTGTGGAAAAGATGGTAGAATCTCGTTTTAGGTGGTTTGGACATGTAAGGAGAAGACCCTTAGAAGCCCCGGTAAGGAGTAGATCAGATGGAGGATAGTCCAATAGCTAGAGGTAGAGGGAGACCAAAAAAGATTATAAGTGAAATCAGCAGTTCATATATTCGTGTATTGTTGTAATTATCTGAGGCAACATCTCTGGTAGTCACATGGATTTGGAATAGGGTCTACAGTTCTTATAAAGATATTTTACTGGGTTTGTTATTGTCATGCTAGTTCGTTATTTTATTTTTTTGGTCATCTATGACCCTATAATTGTAACTTAAATTTTTCTTGTGTTTCTCCCATGGGCCCCTTTGGCTCTAAAGACTCTAAACAAAGTCACGCCCACCATCTGACTTCTGCCTTTGTTATATCTTGTCTTATCTCCAGCCATCAGGATGGAAGCTAAAGGAGGATTTCTTACCTTCTGGTTGGTTGTGCCTGGTATTTATTCCACCATTCTGCTTTGTATCATTGTCTCATTTAAAATGTTTTGTTTATTGTACTCGTATGCATTATTTGGTGATGTCTTGCTTCTATGATCCAGGTTTGTGGTGCTTCTGAGAGTGAGGATCTTCCTCCAAACTTTAAAAAACTTGCTAAAGATGCATATACGCCTGACGTTATTGCAGCATCTGACTGTATGCTTGGTCTGTATGAGACTTCCATATCTGCGAAGCTGGATTAAATGAATGAGTTATACTTATTGCATTTTGTCATTTTAGGAAAAATTGGATATGGCACCGTTAGTGAAGCCTTGGCATACAAGTGTCCTTTTGTCTTTGTACGTAGAGATTATTTCAACGAAGAACCTTTTTTGAGAAATATGCTTGAGGTACTCTCTCTTGATTTTCTCTATATTAGTTTCATGTCCTCTAACATGTCTTTCATTGAGGGCCTTACAAATAAGTAATAATCCTTCTCTTTTTTTTAACTTTTTATGTAGTACTATCAATGTGGTGTTGAAATGATTAGGAGGGATTTACTCACTGGTCACTGGAGACCTTATCTTGAACGTGCAATAAGTTTGAAACCCTGCTATGAAGCAGGCATTAATGGTGGTGAGGTACCCTCTTTTTCTTGAATTAATTGACTCTTTCAAAAGTATCATTTTGCACAGTTGTTTTATTTTTGTGTAATTTCATAAAGCTTTATTTGTTGATTAATTAGTTCTTAAGAATTTCCCCTAGTCTAGTGTGTGGAATAAAGGAATGGCTGGTTAATGATGGAAGTAGGGGATGGACTCATGTCAATGGAATACAGGCTATAACAATGAAGATAGTATGTGTAAATAATTACCTTAGGAATGATATAAATTTCTAACCTTCCATATTTGTTAGCTCATGGTCATGGAATCAGCTGAACCATGCGCACCTGACCCTAGAGGACCTAGTCGTAGTTGGGCTCCGTATAGGTAACTTATATAACCCAAACCAAATTAGCACATGTTAATTCATTGCACTCACCTCTTTGTTCCTTTTCTAAGGTTAACACAAGCAATGGTTTAAGCTTTAATAAAGTAGTTGTGAAATACAGAGCGATCATGTATAAATATTGTTGAGAGAAAGATCATAGAGAAACCCAAATATGTGTGAATGATTGAGTCAGTGAGTATACACTGTCCTCTAGTATTCTATTTATAATACTAAGGAAAAGTAGTACAAGATAGTAAATGTAAATAAAAGGAAATAAATAAGAAAAATAAAACATATATCTCTACACTCCCCTTTAAGCTGGAGCATATAAGTCGTATGTATCAAGCTTGCTGCAAATATAACTAAGCCGAGGTCCTCTAAGAGACTTACTGAATACATCTGCTAATTGATCATTGGAATTGACAAATCGAGTAGTAATGCATCCAGACTGAATCTTTAAATACACGGTACACTATGATGAATTTAAAGAGAAACATATGAAGAAAACCGCGTGTATAAATTACACAACGGATGCTTAATTATATAGAGTTACTTGATGTGTTGGAATTGCTTGAGAGAAATTTTCTCAGCACTCATTCAATATATACAACAATATACAACAAGTAATTACAAAGGGAATCAATCAATATCCCAAAATAATAGGAGTTTCCTAAACTATAGGGATATAGTTAACTAAACAGAAAAATCAAAATAGAATCCTAATCTAATCACAATCAGAATATACAATAATCAACACTCCCCCTCAAGCTGGTGCATATACATCATAAGCACCAAGCTTGTTACATATGTATGTCATCCTCGGACCCCACAGAGCCTTGGTGAGTATATCTGCAAGTTGATCATTAGAGTTTACAAATGAAGTATTGATCTCCCCTAAAAAAAGCTTTTCTCAAATGAAATAACAATCAATTTCTATATGCTTAGTCCGTTCATGAGAGACAGGATTGGAAGCAATGTTCAAAGCTGCTTAATTATCACAAATCAGTTTCATAGAGCCTATCTCGCAAAACTTCAACTCTTGAAGTAAATGTTATAGCCATATAAGTTCACATGTAGTGAGGGTCATGGCTCGGTATTCTGCTTCTGCACTTGATCTCGCGACTACATTCTTCTTTTTACTCTTCCAAGAAATAAGATTGCCCCCAATGAAAATACAATATCTAGAAGTTGACCTCTTATCACCAGGAGATCCTGCCCAGTCTGCATCTATATAAGCAACAATGTCTGTGTGGCCTCTTCTCATAGATTAGCCCCTTTCCAGGAGACCCCTTGATATATCGTAAGATGCGCACTATTGCATCCCAATGACTATCACAAGGGGAGTTAAGGAACTGACTTACAACACTAACAACAAAGGATATATCTGGTCTGGTCATAGTGAGATAATTCAAATTTCCCACCAACCTCCGATATCTGCCTAGGTCTGAGTATGACTCCCCCTGAGTTGGCATAAGCTTAACATTCGAATCTATAAGAGTATTGACTGGCTTACATCTAGCATCCCAGTTTCTTCCAAAATGTCAAGTGCATATTTTCTTTGACAAATGACAATACTTGTTTTTGATTGAGCAACTTCGATCCCAAGGAAATATCGTAACCTACCCAAATCCTTGGTTTGGAAATGCTGGAACAAGTGTTGTTTTAGACCATTGATCCCTTCTTGATCATCACCTGTGATTACAATATCATCCACGTAGACCACAAGATAAATGAACTTATTAGACAATGAATGTTTATAGAACATAGAGTGGTCCACCTCACTGCGAACTATACCAAACCGCTATATGGCATTGCTAAACCTCCCAAACCAAGCCCGATGAGACTGTTTTAGGCCTCCATACAAATCTCCTCCTCCAAATCACCATGTCAAAAAGCATTTTTAATATCCAATTGATAAAAAGGCCAACAATGCACGGTAGCCAGCGACAAAAAGAGATGAACAGAGGCCATTTTAGCAACAAGAGAGAAAGTATCACCATAATCTAAGTGTACCTTTTTGCCACAAGATGAGCCTTCAACCGATCCACCTTGCATTCGGGACCAACTTTGACAGTGAAAACCCATCGGCAGCCAACCGTAGACTTCCTAGGAGGGGACACAACAAGAGGCCATGCATGGTTAGATTCTAGGGCTGTCATCTCATCAAGCATAGTCTGTCGCCACCCGGGATGGGATAGTGCTTCCTGAACAGTTTTAGGAATATAAATGGATGACAAGGCAGAGGCAAAGGCATAATGGGAAGAAGATAAACGATGATAGCTCAAAAAGTTATAAATGGGATGAGGATTACAGGAAGAATGAGTACCTTTGCGAAGAGCGATGGGTAGGTCAGTTGGAGGCTCGGGGTGGGCCAGAATAGGTGGAGACGCAGGAGCAGGAGGTGAATCACTGGTGTCTGGAACAAGGGCAGCCTCCGGAATCTCAGGACGTGGACGACGTTGGTAAGTGAGACGAAACGGCTAGATAGGATACTCTGAGGCTGGTGAATTTTCGGGCATCTGTGGCACAGAAGGAATAGAGATGGGAGAATCAAAAGAGGGAACAAGTAATTCCTGAGAGACAGATTCTGGCACAACCGGTGAGACAAAATAAGGTGTATCCTCAAAGAAAGTGACATCTACTGAGATGTAAAAATGATGGGTGGACGGAGAATAACACCGGTACCCCTTTTGGACACGAGAATAACCGAGAAAGACACACTTCACAGCACGAGCAGCTAGCTTGTCTAGACCTGGAGCAACATTATGGACAAAACAAGTAGAATCGAAAACATGGGGGGGAACAGTATAAAGGGAGTCCTTAGGATATAAAAGAGAGTGAGGAATCTGATTATTGAGAACAGAAGATGACATACGATTTATTAAATAACCGACAGTGAGAACAACATCACTCCAAAATTTTAAAGGGACATTGGCATGTAATAAAAGAGTGTGAGCTGTTTCAACTATATGACGATGTTTGCGCTCAGCTATACCATTTTGTTGAGGTGTGTGAGGACAACTAGATTGATGAATCATACATGAGAGGCCATGAAAGAATTGAAAGGCGCAGAAAAATATTCTTTTGCATTATCACTTTGTAAGACACGAGTAGTCCGACCGAACTGATTGAAAATTTCACTACAAAAATTTTGAAAAACAATAAACAACCCGGCATGATCTTTCATTAAGAATAACCAAGTACATCTTGAGAAATCATCAATGAAAGTAACAAAGTACCTATAGCCTAAGACAGACACGACACGACTAGGACCCCAAACATCAGAATGAACAATATCAAAAAGAGACTCTGAACGACCTGTAACCTTGTTGGGAAAGGAAGCCGGACATGTTTTCCAAGTTGACATGACTCACACTCCAAGGATTGTAGATGAGAGAAGCGAGGAATCATTTTCTTGAATTTAGTAAGACTCGGATGACCCAAACGACGATGAAGAAGGCTAGGTGATTCTGTGGTAGCACATATGGTTGAGGACGGAGGCTGCAGATAATAGAGACCACGTGATTTAGATCCTGCACCAATCGTTTGTCCCGTATTCCGGTCCTGGATAAAGAAAGGATTAGAAGTAAAGGTTATGGAACTATTGAGAGATCGAGTAAGTTGACTAATAGAAATTAAATTAAAAGGACACCAAGGTACAAATTAAAGGGTCACCCAGGTACAAATTAAAGTGGCCGTTGTGTTAGAGCCATCAGCAAGAGTGATGTGATGTGGTGTTTTGGGAGAGGATAAGGTGGAAAAGAGGGAAGAATTACTTGCTATATGATCAGAAGCACCAAAATTCAAAATCTAGGAACCAACAGGAGATGAATGAGAGAGACAAACCGTAGAATTACCAGTATGGGCTATAGTTGCTGAAGATGAGGCTTGTTGGCTAGCCTTAAGTTGAAGGTACTCCTTGTATTCATTGGCTGAAAAGAGATTTTGATTGTCACTTCCAAATTCAATTTTCTTATTAGCAGAACCCGATGCCTGAGACTGTGTTACATTAGCTGTCTTTTCAGGAAAACCATGCAGAGAATAGCATTTGTCTTGAGTATGTCCCGTGCGCTTGCAATAAGAACACTGAGGGCGATCACCTCTACCACGACCACCTTTTCTACCATGCCCACGACCTCGGCCTCCACGATCTACTAAGTTTGAGACAAAAGCTGAAGATTCTGAAACTGTTTGAGAACCAATTCTAGATGTCTCCTCCGATGAAGGAACCCAAAGTAAACGAACAATGAGTTCCTCCACCATAGGAATATTAGAATTGGTCAAACATTGGTTTCGGATAGACTAAAAATTTTTATATAGACCGTGGAGAACGAAGACCATATACATGTTATTAAGTTTTTTTAGTACCTTTGTAAGATCATCACCTGATAGGATGAGTTTGATGTCTTCGATTACTGACTGTGCTCTGTTTAGGTAAGAAGGAAGGTCATGGTCTGTCATCTGGAATGTGGTTAAGTTATGGACAGAATCATAGAGACGTTGTATATCATTAGAATACACACTCCGAGCCTTCTTCCATATGTCATGACATGTTTTGTAAGGAAGGAAGTGCACCAATAACTTTGGATCAATAGATTGCCATAGTAAAGACACTAACTAATAATCAGCCTTTTTCCACTCATCACGCACATCAGCAGCAATGTCTGCTTCGTTCTTGGAGAGGTGCTTATAGAGACCTTGACCTAAAAACCACACCTCAACAGCGTTATACCAATCTACAAAATTCTTACCATTGAGTTTCTTTGAGGTTATAGTAGGGCTGCCAGAGAATGCAAATGAAATGAGGTTTTTCTTCGCAGGTCTAGAATTGTCAGAGGTTGCAGTAGATGAATCAGTTGTGGAAGCCGTTGTGGAGAGAGAAACTGACCTACGAAGTGACAGGGGGTCAACTGGACAACCGACCACTAGAACGGAGAGAGGAGACACTGGCGAGTAGAATGCCACAAGCGGCGAGTCAAACGGAGGCCAGGACGGTGGCGCATGGCCTGCACGCGCCGTCAGGAGCAGATGAACGAAGCTGTGCGTGAGGGGGGGTTACAGGGGCCTCTGGTGAGCTGCTCGGAGGGACCACCAGTCGGATGCTTCTGAGACATTTCGTGCCCTCACCTTGGTGGTGGAGGGTCCGGAGGTTAGGGTTCTAGTCGTGACAGTGACGTAGAACCGTGACAGGGAGCAGAGACATGTCCCGGGTTTGAAACCTGCTCTGGATACCAACTTGATATGCTGAAATTGCTTGAGAGAAATCCTCTTAGCACTCATTCAATATATAAGCTATATACAGCAAGTAATTACACAGGGAATCACTCAATATCCCAAAATAACAGGAGTTTCCTAAACTATAGGGATATAGTTAACTAAACAGAAAAATCAAAATAGAATCCTAATCTAATCACAATCAGATCAAAATATACAATCAGAATATACAATAATCAACAGAGTTATTGTAATAAATATAAAGATTACAAAAGATCCTAATTACCGTAATTACATGATTTGGTTATGATTTAGTTAGCCTATACAATGAATCTAGACACTATTTCAACACTTCCCCTCAAGCTGGAGCTTATAGGTCAGGTGCACCAAGCTTGTAACAAATATAACTTGTCTGAGGACCTCTCAAATACTTAGTTAAAATATCCGCCAGTTGATTATTTGAATTGATGAAGCTAGTGGTGATGTCTCCAGATAGGATCTTTTCTCTAATAAAATAACAATCTATCTCAATATGTTTGGTCCTCTCATGAAACACTAGATTAGAGGCAATATGCAATGCAACTTGATTATCACAAATGAGTGTCATTTGCATAATCTCCCCAAATCGAAGCTCTTTAAGTAGCTGTTTTAACCAAATGAGTTCACAAGTAGTTGAGGCCATGGCTCGATATTCTGCTTCGACACTTGATCTTGTGACCCCTTTTTGTTTCTTATTCTTCCAGGATATCAAATTACCTCCGATGAATACACAATACCTAGAAGTGAATCTTCTATCAAGAGGAGAACCTGCCTAATCAGCATTTGAGTATCCAACAATCTGAGTATGACCCTTATCTTCATAGACAAGGCCTCTTCCAGGAGCTCATTTAATATACTTTAGGGTGCGAATCACTGCATCCCAATGAGCATTACAAGGTGAATTTAGAAACTGACTTACCACATTAATTACAAAGGAGATGTCAGGATGGGTAACAGTGAGGTAATTCAGTTTTCCAACTAATCTTCTTTATCTTCTTGGATCTAAGAGTGACTCCCCTTGATTTGGTAGAAGTTTAGCATTCGGATCTATAGGAGTGTCAATAAGCTTTACATTCAACAGACCTGTTTCCTCAGGAATGTCCATGGCATACTTCCTCTGTGAAATTACTATACCATCATTGGATTGTGTCACCTCTATTCCCAAGAAGTATCGAAGTTTGCCAAGGTCTTTGGTCTGAGAGTGATGACCAAGATATTGTTTTACCTTAATTATGCCATGGTGATCACTGCCAATGATAACAATGTCATCGACATACACAATCAAATAAATACACCCTTGAGACATAGTGGTTAGTCTCACTTCGTATCATACCAAATTGCTGAACTACAGTACTAAATCGGCCAAACCAAATCCTAGGAGACTGTTTTTGAAGATGACGAACTAGTCCAGAAGACTCCCCCTGAGCAACAAACCCTGGTGGTTGCTCCATGTAAACCTCTTCTTCTAGATCACCATGGAGAAAAGCATTCTTGTGTCCAGCTGATTAAGGGGCCAGTGGTGAATAGCAACCATAGATAGAAAAAGTCGAACTGAAGCTATTTTCGCCACTAGCGAGAAAGTGTCCCTATAATCCAAGCCAAAAATCTGGGTAAACCCTTTTGCCACCAGATGAGCCTTGAGGTGATCAATCTTGCCATCAGGGCCAATCTTGACCGTATAAATCCACCGACAGCCTACAACAGACTTCTCGGGAAGAAGAAGAACAAGTTCCCAAGTACCATTGCTCTGAAGGGCACACATCTCATCGATCATCGCTTGTTGTCTCCTCAGGATGAGATAAAGCGTCACCTGGAGAGTTAGGAATAGACACAGAAGACAAGGAAGAAAGATAAGCATAATGCGAAGAAGATAGGTGATGACAACTCAAAGTAACATAGTGAGGTGAAGGGTTACGAGTAGACCATATACCTTTTCGGAGATCAATGGGAAGGTCAGACTCAGGAGGCAGTGCTAGAGCTGGTAAAGGAATTGGTGTTGGAGGAGAGTCCACATTGACCTCTACAACTTCTGGTGGAGGTAAGGGCGGTGGAGGTGGCTGTGACCGACGATGATAGACTTGGAAGGGGCGAATAATAGTGGTGGGTGTCTCGATATAAGGGGTCGGAGGTGTATCTAACTCAACAGTGATAAGAGGAAAAGGAACAAGTAAGACCTCAGAGATAGGCTCTAGAGTCGAGGAAGGAGACTGGAAGAAGGGAACAGACTCAAAGAAGGTAACATCAGCCGAGACGAGGTAACGTTGGAGATCAGGAGAAAAACAACGATAACCTTTTTGGGACTGAGTGTAACCAAGAAAAACAGAATAGTTCGAGTGGAAAGTTTATCAAGACCAGGAGTGAGATTATGAACAAAACAAGTAGACCCAAATATACGAGGTAATAGGGAATGTAGAGGTTGATGGGGATATAAAATAAAGTAAGGGACTTGGTGATCAAGCACAGAGGAGGGCATGCAGTTAATCAGATAACAGGCAGTAAGAACTGCATCGCCCCAGAAGCGGAAAGGAACATTACCACGAAGTCAAAGGGTTCAAGTTGTTTCAACGATATGCTGTTTTTACATTCAACGACCCCATTTTGTTGAAGGGTATGGGCACAAGAGGTTTGGTGAAGAATGTCATGGAAAACCATAAAGGATTGAAATGGTTGAGACAAATATTCACGGGAATTATCACTACACAAATTACGTATAGGAACACCAAATTGAGTTTTAATTTCATGATAAAAGTTCTGAAATATTGAAAACAACTCAGACCGATTTTGCATAAAAAATAACCTAGTGCAGCGAGAGTAATCATCAATGAAAGTGAAAAAATATCTAGACCCTAGAGTATAAACAGTACGACTGGGACCCCAAATATTAGAATGTACTAAAGCAAAAGGAGATGACGCTCAACTGCGGGCTTTACCGGGAAACGGACTACGGGTGTGTTTTCCTAGTTGACATGACTCACAAGGGAGACTCGACAACTTAGAGAGGCTGGGCACCAATTTTTGTAGTTTGGGAAGGCTAGGATGACCCAACTGTGCATTTATGGTGAGAGGGGAATCCTTGACAACACAAACACTAGAAGGGTTGGAGAGCTAGTAAAAGCCATAGGGCTCACATGTAGTGCCAAGTATCCGACCCGAATTCCGGTCCTGCAGAATGACAGTCTTTAGTAATGGTAATCATACAATCAAGAGACCGAGTCAAATGACTAATGGAAAGCAAATTAAAAGGACACACAGGAACATAAAGGACAGAGTCTACTAAAAGGGAAAGGAGGGGATGAGTAGTGCCGATCCCTTGAGATTAGGACTTGGAACCATTTGCTAAAGTGACAATAGGCAAATAACCATTGTGAGAAAGGTTGGAGAAAAGAGTCTCATTACTAGAAATGTGGTCAGTCGCACTAGAATCAAGAACCCAAGTACCAATGGATGGGGAACGAGAGAGACAAGCAAATGAAGTACCAATATGTGCAACAGAGGTAGTGGAACTAGAGGTCTAACCTTGCTCAAACCACTTCAGAAAGTTGGCATATCCATTGGAGTAGAGGAACTAGAGGACTTACGTTGTGTAAACCATTGTAAACAATTTGCATACTCAGCCCGAGATGGTCTTGGCTGTGCGGATGAATCTACGGTATTCGTCGAAGCAGTGGGGGCTATAGATCAGAACACAGTGCCAAAAAACACAACCAAACAGTACCTGAATACACCGATTCAAAAGGGGGTCGCGACAAACGGTCACGAACACAAAATGCAAGTGCAGATCTAGCAAGAGAGAAGGGCGACCGGAGGGGGTGGCCCACCCGCCGGTGAAAGAACGACGTGTGAAGCTGTGCACAGGGACTATTGACGGCGCATGTAGGCACGTCTTGCGGTTTCTAGGGCCGGGCTTCTGGGTTCTTGCCGAATAGGGAGAGGGGATTCCAGTGGTGGGGTCGCCGGCCGGAAAGGTTGTCGGAAAGTTGGACGACGGTGGTGGAAGGCAGCGACGGCAACGGACAATAGCGGACAGCAACAAAGGAGATGGGTCTGCTGGAAAGATGACACAACAGAAGGAGAAAGGTCAACAAATCAGAGTATAAGCACGGTTAGTCAGAAAAAAAATTTCACCGTAAGGCAATGGACTCACCGGACATGCAGAGTTCTAAGATTGCCTCTCTTTAGGTTTTGATACCAAGTTGAAAGAGAGAAAAGAGAGACATATGAAGAAAATCGTGTGTATAAATTACACAATGGAGGCTAAATTATGTAGAGTTATTGTAATAAATACAAAGATTATAAAAGATCCTAATTACTGTAATTATATGATTTGGTTATGATTTAGTTAGCCTATACAATGAATCTAGACATTATTTACATAGTTTTCAACAGTTTGTAACCCTCACTAGAATTATGAATGGGAATCTGATAGGAACAGTTCCTATTTGATGAGGGAGATAGTATTATTAATATAAACTGTAAGTGTCTATAAAGGAAAAAAGGAAGAAACTAGAGACTAAGCTTCCAGCTATAGAGGAATTCTCCTAGCCCCAAGGCCTAAGCCAACAACGGAAAAAAAACAATCACACCATCTCCCGTGAATATTCCCCCATCTATTTACCCCTTATGTTTCTCTCTCCTCTAACAGACACACCACTAACAAACCTCCTTTAACAGACACACCACTAACAAATCATTAGTTGGCACCTCCCTTCATCTTGGGCCTGTGGGAGTAGACTCGTTGGATCTTGGGCCTGGGTATGGGTCTAGGTGACCCATCAATGCCACCCTCCTCAATTGCTGCCCTGTCCTCAAGGCAGAAACCAGGAAACTGTCCCCGAATGGTACTATCCTCATCCTAAGTAGCCTTCTCTACTGGTTTGTGCTTCCATAAGATGAGCCATTCAGTCACTTCTCTCCCTTGATTTGTGCTGATACGTGTGCTTCTCTCCCTTGATTTGTGCTGGTACGCGTGGCCAGGACAACCTCTGGAGTTGCAGGAATAGAATCCTCTGCCTCCAAGCCACGGGGTAGCTTAGGTTGCACCGGATGGTTACCTATGGCTCGCTTCAGTTGGAAAACATAGAAAATAGGGTGTATCTTCGCTGTCTTTGGAAGCAGCAACTTGTAGGCCACTGTATCAACTCGAGCAATGATTTGAAAAGGGGTGACGTCTCTTCGATAAAGATCAGCATTAGGCTTCATAACTTGACTTGTTGTGCACGCTGTGTAATGGTGGATGGTGGGCGTCCATACACTGCCTCAAAAGTGGTTGTGCCAGTAGTAGAATGAAATGTAGTGTTATACCAAAATTCAGCCCATGGAAGCCACAATGTCCAATGTTGGGGTTTACCATGCTCGCATTAGGTTAGACCTCATCTTCCTCCTTGGCAGCCACATGTAACACTCCTTGTAAGGATGCTGTTTGCCTTTTGTCATTGACTTGGTACCCTTTAAGAGTTATGGTATGCCCATCTTGTTCGAAGCTCATGGTCTTCCTCTTCCAATCAGTTCTAGTCTCACCCAAGGTCTCTAACCAATCCACTCCCAAAATTAAATCAATGCCACCCAGTTCCAGAACGTAGGCATCCAATTGCAGCTTGGTCTTTCCTACCATAATAATCAGCCCATTGCATATCCCCTGAGAGTAGCGCTTGGTACCATCACTCAACTTAACTCCAAATTGCCTAGCGGTAGTCACAGGAAGTGCCAACGAATTAACCAACTCCTTTGTAATAAAATTGTGGCTTGCCCCACTATCAATAAGAAGTAAAATGGGAAATCCTGCTAGCTGGCCTTCGATTTTAATAGTTTTGGATTGGGCATGATCCTTAGAGCACATTCCATCATAATTAGCAACTTGGCAAACCATTTCCCAATCTTCTTTCTCATCCTTCTCTTTCACAACTAATAAAGAATCAACATTAGGTTCTTCTCCTTCCCAAATAAGCAAACGCAACTGCTTATCCGGGCATTGATGGGTCGGACTATAATTTTGTCCACACTTGAAGCATAATCCCTTCCTTCTCCTATCCATGAGCTCCTAGTAAGATATATTTCGCACACCTCTTGGGGATCCTTTGGTGCTCTTTTCTGAGGTGTTCCACAGCGGCTTTGGGCTCCTCTCCACTCCTCCCTGCTGCGACTAATTGGATGGGGTAGAGCGAGATGTATGAACTTCCGAACTCCTCATCCCATAATTCCTATTGTCCACTGTATTGGTCGATGATGATGACCCACGAAATCCTCCTTGCTCTCGCCAATTCGAAGAACCCTTTGGTGCTGTATTTCGAGTCAGCTTACGCTCTACCAGTTGAGCAATGGATATCATTTTATAGCGATTGGGGGGCTCGAGAGCTAGCACCTCGAGTTGAACCTCTTCCTTCAATCCTCCGAGGAAGAGTCCCATGTACTGGTCATTAGGCATGAGTGGAATTTGTGCAGCAAGCATCTCAAACTCTTCCACGTATTCATCCACAATTCCCGCCTGATCAAGCACCTTCAGCAACGAAAATGGGTTTCCCGAATGTTGGCTCCCATATCGATCGAACAGGGCCCGTTTCAACCTTTCCCAGTTTAAGTCAGGCTCGGCTTCCCTCAATACCTTGAACCAATGCCATGTCATCCCTTCCATGCAGATTTGAGCCATCTGTACTTGTAACTCTGGTGGAGTGTCTTGCACCGCGAAATACATCTCGGCGCAAGACACCCATCCTACTGGGTCGTCGCTGTAAAAAAGGGGAAGCTCAATCCGCTTGGCATTAAGGCGATATTCTTCTGTAGTGGTGCTCGATGTTCCGCCAAAAAGATTTTGCGTCTTTCTACTCTGTTCTGGCCCATCTCCGGACGATGGGGACTGCCGCTGTTGGTACTGGAATCCTTCTCGCATTTCAGAGTGTAGAGCTGTGAGGGACTTGGTAATGTCCCCGATGCTAGTCATCAAGGAGCTCAGTTTAGTCGAATGGTTGTTCAGTTGTACTGTATGCTCCTTCAACGTCGATTCGTGACCACACAGCAATACCTCTTGATTCTTGAGAATGGACTCAACAGCCACCATGCGAGCATCCAGGGCGTCAATTCGCTGAGTAGCCATCCGAGTTTGCATACACCGGTCTCTCCCTCTCCAATTCTCTCAATGAAAGCACCAATTGATAGGAACAGTTCCTATCTGATGAGGGAGATAGTATTATTAATATAAACTATAAGCGTCTATAAAGGAAAAAAGGAAGAAACCAGAGACTAAGCTCCCAGCTATGGAGGAACTCTCCTAGCCCCAAGGCCTAAGCCAATAACGGAAAAAAAAAACAATCACACCATCTCCCGTGAATATTCCCCCATCTATTTACCCCTTTTGTTTCTCTCTCCTCTAACAGACACACCACTAACAGACCTCCTCTAACAGACACACCACTAACAGACCATTAGTTGGCACCTCCCTTCATCTTGGGCCTGGGTATGGGTCTAGGTGACCCATCAGATTCCCTTCCCTATATGCGGTTAATAATACAAATGGGTTTGGAAAAAGGAAATCCTGAAAGCTAGGAGTATTTTG
The DNA here is from genome assembly GCA_029884605.1 of Ormosia emarginata. NCBI lineage: Eukaryota > Viridiplantae > Streptophyta > Magnoliopsida > Fabales > Fabaceae > Ormosia > Ormosia emarginata. Next base: position 11,473,600 of record JAQQTP010000074.1, read on the forward strand.
AGTTTATCCGATCAGTCAGTAATAACACTAACACCAATAATTTTTAGCCTAGCACTGTGATTACCAGTAATTTTAATTTTTGGGATGAATTTTCCAATCTCATTACCTCTGTTTTTGCAATTGAAATGAAACCTTGAATTGTTTAACTTCTTATTGGATGGTAACTATCTATTCATCACAGTGTACCGTGTATTTAAATTCTTCTAGGGTTTCTCTTTACCCCACCTTGATGTTGGCATGTACTTCTATGTCATCTTTCAAGTTTTCTAAAAATATCGAAAATGTAGGTGGCAGCCCACATCCTGCAGGAGACAGCTTTTGGAAAAAATTATGCATCAGATAAGGTAAAGGACTTCTGATACCTGTTAGTTGCAGTTTTGGTTTTTGAAAATTTTGTCAAGCTTCTGGTTACTTTGGTTTAGTGAAGAAACTTAGATTTTCATTTCAATTTTGACCTAATAATATGTAGCTTAGTGGAGCAAGAAGATTGCGTGATGCCATTGTTCTTGGGTATCAACTACAAAGGGCCCCTGGCCGAGATATTACAATCCCAGAATGGTATGTAACTGCTGAAAACCAACTTGGCCACTCATCACCAAGTTCCCCTGTGGATGATGGAAGCTCTGTATTCAGCTCGTGAGTATCACTTCAATTTTTCTGTGTTTGAAAATAATTTTCATGGGTATAATTTTCTTGGTTGTTTCCTAATAGACAGGATAACTGCCTCTTCTTCTTGTTTCCTTATTCTTTCTTCAGTGGTATCGAAGACTTTGAGATTCTTCATGGAGATGTTCAAGGTCTTCCAGATACCATGGCTTTCTTAAAAAGCTTATCTGAATTAGACGAGAAGCACACAAGGCGGGAGCGTAAGGCTGCAGCTAATCTCTTCAAGTGGGAGGTCTTGATAATTTCATATGAAAGTTATTTCTTTATAAATTTCTATTCTCTGGACTGATATCTCTCAACGGCAACATGCAACCCTCTTAAAGATAGAAGTACTGAAGAAACTATATTATTATGACACTACACTACATTATCTACTAAATTCAAATACCTATTTTTTTGTTATTTATTCTTTCAGTTTTGAATTCGTTCAATTCTTGTGACAGGAAGAAATTTTTGTGGCGAGAGCTCCTGGAAGGTTAGATGTAATGGGTGGTATTGCTGACTATTCTGGAAGCCTTGTTCTGCAGGTTGAATCTTTCTATCTCCTGAGGGTTTTAATTTTCATTGCATTTGATTGCAAATAGCTTCATCTGTCAACTTCTCCATGTAGTTTGACATTTATGATAATATGTAATTATAGACTTACTTGAAAATAAGGAACAACAGTAAAAACAACTACTATAGCTGAATTGCCTGAGTGAATTTCACTCAGCATATAGGTATTTATATACATGAGAAATTAATTACAACTTCTATTTACAAGAAGAATAATTAAAGACTTAAACCATTCCCCACAACACTATTGTTTCTAAAGCTAACTATCATATTTCCCATGCCAAGTAATTTAATATTCAACACTCCCCCTCAAGTTGGAGCATATAAATCATATGCACCAAGCTTGTTACATATGAACTGTACTCGAGCACCCCTAAGAGATTTGGTGAAAATATCTGCAAGCTGATTATTTGAGCTGACAGAAGCAGTCACTACTTCTCTACTTTGTATCTTCTCTCTCACAAAATGACAATCAATTTCTATGTATTTGGTCTTCTCATGAAACACCGGGTTAGAAGCGATATGTAGGGCTGCCTGATTATCACAAATAAGCTCCATCCTGCATGGTTCACACAATTTGAGTTCATTGATTAATTGTTTTAGCCATATTAGCTCACATGTTGCAAGTGTCATAGCACGATATTCTGCTTCTGTACTCGATCTTGTCACAATACTTTGTTTCTTACTTTTCCAGGATATTAGGTTTCTACCAAAAAGAACACAATAACCTGATGTAGAATGTCTATCGAATGGAGAACTTGCCTAATCTACATCTGTGTATCTCACAATCTGAGTATGTCCTTTATCTTCATACAATAGGCCTTTTCCTTGGAGCCCTTTTGATATATCTAAGAACTCTTAATGGCTGCATCCCAGTGTCCTTCACATGGTGAGTTGAGAAATTGACTAAGGATGCTCATAGCGAAGGATATATCTGGTCAGGTAACAGTCAAATAATTTAATCAGCCAATCAACCTGCAATATTTGGCTGGATCAGATAATAATTCTCCTTGATCTGGACTGAGTTTGGCATTGGGATCCATTGGTGTATCTGTTGGCCTAGAATCCAACATTCTAGTTTCCTTGAGAATGTCTAATGCATATTTTCTCTGTGAGATACAAATCCCTACATTAGATTGTGTTGGACGGTGGTGTTGGACAGTGGCCTCTTGGTCTTGTTCCCACGGTTTTTAGTGTAGATATTGTTTTTAGTGTTCTATTAATTTGTTGCTTATTTTCTAGGGACTAGTGTTTAATGTACAACAACTGCCTCTATATATAATCTTCATTGTAAACATTCTGTTTTGATGAAAAAATAATATATAGTTATTCACATATTCATATTTTGAGATGGTATCAGAGCAGTTATATCCGGGACTGTCTCTGTTTTTCGCTGAGCCTTTTATCGATCGGCCTTCATTGCCAACCAAGGCCTTCATAGCCATTCTTCCGTTCAAGTAAGGTCACGAGGTGTCTCAGAAACCTCTGATCGGCCATCCCTCTGAGCGCCGCCGCCGGAGGAGTTGTCACGTGCTGTCACACATGTCTGCATCTCTCGGCGCGTGGAGTTCACGCGCCACCTTCCGGTCACCTGAAAGCGACACCGTTGGTTCTGTTCACCTTGCCAGTGACCTCTGCTTCTGTTTCTGTGGCCGGAACTCCTGTCCAAGGCTGTTTGGATAGTGGGTTCACCTTCTTTGTTTGATTACATCTGTTATGGTCCCTGTTTGGTTGAAATTCTGCTTTTGTTACGGTCCCTGCCTCCCCAATTTGGTTATGTCTGTTTCTCTGTCTTGACTCTGTTACTCCAGCAGTCTTGTTTTTGTCTCACAATGTCAACTGAAGGTGAGGTTTCAAATGTCTCTCTACATAGCCTTAAAAAGCTCTTAGGTACTTGTTCTTTGACTTATTCGGATAAGTTACCTTTTTACGTTGGATTACTTGAATTTAGAGGAAGAAAAGATTATTTATTAAATGTGCTTAAGTGTGGAACACTTAGCATGCATCTTATTTATAGGTAACAGGAGATTAAATACATCTACAATTTACAAGACAGAAATAATGAGTGTGGCTATTTCCTGTGACACTATACATGAACCTGACTATACATTACTAATTTTCAATATTCTAACACTCCCCCTCAAGTTGGTACATATATATTGTATGCACCAAGCTTGTTACATATATAGTTAACTCGAGGACCTAGAAGAGATTTGGTGAAGACATTGACCAGCTGCTCATTGGTGTTGACGAAAGCAGTAGTAATTTCCCCGGATTGAACTTTCTCCTTCAAAAAGTGACAATCAATCTCAATGTGTTTTGTTCTTTCATGGAATACTGGGTTTGAGGCTATATGCAAAGCTGCTTGGTTATCACACACTAGTTTCATTGATTGCTTTTTAAAGAGTCCTAATTCCTTCAGTAACTGTTTTAACCATATAAGTTCACATGTTGCCACTGCCATTGCTTGATATTCGGCTTCAGCACTTGATCTGGCAACAACAGTTTGCTTCTTACTTTTCCATGATGTAAGATTACCTCTAAAAAGAACGCAGTATCCTGAGCTAGAACACCTGTCTGAGGGAGAACCTGCCCAATCAGCATCTGCATAACATATCTCCATATGACCCTTATTCTCATAGAGCAATCCTCTTTCGGGAGCTCCTTTGATATATCTAAGTACCTGAACAGCAGCATCCTAATGTGAGTCACATGGAGAGTCAAGGAATTGACTCAACACAGCTACTGCAAAAGAAATATCTGACCAGGTTATTGTGAGGTAGTTCAATTTTCCAATCATTCTCCGATATCGTCCGAGATCAGATAATGGCTCCCCCTGTCCTGGAAGAAGTTTGACATTGGGATCCATTGGAGTATCAATAGGCTTACACCCTGTCATACCAACCTCTTTAAGAATATCCAAGGCATATTTCCTCTGGGAAATAGAAATACCATGTCTACACTGTGCAACTTCTATACCCAGAAAATATCGGAGCTTACCAAGATCCTTAGTCTGAAAATGCTTGAATAGATATTGTTTCAACTGTTCAATGCCAACACAATCATTACCAGTAATAACAATATCATCCACATAGACAACAAGATATATGCATTTATCAAGAGACTGACATCGGTAGAAAACAGAGTGGTCAGCTTCACTTCTAGTCAAGCCAAAAGTTTGTACAATAGTACTAAAACGTCCAAACCAAGCGCGGGGTGATTGCTTTAGTCCATATAGAGATTTGCGAAGTTTACAGACTAGCCCAGACTCCCCCTGAGCAACAAACCCAGGTGGTTGCTCCATGTAGACCCCCTCTTGCAAATCACCATGAAGAAAAACATTCTTTATATCAAGCTGAAAAAGAGGCTAGTGACTAATGGCTACCAAGGCAAGAAGTACACGAACAGAAGCATTTTTGGCAACTGGAGAAAATGTGTCACTGTAGTCAAGGCTATAGATATGGGTGTAGCCTTTAGCTACCAAACGAGCTTTCAACTGATTGATAGAGCCATCAGGACCAACCTTCACTGTAAACACCCACCTACAGCCAACAACTGACTTACCAGGAGGCCGAGAAACCAGTTCCCATGTCGCATTAGAATGTAGGGCTGACATCTCATCAATCATAGCTTGTCGCCAACCGGGATGAGATAGTGCTTCTCTTGTGGTTTTGGGAATGGAAATAAAGGACAAAGTCGAAACAAAAGTATAATATGAAGGAGAAAGACGATCATAACTCAGGAAAGCATAAAGAGGATGAGGATTACAGTTAGACCGTGTACCTTTTCGAAGAGCAATGGGGGGACTCTGTGATGCAGGATCCAAAGCAGGAGAAGTAATCGGTGAAGGTGGTGAGTTGTCAGGCACATCTTCCACAGTAGGCATGCTACTAGTCGATGGACGAGGGCGACGACGATAGACAATAGGGGATCGTGGAGGACCATGAGAGGGACTAGGACTTGATGAACTCTCTGTGCTAGGTGATGAGACAACAGGAGAAGGGTCAAAGACAGGGACAGGAAGTATAGTGTTTACTTCAGAAATTTCTGCAGATGAAGTAAAAAATGGTTGTTGTTCCAAAAAGGTGACATCAGCAAACACTAGATAATGTCCTAGATCAAGAGAATAACAACGGTACCCTTTCTGAAGACGAGAATAACCAAGAAAGAGACACTTGAAAGCTTTAGCAATGAGTTTGTCTTTTCCAAGAGTAAGATTGTGAGCAAAACAGGTACAACCAAAGATTCGTGGGGGAATATTATAGACTGGAGTATTAGGAAACAATAAGGAGTGAGGAATTTTGTTATCCAAAACAATGGAGGGCATCCGATTAATTAAATAACAAGTTGTAAGAACAGCGTCCCCCCAAAAACATAAAGGAACATTCATATGAATAAGTAAAGTCCTGACTGTTTCAATCAAATGACGATTTTTACGTTCAGCCACTCCGTTCTGTTGTGGAGTATGAGGACAGGTTGATTGATGTAAAATACCTTGTTTTGCCATGAAATCTTGGAATTGATCAGACAAATACTCACGTGCTTTGTCACTGCATAAAACTTGAATGGTTTAACCAAATTGATTTTTAATTTCAGCACAAAATTTTTGAAAAATAGAAAACAACTCAAAACAATTCTTCATTAAAAAGACCCAAGTATAACGCGAGAAATCATCAATAAATGTAACAAAATACTGAAACCTAAGAGAAGAACTGACACAGCTTGGTCCCCAAAAATCTGAATGGATAAGAGAAAAAGGATGCTCACATTTTTTATTGAGACTACTAGAAAAAGAGGTACGAATATGTTTTCCTTTTTGACAAGATTCACATTCTAACGACTTTAAACTAGAAATATGTGGCATCATCTTCTGAAGTTTGGAAAGACTAGGATGTCCAAGACGACTATGAATGACAGCTGAGGATTCTGTTATGGTGCATGCTACTGGGGAATTTGGCATGTCAAGATGATACAACCCTTTAAACTCATGACCTGCTCCAATCGTCTTCCCCGTATTCGGATCCTGCACAAGAACAGAATTTTTAGTGAAGGTAATTGAACACTCAAGTGATCGAATTAATTTGTTGACAAATATCAAATTGAAAGGGCAACCAGGGGCATAAAGAACAGAAATTAAGGGTAAGAGAGGACATGGTTGGGCTTGACCAATACCAAGGACAGGAGTTTTAGTCCCATTTGCAAGTGTGACAGAAGGTAAGGAATTGTAAAAGGATAGAGAGGTAAGGAGATCTTTATTACCACAGAGATGATCAGAAACACCGGAATCAATTACCTAAGGTCCAAGAGATGATTGAGAGATAGAGGCGACAGGATTACCAGTTTGTTCAACCACTGTGGCAGATGTTGAAGGCTGAGAGCTGGCCTTAAAGCGAAGGAAGGCCTCATAGTCCGCTGGAGTGAAAGTCACAGTCGGATGCATTGAAACTGATTCAATCTGAGCGAAGTTGGCAGCAACAGGTTTACCATGTTTTGTCCAACAACGTTCTTCCAAGTGCCCCAACCTATTGCAAAAAATACATCTAGGCCTGTTACCACTATGTCCCCTTCCACAACCTCGACCACGACCACCAAAATTATCAGTATGAGAAACAAGAGCTGAGGATTCTGATGGAATAGTTGGAGAGGAAGAAACAAGAGGAGATGCCATATCAGAAATATTTAGTAATCTGCGAAAAGTCTAGGATAATGTTGGAGTATGAGCATTCGTCAAAATTTGTTGTCGGACATTTTCCAATTCGGATGGAAGGGATGATAAAGTCAAGACCATAAAGAATGTTTCTTGTTGTTTCTTGTGCTCGGTCTGATTTTTAGCATAGGGCATCATTGCCGAGAATTCCTGCATCAAAGAACGAGCTTTGCCAAGAAAAGTTTCCATCTTGGTAAACTATTGTCGCAGTGTTATCATGTCAGAAACAATAGAATACAGACGCTGGATATCATTTGCATAACAATAAGAAGCTTCTTGCCATACTTCATAACAAGTTTCAAAGGGCTGGAAGAGGTCCACAATTGATGGATCAATGGAAAGAAGAACACTGAGCAATTGAGTCAATTTGTTTCCATTTGGCTGACTTTTCTGCGGGAACATCTTCTGGTGAGGTTGAAAGGTGTTCTGACTTGCCCTGCCCCCCAAACCAAATTTTTACTGAAGATGACCATGACTTATAGGTGGCAGAACCTGTCAATTTCTTACTTGTGATGGATGGAATAGAGAGGTTGGAAAGGGAAAATTGCTCCTTCTGATCAGAGGAGGAGGAACTCATGGCTAGGCAACAATGGAAGGGACCCAAATCACCTTAGGAAGAGCTCTGGGCAGCAACACAGAGGACCCAAAGTCACGGCGGTGTGAACAGTGCGTGATGAACAGTCACGATGAATAGTGCGCGGTGAACAATGAGCGGAAGATGCCGGGAGGATGTGCGGCGGAGGTTGGAGGCTGGGTTGGCCGGTAGGATGCGCGGTTGAGGTTAGGGTAGCTGACCAGAGCCGGGTCAAAACCCTCTCTGATACCAACTTGAATTTAGAGGAAGAAAAGATTATTTACTAAATGTGCTTAAGTGTGGAACACTTAGCATGCATCTTATTTATAGATAACAGGAGATTAAATACATCTATAATTTACAAGACAGAAATAATGAGTGTGGCTATTTCCTATGACACTATACATGAACCTGACTATACATTGCTAATTTCCAATATTCTAACAGGATTCAATGTCTCGAGTACAATTTATATCAACTCCTGGATTATGGATTCAAGAGCCACAGACCATATGGCCAACAACCCCACTATATTTTCCAACTATTCTCCATGCCCAAGCAGTAAGAAAATATCTACAGCTGATGGTTCCTTGACCACTGTAGCTGGTGTAGATGTCCAACTAAGCCCTTAGTGACCTTAAAAAATATCCTTCATGTCCCAAAATTGTCCACAAATCTGATTTCTGTTTAGAAATTTATTAAAGATTTATCTTGCAAAGTGGTTTTTTACAATGGTCATTGTGTTTTTCAGGACAAGGATTCAGGGAAGATGATTGGACGTGCTAGGGAGCAGGATGGTTTTTACTACCTTGAAGCACCTTGTCAGGTAAACACGACCATGAGCGGACTTGGACAACCATTTTCTTTTACCTCAGAACTTCTTTCAACCAAAAAAGACAAAATTTGGCTTGTTCACCGTAGATTAGGCCATCCATCCTTTTTTATTGTTAAGAGTCTTTTTTCTTCTTTGTTTAACAGTCTTGATGTTGAACAATTTCATTGTGAAGTATGTGAACTTGCCAAATATAAACGTGTCAATTTTCCAATTAGTAATACAAGGAGTTGTGTTTCTTTTCTCTTATTCACAGTGATGTTTGGGGTCCCTCTTCTATTCCTAGTGTCTCTGGGGCAAGATGGTTTGTGTCTTCTATTGATGACTATACATGTGTTACCTGAAATTTCTACTCAAACATAAGTCTGATATTAGTACTGTTCTCCCAAATTTTTGTTCCATGATTAAAAATCAATTTGAAGTGGGTATTAAACGATTCGGGTCTGATAATGCTAAGGACTATTTTAATTAGACTCTTATGCTTTTTTTCCAGAAAGAAGGAGAAAGAAGGAATAATTCATGAATCATCCTGTGTCCATACCCCACAACAAAATGGGTTAGCAGAGCGAAAAAACAGTCATCTTCTTGAAAAAACCTGAGCCCTATTGTTTCAAAGAAATGTCCCTAAGTCATTCTAGGAGGAAGCTGTTCTGATAGCTACTCATCTTATAAATCGTTTGCCCACTAAAGTCTTGGGGTCCAAGAGTCCTATGGATGTCTTCTCCACTTTTTATCCTGATCTACACACTTCCAATAATTTTGTCCCTAAAATTTTTGGATGTGTATCTTATGTCCATGTTCATAGTCCAAACAGGGGAAAACTTGATCCGAGGGCTCTAAAGTGTATCTTTGTGGGCTATTCTTCGACCCAGAAAGGGTACAAGTGTTATCACCCTCCAACTAGAAAATTCTATGTCTCCAGGGATGTTACATTCAGTGAAGAAGAGCCTTATTTTCCCCATCCTTATCTTCAGGGGGAGAAGTCAATGAAGGAAGATAAGGAAGATTTCCTACTTGACTTATCCTTACTTCCCGTGTCTCATGGTCCTTCTCATGACCTTCCTGTTGTCCCTAATCTTCCTCCTGATGTCACTAATGTTGAACCTGTGTCTGAACCTGTGTCCAAAACCATTCCTGACCCAGTGACTGAGTTTGCTCTTGAGAATGTAAGGTATGGCAAAGGCAAGGTGTTCACAAGAAGGAAGATGGTTGTTCTTGAACCTGTGCAGGCCTAAGAGTCCAACTCGGAGCCTTCGAATGAGGTAATAGTATCTAATCCTTTATTGCAAGATGAATCTGAATTTCATATGGATAGTAGTGACTAAATTCTTCCTATAGCCATCAGAAAAGGAACCAGAGAGTGCACAAAACGGCCACTATACCCCCTTTCACACTTCTTATCCTTTGAGAATTTTTCACCATCCCATAAAGCCTTCCTTATAAGCCTAAATACCATTGTCATCCCTACCACCCTACTCGAGGCCTTGTCCAATGGAAAATGGAAACAAGCCATGAATGAGGAGATGAAGGCATTGGAAAAGACTAAAACTTGGGAGCTAGTGCAGTTACCGGTAGGAAAGAAAATTGTGGGTTGTAAATGGTGTATACTGTGAAATATAGAGCAGATGGATCCATAGAGAGGTATAAGGCACGATTAGTTGCCAAAGGGTATACCCAAACTTATGGAATTGATTACTAGGAGACTTTTGCACCAGTTGCAAAGATGAACACAGTTTGGGCATTATTAGCATTGGCAGCTAATTATGGTTGGGATTTACAACAGTTTGATGTCAAAAATGCTTTCTTACATGGAGATCTCGAAGAAGTCTACATGGAGGTCCTACCAGGATATGGGAAGAATTTGCATGCTAATACTGTCTGTAAGTTGAAAAAGCCTTATATGTCCTCAAGCAATAACTGCGAGCGTGGTTTGGAAGGTTTGCTAGAATTATGTTAGCTATGGGATACAAACAAAGTCAAGGGGATCACACACTGTTTGTTAAACTCTTTCTTTCAAGGGGAGTCACAGCTCTCTTGGTGTATGTTGATGACATAATAGTAATAGGAGATGGTGCTAAAGAGAAACATATTCTAAGTCAGTGCTTAGCCAAGGAACTGAAAATTAAAGCATTAGGAAGATTAAAATACTTTCTTGGAATTGAGGTTGCTCATTCTAGGAAAGGTATATTCATCTCCCAACAAAAGTATGTTATAGATCTCCTAAAAGAAATAGGTCATAAAGCATGCAAACCGGCAAGTACTCCTATAGATCTCAATATGAAACTTGGACAGGCAGAAGAAGATGCAGCGGTTGACAGAGAAATATATCAGCGTCTGGTGGGAAGACTTATTTATCTATCCCACACACGGCCAGATATTGCACATGCAGTTAGTGTGATTAGCCAATTCATGCACAGTCCAAAAGAATCTCATTTGCGAGCAGCATATCGAGTATTACATTACCTCAAGGGAACACCCGGAAAAGGCATTTTATTTAAGAGAAATAGGGGTGTGGTACTCGAGACATACACTAATGCGGATTATGCTAGATCACCAATGGACAGAAGATCAATTTCAGGATATTGCACTTTTCTTGGTGGAAATCTGGTGACTTGGAGAAGTAAAAAACAGAATGTGGTAGCACGATCTAGTGCGGAGGCAGAATTCAAAGCTATGGCTCAAGGTGTGTGTGAGCTACTGTGGTTAAAGATTATTCTTGAAGATCTGAAAATCAAGTGGGATGGTCTGATGAGACTTTATTGTGATAACAAATTTGCAATCAACATAGCTCATAATCCGATACAGCATGATCGAACAAAGCATATTGAGGTTGACAGACATTTTATCAAAGAAAAACTAGAGAGTGGTTTAATTTGTACACCCTATGTATCTACACAAGGTTAGCTTGCTGGTGTACTTACAAAAGAGTTGAATAGTCCAACATTTCAGATGACTGTATCCAAGCTGGGAATGGAGAATGCATATTTACCAGCTTGAGGGGGAGTGTTGGACGGTAGTGTTGGATGGTGGTGTTGTATAGTGGCCTCTTGGTCTTGTTCCCATAGTTTTTAGTGTAGATATTGTTTTTAGTGTTCTATTAATTTGTTGCTTATTTTCTAGGGACTAGTGTTTAATGTATAGCAGCTGCCTCTATATATAATCTTCATTGTAAACATTTTGTTTTGATGAGAAAATAATATACAGTTATTCACATATTCATATTTTGAGAGATTGTGCCATTTCTATTCCTAGGAAATATTTCAACCTTCCAAGATCCTTAGTCTGAAAGTGATCAAATAGGTGTTGTTTTAACTTCACAATTCCTTCTTGATCATCTCCAGTGATAACAATATCATCGACATAAACAATAAGATATATGGAAGTTCTAGAGGAGGATTGATGATAGAAAACTGAGTGATCGGCCTCACTGCGAACCTTACCAAAATATGATATAACAGTACTGAATCTACCAAACCAAGCTCGAGGAGACTGTTTCAAGCCATATAAAGATTTGCGCAAACGACAGACCAAGCCAGAGTTCCCCTGAGCAACAAACCCTGGAGGTTGCTCCATGTACATTTCTTCTTGGAGATCACCATGTAAGAATGCATTCTTAATATCAAGTTGATAAAGTGGCCAGTGGCTGATGGCTGCCATGGAAAGGAAAAGACGAACTGACACCATGTTTGCAACTGGAGAAAAAGTATCACCATAATCAAGGCCAAAAATTTGAGTGAAACCTTTAGCAACAAGACGAGCTTTCAATCGATCAACAGCTTCATCAGGTCCCACCTTAATTGTGTAAATCCACCGACAACCCACAGTAGATTTGCCAGGTGGCAACGAAACAAGTTCCTAAGTAATATTGGCATGTAATGTAGACATCTCTTCTAACATTGCCTGGCTTCAATCTGGATGGAGAGGGCTTCGGCTGTTGTTTTTGGTATAGTCGCAGAAGACAAAGAAGAGATAAAAGCATAATGGGAAGAAGACAAGCGATAATAACTCAAAAAATTATAAATGGGATGAGGATTGCAAGTAGAATGAGTACCTTTTCAGATAGCAATGGGAGGACTGGAGATAACATCCGAAGCAGGATCTAAGGAGGGTTCAACCACTGGTTATGGTTGTGAATCAGCAGGGATTGCATATGTACCGTTAGCTATACGAGGTCAACGATGATAAACTTGAAGAGGTTTATCTACAAGGATAGATGGGGTAGAAGCCGGAGTAGTGACAAGAGATCTGTCTAAGTAAAGAACAGGTAAAACCTCAGTAATAGGATAAGAGATAATATCAGATGTAGAGAAGAAAAGAGTATTTTCAAGAAAGATAACATCTGCAGACACAATAAAACGATTAAGTTCAGGGGAATAACATCGATATCCTTTTTGGAATCTAGTATATCCCAAGAAGACGCACTTAATAGAACAAGCAGTTAACTTCTTTCCCCAGTGTAAGATCATGACCAAAACAAGTACAACCAAATATGCGTAGCGGAAGAGAGAAAATAGGCTCGTGAGGAAGTAAAATCGAATGAGGGATTTGATTTTGCAAGACATATGAGGACATACACACAGTAAGGATAGTTGCACTCCAAAATTAAAGGGGAACATGAGTATGAATAAGCAGAGTGTGAGCGGTTTCTAGTAAGTGGCGGTGTTTGTGCTCAACAACTCCATTTTGTTGTGGAGTGTGCGGACAAGAAGACTGATGGAGAATACCCTACAAAGCCATAAAAGATGAAAAAGATGCACAAAAATATTCACAAGCATTATCACTACGCAAAATTTTAAAAGAAGTATTGAACTGTGTATGAATTTCAGAACAAAAGGATTTGAATATAGAAAACAATTCAGATCTTTCTTTCATTAAATATAACCTAGTACAACGAGAATAATCATCAATAAAGGTATCAAAGTAACGGAAACCTTGACAAGAATGACTTGGACCCCAAACATCGGAATGAATAATGACAAATGGAGACGTAGCTCGCTTATTGACACGATTAGAAAAAGAAGTGCGAACATGTTTTCCCAATTGACAGGACTCACTCTAAGTTATTAAGACTTGATAGACTAGGAACTATAGTTTGGAGCTTGGATAGGCTGGGATGTCCTAAGCGACAATGAATCAATTTTGGAGACTCAAAAGCGGCACAAGATACTGATGATCTTGGTATGGTTAGTCGATACAGTCCTTAAGATTCACATCTGTTACCAATCGTCTGTCTCTTTCCCCGATCCTGCACAATAACGGAATCAGCAAAAAAGGTAACAGAACAATTAAGTGAATGAGTAAGTTGGCTAACAGAAATTAAAGGGACAATTAGGCATATAGAGAACAGATTTTAAAGGTAATGTGGGAAGAGGATTAGCTTGACCTATCCCTTTAGCACAAATTTCAGAACCATCAGTTAAAGTAATGGATGGAAGAAAAACAGGTTGTTCAAGTTTAGAAAGGACAAAAGAAGTACTAGAAATGTGATCAGAAGCACCTGAATCAAGGATCCAAGGTCCATGAGAGGAAGAATGAGAAATATAGGCAACAGGATTACCAGAATGTGCAACCGAAGCAATGGGAGTAGAAGCCTGCTTAGATACTTAGTACTTGAGAAATTCATTATAGTCATTTCCTGAAACATAAATACCATCTGTTTCCTGTGGGTTGTAAGGAGCTTCAGAAGTATCATCAGAGTGTACCACATTAGCGACCTTTGGAGGACGACCATGAAGTGCATAACATCGGTCTTGGGTATGGCCTACTCGATGGCAATAGGTGCAAGTGAGTCGTGAAACCCAATTACCACATCAGATAAGCACTAGTTTTGATAAATTTGATTGCACTCTAAAGTGAGCAACTTTCTTATACCTTCTTACTAAAATGGATGCATTGAAGTCTTTCACATTTGAAAGAAAATCTGTTTGATGATAATATCAGTTAAAAGCAAACACTGAAGTTCACAAAAATAGATAAACACAAAACATTGAGGATTTGTTATATCAGTCATCAGCACATAACATATCTAGCATGCTAAAGGTCAATACTTATCCATCCTTCAAGAACAACATGATAAACTAATGGATCCCCAATTAAACGTGTATAATAGAAGGGGTGAGAGGGGCAGTAAGGGGAATTTACCTAAGAGGGTTATGGAAAATGATAGGCAGTTAGTGGGAGTGGATAGAGTAAAGAGGGGTAGCAAGGAGCATTTACAACTAGTGGAAGTGAAGAGAATAAAGAGCGGCAACAATTAGAATTTACCTGTTGAATATCTTTTAATATTGTATCATATCATAGTGTATCTTGTCATATCAGCTATAATTAGAATGTAGGAAGTAGCATATTTAGTTATCGTAAATAAAGATATCAATCCAAATCTTAGGGATTTAATTAGGATTAAGTGTATATCTTGTAATTATAAATATACAATGCTAAGAGGGTTTTCTCTCAAGCAATTCAGTCACAATAGTCTCTCCTCTAATTTCAAGTTGGTATCAGAGCGGGTTTTGACTTGGCTCAATTTGTTTTGCCTTTTCAGCTGAAAAACAGCTGCACAACAATCTCAGTCGTTGTCTCGAGTTCGATCCACATCAAACCGACCTCAGGTCCGTGTTTAGAGAGGGCCGACCATCTAGACCTTGAAGTGCTGTCACTGTCTGTCGTCCAATGCAGCACCACGCGCCGCCTTCCTGAAATCTGTTTGACATGTCGCCGCCACCGTTTTGTTTGCCAGCGTCCTCTAGTCTTATTTCAGGGGTCAAACAGCCGTTTCAAGGACTGTTCAGATAGTGGGTACTTGTCACCCATCGTCTCTACTGCTTCAGGTTCGATTTTTGCCTAGATTTTACGTCCTTTCTCGTCTGAATCATGTCTTCCGGCATGGATTCTTCCTCTACTAACACGGGTTCCCACAATGACAATTCTGAACCTATGAAGAAGAGTATTATATCCTTTGCTTTTTCAGGCACTCCCACGATTACGTATGAGAAATTAAACTATAAGAATTATTTGGATTGGTATGCTACTATTGATGTGTGGTTTTTAGGTCAGGGCTCTCAGATCATTTAACCAAGAAGGCTGAAGAAATCGATGCCAGTATAAGGGAGGAATGACAGAGAGCCGATTATCAGCTGGTGTCCTTATTATGGTAGTCCATTGACCCCGAGTTGTTGGTGTACTATCGCTCTTATAAATCTTGCTATGTTGTATTGAAGAAAGCTCGAAGTGTCTATGCTAATGATATACAATGTCTGTATAACTCAGTTCATAACTTGGCAATGCTCCAAATGACAAATCATTACCTACCTTCGTATCTCAACAAAGCACAGACCACTATAGCACAAATCAAGTTAATCCTCACTAGTGATAACCTTCGGAAGATGTTGGATAAGCTTGATAATATGTACATGGTCTTTGTTCTCCATGGTCTTCATAAGGATTTTGAATCTGATCGGAACCAAGTCCTGACAAATCCAAATATCCATTCGGCGGAGGATCTCGTTGATCGTCTACTACGGGTTCCACCACCGGAGGCATCAATTGGGATTGGTGTTCAAATAAGTTCAGAATCCTCAGCTTTCGTCTCTAATACAACTGACCATGGAGCTCGAGGCCGTGGTCATGGTGGTAGAGGAGGCCGTTGTAATTGCCTTTACTGTTCTCATTGCAAATGCTCTGGACATTCTCAGGATCGGTGTTATTCTCTACATGGTTTTCCAGAGAAGTCTGCAAATGTAACGTAGTCTCTGTTCCTTTTTGTGCTCAATCTTCCGTGGTCTTTTCAGGTGAAAAAATTTAGAACTCTCTTCAAGGAGGGTGAAAAAATTTAGAACTCTCTTCAAGGAGATGGGCCTCTTCCTATTCCGATGCCAACCTCTTCTTCTATCTTAAACAACAATGCCAGTGGGAACAGAGTTGAGGAAAGTGTCAAAGATCTTAGTTGCCATGCCAGTAGTGTCAGGGACAATCTGAGTTCTCATCCTTTAATTCAAGAGTTGGGGGTCAAGGTGGTCAATTCTAAGGGGTGGTCTAGCTTCTCAGTTGATTTTCCGTCAACTTATGTTCGAAAAAAAAAAAGAGGTTGACTAGAGAATTGGATCATTTGGTTTTTGCCATTAACTATGGAGGGAAGGTTGGAAAGCGGGTTGGTAAGTTTGTTAATGAAGATTCTTAGTTGGAATGTAAGAGGATTAGGGAGTTGTCAGAAATGTAAGAGAATTAGGGAGATAATCTACAAAGCAACTCCTGATGTGGTCTTGCTTCAAGAAACCAAACTTGAGGATTCAGATGCTTTACTAGTTTGGGACTTGTGGGACTCTGGATTTAAGGATTGGGAGTGCTTCCCTTCTCTTGGAGCGTCGGGAGGTATGTTGATCATTTAGGATACAAGGTTTGCCTCTAAGGTTGATTTTATCTTCAGTATCTTTTCAGTGTCTGTCTTGTTAGATGTAAAAGGGAGAGGTCAGTGGTGGATTACTTCGGTTTATGGCCCTAATAATCCTAGACAGTGTTCTTTCTTCTAGGAAGAGCTAGGTTTTTTGTCTTCCTTTTATGGGTCGCATTGGTGTCTGGGTGGGGATTTCAATGCAGTTAGATCCCCAGCCGAAAAGCTTGGAGGCGTTCGTCTTACTTCTTCTATGAGGGGTTTTGATAGACTTGAGAGAATGGACTTAGGAGAAAGTGGAGAAATGATTCTTTGTGAATTTGCTTGAGTAAAAATACTCACTAGGTTGATTTATATATATATACATCAGAATGGGTAATTAAGATAATACAATTTACAAGGTAATTAAGATAACCTACTCTCTATGTACATGAATTCTAGATACATGAATCTATACATGAATCTGTACATGAACCTTATTAATGAATTTCGTTAAACTCATCAGCTCCTTATTCTCAATACTCCCTCTCAAGCTGGTGCATATATGTCATAAGCATCCAGCTTGTTACATATGTATATTATCCTTGGACCTCGGAGTGACTTAGTGAACACATCCGCCAGCTGATCATTAGAATTCACAAATGATGTGATAATTTCTCCAGAGATAACCTTTTCACGAATAAAGTGACAATCAATCTCTATGTGTTTAGTTCGCTCATGGAAGACTGGATTAGAGGCAATGTGCAAAGCTGCTTGATTATCACAAATAAGATTCATAGACCCTATTTTACAAAACTTTAACTCAGAAAGAAGTTGCTTTAGCCATATGAGTTCGCATGTAGTAAGAGCCATAGCTTGATACTGTGCTTCTGCACTAGATCTAACAACAACACTCGACTTTTTGCTTTTCCATGTAATGAGATTGCCTCCAACAAGAACACAATAACCTGAGGTTGATCGCCTATCACTTGTGCAACCAGCCTAATCTGCATCAGTGTAGGCAATGATATCAGTATGACCTCTATTCTCATAGACCAATCCCTGTCCTGGAGAACCTTTAATATATCTCAAGATCCGTATTACTGCATCCCAATGACTGTTACAGGGAGAGTTAAGAAATTGGCTCACAACACTAATAACAAAAGAAATGTCTGGTCGGGTCATAGTAAGATAATTCAACTTCCTTACTAGTCTTCGATACCTTTCTGGATCTGAATAGGGTTCCTCCTGATCTGGCATAAGTTTAGCATTAGGATCCATAGGAGTGTCAATCGGTTTACAATTTATCATTCCTGTTTCATGCTCTTGATATCAAGAGCATACTTCCTCTGAGATATAGCAACACCAGTGCTGGATTGAGCTACTTCAATTCTAAGGAAGTATCGTAACCGTCCCAAATCTTTTGTTTGGAAATGTTGAAACAAGTGTTCCTTGAGGCGTTTGATGCCATCATGATCATCTCCTGTAATGACAATGTCATCCACATATACAACAAGATAAATGCACTGATTAGAGGGAGAATGTTTATAAAACACAGAATGATCTGCTCCACTGCAAATCATGCCGAATTGTTTAAGGACTGCACTAAATCTGCTAAACCAAGCTCGGGGGCTCTGCTTGAGGCCATACAAGGCCTTATGTAACCTGCACACATATCCACGTGACTCCCCCTGAGCAACAAACCCAGGAGGTTGCTCCATATAAACCTCCTCTTCTAAATCACCGTGAAGGAATGCATTTTTAATGTCCAACTGATGGAAAGGCCAACGGCGCATGGCGGCCATGGATAAGAATAAACGAACAGAGGCCATTTTAGCAACTGGGGAGAAAGTATCACCATAATCTAACCCAAATACCTGAGTGTAGCCTTTAGCTACTAAACGAGCTTTTAACCGATCAATCTGACCATCTGGGCCCACTTTGATAGCAAACACCCAACGGCAGCCAACGGTAGATTTCCTTGAAGAAGAAGGAACAAGTGTCCAAGTGTTATTGGATTCTAAAGCTGTCATCTCGTCAATCATAGCTTGTCTCCATCTTGGATGAGAGAGTGCTTCCTGGACAGTTTTAGGAATGGAAACAGAGGAAATAGCAGACACAAAGGCACAATGGGAAGGAGATAAACGGTGATAACTTAAGAAATTATAAATTGGATGAGGGTTACGAGAAGACTGTGTACTTTTGCGAAGAGCTATAGGTAAATCAACAGGAGATGCAGGTAGATCCGGAGTAGGTTCAGAGATTAGAGCAAAAGATGAAACACCGGTCTTTTCAATAACAACTTCCTCCAATTGTGGTTGGCGAGGACGACGCTGATAAGTAATGAGAGGACGAGGAGTGGGAGACACAGACGGAGAAGAAGACCCTGACAAATCTGGTATTGGAGAATCAGTAACAAGAGGAATAGGGAAATTGATGGGCAATACTTGGGATATAGAATCTAGTGTCACTGATGTAGTGAAATAAGGTGTATCCTCAAAGAAGGTGACATCGGCAGACATGTAGAAACGATGAGTAGAAGGAAAATAGCATCTGTATCCTTTCTGTACACGAGAATAACCAAGAAAGATACACTTGACAGCATGAGCAGACAATTTATCAATACTTAGTGTGAGATCATGTACAAAGCAAGTAGAACCAAAAACACGTGAGGGAACTGTGAAAAGTGGGTCCTGAGGAAAAACAAGGAATGAGGTACTTTGTTATTCAAGACAGAGGATGGCATCCGATTTATCAGAAAACCAGCAGTAAGAACTGCATCACCCCAAAATTTTAAAGGTGCATTGACATGTAACAAAAGGGTACGGGCTGTTTCAATAATATGACGATGTTTTCTTTCAGCAATACCATTTTGTTGTAGTGTATGTGGACAAGAGGATTGATGAATTATGCCATGAGAAGCCATAAAATGATTAAGTGGAGCAGAAAAATATTCTTTTGCATTATCACTACGCAAGATGCGAATAGGATGTCCAAATTGGGTTTGAATTTCATTGTAAAAGTTCTGAAAAATAGTACACAATTCTGAACATTCCTTCATTAAAAAAATCCAAGTACACCTTGAAAAGTCATCAATGAAAGTAACAAAGTACCTATAGCCTAAGATAGAGTTGACTCGACTAGGACCCCAAATATCTGAATGAACAAGAGCAAAGGGAGAAGTTGTTTTATGATGAACTGAGCTTGGGAAGGATGTCCGAATATGTTTACCAAGCTGACATGACTCACATTCCAGAGATTGTACTTGAGAAAGATGAGGGACCATTTTCTTTAGTTTATTAAGATTTGGATGACCCAGACGACAATGAAGGAGACTCGGTGAATCAACAACAGTGCAAGTAATTGAAAATAGAGGCTGGAAATAGTAGAGACCATGTGATTCAAATCATGCGCCAATCATCTGTCCCGTATTCCGGTCCTGTATAGAGAAAGAATTGGCAGTAAAGGTTATGGAACAATTAAGATTATGAGTAAGTTGACTAACAGAAACTAAATTAAAGGGGCAACCAGGAATAAAGAGAACATAATTTAATGGCAAGGAGGGAAGAGGTGTGGCTTGACCAATGCCTTTGGCTTTTGCCTTGGAGCCATCGGCAAGAGTGATGTAGTGTGAATTTTTGGGTTGTGATATTTTTGAGAAAAGAGAGGGATTACCAGCTATATGATCGGAAGCACCAGAATCCAAAATCCAGGATTCAACAGGCAAAGAACGAGAGAGACAAACCGTAGAATTACCAGTATGAACTACAGCTGTTGAATATGAATTTTGTTGTGTTGTCTTGAACTGAAGATATTCCTTATATTCAACATCTGACAACATATTTTGATTATTTTCATCTTGTTTTTCTGGACCCGAAGATTGAGAATAAGTCACATGAGCTGACTTCTCTGGAAATCCAATTAGGGAATAACATTTATCTTGAGTGTGCCCCATACGTTTGCAGTAGGAGCACTATGGTCGATTACTGAAACCACGACCTCCTCGTCCACCTCGACCACGACCTCGGTCTCCACAACTTGCCACATTGGAAAGGAAAGCAGATGACTCTAAACCTGGTGAGGAACCAGCTCCTGACATAGCCTCTAGCGAAGGAACTCGCAACAAACGATCAATGAGATTTTCTGCTGTAGGGACATTGGGATTTGTCAAAATTTGGTTCTGAACAGATTCAAAGTCTCTGTGTAGACCGTGAGGGACAAACACCATGCACATATTATCGATCTTGTTCTGGACATCATCTCCGGATAGGGCCAACTTGACTTCATCAATGGTAGACTGAGCTTTATTCAAATACGCCGGGAGATCATGATCCGTCATTTGGAGTGTAGCTAAATTGTGCACCACATCGTAGAGGCGTTGGACATCATTTGAATAAACACTTCGAGCTTTCTTCCATATGTCGTAGCAGGTTTTATAGGTGCGAAAATGAACCATCAATTTCGGGTCAATGGACTGCCATAAAAGTGAAACTAGCTGATAATCAGCTCTCTGCCACTGATCTCGCTCTGTAATGTCGATATTTTCATCCTTTTTGGTTAAATGGTCAGAGAGACCTTGTCCCAAAAACCAAATCTCCACAGCAGCTTGCCAATCCATATAGTTCCTTCCATTGAGCTTTTCTGAGGTAATAGATGGATTACCAGAGAAAACAAAAGAGACAGGGGCCTTATTTGAGGAAGTAGAACCACCAGAGACAGCATTCGAGGTTTCTGACATGGAAGCCATTAGCCAAACAGTAATGAACAGTGAAAGAGCAGTATGGATAGGTCGGAACAGTAACAAACAGTGATGGAACAGTAACAAACAGTATGGAACAGTACTGAACAGTAATGAACAGTACAGAACAGTGATGTAAATAGTATGGAACAGTACGAAACAGTGATGAACAGTGATGAACAGAGTGCGTGAACAGTACCGGGACTGCTACAGGTTGAGAGGCCAGAGGCGGGATCAACCCGTTTTGATACCAACTTGAGAGAATGGACTTAGGAGAAATTGGAGAAATGATTCTTTGTGAATTTGCTTGAGTAAAAATACTCAGCAGGTGGATTTATATATATATATATATACATCAGAATGGGTAATTAAGATAATACAATTTACAAGATAATTATTGTTGGAAATATATGTAATTAGGTGTAAATTAGTAGTACAGTTGTTAGTCCCACATCATGTATATTGTGTAATTATTTATTACTTATTGAATATATATTAAGTCTCCGTTGTGTAGTTGAAACACACGATTCAGTATATGTCTTTCTTTTTCTTTCTCTCTCTCAACATGGTATCTAGAGCCTAGAGAAAGGCAAATCCTAGAACTGTGCCTACCCGGAGGACCCACTGTCCTCCGGTGCCAAATTTTTTTTCGGCAACCCGTGTCATCACTCCGGGTACCGGATCTCCTCTGCCGTGCTCCTTTCCGGCCAGTCTCAGCCCCTGCCGCCGCCGCTGACGTCCTCTCTGGCCACCACTGCCGACGTCCTTTCCGGCCACCACCACCACCGCTCGGAACGCCTCCCTCTGCTCGGCCCGATCCCCGAAGTACAGGCCCAGCCTCCCATCCACGCGCCCACACGCGCGAGTACAGTGGGCTGCGTTTCGCACCCAAGCGCTTCACTCCGGCCGCGCGTGACGGCACGTCAGGCCTTCTTTCCGGCCGCCGTTCGTCCCACCGTGGTCGCCGGCCTCTCCTTTGTTGAGCCCAGTCCTCCACTTCCCCAACCACACCCATAAGACGTGTCGTACACCTTCCGTATACGTTTCAGGTACTGTTCATTGCGTTTTTGGGTTATTTGTCATCTGATCCATGGCTTCCTTGAGTCCTACAGATGCTCCGAAGGTAGAACCTGGTGTTTTCAGTAATTATATCAGTGCTCATCTCTCCACTGACAAATTAGATGGCACTAATTATGATTTTTGGGCCTCCGACGTCAAACTTTGGCTTACCGGTCAAGGGTACGAGAATCATCTCACTACCAAGGTTGATTCGTGCCTGAAGCCGACCGTCCCTGTGTGGAAAAAGATTGATGCTCAGTTGTGCAGTGTGCTTAAGTCCACCATCCACTCCTCTTTGAAGCAGATTTTTCGGGCTCATTTGACCTGTGAATCCGTGTGGGCGCAGGCCAAGGTCCTCTACACCAATGATACTCAGCGATTGTATGGGGTTTGTCATGATCTTATGAGTCTTATTGCCCCGAGGAGGTTTGATGGCTCTATGTCTACCTACTTGGGCGACTTCATGGTGCTCTCCACGATTTCAATGAACTCTTGCCTCCAGCAGATACCCGGCGAAGGAACTTGAACAACGGAACACCTTCTTCATGCTTTTGGGCCTTTATGGTTTACCTGCGGATTACTCCACCATCCGTGATCAGATTTTGGGATCTCCTACTGTTCCCACTCTTTCTACGACGTGTTCTAGCTTGCTTCGGGTTCCGCCTAAGCACGATCGATTCTCTTGTTGCTCCCATCACCTAAGGTGACACATCCGCTCTTGCCTCTCGGACCAACGGTCGTGGCCATTCCCGTGGGGGTCACTCGAGTTTCAAACCTCGTCCGAAATGTGATCATTGTCATCGCTCGGGTCACACCATTGATAAATGTTGGACTTTACATGGCCGTCCTCCCCGCATCGCTAATGTTGCACGCCTACTCCACCGACACTCTTGAGCCTTCGAACCACCTAGAGCCTCTCCGGCTGATTATGCAGAATTTCTGAAGTGGTTTGAGCAGCGTCAGTCCTCTGGTTCCACTGTTTCTGTTGCGCACACCGGTAATTCCTATGCTTGTCTCTCTCAGTCACCATCCCTTGGCCCTTGGGTTCTTGATTCGGTGCATCCGACCACATTTCTCGGTAATAAGGCTTTGTTTTCTCAACTCTCTACTTCTGGTTATTTGCCTATGGTTACTTCAGCTAATGGTTCTCAGACACAATCTCAAGGGATTGGCACTGCTAATCCCCTACCTTCCCTCACTGTTGATTCGGTTCTCTATATTCCTGGGTGTCCTTTTAATTTACTTTCTATTAGTCGTTTAACCCGTTCTCTTGATTGTTCTATTACTTTCACTAAAGATTCTGTTTCTTTGCAGGACCGGAGTTCGGGACGGATGATTGGCACCGGATATGAGTCCCATGGCCTCTACCAGCTCTCCAACCCTTCTCATGTTTGCTCTGCCACAGATTCCCCTCTTACCATCCATGCTCAGTTGGGTCATCATAGCCTTGCCAAACTACAAAGAATGGTGCCGAGCCTCTCCGAGTTATCGAGTCTTCCTTGTGAGTCATGTCAGTTAGGGAAACACACCCGTAGTCCGTTTCCTGATCGTTTTGGTACTCGAGCTGCGTCTCCTTTTACCTTAGTTCATTCTGATGTATGGGGTCCTAGTCGTACTATTTCTACTTTAGGGTCCAAGTATTTTGTTACCTTTATTGATGATTACTCTCGATGTACTTGGTTATTTTTAATGCAAAATAGGTCTGAGTTATTCTCCATATTTCAAAAGTTTTATCAAGAAATCAAAACTCAATTTGGTGTTCATATTCGTACTCTGCGCAGTGATAATGCTAGTGAATACTTATCTCATCAATTTTAGACTTTTATGGCTTCTCATGGCATTCTTCACCAAACATCTTGTGCCCATACACCTCAACAAAATGGGGTAGCTGAACGTAAAAATAGACATCTTATTGAAACAAGTCGGACCCTCTTACTCCATAGTCAGGTTCCCTTTCGTTTTTGGGGTGATGCTGTCCTTACTGCATGCTACCTTATTAATCGCATGCCATCCTCTGTGCTTAATAACCGGGTCCCTCATTCTGTCTTGTTTCCACATCAGCCTCTTCATTCTCTTCCGCCTCATGTCTTCGGGTCCACTTGTTTTGTCCATAATCTCTCTCTTGGTCTAGACAAACTTACAGCCCGATCCCTCAAATGTGTCTTCCTTGGTTACACTCGGTCCCAAAAAGGTTATCGTTGTTATTCTCCTACTCTACGACGTTACCTTATCTCGGCTGATGTTACTTTCTTCGAGTCTGTACCCTTCTTTGAGTCGTCTCCTTCGCCTCCCGAGTCAATCTCTACGTTCCTTCCGGTTCCTCTTGTCCCTGTCACTGTCGAGTCTGAACCGCCCCACCCTCTACCCATACAGATCCCCAGCACCACTGATCGTTTCTTCCACACTTATCACCGCCGACCACAACCTCCTGTACCCCGTGTCCCTCCTCTGGATACTGCTACTGAGGTCATTGCGGACTCTTCTCCGGAACCAACTCATTTACCAGCTCCGGCACTGTCAGACGACTCTGATCTTCCCATTGCCCTGCGAAAAGGTATCCGGTCTACTCGTAATCCTTCTCCTCATTATATTGCTTTAAGTTATCACCGCCTTTCTTCTTTGCACTTTGCTTGTCTTTCTTCCTTGTCTTCTCGTTTCCATCCCTAAATCTCCAGTGATGCCTTGTCCCATCCAGGATGGAGACAAGCAATGATTGATGAAATGAGTACGCTTCACAACAAGTGGTACTTGGGAACTGGTTACTCTTCCTCCCTGGGAAATCTGTTGTTGGTTGTCGGTGGCTTTATACAGTCAAGATGGGTCCTGATGGTAAAATTGATCGTCTCAAAGCCCGTCTTGTGGCGAAAGGGTATACACAGATTTTTGGCTTAGATTATAGGGATACCTTCTCTCCTGTGGCTAAAATGGCTTCTGTCCGGTTGTTTTTGTCCATTGCTGCCATTTGACACTGGCCTCTTCATCAACTTGATATTAAAAATGCATTCCTGCATGGTGATCTAGAAGAAGAGGTATATATGGAGCAACCTCCTGGATTTGTTGCTCAGGGGTAGTCTTCTAGCCTGGTATGTCGTCTCCACAGGTCTCTTTATGGTCTCAAATAGTCTCCTAGAGCCTGGTTCGGACGATTCAGCACTGTGATTCAGCAATTTGATATGATTCGAAGTGAAGCAAATCACTCTGTGTTTTATCGCCACACAGCCCAAGGCTGCATTTATCTAGTTGTGTATGTTGATGACATAGTCATCACTGGAAGTGACCACCATGGCATATGTGAGTTAAAACAACATCTCTCTCTTCACTTTCAGACCAAAGACTTGGGTAAACTACGATATTTCTTGGGGGTTGAGGTAGCTCAATCCAAGGATGGTATAGTAGTGTCTCAAAGAAAGTATGTTATGGATATCCTTGAAGAAACAGGATTGTTGAATGCCAAGCCAGTTGATACTCCCATGGATCCAAATGTCAAACTCCTACCAAATCAGGGGGAGCCTCTATCGGATCCGGGAAAGTATAGGAGATTAGTTGGGAAGTTAAACTACCTCACTGTTACTCGGCCTGACATCTCTTTTGCAGTCAGTGTTGTTAGCCAATTCCTAAACTCTCCTTGTGAGGACCACTGGGATGCAGTGATACGAATCCTCAAATACATTAAGGAGCTCCGGAAAAGGTCTCATCTATGAAGATAAGGGACATACTCGGTCGTTGGATACTCGATGATCTTGTTGGGCGTGTTCTCTCACCGACAGACGATCCACACGGGTATTGTGTACTCATTGGAGGCAACTTAGTTTCCGAAAAAGTAAGAAGCAAAATGTTGTTGCAAGATCTAGTCTTTGAAGCAGAATATCGAGCTATGGCCTCTCATCACTTGTGAACTCACTTGGTTGAAACAACTCCTCAAAGAACTTCAATTTGGTGAGGTTATGAAAATGACACTCATATGTGACAATCAAGTCGCTTTGCATATAGCTTCCAATCCAGGTGTTCCATGAAAGGACCAAACATATCGAGGTCGATTGTCATTTCATCGGGAAAAGATTCTATCGGAGACATCATCACAAACTTTGTCAACTCAAATGATCGGTTAATAGATGTCTTCACCAAGTCCCCGAGAGGTCCACGAATAAGTTATTTATGTAACAAGCTTGGTGCATATGATTTATATGCTCTCAAACTTGAGGGGGAGTGTTGGAAATATATGTAATTAGGTATAAATTAGTAGTACAGTTGTTAGTCCCACATCATGTATATTGTGTAATTATTTATTACTTATTGAATATATATTCAGTCTCCGTTGTGTAGTTGAAACACACGGTTCAGTATTTGTCTTTCTTTTTCTTTCTCTCTCTCAACAATTATGATAACCTACTCCCTATGTACATGAATTCTAGATACATGAATCTATACATGAATCTGTACATGAACCTTATTAATGAATTTCGTTAAACTCATCAGCTTGTTATTCTCAACAGATAGTTTTATTAGGGAGTGTAGCCTTAGGGATATTCCCCTCTCCAATGCTAGATTCACCTGGTCGGCTAGAAGACAATTCACTGTTGCTTCTCGGTTGGATAGATTCCTGTTTACCTCTACCTGGGAGGATGCTTTTCCTGATCTGGTGCAAGAGAACTTATCTCGTTCTTTTTCTGATCACTTCCCTATCGTGTTGGAATCAAGTAATGTGAAATGGGGCCCTACTCCTTTTAGGTTTGAGAACATGTGGCTTAGTCATCACTCTTTTCTCCCTTTTGTTAAGGAAGTTTGGAGTACAACTTCTGTTGAGGGCTGGGAAGGATTTAAATTTATGAGGAAATTAAAACTTCTCAAGGAAAAGCTTAAAGAGTGGAATAGGTTGGTCTTTGGGGACTTTCGGATTAGAAAAGAAAATATTTTGAAAGAGATTGACTCGTTGGATAGATTTCGTTGGATAGATTGGAGTTAGAGGGTAATCTCTCAGAGGTTTTGTGTGCTAGGAGGCAGAAGTTAAGACTAGATTTAGATGAAATTCTAGTTAGGGAAGAATCTAGTCGGAGACAAAAGATGAAATTTCAATGGGCTAAGGATGGTGATGCTAATTCCAAGTTATTTCATAGGGTGACTTTTGGAAGGCGTAGAAAGAGCTTAATTAAGGAGCTGGAACTTGAGGATGGTAGTGTTGTTAGAGATATTGAGGTCATTGCTGCTGAAATTTCTAGGTTCTACTCAGAGTTGTTTGCTAAAGATATGCCTATTAGGCCTTTCATTGAGGATTTGGATTGGTGTCCCATTGTTTCGGATAAGGCTCGCTGGTTGGAAAGGCCTTTTGAGGAGGAGGAAATCCGTAAGGCTATTTTTAGTTTGGGGAAAGGCAAAGCGCTTGGTCCTGATGACTTTACTTTTGATTTCTTTCAAAATTGTTGGGATATTGTCAAGCCTGACCTCCTTAGGGTGTTTGCTGAATTCTTCCTTAATGGTAAAATTGGAGTTTGCATGAACTCAACTTTCATATCTCTTGTACCCAAGAAGGATAGGTCGATTAAAGTAAAGGACTTTCGTCCCATCAGTTTAGTATCAAGTGTTTATAAGATCATAACAAAAGTTCTTGCTTCCAGACTAAGTGAGGTCTTTTTTGATATCATCTTTGAGAATCAAAGTGCTTTTATTCAGGGTAGGCAAATTCTTGATGCTGCTTTCATTGCTAATGAAGTGGTGGATGATGTTAGATCCAAGAGAAAACATGGTCTTGTTTTTAAGTTAGACTTTGAGAAAACTTGTGATCGTGTTAGTTGGGGTTTTTTGGACAAAGTCTTGGATAGGAAAGGTTTTGGGGTAAGATGGAGAAATTGGATTTCGGGATGCTTATCCTCTTCCACTTTTGCAGTCATAGTGAACGGGGAACTTAAATCTTGGTTTAAGGGTCAAAGGGGAGTGAGACAAGGAGATCCTTTATCTCCGTTTCTTTTTACCATTGCGGTCGATGTGCTTAGTCGTTTAGTATCTAGAGCTGTAAATAATGGGTTGGTTAAGGGGTTAACTGTTGGTTCAGAGGAGGTTTTAGTCTCTCATCTTCAGTTTGCCGATGATACTGTTTTCTTCTTGGAACCTGATGTTGATTCTTTTGTTAATTCTTTGACTATTTTGAGGTTCTTTGAGGTCATTTCGGGTTTTAAGATTAATTTGTCAAAAAGTGGTTTGGCGGGTGTGAATATGGACAATCAGTTTTTATCCGCTTTTGCTTCTTTAGCTAATTGTCAAATTCTTCAGTGGCCTCTCACTTACCTTGGGATTCCTTTGGGAGGTAATCCTTGTGCTGCTTCTTTTTGGGACCTAGTGGTTTGTAAGATCTCTAAGCGGTTAGATTGTTGGAAGGGTGCCTTTTTTTCTTTGGGTGGTCAAATCACTCTTATTCAGTCTTGTTTGTCTAGTATCCCTCTTTATTTTCTCTCCCTTTTTCAAATTCCTGTAGCTGTGCCTCAGAAATTAAAGAGAGTTATGAGGGATTTCCTCTGGTCGGGGGCGGGAGATTCTATTAGAGACCACTTTGTTGGCTAGGAGGTTTGTTGTAGACCTAAGAAGGAGGGAGGTTTGGGTCTCGGTAATTTGGTGTCCAAGAACAAGGCTTTGGCAACTAAGTGGCTTTAGCGTTTTCCTCTACAAACTTTTTCTTTATGGCATCATGTTATTCGAAGTAAGTATGGCTCGCATCCAAATGGGTGGGATACCAATTCTGCAAGTAGAGTTTCTCATATTAGTCCTTGGAAATTTATCTCTCAGGGTCTTCCTTCCTTTACATCTCTCGTCCTTGCATCTAGGTGATGGTTCTTGTATTAATTTTTGGGAAGATATTTGGGTTGGTACTATCCCTCTTTCTGAGGCTTTTCCAAGGCTTTTTCGCCTTTCTTCTTTATATAATGCCCCTATTTGCCAATTTTTTTCTCATGATAACTTCTCTTAGAACTTCCATTTTTTTAGAAATTTGCATGATAGAGAAGTTAGTGTGTTAGAGTCTCTCCTAATTTTAATTGATTATTTTCGTCTTTCGTCTGTGCCTGATTCAAGAACTTGGACCCTTGAATCATTAGGAGTTTTCTCTTGTAAATCTTATTATCAATTCTTGACTCAATCTCAAAACAGGGATAGATTTGTCTTGGATAAACCCAGCTGGAAATCCAAAGCTCCCTCAAAGGTCAAAGCTTTTGTCTGGACTGCTGTTCTTAACAGGATTAACACTAATGACATGTTTCAGAAACGCAGGCCTCTCACTGCTTTGTCTCCAAATATGTGTATTATGTGTGGTTCAGATTTGGAATCAGGAGCTCATCTCTTTTTGCATTGTTCTGTGGCTAATTATATTTGGAATAGACTTTTTGGGATCTTTGGAGAGTCTTGGGTTTGCCCGATGGATTTGCATCTTTTTCTCCTTACCAAATTCGGAGGTTTTGGTGCTCGTAAAGAAGCAAAGATTTTATGGCAATGCTCTGTTTATGCTGTTCTTTGGTGTATTTGGTTGGAAAGTCTTAGAATTTGAAGAATATGAATATTGTGTATTATTTTCATCTCTTATAAAACGTTTACAATGAAGATTATATAGAGGCAGCTACTGTACATTAAACTAGTCTAAAAAATAAGCAACAATAAAAACAATGTCTACACTAAAAACATGAAAACGTGGGAACAAAGAGGCCACCATCCAACTTAGGCCACCGTCTAACACTCCCCCTCAAGCTGGTGAAAATGCATTCTCCATTCCCAGCTTGGATACAATCGTCTGAAATGCTAGACTACTCAACCCTTTTGTAAGTACATTAGCAAGTTGACCTTGTGTAGACACATAGGGTGTACAGATTAAACCACTCTCTAATTTTTCTTTGATAAAATGTCTGTCAACCTCAATATGTTTTGTCCGATCATACTGTACTGGATTATGAGCTATGCTGATTGCAGACTTGTTATCACAATAAAGTCTTATCGGACCATTCTACTTGATCTTCAGATCTTCAAGAATAATCTTCAACCATAATAGTTCACACACACCTTGAGTCATAGCTCTGAATTCTGCCTCCGCACTAGATGGTGCTACCACATTCTATTTTTTACTTCTCCAAGTCACCAGATTTCTACCAAGAAGAGTGCAATATCCTGTAGTTGATCTTCTGTTCACTGGTGATCTAGCATAATCCGCATCAGTATATGCCTCAAGTACCACACCTTCATTTCTCTTAAATAGAATGCCTTTTCCTAGTGTTCCCTTAAGGTACTGTAATACTCGATATGCTGCTCACAAATGAGATTCCTTTGTGTTGGAAGTTATTAGAGATATGCGTTGATTCTGTGTTGATTCTGTTTTGTACAGCTCATTAGGATGTAACTAATCTGTGTTGATTCTGGATGTAAATAATAGCTAGCTGTTTTCTAGCTATTTATTTTGTATTTACCATATTTAGAATTAGCATTTATAGGGAGAATAATTACACTGATTCTCAGGCTAGATTAGTGCTCATATGTCTGTTATTTGTTTTCTATAAATACCTCACGTGTATTATTTACCAAGATATAGAAATACATTCTTATTCTAGTGTGTTTCTTTCTATATGGTATCAGTAGCGGCAACAAATCCCTAGGGTTTTTGCTTCCGTTTTTTTTTTTCTGCCATCCCACATAATTTCTCCTTCCATGTCTGATCCTGAGTCCCAGCATTCACCCAAACATTCTTCACCCAAACCTGAAATGCCTCAACCTGTCCGGACATACCATGACAACCCTGTTCAGATCACGACAATTCGACTGAATGGTGCTAATTACCTTCGCTGGTCACAGTCCGTCCGTATGTATCTCAGGGGGAGAGGAAAAATTGGCTACATCACTGGCGACAAGAAAAAACCAGACAAGGCAGTACATGATTATGATACATGGGATGCTGAAAATTCCATGGTCATGACATGGTTAGTCAATTCCATGACTGAAGAGATTGGTGCGAACTATCTCTGTTATGATACTGCAAAAGATCTTTGGGAAGGTGTCTCTCAAATGTACTCTGATTTGGAGAACCAATCCCAAATTTACGAATTAACTCTCCAGCTTGGAGAAATTCGACAAGCAGAAGATTCAGTCACCAAATACTTCAATTGTCTCAAGCGTATTTGGCAAGATCTCGATCTCTTCAATGAGTATGAGTGGAAGTCACTCGCAAGGACTGCAAGCACTACAAGACGATGGTGGACGTCAACCGTGTCTTCAAGTTTCTTGCAGGTTTAAATATTGAGTTTGATGAGGTTCGTGGCCGAATTCTTGGTAGGAACCCTATTCCTCCAATTGGTGAAGTCTTTGAAGTACGTCGCGAAGAGAGTCGTCGGCAAGTGATGCTCGGAAAAAAGTCAGCCGCTGTCCCTTCAGCAGTTGAAGGCTCTGCATTGGCTGTTCCTCAGGTCAATCGCAAATCTTTCCCTACTCCACGAGGTGGTGACAAGAACCATTTATTTTGTGACTACTGTGGGCGCAATCGTCACACTCGGGAAACTTGCTACAAACTACATGGTAGGCCAAACTATGGCAAAACTGGTAAGTTTGTTGACCGCCCTATGCCTACGGCCAATGAGGCTGACTCGTCTCCATTTACTAAGGAGCAGCTGATTCATCTTCGTAAACTTCTACAGTCTAATTCATCCCCTATTGTTCCTGTTGCAACTGTGGCACACACAGGTAAGAATGCTTGGGCACTATCTGTCTTAAACCATTCTAACCCTTGGATAATAGATTCAGGGGCATCTGAACATATGACTAATTGCTCTCATTTATTCAGTTCCTATTTTCCTTGTTCTGGGTCTGAAAAAGTTAGGATAGCTGATGGTAGTTATTCCAGTATTGCCGGCAAAGGCAACATAAAAATTTCAGACAAAATTACTTTGCAATCTGTTTTACATGTTCCTAAATTTGCTTGCAATCTTCTATCTGTTCATAAATTGTCTAAGGATACTAATTGTTCTGTCCTTTTCCGTTCTTCCACTTGTGTTTTTCAGAACCAGAACTCGGGGAAGATGATTGGAACTGCTAGTGAGATAAATGGCTTGTACTACTTTGATGAAACTCCTCTTGGAAATATAACGCCTCTTGGTTTACACACAAGGCAAGTTCACCTCCTGTTTTAAATAAAGTTATGTTATGGCATAAAAGATTAGGCCATCCTAGTTTCCATTATCTTAAGCATTTGTTTCTGAATTTTCCAAAGAAATAAATTCCTCACAATTTCACCGTGACGCTTGTCACCTAGCTAAAGATCATCGTGTGTCTTTTACTCCAAAAGCTTATTTTGCTTCAAAACCTTTTTATCTAATCCATAGTGATGTTTGGGGTCCTTCAAAAATTACAACTGTTTTTGGAAAAAAATGGTTTGTGACATTTATTGATGATCATACACGGGTGTGTTGGGAGAAGTGGAACAAAGGTTCAAAGTCTTTTCTCAAATGATTGAAAACCAATTTCAAACTAAGATTGGCATCCTAAGGTCTGACAATGGCACTGAATATTTCAATAAATATTTAAGTACATTCCTAGTAACTAAGGGGATAATTCATCAATCCACTTGTCGTGATACTCCACAACAGAATGGTATTGCTGAAAGAAAAAATAGACATTTACTTGAAGTTACTAGAGCTCTTATGTTTTCTATGAATGTACCTAAGTATCTTTGGGGTAGTGCCTTATTAACTGCCTGTCACCTTATCAATCGAATGCCATCTCGTGTGTTAAAATATGAAACCCCAGTGCAAGTTTTGCAAAATTATTTTCCCACATCTCGTATCATTGCGAATCTTCCCCTTAAAGTTTTTGGTTGTCTTTGTTATGTCTACATCCCGAATATTCTTCGTTCTAAATTGGATCCTAAAGCTGAAAAATGTGTTTTTCTTGGCTATGCTTCCAATAAAAAGGGTTACCAATGTTTTAACCCAGTAACAAAGAAATTTTTTGAAAGTATGGATGTCCACTTTGTTGAAAACCAACCCTTTTTTGATAAAAATTTTCTTCAGGGGGAGAATCATTGTAGTGAAGAAGATAATTTTTGGGAAACTTTACCTGCTCTAGATGATATTGTGGCTACAAATTATCCAAATGCTAAGATAATGGAACCTAGAATGCTTAACCTAAATTTGCTAGATAATATAGTGTCTGAAACAGGGGGAGAAACACTGATTAAGGATCAAAATCCTGAACTTAAAGTGTATTTCCGGAAAAAATTCCCCAAAGGTACTAAGGTCCAGTTGTCTCTCCAGCAGAAATCCAATCTGATTTACCAAGTAAAGGTTCTACGGATGATTCATCTTCTATTTCTTCTTCTGGTAATTCACCTTTCTCAACCAATGATTTACCGGATTTGTCTTTTCCTGATATGAATCTTCCAATTGCTGTGAGAAAAAATATTCCTGACCTCAATATCCCAATTGCTGAGAGGAAAGGTACCCGAACATGCACTAAACACCCCATGTCTAATTATTTGTCATATGACAAGTTATCACACACTCACAAGGCATATGTGTCTAGGATTTCTAATCTGTTTGTGCCCAGAAATATTCAAGAAGCATTAGGTGATCCGAATTGGAAGTTAGCAGTGAAAGAAGAGATGGATGCTTTGAGAAAAAATAATACTTGGAGTATCACTGATCTACCTCAGGACAAAAAGGCAAGTAGGATGTAAATGGGTCTTTACAGTGAAATGCAAGGCTGATGGAAGTGTGGAAAGGTACAAAGCAAGGCTAGTAGCAAAAGGTTTTACTCAAACTCATGGTATAGACTACCAAGAGACTTTTGCCCCGGTTGCTAAGATTAATTCCATCGAATTCTTCTCTCCCTTGCAGTAAATTTCAACTGGACACTATATCAATTTGATGTTAAAAATGCTTTTTTGAATGGAGAATTACATGAAGAGGTATATATGAGCTTACCTCCTGGATTTGAAGGAAACCTTGGAGGAGACAAAGTCTGCAGATTGAGAAAATCCTTGTATGGATTAAAACAATCACCAAGGGCCTGGTTTGAAAGATTTGGAAGTGTTGTTAAGAAACATGGCTTCAGCCAAAGTCAAGCAGATCACACTTTGTTCTTTAAACACTCACATGAAGGTAAGATTGCTATCTTAATAGTGTATGTTGACGACATTATCATGACAGGAGATGATGTTAAAGAAATCAGTGATCTCAAGAGAAGACTTGAAGCTGAATTTGATGTCAAGGACCTTGGAAATTTAAAGTATTTCCTCGGAATGGAGTTCGCAAGGTCTAAAGAAGGAATCTTCCTCAACCAACGCAAATATATACTTGATTTACTCACGGAAACAGGGATGACAGGGTGTAAGGCAGCGAAACACCAATGGATCCCAATGTAAAACTCAAGTCAAGCATCGAAAATGAAGTGGTAGATAAAGAACGCTATCAACGCTTGGCTGGTAGACTAATCTATTTGTCACATACAAGGCCCGATATTGCCTTTGCAAGTAAGTATGATAAGTCAGTTTATGCATGCACCAGACCTACTCACTTTGAAGCTATTTTCAGAATTTTGAGATATTTGAAAGGAACTCCGGGAAAGGGGCTGATGTTCAAAAACAGAGGGCATATACAGTTGAAGCTTACACGGATCGATGGGCAGGCAATATAAATGATAGGAGGTCTACCTCAGGTTATTGTACCTTTATAGGTGGAAACTTAGTTACATGGAGAAGCAAAAAACAAAATGTTGTAGCCAGGAGCAGTGCAGAGGCTGAATTCTGCTCTGTGGCCCACGGTTTTTGTGAAGTATTATGGATTAAAAAATTCATGGAGGAATTGAAGATCTCTGGCCCATCACCGATCAAAGTTTACTGTGATAATAAGGCAGCTATTTCCATTGCCCATAATCCTGTCCTACACGACAGAACTAAACATGTTGAAGTGGACAAGCACTTCATTAAAGAAAGAATTGATAGTGGTGAGATTTGTATGTCCTATGTACCTACCACAAGTCAAGTAGCAGATGTTCTCACAAAGAGTCTTCCAAAGAGACAGTTCGATGACATGGTGAGCAAGCTTGCAATGAATGACATATTTATGCCAGCTTGAGGGGGAGTGTTGGAAGTTATTAGAGATATGCGTTGATTCTGTGTTGATTCTATTTTGTACAGCTCATTAGGATGTAACTAATCTGTGTTGATTCTGGATGTAAATAATAGCTAGCTGTTTTCTAGCTATTTATTTTGTATTTACCATATTTAGAATTAGCATTTATAGGGAGAATAATTACACTGATTCTCAGGCTAGATTAGTGCTCATATGTCTGTTATTTGTTTTCTATAAATACCTCACGTGTATTATTTACCAAGATATAGAAATACATTCTTATTCTAGTGTGTTTCTTTCTATACTTTGGACTGTGCATGAATTGGCTAATCACACTAACTGCATATGCTATATCCAGTCGTGTGTGGGATAGATAAATAAGTCTTCCCACCAGACACTGATACATTTCTCTATCAATTGCAGCATCTTCCTCTGCCTGTCCAAGTTTCATATTAGGATCTATAGCAGTACTTGCCGGTTTGCATGCTGTATGATCTGTTTCTTTTAGGAGATCCATAACATACTTTTGTTGAGAGATGAATAGACCTTTCCTAGAATGAGCAACCTCAATTCCAAGAAAGTATTTTAACCTCCCCAATGCTTTAATTTCCAGCTCCTTAGCTAAGCACTGACTCAGAATATGTTTCTCCTTAACATCATCTCTTGTTACTATTATGTCATCAACATACACCAAGAGAGCTGTGACTCCCCCTGAAGGAGAGTGTTTAACAAACAATGTGTGATCCCCTTGGCTTTGTTTGTGCCCCATAGCCAACATAATTCTAGCAAACCTTCCAAACCACGCTCGTGGTGATTGCTTGAGGCCATATAAGGCCTTTTTTAGCTTACACACAGTATTAGCATGCAAATTCCTCCTATATCCTAGTGGAACCTCCATGTAGACTTCTTCTTTGAGATCTCCATATAAGAAAGCATTCTTGACATCAAACTGCTACAAATCCTAATCATAATTAGCTGCTGTTGAAAGAGAGAAAAGAGAGAGACATATGAAGAAACCGTGTGTTTCAACTACACAACGGAGGCTGAATATATACTCAATAAGTAATAACTAATTACACAATTTACATGATGTGGGACTAACAGTTGTACTACTAATTACACCTAATTACATATGTTTCCAACACTCCCCCTCAAGTTTGGAGCATATAAATCATATGCACCAAAGCTTGTTACACAAATAACTTATTCGTGGACCTCTCAGGACTTGGTGAAGATATCGCTGGTGATCATTTGAGTTGACAAAGTTTGTGGTGATGTCTCCGATAGAATCTTTTCCCGATGAAATGATAGTCAACCTCAATATGATTGGTCCTTTCATGAAACACTGGATTGGAAGCTATATGCAAAACTTGATTGTCACATATGAGTGTCATTTTCATAATCTCATCAAATTGAAGTTCTTTGAGGAGTTGTTTCAACCAAATGAGTTCATAAGTGATCGAGGCCATACAATTTCAGATTCATTGAACAGACTAGATCTTGCAACTACATTTTGCTTCTTACTTTTCCAGGGAACTAGGTTGCCTCCAATGAGTACACAATACCCAGAAGTGGATCGTCTGTCAATAGGAGAACTTGCCCAGTCAGCATCTGAGTATCCAACGACCTGAGTTTGTCCCTTATCTTCATAGATGAGGCCTTTTCCAGGAGCTGTTTTAATATACTTTAGGATGCGAATCACTGCATCCCAATGTGCATCACAAGGTGAATTTAGAAACTGACTTACCACACTAATCGCAAAGGAGATGTCAGGACGGGTAACAGTGAGGTAGTTCAGTTTTCCAACTAACCTTCTGTATCTTCCTGGATCCGAGAATAGCTCCCCCTGATTTGGTAAAAGTTTAGCATTCGGATCCATAGGAGTGTCGACGGCTTTGCATTCACAGCACTGTTTCCTCAAGAATGTCCATGGCATACTTCTTCTGTGAAATTACTATACCATCATTGGATTGTGCCACCTCTATTCCCAAGAAGTATCAAAGTTTGCCAAGATCTTTGGTCTGAAAGTGATGACCAAGATATTGTTTTACCTGAATTATGCCATGGTGATCACTGCCAGTGATAACAATGTCGTCGACATATACAATCAAATAAATACACCCTTGAGCTAAATGGCGATAGAAGACAGAGTGGTCAGCCTCACTGCGTGTCATACCAAACTGCTGAATTACAGTACTAAATCAGCCAAACCAAGCCCTAGGAGACTGTTTAAGGTCATACAAAGATTTGTGAAGACGACAAACTAGTCCAGAAGACTCCCCCTGAGCAACAAACCCTGGTAGTTGCTCCATGTAAATCTCTTCTTCTAGATCACCATGGAGAAAAGCATTTTTGATGTCCAACTGATGAAGGGGCCAGTGGTGAATAGCAGCCATTGACAGAAAAAGTCTAACCGAAGCCATCTTCGCCACAGGCGAGAAAGTATCCCCATAATCCAGGCCAAAAATCTGGGTATATCATTTGGCCACCAGACGAGCCTTGAGGCGATCAATCTTGACATCAGGGCCAACCTTGATCGTATAAATCCACCGACAGCCTACCACAGACTTCCCGGGAGGAAGAGGAACAAGTTCCCAAGTACTACTGCTCTGAAGGGCACACATCTCATCGATCATAGCTTGTCCCAGGATGAGATAAAGCGTCACCTGGAGAGTTAAGAATAGACACAGAAGACAAGGAAGAAAGGCAAGCATAATGCGAAGAAGATAGGCGATGATAACTCAAATTAACATAATGAGGAGAAAGGTTACGAGTAGACCGTATACCTTTACGGAGAGCAATGGGAGGGTCAGGAGGCAGTGCCGGAGCTGGTAAAGGAAGTATTACCGGAAGAGAGTCCACATTGACCTCTGCAACTTCTGGTGGAGTGTGTGGTGGCCGACGATGATAGACTTGTAAGGGACGAATAGTAGTGGTGGTGTGCTCAACATAGGGGGTCGGAGGTGCAGCAGACTCAACAGAGATAAGAGGAAGAGGGACGGGTAAGACCTCAGAGATAGGCTCAAGAATCGATGAAGGAGACTGGAAGAAGGGAACAGACTCAAAGAAGGTAACATCAGCCGAGATGAGGTAACGTCGGAGATCAGGGGAAAAACAACGATAACCTTTTTGGGACCGATGGTAACCAAGAAAAACGCACTTAATAGATCGGGCAGAAAGTTTATCAAGACCAGGAGTGAGATTATGAACAAAACAAGTAGATCCAAATATACGAGGTGGTAGGGAATGCAGAGGTTGATGGGGATATAAAATAGAGTAAGGGACCTGGTGATCAAGCACAGAGGAGGGCATAGGGTTAATCAGATAACAGGCAGTAAGAACTGCATCGCCCCAGAAGCGAAAAGGAACATTACCATGAAGTAAAAGGGTCTGAGTTGTTTTTACGAGATGTCGGTTTTTACGTTCAGCAACCCCATTTTGTTGAGGGGTATGTGCACAAGAGGTTTGGTGAAGAATGCCATGAGAAGCCATAAAGGATTGAAATGGTTGAGACAAATTATCATGGGCATTATCACTACGCAAACTACGTATAGGAACACCAAATTGAGTTTTAATTTCATGATAAAAGTTTTGAAATATAGAAAACAACTTAGACCAATTTTGCATAAAAAATAACCAAGTGCAGCGAGAGCAATCATCAATGAAGGTGACAAAATATCTGGATCCTAGAGTAGAAACAGTACGACTAGGACCCCAAACATCAGAATGCACTAAAGCAAAAGGAGAAGACGCTCGACTGCTGATTTTACCAGGAAACGGACTACGGGTGTGTTTTCCTAGTTGACATGACTCACAAGGGAGACTAGACAACTAAGAGAGGCTGGGCACCAATTTTTGGAGTTTAGGAAGGCTAGGATGACCCAACTGCGCATGGATGGTGAGAGGGGAATCCTTGACAGCGCAAACACGAGAGGGGTTGGAGAGCTGGTAGAGGCCATGGGACTCACATCCGGTGCCAAGTATCCGTCCCCAACTCCGGTCCTACAGAATGACAGAGTCTTTAGTAAAGGTAATCATACAATCAAGAGACCGGGTCAAACGACTAATGGAAAGCAAATTAAAAGGAGACCCAGGAACATAAAGGACAGAGTCTACTGAAAGGGAAGGGAGGGAATAGGTAGTGCCGATCCCTTGGGATTGAGACTTGGAACCATTTGCTAAAGCGACAGCAAGCAAATAACCATTGTGAGAAAGGTTGGAGAAAAGAGTCTTATTACCAGAAATGTGGTCAGTTGCACCAGAATCAAGAACCCAAGTACCAATGGATGGGGAACGAGAGACAAGCAAATGAAGTACCAATATGTGCAACAGAGGTAGTGGAACTAGAGATTTGACGTTGCTCAAACCACTTCAGAAAGTTGGCATAGGCAATTGTTGGAGTAGAGAAACCAGAGGACTTACATTGTGCACACCATTGTAAAAAATCTGCATACTCAACCTTCGGGGCGTCCTTAGAGCTAGCTGAGAAGGTAGAACTAGCCATGGATCAGTAAGCAACAACCAAACGGTACCTGAATGCACCGAATCAAAAGGGGGGGTCGCCACAAACGGTCACGAACACAAAAGGCGAGGGCAGATCCAGACAGAAGAGAGAAAGGCGAT
Organism: Ormosia emarginata; assembly: GCA_029884605.1. NCBI lineage: Eukaryota > Viridiplantae > Streptophyta > Magnoliopsida > Fabales > Fabaceae > Ormosia > Ormosia emarginata. The sequence goes on from JAQQTP010000074.1 coordinate 11,513,804, forward strand.
CACGGCGGTACAAACGGCGGCCGGTGGGGGTGGCTCACGCGCCGTCATGCGCCGGAAAACGGGCCGCGCGGTGGCTGTTTGGTAGCAGAGAAAGGCGGCGCGTGGGGGCGCGTCCCAGCCGCGTTGGGGCTGGGCTTCTGGGGTCCTGCCGGTCGGCGGGAGACAGTTCTGATGGTGTGGTCTGCGGCCGGAAAGGAGGAGGCGGACGGCGGTGGCAGCGGCGAACAGGGAGAAAAAGAGGCCGGAAAGACGTCACGGCAAGGGAGAAAGGTCGGCAAACCGGAAGGGAAACACGGTTGGCCAGAAAAAATTTCACCGAGAGAGCAGTGGGCTCACCAGGGCATGCACGGTTATAGGATTGCCTCTCTTTAGGCTCTAGATACCATGTTGAAAGAGAAAAAGAGAGACATATGAAGAAACCGTGTGTTTCAACTACACAACGAAGGCTGAATATATACTCAATAAGTAATAACTAATTACACAATTTACATGATGTGGGACTAACAGTTGTACTACTAATTACACCTAATTACATATGTTTCCAACAGCTGCCAATGCCAATAATACCCGAACTGTGTTCATTTTTGCAACTGGTGCAAAAGTCTTCTAGTAATCAATTCCATAAGTTTGGGTATACCCTTTGGCAACTAATCGTGCCTTATACCTCTCTATGGATCCATCTGCTTTATATTTCACAGTATACACCCATTTACAGCCCACAATTTTCTTTCCTACCAGTAACTGTACTAGCTCCCAGGTTTTATTCTTTTCCAATGCCTCCATCTCCTCATTCATGGCTTGTTTCCATTTTCCATTGGACAATGCCTCGAGTAGGGTGGTAGGGATGACAATGGTATTTAGGCTTATAAGGAAGGCTTTATGGGATGGTGAAAAATTCTCAAAGGATAAGAAGTGTGAAAGGGGGTATAGTGGCCGTTTTGTGCACTCTCTGGTTCCTTTTCTGATGGCTATAGGAAGAATTTGGTCACTACTATCCATATGAAATTCAAATTCATCTTGCAATAAAGGATTAGATACTATTACCTCATTCGAAGGCTCTGAGTTGAACTTTTGGGCCTGCACAGGTTCAAGAACAACCATCTTCCTTCTTGTGAACACCTTGCCTTTGCCATACCTTACATTCTCAAGAGCAAACTCAGTCACTGGGTCAGGAATGGTTTTAGACACAGGTTCAGACACAGGTTCAACATTAATGACATTAGGAGGAGGATTAGGGACAACAGGAAGGTCATGAGAAGGGCCATGAGACACAGGAAGTAAGGATAAGTCAAGTAGGAAATCTTCCTTATCTTCCTTCATTGACTTCTGCCCCTGAAGATAAGGATGGGAAAAACAGGGCTCTTCTTCACTGAATGTAACAACCCTGGAGACATAGAATTTTTTAGATGGAGGGTGATAACACTTGTACCCTTTTTGGGTCGAAGAATAGCCCAAAAAGATGCATTTTAGAGCCCTCGGATCGAGTTTTCCCCTGTTTGGACTGTGAACATGGACAAAAGATACACATTCAAAAATTTTGGGGACAAGATTATTGGAAGTGTGTAGATCAGGATAGAAAGTAGAGAGGACCTCCATAGGACTCTTGAACCCCAGGACCTTAGTGGGCAAGCGATTTATAAGATGAGTAGCTGTTAAAACAGCTTCCCCCCAGAAGGACTTAGGGACATTTCTTTGAAACAATAAGATGATCGTTTTTTCGCTCTGCTAACCCATTTTGTTGTGGGGTAGGAACACAGGATGATTCATAGATTATTCCTTCTTTCTGGAAAAAATGCATAAGAGTCTGATTAAAATAGTCCTTAGCATTATCGGACCTGAACCGTTTAATACCCACCCCAAATTGATTTTTAATCATGGAACAAAAATTTGGGAGAACAGTACTAATATCAGACTTGTGTTTGAGCAGAAAAATCCAGGTAACACGAGTACAATCATCAATAAAAGACACAAACCATCTTGCCCCAGAGACAGTAGGAATGGAAGAGGGACTCCAAACATCACTATGAATAAGAGAAAAAGGAACAGAACTTCTTGTATTACTAGTTGGAAGATTGACACGCTTATGTTTGGCTAGTTCACATACTTCACAATGAAATTGTTCAACATCATGACCTTTACACAAAGAAGGAAAAAGACTCTTAACAATAAAAAAAGATGGATGACCTAATCTACGGTGAACAAGCCAAATTGTCTTTTTTGGTTGAAAGAAGTTCTGAGGAAAAAGAATACGGGTGTCCAAGTCCGCTCTTGATCCTATTTACCTGACAAGGTGCTTCAAGAAGGTAGAGGCCATCCTGCTTCCTAGCATGTCCAATCATCTTTCCCGAATCATTGTCCTGAAAGACACAATGATCATCGTAAAAAATCACTTTGCAAGATAAATCTTTAATTGATTTCTGAATAGAAATCAGATTTGTGGACAATTTAGGGACATGAAGGACATTGTTTAAGGTCACTAGGGGGCTTAGTTGGACTTCTCCAATACTGGCTACAGTGATCAAGGAACCATCAGTTGTGGATATTTTCTTATTGCTTGGGCATGGAGAATAGGTGGAAAATATAGTGGGGTTGTTGGTTATATGGTCTGTGGCTCCTGAATCCATAATCCAGGAGTTGGTGCAAATTGTACTCGAGACATTGAATCCAATGGAAAATGGAAACTTACCCGAATAAGTCAAAGAACAAGTATCTGAGAGTTTTTCAAGGCTGTGTAGAGAGACATTTGAAACCTCACCTTCGGTTGACATTGTGAGAGACGAAACAGAACTTCTGGAGTAGAAGAGTCTGGCCAGAACCGTCAAATATGTCGGAGAGGGTGAACCCACTGTCCAAACCACTTTGGACAGCCTTGGATGGAAAAAAGGAATGGGTTTCTGTTTGGGATACTGTTACGGGTACTGTTTGGTACTGTTACGGTACTGTTTTGATACTGTTATGGTACTGTTTGGGTATTGTTTTGTCTATTTGGGATTGTTTAGGTATTGTGCAGTACTATTTAGAGACTGTTCGGACTGTTTAGATATTGTTCAGGTACTGTTTGGGCGATGAAGGCAAAAAAAAAAGGGCAATGAAGGCCAAAAAATAGAGATTGGTTGGCAATGAAGGCCGATCGAAAAAAATCAGTGGAAAACAAAATCAGTTTCGGATTAGAACTTAATCTGATACCATCTTAGAATTTGAAGAATATGAATATTGTGTATTATTTTCATCTCTTATAAAACGTTTACAATGAAGATTGTATAGAGGCAGCTATTGTACATTAAACTAGTCTAGAAAATAAGCAACAATAAAAACACTAAAAACATGAAAACGTGGGAACAAAGAGGCCACCCTCCAACTTAGGCCACCGTCCAACAGAAAGGAATGCAAGAATCTTCAAAGACTCTTTTATGACTCTAGACTTCATTTGGGATAGGGTTACCCTTTTGGCATCCCTTTGGTGTTCTGCTTATGGTCTTTTTAGTGGTGTTTCTTTGGTAGACATACAAAGGGATTGACATGCCTTGTTGCATGTTTTCCCCACATAGGTTTTAGTTGTTTCTTTTAGTTTTCTTTTTTGTGAGGATTTCTTATCCTCTTTCTTTGTACTCTTCTTCTCATCTAATAATATTTCTTTTTTTATAAAAAAAAAACCATCAGAATATTCTGTTACATAATGAATATAAGGAATACCTTAAACTCAAGGCAGCCCAACAAGCCTCATTGTTAGCCATTGTAGTCCATATTGGTAATTTTACAGTTTGTCTCTCTCATTCTTCGTCTGTTGGATCTTGGCTTTTGGATTCTGGTGCTTCCGATCACATAGCTGGTAATCCTTCCCTTTTTTCAAAATTATCCTGTTCCAAGACATTACATGACATTACTCTCGCCGATGGCTCTAAAGCTAAAGCTATTGGCATTGGTCAAGCCACACCTCTCCCATCTTTATCCTTAAATTTTGTTCCTTTTGTACCTGGTTGTCCTTTTAATTTAATTTCTATTAGCCAACTTATTTGCACTCTTAACTGTTCCATAACATTTATTGCTGAATCCTTTCTTGTATAGGATCAGAGTACTAGGCAGACGATTGGAGCAGGATCTGAATCGCGTGGACTCTATTATCTTTAGCCCTCTTCCTCTACCTTATGTTCTGTCACAGAATCTCCTAGTCTCCTTCATCCTCGTTTGGGTCATCCGAGTCTCAATAAGTTGAAGAAGATGGTCCTTCGTCTCTCTCATTTGAAGTCTTTAGAGTGTGAGTCGTGTCAGCTTGGGAAACACGTTCGGGCATCATTTCCAAGCGAAGTCAATAATCGTGCAACGTCTCCTTTTGATATTGTTCATTCTGATGGATGGGGTCCTAGTCGTATCAGTACTATCCTAGGATATAGGTACTTTGTTACTTTTATTGATGATTTTTCCATATGTACTTGGATATTTTTAATGAAAGATCATTCAAAATTGTTTAGTGTTTTTCAAAACTTTTGCAAAGAAATTCATACTTAGTTTAGGCACCCTATTCGTACATTACGTCTTGATAATGCAAAAGAATACTTTTCTGCGCCTGTTACTTTTTTTATGGCATCACATGGTATGATTCATCAATCAACCTGTCCACACACCTCACAACAAAATGGGATAACAGAAAAAAAATATCGTCATATTATTCAGACAGCTCGTACACTTTTGTTACATGCTAATGCACCTTTAAAGTTTTAGGTAGATGTTGTTCTCACTGCAGGTTACTTGATGAATTGAATGTCATTCTCTGTTCTAAATAACCAAGTGCCTCATTCTTTTTTGTTCCCTAATGATTCTCTTTATACTATTCCCCCTCGAGTTTTTGGTTCTACTTGTTTTGTCCATGATTTTTCTCCAGGTCTCGATAAACTGTTAGCTCATGTTATTAAGTGCATTTTCCTTGGCTACTCTCGGTTTCAGAAAGGATATCAGTGTTATTCTCCTTCCACACATCGCACTTACATCTCTGCTGATGTCACCTTCTTTGAGGAAACTCCTTACTTCTCCTTACCAACTGAACCAACTTCTATCTCTTAGGTCTGACTAATTCCTCACCTTGATCCACCTGCCTCTATTCTTCCGGTCCTGCAGGTGGTGGTTCCTTCCTCCCAACCAATGCATCCCTCTCCATGCTCACTTGTCACTTTTCAGCATTGACCATGACTTGCGCTTCCAGAATTTGGTGTTCCTCCAGATTCTGGTGATTTGTCTCCTACTCCATCGTCTCCACCTACTCTAGGCCTACCTGAACCTTCTGTTGACCTACCCATTGCTCTTCATAAAGGTACACGTTCTACCCATAATCCACATCCCATTTACAATTTCTTGAGTTATCATCATTTGTCTTCATTCCATCATGCCTTTGTATTTACTTTGTCGTCCATTTCTATTCCTAAAATTGTCCAGGAAGCACTTTCCCATTTAGGATGGTGACAGGCTATGATTGATGAGATGGCGGCCTTGAATTCCAATCATACATGGACTCTTTTTCAATCCTCTCCTAGGAAATCTATAGTTGGTTGTCGATGGGTCTTTACAGTCAAGGTTGGCCCTGATGGACAAGTGGACCGATTGAAAGCTCATCTTGTCGCTAAAGGCTATACCCAAATCTTTGGCCTTGATTATGGTGACGCCTTCTCTCATGTTGCTAAAATGACATTTGTTCGTCTTTTCTTATCGATGGTAGCCATGCACCGCTGGCCATTGTATCAGTTTGACATTAAAAATGCCTTTTACATGGTGACTTAGAGGAGGAGGTTTACATGGAGCAACCACCTAGATTTGTTGCTTAGGGGGAGTTTGGTTTAGTTTTTCGATTGCACAAGCCTTTATATGGTCTTAAACAATCTCCTCGAGCTTGGTTTGAAAGATTTAGCAAGGTCATACAACAATTTGGTAGGATCCGTAGTGAGACAGATCATTTGGTGTTCTATACACATTCTTCTTCTAATCAGTGCAACTATCTCGTTGTCTATCTAAATGATATTGTTATTGCAGGTGATCACCATGAAGGCATTAGAGGCCTAAAACAGCATCTGTTTCTACACTTCCAAACTAAAGACTTGGGTCGGTTGCGATATTTCCTTGGGGTTGAAGTAGCTCAATCAAAAACAGGCGTCGCCATCTCCCAAAAGAATTATGCCCTTGACATTTTGGAAGAGATTGGGATGTTAGATTGTAAACCAGTTGATACTCCTATGGATTCGAGTTGAGAAGTTAAATTATCTCACTATAACCAGTCCAGACATATCCTTTGTTGTAAGTGTTGTTAGTGTCTTAATTCTTCTTACGATAGTCATTGGGATGTTGTGATTCGAATCTTAACGGTTCTCCCCGGAAAGGGGTTGATATATGAAATAGGGGTCATACAAATATTGTTGCTTGTACAAATGTTGATTGGGAAGGATCTCCCAATGATAGGAGATCGACTTCAGGTTATTGTGTTCTTATTAGTGATAATCTTATCTCATGGAAGAGCAAAAGCAGAATGTAGTAGCAAGATCAAGTGCAGAAGCAGAATATCGAGCTATGGCTCTTACTGTGTGTGAACTTATATGGTTGAAACAACTACTTCAAAAGTTGAAATTTTGCAAAATAGGGAAGTGGAGATAATAAATAGGGAAGTGGAGGAGGGGAGAAAGGAGAGAACAATCATTTGGAGTGAGGCTCAGAATTCTTTCTAAGAGGGCAGTATTCTCTGTTTTTCTGTTTTTACTTGTGAAAGGAGGTCTACCTCCTTTTCTTTTGAGTTTTCAGTGCTGTAACGAGGTGTTTACCTCCATTCAGTGTTTCTGTTTTTCTTATTCTAGACCTGTACCCATCTTAAACACTTGGGATGATAAGAATACCAAAGATACTTATTGTTGAGGTAGTAATAGTAGTTAATAGTATTTATTATTTATTATTTGTACGTACCTGTACTACAGTTGTACTATTGTTCTACACACACTTGTCCTACTCTTTTCCTATTAAAAATGTCAAGGACCAACTGTTCTAAAAGTTTAAGCTGTTATATCTCTAATAAGTAACATTGAGATGTACTGTGCTAAACATTGACATATGTTTCTATACAGTTAAGGTTACAAGAATAACTGTTAATTCTGAAAATGTTACAGAACCAGCAAAGTTATTCTTGAAATTTTTAGAGAACTACTTACTCTCTGCTTACTTCTCTTCTTTCTTTTCACTCGTTTGCAGATGCCAATTAGAGAAGCCTGCCATGTTGCTTTGCAAAGGGTCCATCCAAGTAAGCATAGGTTGTGGAAACATGCTGAGGCTCGACAGAATGACAAAGGAGAAAATCCAACTGCTGTTTTGCAAATCGTATGTTGGAGAACCTGCAAAATTACTAAACACTACTTTCAATTAACAATGACAACTATTGGTTGAAATTTATGTAACTTTGAAGCATGACGAGTGAATAATCTTGATGAAAAAATATGTGTATTGATCTGGATATCTTCATCACTCTAGCAATATACTTGCAGTTTTTGAGATGATAATGACTTTTCTTAATGTGTGTTTTCACTGAATTTGGATCATGTCAGGTATCATATGGCTCGGAATTGAGCAATCGTGGCCCAACATTTGACATGGATTTGTCTGATTTTATGGATGAAGAAGGCAAGCCAATCTCATATGAGAAAGCAAAGAAATACTTTGCTCAAGATCCTTCCCAAAAGTGGGCAGCATATGTTGCTGGGGCAATTTTGGTCTTAATGAATGAATTGGGTGTACGTTTTGAAGATAGTATCAGTATACTGGTACCCACTGTTCTCCTCCTAATTTATTAATACTTAATTTCAGCTAAAAAATATCCTGCTGAATGCTCAGAGAATTTCCCATGAGTGTTGATAACATAATTGCCAGTGTGTTTCACTTTCATCTCGTATCTTAAGGTGTAAAAATATACCAGGCTTGTTAGTGCTATATTATTGATGGTAGTGTATTTCAGTTTTCTTTTTTCTTTTATAATACATGAAATGAAGTTCATATACCTAATACATTAACTACTTGGGTTCAGAATCGGTTCAGAAGAACTGTTACTGCAATACAGTTGTTTTCAATCAAAATGAAATTCTGTTGCCACGGAGTTTGACATAGCGTGTTAGAAGTATGATTTGTAGTAAGTATGATCAGTAGTGATATGTTGATGATAATGTTAAACTATCCTATGTTCTTTATTTTAATTTTTTTATTATTATTTTTTGTCTTGGCTAAGTAAGTTATTCCTTCAATACATGTTTCATTTCACCCATGGTTGCCTCTTACCACTCTTTCCTCACTAACAGCTTTGAATTTCCTCATATTTCCTTTGTTGAGAGGCATATGGCTTGTAGGACTTGAAGTTAAATCTGAATATTTATCTCTGTATTAACATTGCAATATGTGGCTACAATATATATACACTTGACTACAAGATAGAACATTAATTATCTATGCTAAATCCTAGAAGTGTAAATACAATGAATACATAGATACAATGAATAGAACTCCACCGTCTGTCCACTTATTATGATTATAATCAACACTCCCCCTCAAGTTAGAGCATATATGTCTGATGCAACTAGCTTGTCACATATGTATGCTATCCTAGGACCTCGTAAGGACTTAGTCATCATGTTTGCTAGTTGATCTTTAGTACCCACAAAAGAAGTCTTAATGATGGTTGAGAGGATCTTTTCTTTGATGAAGTGACAATCAACTTCTATATGTTTAGTCCTTTCATGAAAAATTGGATTCGAAGAGAGATACAAGGCTAATTGGTTATCACAAGCAAGTTCCATAGGACCTATCTCACAAAACTTCAACTCTTGGAGCAAATATTTTAGCCACAAGAGTTCGCAAGTAGTATTAGCCATAGCACGATACTCTGCTTCTGTGCTCGATCTTGCAACAACAGTCTGTTTTTTGCTTTTCCATGAAATCAAGTTACCTCCAATAAGCACACGGTAGCCTGAAGTGGACCTTCTATCACTAGCATCACTTGCCCAATCTGCATCTGTATATCCAATGATATTAGTATGTCCCCTGTCCATATAAACAAGCCCTTTACTAGGTGATCCCTTGATGTATCTTAGGATCCGAACAACTGCATTCCAATGACTGTCACATGGTGAGTTGAGAAACTGACTCACAACACTAACAGGAAAAGCAAGGTCTGGTTGAGTCATGGTGAGATAATTTAACTTCTCAACTAATCTTCTATATCTGCCTGGGTCAGGATAGGGTTCCCCCTGATTAGGTAGAAGCTTCACATTTAGGTTGATAGGAGTATCAATAGGTTTACAATCAAGCATTCCTGTTTCTTCCAGAATATTAAGGGCATATTTCCTTTGAGAAATAGCAATACCTGTTCTTGATTGGGCTACTTCAATCCTAAGAAAGTATCGTAGTCGGCCAAGATCTTTAGTTTTAAAATGTTTAAACAGGTATTGCTTCATTTTCTTAATGCCTTCTTGATCATCGCCTATAATGACAATATCATCCACATACACCACAAGATAAATAAGTTTATTCAATGGTGAGCATTTAAAGAATACAAAATGGTCTGCCTCGCAACGAATCATGTCAAACTGCTGAATGACTTTACTAAACTTCCCAAACCAAGCGCGAGGTGACTGTTTTAAGCCATGTAAGGACTTTTGTAGCCTGCAAACAAGACCTGACTCCCCTTGAGCAATAAACCTAGGTGGTTGCTCCATATAGATCTCCTCCTCCAGATCACCATGTAAGAAGGCATTTTTAATATCTAGTTGATACAAGGGCCAGTGTCTCATGGCAGCCATAGACAAGAACAAACGAATAGACGCCGTCTTAGCAACATGAGAAAGGTATCACTGTAATCCAAACGATAGATCTGAGTGTATCCCTTTGCCACCAGCTAGGCTTTCAATCGGTCCACCTGCCCCATCGGGGCCAACTTTAACAGTAAATACCCATTAACAGCCAACTGTAGATTTTTCAGGAGGAGGTGAAACAAGGGTCCATGTATTATTAGATTCTAAAGCAGTCATCTCATTAATCATTGTCTGTCGCCATCTTAGATGGGATAGTGCTTCCTGAACATTCTTAGGAATAGTAACAGATGACAAAACAGACACAAAGGCACAATGGGAAGGAGATAATCGATGGTAACTCAGAAAATTGTAAATCGAATGAGGATTGAGAGTAGAGCGTTTACCTTTACGGAGTGCAATAGGTAGGTCAGCGGAAGTGTCAAGTGGGACTGCAGTGAGAGAAGCGATTGGAGCGGGAGTTGAATCATGAGAATCAATAGTAGGTGTGATATCGAGAACTTCAAGATTCCGGCGCGCATAGGTAATACCAAATCGACGCAACAGACAGTCATCCTGTGACTGTGGAGCTTGAGAATTAGAGACAGGTGTTGCAAAAAGAGGAATGGGTAGTACCTGAAATGGAGTAGAGTCGGATGTAGCTGATGTGACAAAAATGGGGGTATCTTCAAAGATTGTAACATCTGCAAACACATAAAAGCGATGTGTAGAGGGAGAATAACATCGATATCCCTTTTGAACTCAAGAATACCCAAGAAAGATACATTTAAAAGCCCGAACAGACAATTTAACTGCCAGGAGAGAGATCATGAACAAAACAAGTAGAACCAAGCACACGAGGGGGAACAACATAAAGAGGATCTTTAGGAAATGAAAGAGTGAGGAATTTTATTTCCCAAAACAGAAGATGGCATTCGATTTACTAGATAACAAGCTGTAAGAACAGCGTCACCCCAAAACTTCAAGGGTGCATTAGCATCTCTGAAGCATGGGTACTCCTCTCGGGGGAGGAGTAGGTGCGTATCGTCAGACGAGTGCAGGCACGGAGTGGGTACGCCTTGGGTACGCACCGGCACGTACCCAAAATTTTTTTTTTTTTTTTTTTTAGCATTTGGGTACGGCTTCTCTCACCATTGGGTACGGTGGTGCGGTGGTACGGCCACTGGGTGCGGCTCCAAAGTGGCTGGTACGGCTTGGCCCATTTTTTGCCCAAAACACAGTCGTTTTTCTTGCTGGTGGCTGGTACTTGCTTCAGTTTTTCGTTCTTCTTCCTGCCCTAACCTTTCTTGCTGGTGGCTGGTACTTGCTTCAGTTTTTCGTTCTTCTTCCTGCCCTAACCCGTTCAGCCGTTCCATTCCACATTCGTTCTGCTTTCCTTCTACCCACGCGAACCAACCTTCACCTTCAGCTTTGCAACTCCGGCAACTACAACTCCGGCAACTGCAACTCCGGCGACTGCAGCGTTCGAGCCTCTGCTTCTCAGTCCGTTCGAGTCTCTGCTTGGCACCCTCTTCTCATCCCGTTCGAGCCTCTGTTGTTCAGTCCGTTCGAGCCTCTACTTCAATCCGTTCGAGCCTCTGTTCTCAGCCCGTTCGAGCCTCTGTTGTTTAGTCCGTTCGAGCCTTTGCTTTTCAATCTGTTCGAGCCTCTGCTTCAATCCGTTCGAGCCTCTGTTCTCAGTCCATTCGAGTCTCTGCTTGGCACCCTCTTCTCAGCCCGTTCGAGCCTCTGCTTCAATCCGTTCGAGCCTCATTATTTCTGTCCTCTGTGCGCCCTCCCTCTCGTCTTTCCATCTGCTGTGCGCCCTCCCTGTCGTCTTTCAGGCCTCTGTGCGCCCTCCCTCTCTTCTTTCCGTTTGAGTCCAGATGTTTTCACAAGGTGGGTCTGGTAGTGGGTCTGGCAGTGTTCGTGGTGGTGGGTCAGGCAGTGGGTCTGCCTCTGGCAGTGGGTCTGCCTCTTTCCCTTCTCAATTTTCTGCTTCTGTGACTAGCAAGTATGCAACTGGCATTGCTGAAAATGGTTGTCCCCTTTGGGCTTATGTGACTATATTGCAAAGCAAAAAAGCTGGAGGAGGGAATGCAAGTTGGAAATGCAATTTTTGTGATGGAACTTACAAGGGATCTTATTTTAGAGTGAGGTCTCATCTATTGAGGGAAAAGGGACATGGGATTAGCATATGTAATGCTGTCCTAAATGACTATCTTCAAGAAATGAAGCAAATAGAAAGAGAGGCTATTGAGAAGAATGCAAAGCTAGTGCAAGTTCCTTTACCCTCTGGCTCTACAAGTTTGAACCCTCCTAGAGTTGATATGTCTTCTGATGGGAGCAAGAGAAGAAGAGGCACTGAGAGTGCAATAGGAAGGGCATTTAATAATGAGGCAAGAGATCATTTGTCATGTGAAATAGCTAGGCTATTCTACTCTGTTTGGTTTGCCATTCAATGTGGTTAGAAATCCCTATTTTGTTAGCTCATTCACATATCTTTGCAAATACTACCCTCTCAGGTTTTCTTCCACCTAGCTACAATGCTATAAGGACTTCAATGTTGCAAAGAGAAAAAGCTCACATATTGAGATTACTTCAACCCATCAAAGACACTTGGCCAGAAAAAGGGGTGAGTATAGTGAGTGATGGTTGGACTGATGCACAGAGAAGACCATTGATTAACTTCATGGCTGCATTGGATTCGGGACCTATGTTCTCGAAGGCGGTTGATGGCTCTGGTGAGTTTAAGGACAAACATTATATTGCTAATTTGATTTTGTCCACCATTGATGAGGTTGGGCCACAAAATGTGGTGCAAATCATTACTGATAATGCACCTGTTTGCAAGGCTGCTGGAGCAATTGTTGAATCCCTTCATCCTCATATCTTTTGGTCACCGTGTGTGGTGCACACCTTGAATCTTGCTTTGAAAAATATTTGTGCTCCTAAAAACAATCCAAATAATGAGAGTGTTTATGCTGAGTGTCATTGGATTATTGCTGTTGCTGATGATGCCTTTTTCATTAAGAATTTTATCATGAATCATTCCATGAGGCTAGCCATGTATAATCAATTTGTGCATCTGAAGCTACTTTCTATTGAACTGATTTGCCTCTGTCATTGTAATGCTTAAAAGGTTTAGAACTATTAAGCATGGTCTCCAATCTATGGTCATTAGTGAAGAATGGTCTCACTATAAAGAAGATGATGTTGAAAAGGCTGTCTCTGTGAAAGAAATAATTTTGAATGACCTTTGGTGGGATAAAGTTGATTATATTCTAAGCTTTACAAAGCCCATCTATGATATGCTTCGTTCTTGTGACACCGATAAGCCAAACCTTCATTTGATTTATGAGAAATGGGATTCTATAATTGAGCAAGTGAAGCTAGCCGTCTATTAACATGAGGAAAATGATTTGAATCAACATTCATCCTTCTATGGAGTGGTGTATGACATCCTAATTTCTAGATGGAATAAAAGTTGCACACCTCTTCATTGCTTGGCTCATTCACTTAATCCTAGGTAAATTTAATTAACTTTCAAGTTCCAAGTTCTTTTACTTTTTCTTAGATGTACTTTGGTTTTTGTATTATAGTAATCATAATTTATTTTGTATAATAGGTATTATTGTAGACAATGGCTTGAGGAAGCTCCAAAACGAGTCCCCCCACATAAGGACAATGAGATTTGTATGGGGAGAAACAAATGCCTAAAGGATTACTTTTCGGATCCTCAAGAAAGGCGAGCGGTCACTTCAGAGTTTGTTAAATTCTCAAGTGGTGAAGAAGAGCTTGGCCAATTTGATTGCTTGCAAGATAGGTGGAACTTGACACCAAAGGAATGGTGGGTCATGTATGGAGCTTCAATCCCCAAACTTCAAACCATTGCCTTGAAACTCCTTTCACAACCTTCCTCTTCCTCTTGTTGTGAAAGGAATTGGAGCACATATTCCTTTATCCACTCCATGAAAAGGAATAGGCTAAATCCCAAGAGAGCTGAAGATTTAGTTTTTGTCCACACAAATCTTCGTCTCCTCTCAAGGAAGAATAAGAACTATAATGAGGGTGAGACTAAAATGTGGGACATTGGTGGAGATGAATGGGATCCATTTGAAGGGGCTGGGATTCTTGAAGTTGCTAGTCTCTCTCTTGATGAACCAGATTTGGAGGTGTTCTTTTTTCGATGATGGACAAGGAAATGATGAAATTGAGATCTGTTGGAGTTTGATTTTTGTAATCATCTTTAGAAGTTGTCATGTTGAACAACTTAAATATTGTAATTTCTTATTGTGGATTTGTCTTGGTTGAACAACTTAAGTTCTTTTATATATTTTATGTTGAAATTTGTGTGTTTTAATTTTGTGTGTTATGTTATCATATTTTATTGTGAGATTTTAGTTTATTATACATATATATATATATATATATATATATATATATATATATATTTATATTTTTATATGCCGTACCCGTACCCTAGTTTTTTAAAAATTTTCGTACCCCGTACCCGTACCCGTGCAACGTAGATTAGCATTTATTAAGAGAGTTCTAGTTGTATCAACAAGATGACGATGTTTGTGTTCAGCCACACCATTTTGTTGTGGTGTGAGGACAACTGGATTGATGTATGATGCCATGAGAACTCATAAAGGATTTAAAAGACGCAGAAAAATATTCTTTTGCATTATCACTGTGCAAAACATGAATTGTTTTTCCAAACTGATTCTTTATTTTGGAACAAAAGGTTTGAAAAGCATCAAATAACTCAAAACAATCTTTCATTAAAAATAACCAAGTACATCTTGAAAAATCATCAATGAAAGTAACATAATACCTATATCTTGAAACAGAAGGAACACGACTGGGACCCCAAACATCAGAATGAACAAGATCAAAAGGAGACATAGTTCGACTATTGACACTACTAGGAAAAGATACTCTAACGTGTTTTCCAAGTTGACACAACTCACAGTTCAAGGTCTTCAAATGTGAAAGATAAGGGACCATCTGCTTTAACTTGTCCAAACTTGGATGACCTAGACAACGATGTAGGAGATCGGCAGACTTTGAAACAACACATATGGTGGAAGAGGAAGGTTGAAGGTAGTAGAGACCTCGTGATTCATATCCAACTCTAATCATTTGTCCTGTACTTCGATCCTGTATAAGAAAGGAATCAGAATTAAAGGTTATGGAACAATTGAAAGTGAGAGTAATTTGGTTGATTGAAATTAAATTAAAGGGACAGCCAGGTACAAACAAGACTGAATTTAAAGGTGGGGATGGAAGAGGTGAAGCTTGACCAATACCAGGGGCCTGTGCCTTAGACCCATTAGCAAGAGTAATATTGTGAGATGTTTTAGGGAATGACAATATAAAGAAAAGAGAAGGATTACCAACTAAGTGATCAGAAGCACTAGAGTCTAAAATCCAAGATCCAACAGATGCCGATTGAGAGAGACAAACTGTAGAATTACCGGTGTGAGCAACGGTGGCCGAAGAAGAAGCCTGTTGAGTGGCTTTAAACTGAAGATACTCCTTATACTCATTGGCATAAAGTTGATGATCTTTTTGGGACTCGATCTTGTGCTCAACAGCTGGTTCAAGAGACTGAGCTACATTGGCAGTTTTATTCGGGAATCCATGTAAGGAATAGCACCAATCTTGAGAGTGTCCATCTCGCTTACAGTAAGAACAATGTAGATTACCTCTACCACCTCTACCACGACCACCACTTCTACGACCATGACTTTGGCCTCCTCGGTCAGTTGAGTTTGAGACAAAAACCAAAGACTCGGATGCTGTTTGAGAATTAACTTCAACGGAAGCTGTCGAAGAAGGAACTTGAAGCAAACGATCAATTAGTTCCTCCACCGTAAGAATATTAGGATTTGTCAGAGTCTGATTCCGAACAGATTCAAAGTCTTTGTGGAGGCCATGAAGAACAAATACCATAAGCATGTTATCAAGCTCACCCGACATCTTTTGTGCATCATCATTAACCAGCATCAATTTAATCTCCTCACAAATGGATTGTGCTTTATTCAGTTAGAAGGGCAAGTCAAGATCAGTCATCTGCATTGTCGCCAATCTATGAATCGTCTCATATAGCCGTTGTATATCATTAGCATAAACAGTTTGAGCCTTCTTCCAAATTTCGCAACATGTCTTGTAAGGACGGAAATGCACCATTAATCTTGGTTCAATAGATTTCCACAACAACGATACAAGCTGAATCTTCCCATTGCCACTCATCCTTCTCAAATTCAGCAATGTCAGTAGCTTTCTTAGTGAGATGGTCAGACAATCCTTGACCCAGAAACCATACCTCTACAACATTATGTGGCATCCCGGGGCCGACGAGGGCAGGGAGTGGACGCCGGTGCTAAGAGAAAGCATCAATGAGCGGCTCCTGGCAGGCTTCTAGGCGAAGGGTCCCATGAATGAACTGAATATGCACCGGAATGAGAGGGATTCAGAGACTGTGCAGATGTGGGACTGCATAGTTGAGGATGGCTTAAATGAATTGATTAGGCGTAGCCATATCAACAAGTTGCAACTTCTTTTCGGGAGCCTAGAACATAAGAACTCTATGGTTAAGCATGCTTGACCTGGAGCAATTGTGGGATGGGTGACCTCTTGGGAAGTTTCCTAGGATGCGTGTGAGTGAGGATAAAGCACGCTGAAAAGACCCGTGTTGGTTTGTGGAGACACTCGTCAATCCTGCAAGCAGTCCCGAACGTTACACATTACGCCAATTTAAATTATTCTTACCATTCAACTTCTCGGTAGTAATGATGGGGGACCCGGAAAACGCGAAAGAAATCAGACTCTTCTTCTCTGGATTGAAGCCTCCCTTAGTAGATTCAGCCATGGAAGAAGTTCAGAAGAAAAGGCAAAATGTTCCCAGAAACAAAAACTCAAGCACACAGGATTCAAAGAGGGGTAGCACAACGACAGACCTAGAAAACAAATAGGGACAAAACAGAACTAGGAGGAGACAGCGAACACAGTGGTGGAAGCGGCGACGTCAACGGCGGCCGGGAAGGTGGCGCGTGGATCACACGCGCTGGAGAATGAAGCTGCTGAAGACGGTGCGTGAGAGCGCGTGACGCCGGCGCTTGGATGGACGGCCGATCGGCTGCATCTGAGGTGAACTCTGGTGTCACTTTGGGCACTGAACAACTACAGATAATGGGTCAGTGTTGACAGCAACTGAAACCCAAAAACAAGTTAACAGGAACAAACCAGAAATGTCTGGGACCAACTTGAAGTTAAATCTGAATATTTCTCTATGTATTAACAATGCAATATGAGACTACAACATATATATATATATATATATACACACACACTTGACTACAAGATAGAACATTAATTATCTATGCTAAGTCCTAGAAGTGTAAATACAATAAATACATAGATACAATGAATAGAACTCCACCGTCCACTTATTATGATTATAATCAACAGTAGGTTTCCACTATACCACTTTCATTGCTATATTTGTCTTTCTGTGAAAAAAATTATAGAATTATTTTTGTATTAGAATATCAGGATAATATTTTTCTGAGGTATATTCAGAAGAACTATTTCCATAGGCTATTGATGGAGGGATCATGTTTCTTTTTTAGTGCCATTTGAAACATTTATCCAGGCCTATAATTGTGCTACTTACTCTATCTCCATCTCTTTTGCTAAGATCTAGATATTGTAATCAAATATGTATAGGTTTCATCTGCAGTACCAGAAGGGAAAGGCGTATCATCTTCTGCATCTGTGGAGGTCGCTAGTATGTCTGCTATTGCAGCTGCTCATGGTAATCATGCTTTGTTTTAATGTTCAGTTTATGACAACTAAAATTTAAATTCTTCCTTTATTTTTGGAAACTTTATTGACTTATTGTTTCTTCTCATGGAGTAAAAATCAATGTTCAGCTAGACCAAGTTGTTTAACAAAGGAGATCTCTTTGAAAAACTATTCTCTCTATTTTATCTAAAAAAAAAAAAGAAGAAAAGAAAAATAAAAACTGTTCTCCCTATTTTTCTGATCTTAATAGGTCCAATTTTTGTCCAAGAAAATATTGATTACGTTAATTTTTGTCTTTGTAACTCAGGATTAAATATCAGCCCAAGAGATCTGGCCTTGCTCTGCCAGAAGGTTGGACTTTATGCTGTATTCCGATCAATATTAATTCCCTATGATGTTTATTTTATCTCTACTATGCATTGTCCTCTTAATCTAACTTCACTCATTCTCTTACAATTTTCATTAGGTGGAAAATCACATTGTAGGAGCTCCATGTGGTGTCATGGACCAGATGGCTTCAGCATGTGGTGAAGCCAACAAACTTCTTGCTATGATTTGCCAGGTGTGCACCATTACAAGCTACAAAAAGTAATGCTTTCTTATTCTGTAAATCCAATATCATCGTACTGCTTGTTATCAATGCAGCCTGCAGAGATTGTTGGTCTTGTAGAAATTCCCAACCATATCCGGTTGTGGGGAATTGATTCTGGAATAAAACACAGGTTGGTGGCCTATCATTATCTGCAAATTTTCCTGCATATACCCCTTTCTGCTTTATGGCCTTCAGTTTGGGTTTTCCTGTAATTAATTAATCCACATTCAAGAAATTAGGAGGCAGCAATCAAAATTAGGCTTTAACAGGCTTTGGTCTGACCATGAGTTTTATGAGTGTACAGAGGATGGTAATTTCAAGGTCTCTTGACTATAATTGGCTGGTGCTAATAAGGCTAGAATTTGCTGGTTTTTCAGGATACTTTGAGTAAGAATGATGTGATGGGATTTTAAGCCACTACGAATGGGTTAGTGGTGAGGGGTTTTGGTAGTTTGCTGCAGCCTTAAGTTCAAAACTCTGCTGCCATTGTACCCCGAAAAGAAAAAGATAAGATGGGATTTTGAAGAAAAAAGTAGCATAAGTTTCTGGTATCCTAGATAAGTGTGTTAAGGGTTAAAACTGACAGAAACGGAAGAAAAAAGAAACATGGGGTTCTGTTGGCATCATAGCTTAGAAATAATGCAAATGAACTATTTAAAAAGGTAGCTGCTGAACCCTTCCAAACTTGTTCTCTATTGATTTAATAAATTAATATAATTTAGAATATCTACAATTTTAGACCTAGATCTTTTAATTTGAAAGCTACTAAATTTAAAATTAAAGCCTGTTAAGAGATATAATAAAGTCATTCATGAACCTTCACCTAACAATTTAAGCTTTTAGGAGAGTTGGTTCTTGACATGGTATTAGAACCTATTTGACCAAGTGGTTTGGTCAGGAGTTTGATCCGTACAGCGCCCATTTTTTTGAAATAAAAGTTGAATTGTAAAGATGGGTATGTGTATTGTTGAAAGAGAGAAAAGAGACATGAAGAAATTTGTGTGTCTGAATTACACAACGGATGTTGAATTATAGAGTTATTGTAATAAATACAAATATTACAAAAGATCCTAATTATTGTAATTACATGATTTGGTTATGATTTAGTTAGCCTATATAATGAATCTAGACATTATTTCAACACACCCCCTCAAGCTGGAGCATATAGGTCATATGCACCAAGCTTGTTACAAATATAACTTATTCAAGGATCTTTCAAAGACTTAGTGAAAACATCCGCCAATTGATCATTTGAATTGACGAAGCTAGTGGTAATATCTCCAGATAGGATCTTTTCTCTAATAAAATGACAGTCTATCTCAATATGTTTGGTCCTCTCATGAAATTCTAGATTAGAGGCGATATCCAATGCAGCTTGATTGTCACAATGAGTGTCATTTGCATAATCTCCTCAAATCAAAGCTCTTTAAGTAGTTGTTTTAACCAAATGAGTTCACAAGTAGCTAAGGCCATGACTTGATATTCTACTTCGGCACTTGATCTTGCGACCACATTTTGTTTCTTACTCTTCCAAGATATCAGATTACCCCCAGTGAATACATAATTCCCAGAAGTGGATCTTCTATCAAGAGGAAAACCTGCCCAACAACATCTGAGTATCCAACAATCTGAGTGTGACCTTTATCTTCATAAGGCCTCTTCTAGGAGCTCCTTTAATATACTTTAGGATGCGAATCACTGCATCCCAATGTGCATCACAAGGTGAATTTAGAAACTGACTTACCACACTAACTGTAAAGGA
This sequence comes from Ormosia emarginata, assembly GCA_029884605.1. Classification (NCBI taxonomy): domain Eukaryota; kingdom Viridiplantae; phylum Streptophyta; class Magnoliopsida; order Fabales; family Fabaceae; genus Ormosia; species Ormosia emarginata. Next base: position 11,533,770 of record JAQQTP010000074.1, read on the forward strand.
GATGTCAGGACGGGTAACAGTGAGGTAGTTCAGTTTTCCAACTAATCTTTTGTATCTTCTTGGATCCGAGAGTGGCTCCCCCTGATTTGGTAGAAGTTTAGTTTAGCATATGGATCCGTAAGAGTGTCAACAGGATTTGCATTCAACAGACTTGTTTCCTCAAGAATGTCCATGGCATACTTCCTCTATGAAATTACTATACCATCATTGGATTGTGCTACCTCTATTCCCAAGAAGTATCGAAGTTTGCCAAGGTCTTTGGTCTGAAAGTGATGACCAAGATATTGTTTTACCTTAATTATGCCATGGTGATCACTGCCAGTGATAACAATGTCATCGACATACACAATCAAATCGATACACCCTTGAGCTGAATGACGATAGAAGACAGAGTGGTCAACCTCACTTCGTGTCATACCGAACTGTTGAACTACAGTACTAAATCGGTCAAACCAAGCCCTAGGAGACTGTTTAAGGTCATACAGAGATTTGTGATGACGACAAACTAGTTCAGAAGACTCCCCCTAAGCAACAAACCTTGGTGGTTTCTCCATGTAAACATCTTCGAGATCACCATGGAGAAAAGCATTCTTGATGTCCAGTTGATAAAGGGGCCAGTGGCAAATAGTAACCATAGATAGAAAAAGTTGAACCGAAGTCATCTTTGGCCATGGGTGAGAAAGTGTTCCCAAAATCCAAGCCAAAAATCTGGGTATACCCTTTTGCCACCAAACGAGCCTTGAGGCGATCAATCTTGCCATCAGGGCCAACCTTGACAGTATAAATCCACCGACAACCTACAACAGACTTCTCGGGAGGAATAGGAACAAGTTCCCAAGTACCATTGCTCTAAAGGGCACACATGTCATCAATCATAGCTTGTCTCCACCCAGGATAAGATAAAGCATCACCTGGAGAGTTAGGAATAGACACAAAAGACAAGGAAGGAAGACAAGCATAATGTAAAGAAGATAAGCAATGATAAGTCAAAGTAACATAGTGAGAAGAAGGGTTACGAGTAGACCATATACCTTTTCGGAGAGCAATGGGGAGTTCAGGCTCAGGAGGCAATGCTAGAGCTGGTAAAGGAATTGGTGTTGGAGGAGAGTGCATATTGACCTCTGCAACTTCTGGTGGAGGTAGGGGTGGTGGAGGTGGCTGTGACCGACAATGATAGACTTGGAAGGGGCGAATAGTAGTGGTGGGTGTCTCGATATAGGGGGTCGGAGGTGTATCTAACTCAATAGTGATAAGAGGAAAAGGAACAAGTAAGACCTCAGAGATAGGCTCAAGAGTCGAGGAAGGAGACTGGAAGAAGGGAACAGGCTCAAAGAAGGTAACATCAGCCGAGACGAGGTAACGTCGAAGATCAAGGAAAAAACAACGATAACTTTTTTGGGACTGAGTGTAACCAAGAAAAACAGAATAGTTCGGGCGGAAAGTTTATCAAGACCAGGAGTGAGATTATGATCAAAACAAGTAGACTCAAATATACGAGGTGATAGGGAATGCAGAGGTTGATGGGGATATAAAATAGAGTAAGGAACTTGGTGATCAAGCACAGAGGAGGGCATGCGGTTAATCAGATAACAGGCAGTAAGAACTACATCGCCCCAGAAGCGGAACGGAACATTACCACGAAGTAAAGGGGTCCGAGTTGTTTCAACAATATGTCTGTTTTTACATTCAACGACCCCATTTTGTTGAGGGATATGGACACAAGAGGTTTGGTGAAGAATGTCATGAGAAGCCATAAAGGATTGAAATGGTTGAGATAAATACTCGTGGGCATTATCACTACGCAAACTACGTATAGGAACACCAAATTGAGTTTTAATTTCATGATAAAAGTTATGAAATATTGAAAACAACTCAAACCGATTTTGCATAAAAAATAACCAAGTGCAGGGAGATAATCATCAATGAAAATGACAAAATATTTGGACCCTAGAGTAGAAACAGTATGATTAGGACCCCAAACATCATAATGTACTAAAGCAAAAGGAAATGACGCTCGACTGCTGACTTTACCGAGAAACTGACTATGATTGTGTTTTCGTAGTTGACATGACTCACAAGGGAGACTCGGCAACTTAGAGAGGTTGGACACCAAATTTTTGTAGTTTGAGAAGGCTAGGATGACTCAACTGTGCATGGATGGTGAAAGGGGAATCCTTGACAGCACAATCACGAGAGGGGTTGGAGAGTTGGTAGAGGTCATGGGACTCACATCCAGTGCCAAGTATCCGACCCGAACTGTATTAAGTAAAGATAATCATACAATCAAGAGACCGAGTCAAACGACTAATGGAAAGGAAATCAAGTGCGTGTTTGGAATAGCTATGAAAACTTAATTATTTCAATAATCGATTATTGTATAAAAGCTTTTTGTTATAATCGATTATAATAGAATCAAGATATGTATGATAGGGTACCGAGAGAAGTCTTGTGGAAGGCTTTGGAGAAGAAAAGAGTTCGTATTGCCTATTTTCGAGCAATCCAAGATATGTATGATGAGGTTAAAACTAGTGTGAGAACACCGAGTGGGGTCACAGAAGAGTTCCCTCTAACTATAGGACTGCACCAAGGGTCAGCTTTGAGTCCTTATCTTTTTACCTTGGTCTTGGATGTCTTGATGCGCATATCCAAGAGCCAAGTGCCACAATGCATGTTTTTTGCAGATGATATAGTCTTAGTTGGAGAGTCGAGAGAGGAAATAAACGGGAAGCTAGAGTTATGGAGACGGGCTTTGGAAGAACATGGCTTTCGTCTAAGCAGGAGTAAGACGGAGTATATGGAATGTAAGTTCAGTAAGAAACATGCTAATGCTAGCTTAGCGGTAAAAATTAGAGATCATACCATACCACAAGTTACACAGTTTAAGTATCTTGGATCCATCATACAAAATGATGGAGAGATAGAAGGAGATGTAAACCATAGGATTCAAGCTGGATGGATGAAATGGAGGTGTGCTTCAGGAGTTATTTGTGATAGGAAAGTGCTCTCTCAAGCTTAAGGGTAAATTTTACCGCACGGCACTATAAGGCCCGCAATGTTGTACAGATGAATGTTGGGCGGTAAAAAGCCAACAAAAGCACAAGATCGGTGTCGCGGAGATGAGGATGTTGCGTTGGATGTGTGGCCATACTAGACAAGATAGGATTAGGAATGAATGCATTAGAGAGAAAGTAGGGGTAGAAGACCTATTGTGGAAAAGATGGGAGAATCTCGCCTTAGGTGGTTTGGACATGTAAGGAGAAGACCCTTAGAAGCCCACTGTAAGAAGAGTAGATCGGATGGAGAATAACCCAATAGTAGAGGTAGAGGAAGACCAAGAAAGACTATAGGTGAAACGGTTAAAAAGATCTAGATTTGAATGGCTTTTCTGAAGACTTGGTTCATGATAGGACACAATGGCGTCGTCTAGTCCATGTAGCCGACCCCACCTAGTGGGAAAAGGCTTGGTTGTTGTTGTTGTTGTTGTTGTTGATTATAATAGAATCAGTTTTATGTTTGGATATGTTAGCTGAAAAACGATTTTAAGCTAATCTGTTTCATTTAGAAAATATAAAAAAGAATCACTTTTATGCATTAAATTATTAAAATAGGTATAAAATGATTTAAAAAGTTAGTTGATTGAAGACAAAATGGTATTTACATCTCAAAGCGTAAAGAATGATCTAAAATCTAGAATCATAAGCTAAAATTTCAGCATTATGAAAAAAAAAAACTTTTATAATGCATTGAATTTTATGTAAAAGATGAAACTGATTTTACCAAACATGTGAGAATACTGTTACAACAGCTTTTTCTCCCAAAAAAAGCTGTTTGGTTAGGAAATAATCTCAACCAAACATGCTCTAAAAGGAGACCCAGGAACATAAAGGTCAGAGTCTACTGAAAGGGAAGGGAGGGGATGGATAGTGTCAATCCCTTGCGATTGGGACTTGGAACCATTTGCTAAAGTGACAGTAGGCAAATAACCATTGTGAGAAAGGTTGGAGAAAAGAGTCTTATTACTAGAAATGTGGTCAGTAGCACCAGAATCAAGAACCCAAGTACCAATGGATGGGGAACAAGAAAGATAAGCAAATGAAGTACTAATATGTGTAACAGAGGCAGTGAAACTAGAGGTCTGATGTTGCTCAAACCACTTTAGAAAGTTGGCATAGGCATTTGTTGGAGCAAAGGAACTAGAAGACTTACATTGTGCAAACCACTGTCAAAAATCTGCATGCTCAGCCCGAGATGGTCTTGGCTGGGCCGATGAGTCTACGGTGTTCGTCGAAGTAGTGGGAGCCATAGATTAGAACACAAAGTGCCAAAAAACACAACCAAACACTTGAAGAAGAAGGGATTATTACTGAATTGTGTATCTAATCAGACCACACAAGATCTCTATATATAGATGTTAATGTTAATTACAATTAATCACAGTGATACAATCCTGATATCCTAATTGATATATACATGATATACTGCCATCTTTAAAATATTCTAAACTAAGGAGATAATGAGGTCTAAGAAAATGCCAAATGAATAGAGGAGAAACACTTTAATCCCTATTTATAAGAACGAGATATACAAATCTGTGCAAATTACAGAAGGATTAAGCTCATGAGTCATACCATGAAGTTATGGGAAAGAGTAATTGAACGGAGATTAAGACAAGAGACTCATTTCAGATAATCAATTTGGTTTTATGCCTGAGAGGTTAACCATGGAAGCAATCTATCTTTTACGAAGATTGATAAAGAGGTATCAGAGGAAGCAAAAATACCTACACATGGTTTTCATTGATCTGGAAAAAGCCTATGATAGGGTACCGAGAGAGGTCTTGTGGAAGGCTCTGGAGAAGAAAGGAGTTCATATCACTTATATTTGATTAATCCAAGATATGTATGATGGGGCTAAAACTAGTGTGAGAACACAGGGTGGAGTCATAGAAGATTTCTCTATAACTATAGGACTACACCAAGGGTCAACTTTGAGTACATATCTCTTTACCTTGGTCTTGGATGTGCTAACTGCACATATCCAAGAGCCGGTGTGACAATGCATACTTTTTGCAGATGATATAGTCTCAGTTGGAGAGTCGAGAGAGGAAACAAATGAGAAGTTAGAGCTATGGAGACGAGCTTTAGAAGAACATGGCTTCCGTCTAAGCAGGAGTAAGACGGAGTATATGGAATGTAAGTTTAGTAAGAAGCGTGCTAATATTAGCTTAGCGGTGAAAATTGGAGACCATACCATACCATAAGTCACATAGTTTAGGTATCTTGAATCTATCATACAAAATGACGGAGAGATAGAGGGAGATGTAAACCATAGGATTCAAGCTAGATGGATGAAATGGAGGAGTGCTTAAGGAGTTATTCATAATAGAAAAGTGTCTCTCAAGCTTAAGGGTAAATTTTACCGCATAACTATAAGGTCAGATGTTGTATGGTACTGAATGTTAGGCAGTAAAAAGTCAGCAAGAGTATAAGATCAGTGTCATTGAGATGAGGATGTTGTGCTTGATGTGTGGCCATACAAGACAAGATAGGATTCAGAATGAATGCATTAGAGAGAAAGTAGGGGTAGCACCTATTGTGGAAAATACCCTTAGAAGCCTCTATAAGAAGAGTATATCAGGTGGAGGATAGCCCAATAGCTAGAGGTAGAGAGAGACCAAGAAAGACTGTAGGTGAAACAATTAAGAAAGTTTTAAATTTGAATGGCATTTCTGAAGACTTGGTTTATGATAAGGCACAATAGTGTCGTTTAATCCATGTAGCCAACCCTACCTAATGGGAAAAGGCTTGGTTGTTGTTGTTGTATTTGCCACACAAAGCTACTCCGAGTAACCCAAATCAAGTTTACAACAAATGAGGGAATTATCCGTCCTTATACAGAGTTGTGAGTAGAGAGGGAATTATCCGTCCTTATACAGAGTTGTGAGTAGAGAGAGAATTATCCATCCTCAACTACTTTGATAGGGAGGGTATCATCCTTCCTCATACTATCTCTAATCCAGGAATAACTCAAGTAGAGAGGGAATTATCCGTCTTCAACTATATTTCATCTAGGGAGAGCTCAGGTAAAGAGGGAGGGAATTATCCGTCCTCAGCCACCATTTCCAAGTCTCCCCCTAAGACTATGGATATCCTAGATAATGGGTTACTCATGAAAATCAATCATCAATCTTATCTTGCATGTAATAAGACATATCATCATATCATCTCATCTCATCTCATCTCATAGTATCATGCATGAATATCAAATCAATCATGCACTAGAATGTTCATCTCATAATCTCACATCATGGCACAGAGCCTCAAATAATTTTCATCAAACATGCATCATAACAATCAATCATGTTATCTCACATCATAAGGTAAAGCATGTCATAGCCAATCATTCATAAACTCAAGTGTTCTTGAAGTTCCTTGCTCATTCAACAAACTTGGATTCATGTTTTTAAGCAAGATAATCAATTAGCATCATGTGCTAATTGGTTATCACTAGCTTAAAAGCCAGATTTTGTATGATGTTAATTGGTTATCACTGGCTAAAAAGCTAGATTTTGTGTTCCATAATCGGTTACCACCACTGGGTACCCATTATGGACTTCCCACAACTAAAATTCTAAGTCCCATAATTGATTACCCCATTTTGGGTAATCGGTTATTGGAGTCTAAAGCTCTCTGCGGGGTAATCGGTTATTGGAGTCTAAAGCTCTCTGCCACGAAGGAATAACCGGTTAGGCATCAGTTCTAACCGGTTATGGCCTAACGTGATTCTCTGTCTTACCTCAATAACTGGTTAGGCATGGCCATAACCGATTATTGAGGGTTGGGAAGTAACATTTCCCTACTGATAATCGATTATGGCTTTTCCATAATCGGTTATCTGGAAATTTTCTGGCTTAAAAACAGAGAATCAAAGGGAGGATACCCCAAACCATCCCATAGTTCATAAAAACAAGAAGGAACTTCACCAACACAGCATCATATCCATCATTAAACAACATAGCAAGCATGGGTGAATCTCAACTCAGAAGTGTACAAGTTTCACAAACTCAAATCATCATTGTTTCAAGAGCAAGAAGTAAACTTAGTTTCATACTCACATCATTTGAAAATCATGTTTCAAAAATCATCATTCAATCAAGTTTTCTTTGAAAACTCTAAGAAGACCAAACAAGTTAGGAAGAGTTTTAAGGAAAATCCCTACCTCAACTTGTCACTTTCTTCTTCCCTTTTCCCTTTCTCCTTTCTTGGTTGCTTCCTCCCTCCCTCTTCTTCCTTTGTTTCTTTCTTGTTTCTCTTGTTCCCCTTTCTCTCTTCTGTTGGGCGTAAGATTGAGAGAATGGAGAGTGAGAGTGAAACGTGAGAGAATGAGAAATGAGATGATGGAAACGTGAAAGAGTGGAGAGAGTGGAGGAAAAAGCAACAAAATATCAACATGTTAGGTGAGTTTCATTAGAATGAAACAGTAACATATGTGGGAAAAGTTTCCAAAAATGAAATCTAACTGGTAACCTTTTATCTACTAGGAACACTTAAATCTTTCAGAAATGAATTTTCTAACCTTCATAGGTATCGTAGAAAATTCTAGGATTTCATTTTATTCTCTGTATTACCATTTCCCCATTTTCATTATACTGCGTTATCAGTCTCTACACTTCATTATTCTTTTCCTAGGTTAAATTAATCATATGGAACTGAAGTAAGAATCTTTCAAATATCCATTCTAGTTTGTTTATAGCTTTAGAAATAAATCTTCCTTATTTAATTCTATTTTCTCAGCTTATTCAAGCAAAATCCAAGCTTATTGGAGCTTTTTCTCACATTCAGTCTTATAGATTTATGCTCAAACTAATCCAAATAATTTCCAGAATTAACTAGTGATCTTTATCATCATTATTGAGCTTTTATAACCTTGATTAAGTCCATGAGGTTGGAGAGAATGTTACACAGTGCCCATCGCTCGATATTCAGCCTCTGCACTTGACTTGGTGACTACAGTTTGCTTTTTACTTTTCCAAGACATCATATTTCCCCCAAAAAGAATGCAGTACCCTGAAGTAGAGCGTCTATTTGAGGGAGAGCCTGCCTAATCAGCATCTGTATAACCACAAATTTTCATATGCCCCTTATCTTCATATAGTAAGCCTCTTCCTGGTGCTCCTTTAATGTATCGGAGTATTCGAACAACAGCATCCTAGTGAGAGTCACATGGAGAATCAAGGAATAGACTTATCACGCTCACAGCAAAAGAGATATCTGGTCTTGTTATTATGAGATAATTCAATTTTCCAACCAATCTCCGGTAACGTCCAGGATCTGCTAGTGGCTCCTCCTGTCCTGGTAGAAGCTTGACATTAGGATACATGGGTGTATCAATGGGTTTGCACCCTAACATATCAGTTTCTTCCAAGATATCCAAGGCATATTTCCTCTGGGAGATAGAAATGCCATGTCTAGATTGTGTCACCTCGATACCTAGGAAATAACGGAGCTTACCAAGGTCTTTGGTATGAAAATGAGTGAATAAATGTTGCTTTAATTGTTCAATGCCAACTTGGTCGTTTACAGTAATGACAATGTCATCCACATAAACCACAAGGTAGATGCATTGATTGGGAGATTGATGCCGATAGAAAACATAATGATCGGCTTCACTGCGAATCTTGTCGAAGGCCTGAACAACTGCACTGAATCGGCCAAACCAAGCTTGAGGAGACTGTTTTAGGCCATACAAGGACTTGCGAAGTTTGCACACCAATCTAGACTCCCCCTGAGCAACAAAGCCAAGAGGTTGCTCCACATAAACCTCCTATAAATCGCCATGAAAGAAGGCATTCTTTATGTCTAGCTGGTAGAGGGGCCAATGGCAAACAGTAGCCATGGCGAGGAAAAGACGTACAAAGGCAATCTTAGCAACTTGAGAGAAGGTCTCGCTATAATCATGATCACAGATTTGAGTGCAGCCTTTGGCAACTAAACGAGCCTTCAATCGATAAATGGAGCCATCTGGACCAACTTTAACAGTAAATACCCATCTGCAGCCAACAATAGATTTACCTACTAGTTTAGGAACTAGCTCCCATGTTCTATTAGAATGTAAGGCAGACATCTCATCTATCATCGCTTGGTGTCAACCTGAATGAGACAGTGCTTCACCTATGGTTTTAGGAATAGAAACAGAAAACAGACTCGAAACAAAGGTGTAATGTTGTGAAGAAAGATGGTCATAACTAAGAAAGGCATAAAGCGGATAAGGGTTACGAGTAAAACATTTACCTTTTCGAAAAACAATAGGTGAGTTTTCTGATGCAAGAACCAAGGCAGAGGGAACAACTAGCGAAGGTGGTGAATCATTTGGAACTTCCTCTAGAATAGGGCTGGCACTTGTAAGCGGTCATGGTCGACGTTGATAAGTAACTAGTGGACGAGAAGGACCATGGGCAGGCACTGAAGCAAGAATAGGAGTAGGATTACTGCTGGAATCAATAGGAGGATTGTAGATAAGAACAGGAAGGATTGTGTTTACTTGGAAAGCATCTGCAGGTAAAGAATAAAAGGGTTGTTGGTCGAAAAAGGTGACATCGGCAAACACAACATAGCGACCTAAGTCGGGAGAGTAGCAGCAATACACTTTCTGAAGACGAGAGTATCCAAGGAAAAGACACTTGAAGGCCTTGGCAGTGGGCTTATCCTTTCCTAGAGTAACATTGTGAACAAAACAGATACAACCAAACACATGAGGAGACACAGGATAAGCAGATGTATCAAGAAATAATATAGTATACGGGACTTGGTCATTTAGAACAGAGGAAGGCATGTGGTTTATCAAATAACAAGATGTAAGAACAGCATCCCCCCAAAAACAGATTGGAACATTCATATGTAAGAGTAAAGTCCTGGTTGTTTCAATTAAATGTTGGTTTTTGCGTTCAGCCATGCCATTTTGTTGTGGAGTATGAGGACAAGTTGTTTGATGCAAGATACCCTGTTTAGCCATGAATTCTTGAAAATTAGAAGATAGATGTTCGCGTGCATTGTCACTACGTAGAATATGGATAGTTTTCCCAAACTGAGTATGAATTTCAGCACAAAACTTTTGAAATATTGAAAATAATTTAGAACGATTTTTTATTAAAAAGACCCAAGTGCAATAGGAATAATCATCAATAAAAGTTACGAAGTATTGAAATCCTAAACTAGAACTGACACGACTAGGTCCCCATATATCTGAATGAACAAGGGAGAAGGTTGAATCAACTCTTTTATTGACTCAATTAGGAAATGGTGCACGAGTGTGCTTCCCTTTTTGACAAGACTCATAATCTAAAGACTGTAAACTAAACAAGTGAGGAACCATTTTCTGGAGCTTGGAAAGACTTGGATGTCCAAGACAACTGTGAATGAGGTTAGGAGAATCTGTCATGGTACATGTCATTGGAGAACTAGGTACAAGAAGATGGTAAAGTCCTCGTGATTCACAACTGACTCCAATCGTCCTCCCCGTACCCTGATCCTGCTCAAGAATAGAGTGTTTAGTGAAGGTAGTGGAACAGTTAAGGGCGTGAACTAACTGACTAACAGATATCAAATTGAAAGGACAGTCAGGTACATAAAGAACAAATGTTAAGGGTAGAAAAGGACATGGCTGAGCTTAGCCAATACCGGTGACAACAGTTTTGGTTCCATTAGCAAGAGTAACAGGGGGTAATTAAGTGGAGTAGGTAAGAGAGGTGAGAAGATCATTATTACCACAGAGGTGATCAGAAGTACTAGAGTCAATTATCCATGGCCCAAGAGATGACTGAGATAAACAGGTAGTGGGATTACTAGTTTGTTCAACCGAAATCTGTGAAGATGCCTTAAAGCGGAGGAAGGCCTCATAATCTACAGTAAGTCACTCTGGAGGTGGATGGTGATGATTCAATTTGAGCAAAGTTGGTGGATGTTGGTTTTCCATGTTTCATCCAACAACGCTCCTTCAAATGTCCCAACTTGTTACAAAAAGAGCAATATGGTCTGCTGTTGCCACCACTACCGGAGTTATTAACTTGGGAGACAAGAGCAGCAGGCTCTAGAAGTAGATGAGTCTCTTGAAACGCCTGAGACAGCATTGCCCATTGTGAGAAATCAAAGTAAGATGACTAAAAAATAAAGGAAACACCTATAATAGGTCCAAAAATGACTGGGCAGGTCTGGAATCAACAAAATGCAGCAAAGGAAAGTAGCAAAAACGCCAAAAAATGCAGTGGCCGAGGCACCCACGATCTGAAACACCACAAAAATGGCCAAGATGAGACTCGAAAAGGCTTGAGACGTCTTCTACAGTGAATTTCGTCCAAGTTTGTTGAAGAACGACGCCGGAAAGATCTCTCATGCACTGACGCGTGGATTCTAGTACAACGGAGAGTGGCGGCTTGTGGTTAGGCGAATAGCGGTGCGATTTTCGGGATTTGGATGGTTAGGGTGGTGTGATTCTGATGTAGTGGGTTTCACACCCAGATCTATAGGTCGGATGGTCGCCGAAAAATGACGTCGCTGGAAAATCTGCCGGAAAGAGACGCGGCAGTGAGAAATTCTTCCAGAAGGAGGCTCGGCAATGAGGGCTCACCAGAATTGAGTCGCGGCGAGGAAGGGAAATTTTTCGCTGAGCAGTGGGCGCAGTGGATTAGGACAGAGACAGGTCGAAACCTACTCTGATACCAACTTGAAGAAGAAGGGATTATTGCTGAATTGTGTGTCTAATCAGACCACACATGATCTCTATATATAGATGTTAATATTAATTACAATTAATCACAGTGATACAATCTTGATATCCTAATTGATATATACATGATATACTGCTATATTTTAAATATTCTAAACTATTCTAACACAAACAGTACCTGAATGCACCGATTCAAAAGGGGGTCGCGACAAACGGTCACAAACACAAAAGGAGAGAAAGATCCAAAAAGAGGAGTGAGGGAAGGGCGAGCACGGCACTACAAACGACGGCCGGAGGTGGTGGCCCATGCGCCATCACGCGCCAGTCAATAAGCGGCGCATGGAGCTGTGCGTTAGAACTTGTGACAGAGCATAGAGGCGCATCGTCGGGCTTCTAGGCTTGGGCGTCTGAGTTCTGGCCGAATAGGGAGAGGTGATTCCAGTGGTGGGGTTGCCAATCGGAAAGGTCGCCAGTCGCTAAAAAGTTGGACGGCGGCAGCAGACAACGGCTGACGGCAGCAGACAACGGCTGACGGCAGCGGACAACAACAAAGGAGATGGATCTGTTGGAAAGAGGACACAGCAAGAGGAGAAAGGTCGACAAACTGGAGTGGAAACACAGTTTCGCCGAAAAAAAAATTTCCCCAGAGAGCAATGGGCTCACTGAACGTGCACGGTTCTAGGATTGTCTTTCTTTAGGCTCTAGATACCATGTTGAAAGAGAGAAAACAAAGAGACATATGAAGAAAATCATGTGTCTGAATTATAGAGTTATTGAAATAAATACAAAGATTACAAAAGATTCTAATTATTGTAATTACATGATTTGGTTATGATTTAGTTAGCCTATACAATTAATCTAGACACTAGTTCAACATACATTGTCCATGCTTCAAGGCCAAAGGGCTATTGTTTGAGGGGGTGTGTTAAGAGATATAATAAAGCCGTTCATGAACTTTCACCTAATAGTAATAGCTTAAGCTTTTAGGAAAGTTGATTCTTGACAAAGCCTAATAACATCAACAAAATCCAAGAGGACCCATGGGCTACAGCCCATATCCATCAAATTTAGGAATTAACCGAATATCAGAGAACTAATGAAATGCTGCATTTATTAAAACTATTAACCTTATTTTGTAGTCTGCGTCACTAGGAGATCTTGAGTTATAGTATATGGGTTTATAAGTTTTGTCTAAGTTCAGGATGACAAAGATCTTATATTTTGGGTATATCCCTCTTCTTTTCTCTCTTATTCCCTAATGTTTTCTTGGATTTTCTAAATCCATCATTTATATTTGTTCGCGGCATTCTCTCTGCCATGAAAAATGGAAGAGGACCAAAATAAAACCTTTTATCGTAGAATTTGGGAGTTCGAGGTAAAAGAAGCTTTGAAGAGGATGGAAAATAGAAAAGCGGTTGGACCAGATAATATACCTATGGAGGTGTGGAAGTGCCTAGGAGAGAAAGGTATGTTTACCCAAAAGCCTATTTAACGAGATAATGAGATCTAAGAAATGTCAAATGAATGGAAGAGAAGCACTTTAATTCCTATTTATAAGAATAAGGAAGATATACAAAACTGTGCAAATTACAGAGGGATTAAGCTCATGAGTCATACCATGAAGTTATGGGAAAGAGTAATTGAACGAAGATTAAGACAAGAGACTCATATTTCAGAGAATCAATTCGGTTTTATGTCTGGGAGGTCAACCATGGAAGCAATCTATCTTCTACGAAGATTGATGGAGAGATATAAGAGGAAACAAAAAGACCTGCACATGGTTTTCATTGATCTGGAAAAAACCTACGATAAGGTACCGAGAGAGGTCTTGTGGAAGGCTCTGGAGAAGAAAAGAGTTCGTATCGCTTATATTCGAGCAATCCAATATATGTATGATGAGGGTAAAACTTGTGTGAGACATGGGAGGGATTGAAGATTTCCCTATAACTATAGGATTGCGAGGGTCAACTTTGAGTCATATCTTTTTAGGCTTGGTCTTGGATGTGCTTGCTCGCAAGATATCCAAGAATCGGTCTTGTAACGACGCTTTTTTGCGGATGATATAGTCTTAGTTGGAGAGTCGAGAGAGGAAACAAATGGGGAAGCTAGAAGTATGGGGAGGAGCTTTGGAAGAACATGGGCTTTCGTATGAGCGGGAGTAAGACGAAAGTATATAGAATGTAAGTTCAGTAAGAAGCGTGTTAATATTAGCTTAGCAGTGAAAATTGGGGACCACACCATACCACAAGTCACACGGTTTAGGTATCTTGGATCTATCATACAAAGTGACGGAGAAATAAAGGGAGATGTAAATCATAGGATTCAAGCTGGATGGATGAAATAGAGGAGTGCTTTAGGAGTGATTTGTGATAGAAAAGACTCCTCTCGAGCAGGGTAAATTTTACCGCATGCCTATAAGACCGAGATGTTGTATGGTCTTGAATGTTGGACGGTAAAAAGCAAAGAAGAAAGCATAAGATCGATGTCGCGGAGATGAGGATGTTCTTATTTGGATGTGGTGTTAACACCCTCCTTAGGAGTATCGCGTGTCGACTCCGATTCATAATCCGAAAAAGAAGTTCGACATGAGGTTTGAGTTATAAAATGTAAGTTTTAAAATTTCTTCTTATTACGAAAACATAAACTTACTTGAAATCCATAAGTATTCTTGAAAATATATTTAAACCGATTAATATAAAATATTGACACCACTTAATATTTAACAATTTAAAGAGAAATATAAAACTAACAGACTTCTTTTTTTAACATTAAGAAACCCATGATGTGGCCCTACTTAATAAAGCGGTGACAACACTAACGAAAAAACTTAACATACTTATTTCTTTTTGTATCCTCTTGATCATCGACGTACATTCTGTTGTCAACACCTGCACGCTATCGACTTTGGAATAGTCATTCTCGATGTTGTCTCCGAACTCAAAATATCTACCTCCGGTATATGCCTAAGACAACTCATTCCTTCTACCTTGTTTAATTTTAACAATCTGATACAGAAGACAACATAACAAAGAGGTGAGATCACCTACGTCAATACCAACACAGTAGACGGAGATAACACAACAAAGATATCATACAGATACATCATACCATAATTATGATCATGTCATCAACATTAATCAACTATCATCATCAAATCATTTATCGTTCAAATATCATTCAATATTTACGATGATGTCCTCAACATGATCAAATTATCATCATCATCATCCAAGTATTTCTCAACGAACAATCATTACAAATCATAATATTCCTCAATTAATATATCACATGTAGATATAAATCTTTCAATTTCACATGACGCACGACATAGACTGCTGTTTTTCAAAAACAACTCCATGGAGGTTTTCACAATTTCGAGAAGAACGCTTCCTAACGGTTAATTGTTAAATTTAGCCAAACACAATCTCCCCGGTCGTTGAAAAGAATCGTGTTCTTGTCGGTATCGTTAATGCGTTACAGAACGGATCAGATCGCAAGTGGCATATGGTCCACCTTGGCCCACAGACAGATATCCACCTGGTCGACCGCTTGACGCCCCAAGATCCATCATAGATCTCACTATCAATTCTCATTCCCTCTTCAACTACAAGGGCCAAAATAAATTTATTATTTATCTTTATACAACGCACAAATATATCGGTCTGAGAAGCTCAACCACAAGGCCTAAATCTTTTCAATTTCATTCGTTCAATTTAATCATATGTCTCAACGCATATTTTTCCAATGCATATACGATGCACCAATGCCAATCACAGGCATATCTTTCCAATGCATATAAAATGCACCAAATGCCAATCACAGGTAAAACACGTCTTTTTCTCATACAGTGTATGGACACTGTTTTAACAGTAATCATCATATTATTATGTTTTTTTTTTTATAGTCATAAAATACTTTTGTCGTGTTTTCACAATCGCATAACATTTCTGTTACGTTTTCACAATTCCAAAACATTTTAGTTATATTTTCACAATACCGTAACACTTCTGTTATGTTTTCACAATACAAGAATATTTTCACATTACGTTTTCAAAATACCGCAACTCTTCACAGACTTTTAAACCACGTCTAATTTTTCAACGTTTTTCTCAATCGCGTAAAAATATACGTTTCTCAAATCGCATAGTATTTTTTCACTATTTCAAAATCGCATAACTTAAAAATCATTCTTTTAAGTCACGTAAATCATTTTCCATCATTCTCAAAATATTTAAAACACTTTCCAAATCACATAACGATTTTCTGTCATTTTCACAATCACGTAAAAATATTCTATCACTTTTAAATCACATAGTGATCTTTCAACAGTAGTTCAAATCACGTAAAAATATTTAAACGTAATTCAGAATCGCGTAGAAATATTCTACCGTATTTCCAATCACATAGTTTAAAAATTACGTTTTTAAGATACGTAAATAATTTTTCACCACAATTTCATTACAGAAAATATTTCTCAACCTTCAAATATTCTTTTTCAACTTTTCTCAAAATAATATAACTTTATACTTTATTTAATACTTTTTCTTACTCAAGAAAAGCTTTTTCCACGATTCTATACTAAAAAAAATCCTTTTCCAAATATAACCCATAAAATCACTTTTCATTGATATAAATCAATGTTTCAAACTTTAAAATTTCCTAACGTCTTCAAAACTCGAAAATCGTTATACGTTAGTAAATTTTCAAAACACCATTATATTTTTCATTTTTCCCAAATCATTTCCAAACACAACCTTCTTCAAAATAAATTGAAGTTGAAAACATTTTGTTTACAAAAACTTGATTTTCTCAAGTGATAAATTTCTAATTCCCTTTCCAAATTCTCGTGTGAAAATCATTTCGTTATAAAATCAAGATATCCGCAAGTCTTCAAAAACCGTGAACGCGTGTTTCATTGAAAACTGTCAAATCTTTCGAATGTAAAAACACTTCGTTTTATAAAATATCACTTTGTTCCATAAAAATTTAAAGATAACCAGCTTTTTCAAAACCGTAGGGTATTTTTGGCCATGAAACCATCAAACATTTTTCCTTCTAACTCAATTATTTATCATTTCTGTTTTCACACAAACAAAACCATTAAAATCTTTGTTTTCAAAACCGCAAGACATATGGTTATAAAATCAAACCCATTTGTTCAAATTCATTTTTACTTTCTTTGTAAATCATTTTTCACTTTCTTTGCAAATCTTTAAAATCAACGTTTCCTGTTTCATTTTTCGAAATTAAGTTTAATAAACACTTAAACTTTTTTACACAAAATAAATCAATAAAAATCCCTTCAAAACCGTGTTCTTGTTCTCTTGAAAAACAAACTCTTTGTTTATTTTCTATATTCTTCAAATCATCCATTTTAATCATTCATGAAAATATTAATTTGTGAACACCTATTTTGAGGTGTCTTTACGAAATTCACTAAGTTCTGGGACCCAAAAATCAATTCCTTGTTTTGAAAAATTTCGACATGAACCCTAATTAAGGGCATCAAAAATCGTAGCCTTCTCCCTTGGCCATGGAGCCAAAAATTGATTTCCTTTCCATCAACACATCACGTAAGATACACATACATATTTCATCATAAATACTACAAGACGCCATATACTTATCATACATATTTTAAGCATACTATCAAAGCCTAAAAAATCGTGCGAAAGATACCAAGTAGACAAATAATTAAAGACATAAACACCTACAAATAAATTACATGACCATGGATATGAATCCTCGCGTGGATTCACCATCCACCAAATATAAACCATTTCTCACCACCATACTTGGTTGGTGAGGTGGATCTCCTCTTACTTACTGCAGATCCTCAAAAGTTTCCTTTTTTCTTCTCTTTCCAAGTTCTTCACCAGACGCTTCTCAAATACAAAACAAAATACGTAGAAATTAAGTATACTAAGCTTGATTAAGAGGAACCATGGATCAAACATGGTTTAGATCATGAAAAAGAGAAAAGAAATGAAGTTTCTTTACACTTCACCATAAATACTCCATCACATGGATCTTGAAGAAAGTCCATGAAGATGAATGATTTAGAGGAAATCTTCAACATGAAAGTTGTTTAGAATATCATGTAGATTCAAGATCTATGGTTGGATGAAATTTAAAGAGATTGGATGGTGGTTTTGGTGTTTTGGCCGAATGGCCTTCTTAGGAAGAGAGAATGGAGTTTTCTTTTGTTCTTGATCTTGTAAGAGAGAATGGAAAGAATTGTTTTTAGTCTTTAATAGAAAATGAAGATAGAAATGAAAACTCTTCCCACCTAGTAGTTGCCGCGGAGTGCATGGAGAGAAAGGTAATATTGTGTGTGTAGCTTTTTGTTTTTCTTTGATGAGAATGAAAGAAAAGTTGATAGGAAAGATTAAGTGTAGAAATTGTCTTGCATTATTCATCAGTGACCATAAGGAAGTAGGAGAAAAATGAATCAATTATGGGTAGTTTGTCTCCAAAAAGAAGTGCATGACCGTATGATACATGTGCTAAGTCATCAAAAATTGACTTACTTTTATTTAGCTTCTTGTAGGTATAAAACCAATAGCCAAATGAATTAATTGCACGAATCTTGTCTCCTTCAAAATGAATGGCTGTAGAAAACAAAATGGAGGGCCACTATATTTGACTATTTTCATTGATATTTGATATAACTGAAGAAAGAAGAATTAAGTGTATTATTTTGGCCATAAAAGAGTGCATGGCCATATAGTGAAGAGAGAAAAGAATGAATTATTTGAGCAAATAATTGGTACTACATTATTTGATAGAAAAAGTGATGAAGTGATATAGCAAATACATAAAAAGATTTTGGCCCCCTTTTTCCTTGCAATGCCGTGGAGCTTCTCAAATAAAGAAGCCATTTTATTTGACTTTGTCTCACTTTGTTTTACTTGAATTAGATTCTAATATCACAAAGTGAATTGATTATTAAAGCAATTTTCTCTTCCTCCACCGTAGAAGCAATAATTCTAAGGAGTCCAAATATTTATTCAATAGCTTATTTCCTATTGGTCAGTAGAAGTGCCATTATTCTTGACCAATTTCTATTAGTTTTGGGAAAGTCTAAGCCATTAAGTTGGACCAATCTCCACCATTAATTAAATCCACATCCAATGGTCAAATGGTCTAGCCACTTTGTAAGACCAAATCTCCACCCTTGATCAATTCTAAATCCAATGGTTGTAAATGGTCATAGCCATTATATTAGACTTATCCTACATCGTTGATTAAATCGATGGTTGATATCAAAGTCTTCAATATTAGACTTGTTTCCTATTGGTCCATCAAAAATTATCATAACCACTAATTGTGGACTTAACAGTATAATTTCTATTTTTATCTGTGAAAACCCCACGAAAGATTATATTTACTGTATTTTTATCGTCCGATAATTAATACAGTACAAAACACAGTACAAGAAATTTTTTAAAACTATCTCCGGATTCAGGTTTAGTAAGATCCCCTGTCTCTGTCTCAACAGTACAAATTTTTCTATGCGTAAAAAAATTTTCACGTTTTGGGACTCATCCCGGGCCCACATAAGACCACTGGGACCCACACAAACAGTCCAAAACGGTCCGAGTATCATAAAAATTTCATAATCACCCATAAAATCACAAAAATTAGAAAACGCACAAATATCAAATCAAATTACGTAAAATAATTAAAACCTAACGGTAAAAATTAAATTACGTAAAGTTTTCCTCGACCTGAAAATTTTTATTTTCCTGACACGGAGTAAATCACTCAAAACGATCAAATACGCTGACGGAATAATCAAAATAATTTTACAAGATACTGTAAATCACTAAACAAGAATTAATTGTTAACCGTCACAAAATTGTCAACTATTTAGGAAATTTGGGGTGTTACATGTGGCCATACAAGACAAGATAGGATTAGGAATGAATACATTAGAGAAAAAGCAGGGGTATCACCTATTGTAGAAAAGATGGTAGAATCTCGCCTTAGGTAGTTTGGACATGTAAGGAGAAGACCCTTAGAAGTCCCGGTAAGAAGAGTAGATCAAGTGAAGGATAGTCCAATAGCTAGAGGTAGAGGGAGACCAGAAAAGACTATAGGTGAAACTGTTAAAAAAGATTTAGATTTGAATGACATTTTTGAAAACTTGGTTTAAGATAGGGCACAATAGCGTCATTTGATCCATGTAGCCGACCCCACCTAGTGAGAAAAGGCTTGGTTGTTGTTGTTGTTGTTGTTATTCTCTCTTCCATGAATTGCCAATATCATTTCAAAGTAAACTTTCTGCCATGTTTGTATCCATTTTAAGTCTATTTTGTGTTTGTACAATTTTTAGATCTAATATAGATCTTTATAGACTATTGTTCAACTTGTGATATTTATATTAAATAAAGTTTGTACTCCACTTGTAAATGATGTTAGGGTTCTTCCATCTTCGACCTTTTTTCATGATCTTCATAAGTCATAACTTTCATGTAGGTATATTTACTCTTCTTGAAATGCTGATTGTTACTACCCTTTAACAATAACATCCTATTCCATTCTTCCTTATTCTATCTTCATGATGTTCATGGACTATCTTAACCGTCATCTATTTCAGTGTTGGAGGTGCAGACTATGGTTCTGTTAGAATTGGCACCTTTATGGGTCTGAAGATGATTAAGTCCCGAGCTTCTGATGAATTGTCTGAGATGCGTGCTATTGGATTGAACTATGATGAAGTGGAACAAGATGATATAGAACTACTTAAACAAGAAGCCTCCTTAGATTACTTATGTAATTTGTCACCTCACAGGTAAACTCCTTTTCTTTTCTTTAATTATACAGGTATCATGAGTGGCAATGACTTTTTATGAGTAAGAAGATAAATTGGCCTTATAATCTGTTAATTGGATTATGACTTTCTACATTTTTTGACATGTTCAATTTCTTTCGCCACCTTGCGCTTTTAGGTACCACTACCCCTCCTTATATCTTGAAGTAAATATAGAATTCCTTCTTTATAAGTTTTTATTTGCAGATACGAGGCTCTTTATGCTAAGACAATTCCCAAATCCATTATTGGTGAGACATTTTTGGAGGAATACAAAAATCACAATGATCCTGTTACTATTATTGATCAGAAGCGTACTTATGGAGTGAGAGCTCCCACAGTACACCCTATCTATGAAAATTTCCGAGTCAAGGTTAGGACTTCATTCAAGAATTTAATTGGTTACGAGGAACAGATTAATTGTTCTAATTGTTGCATCGTTTTGCCCAATTATTATGTGTTGTGTTGACCATGGGCAATACACACAAATCTGTTAGTGGTTTAGTAAAACTGTGCTGTGATAATCTGCTACTTTAGAAAATTTATCTTGATATTATCTTTTCCGAGTTCATTATGTTGTCAAGCCAGTCTATAAGATTTTACAACTCAATCATGTACATATGGCACATCATTATTGTAGTTTGTAGGTCAAAGGATATTGTGCATTGAAGATGTTTGTTTAAATGCTTTGCCACACAATAGAAATTATTTAAGCCAATGACCTGCTTTGCACAAATTTCTTTTCAGACAAGGTAACTTTTACCTGTAAATATGCATCAGTTATTTTGTGTGTTTCCTATTATACATAATATTTAGCAATTCCCCACCGTGATATGGTGTGCAGACCTTCAAAGCACTTCTAACATCGGCAACTTCAACTGATCAACTTACAGCCTTAGGAGAATTGCTATATCAGGTACAAGTACAATTTCAGTTGATCAGTCTACTGGCCTAATTTTTGTATACTGCTCTTGCAAAAGTTATAATGAAACTGAAATGACACTTTTAGATGAACATTTTTTTAATGTTGGTTTCAAATTTTAGTATTTGCAACTATGATTTTAGCATGTTATGAACAATTGCCTTGTCATGACAAAGCATTCACTGGCTCTTAACCTGTTGCGCATAACAAGAAGATTAAAAAATAGTTAGATGTCTATCATATACTATTATTAAAATGCAAATTAATAGCCTGTGGAAATTACTCTGTCCTGTTGGAAATAAATAGCCTGATTTTATTAGCTCAAATCCAGTCTTAACTGACTTATTACTTGTTTGTTAGCAAGCTGTTATTTTGTTCCCTCTTGCTTCAATATAAACTTTGGTATTGGAATTGAAGAAAACCAAAATATAAAAGGGGAAAATTAGTTTTGACTTTTAACTATAATTTGCAGTGCCACTATAGCTACAGTGCTTGTGGACTTGGCTCTGATGGAACAGATAGGCTTGTACACTTAGTGCAAGAGTTGCAGCATAGTGCAGCGTCTAAATCTGAAGGTGGGACATTATGCGGAGCCAAGATCACTGGTGGGGGTTCTGGTGGAACAGTTTGTGTAATTGGTAGGAATTGTCTCAAGAGCAGTGAACAAATTTTTGAGGTAATTTTAGTTTATTATGAATTTAACATATTATAATTAAGAAATCCTTCATATCTCTTTTGGATTGTAGGTTAAAAATAAAAATTTTATTTTATCATAACCTGCTTTAGGCTAAATTTTTCTGTAGTTGTTCTTACTTCTTAATATTGACTTTATGTGTCTCTATAGGTCTAAAAGATCTCTAGTTTTTGATACAAACCAGAAGAACAAATAGAATAGAACAGTAACAAATAGTGAAACAGAAAAGGTATCTTGTAGTATTTGCTGGGAATAAGGGGAAATTACAGTGGAATGAATATTCCTCTGCCGCAGAGCTAGGCTCCTATAGAGAGCTAAAGCTCTCTATCCATAACTAACTTTCTAACCATTTTCACAGATGCCCCACTCCTACCTACACAGCCTACTATAAACCGCACCAATCAGTTACACCCCTTTTCTCAATTTCTCTCTCTGCCAGCACATTATTTTCCTGAATCCCTTTTGTTTCTCCTAGTGTAAACTTTCCACCCTTTGGGCTCGTGTGACCCCTGGTCCAACAATGGTTCATCTGGACTTGTTAACTTACCTTGGGCCCTATCAATACCGTCTCCTTCAAATGTAGCCTTGTCCCCAAGGCTGACTTGTGGGAATTGGTTTAGGATAGTAATTTCATCTTCCCAGGTAGCTTCTTCAGCAGGTCTGCCTTGCCAGTGGATCAACATTTGGTTCACCATTTCTCCCTTCTTGCTAATGGTTCTGGTTGCTAACACGGCAGCAGGTTCTATCACTTCAGAAAAATCTCCTTCCATACCCAAAGGTAGTTTTTCCTCTACCTTGAAATTGCCTATTGCCTTCTTAAGCAAGGAAACATGAAACACCGGATGCACCTTGGATGTAGCGGGCAACTTGAGTCTATAAGCTACTGCACCTAAACGCTCCAGCACTTGATAGGGACCATAATACCTTGCAGAAAGTTTGGTATTGATCCTTAAGGCCACTGAATTTTGCTTATGTGGCCGCAACTTCAGAAACACCCACTCCCCTACAGCAAAACTCTTCTCTTTTCTTTTGGCATCAGCTTGAGTTTTTATCCTCCCTTGAGCACGTTGCAAATGATACTTCAACTGCCTTAGAGCTTCATCTCAGTCCAAAAGATCTCTTTGGACAGCTTCTACCCGCATTTCACCCTGCAAATAGCGGGTAAGAACAGGAGGCTTCCTCCCATAGACTACCTCAAAGGGTGTGACCCCCGTAGTCTCATGGTAGGTGGTGTTGTACCAATACTCAGCCCAGTGCAGCCACTGCAACCAAGTCTTCGGCTGATCGGCAATAAAGCATCTTAGAAAAGTCTCCAGGCACCTATTTACTACTTCAGTTTGCCCATCGGTCTCCGGGTGATAGGCAGAACTCATTTTGAGTTGTGTACCTTGCAGCTTGAACATCTCTTTCCAAAAATTACTGACAAAGATAGGGTCCCTGTCACTAATAATAGCTTTGGGAACTCCATGTAGGCGCACAACCTCTTTGGTGAAGACTTCAGCAACTGTTCTGGCCGTGTATGGATGCTTCAAGGGAACAAAATGACCATACTTTGATAACCTGTCAACCACCACAAAGATGGCTTCAAACCCTTTTGATTTTGGTAAACCCGTGATGAAATCCATTGAGACTTCATCCCAAATCATCTCTGGAATAGGTAAAGGTTGAAGGAGTCCACCAGGAGAAGAGGCCAAATATTTCTGTCTTTGACAAGTGTCACACTCCCTCACATAGCTTTGAATTCTGCCCTTCTTACCAATCCAGTAGACATTAGCTGCAATTCTTCTATAAGTCCTGTAGAAGCCCGAATGCCCTCCTTGAGGTGTGGCATGAAATTCTTGGAGCAATGTAGGAATCCATGTGGACTGAGCTGATATCACCAATCTGCCTTCATACAACAAAACTCCATTTCTGTAAGTAAATCCTCGTCTAGCTCCTTCATCCTTTTTCAAATCTTCAATTATTTTCAATAAAACAGCATCATTATGGATCTCTTCCAACACCTGATCACTGTCTTCCCAAATTGGGTATGCTCTCAATTGGCATAATTCCCCATCAGCACCTACCCGAGAGAGTGCATCAGCTCCCCTGTTAGCCACACCCGGTTTGTATACAATGTCAAACCTGTATCCAAGTAATTTTGCTACCCAGTTCTGCTGATCCATGGTAGAAATCCTTTGCTACGGTAATTGTTTAAGGCTTTTCTGATCTGTACTTACAGTGAAATGCCTTCCTATCAAATAGGGTCTCCAATGTTGGATCGCTAGGACAACTGCCATGAGTTCTTTTTCATAGGCTGACTTTGAAAGGTTCCTTTCACCCAATGCTTTGCTGAAAAATGCTACTGGTTTACCTCCCTGCATGAGAATGGCTCCTACTCCTTGGCCAGATGCATCACACTCAATAAGAAATTCCTTGGAAAAATCAGGTAGAGCAAGGACAGGAGCTGTAGTGATCTTCTTCTTGAGTATTTCAAATGCTTCTTGTGCCTTTGGATTCCTTAGTTCAGTTAGAGGTTTTGCAATTTTCCCATAGTTCTCAATGAATTTCCTGTAATACCCAGTCAAACCCAAGAAACCTCTCACTCCCTTCACATTTTCACACTCTTGACCTTGTTAGGATCCATGGTAACCCCTTCTTTGGAGATCAAATGGCCTAGATACTCCACAGAAAATTGGGCAAAGTGACATTTCTTTTGATTAGCTACCAATACATGCTGCTGTAAGGTTTGTAAAACCTTAGTCAAATGCTCCATGTGTGAACTCCAATCCGGGCTATACACTAGTATATCATCAAAAAACACTAATACATACTTCCTTAACATTTCCCTAAAGACTTCATTCATGAGAGATTGGAAAGTAGAGGGTGCATTCATATAGAAAATAGAAAGTATGAATAAAATTTCTTGTATATTGTGTACAGGGAATGTTACAATGTATAGTCTAATGCTATTAATTGCTATCCTAAAAATAAGGGAGAAAAATCAGCCCTAATAAAACAAGAATAAAAAACATATCTATACAAATCTGATATTAATGCTAATATCTATACAAATCTGATATTAATGCTAATATATTACAACACTCCCCCTCAAGCTGGTGAGTGAATATCTATCATTCCCAGCTTGCAAGTAAGACTTTGAAATCGTTCAGTGGGAAGTCCCTTGGTGAAAACATCTGCTAATTGGTGCTCTGAAGGGACGTACTCTGTAGTTATAAGGCCATCATCTAATTTTTCCTTGATAAAATGGCGGTCAATCTCTATATGCTTTGTCCGATCATGTTGAACCGGGTTGTGAGCAATGTTGATTGCCGACTTGTTATCACACAGTAACCTCATAGGAGCTTCATACTTTATTTGGAGATCATCGAGTATGATTCTCATCCATAACAGTTCACAAATTCCTTGTGCCATAGCTCGAAATTCAGCCTCTGCACTTGACCTTGCAACTACATTCTGTTTCTTACTTCTCCAAGTCACCAAGTTTCCTCCTAAAAACATGCAGTAACCTGAGGTAGACCGCCTGTCGATAACTGACCCGGCATAATCTGCATCTGTATAGGTTTCAATGGTCAATGTTTGTTCTTTCCGAAATAGAAGTCCTCTTCCTGGGCTTGTCTTCAAATATTGGAGAATTCGATTCACAGCTAGCATATGTCTCTCATGAGGATCATGCATGAACTGGCTAACAACACTGACAGCATAGGCTATGTCTGGTCTGGTGTGGGACAAATATATCAGTTTTCCCACAAGTCTCTGATATTGTGCCTTATCCACCCTTGGGCTTTCCTCATTGTTTCCAATCCTGTGGTTTTGTTCAATAGGTGCCCCTGTGGTTTTGCAACCTAGCTTACCTGTCTCCTTAAGAAGATCCAAGACATATTTCCTTTGGGAAATAAAGATGCCTTGTTTGGAGTAGGCAACCTCTATCCCAAGGAAGTACTTCAGCTTCCCCAAGTCCTTCATTTCAAGCGTGCAGACTAGTTTTTCTTTTAGGACTTGTTTCTCAACCTCATCATCACCGGCAATGATCATGTCATCAACATAAACCAGAAGAAGTGTAAGTTTGCCTTCTTTGGAATGTTTTATGAAGAGGGTATGATCTCCCTGGCTCTGCCTATAACCTAAGGACACCATAGCATTGGTGAACCTCCCAAACCAAGCACGAGGAGATTGCTTGAGTCCATATAAGGCCTTCCTTAACTTGCACACCATATTCCCTCCACCGATGGGTCCATATCCTGGTGGGATGTCCATATATACTTCCTCTTCCAAATTCCGATGGAGAAAAGCATTTTTAACATCAAATTGGTGCAAGTCCCATCCAAAGTGTGCTGCCAAGGAGAGAATGATCCTGACTGTATTCATCTTTGCTACAAGGGCAAATGTTTCCTCATAATCAATCCCATATGTCTGAGTGTACCCTTTTGCAACCAGCCTTGCTTTATACCGATCTAGAGTACCATCAGACCGATATTTTATTGTGTAAATCCATCTACACCCAACTATCCTTTTGTCCTTCGGCTTCTCAACAATTTCCCAGGTCTCATTCTTGTTTAAAGCACTCATTTCTTCATGCATGGCTTGAACCCAATTCTTATCCATTAATGCTTCTTGTACAGAAGTGGGGACTCTAGTAGAATCAATTGCTGAAATAAAGCTTCGGTGCTGTACTGATAGGTTTTTAGTGGACACAAACTGAGATATAGGGTATTTTGCACAAGTTCTTCTGGCTTTTCTTAAGGCTATAGGCAAGTCATCCGGGTTAGGTTCACAAATATCATGTAAAGGACTATTCAAAGGTTCAGAATCAGGAAAGCTTACCTCTGGTTCGGGCGATTGAAGCTGCTGTTGGACCAGGTTGGGTTTTTTCCGATAATACACCTGCTTGTATCGATCTATAGGAACACATACTGATTCTTTAGGTGTCTCTGAAGTATCAGAAGATGATGCCACATCCTTCATCAGAGGAGGGACAGATAACTCAATAGATTCAGTCAAAAGAGGAACAAAAGATGACTCAAGGGACTCAGCTTCTTGACCATTCTCCCCCTGAAGTTGAGGACGAAGGTGAAAAGACTCGGATTCATGAAAAGTGACATCCATAGAGACATAGACACGACGACTTTGAGGATGATAACATTTGTACCCTTTTTTGTCTGGTGCATACCCTATGAAGATACATTTGATAGCCCTAGGATCCAACTTACCACGATATTGACTATGGACATGAACAAAGGCAACACAACCAAAGACACGACACATGAGGTTCTTCATGGTAGGAACGGAAGGGAAGAAGGAAGTCATGAGTTGCACAGGACTAAGACCATTCAAGACACGAGAGGCAACTGTTCATCAAGTATGCGGCAGTTAAGACGACTTCCCCCAATAAGACTTAGGGACGAGACATTTGGAATAGAAGTGCTCTTGCAATTTCTAGGAGATGACGGTTCTTCCTTTTTCGCAACCCCATTTTGTTGGGGGTATCAACACAAGTTAACTCATGTAACACACCATGTTCTTTATGGAAATTTGTGAAATGTTGATTCACATATTCCTTGCCATTATCAGATCGTAACCGTTTTATAGATATTCCAAACTGGGTTTGAATCATGCGATAGAAATTCAAGAATATTGAAAACACTTCAGATTTATCTTTCATAAGAAATATCCATGTGACTCTAGTGCAGTCATCAATAAAAGAAATAAACCATTTTGCACCAGATATATTAGAATTTGAGGAAGGGCCCCACACATCAGAATGAATAAGATCAAATGGTTTAATACTTTTATTATTACTTGGAGAAAAAGTTGTGCGATGGTGTTTCGCAAACTGACAAACATCACAAAGAAAAAACTCAACAGACTCACTTTTAAACAACTGTGGAAATAACGACCTAAGAAGACTGAAAGGAGGATGACCAAGACGTTTGTGGTGAAGCCATATCTGAGATGCAATGAATCGAACTGTCTTATGACTGGATGTGGACACCGTCTGACTGGTACTCCCATGAGTCTGATGCAGGACATATAACCCTCCCTGTTCCTTAGCAACCCCAATCGTCCTCTCCGTGGTAAGATCCTGAAACACACAATGAGAGGGAAAGAAGGTCACTGTACGTTTAAATCTCTAGTAAGCTTATGAATAGAAATAAGGTTATTTGACAAATGAGGGACATGAAGCACATTATGTAAAGGAAGGGAAGGTTGAAGCAAAATAGTACCACATCCTGAAACCGGGACATGGGATCCACTAGCAACCGTAATGTGATGCTTACCAGATAATTTAGAGTAAGTGGAAAAATATGAGGGATAAGGGGTCATATGATCAGTAGCACCAGAGTCAATAATCCAGAGATCCTCAGATACAGTACTAGAAACATTAAAGGAGACTGAACTTAAATTCTTACCAGTCATGGTTAGAGAACAAGTGCCAGAAGGCTTACTCATAGAATCCAAGAGAGTACGCAAACGATCCATCTCGGCTTTACTAAGCGCCGGAATTGCCTCCCCAGAAGGTGGCGCAGATACCTCTTCACCCTCAATAACCAAGTCAGACACAGTTTGATTAACTTGCCTTTGTTGATTGCCTTTGAAACCCCCAAAGCGTGCAAGAACCTTGTCTCTGCCATAGAGTTTAAAACAAGTGTCCTTAGTGTGACCAGACTTCTTGCAATAAGGACACCAACGCTCATCACGTTTGGCGGATGACTTCCAAGAAGATGATCCAGGCTTTTCAAATGATAACCCACCAATAGGACCTTTGCCGGTGGCCAAAGCAGAACCATCACTGGAATTACCCTTATTCAACATGACAGCTCGACGACTCTCTTCCCCCCTAACCGTGTAGAACACCTCGGAGAGAGAAGGAAGCTTGTCCTTTCCTAAAATCTGAACCCAAATAGGATCATACTCATAATTCAACCCAGAGAGAAACTTAAAGACCCGTCCACGCTCAATAAACTTGGTTAAAGTAGCAGCATCCTCAGTGCATTTCATCTTTAAATCCTGGTTTTGATCCAGCTCAATCCATAAACCATTCAGAGTACCATAATAATCAGTGACAGAAAGAGAGCCCTGCTGGGTATTAAAAATTGTGTTTTCTAATTCATAACACGCAGCAATATCTTGTTTCATAGAATATGTTTGACTCAAACTATCCCAAATTTCACGTGCAGAAGTAAAAAACATACAATTCTTACTGATATCTGGTGTCATAGAGTTCCATAGCCAAGTCATAATCAAAGAATCTTCATCATCCCAAATTCCAAACTGTGGGTCATCTGTCCTCGGAGGATCCCCGACAATATGTGACAACTTCCGACGACCCTTGAGAGTGGTGCGAATAACCTGGGCCCATTGAAGATAGTTCTTACCATTGAGGTGATAAGAAGAGTGCAAAACTGGAAGATCATTTGGATTCAGTGCTGCAACGGCAACAGGAGGCGGTGGAACGACAACCGGAGGCGGCGTAGTGATGGTGGAGGACTGGGTGTCTACTGTAGACATTCTGGTTGGACCCGAAAATAGGCAGAAAAGAACGAGGAGGAGCCGACGAGCAGAACGGTGGTGGTTGGGCGGTGAAAGGCGGTGTGGAGGGCGGCGCGTGGCTCCCACGCGTGTACAGTGCGGTGGCGCGTTGGCGCGAGTGGGGCGCGTGGGTGGGTGGTTTAGGGTGGGCTTTTCGGGGTGGCGGAAAATCGCCGACAAGCACTCCCGGCGAGGGTGGTGAGACAAAACCAACGGCGGCGGGTGGTGGGTGGTGGTTTTTAGGTCTCGGCAACAATGTGGCGGGTGGCGGGTGGCGGGTGGCGGGTGGTGGT
Source organism: Ormosia emarginata (assembly GCA_029884605.1). NCBI lineage: Eukaryota > Viridiplantae > Streptophyta > Magnoliopsida > Fabales > Fabaceae > Ormosia > Ormosia emarginata. Next base: position 11,563,745 of record JAQQTP010000074.1, read on the forward strand.
TTTAGGTCTCAGGCAAGCAATAAGGCTGCAATAGGAGACAAGAAAAAAGAAAAGGCAAGCCCTAGGAACGACCTATGCTGCTGATACCATATAGAAAATAGAAAGTATGAATAATATTTCTTGTATATTGTGTACAGGGAATGTTACAATATATAGTCTAATGCTATTAACTGCTATCCTAAAAATAAGGGAGAAAAATTAGCCCTAATAAAACAAGAATAAAAAACATATCTATACAAATCTGATATTAATGCTAATATCTATAGAAATCTGATATTAATGCTAATATATTACAACAATTCATCAACCCAAATGGCATCACTAGGTACTCATAATGCCCCTCATGGGTTCTAAAAGCTGTCTTGTGTACATCCTCCTTCCTCACTCTAACTTGGTGATATCCAGACTTCAAATCTAATTTAGAAAAATATTTTGCACCATGTAACTCATCTAGTAGCTCATCTATCACAGGAATTGGAAACTTATCTGGAATTGTTACCTTGTTAAGGGCTCGGTAGTCGACACACATTCTCCAAGTCTCATCTTTCTTTTTTACCAAGATAACTGGGCTGGAAAAAGCACTGTGGCTTGGCCTGATCACTCCTGAACTAAGCAGTTCCTTCACCTGCTTTTCAATTTCATTTTTATGGAGATGTGGGTATCTATAAGGTCTCACATTCACTGGACCTTGCCCTGCAATGAGAGTAATGGCATGCTCCTTATCTCTCTTTGGTGGAAGTCCCTTGGGTTCCTCAAAAACCCCTGCATAATGTGCTATAAGTTTCTCCAATTCATCCTGTTGTGTCAAATTTAACACTTCCTTCGCTGTTCCCTTCTCTGACCCGAGAAGACAGCATACTTCAGTGGACAAAAATAACCCTTCAACCCATCTTTTTGGCTTCCCCAAGAGACTTTGTAAAGCTGTTTGTGCCCCCTTGCTACTTCCTTCTCCTTTTAATTCCACCCATGCTCCTCCTTGTTGGAATTTCATAGTTTGTCTTCCCCAATCTACTAGCATTTCCCCAAGAGTGACTAACCAAGACATTCCCAAGACCAAGTCTATGCCTTTCAACTCAAAAAGGAACGTGTCTACCTTCAGTTTAATGCCTTCTAGTTCCACCTCCATTTCTTTGCATCTGCCTTTAGCTACCGCTTGATATCCATCTCCTAGTTTAATTTTCAGGGATCGAGTATCTTCCATTGGCCACCCCATGGTGGTTACCAAGTTCTTGGAGATGAAATTGTGTGTTGCGCCACTATCCACCAATATGAGGATAGGTACCCCTTTAACCTTGCCCCTAAGTTTGACAGTTTGAGGCCTTGAGCCTTGCTTCCCATCAAGACTTCCCAAGCTTATGACAGTGCACTCCCCATCAATATCCTCTTCCTCCTCCACTTCTAAGGCTACAATATTGCCTTCAACCTCTCCTGCCTCTGTCTCATCAAGCACCATCAGTCTCAGTTGCTTATCTGGACATTGATGGAGTGGATGAAAAGGGCCCCCACACTTGTAACAAAGTCCCTTTTGTTTCCTCTCCATCAGGCGAGAACGTGAAAGTGGTCCCAAGGAAACGAGGCTTCTTACTCTTCCCTTGATATCATCCTTCAAACCGTGGAGAAAGTACCCAAGGTACTGATCGTCAGGGAGCCTCCATACCTGCGCAATCAGTCGTTCAAAGCTCTGTATGTACTCATCCACACTACCCCTCTGTCGGAGGTTTGTCAGCTGCTCGAACACATCACCATCTCCCATTCCACCATATCGATCAAGGAGTTCTACCTTCAACTTCTCCCACGTTAACTCCACCTCATCGTCGATCAAGGAGTTAAAAAAATGAATCGTGGGTCCTTCCATACACAACTGTGCTAGGTTCACCCTCACCTCCGGCCTCGTTTCTTGCACACGAAAGTATATCTCTGCTCGCGTGATCTACCCAGCTGGGTCATCACCATCGAACATGGGGAGCTCCACTTTTTTGACCGATTGGCGAAACTCCTCTAAGGCGTCTCCCTGTAATTTCTTTAGGCCCAACGACCAGGAATCGCTTTTTGTTGGTGATCCTTTCCCTCTGTCTCCCTTCACATTCTCTCCGTGTTTGTATTTCTCACTATTCTCACTAGCTTGCTCCTCCTCCTCTTCTGCCTGGGATTTCTGGCCCAGACACTTCACTAGCATTGCCTTGAGAATCTCTTGGTTCTCCTCCGCCTTACTCTGCCTTGCATCCGCCTTGTTCTGCATTTCAGTCAGCACCGATTTGATGCTTGCGAGCTCAGCTTCCAGAGCTGCTACCTTCGCCTCCATTTTTTTCTTCAATGGCATTCACCGCCCTCGTCTCCTCTGTGCTCCGATCCAGTCACGAATCCGGCAGGTCGGACTAGTTTGACACAAGCCAGAAGAACAAATAGAATAGAACAGTAACAAATAGTGAAACAGAAAAGGTATCTTGTAGTATTTGCTGGGAATAAGGGGAAATTACAGTGGAATGAATATTCCTCTGCCGCAGAGCTGGGCTGCTTTAGAGAGCTAAAGCTCTCTATCCATAACTAACTTTCTAACCTTTTTTTCAAGATGCCCCACTCCTTCCTACACAGCCTACTATAAACCGCACCAATCTATTACACCCCTTTTCTCAATTTCTCTCTCTGCCAGCACATTATTTTCCTGAATCCCTTTTGTTTCTCCTAGTGTAAACTTTCCACCCTTTGGGCCCGTGTGACCCCTGGTCCAACAATGGTTCATCTGGACTTGTTAACTTACCTTGGGCCCTATCAATTTTCTATCTTTCTTGATCGCCCGACCTTTTTTCCTGTTGTTTTACATGTATACTTATTATACATACATAGTAATTTGGTGACAGAGTCGATCTTGATTGGCAGTAATGAGGGTGATAGAAGGGGAATGGATGGGAAGGAAATAATTACCCTTATTTGGAAGTATAAAAACTTATGCAGGAGTTAAGCATTTTCCCCCTCCTTCTCTTCAAACCCCCACTTTTTATCCCTCCTCCCCCCGGGCAATGAGGAGGAATAGTGTTGTTTTCGTGGTAAACGTTTATCATGCGTAAAACACTGTTTTGGTCCTTCGGATTTATCAACTTTCATTTTGATCCCTCACTGTTATTTTATTCCATTTTGGTCCATCACTGACATGGTTTATCATTTTGGTCCTTTACAAATGTACTTGATGTAATTTTGTCCCTCCGGAATTTTTTTGTTTTTGTTTTGGGAGGGGGGGTGTTGGGACTGCTTTTATGGTAAAAGTTTATTGATCATATAGTATTTTACTCTTTCAATTGAAGTAGTAAAAGGTGTTATGTCAAAATTTTACATTCATAACCCTTCCCCTTCCCCTTCCCCATCCTTGACTTGTTAATCATCCAAACACGGAAAGCACAATTTTTTTCCATTTAATTCTTTCCCTTTCCATTCATCTCCTCTCTAGAACTTTCAAACAAAGCCTTAGTAAATGAGGCGTCATGAAATACTAACGTCTGAACCCTTAATGCATTTTGGTTTCAGGTTCAGCAGAGGTACAAAAAAGCTACTGGTTATTTGCCATTTATTTTTGAGGGTTCATCACCAGGTGCAGGAAAGTTTGGGTACCTGAAAATACGCCGTTGAGCTGCTCCTAGAAAAAGTTGCAGCGTTGAGGATGATAGTCCAGTCATGGGATAGAATAACAGCTGATCGTGGCTTACATTTAAGTACCTTAGTAGTCCTTGCCTTTATGATCTTTCACCGGAACTTGTATAGTAAGAGTTAATGACTTTCATCAATTATTAACATTTTAACAACGCTTTCCTTTATGATTTTTTTATTGCAATTTATGGCCAGAGTTGAAATTGCTGGCCGGTTAGAATATCTAAACTATGAAGTTAGATTAATGGCCATTATCAGCCTTAGTACCATTAAAGGGAACAAGATTATGAGGAAATCAAGTTGTTGATGAGCAAAATATTGGAGATTAATGAAATGAATAAATTATGAATAAATTGTTGAGTATGCATAGCATGTGATATTCTAATTTGGAAGTTTTCTTTTCTATGGGTGTTTCCATTTGCGCACTTCTTTCTTGAGAGAACTAATTGCACTTTCTATCCTAGCAGACCAGTATTATTTTATTTTAAATCGATGTTTTAAAAATTAGTTTAATCGATAAATTGAGAAAGATGATGGTTCATGGTTTAACAAGTTAAATTGGTAGTTGAACCGGATAATATTATAGATATATTCAAAATAAATTATATGATAAAATATATAAATTTATTATATCTGCAATCAAATATTATAATAAACATGTACAAATTTTTAACAAAAATGTTATTTTCACAATATTTTACATAATTGATTTACGCCTCCTTTTTATAAGAAAAAGAAAGAAAGAGAGGAGAAAAAAGTGATTTCCTCTCTTCTTTTTTCATAAAAGAGATGTAAAACATGAGCGAAAAATATGAAATATAGGAATAATATTCTTGAATTTTTAATATGTAAGTAGAATAAAAGTGGGCAATGGGCATTTCCAATTCCATAGTTTAATTATTTGGTGAAAAATAAATAAATTTATTCATTAAGAATAGAATAATGTTTTATGTCCAATTTAAATATGGTGAATATATATTTATTATATATTTACATAAAAGAAATATCAAATTATGTATTATATGATTATAATATTTTTATAAGATATAAAATAAATTTGTAAAAAAATTAAAAATATAAAAATTAGACAAATAATAAAATTATTAAAAATAAGCGGAGGATGTCAATAAATTCACCTTTCATTTGACCCATTTTTCAATGTTCCAAAATCAGCACGACCTTTTTCTCACCACATTCTCCTTCATTTTCATTGTTTCTGACACAGTTTGAAAACCCAACCTATCAGACCACCACTATTCAAGTTCAAGCCACTGTTACTGCACTCAATATTTTATTCATATCTCTGACAACGACATTGGAAGCAGAGATGAAAGAAAAACTATAGGAAACGTCGTCCCAATAATTATCAGAAACAAAGGTGCCTTTCAAAGAGTGATGACATGACAAAACGATAGACTCAACAGAGTTATAAAGGGGACGGAGTTATAAAGGGGTGACAAGCAAGTGGCGACTGGGTTTTTTTTTTTGAACTGGTCAGTTTTCTATACTAGCAATTCTCCGGTTTCAAAGAGTTTTGCCAGTTCTGAATGGTTCTAAACGGTTCAACCATTAGAATTGTTTTAAAGCCTAACTCTAACTGAAATGAGCTCCGATCGGCAGCCAGACTGGTCCAACTAGTCCGGTCTGACCGGTTTCCAAAACCTTGTTTTAAATTAACTGGAACTTATCACCAACTTTAGAGTGGTATAAAATGTGCAAAGAATGTACTTGTTGTTAAATGAATCCTTATTCGATCACTGAATCTACTGCTATATACTTAGAGCTTCGTTTACATCATATTGATTATGGTTCTCAATCATTGTTAACCATAATTAAGCTTGATGACACCTAGTTGACAACAACCAGCAACAAACCAGCCATTACCATGGAAATAACTCAATGAGCAAGCCTGATTCTCATCAATGGATTTTGATCACTTATTACTCAACTCAAATCCTTTAGTTTGAACTCCACCTAATTCAATCTACCAAGGAGGATAATGAAGCCAGGTTATTTTTGTGGCCTACTCTTAGATGTTAAAACTAGACTGGACAATGAACTAGTGGGACTTCCAATTCAAGTTCAACTAGTTTAACCATTTAAATCGACTAGTCTCGATCAGGATGAAGTCCTTAAAATAATTTAGATTGAAATATATAAAAACATATATGAAATATGAAAAAAATGTTGAGTTTTTTCATAAAATATATTATTGGTTAATCTGTTCAACCCGATGAATTAGCTGGTTCAACCAAATTTTGACTGATCTAAAGTTGTTTGACTATCAATTTGCTTTTGAAACTAAACCATAATCGATTGTGTTCGGTTCATGGTTAAACTAATCGGACCATCCGGTCTGATCTGAACATTAGTTACAAGGACCTACCAAGTTGGAGAGACCCTTGTCCTTTATCCATTAATGCCAAATGATACATTGTTCTACTGCAACTTATCTATTGATTTTAAGTTTCGAATAAAATACTTTAAATGTAGCTTTCGGCTTGCATTTGTCATGGCACAAAAATTAATATGAGGACTTCCAAGGTTTAGTGAGTAACTTCTTCCCAAAAATTGTCCTCGAGCTTGGTATAATCCTAGTTACAGTGGGAAAGATTTTCTTTTAGCATATAACTTCCATTTTGATATTCTAACATCTCTTTTATTTTATTTGGGGGGGAGAGGAAGATTTGTATGGTGAAATAATAATATTTAGATTGTACAGGCCAATAATAAATATAATATACAACACGTATATATTATTAGAACCTTATGATAGAGAGAAAGATTGCACTTAGTTGCTTAATTCAAATGAATAATTGGAAGAAAAGCGAATAGCGCGATTCTTAATTGAACCAAATTGTGTACATACAAAGTGGCTCATCATTTTTCTTGATTAAAGAGGGATTCACAAGTCTGAATTCTTGGCTTTGTTTTTGGCATCCTCAATACTTGCATAAAACCATCGGTCATCTTGGTGAAATCATTCGATTATACTTGTTTCCATTATTTTCAATAAGGTTGCACATGGATCGTGTTTAAGGAAAATCAATGTCCAAATCGATTATCTGAAGTCAAATTAGGTGGGTTAGTTTTGACTAAAAAAATTAAGTAGCTCGAACCAAACTAATCTGATGCAAAATAAGCTAGTTCAAGTCAGGTAATTATATTATACTTATTTTTTATTTTTTTTTTTCAGAAATCAAATCCTACAAGCAACATGCATAAAAAATTTAAAAACAAAATAAAAAAAGTGAAAAATCCAGCAATCTAGCATGGATTTTCTCTGGTTAGCTAGGAAATGAAGAGTAAAACAATTAAACAATAGAGGAGTTCTAAAAAACAATGGATAGAAAAAGGGTTGCTTTTGTTTGAGCATATGGAGATGATGAGTGGGTATGTTCCATGAAGGTGGTAATGTGTAAATCGACAAGTGCATCGAATCGCAACAAGTAGTAAAGTAGTGAAAAGAGTATCGTCCCACGAGGATTATATTGTCAATTATCAATTTCGTTAAACTAACACTATTTAGGGTTCACAAAAGATGAGATTTGACAAAAGCAATAATGAAACAATTAAAGAAAAATAATTAAAATAAGCAAGGGTTGAAAACAATGATGGGAAAGTGTTAGAGTTCAGACTTTACTTGAACTCTTTAAATGCACATTCAAATATTGGTTTAACTATGTTCTATTTCAATGATTTATGGTCAATTCTCAAAATTAATTAATATTCAATCCCTTGGTATATTAATCCTCTTATACTATTTGGAATTAGCTAATTCATTAATCTAACCTTAAATAGAAAAGCATTATCAAGAACGAGGGAATTAAAGAAAAGTCCACATAACCCACAACATCTATTCCTAGCGATTGCAGAAATTATAGTGTTTATCACATGTTCTAGGTTCATGCAAATTTTTCCAAATCATACATCAACCCAAAAGATCATTCCCAAATTGTCAGATTTAGAAAAGCATTAAGAATAGAGATAAACATGTAAATCATGAAATAAAAATAAAAATTAAACCCATAAAAGAAGTTACATTATCAAAGTATCAAGATTCATCATCCTCCTAACAAAAGAGGTTTAGTTACACATGAAAAAAAAAAGAACACAAAGGGAAAAATATGACAAACTCCACTGTAGAAAGGTGGAAAGGTTGAAGAAAATTCCTAATCTTCAAGCCCAATTGCGCCCACACCACAATAGGGTTTGTGCCTCTTGACGACTGCTGCGTTCTGTCCAAGCATGTAAGTGTCTATTCAATTTGGTGAAACTTTCTTATTTATAATTAAAATAACGTGTCAGCCCACGCGTCCAGTGCTCAAGCATGGGTTTCCAGCCCTCAAGCGCTGGCCCATTAAAACAACGCTACAGTTTACGTTCTCAGCGCTCAGGTGCTGAGTGCTGGGCTTTTGAATGGATTTTTCTTCTTTTTTTGCTCTTCAAATGTCCAGTCTTTTTCCATATGCAATTACCTACAAAAAATACATAAAAACACATAATTAAAACACAATTTAAAATAATAAAAATATAATAAAACTTAAAAACAAAGCTCAATTAAAAAGATTAAAAGATAATGAAAACTCATAATTTGAACCGTAAAAATATAAATTTTTGCAGGTTCATCAGGTGGCAATGGAGGCAAGGAGCAGTGTAGAGTTGGAAGCCTAGTGATTTGTGGTGGCAACAATATGTGGTGGCAATAATATTTGGTGGTCATGGAGAACTTGATTTGGATAAAGGCAAACTAGATCTAAGCTTCACAACACAAATCAGATGCAGATTTAGTTGAAGGTAAACTAGATCTAAACTTCATAAAACGAATAGACACATATTTGAGATTTGGATGAAGGTAAACTAGATTTGGCATTGAGAGCTTGAGCACAGCGGCATTGTATTTGCATGCCACGCATTTTGCAAGGACACAAGTTGAGCACGAATCAGACATCGTGGTGGCCGGTTGGCTGTCGACATGGTTGCTACGCATGAAATGTAGGTAGTCGTGGAGCGGGGATACAACACCAATGGGGGGTAGGATTCAAATTGTTTCTAGAATGAAGCAGAAGTGAAAATCTGAAAGAAAATGTTTGTTTTAATGTAAAAGATGCAAAATGACAGGACATTATGTTCGGGTCATTGGTCGAGTTCACAGATTGCATTTCTAAACCCATCATATGAACCAATTTCTGGTCGATTCCATTAGGTTCTGCCCAAATTGACTCGATGATAAAAAAAACCATAAAATATTAAGTTAGGTTAGGACGAGTTGGTCAGATAATCGGGTCTTCATGAACCTATGTGCACCCTTAACTTTCAAGTCACATAAACAGAAAGAAAATAAGAACTTCTAGACTAAGGAGGGGATAAACAGGGATTTAATTTTTAATTTGGAACTTGAAATGAAGAAATCACAAGTGTTGGGAATATTGTTGTGGATATTAGAAACTTAGGTACTATAAAACCGAAATATGAGTGCAACAAAAACTAAACTTTAGAAATCAACAAGAACAAGGATTGAAATGAGAATACCACAAATCATGCGTAGAACTATTCTTAAGTTTTATTATTTCCCTACCTAGGGTTATGTTTGGCAAAAGTAGCCTTGACGGGTAACCCTCCAAGATTATATGTGAGTTTGACTAGGAGCTCGTTTACATGATGAATCCAGTCTTTTGAGCAGCAGACCTCCTCATTCTAATGGATGAGACACAACAAAGGTGTTGGGCTCCTCTGATATGCACAGTGCAAAACTAATATGAAGGAGAAGAAATGGTAGCAAAGGCAGTGTGTAAGAGAAGTTGAGAAGATGAATGTGTATATGGGTTCTAGTGTGAACCAATAAATAAATTAGCCTTGGCTTAGAAATTAAGCAGCTCAATGAGTAAGAACGCAAGAGAAGCAATCAATGGAGAATCCATAAATAAACTAGCTTGAAGAACGCAAGAGAAGCAATCAATGGAGAATCCATAAATAAACTAGCTTGACTTAGAAATTAAGGAACACGAAGAGTAAGTGTGCAAGAGAAACAACAAATGGTTCACAAAGATATTTTAGCTAATATTCTCAAAATGGACTGACAAAAATAAAGGAAGTGTGTCACACGTGTATGTTTATAGCTAAGCCCAAATTCATAACTTCGCCCAATACCTTGAGGATTATATGTGAGTCTGACTAGGAGCTCATTCACACAATAAATAAATTAGCCTTGGCTTAGAAATTAAGTAGCTCAATGAGTAAGAACGCAAGAGAAGCAATCAATGGAGAAACCATAAATAAACTAGCTTGGCTTAGAAATTAAGGAACACGAAGAGTAAGTGTGCAAGAGAAGCAACAAATGGTTCACAAAGATATTTTAGCTAATATTCTCAAAATGGAGTGACAAAAATAAAGAAAGTGTGTCACACGTGTATGTTTATAGCTAAGCCCAAATTCATAACTTAGCCCAATACCTTGAGGATTATATGTGAGTCTGACTAGGAGCTCATTCACACGATAAACCCAATCATTTGAGTAAAAAACCTCCTCAACGGATAAGAACATAAGAGACGATTCACAAAGATAAGGCATTGTGTTGTGCGCACATCTTTATAACTAAGTCCAAGGTATCAACTTCAAGGACACATCCTTATATAAAGACTATTCAAGAGCCAATTCTAGACAATGTGGGACTTGAATCTTAACTATACACACAAAGGATTCTAAGTTTGAAATACACCAAGACCCACGATGTCTAACAAAAAGCATATGTGAAGATTAAGCACATTGACATAAATACTTTGCTTGTATGACAAAATGAACTTTTATTCAATATATATCTACAGACAATAATCATAGCATTAATAAGGTCGTTAATCATACTAAAAAAAAAGGTGTGGGTGGGTCGGGTTTGTGCGGGTTGTGTGACATTCTCCTTAACCAGTTAGTCTTAATCATGGTTATAGAAGTTTAGTAACTCTTGTATAAGTTACCTATTATATTTGGTAACCTTTTTAAGTTAGTAGGTTATTTTGTTGTAACATTGAATGTGAGAAATAGTTGTTAATAGCTCAGAGAGTAGTATAAATTACTTAGATAAGGAAAATAAATATGGTGAATTTATTTCTTGTTCACAAATAAATAGAATGTGATGTAGTTAATTTTGGAGAATTAACTAAATTAGTTTAATATTTTTAATAACAATGAGTGAGTGTTTGGGGTTCAGATTAAATAGGTAGATATCTTTGAAAATTATGAGAATTTATAAAGATATCAAGTAAAGGATAAGGAATTTTCTAGTAACAAGTTCAGGTTCAGGTATATATCTATAAGGTTATTAACTTATTTCCCTAGGTTTAATTTAACTTGAGGAAGAGTAATAAGACTTAAGTGACGGTTTAAGGTGTATGGAATATTAGGGAATTATGAGAATAAGATTGAGATGAATCTTAGGATTTTTTGTAACACCTATGGAAGTTAGGAAACTTGGATTTGTGAGATCAAAGTATTCCTAAGAGATATAAAGTTTCTAACTAAATATCTAGCCCATCCTTATCTCTCCACCGCCCCTCACCTTTCTCATCTTTATCTTTGAATTTTATTCCCTCACTTGACTCTCTTTCACATGGTTCAACTAGCAGAAACAGAAGAGAAAAGAAATGGGAAAGAAAGAAGAGAAGAAAAGAGAATAAGGAAAGAAAGGAGGAAGAGGAGATATCAAGGAAAAAATGTAACGCCCCAATTTTTAGAAAATATTCTGAATGTACTGTTTTCTGTTTTTCATGCTTTTGTATGAATGACCGTTGTGTCCCTATTTTTCTGTTCTCGATTTCTGTATGAAAACAATTACGATAATACAGGTTCAAATTTTATTTGATCGTTTTACGTAATTTGTTTCGAGACATAAAATAAAAATTTTTTACATTTCTTGTATTAATTTTTTTGAAAGATATACTGACTAAATAATACTGCTTGGATATTTTATTTGAACGTTTTGGATAATTACCTACGTTGTGGGAAAAAACGGAAAATGACCGTTACGTCCCGAACGATCTTGCTTTTCTCTGTTTTATATCCTGTTTTTAATTGTTTTCTTCTTGAATTAATGCCGAGAAAATGCATCGTGATTTTATATGAACTTTTTGTGTGATTTGCTCCGAAGCGGGAAAATAATATATTCCGGGCCGGGAAAATCTTATTTGATTATTTAGAATTGGGGATCTTACTTAACCCGATTTGAATGAGTCTAAAAATAATCTTTTAATTTTTAGGATTATCGTCAAATAAAATAATTTTATATTATTATAATATTATTTTATTAGTCAAGTATGTTTTAGTGACAAGATGGACCCTAGGAAATATTTTGCGGGACCCACAATTATGCTTGAGAACGGTTAGATCGGTAGCTTAATTAATCACCGTAGGTTAGAAAACAGTGACTAGGTGACTGTGAGACTGTGTGACTCAGCATGTGAGTCACCATAAGCTAACCAATGAGAAGAAGGCTTGCTCACCAAGGCTTAATCTTAGCCTTTGATTCATCCAATGGCTTGGATGAAGCCAAGCAAGGTGCCCACCTTGCACCCCACTTGAAGTCCACGGCCAAGAGGCTTTTGGTGACCAAAATATCACTTTGTCTTCATCACTTTCTCTCTTCTCTCTCATCAAGAACCCTAGCCACCATTCATGCCCATTTTCTCCACCATATTCGGCCAAGCTTGTTTCCTAACACTCCAACCATCCAAAATTTTTTCTAACCAAGTTTCCTTAACCTAAACACCATTCTAAGAACCTTTGTAGTTGGGAGTTTCTTCAAATTCTTCCATCTAAGGCTTGGAAATCAACCTTGGAAGTTTTACCTAGAAGGTGAAATTTCATACTTTTCTTTTCTTTCTTCTTTTTCAAAGTTCTAAGCCATGATTTTTCCATGGTTTAGCTTCTTTTTCATGGTTAATAACATGTAGGTTTTGTTTGAAATTTTTAGGTGTTTGGTGGAGTGAAAACCGTGACCTAAGGAGGTGAGAAAGCAAGTTTTTGTCTTCATTTAAGGTAAGATGAAGACAATTCTTATCATCCCTTGATGGTGGTAAGAAGATGGAGTTATTTGTGATGTTGTAGAATCCATAAGGATTCGGTGGTCATGTGTTATTTATGTGTGTATTTGTTAATTTTTGTGGTTGCTAGTAGTTTATGTGGTAATTGTTATTAGCTTTCTTGTTTGATGATTGTAATAATTTTGCATGCTTATTAGCTTTTGAATGCATGTCTACAAGCTTTAATTTAGGTTGTATGTGTTAGAAAATATTTTGCATGTGTTAGAAATATTTTGCATATGTTAGAAATATAATGCATGTGTTAGAAATTGTATGATAAGTCATAGGATGTGAATAACATGTGTAAGTTTGCATGAGTGTTCCAAAGAACACAATCCAATAGCTCACGGCAATGACAAGTTTGGAGGACCAAAATGTTCTCTTGATTTTTCCTAAAGTGTAGCTTAATTAACCTAGGAGAATCAAGAAAGTTTTTAATTGATTTGATCAAAGAAAAATGCATTTAGAAATCAAATGGTACAAACTTAGTATTTTGGGCCAACATGCCTAAAGGATTAAATTGAATATAGATAACTATTTTCTAAAATGATTTAATGAACTTAGACTATAGAATACATTTGATATGATTTAAAAGATGAAAGATATTTTGGAAATCAAATGCAAAAGTTTTATAAAATTCGGCCAACATGCCACTATAGGAATTCATGATTTTAAAAACTTGTTTCTAAACCTTTTTCAATTAAAAAGAAACAATACAAGTTAAGAAGAAATTTTCTATAATAATTTATGAAGGAACCAATTGATTAGAAGTAAGTCTAAAGGGTTAAAATTCATCATTTTATCATTAGGAAGGAAATACAGTAATGTTAAGAAATTTTCTAACATATAGCTCACTTTCGGTTTTGAAGCATGTTAGAGATTTCAAAAAGAATTTAATGAAATGGTTAAAAAAAATTAGGTAAATAGAAATTTTATGGAAAATTTAGAAAATCATTATTATAAGTTTCTAAACAAAAAATCTTGTCAATTTTTAGTAAAAATGAACCTATAAGATAGTCAAAATATCCTAATGACAGTATACGGTATGAAAAATTATTCTACGTAGTTTAAATGTACTAAATATTATTTCTATCTGTTTAAATGGTAATTTTAAAGGCATTCGAATAAGAAAGTGATTTAAAAATCCTACGCGATTGAGAAAACGAATTAAAAATGCTACGCGATTTTAAAAACAGAAAAATATTTTTACCCGATTTTTAAACGTTTGTAAAAACGATGAGATTTCAAAAACGCGATAAAATTTCTACGCGATTGACCGTTACCGTATTTATTTTTAGCTGTCGGGAAAATGTGAACCCGTACTGAGGTTTTGAGGTTATTTATTTTCGGGAAAAAGTGAACCCGTCATGAGCTTTCGCCATTGAGGGTATATATATTTTATCTTAAGGGCATTTTCGTAATTTCATATATTTGGAATTATGTTTTGTCTTTATACCGATTTTTGGTGTTTTGGGTTGTGAGGCGAATCACATCGTGTTGTCGATGCGATAAGTGTAGTGTAGTTTATTGTTCTAATAAACTTGGAGACTTTAGTGTACGGGATCCCACATGTGGAATGAGTTGGTAGCTCCATTTGGGCCGTGGTAAACCGATAGCACACTAATGTACTCGACATTCACTATATTTAATCGAGGTTTGTAAAGTCTAGTAGTACATTGCCTATAGTGCCACAACGGAGGCGCAGAACTATACTACGCCTGGATGGTGGATTCCCAAAGTGTCGTAGGCTATTGACGCAACGTGTGATCGCGTAATAGTTGGTTGGGCAGCCGCCCGTGGTACTAATAGATTTTGCAAGTCATTCTCTCGATATCTGTTTGGGTTTAGCTCCATGGAGTAGGGTTGTGTTTTGGTGTATTTGAGTATATCTTGGATATTATTCCATTTTTCTCTATTTATCGTATCCGGTAATATCTTGGATGTTCGTACATTTTCTCTATTTATATTTATCGATAATTTTTATGTTAGTTGTCTATTTCTTATCTTATCTTATCCGTAAGATTGATTTATACGTGTGATTTTCTCTATTTATGATCTGTCTATGATGTTCGAAACCCTAGGATATTTAATATGTATTACTGTTATAGCTTCTTCATATTGTATAAACTGTGTAGTTGTTAATTGTCGTTTTCTTATTTGCCATGTTGTGATGATTTTATGTTGTCTTACCTCTTTATTGTATGTGTCTATTCTCTATTTATTGTTATGCGGTAAAGAGTTTGAAGAGGAAGAGGAGGAACAACCTCTTGAGATCGTGTACCCTGAGGAAGAGGGAGATCAGCCAGACCGACGATCAGTTTTACGAGCAAGAACCATCCGATCATCCATACCCTCGGATTGATTGTGTGAGGGATGGCGACGCCTGCATTTTTGGGGTTCGTAGAGCTGGTATTCCATGGAGGTGATTTGGCTTGGCATTTACGAGGAGATCGTGCTTCTGTTACCTATGCTGGACGTATGACTGTGATTCTACGTCATCAGTTTGATGGAGATCCGATTTCGACGACGACGCTTTTTCTGCATTTAGAGTTACCCTTATCCATTAGGCGTTATTGGGGTGCTGAAAACCCTGAGCCTAGTGAGATAAGCATCGTATCGACTGCGCGATCCCGTTATCGCCGTGTGTCGAGACATCCGGGATATCTATCTCCTGATGATCATTTTCACACCGAGAGTGATCCATCAGAGGAATAGATAATCATGATGTTTTTTTTTTGTATGTACGTATATATTAACTCTTTTATTGCTTTTTACTTGTTTTTGTTTAAATAGTTGTAGTCTTAGTTGTAAATTATATGTACAGTTTATAACTTAACCATATGTATATTATTAGTGATGATGTTTTTTTTATTTCGTATTTTCCGTGTTATCTTTTTATTACATATTTCTGTCTATCAGGAATTATTTTTACAAACCGTAATAATTTTAACAAATATTCCGTAACTTGGGTAGATTTTATTTCTATTTATTTTATTTTCTTTTATGTGTGACATCCTCCAAAGGGGTGTTACAAAAAACAAGAGGAAACCTTAAGTATCAACCACACAACTTGAGGTAGAGGTGTTTGTTTACTTAACTTTTTCCTTTTCTATATCCTCTTGATGCATGATGTATGTTTATTTGGATAGAAAATGGGTTTTTGTAAGGTTTTTCTATGGTTTGAGATGGTGAACTTGGTTAAGAGTTGAGAAAATGGTGAGTAATGACTTGAGACATGCCTATTGGTGGTTTAGAGCATGGAAGCATCCATAAAACCTAGGGGTGTCAAAATGGGCCAGGCCCGATGGGCCGACCCGATTAGCCCGACAAAATGGATGGGCTGAGCCAGCAAAATGCTAGCCCGAACCTTACATGGCCCGAATGGGCTGAGCCCGAATGGGCCAAGCCCGAATGGGCCGGGCCAGCCCACTTTTTTTATACTACATAAAGCTAAATGGGCTGGGCTGAGCTGGCAAAATACCAGCCCGAAATTTATGTGGCCCAGAATGGGTAGGCAAAAATGGCCCGAGCAGAATGGCCGGGCCTTTTTGACACCCCTAATAAAACCTCATTATCTTGTGTTTGAGAAAAAATGGATTTTTGGATGAGAGTTTTAACATACTTGTTCTTGTTTCATTATGTAGGTGATTTGAGAATATGCATGAGTTTTAATGTGTTTAGAGACTGTGTATAAGGTAGAAAACCATCCAAGACTTGTGTTTGGGGGCCAAGGTTTGGTTGAAAACTCAATAGAATAGAGTATGAAGACTGTAATATTAGGCGATTAAGCACCTAAAAGTTGGCTGCTCAATCGGCCAACTACAGAATGGGAAATGTGCTGGGCGCCCAAGAAGTGAGCACCTAAGCGCACATGGCCATAATACTCTAGTATTCAGCGTTTGATCGCTCAGAAACTGGGCACATAATGACAGATAAAACTAGGAGAGTTTGCTATCATGGAGCGCCTAAGCACTGGAAAAAGGAGCGCTTAAGCGCCCAAGAACAAGATGCTTTATGTGTTTCTTTTTTAGGAAATGCAGTTTTTTGTTTGTTGGGATCTTTTATACATGCTTTTTAGTGTGAGTTAAGACACTATTAAAGATATTTCATGAAAGAAATAACCACCTAGGATATGTGTAAAAGAATAGCCTTTGAGCATCCAATGGTTGTGGATTGTCATAGTTAGGTATCTAGTTCTTTGAGCAACATGGTGTTGCATTTGATAACACTTGTGATGTGATGATGTGGTGTACTAGATGCAAGTATACTGAGTTTGTTTGGCAATAGTTACTCATCATAGTGCACAAATTGCTTCTTTATGACATAAAGTTGAGTCAAGAATGCATGTTTGCTAGATTTTTCTCTTTCACTTGGTTAGAGTGGATCTTGTGATGAGTTATAGTGCTATGTATATGTGATTTGAATATAACACTGGATAGTTTCACACACTTGCTATTCTTATGTATTGTAAACTTATATGATGTGCACTGTTATTTGGCAAGAAAATTGTAGGTAATCAGTCCTAGGGACTAGTCCTAAATTCTCAAAGCGTGGAGGCTCTTAGAGCCAGGGTTATCAGTAGGTTAAGGAGATAACATATTCCCTTCCTACTAGGTAGGTTAAGGAGGTAATATATTCTCTCCATACCCAGAAAAATACAAGGGAACTGGGTTCTTAGGAATATGCAAGTTTCATGACATTGCACAAATATTATCACAACTCATTTCATAATCATTACTGTAACATCCCAAATTTAATAATAATAGTATAATTTATATTATACCACAGTAATTAGATCCAGGCATGCTACTAACTACTAAAACATTTCTAATATAATATAACAACAATATACAAGAAAGCCACGAACAAAAGATAATATACATAACATCAATATTTCTCATAAATACAAACTATGTACAGAGATGGTAAACAAGGCCTCTCAAGGCACAAAAGATACAAGTCTTTCAAAAAAGAACTTAAAACAACACTATTCTAAGCCTTCAGTTCTTGCTATGTATTCACTTTGCATAACTCTTTTTCCCTCGAATCATTATGGAAATACACACATGGGATAAGAATCATATATTCTTAGTAGTCAAATCCATAAACATGACATCACAATCATTTTTGCTATTTCGGGGAAAAGTACAATTCTAAACTCAAGTCTCATACATATAAAAGTTAGAAAAATGGCAAAAGCCAAAACCAAGTCCTTTCTCTTCCCAAAATAGGTTCTCATTTTATAAGTTTGTGTAAAAAAACTCGTTTCCACACAATACTCACATTCATAATCATAATCTCATAAAGAAGTAACTGCTCATACAATTGCCATGCATGAATATGTTATGATTAGCAACCACCTATACAGTTGCCATGTTATGCCTAATTATGCCCTATGTTCATGCCTGTGCAATAACCTAAATATGAATGTGGATAATGTTATGATTCCTTAGATTTAGCAAAGGAACTCATCCTCAATCACTCGGGAACTGTATGATGTGCACGAGCCTTGAACAGAGCGAAGGAACCCAGTTCCATAAGCCTTATACAAGCACTGGAACCCAATCCCAGAAGTCTTCTCTCTGGGTAGTGATTTCATCAACTACGTAGTCTTCAACAAGGATCACTATGATAGGGAGGGTTGGTTACCTCCTCATTCAAAATCATATTTGATAACCAACATTGAGGACCTCATCCTCCAATAACATAGTTATGAAAAACAATAATGTCAATTACTACAATAACTAGCATGCCAATTGGTTTACAATCATAACCACAAGTATGAAATACAATGATGTCAATTACCACAATAGATAACATACCAATTAATTTACATTCATCATCTCAAATATGAACAATAATGATGCTAAATATCACAATAATTAACATACCAATCAATTTACATCCACACAATTATCATATCATTAAATACCTTTATCTCATATCTTTTAAATGAAATAAACCTCACTTCATTTGACCTAGTGTAGCTAAAGTTATGCCATAAATTGCAACAGCTGAAACAGGGCAACTACCTGTTTTCCAAGAATTTGTCCTTACTTTAAATTGAAACTGAGAATGCATGAAGAATGCAAAATTCTGGAAATTTTTACCTCTTATAGCCTTTCATGTTAGCTTCAAAATGTCATTAGTCGCATGTAATTTGCACCTCAGAGCAAGAAGTTATGCAATATGGTTTACTAAGTGCCAGAAACCGAAACTAGTGCTAATTAGGTTGACCTAAAATTTGAATTTTTTACTACATGAAGTCTTATATCTTAAATTTCAAATGTAATAAAAAGCAAGTCATTTCGATGGCTACAACTCAAGTTACACTTCAAACACTACAAGCTACCAGGATTGGGCATTCTCTCTGTTTTGTGTTTATTCGAATAACACTAGTGTTATTCGAATAACACACACAAAATTTCACTTCCTGGAGCTCTCTGTGATACTTTATTCGAATAGCAACCTTGTTATTTGAATAAGGCACTGCAGAACAGCATTCCTGGTGTAGAAAACATTTGTTTCTCGTTTCATTGATTTCTAAACTAGATCCAATCCTCAACTCATGAGTTCTAGGTGATTTCCAATCACAACTAAGGTCCCTAATCACATAGCAACTCTCAAACAAATTTTAAACCACTCCCACATGAACCAAAGAACCATTCATCAACCTTAAAAACCTAAAACTCCACTTTCAACTCAAGTAAAATCAAAGGTGTTTAAAGGATGAAAATTCATCATCAAACATCAAACAAACTAACAACATGTCTTTCTCAAGTTCTACAACAAGATTCAAGCATAAAACACAAGAATCACATCCAAGATCCACTTGTCTCACCAAGCTACCTTATGAACTAGATGAAGAGAATGGAAGAAAGGATGTTAAAACAAGTTCCCCCTACCTCTAACTTCAGAAATTGAAAGAACTAAGAAGCTCATCTCCTTCTTTTCCTTCTTCCTTCTCTTGGTTGGTAGATTCTCCTCCTTTTGCTTCTTTCTTGCCTTTACCTTTGAGTTTTCCAACTGCAGCCGTGAGAAGAGGATGAGAAATGAGAGAAATATCTCATTTGAGACTTAAATAAGTCAAGGTGGCAGAAACAAAAGAGGTATTATGTATCACTTTGTCACCAAATCAAGTTAACAAAAGAGTGACTTATCCTAATTCCAGATCTGTTAACAACACTTAGATTTCACTAAATCAAGTTGAATAACTTCCAATAAGTTTTAAATAAATCTTAAGATTCATCAAAAACCTTGTTTCATCATTACCATATTTTTTCATATATGCTGGTAGTCAATCCGGCATTAAAACACATATTCAGTATGCTTAAAAATATTAAACTAACTCCATTTAATCTCAAATTTTAATTACACATTCTTCTACACATTTGTGACCTAGAAACAAATTTTTCACATTTATTTTCATTAACTAAGGAGTTTAAGCTAATTTCGAAGCTAATAATAGTTATTTTTTACACATAGTGCTACAACAAAGTGACTAAACTTGCTCAGAAGGCCACAAAATTAAGCAGACATGTTAAACAAGTATTAGGGTATCTCTGTATCCATATACAAATCTAACATGTTTTCCAGGGTGTTACAATTACCCTAGGGCATATCTGAGGCATGAGCATTGATACAAATGATGTGTTGTAAATGTAAGTACAGGTTGTCTCAAGTAATAAATTTTCGAGTCCGAGGTCGATCCATAAGGAATTGATGAAGAAAATTCTTTAAGGTAAGGAAAAGATTTATCACAATAATAAAGGTGATAAAAATTATTCACAAATGAAAAGGATTTGTTTGGGCTAGGAGATCCAATCTTGGTAAGTAAATTAAGGACAAGATTAATTCTTTTTATAACTCAATTAGAATCCACGCATTGTGGAGGTTCCAATAAGAAAATATAGCATTCAAAATTCATTTAAGATTATGTATGTAATTATATTATGGTTCTTTTAATTATCTACTAATGCCAACACTTGTAAATGGGTTCAAGCATTCATTGTGACAATCTCTTGTCTACAACAAATCAAGATCTCCACTTTACAAGGAGGGTTTCTAAATTGATTGGAAACAAAATACAATACATATAATGATCACTTGATAATGTATCATTCAAGCATAAGAAAGAGATTAATCTACCCTTATTTCATTACCAAAAGCTTCATCCTTTCATCCAAGCAAAATGAAAATTAGTTACTCACGAACTAGAGGAAAGAAAGAGAGAAGAAGAAGGAGATGAACATAACTTCTATTTAGAACAAAAGAAAATTACAACAAGATAAACAAATGATACAAGAACAAGGTTGTAATCTCTCAAGCAAGATGCCCCTAATGAGCAACTAATGTAGCTTTTTATAAAGCATGAAAAGTACAAAATGACAATAGACTTTTTAATGAGTAGCTGGATGAGTAAAAAATGATAATAAAGTTGTTTTATGAGTGGGAAATTATTGTCACGCTTGTCTCCCCACTTGCACCAACCAATTCAGTTGTCTTCACATGACTATAACTCTATCAAAAAGTCACCATTTTGAAAAGTAGTCTTCATGAGATTTGAAGGGTTTTGTTTTAACTTTCCAATGGCACCGATTTCAACCCAATCTGACTTCTATAGCCCAACCTATGGCCCAATATCTGCACATTGCTCAGGTTCTAGCTACAACACCTCTGTTCTAACTTTCAGGCACAATCTGACTCACTAGACAATCGATTCAGCTCTTAAGTTCTTCATCAAAGTTGTAGATTTGGGTCTTAGATTTAATTTTTGGTTTGGAATCTATTGAACTCATAAAATTTAAGATATGAGCTGATGAGTGTGTAGAGGTCAAGCTGTCAAGATCAACATTATGGCTCTTGTTTCCACTTCAATTTAAATTATTCAAATGTGTGATTCCTCTCTTGAGGTCTTCATTAAACTTGTAGAGAATTGTCTTAGCTTTCTTACAAGACTAGAATCACATCAATCAATTATTTACAACTCAGATTATAGCTAATTTACTGAACGCTGCCAAATAGACAAATTAAGGTCAATTCATGCAAAAATTCCTTCAATGATCCAATTAGGCCCAATATCATAAAATGTGACAAAACTAACTTAATTAAGCTCAATTGAACCTTAAGAAGCCCAGCGAGAGG
Organism: Ormosia emarginata; assembly: GCA_029884605.1. Taxonomy (NCBI): domain Eukaryota; kingdom Viridiplantae; phylum Streptophyta; class Magnoliopsida; order Fabales; family Fabaceae; genus Ormosia; species Ormosia emarginata. The sequence continues at coordinate 11,585,599 of JAQQTP010000074.1, forward strand.
ATTATTAAATAAATAAAATATATTGCTATCAAGCATACACAAGTATTTACATTTCAATAACAATTGTATGTGTAATTGTTTTATCTTTGAAAGGTTAATGACTATGAATATAGACTATAGATTGCTTTGCAAACTTTTACCTAGAGAGAGTATATGAATGTTCTAGTGGTGTTGAGTAGAGACTCAATTACATGTTGCAATCATAATCTATTGTATCTAAGTGAATTCACTATAAATGATTAATTATGGGATAATTAAGTCATAATAATAATTGAACGTTCTGTTTCGGGAAAAGAAATGACTTATTTTCGGCTTTTGCCACCTTTCTACATGTTTTTGAGTAACTTGTTTTTCCCCGAAGCAGTTGAAGTTATTATGATGTCATATATATGTATATACTAATGAGAATTGTGAATTCTCACTCCGTTTGTTGTTTTCCATAATAAATCCAGGTTGAGACTCTTCCAAGGGGAAGAAGAAGAAGCGAATAGAATAAATAATTTTTATTTGCTTTTGAACAAAGTTTGTATATTATTATATTTCCTTTGGTTTATATAAAATTTTATGTATTACACTATTCCTTTTAAGGCTAATGTTATATATATATGACACTTTTCTTTTCCTCTTGGCTCTTTATAATAACATTTATAGTTATTATGAATCAAGAATGTTGCTCTTAAGTTAGAAATGACGTGACTAATAATGTTTTCTATCGTATATTCCATATATACTATGGAATCTGGTACTACGACATTATAGGTTGGACATGTTCCAACCCGTTACCCAACCCATACACTACAGGTTAAAGCATTTTTCAACCCATCCTAACCCCGCAAACCCAACCCAACCTGCATTTTATAGGTTGGGTTAGGTCAAAACCCGTGAGTTTGCAGGTTGACATAACCCACTAGACATCCCTACACATTAATATGTGACATGTGACAATACTGAGATTGCTAAGAAGGTGCTAGGTGGACATTTGGTTTACTAGTCGACAATACTGAGACTGTCGAGCAAAGGCAATATTGATGTTGCCTAAGCATTGAAGAGAAATTACTTAAGTGTTGTCATGATCAATCAAAGGGAAAGACAATTTCTAATAGTATTGAAACTACTTATTGAAATAGTACTAATGTTATTTCATACTCTTTAATAGTATTGATGCTATTAAAAGAACATGAGATGGTAATACTGATGTTACTATGAAGTCGACACCATCTCATCTTGGTCAGCCATAAGTTATTGGAGTTTGGAGCTAAATGTTGCATAGTAGTAATACTAATGTTGCTATAGATAACTCCAGAATTAACTAAGTTCTTGGAACATGATTTGTAATGTTGCATAGTGACAATATTGATGCTGTCGATAAGGTTGATAGCAAGGTTTGGTTTAATGAAGCATGTAACGTGCATGTGACTTTCTAGAATATCTTTAGTTATATGACATTAACTTCCCATGATGGAGAAGCTATCTCCATTACATCCATTGAGATGCATGAAGTGCCATACATACATATTATTTAGAGTAGTGCGTTGATGGAGAAGAAGGAGTAATTGATAGGGACACATGGCACGATCTTAAGAAATATTAGATTTTTGAAGAATCATTGGATGCTAAGAGCGGTTACCACATTTTGCTTATAAATTAGGAGGTCAGGTAACATTCCAAAGGGTCCTGAACACTCTACACTCCTCACCCATAGTAAGAAGACGAGTTAATAATGACAACACCTTTCATTTTTCTTTTCTAGATAGGAAGTTTTTCTTTACTTTTTAGGAGTAGAAGTAGCTCTTAACTTAATCAACAACTTGTACTTGGAATGATGTTGTAAGTGTTTTCAAGTTCAATTTAGTTATCAATTTTCAATACTTGTTATTGAATGGCATGCCCAACATTTTTATTTGATATTCAATTTATGCTCAACACGATCACATATTGTTTAATTTGAATATATATTCTAAACCTCACAAATGCACGATTTGAAAGCTGATTTGGACATCGAATAAAGCAACGACGAAAGTTTGATTACACTTTCCTCTCGAATGTAAAATGGTCGACATTCAAACTTTAGGTCATGATTTGAATGCGTAGGCCCTATTAAACTGAGAATAGTTTATGAAGGAACAAATTAGCATGCTTAGTGGGACCTATGTCAATCTCTTGTTTGATCATGTGTTTGTATATGGACTTGCGCAGTGGAAGGGTGATTCACTAAACAATGTCAAGTGAAAACTCAAGTACTGAAAACCCCACTACAAATGCAGAGGCTAGTGGTAATGTGCCTACTTCAACTGCCTCTGTAGTGGCAGTGACTTCTACATAAAAGGATCAGGGATCAAATATTTGTAACCATTAATATCCTCCAATTTTTTTGTCAATATACGATATGTCGCTAACCACTGCTGATTCTATAGGAATCACTGTACCAGTATATGCACTGATGAATCCCTCAATTCCTTTAGGGATCATTCCCCGAAGACAGTATCCTTTTGCCATGATAGATCTCAACACTTCAATGAACATACCTTTTCATGGGTCCTAGTGTAGTACATGTGTACGACATGGCAAGATCACAAGGAACCCATGTTCCTCCAATCTTTCCTAATATGACAAGGGCAATGCTTCAAGGGGCTAAAAGTAATACAGTAAAGGCATTTGTCTTTGTTTGAAAACAAATGGATGACAGTAACCATGAGATGGTTGACATGGTAACTGTAACGCACCTAAATATAACAACTGCGGCACAATCGTCATTACACCACAGTTACTAAATCTAAGTGTGTCATAGTCATGATAACAGTAATTTAAATTCTCAAGAGTCTATATGTATTATTTATTTATTATTATTATTATTATCATTTTTTTTGACAATTTTGCATAAGTAGAAAATACGAGCCTCAAATGAAATATAAACATATTCAACCCATAATACAACCACTGAAATAAAATCATATTCCTCATATTTATATATTTTATAGTCAATTTACACAAATCACTGATAACATAGAATATAATAATTACAGGGTCAAATAAAATACAGCGGGAATAAAAACATAAAAGGGGTGAAGTAGAAACCCAAGGATGGGTACTACCAGCAGACAAGGCCGTAACCCCACATGCATATGACACTCAGCGTCCCAGATGACACAACAGGCATCAATGCCTACACGCAGTTGCACTCTTACGTAGTCAAAGAAATCTTGTCTAGATGCTCAAGTCAATCAACCAAGGTATGGTCCCTCTTTATCTTCCTCACGATCTTTTATCAAATATAAATGTAAAACAGAAATGCACAAATACAGGAAAGAGGTGAGACACCCGTCATTCATTACCACTATTGGCAGTAAGAAAACAGCACGGCGCAAAACGCCCACAGAGTAATACAGTTCATACATTTATCAACAGCAACAGCATGGTTTATAACACACTTAATTCAGTTGTAAGCAAAAATAAGAAAGCAGAACATCAACAGGCAATAGAAAGACTTAACAATGTCAACCCAATCACAATAAGATTTCTGAAAATCAGCACACAGAAATCAACACAATGGTCAGATAATCGTTTACATGAGTAAAACAGTTACTTTAATAGATGTGCATGCTCAACAACTTATGAGACTAACGATGAACGACGCACGATGCATTATGGTACCAAATCCTACTCCATGGAGCTAAACATTAACCTTTTTAGAGTGAATGATCAAGGAGTAATGCCAGTATCTCGTTAGCCTTAAAATAGTGTGCTTCATCTCATAAAATATTTGCGCATCATGGCTTCTACATGGCACCAAAACCGTTGATCGCGACATAGGACAGCGTCCCGGTCTGGATCATCGGTGTGTTTGCATCGATTTACCCCATGGCACAGAGGAGCTCTAAACTATCCATGTGAGGGACCTGCACCCCGAGGCTCCCTAGGGCCAACATGTGGCACCTACGCTAGTTTATTCGTACCCGCACATAGGTGTGATTCAACTCTTAGGTTTTTCATATGCATGATGACTCAATGTCCAATCATGTATGCTCATCAATGATGCATTCATCATATACAATACCACAATGGCATATATTCGTTTTCAATATCAATAAATCATTTCTCATCGAGAATTAAACCAATAAATATATGACCCTTCATAGGGACTCACAACACATAGAGTTAAATCTCAAAATTAATATACATTATGGCTTATCAAAACCACTATTTTCCACTAAGGGTTTAACAATTCCACGAATCTAAGTCTAGATCAATTATGCAAACCTTTAGGTTAAGTAACCTTTAAAACCGTAGCCTCACAAGCCCTCAAGGTTCTAAATTCCTTCTCGCGTTATGCTCTAGTCTCTTGATACCAATCACTAAGTTTTTATTCTACATGAGATCAATCCAATTCCTAATATCCCTGATCGAAATCGTGGCTTCCCAAAGTCCACTACTAACATCAATTTCTTGCTGCATTTTATGCATTGATTTCTTGATATCCTTTACTTAAATTTTAGTTCACTAAGCTCATTCCAATTCCTTATAGTTCCAATCTAAAACCGTGGCTTCACATTGAGTTAAATAACCCTTAAAACTCTCCATCTCAATTTCCAACATTAGCATTCACCTCTCCAATTACACAGCTCCATCTCACAGTTACCTAGCTGATTCTATTCTGGGCGCCTAGGCGCCATCTCTGTAGTGCCTGAGAGCTGGTGGAGCGCCTGGACGCTGACCACGAAGCGCCTGAGTGCTCTCTAGGCCGCGTCACAGGGAAAACTTTCTGGGCATATAGCGCCTAGGCGCTCTATGCACAGCACCTGAGCGCTAGTGCATTAACAAGGGTTCTGCAGAATTCGTTTCTGCAGAACCTTGGCCCTTCCTTCATCAAAGCCTCTCATTCATTTTCCAACAGCCCAAAATATGATTCATGACCTCTAAATACAAACTAACAATATATAGGTTCATAATCATTAAAGCATACAATGCAATTCCATATATTCATACAATCAAACAACCACAAAATCATGAAAATGACACAATATAGCAAAGAGAGAAATCCAACATGGATTCCCTCATCAACAACAATACACAAGACATTTCCTTACTACCAAGATTGGTTGAAGAGGATCATCTCCCTCTTCCCTAAATGAAGACAATCACAAGGATGCTTCTCCTTTTTGCTCTTGATTTTCGTTTTCCCCTTTCAAGAAAATCCTATGGTGAGAAATTCCTAAAGTGTTCACTCCAATCATGGAAAAATGACTCCTTGGCCACATAGGTGACCAATAAAACGAAAATGAGAAGAAGATAGAAGAAAGTTGAAGACTTTACCTCCAAAGCTCCAAGTTTTAACTTCAATGGTGGAAAAATGGAAGAAGAAGAAGAAGAAGAAGAAGAAGAAGAAGAAGAAGAAGAAGAAGAAGGACCAAGGATGGCCACAAGGAAAATGGTCTTGGAAGGATGGAAGAAAGCTAGATATGGAAGTGGTGAAGCAAGAAATGAAGAGGGGGAAATGGTGAGGGTGTACGGTTGGGGAGGAAGAAGAAGAAGAAGAAGAAGAAGAAGAAGAAGAAGAAGAAGAAGAAGAAAAAGGAAGAAGAAGAAGAGAATATGATTATTGGCTCTCAAAAAGGGGCCTCTGGCGTGTAGAAGAGGGGAGAGGGAAGAGAGAGAAATGGGAAATGGGAGAAAATTTCCTGGAAGCTTCGCAAATGAGTATTTTGAATTAATTTAACTTTTATTTTGAAAATAAAGTTAAATGAGCTTGACACAAGGTAAATTTTGAATAATGTGATAAGATTTTTTTATTACCTGTTATTATTTATTGGACAATAGTTATAGTTGGCAGAAGTCAGCATTAACGAATCTGACAGATTAATTCTTCGCAGTGTTTTATTATTCCATCTGTTAAAATTTCTCGAAAGACGTGAAACCTTGTAAACTATGTCCGGCCTCAGGTTTAGTAAGATCTCCCGTCGACGTTTCTATAGTTCAAGGTTCTCGGGAAAAATATTTCATTTTCCCGACTCTGCTCAATACGCACACAAAACGAGGAATATATTAAAATATTCATTGTTTTCGAAAAATTCTGAAAGAATTCACATAAATCACAAATATTAGAAAATGACTATTTGTAATAAAATTTTCCAACTTTGGGAGTGTTACAGTCGTTTTGCCAATTTTGCCCAATGTGCACGCAAAACGAGAAATAATATTAAAATATTCTGCGTGCTCCGAAAAATCCAGAAAAATTCCTAAAAATCCCAAATATTGTAAAATGATCATTTATTCTAAAATTATAAATTTTTGGGATGTTACAGTAACTCAACAAATGAACATAGTCCTCACTCCCTTGATTGAATTGACTCGTAATACATGTAAAACTTTGACCCAAAAAGTAGCGAGACTTAATAACCTTTTGAAAGGCGAGCCTTATTTGGAAAACACTCTAGCCTCCACTACCTAAGCAATTCCAAAGGTCGCAAGGATTGTGTAACACGCCAAAATTTGCTAATTTACAGTAATATCTGAATTGTACTATTTTATGATTTTTGTGTGCTGTAAATTTATTTTGACTGTTCTGTGACTGTTTTTGATCTTTGTGTGTGATTTACTCCAAGTTAGGAAAATGATAATTTTCGGGCTGGGAAAAATCTTTGATTGATTATTCGGAGCTGAGGGATCTTACTAAACCTAATTTCGAGTAATATGTGTACCGATCTTTTAATTTTTAGAATTTATCTGCGAAATAAAAATATTTTATATTTTAATATTATTTTATTATCTGTTGGACAGTACCTACTAACTTAAAAGCAGTAGCTTCTGCTCAGTGAACAATGGACCCAGAAAAGTCTTTGTGACTTATAACTTGGTAAACCTAGTCAACGTTAATGGCTTGAATTTTCTAAGCCAATCGGATCTAGTCAACAATAATGGTTGGACTAGTTAGCTTAGAAACTAGATAGCCTAACTAAGTTAGCTTAAAAGCCTCAGTGATAACTAGATGGAATAAACCTAATTTGCTACCCATTAGAACCTTTAGTTACAATAATGTTCTTGTAGGTTCAAGAAAAGATGATTCACATCCTAGGTAACCAGATAGTTAGCAAAGGAACTAAGTAATCTAACTAAATTTACCTAAGCATAACTGGGAAACCAAATGAACCAAAACTTGGTTTACTTTTCGCTTTAGCTTCCACGACCAAGGCACCTACAAGGAAGGTTCATGGCTTGATTTTTGTCAAGCCTATCTCTTGTAGAAAAGATCTTGCCTCCTAAAATATTTAGGAAGTAAAATATCAAAGCAAATAACTCACATTCTCTCTACACACCCACACGGCTAACACTTAGAGAAATAGGATCATTTTCACTTCATCTTCATCTTACCAAAGACTAAAATTTGTTCTCTCTATTCTCTCTCTTCCAAGAGCCAAAAACTCCATTGCTTTCCTTTTAGGAGCTCACGGCTTCTACACCATAACCCAACCTCCACTCTTCTATAATTTTATCCAACACCACTTCTTAAACCTAAACATCATTCTAAACATCTTTCATGTTATAAGTTTCATCAAAATAAATCATCTAGTGCTTGGAAATCAAGTTTGAAGTTTCACAAGGTAAAAAACCTTATTTCTTATTTCTAAATTGATTCTTGAGTTCTAGAGTCATAACTGATCTATGGTTTTCCTTTTTCAAGCTTAGTTTATGACTTTGAGAATTGTTTAAGCTTATTAGGATTTTTCTTGGTGGTGCACGAAATCCCTAGGAGAAAATCCCAGAAGAGTTTTGTCTTCCTTAAGGTTAGAGGGAGATTTAATCTCATCAACCACGTGTTGGTAGTGAGAAAATGGATTTGTTTGTGGTGAAGAATCCATAAGAATTCATTTACTTGATTGTTTAAAGCTTTTCTTATTTTTGATGATTTTTTATGCAAGCATGTTTATAGCTTTGATTATATGTTTTAATATGTGTTTATGAAGGCATGATAATTATTGAATGTAGTAGGATGTGAATAACATGATAAGGAATTGCATGAGGGTTCCAAAGAACCCATGAGGCTCACGGCCTACACCACCACAAAGAGGACAAAGTGTTCAAAATTATTTTCCTAATCATGGATTAAGTGATTTCATAATAATAAATTGGATTAAGAATTTTTGCAAGGAATTAGATGATAGAAAATAATTAAAGATGATTTATAAAACATATAATGATTTTCGGCCAACATGCCAACTCATGGTATTTTTTATCCAAAATTATTTCCTAAGCATGGACTTAGGTAAATTAATTTAAATGAGAACTCAATTTAATGAATTTTAGAGAATAAAAGAAAGTGAATTTATTTTAGAGCTCAATTAGAGAAATTAAGTAAGGATGAGAAATAAAATAAATACTTGAAAAGTACTAACGTATAGCTCACCTGTTGGGTTTTGAAGCACATTAGCAAGTTTTGAGATGTAATGATTGGTTAAATCCAGGAAAGGTAATTTTTGAAGGAAACAGTAGAAAATACTACTCAAAGGATTTTCAATAAGAAATGTTGTAAATAAGGCTAAATATATATATATATATATATATATATATATATATAATGAAGAAAGTTTCAAAATTTAATTTAGAAAGCAAAGAAATATTTTACGCAATTAAAAAATATTAAAAAAACCTTACGCGTATTTAAAATAATAATTTTTAAATTACGTGATTGAGAAAATAATTTAAAAACGCTACGCGATTACAAAAATGTTGAAAAATAGTTATGCGATTTGAAAACATTGGAAAAAGGTTACGCGACTGTGAAAATATGATAAAATATCTACGTGATTAGAAATAACAGCGGTTTGCTGTTGGGTTAACGTGGTGGACTCGGTTACGTTGAAAAATGGTACTGCCAAGTGATGGCGTGTGGTTGTGAAAAATAGTAATATTGTTATATGTGTATTTTGAATCATGCACCATGCATAGAGAAACGTGTCAGTTTGGTTGGTATTGGCAAGTTGCCTAAGAGATGAATTACACCGTAGTGCGGGTGCGATAGGCGTAGTGTTGTTCATTGAGTGAATTGGAGGCATTGGTGTGCGGAGAATTCCACATGTGAACAGTTGGTAGCTCCTCTGGGCCGTGGTACTGAGCAACGCACTAGCGATCTCGACAAAGTACTATTCTTAATCACGATCTAGCGTAGACTGTCTGGTACAATGCCTGTTGTACACGATGGATAAACTGTGTAGCATTTGGCTTGAGGCAGCCAAGCTACAAGCAGATCTTCTGAATCATTCTCTCTGAAAATTGTAGTTAGCTCCATGGAGTAAGAACGAGTCTGTGTACATATGCATATTTGGTTTGCATCATGATGTGATAATTAAATTGATCTGAGATATTGTGTATGATGTGATAACATGATTTGATGTGTTAAATGTCATATATGTATGTACTGTCGTTTTCTATACTGCCATGTTGGTAATGATATAGATTATCTCACCTCTGTATATGCATTTTGTAACACCCTAACTTTTGGATAAATTACCGTTTTTGTCCTAATTATACTGTTTTATGTTTTCTGTATGTTATAAAATTTATTTGACAGCTTTGTGTTCATATTTGAGTGTTTTGTGTGATTTACTCCGAGTCAAGAAAATAATAATTTTCGGACCGGGAAAATCTTATTTTAATTATTCGGAGCTGGAGGATCTTACTAAACCTAATTCCGAGTGATATGGTTGTTAATTTTTTAATTTTTAGGATTTAACTGTGCAATAAAATAATTTTATATTATTATAATATTATTTTATCTGACAGTACTTACTGTCTCAAAAACAGTAGAAATCTACTCCAAAACAACCATGGACGCAGAAGAGTCTGTGGGACCCGCGTTTAATGAAGCAGTCAACGTTTTTGGCTAGACTAAATTCTAAGCCAATAGGAACAAGTCAACAATGTAGGCTTGAAATGTCTAAACTAATAGGAATCAAGTCCCCAAAAATGGTTAGACTTGCTAGATTAAGACTAGAAAGCTTAACCAAGTTAGCTTAAAATCTAACTAAGTTAACATAAAAGGCTTATGCAGTAACTAAGTGAAGTAACCTAGTTAGCTATCTAGTTAAGTTCTAGTTAGATGATGATCTCAAAATATCAAGACTAACTTAGTTAACCTAAGAAACTATATAGTTAGGCAAGTAACTAAACAAATTTATCAAATGCACTTAAATGTAACTAGAAGACCAAATAGATCACAAACTTAGTTTGCTCTCCTAAGGGGCCATTCGGCCAAGGGCTTTCAAGAAGCTTCAAGAAGAGCTTAGTCATTTAGTGACTAGGTTTTCATGCACTAATGAAAGACAAGCTTGGAGGCCAAGCTTTGATATCAACCTTTGATCAAATCTAGGGCTATTAGGTGATAGGAGAAGTCAAACAAGGAGGCCACCTCCTTAATGAGTGCTACGGCCATGCATAGGAGGAGGGAGAGTAATTTGATCATTTTTCATCTTCATCATTTTACCTAAAGCAAGAAACCAAGAGAAAACTCCATAGCCTTTCTTCCTTGAACCATTTGGCCGAACACCATACACCACCATCCAATCATCTAAAATTTTATCCAACCTTATTTCCCAACTCTAAACACTATTCTAAGAACATCTCTAGTTGAGAGTTCTTCCAAAATCTTTCATCTTAGGCTTGGAAAATTACCTTGGAGGTTTTTCCTAAAAGGTGAAGATCATTGTTTTTCATTTCTAACTTCTTTTCTAAGGTTCTAAGTCATGATTTATCCATGGTTTATGTTTTTCTCCTATAGTTATAACTTGTAAAAATTTATTTGAGCATGTTAGGTTTCTTTGGAGAAGGTCACGAAATCAACTAGGAAGGAGAGTAGAAGGTTTTATCTTCCTTAAAGGTAAGAGGTAGATTTAATCTCATCAACCAAGTGTGGTGATAAGAAAATGGATTGTATGTGTGTGAAGAATCCATAAGGATTCACTTGTTTGGTTGTTTAAATGCTTTCCTACTTGTGTTTGATTTTGTTTGTATGCATGTCTATAAGCTTTAAAATATATTGCATGTGTTGATATATACATGATTATTAATTAGGATGTGAATAACATGTAAGATTTGCATGAGTGTTCCAAAGAACACAACCAAGGAGCTTTCGGCTTCAACAAGAAAAGAGAACCAAAATGTTCTCAACCATTTTTTAAAGGAAGGAGTAAATGGAATTAGGTAAATTAATGAATTCCAAAATGATTTTTGAAGATAGAAATTAATCCAAAGATCAAGTGCCAAGGTTTTGTGACATTCTGCCAACATGCCTTCTAAATGAGTAATCAATCAAAAAATTTATTTTCTAAGTGTAGATTAGATGTTTAACCTGGAAAGAATATATTTGTAATGGATTTTCAAGATTTAAAGAAGTAAATTAATTTTATTAGAAATAAGGTATAGAAGAAAAATGAATAAAACTCTTGAAAAGTACTTACTTTTGAATTTTAAAGTATAGTAATAATTACTAAAGTGGATTTTGTAGTTATAAACTAAACAAAGGGAATTTTTAACGGAAAAACGTAGAAAACACAATTTTAATAGTTTTTATAGACAAAATGTGTCAAAAAATTATTAGAAACAGACAAATAAAAGAGAACTTTTTATTTTTATATATATATATATATATATATATATATATATATATATATATATATTCATAACATAAGGAAAATATTCTACGTAATTTAAAAGTATGAAAAATAGCTTACGTAGTTTTGAAATAGAGATTTTAAAGCTTTTCGGTTAAAAAAACAATTTAAAAATCTTACGCGATTGAGAAAACGATTTAAAAACACTACGCGATTTTAAAAAAAATAGCAAAATATATTTATGCGATTTAAAAACGTTTGTAAAACGACGTGATTGTGAAAACGCGATAAAATTTCTACGTGATTAATTGAAACAGCGAGTTTTACTGTCAGGCCAAAGTGGTGGACCCAGACATATTGAGATATGGTACTATCAAGTGGTGATGTATTATATACGGGAATTTTGAGGTTAAGCACCTTTTTTTTGTAAAATATGACAATATTTTAAGGTAAAGGGTACTTTGGCAATTATTGATTTTATTCATGCATTGAGTTGTTGCAATTTGGTTGATATTGGTGATTGATTGACGAGGCGAATTACACCGTATTGTCAGTGTGATAAGCATAGTGTGGTTCATTTCATGTGGACTTGGATGCATTAGTGTGCGGAGTATTCCACATGTAGACAGTTGGTCGTTCCTCTGGGTCATGATAATTGGTAACACACTAATGATCTCGACACGCACTATACTTAATCAAGATCTTGTAAAGACTGTTTAGTACAATGCCTGTAGTGCACGACGTATTTTGGACTATGTACTACTACACGACGTTGGACTGTGGGCTATAGACACAACGTCAGACAGTGGAATAGTTTAGTTGGGCAGCCTGAGGTACTGATAGATCTTTACGGGTCATTCTCTCTGATGTCTGTGTCTAGCTCTATGGAGTAGGAACGAGTCATATTGCATTTGCATATGTGCAATGCATCATAACATTATTAATTGTAATATTATATGATATTGTCGTATTAAAATTTCTGTGTTGAATTGTGTTATTATTTATGATGTTATGGTATGCTTTACTGTATTAAACTATGATAACTATTGTATTGTCGTTTTCTTATTTGCTATGCTGGTATTGATGTATGATTATCTCACCTCTCTATATGTATTGTTTTCGTATTATTATTTATGTTTATAAAGAGTTTGAGGAAGAGAAGCAGCCTCTAGATTGTGTGTATCCTGAGGATGAGGAACTACAACAGACGAGTGATCAGTTCAATGAGTGCGAGCCTTCCGATCATCCATATCCTTTAGATTGACTGGTTAGTATGGCATTGCTAGGAATTCTTGGTTTAGTGAGACTTGAGTTTCACGGAGGTTCGGAGGCCTGACGATTACGCAAGGATCGAGGATCGGTGATCTACTTGAGATGTCTAACTGTGTCCCTACGCGGAGAGTTTGATGCTGAGCCAGTTTTTACTACTACCTTGTACTTACATTTGGATATGCCGTTTGATCTGAGGCGTCACTGGGGAGGACTCTTCCGTGTTCCTAGTGAGATTAGTATAGTATCGACAGCACGGACTCCTGTTCGTGGAATTGTGAGACATTCTGGATTCTTGTCACCCAAGGTTTCATCTGAGAGTAATCCTTCGGAGGGTTAGGGATCTATGACGTGCACTTGGGCACTTTATGTTGTTGTACTGTATATTAACCCTTTACTACTTTGTTTAAATATTTTGCAGTTGTAAATTATTTGTATAACTTAAGATAAAATCATATGTATATTATGTGTGTGATAACAGTTTGCTTATTTTATGTTCCATGTTATTTTATTTAATGATATCCTGTATAAAAAGGAAAAAATTTTACGACCCCTATTAATTATGTATCAAATGTTTTGTAACTTGGGTAATATTTTATTTATTTTATTTTATTGCATTTATAAATGTGACATCCCCACAAGGGTGTTACACATTTCTGTGTTATTGTTATGATTGGTAAAGATTTTGAGAAAGACGAAGAGGAGCAACCTCTAGGTTGTGAGTGTGAGGAGGAACAACATCCATGTGATCAGTGCGTAGAGGGCAAGCCTCTAGATCATCCTTATTGCTTGGATTTATTTGACGTGACATGGCGCTACCGAGTTTTCTGGGATTCATGAGACTGGAGTTCCAAGGGGGCTCCGAAGCCTGGCATCTTCATGTGGATAGGTAGACTATAGTTTATGTAGGACGACTGACTGTATCCCTCAGTAGGGAATACAATGGAGTTCCTATGTTCTCTACTACCATTTATGTACACTTAGAGTTACCTTTATCTATTAGGCGCTATTGGGGTGGTCGTTTCCATGCCCCTAGCAAGCTTAGTAGTGTGTTGACCGCACGCGCTCCTGTCCGTTGGCCTACGCATCATGCTGGTTTCCTATCTTCTGAGGAGCCAGAGGAGGATCCATCTGAGGATCAAAACTTCTAGTGTTATACTTGGGCTAGTCTACATTTTATTTTGAGTTAAACAATTTATAGTTTCTGTTCCACAATGTGTTCTTATATGTATCCTTAAAAACAAAGTTATATGTATAATTATGGTGTATATATTAGTTTGTTCTATTTCATGTTCCGTTTATTTTATTTAATGATGTTATAAACAAAAGAAAAATTTTACAACTTGTATTATTATTATTTAATAAATGATTTATAACTTGGGTAATGTTTTATTATAATTCGTCATAAATGTAATGCCCTACAGAGGGTGTTACATTAGTTGGTATCAGAGCCCAAGTTAGAGTCTTTTAGGGTTTGTGGTTAGGTCTATTTTGCTTGTGTTTTGTGATTTTCTGTGATTTGTTTTCGAAAGGTTACATCTAACTTTTATTTTGTCTTGTTTGATTGATTGAAAAAAGAAATGTCTGGTAGAGGAACATGTGCGAACATGGGGCTTGATACTGATGCAATGACTGTAGCTGTTGAGGCCATGCAGCGTATGGTGGAAGTAAATATATGGCAGAATCAACGAGCAGCCCAGCAACACGAGGCGACTGCTGATGTTTAGAACTTATTTGAGTTTCAACGTAATAACCTGCCGCAGTTTAGGGGTGAGTTTGATCCGGAAAAGGCAAGTCTTTGGATCCAAGAGCTAGAAAAGATTTTTGAAGGAATAGGATGTGCAGACAATCAGAAAGTGACTTATGCTACATTTATGTTGATAAGAAATGGTGAAAACTGGTGGAGAGGAACTCGGAGGTTACTACAAGCTGAGGGAAGAGAAATTACATGGGAGCTGTTCTGTGAAGTATTTTTGGAGAAGTACTTCTTGGCTAGTGCACGATATGCCAAAGAGATGGAATTTCTCGGTTTACCACAAGATAACATGACTGTTGGTCAATATGCCGCAAAGTTTGAGAGCTTGTCAAAGTTCTTAAGGTATTTCCAAACCCAGCCTGACGAGGAGTGGAAATGCCACAAGTTTGAAGAAGGACTAAGGGTTGAATTGAAAAGAGGTGTGCTGCCCATGAGAATGAATCAATTCCTAGCCTTGATGGATACATGTTGTCGACTTGAAGAACTGGAGCTGTCACGTGACACGAGGAATCGTAACTTTGGACCGTCTAGGTTCCAGAGGGGTGGAAATAATAACAAAAATCGATTTCAACGAAAACCGTATTTGAGGCCACCGGGGAACCAACCCCAGCGACAATCTTTTAGGGGAAGTCCTAGTGGTAACAAAGCTGGTCAAACTGGGGCGTTTACGCCTAGGTGTTTTAAATGTGGGTAAAGTAGCCACATATCAAAAGACTGCTTAATCAAGGGGCTTATTTGCTTTAAATGTGAAAAACCTGGCCATGTCTCTAAGGAACGTAACTAGCCAAAAAGGGAGCCAACAATGAGTAACATTTGTGCTACTCAGCCGCAAGCTGGAGGGCGAGTATGTACGATGAGCGGAGCTGAAGCCTCCCAGTTCGAGGATTTTATTTAGGGAGAAGGTGTCGTAACAGGTAATATTTTAACTGTACTATATGTTCTAAATTATTTTCCTAATCATGGATTAAGTGATTTAATAATAATAAATTAGATTAAAATTTTTTACAAGGAATTAGATGATAGAAAA
Organism: Ormosia emarginata; assembly: GCA_029884605.1. Classification (NCBI taxonomy): domain Eukaryota; kingdom Viridiplantae; phylum Streptophyta; class Magnoliopsida; order Fabales; family Fabaceae; genus Ormosia; species Ormosia emarginata. The sequence goes on from JAQQTP010000074.1 coordinate 11,601,251, forward strand.
TAATTAAAGACGATTTATAAAACATATAACGATTTTCGGCCAACAAGCCTATTCATGGTATTTTTTATCCAAAATTATTTCCTAAGCATGGACTTATGTAAAATAATTTAAATGAAAACTCAATTTAATGAATTTTAGAGAATAAAAGAAAGTGAATTTATTTTAGAGCTTAATTAGAGAAATTAAATAAGGATGATAAATAAAATAAATACTCGAAAAGTACTAATGTATAGCTCACCCGTTGGGTTTTGAAGCGCGTTAACAAGTTTCGAGATGTAATGATTGATTAAATCTAGGAAAGGTAATTTTTTAAGGAAACAGTATAAATTACTACTTAAAGGATTTTCAAGAAGAAATGTTGTAAATAAGGCTAAAAATAGATATATATAATGAAGAAAGTTTTAAAATTTAATTTAGAAAGCAAAGAAATATTTTACGCAATTGAAAAATATTAGAAAAACCTTACGCGTATTTAAAATAATAATTTTTAAATTATACGATTGAGAAAATAATTTAAAAATGCTACGCGATTACAAAAACGTTGAAAAATAGTTACGCGATTTGAAAACATTAGAAAAAGGTTACGCGACTGTGAAAATGTGATAAAATATTTACGCGATTGGAAATAACAGCAGTTTGTTGTTGGGTTAACGTGGTGGACTCGGTTACGTTGAAAAATGGTACTTCCAAGTGATGGTGTGTGGTTGTGAAAAATAGTAATATTGTTATATGTGTACTTTGAATCATGCACCATGCATAGAGAAACGTGTCAGTTTGGTTGGTATTGGCAAGTTGCCTAAGAGATGAATTACACCATAGTGCGGATACGATAGGCACAGTATTGTTCATTGAGTGAACTTGGAGGCATTGGTGTGCGGAGAATTCTACATGTGGACAGTTGGTAGCTCCTCTGGGCCATGGTACCAGGTAACGCACTAGCGATATCGACAAAGCACTATTCTTAATCACGATCTAGTGTAGATTGTCTGGTACAATGCCTGTTGTACACGATGGATAGACTATGTAGCACTTGGCTTGAGGCAGCCAAGCTACAAGCAGATCTTCTGAATCATTCTCTCTGAAAATTGTAGTTAGCTCCATGGAGTAAGAACGAGTCTGTGTACATATGCATATTTGGTTTGCATCATGATGTGATAATTATATTGATCTGAGATATTGTGTATGATGTGATAACATGATTTGATGTGTTAAATGTCATATATGTATGTACTGTCGTTTTCTATACTGCCATGTTGGTAATGATGTAGATTGTCTCACCTCTGTGTATGCATTTCTGTGTTATTGTTATGATTGGTAAAGATTTTGAGAAAGACGAAAAGGAGCAACCTCTGGGTTGTGAGTGTGAGGAGGAACAACATTCTTGTGATCAGTGCATAGAGGGCGAGCCTCTAGATCATCCTTATTGCTTGGATTGATTTGACGTGACATGACGCTACCGAGTTTTCTGGGATTCATGAGACTGGAGTTCCAAGGGGGCTCCGAAGCCTGACATCTTCATATGGATAGGGAGACTGTGGTTTATGTGGGATGACTGACTGTGTCCCTCAGTAGGGAATACGATAAAGTTTCTATGTTCTCTACTACCGTTTATGTATACTTAGAGTTACCTTTATCTATTAGGCGCTGTTGGGGTGGTCGTTTCCATGCCCTTAGCGAGCTTAGTAGTGTGTCGACCACACGGGCTCTTATCTGTGGGTCTATGCATCATGCTGGTTTCCTATCTTTTGAGGAGCCAGAGGAGGATCCATCTGAGAATCAAAAGTTCTAGTATTATACTTGGGCTAGTCTGCATTTTATTTTGAGTTAAACAATTTATAGTTTCTGTTCCACAATGTGTTCTTATATGTATCCTTAAAAACAAAGTTATATGTATAATTATGGTGTATGTATTAGTTAATTCTATTTCATATTCTGTTTATTTTATTTAATGATGTTATAAACAAAAGAAAAATTTTACAACTTGTATTATTATTATTTAATAAATGATTTATAACTTGGTTAATGTTTTATTATAATTCATCATGAATGTAATGTCCTACAGAGGGTGTTACACGTTGCACTATAACCCGCTCAACTATATCCTCTATAGTAAGTGTTGTATCCATATAGGGCATCATGTATATGTGTATCTGAATCAGATTCAAACTCGAACATAGCCTGCCACAGGAGTAAGTGATAGTGTCTATAATAATCATGGTTACCAATATTAGCTGATATACGATGCTAGTACAAGGCATCCTTTATGGGTTAACCCCCATGAACCACAAGTGAATAGGATCGCCGAATAGGCCCTGGCCAGGTTTGGCTTTAATGTTACACCGACATTTCATCCTCAATTTGTGTTTGCTTTTCCAGAGTAGATAAACTAGCTTGAACCCCCTAGAGGACGAAAAATCCCAAAGTTTTCTAAGTTATCAAGAGATGGAGGCTAGTCTTCTATTGAGCACATAGCTAGATTCATGATAGAGTGTGGTGATTTAGCCATTGATGAGTACATAAAAATGAAGTTGTTCCCAAACTCTTTAACATAGAACCTTTTTACCTGGTACTTGACATTGGCTCCCCATTTTGTATATTTTTGGGAACAACTTGAGAGATTGTTCTATGAACAATTCTTTAGGCTTGAAATGAAAGTAGGCTTAACTGAACTGTTCAATATTAAAAGGAGGCCTAATGAAAGCACAACTGATTATTTCAGTTGTTTTAGATAGGGGTTGATGCCTCACCCCAATCCCTGAGCCAAAAGTGGTTAGAATAGCCACTAAACGATTAGACTTTGCAATCTGTAAAATGCTAGTGAATTAACAATTTGCTTATATGTCTTAACTGGCTACTAGAGTATGTCAAATTGAGCAACTCTAGCAAGAAAAAGCTCAATTGAAAGGATGGGCAAAATGAGAGAGATTGCACATGGTAGAATATGATCGTGATAGTGAGACTGGATTTGAAGAAATTCTAGTCACTGAATTACAAAAAGGGTGACCATATACTTGTCCTGTACTAAAACCCAATAAAAAAAATAAAAAATGGAAGCTGTAACACCTTCCTTAGGCTCACATGTCTGACTCCGGACTCATAATCTGAAAAGAAGTTTGCACAAGGTTTGAGTTATAAAATGTGAGTTTTAAAATTTCTTCTTATTATAGAAACATAAACTTACAGAAATTCATAAGTAATCTTGAAAATATATTTAATATATAATATTGACACCAATTAATGTTTAACAATTTAAAGAGAAATATAAAACTAACAGAAAACTCTCTCTTTTTAACAGTAACAAACCCTATGACGGGTCCTACTTAATAGCACGGTATAACACTAATGAAAAAACTTAACGTACTTATTCCTTCTTATATCCATCTTGATGCATCAGACATCTGTTCCTTGTTAACACTGCACACCAACGAGTTCTGAATGACCACTCCTCCATGTTATCACCAAAACTCAGAATTTCTACCACTCGTTATGTCTAAGACAACTCGTTCCTTCTACTATATAATTTTAACAATACAGACACAGCAAGACAACATAACAAAGAGGTGAGATCACCTACACCAATACCAACATGGTAGCACAGAGATAACACAAACAGCAATATCATACAAGGATATCATACCAGACTTCCAATAATATATTCAATATTAATCAACTATCATCATTCAATCATATATCAATTCAATTATCATAAACAACAATTACGATAATGTCTTCAACATTGTCTAATTATCATCATCATCATCCAAGTATTCAAAACAATTGTCATAACCAATATTCCTCAGTTAATATATCATACTGATATAAATGCTCAGATTCATGCATACGCACATAGACTCAGTTTTTCAAAAACAACTCAATGGAGGTTTTCACAATTTCGAGAAGAATGCTCTGGTTAATTGCCCAGCCTAAGCCCACAAACAATCTCCCAGTCATTGAAAAGAATCGTGTTCTTGTCGGGTATCGTCAATGCGTTGCAACGGACTGCATCGCCAAGTGGCATATGGTCCAGCCTTAGCCCACAGACAGATATCCACTGGTCGACCGCCGTGCCTTGACGCCCCCAAGATCCATCATAGATCTCACTATCAATTCTCATTCCCTCTTCAACCACAAGGGCCAAAATAGCTTATTAGCTATACTTTATACAATGCACGAATATATCAGTGCAAGTCCAACCACAAGGGCCAAATCTTTTTAATTTCATTTGTTCAATAAAATCATATGCCTCAACGCATATTTTTCCAATGCATGTATAATGCACCAATGCCAATCACAGGCATGTCTTTCCAATGCATGTAAAATGCACCAAATGTCAATCACAGGCAAAACTTGTCATTTTCTTATACGGTGTATGGATCTTTGGTTCAACAAGTAATCATCATGTTATTATGTTTTTATAGTCATAAAACACTTTTGTCATGTTTTCACAATCGCGTAACATTTCTGTTACGTTTTTACAATTCCAAAACATTTTAGTTATATTTTCACAATAGCATAACACTTCTGTTACGTTTTCACAATACAGTAACATTTTTGTTACGTTTTCAAAATACCGCAACTCTTCTGTTGCACTTTTAAACCACGTACTAATTTTTCAACATTTTTCTCAATCGCGTAAAAATATACGTTTCTCAAATTGCATAGTATTTTTCGCGTAACTTAAAAATCATTCTTTTAAGTCGCGTAAATCATTTTTCCATCATTCTCAAAATATTTAAAACACTTTTCAAATCACATAACAATTTTTCGTCATTTTCATAATCACGTAAAAATATTCTATCACTTTTAAATTACATATTGATTTTTTAACAATAGTTTAAATTACGTAAAATATTTAAACGTAATTCAAAATCATGTAGAAATATTCTATCCTATTTCCAATCACGTAGTTTAAAAATTACGTTTTTAAGATACGTAAATAATTTTTCACCACAATTTCATTACAGAAAATATTTCTCAACCCTCAAAAATTCTTTTTCAACTTTTCTCAAAATAATATAACTTTATACTTCATTTAATATATTTTCTTACTTAAGAAATTTTTTTTTCACAGTTCTTTACTCAAGAAATTCTTTTTCAAATATAACCCACAAAATCACTTTTCCATTGATTTAAATCAATGTTTTAAACTTTAAGAATTTCCTAACGTACTCCAAAACGTGAAATAAGTTATACGTTAGAAAATATCAAATCACTATTATATTATCCATTTTTCTCAAATCAATTCTAAAGTCAATTTTCTTCAAAATAAATTGAAGTTCAAACGTGTTCAACCTCTCTTTGTCTTTCGTTTACAAAATTCTCTCAAGTGATGAAACACTCTAATTCCCTTTTCAAATTCCTTGTGTTAAATCAAGTTACGTTTCCACTTTAAAAATCACTTTGTTCATAAAAATCAAGGCATTACAAGCCTTCAAAAACGTGGACATGACTATTGAAACTATCAAATATTTTTTCTTTTCTTTCTAAATTGATATGGTTTTACACAAACAAAAACATTAAAAATCCCTTACAAAAATCGTGAACGTGTTCATTGAAAACTGTCAAATCTTTCGAGTGACAAAACACTTCATTTTATAAAATATCACTTTGTTCCATAAAAATTTAGGCATAACCAGTTTTTCAAAACCGTAGGGTATTTGGCCATTGAAGCCATCAAACATTTTTCCTTCTAACTCAATTATTTATCATTTCTATTTTCACATAAACAAAACTATTAAAATCTTTGTTTTCAAAACTGCAAGACATATGGTTATAAAACCAAACTCATTTGTTCAAATTCATTTTAACTTTCTTTACAAATCCTTTTTCGCTTTCTTTGCAAATCTTTTTTCACTTTCTTTGTAAATCCTTAAAATCAACATTTGCCCGTTTCGTTTTTCGAAATCATGATTAGTAAACATTTAGAAATTTTTTACACAAAAGAAATCAATAAAAATCCCTTCAAAACCGTGTTCTTGTACTCTTTGAAAAACAAACCCTTTGTTTATTTTTCATATTCTTCAAATCATCCATTTTCATCATTCATGAAAATATTAATTTGTGAACACCTATTTAGAGGTGTCTTGGCCGAAATTCACTATGTTCTAGGGACCCAAAAATCAATTCCCTTATTCTTGAAAAATTTTAACATAAACCCTAATTAAGGGCATCAAAAACCGTAGCCTTCTCCCTTGGCCATTGGAGCCAAAAATTGTTTTCCTTTCCATCAACACATCATGGCACACACATACATATTTCATCATAAATACTACAAGCATGCCATATACTTATCATACATATTTTAAGCATACTATCAAAGCCATAAAATCATGCAAAACATACCAAGCATAGACAAATAATTAAAGCACATAAACACCCACAATAAATTACAAGACCATGGATATGAATCCTCATATGGATTCACCATCCACCAAATATAAAACCATCTCTCACCACCATACTTGATTGGTGAGATGAATCTCCCTCTTACCTCTTGAAGATCCTGAAAAGCTCATTGTTTTGCTTCTCTTTCCAAGTCCTTCACCACCAAGGGCTTCTCAAATACAAAACAAAATACATAAAAATTAGTATACTAAGCTTGATTAAGAGGAACCATGGATCAAACATGGTTTAGATCATGAAAAAGAGAGAAGAAATGAAGTTTCCTTACACTTCACCAAAAATACTCCATAACATGGATCTTGAAGAAAGTCCATGAAGATGAATGATTTAGAGGAAATCTTTAACATGAAAGTTGTTTAGAATATCATGTAGATTCAAGATCTATGGTTGGATGAAATTAAAAGAGATTGGATGGTGGTTTTGGTGTTTTGGCCGAATGGCCTTCTTAGGAAGAGAGAATGGAGTTTTCTTTTGTTCTTGATCTTGTAAGAGAGAGAATGGAAAGAATTGTTTTTAGTCTTTGGTAGAAAATGAAGATAGAAATGAAAACTCTTCCCACCTAGTAATTGTCGTGGAGTGTATGGAGAGAAAGGTAACATTGTGTGTGCAGCTTTTTGTTTTTCTTTGATAAGAATGAAAGAAAAGTTGATAGGAAAGATTAAGTGTAGAAATTGTCTTGCATTATTCATTGCATGACCATAGGTGAGTAAGAGAAAAATGAATCAATTATAGGTAGTTTGTCTCCAAAAAGAAATGCATGACCGTAGGATACATGTGCAAAGTCACCAAAAATTGACTTACTTTTATTTGGCTTCTTGAATTATTGTTAGAAGAATGATCAAGTATGATGAGTAAAAGAATTGCCCCCCCCCCATTCAAGTGCATGACCGAATGCTTCAAATGGAGAAAGCCACCAATTTTGACTATTTCTTTGTTGTGTAATATAAATAATGGAACATGAATTAATTGAATCAAAATTTCCCCTTTTAACTTTGCATGGTCGTAGGTGCTTCTTCAAAAAGGTGGCCATTTTTGTTGACTTGGTCTCACTTTATTTCACTTGAATTGTATCTTAATATCACAAAGATGTAATAATTTAGAGCAATTTTTCTCTCCATTACCGTAGAGTGAAGAGAGAAAAGAGTAAATTATTTGAGCAAATAATTAGTACTAAATTATTGAGAAATTTTCCAAGTGATAGTAACAAACTTAGACTATTGGCTCTTCTTCCTCCTTTAATCTTAGCCATTAGATGAAGCTACTAAATGGATGGTCAAGATCTCTCCTTCCATGTTGCCATCCAAGGGTCACAATTGAAGTCTAAGCAATTATATAAGACCAAATTTCAACCATAGATTAAATCAATGGTTAAGATTAAATTTTGAAAGTTCAAGCAATTATTTGAAGCATTCTAAGCCATTTATTAATTCAATGGTTAGGATTAAGGTAGACTTTAGGTGTAGCTTTAGATAGAAGACTTAATTTAGGCCATTGGATCTTTCTTCTTTAAATCCTAGCCCTTAGATGTGTCTCCAAAATGAAGTGTTAAGATTACTCCTTCAAACTTTACATCCAAGGGTCATAAATGGCCTTTGTCACTTTTTAAGACTAAATCTCCACCATAGATTAAATTAACATCCAATGGTCATAAATGGTCCTTGTTACTTTACAAGACCAAATCTTCACCTTTGATTAATTATTCATTCAATGGTCATAAATGGTCATAGTCATTTTATAAGACTAAATTTATACCCTTGATTTAGTCTCCATCTAACGGTTATAAATGATCTTATTCACTTTTAAGATCAAATCTCCATCGTTGATTAAATCAAGATCAAGTCTCCATCGTTGATTAAATCAATGGTGGATATCCAAACCACCAATGTTGACTTAAGCAATATAATATTTATTTATTTTTTTCTATCTGCTATTACCTTCTGAATAATATTTTTACTGTATTTTTATCACCTGATAATTAAATACAGTACAAAACACAGTAAAATAAAATTTTAAAAACTATTTTCGGATTCAGGTTTAGTAAGATCCCCTATCTCCATCTAAACAGTACAAATTTTTCTATGCGTAGAAAAATTTTCACTTTGAGGGACCCACCTGGGCCCACGTATGGCCACCTGGGCCCACGTATGGCCACCTGTGCTCACGTATGGCCACCTAGGTCTACAAACAGTCCAAAAACGGTCGGAGTATCATAAAAATTTCATAATCACCCATAAAATCACAAAAATTAGAAAACGCACAAATATCAAATCAGATTACGTAAAATAGTTAAAACATAACGGTAAAAATTAAATTAAGTAAAGTTTTCCCCGGCCCGAAAAATTTTATTTTTCTGACACGGAGTAAATCACTCAAATCGATCAAATACGCTGACTGAATAATTAAAATAATTTTACAGCGCTCAGAAATTACTAAATAGTAAAATTCTGTTAACTGTCAAAATTACTGTTTAAGAGATACATAATTTTTTAGGATGTTACAGAAGCCCTTAAATGTCGCACTTACTCATTTCACGTCACTAAGGTATATTAGGTATTTGACATGTTTTGAAAGATAAATAGATAAAATTAATTAAAGGTCATGTTCTTCCATCACCTAATGAGATAAAAAAAGAATAAAGTTTACTGCAAGTATCATCATTCTTATAAGCACTTAACTAATAGTTGTTCTTAATTCTGGGATATGATTCAAAAAGGGATCAGAGAAGGTAGGCTGAAGTTTGTTGACAAAATAAAGTCGGCAATGAAAGTCGACACCGATCCATTTGAGTTACAGGATGGATATGCTGAGCTACAAAATCTCCAAGTAGGGATGATTAGGGTGGACTTTGGTACTAAGATTGATGAAGAAGAACGACTTTGGGAATTGGTCAACATGTTTGAAGTTGCACACAGGTACCCTAAGTCAAATGAAACTATGCTACAATTTATAAAAAGGATGGATGAAGCTGGACACGAGATCAAGATGTGCCCTTTGTGCCGAATGATCCGCTTAGAACACGACGAGGAAAATATTACTATGGCGTAGAAAGAAAAGGTAATCAATATCACTATTCACAAAACTGCTATAACAAGATTGCTATGAAGGGTGATTGAGCAATTGAGGATGGCGTATTTCCCAAAACATGTGGCACTAGTCGACGTCGACTTAAGTACTGGTAAGCGTAAGGAAGTCAACTTTGGACCTTTCTCTTCTTCTACTAACACTTTGAACAATAGAACCATATTTCCTTTTGCTAATGTTCTTATTGACAAGTGGCAAAGCAATGCAAGAGACTATTGTCGAAGTTTCGCCCCTATTTCAAACAGGCGACCGTTGTTTGAAAAAGGAGGAAAAATGTGGTGTTGGGTTGATTTTTCTTATTCCTATGATCCCCATAAGAATTATCAGTCCCTTACTTGCACATAAAAGCAATGGCGGAAAAGGAATATGGCAAAGGCCAAGCAGAGTCCATAGAAGGTGCCACAACAGGCAACAAATCCCAGGTTTGACTAGACAAAGTGATCAGATGATGAGTTTGTCGATGATAATATGATTCAGTAGACTTAATGTTGTGTGCATACAACTGCCAATCCGGAGTGTGGATATGAAGCCAATCCACAATATGATCCGTTGCTAGAAGAAAGTTCTACAATAGATCAACTCGACGACTACATGGATCCAGAGTTGATCGAAAGACATGAAGGTAAGCCTGAGGGCAAGTAGCTAAGGTAAATCTTGTTACAATTTTGCCTACATAATGTCCATTATTGAAAAGGCTTAAAAGATATTTTCCAAGAAGAATGAGATGATGGTTGTAATACCCTCCTTAGGGCATCACATTTCTGACTACCAACTCCTAATCTGAAAATGATTTCATAAAATGTTTGAGTTATAAAAGGGTGAGTTTTAAAATTTCTTATTACAAAAATATAAACTTACTGAAATCCATAAGTATTACTAATATACAATATTGACACTAATTAATATTTAACAATTTAAAGAGAAATATAAAATTAACAGACTCTTTTTTTTTAACTGTAGCAAACCCCATCACGGGTCCTACTTAATAGCACAGTATAACACTAACGAGAAAACTTAACATACTTATTTCTTCTTGTATCATCTTGATGCATCAGACATCTGTTCCTTGTCAACCCTTCACACTATCGAATCTGGAATGGTCATTCTTTGATGTTGTCTCTGATCTCAGAGTATTTATTGTAACACCCTCCCTAGGGTATCACATGTCTGACTTCCGACTCATAATCTGAAAATGTTTTCACAAAAGGTTTGAGTTAAAAACGTGGGTTTAAAAAAAAAATTCTTTCTTGCTGAAATATAAACTTACTGTAATCCATAAGTATTACTGAAAATATATTTAAACTAATTCATATACAACATTGACACCAATTAATATTTCACAATTTAAAGAGAAATATAAAATTAACAGACTCTTTTTTTTTTACGAGTAGCAGACCCATGACGGGTCCTACTTAATAGCACGGTACAACACTAACGTTAAAACTTAACATACTCATTCCTTATCTTGTATCCAAATTTGTTGCATCGTAACTCTACTCCTTGTCTACTCGAACACCTTCGAACTTGAGACATGCCACTCTTCAATGTTTTCATCAATCTCTCGAGTGTCCATCGCCCGTTATGTCTAAGACAACTCATTCTTTCTCTTGTTTAATTTTAACAATACGTATACAAAGAAGACAACATAACAAAGAGGTGAGATCACCTACACCAATACCAACATGGCAGCACAGAGATAACACAAGCAACAATATTTTACAGGGATATCATATCAAACTTCCAATAATATATTCAATATTAATCAACTATCATCATCAAATCATTTATCAATTCAATTATTATAAACAACAATTACGATAATGTCCTAATTATCATCATCATCATCCAAGTATTCAAAACAATTGTCATAGCCAATATTCCTCAATTAATATATCACACAGATATAAATGTTCAGATTATGCATGTACACAAGACTCGATTTCCTATTCCATGGAGCTAAAACTCAGGTCGGAGAAATGATCGAAAAGATCTGCCGGTACCACATGCCTCAGACCACGTGCTATAATCCTCATTTTGATTTTGCACATCTAGCATATACACGACAGTCTTTATCAGATCTTGATTAAGAATAGTGTCTCGGTCCGGATCATCGGTGTGTTGCATCGGTCTAACCTACGGGAAGAAGCGCGACCAACCACCCATGTAGGCAACCCGCACCCCGATGCCCCCAAGGTCAACAAGTGACCTACACTACGCATATCGCACCCACTCAAGAGGTGTGTTTCTCCTAGGCAATCAGCCATATCAATTCTCATCGGACCATTCCAATGCATGTATAATGCACCAAATCCAATCAAATATGTCATTTTCTCACAAATAAGTGTACGGACACCTGGTTTAACAGTAATCATACTGTACTTTCAATAGCGAAAATCATGTTATCACGTTTTCATAGTTGTAAAACACTTTTACCGTATTTTCACAATTGCGTAACATTTCTGTTACGTTTTCACAATCCAAAAACTTTTCTGTTATGTTTTCACAATACCATAACACTTCTTTTATATTTTCACAATACCGTAACATTTTTGTTACGTTTTTAAAATTTCAAAACGTTTTTATTACGTTTTTTACACTTGTAACACATCAAGCATTACGTTTACAAAATTTCGTAACATTTCTGTTACGTTTTCAAAATGTTGTAACTCTTCTGTTGCACTTTTAAATCACGTACTAATTTTTAACGTTTTTCTCAATCGCGTAAAAACATACGTTTCTCAAATCGCATAGTATTTTTCCACTGTTTCAAAATCGCGTAACTTAAAAATCATTCTTTTACGTCACGTAAATCATTTTCTATCATTCTCAAAATATTTAAAATACTTTCCAAATCTCATAACAATGTTCTATCATTTTCACAATCACGTAAAAATATTCTATCACTATTCAAATCACGTAGTGATTTTTCAACAATATTTCAGTCGCGTAAAATATTTAAACACTTTTCAAATTGTGTAGAAATATTTAAACATTTTTCAAATCGCGTAGAAATATTTTATTATATTTCAAATTGTTTTTAAGATACGTAAAATATTTTTCAACTATTTTCAATCACATAAAATATTCCTCAATATTCCAAACATTATTTTGGACTTAAATAAATCAATATCATTTTTAACACATTGTTCAAAATTGCGTAGCTTAAAAATCACGTTTTTAAGATACGTAAAACATTTTTCATCACAATTTCATTACAGAAAATACTTCTTAACCTTCAAAAATTCCTCTTCAACTTTTTTCAAAATAATATAACTTTATATTTAATTTAATATATTTTCTTACTCAAGAAAATATTTTTCCACAGATCTTTACTCAAGAAAATTCTTTTTCGAAATATACTTCACAAAAATCACTTTTCCATTGATGTAAATCAACGTTTCAAAACTTAACATTTTTCTAACGTATTTCAAAACTTGAAAATAAGTTATACGTTAGTAAATTTTCAAAATACCATTATATTCTTCATTTTCCCAAATCATTTCCAAACACAACCTTCTTCAAAATAAATTGAAGTTCGAAAACATTTTCGTTTACAAAAACTTGATTTTTCTCAAGTGATAAATGCTCTGATTCCCTTTTCAAAATCCTTGTATTAAATCCAGTTACGTTTCCACTTGGAAATTCACTTTGTTCATAAAAAATCAAGGCATTACAAGCCTAAAAAAAGCGATGGACATGACTATTGAAACCATCAAATATTTTTCCTTTTAAATTGATATGGTTTTTACACAAACAAAACCATTAAAAATCTTTACAAAACGTAAGACTCATAGTCTTTGAAAATCAAATCATTTGTTCATTTTCAATTTTTCACTTTCTTTGCAAATCCATTTTCACTTTCTTTACAAATCCTTTTTCACTTTCTTTGCAAATCCTTAAAATCATCATTGTTATTTTCATTTAAATCTCATGTTTAGTTAAACACTTAGAAACTTTTTACACAAAATAAATTAATAAAAATCCTTCTAAAAACCGTGTTCTTGTTCTCTTGAAAAACAAACCCTTTGTTTATTTTCCAAATTCTTCAAATCATCCGTTTTCATCATTCATGAAAATCTTAAGTTATAAACACCTATGTTGAGGTGTCTTGTTCAAATCCACCATGTTCTAAGTACTCAAAAATCAATTCTTTTGTTCTTAAAATTTTTCAACATGAACCCTAATCAAGGGCATCAAAACCGTAGCTCTTCCTTGGCTATTGGAGCCAAAAATCAATTTCCTTTCCACCATCAAGTCATGGCATATACATATATATTTCATCATAAATAATATAAGCATACCATCAAAGCCATAAAAGCATGTATAGCATATCAAGCATATCATCAAAGCTATAAAATCATGCAAAGCATATCAAGCATAGAAAATTAATCAAAGCTCATAAACACCCACAAATTAATTACATGACCATGGATATGAATCCTCACATGGATTCCACATCCATCAAATAAAATACCATCTCTCACCACCATGCTTGGTTGGTGAGATGGATCTCCCTCTTACCTCTTGAAGATCCTTAAAAACTTCTTGTTTTGCTTCTTTTTCCAAGTTCTTCATCACCAAGAGCTTCTCAAATACAAAACAAAATACATAGAAATTAGTATACTAAGCTTGATTAAGAGGAACCATGGATCAAACATGGCTTAGATCATGAAAAAGAGAGAAGAAAATGAAGTTTCCTTATACTTCACCTCAAAAACCCAATAACTTTGATCTTGAAGAAAGTCCATGAAGATGAATGATTTAGAGAAAATCTTCAACATGAAAGTTGCTTAGAACATCATGTAGATTCAAGATCTATGGTTGGATGTAATTAAAAGAGATTGGATGGTGATTTTAGGGTAGATAACCGAATGGTTTCTCTTGAAGCACAAAGATGAAATTTTTGATTTTTGATAGAAACTTGAAGCTTGGATTTGAAGCTCAAGATGAATGATTTTGGAAAAACTCATAACTAGAGATGTTCTTAGAATGGTGTTTAGGTTTAGAAAATCAAGTTGGATGAAATTTTTGAGTGATGAAAGGTGCTCTTGGAGGGCTTGGCCAAAATCTAGAGAAGAAAGGAGATGGAGAGAAAATTTTCTAAGTTTCCTTCTTGAAAATGAATCAATGAAGACCAAGGAAGACAATAATGACTAAAGCATGCAATTATGGTCTTCCAAACTCCTTCATGCAGCACCAAATTCGTAGTCCCCCCTTCTTGCATTCTTCTTGAGTGCAAAAAAATCAAAAGTAAGCCATTATGATGTCTAACTTGACCAAGACATGCAAAAATGACATAAAGCTTGTTTCTTTGTCTTCTAAACACTCCAAAACCATCACTTTCTCTTCATAATGCATTCAATAAAGTTGTCTTCATTATTTGCCACCATTTGAAGCATTTCTAGCCATTGATTAATTCAATGGTTAGGATTTAGGTAGATTTAGATAGGTTAGAAGACTTAATCTAGGCCATTGGATTTTTCTCCTTAAAATTCTAACCATTAGATGTGTCTCCAAAATTAATGGTTAAGATTGCTTCTTCAAACTTTAAATCCAAGGGTCCTAATTAGTCTTTGCCATTTTAGAAGACCAAATCTCTACCCTTGATTAATTCTTCATCCAATGGTCATAAAAATGGTCTTTGTTACTTTTTAAGATTAAATCTCCACCCTTGATTTAATCTAAATCCAATGGTTATAAATGGTCTTTGTCATTTTTCAAGACCAATTCTACACCTTTGATTACATCTATGGTTGATATCAAAGCCTTCTAACTAAGCTTATTCTCACACCATTGATTAAATCAATGGTTATTATCCAAGGCTTCTTTATTAAGTTTGTTTCTTAGCCTTTGATTAAATCAATGGTTAATATTCAAACTAAGTATTCTCATCCAAGGGTATAGATCAAGTCAAGCTCTCTTTGTTGACTACGCAAAGATAATATTTATTTTTGTATCCTACAAATAATATTTTTACTGTATTTTTATCATCTGATAATTAAATACAGTATAAAATACAGTACAAGAAATTTTCTAAAACTGTTTCCGGATTCAGGTTTAGTAAGATCCCCTGTCTCCGTCTAAACAGTACAAATTTTTCTATGCGTAGAAAAATTTTTCACTTTGTGGGACCCACCTGGGCCCACGTATGGCTACCTGGGCCCACATACCCCTTGCGAGACCCACAGACAGGAAAAATTTCAAAATCATCCATAAAATCACAAAAATTATAAAATGCACAAATATCAAATCAGATTACGTAAATTAATTACCTAACGGTAAAAATTAAATTACGTAAAGTTTTCCCCTACGAAAATTTTTATTTTCCTGACACGGAGTAAATCACTCAAAACGATCAAATATCTGATTGACGGAATAAACAAAATAATTTTATAGTGCACAAAAATTACTAAACAGTAAAATTCTGTTAACTGTCAAAATTACTATTTAAGAGATACAGAAATTTTGGGGTGTTACAACACTCCTCTTTCTGTAAATTTCGTCTCGAAATTTCATGACCATGATTTCACACCCTCGGAGAATAAATAATGATATTATTCCTTTATCTTTTCTTCGGTTCCATGTAGTTTCACCTCTTACGTTATTCCAAACGATTCTAAACTATTGAAAGTTCTTTATCTCTTGTTCACTTCTCCTGATCAAACAAATATCTTAATAATTTTATTTTCTACGGTTCTCCATTACCGTCTTAACTTTTCCAATAGATAGACTTCTTCAATTTTTGAAGAATCCACCACGCTTCCACTGCGCCATTTTGATACTCGACCTGGATATAAATAGGAATATTCTCTCTTGCAAGATATTCCTTCAATTGCGATAGATGAAAGAAAACATCATGGAAAAGAACAAAACGAATCGAATGTGTTATCGAACATATCCAAAGAAAGAATTGGATGTAACTCGATCTTCAAGAATGAATTCTCGATATCAATACAAGTGCTACCATCCTTCATTCATGCCTAGAATAGTTTTTCTCAAATAACTTCCAACTAATGTAATGTATTACTTAAAATTTTCTTATCCTCATATCACTTTATTCTCCAGCTTTAACTTCTTTAACAGGAAACGTCTCACTAACCGAGTTCTCCTTTCAACCGCATTATATCAAATACTATGACATGGATTTTAAATAGGAATATCCTTTCTTGCAAAATATTCTTTCTTGCAAATGCAATATATGAAAGAACATTATAAAGGTTTAGGAAGAAAAGCTATCGAAATGATCTGATATGTTACCAAACATATTCAACAAGAATTTGATTTTGCCTGATTTTCAAGAATGAGTTTTTCTGAAATACTAATACTGTATTGAGATAATCTCATAGGATATGGTTGAAAAATAACCAATCCATTTTCAAATATCATGTTTGTTTATGAAACAGATCAAACTAACACAAAGTTTTGAGTTTTGAAAGATCACATCTGTTTAGGAAACAGATCAACCTATATAAAAATTTTGAACGACAGATCAAACTAACCCAAAGATTTGATCCATAACAACAATTTGAATAACTTGAGTAGCTCGATAGGCTGAGAATAGAAACAGAAGTAAACAAATCAGAGGATTACGAATAACTCTAACATATAATTGATCTACTCAATCACATGTCATAAGGAATAGGTTACTCAAAGAAATATTTGGTATGGTTTATAGGATTAGCTCCAATGACGTAATCTCCATTGTTTAAATCTTCCGCTCGAACACTTCCTACTACATGAGATTTTACTAACAGAAAACTCTGTTTTTATTGGAACTCTTTCTGCACTTGAAACAAATTATTTCCTTGAACGTACAATCTTTCGTTAAGTGCCCCTTTCCATACTTCTTACATTCCGGTGCAGATGTCACAGTCAAACTAAACCTGTCATTACTAGTACTTTCTCCACAAGCTTGTTGTTGTTGTTGACTTCTTGGAGATTACAAGTACGTTTTTTGTTGGAATCGCTTGACCTTAAGATTTTCCTTTTTTTTTTCGTAACCAATATAGTCCAACGTTACAGGGTCTCTCATCCTAAGATTGATTCAACTCTAACAAAATCTTAGCTTAAGCAATCAATTCTTGCTGGGGAACAATCTTCTGTGTTTGTTGTATAATTGCTTCAGCCACTATTTGTATTACTTCCAAAGTTGCAGTTATATCACCACCATTATGTCTCGCTTCCACACGTGTACGTCTATCGCGAGTCATTTCTTTTCTTCAAAGATGGACGAATCAAAATAAAATGGAAACCAGATGTAACCATTTCAAATAAACGTTTGTTTCCTTGACGTACATTCCTTTATTAAGTACCTTCTTTCACATCAGTTACTGCCTTTGGTTTCCTCAATGGTTGTAAATACATCTTCCATTGAAATCAATCACTTTCCAAATATCCTTAAAAATATCGGGTTCCAAAATTTCGAAATCTTATATTCCAAGACTTATTCTCTTCCATCAGATCCTGAACCTCAACTTTCATTTTTTTTTTGCCACTGAACAGCGGTCCTTTGTTCCTACAGTCATCCTTCCACATTGCTCCCGTTGCTGCCATAGCTTTTGCAACTACATTACGCTCCCTTAGTTCCTGCAGTTATCTTTTTACATTGCTCCCGTAGCTGCAACTGCATTAATAGTATTATGTTCCGCATCCACACACGTACATCTAGCACGAGTTGTTTTCTCCCTCCAAAAATGGATGAATCAAAATACAATGGATCTGATATCCATTATAAACAACATTGTTTCCTTTCGGGAAAACAATAACACAGAGAATACAACACAAGCAAAAACAGACCTAACCACAAACCCCAAAAGACTCAAACCGTGCTCGATACCAACTAATGTAACACCCTCCCTAGGGTATCACATGTCGACTTCCGACTCATAATCGAAAATGTTTTCATAAAAGGTTTGAGTTAAAAACGTGGGTTTAAAAAAAAAAATTCTTTCTTGTTGAAATATAAACTTACTTGTAATCCATAAGTATTACCGAAAATATATTTAAACTAATTCATATACAACATTGACACCAATTAATATTTCACAATTTAAAGAGAAATATAAAATTAACAGACTCTTTTTTTTTTTTTACAAGAGCTTGAGACCCCATGACGGGTCCTACTTAATAGCACGGTACAACTGTGATAACGTTAAAACTTAACATACTCATTCCTTATCTTGTATCCACTTGTTGCATCGAACTCTACTCCTTGTCTACTCGAACACCTTCGAACTTGAGATGACCACTCTTCAATGTTTTCATCAATCTCTACGAGTGTCCATCGCCCGTTATGTCTAAGACAACTCATTCTTTCTCTTGTTTAATTTTAACAATACGATACAAAGAAGACAACATAACAAAGAGGTGAGATCACCTACACCAATACCAACATGGCGGTTACGACAGAGATAACACAAGCAACAATATTTTACAGGATATCATATCAAACTTCCAATAATATATTCAATATTAATCAACTATCATCATCAAATCATTTATCAATTCAATTATTATAAACAACAATTACGATAATGTCCTAATTATCATCATCATCATCCAAGTATTCAAAACAATTGTCATAGCCAATATTCCTCAATTAATATATCACACAGATATAAATGTTCAGATTATGCATGTACACAAGACTCGATTTCCTACTCCATGGAGCTAAAACTCAGGTCGGAGAAATGATCGAAAAGATCTCACGGTACCACATGCCTCGGACCACGTGCTATAATCCTCATTTTGATTTTGCACATCTAGCATATACACGATGTCTTTATCAGATCTTGATTAAGAATAGTGTCTCGGTCCGGATCATCGGTGTGTTGCATCGGTCTAACCTACGGGAAGAAGCGCGACCAACCACCCATGTAGGCAACCCGCACCCCGATGCCCCCAAGGTCAACAAGTGACCTACACTACGCATATCGCACCCACTCAAGAGGTGTGTTTCTCCAAGCAATCACCATATCCGGTCCTTATCGGACCATTCCAATGCATGTATAATGCACCAAATCCAATCAAATATGTCATTTTCTCACAAAAAGCATTAATACGGACACCTTTGGTTTAACAAGAATCATCATCTTGTACTTTCAATAGCGAAAATCATGTTATCACGTTTTCATAGTTGTAAAACACTTTTACCGTATTTTCACAATTGCGTAACATTTATGTTACGTTTTCACAATCCAAAAACTTTTCTGTTATGTTTTCACAATACCATAACACTTCTTTTATATTTTCACAATACCGTAACATTTTTGTTACGTTTTTAAAATTCTAAAACGTTTTTATTACGTTTTTACAATATTGTAACACTACTATTACGTTTACAAAATTTCGTAACATTTACATTACGTTTTCAAAATGTTGTAACTCTTACATTTGCAGACTTTTAAATCACGTACTAATTTTTAACGTTTTTCTCAATCGCGTAAAAACATACGTTTCTCAAATCGCATAGTATTTTTCCAACTTTCAAAATCGCGTAACTTAAAAATCATTCTTTTACGTCACGTAAATCATTTTCTATCATTCTCAAAATATTTAAAATACTTTCCAAATCTCATAACAATGTTCTATCATTTTCACAATCACGTAAAAATATTCTATCACTATTCAAATCACGTAGTGATTTTTCAACAATATTTGATCGCGTAAAATATTTAAACACTTTTCAAATCGTGTAGAAATATTTAAACATTTTTCAAATCGCGTAGAAATATTTTATTGTATTTCAAATTGTTTTTAAGATCGTAAAATATTTTCAACTATTTTCAATCACATAAAATATTCCTCAATATTCCAAACATTATTTTGGACTTAAATAAATCAATATCATTTTTAACACATTGTTCAAAATTGCGTAGCTTAAAAATCACGTTTTTAAGATCGTAAAACATTTTTCATCACAATTTCATTACGTAAAATACTTCTTAACCTTCAAAAATTCCTCTTCAACTTTTTTCAAAATAATATAACTTTATATTTAATTTAATATATTTTCTTACTCAAGAAAATATTTTTCACTGATCTTTACTCAAGAAAATTCTTTTTCGAAATATACTTCACAAAAATCACTTTTCCATTGATGTAAATCAACGTTTCAAAACTTAACATTTTTCTAACGTATTTCAAAACTTGAAAATAAGTTATACGTTAGTAAATTTTCAAAATACCATTATATTCTTCATTTTCCCAAATCATTTCCAAACACAACCTTCTTCAAAATAAATTGAAGTTGAAAACATTTTCATTTACAAAAACTTGATTTTTCTCAAGTGATAAATGCTCGATTCCCTTTCCAAAATCCTTGTATTAAATCCATTACGTTTCCACTTGGAAATTCACTTTGTTCATAAAAAAATCAAGGCATTACAAGCCTAAAAAACGCGATGGACATACTATTGAAACCATCAAATATTTTTCCTTTTAAATTGATATTTTTACACAAACAAAACCATTAAAAATCCTTTACAAAAACGTAAGACTCATAGTTTTTGAAAATCAAATCATTTGTTCATTTTCAATTTTTCACTTTCTTTGCAAATCCATTTTCACTTTCTTTACAAATCCTTTTTCACTTTCTTTGCAAATCCTTAAAATCATCATTGTTATTTTCATTTAAATCTCATGTTTAGTTAAACACTTAGAAACTTTTTACACAAAATAAATTAATAAAAATCCTTCTAAAAACCGTGTTCTTGTTCTCTTGAAAAACAAACCCTTTGTTTATTTTCCAAATTCTTCAAATCATCCGTTTTCATCATTCATGAAAATCTTAAGTTATAAACACCTATGTTGAGGTGTCTTGTTCAAATCCACCATGTTCTAAGTACTCAAAAATCAATTCTTTTGTTCTTAAAATTTTTCAACATGAACCCTAATCAAGGCATCAAAACCGTAGCTCTTCCTTGGCTATTGGAGCCAAAAATCAATTTCCTTTCCACCATCAAGTCATGGCATATACATATATATTTCATCATAAATAATATAAGCATACCATCAAAGCCATAAAAGCATGTATAGCATATCAAGCATATCATCAAAGCTATAAAATCATGCAAAGCATAT
Organism: Ormosia emarginata; assembly: GCA_029884605.1. Classification (NCBI taxonomy): domain Eukaryota; kingdom Viridiplantae; phylum Streptophyta; class Magnoliopsida; order Fabales; family Fabaceae; genus Ormosia; species Ormosia emarginata. Next base: position 11,622,815 of record JAQQTP010000074.1, read on the forward strand.
CAAGCATAGAAAATTAATCAAAGCTCATAAACACCCACAAATTAATTACATGACCATGGATATGAATCCTCACATGGATTCCACATCCATCAAATAAAATACCATCTCTCACCACCATGCTTGGTTGGTGAGATGGATCTCCTCTTACCTCTTGAAGATCCTTAAAAACTTCTTGTTTTGCTTCTTTTTCCAAGTTCTTCATCACCAAGAGCTTCTCAAATACAAAACAAAATACATAGAAATTAGTATACTAAGCTTGATTAAGAGGAACCATGGATCAAACATGGCTTAGATCATGAAAAGAGAGAAGAAAATGAAGTTTCCTTATACTTCACCTCAAAAACCCAATAACTTTGATCTTGAAGAAAGTCCATGAAGATGAATGATTTAGAGAAAATCTTCAACATGAAAGTTGCTTAGAACATCATGTAGATTCAAGATCTATGGTTGGATGTAATTAAAAGAGATTGGATGGTGATTTTAGGGTAGATAACCGAATGGTTTCTCTTGAAGCACAAAGATGAAATTTTTGATTTTTGATAGAAACTTGAAGCTTGGATTTGAAGCTCAAGATGAATGATTTTGGAAAAACTCATAACTAGAGATGTTCTTAGAATGGTGTTTAGGTTTAGAAAATCAAGTTGGATGAAATTTTTGAGTGATGAAAGGTGCTCTTGGAGGGCTTGGCCAAAATCTAGAGAAGAAAGGAGATGGAGAGAAAATTTTCTAAGTTTCCTTCTTGAAAATGAATCAATGAAGACCAAGGAAGACAATAATGACTAAAGCATGCAATTATGGTCTTCCAAACTCCTTCATGCAGCACCAAATTCGTAGTCCCCCTTCTTGCATTCTTCTTGAGTGCAAAAAAATCAAAAGTAAGCCATTATGATGTCTAACTTGACCAAGACATGCAAAAATGACATAAAGCTTGTTTCTTTGTCTTCTAAACACTCCAAAACCATCACTTTCTCTTCATAATGCATTCAATAAAGTTGTCTTCATTATTTGCCACCATTTGAAGCATTTCTAGCCATTGATTAATTCAATGGTTAGGATTTAGGTAGATTTAGATAGGTTAGAAGACTTAATCTGGCCATTGGATTTTTCTCCTTAAAATTTAACCATTAGATGTGTCTCCAAAATTAATGGTTAAGATTGCTTCTTCAAACTTTAAATCCAAGGGTCCTAATTAGTCTTTGCCATTTTAGAAGACCAAATCTCTACCCTTGATTAATTCTTCATCCAATGGTCATAAATGGTCTTTGTTACTTTTTAAGATTAAATCTCCACCCTTGATTTAATCTAAATCCAATGGTTATAAATGGTCTTTGTCATTTTTCAAGACCAATTCTACACCTTTGATTACATCTATGGTTGATATCAAAGCCTTTCTAACTAAGCTTATTCTCACACCATTGATTAAATCAATGGTTATTATCTAAGAACGCTTTATTAAGTTTGTTTATTAGCCTTTGATTAAATCAATGGTTAATATTCAAACTAAGTATTCTCATCCAAGGGTATAGATCAAGTCAAGCTCTCTTTGTTGACTACGCTAAAGTATAATATTTATTTTTGTATCCTACAAATAATATTTTTCTTGTATTTTTATCATCCGATAATTAAATACGATTATAAAATATAAGACAAGAAATTTTCTAAAAGCTGTTTTAGGATTCGGGTTTAGTAAGATCCCTGTCTCCGTCTAAACAAGTACAAATTTTTCTATGCGTAGAAAAATTTTTCACTTCATGGACTCACTGGGCCCACGTATGGCTACCTGGGCTCACATACCCCTCGTGGGGCCCACAAACCATAAAAATTTCAAAATCACACATAAAATCACAAAAATTAGAAAATTCACAAATATCCAATCAGATTACGTAAATTAATTACTTAACGGTGAAAATTAAATTACGTAAAGTTTTCCCCGGACCGAAAATTTTTATTTTCCTGACACGGAGTAAATCACTCAAAACGATCAAATACGCTGACGGAATAATCAAATTAATTTTACAAGACTCGAGAAATCACTAAACAATGTGAAATTACATTAATGTCAAAATTCTTGTTTAAGAGATTGAAAATTTTGGGGTGTTACATTACTCCCCTCTAAAAAGAAATTTCGTCCTCGAAATTTGATGAACGTGATTTCATATCTAAGGATGTGAACATTACTCTTTTAGCTTTTCTCCAATTCTCATGTTGCATCTTCCTTAATATCTTTACATACTATTCTAGCCAACAAAACTTTTTTGCTTGACGTTCAACTTCTCCCGATCAAATGGATATCTCAGATTCTTAGTTCTTTGAAGATGTTGAATGTTACTCCAAAAAGAAAGTATTTTCTATATTTCGATACCAATACAAAGCGGTTATCAATCTTTATTCATGCCTAGAATAGTTTTTCTTAGATAATTTCCAACTAATGTAATGTCTTACTTAAAATTTTCTTATTCTCGTATCACTATATATATTCTAGATTTTGCTTGTAACAGAAATGTCTCTCTAGTGAATTCTCCTTTCAACCAACTAATTCTTAATCCAACGGTCTGCATACTAACTAATGTAACCAACTAATGTAACGCACTAATATAACGCATCACAGTACTATGGATTTCCGTTACTGTTTTTGATTTTTTTTTCCTTGAAGAAATAGTTTCAACTTTCGAAGAATCCACCACGCTTCATCTGCACCATTTTGATACTGCGACATGGTTATAGATAGGAATATCCTTTCTTGCAATATATTCCTTCTTTCTTTTTTCTGTCTTACAATTGCAATACATGAAAGGAAATTACGGAGGTTCAGAAAGAAAAGGTAGCGAAATTATCTCGATATGTTACTAGACATATCCAACAAGAATTTGATTTTGCCTCGATATGAGTTTTTCGGAATACTAGCATTTTATCGAGATAATCTCATAGGATATGGTTGGAAAATAACCAATCCATTTTCAAAGATCACATCTATTTATGAAAGAGATAAATAGATCAAACTCACACAAATATTTGATCCGCAACAATAATTTGAATAGCTCGATCGGCTAAGAATAGGTACAGAAGTAAACAAATCAGAGGTTTACAAATAACTCTAACATATAATTGATCTACTCAATCATATGCCATAAAGATTAGGTTATTCATAGAAATATTCAGTATGGTCTATAGAATTAGCTCCAATAACAAAATCTCCCTTGTTTAAATCCTCCGTTCAGAACATTCCCGTTCCATTCCACGTCTCAATTCTCTCTACTACCCGAGATTTTACTAACAGAAAATTCTATTTTCAATGGAATACAATTTATGGAAATGTGTCCAAACTTTCCACACTTAAAACAAAGTGTTTCCTTGAACATCCAATCTTTCATTAAGTGCCCCTTTCCACTTCACTTCCTGGTTCTGGTTTCTCAATGGTCGTAATTTCATTTCCCATTGAAATCAATTACTTTCCCAATATCCCTAAGAAAAATACCAGGTTCCAAAATTACAAAATCTAATATTTCAAGATTGATTCTCTTCCATCAGATCTTGAACTTCAATTTCTAGTTTTTCCCACTTAACAACGGTTCTTTGTTCGTGCAATCGTCTTTCCACATTGCTCTCATTGCTCCCGGCTGCAACTGCATTACTAGTAACATGTTCCACTTCCACATAAGTATAACTATCCCGAGCCATTCCTCTGTTCTGCTCGTACTTGTCACTTGAGTTGTCCTTCGCTTTGTTTCTATATTTGTAACCACATTATCATATCACATTCTCGCTTCCACACACGTACATCCACTATGAGATTGTTGTTGTTGTTGACTTCCCGGAGATTGCAAGTACGTTTTTCGCTAGAATCACTTGACCTTACAATTTCCCCTTTTCGTAACCAAAAAGGTCCAACGTTACAGTGGTCTCTTATTCTCGAGATTGATTCAACTCTAACAAAATCTTAGCTTGACTATCAATTCTTCTTCTTGAACAATCTTCCGAGTTTGTTGTATAATTGCTTCACCACTATTTATTTTACTTCCAAAGTTGCAAGTCATATCACCACCATTGCTTTTCGCTTCCACGCGTACATCTATTACGAGTCATTGTCCTTCCTTCAACGATGAACGAATCAAAATAAAATGGATCGATATCCATTTTATACAACTTATTTTGTTTCCTTTCTTCGTAAACGAATAAATTAAACTAAAATGGATCGATATCCATTTTATACAATTTTATTTTGTTTTCCTTTCGGAAAACAAACACACAGAAGAACACAACACAAGCAAAACAGACCTAACCACAAACCCCAAAAGACTCAAACCGTGCTCTGACACTTAAACCTTAAGCTCTGATACCAACTAATGTAACACCCTCTCTAGGGCATCACATTTTCGATTCCCGACTCATAATCTGAAAAGAAATTCACACAAGTTTGAGTTATAAAAAATATTGGTTTAAAAAAACTTCTTTCTTTACCGACACGTAAATTTACTTGAAAATATTAGGTAATCATATTTCAATTACTCATTATCCAATAATGACACACAATTTAAAGAGAAATATAAATTGATGAGACTCTTTTGTTCTTTCTTTTTCCACAGTAGCAAACCCATTACGGGTCCTACTTAATAGCACGGTGTAAAACTAACGATGAAAACTTAACATACTTGTTCCTTCTCCTATATCAAACTTGATAAATCAGAACTCTACTCCTTGTCAACACTGCTCCCCATCGAGTCATGAATGTCCACTCCTTATTGTTGTCCCCAATCTCAGAGTGTCCATCGGAATGTCCATCTTGAAGCATCAGACATTTGTTCTATGTCTGTTCCTTGTCCTCAAACATCTTTTTCCATTTCAACACCGTCGGCAAGGTCATTCTCCAATGTTGTCTCCAAACGTAGAGGTATTTGTCACCCGCTATGTCTAAGACAACTCGTTCCTTCTACTGTATAATTTTAATAATACAGACATAGCAAAAACAACATAACAAAGAGGTGAGATCACCTACACCAGTACCAACATGGCAGTACAGAGATAACACAAACAACAATATCATACAGTTAACATAATTACAATCATGCCATCATCATTATGGTTATTACACAGATACAATATTAAAATCATGCTATCAACATTAATCAACTATTATGATAATGCCTTCAAAGATTATCATCATCATCATCCAAGTATTCAAAACAATTGTCATACCAATATTCCTCAATTAATATATATCACACGAGATATGAATGTTCGGTTTATGCATGTACACAAGACTCGATTTCCTACTCCATGGAGCTAAACTCGAGTCGGAGAAATGATCGAAAAGAATCATTTCGGTACCTCATGCCTCGACCACGTGCTATAATCCTCATTTTGATTTTTGCACATCTAGCATATACACGACGGTCTTTATCGATCTTGATTAAGAATAGTGTCTCGGTCCAGATCATCGGTGTGTCGCGTCGGCCTAACCTACGGTTACAGTAGAGCAACTCACCTTTGGTCCATTGTAGGCAACCCGCACCCCGATGCCCCCAAGGTCAACGAGTGACCTACACTACGCATATCGCACCCACTCAAGAGGTGTGTTTTCTCCTAGACAATCAGCCATATTGTCCTCATCGGACCATTCCAATGCATGTATAATGCACCAAATACCAATCACAGTATAATACCAATCACAAGCTTCAACAATAATCATACTGTATTTTCAACAGTAAAATCATGTTATCACATTTTCATAGTTATAAAACACTTTCGCCGTGTTTTTACAAAATCGCGCAACATTCAAGTTACGTTTTCACAATTCCAAAAATGTTTTTGTTACGTTTTCAAATATCGTAACACTTCATTACGTTTTCAAAATTCTAAAACGCGTTTTTGTTATATTTTCACAATACCGTAACACACATTACGCTTTCAAAATTCTAAAAAGTTTTTGTTATATTTTCATAATCTTGTAACACTTACATTACGTTTTCAAAATCGCAACTCTTCACATTTGACTTTTAAATCACGTACTAATTTTTCAACATTTTTCTTAAAAACGTAAAAATATACGTTTATCAAATCCCATAATATTTTTCCACTATTTCAAAATTACGTAACTTAAAAATCTTTCTTTTTACGTCACGTGTCACGTAAATCATTTTCTTTTATTTTCAAAATATTTAAAACACTTTTCAAATCACATAATGATTTTTCGTTATTTTCACAATCACGTAAAAATATTCTATTGTTGTTCAATCACGTAGTGATTTTCAATCAGTATTTCAAATCACGTAAAATATTTAAACATACACCAAATCACGTAGAAATATTAAAACATTTTTCAAGTCACGTAGGAATACTTAAACATTTTTCAAATCGCGTAGCTTAAAAATCACGTTTTTAAGATCACGTAAAACGCTTTTTCACCATAATTTCATTATTTTTCCAATACGCAAAACATTCTTTAATATTCCAAACGTCATTTTGAAAACTACGTAAAATATACCTCAATATTCCAAATATTATTTTGGACTTTCAAAAACTCAATATCGTTTCCAATGTCATTTTTCACATTTTCTCTTTTAAGAAAACCTTTCCAAAATATATTTCACAAAATCACTCTCCAAAATCCCAAAGAATGATTCATATGTTAGAAGACGTTAAATTATTATATTTTTTTCATTTTTCCCAAATCAATTTTCTTTAAAACAAAATGAGGCTTAAAACAATTTGCAACCCTTTTTTATTTTCTTTTCATCTTTTTATGAAAGTTCATTTCCCAAGTGATAAAATACTCTGATTCCCTTTCCAAATTCTTTGTATTAAATCAAATTACATTTCCACTTCAAAAATTAGTTTGTTTTATAAAACCAGGGCATTACAAGTTTTCGAAAATCGTAGTACTTGATTGTTGAAACCATCAAATATTTTTCCTTCTCAATTGATATGATTTTACACAAACAAAACCATTAAATTTTGTTTTTCAAAACCGTAAGACTTATGGTCATAAAACCAAACCCATTTGTTCAAATTCATTTTTCACTTTCTTTGCAAATCCTCAAAATCAACATTGTTATTTTCATTTAAAACTCATGTTTAGAAAAATACTTAGAAACTTTGTACACAAAATAAATCAATAAAAATCCTTCTAAAATTGTGTTCATGTTCTCTTGAAAAACAAACCCTTTGTTTATTTTTCATATTCTTCAAATCAATCCAATTTTATTCTTCCATGAAAATATTAATTAGTAAACACCTATTTTGAGGTGTCTTGTTTGAAATCCACCATGTTCTAAGTACTCAAAAATCAATTCTTTTGTTCTTGAAAATTTTCAACATGAACCCTAATCAAGGGCATCAAAACCGTAGCTCTTCCTTGGCTATTGGAGCCAAAAATCAATTTCCTTTCCACCATCAAGTCATGACATATACATATATATATTTCATCATAAATAATATAAGCATACCATCAAAACCAGAAAAGCATGTATAGATATCAAGCATATCATCAAAGTTATAAAATCATGCAAAGATATCAAGTATAAAAATTAATCAAAGCTCATAAACACCCACAAATTAATTACATGACCATGGATATGAATCCTCACATGGATTCAACATCCATCAAATAAAATACCATCTCTCACCACCATGCTTGGTTGGTGAGATGGATCTCCTCTTACCTCTTGAAGATCCTCCAAAGGTTCTTGATTTGCTTCTTTTTCCAAGTCCTTCACCACCAAGGGCTTCTCAAATACAAAATAAAACACACAAATAATTAATATACAAGACTTGAATAAGAAAACCATGGATTAGAATCATGGTTAGAACCTTGAAAATCAAAAGAAAAGTGAAGAGTACCAAATTTCACCATTAAAGCTTCAATCTTTAGCTTGAAGAACAAGGTTGAAGATGAATGATTTAGAGAAAATCTCCAACATGAAAGTTGCTTAGAATATCATGGAGATTCAAGATCTAAAGTTGGATGAAATTAAAAGAGCTTGGATGGTGATTTTAGGTAGTATGACCGAATGGTTTCTCTTGAAGCACAAAGATGGAATTTTTTATTTTTCATAGAAACTTGAAGCTTGGATTTGAAGCTCAAGATGAATGATTTTGGAAAAACTCATAACTAGAGATGTTCTTAGAATGGTGTTTAGGTTTAGAAAATCAAGTTGGATGAAATTAAAAAGTGATGGAAGGTGTTCTTGGAGTGCTTGGCCAAAACATGAAGAAGAAAGGAGATGGAGAGAAAATTTTCTAAGTTTCTTCTTGAAAATGAATCAATGAAGACCAAGGAAGATAATAATGACTAAAGCATGCAATTATGGTCTTCCAAACTCCTTCATGCAGCACCAAAACCGTGCCCCCTTCAAGCATTCTCCTTGGAGTGCAAAAATCAAAAGTAAGCCATTATGATGTCTAACTTGACCAAGACATGCAAAAATGACATAAAGCTCAGATCTTTGTCTTCTAAACACTCCAAAACCATCACCTTCTCTTCATAATGCATTCAATAAAGTTGTCTTCATTATTTTCCACCATTTGAAGCATTTCTAACCATTGATTAATTCAATGGTTAAGATTTAGGTAGATTTAGGTAGGTTAGAAGACTTAATCTAAAGCCATTGGATCTTTCTCCTTTAAATTCTAAACTTTAGATGTGTCTCCAAAATTAATGGTTAAGATTACTCCTTCAAACTTTTAATCCAAGGGTTCTAATTAGTCTTTGCTACTTTAGAAGACCAAATTTCCACCATTGATTAATTCTTCATCCAATTGGTCATAAATGGTCTTTGTTACATTTTTTAAGATTAATCTCCACCCTTGATTTAATCTAAATCCAATGGTTATAAATGGTCTTTGTCACTTTTCAAGACCAATTCTACACCTTTGATTACATCTATGGTTGATATCAAAGCCTTCCTAACTAAGCTTATTCTCACACCATTGATTAAATCAATGGTTATTATCTAAGCGCTTTCTTTATTAAGTTTGTTTTTAACCTTTGATTAAATCAATGGTTAATATTCAAACTAAGTATTCTCATCCAAGGGTATAAATCAAGTCAAGCTCTCTTTGTTGACTACGCAATATAATATTTAGTCTTGTATCCTACAAATAATATTTTCATGTATTTTTATCATCTCGATATATAAATACAAAGATAAAATACAAGACAAGAAATTTTCTAAAACTCGTTTCCGATTCGCAGTTTAGTAAGATCCTGTCTCCGTCTAAACAAGACAAATTTTTCTATGCGTAGAAAATTTTTTCACTTTGCGGGACCCACCTGGGCCCACGTATGGCTACCTGGGCCCACATACCCTCGTGGGGCCCACAAACCATAAAAATTTCAAAATCACACATAAAATCACAAAAATTAGAAAATTCACAAATATCCAATCAGATTACGTAAATTAATTACTTAACGGTGAAAATTAAATTACGTAAAGTTTTCCCCGGACCGAAAATTTTTATTTTCCTGACACGGAGTAAATCACTCAAAACGATCAAATACGCTGACGGAATAATCAAATTAATTTTACAGCACTCAGAAATCACTAAACAGTGAAATTCTGTTAACTGTCAAAATTACTGTTTAAGAGATTGAAAATTTTGGGGTGTTACACCAATAGCATCAGCTATCAATTTTTGTTCAATTCAAAATCATCATATGCCTCAATGCATATCTTTTCAATGCATGTTCAATGCACTAATGCCAATCACAGGCAAAATTCACACTTTCTTATTTCAGGGTCCACACATTGGCCCATTCTCAATTTTAAATTCATTATCTCATAATCAGGGTCCACACACTGGCCCAACAGTAATCATATTGTATTTTCAACAACGAAATCATATTATCGCATTTTTATAGTCACAAAACACTTTCGTCGTGTTTTCACAATTACGCAACATTTCTGTTACGTTTTCACAATTCTGCAACACTTTCTGTTGGATTTTCAAATTACGTATTGATTTTTCAATGTTTTCTCAATCATGTAAAAATATTTCATCACTTTTCAATCACGTAGTGATTTTTCAACAATATTTCAATCGCGTAAAATATTTAAACATTTTTCAAATTGCGTAGAAATATTTAAATGTATTTCAAACCGCGTAGCTTCAAAATCACGTTTTTAAGTTACGTAAATCATTTTTCACCATAATTCTATTACGAAAAATATTTCTCAACATTCAAAAATTCCATTTCAACCCTTCTCAAAATAATATGACTACTCACATTATTTTCCATATTTTCTTACTCAAGAAAAATCCTTTTTACAATATATTCCACAAATTCACAATTCCATTGAATTAAATCAATGTTTCTAACTTTAAAAATTTCTAACGCTCTCCAAAACCCAAAGGATGAGTTACACGTTAGAAAATATCAAATTACTATTATATTCTCCATTTTTCTCAAATAAATTCTAAAATCAATTCTCTTCAAAATAAATTGAGGTTCAAACACTTTCAACCTCTCTTTTCCATTCATATACAAAAAAATTCCATTTTCTCAAGTGATAAAACACTCTGATTCCCTTTCCAAATTCCTTATACTAAATCAATTATATTTCCATTTTGTTTCCATAAAATCAAGGCATTACTTACAAGCCTTCAAAAACGTGGACATAACTATTGAAATCATTAAAACATTTTTCCTTCTAAGTCAATATGGTTTTACACAAACAAAACCATTAAAAATCTGACTGCGGGATTTAAGGATGCAAACCCAAGTGCAGGTTGTCTCAAGTAGTAAATTTCTCGGGAGTCCGAGGTCGATCCACAGGGAATTGATGAAGAAAAATTAATTGAGGTAAGAAGAGGATTTGTCACAACACCAAAAGTAATAAAACAAGTTCACAAATGAATTTAAGGGCTTGCTTGGGTTAGGAGATCCACTCTTGGTAATAAATTAAAGGTAAGATTATTTCTCTTTTTAACTCAATTGAAATCCACACACAACGGAGGTTCTAATCGGAAAATATAACATTCAAAGTTCAATTATATATGCAATCATATTATGATTCCTTTAATTATCTACCAACATTTGTAAATGAGTTCAAGCATTCACTGTGCCAATCTTATTGTCTACAATAAATCAAGATCTCCATTATACAAAGAAGGTTTCTAAATTGATTGGAAACAAAATATAACACATATAATGTCCAATTGATAATATATCATTTAAGCACAAGAAATAAAATAATCTAACCTTATTTCATTACCAAGAGCTTCACTCTTTCACCCAAGCAAGATGGAGATTTAGTTACTCATGGACAAGAAGAAAGAAAGAGAGAAGAAGAGAAAGATGAACATAGTTTCACTTTAGAACAAGAGAAAATTACAACAAAGTAAAACAACAAACAAGCATAACCACAAAAACTTCTAACAACTAAGCCTAACACCCAGTGCTCCAAATGGTCAGCCAATGGTGCCTTTTATAGAGGATTAGGGATACAAAATGACAAAGGGGCTGATTAGGGGTAGGTGGGATGAGTGGATGAATGAGTGGAGAATACCAAATGGTGAGGATAAGAGTGAAAAATCATTGAGATTTCTTGTCTCCAAAATCATTCATTGCTTAAGTCATTGATTTCGTTATTTTCAAGCTAAGTGGTCTTCATGGAAGTTCTAGGAAATTGTCTAAGCTTTCCAATGGCTTTGGAATCATCCAAAAATTCGTCCTACAGCCCAAAATATGACCCAATTACTACAAACTGTTCAGGCCAGGCCAAGACTCTGTTTTGACTTTCAGACCCAATATCACCATCAAGGAGCCCGAATCAAGTTTTGTGTTCAACATGAAAGTTTTAGATCTGGGTCTTAACTTTCAAATGTCCAAATTTTAGCCCAAAATAATTCTTGCAGCCCGAGTTATGCTCTGATTACTCTACACTGTTCAGGTTTCAGATGTGGTGTCCCGGGGCAGATGAGGGCGGGGAGTGGACGCCTGTGCGAATTGAGGCATGTACAATGGGCGGCTCCTGGCATGCTTCTAGGCGAAGGGTCCCATGAATGAACTGAATACGCACCGGAATGAGAGGGATTCAGAGACTGTGCAGGTATGGGACTGCATAGTTGAGGATGGCTTAAAGGAATTGATTAGGCGTAATCATATCAACAAGTTGCAACTTCTTTTCGGGAGCCTAGAACATAAGAACTCCATTGTTAAGCGTGCTTGACCTAGAGCAATTGTAGGATGGGTGACCTCCTGGGAAGTTTCCTAGGATGCGTGTGAGTGAGGACAAAGCACGCTGAAAAGACCTGTGTTGGTCTATGGAGACACTCGTCAATCCTGCAAGCAGTCCCGGGATGTTACATCAGACACAAAACTCGTGTTCTGTCTTCCAAGCCCAATTAGCTCTACTAGATGTCTGATTGAGACTTTGAGCTCTTCATCAAAGTTGTAGAGATCTCTCTTATCTTTCCTACAAGGTAAAATTCATGATTATCAGACATTTAGAACTCAAGATATGGCCGAAATACAGAAACAACGTAAGACCCAAATAATGCTGAAAAAATCAATTAAGTCCAATTTGAGTCCAAACTTACAAAACATAACCAGGCTTAATCAATTAAGTACATGAAGAGTGTAAATGACTAAAAATGAGGGTTTATTAATGTATAAAATATATGCTTATCAAAATCCTTTACAAAAATCGTGAGCACTTCGTCTTTGAAATCAAATCATTTGTTCATTTTTCATTTTCACTTTCTTTGTAAATTCATTTTTACTTTCTTTGCAAATCCTTAAAATCAACATTGTCCTTTTCATTTAAAACTTATGTTTAGTAAAATGCTTAGAAACTTTTTACACAAAATAAATCAATAAAAATCTTTCTCAAAACCGTGAACAATACTTCTTGAAAAACAAACCCTTTGTTTATTTTCCTTGCTTTTCTAATCATCTAATTTTATCATTCATGAAAATATTAATTTGTGAACACCTATTTTGAGGTGTCTTGGCCGAAATTCCTCTTGGTCTTTGGAACCAAAATTCAATTTCCTTTTCATCATCAAATCATGGCATACAAATACATATTCAACATATATATCACAAGCATGTCATAATCAAAGCAATAAATCATGCAAATCATACTAAGCATAGGCAAATAATCAAAGCACATAAACACTCACAAATTATTACATGACCATGGATATGAATCCTCACATGGATTCACCATCCATCAAATACACAAACCATCTCTCACCACCATACTTGGTTGGTAAGATGAATCTCCCTCTGACCTCTTGAAGATCCTCAAAAGCTCCTTATTTTGCTTCTTTTTCCAAGTCCTTCACCACCAGGGGCTTCTCAAATACAAAATAAAACATATATTTATTAGTAAATCAAGCTTGAACAAGATAAACCATGGATCAAACATGGCTTAGAACCTTGAAAATCAAAAGAAAAGTGAAGATTAATAAACTTCACCAATAAAGCTTCAATCTTTAGCTTGATGAACAAGGTTGAAGATGAATGATTTAGAGAAAGTCTCCAACATGAAAGTTGCTTAGAATATCATGTAGATTCAAGATCTATGGTTAGATGAAATTAAAAGAGATTGAATGGTGATTTTGAGTGAATGGCCGAATGGTTCATCTTGAAGAACAAAGATGGAGTTTTTGATTTTTGTGAAAGAAAGACTTCTTAGACTTGGTTAAGATAAAGAATGAAGTAAAAACACTTAGTTTTCCTTCCACCAATTTCGTAGAGCTCCTTGGAAAAATCCCTAAAAATCATAAACAAATCTTAAAATCAACAATAAGCAAAAGAATAGATAAACCATGGTTCAAGCATGGCTTAGAAAATTAAAACTAAAAGATTGGGTGAAGAAATATGAACTTTACCCTTTTTGATAGAAACTTGAAGCTTGGATTTGAAGCTCAAAATGAATGATTTGGTGAAAACTCATAACTAGAGATGTTCTTAGAATAAGGTAAGGATTCAAGAAATAAGGTTGGATAAAATTTTTGAGTGATGGAGGGTAGATTTGAGGGTCATGGCCGTGAGCTAGCTTGGAGGAGAAGGAGAGAAATTTTTCTAAGAGCTTGCTTGAAGGAAATGATCAAGAATGATCAATAAGTGACCAACACAACTAATAATGGTCTTCAACTTTGCTTTAGCTCCTAAACAAACACAAAAACCGTCCCCCCTCTTCATGCACTCTCCTTGAGTGCAAAATGATCACTAATGATGCATAATTGACCAAGACCACTAATAATGGTCTTCAAACTTTCATTTAACTCCTAAAACAAGCACAAAATTGTCCCCCCTCCATGCAGTATGCATTCATAAAGTTGTCATCTTTTCTAGCCACCATTTAGAGCCATTTAAGCCACTGATTAGATCAATGATTAGGATTTAGGTAGACTTTTGATTAGAAGACTTAATCTAGGTCATTAGATCTTTCTCCTTAAAATTCTAGCCATTAGATCCATCTCCAAGAATGAAGGGTCAAGATTACTCCTTCTTACTTTCAATCCAAAGGTCATAATTAGTCATAGCCATTTTAGAAGATCAAATCTCCACCATTGATTAAATTCACATCCAATGGTCATAAATGATCCATTTCCACCGTTGATTTAATCCAAATCCAATGATCACAAATGGTCCTAGCCACTTTATAAGATCAAATCTCTACCCTTGATTAATTTTTCATCCAATGGTTATAAATGTTCATAGTCATTTTATTAGACCGATTCTACACCGTTAATTAAATCGACGGTTGATATTAAAGTCTTCAATATTAGACTTGCTTCCTATTGGTCCGTCAAAAGAATTAAACTTGTTTCCTATTGGTCCGTCAAAAGAATTAAACTTGTTTCCTATTGGTCCGTCAAAAGTTGTCATAACCACTATTGTTGACTTAAGCAGTATAATTTCTATTTTTATCTACTATAACCCCATGAAAGAATATATTTACTGTATTTTTATCGCCCGATAATTAAATACAGTACAAAACACAGTATAATAAAATTTTAGAAATTATTTCCGGATTCAGGTTTAGTAAGATCCCCTGTCTCCATCTAAACAGTACAAATTTTTCTATACGTAAATTTTTTTTCACATTTTAGGACTCACCCCGGGCCCACGTAGGAGCACTGGGGCCCACTAACAGCCCAAAATAATCAGATAACAATAAAAATTTATAATCATCCACAAAAATCACAAATATTAGAAAACGTATGAAAATCAAATTAGATTGTTAAAAATAATAAACAATAAAAAATAAATACATAAAGATTTTTCTTGGCCCGAAAATTATTATTTTCCTGACACGGAGTAAATCACTCAAAACGATCAAATACTGTTGTTGAATACTCAAAATAATTTTACAGTACACAGAAATCATTAAACAGTAGAATTCTATTAACTATCAAAATTACTGTCAACGATTTAGGAAATTTGGGGTGTTACAATGGTAACATGGGAAAACTTAGATGAAGATTCATCAAGTGATGAAAAGCAAGAAGAAGTTGTAAATGTTTGCCTTGTTGCCAAAGATCACGAAAGTAATGATGAGGTATCTATTATTGAACCTTCTCACCCGTCTTATGATAATGACCTTGAGAAAGCCTTTGATAACATTTTGTCTGACTCTAACATTTCAGCTCAAAGATTCATTGTTTTTAAATTTAAACTATTTGATTTGCAAAAAGAAAATGAAGTTTTAAAAATAGAAAATACAGATTTGAGAGAAGAAAATGAAAGTTTGTTGAAGCTAAATGCTGAGTTGATGGCTTTAGCAAAACAAAAGGCTGTTAAACCTTCTTCTTATATGTCAAATGAGAACATTGAGTTGAAAATGAATGTGAAAGTTTTGATATATGATATTGCCAAGTTTGTCAATGACACAAAAAATCTTGAGAGACTTATTGGAAGTCAAAAGTGTGTATTTGACAAGGCTAACCTAGGATACAAAAACGAATAATTTAAGGCGAACCTTTCGTAAATTGTGACGGATATTTGTGACAGAATTGCCGACATAAATCTTTCTAGTGACACAACTACAATTTTTTTTATAAAAAAAAATAGAGGTTTACCACTTATGATTCTACTGCAAATTTATAAAATTATTATTAATAAAAAATAAAAAATACTTGTAAATAGTTTTGCGACTGATTCACTATTATTTTTTTCAAAAAAATCCTACTTAATGTATACCCACCCATGATTAGGGATGTTTATTTGGTGGGTTGGGTGAGTTCAACAACATTTTTGAATCTGACTCACTTATCAGAACAGTAAGTTAGATTGAATTAGGTCAAGGAGAATTTGTTGTTCAACCCAACCTGCTCAAGAATGAGTTGAGTTGGGTTAGGTCGAATCGTGGGTCTGACATTTATTTAAAAAAAAAATTCTTAAAAAAAGGTCAAAATACAAAATCTAACAAATTAATATCATAAGTCTCAATTTCAAATATAATAAGTCTTAATCTAACAAAATTGACACTATAAGTCTCAATCTCAAATATAATAGATCTCAATCAAACAAATTAACACCATAAGTCTCAACCGACCTTATTCAAATATAATAAGTCTAAATCGACTCATTTACCAAAATGGTATAAATAAAAGTATAATTTACCAAATAGGTATAACTTAAAAAATAATTACCAAAATGATACAAAAATGAACAGTGTATATAGTAAGTTGTGGCTAAGAGCCACGACTGACATCCTGATCATTTTTTTTTTGTTTTTTTGTACTGAAGTCGTATTATTATTATTTTTAAAAATTTGACATAAATCGTGACTTTGAGAAAAGATGTAATGGAAATTAGGATAAAAGATGAAAAAATGAAATCTAAAGAGAAAAGACGTAGAGATGAAAAACTATTACGGATGAAGTTTTTCACATCATCCACCTTGTTACCTTTTATATGCGAAATAGGAAAAAAAATTAAGAAATCGTAGCTCAAAGTCACGACTTATGTCAAATTTTAAAAAAATAATAATACATAGAAGTCGTGACTTCTAGTCATGACTTCAGTACAAAAAATAAAATAAAAAATGAATAAGCCATGACTTACTATATATACCGTTCATTTTACACCATTTTAGTAATTATTTTTTAACTTATACCTATTTGATAAATTATGCTTCTATTTATACTATTTTGGTAAATAAGTCGGTCTAAATTTCAAATAGACTAAACACCATAAATCAATAAGTGCATAACAAATTAATAATTAACAAGTCTTATTAAGTATGAAATAAATTAAACAAAACTAATTATAACTTAAACAATAAATTAATCTTATTAATCAAGTCAAGATCATCACATACGTCATATATATTGACATAATTATTAATTTTATTTTATATTTTTTTATATACTTTCTTTATCATTTAAATGATATTTTATTAAAAAAAATAAGAGAGTTGAATTTATACATGTTAAACATGTTTTATCCTGTTACTAAACTCATATATTACATGTTTGAAGTATTTTTCAATCTAATCCAATTTTTAAATCCAACTCAATTCACATTTTATAAATTAAGTTAATCCGAAACTTACAAGTTCATGAGTTGAAAAGATCCACTGCCACCCCAATCCACGACGCTGCCAACTTACCCTATTCACTCACTTTCTTTCTCTGCCGCCAACTCACCAACGACGCTGCCCTCCGCTCACCCACGCGACCACACCGGAGCGAGTCAGATCTGCGACTCAGATCTACCACCTCTCAGCCACCTGCGTCGCCTGCACCTTCATGTCACCACACCGGCGCCACTCAGATCTGCGACCAAGCTCCGGCAACCACCACACCGGCGCGCGACCCACCACATCGGATCCTGAGGAATTGCCTGGTATTTGCTCTACTCTGAGAACTCATTTTTCGCCCCTTTTATCTTTTCTTGTTTGTGATTGTTATGCCGTTGACTTGGGTTTGCTTCAATAGGGGTCTGTGTGTTATTTGAGTTCTTTTGATTTTTTTTTTCTTGATTGATTAGAAGTTGTTGATTTGAGTATATGAATGTTTAGATCTTCATGTTGTAAATATTGGTTAGAATACTATGCGATTCAGGCTATGATTGATGTAAGACTGCTTTTTATTTTTTTGGAGGGGTGGTTTTGAGAACGGTGTTTTTGGGACAATTTGAGAATTGAGAGGGTTAGGAAAAGTTCTATGACTACCTTCTGAAAACCAAAATAATAGTGGAACCTGTGTCTTTTTGTTTACTGTAAGTACAAATTTGCCACGCGAGTGATAATGACTGTAGTTTTTGTCTACTTCAGTTCTTGGTCCTTACTAGCTAGGGAGAACTGCACAAGCACAGTTGCTGTTGCAGATTGAAGCTAGGGAAAATTATTTTTGAGAGGGACTGGTGTGTGTATAACATAAGAATGTGTCTACTTTTTTTAACTATTATTATTATTATTATTATTATTACTATTTTGGTGGTGGTGTTGGATCAGCCTAAAAGGGAGGTGGTATAAATCCAATATTTCACTTCTCGTTAATTTTGAAATGGATATGTAGTCGTAATCTTGGGTGTTCTGGACTTAATAAAAAGGCTTTAGTATTTGAGAAATTTCATGAAACAAGAAAAGCATTTCGAGATCTGACCTGACAATATTCATGTGTGTGCCATGAAGCATAAACTGCTGGCACATTGTTTCTGAATTCTGACTGACATGACATGGTTCTCATGGAAGCTTGGCTAATGCTCGCTATACTGCCATCTTAATTGTCTGGATGTGTGTAGGGATCATATATATTGTATTTGAATATCCTCTGATGGTTGCTTATGTTTTGATTTTTGAATAGGAGGATTGTAGGGATCTGATATTTTGGATCACATTATAATCTGTTTTTATGTTTGGAATTGCTTGTTAACTGATTATAATGTGATTAATGATCACTTTCGTATAAAACACTAAAACAGTCCTTTCTTTTTTGTGTCTTATTTTTTTCTCACTCCTTTTTTGTTCTTGGCTGGGCTCTGCACAATGTCATTGTGTATATTTTTCCTAAGCTTTGTGGGGATTACTATTGAGTGTTTCTTAACTTTGCACAAAATTTTGTTACTCTAACACACAACAAAATTATGCCCATAAATAAAATGACATATGGGGTATTCATTATTCTGTTTTTCCTGATTTCTTTGTGGTATTTTAGGTACTGTAGAAGAGCAATAGCTGTTTTCAAAGAGTTGAACCAAGTGCTGCATGTTGTTGAGCTTGATGAGAGGGGTATACTGAAAACTTCAGCTTGCTTACTTTTTTTTTTTAAATATTATTATTTGTGCTAGAACCTAGAATTTGTTCTAGCTCTAATGAGATGAATCAAATGCTGTAACTTCACAATTGGCATTTATGAAAAGCAGGGCGCAGGGCTGGGTTTGAATCCCATTTCTGAGACTGAAAGCTTTCTGGGGCAAAATATAAAGCAGTATAAGTTGTGGTTGTGGAAGAAGATAGTTTGCTTCTTACAGGAGCTGTTTAGTGTAGAGAGGGAGAGAAAACCAAATATAGGGTTTAAATTGGAACTGTTTCTTGATAGCATGTTTATGTTGTGTAATTATGTTAAGGGGTCATTGTTGTTACCGAATAATAACCACCACCTCCCTTTCTAACTATCTTTTTTTTTTTTTGTGTTATCCTTGTCTTGTATTGTTAGGAGTTATCATTTAAGTGACTCACTCATGTGAAGAAAATAATCTTTTTTCTTTTCAGCTCCTTGTTCTCATATTATTGAATTGATAATGTTGTCTTGTCAGGAGTTTTGCACTCTCATCTATTGTTGGATTTTCCTGTCTCTTTTTTTTTATTACTTCATGTTGCTATCTAGTGAAGGTTCCCTGGTCTTGGTCTTGTATTTGCCCTTCTCTTAGAAATAAGTACTTCATGTTTAACTTATTTTTAGGGGCCAAGCTGCGAAAGAATTTAAAGTAGAGGTAGAAGCAATTGGTCGAGTGCGACACAAAATCCTTGTTAGGTTGCTTGGGTACTGTGTTGAGGGGGCCCACAGGTATTGATATCTTTTTTTTAAAATCATGATTGCATAATATGCTTATGCTCCTATTAAATTAAGACAACTACTCTTCCTTTTCCCCTTGTATGTGTATTTCATTATTAAGGGAAACAAGGAAAGACTATAACATTAAATTTTTTTCAAAACTAAGAGGATCAGTCAATATCTTTTTTTTGTTGGATAAAAGAAGATCAGCCAATATCATAATCATTTTTTGGGATCATTCAAATCAGTCATTAATGAAAGGATGCAATAAAATGGTAAATTAAGACCCGCAAATAAGAGTCTTGTGTGTTACATTACATGGCTCAAGTTAAGTATTTAGAATTCTATATCATTTTATGATGTGTCTGGGGAAGGTGAACCTGCAGGCAGTTGTAGCCTGGACCTGGAGATGTAAATAGGCAATTACTTTGGGGAATGGTTTATAGGGTTTTCAAATGAATTGGCTTTGATTCTGCAAATATGGGCATCAATTGACACTTAACATGGGAATAGCTAATCTCATCTTTTTAGCTTGATAATAGTATTGTCTCTTTTTGACACAACCCTCGTAATGTGTGCGCTCATCATTAGGACTTAGGATTCATTGTTGGAAAATTGTGGGCATTTGATGTTCTAGTTGCTATGTTGAGATCAATCATGTCTAAAGAAACCAATAGCTGTCCAGACATCCTAGCAAAAACAGGTAATGAGTAGCGACTTGGTAAATAATGGTAATCAACAGCCTCAAGATGTTGTCACATATGCTTTTGTTGTTTTATGTTGAAGGAATTTGATACCCTTGTGTTGTGCTTTTATTAGTTTCAACATTAGGCCTTTGAATGAATGTACTTGAGTTCTTCCAATTGCTTGATCTTCTTTTTGGTTTAATGCATCCTCATAAAATAAAGAAAAAAGAGCGTAATATTTTTCTCTGCTATTGTTTGATAAAAAAATTAGATAACATATAGTAAATATACCAGTCTTTTTGGTCTTTTTTTTACCCTTACTCCTCATTTCTGATCTTTATTAAGTGTACTCTTAGGTCAATTTTATTCCTATTTTTTCAAAAATATATTTATTGCAACATTCAGAATTTTAATTTACTGTATAAAGTGTCAACTATGCATTGAAGGTGTTGGTTATCAGTTCCCACATTTCCCTTGGTGGTTGGTTCCCTCGTTTCTTTAGGAATTAGTCATGTATCATGTTTTTTATCCTTGTATTATTAGCCTTGTTTTCAGAGCTTTAGTTCTTGCTTATTTTCTAGGACTTGATTAGCTTGTTTTCTAGGCCTAGATTAGTGTACATCTATTCCACTAATTCCCTATATATACTACCATCTTGTCAATCAAATTAAGGAAAAATACTATATTTTCTACATGGTATCAGAGCGGTTCTTTCTTGGGACCGCCTTTGTTTCTTCTTCACTCCGAAACCTTTGGGTTCTACTTTGTTTTGTCCTGTTAATCGTTTGGCCTTCATTGCCGACGATACCACACACCTGCCGGCCTTCATCGCTGGTTATTTTTGTTCGAAGTAATTGGGCCTTAATTGCCTAGAGAGTGTTATGTGCAAACGATGTCAGAGAGCAAAGATACTGAGGATATTCAATCTCAAGAGTTGCCGAACATTCAATCTGCATACAGGTTGACTGGAAAAAACTACCTTAAATGGTCTCAATTGGTTCGCACCATACTCAAAGGAAAGGGGAAGATTAGCCACCTCACAGGTACCAGACTGAAGGAAGGAGATCCCAAACTCGAAGCATGGGATGAAGAAGACTCCATGATTATGGCGTGGCCGTGGAATTCTATGGTCCCTGAAATCAGTGACACGTGCATGTTCTTGAATATTGCCAAGGACATCTGGGATGCAATTGCACAAACCAATTCCAAGGCCAAGGATGCTGCTAAGGTATACGAGGTCTAGGTGAAAACAGTGGCAGCAAAGCAGGGAAACATGACAGTCACTGAGTATGCCAACCAATTGAAGTCCTTTTGGCAGGAATTGGATCATTATAAGGTCATAAAAACCAAGTGTCTTGATGATGCAGCTTTGATAAATACTTCATCGAGCAAGATAGAGTCTATGACTTTCTTGTTGGACTTAACCCGAAGTTTGATCAAGTGAGGATACAAATCCTTGGCAAGTCAAAGGTTCCAAATTTTAATGAAGTTGTGTCTATAGTTCGAAGTGAAGAGAGTAGGAGGGAGCTGATGCTTGAACCAAAAACTAGCTAGAGTGCTGCTATGGTGGCTGGTGGCAAATCAGCCACAAATGTTGAAAAAGGACTAGGCTTTGAAAGAGGAAAACCTAGTCAGTCAAAGACTCAAAACCGTGACAACTTGTGGTGCACTTACTGCAGTAAGGCACGCCATACTCGTGAATGGTGCTGAAGGCTTAATGGAAAACCACCAAGTCGAGAATGGGGTCATCGAGGAGAATAGTCAAGGAACAACTGCAAGGCTCATGTTGCTGTAATGTCACAAGGTTAATCAACATCGCAAGAACTAGGCAGTCTCAACCAAGAAGAGATTGAGAGGGTGAGATCACTCATTAGCAACCTTGAGAAGCCTTCAGGTACTTGTTCTTTGTCATATTCAGGTAAGTTTCCTCTTTCAATTGGACTAAGTGTTTGAGTACAAACTTTACCAATTCTTGGATTGTAGACTCAAGAGCTACTGACCATATGACCCACACATTCAATAATTTTTTTACCTATTCTCTTTTTCCAAGCAGTTAGAAAATAGCTACAGTTGATGCGTCTCTGACCACTGTTGCAGGCATAGGGGACGTCAAAATTAGTCCATTAGTGATCTTGAAAAATGTTCATGTCCTTAGACTATCCACAAACCTTGTCTCTATACATAAACTCACTCAAGACTAAGGTTGCACTGTGATTTTTCACAACAATTATTGTGTTTTTCCGGACAAGGATTCGGGGAGGAAGATTGGACGTGCTAGGGAATAGGATGACCTCTACTACCTTGAAACACCAAGACAGGCCAGATTGCACCATTCCTTCAATTCAGAATTTGTTTCAATCAATAAAGAAAAGATTTGGCTTCATCACAGCAGACTTGGACATCCATCCTTTAGAATTATTAAAACCCTTTTTCCTGCCTTGTTTAGAGGTCTGAGTGTTGAAAATTTTCATTGTGAAGTGTGAGCTTGCTAAACACAAGCGTGTACCCTTTCCAATTAGTAATAAATGCAGTTTTGTTCTATTTTACCTTATTCACAGTGACTTTTGGGGTCCATCTACCATTCCTAATATTTCTGGGACAAGATGGTTTGTCTTCTTTATTGATGATTGCACTCGTGTTACTTGGATTTTCTTGATCAAACACAAATTTGATGTCAGTACCGTCCTTCCAAATTTATGTTCTATGATAAAAATTAGTTTGTGGTTCTATCAAGAGATTTAGATCAGATAATGCAAGGGTTTATTTTAATCAAACCCTTAACCTTTTTTTTTAGAAAGAAGAAATTGTACATGAATCATATTGTGTCAATAATCCACAACAAAATGGGGTAGCAGAAAGGAAAAATGTTGACCTCCTTGAAAAAGCTTGAGCGCTTCTGTTCTAGAAAAATGTCTCAAAGTCCTTTTGGAGGGAAGCTGTTCTCATAGCCATCCATCTCATAAATCGTTTGCCTACCCCAGTTTTGGGATTCGAGAGCCTGATGGACATACTCTCAACTTTCTACCCTGACCTACACACTTCAAATAACCTTGTCCTTAGGATTTTTGGATGTGTTTCTTTTGTTCATGTCCACAGTCAAAACAGGGGGAAACTTGACGCAAGGGCCCTAAAATGTGTCTTTGTGGGTTATTTTGCTACCCAGAAAGGGTGCAAGTGTTATCATCCTCCATCCAAAAAATTCTATGTATTAATGGATGTCACATTCCATGAATAGGAGCCTTATTTCACTCAACCTTATCTTCAGGGGGAGAATTCAAGGGAAGATAAGGAGAATTTTTTGCTGAATTTGGATTTGTCATTGTTGCTAGTATCTAAAGACCCTCCTTGCACATTTATGTCCAACCATACCCTTAAAAATTCACTTGAATCTATACCCAGACCTAAACCTATGCCTGAAACCGCATTTGAACCCGTGCTTGAAAGACCATAAACAAACCCTGTTATTGAAAATCTGAGATTTGACAAAGGCAAGGTGTTCACAAGGAAGAAGATGGCCATCTTGGAACCTGTGCACATCCAATAGTCCAACTCGGAGCTTTTGAATGAGGTAATAATTTCTAACTCTGCATTGCAAGATGAAACTGAACTTCATGTGGATAATGATGACCAAAACTTGCTCATAGCCGTCAGAAAAGGAACAAGAGAGTGCATTAAATGACCACTGTACCCTCTTGCACACTTCATGTCCATCAAAAAATTATCACGCAATGAAAAGTTCTGTAGAAAACTCTGTCATAGGGTCACGCCTAGGCGTGATTGAACCACGCTTAGGCGTGACTGAACCACGCCTAGGCGTGGGTGAGACAAAGAGCATCATGCCTAGGCATGACAGAGTTGCGCTTAGGCGTGGCTGTTTGGGAGAAACATGAATTTTTGTTTGATGCAATGAAATCTTCTAATGGTGTAGTTTTTTCTTTTATGCTTCTTAATGAGTGATGAGACTCTAATAGGAGTATTTAATGAAATGTTTATGTGATAAATATAAAACAATTGGTATGTTGGTTATTGTAGGTAATTAACATCATTGTTTTATATGTTTGTAATGTTAATTATGTGAAGTAAATAGACATGATTATATATGATATATTTGTGTTTGTCGAAGGATATGAGCCTCACATTTGAGGATAATCCATGCTAGGTAAAGGGGATAGCTTCATTCCTATTATAGTGATGAATTGAGGATGGACTTCCTCTCCTTCATTATTTTGTCAATTGAGGCAGGATTTTTCCTCTTTGTTAGATATTATCAAAAAATAGAAGGTAGTTGTGAAGGGATTCCCTACTATCGGAGGTGATCCTGAATCATGATAGTGTGAGGATGCGTAGCTCCCTCCCTATTGTGTAAATATAAGTCTTGATAGCGTGAGGACGCGCAACTCCCTCCCTATTGAATGACTTTGAGGATGGATTCCTTGTTATAATAGAAGACTTGAGGATTGATTCCTTGTTATTGTTGAAGACTGTGTAGTTGATGGATTCATTATCCGAAGAGGATGAATTCCTCTACATTATTGAAGACCACGTAGTTGATGGATTCACTCCCCCAAGCGAAGACTGCTAGAACTGGGTTCCAGTGCTTGTTCAAGGATCATAGAACTAGGTTCCTTTGCTTCGTTTAGGATTCATGCATATCATGACATTACCATAGATTTGGATTCCCGTAAATGGTATCATAACATTACTCATTACACATTTAGGTTTTTGCACAGGCATGAACATAAGGCATAATTTGGCATTGTATAACAATTGTATAGGCGATTGCTAATCATAACTTATTCATACATTGCAATTGTATAAGCAATTGCGTATCTCTTAGATGGAGATGATAATTTTGTGAGTATGATGACTTCTTGAAGACTATTTGTGTAAATGAGTTTTTTCTATACAAACCTATAAATGCGAATCTATTTCGGGAAGAGAAAGGACATGATTTTGGCTTTAGTCACCTTTCTAGCCTGTTTATGTATGTGATTTGATTTTAGAACTATGTTTTTTCCTGAAATAGCTTAAATGATTGTGATATCATGTTTTGTGGATTTAACTATTGAGAATGTGTGATTCTCACCCCATGTGTGTTTCCATAATGATTCCAAGGAAGGAGCTTTATGGAAAGTGAAGTGCAGACAAGAGCTTGGAGCGCCTAGTTTAGTTTCTCTTTGTTGTTCATTTGAAAATGTATCTGTGTTCATTGAGAGGCCTAGCTTATGAATTGTACTTATGGTTGTATTTATGATAAATACAGAAGTTGTGTATATATATATATATATATATATATATATATATATATATATATATATATATATATATATTCTTTCATTCGTAGCTCATATTTTTTTATATATATATGGTTATGTTATATTAGAAATGTTTTAGTAGTTAGTAGCATGCTTGGATTTAATTATTGTGGTATAATACAAGTTATACTATGGTTATTAAATTTGAGATGTTACAAATATTAAGCTTAGAGAAGTCAAAGATAATGTGCCTGTTGACATAGGTAGATACCAAAGGCTGGTTAGGAGATTGATTTACCTGTCACACACTTGTCCTGACATTGCTTTCACTGTGAGCATGATGAGTTAATTTATGCATTCCCCGTATGAAGTACATCTTGAAGTTGTGTATTGAATTATTCAGTATCTAAAATGCACTCCAAGAAAGGGACTCTTCTTCAAGAAAAAATGAGAAGAGAGGGGTTAAGGTGTATACCGACACTGATTAGGTAGGTTTAGTTATTGATAGAAAGTCAACTTCCGGGTACCGCACGTTTCTATAGGGTAATTAGGTCACTTGGAGGAGCAAGAAGGAAAATGTTGTTGCTAGAAGTAATGCTGAGGCTGAATTCAGATTAATGGCTCAAGGAATTTGTGAAGTTCTATGGCTAAAGAGTTCTAGAAGAGCTTAAGGGTGTGTTTGGGAGTTGGGATCTTGGAGGGAAAGGGAAGGGAAAACTTATTTTTTATTTTGAGTAAACATTCTTTATATTTGAATTTTTTTTTTAAATTAAAGAATAAAATAAAATATGATCATATAACTTTTCAATAATTTTTTATTTTTTTTATAAATATTTTATAATTTTCTTAATTTAGAAATGAAAAATAAGACATTCATTTCCTTTTCCACTAAAACCCTTCATCCAAACAAACCCTAAGAGGCCAGTGAGTTTTCTCATGAAGTTGTATTGCGATAATAAGACAGCTATTAGCATTGCTCATAACCTAGTTCTACATGATAGGACAGAATATGTTGAGATTGACAGACATTTCATAAAGGAAAAACTTGAAGAGGGAACAATTTGCACTCTATTTGTACCAACTACATAGCAAGTGGCAGATGTTTTAACTAAGGGGTTGTTGAGACAACCATTTGAACTTCAAGTTAGCAAGTTGGACATGATAGATATCTTTGCACTAACTTGAGGGGGAGTGTGGATAAATCAGGAAAGCTAAGATTTGGGTGTTGAATTCAAAATAATTTAGGAAGTCAGATTTCCTAGGATTAAGGGGAGAATAAATCAATCCCTGATTTTGTGATTCTAGGATTTGACATTTTGTTCTTCTCTTCCTATTTATGCTCTGTAACATTATTTTAGTATTATGAAAAAAATAGGAGAATTTTAGCGTTTCTTCTCCTCTCCTTGTTCCTCTGTATATTTCTACATGTTTCAACGTCTGGTAGGAAGATTAATTTATTTATCTCATATACGACCATATATTGCGTATTCAGTAAGTGTAATCAACTAATTCATGCATAGTCCGAATGAAGTTCACTTACAAACAGCTCATCGGGTACTACAGTATCTCAAAGGAACACCCAGAAAAGGTATTATATTTAAGAGAAATGGAGGTTTAGTATTTGAGACATATTGATGCTGACTTTGCTGGATCATTGATTATAGTAGATCAACCTTTGGGTATTGCACCTTCCTTGGCGGGAATCTTGTGACATGGAGGAGTAAAAAACAGAATGTGATAGCACGGTCTAGTGCAGAGGCAAAATTTCGAGCTATGGAATAAAGTGTGTGTGAACTACTTTGGTTAAAGATCATTCTCAAAGATTTGAAGATCAAGTGGGATGAACCAATGAGAATCTATTATGACAACAAATCTGCAATCAATATAGCTCATAATTCGGTACAATATGACAGAACAAAATACATTGAAGTTGACAGACATTTTATCAAAGAGAAGTTGGAAAGTGGATTGATTTGTACAATCTAATGTAACTGCACAGAGTCAACTTGCTGATGTACTCACTAAAGGGTTGAGCAGTACAATATTCCAAAATATTGTATCCAAGCTAGGAATGGAGAATACCTATTCACCAACATTGAAGGGGAGTGTCGACAGTGCATTGAAGGTGTTGGTGGTTGGTTCCCACATTTCCCTTGGTGGTCGATTCCCACGTTTCTTTAGGAATTAGTCATGTATCATGTTTTTTAGCCATGTATTAATAGGCCTTTTTTAAAGCTTTAATTCTTGTTTATTTTCTAGGACTTGATTAGCTTGTTTTTTAGGCCTAGATTAGCGTACAACTATTCTCTAATTCCTTATATATACTTCCATCTTGTAAAAAAATACAATATTTTCTACATAAAGAATAAGTAAAATCATGAATGTTTTGATCTGGTTGGAAGAGAGAAAAGAGAGAAACATATGAAGAAACCATGTGTCTGAATTGCACAACAGATGTTGAATTATATAAAGTTATTGTAATAAATACAAAGATTACAGAAGATCATAATTACCATAATTACATGATTTAGTTATGATATAGTTAGCCTATACAATGAATCTAGACATAGTTTTCAATACCCCTTTCAAATTGGAGCATAAAGGTCTTATGCACCAAGCTTGTTATAAATATAACTTATCCAAAGACCTCTTAAAGACTTGGTGAAAATATCTGCTAGTTGATCATTCGAATTGACAGTTATTGGTGATGTCTCTAGATAGGATCTTCTCTATAATAAAGTGACAATCTATCTCTATGTGTTTGGTTCTCTCATGAAACACTGTATTAAAGGAGATATGCAATGCAGTTTGGTTATCACAAATGAGCGTCATTGGAATAATATCTCCAAATTGGAGCTCCTTAGGCAGTTGTTTTTACCAAACGAGTTCACAAGTGGTTAAAGTCATTGCTCGATATTCTATTTCGGCAATTGATCTTGCAACTACATTTTGTTTCTTACTCTTCCACGATATCAAATTACCTCCAATGAATACACAATACCCAGAAGTGGATCTTCTATTTGTAGGAGAGTCTGCCCAGTCAGCATCTGAATATCCAACAATCTGAGTATAACCTTTATCTTCATAAATGAGGCCTTTTCTTGGAACTCTTTTAATATATTTTAGGATACGAATGATTGCATTACAATGTCCTTCACAAGGTGAGTTTATAAACTGACTTACTATACTCACTGCAATAGAGATATCTGGATGAGTAACAATGAGGTAATTTAATTTTTCGACCAATCTTCAATATCTTCTTGGGTCTGAAAGTGGCTCCCCTTAATTAGGTAGAAGCCTGACATTAGGATCTATTGGAGTGTCAATAGGTTTTGTATTCAGTAAACTTGTTTCCTCAAGGATGTCCGTAACGTACTCCCTTTGTGAGATAACTATACCATTCTTGGATTGTACCACGTCGATTCCCTAGAAATAACGAAGTTTGCCAAGATCTTTGGTTTGAAAATGATGACATAGGTGCTATTTTATATGAGTTATGCTGTAATGATTGCTGCCAGTGATAACAATGTCGTCCACATATACAATCAAATAAATGTAACCTCGAGTTGTATGGTGATAGAAGACGGAGTAGTCAGCCTCACTCCGAATCATACCAAATTGCTGAACTACATTATTGAATCGACCAAATCAAGTCCAAGGAGATTGTTTGAGACCATACAAGGACTTGTGAAGTCGGCAAACGAGGCCAGAAGACTCCCTTTAAGCAACAAACCCTGATGGTTGCTCCATATAAACCTTTTCTTCTAGATCACCATGGAGAAAAACATTCTTAATGTCTAGCTGATGAAGGGGCCAATGACGAATAGTAGCCATAGATAGAAAGAGCCGAACATAAGCCATCTTCGCCACTGGTGAGAAAGTGTCTCCATAATTTAAGCCAAAAATCTGTGTATACCTTATTGCCACCAGGCGCGCCTTGAGGCAATCAAGCTTGCCATATGGGCCAACCTTGATCGTATAGATCTACTGACAGCTTACAACAGACTTCCTTGGAGGAAGAGGAACAAGTTCCCATGTACCACTATTCTGAAGAGTACATATTTCCTCAATCATAGCATGTCTCCACCTAGGATGGGATAAGGCGTCACCTGTAGATTTAGGAATAGACACAAAAGACAAGGAAGAAAGACATGTAAAATGCAAAGAAGACAGGTAATGATAACTCAAAGTAATATAGTGAAGAGAAGGGTTACGAATAAACTGTATACTTTTTCGGAGAGCAATGAGAAGTTCAGGCTCAGGAGGCAGTGCTGGAGCTGGTAAAGGAGTTGGTGCCGGAGGAGAGTCCGTAGTGACCTCTGCAACTTCTAGTAGAGGTAGTGGCAATGGAGGTGGCTGGGGCCGGCGATGATATACTTGAAAGGGTCGTATGATCAGTGGGGGTCCTTCAACAAGAGGTGGCTGAAGGGTATCATATGCAGTTGGGACAAGAAGTGGAGGAACATGGAAGACCTCAGTAATGGGTTCAAGAGGCAAACTAGAAGAGTCAAAGAAGAAAACTGACTCGAAGAATGTGACATCGACAGAGACTAGGTAACGGTGGAGTGTAACATCCTCTTTTGAGTATGTTAGACTTGTATATGGTCATAGAGATACGATAATACTTGTTTAATATGTCTGCTAAATTTTGTGACGTTTTGAGTTAATTTAGACACTTTGCCGCAACACTGAACGTGCAAAATGACTATTTTAACTCAGGAAAATAACAAATGCGTAATCAAAGGATATAAATATGAAAAATTTATTTTTAGATCACAAATATGTGAAAGAGGATGTGGTTAAATTTTGAGGATAAACAAAGTTAGTTTGGTATTTTTAAGGACATTGAGTGAGTGTTTAAGAATCAGATTGAGGTTTAGCAAATATGAAAAATTATGAAAATGATGAAGTAAGAATTTAGATGAATCCTACGAATTATTCTAAAGTTGTAGGAAGTTAGGAAACTTAATTTAGTAAAATCAAAGTGTTCCTAACGGATACGAAGATTAGTGAAATGACTAAATTGCCTTTTATTTTTCCTTTTAAAGTGAGATTGATCTCACTTGCCTCTCATCTCTCTCACGCTCGTTATGCAGAGGAAAGGAAAAGGGAAAGAGGGAAGAGAAGGAAGAAGTGAAAGAAGAAGAACCAAGGCAAGGATGGAAGTTCATCTTCAAGAGGCAGGGGAAAATCTTTCTACAACTTCTCTCACTTATTTTGTCATTTGTTTGAGCTTTTGTAAGAAAATGAGAACTGATTTTGGTTGATAAATTGAGGCTTCTATGCTTGGTTTTCATTTAAAGGATTGAAGTTGGTTTATTTTTGGTTTGGTTAAAGTATGGTGTTGGTTTTAAGCATGTGTATGCCTTGATTTATTATGAGTTTGAGTTAGGGTTTTGATTCTCAAAAATCATGTTTAGATGTTTTAGGAATCATATATGTGGTGTGATTGATGTTTTGAGGTGTTTAAGGATTATGTTTATGAATGGAAACCCTTTGAAATGGTAGAAAATGGTGATTCTCGGGTGATGTTTTGTAGAACTCAAAAATTTGAAGGGAAGCCGCGACACTTCCCCATCCAGAGCCACGACCCCCAAGTCTTTGCATCTCAGGAAATCGCACCCGAGAGTAGGGAGCTGCGACCCAAAATGAGAGAGAACTGTGGCCCTCCTCTAAAAAAAATGCTAAAAATGGTTATTTTGATGAATTTTTGCTATGTAATGCATTATGTTTTAATATAAAATAATGTAATGGAACACATTAAGGTTTGATTGATGATATCATGGGGTGAAACATGAACTTTGATTTTATTGATTAGGAATTTGGTTCCTAATGTAATGTAATATTATGTCAAATACGATTACGTATAGGTTTATTAAGAATGCAAAGATTTATGAGATGATTGAGTATTGAAGGTTGATAGAAAATGGAAAGAATAGTATTTTGTTATGTCAAATTGAAATATGTATAATGTGAATCATTGTTTATGTCTTGTATGAAATTAATGGTAATCAAGATGAATAAGATGTTAAAGGATGTTGACAAGTATAATATGGAGAAGCATAATGACTTATGCATGTTAATAAATGATGTTGATGAGTATGAAATTGGGAAGCAATATAAATAGAAAGGATAAATGTAGATTGAAGTTAAATGAGTCTCTCTCTACAAGTATATAATATGATATATAAATTAAAAGTTTGATAATTATGATTTTGCTTTCCTATTATGCAAGGAAAAGTATGATTATGTGACAAGTGAGTGAAGAAATGGTTTTTTAAATATTATTGCATGTTTTGTTTTCAAACTTGTTGCTTGCTATTTCCATGTATGAATGACCTTAAGGCTTGAGCCAAAATGGAGCTCTTAGTGCCAGGATTATGGGTATTAAGAGTTAATCTTACTGTTATGGGAGAAGATAATTATTATATCCAATATGATATTAAGGGTTAATCCTACTAATTATTGTGGGAGAAGATAACCATACATATCAGGTAGTGCAAGGAGGATAAGAAAGAATAGGGTGTCATACTCCTTCTTATCCAAGATATACAGGGAACAATAGGTTGTACTAGAACAAGGGATTTCTTGTAAATGTGAAGTAACATGTTTTTAAAATAAATTTTTTTAAAATCATTACATAAGCATACTTTAGGGTTTTCATTAGGCATAATCATGCATCATCATGCATTGCTTAAAATTGGCAATTGTATGGGCAAATGCTTTGTTTTCATTAAATGTGAAGATCAAGGATAAAAGTTAGTTAGAAAAGGCTAGAGATAGTACTTAAAGAGAGTTAAGGATTGTTTCTAGTATGATAAAAGTTTAAAGTACATGTTCAAATTGACTATTATGTAATAATTAAATTATTTTGTAATTAAATGAATTGTCTGCCTTGGAAAGGGAAATGATTGAGTTTTAGCTTATGTCACCTTTCCATATATTATGCTAAAAATTGATTTTTTTTCGAAGCAGCTGGATTTACCATGACGTCACGATTTTAAACTTACTACTGAGGATTATCAATTCTCACCCTAGTTCTTTTTATGTTTTCTATGATAAATTCAGAAGAGGATCTAAGCAAGCGTAGAACAAGGAGGAGAAGACTTAGTTAAGTTGTTAATGTAATTATTTTAGCTCTTTATTTATATTAATGGTTCTGTAATTAAATTAATATGATTAGCTTTTTATGAAAGTTTGTAATTTCAGACATATCAGATAGATATTTAGTAAAGAGCAAGTTTTTAGATGTGTAAAATGTCTTGCTCTCTTACTTTGTATTAATGACTCTATATATTTACTCGTTAACAGTAGGTTATGTGTTTACGTTTAAGTTTAGAAGTGACATACTTAATTCTACTTACTTAGTATATTTAGAGTATACTACAGTACCTAGAATTAGGGTGTTACATGGTAGGTAGGTGAAAAACAATTACAACCTTTTTGAGACCGATTGTAACAAAGAAAAACACATTTGATGGAGCGAGTAGAAAGTTTGTCAAGACCGAGAGTGAGATTATGGACAAACCATCTTGACCTGAAAACAAAAGGCAAAAGAGAATGGATGGGTTGATGAAGAAACAACATAGAGTGGGGTACTTGGTTATCAAGCACATAAGAGAGCATGCGGTTAATCAAGTAACAAGTAGTAAGAATTGCATCACCCCAAAAATAGAAAGGGACACACGATTATGAAGCAAGATGGTTCGAGTTGTTTCAATAAGGTGTCTATTTTTACGCTCAACAATCCCATTTTGTTGAGGAGTATAGGTACAAGATGTTTGGTGAAAAATGTCATTAGATGTCATAAAATGTTAAAAAAGCTAAAATAAAAATTCACGGGCATTGTCACTATGCAAGGTACAAATTGGAACATCAAATTGAGTTTTTATTTCATTATAAAATTTCTGGAAAATAGAAAACAACTCATACCTGTTGTGCATTAAAAATAACCAAGTACATCGAGAGTAATCATTAATGAAAGTAACAAAGTATTTGGAACTCAAAGTAGACTCGATATGACTAAGATACCAAACATCAGAATGAACTAAAGTGAAGGGAGAGACAGCTCGATGACAGATTCTGTCAGGAAACGGACTATGGGTCTATTTCTCAAGTTGACACGACTCACAAGGTAAACTAGATAACTTAGATAAACTTGGGACCATTCTCTGTAGTTTAGCAAGGCTCGGATGACCCAATTGAGCATGGATGGTGAGAGGGGAATTTGTGACAGAGCAAACACGAGAGGTGGTAGAGAGTTGGTAGAGGTCATTGGACTCACATTCGGTGCCAATCATCCGTCCCGAACTTCGGTCCTACAAAATGACAGAGTCTTTAGTAAATGTTGTGACATCCTCGAGAACATGTTAGGCTTGTGTAGGGTTCCAGAGATAGTCAAATACTTGCTTGACATGCCTGTGAAGTTTCATGGTAAACTGAGTTAGTTTAGGTACTTTGCCGTAATACAAAATATGGAAAGTAGCCTAAAATAATTCAAAAAAGGGCATAAATTGCTTATATAAGAGAAATAATTATAGATAAGTTGTTTTTAAGTCATAAATTAGTTAAGGAATAAGTTTGTTTGATATTTTTAAGCACACCAAGTGAGTGTTTTAATACTGAATGGACTTAGTACAGATATGAAAATTTATGGTAATGATGAATTTGGTAATTAGATGAATCTTAGGATTCTTTCTAATACCTAAGGATGTTAGGAAACTTGATTTGGTAAAATCAAAGTGTTCCTAACAGATATAAAGTTTCTGCACAGTTTAGTTATTATCTTATAAGAAGTCATTTGACTTCTTTGGTTGTTACATACGGTAGAAACCGGAACGGAAGAAAAGAAAAGAGAAGAAGAGAAGAGAAAGGAAAAAGAAGAAGAGGAGAAGAAGAGAAAAGAAAGAGTCAAGTCAAAAGTGTGATCATCCAAAAAGGTAGGGGTGTTTGTTTCTATCCATTGCTCTCTTTCTTCTTCTTGTTTCCTTAGTTTGTCATGATGAGGAAAAATGAGTTTGGGTGACCTTAGTGAATTTAGATGCTAGTTTCTTATTTCCAAAGGTGAAGTGAGTTGAGTTTAAGCTTGTTTGATGTATGAAGTTTAGTTTTGGTTCCTTAGAATTTATGGAGGTTGCTTAAGTTGCAAGATAAGAAATGGGTATGAAATTACTCATATTTGTTTTATAGTTTTATGATTGATTTGACTTGTTTTCTATGGAGTTTTGTTGTTGATTTTGATGTATATGTGATTGGTTTGGGTTACCCTAACATAAAAAAACTCAATTTTTCTGCATAAAACCAAGTGGTAATCGATTACCACGAGTTGGTAATCGATTACCCAACCACGAAATGCATTTCTGGGCTTGATGTTATCAATTGCATCAGTCTTGTAATCGATTACAAAGCCTATGCCAGACTTGTAATTGATTACAAGAAGCTTGTAATCGATTACTATTAGCTTAATTTGAAGAAACAAAGTTCTTTGACATTCAGGAACCCAATGAAACCCCAAATCATGTTCTATAACATCATGTTCAACTTCTTAAGATATAATTAAGCATTAATTGAAAGAATTCCATAGAGAGAAAGATTTCCTCTTATGTATGAGAACAATTAAGAGATTAGAAATAAGATTAGAATTGAAAATGATGATTAGAGGCCAAATCAAGTTAAGATATGGATAACAAGATCTCTAGAAGCTCTAGTTACAACATTATGATTGAAAAAGGGTAGTTACTTGAGTTTCATATGTATAGTAAAGGTATGAGTTAAGGTGGAAAGTAAAGAAAGTTTGTGCATCCATTAGACATGGATTGCCTTAGTTAAGAGTTTAGTCCTATAAATGACATAGTATTGCATAGATATCATTTGGGAAGTGATAAGGAGATAAGATACAAGTATTTAGTTAATTGGAAAAAGTTGAAAGCCATAGTGTATGAAAGCTCTCGTAAAGTTGAGGTAGATCTAGTAGTGCAAAGATAAATTTAGTATTTACTTTATGTGGTGGTTATGTTAAAGTTAGGTATAACACCATATATTTTACACACCTCACATTTTTCACACACTTGCTATTTCCATGTTGTGTATTGTCATGGACAGAGTTATGTAGAGTTTATCCTACACAATATGAGGTAGGTTAAGGAGGTAACAGATTCCTTTCTTACTTGATAGGTTAAGGAGATAACATGTTCAGATAATAGATTCCCTCCCTATCCAACAAGGAATCGGGTTCCTGGGAATAATCAAGTTTCATGACATTTACATACATATTTGCATACACAATTTCTTGAGCATAATCATATATCGTAACATCATTGCATTTCTTAATAGATGATTTTACTGTGATTTATGCTTCTCTGTGTATGTGTTGTCTTGCTCAATGTTATTGTACCATTGTATGGGCGGTGATTCAATATCATTGATTGTTGCTTTTCGATAACACTTGAATGGGCGGCTGTCTTATTTCTTATTTGAGTTAGATCAAAAGTAATACTAGCTTGGGAACATCACATAAGAAAGATTGTGTTTGTTCCTTAAGTGATGAATTGTAGTTTAATTTATTAGTTGCAGATCTATTTATGATATTTATGGGTTATGATTTTTTCTTCACAACTGCTGGTATTTGTACACTTATACTGAAAATTGTGATTTTTCACCCCATGTGTTGCCATGTAAATTCAGGTGGAAGCTCCCAAGGACCAGACGAAAAAGAAGACTGAAGACTAGTATAGTTTTACTTTATGTTTGATAGACAGATGTTGTATATTCATGTATATATTTGCTTCAAGCTTTGTAAAAGAAAATATTATGTAATACTATATGTTTCTTGTGATACAAACGTATAAGTATATATTTGTTTTTACAAGGCTTTCCATAATGATTTATTTATGTAAATATTATGGATTAGTTTAATGTTTAAGTTAAAGTAGCATAACTAATATTGTTTATCATGATATATGTTAAGTATACTAGGGCTTAAGTATTAGAATGTTACAAATGTAATGTTACAATCTAAAGAACGAATCAAACGACTGATGAACAATAAATTAAAAGGACTCCTAGGAACATAAAGCATAGAGTCAATAGACAGGGAAGGGAGGGGATGAACAATGACAATCCCTTGTGACTGTGTTTGGGAATCATTTGCTAAAGTAATGATAGGTATATAACCAGAAGTAAAAATTTTGAAGAAAATGTGCTTATTACCAGAGATATGATCAAAGACACCAGAATCAAGGACCAAAGAACCCAAGAACGGTGATTGAGAGATACAAGCAAATGCATTACCAGCGTTTTCAACAAATGCAGTGGAACTAAAGGCTTGATGTTGCTTAACCCACTTTAAAAAATATGCATAGGCAACGGGAGATGCGGTTGGTTAGGTAGAGGGCTCAAGTGGACTTGGGGCAATAGTCCGGGCAACATTGGCAACCCAGAACGAGAACGACCATGATTATTGCTCTGGGAGACCTGGACAGAGGTATCAACCAAAGCTGGTGCAACAACAGAATTAGAAGGCTGCTTGGTCGAGACCCGTAGTAAAGTGGACCAAGCCGTGCTCAGAGTAGGGATAGTGGGAGAACCCAAAATCTGATCACGGTTAGTAGAATATTCTGGAGGCAAACCATACAAGGCCATGAGCATGAAGAAGGTATTGCTTTGCTCGAGTTCCTTCGTCGGGGTATTAGCAAGGGGCAGCAGCTCATTGAAATCATGGAGAGCACTATGGACCTTCCCCAACTAGGCCGACATAGGATCATCAAACTTCTATGGAGCAATAACACTCATGAGGTTATAACACACTCCATATAGCCGTTGAGTGTCATTGGTGTAAAGAACCTTGGCTGCTCCCTAATATATTCATAGGTAATATGAGCGTGTAAGATCTGCTTGAGGGAGAGATGAATAGTAGATTTGATGACATTGCATAATTGGGCATCAATCTTCTTCCACCTTGATTTGTTAGCCTCGGGCATAGACTCAAGCTTTGTGATGAGGTGCTCTTCATAGCCTTGGTTGTTGAGCCATAGTTTGATATCCGAAACCTAAGTATTATAATTACTACCATCCAATTTGTCAACAGAGAGAGGCGCACTGACGTAACTGGTGAAAATAGGATGCACTGCCTTCGAGAGGTCTTTAGACCCAGCTGAGGAAGGAAAACTAGCCATGGATCAGTAAACAATAGGCCAAAACACACAACCAAATAGTACTTGAATGCACCAATGCAAAAGGGGTCTCGACAAAAGGTCACAAACACAAAAGACGAGAGTAGATCCAGAAAGAGGAGAGAGAGGCGTTCACTACGCAACCAACGACGGTAGGAAAGGGTTGGCCATGCACCGCCACACGCAGATAAAAGGGTAGTTGGTGGAGTTGCGTGCAGAGGCGTTGGTCGGCATGTGTGGGCGCATCAGAGGGAATCTCCAGTTGGGTTTTCGGGTTCTGGCTGAGCAGAGAGAGGCGATTCCGGTGGTGGGGTCATCAACCGAAAAAAGTTGGATGGCGGAGGATGGTGGTGGACAACATTGGATAACGACAGGTAACAGTGGGTCTATTGGAAAGAGGACACAACAGAAGGGGAAAGGTTGGAAAACTGGAATAGAAACATGGTTAGCTGAAAAAAATTTCACCAGAGAGCAGTAGGCTCACTGGCTGTGCACTATTCTAAGAGTACCTCTCCTTAGGCTCTAGATACCATGTTGAAAGAGAGAAAAGAGAGAGACATATGAAGAAATCATGTGTTTGAATTACACAACGGAGGCTGAATTATATAGAGTTATTATAACAAATACAAAGATTACATAAGATCCTAATTACTGTAATTACATTATTTGGTTATGATATAATTAGCCTATACAATGAATCTAGATATAGTTTTCAACAGATTCCAAAAAAATGACTATGACCTTTAAATGGATCATAAAAAAATGGATCATTCATAATAATGTAAAATGTATAACAATAAATATATTCCTTTTCATTTTTTATTTTTTTTCTTTTCTATGTTTTGTTTATAGGTTCTGGATTTGTGTCTCATGACCTTTATCTTCACGGGTACTTCAATGCTTCAATTAAGTTGCCAGCCGATTACACTATTGGAGTTGTGGTCGCATTTTATGTGAGTAACTGGTTCAAATAGCTGATCAAATACAAATGATATCATTTTTATTATAATTTAATATCCTATTTATAGAAATTTATTCATCCATCATCATTAGCAAGTCTTCATGTTTTTTTTTCTTCACTCTTTCATCAAGATATCTCTCCCACTTTAGTAGCTCTATCTATTAATTTTTTCCATTTTTGTTCATTACCAAAGATATAAAATTAATATGATCCAACTAGTTATCAGGATTTTTAATTGCTTTCCTGTGTTTGAAATTAGAATAGAGTGACTTAGAGTCCTAAACTCTTAGATTTTTAATTGCAGCTAGAATTAATATATTGAGAGGGCAACATGGCATCTGTAGATGAAGCTTTTATCGTAAGCACATTTTTTTTTTAAACCTTTAGAGTCTGGAATCCTACTTACTATAGGGTAGCTGCTCCTATATTAAGCAGCTTTAAGTGAATTAAATATTAGATTAGTAGATGTAAGCTATTCTTTTCCACCCTATGGTGATACTGATCCTTAAATTCAAATTAGTTGAATCATCTCAGCAGCTTAGATTAAATGATTATTACTTACCTTTTAATTTTTACATCTTAGCAGCTATTAGATTTGTTCATTTTAAGGTTAGGAATTTTTATATCTCAACAGGAGTTTCAATAGTGGATGGAGTAGGAGAGGTAATAGATTGATTCTAAGTGGGAAAAACAATTTCGACGATACTAGCGTTAGCAGGAAAAACTCATTGGTAATACGTTGAAATCATATTTAAGTTCCATAGGCACTCAACTAGGCAAGCAACCAATAATTGAAGACAATGCAGATAATAGTAAAGATAGTGAGCATGAAGATGACAGTGATGATAAAGATATGATTCAAATTGATGTTTGAGTGCTGTTTGGATTATGTTAGATTTCTTTTGAACTTTTGTACAAACCATGTTGTGGGTACCTCTTAACTCTGTTTGGACTAAGTTGGGCTCTTAATTTTTGTTTTAACTTTGTAGGGATCAAGTTGTGTTTGGACAAAGTTTGCTTAGATAATACAATTTGTTATGTTTGTTACTTTGTTTTATGGAAATTAATTAATTAGAAGTATGGACTGGAAGATTTGTATATGTAAAAATTGGATTGTAATTGAAGGTTTCGAATATTAATATAGAGAGTAAAGTTCTTTTTTTTTTTTAAAGTGTGCAGTGGTTTTTTTGGCCTCAAATTTATTGACGGGTTGTAGCAGTGGACAAATCTACCGCAAAACCTCAACTCCGGTGACATTGGTTGGTGTCTGGTAGGAGAGTTTTGCAGCGGATACAGTCACCGTGAATTTGTGGCAGAAAGGAAAACTCATCGTAATTATTTTGCATTGAGGGTTTTAATGTTGGCCTCGAATCTGTCGCAAATTTTGATTTTGTTACGGATTTTACCTAATTTGCAGTGGGTTTATCCTTTGCGAGAAACCAATTTTCCTATAGTGTAAGAATTGCTTTGGGCTTGCCAAGAAACTTGAGTATTTTGTGTTGAAAACTGTTGGAAACATATGTAATTAGGTGTAATTAGCACTGTTTGCTCTTTGGCTTACCACAAGTGCACATATCGCACTTGTAATATAGTTACGAGTCGGATATCATTCCCACAAGGATGTTGGCTTCCAATGCTAAGTATCAACTAATAGCTTATCTAAATTCTATTCAAGAACATATAAAATAAGGGAAGAAAGCAATGAAGCTAATCTACAGATAGAAAAGCGATAAATGAAAGTAAATATAATGGTTTAGAGATTTAGGGAATCTATCTTCACCTCATACTTCAATTAATGCTATGTAATCCTTATAAGCAACATTAATGAATAGTTAAGTTAGCTTGCGAATATACTTTAGTTAAAAGCCTATGTCTTGCGCAATCAACCATAGCTTCATTTACCTAATTCACTATGTTTCCATGAGAACTAGTGCAAACCCCACTCATTAAGATCTATTCTGAAACACCTGCTATGCATGACTAAGAGGTATATTTTTATCCCATTAACGAATCAACTTATCCAAGCCAATTGAACTCATCAAACATGCATCAACCATACGTATGATCTAAAATCCAAATTCTTATGTCTAGGTTTATCAGATTTCATCAAATCACTTAAAAGATGATTAAACTCTCAAGAGCATTAAGATCCATATGATCAATATAACCAAACATCAATATATACTCAAAGTAATACATAATCATTAATATTCATACAAGGATTCAAAGTAATCTCTAAATACAGCTCAACTAATCATTGAACACGAAAATATACACAAAATCAGTGCTCAACGGATAAGGAAAGAGAAGAAAACTAAGGGAGAAGGAAGGAAGCTCATGGATGTGATCTTCTATGCTTGAATCATCCTCTACAAGGAAGATGACCTCAAACCTTAGCTCCCTAGGCCTCTAATATGCCCATAAATGAAGGTCTAGTCGTAGCTTTTCTAAACCCAAAACAACTCTCCCATAAAATCAATTAAATCACATTTATAGGCCCAGGAAAACAGAGTCACGCCGCGACATTAACATGCCTGCGCTGTGACACGTGTCAATTTAGGTCACCAACGCCGTAGCATACGCTCTTTGCGTCGCAACGTACAACTTTCGGAGCTCCCATCCTACATGTAGGGGATCTACCGCGCCGCGGCATTGACATGCCTGCGCCACAGTGTCAGAAGCCAGAATGCTTCATTAGCTTTCTCTTCTAATTTTTGCTCAAATACTCCATATATCATCTTGTTTGGAGCCCTTCCTATAATAGAAAAATTACCAAATCATTAACAATTGCAAATTCACTTAATCAATAACAAAATAAGCACCATTTGCTTAATATCGTATAAGAAAGATAGCAGAATTGAATATAACAAATATAAGCACAAAAGCTTCCAAATATGCATACAATAAGGACTTAAGCAATCAATGAAAGCATAAATACGGGGCACAAATAACTACAATTCATGGAGTTATCACCCCCCAAACCTAGATTTTGTTAGTCCTCGAGCAAAACAAAGTATGACTAAGTAAACTTACTTTAACAATTTTATACTCAACATGCATTTAGTAGATTTCAATTTCAATTTTCATTTAAACAAAATCAGTGTAGAATGATTGTATCAGTCCTCAAAGAATGCTACTATCTCACAATCAACTCCACACATACACAATCCTAAACATGCTAACAATCTAACATCCTTTCATGCAAATCACATTTTCCACAAACATGCAAGATAAACTTCTCCTAGTTAAATCATACACATCTGGATAAGGTTATAAGTATACATGCATATGAATCATAAAATTCACAAAATTGATCCTAAACTCTCTCCACTAATGTAAACCACACATAACTGAGGATCAAAAGGGTCTTTTACAACTTTTAATGTCAAACCATGGTAATGGGTGTATGAAAAGAAGGGAAATGATATACAACAAACATTGAAATATAAACATGTTATTTCAAGACTTGAGCCATCAAGTGATACAATTAGGGTAATCAACAGTGAAAGAAGAAAACTTGCCAGAACCATTAAATACTTTTTATACTTTCCATTTCTTATGCTTTGCTTGTTTTTCTCTTTCTTTTTTCTTTTTTCCATTTTTTTAAAAAGCAACTTTTTGATCAATTTTTGCATTTGGTTCCTTCAGGCTCATTTTGTATTGAATATAAATTTATACCCCTAATCACTGAACTCACTTCAAGAATTAACACATCATGTACTCAACAAACATTGATGGTAAAAAGAAAATATAATGCTTTCACATGCATTAGAACGATTAACAGGTTAACGAATTGGGTGAATGAAAAACACATAAGGCCAAACAATTATAAGGGTTCAAAATGGGACTTAGATATATCATCATATCAGGGTAAGCTTGAAAGGCTCAATCGGTCCAAACAATGCCCTAATCATTTCCTCAGTCATGCACAATCTAGGATTTTCCCTCAAGAGAATTTAAAAACAATTTCTAAGATAATCGAAACTCTACATGTACATCCATAAACTATCTCTAGATA
Source organism: Ormosia emarginata (assembly GCA_029884605.1). Lineage (NCBI taxonomy): Eukaryota > Viridiplantae > Streptophyta > Magnoliopsida > Fabales > Fabaceae > Ormosia > Ormosia emarginata. The sequence goes on from JAQQTP010000074.1 coordinate 11,665,861, forward strand.
TACACTCTTATCATTTTTAAAGTTACACTTGCATCTAAGTGAGATGTAAATCATACATAAAAAGCAACTAAATTATTTTACATGCTTCTGATCACATATAGTTTCGCTAAAAGTAATCAAATCGCAACCATTTATACTATTGGACAACCAATTCCACAGTAGCATCAGTCCAATCATGCATTAAAAATTAAAATTTTTTCCTCAAAAACCCATTAGTAATAGTCAAACTTAGCATATGATCATGTAAAAATGATGATTATCTTTACTACATAATTAAAATATCAAAACATATTACACAAATTCAACATTATAACAACACAACATGAAATGATACTCCCTCAAACTGAAGTGAGACAGTATCCTCACTTTCTTTGGTAGGGTTCTGAGCCTATCACAATACTGAAATGTGAGAGCCGAGTATACTACAAATATTTAAAAGCACTTAAAATAAACTATGTACATTATATGTACTACATGATGACACATCGCGACACACAACATCCATGCCACGACATTTGGTCAAAATGGGTGCTTTTCGCAGCACCCAGATCAAGTCATTTTTTTAATAAGTTTAAAGGGCATGCCGTGACATTGAACTTTTCACGCCGCGGCGCTAAGCTATTTGGATTTTGGCTTGATGCGTACAAAATAACTGTCACGCCGCGACATGAAACAGACTTATGCGGCAGCGTGATGAGCTAGCTTGCAGAATTCTGCAGCAAATTTTGTGTTGCTGCAGAATTTGCTCCAAAGAGGTCCTCAACACCTCTAAAACTTGTCTAAAATATTAAATTACAAAATATACAACAAAAACATATTAAAACGCAAAATTAAGGTATTAAGTATATATATGACATAAAACATAACTAAAACATAAAACTAACTAAAACTACAAAATGAAACCTACTAACTACAAAACTACAAAAATCAAACATACTAACTAATATAAGACTCAAAACAAGAAAAAAAAACACATAAAAATGAACAAAACTACAAAATTAAACATATATATAAGACTTAATACAAAAGAAAAACATATAAACTAACAAACTCATAAAAACTTGAGTTCCCTCCCAAGAAAGCAAACTTCCAAACTACACTTCAGTATGCATCTCCTTGGAGTATGGCCGGTTTGATCCCAAAATTGATGGATCTGATGGTAAGCCTTCTTTCGCCTAATTGGAGGTCTCCATTTGGGGGTCGCGAACTCCCTTAAAGACCTTGAGTGGCTATGCTCATCCGTCATTTATTGTACCTAAAATACAAAGAATGAAAACTTAAATGAAAAAGAACTATATAGCTTGAATTAGAACTAAATAAACTTATTGTTGATATTAGCAATATAGAAAAAGACTGTCATCCTTGGCAATAATGCCAAAAACTTGTTCGCTCTTTTACTTACCACAAGTGCACGAATCACACTTGTAATATAGCTAGGAGTTAGATATTGTTCCTACGAGGATGTTAGCTTCCAATGCTAAGTATCAACCAATAACTTATTTAAATTCTATTCAAGTGTTAGGAATTGTGGATCAAAAGTCTCGCAGCGGAATAATATAATTCCCTCATAGGATCCATGCGAAAAAGTCCATAATCCGAGTTTTTAAAAATTACCTCTTGAAGCGTGATAATCACAAGCGAGGTGAATCACCAACACCGTAATAGTGACGATGTCTCTGCGGTATCCACACGAACAGACTTGCAAAAGGGAGTCACGCCTCTGTTTTCGTAGTGCTAGGCTGTGAAGAGAGAGGAGAAGAAGACCTCACTATCTCTCACTCACTTTCGTAGGTGCGGCTAAGGTTGTGTTGTAACCTAGTAGCAGCCCCCTTAGCAGTACTATTTATAATAGTGGCTGCCTTAAGTGAGTGTGAGTAGTAGCAAGGTAAGCTGTGCAACCCTAAACCCATCTGTCATGAGTTAGGCCCACAATTGAATCCGAGTCCAACTTGGATCCTTATTGCTCCAATCTAGTCTGTTCTAAGTGTGCGACCCTGCAGGTTCTCATGATGTTGGTAGTAATATTAAAATCTCATTTTAATATTACAAACAGTGAGCGGTATCTAGCAACACATCACTGCTATCCAAGTAATGAGAATGTCAGTGATTTGACATAACCTATCCGTGACCAATGTTTCCGTGTAGTTTAGTCCCTTTGTCCAGATATCCAAATTGAATACAAGGCATGAAATGTGTCACCCTTGTTTAGTTCAATCTTCAATTTCTTGATTCTCGAGTAGACATAGTAATAACAAATGAGATCAATATCTCATACTGACTCATTTGAGCATGGCCATGCATTTCGTAGTCTCACTCAATCAGGGGCCCCGAAGATATCACTCCTATTATGTAGGAGGGGCAAATCCCATCTAGGTCACTCATATCCCTCCACATGTATCACGGTATGTCTAATAACCAACTTTATAATCATCTTGTTACAGATGACGTTTGATGGCATTAAAATACACAACTCCTCATGTAGGAATCGTAGTGATTTCAGGTCAAAGGACCACATACACCATTATCACTATGAGAATCACTTATGACACTCATGTAACGATCTACGTAGTGTTCTCATGGCGGGTCTGTCCAATACATCATTACTCTAATATGTATCCATGTGTGGACTTGATATCTCATATCCATGACCTGTGAGATGTGGTCATCAGTCTACGCACGTACTAGTCTCAATGCATTATCATTATCCTATTTGACAATAATACTTGACTAGGGACATTTTAAGAATAGTGCTCTATCCAATAGGATCTCACGATCAAGTCATCCACTTGATGTCCTATGGTATTAAACTTACTATTCTAAGGACTTTATTATGTCTACAAAAAATAACACAATAAATGAAATGCCTCATATATCAAAAAAATAGCATAATATAATGTATGTAAATACAGACAAAATGTATTGGCCTCTAGGGCATACACCAACATCAAGAATATATAAAATAGGGGAAGAATGCAATAAAGCTAATCTACAAACAGAAAAACGTTAAATGAAAGTAAACATAATAGTTTAGTGATTTAGGGAATCTATCTTCACCTTATACTTCAACTAATGCTATGTAATCCTTATAAGCAACATTAATAAATAGTTAAGTTAGCTTGAGAATATACTTTAGTTAAAAACCTATGTCTTGTGCAATCAACTATAGCTTCATTTACCTAATTCACTATGTTTCCATGAGAACTAGTGCAAACTCCAGTCATTAAGATCTATTCTCAAACACCCGTAGCAACGCCCCTTTTTCTTAATGCCGCGAAGAAGGGACGTCGCACCATAATAAAAGAAACGAAATAAAAATCTGCGGAAATAATAGTTATTTTGATTAATTTAGACCCGGTTCATTCTTAACGCAAGAATAATTAGTTTGCGTTCTTGGATGATAGGATAATCTTATATTGAAATATCGATGCACACATTTTTTTCCTTTTTTTTATGCAATAGTAAGGAAAAAATGACAGTATATATAAGTACAATAGAATCGACACAGAATTTAAAGCCATACATACACAAATTATAGATTATACGCATCAGCCTGTTTAATTACATCCCAAAATATACAAAAAGCAAAGATGTACCCACCCAAAGTTATACAAATGTACCCCCAACATATACAGCAAAACGTCAGGCTTCCCAAAAAGATAGACGGTTAGCCATCAGTAGCTACCAATAGTATTAGACCCTAAGATTGACGAGAAGGGACCGTAGCCGGGTCCTCCTCAGGGTCCTCTTCGCCCGATGAAACATCCATCGGAGCGATAGAGCAACGGGCAAGAGCCCGAGCAGTGGACAGAAAAGAGTCATCACGTGAGGTGTAGTACATGTCAGCCCACATATCCCTAACGGGCATATAAAACTCTAACCAGACAAAAGCATGAAAATAAAAAATAGGGGCGTCATAACGACCCCATGCCAAGGACACCGTCAGCTCTCCATGGTACACACAATGGTTCATCTGCACATTAATGTGCCAGCAGTCGGGACCTCTGTGAAAAGTGATCCATGTGTAGCCTAAAAATCCACGGGGGTGCGACGTCATCCTTGATGAGCTTTAGTCGTAATATGGCCAAAAACCCGGAAACTCAGGAGCTTCCTCTTCCTTACGCTCATCTTCTCAAAAGTAAACAGATTGACAAAATACGAAAACACAAAAATACAGAAAGAGGTGAGACACCCAGCTTTCATTACCAATAAGGCAGTAAGAAAACAAAATGGCGCTGGACGTCCACATATAACACAGTTTATATATTTAATCACAGCAACATTAGAATTAACAGTAAGAGAAGAACAACAATAATTAATCATAATAATTGCGGTAACAGGCAGACAACAGTTCAGATAATCAGACAATTATTAAAGTAATAAGAACAGTTACAAATGTTCATGCTCAATGGATTATGAGACTGACAATTCACAATGCGCAAGGTACCAAAAATCCTACTCCATGGAGCTAGACATTAACATTATTTAGAGTGAATGATTAAGGAGTAATGCCAGTATATCATTAGCCTTAAAAACAGTGTGCTTCATCTCATAAAATAGTTGCGCAAATGGCTTATACATGCCACCTCAACAGTTGATCGCGACATAGGACAGTGTCTCGGTCCGGATCGTCGGTATGTTTGCATTGGTCTATCCCACGACCCCAGTGGAGCTACCACTGTCTATTGTGAGACACCTGCATCCTGACGCCTTCAGGGGCAACCACTATAACCCTACGCTTAGTCTATTCGCACCCGCACATAGGTGTTATTCAACTCCTAGGCATACACCGCCTTACAAATAATGTCCAACGGACAATACACATGCATGATGACTCAATGTACATCATGCATGTTTATCAATGATGCATTCATCATAAGCGTACCACCATGGCACATATGTTCACTTTTCAACATCAACATGTTATCATAATTCATCAATCAACACAAGTCCACATTATGGATACACATTTGCAAAGTCTTACACTTAAGTTAATTATGAAAATTTTAGGGTAAATGCCCCTTCAACATCATGGCTTTCAAAAGTGTCATTATTCAATTTTAATTCTTCCACTTCATTAAGAATTATGCATGTCTCTAATTCTTAGTCTCAAAAGATGCACCAAGGCATCATTTAGCCCTCAAGGTTTTCCCCTAAAACTGTAGCCTCACTAGGTTTCCAAGTTCCAAATTTTCTTCCATTTTATGCCTTAGTTCCTTAATATCAATTCATTTAAATTTTAGTTCACCAAAATCAATCCAATCTCTTACGTTTTCAAGCCAAAACCGTGGTCTTCCTTTAAGGTATCAAACCCTTAAAACTCTTCATTCATTAACTTCAATATTATCATTCAACATTTAATTACATAAGCTTCATTCATTTGTGTACAAAAACAATTTTAAACCCCTAAATTTCAGTCAAAACCGTGGCACCATATTAGGCTAGGAAACTCCAAATTTTCCATTTAGCAACCCTAACATGATCAAGCATATTTTTCACATCCAATGTGTTCAAAATTACCAATCAAGTGTAACTCCCTTATGGGGATGTCACATTTATAAAGAAAATAAAATAAAGATAAATAAAATCTACCCAAGTTGTAAAACATTTGTTATATAATAATATGAGTTGTAAAATTTTTCCGATTACACAAAATATTACGAGATAAAATAACACGGAACATAAAATAAGCACACTATTATCACACATAATACACAGATTGTTCCATCATAGGTTATACAAATAATGTACAACTACAATTATTTAAAAAAAACTAAAACAATAAACAAAGCAGTAAAAGGTCAATATATACAAACACATACGCGCCCAAGTACACATCATAAATATCTAACCCTCTGAAGGATCACTCTCAGATGAAACTTCAGGTGATAGATATCCAAGATGCCTCGACCCTCTACGGACACGAGTCCGTGCAGTCGATACACTGCTGATCTCACTAGGCGCCTCAAACATACCACCCCAATGATGCCTAAGAGATAGCGGCAACTCCACATGTAAGTACAACATGGTGGAAAAGATCAGCACTCCATCAAACTCCGTCGGTATGGTCACAGTCAGATGCCCTACGTACGTCACCGAGTCTCTATCCTCTCATAGACGCCAGGCTTCAGAGCGTCCGTGAAACTCAAGTTGCACGAATCCAAAGAATCCTGGTAGTGTCATACTCACACAATCAATCCAAAGGATATGGATGATCGGATGGTTCTTGATCGTAGAACTGATCTTTGGCTTGCTACTCTTCCTCCTCCTCGGGATACTCACACTCAAGAGGCTGTTCCTCTTCTTAAACTCTTTATCACATAATTAAAAATATACAGATAATACATACAAAAAAGGGGTAAGACAATCTATATCACCACAAACATGGTAAATAAGAAAACGACAATACAACAAGTATAACAGTTCATACAATATAGCATACTATAATAGCATAAATAAAAATACAAGAGACAATCACACATAATATAACAATTTATATAACAGTTCATATTATCACATCACACATAATATCTCAAATTAATATAGACAATCACGTTATGATGCAGACCATATATGCAAATGTACACAGATTCATTCCTACTCCATGGAGCTAAACACAAACATCAGAGAGAGTGATCCGAAAGACCTGTCCGTACCTCAGGCTGCCCCAACCAACTATTACACAGTCATACGTTGTGTAAATAGTACACCGTCAAATCGTTGTGTAAGTAGTACACAGTCAAAATATCGTGCACAACAGGCATTGTACCATACAGTCTTCATAAGATCTTGATTAAGAATAGTGCTTGTCGAGATCATTAGTGCGTTGCCCGTTACCACGGCCCAGAGGAGTTACCAACTGTCCACATGTGGAATCCTCCGCACACTAAAGCCTCCAAGTTCACAAAAAGAACCGCACTACGCCTATCACACTCGCACTACAGTGTAATTCATCTTGTCAGTCAATCGCCAATTTCAACCAAATTGACATACTTCTCAATGCATGTACATGAATCAAAATTACACAAATACTCTCAATATCAGTATTTCCAAATATAGTACATCTCCACTTGATAATACTATTTCTCAACATATCTGGGTCCACCACTTTGGCCTGACAGTAAACTTACTGTTCCTTTTAGTCGCGTAAATATTTTATCGCGTTTTCACAATCGCGTCACCTTTTTCAAACACTTTTAAATTGCGTAAGTATTTTTCAACATTTTTAAATCGCGTAAGTATTTTTAAATCGTTTTGTTAATCGCGTAGAATATTCCTAATATTTTTCAACTACATATAATATTTTCTTTACGTTCTAAATTATATTTTAAAACTTTCTCCATTATTTATTTATTTTTGATTTTATTGACAACATTTTGTCTAGAAAATCCATTAAGTGATATTTTCTACGTTTTCCTTTAAAAATCACCTCCCTTAGTCATAACCAATATTTACACCTTGAAACTTGCTAACGTGCTTCAAAACTCAAAGGGTGAGCTCTACGTTAGTATTTTTCAAGTGTTCAATTTATTTCTCAACCATACTTAATTTCTCTAATTAAGTTCCTAATAAAAGGTTCATTTATTTTGTTCTCCAAAATCCATTGAGATTGAGTTCTTTTTAAATTAATTCCTTAGTCTACACTTAGAAAATAATTTTGGATCAAAGGTTTATCAAATGACATGTTGGCCTAAATTTAATATCTCTTTTATAACTCATCTTTAAATTATTTTTCATCCTCTAAGTCCTTGTAAAAATCATTTATTCAATTAAATTAATTAACCCTCGCTTTAGAAAATGATTGAGAACATTTTGGTTCTCTTTGGAGTAATGAAGCTGTGAGCTTCCTTGTGTTCTTTGGAACACTCATACAAATCCTCACATATTATTCACATCCTACAATAATTATCATGCATCTATGAACATATACCATATATTTTAAAGCTATAGACTTGCTTACAACCTAGATCAATCACAAATAAACAAAAACTTTAAAACAACCAAGTGAATAAATCCTTATGGATTCTTCACCACAAATACATCCATTTTCTCACCACCACACAAGGTTGATGAGATTAAATCTCCCTCTTACCTTAAGCGAAGACAAACTCCTTTTAGACTCCTCCTAGTGATTTTCATGTAGCTCCCAAAGAAACCCTAACAAACTTAAACAATTTTAAAGAGTTATTAACTATGGTTGAAAAAAACAATGGATCAATCATGGCTTAGAACTTCAAGAATCAAGTTAGAAATAAGAAACAAGGATTTTTACCTTGTAGGAAAGAAACTTCAAAATTGTTTTCCAAGCTTCAAATGAATTATTTTGAAGGAACTCTCAAGATGAAAGATGCTTAGAATGGTGTTTGGATTTGAGAAGCGGTGTTAGATAAAAATTTAGAAGAGTGGAGGTGTAGATTGGAGGTGTTGGCCGTGAGCCTCTCAAGGAGTAACAATGGTGTTTTTGGTTCTTGGAAGAAAGGGAAGAAAGGTTTTAGGTGATAGTAGAGATGAAGATGAAGATGAAGATGAAATGACTTGGTAAAAATGATCTCCTACCCCTCCTAATCACTTGGTTGTGGAGCTCCCTCAAAGGAGGTGGCCACCTTTGTTAACCAACCAAGGACTCCTAATGACCTTAGATGTGATCAAGGGTTGATCTTCAAGGTTTTGCCTCCAAGTTTGCTTCCTATTGGTTTAGGAAATCAAGTCACCAAGCTTCTTGATCCTTCTTGAAGAGCCTTGGCCGAAATGCTCCAAGGGAGAGCAAACTAAGTTTTAGTTCACTTAGGCAATCTAGTTAGACTTAGGTGCATGTAGTTAGGTTTCTTAGTTACTTGTCGAACTATTTAGTTACTTAAGGCAACTAACCATATTCTTGACTTTACTAGAACCTTCACTAACTAGAACTCTAATGAGTAGCTAACTAGGTTTGTTCCATTTAGTTACTACTTAGACACTTTAAATTAACTTAGTTAAGTTTAAGCTAACTTAGTTAGGTTTTTCTAGTTACTTACTAACTAGTCCAACCATTTTTGTTGACTACTTTTTATTGGTTTAGAAATTTTCAAGCCTTTTATGTTGACTAACTCCTATGGGCTTAGAAATAATTCAAGCCAGAAACGTTGACTGATTTACCAAATGTGGGTCTCATAGACTTTTCCGGGTCCATGGTCCTTTGGAGTAGAAGCTACCGTTTTTAAGACAGTAGGTACTGTCCAATAATATTATAAAAATATAAAATATTTTCATTGCACAGATAAATTCTAAAAGTTAAAAGATTGATACACGTATTATTCAGAATTGGGTTTAGCAAGATCCCCCAACTCTGAATAATCAAATTAAGATTTCCCCGGTTCGAAAATTATTATTTTCTTGACTCGGAGTAAATCACACACAACGATCAAATACAGTCACAAAATAGTCAAATTAATTTTATAACATACAGAAAACACATAATAATACATTTGTGGACAATATCATAATTTAATGAAAAGTTGGGGTGTTACAGCAAACCACAATGACAGACAAAAGGGGAGGCCTCAGTCGAAGGATCAAGGAAGCCTGGGGGGCATTTCAATGCAAGACCTATGCAGTTGAAGTCAGTGGTCTATAAACTAAGTGTTTTTGACATAATACACTTGCCATAGGAAACAAAATAGAATTCCCTGAGCTGACGATTGAGTTTTCTTGCCATAGACATACAACTTATTCCTAAAGGATAGAGGACCGTGACAAAATTTAATATTGAAAAAGGGATCTTGACATTGCAGATCACAGATAAGAATGGTGAGCAGTTGAGACATGAGAGGACTGTAAAGTCGAAAGCTAAGGTAGAGAAGGGACAATGGTTCTTCAATAAGTATGTGCCAAAATAGAATCAAAAGGAAGCCAAAGTTCCTTTGACATGTACCTAGAAGAGGCGAAGGCAATGCCAAAGGTCCACACAAAATATGAAACAATTGCTCAAGATGTTGGCTGAAGCCAAGACAGTGGTACATGTGGAAGTAGAATCTCCAAAAAGAGAAAGAATTAAAGAAAAAACTAGCCAAAGAGGAGGTTTCAAAAGGTTAGCTAGCAGTGGAAGACAAGCTTGAAATAAATAACAAAGTAGAAGTTGGCGAGGAAGATGATCTCTTGGAGGAAGAAGAGCTAATGGACTATGGGAGTGAAGCTGAGGCTGCTCCAATTTTAGTCATTGGCATCCTTCCAATTGAGTTCATAGCCGATTTAGAACAACCAGGGAGCTTAGATGGGGATGTCTTTGTAGAAGAAGCTGAGTGGGCAACCCTAGCTGATAAGGAGCTATATAGGTAGCCTTCCAAGATAGCTTTTGAAAAGTCAACAGATGAAATGACAAAGTATCTTAAACCTTTTTACATCCAAGCTCATATTTATGGAAGGCCAGTTAGCCGAGTTTTTGTTGATGGATGGGTAGTGTTAAAAGTAATGCCTTTGAGTATGTTAAAGAAACTTGGCAAACTCAGACTTATTTGTTGTCCACTAATATGAAAATGACTAATTTTACTTGAGAGGCAACAACAACTGTAGGGGTACTGATAGTCGATATTACCGTGGGGTCCTAAACAACTTATACAACTTTTTTTTGTAGTGGATGCCAAACCCACGTATTCATTATTGTTAGGAAGAGATTGGGTGTTGATGTTTTGGGAAGGGGAGAAGGTAGAAGTGGTCGTAGCCAACTAGAACCCTTTTACAGTTGAAATAAAATCGACTGAGACTATTTTTTACTCTCCACATGTTGGTACTATTGCAATTCCACATGACTATGAGGAGGGATCTCTGCAGTCAAGCGATTTCACCTCTCAAGGTTTTAAGTTCAAATCTCAGGCCGACTCATAGCCTTACCAAGTAGTTAATTATGGAGTAGCCAAGTAAGATGCTCGAAGACATCTTGGAACAGCTAGCCCTCTTCACAGCTGAGTCAAAAATAGAATTAGCTAATCTAGATTTGCTAGGGGGCAAGCCAAGAAGGAGGAAAAGATTGATAAAGAAGAATTAGAGTCACCAAGCAAAAGAGAAGTCCTTAGTTTTGAGGCTTAGGATCTGTTAATTGAAGTGAACTTAGGAACAGTCAAAAAACCAAGGAATACTATAGTCGGTGGATTGTTGACTGAAGCTAACTAGGGCCGGAACTTATCCAACAATATAGAGATTGTTTTGCTTGGGAATATCATGAGATGCTCAATTTTTCTAGGTAGTTAGTCGAACATCAATTGCCGATTAAGGAAGGGTATAAGCCCCACAAGCATCCTTCTCGAAGATTTAATCCAAAATTGATGCCTAAAATCAAGGAAAAAGTCGAGCATTTGTTGAGGGTTGGGTTCATCCTAATAGCAATGTATGTTGACTGGTTGTCTAACATTGTCCTTGTCTTAAAGAAAAGTGGACAAGTTAGAATCTGCATCGACTTTAGGGATCTTAATCTGGTCACTCCCAAAGACGAGTATGCCATGCCTACACTTGACATGTTAGTGGATGCAACTGCCAATAATGGAGTTTTGACTTTCATGGACGGTTACTCTGGTTGCGATTAGATCTTTTAGTTGAGGAAGATGTGCACAAAATAATATTTTGTTGCCTGGGGGCTCTTGGCATTTTTGAGTGTTCAATCATGCCATTTGGCTTAAAAATTCCAGGGGCAACTTACCAATGGGCGATGAATGCCATTTTTCATGATCTGATTAGGAAAAGCATGGAAATCTACATTAATGATGTGGTGGTGAAGTCAATTAATTTTGATCAGCACCTAGTCAATTTGGAATAGGCTTTTAAAAGGATGAAAGCCCACAACTTAAAAATGAATTGGTCTAAATACGCCTTTGGGGTATTAGCTGGAAATTTCTTGGGATTTCTTGTGCATCAATAAGGGATCGAAGTTGACCGGAACAAAGCCAAAGCTGTGTTAGAAGCAAGACCACTAAGAAACAAGAAAGAGCTGTAAAGCTTGATTGGTAAAGTAAATTTTTTGAGAAGATTTATTGCCAATTCGGCTAGGAAGAGGAAGGCTTTTTCACCATTACTACAGCTAAAAAGAGTTGAAGAGTTTATTTGGGGAGAGGAGCAGTAAACAACATGTGACTAGATAAAGCGAAGTCTTACTAATTCACCTATCTTGGTACCACCCTCTCAAGGTAGGCCATTAAAGCTTTACATTTCGACTGCAAAAGAGTCTATTTGTAACATCCTAAAAAATTTCGTATCTCTTAAACAGTAATTTTGTCAGTTAACAGAATTTTACTGTTTAGTAATTTCTGAGTGCTGTAAAATTATTTTAATTATTTCGTCAGCGTATTTGATCATTTTGAGTGATTTACTCCGTGTCAGGAAAATAAAAATTTTCGGCCCGGGGGAAAACTTTACGTAATTTAATTTTTACCGATAGGTTTTAATTATTTTACGTAATCTGATTTGATATTTGTGCGTTTTCTAATATTTGTGATTTTTGTGGATGGTTATGAAATTTTTTACTGTTTGTGGGCCCAGGGGGTGTATGTGGGCCCAGGTGGCCATACGTGGGCCCAGGTGGGTCTCGCAAAGTGAAAAATTTTTTACGCATAGAAAAATTTGTACTGTTTAGACAGAGATGGGGGATCTTACTAAACCTGAATCCAGAGACAGTTTTAGAAAATTTCTTGTACTGTGTTTTGTACTGTATTTAATTATTGGGTGATAAAAATACTGTAAAAATATTATTCGTAGGGTTGTAGCAGATATAAAAATAAATATTATGCTGATAAATCAATATTGGTGGTTTGGATATTCACCATCGATTTAATCAACGAGGGAGACTTGATCTTGATTTAATCAACGGTGAAGATTTGATCTTAAAAGTGAATAAGATCATTTATAACCGTTAGATGGAGATTAAATTAAGGGTAGAGATTTAGTCTTATAAAATGGCTATGATCATTTATGATCATTGGATGTTAATTTAATCTATGATAGAGAATTGGTCTTGTAAAGTAATAAGGACCATTTATGACCATTGGATGTTGATTTAATTTATGGTGGAGATTTAGTCTTAAAAAGTGACAAAGACCATTTATGACCCTTGGATGTAAAGTTTGAAGGAGTAATCTTAACCCTTCATTTTGGAGACACATCTTGGCTAGGATTTAAAGAAGAAAGATCCAATGGCTATATCAAGTCTTCTATCTAAAGCTACACCTAAAGTCTACCTTAATCCTAACCATTGAATTAATCAATGGTTTAGAATGCTTCAAATAATTGCTTGGACTTCAATTGTGACCCTTGGATGGCAACATGGAAGGAGACATCTTGACCATGCATTTAGTAGCTTCATCTAAAGGCTAAGATTAAAGGAGGAAGAAGATCCAATGGTCCAAGTTTGTTACTATCACTTGGAAACTCTCCAATTATTTAGTATCTTTGACTAACACTCTAATAATTCACTCAATTCTCTCTTCACTCTACGACAATGCATAGGAGGAAGGGGGCCAAAATTATTTCTTGCATTTCCTATCTCACTTTATCACATTTTCTTTCAATTATTCTAGTAACTTGACTATCACTCAAATAAATAAATAATTCACTCTTCACTTTCCAAGTAAGGCTACGGTCATGCAATTTGTAACACCCCTTTGGAGGATGTCACACATAAAATAAAATAAAATAAATAGAAATAAAATCTACCCAAGTTGTGGAATATTTGTTAAAATTATTACGGGTTGTAAAAATAATTCCTGATAAACAGAAATATGTAATAAAAGATAATACGAAATATACGAAATAAAAAAAACATCATCACTAATAATATACATATGATTAAGTTATAAACTGTACATATAATTTACAACTAAGATTATACTCTTTAAACAAACTTGAAAGAAAGCAATAAAAGAGTTAATATATAATGGACATACTGCCGACGCGCCTCAAAAAAAACATCATGATTATCTATTCCTCGATGGATCACTCTCGGTGTGAAAATGATCATCGGGAGATAAATATCCACGATGTCTCGACATACGGCGATAACGGGATCGCGCGGTCGACACGATGCTTATCTCACTAGGCTCGGGGTTTTCAAAGACCCCAATAACGCCTAATGGATAAGGGTAACTCTAAGTGCGAGAAAAAAGCGTCGTCGTCGAAATCGGATCTCCATCAAACCGATGACGTAGAATCACGGTCATACGTCCAAAGATAGGTAACGAAGCACGATCTCCTCGCAAATGCCAAGCCAAATCACCTCCATGGAATAAGCTCTACAAATCCCAAAAATGCAGGCGTCGCCATCCTCACACAATCAATCCAGAGGGTATGGATGATCGGATGGTTCTTGCTAAAAAGTCGTAAACCGATCGTCGGTCTGGCCTCATTGATCTCCCTCTTCCTCGGGGTACACGATCTCAAGAGGTTGTTCCTCTTCTTCCTCTTCAAACTCTTTACCGTATAAAAATAAATAGACAATAGACACATACAATAAAGAGGTAAGACAACATAAAATCATCGCAACATGGCAAATAAGAAGACGACAAATAACAATTACAAGTTTATACAATATGAAGAAGCTATAACAGTAATACATATTAAATATCCTAGGGTTTCAGAACATCATAGACAGATCACAATTAAAAAAAATCACACAGATAAATCAATCTCACAGATAAGATAAGATAAGAAATAGACAACTAACATAAAAATTATTAGATAAATATAATTAGAGAAAATGTAAAAATATCCAAGATATTACCAGATAAAGATAAATAGAGAAAAATGGAATATTATCCAAGATAAAATCAAATACACCAAAACACAACCCTACTCCATGGAGCTAAACCCAAACAGATATCAGAGAGAATGACTTGCAAAATCTATTAGTACCACTGCCCAACCAACTATTACGCGATCACACGTTGCGTCAATAGCCTACGACACATCGGGAATCCACCATCCGTGCGTAGTATAGTTCATGGATCTTCCGTTGTGGCACTATAGGCAATGTACTACTAGACTTTACAAACCTCGATTAAATATAGTGAATGTCGAGTACATTAGTGTGCTATCGGTTTACCACGAACCAATGGAGCTACCAAGCTCCGTCACATGTGGGATCCCGTACACTAAAGTCTCCAAGTTTATTAGAACAATAAACAACACTACACTTATCGCATCGAACAACACGATGTGATTCGTCTCTTCAACCAAAACACCAAAAATTGGCATAAAGACAATACATAATTCCAAATATATGAAATTACGAAAATGCCCTTAAGATAGAAATATATGCCCTCATTGGCAGAAAGCCTGTACGGGTTCACTTTTTCCCGACAGCAAAATAACCTCAAAAACTCATGCGGGTTCACGTTTTCCCGACAGCGAAAATAAATACGGTAACGCTCAATCGCGTAGAAATTTTATCGCGTTTTTGAAATCTCGTCGTTTTTACAAACGTTTAAAAATCGGGTAAAAATATTTTTCTGTTTTTAAAATCGCGTAGCATTTTTAATACGTTTTCTCAATCGCGTAGAATTTTTAAATCATTTTCTTATTCGAATACCTTTAAAATTACCATTTAAACAGATAGAAATAATATTTAGTACATTTAAACTACGTAGAATAATTTTTCATACCGTATATCTTGTCATTAGGATATTTTGACTATCTTATAGGTTCATTTTTACTAAAAAATTAAAATATTTTGTTTGGAAACTTATAATAATGGTTTTCTAATTTTTCCATAAAATTTGTTTACCTAATTTTTAACCATTTCATTAAATTCTTTTTGAAATCTCTAACATGCTTCAAAACCAAAAGTGAGCCATATGTTAGAAAATTTCTTAATATTACTTGTATTTCCTTCCTAATGATAAAATTATAAATTTTAACCCTTTAAACTTATTTCTAATCAATTGGTTCCTTCATAAATCATTATAGAAAATTTCTTCTTAACTTGTATTGTTTCTTTTTAATTGAAAAAGGTTTGGAATCAAGTTCTTTAAAATCATTATTACCTATAGTGGCATGTTGGCCAAATTTCATAAAACTTTTGCATTTGATTTCCAAAATGTCTTTCACTTTTTAAATCATATCAAATGTATTATATTGTCTAAGTTCATTAAATCATTTTAGAAAATAGTTAACAATAGTCAATTTAATCCTTTAGGCATGTTGGCCCACAATGGGCCCAAAATACTAAGTTTTCACCATTTGATTTCTAAATGCATTTTTCTTTGATCAAATCAATTAGAAACTTTCTTGATTCTCCTAGGTTAATTAAGCTACACTTTAGGAAAAATCAAGAGAACATTTTGGTCCTCCAACTTGTCATTGCCGTGAGCTATTGGATTGTGTTCTTTGGAACACTCATGCAAACTTACACATGTTATTCACATCCTATGACTTATCATACAATTTCTAACACATACATTATATTTCTAACATATGCAAAATATTTTCTAACACATACAACCTAAATTAAAGCTTGTAGACATGCATTCAAAAGCTATTAGACATGCAAGATTATTACAATTACCAAATAAGAAAGCTACTAACACATAACACTTAAGCTACTAGCAACCACAAAAATTAACAAATACACACATAAATAGCACATGACCACCGAATCCTTATGGATTCTACAACATCACAAATAACTCCATCTTCTTACCACCATCAAGGGATAGTTGTCGATAAAATAATGTTTAAGAATTGTCTTCCTCTTACCTTAAATGAAGACAAAAGCTTGCTTTTTCACCTCTTTAGGTCACGGTTTTCACTCCTCCAAACACCTAAAATTTTCAAACAAAACCTACATGTTACTAACCATGAAAAAGAAGCTAAACCATGGAAAAATCATGGCTTAGAACTTTGAAAAAGAATAGAGAAAAGAAAAGTATGAAATTTCACCTTCTAGGTAAAACTTCCAAGGTTGGTTTCCAAGCCTTAGATGGAAGAATTTGAAGAAACTCCCAACTACAAAGGTTCTTAGAATGGTGTTTAGATTAAGGAAACTTGGTTAGAAAAATTTTTGGATGGTTGGATGGTGTAGTTTGTGTCTTGGCCGAATATGGTGGAGAAAATGGGCAAGAATGGTGGCTAGGGTTCTTGATGAGAGAGAAGAGAGAAAAGTGATGAAGACAAAGTGATTTTTGGTCCTTCTCCTTCACTTGGCCGTAGCTCTCTAAGGGCATGCAAGGTGGCTCCTTGCTTGGCTTCATCCAAGCCATTGGATGAATCAAAGGCTAAGATTAAGCCTTGGTGAGCAAGCCTTCTTCTCATTGGTTAGCTTATGGTGACTCACATGCCGAGTCACACAAGTGTATATTTAATTTTTCTTGAGTTTAATTTAATGAAACTGTTTCTTGAAAGTTCTACAGCCCTACGGTGATTAATTAAACTACCAATCTAACTTGTTCGCTAATTGTGGGTCCCGCAAAATATTTAGGGTCCATTGTCACTAAAACATACGACTAATAAAATAATATTATAATAATATAAAATTATTTTATTGGACGATTAAATCCTAAAAATTAAAAGATTATTTTTAGACTCATTTAGAATCGGGTTAAGTAAGATCCCCCAATTCTAAATAATCAAATAAGATTTTCCCGGATAGGAAAATATTATTTTCCCTACTCGAGTAAATCACACAAAAAGTTCATATAAAAATCACATGGACGGTATTTTTCGGCATTAAATCAAGAAGAAAACAATTAAAAGCAGACAAAAACAGAGAAAACAAGATGCGTTCGGGACGTAACGGTCATTTTCCCATTTTTTCCCACAACGTAGGTAATTATCCAAAACGTTCAAATAAAATATCCAAGAAGTATTATTTAGTCACTGTATATCTTTCAGAAAAATTAATACAGTAGCTCGAGAAAAATTTTTATTTCACCGTCTCGAAGCAATTTACGTAAAACGATCAAATAAAATTTGAACCTGTATTATCGAAATCGTTTTCATACAAAAATTCAAGAACAGAAGAACAGGGACACAGCGGTCATTCATACAAAAGCATGAAAAACAGAAAACAGTACATTCAGAATATTTTCTAAAAATTGGGGCGTTACACAATTGTTTAGGAGACCAAATAATTCACTTTGTAATATTAGGATACAATTTAAGTGAAAATAAAGTGAGACCAAGTCAACAAAAATGGCCACCTTTTCTTTAGAAACACCTACGACCATTCAAAGTAAAAGGGGGTCAATTTGATTCAATCAATTCCATTAATTCATGTTCCATTATTTATATTATACAACAAAGTAAGATAAGTCAATATTGGTGGCTTTCTCCATTTGAAGCATACGGCCATGCACTCCTTTTTGGAGACAAACTACCCATAGTTGATTCATTTTTCTCTTACTCACCTATTGTCATGCAATGAATAATGCAAGACAATTTCTACACTTAATCTTTTCTATCAACCTTTCTTTTATTCTTATCAAAGAAAAACAAAAAGCTACACACACAATATTACCTTTCTCTCCATGCACTCCACGGCAACTACTAGGTGGGGAGAGTTTTCATTTCTATCTTCATTTTCTACCAAAGACTAAAAATAATTCTTTCCATTCTCTCTTTTACAAGAACAAGAACAAAAGAAAACTCCATTCTCTCTTCCTAAGAAGGCCATTCGGCCAAAACACCTAAACCACCATCCAATCTCTTTTAATTTCATCCAACCATAGATCTTGAATCTACATGATATTCTAAACAACTTTCATGTTAAAGATTTCCTCTAAATCATTCATCTTTATGGACTTTCTTCAAGATCCATGTGATGGAGTATTTATGGTGAAATGTAAAGAAACTTCATTTCGTCTCTTCTTTTTCATGATCTAAACCATGTTTGATCCATGGTTCCTCTTAATCAAGCTTAGTATACTAATTTCTATGTATTTTGTTTTGTATTTGAGAAGCCCTTGTTGGTGAAGGACTTGGAAAGAGAAGCAAAACAAGGAGCTTTTGAGGATCTTCAAGAGGTAAGAGGGAGATCCACCTCACCAACCAAGTATGGTGGTGAGAGATGGTATTATATTTGGTGGATGGTGAATCCATGTGAGGATTCATATCCATGGTTATGTAATAATTTGTGGGTGTTTATGTGCTTTGATTATTTGCCTATGTTTGGTATGATTTGCATGATTTATTGCTTTGATTTTGGCATGCTTGTGATATATATTTGAATATGTATGTATATGCCATGATGTGATGATGGAAAGGAAATCAATTTTTGGTTCCAATGGCCAAAGGGAGGCTACGGTTTTTGACTCTCAAGATTGAGGTTTATGTTGAAATTTTTCAAGAACAAGGGAATTAATTTTTGGTCCCTAGAACATGGTGAATTTCGGCCAAGACACCTCAAGATAGGTGTTCACAAATTAATATTTTTATGGATGATGAAATGAGATGTTTAGAAAAACAAGGAAAATAAACAAAGGGTTTATTTTTCAAAGAGTACATGAACACGGTTTTAGAAGGATTTTTATTAATTTATTTTGTGTAAAAAGTTTCTAAGTATTTTACTAAACATGAGTTTTAAATGAAAATAGCAATGTTGATTTTAAGGATTTGCAAAGAAAGTGAAAAAGGATTTATCAAGAACGTGAAAATGGATTTGCAAAGAAAGTGAAAAATGAAAATGAATAAATGATTTGATTTCAAAGACTATGAGTCTCAAGGTTTTGTTAAAGAATTTTTTTAATGGTTTTGTTTGTGTAAAACCATATCAATTTAGAAGGAAAAATGTTTCGATGATTTCAATAGTCATGTCCACATTTTTTAGGGCGTGAAATGACTTGATTTTTATGAACAAAGTGATTTTCAAAGTGGAAATGTAACTTGATTTAATACAAGAAATTTGGAAAGGGAATTAGAGTGTTTTATCACTGAGAAATAGAAATTTTCGTAAACGGAAAATAAAGAGAGATTGAAAATGTTCAAACTTCATTTTATTTTGAAGAAAATTGATTTTAGAAGTGATTTGGGAAAAATGGAGAATATAATGGTGTTTTGAAAATTTTACTAACGTATAACTTATTTTTGGGTTTTGAATTACGTTAGAAAATGTTAAGATTTGAAACATTGATTCATATCAATGGAAAAGTGATTTGGTGGATTATATTTTGGAAAAGGATTTCTTTTGTGGATTATATTTTGGAAAAGGATTTCTTGAGTAAAGAAATGTGGAAAAAGATTTTCTTGAGCAAGAAAATGTGAAAAATGAAATACAAAGTCAAATTATTTTGAGAAAGGTTGAAAAGGAATTTTTGAATGTTAAGAAATATTTTTGGAATGAAATTATGGTGAAAAGTTATTTGCGTAGCTTAAAAACAATTTGAAATACGTTAAAATATTTCTACGCGATTTGAATTACGTTTAAATATTTTTATGTGATTTGAACTACTGTTGAAAGATCACTATGTGATTTAAAAGTAATAGAATATTTTTACGTGATTGTGAAAATGACGAAAAATCGTTATGTGATTTGGAAAGTGTTTTAAATATTTTGAGAATGATGGAAAATGATTTATGCAACTTAAAAGAATGATTTTTAAGTTACGCGGTTGTGAAAACAGTAGAAAATTGCTACACGATTTGAAAAACGTGTAAATATTTTTACGCGATTGAGAAAACGTTGAAAAATCAATACGTGATTTGAAAATGCAACAGAAGTGTTGTGGAATTGTGAAAACGTAACGGAAATGTCGCGCAATTTTGTGAAAACACGTCGAAAGTGTTTTATAACTATAAAAATGTGATAACATGATTTTCACTATTGAATATACAGTATAATTACTGTTAAACCAGTGTATGGACACTGTGTGAGAAAATGACAAGTTTTGCCTGTGATTGGCATTTGGTGCATTTTACATGCATTGGAAAGATATGCTTGTGATTGGCATTGGTGCATTATACATGCATTGGAAAAATATGCGTTGAGGCATATGATTAAATTGAAAAGATTTGGCCCTTGTGGTTGGACTTGCATTGATATATTCGTGCATTGTATAAAGTATAACTAATAAGCTATTTTGGCCCTTGTGGTTGAAGAGGGAATGAGAATTGATAGTGAGGTCTATGATGGATCTTGGGGACGTTAAGGCACGGCGGTCGACCAGTGGATATCTGTCTGTGGGCTAAGGCTGGACCATATGCCACTTGGCGATGCAATCCGTTGCAACGCATTGATGATACCCGACAAGAACATGATTCTTTTCAACGACTAGAAGATTGTCTTTGGGCTAAGACTGACAATTAACAGAGCATTCTCCTCGAAATTGTGAAAACCTCCATGGAGTTGTTTTTGAAAAACTGAGTCTATGTGCGCATGCATGAATCTGAGCATTTATATCTGTATGATATATTAATTGAGGAATATTGGCTATGACAATTGTTTTGAATACTTGGATGATGGTGATGATAATTAGGACAATGTTGAGGATATTATCATAATTGTTGTTTATGATAATTGAGCTGATGAATGATTGGATGATGATAGTTGATTAATGTTGATGGCATGATCATAATTCTGGTATGATCTATCTGTATGATATGTTATTTGTGTTATCTCTGTGCTACCATGTTGGTACTGGTGTAGGTGATCTCACCTCTTTGTTATGTTGTCTTGTTGTGTCTGTATTGTTAAAATTAAACAGTAGAAGGAATGAGTTGTCTTAGACATACCGGGAGGTAGATATTCTGAGTTCGGAGACAACATCAGAGAATGACTATTCTATAGTGTAACACCCTAAACTTTTGGGTGAATTACTGTTGTGTCCTGAATGTACTGTTTTTTGTTTTTCAACTTTAGGATGAATGACCGTTATGTCCTTTTTGCACTGTTTGTTATTTTTCTGTATGAAATACTGTTTTATTTTACTGTCTGTGATTTTATTTGAACATTTTGTGTGATTTGCTCCGGGACAAGAAAATAATATTTTCTAGGCCGGGAAAATCTTATTTTAATTATTCGGAGGTGGGAGATCTTACTAAACCCAATTCTGAATGATACGATTAGTAATCTTTTAATTTTTAGGATTTAACTGTGCAATAAAATAATTTTGTATTATTATAATATTATTTTATTAGTCAGTACAAATAAGCGGTAATGGACCCGGAAATGTTTTGCGGGACTCATGTTTAGCGAAACAGTTAACGTTTTGAAGTAGTAGCTTAATGACTTGGCTTAATGACTAGGCTTAATTAGAGACAAGGCTTAATGACAAGGCTTGGATTAGCCAATGAGAGCTAAGCTTGGTGATCAAGTTTTAATCCTCACCATTAATTATTTCTAAGGCTTGGATGGAGCCAACCAACGGGACACCTCCCTTGCATGATGTCTACGGCCAAGTGCCCTTGGACAGCCAAGAATCACTTCATTCTCTAACACTTTCTCTCTTCTCTCTCTTCCAAAAACACCAACCACCATTGATGCTACCTTGAAGGTCCATTTGGCCAAGAACCCTAGTTCACCATCCAACCACCCAAAATTTTATCCCACCTACTTTTCTAAACCTAAACACAATTCTAAGAACATCTCTAGTTGAGAGTTCTTGCAAAATCCATCATCTTGAGCTTAAAAAACTACTTGAGAGATTCTACCTAGAAGGTGAAAATCCTTATTTTTCCTTTCTAAATTCTTTTTCAAAGTTCTAAGCCATGATTGATCCATGGTTTAAGCTTTCTTTCATGTTAATAACTTGTAGAAATTTGTTTGAGCTTGAAAGGTGTCTTGGAGGGGTGAAAACCGAAACCCTAGAAAGAAGTGAAAGAGTGTTTGTCTTCACTTAAGGTAAGAGGAAGACTTGAATCTTATCATCCTTGGGTGGTGATAAGAAAATGGAATTGGTTGTGGTTGTAGAATCCATAAGGATTCTTTTGTGTTATTTGTTATTAGCTTTCCTATTTGTGATTTGTATTAAATTGCATGTCTACAAGCTTTAAATATATTGTATGTGTTAGAAATACATGTATAATTAGTAGGATGTGAATAACATGCCAAGGATTGTATGAGTGTTCCAAAGAAGACCAATGAAGGCTCACGGCCTCAACATCAAAGGAGAACCAAAATATTCTCATCAATTTTCTAAAAGTGTGATTTAATTAACTTAGGGGAATGGATAAGATATAAATTGTTTTAGAACAAGAAAAAAACAAATTTAAAAATTAAATGTCAATTTTATATATTTCGGCCAACATGCCAAATGTGAATGTTTTTATTTCTAAAATTGTTTTTCAACAAAGGTTAGGTAATAATGCTAAAAGAAATTTTATTACAATGAATTTCAAGGAATAAAAATGATTAGATTAAGTTTAAGGAACTAAATCTAAAAGTTTTACCATTTAAAAGAAAATACGGTAGCTTTTGTAAAATTTCTAACGTAGAGCTCATTTTATATTTTGAAGCACGTTAGTTAGTTTTCAAAAGTATAATTAATTGGTTATAATATAAATAAAAGGAATTTTTACGAGAAAACTTAGAAAACAATTGTTATACATTTTCTTCTAAAAATCTTGTCGATTTTTGCTAAAAACAGACAAATAAAAGAGAAAAGATATCTATTATATATTATATACGGTATGAAAAATATTCTACGTAGTTCAAACATATTAAATATTATTTTAATAGTGATTTTTAAGGAATTCAGACAAGAAAATGATTTAAAAATCTTATGCGATTGAGAAAACGTTTGAAAAACAATACGCGATTTCAAAAACAGTAAAATATATTTATGCGATTTAAAAACGTTTATAAAAACGATAAAATTTTGAAAACACGATAAAATTTCTACGCGATTGATGAAAACAGCAGATTTAACTGTCGGGCCAAAGTGGTGGACCCGGACAGATTGTGGAACAGTATTGTCAGGTGGGACATACTGTATATATTTGGAATTTTTGCCATTGAGGGCATATTTGGAATTTTTGCCATTGAGGGCATTTGCATAAATACGCATATTTATACCATTGAGGGTATTCTGGTAATTTTTATCATGCATTGAGTTGTGCCAGTTTGGTTGATAATTGGTGGATTGATTGACGAGGTGAATTACATCGTGTTGTCGGTGTGATAAGCGTAGTGTGGTTCAACCTGAATGAACTTGGAGACATTAGTGTGCGGATTATTCCATTTGTGGACAGTTGGTCGCTCCTCTGGGCCGTGGTAACTGACAACACACTAATGGACTCGACACGCACTATACTTAATCAAGATCTTGTGAAATCTATTTAGTACAAGCCTATAGTGACACGACGTTTTGACAGTGTGCTATACCACGACGTTATGACAGTGGGCTATAGACGCAACGTGAGACAGCGTAATAGCTTGGCGGTCGATGGTACTAATAGATTTTGCGGGTCACTCTCTCTGATGTCTGTGTTTTTAGCTCCATGGAGTAGGGTTGAGTCATATTTCATATACTTTTATGTCATACATTTTAATGCCATTTATCTATAACATTTTATCCATCTGTACCATTTTATCTATCTGTACCACTATATGTTATTGTTATGTTGAATTCTGTGTTATATTACATCCGTGTTATCTTGTATTTTTATTTATGCTATTATAGTATGCTATATTGTATGAATTGTTATACTTGTTGTATTGTCGTTTTCTTATTTTACCATGTTTGTGGTGATATAGATTGTCTTACCTCTTTCTTGTATGTGTTATCTGTATATTTTAAATTATGTGATAAAGAGTTTGAGGAAGAGGAACAACCTCTTGAGTGTGAGTATCCAGAGGAGGAGGAAGAGCAGCAAGCCGAAGATCAGTTCTACGAGCAAGAACCATCCGACCATCCCTATCCATTGGATTGATTGTGTGAGTATGACACTACCAGGATTCTTTGGATTCGTGCAACTTGAGTTTCACGGAGGCTCTGAAGCATGGCATCTGTGAGAGGATAGAGACTCGGTGACGTACGTAGGGTGTCTGACTGTGACCATACGTACGGAGTTTGATGGAGTGCCGATCTTTTCTACTTTGTTGTATTTGCATGTGGAGTTGCCGTTATCTCTTAGGCGTCATTGGGGCGGTATGTTTGATGCTCCTAGCGAGATCAGCAGCGTATCGACTACACGGACTCGTGTCCGTGGAGGGTCGAGGCATCATGGATATCTATCACCTGAAGTTTCATCTGAGAGTGATCTTTTAGAGGGTTAGATATGTAAGATGTGTACTTGGGCGCGTCTGCGTTTGTATATATTGACCTTTTACTGCTTTGTTTACTATTTTGGTTTTTAAATATTTGTAGTTGTACATTATTTGTATAACCTATGATGGAACTATATGTATATTATGTGTGATAATAGTGTGCTTATTTTATGTTCTGTGTTATTTTATCTCGTAATATTCTGTTTAACTGGAAAAATTTTACAACCCGCATTAGTATATAATAAACGTTTTACAACTTGGGTAGATTTTATTTATCTTTATTTTATTTTCTTTATAAATGTGACATCCCCATAAGGGTGTTACATATAGTCGATAGCGTGTAGTGTTGACAAGGAACAGATGTCTGATGCATCAAGAGGGAGACAAAAAGAAATAAGTATGTTAAGTTTTCTCGTTTGTGTTGTACCGTGCTATTAAGTAGAACCCGTCATAGGGTTTGCTACTGTTAAAAAAAGAGTCTGTTAGTTTTATTTTTCTCTTTAAATTATTAAATATTAATTGCTGTCAATGTTGTATATGAATCTGTTTCAATATATTTTTCAGTATTACTTATGGATTTTAGTAAGTTTATGTTTCAGCAAGAAAGAAATTTTAAAACCCATCTTTTATAACTCAAACTTTGTGCGAACTTCTTTTTGATTTTGAGTCGGGAGTCAGACATGTGATACCCTAGGGAGGGTGTTACACTATTGGCTGCCTACTAGCCCAAGATGCCAAGGTTGGAGTTTTCTTTTTGTTTATTATTTTAGTCTATTATTAAATGATGCTGATAGATACCCATATTTTCTGTTACACACCTTTTCTGTTACCCCAAGGGATTATCACCCCAATTAGGCATGGATCGTGAGCTCCAACAACAACATAACTGCTAGCTGAAGTGGCAGGAAACAAGTGGGGGGGGGAGGAGAAAAAAAGGGAAATCTGTTAGGAGAAAAAATGATAAAATGGGAAAAGAAGGGGAGATGAGGCATAAGAGAATTAGGAGGAAATAGGAAATTGGAAGGGAGAGACTAGGCTTCTTGATAGTCATGGAACTATCTGTATTTACTTATAGTTTCTTTGTACTCACTGTTGGTGTATGCCCTAGAGGCCAATTTATTTTGACCATACTTTCTCACATTGTATTATGCTATTTTTTACACAAGGCATTTCATTTATTGTGTTATTTATAATAAACATAATAAAGTCCTCAGAATAGTAAATTTAGTGCCATGGGACATCAAATGGATGACTTGATCGTGAGATCCTATTGGATAAATTTGAATACTATTCTTAAATGTCCCTAGTCATGTATTATTGTTAATTAGGACAACAATAATGCATAGAGACTAGTATGTGCGTAGACTGATGGCCACATCTCATGGGTCATGGATATGAGATATTAAGTCTTCATATGGATACATATCAGAGTAATGATGTATCAAACTGACTGAGAACGTTGCATGGATCATTACGAGAATTTCATAAGTGATTCTTATAGTGTCAATGGTGTATGTGGTCCTTTGACCTGAAATCACTACGATTCCTACATGAGGAGTTATATGTTTTAATGCCATCAAACGTCATCTGTAACAGGGTGATTATAAAGTTAGTTATTGGACATACCACGAATCATCCAGAGGAATGTGAGTGATCTAGATGAGATTTGTCCTTCCTACATAACAGGAGCGATATCTTCGGGGCCCTTGATTGAGTGAGACTACGAAATGCATGGCCATGCTCAAATGAGTCAATATGAGATATTGATCTCATTTGTTTCTTTTTGAGTATACTTGAGTATCAGGAAACGAAAGATTGAACTATACAAGGGTGACACATCCATGACTTGTGTTCAATCTAAATATCTGGACAAAGGGACTAAACTACACGAAAACATTGGTCACGGAAAGGTTATGTCAAATCACTAACATTCTTATTACTTGGGTAGCAGCGATGTGTTGCTAGATAGCACTCATTGCTTGTAATATTAAAATGGAATTTTAACATTACTGCCAACGTTATGAGAACCTGCAAGGTCACACTCTTACAACAAACTGAATTGGAGTAAATAGAATCCAAGTTCGATTTAGATTCTATCGTGGGCCAAAACTCATAATAGATGAGCCTGAGGCTTAACAGCTAACCCTACTACTGCTCTTTCACTCACATAAGGCTTCTTGAAGAAGCTAATGGAAGGCTTCTGGAAGAAGCTAATAGAATGCTTCTTGAAGAAACTAATGGAATGCTTCTCTCGAAGAAGCTAATGGAAGGCTTCTTAAAGAAGCTAATGGAGACTTCTTATATAAAAGGGCACAAATTGTAACCCTTGCTAAGAGAGAGCGTGAAAGAGTGTGACAGGTTTCTTTATCTTCGCAGCTAGCACTGTGTCGGGAGACGGGACTCCATGCGAATGTTGGACATTCGTGGATATGTTCGTGTGGAATACGTAGAGACATCGTTGCTATTACGGTGTGAGTGTAACACTCTTATGGGGATGTCACATTTATAAAGAAAATAAAATAAAGATAAATAAAATCTACCCAAGTTGTAAAGCATTTGTTATATAATAATATGGGTCGTAAAATTTTTCCGATTACATAAAATATTACGAGATAAAATAACATGGAACATAAAATAAGCACACTATTATCACACAAAATATACAAATTGTTCCATTATAGGTTATACAACTAATGTACAACTACAAATATTTAAAAAAAAAACTAAAATAATAAACAAAGCAATAAAGGGTCAATATATACAAACGCAGATGCGCCCAAGTACACATCATAAATATCTAACCCTCTGAAGGATCACTCTTAGATGAAACTTCAGGTGATAGATATCTAGGATGCATCGACCCTCTATGGACACGAGTCCGTGCAGTCAATACACTGCTGATCTCACTAGGCGCCTCAAACATACCACCCCAATGACGCCTAAGAGATAGCGGCAACTCCACATGTAAGTACAACATGGTGGAAAAGATCGACACTCCATCAAACTCCGTACGTATGGTCACAGTCAAACGCCCTACGTACGTCACCGAGTCTCTATCCTCTCGCACACGCCAGGCTTCAGAGCCTCAGTGAAACTCAAGTTGCACGAATCCAAAGAATTCTGGTAGTGTCATACTCACACAATCAATCCAAAGGATATAGATGATCTGATGGTTCTTGATCGCAGAACTGATCTTCGGCTTGCTGCTCTTCCTCTTCCTCGGGATACTCACACTCAAGAGGATATTCCTCTTCCTCAAACTCTTTATCACATAATTAAAAATATACAGATAACAAATACAGGAAAGAGGTAAGACAATCTATATCACCACAAACATGGTAAATAAGAAAACGACAATACAACAAGTATAACAGTTCATACAATATAGCATACTATAATAGCATAAATAAAAATACAAGATAACACAGATGCAATATAACACAGAACCCAATGTAACAACAACATATAATGGTACAAATAGATAAAATGTTACAGATGGATAAAATGTTGTAGATAAATAGTATTAAAATGTATGACATAATAGTATATGAAATGTGACTCAATCCTACTCCATGAAGCTAAAAACATAGACATTAGAGAGAATGACCCGCAAAATCTATTAGTACCGTCGACCGCCTATAACTATTCCACTGTCTCACGTTGCGTCTATAGCCCACTGTCAAAACGTCGTGGTGTAGCACACTGTCATAACGTCGTGTCACTACAGGCTTGTACTAAATAGATTTCACAAGATCTTGATTAAGTATAGTGCGTGTCGAGTCCATTAGTGTGTTGCCAGTTACCACGGTCCAGAGGAGCAACCAACTATCCACAAATGGAATAATCCGCATACTAATGTCTCCAAATTCATTCAAGTTTGAACCACACTATGCTTATCACACTGACAACACGATGTAATTCACCTCGTCAATCAATCCACCAATTATCAACCAAATTGGCGCAACTCAATGTATGATAAAATTTCCAATATGCCCTTAATGGCAAAAATTACCAATATGCCCTCAATGGCAAAAATTACCAATATGCCATCAATGGCAATAATTACGAAAATGCCCTCACTAGCAAATTTCATATATATACAGTATGTCCCACCTGACAGTACTGTTTCACAATCTGTTCGGGTCCACCACTTTGGCCCGACAGTAAAAACTTGCTGTTTTCGTCAATCGCGTAGAAATTTGATCGCATTTTCAAAATTTCATCGTTTTTACAAACGTTTTTAAATCGCGTATATATATTTTACTGTTTTTGAAATCGCGTACTGTTTTTCAAACGTTTTCTTAATCGCGTAAGATTTTTAAATTATTTTCTTGTCCGCTTTCCTTAAAAATCACTATTTAAATAAACAAAAAATAATATTTAATACGTTTGAACTACGTAGAATATTTTTCATACCGTATAAATTATATTGGATATCTTTTCTATCTTATTTGTCTATTTTTAGCAAAAATTGACAGTATTTTGCTTAGAAAAGGTATGATAATAGTTTTCTAAGTTTTCTGTAAAAATTTCCTTTTTATTTATATTATAACCATTTAATTATACTTTTGAAAACTACTAACGTGCTTCAAAATATAAAATGAGCTCTACGTTAGAAATTTTACAAAAGCTACCGTATTTCCTTTTAAACATTAAAATCATTAGTTTCAACTTCTTTAACTTAATCTAATCATTTTATTTCCTCAAAACTCATTGTAACAAAATTCCTTTTAGCATTATTACTTAACCTTGATTAGAAATAATTTTAGAAATCAAAACATTCAACTTAGGCATGTTGGCCGAAATTACCAAAACTTTGATATTTGATCTTTGGATCATTTTTCTTCTTCTAAATCATGTTGTACTTTGTCATTTTACCTAAGTCAATTAAATCATTCTTTTAGAAAATTGTTGAGAACATTTTGGTTTCCATTTTAGGTTGAGGCTGTGAGCCTTGATTTTGTGTTCTTTGGAACACTCATGCAAACCTTAGCATGTTTTTCACATCCTACCAATTATCCATGAATTTCTAACACATACAATATTTTTAAAGCTTGTAGACATACATATTAATACAAATCACAAATAGGAAAGCTATTAAAACAAACACACAAATGAATCCTTATGGATTCTGCAATCACAAACAATTCTATTTTCTTACCACCACCCAAGGATGATAAGATTCAAGTCTTCCTCTTACCTTAAGTGAAGACAAACACTCTTTCACTCCTTTCTATGGTTTCGGTTTTCACCCTCAAAAGTCACCTATCAAACTTAAACAATTTCTACAAGTTACTAACATGAAAGAAAGCTTAAACCATGGATCAATCATGGCTTAGAACCTTAAAAAAAGAATTTAGAAATGAAAAACAAGAAATTTCACCTTCAAGGTAGAATCTCAAAGTAGTTTTTCAAGCTCAAGATGATGGATTTTACAAGAACTCTGTACTAGAGATATTCTTAGAATTGTGTTTAGGTTTAGAAAAGTAGGTTAGATGAAATTTTGGGTGGATGGATGATGAAGAATGGTGCTTGGCCGAATAGACCTTCAAAAAGACATCAATGGAGTTTGGTATTTTTGGAAGAGAGAGAAGAGAGAAAGTGTTAGAAAATTAAGTGATAATTACCCTTCAAGGAGCCATATGGCCGTAGACTTCAATGGCAAGGAGGTGTCCACTTGGTTGGCTCCATCCAAGCCTTAGGAATGATCAATGGCTAGCATAAACCCTTAGCCTCCAAGCTTAGTTCCTATTGGTTAATCCAAGCCTTGTCACTAATTAAGCCTAATCATTAAGCCTTGTCACTAATTAAGCCTAATCATTAAGCCTTGTCACTAATTATGCCTAGTCATAAGTTACTACTCCAAAACGTTAACTGTTTCGCTAAACATGGGTCCCGCAAAACATTTCCGAGTCCATTACCGCTTATTTGTACTGACTAATAAAATAATATTATAATAATATAAAATTATTTTATTACATAGTTAAATCCTAAAAATTAAAAAATTACTAAATGTATCATTCAGAATTAGGTTTAGTAAGATCTCCCAAGCTCCGAATAATTAAAATAAGATTTCCCCGGCCGAAAATATTATTTTCCTGTCCCGGAGTAAATCACACAAAAAGTTCAAATAAAATCACAGACAGTAAAATAAAATAATATTTCATACAAAAAAACAACAAACAGTACAAAAAGGACATAACGGTCATTTATCCTATAGTTGAAAAACAGAAAATAGTATCTTCGGGACACAACGGTAATTCACCCAAAAGTTTAGGGTGTTACAACTCTCCCCAACAAACAAAAATTTCGTCCTCGAAATTTGTTATACTTCAGAATAAATGAGGATATTGCTCCCTCATCTTGTCTTCCAGCTCCCAGCTAACATCACCTGTCACATCATTCCATATGACCTTCACCAATTCGATCATCTTCCCTCGAAGCTGCTTTACTTTTCTGTCCTCTATTCTAACAGGTAAAGTCTCGTAAGTCATATTCTCCTTCAGCTGTACTTCATCTGGTAGTATAACATGCATCGGATCCAGAATATATTTCCTTAGCTGGGATACATGAAATACGTCATGTAGATTGGATAGAAAAGGTGGCAAAGCAATCTGATACGCTACAGGACCTATTCGACGGATAATTTGATACGGTCCAATGAACTTAGGAGTAAGTTTCTTAGATTTAATAACTCTTCCGACACCAGTCGTAGGAGTCATTCTTAGAAATACATGCTCACCCTCCTTAAATTCAAGAGGTCGCCTTCGCTTATTAGCATAACTCTTTTGTCTGCTTTGCGTTGTCTTCATCTTCTCTTGTATCATCTTTACCTTTTCTGTAGTCTGTTGTACAAGATCTGGTCCAATAGTCATACTCTCCCCATCTTGATACCAACACAAAGGTGTTCGACATCGTCTTCCATACAATGCCTCATAGGGTGCCATCCCTATGCTCGAGTGAAAACTATTGTTGTAGGTGAATTCTATCAAAGATAAAAATTCATCCCAACTCCCTCGTTGCTCCAATACACAAGCTCGCAACAGATCTTCCAAAGACTGTATAGTTCTCTCTATTTGACCATCTGTCTGGGATGATAAGCTGAACTCAACCGTAACTTAGTTCCTATGGCTTCTTGTAAACTTCGCCAGAACCTTGATGTAAACCTCGGATCTCTGTCAGAAACTATACAGGAAAGCACACCATGTAATCTGACAATCTCACTAATGTATAACTGGGTTAATCTTTCCAACGAATACTTAATATTAATTAGCAAGAAATGAGCCGACTTCGTAAGCCTATTGACTATAACCCATATCGAATCATGACCTTTCCTCGTCTTCGGTAATCCAGTAACAAAATCCATAGAGATACTATCCTACTTCCACTCTGGAATAGCTAACGGTTGCAACATACCAGCTAGCCTCTGATGTTCCACTTTCGCTTTTTGACAAACCAACAAGACTCCACATGTTCCGCTACATCTCTTTTCATCCTTGGCCACCAAAACAACTTCTTTAAGTCTTGGTACATCTTGGTCATTCCTGGATGCAAACTCAAATCACTAGTATGAGCTTCATCTAGGATTCCCTTCTTCAGCTCAGAATCATCAGGCATACAGATCCTTCCTTTGAACCTTAAAATTCCATCTGCTCCTTCCTCTACCGTCGCCTTATGACCTTGCTTTAACAATTCCCTTTCATTTTGCAAAAACGGATCTTCTTTATGTTTATCTCGGTCTACATCAAGAAATTCATTTATGATCACCACCTTCCATAGGCGAATTCTTCCAGGAACAAATTCCACTGATAACCACAAATCTCAGAATTTATTAATCAAGTCTTCCTCTTTTATCATCATCGCCGAAACACTAATCACCTTTTTACTCAAGGTGTCAGCTACCACATTAGCTTTTCCTGGATGGTATTGGAGTTGAAAATCATAATCCTTTAAGAATTCCAACCATCGCCTTTGCCTCTTATTCAATTCTTTCTGATCAAACAAGTACTTCAAACTCTTGTGATCGCTAAAGACATTGAACATTGCTCCATACAGAAAATGCCTCCATACTTTCAGTGCAAAAACCACTACGGCCAATTCCAAATCATGTGCTGGATAGTTCCTCTCATGAACCTTCAACTGTCTAGAAGCATATGCCACAACATTTCGATTTTGCATCAATATGCATCCTAACCTTTGGTAAGAAGCGTCACAATATACATCAAAAGATCTGTTAGAATCCGGCAAGATCAACACTGGTGCAGTTGTTAACCTCCTCTTCAATTCTTAGAAACTGGCTTCACGTTCTTCCGTCCACTCAAAAGCTTGACTTTTCCTCGTGAGCTGCGTAAGCGGTCTAGCAATCTTGGAAAAACCTTCGATAAACCTCTGGTAATATCCAGCAAGTCCAACAAAACTTTGAACTTCCGTCGCCGTCTTAGGCCTTTCCCACTGTAAAACAGTCTCCACTTTCGATGGGTCTACCGCAATACCTTCTTTGGAAATCACATGACCTAGAAATTGGACTTCCTCTAACCAGAACTCACACTTTGCCAATTTCACATACAACTTCTTTTCCTTCAAAATTTGAAGAACAATACTGAGATGTTCAGCATGCTCTTCCTTAGACTGAGAATAGATCAGAATGTCATCGATAAAAACAACGACAAATCCGTCTAGATACGGACGAAAAATCCTGTTCATATAGTCCATAAATATGGCAGGAGCATTCGTCACCCCAAATGGCATTACCTGATACTCATAATGTCCATAACGAGTTTGAAAAGCTGTTTTAGGTACATCTTCCCCCTTAACACGAATCTGGTGATAACCCGATCTCAGATCTATTTTGGAAAATACCACTGCTCCCTTCAACTGATCCATCAAATCGTCTATTCTTGGAAGCGGATATTTATTCTTGATAGTCACCTTGTTTAACTGACGATAATCCATGCAAAGTCGAGAAGTTCCGTCCTTCTTCTTGACCAAAACCACTAGTGTTCCCCATGGTGAAACACTAGGTCGCACAAACTGTTTCTCCAACAAATCCACCAATTGTTGTTTCAGCTCCACCAACTCTACTGGCGACATTCGGTACGATGCAATTGATATAGGACCTGCTCCTGGTACTAAATCAATTGAAAACTCGATCTCCCTCTCAGGTGGCAAACCAGGTACGTCATCAGGAAAAATCTCTGGAAACTCATTGACAACAGGAATAGTATTCACATCTTTCTCATTCTTGACTTCTAGAGAAGACAATACCATATATCCCTGTGCTCCTTCTCTCAACAATGACTTGACTTTAACAGCAGTCAAGAATCCAGACTCTTCTTCCTTAGGAAAAACTATGATTTTGCTTGCACAGTCTATAAGGATATGGTTAGAAGATAACCAATCCATCCCTAATATCACATCTATCTCTACAAGAGGCAAACAAATCAAGTTGACCAAAAACACACGGTCCTTTATAACAACAGGACAATCCAAACATATCTTAGACGTAATTACAGGTTTAGCAGTCGGTGTAGAAACACTCAATTTAACATTCAGAGAAGACACAGGCAACTTCAATCTTTCCACACAATCATATGCAATAAATGAATGTGTTGCACCAGAATCATATAACACAGTCAGAAGATTACCTCCAATGGCACCTTCTCCCTGAATAAGGTCATCAGACTGAGAAATTTCCGTTCCAGTCATAGTATATACTCGCCCTCCAGACCTCGGTTGAGTACTTCCTGACCTTGGTTGAATAGCACGAACATTTCTCATAGCTGGCTTCCTCTCTGGCTGAGTACAATCCCTAGATATGTGCCCAGGCTGTTTGCAATTAAAACAAACTGTTCCTCTGATAGAGCATTCAGTAGAAAGATGACCCTTCTTTCCACACTTAAAACATGTTGGCGTGAACGCCACCCCCTGTCTAGCTCTATTACCAATAGTATTGCCCCCAACTGGCGGTCGTTGAGGTTGATTTCCTGGTGGTCTAGAATACGGCTTGCGCTGAAACCGATTATTATTAATGCTACCACCCCTCTAAAACCTTGCTGGTCCAAAGTTACGATTCCTCTAATCTCGTGACGACTCCAATTCCTCGAGTCGTGCACACGCATCAACTAAAGCATGAAACTGATTCATTCTCAAGGATAGCACTCCTCGCTTCTGTTCCACTCTCAACCCTGACTCAAACTTCCGACATCTCCACGCATCATCCGGTCGAGTTTGAGCATAATCTGAGAACTGAGACAAGCTCTCAAATTTAGTAGCATACTCATTCACAATCATATTACCCTGACGTAAACTAAGAAATTCCATCTCCTTGGCATGTCTAGCACTCGCAGGAAAATACTTCTCTAGAAACACATCAGAAAATACCTCCCATGTAATTTCAGTTCCTTCAGCCTGCAATAACCGGCTGGTTCCTCTCCACCAATGTTCTCCGTCTTCCCTCAACATAAAGGCTGCATATGTCACTTTCTTATCATCTGTACATCTCATTCCTTCAAAGATTCTCTCCAAGTCTTGTATCCATTGACTCGCTTTCTCAGGATCAACCTCGCCTCTAAACTGCGGCGAATTGTTACACCTAAATTCAGATAAATTTAGGGCATCAACAGTAGCATCTTGTTGTTGAGTTGCTCTCAGGTTCTGCTGAGTAATTACTTCAGCCATTCATTGCATAGCTTCAGCAGTCGCAATCATTGGATCCACAGCACGATTTACATTCACACGTGTTCCCCTTCGGCCAGACATCTTCTTTCCTCAAACATAACAAAGCAAAGTTAGATACATCCTTTCGGAAGTAAATCACAGAGAATCACACAGCACAAACAAAAACAGACCCAACCACAACCCCAAAAGACTCTAATTTGGACTCTGATACCAACTAATGTAACACCCTTATGGGGATGTCACATTTATAAAGAAAATAAAATAAAGATAAATAAAATCTACCCAAGTTGTAAAACATTTGTTATATAATAATATGAGTTGTAAAATTTTTCTGATTACACAAAATATTACGAGATAAAATGACACGGAACATAAAATAAGCACACTATTATCACACATAATATACAGATTGTTCCATCATAGGTTATACAAATAATGTACAACTACAATTATTTAAAAAAAAACTAAAACAATAAACAAAGCAGTAAAAGCTCAATATATACAAACGCAGACGCGCCCAAGTACACATCATAAATATCTAACCCTCTGAAGGATCACTCTCAGATGAAACTTCAGGTGATAGATATCCAGGATGCCTCGACCCTCTACGGACACGAGTCCGTGCAGTCGATACACTACTGATCTCACTAGGCGCCTCAAACATACCACCCCAATGACGCCTAAGAGATAGCGGCAACTCCACATGTAAGTACAACATGGTGGAAAAGATCGGCACTCCATCAAACTCCGTCCGTACGGTCACAGTCAGACGCCCTACGTACGTCACCGAGTCTCTATCCTCTCACAGACGCCAGGCTTTAGAGCCTCCGTGAAACTCAAGTTGCACGAATCCAAAGAATCCTGGTAGTGTCATACTCACACAATCAATCCAAAAGATATGGATGATCGGATGGTTCTTGATCGTAGAACTGATCTTCGGCTTGCTGTTCTTCCTCCTCCTCGGGATACTCACACTCAAGAGGCTGTTCCTTTTCCTCAAACTCTTTATCACATAATTAAAAATATACAGATAACACATATAAGAAAGAGGTAAGACAATCTATATCACCACAAACATGGTAAATAAGAAAACGACAATACAACAAGTATAACAGTTCATACAATATAGCATACTATAATAGCATAAATAAAAATACAAGATAACACAGATGTAATATAACACAGATGTAACAACAACATATAATGGTACAAATAGATAAAATGTTACAGATGGATAAAATGTTATAGATAAATAGCATTAAAATGTATGACATAATAATATATGAAATGTGACTCAACCCTACTCCATGGAGCTAAAAATACAGACATAAGAGAGAATGACCCGCAAAATCTATTAGTACCGTCGACCGCCCAAAACTATTCCGCTGTCTCACGTTGCGTGTATAGCCCACTGTCAAAACGTCGTGGTGTAGCACACTGTCATAACGTCGTGTCACTACAGGCTTGTACTAAATAGATTTCACAAGATCTTGATTAAGTATAGTGCGTGTCGAGTCCATTAGTGTGTTGCTAGTTATCACGGCCCAGAGGAGCGACCAACTGTCCACAAATGAAATAATCCGCACACTAATGTCTCCAAGTTCATTCAAGTTTGAACCACACTACGCTTATCACACCGACAACACGATGTAATTCACCTCATCAATCAATCCACCAATTATCAACCAAATTGGCACAACTCAATGCATGATAAAATTACCAATATGCCCTCAATGGCAAAAATTTCCAATATGCCCTCAATGGAAAAAATTACAAAAATGCCCTCACTGGCAAATTTCATATATATACAGTATATCCCACCTGACAGTACTGTTTCACAATCTGTTCGGGTCCACCACTTTGGCTTGACAGTAAAAACTTGCTGTTTTCGTCAATCGCATAGAAATTTTATCGCGTTTTCAAAATTTCGTCATTTTTACAAATGTTTTTAAATTGCATAAATATATTTTACTGTTTTTGAAATCGCGTACTGTTTTTCAAATGTTTTCTCAATCGAGTAAGATTTTTAAATTATTTTCTTGTCTGTTTTCGTTAAAAATCACTATTTCAATAAACGAAAAATAATATTTAATACGTTTGAACTACGTAGAATATTTTTCATACCGTATAAATTATATTGGATATCTTTTCTATCTTATTTGTCTGTTTTTAGCAAAAATTGATAATATTTTGCTTAGAAAAGGTATGATAATAGTTTTCTAAGTTTTCTGTAAAAATTTCCTTTTATTTATATTATAACCATTTAATTATACTTTTGAAAACTACTAACGTGCTTCAAAATATAAAATGAGCTCTACGTTAGAAATTTTACAAAAGCTACTGTATTTCCTTTTAAACATTAAAATCATTAGTTTCAACTTCTTTAACTTAATCTAATCATTTTATTTCCTCAAAACTCATTGTAATAAAATTCCTTTTAGCATTATTACTTAACCTTGATTGGAAATAATTTTAGAAATCAAAACATTCAACTTAGGCATGTT
Source organism: Ormosia emarginata (assembly GCA_029884605.1). NCBI lineage: Eukaryota > Viridiplantae > Streptophyta > Magnoliopsida > Fabales > Fabaceae > Ormosia > Ormosia emarginata. Next base: position 11,704,192 of record JAQQTP010000074.1, read on the forward strand.
GGCTGAAATTACCAAAACTTTGATATTTGATCTTTGGGTCATTTTTTTCTTTTTCTAAATCATGTTGTACTTTGTCATTTTACCTAAGTCAATTAAATCACTCTTTTATAAAATTGTTGAGAACATTTTGGTTCCCATTTTAGGTTGAGGCCGTGAGCCTTGATTTTGTGTTCTTTGGAACACTCATGCAAACCTTAGCATGTTATTCACATCCTACCAATTATCCATGCATTTCTAACACATACAATATTTTTAAAGTTTGTAGACATACATATTAATACAAATCACAAATAGGAAAGCTATTAAAACAAACACACAAATGAATCCTTATGGATTCTACAATCATAAACAATTCCATTTTCTTACCACCACCCAAGGATGATAAGATTCAAGTCTTCCTCTTACCTTAAGTGAAGACAAACACTCTTTCACTCCTTTCTATGGTTTTGGTTTTCACCCTCAAAAGTCACCTATCAAACTTAAACAATTTCTACAAGTTACTAACATGAAAGAAAGCTTAAACCATGGATCAATCATGGCTTAGAACCTTGAAAAAAAGAATTTAGAAATGAAAAACAAGAAATTTCACCTTCAAGGTAGAATCTCTGTAACGCACCTAAATATACCAACTGTAGCGCAATCGTTATTACACCACAGTTACTAAATCCAGGTGTGTCACAGTGATGATAAGAGTAGTTTCCAAATTGACGAGTTTATTTTTCTGAGGTTATGCATAAGTAGAAAATACGAGCCATGAATGAAATATAAATGTATTCAACCCTTAATACAACCATTGGAATGAAATCACGTTCCTTATATATATATAGTTTATAGCCAATTTACACGAATCACTGATAACATAGAATATAATAATTACAGAGTCAAATAAAATACAAATAGAATAAAAACAATTAAAGGGGAGGAGTAGTAACCCAGGGATGGGTACTACCAGCAGACAAGGCCGCAACCCCATATGCACGTGACACACGGCATCCCAGTTGACACGACAGGCATCAATGCCACCCCGCGGCTGCACTCTTACGTAGTCGATGAAATCTTGTCCAGATACTCAAGTCAATCAACCATGGTATAGTCCCTCTTTATCTTCCTCACGATCTTTTATCAAATATAAATGTAAAACAGAAATGCACAAATATAGGAAAGAGGTGAGATTCCTAGCTTTCAGTACCAACATGGCAGCAAGAAAATAAACGGTGTCGCACGCCCACAAAAGACACAATTAATACATACAAGTGCAGTAATACCCGAAAGCAATTAACGAGAGTAAAGCAGCAAAGAACAATAGTCAACATTATCCATAGCCAGCTAGCAACATTCGCATTACCAAGAGTCAAATAAATATCACAGTCATAAGAGTAAACACATTATCCAATTATAAATGCTCAATGGATCATGTAACTGACAACTCACAATGCAACAAGGGTACCAAAGTTCCTACTCCATGGAGCTAGACATAAATATTTTCGGAGTGAATGATCAAGGAGTAATACCAGTGTATCAGTAGCCTTAAAAATACAGTGTGCTTTCTTTCATAAAATTGTTTGCACAATGGCTCACACATGGTACCTCAACAGTTGATCGCGATATAGGACAGCGTCTCAGGCAGGTTCGTTGGTGTGTTGCATTGGTCTATCCCACGGCCCCAGTGGAGCTACCACTGTCTATTGTGAGACACCCACACCCCAACGTCCCCAGGGTCAACAACATATGACACCTACGCTTAGTCTACTCGTACCCGCACAAAGGTGTTATTCAAACTCCTAGGCAACATAGCCTTCTCAACAATGTCCAACGGACAACACACATGCATGATGACACAATGTCCAATCATGTATGTTCATCAATGATGCATTCCACATAAGCATTGCCTCAATGGCCTATCATCATTCTTATCTCATTGAGTACTAAATCAATAAGTACATAACCCACATAGGGAATCACACTTGCATCAATAATTCTCAGTATCAATATATGTTCCTTATTACACACATGCCACAATTTCCATGTCATGGATCCAAGAATTCTATTTTCAAAATTATTTCTTCTCTATCGGTATGAATACATATTCCTATCGCATTTAAGTAAAGTAAAATCCTTGGATCTAGGGTTTTTAGGTTATGTTTGAGTTACAAAGGACAAAGAACCATAATTTCAATCATTTCCAGCTCAAAAATCTCATTTTTGGTCTTGGTAATCAATTACATCACCCTGGTAATCGATTACCAGAGGAACAAAATCTCTATAATCGATTACAATCTCATTGTAATCGATTACGTGATTTCCAGAACCACGATTCTAACTTCAAGGCCCTGGTAATCGATTACACAACCCTGGTAATCGATTACCAATTGGACAGAACCTCCGTAATCGATTACCCACAAGTTGTAATCGATTACGTGATTCCCAGAAGCACCATTTCGTGACATCAGAGGCTTGGTAATCGATTACACCACTCTTGTAATCGATTACAAGCTAAACAGAATCTCTGTAATCGATTACACACAAGACGTAATCGATTACCAGATTTCCAGAATCACGATTTCGTATCCTCAAGAGCTTGGTAATCGATTACAAGCCCCATGTAATCGATTACCACGCGTAAACTTGTAGAAAACAAAGTCCTCCAGGTCCTTTAACTCAAACCAAACCAATCATTATCATATTTAATCAACAAGTTACTCAAATATACCTTCAAATCATGCAAGAGGCATCAATAAATCATACAAACCCAACAAAATGCACTATCATGAAGAACAACATAAAAATGAGAGAACTTTATACATGGATTCAAAAATCAACAACAACTCACATACAAGACATTCCCTTACTACCAAGATTGGTTGAAAAGGATCATCTCCCTCTTACCTATTTGGAAGACAACACAAGGAGTTACCTCTTCTTGCCCTAGATTTTTGTTTTCCCCTTCAAGAAGAACACCAATGTGAGTGATTTCCATAATGTCCACTCAAACCATGGAAAAAAATGTGTTCTTGATCACATAGGTGACCAAGAAAACGAAAATGAGAAGAAAGTGAAAGAAAGGTGAAGACTTTACCTCCAAGCTCAAAGCTTTAGCTTCAATGGTGGATAGTGGAAGAAGAAGAAGAAGAAGAAGAAGAAGAAGAAGAAGAAGAAGAAGAAGAAGAAGAAGAAGAAAGAAGAAGAAGAAGAAGAAGAAGAAGAAGAAGAAGAAGAAGAACCAAAGGATGGCCACAAAAGAGAATGGCCTTAGAATGGTGCAAGAAGCAAGAAATCTTTGATGATGAAGAAAGAAATGGTGAATGTCTCCAGAAATGGGTGCATGATAATCACATATTTTATTCATTAAGAAACCCTTATGTTTAGTCATTTACACTCTCCATATTCTTAATTGATTGAGTTTGGTATGATTTTGTGAGTTTAAGCTCAAAATGGTCCTAATTGAATATTTTCAGCATTATTGAGATTTGATATTGTTTCTGTATTTTGGCCATAACTTGAGTTCCTAATATCTGATAATCATGAATTTTACCTTGTAGGAAAGCTAGGAGGAAGCTCTACAACTTTGATGAAGAGCTCGAAGTCCTACACAGATGTCTAAGGGACCTAAGTTTACATGGAAGTAAGAATACGGGTTCTGTCACTAGAATCCGAACAGTGTGCACTCATAAAATCATATCTCAAGCTGTAATAATGGAGATGTGCTGAAATTTGGATAGTTGATAGTTAAGATCAAAATAAACAACTTTCATGAAGAACACTTTTTGAAAAAATGAAGTCTACTGGGTCAGTTTGAGCTTGCAATTCGGAACAGAGGTGCTGAAGTTGGGTTTGAGCAACCTGCGGTATTTGGGTCATATCTTAGGCTGTAGGAAGCCAAATTGGACGATCCAGATATGCATGTTATAGCCAAGACAAAGATCTACAAATTTCATGAAGAGTACTTTTCATGGATCTGAAGTACAGTTAGTCGTTTTTGGCTTCTATGTCAGACAAGAAATTTTCGTCCTCAACCACCCACTCATTCATCCACTAATTCATCCACTAATCCACTCATTCATCCACTAATCCACCCACTCATCCACTAATCCACCCACTCATCCACTAATCCATCCACTCAACCAACCAACCACCCACTCATCCACCCACTCCCCTTTGTCATTTTGTTACCCTAGACTTCTATAAAAGGCACTATTGGTTATCATGAATAACAAGTTGTATTCTCCTTCATTTCTCTCATAGTTTCTTCTTGTTTCTTCATAGTTTCTCATAGCTTTTGTATATTTTGATGCTCCCCTTCATGGTAATGGAGGGCTAAGCTACTTTCGGTCAATTTAGAACTCTTGAAGAGATTGTGGTTTGGATTCTTGAGATCTTGGTTATGTATTGTATTTGATTTGTAATTGAATTCCTCTTTTCTTCTTCTTGATCTTGAATGCATGAATGGTGATTCTATTTATGTTGATCTGATTTGATCTTGGTTTAAGATTGAGATTTGTGATGAAACTTAGAACTGATTGATCTAAATTAATCACAGAATGGAAAAGGTTAGGTTACTGATTTGTGCCTAAGTTAATTGAATTCGGTACTTGAAATTAACATAGATCTTCATGAATGGTGTGATTGCGGATTTGTGATTATCACTTGTTAATTAAATTCTAGACGATCGTCTAGTATGAATTCTGGATTTGATGCAGAGATCTCGGTTAGATCCAAATTAACAATTCAATTGCGCTTCAAGTGTTCTATGAAGGGTCTATGATTGAATCCACCCAATCTTGGATAGGTTTCTAAATTGACTCGCTTTCTTTAATTGTTATTTCTTCCTTTAATTTTGTTAAGTGCGATCTTAAACTGTCAAACCCCCCTTTGCTAATTTTCACTTGATTTGATTAAATTGCATCTACAATCCTCGTGGAGATGATCCGGTGTTGTCACTGTGCTACAAGCTTAGGTAATAACTTCGGTTATAATTTTGACTGAGTTCGGCGCTCGTTAGTGCACGGTGGAGAAAAGAAGAGAAGAGGAGAAGAAAAGGTGTTTGAAGAGAATGAGAAGAGAGAAAATATTAGGAAGATGAAAATGAATATTGGGTTCCAATATTACCTTTGCCGTGGAGAAGAGTGAGGAGGGAAGAGAGAGAAAAATGTGTCCACAAGGAAACTTCTTGGAAGCTTCCTACAATGGGCTTTTAATTAACTCTATTTTTATTTTGAAAATAAGGCTAAAGGCGTTTGACACAAGGTAATTTTTTTGGATAATGTGATAAGATTTTTATTACATGTTATTATTTATTGGACAATAGTTACAGTTGGCAGAAGTCAACATTAACAAATTTGACAAGTAGTTTCTTCGCAATGTTTTATTATTTTATCTGTTAAAAATTTCTCAAAAAATGTAAAACCTTGTAAACTGTGTCCGGCCTTGGGTTTAGTAAGATCCCCCGTCGACGTTTCCATAGTTCAAGGCTTTCGGAGAAAATATCTCATTTCTCCGGTTCCGCTCAGTACATACGTAAAACGAGAAATATATTAAAATATTCCACGTTCAGAAAATTCCAGAAAATCACAAATATTTTAGAATGAATTCTGATAGTAGAAAAGTAAATTTTGGGGTGTTACAATCTCCAAAGTAGTTTTTCAAGCTCAAGATGATGGATTTTGCAAGAACTCTCAACTAGAGATATTCTTAGAATTGTGTTTAGGTTTAGAAAAGTAGGTTAGAAGAAATTTTGGGTGGATGGATGATGAAGAATGGTGCTTGGCCGAATAGACCTTCAAAAAGACATCAATGGAGTTTGGTATTTTTGGAAGAGAGAGAAGAGAGAAAGTGTTAGAAAATTAAGTGATAATTGCCCTCCAAGGAGCCATATGGCCGTAGACTTCAATGGCAAGGAGGTGTCCACTTGGTTGGCTCCATCCAAGCCTTAGGAATGATCAATGGCTAGCATAAACCCTTGGCCTCCAAGCTTAGTTCCTATTGGTTAATCCAAGCCTTGTCATTAAGCCTTGTCACTAATTAAGACTAGTCATTAAGCCTTGTCATTAAGCCTAGTCATAAGCCTAGTCATTAAGCTACTACTCCAAAACATTAACTGTTTCGCTAAACGTGGGTCCCGCAAAACATTTCCGGGTCCATTATCGCTTATTTGTACTGACTAATAAAATAATATTATAATAATATAAAATTATTTTATTATACGATTAAATCCTAAAAATTAAAAGATTACCAACCGTATCATTCAATTGGGTTTAGTAAGATCCCCAAATTCGAATAATTAAAATAAGATTTTCCTAGGCGAAAAATATTATTTTCCGTCCCGAGCAAATCACACAAAAAGTTCATGGGCAAATAAAATCACAGACAGTAAAATAAAATAGTATTTCATACAGAAAAATAACAAACAGTACAAAAAGGACATAACGATCATTTATCCTAAAGTTGAAAAACAGAAAACAGTACCTTTGGGACACAACGATAATTCACCTAAAAGTTTAGGGTGCTACATCAAGCATCAATCCAATTCAAGAGTATATAAACATGCAAAATCACTAAATAAAGTGAGCATACAAAGATGGATTTCTCCATCAACAAGCACACAAGGTTCCCTCACCACCAAAAATTAGTTGAAGTGAGTAATCTTCCTCTTACCTAAGGAAGAATCACGAAAATGGTCTCTTTCTAGCTCATTGTAAGTGGCATCATTCCTTTAGTCATGCTATGATAAACTGTGTAGTTTTCAGGAACACAATCTAGAAAGCTTTCAAAGAAGGCAGATTCACGTTAGCTGACAAGGGCATCTTCATGATGACAATGGACACCAACCCATTCCCAGATGTCTTTATTGACATGGTTGCTCCATCTGGCTTTCCTCCTAATCAATCACAAATAAGTTCGAAGGCGATGGGCAAATGTAACACCCTACTGAAGATGTCACATTTCTGAATAATTATAATAAACATTACCCAAGTTATAAAACGTTTAGTACATATATAATAATATGAGTTGTAAATTTTTTCTTTTTATACATTATATCATTAAATAAAATAAATAAAACAAAAAATAAAATAAACAATCAAATACACACCATAATATACATATGATTTGACTTTAAGATACAAATAATTTACAAACTACAAATATTTAATAAAGCAGTAAAAAGTCTGACATTACTCAAAATATAAACTAGCCCAAATGCACATCTAGGAATTCTTATCCTCCTCAGATGGATCATCAGATGACAGAAATCTCGGATGTCTTGCAGCTCTACGGGCTAGAGTCTGTGCTGTTGATACACTACTAAGCTCACTGGGGGCATGAAAATGTCCACCCCAATAACGCCTAATAGTCAAAGGCATCTCTAGATGTAAATAAAAAGTAGTAGAAAACATCGAAGCTCCATCAAGCTCCCTACGAAGGGACACAGTCAGACGTCCCACATAAACCACTGACTCTCTGTCTGCTCGCAAATGCCAGGCCTCAGAGCCTCCATGAAACTCAAGTCTCACGAACCCCCAAAACTCAGGCAAAGCCATGACCACTAAATCAATCCAAATGGTAAGGATGATCTAGAGGCTCGCCTTCCTCAAACTGATCATTCGGATGCTGCTCCTTCTGATACTGACAGTCTAGAGGCTGCTCCTCTTCATCTTCCTCAAACTCTTTATGGAACATAAATAATAATACGAAAAATACATACAAAGAGGTGAGACAATCTACATCACTACCAGCATGACAGTACAGAAAACATAAATACATACATACATATATATATATATATATATATATATATATATATATATATATATATATATATATATATATATAACAATTTATATAACAGTTCATATTATCACATCACACATAATATCTCAAATTAATATAGACAATCACGTTATGATGCAGACCATATATGCAAATGTACATAGATTCATTCCTACTCCACGGAGCTAAACACAAATATCAGAGAGAGTGATCCGAAAGACCTGTTCGTACCTCAGGCTGCCCCAACCAACTATTACACAGTCATACGTCGTGTAAATAGTACACAGTCAAATCATTGTGTAAGTAGTACACAGTCAAAATGTCGTGCACAACAGGCATTGTACCAGACAGTCTTCACAAGATCTTGATTAAGAATAGTGCTTGTAGAGATCATTAGTGCGTTGCCCGTTACCACGGCCTAGAGGAGTTACCAACTGTCCACATGTGGAATCCTCCGCACACTAACGCCTCCATGTTCACAAAAAGAACCGCACTACGCCTATCACACTCGCACTACAGTGTAATTCATCTCGTCATTCAATCGCCAATTTCAACCAAATTGACATACTTCTCAATGCATGTACATGAATCAAAATTACACAAATACCTTCAATATCAGTATTTCCAAATATAGTACATCTCCACTTGACAATACTATTTCTCAACATGTCTGGGTCCACCACTTTGGCCCGACAGTAAACTTACTGTTCCTTTTAGTCACTAAATATTTTATCGCGTTTTCACAATTGCGTCACCTTTTTCAAACACTTTTAAATCGCGTAAGTATTTTTCAACATTTTTAAATCGCGTAAGTATTTTTAAATCGTTTTGTTAATCTCGTAGCTTCAAAATCATTATTTTAAATACGCGTAGAATATTCCTAATATTTTTCAACTACGTATAATATTTTCTTTACGTTCTAAATTATATTTTAAAACTTTCTCCATTATTTATTTATTTTTGATTTTATTGACAACATTTTGTCTAGAAAATCCATTAAGTGATATTTTCTACGTTTTCCTTTAAAAATCACCTCCCTTAGTCATAACCAATATTTACACCTTGAAACTTGCTAACGTGCTTCAAAACTCAAAGGGTGAGCTCTACGTTAGTATTTTTCAAGTGTTCAATTTATTTCTCAACCATACTTAATTTCTCTAATTAAGTTCCTAATAAAAGGTTCATTTATTTTGTTCTCCAAAATCCATTGAGATTGAGTTCTTTTTAAATTAATTCCTTAGTCTACACTTAGAAAATAATTTTGGATCAAAGGTATATCAAATGACATGTTGGCCTAAATTCAATATCTCTTTTATAACTCATCTTTAAATTATTTTTCATCCTCTAAGTCCTTGTAAAAATCATTTATTCAATTAAATTAATTAACCCTCGCTTTAGAAAATGGTTGAGAACATTTTGGTTCTCTTTGGAGTAATGAAGCCGTGAGCTTCCTTGTGTTCTTTGGAACACTCATGCAAATCCTCACATGTTATTCACATACTACAATAATTATCATACATCTATGAACATATACCATATATTTTAAAGCTATAGACTTGCTTACAAACAAGATCAATCACAAATAAACAAAAACTTTAAAACAACCAAGTGAATGAATCCTTATGGATTCTTCACCACAAATACATCCATTTTCTCACCACCACACAAGGTTGATGAGATTAAATCTCCCTCTTACCTTAAGGGAAGACAAACTCCTTTTAGACTCCTCCTAGTGATTTTCATGTAGCTCCCAAAGAAACCCTAACAAACTTAAACAATTTTAAAGAGTTATTAACTATGGTTGAAAAAAACAATGGATCAATCATGGCTTAGAACTTCAAGAATCAAGTTAGAAATAAGAAACAAGGATTTTTACCTTGTAGGAAAGAAACTTCAAAATTATTTTCCAAGCTTCAAATGAATTATTTTGAAGGAACTCTCAAGATGAAAGATGCTTATAATGGTGTTTGGATTTGAGAAGTGGTGTTAGATAAAAATTTAGAAGAGTTGAGGTGTAGATTGGAGGTGTTGGCCGTGAGCCTATCAAGGAGTAACAATGGTGTTTTTGGTTCTTGGAAGAAAGGGAAGAGAGGTTTTAGGTTATAGTAAAGATGAAGATGAAGATGAAATGACTTGGTAAAAATGATCTCCTACCCCTCCTAATCACTTGGTTGTGGAGCTCCCTCAAAGGAGGTGGCCACCTTTGTTAACCAACCAAGGACTCCTAATGACCTTAGATGTGATCAAGGGTTGATCTTCAAGGTTTTGCCTCCAAGTTTGCTTCCTATTGGTTTAGGAAATCAAGTCACCAAGCTTCTTGATCCTTCTTGAAGAGCCTTGGCCGAAATGCTCCAAGGGAGAGCAAACTAAGTTTTAGTTCACTTAGGCAATCTAGTTAGACTTAGGTGCATGTAGTTAGGTTTCTTAGTTACTTGTCTAACTATTTAGTTACTTAAGGCAACTAACCATATTCTTGAATTTACTAGAACCTTCACTAACTAGAACTCTAATGAGTAGCTAACTAGGTTTGTTCCATTTAGTTACTACTTAGACACTTTAAATTAACTTAGTTAAGTTTAAGCTAACTTAGTTAGGTTTTTCTAGTTACTTACTAACTAGTCCAACCATTTTTGTTGACTACTTTTTATTAGTTTAGAAATTTTCAAGCCTTTTATGTTGACTAACTCCTATTGGCTTAGAAATAATTCAAGCCAGAAACGTTGACTGATTTACCAAGTGTGGGTCTCACAGACTTTTCCGGGTCCATGGTCCTTTGGAGCAGAAGCTACTATTTTTAAGACAGTAGGTACTGTCCAATAATATTATAAAAATATAAAATATTTTCATTGCACAGATAAATTCTAAAAGTTAAAAGATTGATACACGTATTATTCAGAATTGGGTTTAGCAAGATCCCCCAACTCTGAATAATCAAATTAAGATTTCCCCGGCTCGAAAATTATTATTTTCTTGACTCGAAGTAAATCACACACAACGATCAAATACAGTCACAAAATAGTCAAATTAATTTTATAACATACAGAAAACACAAAATAATACATTTGTGGACAATATCATAATTTAATAAAAAGTTGGGGTGTTACAGCAAACCACAATGACAGACAAAATGGGAGGCCTCAGTCAAAGGATCAAGGAAGCCTGGGGGGCATTTCAATGCAAGACCTATGCAGTTGAAGTCAGTGGTCTATAAACTAAGTGTTTTTGACATAATACACTTGCCACATGAAACAAAATAGAATTCCCTGAGCTGACGATTGAGTTTTCTTTCCATAGACATACAACTTATTCCTAAAGGATAGAGGACCGTGACAAAATTTAATATTGAAAAAGGGATCTTGACATTGCAGATCACAGATAAGAATGGTGAGCAGTTGAGACAGCAGAGGACTGTAAAGTCGAAAGCTAAGGTAGAGAAGGGACAATGGTTCTTCAATAAGTATGTGCCAAAATAGAATCAAAAGGAAGCCAAAGTTCCTTTGACATGTACCCAGAAGAGGCGAAGGCAATGCCAAAGGTCCACACAAAATATGAAACAATTGCTTAAGATGTTGGCTGAAGCCAAGACAATGGTACATGTGGAAGTAGAATCTCCAAAAATAGAAAGAATTAAAAAAAAACTAGCCAAAGAGGAGGTTTCAAAAGGTTAGCTAGCAGTGGAAGACAAGCTTGAAATAAATAACAAAGTAGAAGCTGGCGAGGAAGATGATCTCTTGGAGGAAGAAGAGCTAATGGACTATGGGAGTGAAGCCGAGGCTGCTCCAATTTTAGTCATTGGCATCCTTCCAATTGAGTTCGTAGCCGATTTAGAACAACCAGGGAGCTTAGATGGGGATGTCTTTGTAGAAGAAGCTAAGTGGGCAACCCTAGCTGATAAGGAGCTATATAGGTAGCCTTCCAAGATAGCTTTTGAAAAGTCAACAGATGAAATGACAAAGTATCTTAAACCTTTTTACATCCAAGCTTATATTTATGGAAGGCCAGTTAGCCGAGTTTTTGTTGATGGATGGGTAGTGTTAAAAGTAATGCCTTTGAGTATGTTAAAGAAACTTGGCAAAATCAGACTTATTTGTTGTCCACTAATATGAAAATGACTAATTTTACTTGAGAGGCAACAACAACTGTAGGGGTACTGATAGTCGATATTACCGTGGGGTACTAAATAACTTATACAACTTTTTTTGTAGTGGATGCCAAACCCACGTATTCATTATTGTTAGGAATAGATTGGGTGTTGATGTTTTGGGAAGGGGAGAAGGTAGAAGTGGTTGTAGCCAACTAGAACCCTTTTACAATTGAAATAAAATCGACTGAGACTATTTTTTACTCTCCACATGTTGGTACTATTGCAATTCCACATGACTATGAGGAGTGATCTCTGCAGTCAAGCGATTTCACCTCTCAAGGTTTTAAGTTCAAATCTCAGGCCGACTCACAGCCTTACCAAGTAGTTAATTATGGAGTAGCCAAGTAAGATGCTCGAAGACATCTTGGAACAACTAGCCCTCTTCACAGCTGAGTCAAAAATAGAATTAGCTAATCTAGATTTGCTAGGGGGCACGCCAAGAAGGAGGAAAAGATTGATAAAGAAGAATTAGAGTCACCAAGCAAAAGAGAAGTCGCTAGTTTAGGAACAGTCAAAGAACCAAGGAATACTATAGTTAGTGGATTGTTGACTGAAGCTAACCAGGGCCGGAACTTATCCAGCAGTATAGAGATTGTTTTGCTTGGGAATATCATGAGATGCTCAATTTTTCTAGGTAGTTAGTCAAACATCAATTGCCGATTAAGGAAGGGTATAAGCCCCACAAGCATCCTTCTCGAAGATTTAATCCAAAATTGATGCCTAAAATCAAGGAAAAAGTCGAGCATTTGTTGAGGGCTGGGTTCATCCGAATAGCAATGTATGTTGATTGGTTGTCTAACATTATCCTTGTCTTAAAGAAAAGTGGACAAGTTAGAATCTGCATCGACTTTAGGGATCTTAATCTGGTCACTCCCAAAGACGAGTATGCCATGCCTACACTTGACATGTTAGTGGATGCAACTGCCAATAATGGAGTTTTGACTTTCATGGACGGTTACTCTGGTTGCGATTAGATCTTTTTAGTTGAGGAAGATGTGCACAAAATAATATTTTGTTGCTTGGGGGCTCTTGGCATTTTTGAGTGTTCAATCATGCTATTTGGCTTAAAAATTCCAGGGGCAACTTACCAATGGGCGATGAATGCCATTTTTCATGATCTGATTAGGAAAAGCATGGAAATCTACATTAATGATGTGGTGGTGAAGTCAATTAATTTTGATCAGCACCTAGTCAATTTGGAATAGGCTTTTAAAAGGATGAAAGCCCACAACTTAAAAATGAATTGGTCTAAATACGCCTTTGGGGTATTAGCTGGAAATTTCTTGGGATTTCTTGTGCATCAATAAGGGATCGAAGTTGACCGGAACAAAGCCAAAGCTGTGTTAGAAGCAAGACCACTAAGAAACAAGAAAGAGCTGTAAAGCTTGATTGGTAAAGTAAATTTTTTGAGAAGATTTATTGCCAATTCGGCTAGGAAGAGGAAGGCTTTTTTACCATTACTGCAGCTAAAAAGAGTTGAAGAGTTTATTTGGGGAGAGGAGCAGTAAACAACATGTGACTAGATAAAGCGAAGTCTTACTGATTCACCTATCTTGGTACCACCCTCTCAAGATAGGTCATTAAAGCTTTACATTTCGACTGCAAAAGAGTCTATTTGTAACATCCTAAAAAATTTCGTATCTCTTAAACAATAATTTTGACAGTTAACAAAATTGTACTATTTAGTAATTTCTGAGCGCTGTAAAATTATTTTAATTATTCCGTCAGCGTATTTGATCATTTTGAGTGATTTACTCCGTGTCAGGAAAATAAAAATTTTCGGGCCGGGGGAAAACTTTACGTAATTTAATTTTTACCGTTAGGTTTTAATTATTTTACGTAATCTGATTTGATATTTGTGCGTTTTCTAATATTTGTGATTTTTGTGGATGGTTATGAAATTTTTTACTGTTTGTGGGCCCAGGTAGGTCCCGCAAAGTGAAAATTTTTTTACGCATAGAAAAATTTGTACTGTTTAGACAGAGACAGAGGATCTTACTAAACCTGAATTCGGAGACAGTTTTAGAAAATTTCTTGTACTGTGTTTTGTACTGTATTTAATTATCGGGTGATAAAAATACAGTAAAAATATTATTCGTAGGGTTATAGCACATATAAAAATAAATATTATGTTGATAAATCAATATTGGTGGTTTGGATATTCACCATTAATTTAATCAACGAGGGAGACTTGATCTTGATTTAATCAACGGTGGAGATTTGATCTTAAAAGTGAATAAGATCATTTATAACCGTTAGATGGAGATTAAATCAAGGGTAGAGATTTAGTCTTATAAAATGGCTATGATCATTTATGATCATTGGATGTTAATTTAATCTATGGTAGAGAATTGGCCTTGTAAAGTAATAAGGACCATTTATGACCATTGGATGTTGATTTAATCTATGGTGGAGATTTAGTCTTAAAAAGTGACAAAGACCATTTATGACCCTTGGATGTAAAGTTTGAAGGAGTAATCTTAACCATTCATTTTGGAGACACATCTAAGGGCTAGGATTTAAAGAAGAAAGATCCAATGGCCTATATCAAGTCTTCTATCTAAAGCTACACCTAAAGTCTACCTTAATCCTAACCATTGAATTAATCAATGGCTTAGAATGCTTCAAATAATTGCTTGGACTTTCAAGATTGAATCTTAACTATTGATTTAATCTATGGTTGAAATTTGGTCTTATATAATTGCTTGGACTTCAATTGTGACCCTTGGATGGCAACATGGAAGGAGATATCTTGACCATCCATTTAGTAGCTTCATCTAAAGGCTAAGATTAAAGGAGGAAGAAGATCCAATGGTCCAAGTTTGTTACTATCACTTGGAAACTCTCCAATTATTTGGTATCTTTGACTAACACTCTAATAATTCACTCAATTCTCTCTTCACTCTACGGCAATGCATAGGAGGAGGGGGGCCAAAATTATTTCATGCATTTCCTATCTCACTTTATCACCTTTTCTTTTAATTATTCTAGTAACTTGACTATCACTCAAATAAATAAATAATTCACTCTTCACTTTCCAAGTAAGGCTACGGTCATGCAATTGTTTAGGAGACCAAATAATTCACTTTGTGATATTAGGATATAATTCAAGTGAAAACAAAGTGAGACCAAGTCAACAAAAATGGCCACCTTTTCTTTAGAAACACCTACGACCATTCAAAGTAAAAGGGGGCCAATTTGATTCAATTAATTCCATTAATTCATGTTCCATTATTTATATTATACAACAAAGTAAGATAAGTCAATATTGGTGGCTTTCTCCATTTGAAGCATACGGCCATGCACTCCTTTTTGGAGACAAACTACCCATAATTGATTCATTTTTCTCTTACTCACCTGTTGTCATGCAATGAATAATGCAAGACAATTTCTACACTTAATCTTTCCTATCAACTTTTCTTTTATTCTTATCAAAGAAAAACAAAAAGCTATATACACAATATTACCTTTCTCTCCATGCACTCCACGATAACTACTAGGTGGGGAGAGTTTTCATTTCTATCTTCATTTTCTACCAAAGACTAAAAATAATTCTTTCCATTCTCTCTTTTACAAGAACAAGAATAAAAGAAAACTCCATTCTCTCTTCCTAAGAAGGCCATTCGGCCAAAACACCTAAACCACCATCCAATCTCTTTTAATTTCATCTAACCATAGATCTTGAATCTACATGATATTCTAAACAACTTTCATGTTGAAGATTTCCTCTAAATCATTCATCTTCATGGACTTTCTTCAAGATCCATGTGATGGAGTATTTATGGTGAAGTGTAAAGAAACTTCATTTCTTCTCTTCTTTTTCATGATCTAAACCATGTTTGATCCATGGTTCCTCTTAATCAAGCTTAGTATACTAATTTCTATGTATTTTGTTTTGTATTTGAGAAGCCCTTGTTGGTGAAGGACTTGGAAAGAGAAGCAAAACAAGGAGCTTTTGAGGATCTTCAAGAGGTAAGAGGGAGATCCACCTCACCAACCAAGTATGGTGGTGAGAGATGGTATTATATTTGGTGGATGGTGAATCCATGTGAGGATTCATATCCATGGTTATGTAATAATTTGTGGGTGTTTATGTGCTTTGATTATTTGTCTATGTTTGGTATGATTTGCATGATTTATTGCTTTGATTTTGGCATGCTTGTGATATATATTTGAATATGTATGTATATGCCATGATGTGATGATGGAAAGGAAATCAATTTTTGGTTCTAATGGCCAAAGGGAGGCTACGATTTTTGACTCTCAAGATTGAGGTTTATGTTGAAATTTTTCAAGAACAAGGGAATTAATTTTTGGTCCCTAGAACATGGTGAATTTCGGCCAAGACACCTCAAGATAGGTGTTCACAAATTAATATTTTTATGGATGATGAAATGAGATGTTTAGAAAAACAAGGAAAATAAACAAAGGGTGTATTTTTCAAAGAGTACATGAACACGGTTTTAGAAGAATTTTTATTAATTTATTTTGTGTAAAAAGTTTCTAAGTATTTTACTAAACATGAGTTTTAAATGAAAATAGCAATGTTGATTTTAAGGATTTGCAAAGAAAGTGAAAAAGGATTTATAAAGAACGTGAAAATGGATTTGCAAAGAAAGTGAAAAATGAAAATGAACAAATGATTTGATTTCAAAGACTATGAGTCTCACGGTTTTGTTAAAGAATTTTTTTTAATGGTTTTGTTTGTGTAAAATCATATCAATTTAGAAGGAAAAATGTTTTGATGATTTCAATAGTCATGTCCACATTTTTTAGGGCTTGAAATGACTTGATTTTTATGAACAAAGTGATTTTCAAAGTGGAAATGTAACTTGATTTAATACAAGGAATTTGGAAAGGAAATCAGAGTGTTTTATCACTGAGAAATAGAAATTTTCGTAAACGAAAAATAAAGAGAGATTAAAAATTTTCAAACTTCATTTTATTTTGAAGAAAATTGATTTTAGAAGTGATTTGGGAAAAATGGAGAATATAATGGTGTTTTGAAAATTTTACTAACGTATAACTTATTTTTGGGTTTTGAATTACTTTAGAAAATGTTAAGATTTGAAACATTGATTCATATCAATGGAAAAGTGATTTGGTGGATTATATTTTGGAAAAGAATTTCCTTTGTGGATTATATTTTGGAAAAGGATTTCTTGAGTAAAGAAATATGGAAAATGATTTTCTTGAGTAAGAAAATGTGAAAAATGAAATACAAAGTTAAATTATTTTGAGAAAGGTTGAAAAGGAATTTTTGAATGTTAAGAAATATTTTTGAAATGAAATTGTGGTGAAAAGTTATTTGCATAGCTTAAAAACAATTTGAAATACGTTAAAATATTTCTACGCGATTTGAATTACGTTTAAATATTTTTATGTGATTTGAACTATTGTTGAAAGATCACTATGTGATTTAAAAGTAATAGAATATTTTTACGTGATTGTGAAAATGACGAAAAATCGTTATGTGATTTGGAAAGTGTTTTAAATATTTTGAGAATGATGGAAAATGATTTACGCAACTTAAAAGAATGATTTTTAAGTTACGCAGTTGTGAAAACGATAGAAAATCGCTACACGATTTGAGAAACGTGTAAATATTTTTACGCGATTGAGAAAACGTTGAAAAATCAATACGTGATTTGAAAATGCAACAGAAGTGTTGTGGAATTGTGAAAACGTAACGGAAATGTTGCGCAATTTTGTGAAAACACGATGAAAGTGTTTTATAACTATAAAAATGTGATAACATGATTTTCACTATTGAGTATACAGTATAATTACTGTTGAACCAGTGTATGGACACTGTGTGAGAAAATGACAAGTTTTGCTTGTGATTGACATTTGGTGCATTTTACATGCATTGGAAAGATATGCCTGTGATTGACATTGGTGCATTATACATGCATTGGAAAAATATGTGTTGAGGCATATGATTAAATTGAAAAGATTTGGCCCTTATGGTTGGACTTGCACTAATATATTCGTGCATTGTATAAAGTATAGCTAATAAGCTATTTTGGGCCTTGTGGTTGAAGAGGGAATGAGAATTGATAGTGAGGTCTATGATGGATCTTGGGGACATCAAGGCGCGGTGGTCGACCAGTGGATATCTGTCTGTGGGCTAAGACTGGACCATATGCCACTTGGCGATGCAGTCCGTTGCAACGCATTGACGATACCCGACAAGAACACGATTCTTTTCAACGAATGAAAGATTGTCTTTGGGCTAAGGCTGACAATTAACAGAGCATTCTCCTCAAAATTGTGAAAACCTCCATGGAGTTGTTTTTGAAAAACTAAGTCTATGTGCGCATGCATGAATCTGAGCATTTATATCTGTATGATATATTAATTGAGGAATATTGGCTATGACAATTATTTTGAATACTTGGATGATGATGATGATAATTAGGACAATGTTGAGGATATTATCGTAATTGTTGTTTATGATAATTGAGCTGATGAATGATTGGATGATGATAGTTGATTAATGTTAATGGCATGATCATAATTCTAGTATGATCTATTTGTATGATATGTTGTTTGTGTTATCTCTGTGCTACCATGTTGGTACTGGTGTAGGTGATCTCACCTCTTTGTTATGTTGTCTTGCTGTGTCTGTATTGTTAAAATTAAATAGTAGAAGGAATGAGTTGTCTTAGACATACCGGGAGGTAGATATTCTGAGTTCGGAGACAACATCAGAGAATGACTATTCTATAGTCGATAGCGTGCAGTATTGACAAGGAACAGATGTCTGATGCATCAAGAGGGAGACAAAAAGAAATAAGTATGTTAAGTTTTCTCGTTAGTGTTGTACCGTGCTATTAAGTAGAACCCGTCATAGGGTTTGCTACCGTTAAAAAAAGAGTCTGTTAGTTTTATTTTTCTCTTTAAATTGTTAAATATTAATTGGTGTCAATGTTGTATATGAATCTGTTTCAATATATTTTTCAGTATTACTTATGGATTTCAGTAAGTTTATGTTTCAGTAATAAAGAAATTTTAAAACCCATCTTTTATAACTCAAACTTTATGCGAACTTCTTTTTTATTTTGAGTCGGGAGTCAGACATGTGATACCCTAGGGAGGGTGTTACACTATTGGCTGCCTACTAGCCCAAGATGCCAAGGTTGGAGTTGAAAGAGCTGTTTATTATTTTAGTCTATTATTAAATGATGCTGATAGATACCCATATTTTCTGTTACACACCTTTTCTGTTACCCCAAGGGATTATCACCCCAATTAGGCATGGATTGTGAGCTCCAACAACAACATAACTGCTAGCTGAAGTGGCAGGAAACCAGTGGGGGGGGGAGGAGAAAAAAAGGGAAATCTGTTAGGAGAAAAAATGATAAAATGGGAAAAGAAGGGGAGATGGGGCATAAGAGAATTATGAGGAAATAGGAAATTGGAAGGGAGAGACTAGACTTCTTGAAAGTCATGGAACTATCTGTATTTACTTATAGTTTCTTTGTACTCACTGTTGGTGTATGCCCTAGAGGCCAATTTATTTTGACCATACTTTCTCACATTGTCTTATGCTATTTTTTACACAAGGCATTTCATTTATTGTGTTATTTATAATAAACATAATAAAGTCCTCAGAATAGTAAATTTAATGCCATGGGACATCAAATGGATGACTTGATCGTGAGATCCTATTAGATAAATTTGAATACTATTCTTAAATGTCCCTAGTCAAGTATTATTGTTAATTAGGACAACAATAATGCATAGAGACTAGTATGTACGTAGACTGATAGCCACATCTCATGGGTCATGGATATGAGATATTAAGTCTTCATATGGATACATATTAGAGTAATGATGTATTAGACTGACCCACCATGAGAACGTTGCATGGATCGTTACGAGAATTTCATAAGTGATTCTTATAGTGTCAATGGTGTATGTGGTCCTTTGAACTGAAATCACTACGATTCCTATATAAGGAGTTATACGTTTTAATGCCATCAAACGTCATATGTAACAGGGTGATTATAAAGTTGGTTATTGGACATACCATGAATCATGCAGAGGAATGTGAGTGATCTAGATGAGATTTGTCCTTCCTACATAACAGGAGCGATATCTTCGGGGCCCTTGATTGAAAGAGACTACAAAATGCATGGCCATGCTCAAATGAGTCAATATGAGATATTGATCTCATTTGTTTCTTTTTGAGTATACTCGAGTATCAGGAAACGAAAGATTGAACTATACAAGGGTGACACATCCATGACTTGTGTTCAATCTAAATATATGGACAAAGGGACTAAACTACACAAAAACATTGGTCACGGAAAGGTTATGTCAAATCACTAACATTCTCATTACTTGGGTAGCAGCGATGTGTTGCTAGATAGCACTCATTGCTTGTAATATTAACATGGAATTTTAACACTACTGCCAACGTTATGAGAACCTGCAAGGTCACACTCTTACAACAAACTGAATTGGAGTAAATAGAAACCAAGTTCGATTTAGATTCTATCGTGGGCCAAAACTCATAATAGATGAGCCCGAGGCTTCACAACTAACCCTACTACTGCTCTTTCACTCACATAAGGCTTCTTGAAGAAGCTAATGGAAGGCTTCTGGAAGAAGCTAATAGAATGCTTCTTGAAGAAACTAATGGAATGCTTCTCTCGAAGAAGCTAATGGAAGGCTTCTTAAAGAAGCTATTGGAGGCTTCTTATATAAAAGGGCACAAATTGTAACCCTTGCTAAGAGAGAGCGTGAAAGAGTGTGACAAGTTTCTTTATCTTCGCAGCTAGCACTGTGTAAAAGATCGGCACTCCATCAAACTCCGTCCGTATGGTCACAGTCAGACGCCCTACGTACGTCACGGAGTCTCTATCCTCTCGCAGACGCCAGGCTTCAAAGCCTCCGTGAAACTCAAGTTGCACGAATCCAAAGAATCCTGGTAGTGTCATACTCACACAATCAATCCAAAGGATATGGATGATCGGATGGTTCTTGATCGTAGATCTGATCTTCGGCTTGCTACTCTTCCTCCTCCTCGGGATACTCACACTCAAGAGGCTGTTCCTCTTCCTCAAACTCTTTATCACATAATTAAAAATATACAGATAACACATACAGGAAAGAGGTAAGACAATCTATATCACCACAAACATGGTAAATAAGAAAACGACAATACAACAAGTATAACAGTTCATACAATATACCATACTATAATAGCATAAATAAAAATACAAGATAACGCAGATGTAATATAACACAGAACTCAATGTAACAACAACATATAATGGTACAGATAGATAAAATGTTACAGATAGATAAAATGTTGTAGATAAATAGCATTAAAATGTATGACATAATAGTATATGAAATGTGACTCAACCCTACCCCATGGAGCTAAAAACACAAACATCAGAGAGAATGACCCGCAAAATCTATTATTACCGTCGACCGCCCATAGCTATTCCGCTGTCTCACGTTGCGTCTATAGCCCACTGTCAAAACATCGTGGTGTAGCACACTGTCATAACGTCGTGTCACTACAGGCTTGCACTAAATAGATTTCACAAGATCTTGATTAAGTATAGTGTCTGTCAAGTCCATTAGTGTGTTGCCAGTTACCACAGCCCAGAGGAGTGACCAACTGTCCACAAATGGAATAATCCGCACACTAATGTCTCCAAGTTCATTCAAGTTTGAACCACACTATGCTTATCACACCGACAACACAATGTAATTCACCTCGTCAATCAATCCACCAATTATCAACCAAATTGGCGCAACTCAACGAATGATAAAATTACCAATATGCCCTCAATGGCAAAAATTACGACAATACCCTCACTTGCAAATTTCATATATGTACAGTATGTCCCACCTGACAGTACTGTTTCACAATCTGTCCGGGTCTACCACTTTGGCCCGACAGTAAAAATTTGCTGTTTTCGTCAATCGCGTAGAAATTTTATCGCGTTTTCAAAATTTCATCATTTTTACAAACGTTTTTAAATCGCGTAAATATATTTTACTGTTTTTGAAATTGCGTACTATTTTTCAAACGTTTTCTCAATCGCGTAAGATTTTTAAATTATTTTCTTGTCCTCTTTCCTTAAAAATCACTATTTAAATAAACAAAAAATAATATTTAATACGTTTGAACTACGTAGAATATTTTTCATACCGTATAAATTATATTGGATATCTTTTCTATCTTATTTGTCTGTTTTTAGCAAAAATTGATAGTATTTTGCTTAGAAAAGGCATGATGATAGTTTTCTAAGTTTTCTGCAAAAATTCCCTTTTTATTTATATTATAACCATTTAATTATACTTTTGAAAACTACTAACGTGCTTCAAAATATAAAATGAGCTCTACATTAGAAATTTTACAAAAGCTACTATATTTCCTTTTAAACATTAAAATCATTAGTTTCAACTTCTTTAACTTAATCTAATCATTTTATTTCCTCAAAACTCATTGTAATAAAATTCCTTTTAGCATTATTACTTAACCTTGATTGGAAATAATTTTAGAAATCAAAACATTCAACTTAGGCATGTTGGTCGAAATTACCAAAACTTTGATATTTGATCTTTGGATCATTTTTCTTCTTCTAAATCATGTTGTACTTTGTCATTTTACCTAAGTCAATTAAATCACTCTTTTAGAAAATTGTTGAGAACATTTTGGTTCCCATTTTAGGTTGAGGCCGTGAGCCTTGATTTTGTGTTCTTTGGAACACTCATGCAAACCTTAGCATGTTATTCACATCCTACCAATTATCCATGCATTTCTAACACATACAATATTTTTAAAGCTTGTAGACATACATATTAATACAAATCACAAATAGGAAAGCTATTAAAACAAACACACAAATGAATCCTTATGGATTCTACAATCACAAACAATTCCATTTTCTTACCACCACCCAAGGATGATAAGATTCAAGTCTTCCTCTTACCTTAAGTGAAGACAAACACTCTTTCACTCCTTTCTATGGTTTCGATTTTCACCCTCAAAAGTCACCTATCAAACGTAAACAATTTCTACAAGTTACTAACATGAAAGAAAGCTTAAACCATGGATCAATCATGGCTTAGAACCTTCAAAAAAGAATTTAAAATTGAAAAATAAGAAATTTCACCTTCAAGGTAGAATCTCCAAAGTAGTTTTTCAAGCTCAAGATGATGGATTTTGCAAGAACTCTGTACTAGAGATATTCTTAGAATTGTGTTTAGGTTTAGAAAAGTAGGTTAGAAGAAATTTTGGGTGGATGGATGATGAAGAATGGTGCTTGGCCGAATAGACCTTCAAAAAGACATCAATGGAGTTTGGTATTTTTGGAAGAGAGAGAAGAGAGAAAGTGTTAGAAAATTAAGTGATAATTACCCTCCAAGGAGCCATATGGCCGTAGACTTCAATGGCAAGGAGGTGTCCACTTGGTTGGCTCCATCCAAGCCTTAGGAATGATCAATGGCTAGCATAAACCCTTGGCCTCCAAGCTTAGTTCCTATTGGTTAATCCAAGCCTTGTCATTAAGCCTTGTCACTAATTAAGCCTAGTCATTAAGCCTTGTCACTAATTAAGCCTAGTCATTAAGCCTAGTCATAAGCTACTACTCCAAAACGTTAGCTGTTTCGCTAAACGTGGGTCTCACAAAATATTTCTGAGTCCATTACCGCTTATTTGTACTGACTAATTAAATAATATTCTAATAATATAAAATTATTTTATTACACAGTTAAATCCTAAAAATTAAAAGATTACTAACCGTATCATTCAGAATTGGGTTTAGTAAGATCCCCCAGCTCCGAATAATTAAAATAAGATTTCCCCGACCTGAAAAATATTATTTTCCTGTCCCAGAGCAAATTACACAAAAAGTTCAAATAAAATCACAGATAGTAAAATAAAACAGTATTTCATACAGAAAAATAACAAACAGTACAAAAAGGACATAACGGTCTTTTATCCTAAAGTTAAAAAAATAGAAAACAGTATCTTCGGGACACAACAGTAATTCACCCAAAAGTTTAGGGTGTTACAGTTAGTGGTTTGCATTGATCATCTTTCTTCTAGCTTTAGAAGGTAAACTTGAAAATCACGTTTCATGGTCCCTTTTTTGCATGGATCCTTGGTGGGAATTCCCCCTTCTGCTGTGTTTTTTATAATAGGAATTCCCAACAGTGGTATTAGAGCCACTTGCGAAACCATGATTCGGTCCTTTCTGTTTACGTGTTGTATGAAATAACATGATTAGTTGTTCTCTTTTTGGTAAAAGATATGATCTTTAACATGTTATTTTAGAAATCGAAAGAACTCTTTTTGCGAAATTCAAATCCTTTTATGAATCACAAAGATAATACTGTATTTTTGTTTTTGACCTAATATGTTCTTTGTGGTGTATAGTACATGGTTATGGCCTTAGTCCTCTTATTTTGCTCTTTTGGTTATTTTTAAATGCGACCTGTGTGTCGTGCGTTTCTGTCTACATTATGGTTGTACATTCTCTTCTCACCTAACTCGCCTCGTATGTAAAATGAGCTTTCTTTTTTGTAATGTAATCTTGATATAGAGGCAAGAAGATAGCATCATATGAGGACGTTAGTGGGAGATGCTTGGTGAAGCTAGTTCGCTCACTATTTTTGATAATCTCATTGACTTGGGAGAATCAATACGTTAGAGGCCATAATCATGTCACATTATTTTTATGTTTTATATGTATAAGATGCATGGATGTTGATAGTATGATAAATAGTTTAGAAAATGGTGAGATCAAATAATAATAATAATAAAAAATCCCTCAAAGCAAATATTAAGTCGTTATGTGATACCTTCCAATGCATGGCACTCGTCAAGACTAGTATCGATTAAGTGTAGGTCTGCCAAAGTAAGATGCCTTTATCTATACTAGTAAGACGCGATGAGATAAAGGTAATATCCAATTGCCAACCATTGGGTCTGACTTAACTAGGTCATTTCAATAGGATTGAAGGCTTAGAGGCATAGAGTTGGACTGTTATCCACTAGATGAAATAGAATAAGTGTTATTCACCTAACTATCCAAGAGTTGCATATGATATAATTGGAAAATGTTTCCTACCTAAATAACCAAATTTTGAGCGATCAACCAAAGCTGACTCAAAGCTAAGTGAAATATGGATCTTGGCCCACTAAGAAGTCTTCCGATAGGATTTTTCGAGTCAATGTTGAGGGTCATTGATTTGAATAAAATAGTGGGAGACATATTTAATTAAAGACCTTGTTAAATATGTTTATGGCATGATACTTATACTTTGCATATTTCTGTTGATAGATTACCATGGCAACAAACATTTCGAATAACTTGTCATTGCGATCCGTCCTTGAGAAGGACAAACAATCTGAAACAAATTTTCTAGATTGGTACAAGAATCTGAGCATTGTCCTCAAATATGAGAAAAAGTTGTATGTTCTAGAGCAGCCCATTCTTGACCCACCTGCTGCAAATGCCCCTAAAGTTGACAAAGATGCTTATAAAAAGCATAAAGATGATGCCTTAGATGTCGATTATCTTATGCTAGCCTCCATGAACTTTGAGCTTCAAAAGTAACATGAGAATATGGATGCATACGATATGATCGTACACCTGAAAAGGCTCTATCAAGAGTAGGCTAGGCATAAGAGATACGATGTCTCAAAGGCACTATTTCAGTGTAAACTGGTATAGGGAAGTCCTATTGGTACTTATGTACTCAAAATGATTGGATACATTAAGAACCTAGAAACGCTCAAATTCCCATTGGGTCAAGAATTGGTCACAGATTTAGTGCTGTAATCATTGTCGGAGAGATATAGTCAATTCGTCATGAACTACAGCATGAACGAAATTGACAAACCTTTACTAGAACTATTAAGCATGTTGAGAATTGCTGAGTAGAATATTAATAAGGGAAAGGGAAGAGCCATTTTGATGGTCCAACATAATAAGGGCAAAGAGCAGCTAAAGAAGCCCAAGGGTAATTAGAAGTGTAAAGGCAAGGATAAATCTAAGCCTAGCACTTCCAGCTTGAAACTTGTGGGCAGGGTGGCAAAGGAAGGTGTGTGCTTCCACTGTGGTCAGACCGGACATTGGAAGGGGAACTGCGGCAGGTACCTCAAGAAGCTTAAGAAGAGCAAAGAAAATGAGACTTCCACTTAAGGTATTTTTGTTATAGAAGTCAATTTATCTATTTCTGCATCTTGGATATTAGATACTGGATGTGGGTCTCACATTTGTGTAGATGTGCAGGATCTGGAAAGAAGTAGACTATTGACTAAGGGTGAAGTTGACCTATGAGTTGGAAATGGAGCAAAAGTTGTTGCTTTAGCCGTAGGGACTTATTTATTATCTTTGCCCACTAGGCTTGTTATTGAACTGGATAATTGTTATTTTGTGTCTACTATTAGTAGGAATATCATTTCTGTTTCTTATTTGGACAAGAAAGGTTTTTCTTTTATAATAAAGGACAAAAGTTGTTTTATTTATTTGAATGATATTTTTTATGGTAGTGCACAACTGAATAATGGACTTTATGTCCTAGATCTTGAAATGCCCATCTATAATATAAATACTAAGAGTTTCAAATCAAATAATATGAACCCAACTTATTTCTAGCATTGTCGTTTGAGCCATATAAATGAGAAACGCATCTCCAAACTCTATAAAGATGGTGTAACACTTATCGTAGGGTATCACATTTAAGACTAAAACTTATATAACTTACTTGAGTTGCAAAAGAATTAATCTTGTAACGATATTGATTGTAAAAATCCATTTTGCGAATAATATAAAAGTAGATAAATAAATAAAACCATACGATGCATAACTGAATAATACTCACTCATAATATACAGAAATATAAAACTCGGTTCACAAATAATTTACATACATTATATTGTACTTCAAAAAGTAAATATGTACAATTGTTACTTCAAAACATTAAACTAACCAAAGTTAAAACTTCTAGTGAGAAAGTTCCTCAGAAGGATCTTCCTCAGTCTCCTTCGAAGACAAAGACCCTGGGTTCTGCACAGACTTAGGAACAGGTGTACGCACAGATGACACCATAGAGTTATCTCTTGGGGTGTAAGAAGGAATACCCCACAAATCCTTCATGGGCATCGAGAACTCTAAATGTAAAGAGACATTAGTAGACAAAATAAGGTTTCTATTACGGGACCCACTAATGGTTAGGGTAAGCTCCCCAAGATAAACAACACGAACCCTCTCCAAGTCTATAGTACAAGCATCAGTACCCTCATGGAATTGTACACGCATAGACTCGATGATGCCTTGTCGATACGCCATAACATATAATGGATAAACTATCCCAAACAGAATCCGGGTGATCCTGACTCGTCTTCTACACTGTTTTTATTTAATATAAACATACAACATAACAGACATAACATGAAGAAGTGAGATCCCCTACATCAATACCAATATAGCAGTATAGGAATAACCGTAAACATACAGATATAACATTAACTAGTAAAATCATGTTATCATAGTACAGATAAAATAATAGATAAATATAATTGTCACATTAATATGCTAACCCACTAAGCATATGTACACAGATCAATTCCTACTCCATGAAACTAATTACAATTTCAAAGGGAATGATCTAGAAGATTTATCTGTATCTCGTTAGCCTAAAATAAAGTGCTAAAATAGAATTTATGCATACGCAACATGGCTTATACAAGACAGTCTACGCCAGATTATGATTAAGGATAGTGTTTTGTCGAGATCGTTAGTGCATTGCACGGTACATCATGGCCCAATGGTGCTACCAACTGTCCACTTATGGAATCCTCGCCTCCGACGCCTCCATCAATCAACCAGTAATCAACACTACACATATCGCACATGCACTAAGGTGTATTTCATCTTCTAGGCAACTCACCTTTACCAATAAGGCTAACACGTTTTTCGATGCATGATTTATGATCCAATACACATACATACATTCATATCACAGTTTTTTTTTTATAAAATCACGCCATCATTTGGAAAAACTATTTTCCAACGTATCTGGGTCTACTACGTTGGCCCGACAACAAACTGCTGTTATTTTCAATCGCGTAATGCTTTTATCGCGTTTTCATAACTGCGTAACCTTTTTGTTATGTTTTCAAATCACATATGTATTTTCTAACATTTTCTGAATAGCAAAAATATTTTCAAACTTTTTCTAAATCGCGTAGTGATTTGAAATTATTTTCTCAATAACATAGCTAAAAAATGATTATTTTGGAAATACGAAAGACTTTATTAACTATTTTTCAATTGCGTAGATTATTTCTTGACTTTCTAAAATAATTTTTAACACTTTTATATTTAATATACAAATAACCTTATTTAAAATACTTTCTTACTTAAAATTCATTTAAATAATATTTTCTACTATTCCTTACAAAAATTCACATTTCTTTGATTTAATCCAATTTTATAGATCAAAGTCTACCAACGGACATCAAAACCCAAATAGGTGAGCTATACGTTAGTAAACCCAAGTTCTTTTAAATTTATTCCCATCATAGCCGAAATCTACTTTCCAAATTGTTCCAAAAACTTGTTCATTTCATTTTTATAGCTCAAAATCCAGTAATTTAAATTCTTATTGCTTAATCCTCTATGACTACACTTAAGAAATTATTTTTGATCTAGATTTCCAATTCTTGGCATGTTGGCCAAAAATCAAGTAGTGTTTCATCACAAATATTTGTTCATTTCCTATTTCCTTTTCTTTGAAAAACCCTTAATTCATTTACTTATTACCAAATCATCTAAATCCATGCTTGATACAATATTTTTGATTGGTTTGCTCCAAAATAAGTGTGGAGGCCGTACGCCTCTAGGTTCTTTGGAACTAAAATCTTTTTCCTTTTCACATGATTCACATCCTATATTGCACATAAATTTTCATGCTTCAACTATCACATATTCATCCATACGATTAAAACAATAAAAGCATATTAATCAAAACAATGACAAAGCATGAAAACTTATACATACAAGTGAATAAATTCATATATGGATTTTTCACTAACAACCAATTTCATCCCTCAGCACTACACATGGTTGATGAGGTTAATCTGCCTCTTACCTTAAGGGAAGATCAATCAAGTCCTTGCTTGTCCTCTTGAAGATTTCGTACACCAAGAACTCAAACCCTAGAAATCTTTAAACCATACCAAAGTTACAAACAACACTTGAAAACAAGAAAACCATGGATCAAACATGGTTTAGAACTTTAAAATCAAACTTAGACACAAAAATGAAGAACTTTACCTTGAAAACTTGAGAACCCTAGCTTGTAATAAAGGTAGAAGATGGATGATTTAGCTTATGTTCTTAACATGAAAGAGACTTAGAATGATATGTAGGTTTAGAAAACAAGGTTAGATGGAATTATGAGATATTGGATGATGGTTTGGAGGGGTTTGGCCATGAGCTTTAGGAAGGAAAGGTTGAGAGGTTTTCTTTGTTCACGAAAGAGAGAGAATAGAGAGAATGATACTTGGTCACAAAGTATGATAAACTTGAAATGGAAATATCCCATTACAAGCTCCTAGCCGTGGAGTGTATGCATATGGGGAGTCTAAGACTTAATCAACAAGTTTAGGAAATATCACATGGTGTTGGTCATTAACATGTCATGGTGTGGTCACCTTGGTTCCTATTGGTTCATATAACACCCCGAAAATTATTTATTTCATGATAAATAGTCATTTGATAATATTTGTGATTTTTGTGAATTTTTTTAGATTTTTTCAGAAACATTGATTATTGTAATATACTTCTCAATTTGCGTGTGCACTGGGCGGAGCTAAGAAAATAAAATATTTTCTCGAGGCTTGAAAACTTTGGACTGTGGAAACTCGAGGTCAGGCACAGTTTACAAAATTTTTGTTTTTTGAGATTTTATTTGATAAAATAAAATTGCAGTACACTTTATTATCAGTTGGATAATAAATACATGCTTTGTTAACCGTAACTTTTATTCATTGGATAATAGCTTCTAGTCAAGTACAAGTGTTCTAGAGTGTTCACTTTAATGACATCACCATAACATCACCATTGACTTTTCAAAAAGGTGAGTTTTGGCTTCTTGGAGAAGCTTTGGAGGAAGCTTCCTAATACTTTCCTATTGGCTTGTTGAGCAAGCCAATCTCTCTCCTCCTTTGAGAGTGTGCACGACTTTGGGGGGGGGGGGAGGGAGCCAAATTTTTATCTATGCTTAAGATAATACTCACCTTTTATTCAAAAGTTTTATGTCACTTTATCTCTCTACCATTTCTTTTCTCTTTCTTTTCTCACGCTTCTTCTTCTCTATTTTCTCTCCATTTCCGCGGTACCCACCATTCATCCACACCTTAACCATTGTTTGTTCAAGTCATTATGGTTCTTGAATCCACACCTTACTTGGAGATCCTCCTTGGTTGAGATCTTCCTTGCTTGTTGGAGTCATCTTTAAGAGCACACCTTTCTTCTTACTTTCTCTCCATCCCCACGGCCATACCCTCCATTCCACCTTCAAGCTTGTAAAACTTTCAAGCCACCATGTTTTCTTAAACTACACATTCTAAGCTTCTTTCTTGTTGGAATCTACCTAAAAAGCTCACACCTTTATCATTTTCTTCAAGATTCAAGCTTGAAGCTTTTGAGGTAAGGTTCTTGATTCTCATTTTATTTTCTCATTTTCGTGTTGAGACCACCATTGTTGTAACACCCCTTTGGAGGATGTCACACATAAAAGAAAATAAAAGAAATAGAAATAAAATCTACCCAAGTTGTGAAACATTTGTTAAATATTATTACGGGTTGTAAAATAATTTCTGATAGACAGAAATATGATATAAAAAGATAATGCGGAAAATACGAAATAAAAAAAAACATCATCATTAATAATATACATATGATTAAGTTATAAGCTGTACAAATAATTTACAACTAAGACTACAAATATTTAAACAAAAACAAGAAAGAAAGCAATAAAAGAGTTAATATATACTGACATACTGCCGACGCGCCCAAAAAAAACATCATGATTATCTAATCCTCGATGGATCACTCTCAAGCATGAAAATGATCATCGGGAGATAGATATCTGGATGTCTCGACACACGGCGATAACGGGATCGCGCAGTCGATACGATGCTTATCTCACTAGGCTCAGGGTTTTCAGCACCCCAATAACGCCTAATGGATAAGGGTAACTCTAAGTGCAGAAAAAGTGTCGTAGTCATGACAGGCTCTTCATCAAAACGATGACGTAGGATCACGGTCACACGTCCTGCATACGTCATAGAATCACGATCTCCTCGTAGATGCCAAGCCAGAGCACCTCCATGAAATACCAGCTCTATGAATCCCAAAAATCCTGGCGTCGCCATCCCACACAATCAATCCAGAGGATATGGATGATCGGATGGTTCTTGATCGTAAAACTGGTCGTCACTGCCGATCTTCCTCCTCCTCTCGGGGTACACGATCTCAATAGGCTGATCCTCTTCCTCGAAGTCTTTACCGCGTAAAATAAATAAACAGAAAATACATATAACAAAGAGGTAAGACAACATAAAACCATCACAACATGGCCAATAAGAAGACGACAAACAACATATATACAGTTCATGCAATACATAAAGCTTTAACAATTATAATAACAAATTGAAGTAAAATTTAGATATCATAACAATATATATCATAATGAGATAAAACCTCACAGATAAAATAAGAAAGATAAGAATAAACAGATAAGATATAATAACCAAATATAGTAACAGTAACCAGATAAAATAAACAAATAAGATACAGATAAACCATAAATAGATAAGATGTAAACAAATAGAGATAAATAATATGACAAAATCCTACTCCATGGAGCTAAAGAAAACACAAGTATCAGAGAGAGGAATGACTCGCAAAATCTAATAGTACCACGGCTGCCCCACCAACTATTGCTTTTGTCACACGTTGCGTCTATAGCCCCACGACACGAGGAATCCATCAATCCGGGCATGGTGTAGTTCACGGTCTCACGTTGTGGCACTACGAGGCAAATGTACTACTAGACTTCACAAATCTTGATTAAATATAGTGTATGTCGAGTACCATAGTGTGCTATCGGTTTACCACGGCCCAGCGGAGCTACCAAGCTGTCCACATGTGGAATCCCGTACACTAAAGTCTCCAAGTTCATTAGAACAATGAACCACACTACGTTTATCGCATCGACAACACGATGTGATTCGTCTCGTCAACCAACCCACCAAATACATGGCACACATAATGAGATAGATGGAAAGCACATGCGGGTTCACATTTTCCCGACAAGCAGATATAGTCTCAAAAGCACATACGGGTTCACATTTTCCCGACAAAGATATAAATTTTCAAAAGCACATGCGTACGGTTCACATTTTCCCGAAAAGCAAATAGATTTTCAAAAAAGCACGGGTTCACATTTTCCGACAAACATATAGATTTTCAAAATAATCATGACGGGTTCACATTTTCCGACAAGGTATAAAGATAGTAACGGTCAATCGCGTAGAAATTTTATCGCGTTTTCATAATTTCGTCGTTTTTACAAACGTTTAAAAATCGCGTAAAGATATTTTTTTTTATTTTTAAAATCGCGTAGCATTTTTAATACGTTTTCTCAATCGCGTAGGATTTTTAAATCATTTTCTTATTCGAATGCCCTTAAAATTACTTGTTTAAACAAACGAGAAATAGTACTTAGTACATTTAAACTACGTAGAGTAATTTTTCATACCGCATACTGTCTTTAGAATATTTTTACTATCTTATTGGTTCATTTTTACTAAAAATTGACAGTATTTTGTTTAGAATATCATAATAATGGTTTCCTAAATTATCCATAAAATTTCCATTTACCTAATTTTTAACATATCATTTAATTCTTTTTGAAATCTCTAATATGCTTCAAAACCTTAAGTGAGCTATATGTTAGAAAATTTCTCAAAATTTTTGTATTTTACTTCCTAATGATAAAATTACTAGTTTTAATCCTTTAAGCTTAATTCTACTCAATTTGTTTCTTCAAAAATCATTATAGAAAATTTCTTCTTAACTTGTATTGTCTCTTTTTGATTGAAAAAGTTTTGAAACTAAGTTTAGAAACCATGATAACCTATATTGGCATGTTGGCCAAATTTCGTAAAACTTCTTTATTTGATTTCTAAATCATGTCAAAGGTATTATCTTATCTAAGTTCATTAAATCATGTTATAAAATAATGATTTTGAATCAAATAAATCCTTTAGGCATGTTGGCCCAAAATTTACTAAATCTTTACCTTTTGATTTCTAAATTCCTTTTCTTTGATCAAATCAATTTGAAACCTTCTTATTTCTCCTAATTAATTAAGTTACACTTTAAGAAAAATTAAGAGAACATTTTGGTCCTCACACTTTGTCATTGCCGTGAACTAGGGAATGTGTTCTTTGGAACACTCATGCAAATTTATACATGTTATTCACATCTTATACCTTATCATACAATTCTAACACATACATTTATATTTCTAACACATGCAAAATATTTCTAACACATAAAACCTAAATTAAAGCTTATAGACATACAATCAAAAGCTAATAGACATGCAAAATTATTACAATCACCAAACAAGAAAGCTACTAACATACAACACCTAAGCTACTAGCAACCACAAAAATTAACAAATACACATCAATAAACACACCACAACCGAATCCTTATGGATTCTACAAACAATTCATCTTCTTACCACCATCAAGGGATGATAAGAATTGTCTTCCTCTTACCTTAAATGAAGACAAATGATTAGCTTTCACACCTCCTATGGTTCGGTTTTCACTCCACCAAATACCTAAAAATCTCAAATAAAATCTACATGTTATTAACCATGAAAAAGAAGCTAAACCATGGAGAAATCATGGCTTAGAACTTTGAAAAAGAAGAGAGAAAAGAAAAATATGATATTTCACCTTCTAGGTCAAATTTACAAGGTTGATTTTCAAGCCCTAAATGGAAGATTTTGAAGAAACTTCCAACTAGAAAGGTTCTTAGAATAGTGTTTAGGTTAAGGAAACTTGGTTAGAAAAATTTTTGGATGGTTGGATGGTTAGGAATGGCTCTTGGCGAAAATGGTGAAGAAGATGAACAAGAATGGTGGCTAGGGTTTTGATGAGAGAGAAGAGAGAAAAGTGATGAAGGAGAAAGGTGATTTTGGTCTTCAAAGGCCTCTTGGCCGTAGACATCAAGTGAGGTGCAAGGTGGGCACCTTGCTTGGCTTCATCCAAGCCATTGGATGAATCAAAGGTCAAGATCAAGCCTTGGTGAGCAAGCTTGATTCCCATTGGTTGGCTCTTGGTGACTCACATCTTTGAGTCACCTGACTCATTAAATTCTCTATTTGAGTCACTAGTGAGTCACACATTCTGAAAAGTTCTATTGCTTACAGTGATTAATTAAGCTACCGATCTAACGGTTCTACTATTTGTGGGTCTCGCAAAATATTTTCGAGTCCTTGTCACTAAATTATCTTGACTAATAAAATAATATTATAATAATATAAAATTATTTTATTTGTGGTTAAATCCTAAAAATTAAAAGATTATTTTTAGTCTCATTCAGAATCGGGTTAAGTAAGATCCCCCAATTCTAAATAATAAAATAAGATTTTCCCCGGCCCGGAAAATATTATTTTCCTGCCTCGGAGCAAATCACACAAAAAGTCCATATAAAATCACAGACAGTATTTTCAGGCATTAAATCAAGAAGAAAACAATTAAAAACAGCAAAAACAGCGAAAACAGTACGTTCGGGACGTAACGGTCATTTTTTCATTTTTTCCCACAACGTAGGTAATTGTCCAAAACGTTCAAATAAAATATCCAGCAGTATTATATAGCTGTATATCTTTCAGAAAAATTAATACAGTAGCTCAGAAAAATTTTTATTTTACCGTCTCGAAGCAAACTACGTAAAACGATCAAATAAAATTTGAGCCTGTATTATCGTAATTGTTTTCATAAAAAAAATCGAGAACAGAAAAATAGGGACACAACGGTCATTCATACAAAAGCATGAAAAACAGAAAACAGTACATTCAGAATATTTTCTAAAAATTGGGGCGTTACAACTCTCCCCAACAAATAAAAATTTCGTCCTCGAAATTCGATGTTCATCCGAACAAATGAGGATACTGATCCTTCATTTTATCTTCCAGCTCCCAGGTAGCCTCACCCGTCACATCATTCCATATGACTTTCACTAACTCGATCATCTTCCCTCGAAGCTGCTTTACCTTTCTGTCCTCTATTCTGACAGGTAAAGTTTCGTAAGTCAGATTTTCCTTTAACTGCACGTCATCTGGCTGTATAACATGTGTCGGATCTGGTATATACTTCCGTAACTGAGACACATGAAACACGTCATGCAAATTCGATAGAAAAGGCGGCAAAGCAATCTGATATGCTACAGGACCTATACGTCGGATAATCTGATATGGTCCAATGAATTTAGGAGTAAGCTTCTTCGACTTAATCACTCTTCCGACACCAGTCGTAGGAGTAACTCTTAAAAACACATGCTCACCCTCCTTAAACTCAAGAGATCGTCTTCGTTTGTCCGCGTAACTCTTTTGTCTGCTTTGCGCCGTCCTCATCTTTTCTTGTATCATCTTGACTTTATCCGTAGTCTGTTGTACAAGTTCCGGTCCAACAGTCATACTCTCCCCATCTTGATACCAGCATAGCGGCGTTCGACATCGTCTTCCATACAATGCTTCATAAGGTGCCATTCCGATGCTTGCATGAAAGCTATTGTTGTAGGTGAATTCTATCAAAGATAAAAATTCATCCCAACTTCCTCGTTGTTCTAAAACACAAGCACGCAATAAATCCTCCAAAGACTGTATAGTTCTCTCTGTCTGACCATCTGTCTGCGGATGATATGCTGAACTCAATCGTAACTTGGTTCCCATAGCTTCTTGCAGACTTCGCCAAAATCTTGACGTAAACCTCGGATCTCTGTCAGAAACTATACATGTAGGCACTCCATGTAATCTGACAATCTCGCTGATGTACAACTGGGTTAATCTTTCCAATGAATATTTAATATTGATTGGTAAGAAATGAGCCGATTTCGTAAGTCTATCGACTATAACCCATATCGAATCATAACCTTTCCTTGTCTTTGGCAAACCAGTAACGAAATCCATAGAAATGCTGTCCCATTTCCATTCTGGAATCGATAATGGTTGTAACATCCCAGCTGGTCTTTGGTGTTCAACTTTCGATTTTTGACAAACTAGGCAAGTTGACACGCATCTAACCATATCACCCTTCATTCCATGCCACCAGAATAACTTCTTCAAGTCTTGGTACATCTTTGTTATGCCTGGATGCATACTTAATAGACTAGTATGGGCATGTTCCACAATATATCGCCTCAGTTCTCAGTCACGAGGAATACAGATTCTACCCCGAAACCTCAAAATTCCATAAGTTCCTTCTTTGAACTCTACTGCCTCGTCTTGCTTCATTTGCTCCCTTATTCCTTGTAAAAATTTATCGGCATTTTGCTTTTCCCTTATGTCTTCCATCAGCTCGTTTGAGATAGTAACCATATTCACACAGATCTTTCCCGGTTTCAACTCAACAAATGACCACTCATCTCTAAACTGTTCAATGAGCTTCTTTTCTTTGATCATCAGAGCAGAAACACTGATAATCTTTCTACTCAATGCATCGGCCACGATATTCGCCTCACCAGGGTGATACAAAAGTTGAAAATTGTAGTCGTTCAAAAATTCTAACCATCTTCGCTGCCTCATATTCAGCTCCTTCTGGTCGTACAAGTACTTCAAACTCTTGTGATCACTGAAGATATTGAACGTTGCTCCATAGAGAAAATGTCTCTATATCTTCAAAGCAAAAACCACCGCAGCCAATTCCAAATCATGCGTAGGATAATTCTTCTCATGAACCTTCAATTGTCGAGAAGCATATGCTACCACATTCCGATCTTGCATCAACACGCATCCTAATCCTTGGTAAGAAGCGTCACAATACACATCGAAAGATTTCGTCGAACTGGTAGGATCAACACCGGTGCGGTTGTTAACCTCTTCTTCAACTCTTGAAAACTAGCTTCACGTTCTTCCGTCCATTCGAAAGCTTGACTTTTCCTCGTCAGTTGTGTAAGTGGTCCAGCAATCTTGGAAAAACCTTCGATAAATCTCCGATAATAACCAGCAAGTCCAACAAAACTTCGAACTTCCGTTACCGTCTTAGGTCTTTCCCATTGTAAAACAGTCTCCACTTTCGATGGGTCCACCGCAATACCTTCTTTAGAAATTACATGACCAAGAAATTGGACTTCTTCCAACCAGAATTCACACTTAGCCAATTTCGCATACAACTGCTTCTCCTCAAAATCGAAGAACAACTTTCGGATGTTCAGCATGCTCTTCCTTCGATCGAGAATAGATCAGAATGTCATCGATAAAGACAACGACAAATCTGTCTAGATATGGACGAAATATCCTGTTCATATAATCCATAAATATGGTAGGAGCATTTGTCACCCCGAATGGCATTACCTGATACTTATAATGTCCATAACGAGTTCGAAAAGCAGTCTTCGACACATCTTCCCCTCTTACACGAATCTGGTGATAACCCGATCGCAAATCTATCTTGGAAAATATCACAGCTCCTCTCAATTGATCCATCAAATCATCGATTCTTGGAAGCGGATATTTATTCTTGATAGTCACCTTGTTCAACTGCCGATAATCCACACAAAGTCGCGAAGTTCCATCCTTCTTCTTGACCAAAAGCACTGGCGCACCCCATGGGGAAACGCTAGGTCGTACAAATTCTTTCTCCAACAGTTCCACCAATTGCTTTTTTAGCTCCCCCAACTCTACTGGCGACATACGGTACGGTGCAATTGAGATAGGACCTGTTCCCGGTACTAAATCAATTGAGAACTTGATCTCCCGCTCAGGCGGTAAACCAGGTACATATTCAGGAAAAACATCCGGAAAATCGTTGACAACAGGAATAGTATTCACATCCTTCTCATTCTTAACTTCTAGAGAAGACAATACCAGATATCCCTGCGCTCCATCTCTCAACAAAGACTTGACCTTAACAGC
The DNA here is from genome assembly GCA_029884605.1 of Ormosia emarginata. Lineage (NCBI taxonomy): Eukaryota > Viridiplantae > Streptophyta > Magnoliopsida > Fabales > Fabaceae > Ormosia > Ormosia emarginata. Next base: position 11,742,305 of record JAQQTP010000074.1, read on the forward strand.
CGTTAAGAATCCAGACTCTTCTTCCTTAGGAAAAACTATAGTTTTCTTTGCACAATCTATAAGGATATAGTTAGAACATAACCAGTCCATCCCTAAGATTACATCTATCTCAATAAGAGGCAAACAAATCAAATTGACCAAAAACAAACGGCCCTTCACAACAATAGGACAATCCAAACAGATCTTAGAAGTAACTACAGGTTTAGCAGTTGGCGTAGATACACTTAACTTAACATTCAGAGAAGACACGAGCAACTTCAGTCTTTCCACACAATCATAGGCAATAAACGAGTGTGTAGCACCCGAGTCATACAATACGGTCATAAGGTTACCTCCAATGTCACCTTCTCCTTGAATAAGGTCATCAGATTGAGAAACTTCAGATCCCATCATTGTATACACTCGCCCTCCAGATCTCGGTTGAGTATTTCCAGGTTTTTGCTGATTAGCTTTAACATGACGAACAACAGGTTTCTTCTCTGGTCGAGTACAATCCTTCGACATATGTCCAGGCTGTCCACAATTAAAACAGACAGTTCCCTTGATTGTACAATGGAGATAGATGGCCCTTCTTACCGCACTTAAAACACGTCGGCGTAAACACCACTCTCTCGTCCTGCTCCACCACTAGGTACACTCCCTCCAACTGGCGGTCGCTGAGTCTGACTTCCTTGTGGTCTAGCATACGGCTTACGCAGAAACCGATTTGTATTGCTACCTCCACCTCTTTGAAACCTTGTCGGCCCAAAGTTCTGATTCCTCTGATCTCGCGACGGTTCAAGCTCCTCAAGTCGCGCACATGCGTCTACCAAAGCATGAAATTGATTCATCCTCAGAGATATCACTCCTCGCTTCAATTCTACTCTCAATCCAGACTCAAACTTCCGACATTTCCATACCTCATCTTGTCGATTTTGAGCATAGTCTGAAAATTGAGACAAACTTTCAAATTTGGTGGCGTATTTATTCACTGTCATATTTCCCTGTCGCAATCCAAGAAATTCCATCTCCTTGGCATGCCTAGCACTTGCAGGAAAATACTTATCCAGAAAAGTATTAGAAAACACTTCCCAGGTGATCTCGGTCCCTCACTTGCAACACTCGGCGGGTTCCTCTCCACCAATGTTCTGCATCTCCTCTCAGCATAAAGACAGCATAAGTTACTTTCTTTTCATCTGTGCATCTCATCCCCTCAAAGATTCTCTCTAAATCTTGCATCCACTGACTCGCTTTCTCCGGATCCACCTCGCCTCTAAATTGTGGCGGATTATGGCGCCTAAATTCAGATAAATTTAGGGCATCACCGTAGTATCTTCTTTGTTGAGCCGCTCTCAAATTTTCTTTGAGTAATCACTTGACCATCTGCCGCATAGCTTCAGCAGCAACCAACATCGGGTCCTCAACACGATTCACGTTAGCACGTCCTCTACCTCTACCAGCCATCTTCTTTCTTCAAACATAACAAAACAAAGTTAGATACATCCTTTTAGATATTTCCGAAAGGATATAAATCACAAAGATCACAGAGAATCACACAGCACAAACAAAAACAGACCCAACCACAACCCCAAAAGACTCTAACTTGGGCTCGATACCAACTAATGTAACACCCCTTTGGAGGATGTCACACATAAAAGAAAATAAAAGAAATAGAAATAAAATCTACCCAAGTTGTGAAACATTTGTTAAATATTATTCCAGGTTGTAAAATAATTTCGATAGACGTAAATATGATATAAAAAGATAATGCGGAAAATACGAAATAAAAAAAAACATCATCATTAATAATATACATATGATTAAGTTATAAGCTGTACAAATAATTTACAACTAAGACTACAAATATTTAAACAAAAACAGTAAAGAAAGCAATAAAAGAGTTAATATATACAGACATACGCTGACGCGCCCAAAAAAAACATCATGATTATCTAATCCTCTGATGGATCACTCTCAGCATGAAAATGATCATCAGGAGATAGATATCCTGGATGTCTCGACACACGGCGATAACGGGATCACGCAGTCGATACGATGCTTATCTCACTAGGCTCAGGGTTTTCAGCACCCCAATAACGCCTAATGGATAAGGGTAACTCTAAGTGCAGAAAAAGTGTCGTAGTCATGACAGGCTCTTCATCAAAACGATGACGTAGGATCACGGTCACACGTCCTGCATACGTCACAGAATCACGATCTCCTCGTAGATGCCAAGCCAGAGCACCTCCATGAAATACTAGCTCTATGAATCCCAAAAATCCTGGCGTCGCCATCCCACACAATCAATCCATAGGATATGGATGATCGGATGGTTCTTGATCGTAAACCGGTTGTCACTGCCCGCCGATCTTCCTCCTCCTCGGGTACACGATCTCAATAGGTGATCCTCTTCCTCGAAGTCTTTACCGCGTAAAATAAATAAACAGAAAATACATATAACAAAGAGGTAAGACAACATAAAACCATCACAACATGGCCAATAAGAAGACGACAAACAACATATATACAGTTCATGCAATACATAAAGCTTTAACAATTATAATAACAAATTGAAGTAAAATTTAGATATCATAACAATATATATCATAACAGATAAAACCTCACAGATAAAATAAGAAAGATAAGAATAAAATGAGATAAGATATAATAACCAAATATAGTAACAGTAACAGATAAAATAAACAAATAAGATACAGATAAACCATAAATAGATAAGATGTAAACAAATAGAGATAAATAATATGACAAAATCCTACTCCATGGAGCTAAAGAAAACACAAGTATCAGAGAGAGGAATGACTCGCAAAATCTAATAGTACCACGGCTGCCCCACCAACTATTGCGCTGTCACACGTTGCGTCTATAGCCCCACGACACAGGAATCCATCAATCCAGGCGTGGTGTAGTTCACGGTCTCACGTTGTGGCACTACAGGCAAATGTACTACTAGACTTCACAAATCTTGATTAAATATAGTGTATGTCGAGTACCATAGTGTGCTATCGGTTTACCACGGCCCAGCGGAGCTACCAACTGTCCACATGTGGGATCCCGTACACTAAAGTCTCCAAGTTCATTAGAACAATGAACCACACTACGTTTATCGCATCGACAACACGATGTGATTCGTCTCGTCAACCAACCCACCAAATACATGGCACACATAACAGATAGATGGAAAGCCTGTACGGGTTCACATTTTCCCGACAACAGATATAGTCTCAAAAGCACATGCGGGTTCACATTTTCCCGACAAAGATATAAATTTTCAAAAGCTCATGTACGGGTTCACATTTTCCCGACAAGAAATAGATTTTCAAAAAGCACATGACGGGTTCACATTTTCCCGACAGCATATAGATTTTCAAAATAATCTGTACGGGTTCACATTTTCCCGACAGTATAAAGATAGTAACGGTCAATCGCGTAGAAATTTTATCGCGTTTTCATAATTTCGTCGTTTTTACAAACGTTTAAAAATCGCGTAAAGATATTTTTTTATTTTTAAAATCGCGTAGCATTTTTAATACGTTTTCTCAATCGCGTAGGATTTTTAAATCATTTTCTTATTCGAATGCCCTTAAAATTACTGTTTAAACAAACAGAAATAGTACTTAGTACATTTAAACTACGTAGAGTAATTTTTCATACCGCATACTGTCTTTAGAATATTTTTACTATCTTATTGGTTCATTTTTACTAAAAATTGACAGTATTTTGTTTAGAATATCATAATAATGGTTTCCTAAATTATCCATAAAATTTCCATTTACCTAATTTTTAACCATATCATTTAATTCTTTTTGAAATCTCTAACATGCTTCAAAACCTTAAGTGAGCTATATGTTAGAAAATTTCTCAAAATTTTTGTATTTTACTTCCTAATGATAAAATTACTAGTTTTAATCCTTTAAGCTTAATTCTACTCAATTTGTTTCTTCAAAAATCATTATAGAAAATTTCTTCTTAACTTGTATTGTCTCTTTTTGATTGAAAAAGTTTTGAAACTAAGTTTAGAAACCATGATAACCTATATTGGCATGTTGGCCAAATTTCGTAAAACTTCTTTATTTGATTTCTAAATCATGTCAAAGGTATTATCTTATCTAAGTTCATTAAATCATGTTATAAAATAATGATTTTGAAGCAAATAAATCCTTTAGGCATGTTGGCCCAAAATTTACTAAATCTTTACCTTTTGATTTCTAAATTCCTTTTCTTTGATCAAATCAATTTGAAACCTTCTTATTTCTCCTAATTAATTAAGTTACACTTTAGGAAAAATTAAGAGAACATTTTGGTCCTCACACTTTGTCATTGCATAGTGAACTAGGGAATGTGTTCTTTGGAACACTCATGCAAATTTATACATGTTATTCACATCTTATACCTTATCATACAATTCTAACACATACATTTATATTTCTAACACATGCAAAATATTTCTAACACATAAAACCTAAATTAAAGCTTATAGACATACAATCAAAAGCTAATGACATGCAAAATTATTACAATCACCAAACAAGAAAGCTACTAACATACAACACCTAAGCTACTAGCAACCACAAAAATTAACAAATACACATCAATAAACACACCACAACCGAATCCTTATGGATTCTACAAACAATTCATCTTCTTACCACCATCAAGGGATGATAAGAATTGTCTTCCTCTTACCTTAAATGAAGACAAATGATTAGCTTTCACACCTCCTATGGTTCGGTTTTCACTCCACCAAATACCTAAAAATCTCAAATAAAATCTACATGTTATTAACCATGAAAAAGAAGCTAAACCATGGAGAAATCATGGCTTAGAACTTTGAAAAAGAAGAGAGAAAAGAAAAATATGATATTTCACCTTCTAGGTCAAATTTACAAGGTTGATTTCCAAGCCCTAAATGGAAGATTTTGAAGAAACTTCCAACTAGAAAGGTTCTTAGAATAGTGTTTAGGTTAAGGAAACTTGGTTAGAAAAATTTTTGGATGGTTGGATGGTTAGGAATGGCTCTTGGCCGAAAATGGTGAAGAAGATGAACAAGAATGGTGGCTAGGGTTTTGATGAGAGAGAAGAGAGAAAAGTGATGAAGGAGAAAGGTGATTTTGGTCTTCAAAGGCCTCTTGGCCGTAGACATCAAGTGAGGTGCAAGGTGGGCACCTTGCTTGGCTTCATCCAAGCCATTGGATGAATCAAAGGTCAAGATCAAGCCTTGGTGAGCAAGCTTGATTCCCATTGGTTGGCTCTTGGTGACTCACATGCTTTGAGTCACACACTCATTAAATTCTCTCACGAGTCACTAGTGAGTCACTGCTGGAAAGTTCTACCGCTACGGTGATTAATTAAGCTACCGATCTAACCGTTTCTACTATTTGTGGGTCCCGCAAAATATTTTCGAGTCCACTTGTCACTAAATTATCTTGACTAATAAAATAATATTATAATAATATAAAATTATTTTATTTGATGATTAAATCCTAAAAATTAAAAGATTATTTTTAGTCTCATTCGAGAATCGGGTTAAGTAAGATCCCCCAATTCTAAATAATAAAATAAGATTTTCCCGACCCGGAAAAATATTATTTTCCCGCCTCGAGCAAATCACACAAAAAGTCCATATAAAATCACAGATGTATTTTCGGGCATTAAATCAAGAAGAAAACAATTAAAAACAAGCAAAAGCAATAAAACAAGACGTTCGGGACGTAACGGTCATTTTCTCATTTTTTCCCACAACGTAGGTAATTGTCCAAAACGTTCAAATAAAATATCCAGCAGTATTATATAGCTGTATATCTTTCAGAAAAATTAATACAGTAGCTCAGAAAATTTTTTATTTTACCGTCTCGAAGCAAACTACGTAAAACGATCAAATAAAATTTGAGCCTGTATTATCGTAATTGTTTTCATACAAAAATCGAGAACAGAAAAATAGGGACATAGCGGTCATTCATACAAAAGCATGAAAAACAGAAAACAGTACATTCAGAATATTTTCTAAAAATTGGGGCGTTACAATTGTGATCATTGATCTATTCTTTTTCAAGCTTTGTATATTAAAATTTTGAGTTGGGTTTTCTAGGATTTTTGGAGGTAGAGGCCGAAACCTCCAAGAGCAACAAATGAGCTTGTTTTCTTGTTCTTCCATAGGTAAGAGGGAGAATCATCCACATCAACCACTCATGGTGGTGAGGGACGATTTTGGGGTTGAGAATGAGGGGTTCTATGTGTGGATTTCCCCATTTGATTTGCTTGAGTTTGATGATTTGTGATTATATGTTGTATAGTATTATTGCTTAATGTTGTGTTATTATGTGTTCTTGATGATTTATAATATTTTGTATGCTTGAAATAAATTGTGGAAGACAAGGAATCTTTGCCTATGTTGAAGAGGAGCTCATGACCTTGTGGCCTTAAATGATGAACCAAGAACCTAAAATTTGTGCTAAAATGGAACTTAAGCCATTAATTGATGAGTTGATAGAAATTTGGATCTAGAGACCTTTGTTGAGGGTCTCGGTCAAGAGGAGAGGAAAAATGGAAATCTATGACTAAAAATGTGGTGAATTAGAATTTAGAAGTTTAAATTTAACATGGATTGGTTGAGGAATTAAAATGATGAAATAAGAAGATGAATATCAGGTCCAATGATTTTAGGGTTGATGACAACTTAGGGTAATTAAGATAAAGTTTTGCATTAAAATGGAGTTTTGAATAATTAATTGACTAGACATTTGATTAGGAACTCATAAAATGGAAAGAGAAAAGAAACGAAATCTTACCCTCAATACAAAAGTGAATCTCGACCAATTAAGGAAAATGAGTGAAAGTGAGGTTTTGAGAATCATTTGTCATTTAATTAAATAAGTTAAATCAAGTGATTAGTAATTGATGAAGTGATGAGGAATTTTGATTCCTAGTTTCCTTAGAGGGCTCACGGCCTATTAGGGAAAGAAGTGGCAAAATGTGGCATTAAGGTGGAAACTTAGTTAATTTGATGATTAAGGGTTGATTTGGGATTCATAAAATGGCAAGAACAAAGAATGAGATTTTGTTTCACAACTTAAAATAATTTTGATTAAAGGAAGAACTTGAGTGTAAGTTAGTTGTTGGATAACTCGAATTTGACTTCCTAAGTGAACTAGGTTTAGAATTAAATGAAAAACTCATTTAATTTGAGTAATAAAGATTAGGAGAAGAATGCAAGAGAATTCCTCTAGAGAGAGACTTAATGGGAAAAATGTAGAAGCTAAAGCTTAACTTCATAATGAATCTTAAAAGTATGTTTTTATGATTGAGAAAAAGATAATGCATTGTTATGGTCCATAAGTGAGATCAAGAATCTATTGATGATTAAATTTCCAAGTTGTGGTGTGATTATGGAAAAGTATATAATTTTTGAATATACACGGATATGCATTGACTCATCATACATTGTGATAGTCCGGTGGACTTTGTTGTAAGGCTGTATGAGCCAAGGAGATGAATTACACCTCAGTGCGGGTACGATGGGCCTAGTGTAGGTCGTTTTGTGACCTTGGGGGCGTCAGGGTGCGAGTTTTCCACAATGGCCAGTTGGTAACTCTACTGCGTCGTGGATTAGACCGATGCCACACACCGATGATCCAAACCGAGACATTCACCCCAATCACGATCCGGTGTAGACTATCTCGTATTAAGCCTAATGTACATATTGAGAAAATTATGATTTTTAGCACTTGGGCTAAGACTGCCGAGATAAAGACATGTTCTTCTGGATCATTCTTTCCGATAAATTATGATTAACTCCATGGAGTAGGAAATGAGTACATTGTGTACATGCATGGTCGGTCAGTATACCATGATGACATTTATATATGTTCATTTACCTGATATTTGATGAAATCATTATCTGTTGAATTATCTTTTGAATAATGTATCAAGTTGATATTTAATAGATAATATTATTTTACCTGCTGATATCTCTAATTGCTACTTATTGTATCTGGATGGTATTACTCTTCGTACTATCTCCATGCTGCCATGATGGTATTGATATAGGAGTTCTCACCTCTTTCTTGTGTCATTCTGTTTTATATTTATATTTGATAAAAGATCGTGAGGAAGAAGAAGAGGGACCACACTCTTACTGTTTGGGCTGATTTATTGTTGTCGATATGGCATCTAGACGAAATTTCTTTAGTTACGTATGGGTGTAACTTCTTGGGGGCATTGATGCCTGGCATGTCGACTGGGACACTGAGCGTTATATATATAGGAGTTGCAGCTTTGTCTGCTAGTAGTACCTATCCCATGGTTACTACTTTCCCCTTTAGTGTTTTTGTATATGTTATCTTTTATTTGAATATGTAAGTATTATGTTTCATGTTACCGGTGCTCTGTGTCAAGCATGAATATATTTATATATGGAATATGTTTTTCCTTCAATGGTTGTATTTTAAAAGTTCGGTACTAAATATACTTCATTCGGGGCTCATATTTTCTATTTATGTATAATGGAAATTTTTGGAAATATTGTTGTTGGTATTGTGACACGCTTGGATTTAGTGATTGTGGTGTAATGACAATTACATTACGATTATTAGATTTGGGGGTGTTACAATTCAAGCTTATGAGTCATTGCATGAATCACAAAATGGTGAAGGTCCTAGAACCCCTCTTGTCCGTGGAGCACTAAGCAAAAAGGCAAACCAAGTTTTGTTCACAAAGTCTCTTAGTTTAACTAGTTTGTTTCTTATTGGTTCAAGACAAGTCTAACCATTAATATTGTCTAGTTTTCATTGATTACTCTTAAGTAACTAGCTCTCTAATTGGCTCACCAAAGTGAGTCATCAAAAATGCTCTATAAAAATGACCAAGACTTTTCTAGAAACTATTATCCAATGGATAGAAGTTACTGAAGCTATTACTCAATGGACAGAAGCAATTGCTCACAAACCAGTAGTTTTTGTCCAATGAATAATAAAACGTAAAAAAAAATTATTTGACAGATAAATTCTAAAAATTATAAAATTGAGAACTGTGTCTCTCGGTTTCAGGTTTAGTAAGCTCCCATGGCCCCGAATAAATCGTCAAAAATTTTTCCCGGCCAGAAAAATTTTATTTTCCCAGTACCAAGTAAAACACACAAAAAGTCCAAAAACAATCACAAAACAACCAAAATAAATTAAGTAAGACACAAAAATCACAAAATTGTAAAATCTCATATTACTGAGAAACATGAAATTTTGGGGTGTTACAACTCTTTTCTTCTAAAAAAAAATTTCGTCCTCGAAATTTATTGTACCTTAGAATAGTTGTGGATATTGCTCCTTCATTTTATCTTCCAACTCCCATGTAGCATCTCCCGTCACCTCATTCTAGATCACTTTCACCAACGCAATCTCTTTCCCTCTGTGTTGTTTCACTCTTCTGTCCTCAATCTTAACAGGAAGTGTCTCATAAGTCAAATTTTCTTTTAATTGTACCATATCGAGTTGGATGACATGAGTTGGATCAGGAATATACTTTCACAATTGCGACATATGAAAGACATTATGAAGGTTGGAAAGAAAGGGTGGTAAAACTATTTGGTAGGCTACTGGACCTATTCGACGAAGAATTTAATAGGGTCCAATGAATTTAGGAGTGAGTTTTTTGGATTGAATAGCCCTTCCAACTCTAATCGTGGGTGTAACTCACAAAAACACACGCTCACCTTCCTCAAATTCAAGAGATCTCCTTCTCTTATTTGCATAGCTTTTCTGTCAACTTTGAGTTGTCCGCATTTTCTCCTGAATCATCTTAATCTTTTTCCATCATTTGTTGTACAAACTCAGGTCCTATTGTCACTCTTTCTCCATCTTGGAACCAACATAAATGGGTTCTGCATCGTCGCCCATACAACGCCTTATAGGATGTCATCCCTATGCTTGAATGAAAACTATTGTTGTAGGTGAATTCTATCAGAGGCAAGAATTCATCCCAACTCCCTGTTTGTTCTAACACACAAGCCCTTAATAAATCCTCCAGTGACTGAAAAGTCCTCTCTATCTGACCATCGGTTTGTGGATGATAAGCAGAACTTAGATGAAGTTTTGTCCCCATAGCTTCTTGTAAACTCTGCCAAAACCGCAATGTAAACCTTGGGTCTCCATCGGAAATGATACTAGAGGGTACACCGTGAAGTCTAACAATGTCACTGATGTATACCTGAGTCAATCTCTCTATCGAATACTTTATGTTAATTGGCAAGAAGTGCGTAAACATCATAAGCCGATCAACAATGACCTATATAGAATCATAACATTTCCTAGTCTTTGCCAATCCGACGACAAAATCCATGGCAATGCTATCCCATTTCTATTCTGGAATAGTTAGAGGTTGTAACATTCCTGCTGGTCTCTAATGCTCTACCTTAGCTTTTTGACAAAACTAAGCATGATGACAAATGCTTGGCAATATCTCTCTTCATCCCCTGCCACCAAAACAACCGTTTCAGATCCTGATACATCTTGGTCATTCCTAGATGCATACTCAACCTGCTGGTGTGGGCTTCATCAAAAATCAACTTCCTAAGCTCTGGGTCATTGGGTATACAGATCCTACCCTTGAATTTTAGAACTCCATCAGATCCTTCCTCGACTGTTGACATAATGCCTCGCTTCATTAGCTCCATCTCATTTTGAAAAAAATGGTCACTTTCCTTCTTCTATCAGATTTCTTCCAGCAGATCATTTAAAATAGTAACCATATTCAAATGAATTCTTCCTAGCACCAATTCTACGGACAACCACATATCCCTAAACTATTCTATCAACTCGCCTTCTTTGATCCTCATAGCAAAGACACTAAGCATCTTCTTACTCAAAGCATCTACTACAGCATTCATCTTTCCTGGATGATATTGAAGTTGAAAATTGTAATCCTTCAAAAATTCCAATCACCACCTTTGCCTCATGTTCAATTCCTTTTGATCAAACAAATATTTCAGACTTTTATGATAACTGAAGATATTGAACGTGGCTCCATAAAGAAAATGCCTCTAAATCTTCAATGCGAACACAACTACAGCTAATTCCAAATCATGTGTTGGGTAATTCTTCTCATGCACTTTCAGTTGTCTCGAATCATACGTTACAACCTTCCTATTCTGCATTAGCACACATCGTAAACCTTGATAGGAAGCATCACAGTACACCTCAAATGGTTCATTGAGATCTAGCAAAATCAACACTGGCGTAGTAGTCAATCATCTTTTCAACTCTTAGAAACTCTCTTCGTATGCATCAGTCTAGATAAAAGCTTGATTCTTTCGGGTGAGTTGTGTTAGAGGTCTCGCTATCTTGGAAAAACCTTCGATAAATCTTTGATAATACCCAGCTAATCCAACAAAACTTCGAATCTCCATCACAGTCTTTGGCCTTTCCCACTAAAGAACTGTTTTCATTTTTTATGAATCCACCACAATTCCTTCATTGGAAATCACGTGACCCAACAACTGTACTTCCTCCAACCAGAATTCACACTTTGATAGCTTTGCATACAACTTCTTTTCTTTCAAAATCCGGAGAACTATACCAAGATGTTCAGCATGTTCCTCCTGATTTCGAGAATAGATCAAAATGTTGTCAATAAAAACGACGACAAATTTGTCTAGATAAGGACAAAAGATCATATTCATGTAATCCATGAATATCGCAGGAGCATTCATCACTCCGAACAGCATCACTTGATACTTATAATGCCTATAACAAGTTTGAAAAGTCATTTTAGGTATATCCTCTACCTTAATGCAAATTTGATGATAACCAGATTGTAGATCAATCTTGGAGAAAATAATTGCTCTTTTCAGTTAGTCCATCAAATCATCTATCCTTGGAAGTGGATACTTATTCTTTATTGTGACATTGTTTAACTGACAGTAGTCCACACAAAGACAAGAAGTTCCATCCTTCTTCTTGACTAGTAGCACTGGAGCTCCCCATGATGAAAGACTAGGTCTCACAAACTATTTTCCCAACAGTTCCACTAATTGCTTCTTGAGCTCCGCTAATTCTGATAGTGACATCTGGTATGGTGCCATCGAGATAGGACCTGATCCTGGTACAAGATCGATAGAAAATTCTATCTCTCTTTTCAGTAGTAATCCGGGTACGTCATCAGGAAAAAACTCAGGAAACTCATTAACAACAAAAAAAGTGTGTACGCCTTTCTCACTCTTGACCTCCAAAGAAGACAGCAACATGTATCCTTGAGCTCCTTCTCTCAGACAAGTTTGGAATTGGTTGGTCGTTAAAAATCCAAAAATCTCATTCTCAGGAAATACTAAGGTCTTATTGGAACAATCTAATATGATATGGTTTGAAGATAACCAATCCATTCCTAAGATTATATCGATTTCAGTAAAAGGCAAACAAATTAGATCAACAGAAAAATTTCTACCTTCAATGATAATAGGACAGTTCAGACAAACTTTAGAAGTAACCACATGCTTAGTAGTAGAGGTAGAAACAATTAGATGAAAACATAGAGAAGACACACATAATCCTAAGCAATCCATACAGTCATAGGCAATAAATGAATGGGTTCCCCCGAATCATACAGTATAGTTAAAAGATTACTTAATATGACACCTTCTCCCTTAATAAGATCTTCGGATTGGGATGCTTCCGCTCCACTCATTGTATATACTCACCCTCCTACTTGCAGTTTTGCAGCACGTACATTACTCACATAAGGCTCCATCTTTGGCTAATTACAGTCTTTAGAAATGTGACCCAGCTTTCCACATCTAAAACAAATAATTCCCTTGATTGTGCAATCTCTCATCATGTGACCTCCTTTCCCACATTTGAAACATTTTGGCGCAGACGCCACGGTTTGACCAGCTCTGTTTCCACTAGAACCTCCTCCAAATGATTGTCATTGAGTTTGGCTCCCCAGTGGACTCGAATATGGTTTTTGTTGAAACCGATTATTGTTGTTATTTCCCCCTCTTTAGAACCAGGATGGTCCAAAGTTGTGATTCCTCGTATCTCTGGATTGATCCAGATCTTCAACCCGATGACATATATCTAATATTGTTGGGAACTGATTCATCCTCATCGGTAGCACTGCTCGCTTCAAGTCAAGTCTTAAACTTTCTTCAAATTTTTGGCATTTTCATTCTTCGTCAGGCTAGATTGGAAAATACTGTGAGAATTTTGATAGGCTCTCAAACCTCATAGCATACTCACCAACAGTCATCCCTCCTTGTCGTAGACTGAGAAACTCCATTTCCGTTGCATGTCTTGCACTAGCCGAAAAGTACTTCTCCAAGAAAGACTTTTCATGTAATTTCTCTTCCTTCAGCTTGCAATAATCGATGAGTTCCTCTCCATCAATCTTCACCATCTCCTATGAGCATAAAGGTAGCATAAGTTACCCTTCGCTTGTCAGCGCATCCCATTGCTTCGAATATTTTCTCCAGTTCTTTGATCCAAAGACTTACCTTCTCTGGATCAAACTTGCCCCTAAACTGTGGCAGATTGTTACGATGGAATTCTGATAAATTTTGAGCATCTGCAGTCGCTTCTTCTTGTTGTGTCGCTCTTTGATTCTATTGCACAATAACATCTGACATTCGCTGCATTACTTCAGTAGCTGCAGTCATCGCATCATTATCGTGTCCTATGTTCGCATGTGTACCTCTACTACGAGACATTTCTTTCTTCAAAACTAACCAAACAAAACACAATAAAGTCAGATGTAACTTTTGAAAACCAAACACAGAGAATCACAAAACACAAGCAAAATAGACAAAATCACAAAAACCCAAAAGACTCTAACCAGGGCTCTGATACCAATTAATGTAACACCCACCGTAGGGTATCACATTTAAGACTAAAACTTATATAACTTACCCGAGTTGCAAAAGAATTAATCTTGTAATGATACTGATTGTAAAATTCCATTTTGCGAATAATATAAAATTAGATAAATAAATAAAACCATACGATGCATAACTAAATAATACTCACTCATAATATAGATAAACTTAAAACTCGGTTCACAAATAATTTGCATACATTAGATTGTACTTCAAAAAGTAAATATGTACAACTGTTACTTCAAAACATTAAACTAACCAAAGTTAAAACTTCTAGTGAGAAAGTTCCTCAGAAGGATCTTCCTCAGTCTCCTCCGAAGACAAATACCCTGGGTTCTGCGCAGACATAGGAACAAGTGTATGCACAGACGACACCATAGAGTTATCTCTAGGTGTGTAAGAAGCAATACCCCACAAATCCCTCATGGGCATCGAAAACTCTAAATGTAAAGAGATAGTAGTAGACAAAATAGGATTCTCATTACGGGACCTACTAAAGGTTAGGGTCATCTCCCCAAGATAAACAACATGATCCCTTTCCAAGTCTATAGTCCAAGCATCGGTACCCTCTTGGAATTGTACGCGCATAAACCCGATGATGCCTCGTCGATATGCTATAACATATAACGGATAAACTATCCCAAACAAAATTCGGGCAATCCTGACTCGTCTTCTTCACTATTTTTATTTAATATAAACATATAACATAATAGACATAACATGAAGAGGTGATATCCCCTACATCGATACTAGTATAGCTGTGAACACCCAATTTTCTCCGGGTCATTAAAAAATTTTAAGGCGAAATTTAAAAAAAAAGAGAGAATATAAAAATTAGTTATGTCAATAGGTGTTCTTTGCTTGTTTAGCCCATTTCCTTTTTATTTTATTGTTTAGCCCAAAAAAAATATTTTTTTTAGCCCACTTTGTTATTACTACAAAAATTAACAAAAAAAAAATGAAGAGGTTGTCGTTACACTTCTCTTGTATTCTCCTTTTACTTTGTTCTATTTTGAGTATGAATTCAATTTGTCTTTCCTCGATCTTCTTTTTTTTTGCCTTTTCCCACCAGGCACCATGCATTATGCATTACATCTACAGCACACATAGAGGGGACAAAGTTATTTGCTCCCCACTCACTCCACTCACGTTTGGACATGCACTGCACACACCCATTCACTCAACTCACGTAGCTTTATCTCAGAAAAAAAAGGCACCCACACCCACCTCACCATCACTATTCAAAGTCAATCACACACATATTCACATTATTCTCACGTATAAGTTACATGGGGCACACTACAAAAGCTGGATTTTTCTCTTCACTCACATTGAGGATTTTTCATCTCCACCATCTTCCAAACCACTTCACCATCCATAACCACCCTTCATCTTCACCTTCAACCTCCCCATTCATCAACTTTCAAACCCTCTTTCACTCACCTCCACCTTCATAACAACCAACCTTCAACCTTCCATAATTTCATCATTTTCATTTCATCTTCCTCACCACCCTTCAAGCAAGCCATCTTCATCCACCGAGTTGACTCACCCTTCAACTATAACCAACCACCTCCAAAGCACCAAGCTACCCTCATCTTCACCACCCCTCACCATAACCAACCACCTTCAAGCAACCCACCTTCAACTCCAACCTCCATAGCCTTCAACCCATCCAACCACCCCTCACCATAACCTCATCACCTCACTTTCACCAACACCAAGCACCCAACCCTCATCTCTACCGTATAACCACTTTCAACCACCCTCACAACCGTGACACTCACCACCCATCACGTCCAAGTCCTCCATCTCCACTCTCCTAACGTCTAAACCATCACCATCACCCTCTATCCTTACCCAACCGTCACCACCCTCAACCTTCACCATGAGAACCACCGCACCCCTAGCGGCTGGCCAAGCGACCACCGACCTCTACCATTTCCACTTTCACCTCTATTCCTTGCTCCAACTGCACCACCACCGTCCATACAGACCCGGATCCCACGACCTCCATCACACCACCCCCACCCCTCTTCCACCACAATAAACATCAAACCATAACAAACCTCCACCAAGCTCCACCCTGCGTACCGCAAACCATGCCCAACACCGGTCACCACCGTCTTCGAACTAGATCTGTGAGCCATCTCAGCAACCGCATCTCCACGCCCATCACCTCAGATCCGTTATTTTTTCCTAGAAAACGCTCCACCCACCCACATTCACGCCAACCACTGCCATTGCAACCCACAGCCACGTCAACCACCGCCGTTGTAACCCACATCCACGCCAGCCAGTGCGCCGTTACACCATTTCACTGGTCCTCACCTTTATGCCCCTTTCTGCTACTATTTGTGTTTGAACGAGTTTTCTAGAACCTGATATGTGTGTCTTCAATCTTATTTTATTTTTTTTAGGACTTTTCTTAGTTAGGGATTAGGTTAGCTATTTGGGTTTGGGATGCCAAGTATTGGGCTAGTGGTCTCACCAGATTGTTGATACCAAAACAAAAAGAAATGTTTGTTGTCTTAGGTTTGGGCTTAATAGGTCTGGTTCAAGTTGGGTTTGTTTTTATATCATAGTGGGCCATTTTTCAATAAATTAGATTTTTCTAGAGTGTCTTGTTATAAACAAAATTAAAGGATGATAAAAATGAAAAAAAAACACAAAAAAATTGAACCATATTGAGAAAAACCAAAATGGGATTTGCTAAGTTGAGACAACTTGTTAATCTTGTGACTCTTGAAATCATCTAAGTTGAGACAAAAATACAAAAATAAAATATTTGAGCCTTGTTGAGAAAGAATAAATTGAGATTAACTGAGTTGTGATAACTTGTTAATTTTACAGCTTTTGAAATCATCTGAGTTGTGACAGCTTGATGATTCATTTTTTTTAAACAAAATAATAAAAATCAAATGAATTCTCAAAATAGAAAATCTTTTCAAAATTAAAAATAACTAACCCGCAATTGTTTTTCTAAAGAACGACGTTGCTTTGAATTCCTCATTGCACCTGAGGATACGTAGGAGCAGGATCTTTATTCTGTCAAGCCAAAATTAAATTTTCATAATTTATTTGTTTGTTTAGTTTATCTTTTAATAAATGGGTAAAATAAATATTTTTAAGAGTTATAAAAATTTGCATAACTGATTTAAGGTAACCGTCTTAGAATGGGTGTATTAGGGGTGCTGTGAGGTTAAGTCTCCACCCTTCCCTGTGCATAATTAGACTCCCGAACCTGAATTTTTGAATGTAGGCCTTCTTTTTTGGTTTTGTAATTTTTTCTGATAAAAATGAAATTAGTGGCGACTCCATTTCTTTTTCTTAACATATTTATTTTTCACTGCTCCGCCATGATCTCGGTCATGACAGTTGGCGACTCCGTTGGGGACACTTGAGAGTCAAGCCTTTGTAAGTTGGTTGTGTAAATTTTGTGACATTTAAATGTTTGTTTTACCTTTTTTTTGTTTTGTTTTTATATTTTGTTTAAAATATTTATTGTTTAATTTAATTGTGTTTTTATTTTGTTATGTAAACCTTATGATAGAGAATTTCCTTTGCAATTTTGTTTTGCACTTGTTTTGTTTTGCGCTTGTTTTGTTTTGCAGGATGTGGGTAGTTCTTAGGATTATAAAGGTTTGTATACTCCCTGCACCCACCACACATATACGTTTATCACACACAATCGAGTAGAGCCTTATACTCGGGGTCTGAGTGAAGCCTAAGTTAGATAGAGGTTGCGTAGTGGTAGCCATTTTGGATGTACATCCTGTTTGGTTATCGCGAAAACCTCATCTAGAGTGTGTCCTTTTCACGATTGTCCTACACCTAGTGGCTTACCCACTGTTTGTGGTCAACATTCTGAAATGGGACTTAGCTCTAGAGTCCTTTAGGATAATAAAACCTCCCAATGAAAGTTCTCACGAATCAGAAAGACCCATAGATCCTTATGATAGAACTCCTCAAATTTAAGGCAACCCCATAGGACACAAAGGGAGCATACTTTTTCGTTATCTTTAAATTTTTCCATGTCATAATCTCTATTGTACATATACATTATAAGTAGTATGGTCCGTTAATGTGATAAGTTACAATCATACCTCTCTAAAAAAAGTTTTTTTGCTTAAAAAATTCTTTACAAAAAAAAGGGGCAAGTCACTATATATTAAAGGACTAGCTATTGCATTCATTCTATATTTTGAAATAAAAATAAAAAAAATCATCATGCATTCTTGTATATGTTCACTTTTTTTAAAAAAAAGGAAAGAAAAAAGAAAAATATTTTTTTTAATTCCATTAATATTAATTTTTTTTGTAAAAAAAAAACTTGCACCGTTGCTCATCCTCAAAAAATGCAGATCGCACAAACCCAAACCTACGAGACTTGGTCGCAAACTAGGCTGCAAAAGATGTCAAACTCAGAGAAATTTGGGTCGAGAGATGGATGAAACGAGGGGAAGAATTGATGCAATGGCAAAAAGACAATCAAGGGTCGAGAATTTACTGAGACAGTTAATTGAGACCCTTAGAACAACAAACGAAACCTCTGCTGGCACTGGAGTAGATGCAAACAAAGGGGATGATTCGATGAACAGAGATCATAAAGGGGAGAATAACAATGCAGAAGCTACTCGTGAGCAGCCAGTGAAGATATTCCTGAAAAACAACTCAGAAAAAGAAAAATTAAGAGATGAATTAATCGGAAAGATGCAAGCACAAATTAAAGCCATTCAAGGCCCAGAGTTGTATGATTTGGTGGGAATTGATGAACTATGCCCGAAGGCTGAAGTCAATATCCCTATAGACTTCAAAATTTCAGATTTCTGAAAGTACGATGGAAGCACCAATCCCAAGTTTCATTTAAAGACTTACATCACTAAAATGGCCATTTGGTCATAAGATCAAAAATTCCTAACCAATTTCTTTCATGAAAGCCTGACCAGGCCAACTTTAGAATGGTATATACAATTTGACTATTCAAAGGTTTCTTGCTGGGATGATTTGACAAATCTATTCTTAGGGCAATATCGATTCAACATCGACGTTACACCTACCCGAGAATAGTTAAGGGTAATGTAAAAGAAGAATGATGAGACTTTCAAGCAATACACTCAAAGATGGAGAATGTTGGCAGCCTAGGTTCAACCACCATTGACTTCATTAGAATTGAACTCGTACTTTATGGGGACCTTAGGAGCACCTTTTATTGGGTTGATGGCAGGGGTTGCATATAGGGATTTTTCTGACCTAATTTCGACTGGAGAAAAGATTGAGAACCTTGCAAGATCAGGTAAGTTACCTGCTGGACATATAGAGAGTAGTTTTCCTAAGATGGTGGAACCAACAAGGGAGGAAGAGCTAGAAGTCAGTGCTTAAAAAACCTTATTCCAAGTCAGTAATGTTCCTTCACTGTGTTTGTATGTCCCAACTCGTCTTGTTTGTACCAATCGCCCTCTAGCAACTCGAAATCTCCGAAAATTGGCTGTTTGAGGCATTAATTAATGTGATTGCATCTTAGACTTTTGTGATGCTGAACTTATGTTAACTTTCGTGAAGCATTAATGTAATGAATTTGCATAAATTTTAACATATCTTATTTCTTTTCATCTTTATCATATTGTCTTTCTTATCATTTATTTCTTTCGTTTATTCAAAGTGTCTTCCTTATATGTGGACCCCAGTATACTCCAATTCTTGGCAAATTCTCAATTTGATAGATGTCAAGTCCACGTGTGTAGATGTCTTTTGCAAAAACAAAAAAATAAAAAACAAAAAACAAAAATATGAATCGAAAAAAAAAATAAAATGGAGCAAAAAAGTAATCACTTGGTATGCATTATCGTTTTGTCTCTAAATTAATTTTTTTGAAAATAAGCAATGAAGATTGATCATCTTTCTCTCTCCTTCATAAAAATTCATCCTTTCATCATCCCTTGTTATCCCTTTTTGAGCTTGAAAGTTTTCTTCAATAAACCCTGGACAAGGATCACCCCTACACTAGGGGATAGCACAAAACAAAGGTTGATTACCATGGCAACTATTTTGAAGCATAATGGGAAAAGAGAAAAGGTGAAAGGGGTAGTAAAAAAAATGATGACAAGCTAAAACAAAGTGATAAAAAGAGAGAAGGGAAAAAAAGAAGAAAGAAAATGAAATGAAATGGGTCATGACAAATGTGAATGACTGAAGTGAAAAGAAAAGGGAAAGAAATAGAGAACAATAAGAGAAAAGTGTGCTTGAAAGTGCAAAAACAGTTGACAAAGTTCAACTTTGAATAAGGATCCTTGGTCTCATTCAACCCTTAAACACTTGTTTGAGCCTTATATCTTTCATTTCATTACCACTAACCTTGGCCACACTACAACCCTTAAAAAGTTCATTCTGATCAATGAATGATTGTTTTTATTTTCATAAGTTTTAATTTTGAGGCAAAAGGTAATGCTCATTCAAGTATCTAGCTCATTGCTTTTTTTTAAAAAAAAAGGGAAAAAGGGAATTTAAAAAGAAAGAAAAAAGAAAAAAAAAGAGATACTTACACTGGGGCAAGTGTCTACCCTATTTGAGTTGGCCCTACATTGGGGCATTTTTTTCTCTATCTCGATTTGACCTTACATTGGGGTAAATTTTTTTTTCTCTTACTCGGTTTGACCTATACTAGGGCAAATCTTTTGGTTACTAGGGCGAGTTTTTGCCCTATTCAATTCAATCCTAGACAGGGGTAAATTTCTCTTTGGTTCAATTTGGCCTTACAGTAGGATAAGTTTCTACCATGTTCGATTTGACTCTAAACTAGGGCAATTTCTCTTTTTCCTGGTTCATTTTGACCTACACTCGAGCAAATCTTTTGGTCACTAGGGCGAGCTTTTGCCCTATTTAATTCAATCCTAGATTTGGGCAAAATTCTCTTTGGTTCAACTTGGCTTGGTGTAGATGCTCAATAGAGAAAATCATTGGCCATAATGTCTAGTAGGCAACTAAAGGTCATTTTCATAAAGGTCGAATCAATCTATACTGGGACAACACCTTTTTGAATCCCATACCATTGTTTGTGTAGTGAAACTTCCAAGTCCAATCTGGAAGTTGTTCACTTCTTTCCTATTGTACTTTTGAATTCATGTCTGTCTATTACGTAATGCTTCAGGTAAGGTGAACATGAGTACAACATTATGATTTGACCATCTAATGGTAACTCCCTGATGAACGATTTAGACTGAAAAGAACTTGTAAGTTCCAATTGAAGGGGAAATGTTATCTCAAGGGATAACCCAGAAACAAGAGGTACCAGAAAAAAAAAGAGAGATAAAAATGAAGATTTTGAAGAAAGTTAGGAAGAAGAGAGGGACTGTGTGCCTGATAATCAAACTTGAAAAGAAAGATACTCAATGTTTGAAGATCCTAAGGAATTTGAAACTAGTTGATAAGCCTTAGTTTGCGAGATTCTATGCCCGAGTTTGATGGATCAAAATTTTTCGAGAAAAGCAATTAGCATCGAGTATGCAAGTGAAAGGTTTTTGACCTGATGTTTTCAATCTATTGACATGATCTTTAGATTTTGAGTTACAGGGATGAACAGTGCAATATATTTTCGTGATCGAAAGACAATGAGCTGCAACAACTTTGAAAGTGACGTCTTTGGCTTTCATGCCAAGCTTCACTATAGAAGAACAAACAAAAAAATAATAATAATGAATAAATTCTAGGTCCATGACCTGATGAAGTGTGAAAAATTTTTCTAAGTCCTTGACTTAATGGCTTTCACAAGATTCCAGGTCCATGGCCTGATGGTGTATCAAAAAAAATTTTCAAGTCCTCGGCTTGATGGCTTTACAAAGCTCCAGGTCCATAGCCTGATGAGATGTAAAAAAAAAAGAAAACAACAACAAAATCCAAGTCCTTGGCTTGGTGGCTTTCACAAAATTTCAAGTTTATAACCAGATGGTGTGTCAAAAAAAATTTTCAAGTCCTCGGCTTGATGGTTTTACAAAGCTCCAGGTCCATATCCTGACGAGATGTAAAAAAAAAACAACAACAAAATCCAAGTCCTTGGCTTGGTGGATTTCACAAAATTTCAAGTTCATGACCTAATGATGTGTCAAAAAAAAATCTCAAGTCCTTGATTTGATGACATGTTTTTACAAAATTTAGGTTCATGGCCTAATGTTCTTTACTAAAGAAAAAGAAGAAAAAAAAAAGAAAAAAAAGAAGAAAAAAAAAATCTTTTTGGGCAAAGATGCCCATTGCCTTTTAAAATTCATGTCATTTTAAATTTCAGGCTAAGCCTGCTATTTTTTAAATTCCAAGCCAAGCCCACTATATTTTAAATTTCGGGACTCTAGATATCCAATGTCTTTTAAATTTCGGGCTAATCCCGCTGTCTTTTTAATTTCGGGACACTAGATACTCAATGTCTTTTAAATTTCGGGCCAAGCCTATTGTTTTTCAAATTTTTGGACACCAGATACCCAATATCTTTTAAATTCCGGGCCAAGCCCACTATCTTTTAAATTTCAAGACACCAGATGCCTAATGTCTTTTAAATTACGGGCCAAGCTCATTGCCTTTTAAATTTTGGGACACCAGATACCCAATGTTTTTTAAATTCCAGGCCAAGCTCATTGCCTTTTAAATTTCGGGACACTAGATACCCAATGTCATTTTAAATTTTTGGCCAAGCCCACTGTCTTTTAAATTTTGAGACATCAGATACCCAATGTCTTTTAAATTCTAGGCCAAGCCCATTGTCTTTTAAATTTTGGGACACCAGATACCTAAAGTTTTTTAAATTTTGAGCCAAGCCCGTTGTCTTTTAAATTTCGGGACACCAGATACCTAATGCTTTTTAAATTCCGGGCTAATCCTATTGCCTTTTAAAATTTGGGACACCAGATACTCAATGTCTTTTAAATTTCGGGTCAAGCCCATTGTCTTTTAAATTTAGGGATACCAGATACCTAATGCTTTTTAAATTTCGGGCCAAGCCTACTGTCTTTTAAATTCTGGGACACCAGATACCCAATGCTTTTTAAATTCTGGGCCAAGACCACTGTCTTTTAAATTCCGGGACAATAAATACCCAATGCTTTTTAAATTTCGGGCCAAGCCCATTGTCTTTTAAATTTCGGGACACCAGATACCCAATGTTTTTTAAATTCTGGGCCAAGCCCATTATCTTTTAAATTCCGAGCCAAGCCCATTGCCTTTTACACTTCTAGGTAACGAGGTCATCCAATGTTATTTCGAAAAAAAACTTTTCTTTTATTAATAAACATCAAATGAGCTGCAACAACTTATTGACAATATAATGACGTCTCTGGCTTTATGCTGAGCTTCACCTTGGTAAGATTAACGATGCTATGACAGCTCGTAAATTAGCATTTGAGTTCACTGGTTTTCAATCAACATCTTTGCCTTGTCCATTCACATTATCTCATGCATTGTTGGACAAAATTTAAGTTCACATCTTTACTCGTTTCTTATGATGATAATATAAAAACTATGGTTATTCCTAATATCTAGTAAGAAACAAGTAAAGAGGGGCAACTATAAACACTCGATTTAGTCCGGATCATTAAAAAATTTTAAGGTGGAATTAAAAAAAAGATAAAATAAAAATTAGTTATGTCAATAGTGTTCTTTGTTTGTGTGGCCCATTTCCTTTTTTTTTGGTTTAGCCTAAAAAAACTAATTTTTTTAGCCCACTTTGTTATTATTACAAAAATTAACAAAAAAATAATAAAAAAAATGAAGAGGCTGTCGTTGCACTCCTCTTGCATTCTCCTTTTGCTTTGTTCCATTTTGAGTATGAATTCATTTTGTCTTTCCTTGATCTTCTCCTTTTTTGCCTTTTCCCACCAGGCACCATGCATTATGCATTACATCTGCAACACACACAGATGGGACAAAGTTATTTGCTCCCCACTCACTCCACTCACGTTGGGACATGCACTGCACACACCCACTCACTCCACTCACGTAGCTCTCTCTCAGAAAAAAAGGCACCCATACCCACCTCACCGTCACTATTCAAACTCACTCCCACACATTTTTTCATATTATTCTCACGTATAAGCTACATGGGGCACACTACCAAAGTTGGATTTTTCTCTTCACTCACGTTGAGGATTTCTCATCTCCACCATCTTCCAAACCACTTCACCATCCATAACCACCCTTCATCTTCACCTTCAACCTCCCCATTCATCAACTTTCAAACCCTCTTTCACTCACCTCCACCTTCATAACAACCAACCTTCAACCTTCCATAATTTCATTATTTTCATTTCATCTTCCTCACCACCCTTCAAGCAAGCCATCTTCATCCACTAAGTTGACTCACCCTTCAACTATAACCAACCACCTCCAAAGCACCAAGCTACCCTTATCTTCACCACCCTCACCATAACTAACCACCTTCAAGCAACCCACCTTCAACTCCAACCTCCATAGCCTTCAACCCATCCAACCACCCCTCACCATAACCTCATCACCTCACTTTCACCAACACCAAGCACCCAACCTTCATCTCTACCTATATAACCACTTTCAACCACCCTCACAACCGTGACACTCACCACCCATCACGTCCAAGTCCTCCATCTCCACTCTCCCAACGTCTAAACCATCACCATCACCCTCATCCTTACCCAACCATGACCACCCTTAACCTTCACCGTGAGAACCACCGCACCATCCTAGCAAGTGGCCAAGCAACCATTGGCCTCCACCATTTCTACCTTCACCTCTCTTCCTTGCTCCAACTGCACCACCACTGTCCATACAAACCCAGATCCCACGACCTCCATCACACCACCCCTACCTCTCTTCCGTCACAATAAACATCAAACCATAATAAACCTCCACCAAGCTCCACCCTATGCACCACGAACCAGGCTCAGCACCGATCACCACCGTCTTTCGAACCAGATCTGTGAGCCATCTCAGCAACTGCACCTCCACGTCCATCAACTCAGATCCATCATCTTCCGCCTGGAAAACGCGCCAGCCACCACCGTTGCAACCCCCAGCCGCGTCAGCCACCGCTGTTGCAACCCACATTCGCACTAGCCAGTGCGCCGTTCCACCGTTTCACCAGTCCTCACCTTTATGCCCCTTTCTGCTGCTATTTGTGTTTGAATGAGTTTTCCAGAACCTGATATGTGTGTTTTCAATCTTATTTTATTTTTTTTAAGACTTTTCTTAGTTAGGGATTAGGTTAGCTATTTGGGTTTGGGATGCCAAGTATTGGGCTGGTGGTCTCACCAGATCATTGATACCAAAACAAAAAGAAAAGTTTGTTGTCTTTAGAAGTGGCAAAACGAGTTCAACCCGTTGGGTTAACTCACCAACCCGCTATTTTTTGGCGGGTTGGGTTCAATAACTCACTTTTATTTTTCAACCCGCATAACCTGCTGGTTAAGCAGGGCAGGGGCGGGTTGGCCCGTCAGGTTGAGTTTTTTTTTTAAAAGTGTTATAAATGAGTCTTTTTATTTGTGTTTGTGGTTTTTTTATAAATATGATACTAATTTTATTTCAATTTTTGTTTTTTAGTCTCTATAAGTTATAATTTTTCTATTTTTTAAAATTTTTAGGGTTTTTTTTTTTTGTTTTTTATACATTTTGTTTTTATTTTTTAGGTGGGTTGACCTGCCAACCCGCCTACTTTTTTTCATTTTCTTCTTTAGGCGGGTCAACCCACCAACCCATCATAAACCGGAGTGGGTTGGCTCTTCCAACCTATTTTTCAAAATGGAACAACCCGTCCTGCCCCGTATTTTGGCGAGTTGGCCTGCTTTGCCAGCTTTAGTTATCTTAGGTTTGGGCTTAATAGGTCTGGTTCAAGTTGGGTTTATTTTTATATCATAGTGGGTCATTTTTCAATAAATTAGATTTTTCTAGAGTGTCTTGTTATAAAAAAAAAATTAAAAGACGATAAAAATGAAAAACACAAAAAAAAAATTATTGAACCGTATCAAGAAAAAAACAAAATGGGATTAGCTGAATTATGACAACTTGTTAATCTTGTAACTCTTGAAATCATCTAAGTTGAGATAACTTGATGATTCGTTTTAAAAAAAATACAAAAATAAAATATTTGAGCCTTATTGAGAAAGAATAAAATGAGATTAGCGGAGCTGCGACGGCTTGTTAATCTTGCAGCTTTTAAAATCATATGAGTTGTGACAGCTTGATGGTTCATTTTTTTTAAACAAAAAAATAAAAATTAAATGAATTCTCAAAATAGAAAAATCTTTTCAAAATTAAAAATAACCAACCCATAATTGTTTTTCTAAAGAACGACGTGGCTTTCAATTCCTTATTGCACCCAAGGATACGTAGGAGCAGGATCTTTATTCTGTCAAGCCAAAATTATTTTTTCATAATTTTTTTGTTTGTTTAGTTTATCATTTAATAAATGGGTAAAATAAATAATGTTAAGAGTTATAAAAATTTGCATAACTGATTTAAGATAACTGTCTTAGAGCGGATGTATTAGGGGTGTTGTGGGGTTAAGTCTTCACCCTTCCCTGTGCATAATTAGACTCCTGAACCTGAATTTTTGAATGTAGACCTTCTTTTTTGGTTTTCTAATTTTTCCTAATAAAAATAAAATTAGTGGCGACTTCATTTCTTTTTCTTAACATATTTATTTTTTGCCACTCCGCCGCAATCTCGGTCGCGACAACAGCAGTATACGAATAACCGTAAACATGCAGATATAGCATTTACATGTAAAATCATGTTATCATAATAAAGATAAAATAATAGATAAATATAATTGTCACATCAATATGCTGACCCACTATGCATATGTACACAGACCAATTCCTGCTCTATGGAGCTAATCACAATTTTAGAGAGAATGATCCAGAAGATCTATCTGTATCTCATTAGCCTCAAATAAAGTGCTAAAATAGAATTTCAGCGTACACAACATGGCCTATACAAGATAGTCTATGCCAGATCGTGATTAAGGATAGTGTTTTGTCTAGATCGTCGGTGCGTTGCACAGTACACCACGGCCCAGTGGTGCTGCCAACTATCCACTTGTGGAATCCTTGCCCCAACGCCTCCATTGATCAACTAGTGATCAACGCTACATATATCGCACCCGCACTAAGGTGTATTTCATCTCTTAGGCAACTAGCCTTTACCAATAAGGCTGGCACATTTTTCAATGCATGATTTATGATCCAATACACGTGCATACATTCATATCACAATTTTTCATAAAAACACGTCTTCACTTGGAAAAACTATTTTCCAACGTATCTAGGTCCGCTACGTTGGCCCGACAGCAAATCGCTGTTATTTTCAATCGCGTAATACTTTTATCGTGTTTTCATAACTGCGTAACCTTTTTGTTGCGTTTTCAAATTGCATAAGTATTTTCTAACATTTTCTCAACAACATAAATATTTTCAAATGTTTTCTAAATCGTGTAGAGATTTTTGAACATTTTCTTAATCGCGTAGTGATTTTAAATTATTTTCTCAATAGCGTAGCTCAAAAATGATTATTTTGGAAACACGAAAGGCTTTATCACTATTTTTTCAATCACGTAGATTATTTCTTGACTTTCTAAAATAATTTTTAACACTTTTATATTTAATATACTAATAACCTTATTTAAATAATATTTTTTACTATTCATTAGAAAAATTCACGTTTCTTTGATTTAATCCAACTTTATAGATCAAAGTCTACTAACACGTATCAAAACTTAAATGGGTGAGCTATACGTCAGTAAACCTAAGTGCTTTTAAATTTATTTCCATCATAGTCGAAACCTACTTTCCAAATTGTTCCAAAAATTTGTTCATTTCATTTTTATACCTCAAAATCCACAAATTTAAATTCTTGTTACTTAATCCTCTACGACTACACTTAAGAAATTATTTTTGATCTAGATTTCCAATTGTTGGCATGTTGGTTGAAAATGATATAGTGTTTCATCACAAAATATTTGTTCATTTCCTATTTCCTTTTCTTTGAACAACCCTTAATTCATTTACTTATTACCAAATCATCTAAATCCATGCTTAATACAATATTTTTGATTGGTTTGCTCCAAAATAAGTGTGGAGGCCGTGAGCCACTAGGTTCTTTGGAACCAAAATCTCTTTCCTTTTCATGTGATTCACATCCTATATTACACATAAATTATCATGCTTCAACTATCACATATTCATGCATATTATTAAAACAATAAAAACATATTAATCAAAACAATCACAAAGCATGAAAACTTATACATACAAGTGAATAAATCTTTATATGGATTTTTCACTAACAACCAATTTCATCTTTCACCACCACACATGGTTGATCAAGTTAATCTCCCTCTTACCTTAAGGGAAGATCAATCAAGTTCTTGCTTGTCCTCTTGAAGATGTCGTACAACAAGAACTCAAACCCTAGAAATCTTTAAATGATACCAAAGTTACAAACGAGACTTGAAAAAAAGAAAACCATGGATCAAACATGGTTTAGAACTTTAAAATCAAACTTAGAAACAAAAATCAAGAACTTTACCTTGAAAACTTGAGAACCTTAGCTTGTAATAAAGGTAGAAGATGGATGATTTAGCTTATGTTCTTAACATGAAAGAGTCTTAGAATGATATGTAGGTTTAGAAAACAAGGTTAGATGGAATTAAGAGATATTGGATGATGGTTTGGAGGGATTTGGCCATGAGCTTTAAGAAGGAAAGGTTGAGAGGTTTTCTTTGTTCATGGAAGAGAGAGAATAGAGAGAATGATGTCTGGTCACAAAGTATATTAATCTTGAAATGGAAATATCCCATTACAAGCTCCTAGCCGTGGAGTGTATGCATGTGGGGAGTCAAAGACTTAATCAACAAGTTTAGGAAATATCACATGGTGTTGGTCATTAACATGTCATGGTTTGGTCACCTTGGTTCCTATTGGTTCAAGGTTAAGAGTCATTGCACGAATCACAAAATGGTGAAGGTCCTAGAACCCCTCTTGGCCATGGAACACTAAGCAAAAGGCTAACCAAGTTTTGTTCACAAAGTCTCTTAGTTTAACTAGTTTGTTTCCTATTGGTTCATGACAAGTCTAACCATTAATATTGACTAGTTTTCATTGGTTGCTCTTAAGTAGCTAGCTCTCTAATTGGCTCACTGATAATCACATATTTTATTCATTAAGAAACCCTCATTATTAGTCATTTACACTCTTCATGTACTTAATTAACTGAATTTGATTATGTTTTGTAAGTTTGAACTCGAATCGGACTTAATTGATTTTTCAGCATTATTCGAGTCTTACACTGTTTCTGTATTTTGGCCATATCTTGAGTTCTAAATGTCTGATAATTATGAATTTTACCTTGTAGGAAAGATAAAAGAGAGCTCTACAACTTTGATGAAGAGCTCAAAGTCAAATTCAGACATCTAGTGGAGCTAATTGGGCATGGAAATCAGAATACGGGATTTGTGACTGGAACCCGAACAGTGTGTAGTAACCAGAACATAATTCGAGTTTGGGTTTATAGAACGGGCTGAAAATTGGTGATCTGAAAGTTAAGACCCATATGTACAACTTTCATGACAAACACAAAACTTGATTCGGGCTCCTTGATGGAGATATTGGGTCTGAAAGTCAAAACAGAGGTGCTGAAACTGGTCCTGAGCAGTCTGTAGTAATTGGGTCATATCTTGGGCTGTAGGACGAATTTTTGGGTGTTTCCAGAGCCATTGGAAAGCTTAGACAATTTTCTAGAACTTTCATGAAGACCACTTGGCTCAAAAATGACGAAATCAATGAGTTCAGCAATGAATACTTTCGGAAACAAGGAAGCTCACCTACCAAGTTCACCTACCAAGCTCACCTACCAAGTTCACCTACCAAGCTCACCTACTAATTCCACCTACTAATCTCATCTACCCATCTACTACTACTCTGAATCCTCTATAAAAGGAAGCATGTGGAGAGCTCTAAACACAACATACACTTAGTGTTAGAAATAGCTTTTCATAGTTCTTGTATATTTTTCCTTCATTGTAATGGAGAGCTAAGTCACTTCTAGTCAATTCGGGACTCTTGAAGAGATTGTGGCTTGGATTCTTGAGACCTTGGTTATGTAATGTATTTGATTTATATTTGAATTCCTCTTCTCTTCTTCTTCTTCTGTTCTCTTAATCTTGAATGCATGAATGGTAATTCTGTTTATGTTTGATCTGATTTGATCTTGGTTTAAGATTAAGTATTGTGATGAAATTTAGAACTGATTGATCTAAACTAATCACATAATTGAAGAGGTTAGGTTACTGATTTGTGCCTAGGTTAATTGAATTCGGTGCTTAAATTGACATATATTTACATGAATGGTGCGATTGCAGATTTGTGTTTATCACTTGTCAATTGAATTCTGGACGATTGTCTAGTATGAATTCTCGGATCTCGATGCAGAGATCTCGGTTAGATCCAAGTTAACCATTCAAATGTATTTCAGGTGTTTGTTGAAAGGTCTATGATTGAATCCACCCAATCTCGGATAGATTTGAATTGACTGTTTCTTTTAATTGTTATTTCTCTTTAAATCTCGTCATCGCGATCCTTGAACCATCAAAACCCCCTTTTTCTAACTTTCACTTGATTTGATCAAATTGCATCTACGATCCTCGAGGAGACGATCCTGTTGTTCACTATACTACAAGTTTAGGTAATAACTTCGGTTATAATTTTGATTGAGTTCAAGCGCTCGTCAAAATTTTGGCGCAGATTTTTCGGGAACTCGTAGGTGTAATCTTTTCATTTTGAGTAACCTTACTAATTTTTGTTCTTTCTTACCTATTCTAACAGCTTATTTTTCATTTACTAACATTGTTCATACCATACTAACATTTTTATTCTAGCTTTTGAATTTTTCTCGATTTAGGAAAGACGGAAAAAAGGTGATTACGGTAACTATTGCAATTTTCGAATCGCAACATGCCCGTAATGAGCTGAAACTTGGTCGGTTGAAGGAAAACAGCCTACGATAAACAAGACTCACAATAAACTGTGAGGTCACCCCTGGTTTTTCGAAATTCTATCATTTAGACCACTTTTTCAATTTTTTAATATTTTTTATTGCATTTTCTAGTTT
Organism: Ormosia emarginata; assembly: GCA_029884605.1. NCBI lineage: Eukaryota > Viridiplantae > Streptophyta > Magnoliopsida > Fabales > Fabaceae > Ormosia > Ormosia emarginata. The sequence goes on from JAQQTP010000074.1 coordinate 11,773,275, forward strand.
CATTTTTATGTAGATTTTGTTCTTGTGTTGATTCCATAATTTTTAAAAATGTTTAGACATATTAACTAGATTTATTTTTGCATATTTTGAGTGTTGTTTAGTGTATTTTGCTTAGTTGCGCTTTTTGTGTTTTTGTGCTTTAGTTGATGCATGACTAGGTCCAATCCTCGATATCTTGCTTGATCTTGATCCCGAGATTGATAGGACCTTGCATAGATTAATTAGAGCTCGTGTGATAAATTCCGAGTTAATTTGAACCAAATTTTGGGAGTGAACCCGATAACTTAAGTAATCCCGAAATCATGGTCGATAACATGCATAATAGAACCCTTAAGGAACTTGTCGCTCCCGATGTATCTTACCAATCTTTGTGCATTCAATATCCCGATCTTGATGCAGATTTTAAGTTGAAATCTGGTTTGATACACTTGTTACCAAAGTTTCATGGTCTTGCGGGTGAAGATCCTCATAAGCACTGAAAGAGTTCCATGTTGTGTGTTCAACCATGAAGCCACAAGGCATCTCGAGGAACACATCAAGTTAAGGGCATTTCCCTTCTCACTTGTCGATGCAGCCAAAGATTGGTTGTTTTATCTTTCACCAGTGTTCATCGAAGTTGGAATGACATGAAGAGGTTGTTCCCGGAAAGATTCTTCCCCGCCTCGAGAGCTGCCGCAATTAGGAAGGATATATGTGGCATCATACGATGTCTGGTGAGACTTTGCATGAATACTGGGAGAGATTCAAGAAGTTGTGTTCGAGCTGCCCTCATCACCAAATTAGTGACCAACTCTTGATTCAATACTTTTATGAGGGTTTGCTGCCAAATGATAGAAGCATGATCGATGCTGCCTCTGGAGGAGCCTTAGTAGACAAAACTCCTACCGCCGCAAGAGATCTGATAGCAAACATGGCAGCCAATACCCAACAGTTTGGCTCGCGGATCATCACCGCAACCAGAGGAGTTAATGAAATTCAAGCATCTCATATGGACCAACAAAGAATGGAACACAGACTAGATGAATTGACTTCTTTGGTAAGACAGATAGCAGTGGGTCAACAACCACCCATGCAGATGACTGCATCAGTGTGTGGAATTTGCTCTAATTCATCTCATCCTACTGATTCATGCCCTACACTTCAGGAAGATGGTTCCACTTTTCCAGATCAATGTGTTGCTGCAGCTGGTGTTTTTCCTGGTAGACCCCAATATCAGCAACAACAGCAACAATCTAGATATGATCCATTTTCTAGCACTTATAATCCTGGTTGGCGAGACCATCCCAATTTGAGATATGGGAATCCTAGCCAAGAACAACGGCACCAAAGAAGAACAACAATTTAGATACCAAGTGCGTGTCCAAGCAACAAATACCAACAAATACCCCCGCATTCGTAGACAACAACAACTCTGTTTCAAGCCTGTCCAATCCACTCACCGGTGAGCCATCATTGGAAGACCGATGAAACAAATGGCCACAAATAACATTCGGGTTCCAGCAGAACGTCGGTGCCAACATTCAGAATTTACAAACTCAAATCGGGGCGGTGGCAACCACCGTGAGCGAGCTAAAGAGTCAAGGTTCTAGCCAATTACCTTCACAAACAAATCAACAATCCAAGAGGCAACGTAAGTGCAATTACCTTGAGAAGTGGCAAAGAAGTTGATGTTCCAACCTTACAAAGAATCGAAATTGACCAAAAACAGAAATGGATAATTCAGTCCGAAATCGTACATTGAAGAAAATTGCAGAGAATTCAGATGTTACCATTCCATTACCTTTTCCAAATAGGATCACACAATCCAAGAGAACAATGCAAGCAGAAATGGAAAAAGAAGTCATGGAGACATTCAGGAAAGTGGAAATCAATATTCCCCTCCTAGATGCAATCAAGCAAATTTTAAAATATGCTAAATTTCTCAAGGAGTTGTGCACTCATAAGAGAAGGTTGAAAGGGGATGAGAAGATCAGCATGGGAAGAAATGTTTCTACAATGATTCTGCCAAGCATGCCATAGAAATGCAAAGATCCTGGAACTTTCACAATTTCTTGCACAATTGGAAACTCTAGATTTGAGCATGCAATGCTAGATTTGGGTGCTTCGATCAATGTCATGCCCATGTCAGTGTATAAGTGTTTAAACATCGGTACTTTGCAACCCACTGGTATCGTGATTCAGTTGGCGAATAGAGCCACCGCTCATCCTATGAGGCAGTCTTTGGAAGATGTGTTAGTTCGGGTGAATGAGTTGATTTTTCCAAAAGATTTCTACATTCTCGGACATGGAAGATGAGTCTCCAACAAACCATGCTCCATTGATTCTAGGCGAGACCATTCTCAAGACCGCCAAGACCAAGATAGACGTGCATGCCGGCACCCTTTCTATGGAGTTTGGCGACGATTTGGTACAATTTAACATTTTTGATGCCATGAGACACCCCCTAGAGGAGCATTCTGTTTTCCATGTTGATATGATTGAGATGCTGGTTGATGATGTCTATACTGATTTATATGCTGAATTCCCTGATATTGTTGACTATCTTGGTTCTGTTTCTTGTGATACATGTGCCACTTGTGATGTTGAACCATGTGTTGCATGTGCTGAGATTTATTCTGTTATGAGTAATGATACAAATTGGCTGATGATGCAACAATTGAGAATGAGAGTACCATGCCGAAATTAATGTTGCTGAGTTAGCAGTTTCAGATCACTTGTTACCTTCCATTGTACAACCTCCATCCTTGGAGTTGAAGACTTTACCGGACCATCTTAAATATGCATATTTGGGAGATGGTGAGACACTTCCTAGGTGATCATTGCTAAAAACCTACAACCCGATCAAGAAGAAAAATTACCGCAGATTTTGAGGCGTAATAGGCAAGCCATCGGATGGACTCTTGCGCAGATATTCCCGGTATTAGTCCCTCCACATGCATGCATAAGATTTTATTGGAAGAAGGGATCAAACCAGTTAGACATACCCCCCAAAGGAGACTAAATCCCCGATTCTAGATGTGGTGAAGAAGGAAGTTACAAAGCTACTTCAAGTCGGCATTATTTATCCCATATCGACGATCAATGGGTGAGCCCTGTGCAAGTGGTTCCCAAGAAATCTGGGGTCACAGTGGTTGCGAATCAGAACAATGAGCTTGTACCCACACGAGTTCAAAACAGTTGGCGAGTTTGCATTGATTATAGGCGGCTCAACCAGGCTACCAGAAAGGATCATTTCCCGCTGCCCTTCATTGATCAAATGTTGGAGCGGTTAGCTGGCAAGTCACATTATTGTTTCCTGGATGGATATTCGGGCTATTTTCAGTTTCATATAGCCCCAGAAGACCAAGAGAAGACTACTTTCACTTGTCCATTTGGCACATTTGCATATAGGAGGATGCCCTTTGGTCTGTGCAATGCTCCAGGCACCTTTCAGAGGTGTATGGTAAGTATCTTTTCTGATTTTTTAGAAAATTGCATGGACGTATTTATGGATGATTTTACTGTCTATGGATCTTCCTTTGATGCATGTTTAGATAGTCTGGCTCAGGTCTTGCATAGATGCATTAAGACTAACCTCGTTCTAAATTTTGAGAAATGTCATTTCATGGTAGAACAAGGTATAGTCTTAGGGCATGTGATATCTCGTGAGGGTATTGAGGTAGATCCTGCAAAAATAGATGTTATTTTATGCCTATCTTACCCCACATGCGTGCGGGAGATTCGTTCTTTCCTTGGTCATGGCAGGTTTCTATCGGCGGTTCATAAAGGATTTCAAAGCAAAATTGCACTTCCGCTATCCAACTTACCGCAAAAAGATGTGGAGTTTCACTTTGACAAGAAGTGCCAGGATGCCTTCAATCAATTGAAGCATGCATTGACCAGTACACCTATCATCCAACCACCGGATTGGACACTTCCATTTGAGTTGATGTGTGATGCCTCTAATTATGCATTGGGAGCTGTTCTTGCACAAAGGGTCGGTAAAGTATCTCATGTCATTTCCTATGCTTCGAGAACTTTAGATCCTCGCACAAATCAACTACACCACAACCGAAAAGGAACTTTTAGCAATTGTTTTTGCTTTAGATAAATTTCGATCATATTTGCTTGGTTCCGAGTGGTTGTGTTTTCAGATCATGCAAGCATTGAAGTTTCTCCGAAGAAGCCCAATGCCAAGCCCCGGTTGATTAGGTGGATGTTGCTCCTCCAGAAGTTTGATATTGAGATCCGTGACAATAGTGGAGCGGAGAATTTGGTGGCTGATCACTTGAGCCGAATTGAAAGGGAGGCAGATGTTTTTCCCATCCATGATGTTTTCCCTGATGAGCAGCTTTTCAAGCGCAAGGCAACATCCCTTGGTTTGCTTGATTTGATTAATTTCTTGGTTGCTAACGCAATACCCGCACATTTCACTAAGGCTAAGATTGATAAATTGAAAAGTGAGTCAAAGTATTATGTGTGGGATGATCCTTACTTATGGAGATTTTGCAGTGACCAAGTAATTAGGAGGTGTGTGCTCGATGATGAATTCCATTCCATTCTTAGCTTTTGTCATAAACTTGCATGTGGCGGCCACTTCGGTCCTCAACGGATCTGCTAGGAAAGTTTTAGACTCGGATTATATTGGCCCACTCTATTTCATGATGCATATATGTTTTGCAAATCTTGTGATCAATGCCGAGAACAGAGAATACTTCTCGTAAGAATGAAATGCCCCGTAAACCCTTATTATTCTCGTGAGATTTTTATGTTTGGGGTATTGACTTTATGGGTCCTTTTCCTGTATCATTTGGTTTTGTTTACATTCTGCTTGCTGTGGATTATGTATCTAAATGGGTGGAGGCTAAGGCCACTCGGACTGATGATTCTAAAGTTGTTATGGATTTTATTAGAGATCAAGATTTTCCGTAGGTTTGGAGTCCCGAGATCCATCATTAGTGATCAAGGTTCACATTTTTGCAATCGAAGCATGGAGGCTTTGATGAAGAAGTATGGAGTCCAACACAAGGTTTCTACACCTTACCACCCCCAAACCAATGGGCAAGCCGAGGTCTCCAACAGAGAAATTAAGCAGATACTCCGTAAGACAGCTCAACCTAAAGAAAGGACTAGAGCAAGAGGCTTGAGGATGCTTTATGGGCTTACCGGACCGCTTATAAGACACCAATCGGGATGTCTCCGTATCGGATTATTTTTGAAAAGCCTGCACACCTACCGGTGGAAATTGAGCATCGAGCATTCTGGCGGGCGGTGAAAAGGTGCAACTTGGACCTAGATCAAGCAGGTTTGGAGAGGAAGCTGCACCTGCAAGAATTGGAGGAGATCCGCTTGGAGGCTTATGAAAGTTCCAAACTTTATAAGGAGAAGACCAAAGCCTTCCATGATAAGTTAATTCTGAGGAAAACATTTGAGATTGGTCAAAAAGTTCTCCTCTATAACTCCCGCCTCCGACTCATGCCTGGTAAATTAAGGTCTAGATGGGATGGACCATTTATTGTTACTAATGTTTTTCCTTCTGGTGCTGTTCAGATTAAAAGTGAGGTCACTGCCAAAGCTTTTATCGTAAATGGATACCGCCTCAAACAGTATCATGAACTTCCAGAGAATGCAGAAGTGGAGGTGATGAACCTTCTCCATCCGCATTATGAATAAAAAAAAAAAAAAAAAAAAAAAAAAAAAAAAAAAAAAAAAAAAAAAAAAAAAAAAAAAAAAAAAAAATTGTGTGCCCGACAATGAGGTAGGTAGAGTCGCTCGAAGCATGTGGAGGTCATTTTTTCTTCAGCGACAACAAGCTGCGAAAATCTTAAGTAAAGTATGGATTTTATTGGCCTACTTTATTAAAGGTCCTGTTACACCTTTTGCAAAAGTCTGCGGAAATTGGTCAAAAAAATTTCGCTTTGAGATTATCATCGCACCTACTCCTTGGAAAATTGAGATCTAGGTGGCGCGGTTCTTTTGTTGTCGAAACGTGTATCCTCTCGGGGACGTAGATATTGAGGATCCTAGGAATGGTATTGCGCTTAAGTTAATGGACAAAGACTCAACCATTCCCGGAAAACCAAGTTCTTGAGTTCTTTGTGTGCTGCCGGTTAAGTGGCGGATACGGTACTCGTGACTCTCAAGTCGGTTTATTCTTCGCTTTCCCAAAATAACCGAATCCTTCTTCTCCTTCAAAATGGATGTCATTCTTTCAAACACGAGAAAACATTTTCCTTCTCTTCCTCAAAATGCTCGAGAAAAATCTACAAAGTTCGATGTGAGAAATTGAGAATGTTAATGCACAAAGGTATGCCAGAAGATGTACGCTGGATAATTGAAGCAAAGGTCCGATTAGCAGTGAGTCCTCAATTTCATTTGACTCATATATGCCCGGTCTTGGAAGAAGTTCATATTCTAAAAGGAGAAGAGCAAAAAGGTTACAAGTCTGTCACAAATGTGGACGATGGAACCGTAACAAGCGATGTCGTACTAAGGGGATGGTTTCCGCAAAGAGAAGATAAAATTTTCTTCATTAAGAATGGATGAGTAAGGAGTCATTAGATGATATCTTATTGACTCTTGAGACGCATTCTTGTGGATTGGTGCATCGTGAAATTCTTAAATTGTGGAATCTCTTCAAGGATGAAGAACAACGCTACGCTGATCTTGGGAATCGACTCTAAAAGACCTGTTTGCCAATTTATAAGAAAATTGGATGGGAAGCTTATCCTCGACTCATAGAAGACGTTTAAGCCGTTCTTCGGACGTTAAACCAGAGGCAGATGTGAGCCATATCCACAAACAATCTGTACATATCATCTTCTTCTTCTTCTTCTTCATGGCATTTTACAAAAAAAAATGAAAAAAATGAAAAAAAAATGAAAAAAAAAATGAAAAAAAAATGTATACTTCTTAGGGTTGGCTTTGGTAACACAAACCGTGAATGGGGAAATGCATGCATCCTGATCCAGCCTTCTTAATTGAAAAACAAAGAAGGTAGATTGTATCCCACATGTGAGGCGGTCGTATTATGGTCACTTGTCCCTTCTCGGGAGCCCTATGTTGCTTGGTCTTGAATGGGTCGAATCTTGGTCAACAATGCTTTGGCACAAAGCCGAAAGAGCAGACTACCTCCATCCCAATCTTAAGTAAGTATACACTCATCTTTCATCAAGTTTTTCTAACAATTTCAAAAAAAAAAAAAAAAAAAAAAAAAAAAAAAAAAGGACGTGATGTCTCATCGCTCTCATGACGCGCAAAGATAAAGATACGCCATGGAGACCTATACATACTGGTATGTCATCATTTTCTATTTCTTTTATCTTTGTATCATTTTGTTGTATTTTGATTTTTGTACATACGATCCTTTGAGGTGGTCCTTCGGGGTTTCTAGACTTCTTTACCTTGATGGTTTTCTTGAAGTCAAAAAAAAAAAAAAAAGATTCTGTGTCTCTTAATTTCAACCTTTTCTGACAACAGTCAACCTACCCTTATAGGTGCAATTATTTTCCTTTCCATTCTTTTCCTTATTTAAACACTCCATTTTCTCTATTTTCCTTCAAACTCAGAAACACTCAAAGGGAGGAAGAGTATAGAATGGGGTCTTCTATTCGTAACCTCAAAAATGTTTGTGTTTTTTGTGGGTCGAGTTATGGGAAGGGATTAGAGTTTGTAAACGCAGCTAGCACTCTTGGTCGATCACTTGCTGCGAGGAATATTCATCTTGTATATGGGGGAGGTTGTCGTGGGTTAATGGGGGCTGTATCACTTGCCGCCTTTAAGAGACATCAGTTCTAGGTATCATTCCCGAAATTTTAGCTCAAGTAACATCAATGGAAAGACAATTGGGGAGGAACTTAAAGTATCATCAATGCATGAACGCATGAAGATAATGCTTGAAAACTCTGATGCATTCATTGCCTTACCAGGTGGTTTTGGTACTTTGGAAGAAATTTTTCAAATTGTCTCTTGGGCCGAACTAAACATCCACCATAAACCCATTGGTTTGTTGAATGTTAATAATTTTTTTGATCTTTTGTTCTTTTTTCTTGACAAAGCTGTGGAACAGAAATTTATCACTCCTTCGGCAAGACAACTTCTTATCTCTGCCTCCACTATTGATGAGCTCATTGATAAATTAGAAGCTTTTGAGTATGTACCTGATCAGGTATCAGCTCAGATAGATTGGTCAACAGGAAGCAGCGAAGGAAGTAACAAGAAACAAGAGTCCGATCTGAAACTTTCTCTTTAATGGGTTTGATTTAAAAAAAAAAAAAAAATTGTTTGTTTTGTTTAGTATGATATGGTTGTCATGGACTTATTAAACTAATTAGTGATGGTAGAGTAAGGAGTAATTTTACTCTTGAGATGCATCTTAATTGGTGGCGAGTAAGGAGTTTTTAGGTAGTAATTAATTAGTATTGAATTGTGGAAGTACTAACGTTTTCTTATTTGATTTCTTTTCGTGGTCGATGCGATGCACCGACAAGGTGTTTCTTTTTTCGCTTAGCGTTGATTCACTTCTTATCGTGTTGTGTTGCTCTTTTCTATCTCTTTCTTTCACATTGAGGACAATGTTCTATTAAGTGTGGGGGAGAGATTTTAGCATGTTTTGTTTCTTTTCGTTTGTTAAAAAAAAATTTCAAAAAAAAAAAATTTTCAAAAAAAAAAAAAAAAAGGTTCATTGCATGATTGAATAATTTTTCTCCCTTCTTGAACTGATATGCTTGGTGATGGATGATTGAATTGATGAATTGAGTTTGATGAATGCATACCTTGTGAGATTTTGAGCCTAATGGATGGATTCAACATTTATGCCATTCTCTTCTTTCTTGTGTGATTTTCACTCATGTTAATGACCACTCTAGAACTTGCTTTGATTCTTTTTGAGGCTACATTTCACTTGCATGCATGAATATGATTGAGGCCCTCTTTCTTAGCTAGTTTAACCAAATAGCCAACCTTGTTTTCAATATAATATCAAGCACTCTTTTGACCTCTCGAAAATTCTCTGATTCTTGCCAACCTTGTATATTTTCCTTTGCTTAACCCCTTTGAGCTTATTTGACCATTCCTTGTTTCTAGCTCATTATGTGCCTTAAATGAAAAATCGTGTTCTTACTGTACCTTAGGAAATAAAGGAACATTAGCCTGGTTAATGGATGAGTTTTTGAACAAGTGTGGGGGTGTGTGTACAAAATGGTTGTTGAAAAAAAAAAAGAGTGCCTAGAAAAAAAAAAAAAGAAAAATGTATGTATATAGTTATGTTCATATATATAAAAAAAAGAGAGAAAAGGATGGGGAAATGAATATGTAAAGGGATATACATTAGAGGTGAGATGAACTTTTATGCTCGTTATTTGAACTCACTCTCATTTGCTTTTATTCTCTTTGGTATTTATCTTCTCATATCCATTTTATCCTCTTCGTTACCTTGACCTCACTACAACCTTGAATAAAGTCCTCATGATTTGTGTGTGCATGTGTTTTGAGTAGTGGAGAAGTAGAAGATAAGCAAGCTTATGGTAGTGCAATTTTCATGGGTTGAATTGAGTGAAATACCTACCTTTTAAACACTTGAGAGATTGAGAGGGAATATTGTGAAGATCCATCATTCTTAATTCATTCTTTTCAACGGAAGTTTCCTTGCATTTTGGTTTGAGATGTGAAGAAATGTTACCTCATTTATGCTTTGATCCCTTGAATTTCTTGTTGCTCTTCTTGCTTCATTGAGTCCTTTAGAGTTTTTAACTTTTAAGTTTGTGTCGTTTGTCTTTGTCTTCTAACTTTAGTTTTATATGTTTTGCCCAGGAGTGCAAAAAGCTAAGTGTGGGGGAATTTGATAATCACATATTTTATTCATTAAGAAACTCTCATTATTAGTCATTTACACTCTTCATGTACTTAATTGACTGAATTTGATTATGTTTTGTAAGTTTGAACTCGAATCGGACTTAATTGATTTTTCAGCATTATTCGAGTCTTACACTGTTTCTGTATCTTGGCCATATCTTGAGTTCTAAATGTCTGATAATTATGAATTTTACCTTGTAGGAAAGATAAAAGAGAGCTCTACAACTTTGATGAAGAGCTCAAAGTCAAATTCAGACATCTAGTGGAGCTAATTGGGCATGGAAATCAGAATACGGGATTTGTGACTGGAACCCAAACAGTGTGTAGTAACCAGAACATAATTCGAGTTTGGGTTTATAGAACGGGCTGAAAATTGGTGATCTGAAAGTTAAGACCCATATGTACAACTTTCATGACAAACACAAACTTGATTCGGGCTCCTTGATGGAGATATTGGGTCTGAAAGTCAAAACAGAGGTGCTGAAACTGGTCCTGAGCAGTCTGTAGTAATTGGGTCATATCTTGGGCTGTAGGACGAATTTTTGGGTGCTTCCAGAGCCATTGGAAAGCTTAGACAATTTCCTAGAACTTTCATGAAGACCACTTGGCTCAAAAATGACGAAATCAATGAGTTCAGCAATGAATACTTTCGGAAACAAGGAAGCTCACCTACCAAGTTCACCTACCAAGCTCACCTACCAAGTTCACCTACCAAGCTCACCTACTAATTCCACCTACTAATCTCATCTACCCATCTACTACTACTCTGAATCCTCTATAAAAGGAAGCATGTGGAGAGCTCTAAACACAACATACACTTAGTGTTAGAAATAGCTTTTCATAGTTCTTGTATATTTTTCCTTCATTGTAATGGAGAGCTAAGTCACTTCTAGTCAATTCGGGACTCTTGAAGAGATTGTGGCTTGGATTCTTGAGACCTTGGTTATGTAATGTATTTGATTTATATTTGAATTCCTCTTCTTCTTCTTCTTCTCTGTTCTCTTAATCTTGAATGCATGAATGGTAATTCTGTTTATGTTTGATTTGATTTGATCTTGGTTTAAGATTAAGTATTGTGATGAAATTTAGAACTGATTGATTTAAACTAATCACATAATTGAAGAGGTTAGGTTACTGATTTATGCCTTGGTTAATTGAATTCGGTGCTTAAATTGACATATATTTACATGAATGGTGCGATTGCAGATTTGTGTTTATCACTTGTCAATTGAATTCTGGACGATTGTCTAGTATGAATTTCGGATCGATGCGAGAGATCTCGGTTAGATCCAAGTTAACCATTCAAATGTATTTCAGGTGTTTGTTGAAAGGTCTATGATTGAATCCACCCGATCTCGGATAGATTTCTGAATTGACTGTTCTTTTAATTGTTATTTCTCTTTAAATCCTGTCACTGCGATCCTTGAACCATCAAAACCCCCCTTTTTCTAACTTTCACTTGATTTGATCAAATTGCATCTACGATCCTTGAGGAGACGATCCAGTGTTGTTCACTATACTACAAGTTTTGGTAATAACTTCGGTTATAATTTTGATTGAGTTCGGCGCTCGTCACTCACCAAAGTGAGTCATCAAGAATGCCCTAGAAACATGACCAAGACTTTTCTAGAGACTATTATCCAATGGACAGAAGTTACTGAAGTTATTACCCAATAGACAGAAGCTACTGCTCACAAACTAGTAGTTATTGTCCAATGAATAATAAAACACAGAAAATTTTTATTTGATAGATAAATTCTAAAAATTATAAAATTAAGAATTGTGTCTTTCGGTTTCGAGTTTAGTAAGCTCCCCTAGTCCTGAATAAATCGTCAAAGATTTTTCCCGATCTGAAAAATTTTATTTTTCCGATACCGAGTAAAACACACAAAAAGTCCAAAAACAATCACAGAATAGTCAAAATAAATTAAGCAGGGCATAGAAATCACAAAACTGTTAAATCCCATATTACTTAGAAACATAAAATTTTGGGGTGTTACAGATGGTTTCCTAGACTTATTTGATTTTGAATCATATGAGATATGTAAGCCTTGTTTATTGGGGAAGATGACTAAAGTCTCATTCACTGGATAAAGTGAAAGGACTAGTGATCTTTTGGGCCTCATACATAGTGATGTATGTAAATCCCTAAACACACTGGCTAGAGGTGGTTTCAATACTTTGTTGAATTTACTGATGATTTCAGTAGATATGAGTTTGTGTATCTTATGAAACACAAATCAGAATCCTTTGAAAATTTCAAAGAATTCAAGAGTGAGGTACAAAACTAACTTGGCAAGAGTATTAAAGTCCTTCGATCAGATCGAGGTGGTGAATACTTAAGCCAACAATTTGATGATCATCTAAAAGAGCGTGGGATAATATCTCAACTTGCTCATCTTGTAATGCCACAATGGAATGGTGTTTCTGAAAGGAGGAACTGGACCTTGTTGTACATGGTCCGATCCATGATGAGTCATGCAGACCTTTCAGGCTCTTTCTGGGGGCATGCTTTATTAACAACAACTTTTACACTTAACTTTGTTCCATTTAAAACGGTTCAAAAGACATCATATGAGATATGGACTGGGAGACAACCCAGTATGTCTTTCATGAAGATTTGGGGTTGCGAAGCTTATGTAAAACGTTAAGTTTCTAATAACCTTGGACCCAAATAAGATAAATGTTTCTTTGTGAGGTATCAAAAAGAAACCTAGGGATACTATTTTTATAATCCTACCAAGGGCAAGGTGTTTGTTGCACGGACTGTTGTGTTGCTAGAAAAAGAGTTTATCTCCAAAAGAACTAATGAGAGGAACATAGAACTTGAAGAAATTCAAAGTTCACAGAGTAGCAACAAATCGATGGTGGAAATAGAGCAGCCTCCACAAAACAATGTGGAAGAACAACATACTTTAGTAGCACAAGACCTGCGTAGGTCTAACAGGATACATCATCAACTAGAGAGATATGGATTTCTCATGACCAACAAGTGACATATTGTTCATAGATCAAGAAAAACTTGTAACTTACCAGGAAGCCATTATGGGCTAAGAATCTGAGAAATGGCATGAGGCCATGAGATTTGAGATGGAATCCATGTACACTAACAAGGTATAGACCTTGGTTGACCCACCTGAAGGGGTAAAACCCATTGGGTGCAAGTGAGTTTTCAAAAAGAAAACTGACATGGATGTGCATACCTTTAAGGCGTGATTGGTGGCTAAGGGTTTCAAGCAAATTCATGGTGTAGATTATGATGAGACTTTTTTCCCAGTTACTATGCTTAAATCTGTTCAGATCTTGCTTGTTATTATAGCATACCACGATTATGAAAGTTGCAATGATCTATTTATGGATTGAAGCAAGCTTCTAGAAGTTGGAATCTTCATTTTGATGATACAATAAAACAGTTTGGTTTCATCAAGATTGAAGAAGAACCTTGTGTCTACAAGAAGGTTAGTGGCAGCACAGTTATCATTCTGGTGTTATATGTAGATAACATACTACTCATCGGAAATGACATCCCTACCCTATAGTTGGTAAAGACTTGGTTAGGGAAATGTTTTTCCATGAAAGACTTAGGCAAAGTCACCTATGTATTAGGTATTAGGATCTATAGAGATAGATCATAAAGACTGCTTGGCCTAAGTCAGAGTACATACATAAATAAAGTGTTAAGACAATTTAACATGCATGAATTCAAGAGAGGACTCTTGCCTATGTCACACGGTGTAAGCCTATCTAAGGCTCAATCCCCCTCCACCTAAGACGAGAGGGATTGCATGAGCAAGATTCCATACGCATTTGTAATTGGATCTATCATGTATGCCATGTTATGTACTTGACCGGACATCTTATATGCTTTAAGCATGACGAGCAGGTACTAGTTTGATCCTGGTGAGAGTCACTGGAGTACTGTCAAGAACATCCTTAGGTACTTGAGAAGGACTAAGGATTCGTTCTTGGTATATGGAGCCGAGGAAGAGCTAGTTGTAAAGAGTTATATTGATGCTAGCTTCCAAACCGATAAGGACGACTCTATATCGCAATCGGGTATTGTGTTTTTCCTAAATGGTGGGGCTATGATCTAGAAGAGTTCAAAGCAGAAGACAGTCGCCGATTCTACCATAGAGGTTGAGTATATTGCTACCTCTAATGCAGCAAAGGAGGCCGTTTGGATCAAGAAGTTCATTACTAAGTGTAACACTCCGAAAATATGTATTTTATTTGTTTTGGTCAATTCTGAATTATTTTGAATAATCTGATATGACTTCTGTGAGTTTTGTAATTTTTGTGATTTTTAGGAATTTTTGAGAGTTTTTGCTTTTTTGATTATTTTAATATTATTTTGTAAAGTATATATATAAGCCTTCATATTTTATTTCTTTCTCTCAATCCTTAATTATTTTTACTAATCTGATTTGATTTTCATGAGTTTCACAATTAATAAGATTTTTGTGAATTTTTGTGATATTTCAGATATTTTGAATATTATAATATATTTTAGATATTTTAAGATATTTTAAGATATTTTAAGATATTTTAAGATATTTTAAGATATTTTAGGATATTTTGAGATATTTTGAATATTATATTATATTTTTGATATATTTTGAATATTTAATATATCTCTGATATTTTTGGGTTGTATGCGGGCCCGGGGCGGGCCCGAAGTGGAAGACAACCTTCATCCATTCACCTCACTTGCTCTCTTACACATCCTTTTCCCCAAAGAACTAAGAACAAGCAACCAAAACTCTCTCCTTTTCTCTCCCCCATGATTTCGGCCAAGCACCAAGAAGGATTCGTTCACTTGATTGTTTATTGTCTTTCCTAATTGTGATTGATTATGTGTGTAAGCATGTCTAATAGCTTTAATATTTTGTATGTGTTTCATGATTGCTTTAATATATGGTATGTGTTCATAGATGCATGATAATTATTATAGAATGTGAATAGCATGTAAGGTTTGCATGAGTGTTCAAAAGAACACAAATCCAAGGCTCACGGCCTCAATATAAAAAGGGAACCAAAATGTTCTCAACAAATTTTCTAAAAGAGCAATTTAATTGACTTAGGTAAATTGACAGGATACAAATTAATTTAAAGCAAGGAAAATGAATTTAAAGATCAAATGACAATTTTTGTGGAATTCGGCCATCATGCCAAATTTAAATGTTTTGGTTTCTAAAATTATTTTTAACCAAGGTTAAGTAATAAATGCCAAAAAGATTTTATTACAATGAGTTTTGAGGAATAAAAATGATTAGATTAAGTTTAAAGAGTTAAAACTAAGAATTGTACCATTTATAAGAAAATACAGTAGCTTTTGAAAAATTTCTAACGTAGAGCTCACTTTGTGTTTTGAAGCATGTTAGTAGTTTTTAAAAGTGTAATTAATTGGTTGTAATAAAAACAAAAATATTTTTAACAAAAAACCTAGAAAACCATTGTTATAGAATTTCTAAGCAAAATATTGTCAGTCTCGTTAAAAATAGACAAATAAGATAGAAAAGATATTCAATATATTGTATACGGTATGAAAAATATCTTACGTAATTTAAACATATTAAATATTATTTTTGTTTATTTAAATAGTGATTTTTAAGGAATTCGGACAAGAAAATGATTTAAAAATCTTATGCGATTGAGAAAACGTTTTAAAAACAGTACGCAATTTCAAAAATAGTAAAATATATTTATGCGGTTTAAAAACGTTTGTAAAACCGATGAAATTATGAAAACGCGATAAAATTTCTACGCGATTGATGAAAACAGTGAGTTTTATTGTCGGGCTAAGTGTTGAACCTGGATAGATTGTGGAACAGTATTGTCAGGTGGGACATACTGTACATATTTGAGATTTTTGCCATTGAGGGCAAGCTATTGAGGGCATATTTGAGATTTTTGCCATTGAGGGCAAGCCATTGAGGACATTTTCGTAAATACGGATATCTAATACCATTGAGGGCATTCTGGTAATTTTTATCATGCATTTGTGCCAATTTGGTTGATAATTGGTGATTTGATTGACGAGATGAATAACATCGTGTTATCGGTGTGATAAGCGTAGTGTGGTTCAGTTTGAATGAACTTGGAGACATTAGTGTGCAGATTATTCCATTTGTGGACAGTTGGTCGCTCCTCTGGGCCGTGGTAACTGACAACACACTAATGGACTCGACACGCACTATACTTAATCAAGATCTTGTGAAATCTATTTAGTACAAGCCTGTAGTGACACGACGTTATGACAGTGTGCTACACCACGACGTTTTGACAGTGGGCTATTGACGCAACGTGAGACGGTAGAATAGTTATGGGCGGTCGACGGTACTAATAGATTTTGCGGGTCATTCTCTCTGATATCTGTGTCTAGCTCTATGGAGTAGGAATGAGTCTATGTACATTTGCAAATGTGATCTGCATCTTAAATGTGGTTATTTATATTCAGTGTTGAGATATTATGTGTGATGTATTAATACGAGTTATTTTGCATGATGTGATTATATGGTTTATGGTATCAATTATTATATCTATCATGGTAATGTTATTGCTGTTCATTTTATTATAATATGTGTTTATTGGAATTATTTGTAAATTGATAACATGATTATAATTGTGATATCTGTGTGTATGGAATGACTTTGTCATTCGTATTATTCTTTGCTACCGTACTGGTATTGGTGAAAGGGGATCTCACCTCTTTACTGTATTGCTATGTTGTGTTTGTATCGTTAAATTCGTATAGTAGGTGGAGCCACTTCTTAGACCCATTGAAGGCAAAATTCTGAAGATGGTGATGGCGTCGAGGAGTGATCTTCTAAGTTTCAACAAGATGCAGTTGATGGAGAAACAAAACATATAGGTTGGGTTTTCTCGTTAGTGTTGTTACCGTGCTATTAGTAGTACCCGTCATTGGGTTTGCTACTGTTTCTCTGGGTCTATAAATTTTATGTTTTAAATTGTGGTTAAGTGTTTTGTGGTATATATGTGTATTAATCAATTCAATTTAAATTTCTGTTTTTCTTGTAATTTTTGGTAAGTTTATGTTTCCATGAAAAGAAATTTTAAAATCCATCTTTTAGAACTCAAAGCTTTTATAAAATGATCTTCAGGTTTTAAGTTTTTAGTATAAAATGTGATACCCTATGGAGGGTGTTACACTAAGCTTGGTGAAGCTCCTAGCATTGTAGAGCCAATGGAGCTCTATTGTGATAATAATGGAGCCATTGCACAAGCTAAGGAGCCTAAATCTCACCAGCGATCTAAACATATACTTAGACGCTTTCATCTCATTTGTGAGATCATCGATAGAGGAGATGTGAAGATATGTAAAGTACCAACAGATGATAATATTGCTGATCCACTGACAAAGCCTTTTGCACAATAAAAGCATGAGGATCACTCTAGATCTTTAGGCATTAGACATATGCCTGATTGGCTCTAGTGCAAGTGGGAGATTATTGGTGTTTGCCGTAGAGGCTAATTTATTTTGACCATACTTTCTCACATTGTATTATACTATTTATTACATGAGGCATTTTATTTACTGTGTTATTTATAATAAACACAATAAAGTCCTTAGAATAGTTAATTTAATGCCATAGGACATCAAGTGGATAACTTGATCGTGAGATCCTATTGGATAAATTTTGAATACTATTCTTAAATGTCCCTAGTCAAGTATTATTGTTAATTAGGACAACAATAATGCATAGAGACTAGGATGTGCGTAGTCTAATGGCCACATCTCACAGGTTATGGATATGAGGTATCAAGTCTTCATATAAATACATATTAGAGTAATGATGTATTAGGCTGACCCACCATGAGAACGTTGCATGGATCGGTACGTGAATGTCATAAGTGATTCTCATAATAATAATGGTGTATGTGGTCCTTTAACCTAAAATCATTATGATTCCTACATGAGGAATTGTATGTTTTAATGCCATCAAATGTCATCTGTAATAAGGTGATTATAAAGTTGGTTATAGGACATACCACGAATCATGCAGAGAAATGTGAGTGATCTAGATGAGATTTGTCCCTCCTACATAACAGGAGCGATATCTTCGGGCCCCCTGATTGAGTAAGACTACGAAATGCATGGTCATGCTCAAATGAGTCAATATGAGATGTGGATATCATTTGTTTCTTGTTTAGTCTACTCAAGTATCAGGAAATGAAAGATTAAACTATACAATGGTGACACATCCATGACTTGTGTTCAATCTAGATATATAGACAAAGGGACTAAACTACACGAAAATATTAGTCATGGAAAGGTTATGTCAAATCACTGATATTCTCATTACTTGGGTAACAGTGATGTATTGCTAGATACCACTCACTGCTTGTAATATTAAAATAGGATCTTAATATTACTGCCAACGTTAGGAGAACCTGCAGGGTCACACACTTACAACAGACTAAATTGAAGTAAATAGAATCTAAGTTGGACTTGGATTCTATCGTGGGCAAAACTCATAACAAATGAGCTCAAGGCTTCACAGCTAACCCTATTACTGCTCTTTCACTCACATAAGGCTTCTTGAAGAAGCTAATGGAAGGCTTCTTAAAGAAGCTATTAGAGGCTTCTTGTGTAAAAGGGCACAAATTGTAACCTTTGCTAAGAGAGAATGTAAAAGAGTGTGACAGGTTTCCTTCTCTTTGCAGCTAACACTATGTTAGGAGGCAGGACTCCAAGTGGATGTTAGACGCTTGTGGATCTATTCGTGTGGACTATGTAGAGACATCGTCGCTCTTACGGTGTTAGTGTTTTGCGTTGATTATATTTCTTCTAGCTTCAAGAGGTAAACTTGAAAATCACGTTTCATGGTCCCCTTTTCTCATGGATCCTTGGTGGGAATTCCCTTTTTTGTTGCATTTTTTATAACAGGAATTAGTACATAACTCCATAAATAATACGTACATTACAGTCCCTGTTAGGGCTAAATTCAATTTCCTATCATCTCTGTAACTAGTTTCTATCAATTAGTATCAAAGCTCCTGATCAATTGGAGGCTAGACTAGAAGCGATTGAAATAGGGTTTGAACGATGGAGGAGAGAACTACAGGAAGAAAGGGAGCTACAGGAGGCTAGGCACAAGCTATAGGAAACGCGACTCAAGAAGAGTGAAAAAAATCCTAGAGGAGTTGCTGAGATTCATGAGGGAACGTGACCAAGGATCTCATTCTGGAGATCTAAGGCTGGATAGGGAGGAGGAAGAAGAAACGAGTGGGATTCATCGAATGGGAATAAAGTTCGATTGAGGGAGGAAACTAGAGATGCCCATCTTCAAAGGCAAAGATGCGTATGGGTGGGTAGCTCAGGTTGAGCGATACTTCCACGTGAACGTCGTGAGTGTGGATGAAAAGGCACCAGTGGTTATGGTAGCCTTGGAAAGTCGAGCCTTGTGTTGGTTCTAGTGGTGGGAGTCTCACACAGACCACCCAACCTGGGAGAGGTTCCTATCTACTTTGATTATAAGGTTCCAACCTTCTATGATTTATAATCTATACGAGTTGTTGCTAAGTTTGTAGCAGACTGGCATGGTGGGAGAGTACCGAGATTGCTTTAAGAGACATGCAGGGCCATTGACGAAGACAGAGGATGAGTTTCTAAGAGGAGTTTTCTTGAATGGGCTCAGAGAGGAGATTCAGGCTGAGGTAAAGCTCCATCGATTAAATTCCCTTTCTGACTTGATATGGATTAAGCGCAGTTAATTGAGGAGAAGAACTGGGCCTTAGTCAATGGAGGATTAGATGGGGGAAGTAAGGGAAGTATGCTGCAAAGAGGGGCCCAACCCATAAAGACCTCCGTGTACGAAATTGGGCCTAAGCCCAATATGATGGTTAAACCCAACGAAGGCAATGTCACCGCTAGCTCAAGTATGAGAGAGGAAGTGTTAACCAAAGAAGGGTCTTGGATGGCAAGCTTCTTGAAACAAGCAGTCAAAGGAGAGGGAGAAGATTTAAGCAATTATCAGAGACTGTGTTATATGATAAAATGAAAAAAAGGTTGTGTTTTCATTATGACAAAAAATATAGTCCAGAACATGTCTGTAAATACAAATAACTCTATTTAATTTGGTAGAATCCATGGAGGAACAAGAAGAGGAGGAGACACCTATAGTAGAATCTGTAATTAGTTATTGGGTTTCCCATGTGACATATAGTTTCAATGTTGTGGTTGTAAATGACATGTTTGCTCTTGGATGGATGAACATAGAATTAAAGAACACGAAGGAAGAACTATCAGCTCTAAAGGTGAAGAATGGGGCTGGGAAGACAACATTCATGGTTTTTCTAGCAAGAAGAAAACCAAGTAACTACATTGAAGATGTGGCTATGGCAGCTCATGGTGAAGGACTTGGGGAAGGTAACTAGGGCCTAATAACTCCATAAAATGTAGTTATTTTGGCCTTATATTTGTGCTTTAATGATTGCTTAGTCTTTGTTATTATGCATATCTGGAAGATTTCAAGCTTATATTTATTGAATTCAATTGTGATATCTTCTGCTATGATCTTGAGCAAACTGGTATAATTCTTCATATGATTAAGTGAAGTTGCAACTGTTATTGAATGAGTGATTTCTCTATTGCAAGATATGCTCTAAACAAGGAGATATGTGGAAGACTTGGACCTGCATTAGAAGAGGAAGCCCAAGGTGAAATTCAACATCTCACATCGCGGCGCAGGCATGTGTATACCACGACGCAGGCATGTGTATGTCGTGGCGTGGTGCATTTGGGCAGCAACATATTGAAACCCGAGACTAGAGCGCAGCGGCACTGGAAAGTGAATGCCACGACGTTGTGACCTAATTCAACATGCGCCACAACGCAAGGAAGTTAACACCGCGGAGTGCAAGTGAAATTTTTGGCCTATAAATATTGTTTCATCATATTTCAAAAAGGAGGACTTGACATTTTTAGAAAGCAGCTGCTAAGGTTTCGTTTTGGGACTAAAACAAAGCTAAGGAAGCTAAATTTGGAGGTCATCTTCATCTTGGAGGAAGATTCAAGCTGCAAGGATCATCATCTTGGAGTTTTTCTCTTCCATTCCTTTTTCTTCCTCTTTTCCGTACTCATGAACATGATGTATATGTGTATATTGTTGTGTTTTATGGCTAGCTAAGATGTGTGTAGGGATTTCTTTGAATCCTCCTATGGATATTGAGTAATTTTGTAATACTTTGAGTTTATAGAGATAATTTGGTTTGGTTCAATCATATAGTTCTTAATGCTCTTGAATGTTTGATCAACTTTTAAGTGATTTGTTAAAATCTGATGAACCTAGACATAGGAATTTGGATTTGAGATCATAAGTATGGTTGATAAATGTATGATTTCATTTAATTGGTTTGGATAAGTTGATTCGTTAATGGGATAAAAATATATCTCTTAGCCATGCATAGTAATTATTGGGAATAGATCTTAATGAATGTATTTTATGCTAGTTCTCATGGAAACATAGTGAATTAGGTAAATGAAACATGGTTGATTGACTTAGACATAGGCTTTTAACTATTTTAGATTCTCAAGCTAACTTAATCATGTCATTTATGTTGCTTATAAGGATTGCATATTATCAATTGAAGTAGGAGGTGAAGAAGGATTCTCTATTCTCTAATAGTCAACTCTAATTCCTATTTTATAGCATTTGAATCTTTTAATTAGTTTTAATACACTTCTCTTAATTTGAATGTTCTTGGATAGAAGTTATTAAGCTATTGGTTAATAATTAACATTGGATTAGTCGTTATCCTCGTGTGAACGATCATGTTCTTATCATTTTATTACAAGTGCGACCCATGCACTTGCAATAAGCAAAGTACGAACAAGTTTTTGGCGCCTTTGCCGAGGAGAAGGCTTGATTTCAATAGAGCTAATATTAACAACGAGTTTAAGTAGTTCTTGTCTAAGTTTCTTTTTGTGCATATTTATTTAAGTTTCAATTCTTTGATTGTTTTATGTACTTGTGAAAATAGCGGATTGTTATAACCTTTTGTGTACTGCAACTGCACGAGTCGTTAAAGTAATACAATGATGAGAAAGATCCTTTCCACAGGGATAATGAATAATATCTAATGTCAAATATTAACCAATAGCTTAATGAATTCTATTGAAGCACATATAAATTGGGAAAAGTGTGTGTAGTCAAAATTAGGGCTAAAAGGCAATAAACTAGGTGTAAAAGACAGTAACGAGAGCATAGGGACTCCTTCTTCACCAACTACTTTACTTGGAAACTTTGTTAGACCATTTGTGTATCGCAAGTGCACAGGTCATTCATGTAATATAGATACAGAGTATAAGTTCGTTCCCACGAGCATATATGGCTTCCATTACTAAGTAACAACTAATAGCTTAGCTAAATTCTATCCAAGAACATATAAAATAGAGAAATACAAATAATCTAAATCTAAACTACAAAAGCAATAAAGATAACGGTTTAGAGATCAAGGGAATCCTTCTTCACTTCCTATTTCATACTAATGATATGCAATCCTTATAAGCAACATCAATGATTAGTTAGTTAGCTTGAGAATCTGATTTAGTCAAAAGCCTATGTCTAGGTCGATCAACCCTGGTGTCATTTACCTAATCCACTATGTTTCTTATATTTGCATAAGGACTAGTGTAAACTCCACTAATGAACGATCTATTCTCAAACACACGCTAATACATGGCTAAAAGGAATATTTCTATCCAGTTTGTAAATCAACTCATCTAAGCCAATTGAACTTATCGAACATGCATCAACCATACTATGTCCATCTCCACAAATCTCTATGTCTAGTTCATTTGCATCAATTAAGATCATGCAATTATTGATCAAACAGAAGCAAGCATTAAGCATAGGCATGGAAGAACAAAGCTAAACATCAACATATACTCAAAAGATAACATAAACATCAATACTCATAGAAAGATCCAAAGTATTTCCTAAATACAGCTTGGCTAATCCATGAACACGAATTTACAATAAAAAACCATGCTCAAGAAATAGGGAAGAGAAGAGAAACAAAGGGAGAAGAGAAAGGAATCCATGGATAGCATCCTTGAAACTTGAATCTCCTTCCATGAGGACGATGGCATCCAACCTAGCCTCCTTAGGCCTCAAATCAGCCCAGAAATGAAGAACAAGCCGGAGCCTCTCTAAAACCTAGAAACTAAAACGGAGCTCTCCTATAAAATCTGCTATAAATTTGTTTATAGACTTAGAAAAACAGAGGCACGTCGCAGCATTAACATGCCTACGTTGCGGCGAGTATCAAATTAGGTCAAGGATGCTGCAACATTAATATACCACGCCGTGGCGCTCTATTTACACAGCTCTCTGACTTTTGATGTAGGGGAGGCACACGCCGCGACATTCACATTCCACGCCGTGACGTTGAGTTTTGAAATGCAAATTTGGCTTCCTTTTCCCATTCTAGCTCAATTGCTCCATATGTCATCTTGTTTGGAGCCCTTCCTATGATAGAGAAAACACCAAATCAGTAACAAATATAAATTCACTTAATCACATATCAAATATGCACAGTTTGCTCAATTACATACAGGAAAGGTATCAGAATTGGATATAACAATTATAAGCACAAAACCTTCCAAATATGCATGAATACAAGGAATTTAGCAATCAGAGAAATACAAATATGGGGCACAAATGACTGCACTTTGTGGAGTTATCACACCCCCACACTTAACCTTTTGCTTGTCCTCGAGCAAAACAAAGTATGACTAAGCAAACTCACTTAACAATTTAAACTCAACATACATTCAGCAACTAGCAAGTTTCAATCTTTCTTTTCTTCAATTAATCCCAGCTACAAGTATGTAATGATTACTTCAATCCATAAAAAGTGCAAATGCCCCAAAACCAGCTTCACACATATATAATCCTTCACATGTTAACAATCCAACTTCCTTCCATGAAATTTACATTATCCACGAACATGCAAGATAAACTTCTTCTATTCAAATCATACACATCCGGATAGGTTTATAAACATACATGCTTATGAATCATATAATCTATAAAATTGTAATTTAACTCTCTCTCTACTAATGTAAACTACACACAACTGAGGATCAAGAGGGTCTTTACAGCTTGTAATGTTAGGCCATGGTATGGGTGTAAGAAAAGAAGAGAAAGGATACATACAAACATTGAGACATATACACTTATGATTTCAAGACTTGAGCCACTAACTGAGATTAGAAGGGTATTCAATAGTGAAGGATCACAACTTGCCAGAACTATGCAATGCTTTTCTTTTTTAACTTTTCTTCTTTCATTGTTTGCTTTGCTTTTCTCTCTTTTCATTTTCTCTTTCTTTTTCCTTTTTTTTTTTCTTCTTTTTACTTTTAACAAAGCAATTTCTTTTTTTTTTATTTTGATTGCATTTGGTTCCTTCAAGCTCATTTTTCTTAAACATACATACCCCTACTCACTGGACTCACTTCGATAAATAACACGTCATGTACTCAACAGACATTAAAGGTAGGAAGAAAATGCAATGCTTTCACATGTATTAGAATGGTTAACAGGGTAAGAAATGCATGGGTGAATGAAAAACATATAAGGCCAAACAATTATCAGGCTTCAAAAAGGGACCTAAGGATATCATCATTCAGGGTAGGCTTGAAAAGCTTAATCGGTCCAAAGAATGCCCTAATCATTTCCTCAGTCATGCACAATCTAGGATTTCGCCTCAAGAGAGTTTAAAAACAACTTCTAGAATCATCGAAACTCTACATGCACATCCATAAACTTTCTCTAAACATGCACTCTTATTATACTCAAAGTTACACTTGCATCTAAGTGGAATATAAATCATGCATCAATAGCAACTCAACTGTTTCACATGCTTCAAGATCATATAAGGTGTCACTCATAAGGGGGCAAATAGCAACCTTTCATATCATGAATAACCAAAGCAACACCAACAGTCTTATGCAATAAAGCATGCATTCAAATAGATTAAACTTTTCAATATGACATGCGTACATCATTTACATAAGAGTAAAAATTAAAACTTCTTTGCAAACCCATCAATAATAACCAAATCAAATAGAAACTCATAGAAACTTAGTGGCTATCACAACTGCATCTAGAAAATATCATCACATTCATACATAATATATCATAGTAATCAAATCATGTAATGACACTCCCCCAAACTAAAGTGAGACAACGTCCTCACTTTCTATGGTGTCTAGGGTACTTGAGCCTATAAACATCTTAAATGTGAGAGCTGAGTATACTACAAATATTTAAAAATAAAACTTAAACTAACTAACCATGTACAATATATACACATCAACACAATATACCGTAGCACCCAGCATCCATGCCACGGTATTTGATCAGAATGGGTGCCTTCAGTAGCACCCAAAACAAGTAACTTTTTTTTTTCTTAACAAGTTCAGCATGTTAGCGCCGTGGCGTTACACTTTCCATGCCGCGGCGCTGAGGTCTCTGGAATTTGGCTCAAATGCGCATAAATAACTGTCATGCCGTAGCGTGCAACAACCTCACGCCGCGACGTGAGGAGCCAACCTGCAGAATTTTGCAACAAATTTAGTTTTGCTACAGAATTTTACCATTTGCTGTAGAAGGGCCTGAGTTATAGTCCCAGCAGGACTTTGTTACCAAAATGAATTATGCGGATGAGTAGTCTTCTTAAACTTGATCCAAGGCTTATCCTTTTGAGGAGTCGCGAATTCCCTGAAGGACCTCATATGATTAGGATCATTCGACTTCTTTATTGAACCTAAAGCAATAACATAAAGAGACTTTAATTAACATAGATTATATATAACTTGAATTAGAACTAACCAAACTCATTGTTGATATTAGCAATATGGAATTAAACCGTTATCCCCCAGCAATTGCTAAGGAATAAGGTTAAACTCTTTGGAAATACACCACTATTCCCCGACAACGACGCCAAAAACTTGTTAGACCATTTGTGTACCGCAAGTGCACGGGTCATTCAAGTAATACAGATACGGAGTATAAGTTCATTCCCACGAGGATATATGGCTTCCATTACTAAGTAACAACTAATAGCTTAGCTAAATTCTATCCAAGGACTTATAAAATAGAGAAATGCAAATAATCTAAATCTAAACTACAAAAGCAATAAAGAGAACAGTTTAGAGATTTAGGGAATCCCTCTTCACTTCCTATTTCATACTAATGATATGCAATCCTTATAAGCAACATCAATGATTAGTTAGTTAGCTTGAGAATCTAATTTAGTCAAAAGCCTATGTCTAGGTCGATCAACCCTGGTGTTATTTACCTAATCCACTATGTTTCTTATGTTTGCATGAGGACTAGTGTGAACTCCACTAATGAACGATCTATTCTCAAACACATGCTAATACATGGCTAAAAAGTATATTTCTATCCAGTTAGCGAATCAACTGATCTAAGCTAATTGAACTTGTCGAACATGCATCAACCATACCATGTCCATCTCTATAAATCCCTATGTCTAGTTCATTTGCATCAATTAAGATCATGTAATTATTGATCAAACAGAAGCAAGCATTAAGCATAGGCATGGAAGAACAAAGCTAAACATCAATATATACTCAAAAGATAACATAAACATCAATACTCATAGAAAGATCCAAAGTATTTCCTAAATACAGCTTGGCTAATCCATGAACACGAATTTACAATCGAAAACTATGCTCAAGAAATAGGGAAGAGAAGAGAAACAAAGGGAGAAGAGAAAGGAATCCATGGATAGCATCCTTGAAGCTTGAATCTTCTTCTATGAGGAAGATGGCATCCAACCTAGCCTCCCTAGGCCTCCAATCAACCCAGAAATGAAGAACAGGCCGCAGCCTCTCTAAAACCTAGAAACTAAAACGGAGCTCTCCTATAAAATCTGCTACAAATCTATTTATAGACTCATAAAAATAGAGGTATGCCGCGGCATTAACATGCCTACACCGCGACGCGTATCAAATTAGGTCAAGGACGCTGCAACATTAATATGCCACACCGCAACGCTCCATTTATGCAACTCTCTGACTTTTGATGCAGGGGAGGCACACGCCGCGACATTCACATTCCACGCCGCGACGTTGAGTTCTGAAATGCAAATTTGGCTTCCTCTTCCCATTCTAGCTCAATTGCTCCATATATCATCTTGTTTGGAGCCCTTCCTATGATAGAGAAAATACCAAATCAGTAACAAATATAAATTCACTTAATCACATATCAAATATGCACAGTTTGCTCAATTACATACAGGAAAGGTATCATAATTGGATATAACAATTATAAGCACAAAACCTTCTAAATATGCATGAATACAAGGACTTTAGCAATCAGAGAAATACAGATATGGGGCACAAATAACTACACTTTGTGGAGTTATCAAACTTGCAACCATTTTAAGCAACAATGATGACTAATTTTGTTAGCCTAAGAAACTACATTAGCTAAAAGCCTATGTTTAGGTCATTTAAGCCTATGTCATTTACCTAGCCCTCTATATGTCCATGAGAACTAGAGTAAACTTCATGCATTACGGTTGATTCTTAGCAATGGCTATACATGGCTAATAGGTATATGTCTATCCTATTAACAAATTAATTCATCCTACCATTAGAATGAGATTAAATATGCATCACCCATATCCATGATCTAAAACCTAGATTCCTATATCTAGTTCAAGAGATTTTATCATATCACAATAAATGATGGCCAAACATTTATAGGCATTAAGAGAAACATAGGTGAACAAAACCAAACATCATTATAAACTTAAAAGGTTACAAAGTCACCAATGTATATAGAAGGATCCAAAGGAATCCCTATAAACAACTTAGCTACCCATGGAATCCGAAAATCTCAAGAGAGATTTCCTACCCATGGCTTAGAAAAAGAAATGATAAAGAGAAAAAAGGGAAAACTCTATAATGAGATCTTAGGAGGCTTGATCCTCCTTGGATGATGATGGTTTCCCTTCTAAATTTCTTCAAAGCTCTCGAAAATGACAAAAAACTGGTGTTCTCGGCGTTCTGTCTTGTCTCCCACCTAACACTCCTCAAAATATCTGATGAAACAGTATTAATAGACAAAGCCCACGAACTCACGTCGTGGCGTGACCATTGTTGCATCGCGGTGTGAATGCCTACGTGGTTAAGTGGAACTAGTGCAGACAAGCGTGTGTTGCGGCATGACATCCCTTGCGTTGCGGTGCTCTAGCCTCTGTCTTCAATATGCGCAGCAGGCAGAGAACGAGACGCCACGACGTGCTACACCTTGCGTCGCGGCATAATAAGCTAGAATGCATGCTAAGCTCCCTCCTCCAATGCAAGGTCTTGAGTTGCTTCATTTTATCAATTTAGAGCCCATCTTGCAATTGAGAAGTTGCTTAATTAATCACAAGTGTAAATCAACTTAATCCAACAAAGAATAGACAGGGTTTTAGTAAGATTGGAAAGGAATACATTAACATGAATTTGAATAAAAAGTGAGGGAAAAGTCTTCCAATCATGTCTAAGCACAAGGACTAAGGGATCAATATATCACCAATATGAGGCGCATAAAACTACATGTTATGGAGTTATCACGGATGAACATAACAACACGCAGCCCTTAAGGGAGTTTGCAACCCCTCAAATGGACAATTTACAGTCGAGCATTAGACGGTCGACCATCCGTGCTAATAACTTTGAGATAAAGCCAGCTATAATCCAAATGATCCAGACTTCGATACAGTTTGGCGGCTTATCCAACGAAGATCCTAATGTGCATCTCTCAAACTTTCTGGAGATTTGCGACACATTTAGGCATAATGGTGTTTCTGAAGATGCTATTCACCTGAGGCTCTTTCCTTTCTCTCTTTGAGACAAAGCCAAGAGCTGGTTGCTGTCTCTTCCTGCAGAAATGGTGAATGATATTACATCATTCACCCAAATTAAATCAAAATCCTTGCACAAAGCTTGGGAGAGGTACAAGGATCTGCTAAGAAGGTGTCCACACCACACTATTCCGTTGTGGCATCAAGTCTATTCATTTCATAAAGGCTTGTTGCCACAACATCGTCCAACAGTGGATGCTGCAGCTAGAGGCTCTTTACTAAGCAAATATTTTGATGGTGCTTTCCAATTGTTGGAGGAATTAGCTGCTAACAGCTACCAATGGCCCTCTATAAGAAACACTCTACGAAGGGTGGCTAGAATGTATGAGGTGGATGCAATAACATTGTTGTCAGGTCAAGTGGCTGCAATAGCAAGTAAGTTGGACAGTATGGGGCAAGGTCCTCATCAGAGCCCATTTGTGTTGTGTGACAAGTGTGACGACAACCATGCGAGTGATAGGTGTCGTTCTTTGTTAGAAAGTGTGCAGTATGTCGGTAACTATCGTTCATAACAAAATAACCCATACTTAACCTAGTATAATCCGAGATAGAGGAACCATCCAAACTTCTCTTGGAAGAACAACCAAGGAGCTTCCTCTTCGGGTCCTGAAAAAGAGATCTTACAATACTCTTGGATTCCCTCCCAGCCGAGACAACTAGTGCAAGATAAGAAATCATCTATTGAAGACATGTTCATGCAGTTGATGGTGAAGACAAATTCTTTCATGACAAAAACGAACACTCATTTGGCAAAGAACGATTCTATGATTCAAAGCCAAATGGCTTCGATGAGTGCATTAGAAACTCAGGTAGGGTAATTGGCTAATGCCATAAGCAACAGGCCCCCAGGCATCTTCCCAAGTGATACAATTAATAACTCGAAGGGTGCCTCCAATGAGCATTGTAAAGCCATCTCACTAACAAATGGGAAGGATATTAAAGGAAATCCAAAAACAAAGCTGCTGGAAGAAGAGGTAGAAGGGGAGTAAGGACCAAGAGAAAGTGATTGAGGAGGGTAAGAAGAATGATGAAGAAGTTGTCTACAAAAAGGTGGAAGACAAGAAGGTGGCGGACAAAAAGGTAGAGGATAGGTCGTATATACATCCTCTACCATTTCTTAATTGGTAAATCAAGCATAAGATGGATTCATAATTTAAGAAGTTTTTGGAAGTTTTAAGAAGCTTCATATAAACATTCCATTCGCTGAGGCATTGGAGCAAATGCCTAGTTACATCAAGTTCATGAAAGATATTCTTTCAAAGAAGCGTAAACTAGGTGAGTATGAAATAGTAGCATTGTTAGAGAAATACAGTGCTATTCATCAACAAAAGCTTCCTCCAAAACTTAAGGATCCAGGGAGCTTCACGATCCCGTGTTCAATAGGAGATTGTAACATCCCGAAAATTTATAATTTTAGGATAAATGGTCATTTTACAATATTTAGGATTTTTAGGAATTTTTCTAGATTTTTCTGGGAACGCAGAATATTTTAATATTATTTCTCATTTTGCGCCATTGGACAGAATTGGCAGAACGACCGTAACGCTTCCAAAGTTGGAAAAATTATATGACGAATAGTCGTTTTTATAATATTTGCAATTTTTGAGAATTTTCTGGGAATTTTCTGGAAATGACGAATATTTTAATATATTCCTCGTTTTGCATGCACACTGAGTCGAACCGGGAAAATAAAATATTTTTCCCGAGAACCTTGAACTATGGAAACGTCGACGGGGGATCTTACTAAACCCGAGGCCGGACACAGTTTACAAGGTTTCACATTTTTCGAGAAATTTTAACAGATGAAATAATAAAACACTTGTGAAGGATTAATCTGTCAGATAAATTAATACCGACTTTAGTCGACTGTAGCTGTTGTCTAATAAATAATAATATGTAATAAAAATCTTATCACACTGTTCAAAATTTACCTTGTATCAAGTCCCTTCAGCTTTATTTTCAAAACAAAAGTTAAATTAAATAAAAAAAAAAAAAAAAACTCATTTGGGAAGCTTCTAGGAAATTTCCCTTCATTTCACATTTTCTCTCTCTTCCCTCCTCACCCTTCTCTACGGCAGAGGCCTTAGGAGCCCAATACTCACATTTCATTATATCTCTTTTCTCCCTTCTTTCTTCTTCTCTTCTACGTTTCTTTTCTTCTTCTTTCTTCTTCTTCTTTTCTTTTTCTTTCTCTTCTCCACCGTCCACCCTCTCCACTCACCATGTTCATTTTCTTGCTTCACCATTCCACATCTAGCTTTCTTCCATCATTCCAAGAGCATTTCCTTGTGGCCATCCTTGGTTCTTCTTCTTCTTCTTCTTCTTCTTCCTCTATTCTCCACCATTAAAGCCAAAGCTTGGAGCTTTTGAGGTAAAGTCTTCAACTCTCTTCCATCTCCTTCTCATTTTCGTTTTATTGGTCACCTATGTGGCCAAGGAGTCATTTTCTATGATTGGAGTGAACACATTGGGGATTTCTCACCCTAGGGTTTTTTTTTTTCTCTTGAAAGGGAAAAACGAAAATCAAGAGCAAAAAATGGAAAGCATTCTTGTGATTGCCTTCATTTAGGTAAGAGGGAGATAATCCTCTTCAACCAATCTTGGTAGTAAGAAAATGTCTTGTGTGTTGTTGTTGATGAGAGAATCCATGTTGGATTTCCCTCTTTGTTATGTTAGGTTATTTTCATGATGATGTTGTTTGATTTGTATGGATGTATGAATGTATATTGTGTGACTTGATGATTATGAACTCATATGTTGCTATTTTGTAATTATATGCCATGTATCATCTTTAGGAATGGTTGAAAATTGATGAGGGATTTTGGATAGTGAATGGGCCGGGGCTCAGAAAGAATTCTCGGGAACCCCCGTTAATGCACTAGCGCCCGGGCGTTGTGCATGAGCGCCTAGGCGCTCCGTGCCCGTGAAGTTTTCCCGTGACGCGGTTTTGGTTAGCGCTCGGGCGCTTCGTGGTCGGCGTCTGGCGCTACACCAGCGCCCAGGCGCTACAGATATGGCGCCTAGGCGCCCATGTCAGAACCAGTAGGAAACTGTGAGATGAAGCCTATGTAATTGAAAATATAAATGTTAGTGTTGGGATGTGAGATGGAGAGCTTTAAGGGTTATTTAACTCAATTTGAAGCTAGGATATTAGATTAAAACTATAAGGGATTAGAATGAACTTGGTGAACAAAAACTTAAGTAAAGGATATCAAGAAATCAATGCATAAAATGGGAGAAATTGATGTTAGCAGTGGACCTTAGGGAAGCCACGATTTTGATCATTGATTTTAGGAATGAGATTGACCCCATGAAGAATAAAAACTAAATGATCGGTATCGAGAGACTTGAGCATAACGCGAGATGGAAACTTACTTAGTGATGAATTCTTGTAAGAATGGAAAATATTGAATAAGAACGCATAATGGACCCTAAAAATATATTACCTTGTTTGATTTCAATATTATGATATTGTGGATTCATATGAGTGACCAATGTTGTAATAATGCTTATTTGAGCCAATTGTGGCATATTATGGAATGGTATGTGATGTTGATCATACATATTCATGCATAGAGTCTTATGCATTGTGAATGTCCTTGTGGACTGTTGTAAGGCCAAGTTGCCTAGGAGATTGAACACACCCTGGGTGCGGGTGCGAATAGACAAGTGTGGGTCGTGTTATGACCTCGGGGGCGTCGGGGTGCGGGTCCCTCACATGGACAGTTTAGAGCTCCTCTGTACCGTGGGGCAAACCGATGCAAACACACCGACGATCCGGACTTTGACAATGTCCTATGTCGTGATCGAGCGTGGGCTGTCTGTACAATGCCTGATGTGCACGTTGAAAACTGTTGAGTTTTAGCACCTGGCCGCGGCAGCCGAGTTGCAGACACGTCTCCTGATCTTTCTCTCCGCTTGATTTAGTCTAGCTCCATGGAGTAGGAATTGGGAAAGCATGCATTGTGCATCGTTCATTGCTGGTCTTATAAACTGTTGTGAGCATGAATATTATCTGTAAATGATTACACGATTATTGTCTTGGTTCTTGGAATAACCATTGTGATCTCGCCCGCTATTGCTTACTGTAGTTCTACCTTTACCATAAATATCACTGTTGTTATTGAATCGATTATCGCTTAGAATTGAATTGCTTCTGTTATAATTTTCGTTGTTGTTATTGATAAATGCATGATCTGTATTGCTCGGTGGGCGCTTTGCGCCGTGCTATTTTCTTGCTGCTAATAGTGGTAATGAATGACGGGTGTCTCACCTCTTTCCTATATTTCTGTATTGTTGTTTTATATTCATATTTGGTAAAAGATCGTGAAGAAGATGATGAGGAACCACACCTTGCCGATGGGGTTGAGAACCTGGCAAGATTTCTTTGATTTCATGGGAGCGCAGCTGCGAGGGGGCATTGATGCCTGTTGTGTCAACTGGGACGCCGAGTGTCACATGCATATGGGGTTGCGGCTTTGTCTGCTGGTAGTACCCATCCCTGGGTTATTACCTCCCCCTTTTTCATGTTTTATTCCCCGCTTTGTATTTTACTTGACTCTGTAATTATTATATTCTATGTTATCAGTGATTCGTGTAAGTTGGCTATAAAATATATATGTATAAAGAATGTGATTTCATTTCAATGGTTGTATTAAGGGTTGTATGCATCTATAATTCATTCATGGCTCGTATTTTCTACTCATGTATAAATGCGAAGAAATAAACTCGTTAATTTTTCTTAAACTACTGTTATCATGACTGTGACACGCCTGGATTTAGTAACTGTGGTGTAATGACGATTGCGCCTCAGGTTGGTACATCAAGGGGTGTTACATTAGGTGGTATCAGAGCAGTTCATCCTATTGAGCCGGGTTATGGACTTGCTATGTTTAGGCATATTAGAATTTGGTCTGTTGTGCACTTCCTTGTCTCTTGATTGAGATAATGGGAAAGGAATGCATGGCTTGCCGTAGGTTGAATGTTGATGGCTACTGTTATACAGTTGCATGATATTGAGGACTGGCCTTCTCAATATGTAATGTTCTGTGTGTACAGGAAACTATGACTACACCTAGGCGTATTGTGTTAGGAAAATAGGAATTCTTTTGTGAGGAGATCAAGAGGTCTTGGAAAACCGATCTTCTGGAGAAAGAAATAGTTGATGTAAACTAGGTTCGAGAAGCAGTTTGGAAGTTGACGGCTTATGAGGGATTACGCTGTGGAAGTATAACGAAGAAGTTCGAGCTAGAGATCGTTAGGGTTCGTGAATTGAAATTGTCTTGTTTGAATTGTGTGAATTGTATGACTCTCTGTATTTGGTTTTCATAGGGAGATAACGCTGTTTGAAATAATGATGTTTGTTTTGTTGTGTTATGTTTGTTTGTCCTCAAAGAGAGTCAATGGCTCGTGGCAGACGTACGCATGTGAGTGCGGGACAAGACAATAGGAGTATGGGCTGCAACTGAGAAGAAAGGCAAATGATAGCTGAGATGACGACTCGTCGTCGGATCAGAGGACCACGCAACAACGAGAATTGGAAGTGGAGGTCCAGAATCTGTTGAAGGAAGGTCGGCGTTGGGGCAAACGTGGACTACCTAGATTCCAAAGGAGGAATAATAGAAAAGTTAACCAGTTTATGCGGAAACCATCCGCACGGGTATCAGGGAAACAACAACAACAACCAACTCCTAGACAAAGTACTAGTGGTGGTGTATCCAGTCGAGACCTCGACATCTTCACCAAGATGTAGGAAATGCGGAAAGAACCACTTCACGAGGGAGTGTAAAATCGAAGGGATAATCTGTTTTAAATGCGGAAAGCCTGGACATGTCTCCCGCAATCTGCGACCAAGTAAAGGCAAATTCTTCAATCAATCTTTGTAAAATTTGTGGAACCACAAGCGAAGCCGAACTTATACCTTGGGTGGTCTTTGAAACCTCGACATTTGGAGATCTAAACAAGAGAAGTTACGCCTCAAGTGATGACCCTGTAATCGTATTGTATAATTCTGGGGGTAACCCCTCCTTTTACCATTTGTAACCGTATGGATCGTTTGGATTCATTTATATCTTTCTTATCTTTAACTTAAGTTGCTTCTATTTCTGTTACTAAGACTTGTCGTTGACACCTAAGTTGTGTAATCTATCCCACTTCTACTAAAGATCGAGTCTTTTGTTAACCTATCTTGCTTACCTTAAATCATATCTGTTCGAGTTCATGATTTTAGAAAGTGATCGGTCGTTTTCTGGTTATTGTCTGCTAGGTCATTCCGATAAAAATCTTAGTGATTTTTGAAACTAAGACTTTTGAATTCGTGACAACCAACAAAGTCTAAGCTTCATAAGGGAAAGGAGCTTGAGGGTATATGTTAATGTTTTCCATAGAGAACCAAGAGTAAAGGGAATATAGATGTCGCTCTTATAGTCGAAGAGTGTCATATGTCAAACTACGATAATGTTGATTAAGGAGAAGAATGAAATTTCTCGGTGAGACGGGGACCGTCACAAAATAAACAAGGCTTCAATCAAGGAGGAGTGTCCTCGGGGAAAGATGAGCAATTCAATGGGCTGGTGAGGAAAGAGTCGTTGTTCCTTCCAAGATAAATGTATGTCCTAGTCATCGAGGGATTTGTGGAAATAGAGAATGTTCCCAAAATGATTTTACGAGTGTGCTTTCGACATTATGGGTATTCCGTGATGTCAATCGGAGTGACAAGCGCTCCTATTGTATTCATGGACAATGTGAATTATATTTTCTATCCTTACCTAGAACAGAATTGTCGTTGTCATTAATGATGACATTCGATCTATTCTCGAAGATATGGGGAGATACGTCGGACATCTCGGTATAGTTTTCCGACTTTGAAGAAGATGAAGTAAATGCTAAAGTATCAAAGTACGATTTCCGTCGAAGAGATTCAGTTTTTGGGTTGTGAAATTCCAAATGGAGGAATTGTTATGAATTCACCAAAGGTTGGAGCAGTTCTTCAAAGGGAAAAGATAGGAAGCGGAAACCGTAAAGGAGACTTGTAGCTAATGGAATTAGATGATTTTATCGAAGAAGCACCGATGAATTCTCCAAGACGCCAGAATCTCTTACGTAGCTTACAAGAAGAGGATCAAATTTCTACGAGTGGCACAGGTAAAGAAGGTTTTCCAAGAATTGAGGAGATATTCGGATGCTCACTAGTTTTGATTCTACCGAACCTCGAGAAACCGTTTGAAATACCTTGTGATACTTCGTATTAAGGTTTCGAATGTGAGCTCATGCAAAGCTGGGAAGTTGTGGCTTGCACCTCAAGGTAGTTGAGGGTGCATGAGGAGAGTTACCCGATCCGTGACTTGTAATTGACCACTGTGGTATCCGCTACGAGAATATAGGGACACTTTCTATATGGAGCAAAATTCAATGTCCTTTGTCACAAGAACACGAAATACTTAATCGACGAGAAGGAACCAAACATGAGGCGAGAGAAAGTGACTAAAGATTTTGAAGGAACATGATCTCTAACTTTAGAGTCATCTTGGAAAAGAAAACACTATGGCGGACGCTTTAGAATCAGAAACTGCCTAATGCCTTCATTATGAGGGTTGATAAGAAGGAATTAGTGGAGTGATTCGAGGACAGTGTGGTTGTCATTGGAAATGACACCGGATGAGGTATGTCTAGATATAATCATTATTTCAAATGATCTGTTAGGGAGGATTCGAGAGAAGTAGAAACAGTGACCAATTTCTACAAGACAAGAAAGAGCTATTGAGATAAGGCTTGGTGTCAGAATGTGAGGAAGGAACTCGACAGAATCTTAGTGTTCATGAGTGAAGGTTGCATACCAGATGATTCAGAACTTAAGCAGTTTATTCCTAATAAAAACTCACGAGAGTAAACCGAGTTTACCCATCGGAGCGATCAAGATATATATCGAATCTAAAAAAACGAAGTAATGGTAGCAAGGGATGAAGAAATGCATTGTTAAATGTGTGTAATCTTGTCTAAGTTGCCAGCAAACTCACTCTTGAATTCTACGGGCTATATCAAATTCTTTTCGGATTGGTCCAGTGGCCATAACTAATCTTTGCCATCTCTTCTTTTCAAATCTTCATGATATCTTCGGTATGTCATGATCACGAAAGTATATCCTTGGACCCAGCCATGTTAACGAACAGGACACAGTATGATTAAAAGAGAGTTTAACCCATGGAATGCTTCCTGTGAGATCGAGAATAGAATAGCAAAGCGACATGGAGGTCAGAAGATAAGGTGAAGAACCAACGTCGATATTTATCCTAAGGAATGAAAATTTTGAGGACGAAATTTCTATTTGAAGGGGAGTGTTGTAACATCCCGAAAATTTATAATTTTAGGATAAATGGTCATTTTACAATATTTAGGATTTTTAGGAATTTTTCTAGATTTTTAAGGGAACGAGAATATTTTAATATTATTTCTCATTTTGCGCGCACATTGGACAGAATTGGCAGAACGACCGTAACACTTCCAAAGTTGGAAAAATTATATGACGAATAGTCGTTTTATAATATTTGCAATTTTTGAGAATTTTCTGGGAATTTTCTGGAAATGACGAATATTTTAATATATTCCTCGTTTTGCATGCACACTGAGTCGAACCGGGAAAATAAAATATTTTTCCCGAGAACCTTGAACTATGGAAACGTCGACGGGGGATCTTACTAAACCCGGGGCCGGACACAGTTTACAAGGTTTCACATTTTTCGAGAAATTTTAACAGATGAAATAATAAAACACTTGTGAAGGATTAATCTGTCAGATAAATTAATACCGACTTTAGTCGACTGTAGCTGTTGTCTAATAAATAATAATATGTAATAAAAATCTTATCACACTGTTCAAAATTTACCTTGTATCAAGTCCCTTGAGCTTTATTTTCAAAACAAAAGTTAAATTAAATAAAAAAAAAAAAAAAAAAAAACTCATTTGGGAAGCTTCTAGGAAATTTCCTTCATTTCACATTTTCTCTCTCTTCCTCCTCACCCTTCTCTACGGCAAAGGCCTTAGGAGCCCAATACTCACATTTCATTATATCTCTTTTCTCCCCCTTCTCTTCTTCTTCTCTTCTACGTTTCTTTTCTTCTTCTTCTCTTCTTCTTCTTTTCTTTTTCTTTCTCTTCTCCACCGTCCACCCTCTCCACTCACCATGTTCATTTTCTTGCTTCACCATTCCACATCTAGCTTTCTTCCATCATTCCAAGAGCATTTCCTTGTGGCCATCCTTGGTTCTTCTTCTTCTTCTTCTTCTTCTTCCTCTATTCTCCACCATTAAAGCCAAAGCTTGGAGCTTTTGAGGTAAAGTCTTCAACTCTCTTCCATCTCCTTCTCATTTTCGTTTTATTGGTCACCTATGTGGCCAAGGAGTCATTTTCTATGATTGGAGTGAACACATTGGGGATTTCTCACCCTAGGGTTTTTTTTTTCTCTTGAAAGGGAAAAACGAAAATCAAGAGCAAAAAGGGGAAAGCATTCTTGTGATTGCCTTCATTTAGGTAAGAGGGAGATAATCCTCTTCAACCAATCTTGGTAGTAAGAAAATGTCTTGTGTGTTGTTGTTGATGAGAGAATCCATGTTGGATTTCCTCTTTGTTATGTTAGGTTATTTTCATGATGATGTTGTTTGATTTGTATGGATGTATGAATGTATATTGTGTGACTTGATGATTATGAACTCATATGTTGCTATTTTGTAATTATATGCCATGTATCATCTTTTGGAATGGTTGAAAATTGATGAGGGATTTTGGATAGTGAATGGGCCAGGGCTCTGCACAGAAAAGAATTCTGCAGAACCCCTGTTAATGCACTAGCGCCCAGGCGTTGTGCATAGAGCGCCTAGGCGCTCTGTGCCCAGGAAGTTTTCCCTGTGACGCGGCCTGGTTAGCGCTCAGGCGCTTCGTGGTCAGCGTCTAGGCGCTACACCGGCGCCCAGGCGCTACAGATATGGCGCCAGGCGCCCATGACAGAACCGATGAGGAGCGTGAGATGAAGCCTATGTAATTGAAAATATAAATGTTAGTGTTGGGATGTGAGATGGAGAGCTTTAAGGGTTATTTAACTCAATTTGAAGCTAAGATATTAGATTAAAACTATAAGGGATTAGAATGAACTTGGTGAACAAAAACTTAAGTAAAGGATATCAAGAAATCAATGCATAAAATGGGAGAAATTGATGTTAGCAGTGGACCTTAGGGAAGCCACGATTTTGATCATTGATTTTAGGAATGAGATTGACCCCATGAAGAATAAAAACTAAATGATCGGTATCGAGAGACTTGAGCATAACGCGAGATGGAAACTTACTTAGTGATGAATTCTTGTAAGAATGGAAAATATTGAATAAGAACGCATAATGGACCCTAAAAATATATTACCTTGTTTGATTTCAATATTATGATATTGTGGATTCATATGAGTGACCAATGTTGTAATAATGCTTATTTGAGCCAATTGTGGCATATTATGGAATGGTATGTGATGTTGATCATACATATTCATGCATAGAGTCTTATGCATTGTGAATGTCCTTGTGGACTGTTGTAAGGCCAAGTTGCCTAGGAGATTGAACACACCCTGGGTGCGGGTGCGAATAGACAAGTGTGGGTCGTGTTATGACCTCGGGGCGTCGGGGTGCGGGTCCCTCACATGGACGAGTTTAGAGCTCCTCCGTCGTGGGGCAAACCGATGCAAACACACCGACGATCCGGACTTGACACTTGCCCTATGTCGTGATCGAGCGTGGGGTCATGTACAATGCCCGATGTGCACGTTGAAAGCCGTTGAGTTTTAGCACTGGCCGCGGCAGTGAGTCTGCGAGACACGTCTCCTAATCTTTCTCTCCGCTTGATTTAGTCTAGCTCCATGGAGTAGGAATTGGGAAAGCATGCATTGTGCATCGTTCATTCTTTGGTCTTATAAACCTCATTGAGCATGAATATCGTAAATGATTACCGATTATTGTCTTGGTTCTTGGAATAACCATTGTGATCTGCACTGCTATTGCTTACTTGTAGTTCTACCTTTACCATAAATATCACTTTGTTGTTATTGAATCGATTATCGCTTAGAATTGAATTGCTTCTACGTTATAATTTTTTTGTTGTTATTGATAAATGCATGATCTGTATTGCTCGGTGGGCGCTTTGCTTGTGGTGCTATTTTCTTCTTGCTAATAGTGGTAATGAATGACGGGTGTCTCACCTCTTTCCTATATTTACGTATTGTTGGTTTATATTCATATTTGGTAAAAGATCGTGAAGAAGATGATGAGGAACCACACCTTGCCGATGGGGTTGAGAACACTGGCAAGATTTCTTTGATTTCATGGGAGGCCGTTGGTCTCAGGGGGCATTGATGCCCTGTTGTGTCAAGCGGGACGCCGAGTGTCACATGCATGTGGGGTTGCGGCTTTGTCTCAATTTGGTAGTACCCATCCCGGGTTATTACCTCCCCCTTTTCATGTTTTATTCCCATTGTATTTTACTTGACTCTGTAATTATTATATTCTATGTTATCGTGATTCGTGTAAGTTGGCTATAAAATATATATGTATAAAGAATGTGATTTCATTTCAATGGTTGTATTAAGGGTTGTATGCATCTATAATTCATTCATGGCTCGTATTTTCTACTCATGTATAAATGCGAAGAAATAAACTCGTTAATTTTTCTTAAACTACTGTTATCATGACTGTGACACGCCTGGATTTAGTAACTGTGGTGTAATGACGATTGCGCCGCAGTTGGTACATCAAGGGGTGTTACAGAGATCAATTTTTCAGCCAATCTTTATGTGACATGAGACTAGCATTAATCTCATGCCCCTATCCATTTTTTCAGAGGCTAAGTTTAGGGGAGTGCAAGCCCTCATCAGTAACCCTCCAATTGGCAAATCGTTCCTATACATACCCGAAGGGAATTGTGGAGGATGTATTAGTTAAAGTTGACAAGTTCATATTCCCTACAGACTTTGTCATTTTAGACATGGAGGAGGATCGAAGGGTGCCTCTGATTCTAGGCAGACCGTTCATGGCCACGGGAAGAACACTCATAGATGTCCAGAAAGGTGAATTGACTATGAGAGTTCAAGATCAAAAGGTAACTTTTAACATCTTTAAGGCAATAGAATTTCCTCAAGATCATGAAGAGTGTTCTTATATTGGTTTTGTTGGATAATATCATTGTTGATGCATTTCACGCCAACTATCTTGAGGACCCTCTTAAGTTAGCATTGGCTTCATTAAAAGAGTGTAATACCCCAAAAATTCATATTTTATTTATTTCGGTCGATTCTTAATTATTTTGAGTAATCCGACTTGACTTCCATGAATTTTATAATTTTTTTGATTTATGGGAGTTTTTACATTTTTTTATTATTTTAATATTGTTTTTGAGCTATATATGAGCGTTCGTATTTTATTCATTTCTATCAATCCTTAATGATTTTTTTAATCTGATTTGATTTTCAT
This sequence comes from Ormosia emarginata, assembly GCA_029884605.1. NCBI lineage: Eukaryota > Viridiplantae > Streptophyta > Magnoliopsida > Fabales > Fabaceae > Ormosia > Ormosia emarginata. The sequence goes on from JAQQTP010000074.1 coordinate 11,814,517, forward strand.
GACTTATATAATATTTGTGAATTTTAGTGATATTTTAAGATATTTTGAATATTTTAATATATTTGAGATATTTTGAATATTTTATTATATTTTGGATGTTTTGTGATTTTTGTATGCTGTAAAATTATTTTGACTGTTTCGTGACTGTATTTGATTGTTTTGTGTGATTTACCCCGGGTCAGGAAAATAATAAATTTTAGGCCAGAGAAAATCTTTACGTATCTATTCGGAGCCGGGAGGATCTTACTAAACTCAATTCTGAGAGATACATGACATAATCTTTTAATTTTTAAAAATTATTTGTGAAATAAAAATATAGTGTATTTTTATTTTACAACAGACAAATATTTACTAACTTGTAAGCAGTAATGTTTTATTCATTGAGTAATAATTTCTAAAGTTATTGTCTGGAAAATATCTTCTGTGAACTAATAGGATTTAGTCAAAATAGATGACTTGAATTTCTAAACCAATGGGAAGCGGTCAATAAAAATGGTTAGACTAATTAGTTAGAAACTAGATGGCTTAAACTAAGTTAGCCTAAAAACCTATGTAGTAACTAAATGGAGCAAACTTAGTTTGCTACTCTTTAGAGTCCATAGTTACTAGAGTTGTCTAGCACCTTCTAGAAAGAATGATTAATGCCTAATGTAACTAGATAGTTTGTAAGTAACTAAGTAGTTAGCAAAGAAGCTAGAAAACCTAACTAAGTTAGTTTAATTTGGTTAGGACACAATTGAATTAGAAACTTAATTAGTTTTCTATTGATTCCATAGTTAGGAAACTTCAAGAACTAGATGACTCAAGTTGTCTAAGCCTATAGAAAACAAGCTTGGAGGCAAAGGCTTTAAAGATCAACCTTTGATTCAATCTATGGCTATTGAAGCCTCAAAAAGTGGCTAGATGAATTTAAACACTCTCTTGGTGTCCAAGGGGGGGAGGGCTCATAGTTTTAGGCTTTAGCAGAAGCAAAGTATGACTCTTCATTCATTTCATTTCATCTTCATCATCTTTCTAAAGCAAGCTTCACAAAATTCTCTCCATTCTCTCTAAGAACACCTCACGGCCATACCACTCCATACCATCACCCAACCTTCAATAATTTACACCAACCATATTTCTTGAATCCTTACCTTATTTCAAGACACTTTGTAGTTGAAGTCTTAATCAAAATCATCCATTGTCAAGGAGTTCTTTCAAAGCCTAAGTTATAAGGTCTTAAGGTGAAATTCTTGGAATCTTCACTATTGATTTCATTTTCTTCTTCTAAGCCATGCTTGATCCATGGTTTTCTATTTCAAAGCCTTAGAAGTTAATTTGTGTGTGTTCATGTTATTTTTCAAGAAACTCTTGATAGAGAAAGTTGGTTCAAGAAAAACAAGGAGCTTTGGAGGTTTCACCAAGAGGTAAGAAGGAGATTACCCTCATCAACCATGTGTTGGTGGTGAGGAGTGGATTTGTGTGTGGTGAAAAATCCATAAGGATTTATTCATTTGGTTGTGTATGCTTAAGTGTTCTATGTTATCTTATATGTGATTTTATTTCTTTGATAGCTATGCATGATTTTATTGCTTGATTAGTATGTGTGATAGTATGATTTTGATTACATTGCGATAGATTGCTTAATATGAGTTTTATTGCTTTAATAATATGCATGAACATGTGGTAGTATAAATATGATTAAAAATATATGTGTATATTATGATATATGTTGCAAAGAAAAGAATTTTGGTCCCAATGGCCATAAAGAGGCTCACGGCCTTCACTTTTGTTTTAGAGCAAACCAATTGAAAATGTCTTACTAAGTGTAAATTTAGATGATTTAGTAACAAGTAATTGGATTAAAGATTTTTTTTCAAAGAAAAATGAGATAGAAAATGAATAAATATTCAATGATGAAGCAAAGATTGAATTTCAGCCAACATGCCAAGAATTGATATTCTAGATCAAAAATATTTTCTCAAGCATAGTCTTAAAGGATTAATTAATAGGAACTCAATTTAGTGAATTTTAAAATATAAAAAGAAAGTAAACTAGTTTTTGGAATTGATTAATTTAATGAATTTAGGTTATGATGGGAAATAAATTTATACTTTGAAGTTACTAACGTATAGCTCACCCATTTGGGTTTTGAAGTGCGTTGGAGGACTTTGATCTATAAAATTTGATTAAATTATAGTAACGTAAATTTTTGTGAAGAAAAGATTAGAAAGTATTACCAAGAGGAATATGGAAATATAAGGCTTTTACTGGATAAATAATGATTTTTAATAATAGAAATGAAAGAGGAGTTTTTAAAGGTGATTTGAGAATTTAAGTATTTTATTTAAAGAGAATGGAATAAAGTTTTTATTAGATAAAAGTGATCTTGATTTATGATAATGGAGAATAAGTTTTGAAAGTGATTTAGAGCTCAAAGTATTTTATTAAAGATAACGGTAGAGGATTTTATTAAATTTAAATAATAAATATTTTGAGGGAAACGTAAAAAATTATTACTTAGGGGAGTTTTTATGAGAAAAATGGGAAATGATGTCCAAACAAGATTTTTAAACTTGGGGAATGTCAAAATTTAATTTAGAACGTCAAGAAATATTTTATACAGTGAAAAACAGTAAAAAACCTTACGCATTTCAAAAATCATGTTTTTTGAGCTACGCAATTTTGAAAACGTTTAAATATTTTTAAGCGATTGGGAAAACGTTGAAAAATAGTTACATGATTTGAAAACATGACAAAAGCGTCACACGATTGTGAAAACGCGATAAAAAGGTTACGCGATAGAGAAAACAACAGATTTCTGTTGAGCCGATGTACTGGGTCCGGGTGGGTCATTGATATTATGTAATTGAATGAGCAGTTATATAATATCATTGATACTAATAGTATTAGACAATTGAATGAGCAGTTGTTCTAATATTATTGTGAATAGTACAACGGTGGCTTGAGTTATGTATTGAGTTATCATGCATTGAACATTGTATAGTCGGTGGCTGTTATGGCTTTGGTTGCCTAGGAGTGAATGAGAACGGGTAGTGTGATCCAGTGGGGGATCTACTGGGGGCGTCAGGGCGCGGTGATTCATAGTGACCTGTTTGTCATATTATGCATCTCTGGCCATGATAAACCGTTGCAACGCACTGGCGCATGTCCTGACAAAACACTATTGCTTTCATGTCCATGGATACTGTCATTGAGGTGGGCAGATCTTCTGGGCCATTCATATCCGAAGTTGTTTTGCTCCATGGAGTAGGAAGATAGTACATTGTGCATACGCATAGTTAGTATACATATTGTTGTGACATTGTCAAGGTACATATCCTGGTGGCATAATCATTATATATATATTATTAATAACTATTGTTAAAATACCGTTAATGTTTATATTATTATGAAATATGTTTTCTGAAGATAAATTGAGAACATGATTATACTTGTGATATCTGTATGTATGGAATGACTTTGTCATTCGTATCATTCTTTGCTACTATACTGGTATTGATGAAAGGGGATCTCACCTCTTTGTTATACTGTTTTGTTGTGTTTGCATTGTTAAAATTCGTATAGTAGGCAAAGCGAGCTTCTTAGACTTAACTGGAGGCAATGTTTTGAGGCCGGTGACGGCGTCGAGGAGTGATCTTCCCAATTTTGATAGTGTGCAGTTTGGTGGAGGAACAGAACAAGTATGCTGAGTTTTCTCGTTAGTGTTGTTACCGTGTCATTAAGTAGGACCCATCATTGGGTTTGCTACTGTTTCTTTGAGTCTGTAAGTTTTATATTTTAAATGTTGTTGAATATCATGTGGTATAAGTAACATATGTATTAATCAGTCCAGTCTATTTTTGTATTATCTATATATTTCGGTAAGTTTATGTTTCCACAAAAAGAAATTTTAAAATCCATATTTTAGAACTCAAACCTTTTATGAAATGACTTTCAGATTTTAAGTTTTTAGTCGAAAATGTGATGCCTTATGATTGGTGTTACATTGGTTGGTATCAGAGCATGATTAGAGTCTTTTGGAGTTTTGTGGTTAGGTCTGTCTTGTTTGTGTTGTGTGACTCTCTGTGCTTGGACTCCGAAATAAGACAATGTTGTTTGGAATGGTTACTTTGGTTTCCATTGTGTATTGATTTGTCTGTTTTTGAAGAAAAGGTAATGGCTCGTGGTAGACATACGTGTGTGGAAGCGGGACGTGATAGTGGTGATATGACTGCAAGTATGGAAGCAATGCAAAGAACAACTGAAAGGAACAGTACAATAGGAGCAGAGGATCGTTCAACAACAGGAATTGATAGCCGAGGTTGAGATTTTGTTAGAGTTGAATTAGTCTCAGGATATGAGACCCTATAACGTTGGACCATATTGGTTCCGAAGGAGAAGAAATCGTAAGGTCAAGCAATTCCAACGGAAGACGTATTTACAATCACTGGGAAATCAACAACAACAACAATCATATGGAGGAGGTACGAGTGGTGGTAGTTTTAGTTGGACTATGGCATGCATTAGATGTAGAAAAGACTACTTAACAAAGGATTTAAGGGAGTAATTTGTTTCAAGTGCGGAAAGCCTGGACACATTTCCAGATATTGTGTTCCACCAAAAATAAAGTCTTCTTTTAGTAACATACATGCTTCAAAATCTCAAGTAGAATGGAGTGTCGATTCTCCAAGTGGAGCAAAAGCACCCCAGACTGAAGACCTAAACAAAGAAGATTATGTCATAAGAGGTGATCATTTAACTGTATTGTATAATTCAGGAGGTAACCCATTTCATCATGGCATATGATTGTGTGGATCAATTAGAGTTATTTGTGTTTTCGTTATCTTTTGACCTAGTTATTTCTACTTCTATTACTAAAACACGTGGTTGATAACTTGAGTTGCTTAAATTATCCTAAGTCTGTTAAATGACTGAATCTTTTCTGTTGATTCAATTTGTATACCACTTTTATAAAATAGACGCGATCTAAAAATATGGATTGGGTACTTCCAACCATTCATGCTCTGTTAGACCTATCGGTTGAATTATTCAACTTAAAAAGCTCACTTCTAAATTCATCGGACCACATCAATTTCTCTGTTGGATAGGTCTGGTAGTATATTAGATGTCTCCACCATCTTTTCTTTCTACGCCTTCATGATATCTTTCATGTGTCACAATTGCGAAAATATATTCTTGGTCCAACCCATTCTTTTATGGCTAATTGACTGTGTGGGTTAATTTGAGCTATCAGTATCTTCGTTACCTTTTGACTTATCTATTTCTACTTTTATTACCAAACCCATTGTTACTGTCCAGTTCCTTAAATATTATTTTCTGTTAATCTAAATTGTCTACCTCTTTCACAAGATAGATGTGATCTTAAGAATGGATTGGTAATCTTCCAACCATATCCTGTAGATTATTTCAGTAAAATTTTAGTGTCCTAGAAAACTCATTCTTAAAATCAGGCAACATCAAATTCTTTGTTGGATATGTTCGGTAACACATCAGATAGTTTCGCTACCTTTTCTTTCTAAACCTTCATAATGTTTTTCATGTATTGCAATTACAAGAAAGGATGTTCCTAGTCCAATTCATGCCATAGTATCAGATACAGTACTGTTGAAAAAGAGAACTTGATTTGTGAGACACTTCCTGTTAAAAGCAAAAGGCAGGAGAATGAAGCGGTACGAAGGCAAGGAAATTTCAAGTGATGTTGTTCGGAGTGGCAAGATTATGGGGATAGGATTTTTCGTCCTTATCTAGACAGAATTGTCATTATCTTTATTAACGACATTCTGATCAATTCTTGAAATCATGAGGAACATGCTGAACATCTCAGTGTGGTTCTCCAAGTCTAAAGGAGAAGCGGTTATATGCTAAAGTTGTCGAAATGCGAGTTCTGGTTGGATGAAGTGCAATTTTTGGGCCACGTGATTTCAGAGGAAGGAATTGAAGTGGACGCGTCAAAAGTTGAAATAGTTCTTGAATGAGAAAGACCAAAGACTGCATCAGAAATCTATAGTTTTATCGAGTTAGTCGATTACTACCAAAGGTTTATTAAGAAATTTCCCAAGATCGCAAGACCTCTCACCTAGCTTACCAGAAAGAATCAAGCGTTTGCATGGACTGATGCATACAAGGAGAATTTTCAGGAGTTGAAAAGGTGTTTAACTACTTCCCTGGTATTGGTTCTGCCTGATCCCAACGAACCATTGGAGGTGTACTGTGATGCGTTACATCAGAGTTTAAGATGTGTGCTTATGTAAAGTAGAAGAGTGGTAGCGTATGTTTCAAGGAAATTGAAGGTACATGAGAAGAGCTATCCTACGCATGAATGGGAGTTGGTAGCTGATAACAATGTGGGGCTCTGCCACTCTCCGATTTTCATATTTTAAATTTACTTTATGTACTTTATTTTCTATATTTTATTTTTTGCACTTTATTTTTAGCATTTTAATTTTCGTATTTTATTTTTCGCATTTTATTTTATTTTATTATTTTTGGGTGGTTGGTTTATACCACATCCTTCTTAATATTTAACGGTCGGTGTCTACTGCCTACTTGTACATTATTTTTATTTTATGTCACTTATTTATGCTTAACTGGTATTGTGATTCAAATTCTGGATGTTTGGTTAAAATTAATCCTAGTAATTTATATATTAATTTATTTGAATCACAATCACACACAATTAACACAATGGCTGAATTTGAAGGTGCACATGTTGAACATGATAATCAAACACAACAAGCTGAAAATGAAAGTATACATGTTGAACTTGGAAATCAACCAATGCGAACTATGCGTGCATATTTGCAACCACCTCGAAATTCTAGTCTATCATGTTTTATCTTTCCATTTACTGCTAATAATTTTAGATTTAAGCCTGGCATGATTTCTTTACTTCCTAATTTTCAAGGTTTAGAAAATGAAAGCCCATATTTACATCTAAAAGAATTTGAGGAAGTCTGTATTGCTTTCAATGATCAAAATTGCACTGAAGAGATTGTTAAGCTTAAATTGTTTCCTTTTTCTTTGAAAGATAAAGCAAACTTGGCTTAACGCTTTGAAACCAATTGGCACATGGCAAGAAATGCAAGGTGAGTTTTTAAAGAAATTTTTTCCAACACATAAAACCAATGCTTTGAAAAGACAAATTCAAAATTTTTCCCAAAATTCAAATGAAGCGTATTTTCAAAGTTGGGAACATTTTAAAGATTTGTTAAATTCTTGCCCACATCATGGTTTTGAAAAATGGCGGACTATAAGATTCTTTTATGAAGGTTTAACACCTGAAACTAAACAATTTGTGGAAACAATGTGTAATGGTTAGTTTCTTGATAAAGAACCCAAAGAAGCTTTAGATTATTTAAACCATTTGGTTGAAAATTCTCAATTTTGGCATGGTACTAATCTTTCTGAAAATTCAATTAGATATAACCTTGCAAATGCAGGAAAAGGAAAATACTATCTTAGTCAAGAAGAAGATCTAAATGCAAGGTATGCTAGTTTGGCTAGAAAGGTTGAATCCATGGAATTAGGAAAAGTAAAAGAAGTCAAATCTGTGCAAAATGAAGAAATTTGTAGCATTTGTGATGAATTAGGACACTTGACAAATGAATGTCCTAATATTCCTATTTTTAAAGAAGTTGTGCATGAGCAAGTAAATGCAATGAACAATTTTAAAAAGCCATTCATCTCTTCTTTTTCAAATTCTTACAATCCAGGATGGAGAAATCACCCGAACTTCAGTTGAAGGAATAATAATCAAGCATAATTTATGCAACTACCACCTCCTCAAAAACAACTGGATTCTCAAAATTCTCAAGGATATGCACCTTATGTCCACCATATACGAAAAACCTTGAAGGAACATTGAGTGCATTCATATAATAGCAAGAGGCCATTAATAAACAAAACACTCAAACCATGATAGACATAAAAGACACTCTTTTCAAACTTACTTCTGCACTCACCATTCACGAGAAAGGAAAATTTCCTTCTCAACCTCAACCGAATCCCAAAGGTCAATATAGTCTAAATGAGGGTAGTTCGGAAAACTAACAAATAAATCAAGTCAATTCTGTGATAACTCTTAGGAGTGGAAAAGTTGTTGAAAAAGAATTTTCTGAACCTTGTGAGAAAGATGGTGAATCAATTCCCTAAGATAAGGAAGAGGTTGATAAGTCATCTGGCCAAAATAAGACCAAACTCTCGTCTCCTCCACTCCCATTTCCTTAAGCATTAAGCAAACCAAGGAAATTGGACCACCAAACTGAAATTTTTGAAATTCTTAAACAAGTGAAGGTCAATATTCCATTGTTAGATACTATCAAACACTTTCCTTTTTATGCCAAATTTTTGAAGGACTTATGCACTGTTAAAAGGAAATTAAATGTGAAAAAGAAAGCCTTTTTGACCGAACAGGTAAGTTTCATGATTCAAAGCAATAATGTTTTGAAACATAAAGACCCTGGTTGTCCTACAGTTTCATGCATTATTAGAGAACATATGATTGAACAAGCTTTACTTGATCTTGGTGCTAGTGTTAATTTGCTTCCATATTCAGTTTATCAACAACTCAATCTAGGTGAGTTAAAACCAACTTCTGTAACTCTTCTACTTGCTGATAGATCAATTAAAATTCTAAAAGGAATAGTGGAAGATGTGTTGGTACAAGTTGATAAATTCATTTATCCTGTGAATTTTATTGTCTTGGAAACTGAACCTATGATTAATTATTCCAAGTCAATTCCTATTATTTTAGGTCGTCCATTTTTAGTAACATCCAATGCTTTGATAAATTGTAGAAATGGATTGATGAAACTAACATTTGGAAACATAACACTTGAGCTTAATGTTTTCGACTTATGCAAGCAACCACATGAAGTCAATGATGAAAATGAGGAAGCTGACAGGATTGAGGCCATTGTAGAGGACCATATTCTAAAAGGGAGTTCTTCTGATCCATTAGAAGTTTATTTAATTAATTCATTTGATTTAGATATGCAAGTAGATAATGATATTTCTGAAATATGCTCTTTGCTTGATTGTACACAAGCAATGGAATACAAAGGATGGAAGCCGAGATTCAAAGAGCTCCAACCCATGAAGGATAATATTCATGAAGAAGTACCCACATTGGAACTAAAGCCATTACCTTCTGGGTTGAAGTACACATTTTTGGGAGAATACCAAAGCTTTCCAGTAGTAATTTCATCAATCCTTACTAAAGAACAAGAAGATATGTTGATAGAAGTACTTAAAATACATAAAAGTGCAATTGGATAGACATTAATAGATATAAAAGGCATTAATCCATTAATTTGTACACATAGAATACATTTAGAGGATAATGCTAAAACATCACAACAAGCTCAAAGAAGATTAAATCCACACATGAAAGAGGTAGTTAGGGCTGAAGTTCTTAAATTACTTGATGTTGGAATTATTTACCCTATTTCCAATAGCCAGTGGGTAAGCCCTACATAAGTTGTGCCTAAGAAATCTGGAATAACAGTGATTGAAAATGAAAAAGGTGAGTTAATACCTACGTGAGTTTCATCTAGTTGGCGTATGTGTATTGATTTTAGAAAATTAAATACAGCCACTAGGAAAGATCATTTCCCCTTACCATTTCTTGATCAAATTTAAGAAAGAGTAGCAGGACATCCCTACTATTGTTTTCTTAATGGTTATTCAGGGTATAATCAAATACCAATTGCATTAGAGGATCAAGAAAAGACTACTTTTACGTGCCCCTTTGGCACTTTTACATATAGAAGAATGCCTTTCGGTCTTTGTAATGCTCTGGCAACTTTTCAAAGATGCATGCTAAGTATTTTTAGTGACATGATTGAGCATTATTTAGAGGTTTTTATGGATGATCTGACAATTTTGGAAAATTCTTTTGAAATTTGTCTTGATAATTTGGATAAAGTTCTTAAAAGATGTGAAGAAAAAGGATTTGTTTTAAATTGGGAAAAATGTCATTATATGGTTACTTCAGGAATCGTGTTAGGTCATGTGATATCTTCTGAAGGAATTGAAGTTGATAAGGCCAAAGTTGAATTAGTTGCTCATTTGCCTTCTCTAAAAATAGTCAGAGAAGTTCATTTCTTTTTAGGACATGCAGGATTTTATCGAAGATTCATTAAGGACTTTAGTGTCATATCTAGACCATTATGCAATCTTCTGATAAAAGATGCACCATTTGATTGGACTCAAGAATGCCAAAAATCTTTTAAAAAATTAATTGGTCTTCTAACATCGACTCCTATCATGCAATCCCCTGACTGGTCTTTGCCTTTTGAATTAATGTGTGATGCAAGTAATTTTGCTGTTGGCATTGTTTAAGGCCAAAGAAAGGAAGGTAAGCCTCATGTGATTTGTTACGCAAGTAGAACTTTAAATAGTGCACAAATGAATTACACCACTACTAAAAAAGAACTACTTGCTGTAATTTTTGCATTTGACAAATTTCAAGCTCATTTAATTGGTTCTTCTACTGTTGTTTTCACTGATCATGTTGCTGTTAGATATTTAATGTCTAAGCAGGATGCCAAACCTAGGTTGATACGGTGGATCTTGTTGCTTCAAGAATTCAACATCACAATAAAAGATAAGAAAGGAGTCGAAAATGTTATCACAGATCATTTGTCCAGACTTACAACAGGCACATCTTTTGATAGCACACCTATCAATGATTTTTTTCCTAATGAGTTTTTATTTTCTATTAATTCTATGCCTTGGTTTGCGAACATAGTCCATTTTCTTGTAACAGGAAAGATGCTGCCTCAATGGTCACATCAAGACAGAAAAAAGTTTTTGACTGAGGTGAAAATTTTTGTATTGGGATGACTCATATTTGTTCAAATATTCTACTGATCAAATCTTTTGAAGATGTGTACCCGACAATGAGGTAGGTAGTGTCATTAAATTTAGTCACTCAGAAGCATGTGGAGGTCATTTTTCTTCAAAGAAAACAACTGTGCAGTGTGGATTTTATTGGCCCACTTTATTTAAAGATAGTCATACCTTTTGCAAAAGTTGTGAAAATTGTCAGAAATTAGGGTCCATTTCTAAAAGAAATATGATGCCTCTGAACCCTATCCTTGTCATTGAAATTTTTTATTGTTGGGGAATTGATTTCAAAGGTCAATTTCCATCCTCATTTGGATATGTGTATATTTTGGTTGTAGTTGATTATGTCTCAAAATGGATTGAGGCGATTCCATGTCGACAAAATGATCATAAAACTGTTCTCAAATTTTTAAAAGAAAATGTCTTAAGTCGATTTGGAATCCCTCGAGCTATCATCAGTGATGGGGGAACACATTTTTGTAATAAACCATTTGAATCTTTAATGAAAAAATATGGTATTACCCATAAAGTTGCTACCCCTTATCACCCTCAGACAAGTGGACAAGTAGAATTAGCAAATAGGGAAATTAAATAAATTTTAGAAAAAACGGTTAACCCAAATCGTAAAGATTGGTCTTTAAGACTAAACGATGCACTTTGGGCTTACCGTACTACTTTTAAAACATCTTTAGGCATGTTACCCTATCGGTTAGTCTATGGAAAACCTTGTCACTTGCCTGTAGAACTGGAGCATAAAGCATTTTGGGCCATTAAAGCTTTCAATTTAAATCTTGATGATGCTTGCAAGTTACGTAAATTGCAAAAAAATGAACTTGAGGAATTGAGAAATGATGCATATGAAAACTCAAAAACTTATAAAGAAATAACAAAAGCTTTTCATGACAAATCTATTTTGAGGAAATCTTTTGAAATTGGTCAAAAAGTTCTGCTTTATAATTCTCGTCTTCACCTATTCCCTGAAAAATTGAGATCTAGGTGGACTGGTCCTTTTATTGTCAAACATGTATATCCTTATGGGGCCATAGACATTGAGAATCCTAGAAATGGTAATGTGTCTAAGGTCAATGGACAAAGACTTAAACCATTTCTAGAAAATCAAGCTGCTGAGGTAGAATTCATTTCCCTTTCTGATCCTTGTTATGTGAATAATTAACTCTAATTTTTTAGCTTTATTTTGTTTTGTAGCTCTTTAGCTCCCCGGTAAAATGGCGGATGACAGTACTCCGTGACTCTCAAGTCGGTTTGCTCTCTTTCAGTTTCCCAAAATAACTGATTTCTTCTTCTTCAAAATGGATATTATTCTCTCAAACCTAAGAAAACATTTTCCTTCTCTTCCTCAAAATGCTCTAACAAAAATTTACAAGGCTAGATATGAAAGATTGAGATTGTTAATGCACAAAGGTATACCAGAAGATGTACGTTGGATAATCGAGGCAAAGGTCCGATTAGTAGGTGAGTCTTCAATTTCATTTGACTCATACATGCCAGGTCTTGGTAGAAGTTCATATTATAAAAAGAGAAGAGCAAAAAGATTACAAGTCTGTCACATATGTAGACGATGGAATTGTAACAAGCGATGTCGTTCTTTGGGGATGGTTTCCAAAAACAGAGAAGATAAAATTTTCTTCATTAAGAATGGACTGAGTAAGGAGTCATTAGATGATATCTTATTAACTCTTGATACGCATTCTTCTGGTCTTGTGCATCGTGAACTTCTTAATTTGTGAAATCTCTTCAAGGATGAACAAAAAGCAATACAGTCTTGGGAATCTGACTCTAAAAGACCCTGTTTGCCAATTTATAAGAAAATTGGATGGGAAGCTTATCCTCGACTCATAGAAGGCGTTTAAGCCGTTTCTGGACGTGAAACTAGAGGTAGATGTGAGCAACATCCACAACAACATGTACATATTTTCTTTTTCTTCTTTTTCTTTTTCTTTTTCTTCTTCTTCTTCTTCTTCTTCTTCTTCTTCTTCTTCTTCTTCTTCTTCTTCTTCTTCTTCTTCTTCTTCTTCTTCTTCTTCTTCTTCTTCTTCTTCTTCAAAAAAAAAAAAAAAAAAAAAAAAAAAAAAAAAAAAAAGTATGTATACATCTTGGGTTTGGCTTTGGTAACACAAAATGTGAATGGGGAAATGCATGCATCCTGATCCAGTCTTCTTAATTGAAAAACAAAGAAGGTAGATTGTATCCCACATGTGAGGCAGCCAGTCATATTATGGCCCTTGTCCCTTTTGGGAGCCCTATGTTGCGCTGGTCTTGAATGGGTCTAATACTGGTCAATAATGCTTTGGCACAAAGCCGAAAGAGCAGACTACCTCCATCCCAATCTCAAGTGAGTATACACCCATCTTTCATCAGGTTTCTAACAACTTGAAAAAAAAATAGAGGACGAAACTACAGTTGTTCTTGGTCTTTAATTAGATTAGGAGTCTCGGACGGATGCCTGTCCTGTCATAGACTCAGGAGGAGACCTTCACACACTAGTATGTAAATAAAGTTCATGTGACATGCTCTGTAGAGAGCCGTGTGCTATATTCCCAGTTCTTGGAACTAAGGCTCTGTAGCGCTGATGGACAAAAAGAAGCGTCCCGTCTTTGCAATGAATGAAAACTGTTAACTGAGCTGTATACTTACTTTAATTAGTAGGTCTCTATGGCGAGTTTTGACTAGTTGTGGTCAGGTACCATCTTCTTAGAATATAGGCCTTTAATTAGGTTTGCAGGAAGATAGAGGGATGTTCTTCCATAAGCAGGACGGAAAGGATTCAAAGGTTCTTATTGTCGGTTCGGCAATCCTTGTGGAATTCATATGTTGCACTAGTGACACGCAACTCAAAAACATGCCATTACTGCATTCATGACACGCAGTATAAAGGTACGCTATGAAAACTGTACATACAGGTATGTCTTCATTTATTATTATATTTCTTTTATCTTTGTATGATTTTGTTGTATTTTGGTTTTTGGACAGACGATCCTTTGAGCAGGGTCCTTCAGGGGTTTCTAGACTTCTTTACCTTGATGGTTTTCTTGAAGTTAAAAAAAAAAACAAACAAAAACAACAATAGTGAAAAATCAAAAAAGAAAAAAAAGAAAAAAAAAATCTTTTTTTTTTATTTTCAAACTTTTCTGACAACAGCCAACCTACCCATATAGGTGCTATGATTACTTTTTCCCTTCTTTTCCCTATTTAAACACTCCATTCTCTTCACTTTTCTCTAACTCATAATCATTCAGAGGGAAGGTGAAATTATGGGACCTCTTGTTCGTAACCTTAAAAATGTCTGTGTTTTTTGTGGGTCAAGTTATGGGAATGGTTTAGAGTTTGTAAATGTAGCAAGCGCTCTTGGTCGAACACTTGCTACAAGAAATATTCATGTTGTATAAGGGGGTGGTTGTCGTGGGTTAATGGGGGTTGTATCACTCTCTGCATTTGTAGGAGGCAGTCAGGTTTTAGGTGTCAATCCTAAACCTTTAGCTCAAAATAACATTACTGGAAAGACAGTTGGAGAAGAAATTCAGGTAACATCTATGCATGGACGAATGAAAACAATGCTTGGCAACTATGATGCATTCATTGCCTTACCAGGTGGTTTTGGTACTTTGGAAGAAATTTTTCAAATTGTCTCTTGGGCCCAACTGAACATCCACCATAAACTCATTGGCTTGTTGAATGTTAATAATTTCTTTGATCTTTTATTATTTTTTCTTGATAAAGCTGTGGAACAGAAATTTATCACTCCTTCGGCAAGAAAACTTCTTATCTCTGCCTCCACTATTAATGAGCTGATTGATAAATTAGAAGCTTTTGTTTATGAACCTGATAAAGTCCTAGCTCAGATAGATTGGTCATCAGGAAGCAGTGCAGGAAGCAACATGCAAAGAAAGTCAGATCTGACACTTCATCTTTAACTTTCCTTTACCTTTGATTTTATTTATCGTACTTTATTTCTATTTAAATTTGTGTTAGATTTCTCCAACAGGTAATATCTTCTATCTTTTACTTATCTATATTTTAACATTGCGGACAATGTTGTGATCTGGTTGAGGGGGAAGGATAGTTTTAAAAAAAAAGTAGGGAAGTACGATATGATTTTCATGAACTTGCTAAACCAATGAATATTGGTAGAGTAAGGAGTAATTTTACTCCTGAGACGCATTTTAGTTGAAGAAAGTATGTTTAGTGAGATGACTGTCAAAAACCTACTACAAAACCAATTAAGGATGGCAGAGTAAGGAGAAAATTTTGCCCTTAAGATAATTTTACTCTTGAGACGCATCTTAGTTGAGGAAATAATTGTTTTAGAAGTAGCAAAAAGCATATCTTGGGTCATAGCATAAAGTTTCTTGTTTCTTATAAATCACATGCTTGGATAAGAATGTTGAAGTGATGGATTGAGAATGATAGAAATATGTCTTGCGAGATTTTGAGCCTATTAATGAATAGATTGAACATTTGTACCATTCTCTTCTTTCTTGTGTGATTTTCACTCATGAAATTATAATTCTAGAACTTGCTTTGATTCTTTTTAAGGCTACATTTTCACATGCATACTTAAATATGATTGAGGCATTTTAAAATAGCTACTTTGACTAAATAGTCATCCTTGTATATTTTCCCTTGTGTCCCCTTTGAGCTTATTTGACTAATTCTTGTTTTTAGCTTATTACGTGCCTTTAAAAAAAAAGGAAAATGTTTTTACCTGACCTTAGGGAATAAGAGAGCATTGACTTTGTTCTTAAACAAGTGTGGGTGTGTGTGTGTAAAAAAAAAGGGAAACATAAAAAAAAAGAAGAAAAAAATAAAAAAGAAAAAAAAGAAAAGAAAAGAAAGAAAGAGCTAACCATCTGATACACTATGTGACATATCCATATCTAGAATAAAGATTGATGCTTTGAAACAACAGGAAGAGAAGGAGAAGGTTTATGCCTAACAATGAATTCAACTCATCAATTTGGGATTGATTTTCAACAAAACATTAGTCAAATATTGGTCATTGTCCTTATTGATGAATGTTCTTAAATATCTTTTCCACTCTAATTGTACCATAATGCTCTTTTATTCTCTTTGGTATTTATCTTCTTATATCCATATTATCCTTCCTTCTTTACCATGACCCCGTTATAATCTTGAATAAAGTCCTCTTGATTTTTGTGTGCATGTGTTTTGAGTAGTGAAGTAGAAGATTAGCAAGCTTATGGTAGTGCAATTTTTCATGGGTTGAATTGAGTGAAATATCTACCATTTTAAACACTAGAGAGATTGAGAGTGAATCATGTGAGGATCTTTCATTCTTGATTTGTTCTTTTTAACTGAAGTTTCCTTGCTTGATGGTTTGAGATATGAAGAAATATTACCTAAAAAAATGATTTGTTCCCTTGAATGACTGGTTGCTCTTCTTGTTTCATTAAATCTGTTAGAGTTTTTAGCTTTTGAGTCTGTGTCATTTTTCTTTGTTCCTTAGTTTTTGTTCTTATGTGTTTTGCCCAGGAGTGCAAAAGTTTAGTGTGGGGGAATTTGATAATAATGTATTTTATGCATTTTATAATCCTCTAACTAGGCTTCTTAAGGTTCAATTTGGCTTAATTAAGTTGATTTTGTCACATTTTATGAAATTAAGCTTAATTGGATCATTGAAGAAATTATTGCTTGAATTATCATTAATTTTGGTGATTGCATTCTTAAGTAAAGTGGCCACAACTTGAGTTGTAATTATCTGATTAATGTGATTCTGGTCTTGTTGGAAAGTTAAGATAATTCTCTAATAATTATTCACTTGATAGCAAGAGCCACATTAATAGCAATACATTTCATTCATTGTATAACCTTCTCACTTGGCTTTTTCAGTAAAGTGGCTAAAATTTGAGTTACAAATATCCGATGGATGTGATTTTGGTCTTGTTTTTAAGCTAAGATAAATTTCTACAACTTTCATGAAGGCCTCAAGACCAAAAACACATGTTTGGATAACTCAAATTGGAGTTGAAACAAAATCTAGCATTTTGAACCTGACAGCTTGACCTTCATGCACTCATTCAGCTATATCTTGGGCTATAGGAGTTTAATAATTTTGAAATTTTGATAATGGAAGGTTAAGACCCAAATCTACAACATTCATGAAGAACACAAAAGCTAATTCGGATTCCTTGAAGGTGATATTGGGCTTGGAAGTTAGAACAGAGGTGCTGGATTTGGGCCTGACCCATGAGTAGTAATTGGGCCATATCTTGGACTGTGGTTATTGGATTTGGCTAAACTTGGTGTCTTTGGAAAGCTGAGACAATTTCCTAGAACTTTTATGAAGACCACTTGGCTCAATTCTGACGCATGCCATGAGCTAAGAGCAGAGACATTTCAGAGCCAAGAAAGTCTATAATTTCAGCTCATTCATCATCTATTTTGATTTTACTTCTTCTCATCAAAAAACTCCATTGTCTTCTTACACTCCTTGAACTCTATAAAAGGAGGCAAATGCTGAACATTTGAGGGTGTTAGTTAGCTTAGAGTTTAGTTTATGCTATTGTGTTATTAGTTTTCCTTTGTGTAGTTTTCTATTGTTCTTAATTGAAGTTATGTTCATCATCTTCTTCTTCTCTCTTTCTTTCTTCTTGTCTATGAGTAACTAAATCTTCATCTTGCTTGGGTGAAAAGGTGAAGCTCTTAGTAATAAGTTAAGGTTAGATTAATTTCATTCTTATGCTTTAAATGATATATTTTTATATGATCTTTATATGAGTTGTATGTTGTTTCCAATTAATTTAGAAACTCTTCTTGTATAATGAATATCTTGATCCATTGTAGACAATAGAATTGGCACAGTGGATGCTTTTGATGATTTACAAGTATTGGTAGATAATTATTGGAACCATAATATGATTACATGAATGAACTTTGAATGATAAATCTTCCGATTGGAATCTTCATTATGCATGATTTCAATTGAGTTATAAAACGAAATAATCTTATTTTTAATTTATTACCAAGAGTGGATCTCCTAACCAAGCAAATCTTTTTCATCTGTGAACAACTTATATCATTTTTAGTATTGTGACAAATCTTCTCCGTACCTCAAATAATTTTCTCTTCATCAATTCCCTGTGGATCGACCTCGGACTCTCGAGAATTTACTACTTGAAACAACCTGCACTTGGGTTTGAAACTTTTAATTTTCCCATCAGTAGCTATTGTGTTTGCATTAGAAGTATGGAGACACTTTCTTTATGGAGCAACATTCAATGTCTTCAATCACAGGAGTCTGAGGTATTTGTTTAATCAGAAGGAGTTGAACATGAGGCAAAGAGATTTCGTTGGTTAAAGTAATCTGGAATGTCGTAGGTAGAGATACAACATGGGAACTGGAGGGCAAGATGAAGGAGCGATACCCTCATTTGTTCTAAGGTACACAAATTTCGAGGACGAAATTTCTTTTTAGAGGGAGAGTGTTGTAACACCCTCAAAATTTGTATTTTATTTATTTCGAATGATTCTTAATTATTTTGAGTAATCCGACTCGACTTCCGTGAATTTTATAATTTGTGATTTTTAGGAATTTTTGGGAGTTTTACGTTTTTGATTATTTTAATATTATTTTTGGGCTATATATGAGCCTTTGTATTTTATTTATTTTTATCAATCCTTAATGATTTTTATTAATTTGATTTGATTTTCATACTTATATAATATTTGTGAATTTTGGTGATATTTTAAGATATTTTGAATATTTTAATATATTTGAGATATTTTGAATTTTTTATTATATTTTGGATGTTTTGTGATTTTTGTATCTTTGTAAAATTATTTTGACATTATTTTGTGATTTTTGTATTTGATTGTTTTGTGTGATTTACTATTTTTTAAAAAAGGTCAGAAAATAATAATTTTCAAGTTAGAGAAAATCTTTACATATTTATTCGGAGCTGGGGTATCTTACTAAACCCAATTCCGAGAGATACGTGACATAATCTTTTAATTTTTAAAAATTATTTATGAAATAAAAATATAGTGTATTTTTATTTTACAACGGACAAATATTTACTGACTTGTAAGCAGTAATGTTTTATTCATTGAGTAATAATTTCTAAAGTTATTGTCTGAAAAATATCTTCTGTGAACTAATAGGATTTAGTCAAAATAGATGACCTGAATTTCTAAACCAATGGGAAGCGGTCATTAAAAATGGTTAGACTAATTAGTTAGAAACTAGATGGCTTAAACTAAGTTAGCCTAAAAACCTATGTAGTAACTAAATGGAGCAAACTTAGTTTGCTACTCTTTAGAGTCCATAGTTACTAGAGTTGTCTAGCACCTTCTAGAAAGAATGATTAATGCCTAATGTAACTAGATAGTTTGTAAGTAACTAAGTAGTTAGCAAAGAAGCTAGAAAACCTAACTAAGTTAGTTTAATTTGGTTAGGACACAATTGAATTAGAAACTTAAGTAGTTTTCTATTGATTCCATAGTTAGGAAACTTCAAGAACTAGATGACTCAAGTTGCCTAAGCCTATAGAAAACAAGCTTGGAGGCAAAGGCTTTAAAGATCAACCTTTGATTCAATCTATGGCTATTGAAGCCTCAAAAAGTGGCTAGATGAATTTAAACACTCTCCTGGTGTCCAAGGGGGGGAGGGCTCATAGTTTTAGGCTTTAGCAGAAGCAAAGTATGACTCTTCATTCATTTCATTTCATCTTCATCATCTTTCTAAAGCAAGCTTCACAAAATTCTCTCCATTCTTTCTAAGAACACCTCACGGCCATACCACTCCATACCATCACCCAACCTTCAATAATTTATACTAACCATATTTCTTGAATCCTTACCTTATTTCAAGACACTTTGTAGTTGAAGTCTTGATCAAAATCATCCATTGTCAAGGAGTTCTTTCAAAGCCTAAGTTATAAGGTCTTAAGGTGAAATTCTTGGAATCTTCACTATTGATTTCATTTTCTTCTTCTAAGCCATGCTTGATCCATGGTTTTCTATTTCAAAGCCTTAGAAGTCAATTTGTGTGTGTTTATGTTATTTTTCAAGAAACTCTTGATAGAGAAAGTTAGTTCAAGAAAAGCAAGGAGCTTTGGAGGTTTCACCAAGAGGTAAGAGGGAGATTACCCTCATCAACCATGTGTTGGTGGTGAGGAGTGAATTTGTGTGTGGTGAAAAATCCATAAGGATTTATTCACTTGGTTGTGTATACTTAAGTGTTGTATGTTATCTTATATGGGATTTTATTTCTTTGATAGCTATGTATGATTTTATAGCTTGATTAGTATGTGTGATAGTATAATTTTGATTACATTGCGATAGATTGCTTAATATGAGTTTTATTGCTTTAATAATATGCATGAACATGTGGTAGTATAAATATGATTAAAATGATATGTATATATTATGATATATGTTGCAAAGAAAAGAATTTTGGTCCCAATGGTGATAAAGAGGCTGATGGCCTTCACTCTTGTTTTAGAGCAAACTAATTGAAAATGTTTTACTAAGTGTAAATTTAGATGATTTAGTAACAAGTAATTGGATTAAAGATTTTTTTTCAAAGAAAAATGAGATAAAAAATAAATAAATATTCAATGATGAAGCAAAGATTGAATTTTGGCCAACATGCCAAGAATTGATATTCTAGATCAAAAATATTTTCTCATGCGTAGTCTTAATGGATTAATTAATAAGAACTTAATTTAGTGAATTTTGAAATATAAAAAGAAAGTAAACTAGTTTTTGGAATTGATTAATTTAATGAATTTAGGTTATGATGGGAAATAAATTTATACTTTGAAGTTACTAACGTATAGCTCACCCATTTGGGTTTCGAAGCGCGTTAGAGGACTTTGATCTATAAGATTTGATTAAATAATAGTAATATAAATTTTTGTGAAGAAAAGATTAGAAAGTATTACTAAGAGGAATATGGAAATATAAGCTTTTAATGGATAAAGAATGATTTTTAATAATAGAAATGAAAGAGGAGTTTTTAAAGGTGATTTAAGAATTCAAGTATTTTATTTAAAGAGAATGGAATAAAGTTTTTATTAGATAAAAGTGATCTTGATTTATGATAATGGAGAATAAGTTTTGAAAGTGATTTAGAGCTCAAAGTATTTTATTAAAGATAATGGTAGAAGATTTTATTAAATTTAAATAACACAGATTTTGAGGGAAACGTAAGAAATTATTACTTAGGGAAGTTTTATGAGAAAAATGGGAAATGATGTCCAAACAAGATTTTTAAACTTGGGGAATGTCAAAACTTAATTTAGAACGTCAAGAAATATTTTATACAGTGGAAAACAGTAGAAAAACCTTACACATTTCAAAAATAATGATTTTTGAGCTACGCAACTTTGAAAATGTTTAAATATTTTTAAGCAATTGGGAAAACGTAGAAAAATAGTTATATGATTTGAAAATGTGACAAAAGCGTCATACGATTGTGAAAACGCGATAAAAAGGTTACGCGATTGAGAAAACAACAGATTTCTATTGAGTCGACGTATTGGGCCCGGGTGGGTCATTGATATTATGTAATTGAATGAGCGGTTATATAATATCATTAATACTAATAGTATTAGACAATTGAATGAGCAGTTGTTCTAATATTATTGTGAACAGTATAACGGTGGCTTGAGTTATGCATTGAGTTATCATGCATTGAACATTGTATAGTCGATGATTGTTATGGCTTTTGTTGGCTAGGAGTGAATGAGAATGGGTAGTGTGATCTAGTGGGGGATCTACTGAGGGCATCATGGTGCAGTGATTCATAGTGACCTGTTTGTCACATTATACATCTCTGACCATGATAAACCGTTGCAACGCACTGGCACATGTCCCGACAAAACACTATTGCTTTCACATCCATGTAGACTGTCATTGAGGTGGGCAGATCTTCTGGGCCATTCATATCTAAAGTTGTTTAGCTCCATAGAGTAGGAAGATGGTGCATTGTGCATATGCATAGTCAATATACATATTGTTATGGCATTGTCAAGGTATATATCCTGTGGCATAATCATTATATATATATATATATTATTAATAACTGTTGTTAAAATACCGTTAATGTTTATATTATTATGAAATATGTTTTCTGAAGATAAATTGATAACATGATTATACTTGTGATATCTATGTGTATGGAATAACTTTGTCATTTGTATCATTCTTTGCTACCATACTGGTATTGATGAAAGGGGATCTCACCTATTTGTTGTTGACTGCGGGATTTAAGGATGCAAACCCAAGTGTAGGTTATTTCAAGTAGTAAATTTCTCGGGAGTTCGAGGTCGATCCACAGGGAATTGATGAAGAAAAATTAATTGAGGTAGGAAATGATTTGTCACAATACCAAAAGTAATAAAAGATGTTCACAAATGAATTTAAGAACTTGCCTGTGTGGTGTCCCGGGGTTGATGAGGGCGGGGAGTGGACACCGGTGCATGAGAAGCACATACAAGGAGCGGCTCCTGGCATGCTTCTAGGCGAAGGGTCCCATGAATGAACTGAATATGCACCGGAATGAGAGGGATTCAAAGACTGTGCAGGTATGGGACTGCATAGTTGAGGATGACTTAAAGGAATGGATTAGGCGTAGCCATATCAATAAGTTGCAACTTCTTTTCGGGAGCCTAGAACATAAGAACTCCATTGTTAAGCGTGCTTGACCTGGAGCAATTGTGGGATGGGTGACCTCCTGGGAAGTTTCCTAGAATGCGTGTGAGTGAGGACAAAGCATGCTGAAAAGACTCGTGTTGGTTTGTGGAGACACTCGTCAATCCTGCAAGCAGTCCCGGGATGTTACAGCCTGGGTTAGAAGATCCACTCTTGGTAATAAATTAAAGGCAAGATTATTTCTCTTTATAACTCAATTGAAATCCACACACAACGGAGGTTCCAATCGGAAAATATAACATTCAAAGTTCATTTATATATGCAATCATATTATGATTCCTTTAATTATCTACCAACATTTGTAAATGAGTTCAAGCATTCACTGTGCCAATCCTATTGTCTACAATAAATCAAGATCTCCATTATACAAAGAAGGTTTCTAAATTAATTGGAAACAAAATACAACACATATAATGTCCATTTAATAATATATCTTTTAAGCACAAGAAATAGAATAATCTAACCTTATTTCATTACCAAGAGCTTCACTCTTTCACCCAAGCAAGATGAAGATTTAGTTACTCATAGATAAGAAGAAAGAAAGAGAGAAGAAGAGAAAGATGAACATAGCTTCACTTTAGAACAAGAGAAAATTACAACAAAGTAAAACAAGAAACAAGCATAACCATAACTTGTAAAAACTAAGCCTAACACCAAGTGCCTCAAATGATCAGCCAATGGTGCCTTTTATAGATGATTAGGGATACAAAATTACAAGGGGGTTGATTAAGAGTAGGTGGATGAGTGGATGAATGAGTGGAAAATGCCAAATGGTGAGTTGGTGAGTGGAAAATTATTGAGATTCTTTGTCTCCGAAATCATTCAGTGTTGATCTCATGGATGCCATCAGAATGAAGCAACATGGTCTTCATGAAAGTTGTAGCATTTTGTCTCAACTTTCCAATGGCACTAAAATCATCCAAAAATTCATCCTACAGCCCAAGATATGACCCAATTACTGTAGACTATTTAGGCCTAGTTTCAGCACCTCTGTTTTGACTTCCAGACCCAATATCACCTCTAAGCTGTCCGAATGAGCTCTTATGTTCTTCATGAAAGTTGTAGATATGGGTCTTAAACTCTCCAAATTTCAGCCCAAGAAAGTTCCTACAACCCGAGTTATGCTCTAATTACTGTACACTATTTAGGTTCCAGACACAAAACTCGTGTTCTGACTTCCAAGCCCAATTAGCTCTACTAGATGTCTGATTGAGACTTTTAGCTCTCATCAAAGTTGTAGAGCTTTCTCTCAGCTTTCCTACAAGGTAAAATTCATAATTTCTAGACATCTAGAACTCAAGATATGACCAAAATACAGAAACAGTGTAAGACCCAAATAATGCTGAAAAAATCAATTAAGTCCAATTTGAGTCCAATCTTACAAAACATAACCAGGCTTAATCAGTTAAGTACATGAAGAGTGTAAATGACTAAAAATGAGGGTTTATTAATATATAAAATATGTAATCATCAAATTCCCCCACACTTAGCTTTTTGCACTCTTTGGCAAAATACATAAGACCAAAGCTAAGAAACAAAGAAAAATGACATAGACTCAAAAGCTAAAAACTCTAAAAGACTCGATGAATCAAGAAGACCAATCAGAAATTCAAGGGATCAAAGCATTAATGAGGTAACATTTCTTCACATCTCAAACAAACAAGCAATGAAACTTCAGTTGAAAAGAATGAATAAAGAATGATAGATCCTCACAGAATTCACTCTCAATCTCTCAAGTGTTTAAAAAGTAAGTATTTCACTCTATTCAACCTATGAACAATTGTACTACCATAAGCTTGCTTATCTTCTACTTCTCCGCTACTTAAAACACATGCATACAAAAATCAAAAGGACTTTATTCAAGGTTGTAATGGGGTCATGGTAAAAGAGAGGGAATAATATGGATATGAAAAGATAAATACCAAAGAGAATAAAAGAGCATTATGGTATAATTAGAGTGGAGAAAATGTTTGAGAACATTCATCATAAAGGATAATCACCAATATTTGACTAATGTTTTGTTGAAGATCAATTCCAAATTGGTGAATTGAATTCATTGTTAGACTTGAACATTCTCCTTTTCTTCCTATTGTTTCCAAGCACCTACCTTTATTCTAGACTCTGATGATCCTTTGATTGCAACGGTGGTTAATTTTTTTTTGGTTGATCATTTTGCACACACACCCCCACACTTGTTCAAGAATAAGGTCAATGCTCTCTTATTCCCTAAGGTTGGGTAAAAATATTTTTTTTTTGTTTTTTTAAGGTACGAAATGAGCTAAAAACAAGGAATGGTCAAATAAGTTCAAAGGGGTTACATAATGAAAAATATACAAGAATGGCTATTTGGTCAAAGTAGCTATTTCAAAATGCCTCAATCATATTAATGTATGCATGTGAAAATGTAGTCTCAAAAAGAATCAAAGCAAGTTTTAGAGTAACAATTCCATGAGTGAAAATCACACAAGAAAGAAGAGAATGGTACAGATATTCAATCCATTCATCAATAGGCTCAAAATCTCACAAGGCATATTTCTATCATTCTCAATCCATCATATCAACATTCATATTCAAGCTTGTGATTTTTAAGAAAGAAGATAATTTATGCTAAGATCCAAGAATCTATTTGCTACTTCTACACAAAATAATTATTTCCTCAACTAAGATGCGTCTCAAGAGTAATAAATTGTTTCCAAAATTTACTCATTACTCTGTCATCCTTAATTGGTTTTACTACGAATAGGTTTCTGATAGTCATATCACTAAATATACTTCCCAATTTAGATGCGTCTCAGGAGTAAAATTACTCCTTACTCTGCCATCATTCATTGATTTAGTAAGTCCATGACAATCATATCATACTTCCCAAAAAAAAAATTTTTTTTTGGTCAACTATCCTTCCCCCCCAACCGGATCACAACGTTGTCCTCAATGTTAAAATATAGATGAGTAAAGGATAGAAGATATTACCTGTTGGAGAAGTCTGACACAAATTTAAATAGAAACAAAGTACAATAAATAAAACCAAAGCTTAATATTATTTAAATAGCTGGAGTGTCTAATCGAGCTTGATATGCATACTACTTCCCTCACTGCTTCCTGCTGACCAATCTATCTGAGCTATTGCTGGGTTAGGATCAAAGATCAAAGGTAAAGGAATTTTTTTTTTGACTTTAAGAAAACCATCAGGGTAAAGAAGTCTAGAAACCCCTAAAGGACCCTGCTCAAAGGATTGTCTGTCCAAAACCAAAATACAAAAAAATCATTCAAAGATAAAAGAAATATAATAACAAATGATGATATACCTTTATGTATAGTTTTCATGGCGTATCTTTATACTGCCCGTCATGAGTGCAGTAGACACTCACGTCCGTTTATTCGAAGAAAGGAGAAAGAAGAAACCATCGTGGGTTTTCATCCTGGGTCTGCAACCTGGAGCGCTCACACTTGGGCTCGTAACATCAACAAAGATGCTAAAATCTGAAACCCGTAATGTCCAAGATCCAAAACATCCTATCCCAGGGCGCTGAGAGCCCCTTCTAATAAAAGAGAGGATTAAGCTCAGATGTCTCATACGCTTTGGTAGCTGCGGGTTACTTCTCACTAATAACTAGAGTGGGACGCTTCTGCCTGTCCATCAACTCCACAGTGCCTAGATGGTAAACATTGGGTTATGGAGTGCGGCTCTCTACAGAGCATGGTACACGAACTTTTTAAAGACTAGCGTGCAAAGGTCCACTCGAGTCAATGACGGGTCAGCCAAAGGCTGGGGCTCCATAACTAATTAAAGTCATGGTACTCCTTCTGGATCGCCCTTGTTCAAACATTTTCTTTTCTTTTTTTTTTTCTTTTTTTTTTAATTTTTTTTCTTGTTTTTTTAAAATTTTTTCTTTTTTTTTGAAGAAGATGACATGAAGAAGAAGAGGATGATATGTACAGATTGTATGTGGATATGACTCACATCTGCCTCTGGTTTAATGTCTAGTAACGACTTAAATGCCTTCTATGAGTCGAGGATAAGCTTCCCATCCAATTTTCTTATAAATTGGCAAACATGGTCTTTTAGAGTCAGATTCCCAAGGCTGTAGCATTTTTCTTCATCCTTGAAGAGATTCCACAAATTAAGAAGTTCACGATGCACCAATCCATAAGAATACGTCTCAAGAGTCAATAAGATATCATCGAATGACTCCCTACTCAGTCCATTCTTAATGAAGAAAATTTTATCTTTTCTGTTTGCGAAAACCATTCCCAAAGAACGACATCGCTTGTTACAATTCTATCTTCCACATTTGTAACAGACTTGTAACCTTTTTGCTCTTCTCCTTTTAGAATACGAACTTCTTCCAAGACCTGGCATGTATGAGTCAAATGAAATTGAAGACTCACCTGCTAGTCGGACCTTTGCTTCAATTATCCAGCATACATCTTCTGGCATACCTTTGTGCATTAACAGTCTTAATCTTTCACATCGAACTTTCTAGATTTTTTTCAGAGCATTTTGAGGAAGAGAAGGAAAATGTTTTCTCAGGTTTGAAAGAATGGCATCCATTTTAAAGGAGAAGAAGGATTCAGTTACTTTGGGAAACTGAAAAATAAACCGACTTGAGAGTCACAGAGTACTGTATCCGCCACTTAACCGGCAACACAAAGGACTACAAAAACAAGGCAACCAAATTAGAGTGAATTCTATTCATAACAAGGATAAAAAAGAGAGATAAATTCTACCTCATTAACTTGGTTTTCCAGAAATGATTTGAGCCTTTGTCCATTGACTTTAAACACATTACCATTCCTAGGATTCTCAATATCTATAGCCCCGTGAGGATACACATGTTTGACAACAAAAGGACCACTCCACCTAGATTTCAATTTTCCAGGGAATAGGTGCAGGCGAGAATCATAAAGCAGAACTTTTTGACCAATTTCAAAAGATTTTCTCAAAATTGTCTTGTCATGAAAAGCTTTTGTTCTGGCTTTATAAATCTTTGAATTCTCATATGCATTATTTCTCAATTTCTTAAGTTCATTTAATTGCAATTTGCGTATCTTGCAAGCATCATCAAGATTTAGATTGAAAGCTTTAATGGCCCAGAATGCTTTATGTTCCAATTCTACAGGCAAGTGACAAGGTTTTCCATAGACTAACCGATAGGGTGACATACCCAAAGATGTTTTGAAAGCAGTACGGTAAGCCCAAAGTGCATCGTTTAGTCTTAAAGACCAATCTTTACGATTTGGGTTAACCATTTTTTCCAAAATTTGTTTAATCTCCCTATTCGCTAATTCAACTTGTCCACTTGTCTGAGGGTGATAAGGGGTGGCAATTTTGTGTGTAATACCATATTTCTTCATTAAAGATTCAAATGGTTTATTACAAAAATGTGTTCCCCCATTACTTATGATAGCTTGAGGGATTCCAAATTGACACAAGATATTTTTTTTAAAATTTGAGAACAGTTTTATGATCATTGTGTCGGCATGGAATTGCCTCAATCCATTTTGAGACATAATCAACTACAACCAAGATTTACACAAATCCAAATGAAGATGGAAATGGACCCATGAAATTAATTCCCCAACAATCAAAAATTTCAATGACAAGGATGGGGTTCAGAGGCATCATGTTTCTTTTTGAAATTGATCCCAACTTTTGACAATTTTCACAACTTTTGTAAAAAGTATGGTAGTCTTTAAATAAAGTAGGCCAATAAAATCCACTCTGCAAGATCTTCGCAGCTGTTTTCTTTGAAGAAAAAAGACCTCCACATGCTTCTGAGTGACAAAATTTAATGACACTACCTACCTCACTGTTGGGCACACATCTCCGAAAGATTTGGTCAGCACAATATTTGAACAAGTATGGGTCATCCCAATAAAAAATTTTCACTTCTGCTAAAAATTTCTTTCTATCTTGGTGCGTCCATTGAGGCGGCATCTTTCCTGTTACAAGAAAGTTGACTATGTTAGCAAACCAAGGCATAGAATTGACAGAAAATAAAAATTCATCAAGAAAAGAATCATTGATAGGTGTACTATCAAAAGGTGAGCCTATTGTAAGTCTGGACAAATGATCAGCAACAACATTTTCGGCTCCTTTCTTATCTTTTATTGTGATGTTGAATTCTTGAAGCAACAAGATCCATCTTATCAATCTTGGTTTGGCATCCTGCTTAGACATCAAATATCTAACAGCAGAATGATCAGTGAAAATCACAATAGAATAACCAATTAAGTAAGATTGAAATTTGTCCAGTGCAAAAATTACAGCAAGTAGTTCTTTTTAGTAGTAGTGTAATTCATTTGTGCACTATTTAAAGTTCTACTTGCGTAACAAATCACATGAGGCTTACCTTCTTTTCTTTGGCCTAAAACAGCGCCAATAGCAAAATCACTAGAATCACACATTAACTTAAAAGGTAAAGACCAGTCAGGAGATTGCATGATAGGAGTAGATGTCAGAAGACCAATTAATTTTTCAAAAGATTTTTGACATTCTTGAGTCCAATCAAATGGTGCATCTTTCAACAGAAGATTACATAATGGTCTAGATATGGCACTAAAGTCCTTAATGAATCTTCTGTAAAATCCTGTATATCCTAAAAGGAACGAACTTCTCTGACTGTTTTTGGGGAAGGCAAATGAGCAATTAATTCAACTTTGGCCTTATCAACTTCAATTCCTTTAGAAGATATCACATGACCTAATACTATTCCTGAGGTAACCATGTAATGACATTTTTCCCAATTTAGCACAAATCCTTTTTCTTCGCATCTTTTAAGAACTTTTTCCAAATTATCAAGACAATTTTCAAAAGAATTTCCAAAAACTATCAAATCATCCATGAAAACCTCTAAATAATGCTCAATCATGTCACTAAAAATGCTTAACATGCATCTTTGAAATGTTACCGGAGCATTACAAAGGCCAAAAGGCATTCTTCTATGCAAAAGTACCAAAGGGACATGTAAAAGTGGTCTTTTCTTGATCTTCCAATGCAATTGGTATTTGATTATAACCCAAATAACCATCAAGAAAACAGTAGTATGTATGTCCTGCTACCCTTTCCAAAATTTGGTCAAGAAATGGTAAGGGAAAATGATCTTTCCTAGCAGCAGCATTTAATTTTCTAAAATCAATACACATACGCCAACTAGATGAGACTCGCGTAGGTATTAATTCACCCTTATCATTTTCAACCACTGTTATTCCAGATTTTTTTGGCACAACTTGTGTAGGGCTTACCCATTGACTATCAGAGATAGGATAGATAATTCCAACATCAAGTAATTTAAGGACTTCAGCTCTAACTACTTCTTTCATGTGTGGATTTAATCTTCTTTGAGATTGTTGAGAAGTTTTAGTATTATCCTCTAAATGTATTCTATGTGTACAAATTAATGGATTAATGCCGTTTATGTCCTTTAATGTCCATCCACTTGCACTTTTATGCCTTTTAAGTACTTCTGTTAACATACCTTCTTGTTCTTCAATAAAAGACGAGAAAATTACCAATGGAAAGTTTTACTTTTCTCCCAAAAATGTGTACTTCAACCCAACAGGTAATGGCTTTAGTTCCAATGTGGGTACTTCTTCATGGGCATTATCATTCATGGGTTTTAGCTCTTCAAATCTTGGCTTCCATCCCTTGTACTCCATTGCCTATGTACAATCAAGCAAAGAACATATTTCAGAGATATCATCTTCTAATTGCATGCCTAAATCAAATGAATTGACTAAACAAATTTCTAATGGGTCAGAAGAACTCCTTGTTTGAAGATGATCATCTATAATGGCTTCAATTCCTTCAACTTCCTCCTTTTCATCAAGGACTTCCTGTGGTTGCTTGCACATGTTAAAAACATTGAGCTCCAGTGTCATGTTTCCAAATGTTAGCTTCACCACTCCATTTCTGCAATTTATCAAGGCATTTGATGTTGCTAAAAATAGACAGCCTAAAATAATAGGAATTGACTTGCAACTATCAACCATAGGTTCAGTATCCAAGACAATAAAATCCACAGAATATATGAATTTATCAACTTGAACCAACACATCTTCCACTATTCCTCTTTGAATTTTAATTGATCTATCGGCAAGTAGAAGAGTTACAGAAGTTGGTTTTAACTCACCCAAGTTGAGTTGCTGATAAACTGAATTTGGAAGCAAATTGACACTAGCACCAAGATCAAGTAAAGCTTTTTCAATTTTATATTCTCCAATAATGCATGAAACTGTAGGACAACCAGGGTCTTTATATTTCAACGCATTATTATTCTGAAGAATAGAGCTTACCTGTTCAGCCAAAAATGATTTCTTTTTCACATTTAATTTCCTTTTAACAGTGCACAAGTCCTTCAAATATTTAGCATAAGAAGGAATCTGTTTGATAACATCTAACAGAGGAATATTGATCTTCACTTGTTTCAAAATTTCAAAAATTTCAGTGTGGTAGTCCAATTTCTTTGGATTATTCAATGCTTGAGGAAATGGGGGTGAAGGCAAGAGTTTGGTCGCCTTTTGGTCAACTTCTTCATTTTCTTGGGGAATTGGTTCATCTTCTTTCTCACAAGATTCGAGGATTTGTTTTTCAACAACCTTTCCACTCCTAAGAGTTATCACTGACTTGACTTAGTCCATTTGTTAGTTTTCTGAACTCCCCTCATTTAGACTACACTGACCCTTGGGATTTGGTTGAGGTTGAGAAGGAAATTTTCCTTTCTCGTGAATGGTGAGTGCAGAAGAAAGTTTAGCAAGAGTGTCTTTTATGTCATTCATGATTTGATTGTTTTGTTTATTAATGGCCTCTTGCTTTTCTATGAATGCATGCAGTGTTTCTTCAAAGTTTTTCCTATATGGTGGGACATAAGGTGAATATCCTTGAGAATTTTGAGAGTCCTAATGTGCCTGAGGAGGTGGTGGTTGCACGAATTGTGACTGATTATTATTCCTCTAGCTGAAGTTCGGGTGATTTCTCTATCCCGGATTGTATGTATCTAAAAAAGAAGAAGTAAATGGCTTTTTAACATTATTCATTGCATTTACTTGCTCATGTACGACTTCTTTAAAAATAGGAATGTTAGGACATTCATGTGTTGAGTGTCCTAAGTCATCACAAATGCAACAAATTTCTCCATTTTGCACAGATTTGATTTCTTTTGCTTTTCTTAATTCCATGGCTTCAACCTTTCTAGCCAAACTAGCAAATCTAGCATTTAGATCTTCCTCTTGACTAAGGTGATATTTTCCTTTATTAGCACTTGTAAGATTAGATCTAATTGAATTTTCAGAAGTGTTAGTACTATGCCAAAATTGAGAATTTTCAGCAAACTAGTTCAAATAGTCTAAAGCTTCATCAGGTTCTTTATCAAGAAACTCACCATTGCACATTGTTTTCATAAATTGTTTAGTTTCAGGTATTAAACCTTCATAAAAGAAGCTTATAGTGTGCCATTTTTCAAAACCATGATGTGGGCAAGAATTTAACAAATCTTTAAATCATTCCCAACATTGAAAATATGCTTCATTTGAATTTTGGGAAAAATTTTGGATTTGTCTTTTCATAGCATTGGTTTTATGTGTTGGAAAAAATTTCTTTAAGAACTCACCTTACATTTCTTTCCATGTGCCAATTGATCTTGGTTTCAAAGTGTTAAGCCAAGATTTTGCTTTATCTTTTAAAGAAAAAGGAAACAATTTAAGCTTAACAATCTCTTCAGTGCAATTTTGGTCATTGAAAGTAATACATACTTTCTCAAATTCTTTCAGATGTAAATATGGGCTTTCAGACTCTAAACCATGAAAATTAGGAAGTAAAGAAATCATACCTGGCTTAAATCTAAAATTGTTGGTATTGAGTGGAAAGATAAAATATGATGGACTAGAATTTCGAGGTGATTGCAAATATTCACGCATGGTTCGCAATGGTTGATTTTCATGTTCATCATGTACATTTTCATTGTCAGCCATTGTGTCAATTGTGTGTGATTGTGATTCAAACAAATCAATATAAAGTGTCAGGATTAATTTTAACTAAACGACCAGAATTTAAATCACGATACCAATTAAGCATAAATACATAAATAACTTAAAATAAATAAACAAAAATAATGTACAAGCTGGCAATATAACCCGCCATTAAATATTAACAAGGATGTGGTATAAACCTTCCACCCAATAACTATTAACAAATAAAAAGTTAGATAACTGATAAAGTAAAAAGTTAGATAATTAGAGAGTTAATAATTAGTAAGTTAGAAAGTGCAGAAAATAAAGAGTAGAAAATAAAGAGCAGAAAATAAATTACAGAAAGTAAATTGTAGAAAATAAATTTAAAATATGAAAACCTAGAGAGAGGAGAGCCCCACCAGAGGCGGCGAAAAGAGAAAAAGAAGAAGAAATATTATTTTGTTATGTTAGAAAGCAATAATAAATAATAGAAATTAAAAAGTTAGAGAGCAGAAATTAAAAGTTAGAGTAACAAAAATTAAAAAGTTAGTAAGCAGAAAATAAATGACATAAAATAAAAGTTAGTAGGCAGAAAATAAATAACAGAAATATAAAAGTTAGAAAGTTAGTATATTAGCAAGTTAGTAAGTTATTAAGTTAGATAGTTAGAAAGTTAGAGAGTTAGTAAAGAAATCAAAGGATCGGCAAGCCGATCTTTTGCTCCAGTAAGGGAGAAGAGAGAATAGATTTTATTAAAGAAAAAGAACCTCAATAAATTAAAACTTCAAATCAAGTCCCCGACAATGGTGCTAAAAACTTGACTGCGGGATTTAAGGATGCAAACCCAAGTGCAGGTTGTCTCAAGTAGTAAATTTCTCAGGAGTCTGAGGTCGATTCACAGGGAATTGATAAAGAAAAATTAATTGAGGTAGGAAAGGATTTGTCACAACACCAAAAGTAATAGAAGATGTTCACAAATGAATTTAAGAACTTGCTTGGGTTAGAAGATCCACTCTTGGTAATAAATTAAAGGCAAGATTATTTCTCTTTATAACTCAATTGAAATCCACACACAACGGAGGTTCCAATCGGAAAATATAACATTCAAAGTTCAATTATATATGCAATCATATTATAATTCCTTTAATTATCTACCAATATTTGTAAATGAGTTCAAGCATTCACTGTGCCAATCCTATTGTCTATAATAAATCAAGATCTCCATTATACAAAGAAGGTTTCTAAATTAATTGGAAACAAAATACAACACATATAATGTTCATTTAATAATATATCTTTTAAGTACAAGAAATAGAATAATCTAACCTTATTTCATTACCAAGAGCTTCACTCTTTCACCCAAACAAGATGAAGATTTAGTTACTCATAGATAAGAAGAAAGAAAGAGAGAAGAAGAGAAAGATGAACATAGCTTCACTTTAGAACAAGAGAAAATTACAACAAAGTAAAACAAGAAACAAGCATAATCATAACTTGTAAAATCTAAGCCTAACACCAAGTGCCCCAAATGATCAGCCAATGGTGCCTTTTATAGAGGATTAATGATACAAAATGACAAGGGGGCTGATTAAGAGTAGGTGGATGAGTGGATGAATGAGTGGAAAATGCCAAATGGTGAGTTGGTGAGTGAAAAATTATTGAGATTCTTTGTCTCCGAAATCATTCAGTGCTGATCTCATGGATGTCATCAGAATGAAGCAACATGGTCTTCATGAAAGTCGTAGCATTTTGTCTCAGCTTTCCAATGGCACCGAAATCATCCAAAAATTCATCCTATATTCCAAGATATGGCCCAATTACTGCAAACTATTCAAGCCCAGTTTCAGCACCTCTGTTTTGACTTCCAGACCCAATATCACCTCTAAGCTGTCCGAATGAGCTCTTATGTTCTCATGAAAGTTGTAGATATGGGTCTTAACTTTCAACTCTCCAAATTTTAGCTCAAGAAAGTTCCTACAGCTCGCATTATACTCTGATTACTGTACACTATTCATGTTCCAGTCACAAAACTCATGTTCTGACTTCCGAGCCCAATTAGCTCCACTAGATGTCTAATTGAGACTTTGAGCTCTCATCAAAGTTGTAGAGCTTTCTCTCAGCTTTCCTACAAGGTAAAATTCATAATTTCTAAACATCTAAAACTCAAGATATGAACAAAATACAGAAATAGTGTAAGACCCAAATAATGTTAAAAAAATCAATTAAGTCCAATTTGAGTCTAATCTTACAAAACATAACCACGCTTAATCAATTAAGTACATGAAGAGTGTAAATGACTAAAAATGAGGGTTTATTAATGTATAAAATATGTGATAATCAGTTGTACTATTTTGTTGTGTTTGCATTGTTAAAATTCATATAGTAGGCGAAACAAGCTTCTTAGACTTAACTGGAGGCAATGTTCTGAGGTCGGTGATGGCGTCGAGGAGTGATCTTCCATGTTTCGACAGTGTACAGTTTGGTGGAGGAATAAAACAAGTATATTGAGTTTTGTTGTTAGTATTATTGTCGTGCCATTAAGTAGGACCTGTCATTAGATTTGCTACTATTTCTTTGAGTCTATAAGTTTTATGTTTTAAATGTTGTTAAATATCATGTGGTGTAAGTAGCATGTGTATTAATTAGTCCAGTCTATTTTCTGTATTATCTATATATTTCGGTAAGTTTATGTTTGCACAAAAAGAAATTTTAAAATCCATATTTTAGAACTCAAACCTTTTATGAAATGACTTTCATATTTTGAGTTTTTAGTCGAAAATGTAATGCCCTACGGAGGGTGTTACAAAGAACAGGTTGAAAATACTAGGGACGACATTTCAGATTTCATCGAACACCTTAATGTAGTTTCTAAGTATTTCAGGTCACCAAAGTTTGAGCCTTTGGAACTTAATGCATCTAAAAAGGCATCCAAGCCTTCTGTTGAAGAACCTCCAAAGCTTGAGTTGAAGTTTCTGCATAACCATTTGCAATATGCATATTTGGGAGTGACCTCTACTTTGCTGGTCATTATATTATCATCCCTTTTGGATGATCAAGAGGGGAAACTTCTCCGTGTGTTGCGAAAGTATAAACATGTCATTGGATGGACTATTATTGATATTCATGGCATTAGTTCTTCTATTTGTATGCACAAGATCTTGTTAAAGGACAGTCAAAGTGGGGTTGTGGAGCACCAAAGGCGGCTAAACCCAATCATGAAGGAAGTAGTGAGGAAAAAGATAATCAAGTGGCTTGATGCAGGCATTGTCTATCCTATTTTCAACAGCCCTTGGGTTTTGCCAATTCAATGTGTTCCAAAGAAAGGTGGCATGACGGTAGTCACCAATGAAAATAATGAGCTCATACCCTCCCGAAAGGTTACTAGTTGGAGGGTGTGTATGGACTACCACTTGAACAAGGCCATTCGGAAGGACCATTTCCCGCTTTCTTTCATAGACCAAATGTTGGATAGATTAGTAGGAAAAGCCTATTATTGTTTCCTAGATAGTTATTCTAGATATAACAAAATTGTCATAGTGCCTGAAGATCAAGAAAAGACAACATTTACTTGTCCCTATGGTACATTTGCTTTCCGGAGGATGCCCTTTGGGCAATGCAATACTCCATTAACCTTTCAACTCTGTATGATGGCTATCTTCACTGGTATGATTGAGCATGGCCTTGAAGTGTTTATGAATGACTTTTTAGTGTTCAGAGACACTTATGAGAGCTGTTTACAAATTCTCTCATCTGTCTTGAAAAGATGCAAAGAAATCAACCTTGTCCTCAATTGGGAAAAGTGTCACTTTATGGTCCAAGAAGGCATAATTCTTGGTCATAAAGTTTCTATTAAAGGGATGGATGTTGACAAGGCAAAAATTGAGGTGATTGACAAACTTCCTCTGCTAATTTCAGCTAAAGGAATCCACAGTTTCCTTGGCCAAGCGGGTTTTTACTAGAGGTTTATTAAAGACTTTTCCAAGATAGCCAAACCTCTTTGCAACCTATTGGAGAAAGATGTTTAGTTTACTTTCGATGAATCATGTCAGGTTGTATTTGAGGAATTGAGGAAGAAATTGGTTTCAGCTCTAGTTATTATTACTCCAAATTAGGACTTACCTTTTGAACTCATGTGCGATGCCAGCAATTATGTTGTGGTGTAGAGAAAGGACAAGGTCTTTCGCTCCATTTATTATGCAAGTAAAACATTTAATGATGCACAACTAAACTACACCACAATAGAAAAAGAGCTATTGGCTATTGTATTCATATTCGATAAGTTTCGAGCTTACTTGGTGGGGACTAAGGTGGTAGTTTATACAAATCACTCTACCATTAAATACTTGGTGAGCAAGAAGGATGTGAAACCGATTAGATGGGTTTTGTTATTACAAGAGTTTGATTTGGAGATTCGCGACAAGAAATGTACAGAGAATCAAGTCGCAGACCACCTTTCTAAACTTGAGAAAGAAAACTATTAAGCTGAACTACTCACGATTAGAGAGACATTTCCAGATGAGCAACTTTTTGTAACCACAATTCAATCATGTCCATGGTATGCTGACATTGTGAACTACATTGTGGGTGGTGTGTTGCCCCCTGATTTGACTTCTTACTAGAAGAAGAAATTCTTGTACGATGTCAGGAACTATATATGGGATGAACCGTTTCTGTTCAAACAATGCCCTGATCAAATGCTAAGAAGGTGTGTGCCTATGGAGGAGGTGGAGCAGATTTTAAACCAATGTCATGTTTCTCCATATGGTGGACATTACAGTGGTGAGAGGACGGCTGCAAAGGTGCTTCAGTCTGGCTTTTATTGGCCATCTCACTTCTAGGATGCATATTTTCATGTGCAAAGATGTGATCAGTGTCAAAAGTCAAGGAATATCTCGAGGAGGAATGAGATGCCCCTCAATTCCATTTTAGAAGTTGAGATTTTTGACGTGTGGGGCATTTACTTCATGGGTCCTTTTATAGCCTTTTTTGGAAATCAGTACATTCTGGTGGCTGTGGACTACGTGTCCAAGTGGGTGGAAGCATGTGCATTTCCTACCAATGATTCAAAGGTAGTGATTAACTTCATGAGAAAGTAGATCTTCACCCGGTTTAGAACACCTAGGGCTATAATCAATGACGAAGGGTCATATTTCTGCAATGAGCACTTTGAAGCTCTCCTTGCTAAGTATGGGGTGACACATTGGATAGCCACCGCTTATCACCCATAATCAAGTGGGCAAGTGGAGGTATCTAATCGCGAAATCAAACGATCTTGGAAAAGATGGTGTGTCCATCCCATAAAGATTGGTCAAAAAATTGGATGACGCACTGTGGGCTTATAGGACAACTTACAAGAGCCCCATAGGTATGTCTCCTTAAAAGCTGGCATTTGGGAAGGCTTGTCATCTTCTAGTTGAGCTTGAACACAATGCTTATTAGGTAATCAAGTGGCTAAACTTCACTTTGCAAGCTGCTAGTGAGAAAAGACTTTTTACAGCTCAATGAAATGGATGAATTTAGGCTGCAAGCCTATGAGAATGCAAAATTGTACAAGGAGAGAGTAAAGTTCTAGCATGACAGGAAGATCGTGCAGAAGAGATTTGAAGAAGGTCAACAAGTCCTATTTTACAACTCCAGGTGCAAGTTATTCCCAAAAAAGCTTAAATCTAGGTGGTCGAGGCCATTTGAGGTAATAAAAGTGTTTCCCCACGAAGCCATGGAGATTGCTTCACTGGATGGTTCATCAAGCTTTAAGGTTAATGGCCAGTGCCTAAATCCTTATTATGGAGGAGAGATTTATAGGAGGAAGACCTTCCTCACTTTGACAGCTCTAACTTGAGGTCTGCAAAGTCCTACCGGGACAATAAATAAGGTCTTTTTTAAGAGGGAACCCAAATTTTTATTCTTTAGTGTTTTATGTCATTATTATGTTAATATGTTGATTTTGTTGTTTGATTAAATTTTTGTTGTACAAACTGCATTTAACCCTTTGAGTAAGTTTTGCAGATTATGGAGGCTGGAAATCTGCAAAAACAACTGCATAATGCAATTTTTTGCAAAATTCTGCAGGTTGATCTCTTACGCCACAGCGCCCGTGGTGCATTAGCCAAAATCCAGAGAGCAAGGCGTTGTGGCACAACACAATGAACGTCGCAACGTACAAGGTAATCAATATAATATATATATATATATATATATATATATATATAATAGGAATAATTTAAATTTTGAAATTCTGGTGGGAATTAATGCACGCCGCGGCATTACAAAGCACACACCGCAGGGCGCTATGGCCTTAAGGTTTAAGTGTTACGGCGCTTGGTTGTCTTTTCCCATTTCTATCCAATTTCCATGATTCTCTGAGGTTCCCTGACTTGTTCTATTTGATTTCTTGCCTCCCTACGCTTTAATCTTCATTTCTGCAATCGTCAATCCAGTATGTATAATTTAACTTTGTTTATTTTGACATTTAGTTTTTATTTTTATGTATTCTGGTGTTTCTATTGTTTTTTTGTGTTTGCATAGCAGCGTTACCATTGAATGTCATGGTGTGATGCTTAAAATTGGTTGAATGTTGATGCGTGACCATGTAACGCCATGACACGTCGTGGTGTTGTGTTGAATGTTGTTGAGTGTCGCGACGTTCCCTGTTAATGTCCCAGCGTATGTATGAATTTAGTTAAATGCCACGGTGTGACCTAATAATGTCACGATGAAGTTGAATTTTAGCTTGAATGTCGCTGCGTGAGTACTGAACACTATGGCGTATGGATGAATTCGTTTGAATGTCGTGGCATAGGGATGAACACCACAGTGTGTGCTCCAATTTTTTGCAGAATTGATTGTTTACATGCCTAATTTATTTTAATATTCAATTATGACAATTCTTTTCTTTTGGCAGGTACATAACAGAAGCCATGGCTCCTAAACGTCAAAGAGGATCTAGCAGTCGTGGCGACAGGGAGCCTTCTCCCCATTCAGCTCAGTATGACAGGAGCAAATTCATTTTTGCAACCACTGCTCAGAAGTACATGGTGTTGGTTATTAAACCACTCATCGTGGAGCGCAGATTCTCCTTCTCTCGGGCTATTCATTGGGACATTGAGGGGCTCCTCAAACTGGAGCCAATTTGCACAGCACCCTGAGGCTAGCGCAGTCCTATCGATCGTTCGCGAGTTCTATGCGAACACTGCCTTTGTTGGCGAAGGGAGCTCTATTGTACGAGTGCGGAGGCGGGGATGTCTCTTACTCAGTGGCGTCTATTCGAGCCGCTTTTGCTCTACCTGAGCTCCCTGAGATCTATGACTACGGTGCCTTTTGCTAGTGGGTGCCAGAGGAAAGCATTGACCTCGGGAGTGTCACTACCTAAATTTGCAGAGCTTAGTCTCAGCCTGTTCTCTAGACCATGAGTGTCTAGACGAACAGGCCACAGTTCTTTACCAAATCCCATTTGACACCGGAGGCCAGGGTCTGGTACCATTTCATCAGCACCCGTATCTTGCCATCAAATAACCTATCTGAGGTGATGCGTGACTAGGCCATTCTCATTTACTACATCCTGGAGCGTCGGTCTATTGATGTCGCCCAAATCATCTTTGATCAGATGAGGAGGTGCATTTGAGAACTGAGAAGCCTTTTCTTCCCATTCCTGATCCACTCGCTTTGCAGCTGGCAACGAGTGCAATAGGGACCACACAAGGAGCTTGCGGATGTTAAATAGCCCCTCGACGAGGGTGGGAGGAGTAACAGTAGCCCCACAACCAGCCAGACAGAGACAGGGTCTCTCCACCTGAGGATGATTTATTCACTCAGATAACGCATCTAACTACCATGCAGATCTACATGATCCAGACTATCCGGTGGATGGTGGAGTGATTGGGGCTACCAATGGATGACTTCTCGGCTCCTGATATTCCACCCGAGGCGGTGGCAGTTCCTCCCCCTCAACAGTAGGACCCCCAGCCACAGCAGGATCATGAGGATGATGACGATGAGGACATAGATGACTAGCCCTATTCCATATAGGGCACTTTCTTTCATTGTTTTTCATTCTATTTTTGTACAGTGGGGACACTATTTCCCGTAGGCTTGGGGTGGAGCATTATAACATATTTTGTATGATTTTGGGATTGCATGTTTTGATGATTAAAAAACATGTTATAATGTATAAAAAATTTTGAATGATAATTAATGGTTAGTGTTTATATTTATGTTTATATAAAGTGTTAATATTTAGTATTGTACAAATAGTTATATAGTTTTTATGTTTTAATGCCTATGAAACCAAATGAATACATGTTTTGAATATTCAACTCAATGTGAATTTGAGTCAAATGAATCTGTTAAAATGCATTACAATGGGCCAAATACTAGTTAGTTATTATAACATCTGAAGGAACATATAATTGTGAAAATCACATTCAAGATACAATTGTTGTTCCCTTTCACATTATAAGTCAAATGTATATCATTGTTGTGCACATGATGGTTTAGTATGTATGATTGTAAATGTTGGAAATATTAATGTATATCATATGCCAACTATTAGTGAGATTTTGATTGTCCTATGATATTAGTGTTTGTGAATTTCCAATTTTTAAGCGAAACTATATGCAATCAAGAAACATGTTTAACAATCTAGTCACTTTTCAAATGCATTATTTAGCTCCTACTTATATGTCGGTGTAACTTTGAATATGATATAAGCATTGTCTAGAGAATGTTTATGAATAAGGCAGGTCAAGGTTTTGATTATCTTTGAAATTATGTTTGAACTCTCTTCAATCGAAATCCTAGATTGTGTATGAACTCTCTTCAATCGAAATCCTAGATTGTGTATGATTGTGGAAATGATTAAGGTATTGTTTGGACTGATTGAGCCTGAAAAGCTTACCTTTACATGATTATATCCATAGGTCTCCTTTGAAGCTTGATATATGTTTGGCCTTATGTGTTTTTCATCACCTACATATTCCTTACCTTGTAACCATTCAAATACATGTAAAAACATTGCATTACTTTCCTACCATCATTGTTTGTTGAGTATATGTAACGCCCCTTTTTGGGAGGGAACGTCACATTGTCAAATAAAAAAAATGCGGAAAAGTAAAGTTTTAACAATTCAAGACCTGGTTCATTAGTTTAAGTTTAACTTGTTCGATGCTTAAGTACGTGAGCAAAAATAGCAGTATATTTTTTTTTTATAATCATTTTAATAATGCGGAATATAAATGATGGTAAAGAATAAAATAGTAGACAAAATTCACATCTGAATAACATGCATATAGATATATATATAATGTCCTGACATCAATTATACTCAGATACAAGCCTGAAATATCCAAAAAGCAAAACTATACCAGTCCCAAAGGATTATACAAATATACCCCAGAGATATCAAAATATACAGCCCACCAAAAATAATACATCAGGCCCCCAAAATAAAACACTGGTAGCCATCAGTAGCTACCAGTAAAATCAGTCCCTCAGATGAGGGGGGACCATGTCCAGGTCCTCAGCAGGATCCTCCTCTTCAGAGGAAACCTCCATGGGAACCGCGAAACCGCGGGCAGGAGCCCGAGTAGTAGAATCAAAAGAATCCTCCCAAGGGGTGTAGTAACGATCACCCCACATCTCTCGGATGGGTAGGTAGAACTCCAGCCGTAGGCTAACATGGTAGGTGAGGACAGGCACCTCATGATGTCTCCAAGCCAGGGAAATGGATACATCTCCCATATAAACACAGCGATCCGAACTCAGGTTGATATGCCAGCACTTTGGCCCTCCAAGGAAGGTCAGACGCACGTCGCCCAGAAATCTGCGCATGCGTGCCTCCATCGTCTCAGTAGAAGCTAATCTTGGTCAAGCCAGAAGCCGAGAAACTCAGGATCTTCCGTCTCCTTACCATCGTCTTCGGTCAATACAGTGTACACACAGGCGGCAAATAATGGAAACACAGAAAGAGGTAAGACATCCTACCATCATTACCAATTATAGCAGCTAGAAACAAAACGGCACAACGCGCCTAAATAGCAATCTCAGACAGCATTTTCGATTAATAAACAGTAGATCCAACAGTAAAACAAAACGGCGCAACGCGCCCAGATAGCAATTCAGAACATCTTTTCCAAATAATAAGCAGTAATTCCAACAGTAAGCAATTAAACAGTTCCAGGCAGACATTCATTATAGTAATGATCAGACAATTCACAGTTATGGAAAAATAATGATTTACAATGACAGATTATTTCATGATGCACATGCATGCTTTCCCAAATTCCTACTCCATGGAGATAGACACAAACAGTCGGAGATAAAGATCAGGAGACATGTCTATAACTCGGCTGCCGCGGCCAAAGTGCTATACATCAATAATTTTCACGTGCACATCAGGCATTGTACAGACAATCCGCGCTAGATCACGATATAGGACACTGTCAAGTCCGGATCGTCGGTGCGTTTGCATCGGTTTGCCCCACGGGCAGAGGAGCTACCAACTGCCCATTGTGAAGGACTCGTACCCCGACGCCCCCAAGGTCATAACAAGACCCACACTAGTCTACTCACACCCGCACAAAGGTGTGTTCAATCTCCTAGGCAACTTGGCCTTACAACAGTCCACAGGACATTCACAATGCATAAGACTCTATGTATGAACATGTATGATTCACAATTTCATACAATTCCATAATATGCCACAATTTGCCAAAATAAGCATCAATATACAAACGGTCACTCACATGGACCCATAACATTATAATATAGAGATCAAATCCAATGGTACGTTCTTAGGTCCATTATGAATCCTAACTTAGAATGGTTTCCCTTTTTCAAGGTTCATGTCCAATCCAATTCTTACAATTAGTTTAATCTTCCAAGGTAATTTAATTTCTCATAACTTATAAATTATTTTAAGCTCTTAGGCCTCACACTCTCTTGTTCTTCACTCACTTGAAATTTCCTAAGTCTTATGACAATTTCATTCTTAGTCCTTTAAAATTTATGAAATCTTGATTATATTAAATTCTTCTAATTTCTCAATTATCTATCTTATTACATAGGTTTTTAATCACATAATTGCTTATGCTTCCAAGTTACTAAATTTACATATTTACACCAAACAAGGTCCTAGAGGTCGTGGCCTCACTAGGAATTTAATTCCTAATCCTTTCCAATTCATCACATTATAGATCACCTTCTAAATTCACTTAATTCTTACTTGTCACATTGGCTCACCCATAGCCCCAACATTGGGCTCAAAACTGTGGCCATCCCATGAGTTTCAATCTCAAGTTTTTCCTTCCATTAAATTCTATTTTATCACTTAATTAATTCTAGTCTTATGCTTATTACAACTTAATCATAACTTACCCAATTTCAACCCTAAAAACTGTAGCCCTCCAAGAGAGGTTCTCAAATGTTTTTCTTCCATTTCCAATCACATAATCCAATCCAATATACCATTATATACAACAAATCAATCCAAGGTCACAATTATCACAATTATCACAATTTCAACATTTAAACATAGTAATCATCAAATTGAAGAATAACCCTCATTAGGGTTTTTCCACAACCAACACAATCAAAGTTCCTAGATGCTAAGAGAGGTTGAGGAGGAGTGTCTTCCTCTTACCTAAGTGAAGAGAACAAAAGAAACACCAAGAAATCTTCTTTGTAATTTCGGATTGCACCCTCCAAAAACCCTAGAAATTTTAACTTTGTGAAATCAATACCAATGCTTGAAAAATGAAGCATGGATGGTCACCAAGGAGACCATAACCATGAAAATGAACAGAAGGGAAGAAGGGTCTTGAAACTTACCCAAAAAGCTCAAAGCTTGAAGCTTGGAGAAAGTGTTGAAGATGATGGATTTTCAAGAAACTCCAAGAAGAAGAAGTGTTTAGAATGATGAGAGGATTAAGGAAATGTATTTAGATGTAAATTTGGTGAAGATTGAGTGGGGAGAGGGAGGGCTGGCCGTAGCAATGGTAGAGAAAAGGAGGAGAAGAAGAAAATGGAGAAGAAGAAGAAAGGATGAGAGAGAAAGTGTTTTGAGAAATTATGAATTAAAGTGTAGTAAATTGATTAAATGAAATGCAATTTTCCTCCCTTGCATGGGCTACTCCAGCCGTGCATTAGAGAGAGAAGAGAGGGAGAGTGTTGGCTTCTCTTGGAAGCCAAGGGCCATTTGGTCATTGCTTGGTCAAAGCTTCTCAAAGAAGCTTTGATTATTTAATATTAAATTTGAATTAAAGTGAATGAATTAGACATAAAGTAGATTTCA
Source organism: Ormosia emarginata (assembly GCA_029884605.1). Lineage (NCBI taxonomy): Eukaryota > Viridiplantae > Streptophyta > Magnoliopsida > Fabales > Fabaceae > Ormosia > Ormosia emarginata. The sequence continues at coordinate 11,859,296 of JAQQTP010000074.1, forward strand.
TTGGGATAATGTGATAGGATTTTTATTACACACTATTATCCAATGGATAATAGTTACAGTTGACAGAAGTCAGTATTTAATTAATCTGACAGATAAATTTTTTGCAGTATTAGTTTGTTTTATCTATTAAGATTTCTCAAAAATTATGAAACCTCGTAAACTGTGTCAAACCTCGGGTTTAGTAAGATCTCCCGTCGACATGTCCATAGTCCAAGGTACTCAGAGAAAACATCGTATTTCTTTGGTTCTGCGCAGTGCACACGCAAAACGAGGAATACACTAAAATATTCGACGTTTCCGGAAAATTCCCAGAAAATTCTCAAAAATTTCAAATATTATAAAATGACTATTCGTCATATAATTTTCTAATTTTTGAAGCATTACAGTCATTTTTTGGACTCTGCTCAATATTCGCGCAAAACGAGAAATATATTAAAATATTCATCGTTCCCGAAAAATTCTAGAAAAATCCTCATAAATCATAAATATTAGAAAATGACTATTTGTGGTAAAACAAATGATTTCCGGAATGTTACACCGACCTCAGCAATTCTCAGGTCAATGTGCACGTAAAACGAGGAATATATTAAAATATTCATCATTTTCTGAAAAATTCCAAAAAAAATTCCTAAAAATAAAAAATAATATAAAATGATCATTTATACTTAAATAGATATTTTTCAGGATGTTGCAGTATATACCATGTTATTTCTCGAAGTGAGTCCAGTAATTAGGAGTATTACGTATCATAATTACATAATTGAACTTGAAAGAACCATGTGCAGTAAAAGAAAAAAGGATTACTTTGTAAAAAGTATAAGAAAAAACAAGAGAAAAGAGACTAGCAAAGCAAATGAATGAAATGAGAAAAGTTAAAGACAAAAAGCTTTGAATGGTTCTTTTGAGTTCTAATATTTCATTTTTGAATACCTTGATAGTTCACTTGGTGGCTCAAGTCTTGAAATAACATGTTTATATTTCTCAATGTTTGTATTTTATCAATTCCCTTTATTCTTTAACCCATGACCATTGGCGTTACATTGCAAGCTATTGAAGTCCCTTTTGATTCTCAGTTATGTATGATTTACATTAGTGGAGAGATAGTTTGAATACAATCTTGTGGATTATTGGATTCTAATGTATGTATGTTCATAAATTTATCCAAATGAATATGACTTGATTAGGAGAAGTTTAACTTGCATGCTTGTGGGAGATGTGATTTGCATGGAAAGAGATTTTGAATGTTTGCATGCTGAAGATTGTATATGTGTGGAGTTAATTAAGTGGCAATAGCAATCTTTGAGGACTTAAACAATCATTGCTCACTAGTTATGGTTTCAGTGGAAATTGTAATTCATGATAAATGTTGGATGTATGTTGAAACATGTGTTGATAAGCAGGTTTATTTAATCATACTTTATTTTGCTTGAGGACTAGCAAAAACCTAGGTTTGTAGGTGTGATAACTCCATAAAATGTAGTTATTTTGGCCCTATATATGTGCTTTAATGATTGCTTAGTCCTTGTTATCATGCATATCTGGAAGATTTCAAGCTTATATTTATTGAATTCAATTGTGATATCTTTTGATATGATCTTGAGCAAACTGATATAATTCTTCATATGATTAAGTGAAGTTGCAACTGTTATTGAATGGGTAATTTCTCTATTGCAGGATATGCTCTAAATAAGGAGATATGTGGAAGACTTTGACCTGCATTGGAAGAGGAAGCCCAAGGTGAAATTCAACATCTCACATCGCGGTGCAAGCATGTGTATACTGCGATGCAAGCATGTGTATGCTGCGGCGTGGTGCATTTAGGCAGCAGCATACTGAAACCCGAGACTAGAGTACCACGACATTGGAAAGTGAATACCACGATGTTGTGACCTAATTCAACATGCGTCTCAACACAAGGAGGTTAACGTCGCGGCATGCAAGTGAAATTTTTGGCCTATAAATACTGTTTCATCATATTTAAAAAAGGACGACTTGACATTTTTAGAAAGCAGGTGCTAAGGTTTCGTTTTGGGACTAAAACAAAGCTAGGGAAGTCAAATTTGGAGGCCATCTTCATCTTGGAGGAAGATTCAAGCTTCAAGGATCATCATCTTGGAGTTTTTCTCTTCTATTCCTTTCTCTTCCTCTTTTCCATACTCATGAACATGATGTAAATGTGTATATTGTTGTGTTTTATGGCTAGTTAAGCTGTGTGTAGGGATTTCTTTGGATCCTCCTATGGATATTGAGTAATTTTGTAATACTTTGAGTTTATGGAGATAATTTGGTTTGGTTCAATCATATAGTTCTTAATGCTCTTGAATGTTTGATCAGTTTTTAAGTGATTTGTTAAAATCTGATGAACCTAGACATAAGAATTTAGATTTGAGATCATAAGTATGGTTGATACATGTTTGATTTCATTCAATTGGTTTGGATAAGTTGATTCGTTAATGGGATAGAAATATACCTCTTAGCCATGCATAGTAATTATTGGGAATATATCTTAATGAATGAATTTTACGCTAGTTCTCATGGAAACATAGTGAATTAGGTAAATGAAACATGGTTGATTGACCTGGACATAGGCTTTTAACTATTTTACATTCTCAAGCTAACCTAATCATGTCATTTATGTTGCTTATAAGGATTGCACATTATCAATTGAAGTAGGAGGTGAAGAAGGATTCCCTATTCTCTAATAGTCAACTCTAATTCCTATTTTATAGCATTTGAATCTTTTAATTAGTTTCAACACACTTCTCTTAATTTAAATGTTCTTGGATAGAAGTTATTAAGCTATTGGTTAATAATTAGCATTGGATTAGTCGTTATCTTCGTGGGAACGATCCTGTTCTTATCATTTTATTACAAGTGCGACCCGTGTACTTGTGGTAAGCAAAAGAGCGAACAGGGCCCAGGTGGTAGTTCCTACGCCTCCTGTATCACTTGGTCCTCATGCTTCAAATAATGGGACCCTAGTAACAGTTCTTTTAGCAACTACAACATGTACCCCAACCTTCACCTTGAGGACAAGGTCAATTTTTTTGGGGGAAGTATTGATAGATACCCACATTTTCTGTTACACACCTTTTCTGTTACCCCAAGGGATTATCACCCTAATTAGGCATGGATTGTGAGCTCTAACAGGAGCATAACTGCCAGCTGATGTGGTAGGAAACAAGTGGGGGCAAGGAGAAAAAATAGGAAATCTATTAGGAGGAAAAGAGGATGAAATGGGAGAAAAGGGGGGAGATGAGACATTGTGGAATTAGGAAGAAATTGGAAGGGAGAGACCAAGTCTCTCGAAAGTCCTGGAACTATCTGTATTTACTTACAGTTTCTTTGTACTCACTTCTGTCAATTGATTTTCCAATGGAATCAGTATAGAACTCCATAAATAATACGTACATTACAGTCCCTGTTAGGGCTAAATTCAGTTTCCTATCATCTCTATAACTAGTTTCTATCAGATGTAAAGACTAGATATTCTCCTGTAGAAAAGCTTTGTCTTTCTCTATCTCATACATGTACTAAATTAGAATATTATCTTTTGCCAAGAGAAATTCTAGTTTATTGCAAAGTCAATATTTTTAAGTACTTATTAAATAGACTTGTGCTAAAAGGAAGATTAATGAAATGGGCTATTAAGTTGAAAGCTTTTGCTTTAAAGTATACTCCACTACGATCTATCAAAGGACAAGCTTTAGTCGACTTTCTAACTCAGCACCCTTGTATTGAGGTAAAAGATCTAGTTGATGAGAGCTTAGGCTATGCTCAGCTAAAGCCCTAGATTCTAGAATTTGATGGATCTAGAACTCAAAAAGGGGTTGGGGCAGGAGTTGCAATTAATAGTCCTTTTAGAAAGTTGGGCAAATTCATGTTTTAGCTAGATGCTAATTGTTCAAACAATCAAGTCGAATATGAAGCTTTGTTAGCTGGTTTGAAATTGTTTATTTCCATAATGGTGAAGTTTGTTCAAATAATGGGTGACTCTTAGTTAGTCATGAAACAATTAACAAGCGAGTATAAGTTTCCATGAATCAGCTAACATTTTGCTAAGGCAGTTTGCCGACATAATAATTATGCATGTTCCGAGAGAATAAAATAAGATTGCCAATGATTTAGCACATTATGCATTCAGTTACAAAGAATCAATATATGATCTGGACTAAGGAAGTTTCTCATGGGGAGAGATTGCCTTAGCCGAGTAATTGGCAATTGAGGATGATTGGAGAACTGAGTATATTTAGTATCTTCAGAACCCATCGACTGCTATTGATTTTAAGGTAAAGCAAAAGGCTTTGAGGTATGTTCTTGTTGATAACGATTTATATAAACTAGTCCATGAGGGGTTATTGGTAAAATGTTTGAATAAGAAAGAGGTTATGAAAATAAAGGGAGAAGTGTGTAACATCCTCCCTAATCTAATAGTCCTAATCAGGGTTATAGAAGCTCAGTAATTCTAATATGAGTCACCTATTAAATCGGGTAATTTTCTGGATAAGTTTGAGTGTAATTATATAACATCAAATACAAGAAAATAAATAAAGTATCTGCATAAACAGTTGATATGATGGAAACAAACATGGAAAACTTATTTCCTAGTTATAAATGATTGATAAGAATTATAAAAAAATTTAGAAAATCAACTAACATAGTCTGGTATTTTTAAGGATACTGATAAGAAATAAGTGAATAGTAAAGTGAACAGCTAATTAACTCAGAAAATTATGAAAATATTTAGAGATGATAAGTAAAAGATGGGGAATATTTTGGTATAAAATACCAGTCAAGAAAAGTATCAATAAGCATATTTACGTAATTCCTAAGTTTAATTTAACTTGAAACCGAGTAATAAAGCTTCACTGATAAATAGCAGTACACAGAAAATTGTGAAAAAATGGATCCAAGGACTAAGTTGAGTTCTAAAATTTTTCATAATACTTATGGTAACTTGAAAACTCAACTTTAGAATATTAAAATTTTTTTAGCAGATCCAAAAGTTACAACACTATAATATTTGTTAACTTTTGACCAAATACACGGGTGAAACTTTGGCCAAATTTTTCTAGAGAATTCTCCATTCCTCTTATAACTTTCTCTAGGCCAAGAATAGCCCAAAGAGGGCAGAAAATTTGCAGCCACCATAACCACAAAGTGCTAAGCATTTTCTCCATCCAATTTTCATTTTTCACCCTCTATTTCCATCAAAATCTAACCTTGTTTTTCTTGCTTCTTTCTCTACCATTCTCATGGCTGGGACAATAGTAAAACCACCAAGGAATAGGAAACAAAACAAGGAAAAACAAGAAGGGAAGAGGAACCAAGAGGAAGGAGGAAACAAAGACAAAAAGGGTAAGAACAAAGTAGCAAGTTAAAGGAGCTAAGGTAGGGGTTTCTTGACTTTGTTTCACTCTTTCTTTTCCAGTGTTTTTATGATAGAAAACTAGTTCTTGATGTTCTTGGATGATCACAGCTGGACCATGAAGAAAGAGCATGAAATTTTCTTGTAATTGATGGTGTTAACTCTTGTTTGTATCAAGTTCTTTTCATTGATGAATTACTGAGTAAAAGACTTGAGAAATTAGTTGTATTTCCTTGTTGAAGTCTCACCACCATGGCTGAGTTTACCCTTCAAAAATTGTGTTTCATGTTCTTATTAGTTGTTATGTTGTGTTTGTGATTGAATTAGTGATGTTTTTGTGATTGATTTAGTGAAATTCATGGCCTTGTTTTGCATGAATGATGAACACGACAATCTGCCCTGTTTTGAGGCAGCATGTGTGATGGTGATTTGATTGAGTTTGTGATTGAAATTGTGTTACAAAATGAAGGCATAATGTTGTTCGAATAATGGTATGATTTTGACTGTATATGTGCTTAAATTTGAAGGTTGAATGTTGATTAAAAACTAAGGCAAATTGTAACACCCTAATACCGGTAACCTAGTATATCAAAATATACCTCGATAAACAGTATTAGTTATGCTACTTCTAACTTAACATAATACTAATCTATATCATTTAAACAAATAATAATGGAGAGCCTTGCGGAAAACTAAAAGTTATACATATAACATTGTCACTAAAGGGCTCATTGTATACATAAACTTCATACAACTAAAAGCACATAAATAAATACAAGCTTTAAACTAGAAAACATGAAAACTATATTTGTCTTCACACTTCTTCTTCTTGCCTTTGGATGAACTTCCACCTGGATTTACATGACAATAAACGGGGTGAGAAATCACATTTCTCAGTATAAGTATACCAAAACTAGTAGTTTAAACATTCGTAATGAATAAACCCAACTGAACTAATACTTCCAGCATAAGAAACAATTACAACTCTCTCTTTATATAACGTTCTTAAGCAAACTAAAATTCTGTTCTGATAATCGAAACCACGATGATATCAAACAACCACCCATACAATCATTTGAAATCATTGACCAGACAATCGCCCATATAGCTGCCACCGAAGGCACAGAGTAACACATACACAACAATCACACATAAACATCTAAACAAAACCAAATTTAATAATGTAATGATGAGATGATGTATGTTTGTATTCAAAGTAAAGTGTCTGTTAGTGTTGGTGCAATGTCATGAATACTTAACTATTCCCCCTAGGCGCAGAGGAATTCTTCCATGATAACGTATGACCCCTTATAGCCTACTTTTAAGAACGAAGTCTATTACCACAACACCTGACCTCCTACACCCGTAGATCACCAAGTAATCTACCTTAACTAGGTGGATATCACCACCATAACTGAGTGGATGCCTTCACTACATGTTCTCTAGGGATTAGCAAGCATATGTGAAGTGTGATGTGTGTGTAAATGCAGAGTTATGTCCTAACTCTAACATAACCACCACATGATCTCATACTAAGTCCATCTTGCATTACTAACTCCACATCTTCTATGTGGGAGCATTTCATGCACTACAACATTTAACCAATGCCAACTAGACTTAGTACACTACTATCTTTGCATTACTAACTCTCTTTCACTCTTTGAGAGCTTTTCACACACTATGGCATTCACCCTTGTCAACTACGGTCTATGGCACTTAACTTTTGCCAACTTGGCACCTTGGCCCTTAACTCTTGCCAATTAGGCACTATGACACTCTACTATTATCAACTCGGCACCTTAGCCCTTAACTCTTGCTAATTAGGTACTATGGCACTATTGGCACTATAGCACTCTACTATTGCCATCTTGGCACCTTAGCCCTTAACTCTTGCCAATTAGGCACTATGGCACTCTACTATTGCCATCTTGCTTCTTAAATCTTTTATCACCTCTCTTATAACATCTGTGCAACTTTAAGTTACTTAAGAAACTAAAACTCTTTATCTATGGCAATCCATGTCTAATTGATGCACAACTTTACTCTTATCTTTCCTTGTATGCCTCTAGGTTTTTCTATCTAAGAAATACCCTCTCTATTGCCTCAACACATTCTACTAGGCATAGCCAAATGATTCTATCAACTAAAGGACTTAAAGCATTCAAAAACAACATTTTTGAAGCTTTAGGGTCTCACACCGCGGCATAAAACTATGCACGTTGTGGCGCCCAACTCACAGGTGCAACTTCTGGGCAGAAAACTATAACACCCTCCTTAAGATGTCACATTTTTTATGAATATAGTAAACTTTATCCAAGTTGTAAATCATTTCTTAACATATAATAATATAAGTTGTGAAAAATTTTCTTTTTATATATTACATCATTAAATAAAATAAATAGAACATGAAATAAAACAAGCTATTAAATACACACCATAGTTATACATATGATTTTGTCTTTAAAGTATACAAATAAATACAAACCACAAACTATTTAACAAAGTAGTTAACGGTTTGACTTAAAACAAACTGTACAATAGCCCAAGTGCACATCTAGAAGTTCTGATCCTCCGAAGGATCCTCCTCAGGGAGGTCATCATAAGACAGAAACCCCGGATGTCGTGAAGCTCTACGGACAGGAGTTTGGGCTGTCGATACACTACTAAGCTCATTTAGGGTATGGAAACGACCACCCCAATAGCGCCTAATAGATAAGGGTAACTCTATATGCATATAACAGTAGTAAAAAACATCGGAACACCCTCATATTCTCTACTAAGGGATAGGGTCACTCGTCCCACATAAGCAACAGACTCTTTATCCACTTGTAGACGCCAGGCTTCAGAGCCTCCATGAAACTCCAATTTCATGAATCCCAAAAAATCCAGCACAACCATACAATCAAATCAATCCAAATGGTATGGATGGTCTAGAGGCTCGCCTTCCTTGCACTGATCACTCGGATGTTGTTCCTTCTCATACTGATAGTAAGGAGGTTGCTCCTCTTCTTCCTCTTCACAATCTTTACCGACATAAATAATAATACGAAAAATGCATACAAAGAGGTGAGATAATCTACATCACTACCAGCATGACAGTATAGAAAAATGATAGTACATACAAATATAACAATTAACACAATAATTCATATTATCACAACATACATAATATCTCAAACTAAATATAAATATCACATCATGATGCAGACCACATACGTAAATGTACATAGACTCGTTCTTACTCCATGGAGCTAAACACAAACATCAGAGAGAATGACCTAGTAGATCTTCCTGTAGCTCCGGCTGCCTGACGAGCCCCGAACTCACCAAAATTATAACCAAATTATGCCTACGGCTTATAGCATAAGAAGCAACATCAGATCGTCTCTCAAGGATTATAAAACGCAATTTAATCAAGTCAAGTTAAAATAGGGGGAGGGGTTAGGCGAGATTAAGAAACAGAATTAACAAAAAAAAATTAAGAATCAGAATTCGAATTAATCAGAATTAAGAAAGTAACCAATCCAAGAAAATTGTCCAAACTTGATTTTAATTCATCCTTGATTACTAAAGGTCCATTCAATTATTAATCAAGTCTTTGGCCTTAGACCACATCAAGAAGCCTCTCAATGATCATAGATCTTCTACTAGAAATGCTTCTAGATTTCAATTAATTAAGATTAGACAAATTAAGCACTCATCAAAACCAAAATCAACTTAAAATCCAAGATCTAACAAAGTTAAACATTTCATCAAACACCTTCAATCTCTTGTTTAATTTTTGAGTTCATCTCTTTGCACATTGTAATTAAGCAATTAACATATGAAAATTCTATTTAAGCAACCAGAATTAATAAAGAGAAGAAGAAGAAGAGAAACTTGATTAATAGATGAACTTAAACATTAAAAACAAAATCTCAAGATTAACAACCAAGCATGTTTAATCACTTGGATTAATCTAAAGGCTCTACCCCTCCATGAGAAGGGGAGAACTTAGAAAAATAAAAGAAATAGATGAACTTAAACATTAAAAACAAAATCTCAAGATTAACAACCAAGCATGTTCAATCACTTGGATTAATCTAAAGGCTCTACCCCTCCATGAGAAGGGGAGAACTTAGAAAAATAAAAGAAGGAAGAAGAAAATGAAAACTAGAGAGAAGGAGGAAGAAGAGAGTTCTAGAGAGAAGAAAGAAAAATGTCAAAGTGAGAGGTGCCCTGGTTTTTGACTTGCCACCCCCTAAACTACCCCCTATTTTGGCTTTACATAATTAAAAATTCATTAATTACAAAGTTGGGTCAGTTATGAACATTTGGGCCCAAACCCCATGCAATTTGGAGGTCTATAACTCAAGTTATGACCAAAACAACATCAAAGGGTCTCTGAACTCATATTTTGACTTCCATGCAAAATTAGGCCCACTAGACATCTGAATGAGACTTCAAGCTCTTCATAAAAGTTGTAGAGCTTCCTCTTAGCTTTCCTACAAGGTAAAATTTATGATTATCAAATATCTAGAACTCAAGTTATGACCAAAATACAGAAACAGTGTCAAAGCCCAATAATGCTGAAAAAATTCAATTAAGCCCAAATTGAGCCGAAACTCACAAATCATGACCAAACTCAATCAATTAAGAATATAGAGAGTGCAACTAACTAAACATGAGGGTTTATTAATGAACCAAATATGTGATTATGAAATTCCCCCACACTTAGCTTTTTGCACTCCTAGGCAAAATACAAAAGACCAAAACAAGGGCAAAAGGGATCAACAAAAAGAACTCAAATTCCAATGACATTCAAGAATGCAAAAGTTTACAAGTAAGAAGAATAACCAAAGGTTCAAGGAATCAAAACATTTATGAGTTAACATTTCTTCACAACTCAAACTAACAAGCAAGGTAGCTTCAAATTGAAAAGCATGAATTAAGAATGATAGACCCTTATAAGATACACTTTCAACCCTCAAGTGTTTACAAGGTAAGTATTTCACTAAATTCAACCTATGAAAATTGCACTACCATAAGTTTGCTTATCTTCTACTTCTCCACTACCAAACACATGCACACAAAAATCAAAAGGACTTTATTCAAGGTTGTAATGGGGCCAAGGTAAGGGAAAGAAACAATACAGATATGACAAGTTAAGCACCTAAGAGAATAAAATAGCAATAGGGAGGAACTTAAATGACAAGTAACAAGCATGAAATTTTGCCCCCCAAAATTCATGTAATGCACATTCTCTTACATATTCCTTTCCTTTTGCTTTCACAACCTTTCTTGCATTCATTATTTTTCTCTTCATTTTTCATTTTATTTTTATTTTATTTTTATTTTTTTCAATCACCTTGCATATTACACATCAATTTGCACAACCCCCACTTTTGAACTATTAATTGCCCACAAGCAAAAGAGCTCCTCAAATGAAAATGAACCAATACTTTCTCATTCCTTAAGGTAAGGTAAAATCATAGTTTTTCACAAAGGCATAAAATGAGCTAAGACAAAGAATAGACAAATAGGCTCAAGGAGGTTAATCTAAGGGAAATGATGCAAGGTTTGCTATTTGGCCAAAGTAGCTAATCAAGAAAGAAGGCCTCAATCATGTTCATGCATACAAGTGAAAAGTAGCCTAAAAAAGAATTAAAGCAAGTTCTAGAGTGAATATTAACACGAGTGAAAATCACACAAGAAAGAAGGGAATGGTGTAATGTTAAATCCATCCATCAATAGGCTCAAAATCTCACAAAGTATGCATCTATCGAACTCAATCCACCAATTCAAACATCCACTACCAAGCAAATCAGTTTCAAGAAGGAAGAGAATTTATTCAATCATGCAATGACCTTGAATTTCAATTGCTTCAAACTCATAAACATCACAAATCTCAGACGTCATCAAAATTTATTTATTTTATTTATTTACAGAAAACAAAAATTAAAAACAACAAAAATGTAGCAAAACAAAAACAAAGAAAAAAAAAAAAAAATAGCAGACAACATGCTAAATCTCTCCCTCACACTTAAAATTTGCATTGCTCTCAATATAAAGCTCAAAAATTAGTAACAAACTAGCAATAATATCAACAAATATGATCAACAAACAGAGAAAGGGGAAAGAAACATCCTGATCAAGTAGGGTAGACGACTTCTTGCAAGGTGACTGCCTCCATATCATCTGCTTGAACTTGAGCTCGCTCATAAAATAGCTTGAGGTGGTGGCTGTTGACTGTGAAAGCTTTCGCAGTGGCCTCACTTGTAATCTACACAGCACCAGAAGGAAAAATGTTAGTGACAACAAATGGACCTAACCATCTAGATCGGAGCTTCCCGGGCATGAGCTTAAGGTGGGAGTTGTAGAGGAGAACTTTCTGGTCAATCTCAAATGTTTTCCTCATAATCATCTTATCATGGAAGACTTTAGTCTTTTCTTTACAAAGTTTAGAACTTTCATAAGCCTCCAAGCGGATCTCCTCCAATTGTTGCAGCTATACCTTCCTCTCCATGCCTACTTTATCTATGTCCAAGTTGCACCTCTTTATCGCCCAGAATGCGCGATGCTCAATTTCCACCGGTAGATGGCATGCTTTGCGAAAAATAATCCGATACGGAGACATCCCGATCGGTGTCTTATAAGCAGTCTGGTAAGCCCATAAAGCAACGTCAAGCCTCTTGCTCCAGTCCTTTCTGTTAGGTTGAACTGTCTTCTGGAGTATCTGCTTGATCTCCATGTTGGAAACCTCGACTTGTCCATTGGTCTGGGGGTGGTAAGGTGTAGAAGCCCTGTGCAAGACCTCATACTTTTTGATCAAAGCCTCTATGCTCCGATTGTAGAAATACGAACCCTGATCACTAATGATAGCCCTCGGGACTCTAAACTTGTAGAAAATATGTGATCTAACAAAATCGACAACAACTTTGGAGTCATCAGTCCGAGTGGCTCTCGCGTCCACCCACTTGGAGACATAATCAATAGTCAGCAAAATGTAAACAAAACCAAAAGAAACAGGAAAGAGTCCCACAAAATCAATACCCCAATCATAAAAAATCTCACAAAATAGTAAAGGCTGTTAGGGCATTTCATTCCTACGAGAAATATTACCTATTCTCTGGCACTGTTCACAAGACTTACAAAACACATATGCATCATAGAATAAGGTGGGCCAATATAAACCAGAGTCCAAAACTTTCCTAGCTGTAAGAGTAGGTCCAAAATGTCCACCACATGCAAATGTATGACAAAAGCTAAGAATAGAATCAAACTCATAATCAGGGATGCATCTCCTAATTAACTGGTCACTACAAAATCTCTAAAGATAAGGATCATCCTACACATAATACTTAGACTCACTCTTCAACTTATCAATCTGAGCCCTAGTAAAACATGTAGGGAAAACATCAGCAACTAGGAAATTGACCATATCTGTAAACGAAGTAGAAATAACCTTACCTTGCAGCTGTAAAAGCTGCTCATCAGGAAATGAATCATCAATAGGAAGGGGATCTGAGGCTCTCGAAATTCTGCTCATGTGATCAGCTACTAGGTTCTCTGCTCCACTCTTATCTCGAATCTCTACATCAAATTCCTGGAGGAATAGCATCCATCTAGTCAATCTTGGCTTAGCCTCAGGTTTCCTTAGAAGAAATTTCAGAGCTGCATGATCAAAAAATACCACAACCTTAGAACCAAGCAAATAAGATCGAAACTTGTCCAATGCAAACACAATTGCTAAAAGTTCTTTTTCTGTGGTTGTGTAACTTGCTTGAGCAGCATCCAAAGTGCGGGAAACATAGTAGATCACATGGGAAGCTCTGCCCACTCTCTATGCCAAGACCGCTCTCACAACATAGTTAGATGCATCACACATAAGCTCAAATAGGAGTGTCCAATCAAGTGCCTGAATGACGGGGGTATTGGTTAAAGCTCGTTTAAAGTGACCAAAGGCCTGCATGCATTTCTGGTCAAACAAGAACTCCACATCTTTTTACAACAGGTTGGATAGTGGAAGGGCTATTTGACTGAAATCTCAGATAAAGCGCCTATAGAAACCCGCATGTCAAAGAAAAGAACGAACCTCCTGCACACAAGTGAGGTAAGATAAACAAGTAATCACATCTATTTTTGCGGGGTCAACAACAATACCCTCACTAGACACTACATGACCCAAAACTATACCCTGTTCTACCATGAAATGACATTTCTCAAAATTCAGGACAAGGTTAGTTTCAATGCATCGATGCAGTACTCTAGACAAACTATCCAAACAAGAATCAAAAGAAGAACCATAGACAGTGAAATCATCCATAAACACCTCCATGCACTCCTCTAGAAAGTCAGAGAAAATACTTACCATGCACTGCTGGAAGGTACCAGGGGCATTGCAGAGGCCGAAAGGCATCCGCTTATAAGCAAAGATACTGAAGGGACAGGTGAATGTGGTATTCTCCTGATCCTCAGGTGTAATGTGAATCTGAAAGTAGCAAGTGTATCCATCCAAGAAGTAATAATGGGATTTCCCAGCCAAATGATCCAACATCTGATCAATGAAAGGCAAAGGGTAGTGATCTTTCCTTGTGGCCTGGTTGAGCCACCTATAATCAATGCAGAGACTCGCCAACTGTTCTGCACTCTGGTCAGGATCAGCTCATTCTTCTGGTTGGCCACAACCGTCACTCCAAACTTCTTGGGGACGACCTACACAGGACTTGTAACACCCTTGTGGGGATGTCACATTTATGAATAAAATAAAGATAAATAAAATTCTACCCAAGTTGTAAAATATTTGTTACATAGTAATACGGGTTGTAAAATTTTTCTGGTTAAACAGAATATTACGAAATAAAATAACATGGAACATAAAATAAACAAACTGTCATCACACATAATATACATATAATTTTGTTTTATGTAGTATAAATAATTTACAACTACAAATATTTAAACCAAAACAGTAAACAAAGCAGTAAGAAGTCTATATATACAAATCGCAGACACGCCCAAGTACACATCACAAAATTCTAACCCTCTGAAGGATCACTCTCGGATGAAACTTCAGGTGATAAGTATCCAGGATGCCTCGACCCTCTACGGACCCTAGTCCGTGCTGTCGACACGCTGCTAATCTCACTAGGTGCATCGAACATACCACCCTAATGACACCTAAGAGATAGCGGTAGCTCTACATGTAAATATAACACAGTAGAAAAGATAGGCACTCCATCAAACTCTGTACGTATGGTCACAGTCAGACGCCCTACGTACGTAACCGAATCTCTGTCCTCTCGCAGTTGCCAGGCTTCCGAGCCTCCGTGAAACAGCATCACACAATGTCACAGATAAAATGGTACAGATAATAATGTTATAATGCACAACACATAAATCATATGTAATGCGACTCGACCCTACTCCATGGAGCTACAACCACAGACATCAGAGAGAATGACCTGCAAGTTCTATTAGTACCTTAGGCTGCCCAACCAACTATTGCACTGTCTCACATTATGTCTATAGCCCACTGTCCAAAACATCATGGTGTAGTACACAGTCCAAACATCGTGTAACTACAGGCATTGTACTAACATAGTTCTTACAAGATCTTGATTAAGTATAGTGCGTGTCGAGACCACTAGTGTGTTACCAATTACCACGGCCCAAAGGAGCGACTAACTGTCCATATGTGGAATAATCCACACACTAATGCCTCCAAGTCCATAAAGAAATGAACCACACTACGCTTATCACACCGACAACACGATATAATTCACCTCGTCAATTAATTGCCAATTCCACAACAAATCAACTTAACTCTAAAAATATGAATAGAACAATAATTACCAAAATACTCTTCAATCTCAAATAATTACTAAAACGCCCTCAAACATCAAACGCAGTACGTCCCACTTGACAGTACTGTTTCTCAATCTGTCCGGGTCTACCACTTTGGCCCGACAGTAAAACTTACTATTTTCGTCAATCGCGTAGAAATTTTATCGCGTTTTCACAATTTCATTGTTTTTACAAATGTTTTTAAATCGCGTAAATATATTTTACTGTTTTTGAAATCGCGTATTATTTTTAAATCATTTTCTCAATCGCGTAAGGTTTTTAAATCATTTTCTTGTCTGAATCCCTTAAAAATCACTATTTAAATAAACAAAAAATAATATTTAATATGTTTGAGTTACGTAGAATATTTTCCATACCGTATACAATATATTGGATATCTTTTCTATCTTATTTGTCTATTTTTAACAAAAATTGACAGTATTTTGCTTTGAAAATCTATAACAATGGTTTTCTAAATTTTTCTGTTAAAATTTCTTTTGATTATATTACAACCATCTAATTACACTTTTGAAAACTACTAACGGGCTTCAAAACATAAAGTGAGCTCTACGTTAGAAATTTTACAAAAGCTACTGTATTTTCTCCTAAACAGTAAAATCATTAGTTTTAGCTTTTTAAACTTAATCCAATCTCTTTTATTCCTTAAAACTCATTGTACTAAAAATCTTTTTGACATTATTACTTAACCTTGATTGAAAACAATTTTAGAAACTAAAAACACTTAACTTTGGCATGTTGGCCGAAATCCATAAACTTGTCATTTGATCTATAGATTTATTTTTCTTGCTCTAAATCAATTTGTATCTTGTCAATTTGCCTAAGTTAATTAAATCACTCTTTTAGAAAATGGTTGAGAACATTTTGGTTCCCATTTTGTGTTAAGGCCGTGAGCCTTGGATTTGTGCTCTTTGGAACACACATGCAAACCTTGCATATTATTCACATCCTACTACTTATTCATGCATTACTAACACATACAATATATTCAAAGCTTGTAGACATGCATATCAATACAAATCACAATTAAGAAAGCTATTACAACAAGCAGACAAATGAATCCTTATGGATTCTGCAATCACAAACAATTCCATTTTCTTATCACCACCCAAGGATGATAAGATTCAAGTCTTCCTCTTACCTTAAATGAAGACAAATTCTTCTCCTCTCCTTCCTATAGATTTCGGTTTCACCCTCCAAGAACCTAAGGATCTTAAACAAAATTTTAAATAGTTACTACTATAAGAGAAAACCATATACCATTGATCAATCATGGCTTATGACCTTAGAAATAAGATTAGAAATGAAAAACAAGGATTTTCACCTTCTAGGTAGAATCTCCAAAGTAGTTTTTCAAGCTCAAAGTGATAGATTTTGAAAGAACTCTCAACTAGAGATGATCTTAGAATTGTGTTTAGGTTTAGAAAAGTGAGGTAGATAAAATTTTGGGTGAATGGATGTTGGTGTAGGAGTCTTGGCCGAATGGACCTTCAAAGGAACATCAATGGTGTTTCTTGTTTTTGATGAGAGAAAAGCTTAAGTTAAAAGATAGAAAATGAAATAAAAATTGGCTTCCTAAGGCTTATGGCCGTGGAGCTCACCCTAGGGAGGTGTCCACTTGGTTGGCTTCATCCAAGCCTTAGAAATGATCAAAGGCTAACATAAACCCTTGGCCTCCAAGCTTAGCTCTCATTGGTTGATACTAACCTAGTCATTGCATGACTAAGCTTGTTCTTGAAAGCTCTTGGCTTGCCTTGTCATGGCTTGGCCGAAATTCACCAAGGAGAAAGCAACTAAGTTTGCTTCTTCTTAGTCATCTAGTTACACTTAGGTGAAACGATCTAGTTACTTGTCTAACTAGTTAGTTACTTAGGTTAACTTAGTTAACTTGGTACTAATAGATTTTTACTAACTTAGAAACCAACTAGATAGTTAAATAATTTACTATCACTTAGTTACTTAACAAGTCTTCTAAACTAATTTAATTAGGTTTCAAACTAACTAGCTTAGGTTTTCTAGTTATAAACTAATTAGTCTAACCACTTTTGTTGACCTCTTCCTATTGGTTAGAAATTTCAAGCCTACTTCATTGACTTACTCTCATTGGCTTAGAAATTCCTCTAGCCAAAATCGTTGACTGTTTCCCTAAACGTGGGTCCGGCAAAACATTTTCGGATTTGCTGTCATCGATTTATACTGCCTAATAAAATAATATTATAATAATATAAAATTATTTTATTTCACGGTAAAATCCTAAAAATTAAAAGATTAATAACAGTATCATTCAGAATTGGGTTTAGTAAGATCCCCCAGCTCCGAATAATTAAAATAAGATTTTCCCGGCCCGGAAATTATTATTTTCCTGACTCAAAGAAAATCGCATAAAAAGTCCAAATAAAATCACAGACAGTAAAATAAAACACTGTATCATACAGAAAAATAACAAACAGTACAATTCAGGACACAACAGTCATTTATCCTAAAGTTTGGGGTGTTACAAGACTCACCCAAGTGCTGTCAGAGATGGGGTAAATAATACCAGCTTGCAATAGCTTGGTGACCTCTTTCTTTACCACATCCAGAATCAAATGATTCAGTCTTCTCTGGGGTTGGCGCACCGATTTAGCTCCATTCTCAAGGAAAATTCTGTGCATGCAAGTGGAAGGGCTAATGCCAGGAATATCTGCCAGTGTCCATCCAATGGCCCTCTTATTTTCTCTCAAAACTTGTAGCAATCTCGCCTCATGTTCAGGAAGGAGGTTCTTAGCTACAATCACTAGAAGCTGCTCATCATCCCCCAAATATGCATACTTCAAATGCTTAAGCAAAGGCTTAAGGTCAAGGGTGGGTGGTTTTTGGATTGAAGGTATCAAACTGATTGCTGAAACTTCCGAAACAGCAAGATCATGTCTCATAGGGGAAGGTAATGTAGAACATGCAGAGTTATTATTTTCAGAACAACTAGAATTACCAAATTTAGAACAACCAAAGAAAACAGAATCAGGGACAACAATAGCAGCAGTAGATGATTTATCACAAACAGAAGTAGAAACATAAATAGTAAGGTTCTCAATTTTATCAGAACAAGCAAATGCAGAAACAAGATCAGTATATGGATCAGAATGGACATCATAAGCACATGCAGAAATAGATTTAACAAGATCAGAAGCAGAAATAACAGCAGAATTATGAACAACAGAATTATGAATAGTACAATCAAGAACAACAGAATCAAGAACAATAGAATTATGAACAGCAAAATTAAGAACAACAAAATCAAGAATAGCAAAATTATGAACATTAGAATTAAGAACAACAGAATCAAGAGTAGTAGAATTATGAACAACAGACTTATGAATAGCAGAATCATGAATAACAGAATTATGAACAGCAAAATTATAAGTAGAAAAATTAAGAACAGCAGAATTAAGAATAGTAAAAGTATGAATAGCAAAATTATGAACAGTAAAATTAAGAATAGCAGAATCAAGAACAGCAAAATCACAAATAGCAGAATCAAGAATAGTAGAATCACACATTTCAGAAACAACACATGCATATTTAGCAGAAACAGTAACACCATCTAGAAATCCCATAATCCCAGGAAAATCAACAAGCATGTCAAAATGCACATCATCAACTAACATATCAAGGACATCTAAATGAAAGACAGAATGCTCTTCTAATGGATGTTTCATGGCATCAAAGATATTGAATTGAACAATGTTATCACCAAATCCCATGGAAAGGATACCAGCATGCACATCAATCTTAGTCTTAGCAGTTTTCAAGAAAGGTCTACCTAAAATTAATGTTGGCTGGCTAGATGCAAATTCATCTTCCATGTTCAGAATGTAAAAATCTGTTGGAAAGATTAGCTCATTTACCCTTACCAAAACATCTTCAAGCACTCCTACCGAATGAGTTATGCTTCAATTTGCTAGCTGAATGATGATTCCGGTGGGCTTCAACTCTCGAATGTGCATGGATTCAAAAACTGATTTGGGCATGACATTAATGGAGGCTCCCAAATCCAACATTGCATGAGTGAAGTGCTAGCTGCCTATGATGCAAGGAATAGTGAATGTTCTAGGATCCTTGCATTTTTGTTGCATACTTGGCTGAATCATTGTAGACATATTTCTGCCCATACTAATCTTCTCTGTACCCTTAAATCTTCTCTTGTGAATGCACAACTCCTTGAGAAATTTGGCATACTTTGAAATCTACTTGATTGCATCTAGGAGGGGGATATTGATTTCCACATTCCTAAATGTCTCCAGGACTTCTCTTTCCATGTCAGATTGCACTGCTTGCTTGGACTGTGTGACTCTATTTGGGAAGAGTAGTGGAATGGCCAAATCTGATTTTTCTGCACAATTCTTTTGTACCACAGATTTTTGGTCTGAGCCACTTATTTTCTACTCAGGGTGCTGCTGCTCATGTTGTGGAATTGGATATTAAACTGGTTGTTGCTCAGATTGCATCTCGATTTGCATCTCAGGTTGCTTAGGACCATCAACTTCTCTGCCACTTCTCAAGGTGCATCAACAAGGGAGAAGGGAAATGCCCTCAGCTTGATGTGTTCTTCATGGATGCCTTAAGGTCTCATGGTTGAGCACACAACATTGAATTCCTTAAGATGCTTATGAGGATCCTCACCTGCAAGTCCATGAAACTTAGGCAGCAAATGGATTAGTCCAGACTTTAGCTCAAAGTCAGCATCATTCTCAGGATAGTGGAAGCATAATGGTTGATAAGTGACATCAGGGGTAGCAAGCTCTTTAAGAGTCCTATTATGCATGTTATCAACCATGGTTACAACATCACTTAAATTCTCAGCTTCAATGACAGATTCAATGACATATTCAATATCATAATGAAATGAGGAATCAATTACTTGACTAACCCTACGAGCTCTTATCAATATATGCAAAGTCCTATCAATCTCAGGATCAAAATCAAACAAATTATCATAGTCAGACCTAGTCATGCAACCAATCAGGGCTAAAAAGTGTTAGAAACCCAAAAAACATATCAAATGATTTTTAAAAAATATAGGACCACCACAGAATGAAAACTATGATTTTTTAGAGAATTACCATGGAAAGAAAATATTTCAAAAATTGAAAAAGTTGTCTAAACGATGGAATTTGGCCAAATGGAGCATAGCCAGGGTTGCCAAGAAGGCTTGCCTGGCCGAGTGATTTGGATTTTTCTCTATCAACTGGCCAAAATTCAAGTCATTCTGACTTATTAAAACAATTTTTGAAATTATCGTTATATCCCCAATTTTCTCAAAACTCCTATCAAATGATGGAATTTGGCTAAAATCCGAGTGGATGATCCTTAAGAGATCTCCTTTCTCAGAATGGTCATTTAACTTTAGGGACCAAGTCTCAGCTCAAAACTCCACAGCCAAAATTGAACTAATCTCCCCTGCCCCAGAAAAAAATTAGAAAATGGGGAAAGAGAACTAGCAGGGTATGAAACAGTGGTAGGCAGTTAGAAACACATCCAAAATGAGTGAATGACACTTACAATGAGGTCTTGCAATGCAATTGGCAATAAGGTTGGCAAAAGGATGGTTAACAGTAGCAAAAGCCAATGGAACAGTAACTAACTAGCAGAATTTCAATATAGTAGGTAATTGGATAATTGTGCGAGTGTTCAGTTGTGTGATATTATGCAATGCTGTTGTACAAATCATACCATGTAGAGGAATAGAATGCAATGCATAACAGCAAAATTCAATGCAATAGTAGCCAACAAAATGCAGTAGAAACCAAAAGAATGCAGCAGAATGCAAAATGCAATCAGAGTAGCAATTAGAGTAGAAATTAATAGCAAATCGGATCAGAATATACCATAATGCAGCACCAATAATGGAACTCAATATGATCATATTGCAAATCACAATCCCCGGCAACGGCGCCAAAATTTTGACGAGCGCCGAACTCACCAAAATTATAACCAAGTTACGCCTACGGCTTGTAGCATAGGAAGCAACACTGGATCGTCTCTCAAGGATTATAAAATGCAATTTGATCAAGTCAAGTTAAAATGGGGGGGGGTTAGGTGAGATTAAGAAACATAATTAAAAATCAGAATTCGAATTAATCAGAATTAAGAAAGCAACCTATCAAAGAAAATTGTCCAAAATCAAAACCAAAATCAACTTAAAAGCCTAGATGCAACCAAGTTAAACATTTCATCAAACACCTTTAATGTCTTATTTAATTTTTGAGTTCATCTCTTTGCACATTGTAATTAAGCAATTAACATATGAAAATTCCAATTAAGCAACCAGAATTAACAAAGAGAAGAAGAAGAAGAGAAACTTGATTAATAGATGAACTTAAACATTAAAAACGAAATCTCAAGATTAACAACCAAGCATGTTCAATCTCTTAAATTGATTTAAAGGCTCTACCCCTCCATGAGAAGGGGAGAACTCAAAAAAATAAAAGAAGGAAGAAGAAAACAAAAATTAGAGAGAAGGAGGAGGAAGAGAGTTCTAGAGAGAAGAAAGAAAAATGTCAAAATGAGGGGTGCCCTAGTTTCTAACTTGCCACCCCTAAACTACCCCTTATTTTAGCTTTACATAATTAAAAATTCATTAATTACAAAGTTGGGTCAGTTATGAACATTTGGGCCCAAACCCCATGCAATTTGGAGGTTTATAACTCAAGTTATGACCAAAACAACAACAAAGGGTCTCTGAACTCGTATTTTGAATTCCATGCAAAATTAGGCCCACTAGACATTTGAATGAGACTTCGATCTCTTCATTAAAGTTGTAGAGTTTCCTCTTAACTTTCCTACAAGGTAAAATTCATGATTATCAGATATCTAAAACTCAAGTTTTGGCCAAAATACAGAAATAGTGTCAAAGCCCAATAATGCTGGAAAAATTCAATTAGGCCCAAATTTAGCCCAAACTCACAAATCATGATCAAACTCAATCAATTAAGAATATGAAGAGTGCAGTTGACTAAACATGGTGGTTTAACATTATTTTCCATAATAGTACACTACCACTTGACAGTACCATTTCTCAACATATCTGGTTCCACTGCTTTAACCTGACAATAAACTACTGTTATTCTCAATCGCGTAAATATTTTATCTCGTTTTTACAACCGCGTCACCTTTTTCTAACGTTTTCAAATCGCATAAATATTTTTTGACATTTTTAAAATCATGTAGTATTTTTAAATTATTTTCTCAATCGCATAACGTTTTTAAATCATTTTCTCAATCGCGTAGCATTTTTAAATCATTTTCTCAATTACGTAGTTTAAAAATTATTTTTTTAAATACGCGTAAGGTATTTCTAATATTTTTCAACTACATAAAATATTTCTTTACTTTCTAAATTATGTTTTGAAACTTTCTCCATTATATAATTATTTTTAACTTTGTTTAAAGCATTTCCTTTTGAAAATCCTTTAAGTAATATTTTCTACTGTTTCCTTTAAAAATTACCTTTTTTAGTCATAACCAATATACATATCGAAACTTGCTAACGCGCTTTAATACCTAAAGGGTGAGCTATACGTTAGTACTTTTCAAGTGTTTATTTTATTTCTCATCCTTACTTAATTTCTGTAATTAAGTTTCTATAATAAATTCATTCATTTTGTTCTCTAAAATACATTTAAATTGAATTCTCTTTAATTCACATAATTCTATGCTTAGGAAATAAATTTAAATTAAAAATATTATAAGTAGGCATGTTGGCCAAAAATCATTCTATGCTTTAAAAACCATATTTAATTGTTTCTCATCTTTAATCCCTTATAAAAATTCTTAATCCAATTTATTATTATTAAACCACTTAATCCTTTCTTAGAAAATAATTTAGGACATCTTGGTCCTCTTGGTGGTGATGAAGCGTGAGCTTCATGTGTTCTTTGGAACACTCATGCAATCCTCATCATGTTATTCACATCTTATTACACAAGATAACTATTATGCATCCATAAACACATACCAAAACATAAATCAAAGCTATAGACATGCTTGTATCAAAAACCAATCACAAATAGGAAAATCTTTAAACAACCAAGTGAATGAATCCTTATGGATTCTTCACCACAAACACATTCGTTTTCTCACCACCATACAAGGTTGATGAGATTAAATCTCCCTCTTACCTCTAAGGAAGATAAACTCTTCTTGGACTTCCTCCTAGGGATTTCGTATAGCTCCCAAAGAAACCCTAAAAACTTAAACAATTTATAAAGTCATAAACTATGGTTGAAAAAGAAAAATCATGGATAAATCATGGCTTAGAACTTCAAGAATCAAGTTAGAAATAAGAAACAAGGATTTTTACCTTGTAGGAAAGAAACTTCAAGGTTATTTTCCAAGCTTTAAACGAATGATTTTGATAAAACTCACAACATGAAAGATGTTTAGGATGATGTTTAGGTTTAAGAAATGGTGTTGGATGAAATTTTAGAAGAGTGGAGGTATGGAAATGGTATGGAGGTCGTGAGCTTCACAAGAGATAAAGGAGATAATTTTTGGTGAACTTTCTTTGGAGAATGGATGAAGATGGAAGAAAACTAGCTAAGCGTCATCCTTACTCCTCCTAAACCCCTTATGGTCGTGGAGCTCCAAGGGAGGTGGCCACTTTAGTTGACCACTCAAGACCTCCTAATAGCCTTAGATGAGATCAATGGTTGATCTTCAAAGCTTTGCCTCCAAGCTTGTTTCCTATTGGCTTATAGAATCAAGTCATCAAATGTCTTGAAGCTTCTTGAAAGTGCTTGGCCGAATTGCTCAATGGGAGAGCAAACCAAGTCTTGATTCATTTGGTTTCCTAGTTAGGTTTAGGTAAATCTAGTTAGGTTTCTCAATTACTTGGCTAACCATCTAGTTACTTAGGATGACTAACCACTTTCTTGATCATGCTAGAACATTCTTTAAATAAGACTCTAATGAGTAGCTAACTAGGTTTGTTCCATTTAGTTACTACTTAGGCTTTCTAGAATAACTTAGTTAAGTTTAAGCTAATTTAGTTAGGTTTTCTAGTTACTAACTAACTAGTCTAACCATTTTTGTTGACTACCTTCCTATTGGTTTAGAAAATTCAAGCCAATTTCATTGACCAATTTCTATTGGTTCACCGAATTATAAGTCACAAAGACTTTTCTGGTTCCTATTGTCCACTGGGCAAAAGCTACTGCCTTAAAGTTAGTAGGTATTGTCCACCGAATAATAAAATAATATTAAAATATAAAATATTTTTATTTCGTAGATAAATTCTAAAAATTAAAAGATTAATACATGTATGACTCAGAATTGGGTTTAGTAAGATCCCCCAACTCCGAATAATCAGATAAAGATTTTCCCTGGCCCGAAAATTATTATTTTCCTGACTCGGAGTAAATCACACACAACAATCAAATACAATCACGAAATAGTCAAAATAATTTTACAGCACACAGAAAACACAAAATAGTACATTTTAGGCATTACTGTAATTTAGCAAATTTTGGGATGTTACAAAAACTGCCCCACGTCGCAGCTTGCCATGACCCACGCCTGACATGCTCACGTGTAACATCTCGAATTTCATTTTTTCTACATAAATATGAATTTTATAATTTTTAGGATTTTTGAGAATTTTTGTGGATTTTTTTGAGATTGTGATTATTTTAATATTATTTCGGACTGTTTGTGGGCTCGGGGTGGGCTCGGAAAAATAATTTTTTTTAGGGTCAGAAAATTTTGTACAGTTAATGCGGGGACGAGGGATCTTACTAAACGCGAAATCAGACACAGTTATCAAAATTTTCTTTTACTGTGATTTTACTATTCATTAGACAATAATTACTAGTTTGTGAGCAGTAATTTCTATTCTGTGAGTAATAAATTCATATAGCTTGTAGCCATGTGATACTAGCCTTTATTAATAGTCAAATTTAGTGGCTCGAAATGTCATAAGCCAATAGAATATTGAAAAGTCAACAAAAATGGCTAGGTTAGTTAGTTAAGAAACTAAATAATCTAATTTAGTTACTCTAATAGTCTAATTAGTAATCTATAGTTACTAGGAAATATCGAGAATTATCTAGAAGGCATGACAAATGCATGATATAAGTTTGTAACTAGATAGTTAATTATGTAACTAAATAATCAAATTAAGTTAGCTTGAAAGTAATTAGATGAACTAATTACCTAAGCTAAGTGCAATTAGGAATTAAATTGAAACAAAACTTAATTAGTTTTTCCATTGAGTCACACGGCCACCTAGGCTTTTCTAGCATATTCTTGAATTTTCTAATGACTAAAGGATGACTACATGATGACTTAGGCCATGTGAGACCATGTGAAGTCATGTGCAATTGTTTCTATCTTGCTAAACAATCCTTAAGCTTCCTTTCCTATGCATCACACAGCTATACACTTGAGAAAGAAGGCATTTCACTTTATTTCTACACTTTGTGACAAAGAAAACTATCATCTTTTCTTTCTTTTTCAAGAACTTCAAGAACAAACACCAAGAACTCCATCTTCTTCCTTTTTGGAGCATTCGGCCATTACTCTCAAAACCTACATCCAATCTTCCACAATTTTATCTAACTTCATATCTTGAATCTTCTCATCAATCCAAGACACTTTCATGTTGTGAACTTCTCAAGATTCATTCATCTTCATCTTTCTATCAAACAAAGAATACAAAATCTCTTACTTTTTTCTCCTTGTGTTGCTCACGGCCTCACTCTCTAAAATTGCCTTCCAATCACTCAAATTCCATCTAATCACATCACTTGATCCTAAACTTCATTCTAAGCAACTTTCATGTTGTGATCAAGACCTAATTCTATCATCTTCAAGCTTGATTCTTGGATTTAAATTCGAGGGTTCCAAGGTAAAAATCTTGAAACTTGATTTCTTACTTGACTCTTGGAAATCCTAAGAACATGTTTGATCTTTGGTCATCTTAATCAAGCTTTAGATACTAATTTTTATGTGTTTGTTTTGATTCCAAGATCTACTTGGTAATACAAAGAGAGTTCTACAAGGAGCTAGGAGGCATCAATCAAGGTAAGAAGAAGATTAACCTCATCGGCCATATGTGGTGGTGAGGGAATGGATTTGTTTGTGTTTGTGAGTGAAAAATTCGCGTGAGGATTTATTCACTCGAATTGTGTGGTTATTGGTTTATGTATGTTTGATTGTGTATAATTATATGATGTTGATTGTATGCATGAAATTGCCATGGTTGTTTTTTGATTATATGTGATTCTATTACTTTGATAATTAGTATGATTTATATATGAGATGGTATTATTTTGATTAGATTGTTATTGGATGCTTAATATGATTTTATTACTTTAATCGCAAGCATGAATGTGTGATAGTGGAAAATATCATACGAGATATGTGGCATATGATAAGAATCATATGGAAAGGAAAACTATGTTGTTTCTTAAGAACTAAGGGGTACACGGCCTCCATGAGTATTTTGGAACAAATTATTTGAAATATTTTACTAAGTGTGGATTTTAGATGATTAAGTGACAAGTAATCAGATTAAAGATTTTTATAAAAGAAAATGAGATAGGAAATGAAAAAAATTTAGTTATGGAGAATAAATTGATTTTCGGCCAACATGTCAAAAATTAGTGTTTTAGATCAAAAATATTTTCTTAAGGGTAGTTTTGAAGGATTTATTAACAAGAACTTAATTTAGTGAATTTTGAGATGTATAAAGAAAGTAAACAAATTTTTAGAATTAAAATTATTGTAATTAGATTATTATGTGAGATAAAAGTGAAAACTTGAAATTTACTGATGTATAGCTTGCCCTTTGGGTTTTGAAGCGCGTTAGGGAATTTTGAACTGTAATATTCCAAGTTAATCAAAGAAATACAGTTTTGTGAAGAGAATATTAGAAAATATTATTTAGAAAAGTTTTAGCAAGAAAATGATTTTGAGGAGGGTTTGGAACTTAAAGTATTTTATTTAAAGTGTTATTGAGAGTAAAGAACAAATGTTTTGAGATATCTTGAATTAATTTAAATAAGTTAAGTTTTATGGAAAATGTTTGAAAATATTTATTAAAGGAGGTTTAGTGAGAAAATGTTGGAAATATCAATTTACGATGATTTATTAAGGAAATATTGGAATTAAAGTCCAATTTTGATAATAAATGAGAAAAGTTTTAATTTAAGCTTAGAATATGATTAAATATTTTATGCAATTAAAAATACGCAGAAAAACTCTTATGCAATTTAAAAACAGTGATTCTTAGTTACGCGATTGAGAGGAACAACAAGTGGTGCTATAGAGCCGACGTACTATACCTAAGTAGTTGTGGTTCAGCATTGTGCTTATGGGACTGAGGTTCTGGACGCGTGTGGATCTTCGGTATTATGTAATTGTCTGGGCGGTTATATAATATCCTTGATACTAATGGTATTAGACAATTGTGTGGGTGGTTGCTTTAATATCATTGGGAACAGTTCAACGGCAGTTTGGTTTCATTGAATATGCATTTGAGCATTATACAGTTGATGGCTGTTGTGGCATTTTAAGCCTAAAGAGTGAACGGGAACTTACAGGATAGTGGGATCTTTGATAGATCTTGGGGAACGTCAGGGCGCGGTGATTCACTTCGGCATGATGTTATCACGAATGATTATGTTATCACTATATATATATACCCCTGGCCGTGATAAACCGATTGCAATGCACTAACAGCCCGACAGACACTATTGCTTTTCATGATCTGGCATAAACTGTCTTTTAAGGAGAACAGATCTTCTGGAACGTTCATCTCTGAATTTGAGTCTAGCTCCATAGAGTAGGAACTGGTTACATTATGTATAAGGATGGTCAACATACACATTGTGCATATACATAATCAGCATTTACACTATAGTGATGTAATATTATTGTGGAGTTATCATTATGCCTGATATTGTGATACAAGTTTAGCGAATTATTTACTTATTAAATATCATGAAAATATTTACTGATTTTATGTTATTGTATAGATTTTATGTTGAACTGTGTTGGCATGTTTGTCGTTGCCTTGCTGCTATATTGGTATACGATGTAGGGGATCTCACCTCTTTGCTATATTACTCTGTTTGTTTCTATTTTATGTCTATGTCGGTGAAGACTGCGATGATAGAAAGGAGGGATCAACTGGGTTTCTTTAGACTATAGTTTCTTGAAGGCACTACTGCTTGGTATGTTCATTGGGACTCTGAGTATATAAAGTATTGTGGTGATATTACTCTATTTGAATGTAGGAATCGCCATGGGGTCATTACTTCTTACTTTATGGCTGCATATGTAGAGTTCACTTTACCTATCAGGGAATTGTGGAACAATCTTCACTATACTCCTAGGGATGACTCCGAGATATCTTTTGCTTGAATTTCTATCCGTCGAGACATTCTCGGCTAGGGAATCTGTCTTTTGATAAGGACTTTTGTTTTTAGAGGTTGTGAACTTGGGCCAAGTCGAGTTTTTATATGGCTTATGTAATAAAGATATTACGAATCCATGTTTATATGAGGAATATGTTTTATCCTGTCTTTATATCTTGTGTTTTTATAATTCAGTAAAGTTTAT
Organism: Ormosia emarginata; assembly: GCA_029884605.1. Classification (NCBI taxonomy): domain Eukaryota; kingdom Viridiplantae; phylum Streptophyta; class Magnoliopsida; order Fabales; family Fabaceae; genus Ormosia; species Ormosia emarginata. Next base: position 11,888,109 of record JAQQTP010000074.1, read on the forward strand.
GTTATTTGCAAAAAAGAAATTTTGAAATCAGTATTGCAATAATATTTAAACATTTTATAACTTGGGTAAGGAAAATAAAAGGAGTTAGTCTGAAATGTGATATCCTAAGGAGGGTGTTACATCACGCCTCAGGCCACGCCTTGGGCAGTGCCGCGGCGTGACATGCAGAACTCAGATTCTGCAAAATTCTGCAGTTGCAGGTTACTGTTCCATTCAAATTTTCTTGGCTTCCAATCATCCAAAATTGGTTCCTAGGTGATTTCTAACACCAATCTAGGCCCCTAAACTTGTTGTAACTTTCATATAACCTATTAATTCACTTAGGCATAGATTTAGGTCCAAAACCCCTAAAACTCCAACCATCACAAAGTTCCTCTTCTATGAACTCTAATGATTGATCTTGAGCCATAAATGACTATCTAGTACTCACTAAACTGAATACATACTTAGTCCTTGAAATCAAGAACCAAGTCAAAAACATGAATTTGGCTTTCCAAATCCTTACTTCCATTTATGAACCCTATGTTCATCCATGATGAACAATAAGAAAAGATGAATAGAATCCCCTACCTCTTGGTCTAGAAGATGAAGATGAAGCCAAGATCTACTTGATTCCTCTTCCTTGGTGGTTGATTCTCTTCTTTGGCCTTCCTTCTTCCTCTTTTTCTCTTTTCACATTTTCCTCTTTTCCTTTCTCCTCTTTTTTCTGTTTTTGCTTCTCCAATATCTCAACTGTGAGATATTAACAAGGGAAGTCAAATTTGACTTCTCTTAGATAAACACTAAAACCTCGATCTGTTAAGAACACTCAGATTCCACCAAATCCAGTATTCTAACTTCCAACAGACTCAAAATAATCCTAAGATTCATTAAAAATCATGTTGCACTTTTTCTCTATTTTTCCATATTTGCTGGGCTCAATTCGGTATGAAAATACACAGTCAGTATGCCTAAAAATACCAAATCAACTCCAATTACTCTGAAACTTTAACTACACCTTACTTAACTCATTTGTCACCTTGAAACAAATTATCCAAACTTTTTTCCTTTCAAATAGCAGTTTATGCTATTCTCTGAGTCATTTTAGGCGACTTTTCACACTCGTAGTTGCAATAAAGTGCCTAAACTAACTCGGTTTGTCACCAAACTTGACTGACATGCTAAACAAGTAATATATTACCTTTGTAACTAATTACAAGCCTAACATGATTTTTGGGATGTTACACAAATTGCTGCCCAGTTTTAACAAAATTTGTAGAGTTTATATACATGTTATCTTGGCTTGAAATATGGTTGAAAAACATGATAGAGGTCCTACATGTTTTGACCTAAGTATTGATGTTTTTGTACATGAAAATATTGCTTGTATAATGGAGAATAGGTCACGATAGAGGCTGTTTAGTAGTGATAAAAAATTTGTGCGCATAAGTACAATACATTGATGTTAAATATTAATTATAAGGGCCAATAAAGTATTAAAGCCAATACTTAAAGATTTGATGAGTAAATGTTAATGATAAAGTTTACTAGTTAAGAGATTTTGAAATAAAATAGATGATACAAAATTGTGCACTAAATATGCAACAAACATTATATTGCTCTTAAATTATCAAATTTGTACTTGTATGTGAATTTGTAATGCTTCTTGAATGCAAAGTTGAGTTAAGCATTTTGAGGTTATCATGCTTCCTTAATTCTTTAAGGTTGATCAGTAATGGTGATTGTATTGTATTTGAACATCAATGCTCATAGGATTTGTATTTTTATTGTTCATGAGAATGTTATTCCCATTCAGATGAGTATTCCTTAAACTTTGAATATATTTGGCTTGAGTGGATTTTGGAGTTTATCCTATTTGAGGGAAGGGTATTCGAAATCCCATTAGAATTATGGAGATGAACCTTCGTGAGGAAGAGGATCCTATATTCTTAAAATTCCTCACCAGTTTTCCTTAAAAGCCTAGTTGTCCCTTAAATATGCATATAAGGATACTCAAGAGTAGTTCTGTGTGGCATACATAGTAGTGTCATGAATAGGTTTGAGTGCACCTACCTGAAAGCAGACTATTACCTAACTTGTGGTAATGAGATCTACCTTGAATATATGGAACCCAGGTTATGTGAGGTGACCTTTACTGATTTAATATAGTATTGTGGGTTTTGTAGGAATTAGCACATGAATAACGAGCACTGTAACAAATTTTTTGTATTTAATGTCATGATATGACTTTATTATATTATGAGAGCCAATGTATAAATTTAAGATTATGGTTCTTATTTGATAATTATTTTTAACAATTTCTATGAATGAAATGTGTATTGTTTGGTGATGAATACTGTGGAAATTGTTATTAAATGGTATTCTGTTTTGGGAAGAGAAAGGACCCAATTTGGTATTTTTGACACCTTTCTAAGATATAATGTATTTAAATTTTAAATTGTGTTTTCCCCTAAAACACTTGGAAATATTATGATGGCACTGTTTGAAATTGTATTATTGAGAATTTTTGTAACTCTCACCCCTTTTCTATTGTATTTCTGTAATATTTCTAAGTAGACGTATTTTAGCTAGCAGTCGAAGGAAGAAAACTAAGAATATGTTTTGATATTCTCATGTAATTATAATGTATATTTAGTATATTGTAACAAAATATGTAATTATCGAGCATTGTAATGTAAATTGTATACCATTCTTATTATGGTATGTATAATATGTTAACCTTCAAAGGCTCATATTTTGCGTAAAATTATATATATGTTTTATTATAAGTTATTTAATTAGTTTACGTGACGTACTTAATTTTAATTACTAATGCGTAAATTCTAGATACATATATAATAATGAAATTAAGGATGTTACATAATGCATAGGGCATTTGTGTTGCGCATAGATCAGGTCCCAAAATGAGATGGCTGATTCATAGACATGGTTATTATTGGCCTACAATTATAGCTGATTGCTTTTAGTATGCCAAAGGTTATGAGTCTTGCTAACTTCATGGACCAATACAGAAGGTCCTAACCGAGGAGCTTCATCTGATTATCAAGCTTTGATCTTTTAGAGAATGGGCTATGGATCTTATTAGTAAAATATATTCATTGTCTTCAAGAAGGCATACATTTATAATTGTGGCTACTAATTACTTTACCAAATAAGTTGAAGCCATACGCATGGTCAGTGTCTCACAAGTCAATGTTATTAAATTCATTCAGAATAAGATAATATATAGGTTGACATTCTTAAACAATAATAGCTGAATAGGGGATAGTCTTCATTGGAGATAAAGTGGTGACGTTTGCTCAAGAATTTAGAATAATAATGGTGCATTCTACACTATATTATGCCCAAGCTAATGTGCGAGTTGAGGTCACTAACAAAATCTTGATCGATATGATTAAAAAGGCAGTAAAGACAATCCTAATGGAATGAAACATTAGTTGAGGTGCTATGGGCTTATAGAAATTCCAAGTATAGTACCACCGATTTGACTCCCTATCGGCCAACATTCGGCTAAGATGCAGTTTTTCCCTTAGAAATCACAGTTAAGTCACTTAGAGTTACTAAACAAAATAACTTAGAAGTTCAAGAGTATTTACAAGCCATGTATATGCAGCTTGAGTTAGCTGATGAAGATTGGTTAATAACTTTGGACAATATTCAGATAAACAAAGAAAAAGTGGCAAGCAATTATAACAAAAAGGTCAAAACTAAGAGGTTTGCTGAAAGGGATATAGTTTGGAAAACCATTTTACCAATTTTACTAACTAGGACGAAGCATCCTAGATATGTTAAATGGTCATCGAATTGGGAAGGCCCTTATATTGTTAGCCAAGTTATTCCAAGTGGCACTACCAAAAAATTAATAAATAGTGACAGTTTATTTGTGGCAGTTTCTTAAACTGCCACAATTACCGACAGTTTAAATTGTGATTTTGTTAACTGCAAATTTTGTGGCAGTTTAATGTCATTAAGTGACGGTTTATACAAATATATATATATATATATATATATATATATATATATATATGCACCATTTTTTCCCAAAAAATTAATTCGTTCTCATTCTCTACCCAAACTCTAATCTCTCCATTCCCTCTCATTCTCTACCCTAACTATGATCTCAAGCTCTGAAATTCACGCAAACTGCTCTGATGTAAACCATTCTGTTCCACCCGAGTTACACGTGAACCAGGCTCCACATGAGTTGCACCTTCTTTATCTCAGCTACTCCGGCCACTAGCCACTACCTCTTTGTCGCAGTTCCTCTCCGTCGTAGCACTTCTCTATTACAACTCTTCCTTTTTGGTAAGATTCTGGTATAGCTCTTTCATTTATATGTTAGTGGGTTCGATTTATTTTGGTTATTAACTGTGTTTGATTGGTGGAGTGGCTTTGAGGTTTGATTGTTATTTTTGAGATGGTGGGGCTATGGTTTAGCGATGGCTGGGGCTGGGTGTGATTTTTGGTGGAGTGGCTTTTAGCTTTTGGCTGTGATTTAGTAGTTAATTTCCTAAAGATACACATATGTCTCATATATAGGTTGCAACATGGGCAACATATTGCATTCTATAATTTCCATGTACTTGTATTATGGATTTTTTTGGGACCTCTGTGGGAAGGTTGACATAGGTGGTGTCTATTCAGCTTCAAACAAAGTGACTCCACTAAATGGAACATATGAGTATGGGTTAGCTACACCAAATGACTATCTTATTGAGAACACGGGTGATTATTATGGGACATGATCATCTCAGAGGGATGTGCAAGATGTTGCATTCAACTTGGTTATACATTATTCTATGTTGGGTTTTCTTTTTATCCTCCTCCTTTCTCTGATTTAGTCATTTTACACCTTTTTTTAGTAACAAGAATCCAAGGTCATTTTTTGTCTTGCCCTGATAATGTGAATAGCTCATTCTCACTAGAGTACGACATTAAAGGCTGCTGGATGCTGACTTCTAACTTTGGAAGATGATCACTTATAGCAATTAATTGCTATATATAATTTATGATTAGCAATTTGGTGAATGTTAGAATCTAATTAGCATCATTGGAATTGACCTATTGTTTAGACACAAAATTGCTATGATTCAACCCTGACACTATTTTATGGTACTAGCTGCATGACAACCTTTTATAGTTGTGGTGGGTAGTTGGGTCTTCAAGCACTTTTGGCTGTTGGACTATTGAGTTCTTGGCTCCAGAGAGGTAAGTTTTATTTTTCTCTTCTATTTTAAGTTCTAAGTGTTGTTTATTTTTGCCTATGATCATGTGAATATAATACATGGAATGTGTGTTCTGATGTTGTTTGACTTTGGAAGAGTATTTCTTGGTGAAAACTTTTTTATCACAAGAAAAACCAGTCATTGAGAGAATTTCTTGAGTGAGAAACTGAGATTGAGAGAAAATTTAGAGAAAAGAGGAAGCTCTTAGCTCCTAAGTTTGTGTTTGTGCCAAAAAAGATAAGCTCCCTCCTGTAACACCCTTATGGGGATGTCACATCATAAATATCTAACCCTCTGAAGGATCACTCTCAGATGAAACTTCAGGTGATAGATATCCAGGATGCCTCGACCCTCTACGGACACCAATCCGTGCGATCGATACACTGCTGATCTCACTAGGCGCCTCAAGCATACCACCCCAATAACGCCTAAGAGATAGCGGTAACTCCACATGTAAGTACAACATGGTAGAAAAGATCGGCACTCCATCAAACTCCGTCCGTATGGTGACAGTCAGACGCCCTACGTACGTCACCGAGTCTCTATCCTCCCGCAGACGCCAGGCTTCGGAGCCTCCATGAAACTCAAGTTGCACGAATCCAAAGAATCCTGGTAGTGTCATACTCACACAATCAATCCAAAGGATATGGATGATCGGATGGTTCTTGATCGTAGAACTGATCTTCGGCTTGCTACTCTTCCTCCTCCTCGGGATACTCACACTCAAGAGGCTGTTCCTCTTCCTCAAACTCTTTATCACATAATTAAAAAATATACAGATAACACATACAAGAAAGAGGTAAGACAATCTATATCAGCACAAACATGGTAAATAAGAAAACGACAATACAACAAGTATAACAGTTCATACAATATAGCATACTATAATAGCATAAATAAAAATACAAGATAACACAGATGTAATATATCACAGAACTCAATGTAACAATAACATATAATGGTACAGATAGATAAAATGTTACAGATGGATAAAATGTTATAGATAAATAGCATTAAAATGTATGACATAATAGTATATGAAATGTGACTTAACCTTACTCCATGGAGCTAAAAACACAGACATCAGAGAGAATGACCTGCAAAATCTATTAGTACCGTCGACCGCCCATAACTATTCCACTGTCTTACGTTGCGTCTATAGCCCACTGTCAAAACGTCGTGGTGTAGCACATTGTCATAACATCGTGTCACTACAGGCTTGTACTAAATAGATTTCACAAGATCTTGATTAAGTATAGTGCGTGTCGAGTCCATTAGCGTGTTGCTAGTTACCACGGCCCAGAGGAGCGACTAACTGTCCACAAATGGAATAATCCGCACACTAATGTCTCCAAGTTCATTCAAGTTTGAACCACACTACGCTTATCACACCGACAACACGATGTAATTCACTGCATCAATCAATCCACCAATTATCAACCAAATCGGCACAACTCAATGCATGATAAAATTACCAATATGCCCTCAATGGCAAAAATTACCAATATGCCCTTAATGGCAAAAATTATGAAAATGCCCTCACTGGCAAATTTCATATATATATAGTATGTCCCACCTGACAGTACTGTTTCATAATCTGTCCGGGTCCACCACTTTGGCCCGACAGTAAAAACTTGCTATTTTCATCAATCGCGTAGAAATTTTATCGCGTTTTCAAAATTTCATCGTTTTTACAAACGTTTTTAAATCGCGTAAATATATTTTACTATTTTTGAAATCGCGTACTGTTTTTCAAACATTTTCTCAATCGCGTAAGATTTTTAAATTATTTTCTTGTCCGCTTTCCTTAAAAATCACTATTTCAATAAACGAAAAATAATATTTAATACGTTTGAACTACGTAGAATATTTTTCATACTGTATAAATTATATTGGATATCTTTTCTATCTTATTTGTCTGCTTTTAGCAAAAATTGACAGTATTTTGCTTAGAAAAGGTATGATAATAGTTTTCTAAGTTTTCTGTAAAAATTTCCTTTTTATTTATATTATAACCATTTAATTATACTTTTGAAAACTACTAAGGTGCTTCAAAATATAAAATGAGCTCTACGTTAGAAATTTTACAAAAGCTACTGTATTTCCTTTTAAACATTAAAATCATTAGTTTCAACTTCTTTAACTTAATCTAATCATTTTATTTCCTCAAAACTCATTGTAATAAAATTCCTTTTAGCATTATTACTTAACCTTGATTGGAAATAATTTTAGAAATCAAAACATTCAACTTAGGCATGTTGGCCGAAATTACCAAAACTTTGATATTTGATCTTTGGATCATTTTTTTCTTCTTCTAAATCATGTTGTACTTTGTCATTTTACCTAAGTCAATTAAATCACTCTTTTAGAAAATTGTTGAGAACATTTTGGTTCCCATTTTAGGTTGAGGTCGTGAGCCTTGATTTTGTGTTCTTTGGAACACTCATGCAAACCTTAGCATGTTATTCACATCCTACTAATTATCCATGCATTTCTAACATATACAATATTTTTAAAGCTTGTAGACATACATATTAATACAAATCACAAATAGGAAAGCTATTAAAACAAACACACAAATGAATCCTTATGGATTCTACAATCACAAACAATTCTATTTTCTTACCACCACCCAAGGATGATAAGATTCAAGTCTTCCTCTTACCTTAAGTGAAGACAAACACTCTTTCACTCCTTTCTATGGTTTTGGTTTTCACCCTCAAAAGTCACCTATCAAACTTAAACAATTTCTACAAGTTACTAACATGAAAGAAAGCTTAAACCATGGATCAATCATGGCTTAGAACCTTGAAAAAAGAATTTAGAAATGAAAAACAAGAAATTTCACCTTCAAGGTAGAATCTCTAAAGTAGCTTTTCAAGCTCAAGATGATGGATTTTGCAAGAACTCTCAACTAGAGATATTCTTAGAATTGTGTTTAGGTTTAGAAAAGTAGGTTAGAAGAAATTTTGGGTGGATGGATGATGAAGAATGGTGCTTGGCCGAATAGACCTTCAAAAAGACATCAATGGAGTTTGGTATTTTTGGAAGAGAGAAAGTGTTAGAAAATTAAGTGATTATTACCCTCCAAGGAGCCATATGGCTGTAGACTTTAATGGCAAGGAGGTGTCCACTTGGTTGGCTCCATCCAAGCCTTAGGAATGATCAATGACTAGCATAAACCCTTGGCCTCCAAGCTTAGTTCCTATTAGTTAATCCAAGCCTTGTCACTAATTAAGCCTAGTCATTAAGCCTAGTCATAAGCCTAGTCATTAAGCTACTACTCCAAAACTTTAACTGTTTCGCTAAACGTGGGTCCCGCAAAACATTTCCGAATCCATTACCGCTTATTTGTACTGACTAATAAAATAATATTATAATAATATAAAATTATTTTATTATACAGTTAAATCCTAAAAATTAAAAGATTACTAATCATTATCATTCAGAATTGGGTTTAGTAAGATCCCCCAACTCCGAATAATTAAAATAAGATTTCCCCGGCCCGGAAAATATTATTTTCCTGTCCCAGAGCAAATCACACAAAAAGTTCAAATAAAATCACAGACAGTAAAATAAAACAGTATTTCAAACAGAAAAATAACAAACAGTACAAAAAGGACATAACGGTCATTTATCCTAAAGTTGAAAAATAGAAAACAGTACCTTCGAGACACAACGGTAATTCACCCAAAAGTTTAGGGTGTTACACCTCCATTCTCTACTCCCTTTTTTTTTTCCTGCCATGTTTCTAAGGTTGCTGTGAGTTATGGGTGCTACCACTACAATGTTGAATGCTTCTTGAATTGCCACTATTCAATGTTTCCATGATTTATACCTTTGCAAATGTTGCCTTCATTATTTCATGATGCTTTCTAGATGAAAATAGATGCAAAAGAACATACTTTGTTTTCTTTCTTCATGTAAGATGATTCTTAAAAAAAAAAAAACACCCTTTCACTCTTATCAAAACTCACTAAGCCTCTTGGTTGAACCACAAACTACACATAAACCCATTACCACAGCTGCAATCAACCCGTAAATCAAACCAAAATCATTCAAAAACTCCAAACACAACACATGAACCACCACAAGAAATCAAATTCGTCGAGCTTTTCGTGAACCTCCATCAAATACCACTTAGCCACCCAAGCTAGAAACCCAACCAAGAAAATTACCCACACATATCCTTGAGACTATTTATTTATGATGTCACTGACATATATTTGATAATGATTGGAACTCTACAGCTTGCTACTATCTATGCCTATTGATTGGAGTTATTGACCAAACCATTATGTATTTTCATTTTTCTTATATTACTGAAAAGATTTAGTATGTCTCTGGTAACTTTAATGCATTTGCACTAGTTGTTGACTCTTTGATGTATGTTGCAAGTTATATATCATCTTTGAACAAAAGAAGATAGGTTCATGGTCAAACTAAGTGTCTTTTGTATTATGTGTAATCTTTCTTATACGAATGTGCCTTACCAAAATATATCTCCAGTAATTAGATTACTTCTAGGGTGGAAATTATGCATTAGACTATGAATTAATCTTATTGCAAATTGCTTATAATTAACCTATGATATGAAATTAGTCTTATAGTAAATCAGTTTAGCAACTCAACATTGTATATGATTTTCTTTCCTCCTTTGGAATAAAATTGAAAGTCTATAACCTTTAATATTTAATTGATGATTAAAAAGCAAATTTCATGAACATGTCTAATAATCTTTTTGTATGAATATAGTACTTGGAACTTTTGTCTAAACTATAAGTTATCTGCAACTCGTGTATGATATGAAAATATATTTCAGAAAAGAATGAGAGATCGTGCACCTATTTACAACTTAGTTGAGCCAGTCAATGCTGCTAGAGAAGTTGAGGATGTTGATTCAACAAATATGTGATCCCTCGGCATGTCTATTTCTAATTTAGAGTTTATATATGTTTTTTTTTGTATTTATTGATATTTCATGTTATGGCTTGTAGAATGATGATAATAGAACTTGCAACATAACCAGAGATCAATCTTGGTTTTCATGCATGACTTAAGCCAGGAGAAAATGAAGAGAGAAATTTGTTGTAGTTAAAATTGTTTTAGGCAAATTATTTCACTTGGTCCAGACTTAACCAAGTAATATGACACATATGAGCTTGTTAAGGTTGGCTAGGATGGGATGGAAGCTCCTAAGGCCACCATGTTTTTAGAACAAAATGGATATTTATTGCTTTGTTTTTTTCAGTGCCAGGGATTTTTGTTGGTGTATGCCCTAGAGGCCGATACATTTTGTCTGTATCTATATACATTGCACTATGCTATTTTTTTAAATATATGAGGCATTTCATTTATTGTGTTCTTTTTTATAAACATAATAAAGTCCTTAGAATAGTAAGTTTGATGTCATAGGACATCAAGTGGATGACTTGATCGTGAGATCCTATTGGATAAAATACTATTCTTAAATGTCCCTGGTCAAGTATTATTGTTAATTAGGACAACAATAATGCTTTGAGACTAGTATGTGTGTAGACTGATGGCCGTATCTCACGGGTCATGGATATGAGATATCAAGTCTTCTCATGGGTATATATTAGAGTAATAATGTACTAGACAGACCCGCCATAAGAACGCTACATGGATGGTTACGTGAGTGTCATAAGCGATTCTCATAGTAACAATGGTGTATGTGGTCCTTTGACCTAAAATCACTATGATTCCTACATGAAGAGTTGTGTTTTAATGTCATCAAACGTCATCTGTAACAAAGTGATTATAAAGTCGGTTATTGGATATACTGCGAATCATGTTGAGGGATGTGAGTGACCTAGATGGGATTTGTCCTTCCTACTTAACGGGAGCGATATCATCGGGCCCCCTGATTGAGTGAGACAGCGAAATGCATGGTCATGCTCAAATGAGTCGATATGAGATGTCAATCTCATTTGTTATTATTAAGTCTACTCAGGTATCAGGAAAATGAATGATTGAACTATACAAGGGTGACGCATTCCATGCCTTGTGTTCAATCTAGATATCTGGACAAAGGGACCAAACTAGATGGAAACATTGGTCACGGAAAGGTTATGTCAAATCACTGACATTCTCATTACTTAGGTGGCAGCGGTGTGTTGCTAGATACCGCTCACTACTTGTAATATTAAAATGAGATTTTGATATTACTGCCAACGTTATGAGAACATGTAGGGTCGCACACATAGAGCAAACTAAATTGGAGTAATTAGGATCCAAGTTGGACTTGGATTCAATTATGGGTCAAACTCATAACAGATGAGTCTAGGGTTGCACAGCTTACCTTGCTGCTGCTCTCACTTGCATAAGATAGTAGTTATTATAAATAGCACTGCTAAGGGGCTATCAAGGCATGATTTACAAACCCTGGCTACACTTAACAGAAACAGTGAGTGAAAGAGTGACAGGTTTCTTCTCTTCTCTTCGTAGCTAGCACTGTTTGAGAGAGGCATGACTCTTATTTGCTGACGTTAGATGTTAGTGAATCTATTCATGTGGATACCGCATAGACATCGTTGCCGTTACGGTGTTGGTGATTCACGTCACTTGTTTTGATCACATTTCAAGAGGTAAACAATTTTAAAACTCAGATTATAACATTTTTTGCATGGATCCTTGGTAGGTATTCTATTTTTTTGCTATGTGATGTATTTGCGATTCCCAAGAAATTTTCATTGAAATTTCAATATGTATGCTCTGTAATGTAGTTTTATTTGTTGCTGACATGGTGTATTTGACAGCTTTATTACTTATTTGAGCCACTTTAGCTCATTGTTTTGTTTACTTTCCTAGTTAGGAGGATTCTTTAACCTGCACTAATAATACTTTCTATCCTTTCTTACTAATAAAGTTTCTTCATCTATCCTGAAAAAAATGGTGTATCTGATAGGTGATTCAAGCAACAATTATCCAACAAGACCACCAACGAAGCTAATTAATTTTACTAATTGAATCCTTCAAACTTTTCTTGAACTTCCATCAAATACCATTTGCTCCTTCTCTTGAGACTGTTCGATCACTTGAAACCCAATTCCTCATATCTTAACTCACCAAAACAGAATCAGCCACCATAGAGGATAAAACCATCACCTAAATAAATGTTTCTTCACTCAAGCTACACCATCACTATGCACATTCACTCTCTGCATAATCTTCGCATACTAAGCACTACATATAGCACTTGAACACTATGGCAGTACCTACACAACATATACACACCAATCATCTCACCCACACCTCTTGCATGGTTTACATCTGCACTCAAAATCACACTCAGTGGCATCATCCTCACACATTCACAACAATATGCATGGGTGGAAATATGCTAACAAGTCCAGGTTGGTAAATGTGATGTAGATTTGCTTACAATTTGTATGGCACTTATAATTTGAAGTTTGGTAAATGATAAACGAGTCCAGGTTAATACATAATATTGGTTGTGTAATAAATGTTTCAGTCCCTTTTTGAGTAATTTTTCTATAACTCAAGAAAAAAGAAATCTTACTTTGAAAGTCAACAGTGATGTGATCACAATCGAAGTTTGTGACAAGTTTGGTGTATAAATGAATGGGTATGCTAGAGAAAGTTCGAGCTATGTATTCAAAAGTTGACATATCGATTTACAATTTCAAAGAAAGTGGGACTTACAAGAGAGAAAAGTGGGTACTAGAGACAGTTCGAGCTATGTATTTGAAAGTCGAACATATCAATTTACAATTTCAAAGAAAATGGGACTTATAAGAGAGAAAAGTGGGTAATAGGTTCTTACCATTCATGTCTTGGATGTTGTTTTAAAATTCAAGATATCACAATTGCAACTGCCTCTCAATTATTGTACTTTATTATACATGTTTTCTTATTAAGTGTGCATAATGTTACCTTGGTTCTGTATATTTGATGAGTGATAACATTTTTTTAATCTATTTATCTATTTTATATCAATGAATTGACATTTGGATATTAAAATTTGTGTAAGACAAGAGTATATGATATTTCCAAAACCTTTGCTTTCATAAACACTGGTTTTATATCCCATTATCAATATCTTTGTGCTGATTTGATAGTTTTGGGTGTGCATTGTGAGATTAGATTATCAATATCTTTATCCATCATTTATCTATGACTTAAATCTTGCAGGTTGCTTCCCTCTCAGCAACAACTATCTCATTTTTAGCTTTTTTATTTTAGTTGTCGTGAATTAAATGATAAGGTAAGAAAAATCTTCTTTAGTTTTCATTTTGAAGTCCCTAATCTGGCATGCCCTTATTTTTAATATCTCATCTTATTTTAGAGATGGATAAAAGTTGGATTTTAATATCTCATCTTGAAGGTGCTATATGAAGATTTTTGCTCCAACTAGGAGGGGATTTGTCATCTGAGTTGGCTGCTATAGTTAATGCAATGGTATGTATTTTAAATTTTAAAATTACATCAAGTGAGTAATGTAGACTTTCATTGGATTATGCTTGAAACTAATGAATTAGTCTTTTAAACATATTGTTGAGCTAATGTAAGTCTATTTTTGAAATTCATAAATATCCTCTTACTTTCTATTTTTGAATCAAAATGTATGTTGTGCATATTGTTTGGATTGATATAAGTTTTGTATATTGTACAACTTAGTATAATGAGGGATTTATGGTGCTTTTATCGAATGCATACAACTCATAGTTCAAATGCATACAACTCACTAGGTGCTAGACCGTCTTCCTCAGCAAGTCATGATATTTAAATTTGACATGATTCTAATCGGAGTGGAAAGTAGATGTCTCATGATAGAAAAATGATTTGTTACTGTTGTATTCTTCATATATTATTTGTTTGTAATAGATTTTAGTTTGTTTATTTTGTTTGTAGTGGATTTTAGTTTGCTTGTATACTGAATCATCACTTCAGATATTTATCTAAGATTATGTTGACAAATTAATACATTTGTTGAAAGTTTAAATATTTTATAATTTCATTTGAATATGCTAGTTGGTTGTAATATAAAATAGGTTGAAATGTATTTAAATTAACATGCCTACAAAGTTGGGAAAATAAAATTAATTTAAAATAAAAAATAATAGTGGTGGTTAAAAATCGTTGCAAAAAAAAGATGTAATATATTTCTTCAATTTTTGCAGCGGTTTGGAAACTACAACTATAAATAAATAATAATGAAATACTAATTGCTGCCAAAAGTAACAAAACTAATGCTAAAATACTGTCGTGAAAGCCTCCTCTAAAACAATAATAGCAGCGGTTATTCTGACGGTTGTCTAAAATCGTTGCAAAAAGGTTTAAGGGAAGCTTGTATCGATAGTGGTTTCATAACCGTTGCTTTTTTTTTGTGGCAGTTAGGCTACTAAATAAAAATTTTAACTGCTGTTGTTAGCATTTTTTTTTTTTTTGCAGTGTGGCCTAGGCTAATAAACATGCAAGGTGAAGAGTTATAAAAAGGTATTAATGGTAAATTTCTAAAGCAATATTATCCAACCATGTGGGAAATGGTGCAAATGGATTAAAAGTAAAGTTTATAATAGCTAGATACCAGCTACTTAGCTTTTCCATGAAATTAAAATGAAAGCCTAAGAGGCTCAAACTGTTCACTCCCAAAAGGATGTTTGCTAAGTTAAACATAAAAAAATAAACATTGGTAGATTTCCTTTAAGCATCAGTAAGAGGGATTGTTGGATCTTTAGATGAGGCAAGCAAAAAGGTATCATTTGTAGCAGTTAATGGAGAAGACATGGAGATAACAACTTGGTTGGGCGAAGTTTGAGCTATTTTTGGGTTCGGTAGAAGGAGCTTCTGTTTGGCATCAACTAGCATGTTTTTGAGTTTGTTCTAAGATGTGAATGCTTCAACTAGGCTAGCTTTGCCAACTGCCATGTCACATTTTAGAATGTCCTTTTGTTGCAGCAGATATTCAATTTCGACACCTAGTCCAGTTGATTAATTTTACAGTCAAATCCTAGCATCAGAGCTAGATTTGATGTTGGCAGTGACATGAGTAAGTTCATGCTAGAGCACTGCTATTTCAGCTTTAATCTTAATAAGTTCCCTATTGAGCTCTATGAAACCTGTCTTGCCGCTCTTTCAGCTTCATACTGAGTCTGGCAGGTCGACTTTTGTGCTTGAAGAGCCATTAGCCAATCCAAATCCTTTTGATTGGAGTCCCTATAGGACTTATACATTTGATGGTTGAATGGGATGTCGGCTAACAATAGGGATATTTCATTGTAAGTTGCCTTTAGACCAATAAGAAGTGTGGGATTGACCGATTTGGCAATCTTGGCCAAAGAGAGTTTCAAGGTCGACAAGAGTTAGGGATTTGTTGGAAAATCTTTTTGTAGTTGATTTTCCCTAAAGTCTAGTTGTATTATAGAGGAGAACTTTCACCCACAAGAGGGATTGAAAATGGCAACTTGAAGTATTGGCTTAGTACTTCATCTGAAACTTTGAGAGTTGATTCTGCTTCTATCGAAGCTTGCGCATTCAAAGGCATGGGAGTTTTTGGGGCCACTTGGACCTTTGCTTTCTTTTGCTAAATAAAAATCGAAGAGGATTGTTAACCAAATGTTTAGCATGATAAAAGCAATGAGATGATAATACCTATGTAGAGACCTAAGCATCGACTAAAGATCTTTTACTTTTGGATTTTTTGATAGGAGCAAGAGTGGCTTTGATGGAAAGAGATACTTTGGCAACAGGAGTTGGAATGGGATTAGTGGCTTGTCAAGTCAGACGCCAAACAAAGCCAACTAATATACCTCCTAATGAAGGTTAGAAGCTTTCTACACATATTATCGCTACAATAGCCTTTGCCTAAATTGAGTTTGTAAAATCATAAATTTAGTTTATTTAAGAAAAAGAATGAATGAGAAGGAAAGTTAAGGAAAAGTACTCATAGTCGAGGCTGCTACACTTTAGGGTTTCATAGTCGAACTCTTGGAGGCCTTTTGTTTCTTAGTTTCAGTTGATGGCTCAAAATTTTCATCGATTAGTTTGCTCAGGTAGTTAGTAGGAGGAATAGGGTACATGGTATGGAAAACTAAGGCCACTAGTCAATATATTCAGTTGTTTCACTAGGATGGAAAACAAATTTTGAGAACTAGAATCCTTTCAGCTTGCCATAGTTGGTTTACCAAAAGGCTTTAAGTTTGGCCTCGAATAGTGCAGGCAGATCAAAGGCTTGATTCATAGATTCAAAAGGGCATGGAATGCCTTGGACAAGTTCAAATTGTCTTGCAAAACACTAGGGATTATAAGGTTCAGTTGAGGATTTTTTATGACGGGATGTGGGTTTTGTAACACCCTCATACTAGTACTAATAACATGTCCAGGATCATGCATTACAGACTAGGATTATATATGTCACTTTGATACCAATAATAAAGTTGAGAAAACATTTATAATATATGCATGAAAATATGAGCCTGTTGCAGGCTTACATTATACATATATCAAAAGGAACATTATACAAATACATCATCATATTCCTCCATGACAATACTTATACAACTTTCTACACAATACGCTTCTAATCTCTACTACTAAAATGTTTCTTCATGGTTCTGATGTCCTCTTCTACTTGCTAAAGTCTTCTATGCACTTGGAAATAATACGAAAATACAAAATACGCGGAGGTGAGAATTCAAAGAATTCTCAGTAGGTTATAAAAACGTGTCATCATACTATTTCCAGCTGTTTCGGGAAAAAATACATACTTTTAAACTTAAGTTAAGTACATATATATATATATATATATATATATATATATATATATATATATATATATATCTATAGGTAGGAAGGTGGCAAAGCGCCAAATCTGGTCCTTCTTCTTCCCGAAACAAAATTCCAGTTAATAATTTTTGAAAATATCCATTATTAATAATGCATACTATACTCGTAGATAATTTTCAAAAACCATCTTCAATCACAATACCATGATACCAAATTCATTCAAAAATTCAAATACATATTCAAATCGTAACATAACATATAAATTAAATTCAACAGTCAATACTCAGGTTTAGATTAAATTCTTGCTTATTTATTATCCCAAAATACTTACTCAACTCTCAAGTATTCAAAAATACTTTTAAGGTATATCCTTTAAATAATATGATTTTAGATTACCTCCAAGTACGAGGTTTAGATTATATCCTTCAGGTACAAGGATAATTAACTGAATAATATTCTCATATTATCTTCTCCAGGTACGAGAATGTTGGTGTATGCCCTAGTGGCCAATACATTTTGTTTGTATTTACATACATTATATTATGTTATTTTATATGAGGCATTTCATTTATTGTGTTCTTTTTGGTAGACATAATAAAGTCCTTAGAATAGTAAGTTTGATACCATAGGACATCAAGTGGATGACTTGATCGTGAGATCCTATTGGATAAAATACTATTCTTAAATGTCCCTAGTCAAGTATTATTGTTAATTAGGACAACAATAATACATTGAGGCTAGTATGTGCGTAGACTGATGACCACATCTCACGGGTCATGGATATGAGATATCAAGTCTACACATGGATACATATTAGAGTAATGATGTATTGGACAGACCCGCCATGAGAACGCTACGTGGATCGTTACGTGAGTGTCATAAGCGATTCTCATAGTGATAATGGTGTATGTGGTCCTTTGACCTAAAATCACTACGATTCCTACATGAGGAGTTATGTGTTTTAATGCCATCAAACGTCATCTGTAACAAGATGATTATAACGTTGGTTATTAGACATGCCGCAATACATGTGGAGGAATGTGAGTGACCTAGATGGGATTTGTCCCTCCTACATAACAGGAGCGATATCTTCGGGCCCCCTGATTGAGTGAGACTACGAAATGCATGGCCATGCTCAAATAAGTCAATATGAGATATTGATCTTATTTGCTATTACTATGTCTACTCGGGAATCAGAAAGCGAAGATTGAACTAAACAAGAGTGACACATTCCATGCCTTGTGTTCAATCCGGATATCCGGACAAAGGGACTAAACTACACGGAAACATTGGTCACGAGATAGGTTATGTCAAATCACCGACATTCTCATTACTTGGGTAGCGGTGATGTGTTTCTAGATACCACTCACTTGTTTGTAATATTAAAATGAGATTTTTATATTACTACCAACGTCATGAGAACTGCAGAGGTCGCACACTTAGAACAGACTAAATTGGAGTAATCAGAAACCAAGTTGGACTCGGATTCAACTGTGGGCCTAACTCATGACAGATGGGTTTAGGGTTGCACCACTTACCTTGCTACTGCTCACACTCACTTAAGGCAGCCTTTGTTATAAATAATACTGCTAAGGGGGCTGCTACTAGGTTACATCACAACCCTAGCCGTACCTACAGAAAGTGAGTGAGAGATAGTGAGGTCTTCTTCTCCTCTCTTCGCAGCTAGCACTACGAAAATAGAGGCGTGACTCCTTTTGCAAGTCTGTTAGTGTGGATACCGCAGAAACATCGTCGCTATTACGGTGTTGGTGATTCACCTCGCTTGTGTCTATCACGCTTCAAGAGGTAAAAAATTTAAAAACTCGGATTATGGATTTTTCGCATGGATCCTGAGAGGGAATTCTGTTATTCCGCTACGAGACTTTGATCCGCAAATTCCCAACAGAGAAGTATATTCATAATCTCTCATACAGTATCAAATTTATATTTAACTCCAGATATGAGTATCATGTCCAATAAACAATGGGAATAATCAGTACACTATCCATCAGGTGCATGGATGTTAAATATGTTATCCATCAGGTACATGGATATTCAATACATTATTCATCAGGTACATGGATATTCTACATTACTCCCTACTCGGGGTACATCTAAGATTACTCCCTTTCCGGAGTATATTCAATTCCATCCCATATAATATTCATCATGTTCAACACTAGCTCGACCTTAATAAGTTAAGGGAGCATATTCTCAATTACACAAATTCAATACGAATTCTCAACAAGTAAACATTGCTAAAAACATCTAGTTCTCAATTTAATATTAAAATGAACATAATCATGATTACTTGTCTTTTGGTCAATTAAACACATCAAGGAGCTTACCACATCTCTTTGAATTAGCATTCGGCCTACATGGCAAACTCAAGACCTATATGGTCTCTTCAAGAATGCATTTTGCTAGAATCCCTTCATAAACTTATAACACATAAATTTATCAATACCAAGCATAAGGGAATACTAATATATCACAATGTCATACACAATTAACTAATATTGTGTCTCAGTCAAGAATCACAGTGAAACCATCTTCTCACACTCATTAACCACACATTATTCCCTTAATCAACTTATTTAACAATTAAGTATAAAAGCATGAAGAATCTCAAAATTTAACAACAACTCTTTCTATTAGGGTTTTCCAAGCATGGCCATGAGCAAGATATGGCCTAAATCCAAACATTTACTCATTAAATTACTTAGACCGTATTTGAATAAATTTAGAAATGATTTAAAATCAAAGTTGATATTTATCTACTCCTACATAAACGCCTTGAAAAACAAGCGAATTTCTCTCCACTAACAACATATATTATGTCAAAATATCATCTTAAAATAAAGGAAGAACAAGTATGCGCAACAAAATCCCATTCACCCCACACATAACCCATTCAACCCCAATCATAGCAATATTAAAATGCTTCATCAAAGTATGATTTTAAAAATAAGAAAAACAATCATAGAAGGGGGAAGAGGAGAAAAAGATAGCCCCCTACCTCATAATGATGCTTACCTCGCTTTTCTTTTCTTTCTTCTATTTTCACGTCTCCCTTGTTTCTGAAATTCTGGTCCTCTTCTTCTTTCTTTATTTATTGTCTTTCTCTCTTTTATTTTTCTTTTCGTTTCTCTCTTTTATCTCACGGTTTGCTCACTTTTCATTTTGTTTCCTTTCCTATATTGGCTACTGTGCAGCCGTAGGTGAAAAATGAAGAGACATGAAAGATTAAACTAATAATAAAATGAAGAGAAACGCGGTGAAGAATTCTGCCCAGCCGTGGATAATATAGAGAGAATTGAAAGTCAAATTAATGAATGTAGAGAGAGGCAGTGTATGAATAGGAAATGGTATTGAAACTTTTATATCTCTTAAGAATACTTTAATCTTTTAAAACTATGTTTTCAAATGTCCATAAGCGTTATAGAAAATTTTAGAACTCATCTTAGTCATTGGATTTACTTTTTCATAACTTTCCTTATACTGCTATTCATTAAGTAAGCTGCACTACTATAACGCCCCCTTTTTGGAGAAGGGACCGTCATACCAAAGAACGAAATGGACAACATAACTATTAATTAGACCTGGTTGATTCAGATATATATATAATAGCCTGCTCATTTGTAAGCGTATAATAAATTAGCGAATTCTTTTTTTTGTGATAAAAGAATGATCAAACACAATTACGGTAAAAATTATCATGATAAGTAATTCATACATTCATCATCATAATATATATATATATATATATATATATATATATATATATATATATATATATATATATATATATATATATATATATATATATATATATATATACCATACATGTTTAGATACATTAATAGATTTACAAAAGAAAAGCATAAGCTTTACATGCCCCAAAAGATTATACAAATACAGCCTACCAAAAAGACAAAACATCAGGCCTCCAAAGAAATATACAGTCAGCCACCCAAAAAGGCTAACGAAAAGAGACAAGCCTCCACGAACAACTAGGAGTAAGCCTCAGATGGGTCCTCCTCGGGATCTTCCTCATCATAGGAAATCCTCATCATAGTAACCTAATTACGAGCAGGGGCTCGTGCAGAGGATAAGAACGAATCCTAATGTGGAGTGTAGTAATGGTCACCCCACATATCGCGTATGGACAAGTAAAACTCTAAATATAAGTGTGCATTAAAAGTAAAGACATGCAAGTCATGACGACCGCACACCAGAGACACAGTCATGTCTCTGTGGTAGATGCAGCGATCCGTACTCATGTTGATGTGCTAACAATCCGGACCTCCATGAAACGTCAACCTAACATAACCCAAAAAGCCTCGCAGACGGGACATCATACCCAAACAGGTAACTAATCAAAATCAGGCCAAAAGCCAGGGAATTCATGCACTTCCCCTTCTTCATCGACGTCGTCAAAGAAGCATATATATAAACAGAATAACAGAAATACAGAAAAGAGGTGAGACATCCAGTATTCAATACCAAGTATGGTAGTAAAGAAACAAAACGGCGCAAGACGCCCACATAGCATTGCAGGAATAATAATCAGCATCAAGATTCAAATAGTAAACAACTTAATAAATCCAGGCAGTCATAATATCAATAAAAACAACAGTTCCATCATCATATAAATAAATGCCAAATAATATGTTGACTAACTATGCACATGCACATAGTACTAAAAATCCTACTCCATAGAGCTAGACACAAACATCGGAGAGAATGATTAGGGAGACATGTCAGTATCTCGTCAGCCTAAAATCAAGTGCTTTCAGAAAATCAATAATTTTGCACAACAAGGTTTTATACATGACATTCTTCACAAGATCGTGATATAGGACAGTGTCTTGATTCGAGTCATTGGTGCGTTTGCATCGGTCTATTCCACGGCCCAGAGGAGCTACCAACTGTCCATTTGTGAGACACCCGCACCCCGACACCCCCAAGGTCAACAAATGACCTACACTAGTCTATTCGCACCCGCACTAAGGTGTGATTCAATCTCCTAGGCATAAAGCCTTACAACAGAGTCCACCGGACTTTCATAATGCATAATGATTCAATGCATATTCATGTATATTTAACAATGATATACTTTCCCATAACATGCCACAATTTGGCCAAGTTAAACAATCAACAGATTCTTGGTCTCATTCATGGACCCATAATAACACATTATCAAGTTCTCAAATGAGACAATACACTTTTAAGGTTTATTATAGAATTTCACTTTAATTAGTATTTCTTATGAAATCTTTCTCTAGAGGAATTCTCTTGCATTTTTATCAAATCTTTATTACTCAAATTAAATAGGTTCTTTACTTAACTTTTAAATCCAATTCACTTAGAGAAATTATTAATTTAAATTACCCAACATCTCACTTTCACTCATGTTCTTCCTTTGATCAAAACTATTCTAAGTTATAGGATAAAGTCTCATTCTTTATTCTTTCCATTTTATGAACTTCTAATAGATCTCTAATTTTCTAATTAACTAAGTCTCTATTTTAACACTACATTTTTTCCATTATTCACCTTAAGAGGTCGTGAGCCCCAAGGGAAATAGGGATTTTAAATTTTCATTTCTCCATTAATTATGATTCACTTGATTAGTTATCTTTCCAACTTGCTACAAAATTCATGAACACCCTATTGAAAGGTGTATGGCCGTGAGCCTCAATAAGGAGGGCAAGGAACTCTTGCTTTCAATTCATATTTTCAATCCATTAAGATTAATCCAAGATCATCAATATACACAAATACAATCAATAAATTCATACAAGTCAAAATAGTCACAAAATCAAGAAAAACAACACAACAAAGAGAGCAATCCCACATGGATTCCTCATCACAACATCAAAAACATTTCCTCTCTACCAAGATAGGTTGAAGAGGTTTATCTCCCTCTTACCTATAGAAGACAACATAAGAAAGCAAGCTTCTTTGTTCTTGAATTCCGTTCTCCACCACTTCAAAGCCCTAAAATATTCAATCACAAAAACCGTAATCAAAGTTTGAAAAAGGAACCCTTGATTACCTAAGAGATCAAGAATCACAAAAATGAGAAGGAAAAGAAAAAAAGCTATGAACTTTACCTTAAAGTCTCAAACTTTAGAGCTTGAATGGAAGAAAACAAAAATGGTGGATTCAAGAGGTTGTCACAAAAGAGAAAGTGTTCTAGGTGATGAGAAAAGGTAGGAAATAAGGTTGGTTGAATGAAAAAGCTTGGATGGCCAAAAATGGTGCCTTTGGCCATGGGGTTGGTGAGAAAATGGAGAAGTAAGTTGAGTTCTTTGTAGGTGATTTCAATAAGAAGGAGAGTCTTCAAAGGAAGAAGTGGATTCAAACAAGATGGTTGCTTGAGATCAAGCTTCCATGGTGAGAAAATGGTGAGGGTTGCCGTGGGGGAGAGGAAGAGAGGAAGAGAGAAAAGTTTGAGAGAAAAAGATGAAGAAAGAAGAAAGGTGTTAGCTTTTAGTGATTTTGAAAATGATGAGTGAAAAGTGATAAAGTAAAAAGCTCATTTTTGGCTCCAAAATGGCCTCATTGTCGTGGAGTATGGGAGGGAGGAGAGAGAAAACAAAGCTTCCCTTGGAAGCTTTGTACAAAGCTTCTTTGGGAAGTTTTGGAACACTTTTCCAAAAGTCAAATGATGATATCACATACATGATGTCATCTTTGATGATGTCATTAAAGTGCTATCTACAAAAGATGACTAACACTCTACTAAAGCTATTATCCAATAGATAAATGTTACAGTTAATAAAAATAGTATTTATTATCCATCGGATAATTTTACAATACAGCAATTTTATTTATCAGATAAAATCTCGAAAAACATAAACCTCGTAAACTGTGTCCGGCCTCAAGTTTAGTAAGATCCCTCATCGACGTTTCCACAGTTCAAGGTTTACCAGCCTTGGGGAAAATATTTCATTTTCCCAGCTCCGCTCAGTGTGCATGTAAAATAAGAAATATATTAAAATAATCCATGTTTCCGAAAAAATTCACAAAAATTCAAAATAATCACAAATATTATAAAATGACTATTTATCATAAAACAAACAATTTTTGGGGTGTCACAACTCTCCCCTTCTAAAAAAATTTATGTCGAAACTTTTATACCTTATATTAGTTACAGATGTTGCTCCTTCATCTTGTCTTTTAATTCCCACGTTGCATCTCTGATCATTTCATTCCAGATCACTTTCACCAATGGAATTTCTTTCCCCCTGAGTTGCTTCACCCTCATATCCTCAATCCTTACAGGAGGTGTCTCATAAGTTAAGTTCTCTTTCAATTATACTATGTCCGGTGCTATGACGTGGCTCAGGTCAGGGATATATTTTTTACAATTGTGATACATGGAAGACATTATGAAGGTTAGAAAGAAAAGGTGGTAAGGCTATTTGGTAAGCTACTGGACCTATCCGGCGAAGAATTTGATAAGGTCCAAGGAATTTGGGAGTAAGTTTTCTAGATTTCAGAACTTGGCCGACACCAGTCGTAGGTGTGACTTTCAAAAACACATGCTCACCTTCCTCAAACTCAAGAGGCTTTTTTCTTTTGTCAGCATAGCTCTTCTGTCAACTCTGAGCCATCCTCATCTATTCCTGAATCATCTTGACCTTTTCCATTATTTGTTGTACCAAATCAAGTCCAACCGTGAGATACTCTCCATCTTGATACCAACACAAGGGTGTTCTACACTGTCATCCATACAAGGCTTCATATGGCGCCATCCTTATACTCGAATGGAAATTGTTATTGTAGGTGAATTCTATCAAAGGCAAAATTTCATCCCAACTTCTAGTTTGTTCCAAGGTGCAAGCTCTGAGCTAATCTTCTAATGATTGGATCGTCTTTTCTGTTTATCCATCCGTTTAAAGATGATAAGCAGAACTCAACCAAAGTTTAGTCCCCAACGCTCGTTGTAAACTTTGTCAAAACTTTGATGTGAATCTTGGATCTTTATCAGAAATAATGCTCGAAGGCACTCCATGCAATCTAATAATCTCGCCAATATACTCTTGGGCTAACTTCTCTATGGAATACCTTATATTAATCGGTAGGAAGTGTGCTGACTTCGTAAGTCGATCAATAATTACCCATATAGAATCATGACTTTTTCAGGTTTTTGGCAATCCAACCACGAAATCCATCGCAATACTATCCTATTTCCACTCAGGAACTGCTAGAGGTTGCAACATTCCAGAAGGCTTTTGATGTTCAACCTTCACTTTCTAGCAGACCAAGCAAGATGGCACATATTGAGCTACGTCTCTTTTCATTCCCGGCCACCAAAACAACTTTTTCAAATCTTGGTACATCTTTGTCATGCCAGGATGCATACTCAACCTGTTGATATGAGTTTCACCAATAATTGCTTTTCTGAGCTCTGGATCATTGGGTATGTAGATCCTATCTTTAAACTTCAGGACTCCATCAGGTCCTTCCTCTACTATCGTCACACCACCATGCTTCATTCGCTCTCTTTCTTCTTGCAGAAATTCATCACTTCCCTGTTTCTCTTGAATTTCTTCCAGCAAATCATTCAGAATAGTAATCACGTTCAAACGAATCCTTCTTGGTGCTAATTCAATGGATAGTCGCATATCTCTGAACTGCTCTATCAATTCCTTCTCTTTGACCATCATAGCAAACATATTAATCATCTTTCTACTCAAAGCATCCGCCACGACGTTGGCCTTTCTAGGATGATACTGGAGTTGAAAATCATAGTCCTTCAAGAATTTCAACCATCTTTTCTGCTTTATGTTTAGCTCCTTTTGGTCGAACAAGTACTTCAAGCTCTTGTGCTCGCTAAAGACGTTGAACATCGCCCCATAAAAAAGTGCCTCCATATCTTCAGAGCGAATACCACAGCTGCTAACTCCAGGTCATGTGTTGGGTAGTTCTTCCCATGCACTCGCAATTGTCTCGAAGCGTAAGCCACCACTTTTCTGTTTTGCATAAGCACACACCCTAATCCTTCGTAAGGAGCATCACAGTACACCTCAAAGAGTTCACTTAGATCAGGTAGAACTAACACTGGTGAAGTAGTTAGTCGTCTCTTCAATTCTTAGAAACTTTCTTCGTAAGTATTAGTCCACTCAAAGGCTTGATTCTTCCTTGTGAGTTTAGTGAGTGGCCCTGCTATCTTAGAAAATCCCTCAATGAATCTCCAATAATATCCAGCTAATCCCACAAAGCTCCGAATTTTTGTCACTGTCTTCGGCCTATTCCATTGCAGAATCACTTCCACCTTTGACGGGTCTACTACAATCCCTTCCTTAGAGATTACATGGCCTAAAAACTTGACTTCTTCCAGCCAGAATTTGCACTTTGACAACTTGGCGTATAGCTTCTTCTCCTTCAGAATCTGGAGAACTATATTGAGATGTTCAGCATGTTCCTCTTGATTTTGAGAGTAGATCAGAATATCATTAATAAAAACAATGACAAATCTATCCAGGTAAGGATGGAAGATTCTATTCATGTAATCCATGAATATGGCAGGGGCAGTCATCACTCCAAACGGCATCACAAGATATTCATAATGACCGTAATGGGTACGAAAAGCGGTTTTGGGAATATCCTCCATCTTTACTCGAATCTACTTCAGTTGATCCATCAAGTCATCTATTCTCGGAAGTGGATACTTATTCTTGATTGTGACCTTATTCAGCTGGCGATAGTCTACACACAATCGAGAAGTTCGATCCTTCTTCCTGACTAGCAATACTAGTGCTCCCCATGGTGACACACTGGGTCTAACAAACTGCTTTTGCAAGAGTTCTTCTAATTACTTCTTGAGCTCAACTAACTCTGATGGTGACATCCTATAGGGCGCTATAGATATAGGACTAGCTCCAGGTACAAGATCAATGGTGAACTCTATCTCTCGCTCCGGCGGTAGACTAGGTACATCATCAAGAAAGACTTCAGAAAACTCGTTAACCACTGGAATTGCATTCATATTCGCCTCGTCCTTGACTTTTAAGGAAGACAATAGCATGTATCCCTGAGCTCCTTCTTTCAAGAAAGCTTGAACTTGGTTAGCCGTAAAAAATCTAGAAACTTCATCCGTAGGGAAAACTATTGTTTTACTAGAACAGTCTAACAGGATATGGTTAGAAGACAACCAATCCATTCCTAAGATCACGTCTATTTGGGAAAGAGGTAAACAAATCAAATCAATAGAAAAGATTTGACCTTCAACAGTTATAGGACAATTTAAACAAACTTTGGTGGTAACAACAAGTTTGGTAGTAGGGGTAGAAACAATCAAGTCAAAAGGTAAGGAAGACACAGGTAAACTAAGTCGTTGCACATAGTCATAAGAAATGAAAGACTAGGTTGTCCCAGAGTCATACAATACAGTCAAAAGATTACCTACTATGGTACCCTCTCCTTGTATTAGATCTTCATATTCGAAGGCTTCCGCTCCACTCATGGTGTAGACTCGACCTCCTGCCTGCGTTTTGCAGCTTGTGCAGTGTTGACTGAAGGCTCTGCCTTAGCTTGATTGTAGTCTCTAGAGATTTGTCCAGGTTTTACACATCTGTAGCAAATTATTCCTTTGATGGTACAATCCCTCGTTAGGTGATCCTTCCCGCACTTCAAACACTTCGGCGATGACATCACAGCCTGACCAGCCCTACCAGGACTCCCACTGGGACTGCCACCTTGTGGTCGCTGTTGTTGATTCCTAGGTGGTCTAGAATAGGGTTTCCTCTGATAATAGTTTACATTGCTACTACCCCCTCTTTGGGACCTAAAAAGTCCAAAGTTATGATTCCGCGTGTCCTGTAACACTCCAACTTTTGGTTAAATTATGATATTGTCCACAATGTACTGTTTTATGTTTTTCTGTGTGCTATAAAATTAATTTGACATTTTCGTGACTGTATTTGATCATTATGTTTGATTTACTTCGAGTCAAGAAAATAATAATTTTCAGGCTGGGGAAATCTTTATCTGATTATTCGAGGTTGGGGGATCTTACTAAATCCAATTCCGAGTGATACGTGTATTAATCTTTTAATTTTTAAAATTTATCTGTGCAATAAAAATATTTTATATTTTTATAATATTATTTTATTAGATAGTACCCACTGTCTTAAAAATAGTAGCTTCTGCTCCAAAGGACCATGGACCCGAAAAAGTCTATAGGACCCACACTTGGTAAATCAGTCAATGTTTCTGGCTTGAATTATTTCTAAGCCAATAGGAATTAGTCAACATAAAAGGCTTTAAAATTTTAAAACCAATAGGAAGTAGTCAACAAAAATGGTTGGACTAGTTAATAAGTAGCTAGAAAAACCTAACTAAGTTAGCTTAAACTTAACTAAGTTAATCTAAAGTATCTAAGTAGTAACTAAATGGAACAAACCTAGTTAGCTACTCATTAGAGTTCTAGTTAGAGAATGTTCTAGTAAGGCCAAGAAGATGGCTAGTTGCCTTAAGTAACTAAATCGTTAGACAAGTAAGTAAGAAACCTAACTACATGTACCTAAGTCTAACTAGATTGCCTAAGTGATCTAAAACTTAGTTTGCTCTCCCTTGGAGTATTTCAGCCAAGGCTCTTCAAGAAGGATCAAGAAACTTGGTGACTTGATTTCCTAAACCAATAGGAAGCAAACTTGGAGGCAAAGCATTGAAGATCCACCCTTGAACACATCTAAGGCCATTAGGAGTCCTTGGATGGTCAACTAAAGTGGCCACCTCCATTGAACTCCATGGCCATGCATAAGGGAGGAGACCATTTTCACTTCATTCTCATCTTTACTATCACCAAAAATCTCTTTTCTCTCTCTTCAAGAACACAAAGAAAACTCCATAGCTTTTCTCTTTGAGGTATTCGGCCACTACACTAAACACCATCATCCACTCTTCTAAATTTTTATCTAACACCACTTCTCAAACCCAAACACCATTCTAAGCATCTTTTATCGAGAGAGTTTCTTCAAAATAATTCATTTAAAGCTTGGAAAACAACCTTGAAGTTTCTTTCCTACAAGGTAAAAATCCTTGTTTCTTATTTCTAACTTGATTCTTGAAGTTCTAAGCCATGATTGATGCATGGTTTATCTTTTTCAACCATAGTTTATGACTCTTTAAAATTGTTTAAGTTGGTTAGGGTTTCTTTGGGAGCTACACGAAAATCACTAGGAGGAGTCTAGAAGGAGTTTGTCTTCCCTTAAGGTAAAAGGGAGATTTAATCTCATCAACTTTATATGGTGGTGAGAAAATTGATGTATTTGTAGTGAAGAATTCATAAGGATTCATTCACTTGATTGTTTAATGTTTTTGCCTATTTGTGATTAATTTTGTTTGCAAGCATGTCTATAGCTTTAAAATGTATAGTATGTGTTTTATAGATGCATGATAGTTATTGTAGGATGTGAATAACATGTAAGGATTTACATGAGTATTCCAAAGAACACAAGGAAGCTCACAACTTCATTACCCCAAAGAGAACCAAAATGTTCTCAACCATTTCTAATTCAAAGATTAATTAATTTAATTGAATAAATGATTTTACAAGGACTTAGAAGATGGAAAATAATTTAAAGATGATTTATAAAAGACATAGTAAATTTCAGCCAACATGCCATTTAAGATACCTTTGGTTTAAAATTATTTTCTAAGTGTGGATCATGTAGTGAAATTAAAGAGAACTTAATTTCAATGGATTTTTAAAGAATAAAAGGAATGAATTTTATTTTTAGGAACTTAATTAGAGAAATTAAGTATGGATGAGAAATAAATTGAACACTTGAAAAATACTAACGTAGAGCTCACCCTTTGAGTTTTGAAGCGCGTTAGCAAGTTTCAAGGTGTAAATATTAGTTATAACTAAGAGAGATAATTTTTAAAGGAAAACGTAGAAAAAAACCACTGAATGGGTTTTCTAGACAAAATGTTGTCAATAAAAATTAAAAATAAATAAATAATGGAGAAAGTTTCAAAATATAACTTAGAACGTAAATAAAATATTATACGTAGTTGAAAAATATTAGAAATATCCTACGCGTATTTAAAATAATGATTTTTAAACTACGCAATTGAGAAAACAATTTAAAAATGTTATGCGATTGAGAAAATGATTTAAAAATACTATGTGATTTCAAAAACGTTGAAAAATACTTACGCGATTTAAAAACGTTTGAAAAATGTGATGCGATTGTGAAAATGCGATAAAATATTTATGCGACTAAAAGGAATAGTAGTTTACTGTCGGGCCAAAGTGGTGGACCCGGACATGTTGAGAAATAGTATGGTCAAGTAGAGACATACTATATTTAGAAATATTGATAATGAGGATATTTGCGTAATTGTGGTTCATGTACATGCATTAAGAAATATGTCAATTTGGTGGAAATTGGTGATTGACTGACGAGATGAATTACATCGTAGTGCGAGTGTGATAGGCGTAGTGCAGTTCATTGAGTGAACTTGGAGGCGTTAGTGTGCGGAGGATTCCATATATGGACAGTTAGTAGCTCCTCTGGGCCGTGGTAACGAGCAACACAGTAACGATCTCGACAAGCATTATTCTTAATCAAGATCTTATGAAGACTGTCTGGTACAATGCCTGTTGTGCACGACGTTTTGACTGTGTACTACTTACACAATGATTTGACTGTGTACTATTTACATGACGTTTGGCTGTGTAATAGTTCGTTGGGGCAGCCTGAGGTACGAACAGGTCTTTCGGATCATTCTCTCTAATGTTGTGTTTAGCTCCATGGAGTAGGAATGAGTCTGTGTACATTTGCATATATGGTCTACATCATAAAGTGATTGTTTACATTAATTTGAGATATTATGTATGGTGTGATAATATGGATTATTGTATCAATTGTGATATCTGTATATACTGTCGTTTTCTATACTGCCATGCTGGTAGTGATGTAGATTATCTCACCTCTTTGTATGTATTTTCTGTATTATTATTTATGTTCTGTAAAGAGTTTAAGGAAGAGGAAGAGGAGTAGCCTCTAGACTGTCAGTATCTGGAGAAGCAACATCCGAGCGATCAGTTTGAGGAAGGCGAGCCTCTAGATCATCCTTATCATTTGGATTGATTTAGTGGTTATGGCTTTGCCTAAGTTTTTGGGATTTGTGAGACTTGAGTTTCATAGAAGCTCTGAGGCCTGGCGTCTGCGAGCTGATATAGAGTCAGTGGTTTATGTGGGACGTCTGACTGTGTCCCTCCGTAGGGAGTTTAATGGTGTCCCGATGTTTTCTACTACTTTTTATTTACATCTAGAGATGCCTTTGACTATTAGGCGTTATTGGGGTGGACATTTTCATGTCCCCAGTGAGCTTAGTAGTGTTTCGACAGTACAGACTCCTGTCCATAGGGCTGCGAGACATCCGAGATTTCTGTCATCCGACGATCCATCCGAGGAGGATTAGAATTCCTAGATGTGCACTTGGGCTAGTTTATATTTCGTGTGAAGTCAAACATTTTACTGCTTTATTAAATATTTGTAGTTTGTAAATTATTTGTATCCTTAAGACGAAATTATATGTATATTATGATGTGTATTTAATAGTTGTTTTATTTTATGTTTCATTTATTTTATTTAATGATGTAATGTATAAAAAAAGAAAATTTTCACAACTTATATTATTATATACGTATTAAACGTTTTATAACTTGGGTAATGTTTATTATAATTTATTCGAAAATGTGGCATCCCCAGTAGGGTGTTACATGTCCCACGCCTGATCCAGATCTTCCACTCGACGACACGTGTCTAACAACTCTGAAAACTGGTTGATCCTCAAGGTTATGATCGCCCTTCTTATGCCATGCCTCAGTCCTTCCTTAACTTTTGACACTTCCACTCCTCGTCCGGCTAGAGTTAGAAATACCTCGAAAATTGGGACAAGCTCTTGAACCTCGCGGCATACTTGCTAACAGTCATGTTCCCTTACCTCAAACTGAGAAACTCCATCTCTTTGGCATGTCTTGCACTTGCTGAGAAATACTTCTCCAAGAATTTATCCTTGAATACCTCCCAGGTGATTACTCGGCCTTCAGCTTCTAGTAGTCTCTGTGCCCCGTTCCACCAATCTTCTGTGCCTCTGATCAGCATAAAGGTAGCATAGGTTACCTTCTTGTCATCGACACAGTTCATGCCTCTGAAAATTTTCTCTAGCTCCTTGATCCAAAGACTAGCCTTCTCTGGATCAAATTCCCCCTTAAACTGAGGAGGATTGTTACGACGGAACTCTGATAGATTTTGAGCATCAACTGTTGTGCAGCCCTTTCCTGCTGTTGAGCAGCTCTCTCAGTTTGTTGTGCAATAACATCCGCCATTCGTTGCATGGCTTCAACAGCTGCAGCAATACCTCCACCGCGTACCATTATGCTTTTTCAGAGTTAAACTGAATAAAAACACAAAGAAGAATTAGATGTATCCTTTTGGAAACTAAACACAGAGAATCACACAGTACTAACAAGACAGACCTAACCACAAATACCAAAAAGAAAACTCAAACTGGGGCTCTAATACCAAACTAGTGTAACATCCTTTTTTTGGAGAAGGGATCGTTACACTAAAGAATGAAACGAACAACATAACTATTAATTAGACCCAGTTGATTCAGATATATATATATATATATATATATATATATATATATATATATATATATATATATATATATATATATATATATATATATATATATATATATATATATATATATATATATATATATATATATATATATACCATACATGTTTAGATACATTAACAGATTTACAAAAGAAAAGCATAAGCTTTACATGCCCTAAAAGATTATATATATACAACCCACCAAAAAGATAAAACATCAGGCCCTTAAAGAAATATACAGTCAGCTACCAAAAAGGCTAACAAAAAGAGACAAGCCTGAGTGAGCCTCAGATGGGTCCTCCTCGGGATCTTCCTCATCAGAGCAACCGAATTACGAGTAGGGGCTCGTGCAGAGGATAAGAACGAATCCTATTGTGGAGTATAGTAACGGTCACCCCACATATCGCGTATGGGCAAGTAAAACTCTAAATATAAGTGTGCATTAAAAGTAAAGATAGGCGGGTCATGATGACCCCACGCCAAAGACATAGTCACATCTTCGTGGTAGATGCAGCAATCCATGTAACATCCTGGGACTACCTACAGGATTGATGAGTGTCTCCACAAACTAACACGAGTTTTTTCATCGTGCTTTGCCCTCACTGACACGCATCTTAGGAAACTTTCCAAGAGGTCACCCTTCCCACAATTGCTCCAGGTCAAGTACACTTAACTATGGAGTTCTTATATTCTAGGCTCCCGAAAAGAAGTTGCAACTTGTTGATATGGCTACGCCTAATCAATTCCTTTAAGCCATCTTCAACTATACAGTCCCATGCCTACACAGTCTCTGAATCCCTCTCATTCCGATGCGTATTCAGTTCATTCATGGGGCCCTTCACCTAGAAGCCTGCCAGGAGTCGCTCCTTGTACGTGCTTCTCTAGCACCGGCGTCTACTCCCCGCCCTCGTCGGCCCCGGGACACCACATGCCCACCAACTTCTGCTTGGTTCATCCTCAAGCCACACCGTACTGGGAGAGGTCCCGTCTCTGATACCATCTGTAACATCCCGGGACTACCTACAGGATTGATGAGTGTCTCCACAAAACAACACGAGTCTTTTCAGCGTACTTTGTCCTCACTGACACGCATCCTAGGAAACTTATTAGGAAGTCACCCATCCCACAATTGCTCCAGGTCAAACATGCTTAACTATGGAGTTCTTATGTTCTAGGCTCCCGAAAAGAAGTTGCAACTTGTTGATATGGCTACGCCTAATCAATTCCTTTAAGCCATCCTCAACCATATAGTCCCATACCTGCACAGTCTCTGAATCCTTCTCATTCTGGTGCGTATTCAGTTCATTCATGGGATCCTTCGCCTAGAAGCCTGCCAGGAGCCACTCCTTGTACGTGTTTCTCTTGCACCGGCGTCCACTCCCCTCCCTCATCGGCCCCGGGACACCACAATCCGTACTCACATTGATGTGCTAACAATTTGGACCTCCATGAAATATCAACCTAACATAACCCAAAAAGCCTCGTGGACGGGACGTCATACCCAAACAGATAACTAATCAAAATCAGGCCAAAAGCCATGGAATTCGCGTACTTCCCCTTCTTCACCGACGTCTTCAAAGAAGCACATATATAAACAGAATAACAAAAATACAGAAAAGAGGTGAGACATCCAGCATTCAATACCAAGTATGGCAGTAAAGAAACAGAACGATGCAAGACGCCCATATAGCATTGCAGGAATAATAATCAACATCAAGATTCAAATAGTAAACAACTTAACAAATCCAGGCAGTCATAATATCAATAAAAACAACAGTTCCATCATCATATAAATAAATGCCAAATAATATGTTGACTAACTATACACATGCACATGGTACCAAAAATCCTACTCATAGAGCTAGACACAAACATCGGAGAGAATGATTAGGAAGACATGTCAGTATCTCGTCAGCCTAAAATCAAGTGATTTCAGAAAATCAATAATTTTGCACAACAAGGCTTTATACACGACATTCTTCACAAGATCGCGATATAGGACAATGTCTCGGTCCGGATCGTCGGTGTGTTTGCATCGGTCTATCCCATGGCACAGAGGAGCTACCAACTGTCCATTTGTGAGACACCCGCATCCCGACACCTCCAAGGTCAACAAATGACCTACACTAGTCTATTCGCACCCACACTAAGGTATGATTCAATCTCCTAGGCATAAAGCCTTACAACAGAGTCCACCGGACTTTCATAATGTATGATGACTCAATGCATATTCATGTATATTTAAAACGATATACTTTCCCATAACATGCCACAATTTGGCTAAGTTAAACAATCAACAGATTCTTGGTCTCATTCATGGACCCATAATAACACATTATCAAGTTCTCAAATGAGACAATACACTTTTAAGGTTTATTATGGAATTTCACTTTAATTAATATTTCTTATGAAATCTTTCTCTAGAGGAATTCTCTTGCATTTTTATCAAATCTTTATTACTCAAATTAAATAGGTTCTTTACTCAACTTTTAAATCCAATTCACTTAGAGAAATTATTAATTTAAATTACCCAACATCTCATTTTCACTCATGTTCTTCCTTTGAACAAAACTATTCTAAGTTATAGGATAAAGTCTCATTCTTTATTCTTTCCATTTTATGAACTTCTAATAAATCTCTAATTTTCTAATTAACTAAGTCTCTATTTTAACACTATATTTTTTCCATTAGTCACCTTAAGAGGCCGTGAGCCCTAAGGGAAATAGGGATTTTAAATTTTCATTTCTCCATTAATTATGATTCACTTGATTAGTTATCTTTCCAACTTGCTACAAAATTCATGAACACCCTATTGAAGGGTGTATGGTCGCGAGCCTCAATAAGGAGGGCAAGGAACTCTTGCTTTCAATTCACATTTTCAATCCATTAAGATCAATCCAAGATCATCAATATACACAAATACAATCAATAAATTCATACAAGTCAAAATAGCCACAAAATCAAGAAGAACAACACAACAAAGAGAGCAATCTCACATGGATTCCTCATCACAACATCAAAAACATTTCCTCTCTACCAAGATAGGTTGAAGAGGTTTATCCCCCTCTTACCTACAAAAGATAACATAAGAAAGCAAGCTCCTTTGTTCTTAAATTTTGTTCTCCACCACTTCAAAGCCCTAAAATATTCAAACTCTCAAAAATCATAATCAAAGTTTGAAAAAGGAACCCTTGATCACCTAAGAGATCAAGAATCACAAAAATGAGAAGGAAAAGAAAAAAAGCTATGAACTTTACCTTAAAGTCTCAAACTTTAGAGCTTGAATGGAAGAAAACAAAAATGGTGGATTCAAGAGGTTGTCACAAAAGAGAAAGTGTTCTAGGTGAAGAGAAAAGGTAGGAAATAAGGTTGGTTGAATGAAAAAGCTTGGATGGCCAAAAATGGTGCCTTTGGCCATGGGGTTGGTGAGAAAATGGAGAAGTAAGTTGAGTTCTTTGTAGGTGATTTCAACAAGAAGGAGAGTCTTCAAAGGAAGAAGTGGATTCAAACAAGATGGTTGCTTGAAATCAAGCTTCCATGATGAGAAAATGGCGAGGGTTGCCATGGGGGAGAGGAAGAGAGAAAAGTTTGAGAGAAAAAGATGAAGAAAGAAGAAAGGTGTTAGCTTTTGGTGATTTTGAAAATGATGAGTGAAAAGTGATAAATTGAAAAGCTCATTTTTAGCTCTAAAATGGCCTCATTGTCGTGGAGTGTAGGATGGAGGAGAGAGAAAATAAAGCTTTCCTTGGAAGCTTTATACAAAGCTTCTTAGGGAAGTTTTAGAACACTTTTCCAAAAGTCAAACGATGATGTCACATACATGATGTCATCAAACAAAGCTTCTTAGGGAAGTTTTGGAACACTTTTCCAAAAGTCAAACGATGATGTCATATATATGATGTCATCTTTGATGGTGTCATTAAAGTACTATCTACAAAAAATGACTAACACTCTACTAAAGCTATTATCTAGTGGACAAATGTTACAGTTAATAAAAACAATATTTATTGCCCATTGGATAATTTCATGATACAACAATTTTATTTATTAGATAAAATCTCGAAAAATACAAAACTCATAAAGTGTGCCCACATCGAGTTTAGTAAGATCCCTCGTCGACGTTTTCACAGTTTAAGGTTTACCAGCCTCGAGGAAAATATTTCATTTTCCCAGCTTTGCTCAGTGTGCACGTAAAACGAGAAATATATTAAAATAATTCACGTTTCAGGAAAAATTCACAAAAATTCACAAAAATCACAAATATTATAAAATGACTATTTATTATAAAACAAAGAATTTTTGGGTTGTTATAACTACTTCCTCAAATTAAATCAAACATATAAAATAGGTAAATATATCTGCCTTAAATTATTTTCCTTACTAAAATATTCTTCATATTCTACTTACCATCTCCATGAAATTTTAAATTTTTCTGAGCTGCTTAATTGTCCCAGCTATTTCTTAGCAGTATCCTTAAAAATACCAGATTAACGCAATTGACTCTCCAAAAGTTTCTACAACTCTTATAATAAATTTATAGATAGGAAATAATTTTTTCATATTTATTTCTATCATATCAATTGATTCTGCAGATACCTTAATTATTTTCTTATATTCAATGTTATAGAATTACGCTCAAACTAGTTCAGAAAATTATTTGAATTAATAGATAATTCTTATCAACATTACTAAGCTTCTATAACTCTTATTAGAACTATTAGGTTAGGGAGGATGTTACAGGTTTGACACCACAAAGGAGGTCTCTACTCGTTAACACACTGTTCCAGCCGAGCACAAGTTCAGATAACTCTTGAGGAGGGTGGTCAGCTTGAGGGTCAAATCTTTTCCAAGTTGGACCACAATTACTTTGCAGGTATGGAAAGAGTTCCAAAGATGGTCAGGTCTGCATACAGAATAGCTTATTAGCGATGTCAAAGATGGATTTGCCAAAAGTAAGGATCAGTTGAAGAATTTCCCTATAGACGGCTAGATTGTTGGGCTTCTCAATATCCTAGAAGGTGTTAGGAATAAGTTTGGGGAAGTAATGGTAGATCCACAAAACTAAAAACCATATCAGACTAGCTATAGTTCTTAATGACTCTCCTTTGCGTAGCTGATCTATCATTGTGAACAGACTCCTGTACAATAGAGTTAAAAACAAAGGAGCTAGAGAAAGACTTCTTCCCGATGCAATAACTAATATTATTAAAGAAAATTCAGCAACTACTGCTACCAGACTTAAACAGATAAAATACTTTCAAAACCAGTAAAGAAGGAATGCCTTGTGTTCTTCATCTTTAATAGGTTTCTTACCTTTTCGGTTAGCTGGAATTAAGTTGGAGTAAGAAGATCTTTGCTTGGGAAACTTAATTTTTGAATCTTCTTCAAAGAAATAGTATATGGTGGAAACTGAGTCACCATCGACTGATAATCCTAGGTTAGCCAAACATCTAGTAGGGTAGGGGAGAGAGCGGCGAATAGAAAGATGAATCCATTGATAATCATTGAATAGAAGCTAAGGAAGGAAAATATGAGGTTGATGTCCATGGGGATGTCATGCCGAAACAACATGATCATATCGTAAATTCCCTATTTGCATAATCGACTGCCTTCTCCTTTTCCATGTGTTCCAGCCAAACTTTAAAATCAGAGCGGCACATTGCTAAAGTGAACCAAACACAAGTAATTGGAGGAGCAAACCCTTACTTGGCTGTAAATTAAAGTGCTCTATAATAAGCTTTCACTCAGATGGGTCATGGGTAATAGGACCTAGGGCGAAAATTTGCTGGTCTGAAATATAAGGAGCCAAGCTGGAATGCTTGGGAGTTAAAGGTGTAGGGGATGATTCACTAGATTTCGAAAAGGCTAAGCTTGATAAGGAACCATTATCCTCATCATGGTCATCCTCACCGAGTGAATAACTTTGATTATAGGAATCTGAAGCATCTAACATGGTTGTTGGGTTTTCTAGTTTCTAGGTTTCGAAGGAGAAGAAGGAAGGTTGAGATGAAGGAAAACTATAAACTGACTGATGAAAGGCTATCACCTGATTTTTAAAAAAAAATTGGGGATTCAAAATGGAGTTAATGGATTAGACAGTTGGGTAGGTGGCTATCATCACGTATCAGCTACAACAATCTTTAGAATTTAAGTTTCCAATAAAAAATTAAAGGCATTGAGCATGCACACAGAATCCCATAAAACGTGGGAATTCAAATTGTCAAGTGCATATCTTTAACTCGCTTCACATCGGCTCATCAGTCGAAGGATGCAGGGTGTAACATCCTAATACCAGTATCCTAGTATATTTGGATATATTCAGATAATCAGTATTAGTCATACTATAACACCCTGGTGAGGATGTCATATTTTCGATGCAATAAAATAAAATCTTACCCAAGTTATAAAACGTTTAATACATAATTAATATGAGTTGTAAATTTTTTCCTTTTATACATAATACCATTAAATAAAATAACACGAAACATAAAGTAAAACAAACTATTATCACACACCATAATGTACATATGATTTTGTCTTAAGTATACAAATAATTTATAACTACAACTATTTAATAAAGCAGTAAAAAGTCAGTATAACACTAAAACATAAACATGCCTAAATGCACATCAAAGATTTCTAACCCTCTGAAGGATCCTCCTCAGATGGATCGTTGGATGATAGAAATCTTGGATGTCTCGCAGCTCTACAGATAGGAGTTCGTGCTGTCGACACACTACCGATCTCACTAGGCGCATGAAAAAGCCTTCCCCGGTAGCGCCTAAGAGTCAAAGGCATCTCAAGATGTAAATATAGAGAAATACATACAAAGAGGTGAGACAATCTACATCATTACCAGCATGGCAGTATAGAAAACAACAATACATACAGATATCACAATTAATTTAAAAATCCATATCATCACATCATGCACAATATCTCACATTAACACATCAAACATAATATAAAATAATCATAAATAATCACATTTTAATGCAGACCACAAATGCAAATGTACACCGACTCATTCTTATTCCATAGAGCTAAACCTAGACATCAGAGAGAATGACCCGGAAAAACCCTATCCGTACCTCAAGCTGCCCAACT
Source organism: Ormosia emarginata (assembly GCA_029884605.1). NCBI lineage: Eukaryota > Viridiplantae > Streptophyta > Magnoliopsida > Fabales > Fabaceae > Ormosia > Ormosia emarginata. The sequence goes on from JAQQTP010000074.1 coordinate 11,927,872, forward strand.
AACTATTACACTGTCAAACGTTGTGTCAATAGCCCACAGTCAAAACATCGTGGTAAGTAGTACACAGTCAAAACGTCTTGCACCACAGGCATTGTACTAGACAGTCTCCACAAGATCTGATTAAGAATAGTGTTTGTCGAGATTATTAGTGTGTTGCCCGTTACCACGACCCAGAGGAGCTACAACTGTCCACATGTGGAATCCTCCGCACACTAACGCCTCCAAGTTCAATCAATGAATTGCACTATGCCTATCACACCCATAACACAATGTAATTCATCTCGTCAGTTAATCGTCAATTTTAACCAAATTGACACATCTCTCAATGTATGAACATAACCCAAAATTACACAAATACCCTTATTATCACTATAAGCCATAATTACAAGAATACCCTCAGTATCGATATTCACCAAATATAGTATGTCTCCACTTGACAGTACTATTTCTCAACATGTCCAGATCCACCACTTTGGCCCGATAGTAAAACTCACTATTCCTTTTAGTCGCGTAGGAATGTTATCGCGTTTTCACAATCATGTCGCCTTTTTCAAAATGTTTTCAAATTGCGTAAATATATTTTGACGTTTTTAAATATCGCGTAATGTTTTTAAATTATTTTCTTAATCGTATAAGATTTTTAAATCGTTTTCTCAATCGCGTAAGATTTTTAAATCGTTTTCTCAATCGCGTAGCTTAAAAATCTTTATTTTAAATACGCATAAGCTATTTCTAGTATTTTTCAACTACGTATAATATTTTCTTTACGTTATAATCATATTTTGAAACTTTCTCCATTATTTGTTCATTTTTAGTTAATTTTGACAACATTTTGCCTAGAAAATTCATTAAATGATATTTTCTATGTTTTTCTTTAAAAATTACCTTGCTTTAATTATAACTATCATTTACACTTTGAAACTCACTAACGTGCTTCAATACCCAAAGGTGAGTTTCTATGTTAACATTTTTCAAGTGTTCACTTTATTTCTTATTTATAATTAATTCCTCTAATTTAGGTTTCTAAAACTAAATTTATTTATTTTGTTCTCCAAAAATTCATTGACTTTGAATTCTCTTTAAGTTAATTACTTAATCTACATTAGAAAATAATTTTGGAAATCAAATATACAAAATGTGGCATTTTGGCCGAATTCAACATATTCTTTACAAATGATCTTTAAATCATTTTCTATCTTCTAAATCAATTTCAAATTCATTATTTTACCTAAATTCATTAAGTCAATGCTTTAGGAAATGGTTGTGAACATTTTGGTTCTCTTTTTTTCTTGGTGAAGCAGTGAGCTTCCTTGTGCTCTTTGGAACACTCATGCAAAACCTTACATTTTATTCACATCCTACAATATTTAACATACATCTATAAACACATACCATATATTTTAAAGCTATAAACATGCATGCACACATAATCAAACATAAAATAGAAAAGACAATAAACAACCAAGTGAATGAATCCTTATGGATTCTTCACCACAAATACATCCATATTCTCACCACCACACAAGGTTGATGAGATTTAATCTCCCTCTTACCTTAAGGGAAGACAAACTTCTTCTAACTCCTCCTAGCAATTTCGTGTAACCTCCAAAGAATCCCTAACAAACTCAAACAAATTTCAAAGAGTCATAACTAAGGTAAAAAAACATAAACCATGGATCAATCATGGCTTAGAACCTAAGAAATCAAGTTAGAAAAAAGAAACAAAGATTTTCACCTTGTAAGAAAAATCTTCAAAGTGGTTTTCCAAGCTCAAGATGATTTTTTTTGAAAGAACTCTCAACTAGAGATGTTCTTAGAATGATGTTTGCATTTGAGAAATAAGGTTAAGTGAAATTTTAGAAGAGTGGAGGTATAAGAAATGGGTGGAGACCGTGAGCTTCTAAATGAAGAAAGGAGAGAATATTCTTGGTTATTTTGCTTTGGTGAAGGTTGAAGATGAAATGAACTTAGCAAAATTGCTATCACACCCATCCTAAAGCCCTTGGTTGTGGAGCTCCTTCAAAGAAGGTGGCCATCATTGTTGACCCTTAAGACTCCTAATGGCCTTAGATATGATCAATGGATGACATTCAAGGCTTTTTCTCCAAGCTTGCTTCTCATTAGTGTAGGAAATCAAGTCATCAAGTGACTAAGCACTTCTTGATCCTTCTTGAAAAGCCTTGACTGAATTGCTCCAAGGGAGAGCAAACTAGATTTGTGTTCATTTATGCAATCTAGTTAGATTGAGGTGCATTTAGTTAGTTTGCTTAGTTACTTGTCTAACTATCTAGTTACTTAGGATAACTTGTGAATGCATGTATCTTGAAGCATGTCAATTGGTTTTTGATGATAAAAAAGTCAAAGATGAAGATCAAGAGCAAAAGAGAAAACCAAGATCAAAGGAAGAAATCAAGAGGTTTAGATATAGGCATTAGAACTTCAATGTTAAATGCTCTCAAGATATCTCAAATGGTTTTTCAAATATGATTTTAATCAATATGTTTTTCAAAGATCACTTTCTAAAAAGAGGTTGTCTTTAATCTTGGATCATGCCAAACAAAGTTCAATATTGTTCAAATCCATGTTTTCTAAAGTTAGGAATGACATGAATCCTCTTTCAGGCTTGAAAAATGAGTTTAAAGTTTAGTGTAATCGATTAACAATGTTTAGTAAATGATTACAAGCCAAACAGAAGCCTTGTAATCGATTACATCATCCATGTAATCGATTACCAGAAAGTCAGAGGGCATGTAATCAATTACACATAAGCTGGTAATCGATTACCATGTGCCCAGAAAGCCAAGAACACGTTCAAAGGGCCATGTAATCGATTACATCAATATTATAATCGATTACCATCAAGTCAGAGGGCGTGTAATCGATTACACAAGTCATGTAATCGATTACCACAAGCCCAGAAAGCCAAGAACACGTTCTATCTTCCATGTAATCGATTACCAAAACCCTGTAATCGATTACCAGTGTTCTGACATGCCCAATGGCTATATTAGGTGCATTAAATGCTTGGCTTTAATCACCCCCAATGGCTCCTTAACTGCATATCTCTTTAAATATAGTAGTTGGGGCATCATTGATGGTTGTTCTTGAACCTAAAACATCTTACCAACACATCAAAACGAGAATCAATCTCTGAAATCACTCATTGCTCTGTTTTTGTCTAATCTTTGAGATATCCTTTGTGAGCATTCTTAGAGCTTCAATTTGTATCATTTACTCTAGTGAGAGTTTCTTTATACCAACCTTGATTGCTGTGTAAGAGAGGGTGAGGTATCCCTCCAATTTGTAAAGGGTGAGGCATCCCTTTGTTTGAAGAGACTCAAGCTCAAGGGTAAGGCATCCCAAGGAGTTGAGTGCTCAAGTTTGTAAAGGTAGTCAAGCACCTATTGAAGCTTGAAGATATAGTGGAAAATCTCGAGTGGTTGCTTGAGGACTCGATGTAGGTCACAAGTGGATTGGTGGCCGAACCAGGATAAATTATTGTGTTTGATTCTCTAAACCCTTCTCTTTATATTTGTGCATTACTTATATTCTTACTTGATTACTTCTCTCTTGGTTGGTTATTAAGCAATATCTATTGTTCTTATCAATTCATTCATTTCAAATAGTCAATAGCTTCAACGAAATTCAATAGTCAAGTGTTTTGCGAAAGATTTGGGAACTTCTTTTATAAACTCAATTCACCCCCCTCTTGAGTATTGAAGCCACTTGGTGACAAGTGGTATCAGAGTTAGACTCTTGTATAAAGAGCTTAGCTGCTTCAAGAGTAAAGATGGCTTCAAATGATTTTTCTAATGAAGGTTCTTCTATAAATAGGTCTCCCTTTTTCAATAGGGATGGTTATGCATATTGGAAAGAAAGGATGAAGATTTTTATTGAAGCTATTGATATTGATGTGTGGGATGCCGTTGAAAATGGTCCTTTTATCCCCACACGTCTAGTTGATGATGTTAGAACAAATACACCAAGAAATGAATGGACCGATGATGATAAGAAAAAGGTTCAATACAACTTGAGAGCCAAGAATATTATTACTATCTCTTTAGGGTATGATGAATTCTTTAGGATGTCAAATTATAAGACCACTCAAGAAATGTGAGATACATTGCAAGTAACCCATGAAGGTACAAGTGAGGTAAAAAGATCTAGAATAAATACACTCACCCATGAATATGAATTATTTAGAATGAACCAAGGGGAAAGCATTTAAGAAATGCAAAAATGTTTTATTCATATAGTTAATCATCTTGCTTCATTGGGAAAAACCTTTGCCAATAAAGATCTTATTAATAAAGTTTTGAGATGTTTGAGCAGGAGTTGGCAACCCAAAGTGACGGCCATATCGAAGTCAAGAAATCTTGCCACAATGACCTTAGCCACTCTCTTTGGAAAGCTTCAAGAGCATGAGTTGGAGCTAAATCGACTAAATCATAATGAGGAGTAAGATAAGAAGAAAAAAGGGATTGCTCTCAAAGCCATTTCTTCCTCAATTGAATATGAAGATGAAGATGAAGGAAATGACCTTGACAATAGTGAGATGAATGAAGAAAATTTCAGCCTCCTTGTGAAGAAGTTTGGAAGATTTCTCAAGAAGAAAGGAAATAAAAAAAGACCTCCTTTTCCTCCTAAGAAGTCATTTCACAAGGGAGAAGGAACTTCATCTACTCCAACTTGCTATGAATGTGGAAAATCGGGCACATGAAGATGGAATATCCGGTTTATCAAAAGAAGATGGAGAAATTTGAAAAGAAGCCTTTCAAGGAACAAAAAGGAAGAAGAGCATACATTGCATGAGAGGATAACGATATGGATTCCACTAATGATTCGGAGGATGAGGAAGCCCATCTTTGCCTTATGGCAAATGGAGAAGGAGAAGAAGAAGAAGAAGAAAGTGAAACCGAGGTAACCTATACTAATCTTGAACTTTCTCCTTCATATAGTGAATTGCAAGATGCCTTTCAAGAATTGCATGATGAATCCATGAGACTCACTAAAATGGTTTTAACTTCCAATAAAACAATCTCCTTAATGACTAACAAAATTTCTACTTTAACTAAGGAGATTGAAGAACTCAAAGTTGAAAATGAGATTCTAGGACTTATTGATACCAACTCATCATGCATGATTTATTCTTCACATGAAAATGCACCCACACCCTCATCTTGTTCTTCATGTAAAGAATATGAAATTGAAATTGAGGATTTGAAAAACACACTTGCGAAATTCACCTTTGGAAGAGACAACTTGAATGTATTACTAGGGAAACAAAGATGTGTCTTTCAAAAAGCCGGTTTAGGGTATAATCCCAATAATCTACAAAAGTTTCTAAAAAATTTCTTTGTTTCCTCAAGTACTTCAAGTAGTCCCTTTATTAAATGCTTTCATTGTGGAAAGAAAGGGCATAGTGCATCAACATGTAATGTAAGGAAGAAAATCAACTCAAAGATTGGAACAAAAATGGTTTGGGTCCCTAAAGGCACCATGCCTAACACTAACACACAAGGACCCAAGAAGATTTGGGTACCAAAGGTTAAAATCTGAATATGTGTTGTAGGTGTGCTTGAAGACCAAGAGTTTAAGTTGGTATCTTGATAGTGGATGCTCCAAGCACATGACCAGTGATGGCTCCAAGTTCTCCTTCCTTGTCCCCAAGAAGAGTGGACATGTGACTTATGGTGATAACAACAAAGGAAAGATCCTTGGAGTCGGAAAAGTTGGTAAGATTCCTTCCTCATCCATTGATAATGTTTTACTTATTGAAGGACTCAAACATAACTTACTTAGCATTAGTCAATTGTGTGATAAGGGGAATATAGTAATATTTGATTCAAATTGTTGCATAATTGAGGGTAAGGATGATAAGCAAGTTAAGTTTGTTGGTCATAGGGTCAATAACATATATATGATTAGCCTTGATGACATTTCCTCAAATGATGCTAATTGCTTTATGACTAGAGAAAATGATTCATGGTTATGGCATAGAAGAATTGCTCATATTCACATGGATCACTTAAACAAATTAGTTTCTAAAGAACTAGTAATTGGTCTTCCAAAGCTCAAATTTGAAAAAGATAAACTTTGTGATGCATGTCAAAAGGGAAAACAAGTAAAGGTCTCTTTTAAAGCTAAAAATGTCGTTTCAACTTCTAGACCTCTACAACTTTTGCTCATGGATCTTTTTGGTCCCTCTAGAACTATGAGCTTTGGTGGGAATTACTATGCCTTGGTGATTGTTAATAATCACATATTTTATACATTAATAAACCTTCATTTTTAGTTATTTACACTCTTCATGTACTTAATTGATTAAGCCTAGTTATGTTTTGTAAGATTGAACTCAAATTGGACTTAATTGATTTTTCTAGCATTATTTGGGTCTTATACTGTTTCTGTATTTCTACCATATCTTGAGTTCTAGATGTGTGAAAATTACGTATCTTACCTTGTAGGAAAGATAAGAGAGAGCTCTACAACTTTAATGAAGAGCTCAAAGTCTCATTTAGACATCTAGTGGAGCTAATTGGGCTCAGAAGTCAGAAAATGAGTTTTGTGTCTGGAACCTAAATAGTGTACAGTAATCAGAGCATAACTCGGGTTGTAGGAACTTTCTTGGGCTGAAATTTGGAGAGTTGAAAGTAAGACCCATATCTACAACTTTTATGAAGAACATAAGAGCTCATTCAGACAGCTTGGAGATGATATTGGGTCTAAAAGTCAAAACAGAGGTGCTAAAACTGGGCCTGAACAGTCTACAGTAATTGGGTCATATCTTGGGCTATCGGATGAATTTTTGGATGATTTTGGTGCCATTGGAAAGCTGAAACAAAATGCTACAACTTTCATGAAGACTATGTTGCTTCATTCTGATGGCATCCATAAGATCAGCACTGAATGATTTCGAAGACAAAGAATCTCAATAATTTTCCACTTACCAACTCACCATTTGGCATTTTTCATTCATTCACCTATTCATCCACCTACTCTTAATCAGTCCCTTGTCATTTTGTATCTCTAATCCTCTTTAAAAAGCACCATTGGTTGATCATTTGGTGTTCTTGGTGTTAGGCTTAGTTTTTACAAGTTATGCTTATGCTTGTTTATTGTTTTCCTTTGTTGTAATTTTCTCTTGTTCTAAATTGAAGCTATGTTCATCTTTCTCTTCTTCTCTCTTTCTTTCTTCTTATCTATGAGTAACTAAATCTTCATCTTGCTTGGGTGAAAGAGTGAAGCTCTTGGTAATGAAATAAGGTTAGATTATTCTATTTCTTGTGCTTAAATGATATATTATCAAATGGACATTATATATGTTGTATTTTGTTTCCAATCAGTTTAGAAACCTTCTTTGTATAATGGAGATCTTGATTTATTGTAGACAATAGGATAGGCACAGTGAATGCTTGAACTCATTTACAAATGTTGGTAGATAATTAAAGGAATCATAATATGATTGCATATATAATTAAACTTTGAATGTTATATTTTCTAATTAGAACCTCCATTGTGTGTGGATTTCAATTGAGTTATAAAGAGAAATAATCTTGCCTTTAATTTATTACTAAGAGTGGATCTCCTAACCCAAGCAAGTTATTAAATTCATTTGTGAACATCTTTTATTACTTTTGGTGTTGTGACAAATCCTTTTCTTACCTCAATTAATTTTTCTTCATCAATTCCCTGTGGATTGACCTCGGACTCCCAAGAAATTTATTACTTGAGACAACCTGCACTTGTGTTTGCATCCTTAAATCCCACAATCAAGTTTTTGGCGCCGTTGCCAGGGACTTGATTTGAAGTTTTAATTTATTGAGGTTCTTTTTCTTTAATAAAATCTATTCTCTCTTCTCCTTCATCGGAGCAAAAGATTAGCTTGCTGATCCTTCGATTTCTTTACTAACTCTCTAACTTTCTAACTATCTAACTTACTAACCTGCTAACTTGCTAACATACTAACTTTCTAACTTTTAAATTTATGTCATTTATTTTTTGCTTACTAACTTTTATTTTATGCACTCTAACTTTTTAATTTACGTCTTTTATTTTCTACACTCTAACTTTTTAATTTCTGTTATTTGTTATTACTTTCTAACATAACGAAATAATCTTTCTTCTTCTCTTCTCTTTTGTCGGCTCTGGTAGGGCTCTGTCTCTCTCTGGTTTTCATATTTTAAATTTATTTTCTGTATTTTACTTTCTACACTTTATTTTTTTCAATTTACTTTTCTGCAATTTACTTTTCGCACTTTATTTTTTTGTATTTTACTTTTTGTATTTTATTTTTTGTAATTTAATTTACGTACTTTATTTTTCGTATTTTATTTCTAACTTTTTACTTGTTAATATTTATTAGGTGGTTGGTTTATACCATATCCTTGTTAATATTTAATGGCTGGTGTAAACTACTGACTTGTACATTATTTTTTCTATTTTAAGTTATTTATTTATGCTTAATTGGTATCGTGATTTAAATTCTGGTCGTTTAGTTAAAATTAATCCTGATACTTTATATATTGATTTGTTTGAATCACAATCACACACAATTGACATAATGACTAAAAATGAAAGTGTACATGATGAACATAAAAATTAACCGTTGCGAACCATGCATGAATATTTGCAACCACCTCGAAATTCTAGTCCATCATGTTTTATCTTTCCACTCAATGCCAACAATTTTATATTTAAGTCAGGTATGATTTCTTTACTTCCTAATTTTCATGGTTTAGAATCTGAAAGTCCATATTTACATCTGAAAGAATTTGAGGAAGTATGTATTGCTTTCAATGACCAAAATTGCACCGAAGAGATTGTTAAGCTTAAATTGTTTCCTTTTTCTTTAAAAGATAAAGCAAAATCTTGGCTTAACACTTTGAAACCAAGATCAATTGGCACATAGCAAGAAATGCAAGGTGAGTTCTTGAAGATATTTTTTCCAACACATAAAACCAATGCTATGAAAAGACAAATTCAAAATTTTTCCCAAAATTTAAATGAAGCATATTTTCAATGTTGGGAACAGTTTAAAGATTTGTTAAATTCTTGCCCACATCATGGTTTTGAAAAATGACACACTATAAGCTTCTTTTATGAATGTTTAACACCTGAAACTAAACAATTTGTAGAAATAATGTGCAATGGTGAGTTTCTTGATAAAGAACTTGATGAAGCTTTAGACTATTTAAAACCAGTTGGCTGAATATTCTCAATCTTGGCATGGTACTAACCCTTCTGAAAATTCAATCAAATCTAACCTTGCAAGTGCTAATAAAGAAAAATATCACCTTAGTCAAGAGGATGATCTAAATGCAAGGTTTGCTAGTTTGGCTAAAAAGGTTGAAGCCATGGAATTAAGAAAAGTAAAAGAAATCAAATCTATGCAAAATGAAGAAATTTGTGGTATTTGTGATGACTTAGGACACTCAACACACGAATGTCCTAACATTCCTATTTTTAAAGAAGTTGTACATGAGCAAGTAAATGCAATGAATAATTTTAAAAAGCCATTAACTTCTTTTTTTTCAGACACATACAATCCGGGATAGAGAAATTACTCGAATTTCAGCTGGAGGAATAATAATCAGTCACAATTCATGCAACTACCACCTCCTCAAGCACAACAAGACTCTCAAAATTCTCACCTTATGTCCCACCATATAGGAAAAACTTTGAAGAAACACTGCATTCATTCATAGAAAAGCAAGAGGCCATTAATAAACAAAACAATCAAGCCATGAATGATATAAAAGACACTCTTGCTAAACTTTCTTCTACACTCATCATTCATGAGAAGGGAAAATTTCCTTCTCAACCTCAACCAAATCCCAAGGGTCAGTACAGTCTAAATGAGGGGAGTTCAGAAAACCAACAAATGGACTAAGTCAAGTCAGTGATAACTCTTAGGAGTGGAAAGGTTGTTGAAAAACAAATTCCTGAACCTTGTGAGAAAGAAGATGAACCAATTGCCCAAGAAAATGAAGAAGCTGACCAAAAGGAGACTAAACTCTCGCCTTCACCCTCATTTCCTTAAGCATTGAACAATCCAAAGAATTTAGACCACCACACTAAAATTTTTGAAATTTTGAAACAAGTGAAGATCAATATTCCTCTGTTAGATGCTATCAAATAGATTCCATGTTATGCTAAATATTTGAAGGACTTATGCACTGTTAAAAGGAAACTAAATGTGAAAAGAAAGCATTTTTGGCTGAACAGGTAAGCTCCATTCTTTAGAATAATAATGCATTGAAATATAAAAACCCTGATTGTCCTACAGTTTCATGCATTATTGGAGAATATAAAATTGAAAATGCTTTACTTGATCTTGGTGCTAGTGTCAATTTGCTTCCATATTTAGTTTATTAGCAACTCAACTTGGGTGAGTTAAAACCAACTTCTGTAACTCTTCTACTTGCTGATAGATCAATTAAAATTCCAAGAGGAATAGTGGAAGATGTGTTAGATCAAGTTGATAAATTCATATATCCTGTGGATTTTATTATCTTAGATACTGAACCTATGGTTGATAGTTGCAAGTCAATTCCTGTTATTTTAGGCCGTCCATTTTTAACAACATCAAATGCTTTGATAAATTGCAAAAATGGAGTGGTGAAACTAACATTTGGAAACATGACACTAGAGCTCAATGTTTTTAACATGTGCAAGCAACCACATGAAGTCCTTGATGAAAAGGAGGAAGTTGAAGGAATTGAAGCCATTATAGATGATCATCTTCAAACAAGGAGTTCTTCTGACCCATTAGAAATTTGTTTAGTCAATTCATTTGATTCAGGCATGCAATTAGAAGATGATATCTCTGAAATATGCTCTTTGCTTGATTGTACATAGGCAATGGAGTACAAGGGATGGAAGCCAAGATTTGTAGAGCTAAAACCCATGAATGATAATGTCCATGAAGAAGTACCCACACTAGAACTAAAGCCATCACCTGTTAGGTTGAAGTACACATTTTTGGGAGAAAAGTAAAACTTTCCAGTGGTAATTTCCTCGTCTCTTATTGAAGAACAAGAAGGTATGTTAACAGAAGTACTTAAAAGGCATAAAAGTGCAATTGGATGGACATTAAAGGACATAAAAGGTATTAATCTATTAATTTGTACACATAGAATACATTTAGAGAATAATGCTAAAACTTCTCAATAACCTCAAATAAGATTAAATCCACACATGAAAGAGGTAGTTAGAGCTGAAGTCCTTAAATTGCTTGATGTTGGAATTATCTATCCTATCTCTGATAGTCAATGGGTAAGCCCTACACAAGTTGTGCATAAGAAATCTGGAATAACAGTGGTTGAAAATGATAAGGGTGAATTAATACCTACGCGAGTCTCATCTAGTTGGGGTATGTGTATTGATTTTAGAAAATTAAATGCTGCTACTAGGAAAGATCATTTCCCCTTACCATTTCTTGATCAAATTCTAGAAAAGGTAGCAGGACATCCATACTACTGTTTTCTTGATAGTTTTTCGGGTTATAATCAAATACCAATTGCATTGGAAGATCAAGAAAAGACCACTTTTATATGTCCCTTTGGTACTTTTGCATATAGAAGAATGCCTTTTGGCCTTTGTAGTGCTCCAGTAACATTTCAAAGATGCATGTTAAGTATTTTTAGTGACATAATTGAGCATTATTTAGAGGTTTTCATAGATAATCTGACAGTTTTTGGAAATTCTTTTGAAAATTATCTTGATAATTTGGAAAAAGTTCTTAAAAGATGCGAAGAAAAAGGATTTGTGCTAAACTGGAAAAAATGTCATTACATGGTTACCTCGGGAATAGTGTTAGGTCATGCGATATCTTCTAAAGGAATTGAAGTTGATAAGGCCAAAGTTGAATTAATTGCTCATTTGCCTTCCCCAAAAATAGTCAGAGAAGTTCGTTCTTTTTTAGGACATGCAGGATTTTACAGAAGTTCATTAAGGACTTTAGTGCCATATCTAGACCATTATGTAATCTTCTGTTGAAAGATGCACCATTTGATTGGACTCAAGAATGTCAAAAATCTTTTGAAAAATTAATTGGTCTTCTGACATCTGCTCCTATCATACAATCTCCTGACTGGTCTTTGCCTTTTGAGTTAATGTGAGATGCTAGTGATTTTGCTGTGGGCACTATTTTAGGCCAAAGAAAGGAAGGTAAGCCTCATGTGATTTGCTACGCAAGTAGAACTTTAAATAGTGTACAAATGAATTACACCACTACTACTGTAATTTTTGCACTGGACAAATTACGATCTTACTTAATTGGTTCTTCTATTGTGATTTTCACCGATCATGCTGCTGTTAGATATTTGATGTCTAAGCAGGATGCCAAACCAAGATTGATACGGTGGATCTTATTGCTTCAAGAATTCAACATCACAATAAAAGATAAGAAAGGAGCTGAAAATGTTGTCGTTGATCATTTGTCCAGACTTACAATAGGCTCACCTTTTGATAGCACACCTATCAATGATTCTTTTCCTGATGAATTTTAATTTTCTGTCAATTCAATGCCTTGGTTTGCTAACATAGTCAACTTTCTTGTAACAGGAAAGATGTCGCCTCAATGGATGCACCAAGATAGAAAGAAATTTTTGACAAAGGTGAAAATTTTTTATTGGGATGATCTATACTTGTTCAAATATTATGCTGACCAAATTTTTCGGAGATGTGTGCCCGACAATGAGATAGGTAGTGTCATTAAATTGTATCACTCAGAAGCATGTGGAGGTCACTTTTCTTCAAAGAAAATAGTTACGAAAATCTTGCAGTGTGGATTTTATTGGACTACTTTATTTAAGGACTGCTATACTTTTTGTAAAAGTTTTGAAAATTGTCAAAAGTTGGGCTTAATTTCAAAAAGAAACATGATGCCTCTGAACCCCATCCTTGTCATTGAAATTTTTGATTGTTGGGGAATTGATTTCATGGGTCCATTTCCATCTTCATTTGGATTTATGTATATTTTGGTTGCAGTTGATTATGTCTCAAAATGGATTGAGGTGATTCCATGCCGACACAATGATCATAAAACTATTCTCAAATTTTTAAAAGAAAATATCTTATGTCGATTTGGAATCCCTCGAGCTATCATAAGTGATGGGGGAACACATTTTTGCAATAAACCATTTGAATCTTTAATGAAGAAATATGGTATTACAGACAAAATTGCCACCCCTTATCACCCTCAGACAAGTGGACAAGTTGACTTGGCAAATAGGGAGATTAAACAAATTTTGGAAAAAACGGTTAATCCAAATCGTAAAGATTGGTCTTTAAGACTAAACGATGCACTTTGGACTTACCGTACTGCTTTCAAAACATCTTTGGGCATGTCATCCTATCGGTTAGTCTATGAAAAACCTTGTCACTTACCTGTAAAATTGGAACATAAAGCATGCTGGGCCATTGAAGCTTTCAATCTAAATCTTAATAATGCTTGCAAGATACGCAAATTGCAATTAAATGAACTTGAGGAATTAAGAAATGATGCATATGAGAACTCAAAGATTTATAAAGCCAGAACAAAAACTTTTCATGACAAGATAATTTTGAGAAAATCTTTTGAAATTGGTCAAAAAGTTCTGCTTTATGATTCTCGCCTACACCTATTCCCTAGAAAATTGAGATCCAGGTGGAGTGGTCATTTTGTTGTCAAACATGTGTATCCTTATGGGGCTATAGATATTAAGAATCTTAAAAATGATAATGTGTTTAAAGTCAATGGACAAAGGCTCAAACCATTTCTGGAAAACTAAGTTGATGAGGTAGAATTCTTCTCTCTTTTTGATCCTTGTTATGAATAGAATTCACTCTAATTTTGTTGCCTTGTTTTTGCAGTTCTTTGTGTTGGCGGTTAAGTGGCGGATAATGGTACTCCATGACGCTTAAGTCAGTTTGTTTTTCAGTTTCTCAAAATAACTGAATCCTTCTTCTTCTTTAAAATAGATGTCATTCTTTCAAACCTGAGAAAACATTTTCCTTCTCTCCCTCAAAATACTCTGAAAAAAATCTACAAAGTTAGATATGAAAGATTGAGACTGTTAATGTACAAAGGTATGCCAGAAGATGTACGCTGGATAATTAAAGCAAAGGTCCGACTAGCAGGTGAGTCTTCAATTTCATTTGACACATACATGTCAGGTCTTGGAAGAAGTTCGTATTCTAAAAGGAGAAGAGCAAAAAGGTTATAAGTCTGTCACAAATGTGAATGATGAAATTGTAACAAGCAATGTCGTTCTTTGGGGATGGTTTCTGCAAACAGAGAAGATAAAATTTTCTTCATTAAGGATGGACTGAGTAAAGAGTCATTCGATGATATCTTATTGACTCTTGAGACGCATTCTTATGGATTGGTGCATCGTGAACTTCTTAATTTGTAGAATCTCTTCAAGGATGAAGAAAAATGCTACAGTCTTGGGAATCTGACTCTAAAAGACCCTGTTTGCTAATTTATAAGAAAATTGGATGGGAAGCTTATCCTCGACTCATAGAAGGCGTTTAAGTCGTTACTGGATGTGAAACCAGAGGCAGATGTGAGCTATATCCACAACAACCTGTACATATTATCTTCTTCTTCTTCTTCTTCATGTTTTCTTTAAAAAAAAAAAAGAAGAAGAAAAAAAAGAAAAAAAAAGCAAAAAAAATTAAAAAAAATGTTTGAACAAGGGCAATCCGGAAGGAGTACCATGACTTTAATTAGTTGTGGAGCCCCAGCCTTTGGCTGACCCGTCATTAACTCGGGTGGACCTTTGCACGTTGGTCCTTAAAAAAGTTCGTGTACCATGCTCTGTAGAGAGCCGCACTCCATAACCCAATGTTTACCATCTAGGCACTGTGGAGTTGATGGACAGGCAGAAGCGTCCCACTCTGGTTATTAGTGAGAAGTAACTCGCGGTTGCCAAAGCGTATGAGGCATCTGAGCTTGATCCTCTCTTTTATTAGAAGGGGCTCTCAGCGCCCTGGGATGGGATGTTCTGGATCTTGGACATTACGGGTTTCAGATTTTAGCATCTTTGTTGATGTTACGAGCCCAAGTGTGAGCTCTCTAGGTTCCAGACCCAGGATGGAAACCCACGATAGTTTCTTCTTTCTCCTTTCTTCGAATAAATGGACGTGAATTTCTACTGCACTGGTGACACGCAGTATAAAGATATGTCACTACTGCACTCATGACGCGCAGTATAAAGATACGCTATGAAAACTGTACATAAAGGTATGTCATTATTTACTATTATTTTTCTTTTATCGTTGTATGATTTTGCTGTATTTTGGTTTTGGACAGACGATCCTTTGAGCAGGGTCCTTCAGGGATTTCTAGACTTCTTTACCCTGATGGTTTTCTTGAAGTCAAAAACAAAAAACAAAAAAAAAACAAAAAAAGAACAAAACAAAACAAAAACAAAAAAATTTAAAAAAAAAAGAGATTCTGTGTTTATTATTTTCAAACTTTTCTGACAACAGCCAACCTACCCTTATAGGTGCAATTATTACCCTTTCTATTCTTTTTTCTATTTAAACACTCCATTTTCTCCATTTTTCTCTAACTCAGAATCAGTCAAAGGGAAGGTGAGAATAGAAATGGAAGGTGTTTCTGTTCGTCAACTTAAAAATATTTGTGTATTTTGTGGATCTAAGTATGTGAAAGGTTTAGAGTTTGTAAATGCAGCTACCACTCTTGGTCGATCACTTGCTGCGAGGAATATTCATCTTGTATATGGAGGAGGTTGCCATGGGTTAATGGGGGTTGTATCACTTGCTGCATATATAGGAGGCAGTCAGGTTTTAGGTATCATTCCTGAACCTTTAGCTTAATAGAACATCATTGAAAAGATAATTGGAGAGGAACTTAAGGTATCATCAATGCATGAACGAATGAAGATAATGCTTGAAAACTCGGATGCATTCATTGCCTTACCAGGTGATTTTGGTACCTTGGAAGAAGTTTTTCAAATTGTCTCTTGGGCCCAACTGAACATCCACCATAAACCCATAGGTTTGTTAAATGTAAATAATTTCTTTGATATTTTATTACTTTTTCTTGACCATGCTGTGGAACAGAAATTTATCACACCTTCGGCAAGACAACTTCTTATCTCTGCTTCCACTATTAAGAAGTTGATTGATAAATTAGAAGCTTTTGTTCATAAACCTGACCCAGCAATAGCTCAGATAGATTGGTCAAAAGGAAGTAATGAGGGAAGCAGGATGAAAAGAAAGCCAGATCTGACACTTCGTTTATAACTCTCCTTTACATTTGATTTTATTTATCGTACTTTGTTTTTTTAAAAATTTGTGTCAAATTTCTCCAACAGGTAATATCTTCTATCCTTTACTCATCTATATTTTAACATTAAGGACAATGTTGTGATCCAGTTGGGGGGGAAGGATAGTTGACCAAAAAAAAATCTTTTTTTTGGAAGTATGATATGATTGTCATGGACTTACTAAACTAATGAATGATAGCAGAGTAAGGAGTAATTTTACTTCTGAGACACATCTAAATTGGGAAGTATGTTTAGTGATATGACTATCAGAAACCTATTCATAGTAAAACCAATTAAGGATAGCAGAGTAAGGAGTAAATTTTGCCTTATAGGTAATTTTACTCTTGAGACACATCTTAGTTGGGGTAGTAACTATTTAATGTTTATTTGTAGAAGTAGAAAATGGATTCTTGGATCTTAGCATAAATTGTCTTCTTTCTTAAAAATCACAAGCTTATTTGGTCATTCCTTGTTTTTAGCTCATTACGTGCCTGCAAAAAAAAAAAACATGTTTTTACCCAACCTTAGGAAATAAGATAGCATTGGCATTGTTCTTGAACAAGTGTGGGGGTGTATGTGCAAAAAAATTAAAAAAGAAATAAAAAAATAAAAAAAAATTGACCACCATTGCAATCAAAGGATTATTAGAGTCTAGAATAAAGGTGGATGCTTGGAAACAACAGGAAGAAAAGGAGAATATTTAGGTCTAACAATGAATGCAATTCACCAATTTGGGATTGATCTTCAACAAAATATTAGTTAAATATTAATGATTGTCTTTTATGATGAATGTTCTCAAACATTTTCTCCACTCTAACTATACCATAATGCTTTTTTATTCTTTTTGGTATTTATCTTCTCACATCCATATTATTCCCTCTCCTTTACCATGACCCAATTACAACCTTGAATAAAGTCCTCTTGATTTTTGTATGCATGTGGTTTAAGTAGCGGAGAAGTAGAAGATAAGCAAGCTTATGGTAGTGCAATTGTTCATAGGTTGAATAGAGTGAAATACTTACCTTTTAAACACTTGAGAGATTGAGAGTGAATTCTGTGAGGATCTATCATTCTTGATTCATTCTTTTCAACTGAAGTTTCTTTGCTTGTCGGTTTGAGATGTGAAGAAATGTTACCTCATTAATGCTTTGATCCCTTGAATTTCAGGTTGTTCTTCTTGCTTCATCGAGTCTTTTAGAGTTTTTAGCTTTTGATTCTGTGTTATTTTTCTTTGTTTCCTAGCTTTGGTCTTATGAGTTTTGCCCAGGAGTGTAAAAAGCTAAGTGTGGGAGAATTTGATAATCACATATTTTATACATTAATAAACCCTCATTTTTAGTCATTTACACTCTTCATGTACTTAATTGATTAAGCTTGGTTATGTTTTGTAAGATTAAACTCAAATTGGACTTAATTGATTTTTTCAGCATTATTAGGGTCTTACACTATTTCTGTATTTCCGTCATATCTTGAGTTCTAGATGTGTAAAAATTATATATCTTACCTTGTAGAAAAGATAAGAGAAAGCTCTACAACTTTGATGAAGAGCTCAAAGTCTCATTTAGACATCTAGTGGAGCTAATTAGGCTCGGAAGTCAGAAGACGAGTTTTGTGTCTAGAACCTAAATAGTGTACAGTAATCAAAGCATAACTCGGGTTATAGGAACTTTCTTGGACTGAAATTTGGAGAGTTTAAGACCCATATCTATAACTTTCGTGAAGAACATAAGAGCTCATTCGGACAGCTTGGAGGTGATATTGGGTTTGGAAGTCAAAACAGAGGTGCTGAAACTGGGCCTAAATAGTCTACAGTAATTGGGTCATATCTTGGGCTGTAGGATGAATTTTTAGATGATTTCAGTGCCATTGGAAAGCTGAGACAAAGTGCTACAACTTTTATGAAGATCATGTTGCTCCATTCTGATGGCATCCATGAGATCAACACTGAATGATTTCGGAGACAAAGAATCTCAATAATTTTCCACTCACCAACTCACCATTTGGCATTTTTCATTCATTCACCCATTCATCCACCTACTCTTAATCAACCCCCTTATCATTTTCTATCCCTAATCCTCTATAAAAGGCACTATTGGCTAATCATTTGGTGCTCTTCGTGTTAGGCTTAGTTTTTACAAGTTATGGTTATGCTTGTTTATTGTTTTCCTTTTTTGTAATTTTCTCTTGTTCTAAATTGAAGCTATGTTCATCTTTCTCTTCTTCTCTCTTTCTATCTTCTTATCTATGAGTAACTAAATCTTCATCTTGCTTGGGTGAAAGAGTGAAGCTCTTGGTAATGAAATAAGGTTAGATTATTCTATTTCTTGTGCTTAAATGATATATTATCAAATGGACATTATATGTGTTGTATTTTGTTTCCAATCAATTTAGAAACCTTCTTTGTATAATGGAGATCTTGATTTATTGTAGACAATAGAATAGGCATAGTGAATGCTTGAACTCATTTACAAATGTTGGTAGATAATTAAAGGAATCATAATATGATTGCATATATAATTGAACTTTGAATGTTATATTTTCTGATTTAAACCTCTGTTGTGTGTGGATTTCAATTGAGTTATAAAGAGAAATAATCTTGCCTTTAATTTATTACCAAGAGTGGTTCTCCTAACCCAAGCAAGTTATTAAATTCAATTGTGAACATCTTTTATTACTTTTGATGTTGTGACAAATCCTTTTTTTACCTCAATTAATTTTTCTTCATCAATTCCCTGTGGATCGACCTCAGACTCCTGAGAAATTTATTACTTGAGACAACCTGTACTTGGGTTTGTATCCTTAAATCCTGCAATCAATTGTGGATGATTTTTCTAGGTTTACATGGATATTGTTTCTATCTCACAAAAATGATATTTTTCAATCATTCAAAAAGCTTGCTAAAGTTATGCAAAACGAAAAAGGTTTTTGTATTGCATCCATAAGAAGTGATCATGGTGGTGAATTTGAGAACCATGAATTTGAAACCTTTTGTGATGAACATGGCATTGAGCATAATTTTTCAGCCCCTAGAACACCACAACAAAATGGTGTTGTAGAAAGGAAAAATCGGTCTTTAGAAGAAATGGCAAGAACTATGCTCAATGAGGCCAACTTTCCTAAGTATTTTTGGGCGGATGCAGTTAACACCACTTGTTACGTTATGAATAGGGCTCTAATAAGGCCAATTTTAAAGAAAATCTCCTATGAATTATACAAAGAAAGGAAACCAAATGTCTCACACTTTCATGTTTTTGGATGTAAATGCTTTGTTTTAAATAATGGAAAGGATAACTTGGGGAAGTTTGATACAAAATCTGATGAGGGAATATTTCTTGGTTATTCTATACATAGTAAGGCCTTTAGGGTTAATAACAAATGAACTATGACCATAGAAGAGTCCATACATGTTGTATTTGATGAAACTAACCTAAATGAGCCAAGAAAGGAGCTTGTTGATGATGTTGCAGAAATCCTTGCAAGAACTCACCTAGAAAATCAAGAAAAAGAAGTCAAGAAGCAAGAAGAAAGCCTATATGATTCCCCAAGACAAGAGGTCTCACAAATCATGGATCTTCCCAAGGAATGGAGAACATCAAGATATCATCCTCTTGACAAAGTGATAGGTGATGTATCAAAAGGGGTAATCACTCGTAACTCTCTTAGAGATGCATGTAATCATATGGCTTTTGTTTCTCAAGTTGAACCTAAAAACATAAATGAGGCCATTAATGATGAACATTGGATCTTGGCCATGCAAGATGAACTAAACCAATTTGAGAGGAATCAAGTTTGGGAATTAGTTCCAAGGCCCAATGATCATCCCATAATTGGCACCAAATGGGTTTTTAGGAACAAACTTGATGAAACGGGCTTAATAATAAGAAACAAAGCTAGGCTTGTAGCTAAGGGTTATAATCAAGAAGAAGGTATAGATTATGAAGAAACGTATGCTCCCGTAGCTAGACTAGAAGCCATTAGAATGTTACTTGCATATGCTTGCATCATGGACTTTAAACTTTTTCAAATGGATGTCAAAAGTGCCTTTTTAAATGGTTTTATCCAAGAGGAAGTGTATGTGGATCAACCTCCCGGTTTTGAAAACTTTGAACTACCCAACCATGTTTTTAAACTTAAAAAGGCATTGTATGGCTTGAAACAAGCTCCTAGAGCTTGGTATGAAAGGTTGAGTAAGTTCCTTTTGGAAAATGACTTCTCTAGAGGAAAGGTTGACACCACTCTCTTCATCAAGCATAAAAAGCATACATTCTACTTGTTCAAATATATGTTGATGACATTATATTTGGTGCTACTAATGACTCTCTTTGTAAAGAATTTGTCAATATTATGCAAAGTGAGTTTGAGATGTCCATGACGGGTGAGCTCAACTTCTTCCTTGGCCTTCAAATCAAGCAAACAAGGGATGGGACTTTCATAAGTCAATCCAAATATTGCAAGGAGTTGCTCAAGAAGTTTGGAATGGAAGGAGCAAAGCAAATGGCTACACCAATGGGAACTTCCTGCTAGTTGGATAAGGATGAAGGAGGTAAATCGGTAGAAATCACTAAGTATGGAGGTATAATTGGCTCACTCCTTTATCTTTACCGCAAGTAGACCAGATATCATGTTTAGTGTATGCATGTGTGCTAGATTTCAAGCAAATCCTAAAGAATCACACCTAAGTGCTGTAAAACGAATTATGAAATATTTAATAGGCACTTCACAAATGGGATTGTGGTACCCTAAGGGTGCTTCACGTTGTTTGATTGATTATTCCGATTCTGATTTTGCTGGGTGAAAAATGGATAGAAAGAGTATTAGTGGGACATGCCACTTGCTTGGAAGCTCATTAGTTTCTTGGCATAGCAAGAAGCAAAATAGTGTGGCATTATCAACAACTGAAGTTGAATATGTTACAGTTGGAAGCTATTGTGCTCAAATCATTTGGATGAAGCAACAACTTTTAGACTATGGTCTTGAGCTGGATCATATTCCCATAAGATGTGATAACACTAGTGCAATCAATCTATCTAAGAATCCCGTTTTACACTCAAGAACAAAGCACATTGAAATAAGGCATCATTTCATAAAAGATCATGTTCAAAAGGGTGATTGCATGCTTGAATTTGTGGAAACCACTAAACAACTAGCAGACATTTTCACTAAACCTTTGGCAAAAGAAGCCTTCTATTATATAAGAAATGAACTTGGCATATTAGATCAATCATGCATAGGCTAATTGTTGCATAAATACATTGTTTTGCTATATAAAATGTAAATTGCTGCATAAACATACATTTTTCTGCATAATCATGTCTTTTTGCTGTATAATTTTTGATTTTTTAATCCAATATTGACTTGAGCGCCGGAGATTCCCCCTAAGTTGTTTTGTAGGTGCTTCCTCATGTCAAAGATCTCCAAGAAGCTCAAAAACATCTCAAATCCATCCAAATGGGGTAATTCTTGGTAAAAATAACAATCCTGTATGATTATGTGTTTTGGATCACAATCTGTTTGGATTATATGTCTACATGATGTTTGAAATTGATTTAAGATGCTTTGGAACTAATTTGAAAGGTTTAAAATTGATCCTTAACTGTTTGAAATGCAAAATCTGAGTTTTAGTAGGCTGGTAATCGATTATAGGACCTTTGTAATCGATTACAAAGGTTCTGTCAAGCAAGTAATCGATTACACCACACTGGTAATCGATTACAATGAACCCATAACTCATGTAATCGATTACACAAATAATGTAATCGATTACAAGGTTCCCAGAAGCATGATAATCGATTACACTGATATTGTAATCGATTACAGGGGCAAACAGAAAGCTGGTAATCGATTACATAACCCATGTAATTGATTACAGAGGGGTTTTAAAAGGTTTTCTGCAGCGCAAAAGGTCACTCATTCTGAAACTTCTCATTTCCTCTCCTCTCCTTCCACGAAGCCTTCTCCTCCAAAGGTTCCCATTCTCACTCTATACACAACTAAATCCTTCTATTTCACCTCCCTCTCACTCGAAATCCCTCTCCTAACACAACCCAACCATCAAAACTCATCCCATTCTCCACCCAAACTCTCACCCACTACCTTTGTTCTTCTCCCCTTCATCCCCCACGAGCCATACACCTCCAAACACCACCCACACACCTTCAAACACTCACCCATACACCTCTAATCATCAATGGCTGACCAAACCCAACGTGCCAAACGTGCAAGAATAAGGGCCACTATTGGAGAATCCTCCAGTGCTCCTCCAGGTAACATCTCTGGCTTGGTGTAACATCCCGAAAATTAATAATTTCAGGATAAATAATCATTTTACAATATTTGGGATTTTCTAGAATTTTTCTGGATTTTTCTAAGAACGCAGAATATTTTAATATATTCCTCGTTTTGCACGAACATTGAGCAGAGTCATGAAAATGACTGTAATGCTTTAAAAATTAGAAATTTATATGACGGATAGTCGTTTTATAATATTTACAATTTTTGAGAATTTTCTGGGAATTTTCTGGAAACGTCGAATATTACAGTATATTCCTCGTTTTGCGTGCATGCTGACCAGAACCGGGAAAACGCGATGTTTTCTCTGCGAACCTTGGACTATGGACATGTCGACGGGAGATCTTACTAAACCCGAGGCTTGACACAGTTTACGAGGTTTCATAATTTTCGAGAAATTCTAACAGACAAAATAAATCAATACAGCAAAAAATTCATCTGTCAGATTAATTAAATACTGACTGTCAATCGTAACTATTATCTATTGGATAATAGTGTGTAATAAAAATCCTATCACATTATCCTAATGCAATCTACTTTATGTCTAATCCATCTACTTTAATTCAAATTTAATAGTAAAATAATCAAAGCTTCCTTAAGAAGCTTTGACCTTACCTTTGACCCATGTGTTTTGGCTTCCTTTGGAAGCCAAATTTCCCACCCATCTCTCTCTCTCTTTTACGTTGCAGCTGCCACAAAGGGGAATGAATTTGATTTCATTTATCCAAATATTTCATTTACTACATTATCACCCAAAACACCTTTTTCTTTCTTCATTTTACGTTTTCTCCTTCTTCCTCCTTCTTCCACATTTCTTTTTCTCCTCCCTTGTGCTCCACGGCCAGCCACCATCCAGCCCCTCCATCTTCACAAAAATTAAACAAATTACATTTTCTTACTCTCCCCACCATTCTAAACACCTTTCCCTCTTGGAGCTTCTTGAAAATCTTCCATTTTCACCATTTTCTCCAAGCTCCAACTTTGAGCATTTTGGGTAAGTTTCATGACCACTCTCCTTCTTCTCTTGATTTCGTGATTTGGTTTCTTTGATGGTCATCCATGGTTGATTTTTCAAGCTTTGGTATTTATTCTAACAAGTTACCATTTTTAGGGATTTTGGTGGCCAAATCCGAAAATACAAGAGCATTCTTGGAGCTCTCTTGATTTCTACACTCAAGTAAGAGGAAGACACTCCTCTTCAACCATTTTTAGCATCTAGGAACCTTGATTGCTTGATTGGTGGAAGAACCCTAATGAGGGTTGTTCTTGAATTTAATGATTAATTATGCTATGTGTTGATTTTTATTTATTTATGCTATTGGATTGAATTGTTGTATATAATGCTATGTTAGATTGGATCTTGTGATTGAAAATGGAAGAAAAACGTTAGGGAAGCCTTCTTGGTGGCCACGGTTTTGAGGCTAGCAATTAAGGGAAATTGTGATAAATTGTAACAAGCATTTGATTTGAAGTAATCAATGTATAAATATGGAATGTAATGGAAGAAGAATTTGAAATTGAAACTCAAGTGATGCCACGGTTTTGGGTGGAAAAATGGGGTAATTTATGGTTAATGTGCAATAAGTATAAGACTAGGATTAATTATGTAACAAGATGGGATTTAATAGAAGAACAATTGGAAGTTGAAACTTCTATGGTGGCTACGGTTTTGGAGCCAAGAACCTAGGGTTTTTGGTGAGCTAATTGAACAAGTGAACACTTTAAATAATTAAGGGAGTGGTGTACAAGATTATGGCTTGAAAGGAATTGGAATTGAATTCATTAGGAGGCCACGGCCTCTGGTACATTTTTAGGGAAAATGTAATTTTGGTAAATTGGAAGTATAAGTAATTAGATACTTAGAGAACTAGGTAATGAAATGGACAATTATTAAATTAGAAGGATTATTAGGATTAAGACTTCATAAGCCTTAAAGGACTAAGAATGAATTCATCATAAAACTTAAGGTAATTATAAGTGGGTAAAGAACATGAGAATGTGAGACTTGAGGGCTTAAATAAAATGTAAGTTATTGGAGATCGAATTGCCTTAGTATGTTAAGTTGATTTTTGAACATGAACCTTGAAATGAGGAATAAATTCTAAGTTAGGATTCATAATGAACCTAATGACGTATTAATGGATTTGATATTGATATTATGTGATTATGGGTCCATGTGAGTGACCATTTATATATTGATGCTTATATTGGCCTATTGTGGCATATTATGGAATTGTATGAAATTATGAATCATACATGTGCATGCATAGTGTCTTATGCATTGTGATTGTCCTTGTGGACTGTTGTAAGGCCTAGTTGCCTAGGAGATTGAACACACCTTAGTGCGGGTGCGAATAGACAAGTGTGGGTCGTGTTATGACCTCGGGGGCGTTGGGGTGCGGGTCCCTCACATGGACAGTTTAGAGCTCCTCTGTGCCGTGGGGCAAACCGATGCAAACACATCGACAATCCGGACTTGACACTGTCCTATATCGTGATCTAGTGTAGAATGTCTGTACAATGCCATGATTGTGCACGTGGAAAGTTATTAATAGCACTGGCCTCGGCAGCCGAGTTACAGACATGTCTCCTGATCTTTCTCTCCGACTGATTGAGTCTAGCTCCATGGAGTAGGAATTTGGGAAAGCATGCATATGAGTCATGATATACCCTATCATTGTTAATATTTATTTTTCCATAGCTATGGCTGATTTAATAATTACTGTGATGATTATCTGCCTGGAACTGTTTATTTGCTTACTGTTGGAATTTCTGCTTATTAAATTGAATATGATATTCTGAGTTGCTAATTGGGCGCGTGGCGCCGTTCTGTTTCTAGCTGCTATAATTGGTAATGATGGTAGGATGTCTTACCTCTTTCTTGTATTCTTGTGCTTCTGTTATGTATATATATATGTACGTTTGATAAAAGATCGTGAGGGAGATGAAGAGGAATCTTGGTTGATTTGGATTGGATGTTTGGATAAGATTTCTTCAATTACGTGAGAGCACAGCTGCGTGAAGGCATTGATGCTTGTCTCGTCAATTGGGACTTCGAGCGTCGTATATGTGCATGGGGTTGCGGATTTGTCTGCTGGTGGTACCCATCCATGGGTTACTACTTTTCCCCTTTAGTGTTTTTAGTTCCCGCTGTATTTTATTTGACTCTGTAATTATTATATCCTATGATATCAATGATTTATGTTAATTAACTATAAAATATATATAGAAGGCATAGGATTTTATTTTGGTGGTTGTGTATAAGATGATGTTGCATTTGGATATGGGTTAATACAAATACATTTCATTCGAGGCTCGTATGTTCTACTTACGTATAAACACGAAAAAAAAAAATAAACTTCTCAATTTTGAAACGTATGTTATCATGGCTGTGACACACCTGGATTTAGTGACCGTGATGTAATGACGATTGTGTTGCGGTCGCTATATCAAGGGGTGTTACATTAGGTGGTATCAGAGTAGTTCATCCTGTTGAGCCGGGGTATGGACTTGCTATGTTTAGGCATATTAGAATTTAGTCTGTTGTGCACTTCCTTGTCTCTTGATTGAGATGATGGGAAAGGAATGCATGACTTGCTGTAGGTTGAATGTTGATAGCTACTGTTATGCAGTTACATGATGTTGAGGACTGGCCTACTCAATATGTAATGTTCTGTGTGTACAGGAAACTATGACTTCACCTAGGCGTACTGTGTTAGGGAAATAGGATTTCTTCTGTGAGGAGACCAAAAGGTTTTGGAAAACCGATCTTCTGGAGAAAGAAATAGTTGGTGTAAACTAGATTCGAGAAGCAGTTTGGGAGTTGACGGCTTACAAGGGATTGCGCTGTGGAAGCAGAATGAAGAAGTTCGAGCTGGAGATAGTTAGGATGTATGGAATTGAGCTTGTCTTGCTTGAATTGTGTGAATTGTGTGACTCTCTGTGTTTGGTTTTCATAGGGAGATAACATTGTTTGAAGTAATTTTTTTTGTTTGTTATAATTATGTCCGTCTTCAGAGAGATTCAATGGCTCGCAGTAGACATGCAAGGGCGGTGGCTCGTGACAGACGTATACATGTAAGCGCGGGACAAGACAATAGAAGTATGGTCGCGACTGCAGAAGAAGGGCAAATGGTAGCTGAGATGACAACTTACCAGGATCAGAGGATCACGCAACAACGAGAGTTGGAAGTTGAGGTTCAGAATCTGTTGGAGGAAAGTCGACTTCGGGGCAAACGTGGACTACCTAGATTCCAAAGGAGGAATAATAGAAAAGTTAACCAGTTTAAGCGAAAACCATGCGCACGGGTATCAGGGAAACAACAACAACAACCAATTCTGGACAAAGTACTAGTGGCGGTGTATCTATTCAAATCCCGACATCTTCGCCAAGGTGTATGAAATGCGGAAAGGAACATTTCACGAGGGAGTGTAAGATCAAAGGGATAATTTGTTTTAAATGTGGAAAGCCTGGACACGTCTCTCGCAACTGCGACCAAGCAAAGGCAAATTCTTGACCAATCGTAAAGGTTTGTAGAACCACAAGCGGAAGCCGAACTTATACCTTGGGAGGTCTTTGAGACTTCAAAATTTAGAGATCTAAACCGTGGAAGTTATGCCTCAAATGACGATCCCGTAATCGTCTTTGTATAATTTCAGGGGTAACCCTTCCTTTTACAATTTGTAACTTTATGGATCATTAGGATTCATCGTATCTTTCCTATCTTCAACTTAAATTATTTCCATTTCATTTACTAAGACTTGTCGTTGACACCTAAGTCTATGTAATCTATTCTATTTCTACTAAAGACTGAATCTTTCGTTGATCTATCTTGCTTACCTAAAATCATATCTATTTGAGCCCACGATTCTAGAAATTGATTGGCCGTTTCCCGATTATCACCTGCTAGAGCGTTTCGATCAACACCTTAGTGATTTTCGAAACTAAGGCTTTTGAGTTCGTAACAGCCAACAAAGTTGAGGCTTTGTGAGGGGAAAAGAAATCCAAGGATACATGTTACCTTTTGTAGAGGACCAAAGAAAAGGGAATATGACTGTCACCATTGTAGTCAGTAAGTTTCTTGTGATGAACTACAGTGCTGTCAGTTAAGGAGAAGGATGAAACATCTCAGTGAGATGAGCACCATCGTCAAATGAACGAGATTATGATCAAGGGTGAGTATCCTCAGAGAAAGATGTACGTCCTGGTCATCATTAAGTTCGCAGGGAATTGAGAATGTCCCCGAAATGATTTCGAATGCGCTATGGGCATTATGGGTGCCTCGTGATGCCGTTCGGAATAACAAATCCTCTTGTCGTATTCATGAGTGACATGAATTGTATCTTTTGTCCTTACCCAGAACAGAATTGTCATTGTCATTAATGATGACATTCTGATCTATTCTCGAAAATGTGGAGATACACATTGGACATCTCGGCATAGTTTTCCCGACTTTAAAGGAGAGAGAGTAAATGCCAAAGTATCAGAGTACGGATTCTTAATTGAGAAGGTTCAGTTTTGGATCATGAAATTCCAAATTGTTGTGGATTCCCAAGAGATTGAAGCAGTTCTTCAAAAGGAAAGATCAGAGACCGTAAAAGAGACACATAGCTGGCGGAAGTAGTTAGTCTTATCGAAGAAGACACAAAGATTGAAGGAGTATCAATGGATCCTCCAAGATAGCCGGATATTTTGCTCAGTTTGCAAGAAGAGAATAAAAACTTCTATGGACTAACGCGTGTGAAGAAAGGTTTTAAAGGTCGAGGAGACATTCGAATGCTTGTCAGATTTGGTTCTACCTAATCCCAGGGAACTGTTTGGAAAATTTTATGCTTTACATTAAAATCTAGGACATGTGTTCATGCAAGGTTGGGAAAAAATTGTGACCTACACCTCAAGGTAGTTGAGGACACATTGGGAATTGCCTAACTCACAGTTTGGTGCTAGCAGTAGTTAAAATTTCTCTAAGAATATGGAGACGCTTGCTACGATCAACGCCTTTAGCAATCACAAGGACCTGAAGTATCCATTCGATAAAAAGTGGCTGAACATGAGACAGGAAAGGTGATTAGAGTTTTTGAAGGAGTATAACGTTTAGTTTCAGTGTCGTCCTGTCTGGGTTACTAATAAACCCAATCCAAAACTTCTTTGGGCTATATCAAATTTCGTTTCGGGTTTGGTTCAATAGCTTGTCAGCAGATTCTGTCATCCTTCCTTTCTAAATCTCCATGATGTCTTCCATATGTCACGATCGCGAAAGTATGTCACCGATCCAGCCACGTCATCAAACTAAACCCGGTACAATTCAGAGAGAGTCTGATTGATGAGGAACTTCTCGTGAAGATTGAGAATAGAAGAATAAAGCAACGCAAAGATATAGAGATCGCATTGGTAAGGGTGATCTAAATTGACGTAACTAGAGACACAATCTGATGAGGGTAAGAAAATAAGATGAAGAAACACGTCAATGTTTGATCTAAAGGATGAAAATTTCGAGGACGAAATTTCTATTTGAAGGGGAGTGTTGTAACATCCCGAAAATTAATAATTTCAGGATAAATAATCATTTTACAATATTTAGGATTTTCTAGAATTTTTCTGGATTTTTCTGAGAATGCAGAATATTTTAATATATTCCTCGTTTTGCGCAAACATTGAGCAGAGTCATGAAAATGACTGTAATGCTTTAAAAATTGGAAATTTATATGACGGATAGTCGTTTTATAATATTTGCAATTTTTGAGAATTTCTCGGGAATTTTTCTCGGAAACGTCGAATATTACAGTATATTCCTCGTTTTGCGGGCACACTGACCGGAACCGGGAAAACGCGATGTTTTCTCTGTGAACCTTGGACTATGGACATGTCGACTGGGGATCTTACTAAACCCGAGGCTTGACACAGTTTACGAGGTTTCATAATTTTTTAGAAATTCTAACAGACAAAATAAATCAATACAGCGAAAAATTCATCTGTCAGATTAATTAAATACCGACTTAATCATTGTAACTATTATCTATTGGATAATAGTGTGTAATAAAAATCCTATCACATTATCCTAATGCAATCTACTTTATGTCTAATCCATCCACTTTAATTCAAATTTAATAGTAAAATAATCAAAGCTTCCTTAAGAAGCTTTGACCTTACCTTTGACCCATGTGTTTTGGCTTCCTTTGGAAGCCAAATTTCCCACCCATCTCTCTCTCTCTTTTACGTTGCAGCTGCCACCAAAGGGGAATGAATTTGATTTCATTTATCCAAATATTTCATTTACTACATTATCACCCAAAACACCTTTTTCTTTCTTCATTTTACGTTTTCTCCTTCTTCCTCCTTCTTCCACATTTCTTTTTCTCCTCCCTTGTGCTCCACGGCCAGCCACCATCCAGCCCCTCCATCTTCACAAAAAATTAAACAAATTACATTTTCTTACTCTCCCCACCATTCTAAACACCTTTCCCTCTTGGAGCTTCTTGAAAATCTTCCATTTTCACCATTTTCTCCAAGCTCCAACTTTGAGCATTTTGGGTAAGTTTCATGACCACTCTCCTTCTTCTCTTGATTTCGTGATTTGGTTTCTTTGATGGTCATCCATGGTTGATTTTTCAAGCTTTGGTATTTATTCTAACAAGTTACCATTTTTAGGGATTTTGGTGGCCAAATCCGAAAATACAAGAGCATTCTTGGAGCTCTCTTGATTTCTACACTCAAGTAAGAGGAAGACACTCCTCTTCAACCATTTTTAGCATCTAGGAACCTTGATTGCTTGATTGGTGGAAGAACCCTAATGAGGGTTGTTCTTGAATTTAATGATTAATTATGCTATGTGTTGATTTTTATTTATTTATGCTATTGGATTGAATTGTTGTATATAATGCTATGTTAGATTGGATCTTGTGATTGAAAATGGAAGAAAAACGTTAGGGAAGCCTTCTTGGTGGCCACGGTTTTGAGGCTAGCAATTAAGGGAAATTGTGATAAATTGTAACAAGCATTTGATTTGAAGTAATCAATGTATAAATATGGAATGTAATGGAAGAAGAATTTGAAATTGAAACTCAAGTGATGCCACGGTTTTGGGTGGAAAAATGGGGTAATTTATGGTTAATGTGCAATAAGTATAAGACTAGGATTAATTATGTAACAAGATGGGATTTAATAGAAGAACAATTGGAAGTTGAAACTTCTATGGTGGCTACGGTTTTGGAGCCAAGAACCTAGGGTTTTTGGTGAGCTAATTGAACAAGTGAACACTTTAAATAATTAAGGGAGTGGTGTACAAGATTATGGCTTGAAAGGAATTGGAATTGAATTCATTAGGAGGCCACGGCCTCGGTACATTTTTTAGGGAAAATGTAATTTTGGTAAATTGGAAGTATAAGTAATTAGATACTTAGAGAACTAGGTAATGAAATGGACAATTATTAAATTAGAAGGATTATTAGGATTAAGACTTCATAAGCCTTAAAGGACTAAGAATGAATTCATCATAAAACTTAAGGTAATTATAAGTGGGTAAAGAACATGAGAATGTGAGACTTGAGGGCTTAAATAAAATGTAAGTTATTGGAGATCGAATTGCCTTAGTATGTTAAGTTGATTTTTGAACATGAACCTTGAAATGAGGAATAAATTCTAAGTTAGGATTCATAATGAACCTAATGACGTATTAATTGATTTGATATTGATATTATGTGATTATGGGTCCATGTGAGTGACCATTTATATATTGATGCTTATATTGGCCTATTGTGGCATATTATGGAATTGTATGAAATTATGAATCATACATGTGCATGCATAGTGTCTTATGCATTGTGATTGTCCTTGTGGACTGTTGTAAGGCCTAGTTGCCTAGGAGATTGAACACACCTTAGTGCGGGTGCGAATAGACAAGTGTGGGTCGTGTTATGACCTCGGGGGCGTCGGGGCGTCGGGGTGCGGGTCCCTCACATGGACAGTTTAGAGCTCCTCTGTGCCGTGGGGCAAACCGATGCAAACACACCGACGATCCGGACTTGACACTGTCCTATATCGTGATCTAGTGTAGAATGTCTGTACAAAGCCATGATTGTGCACGTGGAAAGTTATTGATAGCACTGGCCTCGGCAGCCGAGTTACAGACATGTCTCCTGATCTTTCTCTCCGACTGATTGAGTCTAGCTCCATGGAGTAGGAATTTGGGAAAGCATGCATATGAGTCATGATATACCCTGTCATTGTTAATATTTATTTTTCCATAGCTATGGCTGATTTAATAATTACTGTGATGATTATCCGCACTGGGAACCTTTATTTGCTTACTTGTTGGAATTTTCGCTTATTAAATTGAATATGATATTCTCGAGTTGCTAATTGGGCGCGTGGCGCCGCTTCATTTCTATTTGCTATAATTGGTAATGATGGTAGGATGTCTTACCTCTTTCTTGTATTCTTGTGCTTCTGTTATGTATATATATGTGTACGTTTGATAAAAGATCGTGAGGGAGATGAAGAGGAATCTTGGTTGATTTGGATTGGATGTTTGGATAAGATTTCTTCAATTACGTGAGAGCACAGCTGCGTGAAGGCATTGATGCCTGTCTCGTCAACTGGGACTTCGAGCGTCGTATATGTGCATGGGGTTGCGGATTTGTCTGCTGGTGGTACCCATCCATGGGTTACTACTTTTCCCCTTTAGTGTTTTTAGTTCCCGCTGTATTTTATTTGACTCTGTAATTATTATATCCTATGATATCAATGATTTATGTTAATTAACTATAAAATATATATAGAAGGCATAGGATTTTATTTTGGTGGTTGTGTATAAGATGATGTTGCATTTGGATATGGGTTAATACAAATACATTTCATTCGAGGCTCGTATGTTCTACTTACGTATAAACACGAAAAAAAAAATAAACTTCTCAATTTTGAAACGTATGTTATCATGGCTGTGACACACCTGGATTTAGTGACCGTGATGTAATGACGATTGTGTTGCGGTCGCTATATCAAGGGGTGTTACACTTGGACCTCACGAGGCACTTCTCTACCACCAAGAAGGCTGAGCTCTTCAGAAAGAACTTCCAACTGAGGAAGTTAATCTCGCCAAGGTATCTCACATAATCCTTCTGCACAAGTGAACCCCTGGAGAGTTTTCAGTTGATTGAAAGGATGGGATTGCTTAGGTTCTTCAGCATTCAGAAGGCCATTTACCTTAACTTGGTTCGTGTGTTTTATGCCAACTTGAAGTATGAAGACGATTGCCTGATATCTGAAGTAAGGAAGACTCAGATTAAAATCTCAAGGGAAGAATGGTGTAGGCTGACCAAGCTAACCTATGCTGGGACAAGCTTCTATGGAAATGAAAATGCTTGGGGAGCTGAGTTTGAATACAAGAGCGCTCTGACGTCTCTGATTCGCTCTGGCTACGTGCTTCCTAGAAATAACAAAAGAGTAATGGTGACTGGGCTGACAATGGAGAACATGGTACTCCATTATCTAGTGGTTCGAGGCTTGATTCCCAAAGGCGGGAATTATTCTCAAGTATTGAGAGACGATGTGGTTATCCTATGGGTCATGACCTCCAGAAAGCCAATAAATTGGGCCAATTACATCATTCAGCACATGCTAGATGTGAAAAAGAAGAAGAACTTTGTTCTTCCATATGCCATGTTGGTGACTACCATCCTGGAACATTGTTGCATTTCCTTGACTGGGGAGTCCAAGGATACCAGCTCTAAGGGCCCACAATCTATTGGATTGCACACTCTGAAGAAGCTTCAGCTGAGCAAGGTCGACAAGAGATGGTACTATCTAGCTCATGGCAGCTACGGGCATATCCCTCATGGTTCGGAGAGTGATAATGAGGATGAGGACCAGCAGCCTGTACCAGCTCCACCAGCTTCAGCTACATTGGATCTCCTACTTCAGGAAATGCGAAGTTTGGCAACCACCATGGAAACCCGGATGGACCGGATTGAGCAAAAGGTGGATCACCTTGAGCTGAGGATGGACTACTTTGATCAGGAGCTTGCTGTTATTCGTTCGCTTCTGGAGGGCCCCAGACACACTGCACCGAGAGATGTTGCTGCACCTACCACCTCCTCTGCCCATCCTACTGCTCCTCTATCATTTGTTGATCCCTCTGCCACTCCCGCTGGAGTTCCTGCTGATGATGAGGAGCTCCTTGGTTCTGAGGATGATCTTGACACTAGAGACGATGATGTGGACCTTGGAGACATTGTTGCGGACGTGGAGAGTGACAATGAGGCCACTGATAGTGATCATGGACCTTTGCCATAATAGTTTCTTTGTTTTTCTGATATTTGGCTGTATATGACATTGAAACAATATTTCTATAAAATCAGTTAGTTCTTTTGATGTTTAATATATGATTATTGATCCTCTTGATATGATTACTGATTCTAATATGCATTTGGATACTTTTCTGACTGGTTATAGACTGCTCATACTCTGATTACCTGGATCGCATTGTTTTTCTGTTGTTTGAAATTTTGGGAAATCATGAAAATTAGTGGAAATGCTGCCGAAATTTCGACTAAATGCTAATGTATTTTTGATAATGCCAACGGGGGTGAGATTAGTGACTTGCATAAGTATGGGGGAGTTTGATTTAAGCTTTCACATGAATATATCACTAACCTTATATTGTGCATACATTACGGGGCAGAGCTGCGCTTAAATCTCTGATGTACATATATATATATGCAATTGTTTCTCTTCCTTTCAATGTTCAGTTTGTCATCATTAAAAAGGGGGAGAATGTGAATGCATGTGTCTTGAAGCATGTCAATTAGTTTTTTATGATAACAAAGTCAAAGATGAAGATCAAGAGCAAAAGAGAAAATCAAGATCAAAGGAAGAAATCAAGAGGTTTAGATATAGGCATTAGAACTTCAATGTTAAATGCTCTCAAGATATCTCAAATGATTTTTCAAATATGATTTTAATCAATATGTTTTTCAAAGATCACTTTCTAAAAAGAGGTTGTCTTTAATCTTGGGTCATGCCAAACAAAATTCAATATTGTTCAAATCCATGTTTTCTAAAGTTAGGAATGACATGAATCCTCTTTCAGGCTTGAAAAATGAGTTTAAAGTATAGTGTAATCAATTACCAATGTTTAGTAATCGATTACAAGCTAAACAGAAGCCTTGTAATCGATAACATTATCCATGTAATCGATTACCAGAAAGTCAGAGGGCGTGTAATCGATTACACATAAGCTGGTAATCGATTACCATGTGCCCAGAAAGCCAAGAACATGTTCAAAGGGCCATGTAATCGATTACATCAATATTGTAATCAATTACCATCAAGTCAGAGGGTGTGTAATCGATTACACAAGTCATGTAATCGATTACCACAAGTCCAGAAAGCCAAGAACATGTTCTATCTTCCATGTAATCGATTACCAAAATTTTGTAATCGATTATCAGTGTTCTGACATGCCCAACGGCTATATTAGTTGCATTAAATACTTGGCTTTAATCACCCCCAATGGCTCCTTAACTGCATATCTCTTTAAATACAATAGTTGGGGCATCATTGATGGTTGTTCTTGAACCTAAAACATCTTAGCAATACATCAAAATGAGAATCAATCTCTGAAATCACTCATTCCTTGGTTTTTGTCTAATCTTTGAGATATCCTTTGTAAGCATTCTTAGAGCATATCTCTTTGTATCATTTACTCTAGTGAGAGTTTCTTTATACCAACCTTGATTGCTGTGTAAGAGATGGTGAGGTATCCCTCCAATTTGTAAAGGGTGAGGCATCCCTTTGTTTGAAGAGACTCAAGCTCAAGGGTGAGGTATCCCAAGGAGTTGAGTGCTCAAGTTTGCAAAGGTAGTCAAGCACCTATTGAAGCTTGAAGATATAGTAGAAAATCTTGAGTGGTTGCTTGAGGACTGGACGTAGGTCACAAGTGGATTGGTGGCCGAACTAGGATAAATTATTGTGTTTGATTCTCTAAACCCTTATCTTTATATTTGTGCATTACTTATATTCTTACTTGATTACTTCTCTCTTGGTTGGTTATTAAGAAATATCTACTGTTCTTATCAATTCATTCATTTCAAATAGTCAATAGCTTCAACGAAATTCAATAGTCAAGTGTTTTGTGAAAGAATTGCGAACTTCTTTTATAAACTCAATTCACCCCCCTTCTTGAGTATTGAAGCCACTTAGTGACATAACTAGCCTTTGTCTTGATATTATTAGAACCTTCTCTAACTAGAACTCTAAGGTGTAGCTAACTAGGTTTACTTCATTTAGTTACTACATAAGCTTCCTATATTAACTTAGTTAAGCTAACTTGGTTAAGCTTTCTAGTCATAAATCAACAAGTCCAACCACTTTTGTGGACTAACTTCCTATTAGTTTAAAACTTCAAGCCACTATTGTTGACTAGGTCTCATTGGCTTAGGATTAAATCTAGTCAGAAACATTGACTGGTTTTCTAAACGTTGGTCCTACAGACTTTTCCGAGTCCATGGTCTATTTTGGAGCAGAATTCTACTATTTTTAAGACAATAGGTACTATACAATAAAATAATAATATAAAATATTTTTATTGCACAGTTAAATCCTAAAAATTAAAAGATCAATACACGTATCACTCAGAATTGGGTTTAGTAAGATCCCCCAGCTCCGAATAATTAAATTAAGATTTTTCCGGCCAGAAAATTATTATTTTCTTGACTCGGAGTAAATCACACACAACAGTCAAATACAATCACGAAACAGTCAAATTCATTTTATAACTTACAGAAAACATAAAACAGTACATTTAGGACAATATCATACTTTAACTAAAAGTTAGGGTGTTACACATACTACTTCTATCTTAAACATCAATCTAACCCATAACATTTATACAAATCATTATGGAGAGCCATAAAGAAAATGTCATACATATATACATCAATAGCCTTAAAGGGCAAAGTGTTATACATACAACTTATACAAACTCAAAGCAAAAATAAATAAATACATAAGTTTTGTCTCTAAAAACAAATAAACTACACTACACTAGTTCTTTTTCTTCTTCTCCTCCTTTCTCTTTAATGGGTCTTGACTAGGATTTACATGAAAACACAACGGGGTGAGAATTCACAAATTCTCAGTAAAAGCATTCCAAAACCAACATTTGTAATATTCATAATGAATAAACAAACCAATCATACATAACATTATATTACTTGAACTTACTAATAATAGATTATGGTTTCATTAAGACATTGAATCTCTACTCAACATCACTAGAACATCCACATATTCCTCTTATGTAAAGGTTCACTAAGCAATTACATAATCCATAAGCATAAGTTCATCTTTTATATGACAAGAACAACTACCTATACAATTGTCAAAGAATTTGGAAATGAATATGCATGCATTATGCTCACGCTTATGCAATGTTCGAGAATAATGTTTGTGAAATGCAAATGTAATTGTGTATATGCAGATTTGTGTGTGTATCACTTGCATATTCCACGTTCTCTTAAAAATTGTAGATAAGAAGACTGACTCTTCAAACTACCTGGTAATAAGTGGACTGATTCCTACTCACACTAGTGAGAATATGTAATCAATTACAGAGGCATAGTATGCTTCTAACTTGTTGAAAATGGGTTTTTGAAGGATTGTAATGGATTACGAATGAGTGGTAATCGATTACAAGCTCTTTGTTAAGCTTGTAATGGATTACGAACTCTCGTAATGGATTACCAATTGCTCATAATGGATTACAAAGCTCTTGTAATGGATTACAACCATTCTAAAACCAAATTTTGAGCACAAACAAGCTTTATAAAGATTACCAACAACTAAAACTTGGATTTCTCAAGGATTCAAACAAGATTTTCATAACCTAAGTTTAAAACATGATTTTGTGCAAAACAACCCAGATTTTTGAAAACCAACAACCACTAACTTAAGGATTTCATAATGGACTTTTCAAAACCAATATAAGCCTATTGAGATATCAAAGAGCACTTCTCACAAATAAGATCCCAAGTCCAATAAATATATTACCTTGAAGCTTCCCTTGGACTTGGTCTTTGGCATTGCTTTGTTATCATCAAAACCTTCATGAAATAAGCATTCACAATGTAGGACTTAAAAATTATATTTTTGAATGGCTAGAACAACTTAAGAAAGTTCATTGAAGACTTGTG
This sequence comes from Ormosia emarginata, assembly GCA_029884605.1. NCBI lineage: Eukaryota > Viridiplantae > Streptophyta > Magnoliopsida > Fabales > Fabaceae > Ormosia > Ormosia emarginata. The sequence continues at coordinate 11,965,632 of JAQQTP010000074.1, forward strand.
AAAGTTCCTTGCCAACATAAGAAAGTTCCTAGGCAACCTAAGAAAGTCCTTGAAGAACTTAGGAATGTTGATCCAAGTTCAAGTCCCAAAGTTCACATTAAAGTTGATTAAAGAATGAAGAACTACCCTAAAACATATTTGAATATCAAAATACATTTAAAGAACATCTTATCCACTTATTATGACAAGCAAATTCATCCAGTGGAGTTGATTAAGAAGCTAAGAAGATAGAAGCCTATCAAAAGCTTAGAAGATTGGCCGAGAAAGTTCAAGATGAATGTTCTCACTTTTTGAAATGTTGTACCTTGACCATTCAGGTTGATTTTGTTTAGAAAAGGATGGTTGGGGCAAACATTTAGCATTCAAACTTGTTTCATGTAAGAAAAATTCTTGTATACACTTGGATCACACAAATTGTGTGCACTAGGCCAATTAACATTGAATGATTATATAAATATTTGTGCCACACAAAAGTTTTATATTTTAAAGTGATGATAATTAAATTTTTATGGTTTAAGTATTAAGAAACTAAAAAAATGAAGAGTAAAACCTCCTTTTAATCCTTAAAAGATACAGTAACTACCAATTAGTCTCCCAAGGATTGATTTAATCAATTTAGTTCTTCAAAACTCAAATTTCCAATGATTTAGTCTCTTAATCCATTTTAGTCTAGCACCATTAACAGAAAGCTGACTCAGCATCATAATATTCAAATATTGAATACTAGTAGTCATATTTTTAATGCAAACTTCAAATATTTGATATTACAACCGTTCTATCAAAAAATTAATCACCATGTGATATTCAAATATTACACTACGAAATACACAAGTCAAGTCAATGTCCAAATATAGAGTTATAATATTTGAATGTTTGAAGTTTTCATTAAATTACTCAAATACCAGCTTCAATATTCGATTACCATGGAGGCATGCCAGCATTTTGTTAACGATGTTAGACTGGAGTGGATGGAGGGACTAAATTATTGAGGATTTGAACTTTGAGAGACTAAATTGATAAAATTAATCCTTGACTTCAAACATTCAAAATATTACAACTCTATATTTGAACATTGACTTGACTTATGCATTTCGGAGTACAACATTTGAATTTCACATGGTGGTTAATTTTCAAATATGAAAGTCTTAATATCCGAATATTTGAAATTTGCATTAAAATATTTGAATACTAGTCTTCAATATTCGAATATTATGATGCCATCTCAAGTTTATGTTAATGGTGTTAGATTGAAATGGATGAAGGGACTAAATCATTAAAAAATTTAATTTTGAGAGTAGGGGTGTGCAAAAACTGTTTTGAACTGAACTGAACCTTACATTAGACCAAACCACACTTTAAAAAAACCAACTCTTTGAAACAAATCTAGTAACTAAGTTGTTTTAGTCTTTATTTTGTTATACTCAAGTTTTTTAAATGAACTTCATTACCTTAATCTTTCATTGATATAAGTTATTAAAGTATTATTCATTGTTAATATACTTAAAGCAAAGTTTATAAAACGTTTAAAATTGAGTTGAAGTGTTTCTCGCAAGCTGTTTAACAATAAGTGTAAACTAAGAAAGTTTCTTATCTGAACCAACATTTCTAATATCTAAACTTTCTCACTTACTCCACTGGTTTTAGTTTGAACCTTCTCACCTAGATTTTGTTTAAGTATATAACTCTCTCATCACCAAGTGTATAATGTAATGTCTCAATACTAATACTAGTAGCATATTCGGATTTACGCATTAGTAATTAGGATTAGGCACATCACTACTAACTAATAACAATCTTTGTAAAAACATTTATGAAGTATATATATAAAATATGAGTATGCAGAAGGAAATATAATATACATATGACTGAAAATGTTCATTTCTACAAAATTGTACATCATAGTATATAATATACAAAATATGCCTTTAAGGCATAATTTCATACAAGTCATATACAAAATCCTTATACAAAAGTAGGAGTAAACTAATCCACATCCTTATTCTTCAACGCAGTTGGCTACATAATCATTCCCTGGCATTATCATACAAATACAATATAAAGGGGTGAAAATTTTAAAATTCTCAGTAATTCTATCATACTATCTGTCATCATAATAATTCCATCTACTTTGCAAAAAATCATTTCAATAGATAAAATTATAAGCTAGAAAAATGGCAAAAGCCAAAACAAATCCTTTTTCTTCCTGAGGCAAAATTTTAATTATTATGATTATTATCAATTCATAAACTTTAGTTATCAAAAGATCATAAGTTATAATCACAATAACTTTCAAATACGAATTGCAATTCAATATTACATTCTCAATTCAACTTTATGAATTATATGATAACATTCTCATAATGCTTAATTTATATATAATTATCATTTCAGTGCTCACTTAATTATCATCTTAATATGCTCATTTTCACAAAATTCATATTCATGTACCATAATAGGTAGTGGCCACCTCAGTAGTGGCCACCTCATATAACCAAGGTTCTTTATGCTAATGGTAGGGAGTGAATTAGGGTCTCACACTACCACCATGTAGGATAATAGTCTATTTTTAAGTTGGTACACTTCAACTTATTTATAATAATCTCTCTTTTTGTCACACAGAACTATTCCGAGTAACCCTTATATACATAAGGGAAATTATAACATATGAGAAAATTTATGAGGAATTCATAAGAATATAGGATCCCCTTCTTCATGGAGATTCATCTCCATAATTCAAATAGAATTTTGAATATCCTTCCCCCAAACAGGATCTTCTCCAAAATTCATTAATGTCAGGTGAATTGATAATTCAATTCAAAGGATACCCATGTGGGTGGAAATAGCAATACATGACCATTTTCCTTCCCCATTTAAGGATAAATGTCCAATATCTTTTAATCTGTGAGCACTTATTCAAATTCAGGTATTAGCTCAACCTTATGGTTTAAGGGAGCAATTCTCAATTCATTATTCAAATACAACTCAACTTTGTATTCTAAAGGAACAATACAAATTCTAGTACACCTTTAGTCATAGCAAGTGTACAATATCATCATATACCATATACATATAATGGTCATTCCACAAATAACCAAATGCATTATATCATTCATTCTCATTCATTCCAAATGCATCTTAATATCAATTCTAAAGTTTATTGGATGCACAATCATATCACAAGAAAATATGCGTGATTTTGGATCGTAATTCAAGCTTACATTTGATCTCCAAGGAGAAAGAACTCTTTTTTCTCAAAACAGGAGGTTGGTAATCGATTCTCATTCATGGTAATTACCATCCATGGTAATCAATTACCACATGCTATTTGTAACACCCCAAACTTCCTAAATAGTTGACAGTAATTTTGACAGTTAACAGAATTCTACTGTTTAGTGATTTCTGTGTACTGTAAAATTATTTTGAGTTTTCCGTCAGCGTATTTGATCGTTTTGAGTGATTTACTCTGTGTCAAGAAAATAATAATTTTCAGGCCAGAGAAAAATCTTTATGTATTTATTTCTCTTGACTGTTAATTATTTTTAACAATCTGATTTGATTTTCATACATTTTCTAATATTTATGATTTTTGTGAATGATTATAATTTTTTATGGTTATCTGATTATTTTTGGGTTGTTTGTGGGTCCCAGTGGTCCTACATGGGCCCGGGATGAGTCCCAAAACATGAAAATTTTTCTACGTATAAAAAAATTTGTACTGTTTAGACGGAGACGGAGGATCTTACTAAACCTGAATCCGGAAACAGTTTTTAGAAATTTTCTTGTACTGTGTTTTGTACTGTATTTAATTATCGGGCAATAAAAATATAGTAAATATATTCTTTCATGGGTTTTAGCAGATAAAAATAAATATTATACTGCTTAAGTCAACAATAGTGGCTATGACAACTTTTGACGGACCAATAAGAAGCAAGTCTAATATTAAAGACTTTGATATCAACCGTCGATTTAGTCAACGGTGTAGGATTAGTCTAATAAAATGGCTATGACCATTTACAACCATTGGATGAAGAATTAAATCAAGGGTGGAGATTTGATCTTATAAAGTGGCTAGGACCATTCATGACCGTTGGATTTGGATTTAATCAACGGTGGAGATGGATCATTTATAACCATTGGATTTGGATTTAATCAATGGTGGAGATTTAGTCTTCTAAAATGACTATGACTAATTATGACCCTTGGATTAAAAGTAAGAAGGAGTAATCTTGACCCTTTATTTTTGGAGATGGATCTAATGGCTAGAATTTCAAGGAGAAAGATCTAATGGTCTAGATTAAGTCTTCTAATCAAAAGTCTACCTAAATCCTAACCATTGAACTAATCAATGGCCTAAAATGCTCTAAATGGTGGCTTGAAAAAGATGACAACATTATGGAATGCATGCATGGAGGGGGGACAGTTTTGTGCTTCATTTTGGAGCTAAAGAAAAGCTTTATGACCATTATTACTTGTCTTGGTCAATATGCATTATAATTAATCACTTTGCACTCTTAAGAAAATGCATGAAGGGGGGGATGGTTTTGGAGAGTGCTTAAGAGCATAGAATGGTTTCAAGACCATTATTACTCCATTTTGATCATTATTGATCAAATTCAAAAAGCTAAGTTATCAAAGCTTTCTCTCCATTTCTCTTCTCCTCTAGTTTCGGCCAAGCACTCTAAGATTACCCTCCATCACTCAAAAATTTTATCCAACCTAGTTTCTTGAATCCTTACCTTATTCTAAGAACATCTCTAGTTATGAGTTTTCATCAAATCATTCATTTTGAGCTTCAAATCCAAGCTTCAAGTTTCTATCAAAAAGGGTAAAGTTCATATTTCTTCACCCAATCTTTTAGTTTTGATTTTCTAAGCCATGCTTGAATCATGGTTTATCTATTCTTTCACTTGTTATTGATTTTAAGATTTGTTTATCATTTTTAGGGATTTTCCAAGGTGCTCCATGAAATTGATAGGAAGGGAAACCAACTATTTTCACTTCATTCTTTACCTTAACCAAGTCTAAGAAGCCTTTCCCTCACAAAAAACAAAAATTTCATCTTTGTTCTTCAAGAAGAACCATTCGGCCAAGATACCTAAAATCACCATCCAATCTCTTTTAATTTTATCCAACCATAGATCTTGAATCTACATGATTTTCTAAGCAACTTTCATGTTGGAGACTTTCTCTAAATCATTCATCTTCAACCTTGTTATTCAAGCTAAAGATTGAAGCTTTATTGGTGAAGTTTATTAATCTTCACTTTTCTTTTGATTTTCAAGGTTCTAAGCCATGGTTTATCTTATTCAAGCTTGATTTACTAATAAATATATGTTTTGTTTTGTATTTGAGAAGCCCTTGGTGGTGAAGGACTTGGAAAGAGAAGCAAAACAAGGAGCTTTTAAGGATCTTCAAGAGGTAAGAGGGAGATTCATCTCACCAACCAAGTATGGTGGTGAGAGATGGTTTTGTATTTGATGGATGGTGAATCCATATAAGGATTCATATCCATGGTCATGTAATAATTTGTGGGTATTTATGTTGTTTATGTGCTTTGATTATTTGCCTATGCTTGATATGCTTTGCATGATTTTATGGCTTATATGGTATGCTTATAATATGCATGATGAGAATATGTTGAAATTATGTATATATATGCCATGATGTGATGGTGGAAAGGAAATCAATTTTTGGCTCCAATGGCCAAGGAGGAGTGGTCACGGTTTTGACACTCATGATTTGAGTTTATGTTGAAATTTTTCAAGAACAAGGGAAATAATTTTTTATCCCTAGAACATGGTGAATTTTGGCCAAGACACCTAATATTTTCATAAATGATGAAATGAGATGTTTAGAAAAATAAGAAAAATAAACAAAGGGTTTATTTTTTGAAGAGTACATGAACACGATTTTAGAAGGATTTTTATTGATTTTTTTTGTGTAAAAAGTTTCTAAATGTTTTACTAATCATGACTTTTAGATGAAAGGAGCAATGTTGATTTTAAGGATTTGCAAAGAAAGTGAAAAATGAAAAACGAACAAATGATTTGATTTCAAAGACCAAGTGCTTACGGTTTTTGTAAAGGATTTTTAATGGTTTTGTTTGTGTAAAACCATATTGACTTAGAAGGAAAAATGTTTTGATGATTTCAATAGTCATGTCCACGTTTTTGAAGGCTTGTGATGCCTTGATTTTATGAAACAAAGTAGTTTTCCAAGTAGAAATGTAATTTGAATTAGTACAAGGAATTCGGAAAGGGAATCAGAGTATTTTATCGCTTGAGAAATGAATTTCAGTATGGAAATGAAAAAGAGAGGTTCAAATACACCTCAATTTATTTTGAAGAGATTTGATTTTAGAGTTGATTTGAGAAAAATGGAGAATATAATATTGATTTGATATTTTCTAACGTGTAACTCATTCTTTGGGTTTTGGAGAGTGTTAGTAAAATTTTAAGATTTTGAAACATTGATTTATATCAATGAAAAAGTGATTTTATGAAAATGGTGGAAAATCGCTACGCGATTTGAGTAATGTGTAAATGATTTTACGCAATTTGATAAAATGTTAAAAAATCAATACGTAATTTGAAAACGTAACAGAAGTGTTGCGGAATTATGAAAACATAACAGAAATGTTGCGTAATTGTGAAAACATGATGAAAGTGTTTTGTGACTATGAAAATGTGATAATATGATTTCGCAATGAAAAATACAATAAAGATACTGTTGGGCCAATGTGTGGATCTTGATTATGAGATTATGAAATTGAATTGAGAATGGGCCAATGTGTGGACCTTGAATATGAAATTGTGAATTTTGCCTATGATTGGCATTGGTGCATTGAACATGCATTGGAAATGGTGAATTTTGCCTGTGAGTGGCATTAGTGCATTTTATATGCATGAACTAGTGTATGAACACTATATGAGAAAACGATGAATTTTTGCCTATGATTGGCATTGATGCATTAAACATGCATTGGAAAGGTCCGAGGGACTGTATGAGGCTATTTGCTTAGGAGAGATGTACACCTCTTAAGTAGGTGCGATATGCGTAGTGTAAGTCATTTGTTGACCTTGGGGGCATCGAGGTGCGGGTTGCTTACACGGGTGGTTAGTCGTGCTTCTTCCTGTAGGTTAGACCGATGTAACACACCGATGATCCTGACAGAGACACTATTCTTAATCATGATCTCGTAAAGACTGTCATGTATATGCTAGATGTGCAACAATCAAAATGAGGATTAAAGCACTTGGTCTGAGGCATTTTGGTACAGACAGATCTTTTGGATCGACTTCTCCGAACTGAGTATTAGCTCCATGGAGTAGGACATTGAGTCTATGTGCGCATGCATGAATCTGAGCATTTATATCCGTATAATATATTAATTGAGGAATATTGGCTATGATAATTGTTTTGAATACTTGGATGATGATGATGATAATTAAATTGATAAATGATTTGATGATGATAATTAATTAATGTTGATAGCATGATATATCTATATGATATGTTGTTGCGTTATCTCTGTGCTGCCATGTTGGTATTGGTGTAGGTGATCTCACCTCTTTGTTATATTGTTTTGTTGTGTTTGTATTATTAAAATTAAATAGTAGATGGAACGAGTTGTCTTAGACATACGGAAGATAAATACTCTAAGATTATAGACAACATCAGAGAATGACCATTCAAGATTTGATAGCGTGTAGTGTTGACATAGAACAGATGTCTGATGCATCCAGATGGATACAAGAAGGAATAAGTATGTTAAGTTTTCTCATTAGTGTTGTACCGTGCTATTAAGCAGGACCCGTCATAGGGTTTGCTACTGTTAAAAAGAAGAGAGAGTTTTCTGTTAGTTTATATTTCTCTTTAAATTATTAAATATTAATTGGTGTCGATAATGTATATTAAATATATTTTCAGTAATACTTATGGATATAAGTAAGTTTATGTTTCCGTCTTTGATGAAAAGAAATTTTAAAACCTATCTTTTATAACTCAGACCTTTTATGAAATCATTTTCAAATTGGGAGTTGGTAGTCAAAAATGAGATGCCCTAAGGAGGGTGTTACACTACTTCCTCAAACCAGAGGCTTGGTAATCAATTACCAACCTACACTAATCGATTACTAACTGGACAGAAGCTTAGTAATCGATTACACACATGTGGTAATTGATTACTACTTACAATTTTTGTTTTCCAGAATCTTGGTAATCGATTACCTCCTTGTGATAATCGATTATCATGTTTCCAGCAACATTTTTCACAACTTGGTAATCGATTACACCATCGTGGAAATTTATTAGCAGTTGGAATTTAGCATAAAATAGAGATTTCAAACCAAACCACCCAAAACAAACCATATATAATTCAATCACAATGCAATTACTTCATATATATGCATTCCAACCAATCTCAAAATGATATATCAAAATTGGGTAAGCATCAAAACCCATTCCATTAATCATAAATTTATAGAATTTCAAAGTCAAATCCAATCTCATAAACATAACATATATTTTCTATTCAACATACCATTTACCATTTCTAAACCAAATCCTTTAGCATAAAATTCTTAGTGAAAAGAAAATGAAATAGTGAAAAAAAAGAAACATTACACCCCTACCTCACTCTACTTGGATGATTTTTCCTTCTTCTTTCTTTCTTTCTTTCCTTTTTCTCCTTGTTGCTTGCTTCCTTCTTCTTTTGCTTTTCCTTCTTTCTTTTCTCTTCTTTCAACTGCTGAGTAATGTAAGTGGAGAGTGAAAATGAGAAAGAAAGTCAAAGAAAATGATAAGAACGTAGAGAGGGAAGGTGGTGGAGAGAAAGAAATAAGGGATAAGAATGAAAATTCATCTAGAAATGTTATATCTCTTAGGGATATTTAATCTTCCATTAATAAATTTTCTAACCTTTACACTATGTTTGGATGACAGGTAATGGGAGGAACGGAAAGGAAATGGGGGAATGGAAATAAGTTTTTGTGTTTGGAAGTTTTAAAATGCATAGGAATGGAACGGAACACATGAGGAATCATTTCCCCCCTCTTCCCCTTAAATGTCTAATTTTTGTTCCCCCCAAAATTGAGGTGGAATGGGAGGAACACATGTTCCATTCCATTCTGTTGATGAATCTTCAAAACAAAGAGGGGGGGAATTATGTTCCATTCCATTCCTTTCCTTTCTGATCCATCTCCACATATTCTGTTCCGTTCCGTTAATGAAAAAACATCCAAACATAGGGTTATAGGTGTTATAGAAAATTTTAGGACTTCATTTGATTTCCATGTTCATCATTCAATGAATATCCTTATACACTATTATTAACCATTAAGCTTTATTATTCCTCCTTAAGTTAAGTTAAGTTAAACCTAAGGAGTTAAGCTAATAAGTTTACAGTTATCTACCTTAACCTGTATTCATTTTCAAAATAATCTTCATCCTTTATTTGACATCTCTACAAACTTTCTTAATTTGCTGATTCACTATTCTATTTAATTTGGCCTTTAAATACTCATCTAGTATCATTAAAATTGTCAAACTAATTCATTCAATTCTTCAAAATTTACTATAGCTCACTCCAACCATTTGTGACCTAAAAATAAATTTTTAATATTTATTTCTATCATCTCAGTTGTCTATGTTAAAATATGAACTTATATAAGCTATGTTTTATTACCAAGTGGCCTCAATACTCAAGAGGGAGAGCATTGAGTATATAAAATCTTTTTACAAATCCTTTGCAAAACACTTGAATGTTAATTTTGGTTGCAGCTAATGATTAATTGAAGTAAATAGATAGACAAGATTAATCACTTTACTCACAAATAAATAAGTCAAGATGAAGAGTATTCAATCAAGCATGTAAAATTAAAGCACAAATATAAAGAGATAAGGTTGAGAGAATCAAACACAAGGATTTATCCTGGTTTAGCCACCCTTTGTGACCTATGTCCAGTCCTCAAGTGAACCACTCAAGATTTTTCACTAAACTTCAAGCTTGAACGGGTGCTTGAAAATCTTTACAGATTGGAGAACTCAATAACACCTTGGGAAATCTCACCTTTGTGCTTTGAGCCTTAAAACGGGGATACCTCACCTTTTACAACCTTTGAGAGATACCTCATCCTCTTTACGCCTTTGAAGGATACATCACAATCTTTTCAACAAGGGATACCTCACCTTTTTTCACTAGAGGGATACCTCACCCTCTTTACAGAATGAACAAAGTGTTTGAATGATAGAAACTGTCTCAAAGAGTAGATAATACAAATTGAAGCTCTATGGGTATCAAGGATTCACACTTTGAAGCTCAAAACAGAGTTTTTAGAGAAATGAGAGTAAAACACGAATTTGATGATCAAGAAACTTATTCAGATTGATTGCCAACTTTTCTTTGATGCTCAAACACTTGCATTTATAGCCCAAAACATTCAAGAGTCGTTGGTGGTTATTGGGGGCATTAAATGCTCCAATATAGCCGTTAGAAAGTGTGTTCTTCTATCTTAAATAACCTGTTATTACTATTCCATAATCTATTATGGGAAATCCATAACCTGTTATGGCCCTTTTAAAAACAAAGCCTTCGTCACTGACTTTTAGAATAATCTGTTATGGGAAATCCATAATCTGTTATGAGCTTTAGAAAAACATGTTAAAAAGCTCCTGACTTGATTAATAACCGGTTATGGATATTCCATAATCGGTTATGTCATGTTAGTTTTGAAAACTAATTTTAAAATAGTCATAACTTTTTCGTTTCTTATCTGTTTAAAATAAATGACCACTCATTGGAAAGATCATTAAGTCTACTTTCATATAAACAAATTTTAGATCAAGACTCAAAATATTTTGAAGGATATCATCAAAAGAGTAACCAAAGGACAATTTTGCAAAACATAAACTTAACTATTTTTCATAGATTTGAACAACTACCATAACTAGCTTTTCAAAACTTGTTTGTTGAACATTTTAGCAAGTGAAAACCATTTGTAAAGATATGAGAACATATTTAAGTTTAGTGTGATTCCTAAATACCTTTACACAAGATCTAAGTCCTATAAGCTAATCTTGAAGATCCTTGAGACTTGATCATTGCATTTTCATTTCTTGTCCTTGTTTGTTATCATCAAAACCATTGTTTTATTGCTTTAGCCAATGCCAATTACATTTTCCCCCTTTTTGATGATGACAAACAACCATTGAGAAAAGGTTAGTTCTAATAAATTGGAATTCACAAAAGGTGTTAGAGACTTACTCCCCCTCTATTTTTCAAGAGTTGATTAGATCAAAGATGCACAGCTCCCCCTTAATTTTTGAATTTCAAGATCATTGAAGATATACCTTTTGCTATTTTACCTTACTTTTCTCAATGACATATATAAATCTTCTACCCCTTTTGTCATGATAAAAAAGATATGCAATATATATTTGGACTAAGAGAGAGGTTGCATAACGCAACAATAAATTTAACCAAAACCATTGCTAGATAACAAATATTTAATAATAAGATTGAGCAACAGTATAACCAAAACATGAAAGACATTGTAACAAAATCATTGCCAAACAACAAATACTGAATAAGAATACAGCAACAAGATATCCATTTCAGAACTGACATTTGATTTTCATTCAAGTCATCAAAACAATTTATCAATATTCAACAAGGCAAACACAATGAAGCTCAAAAACATATTTTCATTCATTAATCAAAAAACAGTCAATTATATTTACTAATTTCTTAGAATTCTGCCATAAATCAAGAGAATCATTGATATTAAACATTCACCTTGATGAAATATGTTATAGGGATCAAAACATGTATAGAACTAACATCATCCACCCTATATGCAATGACAAAAATTAGTAAGTTAATATCCAATTAGGCATTTTGTCAATACCAAGCATACTTCTCATGTAAGGAAAACATCTAATCATTTAAGATCATTTTATCAATAAGTATCATACAATCCATAACATATAAAATACTACAATCTATATCATCATGTCCAAAAGCATTATATCCATTTCAACAAGACATATGCACTATTAAAGCAAGTCATAAACATCATGTCCAGGAAAATAGTCTACTATGGTTAAATGAGCTTTAAAATATTATAAGCACTAAGTACCTAATAACTTAAAGCATAATAATATAGTTAAAACAGAAATGGATTAGCAAAAGATATGAACCATGCCTAAGCCCTATCATCCTCCAGTGGTTGAAAGGGAGAAGATGAAAGTGGAGGAAGAAGGTGTGTGAATGGCACTTTGCAGCTGTTGTTTGTTGTTTAAAAGAGCTTCATAACTGATTATATAATCTTGCTAATCAATTATTTGAGAAGACAGAGGATACACACGTTGTTGGGCCAAAGGATAATCAGTTACACAATTTCAATAACTGGTTATTATCAAGTTCTAAAATTTCATGAACTACTGAAAACTTTCAATAACCGATTACACTAATGTAATAATCGGTTATACGTATGTGTAAAACAGAATTGGAGCCTCAATGACCGATTATGTGATGACCTTAACTAGTTATTTTGTTCTCAAAACTTCACGAGTTGTAGTCCATGAGGATAACCGGTTATGTGTTTCTCATAACCGATTATTTTCATATTACAGGGACCAACAACAAGCTTCATAACTGGTTAGTGCGTGTAGATAACAGATTATATCTTCACCAGAAACAAATTCTTCAAGAATTCAGCCCTTGAAACACAAACTCATGCCATATTGAAGATCATTTCAGCTTGGCCTCATTTTCTATTTGTAACATCCCGGGACTGCTTGCAGGATTGACAAGTGTCTCCACAAACCAATACGAGTCTTTTCAGCGTGCTTTGTCCTCACTCACATGCATCTTGGGAAACTTCCTAAGAGGTCACCCATCCCACAATTGCTCCAGGTCAAGCACGCTTAACCATAGAGTTCTTATGTTTTAGACTCCCGAAAAGAAGTTGCAACTTGTTGATATGGCTACGCCTAATCAATTCCTTTAAGTCATCTTCAACTATGCAGTCTTATACCTGCACAGTCTCTAAATCTCTCTCATTCTGGTGTGAATTCAGTTCATTCATGTGTCCCTTCGCCTAGAAGCCTGCCAGGAGCCGCTCTTTGTCCGTGCTTTATCTCTTTGCACTGGCAATCTCTCCCCACCCTCGTCGGCCCTAGGTGTCACATGCCCACCAGCTTCTGTATGGTTTGTTCTTGAACCACACCGTACTGGGAGAGGTCCCGGCTCTGATACCATTTGTAACGTCCCAGGATTGCTTACAGGATTGACGAGTGTCACCACAAATCAACACGGGTCTTTTCAACGTGCTTTGTCCTCACTCACACGCATCCTGGGAAACTTTCCAGGAGGTCACCCATCCCACAATTGCTCCAGGTCAAGCACGCTTAACCATGGAGTTATTATGTTATAGGCTTCCGAAAAGAAGTTACAACTTGTTGATATGACTACGCTTAATCAATTCCTTTACGTCATCCTCAACTATATAGTCACATACCTGCATAGTCTCTAAATCCCTCTCATTCCAGTGTAAATTTAGTTCATTCATGTGTCCCTTCGCCTAGAAGCCTACCGGGAGCCGCTCCTTGTCCGTGCTTCATCTCTTTGCACCGGCGATTACTCCCCACCCTCGTCGGCCCTGGGTGTCACGCCATTCATTCTTAAACCTCAAGATCCAATCCAATAACAAATCAAACTTCTTCAAAACCACCAGAAACCATTTTTCCACAACAGGAGCTTGAGATTTGGGATTGGAGGACTTAAGCATGGATCACGTACCTGCAAGACAAATTTGGGAGAAAACTCTAATGCTCAAGTCAGTATTGGATTCAAGCGATAAAAGTCCAAGACAAATTTATGCAGCAAATTATAACATTATGCATCAAAATGAATTTTTGTTACCAAGATTTAAATGCATGATTGATCCAATATGCCAAAATAAAATACATCTACTACAAATATTCATTCAAAAACATGATTAATCAAAGAACTAAGAACAAAGATATTTTCATTAAACATGCCATTTTAAACAAGAAGCATACTTATATAGCATGTTCAATACATGTAGAGATATTTTTAAGATATTAAACAGGAAAAGCATAAAAACAAATCTCCACTTATTCAAAGATTGCAAGTCCAAGCTTCATGGAGACAAGGAAGACAACTTGAAGTATTTTATGGTCTTGTGCTTGGAGCAGCCATTCTCAAGATTCCAAAGTCAGCTTTTGGCCTTCAAGCACACCTACAACACACTTCAATTTTTGACTTTTGGTACCCAAATTTTCTTGGGTCCATGTGTGTTAGTAGTTGGTATAGTGCTTTTGGGGACCCAACCTGTAACATCCTAAAAATTCTGTATCTCTTAACCAGTAATTTTGACAGTCAACAGAATTTTACTGTTTAGTAATTTCTGGATACTGTAAAATTATTTTGATTATTCCATCAGCGTATTTGATCGTTTTGAGTAATTTACTCCGTGTCAGAAACATAAAAATTTTTGGGCCGGGGAAAACTTTACGTAATTTAATTTTTACCGTTAGGTTTTAATTATTTTACGTAATCTGATTTGATATTTGTGTGTTTTCTAATTTTTGTGATTTTATGGGTGATTATGAAATTTTTATGATTCTCTGATCGTTTTTGGACTGTTTGTGGGTCCTAGTGGTTCTACGTAGGCCCAGGATGAGTCCTAAAACGTGAAAATTTTTCTACGCATAGAAAAATTTGTACTGTTTAGACAGAGACAGGGGATCTTACTAAACCTAAATCCAGAGATAGTTTTAGAAAATTTCTTGTACTGTGTTTTGTACTGTATTTAATTTATCAGACGATAAAAATATAATAAATATAATCTTTCGTGGGGTTTTCACAGATAAAAATAGAAATTATATTGTTAAGTCCACAATTAGTGGTTATGATAATTTTTTATGGACCAATAGGAAACAAGTCTAATATTGGAGACTTTGATATCAACCGTCGATTTAATCAACGGTGTAGAATTGGTCATATAAAGTGGCTATGACCATTTGTAACCATTGGATATGGATTTAATCAATGGTAGAAATTTGGTCTCAAAAAGTGACAAAGACTATTTATGACCATTGGATGAAGAATTAATCAAGGGTGGAGAATTGGTCTTGTAAAGTAACAAGCACTATTTATGACCATTGGATGTAAATTTAATCAATGGTGGAGATTTAGTCTTAAAAAGTAGCAAAGACTAATTATGACCCTTGGATTAAAAGTAAGAAGGAGTAATCTTGACCCTTCATTTTGGAGACACATCTAATGGTTAGAATTTAAAGGAGAAAAGATCCAATGGCCTAAATTAAGTCTTCTATCTAAAGTTACACCTAAAGTCTATCTTAATCCTAACCATTGAATTAATCAATGGCTTAGAATGCTTCAAATAATTGCTTGGACTTTCAAGATTGAATCTTAACCATTAATTTAATCTATGGTTGAAATTTGGTCTTATATAATTGCTTAGACTTCAATTGTGACCCTTGGATGGCAACATGGAAGAAGAAATCTTGACCATCCATTTAGTAGCTTCATCTAAAGGCTAAGATTAAAGGAGGAAGAAGATCCAATGGTCCAAGTTTGTTACTATCACTTAGAAACTCTCCAATTATTTGGTGTCTTTGACTAACACTCAAATAATTTACTTATTTCTCTCTTCACTCTACGGCAATGCAAAGAAAAAGGGGGGGCAAAAAGCATTTCATGCATTTGCTATCATAATTCATCTTTGTCTCCTCCAAAAAGCCAAAGTTCTTAGCAAAACTTTCTCTCCTTCTTCTTCATGGTGGGTTTCGGCCATGGCACCCAAATATGTCCTCCATCACTCATTAATTTCATACAACCTAGTTTCTTGAATCCTTACCTTATTCTAAACAACTTTCATGTTGGAGATTTTCTCTAAATCATTCATCTTCATGGACTTTCTTCAAGATCCATGTTATGGAGTATTTATGGTGAAGTGTAAGGAAACTTCATTTCTTCTCTCTTTTTCATGATCTAAACCATGTTTGATCCATGGTTCCTCTTAATCAAGCTTAGTATACTAATTTTTATGTATTTTGTTTTGTATTTGAGAAGCCATTGGTGGTGAAGGACTTGAAAAAAGAAGCAAAACAAAGAGCTTTTGAGGATCTTCAAGAGGTAAGAGGGAGATCCATCTCACCAACCAAGTATGGTGGAGAGAGATAGTTTTATATTTGGTGGATGGTGAATCTATGTGAGGATTCATATCCATGGTCTTGTAATTTATTTGTGGGTGTTTATGTGCTTTAATTATTTGTCTATGCTTGGTATGCTTTACATGATTTTATGGCTTTGATAGTATGCTTAAAATATGTATGATAAGTATATGGCATGCTTGTAGTATTTATGATGAAATATGTATGTGTCTGCCATGATGTGTTGATGGAAAGGAAATTAATTTTTTGTTCCAATGGTCAAGGAAGGGCTACGGTTTTGATGCTCTTGATTAGGGTTCGTGTTGAAAATTTTCAAGAACAAGGGAACTAATTTTTGGGTCCCTAGAACATGGTGAATTTCGGCCAAGACACCTCAAGATAAGTGTTCACAAATTAATATTTTTATGAATGATGAAATGAGATGTTTAGAAAAATAAGGAAAATAAACAAAGGATTTATTTTTCAAAGAGTACATGAATACGGTTTTAGAAGGATTTTTATTGATTTATTTTGTGTAAAAAGTTTCTAAGTGTTTTACTAAACATGAGTTTTAAATGAAAATAGCAATGTTGATTTTTAAGGATTTGCAAAGAAAGTGAAAAAGGATTTATAAAGAAAGTGAAAATGGATTTGCAAAGAAAGTGAAAAATGAAAATGAACAAATGACTTGATTTCAAAGACCAAGTGTTCACAGTTTTTGTAAAGGATTTTTAATGATTTTGTTTGTGTAAAACTATATCAATTTAGAAGGAAAAATATTTGATAGTTTCAATAGTCATGTCCACGTTTTTGAAGGCTTGTAATGCCTTGGTTTTATGAAACAAAATGATTTTTAAAGTGGAAATACAATTTTGATTTAATACAAGGAATTTGGAAAGGGAATCAGAGTGTTTTATCACTTGAGAGAATTTCGTAAACGAAAGACAAAGAGAGGTTGAACGTGTTTGAACTCTAATTTATTTTGAAGAAAATTGATTGTAGAAGTGATTTGGGAAAAATGAAGAATATAATGGTGTTTTGAAAATTTACTAACGTATAATTGATTTTCGAGTTTTGAAGTACGTTAGGAAATTTTAAGATTTGAAACATTGATGGAAAAGTGATTTCGTAGGTTATATTTTGAAAAGGATTTCTTGAGTAAAGAAATGTGAAAAAAGATTTTCTTGAGTAAGAAAATGTATTAAATAAAGTATAAAGTCATATTATTTTGAGAAAAGTGGAAATGGAATTTTTGAAGGGTGAGAAATATTTTCTGTAATGGAATTGTGGTGAAAAATTATTTACGTATCTTAAAAACGTAATTTTTAA
This sequence comes from Ormosia emarginata, assembly GCA_029884605.1. NCBI lineage: Eukaryota > Viridiplantae > Streptophyta > Magnoliopsida > Fabales > Fabaceae > Ormosia > Ormosia emarginata. The sequence continues at coordinate 11,983,164 of JAQQTP010000074.1, forward strand.
AGTACTGTGATTTGAAATACTGATAAAATATTTCTAAGTGTTTTGGAAATACGATAAAATATTTCTACGCAATTTGAAATACAGTAAAATATTTCTAAGTGTTTTGGAAATACAGTAAAATATTTCTATGCGATTTGAAATACAATAAAATATTTCTACACAATTTGAAATACAGTAAAATATTTCTATGTGATTTGAAATACGGTAAAATATTTCTACGCGATTGGAGATGCGTTGAAATATTTTTAAGCGATTTGAATTATGTTTAAATATTTTGAGAACGATGAAAAAGTTTTAAATATTTTACGTAATTTAAACTACTGTTGAAAAATCACTACGTGATTTAACTTGACCATAGAATATTTTTACGTTATTGTGAAAAAATGTGAAAACTGCTATGAGATTTGAAAAGTGTTTTAAACATTTTGAGAATGATGGAAAATGATTTACGCGACTTAAAAGAATGATTTTTAAGTTACGCGATTTTGAAACAATGGAAAAATACTATGCGATTTGAGAAACGTATATTTTTTACGCGATTGAGAAAAACATTGAAAAATTAGTACGTGGTTTAAAAGTGCAACAGAAGAGTTGCGGTATTTTGAAAACGTAATGAAATGTTATTGTATTGTGAAAACATAATGAAGTGTTATGGTATTGTGAAAATATAACTACAACATTTTGGAATTATGAAAACGTAACAGAAATGTTACGATTGTGAAAACACGATAAAAGTGTTTTATGACTATAAAAACATAATAACATGATGATTACTATTAAAATAGTGTCCATACACTGTATGAGAAAATGACAAGTTTTGTCTATGATTGGCATTTGGTGCATTTTACGTGCATTAGAAAGATATGCCTGTAATTGGCATTGGTGCATTATACATGCATTGGAAAAATATGTGTTGAGGCATATGATTCCATTGAACAAATGAGATTGAAAAGATTTGGCCCTTATGATTGGACTTGCACTGATATATTTCGTGCATTGTATAAAGTATAGCTAATAGCTATTTTGGCCCTTGTGGTTGAAGAGGGAATGAAAATTGATAGTGAGGGCTATGATGGATCTTGGAGGCGTCAAGGCGCGGCAGTCGACCAGTGGATATTTGTCTGTAGGCTAAGGCTGGACCATATGCCACTTGGTGATGCAGTCTGTTGCAACGCATTGACGATACCCGATAAGAACACGATTCTTTTCAACGACTGGGAGATTGTCTTTGGGCTAAGGCAGAGAATTAACCAGAGCATTCTTCTTGAAATTGTGAAAACCTCCATGGAGTTGTTTTTGAAAAACTGAGTCTATGTGTACATGCATGAAACTGAGCATTTTATATTTGCATGATATATTAATTGAGGAATATTGGCTGTGACAATTGTTTTGAATACTTGGATGATGATGATGATAATAATGTGATGGCATTATTGTGTTTATTGTTATTTTATACATTATGATAATGACATAATTGTAATTATGGTATGATGTATCTGTATGGTATGTTGTTTGTGTTATCTCTGTGCTGCCATGTTAGTATTGGTATAGGTGATCTCACCTCTTTGCTATGTTGTCTTGCTGTGTCTGTATTGTTAAAACTATACAGTAGAAGGAACGAGTTATCTTAGACATAACGGGTGGTAGATATTCTGAGATTGGTGGCAACAAGGAGGAGTGGTCACTCAGGACTCGTTGGTGTGCAATGTTAATAAAGAACAGATGTCTATGTGCGCATGCATGGAACTGAGCATTTATATCTATGTGATATATCAATTGAGGAATATTAGTTATAACAATTGTTCTGTTGAGAAATATTGAATGATATTTGAACTAATAAATGATTTGATGATGATAGTTGATTAATGTTGATGGCATGATCATAATTATGGTATGATGTATCTGTATGATATGCTGTTATGTTATCTCTGTGCTACCATATTGGTATTAGCGTAGGTGATCTCATCTCTTTGCTATGTTGTCTTGTTGTGTCTTTATTGTTAAAATTAAACAGTAGAAAGAATGAGTTGTCTTAGACATACCGGGAGGTAGATATTCTGAGTTCGGAGACAACATCAGAGAATGACCATTCCAGATTTGATAGCATGCAGTGTTGACATAGAACAGATATCTGATGCATCCAGATGGATACAAGAAGGAATAAGTATGTTAAGTTTTCTCATTAGTGTGGTATCGTGCTATTAAGTAGGACCCGTCATGGGAATTGCTACTGTTAAAAAGAGAGTCTGTTAGTTTTATATTTCTCTTTAAATTATTAAATATTAATTAGTGTCAATATTGTATACTAAATCTATTTTCAGTAATACTTATGAATTTCAGTAAGTTATGTTTCAACAAGAAAGAAATTTTAAAACCACGTTTATAACTCAAACCTTTTATGAACTTCTTTTCAGATTATGAGTTGGGAGTCAAACATGTGATGCCCTAAGGAGGGTGTTACACAACCCATCTTGGTCCCTACCTTGTAATTGATATTTTTCTTCATATTGCATGTTGATGCACTATATCCTTTCTTGTCACAATGAAAACACTTTATAAAAGGAATTGTTGATATGCTTGAGGGGACAAAGAAATTCTTGTAGAGTTTATATTGGTTTTTGGGATTGTACCCTAAACCAGTATTATGAAAAACACATCTTTGATTTCCCAACAATACATTCAAATTATCTTTTCCAAAAGTAAATTTTGAAAAAGTATTTTTCAAGTCTTCAATTTCCTTTTCAAAAGTTTTGCATGATGAGCAAGAAAAGGATGTAGATGCATTATCCAGAGAAGAACATGTCATGCATGAAAAATTAGCATCAATAAGTCCAAAAGTTTCATTTTCAATTTTAAGTTCCTCAATTTCCTTATTTAAAATAGAGATCTTGTTTTTAAAAGAGGAAATTACTTTCTTGGATGATGAAACAATTTTTGCAAGCCTCATAGATTCATTATATAATTCTTCAAATGCATCTTACAATTCATCATAGGAGGGGAAAAAATTTGATTCAAAGTTTGAGGATGTCACCTTCGTGTCATCTTCTTCTTCCTCTTCACTTCTTGCCATGAGGCATAGGTTAGCTTTCTCATTGTCTAAGCTATCGGATGAGTCCATGTAATTTTCATCCCAAGCTATATAAGTTCTTCTTCCATTTTTTATCCTTTGAGGACCTCCTTTTCATATTTATCCACTTTCTTTTGATAAATAGGACACTCCATCTTCATGTACTCCGGTTCTCCACATTCATAGCATTTAGGAGTGGATGAGGTTTCTTCTCCTTTGTGATAGACATTCTTTGAGGGAAAGCAAGGTCTTCTTTGAGCTCCATTCTTCTTGAAGAATCTTCCAAATTTCTTTACTAGAAGATTAAAATTTTCTTCATTAATCTCCAAGCCATCTCCATCATCTTCTTCATCATCATTATTAATCATGGAGGAGGTGACCTTTAGAGCAATTCCCTTCTTTTCCTTCTTGTCATGTTCCTCATTTTGATTGAGTCTATTTAGCTCCATCTCATGCTCTTAAAGCTTTCCAAAGAGGGTGGCCAAAGTCATTGTTGCTAAATTTCTTGATTCTGATATGGTCGTCACATTGGGCTATCAATCCCTGCTCAAACATTTTAAAACTTTGTTAATAAGATCTTTATTAGAAAATGTCTTTCCTAATGAAGCTAAATGATTAACAAAATGTGTAAAGCGTTTTTGCATTTCTTGAATGCTTTTAACTTGGTTCATTCTAAAGAGCTCATATTCATGAGTGAAAGCATTAATTCTTAATCTTTTTACTTCACTAGTACCCTCATGGGTAACTTGCAAAGTATCTCACATTTCTCGTGCAATTTTACAATTTGACACCCTAAAGAATTCATCATACCCCAAGGATGTGGTAATGATGTTCTTGGCTCTCAAATTATATTGAATCTTCTTTTTATCTTCACCCGTCCATTCACTTCTTGGTGTATTGGTTCTTACACCATCAACCATACATGTGGGAACAAAAGGACTATTTTTAACAGCATCTCACACATCTAAGTCAATAGCTTCAACAAAAAAATTCATTTGTTCTTTCCAATAATCATACTCATCCCCATTGAAAAAGGGAGGTCTATAGAGAGAAGAACTTTATGAAAAACTATTTAGAGAGACCATCGCCTTCTCTTGAATCTGCTAAGCTCTTTACACAAGAGTCGAGCTCTGATCTTCTTACCAAGTGGCCTCAATACTCAAGAGGAGGATGAATTGAGTATATAAAATCTTTTTGCAAATCCTTTGCAAAACACGTGAATGTTAATTTTGGTTGAAGCTATTGATTGATTGAAGTAAATACATAGATAAGATTGATCACTTTACTCACAAATAAATAAGCCAAGATGAAGAGTATTCAATCAAGCATATAAAATTAAAGTACAAATATAAAGAGATAAGGTTGAGAGAATCAAACACAAGGATTTATCTTGGTTCAGTCATCCCTTGTGACCTATGTCCAGTCCTCAAGCGAACCACTCAAGATTTTCCACTAAACTTTAAGCTTGAACGGGTGCTTGAAAACCTTTACAGATTGGAGCTCTCAACAACACATTGGCATACCTCACCCTTATGTATTGAGCCTCAAAACAAGGAATACATCGCCTTTTACAACATTTGAGGGATGCCTCACCCTCTTTACGCCTTTGAAAGATACATCACCTTCTTTTCAACAAGGGATACCTCACCCTCTTTACAGAATGAACAAAGTATTTGAATGATAGAAATCGTCTCAAAGAGTAGATAATACAAATTGAAACTCTATGGGTATCAAGGATTCACACTTTGAAGCTCAAAATAGAGTTTTTAGAGAAATGAGAGTAAAACATGAATTTGATGATCAAGAAACTTATTCAGATTGATTGCCAACTTTTCTTTGATACCCAAACACTTACATTTATAGCCTAAAACATTTAAGAGCTGTTGGTAGTTGTTGGGAGCATTAAATGCTTCAATATAGCCATTAGAAAGTGTGTTCTGGTATCCGAAATAACTTGTTATTGCTATTCCATAATCTGTTATGGGAAATCCATAACATGTTATAGCCCTTTTAAAAACAAAGCCTTCGTCACTGACTTTTAGAATAACTTGTTATAGAAAATTCATAATTTGTTATGCCCCTTTTAAAAACAAAGCCTTCGTCACTAACTTTTAGAATAATTTGTTATGAGCTTTAGAAAAACATGTTAAAAAGCTCCTGACTTAATCAATAACTAGTTATGGATATTCCATAATCGGTTATGCCATGTTTATTTTGAAAACTGATTTTAAAATGGTCATAACTTTTTCGTTTCTCATCCATTTAAAACAAATGACCACTCGTTGGAAAGATCATTAAGTCTACTTTCATATGAAACAAATTTCAGATCAAGACTCAAAATATTTTGAAGGATATCATCAAAAGAGTAAGCAAATGACAGTTTTGCAAAACACAAACTTGACTATTTTTCATAGATTTAAACAATCATCATAACTAGCTTTTCAAAACTTGTTTGTTGAACATTTTAGTAAGTGAAAACCATTTATAAAGATTTGAAAATATATTTGAACTTAGTATGATTCCTAAATACCTTTATACAAGATTTAAGTCCTATAAGCTAATCTTGAATATCTTTGAGACTTGATCATTGCACTTTCATTTCTTGACCTTGTTTATTATCATCAAAATCATTGTTTTATTACTTTAGCCAATGTCAATTACATTTTTCACATTCAGTGTTATACTATTATGCTCAAACTAATCCGAAAGGTTGCCAGAATTAACAAATAACTCATACCAGTGTTATTAAGTTTTTATATAAGTCAGGGAAGATGTTACATATAAGACTCGAGAAAAATGTAGAAGGTTGATAGTTTTAGGTTTCAAGTTGTAAAATGATGACATAATTCAACATCCCTTCTTGAATCTTTGCCAATTTTAGGAGGCATATAAATAATATAACATGTAGTTTAAAACTTTAGAAGAACAAATGATGGGAAGAGAAGATAAAAATGTCAAAAAAAAAAATAAATATAGAAGAAGGAAATTAGTGACTATGAGTAGTGATGGACCCAGAAATTTGTGTTAGTGCGTGCACAACTTGTATACACACAAGAAATAAACTTTCAAGGGGTTACACTAAAATCCATCTTTTCTTTTTAATGGGTATGAAACTATTAGTACCTAACTCAGGTAAGTTGTCTAACATTTATTTGTTACTAATTTTATTTAATAAACTTCCAAATATTTATTGAGAACTAATAACTAATAAATATTAGACAACTTACCTTGGATGTCTATATCCATTGAAAAAAAGGATACCATAACGTTATTTATATTTACACAAAAGAAAAGTAATAATCTTAAACACTAAATAATTTTCTCCTTATTAATTTTGCCCAATAAATATTCATTAAATGTGACAAAATAAAATCTAATACAGCAATAGTCTATTTAAACGCACCAAATTCCAGCACAAGCAATACTTATGAATGACAAATTCATTTGCATTATAAAGAGAGAAATTGAAAGTTTGAGATTTGAGAATGAAAGTATTTAATTTGTGTTGTTAGAATTTACCTAATCAATTTTATAATGAATGACCAAAAATGAAATTTATATATGATAATAGTTTTTTATTTTTTTTTTTGCTCAAGTGAGTGAGGGCATGAATCTCGCGTCGATGCATATGGATCCGTTGCTATCTATGACTGACAAAAGTTTTTTAAATTGTGTGGCCGATGTGCTTTTGGGAGTAGGAAATTAATAGGAAAATGTTCATCCTACCGCGTACAGTACCACACCATTTTTAACACTCGGTACTGTTCACGGGACCCACTCGTGAACAGTACCAAATCAGCTTTCTGTTTTTTTGTATATGTCCATTAACTAACTTCTCTACGTCGTTAACCACTTTTTTGTTCTTCGTTAATCAACTTTTTTCACGAACATAGAAACCATGTGGTAAAATCTTGTGTCATTAACCAACTTCTGTACGTAATTAACCACTTTTTTGTTCTTCATTAACCAACTTTTTTTCTATGCTCGTGAAAAAAGTTGGTTAATGAAGAATAAAAAAGTGGTTAATTACGTATAGAAGTTGGTTAATGACACAAAATTTTACCACATGATTTCTATGTTCGTGAAAAAAGTTAGTTAACGAAGAACAAAAAAGTGGTTAACGACGTAGAGAAGTTGGTTAATGGACATACACTTAAAAAAAAACAAAACCGAAACATGATTTGGTACTGTTCACAGGTGGGTCCCATGAATAGTACCAGATGTGAAAATTAGTGTGGGTACTGTACGTGGTAGGAATATCATTGTTGAAATTAATATTGGTCGCCAGGGAGAAACTAGAATGACAAAGTAGCCTTTATTCATAATCCTTTTATAAATTGTTTATTTATTAAATTAAATATAAATCATAATTTCGTCCCCCACTTTAGAAAGAAACAAAGTTAATGAAGAACACATGGATTTAATATTTATAAAAATTTATTTATTGTTTTATTTCTAGAACCAAAATCATCAACTAATTATATATAATCTCTCTTTCATTTACAAAAATTTTATAATATTTTGACATAATAAATTAAGATATACTTCTTTTGTATATCTTCCTACAAAATAACAATATTTGAAATATAAGATTCCAAGTAGCTTGTATTAGCAAATTCAAGAAGCCAAGAATCATTGGATCTGATCCTATAATACCTAACTCAATTGCTGATATTGACCATTCCACATTTCAAATGTCGCAAGAATATGTGTTGTTTTTATAAAGAATGTGATTGTTTACCATTAAAGGCATTGTCTCCTTGCAGTCCTCATTTAGAAGGAATAAGTATAACAACCCCCATAATCCTACCGCGTACAGTACCCACACCTATTTTAACACTGGGTACTATTCACAGGACCTACCTGTGAATAGTACTAAATCATGTTTCTGTCTCTTTTTTTTTTAAGTATATATCCATTAACCAACTTCTCTACGTCGTTAACCACTTTTTTATTCTTCGTTAACCAACTTATTTCACGAGTATAGAAATCATGTGGTAAAAACTTGTGTCATTAACCAACTTCTATATGTAATTAACCACTTTTTTGTTCTTCATTAACTAACTTTTTTCACGAGTATAGAAACAAAGTTAGTTAATGAAGAACAAAAACATGGTTAATGACCGATAAAAGTTGGTTAATGATACAAGATTTTACCACATAGTTTCTATGTTCGTGAAATAAGTTGGTTAACGAAGAACAAAAAAGTGGTTAACGAAGTTGAGAAGTTGGTTAATGGACATATACTTAAAAAAAATAAAAAGAAACATAAACATGATTTGATACTATTCATGGGTGAGTCCCCGTGAACAGTACTCGGTGTTGAAATGGGTGTGGGTACTGTACGCGGTAGGATGAAACTTTTCCTAAGTATAAATAGAGTATTATGGTTTCTGAGTTTTAGTGGAGGTTTGACTTCAGCTTTTCCGTTTTCTCTTATATTAAATATATACCAATAATGCTAATGAGGTTGGTTCAACTTGTAACAATCGAGGCACTTCGCTTAAAAGGCTTAGGTTGGTTCAACTAGTAGTAATCTTTTCATAAAAAACAATCTGTAAGTACCATTGTAAGTTCTTGATAATGCTTGTGGCATTGCTCTGATCCTAAAAATGGGATCGCATCTCCTCTGCCTTTATACTTTTTTTTTCTACTTAGAAAGGAAAAGTATATGCTAATAATACTTGTATAAGAGATCCATATTTCTGATCTTTATCATTCTTCCATCAAATAATAAAAAATTAATTTTAAAAAATAAAATTTCATATATAAAGAAAAGAATTTTAATGTACCCCTTCACACCAAAAAGAGAAATTGAGAGCATAAATTCGTTGGTCTAGATTAATTCATACATAATTTGCTAGATCTCTATGATCTTGTACTAACTTCCAAACCATTACGTCTTCATCGTTGTAGAGAAAAATAATGTTAAAAAAAATTAGAAATATATTTCCTTATGAAATTCAAGAATTTTTGCATGTCTACGGATATGAGTGCATCTACATCTAAATAATTAATTCCACTTTATAAATCTCCTGTCAATTCCATGAGAATAAAAGCTGCATACAAGCATTAATGAAAGACACAAAACAAAGACCATCGAAAGGAACTAATTATAAGATTTAAAAACGAGATGAATTGATATAATTGTTACTTACATATTTAAACAAGAACATTCCACTCACAATAAAAGTGGCTTGAGGCCACCAATACTAATATCTTGTTTGAAGAATCTTTGAACTCCATGACGTAATGATTGGAGTGTGAGTAAATGTTGCTTATATTGTTTGGAATGTGAGTAAATGGGATGAATTGACAAGATGCATGAACTTTGGACTTCAACATTGGAAGGGTCTCATGTTTGTTCACTCCATTAACTTGCCATTATGATGCCATTTCTTGTATGTTTCTCATTTGCCTCACTAGAAACTCCTTAATTATGCCACCTTCTAATCCATCCTGCATTATTTAAAAACTTTTTGTTTCAACTCAATCAATGGTAAAAGTCATATTGTCTATAAAGCAAAAAGGGGCCACAAGTGGTATGGCAAAACCGGGGGGGGGTAAAAAAAGAACATATATGGAAGAGGAGAATTTTCATTCTCAATTATACAAATTCAATATGAAATTCAATTCCATATATGTTGGAAATACTTTAAAGCAATAAAATAACTCATTTTACGAAGAAATACGTTGACAACATATTGAAAGTATGAATTGTGTTAATCTTCATCTACATCAGAGAATTTTATGATGACCGACAACACTAGCACCAAATTGTGTATTAAAGATGAAATATAAGAATAAAATAGAAAAGCAAACTTTTCAAAGCAACAACAAAAGTGGACAAAACATGGTGAGAAATTTAAAGTATTACATCGTTAGAGCTAACTATAAGTCAACTGGTGTTGAATATGCTCTAATTAGTTACACTTGTAACCACTTTTCTATTAATTAGTTAGTAACAATTGGCTAGTTAGTTTTATTAGGTTTTGGTTAGTTTTGAGCAGTTAGCACAGCAGATCAATAGCTATATATTCTTGATGTACATATAAGTTAACTTTAATTTCTTTTATAATGAGAATTGATGAGCACAATGCTCTTTCTCAGCCAAACTCATATTTTTCACATGGTATTAGTTGAAATTTTCCTCTTCCCTGCGATCTTTGATTGATCTTTTCTTCTGCAACATTTTGTTGTGCTCTCTCGATCTTCGATTGATTTTTTTTCTCTGCAACATTCTGTTGTGCTTTCTCCAATTGATCCTTGTATTTTATGTTCTTGAAGTTTTTTTTATCTTGCTTCTTCATCAATCAATCTTTACCCTTGTTCTTCATCTATTGATCATGGCTGAAAATCCTGATCCTGCTGCAAACAATGTTGCAGCCAATGCAACTCTCACAAATATGTTGAATCCTTACTACACCCATCCGAATGAGAACCCTGGTGTGGCAATTGTTTCTCATGTTCTCACTGGTGGCAACTATCATTCATGGTCGCGTGCTATGCTTTTGGCTTTGAAGACCAAGAACAAAATCAACTTTGTAGATGGTTTTATGGCTCGTCCTACCACTAATGATCCCAATTTCAAACTCTGGGATCACTGCAACACCTTAGTGGTTTCTTGGCTTCATCACTCTCTTGATCCAGAAGTATTGCAAAGCATAATGTGGATGGAAAATGCTTTAGATATTTGGACTGCTCTCAAGAAGCATTATTACCAAGGTGATGTGTTTCGAATTAGTGATTTACAAGAAGAGATTTATTTGCTTAAACAAGGTGATGCAACCATCACTACTTACTTTACCATATTGAAAGGATTGATCCAAGAATTGGACAATTTTCGCCCCATTTCCTCTTGTACCTGTGTTATGGTTTGTTCTTGTCAGCTTATCCCTATTGTTAAAGGCTACAGAGAGGGTGATTATGTGATTAGGTTCTTAAGAGGCCTTAATGAACAATATTCTGCAGTTAGGTCCAATATTATGATGATGGACCCTCTTCCTGATTTAGACAAAGCATTTTCTATCTTGATTCAGCAATAAAGGTAGCTAGTTCTGCAGTTTGATGATCTAGAGTGTTAGCTCAATTTGACACCAATGCTAGTGCCTATGGCAGAGGCAGAGGCCGTGGAGGCCATAATCCTAGTTCTGGTGGTAGAGGCAGAGGTAGAAGTACAAAGATGTGCACTTATTGCAACCGATCAAGCCATATGGTAGACACTTGCTACAAAAAGCATGGCTAACCTCCTCACCTTCAAAAAGGAGGTGTTGTGAACCAATACTCTTTGGATGATCAAGATATTGAGGATGATCTCCAATCCATTGGACAGAAAGAGATTCTCATCAGATGCAACATCTTTGTCATTTACCCCCGAGCAAGATAAGGCTCTTTTATCTTTGCTGCAACAAGGCCCTTCCTCTCACATCACAAATCAGCTAGTTAGCTCTCAACATAAGAATGGTAATTCAGGTATAATCTGTGCCACCCTTCATGCTTGTAGTTCCAATATAAACTCTTGGGTTCTTGATAGTGGAGCTACTAATCATGTATGTTTTTCTAAAACCAGTTTTCAGTGCCTTAGACATATCAGACCTATACTAGTAAAACTACCTGATGGATCTCAAATACAAACCAATTTGGCAGGAACCATTCATTTTAGTGATCAGTTTTATATCACTGATGTTTTGTACATTCCTTCCTTTACCTTTAATTTGATTTTAGTTTCCAAATTGATTTCCAACCTTAATTGTTGCCTAAATTTTCACCCTACTGGTTGTTCTATACAGGACAACTTCTCCTTGAGGACGATTGGAGCAGCTAAATTGAGAGCTGGTTTATACATCCTGACTTCTCCAACAACTTAGCATACCTATTCTTGTAGGATCAATACTATTTCTTCTAATAAATGTAATGTTTGGCACAATAGGTTAGGGCATCCCTCCCATGACAAACTAGTTCACATGAATAAATTGTACTCTTCCATTGATTGTACAAATTCATGTAATCCATGTGACACTTGTCATTTTGTAAAACAGAAAAAACTTCCTTTTCCTGATAGCACTACTATTTCTTCACATTGTTTTGATTTACTGCATATGGACATATGGGGTCCTTTTGCTCACCCTTCCTTACTTGGTCATAAATACTTTCTCACAATTGTTGATGATAAAAGTAGATTCACTTGGATAATTTTCCTGAAATTAAAATCAGAAGTTTCCAATCACATTAAACAATTTGTATCCATGATTCAAACTCAATTTTCTGCAAAAGTTAAGTGCATTAGATCAGACAATGGTCATGAGCTTGCCTTGCTCACCTTCTATGGTTCTCAAGGCATTCTTCATCAAACTTCTTGTGTGGAAACACCCCAACAAAATAGGATTATGGAGAGAAAACATCAACATATACTTGTAGTGGCAAGAGCTTTGCTTTTTCATGCAAAGTTGCCAAAATGTTTTTGGACACAAGCCATTTCACAGGCTGTTCACATCATCAACAAACTACTTACCTGATTTCTGGATCATAAATCTCCTTATGAGATTCTGTTCAATTGCACACCTGCAATCAATACCTTAAAGGTATTTGGCTGTTTATGTTTTGCCTCTGCTTTAAAGGCTAATAGAAAGAAGTGTGATGCTAGAGCAAGAAAACGTGTCTATTTAGGTGTAAGAACAGGTGTCAAAGGACACTTACTGTTTGATTTAAAAACAAGGGAATTATTTATCTCAAGGGATGTCATTTTCTATGAAAATATATTTCCTTATATGCCTACTGAGTCTACAATATCTCCCACTCATACACAACCTGTCAAACTTGTTCCTCCTTCCTCATCATATGATTTTCTAATGGAAGCATCTCACCAGCCAACCAAATTCAACATTTTCCCACCCAACCAATCCTAACACCTCCACTTAACCAACCTACACCACAACCTTCTACCCAAATGCCACTCGCAGATCATAAAGACAAAAACAACCTCCTACATACCTTCAAGACTATCACTGTTTTTTGTCTTCTGCAACAGCTCCCAATTCAGCAGCTACAACTTCCTCCACTATCAGGTACCTAATTTCAAATTACATTTCCTACACCAAACTATCACACAATCACAAACACTTCACTTTAAATGTTACTTCACATTCTGAACCCTCTAGTTTTAATGAAGCTATTTGTCATGAAAGTTGGAAACAGGCTATCTAATCTGAATTGTCATCTCTTATGAAGACTAACACTTGGCAGCTTACTCCTCTACCTCCAAACAAGAAGCTAATCGGCTACAAGTGGGTATTCAAGGTTAAATTCAAAGCTGATGAAACAATTGACAAACACAAGGCCAGATTAGTGGCTACGGGCTTCACACAAACTGCTGGATTGGACTACATTGAGACCTTTAGTCCTGTTGTGAAGATGATTATAGTTCAGCTTGTTTTGTCCTTAGCTGCTTCCCAAGGTTGGCATCTTCATCAACTTGATGTCAACACTTCTTTTCTACATGGGGACTTGCACAAAAAAGTATACATGAAAGTCCCTCCTAGTTTAACAGTTGATGATCCCAATTTGGTTTACAAGCTGCAAAGATCCCTATATGGCTTGCAACAAGCCAGCAGGAAATGGAATGAGAAACTAACCACTACACTCATTGATTCTGGCTTTTAACAATCAAAAGCCGACTATTCTCTATTCACTAAAGTCACTCCAGCTGGCCTCACTGTCATTTTGGTTTATGTGGATGACTTAGTGCTCATTGGGACAGATCTTGCTAAAATTCACCACATAAAAGCCCTATTGGATGCTAAATTCAGCATCAAAGATCTAGGCATGCTCAAATACTTTCTTGGTTTTGAAGTAGCCCACTCAAAATCTGGAATTGCCTTATACCAAAGAAAGTATTGCCTTGATCTCCTCCAAGACACTGGACTACTTGCTGCCAAACCCTGTTCAACCCCATGGATCCAACTCAAAAACTCCATAAGTCTTCGGGTGATCCTCTTCCTAATCCCACTACTTATAGAAGACTCGTAGGTCGACTTCTTTACCTCACACACACTCGACCCGATATCTGTTATGCTGTTGGGAGATTGAGTCAATATCTATAATCATCAACCAACCTGCACATGCAGGCTGCCACACACACTCTCAGATATCTCAAAGGAAATTTTGGCAAAGGACTTTTCTTCTCATCCTCATCACCTACAACATTGAAAGGGTTTAGTGATTCAGACTAGAGGGCATGCGCTGACACCCGAAGATCTGTCACAGGCATTTGCTTCTTCCTAGGGAGTTCCTTAATATCATGGAAAAGCAAGAAGCAATCCATTGTCTCTAGATCCTCCTTAGAGGCCAAATATCGGGCACTAGCACAAGCATCCTGTGAAGCATAATGGTTACTATATCTCCTTAAAGATCTTCATATTGCTCACACTGCACCTGTTATACTTTACTGTGATAACCAAGTTGCACTTCACATCGCTGCCAATCAAGTGTTCCATGAGCGCACCAAACATATTGAAATGGATTGCCATGTGGTCAGGGACAAAGTTCAATCAGGAGTGCTGCATCTTCTTCCAATTTCCACTCATGAGCAGTTAGCAAACATTCTTACCAAACCATTACATGTGGGACCTTTCAGCAATCTACAATCCAAGTTTGGAATGCTTGACATTCACATTCCAACTTGAGGGGGTGTTGAATATGCTCTAATTAGTTACACTTGTAACCACTTTTCTGTTAATTAGTTAGTAACAACTGACTAGTTAGTTTTATTAGTTTTTGGTTAGTTTTGAGTAGTTAGCACAGTAGATCAATAGCTATATATTCTTGAAGTACATGTAAGTTAACTTTAGTTTTTTTTTATAATAAGAATTGATGAGCACAATGCTCTTTCTCTGCCAAACTCATATTTTTCACAACTGGAGAAGCAAGTTAAAGTATTGTCCTTTGACATGCTAACAAAGGGACGAATGGTACTAACTAAAGGCATAAAACTTACAAGCAGAAGAATATATCACTCATTCAACAAACTATAAAATAGATGACATTTAGCTTTGAAACAAAGGATGGTATTTATACATTGCTTAAAGGAAATCTGATATCAATTATGAGAAAGAAAGATTTGAAGGTGAGAAAGAATGAGTTTCTGAAAAGCCTATGGAATAACTAGATATTTATAGCCATACAACCAGGGGTAAATTTGAAAATTTTAGATAGGAGGTGTGCTGTATGGTAAGACTTTATTGTGGATTGATTTAACCTTTATGAAGGTTACCTAAAAAAATTATTTTGGTTTGGTGGCCATTGCCGCCACCTCACCACCTAGGTATCCAACTACACAGTATATATTGAAAAGCTTTCTGACACATGATTGTCATATTTTCAATGATGCAAAATGTATAACCATAAATTTAGTACATGTTTGGATGCACTTATTTTAGCTGGAAATAGCTTTTTTTGGGAAAAAAATTATTTCAACAATGTTTAATCATGTTTGATAAAATCATTTTTAGCTTTTATACGAAATTCAATGTAAAATAAAAACTTTTTTAAGTTAATTTTTATAATGTTGAAGATTGAAGCTTATGATTCTAACTTATAGATTATTCTTTACATTTTGATATGTAAATACTATTTTGTCCTCAATTAAATAACTTTTTTAATCATTTTATACCTATTTTAGTAATTTAATGATAAAAGTGATTCTTTTTTATATCAACCAAATGAAATAGATTAATTTAAAATCACTTTTCAGCTAATATATCGAAACATAAAAATAAATCGATTATAATCAATTATAACAAAAAACTTTTATACAATAATAAATTATAATCGATTATTGAAATAACCAAACACACAATTAATACATGTTGACCTAATGTTTATTTGCATGTAACAACAGAGTGGCAATTGGCAACCTTTGCCTATTACAATTCATTGGTTTTAGCCTTCAAAGTAAGTAACGTTAACTTTTAATAAATGGTGGTTGAAAATTTTTCTAGAAAACACAAACAGAAAAAATAAAGGAAGAATTGTTTAATGGATGGATATATGAAAAGTTGTTTTCAAAACTTAGGATAAATGAAGATGAAAACCTAGGCAGGAGAGTTGTATCCCATGTGTGAATCTCAGTAGGTGCATATAAAATAATTTCCTAAGACGATTGCGTTTTGTCCATCATGCAAAATCTATAATGACTTGTTTGACTAATGATGGATTTGAAATTTTATACAAATAGAGATGTTCGATTACTAACACCTACGTAAGACAGTTTCATTGATTTTGCCTTTTATAATTAATAACATTTTTGACAAATCTCAGATGAAACATATTGGATACTTTCTTAATACAATTGCCTTCTTGTCAGTCATGTAAACACTAATGGCAGGTTTCACTATTGATTCATGAAGATTTCTTCATATGCAAATAGAAAGGTTGGATTGGTAACATTTGACTAAGACTCTTTCATTATTATGGCCTTTTATAATTCATAATATTAAGCTTTTCAAACAAATGCGAAACCATAAGTTTAAAAAATGTTGGTCAATATTTATTTGCTTGTTACAAGAGAGTGCCAATTGGCTACCGCTACCGATTACAATTCATTAGTCTCAGTCTTCAGAGTAAATAACGTTAACTCTTATATTTTATGGTTGAGAATTTTGATGGGAAACATAGATATGACAAATAAATATATAATTATTTATTGGATGGATATATTAGAGAGTAAAACCTTCTTTTAATCCCTGAAAAATGCTTTAGTTATCAATTTAGTCTCTATTAGGGATTAATTTAATCAATTTAGTCCCTTAACTCAAATTCTCAATGATTTAGTCCCTTTATCCATTTTAGTGTAACTCTGTTAACAGAAAAGTTGAGCTAGCATCATCATAATAATATCCAAGTATTGAAGAATGGAATTCAAATATTTTAATGCAAACTTTAGATATTCGAATATTAAAACTCTTATTTTAAAAACATTAACCGTCATGTGATATCGAAATATACAAGTCAAGTCAATGTTCAAATATAGAGTTGTAATATTCAAATGTTTGAAATTCACATTAAAATACTCAAATACCAGCCTTCAATATTCAAATATTATGAAGGCACGTTAGCTTTCCATTAATGACGTTAGACTGAATTGGATGAAAGGACTAAATTATTGAATATTTAAACATTGAAGGATTAAATTGATAACATTACACCCTGAGTGTTGGTATAAAAAAAAAAACTTTTCGATTGATATTTTTTCAATAGCTTAAATTGGCATGAACGTAATTTTTGATGAATTTACAAGTTTCAAGTTGGAATTGAAGTTGATCGAGACATAAATTTTGATTGGTCACTTTCATCTTATATTAAGAATGATAGTTTCAATTTTCAATCGAAACAATAAGCTTGAAAATTAGTTATACTTAGCAAAATTTCTGAAAAGAAGAGACCTCGAGTGACGATCAACAAAAGTTCGAGCATACAAGTTTGAATTCTAAAGAAGAGTTTTTTGAATTTGAAATAGCAGTTAGCAGCAGTTGGAGGTGAAATCAAGACAACACATGGATTGTTGACAAAGATCGAGCAGTTGTTGATGGTGTAACACCTACCGTAGGGTGCCACATTTGTGTTACTTAATTACCCAAATACCCTCAAAGTCATAAAAGGTGATGTTGTGATAAAAATACGAGTTGTAAATTTTTTTCTTTCTTCTTTGATAACAATAAAATAAACTTAACGAAAAATAAAACTATTATACATCATCACTCATAATTTACATCGTATACATATTACAAAAGTGCTGTCATGATTATTTATATACAAACCATGTCTCAAAACTACAAACACACTTAAATACTTACACACATATGTTTATATCAGAGTTCAAACTTGCCCAAGTTTAACTAAGTAGCAGACCCCTCAGACGAGTCCTCCTCGGGTTTCTCAGCAGATAGGAATCCGTTATGATGAGTAGCCCTACGGACAGGTGTCCGGGCTGACGATACTATGCTAATTTCCGTTGGGACATAATTTATAGTATCCTAATGTCGCCTGATATGCAAAGGAAATTCAACATGAACAAAAATAGTCACACAGAAAAATGGATCCCCGCGAAACAACCTACTAATGCTAACAGTCAGATACCCCTCGTAAATAAGTCCTCGCTCATCGAGACTTGTTCTCCATTCTCTAGCTCCTCCATGAAATTATAGATGTACATAGCCGAAGAAACTAGCTCTTGACGTCATACTGTCAAAATTCTGCGTTCCCAGATGTGAGAAGAAGTTCCACTTCTCCTTCTTGTACCGTTTCTTTCTCAACGTCTTCACCCAATTATAAATACAATTTACAAATATACATACAAAGAGGTGAGATCACCTATGCCAATACCAGTATGGTAGCACAGAGATAACATAACAGCATACCATATAAGCACATCATATTACACATATGGCATCAACATATTATCAATCAAAATTAACATTTAATAATTATAGGAAATGCCATCTACACTAAGCAGATATTTTAAAAAATACAATTGTCATAATCAATATTTCACAGCTATTATATCTCACAGATGTAAGCATTTATGTTAATGCATGAACACATAGACTCGATTTCCTACTCCATAGAGCTAAACTCAGGTCGGAGAAATTGATCGAAAAGATCCGCCGGTAGCACATGCCTCAAACCAAGTGCTATAATTATATCTTGCACATCTAGCACATACACGGCAGTCTTTGTCAGATCTCGATTAAGAATAGTGTCTCGGTCCGGATCATCGGTGTGTTGCATCGGTCTAACCCATGGTACAGAGGTGACCTACACTACACGTATCGCATTGCGAGCAACCCGCACCCTAATGCCCCCAAGGTCAACAAGTGACCTACACTATACGTATCGCACCTACTTAAGAGGCGTACGTTTCTCTTAGGCAATTAGCCATATACAGTCCATCGGACCATTTTCAATGCATGTGTAATGCACCAATTACCAATCAAAGGTAAATCACATAATTTCTCATACCAGGTGAAAATACTGTTTCATGTTCGTAAAATGTATTAATACCAATTACAGGCAAACTTCTCAATTTCTTGTACAGTATTCATATACTAATTTTAACTGTGAAGTTTACTGTATAATTAACAAACAAAAACACATTATCGCATTTTTCTCATTTGCGAAAAATTTTTGTCACATTTTTACAGTCACGTAATATTTTGTTACGTAAACAACAATTTGTAATAATTTTCTATTACGTTTAAAAATCACGTAACAATTTTCTACTGTATTCTAAATCGCGTAAAAATATTCTTTCATTTTTAAATCGCATAGCGATTTTTCTACAACATTTTGATCGTGTAAAATATTTAAACGCTTTACCAATGGTGTAGAAATATTTTAATGTTTTTCAAATCGCGTAACTTTAAAAATTATGTTTTTAGTTACGTAATTTGTTTTTCACCATTTTTACACTTCGTAAAATATTTCTTAACTTTAAAAATATTATTTTGGTCTTTTCTTACAATAATATAATTTCCTACTTTATTCCCTTCCTATTCTTACTCAAAAAAAATCTTTTCTCGTAATATATTTTCTCAAAATCACATTTTATTGATTTAATCTTACAAAATCACATTTAGTTAATTTAATTACTATTTCTAACTTTAGATTTCCTAACGTTTTCCAAAACTTAAGAAATAAGTTCTACGTTAGTAAAATTTAAGTTACAGACGTTTCCTTTTATATTTCTAAATCACTTCTAAAAAATAATTATCTTTAAAATAATTTGGGGTTCAAACACTTTCAACCTTTTTTTTTTTTCTTTTATTTATGAAAATTCCCCTTCACTTAATTGACCAAAAATCTAATTCCCTTTCCAAAATCTTTATATGAAAATTCTTGTATTTCATAATATCAAACATTTCTTCTAAATTGTCAAAACCTTATATATGGCCTTTGAAACCATCAAATATTTTTATTGTAAATCATCTAATTTCCATTCTTGTTTCTACACAAAATAAATTAATAAAAATATAACTCAAAAACTGTGTGCATTATTTTTGTAAAACAAACCCTTTTGTTTAATTTTCCTTACTTCCCAAATCATTTAATTTTATCATTCATGAAAATATAAATTTTGTGAACACCAAATTTGTTGGTGTCTTAGCCAAAATTTGCTTTAGTTCAAGGACTAAAAATTAACTTCATTGTTCTTGAAAAATTTCAATAAAAACCCTAGTTTTGGAAGCCCAAAACCGTGACCTCCTCCATGGCTTTTGGAGCCAAAATTGCTTATTTCAACATACATCCATCATAATATATTTAACATACATCATCATGCATATTATAAGCATATCACACAAGCAATAAAACCATGCAAAATCATGCAAATCATATCAAACATAAGAAAATAACTAAAGCATATAAACAAATACAAATTATTACATAAACATGGATATGAATCCTCACATGGATTCATCAACCAATAAATAGAAAACACATCCCTCACCACCATACTTGGTTGGTGAGATGGATCTCCCTCTTACCTCTTGAAGATCCTCAAAAGTCCTTGCTTTGTATTTTGAACAAGATCTCCAGCAACACAAGTTTCTTAAACATGAAACAAACACAAGAAAATTAGTATATCAAGCTTGAATAAGAAGAACCATGGATCAAACATGGTTTAGAACATGAAAAAGAAGAAAAGAAATGAAATTTCCTTACTCTTCACCAATAAAAACCCTAGAACTTGCTCTTGGAAAAAGTCCTTCAAGATGGAAGTTTAGAACTTGCTCCAAACTACAAAGTGTCTTAGAATGAGGTAGAGATTCAAGAAGTATGGTTGTTTGAAATTAAAGAGTGATGGAAGAGGAATTTGGAGTGCTTGGCCAAATGGTGTTCTTAGGGAGGGAGAATGGAGTTTTCTTTTGTTGGCTTCTTGAAACTTGAGTAAAAAGATGAAGATGTGATAATGTGAAGTGTAGAAATGAATTATTTGGTCTCCTAATTCAACATATGGCCGAAACTTGCATGGAAAGAATGGAGAGAAATTTTGCTAAGTTAGCTTTCTTGAAACATGCAATAATAACCAAGATTGAGATATAATTGGTGTCTTGAAACTTGGCTATTGTCTTAAGCCTCCAAAACCGTCCCCCCCCCCCCCATCCATACACTCTTCAAATGTGACAAATCTCCTAGCCATCATTATTTGAAGCATTCCTAACCATTGATTAGTTCAATGGTTAGGATTAAGGTAGACTTTAGGTGTAGCTTTAGATTAGAAGACTTGATATAGGCCATTGGATCTTTCTCCTTTAAATCCTAACCCTTAGATGTGTCTCCAAAATGAAGGGTCAAGATCACTCCTTCTTACTTTACATCCAATGGTCATAAATGGTCCTTGTTACTTTACAAGACCAAATCCCCACCGTAGATTAAATCCACATCCAACGGTCATAAATGGTCCTTGCCATTTTATAAGATTAAATCTCCACCCTTAATCTAATTTCCATCTAACGGTTATAAATGATCCTATTTACTTCTAAGATTAAATCTCCACCGTTGATGAAATCAAGATCAAGTCTCTAACGTTGATTAAATCGATGGTGGATATCCAAACCACCAATATTGATTTAACAGTATAATATTTATTTTTATCTACTATTATCCTACAAATAATATTTTTACTGTATTTTTATCATTTTTTTTATTGTCCGATAATTAAATACAGTGCAAACACATTAAAAGAAAATTTTAAAAACTGTTTCTGGATTCAGGTTTAGTAAGATCCCCTGTCTCCGTCTCAACAGTACAAATTTTTTTATACGTAGAAAAATTTTCACTTTGCGGGACCCACCTGGGCCCACGTATGGCCACTTGGGCCAACAAACAGTAAAAAAATTCATAATCATTCACAAAATCATAAAAATTAGAAAATTCACAGATATCAAATCAGATTACGTAAAATAATTAAGACTTTTCAGTAATAATTAAATTACGTAAAAAATTTCTGGCCTGAAAATTATTATTTTCCTGACACGGAGTAAATCACATAGAACGATCAAATATACAGATGGAATGTTCAAAATAATTTTACAGCACACAGAAATCACTAAACAGTAGAATTCTATTAACTGTCAAAATTACTATCTATTAAATAGAGAGTTTGGGGTGTTACAGATGGCACGAGGATTGTTGACAAAGATTTGGTGGTTACTAGATAAAGAATTACCAATCATTTAGGCAGTTATCTTTGTTGTAAATACATGTCAAAATCTTATAAAATAGGTAGTTACTTAGAAAGTCTATAAATACTAAGATGATGGAAACATTTAGGGGTTTGAAATTATATACTCACAAACACTTATAAACTCACGCTCTCACATCCATTGACATCTCAAGCAAATAACACGCAAGTCTAGTCCAGTATGTTTCCATTCATTTTCATTTTCATTTATGTATTCTTTACAAATTCAATGCAATCTTAAATTCAGTTCATTTACATTCAGTCTTTATTTTCCTTTGCAAATTCTCTTCTACTCCTGATCAAATGATTCTCTTTAAAGATCATTTGAGTTCTGTTTATTGCTTTCCTTTAACTACTTTCTTTACTTTTAATGCAACTTTACTTTCTTGCAATTTGCATATCTGCACATTTACTTTTCATTGCATCTGTTTTGATTCCTTCATTTTCTTTATTGTAAGTCTTTTATATTCTATCAAATTTACTTCGAATACATTTTTTTTAGTCATTTATATTTAACTTATTTTCATTTGCACTAATTCTTTGTTATTTTCTTGAAAACAAACCTTTTCTGAGTTTCAAACTTCGTTTTCATCAAGATAAATATACGTATAAAGCTTTCGATTTTGGATTTGCATAACTTTCTTGAAATCAAAACCATCAATTCCATTCCTTTAAGATATTCAGACCAGAATCCCCGAATTGAGATCGAGAATCAAACTTTATCCATAGACAAAGGGTTTACCATAGTTTAAATAAGTATAATCGAAATATTTTGGTAAACAAATTGGCACGCCCAGTGGGACAGGTCAATTGAATAAAATCTTGAAGGATTTTTGCTAAGTATATGCACTTGAGAAGTGGTAGAGTACTGCAAAATATGTCTGAAAATACATCTTTGAGTGCTCAGAGCCCACAAATAGGGAATAATGGTACTAGTGGCAGCAGAGACACCATAGTCTCTGCAAATTTACCACAAGCTTTAGACCCTGTGATCAGTGAAATCTCAAGGGGAGCTGTTTCGAATCCAGAAACCAGGACTCTTGGGGTGAACAGAATTGCACCCCAGTATGGATTACCTCCTAGATTTGTTCCCCAAAATGTTACACAGAACATAGGGACTGCTCAAGCCACATACACAAGTCCTATACCCAATATTTCACCAAGAAACCAAATGATGAATGCTGATGGTCAGGGTGTAGGAACAAGTACCAATCGACTTGATAGGTAAAATATGGGAATACCAGTGTTCCCTAATATGCATAAGGATATGTCTTTGATTCCTTCAGGGAATACGAATGTAGCCTTGAACAATATCAAGCAACAGATTGATGAAAGTAACCATGAGATGGTTCATATGTTAACTCAGCAGATGACTACTATGATAACACCACTCATAGAATCAACTAATAATACCTATACCACATTGGCTAGGCAAATGGGTAGGATTGTAGATGTTTTTGGTAACCCAGAACATTCTGTAGGCAATCAAAGGGTGAACAATCAACCCATTTATCAAGAAAATGCCCAATTGGTAAATAATTCTAATGCTAACAACACAGTTGAGGATAACCAGCTAAGAGAAATTCCACAAGGTCCAAACTTAGGATTTCGAATAGTTAATCGAAATCAGGATGCTGATAACCTTCTAGAAAGAATTAGACTTAATAATCTTGGGGGGCAATAGAATATCAACCAAGCAGTGGAGCGAGTGCTAAATAGGTATGGTTTTAATGTGGTATATGCAAATAGACCCTATTTTGTGTCAGTTTTCCCTGAGTTTATCCAACATGCAGAATTGCCTAGAGGGTGCAAAGAACCTAAAATCTCTAGTAAATTTGCTGGAGAAAATGGAGAATCTACCATGGAGCATATTGCTCGATACACAATCAAAGCTGGGGAAGTAGCCTTGAATGAATATTTAAAAATGAAATATTTTCCCAGTTCTTTAACCAAGAATGCCTTTACTTGGTTTACAACCCTTCCACCAAATTCGATTCACTCTTGGAACTAATTGGAAAGAAATTTCCATGACCAGTTCTTTAGAGGTGAGACGAAGGTAAGTCTCGTAGATTTGTTTAATATTAAAAGAGGCCATGAGGAATCCATAGATGATTACTTGGTTAGGTTTAGGCAAATGAAAGCTAGGTGTTTCACTATGGTTCCTGAATCTGAGGTGGTCAAAATGGCTGCTGGTGGATTAGATTATTTCATTCGAAAGAAATTAGTAAACCAGTAAATCCTCAACATGTCTCAACTTGCTGATAAAGTAAGACAAATAGAACAGTTAAAACTCAAAAAGGAAAGGTTTAGGAAAAATCTGAGAAAAGAAAAGGTTGCTTATGTTGAAACTCCTGATATTCAGGATAAATACTTTAAGAAATCAAAAGATAATAAAGTAGCTTATGTCGAAATCAATAAAGACATAGATGATGAGGAAAGTGAGGTTAACATAACGTAACTAAAGTCTAGTCCTCCTTATACTTGTTCATCTTTAGTACTTAGTCGAATCAAAGATAATATAAAATCTTCTACTAGGCCAACTTATGCTTTCGACATATCTAAAGCTAATTTAATTTTTGATGTCTTGTTGAAAGATAAGCAAATCAAACTTCTTGATGGACATAAGATCCCTTCGGTAGAAGAGATCAAGGGTCAAAAATATTACAAGTATCATAATAGATATGGTCATTCGACTAACAATTGTATATGTTTCAGGAATTTAATTAAAAAAAGCATCATGGAAGGAAGACTAATCTTCGACACCAAGAAAACCATGAGGGTAGATGTTAATCCATTCGAACTGAATATCAGCTATGTTGAGCCTGTTGGCTTCACTGAGGTTAACATGGTGGAGCTAGGGGAATCTAGCCCAGTCCACACCGCTGATGATAGCCTTGAAATGTTTGAGGCTGAAGAATATGAGGTTTTTCTGAAAGTTGAGGAAACATTGGTGGAATTCCTTCTTAGAAAGAAGGAAGATGAGAAGGAAGTATCCCTGTGCCCTCAATGCAGTGTTGTTTTCAACAGATTGACTGCTAATTCTTACCAGGCAGCCAAAAAGCAGAAGTAGAAGAAGGCTCCTGAAGGAAATTCGATCAGCATAAAAAATTAACCAACAAACCACAATTCTGTGGTAGTTCACAATCCGAAAAGGATCGAAAAAGGCAAGACTAGAATGTCCCCTTCAAGTGTGGCACCTAATCAATGGGTAAGGAATAGTCCATATCCTCACAATTCTAGAATAGACCATTTTGGCCTAATTTGGAATATGGTATGAGTCCCTTTTTGGAAGACTAAATACTTGGTCTCGAGGATAAGGTTTGAACTCGAATCAAAGCTTTAACTCATTTCCCTCAAAGTATCAGTGGTAGAAAGCCCAGAGGTTTTGACAACAATAACAGCAGGCATTGGCCAAGTTGCAGCAGCAACAGAGATCATATGCCCAGGTGGTCCAAGGACCACCCCTGAGAAAAGAAAAACAAAAACTTCCCAGTCCAATGGGATAAGATGTCATTACAGATTCTTTCGAATCTGGTTTTAAGGACAACCTGGATACCATTTTTGGTATCAATATGGTGTCCCTTCTCCCTTATAATTTTTCTGTTGCAGGAATTCAGGAACTGAACTAAGAAGAGAACTTCGAAGACAGTTCAGAGGAGACTAGTTGGTATTTGGTCGAGGAAGACACTGTTGAGGTAATGGAGAACTCTGCAGTTTTCAACATTCCCTCTCTCGAATGAAGAGTCATCTGCGCCCACTATTTATCAAGGCAATGATAAATGGTAAGTTAGTGGGCAAGGTGCTGATAGATGGAAGGGCTGCTATTAATTTATTGCCAAAGAATTTGCGAAGGAAGTTTGGCAAAACAGAGGCAGATTTATTGCCTCACAATATGGTGGTGACAGATTTGAATGGCAGACCCTCCACATCAGAGGGGGTTGTTGTTCTCGACGTCAAAGTGGCCTCAGTCACGAAGTCAACCTTGTTCATAGTGGTTCCTTTGAAGGCTAGTTATAATCTTCTTTTGGGCAGAGAATGGATTCATATCGTGGGTGTTGTCCCTTTAACTGTTCATCAAAAGATGTTCTTGTGGAACCAAATGGGAGAGCTCGAAATGGTGGAGGTTAATGATACTCTCTGCCATGTAAACCAGAATCATGCAAATCTACAAATATATGTATCTGGTGTTAGACCATTCTGCATATGGGATTCGACAGCTCTCGACAGCAAGGGAGTCGAGATGGTGGCCATTACACTAACAGGTTTTTCTATTATACTGAAGGCTGATTCATTTCAGTTTCAAAATTGTAATGATTCTAGGGTTATAGACGTTTATTTAATATTCCAGGCCGAGTGTATTCGGCCTTAAGTTGCAATATAAATGGAGGAACTTAAGAGCCACATGGCTCGAATTACAGCCTATATGCCTGAAAATTGCACTGAAAGTGCAATATCAAGTCATGAGACTCAAATCTCAGCCTATATGGCTGAGAAATTTAGTGTTATTACAGACACCAACTTGGATTGTATTTATGATCACTCTTCTCTAGGATTCGAACAAGCCTCTTTATCTTTTGATATTAAAAAGATATAGGTACAAGATCCTTTAGAAGAGATTAATCTGGGTAATGATGTAATATATAGACCTACCTTTATTAGTAGTTTAATAAAATCTGATTTTAAGTATGAGTTGATTCACCTGCTCGAAGAATATAAAGACTATTTTGTATGGGAATATGAGGAAATGCCTAGGCTCAGTCGAGATTTGGTAGAGCACAGACTACCAATTCGAACAGGACATAGACCAATCAAGCAAGCTCCAAGAAGATATGCCCCTGAAGTGGTTTCGAAGATCAAGGAAGAAATCGAAAGGTTATTAAAGGCTAAGTTCATTTGAACTGCCAAGTACGTTGACTGGATCTCTAACATTGTTTCTGTTATGAAGAAGAATGGTAAGTTAAGAGTATGTATTGACTTTCGAGATTTAAATTCTGCTACTCCTAAAGATGAATATCCTATGCCTATTACTGACATGTTGATTGATTCAGCCTCAGGTCATGAAATTTTAAGTTTCATGGATGGTTATTCTGGGTATAATCAAATTTATATTGCAGAAGAAGATGTGCCAAAAATAACCTTTCGATGTCCTAGAGCAATTGGCACCTTCGAATGGATAGTTATGCCATTTGGTTCAAAAAATGCTGGAGCCACATATCAAAGGGCTATGAATATCATTTTTTTCATGATATTATTGGTAAATTCATGGAAGTTTACATTGATGATGTGGTGGTTAAATCGAAATAAAAAAAAGAACATGTTGCGAATCTAAGACAGTCATTCGAAAGAATGAGGAAACATGGATTGAAAATGAATCCTATTAAATGTGCTTTTGGTGTTTCCGTAGGAAATTTCCTTAGGTTCCTGGTTCAGAAAAAAGGAGTAGAGGTAGATCAGAACAAAGCTAAAGCTATTCTGGAAGCATCACCTCCTTCGAATAAGAAATAACTCCTGTCTCTACTTGGAAAAATTAATTTCCTGAGAAGATTTATTCGAATCTGTCTGGGAAAACCAAAGTCTTCTCTTCACTTTTAAAGCTTAAAGTTAAAGAAGAATTTCAATGGGAAGAAGAACATCAAGAGGCACTTGAACAAATCAAGCATTGTTTGGCCAATCCTCCAGTAATGAAGCCTCCAGTGCCTGGACGCCCCTTGAAGTTATATATTTCAGCATCAAATAAAACTATTGGGTGTATGTTAGCCCAGGAAGATAAGAATGGAATCGAAAGAGCCATTTATTATCTTAGTAGGGTTTTGATAGATGCTGAAACTAGATATAGTACAATCAAGAAATTATGTCTGGCTTTGTATTTCTCTTGTACTAAGTTAAAGTATTATGTAAAGCCACATGATGTACTTATTGTGTCGAAAATTGATATAATAAAGTACATGTTATCCAAGCCTATTTTGCATGGTAGAGTGGGAAAATGGGCTCTTGTTTTAACAGAATTTTCTTTAAAGTATGTACCACAAAAGGCTATGAAAGGCCAAGTGTTGGCAGACTTTTTGACTGACCATCCTTGTGTTGACATCAAAGAAAAAAACATTATGTACGTGGGCTTAAAACCATAGAAGTTATTTTTCGATGGATCGAAACACAGTGGAGGTGTTGGTCTTGGAGTTCTAATTGTTTCGTCAATTGGAACTCCAACTAAATTTTTATTCGAATTAAAACATGAGTGTTCGAATAATAAGGCTGAGTATGAAGCTTTAATAGCTGGCTTACAAATTTTAATTTCACTTAAAGCCAAAAATATTAAAGTTTTGGGTGATTCTTAGTTAATCATTAAGCAATAAACTCGAGAATATAAATGCATTAACCAGAATTTGTTTAGCTACTTTGCTTTTGCAGTAAGGTTATTGTGTGAATTCGATGAGGTTATGTTGCAACACATTCCGAGGGAAGAAAACTATGAAGCTAATGAGCTCGCTCAAATAGCTTCAGGGTACAAAATTTCGAGTTTCACTTTACTTAAACTAATTAAAATCGGAGAAAAGTTGTATCCGTTTGAGAATTTACAAGTATGTTTAATAAAGGATATGCATGATTCTGATTGGAGAAAGCCAATTGTGGATTATTTATAAAACCCAAATATAGCAGTCGAAAAGAAATTAAAATATAAAACCTTACATTATGTTATATTAGGTCAATCACTCTATAAAAAAGTTAGTAGATGAGAATTTCTTGACATGTCTAAGTGAAAAAGAAGCATTCACAGCTTTAGCAGAAGTTCATGAAGGCATTTGTGGTGCTCATCAAGCTGGTGAAAAATTGAAATGAGTATTGCATAGGCAAAGAGTCTATTGGCCCAAGATGGCTAAAGATTGTCATTTATATGCTAGGTCCTGTGAGGAATGTCAAAAGCATAGAAACATCCAGCATGTTCTTGCAAGTGATTTATATTCGATTATAAAGCCTTGGCCTTTTCGAGGATGGGCTCTCGATCTGATAGGTCAGATTCATTCACCATCTTCGAAAGGACACAAGTATATACTAGTGGCTATCGATTATTTTACTACATGGGTTGAAGCCATTTCTTTAAAGGATGTTACTCAACAAGATGTTATTAATTTTGTTGAAGAAAATATTATTTATAGATTTGGTATCCCTCAAACTTTAACTACTAACCAAGGTACTATGTTTACTGGTCGTTATATTACTGAGTTTGTTAAGACAAGGAAAATCAAATTACTTACTTCGACCCCTTATTACGCTCAAGCTAATGGACAAGTTGAAGTAGCCAATAAGATTTTAGTTAGTTTAATAAAGAGACATGTTGGTCGAAAACCAAGAAGTTGGCATGAAACTTTGAGCCAAGTTCTATAGGCTTATCGAAATTCTCCTAAGGAAGCTATTGGTACTACACCTTATCATTTAGTTTATGGGCATGAAGTGGTGTTACCAATCGAAATTAATCTTCAGTCAATTAGATTACAACATCAAGATGAAATTCCTACTCAATATTATTGGGATTTGATGTTT
This sequence comes from Ormosia emarginata, assembly GCA_029884605.1. NCBI lineage: Eukaryota > Viridiplantae > Streptophyta > Magnoliopsida > Fabales > Fabaceae > Ormosia > Ormosia emarginata. The sequence continues at coordinate 12,013,007 of JAQQTP010000074.1, forward strand.
GATGAACTAAATCAATTAGATGAGGACAGATTAATTGCTCTTGAAAATTTGATTCGACAAAAAGAAAGAATTGCAAGATTCTATGACCATCGAGTCAAGAGGAAATAGTTTGTTTTAAATGATTTAGTTTGGAAGGTTATTTTGCCTATGGAAAAAAATCGAAATTGTTCGACAAATGGTCTCCAAATTGGGATGGGCCATATCGAATTTGAAAAGTTTATTCCGGTAATGCTTATTCGATTACAAATATTAACACAAACGAAAAAATCACTTCGATAAATAGTAAATATCTAAAAATATACAAACCAACTATTCACGAAATTAAGATTTCATTATAAAAAGTATTGGTTTCGATTCAAAACAATCGAAAAATTGAAATTGTCATTACAAAATAAAAGAAACAAAATATTTATTGGAGTCCCGAAAACAAGGAGACCCAAGCATCCAAAATCCTATCTTTTTCTTTGGAAGCTGCCTCGAGGGATGGAGCTAATTCTTGAATGGCTTGCTTCACTTGATTTCCCTCAAATGCCAACTGTAAATACTCTTTATCAAGAGTCGTTTCTTTACTTGCATAATCTTTAGCAAGAGCTTGAAGTTCACCTTGCTGATCTTCCAGTAGTAGTAATTCTTGTCTAAGCTTAGCAATTCGTTCTTCATTTTGATCAATGTTTTTCTGAGTAGATAAAAGAACAGAGGTAAGCTTTGAATGCTTTCTCTTGACCTTAGCAACAGTCACCATCAGTTGCTTCTTCTTTTCGAGCAGTTGCTGGTTGTTGGTGATGACTTGATCAAGATTGGAAAGATGGGTTGACAGATCCTTTGTAAGTTTTACTAATTCTTGAATTACTGATTGAGCGTATCCAAAAGATGTTTATTTTGATTCAGTTGAACAAGAAGCCTAAACAGTTTTTTCTGGTTTATCTTTGGAAGCTATAACTTGTTCTACCCCAAGAATGGAAAGATCAACCAGTTCTTTTAATAGCTGGGGGGCAGAAATACTTTGGATTTTAGCTTCAGAATGGGTTGTAGAATGATGGGATTTGGAGGATATAGATTGTTTGGATAAAATATCTTCCAGTCGTTTCTAGGCATCATTCTCATCTTCATCATCATCAAGGTATATGGCTTCTACTTCTTCTTCTAAGGTAATTTCAGTTTGTCCTGATTGGACTTTAGCAGAAGTAGAAGGGATAGCCTCAAAAAATTGGATAGCCTCGATCGAGATAAGAACCTTGACCTCAATAGCAATGACTGTTTCAGGGCAAGAAATGTTCTCCTGAATATAAGAAAGTTCGATATTAGAAATGGTCGAAGCAATTCATGTATATTCAATTTTATTAAATACAAACCTGAACATTTGTTTCAATGGTGGGGACTGTAGAATTAGGTCTATTTTCAGAAGCTATATTTCCCTGAAGAAATGGAGGAATGTAACATCCCGAAAATTTATAATTTCCAGATAAATGATCATTTTTCAATATTTGGGATTTTCTGGAATTTTTCTGGATTTTTCTGAGAACGCGGAATATTTTAATATTATTCCTCGTTTTACGTGTACACTGGGCTGGGAATTGCTAAGACCAGTGTAACACTCCGGAAATTGATTTTTTCACCATGAATAGTCATTTTCCAATATTTGTGATTTATGGGAATTCTTTCAGAATTTTTCCTAGGAACGACGAATATTTTAATATATTCCTCGTTTTGCGTTAATATTGAGCAGAGTCGTGAAAACGACTGTAATGCTTTAAAAATTGGAAATTTATATGACAGATAGTCGTTTTATAATATTTGCAATTTTTGAGAATTTTCTGGGAATTTTCTGGAAACGTCGAATATTACCGTATATTCCTCGTTTTGCAAGGCTACTGACCGAACAGGAAAACGCGATGTTTTCTCTGCGAACCTGGAACTATGGATAAGTCAACGGGGGATCTTACTAAACCCAGGACTTGACACAGTTTACGAGGTTTCGCAAATTTCCGAGAAATCTTTACAGATACAATTAAATCAATACAGCGAAAATTTTATCTGTCAGATTAATTAAATACTGACTTCTGTCAACTGTAACTATTATCTAATGGATAATAGTGTGTAATAAAAATACTATCACATTATCCTAATGTAATCCGCCTTATGTCCAATCAAACCACTTTAATTCAAATTTAAGAGTATTTTAATCAAAGCTTCCTTAAGAAGCTTTGACCCCAAACTTTGACCACATGCTTAGCTTCCAAAGGAAGCCACTTTTCACTCACATTTCTCCCTCTCTCTTTACGTATCTGCAGCCCACAAAAGAAGAAAGAATTGGTTCTAATTATCCAAATAAATCATTAACTCATTTTCACCCAAAACACATTTTCTTCTTCATTTACGTATCCTTCTTCTTCCTTTCTTCTTCTAATATTTCTTTTCTCCTCTTCCTACACCATACGTCCAGCCACCCCATTAAATCCCAAACCTTCATAAAAATTTAAACCATTCACATTTTCTTGATCTCCTACTCCTCCTCTTCATCTTTTGTGCTTGGAGTTTTCAAGAAAGCTTCCATCTTCAACCACTTCTCAAGCCTTGAAGGTGAGCTCCCATGGCTGAAAAATTCCAGCCTTCTCCTTCCATTTTCGTTTCTGTTTTTCCTTGGTTTAATGGCCATTTTCTTCTTCTTTTACACATCATTTCATTGTTCTAACTTGGACCAAATTTTCTAGGGTTTTTGAGCTTCAAATCCGAAAATCAAGGGTGATTCTTGGAGTTTTCTTGGTTCATCAACTTGGTAAGAGGAAGATTAATCCTCCTCAACCTCTTTAGCAACTAGGAATCTTGTATTTAATTTTTGGAAGAAGAACCACATGGTGGTTGTTCTTGAAAGTGCTTGAAATTGATTTCTTGAATGTGATTTTAATTTGGCTTTGAGTAGTTGATTGATTAAGTAATTTTGTGATTGAAATTCATGCATGAATGCTGGAAATTTCTGGTTGCTGGACTACTATGTGTGCCACGGTTTTTGGCTTGTTCTTGGGGCTGTTTTTATGCTGAAAATTGAGTGGAAGTGAAGCTTAATTTGTGATCAATGCATGGCTAATTTAATCAAGTAGTTAAGAGTGATTTAGATGGATAAAATTCTGGTTGTGGGAACCTTGAGTGAGTCACGGTTTTGGCTCTGTTTTTGGGGCTGTTTTGTGCTGGAAAAAGAGTTAAAGTAATGCTTAATTTATGATCAATGCATGGCTAATAAAATCAAGTAGTTAAGGTTGGTTTAGATGGACAAAATTCTGGTTGCTAAACCTTGGTGAGTGCCACGGTTTTGGGTTGTTATAGGAGCAGAATTTTGGTTGTCATGGTGCCAAGAATAATGCTAGGTAGGTTAAGTAAAGGAAGACTAAATTAGTGAGAAGAAAATTGTGATCTAAGACTCTCTTGAGTGCCACGGTTTTGAGGGCTTGAATGAGGGAAAAGATTAACAAATTTGAGATATCAAGACTTGAGTTAATCAAGCAATTAAAAATGTAGATTGATAATAGGAAACTTGCAACAATAATTTTCATAATGGATTGTGGTTAAGACTTAGGAAATAAGCTAAGTTGGAAGGTAATTATAAGAATCAAATAACTTGAATCAAAGGACAAGTAAGTGAACCAATGAGATAATTTTCATAAGACTTGGAGGTTTTAGAAATCCATAATGGACCTAAAATGTGTTCCTTGAATTATAAATTGATATTACACGTTGATATTGGGTTCTCTTTGGATGCAATTATGCTTATTGTACCCTCTTGATCAAATGTGGTATGTTATGCCATTGTATGAACTGTGGATTATGCTTATTGCACCCTCTTGATCAAACGTGGTGTGTTATGCCATTGTATGAATTGTGAATCATACATGTTCATGCATAGAGTGCTATGCATTGTGAATGTCCGTGTGGACTGTTGTAAGGCAAGTTGCCTAGGAGATTGAACACACCTTTGTGCGGGTGCGAATAGACAAGTGTGGGTCGTGTGATGACCTCGGGGCGTCGGGGTGCGGGTCCTCCACATGGGCAGGCTAGAGCTCCTCTGCACCGTGGGGCAAACCGATGCAAACACACCGACGATCCGGACTTGACACTGTCCTATGTCGTGATCGAGCGCGGGCTGTCAGTGCAATGCCATGATCGTGCACGTGGAAATTATTGATGAATAGCACATTGGCCTCGGCAGCCGAGTCACTGACATGTCTCCTGATCTTTCTCTCCGACCGTTTGAGTCTAGCTCCATGGAGTAGGAAATCGATTGTTGTGTCCATGCATCATGGAATATTTTGTCATCTGAGAATTACTGTTTACATGATATTTAACTGTCTGAATTCATCTGCCTGGATATTATGAATTATTCATTGTATTTATTAATGATTGCCTCGACCGGTTATCTCGTTAAAAGCTTATTTACTTGTTTCTACGTGCTATGTGGGCGTTATGCGCCGTTCGGTTCTTGGTTGTCTTGTATTGGTATTGATGGTAGGATATCTTACCTCTTCCCGTGTTTTCTATATTTTTGTATTTTGTTTTATGTTTATAATGATAAAAGATCATGAGGAAGATAAAGAGGATCACACCCCGGTTGATTGGATTGGGCGTTTGGACAAGGGTCCTTCGGCTACGTACGAGTGCGATTGCGTGGAGGCATTGATGCCCGACTTGTTGACCGGGACTCCGAGCGTCGTCGTGTATATGGGGTTGCGGCTTTGTCCGCTAGTAGTACCTATCCCCGGGTCACTACTTTTCCCCTTTTAGTGTTTTATTCCATTGTATTTTATTGGACTCGTAATTGTTATGTTCTATGTCACCAATGGTTTGTGTAAATTGATTTCGTATATATATGTATAAGAGATATGATTTTATTTCAGTGGTTGTATCATGGCTTGAATATATTTATATTTCATTCGAGGCTCATATTTTCTACCTATGCAAATTGTGAAAAAGGAAAAAAAAAAATATAGACTCTTGAGAATTTTATTTACTGTTATCATGACTGTGACACACTTGGATTTAGTAACTATGGTGTAATGACGATTATGCTCCGGTTGCTACATCAAGGGGTGTTACATTAGGTGGTATCAGAGCAGTTCATCCTGTTGAGCCGGGGTATGGACTTGCTATGTTTAGGCATATTAGAATTTGGTCTGTTATGCACTTCCTTGTCTCTTGATTGAGATGATGGGAAAGGAATGCATGACTTCTTCGTAGGTTGAATGCTGATAGCTACTGTTATACAGTTGCATGATATTGAGGACTGGCCTACTCAATATATAATGTTCGTGTGTACAGAAACTATGACTTCGCCTAGGCGTACTACGTTAGGAAAATAGGAAATTTTTGTAAGAAGATCGAAAGGTTTTGGAAAACCGATCTTCTGGAGAAAGAAATAGTTGGTGTAAATTAGGTTTGAGAAGCTGTTTGGAAGTTGATAACTTACGAGAGATTACGCTGTGGAAGCAGAATGAAGGAGTTCGAGCTGGAGATCGTTAGGATTCGTGAATTGAGCTTGTCTTGTTTAAATTGTGTGATTTTTGTTTAGTTTCCAAAAGGGGACAAAATGGTTTGAAATAACTACGTGGTTATGTTTTGTCTGTCTTTGAAGAAAGTCAATGGCTCGCGGTAGACGTGCAAAGGCGATGGCTCGTGGTAGATGTACGCATGCGAGTGCAAGACAAGACGATGGAAGCATGATTGCGACTGCAGGAGGCATGCAAGGGATAGCTAGCGTGATGACTACCAAAATCGAGAGGCCGCATGCCAGCCTAGAATTGGAAGCTGAAGTTCAGAATCTGTTGAAGGAGAATCGAATTTGGAGCAACCATGGACTGCCTAGATCCCGACGGAGGAATAATGGGAAAGCCAATAAGTTTAAACGGGAGCTATGATCACGGGTACCAAGAAAGTAACAACAATGCCCAACCCGTAGGGAAAGTGTTAGTAGTGGTAGATCCAATCAGACCTCGACATTTGGAGATCTAAACAAGGGAAGTTACGCCTAAAATGACGACCCGATAATCGTGCTGTATAATTCTGGGGGTAACCCTTCCTCTTTCAATTTGTAGCTGCATGAATCATTCGGATTCATCTGTATCTTCCTTATCTTCAACTTAAGTTGCTTCCATTCCTGTTGCTAAGACTTGTCGTTAGCACTTAAGCTTATGTAATCTATTTTTAGTAAAGATCGAATTTTTTTCGTTGATCTGTCTTGCTTACCTAAAATCTTGTCTATTAGAGTTTCTGATTCTAGAAATCGATTGGTCATTCTCTAGTTATTATTTGCTAGAGCATTCCGATCAACACCTTAGTGATTTTTGAAACTAAGAGTTTTGAAGTTCAGTAACAACCAACAAAGTTGAAGCTTTGTGAGGAAAAGAAATCCAAGGACACGTGTTACCTTTTGTAGAAGACGAAAGAAAAGGGAATATGATTTGTCACCTTTGTAGTCGTAAGTTTCTCGTGATGAACTACAAGTCTTTGTCGATTAAGGAGAAGAATGGAACATCTCAATGAGATGAGCACCATTATCAAACTAACGAGATTAGGATCAAGGGTGAGTATCCTCGGAGAAAGATGTACGTCCCTGGTCATCAGTTAAGTTCACGGGAGATTGAGAATGTCCCCGAAATGGTTTCGAACACGCTATGGGCATTATGGGTGTCTCGTGATGCCGTTCAGAGTAACAAATCCTCTTGTCATATTCATGAGTGACATGAACTCGTATCTTTTGTCCTTACCTAGAACAGAATTGTCATTGTCATTAATGATGACATTCTGAGCTATTCTCGAAAGTATGGAGATACACGTTGGACATCTCGGCATGGTTTTCCTGACTTTAAAGGAGAGAGAATAAATGCCAAAGTATCAGAGTACGGATTCTTAATTGAGAAGGTTCAGTTTTGGATCATGAAATTCCAAACGGAGGGATTGTTGTGGATTCCCAAGAGATTGAAGCAGTTCTCCAAAAGGAAAGATCGGAGACCGCAAAAGAGACACATAACTGGTGGAATTAGTTAGTTCTATCGAAGAAGACACAAAGATTGAAGGAGTATCAATGGATCCTCCAAGATAGCCGAATATTTTGCTCAGTTTGCAAGAAGAGAATAAAAACTTCTATGGACTAACGCGTGTGAAGAAAGATTTTAACGGTCGAGGAGACATTCGAATGCTTGTCAGATTTGGTTCTACCTAATCCCAGGGAACTGTTTGGAGAATTTTATGCTTTACATTAAAATCTAGGACATGTGTTCATGTAAGGTTAGGAAGGTTGTGACCTACACCTCAAGGTAGTTGAGGACACATTGGGAATTGCCTAACTCACAGTTTGGTGCTAGCCGTAGTTAAAAATTGCTCTGAGAATATGGAGATACTTGCTACGATCAACGCTTTTAGCAATCACAAGGACCTGAAGTATCCATTCAAAAAAAAAGGGACTGAACATGAGACAGGAAAGGTGATTAGAGTTTTTGAAGGAGTATGACGTCTAGCTTCAGTGTCGTCCTGTCTGGGTTACTAATAAACCCATTCTAAAATTCTTCGGACTAAATCAAATTTCGTTTCGGGTTTGGTTCAATAGCTTGTCAACAAATTCTGTCATCCTTTCTTTCTAAATCTCCATGATATCTTCCATATGTCACGATCGCGAAAGTATGTTACCGATCCAGCCACGTCATCAAACTAAACTCGGTGCAATTCAGAGAGAGTCTGATTTATGAGAAACTCCTCGTGAAGATTAAGAATAGAAGAATAAAGCAGCGCAAAGATATAGAGATAGCGTTGGTAAGGATGATCTAAATTGACGTAACTAGAGACACAATCTGAGGGTAAGAAAATAAGATAAGGAAACACGTTAATGTTTAATCTAAGGGATGAAAATTTCGAGGACGAAATTTCTATTTGAAGGGGAGTGTTGTAACATCCCGAAAATTTATAATTTCCAGATAAATGATCATTTTTCAATATTTGGGATTTTCTGGAATTTTTCTGGATTTTTCTGAGAACGCGGAATATTTTAATATTATTCCTCGTTTTACGTGTACACTGGGCTGGGAATTGCTAAGACCAGTGTAACACTCCGGAAATTGATTTTTTCACCATGAATAGTCATTTTCCAATATTTGTGATTTATGGGAATTCTTTCAGAATTTTCCGGGAACGACGAATATTTTAATATATTCCTCGTTTTGCGTTAATATTGAGCAGAGTCGTGAAAACGACTGTAATGCTTTAAAAATTGGAAATTTATATGACAGATAGTCGTTTTATAATATTTGCAATTTTTGAGAATTTTCGGGAATTTTCTCGAAACGTCGAATATTACCGTATATTCCTCGTTTTTTGTACTACCGACCGAAGGAAAACGCGATGTTTTCTCTGCGAACCTGGAACTATGGATAAGTCAACGGGGATCTTACTAAACCCGGGACTTGACACAGCTTTTTACGAGGTTTCGCAATTTCCAGAAATCTTTACGATACAATTAAATCAATACAAATAAAATTTTATCCGTCGATTAATTAAATATCGATCATTGTCCGTAACTATTATCTAATGGATAATAGTGTGTAATAAAAATACTATCACATTATCCTAATGTAATCCGCCTTATGTCCAATCAAACCACTTTAATTCAAATTTAAGAGTATTTTAATCAAAGCTTCCTTAAGAAGCTTTGACCCCAAACTTTGACCACATGCTTAGCTTCCAAAGGAAGCCACTTTTCACTCACATTTCTCCCTCTCTCTTTACGTATCTGCAGCCCACAAAAGAAGAAAGAATTGGTTCTAATTATCCAAATAAATCATTAACTCATTTTCACCCAAAACACATTTTCTTCTTCATTTACGTATCCTTCTTCTTCCTTTCTTCTTCTAATATTTCTTTTCTCCTCTTCCTACACCATACGTCCAGCCACCCCATTAAATCCCAAACCTTCATAAAAATTTAAACCATTCACATTTTCTTGATCTCCTACTCCTCCTCTTCATCTTTTGTGCTTGGAGTTTTCAAGAAAGCTTCCATCTTCAACCACTTCTCAAGCCTTGAAGGTGAGCTCCCATGGCTGAAAAATTCCAGCCTTCTCCTTCCATTTTCGTTTCTGTTTTTCCTTGGTTTAATGGCCATTTTCTTCTTCTTTTACACATCATTTCATTGTTCTAACTTGGACCAAATTTTCTAGGGTTTTTGAGCTTCAAATCCGAAAATCAAGGGTGATTCTTGGAGTTTTCTTGGTTCATCAACTTGGTAAGAGGAAGATTAATCCTCCTCAACCTCTTTAGCAACTAGGAATCTTGTATTTAATTTTTGGAAGAAGAACCACATGGTGGTTGTTCTTGAAAGTGCTTGAAATTGATTTCTTGAATGTGATTTTAATTTGGCTTTGAGTAGTTGATTGATTAAGTAATTTTGTGATTGAAATTCATGCATGAATGCTGGAAATTTCTGGTTGCTGGACTACTATGTGTGCCACGATTTTTGGCTTGTTCTTGGGGCTGTTTTTATGCTGAAAATTGAGTGGAAGTGAAGCTTAATTTGTGATCAATGCATGGCTAATTTAATCAAGTAGTTAAGAGTGATTTAGATGGATAAAATTCTGGTTGTGGGAACCTTGAGTGAGTCACGGTTTTGGCTCTGTTTTTGGGGCTGTTTTGTGCTGGAAAAAGAGTTAAAGTAATGCTTAATTTATGATCAATGCATGGCTAATAAAATCAAGTAGTTAAGGTTGGTTTAGATGGACAAAATTCTGGTTGCTAAACCTTGGTGAGTGCCACGGTTTTGGGTTGTTATAGGAGCAGAATTTTGGTTGTCATGGTGCCAAGAATAATGCTAGGTAGGTTAAGTAAAGGAAGACTAAATTAGTGAGAAGAAAATTGTGATCTAAGACTCTCTTGAGTGCCACGGTTTTGAGGGCTTGAATGAGGGAAAAGATTAACAAATTTGAGATATCAAGACTTGAGTTAATCAAGCAATTAAAAATGTAGATTGATAATAGGAAACTTGCAACAATAATTTTCATAATGGATTGTGGTTAAGACTTAGGAAATAAGCTAAGTTGGAAGGTAATTATAAGAATCAAATAACTTGAATCAAAGGACAAGTAAGTGAACCAATGAGATAATTTTCATAAGACTTGGAGGTTTTAGAAATCCATAATGGACCTAAAATGTGTTCCTTGAATTATAAATTGATATTACGTTGATATTGGGTTCTCTTTGGATGCAATTATGCTTATTGTACCCTCTTGATCAAATGTGGTATGTTATGCCATTGTATGAACTGTGGATTATGCTTATTGCACCCTCTTGATCAAACGTGGTGTGTTATGCCATTGTATGAATTGTGAATCATACATGTTCATGCATAGAGTGCTATGCATTGTGAATGTCCGTGTGGATCGTTGTAAGGCCAAGTTGCCTAGGAGATTGAACACACCTTTGTGCGGGTGCGAATAGACAAGTGTGGGTCGTGTGATGACCTCGGGGGGCGTCGGGGTGCGGGTCCTCCACATGGGCAGGCTAGAGCTCCCTCCGCACCGTGGGGCAAACCGATGCAAACACACCGACGATCCGGACTTGACACCGCCCTATGTCGTGATCGAGCGCGGGCCGTCGCGTGCAATGCCATGATCGTGCACGTGGAAATTATTGATGAATAGCACATTGGCCTCGGCAGCCGAGTCACTGACATGTCTCCTGATCTTTCTCTCCGACCGTTTGAGTCTAGCTCCATGGAGTAGGAAATCGATTGTTGTGTCCATGCATCATGGAATATTTTGTCATCTGAGAATTATTGTTTACATGATATTTAAGCGTCTCGAATTCATCCGCTGGATATTATGAATTATTCATTGTATTTATTAATGATTGCCCGACCGGTTATCTCGTTAAAAGCTTATTTCTTGTTTCTACGTGCTATGTGGGCGTTATGCGCCGTTCGGTTCTTGGTTCTTGTATTGGTATTGATGGTAGGATATCTTACCTCTTCCTGTGTTTTCTATATTTTTGTATTTTGTTTTATGTTTATAATGATAAAAGATCATGAGGAAGATAAAGAGGGATCACACCCTGGTTGATTGGATTGGGCGTTTGGACAAGGTTCCTTCGGCTACGTACGAGTGCAGTTGCGTGGAGGCATTGATGCCTGACTTGTTGACTGGGACTCCGAGCGTCACCGTGTATATGGGGTTGCGGCTTTGTCCGCTAGTAGTACCTATCCCCGGGTCACTACTTTTCCCCTTTTAGTGTTTTATTCCCGCTGTATTTTATTGGACTCGTAATTGTTATGTTCTATGTCACCAATGGTTTGTGTAAATTGACTGTATATATATGTATAAGAGATATGATTTTATTTCAGTGGTTGTATCATGGCTTGAATATATTTATATTTCATTCGAGGCTCATATTTTCTACCTATGCAAATTGTGAAAAAGGAAAAAAAAAAAAAATATAGACTCTTGAGAATTTTATTTACTGTTATCATGACTGTGACACACTTGGATTTAGTAACTATGGTGTAATGACGATTATGCTCCGGTTGCTACATCAAGGGGTGTTACAAGGAACAAAGTTAGCATTTTTTTTTGAAATTTATATAAAATGATTGTATTTAGTAACAAACCTCAACATTAGCTTCGACAGAGATATCCTGAGGCCCAGTGCTAGAATCTTTTTCAGTTTGAGCTTCAGCATCGAACATTCTGCTGAAACAGGAGCTCAAAGCCGAGGTTGGTTTTGGCCCAGGGGTAAGTTGATCTGGAATGAGATTGGAATCCCTTGGAGGAGAAGGAATGGGAGAAGGAGTCCTGAATCTTCTCGAAGAGATCAGAGTAGATTCCTTATGTTCTTTAGGAGAGGATTCCTGTTCGAAATAGAAAACATTAGTTTTTTAAAAAAATAATTAAATAATATATGTGTGACGCACTTGTGATGGTTTAGCTCTTTGTGCCTTTGATGCTAGTCTTGCATCCTTTGAGGAAACGAGTTCTTCATCTCGTTTTGAGGATTCATTAGAGCTTTCAAATAAAATGATTTGTGCCTATTTTGACGCAACATGCTTTATGCGCCCAATTTTTATTAGGCTCTCAGCAATTGTTTTTCCCTATAAAGATGAAAGGAAATCGAAGTCAGAGACAAAGCAAGTTCATTTTAAAAACAAAAAACCTTTACCTCAGATTGTTGGGGAACAACAGTTGTGGTTTTTTCAATCACTTCTTTCTATTTCTTTTTCTCAGTAATCTTTGTTTTTAAAGGTACTAGAGGAGGTTTTTTCAAGATATGAGATGATGAAGTTGCCCCTGAGACTTTTGACTTTGTTTTTTGAACTTTGCTGGGTCTATAAGGTTCATCATCCCAGTCTTCTTCTGTAACACCCTAATACCAGTAACCTAGTATATCAGAATATACCTGAATAGCAGTATTAGTTATGCTACTTCTAACTTAATATAATACTAATCCATATCATTTAAACAAATAATAATGGAGAGCCTTGCGGAAAACTAAAAGTTATACATATAACATCGCCACTAAAGGCTCATTGTATACATAACTTCTTGTACAAACTAAAAACAAGTAAATAAATACAAGCTTTAAACTAGAAAGTATAAAAACTATCTTTGTCTTCATACTTCTTCTTCTTGCCTTTGGATGAACCTTCACCTGGATTTATATGGCAACAAACGGGGTGAGAAATCACATTTCTCAGTATAAGTATACCAAAACCATTAGTTTAAACATTCAAAATGAATAAACCCAACTGAACTAATACTTCCTGCATAAGAAACAATTACAACTCTCTCTTTATGTAACGTTCTTAAGCGAACTATAATTCTGTTCTGATAACCAAAACCACGATGATATCAAACAACTGCCCATACAATTATTTGAAATCATCGGCTAGACAACCGCCCATACAGCTGTCACCAATAACACAGAGTAACGCATACACAACAATTACACAAATATATTCACAACCAACAAAATATTAAATAATGCAATGATAGAATGATGTATGTTTATGCTCAAAGAAAAGTGTACAATAGTGTTGGTGCAATGTCATGAATACTTAGCTATTCCCCCTAGGTGTAGAGGAATTTTGCCATGGTAACGTGTGACCCTTTATAGCCTACTTTTAGGAACGAAGTCTATCACCACAACACCTGACCTCCTACACCCTAGGCGCAGAGGAATTCTGCCATGACAACATATGACCCCTTATAGCCTACTATTTAGGAACGAAGTCTGTTATCACAACACATGACCTCCTACACCACTGAGTGGATGCCTCCACTACCTGTTCTCTAGGGATAGCAAGCATATGTGAAGTGTGATGTGGGTGTAAATGCAGAGTTATGTCCTAACTCTAACATAGCCACCACATGATCTCATACGAAGTCCATCTTGCATTACTAACTCCACCTCTTCTTTGTGGGAGCATTTCATGCACTACGACATTGAACCAATGCCAACTAGACTTAGTACACTGCTATCCTTGCATTACTAACTCTCTTTCATTCTTTGAGAGCTCTTCATGCACTATGGCATTCACCCTTGCCAGCAAGGGTCTTTGGCACTTAACTTTTGCCAACTCGGCACCTTGGCCCTTAACTCTTGCCACTTAGGCACTATGGCACTCTACTATTGCCATCTCGGCACCTTGGCCCTTACTCTTGCCACTTAGGCACTATGGCACTCTACTATTGCCATCTCATTTCTTAAATCTTTTATCACCTCTCTTGTGATCTCTGTGCAACCTTAAGTTGCTTAAGAAACTAAACTCTTGATCTATGACAATCCATGTCTAATGTAACATCCCAAAATTTCCGTATCTCTTAAACAGTAATTTTGACAGTTAACAGAATTTTACTGTTTAGTAATTTCTGTGCACTGTAAAATTATTTTGTTTATTCCGTCAACATATTTGATAGTTTTGAGTGATTTACTCCGTATCAGGAAAATAAAAATTTTCAGGCCTGGGAAAACTTTACGTAATTTAATTTTTACCGTTAGGTAATTATTTTACGTAATCTGATTTGATATTTATGCGTTTTCTAATATTTTTGATTTTTGTGGATAATTATGAAATTTTTTACTGTTTATGGGCTCAGGGGGTGTATGTGGGCCCGGGTGGCCATACGTGGGCCCAAGTGGGTCCCGCAAAGCAAAAATTTTTCTACGCATAGAAAAATTTGTATTGTTTAGACGGAGACAGGGATCTTACTAAACCTCGAATCCAGGAAACAGCTTTTAGAAAATTTCTCAGATCTTGTGTTGTGATCGCATTTAATTTATCTACGATAAAAAAATACAAGTAAATATTTTCTTTCGTGGGATTTTAGCAGAGAAAAATATAAATTAAATTGCTTAAGTCAACCTTGGTGGTTTGGATATCCACCATTGATTTAATTAACGATGAAGACTTGATCTTGATTTAATCAATGGTGAAGATTTAGTCTTAAAAAGTGACAAAGACTAATTATGACCCTTGGATTAAAAGTAAGAAGGAGTAATCTTGACCCTTAATTTTGGAGACACATCTAATGGCTAGAATTTCAAGGAGAAAAATCTAATGGCCTAGATTAAGTCTTCTAATTAAAAGTCTACCTAAATCCTAACCATTGAATTAATCAATGGCCTAAAATGCTCTAAATAATGGCTTGAAAAAGATGACAACATTATTGCATGCAAAATGGAGGAAGGGGACGATTTTGGATTGTTTAGAAGACAAAGAAAAAGCTTTATGACCATTATTTGATGCTTTAGTCAATTATGTTTTGCTTTAGTCAATTATGTTTCTTTATTGTTTTGTTTGCATTCTTAGAAGACTACTTGGAGGGGGGGATGGTTTTTGTGGTGCATTGGAAATTAAAGCAACATTTGAAGACCATATTGATCACCTTTGGTCATTATTGATTATAATTCACCTTTGTCTCCTCCAAAAAGCCAAGTCTTCATCAAGCTTTTCTCTCCACTCATTCTCCAAGCATAGCTAATTCATCAAGCTTTTCTCTCCACTAATTCACCTTTGAAGACCAAAATTGTTGTTTTCTATCATTTTGTATCATAATTGTCTTTCTATTCATCATCTTCTCTAAAACAAAACACAAAAACTCCATTCTCTTCTCCTAAACACACCATTCGGCCAAGACACTTAAATCCACTCTCCAGTCTCTTTTAATTTCATCCAACCCTAGTTCTTGAATCTACAAGATATTCTAAGCAATTTTCATGTTAGAGACTTTTTCAAAATCATTCATTTTCAACCTTATTCTTCAAGCTAAAGATTGAAGCTCTTAGAAAATTTTCTCTCTTTTCTCTCCTTGATGGTTTCGGCCATGACTCCTAAGTATGGCTTTCATCACTCAATAATTTTAACCAACCTTATTTCTTGAATCCTTACGTTATTCTAAACAACTTTCATGTTGGAGATTTCCTCTAAATCATTCATCTTCAAGGACTTTCTTCAAGATCAAAGTTATAGGGTATTTGTGGTGAAGTGTAAGGAAACTTCATTTCTTTTCTCTTTTTCATGATCTAAACCATGTTTGATCCATGGTTCCTCTTAATCAAGCTTAGTATACTAATTTTTATGTATTTTATTTTGTATTTAAGAAGCCCTTGGTGATGAAGGACTTGGAAAAAGAAGCAAAACAAGGAGTTTTTGAGGATCTTCAAGAGGTAAGAGGGAGATCCATCTCATCAACTAAGCATGGTGGTGAGAGATGGTCTTATATTTGATGGATGTTGAATCCATGTAAGGATTCATATCCATGGTCATGTAATAATTAATGTGTGTTTATGAGCTTTGATTTATTTGCCTATGCTTGATATGCTATGCATGATTTTATGGCTTTGATGGTATGCTTATATTATGCATGATGAGTATATGGCATGTTTATAGTATTTATGATGAAATATGTATGTGTATGCCATGATGTATTGATGGAAAAGAAATCAATTTTTGGCTCCAAAAGCCAAGGAAGAGCTACGGTTTTGATGCCCTTGATTAGGGTTCATGTTGAAAACTTTTCAAGAACAAGAAAATTGATTTGTTTAATAAAAATTATGAAGTGGAGAAAAATGAATTTTCTTGGTTCTAAAGGCTATGGGATTTTCGGTCAAGACACCTCAACATAGGTGTTTATAACTTAAGATTTTCATGAAAAATTAAAAATTGGATTGATTTGAAGAGTATAGAAAATAAACAAAGGATATGTTTTTCAAGAGAACAAGAACATGGTTTTGAAGGATTTTTATTGATTTATTTTGTGTAAAAAGATCCTACGTGTTTTTCTAAACATGAGTTTTGAATGAAACGGGCAAACGTTGATTTTAAGGATTTGCAAAGAAAGTGAAAAAGAATTTGTAAAGAAAGTAAAAATGAATTTGAACAAATGGGTTTGGGTTTTATGACCATGAATCACACGGTTTTGAAAACAAAATTTTAATGGTTTTGTTTGTGTAAAACCATATCAATTTAAAAGGAAAAATATTTGATGGTTTCAATAGTCATGTCCATGTTTTTTTTAAAGGCTTGTAATGTCTTGATTTTTATGAACAAAGTGATTTTTCAAAGTGAAAATGTAACTTGATTTAATACAAGGAATTTGGAAAGGGAATCAGAGTGTTTTTATCACTTGAGAGAATTTTGTAAACGAAAGATAAAGAGAGGTTGAATATGTTTGAACTCTAATTTATTTTGAAGAATGATTTTGGAAGTGATTTGAGAAAAATGGAGAATATAATGGTGATTTGAAAAGTTATTAACGTATAACTTATTTTTGAGTTTTAAAAGTACGTTAGAAAATGTTAAGTTTTGAAACGTTGATTTATATCAATGGAAAAGTGATTTTATGAATTATATTTTGGAAAAGGATTTCTTGAGTAGAGAAATGTGGAAAAATATTTTCTTGAGTAAGAAAATATATTACATGAAGTATAAAGTTATATTATTTAAGAAAATTTGAAAAAGGAATATTTGAAGGTTGAGAAATATTTTATGTAATGAAATTATGGTGAAAAAAATTATTTACGTATCTTAAAAACGTAATTTTAAAGTACGTGATTTGAAATACAGTAAAATATTTCTAAGTGTTTGGAAAATACAGTACTACGTGATTTTAAATACGTTGAAATATTTCTACGCGATTTGAATTACGTTTAAATATTTTATATAATTTGAATTACTATTGAAAAATCACTACGTGATGGAAAAGTGATGAATTATTTTTACGTGATTGTGAAAATAGCGAAAAATCATTATGTGATTTGAAAAGTGTTTTAAATATTTTGAAAATGAAAGAAAATGATTTACGCGACTTAAAAGAATGATTTTTAAGTTACGCGATTTTGAAACAGTGAAAAAATATTATCGGATTTGAGTAACGTATATTTTTATGCGATTGAGAAAAACATTGAAAAATTAGTACGTGATTTAAAAGTGCAACAGAAGAGTTACAGCATTTTGAAAACGTAACAGAAATATTACGAAATTTTGTAAACGTAACAATAGTGTTACGGTATTGTGATAACGTAATAAAAACGTTTTGGAATTTTAAAAACGTGACAAAAGTGTTACGATATTTTGAAAATGTAACAGAAGTGTTGTGGAATTGTGAAAACGTAACAGGAATGTTGCGCAATTTTGTGAAAACACGACGAAAGTGTTTTATAACTATGAAAAAGTGATAATATGATTTTCCTGTTGAAAATACAGTATAAATACTATAGACCCAGTATATGGATGTTGTGTGAGAAAATGACATATTTTGTCTGTGATTGGCATTTGGTGCATTATACATGCATTATATATGCATTGGAAAAATATACGTTGAGGCATATGATTGAACAAATGAAATTTGAAAAGATTTGGCCCTTGTGGTTGGACTTGCACTGATATATTCGTGCATTGTATAAAGTATAGCTAATAAGCTATTTTGGCCCTTGTGGTTGAAGAGGGAATGAGAATTGATAGTGAGATCTATGATGGATCTTGGTAAGTGCGTCAAGGCGCTGGCGGTCGACCAGTTGGGACAAAGTAATGAGTACCCTGTGCCACTTGGCGATGCAGTCCGTTGCAACGCATTGATGATACCCGACAAGAACACGATTCTTTTCAACAACTGGAAGATTGTCTTTGGGCTAAGACTGACAATTGATAGAGCATTCTCCTCGAAATTGTGAAAACCTCTATGGAGTTGTTTTTGAAAAATTGAGTGTTTGTGTACATGCATAATCTGACATTTATATCTGTGTGATATATTAATTGAGGAATATTGGTTATAACAATTGTTTTGAATACTTGGATGATGATGATGATAATTAGACAATGTTGAGGGCATTATCGTAATTGTTGTTTATGATAATTGAACTGATAAACGATTGGATGATGATAGTTGATTAATGTTGATGGCATGATATATTTGTATGATATGCTGTTTGTGTTATCTCTGTGCTACCATGTTGGTATTGGCGTAGGTGATCTCACCTCTTTGTTATGTTGTTTTGCTATGTTTGTACTGTTAAAATCAAATAATAGAAGGATTGAGTTGTCTTAGACATAACAGGCAATGAATACTCTGAGATGGGTGACAACAATAAGGAGTGAACATTTAGGACTCGAAGATGTGCAGTGTTGACAAAGAACAGATGTAGAATAGATGTCTGACGCAACAAGATGGATACACAACAGAATAAGTATGTTAAGTTTTAACGTTAGTGTTGTACTGTGCTATTAAGTAGGACCCGTCATGGGGTTTGCTACTATTTAAAAAAAAGAGTCTGTTAGTTTTATATTTCTCTTTAAATTGTGAAATATTAATTAGTGTCAACATTGCATAATGAATAGTTGAAATATGATTTTCAATATTACCTAATATTTTCAGTAAATTTATGTTTTCAGTAAAGAAGAAATTTTAAAACCCACTTTTTATAACTCAAACTTTGTGCGAATTTCTTTTCAGATTATGAGTCGAGAGTCAGACATGTGATACCCTAAGGAGGGTGTTACATCTAATGGATGCACAACTTTACTCTTATCTTTCCTTGTATGCCTCTAGGTTTTTCTATCTGAGAAATACCCTCTCTAGTGTCTCAACACATTCTACTAGGCATAACCAAAGGATTCCATCCACTAGGGATCTCAAAACATCCAAAAACAACATTTTGGAGTTTCAAGGTCTCATGCCGCGGCACAAAACTTCACACGCCGCGGCACCCAACTCTCGGGTGCAACTTCTGGGCAGAAAACTGCCCCACGCCGCGGCATGCTCACGCCTTAGGCCACGCCTCGGTCCACGCCACAGCGTGACATGCAGAACTCAATTTCTGCAGAATTCTACAGAAACCGTGCATTATTCTATTCAACTTTTCTTAACTTCCAATCATAAAAAATTGGTTCCTAGGTAATTTCTAGCTTCACCAACATCCTCTAAACGTGTTGTAACACCATTACAACCTACTAATTCTCTTAATTTGTATCAAACACCAAAAATCACCCCCTTGGTTGATCATGACCTAGATTCAAACTCAAGAACCAACTAGCTCCAATCTATGGATAAATCCATCTATCTTATTCTCATTAAGCTGAAAACATACTAACTTAGTCCTTGAAATCAAGAACCAAGCCAAAAACATGGATTTGACAACTCAAACCCCTATTTCCATTCACAAAACCTATGTCCATTCAAGATGAATCAAAGGAATAGATGAATAGAAATCCCCTACCTCTTATCTTGGATGATCAATCTTCAAGCTCTATGTTTTTATCTTGATCTTCCCTTGATCTTCTTTCTTTTTCCCCCTTCCTTTCTCTCCTTTCTTCCTTCGGTTTCTCTCTTCTTCCTTTTCTCCTCTCTATTCTGTTTTCTGACTCTCTAATATCTCAACCATGGGATATTAAACAAGGGAAGTCAAATATGACTTCTCTTGGATAAACATGTTGTAGATATTAAACAAGGGAAGTCAAATATGACCTTGATCTGCTAAGAACACTCAGATTCCACCAAATCTAGTATTCTAACCTCCAACAGATTCAAAATAAATCCTACGATTCATTAAAAATCATGTTGTACTTTTTCTCCACTTTTCCATATTTGCTGGGAGTAAATCCGGTATTAAAATGCACAACCAGTATGCCTAAAAATACCAAACTAACTCTGATTCTCTTGAAATTTTTACCACATCTTACTTGGCTTATTTGTGACCTAGAAACAAATTATCTAAATCTGTTTCCCTTCAAATAGCAGTTTATGTTATTTTCTGAGTTATTTTAGGTCACTTTCCACACTCTGTGTTACAGCAAAGTGCCTAAACTAACTCTGTTTGTCACAAATCTTCACTGACATATCAAACAAGTTACATGCTACCTTTGTACACATATAAAAGTCTAATATATTTTTTTTCTGGGATGCTACATTCTCCCCTCCTTTTTAAAAATTTTGTCCTCAAAATTTTGGTTTACCTCATGCAAGAAGTCACATACAACTCACACTTCAAACAAGTATAACCAAACCTTGTAGAAACAAAACTAAACACTTACCTTTCTCTGAATCCTTAGGCTGCGTTGTCTCCTTGCCTTGCACAATGTAAACCCTTCCCGGAGCTGTGGGTCTACTATCGGGCTGCACTCCTTCCCTTTGCGGACACTCCTTGGCAAAATGCCCTGACTGTCCACAATTATAGCACACTGATTGCCCTGCTAAACAAGGTCTATCACCATGCTGCCTTCCACACTTAGGGCACTGACCCTTCTTGGACTCCACCTGCTCTATTTTACCTTTTTTACCCCTTGTGAACTTTGACTTACTATGCTTCTTTTTTTGAGAACCTTGAGACTCTTGGCCCATTATAAGTCTCCTCTCACGTTTCTCTATTATTCGGCACTTGTTGACTAACGAAGAAAAATCTCTGATCTCCAAGGGCTCTACCACATCTCTGATATCAGCTCTCAGACCGGACTCGAATTTCACACATCTCCAGTTCTCATTCGGGTCGTTTCTGAAATGATATGAAAACTTTGATAGCTGCTCAAACTTGGCCTCATACTGGCCCACTGATATACTCCTCTGTTCCAACCTCATAAATTCCACCTCTTTTGCATCACGCAAAGTTTACGAAAAATACTTTCCCAAGAAAGTTATTTTAAACATTTCCCAGATCATCTGAGTTCCAGCAACTGCCATCACTCTTGTGGTACTCTTCCACCAATACTCTGCCTCTCCCTTCAGCATAAAAGAGGCAAAAGAGACTTTCTGTTCATCAGTGCAGACCATCACCTGAAAAATCCTTTCTATCTCATTTAGCCACCCTTCCACTTTCACTGGGTCAAACTCACCACTAAAAGGTGGAGGGTTCATCTGTCTAAATGCTGCCAAGTCTTGGAAGTTCTGATTCCTTCCGACTAGTTCTTGTTGCACAGGCTGTACAGGTTGATTGGCTTCCAACCTCTCTAACATCCTTGTCATCACATTGGTCATAGCCACCACCGCATCGGCCATGTTGGGATCTTCAGGAGCTGTGTTCCCTGTTGTTTTGCTTCGCTTCTTTGGTGCCATAAATTCCTGCACACACCGACACAATTAATATTGAGCTGCAGTCTCAATATCATGTAACCGTGCAACAATAGCTAATAACCACTAACTCAAGGCAAAACATGCAATTCAAGCATCACATTAAACATATGAGACAAGAAATGCCTCACACTTAGCGGAAAAACACTAAACGTGTCTAAGCCTAGTCAGTCCATACCCCGGCTCAGTAGGAGGAACTGCTCTGATACCATAATGTAACACCCTAATACCGGCAACCTAGTATATCAGAATATACCTGGATAGCAGTATTAGTTATGCTACTTCTAACTTAACATTATACTAATCCATATCATTTAAACAAATAATAATGGAGAGCCTTGCAGAAAACTAAAAGTTATACATATAACATCGCCACTAAAGGCTCATTGTATACATAACTTCTTGTACAAACTAAAAGCAAGTAAATAAATACAAGCTTTAAACTAGAAAGTATAAAAACTATCTTTGTCTTCATACTTCTTCTTCTTGCCTTTGGATGAACCTTCACCTGGATTTACATGGCAACAAACGAGGTGAGAAATCACATTTCTCAGTATAAGTATACCAAAACCAGCAGTTTAAACATTCAAAATGAATAAACCCAACTGAACTAATACTTCCTGCATAAGAAACAATTACAACTCTCTCTTTATGTAACATTCTTAAGCGAACTATAATTCTGTTCTGATAACCGAAACCACGATGATATCAAACAACTGCCCATACAATTATTTGACATCATCGGTCAGACAACCTCCCATACAGCTGTCACCAATAACACAAAGTAACGCATGCACAACAATTACACAAATATATTCACAACCAACAAAATATTAAATAATGCAATGATAGAAAGATGTATGTTTATGCTCAAAGAAAAGTGTATGATAGTGTTAGTGCAATGTCATGAATACTCAGCTATTCCTCCTAGGCGTAGAGGAATTCTGCCATGGTAACGTGTGACCCCTTATAGCCTACTTTTAGGAACGAAGTCTGTCACCACAACACCTGACCTCCTACACCCTAGGCGCAGAGGAATTCTGCCATGACAACATATGACCCCTTATAGCCTACTGTTTAGGAACGAAGTCTGTTATCACAACACATGACCTCCTACACCACTGAGTGGATGCCTCCACTACCTGTTCTCTTGGGATAGCAAGCATATGTGAAGTGTGATGTGGGTATAAATGCAGAGTTATGTCCTAATTCTAACATAACCACCACATGATCTCATACTAAGTCCATCTTGCATTACTAACTCCACCTCTTCTCTGTGGGAGCATTTCATGCACTACGACATTGAACCAATGCCAACTAGACTTAGGTACTATGGCACTCTACTATTGCCATCTCATTTCTTAAATCTTTTATCACCTCTCTTGTGATCTCTGTGCAACCTTAAGTTGCTTAAGAAACTAAACTCTTGATCTATGACAATCCATGTCTAATGGATGCACAACTTTACTCTTATCTTTCCTTATATGCCTCTAGGTTTTTCTATCTGAGAAATACCCTCTCTAGTGTCTCAACACATTCTACTAGGCATAACCAAAGGATTCCATCCACTAGGGATCTCAAAACATCCAAAAACCACATTTTGGAGTTTCAGGGACTCACACCGCGGCACCCAACTCTTGGGTGCAACTTCTGGGCAGAAAACTGCCCCACGCCGCGGCATGCTCACGCCTTGGGCCACGCCTCGGTCCATGCCACGACGTGACATGCAGAACTCAATTTCTGCAGAATTCTGCAGAAACCGTGCACTATTCTATTCAACTTTTCTTAACTTCCAATCATCAAAAATTGGTTCCTAGGTGATTTCTAGCTTCACCAACATCCTCTAAAAGTGTTGTAACACCATTACAACCAACTAATTCTCTTAATTTGTATCAAACACCAAAAATCACCCTCTTGGTTGATCATGACCTAGATTCAAACTCAAGAACTAACTAGCTCCAATTTATGGATAAATCCATCTATCTTATTCTCATTAAGCTGAAAACATACTAACTTAGTCCTTGAAATCAAGAACCAAGCCAAAAACATGGATTTGACTACTCAAACCCCTATTTCCATTCACAAAACCTATGTCCATTCAAGATGAATCAAAGGAATAGATGAATAGAAATCCCCTACCTCTTATCTTGGATGATCAATCTTCAAGCTCTATGTTTTTATCTTGATCTTCCCTTGATCTTCTTTCTTTTTTCCCCTTCCTTTCTCTCCTTTCTTCCTTCGGTTTCTCTCTTCTTTCTTTTCTCCTCTCTATTCGGTTTTCTGACTCTTTAATATCTCAACCGTGGGATATTAAACAAGGGAAGTCAAATATGACTTCTCCTGGGTAAACATTAAGACCTTGATATGGAAAGAACACTCAGATTCCACCAAATCTAGTATTCTAACCTCCAACAGATTCAAAATAAATCCTAGGATTCATTAAAAATCATGTTGTACTTTTTCTCCACTTTTTCATATTTGCTGGGAGTAAATCCGGTATTAAAATGCACAGCCAGTATGCCTAAAAATACCAAACTAACTCTGATTCTCTTGAAACTTTTACCACAACTTACTTGGCTTATTTGTGACCTAGAAACAAATTATCTAAATCTGTTTCCCTTCAAATAGCAGTTTATGCTATTTTCTGAGTTATTTTAGGCCACTTTCCACACTCTGTGTTGCAGCAAAGTGCCTAAACTAACTCTGTTTGTCACAAATCTTCACTGACATATCAAACAAGTTATATGCTACCTTTGTACACATATAAAAGTCTAATATATTTTTTTTCTGGGATGTTACATTCTCCCCTCCTTTTTAAAAATTTTGTCCTCAAAATTTTGGTTTACCTCATGCAAGAAGTCACATACAACTCACACTTCAAACAAGTATAACCAAACCTTGTAGAAACAAAACTAAACACTTACCTTTCTCTGAATCCTTAGGCTGCGTTGTCTCCTTGCCTTGCACAATGTAAACCCTTCCCGGAGCTGTGGGTCTACTATCGGGCTGCACTCCTTCCCTTTGCGGACACTCCTTGGCAAAATGCCCTGACTGTCCACAATTATAGCACACTGACTGCTCTGCTAAATAAGGTCTATCACCATGCTGCCTTCCACACTTAGGGCACTGACCCTTCTTGGACTCCACCTGCTCTATTTTACCTTTTTCACCCCTTATGAACTTTGACTCACTATGCTTCTTTTTTTGAGAACCTTGAGACTCTTGGCCCACTATAGGTCTCCTCTCACGTTTCTCTATTATCTAGCACTTGTTGACTAACGAAGAAAAATCTCTGATCTCCAAGGGCTCTACCACATCTCTGATATCAACTCTCAGACCGAACTCGAATTTCACACATCTTCAATTCTCATTCGGGTCGTTTCTGAAATGATATGAAAACTTTGATAGCTGCTCAAACTTGGCCTCATACTGGCCCACTGACATACTCCCCTGTTCTAACCTCATAAATTCCACCTCCTTTGCATCACGCAAAGTTTGCAAAAAATACTTTCCCAAGAAAGTTGTTTTAAACATTTCCCAGATCATCTGAGTTCCAGCAACTGCCATCACTCTTGTGGTACTCTTCCACCAATACTCTACCTCTCCCTTCAACATAAAAGAGGCAAAAGAGACTTTCAGTTCATCAGTGCAGACCATCACCTGAAAAATCCTTTCTATCTCATTTAGCCACCCTTCCGCTTTCACTGGGTCAAACTCACCATTAAAAGGTGGAGGGTTCATCTATCTAAACGCTGCCAAGTCCTGGAAGTTCTGATTCCTTCTGACTGGTTCTTGCTGCACAGGCAGTACAGGTTGATTGGCTTCCAACCTCTCTAACATCCTTGTCATCACATTGGTCATAGCCACCACCGCATCGGCCATGTTGGGATCTTCAGGAGCTGTGTTCCCTGTTGTTTTGGTTCGCTTCTTTGGTGCCATAAATTCCTGCACACACCGACATAATTAATATTGAGCTGCAGTCTCAATATCATGTAACCGTGCAACAATAGCTAATAACCACTAACTCAAAGCAAAACATGCAATTCAAGCATCACATTAAACATATGAGACAAGAAATGCCTCACACTTAGCGGAAAAACACTAAACGTGTTTAAGCCTAGTCAGTCCATACCCCGGCTCAGCAAGAGGAACTGCTCTAATACCATAATGTAACACCCTAATACCGGTAACCTAGTATATCAGAATATACCTGGATAGCAGTATTAGTTATGCTACTTCTAACTTAACATAATACTAATCCATATCATTTAAACAAATAATAATGGAGAGCCTTGCGGAAAACTAAAAGTTATACATATAACATCGCCACTAAAGGCTCATTGTATACATAACTTCTTGTACAAACTAAAAGCAAGTAAATAAATACAAGCTTTAAACTAGAAAGTATAAAAACTATCTTTGTCTTCATACTTCTTCTTCTAGCCTTTGGATGAACCTTCACCTGGATTTACATGGCAACAAACGGGGTGAGAAATCACATTTCTCAGTATAAGTATACCAAAACCAGTAGTTTAAACATTCAAAATGAATAAACCCAACTGAACTAATACTTCCTGCATAAGAAACAATTACAACTCTCTCTTTATGTAACGTTCTTAAGCGAACTATAATTCTGTTCTGATGACCGAAACCACGATGATATCAAACAACTGCCCATACAAGTATTTGAAATCATCGGCCAGACAACCGCCCATACAGCTGTCACCAATAACATAGAGTAACGCATACACAACAATTACACAAATATATTCACAACCAACAAAATATTAAATAATGCAATGATAGAATGATGTATGTTTATGCTCAAAGAAAAGTGTATGATAGTGTTAGTGCAATGTCATGAATACTCAGCTATTCCCCCTAGGCGCAGAGGAATTCTGCCATGGTAACGTGTGACCCTTTATAGCCTACTTTTAGGAACGAAGTCTGTCACCACAACACCTGACCTCCTACACCCTAGGCGCAGAGGAATTCTGCCATGACAACATATGACCCCTTATAGCCTACTGTTTAGGAACGAAGTCTGTTATCACAACACATGACCTCCTACACCACTGAGTGGATGCCTCCACTACCTGTTCTCTAAGGATAGCAAGCATATGTGAAGTGTGATGTGGGTATAAATGCGGAGTTATGTCCTAATTCTAACATAACCACCACATGATCTCATACTAAGTCCATCTTGCATTACTAACTCCACCTCTTCTCTGTGGGAGCATTTCATGCACTATGACATTGAACCAATGCCAACTAGACTTAGTACACTGCTATCCTTGCATTACTAACTCTCTTTCACTCTTTGAGAGCTCTTCATGCACTATGGCATTCACCCTTGCCAGCTAGGCACTTAACTTTTGCCAACTCGGCACCTTGGCCCTTAACTCTTGTCATTTAGGCACTATGGCACTCTACTATTGCCATCTCGGCACCTTGGCCCTTACTCTTGCCACTTAGGCACTATGGCACTCTACTATTGCCATCTCATTTCTTAAATCTTTTATCACCTCTCTTGTGATCTCTGTACAACCTTAAGTTGCTTAAGAAACTAAACTCTTGATCTATGACAATCCATGTCTAATGGATGCACAACTTTACTCTTATCTTTCCTTATATGCCTCTAGGTTTTTCTATCTGAGAAATACCCTCTCTAGTGTCTCAGCACATTCTACTAGGCATAACCAAAGGATTCCATCCACTAGGGATCTCAAAACATCCAAAAACAACATTTTGGAGTTTCAGGGTCTCACGTCGCGGCACAAAACTTCTCACGCCGCGGCACCCAACTCTCGGGTGCAACTTCTAGGCAAAAAACTGCCCCACGCCGCAGCATGCTCACGCCTTGGGCCACGCCTCGGTCCACGCCGCGGTGTGACATGCAGAACTCAATTTCTGCAGAATTCTGCAGAAACTGTGTACTATTCTATTCAACTTTTCTTAACTTCCAATCATCAAAAATTGGTTCCTAGGTGATTTCTAGCTTCACCAACATCCTCTAAATGTGTTGTAACACCATTACAACCTACTAATTCTCTTAATTTGTATCAAACACCAAAAATCACCCTCTTGGTTGATCATGACCTAGATTCAAACTCAAGAACCAACTAGCTCCAATCTATGGATAAATCTATCTATCTTATTCTCATTAAGCTAAAAACATACTAACTTAGTCCTTGAAATCAAGAACCAAGCCAAAAACATGGATTTGACTACTCAAACCCCTATTTCCATTCACAAAACCTATGTCCATTCAAGATGAATCAAAGAAATAGATGAATAGAAATCCCCTACCTCTTATCTTGGATGATCAATCTTCAAGCTCTATGTTTTTATCTTGATCTTCCCTTGATCTTCTTTCTTTTCCCCCTTCCTTTCTCTCCTTTCTTCCTTCGGTTTCTCTCTTTTTCTTTTCTCCTCTCTATTTTGTTTTTTGACTCTCTAATATCTCAACCGTGGGATATTAAACAAGGGAAGTCAAATATGACTTCTCTTGGATAAACATTAAAACCTTGATCTGCTAAGAACACTCAGATTCCACCAAATCTAGTATTCTAACCTCCAACAGATTCAAAATAAATCCTAGGATTCATTAAAAATCATGTTGTACTTTTTCTCCACTTTTCCATATCTGCTGGGAGTAAATTCGGTATTAAAATGCACAAACAGTTTGCCTAAAAATACCAAACTAACTCTGATTCTCTTGAAACTTTTACCACATCTTACTTGGCTTATTTGTGACCTAGAAACAAATTATCTAAATTTGTTTCCCGTCAAATAGCAATTTATGCTATTTTCTGAGTTATTTTAGGCCATTTTCCACACTCTGTGTTGCAGCAAAGTGCCTAAACTAACTCTATTTGTCACAAATCTTCACTGACATATCAAACAAGTTATATGCTACCTTTGTACACATATAAAAGTATAATATATTTTTTTTCTAGGATGTTACATCTTCGGCTTCCATTACTTTAGTTCTTTTTGAAACTACAATATACAAAAGATATATATGATTCAACATTAAGAGGTTGGATTGAAAACGAATAATTATGAAGTATTCTTTGGTTTTTACCATATGGTGGGTATCTTATTGTTTGAGTATATCCATTAATTGGAACTCGGCAGGTGTCCAAATAGCAATTGGCAAAAGTTATTTCTCGTTTCTTCGATTCCTTAAAAACACCCAACGCTCCACCTTTGGAATCTGGGTATTTGTTAGCCACGCCAAAAGGAGCATTAGGGAGTGGAGGAAACTTTAGTGGGGTTTCGAATCGTTCGAACGAAACCAAAGGATTTGAAACCAGTGCACCAATGAAACGAGCGTAACAGAGTTGATAATGTTCTGTTTTCTTTTATTTTAGGACTTGTTCAGCCGCTCGAACCACCAATCTTAAGTGTTTTGGATCATATTTAACTTTAAAGAATTTCTCGAATTTGGAGATTTCTTTAAGATGCATACCTTTGGACTTCTTGGTTGCTACTCCTATCTGCACAGATGAATTGGAGTTAGTAAAACGTTGGAAGCATTCTTCGATTGTAGGCTTCTGAGTAAAGTAATATTTTCTCCACCAACTTTCAAACCCTTGGGTCGAGTAAAATGATGGGGAGCACTCGAAGGGATTAAAACCCTCTCTCCTTTTGATGTTTTGCTTCAAGAAAAAATTATATTGTTCGAGATCCCAAGCTTCAAACTCACATATTTGGTATTCATCTTTTAAGGCAATAGGAGATGGAATGCACTAGGAAAACCCAAGTTGCCTTGAGGCACGTGAAGGGAGGTAGAGTTGAAGGCTAAAATCATTTGAACCTGGGAGGCCAAGGGATAGTATTTGGATGGTCAAAGTATGAGCCTAAATATCCAAGTTTTCGGATTGAGCCCCTGGAGTTTCACGGAAAAATGGTTCTCGAAACCACTTAGGACCACAATCACGAAGAGCAAAAGGTGAAAAGTTGAAATTGTCGGATTAACGTTTCATGGTCATAAATAATGAAAAGAAAATTTTGAAGTCTTCAACTTCATTACCTGATTTCGATGAGCATTGAAGTTGAGACAATCGAGGACCTTCGATCTTTGTGTAATTGATGATCGAATTTGCAATTTGAAGATGAGGCTCGAGAATATAATTAAGCTAAAGTTGCAATAACCAGAAAGGTCCACCAAGGTTATTGAGAGGTTTATCATTTGATCGAAGTAGGCCTACTACTTCTGACATTGAAGAATAGAGTTTTGCAAGGATCAATTTACTCGAACAGAGAGGAGTTCCCTCATGAAGAAGAATGGCCAAAGGAAGGAGAGACTTTGGGATTTGAAGTGATTTGGTACAAAATGCAAAAGCACTTAGCCAAAAAATAAGGAATGCCACATGGTCTTCATCAGAAACTGTAGTTGTTTCGAGATGATTATTTTGAATGAAAGCATTGTAGGTTAATTTTTTAAAATCAGGCTCGATTAAGGTCTTGGGGTTTAAAGTGCTTTTGATTATTCGTCCGACTGGTTTAAGACCAGTGATAGCAGCCATGTCGAAAAGGGTTGGAGTCAACATGTCATAAGAGACATGGAAAGAGTTAGTAGATCAATTCCAGAAAGAGAAGGAACTTATCAGCATAAGGGCATTATAGTCGAGACGTTCCCTGCTCAGCTGGATGAAATCAAAGATGCCGATTGTTTTCCACACAGATTCTTTGGCATTTTCGACACGGTTGAGCCAACAAATATAATTAGGTTTCATTTAGTTACTCACAGGTGGTGAGCTTCGAAACACTCTATGGAAATTAGCAAAGAAATCAGTTTTGAGAGAGGAATGGAAGGCAACTATTTCTTCTCCTTTTATACAAGGGAAAAAGGATTGAATGAGTTCGTACTCATTTTTGGGAAGAGTTTGACCTAAGAATGCAAATTTCTCTTTATCAATAGAAAAGGGGATCATTACTTGAGACTTCCAGAGTTCAGAATGGTCCGTGGAAGGGTCAGGGGCGTAAAGAATCTTATCTTTTAACAAAGGGGCAGTCACAGTGGCAGCATTTGACAAAATCATCGTTTCTTGTGTTTCAGAGCTTAAGTGTGAAGCTTGGGCAGAGGTAGCAGTTTGGCTAGAAGTTTTGTTAGAAGAAGATGCCATTGGATTTTGAAAGTTGTGGGAGTTTGAGAAGAAAGAAAGGATAAAGCTTATCAAATTCAGAGTTCAGCAATGGCAGAAAAATGTACAGAAACCCAGAAAGAAATGGAGGGTTTTAGAAGAAAAGTGTAAAAAGGGATAAAAGATTCGTAAGCCTTTAAATAAGGGTTTAAAAAAATCAAGAGAAAGAGAAGAGAGAGAACGTGCGTAGTAATTCCCATTAATGCGGACGTGATGGGAGTACGGATGAAACTGTTTTTATCCATTAAACGTCATCATTGGTTTTGTAATTCTCTAAAAAGAGGAATTGGTTGTTTAATGGGGAATGGCCACGTAATGACCGTTCAAATAAGTAGAGATTTGGATGACAAATTATAGATATTGCCATCAAACTTTTCAGTTGCTTGTGTTACAGTAAATTGAGATATAAAGGCAAGAAATTTCTAAGTCCAATTATAGTCAAAGAGTAGTATTCAAAAAGTTAAAATATTTATCTCTCATACTTCAGGAATAAATATTGGGGGGCATCTATTGGTATAAAAAAATACTTTTCGATTGATATTTTTTTGATAGTTTAAATTGGCATGAACGTAATTTTTGATGAATTTATAAGTTTCAGGTTGGAATTGAAGTTGATCGAGACATAGATTTCGATTGGTCACTTTCATCTTATATTAAGAATGATAGTTTCGATTTTCAATCGAAACAATAGGCTTAAAAAGTAGTTATACTTAGCAAAATTTCTGGAAAGAAGAGACCTCGAGTGAAGATCAACAAAAGTTCGAGCGTACAAGTTTGAATTCTAAAGAAGAGTTTTTTGAATTTGAAATAATAGTTAGCAGCAGTTGGAGGTGAAATCAAGACAACACATGAATTGTTGACAAAGATTGAGCAGTTGTTAATGGCACGAGGATTGCTGACAAAGATTTGGTGGTTACTAGACTAAGAATTACCAATCATTTAGGCAGTTATCTTTGTTGTAAACACATGTCAAAATCTTGTAAAATAGGTAGTTACTTAGAAAGTCTATAAATACTAAGAAGATGGAAACATTTAAGGGTTGGAAATTCTATACTCACAAATAGTTGAAAACTCACGCTCTCACGTCCATTGACATCTCGAGCAAACAACACGCAAGTATAGTACAGTATGTTTCTATCCACTTTCATTTTCATTCTCATTTATGTATTCTTTACAAATTCAATGCAATCTTAAATTCAGTTCATTTACATTCAGTCTTTATTTTCCTTTGCAAATTCTCTTCTACTCTTGATCAAATTATTCTCTTTAAAGATCATTTGAGTTTTGTTTAAGATCATTTGAGTTTTGTTTATTGCTTTCCTTTAACTGCTTTCTTTACTTTTAATGCAACTTTACTTTCTTACAATTTACATATCTGCATATTTACTTTTCATTGTGTAACATCCCGGGACTGCCTGCAGGATTGACAAGTGTCTCCACAAACCAACACGAGTCTTTTCAGCGTGTTTTGTCCTCACTCACACGCATCCTAGGAAACTTCTCAGGAGGGGTCAAACACGCTTAACCACGGAGTTCTTATGTTTTAGGCTCCCGAAAAGAAGTTACAACTTGTTGATATGGCTACGCCTAATCAATTCCTTTAAGCCATCTTCAACTACGCAATTTCATACCCGCATACGCCTACGAATCCCTCTTATTCCTGCGTATTCAATTCATTCATAGTGACCTTTTGCCAGAAGCTTCGCAGAGTCGCTCCAGTACGCTGCTTACACCGGCTGGCCCACTCCCTACCCTCGTCGACCCCGGGACACCACACATTGCATCTATTTTGATTCCTTCATTTTCTTTATTGTAAGTATTTTATATTTTGTCAAATTTACTTCAAATACATTTTTATTTTGGTCATTTATATTTAACTTATTTTTATTTGCACTAATTCTTTGTTATTTTCTTAAAAACAAACCTTTTCTGAGTTTTAAACTTCGTTTTCATCAAGATAAATATACATATAAAGCTTTCGATTTTGGATTTGCATAACTTTCTTGAAATCGAAACCATCAATTTTATTCCTTTAAGATATTCAGACCAGAATTCTAAAAGGAAATTATTCCTTTTCCAGAATTGAAATCGAGAATTGAACTAAATTCCTTTTCCAGAATTGAGATCGAGAATTAAACTTTGTCCAATAAACAAATAGTTTATCATAATTTGAATAAGTATAATCGAAATATTTTAATAAACACTGAGAGACCGATAATTGATGTATCTTTGAAAGATTGAAAATATGTCTTCCTAAAAAATGAAACTACATTCCTATGACAATTTTTCTAACAGATTAATATTTTTTATTTTTTTATTCGTCCAACCCACAGGTTCAATCTAACACATGTAAGCAGTTCCAATTTAAAAAAAGAAGAAAAAAACATCAAACTCAACCCAAACCACTGTTTTCATGAATTAGACAAGTAAGAAAATATCCCAAACCCAACTACTGCCCACGCCTAGTTTTCACGTCTCTAACAGTGAAGTGACCAAAACCTCACTTATACATTCAACAGAAACTTAGGTGACTTTTGATTTAGTTTTTATTTTTATTTTTAATTGATATATTTGCACTTATAATTACAAAAATATCATTTTATTTTTTATTTTTTATTTTTAAACTTCTGTGAAAAAAATGATGAAACTACTTATTTTAATGATTTCCTTTACAAAAGTTTTAAAACAGAAAATAAAATAAAAACAAAATAACATTTTTGTAATTATATAAGTAAAAACATCACGGGAAAATAAAAATAAAAAACAAATCAATCACTCCCTTCTCAACTCGATTAATAGAAATAACCTAAAGAAACGGCGAACTACAACCACTATATTTTTCCAATAATGTATTATAGAAACAGCCCATATTCAATCATCAATTGCTTACGAAACATACCCAAACTAAACCAGTCTCAAATGGCTGACTCTTTTCGATCTAATTCAAAGGTTTAGTCATTTTAATACTTGAAATCTATTGTGTATTTTGTACTAAGTACCAATATCAAAATGCGAAAAATTGACATGAGCGATAATTACTTCGAATACTTCAACTTCACATAGTACATGTTACTTGGTGGTCATATGATGAATAAAGATTTTCTTTGGTTGATAACATGAGAATATAACATGATTAAAAAAATATATATATATCTAACCAAACAAATTACTCGGTTACACAAATTATTAAACTAGTTCAGAAAAGACAAGATACAACCTAGCCTGGCGAGATTCCTCACAACAGCAGCTTCTTCAAATGTTCATTGGCTCGGGCACCGAGAATGTCTAGCAATGAATTCTGAGGCTCCAGTTCCTCATGCCATAAGGGAAGTTGATCCCCAGGATAGAAATTCCTGCTCACTCCCTCAGAGTTTATCTACAAGGAAGGGAAAATCTAGAGGTTTCAAATTATTGTTGTATATTTAAAACAAAACCATAATTTTGAAAACACAAGTCACAGATGAATTTGTCTTACTATGACTGTTCGGACAACACCACCACTTGCACCATCACGAGCGATAGCCAGTGAAACGGCCATTTTTACTAAATCCTGCCATAGAATATCAAATAGATTATCAACAATCAGGCTTAAGACCTAAATTTCACCTAAAAAATCCTTTTCAAATTTTCTAATAGCTTCTCATTTATCAGCCATTGTCCATATCTGAAACAAAATGTTGCACAACATGAAAACCAGGTCAGGTCCCCAAAAAACTAATATCCTCAACAATCTAATAGCACTGAAGGCATTATTTTTTAACTTAGGGAAGGCACTGGGAAGAATTAAGATCTATACGTCAGCTTCATCCTTGGTCATTCCTTCTTTCCAGGCTTCGTCGAAAAATCCATACAAGTAACTGGAGCCAGATCCTGGAAACACAAATCATGTAGACCATAGCTCCATATACAAAAGTCATGCATTCCATAGAAAAAGCTAAACAGACTAGCAACGAAAGATTTATTTATTTTCTTTTAAAATATGTACAATAAGAGAAAGGCCACATAAACATCTGCAAGCAATTGTCAGCCAGGCTATTCTAAATTAGCATAAGACCTGCAAAATAATAGAATCAAATCATCAAGCAACACAACATAATAGAGAAATTTATCAGAGTCTCCAAAATAAAACCATCATACAGAAATTTTATATCTTTTTCACTTCATTTTTCTTCTTTCTTTTCCTCCAATGTGCAGATCAGAAGGGAAGAGCAGCCTTTGTCTGTGATTGGGTATTTTACATCTTCCATATCTACAAGTCTCTATAGCAATCTAGATTAGTTTTTTTGCACGGGGTATTTGACATCTTCCATATCTACAAGTCTCTATAGACTATCTAAATTAGTTTTTGCAAGGGGGTTCACCGTTCACCCAGCATAATTGACACTTAGGAACTATGATAGATCTACATCATGTCAGATCTTGATATCAAGGTATAGTTACTACAAAAGATACAAGCAATATTTATATAGGAACACGTGTATACCTGAATGTTCATGCACAAAT
Source organism: Ormosia emarginata (assembly GCA_029884605.1). NCBI lineage: Eukaryota > Viridiplantae > Streptophyta > Magnoliopsida > Fabales > Fabaceae > Ormosia > Ormosia emarginata. Next base: position 12,048,239 of record JAQQTP010000074.1, read on the forward strand.
TACAATATAGAAATCACAGTCATGAACATATTTTAACTATAAAATACCTCCAATAGCAAAAGGTTGCTGTACTATTGTTCCACCCAGTGGAACTCCATAAATTTGACCACCTTCATATTTGTCCCAACCACCAACAATTAAGCCAGTCTCCAAGAAATTCTGCCAATGAGAGTAAATTTACAATAAAGCCAACTATATAAAATGGCTGAACATATGACAAAATAAAAACAGATGGTTAAGACTAGAAGAATATCCACCAGGCTATAACATATTGTCATCAAACCAGTTACTTTTTTTCACACTTCTCCAGTTGCCCCAAACGCTCATTGCTTTGGCAATTATAGCAACGCCCCATAACCATTAGATATAGAAAAAATAGAAGCTAATTTTAAATGGACTGTACTTCAAAGTTTTAAACCATCAGCCAACGTGGAATTTGTATCAGCACAATTCAAATTTATCAGTGCTGTGTAGAGCTGTCAATATGGACTAAAGCCCCATGACCCATCCCATTAGGCTCCACGTGTACCCCACTACTTTAACAGCCTACTTGATCATAAGGCTTTTGACCCCAACCCACAAATTCCAAAAATTAAGTGGGTTAGGGCTGGGGCTAACTATGGGCTACCCCACACTTAGACAAATCTATTTTTCATTTTTTTTTTCACCATCCCACTCGTGACTCAATTTTTCTCCAACCTATTTTCACTTCTCTTTTCCTTTTCTTTCTTGGCAACCAAACACCTAAATAGGGTTTCCCGTTTTCACTTGAAAACTAAATTTTCCTTCTTTTTAATGATAATTTTCAGTGATTGGGTTTCTTGGTTGCTCCAAGTTAAGTCGTTCCTCCAGGCAGCACAGGGCTCAATACCTCTCAGGCTTCTTTCTTCAAGGTATGCAATCTTGCTCTTGTAGAACTTGGATTTCCTGATTACCAGCTGCTGAACTGAGATTTGATTTGATAGTATCTGTAAATCTCACCTCCATTATGCTTTTGACTTATGGCTTTGATTTCTTCACTTCATGGGTTCTGAAGGGTTATGTCGGTTGTTGAAAAATTATAGGATTTAGGGTTAGGGAGGAGAAGAGGAAGACGGCTAACAAGGACTAAAATGAGAATATTATTATAATGATAAAAAGTGATATAGTTTTATAACTTAGTACTCCTATTTATACTAATACTAAGGTGTACAAGCTCAAGCCCACTAACATTAAGACTAATAACCCTAATATCTTCTAACACTCCCCCTCAAGCTTAAGCTTACTAAAACTAAGCTTGTTACAAGTAGAAAACCCATAAAGGCATAAATTGAAAACAAAGAAAAACACCAACATTTAAAACTAAACTGATCTCAACAAATAACTAAGGAAACTAGTGCTCCTCCTAAATAAAAAAGCCTTGGCAACGTCCTTGCAGATAGCTTCCTTGCTTCACCTCAGCACACGTCCCAAGCAAATGAGACCTATTCTAGAGTTTTCGACCTTTCTCCTCAATGGTCCCCTCAACCTCCAAACTAGTCTCCAAAACACTTAGTCGAGTATCACACCACCCAGCAATGACCTCAAACTGGGTCTCCGAAACACTGAACTGTGTAATTAGCTAGCTGACATTGATAATAGTTTTGATGATAACAAACATGATGAAAATGATAGGAAAACCAAGTCCAAGACCTGCAAGAATAGTTTAGGACTTAGAGTCTTTGTATGAAGCCTTTTGGATATCTCATTGGTTTTGAAAAAAAAAGTCTTAAACATGGTTTTCAAAATGGTTTTGAAAATGATTAAAATTTAGTTTGGAAATTTGGAAGCAAATTCACAGGTTTTTGAAAATGTTTAAGAAATTCTTTTTAATAGCTTTATTCGAATAAAGCTCTTTTTATTCGAATAGATCAATTTCAAATGATTAGTCTTTATCAAAGCTTATTCGAATAACTATAAAGTTATTCGAATAACAGTTTTTCAAATTGGCTGCGCATTGCTGATGTTATTCAAATAGCACTCATGCTATTTGAATAGAAGCGTTAATGAACGTAACTTTCAAGAAGGTTTATTCGAATAACAAAAAGTTATTCGAATAACCATGTTTTTCAAAAAACTCTATTTGAAAGGGTTATTCGAATAACCATTTGAAGTATTCGAATAAAAATGTCTCAGAATCCGTTTTCATGAGGCTTTTCAAATTAGGTTGTTCGAATAACTCAATGGTTATTCGAATAACGTCGTGATCCTGTTTTAGAAAGAAACGGCCTTTTTCGCATTGAATGCATATTTAATTTCTTCCAACGGCTCTTTTCTTCAAAGTTCTATAAATAAAGACCTTGGGTCATCTTTGCAACAAGCCTAACTATCTGAATTATTCTTTGGTTGCTTGAAAACGTGATTTATAATTTTCTCATATTTTATGTGCTCTTTACGCCAAAACTTTGAGATATCCTTAAAGAGCTTTCTTAGTGCTTCAATTTGTATTATTCACTCTTAAAGAGAGTTTCTGTTCATCTACTTTTTCTGCTCTATTGTAAAGAGGGTTAGGTATCCCTCAAAGGTTTGTAAAGAGAGTGAGGTGTGCCTCAAAGGTTTGTGAAGAGGGTGAAGTATCCCTCTAAAGTTTGTAAGAGTGAGGTATCCCTGAAGTTTGAAGCTTTAGCACAAGGATAGAGTTTCCCTGCGCGTGAAAAGTCCTCTTGTTTGTAAAGGTTGCTAGCGCTCATTTAAGCTTGTATTGATAATGAAAAATCTCGGATAGTTTTTCGAGAACTGGACGTAGGCCACAAGTGGTTTGGTGGCTGAACCAGGATAAATATCGTGTCTGCTCTTCTCATCTTTATCTATTTATTTTCTGCAATTTCATTATCATTGCTTATTTGTTTATTTGTTGCGCTTAAAGCTTTCAGTTATTTTCTTCATTTTCATATCCTTCTTAATATTTAGCTTCGACAAATTTTGGTTTATAAGTTTTTGTGAAAAGTTTTATAACTCAATTCACCCCCCCTCTTGAGTACTGGAGACACTTGGTAATAAACCGGATATTATACTACCCAGTAACACAAATGGGGTCTTTTACTAGGGTCCAAAGTCTTCAATCCATAAACCCTTGACAGTAAAAGAAAGAAATAACGAATAATAATCTCCAAATAACACAAACCATGCAAAATTACTCCAAAGTCTCGAACAAAACCAAATAGAGCAAAATCAAGAACCAAACAATTCAATATAGGCAGACCAACAATCAACTAGAACACCATTGCCATCAACCAAATGCTGCCAGACACCATGGACGTGAACTCCTCAAGTCTTGCCGCTCCGGTTGCGGCCTCACGTGGATAGACAATGATGAACTTTGCTATTCCTCCTTAAACACTGGTTGACACAACCGGTCTCCAAACAGTGAACACCTCCAAATCACCGAGAGTTACAGACAAAAGAGAAGATATTAGATAAGAGAAAAAAAGAGAAATTGGGAAACTCCTGCTTCCATACCTGTGACACCCTTGGTCGCACCTTGCTAGTCGGCCGCAACACCACCGGTCACCAAAAACATTGCTCACAGCACCCTTGGCCGTGCATAGAAGAAAAGAAGGAAAAATAGCAGATCGTCACAAAACACCACAACAACAGAACATAACACATCGAAGCACCAACTCAAACATGAACCATCTCACTGTCAAGCCTCAAACAGCATGATCCCATGTATCGTAGCATCATCAAGAAGCCATCAATAGGAAGCCAAAACGAAGAACACCATCAATCTCCATCTAGCTCTCCAGAAACCTCACCAAAGGGGCTATCAAATCAATCAAAGAAAGAGAGGAAAAACCACACAAACAAATCACATAATACACCAAAACTATGATTAGAATTGCCCTAAATCACCTTCAGCCACCACAGAACGTGCCACCACCCACCGATGCTGTCGGAAATACTACTAGCAAGCACAAACGGTGCTAGAATCACCTCCAGTCAATATAGAATCCAAAAAATGGAAGAGAAATAGATTCTAAAACAGAGTTCACTGGAAAACTCGCAAGAGCTTCAGCCAACTGCCGCGCCAGTCACCGTTGATGTCAACTCCTCATCATTCTCTGGTTCTGGTCGCACCTAAATGCAGCACCTCCAGCCATTTGCAACCTTCAAGAATGCTAAAACTGAACTCGCAAAACAGAGCATGAGTGCGCAACACAGAGGAAGTGTCGCCACCGGCAGCCACCGCGTGACTCATCGATCTCTACCCGGAAATAGAAGGCCACAACCGGCCTATACCCATCAATAACCACTGCTGGGGTTGCCAGAAAACTGAAACTGCAGCCACTCTTGCTCAACCACCCAAACACCATGATCTCCCCCTTACCGCCAATCTCTAGAAACAACCCGCTAGCCCTCTGCCCAGCACTAGTCCACTACTGCTGATCGAATACCACCAGCGACCACCGCAGGCCGCTTTTCCGGCACCGTTCAGCTGCCAATCACCGGCGACCGCTCCTGGGTCTCCCGTAACACAGAATCGCAGCCAGCCACCCTTGGTTGTGTATTGATATCAACAGTGACCATCATAGTTCAAAAGATTTTTTTTAAAAAAGTTTCATAAACTGAAGTGAAAACAGAGGAAAAGTTTTGAGGAAAACAAATATGGAAAAATATACAAAAGAGTTCTATGGAACTCAACACAACGGAAAGGACAAGCTTTTCAAGGCGGATGATATCTCTCTAATATCATGTTGAAAAATTATATGATTTAGGATTAGGGAGGAGGAGAAGAGGAAGACGGCTAATAAGATTGACTAAATTGAGAATATTATTATAATGATAAAAAATGATATAATTTCATAACCTAGTACTCCTATTTATACTAATATTAAGGTGTACAAGCCCAAGCCCACTAACATTAAGATTAATAACTCTAATATCTTCTAATATCAGTGTTTCAGCTATTCGCTTGTTGGGAAGTGTTGAAAACTATGTAAATAGTGTCTAGATTCATCTCTCCCTCAAGCAGATCTTCCGTGCTCATATTACCTGAGTCTATTTGGGAGCAGGCCAAGGTTCTTTACACCAATGACCCTCAAAGGCTATATGGGGTGTGTCATAACCTCATGAGTGTTGTTGCTCTTTGGAAGTTTGATAGTCCTATGTCGGCCTATTTGGGAAAGGTCCATGGTGCTCTCCATGTAAGTATAAGCAAGGGTATGCATTTATCATAATTTAATCTAGAGCTGAACACCATATTTTGGAGATCATAAAACCAAATACATTACCCTGAAATTGCACTGAGGATTAAGGAAAAATATGCCATTGTATTAGTGAAAATTTATAGGCTTTCAGCCATGTAAAATCCTTATAATAGTTTCAGTCAAATACTGACTCTTCTGAAAAAAAAATATTCCTCTTGGTCAGTGGGTAGTTATACCTTCCATGATGAGTTTGAAAACAAATACAATGTTGGCGTCACTTAAATCAGAGTAGAAGGGTGCTAGGCCCACACCTGTTATGAGGGGAGTATGAAAGGAAAAATAGGAAGGGGGGTGTAGGAGATTGACACCTAGAAGGAGTATCACGCCAAAAGAAGGGATAGTTGGGGGTGAGGAAAACGGCGACAATGGCAGCGGACAACGGCGGGCTGCGACGGACAGCAACAAAGGATATAGGTCTGCTGGAAGGAGGACATAGTAGGAGGAGAAAGGTCGACAAACCGAAGTGGAAATACGATTTAGCCGGAAAAAAAAATTCACCGGAGAGCAGTGGGCTCACCGGGCGTGCACGGCTCTAGGATTACCTCTCTTTAGGCTTTGATACCATGTTGAAAGAGAGAAGAGAGACATAAAGAAAACCGTGTCTAAACTACACAACGGAGGCTGAATTATATAGACCTATTACAATAAATACAAAGATCATAATTACCATAATTACATGATTTGGTTATGATTTAGTTAGCCTACAAAACGAATCTAGACACTATTTATATAGTTTTCAACAGTTATCATAATTGTTTATATTCTTTTGTTTATTTTTATTTTCATTTTACAAGTGGTAGAGAGGGGTCGTGGTTTTATCAAATCTCTGCTTCTGGGCAGAGACGCTTCTTTCTAGTTATTGTCTAACTTTAGGGACAATTCTCTATTCGCATCTACCTCTTTCATTAGGCGCTTCGAAGGAGAAGGGAAAGTTATTTGTGTGTTTTGGGGCTGGAACAACAGAGGAAGATATATTCTGGTGACAGAATTTTATGTTAATGGAAGGAGGAGCTCCATTATTGTCCCTGAGGGTCGTATGAACAGAGGTTTGAAGCATTTTGGGAGGGTGCTATCAAAATTGTTGGTGGTAGAAACCTTGAAGGATGCTGATTTTCAGACGGGAAAACAAGCTTTTGTGCTCAATATTCTCTAATCGGAGAAAGATCTTACTCCGAGGTGGTCAAAGGAGGCGGTGCCAGTGAAGGCTGTCAGAATTTTTGAAATGTGAATTCTGAAGCTTTCAATGCAGATATCAAATCAGTGGTATCTTTGGGAGGCGGAGCTGGAGTCTCACAGTTACAGATGCAAGACGTTATGGAAAACGGATCTCTCAGATCTTTAAGAATTGATCCTGTGTCTGATGGGAGAAGGAAGGTTAGATGGCTTAGTCATGGGTCGAGGCGGATTAAGAAGCCCAAAAGCAATGCTTTCTTAAGACTTGGGCCAAAAAAGAGTGTTTTCTCAAGGCAGGGGCCTAAAATAGCCTCTCAGCAGCCTAAAACAGCTGAAGGCATATCCAAACAGGCTGGAAAACGTCCAGAGAAGTGTAGGAAGGTCTAGGTCCCTAAAATTCGTTCAGCTCAGCCAGTTTTATGACCTTCTCAGACTTATCGAGGTTGGGTTCATCCTCCTACGTCACCTGGACAGAATCATGTAAATGGGGACTTTCATAATGGTCGAGAAGACACAGCAGGTTTAACGGACACTTCCACCGAGGAGGCATGCAGTAAGATTAAACCACCTTCACCCAGTGCTATGGAGCAGAATCTGATGGCTGGGTGTCTGTGCTCTCTGCCCAATGGAAATCTCCTTTGTCGGCCTCTCAATCTCAGTTGTTAGAGGGTGGGGATAACAAGAATTTTTCAGGGGTTTACAAGTTTCTCCTTTGAAGACCCACAATGTTAATGATACTGATTCTGAAACAGAAACCACTTCACAGGATGAAAGCAAAGAGTTTGATTCTAATTTCGGTTTTGAAGAATCTGAGGATGGTGGGCTGTTTATTGATACTTTACAGCAGCTGAAACCAGTTGTTTCTAAAGATGACATTGTCGCAATTGAACCTTATGAAGATTTGTCAGGGGTTCCCGAATTGTTTGAACAGCAAGAGGGTTTGGCAGCTGAGGGTTCTCCTTCTTGTCTTGAAGTTGGTGTTAACCCTCTTAAGGTCAATAATGTCCAGACTCAAGAAATGACTAACTCAGGGAATGTTTGTAAAAATCTATCCTCTCACTTTTCTTTATGTTCTTCTAAAGTTGATCCCTTCACTCCTGTTAATCCTCTTAATCCTTTTAGTGTCCCACCTCTTGTTTTTTCAGTTGACAGAAGTGAGGGCTGTGTTCAAGGAAATGGTCTTCTCCCCATTCCTCCAACTATGTAAGGGGAGAATGTTGAGGAAACTGCCAAAGCTTCTAGTTGTGTAGAGAGTGTTAAGGACAATTTGAGCTATCACCCTCTGGTTCAGGAGTTAGGGGTTACGGTCATCAACTCTAAGGGAGTGTCATCTTTAGTTGACTCACCAACAACTTTTGGAAAAAGAAGTTGTTGAGAGAGTTGGATTGTTTGGTTTCAACAATTAATTATGGTGGCAAGAGTGGTAGGCGGGAGAGTAAGTCTCTTAATGAAGATATTTAGTTGGAATGTGATAGGGTTGGGTAGTTGGGTAATGTGTAAAGCAAGTCGTGATGTGGTTATGCTTCAAGAAACTAAACTTGAGAACATTGATGCTAAAAACATGAATAGGTTGAATTGATTTGATACAGAACTGTACATCAGGATTTAAAGGCTCTATCTAAGAAGGGAAAAAGGAAACTAATCAACCTAATAAAGAGAAAATATTCTCCCTAATAAAGAGCCTTCCTAATACAGAAGAATAATACCTTTCCTAATACAAAGGTAATAAAAACTGATTCCTAAAAGTTCTCTATCAGTTTGACTAATCAAATATAACCAAATATAGAATACAATCAAATATACTACATTAATATATACGATCTGCCAACACTCCCCCAAGCTGGCATGAAGATATCACTCATGGCAAGCTTGCCAACCAACTTCTCATGTTGTGCCTTAGGGAGTCCTTTGGTGAGAACATCAGCTACTTGACTTGTGGTAGGTATGTAAGACATACATATCACACCACTGTCAATCTTTTCCTTGATGAAATGTTTATCCACTTCTACATGCTTTGTTCTATCGTGTAAAACTGGATTATGAGCTATAGAAATTGCAACTTTGTTGTCACAATAGACTTTAATAGGTACTAGTGTAGAGACCTTCAATTCTTCTAGAAGTCTTTTTATCCATAACACTTCACAAAATCCATGTGCAACAGACCAAAATTCTGCTTCAACACTACTCCTTGCAACAACACTTTGTTTTTTGCTTCTCCAAGTGACCAAGTTACCTCCTACAAAGGTGCAATATCCTGAGGTAGATTTTCTATCATTGACATCACCTGCCCAATCTGCATCCGTGTAAGCCTCCACCTGAAGATGGCCTCTATTTTTAAACAAGAGTCCTTTGCCTAGAGTTCCTTTGAGGTATCTCAAGATCCTGAAGATAGCCTCAGAGTGAGTAGGTCCGGGTGAGTGCATGAATTGGCTTACCATGCTTACAGCGAATGCTATGTCTGGTCTAGTATGTGCCAAATAGATTAATTTTCCAACTAATCTTTGATAGTGTTCTCTATCCACCACTTCATTAGTTGTTGCTGCTTTCAATTTTGTATTGAGTTCGGTTGGAGTGTCTGCTGCCTTACAACCAGTCATTCCTGTTTCTTTGAGAAGATAAAGAATATACTTGCGTTGATTGAGGAAGATTCCCTCCTTGGATCTAGCAAATTCCATTACGAGAAAATACCTTAGCCTTCCTAGGTCCTTAATATCAAATTCGACCTCAAGTTTCTTCTTTAGATTGTTGATTTCAAGATCATCATCTCCAGTTATGATTATGTCATCAACATAGACAATTAGTATAGCTATTTTTCCTTCGGTGGGATGCTTGAAAAATAGAGTGTGATCAGCTTGGCTTTGTGAGAACCCATGTCTCCTAACAGCATCTCCAAAACGCTCAAACCAAGCTCTAGGGGACTGTTTTAGTCCATATAGAGCTTTCTTCAACTTGCACACTTTCCCCCTTCCAAGTTTTTCTTCAAACCCAAGTGGTAAGTCCATATATACTTCTTGCAAGTCCCCATTTAGAAATGCATTCTTAACATCAAACTGATGAAGTGGCCAATTGGAGTTAACTGCAAGAGAGAGAAGTATTCTAATAGAGTTAATTTTAGTAACAGGTGCGAAAGTTTCTTGGTAGTCTATACCATGAGTATGAGTAAATCCTTTTGCTACAAGTCTCGCTTTGTATCTTTCCACACTCCCATTAGCTTTACACTTCACGGTAAATACCAATTTGCACCCAACTGTCTTCTTATCTGCTGGTAGATCAATAATGCTCCATGTGTGATTTTTCTTGAGAGCATCCATTTCTTCTATCACAGCTAATTTCCAATTCAGATCACTTAAGGCTTCCTGAATGGTTCTGGGAACAAACAAATTAGAAATCCTAGACACAAAAGCTTTATGAGTGTTTGACAACTTTTCATATGAGAGGAATTTTGCAATAGGATGTTTAGTGCATGCTCGGGTTTCTTTTCTCAAAGCAATAGGAAGGTCAAGATCAGAGGAAGGTATGTCAGGAGATGGAGAAAAAATAGGAGTGGAAGGAATATTACCTTGGATTATAGGATCAGTACTTGGCAAATCAGATTGGACATCTGCTGGAGAAATGACTGGATTAGAATTATTTTTGTGGAACCTTCGTCTGGTATAAACCTGTAGTTCAGATGGAGTGACTTGAGTTACTTCTCCCCCTGTCTCTGATAAAGTAATATTTGGCAAAGGTATAGGTAAGGTTTCCCAAAAATTATCTTCCTCACTAACTATATTCTCTCCCTGAAGAGAATTTTCTGGAAAAAAGGGTTGATCCTCTACAAAACTAACATCCATACTTTAAAAAAAAAAATTAGTAATAAGATTGAAACATTTGTACCCCCTTTTATTAGATGCATAACCAAGGAAAACACATTTTTCAGCTTTTGGATCAAGTTTGGACCTGAAAACACTTGGTATATATATATAACAAACACAGCCAAAAACTTTTAGGGGAAGGTCAGTAGTTATCCGAGAAGCAGGAAAGAAATCTTTTAAAACCTGTAAGGGTGTTTTAAACTTCAAAACACGAGATGACATTCTATTTATTAAATAACAGGTAGTCAAGAGAGCATTACCCCAAAGACATTTTGGCACATTCATGAAAAACATGATGGCACGAGCAACTTCAAGAAGATGCCTATTTTTTCTTTCAGTAATGTCATTTTGTTGTTGTGTGTCACGACAAGTAGATTGATGAATGACACCTTTTTCAGATAGAAATGTGCCCAAATATTGATTAAAATACTCAGTCCCATTATCAGTTCTTAGAATACCAATTTGTGTTTGGAATTGATTTTCAATCATGAGAAAAAAATCTTTAAACCGTTGTTCAACTTCAAATTTTTTTTCCAAATGATAAACCCAACATAATCTAGTGTGGTCACCAATAAAAGTCACAAACCATTTTTTGCCAGAGAGAGTTTTAACCTTAGATGGTCCCCAAACATCACTATGAAACAAGTAAAAAGGTTTTGAAATAGAATAAGATTTTATTGGAAAAGAAACACGGTGATCTTTAGCTAAATGACAAGCTTCACACTGAAATTTTGAACAATCAATTCCTTTAAACAACTCAGGAAATAAGTGTTGGAGATATGGAAAACTAGGATGTCCTAATCTCCTATGCCATAACATTATTTGGTCAATGACAGAGGTTGAACTAGTACTACTCAATCCATGAGCCTTTTCATTCCATGAGGCTATTTCATCAAAGTAATCCAGTCCATTCATATCTCTAGTAGTTCCAATCGTCTTCCCCGAGTTTTGGTCCTGAAAAACACAAGTGGAAGGAAGAAAAACAACAATGCAATTAGAATCCTTAGATAATTTACTGACAAACAGAAGGTTACATGCAAATTTTGGTACATGTAAAACATTTTTTAGAGTAATTTTTTTTGAGATTCTAATGTAGCCTTTGCCTGCAACAGATGAGAAACTTCCATCAGTTATTCTAACCTTTTCAATACCAGAACACAGGTAATAAGAGCTAAATAAATGAGAACAATTGGTCATATGATCAGAATCCCCATAATCTATGATCCAAGGACTGGTGGTTTTAAGGACAGAGAGTGCTAAAGAATTACTACCTGTTTGTGCCCCAGAACCAATAGAAGCATTAAGAGATGAATGGGTTTTTAGCAGTTTAAGAAGATGATCTAACTGCTCTTTGCTGAATGGTGTTGATTCAGCCTCGTTTGCTGTAGGTGCTCGCTGTTCAACAATTTGTTAGACTTGCCAGGTCTGCCGTGCAGCTTGTAGCAGGTCTCTTGTGTATGGCATAGCTTTCCACAAATATTCACAGCGCAAGTTATTTCTGTCTCCTGCTCGCTGGTGCTGAGGGGTTTTACGGCTGACTTGGGCTTCAGGAGTGGCTAAGGCAGACCCTTCTACTGACCCAGTTGCACCTGCAGTCCTCTTACCCAACATCACTTGTCTGCAGCTCTCTTCTCGCCGTACCTCTGCAAATACTTCCCCAATTGAAGGAAGAGGATTTCTTCCAATGATTCAACCACGGACTTCATCATATTCAACATTCAGACCTGCAAGGAACTTGAAAATGTGACCAGCATCGACCATCGTTTTATAGTGGTTGCAATCCTTAGGTGATTTCCACTCATAGTCATTGAATAAGTCTAGGTCTTGCCAAATTCTTTTAAGAGAGTGAAAATATTTTGTTACAAAGCCCTCACCTTGGCGAATCTCCCCAAGTTGTAGGGTCAATTCGTACACTTGGGATTGATTCCCTAAATCTGAGTACATCTGTGAAACATTGTCCCACAATTCCTTGGCTGTCGAATAGCAGAGATAATTTGCGCTTATCTCTTCGGCCATGGAGTTGACCAGCCATGTCATCATCATTGAGTTCTCAGCATCCCAATTGGCATAGGCTAGATCCTTCTCGTCAGGCTTCTTTGTGTCTCCTGTGACAACCAATCTTGCCACTCCCCCTTAGATACATACGAACAGACTGTGACCAACGAAGGTAGCTGTCACCATTTAATCTGATCGTAGTGATCTGAATATGGTGATTTTCAGATGATCCTCAGGTGGCTTAAGGCTCGGGTAGAGACTGTCGAGAAGTTCCTGACGTAACTTCGGACATTTTGAGAGCATGAAGGGAATTCGAAACCTAATTCTAGTTTTTCTATCTCTGATACCATAAAAACGTGAATAAGTTGAATTGATTTGATACAGAATTGTACATCAAGATTTAAAGGCTCCATCTAGGAAGGGAAAAAGGAAACTAATCAGCCTAATAAAGAGAAGATATTCTACCTAATAAAGAGCCTTCCTAATACAGAAGAATAATATCTTTCCTAATACAGAGGTAACAAAAACTAATTCCTAAAAGTTCTCTATCAGTTTGACTAATTAAATATAACCAAATATAGAATACAATCAAATATACTAGATTAATATATACGATCTGCCAATAGATGCTTTGACTGTTAGGGACCTTTGGGATTCTAGATTTAAGGATTGGGAGTGCTTCACTTCTCTTAGTGCCTCGGGAGGAATGGTGATGATTTGCGATACTAGAATTGCCTCAAAAGTTGATTCCATCCAGGGTAACTTCTTTGTGTCAGTTTTATTGGATGTTATAGGGAGAGGTCTTTGGTGGATTACTTCGGTCTAAAGGTCCGAATAGTCCTAGGCAGCGTTCTGTCTTCTGGGAGTAATTAGGTTTCTTGTCAGGCTTCTGTGGTCCGAACTAGTGCTTAAGAGGGGATTTTAATGCTACTAGAATTACTATAGGAAAATTGGGTGGTGTTCATCTTACTGCTTCTATGAGGGGTTTTGATAGTTTTATTAGAGAGTGCGGTCTTAGAGATATTCCCCTATCTAATGCCCGTTTGACTTGGTCGGCTTGAAGGTATTATATTGTTACTTCTTGGTTGGATAGATTCCTTTTTACCACTACCTAGGAGGAGATTTTTCCTTATCTAACTCGAGAGCTTAACCTGGCCAATTTTTGACCACTTTCCTATTGTTTTGGAATCTACCAAGGTGAAATGGGGTCCAACTCCTTTTAGGTTTGAAAATATGTGGCTCATCCATCATTCTTTTATTACTTTGATTCAGCCTCCGTTGATGACTGGGAAGGTTATAAATTCATGACAAAGTTAAAGGTTCTCAGAAAATTTGAAAGTGTGGAATAAGGTTGTCTTTGGGTATATCTTGGTTAGGAAAGTGGATATAATGAGAGAGTTGGACTCGTTGGATTAGATTGGATTTAAAGGGTAATCTCACTGAGGATCTATGTGATAGGAGACAGTGTTTGAGACTTGAATTAGAAGAGGTTCTTTTTAAGGAGGAAATGAGTTGAAGACAAAAGTTGAGAATCCTTTGGGCTAAGGATGAGGATGCTAATTCAAAGTTGTTTCATAGATTGGCCTCTGGGAGATGTAGGAAGAGCCTTATAAAAGAATTGGAACTTGAGGTTGATAGTGTCATTAGGGATGTAGGGGTAATTGCTTCTGAAATTACTAGGTTCCATTCTAATCTTTATGTTGAGGAAATGCCTAATATACCTTTCATTGGGAATTTGGAGTGGTGTCCCATTTCTCACGATAAAGCTTGCTAGTTGGAAAGACCTTTTGTGGAGGAAGAAATTCGTAGAGCTGTTTTTAGCTTAGGGAAAGAGAAAGCTCCTAGCCCGAATGGTTTTACTTTTGCTTTCTCTCAAAACTGTTGGGATGTTGTCAAAGCTGACCTCCTTAAGATTTTTGTGGAATTTTTCAAATAATGGTAAAACTGGAGTTCGTATGAACTCTACTTTTATCACTCTTGTTCTAAAAAAGAATAGGTCAGTCAAAGTTAAGGATTTTTGCCCCATTAGTCTGGTTACTAGTGTTTATAAGATAATTACAAAAGTTCTTGCTTCCAAGCTGAGTGAGTTTCTTTCGGATACCATTTCTGAGAATCAGTGTGCTTTTATTTCGGGTAGACAAATTTTAGATGCTGCCCTCATAGCTAATGAGGTGGTGGATTGATATGATCCAAGTTGGATGCATATTTTTTTTTCGGATTGTCTTTAAGTTGATTTCGTGTTTTAACGAATTAAACGATGAAGGGTGAATAGTAACGTAAACAGTGACGTGAACAATAAAAAAGAGAAAAAAGATGGAAAAAGACAAGAAATGGAAGGAAGAAGACGCCACACTCTTAGAGAGTGATAAGTCAAGCGAAGATTCGCCACAAAGGTAAAGAAACCTTTGATAAGAACCAAGAGGGTTCTTCCAAGAACCCCGAGAGAACTAAGCTCTCAAAACTCACAAAGGAGTACAATAATATTCTCAAATTCAAAAGTGTCAAATGCAGTAAACACAAGCCTATTTATAGGCATTAGGTATGCGGCTAGGTCTACCTAAAGAAGGTAGCAAGCTAGCGCATTTTTCATCCTAACCCTAGCGCAAATGTGGCCCAGGCCCAATTAGAAGGCAGCACCTATCCCTAGCTCTGCTATGCGCAAGTTAAGCCCAAACAATAGGCCCTTATTATAAAATTATCCCAAAAAGAAAATAAGAATCAAAACTGAGAAAATTAAAAGGTTCAAATACATAATTAAATAAAATTGACTAAGAAGAAATCATGTCCTCACATTGGCCCCTTCATCAACTTGGATCATTTGGACCATCTTGAGTGCTCCTTCTTCTGGAATGGGCTTGAGTGACAGAAAGTGGTTGACTTCTTTGTCCAAATCCTCCTTAGCCTTCTTAGCTCTTGACCTTGTCATTGGGCTTCCAAGTCCTCGCAGTGCATCTTTGGGCATTGGGCCCGTTGGGCTGCCACTTAAGCTTCCTTGGTCTCCATCATGCGCTCCCCCTTCGAAAGAATTCGTCCTCAAATTTGATCCTTCATCACCTATATCAAAAGGACTTAAGTCAGCCATATTAAATGTTGCACTAACCCCATACTCACCTGGTAGGTCAACTTTGTAGGCATTGTCATTGATTCTTTCTAAGATTTGGAGGGGTTCATCTCCTCTAGGTAAGAGCTTAGATTTCTTTTGCAAAGGAAACCTTTCTTTTCGCATGTGCACCCACACCCAATCTCCTGGTTCAAAAACAACTTGCCTCCTTCCCTTGTTTGCTTGCCGAGCATATTGCTCCATCTTCCTTTCAATTTGAGTCTTGACTTGTTCATGAAACTTCCTCACATATTCAGTTTTTGTCTGTCCATCCTTATGAATTAAAGAAAAGACATTAGGTAGAGACAGTAAATCAAGGGGGGTGAAGGGATTAAAACCATATACAATCTCAAAAGGAGAAAAACTAGTAGTAGCATGCACAGCCCTATTATAAGAAAATTCAACAAGAGGTAAGCATTCTTCCCAGATTTTGATGTTCTTCTTGATGATTAATCGCAGCAATGTCGATAGGGTCCTATTCACCACCTTAGTTTGCCCATCAGTTTGTGGGTGACAAGTGGTAGAGAAGAGTAGCTTAGTCCCAAGCTTGTTCCAAAAGGTCCTCCAAAAATGGGCATGGGAACTTTGAGTCCCTATCTGAGACTATGTTTTTAGGCATTCCATGAAGTCTCACCACTTCTTTGAAAAATAAGTCCACCACATGAATAACGTCATCCACCTTATGGCAAGGAATGAAGTGGGCCATCTTGAAGAATCTATCCACCACCACAAAAATAGAGTCTCTTCCTTTTTTTGAGCGGGGCAAACCTAGCATAAAGTTCATAGGCAAGTCAGTCCAAGGGAAATCAGGAATAGGTAGGGAGGTATAGAGTCCATGAGGCATTACCTTTGATTTGGCTCTTTTACAAACAATGCACCTATCACATAGTTTATGCACATCATGCTTCATGTCAGGCCAATAAAAATGCTCATGCAACACTTCTAAAGTCTTTTAGATCCCAAAGTGACCCATTAATCCCCCCTCATGAACTTCCCCAAGCAATAATTCACGCAAAGAGCTCTTAAGCACACACAAACATTTTTCTTTGAATAAATACCCATCTTGCCTAAAGAACCCCCTATGCGCCCCTTTTTCACATGCAGCATACATCTTGAAGAAATCATCATCATGCACATACAACTCCTTCATGTGTTCAAAACCAAGCATTTTTGTTTCAAGAGTAGCTAATAAAGTATACCTCTTGGAAAGCGCATCAGCCACTATGTTTACCTTTCCTTGCTTGTGTTTGATTACATAGGGAAATTGTTCAAAGTATTCCACCCACTTAGCATGCCTCTTATTAAGTTTACCTTGCCCTTTTAGTGACTCATGATCACTGTGAATTACAAACTCTTTTAGCAAAAGATAGTGTTGCCAAGTGTGCAAAGCCCTTATGAGTGCATATAATTCTTTATCATAGGTGGAGTAATTTAAAACAACTCTATGCAATTTCTCACTAAAGTATGCAATGGGATGACCCTCTTGTAATAAAACAGTCCCAATCCCAACATTTGATGCATCACACTCAAGTTCAAAAGACTTAGAAAAATTAGGTAATGCAAGTATGGGTGCATGAGTGAGCCTATCTTTGAGTGTGTTGAAACTTGTCTCTTGATCCTCCCCCCACCTAAAACTCACATTTTTCTTAACAACTTCATTTAAACGGACGGCTATGGTGCTGAAATCTTTTATAAACCTTCTATAAAAGCTAGCTAACCCATGAAAGCTTCTTACTTCACTCACAGACTTAGGGGTAGGCCACTCCCTAATGACTTTTATCTTTCTTCATCTACTTGCACTCCCTTAGCACTCACAACAAAGCCTAGGAACACTATATGGTCGGTGCAAAAGACACACTACTCTAAATTAGCATACAACTTTTCTTTTCTAAGCACACTCATCACAGCCCTAAGGTGTTCTAGGTACTCTTTTAAGGTTATGCTATAGAGTAGGATGTTATCAAAGTACACTACTACAAACTTGCCTAGAAACTCTCTCAACACATGGTTCATCAACCTCATAAAGGTGCTAGGCGCATTTGTAAGCCCAAAAAGCATCACCAACCACTCATACAATCCATGCTTAGTCTTAAAAGTTGTCTTCCACTCATCCCCTTCCCTTATCTTAATTTGATGGTACCCACTTTTTAAATCCACTTTAGAAAAGTAACATGCACCATGCAATTCATCA
This sequence comes from Ormosia emarginata, assembly GCA_029884605.1. NCBI lineage: Eukaryota > Viridiplantae > Streptophyta > Magnoliopsida > Fabales > Fabaceae > Ormosia > Ormosia emarginata. The sequence goes on from JAQQTP010000074.1 coordinate 12,065,777, forward strand.
AGCAAATCATCTAGCCTAGGGATGGGATGCCTATATTTTATAGTTATATTATTTACAGTCCTACAATCAGTACACATTCTCCAAGTGCCGTCCTTTTTGGGGACAAGTATGACAGGCACGACACAAGGACTTAAACTTTCCTTCACCCATCCTTTTTGCATCAAATCCTCCACTTGTTTCTGAATTTCCTTAGTTTCCTTAGGATTTGTCCTATAGGCGGGCCTATTGGGCAAAGAGGCTCCCGGGATGAAGTCCATTTGATGTTCAATCCCCCTCAAGGGTGGTAGTCCAGGAGAGACACTCTTTAGAAAGACATCTTCAAAGTCCTACAAAAGAGAATCAACTTTACTAGGTAGAGGGTTAGAGTTACAATTTAAGTACAAGTTCTTGTATACATAAATGTACATATCTTGCTTTGCAAAGCAAACCCTCTTAATCTCACTCTCCCTAGCAATTAAACATTCATTTTTTTTCTCATTTACAAGTTCTTGGTCCTTATTCTTTGCTTCCCCCTTTGATTTTACTTTTACGTCTTTCTTCTCTTGCTCCCTTCTTAGCTTCAAGGTCACTTGGTCTTCACAAACCTGTTTGGGAGTAAAGAGTACAAGGGTTACCTTTAAGGTATTATGAACAAAGGAGTACTTGTTAGTGAAACCATTATGAATAGCATGCTTATCAATTGACAAACTTACCAGCACTTGTTGATTCACTATCAACTCACCATTCTCACTTTAGCCATTGAAGCTTGTATGGTCGAGGGTGAGGAGTAGTTTTAAGGTCAAGTTTTCTTACCAAGCGAGTGCTTGCCACATTGGTGCAACTTCTCCCATCAATGATTAATGAGCACACTTTGTCTTGGATGACACATCTTATGTGAAAGATGTTTTCCCTTTGGTCTTGGTCCCTTGCTACAACTTGGCTACCCAAGAGTCTCCTTATCATTAGCAAGTCGCCATCATGAGCATAGGTCTCACATTCTTCTTCTCCTTCACTTGAGGGAGGGGAATTTGGACATGAATCACTAGAGAGGTGTCCCTCTCTTATCACCATTGCCCTTTTGTTTGGGCATTGAGAGGCTATGTGTCCACTCCCCAAGCATTTGAAGCACTTGATATTCCTATTTTTAGAAGAAGAAGAGGAAGAAGTATTAGTGGAAGGAAAAGCATTAGAGTTTTTAGAAGTCATACCTCCCTTGGGTTGTGTAGAGGAGTCTTCCTTTGGTTCCTTGTCCTTCCAAGTGGGAGGTTTGAGGTTCGAAGAAGGCTTCTTCCATGCACCCTTTCTTTTGAGTTGTTGTTCCACCTTTATGGCTTGGTGGACTAACTCATCAAACTCTTCATAGTTGTGCAACTCCACAATGTCTCCTATCTCACGGTTTAAACCATGAAGGAAACGTGACATGGTAACCTCCTTATCTTCAATGACATTGGCCCTTATCATTGCCACCTCCATCTCCTTGTAGTACTCATCTACACTCCTACTTCCTTGGATAAGTCTTTGGAGTTTATTGTGTAATTCCCTATGGTACCATAAAGGGACAAACCTCCTTCTCATCAAACTTTTCATCTCTTCCCAAGTATCTATGGGGTACTCCCTATTCCTTTCCCTTTCTTTTTGTACTTAGTCCCACAAATTAGGGCATAGTCGAAAAATTCTAAGGCAGCCACCTTTACCTTCACCTTCCTTTCTTCATTATAATAGTGATAGGAAAAGATTTGTTCTACCTTGGTTTCCCATTCTAAGTAAGTTTCGGGGTCATTCTTTCCTTGAAAAAAAAGTACTTGGGTCTTTACTCTTCCTAAGTCTCCTCCTCTTTCATCACTCCTATGCTTTCTATTTCTCCTTTCATAACTCCTTTCACTCCTTTCATGCCTCCTTCTAGTCCTCCTGTCCCTACTCAAATCATAGGTATCTTCATCTTCATACGAGACTTCATGTTGAGAGTCTCTCCTCCTTTCATTATCGAGCCTTGTGTTTATTTCTACCTTAAACTTCTTAAGTTCTTTAACTAAGGCTTGCATAAGGTTTGCAGTCCTAGGGAATAGGAGTGTACTTCCTTCACTCATCTTTGTACAAGTAATAAGAATAATTCAAGATTGAAAAGGTCATTACCACTCTTCTCATGTGTATACAATCTTAGATTGATTTTACTCGTGTTTCACATAATTAGACTTTTGTTTAATGAAAACACTCTTGCCTTTTACCACTCAAGTTATCTTTGCAAGTTCTTAAATGAACCCTCTCGCGTTTCAATTATCAAAAGCTCTTACAAAAGTAGCGGTCCTCACAAGAGTAAGCACTCAGAAGTAGAAAAAAGGATAAAACTCTAGACAAAACTCAAAGGAATTTAAAAAACAAGCAAGAAAAGCTAATTAAAAAAAGAAAGGTAAAACTCAAAAAAAATCAAAAGACAAAGAAATGCGCAAGGTATGTAGAATAACACCGCTTGATGAAATTCACAAGGCATTCAAACTTAATCTTACTTAAGTGCAAGGGCAGTCTCTTTTTTTTTTAATAGACTTTTTTTCCTTTTTTTATATTATTTTTCACATCCTTGTTCTCTTTTTGCACTAAAAAAAATTGGTTCTTGCAATTTTAGTTCCAAATGTTATTATGCCCAATTATGTATTTAGGAGCTTCCTTTCAAATTAAGGTGCTATAAAACATGTAACAGCAATGGATCTAGAGTTGATAAGATCAAAGCTGTAAATATTGCGCAAAAATTAAAGAATAGAAACTAAAGGCAGAAAATAAAACGACTGGAATTTAAATGGCAAAAAATAAAGAACGAAAAGTAAAGAATGTTGTCAATTCTTAGGAATGACAGAGATCAATGATGATCAAAGTTGTGTACAATTATAACATTCAAGCAATGGTGCTTGATGTTTGGAGAGCAATAAGAACAAGTACAAAAAATACAAGAACTCTATCAACTCTAGGATCCGGGCTCTAGATACCACATGATATGATCCAAGTTGGATGCATATTGTTTTTTTTGTATCGTCCTTGAGTTGATTTCGTGTTTTAAAGAATTAAACAATGAAGGGTGAACAATAATGTGAACAGTAAAAAATAGAAAAAAGATGGAAAAAGACAAGAAATGGAAGGAAGAAGACGCCACACTCTTGGAGAGCGATAAGTTAAGCGAAAATTCGCCACAAAGGTAAGGAAACCTTTGATAAGAACCAAGAGAGTTCTTCCAAGAACCCCAAGAGAACTAAGCTCTCAAAACTCACAAAGGAGTGCAATAATATTCTCAAATTCAAAAGTGTCAAATGCAGTAAACACAAGCCTACTTGTAGGCATTAGGTATGTGGCTAAGTCTAGCTAAAGGAGGGAGCAAGCTAGCGCATTTTTAATCCTAACCCTAGCGCAAATGTGGCCCAAGCCCAATTAGAAGGCAGCACCTATCCCTAGCTCTGCTATGCGCAAGTTAAGCCCAAACAATAGGCCCTTATTATAAAATTATCCCAAAAAGAAAATAAGAACCAAAACTGAGAAAATTAAAAGGTTCAAATACATAATTAAATAAAATTGACTAAGAAGAAATCATGTCCCCACATTGGGCCCTTCATCAACTTGGATCATTTGGACCATCTTGAGTGCTCCTTCTTCTGGAATGGGCTTGAGTGAGAGAAAGTAGTTGACTTCTTTGTCTAAATCCTCCTTAGCCTTCTTAGCTCTTGACCTTGTCATTGGGCCTCCAAGTCCTCGCAATGCATCTTTGGGCATTGGGCCCGTTGGGCTGTCACTTGAGCTTCCTTGGTCTCCATCATGGATGATGTGAGAACATGGAGGAAACAAGGTCTCGTTTTTAAGTTAGATTTTGAGCAAGCGTATGATCGTGTTAGCTAGGGTTTACTGGATGAAGTCATGGAGAGGAAAGGTTTTGGGTCTAGGTGGAGAAATTGGGTCTAAGTGAATTTATGCTTTCTTAATTGCAGTGATAGTGAATGGTGAGCCTAAATCTTGGTTTAAGGGGCAGATAGGAGTGAGGCAAGGCAATCCTTTGTCTCTGTTTCTCTTTACTATTGTGGTCGATGTTCTTAGCTGGTTGGTGTGTAGAGGTATTAATAATGGGCTGGTTAAGGGGTTGAAGGTTGGTGTGGAGGGGATTTTAATATCCCATCTTCAGTTTGCTAATGACGTTGTCTTCTTTTTGGAGCCTGATGTTGATTCCTGTTGAAAGAGAGAAAAGAGAGAGACATATGAAGAAACCGTGTGTTTCAACTAAACAACGGAGGTTGAATATATACACATCATGTAATAAGTAGTTACACAATTTACATGATGTGGGACTAATAGTTGTACTACCAATTACATGATGTGGGACTAATTACATATTCTCTAACACTCCCCCTCAAGCTTAAGCTTACTAAACTTAAGCTTGTTGCAATTACATCTTAATGAAAATAAACTAAAAACATAATGCACCAAATAGTGACAATGGCAGGAAACTGAATCTGGGATGGAGATAGGGCTAATGCATCTGGGACTAAGATGGACAAGGCCAGTGCATCTGGGACAAAGCTAGGTACCAATGCATCTGTGACAAAGCCAAGACTAGTGAGTCATAACTAACGTAAGTCACCATCAGAATGATCATCGACGGGAAGTGAAGTCACCACTAATATGATTCATTTGTGGAAATGAAGTCACTATCAGAATGATCGTCGATGAGAAGAGAAGTCACCACTAATATGATTCAATTGTGGGAGAGAAGTCATGACAAAGGTGGACGGCGGTCTACCAGAAAGGTCGCTAGAATAGTCAGGCAGTGGCGGATGGCCGAAAAGGTCGCCGGAATAGTCAAACAGCGGCGGACAGAGGTCACCCGGAATAGTCAGACAACGACAAACAGTGGTGTACAAAGGTCGCCGGAAAGTTAGACAGCAGTGAACAACGGTCGGTCGGAAAAGTCGTCGTAAAGTTAGAAAGCGGCGGACAGCGATCAGCCGGAAAGGTTGCCAAAAAGTAGACAGCAGCAGACAGCGGTCAGCCGGAAAGGTTGCCGGAAAGTAGACAACGGTGGAAGGCGGCAGACAGCGACAGACGGCAATGGACGGCAGCTGACAACGGTGGACAGCGATGGGCAGCAGTGGGTCTGCCGGAAAGAAGACACATCAGAAGGAGAATGGCCGGCAAACCGGAGTGGAAACACAGTTGGCGGCTAGTCGGAGTTCCAAATCTTTGGCAACTCGACAGCGAAAGTGATGGGACAGGTCACGGAAGATAGTACTGCTCTGATACCATGTTGAAAGAGAGAAAAGAGAGAGACATATGAAGAAACTATGTGTTTCAACTACACAACGAAGGTTGAATATATAAACATCATGTAATAAATAGTTACACAATTTACATGATGTGGGACTAATAGTTGTACTACCAATTACATGATGTGGGACTAATTACATATTCTCTAACAATTCCTTTGTCAATAATCTTGTCTATCTTAAGATTTTTTGAAATCATTTCTGTGATCAAAATTAACTTAGCCAAAAGTAGTCTAGCAGGTGTAAAAATGGATAGTCAGATTTTGGCCACTTTTGCTACTTTAGCTGGTTGTCAATCAATTCAATGGCCTCTTACTTATCTTGGTGTCCCTCTAGGAGGTAATCCTCGGGCCTTATCCTTTTGGGATTCAGTGGTGTGCAAGATATCCAAGCATCTAGATAGTTGGAAGGGTGTTTTTTTCTCTTTGGGAGGTCGGATTACTCTTATATAGTCTTGTCTTTTGAGCATCCCCTTATACTTTCTCTCCCTTTTTCAAATTCTGGTGGCTGTTGTCCAGAGAATTATACAGGATTTCCTTTGGGAAGGGGTGGGAGAATCGAGTAGGGACCATCTTGTGAGTTGGGAGGAGTGTTGTAGACCTAAGAACAAGGGGGACTGGGTCTTGGTAATTTGGTGTCCAAGAATATCATTTTGGTAGCTACGTGGCTTTGGCGTTTTTCTCTTCAAACTTCTTTATGGCATAAAGTTATTCGAAGCAGTTATGATAGCTGAATGGCTTAGAATAACCTTCTCAGCCTCCTTAATTTATAGAATGATAAGTTACAACAATTGAATACAAAATCCCTTGATTTTAGGGATTGACTATTAACAACTATATCAAACAATATCAAGCTATATCAAACTATATCAGACTATATCAAATCTAATCAAACAATATCAACACTCCCCTCAAGCTGGTGCATAGATGTCATAAACACCCAGCTTGTTACATATGTAAGTTATTCGTGAGCCCCGTAGAGACTTGGTGAAAACATCTGCAAGTTGATCATTAGAAATGACAAATGAAGTACTAATCTCCTTTGAAAGAATCTTGTCTCGAATGAAATGACAATCGATCTCTATATGCTTAGTTCGTTCATAAAAGACAGGATTAGAAGCAATGTGTAAGGCTGCTTGATTATCACACATCAGCTGCATAGAACCCATTTTGCAAAACTTGAACTCTTGAAGTAGATATTTTAACCATATAAGTTCACATGTTGTAAGAGCCATAGCCTTATATTCTCGCTTCGCGACTCGATCTTCGCAACTACACTCGCTTCTTACTCTTCCAAGAGATGAGATTACCTCCAATGAAAACACAATACCCGAAGTTGACCTCCTATCACTTGGAGATCCCGCCTGCCTCTGCATCTCAGTATAGGCAACAATGTCGTGTTACCTCCTGGTCTCATATATTAGCCCTTTTCCAGGAGATCCTTTAATATACCTTAAAATGCGAGTCACTGCATCCCAATGACTGTCACAAGGAGAGTTAAGAAATTGACTCACAACACTAACAGCAAAGGCTATATCTGGTCTGGTCATAGTGAGATAATTCAACTTTTCCACCAACCTTCGATATCTGCCTGGATCTGAGTACGGCTCCCCCTGATTTGGCATAAGCTTAACATTCGGATCCATAGGAGTATCCACCGGCTTACAATTTAGCATCCCAGTCTCTTCCAAAATATCAAGTGCATACTTCCTTTGACAAATGGAAATGCCTGTTTTTGATTGAGCAACCTCAATACCAAGGAAGTATCGCAACCTGCCCAAATCTTTGGTTTGGAAATGCTGAAACAGATGTTGCTTTAGTCTACTGATCCCTTCATGATCATCACCTATAATTACAATATCATCCACATAGACCACAAGATAAATGATCTTTTTACACGGTGAATGTTTATAGAAAATAGAGTGATCAACCTCACTACGAATCATGCCAAACTGTTGTATAACCTTACTAAACCTCCCAAACCAAGCTCGAGGTGACTGTTTCAACCCATACAATGACTTTGAAGTTGGCAAACAAGACCTGACTCCTCCTGAGCAATAAACCTAGGTGGTTGCTCCATATAAATCTCCTCCTCCAACTCACCATGTAAAAAAGCATTTTTAATGTCCAGCTGATATAAAGGCCAACAAGAGATAGCAGCCATGGATAAAAAGAGACGAACAGATGCCATTTTAGCAACAGGAGAGAATGTATCACCATAGTCAAGACCATAAATCTGAGTATATCCTTTGGTCACAAGACGAGCCTTCAAGCGATCCACAGTCCCATCAGGACCAACTTTGACAGTAAAAACCCAACGACAACCAATAGTAGACTTCCCTGGAGGAGAGGGAACAAGAGCCCAAGTGTGGTTAGATTTCAATGCTGTCATCTCATCAATCATAGTCTGTCGCCATCCTGGATGGGATAGTGCTTCCTGAACAGTTTTAGGAATAGAAATGGACGACAAAGCAGAAACAAAGGCATAATGGTTGGAAGATAAACGATGATAACTTAGAAAATTATAAATAGGATGAGGATTGCGAGAAGAACGATTACCTTTGCGAAGTGCAATGGGAAGGTCAGTGGTAGGCTCAGGTTGGACCGGAATTAACGGAGACGGAGGAGCAGGAGGTGAGTCACTGGTGTCCACAACAGGTGCAGCCTCCGGAGTAGTAGGATGAGGACGACGGTGATAAGTGAGACGAAATGGCTCCATGGGGTACTTAGGAGCAACAGGGGCAGCCTCTTGTATATGTGAGACAGGTGGACTTAAAACGGGAGAATCGAAGACTGGAATAGGCAAGACTTGAGAAACAGACTCCGACAAGACTTGTGAGGCAAAGAAAGGTGTATCCTCGAAAAAGTAACATCTGCGGAGATGTAAGAACGATTTATGGATGGAGTATAACATTTGTATCCTTTTTGAACCCGAGAATAACCAAGAAAGATACACTTAATGGCGCGAGCAGCAAGTTTGTCGAGACCTGGAGCAACATTGTGGACAAAACATCTAGAACCAAAAACACAAGGGGGGACAGTATAAAGGGGTGCCTGAGGATATAGAATAGAGTGAGGAACCTGGTTATTGAGAACAGAAGATGGCATTCGATTTATTAAATAACCTGCAGTGAGAACAACATCACTCCAAAATTTCACAGGAACATTAGAATGTAACATGAGAGTACGAAATTTGTTTCAACAATATGGCGATGTTTGCGCTCAGCCACACCATTTTGTTGAGGTGTGTGAGGACAACTCGATTGATGAACTATACCGTGCGATGCCATGAAAGAATTAAAAGGGGCAGAAAAATATTCTTTGGCATTATCACTGCGTAAGATACGAATAGTTTGTCCAAATTGATTATGTATTTCAGCACAAAATTTTTGAAAAATAGTGAATAACTCAGAACGTTCTTTCATTAAAAATAACCAGGTACAACGAGAGAAATCATCGATGAAAGTAACAAAATATCTATATCCTAAGAAAGAAGAAATACGACTAGGACCCCAAACATCAGAATGAACAAGACTAAAAGGAGACTCTGCACGACCTGTAACCTTGCTTGGAAAGGATGCCCGAACATGTTTTCCAAGCTGACATGCCTCACACTCCAATGCAGGTAAATTAGAGAGATGAGGGACCATTTTCTTTAATTTATTCAAACTCGGATGACCAAAACGACGATGAAGAAGACTAGGCGACTCTGTGGCAGCACATATGGTGGAGGATGGAGGTTGTAAGTAGTAGAGACCGCGTGACTCAGATCCTGCTCCAATCGTCTTCCCCGTACTCCGGTCCTGGATAGAAAAGGAAGTAGAAGTGAAGGTTATGGAACAATTGAGAGATCGAGTAAGTTGACTAATAGAAATTAAATTAAAAGGACATCCAGGTACAAATAAGACTGAATTTAAAGACAGAGAGGGAAGAGGTGAAGCATGACCAATACCAGTGGCTTGAGTTTTAGAGCCATTAGCAAGGGTGATGTGATGTGGTGTTTTAGTAGAGGATAAAGTAGAAAAGAGAGAAGAGTTACCAGCAATATGATCAGAAGCACCAGAATCCAAAATCCAGGAACCAACAGGAGATGAATGAGAGAAACAAACCATAGAATTACCAGAATGAGCTATAGTTGCTGAAGATGAGGCTTGTTGGGTTGTCTTAAGCTGAAGGTACTCCTTATATTCATCAATTGAAAATTTGTTCTGATTGTGACCTGTCTGATTATCATACACAACCTCGACTTTCTGATCGGCAGACTGCGTTACATTAGCTGACTTTTCTGGGAAACCATGAAGAGAATAACACTTGTCTTGGGTATGACCCACGCGCTTGCAATAAGAGCACTGAGGACGATCACCTCTACCACGACCACCTCTTCCACCACGCCCACGGCCTCGTCCTCCACGGTTTGCCAAATTAGAGACAAAGGCCGAGGACTCCGAAGCTGTCTGGGAGCCAATCTCAAATGTCTCCACTGGTGACGGAACTCGTAGAAGACGATCAATGAGCTCCTCCACCGTGGGGATGTTAGGATTAGTTAGAGCTTGATTCCGGACAAATTCAAAGTCTTTATGTAAACCGTGAAGAACAAAGACCATATACATATTATCAAGTTTTGCTAGTACCTTCGTAAGATCATCACCTGTTATAATGCGTTTAATGTCATCAATGACAAACTGTGCTTTGTTCAGATAAGAGGGAAGATCATGATCTGTCATCTGAAGAGTGGCCAAATTGTGGACAGAAGCATAGAGACGTTGTAGATCGTTGGAATAGACATTTTGAGCTTTCTTCCATATTTCATAACAAGTTTTGTACGAGCGAAAGTGTACCATCAACTTCGGATCAATAGACTGCCATAAAATAGAGACCAATTGATAATCTGCCCTTTTCCATTCATCACGAATTTTCTCATCAATCTCTGCTTCCTTCTTGGTGAGATGTTCATAAAGCCCTTGACCTAAAAACCAAACTCCAAGCGCATTGTACCAATCCACAAAATTCTTACCATTGAGTTTTCCCGATGTGATAATGGGACTTCCAGAGAAGGCAAAAGAAATGAAACCCTTCCCTGTAGACCCAGAACCAGCACCGAATTGACGTCAGAACCTTTGGAAGAGCCGGTGGTTGAATCGGACATGGTGAGAAGGAGAAGAATGAAAGTTCTTGAAACTGGACTTTGATAGTCAAAAGAAGGCCAGAGGACGCCGGCGAACAAGACGGAGATGACGCGTGGACGAAACGGCGCGCGGACGAAACGGCGCGTGGAGCTCACGGCCGCAGAGATCTGCGGAATGTGGCGGCGCGTGACGGCGCGTACGGCGGAGAACAGAGGTAAGTCTTCTCGGAAACGGATCGCCGGCGCTTTCTGAGTTGTCCGGTCACCTTACTTTGGTGATCGGAGACGGTGGACGGTGACGGTGGCCGGAGACAGTTGCCGGAGACGATCGCTGGAGAGCGGTTCTTGACCAGATCAAACCCTAGCTCTAGATACCAAGTTATGATAGCTGAATGGCTTAGAATAACCTTCTCAGCCTCCTTAATTTATAGAATGATAAGTTACAACAATTGAATACAAAATCCCCTGATTTTAGGGATTGACTATTAACAACTATATCAAACAATATCAAGCTATATCAAACTATATCAGACTATATCAAATCTAATCAAACAATATCAACAGAAGCAAATATGGTTTACATCCAAATGAGTGGGAAAATCAACTCTGCGAATCAAGCTACTCATGCAAGTCCTTGGAAATTTATTTCCTAGGGATACTCCTCTTTTAGGCCTCTTTTATCCTTGACTTTGGGTGAGGGTGCTTGTATCAAATTCTGGGAAGATAATTGGCTTGGAAATGTTACTCTTTCCGAGGCATTTCCAAGGCTATATCAGCTTTCTTCTCTTCATAATGCTCTTGTATGTCAGTTTTACTCGTCTCCTTCTTCCAACATCTCTTGGAATTTTCATTTTTTTAGGAATTTGCATGATAGAGAAGTTACTGAATTAGAGTCATAGTAGTTAATCCCAGATAACAGTGCGGAGCAGTCAACCCCAAAAAAGCTACAGCAGTATAGCGGATCACGGAGCGGCCACTATATCGAAGATAGTAGATATAGTAAAAATAATTATTCATACACACATACTGATCATTAATGCTCAAGATTCATAGTTTACAGACACAATTAACATTAATTTGAAGCATAACTAAGAATAATAAGTCGATAATAATAAAAACCATAACAAAACAGAGGTGAGTTTGGCCAGAGAAGGCTGAAACAGAGCAAGAAGCTGCATGAAACAGGTGTGGGATGCTGGGAACTTGCCAAAACAGAGTGCAGAGAGTGTGAAACAGGTGTATCCTGTAGCCTGTTGGGAACTTGTTGAAATAGGAGTGGCCGCTACTGGGATGAAACCAAAATAGGGATGGGGACTTGTATTTCTGAGGACTAAGGACATGTTTGTGAGGACAGAAGGCTAACAACTTGCGCCTATGAGTACAGAAGGCTGCGAAATCCTTATCTGTGTTGTGGGTTTGTGCGAGGAAGAAGAAGGTGGGTCTCTGCATTAGCTTTTGAGGAAGAAAAAGGTGGGTCTCTGCATTGGCTTTTGTGCGAGGAAGAAGAAAGTGGGTCTCAGTCAGTGGAAGAGGTGGGACTATGTAAGGGTAAAATAGAGATTTACTGAATTTAAGTGAGAGCAAACTAAGGGAGGGCAAAATAGAGATTTGGTGAGTTAAAGAGAGGGTAAAATAGAAATTTGACGAGTTAAAGTGAGGGTAAAATTGGAAGATAAAAATCTCATTCAAAAAAAGCCAGAGGCTTTGATCTCTGAAAAATAGCATCGCGACTCGCCGCTATTCAGGCTGCTATCGACCGCTTTCTCGGCCAGTGACAATAAAACGCTCCGCGATGGAGCTCCCGCTCTGCCCTGCACTAGCGTTATAGTGCCACAAAATGACACTATTAACTACTCTGATTAGAGTCCCTTTTGGTTTTGCTTGAAAATGTCCATTTTCCTTTCAACAATGATAAAAGAATTTGGTATCTTGATTCTTCAAGAATCTTTTCTTGTAAATCTTATTTTCAGTTCCTAATTAAATCTCGTAATAGAGAAAGATTCCTTTTGGATTAGCCCATATGTTACACTGTTCTTAACAGGATTAACACTGATGATATGTTACAAAAGCATAGACCCCTCACTACTTTGTTTTCTAATATGTGTGTAATGTGCTGTTCTAGTTCGGAAAATGGGACTCACCCTTTTTTGCATTGTTTTGCTGCGAATTTTCTTTGGACTAAGCTTTTTGGCATCTTTGGAGAGAATTGGGTGTGCCCTAATGATCTGCATCAGTTTCTCCTTATTAATTTTAGAGGTTTTGGCTTCCATAAAGATGCTAAGATTCTGTGGCAGTGCACTGTGTTTGCTGTGCTTTGGTGCCTTTTGGCTGGAAAGGAATGCCAAAATCTTCAAGGGAACTTCTTCATCTTTAGATAATATTTGAGATAGGGTTACTTACCCATCGTTTTTTCAGAGGTGTTTCTTTGTTAGACATGCAGAGAGATTGGCACGCCTTGCTACATCACTCAATCTCTTAGCTTCTAAGTGTTTCTTTTGTTGTCTTCTTAGGGGGATATCTTATCCTCTTTCATTGTTTTCTTCTCTTCTTCCTTAATAAAGTTTCTTTTTTTATCTAAAAAAATTAAATGCTCTGCCTCTCCCAATAATCAATAGTGACATGGAAAAGCATTTTTTTTTTTTTGGATAGAAGACATGGAAAAGCATACTACTCAATTCCTATCACTAATGTACCAAGGCATACAATAGTTGCAAAATTTTTAACTGCAAGAGAGCCAGGAAAATATCACATTAATAGCCATGTGTAACTATAGAGTATGTAAGGCACAAGATAAGTTCTTTCTTCCTCCCAAAATTATAAGAACAATACCAAAAAATACAACTTAGCTCAAATATTTTCCCTGGAGTAAAGTAAAATCATTGAACTAAAAATGAAAGCAACAGAGGCAAGATAATTCTTTTACAATCTAATGCAAACTTCAATTTCTTGATTTGATAAGAATACAACACAATCTTCAAGATGTAGTGTCTGGGATCATCTACTTAATAATTGGTAGAAACTCAGCTATGCCTAAGCCCATCCAATTAAGAAAGCATAAATCTAAAGTCAAACCTTGTTGTTATATGAGAGAAGCCGGACAACGTTTGCAGCGACTTTGACTGTGGCAGGTTGGCCGAGCTGTATCCTTTACAAATAAAAAACTAGCAGTGAGGTGAAAATCACTGCAAATACACACAAATTATAGTCTAAAACTTTATTTTGCAAAAGAGACTATTCTATTAGTATAAATTGGAGGAGTAAATTCACTTACGTGTGCTGGTGAAGGAAGTAGCGCACATAGTCAGAAACAATCTGAGAATCTGCAGCCTGGAAAAAGAATGCAAATCAGTATTCTTAGAACCTAAAACAGCAATGCTGCATGAGAGTTTTGTAATCATCTGTTGCTCATAATATAATATGAGTCTGCTCAGTATCATGGCTAAAACATACAAAAGAGAGGATATATAAAAAGGAGAATGTATGAGGTAACGAAATGAAGGGGGAACAGAGGCAATTAATAGTAAATAGCTAAATGCATGCCAACGAGCCTTTGGTTGGATGGCATGCTGATGTCCTTAAAATGCTCGGTTTTAGGGGGAGGGGTGGGTGGGGTTCAATCCCCCCTGAATGCATTTCCACCCTTTCCCCTCCTTCTCTCCCCTGAGGCCCCCTTGTGGGGCTACCCCTGCGCCCTACCCAGTTGTGGGGCCTCCCCAGGACCAACAAAAAAAATAAGAAGCTAAATGCATAAATAATTGCTCACCAATAGGTTAAACTAACCACAGTCACCACTGGTTGAAAACCATAGTTGCAAACCTTAAAAAATGCATGCAACATCTACATTATGAGGAGTAACATTGCATAGTTACACTAAATACAATAAGGTAAATATCACAAAACAACACAAAACAGGTAAAAATTTGAAACATAAAATCAAATCCAAGCTAAGTGTAACTATTGCAATAAAGCACAATAACCAAAGAACAATTTGACCAACAAAATAATTCAGTGTCCTAAGCGAGAAAGAAATAGAATAATACCGATCCAGACCGACAAACATAGACATTATCAGTCAGCTGTGTGATTTTGTCCGATGCCCTGTTGGCAACATATACTCCTGCAAAACGTAGCATTTGGAAGAGATCAAACATTACACTTACCTTTTTCCCAAAGAATAAGAAAACATGTAAAACGCAAAGAATAAGAAAACATGCCCCGTCATAAACACCAATTCAAACCAAACCAAATACCAATTTTGAATAACCAGTGGAAAGAAACCCAATGGGGTATGCGGGTCACAAGGAGAAATAGTTTATTTTTTATTTATTTTTTTAATCAAGACTAGTAGGGTACGGTTTGATTAAAACAAATATTTTAACTGTAATTTTATATTTTTGTTCCGTCAATAAAAGCGCAGATTATGGAAGAGAAAAGGGGTTGAGTGAAAGAGTGTACCAGTGCTGGTTCGAGAGTCGGCTCCCAGAACAACACCACCGTTGTAAGTGACACCGATGATCGTGGTTCCCATGGAATGAGGGGCACTCAGATCGAGCTTGTGATCCATGACTCAAATTTGCAGAAAAAGAAGAAGAAGAAGAGGCTAAGTGGTTCGATGCTCTAACGCGAGGACTGAGACAGTGCAGAGAAGCTTTGGTGTCCAAGGATGACAAAGTGAAAGACGTTCAAGTCTGGGTTTTTGTAAGTTTATAGGATAGGATTATGGAATTGACTTACTCAACAAGTTTTTCATTTAAAAATAAAACATTTAAATAAATTGTAATCGTTTTTTATGATTTTTTTAGAAAATCAGCAAATTGATAAAAAAATTAATTAAATAAATTATAAGTCTTATATATGATAAAAAAATGTTTTTTTAGTAAATAACCAAATAATCACCCAATGATATTAGTCCCAAAGTGATTTAGTTGATTCCATAATCCCTCACAAATCTTTATGTTATACAAGTTAGTCTAATCGTTGAGTGACCTTCATTTTGATTAGGGAAATGTTATATGGCTTAGAAGGCTTGGATGTTGCTCACACAATTTCTTGATAAGTTTGGTTTAGGGGTAATAATGAAAGAAATTTTAAAGGAGCAAATTTTTAGAACAATGAACATATTTGGTTACCAAGTAAAAAATAAAATTAAAAATTTTATAGGAGCAAATGTTACCACATTCTTGATTAGAGTAAATTTTCCTCCCGTGCTCTTTACATCTTCTCACCCACCTATACACTCTCTCTCTACACAAACAATACATTTGCAAATAAGAAGTGCAAAACCATGACAACTATCTTCTTCTTCTTCTTCTTTTGTCGATGTTTGTTCTGTCATGGTCATCAAACTCAACTCTCTCTCACACGCATACTCTCTCTATTCTATCACACTTTCTGATAACACTCACTGCAATCAAACTTCTTCCGCCGTCAGACTTGGTTACGCCACTTGTCGCCAGGTTATGCCGCTCGATCCACTGCCACCATTCAAATCAAAGCTACTGCTAAATCCGAGACTTGTAAGGCAAAAGAATGAAAAACCTGTCACTCGAAGTAGCTGCAACTCTCCTTGATGAATGAAGCCATGATCCTAGGGCTATCACAGAGGAGTCGCCACCATGGGTGTCTTTTAGCAACAAGAATGGAGGAATTGAGGGGTTGAGGAGCGATTTTTTAGGTTGAGAAAGAGGAGTTTTGGAGTCATCTTAAGTTTATCTACCAAACATCCTTAATTTTTGAGGAGTAAGAGATTTTAGTCTAGTAGAAATTACTCCACGAAAATCTCTTCCCTAAATTTTCTTCCTTAATTTCTAATGGCATACAAACACACCCTTACTTGTAATAATTTCTTGCTTTTAAATTTTTATTTCAAAGACAAAGACATTATTTATTATAGCCAATAAGTTATTCCTTTGATTTGTAAGACAGGCTATGTATAATACTTTTTTAATTAATATGGCACGTTAAGTGACTTAGTATCATTAGCCCTTTCACATGTGGTACATTAAGATACATAGGAAGTTGAGGCCACTTAGAATAACAACTTTTTCCTAAACAACAAAATCATAGTGTATATAGCCAAATTTTCCAAATTCATCTCCCTCTTTTTTCTCCATCAATGCTAAACTCAATTTCAAAATCCCAAAACCTAATCCCCAAATCTATAAGTTTTCACCTTGAATCCATCGTTGATTCTTGTTCACATTATTCTTGAGTTAGATTGAAGCCATCTCTTTGCCCAAAAAGAGTTTTGAAATTGATTCTCCAAAGAGGTACATGTAGAACCCATAATATTGTATTGTGGCCCTTGCAGTGTGTTAATCATGGCAACCATCACCCAAGAGGGGTGTGAATTGGGTTATCACAAATTTTTAAAACAACTTTGAGAAATTATACATTTTAATATTTTCAATCAACATATGCAGTAGAATAAGTCTAATAAAGATACAATTATTGTAGATTACTCAAATACAACTTTGGTTATAGGATAAATCAAGCAAATAAGATAGATATCAAGTTCTTAAAATCAAAACATCAATATGATAAGATATGCAATAAATAAATATACTACACCAAATATTGAAATTAAAGAGTGTAAGGAAGAGAGAATCAAACTCAAAAATTTATCTTGGTTCAGCCACCAACCACTGATGGCCTATATCCAGTCCTTAAGTTTAACTTTATATTTTCTTCACTATTTTCTAAACTTCACGGGTGTTAGGAAATAAGAAGATGGGGTGAGAATTTGAAATTCTCAGTAGTAAATTTTTAAAACATGACATCATAATACATCTAGCTACTTTGGGGAAAAACAAGTTACATATATAAATATATGGAAAGGTGGCACAAGCCAAAACCCAGTCATTTCCCTTCCCAAAGCAGACATTCCATTTAATTAAATAAAACAATTTAATCATTATATTGCAACTCCACTCATATCATCATATTCATTTACTATACATATGATGGCAAATAAGCATAAGTATTTTTTTTTATTGCACACCCTTAAACTATTCATCAACCTTTCATCAATATAAAAATAAGACAATTGTCCATACAATTGTCTTTTTATGCAATGAATGATAATGTATGAGTATGCCTAAGAAATGCCTTAATGTATGCTTGTAACATGATTTTGCAAAACTTTATTTTAGAAAACATATGTTATTTGAATATTTTCAAGAGGCCCTTTTGTTTCAAGAAACCCTATTGTTCCTTGTATTATCTTTGGATAAGCAGGACGCTTTTTTGTTCCTTGCACTACCAAACACTTATAACCTTGGCACTAGGAGCCTTTTTTACTCAAGCCATAGAGTTACAATACATGAAAATAACAAATAACAAGTTTAAAACCAAAACATGTAAGAATATTTTTAAAACCATTCATTTATTCCTCATATAATATATCATTAACTTTCATAGTGAGGAAACAATACATCAATCATCATAGATACATTCTATATTCATTCCTTCCTTACAAGAATCATATTGGTGCCTTATCACACTTTAGAAAACTAATATGAAGAATCCTTACAAGTTTAAATCTTCATTTCATCATAAAAATCATTTTTGTAGAACCAGGCTTGAGCGCTTGGCTGCCCAATTCCCAGCATTTAAAGCAGCGTTTGCTAGAAAACTCACTAGGCAATGGGTGCCTGAGCGCCTAAAAGCTAGCGCCTGAGCACTAGTCTCCCAGCGCTTGTTGGAAGACTCACTGGATGTTGGGCGCTTGAGCACCAAAAGCTGGCGCCTCAGCACAGGACGACCAGCCAGAAACATAATCTCCCTTGTTTTATCAATCAACCAGAAAATCAATTCAACAAAATCAATTTCAAACATCACAATGAACTACAAACCTCTTGTAATCATCAAACCACTACTTAACTTACTCAAACATAAATTAGGGCAATCAATCATGAACCCAAAAACCTACTTTTCAATCCTTCAAACATATAAACACAAAAGAAACGAGTAGGCTCAAATTCATCTATCATACAACATCAAGTTATATTCAATCCATTTTCAACCTTAAACTCAAAGAATTATCAAGAAAAACTCAAGTTTATAACAAACCTATTTTTCTTATATTCACAAACAAGATGAAGGAAAATAAAGGTAATAAGTGAAAGAGAGTTTCCTCTACCTCTTTTATGAAGATGAGCTTCAAGCTTTGTCTTTGCCTTTCCCTTTTACTTCCTTCTTTTCTCCTTTTTCTTCCCTATTTTCTCTTGTCTCTCCCTTTCCTTTTTTTGTTGTTGAGTTCATATGTGGGAAAAGAAAATAAGGATTACAAAGTTAAAACAAAGGATAAGAATATTTGAAACTTAAACCATGTAGTGTGTAACACCTCGAAAATTTGCTTGTTTTATGATAAATAGTCATTTTATAATATTTGTGATTTTTGTAAATTTTTATGGATTTTTTCGGAAATATTAAATATTTTAATATATTTTTTGTTTTACGTGCGCACTGAGCAGAGCCAGAAAAATAAAATATTTTTCCCGAGGCTGATAAATCTTGAACTGTGGAAACGTCGATGGGGGATCTTACTAAACCCGAGGCCGGGGCATAGTTTACGAGGTTTGCGTTTTTCGAGATTTTATCTGATAAATAAAATCGTTGTACCATAAAATTATCTGATGGACAATAAATATTATTTTTATTAACTGTAATCTTTATTCACTAGATAATAGCTTTAGTAGAGTATTAGTTATCTTTTGTATATAGCACTTTAATGACATCATCAAAGATGACATCATCGTTTGACTTTTGGAAAAATGTTGTAAAACTTCCTAAAGAAGCTTTGTACAAAGCTTCCAAAGAAAGCTTTGTCTTCTCTCTCTTCCCTTCCACACTCCACGGCAATGAGGCCATTTTGGAGCCAAAATTATGCTTTTCACTTTATCATATTTTCACTTCTAATTTCAAAATCACCAAAAAGCTATCACATTTTTCTTTTTTCATCCTTTTTCTCTCCATCTTGTCTCTCTTCCTCTCTTCCTCTCTTCTCCACGGCACCAACACCATTGGAGGCCACCTTTACTAGCTTGCTAAACCAAACTCATTTTTTGTTTCCTCTCATCATCCTAAGACTTTTCTCCTTGGTGATCATCCTCTAGTTTTTCCTTTTCCATCTTTCACCATTGAAGCCCTAACTTGAAGCTCTAAGGTAAAGTTCTTGATTTTCTTCTCTTTTATTCTCTTTTTCGTTTTTCTTGGTCACCTATGTGACCAAGGACTCCTCTTTTCATGGTTTGAGTGAAGATTGAAAAAGTTTGCTCACCTTAGGGTTTTCTTGAAGGTGTAGGACAAAAATTGCAACAAGGGATCAAGAAGCTTGCTTTCTTGTATTGTCTTCTTTAGGTAAGAAGGAGATGATCCTCTTCAACCTATCTTGGTAGTGAGGAAACATTTTTGATGTTGTTGATGAGGAATCTATGTGGGATTGCTCTCTTTGTTATGTTGTTCTTCATGATCTTGTAGTTATTTTGACTTGTATGGATCTATTGATTTTATTGTGTATCTTGATGGCTATGGATTTTATATGAGATTGCTTAGATTGATGTATGGAAGATTTTGGGTTCTCACCCCTTGGGAGGCTCATGGCCTCTAGGGCCTTTTATGGGTTCAAGATTTAATTTTTATGTAACCTTGAAGCTTAAGTAATCAAGTATTAAGTAACTAACAATGTGATGGAAAAATTGGTTGTACTTTTGTCTTTGGGAGATCACGACCTCAAGGGTCATATTGGCTAAAATTTATGCATCAAGCTAAGGCTTAGGTGATTAGGTAATTCAAAAAGTTATTAGGGATTCATAAGATGGAAAAAATAAAGGAAAGAAATTTACTTGACGACTTAGGGTGATTTTACACTTAAGAAAAGAACAAGAGTGTTTGTGAGGCTTGGATCATATTGGCTAAAATTTATGCATCAAGCTAAGGCTTAGGTGATTAGGTAATTCAAAAAGTTATTAGGGATTCATAAGATGAAAAAAATAAAGGAAAGAAATTTACTTGACGACTTAGGGTGATTTTACACTTAAGAAAAGAACAAGAGTGTTTGTGAGGCTTGGAGAACCTTAGAATAATTTTCTAAGTATGATTTAATTTAAGTAAAGAACTTAGCTAATCAAGAGAATTCCTCTAGAGAAAGATTTTATAAGAAATGTTTAATTAAAGTGAAATTCCATAATAAATCTTAAAAGCGTATTATCACATTTGAGAACTTGATAATGTGTTATTATGGGTCCATGAGTGAGACCAAGAAATTTGTTGATGTTTAACTTGGCCAAATTGTGGCATGTTATGGAAAAGTATATTATTGTGAAATATACATGAATATGCATTGAGTCATTATGCATTGTGAAAGTTCGGTGGACTCTGTTGTAAGGCTTTGTGCCTAGGAGATTGAATCACACCTTAGTACGGGTGCAAATAGACTAATGTAGGTCATTTGTTGACCTTGGGGGCGTCGGGGTGCAGGTATCTCACAAATGCACAGTTGGTAGCTCCTCTGGGTCGTGGGATAGACCGATGCAAATGCACCGATGATCTGGACCGAAACACTATCCTATATCGCAATCTTGTGAAGAATGTCGCGTATAAAGCCTTGTTGCGCAAAATTATTGATTTTCTAGAAAGCACTTGATTTTAGGCTGACGAGATACTGGCATGTCTCCTTGATCATTCTCTCTGATGTTTGTGTCTAGCTCCATGGAGTAGGATTTTTGGTACCATGTGCACATGCATAGTCAGTCAACATATTATTTGGCATTTATTTATATGATGATAGAACTGTTGTTTTATTGATGTTATAACTGCCTGGATTTGTTAAGTTGTTTACTATTTGAATCTTAATGCTGATTATTATTCTTGTTATGCTATGTGGGTGTCTTGCGTCGTTCCGTTTCTTTACTGCCATAATTGGTATTGAATATAAGATGTCTCACCTCTTTTCTGTATCCCTACTATTCTATTTATTTATGTGTTTGTCTGAAGACATCGGTGAGGAAAAGGAAGTGCATGAATTCCCTGGCTTTTGGCCTGATTTCGATTAGTTATCAGTTTGGTCATGGCATCCTATCCGCGTGGCTTTTTGGGTTATGTGAGATTGATATTTCATGGAGGTCCAGACTGTTAGCACATCAACGTGAGCACAGATCGCTGCATCTATCACGGAGATGTGACTGTGTCTCTAGCATGTGGTCATCATGATTCGCTTGCCTTTACTTTTAATGCACACTTATATTTAGAGTTTTACTTGCCCATTCGTGATATGTGAGGTGATCATTATTACACTCCACGAGATGATTCGTTCTTATCAATGAGATCTAAGAAAATGCCAAATGAATGGAGGAGAAGCACTTTAGTTCCTATTTATAAGAACAAGGGAGATATACAAAACTATGAAATTACAGAAGGATTAAGCTCATGAGTCATACCATGAAGTTATGGGAAAGAGTAATTGAACGGAGATTAAGATAAGAGACTCATATTTTAGAGAATCATTTTGGTTTTATGCTTGGGAGGCCAACCATGGAAGCAATCTATCTTCTACGAAGATTGATGGAGAGGTATCGGAGGAAGCAAAAAGACCCACACATGATTTCATTGATATGGAAAAAGCCTACGATAGGGTACCGAGAGAGGTCTTATAGAAGGCTCTGGAGAAGAAAGGAGTATGTATTGCTTATATTCGAGCAATACAAGATATGTATGATGAGGCTAAAACTTGTGTGAGAACACAAGGAAGGGTTACCAAAGATTTCCCTATAACTATAGGACTACACCAAGGGTCAGCTTTGAGTCCATATCTTTTTAGCTTGGTCTTGGATGTGCTTACTGCACATATCCAAGAGCCGGTGCCACAATGCATGCTTTTTGTAGATGATATAGTCTTAGTTGGAGAGTCGAGAGAGGAAACAAATAGGAAGCTAGAGCTATGGAGACGAGCTTTGTGGTGTGTGAAATTCGCAAGTGTACGGTTTCATCGTCAAGTAATAAAAAGATCAAATCCACAGGGACTATGTCTATGAATATCAATTAATTAATTAATTCAATTAAATTAAACAAAAGGGAATATAATTGTTGAGTGATAAGAACGTAGTAACCAAGTAATTAAATAAATAAAAATTAAAACGCAGAGTTGAGAATGAAAACAGCAAATTGTTAAGAAGGATTTTCAAATTCAAGAAATCTTCTAGGATTGGGGGTAACCACAATGATACAAGACTCCTAATTGACAATCATTTTATTAAAATTAAAATTCAATTGAAAATGAATTACCCTAATTTAGTTAATGTTCTTTCTCAAGAGATAAGAACCATGCCCAATTAAACAAATTCCTACTCTCGTGGTAATTGAATCTAAATTGAACTCATTACGGTTTTTGGTAGTTCATTAATCCTCGAAAGGCTAAACCTACTCTCGTGATTTAGACCTTAAGTTCAATTCTTATGGTTCCAACACCTAGGTTTACCTCTCAGTACGTCCCTAGATATCTATGAGATACAAATAAATGGCTAGCAAATTCACATGAATAAGCGCAATAAGGATTGAATGAAAGAACATTCAAGATTAATAAAAGGGGTAAACAAAGTCAATTAATCATCATCAATGTATCAAAGGGCATTGCCCAATCCCAGAAACAAAAGAAACTACTCAGACATGGAGAAGAAGAAGCAAGAAATCAAGTTAAAAAACATTCAAACCCGTAATCAAAGAAAGAAGAAAGGAAGATGAAGATCAAGAGCCTTCCAATGTGCCTCATTCAAAACCAAATTCGAACCCTAATATTGTATTCAGAACAACTATATATACCCTTGGGGTCTAAACTGATCCAAGCCCATAAAAAGGAAGAAAAATGAACTTTAAAATTTGACACGGACAGCGATCCATGACCGTGGGTAATTCCACGGCCAGGCGGTGGTTCTCTCTGTTTGAGTTCCATGACCGTGGATCATTCCACGGCCAAGCCATGGAATTCTTTGGAAGTTCCCTTTTACTTTTTCGAGCAGCTGTTCGATCCATGGCTGTGGGGAATTCCACAGGTAGGTCGTAGAACCCTCTGGAGTGAGCTTTTTGTCCCAAATTGCTATCCTTTAAGCTTCAACTTCAATTATGCAAGCTTTCCATCCATTTCAAGACCAATTCAGCACCAATCCTGCACAATAACACCAAAAACATTGCAGTTATCCGAACTAAGGGAAAAAAACAAATAAAAAGGGAAACTAAAATGCCTAAAAATGCATGCAAAATAAGAACAAAATATAATGTTATTTCACACACATCAAATCCCCCCAAGCTTAAGATTTTGCTTGTCCCCAAGCAATAACTAATGACAAACCAAGAAGTGAGATCAAAAGACAATAATGAATGAGGAATCCGAGAAAACATTCAACCAAGCAATAGGCAAAGGCAAAGAAGAATTTGAGAGGTAATCAAAATCAATTCCAATTAGAGGCTAAGTTCTCAGAAATCATGCTCCTCACTAAATTGGGTTCACTCTACTAACCACACTCAAAGTGTGTAAGGGTGAAGACAATACGCTCAAGATTCCTCAAGGAAAATGCACTTAAAAAGCTTGATAAGAAACCAAATTTCCACTAATAATCAGCATGCATGCAAGAATCAAAAGGTCTTTCTATGGTTGTAATGGGGCCAAAGGAATGATGTTAGGTAGGGTAGAGAAAGGAAGGTATTAACAAGGGGCTAACAAAATTTTCAATAAGTACAAGAAACCCAATAGAACATAAATGGAGCAAAGGCATTTTTTAATCAATATCATAACTCCGTATTTTCTTCCTTTCTTTTCTTTCTTTTCAAGCTTTCATCACATGCTTTTCTTTTATTTTCTTTTCCCTTTCCCCTTAAATTTTTTTTTAACATAGGGGAGAGACTTCATTTTCAAAACACATGATTCCCAATACAACATTCAAACCCAATTTGCTCCATTCAATATTCTAAATGATCACCGATAGTGTATCATCATAGGCATCAAGAAAAATAATTATGCAATAGGCTCAAAATGGGCAACTAGTGGATGAAAGTGTAACAATTACTTCAGAAGGCCAGAAAAATGCATAAAATGCCTTAATCACATTTAAGCATGCACACAGAAATTTTGCCTTAAAACGGTTTCAAATTAAGTTCTAGAGCACAAAATCAATGATGAATTTTCACTCAACACAAAGAATGGGATGAAAAATCATATAGTGCATAAATCCCATACAGGCTCAAAACTCACTTTTAGAAGTTCAAAAATCAATGAGAATCACAAATTCAGAGAACATATGATAATTATCAACTATCAAGAAATCACCTCCACTATTAATTAAAGACAATGCATGTTGCCTACCACAAATCAACAAATTAGGTTCCAAATCAATATCGTCTCAAAATTCCCAAAAGAGAGGGGCACAAGGTTCAACCAAAAAGCCGAGAGATATGATGGTGTGAAAATATAATAAGACAATGCAATATGAGACATAAGAATGCATGAGACTAATGATCTACAATGAAAATGAAAATGAAAATACCCCCCAAGCTTAGAACTTACATTGTCCCCAATGTAAAAATCTATAACTAGAGAAGGGAAAAAAGAAAAGGACTCACGGCGGTGGTGGGAAAGGGAGGCGTGCAGCCATGAACTCGAACATTTGGTTTAAAAGCGCACAAGAAAAATAAATCAAAAACTAAAAAAAAAACCAAAACAAAAGAATAAAATGCAAAAATAAAGAAAAACTAAAAGAAATAGAAGAAAAATCTTTTTGGCGGCCGACAACTATATACATCCCTCTACAAAGGCTCCGAACTCAGGGAGGCACCTAAGCTGAATCAACATTAGCCAACTATGAAACAAAAACAAAAAAAGAGTTAATCAATAAAAATAAGAAAATAAAGAAAAAGAGAGAAAATTTTTTGGGTTGCCTCCCAAGAAGTGCTAAGTTATAGTCATTAGCTTGACTATGAGCTGGTTCTATTATGCTCAGGTGATGTCAATGGAGTGGTACTCAGTCCCCACTCCTTCTTCATAGTGTTGCACTCTCTGACCATTTATCATGAATGTCTTATGGCCTTCTGTCTTCACCTCAAGCACACTGTAGGATAAAACCCGAACAATCTCATATGGTCCAAACCATTTCGACCACAACTTACCTGGACAGAAACGTAAAAGTGAGTTATCGACAAGAACTTTATCCCCAAGCTTAAATTCACGCTTCTTGACGCATTTGTCATTCCGCTTCTTTGGTCCTTTCTTGTAGAGTTTGGCCTTCTCGAACTTGGTAGCAGCCTTAGGCAAGGTCTCCTCTAACATAACACCAATCACAGATTCCTGCATATCTAAAAGTACAATGTTGTCCACAACATCAGTAGCATCTATGCAATTATATGAATTAAAGGAATTAGAATTTTTTTCAAAATTGAAAACATTAAAAACTACTTCCTCATTGTTCAATCACAAAGTCAATTTCCCTTCATGGACATCAATAATTGCCCTTCCAGTGGCGAGGAATGGACACCCAAGTATGATAGGCATTTTAGCATCTGCTTCCATGTCAAGCACAACAAAATCAACTGATATGAAAAACTTACCCACTCTAATAGGAACATCCTCCAAGATGCCTATGGGGTATTTGACAGATCCATCCGCCAATTGAATGGAGATAGTTATGGGTTTTAGTTCATCCACCTCCAATTTCTTGCACACAAAAAGGGGCATAAGACTAACACTAGCCCCCAAATCACATAGAGCTTTATCAAAATTTGTATTACCAATCAAACAAGGAATAGAGAAGCTACCTGGATCTTTTAGCTTAGGAGGCAATTTATTTTGAATTAAAGCACTACACTCCTCGGTTAGAGCTACGGTCTCATATTCTTCAAGCTTTCTCTTATTAGACAAAATGTCCTTAAGAAACTTAACATAGGTAGGCATTTGTTTCAACGCCTCAGTGAAGGGTACATTAATGTACAATTTCTTTAGGACCTCTAGGAACTTCCCGAATTATCTATCTAGCTTGGCCTTAGCCAATTTTTGAGGGAATGGCACTGGGGGTTGGTATGGCTCAGGGGATACATACTTAGACACCTTCTTATTAGTCTCCTCTTCCTCTAAGGGTTGTGTCATAGTGTCTTTTTTCTCATTCCCCTTATCTTTGTCACTCACCCCCTTACCCTTGGGATCCTCTAATTTCTTACCACTTCTCAAACTAACAACGTTACAGTATTCATTACCTGGATTTATGTCAGGTTGACCAGGAAACTTACCCTGTTACCTATGTGTAGTGCTTGCTTGTTGGGCAATCTGAGTTTCCAACATCTTGTTATGAATAGCCAAATTATCAACCTTAGCCGACAGCTCTTTAATTGCCTCAGTCACGACTTGTCCATGCTGCCTAAACTCCTCATTCTGCTTAGATTGACTCTCAACAAAATTCTCTAGAAGAGACTCGAGTCTAGATTTTTGTACTTGTTGGAATCCAGAAGAAGGTTTAACACTACCTTGCCCAGCTTGGTATTGACTATTTCGGTAGGAGAAGTTAGGATGTGACCTCTAACCGGGGTTGTAAGTTTGGGAATACGGATCATTCCTCCCCTTTTGGTTGAAGTCGTGGAAATTGTGGCATGATTCCACTTGCTTCACCGATGCACCTTGTGAGGAGCCAATTCCAACTTGGCATTCAGCACCTATGTATCCCTGCACTCCATAAATCTCACAAAAATTGTTAGAAGCACTTATGGCATTAACATGTGCTTTTTCAAGCATGTCAAAATGTAATCAAATTTTAACATAATTAAATCAACCCCGTCTACCGCAAACTTACCTCCCGAGAGTTTTCTCGGGTTATTACCTCTTTCATTTGCCCATTGGTGATTATTAGAGGCAACACTCTCAATGATTTCATAAGCTTCTGTCAGTCTTCTGTTCATCAAAGCTCTACCAGCTGCGGAGTCTAGAGACACCTTCAAAGAATATTCTAGCCCATTATAGAAGGTGTGGACGATCAACTATTTTTCTAACCCATGGTGTGGGCAGGCTTCCAGCAAAGCCTTATATCTGTCCCAAGCTTCCGACAATGACTCTCCATTTTTATGAACGAAGCTTGTGATCTAGGTCCTAAGATGAGCAGTCTTAGAAGGTGAAAAGAATTTGTTCAAGAAAGCTTGCTTTAATTGGTCCCAAGTAGTGATTGTCTCAGCGGGAATTGACTTCAACCAAGCTCTAGCTCTATCTCTTAATGACAATGGAAATAGGCGGAGACGAATAGCATCAACAAAAGCACCTTCAATCTTGAGAGTCTCACAAAACTACAAGAACATGTCCACATGATCATTCGGGTCCTCAGATGGCAATCCTCCAAACTGGTTCTGCCTTATCATAGAAAGTAAGGCAGGAGGTAATGTGAACTATCTAGCTTCAATATCTGGCCGAGCAATTCCAGAATGCAAACCCCGAGCATTAGGGGCTGCATACACTTTGAGAGGTCTATTATCAGTAGGTGCAACCATGACAAGCGTTGGCTCTAGTATTTCTCTTGCTCTTTGCCTTGGTTGTCTTCTCCTTCTACGAAAAGTTCTTTCAATTTCAGGATCTGCTTCTTCAAGAGTCCCAGAACGTCTAGTACTTTGCATAAACAAGAGAAATTACCTGCAGAGGGTCAACGAGAAACCAAGAAAGTAGTAAAAAGGTTTAAAATAATTAAATTAAAAATTAAACTGATATTCAAGAAAAACACAATCCCCGACAACGATGCCAAAAACTTGGTGTGTGAAATTCGCAAGTGTACGGTTTCGTTGTCAAGTAATAAAAAGATCGAATCCACAGGGACTATGTCTATGAATATCAATTAATTAATTAATTCAATTAAATTAAACAAAAGGGAATATAATTGTTGAGTGATAAGAACGTAGTAACCAAGCAATTAAATAAATAAAAATTAAAACACAGAGTTGAGAATGAAAACAACAAATTGCTAAGAAGGATTTTCAAATTCAAGGTTCTAGGATTGGGGGTAACCACAATGATACAAGACTCCTAATTGACAATCCTTTTATTAAAATTGAAATTCAATTGAAGGTGAATTACCCTAATTTAGTTAATGTTCTTTCTCAAGAGACAAGAACCGTGCCCAATTAAACCAATTCCTACTCTCGTGGTAATTGAATCTAAATTGAACCCATTGCGCTTTTTGGTAGTTCATTAATCCTCGAAAGGCTAAACCTACTCTCGTGATTTAGACCTTAAGTTCAATTCTTATGGTTCCAACACCTAGGTTCACCTCTCAGTACGTCCCTAAATATCTATAAGATGCAAATAAGTGGCCAACAAAATCACATGAATAAGCACAATAAGGATTGAATGAAAGAACATTCAATATTAATAAAAGGGGTAAACAAAGTCAATTAATCATCATCAATGTATCAAAGGGCATTGCCCAATCCCAGAAACAAAAGAAACTACTCAGACATGGAGAAGAAGAAGCAAGAAATCAAGTTAAAAAACATTCAAACCCGTAATCAAAGAAAGAAGAGAGGAAGATGAAGATCAAGAGCCTTCCAATGTGCCTCATTCAAAACCAAATTCGAACCCTAATATTGTATTCAGAACAACTATATATACCCTTGGGGTCTAAACTGATCCAAGCCCATAAAAAGGAAGAAAAATGAACTTTAAAATTTGACACGGACAGCGATCCATGACCGTGGGTAATTCCACGGCCAGGCGGTGGTTCTCTCTGTTTGAGTTCCATGATCGTGGATCATTCCACGGCCAGGCCGTGGAATTCTTTGGAAGTTCCCTTTTATTTTTTCGAGCAGCTGTTCGATCCATGACTGTGGAGAATTCCACAGGCAGGCCGTGGAACCCTCTGGAGTGAGCTTTTTGTCCGAAATCGCTATCCTTTAAGCTCCAACTTTAATTATGCAAGTTTTCCATCCATTTCAAGACCAATTTTGCACCAATCCTGCACAATAACACCAAAACACTGTAGTTATCCGAACTAAGGGAAAAATATAAAAAGGGAAACTAAAATGCCTAAAAATGCATGCAAAACAAGAACAAAATATGATGTTGTTTCACACATATCACTTTGGAAGAACATGGCTTTCGTATAAGCAAGAGTAAGACGGAGTATATGGAATGTAAGTTCAGTAAGAAGCATGCTAATACTAGCTTAGCAGTGAAAATTGAGGACCACACCATACCACAAGTCATATGGTTTAGGTATCTTGGATCTATTATACAAAATGGCAGAGAGATAGAGGGAGATGTAAATCATAGGATTCAAGCTAGATGGATGAAATAGAGGAGTGCTTCAGGAGTGATTTGTGATAGAAAAGTACCTCTCAAGCTTAAGGGTAAATTTTACTGCACAACTATAAGGCTCACGATGTTGTATGGTACTGAATGTTGGGCGGTAAAAAGCCAGCAAGAGTGATGAGATAATTAAAAGTTTCAAACCTAAGTGCAAGTTATTTCAAGTAGTATATTCTCGGAAGTCCGAGGTCAATCCACAGGGAATTGATGAAGAAAAATTATTTGAGGTATGGAGCAGATTTGTCACAATACTAAAGGTGATAAAAGTTGCTCAAAGATGAAGAGGATTCACTTAGGTTAGGAGATCCACTCTTGGTAATAAATTAAAGATAAGATTATTTCTTTTTATAACTCAATTGAAATCATACATGATGAAGGTTCCAATCGGAAGATTTAGCATTCAAAGTTCAATTAAGATTATATATGTAATTATATTATGGTTCCTTTAATTGTCCACCAATACTTGTAAATGATCTCAAGCATCCATTGTGCCAATGTCTTGTCTACAATGAATCAAGATCTTCATTATACAAAAAGGAGTTTCTAAATTGATCGAAAACAACATACAACACATATAAAGATCACATAAAAATATATCATTTAAGCACAAGAAGGAAATTAATCTAACCTCAACATATTACCAAGAGCTTCATCCTTTCACCCAAGCAAAATGAAAATTAGTTACTCATGAATTAAGATGAAAGAAAGAAAGAAGAAGATGATGATGAACATAACATCAATTAAGAACAATAGAAAACTATACAAAGGAAACGATTAACATACAAGTATGAAAGTAAACTCTAAGCTAATACCCTGAAATGATCAGCCCTTGCCTCCTTTTATAGAGTTAGAAGAGTACAAAATGCCAAATGAGTTGATGGATGATGAGAACAAAATGCCAAAATTGTTGTTTGATAATGATGAATGGGTGGATTCTTGTCTCTGAAATGTTCCACATCTGAACTTATAGCATGCATCATTTGATGGCCAGGTAATCTTCATGAAAGTTCTAGGAAATTGTCTTAGATTTCCATAGACACCAAGTTTAGCCAAATCCACCACCTATAGCCCAAGATATGGCCCAATTACTGCTCATGGGTTAGGCCCAACTTCAGCTCCTCTGTTCTGACTTCCAAGCCCAACATCACCTTCAAGGAATCCCAACTGAATTTTGTGTTCTTCATGAAAGTTGTAGATATGGGTCTTAACCTTCCACTGTCAAATTTTCAGAACTGTTGAACTCATTTAGCCTAAGATATAGCCTAATGAGTTCATAGAGGTCAAGCTATCAGGTTCAAAACTCTAGATTTTGTTTCAACTCCAATTTGAGTTATCCAAACGTGTGTTCCCGGTCTTGAGGCCTTCATGAAAGTTGTATAAATTTGTCTTAGCTTTAAAACAAGACCAAAATCACATCCATCAGATATTTGTAACTCAAATTATAGCTAATTTATTGAAAAAGCTAAGTGAGAAGATTATACAATGAATGAAATATATTGCTATCAATGTGGCTCTTGCTATCAAGTGAATAGTATAACACCCCAAATTTTTTATCTATTAGACAATAATTTTGACAGTTAACAGAATTATACTATTTAGTGATTTCTGTGTACTGTAAAATTATTTTAATTATTCTGTCAGCGTATTTGATTGTTTTGATTGATTTACTCCGTGTCAGGAAAATTATAATTTTTGGGCCGGGAAAAATCTATATGTATTTATTTCTCTTGACTGTTAATTATTTTTAACAATCTGACTTGATTTTCATACGTTGTCTAACATTTATGATTTTTGTGGATGATTAAAAATTTTTATATTTCTCTGATTGTTTTTGGGCTGTCTGTGGGCCCAGGTGGGTCCCGCAAAGTGAAAAAAATTTTATGCGTAGAAAAATTTGTATTATTTAGATGAAGAAGGGGGATCTTACTAAACCTGAATCCAGAAACAATTTTTAAAATTTTCTTTTACTGTGTTTTGTACTGTATTTAATTATCGGACGATAAAAATACCATAAAAATATTATTCAAAGGGTTATAGCAGATAGAAAAATAAATATTATACTGCTTAAGTCAACATTATTGGCTTGGTCATCGATCATTGATTTAATCAACGGTGGAGACTTGATCTTGATTTAATCAACGGTTGAGATTTAGTCTTACAAAGTGGCTAGGACCATTTATAGCCCTTGGATGTAAAGTTTAAAGGAGTAATCTTGACCCTTCATTTTGGAGATACATCTAATGGCTAGGATTTCAAGGTGGAAAGATCCAATGGCCTAAATTAAGTCTTCTGTCTAAGCCTAAACCTAGAAGCTACATTAAATCCTAACCATTGATCTAATCAATGGTTAAGATTGCTCTAAATGGTGGCTAGAAAAGATGACAACTTTATGAATGCATAATGCATGGAGGGGGGACGGTTTTTGTGTTGTTTAGGAGCTTAAGGAAAAAGTTTGAAGACATTATTAGATGTCTTAGTCAATTATGCATCATTATTGATTATTTGCACTCTTAAGAGAATGCATGAAGAGGGGACGGTTTTTGGAGGCTTAAGACCATAGGAAAGTGTTTCATGACCATTATTACTCATTCTTGATCATTGTTGATCATTTCCAAAAACCTAAAGCTCTTAGAAAATTTTCTCTCCTTCTCCTTCAGGCATGGTTCGGCCATGATCACTAAATATACCCTCCATCACTCAACAATTTTAACTAACCATATTTCTTGAATCCTTACCTTATTCTAAGCAACTTTCATGTTGGAGACTTTCTCTCTAAATCTTCCATTTTCAAGGAGTTTTTCCAAGAGCAAAGTTATAGGGTATTTGTGGTGAAGTGTAAGAAAACTTCATTTCTTCTCTCTTATTCATGTTCTAAGCCATGTTTAATCCATGGTTTATCTTGTTCAAGCTTGATTTACTAATAAATATATACTTTGTTGTGTGTTTAAGAAATCTTTGGTGGTGAAGGACTTGGAAAAAGAAGCAAATCCAGGAGCTTTTGAGATTCTTCAAGAGGTAAGAGAGAGATTCATCTCACCAACTAAGTATGGTGGTGAGAGATGGTTGTGTATTTGATGGATGGTGAATCCATGTGAGGATTCATATCCATGGTCATGTAATAATTTATGGGTGTTTATGTGCTTTGATTATTTGCCTATGCTTGGTATGATTTGCATGATTTATTGCTTTGATTATGGCATGCTTGTGATATATATTTGAATATGTATATGTATGCCTAAATTTGATGATGGAAAGGAAATTGATTTTTGGTTCCAAAGACCAAGAGGAATTTCGGCTAAGACACCTCAAAATAGGTGTTCATAAATTAATATTTTCATGAATGATAAAATTGGATGATTAGAAAAACAAGAAAAATAAACAAAGGGTTTGTTTTTCAAGAAGTAGTGTTCACAGTTTTGAGAAGAATTTTTATTGATTTATTTTGTGTAAAAACAAGAATGGAATTTAATGGAACTCAAGGACATTTTTGAATAAGAATATTTTAAGTATTTTACAAATCATGAGTTTTAAACGAAAAGAGCAATGAGTTGATGATTTTAAGGATTTGCAAAGAAAGTGAAAAATGAAAATGAACAAATAAGTTAATTTTAAAAGACCATGAGTCTCATGGTTTTGTTAAGGAATTTTTAATGGTTTTGTTTGTGTAAAACCATATTGACTTAGAAGGAAAAATATTTGATGGTCTAAATAACCATGTACCACGGTTTTGAAGGTTTGTAAATGCTTTGGTTTTATGAAACAAAGTGGTTTTCTAAGTGGAAATGTAATTTGATTTAGTACAAGGATTTTGGAAAGGGAATCAAATTGTTTTATCACTTGAAAAATAGAAATTTCGTTTATGAAAGACAAAAAAAAGAGGTTGAAAATGTTTGAACCTCAATTTATTTTGAAGAGAATTGATTTTAGAATTGATTTGAGAAAAATGGAGAATATAATGGTGATTTGATATTTTCTAATGTGTAACTCATCCTTTGGGTTTTTGAGAGCATTAGTAATTTTAAAGTTAGAAACATTGATTTAATTCAATGGAATTGTGAATTTGTGGAATATATTGTGAATAGGATTTTCTTGAGTAAGAAATTGTGAAAAATAATGTGAGTAGTCATATTATTTTGAGAAAGGTTGAAATGAGATTTTTGAAGATTGAGAAATATTTTTCGTAATGGAGTTATGGTGAAAAATGATTTACGTAACTTAAAAATGTGATTTTTAAGCTACGCGATTTGAAATATGTTTAAATATTTCTACGTGATTTGTAAAGCGTTTAAATATTTTTACACGTTTAAGATATTGTTGAAAAATAGCTATGCGATTTAAAAATGGTGGAATATTTTTCTGTGATTGATGAAAATGTTAAAAAATCACTACGTGATTTTAAAATGCAACAGAAACGTTACAAAATTGTGAAAAACATAACAAAAATATTGTGCGATTGTGAAAACACGACAAAAGTATTTTATGACTATGAAAATGCGATAACATGATTTTGCGATTAAATATATAGTATGATTACTGTTGGGCCAGTGTGTGGACCCTGATTATGAGATAATGAAATTAAAATTGAGAATGGGCCAATGTGTGGACCCTGAATATGAAGGTGTGAATTTTGCCTATGATTAGCATTGGTGCATTGAACATGCACTGGAAATGAGGAATTTTGCCTGTGATTGGCATTGGTGCATTGAACATGCGTTGGGAAGATATGCATTGAGGCATATGATGATTTTGAATTGAACAAAAATTGATAACTGATGCTATTGGGACCCTTGTTGTTGAAGAGGGAATGTGAATTGATAGTGAGGTCTGTGATGG
The DNA here is from genome assembly GCA_029884605.1 of Ormosia emarginata. Taxonomy (NCBI): domain Eukaryota; kingdom Viridiplantae; phylum Streptophyta; class Magnoliopsida; order Fabales; family Fabaceae; genus Ormosia; species Ormosia emarginata. The sequence continues at coordinate 12,100,322 of JAQQTP010000074.1, forward strand.
ATCTTGGGGGCATCAAGGCGCGGCGGTCGACCAGTGGATATCTGTCTGTGGGCTAAGGCTGGACCATATGCCACTTGGCGATGCAGTCCGTTGCAACGCATTGACGATACCCGACAAGAACACGATTCTTTTCGAAAGCTGGACAATTGTCTGTGGGCTAAGGCTGGGCATTGTCTGTGGGCTAATCTGGAAGATTGTCTTTGGGCTAACGTTGACAATTAATAGAGCATTCTTCTCGAAATTGTGAAAACCTTCATGGAGTAGGACATTGAGTGTATGTGCACATGCATAACATATTCATCATTATTGAGTATTGGTTATAAAAATTGAACTATTGAATAATACTGGATAATGATGATGATAAATAATGTTGGTGGCATTTTTGGTTTTATCGTGTGAATTGAATAATGTTAATGACATGATGATAATTATTACCTTTACATTATGATGATGGCATAATTGTAATTATGGTATGATATATCTGTATGATATGTTGTTTGTGTTATCTCTATGCTACCATGTTGGTATTGGCATAGGTGATCTCACCTCTTTGTTATCTTGCTTTGCTGTGTTTGTATTATTAAAATTAAATAGTAGATGGTACGAGTTTCTTAGACGTTACGGGAGATAGATATTCTGAGATTGGTGACAACATTGAAGAGTGGTCATTCAGGATTCGATAGTGTGCAGTGTGGACAAGGAACAGATACATGGTATATCATGATGGATTAAAGAAGAAATAAGTATGTTGAGTTTTCTCGTTAGTGTTTTACCGTGCTATTGAGTAGAACCCGTCATGGGATTTGCTACTGTTTAAAATTGAGTCTGTAAGTTTTATATTCCTTGAATAATTGTTAAATATTAATTGGTGTCAATATTGTATATTAAACAGTTTAAACATATTTTTCAATATTACTTATAAATATCAGTAAGTTTACGTTTCAGCAAGAAGAAATTTTTAAAACCCATGTTTTATAACTCAAACCTTTTATGAACTTCTTTACAGATTATGAGTTGGGAGTTGGAAATGTGATACCCTGAGGAGGGTGTTACATTAGTTGGTATCAGAACACGGTTTGAGTCTTTTAGGGTTTGTGGTTAGGTCTATTTTGCTTGTGTTGTGTTCTCAGTGTGTTTTTGTTTTCCGAAAGGAAATAAGGTTGTTTAAAATGGATATCAGATCCATTTTATTTTGATTCGTTCATCTTTGAAGAAAGGAAATGGCTCGTGGTAGACGTACGTGGGTGGAAGCAGAATGTGACACTAAGAATACAGTTGCAACTATGGGAGCAATGTGGAAGATAACTTACATGACAGTACAACAGGAACAGAGGATCGCTGAATAGCGGAAACTGAAAGTTGAGGTTCAGAATCTGATGAAAGAGAATCAGTTTTGAAATACAAGATTTCGTAATTTTGGAATTGGGTATTCTAAAGGAGGGATATTAGGAAAGTAATTGATTTTAACGGAAAACATATCTACGATTATTGGAAATCAGCAGGAGCAGTAAACGTGTGGAGGTAGTGCTTGTAACAGTAAACCCAGTTGGACCGTGACATCTTTATTATTATGTAAGAGATGTGGAAAAGAGGGCACTTAATGAAGGATTGTATGTTCAAGGAAACAATTTGTTTTAAGTGCGGAAAGTTTGGACACATTTCCAGAGATTGTGTTCCATTGAAAATAGAGTTTTCTGTTAGTAAAATCTCGGATAGTAGGGAAAGTTGTTACTTTGAATGGAACAGGAGTGTTCTGAGCTGAAGACCTAAACAAGGGAGACTATGCCGCAGAAGGTGATTCTTTAACCTATTCTTTATGACATAAGATTGAGTAGATCAATTATATGTTGGTGTTATCTGTGTCTTCGTTATCTTCTGACTTGTTTAATTCTGTTTCTATTCTTAGCCTATTGAGCTACTCAAGTTATTCAAATTATTGTTATAGATCAAATTTTTGTGTTAGTTTGATCTGTTTCATAAATAGATATGATCTTTGAAACGGATTGGTTATTTATCAACCTTATCCTATAAGATTGTCTCAATAAAGTATTTGTATTCTAGAAAACTCATTCTCGAAATCGGATTACATCAAATTCTTTGCTAGAATATGTCCGATAACACATCAGAAAGTTTTGCTATCTTTCACAATATTTTTCATGTATCATAATTTGCAAGAAAGAATATTTTACAAGAAAGGATATTCCTATTCAAATCCATGTCATAGTATCTAATACAGTGTCATTGAAAGAGGACGCGATGTGTGAGACACTTCCTGTTAAGAGTAAAGGCAAGAGAATGAAGCGATATAAGGACAAGGAAATTTCAAGTGATGTTGTTCGGAGTGGCAAATGTCTTCGCAATATCCATGGATTAGGTGAGTAGAATTTTTCGCCCTTATTTAGACAGAATTGTCACTATTTCTTTGTTGACGACATTTTGATCTATTCTCGAAATTATGAGGAACATACTGAACAACTCAGTGTGATTTTCCAAGTTCTAGAAGAGAAGTGGTTATATGCTAAGTTGTTGAGATGTGAATTCTGGATGGATGAAGTTTAGTTTTGGGTTCCGTAATTCTAAGGAAGGAATTGCGATTGATCCGTTAAAGGTTAAAAATATGTTTGATTACTTATCTGGTATTAGTTTTGTCTAATTCCAGTGAACCATTAGAGGTAAATAGTGACGCATTACATTGGAGTTTAAGATATGTGCTTATGCAGAATAGAAGAGTTGTAGTGTATGTTTCAAGGAAATTGAAGTTACATGAGATATCTGTTTAATCAGGAGAAGTTGAACGCGAGACAAAGAGATTTCATTGGTTAAAATAGTTTGGAATGATGTAAGTGGAGAAGCAACATCGGAATTGGAAGAAAAGATAAAAGAGCATTATTCATATTTATTCTAAGGGTGTGAAATCAGGTTTATCAAGTTTCGAGGATGAAACTTCTTTTAAGAGGGGGAGTAGTGTAACACCCCAAATTTCCTATCTATTAGACAGTAATTTTGATAGTTAACAGAATTCTACTGTTTAGTGATTTTTGTGTACTGTAAAATTATTTTGATTATTCCATTAGCGTATTTGATTGTTTTGAGTGATTTACTTTGTGTCAGGAAAATTATAATTTTCGAGCCGGGAAAAATCTTTATGTATTTATTTCTCTTGACTGTTAATTATTTTTAACAATCTGACTTGATTTTCATACGTTTTCTAATATTTGTGATTTTTGTGGATGATTATAAATTTTTATATTTCTCTGATTGTTTTTGGGTGTCTGTGGGCCCAAGGTGGCCTTACGTGGGCCAGGGGGGTCTCGCAAAGTGAAAATTTTTCTACACATAGAAAAATTTGTACTGTTTAGATAGAGAAGGGGGATCTTACTAAACTTGAATCCAGAAACAATTTTTAAAATTTTCTTTTACTGTGTTTTGTACTGTATTTAATTATCGGGCGATAAAAATACCGTAAAAATGTTATTCAAAGGGTTATAGCAGATAGAAAAATAAATATTACACTGCTTAAGTCAACATTATTGGCTTGGTCATCAACCATTGATTTAATCAATGATTGAGATTTAGTCTTACAAAGTGGCTAGGACCATTTATAGCCCTTGGATGTAAAGTTTGAAGGTGTAATCTTGACCCTTCATTTTGGAGATACATCTAATGGCTAGGATTTCAAGGAGGAAAGATCCAATGGCCTAAATTAAGTCTTCTATCAAAGCCTAAACCTAGAAGCTACATTAAATCCTAACCATTGATCTAATCAATGGTTAAGATTGCTCTAAATGGTGGCTAGAAAAGATGACAACTTTATGAATGCATAATGCATGGAGGAGGGGACGATTTTTGTGTTGTTTAGGAGCTTAAGGAAAAAGTTTGAAGACATTATTAGATGTCTTAGTCAATTATGCATCATTATTGATTATTTGCACTCTTAAGAGAATGCATGAAGGGGGGACGATTTTTGGAGGCTTAAGACCATAGGAAAGTGTTTCATGACCATTATTACTCATTCTTGATCATTATTGATCATTTCCAAAAACCTAAAGCTCTTAGAAAATTTTCCCTCCTTCTCTTTCTAGCATGATTCGGCCATGATCACTAAATATACCCTCCATCACTCAACAATTTTAACCAACCATATTTCTTGAATCCTTACCTTATTCTAAGCAACTTTCATGTTGGAGACTTTCTCTCTAAATCTTCTATTTTCAAGGAGTTTTTCCAAGAGCAAAGTTATAGGGTATTTGTGGTGAAGTGCAAGGAAACTTCATTTCTTCTCTCTTATTCATGTTCTAAGCCATGTTTGACCCATGGTTTATGTTGTTCAAGCTTGATTTACTAATAAATATATGTTTTGTTGTGTGTTTAAGAAATCTTTGGTGGTGAAGGACTTGAAAAAAGAAGCAAATCTAAGAGCTTTTGAGGTTCTTCAAGAGGTAAGAGAGAGATTCATCTCACCAACCAAGTATGGTGGTGAGAGATGGTTGTGTATTTGATGGATGGTGAATCCATGTGAGGATTCATATCCATGGTCATGTAATAATTTATGGGTGTTTATGTGCTTTGATTATTTGCCTATGCTTGGTATGATTTGCATGATTTATTGCTTTGATTATGGCATGCTTGTGATATATATTTGAATATGTATATGTATGCCATGATTTGATGATGGAAAGGAAATTGATTTTTGGTTCTAAAGACCAAGAGGAATTTCAGCCAAGACACTTCAAAATAGGTGTTCATAAATTAATATTTTCATGAATGATAAAATTGGATGATTAGAAAAACAAGAAAAATAAACAAAGGGTTTGTTTTTCAAGAAGTAGTGTTCATGGTTTTGAGAAGAATTTTTATTGATTTATTTTGCGTAAAAACAAGAGTGGAATTTAATGGAACTCAAGGACATTTTTGAATAAGAATATTTTAAGTATTTTACAAATCATGAGTTTTAAATGAAAAGAGCAATGAGTTGATGATTTTAAGGATTTACAAAGAAAGTGAAAAATGAATTAGAACAAATGATTTGATTTTAAAAGACCATGAGTCTCACGGTGTTGTTAAGGAATTTTTAATGGTTTTGTTTGTGTAAAACCATATTGACTTAGAAGGAAAAATATTTGATGGTTTAAATAATCATGTACCACGGTTTTAAAGGTTTGTAAATGCTTTGGTTTTATGAAACAAAGTGGTTTTCTAAGTGGAAATGTAATTTGATTTAGTACACGGATTTTGGAAAAGGAATTAGAGAGTTTTATCACTTGAAAAATAAAAATTTCGTTTATGAAAGACAAAAAAAAGAGGTTGAAAGTGTTTGAACCTCAATTTATTTTGAAGAGAATTGATTTTAGAATTGATTTGAGAAAAAATGGAGAATATAATGGTGATTTGATATTTTCTAACGTGCAACTCATCCTTTGGGTTTTTGAGAGCGTTAGTAATTTTAAAGTTAGAAACATTGATTTAATTCAATGGAATTGTGAATTTGTGGAATATATTGTGAAAAGGATTTTCTTGAGTAAGAAAATGTGGAAGATAATGTGAGTAGTCATATTATTTTGAGAAAGGTTGGAATGAAATTTTTGAAGGTTGAGAAATATTTTTTGTAATGGAGTTATAGTGAAAAATGATTTACGTAACTTAAAAACGTGATTTTTAAGCTACGCGATTTGAAATACGTTTAAATATTTTTACGCAATTTGCAAAGCGTTTAAATATTTTTACACATTTAAGATATTGTTGAAAAATCGCTATGCGATTTAAAAATGGTGGAATATTTTTACGTGATTGATGAAAATGTTGAAAAATCACTACGTGATTTTAAAACGCAATAGAAACGTTGCAAAATTGTGAAAAACGTAACAGAAATATTGCGCGATTGTGAAAACATGACAAAAGTGTTTTATGACTATGAAAACGCGATAACATGATTTTGCGATTAAATATACAGTATGATTACTGTTGGGCCAGTGTGTGGACCTTGATTATGAGATAATGAAATTAAAACTGAGAATGGGCCAATGTGTGGACCCTGAATATGAAAGTGTGAATTTTGCCTATGATTGGCATTGGGGCATTGAACTTGCATTGGAAATGAGGAATTTTGCCTGTGATTGGCATTGGTGCATTGAACATGCTTTGGAAAGATATGCATTGAGGCATATGATGATTTTGAATTGAACAAAAATTGATAGCTGATGCTATTGGGACCCTTATGGTTGAAGAGGGAATGTGAATTGATAGTGAGATCTGTGATGGATCTTGGGGGTGTCAAGGCGCGACAGTCGACCAGTGGATATCTGTCTGTGGGCTAAGGCTGGACCATATGCCACTTGGCGATGCAGTCCGTTACAACGCATTGACAATACCCGACAAGAACACGATTCTTTTCGAAAGCTGGACAATTGTCTGTGGGCTAAGGCTGGGCATTGTCTGTGGGCTAAGGCTGGGCATTGTCTGTGGGCTAAGGCTGACAATTAACAATGCATTCTTCTCGAAATTGTGAATAACTCCATGGAGTAGGACATTGAGTCTACATGCATAACATATGCATCATTATTGAGTATTGGTTATGAAAATTGAACTGTTGAATAATACTGGATGATGATGATGATAAATAATATTGGTGGCATTATTGTTATTATCGTGTGAATTGAATAATGTTAATGGCATGATGATAATTATTATCTTTACATTATGATGATGGCATAATTACAATTATGGTATGATATATCTGTATGATATGTTGTTTGTGTTATCTCTATGCTACCATGTTGGTATTGGCGTAGGTGATCTCACCTCTTTGTTATCTTGTTTTGCTGTGTTTGTATTATTAAAATTAAATAGTAGATGGTACGAGTTTCTTAGATGTAACACCCTCCTTAGGGCATCATATTTCTGACTACCAACTCCCAATCTAAAAATGATTTCATAAAAGGTTTGAGTTATAAAAAGGTGAGTTTTAAAATTTCTTATTACAGAAATATAAACTTATTGAAATCCGTAAGTATTACTAATATACAATATTGACACTAATTAATATTTAAGAATTTAAAGAGAAATATAAAACTAACAGACTCTTTTTTTTAACAGTAGCAAACCCCATCACTGGTCCTACTTAATAGCACGGTACCACTCTAACGAGAAAACTTAACATACTTATTTCTTCTTATATCCATCTTGATGCATCAGATATTTGTTCCTTGTCAACCCTTCACACTATCGAATCTAGAATGGTCATTCTCTAATGTTGTCTCCGATCTCAGAGTATTTATCACCCGTATGTCTAAGATAACTTGTTCCATCTATTATATAATTTTTACCAATACAAGCACAACAACACAATATAACAAAGATGTGAGATCACCTACGCCAATACCAACATGGTAGCATAGAGATAACACAACCAGTATATCATACAGATATATCATACCATAATTCCAATAATGCACTCAACATTAATCAACTATCATCATCATGCCATTAACATTTTTATCATCACATAATAATCACAATAATGCCATCAACATGATTATCATCATCATCATCCAATATTCCTCAATTATTATATCATGTAGATATAGATACTCAGAGTTATGCATATGTTATGCATGTAGACTCAATGTCCTACTCCATGGAGGTTTTCACAATTTCGAGAAGAATGCTCTGTTAATTGTCAGCCTTAGCCCAAAGACAATCTTCCAGATTAGCCCATAGACAATGCCCAGCCTTAGCCCACAGACAATTGTCCAGCTTTCGAAAAGAATCGTGTTCTTGTAGGATATTGTCAATGTGTTGCAACAGACTGCATCGCCAAGTGGCATATGGTCCAGGCGTAGCCCACAGACAGATATCCACTGGTCGACCGCCGTGCCTTGACGCACCCCAAGATCCATCATAGACCTCACTATCAATTCATATTCCCTCTTCAACCACAGAGGTCCCAATAGCATCAGCTATCAATTTTTTTTCAATTCAAAATCATCATATGCCTCAATGCATATCTTTTCAATGCACCAATGCTAATCACAGGCAAAATTCCTCATTTCCAATGCATATTTAATGCACCAATGCCAATCATAGGCAAAATTCACACTTTCATATTCAGGGTCCACACATTGGCCCATTCTCAGTTTTAATTTCATTATCTCATAATCAGGGTCCACACACTAGCCCAACAGTAATCATACTGTATTTTCGACAGCAAAATCATATTATCTCATTTTCATAGTTATAAAACACTTTCGTCGTGTTTTCACAATCGCACAACACTTCTGTTATATTTTCAAAATTTTACAACATTTCTGTTGCATTTTCAAATCACGTAGTGATTTTTCAATGTTTTCTTAATCACGAAAAATATTCCACCATTTTTAAATCGCGTAGCGATTTTTCAACAATATCTCAAACGTGAAAAAATATTTAAACGCTTTCCAAATTGCGTAGAAATATTTCAACATTTTTCAAATCGCGTGGAAATATTTAAATGTTTTTCAAATCGTGTAGCTTAAAAATCACATTTTAAAGTTACGTAAATCATTTTTCACCATAATTCCATTATGAAAAATATTTCTCAACCTTCAAAAAATTTCATTTCAACCTTTCTTAAAATAATATGACTATTCACATTTTTTCCACATTTTCTTACTCAAGAAAATGCTTTTTGCAACAAATTCCACAAATTCACAATTTCATTGAATTAAATCAATGTTTCTCACTTTAAAAATTACTAACGCTCTCCAAAACCCAAAGGATGAGTTACACGTTAGAAAATATCAAATCGCTATTATATTCTCCATTTTTCTTAAATCAGTTCTAAAATCAATTCTCTTTAAAATAAATTGAGGTTCAAACACTTTTAACCTCTCTTTTCCATTCCCATATGAAAATTTGATTTCTCAAGTGATAAAACACACTGATTCCCTTTCCAAATCTCTTATACCAAAACAATTATATTTCCACTTGAAAATCACTTTGTTTCATAAAATCAAGGCATTCACAAGCCTTCAAAATCGTGGTACTTGATTATTTAAACCATCAAATATTTTTCTTTCTAAGTCAATATGGTTTTACACAAATAAAACCATTAAAAATTCCTTAACAAAAACCGTGAGCACTTGGTCTTTGAAATCAAATCATTTGTTCATTTTCATTTTTCACTTTCTTTGCAAATCCTTAAAATCATCAACTCATTGCTCTTTTCATTTAAAACTCTTGTTTAGTAAAATGCTTAGAAACTTTTTACACAAAATAAATTAATAAAAATCCCTCTCAAAATCGTGAACAATACTTCTTGAAAAACAAACACTTTGTTTATTTTCCTTGCTTTTCTAATCATCTAATTTTATCATTCATGAAAATATTAATTTATGAACGCCTATTTTGAGGTGTCTTGGCCGAAATTCCTCTTGGTCTTTGGAACCAAAAATCAATTTCCTTTCCATCATCAAATCATGGCATACATATACATATTCAAATCATACCAAGCATAGGCAAATAATCAAAACATATAAATACCCATAAATTATTACATGACCATGGATATGAATTCTCACATGGATTCACCATCCATCAAATATAAGACCATCTCTCACCACCATACTTGGTTGGTGAGATGAATCTTCCTCTTACCTCTTGAAGATCCTCAAAAGCTCCTTGTTTTGCTTCTTTTTCTAAGTCCTTCACCACCAAGGGCTTCTCAAATGCAAAACAAAACATATATTTATTAGTAAATCAGCTTAAACAAGATAAACCATGGATCAAACATGGCTTAGAACCTTGAAAATCAAAAGAAAAGTGAAGATTAATAAACTTCATCAATAAAGCTTCAATCTTTAGCTTGAAGAACAAGGTTGAAGATGGATGATTTAGAGAAAGTCTCCAACATGAAAGTTGCTTAGAATATCATGTAGACTTAAGATCTATGGTTGAATGAAATTAAAAGAGATTGGATGGTGATTTCAGATGGTATGGCCGAAATTCCTCTTGAAGAACAAGGATGAAGTTTTTGATTTTTGTGAAAGAAAGCTTCTTAGACTTGGTTAAGGTCAAGAATGAAGTGAAAACACTTAGTTTTCCTTCCTACCAATTTCGTAGAGCTCCTTGGAAAAATCCCTAAAAATCATAAACAAATCTTAAAATCAATAACAAGTAAAAGAATAGGTAAACTATGGTTCAAGCATGGCTTAGAAAATCAAAACTAAAAGATTGGGTGAAGAAATACGAACTTTGCCCTTTTTGCTAGAAACTTGAAGCTTGGATTTGAAGCTCAAAATGAATGATTTGATGAAAACTCATAACTAGAGATGTTCTTAGAACAAGGTAAGGATTCAAGAAATAAGGTTGGATAAAATTTTTGAGTGATGGAGGGTAGATTTGAGGGTCATGGCCGTGAGCTAGCTTGGAGAAGAAGGAGAGAAATTTTTCTAAGAGCTTGCTTGAAGGAAATGATCAAGAATGATCAATAAGTGACCAAGACAACTAATAATGGTCTTCAACTTTGCTTTAACACCTAAACAAACACAAAAACCATCCCCCCTCTTCATGCATTCTCCTTGAGTGCAAAATGATCAATAATGATGCATAATTGACCAAGACCACTAATAATAGTCTTCAAACTTTCCTTTAACTCCTAAAACAAGCACAAAACCGTCCTCCCCATGCATTATGCATTCAATAAGTTGTCATCTTTTCTAGCCGCCATTTAGAGCCATTTAAGCCATTGATTAGATCAACGTAGGATTAAGGTAGACTTTTGATTAGAAGACTTACTCTAGGCCATTAGATCTTTCTCCTTGAAATCCTAGCCATTAGATGCATCTCCAAAATGAAGGGTCAAGATTACTCCTTCTTACTTTCAATCCAAGGGTCATAATTAGTCATAGCCATTTTAGAATATCAAATCTCCACCATTGATTAAATCCAAATCCAATGGTTATAAATGATCCATATCCACCGTTGATTAAATCCAAATCCAACGGTCATAAATGGTCCTAGCCACTTTATAAAATCAAATCTCCACCCTTGATTTAAATCTAAATCCAACGGTTATAAATGGTCATAGGCATTTTATTAGACTAATCATATACCATTGATTAAATCGACAGTTGATATCAAAGTCTTCAATATTAGACTGGCTTCCTATTGGTTCGTCAAAAGAATTAAACTTGTTTCCTATTGGTCCGTCAAAAGTTGTCATAACCCCTATTGTTGACTTAAGTAGTATAATATTTATTTTTATCTGCTATAACCCCACGAAAGAATATATTTGCTATATTTTTATCGCCTGATAATTAAATACAGTACAAAATACAGTAAAAGAAATTTTTTAAAAACTATTTCCGGATTCAGGTTTAGTAAGATTCCCTGTCTCCATGTAAACAATACAAAATTTTTCTATGCGTAGAAAAAATTTCACTTTGCGAGACCCACTTGGGCCTATGTAAGGCCACCTGGGCCCACAAATAACCTAAAAACAATCAGAGAAATATAAAAATTTATAATCATCCATAAAAATCACAAATATTAGAAAACATATGAAAATCAAATCAGATTGTTAAAAATAATTAACAATCAAGAGAAATAAATACATAAAGATTTTCTCTGGTCTGAAAATTATTATTTTCTTGACATGGAGTAAATCACTCAAAACGATCAAATGTGCTGATGGAATACTCAAAATAATTTTACAGTATACAAAAATCACTAAACAGTAAAATTCTGTTAACTGTCAAAACTACTGTTAACTATTTAGGAAATTTGGGGTGTTACATTAGACGTGACGGGAGATAGATATTCTGAGATTGGTGACAACATTGAAGAGTGGTCATTCAGGATTCGATAATGTGCAGTGTGGACAAGGAACATATACATGGTACATCAAGATGGATTAAAGAAGAAATAAGTATGTTGAGTTTTCTCGTTAGTGTTTTACCGTGCTATTGAGTAGAACCCGTCATGGGATTTGCTACTGTTTAAAATTAAGTCTATAAGTCTTCTATTCATTGAATAATTGTTAAATATTAATTGGTGTCAATATTGTATATTAAACAGTTTAAACATATTTTTCAATATTACTTATAAATATCAGTAAGTTTACGTTTCAGCAAGAAGAAATTTTTAAAACCCATGTTTTATAACTCAAACCTTTTATGAACTTCTTTACAGATTATAAGTTAGGCGTCGGAAACGTGATACCCTGAGGAGGGTGTTACAAATAGTTTTTAGAGAATTATCTTAACTTTCTAACAAGGCCAGAATCACATTAATTAGATAATTGCAACTCAAATTGTGGCCACTTTACTTAAGAATGCAATCACCCAAATTAATGATAATTCAAGCAATAATTTCTTCAATGATCCAATTAAGCTTAATTTCATAAAATGTGACAAAATCAACTTAATTAAGTCAAATTGAACCTTAAGAAGCCTAGTGAGAGGATTATAAAATGAATAAAATACATTGTTATCAAATTCTCCCATACTAAACTTTTGCACTCTCAGGCACAACACATAAGAAAAAACTAGAGAACAAAGAAAAATGTCACAGACTCAAAAGCTAAAAACTCTAAAAGATTTAATGAAACAAGAAGAGCAACCAATCATTTAAGGGATCAAAGATTTAATGAGGTAATATTTCTTCACATCTTAAACCATCAAGCAAGGAAACTTTAGTTAAAAAGAATGAATCAAGAATGAAAGATCCTCACAGGATTCACTCTTAATCTTTCAAGCATTCAAAAGGTAAGTATTTCACTCAATTCATCCCATGAAAAATTGCACTACCATAAGCTTGCTTATCTTCTACTTCGCCACTACTCAAAACACATGCACACAAAAATCATGAAGACTTTATTCAAGGTTGTAATGGGGTCAAGGTAAAGAAGGGTGGTAATATGGATTTGACAAGTTAAAAACCAAAGAGAATAAAAGAGCATAGTTGAGTTCAATTAACAAGCATGAAAGTTCATCCCAACTTCACCTAATACAAATTCCCTTTACATATTCTTCTCCCTTCCCTTTTTGCCATGCTAGCCCTTATTTACACATTTTTCTTTTTTTTTAAATATACACACTCATTTTTTTTAATTAGCCACTTTTTTTTTACCAACCATTTTGCAAACACACACCCGCACTTGCTCAAAAACTCATCTAATAACAAAGTCAAAGCTCTCTTATTCCCTAAGGTCGAGTAAGAACATGGTTTTTCATTTAAGGCACATAATGGGCTAGAAACAAGGAATGGTCAAATAAGCTCAATGGGGTTAAGCAAAGGGAAATAAGTCATTTCCAATGCCTTACATTAGCAGGAATCAAAGAATTTTCAAGAAGTCATAAGAATGCTTGATATCATATTGAGACAGTATGCTACAGAGCAAGGTTGCCTATTTGTGCACTAATCATTCTTGGCTATTTGGTTAAAGTAGCTATTTCAAGAAAAATGCTTCAATCATGTTTATGTATGCATGTGAAAATATAGCCTAAAAAAGAATCAAAGCAAGTTCTAGAGTAACAATTTCATAAGTGAAAATCACACAAGAAAGAAGAGAATGATACAAATGTTCAATCCGTTCATCAATAGGCTCAAAATCTCGCAAGGCATATTTCTATCATTTTCAATCAATCAATTCAATATTCATATCCAAGCATGTGATTTTTAAGAAAGAAGAAAATTTATGCTATGACCCAAGATATGCTTTTTGCTACTTCTAAAACAATTATTTCCTCAACTAAGATGCGTCTTAAGAGTAAAATTACCTCCAGGGCAAAATTTACTCCTTACTCTGCCATCCTTAATTAGTTTTGTTGTAGGTTTCTGATAGTCATCTTACTAAACATACTTTCCAATTTAAATGCGTCTCATGAGTAAAATTACTCCTTACTTTGCCAATATTCATTAGTTTAGTAAGTTCATAACAATCATATCATACTTCCATATTTTTTTTAAATATCCTTCCCCCTAACCAGATCACAACATTGTCTGGAATGTTAAAATATAGATGAGTAAAGGATAAAAGATAGTACATGTTAGAGAAATATGACACATATTTAAATAGAAACAAAGTACAATAAATAAAAAAAGTAAAAGAAAATTAAAGATGAAGTGTCAGATCTGGCTTTCTTTGCATGTTGCTTCCTTCACTGCTTCCTACAGACCAATCTATCTGAGCTATTGCTTTATCAGGTTCATAAACAAAAGCTTCTAATTTATCAATCAGCTCATCAATAGTGGAGGCAGAGATAACAAGTTGTCTAGCCGAAGGTGTGATAAATTTCTGTTCCACAACTTTGTCAAGAAAAAATACCAAAAGATCAAAAAAATTATTAACATTCAACAAACTAATGGGTTTATGGTGGATGTTCAGTTGGACCCAAGAAACAATTTGAAAAATTTCTTCCAAAGTACCAAAACTGTAACATCCCAAAATTTCCTATCTCTTAAGCAGTAATTTTGACAGTTAACAGAATTTTACTGTTTAGTAACTTCTGGATACTGTAAAATTATTTTGATTTTTTTTCGTCAACGTATTTGATCGTTTTGAGTGATTTACTCCGTGTCAGGAAAATAAAAATTTTCGGGCCGGAAAAAACTTTACGTAATTTAATTTTTATCGTTAGGTTTTAATTATTTTACGTAATTTGATTTGATATTTATGTATTTTATAATTTTTGTGATTTTTGTGGATGATTATGAATTTTTTTGACTGTATGTGGGCCCAGGTGGTCCTATGTGGGCCCAGGTGACCTTACGTGGGCCCAAGTGGGTCTCGCAAAGTAAAAATTTTTCTACACATAGAAAATTTTGTACTGTTTAGACGAAGATAGGGGATCTTACTAAACTTGAATCCGAAAACAGTTTTAGAAAATTTCTTGTACTGTGTTTTGTACTGTATTTATTTATCAGATGATAAAAATACAGTAAATATAATCTTTCGTGGGGTTTTAGCAGATAAAAATAGAAATTATATTGCTTAAGTCAACATTGGTGGTTTGGATATCCACCATTGATTTAATTAACGATGGAGACTTGATTTTGATTTAATCAACGGTGGAGATTTGATCTTAAAAGTAAATAGGATTATTTATAACCGTTAGATGAAGATTAAATCAAGGGTAGAGATTTAGTTTTATATAATGGCTATGACCATTTACAACCATTGGATTTAGAAGTGATCAAGGGTGGAGATTTGGTCTTGTAAAGTAACAAGAATCATTTATGACCATTGGATGAAGATTTAATCAATGGTGAAGATTTAGTCTTAAAAAGTGACAAAGACTAATTATGACCCTCAGATTTAAAGTTTGAAGGAGCAATCTTGACCCTTTATTTTGGAGACACATCCAATGACTAGAATTTAAAGGAGGAAAGATCCAATGGCCTATATTAAGTCTTCTACCTAAAGCTAAATCTAAAGCCTACATTAATCCTAACCATTGAACTAATCAATGGCTAGAAAAGCTTCAAATAATGGCATGAAAAGATGACAACTTTATGAATGCATAATGGAAGGGGGGAGGGACGGTTTTGGTTTGAATTTGGAAGCTTTGAAGACCATTATTAGCTATCTTGGACATTATAGATCATTATTGATCATTCTTGATCATCTTTGTCTCCTCCAAAAGCAAAAACTCATCAAACTTTTCTCTCCACCTCTCCTCCAAGCAAGTTTCGGCCAAGCACCTTAGAAGCATCTTCCATCACTCTTTAAACCATGTTTGATCCATGGTTCCTCTTAATCAAGCTTAGTATACTAATTTTTATGTATTTTGTTTGGTATTTGAGAAGCCATTGGTGGTGAAGGACTTGGAAAAAGAAACAAAACAAGGAGTTTTTGAGGATCTTCAAGAGGTAAGAGGGAGATCCATCTCACTAACCAAGTATGGTGGTGAGAGATGGTCTTATATTTGATGGATAGTGAATCTATGTGAGGATTCATATCCATGGTCTTGTAATTTATTTATGGGTGTTTATGTGTTTTAATTATTTGCCTATGCTTGATATGCTATGCATGATTTTATGGCTTTGATGGTATGCTTATATTATGCATGATGAGTATATGGCATGCTTATAGTATTTATGATGAAATATGTATGTGTATGCCATGATGTGTTGATGGACAGGAAATAAATTTTTGGCTCCAATAGCCAAGGAAGGGCTACGATTTTGATGCCCTTAATTAAGGTTCATGTTGAAATTTTTCAAGAACAAGAAATTAATTTTTGATCCCTAGAACAAGGTGAATTTCGGCCAAGACACCTCAAAATTGGTGTTCACAAATTAATATTTTCATGAATGATGAAAATGGATGATTTGAAGAATATGGAAAATAAACAAAGGGTTTGTTTTTCAAGAGAACAAGAACATAATTTTGAAGAGATTTTTATTGATTTATTTTGTGTAAAAAGATCCCAAGTATTTTTCTAAACATGAGTTTTGAATGAAACAGGCAAACGTTGATTTTAAGAATTTGCAAAAAAAGTGAAAAAGGATTTGTAAAGAATGAGAAAATGGATTTGCAAAGAAAGTGAAAAATGAAAATGAACAAATGACTTGATTTCAAAGACCAAGTGTTCACGGTTTTTGTAAAGGATTTTTAATGGTTTTGTTTGTGTAAAACCATATCAATTTAGAAGGAAAAATATTTGATGGTTTCAATAGTCATGTCCACGTTTTTTGAAGGCTTGTAATGCCTTGATTTTTATGAACAAAGTGATTTTCAAAGTGGAAATGTAACTTGATTTAATACAAGAATTTGGAAAGGGAATCGAGGCGTTTTATCACTTGAGAGAATAGAAATTTTAATGTAACGAAAAACAAAGAGAGGTTGAAAACGTTTGAATTTCAATTTATTTTGAAGAAGACTGATTTTGGAAATGATTTAGGAAAAATGGACAATATAATGGTGTTTTGAAAATTTACTAACGTATAATTTATTTTCGAGTTTTGAAATACATTAGAAAATATTAAGTTTTGAAACGTTGATTTATATCAATGGAAAAGTGATTTTTGTGGATTATATTTTGGAAAAGGATTTCTTGAGTAAAGAAATGTGGAAAAAGATTTTTTTGAGTAAGGAAATGTGAAAAATGAAATACAAAGTCATATTATTTTGAGAAAAGTTGAAAAAGAATTGTTGAAGGTTAAGAAATATTTTCTGTAATGAAATTGTGATGAAAAATTATTTGCATAGCTTAAAAACGATTTGAAATGCAGTAAAATATTTTTTTTACGTAATTTGAAAAATGTGTTGAAAAATGATATTGATTTATTTAAGTCCAAATAATGTTTGGAATATTAAGGAATATTTTACATGATTGTAAAATGTTGAAAAATATTTTACGTATCTTAAAACGATTTGAAATACAGTAAAATAATTCTATGCGATCTGGAATACGTTAAAATATTTCTACATGATTTGAATTACGTTTAAATATTTTTACGTAATTTGAACTACTATTGAAAAATCACTACATAATTGAAAAGTGATGAATTATTTTTACGTGATTGTGAATAGTGGCAAAAAATCGTTATGTGATTTGGAAAGTATTTTAAATATTTTGAGAATGATGGAAAATGATTTACACGACTTAAAAGAATGATTTTTAAGTTACGCAATTTTGAAACAGTGAAAAAATACTATGCGATTTGAGAAACGTATATTTTTATGCGATTGAGAAAAACATTGAAAAATTAGTACGTGGTTTAAAAGTCAAAATGAAGAGTACGCAACATTTTGAAAACGTAACAAAAATGTTACAAAATTTTGTAAACATAACTTGAATATGTTATGGTATTGTGAAAACATAATAAAATGTTTTGGAATTTTAAAACGTAACAAAAGTGTTATGGTATTTTGAAAATGCAAAAGTGTTGTGGAATTGTGAAAATGTAACAGAAATGTTACGCGATTGTGAAAACACGACAAAAGTGTTTTATGACTATAAAAACATAATAACATGATGATTACTGTTAAACAGTGTCCATACACTATTTGTGAAAAACAACGAGTTTTGCCTGTTATTGGCACGTGCTGCATTTTAGATGCATTGGAAAAAAAAATATGCGTTGAGGCATATGATTTAATTGAACAAACGAATTTGAACAGAATGGCCCTTGTGGTTGGACTTGTACTGATATATTCGTGCATTGTATAAACTATATCTGAGAAATTATGAGATATACCTGTGATTGGTATTTGGTGCATTAAACATGCATTGGAATAGTCTGATGAGGACTGGATATGGCTGATTGCCTAGGAGAAACACACCTCTTGAGTGGGTGCGATATGTGTAGTGTAAGTCACTTGTTGACCTTGGGGGCATCGGGGTGTGGGTTGCTTACACGGGTGGTTGGTCGTGCTTTTTCCCGTAGGTTAGACCAATGCAACACACCGATGATCCTGACCGAGACACTATTCTTAATCAAGATCTGATAAAGACTGTCGTGTATGTGCTAGATGTGCAAAAATTGAAATGAGAATTAAAGCACGTGGTTTGAGGCACGTGGTACGGCAGGTCTTTTCGATCATTTTCTCCGACCTGAGTTTAGCTCCATGGAGTGGGAAATCGAGTCTTGTGTACATGCATAATCTGAACATTTATATCTGTGTGATATATTAATTGAGGAATATTGGCTATGATAATTGTTTTGAATACTTGGATGATGATGATGATAATCATGTTGATGACATTATTATGATTATTGTGTGATGATAATAATGTTAATGGTATGATGATGATAGTTGATTAATGTTGAGTGCATTATTGGAATTCTGGTATGATATATCTGTATGATATGTTGTTTATGTTATCTCTGTGCTGCCATGTTGGTATTGGTGTAGGTGATCTCACCTATTTGTTATGTTGTCTTCCTGTGTCTGTATTGTTAAAATTAAATAGTAGAAGGAATGAGTTGTCTTAGACATACCGGGAGGTAGATATTCTGAGTTCAGAGACAACATCAGAGAATGACTATTCTAGATTTGATAGTGTGCAGTGTTGACATAGAACAGATGTCTGATGCATCAAGATGGATACAAGAAGGAATAAGTATGTTATGTTTTCCCGTTAGTGTTGTACAATGCTATTAAGTAGGACCCGTTATAGGATTTGCTACTGTTAAAAAGAGTCTGTTAGTTTTATATTTCTCTTTAAATTGTTATATATTAATTGGTGTCAATATTATATATTAATCAGTTAAAATATATTTTCAGTAATACTTATGGATTTCAGTAAGTTTATGTTTCAGTAAGAAAAAAATTTTAAAACCCATCTTTTATAACTCAAACTTTGTGCGAACTTCTTTTCAGATTATGAGTCAGGAGTCAGACATGTGATATCCTAGGAAGGGTGTTACATTAGTTGGTATCAGAGCACGGTTTGAGTCTTTTGGGGTTTGTGGTTAGGTCTGTTTTGCTTGTGTTGTGTTCTCTTTGTGTTTGATTTTCGAAAGGAAACAAACGTTTATTTGAAATGGTTACATATGGTTTCTATTTTGTTTTGATTCGTCCATCTTTGAAGAAAAGAAACAGCTCGTGGTAGTTGTACGTACGTGGAAGCGGAACATGTTACTAGTAATGCAGTTGCAGCTACGGGAGCTACGGGATCAATGTGGAAGGATGATTGCACGAACAGAGGATCGCTGAACAGTAGAAACTGGAAGTTGAAGTTCATGATCTGATGAAAGAGAATCAATCTTGGAATATAAGATTTCGTAATTTTGGAACATGGTATTTCTTTATTAGGGATATTAGGAAAGTGATTGATTTTCACGGAAGATGTATTTATAACCATTGAGGAAACCAAAAGCAGTAAGTGATGTGAAAGAAGGTACTTAATGAAGGAATGTACATTAAGGAAACAATTTGAGGAAAGTTTAGACACATTTCCAGAGATTATGCTCTTTGAAAACAGAGTTTTCTGTTAGTAAAATCTTGGGTAGTAGGAAAAGTTGTTACTCTAAGCGGAATGGAAGTGTTCTGAGCTGAAGACTTAATTAAGGGAGACTGTATTGCAGAAGGTAATTCTTTGATCATAGTGTATATATCTTTGTGAGGAAACCTGTTCTTTGTGTAATATGATTGAGTAGATCAATTATATTTTAGAGTTATCCGTAATTCTCTGATTTGTTTGTTTCTGTTTCTATTCTTAGCCGATCGAGCTACTTGTGTTATTCAAATATTGTTATAGATCAAATCTTTGTGTTAGTTTGATCTGTCGTTCAAAATTTTGTGTTAGTTTGATCTATTTCATAAACAGATATGATCTTCAAAATGGATTGGTTATTTTTCAACCATATCTTATGAGATTGTCTCAATAAGGTGTTAATAATTCAGAAAAAAAATCATTCCTGAAAATCAGGCAAAATCAAATTCTTGTTGAATATGTTTGGTAACATATCAGATCATTTCGCTACCTTTTCTTCCTAAACCTCTATAATGTTCTTTCATATATTGCATTTGCAAGAAAAAATATTTTGCAAGAAAGGATATTCCTATTTAAAATCTATGTTATAGTATTTGATATAATGTGGTTGAAAGGAGAACTCAGTTAGTGAGACATTTCCTGTTAAAAAAGCTAAAGCTGGAGAATGAAGTGATACGAGGACAAGGAAATTTTAAGTGATGTGTAACATTAGAGTTTAAGATGTGTACTTGTTCGGAGGAAATGGAAGTTACAAAAGGAAAAGAAAAACTATTCTATGCATGAATGGAGATTGGTAGCTGCTGTGTTTATTTTAGAAGTATGGAAATACTTTCTATCTGGAGTAACATTTAACATCGTCAATAATCATAAGAGTTTGAGATATCTGCTTGATCAGGAAAAAAAATTGATCAAGAGATAAAGAACTTTCATTGGTTAAAATCATTTGGAATAATGTAAGAGGGTGTGAAACTACGAGGGAACTGGAAGAAAAGATAAAGGAATAATGTCATTATTTATTCTGAGGGTGTGAAATCATGGCTATTAAATTTCGAGGATGAAATTTCTATAAAGAGGGGGAGTATTGTAACATCCCAAAATTTCCTATCTCTTAAGCAGTAATTTTGACAGTTAACAGAATTTTACTGTTTAGTAATTTCTAGATATAGTAAAATTATTTTAATTTTTTTTCCGTCAACGTATTTGATCGTTTTGAGTGATTTACTCCATGTCAGGAAAATAAAAATTTTCGGGCCGGGAAAAACTTTACGTAATTTAATTTTTACCATTAGGTTTTAATTATTTTACGTAATTTGTTTTGATATTTGTGCATTTTATAATTTTTGTGATTTTGTGGATGATTATGAATTTTTTTTGACTGTATGTGGGCTCAGGTGGTCCTATGTGGGCCCAGGTGACCTTACATGGGCCCAGGTGGGTCCCGCAAAGTAAAAATTTTTCTACGCATAGAAAATTTTGTACTGTTTAGACGGAGACAGCGGATCTTACTAAACCTGAATCCGAAAACAGTTTTAGAAAATTTCTTGTACTGTGTTTTGTACTGTATTTATTTATCAGACGATAAAAATATAGTAAATCTAATCTTTCGTGGGGTTTTAGCAGATACAAATAGAAATTATATTACTTAAGTTAACATTGGTGGTTTGGATATCCACCATTGATTTAATTAACGATGGAGACTTGATCTTGATTTAATCAACGGTGGAGATTTGATCTTAAAAGTAAATAGGATTATTTATAACCGTTAGATGAAATTAAATCAAGGGTAGAGATTTAGTTTTATATAATGGCTATGACCATTTACAACCATTGGATTTAGAAGTGATCAAGGGTGGAGATTTGGTCTTGTAAAGTAACAAGAATCATTTATGACCATTGGATGAAGATTTAATCAATGGTGAAGATTTAGTCTTAAAAAGTGACAAAGACTAATTATGACCCTCAGATTTAAAGTTTGAAGGAGCAATCTTGACCCTTCATTTTGGAGACACATCCAATGACTAGAATTTAAAGGACGAAAGATCCAATGGCCTATATTAAGTCTTCTACCTAAAGCTAAATCTAAAGCCTACATTAATCCTAACCATTGAACTAATCAATGGCTAGAAAAGCTTCAAATAATGGCATGAAAAGATGACAACTTTATGAATGCATAATGGAAGGGGGGAGGGACAGTTTTGGTTTGAATTTGGAAGCTTTGAAGACCATTATTAGCTATCTTGGACATTATTGATCATTATTGATCATCTTTGTCTCCTCCAAAAGCAAAAACTCATCAAACTTTTCTCTCCACCTCTCCTCCAAGCAAGTTTTGGCCAAGCACCTTAGAAGCATCTTCCATCACTCTTTAATTTCAACTAACCTTATTTCTTGAATCCTTACCTTATTCTAAACAACTTTCATGTTGGAGACTTTCTCTAAATCATTCATCTTCATGGACTTTCTTCATGATCAAAGTTATGGGGTATTTATGGTGAAGTGTAAGGAAACTTCATTTCTTCTCTACTTTTTCATGTTCTAAACCATGTTTGATCCATGGTTCCTCTTAATCAAGCTTAGTATACTACTTTTTATGTATTTTGTTTTGTATTTGAGAAGCCCTTAGTGGTGAAGGACTTGGAAAAAGAAACAAAATAAGGAGTTTTTAAGGATCTTCAAGAGGTAAGAGGGAGATCCATCTCACCAACCAAGTATGGTGGTGAAAGATGGTCTTATATTTGATGGATAGTGAATCCATGTGAGGATTCATATCCATGGTCTTGTAATTTATTTGTGGGTGTTTATGTGTTTTAATTATTTCTTTTATGCTTGATATGCTTATGCATGATTTTATTGGCTTTGATGGTATGCTTATATTATGCATGCTAAGTATATGGCATGCTTATAGTATTTATGATGAAATATGTATGTGTATGCCATGATGTGTTGATGGAAAGGAAATCAACTTTTGGCTCCAATAGCCAAGGAAGGGCTACGGTTTTGATGCCCTTAATTAGGGTTCATGTTGAAATTTTTCAAGAACAAGAAATTAATTTTTAATCCCCAGAACAAGGTGAATTTCGTCCAAGAAACCTCAAAATAGGTGTTCACAAATTAATATTTTCATGAATGATGAAAATGGATGATTTGAAGAATATGAAAAATAAACAAAGGGTTTGTTTTTCAAGAGAACAAGAACACAGTTTTGAAGGGATTTTTATTGATTTATTTTGTGTAAAAAGATCCCAAGTATTTTTCTAAACATGTGTTTTGAATGAAACGGGCAAACGTTGATTTTAAGAATTTGCAAAGAAAGTGAAAAGAGATTTGTAAAGAACGAGAAAATGGATTTGCAAAGAAAGTGAAAAATGAAAATGAACAAATGACTTGATTTCAAAGACCAAGTGTTCATAGTTTTTGTAAAAGATTTTTAATGGTTTTGTTTGTGTAAAACCATATCAATTTAGAAGGAAAAATATTTGATGGTTTCAATAGTCATGTCCACGTTTTTTGAACGCTTGTAATACCATGATTTTTATGAACAAAGTGATTTTCAAAGTGGATACGTAACTTGATTTAATACAAGTAATTTGGAAAGGGAATCAGAGCGATTTATCACTTGAGAGAATAGAAATTTTCGTAACAGAAAACAAAGAGAGGTTGAAAACGTTTGAATTTCAATTTATTTTGAAAAAGACTGATTTTGGAAATGATTTGGGAAAAATGGAGAATATAATGGTGTTTTGAAAATTTACTAACGTATAATTTATTTTCGAGTTTTGAAATACGTTAGAAAATGTTAAGTTTTGAAATGTTGATTTATATTAATGGAAAAGTGATTTTTGTGGATTATATTTTGGAAAATGATTTCTTGAGTAAAGAAATGTGGAAAAAGATTTTCTTGAGTAAGGAAATGTGAAAAATGAAATACAAAGTCATATTATTTTGAGAAAAGTTGAAAAAGAATTTTTGAAAGTTAAGAAATATTTTCTGTAATAAAATTGTGGTGAAAAATTATTTGCGTAGCTTAAAAACGATTTGAAATGCAGTAAAATATTTTTTTACGCAATTTGAAAAGTGTGTTGAAAAATGATATTAATTTATTTAAGTCCAAAATAATGTTTGGAATATTAAGAAATATTTTACATGATTGTAAAATGTTGAAAAATATTTTACGTATCTTAAAATGATTTGAAATACAGTAAAATAATTCTACGCGATCTGGAATACGTTAAAATATTTCTACACGATTTGAATTACGTTTAAATATTTTTACGTAATTTGAACTACTATTGAAAAATCACTACGTAATTGAAAAGTGATGAATTATTTTTACGTGATTGTGAAAAGTGGCGAAAAATCGTTATGTGATTTGGAAAGTATTTTAAATATTTTGAGAATGATGGAAAATGATTTACGCGACTTAAAAGAATGATTTTTAAGTTACGCGATTTTGAAACAGTGAAAAAATACTATGCGATTTGAGAAACGTATATTTTTATGCGATTGAGAAAAACATTGAAAAATTAGTACGTGGTTTAAAAGTGCAACAGAAGAGCTGCAACATTTTGAAAACGTAACAAAAATGTTACAAAATTTTGTAAACATAACAGTAGTGTTATGGTATTGTGAAAACATAATAAAAATGTTTTGGAATTTTAAAAACGTAACAAAAGTGTTATGGTATTTTGAAAATGCAACAGAAGTGTTGTGGAATTGTGAAAATGTAACAGAAATGTTACGCGATTGTGAAAACACGACAAAAGTGTTTTATGACTATAAAAACATAATAACATGATGATTACTGTTAAACAGTGTACATACACTGTTTGTGAAAAACAACGAGTTTTGCCTGTTATTGGCACGTGCTGCATTTTAGATGCATTGGAAAAAAAAATATGCGTTGAGGCATATGATTTAATTGAACAAACGAATTTGAACAGAATGGCCTTTGTGGTTGGACTTGTACTGATATATTCGTGCATTGTATAAACTATATCTGAGAAATTATGAGATATACCTGTGATTGGTATTTGGTGCATTAAACATGCATTGGAATAGTCTGATGAGGACTGGATATGGCTGATTGCCTAGGAGAAACACACCTCTTGAGTGGGTGCGATATGTGTAGTGTAAGTCACTTGTTGACCTTGGGGGCATCGGGGTGTGGGTTGCTTACATGGGTGGTTGGTCGCGCTTTTTCCCATAGGTTAGACCAATGCAACACACCGATGATCCTGACCGAGACACTATTCTTAATCAAGATCTGATAAAGACTGTCGTGTATGTGCTAGATGTGCAAAAATTGAAATGAGAATTAAAGCACGTGGTCTGAGGCACGTGGTACCGGCAGGTCTTTTCGATCATTTTCTCCGACCTGAGTTTAGCTCCATGGAGTAGGAAATCGAGTCTTGTGTACATGCATAATCTGAACATTTATATCTGTGTGATATATTAATTGAGGAATATTGGCTATGACAATTGTTTTGAATACTTGGATGATGATGATGATAATCATGTTGATGACATTATTGTGATTATTGTGTGATGATAATAATGTTAATGGTATGATGATGATAGTTGATTAATGTTGAGTGCATTATTGGAATTCTAGTATGATATATCTGTATGATATGTTGTTTATGTTATCTCTGTGCTGCCATGTTGGTATTGGTGTAGGTGATCTCACCTATTTGTTATGTTGTCTTGCTGTGTCTGTATTGTTAAAATTAAATAGTAGAAGGAATGAGTTGTCTTAGACATACCGGGAAGTAGATATTATGAGTTCGGAGACAACATCAGAGAATGACTATTCCAGATTTGATAGCGTGCAGTGTTGACATAGAAAATATGTCTGATGCATCAAGATGGATACAAGAAGGAATAAGTATGTTAAGTTTTCCCATTAGTGTTGTACCATGCTATTAAGTAGGACTCGTTATAGGATTTGCTACTGTTAAAAGGAGTCTGTCAGTTTTATATTTCTCTTTAAATTGTTAAATATTAATTGGTGTCAATATTGTATATTAATCAGTTAAAATATATTTTCAGTAATACTTATGGATTTCAGTAAGTTTATGTTTCAGTAAGAAAGAAATTTTAAAACCCATCTTTTATAACTCAAACTTTGTGCGAACTTCTTTTCAGATTATGAGTCGGGAGTCAGACATGTGATACCCTAGGGAGGGTGTTACAAAAACCACCTGATAAGGCAATGAATGCATCAGAGTTATCAAGCATTGTTTTTATTCGTCCATGCATTGATGATACCTTAAGTTCCTCCCCAATTGTCTTTCTAGTGATGTTCTTTTAAGTTAAAGGTTCAGGAATGACACCTGAAACTCGATTGCCTCCTACAAATGCAGAGAGTGATACAGCCCCCATTAACCCACGATAACCTCCCCCATATACAACATGAATATTTCTCGTAGCAAGTGTTCGACCAAGAGCACTTGCAACATTTACAAACTCTAAACCCTTCCCATAACTTGACCCATAAAATACACAAATATTTTTAAATTTACAAACAGAAGATCCCTCTACACTCACTTTCCCTTTGAATGAGTATGAGTTGGATGGAAGTGAAGAGAATGAAGTGTTTAAATAGGGAAAAGAAGGGAAAAAGTAATCATAGCACCTATATGGGTAGGTTGGCTGTTGTCAGAAAAGTTTAAAAATAAGAAACACAAATTTTTTTATTTTGTGTTTTTTTGAAACTTCAAGAAAACCATCAGGGTAAAGAAGTCTAGAAACCCCTGAAGGACCCTACTCAAAGGATCGTCTGTCCAAAAATCAAAATACAACAAAATAATACAAAGATAAAAGAAATATAAAAACAAATGAGGACATACCTGTATAGTTTTCATGGCGTATCTTTATACTATGCATCATGAGCGCAGTAGTGACATATCTTTGAATTGCGTGTCACCAGTCAACATAAGAACTCCACAAGGATTGCCGAACTGACAACAAGAACCTTTGAATCCTTTCCGTCCTGCTTACGGAATAACAACCCTCTATCTTCCTGCAAACCTAATTAAAGGCCTGTATTCTAAGAAGATGGTGCCTGACCACAGCCAGTCAGAACTCACCATAGAGGCCTACTAATTAAAGTAAGTATATGGCTCAGTTAATAGTTTTCGTTCACTTTAAAGACGGGACACTTCTTTCTATCCATCAGCGCTACAGAGCATGGTTCACGAACCTTATTTACATACTAGTGTGTGAAGATCTTCTCCTGAGTCTATGATAGGACGGGTCATCTGCCTGGAAATCCTAATCTAATTAAAGACCAAGTACAACCGCAGTTTCACCCTCTTCTTTTTTTTTTCAAGTTGTTAGAAACCTGATGAAAGGTGAGTGTATACTCAATTAAGATTGGGATGGAGGTAGTATGCTCTTTCAAATTTGTGCCAAAGCATTGTTGATCAATATTAGACCCATTTAAGACCAGTGCAACATAGGGCTCCCAAAAGGGACAAGTGGCCATAATGCGACTGGCTGCCTCACATGTGGGATACAATCTACTTACTTTGTTTTTCAATTAAGAAGGCTAGATCAGGATGTGTGCATTTCCCCATTCACGTTTTGTGTTACCAAAGTCAAACCCAAGATGTATACATACTTTTTTTTTCTTTCTTTTTTTTTTCTTTTTTAAGAAAATGAAGAAGAAGAAGAAGAAGAAGAAGAAGAAGAAGAAGAAGAAGAAGAAGAAAATATGTACATATTATTGTGAATGTGGCTCACATTTGCCTCTGGTTTCACGTCCAGAAACGGCTTCTTGTTACCAAGTGGCTTCACTACTCAAGAGGGGGGTGAATTGAGTTTATAAAACAAGTTCGCAATTCTTTCGCAAAACACTTGACTATTGATTTTCGTTGAAGCTATTGACTAATTGAAATGAATGAATTGATAAGAATAATGTATGTTGCTTAATAACCAACCAAGAGAGAAGTAATCAATCAAGAAAATAAGCAATGCACAAATATAAGAGAAGGGTTTAGAGAATCAAACACAGTGATTTATCCTGGTTCGGCCACCAATCCACTTGTGACCTACGTCCAAATTCTCAAGCAACCACTTGAGATTTCCACTATTTCTCCAAGCTTCAATAGGTGCTTGAATACCTTTACAAACTTGAGCCCTCAACTCCTTGGGATGCCTCATCCTTGAGCTTGAGTCTCTTCAAACAAAGGGATGCCTCACCCTTTACAAATTGGAGGGATACCTCACCCTCTCTCTCTTATACAGAAATTAAGATTGATATAGAGAAACTCTCACTAGAGTAAATGATACAAATTGAAGCTCTAATAATGCTCACAAAGGATATCTCAAAGATTGGACAAAAACAGAGCAATGAGTGATTTCAGAGTTTGATTCTCGTTTGATGTGTTGCTATGATGTTTTTAGGTTCAAGAACAACCCTTAATGATGCCCCAGCAATTTTATTTAAAGCCCATTCATTAAAAGAGCCGTTGGGGGTGGTTAAAGCCAAGCATTTAATGCATTCAATATAGCCGTTGGGCATGTCAGAACCTTGGTAATCGATTACAAGGATTTGGTAATCGATTACATGGAAGATAGAACGTGTTCTTGGCTTTCTGGGCTTGTGGTAATCGATTACATGACTTGTGTAATCGATTACATGACTTGTGTAATCGATTACACGCCCTCTGACTTCATGGTAATCGATTACATGGCCCTTTTGATCGTGTTCTTGGCTTTCTGGGAACATGGTAATTGATTACATGACTCGTGTAATCGATTACACGTTTCTCGATTTTTTTCGAATCGACATGTGGATTGTGTAATCGATTACAAGGCTTCTGTTTAGCTTGTAATCGATTACTAAACCTTGGTAATCGATTACACTATACTTTAAACTCATTTTTCAAGCCTTAAAACATATTTATATCATTCCAAACTTTAGAAAACATGGATTAAACAATATAGAACATTGTTTGGCATGATCCAAGCTAAAAGAAGTTCTCTTTTAGGAATTGATCTTTGAAAACCATATTGATTCAAATCATTTTTTTTGAAAAACCATTTGAGATATCTTTGGGAGCATTTAACATTGATGTACTAATGCCTATATCTAAACCTCTTGATTTCTTCCTTTGATCTTGGTTTTCTCTTTTGTTCTTTGATCTTCATCTTTGTCTTTGTTATCATCAAAAACCATTTGACATGCTTCAAGACACATGCATTCACATTCTCCCCCTTTTTGATGATGACAATCTGAACATTGAAAGGAAGAGAAACAATTGCATATATATATATATGTGTATATATATATATATATATATGTGTATACATATATATATATATGTGTATACATATATATATATATATGTGTAATATATATATATATGTGTATATATATATATATATATGTATACATATATATATATATGTGTATACATATATATATATATGTGTATACTATGTGTATACATATATATATATATGTGTATACATATATATATATATGTGTATACATATCAAAGATTTAAGCGCAACTCTCTCCCGTAATGTATGCACAATATAGGGTTAGTGAAATATTTATGTAAGAGCGTTAAATCAAACTCCCCCGTACTAATGCAAGTCACTAATCTCTCCCCCATTGGCATTATCAAAAACACATTAAATCAAATTTTGACAGCATTTTCTCTGTTTTTCATGATTTCCCAAAAACAATAATTTACAGAGAACAATTGGACTCAGACAAGCAGATCAAAAGCAGATCATAATCAATCATTCATATGCATATAAACAATAATATATCAAGAAGATCCATAAAAGTAATAAACATCAAAAGAACCAACTGATTTTTATATAAATGTATTTCCAATCTCCATATACAGACAGATAGCAGAAAACAAAGACACTATTATGGCAAAGATCCATGATCACTATCAGTGGCCTCACTATCGCTCTCTACATCGGCAGCAACGTCTCCAAGGTCCACGTCATCGTCTCCAGTATCAAGGTCGTCTTCAGAACCAAGGAGCTCCTCATTCTCAGCAGGAACTCCAGCTGGAGTGGCAGAGGGATCAGCAAACGATAGTGGAGCAGCAGGAGGAGCAGAGGAGGTGGATGGTGCAGCGTGTCTGGGGCCCTCCAGATGCGAACGAATGGCAGCAAGCTCCTGATCGGAGTAGTCCATCCTAAGCTCGAGGTGATCCACCTTCTGCTCAATGCGGTCCATCCTGGTATCCACCGTGGTAGCCAAACTCCGCATCTCTTGCAGTAGAAGCTCCAATGTGGCTGAAGCTGGTGGAGCTGGTGCAGGCTGCTCGTCCTCATCATCACTCTCTGAACCATGAGGAATGTGCCCATAGCTACCATGGGCCAAATAGTACCAGCGTCCATCGACTTTGCTCAGTTGAAGCTTCTTCAAGGTGTGCAGGCCAATGGATTGGGGTCCCTTGGAGCTGGTATCCTTGGATTCTTCAGCCAAGGAGATGCGACAGTGCTCCAGGATAGCAGTCACCAACATGGCATAGGGCAGGGTAGAGTTTTTCTTCTTCTTCACATCCAGCATGTGCTGAATGATGTAATTGGCCTTGTTGATTGGCCTACCAGTGGTCATGGCCCACAAGACCACAACATCATCCCGCAAAATCTGAGAATAATTCCCGCCTCTGGGAATCAAGCCTCTAACCACCAAATAATGGAGTACCTATTCTCCATTGTTAGGCCAGTCGCCATAACTCTTTTGTTATTCCTGGGAAACACGTAGCCGGAGCGAATCAGGGACATCAGAGCACTCTTATACTCAAACTCAGCACCCCAAGCATTTTCATTTCCATAGAAGCTGATCCCAGCATAAGTTAGCTTGGTCAACCTACACCATTCTTCCCGAGTGATCTTAATTTGAGTTTTCTTCACCTCGAGATCAAGCAAGTGATCTCCATACCTCAGGTTGGCATAGAACACACGAACCAGGTTGGGATAAATGGCTTTCTGAATGCTGAAGAACCCAAGCAAGCCCAGCCTCTCAATCAATTGGAAACACTCCAGGGGTTCACTGGTGCATAATGATTGTGTGAGATACCTCGGGGAGATGAGCTTCCTCAGCTGGAAGTTCTTCCTGAAGAGTTCAGCCTTCTTGGTGGTGGAGAAGTGCCTCGTGAGGTCCAAGCCAGAAATGTTCTGTGGAGGAGCACTGGAGGACTCACCAACAGTGGTCCCTGTCCTTGCACGTTTGGCACGTTGGGATGGGTCAGCCATGGATGAGTGGAGGTGAGATTTGGTGAGTGTTTGGGGGTACTTGGAGGTGTGTAGTTCGTGGGGGATGAAGAAGAGAAGAGCGAAGGTAGTGGGTGAGAGAAAGGAGTGGATTGTGATGGGATTTGATGATTGGGATGTGTGAGGAGAGGGATTTCGAGTGAGAGGAAGGTAATTTTGGAGGATTTGGTGGAGGATTGAGTGAAAAGGAAAGAGTTGAGAGAGGAGAGCTTCGTGAGAGTAGAGGAGAGGAAAAGGTGAAAGTTTAGAATGAGTGACCTTTCGCGCGTCGAAGCCTTTTAAACCCTCTGTGTAATCGATTACATAGGTTGTGTAATCGATTACAACTTTCTGTTTTCCCTTGTAATCGATTACAACTTCAATGTAATCGATTACCATCTTTCTGGAAACCTTGTAATCGATTACAGTATATGTGTAATCGATTACCTGAGTTCTGGATTCAATGTAATCGATTACCAGTTTTGTAATCGATTACTGGCTTAACAGAACCTTTGTAATCGATTACAAAGGTCTTGTAATCGATTACCAGACTACTAAAACTCAGTTTTTGCAATTTAAACAGTTAAGGATCAATTTTAAAACATTCAAGTTGATTGCAAAGCATCTTAAATCAATTTCAAACATCATTTAGGTAGGTAATTCACACAGATTTTGATCCAAAACACTTAATCATACAAGATTGCTACTTTTACCAAGAATTACCCCATTTGGATGGATTTGTGATGTTTTTGAGTTTCTTGGAGATATTTGACATGAAGGAGCACCTGCAAAACAACTTTGGGGAAATCTCCGACGCACAAGTCAATATTGGATTCAAAATTGATTAAATCGAGGTGGTTGTGCAGTAAAAACACTATATTAAGCAGCAAATTTCAAATTATGCAGCAAGAAGACAGATTATGTAGAAGATTGTGACTTTATACAACAAGAGAGACAAGGTATGCATCATTTTGCAGAAGATCGCAGATTATGCAGTAGAATCATGCATTATGCAGCAAGATTGCATTTTATGCAGCAAATAAGTTCATTATGCAGCAGAAATGAGATTATGCAAGTCAATTGTGCAACAAGAGTTTAGATGCATGATTGATCTAATAAGCCAAGTTCAAGGATGTTTTACATCAAATATGTTATTTCAAACAAGAAGTGAACTTATCCAGCATATTATCACATATAGAGATATTTTCAAGATATAAAGCTAGAAAAGCACTACTTCAAAGCAAGTAAAAACATATAACAAATCTCTACTTATCCAAGGGTTTCAAGTCCAAGCTTCATGGAGACAAGGGAGAGAACTTTGGAATATTTCCTGATCTTGTGCTTGCAGCAGCCACTTTTGAGATTTCAAAGTCCATTCTTGTCCACCAAACACACCTACAACACATTTCAATTTTTGGCTTTTGGTACCCAAGTTTTGTTGGGTCCTTGTGTGTTAGAGTTAGGCAAGGTGCCTTTAGGAACCCAAATCATTTTAGTTCCTACTTTGGTGTTGATTTTCTTCCTTACATTACATGTTGATGCACTATGCCCTTTCTTTCTACAATGAAAACATTTGATAAAGGGGGTACTTGATGTTCTAGATGGAATAAAGAAATTATTGTAGGATTTTTGATGATTATTTGGATTGTATCCCAATCTGGCTTTTTGAAAAACACACCTTTGTTTGCTTAGTAACATGTTCAAATTATCTCTTCCCATAGTAAATTTTGCAAGAGTGTTTTTCAAGTCCTCAATTTCAACTTCATATTCTTTACATGAAGAGCAAGATGAGGGTGTGGGTACATTTTTATGTGAAGAACAAGTCATGCATGATGAGTTGGCATCAATAAGTCCTAGAGTCTCATTTTCAACTTTGAGTTCTTCATTCTCCTTAGTTAGGCTAGAGATTTTGTTAGACATTAAGGAGATTGTTTTGTTGCAAGCTAAAACCATTTTAGTGAGTCTCATGGATTTATCATGCAATTCTTGAAATGCATCTTGCAATTCACTATATGAAGGAGAAGTTTCAAGATTAGTAGAGGTTACCTCGGTTTCTTCTTTCTTCTTCTTCTTCTTCTTCTTCTCCATTTGCCATAAGGCAAAGATGGGCTTCCTCATCTTCCGAGTCATCGGAGGAGTCCATATCGTTATCCTCCCATGCAATGTATGCTCTTCTTCTTTCCTTTCCTTAAAGGGCTTCTTTTCAAACTTATCCATCTTCTTTTGATAAACTGGACATTCCATCTTCATGTGTCCAGGTTTTCCACATTCATAGCATGTTGGAGTGGATGAGGTTCCTTCTCCTTTTGGAAAGACTTCTTAGGAGGAAAAGAGGTCTTCTTTGAGTTCCTTTCTTCTTGAGAAATCTTCCAAATCTCTTAACAAGGAGGCTGAAGTTTTCTTCATTCATCTCAAGATTATCAATACCGTCTTCATCAT
This sequence comes from Ormosia emarginata, assembly GCA_029884605.1. Taxonomy (NCBI): domain Eukaryota; kingdom Viridiplantae; phylum Streptophyta; class Magnoliopsida; order Fabales; family Fabaceae; genus Ormosia; species Ormosia emarginata. The sequence goes on from JAQQTP010000074.1 coordinate 12,133,912, forward strand.
CTTCATCTCTTCATTATAAATTGTTGAGGAGGTGGCCTTGAGAGCAATCCCTTTTTCTTCTTATCTTGCTCCTCATTTTGACTTAATCGGTTTAGTTCAACTCATGTTCTTGAAGCTTTCCAAAGAGAGTGGCCAAAGTCATTGTGGCAAGATTTCTTGATTCGATATGCCGTCACTTGGGTTGCCAATTTCTGCTCAAACATCTCAAAACTTTGTTAATAAGATCTTCATTGGCAAAAGTTTTTCCCAATGAAGCAAGATGATTAATTATATGAGTAAAACGTTTTTGCATTTCTTGAATGCTTTCCCTTGGTTCATTCTAAACAATTCATATTCATGAGTGAGAGTGTGTTATTCTAGATCTTTTTACCTCACTTGTACCTTCATGAGTTACTTGCAATGTATCCCACATTTCTTGAGCGGTCTTACAATTTGACACCCTAAAGAACTCATCATATCCTAAAGAGGTAGTAATGATATTCTTGGCTCTCAAGTTGTATTGAACCTTTTTCTTGTCATCATCGGTCCATTCATTTCTTGGTGTATTTGTTCTAACACCATCAACTAGGCGTGTGGGGATAAAAGGACCATTTTCAATGGCATCCCACACATCAATATCAATAGCTTCAATAAAAATCTTCATCCTTTCTTTCCAATATGCATAACCATCCCCATTGAAAAAGGGAGGCCTATTTATAGAAGAACTTTCATTAAAAAAACCATTTGAAGCCATCTTTACTCTTGAAGCGGCTAAGCTCTTTATACAAGAGTCTAGCTCTGATACCACTTGTTACCAAGTGGCTTCAATACTCAAGAGGGGGTGAATTGAGTTTATAAAACAAGTTCGCAATTCTTTCGCAAAACACTTGACTATTAATTTTCGTTGAAGCTATTGACTAATTGAAATGAATGAATTGATAAGAACAATGTATGTTGCTTAATAACCAACCAAGAGAGAAGTAATCAATCAAGAAAATAAGCAATGCACAAATATAAGAGAAGGGTTTAGAGAATCAAACACAGTGATTTATCCTGGTTCGACCACCAATCCACTTGTGACCTACGTCCAGTCCTCAAGCAACCACTTGAGATTTCCACTATTTCTCCAAGCTTCAATAGGTGCTTGAATACCTTTACAAACTTGAGCCCTCAACTCCTTGGGATGCCTCACCCTTGAGCTTGAGTCTCTTCAAACAAAGGGATGCCTCACCCTTTACAAATTGGAGGGATACCTCACCCTCTCTCTTATAAAGAAATTAAGATTGATATAGAGAAACTCTCACTAGAGTAAATGATACAAATTGAAGCTCTAATAATGCTCACAAAGGATATCTCAAAGATTGGACAAAAACAGAGCAATGAGTGATTTCAGAGTTTGATTCTCGTTTGATGTGTTGCTATGATGTTTTTAGGTTCAATAACAACCCTTAATGATGCCCCAGCAATTTTATTTAAAGTCCATTCATTAAAAGAGCCGTTGGGGGTGGTTAAAGCCAAGCATTTAATGCATTCAATATAGCCGTTGGGCATGTCAAAACCTTAGTAATCGATTACAAGGATTTGGTAATCGATTACATGGAAGATAGAACGTGTTCTTGGCTTTCTGGGCTTGTGGTAATCGATTACATGACTTGTGTAATTGATTACACGCCCTCTGACTTCATGGTAATCAATTACAATATTGATGTAATCAATTACATGGCCCTTTTGATCGTGTTCTTGGCTTTCTGGGAACATGGTAATCGATTACATGACTTGTGTAATCGATTACACATTCTCTCGATTTCGGTTCGATAATCGACATGTGGATTGTGTAATCGATTACAAGGCTTCTGTTTAGCTTGTAATCGATTACTAAACCTTGGTAATCGATTACACTATACTTTAAACTCATTTTTCAAGCCTTAAAACGGATTTATATCATTCCAAACTTTAGAAAACATGGATTAAACAATATAGAACATTGTTTGGCATGATCCAAGCTAAAAGAAGTTCTCTTTTAGGAATTGATCTTTGAAAACCATATTGATTCAAATCATTTTTTTGAAAAACCATTTGAGATATCTTTGGGAGCATTTAACATTGATGTACTAATGCCTATATCTAAACCTCTTGATTTCTTCCTTTGATCTTGGTTTTCTCTTTTGCTCTTTGATCTTCATCTTTGTCTTTGTTATCATCAAAAACCATTTGACATACTTCAAGACACATGCATTCACACTTCTATGAGTCGAGGATAAGTTTCCTATCCAATTTTCTTATAAATTGGCAAATAGAGTCTTTTAGAGTCAAATTTCCAAAACTGTAATGCTTTTGTTCCTCCTTGAAGAGATTCCACAAGTTAAAAAGTTTACTATGCACAAAACCACAAGAATGCATATCAAGAGTCAATAAGATATCATCTAATGACTCCTTACTCAGTCCATTCTTAATGAAGAAAATTTTATCTTCTCTGTTTGCAGAAACCAACCCCAAAGAATGACATCACTTGTTATAATTCCATCGTGCACATTTGTGACAGACTTGTAATCTTTTTGCTCTTCACCTTTTAGAATATGAACTTCTACCAAGACCTGGCATGTATGAGTCAAATGAAATTGAAGACTCACCTGCTAGTCAGACCTTTGCTTCAATTATCCAATTTACATCTTCCAGCATACCCTTTTGCATTAACAATCTCAATCTTTCACATCTAGCTTCATAAACTTTTGTTAGAGCATTTTGAGGAAGAAAAGGAAAATATTTTCTCAGGTTTGAGAGAAAGAAATCCATTTAAAGGAGAAGAAATCATTTATTTTGGGAAACTGAAATAAAACAAACCAACTTGAGAGTCACAAAGTACCGTCATCCGTTATTTAACCGAGAACACAAAGAACTACAAAACAAAATAAAGCCACAAAATTAGAGTAAATTTTTCTCATAACAAGGATCAGAAAGGGAAATGAATTCTACCTCAGCAACTTGATTTTCCAAAAATGGTTTAAGTCTTTGTCCATTGACCTTAAACACATTACCATTCCTAGGATTCTTAATGTCTATGGCCCCATAAGGATATACATGTTTGACAATAAAAGGGCCAGTCCACCTAGATCTCAATTTTTCCAGGGAATATGTGAAGACAAGAATTATAAAGTAGACCTTTTTGACCAATTTCAAAAGATTTTCTCAAAATTGATTTGTTATGAAAAGCTTTTGTTCTTTATTTATAAATTTTTGAATTTTCATATGCATCATTTCTCAATTCCTCAAGTTCATTTATTTGCAATTTGCGTAACCTACAAGCATCATCAAGATTTAAATTGAAAGCTTTAATTGCCCAAAATGCTTTATGCTCTAGTTCTACAGACAAGTGACAAGGTTTTCCATAGACTAACTGATAGGGTGACATGCCTAAAGATGTTTTAAAAGCAGTACGGTAAGCCCAAAATGCATCGTTTAGTCTTAAAGACCAATCTTTACGATTTGGGTTAACCATTTTTTCCAAAATTTGTTTAATTTCCCAATTTGTTAATTCTACTTGTCCACTTGTCTGAGGATGATAAGGGGTGGCAACTTTATGGGTAATACCATATTTCTTCATTAAAGATTCAAATGGTTTATTGCAAAAATATGTTCTCCCATCACTGATGATAGCTCGAGGGATTCCAAATTGACTTAAGACATTTTCGGCTCATTTCTTATCTTTTATTATGATGTTGAATTCTTGAAGCAATAAGATCCACTGTATCAACCTAGGTTTGACATCCTGCTTAGACATTAAATATCTAATGGCGGCATGATCAGTGAAAACAATAGTAGAATAACCAATTAAATGAGCTTAAAATTTATCCAATGCAAAAATTACAGCAAGTAGTTCTTTTTCAGTAATAGTGTAATTCATCTGTGCATTATTTAAAGTTCTACTTGCGTAACAAATCACATGAGGTTTACCTTCCTTTCTTTGGCCTAAAACAACGCCAACAATAAAATCACTTGCATCACACATTAATTCAAAAGGCAAAGACCAATCAGGGAATTGCATGATAGGAGCCGATGTCAAAAGACTAATTAATTTTTCAAAAGATTTTTGGCATTCTTGAGTCCAATCAAATGGTGCATCTTTTATCAGAAGATTGCATAATGGTCTAGATATGACACTAAAGTCCTTAATGAATCTTTGATAAAATCCTCCATGTCCTAAAAAGGAACAAACTTCTCTAACTATTTTTGGGGAAGGCAAATGATCAATTAATTCAATTTTGGCCTTATCAACTTCAATTCCTTCAGAAGATATCACATGACCTAACACGATTCCTGAAGTAACTATGTAATGACATTTTTCTCAATTTAAAACAAATCCTTTTTCATTACATCTGGTAAGAACTTTATCCAAATTATCAAGACAATTTTCAAAAAAAAATTCAAAAATTGTCAAATCATCCATGAAAACCTCTAAATAATGCTCAATCATGTCACTAAAAATACTTAGCATGCATCTTTGAAAAGTTGTCAGAGCATTACAAAGACCAAAAGACATTCTTAAATATGCAAAAATGTCAAAGGGGCACGTAAAAGTGGTCTTTTCTTGATCCTCTAATGCAATTAGTATTTGACTATACCTCGAATAACTATCAAGAAAATAGTAGTAGGGATGTCCTGCTACTCATTCTAGAATTTGATTAAGAAATGGCAAGGGAAAATAATCTTTCCTAGTGACTGCATTCAATTTTCTAAAATCAATACACATATGCCAACTAGATGAGACTCGCGTAGGTATTAACTCACCTTTTTCATTTTCAACCACTGTTATTCCAAATTTCTTGGGCACAACTTGTGTAGGGCTTACCCATTGGCTATCGAAAATAGGATAAATAATTCTAATATCAAGTAATTTAAGAACTTTAGCCCTAACTACCTCTTTCATGTGTGGATTTAATCTTCTTTGAGGTTGTTGTGATGTTTTAGCATTATCCTCTAAATGTATTCTATATGTACAAATTAATGGATTAATACATTTTATATCTGTTAATGTCCATCCAATTGTACTTTTATGCCTTTTAAGTACTTCTATCAACATACCTTCTTGTTCTTCAGTAAGGATTGATGAAATTACTATTGGAAAACTTTGTTCTTCTCCCAAAAATGTGTACTTCAACCCAGCAGGCAATGGCTTTAGTTCTAGTGTGGGTACTTCCTAATGGATATTATCATTTATAGGTTGCAGCTCTTCGAATGTCGGCTTCCATCCCTTGTATTCCATTGCCTGTGTACAATTAAGCAAAGAGTATATTTCAAAAATATCACCATCTACTTACATGCCTGAATCAAATGAATTAATTAAACAAACTTCTAATGGGTCGGAAGAACTCTCTATTAGAAGATGATCATCTACAATGGCCTCAATCCCGTCAGCTTCCTCATTTTCATCATTGACTTCATGTGGTTGCTTGCATATGTTGAAAACATTAAGCTCAAGTGTCATGTTTCCAAATGTTAGCTTCATTACTCCATTTCTGCAATTTATCAAAGCATTAGATGTTGCTAAAAATGGACGACCTAAAATAACAGGAATTGACTTGGAACTATTAACCATAGGTTCAGTTTCCAAGACAATAAAATCCACAGGATAAATGAATTTATTAACTTGTACCAACACATCTTTCACTATTCCTTTTGGAATTTTAATTGATCTATCAGCAAGTAGAAGAGTTACAGAAGTTGGTTTTAACTCTCCCAGATTGAGTTGTTGATAAATTGAATATGGAAGCAAATTAACACTAGCACCAAGATCAAGTAAAGCTTGATCAATTTTATGTTCTCCAATAATGCATGAAACTGTAGGACAACCAGGGTCTTTATGTTTCAAAACATTATTGCTTTGAATAATGGAACTTACCTGTTCGGTCAAAAAGGCATTCTTTTTCACATTTAATTTCCTTTTAACAGTGCATAAGTCCTTCAAAAATTTGGCATAAGAAGGAACCTATTTGATAGCATCTAACAACGGAATATTGACCTTCACTTGTTTAAAAATTTCAAAAATTTCAGTGTGGTGGTTCAATTTCTTTGGTTTACTTAATGCTTGAGGAAATAGGGCTGGAGGAGACGAGAGTTTAGTCTCATTTTGGCCAGATGGTTTATCAACCTCTTCCTTATCTTGGGGATTTGATTCACCATCTTCCTCACAAGGTTCAGAAATTTCTTTTTCAATAACTTTTTCATTCCTAAGAGTTATCACAAAATTGACTTGATTTATTTGTTGGTTTTCTAAACTACCCTCATTTAGACTATATTGACCTTTGGGATTCGATTGAGATTAAGAAGGAAATTTTCCTTTCTTGTGAATGGTAAGTGCAGAAGTAAGTTTGGAAAGAGTGTCTTTTATGTCAATCATGGTTTGAGTGTTTTGTTTATTGATGGCCTCTTGCTTTTCTATTAATGCATTCAATGTTCCTTCAAGGTTTTTCCTATATGGTGGGACATAAGGTGCATATCCTTGAGAATTTTGAGAATCTTGTTATTCTTGAGGAGGCGGTAGTTGTATAAATTGTACTTGATTATTATTCCTCCAACTAAAGTTCGGGTGATTTCTCCATCCCGGATTGTAAGAATTTGAAAAAGAAGAGGTGAATGACTTTTTAAAATTGTTCATTGCATTTACATGCTCATGCATAACTTCTTTAAAAACAGGAATTTTTGGACATTCATTTGTCGAGTGTCCTAATTCATCACAAATACCACAAATTTCTTTATTTTGCACAGATTTGACATCTTTTACTTTCCCTAATTCTATGGATTCAACCTTTCTAGCCAAACTAGCGTTCTTGCATTTAGATCTTCTTCTTGACTAAGATAATATTTTCCTTTACCAGCATTTGCAAGGTTATATCTAATTGAATTTTCAGAAGGATTAGTATCATGCAAAGATTGAGAATTTTCAACTAAATGGTTTAAATAATCTAAAGCTTCTTCAGGTTCTTTATCAAGAAACTCACCATTACACATCGTTTCCACAAATTATTTAGTTTCAGTTATTAAACCTTTATAAAAGAAGCTTATAGTCTGCCATTTTTCAAAATCATGATGTGGACAAGAATTTAATAAATCTTTAAAACGTTCCCAACTTTGAAAATATGCTTCATTTGAATTTTGGGAAAAATTTTGGATTTGTCTTTTCAAAGCATTGGTTTTATGTGTTAAAAAAAATTTCTTTAAAAACTCACCTTGCATTTCTTGCCATGTGCTAATTGATCTTGGTTTCAAAGCGTTAAGCCAAGTTTTTTCCTTATCTTTCAAAGAAAAAGGAAACAATTTAAGCTTAACAATCTTTTCAATGCAATTTTGATCATTGAAAGCAATACAGACTTCCTCAAATTCTTTTAGATGTAAATATGGGCTTTCAGATTCTAAACCATGAAAATTAGGAAGTAAAGAAATCATACGTAACTTAAATCTAAAATTATTAGCAATGAGTCTAAAGATAAAACATGATGGACTAGAATTTCGAGGTGGTTGTAAATATGCACACATAGTTTGCAATGGTTGATTTTTCTGTTCATCATGTACACTTTCATTTTCAGCTCATTGTGTTTGATTTTCATATTCAACATGTGTGCCTTCAATTTCAGTCATTGTGTCAATTGTGTGTGATTGTGATTCAAACAAATCAATATATAAAGTACTAGCATTAATTTTAACCAAATGACCAGAATTTGAATCACGATACCAATTAAGCATAAATAGGTGATGTAAAATAAAAATAATGTACAAGTCGGCGGTTTACACCAGCCATTAAATATTAACAAGGATGTGGTATAAACCAACCACCCAATAAATATTAACAAGTAAAAAGTTAGATAACTGATAAAGTAAAAAGTTAGATAACTGATAAAATAAAAAGTTAGATAATTAGAAAGTTAATAATTAGTAAGTTAGAAAGTAAAATATAGAAAATAAAGTGTAGAAAGTAAAGTGTAGAAAATAAATTTAAAATATGAAAATCAAAGAGAGGCAAAGCCCCACCAGAGCCGTAACGAAAGAGAAGAAAACAAGAAAGATTAATTCATTACGTTCGAAAGCAATAATAAATAATGTAAATTAAAAAGTTAAAGAGCATAAATAAATGACGTAAATTTAGAAGTTAGATAGTTAGTAAATAGAAAGCGTAAATAAAAAAATAAAAGCAAAAAGTGTAAATAAAAAAAAATAAAAGCAGAAAGTGTAAATAAATAAAAAAATTTAAAAAATGAAAATTAAAAAATTAAAAAGTAAAAATAAATGACATAAATATAAAAGTTAGTTAATAAGTTAGTAAGTTAATTAGTAAGTTAGTAAATTAAAAAGTGAAAAAGTAGAGGAAGAATATACCTATTGGTGAAGTTTACTTACAGAAAGAGAACCTCAATAAATTAGAACTTCAAATCAAGTCCCCAGCAACGATGCCAAACACTTGATGGGATAATTAAAAGTTTCAAACCCAAGTGCAGGTTGCTTCAAGTATTATATTCTCGGGAGTCCAAGGTCGATCCACAGGGAATTGATGAAGAAAAATTATTTGAGGTATGGAGCAGATTTGTCACAATACTAAAAGTGATAAAAGTTGTTCAAAGATGAAGAGGATTCACTTGGGTTAGGATATCCACTCTTGGTAATAAATTAAAGACAAGATTATTTCTTTTTATAACTCAATTAAAATAATACATAATGAAAGTTCCAATCGGAAGATTTAGCTTCCAAAGTTCAATTAAGATTACATATGTAATCATATTATGGTTCCTTTAATTGTCCAGCAACACTTGTAGATGATCTTAAGCATCCACTATGTCAATGTCTTGTCTACAATGAATTAAGATCTTCATTATACAAAAAGGAGTTTCTAAATTAATCGGAAACAACATACAACACATATAAAGATCACATAAAAATATATCATTTAAGCACAAGAAGGAAATTAATCTAACCTCAACATATTACCAAGAGCTTTACCCTTTCACCCAAGCAAAATGAAAATTAGTTAGTCATGAATTAAGATGAAAGAAAGAAAGAAGAAGATGATGATGAACATAACTTCAATTAAGAACAATAGAAAACTACACAAAGGAAACAATTAACATACAAGCATGAAAGTAAACTCTAAGTTAATACCCTAAAATGATCAGCCCTTTCCTCCTTTTATAGAGTTAGAAGAGTACAAAATGCCAAAGGAGTAGATGGATGATGAGAACAAAATGCCAAAATAGTTTTTTGATGATGATGAATAGGTGGATTCTTGTCTCTGAAATGTTCCACTTCTGAACTTATGGCATGCATCATTTGATGGCTAGGTGGTCTTCATGAAAGTTCTAGGAAATTGTCTTAGCTTTCTATGGACACTGAGTTTAGCCAATTCCACCACTTACAGCCCTAGATATGGCCCAATTACTGCTCATGGGTTAGGCCTAACTTTAGCTCCTCTGTTCTGACTTCCAAGCCTAATATCACCTTCAAGGAATCCGAATTGAATTTTGTGTTATTCATGAAAGTTGTAGATATGGGTCTTAACCTTCCACTATCAAATTTTCAGAATTGTTGAACTCCTATAGCCTGAGATATAGCCTAATGAGTCCATAGAGGTCAAGCTGTCAAGTTCAAAACTATAGATTTTGTTTCAACTCCAATTTGAGTTATCCAAATGTGTGTTCCCGGTCTTGAGACCTTCATGAAAGTTGTAGAAATTTGTCTTAGCTTTAAAACAAGACCAAAATCACATCCATCAGATATTTGTAACTCAAATAATAGCTAGTTTACTGAAAAAGTCAAGTGAGAAGATTATACAATAAATGAAATATATTGCTATCAATGTGACTCTTACTATCAAGTGAATAGTTATTAGAGAATTATTTTAACTTTCCAACAAGACCAGAATCACATTAATTTGATAATTGCAACTCAAATTGTGGCCATTTTACTTAAGAATGCAATCACCCAAATTAATGATAATTCAAGCAATAATTTCTTCAATGATCCAATTAAGCTTAATTTCATAAAATGTGACAAAATCAACTTAATTAAGTCAAATTGAACCTTAAGAAGCTTAGTGAGAGAATTATAAAATGAATAAAATACATTGTTATCAAAGAGCATAAGATCAGTGTCGCAGAGATGAGAATGTTTGGACATGTAAGGAGAAAGCATGGGTAGTACCTATTGTGGAAAAGATGGTAGAATCTGACTTTAGGTGGTTTGGACATGTAAGGAGAAGACCCTTAGAAGCCCCGGTAAGAAGAGTAGATCAGGTTGAGGATAGTCTAATAGCTAGAGGTAGAGGGAGACCAAGAAAGACTATGAGTGAAACAATTAAAAAAGATTTAGATTCGAATGACATTTCTGAAGACTTGATTTATGATAGAGCACAATGACATTGTTTGATCTATGAAGCCGACCCCACCTAGTGAGAAAAGGCTTAGTTGTTGTACTAAGAATTCCTAGAATTCTTACCCTTGTTTTATTTTTTTCCATAATATTTTCAGGGAGTGCATTAAGTGCCAGAAGATAATACGTGAAGACAAAGAATACTACAAGTTGTTTGGTTTTAGGAGTTTTGTAATTTTGGATGTACTTACAATGACTTAGAGATAAGTTATGTAATTTTGTACACTAATGTATATTATTTATATAATGTTTTGTACGTTATATGTATAATCCCAACCACAATAGACTCATATTTTATATATCTTTTATATTTATTTTCAAGTATATTATGTTAATTATTACATGATATGCTTAATTGAAATTACTAATGCATATTTTCATATAAGTTATTAGCAATTGTATTAAGGATGTTACATATCATGTGTTTTTTAAAACAAAATTCTGCACAAGAATTGCACAAGCATACTCTTAGGGATTTTCTTTAGGCATAAGCATGTGACATGGACATTGCATTCAATTGACAATTGTATGGGCAGTTGACTTTCTTTATGAAATGAGATGTGAATTTGGGTTTATGATTTGCTTGGAAATATTACATAGAGTGAGTATGTGAATGTTCCTTTAGTAATGAATAGTGGCTCATGTACTTTTGCAAACATATTATGATGTAAATGGATTTGCTTATTCATTGTGAATGGATAATTATGTGTGATAATTATGCTATGTTTTGTAAATGAATCAATTGCCTACCTCGAGAAGAGAAAGGTTTGTTTTGACTTATGCCACCTTTCTAGTTATTGTTGTATAACTTGTTTTTCTTCGAAGTAGCTGGAGGTACCATGATGACATGTTTTGGAAACATATACTGAGAATTGTGAATTCTCACCCCTTTTATTGATTCCATGATAAATCCAGGTTGTAGCCCTTCAAAGGGAAAGAAGAAGAAGAAGCAAAAAGACTAGTATAGTTTATTTACTTTTAGAGACAAAGCTTGTATTTATTTATATTTGTTTTGTGTTGTTTAAAGAAGTTATGTATTACTATGATGTTTTATGCAACTTTTCTTTTCCTCTTGGCTCTCTATAATGACTTGTAAGGTTATTATGGATTTATAATATTGTTTTTAAGTTATAAGTAACGTGCTTGATACTATTTATCTTTGGATATATTATTTATTTCGAGATAATTGTATTAAGGCGTTACACCTCTCTGCAACCCCAAAATCATGCCTCCTCTCCACCCCTGACAAAATGTTAAGTTCCTCTTTTTAGCTTTGATTGAAATATCTGATGAGATGTTTTCTCTAATTTGTCTCTAATCACCAACAAATCAAAGAGTTTTGGAACATGATTTAACCCTACAAATACCAAGTAGCAAGGCATAGAGGGGGAAGCTAACAGAGGGGCATAATCATTTTTTTCATCATTCACCCTACATCTAACACCATTTTTCTTCAACAATCTTCTACCTTTGCAAACCCTCTGCCTCCAACCTTCACCATTAACAACCTTCTTTCACGACTAAAACAAACCTACCACCTCAACCCCATCTTGCTCTCCCTCCACATCCCTGATCCATAGCCATCATCCCAACACAACTCTCAAACTTTCATCATCAACTCTACTCATCTTCTACAACCAAACCTCACCCCTTAAACACCTAACCACAACCACTTCTTTCACCATCAAAAACCCACAAAGCAACCCTTACCCAACCTCTCTTCCAAACCATTTTCATCACCACCAACAATGTCCAAACCCCATCACCATAAAAAAAAAAAAAAAAAGAAAAGAACCCGTAACACCACAAACTCCACCATCCGTCTGCCTTGCCAGTGCATCACCATTCTCTACACCCACCACCACATCGTTGTAGCATATTCTGTCATCAGCAAAGGAGAGCCACCATGCTCAGTACTTGACCTCGTCATCCTCTGCTCACTGTATCGAACAAGCACCACCTCAGTACCACCACCATCTGACCCCTGCACCACCACGCAACACAAACCTGAGCAATTGCGGCCACCACCCCTCCTACTACTGTCGATCCTTCACCTCTAATAGTTCTTACAGCACCCAAATGACCCAGGCCTCCGTACCACCAAATCACGTCCTTGTCGCTAGCATTTTGTAGAATCTAGTCAACACAAAACTGTCAGCTTTGACCATGCCAGAGTCTTCGTGCCTCCATGCTATGCCGAAACTAAACCAGGACCACCCTATTGCAGGTTCGTCTGTCACCACCGCGCACCACCACGACCACAACCTATATCTATGTCGCACACCACTTCTCTGCCACGCTCCAAACTATAACCACCAGATTTGCGAGCCTCCACCCAGCAACCCATGCCTATATCACAAGCTCCAATGCGAGCCCATCATTCCCAGGCATCCTTCCTTCGCGTGCGCCACCAAGCCAACCTCGACCTTCATCCCTGCCATTGTTGAGTGGTTGACCCAAACCCCCTTTTTCTTCTATTTCGTTTTTCAATTCCAAAGACTAAAAGTCTCTCTCTCTCTCTTTCTCTTTTTATTTTTTGATTTTATTTTATTTTCTTTCTTTTTTAAAAAAAATATGCTAAAAAAAGAGAAAAAAAAAACTCTAATGGGATTTGATTTAAGTGGCTTTGTTCAAATTAATGAAATGGGTCAAAGATTTTCACTAAAAAAAATTAATTTATTTTTTATAAAAAAAATTTAATGAATGCGATGTTCAATGATAATAATTGAATAGTGAATGTTATCTTCAATGTCATTTGGATCATAAAGGTTTATTAAGTAGTCTAGTTCTAAATTGAACCCTATGCAAGAATGGATCTATTTTCCAAACAAAATTGCTTTTCAAAAATTCCTTCCTTAATTAAAGTCAATCAACCCACAATCATTTTTTAAAGAACAACATGACTTTGAGTTCTCCATTGCACTAGGGAATGCGTAGGAACAGGAATTCATTTCTGTCAAGCCAAAATTAATTTTCATAATTTAGTTGTTTATTTTTCTTTTATAAGTAGTTACAATGTTTTTTAAAAAGGGGTAAAATGAATATATTTTAGATTATTAAAATTTGCACAACTAACTTGAGGTACTGCTCTTGGAATAGGTAGTGTAGGGTGCTAACACATTCCCTACTTGTAATCGACTCCTGAATCCAAACTCATTTTCTAAAAGACCAGTTTTCCTAATTAAAGGGTTTTTCTAATGTTTCCCAATTTAAATAAACATTGATGACGACTCTATTATTTTAAAAAATCCTATTTTTTTGGTCGCCCCGTCATGATCCCGTTTGTGATAGGCATCCATTGTTATCGACTTCTCGATGAATTTAAAGACCGGGAAGTCTTTACCCCAGATTAAAGAGGCCACAAAGTGGACAGGGGCATTGGGTGATAGCTCATCACCCTTAGGGGGTGTTAAGTCCAAAATTGAGCCCTTAACCCGAGGCCTTTGGGGTTGACCACCTTCATCCCCTAGCCTCTGCTTTCGAGACTAAAGTTGGGTACCTTGATTTCGGTGTTTTGGTTGTAAATATCCAAGACAGGTTCATTGGGGAGAGTAAGAGCTACATCATTTCCCTTTGCCACCTTACAGGTCACTTTCTCCACGATCTGCCTGTGGAGGTTGTAACACCCACCGTAGAGTGCCATATTTATGTTACTTAGTTACCAAATTACCCCTTCCATTATAAAATATGCTTTGTAACGTAAATAAGAGTTGTAAAATTTCTTGATGTTGATAAAATAAACTTAGCAGAAAATAAAAATATTAAAGCAACATCACAAATAATTTACATCATTTACATTACATAAGTACTGTCAAAATTATTTAGATACAAACTAGGTTCTCAAAAGTATTTGACATTATTTAAAACTAGCATACTTGCCTAAGTATGACTAGATAGCAGAACCCTTAGTCGGGTCCTCCTCAGACTCCTCAGCAGGTAGGAATCCGACTTGACGCGACATCCTATGAACAGGTGTCCGAGCATATGACACAATACTAATTTCTGTTGGGACGCGAAACTTACCACCCCAATATCGCGTAATTGACAGCGAAAATTCAACATGTACATATATAGTTATAGAAAAGAACGAGTCACCATGAAAAATCCTGTTCATGATGACTGTTAATAGTCCCTGATAAAATTAGTCCCTCCTTATTGGGACTCAACCTCCAAGCACCAGCTCCGCCGTGGAACTAAAGTCGCACATACCTAAAGAAACTTGACCGGGATGTCATCCGATCAAAACTCAGCTTCCTCTATAAGAATCTGCTCTTCTTCACCCTCTTGTTCTATCCCTTATTCAACGTCTTTACGATATAAATACAGTACAAAATAGGCATACAAAGAGGTGAGATCACCTACGCCAATACCAACATGGTAGCACAGAGATAACACAAACAGCATACCATATAGATATATCACACTATAATTACAATAATGCCCTCAACATTATTTATCATAACAGAGACAAGAATTACAATCATGCCCTCAATTATTATTTATCACAATAAATATAATAAATAATAATTACCATCATGCCATTAACATTATTCAAATCACATGATAATTACAATAATGCCACCAACATTATTTATCATCATCATCATCATCTAATATTCCTCAATTATTATATCACACAAATATAAATATTCAATATTTACGATAATGCCCTCAACAATATCCAAGTATTCAACAGTTCAATTATCATAACCAATACTTAATAATTATACATGTGCACATAGACTCAATTTCCTACTCCGTGGAGCTAATACTCAAGTCAGAGAAATTGATCCGAAAGATATGTCTGTACTAACATGCCTCAGACCACGTGCCACAATTCTCATATGTGTTTGCACATCTAGCATATACACGACAGTCTTTACTAGATCTTGATTGCGAATAGTGTCTCGGTTAGGATCATTGGTGCATTGCATCGGTCTAACCCACAGTACAGAAAAGCTACCAACTGCCCATTGTAGGCAACCCGCACCCCGATGCCCCCAAAGTCAACAAGTGACTTACACTACGCATATCGCACCCACTCAAGAGGTGTACGTCTCTCCTAGGCAATTAGCCTTATCCAGTCCATCGGACTTTTCCAATGCATAATCAATGCACCAATGCCAATCACAGGCAAAATTCATCATTTTCTCATATAGTGTCCATACACTAGTCCAGCAGTAATCCTACTGTTTATTCAATCACGAAATCATATTATCGTGTTTTCATAGTCGCGCAACATTTCTGTTACGTTTTCACAATTTCGCAACATTTTTATTGCGTTTTCAAATCGCGTAGCAATTTTTCCATCATTTTCTCAATCACGTAAAAATATTCCATCATTTTTCAATCGCATTAGCGATTTTTCAACAATATTTCAATCGCATAAAAATATTTAAACACTTTCCAAATCGCGTAGAAATATTTTAATGTTTTTCAAATTGCGTAACTTAAAAATCACGTTTTTAAGTTACGTAAATCATTTTTCACCATTTTACAACCACGTAAAATATTCCTCAATATTTCAATTCAACCTTTCTCAAAATAATATGACTTCTCACATTATTTTCCACATTTTCTTACTCAAGAAAATCCTTTTTGCAATATATTCCACAAATTCACCATTTCATTGAATTAAATCAATGTTTCTCACTTAAAATTCCCTAACGCGCTCCAAAACCCAAAGGATGAGTTTTACGTTAGTAAATTTTAAATCATCAACGTTTCCTTTATAATTCAAAATAAATTCTCAAATTCAATCCTCTTCCAAAATAATTTGAGGTTCAAACCCTTACAACCTCTATTTTCCTTTCATAACCGAAATTTCTATTTCTCAAGTGATAAAACACTTTGTTTCCATTTCTTTGATCCTTGTACTAGATCACATTTCCACTTTGAAACCATTTTATTTCATAAAATCTAGGCACTTATAAGCCTTCCAAAACCGTGGTACATGGCCATTGAAACCATTATATATTTTTCCTTCTAGATCAACTAAGTTCCATACATGGTTTTACACAAACAAAATCATTAAAATTTCCTTCAAAAACTGTGAGACTTATGGTCTTTAAAACCAATTCATTTGTTCATTTTCCTTACTCTTCAAATCCTCTAATTTTACCATTCATGAAAATATTAATTTGTAAACACCTATTTTGAGGTGTCTTGGCCGAAATTCCTCTTGGTCTTTGGAACCAAAAATTGTTTTCCTTTCCATCATCAAATCATGACATATATATACATATTCATAATATATATCACAAGCATGCCATAAACAAAAGCATTAAATCATGCTAATGATATCAAGCATAAGCAAATAATCAAAACACATAAACACTCACAAATAATTACACAACCATGGATATGAATCCTCACATGGATTCACCATCCATCAAATGCAAAATCATCTCTCACCACCATACTTGGTTGGTGAGATGGATCTCCCTCTTACCTCTTGAAGAACCTCAAAAGCTCCTTGGTTTGCTCCTTGAACAAGTGATTCACCACCAAAAGCTTATCAAATACAAAACAAAACACAAGTTTATTAACATATCAAGTTTGAACAAGAAGAACCATGGATCAACATTGGTTTAGATCATGAAAAAGACAAGTAGTGAAGTTTCCTTACACTTCACCTTAAAAACCCTATAACTTTGCTCTTGAAGATAGTCCTTGAAGATGATGGATTTAGAACTTGCTCCAAACTACAAAGTGTCTTAGGTTGAGGTATAGATTCAAGAAGTAAGGTTGTTTGAAATTAAAGAGTGATGGAAGGTGGATTTGGTGGTCTTGGCGAAACCTAACTTGAAGAGAAATGGAGAGAAAATTTTTGTGTGTTGGTTCTTGATATTTTTGGAGACAAGAATGAATGATTACATGAATGATAAGCTTCCTATAGCTAATGGCTTCTTCAAAACTGTCCCCCCTTCATGGACTCTCAAAGAGTGACCAATTTCACTAGCCACCATTCTAAGCATTCTTAACCATTGATTAGATCAATGGTTAGGATTAATGTAGATTCTATGTATAGCCTTTAGATTAGAAGACTTAATCTAGGCCATTGGATCTTTCTCCTTGAAATCCTAGCCATTAAATGTATCTCCAAAATGAAGGGTCAAGATCACCTCTTCATACTTTCCATCCAATGGTCATAAATGGTCCTAGCCATTTTATAAGACCAAATCTCCACCGTTGATTAAATCGATGGTGGATATCCAAAGGCTTCAACATTAAGCTTGCTTCCTATTGGTCCGTCATAAAGCTGTCATAACCACTAATGTTGACTAAGCAATATAATTTTTATTTTTATCTGCTATTACCCTTCGAACAATATTTTTACGATATTTTTATTGCTCGATAATTAAATACAGTATAAAACATAGTAAAAGAAAATTTTAAAAACTGCTTCGGATTCAAGTTTAGTAAGATTCCCCGTCTCTGTCTCAACAGTACAAAATTCTCTAGCTATAAAAAAATTTTCATTTTTTCGGACCCACCTGGGCCCACGTATAGCCTCCTTGGGCCCACAGACAACCCATGGATAATATTAAAATAATCAAAGAAACATAAAAATTTCATAATCATCCACAAAATCATAAAAATTATAAAACTTACGAAAATCAAATTAGATTACGTAAAATAATTAAGACTTATCAGTAATAATTAAATTACGTAAGGTTTTTTCAGGCTCGAAAATTATTATTTTCCTGACACAGAGTAAATCATACAAAACGATGAAATGTATTCATGGAATACTCAAAATAATTTTACAATACACAGAAATCACTAAACAGTAGAATTCTGTTAACTGTCAAATAGTTAGGAAATTTGGGGTGTTATAGAGGTTATCAAGGTTATCAACTGAGGCCACACTTTCTGCATAGAAAAAAGGAAAAAATATACTTTCTAGAGCATAATCAAAGGAAACATAAATAAACAAGTCCATGTCATTGCACCTAGAAGAGCGCAGAGTTCATTTTTCGGTGTCTCAATTAAATTTCTCGAACAGATAATGTCTGAATTGGTTACCCATCCAATAAGGAAGGTTGTCACATCCACCTCATCCTTCGTCAGGTCTTGATCACAGACCTCGTACTCCTTCGATCGGAAATTGAAATGTCAGGATGTCTAGTAAAGATACCTCACCAGATCTCCCTCCGTAGTCAAGAAAAATGGTCGCATTCTAGGAGCTGCCTCCAGTGAAAAGTATTCATGCATGAAATTTTTACAGGAGTTAAGGAAGGTGTATAAGATTTTTCTCCGGGTGTAGAGAGTAACCTAAGCTTTGGTCGAACAACCCATATCTAGCCGAACCACTTGGAAGAAGTTGAAGAAGGAGGGGACGGTGCACGGAAGGTCCAAGTGTTGATTTAGTAGCTAGTATGCAGGGATGTAGGCCCATGCATTTAGATGTAGTTGTGTTGGCACCAACTTAAGATGGTTTAGGATGCCCATCTTTAAATAAGAAACAGAAGAAAAATTCCTATTGGGAATTTCAAAAACAAAAATGTAGCAAAAAAAGGATTCCCACCAAGGATCCGTGGGGAAAAGGGGCTATGAGTCATGATTTTTCGACTTTACCTCTTGAAGTCAAATGAAAAGATCAAAGTGAATCACTAGCACCGTAGCAACGACGATGCCTCTGTGGTATCCACACGAACAGACTCACAAACATCCAACATCCGCAATCTTGGAGTCCCACATCTCAAGCATAGTGCTAGTTGCGAAGAGAAGAGAAACCTGTTGCTCACCCACTCACTGTTTTTGTAGGCTGCGGCTAGGGTTCGTAATACCTCTCTTGGAAGCCCTTTAGTAGTACTATTTATAATAGTGACTGCCTTATGCGAGTAAGAGTAGTAACAGGGTTAGTTGTTCAACCTTTAGACTCATTTGTTATGAGTTTGGCCCAAGTTGGAATTCCATTCCAACTTGGATTCCCATTGCTCTAATTTAGTATGTTCTATGTGTGTGACCCTGCAGGTTCTCATGACATTGGCAATAATATTAAAATCCTATTTTAATATTACAAGCAGTGAGTGGTATCTAACAACATATCACTGCTACCCAAGTAATGAGAATGTTAGTGATTTACCATAACCTTTCCGTGATCAATGTTTTCATGTAGTTTAGTTCATTTATCCAGATATCTAGATTTAACATAAGGCATGGAATGTGCCACCCTTGTATAGTTTAATCTTCTGTTTCCTGATACTCGAGTAGACTTAGTAATAACAAATGAGATCAATATCTCATATTGACTCACTTGAGCATGATCATGCATTATGTAGTCTCACTCAATCAGGGGCCCCAAAGATCTTACTCATGTTATGCAAAAGGGGCAAATCCCATCTAGGTCACTCACATCCCTCCATATGATTCGCAGTGTGTCCAATAACTAACTTTATAATCACCTTGTTACAGATGATGTTTGATGGCATTAAAACATACAACTTCTCATGCAGGAACTGTAGTGATTTCATGTCAAAGAACCACATACACCATTATCACTGTGAGAATTTCTTATGACACTCATGTAATGATCCACGCAGCGTTCTCATGGTGGGTCAGTCCAATACATCATTACTCTAATATGTACCTATGTGAAAACTCGATATCTCATATCCATGACATGAGAGATGTGACCATCAGTCTACGCATATACTAGTCTCAATGCATTATTGTTGTCCTAATTAAGAATAATACTTGACTAGGGACATTTAAGAATAGTGTTCTAATTCTATCAAATAGGATCTCACAATCAAGTCATCTACTTGATGTTTTTCCCTCGATATCTGTGTTGTACAAATTCGTTCTTCTTGGCTTATGGGATGAACCTCAAACTTCTCATCCCAGATGCCTCCTTTCGTCAACTAAAGGTACGTTCTACCTAGATGTGATGTTCTTAACTTTGGGGCTCACCCCTCTATACAAGTCCAGACTCGGAGCCACGTTTAATGCGTGAGTTGGGGCCACAGGTGGGGTTGTGGCTTTCCTCTTCCTCCCCATATGTTGTATACTGGTAAGACAACCTACAGAGGCTGAGCTTTCATCAAAGCTAAAAGGAATAAAACTCTTATGCACCAATTTGTTCAGGATATTATAAATTGGATGAAAGAGTCTATGCCTAGTTGCTTCTTTCATGGCTTCCACTCTCCGAATTACACTATAGATCTCAGAGCTCAAAAGTGGCCTCTGTACCCTAGCATTGTCCATATGGGAAATCCTCTACCACATGTAACATCCCAATACTAATGCCAATGACATATCCTAAATTGTGCATTAGTAATTAGGATTGGTACATTACTTTAATGCCAATGGCAAATTTTGTAAAAAAAATGTTTATAATTTATATACAAAAAATATAAGCCTTGAAAAAAAAATTTAATATACATATCCAGGGTCCTTATTATACAAAATTGTTCATCACCATACAAAAACTTAAAGATACAAATATTTATTAACTATTCACAATCCTTTGTACAAAAGAAAACTTTAGTCCTTTGCTAGTCTTCATCATGCTCCACAGAAGATCATTTCCCTGGAATTATTATGGAAACATAAAACACAGGGTGAGAATTCTAAGATTCTCAGTAGTTTTAACAAATATTGTGTCATCATAATAATTCCAGCTGCTTCGGGGAAAATATCATTTCAATACTCAATTTTTATAGAAGAAAGACGGCAGAAATGCTAAAACAAGTCTTTTCTCTCCCCGAAACAGAATTCTAATTATTAACAGTTCTAGGAAACCTTGGTTATCAAAGATCATAAATTATTCTCATAAATACTTTAAAAAAAGGACAATTTAAAACAATATCATACTCTCAGTTCATCTTTATGATCTTATATAATAACTTGTCATAATATGACACTCAAATACAAATCCACTTCAATATTCATTTAAATATTCGCTAATTCCCACAGAACCCATATCACTGTACCATAATAGGTAAGAGCCACGTCATATAGCTCGGGTTCTATATACTTATAGTAGGGAGTGAATTAGGGCCTCACAATACTACTAGTACCCTTATATCCATGAGGGAAACATAGGCAAATGAGAAAACATAATGAGGAATTTCAAGAATATAGGACTCCCTTCCTCACGGAGGATCTTCTCCATAATTCTAATGGGATTTCGAATACCCTTCCCCCAAACAAGATTATCTCCAAAATCCACTAATGTCAAGTGAACTGGCAACTCAAATCAAAAGGAGCACTGGGCGGGAATAGCATATCAAGACCATTTTCCTTCTCATTCAAGGTTAAATGTCCAAAATTCTCATATTCAAATTCAAATTCCATGAGCACTGATTATTCAAATACAAGTTCAAAACACAATTCTAACTCAACCTTAAAGAATTAAGGGAGCAAATACTCAATTTATACAAATACAACTCAACTTTAAATTATAAAGGAGTAATAACATATCTAGTACACCTATTCATTATAAGTGTACAATACTGTCGCAACCGAGAGATCTGCGGAGCGGCAAACAAATATGTATATATATAATAGAAAATGGAGTCGCCACCAGTTTTATTTGAATTTGGAAAAATTTGAAAACCTTTCTTAGAAAATAATCTTTGAAACCAGATTGGATTTGTAGTCGATTATGTATAGAGAAAGGTGAAAACTTAATCCCACAACACACTTAACACATTCGTCCTGAGACGGTATCTTAAGTCAGTTGTGCAAAACTTAGTAATCCCAATATATATTTGTTTTACTCCTTTTGTTAAAAGATAAACTAAAAAAGACAAATAATTGGTGAAAATTTAATTTTTGGTTTGACGGAATAGAAGTTCCACTCCTACTTATCCCCGGATGCAGTGAGGAACTCAATCACGTAGTTCTTTAGAAAATAATCGTGAGTTGGTTAATTTTAATTATGAAAAAAAATTTGAAAAGGAATTTTGTTTGAAAACAAATCAATTCTTGCACAGGTTCAAGTTAGCACCAAGCTACCCAATAAATCCTTATGATCCAAATGACATTGAAAATAACATCCATTATTCAATCATTATCATTAGTCATTGTAGTTGATTAAAAAAAGTTTTCTTTTTTAAAAACAAAATCCAAACAAGTGAACTCAGAATTTTTTTATATATATTTTCATAATTATAATTTTCAAAAAATTTCTTTTTTCGTTTTTACTTATTCTTCCTTAACCAATTTATTTGACTACTTTATTATATTAAACCCCTCTTTTTTAGTAAAAACTAACATGTTCACACATTTTTAGGTAAAACATTTTTCCTAAAAAAAAGCTAAACATCAGCCTAACCCAAACCATTAAAATATTAATAATAACAATAATACTAAAAAATTGAAAAAAAAAGAAAAAACCAAACAAACAGAAACACATAAGGGATGCGTGGAAAAGGAGGGGAGGGAATTTGTTTACTATGTAGAAAAACACGGGAATAGAAGGTTGGGTGCGTTGTGATTCACGGTGGAGTTGGTTGGTGGAGCAACGATAAAGCTACGATGGTGAAGGGTGGTTTCGATTCCGGCACTGTCTGGTGGTCTTCTCAGCTCTGGGCTACAGCACTTCGCAGTGGAAGATGGCAGATTTGGTTTGGTTGTGGAGGAAGGGCTGCTAGGTTACGGAATTGCAGTGGCACGCAGTTGTAGATCTGGTGCGTGAAGGGTGGTTTCGGTTCCAATTACGATGTGGAATTGAAGTAGCGTTGCTGGGTAGCATGGTTTTGGTCGGAGCCGCAACAGTGGCAGCAGGCGAAGAGGACGGGTTTGTGGATCGACGATGATGGGCTTAGCAAATTGCAGATCAACTGCATTGGTATGGTGACAAGAAGGTGTAGGTGACGCCGGTGGCTGAGAAGTGGCAGATCTGAGTTGAGCCGGTGTGGTCACGTGAATGAGAGATGTTGTGGGGGACGATGATGAAGGTTGGAGGGTGGTGGTCACCGTTTGGTTGGATGGGTGGTTATAGTGAAATGATGGTGATGAGGCTAGGTCGTGAGTTGTGGGTGAAGGTGGTGGCTGGTTTTCATGGGTTGATAATGAAAGTGGAGTGGTGGTTATGGTGGAGTGGTTATGGTGGTGGCTTTGGGCTACTTGGTTTTTGGGTGAAATGGTGGTTATGGTGTTGTGGTGGCTTGGTTGAAGTGGGATACGGTGATGTTGTTTGGTAGTGGAGTGGTGGTGCTTGAGGTTGATGATGAAGTGGTTAATGATGAATGTGAGGTGGTGGTTCTTTAGTGGTTTGTGGGTGTTGGTGGTGGTTCTTTGGTAGTTTATGGTGGTGTTAGGACGTGGTTGAGGGGAGGTGAGGATGGTGAAATGGGTGATGGCTATGAGGTTGAAGATGGTGAGATGAGGATGATGGCTGCATGAATGGGAAAAAATGGCTAGAGTGTTAGTTGTGAGTGTGGATTTGTGTCGGTATTTGTCTGAATTTCTATATGTCTTTTTTGTGTGGGGGTTATGGGTTTTTATAGGAGAAAATTAGGGTTTTGAAAGAGATGGTGGCTAAGGTTTGTGATGGGTCTAATGATGGCTACTAGGGTTTCTTTGGGTGTTAAATAACATATGAGTTATAAGTTAGATAATAGGTTGATGGGTCAAATTATGAGATAGAAAGTTGAGTCATTTTTTATTTATTATTTTTTTATTTATCTTTATTTTTTTCTTTTTTTTTTTTTTTATTATTTTTTTATGAGTGTAAAAGTCTTAATGGCTTGGACAAAATTAGGTGTTCACAATTGCCCTTTACTTGTTTCTTACTAGATAAAAAGAATAACCACAATTTTTTATTTTATCATTGTAAGGAACAAGTAAAGACATGTACTCGAATTTTGTTTAGGAATGCATAAGATGATACAAAAAACAATACGAGAACAATAAAATACGATGAGCCGATGCACTCAAAAGTAAATGAGAGAAATTTAAAATGCAGGGAGCCGATGTGTTCAAAAGTAAATAGCAGGAATTTAAAATGTAGGGAGTTGATGCGCTCAAAAGTAAATTGCAAGAATTTAAAATATAGGGAGCCAATGCGCTCAAAATAAATGACAAAAATTTAAAATGCATGGAGCTGATACGCCCAAAAGAATTTAAAAGGCATGGAGTCGTTGTGCTCAAAAGAATTAACAAAAATTTAAAATGCATGGAGTCGATGCACTCAAAAGAATTTTAAAATGCATGGAGCCGATGCACTTAAAAAAATTTAAAATGCAGGGAGCTGGTGCGCTAAAAAAAATTGACAAAAAATTAAAATGCATGGAGCCGATGCACTCAAAAGAATTTAAAATGCAAGGAGTCGATGCTTTCAAAAGAAGTGACAGAAATTTAAAATGCATAGAACTGTTGCGCTTAAAAGAATTTAAAATGCATGGAGCCGATGTGCTCAAAAGAATTTAAAATGCAGGGAGTCGATGCACTCAAAATAAATGACATGAATATAAAATGCATGGAGCCGATGCGCTCAAAAGAATTTAAAATGTAGGGAGCCGATGCGCTCAAAATAAATGACAGAAATTTAAAATGCATGGAGCTAATGTACTCAAAATGAATGACATGAAACCATTTGTGTCAGTTAGACATGGACTTAAAAAAACATTTGAACCAACAATAACTCTATAAATCTTTGACCAATCAAACCCTTGTTCACGTGCTTTTTTTCATCATACCCTTCGATTAGTTTGGAATCCTCTTAACTTGCTCTTTTCCCTTCTTTGTTTCTTCATTTTTTTCTTTTGACCCCCATTTTTCTTCTTGGCAATGAAAGCTCATATGGCTTGCATTGTAATCATTTCCAACAAATGCCGCAACTAAATATGTGCTTTGAGCTACTGAGATCTTTTAGTCCAACTCAATCATTGAAGGATTGATGTAGAATTGTCAAATCAAACTATTGATCTTAAATTTATCTTATTTGAGACATAACTTAATGAGTAAACATGCATTCATGAATGGACAGAAATTCGTTGAGTGAACAAACTTCATTTTATTATGTAATCTAGTTGTGCATGAACTTTTGGTAAGACACATACTTGAAAAATGAAAGCATAGAAACAAAAGAAAGTTGCAAGGTTTTTTTATATTTTTTTCCCTAGTATTGGTTCCTTGTCCCTCATTTAATTGATTCCCTACAATTGCTTGATAACTCAAACACTATCACTATTGTTATTTTCTTCTACACTTCTTGTCCTTAATCCTTCAGAAATTTTGCCCCAGTATAGCTAATTGAATACAAACAAAATTGTCCCTATGTAGCCAATCGACCACAAATAAAATTTGCCCTAGTTTGGTGAACATGAGTTTCAGGCCATCTTTCTTTGAAATTTTGCCTATTTATTTTCCCTATCTTTCGCTTAGGTTGCCCTTTCCGATTTTCAACCTAACTAGTTTTTTTTCTTTTTTTTTTTATTATGAGCAAGGAATTGAAAACTCGAAAGAGCATGAACCTTTTGTCTCAAAATTAAAGTTAATGAAAATGAGAATAACCCTTCATTGATCAGAATGAACTTTTTGAGGCTTGTAACATGGCTAAGGTTAAGGGTTATGGAAGGAAATATATAAAGCTCTAACAAGTGTTTAAGGGTTAAATGAGACTAAGAATCTTTAGTAAGCTTTGTCAATTACCTTTGGCATTATCAAGAGCACTAACACTTTTCACCCACTTTTGTATTCTCTTCCCTTTTTCACTTCATCATTTGCCTTTGATATAAGTTATTTCATCTTTTTTTTCCTTTTTCCCCATTTTTCATAGAAATCAACCTTTTTTTACTTTATGCTAACCCCTAGTGTAGGGGTGATCCTTGTCCAAGGTTCTTTAAAGAAATTTTTCAAGCTCAAAAAGGGTAACAAGGGATAATAAATATGATGAAATTTTGTAAAGGATTGAGAAAGATGGTCAATCTTCATTTTCAAATCATGATTGCTTATTTTTAAAACTTTAACTTTCAGACAAAAAGATAATGCACACCAAGTGATTACTTATTTGTTCCTTTTCAAAAATCTTGCTTCCAATTGCTTGGTGATTTCTTCCTTGATCTTCAGGGACTTATCAAGATGCATCCTCCTTAACTTCTGCTTCTTTGCCTCAACATTCATGTTGATCACCTCGCTACCTTGCCATTCAAGTCAAATCCCTTCTTTGAATATTCTAGTAATTTTGCAAATTTTTTGACAACTTCTTGCTCTTCACCAGATCCAGGGTCTAATTCATCAGACATCGCAGGGGAATAAATTGATGAGTTTTCGAGGTCCCTTTCAGGAGGTGAACTTTCTACAAGACTCATATCCATGGAAAGTAATTTCGTGTGGAGTTGGAAAGGTAAAATAGAGTAGGAACGACAGGGCAAGAATAAAAGGATTAACAGCAAGATGTTATATAGAAATGTAAAAGAAAATTGATAAATGCAAAAGGACAAGTCGAAGGTGCAACGAGGAGGAATGAAGAATATTCATGCAACTTCATTTAATTAATGTTTCAAATAACATAAGTATAAGCTCAAAACAGAGCTAATCTTAACTATAAACTTAGCACGATATAACCAGACAATTACTTTGAAATAATCACATCAACCATTAGTTTGGACTGCCAGCTCTTCAGTGGCTCCTCATCAATATGTTACCAAGTGGCCTCAATACTCAAGAGAGGGGGTGAATTGAGTATGTAAAATAATTTTGCAATTCTTTCGCAAAATGTTTGATTATCCATTTTCGTTGAAGCTATTGATTGATTAAAGTGAATAGATAGATGAGATCGAATAAATCACTCACAAATAAACAAGCCAAGATAAAAAGTATTCAAGCAAAGCTAAATATCAAACTCAACTCAAGCATATATAATTAAAACACAAAGTAAAGAGATAGAGTTGAGAGAATCAAACACAAGGATTTATCCTGGTTCAGCCACCCCTTGTGACCTACGTTCAGTCCTCAAGCCAACCACCCGAGATTTTTCACTAAACTTCAAGCTTGAATGGGTGCTTGAAAACTTTTACAGATTGGAGCACTCAACAACACCTTGGGATACCCTACCCTTGTGCTTTGAGCCTCAAAACAAGGATACCTCACCTTTTACAACCTTTGAGGGATACCTCACCCTCTTTACATCTTTGAAGGATACCTCACCTTCTTTTCAACAAGGGATACCTCACCCTTTTTCACAAGAGGGATACCTCACCCTCTTTACAGAATAAACAAAGTGTTTGAATGATAGAAACTCTCTCAAAGAGTAGATAATACAAATTGAAGCTCTATGGGTATCAAGGATTCACACTTTGAAGCTCAAAACAGAGTAAATGATGAAAATGATAGAAAACTCGTATTTAATGCTCAAGGATGTTTTTCAAAATGTTTTCTAACCCATAATCAATGCCTAATAGCTTTCATTTATAGCCCAAACGATTTTGAGACGTTAGAAGTGGTTGGGGGCATTAAATGTCATTAAAAAAGCCGTTGAGAATGAGCTCTGTGAAAGACCATAACCTCTTATGGCATAGCCATAATTGGTTATGGCTTGTGAGAAAGACTTCCAACGTTTCTGACTAACAAAATAACCTGTTATGAGATTTCATAATCTATAATGAGATGTTTCATAATCAATTATGAAGTATTTCATAATCTGTTATGAGACATTCATAATCAGTTATGGATATGTCATATTCGAATATGACCTTTTAAAAACAGGTGGTTATGTTTTGAGATACCAAATAATCAATTATGAAGAGGCCATAATCGATTATGGCCATTTGGAAAACATAAGTCATGTTTTGACTTTTCACATAACAGGTTATGAAATCCTTATAATCTGTTATGAGATTTTCATAATCTATTATGGAAAGACAAAAGACATGGGTTTTTCAAATAGTTTCTCAATCAAGGATGTTCAAAAGACTTTCTAAGTTTTCTAAAAGCTTTTTACTTAATTTTAAACACGATGAAAACATGATTATGCAAAGCTAAGATGAAATGAGTTTTGAACCAAGAAATGAGCTTTTGTGTGAGTCTGTTTTACCTTTACATATGATCTAAGTCTTAAAAGCTAATCTTGAAAGGCCTTGGGACTTGATCTTTGCACTTCATTACTTTCTTGTTTGTTGATCATCAAAACCAATACCATTTCCATTTCTGTCCCTTTTTGATGATGACAAACAATCATTTGAGAAAAGCATTTGTTCAATTAAATTGTTATTCACACAAGGTATTAAATAAAACTTACTCCCCCTCTGTTTTTCAAGAGGTGACAAGTTCAGAGTTTGCACAGCTCCCCCTTGATATTGGAATCCCAGAATCATTGATTTTATACCTTTTGTTTACCTTTTCTCAATGACTTTCTTCTCCCTTTTTTGTCATGATCAAAAAAAAAATATTCCATATATTTTGACAAAGAGAGAAGAGATAGTGCAAAGTCATTGCTAATTAACATTGCAAGAGTAATATTGAGCAACAGTATGATTAAAACATAAGAAGATTTCCACAAAAATAGTCATAATAATCAAAGCAAGAACAGAAACCAACTATTAATAGTTATATAGCATGTCTTATGATATTAGCAAAACAGAGTAATGACAGAGTTATGTTTATAACAAACCTATTGATAAAGAGAAATTAATCCAAACTCAAGTCCCATGATCTTCCAGAAATCGTCGTACAAGTCTGTCCAAACGATCTTCCATGGCACTGAGACGATCATAAAGTGTTGTGGTGCTATTCTCTTGATAGGCTTGGAGATTTGTAAGCCTTGTCTCAATTCTTTCATTCTAAGCTTGAATGTTTTGAAGAATAGCGAGAAGACGATCTTCATTGGTTGCAAGGGCATCCTCCAAGGAAGCATGAGAACCTTCTGCTGCTACTGCTTCTTGTCCTCTTCCATAAACCCATTCACCATTAATTCTTTTGATTTGCATATGGTTGAATGAGGCTTTCCCAAATTTGTGGTGGCCAGTAATGTCAATTACACAAGCTTCATGGAGATTATTATGATCCCGGATTTGGGTAACAGCCAAGGCATATGGAAGATCCGTCATGTGCTTGCCTTTGGCTTTCTTCATGTAGTACATTATATAAAAGGGCCAATTAATACAAAATTCTTTCTTTCATGGCCCACATCAAGAACACATCTTCCTCCTCATCCAGGGCATAATCGCTAGCCATTGGAACAAGAATATGAACTAATACAAAATGAAGAAAACGGTCTTGTGGTTTCAACAAACCAGCATTGAAATTTCTTTTAGTTGGAAAAAGAATGCCTGGTTGAAGCATTCCCTCAATGGCAGTACTTTTTGTAACGCCCTTTTTTTCACTTAGAAGAAGGAACGTCACACCATAGTAAAACGAATGAAACGAAAATGCAGAAAATACAAATTCACTGATTGATTAAGACCCAATTCATATTTGTTATATGGATGAATAATTTCCATCTTAATAGCGTAATAATTGAGTATCAAAATATGAGGACATTTTTTTTAGAGATAATGATAAATATAGATACAATAAAAATTGACATGAAATGAAACCATACATTCACATTATATATATATATATATATATTATATATATATATATATATATATATATATATATATATATATATATATATATGCATCGAGGCTGTTTAGTTACATCATCAAATTTACAAAAAGTAAAGGCTTTACCCACCCCTAAGATGTATACAAATTTACATCCCATCAAAATAGCAAAAGATCAGGCTTTCCAAAAAGATACACGGATAACCATTATTAGCCACCGATAGTATCAGCCCCTAAGACTGACGAGAAGGAATCGTAGCAGGATCCTCCTCATCTGATGAAATCACCATCGGAGCGACCGAATTTTGAGCAGAAGCTCGAGCAGTGGAGAGAAATGAATCATCTCGTGGGGTGTAATAAAGGTCATCCCACAAATCTCTAACAGGCAGGTAAAACTCTAAGTGAATAAAAGCTGTGAAATCAAAAACAGGTGGGTCGTAGCGGCCCTAAGCTAAAGACATAGTCAGCTCCCCGTGATATATGTAATAGTACGTGCTCAAGTTTATGTGCCAGCAATCTGGATCACCGTGAAAGGTCATCCTAGTGTAACCCAAAAATCGGCGCGGACGTGAAGACATCTTCAATCAACACTATTTGTGATTGGGCCAGAAGCTAGGAAAATTAGTGCTTCCTTTTCTTCCTCGCGAACGTCTTCTCAGAAGCACATAATTTAAACAGAGGTACAGATATACAGAAAAGAGGTGAGACACCTAGCATTCAATATTAATATGGCAGTAAGAAAATAGAATGGCGCTAGACGCCCACATAACATTACAACACATATAGTTATCCACAGTAATAATCAAGTAAGCAATAAATGAGAGATAATAATAACAGAGTCTTAGGCAATAAACGGTTTATCAATCAAATAATTATTGTAGTATCAAAAACAGACAGTTAAACAGTCATAGGTACTCATACTCAATGAAATATGAGATTGACAATGCATAATGCACATGGTACCAAAAATCCTATTCCGTGGAGCTAAACATCAACATTTCAGAGAAAATGATCAAGGAGTCATGCCAGTATCTCGTTAGCCTTAAAAAATAAAGTACTTCATCTCATAAAAATATTTGCGCAATATGGCTTATACATGACACCTCAACAGTTGATCGCGATATAGGATAACGTCTCAGTCCGGATCGTCGGTGTGTTTGCATTGGTCTATCCCACGGCCTCAGTGGAGCTACCACTGTCTATTGTGAGACACCCGCACCCCGACGCCCCCAAGGTCAACCACTATGACCCTACGCTTAGTCTACTCGCACCCGCACTAAGGTGTAATTCAATCTCCTAGGCATACATCACCTTCTCAACAAAGTCCAATGGACATCACAATGCATGATGACTCAATTTACATCATGCATGTTCACCAATGGTATGTTCCTCATAAAACAATATACATTATGCATATTCATCAACAAGGTGTTTCTCATGGAACATAATATAATGGCATATAGTCAATTTTCAACAACATCATGTCACAATTTCATCAACAAGCATTTAGTCCCACACATGGACTCACAATAGTATAACACCAATTCCCAATATCAACATTTCATATATATGGTTCAACATATACCACAATTTCATATTATGAATTCAACATTATTAATTTCCTAAGTCTTGATCAATTATGCAAATTTTTGGGCTGAAGAACCCTTCAAAACCGTTGCCCCTCAAAGACAAATGCTAAATCAATTTCCTCCATTACAAGCATCAATTCTTTAATGTCTAATTACATAGGTTTCATTTTACACAAAATCAATCAAAACCCTTAAACTTCTTGGCCAAAATCATGGCCACTCAATAGGGTAACAAACCCTCAAAATTTCCATTTATCAAATTCAAGCATTAATCATTTAATACCTAATCACATAAGCTTCATTTTTGTACAAAAATCAAATTCACATCCCTAAAGATTTGGGTCAAAACCGTGACCCCCATAGGGTGATAGGAAACCCTAAAATTTCCATTCATCCAATCCATTATTATCAAGGCATTTATAATAACCGCACTTTAATCTCAATCAAGAATACACAATCATGAAAAATTATCAAACAAAGTAAGCATCCATTATGGATTTCTCCATCAACAACCGCACAAAAAGTCTTCTCACCACCAATAATGGTTGAAATGAGTAAATCTCCCTCTTACGTAAAGGAAGAACACGAAAATCACCTCATTGGTATGCTCTTGGTGGTTCGGTTTTGGCTCTCCAAAAATCCTAAAAAATCAAGCTCAAAAAAATCAACACCAATGGTTGAAAAAGAAGAGATCCATGGTCATAAATATGGCCATAGAAACAAAAAAAAATAAGAAGAGAAGGTGAAGAATCAAAGATTTACCTTCAAAGTTTCAAACTTTGTTCTTGAGAAAAAGTGAAGAAGATGATGGATTTTGAAGAAGATCTCTAAAGAGAAAATGTTTAGAATGAGAAGGGAAACATAGAAATGGTGATGGTGAAGTAAGAAAATGAAAAATGGTCTCTAAAAAGGGTTGTAAAAATCGTGGAGTGAAGAAGGAAGAAGAAGAGAGAAGTTGGAGAAAATGGAAATGAAGAAATTAAAGAGAGAGAAAGTGATAATAGAAATGGGTGATATTTTAAGTGAAGGGTGTTAAGTGTGGGAAGCAAAATTTTGCTTCCCCAAGGTGGTTTGGTCATTTGGTGGTCAAAGCTTCCATGAGAAGCTTGATTAAAATATAGTATTTTTAAATAAAAGTGGATTTGATTAGACATAAAGTGGATTACATTAGGATAATATGATAGGATTTCTAACACATGCTATTATCCAATGGACAACTATTACAGTTGACAGAAGTCAGTATTAATTACCGAGCGGATGAAAATTATACAGCGATTTATTTATCAGATAAAATTTCTCAAAAAACGTGAAACCTCATAAACCATGTTTAGCTTCGGGTTTAGTAAGATCCCCCGTTGACGTTTCCACAGATCAAGGTTCTCAGGAAAAATATCTCATTTTCCCGACTCCGCTCAATTTGCATGCAAAACGAGAAATAATATTAAAATATTCCGTGTTCTCAAAAAAATCTAAAAAAATTTACAAAAATCACAAATATTATAAAATGACTATTTATGATAGAATAAATAAATTTTGGGATGTTACATTTTTATCAAAGTTTTCCCAATTTGAGTGATTTTCATCAGCAAATCTTTCCCTAAAGAAATTTAAACCAAATAGAGTAGACCATTGACTAGGTGTTACAATTACCCTTTTGCTCTTAACTTCAGACATCAAATTTACTCTAACAATGCTCAGATTACAGAAGAAAACTTTAATAGCTTCAAAGTAGAAATACTTTCTTGGAGCAGAGACAAATGATTTAGCCCATGAAACTCCAAGAGGCCTGTGAGGAATGTGAATCCTACTTTGACAAAGAATTCCCAGTCCATATACTTGGGCTGAATGAGGTTTCTGCCATGAAACTCTAGTTGAAACTTCTTCTTTTATGCTAGATGAGAAAAGAAACTCCTAAGGTCAAGGTCACGTGAATAATCTGGTTCATCAATGTGAGTAGGTGGTTCCTTAAGTACATTGAGATTTTTTGTACGTGAACGTTTGGGAACATTGGAGTAACTACTTAACAAGGTCAATAATGGTGTTAGGGCTCGGTTTGAGGAGAGAGAAAGTGTGAGGGGAGGTGAGAAAATAGAGGTTTTGATCAGTGGAAGTTGAAGGAAAGTGATAGATATTGAGTTTTAGTGGTGGATTTTGGTTGGATTTGGAGTAGGAGAGGTGTTTGAGGGAATGGGTATGAGTGGGTGTGAGAGGAAGGGAGTGGCTATGGAGGAGTGGAGCTCATGAGGAAGAAGAGGGAGGCTGCGGGTTTGGTTAAAACGAAGGCCCATAACTAATTATGAGTGAGGTGTGTAACGCCCCAATTTTTAGAAAATATTCTGAATGTACTGTTTTCTGTTTTTCATGTTTTTGTATGAATGACCGCTGTGCCCCTATTTTTCTGTTCTCGATTTTTGTATGAAAACAATTACGATAATACAGGTTCAAATTTTATTTGATCGTTTTACGTAGTTTGCTTCGAGACGGTAAAATAAAAATTTTTCGAGCCATTGTATTAATTTTTCTCGAAAGATATACTGACTAAATAATACTTCTTTGGATATTTTATTTGAACGTTTTGGATGATTACCTACGTTGTGGGAAAAAATGAGAAAATGACCGTTACGTCCCGAACGCATCTTGTTTTATTTGTTTTTTGTCTATTTTTAATTGTTTTCTTCTTGATTTAATGCCGAAAATACTGTCTGTAATTTTATATGGACTTTTTGTGTGATTTGCTCGAGGGGAAAATAATATTTTTCGGCCGGGAAAATCTTATTTTATTATTTAGAATTGGGGGATCTTACTTAACCCGATTCTGAATGAGACTAAAAATAATCTTTTAATTTTTAGGATTTTAATCGTCAAATAAAATAATTTTATATTATTATAATATTATTTTATTAGTCAAGTATAATTTAGTGACAAAGTGGACAGGAAATATTTTGCGGGACCCACAATTAGCGAAACGGTTGGATCGGTAGCTTAATTAATCACCGTAAGTGTAGAACTTTCAGAACAGTGCCGACTCACTAGTCGACTCAGTGAGAACATTTAATACGCTGTGTGACTCAGCATGTGAGTCACCGGGAACCAACCAATGGGAATCAAGCTTGCTCACCAAGGCTTGATCTTAGCCTTTGATTCATCCAATGGCTTGGATGAAGCCAAGCAAGGAGCCACCTTGCATGCCCTTAGAGAGCTACGGCCAAGTGAAGGAGGGAGGACCAAAAATCACTTTGTCTTCCTTGCTTTTCTCTCTTCTCTCTCATCAAGAACCCTAGCCACCATTGTTGTTCCTTTTTCCCTTCCATTCGGCCAAGCTTGTTTCCTAACCATCCAACCATCCAAAAATTTTTCTAACCAAGTTTCCTTAACCTAAACACTATTCTAAGAACCTTTGTAGTTGAGAGTTTCTTCAAATTCTTCCATCTAGGGCTTGGAAACCAACCTTGAAAGTTTTACCTAGAAGGTGAAATTTCATGCTTTTCTTTTCTCTCTTCTTTTTCAAAGTTCTAAGCCATGATTTTTCCATGGTTTAGCTTCTTTTTCATGGTTAGTAACATGTAGATTTTGTTTGAGATTTCTAGGTATTTTTGGTGGTGAAAACCGTGACCTAGGAGGTGTGAAAGCAAGCCTTTTGTCTTCATTTAAGGTAAGAGGAAGACAATTCTTATCATCTCTTGATGGTGGTAAGAAGATGGAGCCATTTGTGATGTTTGTAGAATCCATAAGGATTCGATGGTCATGTGTTAATTATGTGTGTATTTGTTAATTTTTGTGGTTGCTAGTAGTTTATGTGGTAATTGTTATTAGCTTTCTTGTTTGATGATTGTAATAATTTTGCATGTCTATTAGCTTTTGAAAGCATGTCTACAAGCTTTAATTTAGGTTGTATGTGTTAGAAAATATTTTTGCATGTGTTAGAAATATAATGCATGTGTTAGAATTGTATGATAAAGTATAGGATGTGAATAACATGTGTAAATTTGCATGAGTGTTCCAAAGAACACATCCACTAGCTCACGGCAATGACAAGTTTGGAGGACCAAAATGTTCTCTTGATTTTTCCTAAAGTGTAACTTAATTAACCTAGGAGAATCAAGAAAGTTTCTAATTGATTTGATCAAAGAAAATGCATTTAGAAATCAAATGGTAAAAACTTAATATTTTGGGCCAACATGCCTAAAGGATTAAATTGACTATTGTTAACTATTTTCTAAAATGATTTAATGAACTTAGACAATATAATACATTTGATATGATTTAAAAGGTGAAAGACATTTTGGAAATCAAATGCAAAAGTTTTATGAAATTTGGCCAACATGCCACTATAGGTAATCATGATTTCTAAAACTTGATTCTAAACCTTTTTTAATTAAAAAGAAACAATACAAGTTAAGAAGAAATTGTCTATAATGATTTTTGAAGGGACCAACTGATTAGAAGTAAGTCTAAAGGATTAAAAGTTCATAATTTTATCATTAGAAAGGAAATACAGTAATGTTAAGAAATTTTCTAACATATAGCTCACTTTTGGTTTTGAAGCATGTTAGAGATTTCAAAAAGAATTAAATGAAATGGTTAAAAAATTAGGTAAATGGAAATTTTATGGATAAATTAGGAAACCATTATTATGATATTCTAAACAAAATACTGTCAATTTTTAGTAAAAATGAACCAATAAGATAGCAAAAATATCTAAAAGACAAATTATGCGGTATGAAAAATTATTCTACGTAGTTTAAATGTACTAAGTACTATTTCTGTTTGTTTAAACAATAATTTTAAAGGCATTTGAATAAGAAAATGATTTAAAAATCCTACGCGATTGAGAAAACGTATTAAAAATGCTACGCGATTTTAAAAACAGAAAAATATCTTTACCCGATTTTTAAACGTTTGTAAAAACGACGAGATTTCAAAAACGCGATAAAATTTCTACGCGATTGACCGTTACTATATTTATTTTTTTTGTCGGGAAAATGTGAACCCGTCTGTTGTTGAGGTTATTTTATTTGTCGGAAAAAGTGAACCCGCATGTGCTTTTTGCCATTGAGGGCATATTTTTATCTTGAGGGCATTTTCGTAATTTCATATATTTGGAATTATGTTTTGTCTTTATACCAATTTTTTTGGTGTTTTGGTTGATTGAGACGAATCACATCGTGTTGTCGATGCGATAAACGTAGTGTGGTTCATTGTTCTAATGAACTTGGAGACTTTAGTGTACGGGATCCCACATGTGTGGAGTTGGTAGCTCCATTGGGCCGTGGTAAACCGATAGCACACTAATGTACTCGACATTCACTATATTTAATCGAGGTTTGTAAAGTCTAGTAGTACATTGCCTATAGTGCCACAACGGGAGACCGTGAACTATACTACGCCTGGATGGTGGATTCCCAGTCCGTAGGCTATCGACGCAACGTGTGACCGCGTAATAGTTGGTTGGGCAGCCGTGGTACTAATAGATTTTGGAAGTCATTCTCTCTCGATATCTGTTTGGGTTTAGCTCCATGGAGTAGGGTTGTGTTTTGGTGTATTTGATTATATCTTGGATAATATTCCATTTTCTCTATTTATCTTTATCTGGTAATATCTTGGATGTTTTTACATTTTCTCTATTTATATTTATATGATAATTCTTATGTTAGTTGTCCATTTCTTATCTTATTTTATCGTGAGATTGATTTATCTATGTGGTTTTCTTTATTTGTGTTATATCTGTGATGTTCTGAAACACTAGGATATCTAATATGTACTCTATTTCATTTATTATTACTGTTATAGTTTTTTTTTGTATTGTATGAACTGTATAGTTGTTATTTGTCGTCTTCTTATTGACCATGTTGTGATGATTTTATGTTGTCTTACCTCTTTATTGTATGTGTCTCTTGTCTATTTATTTTATGCGGTAAAGAGTTTGAAGAGGAAGAAGAGGAACAGCCTCTTGAGATCGTGTACCCTGAGGAAGAGGAAGGTCAGCAAGCAGACGATCAGTTTTACGATCAAGAACCATCCGATCATCCATATCCTCTGGATTAATTGTGAGGGATGGCGACGCCAGCATTTTTGGGATTCATAGAGCTGGTATTTCATGGAGGTGATCTGGCTTGGCATTTACGAGGAGATCGTGCTTTTGTTACATATGCAGGACGTATGACCGTGATTTTACGTCATCAGTTTGATGGAGAGCCCATTATGACTACGACGTTATTTCTGCACTTAGAGTTACCCTTATCCATTAGGCGTTATTGGGGTGCCTTGAAAACCCGAGCCTAGTGAGATAAGCATCGTATCGACCGCGCGATCCCGTTATCGCCGTGTGTCGAGACATCCGGGATATCTATCTCCCGATGATCATTTTCACACCGAGAGTGATCCATCCGAGGATTAGATAACCATGATTTTTTTTTTTGGGCGCGTCAACGTATGTCTGTATATATTAACTCTTTTATTGCTTTCTTTACTGTTTTTGTTTAAATAGTTGTAGTCTTAGTTGTAAATTATTTGTACAGTTTATAACTTAACCATATGTATATTATTAGTGATGATGTTTTTTTTTAATTTCGTATTTTTGGCATTATCTTTTTATACAATATTTTGTCTATCAGGAATTATTTTACAACCCGTAATAATATTTAACAAATGTTCCGCAACTTGGGTAGATTTTATTTCTATTTATTTTATTTTCTTTTATGTGTGACATCCTCCAAAGGGGTGTTACAAGGTGTAATCAGTTATGGCTTAAAATGAAGTTCACGAGTAATGGCCATAACCGATTATGCTATGCCATAATAGGTTATATGTTAAGTCTGAGAATCACTCATATTGTTGTAAGCTTGCATAATCGATTATAAAGGAGCCATAATCGATTATATGAGAGTTCCAGAGAGCCTCCAGATTAATAGATGACTTCATAACTGATTATGTGAGGTCCATAATCAATTATATGGAGCTTTATAGAGAGCCACAAACGTTCAGGAACATGTCATAACTGATTACACGCTTGTCCTAATCAATTATTTTAGCTCGACAATGAGCCTTTCCAAGGTTCTGGACATTTCCACAACTCTCATAACAGATTAAAAACTCTTCATAACAGATTATGGTCTTCTTACAATTTGATTATTCTTCAAACAAAACCAGAATCTCCTTCAAGAATTCATCCTTTAAGACTATCAAAACTTCCTTTTCACCAACAAACCAGGAAAATCTTCAAGAATTCAGCCCTTGAAACACAAACTCATTCTTTCTTGAAGATCATATTGGCTTGGTCTCAATTTCCATCCTCTCTAAACATCAAATTTCAGCCCAATAACAGATTAAACATCTTCAAAACCTCCAAAAACCATTTTTCCACAGTAGGAATTTGAGATATGAGATTGGGGGACTTAAGTATGGATCAAATGCCTGCAAAACAAACTTGGGGGTACCTCCGACGCTTAAGTCAGTATTGGATTCAAAAGTGATTAATACAAGATAACTATGCATAGAGTTCAATAATGCATCAAAGTATCAAATTATGCTACAAAGTGACAAGTTATGCATCAAAATCACATATCATGAAGTAAATGACAGATTATGCAACTAAATATCACATTATGCAATAACATGACAAATTATGCAACAAAGTGATGAATTATGCAGCAAAATATCATATTGTGCAAAATCATTCTAGATTGTGCATCAAAATATCACATTATGACAAATTATGCAGCAAAATTATGATTTTTAGCAAGAGTTAGGTGTATGATTGATCCAATATTCCAAGATAAAGAGTATCTAACACAAGCATTCATTCAAATGCATGATTGATCAATTATTCCTAATTCTCTTCTTATATATGCACTTTAGGGCAAACAATGATCATATTAAGAATGTTATGTCAAGTACAAAGATATTATCATCAAACATGTCATTTCAAACAAGAAGTGTACTTATATAGCATATTAACATATGTAAAGATATTTTCAAGATATAGAGCTAGAAGAATACAACTTTAAAGCAAGTTAAGGCATAAAATAAGTCTCCACTTATCCAAAGATTGCAAGTCCAAGCTTCTTGGAGACAAGGAAGGGAACTTGGAGTATTTTCTAATCTTGTGCTTGCAGTAGCCACTTTTGAGATTCCAAAGTCAGTTCTCGGCCATCAAGCACACCTGTAACACACTTCAATTTTTGACTTTTGGTACCCAAATTTTCTGGGGTCCTTGTATGTTAGCTTTTGGCAAAGTGCCTTTAGGAACCCAAACCATTTTGGTCCCTATCTTGTTATTGATATTTTTCTT
Source organism: Ormosia emarginata (assembly GCA_029884605.1). Lineage (NCBI taxonomy): Eukaryota > Viridiplantae > Streptophyta > Magnoliopsida > Fabales > Fabaceae > Ormosia > Ormosia emarginata. The sequence continues at coordinate 12,173,685 of JAQQTP010000074.1, forward strand.
TACATTACAAGTTAATGCACTATGTCCTTTCTTGCCACAATAAAAACACTTTATAAAAGGACTAGTTGATATACTTGAGGAAACAAAGAAATTCTTATAAAGTTTTTGTAAATTTTTGTGATTGTACCCTAAACCATCCTTTTGAAACACACATCTTTATTTCCCAAGCAATATGTTCAAATTATCTCTTCCAAAGGTAAATTTTGAAAGAGTATTTGTCAAGTCTTCAATTTCCTTCTCAAAAGTTTTGTATAATGAGCAAGAAGATGATGTAGATGCATTATTAAGTGATGAACATGTCATGCATGAAGAATTTGCATCAATAAGTCCAAGAGTTTCATTTTTTATTTTTAGTTCCTCAATTTCCTTGTTTAAAATAGAGAGTTTGTTTTCAAATGAGGAAATTGTTTTCTTGGATGATGAAACAAGTTTTGCAAGCCTCGTAGATTCATTATGCAATTCTTCAAATGCATCTTGTAATTCTTCATAGGAAGGGGAAGAGTCAAAGTTTAAGGATGTTACCTCTGTGTCATCTTCATCTTCCTCTTGTCCTCTAGCCATGAGACATAGATTGACTTTCTCATTGTCTGAGCTATCCGTTGAGTCCATGTCATTATCATCCCAAGCTATGTAGGCTTTTTTTCTTTCTTCTCTTTTGAGAACCTCTTCTCATATTTTTTTCACCTTCCTTTGATAGATTGGATACTCCATCTTCATGTGCCCCGGTTCTCCACATTCATAGCATTTAGGAGTGAATGAGGTTCCTTCCCCTTTGTGATAGGCATTCCTTTAGGGAAAGGGAGGTCTTCTTTGAGCTTTATTCTTCTTAAAGAATCTTCCAAATTTCTTTACTAAAAGATTGAGATTCTTCTCATTTATCTCCAAGTCATCTCCATCATCTTCATCATCATCATTAATCATGGAAGAGGTGGCTTTGAGAGTAATCCCCTTCTTTTTGTTGTCAAGCTCTTCATTTTGTTTGAGTCTATTCAACTCTAACTCGTGTTCTTGGAGCTTGCCAAAAAGTGTGGCTAAGGTCATTGTTACTAGATTTCTTGATTCCGAGATAGCCGTTACTTTCGGCTGTCAATCCCTACTCAAACATCTTAAAACTTTGTTAATAAGATTTTCATTAGAAAATATCTTTCCTAATGAAGCTAAATGATTAACAATATGTGTAAAGCGTTTTTGCATTTTTGAATGCTTTCAACTTGGTTCATTCTAAAAAGCTCATACTCATGAGTAAGAGTATTAATCCTTGAGCTTTTCACTTCACTAGTACCCTCATGGGTTACTTGCAAAGTATCCCACATTTCTTGGGTGGTTTTACAATTTGACACCCTAAAGAATTCATCATACCTAAGGATGTGGTAATGATGTTCTTGGCTCTCAAATTATATTGAACCTTCCTTTTATCTTCATCCATCCATTCACTTCTTAGTGTATTGGTTCTTACACTATCAATAGTTCGTGTGAGAACAAAAGCACCATTTTCAAAGGCATCCCACACATCTAAGTCAATACCTTTAATAAAAAATTTCATCCCTTCTTTCCAATAGGCATAACCATCCCCATTAAAAAAGAGAGACCTATTTATAGAAGAACTTTCATTTGAAAAACCATTTGAAGTCATTTCTTCTCTTGAAGTTGCTAAGCTCTTTATACAAGAGTCTAGCTCTGATATTACTTGTTACCAAGTGGCCTTAATACTCAAGAGGGGGGTGAATTGAGTATATAAAATAATTTCGCAATTCTTTCGCAAAATGTTTGATTATCAATTTTCGTTGAAGCTATTGATTAATTAAAGTGAATAGATAGATGATATTGAATAAATCACTCACAAATAAACAAGCCAAGATAGAAAGTATTCAAGCAAAGCTAAATATCAAACTCAACTCAAGCATATATAATTAAAACACAAAGTAAAGAGATAGAGTTGAGAGAATCAAACACAAGGATTTATCCTAGTTTAGCCACCCCTTGTGACCTATGTCCAGTTCTCAAGCCAACCACTCGAGATTTTTCACTAAACTTCAAGCTTGAACAGGTGCTTGAAAACTTTTACAGATTGGAGCACTCAACAACACCTTGGGATACCCCGCCCTTGTGCTTTGAGCCTCAAAATAGGGATACCTCACCCTTTACAACCTTTGAGGAATACCTCACCTTTTTTACACCTTTGAAGGATACCCCACATTCTTTTTAACAAGGGATACCTCACCTTTTTTCACTAGAGGGATACCTTACCCTCTTTACAAAATAAACAAAGTGTTTGAATGATAGAAACTCTCTAAGAGTAGATAATACAAATTAAAGCTCTATGGGTGTCAATGATTCACACTTTGAAGCTCAAAACAGAGTATATGATGAAAATGAAAGAAAACTCGTATTTAATGCTCAAGGATGTTTTTTTAGAATGTTTTCCAACCCATAATCAATGCCCAATAGCTTTCATTTATAGCCCAAACGATTTTGAGACGTTAGAAGTGGTTGGGGACATTAAATGCCATTAAAAGAGTCCTTGAGAACGAGCTCTGTGAAAGACCATAACCTACCATAACCTGTTATGGCATAGCCATAATTGGTTATGGCTTGTGAGAAAGACTTCCAACGTTTCTGACTAACAAAATAACCTGTTATGAGATTTCATAATATGTTATGAGATGTTTCATAATCAATTATAAAGTATTTAATAATCTGCTATGAGACATTCATAATCAGTTATGGATATGCCATATTCAAATATGGCCTTTTAAAAACAGGTGGTTATGTTTTGAGATACCAAATAATCAATTATGAAGAGGCCATAATCGATTATGGCCATTTGGAAAACATAAGTCATGTTCTGACTTTTCACATAACAGGTTATGAAATCCTTATAATATGTTATGGGATTTTCATAATCTATTATGGAAAGACAAAAGACATGGGTTTTTCAAAGAGTTTCTTTATTAAGGATGTTCAAAAGACTTTCCAAGTTTTCTAAAAGCTTTTTACTTAATTTTAAACATGATGAAAACATGATTATGCAAAGCTAAGATGAAATGAGTTTTGAACCAAGAAATGAGCTTTTGTGTGAGTTCGTTTTACCTTTACATATAGTCTAAGTCCTAAAAGCTAATCATGAAAAGCCTTGGGATTTGATCTTTGCACTTCATTGCATTCTTGCTTGTTGATCATCAAAACCAATACCATTTCTATTCACATAATAAAAGGAAGAATTGCCTTGTACTCTTTTGGGTCTTCTTCATGCAATGTATTAATAGTGAGATGGTATCGAGGGCGAATGACTTCTTCAGATATAACTATCTCGGTTGGTGCTGGGAACGTTTCCCTCAGGTGAGGAATATGCTTCATCTTGCCCTTATCATTTTCTTTTCCCAAATTCATACTTCCCATTAACCTCTTCATAGGAAGCTACCTCTTATCTAGCTTATATTACTCCTAAAATGAGCAATTCTTGGATTCGAACCTTAAAGTCCCAACAGTTCTTGATATCATGTCTTATTCCCTTACAATGATAAACATAACTTGACTCTTTATCATGCTTCTCCTCTTTTTGTATCGTTGTAGCTGGTGTAGTGATACTATAATCTCTTTTCTTCAACCCCTCGAATATTTCAGTCATCGGCATACGCAAGCTCATGACCTTTCTTATTTGTAATCCTTCCATCTCCAAACAATTCACCTCATTCCTACCACGATGATTAGGAATTGAGTGGTTAACAATACTAGGTTCATCCTCCTCTTGAATGTCAAGCTTTTCATAAGCAATCAACTTCCTTACTGCAATCTTGAAAGATTCACAATCTTCAATTGAATGCCTTGGGATGTCCATTGTGGAAATAGGTTTGCCCCAATGGTTTAATATGTTAAGTTTTGATGATGACAAATACAAGATAAAAAGAATGGTGCTTATGCTTCATAAATGTGCTTAATAGATGACAAATGCATTACAAAATAATATTGATCATGTTACATAGATGTGCTTAAAGAGATATACATATGAAGATATTAAGTTATGAATTTGGACTAACTATGCTTGTGTTAAGTGAGTAATACTTTGTAAGTTAGTTCAAGTATCAAGAGTGAGCATTGCAACAAGAAAGTAAAAGATCACAATTATGCACACTCAAGAAGAATGAGAATAATAAGTTGTTCTAAGTATTTGTAAGATTTGAAGAGAATAATTTTTTTTAGAAGCTTGGATTACATCAAGAATTGATGATGGCAAAAGATCAAGTCCCAAGGTTCTTCAAGAATAACTTATAGGACTTAGATCTTATGTAAAGGTAAAAAAGAATCACACTAAGTTCAAATATGTTTTAACATCTTTAAAAGTGTTTCTTACATGTTTAAATGCCAACAAACTATTTTTGGAAAGTTAGTCTTGGTGGTAGTTCAAACCTTTGAAAAATAGCCAAGTTTATGTTTTACAAAATTGACCTTCAATTTTTATTTTGATCATAACTTTCAAAATACTTTGAGTTTTGTTATGAAACTTATTTCATATGAAAATAAACTCAAATATCTTTCCAATAAGTGGTCATTTACTTTAAACGGATAAGAAATGAAGAAGTTATGACCATTTGCTTTAAACTATAAAATATAGTTAAGTTTGAGTTTTGAAAAACTGACCTTTGATCAATCTTTTGATCATAGCTCTCAAAATACTTTGAGTTTTATTGTGAAATTATTTCATTTGAAAATAGACTCAAATATCTTTCCAATGACTGGTCATTTGCTTTAATCAGATAAGAAATGAAGTAGTTATGACCTTTTAAAGTTAGTTTTCAAAACCAGAAATGATGTAATCGATTACACACATCCTGTAATCGATTACAACTCTGGCAGAGGCCATGTAATCGATTACCAGAAGTGTGTAATCGATTGCCAAGTATCCAGAAACGTTTCTAATGAATATAAACAGCTAGTTTTAAAAAAAAATCATTTCTAAACACTATCAATGACTATTTTATCATTTGGGCTCTATATATAAGTGATATTTGAAGCATTTATATCCTAAGAAACAGAATAACACTATACTTGATTCTTGAATCATCAAAATCATATTTTGAGCTTTAAAATGTGAATCATTGATACTAATAAAGCTTCAAGTTGTATTATTCACTCTTGAGAGAGTTTCTTATCATCCATACTTTGTTCTTCAAGTTGTATATCTACTCTTATAAGAGTTTCTAATCTTTCTCTTCATCTTGAAATCATTGTAAGAGGGTGAAGTATCCATCTAGAGAAAATGATGAGGTATCCCTTATTTGTAAAGAGGGTGAGGTATCCCTCAAAGTTGTAAGGGTGAGGTATCCCTTGTTGGTAAAGAGAGTGAGGTATCCCTTAAGATTGTAAAGGGTGAGGTATCCCTTGAAGTTGAAGCTCAAGCACAAAGGGTGAGGTATCCCAAGGTGTGGTGAGTGCTCTATTATGTAAAGGTTACAAACACCCATTAAAGCTTGAAGATATAGTGAAAAATCTCGAGTGATTGCTTAAGGACTAGACGTAGGCCACAAGTGGATTAGTGGCTGAAACAGGATAAATATTGTGTTTGATCTTCTCAACTCTATCTCTTCACGCCTCTTTTACGCAGTGCTAGCTGCGAAGAGAAGAGAAGAAAACCTTTCACTGTCTCTCACTCACTTTTTGTAAGTGTAGCTAGGGTTGTGATGATACGTACTTAGCAGCCCCTTTAGCAGTACTATTTATAATAGTGGCTACCTTAAGTGAATGTGAGCAGTAGCAAGATACGTTGTGCAAATGAGTTAGGCCCACAATTGAATCTGAGTCAAACTTGGATCCTTATTGCTCCAATTTAGTCTGCTCTAAGTGTGCGACCCTGCAGGTTCTCATGACGTTGGTAGTAATATTAAAATCTTATTTTAATATTACAAACAGTGAGTGGTATCTAGCAACACATCGCTGCTACCCAAGTAATGAGAATTTCAATGATTTGACATAACCTATCTGTGACCAATGTTTCTATATAGTTTAGTCCTTTTGTCCAGATATCTAGATTGAACACAAGGCATGAAACGTGTCACCATTGTTTAGTTCAATCTTTAGTTTCCTGATTCTTGAGTAGACATAGTAATAACAAATGAGATCAATATCTCATATTGACTCATTTGAGCATGGTCATGCATTTCGTAGTCTCACTCAATCAGGGGGCCTGAAGATATCACTCATGTTATGTAGGAAGGACAAATCCCATCTAGGTCACTCATATCCCTCTACATGAATTGCGGTATGTCTAATAACTAAATTTATAATCATCTTGTTACAGATGATGTTTGATGGCATTAAAACACACAACTCCTCATGTAGGAATCGTAGTGATTTCAGGTGAAAGGACCACATGCACCATTATCACTATGAGAATCGCTTATGACATTCACGTAACGATCCACATAACGTTCTCATGGAAGGTCTGTCCAATACATCATTACTCTAATATGTAACTATGTGAAGACTTGATATCTCATATCCATGACCCGTGAGATGTGGTCATCAGTCTACGCACATACTAGTCTCAATGCATTATTGTTGTCCTAATTAACAATAATACTTGACTAGGGACATTTAAGAATAGTATTTTATCCAATAGGATCTCACGATCAAGTCATCCACTTGATGTCCTATGGTATCAAACTTATTATTATAAGGACTTTATTATGTTTATAAAAAAGAACACAATAAATGAAATGTCTCATATATTAAATATGCCTCCCACTATTTTATTCAAATCAATGACCCTCAGCATTGACTCAGAAAATCCCACCGAAAGATTTCCTTAGTGGGTCAAGATCTATATTTCATCCAGCTTTGAGTCAGCTTTGGTTGATCACCAAAAATTCAGTTATTTAGGTAGGAAACTTTTTCCAATTACATCATATACAACTCTTGGATAGTTAGGTGAATAACACTTATTCTAATTCATCTAATGGACTAAAGCCCAACTCTATGCCTCTAAGCCTTCAATCCTATTAAAATGGCCTAGTTAAGTCAAACCCAATGGTTGGCAATTGGATATTACTCTTACCCCATCACGTCTTACTAATATAGATAAAGGCATCCTACTTTGGTAGACCTACACTTGATTGATACTAGTCTTGACGAGTGTCACACATTGGAAGGCATCACATAATGACTTAATATTTACTGAGGGAATTTTTATTATTAGATCTCACCATTTATTAAACTTGTTTAACATACCATAAACATCATTCATACATCTCATACATATAAAGCATATAATAAACGTGACATGGTTATGGCCTCTAAGAGAGTAGCATTAACTAAACCAGCTTCACCAAGCGTTTCCCACCAACGTTCTTACTTGATGTCGTCTTCTTGCCTCCTAATCAAGATTACATTATATAGAAATCTCTTTTACATTCCAGGGGAGTTAGGTGAGAAGATAATGTATAATCAGAATGTAAAGAGAAAGGCACGACACGCAGGTCGTATTTAAAATAACCAAAATAGCATAAAAAGAGGACTAAGGCTATAATCATGTACCATGCATCACTAAATACACATAAACACAAAGCAATAACACATTATTTTGTGAGTTATAAAAACGGTTTTGAATATTGCGCTTTCGAATATCACACACCATGCAATGGGGTTTGGGGCAGCGTCCCGATGGGAGTGCTGTTGTGCCGCAGGGGTTCCTCACAACCGCTATCACCTATCCAGAAATAGGGTTTCCAGAACGCGTGAAGACATGAACACTTCATGTCATGAGGAAGCCTCATAGCCGCTGCAAACCAAGAACAAGGTTTCCAAAACCTTGCGTCGTGCTGCTATGTATATATCGCATATATACCAAAAAAACGCAGAAACAGAAAGCATTCAAAATGGTTTTCACAGAATTTATATATATATATATATATATATATATATATATTATATATATATATATATATATGTATTTATGTATACCAGAAAAATACGAAACAAAAAACATTCAAAATGGTTTTCACATAATCATACATATATATATATATATATATATATATATATATATATATATATATATATATATATATATATATATATATATACCAGAAAAAACATAGAAACAGAAAGCTTTCAAAACGATTTTCATAGAATCATATGAACATCTTCATGGTTTCAAAAACATCAACATGTTTTGTAAACAACAAATCAAATAGAACACAATTTCATAAAGCATTATTTCGATTTTATAAATAACATATAAAGATCATATCTTTTACAAAAAAAAAAGCAACGAATCATGTTATTTCATGTAACAAGAAGAGCAGAAAAATCGAATCATGGTTTTGCAAGTGGCTCTGATACTACTGTTGGGAATTGCGGATACATCACGTAGCGGAATAATAAAAATTCCCTCACAGGATCCATGCGAAAAAGCCATAATATGAGTTTTAAAATGTTTACCTCTTGAAGCGTAATAAACACAAGTGATGTGAATCACCAACACCGTAATAGCGACGATGTCTCTGTGGTATCCACACGAACAAACTTGTAAAAAAGAGTCACGCCTCTTTTACGCATTGCTAGCTGTGAAGAGAAGAGAAGAAGACCTTTCACTATCTCTCACTCACTTTCTGTAGGTGCGGCTAAAGTTGTGATGATACGTACTTAGAAGCCCCCTTAGCAATACTATTTATAATAGTTGCTGTCTTAAGTGAGTGTGAGCAGGAGCAAGGTAAGTTGTGCAACCCTAGACTTATCTGTTATGAGTTAGGCCCACAATTGAATTTGAGTCCAACTTGGATCCTTATTGCTCCAATTTAGTTTGCTCTAAGTGTGCAACCCTGCAGGTTCTCATGACGTTGGTAGTAATATTAAAATCTCATTTTAATATTATAAACAGTGAGTAGTATCTAGCAACACATCGCTGCTACCCAAGTAATGAGAATGTCAGTGATTTGACATAACCTATCAGTGACCAATGTTTCCGTGTAGTTTAGTCCCTTTGTTCAGATATCTAGATTGAACACAAGGCATGGAACATGTCACCCTTGTTTAGTTCAATCTTCAGTTTCCTGATTCTCGAGTAGACATAGTAATAAGAAATGAGATCAGTATCTCATATTGACTCATTTGAGCATGGCCATGTATTTTGTAGTCTCATTCAATTAGGGGGCTTTAAGATATCGCTCTTGTTATGTAGGAGGGACAAATCCCATCTAGGTCACTCACATCCCTCTACATGAATCGCGGTATATCTAATAACTAACTTTATAATCATCTTGTTACAGATGACATTTGATGGCATTAAAACACACAACTCCTCATATAGGAATCGTAGTGATTTCAGGTCAAAGGACCACATACACCATTATCACTATGAGAATCACTTATGATACTTATGTAACGATCCACGTAGCGTTCTCATGGCGGGTATGCCCAATACATCATTACTCTAATATGTATCCATGTGAAGACCTGATATCTCATATCCATGACTCGTGAAATGTGGTCATCAGCCTACGCACATACTAGTCTCAATGCATTATTATTGTCCTAATTAATAATAATACTTAACTAGGGACATTTAAGAATAATGTTTTATCCAATAGGATCTCACGATTAAGTCATCCACTTGATGTCCTATGGTATCAAACTTACTATTCTAAGGACTTTATTATGTTTATAAAAAAGAACACAATAAATGAAATGCCTCATATATTAAAAAATAGCATAATACAACGTATGTAAATACAGATAAAATGTATTGGCCTCTAGGGCAAACACCAATAGACAGTCGCAATGACTGAGGCTATTAGAGAGCAAGCAGTTGCAACTACTAGAATGTTTCAGAGGATGGGTACGACTCAGCGCAACCTACACCACCACCACATCTACCGGAGCAACCAAACCAAGAGGTAGTTAGGAGAAATCAGACTTTCCAAGATCTCTCGGAGTTTAGGAAATCTAATTCATCTTCTTTCAAGGGGGAGTACGACCCAGTCAGAGTTGAGGGTTAGCTCAAAGAGATGGAGAAGATTTTTATTGTTATAGCTTGCTCGGACGAGCCTTTTTTCTTCTTATGTGTTGGAAGGAGAAGCAGATGATTGGTGGATACCATCCAGAGATCTTTTGAGGCATCAAGGACTCTTGTTACATGGGAGATCTTTAAGAATTCTTTTCTGGGGAATCTCTTAGGTCAGAGCAGGGAGACATGTCTGTTGGTCAGTATGTGGCCAAATTCAATGAATTGTTGAAATTCTCATCTTGTATCAAGCTTAATCCAAATAGGTCTTGGAAGTGTGTTATGTTTGAGGAAGGATTGAGAGAAGACATTCATAAGACCATCCAACCATCTGAGATTTAGGACTTAGTAACTTTAGTGAATAAATGTCAGATTTTTGAATGGCATGATGAGAAACCTTCAGTGTAACCAAAATCACAAAGCTTTCTAAAAAAAAGTGAGGTGATGAGAAGTTTAAGAAGGGAGCTTCTAAACCTGGTTTTCCTCAGGAGAAGGGTAAACAGGTTCAGAAGGAGTTTGCAGGACCAAAGTGTTCCAAATGCGAGAAGCAGCACGGAGACCGGCCTTGCTCGATGTGTTTTTGTGTATAGGCAACCTGGGCATTTTGCTAAGGAGTGTCTGCAGAGGAAGGAAGCTGCACCTACCCAGAGACCACTAGCCAAAGGGAAAGTTTATACTCTAGGTGGTGAAGAGGTGACTCAGTCTTCCGACCTTATTCAAGGTAAATACATAATTCACGATCATCTTTTATTTGTGTTATTTGATTCGGGAGCATCTCATTCCTTTGTTTCTAATGATTGTGTGAATATATTAGATTTACTTGTGTCTGAACTTTCATATGTTTTATCCGTATCTACTCCTATTGGTAAACCAATTACAACATCCATAGTGTGTCTTAATTGTTGTGTAAAGGTAGAAGACATGATTTTCCTAGTAAACCTTATCTGTTTGCCTCTCGTAGATATTAATATTATTCTTGTAATGGATTGGTTGTCTGCCAACCATGTAGTGTTGAATTGTTCAGATAAATCCCTAGTTTTCTGGTTAGATATACTTACTAGAGTTATTCCATCTAAGTTAGTGCATCTTAATGCAAATCAGGTTAATCTATGCTTAGAGGAGGGAGCTCTAAGATATGTTCTCTTGTTTTCCCTAAGTGTTGAGGTTAAGAAAAACTTAGGTGATATATTTGTGGTGAGTGAATGTCCTGAAGTTTTCCCAAGTGATCTAGTGGAGTTGCTACCTGAGCGAGAAATAGAGTTTACTATAGACTTAGTGTCTGGGACGGGACCTATCTTTATAGCACCCTATAGGATGACACCACTAGAGTTAGCAGAACTCAAAAATTAAATCGAGGACTTCTTGGACAAACAATTCATTAGGCCGAGTGTTCCTCCGTGGGGAGCACCTGTGTTACTAGTGAAGAAAAAGGATGGTACCACGTGGCTTTGTGTGGATTATAGATAGTTGAACAAGGTAACCATTAAGAACAAGTATCCGTTGCCTAGGATAGATAACCTTATGGATCAACTAAGAGAAGCCTTGGTATTCTCAAAGATTGATCTTAGGTTTGGATATCACCAGATAAGGGTTAGGGAAGAAGAAATCCTTAAAATTGCTTTCAAGACTAGGTATGAACATTATAAGTATCTCGTGATGTCCTTTGGGTTGACAAATGCGCCAACAATGTTCATGGATTACATGAACAGGATCTTTAGACCTTACTTAGATCAGTTTGTTGTTGTGTTTATTGATGATATCCTAATCTATTCTAAGGCAGTGGAATAGCATGAACAACACCAGAGGATAGTGTTGGAGACCTTTTGGGAGAATAGGTTGTTTGCCAAGCTATCTAAGTGTGAGTTTTGGCTTTCACAAGTGCAGTTTTTATGACATATGATATCTCAGGGTGTGATTTATGTGGACTCAAATAAAGTTAATGCAGTGTTGCAGTGGGAGACCCATCATTGTAACCAAGATCAGAAGCTTCATAGGCCTAGCGTGGTACTATCGGAGATTCATAAAGGGATTTCCTCAATTAGCGCTACCCTTGACTAGATTGTCTAGTAAAGGTAGTACTTTTGAGTGGACTCAAAATTATGATGATAGTTTCCAAGAGTTAAAATTGAGGTTGACTACTGCATCAGTGTTGGTAATTCCGGATCCTTTAGAGAACTTTGAGGTGTATTGTGACGCTTTAAAGATGGATTTAGGGTGTGTTTTGATGCAACATAGGAGAGTGGTTTCCTATGTATCGAGGCAGTTGAGACCTCATAAGAAGAACTACCCTACTCATGATCTGGAGTTAGCAGTGTAGTGTTTGCCTTGAAAGTTTGGAGACATTACTTATATAGAGTCCAATTTGAGGTGTTCAGTGACCATAAGGGTTTGAAGTATCATCTGGGTAAAGTCAATGTGGTGGCTGATGCACTAAGTAGGAAATCCCTACACGTATCCTAGATGATGATCCAAGAGAGTGAACTTCTTGAGAGTTTTAGAGATATGAGTCTTTCAGTAACTGTGTTACCACATAGTCTCAGTGTGAGTCAAGTGGACATAGTGAGTAACTTAAGGACTCAGATCTTAGAAGCTCCAAGGGAAGATAAGACTCTTAGAGATATAAGTGAGCAGATCTTCTAGGGAATCCTAGAGAATTTGATATGGCGAATGATGGGATGATTAAGTTTAGAGGTAGACTTTGCATTCCCAATGAATCTCAATCAAGGAAAGGATCCTTAAAGAAGCTCATAGTAGTCAGTACACTATCCATCCTAGGGCCACTAAGATGTATCAAGATTTGAAGAATATGTTTTTGTGGTATAGAATTAATAGGGACATAGCTGAGTTTGTGTCTAGGTGTTTAACTTGTCAAAAGGTCAAGATAGAACACCAAAAATCCTCTAGACCTCTTCAACCTTTGGAAAACCCTGAGTGGAAATAGGATAACATTACACTACAACAATTTTGACTTATGGCAACGAAGTTTCTGGCAAGGCTTAAAAAGCATTGCCTAAACTTGTATAGACAACATTTTTTGCAAGTTGCTTTTAATTAAAGCTTTAGGCCACGTGTTTTAGGCAACGTTTAAGAAACGTTGTGATAATAATTATAGGCAATGCTTTTTGATCGTTCTCTAAATTTGAATATGTTCAAGCAACGCTTTAGACACAACACCTAAAAAGTGTTGCCTAAAACTTGTATTGGGAACGTTTTGTTGGAGGTGGCATTTGATTGGAGTTTTGGCAACAAGAATCAACAATGCTTTTAAAGTGGACTTTTGGCTATTTTCAACGAAGAATAAACAACAGTTCATAAAGGGCTATATTTTCAATTCCTGCTAAACTTTCTGATCTTTTAATTTTTGCACTAATTTTATGCACATAATTTTGACATTATTATTTTCTGAGATAAATCTAAACATTTATTTCCAGAAGTTTTTGAGCCCTAACTTCTTCAAACAAAGCTTATTTCCATGACCCCCACAAGTTTGATTCTACTGCAGGCGTTCTTCCTAGGAGTGATGAAGAAGACGAAGAATGAGCTCTAAGCCTGAAACAAAGATGATGATGAATGAGCTCTGTCCAATTTCTTGGTAATCAATCACTCTTTCTCGGAACACAATTCCCTGTCTATGTCTCTCTCTCTTTGATTTTGTGCATTTTGCCCCTCTCTATAACGAGCTGTGTCTGTCTCTCTCAGAACACATTTGACACACTCTCTCGAAAAAATTACCTAAACCCCAAACCCCTTGTGAATAGCGTCAATTGAGTTTTCAGCATTGTTCATCTTACCCCAAACCCCCTCAACAACTCAACCACATTTTAGCATCTAGTAACTTTCCTTTTCTCTCATTTCTGGTTCTATCTCGGCTCTATCTCTTGCCTTTGCTATTAGGTGTTTCTATCTCTATTTCTCTAGGAGGCATGCTATCAGAGCTTTTAATAAATTGGACAATATATGCCAATAAGGTGAATGAACGAATAAATATGTTAAATTCAATAGTGCTTCCTAATAAATAATTTGCTCTGCCTTTGTGCCATAGTTATTTTATTTCTTTTCCATTTTATTTTTTGTGTTGTTTTGCAGTTCGATGCGTTCTTGACTCTTATAGTCATCATTGTAATCAATTTAGCTGTTGGAATTCTTCCACATGTGGACAATTTTGCCCATATTGGAGGATTTATCTCTGGTTTTCTTATTGGATTTGTCTTTTTGATTTGTTCCCCCCAGTTTAAATGTGTTAGCCAAAGAAATTCTCGTTCTGGATCTGCTACACCTCCTATGAAATATAAGCACAAACCTTATCAGTATGTGTTGTTGCTCTTCTCTTTCATACTACTGACTGCTGGGTAAGTTTGCTTTCTTTTCTTTTCTTTATTTTTTGAATATTACATTTTATTTTGTTAGGGGATCTGATTGCATTGATATCTAAGAGAGGGTATTTACACGGGATTAGGACTTCGATACTTTTATACTAAAAGGCTTGTCATGCTTAAAGATGCTTAAAAGGCTTGTCATACTTTTATATTAGAAGTGAGAAAGCAAAGCACTTACCATAAAGGTTGTTTTCACAAGTGAGTGCTTGTTAAGGAAGACAGACAGAAAAAGGATCTGAAAAGTAATTCATTTCACATTGCTTAGAGTGTGATGTAGCAGTAAAGGAGTTGAATGTAAATGTGATGTTTTTTTTATCATTTTATATAATATAAGGGTGAATGAAATAGGACAACCATTCACTTATTTCTGTGGACATTAAATATTCTATTATAGATCACTAGAATGCGTATGATCTAGAATAGGAACATAGTAAATGGAAATATATACAAGTTCTATCATAAAGAAAGGATTTATATAAAATCACATAACATGCCTTTAATGGGATGAAATAAAAACTCACATAACAATTTGAATATATATTGCTTTATCAGAAACAACATATGTATATAGATATTAGTCTATATCGTCTTTGCATTTAAAAAACATTGTGATAGGACTGTAGTCATCAAATTCAAAATAGAAAAAAGGTGAAGAGTTTTATGTTTAAAGGATTTATTCCCCTATTTATTGAAAATGTGGTAAGGTTATTGGTTCAAGTCCCATTAGTTGTGAAACTGTACTGGTATTTAACTGGCAAAAGTCTCAAAATAGCTTTGCATGAGGCCACAAAATTTAGATAGTAATTGAAATTATTAATTGAATTTCAAATTTATTGTCTCACTATTTCAATAGTCATTTCTTTTCTGAAGGAGTAATTTTGGTTATTTTTATTTATCACTTTTGAAATATGGTGCTGCCTCTGGATAAATTATTATAGATATCTTAGGACTAGGTTGATCATGGATCACTAGTTAACTTTAGATAGTCATTGATACATGTATTTGATTTGCATATGTTAGCGCAATCAAGGATCAATATAGAACCTTTTTCCGAACTTTAATTACACATAGATGAATCCAAGCGGCTCTTGAATTTTTGTAAATAATTTTCTAGTAATTTTTTTTGTTCTTGTATACATTTTGTATGGTTGTTAAACCTTAGGTTCAAGTTAGTCTATTTTCTTGACAAAGCAACTATAGCCTGATATTTCTTGTAAAATTTGTAGTTGGTATGGATCATGTTAGAGTTCACCCTAAGTTTCTACACTCTAATGCCACAAATCATAAGTGGGCTCTTGGAGGTAATGGTATGCCTCACTTCACTTGTTTTGATTAATGCACTTTATCAATAATCAAGATATCAACATTAATCATTCTGCCTCTAACATCAGCATTTGGATCAACCTTCAAATCAAATCAATCTTAATAGTCAAATGTTATTTGCCCTTTACTGGTAAATAAATATTTTTTGTAGGAAATTTACCCTATAGAACATGATAACAATTCACTGGAAGCATTGATACAAAACACACTAGCATCAAGAAAGCATAAGTTTAACAATCAGATTGCCTTGATATTTTGGTTTAGTTTTGATCCTAAGCTAATTCTATTATTCCATAACATTACGTTACTAGACCTCTATTATTGACAGTAACAAGCATTACAAAGTTGTTAATAGTTTATTTAATTTCATTTCCAGAACTAGGGATGTTTTTATAATTTTTACACTTACTGGACTTGTGTTGTATTTGGGCTTGGACTTATATTATTTACTGAATTTACTTCTGCCTCATTATAGTGGTCTCGTTTTTAATTTTATATCATTACTTTTAATATATATATTATATATATATATATATATATATATTCATCTTCCTTGTTCCAACAAGAACAGGTTGGCTTCCATTGTTTGACTCACATAACTATGCTCTATCTACAAATACCCAATATAGGATTTTTATATATATATATATATATATATCGGGAGTGTATCAGGTGAGAGGAATATTTATTATGAGAGGGTGAGAGAAGTGAATCTTGACCATTGGATCTTATATGAATGGTCAAGATTAGAACATAAATGCATGTGACTTTTTTAAGTGGTCACATGACCTTTAAGTAACTTTTAATCTTGACCATCTATATATGGTTGTATGGTCAAGATTTACTCCTCTCACCCTCTCACAATAACCACTCCTCTCATTAGATATGTCCCTTATATATATATATATATATATATATATATATATATATATTCATCTTCCTTGTTCCAACAAGAACAAGTTGGCTTCTATTGTTTGATTCACATAACTATACTCTATAGCATTGTTACTACAAATACCCAAAACATGATTAATATTTCATTATGAAAAAAGAAAGAGTCATAACTAGAGACTTTCACAAAATCGGACACCAGTTCTAGTAAATAATTGTCCTAAATGGAGTATTTATGCCTTGAAGAGCACATTTTGATATATCTCACCCTTGTGTTTATTACAACATCAAATGGATATATTAAGACAGAGAGGGAGGGACTATTGTGTCCCAACTAATTTCATTCATAAAGCCTAACGTGTTTAGTTGGCCAGTTACGCTACTGACAGCTTCTTAATCCGAATCAGTATAACCAAACTAATTTAGATGGTTAGCGGCGGATGAGAATGACACCATCTTAAGTTTCTCTCCTTCCTTGTAGCCTACATTGTCTTAGATGACTGCATAGGTGTGTCTGTCACATGCTGCACAATTTGTTTCTTGCATCAAATGGAAAATGAAATATTTTAATCCTCTGAACTGAGATAAGTTATGAGAGAATTATGTGTATTTATATATACACTTCACAATGGAAAGCAATGCTAATTGAAGGTATTTTCATTTGTCAATTGTTTACTTAATAGAGCTACAGAAAGATGAGAAAAATGAAGCAGATTGATGGTTGTGATGATTGGATTTGGTAATAAAAAGGTAGGGATAAAGAAGTTCTACTTTTGCAAGAATGTCCAATAGGACTTTTAGAAATATGTGGCTTCTATCCCTAAACCCTAAACCTCATACCTACACAAAGGGGTTGTTAGTTCATATCTTGAAATTGGGACTTAAAGCATTCTTGATTAATTCAACTAAATGACCAAATAGGTGGATTAAATTAAGAATAGAATATTGTTTCATCCATGACCATTGGGATTCAATAGCAAATAAGATAATATTGGCAAAAGAATTACCTGTATCATAATTGAAAGAAGATCCGAATAATGAGACTCAAGTGAACCTTGCGTCCTAGTGCCTCTCTATCTTTGTTTATCTTTTCTTTATGTAATTGTTTTTTATTTTCTTCATTAGTTTTCTATTTTTAATTTGGATCTTGCATACACTTTCGACTGTCTAAATAACATAAGAGTTTTATAATTTTAGTAATTATCACTTATTCCTCATAGGATCAATAACTTGGACTCAAAAGTCCAATATTACTTGGCGATAGAGTGCACTTGCTCTTGGTGTATCTTTTGCACGCACCAAGTTTTTGGCGCCGTTGTCGGGGAATAATTTTGGTAATATTAGAAGCGTAAAATTCTAGTTAATTTAGACAAACTTTTATTTTAATTGTTTTTAGTATAGTGTTCTGTTTTTGTTTATCTTTATTTATTCTTATTCGCTTTTATTTATATTTGTCTCTATTTTCTTTGTTTTTGTTTATTTTTTTATTTTTATTTATTTTTATTTTTATTTTTATTTTTATTTATTTGTGTTTTTTGTATTTTTAATTTAATTATTTTATTTTTATTTTTATTTATTTTTGTTTATGTATATTTAATTAGTTTTTCACTACATTTGTCACTAGCTCAGTTTTCTTGTTTATGTTCACTCGCTCTCAGTTTTCTAATCTAACATTTGACCTAGAAATTGAGAAAATAGCTCGCATGTTATGAAAGCAAACTCATATTGCAACTCTGACAGAAGACATAAACAGGATGGAAGGACCAGTAATTAAAAGGAATCGTGACGAATAAGCTAACCCAGCAGAGTGGACCATGCTTGAGTACTCTATGCCCACTACTGAAGGGTATGGAGGAAGTATTATAAGACCAGTTATGATGACGAATAATTTTGAGATTAAACTAGCATTGATCTCCATGATTTAGAACTCTATACAGTTTGGTGGATTGCCTTTAGATGATCCAAATCAGCATTTGGCCAGATTCTTGTAGTTGTGTGACACTATCAAGTACAATGGAGTGACAGATGATGCAATCAGATTGCGACTCTTTCCTTTCTCTCTTAGAGACAGGGCGAGTCAATGGCTAACGTCATTACTTAGGGGCTCCATCACTATATGGGATTAGTTGTCATAACAATTTCTGGCTAAGTATTTTCCTCCTTCTAAATCTGCTATGTTGAGAAATGATATATCTTCTTTTATGTAGTTTGAAATGGATACTCTCTATGAAGCTTGGGATCATTTCCAAGAATTGTTGAGGAGATGTCCACACCATGGATTTCCCGTATGGTAGCAGGTTCAGATTTTTTACAATGGTTTATCGTCTGCAAACTGTTCCCCCATTGATGCTGCTATGGGAGGTACAATATGGAGGAAGACCCCTACTGAGAGTCAAGCATTGATTGAAGAAATGGCATTGAACAGTTATCAATGGCAAAATAAGCGCCAGATTCTTAAGAAACTAGTAGGTGTGCATGCTGTTGACGCTTCTACTACCATTCTGAACTAACTGGAAGCTTTGACAAAAAGGAGGAAATTTTGATGGTAACAAATAGTGTAGCCCCACTAATAATTTGCGACGCATGTGGAGGACAAGGTCATACAAGTTCAAACTATCAAGTTGGTAGTCCCTTTGCCTCAGAGCTTGAAGCAGCAAATTTTGTTGGAAATTCCAACCGGTAGCAGTACAATCCTTATGCCAATACGTACAATCCTGGTTGGAGGGACCACCCTAATTTCAAATGGGAAAATCAATAAGGCTATCAGCAGAATCAGTAGAGAATTCCACAACCACCTCCTAGTTTTCATGCACAAGTGGAGAAACAAAATTTTGAAAACCTTATAATGAGGTACATGCAGAATTCAGAAGCCAGAATGAATACCATGGAGACTCAAATCAGTCAGTTGACCGCTTTGATGTCAGAAAGGGCACCAAGATCTTTGCCTAGTGCTACTGAAACTAACCCAAAGGAACAGGTAAAGGCAATCACTCTGAGAAGTGGTAAGGAACTTAGAGATCTTTCCAAGAACAAAAAGGAGCACATGCAAGAACATGAAGAAACTCTTGATGAGCCAAACATTGCAAAAAAGAAAAAGACCAGTGAAGCACCTCCCGTAGTACTGGTAAGTGAGCCATAAAAGCCAACCATTCTATTTCCTTAGAGGCTCTAGAATACCAAGCAGGATAAACAATTTGCAAAACTCTTGGAGATGTTCAAGAAATTACATATTAACATTCCGTTTGTGGAAGCTATCTCCCAAATGCCAAAATATGCAAAGTTCTTGAAGGAGATACTTTCAAATAAACGCAAGCTTGAGGAATATAAGACAATCAGACTGAATGAGGAATGCTCTGCCATTCTCTTGAAGAAATTACCACCAAAGTTTAAAGATCCAGGGAGTTTTACTATTTCTTACTCTATTGGTAATTCTTATTTTAAGAAAGCATTATGTGATTTAGGTGTTGTAACACCCCCAAAAATTTATAATTTAATGATAAATAGTCGTTTTATAATATTTGTAATTTTTGTGAATTTTTCTGAAAATGCAGAATATTTTAATATTATTCTTCATTTTACGTGCACACTGAGCGGAGCTGGAGAAATGAGATATTTTCCTCGAGAACCTTGAATTGTGGAAACGTCAATGGGGGATCTTACTAAACCTGAGGGCAGACACGATTTACGAAATTTTACGTTTTTTGATATTTTTATTTGATAAATAAAATCACAGAATAATTTTATTATCCGTTGGACAATAAATACCAATTTTTGTTAACTGTAACTTCTGTCTACTGATAATAATTCTGATACAGTATTAGTCATATTTTAGAGAACACTTTAATGACATCATAATAGTGACATCATCACCATGACATCACTTTGACTTTTCAAAAGGGTGGAAGCTTAGCTTGTTGGAGAAGCTTGGAGGAAGCTTCCTAGCACCTTCCTTTTGGCTTGTTGGAGAAGCCAATTCATCTCTCCTCTCTTTTGTGTGGCTACGGTTGGAGGAAGGAAAAGATGACAATTTGTCATATTTTCTCTCAACCACACATCCTATTTTCATCTCACTCAAAAGTTTCTACCATTTTCTTTCACTTTACTATCACTTTCTCTCGCTACTTTCAATCTTCATCTTTCTCTCAACCATTTTCTCCTCCTTCTCTCTAACTCCACAGCTCCACACCTTAGGAGGACCACCTCCTCTAGCTTGCTAAAACTACCTTCATTTCTTACTTCCTCTCATCATCCTAAAGCACTTTCTCTTAATGGTCATTCACTAATTCTTCCTCTTCCATTTTCTACCATTGAAACCAAAGCTTGAAGCTTTAAAGGTAAAGCCTTTGACTTCTCTTTTTCTCTTCTCATTTTCGTGGTTCAAGGCCATGATTTTGACCATTGATCTTCTCTTTTTCAAGCTTGGATGTTGATCTTGAAAGTTTGGAAACCCTAGGGCTTTGGAGGAGGTGTTGGATGAAACCCTCAAAGAAAAGCACCATCTTGGAGGATTCAAGGTTTAGTTTTTACTTGTTCATCTCCATCTTCATCCCCATTTTCATCTATTTCTATCCAACAACTAAAAGGCTATACATAAATCTCTCACCCTTTCTCCTTGTGAAGCTCACGGCCTCACCCCTCTAGACTACTCATCCATCTTCTTTTATTCCAACCAACCCTTGATCTTGAATCTAGACACCATTCAAAGCAACTTTCATGTTGTGACCATCCAAAATCCACCATTTTTGCTTTTGTTCCATCAAGCTCCAAAGTTGGAGACTTTAAGGTAAAGTTCATAGCTTTTTCACCTTTCCTCCCTATTTTCATGATTCTTGATCTCTTAGGTGATCAAGGGTTCCTTTTCTAAGCTTTGATGATGATTTTGGTGAATTTTGATGTCCTTAGGGTTTTCTTGAAGGTGGGAAAACGAAAATCAAGAACAAAGGAACTTACTTTCTTGTGTTGTCTTCAATAAGTAAGAGGGAGATTTACTCACTTCAACCTTTATTGGTAGTGAGGGAACCTTTGTGTGTTGTTGATGGAGGAATCCTCAATGGATTGCTCTCTTTGTATGCTTATTTTTCATGTTATGTGTTTACTTGACTTATATGAAAGTGTTAGTTGTTTTCAATGCTTTGATGATATTGGATTGCTTGGATTAGATGAATGGAAATTTGAGGGTTTCCTAACCTTTGGGGGAGGTCACGATTTTGACCCTAATTTTAAGGGTTTGGATTTGATTTTGTATGAAATGAAACTTAGGTAATTAGGTATTAAAGGATTGATGCATAAAATGGAAAAATTGTGTTTTGATGCTCTAGGGAGGCTCATGACCTCTAAGGGGATTTTGAGTCCAAGTGGTGCTTGTCTGCATCCTTGGGAATTAAGCAATTTAGACATATGTAATTAATAATGTGATGGAAGAAATTGATTGAGTATTGGTTCTTGAGAAGGGCCACAGTTTCAAGGGTTTTCCTTGACCCAAAATTTGTAAAATTGATCAAGCCTTAGAAAATTAGGAATGTTGGATTCATAAAGTGAAATTGTGATTTGAGTTGAATATTATAAATGTATGATATTCTTGAGGATTGATTATATGCTATTGTGAGTCCATGTGTGGGACTAAGTACTTGTTGATGTTTAATTGATGAAATTGTGGCATGGTCCATGAGAAATATATTGTTAATGAATATGCATGAAATGCATTGTGTTATGAGGAACATATCATTGATGAACATACATAATGTACATTGAGTCATCATGCATTTGTGAATGTCCGTTGGACTTTGTTGGAAAGGTGATGTATGCCTAGGAGATTGAATTACACCTTAGTGCGGGTGTGAATAGACTAAGCATAGGTCATATGTGTTGACCTTGGGGGCGTCGGGGTGCAGGTGTTTCACAAGGACAGTTATGAGCTCCTCTGTGCCATGGGATAAACCGATGCAAACACACCGACGATCCGGACCAAGACGCTGTCCTATATCGCGATCTTGTTGAGAGTGCCATGTATAGGCCATGTTGTGCAAAAGATTATTTTTATGATGAACACTTTATTTTAAGGCTAACGAGATACTGACATGTACTCATTGATCATTCTCTTCGAATGTTTATGTCTAGCTCCATGGAGTAGGATTTTGGTACCATGTGCACGTGCATAGTGAGTCAGCATATCATCTGACATTTACACATTTACGCATTTTCATGATGATGAAACTGCTGTTCATTTATATGAGGATTAGACTATTGCTTTAAATGAGGTTATGATTATTTGAACTGTCTTGTTGTTTATTATCTGAGACTCTGTGATTGTTTCTTTTATTGTATGTCATTGTTCCTGTTTAATATTGTTGCCTTGCTATGTGGGCGTTCTGCGCCGTTCTGTTTTCTTACTACCGTATTGATATTGAATGATGGGTGTCTCACCACTTTCCTATATCTTTGTATTTCTGTTTTACATTTATACTGGATAAAAGATCGCGAGGAAGAAGAAGAAGGGCCACACTCTCACCTATTGGATTAGGTTGATCTATTATTTTCGATATGACGTCTGGACAAGATTTCTTCGGTTACATACGGGTGCAACTTCATGGGGGCATTGATGCCTGACGTGTTGACTAGGACACTGAGCGTCACACATGTATGGGGTTGCGGCTTTGTCTGCAAGTGGTACCTATCCCAGGTTTACTACTTTCCCCTTTAGTACTTTTGTACTCGTCATCTTTTATTTGAGTATTTAAGTACTATGTTTCGTGTTATCAGTACTTTGTGTTAAAGACGAATATATTATATAAGAAATATGCTTTTTCTTCTATTGGTTGTATTTTTATGGTTGGGTACTAAATATGCTTCATCTCGGGGCTCATACTTTCTATCTATGTATAATGGAAATGAAGGAAAAGATTCTTGTTGAGGCTGTGACATGCCTGGATTTAGTGACTGTGGTGTAATGACGATTGTGATGTAGTTATTAGATCTAGGGGTGTTATAGGTGCCAGTATAAATTTGATGCCTTTCTTTGTGTTTAAGAAATTGGGAATGTAGGAACCAAAGCCTACCAACATTTCTTTGTAGTTGGCTAATAGATCCATTACTTACCCTCATGGTGTATTGGAGGATGTCTTTGTAAAGGTGGATAAGTTCATTTTTCCTGGCGATTTTATTGTGCTAGACATGGAGGAGGATTCTGAGGTCCCAATCATACTTGGGCGACCATTCCTTGCTACTGGAAAAACTATGATTGGTGTCCATCAAGGGAAGTTGACCTTGCGATTAAATGATGAGGAAGTTGTTTTTAATGTCTTTAATTCTATTAAGCATCCTAGTTCCTATGATTCATGTAATTGCATTAATTCTATTGATATTGTGGATAGTGTTGTGAGTTCATGTTTGCAGGATTCAGTGACTGATGATGTTTTGGAAAAAAACCTTGACCATGGTCAACCCTGACCTTGAGGATAATGAAGAAGTCATAGAAATGACAACGCGGTTAGAAGTTAGCATGTCTGTGGACTATAAAAGAAATTAGGGGTATTATGAGGATTTGGATAGGAAAAACATTCCTACCCCAAAACCCTTAATTGAGGAGCCTCCCGAACTTGAGCTCAAGCCTCTACCCTCCAATTTAAAGTATACTTTTTTGGATCCTCCATCAATTTTACCTGTGATTATCTCTGCTTTGCTTTCAGAACCAATGGAGGAGGAACTCATGAGAGTGTTAAGGGAGAACAAGAAAGCATTTGGGTGGACCATTCATAAAATTATGGGCATCAACCCTACCATATGCACCCACAGCATCCACATGGAGGCGCAGAACAAGCCGCTTGTGCAACCACAAAGGCACCTTAACCTAAACATAAAAAAGGTTGTAAAGAAGGAGGTAATAAAGTTACTCGACGCAGGTATCATTTACCCTATATCTGATAGTCCTTGGGTAAGTCCAGTACAAGTAGTGCCTAAAAAAGGGGGTACGACAGTCATGGAAAATGAAAAGAAAGAAACTCATAACTGTTAGAAATGTGACTGGGTGGCGAATATGCATTAATTACAGGAAATTAAATGATGCCACTCGAAAAAATCACTTTCCCTTACCCTTCATTGATCAGATGTTGGAGAAACTTTCAGGTCATGTATTTTTCTGTTACTTGGATGGATATTATGGCTATATGCAAATACCTGTGACACTTGAGGATCAAGAGAAAACCACTTTCACATGCCCATATGGTACATTTGCTTATAGACGGATGCCTTTTGGATTATGTAATGCACCGGTTACTTTTCAGTGGTGTATGATGGCCATTTTTTCTGACTTGATAGAGGATTGTATTGAAATTTTCATAGATTATTTCTCTGTGTTTGGCCCTTCTTTTGATGATTGTTTGCATAATCTCAGTTTAGTTTTGGAGAGATGTAGGAACACTAACCTTGTCTTGAACTAGGAAAAGTGTCAATTTATGGTACAAGAGTGCATTGTTTTGGGGCTTGAGATTTCGCCCAAAGGTTTGGAAGTTGATCCGGCAAAGGTGAAAGTAATTATAAAATTGCCCCCACCTAAATCTGTTAGGGCCATTCAAAGCTTTTTGGGGCATGCAGGTTTTTATCAGAGGTTTATCAAGGATTTTTCAAAAATTGCTAAACCAATGACTAACCTCTTAATGAAGGATGCACCATTTGATTTTTCTAATTCTTGTTTAAATGCATTTCTTGTCTTAAAGGAAAAATTAACTAGTGCTCCCATCATTGTTGCCCCTGATTGGTCTTTACCTTTTGAACTAATGTGTGATGCAAGTGATATAGCAGTTGGGGCTGTTTTGGGCCAAAGGAAAGGTAAAGTTTTCCAAACCATTTATTATGCTAGCTGCGCTCTGAATAAGGCACAAAGAAATTATACTACCATTGAAAAAGAGTTGCTAGCATTAGTATTTACTTTTGATAAATTTCGCCTTTACCTTATTCTTTCTAAGGTTATTTATTATACAAACCATTCTGCTATTAAGTATTTGCTTGCCAAACAGGATGCTAAGCCGAGACTGATTCGGTGGGTTTTTTTGCTACAAGAATTTGATATTGAGATACGTGATAAAAAGGGAACAGAGAATCTTGTAGTTGATCACCTATCTCGACTAGATGAGGAGGTGTTAGAGCCCTCCACTGAGCGGGCCATTAATGAATCATTTCTTGATGAGCACCTCTTTGCAGTCTCCCCTTTACCATGGTATGCTGATTTTGTTAACTTCCTTGCAAGTAATACCTTTCCACCGGATCTTAGTCATCAACAACAGAAGAAATTCTTATCTGATGCTAAGCATTATTTATGGGAGGACCCATACTTGTTTAGGATTTGTGCTGATAATGTCATTGGGAGATGCATTCATGGTAGTGATAGTCATTCTATTCTTGAACATTGTCATGCTAGGAAAACTGGTGGCCACTTTGGTCCGAGTAGAACTGCATACAAGGTGTTGCAATGTAGGTTTTATTGGCCAACCTTATTTAAAGATGCATTTGAATTTATTCGATCTTGTGACAAATATCAGCACAATGGAAACATCTCTAAGAGACAGGATTACCATTGAATGGCATCTTGGTTTGTGAACTTTTTGATGTCTAGGGCATTGATTTCATGGGTCCTTTCCCAAAGTCTTTTTTCTAATCAATACATTCTTGTTGTTGTGGATTATGTTTCTAAATAGGTTGAAGTTGTGGCATTGCCTACTAATGATGCTCGGATGGTGGTAAAGATTTTGAAACAAAACATTTTTACTAGATTTGGTACACCCCGAGCAATCATAAGTGATGGTGGCACACATTTTTGTAATAAGCAATTTGATAATCTTTTGAGCAAATATGGTGTCACTCATAAAGTCGCCACTCCTTATCATCCACAAACAAGTGGCCAAGTGGAGGTTTCCAACTATGAATTGAAAAAGATTTTGGAAAGAACTGTTAATGCATCTCGAAAAGATTAGTCTTTGAAGTTAGATGATGCATTATAGGCCTCCAGAACTGCTTTCAAAACACCCATTGGCATGTCCCCTTATAAACTTGTGTTTAGTAAAGCCTATCACTTACCTGTGGAACTAGAACATAGAGCATAGTGGGCACTTAAATTTTTTAATTTTGATATGAATGCTATAGGTGCACAACGACGTGACCAGCTTAAAGAGCTGGATGAATTTATCTTGAGGCATTTGAGAATGCCAAGCTTTATAAGGAGAAGACTAAAAAATGGCATGACATGCGTATCCAACAACGTAAGTTTAAGATTGGGGAACAAATTCTTGTTTATAACTCACGACTTCGTCTCTTTCTAGGTAAACTGCGGTCAAAATGGTATAGACCATATGAGGTCGTTGGAGTGTTACCATATGATGTGCTTCAAGTAAGGAAAGAAGGCCAACAACCTTTCAAAATAAATGGACAAAGAGCAAAGCATTATGAAAAAGGAGTGGAGACTGAGAACCACTCTGTCTGCCTCACTTAGGCTTAGCCTCGGTCCACCATCAGGCTTGTGACGTTAAACATGTAACACCCACTGTAGGGTATCACATTTATGTTACTTAATTACCAAATTACCCCTTTTCAAATAAAATAAGATTTGTAATGTAAACATGAGTTATAAAATTTATGGAATATCAATAAAATAAACTTAGCAGAATATAAAATCCTAAACAACATCACAAATAATTTACATCATATATATAAGTTTCAGTACTATCATACTTAAATATTCACAGACATAGTTCTCAAAAGTATTTGAACATTATTTAAAACTAACATACTTGCCCAAGTATACTAGACAACAGAACCCTCAGACGGGTCCTCCTCAGATTCCTCAGCAGGCAGAAATCCAACTTGACGTGAAGTCCTATGGCCTGGTGTCCGCGCAGAAGACACTATACTGATCTCTATTGGGATGTGATACCTACCACCCCAATATTGCCGAATCGATAGCAGAAATTCGACATGTACATAAATAGTGATAGAAAAGAACGGATCTCCATGAAATATCCTGCTCACGTTCACCATCAAATGTCCCTAATATATTAGTCCCTCCTCATTGGGACTAATCCTCCAAGCGCCAGCTCCACCATGGAACTATAGTTTGACGTATCCAAAGAAACTCGACTTGGATGCCATCTTGTCAAAACTCAGCTTCTTCAGTAGGAATCTGTTCCTCTTCACCCGCTTGCTCGGTACCTCGCTCAGTGTCTTTTACCCAAAAATAAATACAATACAAAATAAGGTACAAAAATGTGAGATCATCTACACCATTACCAATATGGCAGCACAGAGATAACATAGACAACACATAACACATATATATCATACCATGATACAGATATAATGAACAGTAAACATAATCATTTCATTCTATCATTCATCGACACTTAACATATAAAATGTCATTTAATATTCAAACTTGTTCAAGTTATGCATATGCTCACTGACTCATTTTCTTACTCCATGGAGCTAAACTCAGGTCGGAGAGATTGATTCGAAAGATCTGTCTGTACCAACATGCCTCAGACCACGTGCCACCATTCTCATTAGTGTTTGCACATCTAGCATATACACGACAGTCTTTACTAGATCTTGATTAAGAATAGTGTCTCGATCTGGATCATCAGAGTGTTGCAAGCGTCTAACCCACAGTACAGAAGAGCTACCAACTGCCCATTGTGAGCAACCCGCGCCTCGATGCCCCCAAGGTCAACAATGACTTACACTATGCATATCGCACCCACTCAAGAGGTGTATTCTCTCCTAGGCAATTTGCCTTGTCCAGTCCATCGGACCTTTCCAATGCATGTTTAATGCACATAAGCCAATCACAGGCAAAACTCATTATTTCTCATACAGAGTCCATTCATTTATCCAACAGTAATCATATTGTATATTCAATCGCGTAATAATATTATCGCGTTTTCTCAATCGCACAACACTTTTGTCGTATTTTTCCAATCGCGTAGTGATTTTCCATCGTTTTCTCAATCGCGTAAAAATATTCCATCATTTTCCAATCGCGTAGTGATTTTTCGACGTTTTTGAAATCGCATAACTTAAAAATTATTACGAAAAGCATTTTTCACCATTTTTCCACTACGTAAAATATTTCTCAACCTTCTAAATTTCATTTTGATCTTTTAGAAATTTCATACCCTTTCTTGCTTTACATTTCCATATTTTCTTACTTAAAATTTTCTAACGCGCTAAAAAATCCAAAGAGTGAGCTATACGTTAGTAAATTTCAAGTTGCCAACGTATTCACCATAATTCTAAATAAATTCTAAAAATTAGGTCTCTTTAAAATAAATTGAGGTTCAAACACTTTCAACCTCTCTTTTTCTTTCATGAACGAAATTTCTATTTCTCAAGTGACAAACACTTTGTTTCCATTTCTAAAATCCTTTTCTTATATTCTTTAAATCAATTTCCTTCCATTTTCTAAATCATAATTTTACATGAAGTAAAACCATTTTCAAACCATCAAAACCGAACTACATGGTCATTGGAACCATCATATCTTTTCTTTTTCTTTTTCCTTCTAATCATTCAATTTTATCATTCATGAAAATCTTAATTTGGAAACACATATCTTGTGGTGTTGAGGCCGTGAGCCTCTTGGTCATTGGAACTAAAAATTATTTTCCTTGTTTACTTCCATCATAGCATATACAAATTATTCACATCATGCATATCATAAGCATACCATGATTAAGGCAATAAATCATACAAAGCATACAAAGCATAAGCAAAGAAATTAAAGCACATCAATACTCCAAATAATTACACAACCCTGGATAATGAACCCTCACATGGATTTACCATCCCTAACAAACCAATACATCTCACACCACCATACTTGGTTGGTGAGATAAATCTCCCTCTTACCTTAAAAAGGAGACAAATCCTTCAAGTTTTCCTTCCTAAGCTTTTCGTGAAACTCCTTAGAAAAACCCTAAAAATCTTAAACAAATTTTAAAATCAACAACAAGCTTAGAAATAGGTAAATCATGGATCAATCATGGCTTAAAAAATCAAAACTAAAAGATTGGGTCAAGAAACAAGAAGTTTACCTTTTTTGGTAGAAACTTTAAGCTTGGATTTCAAGCTCAAGATGGATAATTTTGTGAAAACTCACAACTAGAGATGTTCTTAGAATACGGTTTAGGTTTAGGAAATGTGTTTAGGTAAAATTTTAGAAGCTTGGAGGTCTTGGTTTAGAACGGTGGCCGAATGGCCTCTTAGAGAAGAAAATGGAGTTCTCTTGGTTGCTTGGAGAAGAACATGAAGAGTAGAGAGAGTTTATGTCTTAGATGAATTAAACTAACCTCTTTGGTCTCTAAATGGGTGTATGGCCATGTAGGAGGGATCCAAAGGAGGTGGCCACTTTCTTTGACTCCTAAGACTTCATCCTAGCCTTAGCTTACATCAAAGGCTCACATGCAAGGCTTCCCCCCTAAGCTTGCTTCTAATTAGCTAAACCAAGCCTTAGTCACTTGTTCTTGAAGGTTCTAACCTAATGGTGATCATAGAATGCTAACTAAGTTACTAATCTCATTTAGTTTCTATGTACACTTAAGCTAACTTAGGATAATTAGTTACATTGCTAACTAGATAGTTTTCTACGCTTGAATCAAATATTCTAGACAATCCTAGACTCCTGCAAAACCGGGTGGTTCCTAGAGAACTAGCTATGTTTGGTTCATTTAGTTACTTTCTATTCTTCTTAGAATAACCAAGTTAGATTTAGGCTAACTTAGTTAGTTTTCTAGTCACATTACTAGCTAATTAGTTATCTTGATATTATTAATCCATTCTTGAATATTGTAGAAGTTCCTTATAACTAGAAACCCTAAGGAATACAAACTAAGTTTCCATCCTATTTGGTTACTACATAGAATATAAACTAACCTAATTAAGTCATCTAGTTACCAAGTAACTAGTCCAACCACTAAATTTGACTACATTTCATTGGTTTAGAAAGTCCTAGCCACTAATGTTGACTAGTTTCTATTGGTTTAGAGATTTTCAAGTCAGAAATGTTGACTTGATTCTTATTGGTCTGTTTTCAGTAAGTCTCATGACTTTACCGGTTCTTATTGTCCACTGGACAGAGGCTACTGCTCATAAGTCAGTAGGTATCGTCCATTGGATAATAAAATAATAATAAAAATATAAAATATTTTTATTACACTGATAAATTCTAAAAATTAAAAGATTATGACACGTATCTCTCGGAATTGGGTTTAGTAAGATCTTCCAGCTCCGAATAAATGCGTAAAGATTTTTCTCGGTCAGAAAATTATTATTTTACTGACATGTAACAAATCTCTCAAAACAACCAATTACAATCACGGAATAGTCAAAATAATTTTATAACACTCAGAAATCACAAAATAGTACAATTTTATTGTTACTATGATAATGGCAAATTTTCGGGGTGTTACAAAACAAGCGCTTCATAGGAGGCAACCTGTGTTTCTTCCTTATTGTTTCTTCTTTTAGTTATTTTAGTTATTTTAGTTATTTTTGTTTTAAAGTTGTAATTTGAAGAAGGTTTCCACAAACCGAGAAGATAAAAATTTATTTCATTTCGAATGGCTAAGTAAAGAGTCATTAGATAATATCGTATTGACTTTTGAGACGCATTCTTATGGACTTGTGCATCATGAACTTCTTATTTGTGAAACATCTTTAGAGACGAATATAAGTGTTACAGTCTTGGGAATCTGACTCTAAAAGACCCTAAGTAGTGTTTCTACTCATGTGTTTTGTGATTTTGTAGGTCTTTTGTGGCGCTGACTTTTTCACTTCTCCTCTGCCTGACACTGTCTCACTTTTCATCAGGTTGTATTGTTCTTTTCTTTACCCTATTTATGTTTTTCTTTTCCATATTGTGGACAATGTTTATCTTAAGTGTAGGGGGGTACTGTATTTTGTGAAAAAAAATTGCACAACTAATGAACACTACACTTGAGTAATGCTGATAATTAAGTTAGAATTATGTGTCAATTGCTTGATTTATTCTGATGTTGATAGAGATTTGTTGAAAAGGGGAATCCAATGATCATGATATGATTTTGTGTAAAGCAATCTAGTTCAATTAAGAAAAATAAAATTTAGCATCTTTGTTGGGAATTAGTCATGTCTGCTTGTTTCTGTTTTCTTTACCAACCAAGACAGAAAGTGAGTTTTGAGCTTTAATGATTAAATTTTTCTTTTGGAATGAGTTTTCTCGTGATTGATGTGAGCTAGAATTTGCTTTGATATCTTGTTGAGACTTTAATAATTTGCATATATACTTAAATATGATTAAGGCAATTAGTTGCCCTTTAGTTGCTTTCCTGACTTTCAGAGTTGAATTGATAAAATACCCTTTAGTTGCCCTATTTGAGCCTGAAAACTGATTTCCTTGAAAACCAAATTGAATAATTAGGTTGAATTCTTTGGAGCATCTAATGTATTGAATGAAAAGCCTTGGAAAGTTGTTTTATCTTCAAGGGTATATATATGGTAAAAAAAAAAAGAAAAAAAAAGGGAAAGAATTATTGGTTAGAATATTGGGTTGAATTTGAGAATTGGTTAAATCTTTGTGCATCATACTCTATTCATCTTTTCAGCTTGATTCTGCTTGTATTGATCTATCCATTGGCATTCTTTACCCTTATTTATCTTTTTCCCACCTTACATAATTACCCTTGACCCTGTTACAACCAGATGAAGTCCTTTTGATTCTTACTATGTATGTGAATTTGGAAGTGGAGATGAGATTGATAGACAAGCTTATAGTTTTGCATTTTTCTTGAGAAATTTGAGTGATCTCTTTGTCCTTAAACACTTGAGTGATGGAAAGATGAGTGATCTCATATGTTTGGTGAAGAGAAAACTTGCAAGCTGGACTAAAGGATCTTATTGTTTTAAGTGCTAAATGATCTTAAATTGATTGGATTTGATTGCTAAACTTGGGACTTTTTAATTGTGAAATTTTCCTTGATTCATGTGTCTAGATGCTAAGTTTAATCTTGCTTTTGATTCCTATTCTTTGCTTAAGGACAAGCAAAAGCTCAAGTGTGGGGGAATTGATAAGCCTATATTTTATAACATTTAGTTGAACAAATGATGGTGATTTACTTGTAATTATGGGAGAATTTTAGATGGATCCTTACCATTATCTTCGCTTTTGCAGATATAGAAAGATTTAATGCATTTGGAGAAAAAGTGAGAGAAGATATCATGTTTTCAATGCAAAAGAGGTCTATTTTGGCTGTGGTATTTGCATGACGATGAATATTGGAGTAGATTTCATGGAAGAGCTGCCAGAAAAACATTTCTGGACTCCCAGCGCTCAAGCGTCCAAGAGCTAGCACTCAGGCAGAATGTGTAGTTTCTCATATATCCCATTGCTCAAGCGCTGGGAGTTCAGCACTTAAGCGCTTAACTGGTAGATCCCAATGCTCAAGCACTGAGATCAATGATAGCACTTGCCTTCTGGTAGTCTAGCACTCAAGCGCTGGACGCACAAAAATCCATTATTAATAGAAACTTAAGTTGGAAGGCAAAGGGAGACGGCAGATAGGAAGCTTTAAGCTTCCTTCTTAAGTTTTTCATATTTTTCACTTTTCTTTGTATTTTTTTTTTTTTACATACTTTGTCCATTGTTTTTGTAAGGAGTGGTTTGGAGAGGTAGATCTAAAGGTAGGAAAGCTTCAGATGGAGGATTTCTTGAAGGTTTGAAGATCTGGATCTTTGCAAAAGGGTTTTGATCTCTCTTTCTTTAGTTTTTCTCCTTTCTTTGGTTTACTTTCCATGGATCTGTATCTTATTATGAGTTTGTTTGTATTGAATATGAGTGGCTAAACACATAGCTAGGGCTATGGGGGATCTTGTGTTCTTAATTATTTGGATCTGATTTCTAAATTGATTATGGTAATTTCTTTGTGGGTTTATCATATTGTTTATATTCTTGTCATAACCTGATCACTTGTGACATTTGTTAATTCATTGTTTGACTAGAGACCATCTACATTCAATGAGTGGATTTGTATGGTAAGCCTGGGATTATATTGGTGAATGATCAAACATCAATTTCTTTGACCAATGGAATTGACGGGTTGTTAGTTCATATCTTGAAATTGAGACTTAATGCATTCTTAATTAATTCAATTAAATGACCATATAGGTGGATTACATTAAGAATAGAATATTGTTTCATCCATGACCATTGGGATTCAATAGCAAATAAGATAATATTGGCAAAAGAATTACCTGTATCATAGTTGAAAGAAGATCTGAATAATGAGACTTAAGTGAACCTTGCGCCCTAGTGCCTTTCTATCTTTGTTTATCTTTTCTTTATTTAATTGTTCCTTACTTTCTTCATTAGTTTTCTATTTTTAATTTGGATCTTGCATACACTTTCGACTGTCTAAATAACATAAGAGTTTTACAATTTTAGTAATTATCACTTATTCCTCGTGGGATCGATAACTTGGACTCAAAAGTCCTATATTACTTGGCAATAGAGTGCACTTGCTCTTACCAGGGAACAAAATTTTAAAAAGGAAGGGAGAAATGTAACATCCTCTAAAACATGTTAGACTTGTAAATGGTTACATGAGTCACTTAATACTTGCTTAACATGCTTGTTCAATTTTGTGACAATATGAGTTATTTTAGGCACTTTGTTACAAAATATGAGGTGAAAAGTAGCTTAAAATGACTTAGATATTAGCATTAATCACTTAGATAATGGAAATGGATGTAGATAATTTGTTTCTAAGTCACAATGTGTAGACTATAATATAGTTTAAATTTGAGAATAATCAGAGCTAGTTTGGTATTTTTAAGCATACTGGCGGTGTGTTTTAATACCAATTGACTAGTCACTGATATTAAAATTTATGATATTGATGAAACAACTTTTTTAATTAATCTTATAATTTATTTTAAAGTTGTAGGAAGTTAGAAAACTTGATTTAGTGCAAATTAGGTGTTCTTAGCAGATATAATGTTACTTGTAAAATATCTAAGTTTCCTACGTCTTCAACAACTTAAACCAGCCCTCTTTGTTGACTTTTTTTTTTGGATATTTTTCTTTTTGATTTCACTCATTCTCTCTTTCTCTCCACGGTTCAGCAAAAGGCACAAGAGGAAAGGAAGAGAAAGGGGAGAAACAAAGAGAAAAAGAAGAAAGGGACAGGAAGGGGAAAGGAAAGGTAGAATAAGAGCTTCCATAACCAAAGCTTGGTCATCTTCATCTCAGCTACAATGGGTAGGGCTTCTTGTTTATTATCTCCAAACCCCATCTTTCTTCTCTTCATGGTTATTGATGTATGATGAGTTATAGAAAAATAGGTTTTTGGTGTCTTTATATGGTTTGGGATGTTAAAATTGGTTAAGGACTTGTTTGATGTCTCAAACTGAGTTACAAGATGTTTGTTGGTTGTTTGAAACTTGGTTGTATCCTTGGAACCTCATATCCATGAGTTGATAAAATGGATGTTGTGAACAGTTGGTTGAACTATTTACTTTGAGGTGATGTGTGGATAGGTTGTATGATAGTTTCTCTCAACTTAGGGACCTTTAATGGAGTTGCAGAACTCTTAGAACCCGATTCTAGGTTTTAAGATCTGGTTTGGAAACCAATGGAATAGTAACTGAAGTTTTAGATGTTTGGCGCATAAGCGCCCAGTTTTTGGCTGATTTAGCACCCAAGGCCAAAGAGCTTGTAGATTGGCTCTGGAAGCCACCGATTAAGCACCCATAAAGTGAGTGATTAATCACACTACTCCAAAGGTCATGGGTATTGACCGATTAAGCAGTCAGATTTTGAGGGATTAAGCGCTCAATGTTAGATGAACAGGGCAGAGCTTTTTGTCATTCAGCGCTTAACTACTGAGAAATGGGCTCCTAATCACCCAAACACAAACACTTCTAGAGTGTTTATCTTGAGAAATTGGAGTTCCCTATTAGTTAGAATCATTCTTTTATGCCTTTTAAAGAGTGTTGAGGCACTCTAAGGAATAATTCCTTGAGGGAATAATCATCTTACGTATTTGAGATATGTGAGAAACCTTGAGCAACCATGTGAGATGGAATGCCATAGTGTTGTACATATGACCTTGTTCAACATGAGGTTGACTTTACCATCACTTGTGAATTGATGATGAGAGGTTCTAGGTATAAGAGTACTAGTGACATGGTTATGGCTACTTTGTTTGATAAGTTAGCCTAGAATTCTATGATTTCTAGTATTGGTTATCACTACGTTAATGAGTAACTTGTGATATCTTAGCATGTTTTACTCTTACTATTTCCCTATGTATTGTAACTTTAGATGATGTGCACAATCGTGTGACTTGAGAATAAGGTGTTGGATCTAAATTCTTATAGTATTGGTGTTATTATGGTCAAGGTTACCAATATGGGGGTGGTAGCAGTACTCTTACTATCATGAGAGGAAGGAATCCATTTATTACTAAGTAGTGTAACGGCTATCATGCCTATCCTACTTAGTATATACAATGGAACTTGGTTCCGGGAATCTAGTAAGTATCATATGTTTTTCAAAAACTAAAATCTGCATTAGCATTGCATAATCATATTATATTGTATTGTGTGAGCATATTCATGCCTCGTATCATAAAGCATCACATTTGTAGATAATTGTATTAGGTTGTTACGTAAGGCAAAATTAGGAGTGAGTTTAAGAGGGTTAGAGGAGAAGTCTGAGAACCATCTTCTCATTAAGCAATTTTCACCCCCCTCTCTCTAGATCTCTCTTCTCTCCCTTCTCTCTAGATTTTCTTTTCTTTTTCTGAGTTCTTCCCTCCCATTCATGGAGGGGTAGACCCTTTAATGAATCCAATGGATTGATATTCTTGATGCTTAATCTTGAGATTCTATTTTAATTGTTTTACATTCAGTTATTAATCAAGTTTCTCTCCTTCATCTTTGTTTAATTTTGATTAAGTTGCTTAATTTGATTGGGTTATTCATATGATAATTGCATAATTACCATGTGTGATGGATGAATTGTGGAGACTAAAAAAGGCATTGAAGGTATTTGATGAAATGTTTAGCTTAGGTGGATCTTGGTTTTTAAGTTAATTCGGGTTTTGTATGAATGCTTAATTTGTCTAACTTTAATTAATTGAATTATGGATGCGTTTCTAGTAGAAGATCCATGGATCATTTTGAGGAGTCTTGATATGATCTAAGACCAAGGATTTGATTGATAATTGAATGGACCTATAGTGATCAAGGATGGATTAAAATTAAGATTGGATAATTCTCTTGGATTGGTTATTTCTTAATTATGTTTTCTCTTTTAATTGCTTCTTGTTTTTGTTGTTTAATCTCGCAAACCCTTTCCCCCCTGTTTATTAACCTCTTAATTTGATTTCATAATTAGAGTGATCTACAGGCTTGACTCGGTGTTACCTTATTCTGCAAGTTGTTCTAGTAATTCAATTCTAAATTGATTTAAATTTGGTAGCCTCGGCAGTGACAGTCGAGAATGTTGGAGCTATTATCATGGAGGGGATTGGTGGCATACTTACATATGTTTCGATCTCATTTGCACCCTTTGTAACACCCACGGAAAAATATGTTAGACTTATAAATGGATACAAAGGTAACCTAGTACTTGCTTAACATATCTGTTTAATTTTATGGCCTTCTGAACATGTTTAGCCACTTTACTGCAGCACTATGTGTGAAAAATAGTTGTTATTGGCCCCAAAATTAGCTTAAACTACTTAGTTAGTAGGAATAAATATTGAGAATTTGTTTCTAGGTTACAAATGTGTGAAAGATAGTGTAACTAAAATTTGAGGTTAATCGGAGTTGATTTGATATTTTTAAGCATACTGAGTATGTGTTTTAATGCCAGATTGACTAGCAACAAATATGAAAAAATGTGAAAATGGTGAAACAAGATTTTTGATGAATCTTATGATTTATTTTTGTAACACCCACCGTAGGGTGCCACATTTAAACTTCATTATTATCGAATTACCCCCAAGTTCATAACAGATGATGTTATAAATAAAAATACGAGTGGTAAAATTTTTTTTTCCTCTTTGATATCGATAAAATAAACTTAGGGGAAATTAAAAATATTATACATCATCACACACAATTTACATCATTATACATTACAGAAGTACTGTCAGCATTATTTATATATAGACCAGGTTCTCAAAAGTATTTAAACAGTATTTAAACAATAGACTTGCCCAAGTACAAACTAAATAGCAGAACCCCTAGACGGGTCCTCCTTAGATTCCTCAGCAGGTAGGAATCCATTTTGATGTGACGTCCTACGGACAGGTGTCCACGCAGACGACATGATACTAATCTCACTAGGCGTATGGTAGTAGGCACCCCAGTACTGCCTAATGAATATTGGACACTCTAATTGTACATAAATATTGACAATAAAATAGTGGTTCCCTTGATAAAGCCTATTCTAGGTAATGTTCAAGTCCCTTACATAAAATATACACTGCCGATCTAAATGAACATGTCACGCCTCCGGACCTCCGCGAAACTGCAACGTTTTGTGACCTAGTAAGCTGGGCATTTCCATCTTCTCAAAACTCTGCTTCCTTTGGAGTCTGCTCTTCTTCACCCTCTTGATCAATCCTTTGCTCAGTGTTTTTACAAATATAATTACAATACAAAATGGACATACAAAAAGGTAAGATCACCTATGTCAATACCAATATGGTAGCATAAAGATAATATAAACAGCACACCATACAGATATATTATACCATAATTATAATTATGCCATCATCATAATGTAAAGATAATAATTATCATCATGCCATTAATATTATTCAAAACACAAGATAATTACAATAATGTCCTCAACATTATTTATCATCATCATCATCGAATATTCCTCAATTAGAAAAATCTATTCAATATTTACGATAATGCCCTCAACATTATCCACGTATTCAACAGTCCAATTATCATAACCAATATTCAATAATTATGCATGTGCACAAAAACTCAATTTCCTACTCCATGGAGGTTTTCAAAATTTTGAGATGAATGCTCTGGTTAATTGTCCAGCCTTAGCCCACAGACAATCTCCAGTCTTCGAAAAGAATCGTGTTCTTGTCGGGTATCGTCAATGCGTTGCAACGGACTACGTCGCCAAGTGGCATAGAGTACTTGCCACTGCCCATTGGATCGACCGCCGCACCTTGACGCCCCCAAGATCCATCATAGACCTCACTTTTCAATTCTCATTCTCTCTTAAACCACAAGCGCCATAATTCAATGCACGAATATCTCAATGCAAGTTCAACCACAAAGGCCATAATAGCTATCAGCTATATATCGTTTAATATCAACTACTCAATTTCATCATATGCCTCATACAGTGTCCATACACTGGTTCAACAGTAATCTTACTATATATTCAATCGCGAAATCATATTATCGCGTTTTCATAGTCGCAAAACACTTTTGTCGCATTTTAAAAAACAAGCAACATTTCTGTTACGTTTTCAAAATTTCACAACATTTCTATTGCGTTTTCAAATCGCGTAGAGATTTTCCATCGTTTTCTCAATCATGTAAAAATATTCCACTGTTTCTCAATTACGTAGTGATTTTTCAATAATATTTTAATTACGTAAAAATATTTAAACGCTTTCCAAATCGTGTATAAATATTTAAACATTTTTTTAAATTGCGTAGCTTAAAAATCACGTTTTTAAGTTACATAAATCGTTTTTCACCATTTTTCTATTACGAAAATTATTTTTCAACTTAATAAAATATTTCTCAATTTTCCAAATTTTATTTTGGCTTTTCCATAAATAAATTCAATTTCTAAACCATTTTTCCACATTTTCTCATTTAATAAAATTCTCCTTTTTCAATATCTCCCAACAATTCACTTTTCAACTATATAAAATGATTTTATCCAAAATTACTCTTTATAAAATCCTTTAATGTTCAAAATATTTTTCTTCTCATTTTCTATTAAAAACCGAAATCACACTTTTTCTAAATAATAAATCCTTTATTTTCTTCTTCATTTAATAAATCCTTAAGTCATTTTCTTTCCTTTAATAAATCCTTAAATCATTTCCTTTACATTTAATTAATTAACTTACCTTTCATAAACCACACTTTAATTCAAAAATTGTTCATTTTAGCCTTCTAATCCAAAACTCACTTTGTAACACCCTTGTGGGGATGTCACATATATAAAGAAAATAAAAGAAAGATAAATAAAATCTACCCAAGTTGTAAAACATTTGTTATATACTACTACGGGTTGTAAAATAATTCCTGTTAAACAGAATATTATTAAATAAAATAACGCGGAAAACATAAAATAAACAGAACAACATCACTCATAATATACATATGGTCCAAGTTATAAGTTATACAAATAATTTACAACTATATCTACAAATATTTAAACAGAAACAGTAAACCAAAAACAGTAAAGAGTCAATATATACATACGCAGACGCGCCCAAAATACACATCATAAACATTTAACCCTCTGATGGATCACTCTCAGGAAACTCATCAGAAGATAAATATCCAGGATGTCTCGACACTCGGCGAAAACGAGACCGTGCAGTCGATACGATACTCATCTCACTAGGCTCAGTGGACACACCACCCCAATGACGCCTAAGAGATAAAGGTAACTCTAAGTGCAAAAACACAGTAGTCGACATAACTGGCTCTCTATCAAACGTATGACGTAGGGACACAGTCAACCGTCCTACGTAAGTCACTAAGTCTCTATCTCCCCGCAGATGCCAAGCTAAACGATCCACCGTGAAACTCAAGTTGCACAAAACCCAAAAATCCTGGCACCGCCATACCCAAACAAATCAGTCGAATGGATATGGATGATCAGATGGTTCTTGGTCGTCGTACTGATCTTCGGCTTGCTACTCCTCTTCCTCCTCAGGATACAAAATCTCAAGAGGTTGTTCCTCTTCCTCAAACTCTTTACCACGTAAATAAATATACAGAAAACACATACAATAAAGAGGTAAGACAATCTAAAATCATCACAAACATGGCAAATAAGAAAATGACAAACAACAGATATACAGTTCATGCAATATAAAAAGCTATAACAGTAATTAGTAACGAGAATAGTATCACAACAATACATAATATCACGAGATAAAATAATATCACGAGATAAGATAATATCACAGATAAAATAATATCGCAGATAAAATAATATAAGAATTAGACAATAAAACAGATAAAATAAAATAGATAAAATAAAATAATGTCCAAGATATAACCATATGCAATATGACACGATCCTACTCCATGGAGCTAAACACATACAGATATCAGAGAGAATGACCCGCAAAATCTATTAGTACCACGGCTGCCCAACCAAACTATTGCGCTGTCACACGTTGCGTCTATAGCCCCACGTCACATGGAATCCACTATCCAAGGCATGGTGTAGTTCACGGTCTCACGTTGTGGCACTACAGGCAATGTACTATTAGACTTTACAAGATCTCGATTAAAAATAATGCGTGTCGAGTCCATTAGTGTGCTATCGGTTACCACGGCCCAGCGGAGCGACCGACCGTCCATATATGGGATCCCGTACACTAACGTCTCCAAGTTCATAAAGACAATGAACCACACTACGTTTATCGCATCGACAACACGTTGTGATTCACCTCGTCAACCAATCCACCAAAAATTGGCATAAACTCAATATATGAGAAATTACCAGAATACCCTCAATAAAAAATATATCCTCAAAGATAAAAAGATACAGTAAGTCCCACCGGACAAATACTGTTCCAAAGCCTGTACGGGTTCACCTCATAGCCCGACAGCAGAAAAATACAGAAAATACTGTTTTGATCAATCGCATAGAAATTTTATCGCGTTTTCACAATCTTGTCATTTTTACAAACGTTTTTAAATCGCGTAAATCTATTTTTCTATTTTTAAAATCGCGTAGAGTTTTTAATACGTTTTCTCAATCGTGTAAGATTTTTAAATCATTTTCTTGTCTAAATTCCTTAGAAATTACTGTTTAAATAAACAGAAATAATAAATAATACATTTAAACTACGTAAAATATTTTTCATACCGTATACTGTCTTTTGGACATCTTTTCTATCTTATTTGTCC
The DNA here is from genome assembly GCA_029884605.1 of Ormosia emarginata. Classification (NCBI taxonomy): domain Eukaryota; kingdom Viridiplantae; phylum Streptophyta; class Magnoliopsida; order Fabales; family Fabaceae; genus Ormosia; species Ormosia emarginata. The sequence continues at coordinate 12,215,442 of JAQQTP010000074.1, forward strand.
GTTTTTACTAAAAATTGACAGTATTTTGCTTAGAAAATTATATTAATGGTTTCCTAATTTTTTCGTAAAAATTCTGTTTACTTAATTTTTAACCATATAATTTAATCCTTTTGAAAACCACTAACATGCTTCAAAATAAAGTATGAGCTATATGTTAGAAATTCTCAAAAGTTACTGTATTTCCTTTCTAACAGTAAAATTAATAGTTTTAGTTGATTAAACTTAATTCAATTCAATTTATTTCTTCAAAACTCATTTTAGAAAAATTCTTTTTAACATATATTGCATCTTTATACTTGGAAATGGTTTGGAATTGATTTTAGAAATCATGGATACTTGGTTTGGCATGTTGGCCAAAATATATACTTGTGTCATTTGATTTCTAAATTCATTTTCCTTGATCTAAACAATTCTATCTCTTGTTAATTTTCCTAGGTTAATTAAATTACACTTTACGAAAATAATGAGAACATTTTGGTTCTCCTTTTTGTCAATGGCCGTGAGCCTTAGTGTGGTGTTCTTTGGAACACTCATGCATTCCTTAGCATGTTATTCACATCCTATACATTATCATACATTTCTAACACATACAAATTATCAAAGCTTGTAGACATGCAAATCAAAGCTTGTAGACATGCAACTACATATAAATTATTACAAACATCAAATAGGAAAGCTATTAACAAACACACAAATAAGCTACTAACAAACACACAAAGGAATCCTTATGGATTCTACAATCACAACAATCAATCTCCATCTTCTTACCACCACCCATGGATGATAAGATTTGTCTTCCTCTTACCTTAAATGAAGACAAAATATTCTTTCACACCTCCTCTAGGGTTTCGGTTTCACTCCACCAAGTCACCTAACAAACTTAAACAAAAAAAATCTACAAGTTACTAACCATAAAAGAGAGCTTAAACCATGGAGAAATCATGGCCTAGAACTTTGAAAAAGAGTTTAGAAATGGAAAACAAGAAATTTCACCTTCTAGGTAAAATTTTCCAAGTAGGTTTCTAAGCTTCAAATGGAAGATTTTGCAAGAACTCTCAACTAGAGATGTTCTTAGATTTGTGTTTAGGTTTAGAAAACTTGGTTGGATAAATTTTTGAGTGGTTGGATGGTATAGTTTATGGCTTGGCCGAATATAGCTTCAAGGAAGCTTCAATGGAGTTTTAGGGTTTTTGGAAGAGAGAGAAGAGAGAAAATGCATGAAAGATGAAGTGAATTTTTGTCCTCCAAAGGCCAAATGGCCGTGGACTTCAAGCTTGCAAGGTGTAGCCTTGCTTGGCTTCATTCAAGCCTTAGGATGGATCAAAGGTCAAGATTAAAACTTGGTTAGCAAGCTTAACTCTCATTGGTTGATTTTAGCATTGTTATTAGCCTAGTCACCATGCTTAGTCACTAATTAGCCTAGTCATTAAGCTTAGTCACCATGTTCTTGAAAGTTCTATACTAATGATGCTTAATTAAGCTACTAAGTTAACTGTTTTAATTAAACATGGGTCCTGCAAAACATTTCCAGGTCCACTGTCATCTAATTATATTGACTAATAAAATAATATTATAATAATACAAAATTATTTTATTTGACAGTTAAATCCTAAAAATTAAAAGATTATCAACAGTATCATTCAGAATCGGGTTTAGTAAGATCCCCCAGTTCTGAATAATTAAAATAAGATTTCCCCGGCCCGGAAAATATTATTTTTCTGTCCCGGAGCAAATCACACAAAAAGTCCAAATAAAATCACAGACAGTAATATTAAACAATGTATCATATAGAAAAATTAAAAACAGTACAATCGGGACGTAATGATCATTTTTCCATTTTTCTCCACGACGAAGCAAATCATCTAAAACGTTCAAATAAAATTACAGACAGTATTATATGTCTGTATATCTCACAGAAAATTTAAAACAGTAGCTTGAGAAAATTTTTATTTTACCATCTCTAAGCAAATTACGTAAAACGACCAAATAAAATTTTAACCTGTAAAACGTATTTGTATTTCATACAGAAAAATAAGAAACAGTAAAACAGGGACACAACAATCATTTACACAAAAGCTTGAAAAACAACAAATAGGACATTCGGGACATTTTTCTAAAAATTGGGGTGTTACACACTTGGTCTTTGGAACCAAAATAATTTCTCCACTTCATAATTTTTTTAAACAATCAATTTCTTTATTCTTGAAAAATTTCAACATGAAACCCTAATTTTTGGGTGTCAAAAACCGTAGCCTCCCTTGGCCATTGGAGCCAAAATTTCTTGTTCCATCATACATCCTTCATAATATATTCCACATATTCTCATCATGTATATTATAAGCATACCATATTCTCATCAACCATATTATAAGCATACCATATAAGCAATAAAATCATGCAAAGCATACAAATCACAAATAAATAAATCAAAGCACATAAACACACATAAATTATTACATGACCATGGATATGAATCCTCACATGGATTCACCATCCACCAAATACAAAACACATCTCTCACCACCATACTTGGTTGGTGAGATGGATCTCCCTCTTACCTCTTGAAGAACCTCAAAAAGCTCCTTACTTTGCACTTTGCTTAAGTTCTCCACCAACAAAAATTTCTTGAACACAAAACAAAAATAAGTTTATTAGTATATTAAGCTTGAATAAGAGGAACCGTGGGTCAAACATGGTTTAGAACATGAAAAAAAAGAAGAAATGAAGTTTCCTTACACTTCACCTCAAAAACCCTATAACTTTGCTCTTGAAGAAAGTCCTTGAAAATAAATGATTTAGAGAAAGTCTCCAACATGAAAGTTGCTGAGAATATCATGTAGATTCAAGATCTATGGTTGGATGAAATTAAAAGAGATTGGAGGGTAGGTTTAGGTGTCTTGGCCGAATGGTCTTCTTAGGGAGAGAGAATGGAGTTTTCTTTTGTTTGCTTCTTGAAACTTGAGTGAAAAGATGAAAATGTAATAATGTGAAGTCTAAAAATGAATTATTTGGTCTCCTAATCAATGCATGGCCGTAGAAGTGATGGAAAGTGAAGAGTGAATTATTTGACTGATGGTCACAGTACTAGAACATTTGAGAGAAAAGGTGATGAAGTAAGATAACAAATGCATGAAATGATTTTGGCCCCCTTTTTCCTTGCATTGCCGTGGAGAGTGAGTGAGAAATGAGTGAATTATTAGAGTGTTAGTCAAAGGCACCAAATTATTGGAGAGTTTCCAAGTGATAGTTTTGATTTTGGACCACTGGATTCATTCCTCCTTTAAATGCTAACTACTAGAGGCATCTACAAAAATGAATGGTCAAGATCCCTTCTTACTTTAGATCCAAGGTTCATAATTAGTCATAGTCATTTTAGAAGACCAAATCTCCACCCTAGATTAATTCTTCATCCAATGGTTATAAATGGTCCTAGTCACTTTTTAAGACCAAATCTCCACCGTTGATTAAATCGATGGTGGATATCCAAACCACCAATGTTGACTAAGCAGTATAATATTTATTTTTATCAGTTATTACCCTACGAATAATATTTTTACTGTATTTTTTTATTGCCCGATAATTAAATATCATACAAAACATAGTAAAAAAAAATTTTAAAAATTGTTTCCGGATTCAGGTTTAGTAAGATCCCCTGTCTCCTTCTCAACAGTATGAATTTTTCTAGCCGTAGAAAAATTTTTACTTTTCTGGACCCACCTGGGCCCTCGTACAGCCCCCTGGGGCCCACAAATAATATTAAAATAATCAAAAAAATATAAAAATTTCTTAATCATCCACAAAATCATAAAAATTAGAAAACTTACGAAAATCAAATCAGATTACGTAAAATAATTAAGACTTAACAGTAACAATTAAATTAAGTAAGATTTTCTCCGGCCCGAAAATTACTATTTTCTTGACACAGAGCAAATCACACAAAATGATCAAATGTACTTACGGAATATTCAAAATAATTTTACGGTGCACAGAAATCACTAAATAGTAGGATTCTGTTAACTGTCAAAATTACTGTCAAATAGTTAAGAAATTTGGGGTGTTACAACTCTCCCCTTCTAAAATGAAGTTTCGTCCTCGAAACTTGATAAAGTTGACTTCACACCCTCAGAATAAATATGGATATTACTCTTTTATCTTTTCTTCCAGTTCCCATGTAGCTTCACCGCTTACGTCGTTCCAAACTATTTTGACCAATGAAATTTCCTTACCTCGAAGTTGTTTTGTCCTTCGATCCTCAATCTTGACTGGAAACGTTTCATAGGTTAAGTTTTCCTTCAGTTGTGCTGTGTCTGGCTCGATAACATGTGTAGGATCAGAAATATATTTCTGTAGTTGTTGTAACACACCTAAATATACCAACTGCAGCGCAATCGTCATTACACCACAGTTACTAAATCCAGGTGTGTCACAATCGTGATAGCAGTAGTTTCCAAATTTTGGAGTTTAATTTTTTTTTCCTTTTTCGCATTTATGCATAAGTAGAAAATATGAGCCATGAATGAAATATAAATGTATTCAACCCTTAATACAACCATTGGAATGAAATCACGTCTTTATATATATATGGTTTATAGCCAACTTACACGAATCACTGATAACATAGAATATAATAATTATAGAGTCAAATGAAATACAACGGGAATAAAACATAAAAGAGGAGGAGTAGTAACCCAGGGATGGGTACTACCAGCAGACAAGGCCACAACCCCATATGCACATGACACACGGCGTCTCAGTTGACACGACCGGCATCAATGCCACCATGCAGCTGCACTCTTACGTAGTCGACGAAATCTTGTCCAGATGCTCAAGTCAATCAACCAAGGTATAGTACCTCTTTATCTTCCTCACGATCCTTTATTAAATATAAATGTAAAACAGAAATGCACAAGCGTAGGAAAGAGGTGAGATTCCCAGCTTTCAGTACCAACAGGGCAGCAAGAAAATAAATGGCGTCGATCACCCACATAAGACACAGTTAATACATACAAGTACAGTAATACATGAAAGCAATTAACAAGAGTAAAGCAACAAAGAACAATAGATAACATTATCCATAGCCAGCTAGCAACATTAGCATTACCAAGAATCAAATAAATACCACAGTCATAATAGTAAACACATTATTCAATTATAAATGCTCAATGGACCATGTGACTGACAACTCACAATGCAACAAGGGTACCAAAGTTCCTACTCCATGGAGCTAGACATAAATATTTTCAGAGTGAATGATCAAGGAGTAATGCCAGCGTATCGTTAGCCTTAAAAATATAGTGTGCTCATCTCATAAAAATATTTGCGCAAAATGGCTCACACATGGCACCTCAACAGTTGATCGCGACATAGGACAGCGTCACAGTCAGGATCATCAATGTGTTGCATTGGTTTATCCCACGGCCCCAGCGAAGCTACCACTGCCCATTGTGAGACACCCACACCCCGACGCCCTCAGGGTCGACAACATATGACACCTACGCTTAGTCTATTCGCACCCGCACAAAGGTATTATTCAAACTCCTAGGCAACATAGCCTTCTCAACAATGTCTCACAGACAATACACATGCATGATGACACAATGTCCAATCATGTATGTTCATCAATGATGCATTCAGCATAAGCCTTTCCTCAATGGCACATAAGCAATATTCAATGTCCAACATGACATATCAACAATACATTTATTTAAAACATTGCCTCAATGGTACATCTTCATCCTTATCTCATTGAGTACTACATCAATAATTCTCAGCATCAACAAGCATTCCTCATTACATACATACCACAATTTCCATATCATGGATCCAAGGATTCCATATTCAAAATCATTTCTTCCCTATTGGGGTGAATGCACATTTCTATCACAATTTAGTAAAGTAGAATCCTTGAATCCAAGGTTTTTAGGTTATGTTTGAGTTACAGAGGATAAAGAACCATGATCTCAATTATTTCCAGCTCAAAAATCTCATTTTTGGTCTTGGTAATCGATTACAGCATCCTTGTAATCGATTACCTGAGAAACAGAACCTTTGTAATTGATTACAATCTCATTGTAATCGATTACGTGATTCCCAGAATCACGTTTCGTAACTTCAAGGCACTGGTAATCGATTACACAACCGTGGTAATCGATTACCAATTGGACAGAACCTCCGTAATCGATTACCCACAAGTTGTAATCAATTGCGTGATTCCCAGCAGCACCATTTCGTGACATCAGAGGCTTGGTAATCGATTACACTCCTTTTGTAATCGATTACAAGCTAAACAGAATCTCTATAATCGATTACACACCAGATGTAATCGATTACCAGACTTCCAGAATCACGATCTTGTATCTTTAAGAGCTTGGTAATCGATTACAAGCCCCGTGTAATCGATTACCACGCGTAAATTTGTAGAAAATAGAGTTCCTCAGGTCCTCTAACTTAAACCAAACCATTCCTCATCATTTTTAATCAACAAAATACTCAAATGTATCTTCAAATCATGCAAGAGGCATCAATTAAATCATACAAACCCAACAAAATACACTATCATCAAGAACAACATAAAAATGAGAGAACTTTATACATGGATTCAAAAATCAACAACAACACACATACAAGACATTCCCTTACTACCAAGGTTGGTTGAAGAGGATTGACGAGCGCCGAACTCAGTCAAAATTATAACCGAAGTTATTAACTAAGTTTGCAGTATAGTGAACAACACCGGATCGTCTCCTCAAGGATCGTAAATACAATTTTATCAAGTTAAGTTAAGTTAGAAAGGGGGGTTTTGATTGTTCAAGGATTACAATGACAAGATCTGAAGAAAAATAACAATTAAAAGAATAGTCAATTCAGAAATCTATCCGAGATTGGGTGGATTCAATCATAGACCTTTCAACAAACATTTGAAGCACATTTGAATGGTTAACTTGGATCTAACCGAGATCTCAGCATCAGATCCAGAATTCATGCTAGACAATCGTCCAGAATTCAATTGACAAGTAATAAATATAAATCTGCAATCGCACCATTCATGTAGATATATGTCAATTTAAGCACCGAATTCAATTAACCTAGGCACCAATCAGTAACCTAACCTCTTCAATTACGTGATTAATTTAGATCAATCAGTTCTAAGTTTCATCACAAATCTTCAATCTTCATTTACGTGATTAATTCAGATCAATCAGTTCTAAGTTTAATCACAATACTTAATCTTAAAATAAACATAAACAGAATCACCATTCATGCATTCAAGATCAAGAAAACAGAAGAAGAAGAAGAAGAGAAGAAGAATCCAAATATAAATCAAATACATTACATAAACCAAGGTCTCAAGAATCCAAACCACAATCTCTTCAAGAGTCCCAAATTGACTAGAAGTGACTTAGCTCTCCATTACAATGAAGGAAAAATATACAAGAACTATGAAAAACTATCTTTAACACCAAGTGTGTGTTCTTAGAGCTCTCCATATCCAACCTTTTATAGAGGATTAGGAGTAGTAGGTGGATGAGTAAGTGAGATTAGTAGGTGAGATTAGTAGGTGAGCTTCCTTGTCTCCGAAATTATTTATTGCTGAACTCATTGATTTCGTCATTTCCAAGCCAAGTGGTCTTCATGAAAGTTCTAGGAAATTGTATAAGCTTTCCAATGGCTGTGGAAGCACCCAAAAAATCGTCCTACAGCCCAAGATATGACTCAATTACTACAGACTATTCAAGACCAGTTTCAGCACCTCTGTTTTGACTTTCATACCTAATATCACCATCAAGGAGCCCGAATCAAGTTTTGTGTTTGTCATGAAAGTTGTACATATGGGTCTTAACTTTCAGATTACAAATTTTCAGCCCATTTTATAAACCCAAACTCGAATTATGTTCTGGTTACTACACACTGTTCAGGTTCCAGTCACAAAACCCGTATTCTGATTTCCATGCCCAATTAGCTCCACTAGATGTCTGAAATTGTCTTTGAGCTCTTCATCAAAGTTGTAGAGCTCTCTCTTATCTTTCCTACAAGGTAAAATTCATAATTATCAGACATTTAGAACTCAAGATATGGCCAAAATACAGAAACAGTGTAAGACCCAAATAATACTGAAAAAATCAAGTAAGTCTGATTCGAGTTCAAACTTACAAAACATAATCAAATTCAATCAATTAAGTACATGAAGAGTGTAAATGACTAATAATGAGGGTTTATTAATGTATAAAATGTATGATTATCAGATTCCCCCACACTTAGCTTTTTGCACTCCTGGGCAAAACATATAAAACTAAAGTTAGAAGACAAAGACAAACGACACAAACTTAAAAGCTAAAAACTTTAAAGGACTCAATGAAGCAAGAAGAGCAACAAGAAATTCAAGGGATCAAAGCATAAATGAGGTAACATTTCTTTACATCACAAACCAACAAGCAAGGAAACTTCCGTTGAAAAAAATGAATTAAGAATGATAGATCCTCACAAGATTCCCTCTTAATCTCTCAAGTGTTTAAAAGGTAGGTATTTCACTCAATTCAACTCATGAAAATTGCACTACCATAAGCTTGCTTATCTTCTACTTCTCCACTACTCAAAACACATGCACACACAAATCATGAAGACTTTATTTAAGGTTGTAGTGAGGTCAAGGAAACAGAAGAGGATAAAATGGATATGAGAGGATAAATACCAAAGAGAATAAAAGCAAATGAGAGCTGAGTTCAAATAACAAGCATAAAGTTCATCCTAACTCTAATGTATATCCCTTTACATATTCATTTCCCAATCTTTTTCTTTTTTTTTAATTATTATTTTTTTTTTATAACTCTTTCCTTTTTCAACAACCATTTTGTACACACACCCCCACACTTGTTCAAAAACTCATCCATTAACCAAGCTAATGTTCTTTTATTCCCTAAGGTAAAGTAGGAACACGATTTTTCATTTAAGGCACATAATGAGATAGAAACAAGGAATGGTCAAATAAGCTCAAAGGGGTTAAGCAAAGGAAAATATACAAGGTTGGCAGGAATCAGAGAATTTTCAAGAAATCAAAAGAGTGCTTGATATCATATTGAAAACAAGGTTGGCTATTTGGTTAAACTAGCTAATTAAGAAAGAGGGCCTCAATCATGTTCATGCATGCAAGTGAAATGTAGCCTCAAAAAGAATCAAAGCAAGTTCTAGAGTGGTCATTAACATGAGTGAAAATCACACAAGAAAGAAGAGAATGGCATAAATGTTGAATCCATCCATTAGGCTCAAAATCTCACAAGGTATGCATCCATCAAACTCAATTCATCAATTCAATCATCCATCACCAAGCATATCAGTTCAAGAAGGGAGAAAAGTTATTCAATCATGCAATGAACCCCTCTTTTTTTTTTCTTTTTTTTGTTTTTGATTTTTTTTTACAAAAAGAACATGCTGAAATCTCTCCCCCACGCTTAATATAACATTGCCTTCAATGTGAAAGAGAGATATAGAAAAGAGCAACACAACCTAATAAGAAGTGAATCAACGCCAAGCAGAAAAGAAACACACTGTCAGTGCCACATCAGACCCTGAAAACTCACAAAACACATGAGTAGCATTTGAAACAAAAATACAAAAACAGCTAGAAGAAGAAAAATAAGGAAGAATTTCCACAAAGTAAGAAGTTCATGATGCACAAATCCATAAGAATGTGTCTCGAGAGTCAATAAGCTATAACCTACTGACTCCTTACTCAGCCATTCAAAATAAAGTTAACTTTATCCTCTCAGTTTGCAAAAACCATCCCCAAAGCTCTTAAAAGCAAATCTAGTTGGGTTGCCTCCCAATAAGCGCTTGTTTAACGTCGTTAGCTCGACGTTGGGACACTTCTTAGTGATCTTTATAATGTGGATGGTAAAAGCCCGTCACTTTCACTTCCACATTTTTCGACTTGAGATGGTGTCCATTGGTCTTATTAAGTGAGGTTGGTGAAAAGACTCCACCAGGATCCCATTGGTTGAAACATGATGACCAAGTTATGGTTGACACAATATGATAGCTTTCACTAGGGTCCCATTGGTTGAAGTGTAATGACCAAGTTAAGCTTGAAGCATGAGGACTCCCATTGGGGTCCTATTGGTCTTCCTTGACTTCACCAATGGCATGCAATACGTGTAATTTTGCCATCCTGCTTTCATTGATAATGCTGGACCATGGCCTAAAAACAAAATCCACTTCAGTAGTTACTAGCATCTGCTGACTTTCCTCTTTCTTTGAAAATTCCTCAATGGCCTTCAACTCCACCTCCCTATATGTTTCAGATTCTGCAACTACATTGTTGATAGACCCTTCTATATCATTAGATCCTGCGTAAACAGAATCATTAGTTTTCAAATATGCAGAAATTTCAGCACACACAACACATTTTATATCACCATCATGATCAGCGCATGAGTTGCAATTGATAGAATCATCAAAACCAATTAAATCAAAAAATTCAGCACACAACTCATCATGAGTTTCCTCAACTAAGTCTACATGTAAATCAATATGACAATTAGAATGCAGGGAGTTGGGAATTGTTTGGGAAAAGAGTTGGCCTGACTCTTGACATCTCAGTTCATTAACAGTGGTTGTCAACTGGTCAATTTGGGTTGTTAAATCCTGAATAGTGGCAGTGAAATTCTGCTGGAACTCAATTTGGGTTTTCATCAAGTCCTCCCATGAAGGCTCAAGTTTTATGGTTGATGGACTTGTTATCTGTTGAAATAGCTGCTCATATTGCAATGATTCTTCTTGTTGTGATCTTAGGTTTGCTATATCCCGGATCCAGGATAGTCTCTCCACCAGGGTTGTATGTGTTGAAGAAAGGATCATAACTTTTTGTTCTTCTTCTTTGGGCTGTGGTTCATCAGGAAAATAACCAGTTGCTGCAACAAATTGATCTGGAAAAACAGAACTAGCATATTGAAGTGTAGGGCATGCATATGTGGGGTGAGATGAACAAAAACAAATGTTACACACAAGTGTAGCTTCTGCACAGTGATTGTTGTCTCACTACTATATGTCTTACCAAAGAAGTCAACTCCTCAAGTTTTGACTCCATTATGCATGGTCCATTGTATCCTTAAAATGCAACAGAATGCAACAAAATGATAATGAAAGAAAAAGAAAAAATTAAAAAGAAAGAGTTAGTATGGGTTCAACACTCAAAATATGCAAAAATAAATCTAGTTAATGTATCTAAACATTTTTAAAATTTATGGGAGCAACACAGGACAAAATCTAGATAAAAATGAAACTAGAAAATGCAATAAAAAATAATAAAAAATTAAAAATGGTCTAAATGATAGAATTTCGAAAAACCAGGGTTGACCTCACAATTTACTGTGAGTGTTGTTTATTAGGCTGTTTTCCTTTAGCCGACCAAGTTTCATATTTTTCTGCGCACGTTCAGTTCGAAAATTGTATCAACTACCCATAATCACCAGTTTTCCGTCTTTCCTTCACTAGAGAAATTCAGAAATCTAAGAAAAAAAAATTGTTAGTGTAGTATGAACAATACTAGATAATGGATAAAAATGTTAGAAAAGTTAATAAAAAGCAAAGGTTAGTAAAAACACTTAAAATGAACAGATTACACTTACTAATCCCCGGCAACGGCGCCAAAATTTTGACGAGCGCCGAACTCAGTCAAAATTATAACCGAAGTTATTAACTAAGTTTGCAGTATAGTGAACAACACCGGATCGTCTCCTCAAGGATCGTAAATATAATTTTATCAAATTAAGTTAAGTTAGAAAGGGGGTTTTGATTGTTCAAGGATTACAATGACAAGATCTGAAGAAAAATAACAATTAAAAGAATAGTCAATTCAGAAATCTATCCGAGATTGGGTGGATTCAATCATAGACCTTTCAACAAACATTTGAAGCACATTTGAATGGTTAACTAGGATCTAACCGAGATCTCAGCATCAGATCTAGAATTCATGCTAGACAATCGTCCAGAATTCAATTGACAAGTAATAAACATAAATCTGCAATCGCACCATTCATGTAGATATATGTCAATTTAAGCACCGAATTCAATTAACCTAGGCACCAATCAAGTAACCTAACCTCTTCAATTACGTGATTAATTTAGATCAATCAGTTCTAAGTTTCATCACAAATCTTCAATCTTCATTTACGTGATTAATTCAGATCAATCAGTTCTAAGTTTAATCACAATACTTAATCTTAAAATAAACATAAACAGAATCACCATTCATGCATTCAAGATCAAGAAAACAGAAGAAAAAGAAGAGAAAAAGAATCCAAATATAAATCAAATACATTACATAAACCAAGGTCTCAAGAATCCAAACCACAATCTCTTCAAGAGTCCCAAATTGACTAGAAGTAACTTAGCTCTCCATTACAATGAAGGAAAAATATACAAGAACTATGAAAAGCTATCTCTAACACCAAGTGTGTGTTCTTAGAGCTCTCCACATCCAGCCTTTTATAGAGGATTAGGAGTAGTAGGTGGATGAGTAGGTGAGATTAGTAGGTGAGATTAGTAGGTGGAATTAGTAGGTGGATGAGTAGGTGAGATTAGTAGGTGAGCTTCCTTGTCTCCGAAATTATTTATTGCTGAACTCATTGATTTCGTCATTTCCAAGCCAAGTGGTCTTCATGAAAGTTCTAGGAAATTGTATAAGCTTTCCAATGGCTGTGGAAGCACCTAAAAAATCATCCTACAGCCCAAGATATGACTCAATTACTACAGACTATTCAAGACCAATTTCAGCACCTCTGTTTTGACTTTTATACCTAATATCACCATCAAGGAGCCTGAATCAAGTTTTGTGTTTGTCATGAAAGTTGTACATATGGGTCTTAACTTTCAGATTACAAATTTTCAGCCCATTTTATAAACCCAAACTCGAATTATGTTCTGGTTACTACACACTGTTCAGGTTCCAGTCACAAAACCCGTATTCTGATTTCCATGCCCAATTAGCTCCACTAGATGTCTAAAATTGTCTTTGAGCTCTTCATCAAAGTTGTAGAGCTCTCTCTTATCTTTCCTACAAGGTAAAATTCATAATTATCAGACATTTAGAACTCAAGATATGGCCAAAATACAGAAACAGTGTAAGACCCAAATAATACTGAAAAAATCAATTAAGTCTGATTCGAGTTCAAACTTACAAAACATAATCAAATTCAATCAATTAAGTACATGAAGAGTGTAAATGACTAATAATGAGGGTTTATTAATGTATAAAATATATGATTATCAAGGATCATCTCCCTTTTACCTATGTGGAAAACAACACAATGTGCCACTCCTTCTTGCCCTAGATTTTCGTTTTCCCCCTTCAAGAAAAACTCCAATGTGAGTGATCACCACAATGTTCACTCAAACCATGAAAAATAGGTTCTTGGTCACTAAGGTGGCCAAGAGAAAATGAAAATAGCAAGGAAATGGAAGAAAGTTGAAGACTTTACCTTAAAGCTCCAAGCTTTAGCTTTAATGGTGGAAGAAAGCTAGATATGAGTTTAGTTGTAGCAACAATGGAGATGATCTCCAATGAGAGGGTGTGTACAGTGGTGAAGCAAGGAGAAGGAGAGAAGAAGAAGAGAAGGGAAGGAGAAGAAGAAGAGATAAAATGAAAATGTGATTATGGCTTTCAATGCCGTCTGCCGTGTAAGAAGAGTGGGGAGGGAAGAGAGAGAAAATGTGTTACAAGGGAAATTGCTAGAAAGCTTCCCATAACAAGCTTGGATTAAATTTAATCTTCCTTTTGAAATTAAAACTAATAGATGTGGTACAAAAATTAGATTTTTTTGAATAATGTGATAATATTTTTAATACATGTTATTATTTATTGGACAATAGTTATAGTTAGCAAAAGTCAGCATTAACAAATCTGACAGATTAATTCTTCGCATTGTTTTATTATTCCATCTGTTAAAGTTTCTCGAAAAATATGAAACCTTGTAAACTGTGTCCGACCTCGGGTTTAGTAAGATCCCCCGTCGACGTTTCCGACTCTACTTAATACACACGTAAAACGAGAAATATATTAAAATATTCATCATTTCCGAAAAATTCTGAAAGAACTCACATAAATCACAAACATTAGAAAATGACTATTTGTAATAAAATTTTCCAACTTTGGGAGCGTTACAGTCGTTTTGCCAATTCCGCCTAATGTGCACGCAAGATGAGGAATAATATTAAAATATTCCACGTTCTCCGAAAAATCTAGAAAAATTCCTAAAAATCCTAAATATTGTAAAACGATCATTTATTCTAAAATTATAAATTTTCGGGGTGTTACAACTCTCCCCAACAAATAGAAATTTCGTCCTCGAAATTTTCATTCCTTAGGATAAATATCAATGTTGTTTCTTCACCTTATCTTTCGGCCTCCATATCGTGCTTCTAATCACGTCAATTCAAATTGTTATTACCAATGTGATCTCCCTGCCTCCATGTGGTTTTGCTCTGCTACTCTCGATCTTACAGGAAGTATTCCATAGGTCAGACTTTCTTTCAATCGTACTGTGTCCTGTTCGATAACATTGCTGGGTCCAAGGATATACTTTCGTGATCATGACATACGGAAGATATCATGAAGATTTAAAAGAAAGGATAGCAAAGATCAGTTACGGATATTGAACCAGTCCGAAAAAGAATTTAGGATAGTCCGTAGAATTTAAGAGTGAGTTTTCTAGGCTTGAGGATACGACCGACCCCAGTCGTAGGTGTGACTTTCGAGAAGACATGCTCTCCTTCTTCGAATTCAAGAGGTTTCCTTCTTTTGTCCGCATAACTCTTCTGCCGACTCTGAGCCGTTTTCATCTGCTCCTGAATCATTTTAGCCTTCTCAGTTGTCTGCTGAATGAGTTCAGGTCCAACGGCAAGCCGTTCTCCATCTTGATACTGGCGCAGAAGCGTCCGACACCTCCGCCCATACAGAGCCTCATAGGGCGCCATCCCTATACTTGAATGGTAATTGTTGTAGGTGAATTCCACCAATAGTAAGATTTCATCCCAATCTCCAGTTTGCTCTATCACATAAGCTCTCAACGGATCTTCTAATGACTAGATTGTCCTCTCTGATTGGCCATTAGTCTGCGGATGGTATGCCGAACTCAATCGCAACTTTGTTCCCATGACTTCTTGAAGACTCTTCCAAAACTTAGACGTAAACCTTGGATCTCTGTCGAAAACGATACTCGTGGGCACACCATGAAGTCTGACAATTTCACCAATGTATATCCGACTCAACCTTTCCAATGGATATCCTATGTTGATTGGCAAAAAGTGAGCTTATTTTGCAAGTCGATCCACAATTACTCATATTGAGTCATTTCCTTTCTTAGTCCTTGGCAACCCGATAACAAAGTCCATGGCGATACTATCCCATTTCCATTCGGGGATAGTCAAGGGTTGTAATAGTCCAGCTGGTCTTTGATGTTCAATCTTCGTTTTCTGGTAGACCAAACAAGATGACACGCATTTAGCAACGTCTTTCTTCATCCATTGTTACCATCACTTCTGTTTTAGGTTTCGACATACCTTGATCACTCTGGTGTGTAAACTCGGTCTACTCTCATGAGTTTCATTGGGAATAAACTCCTTAAGTTCCAAATCATCTGGTATTGTAACCTTCACCTGTGAACATTAAGATTCCATCAAGTTCCTTCCTCGCATTCCGACACCATGCTTTGTCTTAATAGCTTCTTCTTGTCTTGTAGAAATTGGTCACTATTCTACTTCTCTTGAATCCTTCTCAACAGATCATTCGAAATAGTGATTATATCTAGACATACCTCATCCAGCGTCATTTCTAATGGCAGCCACCTGTCCTCGAATTACTCTACTAATTCCTTCTTCTCGACCATCATAAATGAAGGTATTAGGCAGTTTTCGGTTCAAAGCGTCCGCCATGGCGTTTTCTTTTCCAAGATGACTCTAAAGTTAGAGATCATGTTCCTTCAAAATCTTTAGTCACTTCTTTGCCTCATGTTTAGTTCCTTCTCATCGAATAAATACTTCAGGTTCTTGTGACAGCGAAGGGCATTGAATATTGCTCCATATAGAAAGTGTCTCTATATTCTTAGAGCAGATACAACAGCGGTCAATTATAAGTCACGGATCGGACATTCTCCTCACGCACCCTCAAATACCATAAGGCGCAAGCCACAACTCCCCAGCTTTTCATGAGTGCATCTCAACCTTGATGTGAAGCATCACAAAACACTTCGAAGGTTTCGTTGAGACTGGGCAGTATCAAAATCGGAATACTTCCTCAACCTTTGAAAACTTTCTCCGCCTGTGCTGGTCCGTAAAAGTTTTGATTCTCTTTTTATAATCGGAGCAAGTTGTTCTACTATCTTCTAAAATCTGTCGATACTCCCTCGATAAGAACTAACTAATCCCACTAGCTATGAACCTCCCTCACGGTTTTCGACCTTTCCTTTTGAGGAACTGCTTCAACCTTTTTGTGAATCCACACGATTCCTCCATTTGGAATTTCATGATCCAAAGTGGAACCTCCTTAAACGAGAATCCGCACTCTGATACTTTGGCGCTTACTCCCCCTTCTCTAAAGTTAGGAAAACTATATCGAGATGTCCAACGTATCTCTCCGTATCTTCAAGAATAGATCAGAATGTCATCATTAATGACAACGACGATTCCGTTCTAGGTAAGGATAGAAAATACAATTCATGTTGTCCAAGAATACAACATTAGCGTTTGTCACTTCGGCTGACATCACGGGATACCCATAATGTCGAAAGCACACTCGAAAAATCATCTTGGGGACATTCTCTATTTCCACGAATCCATCAGTGACTAGGACATACATCTATCTTGGAGAGAACAACGATTTCCTTTTCGTTGATCCATCAAATCATTTACCTTCCTCCGAGAATACTCATCTTTGATCATAATCTTGTTTAACTGGCGATAGTCCTCGTATCACCGAGAAATTTTATTCTTCTCCTTTATCGACAACATCTTAGCTCAACACGTAGAACTCTTTGGCTATTAAAGTGGCATTTATATTCCCTTTACTCTTGGTCCTCTACGGAGAACATTACATGTACCCTCAGGCTCCTTTCTTTGATGAGGCTTAGACCTGGTTGGTCGTTACGAGTTTAAAAGTCTTAGTTTCAAAAATCTCTAAGGTTTTTATCGGAATGACCTAGCCGACAATAATCAGAAAACTACCGATTAATTTTCTAAAATCATGAACTCGAATAGATATGATTCGAGGTAAGCAAGATAGGTTAACAAAAGACTCGATCTTTAATAGAAATAGGATAGGTTACACGACTTAGGTGTCAACGACAAGTCTTAGTAACAGAAATGGAAATAACTAAGTCGAAGATAATAAAGATAAGGATGAATCCAAGTGATCCATACAGTCACAAATTGTAAAAGGAGGGGTTACCCCCAGAATTATACAACATGATTATGGGATCATCGTTTGAGGTATAACTTCCACGGTTTAGATCTCCGAATTTTGAAGTCTCAGCACCTCCTAGGGTATAAGTTCTGACCTCTGCTTGGGGTTCCACAGCCCTTACAGCATTGACTGAAGAATTTGCCTTTGCTCGGTCGCAGTTACGGGAGACGTGTCCAGGCTTTCCACATCTAAAACAGATTATCCCTTTGATCTTACACTCCCTCGTGAAGTGTTCCTTTCCACATTTCATGCATCTTGGCGAGGATGTCGGGGTCTAACTGGATACACCACCACTAGTACTTTGTCCAGGAGTTGGTTGTTGTTGTTGTTTCCCTGATACCCGTGCGTATGGTTTCCGCTTAAACTGGTTAACTTTTATGTTATTCCTCTTTTGGAATCTAGGCAGTCCAAGTTTGCCCCGAAGCCGACTGTCCTCCAACAGATTCTGAACCTCAACTTCCAATTCTCGTTGTTGCGTGGCCCTCCGATCATGGTAAGTTGTCACCGCAACTATCATTTGCCTTTCTTCGGCAATCGCAGCCATATTCCTATGGTCTTGTCCCGCGCTCACATGTATACGTCTGTCACGAGCCACCGCCCTTGCATGTCTACTGCGAGCCATTGAATCTATCTGAAGACGGACATAGATACAACAAACACAAAATTGCTTCAGACAGCGTTATCTCCCTATGAAAACCAAATACAAAGAATCATACAATTCATACAATTCGAGCAAGACAAGTTCAATTCCATATATCCTAACAATTCCAAGCTCTCGAACTTCTTCATTCTGCTTCCACAGCGTAATCCCTCGTAAGCCATCAACTTCCAAACCACTTCTCGAATCTAGTTTACACCAACTATTTCTTTCTCCAGAAAATTGATTTTCCAAAACCTTCTAATCTCCTCATAAAAGAAATCCTATTTTTCTAACACAGTACGCCTAGGTGAAGTCATAGTTTCCTGTACACACAGAACATTACATATTGAGTAGGCCAATCCTCAATATCATGCAACTGTATAACAGTAGCCATCAACATTCAACCTACGGCAAGCCATGCATTCCTTTCCCATCATCTCAATCAAGAGACAAGGAAGTGCACAACAGACTAAATTCTAGTATGCCTAAACATAGCAAGTCCATACCCCGGCTCAACAGGATGAACTGCTCTGATACCACCAAAGTGTAACGCACCTAAATATACCAACTGCAGCGCAATCGTCATTACACTACAGTTACTAAATCCAGGTGTGTCATAGTCGTGATAACAGTAGTTTCCAAATTTTGGAGTTTAATTTTTTTTTTCCTTTTTCGCATTTATGCATAAGTAGAAAATATGAGCCATGAATGAAATATAAATGTATTCAACCCTTAATACAACCATTGGAATGAAATCACGTCTTTATATATATATATAGTTTATAGCCAACTTACACGAATCACTGATAACATAGAATATAATAATTACAGAGTCAAATGAAATACAGCGGGAATAAAACATAAAAGGGGAGGAGTAGTAACCCAGGGATGGGTACTACCAGCAGACAAGGCCGCAACCCTATATGCACATGACACACGGCGTCTCAGTTGACACGACGGGCATCAATGCTACCATGCGGCTACACTCTTACGTAGTCGACGAAATCTTGTCCAGATGCTCAAGTCAATCAACCAAGGTATAGTCCCTCTTTATCTTCCTCACGATCCTTTATTAAATATAAATGTAAAATAGAAATGCACAAGCGTAGGAAAGAGGTGAGATTCCCAGCTTTCAGTACCAACAGGGCAGCAAGAAAATAAACGGCGTCGAACGCCCACATAAGACACAGTTAATACATACAAGTACAGTAATACATGAAAGCAATTAATGAGAGTAAAGCAGCAAAGAACAATAGATAACATTATCCATAGCCAGCTAGCAACATTAGCATTACCAAGAATCAAATAAATACCACAGTCATAATAGTAAACACATTATTCAATTATAAATGCTCAATGGACCATGTGACTGACAACTCACAATGTAACAAGGGTACCAAAGTTCCTACTCCATGGAGCTAGACATAAATATTTTCGGAGTGAATGATCAAGGAGTAATGCCAATGTATCGTTAGCCTTAAAAATATAGTATGCTCATCTCATAAAAACATTTGCGCAAAATAGCTCACACATGGCACCTCAACAGTTGATCGCGACATAGGACAGCGTCACAGTTAGGATCGTCAGTGTGTTGCATTAGTTTATCCCACGGCCCCAGCGGAGCTACCACTGCCCATTGTGAGACACCCACACCCCGACGCCCTCAGGGTCAACAACATATGACACCTACGCTTAGTCTATTCGCACCCGCACAAAGGTGTTATTCAAACTCCTAGGCAACATAGCCTTCTCAACAATGTCCCACAGACAATATGCATGCATGATGACACAATGTCCAATCATGTATGTTCATCAATGATGCATTCAGCATAAGCCTTTCCTCAATGGCACATAAGCAATATTCAATGTCCAACATGACATATCAACAATACATTTATTTAAAACATTGCCTCAATGGCACATCTTCATCCTTATCTCATTGAGTACTACATCAATAATTCTCAGCATCAACATGCATTCCTCATTACATACATACCACAATTTCCATATCATAGATCCAAGGATTCCATATTCAAAATCATTTCTTCCCTATTCGGGTGAATGCACATTTCTATCACAATTTAGTAAAGTAGAATCCTTGAATCCAGGGTTTTTAGGTTATGTTTGAGTTACAGAGGATAAAGAACCATGATCTCAATCATTTCCAGCTCAAAAATCTCATTTTTGGTCTTGGTAATCGATTACAGCATCCTTGTAATCGATTACAGATTACCTGAGAAACAGAACCTCTGTAATCGATTACAATCTCATTGTAATTGATTACGTGATTCCCATAATCACGTTTCGTAACTTCAAGGCACTGGTAATCGATTACACAACCGTGGTAATCGATTACCAATTGGACAGAACCTCCGTAATCGATTACCCATAAGTTATAATCGATTACGTGATTCCCAGCAGCACCATTTCGTGACATCAGAGGCTTGGTAATCGATTTCACTCCTCTTGTAATCGATTACAAGCTAAATAGAATCTCTGTGTCGATTACACACCAGATGTAATCGATTACACATGATTTCCGAGAATCACGATCTTGTATCTTTAAGAGCTTGGTAATCGATTACAAGCCCAGGTGTAATCGATTACCACCGTAAATTTGCGTAAAACAGAGTTCCTCAGGTCCTCTAACTCAAACCAAACCATTCCTCATCATTTTTAATCAACAAAATACTCAAATGTATCTTCAAATCATGCAAGAGGCATCAATTAAATCATACAAACCCAACAAAATACACTATCATCAAGAACAACATAAAAATGAGAGAACTTTATACATGGATTCAAAAATCAACAACAACACACATACAAGACATTCCATTACTACCAAGGTTGGTTGAAGAGGATCATCTCCCTCTTACCTGTGTGGAAAACAACACAATGTGCCACTCCTTCTTGCCCTAGATTTTTGTTTTCCCCCCTTCAAGAAAAACTCCAATGTGAGTGATCACCACAATGTTCACTCAAACCATGAAAAATAGGTTCTTGGTCACCAAGGTGGCCAAGAGAAAACGAAAATAGCAAGGAAATGGAAGAAAGTTGAAGACTTTACCTTAAAGCTCCAAGCTTTAGCTTTAATGGTGGAAGAAAGCTAGATATGAGTTTAGTTGTAGCAACAATGGAGATGATCTCCAATGAGAGGGTGTGTACGGTGGTGAAGCAAGGAGAAGGAGAGAAGAAGAAGAGAAGGGAAGGAGAAGAAGAAGAGATAAAATGAAAATGTGATTATGGCTTTCAATGCCATCTGCCGTGTAAGAAGAGTGGGGAGGGAAGAGAGAGAAAATGTGTTACAAGGGAAATTGCTAGGAAGCTTCCCATAACAAGCTTGGATTAAATTTAATCTTCCTTTTGAAATTAAAACTAATAGATGTGGTACAAAAAGTAGATTTTTTGAATAATGTGATAATATTTTTAATACATGTTATTATTTATTGGACAATAGTTATAGTTAGCAAATGTCAGCATTAACAAATCTGACAGATTAATTCTTCACATTGTTTTATTATTCCATCTGTTAAAGTTTCTCGAAAAATGTGAAACCTTGTAAACTGTGTCCGGCCTCGGGTTTAGTAAGATCCCCCGTCGACGTTTCCATAGTTCAAGGTTCTCGGGAAAAATATTTCATTTTCCCGACTCTACTCAATACACACGCAAAACGAGAAATATATTAAAATATTCATCATTTTCGAAAAATTCTGAAAGAACTCATATAAATCACAAACATTAGAAAATGACTATTCGTAATAAAATTTTCTAACTTGGGGAGCGTTACAGTCATTTTGCCAATTCCGCCCAATGTGCACACAAGACGAGGAATAATTTTAAAATATTCTGCGTTCTCTGAAAAATCTAGAAAAATTCCTAAAAATCCCAAATATTGTGAAACGATCATTTATTCTAAAATTATAAATTTTCGGGGTGTTACAGTTGTGATATGTGAAATACATTGTGAAGATTTGGCAGAAATGATGGTAATGCAATCTAGTAAGCTACTGGACCTACTCTACGGAGTATCTAATATGGCTCGATAAACTTTGGAGTGAGCTTCTTGGACTTAAACACTCGTCCAACTCCAGTCATAGGTGTCACTTGCAGAAATACATGGTCACCTTCCTCAAACTCAAGTGGTTTTCTTCTTTTATCAGTATAACTCTTTTGCCGAGTTTGAGTCATCCTTATCTTGTCTTGAATCATCTTCACTTTCTCAGTTGTCTGCTGTACAAGCTCTGGTCCTAGAATAGCACTCTCACTGTCTTGATACCAACATAACGGCGTTCTACATCGTCTTCCATACAATGCTTCATAGGGTGCCTTCCCTATGCTCGAATGAAAACTATTGTTGTATGTGAACTCTATCAATGGCAAAAATTCATCCTAATAACCAGTTTGTTCCAATACACAAGCTCTCAATAAGTCCTCTAACGACTGAATTGTCCTTTCTGACTGACCATCTGTTTGTGGATGGTAAGCAGAACTCAAACGTAGCTTTGTCCCCATTGCTTCTTGTAAACTGTGCCAAAATCTTGATGTAAACCTCGGATCTCGATCTGAAATAATACTGGATGGTACACCATGAAGTCTAACAATTTTATCGATGTACACTTGAGTCAACTTTTCCATTGAGTACTTAATATTAATCGGTAAAAAATGCGCTGACTTAGTAAGCCGATCAACAATTACCTAAATAGAATTATGACCTTTCCGAGTTTTTGGTAGTCTTGTCACAAAATCCATTGATATGTCATCCCATTTCCATTCAGGAATAGGCAAAGGTTGCAACATTCCCAATGGTCTTTGGTGTTCCACCTTAGCCTTCTGACAGACTAAACAGGATGATACATACTCAGCGACATCCTTTTTCATTCCTTGCCACCAATATAATTGTTTTAAATCTTGGTACATCTTTGTGGCTCTTGGATGCATACTCAACTTACTTCGATGAGCTTCACCCAAAATCAATCTCCTAAGTTCTTGATCATTTGGAACACAAACCTTTCCTTTAAACTTCAGGATTCCATCAACACCTTCATTGAATTCTACTTCTGCACCTTGGCTCTTTGCTTCTTTTGCCTCTTGCAAATATTGATCACCGTTCTATCCTTTGCAAATTCTATCCATCAAATCATTTGAAATGGTGATCATGTTTAAACGCATCTTGCCCGGCGTCAGTGTCACAGACAAACGCATATCCCGAAACTCTTCTATCAATTCCTTCTCCTTGATCATCATAATAGAAGCACTAAGCATCTTTCTACTCAACGCATCTGTTACGACATTCGCCTTTCCAGGATGATACTGCAATTGAAAGTCATAGTCCTTCAGAAACTCTAACCAACGCCTTTGCCTCATGTTCAACTCTTTTTGGTCAAACAAGTACTTCAAACTTTTATGATCACTAAAAACAGTGAACGTTGCTCCATAGAGAAAATGTCTCCACACTTTCAACGCAAACACCACAGCTGCCAACTCCAAATCATGAGTCAGATAATTTCTCTCATGCACCTTTAGCTGCCTTGAAGCATAAGCCACAACTTTCCGATGCTGCATAAGTACACAACCCAATCCTTGATACAAAGCATCACAATATACTTCGAAAGGTTCATTCGGATTTGGTAGAATCAATACCGATGAAGTAATCAATCGTCTTTTCAACTCTTGAAAACTTGCTTCGCATGCATCAATCCATACGAACGGTTGATTCTTTTGTGTAAGTTGGGTAAGAGGTCCTACTATCTTCGAAAACCCCTCAATAAACCATTGATAGTAACCAGCTAATCTGACAAAACTATGAATTTCTGATATAGTCTTCGGTCTTTCCCATTCCAAAACTGTCTCCACCTTTGAAGCATCAACTTCAATTCCGTCCTTTGATATCACATGTCCCAAAAATTGAACTTCGCTTAACCAAAATTCACATTTGGACAACTTGGTATATAGTTTATTTTCCTTCAAAATCTGAAGAACCACTCTGAGATGATCAGCATGTTCCTCCTGACTTTGAGAATAGATCAAAATGTCATCTATAAAGATAACAACAAACTTGTCCAAGTATGAACGAAAAATCCTGTTCATGAAGTCCATGAATATTACAGGTGCATTTGTCACACCAAATGGCATCACTAAATATTCATAATGCCCATAGCGCGTCCGAAATGATGTCTTGGGAATATCGTCCACTTTCACACATATCTGGTGATACCCAGAATGTAAATCAATCTTAGAAAAGATTGCGGCTCCTCGCAATTGATCCATTAAATCATCAATTCTTGGAAGTGGATATTTATTCTTAATCGTAATCTTATTCAATTGTCAGTAGTCTACACATAGACGAGATGTTCCATCCTTCTTTTTAACCAATACTGGAGCTCCCCAAGGTGACACACTAGGTCTCAAATTGTTTTTCCAACAAATCCTCCAATTGTTTCTTAAGTTCTGCCAATTCTACTGATGACATCCTATAAGGCGCCATAGATATCGATCCTGCTCCAGGTACCAGATTAATAGCAAACTCAATTTCCCTTACTAGCGATAATCTAGGTATATCTTTAGGAAATAATTCAAGAAATTTGTTGACCACAAAAATATCCTTCAAGACATCTTCACATTGCACCTCCAAAGAAGACAACAATAGATACCCATGATCTCCTTCCTTCAAACAAGCTTCGACTTGAGTAGCCGTTAGGAATTTAGGATCCTTAGCCTCAGGAAATACTAGTGTCTTATTCAAACAATCAATTAGGATATGGTTAGAAGATAACCAATCCATTCCTAAGATTATATTAATCTTGGAAAGAGACAAACATATCAAATCCACATAAAAGATTCTATCCCTAACACAAACAGGGCAATTCAAACATACTTTTGAAGTAATCACAGGCTTATCAGTAGGAGTAGCAACACTCAAATCATATGGCAATGCAGTCACAGTTAATCCCAAACGCTCCACATAATCACATGCAATGAAAGAATGTGTTGCTCCCAAATCATAGAGTATGGTTAAAGGATTACCTTCAATGGCACACTCCTCCATAATCAAGTCCTCCGATTTTATGGCTTCCTCCCCGCTCATAGTATATACACGACCACCCGCCTGTGGCCTTGCAGTACGAACGTTCCCCATAGAAGGTTCCTTCTTCAACAACTGATCACATTCCCTGAAGAAATGTCTAGGTTTCCCACATCTATAACAGATAACTCCCTTATATGGACAATCTTTGGTCAGATGGTCCTTCCTGCACTTGAAACATTTTAGCGGAGAAGTCCCAACTTGACTTGCCTTACTGCCACCAAAACTTCCTCCAACAGACTGTTGCCGATTCTGTCCTCCTACCGATTTGGTATACGGTTTCTGCTGATAACGGTTTCCACCGTTACCCTTTCCTCTTTCGAACTGTGTAAGTTCAAAGTTTTTATTTCTCGCCGCACGCTAAAGATTAATCTCCTCAACCTTATGACACTTGTCCAACAATTCTGGAAATTGTCCAATTCCCAGGGTTGCTACAGCTCTCTTAATGTCAAGCTTCAGTCCTTCCTCAAATTTTTTGCATTTCCAGTCCTCGTCTGGGTGCATTTGAAAATACCTTCAAAACTTAAACAAGCTTTCAAATTTTGCCGCATACTCACTGACAAACATCACCCCTTGCCTCAGACTAAGGAATTCCATCTCCTTAGTGTAACAAACACTTGCTGGAAAATACTTTCCCAGAAATCTCTGTTTAAAGAGTTGCCATGTCACAACTCTTCCCTCAGCTTGTAATAATCTTCGGGCTCCTACCCACCAGTTTTCTTCATTGCCTACTAGCATAAAAGTCGCAAAAGTCAGCTTGCGCTCATCAGTACAACCCATACCTTCAAAGATCTTTTCCAACTCTTTGATCCACAGATCTGCTTTCTCTGGGTCAAATTCTCCATGGAACTTTGGTGGATTATTTTTACGGAATTCCAACAAACTGTGAACATTCTCATTTGCCCTTTGATTTTGCTGTACAACGACATCAGCCACTCATTGCATTGCTACTACAGCTGCAGCCATATTCTGATTGTCATCGCCAACATTTTCAAATTCTGCTCTCGTATTGACGCGTCTTCATCCTCGTCCAGTCATTATGATTTTTCTAATCAAACTTAACAACACAAAGAAAGTAAGGACAATCGTCAAACAAACAAACAAGTCACAGAGAATCACACAACACAAACAAGACAGGCCTAACCACAAATCCAAAAGACTCTAACTTGGACTCTGATACCAACTAATGTAACATCCACCGTAGGGTGCCACATTTAAACTTCATTATTACTGAATTACCCCCAAGTTCATAACAGATGATGTTATAAATAAAAATACAAGTGGTAATTTTTTTTTCCTCTTTGATATCGATAAAATAAACTTAGCGGAAATTAAAAATATTATACATTATCAAACATAATTTACATCATTATACATTACAGAAGTACTGTCAGCATTATTTATATACAGACCAGGTTCTCAAAAGTATTTAAACAGTATTTAAACAACATACTTGCCCAAGTATAAACTAAACAGCAGAACCCTCAGACGGGTCCTCGTCAGATTCCTCAGCAGGCAGGAATCCATTTTGACGTGAAGTCCTACGGACAGGTGTCCGTGCAAATGACACGATACTAATCTCACTAGGCGTACAGTAGTAGGCACCCCAGTACTGCCTAATGGATATTGGAAACTCTAATTGTACATAAATATTGACACTAAAATAGGGGTTCCCTTGATAAAGCCTACTCCAGGTAATGTTTAAGTCCCCTATATAAAATATACACTGCCGATCTAAATGAACATGCCACGCCTCCAGACCTCCGCGAAACTGCAATGTTATGTGACCTAGGAAGCTGGGCATTTCCATCTTCTCAAAACTCCGCTTCCTCTGGAGTCTGCTCTTCTTCACCCTCTTGATCAATCCTTTGCTCAGTGTCTTTACAAATATAATTACAATACAAAATGCACATACAAAGAGGTGAGATCACCTACGCCAATACCAATAAGGTAGCATAGAGATAATACAAATAACACACCATATAGATATATTATACCATAATTACAATTATGCCATCATCATAATGTAAAGATAATAATTACCATCATGCTATTAATATTATTCAAAACACACGATAATTACAATAATGTCCTCAACATTATTTATCATCATCATCATCCAATATTTCTCAATTAGAAAAATCTATTCAATATTTATGATAATGCCTCAACATTATCCAAGTATTCAACAGTCCAATTATCATAACCAATACTCAATAATTAGGCATGTGCACAAAAATTCAATTTCCTACTCCATGGAGGTTTTCAAAATTTCGAGATGAATGCTCTAGTTAATTGTCCAGCCTTAACCCACAGACAATCTCCAGTCTTCAAAAAGAATCATGTTCTTGTCGGGTATCATCAATGCGTTGCAACGAACTGTGTCGCCAAGTGGCACAGGGTACTTGCCACTGCCCATTGGATCGACCGCCGCGCCTTGACGCCCCCAAGATCCATCATAGACCTCACTTTTCAATTCTCATTCTCTCTTCAACCACAAGGGCCATAATTCAATGCACGAATATCTCAATGCAAGTTCAACCACAAAGGCTATAATAGCTATCAGTTATATATCGTTTAATATCAACTGTTCAATTTCATCATATGCCTCATACAGTGTCCATACACTAGTTCAACAATAATCTTACTGTATATTCAATCGCGAAATCATATTATCGCGTTTTCATAGTCGCAAACACTTTTGTCGCGTTTTCAAAATTGCGTAACATTTCTGTTACATTTTTAAAATTTCATAACATTTCTGTTGTGTTTTCAAATCGCGTAACGATTTTCTATCATTTTCTCAATCACATAAAATATTCCACCGTTTCTCAATTACGTAGTGATTTTTCAACAATATTTCAATTACGTAAAAATATTTAAACGCTTTCCAAATCGCGTAGAAATGTTTAAACTTTTTTTTTTTAAATCGCGTAGCTTAAAAATCATGTTTTTAAGTTACGTAAATCAAGTTTCACCATTTTTCCATTACGAAAATTATTACGAAAAAATTATTTTTCAACTTAATAAAATATTTCTTAATTTTCCAAATTTTATTTTGGCTTTTCCATATATAAATTCAATTTCTAAACCATTTTTCCACATTTTCTCATTTAATAAAATTCTCCTTTTTCAATATCTCCCAACAATTCATTTTTCAACTATATAAATAAATGATTCTATCCAAAATTACTCTTTATAAAATCCTTTAATGTTCAAAATATTTTTCTTCTCATTTTCTATTAAAAACTGAAATCACACTTTTTCTAAATAATAAATCCTTTATTTTCTTCTTCCTTTAATAAATCCTTAAATCATTTTCCTTCCTTTAATAAATCCTTAAATCTTTTCCTTTACATTTAATTAATTAATTTACCTTTCATAAACCACACTTTAATTCAAAAATTGTTCATTTTAGGCTTCTAATCCAAAACTCACTTGGTCTTTGGAACCAAAATAATTTCTCCACTTCATAATTTTTGTAAACAATCAATTTCCTTGTTCTTGAAAAATTTCAACATGAAACCCTAATTTTTGGGTGTCAAAAACCGTAGCCTCCCTTGGCCATTGGAGCCAAAATTTCTTGTTCCATCATACATCCTTCATAATATATTCCACATATTCTCATCATGTATATTATAAGCATACCATATTCTCATCAAGCATATTATAAGCATACCATATAAGCAATAAAATCATGCAAAGCATACAAATCACAAATAAATAAATCAAAGCACATAAACACACACAAATTATTTCATGACCATGGATATGAATCCTTACATGGATTCACCATCCACCAAATACAAAACACATCTCTCACCACCATACTTGGTTGGTGAGATGGATCTCCCTCTTACCTCTTGAAGAACCTCAAAATGCTCCTTACTTTGCACTTTGCTTAAGTTCTCCACCAACAAAAGTTTCTTGAACACAAAACAAACATAAGTTTATTAGTATATTAAGCTTGAATAAGAGGAACCATGGGTCAAACATGGTTTAGAACATGAAAAAAAAGAAGAAATGAAGTTTCCTTACACTTCACCTCAAAAACCCTATAACTTTGCTCTTGAAGAAAGTCCTTGAAAATAAATGATTTAGAGAAAGTCTCCAACATGAAAGTTGCTTAGAATATCATGTAGATTCAAGATCTATGGTTGGATGAAATTAAAAGAGATTGGAGGGTGGGTTTAGGTGTCTTGGCCGAATGGTCTTCTCAGGGAGAGAGAATGGAGTTTTCTTTTGTTTGCTTCTTGAAACTTGAGTGAAAAGATGAAAATGTAATAATGTGAAGTGTAAAAATGAATTATTTGGTCTCCTAATCAATGCATGGTCGTAGAAGTGATGGAAAGTGAAGAGTGAATTATTTGAGTGATGGTCAAAGTACTAGAACATTTGAGAGAAAATGTGATGAAGTAAGATAACAAATGTATGAAATGATTTTGGCCCCCTTTTTCCTTGCATTGCCGTGGAGAGTGAGTGAGAAATGAGTGAATTATTAGAGTGTTAGTCAAAGGCACCAAATTATTGGAGAGTTTCCAAGTGATAGTTTTGATTTTGGACCATTGGATTCATTCCTCCTTTAAATCCTAACAACTAGAAGTATCTACAGAAATGAATGGTCAAGATCCCTTCTTACTTTAGATCCAAGGGTCATAATTAGTCATAGCCATTTTAGATTACCAAATCTTCACCCTTGATTAATTCTTCATCTAATGGTTATAAATGATCCTAGTCACTTTTTAAGACTAAATCTCCACCGTTGATTAAATCGATGGTGGATATCCAAACCACCAATATTGACTAAGCAGTATAATATTTATTTTTATCTGCTATTACCCTACGAATAATATTTTTACTGTATTTTTTTTTATTACTTGATAATTAAGTATCGTACAAAATATAGTAAAAGAAAATTTTAAACACTATTTCTAGATTCAGGTTTAGTAAAATCTCCTGTCTCCGTCTCAATAGTACGAATTTTGCTAGCCATAGAAAATTTTTTACTTTTCTAGACCCACCTGGGCTCACGTACAGCCCCCTGGGGCCCACCAATAATATTAAAATAATCAAAAAAATATAAAAATTTCATAATCATCCACAAAATCATAAAAATTAGAAAACTTACGAAAATCAAATCAGATTACGTAAAATAATTAAGACTTAACAGTAATAATTAAATTATGTAAGATTTTCCCCGACCCTAAAATTATTAATTTCTTGACATGGAGCAAATCACACAAAATGATCAAATGTACTCACAGAATATTCAAAATAATTTTACAATACACAGATCGGGAGTTACAACCAAGGCACTTAAGTGACCAAGTGCCATACGGTTGCTTCCCTTTGCTGCCTTGACTTTTATGCTTCAAAATGAGATATTTATCTCATTTCTCACTCTCTTCCCACGGGTGGCCATAGAGAAACTAAAAGGCAAAGGAAAGAAAGAAGACAAAGGTGAAGCAACAACCAAAGAAGAGGAAGGAAAGCAAGGAACTTCTATAGCCAATCATTGCCCATTTTCAAGACCTTGAGGTAGGGGAAAACTATTTTAACACTCTTCCTTCCATTTTCTTAATTTTGTTAATGAGTTAACTTGATGTGAGAAATGGGTTTGAGTGTGATTTTTGTGTTCTAGGCTTGAATCTTGTTGTAGAACTTGAGGTTGACTTGTTTTTGGCTAGTTGCATGCTTGGTGATGAATTTTTCATCACTTAAACACTTATGATTTCACTTGAGATAAGAGGGGAGTTTTAGGTTTTTAAGATGGTGAATGATTCATTAATTCATGTGGAAGTGATTTGAAAATTGTATGAGAGTTACAATATGTTTTTGGACCTTGTGTGGTGTTGGGAATCACTTAAAATAGAGATTTAAGTGAATGCAAGACCATTGTTTCTCAATGGAACTGTAACACCCTCAAGAACATGTTAGGCTAGTGAACGGGTTACAAAGGTAGCCTAATACTTGCTTAGCATGTCAGTTCAGTTTTGTGACAAACAGAGTTCATTTAGATACTTTGTTGTAACACAGAAGTTGAAAAGTAACTTAAAATGACTCAAATAGTAGCATAAATTACTAAGTTGAGGGAAAAAATATGAATAACTTGTTTCTAAGTCACAAATGAGTTAAATAAGGTAGAGTTAAAATTTGAGAACAATCGGAGTTCGTTTGGTATTTTTTAGCATACTGGTTGTGTTTTTAATGCCGGATTGACTAACAACAAATATAGAAAAATAGAATAAAAGTGAAACATGATTTTTATTGAATCTTAAGATTTATTTCAAGTCTGTTGGAAGTTAGAAAACTTGATTTGGTAAGATCTAAGTGTTCTTAACAGATCAAGAAGTTACAACAAACGTTAAAATGACAAGTTTACCCTTTTATCCTTATTTTCTCTTCTTCTCCATGGTTGAGAGAAGCAGAATATAGAAAAGAAAAGAGAGAAAGGGGAGAAAAGAGAAGAGAGGAAGGGGAAGAAAGAGGAGGAAGAGCAAGAGGACCCAAGGGAGATCAAGAGCAAGATCAAGAGACTCCAAGATTGGTCATTACTACAAGGTAGGGAATTTCTATTCACCTTTTTCCCTCTTTGTTCATCTTGAATAATCAAGGGTTTCCATGGATTGAAAAGGGATTTGGATAGCCAAATTCATGTCCTTAGCTTGACTCTTGATTCCAAGGATTAAGTTAGGACAGTTTTAACTTATTGAATGCTAGATGGCCATTTATGGCTTAAGTTAATCTATTTTTGGTTTATGAGGAACTTGGAAAAATGGATTAGAGTTATTGAGATTACTAGCTTAAATCTATGCCTAAGCAAAATAATAGGTTGTAAAAGATTTACAACAAGTTTAGAGACCCCTAGTGATGATAGAAATCATCTAAAAGTGAGGCTTTGAGGTGAAACTTGGTTTAGAACCAAGATTATGCAGAAAATGCATTTTGCAGAAATGGTCACGCCTAGTCATAGGATTTCCCCGCCTAGGTGTGGGTTGATCAGTTTTCAGCCTATGCAAGACAGAGAGCACCATGCCTAGGCATGGTAAAACCAAGCCTAGGTGTGAGACAGAACAACATCCTGAGAGCTTGTAGTGTCTGATGCATAACTTGAGTTGTAGATATCAGATTGACTTGATTCTAGTGCTATTTGAAAGCTAAGACATAAGGCTTCATGTGCTAAAAATTTCAGAATTTTTGAGCAAGCCAATCAATACCAATTTCTGTTTGAATCAGAGGTAGATTCTGCAGAAAAAATGCATTCTAGCAGCTAGTAAACCAGATTGCATAATTTCTTGCTCCGATGTCATATTGACATGAGACCAGTGGCATTTTGAAGCTAAGGTGTAAGGCTTCTCACCTGTAAAATTTCATAATTTTCCAATTTTTAGTTTGTTCCTAATTTCAGTTTAAAGTCAAGTTAGATTCTAGAAAAACAGAGAGTACACTATTTTGGCCTCTGCAAAATGTCGCATAATTTTGGCTACACTTATCTAAATGAAGCAAGATTTATGACATTGGAAAGATATGAGAAAAATCTATATGCTCATAAAATTTTAGAATTTCTTAAGTTATGATGCACATTTGGTGCAATCTTGAAAATCAGCCTTTTTAAGCAAGATTTTGAAGTGTTTTGGGATAATTTGAGAACTAGAAACCCTAATAATTCTTTTAATAGTTAAAGTTGAGTTACATATGCAAGAGTTGAGTATCATAGGGCCTAGTTGGCAAGAGTTAAGCATCATAGGGCCTAGTTGACAAGAGTTAAGCATCATTTGGCCTAGCTGGCAATAGTTAAGCGCTATAGGGACTAGATGGCAAGAGTTAAGTGTCATAGGGTTTAGTTAGCAAAAGTTGAATGTCATAGAAACTAGTTGGCATAAGTTGAGTGCCATAGGACCCAGTTGGCAAGAGTTGAGCGCCATAGGGCCTAGATGGCAAGAGTTAAGTGTCATAAAGTCTAGTTAGCAATAGTTGAGTGCCATAGAACCTAGTTGGAAAGAGTTAGTTCCTTTAGTTAGAAAGGTTGAACCATAATTTATCACAATTCCTAACTGAGGGAGAGAGGCGAGCCCCTTGACTTAGCAAAAGGGAGTAAGAAAAGCACTTTGCTAAAGGTGGAGTTGTGATTAGTTATCCAAAGCTAGGCTAAGGATGTTATATCCAAGGCTAGGCTAAGGATTAGTATCTAAGTAGTGAACATTGCCGAGTAAGCCTAGTAAAGTGGTGACACTGGAGTGTTTCATGAAAGGATTAGTTATCTAAGTAGTGAACATTGTCGGGTAAGCCTAATAAAGTGGTGACACCAGAGTGTTTCATGAAAGGATTAGTATCCAAGTAGTAAACATTGTCATGTAAGCCTAGTAAAGTGGTGACACCGGGATGTTTCATGAAAAGATTAGTTATCCGAGACTAGACCAAGGAGTTATGTCCTACGCTAGGTTGTGGATGAGAAATCCTATACTAGGTTGTGGATCAATATGTCCTATGTTAGGTTGTGGATAAGAAATCCTATGTCAGGCTATGGATCAGTATATCCTACGCTAGGCTATGGATGAGAAATCCAATGCCAGGCTATGTATTAGTATATCCTATGCTAGACTAAGGATGAACATATCCTAGATCAGGCTAAGGATAAGTAGGATTAATGTCAAATGAAGGAATACAATTCCTAAGTATAATTAAGTTATATATATGAGTTTTAGTTTAGAAATATATCTTTGTATATATTCAGTTTTAATATCATGAGATATATGATTTTACTGAGGATTTTATATTCTCACCCCGTGATGTTTCATGGTTAGCAAGTCAAGACCCTACAAGAGGGTAATAAGATGAAGATAACAGAAGAACTAGAAGAGTTTAGTTTTATGTTTTTAATTCAAAGCTTATGTATTAATTTATATTTGCTTTGAAAATGTAGAAGTTGTATATATAAAGTTTATATGTATAACTTTAGTTATGACTCTCCATAATTATTTATTTTAATGTTATGGATTAGTTGAAGATTAAGTTAGAAGTAGCATGACTGATACTGTTTATCCAAGTATACGTCAAATATACTAGGGTACCGGTATTAGGATGTTACATGAACAATGGCTATTTTCTGAAGAATATGGCTTATGGCAACCAGTGCTTGAGCGCTGGGCGTTGGGTGCTTGAGCACTCATGGAGGAGCGCCTGAGTGCTAGGTGTAACACCCTCTGTAGGAAGTCACATTTATTAATACTTACAATAAAACCTTACCTAAGTTATAAATCATTTATTAATATAATAGTACGAGTTGTAAAATTTTTCTTTTTGCGGATAACATAATTAAATAAGACATAACATGAAATACAACTACTGAATATAACACACCATAATTATACATATAATTTTGTTTCTAAAGATACATATAAGTACACACTGTTAGACAGAACTATAAATTGTTTGATTCATATTAAACTACAGACTAGCCCAAGTGCTTAACTAAAAGTTCTGACCCTCTGACAGATCCTCAAATGGATCCTCGGAAGATAGGAACCCTATATGACGTGTAGTCCTATGGACAGGTGTCCGAGCAGATGACACAATGCTAATCTCGCTAGGGGTATAGTAGCAACCACCCCAATACTGTCTAATAGATAATAGAAATTCTAAATGTACGTAAATATTAACAGTAAAGTAAGGGTTCCCATGATAAACCCTACTTAGGAAAACAGTCAAATCTCCCATGTAGATAATACACTCCCTATCTAAGTGAACATGCTAAGCCTCTGAGCCCTCTCGAAACTGTAGCCTCATATACACAAGAAAACTCGGTAACGCCATCGTCTCAAAAATCAGTGTCTACGTGAGGAATCTGCTCATCACCTTCTTGCTCACCATCTTTACCGAATACAAATACAGTACAAGAACAACATACAAAGAGGTGAGATGACTAACACCAGTATCAACATGACAGTAAAGAGATAGAAATGACAATAATGTCATACAGATATAACAATAGTGAATATAGTCATGGCATCAAACATTAATCAATATTTAATAAATAAAATACCACAAAGATATACAGAGACGTACAAACTATACATATGCACACTGACTCAATTTCCTACTCCATGGAGCTAACTCAAGTCAGAGAGATTGTTCTAGAAGATCTATCGGTACCACAACTTCCTCAGACCAAGTGCTACAACTTTCATCAGTTTTGCACATCTAGCATTATACACGATAGTCTATGCCAGATCTTGATTAAAAGTAGTGTCACGGTCTGGATCGTTGGTGCGTTGCATCGGTCTGATCCACGGTACAGTAGAGCTACCAACTGCCCATTGTGGAAAACTCGCACCCCGACCCCCCAAGGCCAACAAGTGACCTACACTATGCCTATCACACCACACAAAGATGTAATTCTCTCCTAGGCCATTGACCTTAACATAGTCCATCGGACTTTCACAAGGCATGTTTAATGCACACAAGCCAATTACAGGCTAAAGTCATAATTTCACATATATGAGTTCACTCATTGGCCCAACAGCAATTCTACTGTATTTTCAATCACGTAATCAATTTACCGTGTTTTCACAGCAGCGCAACATTCCTGTCGCATTTTTAAATCGTATAATTAATTTTTGACATTTTCTCAATCACGTAAAAATATTTAAATGTTTTCCAAATCCCGTAGCAATTTTTTAACATTTTTGAAATCGCGTAGCTTAAATATCACATTTTTAAGTCGCGTAAAACATTTTTCATCATTTTTCAACTACGTAAAATATTTTGTAATATTCTAAACATTATTTTGGTCTTTCTAAAAATTAATATAATTTCTAACTTCATTTTTTCACATTTTCTTAATTAAGAAATCCTTTCCACAAATTTTCCACAAAATTATTCTTTCATTGATTTAAATCAATGGTTCTAACTTAAAATTTCCTAACGCGCTCCAAAAATCCAAAGGGTGAGCTATACGTCAGTAAACTTTAAGTCACCAATTTATTTCTCATTCATAGATTAAATCCACTATTAAATTTCATCTTTATAAAATATTTTGAGGTTCAAACAATTTCAACCTCACTTTTCCCCTTCATAAAACGAAATCTTCCTTTTTCAAATAATAATTTGTTTTATTTCTATTTTTATTTCTTAAGTCCTTGTATTAATTTCGTTGCACTTAATCAACTAAGTCACCATTGATAAATCATATTTTTACACAAAACAAATCCATTCAAGCCTTCTTGGCCGTGAGGTACATGGTCATTGGAACCAAAATATTTATTCATTTCCTTGCTTCTTACTCATCTCATTTTATTGTTCATAAAAACATTTGACTTGAAATCACCATTTTTAATATATAGAGGCCGTAAGCCCCCTAGGCCATTGGAACCCAAAATAATTTTCCTTTCCAACATATATCATGACATATAATCATATATCATACTATAACATGCATCAAGCATACCATTAAAGCAATAAAAATCATATAAAGCATAAAAGCAATAATAAATAAATTTAGAGCACATAAACACCCATAAATAAATTACACAATGATGGATATGAATCCTCACATGGATTCACCATCCATTACATATAAGTTCATCTCTCACCACCATACTTGGTTGGTGAGATAGATCTCCTTCTTACCTTGTGGTGAAGCCTCCAAAGCTCCTTGCTTTGCTTGTTGTACTAGTCCTTCACCACCAAGAGCTTCTTAAACATAAAACAAACACAAGTTATATTAGCATCTAAAGCTTGAATAAGAAAGACCATGGATCAATATATGGTCTTAGAGTAAGAAGATGAAACCAATAGTGAAGTTTTTATGAACTTCACCTCAAAAGCTTCAAACTTTGATCTTTGAAGAACAAGGTGAAAATGGATGATCTAGTCTTAGCTTTCAACTACAAAGTGCCTTGATTTGGTGTAAGGATACTAGATATGTGGTTGTTTAGAATTATAGAGTGATGGAAGGTGATTTGGGGAGCTTTGGCCGAAACTAGAGAGAAAGAAAAGTGAGAGAACTTTTTGTGTTAGTTCTTGAATGTTTGGAGGAAATGATGAACAAGTGATAAAGTGAAGTGGTTTAATGAATATTGTCTCCTATTTTGAGTGTATAGTCGTGGGAGACCAAGAGAGAGAAGGTGAGATATTTTTGGTGTTGCTTTGATGAATGTTGAACAAGGAAATGACCAAGTGCATAATGAAGCAAATTTAGCTCCTTTTTGAATGCTTGGTCGTGGAGCATTCTTGGAAGGAGGCTACTATGCTTGACTAATTCAAGACTTCACCATGAAGCTCTCAAATGCTATTACCTCCCACTAAAGTTGTCATAGCCATCCATGTTGACCAAGCTTTCCTAATTATCAAGTTCAATGGAAAGCTAACTAAGTTTCTAATTCAATTGATTCCTAACCAAATTAAACTAACTTAGTTAGGTTTCTTAGTTTCTTCACTAACTACCTAGTTACTTGAATGTGACATCACAATTTCTAGAAGCTCCTAGAGCCTCCCAAAACCGTGAAGCCCTAATGAGGTGCAAACTAGGTTTGTTCTATTTAGTTACTACATAGGCTTTATGTTAACTTAGTTTAAGTTTTCTAATTTCATTTAGTTACATAGTTAACTAATCTTGCCATTTTTGTTGACCATTTTCTATTGGTCCATAATGGAGTCATAGCCACTATGTTAGACTAAACCTTGCTTAGCCTTAAGATTTTCTTCCTATTGGTGCACAATAGATATTTTCTAGACAATAGCTACAGAAATTATTATTCAATGAACAGAATATTACTACTCACAAGTTAGTAAATATTTGTCTGCTGTAAAATAAAAATACAGTATATTTTTATTTCACAAATAATTTCTAAAAATTAAAAAATTATGTCACGTATATCTCAGAATTTGGTTTAGTAAGATCCCCTGGCTCCGAATAAATACGAAAAGAATTTTTCCGGCCTGAAAATTATTATTTTCCTGACCCGGAGTAAATCACACGAAATGATTAAATACAGTCATGGAACAATTAAAATAATTTTACAGCACATAGAAATTACAAAACAGTACGATTTAATCATTATTGTAAAATAGCTAATTTTAGGGTGTTACACTAGGCAAGGAGCGCCTGAGCACCCATCGCAGGGGAAAACAGGGGAGGCTCTTTGCCATCCCAATGCTTGAGTGCCTAATGGCTAGCGCTTGAGCACCCAATCCAATTTTTGAAAGGACTTTTATTTGATGAATATTAAGCTTCTACTTTGCGTAGTTCCTTCTTTTATGCTTCTTAATTAGTTATGAGAATCTAATAGGAGTATTTAATGAAGTGTTTATGTGGTGAATGTAAATTAATTGGTATGTTAATTATTGTGATATTTAGTATCATTGTTGTTCATATTTGAGATAATGGATGTAAATCAATTGGTATATTATCTATTGTGGTAATTGACATCATTGTATTTCATGCTTATGGTCATGGATGTAAATCAATTGGCATGCTAGTTATTGTAGTAATTGGCATCATTGCTATTCATAACTATGTTGATGATCAAATATGATTTTTAATGAGGAGGTAACAAACCTTTCCTATCATAGTGATCCTTGTTAAAGACCGTGCAGTTGATGAGTTCACTACTCGAGGTTGTTGAAGACCGCGTAGTTGATAAGACCACTACCTAGAGAGAAGACTTCTAAAACTAGGTTCCTTTGTTTTGTTTAAGGCTTATGCATATCATAACAATTCCAGAGTGGCTTAGGATGAGTTCCCTAACTACGTCAGATGAATCATGACATAATCCACATTTATTTTTAGGATACTGCACAGGCATGAACATAAGGCATAATTTGGCATAGCATGGCAATTGTATGGGTTGTTGCTAATCATAACATATTCATGCATGGCAATTGTATGGGCAATTGGTTATTTTTGAGAATATGATGATGTTTTTGTAAGTGTATTGATTACTTGAAGAATGTTTGTGAGAATGAGTTTTTTATACAAACTTATAAAATATGAATCTTTTTTGGGAAGAGAAAAGACTTGGTTTTGGCTTTTGCCACCTTTCTAGTGTATATGTATATATGACTTGAGTTTGAAATGTGATTTTCCCCAACATAGTTGGAATGATTATGATGGCATGTTTTGTGGAGTTGTCTATTGAGAATATGTGATTCTCACCCCATGTGTGTGTTTCCATAACGATTCCAGGGAAGAAGACTTATGGAAAGTGAAGTGCAAGCAGAAGCTTGGAGAGCTTAGCTTAGTTTATCTTTTCAGTTTCTTTTGAAACATGTATCTTTTGTGCCTTGAAGAGGCCTAGTTGTAAACTTTATACATAGTTTGTATTTATGAGAAATACTGACGTCGTGTATATTATCTTTCGTTCGTGACTCATATTTTCTTGTATAATGTTGTTATGTTATATTGAAAACGTTTTGGTAGTTGGTAGCATGCCTAAATCTAATTAATGTGGTATAATATAGATTATATTGTTGTTATTAAATTTGGGATGTTACATTATGGTATCAGATATGTTCATCCTGTTGAGTCGAGGTATGGACTGACTATACTTAGGCATAAATAGGAGTTCCTTTGTGTGTTATGCATTTCTTTGTCTTTTGTTTGAGATGTTTGAATAGAATTGCATGACTTGCCTTAGGTTGGATTGTTATTAGCTACTATTACACGGTTACATGATATTGAGGACTGATCAACTCAATATGTATTTTTCTGCGTGTACAGGAAACTATGGCACCTCCTAGGCAATCTAGGGAGACCAGGAACTCCACTAGAAGAGGTCCAGATATGGACAAGGCCATGATGACAATGGCCAATGTGATGTTAGAATAAACGATTGCAATAGTCAACGCAATGAGAGAGCAGGCAGCTATAACTGCAAGGATGTTTGAGCAAATGGGGAATAATCAAGCTACACAACCAGCGTAATCTCAGCTCACACAAGTCGTGCAGGTGGAAAAGAATCGGGATTTTTATGATCTTTCAGAGTTCTAGAAGGCTAGTTCTCTATCCTTCTAAGGGGAGTATGATCCAGTGAGGGCTGAGGAGTGGATAACAGAGTTAAAGAAGATCTTTGCATGATGAGATGCACAGAGGACTAGAAGATGTCTTTTGCTATATACATGTTAAAAGGTGATGGTTAACATTGGTGGACTGGTGCGAGGAGAATGATGGAAGTGGTAGGAATTCAGGTCACTTGGGAAGTATTTAAGATTACTTTCTTGGAGAAATACTTTTTGCAGAACATGCAAGAGGATAAAGAGATGGAGTTTTTGCAATTGGAGGAAGGGGATATGATTGTTGGACAATTTGTGGAAAGATTTGAGGAGTTGTCCAAGTTCTCTTCTTACCTTTGGTACAACCCAAATGATAATTAGAAGTATGTGAAGTTTAAAACCGGCTTAAGGGATAGCATGAAGAGGATAATGAAGCCTTTTGAGATCTGAGATTACCCTACCTTGGTTAATAAGTGCAAAGTGGTAGAACCCCTCATTTTTAGGCCACAACAGGAGCATTGATCACAAGACTACTACGAACGGAAGAGTTCAGATGATAGGTCAGGGAGGAGTGCTCCATAACCTAGAGATCAGAAGGATAAAGGAAAGTAAATTTAGATGGATGATCATGTGCAGAAGTGTGCCAAGTGTGGTAAATATCATAAGGATAAAACTTGTACAAAAGATCTGATAACATGTTTTACTTGTGGCAAGTCATGCCACTTTGCAAGGAGTTGTCCTCATAGGAAGGAGGCAAAGTCAGAGACAAAGACGGATTCCTGACCTATAACTCCAGGAAGAGTCTACTGGTTGTAAGGCAAGGAGATAACACAGTCTCGTAGTTCAAACAAAGGTGAGTCTGTTGGTGAAATTTTGTTTCATTGGTATTTGGTTGCACTTGTTTTTATATATGAGTTGTATAGTACTTCTTACATTAGGTAAACTAAATTTTGGGGACAAAATCTTAAAAAAGGAGGGGAGAAATGTAACACCCTCGGAAAAACATGTTAGACTTATAAATGGATACAAAGGTAGTCTAGTACTTGCTTAACATGTCTGTTTAATTTTGTGACCTTCTGAGCATGTTTAGTCACTTTGTTGCAGCACTATGTGTGAAAAATAGTTGTTATTAGCCTCAGAATTGGCTTAAACTACTTAGTTAGTTGGTATAAATATGAAGAATTTGTTTCTAAGTTACAAATATGTGAAAGATGGTGTAGTTAAAATTTGAGATTAATCAGAATTGATTTGGTATTTTTAAGCACACTGAATGTGTATTTTAATGTCGGATTAACTAGCAGCAGAGATGAAAAAATGTGAAAATGGTGAAACAAGATTTTTGATAAATCTTAGGATTCATTTTAAACTTGTTGGAAGTTAGGAAATTTGATTTGGTGAAATCTAAGTGTTCTTAGAAGATCGAGAGTTACAACCAAGGAACTTAAGTGACCAAGTGCCATGCAGTTGCTTGCCTTTGCTACCTTGACTTTTATTCTTCAAAATGAGATATTTATCTCATTTCTCACTCTCTTTCCACGGCTGGCCACAGTGAAACTAAAAGGCAAAGGAAAGAAAGAAGACAAAGATAAAGCAATAACCAAAGAAGAGGAAGGAAAGCAAGGAACTTCCATAGCCAATCATTGGCCATTTTCAAGACCTTGAGGTAGGGAAAAAACTATTTTAACACTCTTCCTTCCATTTTCTTAATTTTGTTCATTAGTTGGCTTGATGTGAGAAATGGGTTTGAGTGTAATTTTTGTGTTCTGGGCTTGAATCTTGTTGTAGAACTTGAGGATGACTTGTTTTTGGCTAGTTGGATGCTTTGCGATGAATTTTTCATCCCTTAAACACTTATGATTTCACTTGAGCTAAGACGGCAGTTTTAGGTTTTTAAGATGATGAATGATTCATTGATCTATGTGGAAATGATTTGAAAATTATATGAGTTATAATATGTTTTTGGACCTTGTGTGGTGTTGAAAATCACTTTAATGAAGATTTGATTGATTGGAAGATTGTTATTCCTCAATAGAACAGTGGCTATTTTTTGCAGAATTTTGTAGAATTTGGCTTCTGGCAACTAGTACTTGAGCGCCCATTGCCAAACATAAAGTAGCTTCAACCTGTGCGAGGAACGCATGAGTGCTCATAGAAGAGCATCTGAGTGCACGACGAGTGTCTGAGCTCCAGGCAAGGAGCGCCTTAGCACCCATCGCAAGGGAAAACAGGGGAGTCTCTCTGCCATCCTAGCACTTGAGCGCCTAATCTAATTTTTTAGAGGACTTTTATTTGAAGAATTTGAAGCTTCTAATTTGTGTAGTTCCTTCTTTTATGCTTCTCAATGAGCGATGAGACTCTAATAGAAGTATTTAATGAAGTGTTTATGTGGTGAATGTAAATCGATTAGTATGTTAATTATTCTAATATTTAGTATCATTGTTGTTCATATTTGACATAATAGATGTAAATCAATTGGCATGTTATCTATTCTGGTAATTGACATCATTGTATTTCATGCTTATGGTCATGGATGTAAATCAATTGGCATGCTAGTTATTGTAGTCATTGGCATCATTGTTATTCATAGCTATGTTAATGATCAAATATGATTTTTAATGAGGAGGTAACAAACCCTTCCTATCATAGTGATCCTAATTGAAGACCACGTAGTTGATGAGTTTGTAACATGCTCTTTTTACACATGTTAGACTTGTATAAGGTTACAGAGGTAGCTTGATACTTGTTTAACATGTCCGCTAAATTTTGTGACGTTTTGAGTTAATATAGGCATTTTGCCGCAACACAGAACGTGCAAAGTGACTAATTTAACTCAGAAAAATAGAATAAATGCTAAATTAAAGGAAATAAATATAGAAAATTCATTTCTAGGTCACAAATGTGTGGAAGAGGATGCGGTTAAATTTTTGGGACAAATGGAGTCAATTTGGTATTTTTTAGGATACCGAGTGAGTATTCAAGTACCGATTAGGTCACAGTAGATATGAAAAATTATGAAAATGATGAAACAAAAATTTTGATCTTAGAAATTATTCTAAAGTTGTGGAAAGTTAGAAAACTCGATTTAATTAAATCAAAGTGTTCTTAACAGATACGAAGTTTAGCAAAAGGACAAAATTGCCCTCAATCTTATCTTTTAAAAGATGAGATTTTTTCTCATCTTTCACACTCCTCTCACATGACTCTAGAAGAAGGAAAACAAAATAGAAAGAGAGAGGGAATGAAGGAGAAAGGGAGGAAAGAAGAAGCAGAAAGGCAAATATGGGAAGCAATCTTGAACACTTGAGGTGGGGGAAAACTCTTCCATAGCTCTTATCCTTTTTTCCTTCCATGTTTTCTATATTTTGATGGCAATAACAAAATAGGTTATGATTGTTGTATAATGATTTCTATGTTTGATTCATACTCTGTTAAGTTGATAATGGTTTGTTTTGGTTAATAGATCATGGATGTGATTGAAAAGTTGCATGATTTTCATATAAAGATGAGTTTCAAAAATGGATGTAATTTGAGTTTTCATTCCCTTGATTGTTCTTCAAACTTTATGGCAGAAAAATAGATTTGTGTATAGCTTGTATAAAGTTTAGTTGATGCTAGAAATGGCTTATGGAAATTGGTTTTTGGTTTGGAATCCCTTGTGCAGAAAATCACATTTCTGCATAATTTTTTTGGTGTGGGTCACACCTAGGCGCCACTGAATCACGCCTAGGCATGGTTGAGACAGAGAGGCTCACGCCTAGGTGCCATAATGTCACGCCTAGGTGCCACTACCAAAAATTTTCAGCATTGTGTTTTTGTGAAAATGAAGCTTTAAACTTGCAAGGATCCTTTATATTAGTTTTTTTTTTTATGGATAATAAAGTATGAATATGATTCTTGTAAGGAAGGAATGAGGAAGAAATGTATTTATGATATAGTGTATGAGGAA
Source organism: Ormosia emarginata (assembly GCA_029884605.1). NCBI lineage: Eukaryota > Viridiplantae > Streptophyta > Magnoliopsida > Fabales > Fabaceae > Ormosia > Ormosia emarginata. The sequence continues at coordinate 12,259,552 of JAQQTP010000074.1, forward strand.
TGAATGAATGGATGATAGTGGATATATTAAAGTAATGCAATGTAATTCTAATTATGCTATGTTAAATAGAAATTAGTATGAACAATAAAAGTTACATAAGAGTTTATATTTAAAAGATCAAAGGTTGATTATGTGATAGTATGAAATAATTACATGTTTAGAATTGAATTGGAATGGATTTGGTACAATAATATTATAAACAACAAAGTGTTGCATAGATACTAAGTGGAAAGTGATGAGGAAGTATAACTTTTACATGAGTTCATTTATATTGTATTATATGTTGAATTGAAATGGACTCATGAAATTGAATGATGCATTGTTAATACATCATGTTTTATTATCAAAGTGATATATATTGATATAAGTGAGGCCTTGAGGCTAGTTATGAATAATGTTGACAAACATAATTTTGGAATTAATATAAAAGGATTGATTAAAAGTAGATGAGGTTGAATAAGTCCTTCTCTACAATTATGTATGATAATGTAATAAGAGAAAGTTTAATGTTTATGGTATTGTTTCCCTATTATGTAATGGAAGATATGATTAAGTAAAAGTTAAAGAAAGAAAGGTTTTAATATTATGTATGTTTTGTTTTCAAACTTGTTATTTGATATTTCCATGTATTGTAAATTTATTGCTTGGATAAAAGGGCGCCAAGCGACTTGGACAAAAAGGCTCCAAGTGTCATGTTTGGTAGTGCAAGGAACAAAAAGGTGTCTGGCCTACACAGAAAGCAATACAAGGAACAAAAGGGTTTCCTGGAACAAAAGGGCTTCTTGGAAATATTCAAATAACATGTGTTTTCCAAAACAAAATCTTTTAAAAATCATTGCATAAGCATACTTTAGGGTTTCATTAGGCATAATCATACATCAACATGTATTGCATAAAATTGGCAATTGTATGAGTAATTGTCTTGTTTTTATTAAATATGAAGTTTAAGGATAAACGTTGGTTAGAAAAGGTGAAAGATCAAAGTGTAGCTTAAAGGTGTGTAATGAAGGGAATGAGTATGCTTGCTAGCCTCTATAACTATTATAGTAAATATATGATGACTCACGTTGAGTTTCTATATAATGATTAAACTGTTTTCTTTATTAAATGAATTGTTTGCTTTGGGAATGGAAAGGAATGAGTTTTTGGCTTATGCCATCTTTCCAAATGATTAAGTACAATTTGTATTTTATCCAAAGCAGCTGGATTTACCACGATGTCATTATTTAAATTTTACTACTGAGAATTATTAATTTTCACCCTAGCTCTTTTTATGTTTTCCATGAAAATCCAGAGAAGGATTAGAGCAAGCACAAGGCAAAGCATTGAAGATTTAGTTAAGTTGTATATGTAATAATTTTGGTTATGTAATTATATTTATGGTTTTGTAATTAAGTTCATGTAATTAAAATGTTTGTAATTTTAGACATATCAGGTAGACTTCTAGTAAAGAGCAAGTTTCCTGAGGTGTAAAATGTCTTGCTCTCTTACTTCTATAAAGGCTCTGTATATTTATTCGTTAAATAGATATTGAACAGGTTGAAAATTTACATTTACGTCAGAAAGTGGCATACTAATTCTAGTTACTTAGTATACATAGGGTATACTATAGTATTTAAAATTAGGGTGTTACAAAGTTCACTACTCGGGGTTGTTGAAGACCGCGTAGTTGATGAGACCACTACTCGGAGAGAAGACTTCTGGAACTGGGTTCCAGTGCTTCTTCAGAACTTGTGGAACTAGATTCCTTTGTTTTGTTCAAGGCTCATGCATTTCATAATAATTCTAGAGTGGCTTAGGATGAGTTCCCTAACTATGCCTGATGAATCATGACATGATCCACATTCATTTATAGGATACTGTGTAACATTTCGAATTTAATAACCATAATATATCACCACAGTCATTAGATTCGGACCTATTACTTCATAGCTATGTGATTTTCAATATAATATAAAAGAATTATATAGAAAATATGAGACACGAATGAATATATAATTATTACACCACAACTGTATTTCTCATAAATACAAAATGTATATCATAATAAAAGAAACTACCTAGCTGCACTAAGCTAAGCACTCCAAGCTCCTGCTTCTATTTTTGGAGAACATGTACCTGGATTTACATGGCAACACAATTGGGGTGAGAAATCACATCTCAATAAAAGTATTCCAAACCAACACTATATACATTCATAAATATTACACATTACTGAATTAACACTTCAATCACTAAAGTACGCAACCGCCTATACAATTGCATGTCATGAATTTAAATGAATGACGACAATCGCCTATACAATTACCATGCTATGCCAAGTTATGTCTAGTGTGTATGCCTATACAATTTCTTAAGTATGAAATGAATAATGTATGATACCAAGTCCATGGTAACGCCATGAATGCATGAGTCCTGAACAAAGTAATGGAAGTCACATCCATAACCTTGGACAAACACTGGAAATTCATCTAGAGAGTAACACTTCAGGTAGTGAAATCCATCAACTACACGATCTTAAACAACTAACAAGGAAATCCATCCTCAAAGCCATAAGGAAACCTATCCTTAAGAGTACAACACACAATACATACATAACACACATACACACACACACACACACACACACACACACACACACACACACACACACACACATATATATATATATATATATATATATATATATATATATATATATATATCCATGCTTAATTATTTCTCATAATTAACATAAATCATTCTTGATTTCTAACATTTTCACTTCACTAAATGCTTCTATTAGAGCCTCAATACTCATTAAGAAGCATAAAAGAAGAAACCAAACCTTTACTAGGCTCCATTGCATCACATTTCAACTCCTCTTCAAGTTTGGAAGCTATGCCTAGGCGCCACCCTTCCACGCCTAGGCGTGAAGGTGGTAGGGCAACAGCCCTGTAACTTCCAGGAAACCATGCCTAGGCGCAGCTTTGTCACACCTAGGCGTGACACTCTCTGTCTCACCCATGTCTAGGCGTGGTTTAATCACACCTAGGCGTGACCCTGCGACAGAGAATTCTGCAGAAGATAACCACTGTTCCTTTGGGAACAAGTGGCCTTCCTACCACTCAATCCTCAAATCCAAGTGATTTCCAATAGCTCACACAGTCTATGAACATGTTGTAACTCACATACAACTTTAACTTACTCCAAAATGGACCAATGAATCATTCATCATTTTAAAAACTTAATACCCCTCTCTTAGGAGATGAAAAATCCATTACCAAGCATAGAACAATCCACAAACAAATCATCCTCAAGTTCTACAACAAGATTCAAGTCAAGAACACCAAAAACAACTCAAAACCTAAAACACTACATCAAGCCAAACTCATGAACAAGATGAAGAGAATAGGAAAGTGAGCAAATCAAGGTTTTCTCCTACCTCAAGGTCTTGAAGTTGAAGCCAATGATGGCCATGGAAGATCCAAGCTCCACTTGATTCTTCCCCTTTCTTCTTTTTCTTCTCTTCTCCTTCAATTTCCCCTTCTTTCTTTTTTCTTCTCTTTTCTTTCTTCTTTTTTTGTTTTCTCTTCTCTCTGTCGTGAACAAGGAATAGCAAAGTCCAACTTTGCTACTTAAAGATAGCCACTAATGTGGTACCAAAAATCCTGATTTGTTAAGAACACTTAAATTTCACCAAATCAAGTTTTCTAGCTTCTAATAGATTCAAAATAAATCTTAAGATTCATTAAAAATCTGATTTCACCATTTTCATATTTTTCCATATCTGTTGGCAGTTAATCCAGCATTAAAACACATAACCAGTATGTTTAAAAATATCAAACTAACTCTGATTAATCTCAAATTTTAACTGTAGCACAGTTCACACATTTGTGACCTAGAAACAAAATTTTTCACATTTATTTCCATTAACTAAGCAGTTTAAGCAATTTTCGGAGCTAATAACAGCTATATTCCACACATAGTGTTACATCAAAGTGACTAAACGTGCTCAGATGACCACAAAACTCAACAGGCATGACAAACATGTATTAGGCTACCTCTGTAACCATATATATAAGTTTATCATGTTTTTTGCAGGTGTTACATACTGCACAAGCATGAATATAAGGCATAATTTGGCATAGCATGACAATTGTATGAGCGGTTGCTAATCATAACATATTCATGCATGGCAATTGTATGAGCAATTGCTTATTTTTTAGAATATAATGATGTTTTTATGAGTGTATTGATTACTTGAAGACTATTTGTGGGAATGAGTTGTCTATACAAACTTATAAAATGGGAATCTATTTCAGGAAGAGAAAAGACTTGGTTTTGGCTTTTGCCACCTTTCTAGTGTATATGTATATATGACTTGAGTTTGAAATGTGCTTTTCCCCGAAATAGCTGAAATGATTGTGGTGGCATGTTTTGTGGAGTTGTCTACTGAGGATATGTCACCCCATATGTTTGTTTCCATAATGATTCCAGAGAAGAAGACTTATGGAAAGTGAAGTGCAAGCAGAAGCTTGGAGAGCTTAGCTTAGTTCATCTTTTTAGTTCTTTTTTTTAAATATGTATCTTTTGTTCCTTAAGAGGCCTAGTTCAAAACTTTGTACATAGTTTGTATTTTTGAGAAATACGGGCGTTATTTATATTATCTTTCGTTCATGGCTCATATTTTCGTGTATAATGTTGTTATGTTATATCGAAAATGTTTTGCTACTTAGTAGCATGTCTTGATCTAATTACTGTGGTATAATACAGATTATACTGTTGTTATTAAATTTGGGTTGTTACACCCTTATTTCCACTGATTAAACTGAGAGACTCCCTCACATCTTGTAGTATTACTTCCAACCTTGCTCGGGTCTTAGATCATTCATTCATATTCCAAAAGTCCATAAGGTCATTTTATCAACTTCCCCCAAAATTTCTGATCCAACCATAGGTAATCAAGTTAGTCAACAATTTCTCCCTACCTCAGGATTACTTGTAGTCATTCTGGTCTGAAATCTGGTATTATGAACTCGGGTTTGATTAGTTTCTTATTCCTTAGGTCGCGCAATGGTTCCTGAGCAAGTTTGATTTGTTAAAACATGATAACAATAAACAAAGAATGAGATGAAATGCATAAGATGAAATGAATGAACTTTAAAAACATTTTTTTCACTTTTTTTTAAAAAAAAACTAGGAATGCCATGAAAATGCAAGATGATGTATTTTTTTTAAGAATGCTAGGAATGTCATGAAAATGTAAGATGATGTATTTTTTTTAAGAATTCTAGGAATGCCATGAAAATGCAAGATGATATTTTCTTTTTTAGTTTTTTTAAGAGTGTCAGGAATGAAAATGTAAGATGATGTATTTTTTTTTAAGAGTGTTAGGAATGCAATGAAAATACAAGATGATATATCTTTTTTTATGCTAATTTTTTTTTAAAAGAAAGGAATGCAAGAATGAATGACATGAGAAATAAATAGATAAAGAAGAAGTATGCTCCTTTTGTGCCCTGGTCAGGTGGAACCTAAGGGTTGGATTTCTTTAAGGTCATGACTCTAATTTTGGCAATCATTATATTCAATCTATTAGTGCAAGGTTTTTCAAGATAGATGTAACATCCTAAAATTTCGTATCTCGTAAACAATAATTTTGACAATTAACAGAATTTTACTATTTAGTAATTTCTGAGCGCTGTAAAATTATTTTAATTATTCTGTCAGTGTATTTGATCGTTTTGAGTGATTTACTCCATGTCAGGAAAATAAAAATTTTCGGGCCGAGGAAAAATTTACGTAATTTAATTTTTACCGTTAGGTTTTAATTATTTTACGTAATCTAATTTGATATTTGTACGTTTTCTAATTTTTGTGATTTTATGGGTAATTATGAAATTTTTATGATACTCTGACCGTTTTTGGACTGTTTGTGGGTCCCAATGGTCTTACGTGGGCTCTTATGGTCTTACGTGGGCTTCGGGATGAGTCCCAAAACGTGAAAATTTTTTACACATCACATAAAAAATCATCTTGTATGCTTTGAGCACATGAGATGAGGCTTGTATATGGTCTCGGAGATCTTACTAAACTTGTTTGAATCGAAGATAGTTTTAGAAAATTTCTTATACTGTGTTTTGTACTGTATTAATTATCGGGTGATAAAAATACAATAAATATAATTTTTTAGTGGGGTTTTCACAGATAAAAGTAGAAATTATACTGTTAAGTCCACAATTAGTGGTTATGATAATTTTTGATGGACCAATAGGAAACAAGTCTAATATTGAAGACTTTGATATCAACCCTCGATTTAATCAACAGTGTATGATAAGTCTAATATAATGGCTATGACCATTTACAACCATTGGATTTAGAATTGATCAAGGGTGGAGATTTGGCCTTACAAAGTGGCTAGGACCATTTGTGACCATTGGATGTGGATTTAATTAATGGTGGAGATTGGTCCAACTTAATGGCTTAGACTTTCCAAAAACTAATAGAAATTGGTCAAGAATAATGGCTTGACTCTCTAAGGACCAATAGGAAATAAGCTACTGAATAAATATTTGGACTCCTTAGAATTATTGCTTCTACGGTGGAGGAAGAGAAAATTGCTCTAATATTCAATTCACTTTGTGATATTAGAATCTAATTCAAGTAAAACAAAGTGAGACCAAGTCAAATAAAATGGCTTCTTTATTTGTGAAGCTCCACGGCAATGCAAGGAAAAAGGGGGCCAAAATCTTTTTATGTATTTGTTATATCACTTCATCACTTTTTCTATCAAATAATGTAGTACCAATGATTTGCTCAAATAATTCATTCTTTTCTCTCTTCACTATCAGCCATGCAGTCTTTTATGGCCAAAATAATACACTTAATTCTTCTTTCTTCAATTATATCAAATATCAATGAAAATAGTCAAATATAGTGGCCCTCCATTTTGTTTTCTACGGCCATTCATTTTGAAGGAGACAAGATTTGTGCAATTAATTCATTTGGCTATTGTTTTTATACCTACAAGAAGCTAAATAAAAGTAAGTCAATTTTTGATGACTTAGCACATGTATCATATGGCCATGCAATTCTTTTTGGAGACAAACTACTCATAATTGATTCATTTTTCTCCTACTCACCTATGGTCATGCAATGAATAATGCAAGACAATTTCTATACTTAATCTTTCCTATCAACTTTTCTTTCATTCTTATCAAAGAAAAACAAAAAGCTACACACACAATATTACCTTTCTCTCCATGCACTCCACGGCAACTACTAGGTGGGAAGAGTTTTCATTTCTATCTTCATTTTCTACCAAAGACTAAAAACAATTCTTTCCATTCTCTCTCTTATAAGATCAAGAACAAAAGAAAACTCCATTCTCTCTTCCTAAGAAGGCAATTCGGCCAAAACACCAAAACCACCATCCAATCTCTTTTAATTTCATCCAACCATAGATCTTGAATCTACATGATATTCTAAGCAATTTTCATGTTGGAGACTTTCTCTAAATCATTCATCTTTAACCTTATTCTTCAAGCTAAAGATTGAAGCTCTAATGGTGAAGTTTACTAATCTTCACTTTTCTTTTGATTTTCAAAGTTCTAACCATGATTCGAATCCATGGTTTTCTTATTCAAGTCTTGTATGTAATAATTATGTGTGCTTTGTTTTGTATTTGAGAAGCCCTTGGTGGTGAAGGACTTGGAAAGAGAAGCAAAACAAGGAGCTTTTGAGGATCTTCAAGAGGTAAGAGGGAGATCCACCTCACCAACCAAGTATGGTGGTGAGAGATGGTTTTATATTTGGTGGATGGTGAATCCATGTGAGGATTTATATCCATGGTCTTTGTAACACCCTCCGTAGGGCGTCACATTTTAAATAAAATATAAAATCAACTGAAATTATTTTGTAAAAGTTTTGATTGTTAAAAGATAAATTTTAAAATTTCATTACGCGGAAATATAGACTTACCAAAAATTATAAGAAAAACCGAAATTAAATTGAATTAAATAATACACATAATATAAGTACCACCAAATATTCATTATAGAAGTAAAACATGTAATTTACAGACTAAGAGAAACAGTAGCAAACCCAAAGACGGGTACTACCAATAGCACGGTAACAACACTAACGAGAAAAATTCAACCTACATAGTCTGTTTCTTCACCAACTGCATCTTGTTGAAACTTGAAAGTCCACTCAATGACGCCGTCACCATCTCCAGAGTACTGTCTCTTATAGGTTTGAGTATGTGTTCCGCCTACTATACGAATTCAAATAATACAAACCAAACAAACAACACAGGAAAGAGGTGAGATCCCCTTTCACCAATACCGAATCGGTAGTAAAGAATGATTCGAATGACAAAGTCATTCCATACATTTTACAGATAATCACAATTATAGTCATGTTATCAATTTACAAATATTTCTAATATGCATATAACCTAATAAAATAAACTTTTAGTAATAACATTATCGGGATCGGGATAGATATAACAATTCATACCATATAAAATATCATAACTTTGTGACAATAAAAATAAAGATTAAATTCAATAACAATATAAACTCATAGCAGAACATAAATACAAAATGCACAGACAAAATACAACATATAAACAATTAATATCATATATAAAAGATCACAAATAAAAATATCTAGATAAAAGATAATGAGATAAAAGAAATAACAAATAAAAGATAATAGATAAAAATAATAAATAGAAGATAATAATGCACCACATATCAATATATACAATAAGACATAATCCTACTCCATGGAGCTAAACCACACAAACAAGACATCGAGGGAACGACCCGCAAAGTCCTCTAGTACATCTTCCAATCCAAACTATTGCACTTGTCTTACGTTGTGTCTATAGCCCGCGACACAAGGAATCCATCATCCGGCGTGGTGTAGTTCACGGTCTCACGTTGTGGCACTAGGTGCAATGTACTATTAGACTTCACCAGATCTCGATTAAACATAGTGTGTGTCGAGTCGACTAGTGTGTCGCCATTTACCACGGCCCAAAAGAGCAACCAACTGTCCACATATGGATTTTATGCACACTAATGCCTCCAAGTCCATTCAAGATCGAACCACACTACGCTTATCGCATCGACAATACGATGTGATTCACCTCGTCAATCAATCCACCAAAAATTTTGGCATAAACTCAATACACAACCAAAGATAAGAAAATTACGAAAATACCCTCAAGAGGTAAAATATAGTGATTTGTACTTATTTGGGTTCTCATTTTATAAATAAAAATGCCTCAAAAGCTATGTACGGGTTCTCATTTTCCCGATGATGTATGTTAAAAATCCTCAAAAGCCTCAAAGGATTCTCATTTTCCCGACCATAAAGCTTGCCCTCATTGGCAACAAAGAGATATATAAAGAAAACATGTTTACGGGTTCACATTTTCCCGAACTTAAAAATAACAAGGAATGTTTAATCGCGTAGAAATTTTATCGCGTTTTCATAATTCCGTCAATTTTTACAAACGTTTTCAAAATAGCGTAAATAAATTTTTCTGTTTTTAAAATTGCGTAGATTTTTAATACGTTTTTCAATCGCGTAAGATTTTTAAATCATTTTCTTGTCCAACTTCCTTAAAATAATGCAGATTTTAAAACAAAGAAATAATATTTAGTAGTTTTTTAAAATACGTAGAATATTTTTCATAGCGTATCTTGTCTTTTGGACATCTTTTCTATCTTATTTATCCGTTTTTACTAAAAATTGATCAGTATTTTGTTTAATAAATTATAATAATGGTTTCCTAAATTTACCATTTAAAAGTCCTTTTCATTTTTATTAATACCAAATAATTATACTTTTGAAAATTCCTAACGTGCTTCAAAACACACGATGAGCTATACGTTAGAAATTTAATAAAGCTACTGTATTTCTTCTTACAGTAAAAACCATTAGTATTAACCTCTTAAACTTAATTCTAACTACTTTATTTCTTTAAAACTCATTGTAGAAAATTTACTTTAACTTGTATTGCTTCTTCTTGATTGAAAATAGCTTGGAATTAATTTTAGAAATCATGAATGTCTAATTTGGCATGTTGGCCGAATTTGATAAAAACTTTGCATTTGATTTTCAAATTATTTTTCACCTTTTAAATACATGTTTAATCTCTTGTATTGTCTACATTGATTTAATCCTTACCCTAGAAAATAGTTTTAGAAATCAAAGTGTTGAAGTTAGACATGTTGGATGAAAATGTAAGGTTATGCCATTTAATTTCCAAATTCATTTTTCTTAATCTAAACAAATGGATATCTTACCAATTCTCTTAGGTTAATTAGGTCACCTTTTAAGAAAATTAAGAGAACATTTTGGTTCCCCATTTAAATCATGGCCGTGAGCCTTGTTAATGTGTTCTTTGGAACACTCATGCAATCCTTGACATATTATTTGCATCCTATCTATTATCATGCATTTCTAACACATGCAATATTATTAAAGCTTGTAGACATGCAAATTAAAGCTTGTAGACATGCAAATTATTACAAATATCACATAAGAAGACTACTAACAAATACACAATAACCTACTAGTAAGCACCAAATTATCAAACACACAAATAACAAACACACAAATAATTAACACATCAAAACAAGCACACCACCGAATCCTTATGGATTCTACAAGCACAACCACATATATTCCTCACCACCAACACTTGGTTGATGAGGGTAATCTCCCTCTTACCTCTTGTAGAAACCTCCAAGCCATTGTATGTCTCCTTCAAGCAATTCCTCTCCACCAAGAGCTACTTGAAAAATCAAAGAAAACATACAATATTAATATCTAAGGCTTGAGTAAGGAAAACCATGAATCAAAATATGGTTTAAAAGGAAAGAATAAAATTAATAGTGAAGATTTCATAAACACCTTCACCTTAAAACCCTAAACCTTGAGCTTGGAGAACAAGGATGAAAATGGATGATTTAGGAAAAACTTCCAACATGAAAGTTCCTTAGAATGGTATGGAGATTCAAGATCTATGGTCATTTAGAATTTTAGAAGCTTGGAAGGTGATTTTTGGTAGTTGGCCGAATTCAAGGGGGAGAGAAAAAGGAAAGAAATTTGGTTGCTTGATCTTGGTTCTTTGAAGAAAAAGATATAGAAGAGAACAAATGAAATAAATTGATGAAGATTGTCTCCATTTGGGAGCTTTGGCCGTGAACACAAAGAGAGAAAAGAAAGAAGAATATTTGAGAGTTTTGCTTGATAGCTTTTGAGAAAGATGAAGACTTTAGGTTAAACAAAAGCAAAGTCTCCTATTTTAGAATGCATGGCCGTAAATGACCTTGAGAGAAAGTGAGAGATATTTGTTTTGCTTCCTCCAAATGCATGGTCACAAATGCATAGGAAATAAGCATGAAATGAATTATTGAATATTGCCTTTCTTATGGCATTCAATTGCAGTAGAAGCTTGGAGAACAAGAGTAAATTAAAACACTAAAATTGCCTTCTCCACACATGCATTTTCCGTGAATGCATTGAGTGTAAAAATGAATTGAAATGTAATAATTGTCTCCATAAAGCATGCACTTGCCGTAAATGCATCATGACAAGAAGCCATCAATATTGACTTTGTCATACTTGGTTAATTAATGAGAGATAGGAAAATAGAATTGTGATATTGGCTTTGCAAAGTTGAAATTGCCGTAGAAACAACAAAGAAAAGCCACTAAATTTGACTAGTCTTTCTTTTATTAAATTTGGCATTCTTCATGCATTCCAATAAGCCTTCTACGTGAATTCACAAAGTGAATTGAATAATTAGAGCAATTCTCTTGAGAATTTCAGTAGTAGCTTCACACAAATTCAAGAAGTCCAATATTTGTTTAAAAGCTTGTTTTCTATTGGTTCTTAAAAATTCAAGCATTAATTTTGACCAATTTCTATTGGTTAAATATTTGCTAACTTGATTCTTATTGGTTGCTATTTTTGTTGACCAATTTCCTATTGGTGCACATTATATTTTATAGTATACTTTAACCAATGAACAATATTTATTATTTATAAAGCCAGTATCTATTATCCAATGGATAATAAAATACACATAGATTTTTATTTTATATTAACAGAGTAGAAATTATTATTAATTATTTTTCTACTACTGATTACCCTTGATGAGTCATAAAGCGAGTCATCACAGAGAAATTTCTAGAATATGTGACTCACTACGATGAGTCAGTATGATGAGTCATCGTGGAATTTTCTAGAACGGGTGAGTCAGCATGGCGAGTCAGCGTAGATATTTTCTAGAGCAGATGAGTCAGCATAGCGAGTCACAGTGCCGCGTCACTGACTGCATCACAACTGCATCATTGGCTACGTCATCAATGGTGAGTCACGTGGTGAGTCATCGAGAAACTTTGGGCTCCGGCGAGTCACCGCGGTGAGTCACAGGCCTGAAGTCGACACTTCCGGAACCTTCTAGAAGCTGGCTCGAGTCATGATCCGAGGTGTCACGCCACGTGTCATCGTCCTATTGGCATGTTTTGCGATGAGTCATAGCCACCAATTTTGACCACCCTCCTCATTGGTCCACGTGTACTGACACTTAATGACTAAACATGGGTCCCGCAAAATATTTCGGGGTCCGCCGTCACTTATTTATACTGACTAATAAAATAATATTATAATAATATAAAATTATTTTATTTGACAGTTAAATCCTAAAAATTAAAAGATTAATTTTAGGCTCATTCAGAATTGGGTTTAGTAAGATCCCCCGCCTCTGAATAATTAAAAATAGATTTTCCCGGTCCGGAAAAATATTATTTTCCTACCCCGGAGCAAATCACACAAAAAGTCCATATAAAATCACAGACAGTAATATTGAGCACTGTATCAAGTAGAAAACAATTAAAAACAGCAAAAACAGCAAAAACAGCACGTTCGGGACGTAATGGTCATTTTCCCATTTTTTCCCACAACGTAGCTAATCATGCAAAACGTTCAAATAAAATTACAGAATTGTATTATTTGTCCGTATATCATGTTCAGTGAAAAAATTAAAACAAATGGATTCAAGAAAAATTTTATTTCTTTGTCTTGAAGAAAAATACGTAAAACGATTATATAAAATACTAGACAGTATTATACATCTGTTTTTCATACAGAAAAATTTAAAACAGTAATTTGATAAAATTTTTATTTTACTGCATCGAAACAAATTATGTAAAATGACCAAATAAAATAACAAACAATATTATTTTTCTGTATTTCATACAGAAAAATAAGAAACAGTAAAACAGGGACACAACAGTCTTTTACCCAAAAGTTGGGATGTTACAACACTCCCTACCAAAAAGGAATTTCGTCCTCGAAATTCGTGGTAGTCTCTGAACAATCCCTCCATCTTGTCTTTTAGTTCCCACGTTGCACATCCGTTTACGCCACTCCAGATTACCTCGATTAACGAAAATTCTCTAATAAAGATGAAAGATACTATCCACTACGCTTCCGCTGCGTCACTCTGATCAGTACTATTTGAAATTATCCCTGCCTTTGTACCGCTTCACTTTCTTGCCTTTGCCTTTAGCTGGAAGTGCCTCACAATTCAAATTTGTTGGTGTATGCCCTAGTGGCCAATACGTTTTGTTTGTATTTACATACATTATATTATGCTATTTTATATGAGGCATTTCATTTATTATGTTCTTTTTTTGGTAAACATGATAAAGTCCTTAGAATAGTAAATTTGATACCATAGGACATCAAGTGGATGACTTGATCGTGAGATCCTATTGGATAAAACACTATTCTTAAATGTCCCTAGTCAAGTATTATTGTTAATTAGGACAACAATAATGCTTTGAAACTAGTATGTGCGTAGACTGATGACCACATCTCACGGGTCATGGATATGAGATATCAAGTCTACACATGGATACATATTAGAGTAATGATGTATTGGACAGACCTATTCCATGAGAACGCTACGTGGATCGTTACGTGAGTGTCATAAGCAATTCTCATAGTGATAATGGTGTATGTGGTCCTTTGACACGAAATCACTACGATTCCTACATGAGGAGTTGTGTGTTTTAATGCCATCAAACGTCATCCGTAACAAGATGATTATAAAGTTGGTTATTAGACATACCGCGATACATGTGGAGGGATGTGAGTGACCTAGATGGGATTTGTCCCTCCTACATAACAGGAGTGATATCTTCGGGCCCCCTGATTGAGTGAGACTATGAAATGCATGGCCATGCTCAAATGAGTCAATATGAGATATTGATCTCATTTGTCATTACTATGTCTACTCGGGAATCAGGAAACTGAAGATTGAACTAAACAAGGGTGACACGTTCCATGCCTTGTGTTCAATTTGGATATCTGGACAAAGGGACTAAACTACACGGAAACATTGGTCACAGATAGGTTATGTCAAATCACTGACATTCTCATTACTTGGGTATCGAAGTGATGTGTTGCTAGATACCGCTCATTGTTTGTAATATTAAAATGAGATTTTAATATTACTACCAACGTCATGAGAAGCTCCAAGGTCGTTACTTAGAAAAGACTAAATTGAGTAATCGAATCCAAGTTGGACTCGGATTCAATTGTGGGCCTAACTCATGACGGATGGGTTTAGGGTTGCACCACTTACCTTGCTACTATTTGCTCACACTCACTTAAGGCAGCCACTATTATAAATAGTCCGCTAGGGGCTGCCACCAGGTTACATCACAACCCTAGCCGCACCTACGAAAGTGAGTGAGAGATAGTGAGGTCTTCTTCTCCTCTCTTCATGGAGCTAGCACTACGAAACAGAGGCGTGACTCCTTTTGCAAGTCTGTCTTCGTGTGGATACCGCAGAAACATCGTCGCTATTACGGTGTATGTTTACTAAGGTTCTGGTTAGAGGAAGTTCAATTTTTGGTGATTCACCTCGCGAAAGTTGAAACAGTCACGCTTCAAGAGGTAAAATTTTAAAAACCTCGGATTATGGATTTTTCGCATGGATCCTGTGAGGGAGTTATTATTCATTGCGAGATTTCGATCCGCAAATTCCCAACAAAATTCTCTTTTTCAACAATACGTATTTGATACTTATGACATAATTTTGACTAAAAATATCCTTTCTTTACAATTGCAATACACAAAAGGACATTATAAAAATTTTAGAAGAAAAGGTAGAGAAACTATCGGAATTGTTATCAGACTTGTCCAACAAAGAATTTGACATTGCACTGATTTTAAGAATAAGATTCCTGGGACACCAAAATTTTACTGAAATAATTTACAGGATATGATTAAAAATAACCAATCCACTTATAAGATCACATCTATCTCACGAAAGAGGTAAACAGTTTAGATTAACAGAAAAGATTGTTTAAGGATTTGAATAATAACAATGGATTTGATGATAAAAGCAAAAATAAAGAAGGCAAAAAGTAACAAAGATATTGATAGCTCTAATCAACCCAAATAGTCAATTAGTCATAAAGAACAGATTAGACCAAAAGCACATCCCCTATTTCGCAATTCCGGCATAAGAAAGATATTATGAAGGCATAGAAATAAGAGATGATAGAATGAGATGATAAAATCATCATACCACCGAACCTATCCAATAGAGAAATTGATATGGTCCAATAAATTTAGAAGTGAACTTTTTAAGTTGAACAATTTGACCAACTGGTCTAACAGAGCATGGATGGTTGGAAAAATACCCAATCCATATTTTTAGATTATGACTACTTTGAGAAAGAAGTACACAAATTGAATCAATATTTGTAGAAAAATTCAATTATTTAACAAGCTTAGAATGGTTTAAGCAACTCAAGTCTTCAACCATACGTTTTAGTAACATAAGTAGAAAACCAAGTGTCAAAAGAATAATGAAAGCATTGATGATAACTCTAATTGACCCTAATATGCACCCAATATGTTATGCCATAGAGAAATAGGTTACCCTGGAATTATACAAGATAGTTAAAGGATCACCTTTTTGTGACACAATCTCCTTTATTTAGGTCCTCAATCCAAGATGCTCTTGCTCCTCTTGAAGAATCAACGTTCTATTCCTCTTAGGATATTGAATTGCAATGGACTTTGTTGACGTTACTAAAAACGGCTTCGTCTTTTTTGGCGAAATACACTGATTTTAGCAAAATGTTAAGCATCCTTCTACACTTGCAAACAAATGATTTTCCGTTAATCACGTAGTCCCTTGTTAAATAATCTTCCCCACACGTTCAACATTTTTGATGCAGATGTCACGGTTTGACCAAACCTGCTACTATTGGCTTTTTCTCTACGGGATTGTTGTTGTTGTTTTTGTTGTTGATTTCTTGATGATCACAAATACGTTTTTCACTGGAATCGCTTGGCCTTTACGATTTCTCCTCCTTCAGAATCAATTATAGAATCAATATACCACGTTACAAAATCTCGTATTCTAAGATTTATTTTGACTTTACCCGATTCTAAATCTCATAGGACATCGTTCCTTGATTGTAGAGAGTAATTCGATCATGTTGTACTTTTCCTTCAACTATTCTTTGCATTGCTTTCGTAGTTGAGACTAGTATGGCGATATCACGACCCGCTTCTCACGTCCGTTTCCTCAGATATCGTTTCTCATGATACATATTAGAGTTCTCCTCACGTCCACTTCCTCACGTGCACGTTTATCACAAGTCATCGCCTTTCTTCAAAGCAGATGAATCATAATACAATGGAAACCAGATGTAACCATTTAAAACAACGTTGTTCCTTTGAGTCCAAGCACGAGAGAGTCACACAACAAAAACAAGACAAACCCAACCACAAACCCCAAAAGACTCTAAAGTTGGTTATTAGACGATACCAACTAATGTAACACCCTGTGAGTGTCACATTTTAAATAAAATATAAAATCAAGTGATCTTCGGGGGCCCCTATTTTGTAAAAGTTTTGATTGTTAAAATGCATGGCCATGCTCAAATGAGTCAATATGAGATATTGATCTCATTTGTCATTACTATGTCTACTCGAGAATCGAAGAAACCGAAGATTGAACTAAACAAGGGTGACACGTTCCATGCCTTGTGTTCAATTTGGATATCGGACAAAGGGACTAAACTACACACGGAAACATTGGTCACGGATAGGTTATGTCAAATCACTGACATTCTCATTACTTGGGTAGCAGTGATGTGTTGCTAGATACCGCTCACTGTTTGTAATATTAAAATGAGATTTTAATATTACTACCAACGTCATGAGAACCTGCAAGGTCGCACACTTAGAGTAGACTAAATTGGAGTAATAAGGATCCAAGTTGGACTCGGATTCAATTGTGGGCCTAACTCATGACGGATGGGTTTAGGGTTGCACCACTTACCTTGCTAGCTGCTGCTGCTCACACTCACTTAAGGCAGCCACTATTATAAATAGTAATGCTTGCTTAAGGGGGGCTGCTAGTAAGTTACATCACAACCCTAGCCGCACCTACGAAAGTGAGTGAGAGAGAGAGGTTTCTTCTTCTCTCTCTTCGCGGCTAGCACTACGAAAGAGGTTAGACGTGACTCCTTTTGCAAGTCTATTCGTGTGGATACCGCGAAACATCGTCGCTATTACGGTGTTGGTGATTCACCTCGCTTGTGTTTATCACGCTTCAAGAGGTAAAATTTTAAAACCTCGGATTATGGATTTTTCGCATGGATCTTGTGAGGGAATTTTATTATTCCGCTGCGAGACTTTGATCCGCAAATTCCCAACAGTGGTATCGAGAGCCACTTGCGAAACCATGATTTAGTTTTTCTCGCTTTTCTTGTTATATGCGATAACATGATTCGTTACTTCTTTTTTTATAAAAGATATGATCTTTATATGTTATTTGAAACCGTGAAGATGTTCATATGTTTTTACAAAACATGTTGATGTTTTTGAAACCATGAAAGTTTGATATGATTCTATGAAAAATCGTTTCTACATTTTTACGGTAGTATATATATGATATGTATGAATGAAAATCGTTTTGAATGCTTTTTGTATTTTGCGTTTTTCTGGTATATACATATGTGATATGTATGTTTCTACGAAAACCATTTTGAATGCTTTCTATTTCTGCATATTTTATGTATGAATGCGATATACACAAATAAAGCATGCGACACAAGGTTTTGGAAACCTTGTTTGTTTTTGCGATCGAAGCAAGCCATGAAGCTTCCTCATGACATGAAGTGTTCATGTCTTCACGCATTCTGGAAACCTTGTTTCGGATAGAGGCGATGACGGCCGTGAGGAACCTTGTTCTTGGTTTACGGCACATGAAGCGTTCATGTGTTTTGTGCCTTAGGGTTCAAGTGTTGTTGAAACCTAGTTTCATAGATAGGTGAGGGGTCCAACTCGAATTTTTGTTCAAGTAACGAAGTGGTGGTACATGAATGAAAAATTTTAAGGTTTAAGTGTTGTTGCCCAGCACCCCAGAGGGGCCTCCAACTTGATTTTTTCTTCAAGAAACCAATAGTGGTATATTAATGAAAAATTTTCAGTGGCGCCCCGAACCCCGTTTCATGGTGTGTGATATTCGAAAGTGCTATATTCAAAACTATTTTTTATAATTCACAAAATAATAATGTGTTATTGCTTTGTGTTTATGTATTATTAGAGATGCATGGTGCATGGTTATGGCCTTAGTCTTTATTTTATGTTATTTTGGTTATTTTAAATACGACTGCGTGTCGTGCCTTTCTCTCTACATTCTGATTGTACATTCTCTTCTCATCTAACTCCCCTCGAATGTAAAAGAGGTTTCTATAATGTAATCTTCATGTGGAGACAAGGAGACGACATCAAGTGAGAACGTTGGTGGGAGACGCTTGGTGAAGTGACATTTATTAATGTTACTCTCTTAGAGGCCATAACCATGTCACATTTATTATATGCTTTATATGTATGAGATGCATGGATAATGTTTATGGTATGATTAACAAGTTTAATAAATGGTGAGATCTAACAATAAAATTCCCTCAAAGAAAATATTAAGTCATTATGTGATGCCTTCCAATGCGTGGCACTCGTCAAGACTAATATCGATCAAGTGTAGGTCGCCAAAGAAGGGTGCCTTTATCTATATTAGTAAGATGCGATAGGATAATAGTAATATCCAATTGTCAACCATTGGGTTTGACTTAACTAGGCCATTTCAATAGGATTGAAGGCTTAGAGGCATGAAGTTGGGCTTTAGTCCATTAGATGGATTAGAATAAGTGTTATTCACCCAACTATCCAAGAGTTGCATGTGATGTAATTGGAAAGAGTTTCCTACCTAAATAAGCGAATTTTGGGCGATCGGCCAAAGTTGACTCAAAACTAGGTGAAATATGGATCTTGGCCCACTAGGAAATCTTCCAATGGGATTTTCCAAGTCAATCTTTGAGGGTCATTGATTTGAATAAAATAGTGGGAGACGTATTTAATTAAAAGACCTTGTTAAATATGTTTATAGCATAATACTTATATTTTGCATATTTACGTTGATAGATTACCATGGCAACAAACACATCAAGTAACTTATCATTGCGATCGGTCCTTGAGAAGGACAAGTTGTCTAGGACAAATTTCCTAGACTGGTACAGGAACTTGAGGATTGTCCTCAAGCAAGAGAAAAAGTTGTATGTTTTAGAACAACCTATTCTGAACCACTGCGCTAATGCCCCTAGAGTGAAAGAGATGCTTATAAGAAGCATCAAGATGATGCCTTGGACATTGGATGTCTAATGCTAGCCACCATGAACTCTGAGCTCCAAAAGCAACACGAGAACATGGAAGCCTACGATATGATCGTACACCTCAAAAAGCTCTATCAAGAGTAGGCTAGACATGAGAGATATGAGGTCTCCAAAGCACTCTTTCAGTGCAAGCTGGTAGAAGGAAGCCCTGTTGGTGCTCATGTACTCAAGATGATTGGGTACATTGAAAACCTTGAGAGACTCGGTTTTCCTATGGGCCAAGAGTTGGCCACCGACTTAGTCCTGCAATCGTTCTTGGGAGAGTTTTAGTCAATTTGTCATGAACTACAACATGAATGAAATTGACAAATCACTACAGAGTTGCTAAGCATGTTGAGAGCTAGCTGAGCGAGAACATAAACAAAGGCAAAGGAAAGGCCATAATGATGGTCCATAAGAATAAGGGCAAGAAAAAGTGAGAAAAAGCCCGGGACAAGTGGAAGGGTAAGGGCAAGGAAAAGTCCAAGCCTAGTACTTTCGGCTTGAAACCAAGTGGGTGGAGTGGCTAAGGAAGGTACATGCTTCCACTGCGGTCGACCGGACATTGGAAGAGGAAGCTGTGCCAAGTACCTAGAGGAGCTCGAAGAAGAAGAGGGAAGTGAGACTTCCACTTCGGGTATTTTTGTTATAGAAGTCAATTTATCTACTTACGCATCATGGGTATTAGATCTTTGGATGTGGATCTCACATTTGTGTAAATGTGCAGGATCTAAAGAGCAGTAGACCATTGACTAAGGGCGAAGTCGACCTACGAGTGGGAAATGGAGCAAAGGTTGCTTTGCACTAGCCGTAGGGACTTATTTATTAGCTTTGCCAATTTGGGCTTGTAATTGAATTGGATAATTGTTATTTTGTGCTGCTATTAGCATGAATATCATTTCTGTTTCTTGTTTGGACAAGAAGGGTTTTACTTTTATAATTAAGAACAAAAGTTGTTCTCTTTATTTGAATGATATTTTCTATGGTAGTGCACATTTGAGTAATGGACTTTATGTCCTTGATCTCGAAACGCCCATTTATAACGTAAATACAAAGAGGTTCAAGTCAAATGATATGAACCCGACTTATCTCTACGGCATTGTCGTTTGGGCCATATAAATGAGAAACGCATTTCCAAACTCCATAAAGATGGATTCTTGGACTCGTTTGATTACGAATCATATGAGACATGTGAATCTTGTTATTGGGAAAGATGACTAAGGCCCCATTCACTGGACAAGGTGAAAGGGCTAGTGATCTTTTGGGCCTCATACATAGTGATGTATGTGGGCCACTAAACACACTAGCTAGAGGCGGTTTTCAATACTTCATTACATTTGCGATGATTTCGGTAGATATGGATTTGTATATCTTATGAAGCACAAATCAGAATCCTTTGAAAAGTTCAAAGAGTTCAAGAATGAAGTACAAAACCAACTTGGCAAGAGTATTAAAATCCTTCGATCGGATCGAGGAGGTGAATACTTAAGCCAACGGTTTGATGATCATCGAAAGAGTGTGGGATAATATCTCAACTCACTCCTCCGGAACACCACAATGGAATGGTGTTTACGAAAGGAGGAACAGGACCTTGTTGGACATGGTCCGATCTATGATGAGTCATGCGGACCTTCCAGGCTCCTTCGGGGACATGCTCGGTGCCAGCGGCTTTCACACTTAACCGTGTTCCATCTAAGACGGTTCAACGAGACACCATATGAGATGTGGACCGGGAGAGACGACCAAGTATGTCTTTTATGAAGATTTGGGGTTGCGAAGCTTATGTGAAACGTCAAGTTTCTGATAAGCTTGGCCCAAAATCAGAAAAATGCTTCTTTGTGGGGTATCCTAAGGAAACCAAGGGATACTATTTCTATAATCCTACCGAGGGCAAAGTGTTTGTCGCACGGACTGCGGTATTCCTAGAAAAGGAGTTTATCTCCAAAGGAATCAGTGGGAGGAAAGTAGAACTTGAAGAAATTCAAAGTTCACAAAGTAGCAGCGAACCAATGGTGGAAATAGAGCAGCCTCCACAAGTCGTTGTGGAACCACAATCTGCTCTAGTAGCACAAGACCGCGTAGGTCTAACGGGATACGTCGTCAACCGAGAGAGATATGGATTTCTCATGACTCAACAAGGTGACGTATTACTCATGGATCAAGATGAGCACTGTGACTTACCGGGAAGCCATTATTGGCCCGAGAATCCGAAAAATGGCTTGAGGCCATGAGATTGAAATGGAATCCATGTATACCAACCAGGTATGGACCTTGGTTGACCCACTGAAGGGATAAAACCCATTGGGTGCAAGTGGGTTTTTAAGAAGAAAACCGACATGGATGGTAATGTGCATACCTTTAAGGCGCGATTGGTGGCTAAAGGTTTCAAGCAAATTCATGGTGTAGACTATGATGAGACTTTTTCCCCGGTTGCGATGCTTAAATCATTCGGATCTTGCTTGCTATTGCAAAGCATACCATGATTATGAAATCGGCAAATGGATGTCAAAACTGCTTTCCTTAATGGAAATCTTCTCGAGGATGTGTACATGACACAACACGAGGGTTTTGCCACTCCACGGGATGCTACAAAGGTATGCAAGTTGCAACGATCTATTTATGGATTGAAGCAAGCTTCCGGAAAATTTGGAATCTTCGTTTTGATGATACAATCAAACAGTTTGGTTTCATCAAAAATGAAGAAGAATCTTGTGTCTACAAGAAGGTTAGTGGGAGCACAGTTGTCTTTCTAGTATTGTATGTAGATGACATACTACAAATTGGAAATGACATCCCTACCCTACAGTCCGTAAAGACTTGGTTAGGGAAGTGCTTTTCTATGAAGGACTTAGGCGAAGCCACCTATGTATTAGGTATCAGGATCTATAGAGATAGGTCGCAGAGATTGCTTGGCCTAAGTCAGAGTACATACATAGATAAAGTGTTAAGACGATTTAACATGCATGAATCCAAGAAAGGACTCTTGCCTATGTCGCATGGTATAAGCCTATCTAAGGCTCAATCCCTTCCACCCGGGATGAGAGGGATCGCATGAGTAAGATTCCATATGCACCGCAATTGGATCTATCATGTATGCCATGTTATGTACTCGACCGGATATCTCGTATGCTTTGAGCATGACGAGCGAGTACCGATCGATCCGGTGAGAGTCACTGGAGTCTTGTCAAAAACATCCTTAAGTACTTGAGAAGAACTAAGGATTCGTTTTTGGTATATGGAGCCGAAGAGGAACTAGTAGTAAAGGGTTACACGATGCTAGCTTCCAAACCGATAAGGACGACTCCGGATCGCAATCGGGTTTTGTTTATTGCACGAATGGTGAAATTTGTGGTGGAAGAGTTCAAAGCGAGGAGACGATCGCGATTCTACCACGGAGGTGAGTATATATTTGCCTCCAATGCAAGAAAGGAGGCCGTTTGGATTAGAAAGTTCATTATTGAGCTTGGTGTAGTTCCTAGCATTGTGGACCCGGTGGACCTCTATTGTGATAATAATGGAGCCATTGCACAAGCTAAGGAGCCCAGATCACACCGGCCGATCCAAACATATACTTAGGCGCTTCCATCTCATTTGAGAAATCATTGATAGAGGAGATGTGAAGATATGCAGAGTACCAACGGATGATAACATTCTTTGATCCACTCGACGAAGCCTCTTGCATGACGAAGCATGAGGGTCACACTAGGTCTTTAGGCATTAGAAATATGCCTGATTGGCTCTAGTGCAAGTGGGAGATTGTTGGTGTATGCCCTAGTGGCCAATACGTTTTGTTTGTATTTACATACATTATATTATGCTATTTTATATGAGGCATTTCATTTATTATGTTCTTTTTTTTTGGTAAACATGATAAAGTCCTTAGAATAGTAAATTTGATACCATAGGACATCAAGTGGATGACTTGATCGTGAGATCCTATTGGATAAAACACTATTCTTAAATGTCCCTAGTCAAGTATTATTGTTAATTAGGACAACAATAATGCTTTGAGACTAGTATGTGCGTAGACTGATGACCACATCTCACGGGTCATGGATATGAGATATCAAGTCTACACATGGATACATATTAGAGTAATGATGTATTGGACGGGACCCGCCATGAGAACGCTACGTGGATCGTTACGTGAGTGTCATAAGCAATTCTCATAGTGATAATGGTGTATGTGGTCCTTTGACACGAAATCACTACGATTCCTACATGAGGAGTTGTGTGTTTTAATGCCATCAAACGTCATCTGTAACAAGATGATTATAAAGTTGGTTATTAGACATACCGCGATACATGTGGAGGGATGTGAGTGACCTAGATGGGATTTGTCCCTCCTACATAACAGAGTGATATCTTCGGGCCCCCGATTGAGTGAGACTATGAAATGCATGGCCATGCTCAAATGAGTCAATATGAGATATTGATCTCATTTGTCATTACTATGTCTACTCGGGAATCGAGGAAAGCGAAGATTGAACTAAACAAGGGTGACACGTTCCATGCCTTGTGTTCAATTTGGATATCGGACAAAGGGACTAAACTACACGGAAACATTGGTCACGGATAGGTTATGTCAAATCAACGACATTCTCATTACTTGGGTAGCGGTGATGTGTTGCTAGATACAGCTCCTTGTTTGTAATATTAAAATGAGATTTTAATATTACTACCAACGTCATGAGAACTGCGAGGTCGCACACTTAGAACAGACTAAATTGGAGTAATCGAATCCAAGTTGGACTCGGATTCAATTGTGGGCCTAACTCATGACGGATGGGTTTAGGGTTGCACCACTTACCTTGCTACTTGCTCACACTCACTTAAGGCAGCCACTATTATAAATAGTCTTGCTAAGGGGGCTGCCACCAGGTTACATCACAACCCTAGCCGCACCTACAGAAAGTGAGTGAGAGATAGTGAGGTCTTCTTCTCCTCTCTTCGCAGCTAGCACTACGAAACAGAGGCGTGACTCCTTTTGCAAGTCTGTTCGTGTGGATACCGCAGAAACATCGTCGCTATTACGGTGTTGGTGATTCACCTCGCTTGTGTCTGTCACGCTTCAAGAGGTAAAATTTTAAAAACCTCGGATTATGGATTTTTCGCATGGATCCTGTGAGGGAATTCTGTTATTCCGCTGCGAGACTTCGATCCGCAAATTCCCAACAAAATTCTCTTTTTCAACAATACTGTATTTGATACTTATGACATAATTTTGACTAAAAATATCCTTTCTTTACAATTGCAATACACAAAAGGACATTATAAAAATTTTAGAAGAAAAGGTAGAGAAACTATCAGAATTGTTATCAGACTTGTCCAACAAAGAATTTGACATTGCCTGATTTTAAGAATAAGATTCTGGGACACCAAAATTTTCTGAAATAATTTACGAGGATATGATTAAAAATAACCAATCCACTTATAAGATCACATCTATCTCACGAAAGAGGTAAACAGTTTAGATTAACAGAAAAGATTGTTTAAGGATTTGAATAATAACAATGGATTTGATGATAAAAGCAAAAATAAAGAAGGCAAAAAGTAACAAAGATATTGATAGCTCTAATCAACCCAAATAGTCAATTAGTCATAAAGAACAGATTAGACCAAAAGCACATCCCCGCATATTTCGCAATTCCGGCATAAGAAAGATATTATGAAGGCATAGAAATAAGAGATGATAGAATGAGATGATAAAATCATCCATACCACCGAACCTATCCAATAGAGAAATTGATATGGTCCAATAAATTTAGAAGTGAACTTTTTAAGTTGAACAATTTGACCAACTGGTCTAACAGAGCATGGATGGTTGGAAAAATACCCAATCCATATTTTTAGATTATGACTACTTTGAGAAAGAAGTACACAAATTGAATCAACAGAAAAATTCAATTATTTAACAGGCTTAGAATGGTTTAAGCAACTCAAGTCTTCAACCATACGTTTTAGTAACATAAGTAGAAACAATCAGGTCAAAAGAATAATGAAAGCACAGATAACTCTAATTGACCCACATATGTTATGCCATAGAGAAATAGGTTACCCTCGGAATTATACAGTATAGTTAAAGGATCACCTTTTTGTGACACAATCTCCTTTATTTAGGTCCTCAATCCAAGATGCTCTTGCTCCTCTTGAAGAATCAACGTTCTATTCCTCTTAGGATATTGAAGCACGTACGTACGTTACTAATAAACGGCTTCGTCTTTTTGGCGAAATACACTTTTTAGCAAAATGTCCCAGGCATCCTTCTACACTTGCAAACAAATGATTTTCCGTTAATCACGTAGTCCCTTGTTAAATAATCTTCCCCACACGTTCAACATTTTTGATGCAGATGTCACGGTTTGACCAAACCTGCTACTATTGGCTTTTTCTCTACGGGATTGTTGTTGTTCTTTGTTGTTGATTTCTTGATGATCACAAATACGTTTTTCTCTGGAATCGCTTGGCCTTTACGATTTCTCCTCCTTCAGAATCAATATACTCCCACGTTACAAAATCTCGTATTCTAAGATTTATTTTGACTTTAGATTCTAAATCTCGGCTATCGTTCCTTCTTTGTAGAGTAATTCTCGATCATGTTGTACTTTTCCTTCAACTATTCTTTGCATTGCTTTCGTAGTTGCGGTCATATGGCCGATATCACGTCCTGCTTCCTCACGTCCGTTTCCTCATGTACGTTTCCTCATGTCCTTCTCCTCACGTCCACTTCCTCACGTGCACGTTTATCACAAGTCATCGCCTTTCTTCAAAGACAGATGAATCATAATACAATGGAAACCAGATGTAACCATTTAAAACAACGTTGTCTCCTTTCGGAGTCCAAGCACAGAGAGTCACACAACAAAAACAAGACAAACCCAACCAC
This sequence comes from Ormosia emarginata, assembly GCA_029884605.1. Taxonomy (NCBI): domain Eukaryota; kingdom Viridiplantae; phylum Streptophyta; class Magnoliopsida; order Fabales; family Fabaceae; genus Ormosia; species Ormosia emarginata. Next base: position 12,286,189 of record JAQQTP010000074.1, read on the forward strand.
AAACCCCAAAAAGACTCTAACCGTGCTCTGATACCAACTAATGTAACACCCTCCGTAGGGCGTCACATTTTAAATAAAATATAAAATCAACTGAAATTATTTTGTAAAAGTTTTGATTGTTAAAATGCATGGCCATGCTCAAATGAGTCAATATGAGATATTGATCTCATTTGTCATTACTATGTCTACTCGGGAATCAGGAAACTGAAGATTGAACTAAACAAGGGTGACACGTTCCATGCCTTGTGTTCAATTTGGATATCTGGACAAAGGGACTAAACTACACGGAAACATTGGTCACAGATAGGTTATGTCAAATCACTGACATTCTCATTACTTGGGTAGCAGTGATGTGTTGCTAGATATCAGCTCATCTTGTTTGTAATATTAAAATGAGATTTTAATATTACTACCAACGTCATGAGAAACTGCGAGGTCGCACACTTAGAAACAGACTAAATTGGAGTAATCGAATCCAAGTTGGACTCGGATTCAATTGTGGGCCTAACTCATGACAGATGGGTTTAGGGTTGCACCACTTACCTTGCTCTTGCTCACACTCACTTAAGGCAGCCACTATTATAAATAGTCTTTGCTAAGGGGGCTGCCACCAGGTTACATCACAACCCTAGCCGCACCTACGGAAAGTGAGTGAGAGATAGTGAGGTCTTCTTCTCCTCTCTTCGCAGACTAGCACTACGAAACAGAGGCGTGACTCCTTTTGCAAGTGCTGTTCGTGTGGATACCGCTGAGAAACATCGTCGCTATTACGGTGTTGGTGATTCACCTCGCTTGTGTCTCACCTCACGCTTCAAGAGGTAAAATTTTAAAAACCTCGGATTATGGATTTTTCGCATGGATCTGTGAGGGAGGTGACATGTTATTTCACCTTTGCGAGACTTCGATCCGCAAATTCCCAACAAAATTCTCTTTTTCAACAATACTGTATTTGATACTTATGACATAATTTTGACTAAAAATATCCTTTCTTTACAATTGCAATACACAAAAGGACATTATAAAAATTTTAGAAGAAAAGGTAGAGAAACTATCAGAATTGTTATCAGACTTGTCCAACAAAGAATTTGACATTGCCTGATTTTAAGAATAAGATTCCTGGGACACCAAAATTTTACTGAAATAATTTACAGGATATGATTAAAAATAACCAATCCACTTATAAGATCACATCTATCTCACGAAAGAGGTAAAGCAGTTTAGATTAACAGAAAAGATTGTTTAAGGATTTGAATAATAACAATGGATTTGATGATAAAAGCAAAAATAAAGAAGGCAAAAAGTAACAAAGATATTGATAGCTCTAATCAACCCAAATAGTCAATTAGTCATAAAGAACAGATTAGACCAAAAGCACATCCCCGCATATTTCGCAATTCCGGCATAAGAAAGATATTATGAAGGCATAGAAATAAGAGATGATAGAATGAGATGATAAAATCATCCATACCACCGAACCTATCCAATAGAGAAATTGATATGGTCCAATAAATTTAGAAGTGAACTTTTTAAGTTGAACAATTTGACCAACTGGTCTAACAGAGCATGGATGGTTGGAAAAATACCCAATCCATATTTTTAGATTATGACTACTTTGAGAAAGAAGTACACAAATTGAATCAACAGAAAAAATTCAATTATTTAACAGGCTTAGAATGGTTTAAGCAACTCAAGTCTTCAACCATACGTTTTAGTAACATAAGTAGAAACAATCAGGTCAAAAGAATAATGAAAGCACAGATAACTCTAATTGACCCACATATGTTATGCCATAGAGAAATAGGTTACCCTCGGAATTATACAGTATAGTTAAAGGATCACCTTTTTGTGACACAATCTCCTTTATTTAGGTCCTCAATCCAAGATGCTCTTGCTCCTCTTGAAGAATCAACGTTCTATTCCTCTTAGGATATTGAAGCACGTACGTACGTTACTAATAAACGGCTTCGTCTTTTTGGCGAAATACACTTTTTAGCAAAATGTCCAGGCATCCTTCTACACTTGCAAACAAATGATTTTCCGTTAATCACGTAGTCCCTTGTTAAATAATCTTCCCCACACGTTCAACATTTTTGATGCAGATGTCACGGTTTGACCAAACCTGCTACTATTGGCTTTTTCTCTACGGGATTGTTGTTGTTGTTGTTGTTGATTTCTTGATGATCACAAATACGTTTTTCCCTGGAATCGCTTGGCCTTTACGATTTCTCCTCCTTCAGAATCAATATACTCCCACGTTACAAAATCTCGTATTCTAAGATTTATTTTGACTTTACCCGATTCTAAATCTCGGCTATCGTTCCTTGCTGTAGAGTAATTCTCTGATCATGTTGTACTTTTCCTTCAACTATTCTTTGCATTGCTTTCGTAGTTGCAGTCATATGGCCGATATCACGTCCTGCTTCCTCACGTCCGTTTCCTCATGTACGTTTCCTCATGTCCTTCTCCTCACGTCCACTTCCTCACGTGCACGTTTATCACAAGTCATCGCCTTTCTTCAAAGACAGATGAATCATAATACAATGGAAACCAGATGTAACCATTTAAAACAACGTTGTCTCCTTTCGGAGTCCAAGCACAGAGAGTCACACAACAAAAACAAGACAAACCCAACCACAAACCCCAAAAAGACTCTAACCGGTGCTCGATCAACCAACTAATGTAACACCCTCCGTAGGGCGTCACATTTTAAATAAAATATAAAATCAACTGAAATTATTTTGTAAAAGTTTTGATTGTTAAAATGCATGGCCATGCTCAAATGAGTCAATATGAGATATTGATCTCATTTGTCATTACTATGTCTACTCGGGAATCGGGAAAGCGAAGATTGAACTAAACAAGGGTGACACGTTCCATGCCTTGTGTTCAATTTGGATATCTGGACAAAGGGACTAAACTACACGGAAACATTGGTCACGGATAGGTTATGTCAAATCACCGACATTCTCATTACTTGGGTAAGTGATGTGTTGCTAGATACCGCTCCTTGTTTGTAATATTAAAATGAGATTTTAATATTACTACCAACGTCATGAGAACTGCAGGTCGCACACTTAGAACAGACTAAATTGGAGTAATCGGAATCCAAGTTGGACTCGGATTCAATTGTGGGCCTAACTCATGACATGAGATGGGTTTAGGGTTGCACCACTTACCTTGCTACTCTTGCTCACACTCACTTAAGGCACCACTATTATAAATAGTATGCTTGCTAAGGGGCTGCCACCGGAGTTACATCACAACCCTAGCCGCACCTACGCAGAAAGTGAGTGAGAGATAGTGAGGTTCTTCTCTCCTCTCTTCGCAGCTAGCACTACGAAAGCAGGCGTGACTCCTTTTGCAAGTCATTCGTGTGGATACCGCAGAAACATCGTCGCTATTACGGTGTTGGTGATTCACCTCGCTTGTGTGCATCACGCTTCAAGAGGTAAAATTTTAAAAACCTCGGATTATGGATTTTTCGCATGGATCTGTGAGGGAATCTATTATTATTGCTTGAGACTTTGATCCGCAAATTCCAAAAGTGGTATCGAGCCACTTGCGAAACCATGATTCAGGTTTTTTTACTTTTCTTGTTATATGCGATAACATGATTCGTTACTTCATAAAAGATATTTTTTTTTATAAAAGATATGATCTTTATATGTTATTTGAAACCGTGAAGATGTTCATATGTTTTTGCGAAAAGCATTACGAAAGCTTTCTGTTTCTACATTTTTCTGGTATATATATATGTGATATGTATGAATGAAAATCGTTTTGAATGCTTTTGTTTTTGCGTTTTTTACTGGTATATACATATGTGATATGTATGTTTTCTACGAAATGTTTTGAATGCTTTCTATTTTGCATATTTTATGTATGAATGCGATATACACAATATTAACACAAGGTTTTGGAAACCTTGTTTCCGTTTTGCGACGGCCATGAAGCTTCCTCATGACATGAAGTGTTCATGTCTTCACGCATTCTGGAAACCTTGTTTTGGATAGGCGATGACGATTTGTGAGGAACCCTGCGGCACATGAAGCGTTCATGTGTTTGCGGGCCTTAGGGTTCAAGTGTTGTTGCCCTAGCCGTCATAGAGGCAGGAGGGGTCCAACTCGAATTTTTGTTCAAGTAACCAGTGGTGGTACATGAATGAAAAATTTTGAGCCGGGGCGCTGCCCCGCACCCCGCAAGGGGCGGCCTCCCCTTGACCCCCGCCCGCTGACCGGGCAGCGGGACCCCGTCGGGGCGCTGCCCCGAACCCCGTTTCGTGGTGTGTGATATTCGAAAGTGCTATATTCAAAACTATTTTTTATAATTCACAAAATAATAATGTGTTATTGCTTTGTGTTTATGTATTATTAGAGATGCATGGTGCATGGTTATGGCCTTAGTCTTTATTTTATGTTATTTTGGTTATTTTAAATACGACCTGCGTGTCGTGCCTTTCTCTCTACATTCTGATTGTACATTCTCTTCTCATCTAACTCCCTCGAATGTAAAAGAGGTTTCTATAATGTAATCTTCATGTGGAGACAAGGAGACGACATCAAGTGAGAACGTTGGTGGGAGACGCTTGGTGAAGTGACATTTATTAATGTTACTCTCTTAGAGGCCATAACCATGTCACATTTATTATATGCTTTATATGTATGAGATGCATGGATAATGTTTATGGTATGATTAACAAGTTTAATAAATGGTGAGATCTAACAATAAAATTCCCTCAAAGAAAATATTAAGTCATTATGTGATGCCTTCCAATGCGTGGCACTCGTCAAGACTAATATCGATCAAGTGTAGGTCTACGCAAAGCAGGGGTGCCTTTATCTATATTAGTAAGATGCGATAGGATAATAGTAATATCCAATTGTCAACCATTGGGTTTGACTTAACTAGGCCATTTCAATAGGATTGAAGGCTTAGAGGCATGAAGTTGGGCTTTAGTCCATTAGATGGATTAGAATAAGTGTTATTCACCCAACTATCCAAGAGTTGCATGTGATGTAATTGGAAAGAGTTTCCTACCTAAATAAGCTGAATTTTGGGCGATCACCAAAGTTGACTCAAAACTAGGTGAAATATGGATCTTGGCCCACTAGGAAATCTTCCAATGGGATTTTCCAAGTCAATCTTGAGGGTCATTGATTTGAATAAAATAGTGGGAGACGTATTTAATTAAAAGACCTTGTTAAATATGTTTATAGCATAATACTTATATTTTGCATATTTACGTTGATAGATTACCATGGCAACAAACACATCAAGTAACTTATCATTGCGATCGGTCCTTGAGAAGGACAAGTTGTCCTAGGACAAATTTCCTAGGCTGGTACAGAACTTGAGGATTGTCCTCAAGCAAGAGAAAAATTTGTATGTTTTAGAACAACCTATTCTGAACCACTGCTGCTAATGCCCCTAATTTGAAAGAGATGCTTATAAGAAGCATCAAGATGATGCCTTGGACATTGGATGTCTAATGCTAGCCACCATGAACTCTGAGCTCCAAAAGCAACACGAGAACATGGAAGCCTACGATATGATCGTACACCTCAAAAAGCTCTATCAAGAGTAGGCTAGACATGAGAGATATGAGGTCTCCAAAGCACTCTTTCAGTGCAAGCTGGTAGAAGGAAGCCCTGTTGGTGCTCATGTACTCAAGATGATTGGGTACATTGAAAGCCTTGAGAGACTCGGTTTTCCTATGGGCCAAGAGTTGGCCACTGACTTAGTCCTGCAATCGTTGCCGGAGAGTTTTAGTCAATTTGTCATGAACTACAACATGAATGAAATTGACAAATCACTACCAGAGCTGCTAAGCATGTTGAGAAGCTATTTGAGCGAGAACATAAACAAAGGCAAAGGAAAGGCCATAATGATGGTCCATAAGAATAAGGGCAAGAAACAGTGAGAAAAAGCCCCGGGACAAGTGGAAGGGTAAGGGCAAGGAAAAGTCCAAGCCTAGTACTTCGGCTTGAAACCGGTGGGTGGAGTGGCTAAGGAAGGTACATGCTTCCCTTGCGGTCGACCGGACATTGGAAGAGGAGCTGTGCCAAGTACCTAGAGGAGCTCAAGAAGAAGAAGGGAAGTGAGACTTCCACTTCGGGTATTTTGTTATAGAAGTCAATTTATCTACTTACGCATCATGGGTATTAGATCCTGGATGTGGATCTCACATTTGTGTAAATGTGCAGGATCTAAAGAGCAGTAGACCATTGACTAAGGGCGAAGTCGACCTACGAGTGGGAAATGGAGCAAAGGTTCTTTGCACTAGCCGTAGGGACTTATTTATTAGCTTTGCCAACCTGGGCTTGTAATTGAATTGGATAATTGTTATTTTGTGCACTGCTATTAGCGAGAATATCATTCTGTTTCTTGTTTGGACAAGAAGGGTTTTACTTTTATAATTAAGAACAAAAGTTGTTCTCTTTATTTGAATGATATTTTCTATGGTAGTGCACATTTGAGTAATGGACTTTATGTCCTTGATCTCGAAACGCCCATTTATAACGTAAATACAAAGAGGTTCAAGTCAAATGATATGAACCCGACTTATCTCTGGCATTGTCGTTTGGGCCATATAAATGAGAAACGCATTTCCAAACTCCATAAAGATGGATTCTTGGACTCGTTTGATTACGAATCATATGAGACATGTGAATCTTGTTTATTGGGAAAGATGACTAAGGCCCCATTCACTGGACAAGGTGAAAGGGCTAGTGATCTTTTGGGCCTCATACATAGTGATGTATGTGGGCCACTAAACACACTAGCTAGAGGCGGTTTTCAGTACTTCATTACATTTGCGATGATTTCAGTAGATATGGATTTGTATATCTTATGAAGCACAAATCAGAATCCTTTGAAAAGTTCAAAGAGTTCAAGAATGAAGTACAAAACCAACTTGGCAAGAGTATTAAAATCCTTCGATCAGATCGAGGAGGTGAATACTTAAGCCAACGGTTTGATGATCATACGAAAGAGTGTGGGATAATATCTCAACTCACTCCTCCTGGAACACCACAATGGAATGGTGTTTACGAAAGGAGGAACAGGACCTTGTTGGACATGGTCCGATCTATGATGACTCATGCAGACCTTCCGGGCTCCTTCGGGGACATGCTCTACATTGCAGCGGCTTTCACACTTAACCGTGTTCCATCTAAGACGGTTCAACAGACACCATATGAGATGTGGGCGGGAGACGACCCAAGTATGTCTTTTATGAAGATTTGGGGTTGCGAAGCTTATGTGAAACGTCAAGTTTCGATAAGCTTGGCCCAAAATCAGAAAAATGCTTCTTTGTGGGGTATCCTAAGGAAACCAAGGGATACTATTTCTATAATCCTACCGAGGGCAAAGTGTTTGTCGCACGGACTGCGGTATTCCTAGAAAAGGAGTTTATCTCCAAAGGAATCAGTGGGAGGAAAGTAGAACTTGAAGAAATTCAAAGTTCACAAAGTAGCAAGCGAACCAATGGTGGAAATAGAAGCGGCCTCCACAAGTCGTTGTGGAACCACAATCTGCTCTAGTAGCACAAGACTCGCGTAGGTCTAACGGGATACGTCGTCAACCGAGAGAGATATGGATTTCTCATGACTCAACAAGGTGACGTATTACTCATGGATCAAGATGAGCCTGTGACTTACCAGGAAGCCATTATTGGCCCGAGAATCGAAAAATGGCTTGAGGCCATGAGATCGAAATGGAATCCATGTATACCAACCGGGTATGGACCTTGGTTGACCCACCTGAAGGGATAAAACCCATTGGGTGCAAGTGGGTTTTTAAGAAGAAAACCGACATGGATGGTAATGTGCATACCTTTAAGGCGCGATTGGTGGCTAAAGGTTTCAAGCAAATTCATGGTGTAGATTATGATGAGACTTTTTCCCCAGTTGCGATGCTTAAATCTGTTCGGATCTTGCTTGCTATTGCAGCATACCATGATTATGAAATCTGGCAAATGGATGTCAAAACTGCTTTCCTTAATGGAAATCTTCTCGAGGATGTGTACATGACACAACCGAGGGTTTTGCCACTCCACGAGGATGCTACAAAGGTATGCAAGTTGCAACGATCTATTTATGGATTGAAGCAAGCTTCCGGAAAAGCTGGAATCTTCGTTTTGATGATACAATCAAACAGTTTGGTTTCATCAAAAATGAAGAAGAATCTTGTGTCTACAAGAAGGTTAGTGGGAGCACAGTTGTCTTTCTAGTATTGTATGTAGATGACATACTACAAATTGGAAATGACATCCCTACCCTACAGTCCGTAAAGACTTGGTTAGGGAAGTGCTTTTTATGAAGGACTTAGGCGAAGCCACCTATGTATTAGGTATCAGGATCTATAGAGATAGGTCGCAGAGATTGCTTGGCCTAAGTCAGAGTACATACATAGATAAAGTGTTAAGACGATTTAACATGCATGAATCCAAGAAAGGACTCTTGCTATGTCGCATGGTATAAGCCTATCTAAGGCTCAATCCCTTCCACCCGGGATGAGAGGGATCGCATGAGTAAGATTCCATATGCATCCGCAATTGGATCTATCATGTATGCCATGTTATGTACTCGACCCGGATATCTCGTATGCTTTGAGCATGACGAGCGGTACCGATCGATCCGGTGAGAGTCACTGAGTCTTTGTCAAAAACATCCTTAAGTACTTGAGAAGAACTAAGGATTCGTTTTTGGTATATGGAGCCGAAGAGGAACTAGTAGTAAAGGGTTACACCGATGCTAGCTTCCAAACCGATAAGGACGACTCCGGATCGCAATCGGGTTTTGTTTATTGCACGAATGGTGGGGGAAATTTGTGAGTGGAAGAGTTCAAAGCGAGGAGACGTCGGCCGATTCTACCACGAGAGGTGAGTATATTGCTGCCTCCAATGCAAAGAAAGGAGGCCGTTTGGATTAGAAAGTTCATTATTGAGCTTGGTGTAGTTCCTAGCATTGTGGACCCAGTGGACCTCTATTGTGATAATAATGGAGCCATTGCACAAGCTAAGGAGCCCAGATCACACCAGCGATCCAAATATATACTTAGGCGCTTCCATCTCATTTGAGAAATCATTGATAGAGGAGATGTGAAGATATGCAGAGTACCAACAGATGATAACATTGCTGATCCACTGACGAAGCCTCTTTGTGCAACAGAAGCATGAGGGTCACACTAGGTCTTTAGGCATTAGAAATATGCACGATTGGCTCTAGTGCAAGTGGGAGATTGTTGGTGTATGCCCTAGTGGCCAATACGTTTTGTTTGTATTTACATACATTATATTATGCTATTTTATATGAGGCATTTCATTTATTATGTTCTTTTTTTTGGTAAACATGATAAAGTCCTTAGAATAGTAAATTTGATACCATAGGACATCAAGTGGATGACTTGATCGTGAGATCCTATTGGATAAAACACTATTCTTAAATGTCCCTAGTCAAGTATTATTGTTAATTAGGACAACAATAATGCTTTGAGACTAGTATGTGCGTAGGCGATGACCACATCTCACGGGTCATGGATATGAGATATCAAGTCTACACATGGATACATATTAGAGTAATGATGTATTGGACAGACCCGCCATGAGAACGCTACGTGGATCGTTACGTGAGTGTCATAAGCAATTCTCATAGTGATAATGGTGTATGTGGTCCTTTGACACGAAATCACTACGATTCCTACATGAGGAGTTGTGTGTTTTAATGCCATCAAACGTCATCGTAACAAGATGATTATAAAGTTGGTTATTAGACATACCGCGATACATGTGGAGGGATGTGAGTGACCTAGATGGGATTTGTCCCTCCTACATAACGGGAGTGATATCTTCGGGCCCCCGATTGAGTGAGACTATGAAATGCATGGCCATGCTCAAATGAGTCAATATGAGATATTGATCTCATTTGTCATTACTATGTCTACTCGGGAATCGGGAAAGCGAAGATTGAACTAAACAAGGGTGACACGTTCCATGCCTTGTGTTCAATTTGGATATCCGGACAAAGGGACTAAACTACACGGAAACATTGGTCACGAGATAGGTTATGTCAAATCACCGACATTCTCATTACTTGGGTAGCTTGAGTGATGTGTTGCTAGATACCACATCGTTTGTAATATTAAAATGAGATTTTAATATTACTACCAACGTCATGAGAACCTGTGCGTAGGTCGCACACTTAGAACAGACTAAATTGGAGTAATCGAATCCAAGTTGGACTCGGATTCAATTGTGGGCCTAACTCATGACGAGATGGGTTTAGGGTTGCACCACTTACCTTGCTTCTTGCTCACACTCACTTAAGGCAGCCACTATTATAAATAGTACTTGCTAAGGGGGCTGCCACCGAGGTTACATCACAACCCTAGCCGCACCTACGGAAAGTGAGTGAGAGATAGTGAGGTCTTCTTCTCCTCTCTTCGCGGCTAGCACTACGAAACAGGCGTGACTCCTTTTGCAAGTCTATTCGTGTGGATACCGCAGAAACATCGTCGCTATTACGGTGTTGGTGATTCACCTCGCTTGTGTCTGTCACGCTTCAAGAGGTAAAATTTTAAAAACCTCGGATTATGGATTTTTCGCATGGATCCTGTGAGGGAATTCTGTTATTCCGCTGCGAGACTTCGATCCGCAAATTCCCAACAAAATTCTCTTTTTCAACAATACTGTATTTGATACTTATGACATAATTTTGACTAAAAATATCCTTTCTTTACAATTGCAATACACAAAAGGACATTATAAAAATTTTAGAAGAAAAGGTAGAGAAACTATCAGAATTGTTATCAGACTTGTCCAACAAAGAATTTGACATTGCCTGATTTTAAGAATAAGATTCCTGGGACACCAAAATTTTACTGAAATAATTTACAGGATATGATTAAAAATAACCAATCCACTTATAAGATCACATCTATCTCACGAAAGAGGTAAACAGTTTAGATTAACAGAAAAGATTGTTTAAGGATTTGAATAATAACAATGGATTTGATGATAAAAGCAAAAATAAAGAAGGCAAAAAGTAACAAAGATATTGATAGCTCTAATCAACCCAAATAGTCAATTAGTCATAAAGAACAGATTAGACCAAAAGCACATCCCCGCATATTTCGCAATTCCGGCATAAGAAAGATATTATGAAGGCATAGAAATAAGAGATGATAGAATGAGATGATAAAATCATCCATACCACCGAACCTATCCAATAGAGAAATTGATATGGTCCAATAAATTTAGAAGTGAACTTTTTAAGTTGAACAATTTGACCAACTGATCTAACAGAGCATGGATGGTTGGAAAAATACCCAATCCATATTTTTAGATTATGACTACTTTGAGAAAGAAGTACACAAATTGAATCAACAGAAAAATTCAATTATTTAACAGGCTTAGAATGGTTTAAGCAACTCAAGTCTTCAACCATACGTTTTAGTAACATAAGTAGAAACAATCAGGTCAAAAGAATAATGAAAGCACAGATAACTCTAATTGACCCACATATGTTATGCCATAGAGAAATAGGTTACCCTCGGAATTATACAGTATAGTTAAAGGATCACCTTTTTGTGACACAATCTCCTTTATTTAGGTCCTCAATCCAAGATGCTCTTGCTCCTCTTGAAGAATCAACGTTCTATTCCTCTTAGGATATTGAAGCACGTACGTACGTTACTAATAAACGGCTTCGTCTTTTTGGCGAAATACACTTTTTAGCAAAATGTCCGGCATCCTTCTACACTTGCAAACAAATGATTTTCCGTTAATCACGTAGTCCCTTGTTAAATAATCTTCCCCACACGTTCAACATTTTTGATGCAGATGTCACGGTTTGACCAAACCTGCTACTATTGGCTTTTTCTCTACGGGATTGTTGTTGTTGCTGTTGTTGATTTCTTGATGATCACAAATACGTTTTTCACTGGAATCGCTTGGCCTTTACGATTTCTCCTCCTTCAGAATCAATATACTCCCACGTTACAAAATCTCGTATTCTAAGATTTATTTTGACTTTACCCGATTCTAAATCTCGGCTATCGTTCCTTGCTGTAGAGTAATTCTCTGATCATGTTGTACTTTTCCTTCAACTATTCTTTGCATTGCTTTCGTAGTTGCAGTCATATGGCCGATATCACGTCCTGCTTCCTCACGTCCGTTTCCTCATGTACGTTTCCTCATGTCCTTCTCCTCACGTCCACTTCCTCACGTGCACGTTTATCACAAGTCATCGCCTTTCTTCAAAGACAGATGAATCATAATACAATGGAAACCAGATGTAACCATTTAAAACAACGTTGTCTCCTTTCGAGTCCAAGCAAGAGAGTCACACAACAAAAACAAGACAAACCCAACCACAAACCCCAAAAAGACTCTAACCGTGCTCTGATACCAACTAATGTAACACCCTCCGTAGGGCGTCACATTTTAAATAAAATATAAAATCAACTGAAATTATTTTATAAAAGTTTTGATTGTTAAAAGATAAATTTTAAAATTTCATTACGCGGAAATACAGACTTACCAAAAATTATAAGAAAAACCGAAATTAAATTGAATTAATTAATACACATAATATAAGTACCACCAAATATTCATTATAGAAGTAAAACATGTAATTTACAGACTGAGAGAAACAGTAGCAAACCCAAAGACGGGTACTACCAATAGCACGGTAACAACACTAACAAAAAAAATTCAACCTACATAGTCTGTTTCTTCACCAACTGCATCTTGTTGAAACTTAAAAGTCCACTCAATGACGCCGTCACCATCTCCAATATTGTCTCTTATAGGTTTGAGTATGTGTTCCGCTACTATACGAATTCAAATAATACAAACCAAACAAAAACAACACAGAAAGAGGTGAGATCCCCTTTCACCAATACCAAGACGGTAGTAAAGAATGATTCGAATGACAAAGTCATTCCATACACACTGAGATAATCACAATTATAGTCATGTTATCAATTTACAAATATTTCTAATATGCATATAACCTAATAAAATAAACAAGTAATAACATTATCGGGATCGGGATAGATATAACAATTCATACCATATAAAATATCATAACAAGATAATAAAAATAAAGATTAAATTCAATAACAACAAATTTCAAATAGCAGAACAAAAATACAATAATGCAAGACAAAATACAACATATAAACAATTAATATCATATATAAAAGATCACAAATAAAAATAAAAATATCACAGATAAAAGATAACAGATAAAAGAAATAACAAATAAAAGATAATAGATAAAAATAATAAATAGAAGATAATAATGCACCACATATCAACATATACAATAAGACATAATCCTACTCCATGGAGCTAAACCACACACAACACGGACATCGATAGAGAGAACGACCCGCAAAGTCCTATTAGTACCACGGCTGTCCAACCAAACTATTGCATTGTCTTACGTTGTGTCTATAGCCCCACGACACAAGGAATCCATCATCCGGCGTGGTGTAGTTCACGGTCTCACGTTGTGGCACTACAGGCAATGTACTATTAGACTTCACGGATCTCGATTAAACATAGTGTGTGTCGAGTCGACTAGTGTGTCGCCATTTACCACGGCCCGGAAAGAGCAACCAACTGTCCACATATGGATTTTATGCACACTAATGCCTCCAAGTCCATTCAAATCGAACCACACTACGCTTATCGCACCGACAATACGATGTGATTCACCTCGTCAATCAATCCACCAAAAATTTTGGCATAAACTCAATACACAACCAAAGATAAGAAAATTATGAAAATACCCTCAAGAGGTAAAATATATAAAAATGCGGGTTCTCATTTTCCGACAAGATAAAAAATACCCTCAACGGGTTCTCATTTTCCCGACAAAAAATCCTCAAAAGCTCATACGGGTTCTCATTTTCCCGACAAATAAAGCTTGCCCTCATTGGCAACAAAGAGATATATAAAGAAAACTCATGACGGGTTCACATTTTCCGACAATGACAAAAAAAATAAATAATGTTTAATCGCGTAGAAATTTTATCGCGTTTTCATAATTCCGTCGTTTTTACAAACGTTTCAAATTGCGTAAATAAATTTTTCTATTTTTAAAATCGCGTAAGATTTTTAATATGTTTTCTCAATCGCGTAAGATTTTTAAATCATTTTCTTGTCCAACTTCCTTAAAATAACTGTTTAAAACAAACAGAAATAATATTTAGTACTTTTAAAATACGTAGAATAATTTTCATAGCGTATACTGTCTTTTGGACATCTTTTCTATCTTATTTATCCGTTTTTACTAAAAATTGACAGTATTTTGTTTAATAAATTATAATAATGGTTTCCTAAATTTACCATTTAAAAGTCCTTTTCATTTTTATTAATACCAAATAATTATACTTTTGAAAATTCCTAACGTGCTTCAAAACACACGATGAGCTATCGTTAGAAAATTTAATAAAGCTACTGTATTTCTTCTTACAGTAAAAACCATTAGTATTAACCTCTTAAACTTAATTCTAACTACTTTATTTCTTTAAAACTCATTGTAGAAAATTTACTTTAACTTGTATTGCTTCTTCTTGATTGAAAATAGCTTGGAATTAATTTTAGAAATCATGAATGTCTAATTTGGCATGTTGGCGAATTTGATAAAAACTTTGCATTTGATTTTCAAATTATTTTTCACCTTTTAAATACATGTTTAATCTCTTGTATTGTCTACATTGATTTAATCCTTACCCTAGAAAATAGTTTTAGAAATCAAAGTGTTGAAGTTAGACATGTTGGATGAAAATGTAAGGTTATGCCATTTAATTTCCAAATTCATTTTTCTTAATCTAAACAAATGGATATCTACCAATTCTCTTAGGTTAATTAGGTCACCTTTTAAGAAAATTAAGAGAACATTTTGGTTCCCCATTTAAATCATGGCCGTGAGCCTTGTTAATGTGTTCTTTGGAACACTCATGCAATCCTTGACATATTATTTGCATCCTATCTATTATCATGCATTTCTAACACATGCAATATTATTAAAGCTTGTAGACATGCAAATTAAAGCTTGTAGACATGCAAATTATTACAAATATCACATAAGAAGACTACTAACAAATACACAATAACCTACTAGTAAGCACCAAATTATCAAACACACAAATAACAAACACACAAATAATTAACACATCAAAACAAGCACACCACCGAATCCTTATGGATTCTACAAGCACAACCACATATATTCCTCACCACCAACACTTGGTTGATGAGGGTAATCTCCCTCTTACCTCTCTTGTAGAAACCTCCAAGCCATTGTATGTCTCCTTCAAGCAATTCCTCTCCACCAAGAGCTACTTGAAAAATCAAAGAAAACATACAATATTAATATCTAAGGCTTGAGTAAGGAAAACCATGAATCAAAATATGGTTTAAAAGGAAAGAATAAAATTAATAGTGAAGATTTCATAAACTTCACCTTAAAACCCTAAACCTTGAGCTTGGAGAACAAGGATGAAAATGGATGATTTAGGAAAAACTTCCAACATGAAAGTTCCTTAGAATGGTATGGAGATTCAAGATCTATGGTCATTTAGAATTTTAGAAGCTTGGAAGGTGATTTTTGGTAGTTGGCCGAATTCAAGGGGGAGAGAAAAAGGAAAGAAATTTGGTTGCTTGATCTTGGTTCTTTGAAGAAAAAGATATAGAAGAGAACAAATGAAATAAATTGATGAAGATTGTCTCCATTTGGGAGCTTTGGCCGTGAACACAAAGAGAGAAAAGAAAGAAGAATATTTGAGAGTTTTGCTTGATAGCTTTTGAGAAAGATGAAGACTTTAGGTTAAACAAAAGCAAAGTCTCCTTTATTTTAGAATGCATGGCCGTAAATGACCTTGAGAGAAAGTGAGAGATATTTGTTTTGCTTCCTCCAAATGCATGGTCACAAATGCATAGGAAATAAGCATGAAATGAATTATTGAATATTGCCTTTCTTAAGGCATTCAATTGCAGTAGAAGCTTGGAGAACAAGAGTAAATTAAAACACTAAAATTGCCTTCTCCACACATGCATTTGCCGTGAATGCATTGAGTGTAAAAATGAATTGAAATGTAATAATTGTCTCCATAAAGCATGCACTTGCCGTAAATGCATCATGACAAGAAGCCATCAATATTGACTTTGTCATACTTGGTTAATTAATGAGAGATAGGAAAATAGAATTGTGATATTGGCTTTGCAAAGTTGAAATTGCCGTAGAAACAACAAAGAAAAGCCACTAAATTTGACTAGTCTTTCTTTTATTAAATTTGGCATTCTTCATGCATTCCAATAAGCCTTCTACGTGAATTCACAAAGTGAATTGAATAATTAGAGCAATTCTCTTCTCTTTCACCGTAGCTTCACACAAATTCAAGAAGTCCAATATTTGTTTAAAAGCTTGTTTTCTATTGGTTCTTAAAAATTCAAGCCATTAATTTTGACCAATTTCTATTGGTTAAATATTTGCTAACTTGATTCTTATTGGTTGCTATTTTTGTTGACCAATTTCCTATTGGTGCACATTATATTTTATAGTATACTTTAACCAATGAACAATATTTATTATTTATAAAGCCAGTATCTATTATCCAATGGATAATAAAATACACATAGATTTTTATTTTATATTAACAGAGTAGAAATTATTATTAATTATTTTTTTCTACTATCGATTACCCTTGATGAGTCATAAAGCGAGTCATCACAGAGAAATTTCTAGAATATGTGACTCACTACGATGAGTCAGTATGATGAGTCATCGTGGAATTTTCTAGAACGGGTGAGTCAGCATGGCGAGTCAGCGTAGATATTTTCTAAAGCAGATGAGTCAGCATAGCGAGTCACAAGTGAGTCGCGTCATCGATCGCATCACAATCGCATCATTGGCTGCATCATCAATGGTGAGTCACGGCGAGTCATCGAGAAACTTCGAACCGGCGAGTCATCGCTGCGGTGAGTCACAGTCGAGTCAGCACTTCTGGAACCTTCTAGAAGCTGCTGAGTCATGATGCTGAGGTGTCACGCCACGTGTCATCGTCCTATTGGCCCGTTGCGATGAGTCATAGCCACCAATTTTGATCAGCTCCTCATTGGTCCACGTGTACAGCACTTAATGACTAAACATGGGTCCTGCAAAATATTTTCGGGTCCGCCGTCACTTATTTATACTGACTAATAAAATAATATTATAATAATATAAAATTATTTTATTTGTGATTAAATCCTAAAAATTAAAAGATTAATTTTAGGCTAATTCAAGTGGGTTTAGTAAGATCCCCCATTCTCGAATAATTAAAAATAGATTTTCCCGGTCCGAAAAAATATTATTTTCCTACCCTGGACAAATCACACAAAAAGTCCATATAAAATCACGACACGGTAATATTGAGCATTAATGTATCAAGTAGAAAACAATTAAAAAGCAGAAAAAAGAAAAACAAGACGTTCGGGACGTAATGGTCATTTTCCCATTTTTTCCCACAACGTAGCTAATCATGCAAAACGTTCAAATAAAATATCCAGAAAGTATTATTTATACGTATATCAACCAGAAAAATTAAAACAAGGATTCAAAAAAATTTTTATTTCACCTGTCTTGAAGAAAAATACGTAAAACGATTATATAAAATACTAGACAGTATTATACATCTGTTTTTCATACAGAAAAATTTAAAACAGTAATTTGATAAAATTTTTATTTTACTGTATCGAAACAAATTATGTAAAATGACCAAATAAAATAACAAACAGTATTATTTTTCTGTATTTCATACAGAAAAATAAGAAACAGTAAAACAGGGACACAACAGTCTTTTACCCAAAAGTTGGGATGTTACAGTCTTGTAATTTATTTGTGGGTGTTTATGTGTTTGATTTAATTGTTCATGCTTTGTATGATTTACATGATTTGTTGCTTTTAATTATGGCATGCTTATGGTAGCTTATGGTATATATGATGAAATATGTATGCGTATGCCATGATGTGATGATGGAAAGGAAATCAATTTTTGGCTCCAATGGCCAAAGGAAGGGGCTACGGTTTTGATACCCATGATTAGGGTTTATGTTGAAATTTTTCAAGAACAAAGGAATTAATTTTTGGGTCTCTAGAACCTTGAGAATTTCGGCCAAGACACCTCAACATAGGTGTTTACAAATTAATATTTTCATGGAAGAATAAAATTGGATTGATTAGAAAAGCATGAAAAATAAACAAAGGTTTATTTTTCAAAGAGTACATGAACACGGTTTTTAGAAGGATTTTTATTGATTTATTTTGTGTAAAAAGTTTCTAAGTGTTTTACTAAACATGAGTTTTAAATGAAAATAGCAATGTTGATTTTAAAGATTTGCAAAGAAAGTGAAAAAGGATTTGTAAAGAAAGTAAAAATGAATTTGAACAAATGGGTTTGGTTTTTATGACCATCGGTATTTCGGTTTTGAAAACAAAGATTTTAATGGTTTTGTTTTGTAAAACAGAAATGATAAATAAGTGAGTTAGAAGGAAAAATGTTTGATGCTTCAATGGCCAAATACCCTACGATTTTGAAAAACTAGTTATGCCTAAATTTTTATGGAACAAAGTGATATTTTATAAAACGAAATGTTTTGTCACTCGAAAGATTTGACTATTTTCAATGAACACGTTCACAGTTTTTGAAGACTTGTGGATACCTTGATTTTATAATGAAATGATTTTCACACAAGAATTTGGAAAGGGAATTAGAGCGTTTATCACTTGAGAAAATCAAGTTTTTGTAAACAAAAATGTTTTCGAACTTCAATTTATTTTGAAGAAGGTTGTGTTTGGAAATGATTTGGGAAAAATGAAGAATATAATGGTGTAATATAATGGTGTTTTGAAAATTTACTAACGTATAATTAATTTTTGAATTTTGAAGTACGTTAGGAAATTCTTAAAGTTTGAAACATTGATTTATATCAATGAAAAGTGATTTTGTGGGTTATATTTGAAAAAGGATTTTTTTTTAGTATAGAATCGTGGAAAAAGATTTTCTTGAGTAAGAAAAAGTATTAAATAAAGTATAAAGTTATATTATTTTGAAAAAAGTTGAAAAAGAATATTTGAAGGTTGAGAAATATTTTCTGTAATGAAATTGTGGTGAAAAATTATTTACGTATCTTAAAAACATAATTTTTAAACTACGCAATTGGAAATACAGTAGAATATTTCTATGCGATTCTAAATTACGTTTAAATATTTTTACGTGATTTGAACTACTGTTAAAAGATCACTATGTGATTTAAAAGTGATAGAATATTTTTACGTGATTGTGAAAATGACAGAAAATCATTATGTGATTTGGAAAGTGTTTTAAATATTTTGAGAATGATGGAAAATGATTTACGTGACTTAAAAGAATGATTTTTAAGTTACGCGATTTTGAAACAGTGGAAAAATACTATGCAATTTGAGAAACGTATATTTTTATGCGATTAAGAAAAATGTTAAAAAATTAGTACGTGGTTTAAAAGTGCAACAGAAGAGTTGCGGTATTTTGAAAATGTAACAGAAATGTTACTGTATTGTGAAAACGTAACAAAAGTGTTACAGTATGGTGAAAATATAAATAAAACGTTTTGGAATTATGAAAACGTAACAGAAATACTACGCGATTGTGAAAACACGACAAAACTGTTTTATGACTATAAAAAAACATAATAATATGATGATTACTATTAAAATAGTGTCCATACACTGTATGAGAAAATGACGTGTTTTGCCTGTGATTGGCATTTGATGCATTTTATATGCATTGGAAAGATATGCCAGTGATTGGCATTGGTGCATTGTACATGCATTGAAAAAATATGCGTTGAGGCATATGATTAAATTGAACGAATGAAATTGAAAAGATTTGGCCCTTGTGGTTGGACATTTGCACCTTGATATATTATTGCATTGTATAAAGTATAGCTAATAAGCTATTTTGGCCCTTGTGGTTGAAGAGGGAATGAGAATTGATAGTGAGATCTATGATGGATCTTGGGGCGTCAAAGATCAAAGTTTATTATTTATTTTGGATATATCTATTTGTGGGCTAAAATTTGGACCATATGCCACTTGGCGATTGCAAGAGTCCGTTGCAACGCATTGACGATACCCGACAAGAAACGATTCTTTTCAACAATTTGGAAGATTGTCTTTGGGCTAAGGCTGACAATTAACAGAGCATTCTCCTCGAAATTGTGAAAACCTCCATGGAGTTGTTTTTGAAAAACTGAGTCTATGTGCACATGTATGAATCTGAGCATTTATACTAGTATGATATATTAATTGAGGAATATTGGCTATGATAACTATTTTGAATACTTGGATGATGATGATGATAATTAGACAATGTTGAGGGCATTATCGTAATTGTTGTTTATGATAATTGAATTGATATATGATTGGATGATGATAGTTGATTAATATTGAATATATTATTGGAAGTCTGGTATGATATCCCTGTATGATATTGCTGTTTGTGTTATCTCTGTGCTACCATGTTGGTATTGATGTAGGTAATCTCACCTCTTTGCTATGTTATCTTGCTGTGTCTGTATTGTTAAAATTATACAGAAGAAGGAATGAGTTGTCTTAGACATAACGGGTGGTAGATATTCTGAGTTTTGGTGACAACATGGAGGAGTGGTCATTCAAGACTCATTGGTGTGCAGTGTTAACAAGGAGCAGATATCTAATGCATCAAGATGGATACAAGAAGGAATAAGTATGTTAAGTTTTCTCGTTAGTGTTGTACCGTGCTATTAAGTAGGACTCGTCATAGGGTTTGCTATCTTGTTAAAAGAGAGTTTTCTGTTAGTTTTATATTTCTCTTTAAATTGTTAAACATTAATTGGTGTCAATATTGTATATTAAATATATTTTCAGTATTACTTATGGATTTCAATAAGTTTATGTTTCTGTAATAAGAAGAAATTTTAAAACCCATCTTTTTATAACTCAAACCTTGTGCGAACTTCCTTTTGATTATGAGTCGGGAGTCAGACATGTGATACCCTAGGGAGGGTGTTACAATAGATTTAAACTTCTAAAAAGTCGTGGTCCTTAGATTGCCCCTATCTTGAAAGACAATGACCCAATTCATGAATTTATCACAAGTAAGGATAAACCCTCTCAATATGACTAATCCATGATACTAATAACAATATGAGTGGTATCTCAACAAATGTCAAGTGAGCATAAGGCCCCTCAATAACAAAAGTCGAGAGTCCTTCTATTCCTCGGGTTCGCATAGACTCGAGTATATAGCCCAAAAAGTATGCGAGGTAAGTGATAGTGACTTGTGTGATAGAGAATACAAACCTGTACAAAATTTAAATAGATAAAACTACCCCTAACCTACAAAAACATATATACAACAGCCATCCAACAATCATCTATCCTAAGGTTTCAACAATTAAGCGTAAAATATTAAAAAAATTATATACAAGTAAATCATGTCAAAATAAACACAAGATAATGCTATCAGATATTTACATAAAAGTACTAGATAAAATCTATTTACAAACAAATAAGAAAATAAAAACAAAGACAAAAAAAGGTAAAATAAATAAATAGAGATTATTAATAATTTGCATAACTAATAACAACAGGCTGACTCTCTAAGTATTCCCAGTGGAGTCGCCATCGGCTGCGACCGAGAGATTTGCGACGGGAGCAGTGAACAAATATATATATAATGGAAAATGGAGTCGCCACCAATTTTATTTGAATTTGAAAAATTTGGAAAACCTTTCTTAGAAAATAGTCTTTGAAACTAGATTGGATTCAGGAGTCGATTATGTATAGGAAATGGTGGAAACTTAATCCCACAGCACCCCTATCACATCCGTCTTAAGATGGTACCTTAAGTTAATTGTGCAAAACTTAATAATCTCTAAATATATTTGTTTTACTCCTTTTGTTAAAAGATAAACAAAAAAAGTCAAATAATTCGTGAAAATTTAATATTTGGCCTAACGGAATAGGAGTTTCGCTCCTATGTATCCCCGGGTGCAATGAAAAACTCAAAGTAACGTAGTTCTTTAGAAAATAATTGTGAGTTAGTTAATTTTAATTATGAAAAGAATTTTTGAAAAGGAATTTCATTTGAAAACAAATCTATTCTTACACAGGGTTCAAGTTAGCACCAGACTATTCAATAAACCCTTATGATCCAAATGACATTGAAGATATCATCCGCTATTCAATCATTATCGTTGGTCATTGTGTTTGATTAAAAGAAAAGTTTTATTTTTTTTAAAAAAAAATCCAAACAAGAGAACTCATAATTTTTTTTATATTTTCAGAATTATAATTTTCAAAAAAATTTCTTTTTTCCTTTTTACTTATTCTTCCTTAACCAATTTATTTGACTACTTTCTTATATTAAACCTTTTTTTTAGTAAAAACTAACATGTACACACATTTTTAGGTTAAACATTTTTCCTAAAAAAACTAAACATCAGCCCAACCCAAATCATTAAAATAATAATAATAATACTAAAAAAATTGAAAAAAATGAAAAAACCAAACAAACAGAAACAAATAAAGGAAGCATGGAAAAAAAAGGGAGGGAATTTTTTTACTATGTAGCAAAACACAGGAATAGAAGGCTGGGTGTGTTGTGATTCATGGTGGGGCTGGCTAGTGGTGCGACGACAGAGATGTTGTGGTGAAGGGTGGTTTCGATTCCGATGTCATCTGGTGGTCTTCTCGGCTCTGGGCTGTAGCGCTTTGCGGCGGAAGATAGTAGATCTGGTTTAGGTGAGGAGGACTGGTTGTTGGGTTGCGAATTTGAGGTGGCACACGGTTGTAGATCTGGTCCATGAAGGGTGGCTTCGGTTCTGATTACGGGGTGGCAGTCGATGAAGAGGACAAGTTCGTGGATCAACGACGATGGGCTCACAAATCGCAAATCAGTTGCGTCGGTATGGTGACGTGAAGGTGTAGGTGAGGCTAGTGGCTGAGAAATGGCAGATTTGAGTTGAACCAGTGTGGTCGCATAGGTGAGAGATGTTGTGGGGGATGATAAAGAAGGTTGGAGGGTGGTGGTCACGGTTTGGGTGGATGGGTGGTTATGGTGGAATAATGGTGATGAGGTTAGGTCGTGAATTGTGGGTAAATGTGGTGGTTGGTTTTTATGGGTTGATAGTGAAGGTGAAGTGGTGGTTATGGTGGGGTGGTTATGATGGTGGCTTTGTCTTTGTTGTTTTTGGGTGAAGATGGTGGTTATGATGTTGTGGTGGCTTGGTTGAAGTGGGCTACGATGATGTTGTTTGGTAATGGAATGGTGGTGCTTAAGGTTGATGATGAAGTGGTTGATGATGAATGTGAAGTGGTGGTTCTTTGGTGGTTTGTGGTGTTGTTAGGATGTGGTTGAGGGAGGTGAAGATGGTGAAGTGGGTGATGGCGATGAGGTTGAAGATGGTGAGAATAAGATGATGGCTGCATGAATGAA
Source organism: Ormosia emarginata (assembly GCA_029884605.1). Classification (NCBI taxonomy): domain Eukaryota; kingdom Viridiplantae; phylum Streptophyta; class Magnoliopsida; order Fabales; family Fabaceae; genus Ormosia; species Ormosia emarginata. The sequence goes on from JAQQTP010000074.1 coordinate 12,309,697, forward strand.
AAAGAAAAGGTAGAGTGTTAATGCACCTTGTGAGTGTGAATTTGTGTCGGTATTTATTTGAATTTTTGCGTGTCTTTTTTGTGTGGGGTCATGAGTTTTTATAAGAGGAAATTAGGATTTGGAGAGTGATGGTGGCTAGGGTTTGGGATGGGTCTAATGGTGGCTGCTAAGGTTTCTTTGGGTGTTAAGTGACATATGAGTTATGAGTTAGATAATGGGTTGATGAGTCAAGTTATGAGACAGAAAGTTATGTCATTTTTTATTTATTATTATTTTTATTTATCTTTATTTATTTTTTCTATATTTTATTTTTTTTTTGTTATTTTTTTATGAATGTAAAAGTCTTAATGACCCAAACAAAAATGAGTGTTCACAAATATATTCATTCCATCATAAACTATATACACATAAAGGATATTTCACAAATAACTCAATATACTTTATAATCCATGCTCAGTAATTTCAAATGCACCATAATTGTAATTCTAGAATTCAATTGATGCTTAATTATATTACAAGGAGTTAAACATGATGATATAGATCATGATTTAGGGTTACATTGGGTTTTTATATGTCAAAGAACTCCTTTTTTTTTTCTCAAATCAGGATGTTGGTAATACCACATATGGTAATCGATTACCATATGATCCAGAGGCTTGGTAATCAATTACCAGCCTCTGGTAATCGATTATCAGTCTGGCAGAGGCTTGATAATCGATTATCAGGTTGTGGTAATCGATTACCACATGCCTGGAAATGTATTTTGTAGCTTGGTAATCGATTACCAGCTCGTGGTAATCGATTACCACCTAGTTTTATGCAGAAAATAGAGTTTTCAAGTCAAACTAACCCAAACCAATCACATATATATCAAAACAAACAACAATACTCCATAGATATCAAGCCAAATCAACCACAAAGTGATGATACAAATATGGGTAAACTTCAAACCCATTTCCTCAAATCACAAACCCTTGGGGTTCAAGTCCACAAATTAATTAAAACTCCCAAGCATAACATAAGAATACTATTCTAAACTCAGAAATTCCATTCTTCATTACATTCCATTCAATCAAAATAATCATTCAAAACTTTAAGAAATCAAAACACGGAGGAGAAGGGTAAGAACAACAACCCCTACCTATCTTCTTTGTAAAGCTACTTCTTTCTTATCCTTTATCCTTCCTTTGTTTTTCTTCTTCCTTTATCCTTATTTTTCTTTCTTTCTTTCTTCTTTCTCTCTATTTTTCATTTCTATTTCTCTTCTTTCTTTCTTTCCTTATTTCTTATCCTTATCTCTTTTCTTTCTTTTTCTCTCTTTTGTCTCATGGTTTCTCTCTTTTCTTTTCTCTTTCTCACTATTTCTTTTCTCTCCATTTGTAGCCAACCGTATTGGAGAGCGAGAATGAGAGGTGGTGGAGAGTGGAGGAGATAAGGATGGGATTTTGCCTTATACTTTTATATCTCTTACAAATACTTTAATCCTCCATAACCTAGTTTTCTAACTTCCATAAGTATCACAGAAAATTTTATGATTTCATTTAATTCCAAAACTTATCCTTTAATAATTATCTATATACATCTTTAATATCTACTGAACTCTAATACTGATTCTTGAGTTAAGTCAAACTTAAGGGGATAAGCTAATAGACTTACAAGTATCTATTTTAACCTGTAACCATTTCCAAAATAACTTTCATCCTCCATTTGATATCTTCTCAAAATCTTATTATCTTCTAAGTTACTTTCTTTTTTAATTCAGGCTGTTTAACACCTATCATGTGTTATTAAAAATACCAAACTTATTCAAATAATTCCCTAAAATTCATTGTAACCCATTCTAATTATCTGTGATCTAGAAATAATTTTTTCTTATTTATTTCTATTATCTAGGCTATTTATGCTATATTCTAAGCTAATATGAGCTACTTTCCACCTCTTGAGTTATAGTTCCATACATAAACTAATTCAGAATAATCTCAAAATTAACAGATAATTAACACAATTATTATTAAGCTTTTATATCAATTCTTAAAACTATTTGGTCAAGGAGGATGTTATAATTTTTCCCTCCTTTTAAAAAATTTGTTCTCAAAATTTGATTACCTGATATAAGAAGTTCCAAGTATTCTCATATCATTCTAGAATTTTAATTCTTAAATAACTTTAATTCTTAAGTAGTTTCTTTTTAATTCCATTATATTCTTTACCACCTTTGCCGGTATCCTTTGATCTTAGGAATAGAATCCACCTTGATTCTTTCTGAATTTTAGGGAGGTATATTTATTTTTTATTTACTTTAATGTAATTGCTTTACAAATTCCATAAATTATTACTTATTCATACTAAACTCATATTATTAGGCTTAGGGTAATGTTTTTTAGTTTTATCTTCAACATTCCTTCATCTAATTTCTCATCACATCATAATTATTTTATTGTGATTGAATTAATAATCAATCATCACTATTAGTTCAACTAATGTAAGAATACCTCTAAACCACCAATATCTTATCTCAGTAAAGCAAGATTATTCAAATTAGCCATGATAAAAATCAAACATATCTGAACATCAAGGAAACAAAAATCACACGAATGTAATTCATAAGCTTCATTTCAATATCAAAATTTTCCTTCAATCTATTATAAATAGTTCTTAAGAACTTATCCAAGAATAAATTTCAGCTATTTATCCTATCATAAAGCTAACTTCACTAAGTAACTTCACTTATTTCCTGCAATTGAGATTCTAGTTTTCTGTTAACGAGAAAAATTAGTACTATATTAATTAAGTCATGTTTTTATGAGTTTATAAACCTATCCCCATAGACGTCGTTAAGCAACTTACAAGTTCTTAATATTTAAATATTAATGCGAAATTTTATATATCATTAAGAGCAAAATTGTGAAATCCTTTCAATTCTTTTCTATTTTAACTCCCAGGATTCACCTTCTATTACATATAACAATAAAATTATAAAATTGACTTCTAAACAATGACATATATATTTCCTATTTTTAATCACAACAATTAATCAAATCCAGAATTCAACATAAAATATTTATTATGTTATTTCATTGACCTTAACTCTTACATGTACTCAAATCTTTAAACATATCACAATAACAAATTATGCTTCTATAATTAATATCCAAAGAGAAAAGGGTAAAAAAAATAACAATACAATCCAACCATACTATTACAAAGTTAACAAGAAGGATTTACAACAAAATCCTATCATCAACTTATACACTATCATTAAGAGATTTAATCCTTAGTTTTGTACTCACCCCGTTAAATTATTCTATGCAATTATTTCAAAAATAAGGTAGTAACAAACTACCAACATATAAATCAAGTTAACTATTAGCTATAACTCTCTTATGCACTCAGATTTTAGGTATGTCATAATATAATAGTAACAATTTAATTTATAATCTAAATTTCTCAATTAGTAATACCTGAATCACAATCAAACAGTTTTAGATCATATTATGTCACTTCTAACTCCAAATCTATTAGCTATCTTTTCAAATTTTTTATGTCTACTAAGCTACATCATAATATAATATCAACAGTCCATATAAACACTAAACTATTTCAAGGGTAACATCCAAGATTCACAAAGAAATTATATACCCTATCAGTACACAATTCTTTAGGAGTTATTGTGTTTAATTATGTATTTACCTTGCTCCAAACTAGGAGAATAAATTGTCTCTTCTCCAATTGAAGTAAAAAAAAAAAACTCTTTCAAATATGACTAATTTCATAAGTCTAGGGCTACGGCAAACTAAGTGTACATGCTGGTAATTTTATAAGGTGACCGAATGGTCTTATATCTATATGGAGAAATGTTAATATCTCATTATAATAACTTTAAGTCCAATACAAGTCCACATAATAGTAGCATAAATTTCTATATATATATATATATACACACATCGGCCACACTCTAGCAAAAATGGATCTTAACTTCATGTAATATGGTTTTGCTACAAAGTAGGACAATTAAGTGATAGAAAATGTCATAACAGGTTAGTTACTACTCTATCCTCTTTTCTCCCAAATCATTTTAAACTAGCATGTTAAAACTAACAAATTAATTATGACTTACTCCACCCAATTCTCACAAGACAAGGCAGTTACAATCAATAGGGAGTCTAACAAATTCTCATCAACAAATTTAGGAGTATTTGCTATAGAAATTACGCAGAAATGTTGCAGCAACTCTTTTAGCTACCTTCTAACTAAAAGTGTACCGTAACTCAACTTATCGAGGCTTTAAGAATTCGGATAGTAAGATACCTCAAATTAATTCTCATTCACTTCCCTTTCATGCTTATTACTAAACCGAAACATATCAATTAGCAAACTAGAAAATATCATGTTGAACCAGTATAGCACCATATCAGAATCATGTATATATAACCTTCTTCACTCAGTTCTATTTGTGCTTGTACAGTTAAAGGCTCAAAACAAAACTTGCAACAGGTTATATTATTACATTAAGAGATTCAATTCACAATCCAGAAAAAGAGACAGAATATCACCTATTCTTCACTCTTTAAACCGATTTAATACTAACATATAACTTATACATAATCACAACTTAATTTCCCTTCTTGACCAAAGCCATCATTATTCTCAATATATAATCAAACTTCAAAAATTAATAACAAAGTCATGTCACTAGTTCAAGTTATTAAATCATCCAAACAGAAACAGGGGATCTCAAATCTGACTTGACCTCAAGTCACATTCATGATTCAAAATTTAAAACCCAAAACAAATTCCATCACAACACAACACTTATGGAAAACCAATCTAGTCAAGATCACATCACAATTTAAGAGTCAAAGGCAATAACCAACAGCAGCCTACCAAATCCAATCAAGAATCTCATTAGTTGTATAATTTACAATATCCTAGCATATTGTTATGTTGAGAACTACATACATTGTGCTCTCTTTCATTTTGTTACATTGTAAGCTCTTTTCAGTCAAGAGGGAACTTGATGCGGATTAAAGGATGCAAACCTAAGTGCATGTTATCTCAAGTAATAAATTTCTCAAGAGTCCAAGGTCGATCCACAGGAAATTGATGAAGAAAAATTCTTTGAGGTAAGGAAATGATTTGTCACAATAATAAAAATAATAAAACTTGTTCACAATTAAAATAAAGAACTTGCTTGGGTTAGGAGATCCACTTTTTGGTAATAAATTAAGGACAATATTAATTCTTTTTATAACTCAATTGAAATCCACGCACAACGGAGGTTCCAATCGGAGAATAAAACATTTAAAGTCCATTTAGAATTATATACGTAGTTATATTATGGTTCTTTTAATTATTTACCAACACCTACACTTGTAAATGGATTCAAGCATTCATTGTGTCAATTCACTTGTCTACAATGAATCAAGAACTCTACTTTACAAGGAAGGTTTTTAAATTGATTGAAAACAAAATACAACACGTATAATGATCACTTGATAATATATCATTTAAGCATAAGAAATAGATTAATCTAAGCTTATTTTATTACCAAAAGTTTCACCCCTTCACCCAAGCAAGATGAAGATTAGTTACCCATGAGCAAGAAGAAAGAAAGAGAGAAGAAGGAAAAGATGAACATAACTTCAATTTAGAACAAAAAAACTACAACAAGAGAAACAAATAACACAAAAGCATAATCTAAGCTCTAAGCCCAGATTACCTAAATGATCTGCCTATGGTCCCTTTTATAGAGGAGTAGGGATACAAAATGACAAGGGAATTGATTAATGAGTGAGTGGATGAGTGGGTGGATGAGTGGAAAATGCCAAAGAACTTTTGTGAGTGAAAAATTATTGAAATTTCTTGTCTCCAAAATCATTCAGTGATGAACTCATGGATAATGTCAGAATGAAACAAAATGGTCTTCATGAAATTCTAGGAAATTGTCTCAGCTTTCCAATGCCTCCAATCATCTAAAAATTCGTCCTACGACCCAAGATATGATCCAATTACTGTAGATTGTTCAGACCCAGTTTCAGAACCTCTATTTTGACTTTCAGACCCAATATGACCTCTAAGTTATCTGATTGAGCTCCTGTGTTCTTCATGAAAGTGGTAAATATGGGTCATACCTTTCAGATGCCAAATTTTCAGCCCATTTTAGTTCCTTAAACTCGAATTATGTAATGATTATTGCACACTATTCGGGTTACAGTCACAAAACTCGTATTCTGACTTCCAAGCCCAATTAGCTCCACTAGATGTCTGATTTTCCCCTGGAACTCTCATGAAAGTTATAGAGCTCTCTCTTATCTTTCCTACAAGGTAAGATACATAATTATAAGACATCTAGAACTCAAGATATGGCCGAAATACAGAAACAATGTAAGACTAAAATAGTGCTGAAAAAATCAATTAAGTTCAATTTGAGTCCAAACTTACAAAACATAACCAGGCTTAATCAATTAAGTACATGGAGAATGTAAATGACTAAAAATAAGAGTTTATTAATGTATAAAATATGTGATTATCAAATTCTCTCACACTTAGCTTTTTGCACTCTTGGGCAAAACACATAAGACCAAAGCTAGGAAACAAAGAAAAACGACACAGACTCAAAAGCTAAAAACTCTAAAAGACTCAAAGAAATAAGAAGAGCAACCAGAAATTCAAGGAATCAAAGGATTAATGAGGTGAAATTTCTTCACATCTCAAACCAACAAGCAAGGAAACTTCAGTTGAAAAGAATGAATCAAGAATAGATCCTCACAGAATTCATTCTCAGTTTCTCAAATGTTTAAAAGGTAAGTATTTCACTCTATTCAACCTATGAACAATTGCACTTCCATAAGCTTATTTATCTTCTACTTCTCCGCTACTCAAAACACATGCATACAAAAATCAAGAGGACTTTATTCAAGGTTGTAATGGGGTCATAGTAAAGGAGATGGGATAATATGGATATGAGAAGATAAATACCAAAGTGAATAAAAGAGCATTATGGTACAATTAGAGTAGAAAAGATGTTTGAGAACATTCATCATAAAGGACAATGACCAATATTTGACTAATGTTTTGTTGAAGATCAATCCCAAATTAGTGAATTGAATTCATTGTTAGGCCTGAACTTTCTCCTTTTCTTCCTGTTGTTTCCAAGCATCCATCTTTATTCTAGACTCTAATAATCCTTTGATTGCAATGGTGGTCAGTTCTTTTTCTTTTTTTGGATCATTTTGCACACACACACCCACACTTGTTCAAGAACAAGGCCAATGCTCTCTTATTCCCTAAGGTTGGGTAAAAACAATTTTTTTTTCTCTTTTTTTTTGAAGGCACGTAATGAGCTAAAAACAAGGAATGGTCAAATAAGCTCAAGGGATTACATAAGGGAAAATATACAATGATGGCTATTTGGTCAAAGTAGCTACTTCAAAATGCCTCAATCATATTTATGTATACATGTGAAAATGTAGCCTAAAAAAGAATCAAAGCAAGTTCTAGAGTAATAATTCCATGAGTGAAAATCACACAAGAAAGAAGAGAATGGTACAAATGTTCAATTCATTCATCAATAGACTCAAAATCTCACAAGGCATATTTCTATCATTCTCAATCCACCATATCAACATTCATATCCAAGCTTGTGATTTTTAAGAAAGAAGATAATTTATGCTAAGATCCAAGAATCCATTTGCTATTTCTATACAAAATAATTATTTCCTCAACTAAGATGCGTCTCAAGAGTAAACTTACCTCCAAGGCAAAATTTACTCCTTACTCTGCCATCCTTAATTGGTTTTACTACGAATAGGTGTCTGATAGGCATATCACTAAACATACTTCCTAATTTAGATGCGTCTCAAGGGTAAAATTACTCCTTACTCTGCCATCATTCATTGGTTTAGTAAGTCCATGACAATCATATCATACTTCTCAAAAAAGAAATTTTTTTTTTGGTCAACTATCTTTCCCCCCCAACCAGATCACAACATTGTCCTCAATGTTAAAATATAGATGAGTAAAGGATAGAAGATATTTCCTGTTAGAGAAATCTGACACAAATTTAAACAGAAACAAAGTATGATAAATTAAATCAAAGGTAAAGGAAAGTTATAAATGAAGTGTCAAATCTGGCTTTCTTTTCATCATGCTTCCCTCATTGCTTCGTATTGACCAATCTATCTAAGTTATTGCTGGGTCAGGTTTATAAACAAAAACTTCTAATTTATCAATCAACTCATCAATAGTGGAAGCAAAGATAAGAAGTTACTTGCCGAAGGTGTGATATTCTATTCCACAGCATGGTCAAGAAAAAGTAACAAAATATCAAAGAAATTATTTACATTCAATAAACCTATGGGTTTATGATGGATGTTCAGTTGGGCCCAAGAGACAATTTGAAAAACTTCTTCCAAGGTACCAAAATCACTTAGTAAGGCAATGAATGCATCAGAGTTGTTAAGTATTATCTTCATTCGTTCATGCATTGATGATATATTAAGTTCCCCCTCAATTGTCTTTCCAGTGATGCTCTGTTGAGCTAAAGGTGCAGGAATGATACCTAAAACTTGACTGCCTCTTATATATGCAGCAAGTGATAAACCCTAATTAACCCATGGCAACCTCCCCCATATACAAGATGAATATTCCTCGCAGCAAGTGATCAACCAAGAGTGGTGGTTGCATTTACAAACTCTAAACCCTTCCCATACTTAAACCCACAAAATACATAGATATTTTTAAGTTGACGAACAGAAACACCTTCCATTTCTATACCCACCTTCCCTTTGAATGATTTTGAGTTAGAAGAAAGTAGAGAAAATAGAGTGTTTAAATAGAAAAAAGAATGGAAAGGGTGATAATAGCACCTATAAGGGTAGGTTGACTATTGTCAGAAAAGTTTGAAATTAAGAAACACAGAATCTTCTTTTTTTTATTTTTATTTTTTGTGTTTTTATTTTTGTTTTTGTTTTTGTTTTTTTTTACTTCAAGAAAACCATAAGGGTAAAGAAGTCTAGAAACCCTTGAAGGACCCTGCTCAAAGGATCGTCTGTCCAAAACTAAAATACAACAAAATCATATAAAGATAAAAAAAATATAGTAGCAAATGATGACATACATTTATGCACAGTTTTCATGACATATCTTTATACTGCGTGTCATGAGTGCAATAGTGTAGTAATACTAAGATGGCTCAGCCAATCTTGGAATTCTTCTCCCTCCCACTTGTGGAATATATTGGATTGAGTTACGACGCAACTAATTAAAGTGCATAAATCTGACAGCCACCACCTAAGGACCACAACCATTGAAGGTCTCTGGACAGCCCATGGCATTAAATCACAGGATCGAGCTTAGTTGCATAGTCACGCGAGTATGCTAACACAGGGTGCTTTTTTTTTCTGCCCATCATCTCAGCTTGCCGAGAAGGTAAACTTTGGGACACTAAGAACAACTCTCTACAGAGCATGACACATGAACCTTATTTATATACCGGTGTGTGAAGGTCTCCTCCTGAGTATATGAGAAGACAGACATCCATTCGGGGCTTCTAATCTAATTAAAGACCAAGTTAAACCGAAGTTTCACCCTTCTTTTCTCATTTTGTCTCTTTGAACCTTGCTTTTTCTTTTCTTTTCTTTTCTTTTCATTTTTTCTCCTTTTTTTTGTCTTTTTTTTTTCTTTTTTTGTTCTTTTTTTTAAAAGAAAACACGAAGAAGAAGAAGATAATATGTACAGATTGTTATGGATATAGCTCACATCTGCCTCTGGTTTCACGTCCAGTAACGGCTTAAACGCCTTCTATGAGTCGATGATAAGCTTCCCATCTAATTTTCTTATAAATTGGCAAAAAAGGTCTTTTAGAGTTAGATTCCTAAGACTGTAGTATTTTTCTTCATCCTTGAAGATATTCCACAAATTAAGAAGTTCACGATGCACAAATCCATAAGAATGCGTCTCAAGAGTCAATAAGATATCATCTAATGACTCTTTACTCAGTCCATTCTTAATGAAGAAAATTTTATCTTCTCTATTTGTGGGAACCATCCCCAAAGAACGACTTCACTTGTTACAATTCCATCATGCACATTTGTGATAGACTTGTAACCTTTTTGCTCTTCTCCTTTTAGAATATGAACTTTTTCCAAGACTTGGCAATATAAGTCAAATGAAATTGAAGACTCACTTGCTAGTCGAACCTTTGCTTCAATTATATAGCGTACATTTTTTGGAATACCCTTATGCATTAACAATCTCAATCTTTCACATCTAGCTTTGTAGATTTTTGTTAGAGCATTTTGAGGGAGGGAAGGAAAATGTTTTCTCAGGTTTGAAAGAATGACATCTATTTTAAAGGAGAAGGAATAAGTTATTTTTGGAAACTAAAAAATAAACTGACTCGAGAGCCACAGAGTACCGTTATCCACCATTTAATTGAGAACACAAAGAACTGCAAAAACAAGGCAACAAAATTAGAATAAATTCTATTCATAACAAAGATAAGAAAGAGAGATGAATTCTACCTCATCAACTTAGTTTTCTAGAAATGGTTTGAGTCTTTGTCCATTAACTTTAAACACATTACCATTTATAGGATTCTCAATATCTATGGCCCCATGAGGATACACATGTTTGACAACAAAAGGACCACTCCACCTAGATCTCAATTTTTCAGGGAATAGGTGCAGACACGAATTATAAAGCAGAACTTTTTGACCAATTTCAAAAAAATTTCTCAAAAATGTCTTGTCATGAAAAGCTTTTGTTCTAGCTTTATAAATCTTTGAGTTTTCATATGCATCATTTCTCAATTCTTCAAGTTCATTTAATTGAAATTTGTGTATCTTGCAAGCATCATCAAGGTTTAGGTTGAAAGCTTTAATGGACCAAAATGCTTTATGTTCAAATTCTATAGGCAAGTGACAAAGTTCTCCATAGACTAACCGATAGGGTGACATGCCCAAGGATGTTTTGAAAGCAGTACAGTAAGCACAAAGTGCATCGTTTAGTCTTAAAGACCAATCTTTACGATTTGGGTTAACCATTTTTTTCAAAATTTGTTTAATCTCCCTATTTGCTAATTCAACTTGTCCTCTTGTCTGAGGGTGATAAGGGGTGGTAATTTTGTGTGTAATACTATATTTCTTCATTATAGATTTAAATGATTTATTATAAAAATGTGTTCCCCCATCACTGATGATAGCTCGAGGGATTTCAAATCGACACAAGACATTTTCTTTTAAAAATTTGAGAACAATTTTATGATCGTGTCGGCATGGAATCGTCTCAATCCATTTTGAGATATAATTAACTGCAACTAAAATATACATAAATCCAAATGAGGATAGAAATGGATCCATGAAATCAATTCTCCAACAATCAAAAATTTCAATGACAAGGATAAGGTTCAAAGGCATCATGTTTCTTTTTGAAATGGAGCCCAATTTCTGACAGTTTTCACAACTTTTGTAAAAAGTATAGCAGTCCTTAAATAAAATGGGCCAACAAAATCCGCACTGTAAGATTTTTGTAGTTGTTTTCTTTGAAGAAAAGTGACCTCCACATGCTTTTGAGTGACAAAATTTAATGGCATTACCTACCTCATTGTCGGGCACACATCTCTGAAAGATTTGGTTAGGATAATATTTGAACAAGTATGGGTTATCCCAATAAAAATTTTTCACCTCTGTCAAGAATTTCTTTCTATCTTGGTGTGTCCATTGAGGTGATATCTTTCCTGTTACAAGAAAGTTGACTATGTTAGCAAACCAAGGGATGGAGTTGACAGAAAATAAAAATTCATCGGGAAAAGAATCATTGATAGGTGTGCTATCAAAAGGTGAGCCTGTTGTAAGTCTAGACAAATGATCAGCGACAACATTTTCAGCTCTTTTCTTATCTTTTATTGTGATGTTGAATTCTTGAAGCAACAAGATCCACCGTATCAATCTTAGTTTGGCATCCTTCTTAGACATCAAATATCTAATAGCAACATGATCGATGAAAATCACAATAGAAGAACCAAATAAATAAGATCAAAATTTGTCCAGTGCAAATATTACAGCAAGTAATTCTTTTTCAGTAGTAGTGTAATTCATTTGTGCACTATTTAAAGTTCTACTTGTGTAACAAATCACATGAGGCTTACCTTCCTTTCTTTGGCCTAAAACAGTGCCCACAGCAAAATCACTAGCATCACACATCAACTCAAAAGGCAAAGACCAGTCAGGAGATTGCATGATAGGAGCATATGTCAAAAGACCAATTAATTTGTCAAAAGATTTTTGACATTCTTGAGTCCAATCAAATGGTGCATCTTTCAACAGAAGATTATATAATGGTCTAGATATGGCACTAAAGTCCTTTATGAATCTTCTGTAAAATCCTGCATGTCCTAAAAATGAACGACCTTCTCTGACTGTTTTTGGGGAAGGCAAATATGCAATTAATTCAACTTTGTTCTTATCAACTTCAATTCCTTTAGAAGATATCACATAACCTAACACTATTCCTGAGGTAACCATGTAATGACATTTTTTCCTAATTTAACACAAATCCTTTTTCTTCGCATCTTTTAAGAACTTTTTCTAAATTATCAAGACAAATTTCAAATGAATCTCCAAAAACTTCAGGTCATCCATGAAAACCTCTAAATAATACTCAATCATGTCACTAAAAATACTTAGCATGCATCTTTGGAATATTGCTGGAGCATTACAAAGGCCAAAAGACATCCTTCTATATGCAAAAGTACCAAAAGGGCATGTAAAAGTGGGTTTTTCTTGATCTTCCAATGCAATTGGTATTTGATTATAACCTGAATAACCATCAAGAAAACAGTAGTATGGATGTCCTGCTACCCTTTCCAGAATTTGATCAAGAAATGGCAAGGGGAAATGATCTTTCCTAGTAGCAGCATTTAATTTTCTAAAATCAATACACATACGCCAACTAGATGAACTCGCGTAGGTATTAATTCACCTTTATCATTTTCAACCACTGTTATTCCAGATTTCTTAGGTACAACTTATGTAGGGCTTACCCACTGGCTATTAGAGATAGGATAGGTATTTCTAACATCAAGCAATTTAAGGACTTCAGCTCTAACTACCTCTTTCATGTGTGGATTTAATCTTCTTTGAGGTTGTTGAGATGTTTTAGCATTATTCTCTAAATGTATTCTATGTATACATATTAATGAATTAATGCCTTTTATGTCATTTAATCCATCCAATTGCACTTTTATGCCTTTTAAGTACTGTTAACATACCTTCTTGTTCTTCACTAAGAGACGAGGAAATTATCACTGGAAAGCTTTGCTCTTCTCCAAAAAATGTGTACTTCAACCCAGCAGGTAATGGTTTTAGTTCTAGTGTGGGTACTTCTTCATGGGCATTATCATTCATGGGTTTTAGATCTTCAAATCTTGGCTTTCATCCTTTGTACTCCATTACTTGTGTACAATTAAGCAAAGAGCATATTTCAGAGATGTCATCTTCTAATTGCATGCCTAAATCAAATGAATTGACTAAACAAATTTCTAATGGGTCAGAAGAACTTGTTTGAAGGTGATCATCTATAATGGCTTCAATTTCTTCAACTTCTTCCTTTTCATCAAGGACTTCCTGTGGTTGCTTGCACATGTTAAAAACATTGAGCTCTAGTGTCATGTTTCCAAATGTTAGCTTCACCACTCCATTTCTGTAATTTATCAAAGCCTTAGATGTTGCTAAAAATAGACGGCCTAAAATAACAAGAATTGACTTGCAACTATCAACCATAGGTTCAGTATCCAAGACAATAAAATCCACAGGATATATGAATTTATCAACTTAAACCAACACATCTTTCACTATTCCTCTTGGAATTTTAATTGATCTATCGGCAAGTAGAAAAGTTACAGAAGTTAGTTTTAACTCACCCAAGTTGAGTTGCTGATAAACTGAATATGGAAGAAAATTGACACTAGCACCAAGATCAAGTAAAATTTTTTCAATTTTATGTTCTCTAATAATGTATGAAACTGTAGGACAACCAGAGTCTTTATATTTCAACGGATTATTATTCTGAAGAATGGAGCTTACCTGTTTAGCCAAAAATGCTTTTTTTTCACATTTAGTTTCCTTTTAACAGTGCACAAGTCCTTCAAATATTTGGCATAAGAAGGAATTTGTTTGATAGCATCTAATAGAGGAATATTGACCTTCATCAAAATTTCAAAAATTTCAGTATTATGGTTGTAACACCCTAACTTTAGGATAAATGATCGTTATATCCTGATTGTGATGTTTTCTATTTTTCTGTATGATATAAAATTTATTTGACTGTTTTGAGTTCATATATGAGTGTTTTGTGTGATTTGCTCCGAGTCAGAAAAATAATAATTTTCGAGCTGAGGAAATCTTATTTTAATTATTCGGAGCTGGGGGAGCTTATTAAACCCAATTCTGAATGATATGGTTGTTAATCTTTTAATTTTTAGGATTTAACTGTGCAATAAAATAATTTTATATTATTATAATATTATTTTATTAGTCACTACAAATAAACGACAGTAGACCCGAAAATGTCTGTGGGACCCACTTTTGGTTTGTAGGACCTACAATTGGTTGTGGGACCCACGTCTAGAGAAAGAAGTCAACGATAATGGCTTGAATTGTTTTAAGCCAATAGGAATTAAGTCAACGATGTAGGCTTGACTTAATCTACACTGTTGGATGAGAAAGTTTAAGATTGAATATCAACCGTTGATTTAATCTATGGTTGTCATGATAAGCTTCTTAAGGAAGGCTTTAGAGATCCACCGTTGATCAATTGGATGGTGGAGATTGGTCTTACAAAAATGGTTAGAAGCATTTGTAACCATTGGATGTGAAGAACATAGGGAAGATCTTGACCCTTTATTTTGGAAGATGAATCTAGTGGTTAGAATTTCATGGAAATAAGATCTAATGGTTTAGATTTGATCATATTACTATCTAATATCAACCATTGATATGATCAATGGCTCTTGAAGCTTGGATTATAAGAATGTTAATTAATTAGTAAGGTAACTAATTAATTTGATTAAGTTAGGTTAAGTGTGCTTAGAAGCTTAATGAGATTAGTAGCTTAATTAATCACCATTAGGGTGGAATCTTCAAGAACAAATGACAAGGCTTGGATTAGCCAATGGATGACAAGCTTGGTGACCAAGTTTTAATCTTGACCTTTGATTACATCTAAGGCTAGGATGGAGTCTTGGATGAGTCAAACAAAGTGGCCACCTCCACCCTAAGGAGCTCCACGGCCATGCACCATTTTGGAGAGCATTTTCACTTCAATTTCATCCTTGCTATCACACTTTCTCTCTTCTCTCTCTTCCAAAAACACAAACCACCATTGATGCACTTTGAAGAAGCCATTCAGCCAAGAGCCCTAGATCACCATCCATCCATCCAAAATTTCTTCTAACCTACTTTTCTAAACTTAAACACTATTCTAAGTACATCTCTAGTTGAGAGTTCTTCTTAAATCCATCATTTAGAGCTTGGAAAATCACTTTGGAGATTTTTCCTAGAAGGTGGAAATTCTTATTTTTCATTTCTAACTTCTTTTTCAAGGTTCTAAGCCATGATTGATCCATGGTTTATGATTTTCTCTTATAGTTTTAACTCTTTAAATTTTTGTTTAAGATCTTTAGGTGTCTTGAAGGAGAGTCACGAAATCCATAGAAGGAGTGAAAGAGGTTTTAGTCTTCCTTTAAGGTAAGAGGGAGATTCAATCTCATCAACCATGTATGGTGATGAGAAAATGGACTTGTATGTGTTTGAAGAATCCATAAGGATTCACTTGTGTTGATTGTTTAAAAGCTTTCCTATTTGTGTTTGATATTATTTTATGCATGTCTATAAGCTTTAAAATTATTGTATGCATGTCTACAAGTTTTAAAATATATTGCATGTGTGATATATGCATGTTTATTACTTAGGATGTGATTAACATGTAAAGGATTGCATGAGTGTTTCAAAGAACACAAACTAGAGGCTCACGACCTCATCCAATAAAAGAGAACCAAAATGTTCTCAACCATTTTCTAAAGAAAGGATCTAATGGAATTAGGTTAGTGAATAAATTACGAAATGATTTAGAAAAAGAAAAATGATCCAAAGATCAAATGCCAACATTTTATTGGATTCGGCCAACATGCCTACTAAAAGTGTAATCAATCTAAAATTTATTTTCTAAGTGTAGAATTGATGTTTTATATAAAAAGAATGCATTTGTAATAAATTTTCAAGAATTAAAGAAGTAAACCAATTTTTATTAGAGATGTGATATAGTAGCAAGATGAATAAAACCTATGAAAAATACTTGCTTTTAACTTTTAAAGCATAGAAACAATCACTAAAGTGGATTTAGTAATAATAAACCAAGTAAACGAATTTTTAGAGAAAAACGTAGAAAATACAAAATTTAATAGATTTTATAGATAAAATACTGTCAAATTTTACTAAAAATAGACAAATAAAAGAGAACGTTTTATAATATATTCATAACGTAAGGAAAAATTATTCTACGTAATTTTAAAGTAGTGAAAATACCTTACGTAGTTTTAAAACAGAGATTTTAAAGCTTTTCGATTAAGAAAACGATTTAAAAATCTTATGCGATTGAGAAAATGATTTAAAAATAGTATGCAATTTTAAAAATAGCAAAATATATTTACACGATTTAAAAACGTTTATAAAAATGACAGAATTGTGAAAACGTGATAAAATTTCTACGTGATTAATTGGAACAACGAATTTTACTATCGGGCCAAAGTGGTGGACCTAGACATGTTGAGATACAGGTACTGTCAAGTGGGACGTACTGTATATTTGAGATTTTTACCATTAAGGGCATTTGCGTAAATATGGGTAATAGTGCCATTGAGGGCATTTTTGTTAATATAAGAATATTTTGAGACCAAGAGTATTTTGGTAGTTATTATTTTTGTTCATGCATTAAGTTGTGCCAATTTGGTTGATAATTGGTGATTTGATTGACGAGGTGAATAACACCGTGTTGTTGGTGTGATAAGCGTAGTGTGGCTCATTTTGTATGGACTTGGAGGCATTAGTGTGCGGAGTATTCCATATGTGGATAGTTGGTCGCTTCTCTGGGCCGTGGTAACTGGCAACATACTAGTGATCTCGACACGCACTATACTTAATCGAGATCTTGTAAAGCCTATTTTAGTACAATGCCTGTAGTTACACGATGTTTGGACTGTGTGCTACTACACGATGTTTTGGACAGTGGGCTATAGACACAACGTTAGACAGTGCAATAGTTTGGTTAGGCAGCCTAAGGTACTAATAGATCTTTACGGGTCATTCTCTCAGATATTTGTGTCTAGCTCCATGGAGTAGGAACGAGTCGTTTTCTATTTGTATCATGCATCTTAGCATCATTATCTTTGATATTTTTGTACTGTTGTATTAAATTTTCTGTGATACTATTATATTGAATTTTTGTATTATATTGCATAATTATTTATGATGATTATGGTATGCTTTATTGTATTATGGTATGCTTTGATTATTTGTTATACCTGTTGTATTTGACGTTTTCTTATTTACCATGCTGGTATTGATGTATGATTGTCTCACCTCTCTATATGTACTGTTTCTGTATTTTTAATTTTATGTTGTAAAGAGTTTGAGGAAGAGGATCAGTCTCTTGATTTTGTATATCCTGAGGAGGAGGAACAGCAACAAGTAGAGGATCAGTTCGACGACTACGAACCATCCGATCACCCATACCCGCTAGATTGATTTGGAGGATGGCGTTGCCAGGATTTCTTGGGTTCGTGAGTCTGGAGTTTCACGGAGGCTCCGAGGCTTGGCCTTTATGCGAGGATCGAGGATCGGTTGTCTATGTGGGACGTCTGACTTTGTCTCTATGAGCAGAGTTTAATATTGAGCCTGTTTTTACCACGACTCTGTATCTACATCTGGAGCTGCCATTGGATTTGAGGCGTCATTGGGGAGGACTTTTCCGTATTCCCAATGAGATCAGTATAGTGTCAATAGCGCGGACTTCTGTTCGTAGAGCTGTGAGACATCCTGGATACCTATCACCTGAAGTGTCATCTGAGAGTGATCCTTCAGAGGGTTAGGAATTTGGGATGTGCACTTGGGCACTTTTTGGATGTTATGTATTATATTAACTCTTTACTGCTTTTGTTAAATATTTTCTAGTTATAAATTATTTGTACTACTTAAAACAAAATCTTATGTATATTATATATGTGATGATGGTTTGTTTTCTTTTGTGTTCCGTGTTATTTTATTTAGTAATATTCTGTTTAACAGGAAAAATTTTACAACCCATATTATTTATATAACAAGTGTTTTACAACTTGGGTAATATTTTTAGTTATTTTATTTTATTGCATCATAAATGTGACATCCCCACAAGGGTGTTACAATGGTTCAATTTCCTTGAGTTGTTTAATGCTTGAGAAAATTGGGGTACAAGTGAGAGTTTGGTTTCCTTTTGGTCAACTTCTTCATTTTCTTAGGGAATTGGCTCATCATCTTTCTCATAAGATTCGTGAATTTGGTTTTCAACAACCTTTCCACTCCTAAGAGTTATCACTGACTTGACTTGATCTATTTGTTGGTTTTCTGAACTCCCCTCATTTAGACTATATTGACCCTTGGGATTTAGTTGAGGTTGAGAAGAAAATTTTCCTTTCTCGTGAATAGTGAGTGTAGAAGAAAATTTAGCAAGAGTTTCTTTTATGTCAGTCATAGTTTGATTGTTTTGTTTATTAACGGCCTTTTGCTTTTCTATGAATGCATGCAGTGTTTCTTCAAGGTTTTTCCTATATGGTGGGACATAAGGTGCATATCCTTGAGAATTTTGAGTCCCATTGTTCCTGAGAAGGTGGTGGTTGCACGAATTGTGACTGATTATTATTCCTCTAGCTGAAGTTCAGGTGATTTCTCCATCCCGGGTTGTATGTATCAGAAAAAGAAGAAGTAAATGGCTTCTTAAAATTATTCATTGCATTTACTTGCTCATGTACAACTTCTTTAAAAACATGAATCTTAGGACGTTCATGTGTTGAGTGTCCTAAGTCATCACAAATGCCACAAATTTCTTCATTTTACACAAATTTGATTTCTTTTACTTTTCCTAATTCCATTGCTTCAATTTTTCTATCCAAACTGGAAAACCTAGCATTTAGATCTTCCTCTTGACTAAGGTTATATTTTCCTTTATTAGCACTTGCAAAGTTAGATCTAATTGAATTTTCAGAAGGGTTAGTACTATACCAAGATTGAGAATTTTCAGCCAACTAGTTTAAATAGTCTAAAGCTTCATCAGGTTCTTTATCAAGAAACTCAGCATTGCACATTGTTTCCACAAATTGTTTAGTTTCAGGTGTTAAACCTTCATAAAAGAAGCTTATAGTGCGCCATTTTTCAAAACCATGATGTGGACAAGAATTTAACAAATCTTTAAATCATTCCTAACATTGAAAATATGCTTCATTTGAATTTTGGGAAAAATTTTGGATTTATCTTTTCATAGCATTGGTTTTATGTGTTGGAAAAAATTTCTTTAAGAACTCACCTTGCATTTCATGCCATGTGCCAATTGATCTTGATTTCAAAGTGTTAAGCCAAGATTTTGCTTTATCTTTTAAAGAAAAAGGAAACAATTTAAGCTTAACAATCTCTTCAGTGCAATTTTGATCATTGAAAGCAATACATACTTCCTCAAATTCTTTTAGATATAAATATGTGCTTTCAGATTCTAAACTATGAAAATTAAGAAGTAAAGAAATCATACATGGCTTAAATCTAAAATTGTTGGCATTGAGTGGAAAGATAAAACATGATGGACTAGAATTTCGAGGTGATTGCAAATATTCACGCATGGTTCGCAACGGTTGATTGTCATGTTCATCATGTACACTTTCATTTTCAGCTATTGTGTTAATTGTGTGTGATTGTGATTCAAACAAATCAATATATAAAGTACCAGGATTAATTTTAACCAAATGACCAGAATTTAAATCACGATACCAATTAAGCATAAATAAATGACTTAAAAATAAATAAGAAAAAAAAATAATGTACAAGTTAGTAAGTTAGCTAGCAAAATTAAATGACATAAATATAAAAGTTAGAAGGTTAGTAAGTCAGAAAGCGTAAATAAATAAGATAGAAAGCATAAATAAATAAGATAATAAGTTAGTAAGTTAGAAAGCATAAATAAAAGCATAAATAAATGGCATAAAAAAATAAAAAAAGTTAGTTAATAAGTTAGATAGTTAGTAGGTTAGTAAATTAATAAGTTAGAAGTAAAATACAGAAAATAAAATATAGAAAATAAAATACAAAAAATAAAGTGCAGAAAGTAAATTTAAACATGAAAACCAGAGAATCGGCAAGTGATTTTTTGCTCCGACGAAAGAGAAGAGAAGAAGAAAGATTATTTCATTACGTTAGAAAGCATAAATAAATGACAAATATTAAAAAGTTAGAAAGTTAGAAAATTAGAGAATTAGAAAGTTAGAGAGTTAGTAAAGAAAATGCAGGACCAGCAAGCTGATCTTTTGCTCCGGTGAGGAAGAAGAGAGAATAAATTTTATTAAAGAATGAGAACCTCAATAAATTAAAACTTCATATCAAGTCCTCGACAACGGCGCCAAAAACTTGATATGTAATGTAACGCCCCTTTTTCTTAATACTGCAAAGAAGGAACGTCACACCATAATACTAAAAACACAAAATAAATTTGCAGAAAATAATAGTTACAGTGATTAATTAAGACCCAATTCATTATTAACATAAGATTAAATAGTTTGTATTCTTAGATGATAAAATAGTCAAGTATTGAAATGTCTGTACACATTTTTTTTTTGTATAATATAACAGTAAGGAGATAATAATAATTACCCATGCGATAGAATCGAAACAGAATTTATAATCATACATTCACATATATATATATATATATATATATATATATATATATATATATATATATATATTATGCATCACTGTTTAGTTACATCACAAAATATACAAAAAGTAAAGGCTTTACCCACCTAAGATAGTTACCAAATTTACACCTATGAACTAGCAAAACATCAAACTTCCCCAAAAAGATAACGGTTAGCCATCAGTAGCCACCTATAGTATCAGCCCCTAAGACTGACGAGAAGGGAACGTAGCCGGGTCCTCCTCAGGGTCCTCATCCTTCGATGAAATAGCCATCGGGGCGACCGAATTTTGGGCAGAAGCTCGAGCAATGGAGAGGAAAGAATCCTCTTGAGGGGTGTAGAACATATCAGTCCACATGTCCCTCATGGGTAGGTAAAATTCTAAAATAACAAAAGCTGAAAAATCAAAGGCAGGGGCGTCATAATGACCCCAAGATAAGGACACCGTTAGCTCCCTGCGATAGACACATTGGTCCGTCTCCACATGCAAGTGCCAGCAATTGGGTCCCCCATGAAAGGTCAACTTCACATACCCCAAAAAGCGGCGTGGGCGTGACGATATCCTCGACAGCTCTAGGCGTAATGTGGCCAGAAACCCAGAAACTCAATTGTTTCCTTCTCTTCCTCATGAACATCTTCTCAGAACACAGTCCGATAAATATACAGAAAATACAGAAAGAGGTGAGACACCCAGCTTTCATTACCAAAATGGCAACGAGAAAACGCAATGGCATTGGACGCCCACATATAACACAGTTCATACGTCAATTACAACAATAATTGAAATTAACAGTAAGAGTAGAACAACAATAAATAACAGTAAATATCATCAACAACAGGTGGATAGGTTCTAACATTCAACAGTCCAGGTAACCAAATAATTATTACAATAATAATAGATATTTTTCGCAATTATAAATGCTCATGCTCAATGAATTATGAGACTGACAGTTCACAAGGCAAAAGGTACTAAATTCCTACTCCATGGAGCTAGACATAAACATTTTCGGAGTGAATGATCAAGGAGTTATGTCAGTATCTTGTTAGCCAAAATAATTAGTGTGCTCATCTCATAAAAACATTTGCACAATATGACTTATACATGACACCTCAACAGTTGATCGCGATATAGGACACCGTCTCAGTCCGGATCATCGGTGTGTTTGCATCGATCTATCCCACGGCCCTAGTGGAGCTACCACTACCCGTTGTGAGACACCCGCACCCCGACGCCCCCAGGGCCAACCACTTTGACCCTACGCTTAGTCTATTCACACTCGTACATAGGTGTTATTCAAACTCCTAGGCATACATAGCCTTTCCAACAATGTCCAATGGACAACACATATGCATGACGACAATGTACATCATATATGTTCATCAATAATGCATTCATCATAAGCATCCCATAATGGCTATATATATATATATATATATATATATATATATATATATATATATTCATCATCAAATACATATTATCAATTGCTTAGTCCCACATAGGGAATCACAATGACATAGAATCAATCCCCAACATCAATATGTATTTAGGGTTCATGTATTATCACAAGTTCATATTCTCAAAGTCTTTAACTTAGGTCAATTATGACAATTTTTAGGTTAAGTAACCTTTCACAACCGTAACACTCTCAAGAGTTATTACTCAATTTAATTCTTCCACTTGATTATGGATTATGTAAGTCTTTAAACTCCTAATTTCCAAAGATGCACCAAGGTATCATTTTACCTCAATATTTTCCTCTAAAACCGTGGCCTCACATTTAGGTCTTCAAGTTCCAATTTCCTTCCATATTATGCATTAGTCTCTTAACATATATAATCACTTAAATTTTTGTTCATACAAAATCACTCCAAACTCATAAAATTCAACCA
This sequence comes from Ormosia emarginata, assembly GCA_029884605.1. Lineage (NCBI taxonomy): Eukaryota > Viridiplantae > Streptophyta > Magnoliopsida > Fabales > Fabaceae > Ormosia > Ormosia emarginata. The sequence goes on from JAQQTP010000074.1 coordinate 12,332,579, forward strand.
AAACCGTGATCACATCCTAGTGTAGGAATCCCTCAATTTTTCCATTCATTAATTCTAATATCACTATTCAATATTTAATCACCTATGTTTCATTTCATTATATACAAAAACAAATTTATACCTCTAAATTTCTAATCAAAACTGTGATATAATATTAGGGTAGGAAACTCCAATTTTTCCATTTAACAACCCTAACACCATCAAGCATTTCAACACATCCAAGATCACCATTCAAACATTAATCCAATTCAAGAATACATAAACATACAAGATCACCAAAAAAAGTAAGCATGCAAAGGTCCCCTCACTACCGAAAATGGTTGAAGTGAGTAGTCTCCCTCTTACATAAAGGAGAATCACGAAAATGGTTTCCTAGATGCTCCTTGGTAGGTTCAGTTTTGAGCTTCCAAAACCCTAGGAATTTCAAGACAAGGAATCAACATCAAGGGTTGAAAGAGAAGAGATCCATGGTCATCAAAGAGACCATGGCGCATGAAAATGAAGAGAAAGAAGAAGAAAAATAAAAACTTTACCTTAAACTTGAAGCTTTGTCTTGGATGACAATAGAGAAAAGGTTGGATTTTGAAGAAAATTTCTAAAGATAAAGTGTAGAGAGGGTTAAGGTGAGTAGAGAAATGGTCTTGGTGAAGAGAAAAATGAAGAAAAATGGTTGGTAATGGGGCTGCAAATTTCGTATGAAGAGAGGAGAAGAAGAGAGAAGGAAGAGGAAATGTGAAGAAGATAAAGTTAGAGAGAGAAAGTGTTGTAGGAAAAATCTAATTTTGGGTGATTATTGGTTAAGTTGGGAGGAAAAATTTTGCCTCCCTTGGAGGGCATTGTAGCGGCAACAAGGAGGAGAGAGGGGGAGATTTTTGGCTTCCCTAACAAGCCAAGGGTATCATGGTCTTTTGGTGGTCAAAGCTTCTCAAAGAAGCTTTGATTAAAATACATTAAATTTGAATTGAAGTAAGTTTGATTAGACTTAAAGTAGATTACATTAGAATAATGTGATAGAGTTTTTAATACATGTTATTATCTAATAGACAATTACTACAGTCGATAGAAGTCAGTGCTAATTTATTTGACAGATAAATTTACATAGCGTTTTATTATTTTATCTGTTAAAATTTCTAAAAAAATGTGAAACCTCGTAAATCATGTCCAACCTCGGGTTTAGTAAGATCTTCCGTCAATGTTTTTACAGATCAAGCTTCTCGAGAAAAATATCTCATTTCCCGGAGCCCGCTCAGTTTAAACGTAAAACGAGGAATAATATTAAAATATTCTGCATTCTCAGAAAAATCCAGAAAAATTCTCAAAAATCACAAATATTAGAAAATGAATATTTATCATAAAATGAATAAAAATTTGGGGTGTTACAACTCTCCCCAACAAATATGAATTTCATCCTCGAAATTTTCATACCTTAAAATGCTTCTGGATATTGCTCGTTTATCTTGTCCTCCAGCTCCCATATCGCATCTCTAGTTGCTTCGTTCTAGATCACTTTCACCAATGAAATATCTTTCCCTCTGAGTTGTGTGATGCCCTAAGGAGGCTGTTAGAAAGAATTTAAATATTTTAACATTTTTCAAATCGCATAACTTAAAAATCATGTTTTTAAGATACGAAAAATATTTTTCACCATTTTACAATCACGTAAAATATTCCTTAATATTTTAAACATTATTTTGGACTTTCAAACAAATCAATAACATTTCCAACATCATTTTTCACATTTTTCTTACTCAAGAAAATCCTTTTCACAATATATTCCACAAATTTACAATTCCATTGAATTAAATCAATGTTTCTAACTTTAAAAATGTTACTAACGCTCTCCAAAACCCAAAGGATTAGTTACACGTTAGAAAATATCAAATCACTATTATATTCTCCATTTTTCTCAAATAAATTCTAAAATCAATTCTCTTCAAAATAAATTGAGGTTCAAACACTTTCAACCTCTCTTTTCCATTCATATACAAAAAAAAATTCATTTTCTCAAGTGATAAAACACTATGATTCCCTTTCCAAATTCCTTATGCTAAATCAATTATATTTCCATTTTCTTTTCATAAAATCAAGGCATTACAAGCCTTCAAAAACGTGGACATGACTATTGAAATCATCAAAACATTTTTCCTTCTAAGTTAATATGGTTTTACATAAACAAAACCATTAAAAATCCTTTACAAAAACCGCAAGCACTTGGTCTTTGAAATCAAATCATTTGTTCATTTTTCATTTTCACTTTCTTTGTAAATCCATTTTCACTTTCTTTGCAAATCCTTAAAATCAACATTGCCCTTTTCATTTAAAACTCATGTTTAGTAAAATGCTTAGAAACTTTTTACACAAAATAAATTAATAAAAATCCTTCTCAAAACCGTGAACACTACTTCTTGAAAAACAAACCCTTTGTTTATTTTCCTTTCTTTTCTAATCATCCAATTTTATCATTCATGAAAATATTAATTTATGAACACCTATTTTGAGGTGTCTTGGCCAAAATCCTCTTGGTCTTTGGAACCAAAAATCAATTTCCTTTCCATCATCAAATCATGACATACAAATACATATTCAACATATATATCACAAGCATGCCATAATCAAAGCAATAAATCATGCAAATCATACCAAGCATAGGCAAATAATCAAAGCACATAAACACCCACAAATTATTACATGACCATGGATATGAATCCTCACATGGATTCACCATCCATCAAATACACAAACCATCTCTCACCACCATACTTGGTTGGTGAGATGAATCTCCCTCTTACCTCTTGAAGATCCTCAAAAGCTCCTTGTTTTGCTTCTTTTTCCAAGTCCTTCACCACCAAGGGCTTCTCAAATACAAAACAAAACATATATTTATTAGTAAATCAAGCTTAAACAAGATAAACCATGGATCAAACATGGCTTAGAACCTTGAAAATCAAAAGAAAAGTGAAGATTAATAAACTTCACCAATAAAGCTTCAATCTTTAGTTTGATGAACAAGGTTAAAGATGAATGATTTAGAGAAAGTCTCCAACATGAAAGTTGCTTAGAATATCATGTAGATTCAAGATCTATGGTTGGATGAAATTAAAAGAGATTGGATGGTGATTTTAGGTGGTATGGCCGAAATTCCTCTTGAAGAACAAGGTTGGAGTTTTTGATTTTTTTTTTTGTGAAAGAAAGCTCCTTAGACTTGGTTAAGATAAAGAATGAAGTGAAAATACTTAGTTTTCCTTCCACCAATTTCGTAGAGCTCCATGGAAAAAATCCCTAAAAATCATAAACAAATCTTAAAATCAATAACAAGTAAAAGAATAGGTAAACCATGGTTCAAGCATGGCTTAGAAAATCAAAACTAAAAGATTGGGTGAAGAAATATGAACTTTACCCTTTTTGATAGAAACTTGAAGCTTGGATTTGAAGCTCAAAATGAATGATTTGGTGAAAACTCATAACTAGAGATGTTCTTAGAATAAGGTAAGGATTCAAGAAATAAGGTTGGATAAAATTTTTGAGTGATGGAGGGTAGATTTGAGGGTCATGGTCGTGAGCTAGCTTGGAGGAGAAGGAGAAAAATTTTTCTATGAGCTTGCTTGAAGGAAATGATCAAGAATGATCAATAAGTGACCAGGACAACTAATAATGGCCTTCAACTTTGCTTTAGCTCCTAAACAAACATAAAAACCGTCCCCCCTCTTCATGCATTCTCCTTGAGTGCAAAATGATCAATAATGATGCATAATTGACCAAGACCACTGATAATGGTCTTCAAACTTTCCTTTAACTCCTAAAACAAGCACAAAACCGTCCCCCCTCCATGCATTATGCATTCATAAAGTTGTCATCTTTTCTAGCCACCATTTAGAGTCATTTAAGCCATTGATTAGATCAATGGTTAGGATTTAGGTAGACTTTTGATTAGAAGACTTAATCTAGGCCATTAGATCTTTCTCCTTAAACTTCTAGCCATTAGATCCATCTCCAAGAATGAAGGATCAAGATTACTCCTTCTTACTTTCAATCCAAGGGTCATAATTAGTCATAGCCATTTTAGAAGACCAATCTCCACCATTGATTAAATCCACATCCAATGGTCATAAATGATCCTTCTCCACCGTTGATTTAATTCGAATCCAACGATCACAAATGATCCTAGCCACTTTATAAGATCAAATCTCCACCCTTGATTAATTTTTCATCCAATGGTTATAAATGTTCATAGCCATTTTATTAGACCGATTCTACACCGTTGATTAAATCGACGGTTGATATCAAAGTCTTCAATATTAGACTTGCTTCCTATTGGTCCGTCAAAAGAATTAAACTTGTTTCCTGTTAGTCCATCAAAAGTTGTTATAACCACTATTGTTGACTTAAGCAGTATAATTTCTATTTTTATCTGCTATAACCCCACGAAAGAATATATTTACTGTATCTTTATCGCCTGATAATTAAATACAGTACAAAACACAGTACAATAAAATTTTAGAAACTGTTTCTAGATTCAGGTTTAGTAAGATCCCCTGTCTCTATCTAAACAGTATAAATTTTTCTATACATAGAAAAATTTTTACTTTGCTGGACCCATCTAGGCTCACGTAAGGCCACCTAGGCCCATAAACAACCCAAAAACAATCAGAGAAATATAAAAATTTATAATCATCCACAAAAATCATAAATATTAGAAAACGTATGAAAATCAAATCAGATTGGTAAAAATAATGATCAATCAAGAGAAATAAATACATAAAGATTTTCTCCCGGTCCGAAAATTATTATTTTCCTGACACGGAGTAAATCACTCAAAACGATCAAACGTACTGATGGAATACTCAAAATAATTTTACAGTACACATAAATCACTAAACAATAGAATTCTGTTAACTGTCAAATATTTAGGAAATTTGGGGTGTTACAATACTTCCCCTCTAAAAGGAAATTTTGTCCTCGAAATTTGATAAACCTGATTTCACATCCTCAAAATAAATATGGATATTATTCTTTTATCTTGTTTTCCAGTTCTCACGTTGTATCTTCACTTATATCGTTCCAACGATTTTAACCAAATGAAATTTCTTTGTCTCTCGATCAATTTCTCCCGATCAAGCAGATATCTCAGACTCTTATAATTACTGAAGATGTTAAATTTTACTCCATAAAGAAAGTATATCTATACTTCTAATACAAACACAACATCTACCAACCTCCATTCATGCGTAGAATAGCTTTTCTCAAATGACTTCAATTTCCTAAAATCATATCCTATAACTCTTCTATTCTGCATATGCACATATCTTAAACTCCAATGTAATACATCATAGTACACCTCCAATGGTTTACTGAGATTAGACAAAACTAATACCAGAAAAGTACTCAAACATATTTCAACTTGTAAAAATTCTCCTTGTATGCATCCGTCCATACAAACGCTTAATTCTTTCTGATAAGCTAGGTGAGAAGTCCTACGATCCAAAAATTTTCCAGAATTTCCATAGTCTTTGACTTTTCCCACTGAAAAACTGTTTCAGCCTTTGAAGGATCCACCATGCTTCTGCTACGTCACTCTGACACTATGACATGTGTAGCACCCCAAATTTCCTAAATAGTTGACAGTAATTTTGACAGTTAATAGAATTTTACTGTTTAGTGATTTCTGTATACTGTAAAATTATTTTGAGTATTTCGTCAGCATATTTAATCGTTTTGAATGATTTACTCCGTGTCAAGAAAATAATAATTTTCGGGCCGGGAAAAATTTTACGTAATTTAATTATTACTGTTAAGTCTTAATTATTTTACGTAATCTGATTTGATATTTGTACGTTTTCTAATATTTGTGATTTTTATGGATGATTATAAATTTTTATATTTCTTTGATCGTTTTTGGATTGTTTGTGGGCCCCAGTGGTCCTACGTGGGCCCGGGGTGAGTCCAAAAACGTGAAAATTTTTCTATGCATAGAAAAATTTATACTGTTTAGACGGATGCAGGGGATCTTACTAAACCTGAATCCGGAAATAGTTTTAGAATTTTTCTTTTACTGTGTTTTGTACTGTATTTAATTATCAGGCGATAAAAATATAGTAAATGTATTCTTTCGTGGGGTTATAGCAGATAAAAATAGAAATTGTACTGCTTAAGTCAACAATAGTGGTTAAATTCTTTTGACGGACCAATAGGAAACAAGTCTAATATTGAAGACTTTGATATCAATCGTCGATTTAATCAACGGTGTAGGATTAGTCTAATAAAATGGCTATGACCATTTATAACCATTGGATTTAGATTTAAATCAAGGGTGGAGATTTGATTTTATAAAGTGGCTAGGAACATTTGTGATCGTTGGATTTAGATTAAATCAACGGTGGAGATGGATCATTTATGACCATTGGATTTGGATTTAATCAATGGTGGAGATTTGGTCTTCTAAAATGGCTATGACTAATTATGGCCATTGGATTAAAAGTAAGAAGGAGTAATCTTGACCCTTCATTTTTTTAGATGCATCTAATGGCTAGGATTTCAAGGAGAAAGATATAATGGCCTAGATTAAGTCTTCTAATCAAAAGTCTACCTTAATCCTAACCATTGGATTAATCAATGGCCTAAAATGCTCTAAATGGTGGCTAGAAAAGATGACAATTTTATGAATGCATAATGCATGGAGGGGGGACGGTTTTGTGGTTGTTTTAGGAGCTAAAGAAAAGTTTCAAGACCATTATTAGCTATTTTGGTCATTATTGATCAATTATTCATCATTCATGAACTTTCCTAAAGCAAAGCATAGCAAAAATATTCTCTTCTTTCTCTCCAAGCATAGCTATGGCCATGCACTCTAAGGGGGCCAAAATTGTTGGTTTCTATCATTTGTATCATAATTGTCTTTCTATTCATCATCTTCTCCAAAACAAAATACAAAAACTCCATTCTCTTCTTCAAGAAACACCATTCGGCCAAAGCACCCAAGAATGCCTTCCATCACTAAATTTTTTTATCTAACCTAGTTTCTTGAATCCTTACATCATTCTAAGAACATCTCTAGTTATGAGTTTTCACAAATTCCTTCATCTAGAGCTTCAAATCCAAGCTTCAAGTTTCTATAAAAAATGGTAGAGTTCATATTTCTTCACCTAATCTTTTAGTTTTGATTTTCTAAGCCATGCTTGAACCATGGTTTACTTATTCTTTACTTGTTATTAATTTTAAGATTTGTTTATGATTTTTTAGGGATTTTTCCAAGGAGCTTTACGAAATTAGTAGGAAGGAAAACTAAGTGTTTTCACTTCATTCTTTACGTTAACCAAGTCTAAGAAACCTTTCCCTCACAAAAAAAATAAAAAATTCCATCTTTGTTCTTCAAGAAGAACCATTCGGCCAAGACACCCAAAGCCACTCTCCAATCTCTTTTAATTTCATCCAACCATAGATCTTAAATCTACATGATATTCTTAGCAATTTTCATGTTGGAGACTTTCTCTAAATCATTCATCTTCAACCTTGTTCTTCAAGCTAAAGATTGGAGCTTTATTGGTGAAGTTTGTTAATCTTCACTTTTCTTTTGATTTTCAAGGTTCTAAGCCATGTTTGATCCATGGTTTATCTTGTTCAAGCTTGATTTACTAATAAATATATGTTTTGTTTTGTATTTGAGAAGCCCTTGGTGGTGAAGGACTTGGAAAAAGAAGCAAAACAAGGAACTTTTGAGGATCTTCAAGAGGTAAGAGGGAGATTCATCTCACCAACCAAGTATGGTGGTGAGAGATAGTGTTATATTTGATGGATGGTGAATCCATGTGAGGATTCATATCCATGGTCATGTAATTATTTGTGTATGTTTATGTGCTTTGATTATTTGCCTATGCTTGGTATGATTTGCATGATCTATTGCTTTGATTATGTCATGCTTATGGTATTTATGATGAAATATGTATGTGTATGCCATGATTTGATGATGAAAAGGAAAACAATTTTTGGTTCCAAAGAACCATAGAGGCACATGACCTCAAGGGTGATTTTTGAATAAAAAGATTCTAAGTATTTTATTAATCATGAGTTTTAAATGAAAAGAGCAATGAGTTGATGATTTTAAGGATTTGCAAAGAAAGTGAAAAATGAAAATGAATAAATGATTTGATTTCAAAGACCAAGTGCTCACGGTTTTTGTTAAGGAATTTTTAATGGTTTTGTTTGTGTAAAACCATATCAATTTAGAAGGAAAAATATTTGATAGCCATTTGAAAACAAGTACCACGGTTTTGAAGGTTTGTGAATACCTTGATTTTATAAAGGAAAAGTATTTGATGGCTTCAATGGCCAAAGACTCCACGGTGTTTGGGAGATTAGAATAGTTTTGGTTTTATGAAACAAAGTGATTTCAAAGTGGAAACAAAGTGTTTGAACAAAATGTTTTAGTACAAGGATTAAAGAAAATGGAAACAAGATGTTTTGTTTCTTGAAAAATGGAATTTCATTTACAAAAGACAAAAAGAGGTTGAAAGTGTTTGAGCCTCAATTTATTTTGAAGAGAATTGATTTTGGAATTGATTTGAGAAAAACGGAGAAAAATGGAGAATATAATAGTGATTTGATATTTTCTAACGTGTAACTCATTCTTTGGGTTTTGGAAAGCGTTAGTAATTTTTAAAGTTAGAAACATTGATTTAATTCAATGGAATTGTGAATTTGTAGAATAAATTGCGAAAAGAATTTTCTTGAGCAAGAAAATGTTGAAAATAATGTGAGTAGTCATATTATTTTGAGAAAGGTTGAAATGGAATTTTTTAAGGTTGAGAAATATTTTTTGTAATGGAAAAATGATGTTAGAAATGATATTAATTTGTTTGAAAGTCCAAAATAATGGTTAGAATATTGAGGAATATTTTACGTGGTTGTAAAAAGGTGAAAAATATTTTACGTATCTTAAAAATGTGATTTTTAAGCTACCCGATTTGAAAAACGTTGAAATATTTCTACGCAATTTGGAAAGCGTTTAAATATTTTGAAAATGATGGAAAATGAATTACTCGACTTAAAAGAATGATTTTTAAGTTACACGATTATGAAAATAGTGGAAAATCGCTACGCGATTTGAAAAACGTGTAAATATTTTTACGTGATTGAGAAAACGTTGTAAAATCAATACGTAATTTGAAAACGTAACAGAAACATTGCAAAATTGTGAAAACGTAACAGAAATGTTGCGCGATTGTGAAAACACGATGAAAGTGTTTTGTGATTATAAAAACGCGATAATATGATTTCGCTATTGAAAATACAGTATGATTACTGTTGGGCCAATGTGTGGGCCCTGATTATGAGATTATGAAATTAAACTGAGAATGGGCCAATGTGTGGACCCTGAATATGAAATGATGAATTTTGCCTGTGATTGGCAATGGTGCATTGAACATGCATTAGAAATGGTGAATTTTGCCTGTGAGTAACGTTGGTGCATTTTATATGCATGAACTAGTGTATGGACACTGTATGAGAAAATGATAAATTTTACCTATGATTGGCATTGGTGCATTGAACATGCATTGGAAAGGTCTGAGGGACTGTATAAGGCTATTTGCCTAGGAGAGACGTACACCTCTTGAGTGGGTGCGATATGCGTAGTGTAAGTCACTTGTTGACCTTGGGGGCATCGGGGTGCGGGTTGCTTACATGGGTGGTTGGTCGCGCTTCTTCCCGTAGGTTAGACCGATGCATCGCACCGATGATCCTGACCGATACACTATTCTTAATCATGATCTCGTAAAGACTGTCGTGTATATGCTGGATGTGCAAAACTCAAAATGAGGATTATAGCACTTGGTCTGAGGCATTTCGGTACAGACAGATCTTTTGGATCGACTTCTCTGAACTAAGTATTAGCTCCATGGAGTAGGACATTGAGTCTATGTGTGCATGCATGAATCTGAGCATTTATATCTGTATGATATATTAATTGAGAAATATTGGCTATGACAATTGTTTTGAATACTTGGATGATGATGATGATAATTGGATAATGATAATTGGATAATGATGAGGGCATCACCATAAATATTGAATGATAATTGAATTGATAAATGATTTGATGATGATAATTAATTAATGTTGATGGTATGATATATCTGTATGATATGTTATTGTGTTATCTCTATGCTACCATATTGGTGCTGGCCTAGGTGATCTCACCTCTTTATTATATTGTTTTGCTATTTTTATGTTGTAAAAATTATATAGTAGAAGGAACGAGTTGTCTTAGACATAACGAGTGACAAATATTCTGAAATTGGTGACAACATCAGAGAATGACCATTCCAGATTTGATAGCGTGCAATGTTGACAAGGAACAGATGTCTGATGCATCAAGATGGATACAAGAAGGAATAAGTATGTTAAGTTTTCTCGTTAGTGTTGTACCGTGCTATTAAGTAGGACCCGTCATAGGGTTTACTATGTTAAAAGAGAGAGTTTTCTGTTAGTTTTATATTTCTCTTTAAATTGTTAAATATTAATTGGTGTCAATATTGTATATTAAATATATTTTCAGTAATACTTGTGGATATCAGTAAGTTTATGTTTCCGTCTTTGATGAAAAGAAATTTTAAAACCCATCTTTTATAACTCAAACCTTGTTTACGAACTTCTTTACAGATTATGAGTTGGGAGTCAGAAATGTGATACCCTAAGGGGGTGTTACAACATAGATATAGATAGGAATATCCTTTCTTGCAAAATATTCTTTCTTGCAAATTGCGATACATGAAAAACATTGTGAAGGTCAGAAAGAAAAAGAATAACGAAACTATAAGATATGTTACCAGACATATTCAATAAAGAATTTGATATTGCCTGATTTTAAGAACGAATTTTCTGGAATACTAACACTTTATTGTGACAATCTCATAGGATAGGGTTGGAAAATAACCAATCCATTTTCAAAGATCACATCTATTTATGAAAGCGATAAACAGATCAAACTAACACAAAAATTTGATTCATAATAACAATAGGATAATTTGAATAACTTGAGTAGCACGATAGGCTAGTAATGGAAACAGAAATAAAGAAATCAGAAGATCACAAAGACACAGATAACACCAACATATAATTGATCTACTCAATCATATGCTATTAAGAAATGGGTTACCTCCAGAATTATACAGTACAATCAAAGGATCACTTTCTGTGACATAATCTTCTTTACTTAGGTCTTCAGTCTGGAGTACTTTTGCTCCACTTGGAGAAGCAACGCTCCATCCTACTTGAGATATCGAAGCACGTTTATTACTAACGGATGACTTTGTCTTTGATGGAACACAATCTCTGAAAATGTGTCCAAGCTTTCCGCACTTGAAACAAATTTTTTCCTTGAACGTACAATCCTTTGTCACATGATCTTTCCCACACTTCTGACATTTCGGTGCAGATGTCGCAGTCAGACCAAACCTAATACTACTAGTAATTCCTCCAAAAGATTGTTGTTGTTGTTGACTTCTTGGAGATTTCGAGTACATTTTCTGTTTGAATCGCTTGACCTTAGGATTTCTCCTTCTTCGTAACCAATATGGTCCAACGTTACAGGGTCTCTCATCCTGAAATTGATTCAACTCTAACAAAATATTAGCTTCAACTATCAATTCTTGCCGCTGGACAGTCTTCTGAGTTTGCTGTATATTTACATCAGTCGCTTTTCGTATCACTTCCAAAGTTATCGTCATATCACCATCATTACGTCTCGCTTCCACACGCGTACGTCTATTACGAGCCATCGTCCTCTCTTCAAAGACACACAAATCAAAATACAATGGAAACCAGATGTAACCATTTCAAATAACATTGTTTCCTTTCGGAAATCAAACACACAGAGAACACAACACAAGCAAAATAGACCTAACCACAAACCCCAAAAGACTCAAACCGTGCTCTGATACCAACTAATGTAACACCCTCCTTAGGGCATCACATTTCTGACTACCAACTCCCAATCTAAAAATGATTTCATAAAAGGTTTGAGTTATAAAAGGGTGAGTTTTAAAATTTCTTATTAATGAAATATAAACTTACTGAAATCCATAAGTATTACTAATATATACTATTGACACTAATTAATATTTAACAATTTAAAGAGAAATATAAAACTAACAGAATCTTTTTTTTTAACAGTAGCAAACCCCATCACGGGTCCTACTTAATAGCACGGTACAACACTAACGAGAAAACTTAACAAACTTATTTCTTCTTGTATCCATCTTGATGCATCAAACATCTGTTCCTTATTAACCCTTCACACTATCGAATCTGGAATGGTCATTCTCTAATGTTGTCACCAATTTCAGAATATCTGCCACCCGTTATGTCTAAGACAACTCGTTCCTTCTACTATATAATTTTTACAACACAAACACAACAAAACAATATAACAAAGAGGTAAGATCACCTACGCCAATACCAACATGGTAGCATAGAGATAACATAACATATCATACAGATATATCATACCATAATTCCAATAATGCACTCAACATTAATCAACTATCATCATCATGCCATTAATATTATTATCATCACACAATAATCACAATAATGCCATCAACATGATTATCATCATCATCATCTAATATTCCTCAATTATTATATCATGCAGATATAGATACTCAGATTTATGCATATGTTATGCATGTAGACTCAATGTCCTACTTCATGGAGGTTTTCACAATTTCGAGAAGAATGCCCTGTTAATTGTCAGCCTTAGCCCAAAGACAATCTTCCATATTAGCCCACAGATAATGCCTAGCCTTAGCCCACAGACAAATGTCTAACTTTTGAAAAGAATCGTGTTCTTGTCGGGTATCGTCAATGCGTTGCAACGGACTGCATCGCCAAGTGGCATATGGTCCAGCCGTAGCCCACAGACAGATATCCACTGGTCGACCGCCGCGCCTTGACGCACCCCAAGATCCATCATAGACCTCACTATCAATTCACATTCCCTCTTCAACCACAAGGGTCCCAATAGCATCAGCTATCAATTTTTGTTCAATTCAAAATCATCATATGCCTCAATGCATATCTTTTCAATGCATGTTCAATGCACCAATGCCAATCACAGGCAAAATTCCTCATTTCCAATGCATGTTCAATGCACCAATGCCAATCATAGGCAAAATTCACACTTTCATATTCAGGGTCCACACATTGGCCCATTCTCAGTTTTAATTTCATTATCTCATAATCAGGGTCCACACACTGGCCCAACAGTAATCATACTGTATTTTCAACAGCGAAATCATATTATCGCGTTTTCATAGTCACAAAACACTTTCGTCATGTTTTCACAATCGCGCAACATTTCTATTACGTTTTCAAATCACATATAGATTTTTCAATGTTTTCATCAATCACGTAAAAATATTTACATGTTACTCAAATCGCGTAGCGATTTTCCACCATTTTCACAATCGCGTAACTTAAAAATCATTCTTTTAAGTCGTGTAAACCATTTTCCATCATTTTCAAAATATTTAAACGCTTTCCAAATCGCGTAGAAATATTTTAATGTTTTTCAAATCGCGTAACTTAAAATTCACGTTTTTAAGATATGTAAAACATTTTTCACCATTTCACAATCACGTAAAATATTCCTTAATATTCCAAACATTATTTTGGGCTTTCAAACAAATCAATAACATTTTCAACATCATTTTTCACATTTTTCTTACTCAAGAAAATCCTTTTCACAATATATTCCACAAATTCACAATTCCATTGAATTAAATCAATGTTTCTAACTTTAAAAAAATTACTAACGCTCTCCAAAACCCAAAGGATGAGTTACACGTTAGAAAATATCAAATCACTATTATATTCTCCATTTTTCTCAAATCAATTCTAAAATTAATTCTCTTCAAAATAAATTGAGGTTCAAACACTTTCAACCTCTCTTTTCCATTCATATACAAAAAAATTCCATTTTCTCAAGTGATAAAATACTCTGATTCCCTTTCCAAATTCCTTATACTAAATCAATTATATTTCCATTTTGTTTCCATAAAATCAAGGCATTACAAGCCTTCAAAAACGTGGACATGACTGTTGAAATCATCAAAACATTTTTCCTTCTAAGTCAATATGGTTTTACACAAACAAAACCATTAAAAATCTTTTATAAAAACCGTGAGCACCTGATCTTTGAAATCAAATCATTTGTTCCTTTTTCATTTTCACTTTCTTTGTAAATCCATTTTCACTTTCTTTGCAAATCCTTGAAATCAACATTGCCCTTTTCATTTAAAACTCATGTTTAGTAAAATGCTTAGAAACTTTTTATACAAAATAAATCAATAAAAATCCTTCTAAAAACCGTGAACAATACTTCTTGAAAAATAAACCCTTTGTTTATTTCCTTGCTTTTCTAATCATCCAATTTTATCATTCATGAAAATATTAATTTGTGAACACCTATTTTGAGGTGTCTTGGATGAAATTCCTCTTGGTCTTTGGAACCAAAAATCAATTTCCTTTCCATCATCAAATCATGACATACAAATACATATTCAACATATATATTACAAGCATGCCATAATCAAAGCAATAAATCATGCAAATCATACCAAGCATAGGCAAATAATCAAAGCACATAAACACTCACAAATTATTACATGACCATTGATATGAATCCTCACATGGATTCACCATCCATCATATACACAAATCATCTCTCACCACCATACTTGGTTGGTGAGATGAATCTCCCTCTTACCTCTTGAAGATCCTCAAAAGCTCCTTGTTTTGCTTCTTTTTCCAAGTCTTTCACCACGAAGGGCTTCACAAATACAAAACAAAACATATATTTATTAGTAAATTAAGCTTGAACAAGATAAACCATGGATCAAACATAGGTTAGAACCTTGAAAATCAAAAGAAAAATGAAGATTAATAAACTTCACCAATAAAGCTTCAATCTTTAGCTTGAAGAACAGGGTTGAAGATGGATGATATAGAGAAAGTCTCCAACATGAAAGTTACTTAGAATATCATGTAGATTCAAGATCTATGGTTGGATGAAATTAAAAGATATTGGATGGTGATTTTAGGTGGTATGGCCGAAATTCCTCTTGAAGAACAAGGTTGGAGTTTTTGATTTTTTTTGTGAAAGAAAGCTTCTTAGACTTGGTTAAGATAAAAAATGAAGTGAAAACACTTAGTTTTCCTTCCATCAATTTCATAGAGCTCTATGGAAAAAATCCCTAAAAATGGTAAACAAATATTAAAAGCAATAACAAGTAAAAGAATAGGTAAACCATGGTTCAAGTATGGCTTAGAAAATAAAAACTAAAAGATTGGGTGAAGAAATATGAACTTTACCCTTTTTGATAGAAACTTGAAGCTTGGATTTGAAGCTGAAAATGAATGATATGGTGAAAACTCATAACTAGAGATGTTCTTAGAATAAGGTAAGGATTCAAGAAATAAGGTTGGTTGAAATTAAAGAGTGATGGAAGGCATTCTTGGGTGCTTTGGCCGAAACATGCATAGAGAAAGAAGGAGAGAAAATATTTGATCAAGACTTGGCTTTTTGGAGAAGACAAAGATGAATTATGATAACAATAATGTGGTCTTCAACCTTGCTAAGCTCTTAAGCTCCTCCAAAACTGTCCCCCCCTCTTCATGCTTCTCTTTAAGCATTTAATAAATGACCATAACAATTAGCCATCATTTTAAGCATTTCTAGCCATTGATTAATTCAATGGTTAGGATAAAGGTAGACTTTTGATTAGAAGACTTAATCTAGGCCATTAGATCTTTCCTCCTTGAAATCTTAGCCATTAGATGCATCTCCAAGAATGAAGGGTCAAGATTACTCCTTCTTACTTTCAATCCAAGGGTCATAATTAGTCATAGCCATTTTGGAAAGCGTTTAAATATTTTGAAAATGATGGAAAATGGTTTATGCGACTTAAAAGAATGATTTTTAAGTTACACGATCGTGAAAATGGTGGAAAATCGCTACGCGATTTGAGTAACGTGTAAATATTTTTACGTGATTGATGAAAACATTGAAAAATCTATATGTAATTTAAAAACGTAATAGAAATGCTGCGCGATTATGAAAACACGATGAAAGTGTTTTGTGACTATGAAAACGCGATAATATGATTTCGCTGTTGAAAATACGAGTATGATTCTTGTTGGGCGGTAAGGTGTGGACCACGATTATGAGATAATGAAATTAAAACTGAGAATGGGCCAATGTGTGGACCCTGAATATGAAAGTGTGAATTTTGCCTATGATTGGCATTGGTGCATTGAACATGCATTGGAAATGAGGAATTTTGCATGTGATTGGCATTGGTGCATTAAACATGCATTGAAAAGATATGCATTGAGGCATATGATGATTTTGAATTGAATAAAAATTGATAACTGATGCTATTGGGACCCTTGTGGTTGAAGAGGGAATGTGAATTGATAGTGAGGTCTATGATGGATCTTGGGGTGCGTCAAGGCGCGGCGGTCGACCGGTGGATATCTATACGTGGGCTACGGCTGGACCATATGCCACTTGACGATGCAGTCTGTTGCAATGCATTGATGATACCCGACAAGAACACAATTCTTTTCAAAAGCTGGACATTTGTCTGTGGGCTAAGGCTGGGCATTGTCTGTGGGCTAATCTGGAAGATTGTCTTTGGGCTAAGGCTGACAATTAACAGAGCATTCTTCTCGAAATTGTAAAAATCTCCATGGAGTAGGACATTGAGTCTACATGCATAACATATGCATAAATCTGAGTATCTATATCTACATGATATAATAATTGAGGAATATTGGGTGATGATGATGATAATCATGTTGATGGCATTATTGTGATTATTGTGTGATGATAATAATGTTAATGGCATGATGATGATAATTGATTAATGTTGAGTGTATTATTGGAATTATGGTATGATATATCTGTATAATATGTTGGTTGTGTTATCTTTATGCTACCATGTTGGTATTGGCGTAGGTGATCTCACCTCTTTGTTATATTGTTTTGCTGTGTTTGTGTTGTAAAAATTATATAGTAGAAGGAATGAGTTGTCTTAGACATAACGGGTGGCAGATATTCTGAAATTGGTGACAACATCAGAGAATGACCATTCTAGATTCGATAGTGTGAAGGGTTGACAAGGAACAGATGTTTGATGCATCAAGATGGATACAAGAAGAAATAAGTATGTTAAGTTTTCTCGTTAGTGTTGTATCGTGCTATTAAGTAGGACCCGTGATGGGATTTGCTACTGTTAAAAAAAAAAGAGTCTGTTAGTTTTATATTTCTCTTTAAATTGTTAAATAGTAATTAGTGTCAATAGTGTATATTAGTAATACTTATGGATTTCAGTAAGTTTATATTTCATTAATAAGAAATTTTAAAACTCACCCTTTTATAACTCAAACCTTTTATGAAATCATTTTCAGATTGGGAGTTGGTAGTCAGAAATGTGATGCCCTAAGGAGGGTGTTACATTAGTTGGTATCAGAGCACGGTTTGAGTCTTTTGGGGTTTGTGGTTAGGTCTATTTTGCTTGTGTTGTGTTCTCTGTGTGTTTGATTTCCGAAAGGAAACAATGTTATTTGAAATGGTTACATCTGGTTTCCATTGTATTTTGATTCATGTGTCTTTGAAGAGAGGATGATGGCTCGTAATAGACGTACGTGTGTGGAAGCGAGACATAATGATGGTGATATGATGGTAACTTTGGAAGTGATATGAAAAGCGACTGATGTAAATATACAACAAACTCAGAAGACTGTTCAGCAACAAGAATTGATAGCTGAAGCTAAGATTTTGTTAGAGTTGAATCAATTTCAGGATGAGAGACCCTGTAACGTTGGACCATATTGGTTACGAAGAAGGAGAAATCGTAAGGTCAAGTGATTCCAGCAGAAAACGTACTCGAAATCTCCGGGAAGTCAATGACAACAACAATCTTTTGGAGGAAGTACTAGTAGTAGCAGGTTTGGTCTGACTGCGACATCTGCACCGAAATATCGGAAGTATAGGAAAGATCATCTGACAAAGGATTGTACGTTCAAGGAAAAAATTTGTTTCAAGTGCGGAAAGCTTGGACACATTTTCAGAGATTGTGTTCCATCAAAGACAAGTCTTCCGTTAGTAATAAACGTGCTTCGATATCTCAAGTAGGATGGAGCGTTGATTCTCCAAGTGGAGCAAAAGTACTGCAGACTGAAGACCTAAGTAAAGAAGATTATGTCACAGAAAATGATCCTTTGATTGTACTGTATAATTCTGGAGGTAACCCATTTCTTTATAGCATATGATTGAGTAGATCAATTATATGTTGGTGTTATCTGTGTCTTCGTGATCTTCTGATTTCTTTATTTCTGTTTCCATTACTAGCCTATCGTGCTACTCAAGTTATTTAAATTATCCTATTGTTATTATGAATCAAATTTTTGTGTTAGTTTGATCTGTTTATCTCTTTCATAAATAGATGTGATCTTTGAAAATGGATTGGTTATTTTCCAACCCTATCCTATGAGATTGTCATAATAAAGTGTTAGTATTCCAGAAAATTCGTTCTTAAAATCAGGCAATATCAAATTCTTTGTTGGATATGTTTGGTAACATATCATATAGTTTCGTTATTCTTTTTCTTTTTGACCTTCACAATGTTTTTCATGTATCGCAATTTGCAAGAAAGAATATTTTGCAAGAAAGGATATTCCTATCTATATCCATGTCATAGTGTCAGAGTGACGTAGCGGAAGTGTGGTGGATCCTTCAAAGGCTGAAATAGTTTTTCAGTGGAAAAAGTCAAAGACTATGGAAATTCTGGAAAATTTCTGGATTGTAGGACTTCTCACCTAGCTTATCAGAAAGAATTAAGTGTAACACCCCAAATTTTCTAAATATTTGATAGTAATTTTGACAATTAACAGAATTCTACTGTTTAGTGATTTCTGTGTACTGTAAAATTATTTTGAGTATTCCGTCAGCGTATTTGATCGTTTTGAGTGATTTACTCTGTGTCAGAAAAATAATAATTTTCAGGCCGGGAAAAATCTTTATGTATTTATTTCTCTTGATTGTTTATTATTTTTAACAATCTGATTTGATTTTCATATGTTTTTTAATATTTGTGATTTTTGTGAATGATTATAAATTTTTATATTTCTCTTATTGTTTTTGGGTTGTATGTGGGCCTAGGTGGCCTTACGTGGGCCCAGGTGGGTCCCACAAAGTGAAAATTTTTCTACGCATAGAAAAATTTGTACTGTTGAAACGGAGACAGGGGATCTTACTAAACCTGAATCCAAAAACTGTTTTAAAATTTTTTTATTGTATTGTGTTTTGTACTGTATTTAATTATTGAGCGATAAAAATACAGTAAATATATTCTTTCGTGGGGTTATAGCAGATAAAAATAGAAATTATACTGCTTAAGTCAACAATAGTGGTTATGACAACTTTTGACGGACCAATAGGAAACAAGTTTAATTCTTTTGACGGACCAATAGGAAGCAAGTGTAATATTGAAGACTTTGATATCAACCGTCGATTTAATCAACGGTGTAGAATCGGTCTAATAAAATGGCTATGAACATTTATAACCATTGGATGAAAAATTAATCAAGGGTAGAGATTTGATCTTATAAAGTGGCTAAGACCATTTATGATCGTTGGATTCGGATTAAATCAACGGTGGAGATGGATCATTTATGACCATTGGATGTGGATTTAATCAATGGTGGAGATTTGGTCTTCTAAAATGGCTATGACTAATTATGACCCTTGGATTGAAAGTTAGAAGAAGTAATCTTGACCCTTCATTCTTGGAGATGGATCTAATGGCTAGAATTTCAAGGAGGAAAGATCTAGTGGCCTAGATTAAGTCTTCTAATCAAAAGTCTACCTAAATCCTAACCATTGATCTAATCAATAGCTTAAATGGCTCTAAATGGTGGCTAGAAAAGATGACAACTTTATGAATGCATAATGCATGGAGGGGGGACGGTTTTGTGCTTGTTTTAGGAGTGAAAGGAAAGTTTGAAGACCATTATTAGTAGTCTTGGTCAATTATGCATCATTATTGATCATTTTGCACTCAAGGAGAATGTATGAAGAGGGGGGGACGGTTTTTGTGTTTGTTTAGGAGCTAAAGCAAAGTTGAAGACCATTATTAGTTGTCTTGGTCACTTATTGATCATTCTTGATCATTTCCTTCAAGCAAGCTCTTAGAAAAATTTCTCTCCTTCTCCTCCAAGCTAGCTCACGGCCATGACCCTCAAATCTACCCTCCATCGCTCAAAAATTTTATCCAACCTTATTTCTTGAATCCTTACCTTATTCTAAGAACATCTCTAGTTATGAGTTTTCACCAAATCATTCATTTTCAGCTTCAAATCCAAGCTTCAAGTTTCTATCAAAAAGGGTAAAGTTCATATTTCTTTACCCAATCTTTTAGTTTTGATTTTCTAAGCCATGCTTGAACCATGGTTTACCTATTCGTTTACTTGTTATTGATTTTAAGATTTGTTTATGATTTTTAGGGATTTTTTCCATGGAGCTCTACGAAATTGGTGGAACGAAAACTAAGTGTTTTCACTTCATTCTTTATCTTAACCAAGTCTAAGAATCTTTCTTTCACAAAAAAATCAAAAACTCCAACCTTGTTCTTCAAGAGGAATTTCGGCCATACCACCTAAAATCACCATCCAATATCTTTTAATTTCATCCAACCATAGATCTTGAATCTACATGATATTCTAAGCAACTTTCATGTTAGTGACTTTCTCTAAATCATTCATCTTCAACCTTGTTCTTCAAGCTAAATATTGAAGCTTTATTGGTGAAGTTTATTAATCTTCACTTTTCTTTTGATTTTCAAGGTTCTAAGCCATGTTTGATCCATAGTTTATCTTGTTCAAGCTTGATTTACAAATAAATATATGTTTTGTTTTGTATTTGAGAAGCCCTTGGTGGTGAAGGACTTGGAAAAAGAAGCAAAACAAGGAGCTTTTGAGGATCTTCAAGAGGTAAGAGGGAGATTCATCTCACCAACCAAGTATGGTGGTGAGAGATGATTTGTGTATATGATGGATGGTGAATCCATGTGAGGATTCATATCTATGGTCATGTAATAATTTGTGGGTGTTTATGTGCTTTGATTATTTGCCTATGCTTAGTATGATTTGCATGATTTATTGCTTTGATTATGGCATGCTTGTGATATATATATTGAATATGTATTTGTATGTCATGATTTGATGATGGAAAAGAAATTGATTTTTGGTTCCAAAGACTAAGAGGAATTTCGGCCAAGACACCTCAAAATAGGTGTTCACAAATTAATATTTTCATGAATGATAAAATTGGATGATTAGAAAAGCAAGGAAAATAAACAAAGGGTTTGTTTTTCAAGAAGTAGTGTTCACGGTTTTGAGAAGGATTTTTATTGATTTATGTTGTGTAAAAAGTTTCTAAGCATTTTACTAAACATGAGTTTTAAATGAAAAGGGCAATGTTGATTTTAAGGATTTGCAAAGAAAGTAAAAATGGATTTACAAAGAAAGTGAAAATGAAAAATGAACAAATGATTTGATTTCAAAGACCAAGTGCTCACAGTTTTTGTAAAAGATTTTTAATAGTTTTGTTTGTGTAAAACCATGTTGACTTAGAAGGAAAAATGTTTTGATGATTTCAATAGTCATGTCCACGTTTTTGAAGGCTTGTAATGCCTTGATTTTATGGAAACAAAATGGAAATATAATTGATTTAGTATAAGGAATTTGGAAAGGGAATCTTAGTGTTTTATCACTTGAGAAAATGGATTTTTTTTGTATATGAATTGAAAAGAGAGGTTGAAAGTGTTTGAACCTCAATTTATTTTGAAGAGAGTTGATTTTAGAATTGATTGGAGAAAAATAGAGAATACAATAGTGATTTGATATTTTCTAACATGTAACTCATCCTTTGGGTTTTGGAGAGCGTTAGTAATTTTTTTAAATGAGAAACATTGATTTAATTCAATGGAATTGTGAATTTGTGGAATATATTGTGAAAATGATTTTTCTTGAGTAAGAAAATATGGAAAATAATGTGAGTAGTCATATTATTTTGAGAAGGGTTGAAATGGAATTTTTGAAGGTTGAGAAATATTTTTTGTAATAGAATTATGGTGAAAAATGATTTACGTAACTTGAAAACGTGATTTTTAAGCTACGCGATTTGAAATACATTTAAATATTTCTACGCGATTTGAAAAATGTTTAAATATTTAACGCGATTGAAATATTGTTGAAAAATCACTACGTGGTTGAAAAGTGATGAAATATTTTTACGTGATTGAGAAAACGTTGAAAAATCAATATGTAATTTGAAAATGCAACAGAAGTGTTGCGAAATTGTAAAAACGTAACAGAAATGTTGCGTAATTGTGAAAACACAACCAAAGTGTTTTGTGACTATAAAAACGCGATAATATGATTTCGCTGTTGAAAATAAAGTATGATTACTGTTGGGCCAGTGTGTGGACCTTGATTATGAGATAATGAAATTAAAATTGAGAATGGGCCAATGTGTGGACCCTGAATATGAAAGTGTGAATTTTGCCCATGATTGGCATTGGTGCATTGAACATGCATTGGAAATAAGGAATTTTGCCTGTGATTGGCATTGGTGCATTGAACATGCATTGAAAAGATATGCATTGAGGCATACGATGATTTTGAATTGAACAAAAATTGATAGCTGATGCTATTGGGACCACCGCGCCTTGACGCACCCCAAGATCCATCATAGACCTCACTATTAATTCACATTCCCTCTTCAACCACAAGGGTCCCAATAGCATCAGCTATCAATTTTTGTTGAATTCAAAATCATCATATGCCTCAATGCATATCTTTTCAATGCATGTTCAATGCACCAATGCCAATCACAGGCAAAATTCCTCATTTCCAATGCATGTTCAATGCACCAATGCCAATCATAGGCAAAATTCATACTTTCATATTCGGGGTCCACACATTTGCCCATTCTCAGTTTAAATTTCATTATCTCATAATCAGGGTCCACACACTGGCCCAACAGTAATCATACTATATTTTCAACAGCGAAATCATATTATCATGTTTTCATAGTCACAAAACACTTTCGTCGTGTTTTCACAATCGTGCAACATTTCTATTACGTTTTCAAATCACATATAGATTTTTCAACATTTTCATCAATCACGTAAAAATATTTACACGTTACTCAAATTGCGTAGCGATTTTCCACCATTTTCACAATCGCGTAACTTAAAAATCATTCTTTTAAGTCGCGTAAATCATTTTTCATTATTTTCAAAATATTTAAACACTTTCCAAATCGCGTAGAAATATTTTAACGTTTTTCAAATCGTGTAACTTAAAAATCATGTTTTTAAGATACGTAAAACATTTTTCACCATTTTACAATCACGTAAAATATTCCTTAATATTCCAAACATTATTTTGGACTTTCAAACAAATCAATAACATTTCCAACATCATTTTTCACATTTTTCTTACTCAAGAAAATCCTTTTCATAATATATTCCACAAATTCACAATTCCATTGAATTAAATCAATGTTTCTAACTTTAAAAAAATTACTAACGCTCTACAAAAACCAAAGGATGAGTTACACGTTAGAAAATATTAAATCACTATTATATTCTCCATTTTTCTCAAATAAATTCTGAAATGAATTCTCTTCAAAATAAATTGAGGTTCAAACACTTTCAACCTCTCTTTTCCAATCATATATAAAAAAATTCCAGTTTCTCAAGTGATAAAACACTCTGATTCCCTTTCCAAATTCCTTATACTAAATTAATTATATTTCCATTTTGTTTCCATAAAATCAAGGCATTACAAGCCTTCAAAAACATAGACATGATTATTGAAATCATCAAAACATTTTTTCTTCTAAGTCAATATGGTTTTACACAAACAAAACCATTAAAAATCCTTTACAAAAACCATGAGCACTTGGTCTTTGAAATCAAATCATTTGTTCATTTTTCATTTTCACTTTCTTTGTAAATCCATTTTCACTTTCTTTGCAAATCCTTAAAATCAACATTGCCCTTTTCATTTAAAACTCATGTTTGGTAAAATGCTTAGAAACTTTTTACACAAAATAAATTAATAAAAATCCTTCTCAAAACCGTGAACGATACTTCTTGAAAAACAAACCCTTTGTTTATTTTCCTTGCTTTGCTAATCATCCAATTTTATCATTCATGAAAATATTAATTTGTGAACACCTATTTTGAGGTGTCTTGGCCGAAATTCCTCTTGGTCTTTGGAACCAAAAATCAATTTCCTTTCCATCATCAAATCATGACATACAAATACATATTCAACATATATCCCAAGCATGCCATAATCAAAGCAATAAATCATGCAAATCATACCAACGATAGGCAAATAATCAAAGCACATAAACACTCACAAATTATTACATGACCATGGATATGAATCCTCACATCGATTCACCATCCATCAAATACACAAACCATCTCTCACCACCATACTTGGTTGGTGAGATGAATCTCCCTCTTACCTCTTGAAGATCCTCAAAAGCTCCTTGTTTTTCTTCTTTTTCCAAGTCCTTCACCACCAAGGGCTTCTCAAATACAAAACAAAACATATATTTATTAGTAAATCAAGCTTAAACAAGATAAACCATGGATCAAACATAGGTTAGAACCTTGAAAATCAAAAGAAAAGTGAAGATTCATAAACTTCACTAATAAAACTTCAATCTTTAGCTTGATGAACAAGGTTGAAGATGAATGATTTAGAGAAAGTCTCCAACATGAAAGTTGCTTAGAATATCATATAGATTCAAGATCTATGGTTGGATGAAATTAAAAGAGATTGGATGGTGATTTTAGGTGGTATGGCCGAAATTCCTCTTGAAGAACAAGGTTGGAGTTTTTGATTTTTTCTGTGAAAGAAAGCTTCTTAGACTTGGGTAAGATAAAGAATGCAGTGAAAACACTTAGTTTTCCTTCCACCAATTTCATAGAGCTCCATGGAAAAAATCCCTAAAAATCATAAACAAATCTTAGAATCAATAACAAGTAAAAGAATAGGTAAACCATTGTTCAAGCATGGCTTAGAAAATCAAAACTAAAAGATTGGGTGAAGAAATATGAACTTTACCCTTTTTGATAGAAACTTGAAGCTTGGATTTGAAGCTCAAAATGAATGATTTGGTGAAAACTCATAACTAGAGATGTTCTTAGAATAAGGTAAGGATTCAAGACATAAGGTTGGATAAAATTTTTGAGTGATGGAGGGTAGATTTGAGGGTCATGGCCGTGAGCTAGCTTGGAGGAGAAGGAGAGAAATTTTTCTAAGAGCTTGCTTGAAGGAAATGATCAAGAATGATCAATAAGTGACCAAGACAACTAATAATGGTCTTCAACTTTGCTTTAGCTCCTAAACAAACACAAAAACCGTCCCCTCCTCTTCATGCATTCTCCTTGAGTGCAAAATGATCAATAATGATGCATAATTGACCAAGACCACTAATTATGGTCTTCAAACTTTCATTTAACTCCTAAAACAAGCACAAAACTGTCCCCTCTCCATGCATTATGCATTCATAAAGTTGTCATCTTTTCTAGCCACCATTTAGAGCCATTTAAGCCATTGATTAGATCAATGGTTAGGATTTAGGTAGACTTTTGATTAGAAGACTTAATCTAGGCCATTAGATCTTTCTCCTTAAAATTCTAGCCATTAGATCCATCTCCAAGAATGAAGGGTCAAGATTACTCATTCTTACTTTCAATCCAAGGGTCATAATTAGTCATAGCCATTTTAGAAGACCAAATCTCCACCATTGATTAAATCCATATCCAATAGTCATAAATGATCCATCTCCACCGTTGATATAATCTGAATCCAACGATTACAAATGGTCCTAGCCACTTTATAAGATCAAATCTCCACCCTTGATTAATTTTTCATCCAATGGTTGTAAATGTTCATAGCCATTTTATTAGACCGATTCTACACTGTTGATTAAATCGATGGTTGATATCAAAGTCTTCAATATTAGACTTGCTTCCTATTGGTCCGTCAAAAGAATTAAACTTGTTTCCTATTAGTCCGTCAAAAGTTGTCATAACCACTATTGTTGACTTAAGTAGTATAATTTCTATTTTTATCTGCTATAACCCCACGAAAGAATATATTTACTGTATTTTTATCGCCTGATAATTAAATACAGTACAAAACACAGTACAATAAAATTTTAGAAACTATTTTCGGATTCAGGTTTAGTAAGATCCCTTGTCTCTGTCTAAACAGTACAAATTTTTTTATACATAGAAAAATTTTCACTTTGTGGGACCCACCTTGGCCCACGTAAGGCCACTTGGGCCCACAAACAACCCAAAAACAATAAAAGAAATATAAAAATTTATAATCATCCACAAAAATCACAAATATTAGAAAACGTATGAAAATCAAATCAGATTGGTAAAAATAATGAACAATCAAGAGAAATAAATACATAAATATTTTTCCCTGGCCCGAAAATTATTATTTTCCTGACACAGAGTAAATCACTCAAAACGATCAAAAGTATTGACGGAACACTCAAAATAATTTTACAGTACACATAAATCACTAAATAGTAGAATTCTGTTAACTATCAAATATTTAGGAAATTTGGGGTGTTACAAGTTGCTTCATTCTCCTATCCTCAATCCTCACAGGAGTTATTTCATAAGTCAAGTTTTCCTTTAATTGTACTAAATCAGGTATTATGACATGATCAGGACTCAGAATGTATTTTTGAAGTTGTGACACATGAAAGACATCATGTAGATTTGAAAGAAAAGGTGGTAAAGCTATTTGGTAAGCAATAGGACCTATCCGACGAAGAATTTGATAAAGTCCAAGGAATTTTGGAGTGAGCTTTCTAGATTTGAGAACCCGACCGACCTAAGTCGTAGGCATGACTTTCAAGAACACATGCTTTCCTTCCTCGAATTCAAGAGGCTTCCTCATTTTGTCCGCATAGCTCTTTTGTCAACTCTGAGCCATTCTCATCTTTTCCTGAATCATTTTAACCTTCTCAGTTGTCTGTTGAATAAGATCAGTGTAACACCTTAAAATTTAGCTATTTGACAGTAATGACAAAATTGTACTGTTTTGCAATTTCTGTATACTATAAAATTATTTTGACTGTTCTATGATTGTATTTGATTGTTTTGTGTGATTTGCTCCGTGTGAATAAAATAATAATTTTCGGGCCAGGAAAAATCTTTACGTATTTATTCGGAGCCAGGGAATCTTACTAAACCCAATTCTGAGAGATACGTGATATAATCTTTTAATTTTTATAAATTATCTGTGAAATAAAAATATACTATATTTTTATTTTACAGTGGACAAATATTTACTGTTTTGTAAGCAGTAATGTTCTGTTCATTGAGTAATAATTTCTGTAGCAATTGTTAGGGAAATATTTTTAGTGGACCAATAGGATTTAGTTAAAATAGATGGCTTGAATTTCTAAACCAATAGGAATCTAGTATCTTTGAAATGAACCAATAAGAATTCGTCAAATTTGATGGTTATAAATTGAACCAATAGGAATTTAGCATTCCTTGATGAACCAATTAGAATCTAGTCTTCATTTCATGAACTAATTAGAAATAGTCATCTTTGATGAACCAATAAGAGAGCTACAGAAATAAGATCAACCAATAAGATTTAAGTCAACATTTGTGGCAAAGACTTTTCAAGGGTAACCAATAGAAATTGGTCAACAAAAGTGACAACCCATAGGAAATAAGTTAGTAACCACCCAACCATTGGAAATGCTAGTCAACAAAGAGGGCTTGACTTTAATTTGCACCCTTGGATGACAAAACTTAGTGGAGAAGCTTTAAACATCAACCATTGATCTAATCAATGGTTAAGAAGCAAACTTATTAAAGAAGCATTGGATGATCACCATTGATTTAATCAACGGTATGAGAGTAAACTTAGTTAGGAAGCTTTAGATGTTCACCATTGATCTAATCAATAGTTGTAAAGACAAGCTTAATAAGAAAGTTTAGGATATCCACCCTTGATTTAATCTACGGTGGAGATTGGTCTCACAAAGTGGCTAGGACCATTTGTGACCATAGGATGGAAAGTAAGCAGAGAAGATCTTGACCCTCCATTTTTGAAGATGCATCTAATGGTTAGGATTTCAAGGAGGAGAGATCTAATGGCTTAAATTTGATCATATCACTTGGAAGCTTCTACCAAAGATCCACCATTGATTTAATTAATGGCTATAGATGCCTAAAATGGTGGCTAATGAATTTAGACATCACCTTAGTGCACAAGGGGGGGAGGTCACGGTTTTTGGCTTAGAAAAGCTATAGGAAATGCTTTAATTCATTTCCTTTTCATCTTCATCATCTTCCTAAACCAAACTTCATAAAATTCTCTCCATTTCTCTCAAGAACACCCCACGGCCAAACCACATTGCACCACCCTCCACTCTTCAATAATTTCTATCAATATTATTTCTTGAATCCTCTCACCATTCTAAGACACTTTGATGTTGTGATCATCTTCATCTCTTGCTTGAAAACCAAAAAGTTCTCACCTTGTTCTTCAAAGGGAGCTCACGGCCAAGAGGCCTAAATCACCCTTCCACTCTCCAATAATTTTAACTAACCTTATTTCTTGAATCCTTACATCAATCCAAGCATCTTTGTAGTTGGAGTCTTGATCAAAATCATCCATCTTCAAGGAGTTCTTTCAAAGCCAAACACAAAAACTCTCACCTTTCCTCTCTAGAGAAGCTCACGGCCAACCACCATAGAAATACCTTCCAAGCTTTAATAATTCTATACAACCTTAGATCTTGAATCTCCATGAAATTCTAAGGAACTTTCATGTTGAAGACTTTCTCTAAATCATCCATCTTCAACCTTATTCTTTAAGCTAGAGATTGAGGCTTTATTAGTGAAGTTCATTAATCTTCACTTTTCCTTTGATTTTCAAGGTTCTAACTATGATTCTAATCCATGGTCTTCTTATTCAAGTTTTATATATATTGATTATGTGTGTTTACTTTGATTTTTAAGAAGCTCTTAGTGGTGAAGGACTTGTACAAGAAGCAAAGAAGGAGCTTTGGAGGTTTCTCCAAGAGGTAAGAGGGAGATTACCCTCATCAACCATGTGTTAGTGGTGAGGAGTGGATTTGTGTGTGATGAAAGATCCATAAGGATTTATTCACTTGATTGTTTAATACTTTCCTATTTGTGGTTGATTGTATTTGTAAGCATGTCTATAGCTTTAAAAATATATTGCATGTGTTTATAGATGTATGAATATTATTATAGGATGTGAATAATATGCAAAGATTGCTTGAGAGTTCCAAAGATCACAAAAGAAGCTCACGGCTTTTCCAAGAAAAAGAGAACCAAAATGTTCTCAACCATTTTCTAAAACAATGATTTAATGAATTTAGGTAAAACAATGAATTTGAAAATGATTTAGAAGATAGAAAATGATTTAATGATTATTTGTAAAAAACATGTCGAGTTTCGGCCAAAATGCCATACAATGTCTATTTGATTTCCAAAATTATTTTCTAATGAAGATTAAGTAGTTAACTTTAAGAGAATTCAATTATAATGAATTTTTGGAGAACAAAATAAATGGTTCTAGTTTTAGAAATCTAAATTAATGGAATTAATTATAAATAAAGTGAACACTTGAAAATTGTTAACGTAGAGCTCACCTTTGAGTTTTGAAGCACGTTAGTGAGTTTCAAAGTATAAACAATGGTTATAATTAAAGCAAGTTAATTTTTAAAGGAAAATGTAGAAAACACCTTTTTAATGAATTTTCTAGATAAAATACTGTCACAATTTACTAGAAACGAACAAATAAAAGAGAAAGTTTTATAATATATTTATAAAGTAAAGAAAATATTCTACGTAGTTTAAAAGTATTAGAAATAGCTTACACATTTAAAAAAAAAAGATTTTTAAGCTTTACTGTTAAGAAAATGATTTAAAAATCTTACACGATTGAGAAAACGATTTAAAAACATTACGCGATATTTAAAAATGTCAAAATATATTTATGCGATTTAAAAACGTTTGTAAAAGTGACGCAATTGTGAAAATGCAATAAAATTTCTACGCGACTAAATGGAATAGTGAGTTTTACTATCGAGCCCAAGTGGTGGACCCGGACATGTTAAGATATGGTACTGTCAAGTGGAGACGTACTATATTTTGGAAATTTGAGACTGAGAGTATTTTCGTAAATATGGTAAAATATTGAGACCAAGGGTATTTTTGTAATTATGGTTCATATATATGCATTGAGTTGATATACATAGTCGATGGCTATGATGACTTTTGTTGTTTAGGAATGAATGAGAGCTGAATACTGTGATCCAGTGGGGGATCTACTGAGGACGTCAGGGCGCGGTGATTCATAGTGACCTGTTTGTCACATTATATACCTGGCCATGATGAACCGTTGCAACGTACTGGCGTATGTCCCGACAAGCACTATTTATGTCTCGCGTCTAGCTTAGACTGTCATTATGGGTGGCAGATCTTCTGGACCATTCATATCCGAAATTTGTTTAGCTCCATGGAGTAGGAATATGATGCATTGTGCATATGCATAGTTTGTGTACATATTGTTGTGGCATTGTCGAGGTACATTTTATGGTGGCATAATCATTATATATGTATATCATGGATATCTGTTGTTGATATATTGTTGATGTTTATATTGTTGTGATATATGCTTTCTGAATATAAGGATAATTTGTTAACATGATTATATTTGTGATATTTGTGTGTATGGAATGACTTTGTCATCCGTATCATTCTTTGCTACCGTACTGGTATTGATGAAAGGGGATCTCACCTCTTTGCTATATTGGTTGTTGTTTTTGTATTGTCAAAATTTGTATAGTAGATGAAGTAAGTTTCTTAGACTTAACTGGAAGCAATGTTCTGAGTTCGGTGACGGCGTCAAGGAGTGATCTTCCAAGTTTCAACAATATGCAGTTTAGTGGAGAAACGGAACAAGTATGTTGAATTTTCTCGTTAGTGTTGTTACCGTGCTATTAAGTAGGACCCGTCATTGGGTTTGCTACTGTTTTCTTAAGTCTGTAAATTTTATGTTTTAAAATGTTGTTTAATATTATGTGGTGTAATAAACATGTGTATTAATTAGTTCAGTCTATTTTCTGTAATTACTTATATTTTCGGTAAGTTTATATTGTCAGCAAAAAGAAATTTTAAAAAATCCATATTTTATAACTCAAAGTTTTTGTGAAATGATTTCTAGATTTTCAGATTTTAGTCAGAAATGTGATGCCCTATGGAGGGTGTTATATTAGTTGGTATTAGAGCATGGTTAGAGTCTTTTAGGGTTTTGTGGTTAGGTCTGTCTTTTTTGTGCTGTGTGACTCTCTGTGCTTGGACTCTGAAAGGAGATAATGTTTGTTTAAAATGGTTACATCTGGTTTCCATTGTATTTTGATTCGTTTGTCTTTGAAGAGAGGACTATGACTCGTGATAGACAAAGAAAGACGATGGCTCGTGATAGACGTACGTGTGTGGAAGCGAGACGTGATAATGGTGATATGATTGCAACTCTGGAGGTAATACGAAAAACGACTGATATAATTATACAACAAACTCAGAAGATTGTTCAGCAGCAAGAATTGATAGCCGAAGCTAAGATTTTGTTAGAGTTGAATTAGTCTCAGGATGTAAGACCCGATAACGTTGGACCATATTGGTTACGAAGAAGAAGAAAACGTAAGGTCAAGCGATTTTAGCGAAAAACTTATTTGCAATCACCGGGAAGTCAACAACAGCAGCAATCTTGTGGAGGAAGTACTAGTAGTAGCAAGTTTGGTCTGACCGTGACATCTGCACCGAAATGTTGGAAGTGTAGGAAAGATCATTTGACAAGGGATTGTATAATCAAAGGAATCATCTGTTTCAAGTGTGGGATGCTTGGACATCTTGATAGAGATTTTATTCCACCAAAGACAAAGTCATCTGTTAGTAATGAACATGCTTCGACATCTCGAGTAGAATGGAGCATCGATTCTCCAAGTGGAGCAAAAGCACCCCAGACTGAAGATCTAAGCAAAGAAGATTGTGTCACAGGAAGTGATCCTTTGACTGTACTGTATAATTCTGGAGGTAATCCGTTCCTCTATGGCATATGATCGTGTAGATCAATTAGAGTTATTTGTGCCTTCATTATCTTTTGACTTAGTTATTTCTACTTCTATTACTAAGACCTTTGGTTGATAACTTGAGTTACTTAAATCATCCTAAGTTTGTTAAATGACTGAGTTTTTTTTGTTGATTCAGTTTGTTTATCTCATTCACAAAACAGATGCGATCTAAAAATATGGATTGGGTATGTTTCCAACCATTTATGCTCTGTTAGACCTGTCGGTTGAATTATTCAACTTAAAAAGTTCACTTCTAAATTCATCGGACCACATCAATTTCTCTGTTGGAAAGGTCCAGTAATATATTAGATGACTCCACCATCTTTTCTTTTTACGCCTTCATGATATCTTTCATATGTCGCAATTGTGAAAATATATTCTTGATCCAACCCACTCTTTTATGACTAATTGACTATATGGGTTGGACTATCAGTATCTTTATTACCTTTTGACTTATCTATTTCTACTTTTATTTTCAAACCTATTGTTACTATCCAGTTCCTTAAACAATCTTTTCTGTTAATCTAAACTGTCTACCTCTTTCACGAGATAGACGTGATCTTAAGAATGGATTGGTTTTCTTCCAACCATATCCTATAAGTTGTTTCAGTAAAATTTTAGTGTCCCAAAAAATTCTTTTTTTAAAATCGGGCAACATCAAATTCTTTATTGGATATGTGATAACTCTTAGAAATAAGAGTTATTACTATCCTTTTAGCTTAATCATTGTTCTTGTTTTGATCAATTTTGGAGAAAAACTTCAAGTTTTGTTTGATTGAGTAAATATCTGTGTTAATCTGAGTAATTGTGAAAAGTCAAATTCCGAAATTTGTTATTCTTTGAAGGTTTGATTTATTTCTCGAAAGGTGTTTTAAAGGTGTAGTTCTTTGAAGGAATTGCTCGAGATGTTTTGGAATCTTTGCAGCTTTGGGGAGCTAATCACTATAAGATAAAATCATTTCCAGCATTTCGCTCTTGCCCACTAGAAGACAAAATACTGTCATGTAACTGTACTTAAAAGGAAGAAAGAGAATACAATGCAGCAGTTGTGTGTACTTGGGAATTGGGCCAAGGAGTATTTTAATATTTGAATTTGTAAAAGCCCAAAAAGTGAGGCATGAGAGAGAGTGTAACCCTATTTTGGGAGTTAGTACAAATAGTGATTGTGTCCTTGCTTTTAAGGGAGAGCTTTTGGAAGGGTACTGGCAGAGCCGTCAGCGTCTTATTTTCATCTGTAATTCCAGTTTTTACGTATCATGTCTTTATTTTCCATTTCTTTTTTTTATTTTGTCTTCAAGCTCATTATGAGCTAAATTCCATTAGTTAGGATTTTATGAATTTGTAATTGTACTGAAGGGTAATCCTATGTTATGGATGTTATTCATTGTCTTCTTTTCTGCTTAAATGTTTAATTTCGGTTTAGCTTGATCAACTAATCTGAAATATCAACTAATTTCGTTTGGAAAAACCAAATTAGTGGACTTGATTAGAAGATGAAGATAGAACAGTTAATTGGAAAATTAATTGTGTTGAATGAGCTAGGAATAGCCTTCAAGTCTTTAAGTAGCTGGACGTGCTTCTCTGACAACTGAGGGAAATTAATTGGAACTTAGGAATAAGAAGCTTTTAATGAACTCAGTTTTTACTGCTGGAAAGCAAATCTCACTTCCTGGACTAAATGCTGTAGCATCCTGAAGCATACGTTACCCTGAAGTAAAGAATTACAAAGGATTAAAATCCTAACTGTTTCCATTTCTGATTTAAAACACTCATTTATTGCTTTTATTAATTCCTTGCAATTATTACTTACTGCTCTGATACCTCATTACTCCAATTACTTTACATGCTTAAAAATTTCTCTTCTTTTATTTCGTTAAATAAGAAAGGTTAAGTTTAGAAATTATATTTAATACATTTAAATCCTCGTGGGAACGATCTTTACTCACACTTTATTACTTGTTTGACTGTGTACACTTGCACATCTTTTGACAAAAATAATTCCAACAAGTTTTTGGCGCATTGTTGGGGATTTGAAAATGGTGTTGAATATTTAAATTCTTTTGTCAACTTTTTCCTATTAAGTTACTTCTAAAAATTTGGTGTACTGTGCTCAGCAACAGGAATTACAATCTGCATGCGCAGCAAGGGTGCACCTGAGTTTCAAATTGACTTGGAGATAGAGAAAACAACTAAGAGGATAAGGAAGAGAACCAAAGAACAACATGCTCAAATCCAACATTCTGAGTTAGGCCTCATAGCTGATATTTTCTTAAATGATGAGAAGCAACCCAGTATCATCGACAGAGCAAATGTCAGAGAGAGGTCTATCAGGGACTATGCAGTCTTTGATCCCCAAACGATGAATACTGGGATAGTGAGGCCAGAAATAACTACCCAGCAGTTTGAATTCAAGCCTATGATGTTTCAAATGCTTCAAACGGTTGGGCAATTCAGTGGTGCTCCTACTGAAGATCCTCACTTGCATTTAAGGCAATTTCTAGAAGTGGCTAGCAATTTCAAGATCCCTAGAGTGAGTGATGATGCATTCAAATTGACACTATTCCCTTATTCACTGAGGGACAGAGCAAAGACCTGGTTGAACTCTTTGGAACCCAATTCAATTACTACTTGGAATGGATTAGCTGAAAAGTTCCTGACAAAATACTTCCCTCCCACTAAAAATGCCAGAATGAGGAATGACATTACTTCCTTTAGGCAAATTGATGATGAATCACTGTATGAAGCATGGGAGAGGTTTAAAGATCTGTTGAGAAAGTGGCCTCATCATGGCATTCCTGTATGTATTCAAATGGAAACTTTCTACAATGGATTATTACCTCCGTCAAGGTTGATGCTGGATGCCTCTTCTAGAGGTGCTCTGTTGACTAAGTCTTATAATGAAGCTTATGAGTTAATAGAGAGCATAGCTGCCAATAGCTATCAGTGGCCAACCAGCAGAGCAACTTCCTCTAAAGGTGTGGCTGGTGTTCATGAAGTAAAAGAGATAACTGCTATGTCTGCTCAGCTTGCTGCCATTACCAACATGCTGAAAAATTTAATTGCGGCTAATACCAGTAAGGAACCTGTTATGGTTGAACCTGCTATGGCCCCTGTAAATTCAGTAGCTTGTGTTTTTTGTGAAGGAAGGCATCGGTTTGAAGAATGTCCTGATAATCCAATGTCGGTAAATTATGTGGGGAATAGAGGGAATAGTTCTTTCTCCAATACTTATAATCCAGGCTGGAAGCAACATCCTAATTTCAGCTACAGTAATCACAGCAACACTCTAAATCCTCCAACTGGTTATGCTTCTCTACAGTACCAACAACAGCAACAGAACAGTCAGCAGCAGCAGAACTATGCTCCTATAAAGGAATCATCTTTAGAAGCTATATTGAAAACTTTCATGGCTGAAACTAAGGTTCAAATCCAGAATCAAGGAGCTGCTGTAAGAAACTTGGAGAATCAAGTAGGTCAGTTGGCCAATGCATTAGCTAACAGACCTGCTAGCACCTTACCTGCTTCCACAGAATCTCCATCATCTTCAAATGATAAAGGGAATGAGCAAGTTAAAGCCGTAACCCTGAGAAGTGGTAAAGAGATACAGGATGCTATAGCATCTAAGCAGCAGGGAACAAAGACAACTGAACCAGTTGAAATAGAGGAGCCTAAGCATGAATCAGCTCCATTGCCTGAAGATACAAAGCAAGTTATTCCTGAGTGGATTGAGCCCAAGCTGATTCTAGAGAGGCCTCCTCCTCCATTTCCACAGAGGTTGAAGAGGGCAGCTCAAGAGAAGCAATTTAAAAAGTTTCTGGAAATTCTGAAGCAGTTGCACATTAACATACCTCTGGTTGAAGCTCTACAACAGATGCCCAACTACACTAAATTTATGAAAGATATCCTCACTAAGAGAAAGAGGTTATTACTAAATTTATGCCCAACTACAACTGAACCAGTTGCACATTGATCAGATGCTTGATAGGTTGTCTGGGAGAGAGTTTTATTACTTTCTGGATGGCTATTCTGGTTACAATCAGATAGCAATAGCACCTGAAGATCAGCAGAAAACTACTTTCACTTGTCCCTATGGTACATTTGCTTTCAGAAGAATGCCTTTTGGGCTCTGCAATGCTCCAGCAACTTTTCAGAGGTGCATGATGGCCATCTTTTCTGACCTTATTGAGAAAACTATGGAAGTTTTCATGGATGATTTCTCAGTTTTTGGAGATTCATTCATGGGATGCTTGGACAATCTAGAGCAGGTGCTGGACAGATGTGAGGAAACTAATTTAGTGCTGAATTAGGAGAAGTGCCATTTCATGGTCAAGGAAGGCATTGTACTAGGCCACAAGGTGTCAAAAAAGGGCTTAGAGGTGGACAAAGCTAAGATTGAGGTGATAGAAAAACTCCCCCCACCCAATTCTGTCAAAGGCATCAGAAGTTTTCTAGGACATGCTGGGTTTTATAGAAGATTCATCAGAGACTTCTCTAGAATATCCAAGCCACTGTGCAAACTGCTGGAGCATGATAGTGCATTTGAATTCACAGAAGAGTGTTTATCAGCTTTTGAAACTTTGAAGAAGGCTCTGATCACTGCCCCTGTAATAGTAGCTCCGGATTGGGAGAAGCCATTTGAATTGATGTGTGATGCAAGTGAATTTGCAGTGGGAGCTGTGCTAGGTCAGAGGTATAACAAGATATTCCATACTATCTATTATGCGAGTAAAACTCTCATT
Source organism: Ormosia emarginata (assembly GCA_029884605.1). NCBI lineage: Eukaryota > Viridiplantae > Streptophyta > Magnoliopsida > Fabales > Fabaceae > Ormosia > Ormosia emarginata. The sequence continues at coordinate 12,369,614 of JAQQTP010000074.1, forward strand.
GATGCTCAGATCAACTACACCACTACAGAAAAAGAATTGTTGGCAGTTGTATTTGCATTTGACAAATTCAGACCATATCTGGTGGGAACTAAAGTAGTGGTATACACAGACCATGCAGCCATCAAGTATCTCATTGATAAGAAGGATGCAAAGCCAAGGCTTATCAGATGGGTGCTCCTACTTCAAGAATTTGATTTGGAGATCAAGGACAAGAAGGGAATTGAAAATCAGGTAGCTGATCATCTCTCCAGAATTGTTAAGAAAGGAGAAACCAAGCCTCAAGGAGAAATTAAAGAAAATTTTCCTGATGAACACCTTCTACTGATTGAAGATCTCAGAACACCCTGGTACACAGACATTGTGAATTTTCTGGTCAGTGGGGTAATTCCAGTAGAATTGAACTATCAACAGAAAAGGAGGTTTCTGCATCAAGTTAAACATTTTTACTGGGATGAACCTTTTCTGTACAAAAGGTGCCAAGATCAGATCATGAGGAGATGTGCTGCTGAGGAAGAAATTCAAGCTATCCTTAGTGATTGCCATGCTGCTCCTTATAGTGGTCATTTTGGAGGAAAAAGAACAGCTGCAAAGGTCCTGCAATCAGGGTACTTTTGGCCCACTTTGTTCAGAGATGCTCAAGAGTTTGCCAAGAATTGCGATAGATGTCAAAGGGTGGGGAGTATTTCCAACAGACAAGAACTGCCTCTCAATACCATTTTGGAGATCGAATTGTTTGATGTGTGGGGAATAGATTTTATAGGACCATTCCCTATATCTTATGGAAATACCTAGATCTTAGTTGCAGTAGATTATGTCTCTAAATGGGTAGAAGCAGTAGCATTGCCTTCCAATGATGCCAGGGTAGTCACAAAATTCCTGCACAAGAACATATTTACCAGATTTGGCACTCCTCGAGCTATAATCAGTGATGAAGGGACACATTTTTGCAACAAGCTGTTTGCTAACTTGCTTGCAAAATATGGAGTGAAACACAAAGTGGCCACTGCCTATCATCCTCAAACCAGTGGACAAGCTGAAGTGTCCAACAGAGAGATCAAAAGAATCCTTGAAAAAATGGTGAATCCTTCGAGGAAAGATTGGTCTGTGCACTTAGATGATGCTCTATGGGCCTACAAAACGGCATTCAAGGCCCCCATTGGCATGTCTCCTTACAGATTGGTTTATGGCAAGGCTTACCATTTACCAATAGAGCCGAAACACAAGGCATTTTGGGCCATAAAGAAGTTGAATTTTGATGCACAAGCAGCTGGAGAAGTAAGGTTACTGCAGCTAAATGAACTTGAAGAGTTTAGGCTATTTTCTTATGAGAATGCTGAAGTATATAAGAGCAAGATCAAGGCATGGCATGATCAGAGAATCTAACCCAGGGAGTTAGTTGAAGGCATGCAAGTGCTCCTGTTTAATTCCAGATTAAAATTGTTCCCTGGGAAGTTGAAATCAAGGTGGTCTGGGCCATTTAAATTGGTCAAAGTGCATCCTCATGGAGCTGTGGATTTGTTAGAAGAAAGTTCTGGAAAAGAGTTCAAGGTGAATGGCCAAAGAGTGAAGCCATATTGGGGTGAGCCGTGTGCAAGAATGAAGGCTACCACTCATCTTTCAGATCCTTAGCCACCAGTGTGGAGTCAGGCTGAGGACGTTAAACTAAGCGCTACTGGGAGGCAGCCCAGCTTTATATCCTTTATATCCTTTATTTCGTCTTTTGAATTTTAGTTAAAATGGGGTAGTTTAGTTTAATAAATGCTGCTAACAAATGTTTGCAGATTAGAGCTTTCTAAACCCAAGGTTGTGCTGGAAAGGGAGGTGTGTGGTCACATCGGGCCCGGTTAACAGTGTTAGTGGTGGTGACAGTTGGACAAGCAAGAGCCCATGTTCAACTGCAATATTTTTGAATTTCCAAATTCAAAAGTTGAAGAGTTAGTGAGCAAGGATGGGTTGCAGAAATTGTGGGAATGTAAATTGCGTGGGAATGTAAATTGCGTCCACCCACTCACGTAATGCCACCTTTTTCTCCACCACTCACCTCCATCCTTAACCTCCCTTTCTCTTTATTAAAGCCATTGTCTTTCTTCTTCTCGCCTTAGCCCCACATGCTTGAACAAGTCCACCCACACGTTCTGTCTCACTTGTCTCTTTCTATCACCATCAACCCACTCCTCTTTATACCGTTCCAAAGACCATGGGTAAAGCACAAGTTCAGTCTTCCAAAAAGCCCGTTATTGCCAGTTCATCCTCTTCTGGTGAGGAAACCAATTTGCGTTTTGTAGATGAGGAAGGAAGACTAAAGTTTGAGAGGGAAATTAAGAAGAGGAACTTCCATTTGGAGAAGGGTTTCTTCATTCTGGACTCCCCTCATTATGGGCTCACTGAGGATGTTGCTGAGCTCATAGATAGTCATATCTTCAAGAGGTAGGGGTTTAGAGCTTTTATTCATCTGGAAGAAGTTCGTGACTCACCCGAGAGAACCCATCATCCCTTTTGTGCACGAGTTTTATGCCAACCTGACCTCACCACAGCAAAAATATGTCATAGTGAGGGGTTCGAAGGTATCGTTCTCGAAGCTCCCATGTTGAACGAAGGGTGGGGCTTGAACAATGTTGAGGATGAATACTTGACTTTGTTGAAAAATGCTGAAGAAACAGAGCTGAATGACATGATGAGGGAAGTCACGGTGGAAGGGGCAAACTGGATTCAGACAAATGAGAGTTGGAAAATAGCCAGGCCTGATCTCAACCCTTTGGCCAAAGTTTGGTACCATGTCATCAGAACTAAGATTCTCCCCACCGCGCACTTAGAAACAGTAAACAAGGAGAGGTTAGTCCTCTTATATTGCATTCTGAAGAAGAAGAAGGTGGATGTAGGACAACTGATTGAGAGGAAAATTATTGCTTGCGCATTCAAGAAGAAGGGATTGTTATTTTTTCCTTCTTTAATCACCTCTTTATGTTTGAGATGTGGAATAAAGGCCTTGTCTGAAGATGAAATTATGGACAACAAGGGGGCCATAGATTTGTTGGCTATCAAACGTTTTAGGACATCAACATCAAAGGTGCAAGGTTCGAGAGAAGTTCCTCCTTCCTAACCAAGGCTAAGGCAGGAACACTGGATGACGTGAACACAAAGGTGGACCAATGCTACCAAATGCTACAAAAGGACATAGTTTGAAACTTTTGAGAAGAATAACTCTTTCCAAGGGAATTTTCCAAAGAGCAACATCAATGAGTCGTGGATGCAAAGGACCCTTGGAATCAACAAGCTAAGACAAGGTAGTTACCCTCCCTATTTCCCGAAGAAATCTTTGAACCATTCCTATTAGATTCTTCCGCTGAATCCATGAAGCAAACCAACCCCGCGAAGGAACCCCGCACTGTTAACCCTCCCGCACCTAAACAAGACCACGAAATCCCTTCGTGCATTCCCTGCTAGTGAACACTCGGTAAATAACAATGAAGTTAGTTCGACCGGACACCACCACCACCACCCAGAGATCCAACACCCTCCAACTCAACCAAGCGTTAGGTCCAAGAGAGGAAAAGAAAAGAGGGTTGATGAAGCACAAGAAGAAGACCCCCTCCACCAAGATGTGGAAGAAGGGCGAAGAGAATCAAGCACACAACTCCTCCTAGGGATTAGAAAACAATTGAAAAAAGTGATGTAAATGCTAAGGAGACTCCCACCGCACTCGGTGAGGACTCGAAGATAACATGCCTATTATAGGAAGAGTTGAGAAACTCAAGTCCTTCACAGGTAAATCTAAGGCCCAACCAAGAGTGGTAGAGGGGAGGAGGAGGATGAGAATTTGACCCCCCCTCCACCAAAAAAAGAAAAAGTGCTTGAGTTGACCATTACCAAGGAGATTCCTAAGGGAGCAAATAAGCCAACAATGAAGAGTTGAGAGATGGCCAGAGGCCCGCAAGAGCGGTAGAAGGAGGAGCGAAGGCAAGATTGGCTCACCCTTGAGCAAGAAACACCAGAAGTCAAGATTGGCATGCAAAGAAGATCGCATGACCAGGATTTCCCTTGATCCTTTTTTAGTTTGTTTTAATTTGTTTTAGTTGTTTTAATTTCTATTTTTAGAATTGTAGTATTGTTTGTTTATTTTATTCAAAAAAAAAGTTAATGAAAGAATAGTGTTTGCTGTCCATGTGCATCTGATGAAGATAAAGTTTACCTTCTGCATGTAAAATACGTTAATACCTTGATTTAATCCTTTCTCACCACAATCCCTAGCTCAAAATGGACTCAGAAGAAGGAATTCTTTCAAAAGTCACTAATCAATTGGGGGAATTGGGTTACAAGAACCCTTGTCCAAGGAAGAGAGGGTAAGGTCTGAATTAGATTTCAACCTAAGTTTGGGAGTGAGAGAGACTGAATGTGGTGCTGTAGCACTCTACAGCATAAATCCTGTGAGTTTTTGGGCTTCAACAAATTTAGTTCATCATGCATCCCATTCATGTGTTTTCTCTGCAGAACTTGACTTATTTCTGTGATTGATTGCATATTTCACTGTTGCACACAAATTGACTTGAGGCACTATTCTTGTTTTAAATACTAAGACTTAAATGGCCAACCCTCAAGTATTACCCATTGTAAACCCCTTTGAGCCTAAGACTTTCTTCTTGGTGATAAGCCACATTACAAGCTCAAATTCCCAGAAAAACAATGTACTACCCTGTTTAGGTGGAGTTTAGGACTGTGTCAAAGAGTTACCTAATTATAGGTCCTGACCACAATGGTTGAGGACAACCAGCTGTATAAGTTTGGGGGTGGGGTGCCTACGCAATAAAAAGGGAGGAATGAGCAAATTATCAAAGGATTTTCTATTTTCTTCATATATTCAAAAAAAAAAAAGAAAGTCTAAGTTTGGGGGTGGGTAATTTTGACAAAGATCTTGAACTTCACCTAAGTTAGCTACTTCCCAAAAATTCCACACCCGAACCTTAGCCTCATTACAGCCCATTAAGGTCCTCTTGCTGTGTGAAATTTGTGTATGTGCTTTTGATTGATAGAAATTTGTCAAGCATATGATAGAATTGCATGTGAATGATGATTGAGTGAAACATCAACACAGAACATAGAGTTGAGTGAATTGAGCGATATGACAAACCCAATAATGTGTTAAGCCCCTGTTCTTAGGAAGATTATCTGGTGAGTCTTCACCCTTGCATCCAAAGGATATTTGGGAAAATGCACCTAAGACTCTGTTGAGAGGTGGTTTGGTTGGAATTCCTTACTAAAACTGAGCTGAGAGCTTAGGGAAATCACACACACACTATGGAAAGTGATTAAGAAAATGGTATTTTGTGTTGAGCATAATTCTGAAAAATGCATCTGAAGATTGTCATGGACTTTGCTTATACTATTCTGATTTTGTTGTGTTAATGCTTGTTGAATGTCATTACTTGAGGACAAGCAATGGTTCAAGTTTGGGGGTGTGATAACTCTTAGAAATAAGAGTTATTACTATCCTTTTAGCTTAATTATTGTTCTTGTTTTGATCAATTTTGGAGAAGAACTTCAAGTTTTGTTTGATTGAGTAAATATCTGTGTTAATTTGAGTAATTGTGAAAAGCTTTAAATTCTGAGCTGTTATTGCAGAAGGTTTGATTTATTTCTGAGCAGGTTTTAAAGGTGTAGTTGCTAAAGGAATTGCTCTGGGATGTTTTGGAATGCTGCAACTTTGGGGGAGCTAATCACTATAAGATAAAATCATTTCTAGCTCAGCTCTTGCCCACTAGAAGACAAAATACCTACCGCGCTATACTTAAAAGGAAGAAAGAGAATACAATGCAGCAGCTGTGTGTACTTGGGAATTGGGCCAAGGAGTATTTTAATATTTGAATTTGTAAAAGCCTAAAAAGTGAGGCATGAGAGAGAGTGTAACCCTATTTTGGGAGCTAGTACAAATAGTGAGTGTGACCTTGCTTTTAGGGGAGAGCTTTGGGAAGGGTACTGGCAGAGCCGTCAACGTCTGATTTTCATCTGTAATTCCAGTTTTTATGTATCATGTCTCTATTTTCCATTTCTTTTTTTTTATTTTGTCTTCAAGCTCATTATGAGCTAAATTCCATTAGTTAGGATTTTATGAATTTGTAATTGTACTGAAGGGTAATCCTATGTTATGGATGTTATTCATTTTCTTCTTTTCTGCTTAAATGTTTAATTTCGGTTTAGCTTGATCAACTAATTTGAAATATCAACTAATTTCATTTGGAAAAACCAAATTAGTGGACTTGATTAGAAGATGAAGATAGAACAGTTGATTGGAAAATTAATTGCGTTGAATGAGCTAGGAATAGCCTTCAAGTCTTTAAGTAGCTGGACGTCCTTCTCTGACAACTGAGGGAAATTAATTGGAACTTAGGAATAAGAAGCTTTTAATGAACTCAGTTTTTACTGCTGGAAAGCAAATCTCACTTCCTGGACTAAATGTTGTAGCATCCTGAAGCATACGTTACCTTGAAGTAAAGAATTACAAAGGATTAAAATCCCAACTGTTTCCATTTCTGATTTAAAACACTCATTTATTGCTTTTATTAATTCCTTGCAATTATTACTTACTGCTCTGATACCTTATTACTCCAATTACTTTACATGCTTAAAAATTTCTCTTCTTTTATTTCGTTAAATAGGAAAGGTTAAGTTTAGAAATTATATTCAATACATTTAAATCCTCGTGGGAACGATCTTTACTCACACTTTATTACTTGTTTGACTGTGTACACTTGCACATCTTTTGACAAAAATAATTCCAACAATATGCCCGGTAACACATCGGATAGTTTTGCTAATCTTTTCTTTCTAATCTTTATAATGTTCTTTCTTAGATTGCAATTGCAAGAAAGGATATATCTATTCAAATTCATGTCATAGTATTAGATATAGTATTGTTGAAAAAGGGAACTTGATTTGTGAGACACTTCCTGTTAAAAGCAAAGGCATGAGAGTGACACGGTACGAAGACAAGTAAATTTCAAGTGATGTTGTTCGGAGTGGCGAACGTTCCTGCAATATTCATAGATTATGAGAGTAGAATCTTTCGTCCTTATCTAGACAAAATTGTCATTATCCTTATTAACGACATTCTGATCTATTCTCGAAACCATGAGGAACATGTTAAACATTTCAGTGTGGTTCACCAAGCCTAAAGTAGGAGCAGTTATATGCTAAAGTTATCGAAATGTGAATTCTGGTTGGATGAAGTGCAATTTTTGGGCTACATGATTCAGAGGAAGGAATTGAAGTGGACGCGTCAAAGGTTGAAATAGTTCTTGAATGAGAAAGACTAAACGCTGCATTTGAAAATCCGTAGTTTTGTAGGATTGGCCGGTTACTATCGAAAATTTATTGAGAGATTTTCCAAGATCGCAAGACTTCTCACCCAGCTTACTAGAAAGAATCAAGCGTTTACATGGACTGATGCATACAAGGAGAATTTTTAGGAGTTGAAAAAGGCGCTTGACTACTTCACTGGTGTTAATCTTACCTAATCTCGGCTAATCTTTTGAAGTGAACCGTGATGTATCACATCAAAATTTATGATGTGTGCTTATGCAAAATCGAAAGGTTATAGCGTATGCTACAAGGCAACCGAAGGTGCATGAAGGAAACCACCCTATGCATGATTTGAAATTAGCAACGGTTGTGTTTTCATTAAAAAGATGAAGACAATTTCTTTATGGAGCAACATTCAACATCATCAGCAATCATCAAAGTTTGAGGTATTCATTTAATCCGGAGAGGTTGAACATGAGGTAAAGAGTTTTCGTTGGTCGAAGTGATCTGGAATGATGTAAGCGCAGATACAACATGAGAACTGGAGGATAACATGAAGGAGCAATACCCTCATCTGTTCTAAGGTACGCAAGTTTCGAGGATGAAACTTCTTTTTAGAGGGGGAGTATTGTAACACTCCAAAATTTAGCTATTTGACAATAATGACAGAATTGTACTGTTTTTCAATTTCTGTATACTGTAAAATTATTTTGACTGTTCTGTGATTGTATTTGATCGTTTTGTGTGATTTGCTCCGTGTCAGGAAAAAAATAATTTTCGGGCCGGGGAAAATCTTTACGTATTTATTCGGAGCTGGGGAATCTTACTAAACCCAATTCCGAGAGATACGTGACATAATCTTTTAATTTTTAGAAATTATCTGTGAAATAAAAATATACTGTATTTTTATTTTACAGCGGACAAATATTTACTGTTTTGTAACCAATAATGTTCTGTTCATTGAGTAATAATTTCTGTAGCAATTGTTTGGGAAATATTTTTAGTGGACCAATAGGATTTAGTCAAAATAGATGGCTTAAATTTCTAAACCAATAGGAATCTAGTATCTTTGAAATGAACCAATAAGAATTGGTCAAATTTGATGGTTATAAATTGAACCAATAAGAATTTAGCCTTCCTTGATGAATCAATTAGAATCTAGTCTTCATTTGATGAACCAATTAGAAATAGTCATCTTTGATGAACCAATAAGAGAGCTATAAAAATAAGATCAACCAATAAGATTTAAGTCAACATTTGTGGCAAAGACTTTTCAAGGGTAACCAATAGAAATTGGTGAACAAAAGTGACAACCAATAGGAAATAAGTTAGTAACTACCCAACCAATGGAAATGCTAGTCAACAAAGAGGACTTGACTTTGATTTGCACCCTTGGATGACAAAACTTAGTGGAGAAGCTTTAAACATCAACCATTGATCTACTCAACGGTTAAGAAGCAAACTTATTAAAGAAGCATTGGATGATCACCATTGATTTAATCAACGGGGTGAGAGTAAACTTAGTTAGGAAGCTTTAGATTTTCACCATTGATTTAATCAATGGTTGTAAAGACAAGCTTAATAAGGAAGTTTAGGATATCCACCCTTGATTTAATCTACAGTGGAGATTGGTCCCACAAAGTGGCTAAGACCATTTGTGACCATAGGATGGAAAGTAAGTAGAGAAGATCTTGACCCTCTATTTTTGAAGATGCATCTAATGGTTAGGATTTCAAGGAGGAGAGATCTAATGGCTTAAATTTGATCATATCACTTGGAAGCTTCTACTAAAGATTCACCATTGATTTAATCAATGGCTATAGATGCCTAAAATGGTGGCTAATGAATTTAGACATCACCTTAGTGTACAAAGGGGGGGGGGGGGGAGGTCACGGTTTTGGGCTTAGAAAAGCTATAGGAAATGCTTTAATTCATTTCATTTTCATCTTCATCATCTTCCTAAACCAAACTTCACAAAATTCTCTCTATTTCTCTCAAGAACACCCCACTGCCAAACCACCTTGCAACACCCTCCACTCTTCAATGATTTCTATCAATATTATTTCTTGAATCCACTCACCATTCTAAGACACTTTGATGTTGTAATCATCTTCATCTCTTGCTTGAAAACCAAAAAGTTATCACCTTATTCTTCAAAGGGAGCTCACGGTCAAGAGGTCCAAATCACCCTTCCACTCTCCAATAATTTTAACCAACCTTATTTCTTGAATCCTTACATCAATTCAAGCATCTTTGTAGTTGGAGTCTTGATCAAAATCATCCATCTTCCAAAAGTTCTTTCAAAGCCAAACCAAAAACTCTCACCTTTCCTCTCTAGAGAAGCTCATGGCCAACCACCATAGAAATACCTTCCAAGCTTTAATAATTCTATACAACCTTAGATCTTGAATCTCCATGAAATTCTAAGGAACTTTCATGTTGAAGACTTTCTCTAAATCATCCATCTTCAACCTTATTCTTCAAGCTAAAGATTGAGGCTTTATTGGTGAAGTTCATTAATCTTCACTTTTCTTTTGATTTTCAAGGTTCTAACCATGATTATAATCCATGGTTTTCTTATTCAAGTCTTATATATATTGATTATGTGTGTTTACTTTGATTTTTAAGAAGCTCTTAGTAGTGAAGGACTTGTACAAGAAGCAAAGCAAGGAGCTTTCGAGGTTTCTCCAAGAGGTAAGAGGGAGATTACCCTCATCAACCATGTGTTGGTGGTGAGGAGTAGATTTGTGTGTGGTGAAAGATCCATAAGGATTTATTCACTTGATTGTTTAATGTTTTCCTATTTGTAGTTGATTGTATTTGTAAGCATGTCTATAGCTTTAAAAATATATTGCATGTATTTATAGATGTATGAATATTATTATAGGATGTGAATAATATGCAAGGATTGCATGAGTGTTCCAAAGAACACAAAAGAAGCTCACGGCTTCTCCAAGAAAAAGAGAACCAAAATGTTCTCAACCATTTTCTAAAACAATGATTTAATGAATTTAGGTAAAACAATGAATTTGAAAATGATTTAATGATTATTTGTAAAAAACATGTTGAGTTTTGGCGAAAATGCCATACAATGTCTATTTGATTTCCAAAATTATTTTCTAATGAAGATTAAGTAGTTAACTTTAAGAGAATTCAATTATAATGAATTTTTGGAGAACAAAATAAATGGTTCTAGTTTTAGAAATCTAAATTAATGGAATTAATTATAAATAAAGTGAACACTAGAAAACTATTAACGTAGAGCTCACCTTTGAGTTTTGAAGCACGTTAGTGAGTTTCAAAGTGTAAACAATGGTTATAATTAAAGCAAGTTAATTTTTAAAGGAAAACGAAGAAAACACCTTTTTAATGAATTTTCTAGACAAAATACTATCAAAATTTACTAGAAACAGACAAATAAAGAGAAAGTTTTATAATATATTTATAAAGTAAAGAAAATATTCTACGTAGTTTAAAAGTACTAGAAATAGCTTACGCGTTTTTAAAATAAAGATTTTTAAGCTTTACGATTAAGAAAACGATTTAAAAATCTTACACGATTGAGAAAATGATTTAAAAACATTAAAATATATTTATGCGATTTAAAAACATTTGTAAAAGTGACGCGATTGTGAAAACGCAATAAAATTTCTACGCGACTAAATGGAATAGTGAGTTTTACTGTCGGGCCCAAGTGGTGGACCCAGACATGTTGAGATATGGTATTGTCAAGTGGATACGTACTATATATTGGAAATTTGAGACTGAGGGTATTTTCATAAATATGGTAAAATATTGAGACCAAGGGTATTTTTGTAATTATAGTTCATATATATGCATTGAGTTGGTATGCATAGTCGATGGTTGTGATGGCTTTTGTTGTTTAGGAATGAATGAGAGCTGAATATTGTGATCCAGTGGGGGATCTACTGGGGACGCCAGGGCATGGTGATTCATAGTGACCTGTTTGTCACATTATATACCTGACCATGATGAACCATTGCAACGCACTGGCGTATGTTCCGACAAGCACTATTTATGCCTCGCGTCTAGCTTAGACTGTCATTATGGGTGACAGATCTTTTGGACCATTCATATCCGAAATTTGTTTAGCTCCATGGAGTAAGAATATGATGCATTGTGCATATGCATAGTTTGTGTACATATTGTTGTGACATTGTCGAGGTACATTTTATGGTGGCATAATCATTATATATGTATATCATGGATATCTGTTGTTGATATATTGTTGATGTTTATATTGTTGTGATATATGTTTTCTGAATATAAGGATAATTTGTTAACATGATTATATTTGTGATATTTGTGTGTATGGAATGACTTTGTCATTCGTATCATTCTTTGCTACCGTACTGGTATTGATAAAAGGGGATCTCACCTCTTTGCTGTATTGGTTGTTGTTTTTGTATTGTCAAAATTTGTATAGTAGACAAAGTAAGTTTCTTAGACTTAACTGGAGGCAATGTTCCGAGTTCAGTGATGGTGTCGAGGAGTGATCTTCCAAGTTTCAACAGTATACAGTTTGGTGGAAAAACGGAACAAATATGTTGAATTTTCTCATTAGTGTTGTTATCGTGCTATTAAGTAGGACCCGTCATTGGGTTTGCTACTGTTTTCTTGAGTCTGTAAATTTTATGTTTTAAAATGTTGTTTAATATTATGTGGTGTAATAAACATGTGTATTATTTAGTTCAGTCTATTTTTTGTAATTACTTATATTTTTGGTAAGTTTATATTGTCAGTAAAAAGAAATTTTAAAAAATCCATGTTTTATAACTCAAAGTTTTTGTGAAATGATTTTTAGATTTTCAGATTTTAGTCAGAAATGTGATGCCCTATGGAGGGTGTTACAATTAGGTCCGACCATAAGTCACTCTCTATCTTGATACCAACATCAGGGTGTTCGGCACCTTCGCCCATACAGAGCCTCATAGGGTGTCATCCCTATGTTCGAATGGTAACTATTATTGTAGGTAAATTCTACCAACGGTAAAATTTCGTCCCAACTTCCAATCTGCTCTATGGCACAAGCTCTCAACAAATCTTCCAATGATTATATTGTTCTTTCTGATTGGCTATCAGTCTGAGGATGGTATGCAGAACTCAATCGTAGCTTTGTCCTTATTGCTTCTTGAAGACTTTGCTAAAATTTAGATGTAAATCTCGGGTCTTTGTCAAAAATGATACTTGTAGGCACACCATGTAGTCTGACAATTTCACGGATATACAACTGAGTTAACTTTTCCAACAGATACCTTATATTGATTAGCAAAAAGTGTGCTAATTTTGTAAGTCGATCCACAATTACCCATATTGAATCATATCCTCTTTTTGTCCTTGGCAACCCAACAACAAAGTCCATGACAATACTATCCCAGTTCCATTCGGGAATAGTCAAGGGTTGCAAAAATCCTGACGGTCTTTGATGTTCAATCTTTGTCTTCTGACAAACCAAACAGAACGATACGCATCTAGCGATATCTCTTTTCATTCTATGCCACCAAAATAACTTCTTCAAATGTTGATACATTTTGTTCATTCCAGGGTACATACTCAACTGACTCGTATGAGCATGTTCAAGAATGTACTTCCTGAGTTCTTCATCTTTAGGCATATAGACTCTACCTTGGAATCTCAAAATTCCATCGATCCCTTCTTCCAGTATTGATACACCGCCTTGCTTTATCAATTCTCTTTCTCCTTGTAGGAACTTGTCCACCTTCTGTTTTTCACAGATGTCTTCTAGCAAGTCATTCGAAATAGTGACCATGTTCATGCAGATTTTTCCTAGCAATAGCTCCACAAAAGACCATACGTCTCTGAATTGTTCCATCAAATCTTTCTCCCTGATCATCATGGTAGAAACACTGATTGTCTTACTGCTTAAGGCATCGGCCACAACATTCACCTTCCCAGGGTGATACTAAAGTTGGAAATCATAATCTTTCAAGAATTCTAACCATCTTCGCTATCTCATGTTCAGCTCTTTTTGATCATACAAGTACTTCAAACTCTTGTGATCACTGAAGACGTTGAACGTTGCTCCATAGAGATAATGTCTCCATATCTTCAAAGCAAATACAGCAGCAGCTAACTCTAAGTCATGCGTTGGGTAGTTCTTCTCATGTACTTGCAATTGTCTTGAGGCGTAAGCCACCACTTTTCCGCCTTGCATAAGGACACAACCCAATCCTTGGTACGAAGCGTTACAATACACCTCGAATGGTTCATTTGGATTAGGTAGAACCAACACTGGTGAAGTAGTTAGTCTCTTCATCAATTCTTGAAAACTCTCTTCACAAGCATCAGTCCATTCAAAAGCTTGATTCTTCCTTGTGAGTTGAGTGAGAGGTCAAGTAATCTTAGAAAATCCTTCAATGAACCTCCAGTAATATCCTGCTAATCCAACAAAGCTTCGGATTTCTGTCACTGTCTTCGGTCTTTCCCATTGAAGAATAACTTCTACCTTCGAAGGATCTACAACAATTCCTTCCCTTGAAATCACATGGCCCAAGAATTTAACTTTGTCCAACCAAAACTCACACTTCGACAACTTAGCATATAGCTCTTTCTCCTTCAAAGTTTGAAGAACTATACTGAGATGCTTGGCATGATCCTCTTGATTTTTCGAATAGATCAAGATATCATCGATGAAAATAATGACGAACTTGTCCAAATAAGGACGAAAGATTCTATTCATATAATCCATGAAAATAGCAGGTGCATTGGTCACACCAAAAGGCATCACCAAGTACTCGTAGTGTCCATAACGAGTATGAAAAGCTATTTTAGGAATGTCTTCAACTTTCACTCTGATCTAATGGTAGCTTGATCGCAAATCAATCTTAGAAAATATTACCGCTCCCTTCAACTGATCCATCAAGTCGTCTATCCTCGGCAATAGATACTTGTTCTTGATCGTGACCTTGTTCAACTAACAATAATCCACACACAATCTCGAAGTACCGTCTTTCTTCCTAACTAGCAATACTGGTGCTCCCCAAGGTGATACACTGGGTCTCACGAATTGCTTCTCCAAAAGCTCTTCCAGTTGCTTATTGAGCTCAGCTAGCTCTGCAGGTGACATTCAATAAGGCATTATGGAAATAGGGCCAGCTCCAGGTACAAGATCAATGGCAAATTCGATCTCCCACTCCGGTGGTAAACCAGGTATATTTTTAGGAAAAACTTCAGGAAATTCTCAGATCACCGAGATTACGTCCACATTTACCCCATTCTCGACCTTCAAAGAAGACAACAGCATGTATCTCCAAGCTCCTTCTTTCAAGAAAGCTTTCACTTGGTTGGCCGTCAAAAATCTAGAATTCTTATCCAAAGGGAAAACTATGTTTTTCTAGAACAGTCTAATAGGACATTGTTAGAAGATAACCAATCCATTCCTAGGATCACATCTAATAGTGATAGTGGCAAATAGATCAAATCAACAGAAAAGATTCGACCTTCAACAATCAATGGATAATTCAAACAGGCTTTGGTGGTAAGAATAGGTTTAGCAGTGGGAGTTGAAATAGTCAAATCAAAAGGTAAAGAAGACATAGGTAAACCAAGTCTTTTCACACAGTCATAGGAAATGAAAGAATGTGTTGCACCTGAGTCATACAGTACAGTTAAAAGATTACCTTCTATGAGACCCTCCCCTTGTATAAGATCTTCGGATTCGGAGGCTTCAGCACCACTCAGAGTGTAAACTCAACCTCCAGCCTGCGGTTTTACAGTTCTAGCAGCATTGACGGAAGGTTCCGCCTTAGGTTGATTGCAATCACGAGAAACGTGTCCAGGTTTCCCGCATCTGAAGCAAATGATTCCATTGATAGTGCAATCTCTTGTGTAGTGCTCCTTCCGCACTTCATGCATCTCAAGGCAGAGATGTCGTTGTTTGACCAGATCTGCCTGGACTTCCTCCAGGACTTCCACCATGTGGCCTCTGTTATTAATTTCCAGGTGGTCTGGAATAAGGCTTCTTCTGGTGACGATTAGCGTTACTACTTCCTCCTCTTTGGGACTGAAAAGGCCCAAACTTTCTGTTTCTTGCATCATGTGCCTGGTCCAAGTCTTCCACCCGATGACACGTATCAAGTAATTCTGAAAACTGTGTAATCTTCAAAGTTATGATGACCCTCTTCATGTCATGTCTGAGACCTTCTTCAAACTTTCGACACTTCCATGCCTCGTTCGGTTGATGTTGAAAATAAGTTGAGAATTTGGACAAACTCTCAAACTTGGCAGCATATTCACTCACAGTCATATTTCCCTACCTCAAACCAAGGAATTCCATCTCCTTAGCATGCATAGCACTTTCCGAGAAATACTTATTCAAGAACCTTTCCTTGAACAATTCCCAATTAATTACTCGATTCTCAGCCTCCAATACTCTCTGTTCTCCGGTCCACCAATCCTCTGCATCCCTAGTTAGCATGAATGCAGCGTAAGTCACTTTCCTATCGTTGGCACAGTTCATGCCCGTGAAAATCTTTTCCAGCTCTTTGATCCACAGAGTAGCTTTCTCAGGATCATACTCTCCCTTAAATTGTGGAGGGTTAGTGCGACGAAACTCTGCCAGATTCTGGGCATCAGCAGTAGCCTCCAATTGTTATACAGTCTTCGCTTGCTGTTGAGTCGTTTGCTGGTTTTGCTATAGCATTGCTTCAGCCATCTTCTGGATTGCTTCGATTGCAGCAGTCATGTCTCCTCTACGAGCCATAATCCTTCTCAAATCAAGCTATACAAAACACTAAGAAAAGTCAGATGTATCCTCACGGAATACCAAACAGAGAGAATCACACAGCACAAACAAGACAATCCAAAACCACATGACCCAAAAGAAAACCTAACTGGGGCTCTGATACCAAGACAATGTAACACCCCTTTTTCTTAACACCGCGAAGAAGGAACGTCATACCATAATACTAAAAACACGAAATAAATTTGCGGAAAATAATAGTTACAGTGATTAATTAAGACCTGGTTCATTATTAACATAAGATTAAATAGTTTGTATTTTTGGATGATAAAATAGTCGAGTATTGAAATGTCTGTACGCATTTTTTTTGTATAATATAACAATAAGGAGATAATAATAATTACCAATGCAATAGAATCGAAATAGAATTTATAATCATACATTCACAATATATATATATATTATGCATCGGCTTGTTTAGTTACATCACAAAATATACAAAAAGTAAAGGCTTTACCCACCCAAGATAGTTACAAAATTTACACCCATGAACTAGCAAAACATCAGGCTTCCCCAAAAAGATAACGGTTAGCCATCAGTAGCCACCTATAGTATCAGTCCCTAAGACTGACGAGAAGGGACCGTAGCCGGGTCCTCCTCAGGGTCCTCATCCTCCGATGAAATAGCCATGGGGGCGACTGAATTTCGAGTAGAAGTTCGAGCAGTGGAGAGGAAAGAATCCTCTTGAGGGGTATAGAACATATCAGTCCATATGTCCCTCACAGGTAGGTAAAATTCTAAAATAACAAAAATTGAAAAATCAAAGACAGGGGTGTCATAATGACCCCAAGATACGGACACCGTCAGCTCCCCGCGATAGACACATTGGTCCGTCTCCACATGAAAGTGCTAGGAATCAGGTCGCCCATGAAAGGTGAACTTCACGTACCCTAAAAAGCGGCATAGGCGTGATGACATCCTTGGCAGCTCTAGTCGTAATGTAGCCAGAAACCTAAAAACTCAGTTATTTCCTTCTCTTCCTCACGAACGTCTTCTCAGAACACAGTCCGATAAATATATAGAAAATACAGAAAGAGGTAAGACACCCAGCTTACATTACCAAAATAGTAGTGAGAAAACGAAACGGCACTGGATGCCCACATATAACACAATTTATATGTCAATTACAACAATAATTGAAATTAACAGTAAGAGTAGAATGACAATAAATAACAGTAAATATCATCAACAACAGGCAGATAGCGTTAACATTTCTAACATTCAATAGTCCAGGTAACCAAATAATTATTGCAATAATAATAATAGATATTTTCCATAATTATAAATGCTCGTGCTCAATGAATTATGAGACTGACAGTTCACAAGGCAAAAGGTACCAAATTCCTACTCCATGGAACTAGACATAAATATTTTTGGAGTGAATGATCAAGGAGTTATGCCAGTATCTCGTTAGCCAAAATAATTAGTGTGCTCATCTCATAAAAACATTTGCGCAATACGGCTTATACATGACACCTTAATAGTTGATCGCGATATAAGACATCGTCTCAGTCCAGATCATCGGTGCGTTTGCATTGGTCTATTCTATGGCCCCAATAGAGCTACCACTACCCGTTGTGAGACACCCGCACCTCGACGCCCCCAGGGCCAACCATTATGACCCTACGCTTAGTCTATTCGCACCCGCACATAGGTGTTATTCAAACTCCTAGGCATATATAGTCTTTCCAACAATGTCCAACGGACAACACATATGTATGACGACACAATGTACATCATACACATTCATCAATGATGCATTCATCATAAGTATCCCTGTGGTATATATATATATATATATATATATATATATATATATATATATATATATATATATATATTCATCATCAAATATATATTATCAATTGCTTAGTCCTACATAGGGAATGACAACAACATAGAATCAATCCCTAACATCAATATGTATTTAGGGTTCATCTACTATCACAAGTCCATATTCTCAAAGTCTTTAACTTAGGTCAATTATGACAATTTTTAGGTTAAGTAACCTTTCACAACCGTAACACTCTCAAGAGTTATTACTTAATTTAATTCTTCCACTTGATTATAGATTATGCAAGTCTTTAAACTCCTAATCTCCAAAGATGCACCAAGGTATCATTTTACCTCAATATTTTCCTCTAAAACCGTGGCCTCACATTTAGGTCTTCAAGTTCCAATTTCCTTCCATATTATGCATTAGTCTCTTAACATATATAATCACTTAAATTTTTGTTCATACAAAATCACTCCAATCTCATAAAATTCAACCAAAACCGTGATCACATCCTAGTGTAGGAATCCCTCAATTTTTCCATTCATTAATTCTAATATCACCATTCAATATTTAATCACCTATGTTTCATTTCATTATATAAAAAAACAAATTTATACCCCTAAATTTCTAATCAAAACTGTGACATAGTATTAGGGTAGGAAACTCCAAATTTCTATTTAACAACCCTAACACCATCAAGCATTTCAACACATCCAAGATCACCATTCAAACATTAATCCAATTAAAGAATACATAAACATACAAGATCACCAAAATAAAGTAAGCTTACAAAGGTTCCCTCACTACCGAAAATGGTTGAAATGAGTAGTTTCCCTCTTACCTAAAGGAGAATCACGAAAAATGGCTTCCTAGATGCTCCTTGGTAGGTTTGGTTTTGAGCTCCCAAAACCCTTGGAATTTCAAGACAATGAATCAACATCAAGGGTTGAAAGAGAAAAGATCCATGGTCATCAAAAGAGACCCTGGAACACAAAAATGAAGAGAAAGAAAAAGAAAAATAAAAACTTTACCGTAAAGCTTGAAGCTTGTCTTGGATGACAATAAAGGAAAGGTTGGATTTTGAAGAAAATTTCTAAAGAGAAAGTGTAGAGGGGGTTAAGGTGAGTAGAGAAATGGTCTTGGTGAAGAGAAAAGTGAAGAAAAATGGTTGGTAATGGGGCTGCAAATTTAGTATGAAGAGAGGAGAAGAAGAGAGAAGGAAGAGGAAATGTGAAGAAGATGAAGTTAGAGAGAGAAAGTGTTGTAGGAAAAATCTAATTTTGGGTGATTATTGGTTAAGTTGGGAGGCAAAATTTTGCCTCCCTTGGAGGGCATTGCCGCGATAACAAGGTGGAGAGAGGGGGAGATTTTTGGCTTCCCCAACAAACTAAGGGTATCATGGTCTTTTGGTAGTCAAAGCTTCTCAAAGAAGCTTTGATTAAAATACATTAAATTTGAATTAAAGTAGGTTTGATTAGACTTAAAGTAGATTACATTAGGATAATGTGATAGGATTTTTAATATATGTTATTATCTAATGGACAATTACTACAGTCAACAGAAGTCAGTGTTAATTTATTTGACAGATAAAATTTACACAGTATTTTATTATTTTATCTGTTAAAATCTCTCGAAAAATGTAAAATCTCATAAATCGTGTCCAGCCTTGGGTTTAGTAAGATCTTCTGTCGATGTTTCCACAGATCAAGGTTCTCGAGAAAAAATATCTCATTTCCTCGGGCCCACTCAGTTTACACGTAAAATGAAGAATAATATTAAAATATTTCGCGTTCTAAAAAAAATCCAAAAAAATTCTCAAAAATCATAAATATTAAAAAATGAATATTTATCATAAAATGAATGTAACAGCCCGAAAATTTAGCCATTATCACAGTAACAATAAAATTGTACTATTTTGTGATTTCTGAGTGTTATAAAATTCTTTTGATTATTCCGTGATTGTATTTGATTGTTTTGAGAGATTTGCTGTGTGTCAGTAAAATAATAATTTTCTGACCTGGGAAAATCTTTACGCTTTTATTCGGAGTAGGGGGATCTTACTAAACTCAATTCCGAGTGATACGTGTTCTAATCTTTTAATTTTTAGAATTTATCTGTAGAATAAAAATATTTTATAATTTTATTATTATTTTATTATCCAGTGGATGATACCTACTGACTTATGAGCAGGAGTCTCTGTCCAGTGGACAATAAGAACCGGTAAAGTCTTGAGACTTACTGATAATGGACCAATAGGAATCAAGTCAACGTTTCTGACTTGAAAAGCTCTAAATCAATAGAAACTAGTCAACATTAGTGGCTAGGACTTTCTAAACCAATGAGATGTAGTCAAATTAAGTGGTTGGACTAGTTACTTGGTAACTAAATGACTTAACTAGGTTAGTTTATGTTCTATGTAGTAACCAAATAAGATGGAAACTTAGTTTGTTATTCCTTAGGGTTTCTAGTTACAAGAAGTTTCTACAATGTTCAAGAATGGATGACTAACATCAAGGTAACTAATTAGTTAGTAATGTAAGTAGGCAGTTTAACTAAGTTAGCTTGATAGAGTTAGGAAGACCTAACTAGAATTTAAGCTTAAGCTTGTGTGGAAAACTAAATGAACCAAACCTAGTTAGTTCCCTAAGTACCACACAGTTTTGGTGGAATCTAGGGTTTTCTAGAACATTTGTTTCAGGCATAGAAAACTATTTAGTTAGCAAGGTAACTAATTATCTAATTATCCTAACTAAGTTAACTTAAGTGTACATAGAAAATAAATGGGATTAGTAACTTAGTTAGCATCCTATGACCACCATTAGGTTAGAATCTTCATGAACATGTGACTAAGGCTTGATTAAGCTAATTAGAAGCAAGCTTAGGGGAGAAGCTTTGCAAGTGAACCTTTGATGCAAGCTAAGGCTAGGATGGAGTCTTGGAGAGTCAAAGAAAATGGCCACCTCCTTTGGTGAGTTCCACGGCCATAACAAAGGGAAACCAAGTGTTTTCACTTCATTCTTCATCTTCACCAAGTCTAAGAAGCCTTTTCTGTCTAATCTTTCTCTTACAAAAATCAAAAACTCCTTGTTCTTTGGAGAGCTCTCGGCAGCCACACCATTTGATCACTTCTACTCACCTATAATTCTATCCAATATCATTTCCTAAACCTAAATCATATTCTAAGAACATCTCTAGTTGTGAGTTTTCACAAATCAACCATCTTGAGCTTGAAATCCAAGCTTAAAGTTTCAACCAAAAAGGGTAAACTTCTTATTTCTTAACCCAATCTTTTAGTTTTGATTTTATAAGCCATGATTGATCCATGGTTTATCTATTTCTAAGCTTGTTGTTGATTTTAAAATTTGTTTAAGATTTTTAGGGTTTTTCCAAGGAACTTCACGAAAATCATAGGAGGGAAAACTTGAAGGATTTGTCTCCTCTTTAAGATAAGAGGGAGATTTATCTCACCAACCAAGTATGGTGGTGAGAGATATATTTGTTTGTGAAGGATGGTAAATCCATATAAGGGTTCATTATTCTTGGTTGTGTAATTATTTTTGAGTGTTTATGTGTTTTAATTTATTTGTTTATGCCTTGTATGCTTTGCATGATTTATTACTTTGTTTATGGTATGCTTATGATCGATATAATGTGAACATATTATGTATGCTATGATTATAGTGAACAAGGAAAATAATTTTGGTTTCAATGACCAAGAGGCTCACTGCCTCAATACCTCAAAATAGGTGTTTCCAAATTAAGATTTTCATGAATGATAAAATTGAATGATTAGAAGGAAAAGGAAAAGAAAAGATATGATGGTTCTAATGACCGTGTCGTTACGATTTTGAAGGTTTGAAATGGTTTACTTCATGTAAAATTATGATTTAGAAATGAAAAGTTAATTGATTTAGTATAAGAAATTAATAAAAGGGTTTAAGAAATGGAAGAGAAATAGATGAAGATTTCATTTATAAGAGAAAAAGAGAGGTTGAAAGTGTTTGAACCTCAACTTATTTTAAAGAGAACTGAGTTTTAGAATTGATTTAGAATTACAGAGAATATATTGGTGACTTGAAATTTACTAACGTATAGCTCACTCATTAGATTTTTTAGCGCATTAAGACATTTTAAGTGAGAAAATATGGAAAAGTAAAATAAGAAGTTATGTAAATTTTTAGAAAGGCCAAAATGAGGTTTAGAAGGTTGAGAAAGATTTTATGTAGTGGAAAAATGATGGAAAATGCTTTTTGTAACTTAAAAACATGATTTTTAAGCTACACAATTTCAAAAATGTTGAAAAATTGCTACGCGATTGAAAAATGATGGAATATTTTTACGCGATTGAGAAAACGATGGAAAATCACTACGTGATTGTGAAAACACGAAAAAAATGTTGTGCGATTGAAAAAACACAATAATATGATTCCACGATTGAATCTACAGTAGGATTACTTTTGGACCAATGGACCCTGTATAAGAAATGATGAGTTTTGCCTGTGATTGGCTTTGGTGCATTAAACATGCATTGGAAAGATCTGATGGACTGGATAAGGCTAATTGCCTAGGAGAGACTTACACCTCTTGAGTGGGTGCGATATGCATAGTGTAAGTCACTTGTTGACCTTGGGGGCGTCAGGGTGTGGGTTGTTCACAATGGGCAGTTGGTAGTTCTTCTGTACCATGGATTAGACTGATGCAACACATCGATGATCCGGACTAAGACACTATTCTTAATCAAGATCTGGTAAAGATTGTCGTGTATATGCTAGATGTGCAAATACTTATGAGAATTGTGGCACATGGTCTGAGGCATGTTGGTACAAACAGATCTTTTGCATCAATCTCTCCGACTTGAGTTTAGCTCCAAGAAGTAGGAAAATGAGTTAGAAATCATATGCATAATTTGGACATGTTTGAATAATTTGGTGACATTTTATATGTTAAGTGTCGATGAATGATGGAATGAAACGATGATGTTTATTGTTTATTATATTTATATCATTGTATGATATATCTGTATGATGTGTTGTTTGTGTTATCTCTGTGCTGCCATGTTGATAATGGTGTAGGTGATCTCACCTCTTTGTATGCCTATTCTTGTATTGTATTTATATTTGGTAAAGACGCTGAGCAAGGTACTGAGCAAGAAGGCAGAGAGGAATAGATTCCTACTGAGGAAGCTGAGTTCTGATTAGATGGCAACCCAGTTGAGTTTCTTTGGATATGTGAGACTACAGTTCCATGGTGGAGCTGGTGTGTGGAGGATTAGTCCTAGTGAGGAGGAACTAATATATCAAGGACATTTGACGGTCAACATGAGTAGGATATTTTATAGAGATCCGTTCTTTTCTGTCACTATTTATGTACATGTAGAATTTGCGCTGTTGATTTGGCAATATTAGGGTGGTAGGTACCACGTCCCAACGGAGATTAGTATAGTGTCGTCTGCACGGACACCGGTCCGTAGGACTTCATGTCAAGTTGGATTCCTGCCTGCTGAGGAATCTGAGGAGGACCCGTCTGAGGGTTCTATTGTTTAGTCATACTTGGGCAAGTATGTTAGTTTAAATAATGTTCAAATAATTTTGAGGACTATGTCTATAAATATTTAAGTATGTCAGTACTAAAACTTATGTATATGATGTAAATTATTTGTGATGCTATTTAGGATTTTATATTCCGCTAAGTTTATTTTATTAGTATTCCAAAAATTTTATAACTTATATTTACATTACAAATTATATTTTAAAATATTTGGGTAATTTGGTAATTAAGTAACATAAATGTGATACCCTACGGTGGGTGTTACATGATGCGGATTAAAGGATGCAAACCCAAGTGCAGGTTGTCTCAAGTAATAAATTTCTCGAGAGTTCGAGGTCGATCCATAGGGAATTGATAAATAAAAATTCTTTGAGGTAAGGAAATGATTTGTCACAATAATAAAAATAATAAAACTTGTTCACAATTAAATTAAAAAACTTGTTTGGGTTAGGAGATTCATTTTTTGGTAATAAATTAAGGACACTATTAATTCTTTTTATAATTCAATTGAAATCCACGCACAACAGAGGTTCCAATCGGAGAATAAAACATTCAAAATCCATTTAGAATTATATACGTTGTTATATTATGGTTCCTTTAATTATTTACCAATACCAACATTTGTAAATGAGTTCAAGCATTCATTGTGCCAATCCACTTGTCTATAATGAATCAAGAACTCCACTTTACAAGGAGGGTTTTTAAATTGATTGGAAACAAAATACAA
Organism: Ormosia emarginata; assembly: GCA_029884605.1. Classification (NCBI taxonomy): domain Eukaryota; kingdom Viridiplantae; phylum Streptophyta; class Magnoliopsida; order Fabales; family Fabaceae; genus Ormosia; species Ormosia emarginata. The sequence goes on from JAQQTP010000074.1 coordinate 12,393,740, forward strand.
CATGTATAATGATCGCTTGATAATATATCATTTAAGTACAAGAAAGAAATTAATATAACCTTATTTTATTACCAAAATCTTCACTCCTTCACCCAAGCAAGATGAAGATTAGTTACCCATGAGCAAGAAGAAAGAAAGAGAGAAGAAGGAAAAGATGAACATAACTTCAATTTAGAACAAAGAAAATTATAACAAGAGAAACAAATAACACAAAAGTATAATCTAAGCTCTAAGCCAAGATTACCCAAATAATTTGCCTATGGTCCCTTTTATAGAGGATTAGGGATACAAAATGATAAGGAAATTGATTAATGAGTGAGTGGATGAGTGGGTGGATGAGTGGAAAATGCCAAAGAACTTTTGTGAGTGAAAAATTATTGAAATTTCTTGTCTCTGAAATCATTCAGTGATGAACTCATGGATAACGTCAGAATGAAGCAAAGTGTCTTCATGAAAGTTCTAGGAAATTTTCTTAACTTTCCAATGCCATCAAAATCATCCAAAAATTCATCCTACAACCCAAGATGTGACCTAATTATTGCAGACTATTCAGGCCCAGTTTTAACACCTCTGTTTTGACTTCAAGACCCAATATGACCTCTAAGCTGTCCGATTAAGCTCTTATATTCTTCAAGAAAGTTGTAAATATGAGTCTTAACTTTCAGATGTCAAATTTTTAGCCCATTTTAGTTCCTTAAACTCGAATTATGCAATGATTACTACACACTGTTCTAGTTACAATCACAAAACTCGTATTCGGACTTCCAAGCCCAATTAGCTCCACTAGATGTCCGATTTTTCCCTGGAGCTCTTCATAAAAGTTGTAGAGCTCTCTCTTATCTTTCCTACAAGGTAAGTTACATAATTATAAGACATCTAGAATTCAAGATATGGCCGAGATACAAAAACAATGTAAGACTAAAATAGTGCTGAAAAAATCAATTAAGTCCAATTTGAGTCCAAACTTACAAAACATAACCAAACTTAATCAATTAAGTACATGGAGAGTGTAAATGATTAAAAATGAGGGTTTATTAATGTATAAAATATGTGATTATCAGAACTCACTCAGAAGACAAGATGTAACGCCTTCAATAACATGGCTTGGCACATCGATTTAATTTTGTGACAAACTGAGTTAGTTTAAACACTTTACTACAACACAAAAGGTGGAAAGTATCTTAAAATGACTCAAATAATGGCTTTAAAGGCTAAGTTAAAGGAAATAAATATGAATAATTTACTGCTAGGTCACAAATATGTGGATGATCATGTAGTTAAAGTTTCAAGATAAACTGACTTGATTTGGTATTTTTAAGTACACTGGTTATGTGTTTTAATACCGGATTGGCACATAGTAGATATAAAAAAGTATGAAAATGGTAAAACTAAGATTTAGGCAAATCGTAGGTTTTATTTTAATATCTTTGGAAGCTAAGAAACTTGATTTAGCAAAATCAAAGTATTCGTAAGAGATATAAAGTTTCAGCACATAACTCAAGTGCCTCACAAGTCATACGTTCTTATCTTATTTTATGACTTTTTAAGCCTTTTTCTCTCATTCTCTAATGCCACTCATCTGCAGAAAATAGAAAAAAGAAATGAAGCAAAGGAAAAAAAAAAGAGGAAATGAAGAAAAGAAGCAAGGGAAAGAGGAGGGAAAAAAGAAAGACAATTATTAAATGGTTCGGTTAACCATTTTTTAATTCTAATCCAGATAACCATGTTATCACCGAACCAATCCATTTCACATCTCAGAAAACTTACGAAACCAAACCACAACTCATCTCAGTCTCACTCTCCACTTCCACTGAAATTTCATAAATTCATCTCCAACCTTATGAACCCTAACTCCCAAATTACTAAACCCTAACCCCAAATCGAGCACCATGACTTCCTTAATCGGCAACATCTTCAAGCTTTTGCATAGAGAGACCAAATAACTGCGTTGTACGTTGTTCTTCACTTGCTATTATAACAAAATCGTTGAGTGGTGACTGGTGAGAAAAGTGCTCATTGATTGGCTTCTGCTACAGTTCTATGTCTTCATCTGGTAAGAGCCCTTGATTTACGTTTTCATCAATTTCCTTCTTCAACCTAAACCCTTGATTTTGTTTTTTTTTAATATCATATTTTCGCTTTTGATTTTCATGGTCACCTTTAGCAGAAGCTATAATTCTTGTTGAAGCTAGGTCTCTATATCATCAGTTCCTAATTCTTACAAATTCATCATAAGTTGATTTTTATATATATGTACGCAATTGAACTTCTAATTTTGAAGTCTTATGAGTGTAATGTAAGCCTGGTGATATTGTTAGTTGGGTGATTGTTAGAGGCTTGACTTGCTAATAGAAACCTTGATGAATGAAAATATTTGAGTGAGTCTCTATATCACATGGAAATCTACGCAGTATATGAGTTCCATTCATGTAATGCTATAAAAATATTTAACTTAGTTGATTTCCACTGTGTTATACACATGTTCTTACATTTGGATGATTTCCCACATTACTGATGATTTGAATTGAAAATGGTTAATCACGCTACCTTGGTATTAACTTGTTTTCTTGATTGTTTATTCTGGTTGCATGCTCATTGTTTGATGAAATGTCAAGTCCACAAATGCTGATAATTACTTGGCAATTTGCATTGGGATATGAAGTTCTTGATACTAAAATATTATATAAATAAATAGATTGAAATGTGTAACATCCCAATATTGCTATCCTGACATATCAATATATATAATAATAACCAATACTAGCCATCCCACTTCTAACACATAACACAAACTAAACCCATAACATTTACACAAATGATTATAGAGAGCCACGTCAAACCCGAAGTTACATCTATACATCGTTGCCTCAAAGGGCACATTGTAATGCATAAACTTTCATACAAACTAGACCAAATATAGAATGTACAAGCTTTGTCTATATAAAGCATAAAAAACTGTACTAGTCTTCAACCAACTTCTGCTTCCCTTTTGAAGAGCTCACACCTGGATTTATATGGCAACATAATCGGAGTGAGAAATCACAATTCTCAGTAGAAGTATTCCAAAACCAACATTTATCCATTCATAAAGAATAAATCAAACCATAACATTAGGGTTATATTTACAACAGGTATAAGAGTCACTACTCACTACCCAAAGAATAACTCACATACTAATTCTATGCATTATTCTCAAGCAAATCATATCCCTAAACACGCATTATAAAAACTATCAACGATATTATACAACCACCCATACAATCATATAAATATCATTGATTAAGGTAACTGTCCATACAATTACCATGCAAAAGCAATGCTTCTTATATTGTATGTTAATGCCAAATATGTCCTAAGACAATGGTTATGCAATGAAGTAAAATAGTGTCAGTGTAATGTTATGAAACTCGACTATCCCCAGGAACTTCGTTCCTTGTATTTCTCTGAGTAGTGCAGCTCCAACCATTAATCACTGGGTAGCAATGAATAGACTATTCTATCTCACAACAATAAGTGTGCTATTACCATCTCATATACCATTCGCAGATATATGGGAATAGCAAGTGTGTGAGAAAATATGCAAAGTGATATTTAACACACATTCAACACCACATCAGAGACTCTCCTACACGAGTTCATAACATATGCCCTTAAACGTGTCCATCCTCCTCCAAGAGATTTTCCAACTATCAATTTAGGAATACTTGCATACTCACTATATGTGTCATTCCCATCATATAACAACACCACATGTGATAACAAAACAACCCAATATGGATAAAAGGTTTAGGTGTTAGCCTATGGCATTCCCCAAACCATTGGGTACCTAAGGTTTCACAAAAATTCACATATGCTAAGTGGTTATTCTCTCCAAGAAATACCTCCATTAGTGCCTCAACACACTTAGGAAAGCATATATGAATTATCCCAACACTTAGGAACTTCTAGAGATATCAAAGACATATTTTTGAAGGTCCTGGAGCTCACGCCGTGGCACAACATTTTCACGCCAGTGCCCTGCTCTCGGGTTTTAGTACCAGGCACATATTGAGACTCACGCTGTGGCATGGCCTTACTCACGCCACAACGTGAGATGCACTTTTTGTAGAATTATGCAGAAAACACAAGGCCGAGTACTATTCCATTAGAAGAAATTCTGGATTTGGCCACTCCAATCCAATTTCTAGGTAATTTAAGGTCCCTAACAAGTTCACTAACACATAGGAAACAATAATCACCGACAAAAACCTCCAATTTGGATCCAAAGACCAAATCTCCCATCTATGAGCTAGCTTTCTCACTTTTAGGATTTAAGGTCCAAATGACAAGTTCTAAGTTTCTAATTCAAACTCAATCCATGAGCAAGTCATAAACAACCAAGGAGACTCATTCAAGCAAAAAAAAAAAAAACACTTCAAACACCTCTGGAAACTAATTCAACCTATTATGCACCACATGTGCAACAATGGTGAAAATGAAAGTAAAGGAGTTAAAGAACACAAAAACCCCTATCTCAAGGTCTTGAAGATGAAGATGAAGCCAAGGATGTGCCATGGAAGATCAAGATCTCCCTTCCTCTTTCCCTTTCTTCCTCTTTCTCCTTCTTCTTTCCCTTTCACGATTTTCCTTCTCTTTTTCTCTTTTCATTCTTTTGTTTTTAGTTTTAGCCGTGTAGCAAAGTGAGACTTTGCTACTTAAAAGAACTTTACCAAAATTTTTGATATGCTAAGAACACTCAAATTTCACCAAATCCAGTTCTCTAACTTCCAACAGACTTAAAATTAATCTTATGATTCATCAAAAATCTAATTTCACCATTTTCACATATTTCCATATCTGCTGGTAGTCATTCTAGCATTAAAACACACAACAAATATGCTTAAAAATACCAAACTAACTTCGATTAACCTCAAATTTTAACTATGGTACAGTTCACACTTTTGTGACCCAGAAATAAACTCTCCACATTTATTTCCACTAACTAAGTAGTTTAAGTCATTTACGAAGCTAATAACAACTATTTTTCACATATAGTGTTGCAGCAAAGTACCTAAACGTGTTGAGACAGTCACAAAACTTAACAGACATGATAAACATGTATTAGGCTACCTCCGTAACTATATACAAGTCTATTATATTTTCAAGGGTGTTACATTTCTCCCCACCTTTTTAGAATTTTGTCTCCAAAATTTGCTCGCCATCAACACTTAGTCTCTCACAACTAAAGTTCCAAGATCTCCGTCAGACATCACACTCGAAGGAATCCCACCTTCTTGACAATCTTGTCTCATGTGGTTCTCTAGCTTGCAAGAAGCCTCTCAAACCAAAACCCATGCCATATATTCAACACCTATGAAAATCTATTTTCCACAAAACTCTTTGACTTCTATGTCCATAATCCTTTTAAGCCTTATCTAATAACCTTTTATCCAACCTATGGGCTCTACCAACTCTAGAGGTACCACTCAAAAGGGTTCAGATGCAAACAATTCCTAACGAGTTTAGTCTCGCCGATTGGACCCTCATTAGAAGAACTCATAATTCCCCTAGTTTGCCTAGGTGAAGTCATAGTTTCCTGTCCACATAGAACATTACATATTGAGTTGGCCAGTCCTCAATATCGTGTTACCGTGTAACAGTAGCTACTAACATCCAACCTAAAGCAAATCATGCAATTCCTTTCCAACTTCTCAAACAAACGACAAAGAAATGCACAACACACAGTGAAACTTCTAACATGCCTAAACATAGTCAGTCCATACCCCGGCTCAACAAGATGAATTGCTCTGATACCAAAATGTAACATCCCAATATTGCTATCCCGACATCTCGACATATATAAGACTAACCAATACTAGCCATGCCACTTCTAACACATAACACAAACTAAACACATAACATTTACACAAATAATTGTGGAGAGCCACGTCAAACCCGAAGCTACATATATACATCGTTGCCTCAAAAGGCACATTGTACTACATAACTTTCATACAAACTAGACCAAATATAGAATGTACAAGCTTTGTCCATATAAAGCATATAAAAATTGTACTAGTCTTCAACCAACTTTTGCTTCCTTTTTGAAGAGCTCACACCTGGATTTACATGGCAGCATAATTGGGGTGAGAAATCACAATTCTCAGTAGAAGTATTCTAAAACTAACATTTATCCATTCACAAAGAATAAATCGAACCATAACATCAGGGTTATATTTACAACAAGTATAAGAGTCACTACTCACTACCCAAAGAATAACTCACATACTAACTCTATGCATTATTCTTAAGCAAATCATATCCCTAAACACGCATTATAAAAACTATCAACGATATTATACAACCACTACAAAAAAACGAGTAAATTACGACAATTTTAATATGGCAGTTATCAAAAACTGCCATAATATGTAGTATAATATGTCAGTTATGCACCTGTCATATTTTACAAATAAAAAATGACAGTTAAATGTATAAAATGACAGTTTTAAGCTTTGTTATTTTCATTTTAAAATTTAATTAAAATGTTTTTATAAAAACTAAATTTTTAGTTCCCTCTCACACTAAAAAAATTCCCTCCCTGCAGCGTTCTCCCTCTCACTCTCACCCTCTCTCTCTCTCGTACTCTCACTCTCCCTCTCCCTCTCCCTCTCACCCTCTCTCTCCCGTGCCCTCACTCTCACTCTCATTCTCTCTCACTCAAAGCCACAACCTTTGTTCTCTGCTTAGCCTTGTCTTTTTTCTAGGGCACAGAAACCCCAAATTCAAAACGCACACTCTATTCACCTTTCTTTCTTTCTGTTTTATCGAACCAACCAACCAACCAACCAAAAATCCTACTAGGTGATGGCGACAATGTCGGTGGTGCCGACGAACCTGTGAAGGGTGGCAAACTTGGGGGCAGAGGATGCAGGGTTCGAGACGACGAAGGGAGTAAAGGCGATAGGGAGCTTCGAGGAGATGAGGATACATGACGATCTGTTGTGAGGGATCTACCAGTATGGCTTTGAGAAACCCCCCGCTATCCAGCAGCATGCTGTGACACCCATTATACAGGGCTGCGACGTCATCGCCCATGCCCAGTCCAACACTGACAAGACCTCTATGATCGCCCTCACTGTCTGCCAGCTTGTCAATACCTCCGTCAAAGAGTATGTTATCATCTTATACTTATGCCCCCTAACCCCCTCCCTTTTTCAATTTCTATTCCAATTAATTTTCTATCTATCTATCTATGTTACTATGTTTGTCTTAGTATAAGCATTTGAAAAAAAAATTAAAACAAAAATATAACTTGGGGTTCAATTTCTAGATTAGGGGTTTTCTGTGTTTTTCAATAATAGAAGCATGTTTGGCTTTAAGAAACCCTTGGAATGGCCTCAACCTAACACAAACAAGAAATTTTAATAAGGGTCTAGCATCTAAGAGAAGCTAAGAACATAATCCTGTCCCAAAGCAAATTTAGGGAGATGCTTCTGAGTTGCGCTCATTATCTTGTTTTAGATATGTGTTATTAATTTATTGTCTTGTGATATCCATTTTATAATTTCTGTTCTAAACAGGGTGTAGGCATTAATCTTGTCGCCAATGAGGGAACTGGCATCACAGACCAAAAAGGTTCACTGGCTATTGGAGATTTCATAAATATACAAGCACATGCATGCATTGGGGGTAAAAGTGTGGGAGAAGATATAAGGAAGCTTGAGTATGGAGTTCATGTGGTGTCTGGAACTCCTAGCTGAGTCTGTGATATGATCAAAAGAAGAACATTGCCATGGTAACTATTTTTTAGGCTGAGAAACACTTTTAGTGCAAACGTTTTTTAACCTTTTAGGCCGCTACGGTTCACACTTGAAATATTTTTAGTGCAAATGCTTATGCTTACATATCTACCTTTTTATTTTTATTTTTAATAATGACATACAAAGGGAACTTGTATCAAAGTTGAATTTGTTGAGCTTTTCTACTTGAGATTTTGTCAAATTGTTGGATACCATTTTATCTCCTATGATAATTTTTTTTCTAGCATTGAATCAATAATGAATTTTAAATGATCAGATCCTTGCAAGGAAAATAAAGTTTAGTAATGAGTTACATGTGTAATTTAATTAACATTTCTGTAATCAAGTCTAATGACATGGTTTTATGTTTTCTTTTATGAACTATTTTTTCCTTATTTCAGATTGAATTGGAAGATCCGTTGGAGAATGTTGGAGTTAAATTGGTGAGACAAGCTGGTGCAAAAACTAATGACCTTGCTGGTGATGGCTCAACTACATCTGTTGTTCTTGCTCATGGCCTAATCACAGAGGGGATAAAGGTACAGACTGCAAGTTGTACATGAGTATCTTGTCTGCTTTAATCAGAGCACAAAGACTGGATGTTAGCTTATTTGAAGGGTAAAAATTGTTATATAAACTAGATTAAACAAAACCCTAAATATATATTTCAAAATTGCAAATGATGATTATAAAAACATTAGCTTACAGTCCCATGCTTTTGTTACCATGGCAATGATTATATAGCCTTGATTAAATTGGGTGTTCTTAAATTTTGAGTTATTAATGTGCTCTTTTCTTATTATTATTATTATATTTAATTTGATTTTGATGTTTGGGACTGTAGAGTAAATTCACAATTATGGGATTTTAGATTCATTTTGTGTGATTTGTGGAGTTATGCTTTTGGGGTTGGAAAACTCTGCTGGAGGAAAGTGAAAAGTGAAAACCCCCAAAATAGAACCGAGCTTCTTAATACTAATTGCTAAAGTTCTGCTGATGCAAATTGGGTTTGAACTTGTTTCTAGAAGAAACCAGTTTATACTTTTGGCTGGTGAAAATCTCTTATTAGTCTGTGCATGTAGCTATGTTGTTTTGTTGTTGTTTTGAGTGGAAAGCCAATTAGCAGAGTTAGAGCCTCGGTCACAAGAGGGGATGGCACATTGCATTGAAGTTTGGCACAAACAAATCATGGGTACTGTTCGTGTGCCTATCAAATTGATTTTATATCATTTTGATTACTACCTTGAACGAGTTGTGACATCAAATTCTTACTTTTAAAAAAATTACCAACAAATTTTTATTCTGACTAGTATTTAGTATTATATGCTTTTCATTGTTATTTGTTAACATGATTGTTATTGTGACTTTGATGATTTAGGGGTTTGCTTTTTTTTTTCTTAACTATTTTTTTGTGTTGGTGGAGTTAGACTTTCTCTATCTAAGAAGCAAGAAAGTTTGGTTTTATACATATGGCAACTTTCTATCCTTAATCCTTAATACAGTGCATAGTTTGACTTCCCTAAGTTTCCAAATTTCCTATTTTTCTTTGTTTTACTCTCCAATTGTTGCTTAAGCATTTAGTTTGTAAATCTGTTGTATTTTCCATTAGCTTTGCATGTTGATTGATCCTTGAGTGTTGTTTCACTTGTTTGGTCCACTTGGGTGGGCCATTAGATTTACTGGTTTAGGACTATGACTACTCATTGGTATTCTAGTGGCATCACATTCTTATTATCCATTTCCCCAAGCATGACATGATAATGCTAGAGTTGAACTCTAGTCCTTGGAAAAAATGCAATAATTCCTTAAAAGATTCTATCTATCCTCAGGTTTTGGCACCTCCCAGCCATGCTTCCACCTTGAATCGCCTTGGGCCATCTGTGGTGCTAGCTTAGAAACCCACAGAAGGTTTACTTTATTGTTAGATATGCAAAGTGATTAAGCAGCATTTTGAGTCAATATACTTCCTCTGGTTCTTTTTCTTGCCAGAATGTCTTATTTTCCAATCTTTAACTTCTATTTAATGGAATCCTTTTCTTTGGTGCAATGATTGCTAGATTCTGATAAGAAGTATTATAGTTGAACATGCAAATTTCACTTTCTTTTAACTATATTCATATCATGCTAGGTATCTCATTTCAGGTGTACATCATTGATTATGGCCTCACAAAAAAATATAGGGATCTTCAGACTCTTAGGCACAAACCATACAAGACTTTTAATTGTTGAGGTATAGTGTATAGAACGTATAAATGGAGGTGGATCAATTCTGGGAGTTAATAATGGTGAGGCAGAGGTTTTGTTTGCTATTGATATGAAATTAGAATTTTAGAACATGAAATATGAATTATGAATTATGTTATTGAGCTGGGTTGTTTGTCATTTTTTTGTGGTTGGTTTTATGTAAATTACGGTAATTCTAACTGCCGTAATTTACATTTTTTTTGGTTGATGTTATGTAAATTATGGTAGTTTTAACCGCTGTAATTTACATTTTTTTTGGTTGGTGTTTGTAAATTACGACAATTCTAACCGCCGTAATTTACATTTTTTTTGGTCGGTGTTATGTAAATTACGGCAGTCATAAACTGTCGTTTTACACACCACAAAACCATTGTTTTATACATGGTAAATTATGGCAGTTGTCATGGTGGTTAATGAGAAACTGCCATATTATACCAAACGGCAAAGTTAATTACGTCAGTTTTGAAAATCGCCACTGATGTGAAAAATGGCAGTCAAAATCGTCATAATATGCAAAAAAAAACTGCCATAATTTACCCCTTTTTTGTAGTGAATCGCCCATACAATCATAACTATCATTGATTGAGGTAACTGCCCATATAATTACCATGCAAATGCAATGCTTGTTATGTTGTATGCTTATGCCTAATATGTCCTAAGACAATGGTTATGCAATGAAGTAAAATAATGTTGGTGCAATGTCATAAAACTCGACTATCCCTAGGAACTCCGTTCCTTGTATTTCTTTGAGTAGTGCGGCTCTAACCATTAATCACTACCTGACAATGAATGGACTATTCCATCTCACAACAATGAGTGTATTGTTATCATCTCATATACCATTCACAGATACGTGGGAGTAATAAGTGTGTGAGAAAACATGCAAACTGATATTTAACACACATTTAACACCACATCGGATACTCTCCTACACAAGTTCATAACCAATGACCTTAAACGTGTCCATCCTTCTTCACGAGATGTTCTAATTATTAATTTAGGAATACTCACATACTCACTCTATGTGTCATTCCTATCACATAACAACACCATATATGATAAAAAAATAACTCCGTATGGATCAAGGGTTTAGGTGTTATGTAACACCCCAAATTTCCTATCTCTTAAACAATAATTTTAACAGTTAACAGAACTTTACTGTTTAGTAATTTCTATGCACTGTAAAATTATTTTTGTTTATTTCGTCAGTGTATTTGATAGTTTTGAGTGATTTACTCCGTGTCAAGAAAATAAAAATTTTCGGGCTGGGGAAAACTTCACGTAATTTAATTTTTGCCGTTAGGTAATTATTTTACGTAATCTAATTTGATATTTGTGTGTTTTCTAATATTTATGATTTTTGTGAATGATTATGAATTTTTTGACTATATGTGGGCCCAGGTGATCCTATGTGGGCGCAGGTGATCTTACGTGGGCCCAGGTGGGTCCCGCAAAGCAAAAATTTTTCTACGCATAGAAAAATTTGTACTGTTTAGACGGAGACAGGGGATCTTACTAAACCTGAATCCGGAGACAGTTTTAGAAAATTTCTTGTACTGTGTTTTGTACTGTATTTATTTATCGGATGATAAAAATACAGTAAATATATTCTTTCGTGGGGTTTTAGCAGATAAAAATAAATATTATATTACTTAAGTCAACATTGGTGGTTTGGATATCCACCATTAATTAATTCAATGGTGGAGATTTAATCTAAACAAGCTTAATATTGAAGACTTTGATATTAACCGTTGATTTAATCAACGGTAAAGACTTGATCTTGATTTAATCAATGGTGTAGGATAAGTTTAATAAAATGGCTATGACCATTTATAACCATTGGATTTAGAAGTGATCAAGGGTGGAGAATTGGTCTTGTAAAGTAACAAGGACCATTTATGACCTTTGGATGAAGATTTAATTAATGGTGAAGATTTAGTCTTAAAAAGTAGCAAAGACTAATTATGACCCTTGGATTAAAAGTAAGAAGGAGTAATCTTAACCCTTAATTTTGGAGACACATCTAATGGCTAGAATTTAAAGGAGAAAGATCCAATGGCCTAGATTAAGTCTTCTAAAATCAAAAGTCTACCTAAAATCCTAACCATTGAATTAATCAATGGCTAGAATGCTTAAGATGGTGACTTGTGAAATTAGTCACATTTTGAAGAAGCATGGAGGGGGGGGGACGGTTTTGGAGAATGCATAGGAAGGAGGAGACAATTTTGAGTAGCCTTTTTAGGCCAAAAAAAAAAGTTTGAAGACCATTAATTACGTATCTTGATCAATCTTCATCATTCATTGATTTTCCAAAAGCAAGACTTATCAAAATATATTCTCTTCTTTCTCTCCATATGAGCTACGGCCATGCACTCCAAAGAAGACCAAAAATTTTTGGTTTCTATCATTTGTATCATAATTGCTTTCTATTCATCATTTTCTCCAAAGCAAAATACAAAAACTCTATTTTCTTCTCCAAGAAACACCATTCGGTCAACACCTAGAAACCATGTCTCCAAGCTTCCAAAAATTTCATCTAAACACATTTCCTAAACCTAAACACCATTCTAAGAACATCTCTAGTTATGAGTTTTTCCAAAATCATTCATCTTGGACTTCAAATCCAAGCTTCAAGTTTCTATCAAAAATGAAAAATTCCATCTTTGTGCTTCAAGAGAAACCATTCGGTCAAGACACTCAAAACCACCATCTAATCTCTTTTAATTTCATTTAACCATAGATCTTGAATCTACATTATATTCTAAGCAACTTTCATGTAGGAGATTTTCTCTAAATCATTCATCTTCAAGGAGTTTCTTCAAGATCCATGTTATTGGGTTTTTGAGGTGAAGTATAAGGAAACTTCATTTCTTCTCTTCTTTTTCATGATCTAAACCATGTTTGATCCATGGTCCCTCTTAATCAAGCTTAGTATACTAATTTTTATGTATTTTGTTTTGTATTTGAGAAGCCCTTGGTGGTGAAGGACTTGGAAAAAGAAGTAAAACAAAGAGTTTTTGAGGATCTTCAAGAGGTAAGAGGGAGATCCATCTCACCAACCAAGCATGGTGGTGAGAGATGGTCTTATATTTGATGGATGTTGAATCCATGTGAGGATTCATATCCATGGTCATGTAATAATTTATATGTGTTTATGAGCTTTGATTAATTGCCTATGCTCAATATGCTTTGCATGAGTTTATGATTTTGATGGTATGCTTATACTATGCATGATGATAATATGGCATGCTTTTGATATATATATATATATATATATATATATATATATATATATATATATTTTTGTGTGTGTGTGTGTGTGTGTGTGTGTGTGTATGTGTATGCCATGATTTGACAATGGAAAGAAAATTAATTTTGGTCCCAATGACCAAGGAAGAGCTACGGTTTTGATGCCCTTGATTAGGGTTCATGTTGAAATTTTTCAAAAACAAAGGAATTAATTTTTGATCTCTAGAACATGGTGAATTTCGGTTAAGACACCTCAAGATAGGTGTTCATAAATGAATATTTTCATGAATAATGAAAATGGATGTTTAGAAAAACAAGGAAAATAAACAAAGAGTTTATTTTTCAAAGAGTACAAGAACATGGTTTTTGAGAAATTTTTATTGATTTATTTTGTGTAAAAAGTTTCTAAGTGTTTTACAAAACATGAGATTTAAATGAAAATAGCAATGATGATTTTAATGGATTTGCAAAGAAAGTGAAAAATGGAAATGAACAAATGATTTGATTTTCAAAGACTATGAGTCTTACGTTTTTGTAAAGGATTTTTAATGGTTTTGTTTGTGTAAAACCATATCAATTTAAAAGGAAAAATATTTGATGGTTTCAATAGTCATGTCCACGTTTTTTTTAAAGGCTTGTAATGTCTTGATTTTTATGAACAAAATGATTTTCAAAGTGGAAACGTAATTTGATTTAATACAAGGAATTCGGAAAGGGAATCAGAGTGTTTTATCACTTGAGAAAATTTTGTAAACGAAAGATAAAGAGAGGTTGAAAATGTTTTAACTTCAATTTATTTTGAAGAGAATTGATTTTAAAATTAATTTGAGAAAAATGGAGAATATAATGGTGATTTGAGAATTTACTAACGTATAACTTAATTTCAAGTTTTGGAGTACGTTAGGAAAATTTAAGATTTTGAAACATTGATTTACATCAATGGAAAAGTGATTTTGTGGATTATATTTTGGAAAAGGATTTCTTGAGTAAAGAAATGTGGAAAAAGATTTTCTTGAGTAAGAAAATGTGTTAAATGAAGTATAAAGTCATATTATTTTGAGAAAGGTTGAAAAGGAATTTTTAAAGGTCAAGAAATATTTTCTGTAATGAAATTGTGGTGAAAAATTATTTACGTATCTTAAAAACGTGATTTTTAAGTTACGTGATATGGAAAAATATTTCTATGTGATTTTAAATATGTTGAAATATTTATATGCGATTTGAATTACGTTTAAATATTTTACGTGATTTGAACTACTGTTGATAAATCACTACGTGATTGAATAGTGATAGAATATTTTTATGCGATTGTGAAAATGGGGGAAAATTGTTATGAGATTTGGAAAGTGTTTTAAATATTTTGAGAATGATAAAAAATGATTTACGTGACGTAAAAGAATGATTTTTAAGTTACGCAATTTTGAAATAGTGAAAAAATACAATGCGATTTGAGAAACGTATATTTTTACGCGATTGAGAAAAACGTTAAAAAATTTGTACGTGATTTAAAAGTGCAACAGAAGAGTTGCGGTATTTTGAAAACGTAACAGAAATGTTACGAAATTTTGTAAACGTAACAGTAATGTTACGGTATTGTGAAAACGTAATAAAAATGTTTTGGAATTTTAAAAACGTAACAAAAGTGTTACGATATTTTGAAAATGCAACAGAAGTGTTGTGGAATTGTGAAAACGTAACGGGAATGTTGCGCAATTTTGTGAAAATACGACAACAATATTTTATAACTATGAAAACATGATAAGATGATTTTGTTATTGAAAAATACAGTATGATTACTGTTGAACCAGTGTCCATACACTGTTTGTGAAAACAACGAGTTTTGCCTGTTATTGGCATGTGGTGCATTTTAGATGCATTGGAAATATATATATATATATATATATCGTTGAGGTATATGATTTAATTGAACAAACGAATTTGAAAAGAATGGCACTTGTGGTTGGACTTGCACTGATATATTCGTGCATTGTATAAACTATATCTAAGAAATTACGAAATATACCTGTGATTGGTATTTGGTGCATTATACATGCATTGGAATGGTCCGATGAGGACTGGATATGGCTGATTGCCTAGGAGAAACACACCTCTTGAGTGGGTGCGATATGCGTAGTGTAAGTCACTTGTTGACCTTGGGGGCATCGGGGTGCGGGTTGCTTACACGGGTGGTTGGTCGCGCTTCTTCCCGTAGGTTAGACCGATGCAACACACCGATGATCCTGACCGAGACACTATTCTTAATCAAGATCTGATAAAGACTGTCGTGTATGTGCTAGATGTGCAAAAATTGAAATGAGAATTAAAGCACGTGGTCTGAGGCACGTGGTACCGGCAGGTCTTTTTGATCATTTTTCCGACTTGAATTTTAGCTCCATGGAGTAGGAAATCGAGTCTTGTGTACAAGCATAATTTAAACATTTATATCTGTGTGGTATATTAATTGAGGAATATTGGCTATGACAATTGTTTTGAATACTTGGATGATGATGATGATAATCATGTTGATGACATTATTGTGATTATTGTGTGATGATAATAATGTTAATAGTATGATGATGATAATTGATTAATGTTGAGTGCATTATTGGAATTCTGGTATGATATATCTATATGATATGTTGTTTGCATTATCTCTGTGCTTCCATGTTGGTACTGGTGTAGGTGATCTCACCTCTTTGTTATCTTGTTTTACTGTGTCTGTACTGTTAAAATCAAATAATAGAAGGATCGAGTTGTCTTAGACATAACGGGCGATGGATACTCTGAGGTTGGTGACAACAATAAGGAGTGGACATTCAGAACTCGAAGGTGTGCAGTGTTGACATAGAACAGATGTCTGATGCATCCAAATGGATACAAGAAGGAATAAGTATGTTAAGTTTTAACGTTAGTGTTATACCGTGCTATTAAGTAGAACCTGTCATAGGGTTACTACTGTTAAAAAAAAAAGAGTCTGTAAGTTTTATATTTCTCTTTAAGTTATTAAATATTAATTGGTGTCAGTATTGTATATGAGTCTGTTTCAATATGTTTTTCCGTATTACTTATGAATTTCAGAAAGTTTATGTTTCAGCAAGAAAGAAATTTTAAAACCCATATTTTATAACTCAAACTTTGTGCGAACTTCTTTTCAGATTATGAGTCGGGAGTCGAAAATGTGATACCCTAGGGAGGGTGTTACATGTTAGCCTATGGCATTCCCCAAACCATTGGTTACCTAAGGTTTCACAAAAACTCACATATGCTAAGTGGTTATTCTCCCCAAGAAATACCTCCATTAGTGCCTCAACATGGTTAGGAAAGCATATATGAATGATCCCAACACTTCGGAACTTCCAGATATATCAAAACACATTTTTGAAGATCCTAGAGCTCACGCCGCAGTGCCCTGCTCTCAGGTTTTAGTACCAGGCACATATTGAGACTCACGTCGCAACATGGCCTCACTCATGGCGCGGCATGCATTTTTGCAGAATTCTGCGTAAAACATAGGGCCAGGTACTATTCAACTGGAACAAATTTAGTATTTTTGCCACTCCAATCTAGTTTCTAGGTGATTTAAGGTCCCTAACAAGTTCACTAAAATATAAGACACATTAATCACTAACAAAAACCTCCAATTTGGATCCAAAGACCAAATCTCTCATCCATGACCTAACTTTATCACTTTTAAGATTCAAGGTCCAAATGACAAGTTATAAGTTTCTAACTCAAACTCAATCCATGAGCAAGTCATAAGCAACCAAGGAGACTCATTCAAGCAAGAAAAACACTTTAAACACCTCTGGAAACCAATTCAACCTATTATGCACCACATGTGCAACAATGGTGAAAATGGAAGAAAATGAGTTAAAGAATACAAAAACCCCTACCTCAAGGTCTTGAAGATGAAGATGAAGCCAAGGATGTACCATGGAAGATCCAAGCTCTCCCTTCCTCTTTCCCTTTCTTCCTCTTTCTCCTTCTTCTTTCCCCTTCATGGTTTCCCTTCTCTTTTTCTCTTTTCTTTCTTTTGTTTTTGGTTTCAGCCGTGTAGCAAAGTGAGACTTTGCTACTTAAAGGAACTTTACTAAAATTCCCGATATGCTAAGAACACTCAGATTTTACTAAATCCAGTTCTCTAACTTCTAACAGACTTAAAATAAATCCTATGATTCATCAAAAATATGATTTCACCATTTTCACATATTTCCATATCTCCTGATAGTCAATCCAACATTAAAACACATAACTTGTATGCTTAAAAATACCAAACTAACTTCGATTAACCTCAAATTTTAATTGTAGCACAGTTCACACATTTGTGACCTAGAAATAAACTCTCCACATTTATTTCCACTAACTAAGCAGTTTAAGCCATTTTCGGAGCTAATAACAACTATTTTCCACACATAGTATTGCAGCAAAGTGCCTAAACGTACTCAGACAGTCATAAAACTTAATAGACATGATAAACATGTATTAGGCTACCTCTGTAACCATATACAAGTCTATTAAGTTTTCACGATTGTTACATTTCTGCCTATTTAACATCTTCTTTCACTCATGTTAGGCTTGTATAAGGTTACAGAGATAGCTTAATACTTGTTTAACATGTTTGCCAAATTTTGTGATGTTTTGAGATAATTTCGACACTTTGCCACATCACAAAACGTGCAAAATAACTATTTTAACTTAGAAAATAGCATAAATATGTAATTCAAGGAAATAAATATGGAAAGTTCATTTATAGGTCACAAATGTGTGGAAGAGGATGTAGTTAAATTTTGAGGGCAAACAAAGTTAGTTTAGTATTTTTAAGGATACTGAGTGACCAACTACGTACCGGATTGAAGCACAATAGATATGAAAAATTATGGAAATGATGAAACAAGAATTTTGATGGATCTTATAAATTATTCTAAAGTTGTGGGAAGTTAGAAAACCTGATTTAGTAAAATCAAAGTATTTTTAACAGATACAAAATTTTGGTAAAAAACTAAAGTGTGCCTAAGTTATGTATTGAAAGTGAGTTTCACTCACTTTTTCTCTTTAATTCTCGGCTGATAGCAAAATAGAGAAACAAACGAAGAGAAAGAGGAAGAAAGGGAAATAGGGAATAGAAGAAAGAAGAGAAAGAGGATGAACCAAGACAAGAATGGAATATTATCTTCAAGGTTGAGGTAGGGGTGTTTATTTAATCATCTTCATCTCTTTTCTTTCCTTCTTCTAGCACATAGGTTTCCATGGGTTGTTCAAAATGGATTTTTGAGAGAGAGTTTCTAAATGGTTGGAATTGGATGAGCATAACCCAATGGTTGTTGACCCTTTTAACTATGTTTTGAAATCACTTTGGTGGAGGATTTTTGTTCTTGAGTTGAAAGGTGTTATGGGATGGAGTTTCACGTGTGAATTCCATGTTTTTCTGCTGAAAATGCGGTAGATAACTAGTTAGGGAAACTTGCTAACTGATTATCTAGGCTATGTCAGGTGTTGTCATGAAGCCATAACTAGTTATGGGAATTGCCATAACCGGTTATCCATTAAATGAGAGGCTCACATTGGAGCCATAATCGGTTTGGCATCATGGCATAACAGGTTATTTTTGCATGTAAGAGAGGTTGGGGAAGGAGATAAGTGGTTAGCCTAATATGTAAACCAATTATTGGGGACTTCTAATCAGTTCTGAGTATATGGAAAACATAATTGTAAGGTTCTTGAGCATGATTTGAGATTTGTTTAAGCTTGTTAATCAATGCCCATGGAACAATGAGAGCATTTTCGAAGACATAAAACCCTAGTTCTTCCTTAAACGGTGAGATTGAGTGTTGAAATAGAACAAATACATGATAGTTGATGTAAGAATGAATTATGAAGTAGATTATGATATATATTTGGTACGTAAAGAATGATAAAAATGAGGCATTGAGCCATGATATAGTGTAATGTAACGAAGCATATTGATTTATACATGTTATCAAATAATGTTGATGATCATGATATTGGGAAGCAATATAAAAGGATGGTAAAGGTAGATAAGGTTGAGTGAGTCCCTCTCTACAAGCATGCATGATAATGTAAAAGAGAAAGTTTAATGGTTATGGTATTGCTTCCCTATTATGTAATGGAAGATATGATTAAGTAAAAGTTAAAGAAAGAAAGGTTTTAATATTATGCATGTTTTATTTTCAAACTTGTTATTTGATGTTTTCATGTATTGTAAATCTATTGCTTGGACAAAAAGGCGTCAAGCGACTTGGACAAAAGGGCTCCAAGTGTCATGTTTGGTAGTGCAAGGAACAAAACGACATCCTTCCTACCCAGAAAACAATACAAGGAACAAAAGGGCTTCTTGGAACAAAAGGACTTCATAGAAATATTCAAATAACATGAGTTTTTCTAAAACAAAATCTTTTAAAAATCATTGTATGAGCATACTTTAGGGTTTCATTAGGCATAATCATACATCAACATGCATTGCATAAAATTGGCAATTGTATGAGCAATTGTATTGTTTTTATTAAATGTGAAATTTGAGGATAAAAGTTGGTTATAAAAGGTTAAAGATTAAAGTGTAGCTTAAAGGTGTGTGATGGAGGGAATAAGTGTGTTTGCTAGCCTCTACAACTGTTATAGTAAATATATGTTGACTCATGTTGAGTCTCTATATAATGTTTGATCTATTTTCTTTATTAAATGAATTGTCTGCTTTAGAAATGTGAAGGAATGAGTTTTTGGCTTATGCCACCTTTCCAAATGATTAAGTACAATTTTTGTTTTATTCAAAGCAGATGAATTTACCATGATGTCACGATTCATATTTTACAATTGAGAATTATTAATTTTCACCCCAAGTCTTTTTTATGTTTTCCATGATAAATCTAAAGGAGGATCCAAGAAAGCACAAGGCAAGGCGATGAAGACTTAGTTAGCCTATTAATGTAATTATTTTGGTTCGGTAATCATATTAATAGTTCTGTAATTAAGTTTATATATGCAATTTGTATAAGTTGTAATCTCAGACATATCAGATTGATTGTTAGTAAAGAGCAAGTTTTCTTGAGGTGTAAAATGTCTTGCTCTCTTACTTCTTTAAAGGCTCTATATATTTATTCGTTAAATAGATATTGAACAGGTTGTAATTATGGTAAAGTAAGAAAATGACATACTAATTCTATTTACCTAGTATACGTAGGGTATACTACAGTGAAAGGGATTAAGGTGTTTCATTTTGGTATCAGAGCAGTTCTTCCTGTCTAGTCGGGAATGGACTAACTATGCTTTTGAGCATGTTTAGATGTTTTTTATTGTGTTGTGCATTCTTTTATCTCAATATGAGATATGTGAATAGAATTGTATGACAACCTTAAGATAGGATGTTAATAATTACTGGCACACTATTGCATGATATCGAGTCTGGCTAACTCAATATGTAATGTTTTGTGTGAACGAGATATTATAACACCTCCTAGGCGAATATGGGAGAATATGAAAGCTTTCTGAAAGGGCAATTGTGATATGTCTGAGATAGTTAGGCCGTTGATGAAAGCGATAAGAGAACAGAGTGTCGCCACCATAGAACAGACATAAGTTATTAATAGAATGATGTGGGAGCAAATTGTGGCTATTAGTTAAGAATGACCAGGTTGATTTTGAGGGAAGGTACAAAATAGAGTTAGTAGATATTTGATGTTGCTTACTCAATGGTGTGATAAGAACAAAAGAGCTCAAGGTTTGAATAATGAATATGATAAAAGAACCAAATAAGTGAAATATCAGCAAGAAACATGTCTCAAGGATTTTAAGGACACACAATTAGCTAAAATGCTGAAGTTTTAAAATAGAGATGGCTAAGTACAAGTAAGAAGATATTTGAAGTAATAAGTTGTTTAGGTGAACAAAAGGTGTTGTTCGTTTCTTTAGTGTTGAAAATAGAAGTAAAGCATTAGTGAATGAGTTTGAGATGATTAATGGAAGTTGTTGGTATATAGATGAAATGGAAGGTATCTAGAGTAATCTCTTTGGATATATATTTCCTAGAGAATGAGCGAGAAGATAAGAAAGTGGAATTCTTGAATTAAAGTAAAGTAGTATGTCTATAAGGCAATATGAAGCATAAGTTTGGTGAATAATGATGAGTTTATTTTGATGCTTGAAGTAAAATCATGATTTAGTAAAGTTGAGTAGTAGGTTATGGAATTCAATAAAGATGGTGCCTATAATGTGTTGAGAGAATTGAAATGGTGGCAATTGCTGTGAGGGAATGGATTGTTAGTGTTAACAAGATTTTTGTTAGGATAGAAGCCAACACACCTCCACAAATAGGATTAGGATTCCCATGATTGTCCAAAGCTTAGAAAGGAAAAATTATCAATCAGAAAGGGATGTAATATAGTGAATTACTAAAGTCTCTAAGAGAGTAAAAAGTTAAATATTGAAGATAGATCACCATTTCTACAATACATAAGAAAGCAAATTCAAGTTGGAATATGGGGCCAGAAGTGAGACAAATGTAGGGAGTAATATGGAAGTAAGCCAAGTTTGATAGACCAATTAGTATGTTATACATGCAATAAAAACATGATAATATATGAAGAATTGTCCATGGAGTTATGTTTTCTAATTATATAAATAAAAAAGGTATGTTTATAATTATGGAAACATTCCTTAAAGCTGTTATTCAGTTTCCACTCCTTTTCGGCATGAGATATAAGGTTGTTAGATACTTGTAGAGAGTTAACAAATTAGTGTAGAATTGAAAGAGCAGGAAAGTTATAGGTTTGAGATTAATTGGTTGAATTCGTAAGTTTTCAAAGATACATCAACTGTGAAAGGGAACAACAATTATATTTTGAATGAGATTCTCATAAGCTATATGTATATTATTGCTAAGTTTCTTCAAATGGAAGGTTGAGGCTCAAGGACCCTATTTTACATAATACATAGACACACCTGCATTAATCTCTTGGTGATGATAATGTTTTGATTGTTAAAGTTGTTGGATAGAGGAATATAAGGAATTTTAATACTAGTGTTTAAGAAGTTGATACTCTCTATAGGAAATTTGAAAAAGGAAGTAGGGCTCAATAACCTTCTTTGTGAAATGTATTTTGTTAGAATGAAATCCTATTCTTTTGAAGATGAGATGGCATCTTGCATTTTGTCAAATAAGATAATGTTTGAAGCTAGATATTTATTCATGCATGCTTACATGTTAGTTACTATAGACGAGTATACAGTTAGGATTTTCCCATTTTGTCAAGACCCTAACATTTATAATTGACTTGGTAGTTATAAAGGTTTAAACTATTGAAGATGTACACCGCCAGGATGAAAATTGCAACAATATACATAATAAGGAGAAACCATGTATTCATATGGATGGAATAGGGTTTGCTTGGAAAGACTTGGCAAGGTTTTCTTGCAATATAAGGGAAAGAAGGGACTCAAAGAACAAATAAAGTAAGGGAATTCCTAATATGGTTGAACTTTTAAGACAACGTGCACAGCCGAGTACTGGTGGGAGAGTTAAATAAGATTATTAGAAGTTGTATGTACTTATGTAATGTAGAAAGCATTTAGGGAGATTTTTTTTGAGCAAGTGTTTGCTAAGAAATATATCTGATGATAAAGGAGTTGAATATTTTTGGAACAAAAACAAGAAGCCATGTCCATTGTATAATATGAAGTGAAGTGAAGTTTAGAGAACTTTTCAAGTTTACTTCATATGAAGACTCAGCCTAAATGAAAACCAAAAGTATGTTGAGTTTAAATTTGGATTGAAGAGATAGACAACAAAAGATTTGCCAAGCCTATGAAGATTAGGGATTTTTCCCACTTTAGTTAAGAAGTATAAAATTGTGGAGACCACTGAATCCAAGTTTCACATGGAGCAGAACATCACGAATCTTCAAATGAGGAAAAAGGATGGGAAAGAAGAAAAAGAATGCGATTATACATCTAGTAAATCACAAAACAGAAATGAACTAAATCACATTGAAATTATGAAATCTAAATGTTATAAGTGTGGAAGAAGATAACATGGTGACTATAACGCCTCTTTTTGGGAAGGAACGTCACATTGTCAAATAGAAATGTGAAAAATAAAATTTTTGAAATTAAGGCCCAGTTCATTTCAGTTAAGGTTAATTTGTTCGATTTGTTATTACATAAGTAAAATGGCGATATATATATTTATGTATATTTTTTTTGAATTATTATTTGTATTATTATTATTTTTCTCTTCAATTAATAAAACGTAGTGATGAAAAGTAAATAAGGAGTAAGACAGAAATAAGGAGTAAGATATATATATATATATATAAAACTTATATCCGAATAATATATATATATATATATATATATATATATATATATCAAATATGTTCTAGATACAAGACTGGAATTCCCAAAAAGTACAACTATACCTGCCCAAAGGATCATACATATACATCCTTAAGATATCAGAATATACAGCCCGTCAAAATAAAACATCAGGCCCCCAAAATAAAACACTGGCAGCCATCAGCAGCTACCAATAATATCAGTCCCTCAGATGAGAAGGAATCGTGTTAGGATCCTCCGCAGGGTCCTCCTCATCTGAGGAAACCTCCATAGGAACCACAGAGCCACGGGTAGAAGCCCGAGTAGTGGAATCAAAAGAGTCCTCCTGCGGGGTGTAGTAGTGGTCACCCCACATCTCTCGGATGGGCAGATAAAACTCCAAATGCAGGCTAATGCCGCAGGTAAGGATCGGCGATTCATGATGTCTCTAGGGCAAAGAGATCAATACGTCTCCAAGGTAGACACAGCGGTCGGAACTCAGGTTAATATGCCAGCATTCTGGCCCCCTAAGGAAGGTTAGACGCACATCAACCAGAAATCCACACTTGCGTGCCTCCATGCTCCACAGTAGATGCTAATCGTGATCAGGCCAGAAGCCGGGGAAATCGGGAGCTCCAACCTCCTTGCCATCGTCTTCGATGGGACACAGCATATAGGTAGAAAATAACAGAAATGCAGGCAAGAGGTAAGACATCCTACCATCATTACCAATTATAGCAGCAAGAAACAAAACGTCACGACGTGCCCAAATAGCATTTCAAGAACAATAGTAATAATGATAGACAGTAAATACAACAGTAAGCAAGTATACAGTTCCAGGCAGTCATTCATCAAAATAATAATAAATAGTTCAAATCCACATAAAGCAGTAATTATCAGATGGTATGACATCTCATGATGCATATGCACACAGTACCCAAATTCCTACTCCATGGAGCTAGACACAAACAGTCAAAGAGAAAGATCAAGAGACACGTCTGCAACTCGGCTGCCGAGGCCAAAGTACTATAACTCAACAGTTTTCCACATGCACATCCAAGCATTGTATAGACAGTCTATACTAGATCACGATATAGGACAGTGTCTCGGTCCGGATCTTCGGTGCGTTTGCATCGGTCTGCCCCACAGGCAGGAGAGCTACCAACTACCCATTGCGAGGAACCCGCACCCAATGTCCCCAAGGTCTACAACGAGCTACACTAGTCTACTCGCACCCGCACTAAGGTGTGTTCAATCTCTTAGGCAACTTGGCCTTAACAACAGTCCAAAGGACATTTCACAATGCATAAAGACTCTATGCATAAACATGTATCATCATTATTACATACAATTCCACAATGTGCCACAATTGGCCAAGAGAGTATCAACACATCATTGGTCACTCACATAGACCCACAATTTCATAATATTGAAATTAAATAGAGGAATACATTTTTTTAAGGTCTATTATGAATCCTTACTTAAAATTAGTCTTTCTTACAAAGTTTGTCTCTGATTCAATTCTCATAATTAGTTAAATTTTCCTAATGTAATTTATTCTCCTACACTTAGAAGGTTATTCTAAGATCTCAAAGTCTCACACTCTCTTGTTCTTGCCCTAGTAAAATTACCTCAAAGTTTTATGACAAATTTCATTCTTGGTTCTTTAAAATTTATGAATCTCAAGTTATATCCAATTGTTTCCAATTTGCTAATTTTCTATCCTATTACCTATGATTTAAATCATTTGATTATCTTAGTTCCAAGGTTACCAAAATTGCATAATTAAGTCCCAAAAAGGCCCTAGAGGCCGTGGCCTCCCTAGGGGATTTAGTTCCCAATTCTTCCATTCCATTAATTTTATATTACACACTTGATTAATTTACGTATTTCACTTGTTACAATTGTTCACAAAGAACCCAAAATTTTGTGCCCCAAAACCGTGGCCTTCCAAGAGAGAATCTCAAATCATTTTCTTTCATTTCATGTCTTCCAATCCATTCCAATATATGAATATACCCAAACAATTAATCCAATAGCATAAACATTGTATAAACAACATGTAAACACACAAATCATGCAACCAAAGAATAACCCTCATTAGGGTTTTCTCACAATCAACCACAACCAAGGTCTCTAAATGCTATTAGAGGCTAAGGAGGAGAGTCTTCCTCTTACCAAAGTGAAGAAAACAAGAGAAGCCTCCAAGAAACTTCTTGCAATTTTCGGATTGGACACCACCAAGAACCCTAAAATTTCAACTTCATCAAAATAGCACCAATGCTTGAAAAATAAAGCATGGATGGTCACCAAGAAGATCATAAAAATGAAAATGAGAAAGGAAAGTGAAGAATCAAGAAGCTTACCTAAAAACCCTAAGCTTGAGGCTTGAAGAAAATGGTGAAAATGGTGGATTTTCAAAGAGCCACAAGCAAGAGAAGTGTTTAGGAGGTGGAGAAGATTAAGAAAATGGGGTTGGATGGAATTTTTGTGATAGATGAGGGGCTAGGCTGCTGCTGGCTGTGAGCTTCTAGAGAGAAGGAGGAGAAAATTTCAAAAGGAAGAAGAAGAGTGAAGGTAGAGAGAGAAGGTGCATTAGGTGTAATTTTGAAATAATGTGATATGATTAATTAAGTGAAGCAAAATTATCCCCCCCCCCCAAATTGTTGCTCCAGCCATGAGTGAGGAGAGAGAAGGGAGAGGTGATCATTTGCATGGGGAAAGAGGGAAAGAAATTTCCTAGAAGCTTCCTCCAAGCTTGTATGGGAAGTTTCGCAAGTTTCACGATAAAGTGAAAGTAAGGTTATCTCCTAATTGGGCACACTAACACAGATGAATATTTACACTATCAGTATCATTTTTCCCCAAGTGTAGAAGAGTTACAGATGATGAAAAATAATATTTTATTGTTCGTCAGATAATTTTACGGTATCGCGACTTCATTTATCAGGTAAAATCTTGAAAAATGTAAACCTCGTAAATTGTGCCCGACCTCGGGTTTAGTAAGATCCCCCGTCGACATGTCCATAATTTAGAGTTTACCAGCTACAGGGAAAATGTTGCATCTTCCCAGCTCCGCTTAGTGCGCACGTAAAATGAGGAATATATTAAAATATTCGTCATTTCTAAAAATTTTTGAAAGAATTCACATAAATCACAAATATTGGAAAATGACTATTTATGATAAAATAAATGATTTTCGGAGCGTTATACTGACATCTGCAGATCTCTGCTCAGTGTGTACGCAAAATGAGGAATATATTAAAATATTCAACGTATCCGAAAAATTCTAGAAAAATTCCTAAAAATCAAGAATATTATAAAATGATCATTTATAATTAAACAAACACTTTTTGGGGTGTTACAACACTCCCCCACTAAAAAGGAATTTCGTCCTTGAAATTTACGTACCTTAGAATAGTTGTGGGTGTTGCTCTTTCATCTTGTCTTCTAGTTCCCAAGTTGCATCACCAGTCGTTTCATTCCAGATCACCTTCACTAATGGAATTTCCTTGCCTCTAAGTTGCTTTATCCGTTGATCCTCAATTCTCACAGGAGGTGTCTTATAGGTCAAGTTCTCTTTTAATTGTACTGTGTCCAGTGCTATGACATGACTCGGGTCAGGTAAATATTTACGCAGTTGCGACACATGGAAGACATTGTGTATGTTGGAGAGGAAAGGGGGTAAAGCTATCTGGTAAGCTACTGGACCTATCCGGCGAAGAATTTGGTAAGGTCCAAGAAATTTTAGGGTGAGTTTTCTAGATTTCAAAGCCCGGCCAACCACAGTCGTAGGTGTGACTTTTAAGAATACATGCTCACCTTCCTCAAACTCAAGAGGCTTCCTCCTCTTATCCGCATAACTCTTTTGCCAGCTCTGAGCAGTCCTCATCTTCTCTTGAATCATTTTGACCTTCTCAGTTGTCTGTTGAATGATATCTGGTCCAATCGTGAGATGCTCGTCGTCTTGGTACCAACATAATGGTGTTTGACACTGTCACCCATATAGAGCTTCATAGGGCGCCATCCCTATACTTGAATGGTAACTATTATTGTAGGAGAATTCTATCAATGGTAAGACTTCATCCCAACTTCCAGTATGTTCTATAGTACAAGCTCTAAGCAAATCCTCTAAAGATTGGATCGTCCTTTCTGATTGACCATCAGTTTGTGGGTGATACACTAAACTTAGACGTAATTTTGTCCCCAACGATGCCTGTAGACTCTGCCAGAATTTCAAAGTAAATCTCGGATCCCTATCCGAAACAATGCTCGTAGGCACTCCATGTAGTCTAACGATCTCTCCAACATACAGTTGGGTCAGCTTCTCCAGACTGTACCTTATATTGATCGGGAGGAAATGAGCTGACTTTATGAGTTGATCTACTATTACCCAAATCGAGTCATGTCCTCTTTTTGTTCTTGGCAAACCCACAACAAAATCCATCGCAATGCTGTCCCATTTCCATTCAGGAATAGACAATGGTTGCAGCAATCCTGCAAGTCTTTGATGTTCCACTTTAGCTTTCTGACAGACTAGACAAGTCGATACGCATCTAGTGATGTCACTTTTCATTCCGTGCCACCAGAATAACTTCTTCAAGTCTTGGTACATCTTCGTTATGCCCGGGTGCATATTCAGCTTGCTTGCGTGAGCATGATCCACAATATACTTTTTAAGCTCTTGGTCACGGGGAATACAGACTCTACCTCACAATCTCAGAATTCTGTTCGTTCCTTCCTCAAATTCCGTTTCTTTGCCTTGCCTCATCAGCTCTCTCACTTCTTGCAAGAATTCATCAACCTTCTGCTTTTCCCGTATGTTTTCCATTAGCTCACTTGAGATGGTGACCATATTCATATAGATCTTTCCTGGTTTCAACTCTACAAATGACCAAACATCTCTGAACTGTTCTATGAGATCTTTTTCCTTGATCATTAGGGCAAAAACATTGATAGTCTTTCTACTCAAGGCGTCTGCCACGACATTTGCTTTGCTAGGGTGATACAACAGCTGAAAATCATAGTCTTTCAGGAATTCTAACCATCTCCGCTGCCTCATGTTCAGCTCCTTCTGATCATACAAATACTTCAAACTTTTATGATCACTGAAGATGTTGAATGTCGCTCTGTAGAGGAAATGCCTCCATATCTTCAGAGCAAAAACCACAGTTGCTAGTTCCAAATCATGCATCGGGTAGTTCTTTTCATGCACTCGCAGCTGTCGTGAAGCATAAGCTACCACTCGTCCGCGTTGCACAAGAACAGATCCCAATCCTTGGCATGAAGCGTCAAGTACACCTTGAATGGCTCGTTCGGATCAGGTAGCACTAATACCAGTGAGGCGGTTAGTCGGTTCTTCAACTCTTGGAAACTTTACTCGCAGCTATCAGTCCACTCAAAAGCCTGGTTCTTCTTTGTCAGTTGAGTGAGCGGTCCAACAATTTTGGAAAACCCTTCTATGAACCTTCTGTAATATCCAGCCAAACCCACGAAGCTACGAATCTCCGTTATTGACTTCGGCCTTTCCCATTGCAACACTGCCTCCACTTTTGATGGATCCACTGCAATCCTTTCCTTCGAGATCACATGGCCTAAAAACTTAACCTCATCTAGCCAAAATTTACACTTCGATAGCTTGGCATATAGTTCCTTCTCCTTCAAAATAGGTGAGGTGTTATGATCCTCGATTCAGGGAATATATCTCCTTCAAAATAAGGACGAAAGAGAACTGCATTCGTCACACCAAATGGCATCGAGGTGTTCTTGGGTACATCCTCCGTTTTCACTCTTAAGATGATCCTCCCGATTGTGGTTCGAGGGAATATATCAAGATATTGTAGATGAAGACGACAACAAACTTGTCCAAATAAGGATGAAAGATCCTATTCATGTAATCCATAAAGATAGCAGGTGCATTCGTCACACCAAACGGCATCACAAGGTATTCGTGAATGGCTTAAAGGAATTGATTAGGCGTAGCCATATCAACAAGTTATAACTTCTTTTGGGTACATCCTCCATTTTCACTCCGAAGCGATGGTATGGGTGATCTCTTGGGAAGATCGATCTTGAGGACAAAACACCGCCGAAAAGCTCCCTTTAGTTTTGATCCATTAAGTCGTCGAATCTTGGGAGTGGAAATTTGTTCTTGATCGTCATGGCTTGTTTAGTGCATTCGTCACACGCGGCATCATAGTCCACACACAATCTCTTGAGGTACATCCGTCTTTCTTCCGAACCAACAACACCTTGGTGCTCCCTTGGGAGTGGAAATTTGTTCTTGGGTGATCCACACACTCTTGAGGTACCGACGAACCAACAACACCGGTGCTTTCTCCAAAAGCTCTTCTAGTTGTTTCTTAAGTTCCGCCAATTCCATTGGCGACATTCGATAAGGTGCCATAGACATGGGACCAGCTCCCGGTACAAGGTCAATAGCAAACTCTATCTCACGCGTCGGTGGTAAACCAGGTACATCCTCGGGAAAGACTTTAGAAAACTCCCTCACTACTGGAATAGTACTCAGATCAGCCTTGCTCTCGATTTTCAAAGAAGACAGTAGCATGTATCCTTGAGCTCCTTCTTTCAAGAAAGCTCGCACTTGGTTGGCCGTCAAGTATCTAGAATTTTCATCCACCGGGAAAGCTATGGTCTTTCTAGAGCAATCTAATAGAACATGATTGGAAGACAACCAGTCCATCCCCAAGATTATATCTAGTTGTGAAAGAGGTAAACAGATCAAATCGACGGAAAAGACTCGGCCTTCAACAATTAGAGGACACTTCAAATAGACTTTGGTAGTAACTACTGGTTTGTTAGAAGGGATTGAGACAGTCAAATCAAAAGGTAGGGTAGACATTGGTAAGCTAAGTTGTAGCACACAGTCATCTGATATGAAAGAATGGGTTGCCCCAGAGTCATACAGTACTTTTAAAAGATTACCTTCTATGGTGGCCTCCCCTTGAATCAAGTCTTCGGATTCGAAGGCTTCAGCTCTGCTCATGGTGTAGACTCGCCCTCCAGCTTACAGTTTCTTGGCTCGAGTTGCATTGACTGAAGGTTCAGCCTTTGTCTAGTTGCAATCTCTGGACATGTGGCCCGGTCTGCCACATCTGAAGCAGATGATTCCCTTGATTGTGCACTCTCTCATGAGGTGGTCTTTCCCACACTTTAGGCATTTAGAGGGATATGCCATATTCTGACCAGTCTGGTTCCCAGTAGAACCTCTGCCAGAACTTCTGCTAGTTTGTTGTTGACTTCCCATTGGTTGGGAATAGGGCTTCTTTTGGAAGCAGCTCAAACTATTGTCTCCACCTCTTTGGAACCTTGCAGGCCCAAAGTTCTTGCTCCTCGAATCTCTAGCTTATTCCAAGGCCTCCACTTCACAGCACGTGTCCAACAGCTCCGAGAACACTTTAATTTTCAGGGTGATAATAGCCTTCTTCACTTCGTACCTCAGTCCTTCAGTGAACTTCCAACACTTCCAAGCTTCATCTGGTTGATGCTAAAAATGCGTGGAAAACTTCTCTAAGTTCTCAAATTTGGCCGCATATTCACTAATGGTCATGCTTCCCTGCTTCAAGTTGAGGAACTCCATCTCTTTCGCATGTCTCGCGCTTGCAGGAAAGTACTTATCCAAGAATTTGTCCTTGAATAAGTCCCACGTGATGTCACTTCCCTTGGCCTCCAGTATTCTCTGAGTTCCATTCCACCAATCTTCGGCATTGCCGACCAGCATGAAGGTAGCATAGTTCACTTTCTTGTTTTCGGCACAGTTCATGCCATGGAAAACTTTCTCCAGTTCTTTGATCCACAAACTAGCCTTGTCCGGATCAAATTCCCCTTTGAATTGTGGAGGATTGTGACGATGAAATTCCGCCAAGTTCTGTGCATCGGCAGTTGCTTTGAGCTGTTGAGCAGCTCTCTCTTGTTGCTGAGCAGCACGTTTATTCTGTTGCGCGATGACTTCCGCCATCCTCTGCATCGCCTCTATAGCAGCTGCCATTCCTCCACCTCTTGCCATCTCGCTTTCTCTTAAATCAGATTAACTAAAAAACATAAGGAAAGTCAGACGTATCCATTCAGAACACCAATCACAGAGATTCACACAGCACAAACAAGACAGACTCCCATACAAGACCCAAAGAAACACCAACCAGAGCTTTGACACTAACTTAATGTAACGCCCCTTTTTGGGAGGGAACGTCACATTATCAAATAGAAATGCGAAAAATAAAATTTTTGAAATTAAGGCCCGGTTCATTTTAGTTAAGGTTAATTTGTTCGATTTGTTATTACATAAGTAAAATGGCGATAAATATATTTATGTATATTTTTTTTTGAATTATTATTTGTATTATTATTATTTTTCTTTTCAATTAATAAAACGTAGTGACGAAAAGTGAATAATAATAAGGAGTAAGACAGAAGATAAAACTTACATCTGAATAACATGCACATATATATATATATATCAAATATGTTCTAGATACAAGCCTGGAATTCCCAAAAAGTAAAATTATACCTGCCCAAAGGATCATACATATACATCCCCAAGATATCAGAATATACAACCCGTCAAAATAAAACATCAAGCCCCCAAAATAAAACACTGGCAGCCATCAGCAACTACCAGTAATGTCAGTCCCTCAGATGAGGAGGAATCGTGTCAGGATCCTCCGCGGGGTCCTCCTCATCCGAGGAAACCTCCATAGGAACCACAGAGCCACGGGCAGGAGCTCGAGCAGTGGAATCAAAAGAGTCCTCCTGCGGGGTGTAGTAGCGGTCACCCCACATCTCCTGGATTGGCAGATAAAACTCCAAACGCAGGCTAATACAGCACGTAAGGATCGGCGGCTCATGACATCTCCAAGCCAAAGAGATCGATACGTCTCCAAGGTAGACACAGCGGTCGGAGCTCAGGTTAATGTGCTAGCATTCTGGGCCCCCAAGGAAGGTCAGATGCACATCAC
The DNA here is from genome assembly GCA_029884605.1 of Ormosia emarginata. Classification (NCBI taxonomy): domain Eukaryota; kingdom Viridiplantae; phylum Streptophyta; class Magnoliopsida; order Fabales; family Fabaceae; genus Ormosia; species Ormosia emarginata. The sequence goes on from JAQQTP010000074.1 coordinate 12,426,312, forward strand.
CTAGAAATCCGCGCATGCGTGCCTCCATGCTCCACAGTAGATGCTAATCGTGATCAAGCCAGAAGCCAGGGAAATCAGGAGCTCCAACCTCCTTGTCGTCGTCTTCGATGGGACATAGCATATAGGTAGAAAATAACAGAAATACAGGAAAGAGGTAAGACATCCTACCATCATTACCAATTATAGCAGCAAGAAACAAAACGTCACGACGTGCCCAAATAGCATTTCAAGAACAATAGTAATAATGATAGACAGTAAATACAACAGTAAGCAGATAAATAGTTCCAGGCAGTCATTCATCATAATAATAATAAACAGTTCAAATCCATATAAAGCAGTAATTATCAGATGGTATGACATCTCATGATGCATATGCACACAGTACCCAAATTCCTACTCCATGGAGTTAGACACAAACAGTCGAAGAGAAAGATTAGGAGACACGTCAGCAACTCAGCTGCCGAGGCCAAAGTGCTATAACTCAATAGTTTTCTACATGCATATCCAGGCATTGTACTGACAGTCTACAGTAGATCACGATATAGGACAGTGTCTCGGTCCGGATCGTCAGTGCAATTGCATCGGTCTGCCCCACAGGCAGGAGAGCTACCAACTACCCATTGCGAGGAACCCGCACCCAATGTCCCCAAGGTCTACAATGACCTACACTAGTCTACTCGCACCCGCACTAAGGTGTGTTCAATCTCCTAGGCAACTTAGCCTTAACAACAGTCCAAAGGATATTTCACAATGCATAAAGACTCTATACATAAACATGTATGATCATCATTACATACAATTCCACAATGTGCCACAATTGGCCAAGAGACTATCAACACATCATTAGTCACTCACATGGACCCACAATTTCATAATATTGAAATTAAATAGAGGAATACATTTTTTTAAGGTCTATTATGAATCCTTACTTAAAATTAGTCTTTCTTACAAAGTTCGTCTCTGATTGAATTCTCATAATTAGTTAACTTTTTCTAATGTAATTTATTCTCCTACACTTAGAAGGTTATTCTAAGATCTCAAAGTCTCACACTCTCTTGTTCTTGCCCTAGTAAAATTACCTCAAAGTTTTATGTCAAATTTCATTCTGGGTTCTTTAAAATTTATGAATCTCAAGTTATATCCAATTGTTTCCAATTTGCTAATTTTCTATCCTATTACCTATGATTTAAATCATTTGATTATCTTAGTTCCAAGGTTACCAAAATTGCATAATTAAGTCCCAAAAAGGCCCTAGAGGCCGTGGCCTCCCTAGGGGATTTAGTTCCCAATTCTTCCATTCCATTAATTTTATATTACACACTTGATTAATTGAAGTCTTTCACTTGTTACAATTGTTCACAAAGAACCCAAATATTTGGGCCCCAAAACCGTGGCCTTCCAAGAGAGAATCTCAAATCATTTTCTTCCATTTCATGTCTTCCAATCCATTTCAATATACCAATATACCCAAAAAATTAATCCAATAGCATAAATATTGTATAAATAACATGTAAACACACAAATCATGCAACCAAAGAATAACCCTCATTAGGGTTTTCTCACAATCAACCACAACCAAGGTTTCTAAATGCTATTAGAGGTTGAGGAGGAGAGTCTTCCTCTTACCAAAGTGAAGAAAACAAGAGAAACCTCCAAGAAACTTCTTGCAATTTTCGGATTGGGCACCACTAAGAACCCTAAAATTTCAACTTCATCAAAATAGTGCCAACGCTTGAAAAACAAAGCATGGATGGTCAACCAGAAGACCATAAAAACGAAAATGAGAAAGGAAAATGAAGAATCAAGAAGCTTACCCAAAAACCCTAAGGTTGAGGCTTGAAGAAAATGGTGAAAATGGTGGATTTTCAAAGAGCCACAAGCAAGAGAAGTGTTTAAGAGGTGGAGAGGATTAAGAAAATAGGGTTGGATAGAATTTTTGTGATGGATGTGGGGCTGGGCTACTGCTGGCCGTGAGCTTCTAGAGAGAAGGAGGAGAAAATTTCAAAAGGAAGATTAAGAGTGAAGTTAGAGAGAGAAGGTGCATTAGGTGTAATTTTGAAATAATGTGATATGATTAATTAAGTGAAGCAAAATTATTTCCCCCCTCCCAAATTGTTGCTCAAGCCATGAGTGAGGAGAGAGAAGGGAGAGGTGATCATTTGCATGGGGAAAAGGGGAAGGAAATTTCCTAAAAGCTTCCTCCAAGCATGCATGGGAAATTTCGCATGTTTCACGATAGAGTGAAAGTAAGGTTGTCTCCTAATTAGGCACACTAACACAAATGAATATTTACACTGTCAGTATCATTTTTCCCCCAGTGTAGAAGAGTTACAGATGATGAAAAATAATATTTTATTATTCGTCAGATGATTTTACGGTACTGCGACTTCATTTATCGGGTAAAATCTCAAAAAACGTAAACCTCGTAAATTGTGCCCAGCCTTGGGTTTAGTAAGATCCCCCGTCGACATGTCCACAATTTAGAGTTTACCAGCTACAGGGAAAATTTTGCATCTTCCCGACTCCGCTCTGTGCGCACGCAAAATGAGGATTATATTAAAATATTCATCGTTTCCGAAAAACTCTGAAAGAATTCACATAAATCACAAATATTGGAAAATGACTATTTATGATAAAATAAATGATTTCCGGAGCGTTACACTGACATCTGCAGATCTCTGCTCAGTGTACACGTAAAATGAGGAATATATTAAAATATTCAACGTATCCGAAAAATTCCAGAAAAATTCTTAAAAATCAAGAATATTATAAAATGATCATTTATAATTAAACAAACACTTTTTGGGGTGTTACAGTGACAAAATTTGTTTAGTATGCTACATATGGATCAACTAGGGTACTATGTTAGCGGATGTTGGCGGAGGCAGAAAGTTATACTCGATCCTAGACTACAGGTTACAAGACGAGTATATACTTAATGAAGACAAGAAAGGAAGTTCAATCTTCTGAGTCTTTATAGAATAACTCTCATCAAAAATGAAAGAATATGAATATCTAAATTCGGTTAAAAGTTGAAATGGATAAGATGGATATAGCGAAGAGACAACTGTTATGATTTTCTAAATTATTAGTATGAGCAGCTAAATTTTAGGGACAAAATTTTTAAAAGAATGGGAGAATTATAACATCCTCTTTCACTCATGTTAGGCCTGTATAAAGTTATAAAGATAGTTTAATACTTGTCTAACATGTCCGCCAAATTTTGTGATGTTTTAAGATAATTTAGGCACTTTGCCGCAACACATAATGTGTAAAATGACTATTTTAACTCAGAAAAATAGCATAAATATGTAATTAAAGGAAACAAATATGGAAAGTTCATTTCTAAGTCACAAATGAGTAGAAGAGGATATGGTTAAATTTTGAGGGCAAATAGAGTTAGTTTGATATTTTTAAACATATCGAGTGAGCAATTACGTACAAGATTAAGGCACAGCAGATATGAAAAATTATGAAAATGAAGAAACAAGAATTTTGATGGATCTTAGAAATTATTCTAAAGTTATGGGAAGTTAGAAAACTTAATTTAGTAAAATCAAAGTGTTTTTAGCAGATACGAAATTTTGGTAAAAGACTAAAGTGCCCCGAAGTTATGTTTTAAAAGTGAGTTTCACTCACTTTTTCTCTTTAACTCTCGACTGATAGCTGATGCATTTTAAAAGTTGCAAACTCAAGTACAGGTTATTTTAAGTAATAAATTCTCAGGAGTCTGAGGTAGATCCACAAGGAATTGTTGAAGAAAAATTCTTTGAGGCAAAGAAAAGATTTGTTACAAAAATAAAGATGATAAAAGTTGTACACAAATGAAAAAGGATTTACATGGGCTAAGAGATCCACTCTTGGTAATAAATTAAAGACAAGATTATTTATTTTTATAACTCAATTGAAATCCACACATAATGGAGGTTCCAATCGGAAAATACAACAGTCAAAGTTCATTTAAGATTATATATGTAATTATATTATGATTCCTTTAATTATCCACTAATACCAACACTTATAAATGGGCTCAAGAATTCATTGTGCTAACCTCTTGTCTATAATGAATCAAGATCTCTACTTTACAAAGAGGGTTTCTAAATTGATTGGAAACAAAATATAACACATATAATGACCACTTGATAATACATCATTTAAGCATGAGAAAGAAATTAATCAAACCTTAATATATTACAAAAAGTGTCACCCTTTCACCCAAGTAAAATGAAAATTAGTTACTCATTAACAAGCAAAAAGAAAGAAATAAGAAGAAAAAGGTGAACATAACTTCAATTTAGAACAAAGAAAACTACAACAAAAGAAACAAATAATACAATAGCATAATCTTGATCTCTAAGCTAAGATAATCAAAATAATCAGCCAATGCTCCCTTTTATAGAGCTTAAGGAGTACAAAATGACAATGAAGTTGTTTGATGATGATAGGAAAATACCAAATGAGTTGTTTGATGATGATAAGTTAGTGGAAAATTATTGTGATGCTTGTCTCCCCACTAGCACCAAATGATTCGGTGCTTATCTCATGGATGCCGTTAGAATTAGACAAAATGATCTAAATAAAAGTTGTAGATAAGGGTCTTAACTATCTTTTGGTAAAATTTCAGCTCCTCAGACCACCTACAGCCCGAGATATGGCCCAATCACTGCACACTATTCAAGCCCAACTACAACTCCTCTGTTTTGACTTCCAAGCCCAATATGACCTCCAAGACATCTTAACTTTCAAATAGCACTAGTTTCAGTCCAAAAACTCTCTTATAACTTAAGATATGGTCTGATGAGTTCGGATAGGTCAAGCCGTCAGGTTCAAAACTCTAGATCTTGCTTAAACTCCATTTTAAATTATCTAAACTATGATCTGGCTCTTGAGGTCTTCATGAAAGTTGTATAGAATCATCTTAGCTTTCCAAAAAGATGCAATTAAGCAAATTAAGGTCAATTCAAGTAATAATTTCTTCAATGAACAATTAAGCTCAATATCATAAAATGTGACAAAGCCAACTTAACTAAGCCAAATTGAACCTTAAGAAGCCTAGTGAGAGTGTTGTAAAATGTTTAAAATATATTGCTATCAATAACAGAACAAAGAAATGAAAGAAGAGAAATTGGAAGAAAGGGAAAGAAGGAAGAGAAGAAAGAAGAGAAAGAGGAAGAACCAAGACAAGAATGGAAGATTATCTTCAAGGTTGAGGTAGGGGCGTTTATTTAATCATCTTCATCTCTTTTCTTTACTTCTTCTAACACATAGGTTTTCATGGGTTGTTCAAAATTGATTTTTGAGAGAGAGTTTCTAAATGGTTAGAATTGGATTAGCATAACCCAATGGTTGTTGACCTTTTTAACCATGTTTTGAAATCACTTTGGTGGAGGATTTTTGTTCTTGAGTTGAAAGGTGTTCTAGGATGGAGTTTCACGTGTGAACTCCATGTTTTTCTGCTGAAAATGCAACAAATAATTAATTAGGCAAGCTTGCTAACCGATTATCTAGGCTATATAAGGTGTTGTCATGAAGCCATAATCGACTATGGGAATTGCACTAACCAGTTATGCATTAAATGAGACGCTCACGTTGGAGCCATAATCAGTTAGGCATTGTGGCCTAACAGGTTATTTTTGCATGGCAGAGAGGTTGGGGAAGGAGATAACTGGTTAGCCTAATATGCTAACCAATTATTGGGGACTTCTAATCGGTTATGAGTGTGTGGAAAACAGAATTGTGAGGTTCTTGAGCATGATTTGAGATTTGTTTAAGCTTGTTAATCAATGCCCATGGAACAATGAGAGCATTTTCGAAGATTTGAAACCCTAGTTCTTCCTTAAAGGGTGAGATTAAGTGTTGAAATAGAACGAATACATGATAGTTGATGTAAGAATGACTTATAAAGTAGATTATGATATATATTTAGTACGCAAAGAATGATGAAAATGAGGTATTGAGCCATGATATAGTGTACTATAAGGAAGTATATTGATTTATACATGTTATCAAATAATGTTGATGATCATGATATTGGGAAGCAATATAAAAGGATGCTAAATGTAGATGAGGTTGAGTGAGTCCCTCTTTACAAGCATGCATGATAATGTAAAAGAGAAAGTTTAATGATTATGGTATTGCTTCCCTATTACGTAATGAAAAATATGATTAAGTAAAAGTTAAAGAAAGAAAGGTTTTAATATTATGCATGTTTTGTTTTTAAACTTGTTATTTGATGTTTCCATGTGTTGTAAATCTATTGCTTGGACAAAAAGGGGCTAAGCGACTTGGACAAAAGGGCTCCAAGTGTCAAGTTTAGTAGTGCAAGGAACAAAATGGCGTCCTGCCTACCCAGAAAACAATACAAGGAACAAAAGGGCTTCCTGGAAATATTCAAATAACATGAGTTTTCTAAAACAAAATCTTTTAAAAATCATTGCATAAGCATACTTTAGGGTTTCATTAGGCATAATCATACATAAACATGCATTGCATAAAATTGGCAATTGTATGGGCAATTGTCTTGTTTTTATTAAATGTGAAGTTTGAGGATAGAAGTTGGTTATAAAGGGTTGAAGATTAAAGTGTAGCTTAAAGGTGTGAGATAGAGGGAATGAGTGTGTTTGCTAGCCTCTATAACTGTTATAGTAAATATATGTTGACTCATGTTGAGTTTCCATATAATGTTTGAACTATTTTATTTGTTAAATGAATTGTCTGCTTTGGGAATGGAAAGGAATGAGTTTTTGGCTTATGCCACCTTTCCAAATGATTAAGTACAATTTGTGTTTTATCCAACGCAGCTGGAGTTACTGTGATGTCAGGATTTATATTTTACCATTGAGAATTATTAATTCTCACCCCCAAGTCTTTTTATGTTTTCCATGATAAATCCAGTGGAGGATCCAAGAAAACACAAGGCAAGGCGGTGAAGACTTTGTTAGCCTGTTAATGTAATTATTTTGGTTCTATAATTATATTAATAGTTCTGTAACTAAGTTTATATGTGCAATTTGTATAAGTTGTAATCTCAGACATATCAGATTGATTGCTAGTAAATAGCAAGTTTCCTGAGATGTAAAATGTCTTACTCTCTTACTTCTTTAAAGGCTCTATATATTTATTCATTAAATGGATATTGAGCAGGTTGTAATTATGCTAAAGTAAGAAAGTGACATACTAATTCTATTTACCTAGTATACGTAGGGTATACTATAGTGAATGAGATTAGAATGTTACATTTTGGTATCAAAGCAGTTCTTCCTATCGAGCCGGGGAATGGACTGACTATGCTTTTGAACATGTTTAGATGTTTTTTATTATGTTGTGCATTCTTTTATCTAAATGTGAGATATGTGAATAGAATTGCATGACAACCTTAGGATTGGATGTTAATAATTACTGACACACTGTTACATGATATTGAGTCTGGCCAACTCAATATGTAATATTTTGTGTGAACAGAAAATTATAACACCTCCTAGGCGAATATGGGAGAATGTGAAAGCTTTCTGAAAGGGTAATTGTGATATGTCTGAGATGGTTAGGTCGTTGATGAAAGCGATAAGAGAACAAAGTGTCGCCACCATAGAACGGGCAGAAGTTATTAATAGAATGATGTGGGAGAAGATTAAGGCTATTAGTAGTATGGGGAGAAGAAAAAGACAAAATTCACCAGTTGAGAATGACCAGGTTTATGTTAAGGGAAGGTACAAAATAGAGTTACTAGTTATTTGATGTTGCTTACTCAATGATGTGATAAGAACAGAAGAGCTCAAGGTTTGAATAATGAATAAGATAAAAGAACTAAAGAAGTGAAATGTCAGCAAGAAACATATCTTAAGGATTTTGAGGACATGCAATTAGCTGAAATGCTAAAGTTTTAAAATAGAGATGGCTAAGTGCAAGTAAGAAGATATTCGAAGTAATAAGTTATCTAGGTGATCAAAAGGTGTTGTCTGTTTCTTTTGTGTTGAAAAGAGAAGTGAAGCATTAGTGAATGGGTTTGAGATGATTAACGGAAGTTGTTGGTATATAGATGAAATGGAAGGTATCTAAAGTAATCTCTTTGGATAAATATTTCTTGGAGAATAAGCGAGAAGATAAGAAAGTGGAATTCTTGAGTTGAAGTAAAATAGTATGTCTATAAGACAACATAAAGCTGAAGTTTAGTGAATAGTGATGAGTTTATTTTGATGCTTGAAGTAAAATCATGATTTAGTAAAGTTGAGTTGTAGGTTATGGAATTCAATAAAGATGGTGCCTATAATATGTTGAGAGAATTAAAATGGTGGCAACTATTATGAGGGAACAGATGGTTAGTGTTAACAAGATTTTTGTTAGGATAAAAGCAAACACACCTCTACAATTGGGATTAGGATTCCCATGATTGTCCAAATCTTAGAAAGGTGAAATTATTATCAATCAGAAAAGGTTGTAATATCGTGAATTAGTAAAGCCTCTAAGAGAGTAAAAAGTCAAATATTGAAGATAGATCACCATTTCTACAATATATAAGAAAGTAAATTCAAGTTGGAATATGGGGCCAGAAGTGATCCAAATGTAGGGAGTAATATGGAAGTAAGCCAAGTATGATAGACCAGTTAGTATGTTATATATGCAATAAAAACATGATACTATATGAAGAATTGTCCATGGAGTTATGTTTTCTGATGATATAAATAAAAATGTATTTTTGTAATTATGGAAACATTCGTCAAAGTTGTTGAGTTTCCACTCCTTTTCGGCATGAGATATGAGGTTGTTAGATACTTGTAGAGAGTTAAGAAATTGGTGTAGAATTGAAAGAGCTAGGTTTGAGATATTAATTGGTTGAATTCGTAAGTTTTCAAAGATATATCAGCTGTGAAAGGAAATGACAATTATATTTTAAATGAGATTCTCATGAGCTATAAAACATCCAAGATTTCATACGGATCATATAAAAATGGTGATATTTTTAGCTCTTCATAAAAATGACAAAAAAACGTGAGCTATAAAATTGCTAAGTTTCTTCAGATGGAAGGTTGAGGCTTAATGTAAAATCCTAATTCTTTTTCTTTTTTTATTGTTTTTCGGTTATCCATGATTTTTGTGATTTTTGTGATTTTTTGTGATTTTTATGAATTATTTGACTTATTTTTATTATATTAATATTATTTTTGAAAAATTTTGGACTGTTGAAATGGGGCTATTAGACATGCAAAATTGGGATTACAATTACCAAATAAGAAAGCTACTAACACATAACACTTATTTACTAGAACCCAAGATCGGAGACAATTTTCGAAGTTTTAATTTTTTGAGATTTTATTTGTAGATAAAATCTGGGTACGTTCTATTATCCATTGGACAATAGATACTGGTTTGGTTAACTATAACTTTTGTCTATTGATTAATGACTACTGGTTAATGTCTAGTTACTCTCTTTGATGTTTACTTTATGGTGGGTCCATTAGACATTAAATGACCATGACCCACCATATGACTTGATGAGAGTAATGAGAGAAAAGTGATGAAGATGAAAGTGATTTTTGTCTCCTAAGGCTAAATCGTGAACATCAATGCAAGGTGGGCACCTTTTCTTGGCTTCATCCAAGCCATTGGATGAATTTCTCTTTTTGGACCAATAGGAATTTTATTTGACAATTAAATCCTAAAAATTAAAAGATTATTTTTACATCAATCAATCTAAAAGCTATTGTAAGCGATCCAAAATTATTACAATTGCACCAAATAAGACAGTAGCTACTAGAAGAAACTTCCTAAAGAAGTTTTGGAACAAGCTTGTAAAGAAGCTTTGAAACGAGCTTGTAGGAGAAACTTTGGACACCTTCCCAAAAAGTCCATATAAAAAGGAAAGAAGAAACAATTTACGAAAACGATTAAATAAAATTTGAGAGCTCCAAGGAGGCTTCAAGAGTAAGCTTCCACTTTTAATTCATTTCTATCATTTCCATTCATCTTCATGAACCAAAAAGCTACACACTTTCTCCCTCACTTTTTTCTCTCATCTTTTCTCTCCACCAAGCTCACGGTCACACCACCATAGACCACTATCCAAGCTTGTTTAATTTTAACCAACCCCACATCTTACATCTATTCCCTATTCTAAGACACTTTGGTGTTGTGTTCTTAATCTAGTTCATCCATTTTCAAGTACTTCCTCAAGCTAGGGTTTTGAAAGCTTTTAAGGTGAAATTCCTCCATCTTCACTTCTCTTTTATTTTCAAATTCTAAGACCATGATTTTAATCCATGGTCATTCTATTTCAAGCCTTAGATGTTGATTTTTGTATGTTGTTTTCGTTTTGAAGAGCATATTGGGAGTGGAAGTTTGATTCAAGAAAGCACTCAAGGAGTTTTGGTCATCATCCAAGGTAAAAGGGAGATTAACCTCATCAATCTATCATGGTGGTGAGGAACAAAATTTGCATGTTGTAAGTGAAGAATCCATGTGAGGGTTATTCACTTGGTTGTATGTATCTTTGGTGATTTTGGTTGTATGTATTTTTGGTGATTTTTGTGGTTTTTGCCTTATATGATTTTATGGTTTAATATTATGCATAACCTTGGTAGAATAGAAATTTTGGTGATTGATGTATGTTGTATGCTTGGAGTCTTGTTGGTAAATGTAACACCCTCCGTAGGGCGTCACATTTTAAATAAAACATAAAACCAAATCAAATCATTTTATAAAAGCTTTAAGTTTTAAAAGATAAATTTTAAAATATCTTTTCGCGGAAATATAAACTCACCTTATAAGTAAAACAGAAATTAGATTGAATTGATTAATACACATATTATATATGTCACAAAATATTCAACAATTTAAAACATAACATCTACAGACTCAGAGAAACAGTAGAAAACCCAATGAAGGTTACTACTAATAGCACGGTAACAACACTAACGAGAAAAACCCAACCTACATGTTTCGTTTCTCCACCAACTGCATCCTGTTGAAACTTGGAAGATTACACCTTGACGCCGTCACCATCTTCAGAACATAGCCTCCAGTAGGTCTAAGAAACTTCCTTCGTCTACTATACGAATTTAACAATAAAAACACAACAAGCAATACAAGAAAGAGGTGAGATCCCCTTTCACCAATACCAAGATTTGTAGAAAGAAAGAATAATACGAATGACAAGGTCATTCCATACACACAGATAATACCAATATAGTCATGTTATCAATTTATAATTAATTTAAATAAGCATATATCATAATAAAATAAACTACAATAACATTACTAGGATAGATATAACAATTCATACAATATAAAATGCCATAACAGTAAATCATAACAATATAAAATAACTATTAAATGCAATAACAACATATAATATCACAGATAAAAGATAATAATGTACAGATAAAATACAACATATAAACATATAATATCACAGATAAAAGATCACAGATAAAAATATAATAAATAACAACACAGATATATGTGCAATATGACACAATCCTACTCCATGGAGCTAAAAACATACAGACATCAGAGAGCGAATGATCCTCAAAATCTATTAGTACCACGACTGCCTAACCAAACTAATGCGCTGTCACACATTGCGTCTATAGCCCCACGTCACATGGAACCCATTGTCCAAGGCGTGGTGTAGTTCACGGTCTCACATTGTGGCACTACAAGCAATGTACTATTAGACTTTACAAGATCTCGATTAAGTATAGTGTGTGTCGAGTCCATTAGTGTGTTACTAGTTACCACGACCCAGAAGAGCAACCAACTGTCCACATATGGAATTATGCACACTAACGTCTCCAAGTTCATTCAAAATCGAACCACACTACACTTATCGCATCGACAATACGATGTGATTCACCTCGTCAATCAATCCACCAAAATTGGCACCAACTCAATAGATGTCCAGAAATATAGATTCTCAAAATACCCTCAAAGATAAAAATATACAGTAAGTCCCACTGGACAAATACTGTTCCAAAACCTGTACGGGTTCACCTCATAGCCCGACAGCAGAAAAATATACAGAATACTCTCAATAGTATAAAATATACAGTTTCGGTCAATCGCGTAGAAATTTTATCGCATTTTCACAATCTCGTCGTTTTTATAAACGTTTTTAAATTGCGTAAATTTATTTTTCTGTTTTTAAAATCGCGTAGAGTTTTTAATACATTTTCTCAATCGCGCAAGATTTTTAAATCATTTTCTTGTCCGAATTTCTTAAAAATCACTATTTAAAATAAACAAAAATAATATTTAGTACATTTAAACTACGTAGAATATTTTCTATACCGCATACTGTCTTTTGGACATCTTTTCTATCTTATTTGTCCGTTTTTAATAAAAATTGACAGTATTATGTTTTAGAAAACTTATAATAATGGTTTCCTAATTTTTTTGTAAAAATTCTGTTTACTTAATTTTTAACCGTATAATTTAATTTTTTTGAAAACCACTAACATGCTTCAAAATATAATATGAGTCATATGTTAGCAATTTACAAAAGTTACTGTATTTTCTTCAAATAGTAAAATTATCAATTTTAGCTTCTTAAACTTAATTCTAATCAATTTATTTCTTCAAAACTTATTGTAATAAAATCCTTTTGGCATTTATTACTTAACCTTAGTTGAAAACAATTCTATAAATCAAAACACATTTAAATTTGGCATATTGGCCGAAAATCTTTCTATGCTTTATAATTCATTCCTAATTATTTCCATACATTTAATCTCTTATAAAACTCTTGATCTAGTTTATTTTTATTAAATTATCTAGTCAATAGTTAGAAAATAAATTTGGATCAAAAGTATGTGGCATGTTGGCCAAATTTAATAAAGTCTTTGCATTTGATCTCTAAATTATTTTTCATCTTCTAAATCCATGTCAAATTTATTGTATTACCTAAATTCATTAAATCATTGTTTTAGAAAATGGTTTGGAAATGATTTTAGAAATCATAATTGCTTGGCTTTGGCATGTTGGCCGAAATACCTAATTTTATCCATTGATCCACAAATTCATTTTTCTTACTCTAAACAAATTGGTAACTTGTCAATTTTCCTAGGTTAATTAAATTCCACTTTTAGAAAATTGATGAGAACATTTTGGTTCTCCTCTTTGCCTTGAGGCCGTGAGCTTGGATTTGTGTTCTTTAGAACACTCATGCAAATCCTTGCATATTATTTACATGTTACAATAATTATCATGCATATATATATACATACCATATACTAAAACAATTTTAAAACACATACAAAATATTAAAGCAATCATAAAACACATACAAAATATTAAAGCTATTAGACATGCTTGTACCCAAAATCAAACACAATTAGGAAAAACAATAAACAATCAAGTGAATGAATCCTTATGAATTCATCACTACAAACACATACATTCCTCACCACCAACACATGGTTGATGAGGGTAATCTCCATCTTACCTCTTGAAGAACCTCCAAAGCTCCTTGTATGCCTCCTTCAAGCAAATTTTCTCCACCAAGAGCTTTCTTGAAAAACAAAGAAAACATGCAATATTAATACCTAAGGCTCTAAACTAAAATAATCATGGATTAAAATCATGATTAGAACTTTAAAATGGATAGAAACATGAAGATTAAAGAATCCTACCTTCAAGGCTTCAAACTTGAATTTTGAAGATCAAGATAGAAAATGGATGATTTAAGCTTAGGTTTCAACTACAAAGTGTCTTGAAATGAAGTAAGGAAGTAAGAAATAAGGTAGTTTAAAATTATAGAAGAGTGAGTGATGGAAAAGGATGGGTAGGCCGTGAGGTTGGAGAAGAAAAAGAGAAGAAATATTTGAGAGATTTGCTTGTTTGATAGCTTTGGAGAAAAGATGAAGACTTTGATTAAATGAAATAAGTCTCCTATTTGCTATGCATGGCCGTGAATCACTTTGAGAGAAGGTGAGAATTATGTTTGGTTTTGCTCCCTCCAAATGCATGGTCGTAAATGCATCGGAATAAGAATGAATTGAATTGTTGAATATTGCCTTCCTAAAGGCATTGCATTGCCGTAGAAACATGAAGAGAAGCCACCAATGTGGATTTTGTCTCACTTGGTTAATTAAATGTAAGATAGCAAGAATTGAATGGTAATATTTGCTTCACCAAAAGCTTGCTTTGCTGTAGAAAGCAACAAAGAAAAGCCATCAATATTGACTAGTCTTCCTTTTATTCAATTTGGCTTTTTACATGCATTTCACAAAGTCTTCTACGTGAATTCACAAAGTGAATTGGCTATTTAGAATAATTATTTTTCTCCTTCACCGTAGACCAACAAACTTTAAGAAATGCAATATTTGTTTAAAAGCTTGCTTCCTATTGGTCCTTAAAGAGTCAAGCCATTATTCTTGACCAATTTCTATTGGTTAAATATCTACTAACTTGATTCCTATTGGTTGCTATTTTTGTTGACCAATTTCTATTGGTGCACACTGTATATTTTATAGTATACTTTAACCAATGAACAATAATTACTGTTTATAAAGTCAGTGTTTATTGTCTAATGGATAATAAAATATACATAGATTTTTATCTTACACTAATAGAGTAGCAATTATTATTGATCATTTTTTTTCTACTGATTGCCCTTGATGAGTCATAAAGCGAGTCATCAAAGAGAAATTTCTAGAAGATGTGACTCACTACGATGAGTCAGTATGATGAGTCATCGTGGAACTATCTAGAACGGGTGAGTCAGCATGGCGAGTCAGCGTAGATATTTTCTAGAGCAGATGAGTCAGCATGGCGAGTCAGCATACTGAGTCACTGACTGAGTCATCAACTGCATCATCAATGGTGAGTCACAGTGCTGAGTCATCAGATGAGTCATCAATGATGAGTCACAGCACTGAGTCAGCATGGTGAGTCATCATAGAAGCTTCTGGAACAGGTGACTCACTACGGTGAGTCACAGGGCGAGTCACCGCTTCTGGAACCTTTCGGAATGTGCTGAGTTATGGTGCTGAGGTGTCACGCCACGTGTCGAGTTTCTATTAGCCCGTTGCGATGAGTCATCATCCACTCGATATTTTTCAAGAAAAATATCATCCAGCAGATAATAAAACATACCCCGATTTTATTTGTCAGATAAAATCGCAGGAAAATAAAACTTCAAAAACTGTCTCCATTTTCGGGTTTAGTAAGCTCCCCCGGCTCCGGATAATAATAAAATTTCCTCGGTCCAGAAAATTATTATTTTCCTGTCTCGGAGCAAATCACATAAAACACCCAAATAAAATCACAGACAGTAATATAAGACACTGTATCATACAGAAAAATTCAAAACAGTACATTCGGGATGTAATGGTCATTTTCCCATTTTTCCCCACAACCGAGCAAATCACTCAAAACACTCAAATAAAATTACAGACAGTATTATATATCTGTATTTTACACAAAAAAATTTAAAACAGTAATTTCGACAAAAAATTTATTTTACTGTCTCGAAGCAAATTACGCAAAACGACCAAATAAAATTAGAGCCTGTAAAATATACCTGTATTTCATACAGAAAATCAAGAAACAGTAAAATTGGGACACAATGGTCATTTACACAAAAGCTTAAAAAACAGCAAACAGGACATTCAGAATATTTTTCCAAAAGTTGGGGTGTTACAACTCTCCCCTCCTAAAAAAAAATTACGCCCCCGAAATTCGTAGCAGTCTCTGAACAATCATGGATACTACTCCTCCACTCTTGTCTTTTAGTTCCCACGTTGCATATCCGTTTACGTCATTCTAGATTTCCTCGACCAACGAAAACTCCTTGCATCGCGTAAAACATGGAGAACCACACTAAGATATTTAGCATGTTCCTCATGATTTCGAGAATATATCAGAATGTCGTTAATAAAGATAATGACAATTCTGTCTAAATAAGGACGAAAAATACTATCCACCACGCTTCCGCTGCGCCACTCTGATCAGTACCACTTGAAATTATCCCTACCTTTGTACCGCTTCACTCTTTTTCCTTTGCTTTTAACAGGAAGTACCTCACAAATCAAGTTCTCTTTTTCAACAATATTGTATTTGATACTTATGACATAATTTTAACTAAAAATATCCCATCTTTTGCAATTGTAATACACAAAAGGACATTATAAAAATTTAGAAAGAAAAAGGTAGAGAAACTATTGGAATTGTTACCAGACATGTCCAACAAAGAATTTGACATTGCCTAATTTTAAGAATAAGTTTTTTGAGACACCAAAGTTTTACTAGAACAATCTATAGGATATGATTAAAAATAACCAATCCATTTATAAGATTACATCTATCTCGTGAAAGAGGTAGACAATTTAGATTAACAGAAAAGATTGTTTAAGAAACTGGATAGTAATAATGGATTTGGTAATAAAAGCAGAAATAGATAAGTAAAAAGGTAACGAAGATATTGATAGCTCTAATCAATCCAAACAGTCAATTAGTCATAAAAGAATGAGTTAAACCAAAAGTACATTTCCCGCATATTTCGCAATTGCGGCATATGAAAGATATCATGAAGGCATAGAAATAAGAGATGATAGAATCATTCATACCACCGAACCTATCCAATAGAAAAATTGATGTGGTCCGATGAATTTAGAAGTAAGCTTTTTAAGTTGAATAATTCAACTGATAAGTCTAACAGAGCATAGATGGTTGGAAAAATACCCAATCCACATTTTTAAATTGCGTTTGTTTTAAGAACGAAGCATACAAATTGAATCGACAGAAAAGATTCAATTATTTAATAGACTTAGGATGGTTTAAGTAACTCAAGTCCTCAACCACATGTTCTAGTAACAGAAGTAGAAACAATCAGGTCAAAAGATGATAAAGACACAGACAACTCTAATTGACCCACATAATTATATGCCATAGAGAAATAGGTTACTTTTGGAATTATACAGTATAGTTAAAGAATCACCTTTTTGTGATACAATCTTCTTTGTTTAAGTCCTCAGTCTAAAATGCTTTTGCTCCACTTGAAGAATCATTACTCCATTCTACTTAAGATGTCAAAGCATGTACGTTACTAGTAGATGACTTCGTCTTTGGCGAGATACATTTTTCAGCAAAATGTTCGGGCATCCTACACTTGAAATAGATGATTCCTTTGATTGCACAACTCCTCGTTAGATGATCTTCCCCACACTTCTGACATTTTGGCGCAGATGTCAGAGTCTGACCAAACCTGCTATCACTCGGCTCTCCTCCACAAGATTGTTGTTGTTGTTGACTTCCCGATGATCACGAATACGTTTTTCCACTAGAATTGCTTGGTCTTATGATTTCTCCTCCTTGAGAACCAATATGGTCCAATGTTACAAAATCTTGTATTCTAAGATCTATTCCGACTTTGTTCGATCCTAAACCTCGGCTATTGTTCCTTGCTGCAGAGCAATCCTCTGATCATGTTGTACTGTTCCTTCAGCTGTTCTTTGCCTTGCTTTCATAGTTGCAGTCATATCGCCTATCATCACGTCCTGCTTCCTCACGTGCACGTTTACTATGAGTCATCGTCTTTCTTCAAAGACGAATAAATCATAATACAATGGAAACCGGATGTAATCATTTCAAAGAAACATTGTCTCCTTTCGGAGTCCAATTACAGAGAGTCACACAACAAAAACAAGACAGACCTAACCACAAACCCCAAAAAGACTCTAACCGTGCTCTAATACCAACTAATGTAACACCCTCCGTAGGGCGTCACATTTTAAATAAAACATAAAACCAAATGAAATCATTTTATAAAAGCTTTAAGTTTTAAAAGATAAATTTTAAAATATCTTTTCGCGGAAATATAAACTTACCAAAACTTATAAGTAAAACAGAAATTAGATTGAATTGATTAATACACATATTATATATGTCACAAAATATTCAACAACAATTTAAAACATAACATTTATAGACTCAGAGAAACAGTAGAAAACCCAATGAAGGTTACTACTAATAGCACGGTAACAACACTAACGAGAAAAACTCAACCTACATGTTCGGTTTCTCCACCAACTGCATCCTGTTGAAACTTGGAAGATTACACCTTGACGCCGTCACCATCTTCAGAACATAGCCTCTAGTAGGTCTAAGAAACTTCCTTCGTCTACTATACGAATTTAACAATAAAAATACAATAAGCAATACAGTAAAGAGGTGAGATCCCCTTTCACCAATACCAGTACGGTAGCAAAGAATAATACAAATGACAAGGTCATTCCATACACACAGATAATACCAATATAGTCATGTTATCAATTTACAATTAATTTAAATAAGCATATATCATAATAAAATAAACTACAATAACATTACTAGGATAGATATAACAATTCATACAATATAAAATGCCATAACAGTAAATCATAACAATATAAAATAACTATTAAATGCAATAACAACATATAATATCACAGATAAAAGATAATAATGTACAGACAAAATACACCATATAAACATATAATATCACAGATAAAAGATCATAGATAAAAGATCATAGATAAAAGATCACAGATAAAAATATAATAAATAACAACACAGATATATGTGCAATATGACACAATCCTACTCCATGGAGCTAAAAACATACAGACATCAGAGAGCGAATGATCCTCAAAATCTATTAGTACCACGGCTGCCCAACCAAACTATTGCGCTGTCACACATTGCGTCTATAGCCCCACGTCACATGGAACCCATTGTCCAAGGCGTGGTGTAGTTCACGGTCTCACGTTGTGGCACTACAAGCAATGTACTATTAAACTTTACAAGATCTCGATTAAGTATAGTGTGTGTCGAGTCCATTAGTGTGTTACCAGTTACCACGGCCCAGAAGAGCAACCAACTATCCACATATGGAATTATGCACACTAATGTCTCCAAGTTCATTCAAAATCGAACCACACTACGCTTATCGCACCGACAATACAATGTGATTCACCTCGTCAATCAATCCACCAAAATTGGCACTAACTCAATAGATGTCCAGAAATATAGATTCTCAAAATACCCTCAAAGATAAAAATATACAGTAAGTCCCACTGGACAAATACTGTTCCAAAGCCTGTACGGGTTCACCTCATAGCCCGACAGCAGAAAAATATACAGAATACTCTCAATAGTATAAAATATACAGTTTCGGTCAATCGCGTAGAAATTTTATCGCATTTTCACAATCTCGTCGTTTTTATAAACGTTTTTAAATCGCGTAAATTTATTTTTTTGTTTTTAAAATCGCGTAGAGTTTTTAATACGTTTTCTCAATCGCGTAAGATTTTTAAATCATTTTCTTGTCCGAATTCCTTAAAAATCACTATTTAAAATAAACAGAAATAATATTTAGTACATTTAAACTACGTAGAATATTTTCTATACCGCATACTGTCTTTTGGACATCTTTTCTATCTTATTTGTCCGTTTTTAATAAAAATTGACAGTATTATGTTTTAGAAAACTTATAATAATGGTTTCCTAATTTTTTTGTAAAAATTCTGTTTACTTAATTTTTAACCGTATAATTTAATTTTTTTGAAAACCACTAACATGCTTCAAAATATAATATGAGTCACATGTTAGCAATTTACAAAAGTTACTGTATTTTCTTCAAATAGTAAAATTATCAATTTTAGCTTCTTAAACTTAATTCTAATCAATTTATTTCTTCAAAACTTATTGTAATAAAATCCTTTTGGCATTTATTACTTAACCTTAGTTGAAAACAATTCTATAAATCAAAACACATTTAAATTTGGCATATTGGCGAAAATCTTTCTATGCTTTATAATTCATTCCTAATTATTTCCATACATTTAATCTCTTATAAAACTCTTGATCTAGTTTATTTTTATTAAATTATCTAGTCAATAGTTAGAAAATAAATTTGGATCAAAAGTATGTGGCATGTTGGCCAAATTTAATAAAGTCTTTGCATTTGATCTCTAAATTATTTTTCATCTTTTAAATCCATGTCAAATTTATTGTATTACCTAAATTCATTAAATCATTGTTTTAGAAAATGGTGTGGAAATGATTTTAGAAATCATAATTGCTTGGCTTTGGCATGTTGGCCGAAATACCTAATTTTATCCATTGATCCACAAATTCATTTTTCTTACTCTAAACAAATTGGTAACTTGTCAATTTTCCTAGGTTAATTAAATTCCACTTTTAGAAAATTGATGAGAACATTTTGGTTCTCCTCTTTGCCTTGAGGCCGTGAGCTTGGATTTGTGTTCTTTAGAACACTCATGCAAATCCTTGCATATTATTTACATGTTACAATAATTATCATGCATATATATATACATACCATATACTAAAACAATTTTAAAACACATACAAAATATTAAAGCAATCATAAAACACATACAAAATATTAAAGCTATTAGACATGCTTGTACCCAAAATCAAACACAATTAGGAAAAACAATAAACAATCAAGTGAATGAATCCTTATGAATTCTTCACTACAAACACATACATTCCTCACCACCAACACATGGTTGATGAGGGTAATCTCCCTCTTATCTCTTGAAGAACCTCCAAAGCTCCTTGTATGCCTCCTTCAAGCAAATTTTCTCCACCAAGAGCTTTCTTGAAAAACAAAGAAAACATGCAATATTAATACCTAAGGCTCTAAACTAAAATAATCATGGATTAAAATCATGATTAGAACTTTAAAATGGATAGAAACATGAAGATTAAAGAATCCTACCTTCAAGGCTTCAAACTTGAATTTTGAAGATCAAGATAGAAAATGGATGATTTAAGCTTAGGTTTCAACTACAAAGTGTCTTGAAATGAAGTAAGGAAGTAAGAAATAAGGTAGTTTAAAATTATAGAAGAGTGAGTGATGGAAAAGGATGGGTAGGCCGTGAGGTTGGAGAAGAAAAAGAGAAGAAATATTTGAGGGATTTACTTGTTTGATAGCTTTGGAGAAAAGATGAAGACTTTGATTAAATGAAATAAGTCTCCTATTTGCTATGCATGGCCGTGAATCACTTTGAGAGAAGGTGAGAATTATGTTTGGTTTTGCTCCCTCCAAATGCATGGTCGTAAATGCATAGGAATAAGAATGAATTGAATTGTTGAATATTGCCTTCCTAAAGGCATTGCATTGCCGTAGAAACATGAAGAGAAGCCACCAATGTGGACTTTGTCTCACTTGGTTAATTAAATGTAAGATAGCAAGAATTGAATGGTAATATTTGCTTCACCAAAAGCTTGCTTTGCCGTAGAAAGCAACAAAGAAAAGCCATCAATATTGACTAGTCTTCCTTTTATTCAATTTGGCTTTTTACATGCATTTCACAAAGTCTTCTACGTGAATTCACAAAGTGAATTGGCTTTTTAGAATAATTATTTTTCTCCTTCACCGTAGACCAACAAACTTTAAGAAATCCAATATTTGTTTAAAAGCTTGCTTCCTATTGGTCCTTAAAGAGTCAAGCCATTATTCTTGACCAATTTCTATTGGTTGAATATCTACTAACTTGATTCCTATTGGTTGCTATTTTTGTTGACCAATTTCTATTGGTGCACACTGTATATTTTATAGTATATTTTAACCAATGAATAATAATTACTGTTTATAAAGTCAGTGTTTATTGTCTAATGGATAATAAAATATACATAGATTTTTATCTTACACTAACAGAGTAGCAATTATTATTGATCATTTTTTTTCTACTGATTGCCCTTGATGAGTCATAAAGCGAGTCATCAAAGAGAAATTTCTAGAACATGTGACTCACTACGATGAGTCAGTATGATGAGTCATCGTGGAACTATCTAGAACGGGTGAGTCAGCATGGCGAGTCAGCGTAGATATTTTCTAGAGCAGGTGAGTTAGCATAGCGAGTTAGCATGCTGAGTCACTGACTGAGTCATCAGCTGCATCATCAATGGTGAGTCACAGCACTGAGTCATCAGCTGAGTCATCAATGATGAGTCACAGCGCTGAGTCAGCATGGTGAGTCATCATAGAAGCTTCTGGAATAGGTGACTCACTATGGTGAGTCACAGGGCGAGTCACCGCTTTTGGAACCTTTCGGAATCTGTTGAGTCATGGTGCTGAGGTATCACGCCACGTGTCGAGTTTCTATTGGCCCGTTGTGATGAGTCATCATCCACTAGATATTTTCAAGAAAAATATCATCCAGCAGATAATAAAACATACCTCAATTTTATTTGTCAGATAAAATCGTAGGAAAATAAAACTTTAAAAACTGTCTCCGGTTTCGGGTTTAGTAAGCTCCCCCGGCTCCGGATAATAATAAAATTTCCCCGGTCCAGAAAATTATTATTTTCCTGTCCTGGAGCAAATCACATAAAACACCCAAATAAAATCACAGACAGTAATATAAGACACTGTATCATACAGAAAAATTTAAAACAGTACATTCAGGACGTAATGGTCATTTTTTCATTTTTCCCCACAACCGAACAAATCACTCAAAACACTCAAATAAAATTACAGACAGTATTATATATCTGTATTTCACACAAAAAAATTTAAAACAGTAATTTTGACAAAATTTTATGTTACTGTCTCGAAGCAAATTACGCAAAACGACTAAATAAAATTAGAACCTGTAAAATATACCTGTATTTCATACAAAAAATCAAGAAACAGTAAAATCAAGACACAACGGTCATTTACACAAAAGCTTGAAAAATAGCAAACAGGACATTCGGAATATTTTTCCAAAAGTTGGGGTGTTACAGTAAAGATAAAAAAATTTTGGGATCCAAAGGCTTAGGACTCATGGCCATGTAACCATAAATAGGGTATCCAAGACAAACTTTTTTGTTGATTTGGAACTTAGATGCTTAGGTGGAAAGGAATTAGATTAAGGATTTATAATAATGGAAGAAAGATAGAACAAAAATTTTGTGATTAAGTAAGAGAGGGATTTCAGCTATTGAGTGGAAAAATAAGCTTGAAAGAGAAATTGAAAAATTAAGGTATTTTTATAAAAGGCAAAGGAAAAGAATTTATTAAATTAATATAATGTGGATTCCTTGTGTGTTCTTTGTGAAAAAAAAATATTAAGAAGAACTACCTAGAGGAGCCTAGTTAGAAGAATATTGTAACTAAAGTTAATTTCTATATTAATCTTTGAAAGTTTCAAAATTAAGCTAAAAAGTGTAATAAAAGTTTTACGTGATTGAAAAATAATGATGATGTCTTATGTAATTTAAGAATGATGATTTCTAAATTGCGCGATAAAGATGCCTTGCGATAAAAAAAAATAGCAGTGTGCTATCGGGATCTTAAACGGGACCCGGAGATGTTAATGATTAGTTTGGCTCATGAGTAGCTTATGTTTATGGAGAATCATGATATTAATATGTGTGTATGCATTGAGTCATTGATCATGCATTACACTGGCAGTGTCGATCGAGGCTTTTTCCTAAGAGTTGAATTACACCTTAGTGCGGGTGCAAATTGCATAGTGTGGTTCACTTGTTGAACTTAGAGGTGTCGGGGCGCGGGTATCCCACAAGTGGCCAGTTGGTAGCTCCACTAGGCCGTGGTGACTGAGCAATGCACCGATGATCTCGATTACATACTGTTCTATTCACGATCTAGTGTAGACTGCCTTGTATAAGTCATGATGCGCAAATTGAGAAATTATAGCACTTGAGTTGAGACTAACGAGATACAAACATGTCTTCTAGATCATTCTCTCTGAAATTGTGTTTAGCTCCATGGAGTAGGGAATTAGTCCATTGTGCATATGCATAGTTTGTCTACATATCATTATGATATTTTCTATCTGCTAAATTATTTGATACTTGATGCCATAACTGTAATTGTTATTTCCTGTATATGAATGATATTACTATTCTTTATTGTTTCTATGGAACCATGTTGGAATTGATGTAGGGGATCTCACCTCTTCGTTGTGTTATTTTGTTTTATGTTTATATATGATAAAGACTGAGAGGAAGACGAAGAAAGATCGTATCTTTTCTGTTGTGACATTTTCTGTGATGGCAGTGAGAAGAGATTTTGTTGGTTTTGTCAGAGTTCAGTTCTATGGTGGTACGAATGCTTGGAGTATCGACTGGGATACTGAGCGTGTTAGATATATAGGGGATCTGACTATATCTGTATATAGGACCCGCGATGGGGACCCTATCTTCTCTCTTGACATCTCAGTATGTTTGGAGTTTGTTATGCCAATTAGGGAGTTGTGGGGTGATTTGCATTACACCCCTGGGGAGGATCAGGACTCTGTGATGTCATCTGCTAGGACACCTGCCCGTGAGACCTTGCCCCTCTTCAGATCTTTATCTTCTGAGGAGGATCTGATGAAGGACCCTACTCCCTAGGAATATGAACTTAGGCTAGTTTGTGTTTGGTTAAGTAGTTTGTACATATGTCTTTTAAGTACAAACTTTATGTATTTTGAGCGGACTGTGATCTATGTCCCTTATGTATATATTTTTTTGATGTGTAATATTCTGTAATTATATCCTGTGTTGTTTATGCCTTGTTTAAGTTTATGTTTTCAAGAAAGAAAATTAGAAATTCGTTTTTTACTATATTAAACCTTTTACACGTTTTGTTAAGTCTAGGAGTTTTAGTCGTAAATGTGATACCCTAAGGGAGGGTGTCACACTCAAGGACCCTATTTTACATAATACACGGACACACCCACATTAATCTTTTGGTGATGATAATGTTTTGATTATTAAAGTTGCTGGATAGAGGAATATAAGGAATTTTAAGAATAGTGTTTAAGAAGCTGATACTCTCT
Source organism: Ormosia emarginata (assembly GCA_029884605.1). NCBI lineage: Eukaryota > Viridiplantae > Streptophyta > Magnoliopsida > Fabales > Fabaceae > Ormosia > Ormosia emarginata. The sequence continues at coordinate 12,451,085 of JAQQTP010000074.1, forward strand.
ATAAGAAATTTGAAAAAGGAAGTAGAACTCAATAACCTTCTTTGTGAAATGTATTTTGTTAGAATGAAATCCTATTCTTCTGAAGATAAGAAGGCATCTTGCATTTTGTAAAATAAGATAATGTTTGAAGCTAAATATTTATTCATGCATGCTTACATGTTAGTTACTATAGACAAGTATACGGTTAGGATTTCCCCATTCTGTCAAGACCCTAACATTCAGAATTGACTTGAAAGCTATAAAGGTTTAAACTATTGAAGATGTATACCACTAGGATGAAAATTGCAACAATATACACAATAAGAAGAGACCATGTATTCATATGGATGGAATAGGGTTCGCTTTAGAAGACTTGGCAAGGTTTTCTTACAATGTAAGGGAAAGAAGGGACTCAAAGAATAAATAAAGTAAGGGAATTCCTAATATGGTTGAACTTTTAAGACAACGTGCAAAGCAGAGTACTGATGGGAGAGTTAAATAAGATTATTAGAAGTTGTAAGTACTTATGTAACGTAGAAGGCATTTAGGGATTTTTTTTTAAGCAAGTGTTTTCTAAGAAATATATCTAATGATAAAGGGGTAGAATATTTTTGGAACAAAAACAAGAAGCCATGTCCATTGTATAATATGAAGTGAAGTGAAGTTTAGAGAACTTTTCAAGTTTTCTTCATATGAAGACTCAGCCTAAACGAAAACCAAAAATATATTAAGTTTAAATTTGGATTGAAGAGATAGATAACAAAAGATTTGCCAAGCCTATGAAGATTAGGGATTTTTCCCACTTTAGTTAAGAAGTATAAAATTATGGAGACCACTGAATCCAAGTTTCACATAGAGCAGAACATCACAAATCTTCAAAAGAGGAAAAAGGATAGGCAAAGAGGAAAAAGAATATGATTATACATCCAATAAATCAGAAAATGAAAATGAGCTAAATCATATGGAAATTATGAAATCTGAATGTTGTAAGTGTGAAAGAAGATAACATGGTGACAAACTTTGTTTAGTATGCTACATATGGATCAACTAGGGTACTATGTTAGCGGATGTCGGCGGAGGCAGAAAGTTATACCCGATCCTAGACTGCAGGTTACGAGAAGGGTATTTACTTAAAGAAGACAAGAAGGGAACTTCAATCTTCTAACTCTTTATAGGATAACTCTCATCAGAAATGAAAGAATATGAATATCTAAATTAGGTTAAAAGTTGTAATGGATAAGATGGATACAGTGAAGAAGCAGTTGTTATGATTTTTTAAATTATTAGTATGAGCAGCTAAATTTTGGGGACAAGATTTTTAAAAGGAGGAGAGAATTATAACATCATCTTTCACTCATGTTAGGCTTGTATAAGGTTACAAAGGTAGCTTAATACTTGTTTAATATGTCCACCAAATTTTATGATGTTTTGAGATAATGTAGGCACTTTGCTGCAACACAAAACGTGCAAAATGACTATTTTAACTCAGAAAAATAGCATAAATATGTAATTAAAGGAAATAAATATGAAAAGTTCATTTCTAGCTCACAAATGTATGGAAGAGGATGTGGTTAAGTTTTGAGGACAAACATAGTTAGTTTGGTATTTTTAAGGATACCGAGTGAGCAATTAGGTACCAGATTGAAGCACAGCAGATATAAAAAATTATGAAAATGATGAAACAAGAATTTTGATGGATCTTGGAAATTATTCTAAAGTTGTGGGAAGTTAGAAAACTTGATTTAATAAAATCAAAGTGTTTTTAAAAAATACGAAATTTTGGTAAAAGACTAAAGTGCCCTTAAGTTATGTTTTAAAAATGAGTTTTACTCATTTTTTCTTTATAATTCTCGACTGATACCTGATGCATACTAAAGTTGCAAACCAAGTGTATGTTGTTTCAAGTAATAAATTCTCGGGAGTCTGAGGTCGATCCATAAGGAATTGATGAAGAAAAATTCTTTGAGGTAAAGGAAAGATTTATCGCAAAAATAAAGATGATAAAAGTTGTTCACAAATGAAAGAGGATTTACTTAGGCTAAGAGATCCACTCTTGGTAATAAATTAAAGATAAGATTATTTTTTTAAAATAACTCAATTGAAATCCACACATAATGGAGGTTCCAATCAGGAAATACAACATTCAAAGTTCATTTAAGATTATATATGTAATTATATTATGATTCATTTAATTATCCACTAACACTAACACTTATAAATGGGCTCATGAATTCATTGTGCCAACCTCTTATCTACAATGAACCAAGATCTTCACTTTATAAGGAGAGTTTCTAAATTGATTGGAAACAAAATACAACACATATAATGACTACTTGATACTACATCATTTAAGCACAAGAAATAAATTAATCAAACCTTAATATATTACCAAAAGTTTTACCCTTTCACCAAAGCAACATGAAATTAGTTACTCATGAACAAGAAGAAAGAAAAAGATAAGAAGAAAAAAATGAACATAACTTCAATTTAGAACAAAGAAAACTACAACAAAAGAAACAAATAACACAATAGCATAATCTTGATCTCTAAGCCAAGATGATCAAAATGATAAGCCAATGCTCCCTTTCATAGAGCTTAAGAAGTACCAAATGACAAAGGAGTTATTTGATGATGATGAGAAAATGCCAAAGGAGTTATTTGTTGATGATAAGTGAGTGGAAAATTATTTTGATCCTTGTCTCCCCACTAGCATCAAATGATTCAGTGCTTATCTCATAGATGCCATCAAAATTAGACAAAATGATCTTCATGAAAGTTGTAGATAAGGGTCTTAATTGTCTTTTGGTAAATTTCAACTCCTCAAACCACCTACAGCTTGAGATATGACCCAATCACTGCATACTGTTTAAGCCCAACTACAGCTCCTCTGTTCAGACTTACAAGCCCAATATGACCTCCAAGACATCCAATCTGACTGTTGTGTTCTTATGAAAGTTGTAGATTTAGGTCTTAACTTTCAAATGGTACCAGTTTTAGTCCAAAACCTCTCCTATAGCTCAAGATATAGTCTAATGAGTTTGCATAGGTCAAGCTGTCAAGTTCAGAACTCTAGATCTTGCTTCAACTCCAATTTAAATTATCCAAACATGTGATCTGACTCTTGAGGTCTTCATGAAAGTTGTATAGAATTGTCTTAGCTTTCCAGGAAGACTAGAATCATATCAATAAGATATTTGTAGCTCAAATTATAGCTACTTTACTGAAAGATGTAATTAAGCAAATTAAGGCCAATTCAAGCAATAATTTCTTCATTGATCCAAATAAGCTCAATATCATAAAATGTGACAAAACCAACTTAATTAAGCCTAATTGAACCTTAAGAAGCCTAGTGAGAGTGTTGTAAAATGTATAAAATATATTGCTATCAATAGCAGAACAGAGAAACGAAAGAAGAGAAAGAGGAAGAACCAAGACAAGAATAGAAGATTATCTTCAAGGTTGAGGTAGGGGTCTTTATTTAATCATCTTCATCTCTTTTCTTTCCTTCTTCTAACACGTAGGTTTCCATGGGTTGTTCAAAATGGATTTTTGAGAGAGAGTTTCTAAATGGTTGGAATTGGAAAAGCATAACCCAATGGTTGTTGACCGTTTTAACCACGTTTTGAAATCACTTTGGTGGAGGATTTTTGTTCTTGAGTTGAAAGGTGTTCTGGGATGGAGTTTCACGTGTGAACTCCATGTTTTTTTGCTGAAAATGCAGCAGATAACTAGTTAGGCAAGCTTGCTAACTGATTATCTAGGCTATGTATGTAACACCCCAACTTTTAGCTAAATTATATTTTTGTCCTAATTGTACTATTTTTCTGTTTTCTATGTGTTATAAAATTAATTTGACTATTTCGTAACTGTATTTGATTATTTTGTGTGATTTACTCCGAGTCAAGAAAATAAGAAATATCGGGCCGGGAAAAATCTTGTTTAATTATTTGGAGCTGGGGGATCTTGCTAAACCCAATTTCGAATAATACGTATATCAATCTTTTAATTTTTAGGATTTTTTTATATAATAAAAATATTTATCATGCAGAAAAGTCTGTGAGACCCATGTTTGGCTTATGGGACCCACTTTTAGGAAAAGTTTACCAACGTAAATAGCTTGTAAAATTCTAGACCAGAAGGTAAAAAATCCATAAAAAAATGGTTGGATTTAATAGATTAGTTAGTTTAAAACTTAATTTAATAGATTAGTTAATTTAAAACTTAATTAAGTTAATCTAAAGGGTTTAAGTAGTAATCAAATTGATTAAAACCTAGTTAGTTGTTCATTAAAATTTTAGTTAGCCAATGTACAAGTATAATTAAGAAAGAGATTAGTGTTTCTAAATAAATAGATGATTAACTAAATAATAAAGGAACCTAGCTAATTTTTAATTAAACATAACTAGAAGGACTTAAACATAAATAGGTTTATGAAATCAATCAAATTTTGATTGAATTTCCTATGCATATTTCGGCCATATGCTCTAAGTATGCAATCATGGAGTTGCTAGAAGCTTGAACATCCACCATTGAATCCATCAATGGCCATTAGTAAGTCTACTTTGTCAACAAAGGAGACAAGCTCCATAATTGATGCTCTACGGCCATGCATTATGGGGGGGGGGCAATTATTCACTTTATCATCTTCATTTCAATCATTCTAATCTATTCTCTCATTTCTCTTTGTTTCAAGACACCAAGAAAAACTCCAAAACTTCTCTCCATACACCATTCGGCCATCAACCATTCTTGAACTTCCAATCTTCAAAAATTTCATCCAACACAATTTCCTAAACCTAAACCATATTCTAAGAACATCTCTAGTTGTGAGTTTTCACAAAATCATCCATTTGGAGCTTGCAAAATCACTTTGAAGTTTCTTTCCTATAAGGTGAAAATTCGTGTTTCTTGTTTCTAATTTGATTTTTGATGTTCTAAGCCATGATTGATCCATGGTTTATCTTTTTCAAACATAATTTATGACTTTATAAATTGTTTAAACTTGTTAGGATTTTTGTTGAAGCTACACAAATTTTCTAAGGAGGAGTCCAAGGAGATCTTGTCTTCCTTATAGGTAAGAGGGAGATTTAATCTCATCAACCATGTGTGGTGGTGAGAAAATGGATGTAATTGTGGTGAAGAATCTATAAGGATTCATTCACTTGGTTGTTTTTGTTTTCTTTTCTATTTGTGATTAATTTTGTGTGCATGTTTATTATCTTTTCTATTTGTGATTTATTATGCATGCATGTATGTCTATAGCTTTGATATTTTGGTATGTGTTTTATGATTACTTTAATATATGGTATGTGTTCATAGATATATGATATCTATTGTGAGATGTGAATAATATGTTGAGATTTGCATAAGTATTCCAAAGAACACATGATGAAGAGCTCACGGTTTTTACTATGAAAAAGAGAACTAAAATGTTCTCAACCATTTTTGAATGGATGACTCAATTGATTTGATTAAGTTAATGGATTTTACAATAATTTAGACGATGGAAAATAATTTAAAAATGATTTGTACAAAGAATGGTGGAATTCGGTCAAAAATGCTTTTTAATGTATAATTAATCCAAAATTTATTTTCTATGTGTAGACTAGTTAGTTAACCAAAAAAGAATTCATTTACAATGGATTTTTTAGAACCAAATAAGTAAACAAATTTTTATTAGAAGTCTAGTATAGAAAAGAAATAAATTTTAAACACTTGAAAAATACTTACATTTGAGTTTTTAAAGTATGTTATCAATTTTCAACGTGTATTTTATGGTTATAATTAAATAAAGGAATTTTTAAAAGGAAAACGTAAAAAATATCACTTAGTAAATTTTCTAAATGAAATGCTGTCAAAATTGATTAAAAATGAGCAAGTATTGAAGAACGTTTCAAAATGGCATTTAGAAAGCAAGGAAATATTTTACTTAGTTAAAGAATAAAATTAACTGTTGAAGAATTTATTAAAATTGAATTTTTGAGAAAAACGTTAGAAATTATTACTCAGAGTAATTTTTGTAAGAAAAATAGAAAATAATGTCTAAATAATATTTTTAGTTTTGGAAAGTTTAAAAATGTAATTTGGAACGTCAAGAAATATTTTATACAGTGAAAAACAGTAGAAATAGCTTACACGTATTTAAAATAGTGGATTTTAAACTACGCGATTGAGAAAACGTTGAAAAATATTTATGCGAAAAAACGCAATAAAATGTTTACGTGACTAATGGGAATAGTAATTTTTACTGTCGGGCCAAAGTGGTGGACCCAGACATGTTGGGAAATAATACTGTTAAGTGGAGACATACTGTTTTTGGAATTATTGATACTAAGGGTATTTTTATAATTATGGTGACAATGAGGATATTTATGTAATTATGATTCATGGTGATACTGAGGGTATTTTTATAATTATGGATCATTACATACATAGAGTGGTATGTCAATTTGGTTGAAATTGACGATTGACTGACGAGATGAATTACACCGTGTTGCGGGTGTGATAGGCGTAATGTGTTCATGTGGAGAACTTGGAGGCATTAGTGTGCAGTAGATTCCACATGTGGACAGTTGGTAGCTCCTCTGAGCCGTGGTAACTGATAACACACACTAGCAATCTCGACAAATACTATTCTTAATCAGGATCTATTGCGGACTGTCTCGTACAATGCCTAGATGTACACGACGTATTTGACTGTGTACTATTTACACGACGTATTTCACTGTGTGCTATTTACACGATGTATTTCACTGTGTAATAGTTGGTTAAGGCAGCCTGATGTGCGGACATGTCTACCGAATCATTCTCTCTGATGTTTGTGTTTAGCTCCATGGAGTAGGAACGAGTCTGAATACATGGCATATTTAATCTACATCACTGTTTGAACAGTTATAAATTTGATTTATGATATTTTGCATATATGATAACATGAATTGTTATATTAACTGTTATATTTGTTGTATTGTCGTTTTCTTTACTGCTATGCTGGTAATGATGTAGATTGTCTCACCTCTTTGTATATATTTTTCTGTATTATTATTTATGTTCCGTAAAGTCGTTGAGGAAGTAGAAGAGGAGCAGCCACTGGATTGTCAATACAACGAGGAGCAGCAACCGAGTGACCAGTTCGAGGAAGGCGAGTCTCGAGATCATCCAATTCATATGGATTGATTGCAGCGTGGTATGGTGTTACTGGAGTATTTCTGTCTTCCGATGATCTTCCCGAGGAGGATTCTTCGGAGGATCAAAACTATTAATGTTAGGCTCGGGCTAGTTTTTGGTTTGCTTTAAACCAGACAGTTTACTGTTTTATTTAATAGTTTGTAATATGTAAATTATTTGTACCTATTAAAAACAAAAATCATATGTATAATTATGGTGTGTATGTAATAGTTTGTTTTATTTTATGTTCTATTTATTTTATTTTATAATATAATGTTCAAAATATATATATATATATATATATATATATATATATATATATATATTTTTACAACTTATATTATTATATATTACAAAATAATTTATAACTTGGGTAACGGTTTTATTATTATTGTTCGAAAATGTGACATCCCTAGTAGGATGTTGCATTTAGTTGGAATCAGAGCCCAAGTCAGAGTCTTTTGGGGTTGTGGTTGGGTCTGTTTTTGCTTGTGTTGTGTGATTCTCTGTGATTAGTGTCCGAAAGGGTACATCTGACTTTGTTTTGTCTTGTTTGATTGAAGAAGAAGATGTCTGGTGGAAGAGGAACGCGTGCAAACATGAACCGTAATGTTGACACAATGATTGCAGCTGCTGAGGCTATGCAGCGTATGGCAGAGGTGATTACGCAACAAAATGAACGAGCAGCTCAACAGCAAGATGCAACTACTGATGCTCTAAACTTGTCTGAGTTTAGGCGCAATAACCCGCCGCAATTCAGAGGTGAATTTAATCCAAAGAAGGCAAGTCTTTGGATCCAAGATCTCGAAAAGATATTTGAAGGAATGGGGTGTGCCGATGATCGAAAGGTGACGTATGCTACGTTTATGTTGAGAGGGGATGGTGAGAACTGGTGGAAAGGAACCTGACGCTTACTACAAGCTGAGGGAACGAAAATTACTTGGGAGGTATTCTGTGAAGTATTTCTGAAAAAGTACTTTCCTGCCAGTGCTCAACATGCCAAGGAGATGGAATTTCTTAGTTTACGTCAGGGCAACATGACTGTCAATGAATATGCTTCTAAATTTGAGAGTTTGTCTCAGTTCTCAGACTATGCTCAAACTCGACAGAATGATGCGTGGAGATGTCGAAAATTTGAGGAAGGGTTGAGGGTAGAATTGTGACGAGGAGTGTTACCCTTGAAGATGAATGAATTTCATGCTTTGGTGGATACTTATGCACGACTCGAGGAGTCGGAGCCGTCACGTGATCCAAGGAATCGTAACTTTGGACCAACGAGGTTTCAGAGAGGAGGTAGCAGTAACAATAGCCGGTTTCAACGCAAGCTGTATTCGAGACCACCAGGGAATCAACCACAACGTCCATCTATCAAGGGAAGTTCTAGTGGCAACAAAGCTGGTACAAATGTGGCGTTTACGCCAAGATGTTTTAAATGTAGAAAGAGTGGCCACATATCTAGAGATTGTTCAATTAAAAGGCCAATCTGTTTCAAGTGTGGAAGGCTTGGGCATGTTTCTAGAGAATGTAACCAGTCAGAAAGGAAGCCAGTTATGAGCAATGTTCGTGCTACTCAGCCACGATTTGTAGGGCGAGTGTACACGATGAGCGGGGCTGAGGCTTCTCAGTTTGAAGATCTTATTTAGGGGGAAGGTGTCGTAGCAGGTAATCTTTTGACTGTACTATATGATTCAGGTGCGACACATTCATTTTATTGCGTATGACTGTGTGGATTGGTTGAAGTTGCCTGTGTCTTCTTTGAGTTTTCAATTGATTGTTTCTACACCAACTGCTAAGCCTGTTGTTACATCTAAAGTATGTTGAACTGTCCTATTACCATAAATGATCGAGTCTTTTCGGTCAATTTAATTTGCTTACCTCTTGTTGAAATAGATATAATATTAGGAATGGATTAGTTATCTTCTAATCATATCCTATTAGACTGTGCCAATAAAACCTTAGTTTTTCCTAAGGATGAGGATTCTGGATTTTTAACTGCCGTCAAAGTCAAATCTTTGTTGAGGGACGGAGCTCAAGGATACATGCAGCTGTCTTCTTTGGAAGTCAAGAGTGAAAAAGATGTGAATGCTATTCCAATCGTGAATGAGTTTCTGGAAGTTTTTCCTGACGATGTACCTGGCTTACCACCGGAAAGAGAAATCGAGTTTGCTATTAATTTGGTACCAGGAGCAGGTCCTATTTCGATTGCACCATATAGGATATCGCCATCGGAATTGATGGAGTTGAAGAAGCAATTGGAGGAATTATTGGAAAAGCAGTTTGTGCGACCGAGTTTTTCACCGTGGGGAGCGCCAGTACTACTAGTCAAGAAGAAGGGTGGAACTTCTCGTCTTTGCGTAGACTATCGTCAGCTGAATAGGGTCACAATAAAGAACAAATATCCTCTTCCAAGGATCGATGATTTGATGGACCAGCTGAAAGGAGCAGCTATTTTCTCTAAAATAGATCTGCGATCAGGTTATCATCAGATTCGTGTCAAGGTTGATGATGTGCCTAAAACAGCTTTCCGAACTCGTTACGGGCATTATGAATATCAGGTGATGCCGTTCGGAGTGACGAATGCTCCTGCAATATTCATGGACTATATGAATAAGATTTTTCGTCTGTATCTAGACAGGTTTGTCGTTGTCATTATCGATGACATTCTGATCTACTCCCAAAATAAGGAAGAGCATGCTGAACATCTCAGTATAGTTCTCCAAATTTTAAAAGAAAAAAAGCTGTATGCAAAATTGGCAAAGTGTGAATTTTGGCTAGAAGAAGTTCAATTTCTGGGTCACGTAATTTACAAAGAAGGTATTGCGGTGGACCCATCGAAAATAGAAACTATTTTGCAATGGGAGAGGCCGAAGACGGTAATCGAAATCCGAAGTTTTGTTGGATTGGCCGGATATTATCAGAGGTTCATTGAAGGTTTTTCTAAGATAGCTAGACCTCTTACACAACTTACAAGGAAGAGTTAAGCTTTTGATTGGACGAAAGAATATGAGGCAAGTTTTCAAGAGTTGAAGAAGAGATTGACTACTGCAGTAGTGCTGATTTTGCCGAATCCTAACGAGGCTTTTGAAGTGTATTATGACGCTTCTTATCAAGGGTCAGGATGCGTGTTGATGCAGAACAGAAGTGTGGTAGCCTATGCTTCAAGACAGTTGAAGGTTCATGAGAGGAACTACCCAACACATGATTTAGAACTCGCTGCAGTGGTTTTTGCATTGAAATTGTGGAGACATTTTCTGTATGGAGCTGTGTTCATTGTCTTCAATGATCACAAGAGTTTAAAATACCTGTTCAATCAAAAGGAATTGAACATGAGGCAGAGGCGATGGTTAGAGTTCTTGAAGGACTATGATTTCTAACTCCAATACTATCCAAGAAAAGCGAATGTGGTAGCAGATGCCTTAAGTAGGAAAGTGATCAGTGTTTCTACTATGATGATAAAGGAGGAAGAATTGATCAATTAGTTTAGAGATTTGAGGTTATCAGTGAATTGACACCAAGAAGAATTCGTCTAAGTAAAGTTATTATTTTGAATGACTTGCTGGAAGAAATCAAGAAAAAAACAGGATAAGGATCCATATTTACTGAATGAGAAAGAATTTTTGAAGCAAGGTCATAAGGCAACAGTTGAGGAAGGATCTGATGGAGTTTTATGGTTTAAAGGAAGGATTTGTATACCTGATGATCCCGATCTTAAACAAGCAATTCTAGACGAAGCTCATACTAGTAGGTTGAGTATGCATCCGGGGATGACAAAGATGTATCAAGATTTAAAGCGGATGTTTTGGTGGCCAAGGATGAAGAGAGATGTTGCGGAACGTGTGGCGTCTTGTCTGATTTGTCAAAAGGCAAAAGTTGAACATCAAAGACCAGCCGGTATGTTACAACCTTTAACTATTCCTAAATGGAAATAGGATAGTATCTCAATGGATTTTGTTATCGGATTGCCAAGAACAAAGAAGGGTCATGATTCTATATGGGTTATAGCTGATAGGCTTACGAAGTCAGCGCACTTCTTACCAATCAATATCAAGTATTCATTGGAACGATTAACCCAGGTGTACATTAGTGAAATTGTTAGACTTCACGGTCTACCCTTAAGCATAGTTTCTGATAGAGACCTGAGGTTTACATCAAGGTTTTGGCGAAGCCTACAAGAAGCCATGGGGACTAAGTTACATCTGAGCTCTGCTTATCATCCGCGGACTGATAGTCAAACGGAGAGGACTATTCAATCACTGAAAGATCTGTTGCGTGCTTGTGTGTCGGAACAACAAGGGAGTTAGGATGAATTTCTGTCTTTGATAGAATTCACCTACAATAATAGTTTTCACTCAAGTATAGGGATGGCACCCTATGAAGCACTTCATGGGTGACGATGCCGAACACCTTTGTGTTGGTATCAAGATGGGGAAAGTATGACCATTGGACCTGATCTTGTGCAACAAACTACGGAAAAGGTGAAAATGATTCAAGAGAAAATGAGGACGACTCAGAGCTGATAGAAAAGCTATGCTGATAAGCGGAGGAGACCTCTTGAATTTGAGGAAGGTGAGCATGTGTTTTTGCGAGTAACACCTACGACTGGTGTCGGAAGGATTATCAAATCCAGAAAACTCACTCCTAAATTCATTGGGCCTTATCAAATTATTCGTCGAATAGGTCCTGTAGCCTACCAGATAGCTTTACCACCTTTTCTATCCAATCTCCATAATGTATTCCATATGTCTCAGTTGAGAAAATATATTCCTAATCCAACACATGTCATTCAACCTGATGAAGTACAATTGAAAGATAATTTGACATACGAGACGCTTCCTGTTAAGATTGAGGACAGGAGAGTGAAACAACTTCGAGGGAAGATGATTGTATTGGTAAAGGTTATATGAAATGAGGTAACAGGAGATGCTACTTAGGAGCTGGAAGATAAAATGATGGAGCAGTACCCACATCTTTTCTAAGGTATGATAAATTTCGGGGACGAAATTTCTGTTAGTGGGGGAGAGTTCTAATACCCCAACTTTTGGCTAAATTACATTTTTGTCTTAATTGTACTATTTTTTTGTTTTCTGTGTATTATAAAATTAATTTGATTGTTTCGTAACTGTATTTGATTGTTTTGTGTGATTTACTCTAAGTCAAGAAAATAATAATTTTCGGGCCGGAAAAAATCTTGTTTGATTATTTGGAGCTAGGGGATCTTACTAAACCCAATTCCGAATAATACGTATATCAATCTTTTAATTTTTAGGATTTTTCTGTATAATAAAAATATTTATCATGCAGAAAAGTTTGTGGGACCCACGTTTGGGTTTGTGGGACCCACTTTTAGGAAAAGTTTACTAACATAAATAGCTTGTAAAATTCTAGACCAAAAGGTCAAAAATCCATTAAAAAAATGGTTGGATTTAATAGATTAGTTAGTTTAAAACTTAATTTAATAGATTAGTTAATTTAAAACTTAATTAAGTTAATCTAAAGGGTTTAACTAGTAATCAAATTGATTAAAACCTAGTTAGTTATTCATTAAAATTTTAGTTAGCCAATGTACAAGTATAATTAAGAAGGAGATTAGTGTTTCTAAATAAATAGATGATTAACTAAATAATAAAGGAACCTAGCTAATTTTTAATTAAACATAACTAGAAGGACTTAAACATAAATAGGTTTATGAAATCAATCAAATTTTGATTGAATTTCCTATGCATATTTCGGCCATATGCTCTAAGTATGCAATCATGGAGTTGCTAGAAGCTTGAACATCCACCATTGAATCCATCAATGGCCATTTGTAAGTCTAGTTTGTCAACAAAGGAGACAAGCTCCGTAATTGATGCTCTACGGCCATGCATTATGGGGGGAGGGGGCAATTATTCACTTTATCATCTTCATTTCAATCATTCTAATCTATTCTCTCATTTCTCTTTGTTTCAAGGCACCAAGAAAAACTCCAAACCTTCTCTCCATACACCATTCGGCCATCAACCATTCTTGAACTTCCAATCTTCAAAAATTTCATCCAACACAATTTCCTAAACCTAAACCATATTCTAAGAACATCTCTAGTTGTGAGTTTTCACAAAATCATCCATTTGGAGCTTGGAAAATCACTTTGAAGTTTCTTTCCTATAAGGTGAATATTCTTGTTTCTTGTTTCTAATTTAATTTTTGATGTTCTAAGCCATGATTGATCCATGGTTTATCTTTTTCAAACATAATTTATGACTTTATAAATTGTTTAAGCTTGTTAGGATTTTTGTTGAAGCTACCCAAATTTTCTAAGGAGGAGTCCAAGGAGATCTTGTCTTCCTTATAGGTAAGAGGGAGATTTAATCTCATCAACCATGTGTGGTGGTGAGAAAATGGATGTAATTATGGTGAAGAATCTATAAGGATTCATTCACTTGGTTGTTTGTTTTCTTTTCTATTTGTGATTAATTTTGTGAGCATGTTTATTGTAACATCCCAAAAATTAATAATTTCAGGATAAATGATCATTTTACAATATTTGGGATTTTTAGGAATTTTTTTGGATTTTCTGAGAGCGCAAAATATTTTAATATTATTTTTCGTTTTGCGTGCGTATTGAGCAGAGTCGGGAAAACGATTGTAATGCTTCAAAAAAAATATTAGAAAATGCTAAGACGAATAGTCGTTTTATAATATTTGTAATTTTTGAGAATTTTCTGAGATTTTTCTGAAAACGTCGAATATTTTAATATATTCCTCGTTTTGCATGTGCACTGAGCCGAGCCGGGAAAATGAAATATTTTTCCCAATAACCTTGATCTGTGGAAACGTCGACGGGGGATCTTACTTAACCCGAGGCTAGACACGGTTTACGATATTTTACATTTTTTAAGAAATTTTAACCGATAAAATTTTAATCGTTGTATAAATTTTATCTGTCAGATAAATTAATACGGACTTCGGTCAACTATAACGATTATCTACTGAATAATAATATATATTAAAAACCTTATCACATTATCTAAAAATCTACCTTGTGTCAAATCCATTAGCTTTATTTTCAAAATAAAGGTAAAGTTAATTCAAAACCAATATAGGAAGTTTCCGGAAATTTCCTCCCATTTCACATTTCTCTCTCTCTCCCCTCTCCACTTTCTTCTCTACGAGAAGGCCATTGGGGAGCCCATTATTCACCTTCTCATTTTATTACTTCACTTCTATTTCTAAACACTCCTCTTCTCACTTTCTTCTCATTCTCTTCTTTCTTCTTCTTCTCTTCTTCTTCCTCCTCCACCGTACACCCTCACCATTCACCATCTTCATTTCCTTGCCTCACCACTTCCATATCTACCTTTCTTCCATCATTCCAAGACCACTTTCCTTGTGGCCATCCTTGGTTCTTCTTCTTCTTCCATTTTCCACCATTGAAGCTAAAGCTTGAAGCTTTTGAGGTAAAGTCTTCAACTTTCTTCTATCTTCTTCTCATTTTCATTTTATTGGTCACCTATGTGGCCAAGGAGTCATTTTTCCATGATTGGAGTGAACACTTTGGGAATTGCTCACCCTAGGGTTTTCTTGAAGGGGAAAACGAAAATCAAGAGCAAAAAAAGAGTAACACCGTTGTGTTATCTTCCAAATAGGTAAGAGAGAGATTATCCTCTTCAACCAATCTTGGTAGTAAGGAAATGTCTTGTGTATTGTGTTGATGAGGGAATCCATGTTGGATTTCTCTCTTTGTTATATTGTGTCATTTCCATGATTTTGTAGTTGTTTGACTTGTATGAATATATGGATTTACATTGTGTGCTTTGATGATTATGAACTTATACATTGTTATTTTGTGTTTAGAGGACATGAATCATATTTTGGATCGTTGGAAAATAAATGAGAAACTTTGATGAAGGATGGGCCAGGGCTCTGCAGAAACGAATTCTGCAGAACCCTTGTTAATGCACTAGCGCTCAGGCGCTGTGCATAGAGTGCCTAGGTGCTCTATGCCCAGAAAGTTTTCCCTGTGACGCGGCCTGGTGAGTGCTCAGGCACTTCGTGGTCAGCGCCCAGGCGCTACACCAACGCTCAGGCACTCCAGGTATAGCGCCTAGGTGCCCAGAACAGAACCAGCTAGGTAACTATGAGATGAAGCTATGTAATTGAAGATTTGAATGTTAATGTTGGAATTTGAGATGGAAAGTTTTAAGGGTTTATTAATTCAATTTGAAGCCACGATTTTGGCATTGAACCTTAGGCAATTGGATTGGTCCTAATGAACTAAAATTTAAGTGAATTGATAATGATGACCTAGTACATAAAAAGGAAAGAAAAAGTGAAAACTAGAGGACTTGCGAAACCACGGTTTGGACCTTGGAAAGTTGGGAATTGAATTGATCTTGTGAGGAATAGAATTGAGTGATTAAGTATTAAGTAACTAATGCATAATGTGGTGAAGAATTGAAACTTTGATGACAAATGATGGCCACGGTTTTGGCTTAAAATCATAAGGAATTGAAATGACTTTGATAAATCAAAATTTAAGTAAATTGATATTAAGAAGTTAATACATAAAATGGAAAGAAATTAGATCTTTGAGGACTTGAAGGGCCACGGTTTTGACCTATGATGATGAGAGTTTGGATTGAGTTAGTAAGTAATAAAGCTTGTGTAATTGAATACTAAAGGATTTATGATCATAGTGGAGTTGATTATGAAAAACTTAAAGTTTAAATGATGCCTTTGTGCATCTTTGGAGATTAGAAGTTTAAAGACATGAAAAATCCCTAGTGTGGATATGATGATAATCGATAAACCATGAATACCTAATAATGTTGAGGAATTGGATTGATCCCATGTAAAATAAAAACTAAGTGATTGGTATCAAGAGACTAGAGCATAATGCGAGAAGGAATTTAGAACCTTGAGGGCTTGTGAGGCTACGATTTTAAAGGTTAGTTAACCTAAAGGTTAGCATCATTGATCAAGATTTAGATTCGTGGAATTGTTAAACCCTTAGTGGGAAATAGTGGTTTTGACAAGCCATAATATATATTAATATTGAGATTTAACTCTATGTGTTATGAGTCCCTATGAAGGGTTATATATTTGTTGGTTTAATTCTTGATGAGAAATGATTTGTTGATATTGAAAATGAATATATGCCATTGTGGTATTGTATATGATGAATGCATCATTGATGAGCATACATGATTGGACATTGAGTCATCATGCATATGTAAACCTAAGAGTTGAATAACACCTATGTGCGGGTGCGAATAGACTAGCGTAGGTGTCATATGTTGTTGGCCCTAGGGGGCGTCGGGGTGCGGGTCCCTCACATGGACAGTTTAGAGTTCCTCTGTGCCGTGGGGTAAACCGATGCAAACACATCGACGATCCGGACCAGGACACTATCCTATGTCGCGATCAACTGTTGAGGTGCCACGTATAAACCATGATGCGCAAATATTTTATGAGATGAAGCACACTATTTTTAAGGCTAACGATATACTGGCATTACTCCTTGATCATTCACTCTGAAAAGGTTAATGTTTAGCTCCATGGAGTAGGATTTGGTACCATAATGCACTGTGCGTCGTTCATTGTCAGTCTCATAAGTCGTTGAGCATGAACATCTATTAAAGTATCTGTTTTACTTCTGTAGATGACTATTTGACCATTGTGTTGATTTCTGGAGATCTTATTATCATTGGTTCGATATTGTTAAATCTTGCTATTGCCTGCTGTTGTTCTGCTTTTATTATAAATATCACTGTTATTATTGATTCTTATTATTGCTTATGACTGAACTGCTATTATTATAAATTCCGCTGTTGCTGTTAACAAATGTATGAACTGTATTGCTTTGTGGGCGCTTTGCGCCGTGCTATTTTCTTACTGCCATAGTGGTAATGAAAGATAGGTATCTCACCTCTTTCCTGTATTTCTGTATTGCTATTTTGTATTCATATTTGATAAAAGACCATGAAGAAGATGATGAGGAACCACACCTTGCCGATGGGGTTAGGAATCTAGACAAGATTTCTTCAATTTCGTAGGAGTGCAGCTGCGTGGAGGCATTGATGCCTGTTGTGTCAACTGGGATGCCGAGTGTCATGTGCACATAGGGTTGCGGCCTTGTCTGCTGGTAGTACCCATCCTTGGGTTACTACTTTTCCCCTTTAATGTTTTTATTCCTGTTGTATTTTATTTAACTCTGTAACTACTATATTCTATGTTATTAGCGATATGTGTTTGTTGACTATAAAATATATACAAGGAATATGATTTTATTTCGGTGGTTGTGTACAAAATGATATTGTATTCGATGATGAGTCAGTATATTTATATTTCATTAGTGGCTCGTATTTCCTACTTACGCATATTTATCAAAAAGAAACTAAAAATGGACTCTTGAGATTTAGAAGTTACCTTTATCATAACTGTGACACACTTGGATTTAGTAACTGTGGTGTAATGACAATTGCGCTGCGGTTGTTAGATTTAGGTGCGTTACATTTATTGTCTTTTCTATTTGTGATTTATTATGCATTCAAGCATGTCTATAGCTTTGATATTTTGGTATGTGTTTTATGATTGCTTTAATATATGGTATGTGTTCATAGATATATGATATCTATTGTGAGATGTGAATAATATGTTGAGATTTGCATAAGTATTCCAAAGAACACATGATGAAGAGCTCATGGTTTTTACTATGAAAAAGAGAACCAAAATGTTCTTAACCATTTTTGAATGGATGACTTAATTGATTTGATTAAGTTAATGGATTTTACAATAATTTAGAGGATGGAAAATAATTTAAAAATGATTTGTACAAAGAATGGTGGAATTCGGTCAAAATACTTTTTAATGTATAATTAATCCACAATTTATTTTCTATGTGTAGACTAGTTAGTTAACCTAAAAAGAATTCATTTTCAATGGATTTTTAAGAACCAAATAAGTAAACAAATTTTTATTAGAAGTCTAGTATAGAAAAGAAATAAATTTTAAACACTTGAAAAATACTTACCTTTGAGTTTTTAAAGTATGTTATCAATTTTCAAAGTGTATTTTATGGTTATAATTAAATAAAGGAATTTTTAAAAGGAAAACGTAGAAAATATCACTTAGTGAATGTTCTAAATGAAATGCTGTCAAAATTGATGAAAAATGAGCAAGTATTGAAGAACGTTTCAAAATGGCATTTAGAAAGCAAGGAAATATTTTACATAGTTAAAGAATAAAATTAACTGTAAAAGAATTTATTAAAATTGAATTTTTGAGAAAAACGTCAGAAATTATTACTTAGAGTAATTTTTGTAAGAAAAATGGAAAATAATGTCTAAATAATATTTTTAGTTTTGGAAAGTTTAAAAATGTAATTTAGAATGTTAAGAAATATTTTATACAGTGAAAAATAGTGTAAATAACTTACGCGTATTTAAAATAATGGATTTTAAACTACGTGATTGAGAAAATGTTGAAAAATATTTACGCGATTGAAAAACGCAATAAAATGTTTATGCGACTAATGGGAATAGTAATTTTTATTGTCGGGCCAAAGTGGTAGACCCGGACATGTTGGAAAATAGTACTGTCAAGTGGAGACATACTGTTTTTGGAATTATTGATACTAAGGGTATTTTTGTAATTATGGTGACAATTAGTATATTTATGAAATTATGATTCATGGTGATACTGAGGGTATTTTTGTAATTATGGATCATTACATACATAGAGTGGTATGTCAATTTGGTTGAAATTGACGATTGATTGACGAGATGAATTACACCATGTTGCGGGTGTGATAGGCGTAGTGTGTTCATGTGGAGAACTTGGAGGCGTTAGTGTGCAGTAGATTCCACATGTGGACAGTTGGTAGCTCCTCTGGGCCGTGGTAACTGATAACACACACTAGCGATCTCGACAAATACTATTCTTAATCAGAATCTATTGGGGGCTGTCTGGTACAATGCCTGGACGTACACGACGTATTTGACTGTGTACCATTCACACGACATATTTGACTGTGTGCTATTTACACGACGTATTTGACTGTGTAATAGTTGGTTGAGGGAGCCTGATGTGCGGACATATCTACCGGATCATTCTCTCTGATGTTTATGTTTAGCTCTATGGAGTAGGAACGAGTCTGAATACATGGAATATTTAATCTGCATCACTGTGTGAATAGTTATAAATTTGATTTATGATATTTTGCATATGTGATAACATGAATTATTATATTAATTGTTATATTTTTTTGTATTGTCATTTTCTTTACTGCTATGCTGGTAATAATGTAGATTGTCTCACCTCTTTGTATATATTTTTCTGTATTATTATTTATGTTCCATAAAGTCATTGAGGAAGTAGAAGAGGAGCAGCCACTGGATTGTCAATACAACGAGGAGCAACAACCGAGTGACCAGTTCAAGGAAGGCGAACCTCGAGATCATCCATATCATATGGATTGATTGTAGCGTGGTATGGTGTTACCGGAGTATTTCTGTCTTCCGATGATCTTCCCGAGGAGGATTCTTTGGAGGATCAGAACTATTAATGTTAGACTTGGGCTAGTTTTTGGTTTGCTTTAAACCAGACAGTTTACTGTTTTATTTAATAGTTTGTAATATGTAAATTGTTTGTACCTATTTAAAACAAAAATCATATGTATAATTATGGTGTGTATGTAATAGTTTGTTTTATTTTATGTTCTGTTTATTTTTTTTTATAATATAATGTTTAAAATTTATATATTTATATATTTTTACAACTTATATTATTATATATTACGAAATAATTTATAACTTGGGTAACGGTTTTATTATTATTGTTCGGAAATGTGACATCCCCAGTAGGGTGTTGCATTTAGTTGGTATCAGAGCCCAAGTTAGAGTCTTTTGGGGTTGTGGTTGGGTCTGTTTTTGCTTGTGTTGTGTTATTCTCTGTGATTGGTGTCCAAAAGGATACATCTGACTTTGTTTTGTCTTGTTTGATTGAAGAAGAAGATGTCTGGCAGAAGAGGAATGCGTGCAAACGTGAACCGTAATGTTGACCCAATGATTGCAGCTGTTGAGGCTATGCAGCGTATGGCAGAGGTGATTACGCAACAAAATGAACGAGCAGCTCAACAGCAAGATGCGACTACTGATGCTCTAAACTTGTCTGAGTTTAGGCGCAATAACCCGCCGCAGTTCAGAGGTGAATTTAATCCAAAGAAGGCGAGTCTTTGGATCCAAGATCTCGAAAATATATTTGAAGGAATGGGGTGCGTCGATGATCGAAAGGTGACGTATGCTACATTTATGCTGAGAGGGGATAGTGAGAACTGGTGGAGAGGAACCCGACGCTTACTACAAGTTGAGGGAATGAAAATTACTTGGAAGGTATTCTATGAAGTATTTCTGGAAAAGTACTTTCCTGCCAGTGCTCAACATGCCAAGGAGATGGAATTTCTTGGTTTACGTCAGGGCAACATGACTGTCAATGAATATGCTTCTAAATTTGAGAGCTTGTCTCAGTTCTCAGACTATGCTCAAACTTGACAGAATGATGCGTGGAGATGTCGAAAATTTGAGGAAGGGTTGAGGGTAGAATTGCGACGAGGAGTGCTACCCTTGAAGATGAATGAATTTCATGCTTTGGTGGATACTTGTGCACGACTCGAGGAGTTGGAACTGTCACGTGATCCAAGGAATCGTAACTTTGGACCAACGAGGTTTCAGAGGGGAGGTAGCAGTAACAATAGCCGGTTTCAACGCAAGCCGTATTTGAGACCACCGGGGAATCAACCTCAACGTCCATCTATCGGGGGAAGTTCTAGTGGCAACAAAGCTGGTACAAATGTGGCGTTTACGCCAAGATGTTTTAAATGTGGAAAGAGTGGCCACATATCTAGAGACTGTTCAATTAAAGGGCCAATCTATTTCAAGTGTGGAAGGCCTGGGCATGTTTCTAGAGAATGTAACTAGTCAGAAAGAAGCGAGTTGTGAGCAATGTTCATGCTACTCAGTCGCGATCTGGAGGGCGAGTGTACACGATGAGCAGGGCTGAGGCTTCTTAGTCTGAAGATCTTATTCAGGGGGAAGGTGTCGTAGCAGGTAATCTTTTGACTGTACTATATGATTCAGGTGCGACGCATTCATTTATTGCGTATAACTGTGTGGATCGGTTGAAATTGCTTGCGTCTTCTTTGAGTTTCAATTGATTGTTTCTACACCAACTGTCAAGCCTGTTGTTACATCTAAAGTATGTTTGAACTGTCCTATTACCATAAATGATCGAGTCTTTTCGGTCAATTTAATTTGCTTACCTCTTGTTGAAATAGATATAATATTAGGAATGGATTGGTTATCTTCTAATCATATCCTATTAGACTGTGCCAATAAAACCTTAGTTTTTCTTAAGGATGAGGATTCTGGATTTTTAACTGCCGTCAAAGTCAAATCTTTGTTGAGGGACGGAGCTCAAGGATACATGCTACTGTCTTCTTTGGAAGTCAAGAGTGAAAAAGATGTGAATGCTATTTCAATCGTGAATGAGTTTCTGGAAGTTTTTCCTGATGATGTACCTGGCTTACCACCAGAAAGAGAAATCGAGTTTGCTATTGATTTGGTACTAGGAGCAGGTCCTATTTCGATTGGACTATATAGGATGTCGCCATCGGAATTGATGGAGTTGAAGAAGCAATTGGAGGAATTGTTGGAAAAGCAATTTGTGCGACCGAGTGTTTCACCGTGGGGAGCGCCAGTACTACTAGTCAAGAAGAAGGATGGAACTTCTCGTCTTTGCATAGACTATTGTTAGCTGAACAAGGTCACAATAAAGAACAAATATCCACTTCCAAGGATCGATGATTTGATGGACCAGCTGAAAGGAGCAGCTATTTTCTCTAAAATAGATCTACGATCAGGTTATCATCAGATTCATGTCAAGGTTGATGATGTGCCTAAAACAACTTTCCGAACCCGTTATAGGAATTATGAGTATCAGGTGATGCCATTCGGAGTGACGAATGCTCCTGCAATATTCATGGACTATATGAATAGGATTTTTCATCCGTATCTAGACAAGTTTGTCGTTGTCTTTATCAATGACATTCTGATCTACTCCCAAAATAAGGAAGAGCATGTTGAACATCTCAGTATAGTTCTCCAAATTTTGAAAGATAAAAAGCTGTATGCAAAATTGGCAAAGTGTGAGTTTTGGCTAGAAGAAGTTTAATTTTTGGGTCACGTAATTTCCAAAGAAGGTATTGCGATGGACCCATTGAAAATAGAAACTATTTTGCAGTGGGAGAAGCTGAAGACGGTAACCGAAATCCAAAGTTTTGTTGGATTGGCCGAATATTATCAGAGGTTCATTGAAGGTTTTTCTAAGATAGCTGGACCTCTTACACAACTTACAAGGAAGACTCAAGATTTTGATTGGACGAAAGAATGTGAGGCAAGTTTTCAAGAGTTGAAGAAAAGATTGACTACTGCAGTAGTGCTGATTTTGCCAGATCCTAACGAGGCTTTTGAGGTGTATTGTGACGCTTCTTATCAAGGGTTAGGATGCGTGTTGATGCAGAACAGAAGTGTGGTAGCCTATGCTTCAAGACAGTTGAAGGTTCATAAGAGGAACTACCCAACGCATGATTTAGAATTCGCTGCAGTGGTTTTTGCGTTGAAAGTATGGAGACATTTTCTGTATGGAGCTGTGTTCAATGTCTTCAGTGATCACAAGAGTTTTAAATACCTATTCAATCAAAAGGAATTGAACATGAGGCAGAGGCGATGGTTAGAGTTCTTGAAGGACTATGATTTCCATATCCAATACCATCCGGGAAAAGCGAATGTAGTACCAGATGCCTTAAGTAGGAAAGTGATCAGTGTTTCTACTATGATGATAAAGGAGGAAGAATTGATCGATCAGTTTAGAGATTTGAGGTTATCAGTGGAATTGGCACCAAGAAGAATTCATCTAAGTAAAGTTATTATTTTGAATGACTTGCTGGAAGAAATCAAGGAAAAACAGGATAAGGATCCATATTTACTGAATGAGAAAGAATTTTTGAAGCAAGGTCATAAGGCAACGGTTGAGGAAGGATCTGATGGTGTTTTAAGGTTTAAAGGAAGGATTTGTATACCTGATGATCCCGATCTTAAACAATCAATTCTGGACGAAGCTCATACTAGTAGGTTGAGTATGCATCCGGGGATGACAAAGATGTATCAAGATTTAAAGCGGATGTTTTGGTGGTCAAGGATGAAGAGAGATGTTGCGGAACGTGTGGCGTCTTGTCTGGTTTGTCAAAAGGCAAAAGTTGAACATCAAAGACCAGCCGGTATGTTACAACCTTTAACTATTCCTGAATGGAAATGGGATAGTATTTCAATGGATTTTGTTATCGGATTGCCAAGAACGAAGAAGGGTCATGATTCTATATGGGTTATAGTTGATAGGCTTACGAAGTCAACGCACTTCTTGCCAATCAATATCAAGTATTCATTGGAACGATTAACCCAGCTGTACATTAGCGAAATTGTTAAACTTCGCGGTGTACCCTTAAGTATAGTTTCTGATAGAGACTCGAGGTTTACGTCAAGGTTTTGGCGAAGCCTACAAGAAGCCATGGGGACTAAGTTACGTCTAAGTTCTGCTTATCATCCGCCGACTGATGGTCAAACGGAGAGGACTATTCAATCACTGGAAGATCTGTTGTGTGCTTGTGTGTTGGAACAACAAGGGAGTTGGGATGAATTTCTGTCTTTGATAGAATTCACCTACAATAATAGTTTTCACTCAAGTATAGGGATGGCACCCTATGAAGCACTTTATGGGCGACGATGCCGAACACCTTTGTGTTAGTATCAAGATGGGGAAAGTATGACCATTGGACCTGATCTTATGCAACAAACTACGGAAAAGGTGAAAATGATAAGCAGGGGAGACCTCTTGAATTTGAGGAAGGTGAGCATGTATTTTTGTGAGTAACACCTGCGACTGGTGTCGGAAGGGTTATCAAATCCAGAAAACTCACTCCTAAATTCATTGGACCTTATCAAATTATTCGTCAAATAGGTCCTGTAGCCTACCAGATAGCTTTACCACCTTTTCGATCCAATCTCCATAATGTATTCCATGTGTCTCAGTTGAGAAAATATATTCCTGATCCAACACATGTCATTCAACTTGATGAAGTACAATTGAAAGATAATTTGACATACGAGACGCTTCCTGTTAAGATTGAGGACAGGAGAGTGAAACAACTTCGAGGGAAGATGATTGTATTGGTAAAGGTTATATGGAATGAGGTAACGGGAGATGCTACTTGGGAGCTGGAAGATAAAATGATGGAGCAGTACCCACATCTTTTCTAAGGTACGATAAATTTCAGGGACGAAATTTTTGTTAGTGGGGGAGAGTTGTAACACCCCAACTTTTGGCTAATTTACATTTTTGTCCTAATTGTACTATTTTTCTGTTTTTTGTGTTATAAAATTAATTTGATTGTTTCGTAATTGTATTTGATTATTTTGTGTGATTTACTCCGAATCAAGAAAATAATAATTTTCGGGTCGGAGAAAATCTTGTTTGATTATTTGGAGCTGGGGGATCTTACTAAACCCAATTCCGAATAATACGTATATCAATCTTTTAATTTTTAGGATTTTTCTGTATAATAAAAATATCTATCATGCAGAAAAGTTTGTGGGACCCACGTTTGGCTTGTGGGACCCACATTCATTTTGTGGGATCCACGTTTGGGTTTATGGGACCCACTTTTAGGAAAAGTTTACCAACATAAATAGCTTGTAAAATTCTAGATCAAAAGGTCAAAAATCAATTAAAAAAATGATTAGATTTAATAGATTAGTTAGTTTAAAACTTAATTTAATAGATTAGTTAATTTAAAACAAAATTAAGTTAATCTAAAGGGTTTAAGTAGTAATCAAATTGATTAAAACCTAGTTAGTTATTCATTAAAATTTTAGTTAGCCAATGTACAAGTATAATTAAGAAGGAGATTAGTGTTTCTAAATAAATAGATGATTAACTAAATAATAAAGGAACCTAGCTAATTTTTAATTAAACATAACTAGAAGGACTTAAAGATAAATAGGTTTATGAAATCAATCAAATTTTGATTGAATTTCCTATGCATATTTCGGCCATATGCTCTAAGTATGCAATCATGGAGTTGCTAGAAGCTTGAACATCCACCATTGAATCCATCAATGGCCATTTGTAAGTCTAGTTTGTCAACAAAGGAGACAAGCTCCATAATTGATGCTCTACGGCCATGCATTATGGGGGGAGGGGCAATTATTCACTTTATCAACTTCATTTCAATCATTCTAATCTATTCTCTCATTTCTCTTTGTTTCAAGACACCAAGAAAAACTCCAAAACTTCTCTCCATACACCATTCGGCCATCAACCATTCTTGAACTTCCAATCTTCAAAAATTTCATCCAACACAATTTCCTAAACCTAAACCAAATTCTAAGAACATCTCTAGTTGTGAGTTTTCACAAAATCATCCATTTGGAGCTTGGAAAATCACTTTGAAGTTTCTTTCCTATAAGGTGAAAATTCTTGTTTCTTGTTTCTAATTTGATTTTTGATGTTCTAAGCCATGATTGATCCATGGTTTATCTTTTTCAAACATAATTTATGACTTTATAAATTGTTTAAGCTTGTTAGGATTTTTGTTGAAGCTACACAAATTTTCTAAGGAGGAGTCCAAGGAGATCTTGTCTTCCTTATAGGTAAGAGGGAGATTTAATCTCATCAACCATGTGTGATGGTGAGAAAATGGATGTAATTGTGGTGAAGAATCTATAAGGATTCATTCACTTGGATGTTTGTTTTCTTTTCTATTTGTGATTAATTTTGTGAGCATGTTTATTGTCTTTTCTATTTGTGATTTATTATGCATTCAAGCATGTCTATAGCTTTGATATTTTGGTATGTGTTTTATGATTGCTTTAATATATGGTATGTGTTCTTAGATATATGATATCTATTGTGAGATGTGAATAATATGTTGAGATTTGCATAAGTATTCCAAAGAACACATGATGAAGAGCTCACAGTTTTTACTATGAAAAAGAGAACCAAAATGTTCTCAACCACTTTTGAATGGATGACTTAATTGATTTGATTAAGTTAATGGATTTTACAATAATTTAGAGGATGGAAAATAATTTAAAAACGATTTGTACAAAGAAAGGTGGAATTCGGTCAAAAATACTTTTTAATGTATAATTAATCCAAAATTTATTTTTTATGTGTAGACTAGTTAGTTAACCTAAAAAGAATTCATTTTCAATGGATTTTTAAGAACCAAATAAGTAAACAAATTTTTATTAGAAGTCTAGTATAGAAAAGAAATAAATTTTAAACACTTGAAAAATACTTACCTTTGAGTTTTTAAAGTATGTTATTAATTTTCAAAGTGTATTTTATGGTTATAATTAAATAAAGGAATTTTTAAAAGGAAAACGTAGAAAATATCACTTAGTGAATTTTCTTAGCGAAATGCTGTCAAAATTGATTAAAAATGAGCAAGTATTGAAGAACGTTTCAAAATGGCATTTAGAAAGCAAGGAAATATTTTACATAGTTAAAGAATAAAATTAACTGTTGAAGAATTTATTAAAATTGAATTTTTGAGAAAAACGTCAGAAATTATTACTTAAAGTAATTTTTGTAAGAAAAATGGAAAATAATGTCTAAATAATATTTTTAGTATTGGAAAGTTTAAAAATGTAATTTGGAACGTCAAGAAATATTTTATACAGTTAAAAATAGTAGAAATAGCTTACGCGTATTTAAAAAATTGGATTTTAAACTACGCGATTGAGAAAACGTTGAAAAATATTTACGTGATTGAAAAACGCAATAAAATGTTTATGCGACTAATGGGAATAGTAATTTTTACTGTCGGGCCAAAGTGGTGGACCCGGACATGTTGGGAAATAGTACTGTCAAGTAGAGACATACTGTTTTTGGAATTATTGATACTAAGGGTATTTTTGTAATTATGGTGACAATGAGGATATTTATGTAATTATGATTCATGGTGATATTGAGGGTATTTTTGTAATTATGGATCATTACATACATAGAGTGGTATGTCAATTTGGTTGAAATTGACGATTGACTGACAAGATGAATTACACCGTGTTGCGAGAGTGATAGGCGTAGTGTGTTCATGTGGAGAACTTGGAGGTGTTAGTGTGCAGTAGATTCCACATGTGGACAGTTGGTAGCTCCTCTGGGCCGTGGTAACTGATAACACACACTAGCGATCTCGACAAATATTATTCTTAATCAGAATCTATTGGGGGCTGTCTGGTACAATGCCTGGACGTACACGACGTATTTGACTGTGTACCATTCACACGACGTATTTGACTGTGTGCTATTTACACGACGTATTTGACTGTGTAATAGTTGGTTGAGGCAGCCTGATGTGCGGACATGTCTACCGGATCATTCTCTCTGATGTTTGGGTTTAGCTCCATGGAGTAAGAACGAGTCTAAATACATGGCATATTTAATCTGCATCACTGTGTGAATAGTTATAAATTTGATTTATGATATTTTGCATATATGATAACATGAATTGTTATATTAACTCTTATATTTATTTGTATTGTCATTTTCTTTACTGCTATGCTGGTAATGATGTAGATTGTCTCACCTCTTTGTATATATTTTTCAGTATTATTATTTATGTTCTGTAAAGTCGTTGAGGAAGTAGAAGAGGAGCAGCCACTGGATTGTCAATACAACGAGGAGCAGCAACCGAGTGACCAGTTCGAGGAAGGCGAGCCTCGAGATCATCCATATCATATGGATTGATTGCAGCGTGGTATGGTGTTACCGGAGTATTTCTGTCTTCCGATGATCTTCCCGAGGAGGATTCTTCGGAGGATCAGAACTTTAACATTAGGTTTGGGTTAGTTTTTGGTTTGCTTTAAACCAAACAGTTTACTATTTTATTTAATAGTTTGTAATATGTAAAATGTTTCTACCTATTTAAAACAAAAATCATATGTATAATTATGGTGTGTATGTAATAGTTTGTTTTATTTTATGTTTTGTTTATTTTATTTTATAATATATTGTTGAAAATATATATATATATATATTTACAACTTATATTATTATATATTACGAAATAATTTATAACTTGGGTAACAGTTTTATTATTATTGTTCGGAAATGTGACATCCCCAGTAGGGTGTTGCATTTAGTTGGTATCAGAGCCCAAGTTAGAGTCTTTTGGGGTTGTGGTTGGGTCTGTTTTTGCTTGTGTTGTGTTATTCTCTGTGATTGGTGTCCAAAAGGATACATCTGACTTTGTTTTGTCTTGTTTGATTGAAGAAGAAGATGTCTGGCGGAAGAGGAATGCGTGCAAACGTGAACCGTAATGTTGACCCAATGATTGCAGCTGTTGAGGCTATGCAGCGTATGGCAGAGGTGATTACGCAACAAAATGAACGAGCAGCTCAACAGCAAGATGCGACTACAGATGCTCTAAACTTGTCTGAGTTTTGGCGCAATAACCCGCCGCAGTTCAGAGGTGAATTTAATCCAGAGAAGGCGAGTCTTTGGATCCAAGATCTCGAAAAGATATTTGAAGGAATGGGGTGCGCCGATGATCGAAAGGTGACGTATGCTACATTTATGCTGAGAGGGGATAGTGAGAACTGGTGGAGAGGAACCCGACGCTTACTACAAGTTGAGGGAATGAAAATTACTTGGGAGGTATTCTGTGAAGTATTTCTGGAAAAGTACTTTCCTGCTACTGCTCAACATGCCAAGGAGATGGAATTTCTTGGTTTACGTCAGGGCAACATAACTGTCAATGAATATGCTTCTAAATTTGAGAGCTTGTCTCAGTTCTCAGACTATGCTCAAACTCGACAAAATGATGCGTGGAGATGTCGAAAATTTGAGGAAGGGTTGAGGGTAGAATTGCGACGAGGAGTGCTACCCTTGAAGATGAATGAATTTCATGCTTTGGTGGATACTTGTGCACGACTCGAGGAGTTGGAACTGTCACGTGATCCAAGGAATCGTAACTTTGGACCAACGAGGTTTCAGAGGGGAGGTAGCAGTAACAATAGCTGGTTTCAACGCAAGCCGTATTTGAGACCACCGGAGAATCAACCTCAACGTCCATCTATCGGGGGAAGTTCTAGTGGCAACAAAGCTGGTACAAATGTGGTGTTTACGCTAAGATGTTTTAAATGTGGAAAGAGTGGCCACATATCTAGAGACTGTTCAATTAAAGGGCCAATCTGTTTCAAGTATGGAAGGCCTGGGCATGTTTCTAGAGAATGTAACCAGTCAGAAAGGAAGCCAGTTGGGAGCAATGTTCATGCTACTCAGCCGCGATCTGGAGGGCGAGTGTACACGATGAGTGGGGCTGAGGCTTCTCAGTCTGAAGATCTTATTCAGGGGGGAAGGTGTCGTAGCAGGTAATCTTTTGACTGTACTATATGATTCAAGTGTGACACATTCATTTATTGCGTATGACTGTGTGGATCGGTTGAAATTGCCTGTGTCTTCTTTGAGTTTTCAATTGATTGTTTCTACACCAATTGCCAAGCCTGTTGTTACATCTAAAGTATGTTTGAACTGTCCTATTACCATAAATGATCGAGTCTTTTCGGTCAATTTAATTTGCTTACCTCTTGTTGAAATAGATATAATATTAGGAATGGATTGGTTATCTTCTAATCATATCCTATTAGACTGTGCCAATAAAACCTTAGTTTTTCCTAAGGATGAGGATTCTGGATTTTTAACTGCCATCAAAGTCAAATCTTTGTTGAGGGACGGAGCTCAAGGATACATGCTGCTGTCTTCTTTGGAAGTCAAGAGTGAAAAAGATGTGAATGCTATTCCAATCGTGAATGAGTTTCCGGAAGTTTTTCCTGATGATGTACCTGGCTTACCACTGGAAAGAGAAATCGAGTTTGCTATTGATTTGGTACCAGGAGCATGTCCTATTTCGATTGCACCATATAGGATGTCGCCATCAGAATTGATGGAGTTGAAGAAGCAATTGGAGGAATTGTTAGAAAAGCAGTTTGTGCGACCGAGTGTTTCACCGTGGGGAGCGCCAGTACTACTAGTCAAGAAGAAGGATAGAACTTCTCGTCTTTGCGTAGACTATCGTCAGCTGAACAAGGTCACAATAAAGAACAAATATCCACTTCCAAGGATCGATGATTTGATAGACCAGCTGAAAGGAGTAGCTATTTTCTCTAAAATAGATCAGCGATCAGGTTATCATCAGATTCGTGTCAAGGTTGATGATGTGCCTAAAACAGCTTTCCGAACTCGTTACGGGCATTATGAGTATCAGGTGATGCTATTCGGAGTGATGAATGCTCCTGCAATATTCATGGACTATATGAATAGGATTTTTCGTCCATATCTAGACAGGTTTGTCATTGTCTTTATCTAAGACATTCTGATCTACTCCCAAAATAAGGAAGAGCATGCTGAACATCTCAGTATAGTTTTCCAAATTTTGAAAGATAAAAAGTTGTATGCCAAATTGGCAAAGTGTGAGTTTTGGCTAGAAGAAGTTCAATTTCTGGGTCATGTAATTTCCAAAGAAGGTATTGCGGTGGGCTCATCGAAAATAGAAACTATTTTGCAATGGGAGAGGCCGAAGACGGTAACCAAAATCCGAAGTTTTGTTGGATTGGCCGGATATTATCAGAGGTTCATTGAAGGTTTTTCTAAGATAGCTGGACCTCTTACACAACTTACAAGGAAGAGTCAAGCTTTTGATTAGACGAAAGAATGTGAACCAAGTGTTCAAGAGTTGAAGAAGAGATTGACTATTGCAGTAGTGCTAATTTTGCCGGATCCAAACGAGGCTTTTGAGGTGTATTGTGACACTTCTTATCAAGGGTTAGGATGCGTGTTAATGCATAACAGAAGTGTGGTAGCCTATGCTTCAAGACAGTTGAAGGTTCATGAGAGGAACTACCCAACGCAT
Source organism: Ormosia emarginata (assembly GCA_029884605.1). NCBI lineage: Eukaryota > Viridiplantae > Streptophyta > Magnoliopsida > Fabales > Fabaceae > Ormosia > Ormosia emarginata. Next base: position 12,482,232 of record JAQQTP010000074.1, read on the forward strand.
GATATAGAACTTGCTACAGTGGCTTTTACGTTGAAAGTGTGGAGACATTTTCTATATGGAGTTGTGTTCAATGTCTTCAGTGATCACAAGAGTTTTAAATACCTGTTTAATCAAAAGGAATTGAACATGAGGCAGAGGCGATGGTTAGAGTTCTTGAAGGACTATGATTTCCAACTCCAATACCATCCGGGAAAAGCGAATGTGGTACCAGATGCCTTAAGTAGGAAAGTGATCAGTGTTTCTACTATGATGATAAAGGAGGAAAAATTGATCAATCAGTTTAGAGATTTGAGGTTATCAGTGGAATTGGCACCAAGAAGAATTCTTCTAAGTAAAGTTATTATTTTGAATGACTTGCTGGAAGAAATCAAGGAAAAACAGGATAAGGATCCATATTTACTGAATGAGAAAGAATTTTTGAAGCAAGGTCATAAGGCAATGGTTGAGGAAGGATCTGATGGAGCTTTAAGGTTTAAAGGAAGGATTTGTATACCTGATGATCCCGATCTTAAACAAGCAATTCTGGATGAAGCTCATACTAGTAGGTTCAGTATGCATCTGGGGATGACAAAGATGTATCAAGATTTAAAGCGGATGTTTTGGTGGCCAAGGATGAAGAGAGATGTTGCGAAACGTGTGGCGTCTTGTCTGGTTTGTCAAAAGGCAAAAGTTGAACATCAAAGACTAGCCGGTATATTACAACCTTTAACTATTCTTGAATGGAAATGGGATAGTATCTTAATGGATTTTGTTATCGGATTGCCAAGAACGAAGAAGGGTCGTGATTCTATATGGGTTATAGTTGATAGGCTTACGATGTCAGCACACTTCTTGCCGATCAATATCAAGTATTCATTAGAACGATTAACCCAGGTGTACAGTAGTGAAATTGTTAGACTTCATGGTGTACCCTTAAGTATAGTTTGTGATAGAGACCCGAGGTTTACGTCAGGGTTTTGGCGAAGCCTACAAGAAGCCATGGGGACTAAGTTACGTCTGAGTTCTGCTTATCATCCGCAGACGGATGGTCAAACGGAGAGGACTATTCAATCACTAGAAGATCTATTGTGTGCTTGTGTGTTGGAATTTCAAGGGGGTTGGGATGAATTTCTGTCTTTGATAGAATTCACCTACAATAATAGTTTTCACTCAAGTATAGGGATGGCACCCTATGAAGCACTTTATGGGCGACGATGCCGAACACCTTTGTGTTAGTATCAAGATGAGGAAAGTATGACCATTGGACCTGATCTTGTGCAACAAACTACAGAAAAGGTGAAAATGATTCAAGAGAAAATGAGGACGACTCAGAGCTGACAAAAAAGCTATGCTGATGAGCGGAGGAGACCTCTTGAATTTGAGGAAGGTGAGCATGTGTTTTTGCGAGTAACACCTATGACTGGTGTCGGAAGGGTTATCAAATCCAGAAAACTCACTCCAAAATTCATTAGACCTTATCAAATTATTCGTCGAATAGGTCTTGTAGCCTACCAGATAGCTTTACCACCTTTTCTATCCAATCTCCATAATGTATTCCATGTGTCTCAGTTGAGAAAATATATTCCTGATCCAACACATGTCATTCAACTTGATGAAGTACAATTGAAAAATAATTTGACATACGAGACGCTTCCTGTTAATATTGAGGACAGAAGAGTGAAACAACTTCGAGGGAAGATGATTGTATTGGTAAAGGTTATATGGAATGAGGTAACGGGAGATGCTCCTTGGGAGCTGGAAGATAAAATGTTGGAGCAGTACCCACATCTTTTCTAAGGTACCATAAATTTCGGGGACGAAATTTCTGTTAGTAGGGGAGAGTTGTAACACCCCAACTTTTGGCTAAATTACATTTTTATCCTAATTGTACTGTTTTTCTGTTTTCTATGTTTTATAAAATTAATTTGACTGTTTCGTAACTGTATTTGATTGCTTTGTGTGATTTACTCTGAGTCAAGAAAATAATAATTTTCAAGCCGGGGAAAATCTTGTTTGATTATTTGGAGCTGGAGGATCTTACTAAACCCAATTCCGAATAATACGTATATCAATCTTTTAATTTTTAAGATTTTTCTGTATAATAAAAATATTTATCATGCAGAAAAGTCTGTGGGACCCACTTTTGGCTTGTGGGACCCACATTCGTTTTGTAGGACCCACGTTTGGGTTTGTGAGACCCACTTTTAGGAAAAGTTTACCAATATAAATAGCTTGTAAAATTCTAGACCAAAAGGTAAAAAATCCATTAAAAAAATGGATGGATTTAATAGATTATTTAGTTTAAAACTTAATTTAATAGATTAGTTAATTTAAAACTTAATTAAGTTAATCTAAAGGGTTTAAGTAGTAATCAAATTGATGAAAACCTAGTTAGTTATTCATTAAAATTTTAGTTAGCCAATGTACAAGTATAATTAAGAAGGAGATTAGTGTTTCTAAATAAATAGATGATTAACTAAATAATAAAGGAACCTAGCTAATTTTTAATTAAACATAACTAGAAGGACTTAAAGATAAATAGGTTTATGAAAAATACTTACCTTTGAGTTTTTAAAGTATGTTATCAATTTTTAAAGTGTATTTTATGGTTATAATTAAATAAAGGAATTTTTAAAAGGAAAACGTAGAAAATATCACTTAGTGACATTTCTAAACGAAATGTTGTCAAAATTGATTAAAAATTAGTAAGTATTGAAGAATGTTTCAAAATGGCATTTAGAAAGCAAAGAAATATTTTACATAGTTAAAGAATAAAATTAACTGTTGAAGAATTTATTAAAATTGAATTTTTAAGAAAAATGTCAGAAATTATTAATGAGAGTAATTTTTGAAAGAAAAATGGAAAATAATGTCTAAATAATATTTTTAGTTTTGGAAAGTTTAAAAATGTAATTTGGAATGTCAAGAAATATTTTATACAGTGAAAAACAGTAGAAATAGCTTACACGTATTTAAAATAGTGGATTTTAAACTACGCGATTGAGAAAATGTTGAAAAATATTTACGCGATTGAAAAACACAATAAAATGTTTATGCGACTAATGGGAATAATAATTTTTATTGTCGGGCCAAAATGGTGGACCCGGACATGTTGGAAAATAGTACTGTCAAGTGGAGACATACTGTTTTTGGAATTATTGATACTGAGGGTATTTTTGTAATTATGGTGACAATTAGGATATTTATATAATTATGATCCATGGTGATACTGAGGGTATATTTGTAATTATGGATCATTATATACATAGAGTGGTATGTCAATTTGGTTGAAATTGACGATTGACTGACGAGATGAATTACACCGTGTTGCGGGTGTGATAGGCGTAATGTGTTCATGTGGAGAACTTGGAGGCGTTAGTGTGTAGTAGATTTCACATGTGGACAGTTGGTAGCTCCTCTGGGCCGTGGTAACTGATAACACACACTAGCGATATCGACAAATACTATTCTTAATCAGGATCTATTGGGGACTGTCTGGTACAATGCCTGGACGTACACGACGTATTTGACTGTGTGCCATTCACATGACGTATTTGACTGTGTGCTATTTACACGACGTATTTGACTGTGTCATAGTTGGTTGAGGCAGCCTGATGTGCGGACATGTCTACCGGATCATTCTCTCTGATGTTTGTGTTTAGCTCCATGGAGTAGGAACGAGTCTGAATACATGGCATATTTAATCTGCATCATTGTGTGAATAGTTATAAATTTGATTTATGATATTTTGCATATGTGATAACATGAATTGTTATATTAACTGTTATATTTGTTTGTATTGTCATTTTCTTTACTGCTATGCTGGTAATGATGTAGATTATCTCACCTCTTTGTATATATTTTTCTGTATTATTATTTATGTTACGTAAAGTCGTTGAGGAAGTAGAAAAGGAGTAGCCACTGGATTGTCAATACAACGAGGAGCAGCAACCGAGTGACCAATTCGAGGAAGGCGAGCCTCGAGATCATCCATATCATATGGATTGATTGCAGCGTGGTATGGTGTTACCAGAGTATTTCTGTCTTCCGATGATCTTCTCGAGGAGGATTCTTCGGAGGATCAGAACTATTAATGTTAGGCTTGGGCTAGTTTTTGGTTTGCTCTAAACCAGACTGTTTACTGTTTTATTTAATAGTTTATAATATGTAAATTATTTGTACCTATTTAAAACAAAAATCATATGTATAATAATGGTGTGTATGTAAGAGTTTGTTTTATTTTATGTTCTGTTTATTTTATTTTATAATATAATGTTCAATATATATATATATATTTACAACTTATATTATTATAAATTTACGAAATAATTTATAACTTGGGTAATGGTTTTATTATTATTGTTCAGAAATGTGACATCCCCAGTAGGGTGTTGTATTTAGTTGGTATCAGAGCCCAAGTTAGAATCTTTTGGGATTGTGGTTGGGTCTGTTTTTGCCTGTGTTGTGTGATTCTCTGTGATTGGTGTCCGAAAGGGTACATTTGACTTTGTTTTGTCTTGTTTGATTGAAGAAGAAGATGTCTGGCGGAAGAGGAATGCGTGCAAATGTGAACCGTAATGTTGACCCAATGATTGCAGCTGCTGAGGCTATGCAGCGTATGGCAGAGGTGATTACGCAACAAAATGAACGAGCAGCTCAACAGCAAGATGTGACTGTTGATGCTCTAAACTTGTTTGAGTTTAGGCGCAATAACCCGCCGCAGTTCAGAGGTGAATTTAATCCAGAGAAGGCTAGTCTTTGGATCCAAGATCTCGAAAAGATATTTGAAGGAATAGGGTGCGCCGATGATTGAAAGGTAACGTATGCTACATTTATGCTGAGAGGGGATGGTGAGAACTGGTGGAGAGGAACCCGACGCTTACTACAAGCTGAGGGAACGAAAATTACTTGGGAGGTATTCTGTGAAGTATTTCTGGAAAAGTACTTTCCTGCTAGTGCTCAACATGCCAAGGAGATGGAATTTCTTGGTTTACGTCAGGGCAACATGACTGTCAATGAATATGCTTCTAAATTTGAGAGCTTGTCTCAGTTCTCAGACTATGCTCAAACTCGACAGAATGATGCGTGGAGATGTCAAAAATTTGAGGAAGGGTTGAGGGTAGAATTGCGACGAGGAGTGCTACCCTTGAAGATGAATGAATTTCATGCTTTGGTGGATACTTATGCACGACCCGAGGAGTTGGAGCCGTCACGTGATCCAAGGAATCGTAACTTTGGACCAACGAGGTTTCAGAGAGGAGGTAGCAGTAACAATAGCCGGTTTCAATGCAAGCCGTATTCGAGACCACTAGGGAATCGACCTCAACGTCCATCTATGGGGGGAAGTTCTAGTGGCAACAAAGCTGGTACAAATGTGGCGTTTACGCCAAGATGTTTTAAATGTGGAAAGAGTGGCCACATATCTAGAGACTATTCAATTAAAGGGCCAATTTGTTTCAAGTGTGGAAGGCCTGGGCATGTTTCTAGAGAATGTAACTAGTCATAAAAGAAGCCAGTTGTGAGCAATGTTCGTGCTACTCAGCCGCGATCTGGAGGGCGAGTGTACACGATGAGCGGGGCTGAGGCTTCTCAGTCTAAGGATCTTATTCAGGGGGAAGGTGTCGTAGCAGGTAATCTTTTGACTATACTATATGATTCAGGTGCGACACATTCATTTATTGCGTATGACTGTGTGGATCGGTTGAAATTACTGTGTCTTCTTTGAGTTTTCAATTGATTGTTTCTATACCAACTGCCAAGCTGTTGTTACATCTAAAGTATGTTTGAACTGTCCTATTACCATAAATGATCGAGTCTTTTCAGTCAATTTAATTTGCTTACCTCTTGTTGAAATAGATATAATATTAGGAATGGAATGGTTATCTTCTAATCATATCCTATTAGACTGTGCCAATAAAACCTTAGTTTTTCCTAAGGATGAGGATTCTGGATTTTTAACTGCCGTCAAAGTCAAACCTTTGTTGAGGGACGGAGCTCAAGGATACATGTTGCTGTCTTCTTTGGAAGTCAAGAGTGAAAAAGATGTGAATGCTATTCCAATCGTGAATGAGTTTCCGGAAGTTTTTCCTGATGATGTACCTGGCTTACCACCGGAAAGAGAAATCGAGTTTGCTATTGATTTGGTACCAGGAGCAGGTCCTATTTCGATTGCACCATATAGGATGTCGCCATCGGAGTTGATGGAGTTGAAGAAGCAATTGGAGGAATTGTTGGAAAAGCAGTTTGTGCGACCGAGTGTTTCACCGTGGGGAGCACCAGTACTACTAGTCAAGAAGAAGAATGGAACTTCTCGTCTTTGCGTAGACTATCGTCAGCTGAACAAGGTCACAATAAAGAACAAATATCCACTTCCAAGGATCGATGATTTGATGGACCAGTGGAAAGGAGCAGCTATTTTCTCTAAAATAGATCTGCGATCAGGTTATCATCAGATTCGTGTCAAGGTTGATGATGTGCCTCAAACAGCTTTCCGAACTCGTTACGAGCATTATGAGTATCAGGTGATGCCGTTCGAAGTGACGAATGCTCCTGCAATATTCATGGACTATATGAATAGGATTTTTCGTCCGTATTGTCGTTGTCTTTATCGATGACATTCTAATCTACTCCCAAAATAAGGAAGAGCATGTTGAACATCTCAGTATAGTTCTCCAAATTTTGAAAGACAAAAAACTGTATGCAAAATTGGCAAAGTGTGAGTTTTGGCTAGAAGAAGTTCAATTTCTGGGTCATGTAATTTCCAAAGAAGGTATTGCGGTGGACCCATCGAAAATAGAAACTATTTTGCAATGGAAGAGGCTGAAGACGGTAACCGAAATCTGAAGTTTTGTTGGATTGGCCGGATATTATCAGAGGTTCATTGAAGGTTTTTCTAAGATAGCTAGACCTCTTACACAACTTACAAGGAAGAGTCAAGCTTTTGATTGGACGAAAGAATGTGAGGCAAGTTTTCAAGAGTTGAAGAAGAGATTGACTACTGCAGTAGTGTTGATTTTGCCGGATCCTAACGAGGCTTTTGAGGTGTATTGTGATGCTTCTTATCAAGGGTTAGGACGCGTGTTGATGCAGAACAGAAGTGTGGTAGCCTATGCTTCAAGACAGTTGAAGGTTCATGAGAGGAACTACCCAACGCATGATTTAGAACTCGCTGCAGTGGTTTTTGCATTGAAAGTGTGGAGACATTTTCTGTATGGAGCTGTGTTCAATGTCTTCAGTGATCACAAGAGTTTAAAATACCTGTTCAATCAAAAGGAATTGAACATGAGGCAGAGGCGATGGTTAGAGTTCTTGAAGGACTATGATTTCCAACTCCAATACCATCCAGGAAAAGTGAATGTGGTAGCAGATGCCTTAAGTAGGAAAGTGACCAGTGTTTCTACTATGATGATAAAGGAGGAAGAATTGATCAATCAGTTTAGAGATTTGAGGTTATCAGTGGAATTGGCGCTAAGAAGAATTCGTCTAAGTAAAGTTATTATTTTGAATGACTTGCTGGACGAAATCAAGGAAAAACAGGATAAGGATCCATATTTACTGAATGAGAAAGAATTTTTGAAGCAAGGTCATAAGGCAACGGTTGAGGAAGGATCTAATGGAGTTTTAAGGTTTAAAGGAAGGATTTGTTTACCTGATAATCCCGATCTTAAACAAGCAATTCTGGACGAAGCTCATACTAGTAGGTTGAGTATGCATCCGGGGATGACAAAGATGTATCAAGATTTAAAGCGGATGTTTTGGTGGCCAAGGATGAAGAGAGATCTTGCGAAACGTGTGGCGTCTTGTCTGGTTTGTCAAAAGGCAAAAGTTGAACATCAAAGACCAGCCAGTATGTTACAACCTTTAACTATTCTTGAATGGAAATGGGATAGTATCTCAATGGATTTTGTTATCGGATTGCCAAGAACGAAGAAGGGTCATGATTCTATATGGGTTATAGTTGATAGGCTTACGAAGTCAGCGCACTTCTTGCCGATCAATATCAAGTATTCATTGGAATGATTAACCCAGGTGTACATTAGTGAAATTGTTAGACTTCACGGTATACCCTTAAGTATAGTTTCTGATAGAGACCCGAGGTTTACGTCAAGGTTTTGGCGAAGCCTACAAGAAGCCATGGGGACTAAGTTACGTCTGAGTTCTGCTTATCATCCGCTGACTGATGGTCAAACAGAGAGGACTATTCAATCACTGGAAGATCTGTTGCGTGCTTGTGTGTTGGAATAACAAGGGAGTTGGGATGAATTTATGTCTTTGATAGAATTCACCTACAATAATAGTTTTCACTCAAGTATAGGGATGGCACCCTATGAAGCACTTTATGGGCGACGATGCCGAACACCTTTGTGTTAGTATCAAGATGGGGAAAGTATGACCATTGGACCTGATCTTGTGCAACAAACTATGGAAAAGGTGAAAATGATTGAAGAGAAAATGAGGACGACTCAGAGCTGACAAAAAAGCAATGCTGATAAGCGGAGAAGACCTCTTGAATTTGAGGAAGGTGAGCATGTGTTTTTGTGAGTAACACCTACGACTAGTGTCAGAAGGGTTATCAAATCCAGAAAACTCACTCCTAAATTCATTGGACCTTATCAAATTATTCGTCGAATAGGTCCTGTAGCCTACCAGATAGCTTTACCACCTTTTCTATCCAATCTCCATAATGTATTCCATGTGTCTCAGTTGAGAAAATATATTCCTGATCCAACACATGTCATTCAACCTGATGAAGTACAATTGAAAGATAATTTGACATACGAGACGCTTCCTGTTAAGATTGAGGACAGGAGAGTGAAACAACTTTGAGGGAAGATGATTGTATTGGTAAAGGTTATATGGAATAAGGTAACGGGAGATGCTACGTGGGAGCTGGAAGATAAAATGATGGAGCAGTACCCACATCTTTTCTAAGGTACCATAAATTTCGGGGACGAAATTTCTATTAGTGGGGGAGAGTTGTAACACCCCAACTTTTGGCTAAATTACATTTTTTTCCTAATTATACTATTTTTCTGTTTTCTGTGTGTTATAAAATTAATTTGACTGTTTCGTAACTGTATTTGATTGTTTTGTGTGATTTATTCCGAGTCAAGAAAATAATAATTTTGGTAGGAGAAAATCTTGTTTGATTATTTGGAGCTGGGGGATATTACTAAACCCAATTCCGAATAATACGTATATCAATCTTTTAATTTTTAGGATTTTTCTGTATAATAAAAATATTTATCATGCAGAAAAGTCTGTGGCACCCACGTTTGGCTTGTGGGACCCACATTCGTTTTGTGGGACTCAGGTTTGGGTTTGTGGGACCTACTTTTAGGAAAAGTTTACCAACATAAATAGCTTGTAAAATTCTAGACGAAAAGGTCAAAAATCCATTAAAAAAAATGGTTGGATTTAATAGATTAGTTAGTTTAAAACTTAATTTAATTAATTAGTTAATTTAAAACTTAATTAAGTTAATCTAAAGGGTTTAAGTAGCACTCAAATTGATTAAAACCTAGTTAGTTATTCATTAACATTTTAGTTAGGCAATATACAAGTATAATTAAGAAGGAGATTAGTGTTTCTAAATAAATAGATGATTAACTAAATAATAAAGGAACCTAGCTAATTTTTAATTAAACATCACTAGAAGGACTTAAACATAAATAGGTTTATGAAATCAATCAAATTTTGATTGAATTTCCTATGCATATGTTGGCCATATGCTCTAAGTATGCAATCATGGAGTTGCTAGAAGCTTGAACATCCACCATTGAATCCATCAATGGCCATTCGTAAGTCTAGTTTGTCAACAAAGGAGACAAGCTCCATAATTGATGCTCTACGGTCATGCATTATGGGGGGGCAATTATTCACTTTATCATCTTCATTTCAATCATTCTAATCTATTCTCTCATTTCTCTTTGTTTCAAGACACCAAGAAAAACTCCAAAACTTCTCTCCATACACCATTCGGCCATCAACCATTCTTGAACTTCCAATCTTCAAAAATTTCATCCAACACAATTTCCTAAACCTAAACCATATTCTAAGAACATCTCTAGTTGTGAGTTTTCACAAAATCATCCATTTGGAGCTTGGAAAATCACTTTGAAGTTTCTTTCCTATAAGGTGAAAATTCTTGTTTCTTGTTTCTAATTTGATTTTTGATGTTCTAAGCCATGATTGATCCATGGTTTATCTTTTTCAAACATAATTTATGACTTTATAAATTGTTTAAGCTTGTTAGGATTTTTGTTGAAGCTACACAAATTTTCTAAGGAGGAGTCCAAGGAGATCTTGTCTTCCTTATAGGTAAGAGGGAGATTTAATCTCATCAACCATGTGTGGTGGTGAGAAAATGGATGTAATTGTGGTGAAGAATCTATAAGGATTCATTCACTTGGTTGTTTGTTTTCTTTTCTATTTGTAATTAATTTTATGTGCATGTTTATTGTCTTTTTTATTTGTGATTTATTATGCATGCAAGCATGTCTATAGCTTTGATATTTTGGTATGTGTTTTATGATTGCTTTAACATATGGTATGTGCTCATAGATATATGATATCTATTGTGAGATGTGACTAATATGTCGAGATTTGCATAAGTATTCCAAAGAACACATGATGAAGAGCTCACAGTTTTTACTATGAAAAAAAGAACCAAAATATTCTCAACCATTTTTGAATGGATGACTTAATTGATTTGATTAAGTTAATGGATTTCACAATAATTTAGAGGATGGGAAATAATTTAAAAATGATTTGTACAAAGAATGGTGGAATTTGGTCAAAAATGTTTTTTAATGTATAATTAATCCAAAATTTATTTACTATGTGTAGACTAGTTAGTTAACCTAAAAAGAATTCATTTACAATGGATTTTTAAGAACCAAATAAGTAAACAAATTTTTATTAGAAGTCTAGTATAGAAAAGAAATAAATTTTAAACACTTGAAAAATACTTACCTTTGAGTTTTTAAAGTATGTTATCAATTTTCAAAGTGTATTTTATGGTTATAATTAAATAAAGGAATTTTTAAAAGGAAAACGTAGAAAATATCACTTAGTGAATTTTCTAAACGAAATGCTGTCAAAATTGATTAAAAATGAGCAAGTATTGAAGAACATTTCAAAATGGCATTTAGAAAGCAAGGAAATATTTTACGTAGTTAAAGAATAAAATTAACTGTTGAAGAATCTATTAAAATTGAATTTTTGAGAAAAATGTCAGAAATTATTACTCAGAGTAATTTTTGTAAAAAAAAATGGAAAATAATGTCTAAATAATATTTTTAGTTTTGGAAAGTTTAAAAATGTAATTTGGAACATCAAGAAATATTTTATACAGTGAAAAACAGTAGAAATAACTTACACGTATTTAAAATAGTGGATTTTAAACTACGCGATTAAGAAAACGTTGAAAAATATTTACGCGATTGAAAACTGCAATAAAATGTTTACGCGACTAATGGGAATAGTAATTTTTATTGTCGGGCCAAAGTGGTGGACCCGGACATGTTGGGAAATAGTACTGTTAAGTGGAGACATACTATTTTTGGAGTTATTGATACTAAAGGTATTTTTGTAATTATGGTGACAATGAGGATATTTATGTAATTATGATTCATGGTGATACTGAGGGTATTTTTGTAATTATGGATCATTACATACATAGAGTGGTATGTCAATTTGGTTGAAATTGACGATTGACTGACGAGATGAATTACACCGTGTTGCGGGTGTGATAGGCGTAATGTGTTCATGCGGAGAACTTGGAGGCGTTAGTGTGCAGTAAATTCCACATGTGGACAGTTGGTAGCTCCTCTGGATCGTGGTAACTGATAACACACACTAGTGATCTCGACAAATACTATTCTTAATCAGGATCTATTGGGGACTGTCTGGTACAATGCCTGGATGTACACGACGTATTTGACTGTGTACCATTCACACGACGTATTTGACTGTGTGCTATTTACACGACGTATTTGACTGTGTAATAGTTGGTTGAGGCAGCCTGATGTGCGGACATGTCTACCGGATCATTCTCTCTGATATTTGTGTTTAGCTCTATGGAGTAGGAACGAGTCTGAATACATGGCATATTTAATCTGCATCACTGTGTGAATAGTTATAAATTTGATTTATGATATTTTGCATATGTGATAACATGAATTGTTATATTAATTGTTATATTTGTTTGTATTGTCGTTGTCTTTACTGCTATGCTGGTAATGATGTAGATTGTCTCACCTCTTTGTATATATTTTTCTGTATTATTATTTATGTTCTGTAAAGTCATTGAGGAAGTAGAATAGGAGCAGCCACTGGATTGTCAATACAACAAGGAGCAGCAACCGAGTGACCAGTTCGAGGAAGGCGAGCCTCAAGATCATCCATATCATATGGATTGATTGCGGTGTGGTATGGTGTTACCGAAGTATTTCTGTCTTCCGATGATCTTCCCGAGGAGGATTCTTTGGAGGATTAGAACTATTAATGTTAGGCTTGGGCTAGTTTTTGGTTTGCTTTAAACCAGACAGTTTACTGTTTTATTTAATAGTTTGTAATATGTAAATTGTTTGTACCTATTAAAAACAAAAATCATATGTATAATTATGGTGTGTATGTAATATTTTGTTTTATTTTATGTTCTGTTTATTTTATTTTATAATATAATGTTCAAAAAATATATATATATCTTTACAACTTATATTATTATATATTACGAAATAATTTATAACTTGGGTAACGGTTTTATTATTTTTGTTTGGAAATGTGACATCCCCAGTAGGGTGTTGCAATGTAAGGTGTTGTCATGAAAGCCATAACCGTTTATAAGAATTTTTCTAATCGATTATGCATTAAATGAGAGGCTCATGTTGGAGCCATAATCGGTTAGGCATTGTGGCCTAACAGGTTATTTTTGCATGGCAGAGAGGTTGGGGAAGGAGATAACTGGTTAGCCTAATATGCTAACCGATTATTGGGTACTTCTAATCAATTATGAGTGTGCAGAAAACAAAATTGTGAGGTTCTTGAGCATGATTTGAGATTTGTTTAAGCTTGTTAATCAATGCCCATGGAACAATGAGAGCATTTTTGAAGACTTGAAACCCTAGTTCTTCATTAAATGATGAGATTGAGTGTTTAAATAGAACGAATACATGATAATTGATGTAAAAATAACTTTTAAAGTAGATTATGATATATATTTAGTACGAAAAGAATGATGAAAATGAGGCATTGAGCCATGATATAGTGTAATGTAAGGAAGTATATTGATTTATACATGTTATCAAATAATGTTGATGATCATGATATTGAGAAGTAATATAAAAGGATGGTAAAGATAAATGAGGTTGAGTGAGTCCCTCTCAACAAGCATGCATGATAATATAGAAGAGAAATTTTAATGATTATGGTATTGCTTCCCTATTATGTAATGGAAGATATGATTAAGTAAAAGTTAAAGAAAGAAAGGTTTTAATATTATGCATGTTTTGTTTTCAAACTTGTTATTTGATATTTTCATGTATTGTAAATCTATTGCTTGGACAAAAGGGCGCTAAGCGGCTTAGACAAAAAGGCTCCAAGTGTCATGTTTGGTAGTGCAAGGAGCAAAAGGGCATCCCGCCTACCCATAAAACAATACAAGGAACAAAAGGACTTACTTGAAATATTTAAATAACATGAGTTTTTCTAAAATAAAATCTTTTAAAAATCATTGCATGAGCATACTTTAGGGTTTCATTAGACATAATCATATATCAGCATGCATTGCAAAAATTTGGCAATTGTATGGGCAATTGTCATGTTTTTATTAAATGTGAAGTTTGAGGATAAAAGTTGGTTATAAAAGGTTGAAGACTAAAATGTAGCTTAAAGGTGTGTGATGAAGGGAATGAGTGTGCTTGCTAGCCTCTATAACTGTTATAATAAATATATGTTGACTCATGTTGAGTTTCTATATCATGTTTGATCTGTTTTCTTTATTAAATGAATTGCCTGCTTTGGGAATAGAAAGGAATGAGTTTTTGGCTTATGCCACCTTTCCAATTGATTAAGTACAATTTGTGTTTTATCCAAAGCAGTTGGATTTACCATGATATCACGATTTATATTTTACTACTGAGAATTATTAATTCTCACCCCAAGTCCTTTTATGTTTTCCATGGTAAATCCAGAGGAGGATCCAATAAGGCATAAGGTAAGGCAATGAAGACTTAGTTAGCCTATTACTATAATTATTTTGGTTCAGTAATTATATTAATAGTTCTGTAATTAAGTTTATATATGCAATTTGTATAAGTTGTAACCTTAGATATATCAGATCGATTGTAAAGAGCAAGTTTCCTGAGGTATAAAATATCTAACTCTCTTACTTCTTTAAAGGTTTTATATATTTATTCGTTAAATAGATATTGAACAGGTTGTATTTACGCTAATGTAAGAAAGTGGCATACTAATTCTATTTACCTAGTACCCATAAGGTATACTACAGTGAATGGGATTAGGGTGTTACACCCACCTTTTTAGAATTTTGTTCTCAAAATTTGCTCACCATCAACACTTAGTCTCTCACAACTATAGTTCTAAGATCTCTGTCAGATATCACACTCGAAGGAATCACACCTTCCATAGTGATATCCAACTCATCATTAACAACTCAAGTCAATCCTGTCTCATGTGATTCTCTAGCTCCCAAGAAGCCTCTCAAACCAAAACCCATGCCAAATATTCATCACCTATAAAAATCTGTTTTCCACAAAACTCTTGGACTTCCATGTCAAAAATCCTTTCAAGCCTTGTCTAACAACCCTTTATCCAACCCATGGGCTCTACCAACTCTAGAGGTACCACTCAAAAGGATGCTGATGCAAACAATTCCTAACAAGTTTAGTCTCATCGACTGGACCCTCACTAGAAGAACACCTAATTCCCCTAGTTCGCCTTGGTGAAGTCATAGTTTCTTGTCCATACAGAACATTATATATTGACTTGGTCAGTCCTCAATATCATGTAACCGTGTAACAGTAGCTACTAACATCTAACCTAAAGCAAATCATGCAATTCCTTTTCAACATCTCAAACAAGAGACAAAGAAATGCACAACACATAGAAAAACTTCTAACATGCCTAAGCATAGTTAGTCTATACCCAGCTCAACAGGATGAACTACTTTGATACCAAAATGTAACATCCCAATATTGCTATACCGACATATTGACATACATAAGAATAACCAATACTAGCCATGCCACTTCTAACACATAACACAAACTAAACCCATAACATTTACATAAATAATTATGGAGAGCCACGTCAAACTCGAAGTTACATATATACATCGTTGCCTCAAAGGGCACATTGTAATACATAAAATTTCATACAAACTAGACCAAATATAGAATGTACAAGCTTTGTCCATATAAAGGATATAAAAATTGTATTAGTCTTCAACCAACTTCTGCTTCCCTTTTGATGAGCTCACACCTGGATTTACATGGCAACACAATCGGGTAAAAAATCACAATTCTCAGTAGAAATATTTCAAAACCAACATTTATCCATTCACAAAGAATAAATTGAACCATAACATTAGGGTTATATTTACAACAGGTACAAGAGTCACTACTCACTACGCAAAGAATATCTCACATACTAACTTTATGCATTATTCCCAAGTAAATCATATCCCTAAACACATTATAAAAGCTATCAACGATATTATACAACCGCCCATACAATCATAAATATCATTGATTAAGGTAACTGCCCATTCAATTACCATGCAAATGCAATGCTTGCTATGTTGTATGTTCATGCCTAATATGTCCTAAGACAATGGTTATGCAATGAAGTAAAATAGTGTTAGTGCAATGTTATGAAACTCGACTATCCCCAGGAACTCCGTTCCTTATATTTCTCTAAGTAGTGTAGCTCCAACCATTAATCACTACCTAACAATGAATGGACTATTCCATCTCACAACAATGTGTGTACTATTACCATCTCATATACCATTCAAATATACATCGGAATAGCAAGTGTATGAGAAAACATGCAAAGTGATATTTAACACACATTCAACACCATATCAGATACTCTCCTACACGAGTTCAAAACCAATGCCCTTAAACGTGTCCATCCTCCTCCATGAAATTTTCCAACTATCAATTTAGGAATACTCATATACTCACTCTATGTGTCATTCCCATCACATAACAACACCACATGTGATAATAAAACAATCCCATATGGATCAAGGGTTTAGGTGTTAGCCTATGGTATTCCCCAAACCATTGGTTACCTAAGGTTTCACAAAAACTCACATATGCTAAGTGGTTATTGTCTCCAAGAAATACCTCCATTAGTTCCTCAACACACGTAGGAAAGCATTTATGAATTATCTCAACACTTAGGAACTTCCAGAGATATCAAAAACACATTTTTGAAGGTCCTGGAGCTCACGTCGTGGCACGACATTTTCATGCCGCGATGCCCTGCTCTCGGGTTTTAGTATCAGGCATATATTGAGATTCACGTTGTGGCATGGCGTCACCCACGCTGTGGTGTGAGGTGCATTTCTGCAGAATTCTGCATAAAACACAGGCCCAGGTACTATTCCATTGGAATAAATTTTGTATTTTGGCCACTCCAATCCATATTCTAGGTGATTTAAGGCCCCTAACAAGTTCACTAACACATAGAAAACATTAATCACCAACAAAAACCTCTAATTTGGATCCAAAGACCAAATCTACCATCCATGACCTAACTTTCTCACTTTTAGGATTCAAGGTCCAAATGACAAGTTCTATGTTTCTAACTCAAACTCAATCCATGAGCAAGTCATAAACAACCAAGGAGACTCATTCAAGCAAGAAAAACACTTTAAACAACTCTGGAAACCAATTCAACCTATTATGCACCACATGTGCAACAATGGTGAAAATGGAAGAAAAGGAGTTAAAGAACACAAAAATCCCTACCTCAAGGTCTTGAAGATGAAGATGAAGCCAAGGATGTGCCATGGAAGATCCAAGCTCTCCCTTTCTTTTTCCATTTCTTCCTCTTTGTCCTTATTCTTTCCCCTTCACAGTTTCCCTTCTCTTTTTCTCTTTTCTTTCTTTTGTTTTTGGTTTCAACAGTGTAGCAAAGTGAGACTTTGCTACTTAAAGGAACTTTACCAAAATTCCTGATCTGCTAAGAACACTCAGATTTCACCAAATCCAGTTCTCTAACTTCCAACAGACTTAAAAAAAATCCTATGATTCATCAAAAATCTGATTTCACCATTTTCACATATTTTCATACTGTTGGTAGTCAATCCAGCATTAAATCACACAACCAATATGCATAAAAATACCAAACTAACTTCGATTAACCTCAAAATTTAACTGTAGCATAATTCACACATTTGTGACCTAAAAATAAACTCTCCACATTTATTTCCACTAACTAAGCAGATTAAGCCATTTCTGGAGCTAATAACACTTATTTTCAACACTTAGTGTTGCAACAAAGTACCTAAATGTGCTCAGACAGTCACAAAACTTAATAGACATGATAAACATGTATTAGGCTACCTCTATAACCATATACAAATCTATTATGTTTTCACGGGTGTTACATTTCTCTCCACTTTTTAGAATCTTGTCCCAAAAATTTGCTTGCCATCAACACCTAGTCTTTCACAACTAAAGTTCCAAGATCTCTGTCAGACATCATACTTGATGGAATCCCACCTTCTATAGTGATATCCAACTCATCATTAACAACTCAAGACAATCCCGTCTCATGCGGTTCTCTAGCTCCCAAGAAGCCTCTCAAACCAAAACCCATGCCAAATATTCATCAACTATGAAAATCTGTTTTCCACAAAACTCTTGGACTTCCATGTCCATAATCCTTTCAAACCTTATCTATCAACCCTTTATCCAACCCATAGGCTACACCAACTCTAGAGGTACCACTCAAAAGAGTGCAGATGCAAATAATTCCTAACTAGTTTAGTCTTGCCGACTGGACCCTCACTAGAAGAACTCCGAATTCCTCTAGTTTGCCTAGGTGAAATCATAGTTACCTGTCCACATAGAACATTACATTTTGAGTTAGCCAGTTCTCAATATCATATAACCGTGTAACAGTAGCTACTAACATCCAACCTAAATCAAATCATGCAATTCCTTTCCAACATCTCAAACAAGAGACAAAGAAATGCACAACACACAGAGAAACTTGTAATATGTCTAAGCATAGTTAGTCCATACCCGACTCAATAGGATGAACTGCTCTAATACCAAAATGTAACATCTCAATATTGCTATCCCGACATATCGACATATATAAGAATAACCAATACTAATCATGCCACTTCTAACACATAACACAAACTAAACCCATAACATTTACACAACTAATTATAGAAAGCCACGTCAAGCCCGAAGTTACATATATGCATCGTTGCCTCAAAGGGCACATTGTAATACATAAACTTTCATACAAACTAGACCAAATATAGAATGTACAAGCTTTGTCCATATAAAGCATATAAAAATTGTATTAGTCTTCAACCAACTTCTGTAACACCCTAAAATTTGCTATTTTACAATAATGACTGAATTGTACTGTTTTGTAATTTTTGTGTGCTGTAAATTTATTTTGACTGTTATGTGACTGTTTTTGATCATTGTATATGATTTACTCTAAGTCAAGAAAATATAATTTTCGGGCCAGGAAAAATCTTTACTGATTTATTCGGGGCCGGGGTAGCTTACTAAACCCAAATCTGAGAGATACGTGTCTCAATCTTTTAATTTTTAGAATTTATGTGTGAAATAAAAATATTTTGTATTTTATTATCCAGCAGACATTACTTACTGACTTGTGAGCAGTATGTTCTGTCTATTGGGTAATAGTTTCTGTAATTATTATCCATTGGACAATAGACCCGAAAAAGTCTTTGTGCCTCACAAAGTGGTGAACCAATAAGATTAAGTCAATATAAATGGCTTGAATTCATTAACTAATAGAAAGTCGTCAACGAAAATGGTAGGACTAGTTAGCTAGGAAACTAGATGACTTAAACTAAGTTGACCTAAAGCCTATATAGTAACTAAATGGAGCAAACTTAGTTTGCTACTCATTAGAGATCACGGTTACAAGGGTGTTCTAGCACCTTCTAGAATATATGATTCACACCTAGGTAACTAAATGGTTAGCAATGGAACTAAGTGATCTAACTAAGTTAGCTTAAGTTAGTTAGGAACTAATTGAATCAAAACTTGGTTAGCCTTCCCCTTTGAGTCCCATGGCCAAGGAGCTTCATGCACCATCTAGAATTGGTGATTCACTTGCATGACTCTTAAGTCTAAACCAATAGAAAATTAAAGGATCAAAGCATGATAACTTTCTGACATAGGCTATGTGCTAATCATAATTGTTAGCAAAGTTTTTGACTCTCCTTTTCCTATACACTTCCACGGCAAGGAGCTTTAGGTTAGGATATTCATTTTCATCTTCATCACATTTTGAGACAAAGAAACCATTCTCTCCATTCTCTTTCTTCCAAACTCAAACAAAAACTCCATTCTTCCTTTCCTTGAAGCTCTCGGCCAGCCCACCTCGAAGCACCATCCAAGCTTCCAAAATTTTATCTAACTTCATTTCCTAAACCTAAACACCATTCTAAGAACCTTTCATATTGTGAGCAAAGCCTAGTTCATCCATCTAGTACTTGGAAATCAAGCTTGAGTTTTCTACTCTTAAAGGTAAAAGCCTTGTTTCTTGATTCAAAGTTTAGTTCTTGAATTTCTAAGCCATGATTGATCCATGATTTCTCTTTTTCAAGCTTAGTTTATGATATTGTGTTGGTTTAAGCTTGTTAAGGTTTTCTTTGGAGGCCACACGAAATCTTTGGAGAAAGTAACTAAGAGGATTTTGTCTTCCTTGAGGTAAGAGGGAGATTAACCTCATCAACCAAGTGTTGGTGGTGAGGGAATGACTTGTTTGTGGTGAAAAATCCATAAGGATTTATTCACTTGTGTGGTTTAAGCTTGCTTTTTTTGTGATAATTTTTGGTTGGTATGCTTTATTGGCTTTGATAATATGTTTGTTTATGTGATTATCGAAGCATGTTGATTATTGTATAAAGTAGGATGTGATTCACATGATGAAGAATTGAATGAAGGTTCCAAAGAACCTAGAGGCTCACAGTCTCAACACCACAAAGAGAACAAAATATTCTAAATTACTTTCCTAATCATGGATTAAGTGATTTAATGATGATAAATTGGATTAAGGGTTTTTTACAAAGAATTATGTGATAGAAAATGATTAAATATGATTTATGAAGCATAAATGGATTTTTGGCCAACATGCCAAGGTTTGGTGTTTTAGATCCAAAACTAGTTTCCTAAGTGTAGACTTAGGTAATTAATTAACAAGAACTCAATTTAATGAATTTTTAGAAGTAAAAAGAAAGTGGACTAAATGTTTAGAATTAAATTAGCATAATTGAGTTATGATGAGAAATAAAATTAAAACTTGAAATTTGCTAACGTAAAGCTCACCATTTGGGTTTTGAAGCGCATTAGAAAATTTTGAGATGTGATATCTAATTAAATCAAAGAAGTCAAATTTCTGTAAAAAATAGTAGAAAATATTATGTTAAGAATTTTTAGTAGGAAAATATTCTAAATAGGACCAAAATGCCTACATTATGTAGAGAATTTTATAAATAAGTTTAGAAAGCTAAGAAATATTTTACGCAAGTGAAAAATATTAGAAAAATCTTACTTGATTTAAAAATAGTTATTTTTAAGATACGCGATTGAGAAAATGATTTAAAATCACTATGCAATTGTGAAAATGTTTAAAAATCTCTACGCGATTTAGAAAACATTTGAAAATATTTTTGTGATTGCAAAAACGTTAGAAAATACTTGCGCAATTTGAAAACGTAAGAAAAATGCTTCGCAAATGTGAAAACGCGATAAAATGTTTACGTGATTGGAAATAACAGCAGCTTGCTATCGGGCTGTTGTGGTGGGCCCAGTTGTGTTGGAAGGTGATACCACTAAGGGATGGTGTGTGTATGTGAAATATTGTGAGAATGATGTTTATATATGTTTTTGAATCATACATCATGCATAAAAAAGTGTGTCAACTTGTTTGGTTAAAGGCAATGTGCCTAGGAGTTTGAATTCACACCTTCATGCAAGTGAGAATTGCGTAGTTACGATCTTCAGTGATCTTGGAGACGCCGGGGTGTGGAATGTCATATGTGGCCAATTGGTAGCACCTCTGTGTCATGGTATCCTATGCAAACACACCGACGGTCTTGACGGAGTTGCTACTTTTTTCATGATTGGTTGAGAATGTCATGTATTAGCCATGTTGTGCACCATGAGATGATATATTGGCACATTATTTTAAGGCTAGCGATATACAGACATATACTCCCTATCTTTCTCTCCGAAATTGTGTTTAGCTCCATGGAGTAGGATTTGGTCTTTGTGCATAAGCATAGTGGGTCAGAATATTGATATGATAATTATGCTTATCTGATATATTATCTGTGATGTGATAATATGATTGTATGTGATAATATGGTATATGTACCATTTACTGTCATTTTCTATACTGCCTCATTGGTATTGATGTAGGGGAACTCACCTCTTTATTGTGTTATATTTGTTTTATTGTATATGTTTGATGAAGACCGAGGAGACGAGGAAGCTGGTAATTCTTTTTACCATCAGTGACAGTTTTTGTTGTGTTTGTTTGTATGGCAACGAGGTGTCAAGTTTTGGGTTTTGTCAGAGTTCAATTTCATAGAGGAACTGACGCTTGGAGACTTAATTTTGGTAATGAACGTTTTGTTTACACTGGGGACTTAACTTTAAACCTTAGTGGTACTAGGGATGGGACTCCCGTTCTAACGCAACATGCGTCTGTGCGTCTTGAGTTCATTATGCCGATACGTGAGCTCTGGGGTGCTAGTATCTATACCCCACAGGAGGATTCTATGGTGTCGTCTACTAAGACGCCCGCCTCGTGTGTGATGTATCTGCCAGGGTTCTTTAGTGATGATACTGAGGAAGATGATCCTTTTAAGGGCCCTAATTCTTAGTCTGGGTTTTAGAGGTTATAGTTTAGTATTTTATGTTTTGTCATGTGTATTGTATATCTTATCTTTTAGGAGTAAGTGTGTATTTATGTAAATTATTTGTAAACAATGTTTCAATATGTATGTAACTTATGACGAGTTTATTTTTAGTTACGTTTTGTATTTATGGTTTTTTTTATTTTCAGTTATTCCACAAATGAAATTTAAAATCAATGCTTTATAAGATTAATTCTTTTACAACTTGGGTAAGTTATATTAGGATTAATCTTAAATGTGATACCCTACAGTGAGTGTTACATTAGTTGGTATCAGAGCCCCAGTTAGAGTTTTTTGGGATTTTGTGATTATGTCTATTTTGCTTGTGTTGTATGATTCTCTGTGTTTAAAACCTAAAAGGTTACATCTTACTCTTATTGTGTTTTTGGTTACTTGTAAAGAAACCTATGTCTCGTAATAGAAGTGCACGTGTGAATGTTGGTGTGTTTTTGTTAAAAGATGTGCAAGTGTACACAGTCAAACAAGTAATAAAGTGTGAGTAAAGATCGTTCCCACGAGGATTTAATTGTATTGAATTCAAATTCTATATTTAACCTTTCCTATTTAACGTAATAAAATAAGAGAAATTTTTAAGCATGTAAAGTAAATGGAGTAATGAGGTATCAGAGCAGTAAGTAATAAATGCACGGAATTAATAAAAGTAATAAATGAGTGTTTTAAAACAGAAATGGAAACAGCTAGGATTCTAATCCTTTGTAATTCTTAACTTCAGGGTAACGCATGCTTCAGGATGCTACAACATTTAGTCCAGGAAATGAATTTTTACTTTCTAGCAGTAAAAACTGAGTTCATTAAAAGCTTCTTATTCCTAAGTTCAAATTAATTTTCCTCAGTTATCAAAGAAGCACGTCCAGCTACTTAAAGACTTGAAGGCTATTCCTAGCTCATTCAACACAATTAATTTTCCAATTAATTGTTCTATCTTTATCTTCTAATCAAGTCCACTAACTTGGTTTTTCCAAACGAAATTAGTTAATAATTCAGATTAGTTGATCAGGCTAAACCGAAATGAAACATTAAAGCAGAAAAGAAGAAAATGAATAACATCCATAACATTTGATTATCCTTTAGTACAATTACAAATTCATAGAATCCTAACTAATGGAATTTAGCTCATAATGAGCTTGAGGACAAAGTAAACAAAGGAAATGGAAAATAAAGACATAGAACGTCAAAATTGAAATTACAGATAGAACCAGGAGCTGACGGCTCTGCACAGTACCCCCCAAAAAGCTCTCCTTCAAACGTAAGGTCACACTCACTATTTGTACTAGCTCCGAAAATAGGGTTACACTCTCTCTCATGCCTCACTTTTTGGGCTTTTACAAATTCAAATACTAAAATATTCTTTGGCCTAATTCCCAAGTACACACAGCTGTTGCATTGTATTCTCTTTCTTCCTTTTAAGCACAGCGCAGCAAGTATTTTGTCTTCTAGTGGGCAAGAGCTGAGTTGGAAGTGATTTTATCTTATAGTGATTCGCTCCCCCAAAGCTGCAGCATTCCAAAACATCCCAGAGCAATTCCTTCAGCAATTACACCTTTAAAACCTGCTCAAAACTAAATCAAACCTTCAGCAATAACAGATCAGAATTTACAGCTTTTCACAATTAATCAGATTAACACAGATATTTACTCAATCAAACAAAACTTGAAGTTCTTCTCCAAAATTGATCAAAACAAGAACAATGATTAAGCTAAAAGGATAGTAATAACTCTTATTTCTAAGAGTTATCACACCCCCAAACTTGAACCATTGCTTGTCCTCAAGTAATGACATTCAACAAGCATTAACAAAATAAAATTAGAATAGTATAAGCAAAGTCCATGACAATCCTCAGATGCATTTTTCAAAATTATGCTTAACACAAAATATCATTTTCTTAATCACTTTTCATAGTGTGCGTGTGATTTCCCTAAGCTCTCAACTCAGTTTTAGTAAGGAACTCCAACCAAACCACCTCTCAACAGAGTCTTAGGTGCATTTTCCAAATATCCTTTGGATGTAAGGGTGAAGACTCACCAGATAATCTTCCTAAGAACAGGGGCTTAACACATTATTGGGTTTGTCATATTGCTCAATTCACTCAACTTTATGTTCTGTGTTGATGTTTCACTCAATCATCATTCACATGCAACTCTATCATATGCTTGACAAATTTCTATCAATCAAAAGCACATACACAATTTTCACACAGCAAGAGGACATTAATGGGTTGTAATGAGGCTAAGGTTTGGGTGTGGAATTTTTGGAAAGTAGCTAACTTAGGTAAAGTTCAAGATCTTTGTCAAAATTACCCACCCCCAAACTTAGACATTTTTGTATTTTTACCCACATTTCTGGCAACAAGGGAGAAGGTTTTTTTTTTTTTAAAAACATAACTTGATTTGTTCCTTTGATGATTTGCTTTCAGAACATAACTTGATTTGTTCCTTTGATGATTTGCTCTTTCCTCCCTATTTATTGCGTAGACACCCCCACCCCCAAACTTATACTGTTAGTTGTCCTCAACCATTGTGGTCAGGACCTATAATTAGGTAACTCTTTGACACAGTCCTAAACTCCACCTAAACAGGGTTGTACATTGTTTTTCAGGGGATTTGAGCTTGTAATGTGGCTTATCACCAATAAGAAAGTCTTAGGCTCAAAGGGGTTCACAAAGGGTCATACTTGAAGGTTGGCCTTTTAAGTCTCAGTATTTAAAACAAAAAAAAACAGTGCCTCAAGTCAATTTGTGTGCAATAGTGAAATATATAATCAATCACAGAAATAAGTCAAGTTCTGCAGAGAAAACACATGAATGGAATGCATGATGAACAAAATCTATTGAAGCCCAAAAACTCACAGGATTGATGCTGTAGAGTGCTACAGCACCACATTCAGTCTCACTCACCCCCAAACTTAGGTTGAAATCTAATTTAGACCTCACCCTTTCTTCCTTGGACAAGGGTATTTGCAACCCAATTCCCCTAATTGATTGGTGACTTTTGAAAGAAGTCCTCCTTCTAAGTCCATTTTGAACTAGGGATTGTGTGGTGAGAAAGGATTAATTCAAGGTATTAATGTATTTTACATGCAGTAGAATAAAACTTGTCTTCATCAGATGCACATGGACAGCAAACACCATTCTTTCATCAACTTTTTTTTGAATAAAATGAATAACAAACAATACTACAATTCTAAAAACAGAAATTAAAACAACTAAAACAAATTAAAACAAACTAAAGAAGGATCAAGGGAAATCCTGGTCATCTGATGCTGCCACATGCTGCAGCACCTGGGATGTTTCTTCTTGCTCAAGGCTGAGCCAATCTTGCACTGCTCTTTCTACTGCCAAATCTGGCCATCTGCTTCATTGTTGGCTTATTTGTTCCCGAAATCTCCTTGGTAATAGTCAACTCAGCACTTTTTTCTTTTTCAGCTTCATCCTCCTCCTCCCCTCCTCCAGCTCTTGGCTGGGCCTTAGAGACTGTGAAGGACTTGAGTTTCCCAACTCTTCCTATAATAGGCATATTATCTTCAGATTCCTCACTGAGTATAGTGGGAGTCTTCTTAGCATTTACATCACTTTTTAATTATTTTCTAATCCTGGGAGGAGCTGTGTGCTTGATTCTGCCCTTCTTTAGTGGAGGGGGGTCTTCTGGTGCTTCATCAACCCTCTTTTCTTTTCCTCTCTTGGACTTGCTTGGTTGAGTTGGAGGTGGTGTTGGATCTCTGGGTGGTGGTGGTGGTGTCCAGTCAGAACTAACTTCATTGTTATTTACTGAGTGCTCACTAGCAGTGGGATTCACAGAAGGGATTTTAGGGTCTTGCTCTGGTGCAGGAGGGTTAGCAGGTGCAGTTTCCTTTACAGGGTTGGTTTGTTTCTTGGGTTCAGGGGGAGAGTACTGGAATGGTTCAAAGATCGCCTCAGGAAACAAGGGAGGGTAGCTACCTTGTCTCAGCTTGTTAATTCCAAGGGTCCTTTGCATCTACAGATGTTGCTCTTTGGAAAATTCCCAAAAGAGTTGTTGTTGCTTCAAACTATGCTGTAGCATTTGGTAGCATTGGTCCACCTTTGTGTTCACATCATCCAGGTGTTCCTTCTGCCCAGATGGAGGAACCAAACCTTGCACCCTTGATGCTGATGCCCCAAAACGTTTGATAGCCAGCAAATCTATGGCCCCCTTGTTGTCCATAATTTCATCTTCAAATAGGGCCTTTGTTCCACATCTTAAACATAAAGAGGTGACTAAGGAAGGGAAAAACAATAGTCCCTTCTTCTTGAATGCACAGGCAATGATTTCCCTCTCAATCAGTTGTCCTACATCCACCTTCTTCTTCTTTAGAATGCAATACAAGAGGACTAATCTCTCCTTGTTTACTGTTTCTAAGTGCGCGGTGGGAAGAATTTTGGTTCTGATGATATGATACCAAACTTTGGCCAAGGGGGTGAGATCAGGCCTGGCTATTTTACAATTCTCATCTGTCTGAATCCAGTCTGCCCCTTCCACCGTGACTTCCCTCATCATATCATTCAACTCTATTTCTTCAGCATTCTTCAACAGAGTCAAGTATTCATCCTCAACATCTTTCAAGCCCCACCTTTTGTTCAACGTGGCCGCAGAGAACGACACCTTCGAACCCCTCACTATGACATATTTTTGCTGTGGTGAAGTCAGATTAGCATAAAATTCGCGCACAAAAGGGATTATAGGGTCTCTCGGGTGAGTCATAAACTTCTTCCAGTTGTGATTGTTTATGAGCTCAGCAACATCCTCTGTGAGCCCATAATGAGGGGAGTTCATAAGGAAGAAACCTTTCTCCAAATGGAAGTTCCGCTTCTTGATTTCCCTCTCGAACTTTAGTCTCCCTTCCTCATCCACAAAACGCAAATTGGTTTCCTCACCAGAAGAGGATGAACTGGCAATAATGGGCTTTTTGGAAGACCGAGCTTGTGCTTTACCCATGGTATTTGAAATGGTATAAAAGAGGAGTGGGTTGATGGTGATAGAAAGAGATAAGTGAGACAGAACGTGTGAGTGGGGTTGTGTGTGGAGCTAAGGCAGAGAAGACAGTGGCTTTAATAGAGAGGAAGGGAGGTTGAGGTGAGAGGTTAAGGATGGATGTAACACCCCAAATTTCCTATCTCTTAAACAGTAATTTTGAAAGTTAACAAAATTTTACTGTTTAGTAATTTCTGTGCACTGTAAAATTATTTTGTTTATTCCGTCAGCGTATTTGATCGTTTTGAGTGATTTCCTCCGTGTCAGGAAAATAAAAATTTTCGGGCCGAGGAAAACTTTACGTAATTTAATTTTTACCGTTAGGTAATTATTTTACGTAATCTGATTTGATATTTGTGTGTTTTCTAATATTTGTGATTTTTATGGATGATTATGAATTTTTTTGACTGTTTGTGGGCCCAGGTGGTCCTATGTGGGCCCAGGTGACCTTACATGGGCCCAGGTGGGTCCCGCAAAGTAAAAATTTTTCTACGCATAGAAAAATTTGTACTGTTTAGACGGAGACAGGGGATCTTACTAAACCTGAATCCGGAGACAGTTTTAGAAAATTTCTTGTACTGTGTTTTGTACTGTATTTAATTATCGGATGATAAAAATATAGTAAAAATATTATTTGTAGGATACAAGAATAAATATTATACTGCGTAGTCAACAAAGAGAGCTTGACTTGATTTATACCCTTGGATGAGAATACTTAGTTTGAATATTAACCATTGATTTAATCAAAGGTTAAGAAACAAACTTAATAAAGAAGCCTTGGATAATAACCATTGATTTAATCAATGGTGTGAGAATAAGCTTAGTTAGGAAGGCTTTGATATCAACCATAGATGAAATCAAAGGTGTAGAATTGGTCTTGAAAAATGACAAAGACCATTTATAACCATTGGATTTAGATTAAATCAAGGGTGGAGATTTAATCTTAAAAAGTAACAAAGACCATTTATGACCATTGGATGAAGAATCAATCAATGGTGGAGATTTGGTCTTCTAAAGTAGCAAAGACTAATTAGGACCCTTGGATTTAAAGTTTGAAGGAGCAATCTTAACCATTAATTTTTGGAGACACATCCAATGACTAGAATTTCAAGGAGAAAAATCCAATGGCCTAGATTTAGTCTTCTAAAATTAAAGATCTACCTAAATCCTAACCATTGAATTAATCAATAGCTAGAAATGCTTTAAATGGTGGCAAATAATGAAGACAACTTTATTGAATGCATTATGAAGAGAAGGTGATGGTTTTGGAGTGTTTAGAAGACAAAGAGACAAGCTTTATGTCATTTTTTGCATGTCTTGGTCAAGTTAGACATCATAATGGCTTACTTTTGATTTTTGCACTCCAAGGAGAATGCTTGAAGGGGGGGCACGGTTTTGGTGCTGCATGAAGGAGTTTGGAAGACCATAATTGCATGCTTTAGTCATTATTGTCTTCCTTGGTCTTCATTGATTCATTTTCAAGAAGGAAACTTGGAAAATTTTCTCTCTTTCTCCTTCTAGCATGGTTCGGTCTTGACACCCAAGAACACCCTCCATCACTCAAAAATTTCATCCAACCTAGTTTCTTGAATCCTTACATCATTCGAAGAACATCTCTAGTTATGAGTTTTTCCAAAATCATTCATCTTGATCTTCAAATTCAAGCTTCAAGTTTCTATCAAAAATCAAAAATTTCATCTTTGTTCTTCAAGAGATATCATTCGGTCAAAACCCCTAAAATCACCATCCAAGCTCTTTTAATTTTATCTAACCTTAGATCTTGAATCTACATGATATTCTAAGCAACTTTCATGTTGGAGATTTTCTCTAAATCTTCCATCTTCAAGGAGTTTTTCCAAGAGCAAAGTTCTAAGGTTTTGAGGTGAAGTGTAAGGAAACTTCATTTCTTCTTTCTTTTTCATGATCTAAACCATGTTTGATCCATGGTTCCTCTTAATCAAGCTTAGTATACTAATTTTTATGTATTTTGTTTTGTATTTGAGAAGCCCTTGGTGGTGAAGGACTTGGAAAAAGAAGCAAATCAAGAAGCTTTTGAGGATCTTCAAGAGGTAAGAGGGAGATCCATCTCACCAACTAAGCATGGTGGTGAGAGATGGTATTTTATTTGATGGATGTGGAATCCATGTGATGATTCATATCCATGGTCATGTAATTAATTTGTGGGTGTTTATGAGCTTTGATTAATTTTCTATGCTTGATATGCTTTGCATGATTTTATAGCTTTGATGATATGCTTGATATGCTATACATGCTTTTATGGCTTTGATGGTATGCTTATATTATTTATGATGAAATATATATGTATATGCCATGACTTGATGGCGGAAAGGAAATTGATTTTTGGCTCCAATAGCCAAGGAAGAGCTACGATTTTGATGCCCTTGATTAGGGTTCATGTTGAAAATTTTCAAGAACAAAAGAATTGATTTTTGAGTACTTAGAACATGGTGGATTTCGAACAAGACACCTCAAGATAGGTGTTCACAAAATTAATATTTTCTTGAATGATGAAAATGGATGTTTAGAAAAGTAAGGAAATTAAACAAAGAATTTATTTTTCAAAGAGTACATGAATACGGTTTTAAAAGGATTTTTATTGATTTATTTTGTGTAAAAAGTTTCTAAGTGTTTTACTAAACATGAGATTTAAATAAAAATAGCAATGATAATTTTAAGGATTTGCAAAGAAAGTGAAAAAGGATTTGTAAGGAAAGTAAAAATGAATTTGAACAAATGGGTTTAGTTTTTATGACCATCGGTATTTCGGTTTTGAAAATAAAGAATTTTTAATGGTTTTGTTTGTGTAAAACCATATCAATTTAGGAGGAAAATATTTGATGGCTTTAATGGCCAAAGACTCTACGATTTTTGGAGGTTGGAATAATTTTGGTTTTTATGAAACAAAGTAATTTTAAAGTGGAAACAAAATGTTTGAACAAAATGTTTTAGTATAAGGATTTTGGAAAGGGAATCAAAGTATTTTATCACTTGAGAAATGAACTTTCATATGAAAATGAAAAAGAAAAGTTGCAAGGGTTTGAATCTTAATTTGTTTTGAAGAAAATTGATTTTAGAATTGATTTGGAAAAAATGGAGAATATAATGGTGTTTTGAAAATTTACTAACGTATAACTTATTTTCAAGTTTTGAAATACGTTAGAAAATGTTAAGTTTTGAAACGTTGATTTACATCAATGGAGAAGTGATTTTTGTGAATTATATTTTGAAAAAGAATTTCTTGAGTAAAGAACTGTGGAAAAATATTTTCTTGAGTAAGAAAATATATTAAATGAAGTGTAAAGTTATATTATTTTGAGAAAAGTTAAAAAGGAATTTTTAAAGGTCAAGAAATATTTTTTGTAATGAAATTGTGGTGAAAAATTATTTACGTATCTTAAAAATGTGATTTTTAAGTTACGTAATATGGAAAAATACGTTAAAATATTTCTACGTGAATTGAATTACGTTTAAATATTTTACGTAATCTGAATTACTATTGAAAAATCACTACGTGATGGAAAAGTGATGAATTATTTTTACGTGATTGTGAAAATAGTGAAAAATCGTTATGTGATTTGAAAAGTGTTTTAAATATTTTGAGAATGACGGAAATGTGATGCCCTAAGGAGGGTGTTACAATGGAGGTGAGTGGTGGAGAAAAAGGTGGCATTAAGTGAGTGGGTGGATGCAATTTGCATTCCCACGATTTCTGCAACCCCTCCTTGTTCACTAACTCTTCAACTCTTGAATTGGGAAATTCAAAGAGAGAAAAAAAAATATTGTAGTTGAACATGGGCTCTTGTGCTTGTCCAAACGTCACCAACACTAACACTGTTAACTGGGCTCGATGTGACCACACACCACCCTTTCCAGCACAACCTTGGGTTTAGAAAGCTCTAATCTGCAAACATTTGTTAGCAACATTTATTAAACTAAACTACCCTATTTTTACTAAAATTCAAAAGACAAAATAAAGGATATAAAGTTGGGCTGCCTCCCAGTAGCGCTTGGTTTAATGTCCTCAGCCTGACTCCATACTGGTGGCTAAGGATCTGAAAGATGAGTGGTGGCCTTCATTCTTGCACACGGCTCACCCCAATATTGCTTCACTCTTTGGCCATTCACCTTGAACTCTCTTCCAGAACTCTCTTCCAGAACTCTCCTCCAACAAATCCACAGCTCCATGAGGATGCACTTTGACCAATTTAAATGGCCCAGACCACCTTGATTTCAACTTCCCAGGGAACAATTTTAATCTGGAATTAAACAGGAGCACTTGCATGCCTTCAACTAACTCCCTGGGTTGGATTTTCTGATCATGCCATGCCTTGACCTTGCTCTTATATACTTCAGCATTCTCATAAGAAAATAGCCTAAACTCTTCAAGTTCATTTAGCTGCAGTAACCTTGCTTCTCCAGCTGCTTGTGCATCAAAATTCAACTTCTTTATAGCCCAAAATGCTTTGTGTTTCAGCTCTATTGGTAAATGGCAAGCCTTGCCATAAACCAATCTGTAAGGGGACATGCCAATGGGGGCCTTGAATACTGTTCTGTAGGCCCAAAGAGCATCGTCTAAGTGCACAGATCAGTCCTTCCTGGAAGGATTCACCATTTTTTCAAGGATTCTTTTGATCTCTCTGTTAGACACTTCAGCTTGTCCGCTGGTCTGAGGATGATAGGCAGTGGCCACTTTGTGTTTCACTCCATATTTTGCAAGCAAGTTAGCAAACAACTTGTTGCAAAAATATGTCCCTTCATCACTGATTATAGCTCGAGGAGTGCCAAATCTGGTAAATATGTTCTTGTGCAGGAATTTTGTGACTACCCTGGCATCATTGGAAGGCAATGCTACTGCTTCTACCCATTTAGAGACATAATCTACTGCAACTAAGATCTAGGTATTTCCATAAGATATAGGGAATGGTCCTATAAAATCTATTCCCCAAACATCAAACAATTCAATCTCCAAAATGGTGTTGAGAGGCAGCTCTTGTCTGTTGAAAATATTCCCCACCCTCTGACATCTATCACAATTCTTGGCAAACTCTTGAGCATCTCTGAACAAAGTAGGCCAAAAGTATCCTGATTGCAGGACCTTTGCAGCTGTTCTTTTTCCTCTAAAATGACCACCATAAGGAGCAGCATGGCAATCACTAAGGATAGCTTGCATTTCTTCCTCAGCAGCACATCTCCTCATGATCTGATCTTGGCACCTTTTGTACAGAAAAGGTTCATCCCAGTAAAAGTGTTTAACTTGATGTAGAAACCTCATTTTCTGTTGTGAGTTCAACTCCACTGGAATTACCCTACTAACTAGAAAATTCACAATGTCTGCATACCAGGGTGCTGCAGATCTTCAATCAGTAAAAGGTGTTCATCAGGAAAATTTTCTTTAATTTCTCCTTGAGGCTTGGTTTCTCCTTTCTCAACAATTCTGGAGAGATGATCAGCTACCTGATTTTCAATTCCCTTCTTGTCTTTGATCTCCAAATCAAATTCTTGAAGCAGGAGCACCCATCTGATAAGCCTTGGC
This sequence comes from Ormosia emarginata, assembly GCA_029884605.1. NCBI lineage: Eukaryota > Viridiplantae > Streptophyta > Magnoliopsida > Fabales > Fabaceae > Ormosia > Ormosia emarginata. Next base: position 12,514,951 of record JAQQTP010000074.1, read on the forward strand.
TTTGCATCCTTCTTGTCAATGAGATACTTGATGGCTGCATAATCTGTGTATACCACTACTTTGGTTCCCACCAGATATGGTCTGAACTTGTCAAACACAAATACAACTGCCAACAATTCTTTTTCTGTAGTGGTGTAATTGATCTGAGCATCAATGAGAGTTTTGCTAGCATAATAGATAGTATGGAAGATCTTGTTATACCTCTGACCTAGCACAGCTCCTACTGCAAACTCACTTGCATCACATATCAATTCAAATGGCTTCTCCCAATCCGGAGCTACTATTACAGGAGCAGTGATCAGAGCCTTCTTCAAAGTTTCAAAAGCTGATAAACACTCTTCTGTGAATTTAAATGCACTATCATGCTCCAGCAGTTTGCACAGTGGCTTGGATATTCTAGAGAAGTCTTTGATGAATCTCTTATAAAACCCAGCATGTCCTAGAAAACTTTTGATGCCTTTGACAGAATTGGGTGGAGGGAGTTTTTCTATTACCTCAATCTTAGCCTTGTCCACCTCTAAGCCTTTCTTTGACACTTTGTGGCCTAGCACAATGCCTTCCTTGACCATGAAATGACACTTCTCCCAATTCAGAACTAAATTAGTTTCCTCACATCTGTCCAGCACCTGCTCTAGATTGTCCAAGCATCCCATGAATGAATCTCCAAAAACTGAGAAATCATCCATGAAAATTTCCATAGTTTTCTCAATAAGGTCAGAAAAGATGGCCATCATGCACCTACGAAAATTTTTGGAGCATTGCAGAGCCCAAAAGGCATTCTTCTGAAAGCAAATGTACTATAGGGACAAGTGAAAGTAGTCTTCTGCTGATCTTCGGGTGCTGCTGCTATCTGATTGTAACCAGAATAGTCATCCAGAAAGCAATAAAACTCTCTCCCAGACAACCTATCAAGCATCTTATCAATGAATGGTAATGGAAAATGATCCTTCCTTGTGGCCTTGTTCAACTTTTTATAATCCATGCATATCCTCCAACCTGTGACTGTTCTTATAGGAATCAGCTCATTCTTCTCATTTTTCACTACAGTAACTCCTCCTTTCTTTGGCACGCACTGCACAGGACTTACCCACACACTATCTGAGATGGGGTAGATGATTCCTGCATCAAGCCATTTAATGATCTCCCTTTTTACCACTTCTTTCATAATCGGGTTTAATCTTCTCCAGCCTTCAATACTATTCTTGGCATCTTCTTCTAACATAATTTTGTGTATACAAAGGCTAGGACTGATTCCTCTAATGTCTGCCATTTGCCACTCAATAACCTTCTTGTACTTCTTTAAAAGTGAAATAAGACTACCTTCTTGCTCAGAAGTTAAGAAGGAAGATATGATGATAGGAAGAGTTTCTTTTTCTCCAAGATAGGTATGCTTCAAATGAGAAGGTAGTTGCTTCAATTCAAGGGTGGGAGGTCTTTCAATAGAGGGTACATTATCCTTGAAGGTGTCTGCAGATACATCTAAGGATTCATATTTTCTGATCCAAGATCTGTGTGTCAAATTCCCTTCAACTAGCTGCTTTAACTTTTCATTTTCAAAATCAGTTTCCTTATTTAGTTCAGACTCATGCTCTAAGTTTTGCCCTGATGCTATCAATTGATCTTGCACAAGGAAGTCAATATCAGTAATAACAGAACAGCTTTCCATATCTTCATCAGGATAGTGTAATGCATTAAAAACATTGAAAGTTACTTGCTGATCATTCACCCTCATAGTAAGCTCTCCTTTCTGTACATCTATCAATGTTCTTCCAGTTGCCAGGAAGGGTCTTCCAAGGATGATTGGAATTTCCTTGTCAGCCTCAAAGTCTAGAATAATAAAATCCACTGGAAATACAAATCTGTCCACCTTGATTAGGACATCCTCAATCTTTCCTTCTGGGTAAGCAATAGACCTATCAGCCAGTTGCAAAGTCACAGTGGTAGGCATGGCATCACCAATTTTCAGTTGTTTGAAAATGGACATAGGCATCAGATTAATACTTGCTCCAAGATCACATAAGGCTTTTCCACAATAAGTATTTCCTATAGAACAAGGGATAGTAAAGCTGCCTGGATCTTTCATTTTCTGTGGAACTTTATTCTGCAACAGCTGGCTGCACTCCTTTGTCATTGCCATTGTCTTGAATTCTCCCAATCTCTTTCTCTTAGTAAGGATATCTTTCATAAATTTGGTATAGTTGGGCATCTGCTGTAGAGCTTCAACCAGAGGTATGTTAATGTGCAACTGCTTCAAAATTTCCAGAAACTTATTGAATTGCTTCTCTTGAGCTGCCCTCTTCAACCTCTGTGGAAATGGAGGAGGTGGCCTTTTTGGAATCAGCTTGGGCTCAATCCACTTAGGAATGACTTGCTCTGTATCTTCAGGCAGTGGAGCTGATTCATGCTTAGGCTCCTCTGTTTCAGCTGGTTCAGTTGTCTTTGTTCCCTACTGCTTAGATGCTATAGCATCCTGTAGCTCTTTACCACTTCTCAGGGTTACGGCTTTAACTTGCTCATTCCCTTTATCATTTGAAGATGATGGAGATTCTGTGGAAGCGGGTAAGGTGCCAATAGGTCTGTTAGCTAATGCATTGGCCAACTGCCCTACTTGATTCTCCAAGTTTCTTACAGCAGCTCCTTGATTCTGGATTTGAACCTTAGTCTCAGCCATGAAAGTTTTCAACATGGCTTCCAAAGATGATTCCTTTGTAGGAGCATAATTCTGCTGCTGCTGACTATTCTGTTGCTATTGTTGGTAATGTGGAGAAACATAACCAGCTGGAGGATTTAAGGTGTTGCTATGATTACTGTAACTGAAATTAGGATGTTGCTTCCAACCAGGATTATAAGTATTGGAGAAAGAATTATTCCCTCTATTCCCCACATAATTCACTGACACTGGATTATCAGGACATTCTTCAAACCGATGCCTTCCTTCACAAAAAACACAAGCTACTGAATTTACAGGGGCCATAGTAGGTTCAACCATAACAGGTTCCTTTCTGGTGTTAGCTGCAGTTAAATTTTTCAGCATGTTGGTAATGGCAGCCAGCTGAGCAGACATAGCAGTTATCTCCTTTACTTCATGAACACCAGCCACACCTTTAGAAGAAGTTGCTCTGCTGGTTGGCCACTGATAGTTATTGGCAGCTATGCTCTCTATTAGCTCATAAGCTTCATTATAAGACTTAGTCAACAAAGCACCTCAAGAAGAGGCATCCAGCATCAACCTTGAAGGAGGTAATAATCCATTGTAGAAAGTTTCCATTTGAATACATACAGGAATGCCATGATGAGGGCACTTTCTCAACAGATCTTTAAACCTCTCCCATGCTTCATACAGTGATTCATCATCAATCTGCCTAAAGGAAGTAATGTCATTCCTCATTCTGGCATTTTTAGTAGGAGGGAAGTATTTTATCAGGAACCTCTCAGCCAATCTATTCCAAGTAGTAATTGAATTGGGTTCCAAAGAGTTCAACCAAGTCTTTGCTTTGTCCCTCAGTGAATAAGGGAAAAGTCTCAATTTGAATGCATCATCACTCACTCCAGGGATCTTGAAATTGCTAGCCACTTCCAAAAATTGCCTTAAATGCAAGTGAGGATCTTCAGTAGGAGCACCACTGAACTGCCCAACAATTTGAAGCATTTGAAACATCATAGGCTTGAATTCAAACTGCTGGGTAGTTATTTCTGGCCTCACTATCCCAGTATTCATCGTTTGGGGATCAAAGACTGCATAGTCCCTGATGGACCTCTCTTTATCATTTGCTATGTCGATCATACTAGGCTGCTCCTCCTTATTTAAGAAAAGATCAGCCATGAAGCCTAACTCAGAATGTTGAGTTTGAGCACGTTGTTCTTTGGTTCTCTTCCTTAACCTCTTAGTTGTTTTCTCTATCTCCAAGTCAATTTGAAACTCAGGTGCACCCTTGTTGCGCATACAGATTGTAATACCTGTTACTGAGCACAGTACACCAAATTTTTAGAAGTAAATAAATAGAAAAAGTTAACAAAAGAATTTAAATACTCAACACCATTGTCAATCCCCGACAACGGTGCCAAAAACTTGTTGGTGTGTTTTTGTTAAAAGATGTGCAAGTGTACACAGTCAAACAAGTAATAAAGTATGAGTAAAGATCGTTCCCACGAGGATTTGATTGTATTGAATACAAATTCTATATTTAACCTTTCCTATTTAACGTAATAAAATAAGAGAAATTTTTAAGCATGTAAAGTAAATGGAGTAATGAGGTATCAGAGCAGTAAGTAATAAATGTACGGAATTAATAAAAGCAATAAATGAGTGTTTTAAAACAGAAATGGAAACAGCTAGGATTCTAATCCTTTGTAATTCTTAACTTCAGGGTAACGCATGCTTCAGGATGCTACAGTATTTAGTCCAGGAAATGAATTTTTGCTTTCCAGCAGTAAAAACTGAGTTCATTAAAAGCTTCTTATTCCTAAGTTCAAATTAATTTCCCTCAATTATCAAAGAAGCACGTCCAACTACTTAAAGACTTGAAGGCTATTCCTAGCTCATTCAACATAATTAATTTTCTAATTAATTGTTCTATCTTTATCTTCTAATCAAGTCCACTAACTTGGTTTTTCCAAACAAAATTAGTTAATAATTCAGATTAGTTGATCAGGCTAAACCGAAATGAAACATTAAAGTAGAAAAGAAGAAAATGAATAACATCCATAACATTTGATTACCCTTTAGTACAATTACAAATTTATAGAATCCTAACTAATGGAATTTAGCTCATAATGAGCTTGAGGACAAAGTAAACAAAGGAAATGGAAAATAAAGACATAGAACGTCAAAATTGAAATTACAGATAGAACCAGGAGTTGACGGCTCTGCACAGTACCCCCCAAAAAGCTCTCCTTCAAAAGTAAGGTCATACTCACTATTTGTACTAGCTACCAAAATAGGGTTACACTCTCTCTCATGCCTCACTTTTTGGGCTTTTACAAATTCAAATACTAAAATATTCCTTGGCCCAATTCCCAAGTACACACAGCTGTTGCATTGTATTCTCTTTCTTCCTTTTAAGCACAACGCAACAAGTATTTTGTCTTCTAGTGGGCAAGAGCTGAGCTGGAAATGATTTTATCTTATAGTGATTCGCTCCCCCAAATCTGCAGCATTCCAAAACATCACAGAGCAATTCCTTTAGCAATTACACCTTTAAAACCTGCTCAAAACTAAATCAAACCTTCAACAATAACATATCAGAATTTATAGCTTTTCACAATTAATCAGATTAACACAGATATTTACTCAATCAAACAAAACTTGAAGTTCTTCTCCAAAATTGATCAAAACAAGAACAATGACTAAGCTAAGAGGATAGTAATAACTCTTATTTCTAAGAGTTATCAGTGAACGTGGGATGCAATGATGACCCAATGACAGCGGCTACAGAAGCAATGCAGCGTATGGCAAACGTAATTTGCAACAAAATCAACGAGCTACACAATAACAAGAAGTAAATGTTGATATCCAGAATTTGTCTGAATTCCGTCGTAATAAGTCGCTGCAATTTAGGAGCGAGTTTGACCCGGAAAAGGCAAGTCTATGGATACAAGAGCTGGAGAAGATTTTTGAAGGAATACAGATGACCGCAAGGTGACTTATGCCACTTTTATGTTGGTGGTTGACGGTGAAAATTGGTGGAAAGCAACTCGGAGAGTACTACAAGCAGAAGGACGAGAAATTACCTGAGATATATTTTGCGATGCATTTCTGGAAAAATATTTTTAGGATAGTGCAAGGCATGCCAAGGAAATGGAATTCCTTGGATTAAGACAAGGTGGAATGATGGTTAATGTGTAAGCAATAAAGTTTGAGAGCTTGTCTAAGTTCTCACGGTATCTCTAGATCCAGCCTGATGAGATTTGGAAATGTCACAATTTTGAGGAATGTTTAAGGATTGAATTGAAGAAAGGAGTACTGCCAATGAGAATGAACCAATTCTTAGCATTGATGGATATGTGTTGTAGACTCGATGATTTGGAGCCATTGTGAGATATAAGGAGCCATAACTTTGGACCATCTAGGTTCCAAAAGGGAGGAAGCAACAACAACAACCAGTTTCAGCGGAAACCATATTCAAGGCCAGCAGGAAGCCAACAACAACAATAACAGCCACGTGGAGGAGGTCCGAGTGGTAATCATTTTGGCCAGACTGTGGCACCGCCAACAAAGTGTATGAAGTATGGAAAGGGCAATCTGACGAGAGACTGTACGATCAAAGGAATCATTTGCTTTAGATGCGAAAAACTTAGTCACATCTCGAGGGATTGTAATCAAGTGAAGGTGGAGCCTTCGGTAAGCAATGTTCGTGCTGCCAAGCCCTAAGCTGGATGACAAGTTTATATGATGAGCGGAGCAGAGGCCTCTCAGTCTGATGATCTTATCAAGGGAGAGAGTGTCATATCAAGTAATCTTTTAACTGTACTATATGACTCAGGTGCAATTCATTCGTTTATTGCATATGACTGTGTGGATCGTTTGGGATTGCTCGTGTCTTCTTTGAACTTTCAATTGATTGTTTTTACACCTACTGCTAAGCCTGTTAGTACTTCTAAAGTATGCCTAAATTGTCCTGCTACTATCAATAATCAAGTCTTTTCTGTTAATTTAATTTGTTTGCCTCTTACCGATATAGATATAATCTTAGGAATGGATTAGTTATCTTCTAACCATATCCTGTTGATTGTTCTAAAAAGACCTTAGTATTTCCTGAGGATGAGGTTTCTGGATTTTTGACTGCCAATCAAGTCAAATCTTTATTGAGGGATAGAGCCCAAGGATACATACTGCTATCTTTTTTAGAAGTTAAGAGTGAAAAGGATGTCAATGCTATTTTTGTTGTAAATGAGTTTCCTAAAGTTTTCCCTGATGAAGTACTTAGGTTACCACCGGAAAGAGAGATAGAGTTTTCTATCGATCTTGTACCTGGAGCGAGAGCAAGTCCTATTTCGATTGCACCATACTGGATGTCGCCATCAGAATTAGCATAGTTAAAGAAGCAATTGGAAGAACTGTTAGAAAAATAGTTTGAGACCTAGTGTTTCACCATGGGGAGCTCTAATGCTGCCAGTAAAAAAAAAGGATGAATCTTCATGTTCATGTGTGGACTATCGTCAGTTGAACAATGTCACAATCAAGAACAAGTATCCACTTCCAAGGATTGATGATTGATAGACCAGTTGAAAGGAGCAGCTGTTTTGCTCTAAGATAGATCTGCGATCAGGTTATCATTAAATTCATGTCAAGGTAGAGGATATACTTAAGACAACTTTTCGAACGCGCTACGGTCATTATGAGTATCTTGTAATGCCGACAATTGCTCTTATGATATTCATGGATTACATGAATAGGATCTTTTGTCCATATCTAAACAGATTTGTCGTTGTTTTCGTTGATGACATTCTGATCTATTCTCAAAGTCAGGAAGAGCATGCTAAACACCTCAGTATAGTTCTCCAGATTTTGAAAAAAAAGAAGTTGTACGCAAAGTTATCAAAATATGAATTTTGGTTAGACAAAGTTCAGTTATTGGGTCATGTGATTTCTAAAGATGGAATTGCAGTGGATCCAACAAAGGTGGAGACGGTTCTTCAATGGGAAAGGCCAATGACAGTGACTGAGATCCGAAGTTTTGTTGGATTAGCCAGATATTATCGAAGATTTATTGAAGGTTTTTCTAAGATAGCCAGACCTCTTACACAACTCACAAGGAAAAATCAAGTTTTCGTCTGGACAGATGAATGTGAAGAAAGTATCCAAGAACTAAAGAAAAGGTTGACTACTGCACCGGTGTTGATTCTACCAGATCCGAATGAGTCTTTTGAAGTATACTATGATGCTTCTTATCAAGGGTTAAGATATGTGTTGATGCAGAATAGAAAAGTGGTAGCATATGCTTCAAGACATCTGAAGATACATAAAAAGAACTACCCAACGCATGATTTGGAATTAGCCGAAGTTGTTTTTGCATTGAAAATTTGGAGACACTTTCTATATGGAGCTACATTCAACGTCTTCAGTGATCATAAAAGTTTGAAGCATTTGTTTAATCAGAAGGAGTTGAACATAAGACGGAGAAAATGGTTAGAATTTCTGAAGGATTACGACTTTTAGCTTCAATATCATCCTGGAAAGGCGAATGTCATAGCAGATGCTTTGAGTAGGAAGATGCTTAGTGTTTCTGTAACGTCCTAACACTAAAATCACAATTCATATAACTACACAAAGCTGATAATGCTAAAACGTTACTATAAACTTACTATCTTAATAAATATATCTATAATCACTTGAGTAAGTCATCATAGAGAGCCTTATGATATGTAAAAAGATATACTCTTTGTACAAGTATTCATACATATACAAGTACTAGCCTTAACAAAGGCTTGAAATATTACATATTTAATTACATTACCAAAAGATCTTAGGAAGTATAACCTATGTACAACTATAAAATAACTAATCTTTAGTCTCTTTCTTCACCTTACTCTTGGAGGAAAGTTCACCTGGAATTACATGATATACAACGGGGTGAGAAATAATATTTCTCAGTATAAGTTATCAAAACTAGTCATAAACAACATAATAAACATGATTTAACTTATAAAGAAAAGTAAATCACATTTATAACATCAACTAGAATATATTTTCGGAGTAAAGATATCAAGTTGGAGGTACATCTCATCATTCTTATATACTTAATTCATCGACAAATTAGGTATATTTTAATAAAATCTTGACTTCTAAGTTTATCTTTTGTAGATGGCAAAACTAAGTATATCCACACTACTTGTAACAATGGCACTTGGTTAAGAATAATTTGTTCCTTTAGGAACTTCTTTGAATTCCTTACCTTCTTGGCCAAATGACCTTACGTCATATAAGTTACACTTCTCGATAAACCATGTCAATATATTCTGCTTAATTTGATCTAATATTAATTCTCTTCACATCTATAGTGAAGCTAATTAGCAATAGGTTATCATTAGTGATATATATATATATTTTTCTCTAGTAAACCACTACTCTTGGTTGTTATAGAGTCCATTCTAATCTATGTATATTGAAGGAATTACCCTTTTTATTTCATTTTCTCAACTATCATGTCTATCATACTCCATGTCCTACTTTTATCATTCTTTTGTTATTGGATAACCAACAACTTGTATGACGATTTCTCCATGGAAATATGCCTTAATTAAAGCCCTAACACATGTAATAACATGCATAAATGATTTCTCAAGGGGCTGCATCTCAAATTCTTCAAAAGGACCATTTTTCACGTTTCTGGGGTGGAATGCCGCGGCGCCAGCCCTCCCATGCCGCGGCGCCAAAGCAGAAATAGGATTCTGCAGAACCAGCATGCGTGGTACTGTTCCAATGGTCAAGTTTTCTTGATTTTGGCCATTGTCAGTTCCTTTCTTGGTCATTGGATGTCCCTAACTAGTTTATAAGTGTATAGGAAACCTTAATTACCATCAAACACATCTTGATTTGGACCTATGACCCAATAACACTCATACTTGGTGTAAAACTCTAAAGTAAGTATCAATGAGCTAAAAGAGGTATCTTAAGCTTCTAAATTCAGGTTTTTACTTTGAACAAGTCATAAACCAACAGACAAACATAACCATGTAACCCCTATACATCCTACTCTCTTAGAATTCAATTTAGCCTATTAGGTTGTTTAGAGCAAATATGAAAAGAATAGAAAAAACTAGAAGAAGAGAAGTTCTACCCCCTACCTTCAAGGTTTCCAGCTGCAAAATGAAACCAAACTTGATTGAAACTCAAGCTTCAACTTTGCCCTTAGCCTTCCTCTTTATCTCTTCCTCTTCCTTAGTCTTTTCTTCTTCTCCTTCCCTTAGGTTTCTTTCGTTTTCTGTTTTCGTTTTCCAATGAAACCAGCCGTAAATTGCACACTTAATAATAGCTAACAATAGTCAAAAATAAGGGCTATCAACCGTGGGTAAATATTAGCCATGGAATTTACATCGATAAACCCCTATCGTTAAAAACATTCAACTTTAGCTAAAATAAGATTTCAAACTTCCAACAACTTTGAAATAAATACTAAGTTTCATCAAAATTATTGCTCTCTTGAAATCTTAATTTTCCATATCTATTTGGGTTACTTCGGTATTAAATAAACAAAACCAAGTAGGCCCAAAAATACCAAACCGACTCGATTTATCTCAAATTTTAATCACAACTTATGACATACATTTGTGACCTAAGAGTAAAGTATCCATACTTAAAACCCTTATTTAAGCAGTTTATGCAAATAATCGAGTCATTTTAAGCTACTTTTTACCTTTAGAGTTGCAACAAAGTGTCTAGCGAACTCGGTTCGCCACCAAAAACAACGGAGACAAGTTAAACAAGTCATATGTTACCCTTGTATGCATATAAAAGTCTAACATGCTATTGAGGGTATTACATTTCTCCCCTCCTTTTTTAAAATTTTGACCTCAAAATTGCTTACCTGATAAGAGTAACTCTGGATAATTCTGTTGTATAAAGGACTCTAGCTCCCAAGTAGCCTCTTCGGTGTTCTGGTTTCCCCATAAAACCTTCAGTAGAGGAATCGCTTACCTCTAAGCTCTTTGACCCCTCATCCATGATCTTTACTGGGTGTACAACATAAGACAAATCATCTTTTAACTGTACAGATTCAATTTCTATGACATGTAAAGGATCTGGATTATACTTTCTTAATTGAGATACATGAAAAACATTATGAAGGTTTGACAAACTGGGGGGAAGGGCTATTTGGTAGGCTACTGGTCCAACTTTCTTTAGGATTTGATAAGGACCAAGAAAACGTGGATGTAACTTCTTAGTTTTCAATGCTCTGCCAATCCCTGAAGTTGGAGTAACTCTTAAAAAAACATGTTCTCCCTCATCAAACTCAAGAGGTCTTCTTCTTCTATCAGCGTAACTCTTTTGCCTATAAGCAGTAACCAACCTATCTTTAATCATTTTAATTTGTTCAGTGGTCTGTTGGACCAACTCGGGACCTAGGATGGTTCTCTCACCTACCTCATACCAACACAAAGGTGATCGACACTTTCTCCCATATAAAGCTTCATAAGGTGCCATACCTATGCTGGAATGATAACTATTATTGTAGGCAAACTCCACTAATGGTAAAAATTTATCCCAACTACCCTGTTGTTCTAAAATACATGCCCTGAGCATATCTTCTAGGGTCTGGATTGTTCTCTCTGTTTGTCCATCTGTTTGAGGGTGATAAGATGTGCTAAGATTCAACTTAGTCCCAAATGCCTTCTGCAAGGCTCCCCAAAATCTAGAGGTGAATCTAGGATCTCTATCAGATACTATGCTTATGGGGACTCCATGCAATCTAACTATTTCTCTCAAATACAACTGAGCATATTTCTCTAGAGAATAGTTAGCTTTTATTGGTAAAAAGTGGGCGATTTGGTTAATCTATCCACAATAACCCAAATTGCATCAAAACCCACTTGGGTTCTAGGTAAACCCATTACAAAGTCCATGGAGATTTTATCCCATTTCCACTCAGGGATTTCCAATGACTGTAAAGGTCCTGCAGGTTTCGATGTTCAATTTTCACCTTTTGACAAACTAAACACCTTGAGACATAGTCACTATGTCTCTTTTCATTCCGGCCACCAAAACATTTTCCTTAAATCTTGATACATTTTCTTGGATCCGGGATGGATGGTATACTTACTCTTATGAGCTTCTTCAAGGATTCTTTCTTTGACTTCGATTCTCTTGGAATACACATCTGTTTCTAAACTTTATGATTCCATCATCGACATATCAAAATCCTCTTGAGTTCCTACAAGGATCTCGCTCACTAATGTTCCTTAAGATTTCATCCTCCTTTTGGGCTTCAAAAATTTGAGTTCTTAAATCATTTACTATGTCTACTTTACTTGCAAATAGACTATGTGGCATTACAATCACCTCGAGACTCAAATCTCTGAACCTCTCAAGAAGTTTACTCTCTTGGACCATCATTCGAGACACATGTAGGAATTTCCTACTTAATGCATCAGCCACTACATTGGCTTTACCCGGATGATAATTCAATTCAAAATCATAATCCTTTAAGAATTCCATCCATCTTCTTTGTCTCATGTTCAGCTCCTTTTGATCAAACAAGTATTTTAAACTTTTATGGTCACTGAACACCTCAAATTTAACCCCATAGAGATAATGCCTCCAAATCTTTAAGGCAAACACTATCACTGCTAATTCCAAATCATGGGTAGGGTAATTTTCCTCATGTGGCCTTAACTGCCTGGATGAATAGGCAACAACTCTCCTATTTTGCATCAAAACACACCCTAGTCCCATCTTTGAAGCATCACAAAATACTTCAAAGTTTTCATAAGGATTTGGAATTACCAACACAGGTGTAGTGGTCAATCTCTTCTTTAACTCTTGGAAACTATTCTCACAATCTTGAGTCCACTCAAAACTACTACCCTTTCTAGTTAACCTAGTTAAAGGTAGTGCTAATTGAGAAAAGCCCTTAATGAACTTTCTATAATAACCACTAGACCTATAAAACTTCTAATTTCGATCCACAGAGGTAGGTCTCTCCCATTGTACTACAACTTCTACTTTACTAGGATCCACTGAGATTCCTTCTTTTGAAATAACATGGCCCAAAAACTGTACTTCTGTTAGCCAAAATTCATACTTGGATAATTTGGCAAACAACTTTTTCTCCTTAAGAATATTTAACACTGTCCTAACATGTTGCTCATGTTCTTCTCTTGTCTTAGAATAGATAAGGATGTCATCAATGAATACTACAACAAACTTGTCTAGATAGGGCCTGAAAACTCTGTTCATATAGTCCATAAACACCGCTGGAGCATTAGTTAGCCCAAAGGACATCACAAGATACTCATAATGTCCATATCTAGTTCTAAAGGCGGTCTTAGGGATATCTTCATCCCTAACTCGAATTTGATGATATCCAGATCTTAGATCAATTTTTGAAAACACTGAAGCTCCTCTTAGTTGATCCATCAGATCATCTATTCTAGGCAATGGATACTTATTCTTGATGGTTACCTTATTTAGTTGTCTCGTAATCTACACATAACCTCATGGTACCATCTTTCTTCTTCACAAGCAACACTGGGGCTCCCCACGGAGAAACACTAGGCCTAATGAATTTCTTGTTTAGCAAATCTTCTATTTGTTTCTTCAGTTCTGCTAGCTCAAGCGGTGCCATCCTATATGGTGCTATAGATATAGGTCCTGTACCCGGCACTAAATCTATAGTAAATTCTATTTCTCTCTGGTGGCAACTCTGCTATATCATCTTTGGGAAATACCTCGGGGTATTCCCTTACTACAGAGTATTCTATCTAGGGTTTGCTCAACTTCTACATCTAGAGAAAAAAGAAGAACATATCCTAGAGCTCCTTCTACCAAACAGTGATTAACTTGGTTAGCATTGAGATAAACATTCTCTGAAGAAACACCACTGGTAGGAACATCAGACATAAAGACTAAGGTCTTATCTGAACAATTTAAGATCACATGGTTGGAAGACAACCAATCCATACCAAGGATGACATCTATATCCATAAGAGGTAAACAAACAAGGGTTACAAAGAAGACTCTTCCTTCAATTTTTATCTTACAATCACGACATACTTTGGAAGTTATGACTGGTTTATAGGCAGGTGTAGAAACAGACAAGTCATATGGTAGTTCTGACAAAGGTAAATCCAACATCCTTACACAATCATAAGAAACAAAGGAGTGGGATGCTCCCGAATCATACATAACATTTAAAAGGTGATTACAAATTATGCATTTACCTTGTATAAGATTTGGAGACTGGGCCCCCACCTTTCCGCTTAGAGTGTAAACTCGTCCCTTAGCTAGTGGCTTTGGGGTAGACACAATCTCCTTATTCTGAGGACAATCTTTGGAGAAATGTCCCGGTTGCTCACATGTATAACACACAGACTGGCCTGCCAAACACTTGCCTCCATGAATTTTCTTACATTTAAGGCACCTTGGTATTTTAGAACTCTTCTTGTCTTTTCCTTTAGGATTACTTGACTTGTTAGCCACTTGCTTATTCTTATCGTCCTCCCGTTTTCTCTTTGGAACATCCTGCATCCTTTCCTCCACTTGAGGGCTATGAATACTCGACTCCACAATTCTACACTTATTAACCAAGGAAGGAAAGTCCCTAATCTCCATAGGTCTCACCATACTCTTGATTTCATTTCTCAACCCGGTCTCAAATTTCAAGCATCTCCATTTCTCATCTGGATGATAATGGAACTGTGAAGAAAACTTTGATAATTCTTCAAACTTAGCTACATACTGACCTACTGACATGTTTCCTTGTACCAACTGCATAAACTCCACCTCCTTTTCATCATGTAGAGTTTGCGGAAAGAACTTCTCCAAAAGACTGTTTTGAAGAACTCCCAAGATATCTGATGTCCAGCCGCTTCTTGTACCCTTTTTGTGCTTTCCCACCAAAACTCCGCTTCTCCTTTCAACATATAAGAGGCAAAAGTCACTTTTTGTTCATCCGAACAAGCCATCACATTGAAAATCTTTTCCATATCTTTAAGCCACTCCTCCGCTTTGATGGGATTAAACTCGCCTCTAAACGGTGGAGGATTCATCTGACGAAAGAAAGATAAGTCTAGAAAATTCTGATTTCTTCCGACTTGTTGAACTTCCTGAATTGGTGTTCAGGATGTGAAGGTTCTTTGAGGTGGGTTTCTTTGCTTCCATCCTTTCAAGCACTCTTGCCATGATATTAGTCATATTCACAAAAGCTTCAAATATATCTCGGACCTGGTGGATTTGAATTTCGCACTTCTAGTTTGCTTTTTGGGTGCCATAGATTCCTGTGTACACAGAGACAACATATATTGAGTGCAGTCTCAATACTATGTAACCGTGCAACAAGAGTAACTAATAACAAACCAAATTAAGCAAAACATGCGATTTTATAATCACATTTTATATATGAGCAAGAAACACAAATTACAACCAGAAATTCTTAAATATGCCTAAGCATAGTCAGTCCATACCCGGCTACTCAACAGGATGAACTGCTCTGATACCATAATGTAACGTCCTAACACTAAAATCACAATTCATATAACTACACAAAGCTGATAATGCTAAAACGTTACTATAAACTTACTATCTTAATAAATATATCTATAATCACTTGAGTAAGTCATCATAGAGAGCCTTATGATATGTAAAAAGATATACTCTTTGTACAAGTATTCATACATATACAGTACTAGCCTTAACAAAGGCTTGAAATATTACATATTTAATTACATTACTAAAAGATCTTAGGAAGTATAACCTATGTACAAACAACTATAAAATAACTAATCTTTAGTCTCTTTCTTCACCTTACTCTTGGAGGAAAGTTCACCTGGAATTACATGATATACAACGGGGTGAGAAATAATATTTCTCAAGTATAAGTTATCAAAACTAGTCATAAACAACATAATAAACATGATTTAACTTATAAAGAAAAGTAAATCACATTTATAACATCAACTAGAATATATTTTCGGAGTAAAGATATCAAGTTGGAGGTACATCTCATCATTCTTATATACTTAATTCATCGACAAATTAGGTATATTTTAATAAAATCTTGACTTCTAAGTTTATCTTTTGTAGATGGCAAAACTAAGTATATCCACACTACTTGTAACAATGGCACTTGGTTAAGAATAATTTGTTCCTTTAGGAACTTCTTTGAATTCCTTACCTTCTTGGCCAAATGACCTTACGTCATATAAGTTACACTTCTCGATAAACCATGTCAATATATATTCTGCTTAATTTGATCTAATATTAATTCTCTTCACATCTATAGTGAAGCTAATTAGCAATAGGTTATCATTAGTGATATATATATATATTTTTCTCTAGTAAACCACTACTCTTGGTTGTTATAGAGTCCATTCTAATCTATGTATATCTTGAAGGAATTACCCTTTTTATTTCATTTTCTCAACTATCATGTCTATCATACTCCATGTCCTACTTTTATCATTCTTTTGTTATTGGATAACCAACAACTTGTATGACGATTTCTCCATGGAAATATGCCTTAATTAAAGCCCTAACACATGTAATAACATGCATAAATGATTTCTCAAGGGGCTGCATCTCAAATTCTTCAAAAGGACCATTTTTCACGTTTCGGGTGGAATGCCGCGGCGCTTGAGCCCCCCTCCCATGTCACGCGGCGGAAAGCAGAAACGGGATTCTGCAGAACAAGCATGCGTGGTACTGTTCCAATGGTCAAGTTTTCTTGATTTTGGCCATTGTCAGTTCCTTTCTTGGTCATTGGATGTCCCTAACTAGTTTATAAGTGTATAGGAAACCTTAATTACCATCAAACACATCTTGATTTGGACCTATGACCCAATAACACTCATACTTGGTGTAAAACTCTAAAGTAAGTATCAATGAGCTAAAAGAGGTATCTTAAGCTTCTAAATTCAGGTTTTTACTTTGAACAAGTCATAAACCAACAGACAAACATAACCATGTAACCCCTATACATCCTACTCTCTTAGAATTCAATTTAGCCTATTAGGTTGTTTAGAGCAAATATGAAAAGAATAGAAAAAACTAGAAGAAGAGAAGTTCTACCCCCTACCTTCAAGGTTTCCAGCTGCAAAATGAAACCAAACTTGATTGAAACTCAAGCTTCAACTTTGCCCTTAGCCTTCCTCTTTATCTCTTCCTCTTCCTTAGTCTTTTCTTCTTCTCCTTCCCTTAGGTTTCTTTCGTTTTCTGTTTCTGTTTTCCAATGAAACCAGCCGTAAATTGCACACTTAATAATAGCTAACAATAGTCAAAAATAAGGGCTATCAACCGTGGGTAAATATTAGCCATGGAATTTACACTGATAAACCCCTATCTGTTAAAAACATTCAACTTTAGCTAAAATAAGATTTCTAGCTTCCAACAACTTTGAAATAAATACTAAGTTTCATCAAAATTATTGCTCTCGAAATCTTAATTTTCCATATCTCTTTGGGGTTACTTCGGTATTAAATAAACAAAACCAAGTATGCCCAAAAATACCAAACTGACTCGATTTATCTCAAATTTTAATCACAACTTATGACATACATTTGTGACCTAAGAGTAAAGTATCCATACTTAAAACCCTTATTTAAGCAGTTTATGCAAATAACTGAGTCATTTTAAGCTACTTTTTACCTTTAGAGCTGCAACAAAGTGTCTAACTGAACTCAGTTCGCCACCAAAAACAACAGACAAGTTAAACAAGTCATATGTTACCCTTGTATGCATATAAAAGTCTAACATGCTATTGAGGGTATTACAGTTTCTGCTATAATGATCAAAGAGGAACAAGTGATAGAACAATTCAGAGATATGTGGTTATCAGTAGAATTAGCGCCTGGAAGGATTTGTAACACCCTTGTGGGGATGTCACATTTAAAAGAAAATAAAAGAAAGATAAATAAAATCTACCTAAGTTGTAAAACATTTGTTACATAATAATACGGCTTGTAAAATTCTTCCTGTTAAACAGAATATTATTAAATAAAATAACGCGAAAAACATAAAACCAAAGAATAACATCACACATAATATACATAGAGTTTTGGTCATAAGTTATACAAATAATTTACAACTAAAATATTTAGACAGAAATAATAAACAAAAGTAATAACAGTCAATATATACAAACGCAGACGCGCCCAAGTACACATCATAAACAGTATTTTGTTTAGAAAATTATAATAATGGTTTCCTAATTTTTCCGTAAAAATTTTGTTTACTAAATTTTTAACCGTGTAACTTAATCCTTTGAAAACCACTAACATGCTTCAAAATATAAGATGAGCCATATGTTAGAAATTTACAAAAGTTAATGTATTTCATTCCTAATAATAAAATCATTAGTTTTAATTACTTAAACTTAATTCTAATCAATTTGTTTCTTCAAAACTCATTGTAGAAAATTTCTTTTTAACATATATTACATCTCTTTGATTGAAACTAGTTTGGAATTGATTTTAGAAATCATGGATACTTGGTTTGGCATGTTGGCCGAAATATATATACTTGTACTATTTGATCTCTAAATTCATTTTCTTTGATCTAAACAATTTTATATCTCATTAATTTTCCTAGGTTAATTAAATCACACTTAATAAAAAATATGAGAACATTTTGGTTCTCCATTTTGGTTAATGGACGTGAGCCTCATTGGTGTGTTCTTTGGAACACTCATGCAAACCTTGGCATGTTGTTCACATCCTATAATTTATCATACATTTCTAACACATACAAATTATCAAAGCTTGTAGACATGCAATTCAAAGCTTGTAGACATGCAACTTCATACATATTCTTACAAACATCAAATAGGAAAGCTACTAACAATCACACAAATAAGCTACTAATAATCACAAAAATGAATCCTTATGGATTCTACAATCACAAACAATCAATCTCCATCTTCTTACCACCACCCAAGGATGATAAGATTAGTCTTCCTCTTACCTTAAATGAAGACAAAATATTCTTTCACTCATTTCCTAGGGTTTCGATTTTCCTTCTTCAAAACCTAGCAAGCTTAAACAAAATTCTACAAGTTACTAACATTAAAGAGAGCTTAAACCATGGATAAATCATGGCTTAGAACTTTGAAAAAGAGTTTAGAAATGGAAAACAAGAAATTTCACCTTCTAGGTAAAATCTCCCAAGTAGGTTTTCAAGCTTCAAATGAAGCATTTTGCAAGAACTCTCAACTAGAGATGTTCTTAGGATTGTGTTTAGGTTTAGAAAACTTGGTTGGATAAATTTTTGAGTGATTGGATAGAAAACAAGAGTGTTTGGCCGAATAGAGCTTCATGAAAGCTTCAATGGAGTTTAGGGTTTTTGGAAGAGAGAGAAGAGAGAAAATGCATGAAAGTGAAATGATTTTTGGTCCTCCAAAGGCCAAATGGCCGTAGACTTCAAGCCATGCAAGGTGTTCATTGGCTTGGCTTCATCCTAGCCTTAGGGTAGATCAAAGGTCAAGATTAAAACTTGGTTAGCAAGCTTAACTCTCATTGGTTGATTCTAGCATTGTCACTAACCTAGTCATCATGCTTAGTCACTAATTAGCCTAGTCATTAAGCTTAGTCGCCATGTTCTTGAAAGTTTTACTACTAATGATGTTTAATTAAGCTACTAAGTTAACTGTTTTAACTAAACGTGGGTCCCACAAAACACATCTAGGTCCACTGTCATTTTATTTGTACTGACTAATAAAATAATATTATAATAATAGAAAATTATTTTATTTGACAGTTAAATCCTAAAAATTAAAAGATTAACAATAGTATCATCTAGAATCGAGTTTAGTAAGATCCCCTAGTTCTGAATAATTAAAATAAGATTTTTCCAGCCCGAAAAATATTATTTTCCTGTCCCGGAGCAAATCACACAAAAGTCCAAATAAAATCACAGACAGTAATATTAAACACTGTATCATATAGAAAAATTAAAAACAGTACATTCAGGACGTAATGGTCCTTTTTCCATTTTTCCCCACGACGAAGCAAATCATCCAAAACGTTCAAATAAAATTACTGACAGTAAAATATCCCAGTATTTCACACAGAAAAATTTAAAACAGTAGTTTGAGAAAATTTTTATTTTACAGTCTCGAAGCAAAATATTCAAAATGACCAAAGAAAATCATAGCCTGCAATATATATTTGTATTTCATACAAAAAAATAAGAAACAGTAAAACAGGGACACAACAGTCGTTTACACAAAAGTTTGAAAAACAGCAAATAGGACATTCAGAATATTTTTCCAAAAATTGGGGTGTTACAACTCTCCCCAACAAAATAAAAATTTCGTCCTCGAAATTCGCTGTTCCTCAAAACAAATGAGGATATTGATCCCTCATTTTATCTTCCAGCTCCCAGGTAGCATCACCCGTCACATCATTCCATATGACATTCACCAGCTCGATCATCTTCCCTCAAAGCTGCTTTACCTTTCTGTCCTCTATTCTAACAGGTAAAGTCTCGTAAGTCAGATTCTCCTTCAGTTGTACCTCATCTGGTTGTATAACATGCGTCAGATCTGGTACATATTTTCGTAACTGAGATACATGAAATACATCATGCAGATTTGATAGAAAAGGCGGCAAAGCAATCTGATAAGCTACAGGACCTATACGTCGAATAATCTGATACGGTCTAATAAACTTAGGAGTAAGCTTCTTAGATTTAATAACTCTTCCGACACCAGTCGTAGGAGTCACTCTTAAAAGCACATGTTCACCCTCCTCGAATTCAAGAGGTCGCCTTCGTCTATCCGCATAACTTTTCTGTCTGCTTTGCGTCGTCTTCATCTTTTCTCGTATCATTTTTACTTTTTCCGTAGTCTGTTGTATAAGATCTGGTCCAATAGTCATATCTTCCCCATCTTGATACCAACACAACGGTGTTCGACAACGCCTTCTATATAACGCCTCATAGGGTGTCATCCCTATACTTGTGTGAAAACTGTTGTTGTAGGTGAATTCTATCAAAGATAAAAATTCATCCCAACTTCCTCGTTGTTCCAAAACACAAGTATGCAACAGGTCTTCCAAAGACTGTATAGTTCTCTCTGTCTGACCATCAGTCTACGGATGATACGCCGAACTCAGTCGCAACTTAGTTCCCATTGCTTCTTGTAAACTTCGCCAGAACCTTGACGTAAACTGTGGATCTCTGTCAGAAACTATACATGTAGGCACACCATGTAATCTGACAATCTCACTGATGTACAACTGGGTTAATCTTTCCAACGAATACTTGATATTGATTGGTAAGAAATGAGTCGACTTCGTAAGTCTATCGACTATAACCCATATCGAATCATGACCTTTCCTTGTCTTCGGCAATCCAGTAACAAAATCCATAGAGATACTATCCCACTTCCACTCTGGAATAGATAACGGTTGCAACATTCCAGCTGGTCTCTGATGTTCCACTTTCGCTTTCTGACAAACCAGACAAGACTCCACATATTCTGCTACGTCTCTTTTCATCCTTGGCCACCAAAACAACCTTTTCAAGTCTTGGTACATCTTGGTCATCCCCGGATGTAAACTTAGGTCACTAGTATGAGCTTCATCTAGGATCGACTTCTTCAATTCAGAATCATCAGGCATACAAATTCTCCCCTTAAACCTTAAGATTCCATCTGTTCCTTCCTCTACCGTTGCCTTATGACCTTGCTTTAACAATTCCCTCTCATTTTGTAAAAACACGTCTTCCTTTTGTTTATCTCGGACTACATCAAGAAATTCATTTATGATCACGACCTTATATAGACGAACTCTTTCAGGTAGAAACTCCACTGACAACCATAAATCTCGGAACTTGTTAATCAATTCCTCCTCCTTTATCATCATTGCCGAGACACTAAGCACCTTTCTACTTAAAACATCAACTACCACATTAGCCTTTCCTGGGTGGTATTGGAGTTGAAAATCATAATCCTTTAAGAATTCCAACCATCGCCTCTGCCTCATATTCAATTCTTTCTGATCAAACAAGTACTTTAGACTCTTGTGATCGCTAAAGACATTAAATATTGCTCCATACAGAAAATGCCTCCATACTTTCAGAGCAAAAACCACCGCAACAAATTCCAAATCATGCGTTGGATAATTCCTCTCATGAACCTTCAACTGTCGAGAAGCATATGCCACCACATTCCGGTTTTGCATCAATACGCATCCTAACCCTTGGTAAGAAGCGTCACAGTACACATCAAAAGTTCCCTTAGAATCTGGTAAAATCAACACCGGTGCAGTTGTTAACCTCCTCTTCAATTCTTGGAAACTGGCTTCACGTTCTTCTGTCCACTCAAAAGCTTGACTTTTCCTCGTAAGCTGTGTAAGCGGTCCAGCAATCTTGGAAAAACCCTCAATAAACCTCCGGTAATATCCAGCAAGTCCAACAAAACTTCGAACTTCTGTCACCGTCTTAGGTCTTTCCCACTGTAAAACAGTCTCCACTTTTGATGGGTCTACTGCAATACCTTCTTTCGAAATTACGTGACCTAGAAATTGGACTTCTTCTAACCAAAACTCACACTTGGCCAATTTCGCATATAGCTATTTTTCCTTCAAAATCTGAATAACAATACCGAGATGTTCAGCATGCTCTTCCTTAGATTGAGAATAGATCAGAATGTCATCGATAAAGACAACGACAAATCTATCTAGATACGGACAAAAAATCCTGTTCATATAGCCCATAAATATGGCAGGAGCATTCGTCACCCCGAATGGCATTACCTGATACTCATAATGTCCATAACGAGTTCGAAAAGCTATTTTTGGTACATCTTCCCCCTTAACACGAATCTGGTGATAACCCAATCTCAGATCTATCTTGGAAAATACCACTGCTCCCTTCAAATGATCCATCAGGTCGTCAATTCTTGGAAGCGGATATTTATTCTTGATAGTCACCTTGTTCAGCTGACGATAATCCACACAAAGTCGAGAAGTTCCATCCTTCTTCTTAACCAAAAGCACTAGTGCTCCCCATGGTGAAACACTAGGTCGCTGTTGTTTCTCCAACAGTTCCACCAATTGCTCTTTCAACTCTACCAACTCTGCTGGCGACATACGATAAGGTGCAATTGAGATAGGACCTGCTCCTGGTACTAAATCAATTGAAAACTCGATCTCCCTATCAGGTGGCAAACCAGGTACGTCATCAGGAAAAACCTCTGGAAACTCGTTGACAACAGGAATAGTATTCACATCCTTCTCATTCTTAACTTCTAGAGAAGACAATACCATATATCCCTGCGCTCCATCTCTTAACAAAGACTTGACCTTAACAGCAGTCAAGAATCCAGACTTTTCTTCCTTAGGAAAAACTATGGTTTTGCTTGCACAATCTATAAGGATATGGTTAGAAGATAAACAATCCATCCCTAATATCACATCTATCCCAACAAGAGGCAAACAAATCAAATTGACCAAGAACTTACGGTCTTTCACAACAATAAGACAATCCAAACATATCTTTGATGCAATTACAGGTTTAGCAGTTGGCATAGAAACACTCAACTTAACATTCAAAGAAGACACAGGCAACTTCAATCTTTCCACACAATCATATGCAATAAATGAATGTGTAGCACCAGAGTCATATAACACTGTCAGAAGATTACCTTCGATAGCACCTTCTCCCTGCATAAGATCATCAGATTGAGAAATTTCTGTTCCAGTCATAGTATATACTCGCCCTCCAGATCTTGGTTGAACACTTTCCGACCTCGGCTGCGTAGCACGAACACTTCTCATAGTTGGCTTTCTCTCTGGCTGAGTACAATCTTTAGATACATGTCCAGGCTGTTTGTAATTAAAACAAGCCATTCCTTTGATAGGACATTCACTAGAAAGATGGCCCTTCTTTCCACACTTAAAACATGTTGGCGTAAACGCCATTCTTTGTCCAGCTCCACTACCACTTGCACTTCCCCCTACTGGTGGTCGTTGAGATTGATTCCCTGGTGGTCTAGAATACGGCTTACACTGAAACCGATTCGTATTACTACCTCCACCTCTCTAAAACCTTGTTGGGCCCAAAGTTACGGTTCCTCTGATCTCGTGACGGCTCCAACTCTTCGAGTCGCACACAAGCATCAACTAAAGCATGAATCTGATTCATCCACAAGGATATCACCCCTCGCTTCAGTTCCACTCTCAACCCCAATTCAAACTTCCGACATCTCCATGTATCATCCGGTCGAGTTTGAGCATAATCCGAGAATTGAGACAAATTTTCAAATTTTGTAGCATACTCATTCACCGTCATATTACCCTGACGCAAACCAAGAAATTCCATCTCCTTGGCATGTCGAGCGCTTGCAGGAAAATACTTTCCCAGAAAAGCATCAGAAAATACTTCCCATGTAATTTCTGTTCCTTCAACTTGCAACAATCGGCGAGTTCCTCTCCACGAATGTTCTCCATCTCCCCTTAACATAAAGGCTGCATAAATTACCTTCTTCTCGTCAATGCATCTCATTCCTTCAAAAATTCTCTCCAAGTCCTGTATCCATTGACTTGCTTTTTCAGGGTCAATCTCGCCTCTAAACTGTGGTGGATTGTGGCGCCTAAATTCAGATAAATTTAGGGCAACAGCAGTAGCATCTTGCTGTTGAGCTGCTCTCAAATTTTGCTGCATAATTACTTCAGCCATCCACTGCATAGCTTTAGCAGCCGCAATCATTGGGTCCACTTCCCGATTAACATTCGTACGTCCTCTGCCTCTACCAGACATCTTCGTTCTTCAAACATAACAAAACAAAGTCAGATACATCCTTTCGGAATTAAATCACAGAGAATCACACAGCACAAACAAAAACAGACCCAACCACAACCCCAAAAGACTCTAACATGGGCTCTAATACCAACTAATGTAACACCCTTGTGGGGATGTCACATTTAAAAGAAAATAAAAGAAAGATAAATAAAATCTACCCAAGTTGTAAAACATTTGTTACATAATAATATGGCTTGTAAAATTCTTCCTGTTAAACAGAATATTATTAAATAAAATAACGCGAAAAACATAAAACCAACAGAATAACATCACACATAATATACATAGAGTTTTGGTCATAAGTTATACAAATAATTTACAACTAAAATATTTAGACAGAAATAATAAACAAAAGCAATAACAGTCAATATATACAAACGCAGACGCGCCCAAGTACACATCATAAACATTTAATCCTCTGAAGGATCACTCTCAAGAAGATCATCAGAAGATAAATATCCAGGATGCCTCGACTCTCGGCGGAAACGAGACCGCGCAGTCGACACGCTGCTAATCTCACTAGGCGCAGTGAACATACCACCCCAATAACGCCTAAGAGATAACGGCATCTCTAAATGCAAAAACACAGTAGTCGTCATGACTGGTTCTCCATCAAACTCATTACGTAGGGACACAGTCAACCGTCCCACGTAAGTCACCGAATCTCTGTCTTCACGCAGACGCCAGGCTGTCGATCCACCATGAAACTCGAGTCGTACAAAACCCAGAAATCCTGGCACCACCATACCCAAGTAATCAATCCAATGGATATGGATGATCAAACGGTTCTTGATCGTAGAACTGATCTTCGGCTAGCTGATCTTCTTCTTCCTCGGGGTACACACTCTCAAGAGGCTGTTCCTCTTCCTCAAACTCTTTTAGCACATGAATTAAAATAAACAAATAACACATACAATAAAGAGGTAAGACAATCCATATCACCACAAACATGGTAAAGTAAGAAAACGACAATACAACAAATATAACATTTTATACTATATAGCAGTTTAAAATAGCAATAAATAACATACAAGATCATATAGGTGAAATGTAACACAGAATACAATGTAACAACACATAGTGATACAGATAGATAAAATATCATAGATAAAAATGGTACAGATAAAGAATATTATAGATAAATAACATTAAAATATATGAGATAAAAATATATGAGATAAAAATATATGAGATGTGACTCAACCCTACTCCATGGAGCTAAAGAAGAACACAGACATCAGAGAGAACGACCGCAAAATCTATTTGTACCGTCGACTGCCCAAAAAAAAACCATTGCGCTGTCACACATTGCGTCTATGGCCCATCGAAATAGCATAGTGGTCTAGCACACTGTCATACGTCGTGTCACTACGGGCTTACACTAATAGACTTCACAAGATCTTGATTAAGTGTAGTGCTTGTCGAGTCCATTAGTGTGTTATCAGTCACCACGGCCCAGAGGAGCGACCAACTGTCCATATATGGAATTCTGCACACTAACGTCTCCAAGTTCATTCAATTTGAAACGTCTCCAAGTTCATTCAATTTGAACCGCACTACGCCTATCACACCGACAACACGATGTTGTTCACCTCGTCAATCAAATCGCCAAAATTGGCATACTCAATATATGAGAAAAAATTCCAAATGTATACAGTACGCTCCCACCTGGCAATACTACAACAAAATTACAAAAATGCCTTCACACAGTACGCACCCACCTGGCAATACTGTTTCACAATCTGTCCGGGTCCACAACTTTGGCCCAACAGTAAAAACTTACTATTTTCGTCAATCGCGTAGAAATTTTTTCGCATTTTCAAAATCCAGTCGCTTTTACAAACGTTTTTAAATCGCGTAAATATATTTTGCTGTTTTGCAAATCGCGTAGGATTTTTAATATGTTTTCTTAATCGCGTAAGGTTTTTAAATCATTTTCTTGCCCGAATTCCTTAAAAATTACTGTTTAAATAAACAGAAATAATATTTAGTACATTTAAATTACGTAGAATATTTTTCATACCGTATACTGTCGTTTGGGCATTTTTCTTATCTTATTTGTCCGTTTTTAATAAAAATTAACAGTATTTTGTTTAGAAAATTATAATAATGGTTTCCTAATTTTTTCGTAAAAATTTTGTTTACTAAATTTTTAACCGTGTAACTTAATCCTTTTGAAAACCACTAACATGCTTCAAAATATAAGATGAGCCATATGTTAGAAATTTACAAAAGTTACTGTATTTCATTCCTAATAATAAAATCATTAGTTTTAATTACTTAAACTTAATTCTAATCAATTTGTTTCTTCAAAACTCATTGTAGAAAATTTCTTTTTAACATATATTACATCTCTTTGATTGAAACTAGTTTGGAATTGATTTTAGAAATCATGGATACTTGGTTTGGCATGTTGGCCGAAATATATATACTTGTACTATTTGATCTCTAAATTCATTTTCTTTGATCTAAACAATTTTATATCTCATTAATTTTTCCTAGGTTAATTAAATCACACTTAATAAAAAATATGCGAACATTTTGGTTCTCCATTTTGGTTAATGGCCGTGAGCCTCATTGGTGTATTCTTTGGAACACTCATGCAAACCTTGGCATGTTGTTCACATCCTATAATTTATCATGCATTTCTAACACATACAAATTATCAAAGCTTGTAGACATGCAATTCAAAGCTTGTAGACATGCAACTTCATACATATTCTTACAAACATCAAATAGGAAAGCTACTAACAATCACACAAATAAGCTACTAACAATCACAAAAATGAATCCTTATGGATTCTACAATCACAAACAATCAATCTCCATCTTCTTACCACCACCCAAGGATGATAAGATTAGTCTTCCTCTTACCTTAAATGAAGATAAAATATTCTTTCACTCCTTTCCTAGGGTTTCGATTTTCCTCCTTCAAAACCTAGCAAGCTTAAACAAAATTCTACAAGTTACTAACATTAAAGAGAGCTTAAACCATGGATAAATCATGGCTTAGAACTTTGAAAAAGAGTTTAGAAATGGAAAACAAGAAATTTCACCTTCTAGGTAAAATCTCCCAAGTAGGTTTTCAAGCTTCAAATGAAGGATTTTGCAAGAACTCTCAACTAGAGATGTTCTTAGGATTGTGTTTAGGTTTAGAAAACTTGGTTGGATAAATTTTTGAGTGATTGGATAGTAAACAAGAGTGTTTGGCCGAATAGAGCTTCAAGAAAGCTTCAATGGAGTTTAGGGTTTTTGGAAGAGAGAGAAGAGAGAAAATGCATGAAAGTGAAATGATTTTTGGTCCTCCAAAGGCCAAATGGCCGTAGACTTCAAGCCATGCAAGGTGTTCATTGGCTTGGCTTCATCCTAGCCTTAGGATAGATCAAAGGTCAAGATTAAAACTTCGTTAGCAAGCTTAACTCTCATTGGTTGATTCTAGCATTGTCACTAATCTAGTCCTCATGCTTAGTCACTAATTAGCCTAGTCATTAAGCTTAGTCACCATGTTCTTGAAAGTTCTACTACTAATGATGTTTAATTAAGCTACTAAGTTAACTGTTTTAACTAAACGTGGGTCCCGCAAAACACATCCGGGTCCACTGTCATTTTATTTGTACTGACTAATAAAATAATATTATAATAATACAAAATTATTTTATTTGATAGTTAAATCCTAAAAATTAAAAGATTAACAACAGTATCATCCAGAATCAGGTTTAGTAAGATCCCCCAGTTCTAAATAATTAAAATAAGATTTCCCTGGCCCGAAAAATATTATTTTCCTGTCCCGAAGCAAATCACACAAAAAGTCCAAATAAAATCGCAGACAGTAATATTAAACACTGTATCATATAGAAAAATTAAAAACAGTACATTTGGGATGTAATGGTCATTTTTCCATTTTTCCCCACAACGAAGCAAATCATCCAAAACGTTCAAATAAAATTACAGACAGTAAAATATCCCAGTATTTCACATAGAAAAATTTAAAATAGTAGTTTGAGAAAAATTTTATTTTACGGTCTCGAAGCAAAATATTCAAAATGACCAAAGAAAATCATAGCCTGTAATATATATTTGTATTTCATACAGAAAAATAAGAAACAGTAAAATAGGGACACAACAGTCGTTTACACAAAAGTTTGAAAAACAGCAAACAGGACATTCAGAATATTTTTCCAAAAATTGGGGTGTTACAGGATTCGCTTGAACATAGTCACTATTCTGAATGATTTGTTAGAAGAAATCCAAGAAAAGCAGGAAGATGACGAGTTTTTGCAAAAAAAGAGAGAATTCTTGAAGCATGGTCGTGTGGCAACGGTTGAGGAAGGATCTGATGGGGTCTTAAGGTTTAAAGGCAGAATCTATATACCCAGTGATCCCGATCTTAGGAAAGCGATTCTCGATGAAGCTCACAACAACAGGTTGAGTATACATCCAGGAATGACCAAGATGTATCAAGATCTGAAGCGATTATTTTGGTGGCCTGGGATAAAGAGAGATGTTGTTGAACATGTGTCATCTTGTCTTGCGTGTCAAAAGGTGAAGGTTGAACATCAGAGACTAGCAGCTATGCTGCAACCTCTAACTATTCCAAAATAGAAATGAGATAGTATTGCAATGGATTTTGTTACGGCATTGACAAGAACTAAGAAAGGTCATGATTCTATATGGGTCGTTGTTGATAGGCTTACGAAGTCTGCTCACTTATTGCCAATCAATATTAGGTATTCAATGGAGAAGTTGACCCAAGTGTACATTGGTGAAATCATTAGACTTCATGGTGTGCCCACTAGTATCATTTCTGATAGAGATCCAAGGTTTATGTCAAGGTTTTGGCGAAGCCTACATAAAGTAATAGGGACTAAACTTCGTTTGAGTTCTGCTTACCATCCGCAGACAGATGGTCAAACAGAGAGGACTATACAGTCACTGGAGGATCTGCTAAGAGCTTGCATGTTAGAATAAAAAGGGAGTTGGGATGAATTCTTGCCTTTGGTGGAATTCACCTACAACAACAGTTTTCACTCAAGTATAGGGATGGCACCCTATAAAGCGCTATATGGATAACGATGCCAAACCTCTTTGTGTTGGTATCAAGATGGTGAGAGTATGACCATCGGACTTAAAATGGTACAACAAACAACTGAGAAGGTGAAAATGATTCAAGAGAAAATGAGGGCAACTCAGAGTAGACAGAAAAGTTATGCTGATAAAAGAATAAGACCTCTTGAATTTGAGGAATGTGAGCATGTGTTTTTGCGAGTCACACCCACGACTGGTGTTGGAAGGGTTATAAAATGTAGAAAACTCACTCCTAAATTTATTGGACCTTATCAAATTCTTTGTCGGATAGGTCTAGTCGCATACCAAATAATTTTATTGCCATTTTCTTTCCAACCTTCATAATGTTTTCTATGTGTCCCAGTTAAGAAAGTATATTCTCGATCCAACTCATGTCATTCAGCCCGATGAAGTACAATTAAACGAAAATTTGATGTATGAGACATTTCCTGTTAAGATTGAAGACAAGAGGATGAAGCAGTTTAGAGGGAAGGATATTCCATTAGTAAAAGTGATTTGGAATGAAACGACAGGAGATGCAATGTGGGAGTTGGAAGACAAGATGAGGGAACAATATCCTCAATTGTTCTAAGGTATGATAAATTTTGGGGACGAAATTCTTTTTAGTGGAGGAAAGTTGTAACACCCTAAAATTTGCTATTTTACAGTAATGACTGAATTGTACTATTTTGTGATTTCTATGTGTTATAAATTTATTTTTACTGTTCTGTGACTGTTTTTTATCGTTTTGTGTGATTTACTCCGAGTTAGGAAAATAATAACGGGGGAGCTTACTAAACCCGAATCCGAGAGATACGTGCCTCGATCTTTTAATTTTTTGAATTTATCTGTGAAATAAAAATATTTTATTTTTTATTATCTAGCGGACAACACTTATTGACTTGTGAGTAGTATGTTCTGTTAATTGGGTAATAGTTTCTGTAACTATTATCCATTGGACAATAGACCCGAAAAAGTCTTTGTGACTCACAAAGTGGTGAACCAATAAGATTAAGTCAATATAAATGCCTTGAATTCCTTAACCAATAGAAAGTGGTCAACGAAAATGGCTAGACTAGTTAGCTAGGAAACTAGATGACTTAAACTAAGTTAACCTAAAGCCTATGTAGTAACTAAATGTGCAACACCCCTAGATCTAATAACTACGACACATTCGACATTACACCACAGTCACTAAATCCAGGTGTGTCACAGTCCCAACATAGATCTTTTTTTAAAAAAAATATATTTCCATTATGCATAAATAGAAAATATGAGCCTCGAATGAATGCATAAATAGTACCCAACCATTTAGAATACAACCACTAAAGGAAAAACATATTTTCATATGTAATATATTCGTCCTTAACATAAAGCACTGATAACACGAAACATAGTACTTATATATTCAAATAAAAGATGACGGGTTCAAAAGCACAAAAAGAGAAAGTAGTAACCCTGGGATAGGTACTACTAGCAGACAAAGTCGCAACCCCAAAATATGTGTGATGCTCGGAGTCTTAGTCGACACGTCAGGCATCAATGCCCCTATGAAGTTGCACTCGTACGTAACCGAAGAAATCTTGTGTAAACACTATATTGAAAATAATGAATCGAACCAGTCCAATTAGCAAGGGTATGGTCCAATTTCATCTTCCTCACGATCTTTAACCAAATATAAATATAAAACAAAAATACAGGGATACAGGAAAGAGGTGAGACACCCGACATTCAATACCAAAATGGCAGTAAGAAAATAGAACGGCATAGGATGCCCACATAACATTACAACACATATATTCATCAATAGTAATAAATAGATTAACAGTAAGAGAAGAGCAACAATAAACAGTAATAAGAATCAACAATAAAAGATAAATGGCAATAGTATCTTAAGCAATCAATAGTTCAATCATCAAACAATTATTGCAATATCAAAAGCAAATTG
Source organism: Ormosia emarginata (assembly GCA_029884605.1). Classification (NCBI taxonomy): domain Eukaryota; kingdom Viridiplantae; phylum Streptophyta; class Magnoliopsida; order Fabales; family Fabaceae; genus Ormosia; species Ormosia emarginata. Next base: position 12,546,414 of record JAQQTP010000074.1, read on the forward strand.
TTTAATAGTCATAAGTACTCATGCTCAATGAAATATGAGACTGATAATGCACAATGCATATGGTATCAAATTCCTACTCCATGGAGCTAGACATCAACATTTCAGAGAGAATGATCAAGGAGTCATGTCAGTATCTCATTAACCTTAAAAATAGTGCGCTTTATCTCATAAAAATATTTGTGCAATATGACTTATACATGACACCTTAATAGTTGATCGCGATATAGGACATCGTCTCTGTTCGGATCGTCGGTATGTTTGGATCGGTCTATCCCACGGCCCTAGTGGAGCTACCACTGTCTATTGTGAGACATCCGCACCTCGACGCCCCCAGGGCCAACCACGATGACCCTACGCTTAGTCTACTTGCACCCACACTTAGGTGTTATCCAATCTCCTAGGCATACATCGCCTTTCTCAATAAAGTCCAACGGATACCACATATGCATGATGACTCAATTTACATCATGTATATGTATCAATGATATGTTCCTCATAAACAATGCATCACATGCATATTCATCAACAACGTATTTCTCATGGAACATATTATAATAACATATAGTCAATTCTCAACAATATCATGCCACAATTTCAATAAGTGCATATCAACAAGTACTTAGTCCCACACATGGACTCACAATATCATACAATCCATTCTCAACATCAACATTATATAATTATGGTTCAACACATGTCACAAATTCATATTATGAGTTCAACATTCTTAATTTCTTAAGTCTTGATCAATTATGAGAATTTTGGGCTAAAGAACCATTGAAAAACTATGGCCCTCTTAATGTTCATCACTCTATCAATTTCTTCCATCTCATTATGAATTACTAATGTCTAAATCCTTAATTCCCAAAGATGCATCAAAGCATCACTTGAATTCCAAAAATTCCCTTAGAGACCGTGGCCTCCCTAAGTCATCAAGATTATAAATTTTTTTCCATTTCATGCATCAATCTTTCAATACTCAATTATATAAGTCTTATTTTAAACAAAATCAATTCCAAACCTTAAAATTCATGGCCAAAACCGTGGCCTCTCAATAGGGTAGTAAACCCTCAAATTTTTCATTTATTAAATCTAACATTATCAAAGCATTCCAACATACTTAATGCATTCAAAACAACTAATCATTATTCATCTCAATCAAGAACACAAAAACATGAAAAACAATCAAACAAAGTAAGCATCCGTTATGGATTTCTTCATCAACAACCAAATTATTAATAAAATAACAAATATTATAACATGACTAGTTATAATAAAATTATTAATTTTCGGGGTGTTATAACTCTCCCTTTCAAATAGAAATTTCGTCCTCGAAATTTTCATTCCTTAGAATGAATATCGATATTGTTTCTTCATCTTATCTTCTAACTTCCATGTCGTACTTCTAGTCACGTCAATTCAGATCACCCTTACCCATGTGATCTTTTTGTCTCTGTGTTGCTTCACTTTCCTACCCTCGACCTCCACAGGAAGCATTTCATAGATCAAACTCTCTTTTAATTATACTGTATCCAGTTCGATGATATGGCTGGATCGGGGATATACTTTCACAATTATGACATATGGAAGACAGCATGAAAATTAGAAAGAAAGGAAGATAAAATCAGTTGATAGGCAACCGGACCAATCCGAAGAGGAATTTGATATAGTCCGAAGAATTTAGGAGTGAGTTTACTAGCAACTCAGACAAGATAACACATATTTAGCAACATTTCTCTTCATTCCTTGCCACCAATATTTCTATCTTAGGTCATAATACATCTTGGTCGTTCTGGTGTGTATTCTTCATTTACTCATGTGAGCTTCATCGAAAATTAATTCCTTAAGTTCTGAATCATCTGGTTTACAGACCTTATCCGTGAACATTAGGATTTTGTCGAATTACTTCCTCACAATCTGACGTCATGCCTTGTTTTAATAGCTCCTCCTTGTTTTTTAGAAATTGGTCACTTTTCTACTTCTCTTGAATCTTTCCTCACAGATCATTCGAAATAGTAACCATATTTAGACATACCTCATTCGGTGTCATTTCCAATGACAACCACCTATCCTTGAATTGCTCTATTAATTCATTCTTCTTTACTATCATAATGAAGATATTAAGTAGTTTCTGGTTCAAAGCATCTGCTATGACGTTTGCTTTTTCTAGGATGACACTAAAGCTAGAAGTCATACTCCTTCAAAATTTCTAGTCACCTTCTTTGTCTCATGTTTGGTTCCTTCTTGTCGAATAGATACTTCAGGTTCTTGTGAGTGCTAAAGGCGTTGAATGTTGTTCCATACAGAAAGAGTCTCCATATCCTCAGAGTAAATACAACTGTGGCTAACTCTAAGCCATGAGTTAAGTCATTCTCAATGCACCCTCAACCACCTCGAGGTGTAAGTCACAACTTCCCAACAGTGCATGAACACACATCCTAGACCTTGATGTGAAGTATCTCGAAACACATCCTAAACCTAGTGTAACACCCCTAGATCTAATAACTACGGCACAATCGTCATTACACCCCAGTCACTAAATCCAGGCATGTCACAGTCCCAACATAGATCTTTTTAAAAAAATATATATATTTCCATTATGCATAAATAAAAAATATGAGCCCCAAATGAATGCATAAATAATACCCAACCATTTAGAATACAATCACTAAAGGAAAAACATATTTTCATATATAATATATTCATCCTTAACACAAAGCACTAATAATACGAAACATAGTACTTACATATTCAAATAACAGATGACGGATACAAAAGCACAAAAGGAGAAAGTAGTAACCCTAGGATAAGTACTACTAGCAGACAAAACTTTAACCCCAAAATATGTGTGATGCCCTCATGAAGTTGCACTCGTACGTAACCAAAGAAATCTTGTCCAGATGCCATATCGAAAATAATGAATTAACCCAATCCAATCAGCAAAGGTGTCGTCCCTTTTCATCTTCCTCACGATCTTTTACCAAATATAAATATAAAATAGAAACATAGGGATACAGGAAAGAGGTGAGACACCCAACATTCAATACCAATACGGTAGTAAGAAAATAGAACAACGCAGGACGCCCACATAATATTATAACACATATATTCATCAACAATAATAAATAGATTAATAGTAAGAGAAGAACAACAATAAACAGTAATAAGAATCAACAATAAAAAATAAACAATAATAGTATCTTAAGCAATCAACAGTTCAATCATCAGACAATTATTGCAGTATTAAAAGCAAATTGTTTAACAGTCATAAGTACTCATGCTCAATGAAATATGAGACTGATAATGCACAATACATATGGTACCAAATTCCTACTCCATGAAGCTAGACATCAACATTTCACAGAGAATAATCAAGGAGTCATGCTAGTATCTCGTTAGCCTTAAAAATAGTGTGCTTCATCTCATAAAAGTATTTGCGCAATATGGCTTATACATGGCACCTCAACAGTAGATAGCGATATAGGACAGCGTCTCAATCCGGATCGTCAGTGTGTTTGCATCGGTCTATCCCATGGCCCCAGTGGAGCTACCACTGTCTATTGTGAGACACCCGCACCCCGACGCCCCCAGGGCCAACCACTATGACCCTACGCTTTGTCTACTCGCACCCGCACTTAGGTGTTATTCAATCTCCTAGGTATACATCACCTTTCTCAATAAAGTCCAACGGATACCACATATGCATGACGACTCAATTTACATCATATATGTGTATCAATGATATGTTCCTCATAAACAATGCATCACATGCATATTCATCAACAACGTATTTCTCATGGAACATATTATAATAGCATAAAGTCAATTCTCAACAATATCATGCCGCAATTTCATTAAGTACATATCAACAAGTACTTAGTCCTACACATGGACTCATAATATCATACAATCCATTCTAAACATCAACATTATATAATTATGGTTCAACACATGTCACAAATTCATATTATGAGTTCAACATTCTTAATTTCTTATGTCTTGATCAATTATGAGAATTTTGGGCTAAAGAACCATTGAAAAACTGTGGCCCTCTTAATGTTCATCACTCAATCAATTTCTTCCATCTCATTATGAATTACTAATGTCTAAATCCTTAATTCCCAAAGATGCATCAAAGCATCACTTGAATTCCAAAAATTCCTTTAGAGACCGTGGCCTCCCTAAGCCATCATGGTTCTAATTTTTTTTTTCCATTTCATGCATCAATCTTTCAATACTCAATTACATAAGTCTTATTTTACATAAAATCAATTCCAACCCTTAAAATTCATGGCCAAAATCGTGGCCTCTCAATAGGGTAGTAAACCCTCAAATTTTTCATTTATTAAATCTAACATTATCAAACATTCCAACATACTTAATGCATTCAAAACAACCAATCATTATTCATCTCAATCAAGAACACAAAAACATGAAAAAACAATCAAACAAAGTAAGCATCCATTATAGATTTCTTCATCAACAACCACACAAAGGTCTTCTCACCACCAATAATGGTTGAAGTGAGTAAATCTCCCTCTTACCTAAAGGAAGAACACGAAAATCACCTCCTTGATGGTGATAGTGGATTTTGGCCAAGACTCCAACAAAGCCCTAGAAAATCAAACTTGTAAAATCAACAATCAAGCTTTGAAAAGAATGAATCATTGGTCACTAAAGTGGCCAAGGAACACAAAAATGAAGAAAAAAAGAAAGAAAGATGGAAGCTTTACCTCAAAGCTTCAAGCTTTGTTCTTGAAGAAAAGTGGTGAAGATGGAAGCTTTTGGAAATGGTTTTAACTAGAGAAGTGTTTAGAATGTAGTGGAGATTAAGAAAAAGTGAGTGGATGAAAATTTTGCAATGGTGGAGGTAGCAAATAGCGTGACGGCCGTGAGCCTCACAAGGAGAAAAGTGAGAGCTTTTTGCTTTGTCTCTTTGATAGGAATGATGAGATGAACAAATGAGTAGTTGAATGAAGTGAGGTGAAGGGTTTGGCCTCCTTCAAGCCTCCATGACTGTGGGGTTGGAGAGGGAAGAGAAGGAGAGAAGAAGAGAAAGTTGAGAGAAAAAGATGAAGAGAAAAATAGTGGAGAAAGAAAGTAGTAGCTTTTTGTGTGTTTTGAAATTGGAATGAAGATGGTAAAGTGAGAAGCACAAATTTTGGCTCTCCAAATGGGTTATTGCAATGGAGTTAGAGAGAAGGAGGAGAAAATGGTAAAGAGAAAAGATGAAGATGGAAAGTAGAGAGAGAAAGTGATAGTAAAGTGAAATGAAATGAAATGAAATGTGTAATTAGGTGTATTTTCTGTAAGTGTATGGATTAAAATGAGTGGTCACAAAGAGCCCACAAAAATGTGTGGTGGAGAGGAAGAGAGAGGAAAATGAGGCTTCTCCTACAAGCCTTAAGAAAATTGCTAGGAAGCTTCCTCCAAGCTTCTCCAACAAGCCAAGTTCCCCTTTTCGAAAAGTCAAAGTGATGTCATAGTGATGATGTTGTCATTGTGATGTCAGTAAAGTGTTTTCTAAAATATGACTAACATTGTATCAAATTTATTATCAGTGGACATAAGTTACAGTTAACAAAATCGGTATTTATTGTCTAACGGATAATAAAATTATTCTGCGATTTTTATTTATCAGATAAAAATATCAAAAAATATGAATCTCGTAAACTATGTCTGGCCTCGAGTTTAATAAGATCCCCCGTCGACGTTTCCACAGTTCAAGGTTCTCGGGGAAAACATATCATTTCCCCGGCTCCGCTCAGCATGCACGCAAAACTAGAATATATGATTCACACCTAGGTAACTAAATGGTTAGCAATGGAACTAAGTGATCAAACTAAGTTAAGTTAAGTTAGTTAGGAACTAGTTGAATCACAACTTGGTTAGCCTTTCCTTTTGAGTCCCACAGCCAAGGAGCTTCTTGCACCATCTAGAATTAGTGATTCACTTGCATGACTCTTAAGTCTAAACCAATAGAAAATTAAAGAATCAAAGCATGATAACTTTGTGACATAGGCCATGTGCTAATCATAATTATTAGCAAAGTTTTTGACTCTCCTATTCCTATACACCTCCATGGCAAGGAGCTTTAGGTTAGGATATTCATTTTCATCTTCATCACATTTTGAGACAAAGAAACCATTCTCTCCATTCTCTTTCTTCCAAACTCAAACAAAAACTCCATTCTTCCTTTCCTTGAAGCTCTCGGCCAACCCACCTAGAAGCACCCTCCAAGCTTCCAAAATTTTATTTAACTTCATTTCCTAAACTTAAACACCATTCTAAGAACCTTTCATGTTGTGAGCAAAGCCTAGTTCATCCATCTAGTACTTGGAAATCAAGCTTGAGTTTTTTACTCTTAAAGGTAAAAGCCTTGTTTCTTGATTCAAAGTTTAGTTCTTGAATTTCTAAGCTATGATTGATCCATGGTTTCTCTTTTTCAAGCTTAGTTTGTGATTTTGTGTTGGTTTAATCTTGTTAAGGTTTTCTTTAGAGGCTACATGAAATCTTTGGAGAAAGCAACTGATAGGATTTTGTCTTCCTTGAGGTAAGAGGGAGATTAACCACATCAACCAAGTGTTGGTGGTGAGGGAATGACTTGTTTGTGGTGAAAATTCCATAAGCATTTATTCACTTGTGTGGTTTAAGTTTGCTTTGTTTGTAATGAATTTTGGTTGATATGCTTTATTGCTTTGATTATATGCTTGTTTATGTGATTATGGAAGCATGTTGATTATTGTATAAAGTAGGATGTGATTCACATGATGAGGAATTGCATGAAGGTTCCAAAGAACCTAGAGGCTCACGGTCTCAACACCACAAAGAGAGCAAAATATTCTAAATTATTTTCCTAATCATGGATTCAGTGATTTAATGATGAGAAATCGGATTAAGGGTTTTTTATAAAGAATTATGTGATAGAAAATGATTAAATATGATTTATGAAGCATAAATGGATTTTTGGCCAACACGCCAAGGTTTGGTGTTTTAGATCCAAAATTATTTTCCTAAGTGTAGACTTTGGTAATTAAGTAAAAAGAAAGTGGACCAAATGTTTAGAATTAAATTAGCATAATTAAGTTATGATGAGAAATAAAATTAAAACTTGAAATTTGCTAATGTATAGCTCACCCTTTGGGTTTTGAAGCGCGTTAGAAAATTTTGAGATGTAATATCTAATTAAATCAAAGAAGTCAAATTTCTGTAAAGAATAGTAGAAAATATTACGTTAAGAATTTTTAGTAGGAAAATATTCTAAATAGGACCAAAATGCCTACATTATGTAGAGAGTTTTATAAATAAGTTTAGAAAGCTAAGAAATATTTTACGCAAGTGAAAAATACTAGAAAAATCTTACGCGATATAAAAATAGTGATTTTTAAGCTACGCGATTGAGACAATGATTTAAAATCGCTACGCGATTGAGAAAATATTTAAAAATCTCTACGCGATTTAGAAAATGTTTGAAAATATTTTGCAATTGCAAAAACGTTGAAAAATACTTACGCAATTTGAAAACATAAGAAAAATGCTTCACGGATGTGAAAACACGATAAAATGTTTACGTGATTAAAAATAACAACAGTTTGCTATCGGGCTGTTGTGGTGGGCCCAATTGTGTTGGAAGATGATACCGCTAAGAGATGGTGTGTGTATGTGAAATATTGTGAGAATGATGTTTGTATGTATTTTTGAATCATACATCATGTATAAAAAAATGTGTCAACTTATTTGGTTAAAGACAATATGTCTAGGAGATTAAATTTACACCTTCGTGAGGGTGAGAATTGCGTAGTTACGATCTTCAGTGATCTTGGAGGCGTCGGGGTGTGGAATGTCATATGTGGCTAATTGGTAGCACCTCTGTGTCGTGGTATCCTATGCAAACACACCGACGGTCTTGACGGAGTTGCTACTCTTTTTGTGATTGGTTGAGAGTGTCTTGTATTAGCCATGTTGCGCACCATGATATGATATATTGGCACATGATTTGAGGCTAGCAATATACAGACATGTACACCCTATCTTTCTCTCTGAAATTGTGTTTAGCTCCATGGAGTAGGATTTGGTCTTTGTGCATAAGCATAGTGGGTCAGCATATTGATATGATAATTATGCTTATCTGATATATTGTCTGTGATGTGATAATATGGTATATGTACTATTTACTGTCATTTTCTATACTGCCTCATTGGTATTGATGTAGGGGAACTCACCTTTTTGCTGTGTTATATTTGTTTTATTGTATATGTTTGATGATGACTGAGGAGACGAGGAAGCTGGTAATTCTTTTTACCATCAATGGCAATTTTTATTGTGTTTGTTTGTATGGCGGAAAGGTGTTAAGTTCTGGGTTTTGTCCAAGTTCAGTTTCACGGGAGAACTAACGCTTGGAGATTTGATTTTGGTAATGAACGTTTTGTTTACACTGGGGACTTAACTTTAAACCATAGTGGTACTAGGGATGGGACTCCCGTTCTGACGCAACATGCATCTGTGCGTCTTGAGTTCACTATGCCGATGCGTGAGCTCTGGGGTGGTAGTATCTATACCCCACAGGAGGATTCTATGGTGTCGTGTGCTAGGATGCCCACCCGGTGTATGATGTATCCACCAGGGTTCTTTAGTGATGATACTAAGGAGGAGGATCCTTTTGAGGGCCCTAATTCTTAGTTTGGGTTTTAGAGGTTATAGTTTAGTATTTTATGTTGTCGTGTGTATTGTATATCTTATCTTTTGGAAGTAAGTGTGTATTTATGTAAATTATTTGTAAACAATGTTTCAATATGTATGTAAATTATGTCGAGTTTATTATCAGTTACATTTTGTATTTATGGTTTTTATTTATTTTCAGTTATTCTGCGAACGAAATTTTAAAATCAATGTCTTATAAGATTAATTCTTTTACAACTTGGGTAAGTTATGTTAGGATTAATCTTAAATGTAATACCCTACGGTGGGTGTTACAACTTCTACTTCCCTTTTGAAGAGCTCACACCTGAATTTACATGGCAACATAATCTGGGTGAGAAATCACAATTCTCAGTAGAAGTATTCTAAAACTGACATTTATCCATTCACAAAGAATAAATTGAACCATAACATCAGGGTTATATTTACAACAGGTATAAGAGTCACTACTCATTACCCAAAGAATAACTCACATGCTAACTCTATGTATTATTCTCAAGCAAATCATATCCCTAAACACGCATTATAAAAACTATCAACGATATTATACAACTGCCCATACAATCATAAATATTATTGATTAAGGTAACTGCCCATACAATTACTATGAAAATGCAATACTTGTTATATTGTATATTTATGCCTAATATGTCCTAAGACAATAGTTATGCAATGAAGTAAAATAGTGTCAGTGCAATGTCATAAAACTCGACTATCCCCAGGAACTTCGTTCCTTGTATTTCTCTGAGTAGTGCGGCTCCAACCATTAATCACTATGTGGCAGTGAATAAACTATTTCATCTCACAATAATGAATGTATTGTTACCATCTTATATATCATTCACAGATACGTGGGAATAACAAGTGTGTAAGAAAATATGCAAAGTGATATTTAACACACATTCAACATCACATCGGATACTCTCTTACACAAGTTCATAACCAATGTCCTTAAACCTGTCCATCCTCTTCCACGAGATTTTCTAACTATCAATTTAGGAATCCTCACATACTCACTCTATCTGTCATTCTTATCACATAACGGCACCACAAGTGATAAGAAAACAATCCCATATGGATCAAGAATTTAGGTGTTAGCCTATGACATTCCCCAAACCATTGGTTACCTAAGGTTTCACAAAAACTCACATATGTTAAGTGGTTATTCTCTCTAAGAAATATCTTTATTAGTGCCTCAATACACTTAGGAAAGCATATATGAATGATCCTAACACTTAGGAACTTCCAGAGATATCAAAAACACATTTTTGAAGGTCCTAGAGCTCACGCCGCGGTGCCCTACTCTCGGGTTTTAGTAGCAAGCATATACTGAGACTCGCACCGTGGCATGGCCTCACTCACGCCGTGGCGTGAGGTGCATTTATGCAGAGAACACAGGGTCAGTTACTGTTCCATTGTAACAAATTCTAGATTTTGACCACTCCAATCCAGTTTCTAGGTGATTTAAGGTCCCTAACAAGTTCTCTAACACATAGGAAACCTTAATCACCAACAAAAACCTCCAATTTGGATCCAAAGACCAAATCTCCCTTCCATGACCTAGCTTTCTCACTTTTAGGATTCAAGGTCCAAATGACAAGTTCTAAGTTTCTAACTCAAACTCAATCCATGAACAAGTCATAAACAACCAAGGAGACTCGTTCAAGCAAGAAAAACACTTCAAACACCTCTAGAAACCAATTCAACCTATTATGCACCACGTGTGCAACAATGGTGAAAATGGAAGAAAAGGAGTTAAAGAACACAAAAACCCCTACCTTAAGATCTTGAAGATGAAGATGAAGCCAAGGATATGCCATGGAAGATCCAAGCTCTCCCTTCCTCTTTCTCCTTCTTCTTTCCCATTCATGGTTTCCCTTCTCTTTTTCTGTTTTCTTTCTTTTGTTTTTGGTTTCAGCCGTGTAGCAAAGTGCGACTTCACTACTTAAAGGAAGTTTACCAAAATTCCTGATTTGCTAATAACACTCAGATTTCACCAAATCCAGTTCTCTAACTTCCAACAGACTTAAAATAAATTCTATGATTCATCAAAAATCTGATTTCACCATTTTCACATATTTCTATATCTGATAGTACTCAATCTAGTATTAAAACACACAACTAGTATGCTTAAAAATACCAAACTAACTTCGATTAACCTCAAATTTTAACTGTAGCATAGTTCACGCATTTGTGACCTAAAATAAACTCTCCATAGTTATTTCCACTAACTAAACAATTTAATCCATTTTCGGAGCTAATAACAGTTATTTTCCACACATAGCGTTGTAGCAAAGTGTCTAAACGTGTTCAGATAGTCACAAAACTTAACAGACATGATAAACAGGTATTAGGCTACCTCCATAATCATACACAAGTCTATTATATTTTCACTGGTGTTACAAAATGCAAATTATGGGCTATATAATTTAGTCCTAAGATAAAGAATAAATTATCTACAAATATAATTATATACTAAAAATTGCATCTAGTAATATTAGTAATTATATACAAATATTGTTCTAGTTATGCTCATTGTGTTTGCCTCTTGTCACTAGCTTATTCTCGATCTGTCGTCCTACTATTATCTCCTTTGATTTGACTTCCAACAAAACATTAGTGAAGGTCTGTCATTGCCTTATGATCTGAGTTCTTTATTTGTTTCAATTGTGCTTCTAGCAAGGAGTTCCATTTGCATTGGATAACTAAGATGGGAAAAGGGCAAAATGCTTTTTTTGTCTCATCTACTATATGTATAACATGTTAGAGTATTAGACTGCCTGTTTGGTTAGTGGAATCTTCCAAAGTAAAGTATATTGTTTCTTTTATTGCATTTATAGTATTATAATTGACCATAAATTTGAAATGGTCAATTATTAACATCATAGTACTTGGCACACCACACATACATTACTTATATTAAAATAATATGACGCTGGCAATAATAATTCTACTATTTTGTTGACTTAAATGTACTACTAATGTGACTATAGTTCTATTGCTTTTATTTTTTGAGTAATATTTATGTGTCTTTGATGCTATATGTTCTATGCATTTGAGGTAGTGGTTGCCTTGGAGTACTTACACATGATGGGGATAATATACCGTGATTTTATATATGAATATTGGGATCCCTAACATGCTAAGTAGATCTTTTCAAGAATCTCTTTGTTGTCTTCTGTGGTGTCCCGGGGCAGATGAGGGCGGGGAGTGGACGCCGGTGCGAATTGAGGCATGTACAATGGGCGGCTCCTGGCATGCTTCTAGGCGAAGGGTCCCATGAATAAACTGAATACGCACCGGAATGAGAGGGATTCAGAGACTGTGTAGGTATGGGACTGCATAGTTGAGGATGGCTTAAAGGAATTGATTAGGCGTAACCATATCAACAAGTTACAACTTCTTTTTGGGAGCCTAGAACATAAGAACTCCATTGTTAAGCGTGCTTGATCTGGAGCAATTATGGGATGGGTGACCTCTTGGGAAGTTTCGTAGGATGCGTGTGAGTGAGGACAAAGCACGCTAAAAAGACCTGTGTTGGTTTGTGGAGACACTCGTCAATCCTGCAGGCAGTCCCGGGATGTTACAAATGGTATCAGAGACGGGACCTCTCCTAGTACGGTGTGGTTCGGGGACGAACCAGGCGGAAGCTGGTGGGCATGTGGTGTCCCGGGGCAGATGAGGGCGGGGAGTGGACGCCGGTGCGAATTGAGGCATGTACAATGGGCGGCTCCTGGCATGCTTCTAGGCGAAGGGTCCCATGAATGAACTGAATACGCACCGGAATGAGAGGGATTCAGAGACTGTGTAGGTATGGGACTGCATAGTTGAGGATGGCTTAAAGGAATTGATTAAGCGTAACCATATCAACAAGTTGCAACTTCTTTTCGGGAGCCTAGAACATAAGAACTCCATTGTTAAGCGTGCTTGACCTGGAGCAATTATGGGATGGGTGACCTCCTGGGAAGTTTCGTAGGATGCGTGTAAGTGAGGACAAAGCACGCTAAAAAGACCTGTGTTGGTTTGTGGAGACACTCGTCAATCCTGCAGGCAGTCCCGGGATGTTACATCTTCCACTTGGTTTAAGGTGTTAGTTTATTGGTGTGTACCTAGTTTGGTTGATATGTTATGTTCTTATTTGGTTGTTTTGACTGTAAAGTTCCTCCTTAGTTCGTACTTCCTTCAATCACGTACATTCCTCAACTTTATGCATTCAATTTCTCCATAAATAAACCATTATAATATGCATTTATTATTGTTTTCCTTCTCTTTTTCCAAGCTAATCTGAAACTGAGAGTTTTCTAAGTGTCCACCACCCCTCGGATTAAGACTCACAAAGACACATATTCTTCTATAATTTACATAGGAAAAACTGAATGGTGTTGCTGAATCAATAACTCTATGCCAATCACCAGCCAAGAAGGTTGAGAAGTTGAAGGTTGTGCACTTTCTAATTCTTTTGTTCATGATCGGCTCATTCATGGTAATCCATTAATATGTCAAATATTGAATGTTGAATGCAAATAGAAGATCGTTTTATATGAATATATTGCTATTTCTTTTTAAAAAAAAAGACTCATTGTACCTCATTTTAAGGATGAATAATGACAAAATGTTATGTTATATTTATCTAGTGCCACTTACTTTAGCAGATGCATTTGCTCTCGTTCTTAGTTATTTATAAAATAACATGTGTGTTGCCTTTCAGTTGTCCTTCTCATTGTCGTTTTGAAATGGTGAGGAAAAAAAACAACAACAATTCAAGTTTTTACTTTATTATGATTATGCACTGTTATGTAAATTTTGTTTTATATTGTTTTTTGATATTGGTTGTGCATAATATGACTTCTATTTCTTATTACATCTATAATATTATCTTATAAGATTGTTTTAGTGCTTTCCAATTATAACACTCTAATTCGAGATACTATAGTATATTATCAATATACACAAGTAAATAAAATTAAGCATGTCACTTATAAACTTAAATGTAAATATAATCTGTATAATAACTAACAACGCATAAATATATGGAGCCTTTGATAAATAATGAAGAGAACAAAAATAATTTTTATACAACTGGCAACTTACTATAATTTACAACATATGCTAGATATGTACAAAAGAACTAAAGCAAGCCACGAGGGCATAAATACAAAACTAGTAAACTAATTACATTAGTGATATATATATATATATATATATATATATATATATATATATATATATATATATATATATATAGTTAGTTAGTTAGTTAGTTAGTTATAGTTAGTTACAAAATAGCTATGCCAAGTCTTCAATGTCTTCTTTTGCTCCTGTTTTGATCCTATATTGGATTTACCATGGAAATAAGAAATTGGGGTGAGAATTTGAAATTTTCAGTAGTAAGTTTATAAAACATGATGTCATAATAAATCCAACTACTATGGTTAAAAACAAGTTACGTAAATAATAAATGAAAAAGTAGTGTAAGCCAAAACTTAGTGTTTTCATTTCCGAGGTAGACAGTTCTTTTAATAAAAAAAAATATCGATACCTACATTGCATGATACTTTTTCTTATTAAAATAATTAACTTACATACTCTCAAAGGTACTTTTGCCTTTATTCCTTATACTTCACAGGGTAGTAGAAGAACTACCCATTAACATTACCCATAATTCCTTTAAACCTCTAAATAACAGGGCAACGACCCATTAATAACACTTAACATGCGTAAATAGGTTAATTCACTTATGGCTGTAACCGTTTCCTCGTTAGTGTCTCTTTAGGACAAAGTCCATTTTTAATTATCATAGTGTTTATTACTAATTTAATTTATCATAAGTGGTTACTACCACTTTAATTATCTTGGAGGCTACTACCACCACTTTAATTACCTTATCCCTTGAACAACAATTTGACATATTTAACTCATCAAATACTCTTCATTTCCTTAATCAACTTAATTATCATATGAATACAAATTCATGAAGAATCACAAGGTTTTAATAAAAACCCTTTACACTAGGATTTGGCAGTGACAACCTAGATTAGAAGAATATCTAGTTCATTCAAGAACAACTCAAACTTTAATTGCATATACAATTCCATACATTTTCAACTCAACCAATACTAAAGACATTCAAGTATCTTAGTGCCTTTACAATCATTAACAAGTATCATTAGACATAAATTAAGTCACGGTCAAAGTTTCTTTTTAATTGCCTTCAAGAAAAATTTATCAACTAAAATCAACAACCAAGAATATAATTCCACAAGAGATTCCTTTTCTTTTTCTTAGGGTGTGGCTGTGACCTACAAATGACCTAAAATCAAGCATTTTCATTCAACATTAGCATTAATACTTGAGCTAAATACATAGAAATTATGTTTTAAAACAAGGTAGCCACCTACTTTAAAATATTCCACCATATTATAACCATGTTCTCGTTAAATCAACATCTTAAGCTCAACACAATAAATGAACATTATAAATACTTTTAACACTATTATAATTTAGCCTAGCCGTGAGACATACAACAAAACAACATTAATCAAGATTCACCATATAAGCATCCTTTAGTGTTTTTACACATTGAGATTACTCTCATATAAAGAAAAAATAGGGCAGTAGTTGTCCTGGAAATTAAATCAGCAATCAAACTTCAAAAGCCCTTATAACTCAATCATAAAAGGGCAACAACTAGGCCACAATTTCTACACAATTTAAGCCTCATATACAAGTGCTTAATCATTATAAAGTGAACTAAGAAAAAATAGGGCAGCCCTTAGCCTTTGTTGTAATCCTCTTTCAAAGTCCTAATTCACTCACAAAACAATGATAATTCATCCACAAGAAGAGCAGCACCTAACAATAATTTTATAACATAAATTGAGATGATTTAACTTTAGTATAAAGACATAAAAATTCTGCTCACACAGCCATGAAAAATAGTCCAGGAATCCAACAATTCTATCATCAACATCATGTTAAAAATTCAAATACTTGGACATTGAATTCTTCATAGAAGTCACCTTACTTTCAATGATTCAGTCTACTTGGCCTTATCTCCAATTAAGACAACAAAATTTCCAATACTGAAATCTCAATTATAAATTTACTACAACAACATCTAAGATTTACATAAATTGCTTAATATCATAAATATTTGCTAGTAAACATGTGTGGTCAATACATGCAAATATCATGGCCAAGATTCTCATCAACACCATGTTTACAAATTCCTCAACTACTTAACCTTTTCTCAATCAATTTAATTAATTATCAAGTATAGAAATATGACGAGTTATAGAATTAGCGTAACCCTTTACATTGGGGCTTAGCCGTGACCTTAATGAGTTTCAAAACTACATCAACATTTAGCACATGATAGCAATGAGCTTAAGAAATTATGTCTAGCATATAATGTCTTGCATACCACATGATAAATAAGTACCACTTGATATCATTTGTTAGGAGTTGCAAAATATTCGTGTAAGAGTATGGAATTTAGGTTTTCAAATGAAAGATTATATAACTTGCCATATATCAAGCATTTCTCAATGAAAGAGTCAAAAGATATGAAGTGTAAGAATGTATACCTTCTTTCATTGATAGAGGGAAAGACAATAAGAGATGATCTTCATTGAAATGTTGATAGTATTAACAATAGAACACTTCATGTCAAATAAGGATGTAAGCTATGAGATATAAATAACAATTCAAGAGCTAGGCTCCCCCTCATTGAAGCACAAGATGGATAAAGGGAAATATGCATGCCAAGACCATGTAAGCATATTACCATAAAGATTCTTAATCTATCAATCAAAAATCATTTTAAAACTTCTCCCCCTTTTAAAAGAAATTTTGTAAGACCACATTATATTTTCAAAAGCATTTTAGAAGGGTAGAAGGGTTTTATATTGAAACCACATATTCTTTTAAAGACAAGAGCATGATTCTCATAGGTGTTATACTACAAAGAAACCATAAATCAAGATAATCATTTATATCGAACATTCACATTGAGGAAATATGCTATAGGGATCAAAGTATGTATAGTACTAATATCATCTACCCTATATGCAATGACAAAAATTAGCAAGTTATTATCCAATTAGGCACTTTGTCAATGCGAATCATACTTCTCATGTAAGGAAAACATCAAATCATTTAAGATCAATTCATCAACAAGTATCATATAATCCATAGCATATAGAATACCACAATAGTTTAGGGATAGAGATACTTATTGGGTTAGATAGAAAGTG
The DNA here is from genome assembly GCA_029884605.1 of Ormosia emarginata. Taxonomy (NCBI): domain Eukaryota; kingdom Viridiplantae; phylum Streptophyta; class Magnoliopsida; order Fabales; family Fabaceae; genus Ormosia; species Ormosia emarginata. The sequence goes on from JAQQTP010000074.1 coordinate 12,563,366, forward strand.
ATGCTCCTTTAGAATGTTCTTCATTTAGGTCCTTTGAGTTTGTACTTTCTTCCAATGAGTATTTCATTCCATTTCATTTGAAGAAAGTCTCCTCATGTTCCTCTTCCTTCAACATTTCTCATTTATCCACATGTGCATGATATTTCAATATTTGATGACTATATTTCAAAAGTTCTCAAAAGTGTATTCTTTGAGTTTTTGTAGGTGATTCCAACTTCCATGCCTCAAGGCTCCTTGAGAATGTTGTGGTTCTCCATGCCATTCTTTTTATATTTTCATCATTCTTGGAGAACTTGGACCATTTCAAATTTTTCCAACCTCAAGTGACGTAGTTGTATTTCACTTCAATGCATGCTTGAGTAAATAGTCACCCTACAACACAATTCAAAGAACTTTCTTTGGTATCCACTAATTTTGGATCCATAGAGGTTAGTCATTATACCAAACTTATGAGCAAATAAGCATTAAAAATAAATAAATTAGTTCACAAAGGTAAAAGATATTTCATTTCATTGATCATTAAGCATATACCAAGAGAAAATGTGAGTAACAAAATAAATATGGCTTTTTGCGCACTGAAACTCATTTTTTAAGCCTGTGTAATCGATTACAATGTGTGTGTAATCGATTACGCATGTTCTGGATTCCTGGTAATCGATTACATATGTGGTGTAATCGATTACATGCCTTCTGGAATTGTTGTAATCGATTACATTGGAGGTGTGATCGATTACCTGCTTTCTGACTTGGCTTAGAACGCTTGGCAGAGCCTTTGTAATCGATTACAAAGGTATTGTAATCGATTACCAATTTGCTAAAACTTAAATTTTGCATTTTGAACAGAAAAAGATCAATTTTAAACCTTTCAAATTTGTTCCAAAGCATTCCAAATCAATTTCAAACAACATGTAGGCATATAATCCAACTAGATTGTGATCCAAAACACATAATTATGCAAATTTGTTATTTTTACCAAGAATTGCATCATTTTGATGGATTGGTGAAGTTTTTGAGCTTTTTTGAGGATCTTTGGCATAATGTAGTCCCTGCAAAATAACTAAAGGGGAACCTCCAATGCTCAAGTCATTATTCAATTCACAATTGATTTAATCAAGGTGGTTGTGCAGTAGAAACACCATATTAAGCAGCGAATTTCAGATTATGCAGCAGGAAAACAAATTATACAGCAGAGGGACAAATTATGCAACTAAATATCACATTATGCAGTATCATGACAAATTATGCAGCAAAGTGATGAATTATGCAGCAAAAATTATTTTTAGCAAGAGTTAGATGCATGATTGATCCAATATGCCAAGTTCTAAGATATTTTCATCAAATGTGTTATTCCAAACAAGAACTTTATGTACCAAGATGTATAACAAATTAATGAGCTATGGTACAATAAGAATGAACATAATCATGTGCTAAACAATATATGCATATTTTACCAAGTACACATGATTCTATCATTCACTTAAGGCCTACAAGGAATATACCTCAAATTCATTGACTTTATAAGTGAATGTGTATAAGAGGTCAAAACTTTTGATACCTTGGCCTTTGTAATCAAGGAAATACTTTTTCTTACCCATTGCTTCTCTTTTGGAGTTTTGAACTTTACAAGTCCTACATTTTGTACTTGAGAAGCTTTGGTTGAAGTCATCTTCCTTCTTTGACCAAAATTTCTACCATTAGGCTTTGGAAGAATTCTTCTTGATAGTTCTGCTATCCTTTGACCAATTTGTCTATCTTTTTGAGAAATTTTCTGCATAGTTGAAACACTAGGAGGACTTTTTGGTACCCACTTTATCTTGGGTCCTTGAATGTTAGTACTAGGGCCTTTAGGATCTTTAGGAACCCATACCATAGTATTTCTCATATAAGGATTTCTTCTATAATTGCATAAATGAGAAATATGTCCTAGATGACCACAAAAGTTGCAAACAATTGAATTTAATGATGATTTGGTCTTTTGAAAATCATCTTTGGAAAACTTAAGCCTTTTGTTGTTTTTATATTCTATGTCATTTTTGCCACAAGCCTTACTTGAATTTCCATGTGAAATAACATCAGTTTCATTCTTATTAACAATCATGGATTGTAAACAATTAGAATCATTTGCTTTGGCAAAATGAGAATATAAGTCCTCAACTTGATTTTCTAAATCAATACACTTTTCATAAGAAGTTGAGGTTTCACATTTCAAAGGCATTTCCTCATCAAGAAAAGCATATTCATTTTTCAAAGTTTCAATTTCATTTTTAATGGAGAAAATGTTTTCTAAACAAAATAAATTTTTCTTTTCTAAATTCAACAAACCATCATTCAATTCATCATATGCATATTGTAGCTTATCATAGTAAGGACTATAATCTAGTTTAGCATTATTTACCTCAAAGTCCTTTTGAGCCATATAGGAAGTAGTCTCAATTTCTAGCATACTTGGCTCTTCCTCATTGTTGTCCATCAAGGATTCAAGAACATCTTCTTGAGGATATTTTTCATGACAAGCTTCCTTCAATGACTTTAGCTCTTCTTGCATTCTATATACAACTTTATGCACAAAATCATCGTTAGCAAGATAAATAGCATCAAGAGCAACCCATATATCTTTAGCACTAGAGCAACTCTTAATTTTAGCATAAGCATCATCATTCAAACTACTTCTTAAGATTTGCATTGCTCTAATGTTCAAGGAAAAACATTTCTTGTCATAATCATTCCAAGTTTGTTTTGATTTGCAAGTAAATCCATCAAGCACAATATCCCACAAATCAATATCAATAGATTGCATATAAATTTCTATTATAGCTTTCCAATAAACAAAATTCACACCATCAAAGAATGGTGGTTTATCAATTTCAAAACCTTCCATTTTGAAAAGCTTTTTAATGATTACCAACAAACAAGGATCTTTAACTCTAAGCGGTTAAGCTTTCACTAGAGCACGAAGCTCTGATACCACTTGTTAGTCATGGCAACCATCACCCAAGAGGGGGGTGAATTGGGTGATTACAAATTTTAAAACACCTTTGAGAAATTAAGCATTTTGAATAACTCAATTAATAAATGCAGCAGAATAAGTTTAACAAAGGTGCAACTATTAGAGATTTCACAAATACTACTTGGGCTATAGGATAAATCAAGTAAATAAACTAGATATCAAATTCAACTCAAGCATATATAATTAAGGCACAAATGTAAAGAGATAGAGTTGAGAAGATCAAACACAAGATTTATCCTGGTTCGGCCACCAATCCACTTGTAGCCTACGTCCAGTCCCCAAGCTTAACTTGAGATTTTCTTCACTATCTCCTAGACTTCACGGGTGCTAGGAAAACCTTTGTACAAATAAGAGCACTCCTCACACCTTAGGATACCTCACCCTTGTGCTAGAGCCTCCAATTCTTTAAGCTTCACAGGTGCTTGATGACCTTTACAAACTTGAGCACTCAACTCCTTGGGATGCCTCACCCTTGAGCTTGAGTCTCTTCAAACAAAGGGATGCCTCACCCTTTACAATTTGGAGGGATACCTCACCCTCTCTTACAAAGCAATCAAGGTTAATAGAATGAAACTCTCACAAGAGTAGATATACAACTTGAAGAACAAAGTATAGATGATAGAAAAACTCTCTCAAGAGTGGATAATACAAATTGAAGAACTATGGGTATCAAGGATTCACACTTTAAAGCTCAAAATATGATTTTGATGATTCAAGGATCAAGTATAGTGTTCTTGTGTTTCTTAGGATGTAAATACTTCAAATATCACTTATATATAGAGCCCAAATGATAAAATAGCTGTTGATAGTGTTTAGAAATGATTTTTTATGAAAACTAGTCGTTTATAGTCGTTAGAAACGTTTCTGGGCACTTGGTAATCGATTACACACTTCTGGTAATCGATTACAGGGTTTCTGTCAACGTTGTAATCGATTACAGGATTTGTATAATCGATTACAGCATTTCTGGTTTCGAAAGCTGACTTTAAAAGGTCATAACTTCTTCATTTCTTATCCGATTAAAGCAAATGACCAGTCATTGGAAAGATCTTTGAGTCTATTTTCAAATGAAACAAGTTTCACAACAAAAATCAAAGTATTTTGAAAGTTATGATCAAAAGAGTGACTAAAGGTCAGCTTTTCAAAACTCAAACTTGATTGTTTTTGAAAGCTGACTTTAAATGGTCATAACTTCTTCACTTATTATCCGTTTTAAGCAAATGACCACTCATTAGAAAGATCTTTGAGTCTATTTTCATATGAAATAAGTTTCATAACAAAACTCAAAGTATTTTGAAAGTTATGATCAAAATAGTAACTAAATGTCAGTTTTACAAAACACAAACTTAGCTATTTTTCAAAGGTTTGAACTACCATCAAGACTAACTTTCCAAAAACAGTTTGTTGGCCATTAAAACATGTAAGAAACACTTTTAAAGATGTTGAAACATATTTGAGCTTAGTATGATTCTTTTTTACCTTTACACAAGATCTAAGTCCAATAAGCTATTCTTGAAGAACCTTGGGACTTGATCTTTTGCCATATCAATTCTTGATGTAATCCAAGCTTCCACAAATTTCTTCTCTTCAAATCTTGTAAATTGCTTGGAACATCTTTATCATTCTTATTCTTCTTGAGTTGAGCATAGTTGTGATCTTTTGCTTTCTTGTTGCAATGCTCACTCTTGATACTTGGACTATCCTACAAAGTATTGCTCACTTAAAACAAGCATAGTTAGTCAAATTCATAACTTAATATCTTAATATGCATGATTCATAAATGTATAACTCTAGTTAGTCTAACATGCATATAAGAATGTTGCATATATCTCATTGCATGATTATTAAGTGAAGTATAACTAAATAAAGTACATAATCATGCATGATCCAATATATCTCTTTTAAGCACATATATGAAACATGATCAATATTCTTTTGTGATGCATTTGTCATCTATCAAGCACATCTATTAAGCATAAGCATCATTCTTTTTGTCTTGTATTTGTCATCATCAAAACTTAACATATTAAACCATTGAGGCAAACCTATTTCCACAATCTCCCCCTTTTTGATGATGACAAATCACTAAAGAAAAATATGCAATACAGAAGAATAGATATTCATGTAAGTATTTCAAACAGTAAAAACATATTTTTCTTTCCAATTTTCACTCCCCCTATTTGACATCAACAAAAAGGCTTAGAAAGAAAATATAATATTTTTGCTCCCTTTATAGATAAAACTCGTGTTGTCAAAAGGAGTAAGATCATCAAAACTCATAAACTTCTTCAAGTTATTCAAGTCATAACTATCTCCCTTTATTTAATTCTACACATGATTCAAGAAAAGAGAGATGAAACAAACATCATTTCAAGATATAAAAGATTATTCATGTAGTGCTTGTCATATTTTGGTACATCAACATTTAGCACATGATAGCAATGAGCTTAAGAAATTATGTCTAGCATATAATGTCTTGCATACCACATGATAAATAAGTACCACTTGATATCATTTGTTAGGAGTTGCAAAATATTCGTGTAAGAGTATGGAATTTAGGTTTTCAAATGAAAGATTATATAACTTGCCATATATCAAGCATTTCTCAATGAAAGAGTCAAAAGATATGAAGTGTAAGAATGTATACCTTCTTTCATTGATAGAGGGAAAGACAATAAGAGATGATCTTCATTGAAATGTTGATAGTATTAACAATAGAACACTTCATGTCAAATAAGGATGTAAGCTATGAGATATAAATAACAATTCAAGAGCTAGGCTCCCCCTCATTGAAGCACAAGATGGATAAAGGGAAATATGCATGCCAAGACCATGTAAGCAAATTACCATAAAGATTATATTCTTAATCTATCAATCAAAAATCATTTTAAAACTTCTCCCCCTTTTAAAAGGAATTTTGTAAGACCACATTATATTTTCAAAAGCATTTTAGAAGGGTAGAAGGGTTTTATATTGAAACCACATATTCTTTTAAAGACAAGAGCATGATTCTCATAGGTGTTATACTACAAAGAAACCATAAATCAAGATAATCATTTATATCGAACATTCACATTGAGGAAATATGCTATAGGGATCAAAGTATGTATAGTACTAATATCATCTACCCTATATGCAATGACAAAAATTAGCAAGTTATTATCCAATTAGGCACTTTGTCAATGCGAATCATACTTCTCATGTAAGGAAAACATCAAATCATTTAAGATCAATTCATCAACAAGTATCATATAATCCATAGCATATAGAATACCACAATAGTTTAGGGATAGAGATACTTATTGGGTTAGATAGAAAGTGATGCTCCTTTAGAATGTTCTTCATTTAGGTCCTTTGAGTTTGTACTTTCTTCCAATGAGTATTTCATTCCATTTCATTTGAAGAAAGTCTCCTCATGTTCCTCTTCCTTCAACATTTCTCATTTATCCACATGTGCATGATATTTCAATATTTGATGACTATATTTCAAAAGTTCTCAAAAGTGTATTCTTTGAGTTTTTGTAGGTGATTCCAACTTCTATGTAGAATATATTTTTCTTGATGAGGAAATGCCTTTGAGATGTGAAACTTCAACATCTTGTAAAAAGTGCATTGATTTAGAAAATCAAGTAGAGGACTTATATTCCGAATTTGCCAAAGCTAATGATTCTAATTGCTTACATTCCATGCTTGTTAATGAGAATAAAATTGATGTTATTCCACAAAAAAATTCAAGCAAGGCTTATGAAAAAATAACAACAAAAAACTTATGTTTTCCAAAGATGATCTTCAAAGGACCAAGTCATCATTATATTCAATTGTTTGTAATTTTTGTGGTCATCTAGGATATATTTCTCATTTATGCAATTATAGAAAAAATCATTATATGAGAAATTGTATGATATAGGATCCTAAAGATCTTAAAGGCCCTAATACTAACATTCAAGGACCCAAGATGAAGTGGGTACCAAAATGTCATCATAGTATTTCAATTATACAGAAAATTTCTCAAAAGGATGGACTAATTAGTCAAAAGAAAGATCAAGGAGAATGCTTCCAAAGCCCAATGGTAGAAGTTTTGGTCAAAAAAGGAAGATGACTTCAACCAAAGCTTCTCAAGTACAAAATGTAGAACTTATAAAGTTCAAGACTCCAAAAGAGAAGAAATAGGTAAGAAAAAGTATTTCCTTGATTACTAAGACCAAGGTATCAAAAGCTTTTACCTCTTATGCACATTCACTTGTAAAGTCAATAAGTTTGAGGTATATTTCTTGTAGGCCTTAAGTAATTATAGAATCATGTGCAATTGGTAAAATTTGAAAATTATGTTTAGCACATGATTATGTTCATTCTTATTGTACCATAGCTCCTTAATTTGTTATATATCTTACTACATAAGGTTCTACAATGCCTAGGTATGCTTGCTATGTTTTGAATTATCTATATATCATGAAAGTAAGCATGCTTTTGACTATATGCTTAATGCTAATTGATTATTTAATTTGTTGTGCTTAATTTATATACTATAGAAAAATTGATCTTTATGAGAGCATAATAGATTAATAATCAATGACTAATACCTATGGATCCAAAATTGGTGGATACTAAAGAAAGTACTTTGAATAGTGTTGTAGGTTGACTATTAGCTCAAGCATATATTGAAGTGAAATACAACTACGTTACTTGAGATTTGAAAACATTTGAAATGGTCTAAATTCTCCAAGAGTGATGAAAACATAAAAAGAATGACATGGAGAACCACAACATTCTCAAGGAGCCTTGAGGCATGGAAGTTGGAGTCACCTACAAAAATTTAGAGTACACTTTTGATATCAATCTCTTATCCTTATTTATACTTTAAATTGAATATCATGTGATATTTAGAGACCTAGAGACTTGTTTTATGCCTTAATATGCCTTAAGTTGTTCTTCTCTAGCATTGTGTCTTGAAAATGTCTTTACATATACTAACATGCTAGATAAGTACATACCTTATTTGGAATAACATGTTTTATGGTAATATCTTTGTTCTTAAGCGTGTGACCAATTCTCTTTGTTCAAATATAAAAATTCACATGCTCATAAGTAGTTCTAATCATTTATGTTTGATGCTTAATTGTCTTATATACTTACTTGGAGATTGGAAAGTTAAAAGTTATATGTCTTCTTGTTCGAAAATGCTTGATATGTTCATATCTTGAAAACAAGAAGTAAATAATTCATCTTATGTCTTGAACTTGTCTTTGAACTTCAATGTAAGAAACTTGAATCATGTGTGCATACTAGAATTTCTTACTTGATATAACATGCTTAACATGATCATTGTTTGCCCAAAATGCCTATATAAGTTTTGATGATGATCATGTGTTTCTTGATAAACTTGAATCATGCCTTAAAATGCTTAAACTATATTTTTGGATTCAAATGCATATGTCCTTCCTTAATTCTTGTTAGAGCTAACATTGCATGGTTGATAATGTGGTACATACTTTACATTATATAAATCAACCTAAATTATGCTTGTGAACGAGCTTAAATGATATTTGATGATAGTTTATGAGTTAGAGAACTTTTGATTGCAAGTCTCTATATGTATTTCAAATATAGCCATCAAATTATTTTATATACAAGCATATGTGGATAAATGAGAAAAGTTGAATGGAGTTCAAATGAAGAGGAAGATAAATGAGACTTTCTTCAAGTGCAATGGAATGTGATACACAATGGAAGAAAGCTCAAACTCAAAGGACCAAAAAATGAAGAACATTCTAAAAAAACATTACTCTCTCAATAAGTATCTCTATCCCTAAGTTATTGTGGTTTTCTATATGCTATAGATTGTATTATACTTATTGATAAATTAATCTTAAATGATTAGATGTTTTCCTTACATGAGAAGTATGTTTGGCTTTGACAAAGTGCCTAATTGGATATTAACTTGCTAATTTTGTCATTGCATATAGGGTGAATGATATTAGTTCTATACATACTTTGATCCCTATAGCATATTTCATCAAGGTGAATGTTTAATATTTATGATTCTCTTGATCTATGGTTTCTTAGTGGTATAACACCTATGAGAATCATGCTCTTATTTTGAAAAGAATTTGTGGTTTGATTAAAAAAAATTTAATGCCAAATCTCTTATTATATTTGAAAGAAGCTTTTCAAGTTCCATATCCTTTAGAATCATTTGAACTTTCTTAAGACCTTGAAAGTATTTTCACCTCCTATTTGTCAAGAAAATTTAGAAATCTTTGGATATGTGCTATAAATGTAGTACTCTCTTCATTTGCTTTGAAAAGTTTTATTAAATCTTGAGAGAATCTTTACGAAAACTTCCAAATAAATCTTTTGAAATGTTCTTATAAAATTCTTTTTGAAAGGGAAAAAAGTTTTAAAATGATTTTTGATTGAAGGATTAAGAATAAGTATCTTTTTTCTTACTTTACTTTATGGTAATATGCTTACATGGTCTTGGCATACATATTTCACTTTATCCATCTTGTGCTTTAATGAGGGGGAGCCTAGCTCTTAAATTGTTGCTTATATCTCTTAGCTTACATCCTTGTTTGATAGGAAGTGTTTTATTATTAATATTATCAATATATCAACGAAGGCCATCTCTTATTCTTTTTTCCTCTATCAATGAAAGAAGGTAAACATTCTTAAACTTCATATCTTTTGATTCTTTCATTGAGAAATGCTTGATATGTGGCAAGTTGTATGATCTTTCGTTTGAAAACCTTAATTCCATGACCTTATATGGATATTTTGTAACTTTCATCAAGCGATACTTATTTATCATATGGTACGCAATATATTATATGTTAGACATAATTTCTTAAGCTTATTGCTATCATATGCTAAATGTTAATGTACTAAATATGACAAGTATTACATGATTAATCTTTTATATCTTGAAAGCATGCTTGACTCATCTCTCTATTCTTGAATCATATGTAGAATCAAATAGGGGGATAGTTATCTTTTGAATAACTTAGAGAAGTTTTTAGTTTTGATAATCCTACTCCTCTTGACAACATGAGTTTTATCTATAGGAGGAGAGAAAATATTATCTTTCCTTCCTAAGCCTTTTTGTTGATGTCAAATTGGGGGAGTGAGAATTGGAAAGAAAAATATGTTCTTGTGCTTATTGTTTGATATGCTTACACGAATATCTATTCTTCTATATTTCTCAACAGATCTTTCTTTGGTGATTTGTCATCATCAAAAAGGGGGAGATTGAGAAATAAGTTTTCCCCAATGGTTTAATATATTAAGTTTTGATGATGACACATACAAGACAAGAAGAATGATGTTTATACTACATAGATGTGCTTAATAGATTATATTATATCATGCATGATTATATACTTTATCTAGTTATATTTCACTTAATAATCATGTAATGAGATATGTGTTGCATTCTTTATATAATATATCCAATAATGCTTTATATAAGTTATAATAAATTAATATTGAATTTGACTCTATTTAAATAAAAAATGTGCAAAGTGTTCTTTGTTGCCTCCTATATAGAGCATATCTATTAGTAATTAATAAATGTCTTATTTGGATGTGCCTATGAAAGTCTTATATGCATGTTAGACTAAATAGAGTTATACATTTATGAATCATGCATATGAAGATATTGAATTATGAATTTGAACTAACTATGTTTGTTTAAGTGAGCAATACTTTGTAGGATAGTCCAAGTACCTAGAGTGAGAATTGTAACAAGAAAGCGAAAAATCATAATTATGCTCAACTCAAGAAGAATGAGAATGATAACATGTTCCAAGCATTTGCAAGATTTGAAGAGAATAAATTTTTGGAAGCTTGGATTACATTAAGAAGCCTAAGGACTAGAATTGGTATATTTTCCTTTTAGGCTTTCTCCTATGTAAAGATAGAGGTTTTACAAGAAAAGAACTCAAATACGTTTTTTAAATCATTACAAATGGTACTTACATGCTAAAATGCCCAAGAAACATGTTTTGAAAAGCTAGTCATGGTATTAGTTCAAAACTATGAAAAATAGTCAAGTTTGAGTTTTGAAAAGTTGACCTTTGGTTACTCTTTTGACCATAACTTTCAAAATACTTTGATTTTTGTTGTTAAACTTCTTTCATTTGAAAATAGACTCAAATATCTTTCCAATGAGTGGTCATTCGCTTAAAATGGATAAGAAATGAAGAAGTTATGACTATTTGCTTTAAACTATGAAAAATAGTCAGGATTGAGTTTTGAAAAGCTAACCTTTGGTTACTCTTTTGAATAACTTTCAAAATACTTTAATTTTTATTCTTAAACTTGTTGCAAATTAAAATAGACTCAAATATATTCCCAATAAGTAGGCTTTAAACGAATAAGAAATGAAGAAGTTATGGTCATTTAAAGTCAGTTTTCAAAACCAGAATGCATGTTATCAATTACGTAAGTCTTGTAATCGATTACAACTCAAGCAGAAGCCATGTAATTGGTTACAACATCCATGTAATCGATTACCAAGTGCCCAGAAACGTTCCCAATAGCTATAAATGGCTAGTTTTCATAAAAAATCATTTCTAAACACTACCAACAACTATTTTATCACTTAGGCTCTATAAATAAGTGTATATTGAAGCATTTACAACTTTAAGAACCTCTAGAACACTTGGTTTGATCCTTGAATCATCAAAATCATATTTTGAGCTCTTTATTACAAAATCCTTCTATTCCTTTGTTCTTCAAGTTGTATATATACTCTTGTGAGAGTTTATAATCTTTCTCTTCATCTCAAAATCATTATAAGAGGGTGAGGTATCCCTAAAGAGAGAAAAGGGTAAGGTATCCCTTGTAGTGAGACTTAAACACAAAGGGTGAGGTATCCCAAAGGTGTTGTGAGTACTCTTGAATGTAAAGATTTTTCAAGCACCTGTGAATCTTGAAGAATTGGAGGCTCTAGCACAAGGGTAAGGTATCCCAAGGTGTGAGGAGTGCTCTTTCTTGTACAAAAGTTTTCCTAGCAGCCATGAAGTCTAGGAGATAGTGAAGAAAATATTAAGTTAAGCTTAGGGACTGGATGTAGGTCACAAGTGGTTGGTGGCTAAAACAGGATAAATTCTTGAGTTTGATTCTTTTTCCATACACTCTTTATATTATATATTAACTTAATTTATGCATATTCTGTTGCATGTGTTAATTGAAAATATCATAATGCATAATTTCTCAAAGTTATTTTAAAAATTTGTAATCACTCAATTCACCCCTCTCTTGGGTGATGGTTGCCATGGCTAATAAAAGTTATGTCACAAAATGCAGAAGCTGAAATAGGGCAACTACTCGTTTTACCAAAATATGTCCTTACTTTAAATTAAAACTAGAATACATAAAGTGTAACACCCTTTTTAATATGTTAGATTTGTAAATAGTTACAGAGGTAGCTTAATACTTTCTTAACATGCCTATTTAAGTTTGTCACAATCTGAGTAAGTTTAGGCATTTTGTTGCAAGCTGAAAGGTGAAAAATAGCTTAAAATGGCCCAGATATTAGCATAAATGACTTAGCTAATGGAAATAGATGTGAATAATTTATTTTCAAGACACAAATGTGTATTCTGTGATGTGGTTAAAGTTTAAGAATTTTTGGAGTCAGTTTGGTATTTTTAGACATACTGGTTGTCTATTTAAAGCCAGAATGACTAGTCGCAAATATGAAAAATGATGGTTTTCGTACAACAATATTTTAATGAATCTTATGATTTATTTTAAAGTTGTTGGAACTTAGAAAACTTGATTTAGCTAAAGTTAAGTGCTTTTAGCAGATCAAGAATTACCAGTATGGTAATTAAAGGCCATAAGCCATCCACGATTTCAACCCTCTTTCTTGACTCCTTTTATATAAGTTATTTCTATCACCATCTCATTCTTCTTTCATAGTTGAAAATAGAAACAAGAGAGAAGGAAGAGAAAGGAGAAAAAGAGGAAAGGAAGAAGAGGAAAGCTAAGGGGAAAGGATAGCTTGAAGATTTGTGATACATTTCATCATCATCTCCATCACTATAGAAGCTTGAGGAACTCAAGGTAGGGGTTCTTGAGTTCAACTTAATCTTTTTCTTCATTTTTCCATGTTAGGCTTATTTGAGGTTTAATATGTTAAATTGAGTTCTTGTGGTGTGTTATGTGATTTTCTTACTTGGATGAGTTATAAATGTTGTTTATGACTTGTTTATGCAAAAAAATTGAATTAGAAACCAAAACTATCCATTTTGGACCTAAAATGCATGAAGTGTAGGATTTGGGGTTTTTGATGGATGATCTTGTGTTTTGATCCAATTTCGATGAAATCAATTGGTGTTTTATGTTTCCTTCATGTTTGTGAACTTCTTTGGGACTTAAAATAATCAAGAAACGAGTTTGAAGGGATCAAATCTCATGATTTTGGCCAATGGAACAGTGGCTAAGTCGTGCAGAATTTTTTGCAGTGTTTCTGTCATAGAAACACGGCTTGTGTCTGAAAACACGGGGGTGTTTCTTTCTGGAAAACACGCTGCTGTGTTTCTGTCACAGAAACATAGGGCGTGTTCAAAAACACGGGTTGTTTCCCAAGATATAGTGAGAACTAGCTTTTGTGGTCTTTATGAAAGTTGTAACTCTTTCTCTTAGCTTTCCAATGGCACTAGAATCACCTAGTTTTGACCTCCATAGCTCAAGTCATGCTCATTTTACTAAGCAAAGTTCAAAGGTTGAGATTGAGCAAAAAGAGCAAAGTGTTGTTTTGGAGAAAATGAGCTTTCCTAAGTGTTGGGACCACTCATATATGCCTTTTTAAGGGTGTTGAGGCACTAATGGGAATATTTCTTAGAGAGATTGACCTCCTACCATATATGAGAATTTGTGAAACCTTAGGTGTTCTTTGAGAGATAAGATGCCTTAGGGACAATCTAAAACTTTGATCAACTTGAGGTTGACTTAGAAATCACTTGTGAAGTGATGGTGAAAAGTTTTAGGTAAGGAAATACTAGTTACATAATTCTTACTATCTTGTGGGATAGGTGATGCTAGGACCTATATGTATTAGTATTTGATAGTCACTTGGTTATGGGAATCTTGTGATATATCTTAATTGTGAATTGAGATAGTTCTTAATACTTGGTTTTCTAACTTGGTACTTGTTAGTTTCCTACGTATTGTAACTTATCATGGTGTTCACAACCATATGGCCATAGAACAAGGTGTTGATCTAGATTCTCATAGCAGGTATGTTATTGTGGTCAGGGTTATCGGTATGGGGGTGACAATAGTACTCTTTCATTGGAGAAAGGAATGTGTTTACCTATTACCAAGTGGGATTTAGGTTTTTTGGGTTATCCTACTTTGTATATACAAGAGACTAAGGTTTTTGAGAAATTAAGCAAGTAGCTTGTGTTTTCAAATCTTAAAACTTGCATTAGTATTGCATAGTCATTCTATTAGAACTTTGTTTGAGCATAATCATTCCTCATAACACAAATCATTGAATGATTGACAATTGTATGGGCAGTTGTCATTGCTTAATCGATTGATTAGTTAGTTGGTTGTTTGATAATATCTTACGATTGTATAAGCGATCTTTTGATGTTATTGATTTTCGATTATTATATTGTTTAGAATATTAATGTGTTCTGTTCATTATTTGTTGTAAATGATTAACTGCTGGTATTAGTATGCGAATGCTAAGAAATTGTGATTTCTCACCCCTGTGTGTTCCATATAAATCCAGGTGAAGACCCTAAAAAGAAAAAGGGCAAGAAGAAAAAGAAGTAGAAGACTTAGTTTAGCAGTTTTATTTCTTTTTGAACCAATTTGTATACTATTACCTTTCTTGTTATATGTAAATGTTTATGTATACAATATGGCTTGTTAGCCGGTGGTGTATGTATATATGACCTTTTTTTATCATTTGAGGCTTTCTATATTAACTATAAAGGTTATTATAGATTTTATTTATATGCATTCTTAAAAGTGGCACGTCTAACGCGATTTATCTTGAAATATTTCGTGTATTTTTGGGTGTTACATTATGGTATCAGTGTAGTTCACTTGGTTGAGCCTGGGTATAGACTGACTATGCATTCCTTTGTGTGTTATGCATTTCTTTGTCTCTTGTTTTAGTATTGGATTGTTAATAGTTACTGTTACACAGTTACATATATTGAGGACTGATTAACTCAATATTTATTGTTCTGTGTGTGCAAGAAATTATGGCTCCAAAACGGCAAACCCGTAAGACAATGAACTCATCTAATGAAGACCTTAGTATGGCTAGAGCCTTTATGGCAATGGCTGATGCATTGAGGGACCAAACATTTGCTCATGTTAAAGCTATGAGAGAGTAAATCGTTACGACAAACAGGATGTTTGAAAGAATGTCGGTGACTCAACATCAACCACCTACACCATCACCACACCCTCTGGGCAACCAGATCAAGAGGTAGCTGGGAGGAATCAGAATTTCCAGAATCTCTTTGAGTTTAGGAAATCTAATCCGTCTTTCTTCAAAGAAGAGTACAACTCGGTCAGAACTGAGGGTTAGCTCAAAGAGATGGAGAAGATTTTTACGGTTATGGCTTGTTCAGATGAACAAAAGGTACTTTTTGCTACTTATATGCTAGAGGGTGAGGCAGAGGATTAGTAGGTAGATACCAAGAGAGCTCTTGTGGCAGCAAGGACTCCTATTACGTGGGAGCTCTTTAAGAGATCATTTTTGATAACGTTCTTTTCGCAAAACCTACAGAATGCCAAAGAGATAGAATTTCTTAGGTTAGAGCAAGGGAATATGTCTATTGGTTAGTATGTGGCCAAATTCAATGAATTTTCTAAGTTCTCGTCTTGTATCAGACTTAACCCATATGAGTCCTGAAAGTGCGTTAAGTTTAAGGAATGACTGAGGGAAGACATTTAGAATGATATCCTATCGCTTGAGATTCAAGACTTTGATTAACAAGTGCAGGATAATCGAAGGGCGTTCGAAGAAACTTTCTGTGGAGCCTAAGTCACAAGACTTCCAAAAGAGGAAGCGGGGTGACGATAAGTTCAAGAAAGGGACTTCTAAATCTAGCTTCCCTCAAGACAAGGGTAAGTAGATTCAAAAGTATTTTGAGGGACCTAAGTGCCTTTAGTGTGGAAAGCAGCATGGAGACTGGCCTTGCTCGGTATGCTTTGTCTGTGGGAAACCTAGGCATTATGCTAAAGATTGTCCATCAAAGAAGGAAGCTGTGCCTACCTAGAAACCACAAGCCATAGGGAGAGTGTATACTCTAGGTGGTGAAGCGGTGACTTAGTCTTCTAATCTTATCGAAGGTAAATGCATTATTCACAATCATCTTTTAACTGTGATGTATGATTCGAGAGCATCCCACTCCTTTGTTTCTAATGATTGTGTAAAGGTGTTAGATTTACCTGTGTCTGAACTTTCTTATGACTTATCTATATCTACGGCCATTAGTAAACCAGTTACAACATCCAGAGTGTGTCTTGATTATTGTATGAAGGTAGAAGATAGGATTTTTCGTGTAAACCTTATCTGTTTGCCTTTAGTAGATATTGATGTCATCCTTGGCATGGATTGGTTGTTCATCAACCATGTAGTGTTGAACTGTTCAGAAAAATCCCTGGTTTTCTTGTCAGATATACCTACTAGAGTCGTTTCATCTAAGTTTGTGTATCTCAGTGCGAATCAGGTCAATCTTTGTTTGAAGGAGGGATCTTTGGGATATATTCTCTTATTATCACTAAGTACTGAGGTTGAGCAAAGCATAGGTGAAATATCTATAATGAGTGAATATCCTGAAGTTTTCCTAAGTGATATAATGGAGTTGCCACCTGAGCGAGATATAGAGTTTACTATAGACTTAGTGCTTGGGACGAGACCTATCTCTATAGCTCACTATAGAATGGCACCACTAGAGTTAGCAGAACTCAAGAAGCAAATTGAGGATTTGTTAGATAAGCATTTCATTAGGCCGAGTGTTTCTCCGTGGGGAGCACCTGTGTTACTAGTGAAGAAAAAGAATGGTACACATGAGGCTCTGTGTAGATTACAGACAGCTGAATAAGGTAACCATTAAGAAAAAGTATCAGTTACCTAGGATAGACGATCTAATGGATTAGTTGAGAGGAGCTGCGATTTTCTCAAAGATTAATATTAAGTCTGGTTATCATCAGATAAGGGTTAGGGAAGAGGATGTCCCTAAGACTGCTTTCAAAACTAGGTATGGGCATTATGAGTATCTCATGATGTCCTTTGGGTTGATGAATGCTCCAGCAGTGTTCATGGATTACATGAACAAGATCTTTAGACCCTACTTGGATCAGTTTGTTGTGGTGTTTATTGATGATATTTTAATTTATTCTAAGACAATGGAGGAGCATGAGCAACATCTGAAAATAGTGTTGGAAACACTTAAGGAGAATAAGTTGTATGCCAAACTATCGAAATGTGAGTTTTGACTTTCACAAGTTAAGTTTTTGGGACATGTGATATTTCAGGGAGAGATTTTTGTGGACCCAAGTAAGATTGATGTAGTGCTGCAGTGGGAGAGACCCACCACTATAACAGAGATCAAAAGCTTCATAGGCCTAGCGGGGTACCATAGAAGATTCATAAAGGGTTTTTCTCAGTTAGCACTACCCTTGACTAGATTAACTAGGAAAGGTAGTTCTTTTGATTAGACTCAGGACTGTGAGGATAGTTTCCAAGAGCTCAAGGTGATGTTAACTACTACACTGGTGTTGGTAATTTCAGATCCTCTGGAGAACTTTGAGGTGTACTGTGATGCTTCAAAGATGGGTTTCAGTTGGGTTTTGATGCAACATAAGAGAGTTATTGCCTATGTATCAAGGCAGTTGAAACCTCATGAGGAGAACTATTCTACTCATGATCTGGAGCTGGCTGCAGTAGTGTTTGCCTTGAAAACTTGGAGACATTACCTGTATAGAGTTCAATTCGAGGTGTTCAATGATCATAAAAGTTTAAAATATTTATTTGATCAAAAGGAGTTGAACATGAGACAATGGAGATGGATGGAGTTTTTGAAAGGCTACGATTTTGAGTTAAAGTATCATCTAGGTAAAGCCAATATGGTAGCTGATGCACTGAGTAGGAAATCCCTACATGTGTCCTATATGATGATGTAAGAGAGTGAACTTCTGAAGAGTTTTAGAGATTGAGCCTTTCAGTAACTGTGTTACCACATAGTCTCAGTGTGAGCTGAGTGGACATAGTGAGTGACTTTAAGACTCAAATCTTAGAAGCTCAGAAGGAAGATGATACTTTTAGTGATCGTAGTGAGCATGTCTTTTTAGGTAATCCTGGAGAGTTTGATATGGCGGATGACAGAATGATTAAGTTTAGAGGTAGACTTTGCATTCCTCGTGAATCTGTGATCAAAGAAAGGACCCTTAAAGAAGCTCACTATAGTCAGTACTTTATACATCCGGGGACCACAAAGATGTATCAAGACTTGAAGAAGTTGTTTTGGTAGTTTGGAATGAAGAGGGACATAGCTGAGTTTGTGTCAAGGTGCCTAACTTGTCAGAAGGTCAAGATAGAACACCAGAAACCCTCTGGACCTCTTCAATCTTTTGTAATACCTGAGTGGAAATGGGATAACATCACAATGGATTTCATGATGGGTTTGCCCAAGACTCAATTAGGTTTTGATGCAATATGGGTTGTAGTGGATAGATTAACCAAGTCTGCCCATTTTATACCCTATAAGGTTAACTACTCCTTGAATAGACTAGCTTAGTTATACCTTCAGGAGATAGTTAAGTTGCATGGTATTCCCCTTTCTATAGTTTCTAATAGAGATCCTAGATTCACATCTAGATTTTGGGAAGCCTTGCAGAAAGCTTTTGGGACAAAGCTTAGTTTGAGCACAGCATACCATCCACAGACTGATGGTTAGTCAGAAAGGACTATTCAAACCCTAGAGGATATGCTAAGAGCATGTGTGCCAGAGCAGAAAGGGAGTTGGGATAAGTTCTTACCTTTAGTGGAATTTGCCAACGATAACAGTTTTCATGCTAGCATAGGTATGGCACTGTACGAAACACTTTATGGTAGAAAGTATAGGTCCCCTTTGTGTTAGTATGAGGTTGGAGAAGGAACCATTATAGGTCCTAAGTTGGTTCAGCAGATCACAGATCAGATCAAAATGATCCAGGATAGATTGTTTAGGGCTCATAGTAGGCAGAAAAGCTATGCTAATAAGAGGAGAAGACCTCTAGAGTTCAGTAAGGGAGATCATGTATTCTTGAGAGTCACTCATACAATTGGGATTGGTAGAGCATTGAGAACACAGAAGTTGAATGCTCGTTTCATTGGTCCCAACCAAATCCTAAAAAGAATTGGACCCGTAGCTTACCAAATTGCCTTTCCACCCAGCTTGTCTAACCTTCATAATGTTTTCTATGTGTCACAGCTTAGGAAGTACAATCCAGATCCTTCACATGTTATAAGAAATGAATCCGTGCAGTAAAGAGATGATTTATTTTATGCTTTGCGGCCGACGAGGATCGTGGACAGGGAAGTCAAAGAGTTTAAAGGTAAGCGGATTCCTCTAGTGAAGGTGTTTTGGGATGGTGCTGGTTTTGAGGAGGCGACTTGGGAATTGGAGTCCCATATACAGAAAGATTACTCGCAGTTGTTTATATGAGGTAAGCAATTTTGGGGGCAAAATCTTAAATAGGGGCGAGAAATGTAACATCTTCTTTAACATGTTAGACTCGTAAATAGTCACAGAGGTAGCTTAATACTTGCTTAACATGCTTGTTTAATTTTGTGAGAATGAGTTAGTTTAGACATTTTGTTGCGAGGCGAAAGGTGAAAAATAGCTTAAAATGACCTAGATATTAGCATAAATGGCTTAGCTAATGAAAATAGATGTGGATAATTTATTTCCAACTCACAAATGTGTATTCTGTGATGTGGTTAAAGTTTGAGAATTTTCGGAGTCAGTTTAGTATTTTAGGCATACTGGTTGTCTATTTAAAGCCGGAATGACTAATCGCAGATATGGAAATGATGGTTTTCATACAACAATATTTTTAATGAATCCTATTATTTATTTTAAAGTTGTTGGAACTTGGAAAACTTGATTTAGCTAAAGTTGAGTACTTTTAGCAGATCGGGAATTATCAGTATGGTAACTAAAGGTCATAAGCCATCCATGGTTTCAGCCCTCTTTCTTGACTCCTTTTATGTGATATTTCTATCACCATCTCATTCTTATTTCATGGTTGAAAACAGAAACAAGAGAGAAGGAAGAGAAAGGAGAAAGAGAGGAAAGGAAGAAAAGGAAAGCTAAGGGGGAAGGAAAGCTTGAAAATTTATGATCCATTCCATCATCATCTCCATCACCATAGAAGCTTGAGGAATTCAAGGTAGGGGTTCTTGAGCTCAACTTAATCTTTTTCTTCATTTTTCCATGTTAGGCTTATTTGAGGTTTAATATGTTAAATTGAGTTCTTGTAGTGTGTAATGTGATTTTCTTGCTTGGATGAGTTATAAATGTTGTTTATGACTTGTTTATGCAAAGAGTTTGGATTAGAAACCAAAACTATCCATTTTGGACCTAAAATGCTTAAAGTGTAGGATTTAGGGGTTTTGAAGGATGATCTTGTGTTTTGATCCAATTTTGATGAAATCAATTAGTGTTTTATGTTTCCTTCATGTTTGTGAACTTCTTTGGGACTTAAAATTATCAAGAAATGAGTTTGAAGGGATCAAATCTCATGATTTTGGCTAATGGAACAATGGCTAGATCATGTAGAATTTTCTGCAGTGTTTCTGTCATAGAAACACGGCTCGTGTTTGAAAACACAGGGGGGCATATTTCCTTCTGGAAAACATGCTGTTGTGTTTCTGTCCTAGAACATAGGTCGTGTCCTAAGATAGAGTAGGAACTAGCTTTTGTGGTCTGCATGAAAGTTGTAGCTCTTTCTCTTAGCTTTCCAATGGCACTAGAATAACCTAGTTTCGACCTCTGTAGGTCAAGTTATGCTCATTTTACTGAGCAAAGGTCAAAGGTTGAGATTGAACAAAAAGAGCAAAGTGTTGTTTTGGAGGAAATGAGCTTTTCTATGTGTTGAGACCACTCATATATGCCTTTTTAAGGGTGTTGAGGCACTAATGGAAATATTTCTTTGAGAGATTGACCTCTTACTATATATGAGAATTTGTGAAACCTTAGGTGTTCTTTGAGAGATAGGATGTCGTAAGGACAATCTAAAAATTTGATCAACTTGAGGTTGACTTGGAAATCACTTATGAAGTGATGGTGAGAAATTTTTGTTACCCAAGTGGCTTCAGTACTCAAGAGGGGGGGTGAATTGAGTAATTAAGAATTTTTCGCAAAAGCCTTAAACAAATAAATTATACTGAATTTAATTATTAAAAGTCGTGAATGAGATGAAGATAAGAAGAACAATTAATAATTAAATTGCAAGAATAAATAAAGTGCATAAAGATAAAAGATTAAGGGTAGAAAACAAAGGCACGATATTTATCCTGGTTCGACCACCAACCACTTGTGGCCTACGTCCAGTC
The DNA here is from genome assembly GCA_029884605.1 of Ormosia emarginata. Lineage (NCBI taxonomy): Eukaryota > Viridiplantae > Streptophyta > Magnoliopsida > Fabales > Fabaceae > Ormosia > Ormosia emarginata. Next base: position 12,584,950 of record JAQQTP010000074.1, read on the forward strand.
CCGAAACACGGTTCGAGATTTTTCACTATTCAATACAAGCTTAACAACAGGTGCTTGCAACCTTTACACAATAGAGCACTTTTCACACACGGGGAAACTCTACCCTTGTGCTAAAGCCTCACTGCATAGGATACCTCACCCTTACACAAACCTTAGAGGATACCTCACCCCCTTTGAAGGATACCTCACCTTCTTTACAACAAGGGATACCTCACCCTTTTACCGAGGGATACCTCACCCTCACAATACTGAGATATCGAGAAATAGATGAAGAAGAGAAACTCTCACTCAGAGCAAATATTACAACTTGAAGCACTATGGAGCTCTCTAAGGATATCTCAAGATTTTGGCGAAAAGAGCACGAGAAAATAAGAGAAAATAGTGAATCACGTTTTTTACACAAGCAAAAATAATTCAAGTGGTTGGGCAACCTTTAGAAGAGACCCAAGGTCTCTATTTATAGAGCATTTGAGAAAAAGAGCCGTTTGAACAATTAATATATTTAAATTTGAATTATAGCCGTTTCTTTCTATTTCGAAATCTGTGGTATTCGAATACCATCGGGAGGTATTCGAATACCGTATTCGAATACCATCGAGGTATTCGAATACCTCGATTAAAAAGCTTTGTAAAAACGTGATACTAGGATGTTATTCGAATACCTTTAAATGGTATTCGAATACCCGTCATCCAAAAAAAAGGCTTTTAACACTTTTAAATGCTTTCAAAACCATGATTTGGATTTGTGATATTTAATTTAAAACAATTTTGAAAATATTTCTTTGTGTCCAAAATCAATGAGATATCCAATGAGTCTCCTTACAAAGACCTTAAGTCCTAAAGCTAATCTTGAAAACCTTGGACTTGATCTTCTCATCATCTTAATGTTTGTTATCATCAAAATCATTGTCCATGTCACTAGCCAATTACATTCTCCCCTTTTTGATGATGACAAACTAACATTTGAGAAAAGCATTAGTTCATATAAATTGAAATTCACAAAGTTAGTTTAGAGATACTTACTCCCCTCTTTTTCATAAGAGGTGATTTATATCGAGAGATGCACATAGCAACTCCCCTTTACTTTTGGAATCCAATTTCTATTTTTGTTTTGACTTTTTTTTTTTTTTTTTTGACTTTTCTCAAACAAAGACATTTAAACTTGTTCTCCCCTTTTGTACATTTGATACCATTCTCCCCTTTTGTCATGATCAAAAAGATGGGGCAAGTATTTTTCTCTCCCATTTTATCATATTAAACAATATATGCATGTCCTCAAGTTGAATGAATTTTGTCCATTTAAATTTATGCTTGAGGTAGTGTTCTCCCTACAACAAAATTCAGAGTGCTTTCATTGGTATCCATTAATGTTGGATCCATAGGGGTTAGTCAAACTCATAAGCCAATAAGCATTTAAAACAATGAGGCAAAAGCAGCAAATGATTCTCAAGGGCAAAAATATATTTATCGATTAATTTGGCCAAGAAATCACTTGTTTGATATCATTTGTTATCATTTGTTATTACTTGTTATTATGTTCATACCACTTTGATATCACTTGTTGTCAAAATGTAAAGCATTTACCACTTGTTTGACAAATTCTTATAAATCTGACATATGCCAATAAAAACATAGATATTAAATATTTCATATACCACTTATTGCACTTGTTCGTATATCAAAACAATAGTCAATTACATTTACCTTGAACATTTACCTTACAAAGGATTTAAATATGCAGCATATTCTAGAGAAAGATAAGGTGAAAGAGCAAGCAAAAATATGTATTTAAGAACATCATGTGATTTTCATATAAGGCATAAGTGAAGGCTTGATGAAATAAGATTAAAAGCATGTTATTTGTATTGCCTATGCAAGAAAAAAAGAGAGAAACGAAACAGAGATCACGACGTAAAACTTGCTTTCAGCCATGTGGTATTCGAATACCTTTTGCTGTATTCGAATACCCACCGCAATTTATAAACTCCAGAAGGAGCAAGTATTCGAATGCCTTGTAAGGTATTCGAATACTCCAGATAGCATGTAACAAGTATTGATGAAGGTTTTTCAGGTTATTCGAATACACATTTGGGTATTCGAATGCCCTGACTAATAAAACCACAAGAACTCTGATCTTGACGATATGGTATTCGAATACCATGGGAGGGTATTCGAATAGACCTATCGAAAAACATGGATTTTCACGTACGGATGCAATGGTATTCGAATACCACAGGAGGTATTCGAATAACTCAAACATAAAAACATATAATTTACGTCCGAAGGTATATTTGAGATATGAAAACTTACCTTTTGATGGAAATGCAAAGAAAATACCGTAAGAGAGCTTGCCTTATTATTTGCCATTATTTTCTTATCATTGTCCAATGATTAAGAGCTTATTTCATAGTTGCGACTTCAAGCTTCATGAAAAGAAGAAGAGAGCTTGAAGTTATTTAGTCTTGTGCTTCGCAGTAGCCACTTTCAAAAATGCCGAAGTCAGTTCTAGGCTTTCAAGCACACCTGCAACACAATTTAATTTTTTGTTTTTGGTACCCAAATTTTCTTGGGTCCTTGAGTGTCAGTTTTGGGCAATGTACCCTTTGGAACCCAAACTATTTTTGTCCCAATTTTTGTGTTAACATTCTTTCTTGCATTGCATGTTGAAGCACTGTGACCCTTCTTCCCACAATAGAAACATTTAATAAATGGGCTACATGAAATGCTAGAATTAACAAAGAAATTTTTATAGGATTTGTGTTGATTATTCGGGTTATATCCTATTCTAGCCTTTTGAAAAACAACCCTTTGTTTTCCTAATAAAATATTTAAATTATCTCTTCCACATGTGAATTTGGCAAGGGTGTTCTTTAAATCTTCAATTTCATTTTCAAGTATATGACATGAAGAACAGGACGAAGAGGTAGAAGCATGTGAAGAATGATATGAGCATGCATCAATTACTCCTAATGTCTCATTTTCAATTTTTAATTCTTCAATTTCTTTATTCAAAATTAGAATTTGATTTTCTAAAGAAGAGATAGTTTTCTTAGATGAAGAAATTAATTTTGTAAGCCTAATTGTTTCGTCATGCAATTCTTCAAAGGCATCTTGTAACTCATCATAAGAAGGAGATAATTCAGAATTTACCTCGTTGTCGCTTTCTTCTTTTTCTTCTCCTTTGGCCATAAAACATAGATGGGCTTCTTCGCTATCTGAGCTATCAGTGGAGTCCATGTCGTTGTCATCCCATGCTATGTAGACTCTTCTTTCTTTGGAGGGTTTCTTTTCAACTTTCTTTGGGGGAAAAGGCGGTCTTCTTTGTGTCCCCTTTTTCTTTAGGTACTTACCAAATTTTCTTACAAGAAGGCCGAAATTTTCTTCATTAATCTCATTGTTTTCAGTGCCTTCTTCATCCTCGTCATTATGGTCATCATTTACTGAGGTGGTGGCTTTGAGGGCTATTCCCTTTTTCTTCTTGTCATTTTCTTCACTTTGACTTAGTCTGTTTAGTTCCAATTCGTGCTCGTGAAGTTTGCCAAAAAGGGTAGCTAATGACATGGTTGTCAAGTCCCTTGATTCGAAATTCTTTGTTACTTTGGGTTGCCAAATCCTGCTAAGACATCTCAACACTTTGTTAATCAAATCTTCGTTAGTAAAATTCTTTCCTAATGATGCAAGATGATTAACAATGTGGGTGAACCTCTTTTGCATTTCTTGAATGCTTTCTCCTTGGTTCATTGTAAATAATTCATATTCACGAGTTAGAGAATTGATTCTCGACCTCTTAACTTCACTAGTACCCTCATGGGTAACTTGTAAAGTGTCCCACATTTCTTTAGCATTTTGCAATTTGAAATTCTAAAAAATTCATCATGTCCCAAATTGAGGTAATGATGTTTTTGGCTACCAAGTTATTTTGGACTTTTCTTTTATCATCTTTAGACCAATCATTTCTAGGTGTCTCGGTTTTTACACCATCGACAACGCGTGTAGGTATAAATGCGCCATTTTCGACAGCATCCCACACATCTAGATCAATAGCCTCTATAAAGATTTTCATTCTTTCCTTCCAATATGCATAACCATCCCCATTGAAAAAGGGTGGTCGATTTATGGAAGTTGCTTCTGATAAAACATTTGATGAAGCCATGTACTCTTGAAGCGGCTAAGCTCTTTATACAAGAGTCTAGCTCTGATACCACTTGTTACCCAAGTGGCTTCGGTACTCAAGAGGGGGGGTGAATTGAGTAATTAAGAATTTTTCGCAAAAGCCTTAAACAAATAAATTATACTGAATTTAATTATTAAAAGTCGTGAATGAGATGAAGATAAGAAGAACAATTAATAATTAAATTGCAAGAATAAATAAAGTGCATAAAGATAAAAGATTAAGGGTAGAAAAGCAGGCACGATATTTATCCTGGTTCGACCACCAACCACTTGTGGCCTACGTCCAGTCCCGAAACACAGTTCGAGATTTTTCACTATTCAATACAAGCTTACAACAGGTGCTTGCAACCTTTACACAATAGAGCACTTTTCACACACAGGAAACTCTACCCTTGTGCTAAAGCCTCACTATGAGGATACCTCACCCTTACACAAACCTTAGAGGATACCTCACCCCTTTGAAGGATACCTCACCTTCTTTACAACAAGGGATACCTCACCCTTTTACTGAGGGATACCTCACCCCCTCACAATACAAGTATATCGAGAAATAGATGAAAAAGAGAAACTCTCACTCAGAGCAAATATTACAACTTGAAGCACTATGGAGCTCTCTAAGGATATCTCAAGATTTTGGCGAAAAGAGCACAGAAAATAAGAGAAAATAGTGAATCACGTTTTTTACACAAGCAAAAATAATTCAAGTGGTTGGGCAACCTTTAGAAGAGACCCAAGGTCTCTATTTATAGAGCATTTGAGAAAAAGAGCCGTTTGAACAATTAATATCCATTTAAATTTGAATTATAGCCGTTTCTTTCTATTTCAGAAATCCTGTGGTATTCGAATACCATCAGGAGGTATTCGAATACCGTATTCGAATACCATCAGAGGTATTCGAATACCTCTGATTAAAAAGCTTTGTAAAAACGTGATACTAGGATGTTATTCGAATACCTTTAAATGGTATTCGAATACCTCTGTTGAAAAAAAGGCTTTTAACACTTTTAAATGCTTTCAAAACCATGATTTGGATTTGTGATATTTAATTTAAAACAATTTTGAAAATATTTCTTTGTGTCCAAAATCAATGAGATATCCAATGAGTCTCCTTACAAAGACCTTAAGTCCTAAAGCTAATCTTGAAAACCTTGGACTTGATCTTCTCATCATCTTAATGTTTGTTATCATCAAAATCATTGTCCATGTCAGCTAGCCAATTACAATTTTAGGTAAGGAAATACTAGTTACATAGTTCTTGCTACCTTATGGGATAGGTGATGCTAGGACCTATTGTATTAGTATTGGATAGTCACTTAGTTATGGGAATCTTGTGATATGTCTTAATTGTGAATTGAGATAGTTCTTAATACTTGGTTTTCAAACTTGGTACTTGTTAGTTTCTTATGTGTTGTAACTTATCATGGTGTGTACAACCATATGGCCAGAGAACAAGGCATTGATCTAGATTCTCGTAGCAGGTATGTTGTTGTGGTCAGGGTTACTGGTATGGGATTGATAATAGTACTCTTACATTGGTGAGAGGAAGGTGTTTACCTCTTACCCAGTGGGATTTAGGCTTTTTGGCTTATTCTACTTTATATATGCAAGAGACAGAGGTTTCTGGGAAATTTAGCTTGTGTTTTCAAATTTTAAAACTTGCATTAGCATTGCATAGTCATTTTATTAGAACTTTGTTTGAGCATAATCATTCCTAATAACACAAATCATTGAATGGTTGACGATTGTATGGGCAGTTGTCATTGCTTGATCGATTGATTGGTTGGTTGGTTATTTAATATCTTAGGATTGTATGGGCGATCTTTTGATGTTATTGATTTTTAGATATTATATTGTTTAGAATATTAGTGTGTTCAGTTCATTATTTGTTATAAATGATTAACTGCTGATCTTAGTATGCGAATACTGAGAAATTGTGATTTTTCACCCCTATGTGTTCCATGTAAATCTAGGTGAAGACCCTAAAAAGAAAAAAAGGCAAGAGGAAAAAGTAGTAGAAGGCTTGGTTTAGCAGTTTTATTTCTTTTTGAACCAGTTTGTATACTATTACCTTTATTATTGTATGTAAAAGTTTATGTATACAATATGGCTTGTTAGCTAGTGATGTATGTATATATGACTTTTTTATCATTTGAGGCTTTCTATTTTAACTATAAAGGTTATTATAGATTTTATTTATATGCATTCTTAAAAGTGATATGTCTAACGCGATTTATCTTGAAATATTCTGCTTATTTTATGAAAATTGTATTAGGGTGTTATATAAAGAGTGAAAAAATCTTGAAATTTTTACCCCTTATAGCCTTATATGTTAGCTTTAAAATGCCACTAGTCTCATGTATTTTACACCTCAGAGCAAGAAGTTATGCAATCTGGTTTACTAAGTGTCAGATGGCTAGTTTCTACAGAATCTATCTTGGATTCAAACCGAAACTGGTACTACTTAGGTTGGCCTAAAAATGTGAAATTTTTACTACATGAATCATTGTGTCTTAACTTTCAAATGCAACATAAAGCAGGTCATTTCGATGTCTATAGCTCAAGTTATGCTACGAACACCACAAGCTGTTAGAGTTGGATTTTCTGCAGAGCCAACTGTTGGTCATTGGGAGCATAGGAGCCCAACGTTGGCGCCAGCAGACCAGAAACAACATTTCCCCTATTTTCTTCCTCTCCAACCAGATTCCAACTCATCCAAACTAGTTCCTAGGTGATTTCCATCACCACAATCATATTGTAACCTCTAAACACTCTCATAACTCATCAAACATGGATCGAAAACCACATCAATCCTTCACAAAAACCCATTTTTCAAACTCTCAAAACCATGGAAAAACCAAAGACACCTATGCTCCAAGCCACAACCAAGCTTAAACTAAACCACAATCATAACCTATCAAGCCTTAGAGACAATAAGCAATCAAGAAAGACCTCATAACTCACCAAAACCCATTTTCATCCATACCAAAAACACCACCAGCAATAAAAAGAAAATGGAGAGTAAAGTTATGGAAAATAATCCCACTACCTCTTTGTGAAGGGTCTCAGGTTTAGTAAGATCCCCCGTTGACATTTTCATAGTTCAAGGTTCTCAAGAAAAATATCTCGTTTTTCTGGCTTCGCTCAGTGTGCACGTAAAACGAGAAATAATATTAAAATATTTCACATTCTAAGAAAAATCCAAAAAAATTCACAAAAATCATAAATATTATAAAACGACTATTTATCATAAAATTATTAATTTTTGGGATGTTACAACTCTCCCATTCAAATAGAAATTTCGTCCTCGAAATTTTCGTTCTTTAGAATAAATACCGATGTTGTTTCTTTATCTTATCTTCTAACTTTCACGTCGCATCTCTAGTCACGTCAATTCAGATCACCCTTACCAATGTGATCTCCCTGCCTCCGTGTTACTTTGCTCTCCTAACCTTGACCTTCACAGGAAGTATCCCATAGATCAAACTCTCTTTTAATTGTACTGTGTCCAGTTCGATGACATAGCTGGATCGGGGATATACTTTCGCAACTATGACATATGGAAGATATCATGAAGATTTAGAAAGAAAGGATGACAAAATCAGTTAATAGGCTACCGGACCAATCCGAAGAGGAATTTGATATAGTCCGAAGGATTTAGGAGTGAGTTTCTTGGTAGCTCAGACAAGATGACACTGAAGCTAGACGTCATACTCCTTCAAAATTTCTAGTCACCTTCTCTGTCTCATGTTCAACCCGTTTTTATCGACTAGATACTACAGACCCTTGTGATTGCTAAAGGCGTTGAACGTTGTCTCATACAGAAAGTGTCTCCATGTTCTCAGAGTAAATATAATTGCGGCTAACACTAAGCTGTGAGTTGGGTAATTCTCCTCATGCACCCTCAACTACCTCGAGGCATAAGTCACAACTTCCCAACTTTGCATAAACACACATTCTAAACCTTGATGTGAAGCATCACAAAACACTTCAAGCGGTTCCTTGGGATCAGGTAGAACCAAAACTGGAATATCTCCTCAACCTTTGAAAACTTTCTTCACATGTGTTGGTCCATAAAAAGTTTGATTCTCTTCTTGTAAGTTAAGTAAGACGTTCTACTATCTTGGAGAATCCATCGACGCTCCTTCGATAAAAACCAACTAATCCCACTAGCTACGAATCTTTTTTACGGTCTCCGGTCTTTCCTTTTTGAAGAACTGCTTCAACCTTTTATGAATCCATAACAATTCCTCCATTTGAAATTTCATGACCCGAAAACTGAACCTCCTCTAACCATAATTTGTACTCTGATAATTTGGCGTACAACTCTTTTCGTTTAAGGTCTAGAAAACTATATCGAGATGTCCAGCATGTCCCTCCATATCTTCGAGAATAGATCAGAATGTCATCATTAATGATAATGATAATTCTGCTCTAGGTAAGGATGAAAGATTTAATTCATGCAATCCATAAATACGACAAAAGCGTTTGTCATTTCGAACGACATCACGAGATACCCATAATGTCCAAAGCGTGTTTGAAAATCATTTTGGGAACATCCTCAAATTCCCACGAATTTACGATGACCAAAACGTGCATCTATCTTGGAGAAAACAATGACTCCCTTCTCATTGATTCATCGAATCATTCATCTTCTTCCAAGGATACTCGTCCTTGATCGTAATCTTATTCAATTGGCGATAGTCCTCATCTCACCGAGAAGTTCCGTTCTTCTGCTTAACTGACAGCACTGTAGCTCACCATGCGAAACTCATTGACTACGAAAGTGGCATTTATATCCCCCTTGCTTTTGTCCTCCACAAAAGATAACATGTATCCTGGGATTCCTTTTCCTCACAAAGCTTCAACTTTGTTGGCCGCTATGAACTCAAAAGTCTTAGTTTCGGGAATCACTAAGGTTCTTATTGAAATGATCTAGTAGAATATAGCTAGGAAAATAACTAATCTATTATTAAAATCATGAACTCTAATTGGCGTGATTTTAGGTAAGCAAGTCAAATCAACAAAAGATTCGATCTTTAGTAGAAATAGGATAGATTAAACAAACTTAAGTGTCAACGACAAGTCTTAGTAACAGAAGTAGAAATAACTAAGTCAAAGATAATTGAAGACACAGATGAATCCAAATGATCCATATGGTCATACGCCATAAAGAAATGGGTTGTCCCCAAAATTATACAGCACAGTTACGGGATCGTCGCTTGAGGCAAAATCTCCATCGTTTAGATTTTCAGTCTGGGAAACCTTCGCTCCATCTAGGATGTAATCTTTCCCTTCAGCTTGGGATCTTGAAGCACATGCATCATTAATAGAAGACTTCTTCTTTACTGAAGCACAATGTTTAGAAACGTGTCCAGGCTTTCCATACCTAAAGTAGATTATCCCTTTGATCTTACACTCTCTCGTTAAGTGGTTCTTTCCACACTTCTTACATCTTGGTAAAAATGTCAAGGTCTGACTAGATCTACTGCCACTAGCACTTTCTCCATGAGTTGGACGTCGCTGTTGCTTCCCTGATAATCGTGAACTTGTGCTCTGCTTAAATTGATTCACTTTTCTATTATTCCTCCTTTTGAATCTAGGCAATCCAAGGTTATGTAACACCCCTTTGGAGGATGTCACACATAAAAGAAAATAAAATAAATAGAAATAAAATCTACCCAAGTTGCGGAATATTTGTTAAAATTATTACGGGTTGTAAAAATAATTCCTGATAGACAGAAATATGTAATAAAAAGATAATACGGAAAATACGAAATAAAAAAAAAAAACATCATCACTAATAATATACATATGGTTAAGTTATAACTGTACATATAATTTACAACTAAGACTACAATTATTTAAACAAAAACAGTAAAGAAAGCAATAAAAGAGTTAATATATATACAGACATACGCTGACGCGCCCAAAAAAAACATCATGATTATCTACTCCTCTGATGGATCACTCTCGGTGTGAAAATGATCATCAGGAGATAGATATCCCGGATGTCTCGACACACGGCGATAACGGGATCGCGCAGTCGATACGATGCTTATCTCACTAGGCTCAGGGTTTTCAGCACCCCAATAACGCCTAATGGATAAGGGTAACTCTAAATGCAGAAAAAGCGTCGTCGTCGAAATCGGATCTCCATCAAACTGATGACGTAGAATCACAGTCATACGTCCAGCATAGGTAACAGAAGCACGATCTCCTCGTAAATGCCAAGCCAAATCACCTCCATGGAATACCAGCTCTACGAACCCCAAAAATGCAGGCGTCGCCATCCCTCACACAATCAATCCAGAGGGTATGGATGATCGGATGGTTCTTGCTCGTAAAACTGATCGTCGGTCTGCTGATCTCCCTCTTCCTCAGGGTACACGATCTCAAGAGGTTGTTCCTCCTCTTCCTCTTCAAACTCTTTACCGCATAACAATAAATAGAGAATAGACACATACAATAAAGAGGTAAGACAACATAAAATCATCACAACATGGCAAATAAGAAGACGACAATTAACAACTACACAGTTTATACAATATGAAGAAGCTATAACAGTAATACATATTAAATATCCTAGGGTTTCAGAACATCATAGACAGATCACAAATAGAGAAAATCACACAGATAAATCAATCTCACAGATAAGATAAGATAAGAAATAGACAACTAACATAAAAATTATCAGATAAATATAAATAGAGAAAATGTACGAACATCCAAGATATTACCAGATACAGATAAATAGAGAAAAATGGAATAATATCCAAGATATACTCAAATACACCAAAACACAACCCTACTCCATGGAGCTAAACTCAAACGAGATATCGAGAGAGAATGACTTGCAAAATCTATTAGTACCACGGCTGCCCAACCAACTATTACGCGATCACACGTTGCGTCAATAGCCTACGACACTGGGAATCCACCATCCGGGCGTAGTATAGTTCTGATCTCCCGTTGTGGCACTATAGGCAATGTACTACTAGACTTTACAAACCTCGATTAAATATAGTGAATGTCGAGTACATTAGTGTGCTATCGGTTTACCACGGCCCAGCGGAGCTACCAACTGTCCACATGTGGGATCCCGTACACTAAAGTCTCCAAGTTTATTAGAACAATAAACTACACTACACTTATCGCATCGACAACACGATGTGATTCGTCTCGTCAACCCAAAACACCAAAAATCGATATAAAGACAAAACATAATTCCAAATATATGAAATTACGAAAATGCCCTTAAGATAGAAATATATGCCCTCAATGGCAGAAAGCCTGTACGGGTTCACTTTTTCCCGACAGCAAAATAACCTCAAAAACCTGTACGGGTTCACGTTTTCCCGATAGCGAAAAATAAATACGGTAACGTTCAATCGCGTAGAAATTTTATCGCGTTTTTGAAATTTCGTCGTTTTTACAAATGTTTAAAAATCGGGTAAAGATATTTTTCTGTTTTTAAAATCGCGTAACATTTTTAATACGTTTTCTCAATCGCGTAGGATTTTTAAATCATTTTCTTATTCGAATGCCTTTAAAATTACCATTTAAACAGATAGAAATAATATTTAGTACATTTAAACTACGTAGAATAATTTTTCATACCGTATACTGTCATTAGGATATTTTGACTATCTTATAGGTTCATTTTTACTAAAAATTGACAGTATTTTGTTTAGAAACTTATAATAATGATTTTCTAAATTTTCCATAAAATTTCTATTTACCTAATTTTTTTTAACCATTTCATTAAATTCTTTTTGAAATCTCTAACATGCTTCAAAACCGAAAGTGAGCTATATGTTAGAAAATTTCTTAACATTACTGTATTTCCTTCCTAATGATAAAATGATGAATTTTAACCCTTTAGACTTACTTCTAATCAATTGGTTCCTTCATAAATTATTATAGAAAATTTCTTCTTAACTTGTATTGTTTCTTTTTAATTGAAAAAGGTTTAGAAACAAGTTTTTAAAATCATGAATTCCTATAGTGGCATGTTGGCCGAATTTTATAAAACTTTTGCATTTGATTTCCAAAATATCTTTCGTCTTTTAAATCATATCAAATGTATTCTATAGTCTAAGTTCATTAAATCATTTTAGAAAATAGTTATCTATATTCAATTTAATCCTTTAGGCATGTTGGCCCAAAATACTAAGTTTGTACCATTTGATTTCTAAATGCATTTTTCTTTGATCAAATCAATTAAAAACTTTCTTGATTCTCCTAGGTTAATTAAGCTACACTTTAGGAAAAATCAAGAGAACATTTTGGTCCTCCAAACTTGTCATTGCCGTGAGCTATTGGATTGTGTTCTTTGGAACACTCATGCAAACTTACACATGTTATTCACATCCTATGACTTATCATACAATTTCTAACACATGCATTATATTTCTAACATATGCAAAATATTTCTAACACATGCAAAATATTTTCTAACACATACAACCTAAATTAAAGCTTGTAGACATGCATTCAAAAGCTAATAAGCATGCAAAATTATTACAATCATCAAACAAGAAAGCTAATAACAATTACCACATAAACTACTAGCAACCACAAAAATTAACAAATACACACATAAATAACACATGACCACCGAATCCTTATGGATTCTACAACATCACAAATAACTCCATCTTCTTACCACCATCAAGGGATGATAAGAATTGTCTTCCTCTTACCTTAAATGAAGACAAAAACTTGCTTTCTCACCTCCTTAGGTCACGGTTTTCACTCCACCAAACACCTAAAATTTTCAAACAAAACCTACATGTTACTAACCATGAAAAAGAAGCTAAACCATGGAAAAATCATGGCTTAGAACTTTGAAAAAGAAGAAAGAAAAGAAAAGTATGAAATTTCACCTTCTAGGTAAAACTTCCAAGGTTGGTTTCCAAGCCTTAGATGGAAGAATTTGAAGAAACTTCCAACTACAAAGGTTCTTAGAATGGTGTTTAGATTAAGGAAACTTGGTTAGAAAAATTTTTGGATGGTTGGAGTGTTAGGAAACAAGCTTGGCCGAATATGGTGGAGAAAATGGGCATGAATGGTGGCTAGGGTTCTTGATGAGAGAGAAGAGAGAAAGTGATGAAGACAAAGTGATATTTTGGTCACCAAAAGCCTCTTGGCCGTGGACTTCAAGTGGGGTGCAAGGTGGGCACCTTGCTTGGCTTCATCCAAGCCATTGGATGAATCAAAGGCTAAGATTAAGCCTTGGTGAGCAAGCCTTCTTCTCATTGGTTAGCTTATGGTGACTCACATGCTTTGAGTCACACTTTGTGTATTTAATTTTCTTGTCACTAGCCGAGTCACTGTTTCGGGAAAGTTCTACGCCTACGGTGATTAATTAAGCTACCGATCTAACCGTTTACGCTAATTGTGGGTCCCGCAAAATATTTCCTGTCCACTTTGTCACTAAAACATATGACTAATAAAATAATATTATAATAATATAAAATTATTTTATTTGTGATTAAATCCTAAAAATTAAAAGATTATTTTTAGTCTCATTTAGAATCGGGTTAAGTAAGATCCCCAATTCTAAATAATCAAATAAGATTTTCCCGGCCGGAAAATATTATTTTCCCGCCTCGGAGCAAATCGCACAAAAAGTCCATATAAAATCACATGACGTATTTTCTCGGCATTAAATCAAGAAGAAAACAATTAAAAACAGACAAAAAGAGAAAACAAGATGCGTTCGGGACGTAACGGTCATTTTCCGCTTTTTTCCCACAACGTAGGTAATTATCCAAAACGTTCAAATAAAATATCCAGAAGTATTATTTAGGCTGTATATCTTTCAAAAAAATTAATACAATAGCTCGAGAAAAATTTTTATTTTATTGTCTCGAAACAAATTACGTAAAACGATCAAATAAAATTTGAACCTGTATTATCGTAATTGTTTTCATACAGAAATCGAGAACAGAAAAATAGGGACACAACGGTCATTCATACAAAAGCATGAAAAACAGAAAACAGTACATTCAGAATATTTTCTAAAAATTGGGGCGTTACAGGTTACCCCAAAACTGACTTTCCTCCAACAGATTATGAACCTCAACTTCCAATTCCCGCTGCTGAGCAGCCCTTTGATCTTGGTGAGTTGTCACCTCAGCTACCCTTTGCATTTCTTCTGCAGTCGCAATCATACTTCCATTATCTCATCCTACGCTCACATACGTACGTCTACCACGAGCCATCACCCTCGTATATCTGCCGCGAGCCATTAACTTTCTTTGAAGACAAACAAAACATAACACAGTAAAGCAAACATAATTATTTCAAACAGCATTGTCTCCTTTCGGAGACCAAACACAAGAATCACACAATTCAAACAAGGTAAGTCCAATGCACGAACCCTAACAGTCTCCAACTTGAGCTTCTTCATTCAGCCTCCTATGGTGTAACCTCTTGCAAGTCGTCAACCCCCAAACAGCTTCTCAAACCAAACTTACACCAGTTATTTCTCTTCTCCAGAACATCGGTTTTCCAAAACCTCTTGATCTCCTTACTAAAAGAATTCTTATTCTCCTAATACAGTACGCCTAGGCGAAGTCATAGTTTCCTGTACACACAGAACATTACATACTGAGTAGGCCAGTCCTCAATATCATGCAACTGTATAACAGTAGCTACTAACATTCAACCTATGGCAAGTCATGCGTTCTTTTCCCATCATCTCAATCAAGAGATAAGGAAGTGCACAACATGCAAAATTCTAATATGCCTAAACATAGCAAGTCTATACCCCGGCTCAACAGGATGAAGTGCTCTAATACCACCTAATTTAACACCCCTAGACCTAATAACCGCGACATAATCGTCATTACACCACAGTCACTAAATCCAGGCATGTCACAATCTCAAAAATAGTATTTACAAAAAATTTATTTCATTTATACATAGATAGAAAATATAAGCGTCGAATGATTGCATATTTATTATCCAACCATTAAAGTACAACCACTGAAGGAAAACATACTCTATATATAATATTTTTGTCCTTAACACAATGCACTGATAGCACGAAATATAGTACTTACATATTCAAATAAAAGGTAACGGGTACAAAAGCACAAATGGGAAAAGTAGTAACCTTGGGATAGGTACTACTAGCAGACAAAACCGCAACCCTATATATACATATACGACGCTCGATGTCCCAGTCGACATGCCATGCATCAATGCCTCCATGAAGTTGCACCCGTGCGTAACCGAAGAAATCTCGTCCAGACACCATATCGAAAGTAATGAATCAGTCTAATCCGATCGGTAAGGGTGTGGTCCCTCATCTTCTTCCTCACGATCTTTTAACAAATATATATATAACATAAATAAAGGGATGCAGGAAAGAGGTGAGATATCCTACTTACATTATCAATTATGGCAGTAAAGAAACAGAATGGCACAGAGCACCCACATAGCAGAGCAATAACATTTAAGTAGCAGTAATCACATACGATAAAAGAAAACAGCAACAGAATCTCAGATAATGAACAATTAAAACATTTCAGATAGTCATGACATCAATAAAACAGTAGTATAATCATTATATAAATGAGTGTCAAATGATATACCGACTCACAATGCCAACTCACAATGCATGTGCACTTAGTACCAAGATTTTCCACTCCATGGAGATTTATCAATATCAAAGATGAACATTCCGGAAGATCTGCCAGTCTCGCAGATAGTCTACATCGGACCACGAAAAAAATAGTGTTTGTCGGGTCACCCTCAAAGCGTTACAACGGTTCTTCATGGCCAGAATCACAGAGGCATATATAAAACGATGAATCACCTCACCCTGGTGCCCCTAGATCCTTCCATTGGATCACACTATTCAATTCTCGTTCATTTACCACAAAAGGATAGTGATTTGTCGGGCCCGTAATATGTGCAATCGGTTTTCACCGCGCCTTACGCCCCCCATAGATCCATCACAGACCACACTATCAATTCTCATTGATTTACCAAGTAAAAAATAGTGATTTGTCGGGCTCATAATGCATGCAATCGGTATACACCACGCCTTACGCCCCCCATAGATCCTTCACTGGATCTCACTTATTCAATTCTCATCCATAGGCTTATACAGCCTTTTAACAGTCATCGACTGAGCAATTTGTTCAACGCATACTGATTCAATGTCTAATCATAGGCTCATCCAGCCTTTTAACAATCATCGACTGAGCAAATTGTTCAATGTGAATATGCATAACTCAAGCCATCATGGTACTGTCCTCAATGATATTAAACAATCACCCATACAATTGTCTAATACCATTAGTATCACTACTATTACATAACCACCCATGCAATTACATAATAACACTAATCCACCCGGTTTCAGCACATCGGCACAATAACCAATAGTGTATAATGCTCAATGCATGTTGACTCCATGCACAACCATATATATCCAACAATAATGATATATTTTCCATAATATGTCACAATTTGGCCAAGTTAGATATCAACATGTTCACATATATTTCATATTACACATTTTCCATAATATGTCACAATTTGGCCAATTTAAGCATTAACAGAATTTTAGTCCCAAACACGGACCCACAATAGCCTAGTATTAAATTCTCAAAAGTGATAGCACACTTTTAGAAGTTCATTTCAGGGTTTCACCCTAGCTCAACAAGTCTTATAAAGTCATTATAAAGTTCCACTTTAATTAACATCTATTATGGAATCATTATAAAGTTTCACTTGAATTAACATTTCTTATGGATTCATTTTCTAAAGGGATTCCCTTGAAGTCCTTATTCAATCTTCATTCCTTTAGGTTCATTAAATTCCTTAATTTAATCAATGATGCTCACTTAAAAATTACTCGAAGGTTTTACAAGCCTCACCACTCTCCTGTTTTTCCTTATGTTCAAAATCACTCCAATCCATAGGATAAAGTCTTTCCCTTTATTCTTTCCATTTTATGAGCTCCTAAGGAATCTAAAATTTTCCAATGTTGTACCAAGAATCACAACTTGGACCATTAATCCTCCTAGAGGCCATGAGCCTCCCTAGGGTAGAAGTCCCAAATCCTTTCCATTTCATGCACTAGTCTCTTGATACCTAATCACTTAAATTTTATTTCAAACAATTTAATCCAATCCCTTAGGATCCATGGCCAAAACTGTGGCCTCATTTTAGGGTATTAAACCCTTAAAAATCTCCATCCATTAATTCTAACATTTAGTTACATAAGCTTCATTTTATTTGTACACAAAACTAATTTATATCCCAAAACCCTAATCAAAACCATGGCCTCACATTAGGGTAGGAAACTCTAAATTTTCCATTTAACAACCCTAACATGATCAAGTATTTTCAACACATCCAATACATTCAAGATCACCATTCAAGCATTAATCCAAATCAAGAATACATAAGCATGCAAAATCACCAAACAAAGTAAGTATACAAATATGGATTTCTCCATCAAACAATCACACAAGGTCTCTTCACAACCAAGATAGGTTGAAGAGTATTATCTCCCTCTTACCTCTTGAAGACAACACAAGGAAGCAAGCCTCTTGGTCCCTTGTGGGGATTTTTGTACTACACCTTCAAGGAAACCCTAAGGACATCAAAACTCATCAAAATCATCATCAAAGCTTAGAAAAGGAACCCTTGATCACCTAAGAGATCAAGGATTACGAAAATGAGGAAAAAATAGTAGAAAAGTTATGAACTTTACCTTAAAGTTTCCAACTTTGAAGCTTGATAGATCCAAAATGAAAATGGATGATTTTGGTGATGGTCACAACATAAAAGTTGCTTAGAATGATGTCTAGATTCAAGATCAAGGGTTAGTTTAATGAAAAAGCTTGGATGGCCAACAATGGTGGTTTTGGCCGTGGAAGAGGGGAGAAAATGGAGTGGAAAGGTTAAGTTTTTGAAGATGACTCCAACTAGAAAAGTGTTTAGAATGTAATGGAGATCAAGGAAATATGGTTGCTTGAAATTTTTGCCATGGTGGAGGTGGGTGGAGATGGTGGTTCCGTGGAGAGGGTGAAGGAAAAGAGAAAAGAGAAAACTTGAAGAAGAATGAGAGAAGAGAGAAAATGGAGAGAGAAAGTGTCTTGGAAGCTTTTGAAAGTAAGAATGGAAGTGGTAAAATGAAGAAGCAAACCTTGGCTTCCCTAACCATCGAGCATTGTCGTAGGGTAGAGAGAAGATGGAGAAAATGAAGTTTGAGAGAAAATGAGAGGAGAGAAAATATTAGAGAAAGAAAGTGATAGTTGTAACACCTTTGTGGGGATGTCACATTTCTGATGCAATAAAATAAAATTACCCAAGTTCTAAAACATTTGGTACGTAATTAATATAAGTTGTAAAAATTTTCCTTTTATATTTAATATCCCTATATAAAATAAAAATGAAACATGAAATAGAACAAACTATTATTACACACCATAATATACATATGATTTTGTTTTAAGTTGTACAAATAATTTACAGCTACAAATATTTAATAAAGCAGTAAAGAGTCAGTACAATACTAAAACATAAAGTGCTCAAGTGCACATCACAGATTTTTAACCCTCCGAATGATCACTCTCAGATGGATCATCGGATGACAAAAATCCAGGATGTCTCGCAGCCCTACGGACAGGAGTCCATGCTGTCGACACACTACTGATCTCACTAGGCGCATGGAAAATTCCTCTCCAGTAACGCCTAAGAGTCAGCGGCATCTCAAGATGTAAATACAGAGTAGTAGTAAAAATAGGCTCCCCGTCAAACTCTCCACGTAGGGTCATAGTCAGACTCCACACGTAGACTACCGTTCCTCTATCCTCTCGCAGTCGCCAGGCCTCAGAGCTTCCGTGAAACTCAAGTCTCACAAAATCAAGAAATCCAGGCAATGCCATAACCACAAAGTCAGTCCAAATGATATGAATGATCTGACGGCTCGCACTCGTCGAACTGATCACCCGTTTGCTGCTTCTCAGGGTACAAAATCTCTAGAGGCTGCTCCTCTTCCTTAAACTCTACAAAAATGCATACAAAGAGGTGAGACAATCTACATCATTACCAACATGGCAATAAAGAAAACGACAATACAACAGATATTACAGTTTAACACAATAATGTATACCATAGTATCATAAACAATATCGCAATTTTAACACATTATACATAATATCACAAATAATAACAAAAAGATGCATACCATAAATACAAATGTATAATGACTCGTACTCCATGGAGCTAAACATAGACATTAGAGGGAATGACCCGGAAGAACAATCAGTACCTCAGGCTGCCCAACCAACTATTACACTGTCAAACGTCGTGTAAATAGCCCACAGTCCAAACATCGTGTAAGTACTACATAGTCAAATACGTCGTGCACCACAAGTATTGTACTAGACAGTCTCCCCAAGATCTCGATTAAGAATAGTGCGTGTCGAGATTATTAGTGTGTTGCCCGTTACCACGGCCCAGAGGAGCTACCAACTATCCACATATAGAATACTCCGCACACTAACGCCTCTAAGATTCAATAAATGAACCACACTACGCCTATCACATCCACAACATGGAGTAATTCATCTCGTCAATCAATCGTCAATTTCAACCAAATTGACACAACTCTTAATGCATGAATAAGAATCACAATTACAAAAATACCCTCAGTCTCAATATGTCACCATATTTACAAAAATACTGTCAGTCTCAACATTTCCAAATATAGTACGTCTCCACTTGACAGTACTATACCTCAACATGTCCGGGTCCACCACTTTGGCCCGACAGTAAAACTCACTGTTCCATTTAGTCGCATAGAAATTTTATCACATTTTCACAATCGCGTCGCTTTTACAAACGTTTTTAAATGGCATAAATATATTTTGGCATTTTTAAAATCGCGCAATGTTTTTAAATCGTTTTCTCAATCGCGTAACGTTTTTAAATCATTTTCTCAATCGCGTAACATTTTTAAATCATTTTCTTAATCGCGTAGCTTAAAATTGTCATTTTAAAATACGCGTAAGCTATTTCTAGTACTTTTCAACTACATAGAATATTTTCCTTACGTTATAAATATATTATAAAACTTTCACTTTTATTTCCCTATTTTTAGTAAATTTTGACAGCATTTTGTCTAGAAAATTCGTTAGATGATATTTTCTACGTTTTTCTTTAAATACTACATATTTTAACTTTAACCATTAGTTACACTTTGAAACTTGCTAACGTGCTTCAAAACTCAATGAGTGAGCTCTACGTTAGTATTTTTCAAGTGTTTGTTTTATTTCTTATTTGTAACAAATTCTTCTAATTTAATATTCTAAAACTAAGTTCATTCATTTTATTTCCCAAAGATTCATTGAAATTGAATCCTTTTGTAGATTAGTTACTTAACCTACCTTAGAAAATAATTTTGGATATCAAATACACATTGAATGGCATGTTGGCCGAATTCAACATATCCTTCACAAATGGTCATTAAATCATTTTCTACCACAACCCCAAAAGACTCTAACTTTTGCTCTGATACCAACTAATGTAACACCCCTTTGGAGGATGTCACACATAAAAGAAAATAAAAGAAATAGAAATAAAATATACCCAAGTTGTGAAACATTTGTTAAATATTATTACGGGTTGTAAAATAATTCCTGATAGACAGAAATATGATATAAAAAGATAATGCGGAAAATACGAAATAAAAAAAAACATCATCACTAATAATATACATATGATTAAGTTATAAACTGTACAAATAATTTACAACTAAGACTACAACTATTTAAACAAAAACATAAAGAAAGCAATAAAAGAGTTAATATATACGAGACATACTGACGTGCGCCCAAAAAACATCATGATTATCTAATCCTCGATGGATCACTCTCAAGCATGAAGATGATCATCGGGAGATAGATATCCTGGATGTCTCGACACACGGCGATAACGGGATCGCGCGGTCGATACGATGCTTATCTCACTAGGCTCGGGGTTTTCAAGCACCCCAATAACGCCTAATGGATAAGGGTAACTCTAAGTGCGAGAAAAAGTGTCGTAGTCATGACGGGCTCTTCATCAAAACGTTGACGTAGGATCACGGTCACACGTCCCGCATACGTCACGAGAATCACGATCTCCTCGTAGATGCCAAGCCGAGCACCTCCATGAAATACCGGCTCTATGAATCCCAAAAATCTGGCGTCGCCATCCCACACAATCAATCCAGAGGATATGGATGATCGGATGGTTCTTGATCGTAAAGCGGTCGTCGCACTCGTGATCTTCCTCCTCCTCAGGGTACACGATCTCAATAGGCTGATCCTCTTCCTCGAAGTCTTTACCGCGTAAAATAAATAAACAGAAAATACATATAACAAAGAGGTAAGACAACATAAAATCATCACAACATGGCCAATAAAAAGACGACAAACAACATGTATACAGTTCATGCATTATAAAATACTATAACAGAAAGAATAACAAATTAGAGTAAGATTTAGATATCATAACAATATATCACATCACAGATAAAACTTCACAGATAAAATAAGAAAGATAAGAATAAACAGATAAGATATAATAACCAAATATAGTAACAGTAACCAGATAAAATAAACAAATAAAATACAGATAAACAATAAATAGATAAGATGGAAATAAATAGACATAGAGATAAATAATATAACAAAATCCTACTCCATGGAGCTAAAGAAAACACAAGTATCAGAGAGAGGAATGACTCGCAAAATCTAATAGTACCACGGCTGCCCCACCAACTATTATTGCTTGTCACACGTTGCGTCTATAGCCCCACGACACAGGAATCCATCAATCCAGGCGTGGTGTAGTTCACGGTCTCACGTTGTGGCACTACAGGCAAATGTACTACTAGATTTCACAAATCTCGATTAAATATAGTGTGTGTTGAGTACCATAGTGTGCTATCGGTTTACCACGCCGGCGGAGCTACCAACTGTCCACATGTGGGATCCCGTACACTAAAGTCTCCAAGTTCATTAGAACAATGAACCACACTACGTTTATCGCATCGACAACACGATGTGATTCGTCTCGTCAACCAATCCACCAAATACATGGCACACATAACAGATAGATGGAAAGCACATACGGTTCACATTTCCCGGCAATGAGATATAGTCTCAAAAGCACATGCGGGTTCACATTTTCCGATGACATATAAATTTTCAAAAGCCTATACGGGTTCACATTTTCCCGGCAATGAAAGATTTTCAAAAATAATCCGTGCGGGTTCACATTTTCCCGACAAGTATAAAGATAGTAACTGTCAATCGCGTAGAAATTTTATCGCGTTTTCATAATTCCGTCGTTTTTACAAACGTTTAAAAATCGAGTAAAGATATTTTTCGTTTTTAAAATCGCGTAGTATTTTTAATACGTTTTCTCAATCGCGTAGGATTTTTAAATCATTTTCTTATTCGAATGCCCTTAAAATTACTGTTTAAAACCAACAGAAATAGTACTTAGTACATTTAAACTACGTAGAATAATTTTTCATACCGCATACTGTCTTTAGGATATTTTTACTATCTTATTGGTTCATTTTTTTACTAAAAATTGACAGTATTTTGTTTAGAATATCATAATAATGGTTTCCTAAATTATCCATAAAATTTCCATTTACCTAATTTTTAACCTTATTATTTTAATTTCTTTTTGAAACTTCCTAACATGCTTCAAAACTTAGAGTGAGCCATTATGTTAGAAAATTCTCAAAATTTACTTGTATTCCTTTCTAAATGATAAAATCATTGGTTTTAATCTTTAAACTTAATTCTAACCAATTTGTTTCTTTAAAAATCATTATAGGAAATTTCTTTCTAACTTGTATTGTCTCTTTTTGATTGAAAAAGGTTTGAAACTAAGTTTAGAAACCATGATAACCTATATTGGCATGTTGGCCAAATTTCGTAAAACTTTTTCATTTGATTTCTAAATCATGTCAAAGGTATTATCTTATCTAAGTTCATTAAATCATGTTATAAAATAATGATTTTAAATCAAATAAATCCTTTAGGCATGTTGGCCCAAAATTTACTAAATCTTTACCATTTGATTTCTAAATTCTTTTTCTTTGATCAAATCAATTTGAAACCTTCTTATTTCTCCTAATTAATTAAGTTACACTTTAGGAAAAATTAAGAGAACATTTTGGTCCTCACACTTTGTCATTGCCGTGAACTAGGGAATGTGTTCTTTGGAACACTCATGCAAATTTACACATGTTATTCACATCTTATTCCTTATCATACAATTCTAACACATGCATTTATATTTCTAACACATGCAAAATATTTCTAACACATAAAGCCTAAATTAAAGCTTATAGACATACAATCAAAAGCTAATAGACATGCAAAATTATTACAATCACCAAACAAGAAAGCTACTAACATACAACACCTAAGCTACTAGCAACCACAAAAATTAACAAATACACATCAATAAACACACCACAACCGAATCCTTATGGATTCTACAAACAATCCATCTTCTTACCACCATCAAGGGATGATAAGAATTGTCTTCCTCTTACCTTAAATGAAGACAAATGATTAGCTTTCACACCTCCTATGGTTCGGTTTTCACTCCACCAAATACCTAAAAATCTCAAATAAAATCTACATGTTATTAACCATGAAAAAGAAGCTAAACCATGGAGAAATCATGGCTTAGAACTTTGAAAAAGAAGAGAGAAAAGAAAAATATGATATTTCACCTTCTAGGTCAAATTTACAAGGTTGATTTCCAAGCCCTAAATGGAAGATTTTGAAGAAACTTCCAACTAGAAAGGTTCTTAGAATAGTGTTTAGGTTAAGGAAACTTGGTTAGAAAAATTTTTGGATGGTTGGATGATTAGGAATGGCTCTTGGCGAATGATAGGAAGAAGAACAACAATGGAGGCTAGGGTTCTTGGAAGAGAGAGAAGAGAGAAAAGTGATGAAGGAGAAGTGTAGTTTTGGTCTTCCAAGGCCTCTTGGCCGTAGCACTCAAGTGCAAATGGATGTGCATGGATTTGGCTTCATCCAAGCCATTGAATGCATCAAAGGTCAAGATCAAATCTTGCTTAACAAGCTTAAATCCTATTGGTTGCTCATGGTGACTCACCTAGCTTAGTCACACAGTGCATTAAATTCTCTATTTGAGTCACTATGAGTCAACTGTTGCTCGAAAGTTCTACCGCTACGGTGATTAATTAAGCTACCGATCTAAGCAGATTACGCTAATTGTGGGTCCCGTAAAATATTTCCGGTCCCTTGTCACTAAAATATCTTGACTAATAAAATAATATTATAATAATATAAAATTATTTTATTTTGATTAAATCCTAAAAATTAAAAGATTATTTTTAGTCTCATTCAGAATCGGGTTAAGTAAGATCCCCCAATTCTAAATAACAACATAAGATTTTCCCCGGCCCAGAAAATATTATTTTCCCGCCTCGAGCAAATCACACAAAAAGTCCATATAAAATCAGACAGTATTTTCAGACATTAAATCAAGAAGAAACAATTAAAAACAAGCAAAAACAAGAAAAAACGAAGACGTTCGGGACGTAACGGTCATTTTCCCATTTTTTCCCACAACGTAGGTAATCGTCCAAAACGTTCAAATAAAATATCCAAGAAGTATTATATAGTCTGTATATCTTTCGAGAAAAATTAATACAAGAAAGAGAGAAAAATTTTTATTTTACCGTCTCGAAGCAAACTACGTAAAACGATCAAATAAAATTTGAGCCTGTATTATCGTAATTGTTTTCATACGTAAATCGAGAACGAAAAAAATAGGGACACAACGGTCATTCATACAAAAGCATGAAAAACAAAAAACAGTACATTCAGAATATTTTTTAAAAATTGGGGCGTTACAACTCTGCCCAACAAATAAAATTTCGTCCTCGAAATTCGATGTTCATCCAAACAAATGAGGATACTGATCCTTCATTTTATCTTCCAGCTCCCAGGTAGCCTCACCCGTCACATCATTCCATATGACTTTCACTAACTCGATCATCTTCCTCGAAGTTGCTTTACCTTTTTCGTCCTCTATTCTGAGAGGTAAAGTTTCGTAAGTCATATTCTCCTTTAGCGCACGTCATCCGGTTGTATAACATGTGTCGGATCTGGTATATACTTAAGAATCGAGACACATGAAACACGTCATGCAAATTGGATAGAAAAGGCGGCAAAGCAATCGATATGCTACGGGACCTATACGTCGGATAATCGATATGGTCCAATGAATTTAGGAGTAAGCTTTCGACTTAATCACTCTTCCGACACGGTCGTAGGAGTAACTCTTAAAAACACATGCTCACCCTCCTTAAACTCAAGAGATCGTCTTCGTTTGTCCGCGTAACTCTTTTGTCCGCTTTGCGCCGTCCTCATCTTTTCTTGTATCATCTTGACTTTATCCGTAGTACGTTGTACAAGTTAGGTCCAACGGTCATACTCTCCCCATCTTGATACCAACATAGCGGCGTTCGACATCGTCTTCCATACAATGCTTCATAAGGTGCCATTCGATGCTTGCGTGAAAACTATTGTTGTAGGTGAATTCTATCAAAGATAAAAATTCATCCCAACTTCCCCGTTGTTCCAAAACACAAGCACGCAATAAATCCTCCAAAGACCGTATAGTTCTCTCTCGTCGGCCAATGCGGATGATAGGCTGAACTCAATCGTAACTTGGTTCCCATAGCTTCTTGCGGAGACTTCGCCAAAATCTTGACGTAAACCTCGGATCTCTATCGAAACTATACACGTAGGCACTCCATGTAATAATCGACAATCTCGCCGATGTACAAGCGGGTTAATCTTTCCAATGAATATTTAATATTGATTGGTAAGAAATGAGCCGATTTCGTAAGTCTATCGACTATAACCCATATCGAATCATGACCTTTTCTTGTCTTTGGCAAACCAGTAACGAAATCCATAGAAATGCTGTCCCATTTCCATTCTGGAATCGATAATGGTTGTAACATCCCAGCTGGTCTTTGGTGTTCAACTTTCGATTTTTGACAAACTAGGCAAGTTGACACGCATCTAACCACATCACCCTTCATTCCATGCCACCAGAATAACTTCTTCAAGTCTTGGTACATCTTTGTTATGCCTGGATGCATACTTAATAGACTAGTATGGGCATGTTCCACAATATATTGCCTCAGTTCTCGGTCACGAGGAATACAGATTCTACCTCGAAACCTCAGAATTCCATCAGTTCCTTCTTTGAACTCTACTGCCTCGTCTTGCTTCATTTGCTCCCTTATTCCTTGTAAAAATTTATCGGCATTTTGCTTTTCCCTTATGTCTTCCATCAGCTCGCTTGAGATAGTAACCATATTCACACAGATCTTTCCCGGTTTCAATTCAACAAATGACCACTCATCTCTAAACTGTTCAATGAGCTCCTTTTCTTTGATCATCAGAGCAGAAACACTGATAATCTTTCTACTCAAGGCATCGGCCACGACATTCGCCTTACCAGGGTGGTACAAAAGTTGAAAATCGTAGTCGTTTAGAAATTCTAACCATCTTCGCTGCCTCATATTCAGCTCCTTCTGATCGTACAAGTACTTCAGACTCTTGTGATCACTGAAGATATTGAACGTTGCTCCATAGAGAAAATGTCTCCATATCTTCAAAGCAAAAACCACCGCGGCCAATTCCAAATCATGCGTAGGATAATTCTTCTCATGAACCTTAAATTGTCGAGAAGCATATGCCACCACATTCCGGTCTTGCATCAACACGCATCCTAATCCTTGGTAAGAAGCGTCACAATACACATCGAAAGATTTCTTCGAATCTGGTAGGATCAACACCGGTGCAGTTGTTAATCTCTTCTTCAACTCTTGAAAACTGGCTTCACGCTCTTCCGTCCATTCAAAAGCTTGACTTTTCCTCGTCAGTTGTGTAAGTGGTCCAGCAATCTTGGAAAAACCTTCGATAAACCTCCGATAATAACCAGCAAGTCCAACAAAACTTCGAACTTCTGTTACTGTCTTAGGTCTTTCCCACTGTAAAACAGTCTCCACTTTCGATGGGTCCACCGCAATACCTTCTTTAGAAATTACATGACCAAGAAATTGGACTTCTTCCAACCAGAACTCACACTTAGCCAATTTCGCATACAGTTGCTTCTCCCTCAAAATCTGAAGAACAACATTCAGATGTTCAGCATGCTCTTCCTTCGATCGAGAATAGATCAGAATGTCATCGATAAAGACAACGACAAATCTGTCTAGATATGGACGAAATATCCTGTTCATATAATCCATAAATATGGCAGGAGCATTCGTCACCCCGAATGGCATTACCTGATACTCATAATGTCCATAACGAGTTCGAAAAGCAGTCTTCGGCACATCTTCCCCTCTTACACGAATCTGGTGGTAACCCGATCGCAGATCTATCTTAGAAAATATCACAGCTCCTCTCAATTGATCCATCAAATCGTCGATTCTTGGAAGCGGATATTTATTCTTGATAGTTACCTTGTTCAACTGCCGATAGTCCACACAAAGTCGTGAAGTTCCATCCTTCTTCTTAACCAAAAGCACTGGCGCACCCCATGGGGAAACGCTAGGTCGTACAAATTCTTTCTCCAACAGTTCCACCAATTGCTTTTTCAGCTCCCCCAACTCTACTGGCGACATACGATATGGTGCAATTGAGATAGGACCTGTTCCCGGTACTAAATCAATTGAGAACTCGATCTCCCGCTCAGGCGGTAAACCAGGTACATCTTCAGGAAAAACATCCGGAAAATCGTTGACAACAGGAATAGTATTCACATCCTTCTCATTCTTAACTTCTAGAGAAGACAATACCAGATATCCCTGCGCTCCATCTCTCAACAAAGACTTGACCTTAACAGCAGTTAAGAATCCAGACTCTTCTTCCTTAGGAAAAACTATAGTTTTCTTTGCACAATCTATAAGGATATGGTTAGAACATAACCAGTCCATCCCTAAGATTACATCTATCTCAATAAGAGGCAAACAAATCAAATTGACCAAAAACAAATGGCCCTTCACAACAATAGGACAATCCAAACAGATCTTAGAAGTAACTACAGGTTTAGCAGTTGGCGTAGATACACTCAACTTAACATTCAGAGAAGACACAGGCAACTTCAGTCTTTCCACACAATCATAGGCAATAAACGAGTGTGTAGCACCCGAGTCATACAATACAGTCAGAAGGTTACCTCCAATGT
Source organism: Ormosia emarginata (assembly GCA_029884605.1). NCBI lineage: Eukaryota > Viridiplantae > Streptophyta > Magnoliopsida > Fabales > Fabaceae > Ormosia > Ormosia emarginata. The sequence goes on from JAQQTP010000074.1 coordinate 12,613,411, forward strand.
CACCTTCTCCTTGAATAAGGTCATCAGATTGAGAAACTTCAGATCCCATCATTGTATACACTCGCCCTCCAGATCTCGGTTGAGTATTTCCAGGTTTTTGCTGATTAGTTCTAACATGACGAACAACAGGTTTCTTCTCTAGTCGAGTACAATCCTTCGACATATGTCCAGGCTGTCCACAGTTAAAACAGACAGTTCCTTTAATCGTACAATCTGGAGATAGATGGCCCTTCTTACCGCACTTAAAACACGTCGGCGTAAACACCACTCTCTGTCCTGCTCCACCACTAGGTACACTCCCTCCAACTGGCGGTCGCTGAGTCGACTTCCTTGTGGTCTAGCATACGGCTTACGCAGAAACCGATTTGTATTGCTACCTCCACCTCTTTGAAACCTTGTCGGTCCAAAGTTCTGATTCCTCTGATCTCGCGACGGTTCAAGCTCCTCAAGTCGTGCACATGCGTCTACCAAAGTATGAAAATGATTCATCCTCGAGATATCACTCCTCGCTTCAATTCCACTCTCAATCGACTCAAACTTCCGACATTTCCATACCTCATCTTGTCGATTTTGAGCATAGTCCGAAAATTGAGACAAACTTTCAAATTTGGTGGCGTATTCATTCACCGTCATATTTCCCCGTCGCAACCCAAGAAATTCCATCTCCTTGGCATGCCTAGCACTTGCGCAGGAAAATACTTATCCAGAAAAATATTAGAAAACACTTCCTGGTGATCTCGGTCCCTTCGACTTGCAACACTCGGCGGATTCCTCTCCACCAATGTTCTCGCATCTCCTCTCAAAGCATAAAGACAAAGATAAGTTACTTTCTTTTCATCCGTACATCTCATCCCCTCAAATATTCTCTCTAAATCTTGCATCCACCGACTCGCTTTCTCGGATCCACCTCGCCTCTAAAGCGTGGCGGATTATGGCGCCTAAATTCGATAAATTTAGGGCATCACCGTAGCATCTTGTTGAGTCGCTGCTCTCAAATTTTGTCGAGTAATCACTTCACCATCCGCCGCATAGCTTCAAGACAACCAACATCGGGTCCTCAACACGATTCACGTTAGCACGTCCTCTCGCCTCTACCAGCCATCTTCTTTCTTCAAACATAACAAAACAAAGTTAGATACATCCTTCTAGATATTTCCGAAAGGATATAAATCACAAAGATCACGAGAGAATCACACAAAGACAAACAAAAACAGACCCAACCACAACCCCAAAAGACTCTAACTTGGGCTCTGATACCAACTAATGTAACACCCCTTTGGAGGATGTCACACATAAAAGAAAATAAAAGAAATAGAAATAAAATCTACCCAAGTTGTGAAACATTTGTTAAATATTATTACGGGTTGTAAAATAATTCCTGATAGACAGAAATATGATATAAAAAGATAATGCGGAAAATACGAAATAAAAAAAAAACATCATCACTAATAATATACATATGATTAAGTTATAAACTGTACAAATAATTTACAACTAAGACTACAACTATTTAAACAAAACAAGAAAGAAAGCAATAAAAGAGTTAATATATACGTACATACCGACGCGCCCAAAAACATCATGATTATCTAATCCTCGATGGATCACTCTCAAGATGAAGATGATCATCGGGAGATAGATATCTGGATGTCTCGACACACGGCGATAACGGGATCGCGCGGTCGATACGATGCTTATCTCACTAGGCTCGGGGTTTTCAAGACCCCAATAACGCCTAATGGATAAGGGTAACTCTAAGTGCGAGAAAAAGTGTCGTAGTCATGACGGAGCTCTTCATCAAAACGTTGACGTAGGATCACGGTCACACGTCCTGCATACGTCACAGAATCACGATCTCCTCGTAGATGCCAAGCCAGAGCACCTCCATGAAATACCAGCTCTATGAATCCCAAAATCAAGGCGTCGCCATCCCACACAATCAATCCAGAGGATATGGATGATCGGATGGTTCTTGATCGTAAAGCGGTCGTCTCGCCCTGCTGATCTTCCTCCTCCTCAGGGTACACGATCTCAATAGGCTGATCCTCTTCCTCGAAGTCTTTACCGCGTAAAATAAATAAACAGAAAATACATATAACAAAGAGGTAAGACAACATAAAATCATCACAACATGGCCAATAAGAAGACGACAAACAACATATATACAGTTCATGCATTATAAAATACTATAACAGAAAGAATAACAAATTAGAGTAAGATTTAGATATCATAACAATATATCACATCACAGATAAAACTTCACAGATAAAATAAGAAAGATAAGAATAAACAGATAAGATATAATAACCAAATATAGTAACAGTAACCAGATAAAATAAACAAATAAAATATAGATAAACAATAAATAGATAAGATGGAAATAAATAGACATAGAGATAAATAATATGACAAAATCCTACTCCATGGAGCTAAAGAAAACACAAGTATCAGAGAGAGGAATGACTCGCAAAATCTAATAGTACCACGGCTGCCCCACCAACTATTGCGCTGTCACACGTTGCGTCTATAGCCCCACGACACAGGAATCCATCAATCCAGGCATGGTGTAGTTCACGGTCTCACGTTGTGGCACTAAGCAAATGTACTACTAGATTTCACAAATCTCGATTAAATATAGTATGTGTTGAGTACCATAGTGTGCTATCGGTTTACCACGGCCCAGCGGAGCTACCAACTGTCCACATGTGGGATCCCGTACACTAAAGTCTCCAAGTTCATTAGAACAATGAACCACACTACGTTTATCGCATCGACAACACGATGTGATTCGTCTCGTCAACCAATCCACCAAATACATGGCACACATAACAGATAGATGGAAAGCCTGTACGGGTTCACATTTTCCCGACAGCAGATATAGTCTCAAAAGCCTGTACGGGTTCACATTTTCCCGACAGCATATAAATTTTCAAAAGCCTGTACGGGTTCACATTTTCCCGACAGCGAAAGATTTTCAAAAATAATCTGTACGGGTTCACATTTTCCCGACAGTATAAAGATAGTAACGGTCAATCGCGTAGAAATTTTATCGCGTTTTCATAATTCCGTCGTTTTTACAAACGTTTAAAAATCGCGTAAAGATATTTTTCTGTTTTTAAAATCGCGTAGCATTTTTAATACGTTTTCTCAATCGCGTAGGATTTTTAAATCATTTTCTTATTCGAATGCCCTTAAAATTACTGTTTAAAACCAATGAAATAGTACTTAGTACATTTAAACTACGTAGAATAATTTTTCATACCGCATACTGTCTTTAGGATATTTTTACTATCTTATTGGTTCATTTTTTTTACTAAAAATTGACAGTATTTTGTTTAGAATATCATAATAATGGTTTCCTAAATTATCCATAAAATTTCCATTTACCTAATTTTTAACCTTATTATTTTAATTTCTTTTTGAAACTTCCTAACATGCTTCAAAACTTAGAGTGAGCCATTATGTTAGAAAATTCTCAAAATTTACTTGTATTCCTTTCTAAATGATAAAATCATTGGTTTTAATTCTTTAAACTTAATTCTAACCAATTTGTTTCTTTAAAAATCATTATAGGAAATTTCTTTCTAACTTGTATTGTCTCTTTTTGATTGAAAAAGGTTTGAAACTAAGTTTAGAAACCATGATAACCTATATTGGCATGTTGGCCAAATTTCGTAAAACTTTTTCATTTGATTTCTAAATCATGTCAAAGGTATTATCTTATCTAAGTTCATTAAATCATGTTATAAAATAATGATTTTAAATCAAATAAATCCTTTAGGCATGTTGGCCCAAAATTTACTAAATCTTTACCATTTGATTTCTAAATTCTTTTCTTTGATCAAATCAATTTGAAACCTTCTTATTTCTCCTAATTAATTAAGTTACACTTTAGGAAAAATTAAGAGAACATTTTGGTCCTCACACTTTGTCATTGCCGTGAACTAGGGAATGTGTTCTTTGGAACACTCATGCAAATTTACACATGTTATTCACATCTTATTCCTTATCATACAATTCTAACACATGCATTTATATTTCTAACACATGCAAAATATTTCTAACACATAAAGCCTAAATTAAAGCTTATAGACATACAATCAAAAGCTAATAGACATGCAAAATTATTACAATCACCAAACAAGAAAGCTACTAACATACAACACCTAAGCTACTAGCAACCACAAAAATTAACAAATACACATCAATAAACACACCACAACCGAATCCTTATGGATTCTACAAACAATCCATCTTCTTACCACCATCAAGGGATGATAAGAATTGTCTTCCTCTTACCTTAAATGAAGACAAATGATTAGCTTTCACACCTCCTATGGTTCGGTTTTCACTCCACCAAATACCTAAAAATCTCAAATAAAATCTACATGTTATTAACCATGAAAAAGAAGCTAAACCATGGAGAAATCATGGCTTAGAACTTTGAAAAAGAAGAGAGAAAAGAAAAATATGATATTTCACCTTCTAGGTCAAATTTACAAGGTTGATTTCCAAGCCCTAAATGGAAGATTTTGAAGAAACTTCCAACTAGAAAGGTTCTTAGAATAGTGTTTAGGTTAAGGAAACTTGGTTAGAAAAATTTTTGGATGGTTGGATGATTAGGAATGGCTCTTGGCCGAATGATAGGGAAGAAGAACAACAATGGAGGCTAGGGTTCTTGGAAGAGAGAGAAGAGAGAAAAGTGATGAAGGAGAAGTGTAGTTTTGGTCTTCCACGGCCTCTTGGCCGTAGCACTCAAGTGCAAATGGATGTGCATGGATTTGGCTTCATCCAAGCCATTGAATGCATCAAAGGTCAAGATCAAATCTTGCTTAACAAGCTTAAATCCTATTGGTTGCTCATGGTGACTCACCTAGCTTAGTCACACAAAGGCATTAAATTCTCTCATTTGAGTCACTAGTGAGTCGAGTCACTGTTTGGAAAGTTCTACGCTTACGGTGATTAATTAAGCTACCGATCTAACCGTTCGCTAATTGTGAGTCCCGCAAAATATTTCGGGTCCACTTTGTCACTAAAATATATCGACTAATAAAATAATATTATAATAATATAAAATTATTTTATTTGTGATTAAATCTAAAAATTAAAAGATTATTTTTAGTCTCATTCGAGAATCGGGTTAAGTAAGATCCCCTAATTCTAAATAATAAAATAAGATTTTCCTACCGAAAAATATTATTTTCCTGCCTCGGAGCAAATCACACAAAAAGTCCATATAAAATCACAGACAGTATTTTCAGACATTAAATCAAGAAGAAAACAATTAAAAATAGCAAAAAAAAAAAAACAATACGTTCGGGACGTAACGGTCATTTTCCCATTTTTTCCCACAACGTAGGTAATCGTCCAAAACGTTCAAATAAAATATCCAAGAAGTATTATATAGTTGTATATCTTTCAGAAAAATTAATACAGTAGCTCAGAAAAATTTTTATTTTACCGTCTCGAAGCAAACTACGTAAAACGATCAAATAAAATTTGAGCCTGTATTATCGTAATTGTTTTCATACAGAAATCGAGAACAGAAAAATAGGGACACAGCAGTCATTCATACAAAAGCATGAAAAACAGAAAACAGTACATTCAGAATATTTTCTAAAAATTGGGGCGTTACAGTTGCAGTAATGAATCTAGAGGAATATATGTTCTAAGTAATTTAATCCCGATGTGTGATTAGATCTTAGTGTGATTGGTTTTCTAAACCTTAATGCAATTACTAGATGGTTGGAAGAGCGGTTGCTTTATGATGATTCGGTGATTAGGTGTTGATTTGAGCGGTAGCTAAATTGGCCAAAACCTAAGGAAAACAGAGATTCCATCTCACGATTTTGTAGAAATATAATTGGTCATGTTGGAATAAATGGATATGTGGATTAGCATTATCATATAAATCTAGTGGTGGATTCGATCTCTTAACCAAATCCTTTGATCTGTTGATTCTCGTTTATTTACTGTTATTGTTGTTGATTTAATTCAATATCCTTAAAAACCCCAAAACCTCCTTTTTACTACTTGTTAATCTTTGGAGTCCAAATCAGAAATTGAATTGTAGTGTTGATTGAATTGGTTCTCTGTGGATCGACCCTTGCTAACTACAACTAGTTGCAAGGTTTTATATATTTGGTGGCCTTGGCAACTGTATTTAATCTCAAATGTTAATCCCAAGTAAACAACAACACCAAATTTTGGCGCCGATGCTGGGGAACCAATTTTTCAATTGCACCATTAATTTATTTTCTATTTTTGACTCTATTTTCATTTTTATTTTTAAGTTTTGATTCGTTATTTCTGAGTGTTTTGTAGATGTTGATGTCCATTGAAGGATTGGATGAACATTTGCAGAATTTGAGGAGTTACATTGATCAACTTAACTCACATCCTCAATTTCCATTCCATCCATCTAATTTCCATTTCACACCTACAGACATTGAAGCTGCTTGTCACATTGACCTATCAAGTTCAGAGACATCTGAGTCATCTGAGGCAACTAAAGAGGTGACAATGGTAGAAGATACTTTAAGAGCATTGGGTGCTTCAGACTTAGACCAACAACCTCTATGCATTGACATTCTAGAAAATGAATAGGCATTTCAATTGAAATCTGGCCTAATTCATCTCTTGCCATCTTTCAATGGATTACCCGGAGAAGACCCTAACAAGCACCTGAAGGAAATTCATGTGGTATGCTCTAGCATAAAACCTGTAGGAGTTCTGGTAGAACAAGTCAAACTCAGAGCTTTTCCTTTCTCTCTGAAGGATTCTGCCAAGGAGTGGCTTTACTATTTACCACTGGATCCATCCAAACATGGCAGGACATGGCTCGAACTTTTTTAGACAGGTACTTCCCTGCCTCAAAAGCCGCAACCATCAGAAAAGAAATCTACTGCATACAACAAAGGCATGGGGAATTACTTCATGACTATTGGGAAAGATTTAAGAGACTATGTGCTAGCTGCCCTCAACATCAAATCACTGAGCAACTGTTAATCCAGTATTTCTATGAGGGTTTACAAGTAAATGATCGCAACATGATTGATGCCGCTAGCAGAGGAGCATTAGTTGATAAAACTCCTTAAGAAACTAGAAATTTGATTGCAAGAATGGCTGCAAACACTCAACAATTCTACATTAGAAATGACTCTGGAGTGAGAGCAGTTAAAGAGATAGAAACAATCAGTCTAAGCAGCAAATGACCCAATTAACTGCTTTGGTTAAGCGGTTAGTTGACAATGGAAAAACACCAGCCCAAGCCTGTGGAATTTGATGTTCACCTAGACATCATACTGATATGTGTCCCACTCTCCAAGAGGACACAAATGAGGAGGCCAAAGTAGTGGGGGGATATTCTAGACCTTCCAAAAATCATAACCCCTACTCCAACACATATAATCCAGGGTGGAGGGATCATCCTAACTTCAGCTATGCAAAGCAACCCCAGAATCAACCTCCAGCTTATGGACCTCTAGGATTTCAGCAAAGACAAGCACCTTTCCCTCCAAGACAACAGCAAACTCAAGCACCAAGGCAACCTGAACCTTCATTGGAAGATTTAGTTAAGCAAATGGCCACTAATAACATACAGTTTCAACAAGAAACAAAGGCCACAATCAACAACTTGCAAATCCAAATGGGACAATTAGCCACAGATTTCAACAAGCTTCAAAGCTAATTTTCGGGAAAACTTCCCTCACAACCGGAAGTAAACCCGAGAGAAAATGCTAGTGCTGTCACATTGAGAAGTGGGAAGACGTTGGATGAACCCACACCTTTTCCACCAATCACTAAAGAAAGAGATGAATCACCTAAGGAAGCAAATGACAAGGAGCAAAGTTCTAAAGCCCCTAAAGTAAGTATTCCTGAACCACTTCCTAAATATGTCACTAAAGCACCTTTTCCTAGTAGATTGGTAAAAACTAGGAAAGAAGAAGCAGAAAAAGAGATCTTAGAGACCTTTAGGAAAGTGGAAGTTGCAACACCCTACAGGGAATGTCACATTTCCGAACAATAATAATAAAACCGTTACCCAAGTTATAAATTATTTCGTAATATATAATAATATAGGTTGTAAAAATATTTTTTTTAACATTATATTATAAAATAAAATACAGAACATAAAATAAAACAAACTATTACATACACACCATAATTATACATATGATTTTTTTTTGTTTTTAATAGGTACAAACAATTTACATATTACAAACTATTAAATAAAATAGTAAATTGTCTGGTTTAAAGCAAACCAAAAACTAGCCCAAGCCTAACATTAATAGTTTTGATCCTCCGAAGAATCCTCCTCGAGAAGATCATCGGAAGATAGAAATACTCCGGTAACACCATACCACGCTGCAATCAATCCATATGATATGGATGATCTCGAGGCTCGCCTTCCTCGAACTGGTCACTCGGTTGCTGCTCCTCGTTGTATTGACAATCCAGTGGCTGCTCCTCTTCTACTCCCTCAACGAATTTACGAAACATAAATAATAATACAGAAAAATATATACAAAGAGGTGAGACAATCTACATCATTACCAGCATAGCAGTAAAGAAAATGACAATACAAACAAATATAATAGTTAATATAACAATTCATATTATCACATATGCAAAATATCATAAATCAAATTTATAATTATTCACACAGTGATACAGATTAAATATGCCATGTATTCAGACTCGTTCCTACTCCATGGAGCTAAACACAAACATCAGAGAGAATGATCTGGTAGACATGTCCGCACATCAGGCTGCCTCAACCAACTATTACACAGTCAAATACATCGTGTAAATAGCACACAGTCAAATACATCGTGTACGTCCAGGCATTGTACCAGACAGTCCCCAATAGATCCTGATTAAGAATAGTATTTGTCGAGATCGCTAGTGTGTGTTATCAGTTACCACAGCCCAGAAGAGCTACCAACTGTCCACATGTGGAATCTACTGCACACTAACGCCTCCAAGTTCTCCACATGAACACACTACGCCTATCACACCCGCAACATGGTGTAATTCATCTCGTCAGTCATTCGTCAATTTCAACCAAATTGACATACCACTCTATGTATGTAATGATCCATAATTACAAAAATACCCTCAGTATCACCATGAATCATAATTACATAAATATCCTCATTGTCACCATAATTACAAAAATACCCTTAGTATCAATAACTCCAAAAACAGTATGTCTCTACTTGACAGTACTATTTCTTAACATGTCCGGGTCCACCGCTTTGGCCCGACAGTAAAAATTACTATTCCCATTAGTCGCATAAATATTTTTCAACGTTTTCTCAATCGCGTAGTTTCAAATCCACTATTTTAAATACGCGTAAGCTATTTTTACTGTTTTTCATTGTATAAAATATTTTTTGACGCTCCAAATTAAATTTTGAAACTTTCCAAAAACTAAAAATATTATTTAGACATTTTTTTCCATTTTTCTTAAAAAAATTACTCTAAGTAATAATTTCTGACGTTTTTCTCAAAAAAATTCAATTTTAATAAATTCTTCTACAGTTAATTTTATTCTTTAACTACGTAAAATATTTCCTTGCTTTCTAAATGCCATTTTGAAACGTTCTTCAATACTTGCTCATTTTTAATCAATTTGGACAACATTTCGTTTAGAAAATCCACTAAGTGATATTTTCTACGTTTTTCTTTTAAATATTCCTTTATTTAATTATAACCATAAAATGCATTTTAAAAATTGCTAACATACTTTAAAAACTCAAAGGTAAGTATTTTTCAAGTGTCTAAAATTTATTTCTTTTCTATACTAGACTTCTAATAAAAATTTGTTTACTTATTTGGTTCTTGAAAATCCATTGTAAATAAATGTTTTTTAGGTTAACTAACTAGTCTACACATAGAAAATAAATTTTTGATTAATTATACATTAAAAATCATTTTGACTGAATTCCACCATTCTTTGTACAAATCATCTTTAAATTATTTTCCATCCTCTAAATTATTGTAAAATCCATTAACTTAATCAAATCAATTAAGTCATCCTTTCAAAAATGGTTGAGAACATTTTGGTTCTCTTTTTCATAGTAAAAACCATGAGCTCTTCATCATGTGTTCTTTGGAACACTTATGCAAATCTCAACATATTATTCACATCTCACAATAGATATCATATATCTTTGAACACATACCATATATTAAAGCAACCATAAAACACATACCAAAATATCAAAGCTATAGACATGCTTGCATGCATAATAAATCACAAATAGAAAAGACAATAAACATGCACACAAAATTAATCACAAATAGAAAAGACAACAAACAACCAAGTGAATGAATCCTTATGGATTCTTCACCACAATTACATCCATTTTCTCACCACCACACATGGTTGATGAGATTAAATCTCCCTCTTACCTATAAGGAAGACAAGATCTCCTTGGACTCCTCTTTAGAAATTTGGTGTAGTTTCAACAAAAATCTTAACAAGCTTAAACAAATTATAAAGTCATAACTATGGTTGAAAAAGATAAACCATGGATCAATCATAGCTTAGAACGTCAAAAATCAAATTAGAAACAAGAAACAAGAATTTTCACCTTATAGGAAAGAAACTTCAAAGTGATTTTCCAAGCTCCAAATGAATGATTTAGCAAAAACTTACAACTAGAGATGTTCTTAGAATATGGTTTAGGATTAGGAAATGAAGTTGGATGAAATTTTTGATAAGTGGAAGTGTTAGAGAAGCTTGATGGCCGAATGGTGTGTAGAAGGAGACTTAGGAGTTTTCTTTGAATTCTTTGGTAGAAAGAGAAATGAATGAATGGTTAGAATGATTGAATGAATTATTATGAAGTGAAAAAATAGCCTCCCTACAAACCCAAACGTGGGTCCCACAAAACAAATGTGGGTCCCATAAGGCAAACGTGGGTCCGACAGACTTTTCTGCATGATAAATATTTTTATTATACAGAAAAATCCTAAAAATTAAAAGATTGATCTACGTATTATTCGGAATTGGGTTTAGTAAGATCCCTCAGCTCCAAATAATCAAACAAGATTTTTCCCGGCCCGAAAATTATTATTTTCTTGACTCAGAGTAAATCACACAAAATAATCAAATACAGTTACGAAATAGTCAAATTAATTTTATAACACACAAAAAACATAAAATAATACAATTAGGACAAAAATATAATTTAGCCAAAAGTTGGGGTGTTACAACTCTCCCCCACTAACAAAAATTTCGTCCCCGAAATTTATTGTACCGTAGAAAAGATGTGGGTACTGCTCCATCATTTTATCTTCTAGCTCCCAAGTAGCATCTCCCGTTACCTCATTCCATATAACCTTTACCAATACAATCATCTTCCCTCGAAGCTGTTTCATTCTCTTGTCCTCAATCTTAACAGGAAGCGTCTCATAAGTCAAATTATCTTTCAGTTGCACTTCATCAGATTGAATGACATGTGTTGGATTGGGGATATATTTCCTCAGTTGAGACACGTGGAATACATTATGAAGATTGGATAGAAAAGGTGGTAAAGCTATTTGGTAGGCTACAGGACCTATCCGACGAATGATTTGATAAGGTCCAATAAATTTAGGAGTGAGTTTTCTGGATTTGATAACCCTTCCGACACCAGTCGTAGGTGTTACTCGCAACAACACATGCTCACCTTCCTCAAATTCAAGAGGTCTCCTCCGCTTATCAGCATAACTTTTCTATCGGCTCTGTGTCGTCCTCATTTTCTCCTGAATCATCTTCACCTTCTCCGTAGTTTGTTGCACAAGATTAGGTCCAATGGTCATACTTTCTCCCATCTTGATACCAACATAAAGGTGTTCGGCATCGTCGCCCATATAGTGCTTCATAGGGTGTCATCCCTATACTTGAGTGAAAACTATTATTGTAGATGAATTCTATCAAAGACAGAAATTCATCCCAACTCCCTTGTTGCTTCAATACATAAGCACGCAACAGATCTTCCAGTGATTGAATAGTCCTTTCCGTTTGACCATCAGTCTGCGGATGATAAGCAGAACTTAGATGTAACTTAGTCCCCATGGCTTCTTGTAGGCTTCGCCAAAATCTTGACGTAAACCTCGGGTCTCTATCAGAAACTATACTTGCGGGTACACTGTGAAGTCTAACAATTTCACTAATGTACACCTGGGTTAATTGTTCCAACGAATACTTAATATTGATCGGCAAGAAGTGCGCTGACTTCGTAAGCCTATCAACTATAACCCATATAGAATCATGGCCCTTCTTCGTTCTTGGCAATCCGATAATAAAATCCATTGAGAAGCTATCCCATTTCTACTCAGGAATAGTTAAAGGTTGTAACATACTGGCTGGTCTTTGATGTTTAACATTTGCCTTTTGACAAACCAGACAAGACGCCACACGTTTCACAACATCTCTCTTCATCCTTGGCCACTAAAACATCCGCTTTAAGTCTTGGTACATCTTTGTCATCCCCGGATGCATACTCAACCTACTAGTATGAGCTTCATCCAAAATTGCTTGTTTAAGATCGGGATCATCAGGTATACAAATCCTTCCTTCAAATCTTAAGATTTCATCAGATCCTTCCTCAACCGTTGCCTTATGACCTTGCTTCAAAAATTCTTTCTCATTCAGTAAATGTGGATCCTTATCCTGTTTTTCCTTGATTTCTTCCAACAAGTCATTCAAAACAGTAACTCTACTTAGACGAATTCTTCCTGGTGCCAATTCCACTGACAACCGTAAATCTCTAAACTGATTGATCAATTCTTCCTCCTTTATCCTCATAGTAGAAACACTGATAACCTTCCTACTTAAGGCATTCGCCACCACATTCGCTTTTCCCGGATGGTATTGAAGTTAGAAATCATAGTCCTTCAAGAACTCTAACCATCGCCTCTGCCTCATGTTCAATTCCTTTTGATTGAACAGGTATTTTAAACTCTTGTGATCACTAAAGACATTGAACACAACTCCATACAGAAAATGTCTCCACATTTTCAATGCAAAAACCACTGCAGCGAGTTCTAAATCATGCGTTGGGTAGTTCCTCTCATGAACCTTCAACTGTCTTGAAGAATAGGCTACCACATTTCTATTTTGCATCAACACGCATCCTAACCCATGGTAAGAAGCATCACAATACACCTCAAAAGCCTCGTTAGGATCTGGCAAAATCAGCACTGGTGTAGTCGTCAATCCCTTCTTCAACTCTTGAAAACTTGCCTTACATTCTTTTGTCCAATCAAAAGCTTGACTCTTCCTTGTGAATTGTGTAAGATGTAACGCACCTAAATATAACAACTACGACGCAATCGTCATTACACTACAGTTACTAAATCTAAGTGTGTCACAGTCATGATAACAGTAATTTAAAATCATATTCCTTATATATATATATATGTTATAGTCAATTTACACAAATCACTGATGACATAGAATATGATAGTTACAGAGTCCAATAAAATACAGTGGGAATAAAAAACACTAAAGGAAAAAGTAGCAACCCAGAGATAGGTACTACCAGCAGACAAAGCCGCAACCCTATATGTACATGACACTCGGTGTCCCAGTTGACACGATAGACATCAATGCCCCCACATGGCTGCACTCTTACGTAATTGAAGAAATCTTGTCTAGACGTCCAATCCACTCAATCAAGGTCTGGTCCCTCTTCATCTTTCTCACGATCTTTTATCCAATACAAATATAAAACAGAAATACAGGAAAGAGGTGAGACACCCATCTTTCAATACCACTATGGTAGTTAGAAAACAATACGGCGCAAAGCGCCCACGAAGCAATACAGTTCACATATTTATCAATAGCAGCAATGGAATTTACAACACAAGCAGTCCAGTTACAAGCAATAATAAGGATCAACAATAACCAGTAAACATCAGCAATACTCTAGACAGTCAACAAGGTCTCAGATATCGAACAGTTAAAACAATTCAGGTAATCATGGCATCAAGATCACAATAGTTTATTCATCATATAGAAGAGTGACACATGACATGCGGACTCACAATGCCGACTCTCAATGCTAACTCGCAATGCTGACTCACAATGCTTACTCACAGTGCTGACGCACAATGCTTGTGCACTTGGTACCGAGATTTTTCATTTTAAAACATGAACGTTCCGGTAGTCTCCGCCCCCTTAAACAGTCTATGCCGGACCACGAAAAGAATAGTGCTTGTCGGTTCCTCGTCAGTGCGTTGCAATCGGCTTTCCGGCCAGAGGTATTTTACTATGTGATAACATCATCACCAGAAGGATCACCGCACCCGGACGCACCCAGAGATCCATCATAGACCACACTATCCAATCCTCGTTCATTTACCATAAAAGAATAGTGATTTGTTAGGCTCGTAATGCTTGCAATCAGCATACGTCGCGCTTTATGCCCCTCTAAGATCCATCACAGACCTCACCATTCAATTCTCATTAATTCAATGCGTAAAGAATAATGATTTGTCGGGCCCGTAATGCGTGCAATCGGCATACACCACGCCTTACGCCCCCCATAGGTCCATCATCGACCACATTATTCGGTTCGCGTTCATAGGCCCATACAGCCTTTTAACAGTCATCGACTGAGCAATTTGTTCAATGCATACCGGTTAAATGCATAATCATAGGCTCATCTAGCCTTTTAACAGTCATAGATTGAGCAAATTGTTCAATACGTTAACTTAAATCAAAATCAGAGGCTCATCCAGCCTTTTAACAGTCAGAGACTGAGCAGTTTATAAAATACATGCTGACTCAATGCATGATCCTAGGCTCATTCAGCCCTTTAACAGTCATTGATTGAGCAAACATCTAATGCATGTGGACTCCATGCATAAACACGTTCACAAATATTTCATAATACACAATCTTCTATAATATGCCACAATTAGGCCAATTCAACCATTAATAAATCTTATGAGATTATCGTAAAGTTCTACTCAAGTTATCATCCCTTGTAAATTCATTTCCTAGAGAAACCTCTCTCGAAGTCCTTATTCAAGCTTCATTCCTTTAGGTTGATCAAGTTCCTTAACCTAATCAATTATGTTCACTTAAAATTTACTCGCAGGTTTTACAAGTCTCACAACTCTCTTGTTCTTCCTCTATGTTCCAAATCACTTAACTCTCATTTTACTCTAAATAAATCTAACTTCCTAGAATCCATTATCAAAACCGTGGCCTCCCAAAGTCCATTACTAACATCAATTTCTCCCATTTTATGCATTGATTTCTTGATATCATTTACTTAAATTTTTGTTCCCCAAGTTCATTCCAATTCATTGTAGTTTCAATCTAAAACCTTGGCTTCAAATTGAGTTAATAAACCTTTAAAACCTTCCATCTCAGATTCCAACATTAACATTCAAATCTTCAATCACATAGCTTCATCTCACAGTTACCTAGCTGGTTCTGTTCTAGGCGCCTAGGCGCCATATCTGGAGTGCCTGAGCACTGGTGTAGTGCCTGGGCGCTGACCACGAAGCGCCTGAGCACTAACCAGGCCGCGTCACAGGGAAAACTTTCTGGGCATGGAGCGCCTAGGCGCTATATGCACAGCGCCTGAGCGCTATATGCACAGCGCCTGAGCGCTAGTGCATTAACAAGGGTTCTGCAAAATTCGTTTCTACAGAACCTTGGCCCATCTTTCACCAAAGTTTCTCATTCATTTTTCCCAACAATCCAAAATATGATTCATGACCTCTAAATACAAAATAACAATATATAGGTTCATAATCATCAAAGCACACAATGCAAATCCATATACTTATACAAATCAAATAACTACAAAATTATGGAAATAACACAATATAACAAAAAGAGAAATCCAACATGGATTCCCTCATCGACAACAATACACAAGACATTTCCTTGCTACCAAGATTGGTTGAAGAGGATCATCTCCCTCTTACCTAAATGAAGACAATCACAAGGATGCTATTCCTTTTTGCTTTTGATTTTCGTTTTCCCCCTTCAAGAAAATCGTAGGGTGAGTAATTCCCAAAGTGTTCACTCCAATCATAGGAAAATGACTCCTTGGCCACATAGGTGACCAATAAAACGAAAATGAGAAGAAGATAGAAGAAAGTTGAAGACTTTACCTCAAAAGCTCCAAGCTTTAGCTTCAATAGTGGAAAATGGAAGAAGAAGAAGAAGAAGAAGAAGAAGAAGAAGAACCAAGGATGGCCACAATGAAAATGGTCTTGGAATGATGGAAGAAAGTTAGATATGGAAGTGGTGAAGCAAGAAAGTGAAGATGGTGAATGGTGACGGTGTACGGTTGAGGAGGAAGAAGAAGAGAAGGAGAAGAAGAAGAAAGAAAAGAAGAAGAAAACGAGATGATTGGCTCCAAAGGAGCCTCTGCCATGTAGAAGATGGGAGAGGGAAGAAAGAGAGAAATGGAAAATGGGAGGAAATTTCTTGGAAGTTTCCCAAAAGAGTTTTTGGAATTAATTTAATCTTTATTTTGAAAATAGAGCTAATAGATTTGACACAAGGTAGATTTTTGAATAGTGTGATAAGATTTTTATTACATGTTATTATTTATTGGACAATAGTTATAGTTATAGTTAGCAGAAGTCAGCATTAACAAATTTGACAGATTAATTCTTCGCAGTGTTTTATTATTTCATCTGTTAAAATTTCTCGAAAGACGTGAAACCTTGTAAATTGTGTCTGGCCTCGGGTTTAGTAAGATCTCACATCGACGTTTTCATAGTTCAAGGCTCTCGGGAAAAATATTTCATTTTCCCGACTCTGCTCAATACACACGTAAAACGAGAAACATATTAAAATATTCATCGTTTCTGAAAATTCTGAAAGAATTCACATAAATCACAAATATTAGAAAATGACTATTCGTAATAAAATTTTCCCACTTTGGGAGCGCTACAGTCGTTTTGCCAATTCTGCCCAATGTGCACGCAAAATAAGAAATAATATTAAAATATTCTGCATTCTTCGAAAAATCCAGAAAAATTCCTAAAAATCCCAAATATTGTAAAATGATCATTTATCCTAAAATTATAAATTTTTGGGATGTTATAACACTCCCCTTCAAATAAAAATTTCGTCCTCGAAATTTTCATTCCTTAGGATAAATATTGACGTTGTTTCTTTACCTTATCTTCTGACCTCCATGTCGAGCTTCTAATCACGTCAATTTAGATTGTCTTTACCAATGTGATCTCCCTGCCCCCGTGTTGCTTTGGTCTCCTATTCTCGATTTTCACAAGAAGTATTTCATAGATTAAACCCTCTCTTAATTATACTGTGTCTCGTTCGATGACATGGCTGGGTCGGGGATATACCATCGCAATTATAACCTATGGAAGATATTATGAATACATTAGGATGAAAAGGTAGTAAGGTTAGTTGCTAAGCTACCGGACCAATCCAACAGAAATTTGATATAGTCCGTAGAACTTTGGAGTGAGTTTGCTGGCAACTCCGACATGATGACACTGGAGCTAGACGTCATACCCCTTCAAAAATTCTAATCACCTTCTCTGCCTCATGTCCAGCCCCTTTTTATCGAATGGGTACTTTAGGCTTCTGTGATTGATAAAAGCGTTGAACATTGCTTCACACAGAAAGCGTCTCCATGTTCTCAGAGCCGATATAACCGCGCCTAACACCAATTCGTGAGTCGAAAATTCCCAACGCACCTTCAACAACCTCGAGGCATAAGTTATAACTTCTCAACTTTGCATGAACACACATCCTAAACCTTGATGTGAAGCATCCCAAAACACTTTGAATGTTTAATTGGGATCGGGCAGTATCGAAATCGGAATATTTCCTCAATCTTTGAAAAACTTTCTCCGCCTGTGATGGTCCATAAAAGTTTTGATTCTCCTTTTGTAATCAGAGCAAGTTGTCCTACTATCTTCGAGAATCTGTCAATACTTCTTCGACAAAAGCCAACCAATTCCACCAGCTATGAACCTCCCTCACGGTTTTCGATCCTTCTTTTTGAAGAACTGCTTCAACCTTTTTGTGAATCCACACAATTCCTCCATTTGGAATCCCATGATCCAAAACGGAACCTCCTCAAACGAGGATTCACACTCTGATACTTTGGCACTCACTTCTTCTTTAAAGTCAGGAAAACTATATCGAGATGTCCAACATATCTCCCCATATCTTCGAGAATAGGTCAGAATGTCATCATTTATGACAACGATGATTCTGTTCTAGGTAAGGATAGAAGATACAATTTAGGTTGTTCATGAATATGACAGGAGCGTTCGTCACCCCGATTGACGTCACGAGATACCCACAATGTCGAAAGCACGCTCAAAAATTCATTTTGTGAACATTCCCAATTCCCACGAATTCATCGATGACCAGGACGTACATCGATCTTGGAGAGAACAACGACTCTTTTCTCACCAGCCCATTGAATCACTCATCTTTCTCTGAGGACACTCATCCTTGATCAAAGCTTGTTTATTTTGTGATAGTCCTTGTCTCACCGAGAAATTTCATCCTTCTCCTTTACTAACAGCAACGTAGTTTGACATGTGACACCCTTCGACTACAAGAGCGGCATCTATATTCCCTTTACTCTTGGTCCTCTACAGAAAACATTAACATGTACCCTCAGGCTCCTTTCCCTTATGAAGCTTAGACCTTGTTGGCCGTTACGAATTTCAAAAGTCTTAGTTTCAAAAATCACTAAGGTTTTTATCGGAACGACCTAGCAGATAATAATAAAAAAAACGACCGATCAATTTCTAAAATCATGGACTCGAACAGATATGATTTGAAGTAAGTAAGATAGGTCCACAAAAGACTCGATCCTTAGTAAAAATAGGATAGATTACACAACTTAGGTGTCAACGACAAGTCTTAGTAACAGAAATGGAAATAACTTAAGTTGAAGATAAGAAAGATACAGATGAATCCAAATGATCCATACGGTTACAAATGGCAAAAGAAGGGGTTACCCCCAGAATTATACTGTACGATTACAGGGTCGTCATTTGAGGTGTAACTTCCCTTGTTTAGATCTCCAAATGTTGAGGTCTCAGCACCACCCAAGGTATAAGTTCTGACTTCTGCTTGTGGTTTCACAGCCCTTGCAGCATCGATTGAAGACTTTGCCTTTGTTAGGTTGAAGTTGCGAGAAACGTGTCCCGGCTTTCCACATTTAAAACAGATTATCCCTTTGATCTTACACTCCCTCGTGAAATGTTCCTTTTCGCATTTCATACATCTTGGCGAAGATGTCGGGGTCTGACTGGATACACCACCACTAGTACTTTATCCAGGAGTTGGTTGTGGTTGTTGTTCCCCTGATACCCATGCGTATGGTTTCCGCTTAAACTGGTTAACTTTTCTATTATTCCTCTTTTGGAATCTAGGTAGTCCAAGTTTGCCCCAAAGCTAACTTTCCTCCAACAGATTTTGGACCTCAACTTCCAATTTTCGTTGTTGCGTGGCCCTCTGATCCTGACGAGTTGTCACCTCAGCTATCATTTGCCTTTCTTCTGCAATCATAGCCATACTCCTATTGTCTTGTCCTGCGCTCACATGTATACGTCTGTCACAAGCCATCGCCCTTGCATGACTACTGCGAGCCATTGAATTTTTCTGAAGATAGACATAAATACAACAAACACAAAATTACTTCAAACAGCGTTATCTCCTATGAAAATCAAATACAGAGAGTCACACAATTCATACAATTCAAGCAAGACAAGTTCAATTCCATACATCCTAATAATCTCCAGCTCGAACTTCTTCATTCTACTTCCACAGCGTAATCCCTCGTAAGCCGTCAACTTCCAAACTGCTTCTCGAACCTAGTTTACACCAACTATTTCTTTCTCTAGAAGATCGGTTTTCCAAAACCTTTTGTTCTCCTCACAAAAGAGTTCCTATTTTCCTAACACAGTACGCCTAGGTGAAGTCATAGTTTCCTGTACACACAGAACATTACATATTGAGTAGGTCAGTCCTCAATATCATGCAACTGTATAACAATAGCCATAAACATTCAACCTACGACAAGCCATGCATTCCTTTCCCATCATCTCAATCAAGAGACAAGGAAGTGCACAACAGACTAAATTCTAATATGCCTAAACATAGCAAGTCCATACCCCGGCTCAATAGGATGAACTGCTCTGATACCACCTAGTGTAACGCACCTAAATATAACAACCGCGGCGCAATCGGCATTACACCACAGTTACTAAATCTAAGTGTGTCACAGTCATGATAACAGTAATTTAAATTCTCAAGAATCTGTATGTATTATTTATTTATTTTTTTTGCCAATTTTGCATAAGTAGAAAATACGAGCCTCGAATGAAATATAAACATATTCAACCCATAATACAACTACTGAAATAAAATCATATTCCTTATATACATATATTTTATAGTCAATTTACACAAATCACTGATGACATAGAATATGATAGTTACAGAGTCCAATAAAATACAGCGGGAATAAAAAACACTAAAGGGAAAAGTAGCAACCCAGGGATAGGTACTACTAGCAGACAAAGCCGCAACCTTATATGTACATGACACTCGGTGTCCCAATTGACACGACAGACATCAATGCCCCCACGTGGCTGCACTCTTACGTAATTGAAGAAATCTTGTCCAGACATCCAATCCACTCAATCAAGGTATGGTCCCTCTTCATCTTTCTCACGATCTTTTATCCAATACAAATATAAAACAGAAATACAGAAATATAGGAAAGAGGTGAGACACCCATCTTTCAATATCACTATGGCAGTAAGAAAACAATACGGCGCAAAGCGCCCATGAATCAATACAGTTCATATATTTATTAACAGCAGCAATGGAATTTACAACACAAGCAGTCCAGTTACAAGCAATAATAAGGATCAATAATAACTAATAAACATCAGCAATACTCTAGACAGTCAACAAGGTCTCAGATATCGAACAGTTAAAACATTTCAGGTAATCATGGCATCAAGATGACAATAGTTTATTCATCATATAGAAGAGTGACACATGACATGCCGACTCACAATGCCGACTCACAATGCTAACTCACAATGCTGACTCACAATGCTTACTCACAGTGCTGACTCACAATGCTTGTGCACTTAGTAACAAGATTTTCCATTTTAAAACATGAACATTCCGGTAGTCTCCGCCCCCTTAAACAGTCTGTACCGGACCACGAAAAGAATAGTGTTTGTCGGTTCCTCGTCAGTGTATTGCAATCGGCTTTCCGGCCAAAGGTATTTTACTATGTGATAACATCATCACCAGAAGGATCACCGCACCCTGACGCACCTAGAGATCCATCATAGACCACAATATCTAATCCTCGTTCATTTACCATAAAAGAATAGTGATTTGTCAGGCTCATAATACGTGCAATCAGTATACGCCGCGCCTTACGCCCCTCTAAGATCCATCACAAACCTCACCATTCAATTCTCATTAATTCAATGCGTAAAGAATAATGATTTGTCGGGCCCGTAATGCGTGCAATCGGCATACACCACGCCTTACGCCCCCCATAGGTCCATCATCGACCACATTATTCGGTTCGCGTTCATAGGCCCATACAGCCCTTTAACAGTCATCGACTGAGCAATTTGTTCAATGCATACCGGTTAAATGCATAATCATAGGCTCATCTAGCCTTTTAACAGTCATAGATTGAGCAAATTGTTCAATACGTTAACTTAAATCAAAATTAGAGGCTCATCCAGCCTTTTAACAGTCAAAGACTGAGCAGTTTATAAAATACATGCTGACTCAATGCATGATCCTAGGCTCATTCAGCCCTTTAACAGTCATTGATTAAGCAAACATCTAATGCATGTGGACTCCATGCATAAACATGTTCACAAATATTTCACAATACACAATCTTCCATAATATGCCACAATTAGGCCAATTCAACCATTAATAAATCTTATGAGATTATCGTAAAGTTCTACTCAAGTTATCATCCCTTGTAAATTCATTTCCTAGAGAAACCTCTCTCGAAGTCCTTATTCAAGCTTCATTCCTTTAGGTTGATCAAGTTCCTTAACCTAATCAATTATGTTCACTTAAAATTTACTCGCTTGGTTTTACAAGTCTCACAACTCTCTTGTTCTTCCTCTATGTTCCAAATCACTTAACTCTCATTTTACTCTAAATAAATCTAACTTCCTAGAATCCATTATCAAAACCGTGGCCTCCCAAAGTCCATTACTAACATCAATTTCTCCCATTTTATGCATTGATTTCTTGATATCATTTACTTAAATTTTTGTTCCCCAAGTTCATTCCAATTCATTGTAGTTTCAATCTAAAACCTTGGCTTCAAATCGAGTTAATAAACCTTTAAAACCTTCCATCTCAGATTCCAACATTAATATTCAAATCTTCAATCACATAGCTTCATCTCATAGTTACCTAGCTGGTTCTGTTCTGGGCGCCTAGGCGCCATATCTGGAGCGCCTGAGCGCTGGTGTAGCGCCTGGGCGCTGACCACGAAGCGCCTGAGCACTAACCAGGCCGCGTCACAGGGAAAACTTTCTGGGCATGGAGTGCCTAGGCGCTATATGCACAGCGCCTGAGCGCTAGTGCATTAACAAGGGTTCTGCAGAATTCGTTTCTACAGAACCTTGGCCCATCTTTCACCAAAGTTTCTCATTCATTTTTCCCAACAATCCAAAATATGATTCATGACCTCTAAATACAAAATAACAATATATAGGTTCATAATCATCAAAGCACACAATGCAAATCCATATACTCATACAAATCAAATAACTACAAAATTATGGAAATAACACAATATAACTAAGAGAGAAATCCAACATGGATCCCCTCATCGACAACAATACACAAGACATTTCCTTGCTACCAAGATTGGTTGAAGAGGATCATCTCCCTCTTACCTAAATGAAGACAATCACAAGGATGCTATTCCTTTTTGCTTTTGATTTTCGTTTTCCCCCTTCAAGAAAACCCTAGGGTGAGCAATTCCCAAAGTGTTCACTCCAATCATAGGAAAATGACTCCTTGGCCACACAGGTGACTAATAAAACGAAAATGAGAAGAAGATAAAAGAAAGTTGAAGACTTTACCTCAAAAGCTCCAAGCTTTAGCTTCAATAAGAAAATGGAAGAAGAAGAAGAAGAAGAAGAAGAAGAAGAAGAAGAAGAAGAAGAAGAAGAAGAAGAAGAAGGAAAATGGAAGAAGAAGAAGAAGAAGAAGAAGAACCAAGGATGGCCACAATGAAAATGGTCTTGGAATGATGGAAGAAAGTTAGATATGGAAGTGGTGAAGCAAGAAAGTGAAGATGGTGAATGGTGAGGGTGTACGGTTGAGGAGGAAGAAGAAGAGAAGGAGGAGAAGAAGAAGAAAGAAAAGATGAAGAAAACGGGATGATTGGCTCCAAAGGAGCCTCTGCCGTGTAGAAGAGGGGAGAGGGAAGAAAGAGAGAAATGGGAAATGGGAGGAAATTTCCTGGAAGTTTCCCAAAAGAGTTTTTGGAATTAATTTAATCTTTATTTTGAAAACAGAGCTAATAGATTTGACACAAGGTAGATTTTTGCATAGTGTGATAAGATTTTTATTACATGTTATTATTTATTGGACAATAGTTATAGTTATAGTTATAGTTAGCAGAAGTCAACATTAACAAATCTGACAAATTAATTCTTCGCAGTGTTTTATTATTTCATCTGTTAAAATTTCTCGATAGACATGAAATCTTGTAAATTATGTCCGGCCTCGTGTAACACCCTTGTGGGGATGTCACATATATAAATAAAATAAAAGAAAGATAAATAAAATCTACCCAAGTTGTAAAACATTTGTTATATAATAATACGGGTTGTAAAATTTTTCCAATTAAACAGAATATTACGAGATAAAATAACACAGAATATAAAATAAGTACACTATCATCACACATAATATACATATGGTTTCATCTTAGATTATACAAGTAATGTACAACTACCTATATTTAAAACTAAAACAGAACAGTAAACAAAGCAGTAAAAGGTTTATATATACAAACGCAGACGCGCCCAAGTACACATCATAAATATCTAGCCCTCTGAAGGATCACTCTCAGATGAAACTTCAGGTGATAGATATCCAGGATGCCTCGACCCTCTACGGACACGGGTCCGTGCAGTCGATACGCTACTGATCTCGCTAGGCGCATCAAACATACCGCCCCAATGACGCCTAAGAGATAGCGGCAACTCCACATGTAGATACAGCAAGGTAGAAAAGATCGGTACTCCATCAAACTCAGTACGTATGGTCATCGTCAGACGTCCTACATACGTCACTGAATCTTGATCCTCTCGCAGACGCCAGGCTTCAGAGCCTCCATGAAACTCCAGTTGCACGAATCCAAAGAATCCTGGTAGCGTCATATCCACACAATCAATCCAAAGGATATGGATGATCGGATGATTCTTGATCGTGGCGATCTTCGACTTGGCGATCTTCCTCCTCCTCAGGATACTCACACGCAAGAGATTGTTCCTCTTCCTCAAACTCTTTAACACATAATTCAAAATATACAAATAACGCATACAAGAAAGAGGTAAGACAATCTATATCACCACAAATATGGTAAAATAAGAAAACGACAATACAACAAGTATAACAGTTCATACAATATAGCATTCTATAATAGCATAAATAAAGTATAAGATAACACAGATGTAATGTAACACAGAACGCAATGTAACAACATATAGTGGTACAGATAGACAAAATAGCACAGATAAATAATGGTACAGATAAATAATGATACAGATAAATAAAATGTTATAAATAAATAGCATTAAAATGTATGAGATAAAAATATATGAAATGTGACTCAACCCTACTCCATGGAGCTAAAAATACAGACATCAGAGTGAATGACCTGCAAAATCTATTAGTACCGTCGACCGCCCAATAACTATTCTGTTGTCTCACGTTGCGTCTATAGCCCACTGAAATAGCATAGTGGTGTAGCACACTGTCATACGTCATGTCATTACAGGCTTGCACTAATAGATTTCACAAGATCTTGATTAAGTATAGTGCGTGTCGAGTCCATTAGTGTGTTACCAGTTACCACGGCCCAGAGGAGCGACCAACTGTCCACAAATGGAATAATCTGCACACTAATGTCTCCAAGTTCATTCAAGTTGAACAACACTAAGCTTATCACACCGACAACACGATGTTATTCACCTCGTCAATCAATCCACCAAAATTGGCACGACTCAATGCATGATAACATTTTCAAGTATGCACTCACTGGCAAAAATTCCAAATATGCCCTCACTGGCAAAAATTACGAATATGCCCTCACTGGCAAATCGCATAAATATATAGTATGTCCCACTTGACAATACTATTTATGAACAGTACGTCCCACCTGACAGTACTATGTATATACCGAGACGTCCCTTTGACAAGATCTTGTTTCACAATCTGTCCGGGTCCACCACTTTGGCCCGACAGTAAAACATGTTGTTTCCATCAATCGCGTAGAAATTTTATCGCATTTTCAAAATATCATCGTTTTTACAAACGTTTTTAAATCGCGTAAATATATTTTACTGTTTTTTAAATCGCGTAGAATTTTTAATACGTTTTCTCAATCGCGTAAGGTTTTTAAATTATTTTCTTATCTGACTTCCTTAAAATTCACTGTTTAAATAAACAGAAATAATATTTAGTACGTTTAAATTACGTATAATATTTTTCATACCGTATACTGTCTTTTGGACATCTTTTCTATCTTATTTGTCTGTTTTTACTAAAAATTGACAGTATTTTGTTTAGAAACTTATAATAATGGTTTCCTAATTTTTTTGTAAAAATTTCTTTTACTTAATTTTTAACCGTATAATTTAACTTTATGAAAATCACTAACATGCTTCAAAATATAATATGAGCTATATGTTAGAAATTTTACAAAAGCTACTGTATTTCTTTTTAACCATTGAAATCACTAGTTTTAACTTCTTAAACTTGTTCGAATCATTTTTATTCCTTACAACTCATTGTAATAAAATTCCTTTTAACATCATTACCTAACCTTTGTTGGAAAACAATTTTAGAAATCAAAATATTCAACTTAGGCATGTTGGCCGAATTGGTCAAAAATTTGATCTTTGATCTTTGGATCATTTTTCTTCTTCTAAATCATGTTGTATCTTGTTATTTTTCCTAAGTTAATTAAATCACTTTTTTTTAGAAAATTGTTGAGAACATTTTGGTTCTCCTTTTTAGTTGAGGTCGTGAGCCTTAGAGGTGTGTTCTTTGGAACACTCATGCAATCCTTGACATGTTGTTCACATCCTACTATTTACACATGCATTTCTAACACATACAATATTTTTAAAGCTTGTAGACATGCATATTAATACAAATCACAAATAGGAAAGCTATTAACAAACACACAAATGAATCCTTATGGATTCTACAATCACAAACAATTTCCATTTTTTTACCACCACCCAAGGATGATAAGATTAAGTCTTCCTCTTACCTTAAATGAAGACAAATACTCTTTCACTCCTTTCTAGGGTTTCGATTTTCACTCCTCCAAAACCTAACAAGCTTAAACAAAATTCTACAAGTTATAACCATGAAAGAAAGCTTAAACCATGGATCAATCATGGCTTAGAACTTTGAAAAAGAATTTAGAAATGAAAAACAAGAAATTTCACCTTCTAGGTAAAATCTCCCAAGTAGATTTTCAAGCCCAAGATGAAGTATTTTGCAAGAACTCTCAACTAGAGATGTTCTTAGAATTGTGTTTAGGTTTAGAAAAGTTGGTTAGAAGAAATTTTGGGTGGATGGATGGTGTATAAGAGTGCTTGGCCAAAAGCTTCACAAAGGAAACAACAATGGAGTTTTGTGTTTTTGGAAGAGAGAGAAAAGAGAAAATGATAGGAAATTAAGTGATAATTGCTCCTCCAAATGATGCATGGCCGTGGACTTCAAGGGACCAAGAGGTATCCATTAGGTTGGCTCCATCCTAGCCTTAGGATTGATGAATGGTGAGGATTAAGACTTGATCTCCAAGCTTTGCTCTCATTGGTTAATCCTAGCCTTGTCATTAAGCCTTGTCACCAAGCTTAGTCACTAATTAAGCCTAGTCATTAAGCTTAGTCACATGCTCTTGAATGTTCCACCACTAATGATGCTTAATTAAGCTAATAATCCTATTAAGCTTTTACTAAACGTGGGTCTCACAAAACATTTTCGGGTCCATTATCGCTTATTTGTACTGACTAATAAAATAATATTATAATAATATAAAATTATTTTATTTTACAGTTAAATCCTAAAAATTAAAAGATTACTAACTGTATCATTCAGAATTGGGTTTAGTAAGATCCCCCAGCTCCGAATAATTAAAATAAGATTTTCCCGATCCGAAAAAATATTATTTTCCTGTCCCGGAGCAAATCACACAAAAAGTCCAAATAAAATAACAGACAGTATTATAAAGCATTAATTCATACAGAAAAATAACAAATAATACAAAAAGGACATAACCGTCATTTATCCTAAAGTTGAAAAACATCAAACAGTACATTCGGGACTCAACGGTAATACCCCAAAAGTTTAGGGTGTTACACCTCAGGTTTAGTAAGATCCCCCGTCGACGTTTCCTTAGTTCAAGGCTCTCGGGAAAAATATTTCATTTTCCCGACTCTGCTCAATACGCACACAAAACGAGAAATATATTAAAATATTCATCATTTCCGAAAATTCTGAAAGAATTCACATAAATCACAAATATTAGAAAATGACTATTCGTAATAAAATTTTCCAACTTTGGGACCGTTACAGTCGTTTTTCCAATTCTGCCCAATGTGCACACAAAACGAAGAATAATATTAAAATATTCTGCGTTCTCTGAAAAATCCAAAAAAATTCCTAAAAATCCCAAATATTATAAAATAATCATTTATCCTAAAATTATAAATTTTCGGGATGTTACATAAGAGGTCCGGCTATCTTAGAAAAACCTTCAATAAAGCTTCGGTAATATCCGGCCATTCCAACAAAACTTCAAATTTCGGTTACCGTCTTCGGCCTCTCCAATTGCAAAATAGTTTCTATTTTCGATGGGTCCACCGCAATACCTTCCTTGGAAATTACGTGACCCAGAAATTGAACTTCTTCTAGCCAAAACTCACACTTTGCCAATTTTGCATACAGCTTTTTGTCTTTTAAAATTTCGAGAACTATATTGAGATGTTCAACATGCTCTTCCTTATTTTGGGAGTAGATCAGAATGTCATCAATAAAGACAATGACAAACCTGTCTAGATACGGACGAAAAATCCTATTCATATAGTCCATAAATATTGCAAGAGCATCCGTCACTCCGAACGGCATCACCTGATACTCATAATGCCCGTAATGAGTTCGGAAAGCTGTTTTATGCACATCATCAACCTTGACACGAATCTGATGATAACCTGATCGCAGATCTATTTTAGAGAAAATAGCTGCTCCTTTCAGCTGGTCCATCAAATCATCGATCCTTGGAAGTGGATATTTGTTCTTTATTGTGACCTTGTTCAGCTGACGATAGTCTACGCAAAGACGAGAAGTTCCATCCTTCTTCTTGACTAGTAGTATTGGCGCTCCCCACGGTGAAACACTCAGTCGCACAAACTGCTTTTCCAACAATTCCTCCAATTACTTCTTCAACTCCACCAATTCTGATGGTGACATCTTATATGGTGCAATTGAAATAGGACCTGCTCCTGGTACCAAATCAATAGCAAACTCGATTTCTCTTTCCGGTGGTAAGCCACGTACATCATCAGGAAAAACTTCTGAAAACTAATTCACGATTGGAATAGCATTCACATCTTTTTCACTCTTGACTTCCAAAGAAGACAACAACATGTATCCTTGAGCTCCGTCCCTCAACAAAGATTTGACTTTGATAGCAGTTAAAAATCCAGAATCCTCATCCTTAGAAAAAACTAAGGTTTTATTGGCACAATCTAATAGGATATGGTTAGAAGATAACCAATCCATTCCTAATATTATATTTATTTCAACAAGAGGTAAGCAAATTAAATTGACCAAAAAGACTCGATCATTTATGGTAATAGGACAGTTCAAACATACTTTAGATGTAACAACAGGCTTGGCAGTTGGTGTAGAAACAATCAATTGAAAACTCAAAGAAGACACAAGCAATTTCAACCGATCCACACAGTCATACGCAATAAATGAATGCGTCGCACCTGAATCATATAGTACAGTCAAAAGATTACCTGCAACAACACCTTCCCCCTGAATAAGATCTTCAGACTGAGAAACCTCAGCCCCGCTCATCGTGTACACTCGTCCTCCAAATCGCGATTGAGTAGCACGAACATTGCTCACAATTGGCTTCCTTTCTGACTGGTTACATTCCCTAGAAAAATGCCCAGGCCTTCCATACTTGAAACAGATTGGCCCTTTGATTGAACAGTCTCTAGATATGTGGCCACTCTTTCCACATTTAAAACATCTTAGCATAAATGCCACATTTGTACTAGTTTTGTTGCCACTAGAACTTCCCCCGATAGATGGACGTTGAGGCTGACTTCCTGGTGGTCTCGAATACGGCTTGCATTGAAACCGGCTATTGTTATTGTTGTTGTTGTTGCCTCCTCTTTGGAACCTAGTTAGTCCAAAGTTGTGATTTCTTAGATCACGTGACAGCTCCAACTCCTCGAGTCGTACACATGTGTCCACCAAAGCATGAAACTGGTTCATCCTTAAGGGTAGCACTCCTCTCTTCAACTCTACCCTCAGCCCTTCCTCAAACTTACGGCATTTCCACGTATCATCTTGTTGGGTTTGGACATAGTTTGAGAACTGTGACAAACTCTCAAATTTGGAAGCATACTCACCAACAGTCATATTGCCTTGACGTAAACCAAGAAATTCCATCTCCTTGGCATGTTGAGCACTGGCAAGAAAGTACTTTTCCAAAAATACTTCACAAAATACCTCCCAGGTAATTTCAGTTCCCTCAGCTTGTAGTAAACGTCGAGTTCCTCTCCACCAGTTCTCACCATCCCCTCTCAACACAAATGTAGCATATGTCACCTTTTGATCATTGGTGCACCACATTCCTTCAAATATCTTTTCGAGATCTTGGATCCAAAGACTCGCCTTCTCTGGATTAAATTCACCTCTGAACTGTAGCGGGTTATTGCGCCTAAACTCAGACAAGTTTAGAGCATCAGCAGTCGCATCTTGTTGTTGAGCTGCTCGTTCATTTTGTTGCGTAATCACCTCTGCCATACGCTGCATAGCCTCAGTAGCTGCAGTCATTGGGTCAACATTACGGTTCACGTTTGCACTCGTTCCTCTTCTGCCAGACATCTTCTTCTTCAATCAAACAAGACAAAACAAAGTCAAAAGTACCCTTTCGGACACCAATCACAGAGAATCACACAACACAAGAAAAACAGACCCAACCACAACCCCAAAAGACTCTAACTTGGGCTCTGATACGAACTAAATGCAACACTCTATAGAGGATGTCACATTTCCGAACAATAATAATAAAACCGTTACCCAAGTTATAAATTATTTCGTAATATATAATAATATAGGTTATAAAAATATTTTTTTAACATTATATTATAAAATAAAATATAGAACATAAAATAAAACAAACTATTACATACACACCATAATTATACATATGATTTTTTTTGTTTTTAATAGGTACAAATAATTTACATATTGCAAACTATTAAATAAAACAGTAAACTGTCTGGTTTAAAGCAAACCAAAAACTAGCCCAAGCCTAACATTAATAGTTCTGATCCTCCGAAGAATCCTCCTCGGGAAGATCATCGGAAGATAGAAATACTCCGGTAACATCATACCACGCTGTAATCAATCCATATGATATGGATGATCTCGAGGCTCGCCTTCCTCGAACTGGTCACTCGGTTGCTGCTCCTCGTTGTATTGACAATCTAGTGGTTGCTCCTCTTCTACTTCCTCAACGACTTTATGGAACATAAATAATAATACAGAAAAATATATACAAAGAGGTGAGACAATCTACATCATTACTAGCATAGCAGTAAAGAAAACAAAACGACAATACAAACAAATATAACAGTTAATATAACAATTCATATTATCACATATGCAAAATATCATAAATCAAATTTATAACTATTCACACAGTGATGCAGATTAAATATGCCATGTATTCAGACTCGTTCCTACTCCATGGAGCTAAACACAAACATCAGAGAGAATGATCCAGTAGACATGTCCGCACATCAGGCTGCCTCAACCAACTATTACACAGTCAAATACGTCATGTAAATAGCACACAGTCAAATACATCATGTGAATGGTACACAGTCAAATACGTCGTGTACGTCCAGGCATTGTACCAGATAGTCCCCAATAGATCCTGATTAAGAATAGTATTTGTCGAGATCACTAATGTGTGTTATCAGTTACCATGGCCTAGAGGAGCTACCAACTATTCACATGTGGAATCTACTGCACACTAACGCCTCCAAGTTCTCCACATGAACACACTACGCCTATCACTCCCGCAACACGGTGTAATTCATCTCGTCAGTCAATCGTCAATTTCAACCAAATTGACATACCACTCTATGTATGTAATGATCCATAATTACAAAAATACCCTCAGTATCACCATGAATCATAATTACATAAATATCCTCATTATCACCATAATTACAAAAATACCCTTAGTATCAATAATTCCAAAAATAGTATGTCTCCACTTAACAGTACTATTTCTTAACAAGTCCGGGTCCACCACTTTGGCCCGACAGTAAAAATTACTATTCCCATTCGACGCATAAATATTTGTCAACGTAGTTTAAAATCTACTATTTTAAATACGCGTAAGCTATTTTTACTGTTTTTCATTGTATAAAATATTTTTTTTTACGCTCCAAATTAAATTTTGAAACTTTCCAAAAACTAAAAATATTATTCAGACATTATTTTCCATTTTTCTTACAAAAATTACTCTAAGTAATAATTTCTGACGTTTTTTTCAAAAATTCAGTTTTAATAAATTCTTCTACAGTCAATTTTATTCTTTAACTACGTAAAATATTTCCTTGCTTTCTAAATGCCATTTTGAAATGTTCTTCAATACTTGCTCATTTTTAATCAATTTGGACAGCATTTCGTTTAGAAAATCCACTAAGTGATATTTTCTATGTTTTTCTTTTAAATATTCCTTTATTTAATTATAACCATAAAATACACTTTAAAAATTGCTAACATACTTTAAAAACTCAAAGGTAAGTATTTTTCAAGTGTCTAAAATTTATTTCTTTTCTATACTAGACTTCTAATAAAAATTTGTTTACTTATTTGGTTCTTAAAAATCCATTGTAAATAAATGTTTTTTAGGTTAACTAACTAGTCTACACATAGAAAATAAATTTTTGATTAATTATACATTAAAAATCATTTTTGACCGAATTCCACCATTCTTTGTACAAATCATCTTTAAATTATTTTCCATCCTCTAAATTATTGTAAAATCTATTAACTTAATCAAATCAATTAAGTCATCCTTTCAAAAATGGTTGAGAACATTTTGGTTCTCTTTTTCATAGTAAAAACCGTGAGCTCTTCATCATGTGTTCTTTGGAACACTTATGCAAATCTCAACATATTATTCACATCTCACAATAGATATCATATATCTTTGAACACATACTGATTAATCAATTTTGAGCCATTCATTATTGCTTCATATTTGGCCTAATTGATGTTAATTGTGTCCAATATTATGTTTGTAGATGAGTTTTAGATGATTGGTCTTCATTGAGCTTAATTGTAAAAACTTCATTAATTTTCGGATTTTAACTCATTTTGACCTTTCTGTCTTGTACAGGCCATAACTTGGGCTACAAATATCGTATTTGGATGATCTTGGAGTCCCCTGAAAGCTGAGATGAAGATCTACAATCTGGTGTCTAATGCAATTTTTCTAATTCAGCTGGATTCAAGGCGAAATTGGGCCTCAAAGTCAGGATGTTGTTGCTGTCACAATGCTTGGACCTTTCCTCAATGATTTGGGCCTATCTCTCTCAATTTAAGCCCAATTAAGGCAAATGATATGTCTCTGAAAAGCTTATTCAGAGGGCTACAGTTTGGGCTAGGGGTAGATTAGGAATTACAGAAGAACTTTCAGTTACAAATAGGTTTAGGCAGATTTCGAATTCAAGTTTTTTGGTTGTGATTCAGTTTTAACAGATTGAGCAGAAACCCCTTTCTCTTTTCATCTTCTCTCTATTTTTCGTTTTACTCTCTTCTCTGCAATTTTCGTGATGGCCATGGAAGGCTAAAGCTCCAATCAATCCAAGGAATTCAATAATGGTGGTTAGAATTTTGAGTTCTCTTGTTTGATTATAAATTCTGTTGTGTTCTTCCCTCTTCTCCTTCTTCAATTGAATTCTGATTGGAATTTCGAAATTGAAGTTAGAATTAGGGTTGATTAATCTGAATCTAAGGGAGAATAGATCATCGATTGATAATCTATGTTAATCTAAATTTGTTCCTAAATCAATCTTAATCAAGAATTGCGATTGTGATTCTGTTTGAATTGATAAATTGCTGGGTGATTATCTAGTTGATTTCGGATTAACAGAGGTGTAAACAACAGAAATTCTCTTGAACAATGATTGATTCTGCCACTTGAATTGAAGACCTTGGATTGGTGTTTCCTTAATTGAATTTTCTCAATTTAAATTCGTTTTCTGTTATTGCAATGAACAAAACCCCCTACTTATTGATAATTTCTAATATGCTTGAGAAATCCGAATTGGTCCTTGGGAGATGACCTAGGTTATGCATTATGCTACATTCCATAAATCCTAGTCTATTTTGAGGCGAGTGCGACATCGCTGATCAAAATTTCATACCATATATTAAAGCAACCATAAAACACATACCAAAATATCAAAGCTATAGACATACTTGCATGTATAATAAATCACAAATAGAAAAGACAATAAACATGCACACAAAATTAATCACAAATAGAAAAGACAACAAACAACCAAGTGAATGAATCTTTATGGATTCTTCACCACAATTACATTCATTTTCTCACCACCACACATGGTTGATGAGATTAAATCTCCCTCTTACCTATAAGGAAGACAAGATCTCCTTGGACTCCTCTTTAGAAATTTTGTGTAGCTTCAACAAAAATCCTAACAAGCTTAAACAAATTATAAAGTCATAACTATGGTTGAAAAAGATAAACCATGGATCAATCATGGCTTAGAACATCAAAAATCAAATTAGAAACAAGAAACCAGAATTTTCACCTTATAGGAAAGAAACTTCAAAGTGATTTTCCAAGCTCCAAATGAATGATTTAGCAAAAACTCACAACTAGAGATGTTCTTAGAATATGGTTTACGTTTAGAAAATGAAGTTGGATGAAATTTTTGATGAGTGGAAGTGTTAGAGAAGCTTGATGGCTGAATGGTGTGTAGAAGGAGACTTAGGAGTTTTCTTTGAATTCTTTGGTAGAAAGAGAAATGAATGAATGGTTAGAATGATTGAATGAATTATTATGAAGTGAAAAAATAGCCCCCCCCCCCCATAATGCATGGCCGTAGAGTGCAATAAAAGAGCTAGCCATTTTTGTTGTCAAATTTTGCTTCATAATAGCCTTTGATGGATTGAATGGTGGATGGCTAAGCTTCTAGCATCTTCTTGGTTGCATTATGAGAGCATAATACATGCATAAGGCCGAAAATGCTATAGGAATTCAAATCAAAATTTGATTGATTTTAATAACTTAATTATGCTTAAGTCCTACTAGTTAGGTTTAATTAAAAGTTAGTTAGATTCCTTTGTATTTTAGTTAATTATTTATTTACTAAGAGTCCCTAATCTTCTACTTAATTATACTAGTACATTGTCTAACTAAAATTTGATGAAAAACTAATTAGGTTTAATCCATTTAATTATCACTTAAACCCTTTAGATTAACTTAATTAGGTTTTTGACTAATTACTCCAAAAAGATATTCCCTTTAATTTTGATGAGAAATATATGGGAGCTTTCACTAAGCTCAAGAAGAAACTACCCTCGAAACCGATGATGTGATGAAGTAATTCCCTCTTCTTGTCATAAGACCCCAAATTGGAAACTACCATTTGAGTGATGTGTGTGATGCCGTGACTTCAGCATCATAGGTAGGGGTCAATGTCCTAGAAATATTTTAATACTCAAGTCGGAGAAATTGATCGAAAAGATCTTACGTAAATCGTGCCTCGGACCAAGTCTTACGACAACGAGTTGATAGAGTACCTTATGCTATCTATTATGCATCAAGGACTCTAAATGATGCTCAATTGAATTACTCTACAACTAAAAATGAACTTCTAGCTGTGGTATTTGCTTTAGAAAAATTTAGATCATATCTTATTGGTTCAAAAGTGATTATTTTTTCAAATCATGCAGCCTTGAAGTATCTTCTCACAAAAAAAGAAGCAAAACCAAGATTGCTCTGATGGATTCTACTACTCCAGGAGTTTGACCTAGAAATTAAGGACAAAAAGGGAAGTGAAAACTTGGTACTTCATTGTTCTTGAAAAATTTCAATAAAAACCCTAAATGGAAGCTCTTGACCTCCTCCAGACTATTTGAGTAGATTAGTAATAAATCATGCAAAATATATCAAGCATAAGCAAAAAAGAGGAGGAAATGCCAATCATTGAATGCTTTCCGGATGAGAATCTGATGGCCATCAAAGCCATAGTTCCGTGGTATGCTAATATTGTCCATTATTTGGCCACCAAAGACTTTCCAGAAGGATGGAACAAAGCTCAAAGAGATAGGCTACGGAGTGATTGTAAATATTATATATGGGATGACCCTTATCTCTGGAAATAGTGTGCAAATCAAGTAATAAGGAGGTGCATTCCAGATTCAGAGATTCACGTCATTCTTTCCTTCTGTCACACATATACTTGTGGAAGACATTTTGGCATAAAAAGGACAGCCAACAAGGTTCTTGATAGTGGTTTCTATTAGCCAACAATCTTCAAGGATGCTTACGACTTCTGTAAGTCTTGTGATCGCTGTCAAAGAATAGGTAACATAGGTCCTCAAAATCAAATGCCTCAAACCTCGATCGTCTTTGTGGAGGTATTTGATGTGTGGGGCATTGACTTCATGGGACTATTTCTCCCTTCTTTTGGTTTTTCATATATTCTTTTGTCTGTTGATTATGTATCTAAATGGGTGGAAGCAAAAGCCACTAGATCTGATGATTCCAAAACTATTGTGAATTTTGTGAAGTCACATATTTTCTCCAGGTTTGGGACTCCAAAAGCCATAATCAGTGATCAAAGGACACACTTCTATAACAGATCATTTGATGCTCTTCTGAAGAAATATGGAGTGATGCATAGAATTTCCACTCCGTATCATCCACAGACAAATGGGCAAACTGAAGTGTCCACCGCGGAATCAAGTCAATCCTTGAAAAGACTGTGAATCCAACCCGTAAGGATTGGAGTTTAAGACTTGATGATGCATTATGGGCTTACAGGACTGCATTTAAGACTCCAATTGGCATGTCCCCATTTCGACTATATTTCTAATCTCCACGAACTGTGGTATTTGGGAAGCCCTGTCATTTACCCGTTGAGCTGCAACATCACTCTTATTGGGCTGTTAAGCAAGTCAACTTGGACTTGGAAGGTGCTGGGAAACAGAGGAAACTCCAGTTACAGGAATTAGAAGAATTGAGAAATGAGGCCTTTGAAAATGCCCTCATTTATAAAACAAAAACAAAGGCATTCCATGACCACATGATCTCTAGGAAGAACTTTATCAAAGGGCAGAAAGTGTTATTATACTAATCCATATTAAAACTATTTCCAGGTCAATTACGCTCAAAATGGATTGGACCGTTCATGGTTACTAACGTTTTTCCTTTTGGTGTAGTGGAAATCGTGAGTGAGACATCTGGTAAATCAGTCAAAGTCAATGGACACCGTCTCAAGCCTTACCATAAGCTTCTGGAAAGTGCAAAAGTGGATGAGATGACCCTTCTCGTTCCACAACCTGAAGAACATTGAAGATGTCACAATGTCGGGCTGAGGACAATAAACTAAGTGCTTAATGGGAGGCAACCCATCATCAAGAAAATCGGATTTGCTTTCTTTTCCCTTTTTATTTTGTGTTGCTCTATAGTTTTCTTGATTAGTTTCCTAGGTAGAATAGATCTTGGTCTGTTTCCTGAGCTATTGTCCTTGAATCACTGGAAATTTTTGTGTTTTGGATGGCTTGGTGTGTGCTTGAGTACATTGTTTGATTGATTGATGAATGATTAAGCTTTGATTACAGTGTGGTGGAAGAGAAATTTTGAGAATTAATTGTTTTATAGTGTTGTTGTGTTTTTTCTGAGTAATCGAGTTAAGTTCTTTTGGAATGATTGTTGTAATATGAAAAGTTTCTTTTTAATTCATTGAGAATGGACTAAGTAAAGGGTCATTAGGTTATGCCTTTTGACTTTTGAGACATATTCTAATGGCTTAGTGCTTTTTGAACTTCAAAGGATATAAAATCTCTTTACGAATGATATTATGTACTGTATTGGGAATCTGACTTTAAAAGACCCTGAGCCGTGTTTAATGACATGAATTATGTTGTTAACACGTGTTTCTTAAGTGTTTTCTTATGCACAACACCATTCATGATCTTAAATTAGGTTTTCACTATCATTCCTTTGCAAAAGAGGTCATTTTGTGTATTTTTTAGAGTTTTTGGCAGCAAAGGACACGGGGGGGCCATGTAAATTTACAGAGGCCGTGTAAATTGCATCAGAGAAATCTTTCAAAAACAGCAAGGCACACGGGTGGGCCTTGTAAATACACACGGCCCGTGTGGTCGTGGCAGAACCCCCAAATTGCTATTTTAGGGCAATTTGAGTCATCACCTTCCTCCACCTTTCCTTTCCCCCTGGACAGACGCACCACCCTTCCACCTCTCCTCCCTCTTTTTCTTCTCCTTCCACCACAAAACTCAACCATTTCCACCATCATCCAACTTATTTCCTCCCATTTCCCCCATTTTCCTTTCAAGTTCACCACCCACATCACCAACCCACCTCCATACGCAGACACCACATCCTCCATAACCACCACCATTTTTCCTACTCCAAATCATCACCCACACCTCCATTTCCCCTTTACTCCTTCATTTATCACCATATCCATCCCATTCCCACTCCATTTCTTCTTAACCACCATTCTTCCACTCCACCACCGTGAACAGTACCCACGAGCCACCATCTTCACTCCTTTCAAAATGCCTCCAAGGAAGCGCATCAAGATGCAAGCAAGAAAACAAGTTCCACCCCTACCTCCACCACGTGCTCCCTCTCCACCCCAGGTACCCATTAATCCTGTTGATCGGAAGGAAATTGTTGCTACTAAATTCTTAGATGAAGATACATTACGGGCTATTGGGTTACATGAGGAAGTTTTTACATTACTGGGTAGGATTGGTTGGGTCACATTTGCACGATTGCATAAACCCACTTATAATGAGCTAACTAGGGAGGTTATTTCCACTTTTTCTTACAAATTATACCCCTTGAGTGACCAAGCTCAATGGCCAGGTGAGATCACTTTTAAGCTTTTAGGCTCCCTTTACACTTTCGATATCCACCAATTCAGTGCCATTTTTGGTTTCCCAGTTGGCCACAACTGTATTCCTCGTGAGTTTAATCCTGATCGGGTTTGGACCGCTCTGACTGTTGCTGGGTTAGGTACCTATAACCCTTCAAAATCTAAGGCCTCCAGACTTCGGTCCCCTACTCATAGATACATTAAAAAATGGTTAGCTAATGCTATCTGTGGTAGGAAGGAGAGTCAGGGCACTATTAGTCGCCATGAATTATTTTTCTTACATTACATGATTTAGGGGGAACCCGTCAATGGGGGGTATTGGTTGTGTAAGCAGTTTAAGCATGAGGGAGCTGCTCTAGCAGGCAACATTATACTTGGGGGTTTTGTTTCTGCTATTCCTGAGTATTATAACTATATAGACTTACTGGAGGAGGACCATGTCCGCGATTCCACTACTATTGATGGAACCATTCTGGTGTCCATGGATATGTGCGAGCTGCAAAATGGCTTTTTGCATTTAGTTGACCACGATGGTCATGTTGTACCTAGGACAGCTGCAACACCTGAGCCACAGGTGCACGAGGCAGACCCGGCATCCCCAGCATATCATTCTCAGTACACAGTAGGGGCTGGACCATCATCTTTTCGAGCTACTTCATACGATGAGATCCTAGAGTGCATTGATCGCTTGGAGATAGACCATGTTGTTCGGTTCCAGAGAATGGATGACCGTTTGCAGTGCTTTGATAACTGCTTCCAGGCATGGGAGGATTCCTCCACTCAGAGGATGGCCAGCATGGACAGCAAACTTGACCTTTTGCTTCAGTGATTTCCCCCTTCCCCGTCCTAATGTATTCCCTTATTATTGTTTCGGATGGATATTTTGGCACTGGATATTTTTGTTATGGATGAATATTTCTGTTGTGGATCTTCATTGCCTATATGTCTATTGTTTACTTATGTTATTGTGCCTTCATTTCTTTTTGTCTTTATACTGCACTCGTATTTTTATTCTGGATATATTCTCTGTGGTGTATGTTTAGACATTGAAGACAATGCCTGCTTTAAGTGTGGAGGTGTATGATCTTGTGAATAATGACATTTCCTTAATTGATTATTTTCTGGTGGATATTTTTCTTTGGGCTTTCAGTATCCAATGAGCTTGCAAGTGACTTGAATAGTGAGCATATGACCCAAAAAAAAATTTTCATTAAACTATTAAGCTTGGCGGAATGAACTTTCTTGATTTCAATTTTGTCGAGTGAGATTTTGATAATTGAAGGGTTTAATTAAAAAGTGATGAATCGAAACCTAGTGAGTTTTGGGCTTTGTTGTATATGGCGGATTTTAAGTTTTTGTTTTTGGGTTCTTTGATTGTGAGATTCCACTCATGGTTATGCGTTTTTCAGAACTTGTCGTGACTCTCTTTTAAGCTACAAATAACCACTACATGCAATTGAAATGAAAAAGGCATTTCTTTCAAATAACCAATGGCCAAATAGCCATCCTTGCATTTTTATCCATTGTTTACCCCTTTGAGCCGAATTGATCTCTTTTCCTTCTATTAAAGCTCAACTTAAGCCTAAAAGTGAAAAACAATTTTGATATCTTACCTTAGAGAATTGAAGAGCTTAATGATTATGTTGGGAATTGGATTTTGAATAAGTGTGGGGGGACAATGATATGTTTGCTTTGCTATGCATGTATATAAAAAAATATATTATTGGCAAACTATCATGTTGAATATGATGCAGGGTATATTCATAAAAAAAAGAAGAAAGAAATGACAAAGAAAAAGGTTAAAGTTAAGTATTGAATGAAGAAAGGTCAGAAAGAGGAAAAGATACAGAAAAAAAAAGTGGAATTTGAAGATTAATGGGAATTCTTGTTGCATTGATTGAATATCTTTCCATTTTGCTCTTCTAATTCCTATGGTCTAGCTTTGCTTATCCTTGATGTATCCTACCTTGACCTTGACTCCATTACAACCTAATTGAAGTCCTTTTGATCTTTGTATGCATGTGGCTTAAGTGGTAGAGAAGTAGAGGCTTGACAAGCCTATGGTAAAGCATGTTTTCATGAGTTGGTTAAGAGTAAACACAAGCCTAAATCACTTGAGTGAAACGCATATTAGTGAGGAGTTGTCACATTAATTTAACCCTGATTTTTGATTAATTTCGCTTGCTGAATTGGAATGTAAAGAGAGGAAATTTCTTGATTGCTCTGATTCTTTTAAAACACTAAAGAATTTTGGTCTTTGCTCATTGTTCTGTTCTTGCATGGCTTATTGGAAAACTATGCTTAATTGTATATTTTTGCCCAAGAGTGCAAAAGGCTAAGTGTGGGGGTATTTGATCTGTCGAATATTCCCTTATCTTGAGTGCCTTATAATTGATTTTTTTTAGATTCCAATTGTGCTTAATTGCTACCATTTATCTAAGTTTTTGATATTCAACTTATTTGGAACCTTATTGTGAAACTTAGCTTAATTGCATTCATAAACACTCATAACCGAATTGTACCTTTCAGGTAATCTTTGAGTGTTGGAGTCCATTAACCTCAATCGAGGTTTACTATCCACTTAGAGATGGAAACAAGGATTCATAACGATCAATACCACCTCTTGAAGCAAGAAAAGAAGGGTATTTGTTGAAGATCTAGGCTGAAAATGAAGAACCAAAGTTACACACCCCATGTCCCATTACATGGGGGGTGGTGTTCTTTGTTGTTTGGTCAAAATGAAGAAAAACTGAAAATAGAATTTTACACTGGGGAGGGGGGCGTGTAAATTTATAGGAGCCGTGTAATTCACTGTTTTTATGCAAATCTCATGAAAAGGGTGGCAGAGGCTCACACGGGGGGGCAGTGTAAATCCACACGGCCCGTGCAATCGTATCAGAGGGGAAAACGCGTGAAAATGAGTGAATTAGGGTTTGAGGCCTATAAATAAGCATGCTAGGGTCTGAACAAAGAGAGCTTCCCCTTAGGAACTGCCTGGAGGCTGAGGAAACAACCAAGCACAAGGGAGAAGGAGATTGGATTGAAGATTGGATTCTTGGGTTCAAG
This sequence comes from Ormosia emarginata, assembly GCA_029884605.1. NCBI lineage: Eukaryota > Viridiplantae > Streptophyta > Magnoliopsida > Fabales > Fabaceae > Ormosia > Ormosia emarginata. The sequence continues at coordinate 12,655,189 of JAQQTP010000074.1, forward strand.
CAATCGTAGATCAATCATCCCCATCCTTTGGAAACTAGTTTGTTTTTTAGTTTTTCTGCATTTTCATTTCAGATTATGATTATATTCTGTTTTTATTTTGATTTTGTCTTAGCCATGTGGTTAAGTTTCTTACTTGGTTAAGGGGAGATGAAACCCTAGTTTTGATATTGTGCATATTCATTTATTTCAACACAGTTATGTTTTTATTCATATATTTCTGAATCTTGTTGTTGTATGAAGGTATTCATGCTTATTGCCAATTTCATAGTGGCTAGTCTAGGATTTTTATGCGCGGTTACGGTGATAAAACTAGAGGACTGTATGTTTATGGTATAAATGTCTTTATACTCTTTGCCATATGTTAAAAGTGGTAAATCTGAGTTTGTTATGCGCGGTTGCAGTAATGAATCTGGAGGAATACATGTTCTAAGTAATTTAATCCCGGTGTGTGATTAGATCTTAGTGTGATTGGTTTTCTAAACCTTAATGCAATTACTGGATGGTTGTAAGAGCGGTTGCTTTATGATTATTCGGTAATTAGGTGTTGATTTGAGCGGTTGCTAAATTGGCCAAAACCTAAGGAAAATAGAAATTCCATCTCACAATTGCGTAGAAATATAATTGGTCATGTTGGAATAAATGGATATGTGGATTAGCATTATCATATAAATCTAGTGATGGATTCGATCTCTTAACCAAATCCTTTGATTTGTTGATTCTCGTTTATTTTACTGTTATTTTTGTTGATTTAATTCAATATCCTTAAAAACCCTAAAACCTCCTTTTTACTACTTGTTAATCTTTGGAGTCTAAATCAGAAATTGAATTGTAGTGTTGATTGAATTAGTTCTCTGTGGATCGACCATTGCTAACTATAACAGGTTGCAAGGTTTTATATATTTGGTGGCCTTGGCAACTGTATTTAATCTCAAATTTTAATCCCAAGTAAACAACAACACCAGTGTTCTTTGGAACACTCATGCAATCCTTACATGGTATTCACATGCTACATTAATAATCATACATCTATAAACACATGCAATATATTTTAAAGCTATAGACATGCTTACAAATAAAATCAACCACAAATAAGAAAGCTTTAAACAACCAAATGAATGAATCCTTATGGATTCTTCACCACAAACACAATCCATTTTCTCATCACCACATAAGGTTGATAAGATTAAATCTCCCTCTTACCTTAAAGGAAGACAAACTCCTTCTACTCTCCTCCTATGGTTTTCGCGTGGCCTCTTAGAGAAACCTAACATGCTCAAACAAATTTTAAAGAGTCATAACTATAGGAGAAAAATATAAACGATGGATCAATCATGGCTTAGAACCTAAGAAATAAAGTTAGAAGTAAGAAACAAGAATCTTCACCTTGTAGGAAAAATCTCCAAAGTGATTTTCCAAGCTCAAGATGAATTTTTTTTTAAAGAACTCTCAACTAGAGATGTTCTTAGAATGGTGTTTGGATTTGAGAAGTTCGATTAGATGAAAATTTAGAAGGGTGGGAGTGTGGTTTGTAGGTGTTGGCTGAATGGCTCCCAAAGAGTAACAATGGTGATTTTTGTTCTTGGTGTTCTTGAAGAGAAGAAAGTAAGGCTTAGGTGATAGCAAAGATGAAGAATGAAGTGAAATGGTCTCCAATCTCCTATGCATAGCCGTGAGCTTCACAAAGGAGGTGGCCTCCTTTGTTGACCTTCCAAGACCACTTAACCGCCTTAGATGTGATCAAGGGTAGATAACAAAGGCTTTGGGTCCAAGCTTGTTTTTCGTTGGTGCAGAAAAACCAAGTCACCAAGTGACTAAGCCCTTCTTAAAGGTGCTTGGCCGAATGGCCCTAATGAGAAGCAAACCAAGTTTGTGCTTCATTCATGCAATCTAGTTACACTTAGGTACATTTAGTTAGTTTGCTTAGTTACTTAGTTAGCCATTTAGTTAGCTAGGATGACTAACCATCTCCTAGATTTCTCTAGAACCTTCTCTAACTAGAACTTAAATAGATAACTAACTAGGTTTCCTTTGTTTAGTTTCTAAACAAGCTTCCTATGCTAACTTAGTTAGGTTTAAGCTAACTTAGCTAAGCTTTCTAGTTAAATCTTAACAAGTCCAACCACTTTTGTGGACTTGATTTCTATTGGTCTAGAATTTTCAAGCCACTATTGTTGACTACATTTCATTGGCTTAGAAAAATCTAGCCAGAAACGTTGACTGCTTCTCTAAATGCAGGTCCCGTGGATTTTTTCGGGTCCATGGTCATTCTGGAGCAGATTTCTACTATTTTTAAGACAGTAGGTACTGTTGAATCAAATAATATTATAATAATATAAAATTATTTTATTGCACAGTTAAATTCTAAAAATTAAAAGATTAATACACGTATCATTCAGAATTGGGTTTATAAGATCTCCCAGCTCCAAATAATTAAAATAAAATTTTTTCGGCTAGAAAATTATTATTTCCTAGACTCGGAGCAAATCACACACAATGATCAAATACAATCACGAAACAGTCAATCGAAATAGGACCTGCTCCTTATTCAACTGACGATAGTCCACACAAAGACAAGAAGTTTCATCCTTCTTCTTTACTAGTAATACTGGTGCTCCCCACAGCGAAACACTAGGTCGCACAAACTGTTTCTCCAACAGTTCCTCCAATTACTTCTTCAATTCCACCAACTCCGCTGGTGACATCCGATACGGGGCAATCGAAATAGGACCTGCTCCTGGTACCAAATCAATAGAGAACTTGATCTCTCTTTCCAATGGCAAACTAGGTACATCATCAAGAAAAACTTCTGGAAATTCATTAAAAACCTCAATAGTATTCACATCTTTCTCGCTCTTGACCTCTAACGAAGATAGCAACATGTATCCCTATGCTCCATCCCTCAGCAATGATTTGACTTTAACAGCAGTCAAAAATCTAGAACTTTCTTCCTTAGGAAAAACTATGGTTTTGTTTGCACAATCTATTAGGATATGGTCAGAAGATAACCAATCTATTCCTAATATTACATCTATCTCAACCAGAGGTAAACAAATCAAATTGACCGAAAATACACGATCATTTATGGTAATAGGACAATTCAAACATATCTTGGATGTAACAACAGGCTTAGCAGTCGAGGTAGAAATAATCAACTGGAAACTTAAAGAAAACATAGGCAGTTTCAACCGTTCCACACAATCATATGCAATAAGTGAATGTGTTGCACCCGAATCACATAGTACAATCAGAAGATTATCTTCAATGACACCTTCCCCCTAAATAAGATCCTCCGACTGAGAAGCTTCAGCTCCAGTCATTGTATATACTCACCCTCCAGATCGTGGCTGAGTAGCACGAACATTACTCACAGCTGGCTTCCTTTCCGGCTGAGTGCAATCCCTAGAAACATGTCCAGGTTTCCTGCAATTGAAGCAGATCGTTCCTCTAATCAAACAATCCCTAGATATGTGGCCACTCTTCCCACACTTAAAGCACCTCGGCATAAATGCCATATTTAGTCCAGCTCTGCTACCACTAGAACTCCCCCCAACAGGTGGACGTTGAGGTTGACTTCCCGGTGGTCTTGAATAAGGTTTTCGCTGAAATCAGCTGTTGCTGTTGGCTCCTCTTTGGAACCTAGTCGGTCCAAAGTTACGATTCCTTAGATCTTGTGACAGCTCCAACTCCTCGAGTCGTCGACACGTATCCATCAAAGCAGGAAATTCATTCATTCTCATGGGTAGCACTCCTCGCTTCAGCTCTACCCTTAATCCTTCCTCAAATTTACGGCACTTCCATGCCTCATCAAGTTGAATTTGAAAGTACCTTGAGAACTGTGACAAGCTCTCAAATTTGGCAGCATACTCCCCAACAGTCATATTACCCTAACATAACTCAAGAAATTCCATCTCTTTGGCATGTCGGGCACTAGCAGGGAAGTACTTCTCCAGAAATACTTCACTAAACACCTCCCAAGTAATTTCAGTTTCTTCAGCTTGTAATAATCGGCGGGTTCCTCTCCACCAATTTTCACCATCATGTCTCAACATAAAAGTAGCGTATGTCACCTTCTAATTATCGGTGCACCTCATTCCTTCAAATACTCTTTCCAAGTCTTGTATCCAAAGACTCGCCTTCTCAGGGTCAAACTCGCCTCTGAACTGCAGCGGGTTATTACGCCTAAACTCAGACAAATTCAGAGCATCAGCAGTCGCATCTTGTTGTTGAGTTACTCGTTGATTCTGCTGAGTAATCACTTCCGCCATCCGCTGCATAGCCTCAGCAGCTGCAATCATTGGGTCCATATTACGATCCACATTCAATCATAACAAAACAAAGAGATGTAACCTTTCGGAAACAAATCACAGAGAATCACACAACACAAGCAAAAACAGACCCAACCACAACCCCAAAAGACTCTAATTTGGGCTCTGATATCAACTAATGTAACACCCTTGTGGGAAGTCACATTTCTGATGCAATAAAATAAAATTACCCAAGTTCTAAAACGTTTGGTATGTAATTAATATAAGTTGTAAAACTTTTCCTTTTATATTTAATATCCCTATATAAAATAAAAACGAAACATGAAATAGAACAAACTATTATTACACACCATAATATACATATGATTTTGTTTTAAGTTATACAAATAATTTACAATTACAAATATTTAATAAAGCGGTAAAGAGTCAGTACAATACTAAAACATAAAGTGTCCAAGTGCACATCAAAGATTTCTAACCCTCCGAAGGATCACTCTCAGATGGATCATTAGATGACAGAAATCCTGGATGTCTCGCAGTCCTACGGATAAGAGTCCGTGCAGTCGAAACACTACTGATCTCACTAGGCGCATGGAAAATTCCTCCTCAGTAATGCCTAAGAGTCAGCGACATCTCAAGATGTAAATACAGAGTAGTAGTAAAAATAGGCTCCCCATCAAACTCTCCACATAGGGTCACAGTCAGACGCCCCATGTAGACTACCGATCCTCTATCCTCTCGCAGTCGCCAGGCCTCAAAGCCTCCGTGAAACTCAAGTCTCACAAAACCAAGAAATCCAGGCAACACCATAACCACAAAGTCAGTTCAAATGATATGGATGATCTGACGGCTCGCATGATCACCTGTCTGCTGCTCCTCAGGGTACAGAATCTCTAGAGGCTGCTCCTCTTCTTCTTCCTCAAACTCTTTACAGAATATAAATAATAATACAAAAATGTATACAAAGAGGTGAGGCAATCTACATCATTACCAGCATGGCAATAAAGAAAATGACAATACAATAGATATCACAGTTTAACACAATAATGCATACCACAGTATCATAAACAATATCGTAATTTTAACACATTATACATAATATCACAAATAATAACAAAAAGATGCATACCATAAATGCAAATGTATAATGACTCGTTCCTACTCCATGGAGCTAAACACAAACATCAGAGAGAATGACCCGGAAGAACAATCAGTACCTCAGGCTGCCCAACCAACTATTACACTCTCAAACGTCGTGTAAATAGCCCATAGTCCAAACATCGTGTAAGTAGTACACAGTCAAATACGTCGTGCACCACAAGCATTGTACTAGATAGTCTCCCCAAGATCTTGATTAAGAATAGTGCATGTCGAGATCATTAGTGTGTTGCCCATTACCACGGCGCAGAGGAGCTACCAACTGACCACATGTGGAATCCTCCGCACACTAACGCCTCCAAGATTCAATAAATGAATCACACTACGCCTATCACACCCACAACACGGTGTAATTCATCTCGTCAATCAATCGTCAATTTCAACCAAATTGACACAACTCTTAATGCATGAATAAGAATCATAATTATAAAAATACCCTCAGTCTCAATATGTCACCATATTTATAAAAATGCCATCAGTCTCAACATTTCCAAATATAGTACGTCTCCACTTGACAGTACTATACCTCAACATGTCCGGCTCCACCACTTTGGCCCGACAGTAAAACTCACTGTTCCATTTAGTCGCGTAGAAATTTTATTGCGTTTTCACATTCGCGTCGCTTTTACAAACATTTTTAAATCGCGTAAATATATTTTGACATTTTTAAAATCGCGTAACGTTTTTAAATCATTTTCTCAATTGCGTAAGGTTTTTAAATCGTTTTCTCAATCGTGTAGCTTAAAATTGTCATTTTAAAATACGCGTAAGCTATTTTTAGTACTTTTCAACTACGTAGAATATTTTCCTTATGTTATAAATATATTATAAAACTTTCTCTTTTATTTCCCCTTTTTTAGTAAATTTTGACAGCATTTTGTCTAGAAAATTCGTTAGATGATATTTTCTACGTTTTTCTTTAAATACTACATATTTTAACTTTAACCATTAGTTACATGTTGATACTTGCTAACGTGCTTCAAAACTCAATGAGTGAACTCTACGTTAGTATTTTTCAAGTGTTTGTTTTATTTCTTATTTATAACAAATTCTTCTAATTTAATATTCTAAAACTAAATTCATTCATTTTATTTCCCAAAGATTCATTGAAATTGAATTCTTTTGTAGATTAGTTACTTAACCTACCTTAGAAAATAATTTTGGAAATCAAATACACATTGAATGGCATATTGGCCGAATTCAACATATCCTTCACAAATGGTCATTAAATCATTTTCTACCGTCTAAACCAATTTCAAATTCATTGTTTTACCCAGATTCATTAAATCATTGTTTTAGAAAATGGTTGAGAACATTTTGGTTCTTTTTTTCTTGGAGAAGCTGTGACCTCCTTTTGTGTTCTTTGGAACACTCATACAATCCTTACATGGTATTCACATCCTACATTAATAATCATACATCTATAAACACATGCAATATATTTTAAAGCTATAGACATGCTTACAAATAAAATCAACCACAAATAAGAAAGCTTTAAACAACCAAATGAATGAATCCTTATGGATTCTTCACCACAAACACAATCCATTTTCTCATCACCATACAAGGTTGATGAGATTAAATCTCTCTCTTACCTTAAAGGAAGACAAACTCCTTCTACTCTCCTCCTATGGTTTTCATGTGGCCTCCAAGAGAAACCTAACATGCTCAAACAAATTTTAAAGAGTCATAACTATAGAAGAAAAATATAAACCATGGATCAATCATGGCTTAGAACCAAAGAAATAAAGTTAGAAGTAAGAAACAAGAATCTTCACCTTGTAGGAAAAATCTCCAAAGTGATTTTCCAAGCTCAAGATGAATTTTTTTTGAAAGAACTCTCAACTAGAGATGTTCTTAGAATGGTGTTTAGATTTGAGAAGTTGGGTTAGATAAAAATTTAGAAGGGTGGGAGTGTAGTTTGTAGGTGTTGGCCGAATAGCTCTCAAAGAGTAACAATGGTAATTTTTGTTCTTGGTGTTCTTGAAGAGAAGAAAGTAAGGCTTAGGTGATAGCAAAGATGAAGAATGAAGTGAAATGGTCTCCAATCTGCTATGCATAGTCATGAGCTTCACAAAGGATGTGGCCTCTGTAACATCCCGGGACTACCTACGGGATTGATGAGTGTCTCCACAAACCAACACGAGTCTTTTCAGCATGCTTTGTCCTCACTCACACGCATCCTAGGAAACTTCCCAGTGATTGTAAATATGTTTTCCGTTGGAATTGTTTGACCTTACGATTCCTCCTCCTTCGGAACCGATATAGTCCAACGTTACGAAATCTCGTATTCTGAGATTTATTTCGACTTTGTCCGATTCTAAATCTCGGCTATCGTTCCTCGCTGTTGAGCAATCCTCTAATCATGTTGTACTGTTCCTTCAAATATTCTTTGCATTGCTTTCGTAGTTGTAGCCACATTATCAGTGTTACTTCCTGCTTCCTTACGTGCACGTTTACCACGAGTCATCGTCTTTCTTTAAAGACAGATAAATTAAAACACCATGGAAACCAAAGTAACCATTCCAAACAACATTGTCTCCTTTCGGAGTCCAAGCACAGAGAGTCACACAGCACAAACAAGATAGACCTAATCACAAAACCTAAAAGATTCTAACCGTGCTCTGATACCAAATAATGTAACACTCTCCATAGGGCATTACATTTTCGACTAAAAACTTAAAACCTGAAAATCATTTCATGAAAGCTTTGAGTTCTAAAAGATGGATTTTAAAATTTCTTTTCGCGGAAACATAAACTTACCGAAAATTATAAGTAAAACAGAAATTAAACTGAACTGATTAATACACAGCTTTATTTATACCACATAATATTTCAAACAAAGAATCTAAAGCATAAAACTTACAGACTTAGAGAAACAGTAGCAAACCCAATAATGAGTCCTACTTAATAGCACGGTAACAACACTAACGAGAAAACTCAGCATATTGTTCCGTTTCTCCTTCAAACTGCTTACTGTTGAAACTTGGAAGATCACTCCTCGACGTCGTCACCGACCTCAGAATATCGCCTCCAGTAAGTCTAAGAAACTCGTTTCACCTACTATACCAATTTAACAATACAAACACAACAAAGCAATATAGCAAAGATGTGAGATCCCCTTTCACCAATACCAGTACGGTAGCAAAGAATGATACGAATGACAAAGTCATTCCATATACATAGATATCACAAATATAATCATGTTATCAATTTACAAATAATTCCAATAAACATATATTATAATAAAATGAACAGCAATAATATTACCATAACAAATATAACAATTGATACAATAAACCATATAATCACATCATGCATAATAACTCACATTGAATATAAATAACCACATTAAGATGCAGGCCACATATGAAAATATACACAGACTCATTCCTACTCCATGGAGCTAAAACACAAGCATCAGAGAGAATGATCCGAAAAGATCTGTCAGTATCTCAGGCTGCTTAACCAAACTATTACACTGTCCAACGTCGTGTCTATAGCCCACAGTCCAACATTGTGTAGTAGTACATAGTCCAAATATGTCGTGAACTACAGACATTGTACTATATAGTCTCCCCAAGATCTTGATTAAGAATAGTGCGTGTCGAGATCATTAGTGTGTTGCCAGTTACCACAGCCCAGAGGAGCTACCAACTGTCCACATGTGGAATACTCCGCACACTGATGCCTCCAAGTCCACTCGATGAACCACACTATGCTTATCACACCGACAACACGATGTAATTCATCTCGTCAATCAATCGTCAATATCAACCAAATCGACACGACTCTCAATGCATGAATAAGAACTATAATTACAGAATTACCCTTAGTCTCAAAATGTCACCATATTTATAAAAACGCCATCAATCTCAATACTCTCAAATACAGTACGTCTCCACTTGACAGTACCATATCTCAACATGTCCGAGTCTACCACTTTGGTCCGACAGCAAAACTCACTGTTCCATTTAATCGCATAGAAATTTTATCTCGTTTTCATAATCGCGCCACTTTTACAAACGTTTTTAAATCGCGTAAATATTTTTCAACGTTTTTAAAATTGCGTAATGTTTTTAAATCGTTTTCTCAATCGCATAGCTTAAAAATTATAGTTTTAAATACGCGTAACCTATTTCTAGTATTTTTCAACTACATATAATATTTTCTTTACGTTCAAATTTTATATTGAAATTTTCTCTATTATTAGTCTATTTTTAATTAATTTTGGTGACATTTTATCTAGAAAATTCATTAAGTGATATTTTCTACGTTTCCATCAAAAATTTACTTTTTTTAATCATAACTAATAATTACATCTCGAAACTTGCTAACGCATTTCAAAACTCAATGAGTGAACTATACGTTAGTACTTTTTAAGTATTTACTTCATTACTTAAATTCACTTATTTAACTCTAAAATTAAATTACTTTCCATTGTTTATCCAAAAATTCATTTAATTAAGTTCTCATTAAATTAATTTCATAAGTCCACACCTTTAAAATAGTTTTGGATTAAAAAACAGCATAAGTAGGCATGTTGGCCCAAAATCATTCTATGCTTTATAATTCATCCCTAATTATTTCCATGCATTTAATTTCTTGTAAAACTCTTAATCTAATTTATTTTTATTAGATCATCTAGTCCATAGTTAGAAAATAATTTTGGATCCAAGGTATATGGCATGTTGGCCGAAATTCTACATGTCCTTATAAATCATCTTAAAAATTATTTTCCATCCTCTAAATCATTGAAAAATCCCTTAATTCAATTAAATCAATTAAATCATTCTTTTAGAAAATGGTTGAGAACATTTTGGTCCTCTTTGGTGATGATGGAGCCATGAGCTCCCTTGTGTTCTTTGGAACACTCATGCAATCCTTCAACATTTTATTCATATCCTACAATAATAATCATGCATCTATGAACGCATACCATATATTAAAGCAATCATAAAACATATACCAAAAATATTAAAGCTATAGACATGCTTGCACACAAAATCAAACACAATTAAGAAAGACAATAAACAACCAAGTGAATGAATCCTTCTGGATTCTTCACCACAAACACATCCATTCCTCACTACCAACACATGGTTGATGAGGGTAATCTCCCTCTTACCTCTTGAAGAAACCTCCAAAGCTCCTTGTATGTCCCCTTGTTGTCTCCTTCAAGAAGAACTTCAATCACCAAGTGCTTCTTGAAAATCAAAGAAAACGTGAAATATTAATATCTAAGGCTTAAATAAGAAAAACCATGGATCAAAATATGGTTTAGAACTTTGAATCTATGATTAGAAGAGGATATCAAGAATTTCACCCTTTATCCTTCAAACTTAGATCTTAGAAAAAGTGCTTGAAGATGGATGATTTGGAAGATGGTCTCAACATGAAAGTTCCTTAGAATTGCATGGAGATTCAAGATCTAAGGTTGTTTAGAATTATTGAAGCTTGGAAGGTGATTTTGTGGTGGTTGGGCGTGAGCTTTTGTGAGAGAGAAAGGTAAGAGTTTTTGTGTTTGGCTTTAAAAGAACTCTTTGAAGATAAGTGATTTTGGTCAAGACTCCAACTACAAAGTGTCTTGAAATAAGGTAAGGATTCAAGATATATGATTGGTGTAAATTATTGAAGAGTGATGGTAGAACTATGGCCCCTTGGCCGTGAGCTTGGAGAAGAGAAAGATGGGAGCTTTTGTGTTCTTTGCTTGATAGGAAGATGAAAATGAATGAATCTTGAGAAATTCCTAATATGAAAGTGTCTTGGATTGATGAAAGGATTCAAGAAATGATATTGGTAGGAATTATTGAAGTTTGGAAAATGGATCTAGGTGCTTGGCCGAATCCATGGGGGAGAGAAAGTGAGAGAGTTTGTGTATAGCTTTTGGCTTCTTGGATGTATATGAATAAAAGATGAACAAGTGTAGAAATTTGGCCTCCAAGAGTGTTTGGCCGTGGAACACAAGGAGAGAAAAGGGGTGAGAGCTTCTTGCCAAAGTTGAAAATGAATCAAAGCCCTCCTATTTATAGACTTCATGAAAAAGATGAAGGCTTAGGATATTTTTCAGTACACTGTAAGCAATGAACAATAATTACTGCTTATAAAGTTAATGTCTATTGTCCAATGGATAATAAAATATACTTAGATTTTTCTCTTATTCTAGCTGGGTAGCAACTATTATTGATCATTTTCTACTAATTGCCCTTGATGAGTCACAGAGTGAGTCATCAAAGAGAAACTTCTAGAACACGTGACTCACTACGATGAGTCAGCAAGATGAGTCAGCGTAGATATTTCTAGAATAGGTGAGTCAGCATGGGGAGTCACAGTGCTAAGTCACTAGCTGAGTCAGCATGGTGAGTCGTCAGGGAACTTTCTGGAATGTATGACTCACTGCAGCGAGTCAGAGGGTGAGTCAGCATTTCTACAACCTTCCAGAATGTGGAGAGTCATCGCTTCTGGAATATGGCAAGTCACTGCTTCTGGAAGCGTCCCGAATATGCTGAGTCACAAGTACTGAGGTGTCACGCCAAGTGTCGAGCTTGTAACACCCCAACTTTTAGAAAAATATTCTGAATGTCCTGTTTGTTGTTTTTCAAGCTTTTGTGTAAATGACCGTTGTGTCCCGATTTTACTGTTTCTTGATTTTCTGTATGAAATACAGGTATATTTTTCAGGCTCTAATTTTATTTGGTCGTTTTGCGTAATTTGCTTTGAGACAGTAAAATAAATTTTTTGTCAAAATTACTGTTTTAAATTTTTCTGTGTGAAATACAGATATATAATACTGTCTGTAATTTTATTTGAGTGTTTTGAGTGACTTGCTCGGTTGTGGGGAAAAATGAAAAAATGACCATTACGTCCCGAATGCACTATTTTAAATTTTTTTGTATGATATAGTGTCTTATATCACTGTCTGTGATTTTATTTGGGTGTTTTATGTGATTTGCTCCGGGACAGGAAAATAATAATTTTCTGGACCGGGGAAATTTTATTATTATCCAGAGCCGGGGGAGCTTACTAAACCCGAAACCGGAGACAGTTTTTGAAGTTTTATTTTCCTGCGATTTTATCTGACAAATAAAATCGGGGTATGTTTTATTATCTGCTGGATGATATTTTTCTTGAAAAATATCTAGTGGATGATGACTCATCGCAACGGGCCAATAGAAATTCGACATATGGCGTGACACCTCAGCACCATGACTCAGCAGATTCCGGAAGGTTCCAGAAGCGGTGACTCGCCCTGTGACTCACCGTAGTGAGTCACCTGTTCCAAAAGCTTCTATGATGACTCACCATGCTGACTCAGCGCTGTGACTCATCATTGATGACTCAGCTGATGACTCAGCACTGTGACTCACCATTGATGATGTAGTTGATGACTCAGTCAATGACTCAGCATGCTGACTCACCTGCTCTAGAAAATATCTACGCTGACTCGCCATGCTGACTCACCCGTTCTAGATAGTTCCACGATGACTCATCATACTGACTCATCGTAGTGAGTCACATGTTCTAGAAATTTCTCTTTGATGACTCGCTTTATGACTCATCAAGGGCAATCAGTAGAAAAAAATGATCAATAATAATTGCTACTCTGTTAGTGTAAGATAAAAATCTATGTATATTTTATTATCCATTAGACAATAAACACTGACTTTATAAACAGTAATTATTGTTCATTGGTTAAAGTATACTATAAAATATACAGTGTGCACCAATAGAAATTGGTCAACAAAAATAGCAACCAATAGGAATCAAGTTAGTAGATATTCAACCAATAGAAATTGGTCAAGAATAATGGCTTGACTCTTTAAGGACCAATAGGAAGCAAGCTTTTAAACAAATATTGGATTTCTTAAAGTTTGTTGGTCTACGGTGAAGGAGAAAAACAATTACTCTAAATAGCCAATTCACTTTGTGAATTCACGTAGAAGACTTTGTGAAATGCATGTAAAAAGCCAAATTGAATAAAAGGAAGACTAGTCAATATTGATGGCTTTTCTTTGTTGCTTTCTACGGCAAAGCAAGCTTTTGGTGAAGCAAATATTACCATTCAATTCTTGCTATCTTACATTTAATTAACCAAGTGAGACAAAGTCCACATTGGTGGCTTCTCTTCATGTTCCTACGGCAATGCAATGCCTTTAGGAAGGCAATATTCAACAATTCAATTCATTCTTATTCCTATGCATTTACGACCATGCATTTGGAGGGAGCAAAACCAAACATAATTCTCACCTTCTCTTAAAGTGATTCACGGCCATGCATAGCAAATAGGAGACTTATTTCATTTAATCAAAGTCTTCATCTTTTCTCCAAAGCTATCAAACAAGCAAATCTCTCAAATATTTCTTCTCTTTTTCTTCTCCAACCTCACGGCCTCCCCACCCATTTTCATTCCTTACTCTTCTATAATTCTAAATTACCTTATTTCTTACTTCCTTACTTCATTTCAAGACACTTTGTAGTTGAAACCTAAGCTTAAATCATCCTTTTTCAATCTTGTTCTTCAAAGCTTAAGTTTGAAGCCTTAAAGGTAGGGTTCTTTAATCTTCATGTTTCTATCCATTTTAAAGTTCTAATCATGATTTTAATCCATGATTATTTTAGTTTAGAGCCTTAGGTATTAATATTGCATGTTTTCTTTGTTTTTCAAGAAAGCTCTTGGTGGAGAAAATTTGCTTGAAGGAGGCATACAAGGAGCTTTGGAGGTTCTTCAAGAGGTAAGAGGGAGATTACCCTCATCAACCATGTGTTGGTGGTGAGGAATGTATGTGTTTGTAGTGAAGAATCCATAAGGATTCATTCACTTGATTGTTTATAGTTTTTCCTAATTGTGATTGATTATGTGTGAAAGCATGTCTAATAGCTTTAATATTTTGTATGTGTTATGTGTGTAACATGTCTAATAGCTTTAATACTTTGTATGTGTTTTATGGTTGTTTTAGTATATGGTATGTATATATATATGCATGATAATTATTGTAACATGTAAATAATATACAAGGATTTGCATGAGTGTTCCAAAGAACACAAATCCAAGCTCACGGCCTCAAGGCAAAGAGGAGAACCAAAATGTTCTCATCAATTTTCTAAAAGTGGAATTTAATTAACCTAGGAAAATTGACAAGTTACCAATTTGTTTAGAGTAAGAAAAATGAATTTGTGGATCAATGGATAAAATTAGGTATTTCGGCCAACATGCCAAAGCCAAGCAATTATGATTTCTAAAATCATTTCCAAACCATTTTCTAAAACAATGATTTAATGAATTTAGGTAATACAATAAATTTGACATGGATTTAGAAGATGAAAAATAATTTAGAGATCAAATGCAAAGACTTTATTAAATTTGGCCAACATGCCACATACTTTTGATCCAAATTTATTTTCTAACTATTGACTAGATAATTTAATAAAAATAAACTAGATCAAGAGTTTTGTAAGAGATTAAATGTATGGAAATAATTAGGAATGAATTATAAAGCATAGAAAGATTTTCGGCCAATATGCCAAATTTAAATGTGTTTTGATTTATAGAATTGTTTTCAACTAAGGTTAAGTAATAAATGCCAAAAGGATTTTATTACAATAAGTTTTGAAGAAATAAATTGATTAGAATTAAGTTTAAGAAGCTAAAATTGATAATTTTACTGTTTGAAGAAAATACAGTAACTTTTGTAAATTGCTAACATATGGCTCATATTATATTTTGAAGCATGTTAGTGGTTTTCAAAAAAATTAAATTATACGGTTAAAAATTAAGTAAAAGAATTTTTACGAGAAAAATTAAGAAACCATTATTATAAGTTTTCTAAAACATAATACTGTCAATTTTTATTAAAAACGGACAAATAAGATAGAAAAGATGTCCAAAAGACAGTATGCGGTATGGAAAATATTCTACATAGTTTAAATGTACTAAATATTATTTCTGTTTATTTTAAATAGTGATTTTTAAGGAATTCGGACAAGAAAATGATTTAAAAATCTTACGCGATTGAGAAAACGTATTAAAAACTCTACGCGATTTTAAAAACAGAAAAATAAATTTACGCGATTTAAAAACGTTTATAAAAATGACGAGATTGTGAAAATGCGATAAAATTTCTACGCGATTGACCGAAACTGTATATTTTATACTATTGAGAGTATTCTGTATATTTTTCTGCTGTCGGGCTATGAGGTGAACCCGCATGTGAGGCTTTGGAATAGTATTTGTCCGGTGGAACTTCTTGTATATTTTTATCTTTGAGGGTATTTTGAGAATCTATATTTTCGGACATCTATTGAGTTGATGCCAATTTTGGTGGATTGATTGACGAGGTGAATCACATCGTATTGTCGGTGCGATAAGCGTAGTGTGGTTCGATTTTGAATGAACTTGGAGACGTTAGTGTGCATAATTCCATATGTGGACAGTTGGTTGCTCTTCTGGATCGTGGTAGCGGTAACACACTAATGGACTCGACACACACTATACTTAATCGAGATCTTGTAAAGTCTAATAGTACATTGCCTGTAGTGCCACAACGTGAGACCGTGAACTACACCACGCCTTGGACAATGGGTTCCATGTGACGTGGGGCTATAGACGCAACGTGACAGTATGCAATAGTTTGGTTGGGCAGCCGTGGTACTAATAGATTTTGAGGATCATTCGCTCTCTCGATGTCTACGTATGTTTTTAGCTCCATGGAGTAGGATTGTGTCATATTGCACATGTATCTATGTTGTTATTTATTATATTTTTATACGTGATCTTTTATCCGTGATATTATATGTTTATATGTTGTATTTTGTCCGTACATTATTATCTTTTATCCGTGATATTATATGTTGTTATTGCATTTAATAGTTATTTTATATTATTATGATTTCTTGTTATGGCATTTTATATTGTATGAATTGTTACATCTATCCTAGTAATGTTATTGTAGTTTATTTTATTATGATATATGCTTATTTAAATTAATTGTAAATTGATAACATGACTATATTGGTATTATCTGTGTGTATGGAATGACCTTGTCATTCGTATTATTCTTTGCTACCGTACTGGTATTGGTGAAAGGGGATCTCACCTCTTTACTGTATTGTTTGTTGTGTTTGTATTGTTAAATTCGTATAGTAGACGAAGGAAGTTTCTTCGACCTACTAGAGGCTATGTTCTGAAGATGGTGACGACGTCAAGGTGTAATCTTCCAAGTTTCAACAGGATGCAGTTGATGAAGAAATAGAATATGTAGGTTGGGGTTTTCGTTAGTGTTGTTACCGTACTATTAGTAGTAACCGTCAGTGGGTTTGCTACTGTTTCTCTGAGTCTATAAATGTTATGTTTTAAATTGTTGTTGAATATTTTTGTGGCATATATAATATGTGTATTAATCAATTCAATTTAATTTCTGTTTTTCTTATAATTTTTGGTAAGTTTATATTTCCGCGAAAAGATATTTTAAAATTTATCTTTTAAAACTTAAAGCTTTTATAAAATGATTTCATTTGGTTTTATGTTTTATTTAAAATGTGACATCCTACGGAGGGTGTTACAGAGCTTCTATTGGTCCTTCGCGATGAGTCACAGCCACCAACTTTGACCGGCTCCTCACTGGTCCACGTGTAAAGCACTTGATGACTAGGCGCGTTGACGAGGCATTTTCTAGAGTCTTCTAGAATAATCTGGAACATGTGAGTCACTAAGCTAGTCACCTAGGTGAGTCACCAAACGATGAGTCGTCGTCTAGAACATTCTAGAGTGGGTGACTAAGCTTGCGTCTAGAATCATCCACTAGATATTTTTCAAGAAAGATATCATCCAATGGATAATAAAATATACCCCGATTTTATTTATCAAATAAAATCATAAAAAAACAAAACTTCAAAAATTGTTTCTGGTTTCGGGTTTAGTAAGATCCCTCATTCAGAATCAACAAGACAAACAGCTTTTTGCTAATAAAAAATTTTATTTTTCCAAGTTCTACTAGGCCCACCTGATCTAAAATATTAGAAATATATTAAATATTCAAAATATACCAAAATATCAAAAATATAATATAATATTCAAAATATCTCAAATATATATTAAAATATTCAAAATATCTCAAAATATCTAAAATATAATAAAATATTCAAAATATCATAAAATATCTAAAATATATTAAAATATTCAAAATATCTGAAATATCACAAAAATTCACAAAAATCATAACAGTTGTGAAATTCATGAAAATCAAACCAGATTGGTAAAAATAATTAAGGATTGAGAGAAAGAAATAAAATACGAAGACTTATATACAACTCAAAAATAATATTAAAATAACCAAAAACGTAAAAACTCTCAAAAATTCCTAAAAATTACAAAAATTATAAAATTCATAGAAGTCGAGTCGGATTACTCAAAATAATTCGGAATCGACCAAAACAAATAAAATACGAATTCTCAGGGTGTTACAGCCTCCTTTGTTGACCTTCCAAGACCACTTAACCACCTTAGATGTGATCAAGGGTGGATAACAAAGGTTTTGGTTCTAAGCTTGTTTCTCATTGGTGTAGAAAAACTAAGTCACCAAGTGACTAATCCCTTCTTGAAGGTGCTTGGCCGAATCGCCCTAATGAGAAGCAAACCAAGTTTGTGCTTCATTCATGCAATCTAGTTACACTTAGGTGCATTTAGTTAGTTTGCTTAGTTACTTAGTTAGCCATTTAGTTAGCTAGGATGACTAACCATCTCCTAGATTTCTCTAGAACCTTCTCTAACTAGAACTTAAATAGATAACTAGCTAGGTTTCCTTTGTTTAGTTTCTAAACAAGCTTCCTATGCTAATTTAGTTAGGTTTAAGCTAACTTGGTTAAGTTTTCTAGTTAAATCTTAACAAGTCCAACCACTTTTGTGGACTTGATTTCTATTGGTCTAGAATTTTCAAGCCAATATTGTTGACTACATTTCATTGGCTTAGAAAAAAATCTAGCCAGAAACGTTGATTGTTTCTCTAAACGCGGGTCTCACGGACTTTTCTGGGTCCATGGTCATTCTGGAGTAGATTTCTACTATTTTTAAGATAGTAGGTACTATCGAATAAAATAATATTATAATAATATAAAATTATTTTATTACACAGTTAAATCCTAAAAATTAAAAAATTAATACACGTATCATTCAGAATTAGGTTTTGTAAGATCCCCCAGCTCCAAATAATTAAAATAAGATTTTTTCGGCTAGAAAATTATTATTTCCTAGACTCGGAGCAAATCACACACAATGATCAAATACAATCACGAAACAATCAAATTCTATTTATAACTTACAGAAAACATAAAACAGTACAATCAGGACAATATCGTACTTAACTTAAAAGTTGGGGTGTTACAATAGTAAAGTGATTTGAAGTGAAATGTGTAATTAGGTGTATTTTTTGTAAGTGTGTGAATTAAAATGTGTGGCCACAAAGAGTCCTCAAAATGTGTGGTGGAGAGGAAGAGAGAAGAAATATGGCTTCTTGAAGAAGCCATTAGGAAAGTGCAAGGAAGCTTCCTCCTAGCTTCTCCAACATGCCAAAAGGAAGGTGCTAGGAAGCTTCCTCCAAGCTTCTCCAAGAAGCTAAGCTTCTACTTTTGAAAAGTCAAAATGATGTCATAGTGATGATGTCACCATTGTGATGTCATTAAAGTGTTCTCTAAAATATGACTAACACTGTATCCGATTTATTATCAGTGGACAGAAATTACAGCTAACAAAAACTGATATTTATTGTCCAATGGATAATAAAATTATTCTGCGATTTTTATTTATCAGATAAAAAACTCAAAAAACGTAAAACTTCATAAACTGTGTCTGGCCTTGGGTTTAGTAAGATCCCCCATTGACGTTTTCACAGTTCAAGGTTCTTAGAAAAAATATCTCGTTTTTCCGGCTCCGCTCAGTGCCACACAAAATGAGGAATAATATTAAAATATTCCGCGTTCTAAGAAAAATTCACAAAAGTCATAAATATTATAAAATGACTATTTATCATAAAATTATTAATTTTCGGGATGTTACACCTAGGACTAATGATTTATGAGAACCCAGTTACTCCCAGAGGTTAGATACGTCAGTGGGAACTTGTATGATATCAGACAATGCTTGTTTACGTGAAAGTTTGTCTATATGTGTTACTTGTATGCCAAGTTATCTTTAGTTGGGCTTGAAGTATGCCTAAGATTATTATTGGTATTGGTAACTGTATATTATGAGATTGCATGATTGTTATATGAGGAAGTATATGAGAAATTGTTAAAATGGCAACAAAAGCTATCAGAAGTTGTATTATATGTGAAAGTTGTGCATTATACAAAACTTGTGAGAAAGAGTATACTTTCCCAAAGATCAGGATAAGTGAATCTTACCTTCAGTTGTGAGATCCTTATCAAAGTAAGTGCAAGGAAATAATTCACCTTACTTGGATAGAATTGTATAGCACGTACGACTATTGAAAATGGGTTAACTCATGTCTGACAAATAGACTATCTTGTAGAATGAGGGTCATTCCCCTTTAAGAAGGTGGGTCATTCCCCATCAAGGAGGTCCATAGTACCTTAAGGAGGACCGGAGTTCCTCATATAGGAATTGTAGAAATTTAGTAATAGCCAAAGAGAAAAGCATTGCAATCATACTTTGAGATAATTATTATTGAGCATGTTTATATAAGAAAAATTTATATAATAGTAACAGCTGCCTTTGGATAATAATTTTATAAGATTTTCAACTTATATCTGTTATCTTTTTTCTCATTCAGAGACAACTAGATTTATTATGATGTCATTTTCATATAGAATTACTAAGAATTCTTATAATTCTCACCTTATTTATATGTTTCCATGATATATCTAGACACTAAAAAGGCATTTATTTAGCATTTATTTTGAGTTTGTTGAGGACGAGTGAGTGTACTCTGCGAACATCAACACTTACTCATTCATCGAGATCATCAAAGTTCACATTATGTACACCCCTAGCTTGTCAAGGGAGAGTGTTGTTTAGGTTTTATGATGTAGGAGCAGACTAAGTAGGATAGTTACATAGGCATCTAGATTTGTTTTGACTATATGTATATAGGTGTTTCATTGTTGTATCTAGATATAGATATCTAATTGTCTAGTCCTATATCACATTATGCTACCGATACTTCTTTTTTGTTGACATGACTTAGATGACTGTATAGGATATTGACGCCCCAGTTATGTTTATGTTTATGTTTTGTGAACATGTTGTATTTACAAACCAACAAATAATGACTAGTGGAAGACCCAAAGGGTTAGTATCTTGGCTCGTGCATGTTTATTTTAGTAGAATTGTGCATGAAAAGAGTTAAAGTTCTTTTAGTTAGGACTCACTCTAAGTTACTAGATATGCTCACCTTGAGAGGTAAAACACTTAATTCTTTATGAAATAAAGTTAAAAACTAAGTAAGATAATGATGCATTTAAATGTGAATCAAATAAAATTAAAGTAAAAGATGGTTAAAAGAAATAAAGAATTTAATTAAATATATAACTAGTAATAAATATGGTTAGTGATGAACTTTATTCTATCTAGTTTACCTGTTACAGTGTAAGGTGGACTATATGGAGTAAGAGCGTCACAATATTTATATTGATATAATCTATTTCGAAATATATATTATAAAATATCTCTTATTTTTAATTTATTATTTTTAAAATTTTATTACTTAATTATACATAATATTTAAATTGTAAAAAACTTATTTATATTTGATCCAATAATTTGTCGGGACATAATTACCAAGTTATACTCCAAAAGATTGACACAATAAAAAATAAGGAAAAGAATATACAGCTTCCTTAAACTTTAACTTTTTTGGTAAATCACTATCATGAACTTTAAATTTTTTTCAATTAGTCCCTAAATTCTAATTAATGTTTCAATAGATCATTTTATTTAATTTGAATTTGTTAATTCATTAATGATGATATTGTGTAACAATATCTTATCCGTATTAATATTTTTTCGATTATTTATTAATTTATTTATTAAATTTTGATTATAAATATATTTTTTATTACAAAATAAATAAAAATAATTTTTTTAAAAATAAATTTATTTTTTATTTATTTTGTAGGAAAGAAAATATATTTAAAATTAAATTTTAATAAATAAATTAATAAATAATTTTTAATTAATATTAATACAAATAAAATAATATTATATATTTTTGTTAATGAATTAATAAATTTAAATTAAATATAAAAATTTATTGCGATATTAATTAAAATTAAAAAATTAATTAAAAAATTAAAATTTATGATGATAATTTAAAAAAATAAATTAAAGTTTAAATAAGCATTGTTTACCCTTTACCCTAAAAAATGTTGAGTGGGTAATGCTAAACTTATCGCAGCCGGTCCCATGAACACCGCTACGGCGCTAAGGTTGGTGCTACAACGGTGCAAGAGAGAGAAAGGGAATCCCTTGAAAGATCTGGGTAAGCTGTATTTGTTCTTTCTTCCTTCGAAGACACAAACAAATTGAGCTTAAAATGAAGGAGAATAATGACGGCAACGACTCGCTTTGTGGTGCTCGACGCACGCGATTTCAAGCCGCTCCGGATTGGACTGTAACGGAATCGCTCATTCTGGTGAACGAGATCGCCGCGGTTGAAGCAGATTGCTCCGGAGCCCTATCCTCGTACCAGCAATGGAACATCATAGCCGGAAACTGCGGCGCGTTGGATGTCGGTCGGAACTTGGGCCAGTGTCGGAGGAAGTGGGACTCGTTGCTCTCCGAGTACGACAAGATCAGGGGCTGGGAGTCGAACCACGCTCGCGGTTCGTATTGGTCTTTGAAAAGCGAGAGGGCTAAGAAGCTTGGGTTGCCAGAGAATTTTGACCCCGAATTGTTTAAGGCGATTGATGACATCGTCAAATCAAGGGAAGAACGAGGCGAGGTTGAGCCCGAAAGCGATCCTGAACCAGGGAATGAGGCGCTTGATGTGACCGTGGAAATTGGTACGCTTCGTTTTGCCATGTTGCTGTTGAATTTTTCTTAGTTTCTGAGTCTACTCTAAAGAGATATACGTTATCTCATGTGTCACACCAGAGCATTGGTCATAATTCATAAGTTAACTCATAAGCAAGGCATAATTTTCATGATGGCAGCATTACTAAAGAGGAATTCTGCATCTACTAACTAGAGTGCACAGTGATATATCATGTTGTATTGTCTAGGATCATTCCATAGTAATACGTCAAAAACTGGATCATTCCATAGTACTACGTTGAATGCGGCGCAGAGCAATCACCCTCAGAAACGTTGTAGCAGCATAGAATCGCAGAGCATCCGCTACGGCAATGAAAGCAGACAAAGAAGCTCCTGAGTATGTTTAAAAAATAGGAAGAAAAAGTGGGGACTATCCTAAATAAGTATGCGACGGAGATATAGAATATAGAATTAGAACCCAAAGAACAATAGACACGTGGAACAGAATGACATAGGCATGTAATGAGTATGCAGACAGAGCTACAGAGAACCATACCCTGAGTTGCTGCTGAGAGTGAAGCAGAGAATAGAGAGCCACGACTTGCTGTTGTCAACATCATATGGCTCCAATCCAGTCAGATAGAGCCAAAAGACATGGACAAAGGGAGTTTGGGGCATTTTGGCTTGTTTAAGTACAAAATAAAACATAGAGTAGTAGCTGCTATGGCCACTATTGTGTCCACTATTGCCTGCTATTGCGGCCCTCCAGGCTGCTACAATGAAACGTTCCGCTATGGGCATTCTGAAGTGACCAAGCTTCGTCCTGCTCCTCTATGCCACAATAGCGGATGCTACAGCTGCCATTGACAATGTTGAGCAGAAGTATGACTTCAGATAAGCTGATAAGTAATAAGCATAATTCTTGTTTCACATTTATCATTACATCATATTCAATCAGCCGTTTGTAAGGACACATAACCAAAACATGGTATTCATTTGACAAAATATAAAGGGTATTTACAATTTTCAAATATCTAACTTTGTATCATTGATTTGGCATAGAAGTTATTTAGTCATTTGATTAATTTTATCCAAGGTTGCTTCTTCATCATATAGTTCTATTTAATGCCAATTTTGTTCTTGTTCTTGTTTTGATACACATTGGTATAAATATGTTTGCTGCCATCATTATCATGGTGATTGATGAACTAGTCTTGTTCAATGCATTTGAACATTGAGCAGTGAAATATGGAGTTTCCATTATCCAAATTATGTGTATCTGTATACCTTGGCTTATAGCAATAACTTTTAAGCTATACTAGGATCATCTAGTTGAACTTGTTTGACCCGT
Organism: Ormosia emarginata; assembly: GCA_029884605.1. Taxonomy (NCBI): domain Eukaryota; kingdom Viridiplantae; phylum Streptophyta; class Magnoliopsida; order Fabales; family Fabaceae; genus Ormosia; species Ormosia emarginata. The sequence continues at coordinate 12,678,947 of JAQQTP010000074.1, forward strand.
TGTGGCCATAAATCTGGGCAAGTTGTTTGTATGCCAAGTCCAAAAGCTTGCTCAGAATTTCTATTTGGGGTGTTGGAGGGGGCTAGGGAGGAGGCTTCCTGCTCAGCATCCATACATCTTAATTGTACTTACCTGTACTTGCTTAACCCAATATTTGGTTAGCTTAGGCTAGCTTAAATGTATTTCTGAGTTCTAAAGGGCACACATATATGCCAGATGGTAGTGTTGGTGATTGTAAAAAAAAATTGAAGCCTACTATTGGTGCTTAATTAATTGGGGGATATATAAGAGTTTAGGTTTTACATTGGTGGAAGAAAAGCTTAGGGGTCGTGGACTCCTGGGTTGAATTAGGGCCCTCGTTAATGAATAAATTCATGAAAAGAAAAGGTTAACGGAATCCTTAATTTTTAACTTTAGATTCTCACTTGTTAAACAAATAATAAAGGACAAAATATGATATTTAATTACTGACTTAAAATGTAAACCCATAAGCTGTATATTTTTAACTTTAGATTTGAACATGCACTTCAGAACTCCTAATATATAGAGACTGTGGACTTACTGAATATCAATAATAATTCTGGGATCTATAAGGAAATAAATGAATAGCCATATCTATACTAAATTACTAATATATAATGGAAAAACTTGCTTTAGGTGTTTGGTGTCTTCTCACCAGTCACCATACATTACTAAGCAGGAAATTGTAGTTAGTGGGGTAGTTATTCTCATATTTTGTTTCCTTTAAATAAATAAAAGTAGATTAACAATCAGGCAGTTATTTCGTTTGAAGATTTAAAATTCTCTCATTATTATTAAATAAAAGTACAATAAAAGGCGGATAGGTACGCACATATTATATAACACAAGGCCAGAGTATGTCTAAAATTGAATATTAAGCAGTTAACAGAAAGTTTGGTTCTTTTTCTTTCTGTATAACACAAGACCGGTGCAAGTTGAGAAAAAACTGACTGGAGCCTACACATTGTACTTGGGCATAAATTTTAAATAGTTACAAAGTTAAAACATTGATAAACTTGTTGCAAATTGGTGAAGAGCCGTGATACATATGGAGACCTGTACAAGATTTGTCACTTCAATAGTTTTGTGGGTAAGTATAAATCTAAACTAATCAGTGTGGTCGTGTCCAATTTGTCAATCTTGGTGCCAATTTTACTTTATCCATTCTTGGATCGTGAAAATTAAATGGTAGCATGTGGAATATTTTGATCAACATGATATAATTCCTATGAAGCACGGACACGCCGATTATGAGGCGTGTCCACGTGTCGGACACGTGTCCATATCAGACACATGGAGACATCCGTACGACACACGTGTTTTGCGTGTCCGAATGTGTTTGATTAAAATGATTATTTTTTCAGTTTGGACACGTCTCGGACACACTCGAATACTTCTCAGACACACTCAGACACTTCTCGGACATGCTTGGACACGACTTGAACACGACCTATTAATATTTAAAAAAAAAAAATAGTTTCCATGACTAACGTTCAATTAATAAGTCCGTAACTCACTTAAGTCCAATCACATGACTGACGTCCCAAACTACTATTTTCACATACTAGTATTTTAAGTTTTATCTTTTCACACGCCACTATTATACTTTTAAGTTTTATCTTTTCACACACCATTATTTTCATCTGCTCCTTCTACCTCTGCTCGTACCAAGTCGTCTACTTCGTTGTCATCGAAGCTTGCCTCATACCAATATTCCTTCTAGTTTTTTTTTTATACACATGTACTTGTACATGATTAGTTCTATTAGGAGAAGTTGATTTAAGAAATTTTTTAGAATATGTCAATAGAAATTATGTTTCATATTTTTTAGGAGGGGCTTACCAAGTAGCAAATATTGGCACATATGACATATATTAAAATATTATAAATCTTTAAGCTTATAGAAATGATATTAATGAATTATGAATATTTTTTTTAAAATTTTGAAATTATATATGCCGTGTCCGTGTCCTATAATTTTTAAATTTAGTGTGTCCTTGTATTCGTGTCCGTGTCTGTGCTTCATAGTATAATTCCATATGTTGCTTCTTTTTTTCACATTTTTTATTTTTAATTATGAGGAAATGAATGAAATTCAGTTGTCTTTATCCCATTAGGCACATTACCAAGTAACTTGTATGTGATTGTTTCTTGAATGCTTAGAAGTTTTCAACTGATGAATTTTTATGAATTTGATGATTAGGGTCCAAAAGAAAAAGGCAACGAAGTAAATCCGAGAGATACCAAGCACAAAAGCCTAGGAAATGCCTCCCAGTTGAGTCTTTCAAAAACCTCTCAGAAGAACAGGATCGAAGAGGCTGTCATGAACAAAGGTCCAAGGAAAGCCATGAAGAAGAGCCTGAGAAATATCATTTAGAAGAAGAGTATTTTAATGACTTCTTAGAAGAGAAACCGAAGTTGAAATGTAGAGCAGAAAGACCTCCGAAGGGTCACTTAGAAATGTCACTGAAGAAACTTGCCGAAGTGGAGCTTCATGAAAACCACGTTATTGAAAGGCCAAAGTCCACCAGTGTAGAAAAGAAAACAATTAGCAGGGAAGAAAATGAGGAAATAATAGCTCTGAAATTGCAAGAGTTGGCAGTAAGTATTCAAGCAATTGGTGCTGAATCAGCAGACTATCAGGCAACTGGCTCACAGAATGTAGAGGACTACCATACTGAATTTACAAGACGCCAAGGGGACAAGCTCATAGCAAGCCTGGGAAATTTTGCGAACACCCTTAAGCAACTATGTGATCTTCTCCAGGAGTGTAAATAGATATTACAATATGCTTTTATTTTCTTTCTTTGTTAGTGAATGAACGCAGTGTAGGAGAATGCTGTTTACACGTGTGTTCACTGTGCTTCTTATGCGTAAATGAGAGAATATATATATATATATATTAAGAGTGGAAGACTCATTTATCTTCTATAGCAGTTATAAAGTTAACTTTAGTCTCGAAAGTGTTCAAAAAATCGAAAAGCTCGTTACAAATTTCCATGATTGTTTTCAATGTTGAGGGGAAAATTGAATGTTGACACTCGCTGTGAACCTGTGTTTTTCCTGGTGAAAAAAATTTGAATACTAAAATTAGTTAGAAAAGACAAAAGGGTGGGGATGGGAGGAATATGTACGAGATTTGGTAGGTGTAAAAGAAACATACGACTCCACTGGGGATCGAACCCAGAATCTCTGGTTCCGTAGACCAGCGCCTTATCCATTGGGCCATGGAGTCATGTGCGCTAAGGGTTGGCTTATTAATTATTTAACTGTATAAGATATGACAAATAGGTACAACACACCAAGGTAAGTCTACCACTTGTTTACTACTAACTTCGTCAGAAATTTTCACGTGAGCATAGGGATACCGTATATCTGTAACCCAAATGGAGGATAAATCACAATGTTACTTGCATAATTTCATATTTTATATCCAGATATATTAATTGCAAAACATTTTTATCCGGTCTTATTGGATACCTCTCCTTGCTACTATTTTGTTTATTTAAAAAAAAAAAAACTGCTAAAATTTTGGTATCAAATTAAAATGTGAACATTTGAAACGAAAAATTAATTAAAAATAGATTTATGCTAAGTTTGTGTTAGTAAATCCACTCATCCACCCATATATATTAATTTAGAGTACAATAAATTTGTTATTATATTCTTTAAAGAATAATACATGTCATTTTTAAATTCTCTTTTAATTTTTGAATTTTAAATTTAAATTCTTTTTTATTTTATTTTTAAAAAATTCTCTTTTAATCCAAGTATCATGTGTATCATCCTTTTTAATTTTAAACATTTAAGTTTTATCTAAATTTAAAAAAACTTGTGCATTGCACGGACACTCACTAATTTATATAAATAACATGCATTTTTTTATTTAGTACATGATTTTTGATATTTGATTAATTAGTTACGCAATTTTAAATTATAATAATAGTTAAGTAAAATTCTTCTTAAAGTGCATGATTGATAATGCAAACTTGATAACTTGATATTAAATAATTTAAAGGTACATTTAATTTTGATTAATTATTTAGCAAAACAGCTTTTTCTATCATAAAAGTTTGGGCATTATTTTGGTAAACTATTTGTTATTATGACTTTAATGTGAATTTTCAAAGATTTCATTAATAGTTATTTATATTAAATAGACTATTAATTATTTATTATAAAATTATCAACCGATAAATGTTTAATAACTCATCATAGATACAAATCTATAGGAGTACCATAGCAATTCCCTAAAAACTATTTTTACTTTTTGATAACATGTTTGAGTTGTTAAATTAAAAGCTATTGATTAGTTTTTTATACTAAAAACAGATTTTTCTACATATAAGTTGTTGGGTGCAGTGGTAAGTAAACTATGTAAGAACAAAGTTTTTGAACATGGAGATGTCACTTGTAGGGAGTTCCTAATAGTATCGCTTCTTTCTCAAATGAATTAGTCTCACATTCAAATGTACGTGGATAACCAACACATTTTATTTATAATATGTTGTAATTATTTCACAGTTGTGAGAAATAAATATCATTTTATCTTTAAGTAAATAACTTTTTCAATTATTCAATATCTTTTGAATAATTTAATACATAAAAATAATTCTTTTCATACAATCTAAATAAAATTATTTATTTTAAAATTGATTATGAATTAACATATCTAAACATAAATTAAATTTGTTATAATTAATTTTCTTAAAAGTCAATTCTGCACATAATCAATTTTTAATATAATTTTTTTCGCATCTAATCAAAATGTACACTAAATATTCCGATTGAAGGATTTGGCCATTTTTTTAGTTAATTCAATAAATTAAATAAAATAAATAGTCAACTTAATAAATATTGAAAAGCTATGTTGGTTTTTAGAGTATCTCACTCTCTACCATAAACTAAAACTCATTCAAACAAAAGATAAGTGGCACTTACAATTTCAAATAAATTAATAGATCGATAAAAATACAAAAAATAGATACAATCTTTACCAAAAACTAATTCATGATAAGTAATTTTGCTCTTGATTTGTTGTGTAACGTCCTAAGACTAATACTCCTAGTATATATGGATTGCACTAAAGTACATAGGCTTAAGCATGTCACGATTAAACTATTATTTTATTTGATAATTAACTATACTTATTTTATTTCCTATTCGAGCCTTGTGAGGGATAATAATATTCTCAAGTATAAACATACACTTGAAATACCTGATTATATACTTATCATATATCAGCCATACTGACATTAGTATTTCATACAATCTAGTACATTATTATCCAAGATATACATATCAAGCCTTCATATAGGCATTTGTACATATAAACCATATACAAACCACAGCATAAGTATAAATACATGGTAATGGTAAAAAAGAATAAATATTTCTATCCTACAACAACATCTTCATCACTTCTCCATGTGTGGATCACGTGTTGAAATCATCATGAAAAAGAAAAATAGAGGAGTATGAATTTTAGAAATTCCTAGTTTATCGAACAATATGTGATATCATAATAATTTCAACTGCTTCAGGAAATAAAATCATTTTTTTAAAATCTTTCACAGAAAGATGACAAATGACAAACTGTTTCCTTTCTCTTCCTGAGGGCAGAAATTCAATTTAATCAATGAACAATAACTTTTGTATTAATGAATACATGCATTACATAGCTTTATAAGCACATCAACCAATGAATCATTTCACACTAACAAAAGAGTATTTACAAATAACTCAAATTGTACATATTCATTTTCAAATTAATGATTTATATGACATATTCATGAAGGTGTGTCAATGCTCAAGCAAGACCTTTACTCTTTCCTTTAGTGCTCATTAGTTATTATCTTTCTCAACTCATTCCCCCAGACTCATGTCCTTTTGTATCAAACAGGTAGTGTGGGCATGTTACCTTCTCAATTTATCCAATATTTGGTGATAGTCTGCTTATCAGGCCGGTGCACTTAGCTTATATGTAACAATCTACTAGTACATAATACTATCCCAAGTAACTATGGCCAGATATCCAAAGGATCACTGTCATTTCCAAAGGATACATATATCTATGATCACCCCTAAGTACGAGGATCATTTCCATTATTAGATCTAGGATCACCATCATTTCTTAGATCCAGATTTAGGATCACTGTCATTTCCTAAATCCATTACTACCCAAATCTAAGATACCCAAAGGATCATCGTCATTTTCAAATGATACACATTTATGATCACCATCATTTCCTAAATCAATTTTATGGGTTACCCTTCATAAGAGAATAACATATAAGGATCAAGTCATAAAGGATCACTGTAATTTTCTTTAGCATATCTAATTTCTTTTAAACTTTGAGCAATTAAATATGTACTTTACATTTTAACTCAATTATTAGCTTAACTTTAACAACTTAATGGAGTAAATCATTTTCTAGTACATCTCAAATTATCTCATAAACAAAACAAGTGTACATCACAATTTATTTCATCATCATAACAAGTGCACAACATATTTCATTTTATAGGTATACCAATTGCACTTCACAATTTATCGCATTGATTTTACCAAGTGCACATCATATTTCATCTCATAAACACATATAAAATGCACAACATATAAGCATAAGTCATCTTACTTAGTGAACTTAATTCAATTTAATCATACCATATAGCATAGATATATCCCATTTGTTCCCCATAGAGCAGAAAGTTCTATTTTCTAAAATCAGGGGATTGGTAATCGATTACTAGGCTTGATAATCGATTACCACAAGTCATTCTCTAAAATACATGCTTGGTAATCGATTACCATTACTAGCTTAAAATTTCTCAAGACAGAAACTTGGTAATCGATTATTACACTTCATTTTCTCAATTCTGTAGATTGGTAATCGATTACCTCAAATAGTAATTGATAACCACAATTATAATTGCAGTTTTTATAGGTTAGTAATTGATTACTGATATCAATAATCAATTACCCACTTGTTTTCCAACAACTAGAAGGTATTCTATGTGAATACTTATGTCTTGAAACATGTCAAATAATTTTTGATGATAACAAAGTCAAGATGAAAATTACGTTCAAAGAGAAGATCGAGATCAAAGAAAAAAATCAAGAAGTTTATTAGACATAGGTCTTAGAACATCAATGTTAAATGCTCTCAAGGTATCTCAAATGATTTTTCAAAAGTCTTTTTAATCAACTTGAAATTCAAAGTTCATATTTTAAAGAAATGTTGATTTAAGCCTTGGATTGTTTTAAACACGTGTCAATAATGATTAATCCAAGTTTCTCAAAGTCAAAAATGGCCTAAATACTTAATCAGAGTTGAAAAATGTGTTCTAAGGGCAAGGTAATCGATTACACATATGTTGTAATCGATTACAAGCTAAACATAGACCTTGTAATTGATTACATTGATCATGTAATCGATTACAAGAATGGCAGAATCATTGTAATCGATTACATTGAGGCTGTAATCAATTACAAGTCTGGCAGAGGCCATGTAATCGATTACACAAATCTGGTAATCGATTACATTCTGTCCAGAAAGCCAAGAACACGTTCAAACAACCATGTAATCGATTATAGAGATTGTGTAATCGATTACCAGTAGTCTGACAGTGCCCAACGGCTATATTAGGTGCATTAAATGTTATGCTTTAATGTCCCCAATGGCTTCATTGATCAAATATCTTATAAATACTTGAGTTGAGGCCTAAGAAGCTCAAAACTTCACAAATCCATAAAATAATGGTGTAATTCTTAGTAAAAAAATAGTGATTTTGCAAAAACATGTGCTTTTGATCTAGAACTAGTCAGTTTCTATGCTTGCATGATGTTTGTAATTGATTTGAGATGTTTTGGAACTAATTTGAAAGGTTTAAGATTGGCCCTTTACTGTTTAAAATGCAAAAACTGAGTGTTAGTAATCTGATAATCGATTACAAGACCTTTGTAATCAATTACAATGGCTCTATCAAGCAAGTAATCGATTACACATAACATGTAATCGATTATAATGAACCTAGAACTCAAGTAATCAATTACATCAATCCTGTAATCGATTACAAGGTTCCCGGAAGAATGGTAATCGAATACACCAAACTTGTAACCGATTACACGGGTAACAGAAGGCTAGTAATCAATTACACACCCATTGTAATCGATTACACATGGGTTTTAAAAGGTTTTCAGATGCGCGAAAGGTCATTTTTCATCTGAAAACTTCTTCTTCTCTCTTTACAAGCACGAAGAGCCCTCATCCAAAATCCTTCTTTCTATCTCAAATCTCAACCAAATCACTTTATTTCATATCCTACATACTCGAAATCCCCCTCTCCATCAAACCCAACCATCAAAACTCCTCAAAATCCACTAAAACCTCAACCTAAATCACCTCACTTCTTCATCTTTCTCTCTCATCACCCACGAACCAAACCACCAAAAATCCTTCTCTTTCCATCCTTTCCTTCACCCACACATCTCCAAACACTTTCCCCTTCATCCCTTTCAATTCACTTCTCTTCAAATGGCTGAATCTTCCCAACGAACCAAACGTGCAAAAACAGGGGCTCAACGTTGGAGAATCCTCCAGTGCTCCTCCACGCAACATTTCAAGGCTAGACATCACACGCCACTTCTGCACCACCAAGAAGGTAGAATTGTTCCGAAAAAACTTCCAGTTGAGGAAGCTCATCTCTCTAAGGTATCTCACCCAGTCATTCTACTCAAGTGAACTGTTGGAGACCTTCAGACTGTTGGAAAGGTTAGGCTTGATTGGTTTCTATAACATTCGAAAGGACATTTACCCAAACCTAGTTAGGGTATTTTATGCAAATCTAAAGTATGAGGATGATTACCTGATCTCTGAGGTGAAGAAGAAACAAATAAGGGCCACTAAGGAAGCCTGGTGTAGGTTGACTAAGCTTAAATACAATGGTACCAATTTCTATGGGAATGAGAATGCTTGGGGAGCTGATTTTGAATATAAGGCTGCATTTACCTCCCTGATTAGGTCTGGCTATGATATTCCCAAGGATAAGAAGAGAGTGATGGCTACTGGCTTGACAATGGAAAACAGAGTTCTTCATTATCTGGTTGTTAGAGGTTTGATTCCTAAGGGAGGCAATTACTCGCAGGTTCTAAGGGAAAATGTGGTAGTGTTGTGGGTAATGACCACAGGCAGACCCATTAATTGGGCTCATTACATTATTCAGCATATGTTGGATGTCAAGAAGAGAAGGAACTCTGCTCTCCCATATGTCATACTTGTGATAGCAATTTTGGAGCATTGTCACATCTCCTGTTAGCCTTGGCAACCATCACCCAAGAGGAGGGGTGAATTAGGTGATTGCAAATTTTAAAACACCTTTGAGAAATTAAGCATTTTGAATAACTTAATTAATAAATGCAGCGGAATAAGTTTAACAAAGGTGGAACTATTAGTGATTTCACAAATACCACTTAGGCTATAAAGATAAATCAAGTAAATAAGCTAGATATTAAATTCAACTCAAGCTTATATAATTAAGGTACAAATGTAAAGAGATAGAGTTGAGAAGAACAAACACAAGGATTTATCTTGGTTCAGCCACCCCTTGTGACCTACGTCCAGTCCTCAAGCAAACCACTCGAGATTTTCCACTAAACTTCAAGCTTGAACGGGTGCTTGAAAACCTTTACACAATAGAGCACTCACCACACCTTGGGATACCTCACCCTTTGTGCTTGAACCTCAAAACAGGGATACCTCACCCTTTTCACTAGAGGGATACCTCACCCCCTTTACAATTTTTGAAGGATACCTCATTTTCTTTACAACAAGGGATACCTCACCCTTTTCAACTCTAGAAGGATACCTCACCTTCTTTACAAATAAGGGATACCTCACCCTTTTTCTCTAGAGGGATACCTCACCCTCTTTACAGATTATAGAAAGTGTTTGAATGATAGAAACTCTCTCAAAGAGTAGATAATACAAATTAAAGCCCTATGATGCTCTTCAAGAATATCTCAAATATATATACAAAAATAGAGCAAAAGAGATTTAATGATAATTCTCGGATTAAAGTGATTGAATGATGTTTCTCAATTGCTGGTTAGCCACAAATGATGCCCCAAGAAGAGTATTTATAAGTTTTTAGATCAATAGAGCCATTGGGGGCTTTTGTGGCATCATTAAATGCCAAGAAAATATAGCCGTTAGGCATGTCAGAATGCTGGTAATCGATTACAGGGTTTTAGTAATCGATTACATGGAAGATAGAACGTGTTCTTGGCTTTCTGGGCTTATGGTAATCGATTACATGACTTGTGTAATCGATTACACGCCCTCTGACTTTATGGTAATCGATTACAATATTGATGTAATCGATTACATAGCCCTTGAACGTGTTCTTCCCTTTCTGGGCATATGGTAATCGATTACAATATTATGTGTAATCGATTACAATATTATGTGTAATCGATTACACGTCCTCTGACTTGCTGGTAATCAATTACCAAGAGTGTGTAATCGATTACTTTCCACTTTGAACATATTTTTCAAGCCTAAAAGAGGATCCATGCCATTTCTAACGTTAAGAAACTTGGATTGATTAATATAGGTATATGTTTAGCATGATCCAAGATTAAAAACCAACATCTTTTTAGAATATGAACTTTGAAAAACAAGTTAATTAAAAAACATCTTTAAAAACCATTTGAGATATAATTGAGATACCTTGAGAGCATTTCACATTGATGTTCTAAGACCTATATCTAATATACCTCTTTTGATCTTGGTCTTCTTCTTTTGGTCTTGGTCTTTTCCTTTGATCTTGGTCTTCATCATGACTTTGTTATCATCAAAAACTCATTTGATATGCTTCAAGACATAAGCATTCACATTCTCCCCCTTTTTGATGATGACAAAATAAACATTGAAAAGAGAGAAATATTTTCATTTTATTCATCAAAGATTTAAGCACAACTCTCCCTCGTAATATATGCATGAGATAAGATAAATGATTTTCATGTAAAGTGCAAAAGCTCTCCCGTACGCATGCAACATATTTCACTAATCTCTCCCCCATTGGCATTATCAAAAACAACATGAGCATTCAGCATTGTATAATCATTTCAGCTCAGCAGGATCAATATCAGAGTATAAGCAGTTTAGCACATTAATATGTGATACCAATAACAAATGCATATGAAAAAGAAATCGTAGATAGTATTTATCATTTATGCCAAAAGAATTCAGAGTCATATACAAGAGCAAATGGGGTTAGATAAAGATTAGGCATAAGGAAAGCATCATGAAGAATAGAACATCAAGATTAAGCACGATTGTGAAAAAATAAGGCTTTGTAATCGATTACCCTTTTATTGTAATCGATTACATGTGTTCTGTTTTCCTTGTAATCGATTACAAGGTTTGTGTAATCGATTACATGCTCTCTAGGAATATCGTAATCGATTACATTGGAGGTGTAATCGATTACCTGCTTTCTGACTTAGCTTGGAACACATGGAAATGCCTCTATAATCGATTACAAAGGTCTTGTAATCGATTACCAGATTACTAAAACTCAGTTTTTGCATTTTAAACAGTAAATGACCGATTTTAAACCTTTCAATTTTGTTCCAAAGCATTCCAAATCAATTCCAAATAGCATGCAAGCATATAATCTAATCTAATTATGATCCAAAACTCATAATTATGCAAATTTGCTACTTTTATCAAGAATTATATCATTTTGATGGATTGGTGAAGGTTTTGAGCTTCTTGGAGGTCTTTGACATGAGGAAGCACCTGCAAAATAGCTAAAGGGGAACCTCTGACGCTCAAGTCAGTATAGGATTCAAAATTAATTGAATCAAGGTAGTTGTGCACCAAAAACACCATATTATGCAGCTAATTTTTAGATTATGCTGCAAGAAGACAGATTATGTAGAGGATTGTGACTTTATACAGCAAGAGAGACAAGGTATGCATCATTTTGCAGAAGATCACAGATTATGCAATAAAATCATGCATTATGCAGCAAGATTGCAGTTCATGCAGCAAATAAGTTCATTATGCAGCAGAAATGAGATTATGCTTTACAATTGTGCAGCAAGAGTTTAGATGCATGATTGATCTAATATTCCAAGATAAAAAGTATCTAACAAGTAGGGGTGAATTGAGTTTGTGAAATATTTTCGCAAATTTTTCGCAAAGCACTTGTTTATCAAGTTTTCGTTGAAGCTATTATTTAATTGAAGTGAATAGATAAATGCGATCAAATGAACTACTTACAAATAAACAACCCAAGATAGAAAGTATTCAAGCAAAGCAAGATATCAAACTCAACACAAGCATTCATTCAAATGCATGTTTGATCAATTATTACTAATTCTCCTCTCATATAGATCAATTTTTCCATAGTATGTAAATTAAGCACAACAAATCAAATAATCAATTACTATTATGCATATAGCCAATAACATGCTTACTTTTATGATATTTAGACAATTCAAAAACATAGCAAGCATACCTAGGCATTGTAGAACCTTATGTACCAAGATGTATAACAAATTAATGAGCTATGGTACAATAAGAATGAACATAATCATGTGCTAAACAATATATGCATATTTTACCAAGTACACATGATTCTATCAATCACTTAAGGCCTACAAGGAATATACCTCAAATTCATTGACTTTATAAGTGAATGTGTATAAGAGGTCAAAACTTTTGATACCTTGCCCTTTGTAATCAAGGAAATACTTTTTCTTACCCATTGCTTCTCTTTTAGAGTTTTGAACTTTACAAGTTCTACATTTTGTACTTGAGAAGCTTTGGTTGAAGTCATCTTCCTTCTTTGACCAAAATTTCTACCATTAGGCTTTGGAAGAATTCTTCTTGATGGTTCTTCCATCCTTTGACCAATTTGTCCATCCTTTTGAGAAATTTTCTGCATAATTGAAACACTAGGAGGACTTTTTGGTACCCACTTCATCTTGGGTCCTTGAATGTTAGTACTAGAACTTTTACGACTTTTCGGAACCCAAACTAAGTTATTTCTCATATAAGGATTTCTTCTATAATTGCACAAATGAGAAATATGTCCTAAATGACCACAAAAATTGCAAACAATTGAATTCAATGATGATTTGGTCTTTTGAAAATCATCTTTGGAAAACTTAAGCCTTTTGTTATTTTTACATTCTAAACTATTTTTGCCATAAGCCTTGCTTGAATTTTCATGTGGAATAATAATGATTTTATTCTCATTAACAAGTATAGAATATAAGCAATTAGAATCATTAGCTTTGGCAAATTCAAAAGATAAGTCCTCAACTTGATTTTCTAAATCAATTCATTTTTCACAAGAAGTTGAGGTTTCACTTTTCAAAGGCATTTCCTCATCAAGAAAAGCATATTCATTTTTCAAAGTCTCAATTTCATTTTCAATGGAAGAAATGTTTTCTAAATAAGATAAGTTTTTCTTTTTTAAATTCAACAAACTATCATACAATTCATCATATGCACATTGTAGCTCATAATAGGAAGGACTATAATTTAATTTATCATTATTTACCTCAAAGTCCTTTTGAGCCATATAGGAAGTAGTCTCAATTTCCAGCATACTTGGCTCTTCCTCATTGTTGTCCATCAAGCATTCAAGAACATCTTCTTTCTCAATTTTATTTTGCTTTGCCTCTTCTTCAAATCGAGCACCATCATCACCAAGAGGCATTGAGCTCATTTTATTGCTTTGAACATGTTCTTGAGGACATTTTTCAATGTTGTCTTCCTCTAGAGGTTTTTGCTCTTCTTTCTCTCTATATACAACTTTATGCAAGAAATCATTGTTAGCAAGATAAATAGAATTAAGAGCATCCCATATATCTTTAGCACTAGAGAAACTCTTAATTTTAGCATAAGCATCATCATTCAAACTACTTCTTAAGATTTGCATTGCTCTAATGTTCAAGGAAAAACATTTATTGTCATAATCATTCCAAGTTTGCTTTGATTTGCAAGTAAATCCATCAAGTACAATATCTCATAAATCAAGATCAATAGATTGCATATAAATTTCCATTCTAGCTTTCCAATAAACAAAATTCACACCATCAAAGAATGGTGGTTTATCAATTTCAAAATCATTCATTTTGAAAACCTTTTAATGGTTGCCAACAAATAAGGATCTTTAACTCCAAGTGGTTAAGCTTTACCAGAGCACGAAGCTTTGATACCACTTGTTAGCCATGGCAGCCATCACCCAAGAGGGGGGTGAATGGGGTGATTGCAAATTTTAAAACACCTTTGAGAAATTAAGCATTTTGAATAACTCAATTAATAAATGCAGCGGAATAAGTTTAACAAAGGTGGAACTATTAGTGATTTCACAAATACCACTTGGGCTATAGGATAAATCAAGTAAATAAGCTAGATATTAAATTCAACTCAAGCTTATATAATTAAGGCACAAATGTAAAGAGATAGAGTTGAGAAGAACAAACACAAGGATTTATCCTGGTTCAGCCACCCCTTGTGACCTACGTCCAGTCCTCAAACAAACCACTCGAGATTTTCTACTAAACTTCAAGCTTGAACGGGTGCTTGAAAACCTTTATACAATAGAGCACTCACCACATCTTGGGATACCTCACCCTTTGTGCTTGAGCCTCAAAACAGGGATACTTCACCCTTTTCACTAGAGGGATACCTCACCCCCTTTACAACCTTTGAAGGATACCTCACCTTCTTTTGAACAAGGGATACCTCACCCTTTTCAACTCTAGAAGAATACCTCACCTTCTTTACAAATAAAGGATACCTCACCCCTTTTCTCTAGAGGGATACCTTACCCTCTTTACAGATTATACAAAGTGTTTGAATGATAGAAACTCTCTCAAAGAGTGGATAATACAAATTGAAGCCCTATGATGCTCTTCAAGAATATCTCAAATATATATACAAAAACAAAGCAAAAGAGATTTAATGATGATTCTCAGATTAAAGTGATTGAATGATGTTTCTCAATTGTTGGTTAGCCACAAATGATGCCCCAAGAAGAGTATTTATAAGTTTTTAGATCAATAGAGCCGTTGGGGGCTTTTGTGGCATCATTAAATGCCAAGAAAATATAGTCGTTGGGCATGTCAGAATGCTGGTAATCGATTACAGGGTTTTGGTAATCGATTACATGGAAGATAGAACGTGTTCTTGGCTTTCTGGGCTTATGGTAATCGATTACATGACTTGTGTAATCGATTACACGCCCTCTGACTTTATGGTAATCGATTATAATATTGATGTAATCGATTACATAGCCCTTTGAACGTGTTCTTCCCTTTCTGGGCATATGGTAATTGATTACAATATTGTGTGTAATCGATTACACGTCCTCTGACTTGCTGGTAATCGATTACCAAGAGCGTGTAATCGATTACTTTCCACTTTGAACATATTTTTCAAGCCTAAAAGAGGATCCATGCCATTTATAACTTTAAGAAACTTGGATTGATTAATATAGGTATATGTTTAGCATGATCCAAGATTAAAAACCAACATCTTTTTAGAATATGAACTTTGAAAAACAAGTTGATTAAAAAACATCTTTAAAAACCATTTGAGATATAATTGAGATACCTTGAGAGCATTTCACATTGATGTTCTAAGACCTATATCTAATATACCTCTTTTGATCTTAGTCTTCTTCTTTTGGTCTTGGTCTTTTCCTTTGATCTTGGTCTTCATCATGATTTTGTTATCATCAAAAACTCATTTGATATGCTTCAAGACATAAGCATTCACATCTCCTTATATGAGGAATCAAAGGACACAAGCTCCAAAGGGCCACAGTCCATTGGCCTACACACCTTGAAAAAGCTTCAGCTGAACAAGGTGGATGGCAAATGGTACTATCTCACCTATGGGAGCTACGGTCATAGTCCTCATGACCCCAAGAGTGATGATGAAGAAGAAGGCCAGCAACCTGCTCTAGCTCCAGCCACTTTGGACCTCCTGCTTCAAGAAATGCAACATTTGGCAACTACAGTGGAAACCAGGATGGTTGCACTTGTGTTGCGAGAGCTCTCCATCTCCAGGTATAGGGAGCTCCTGCTATTGTCCCAATATAGGGAGCTCCTAAGTTCCCCAAGAAATATGAGCATATTTCTGTCAAAGTCAACAGTGGTTGCACTTGTGTTGCGAGAGCTCTCCATCACCAGGTATATTACTTGAAGGTTTCCTTATTTTTCTTTTGGAATGTTCCCAATTGTTTCCGAGTTGGAGCTATATCCAGCTTGAATTGATACTGTCCCATAAACAGGTTTGCCTAGTAATCCCAAGAAGAGATTTTGGAAACGTCGTGTTGGATACATCATTCCAAAGCAGTCCTAGTCAAGCTTTCATGAAAGAAATTGACAAGGAACTTCTAGTCCTTTGACCAAATTAACATTTTGGTAATGTATATTTTCAGGTGAAAAAAAGGATTGATGCTTCCATCATATTTTTTGAATTCTGGAACCTTAAAGTCCTTTGGGGTGATAATGTTAGTAGTAGGGCACAACTCTTCTATCCCAAGGGGACCATAGGTGTTAGGATCCTTAATTGTTTTGATTTGTTCTTCCATCTTTTCCATCCATTCTTCCTTCATCTTATCATTTTGAATGGTTGTATGACCAGTCCCAATAGGAAATCTCATTGACATTCAGATGGACACATGCAGTTGTTCCTATGTGAATTCAGCATTACCATGAACCTCATTCTGAGTACCTTCTAATGAACGATACCCTTCTCCAATAGGAATCACTAGCGATGCAATGTTTGAAGTTCCTCCCACAAAAGGCATCTCAGTTGTGACCTAGGGTTTGTCCTCATGGAAGTAATAGTTGGCGAGTGTGAATGTGCTCCAGTTACTCCTATACCTCCGGTTGCCCTAATCAAGGTGAGGGTCTCACTCATGGCCAACAACATTTTCCCCATTCTTCTATAAGACTCTTTCATTTCATCCATCCCTCCTTTCACCTCATCTACTTCCATACTCAGATTTCTTCCTTCGTTGTCAACTGTCATCGCTGCAAGCTTTGCTCGAGCCTTTGTGTTGTGAACTCGAGTTTGATTGGTGCCTTATTTCATTAGTCGCCCAGTGGTTCCTAATCAAATTTGATTTGTTAAAACATGGTAACTATAAACAAAGAATAAGATGAAATGAATCTGATTCATGAGATGCATAAGATGAAATGAAAATATTTTTCTTTCTCTTTTTTTTTTTAAATGCTAAGAATGCCATGAAAATGTAAGATGATGTATTTTTTTTTAAGAATGTTAGGAATGCCATGAAAATGCAAGATGATTTTTTTTTTTAGAATGCTAGGAATGTCATGAAAATGCAAGATGATATATTTTTTTTTCTTTTTTTTAAGAAAGCTAGGAATGTCATGAAAATGCAAGATGATATATTTTTTTTTCTTTTTCTAAGAAAGCTAGGAATGCCATGAAATTGCAAGATAATGTATCTTTTTTTTTAATACTAATTTTTTTAAAAAAAGAAGAATGCAAGAACGAATGACATGAGAAATAGATTGATAAAGAAGAAGTACACTCCATTCGTGTCCTAAAGGATTGCCTTAAATTAAGGAATCTTATCCTAAGGATCTATGGGTCTTACTGATTCGTGAGAACTCTCATTGGGTGACTCTACTATTTTAAAGGCCTCTAAAGCTAAGTCCCATTTCAGAATGTTGACCACAAACAGTGGGTAAACCACTAGGTGTGCGACATTCATAAAAAAAGCACACTCTAAATGAGGTTTTCGTGATAACCAAATAGGATGTACATCCAAAATGGTTATCACTACGCAACCCCTAACTAACTTAGGCTTCACTCAGATCCCAGTATAGGCCCTACTCAGATGCGTGTGATAAACGTGTAGGTGCGGTGAGTGTAGGGAACATGCAAACTATCATAATCCTAAGGACTACCTGCATACTGCAAAATAAAAACAAATGCAAAACAAAATTCCAAAAGAAATTCTCTACCCTAAGGTTTGCATAATAAAATAATTAACACTACAAACAAAAATAATCAACAAACAATTAAAGTTAAGAAACAGAAAACAAAAAAGGAAAAAGGTAAAACAAACATACAAAGATCACAAAATTTTGCACAACCAACTTAAATGGGCTTGACTCTTAAGTATCCACAGGGGAGTCGCCATCTGTCGCAACTGAGTTAACAATGGGAGCGACAAACAAATAAATTATTAGGAGTCGCCACCAATTTTATTTGAAATAGGAAAATTTGGAAAACCTTTCTTATAAAATAGTCTTTGAAACCTGATTGGATTTGGGAGTCGGTTATGTATAAGGAATGGTGGAAACTTAATCCCACAGTACTCTAACACACCCGTCCTGAGACGGTACCTTAAATCAGTTGTGTAAATTTTTATGACTTTTGAAAATATTTGTTTTACTACTTTTGTTAAAGGATAAACTAAATAGACAAATAAATTGTGAAAATTTAATTTTTGGCTTGACAGAATAGAAGTTCCACTCCTACGTATTCTTATGTGCAATGAGGAATTCAAAGTCACGTAGTTCTGTAAAAAATAATTATGGGTTAAGTGGATTTTAATTTTAAAAAAATTGATTTAATTTTTTTATTTTGAAAATTTGAATCAACAAGTCGTTATGACTTAGTTAATTATGTTAAGGTTTGAATAGGTGAAGCTTGGCATCATGTTAGAGACGTCACCCACTGATTATTGAATTTGTTGCTATTAAATGAAATTTTATAAATTAAATTATATTTAAAGAAAATTCATTTTTTTAAAAAAATAAGAGGCTAACCTAATTATTAACCCAAGAGGCAAACAAACCCATCCAAAATACAAATATAAAACAAACCAACGGACTTATGGCCCAAATGGGCATCTCATAAAACCAAATTAGAAAAACAACAACCCAAACTAGAAATAAAACAAATAAAGCACAAAAAAATAATAATAATAATAATAATAATAATAATAATAATAATAATAATAATAATAATAATTAATAATAATAATAATTAATAATAATAAAGAAATAGAATTTTTAAAAAACAAAGAAACATAGAACCAACACAGGAAGAACACAGAGCATAACAAGAACCTCAGGGTGATGCAGTGCATAGCGTTGTGAGAGTGAAGCTGGCTCAAAACGGTGGTGCGGGGTGACGCGTGGTGGCACGGTGAGGTGGATGACGGCGGCTTTGTGATTGGCAGACTCTCGAGAAGGCGACTTTGGTTCGCAGCAGGGCAATGTTGACGGTGACGGTAACTGGGCTTGCGGATCTAGGCCGATGAACATGGTTGACGGTGGCTGGGCTCATGGATCTGGGCCGGTGAACACGGTTGTCGGCGTGGTGATGGCCAGTTACTGGGTTAGTATAGTTAGGACGTGGTTTGCGGGTGGTGCAGCTGGTGCAAAGATCGGAGGCGACGAGAAAAAGCCAGATTTGCAAGGTGGAGTGGACAATGACACAAAGATAGAGTCAGATCTGCGTATGGGTGGCAAAGGCAGAGGGAGATAGAAGCACGATTTTGCTTGTGGTGGTGGTTTGGGTGGTAGTGGGTGGTTGTTAGTGATAAGGTAGAAGATGAAGGTGGTGGTTATGGTTGTTTATGATGGGTTTGTTATAGAGGTTGTATGGTTGGAGATGATGGTTGTGGTTATGGTGAAGAGTGGTGAAGATGGTGATAAGTTTTTTTTTTTGGTAGAGGGTTTGTTATTGGGTGAAGGCTACGTGATTGAGATAATAATGTGGCTAGTGTTAGCTTTAGGCAGAATTGTGTGGAAATGTGTGCAGGTTATGAGTTTTTATAGAAGAAATTAGGGTTTAGAGAGTGATGGTGGCTAGGGTTTGAGTCTAATGGTGGTTGCTAGGGTTTCTTTAGGTATTAAGTGACCTATGAGATATGAGTTGGATAATGGGTCAGTGGGTCAGATTATGAAACATAGGTGGTTTAATGGGTCATGAGTTGGATAATAGGTCAATGGGTCAAGTTATGGGTTTATGCCAAAAAGTTAGGTCATTTATATTTTCTCTTTTGAACCTCAACTTTCTGAACCACAAGCAATTGAACCCACTTGAAGAAGAAAGAGCCTCAAACAACTCTCATCTCCCAAACCTCAGAAGTGAGCAAAAAATGAAACCATTGTTATTGAGGAAGAAGATGAAGTTGAAACTTGTTCTTTGACAATGCCACCTTTTTGAGATTCCACAATAACTTTATGATAAGAAAAGTGGTTCTTAGGAGACAAGTATGTCTGACTAAGATGGTTGAACTTGAAGTGGATGTCTAGCCTCAGATCAACTTCCAACACTGGAGGAAGTTCTTTAAAATCTCAGATAACGTCTCTCCTAATCTTGTTCACATGTTCTATGTTTCTGTTGAAATCCACTTTGAAGCCACTATCTTCTGCAATTAGCTCAAAAGAGTCAAGTTTTTTATCAAACAACAGACCCTGTTGGAGGTGACCAAGGTCAAGTCTCAAAGGAAAATGTTGTTTGATGAAGATGCTTGGTGGAGTCACTACTCTATCTCCTTTAGAGAAGTGCTCCAGGAAACCTGTGACAATCCTGACGATCTACCCATCACTGTTGTGAAACTGAACACCATTTCTAGGTTCCTGCATTCCTTGATCTAGCACATCTGTAACACCCTTGTGGGGATATCACATTTATAATGCAATAAAATAAAATAAATAAAATATTACCCAAGTTGTAAAATATTTGTTACATTAATAATATGGGTTGTAAATTTTTTTCCTTTTTATACAAGATATTACTAAAAAAAATAACACGGAACATAAAATAAACAAACTGTCATCACACATAATATACATATGATTTTGTTTTAAGTAGTACAAATAATTTACAGCTATAAAATATTTAACAAAAACAATAAAGAGTTAATATAATACATAACATCCAAAAAGTGCCCAAGTGCACATCCCAAATTCCTAACCCTCTGAAGGATCACTCTCAGATGACACTTCAGGTGATAGGTATCCAAGATGTCTTGACGCTCTACGGACATGAGTCCGTGCTGTCGACACACTGCTAATCTCACTAGGCGCATGGAACATCCCTTCCCAGTAACGCCTAATAGACAGCGGCAACTCTATGTGTAAATACAGAGTAGTAGAAAAAGCAGGTTCTCCATCAAACTTCGATCATAAGGACATAGTCAAACGTCCCACGTAAACCACTGAACCTCTGTCCTCTCTCAATCGCCAGGCCTCTGAACCTCCGTGAAACTCAAGTATCACGAACCCAAGAAATCCTGGTAACGCCATCCTCCAAATCAATCTAACGGGTATCGGTGATCGGATGGTTCGCAGTCGTCGAATTGATCCTCAGCTTGTTCTTGCTGCTCTTCCTCCTCCTCAAGATACACACACTCTAGAGGCTGTTCCTCTTCCTCAAACTCTTTACAGCATAAAATAATAAATACAGAAACAGTACATATAGAGAGGTGAGATAATCATACATCAATACCAGCATCGTAAATAAGAAAACGCCACATACAACAAGTATAACAATTTATTAAAGCATATCATAACATCATGAAATAATAGTGCAAAAAAATATAGAAATCCAATATAACAGTATCTGTAACATCCCAAAATTTTCGTACCTCTTAAACAGTAATTTTGACAGTTAATAGAATTTCACTGTTTAGTGATTTCTGTGTGCTGTAAAATTATTTTGATTTTTTCGTCAACGTATTTGATCGTTTTGAGTGATTTATTCCGTGTCAGGAAAATAAAAATTTTCGGGCCGGGAAAAACTTTACGTAATTTAATTTTTATCGTTAGGTTTTAATTATTTTACATAATTTGATTTGATATTTGTGCGTTTTCTAATATTTGTGATTTTTGTGGATGAGTATGAAATTTTTTACTGTTTGTGGGCCCAGGGGTGTATGTGGGCCCAAGTGGGTCTTGCAAAGCAAAAATTTTTCTACGCATAGAAAAATTTGTTCTGTTTAGACGGAGATAGGGGATCTTACTAAACCTGAATCCAGAAACAATTTTAGAAAATTTTATTGTACTGTGTTTTGTACTGTATTTATTTATCGGGCGATAAAAATACAGTAAATATATTCTTTCGTGGGGTTTTAGCAGATAAAAATAGAAATTATATTGCTTAAGTCAACATTGGTGGTTTGGATATCCACCATTGATTTAATTAATGATGGAGACTTGATCTTGATTTAATCAACGGAGGAGATTTGATCTTAAAAGTGAATAAGATCATTTATAACCGTTAGATGGAGATTAAATCAAGGGTAGAGATTTAGTTTTATATAATGGCTATGACCATTTACAACCATTGGATTTAGAAGTGATCAAGGGTGGAGATTTGGTCTTGTAAAGTAACAAGGACCATTTATGACCATTGGATGAAGATTTAATCAATGGTGAAGATTTAGTCTTAAAAAGTAGCAAAGACTAATTATGACCCTTGGATTAAAAGTTTGAAGGAGCAATCTTGACCCTTAATTTTGAAGACACATCTAATGGCTAGAATTTAAAGGAGAAAGATCCAATGGCCTAGATTAAGTCTTCTAATCTAAAGCTACACCTAAAGTCTACATAAATCCTAACCATTGAATTAATCAATGGTCTAAAATGTTCTAATTAATGGCTTGAAAAAGATGACAACTTTGAAGAAGCAAGGATGAAGGGGGGACGGTTTTGTGCTTCATTTTGGAGCTAAAGAAAAACTTTATGTCATTGTTAGATGTCTTGATCAATTATACATAATTATTGATCATTTTCCTAAAGCAAAAATATTTTCTTTTTTCTCCATGCAAGCTACGGTCATGCATCAAATTTGGAAGACAAATTTACATTCAAATAATACTTGGTCATTCTTCTAACAATAATTGAAAAAGCTATACAAAATTAGTCAATGTTTGGTGTCTATTCTTTCTAATTCCTATGGCTATGCTTGCTTGGTAAAAGAGAAACATGCTATCAATTCAATTCTATCTCTTTTGTTTTAAAGTGGCTCACGGTCTTGGTCTGAAATTAGAAGCTTTGAAGACCATAATTGAACACTTTAGTCATTATTGATCACCTTGGTCTTCATTGAACATTTTCAAGAAACAAAGTTATCAAAATTTCTCTCCATCTCTCTCCTACTCTAAGCTCACGGCCAAGCACTCCAAACCAACCTTCCATCACTCAAAAATTTCATACAACCATACTTCTAGAATTCTTACATCATTTTAAGAACATCTCTAGTTATGAGTTTTTCCAAAATCATTCATCTTGAGCTTCAAATCCAAGCTTCAAGTTTCTATCAAAAATAAAAAATTCCATCTTTGTGCTTCAAGAGAAACCATTCGGTCAAGACACTTAAAACCACCATCCAATCTCTTTTTCTTTCATCCAACCATAGATCTTGAATCTACATGATATTTTAAGCAACTTTCATGTTGGAGATTTTCTCTAAATCATTCATTTTCAAGGAGTTTTTCTAAGAGCAAGTTCTAAGGTTTTTGAGGTGAAGTGTAAGGAAACTTCATTTCTTCTTTTCTTTTTCATGATCTAAACCATGTTTGATCCATGGTTCCTCTTAATCAAGCTTAGTATACTAATTTTTATGTATTTTATTTTGTATTTGAGAAACCCTTGATGGTGAAGGGCTTGGAAAAAGAAGCAAAACAAAGAGCTTTTGAGGATCTTCAAGAGGTAAGAGGGAGATCCATCTCACCAACCAAGCGTGGTGGTGAGAGATGGTCTTATATTTGATGGATGTTGAATCCATGTGAGGATTCATATCTATGGTCATGTAATAATTTATGTGTGTTTATGAGCTTTGATGTATTTGCCTATGCTTGATATGCTATGCATGATTTTATGGCTTTGATAGTATGCTTATATTATGCATGATGAGTATATGGCATGCTTATAGTATTTATGATGAAATATGTATGTGTATGCCATAATGTATTGATGGAAAAGAAATCAATTTTTAGCTCCAAAAGCCAAGGAAGAGCTACGGTTTTGATGCCCTTGATTAGGGTTCATGTTGAAAATTTTTCAAGAACAAGGAAATTGATTTGTTTAATGAAAATTATGAAGTGGAGAAAAATGAATTTTCTTGGTTCTAAAGGCTATGGGATTTACGGTCAAGACACCTCAACATAGGTGTTTATAACTTAAAATTTTCATGAAAGATTAAAAATTGGATTGATTTGAAGAGTATGGAAAATAAACAAAGAATATGTTTTTCAAGAGAACAAGAACATGGTTTTGAAGGATTTTTATTGATTTATTTTGTGTAAAAAGATCCTAAGTGTTTTTCTAAACATGAGTTTTGAATGAAACGGGCAAACATTGATTTTAAGGATTTGCAAAGAAAGTGAAAAAGAATTTGTAAAGAAAGTAAAAATGAATTTGAACAAATGGGTTTGGTTTTATAACCATTGGTATTTCGGTTTTGAAAACAAAATTTTAATGGTTTTGTTTGTGTTAAACCATATCAATTTAAAAGGAAAAGTATTTGATGGCTTTAATGGTTTTGTTTGTGTAAAACCATATTGATTTAGAAAAAAAAATGTTTTGATGATTTCAATAGTCATGTCCACGTTTTTGAAGGCTTGTAATGCCTTTATTTTTATGAACAAAGTGAATTTCAAAGTGGAAACGTAATTGGATTTAATACAAGGATTTTGGAAAGGGAATCAGAGTGTTTTATCACTTGAGAAAATTTTGTAAACGAAAGACAAAGAGAGGTTGAAAATGTTTTAACTTCAATTTATTTTGAAGAGAATTAATTTTAAAATTGATTTGAGAAAAATGGAGAATATAATGGTGATTTGAGAATTTACTAACATATAACTTATTTTCAAGTTTTGAAGTACGTTAGGAAAATTTAAGATTTTGAAACATTGATTTACATCAATGGAAAAGTGATTTTGTGAATTATATTCCTAAAAGAATTTCTTGAGTAAAGAACTGTGGAAAAAGATTTTCTTGAGTAAGAAAATATATTAAATAAAGTATAAAGTTATATTATTTTGAGAAAAGTTGAAAAAGAATTTTTGAAGGTTAAGAAATATTTTCTGTAATGAAATTGTGGTAAAAAATTATTTGCGTAGCGTAAAAACGATTTGAAATGCAGTAAAATATTTTTTTTACGCAATTTGAAAAATGTGTTGAAAATGATATTAATTTATTTAAGTCCAAAATAATGTTTGGAATATTGATATTTTACGTGATTGTAAAATGTTGAAAATATTTTACGTATCTTAAAAGCGATTTGAAATACGTTAAAATATTTCTACGCGATTTTGAATTACGTTTAAATATTTTACATAATTTGAACTACTGTTGAAAAATCAATATGTGATTTAAAAGTGATAGAATATTTTTACGTGATTGTGAAAATGATGAAAAATCGTTATGTGATTTGGAAAATGTTTTAAATATTTTGAGAATGATGGAAAATGATTTACGCGACTTAAAAGAATGATTTTTAAGTTACGCGATTTTGAAATAGTAAAAAAATACTATGCAATTTGAGAAACGTATATTTTTACGCGATTGAGAAAAACGTTAAAAAATTAGTACGTGATTTAAAAGTGTAACAGAAGAGTTGCAACATTTTGAAAACGTAACAGAAATGTTACGAAATTTTGTAAATGTAACAGTAGTGTTACGGTATTGTGAAAACGTAATAAAAACATTTTGGAATTTTAAAAAATGTGACAAAAGTGTTATGATATTTTGAAAATGCAACAGAAGTGTTGTGGAATTGTGAAAACGTAACGGGAATGTTGCGCAATTTTGTGAAAACACGACGAAAGTGTTTTATAACTATGAAAATGTGATAATATGATTTTCCTGTTGAAAATACAGTATAAATACTATAGAACCAGTATATGGATGTTGTGTGAGAAAATGACATGTTTTGCCTGTGATTGGCATTTGGTGCATTATACATTCATTAGAAAGATATGCATGTGATTGACATTGGTGCATTATACATGCATTGGGAAAAATATGCGTTGAGGCATATGATTGAATAAATGAAATTTGAAAAGATTTAGCCCTTGTGGTTGGACTTGCACTGATATATTCGTGCATTGTATAAAGTATAGCTAATAAGCTATTTTGGCCCTTGTGGTTGAAGAGGGAATGAGAATTGATAGTGAGATCTATGATGGATCTTGGGGTGCGTCAAGGCGTGGCGGTCGACCAGTGGACAGCTGGCGAGTACCCTGTGCCACTTGGCGATGCAGTCCGTTGCAACGCATTGACGATACCCGACAAGAACACGATTCTTTTCTACGACTGGGAGATTATCTGTGGGCTTAGGCTGGGCAATTAACCAGAGCATTCTCCTTGAAATTGTGAAAACCTCCATGGAGTTGTTTTTGAAAAATTGAGTCTTTGTGCACATGCATAAATCTGAGCATTTATATCTGTATGATATATTAATTGAGGAATATTGGCTATAACAATTGTTTTGAATACTTGGATGATGATGATGATAATCATGTTGATGGCATTATTGTGATTATTGTGTGATGATAATAATGTTAATGGTATGATGATGATAGTTGAGTAATGTTGAGTGCATTATTGGAATTCTGGTATGATATATCTGTATGATATGTTGTTTGTGTTATCTCTATGCTGCCATGTTGGTATTGGCGTAGGTGATCTCACCTCTTTATTATGTTGTTTTGCTGTATCTGTACTGTTAAAATTAAATAATAGAAGGATCGAGTTGTCTTAGACATAACGGGCAATGAATACTCTGAGATGGGTGACAACAATAAGGAGTGGACATTCAAGACTCGAAGATGTGCAGTGTTGACAAAGAATAGATGTAGAACAGATGTCTTGCAACAAGATGGATACACAACATAATAAGTATGCTAAGTTTTAACGTTAGTGTTGTACTGTGCTATTAAGTAGGACCCGTCATGGGATTTGCTACTGTTAAAAAAAAAAGAGTCTGTTAATTTTATATTTCTCTTTAAATTATGAAATATTAATTAGTGTCAATATTGTATATGAATCTATTTCAATATATATTTTTCAGTATTACATATAAATTTCAGTAAGTTTATATTTCAACAAGAAAGAAATTTTGAAACCCATATTTTCATAACTCAAACCTTTTACGAATTGATTTTCAGATTATGAGTCGGGAGTCGAAAATGTGATGCCCTAAGGAGGGTGTTACAGTATCAAAAGAATTTAATACAACAGTATAAATATATCAGAGATAATGGTGTTACGATGCATGATATAAACACAATACGACTCATTCCTACTCCATGGAGCTACACACAGATATCTGAGAGAATGACCCGCAAAGATCTATTAGTACCTTAGGCTACCCAACCAAACTATTGCACTGTCTAACGTTGTGTCTATAGCCCACTGTCCAAAACATCGTGTAGTAGTACACAGTCCAAACATCGTGTAACTACAGGCATTGTACTAAAATAGACTTTATAAGATCTTGATTAAGTATAGTGCGTGTCGAGATCACTAGTATGTTGCAAGTTACCACGGCCCAGAGGAGCGACTAACTGTTCACATGTGGGATAATCTGCACACTAATGCCTCCAAGTCCATACGAAGAAATGAACCACACTACGCTTATCACACCGATAACACGGTGTAATTCATCTCGTCAATCAAATCACCAACTATCAACCAAATTGGCACAACTCAATGCATGAATAAAATAATAATTACCAAATTACCCTTAGTCTCAAAATATTCTCATATTTATGCAAATGCCCTCAATGGCAAAAATCTCAATTATATAGTACGTCCCACTTGACAATACCGTATCTCAATATGTCCGGGTCCACCACTTTGGCCCGACAATAAAATTCACTGTTCCAATTAATCGTGTAGAAATTTTATCGCATTTTTACAATTTCATCATTTTTATAAACGTTTTTAAATCGCATAAATATATTTTGCTATTTTTAAAATCGCATACTGTTTTTAAATCGTTTTCTCAATCGCGTAAGATTTTTAAATCGTTTTCTTAATCGAAAAGCTTTAAAATCTCTGTTTTAAAACTACGTAAGCTATTTTTACTACTTTAAAGTTACGTAGAATAATTTTTCCTTACGTTATGAATATATTATAAAACATTCTCTTTTATTTGTCTGTTTTTAGTAAAATTTGACAGTATTTTGTCTATAAAATCTACTAAAATTTGTATTTTCTACGTTTTTCTCTAAAAATTCATTTACTTGGTTTATTATTACTAAATCCACTTTAGTAATTATCTCTATGCTTTAAAATTCAAAGGTAAGCATTTTTCAAAGGTTTGGATTTATTTTTCTTCTATGTCATATTTCTAATAAAAATTGGTTTACTTCTTTAAACCTTGGAAATCCTTTACAATTGCATTCTTTTTAGGTAAAACTTTAAGTTTACACTTAGAAAATAAATTTTTGATTGATCACTCATTTATAAGGCATGTTGGCCGAATTTCATAAAGTCTTGGCATTTGATCTTTGGATCATTTTTCTTCTTCTAAAACATTTTGAAATTCATTCATTTACCTAATTCCATTACGTCCTTCCTTTTGAAAATGGATGAGAACATTTTGGTTCTCTTTTCTTGGTTGAGGCCGTGAGCCTCTTCATGTGCTCTTTGGAACACTCATGCAAACCTTTACATGTTAATCACATCCTAAGTAATAAACATGCATATATCACACATGCAATATATTTTAAAGCTTATAGACATGCATAAAATAATATCAAACACAAATAGGAAAGCTTTTAAACAATCAACACAAGTGAATCCTTATGGATTCTTCACACACATACAAGTCCATTTTCTCATCACCACACATGGTTGATGAGATTAAATCTCCCTCTTACCTTAAAGGAAGACTAAAACCTCTTTCACTCCTTCTATGGATTTTGTGACTCTCCTTCAAGACACCTAAAGATCTTAAACAAAAATTTAAAGAGTTAAAACTATAAGAGAAAATCATAAACCATGGATCAATCATGGCTTAGAATCTTGAAAAAGAGATTAGAAATGAAAAATAAGAATTTCCACCTTCTAGGAAAAATCTCCAAAATGATTTTCCAAGCTTTAGATGATGGATTTAGGAAGAACTCTCAACTAGAGATGTTCTTAGAATAGTGTTTAGGTTTAGAAAAGTAGGTTAGAAGAAATTTTGGATGGATGGATGGTGATCTAGGGCTCTTGGCCGAATGGCCTCTTCAAAGTGCATCAATGGTGGTTTGTGTTTTTGGAAGAGAGAGAAGAGAGAAAGTGTGATAGCAAGGATGAAATTGAAGTGAAAATGCTCTCCAAAATGGTGCATAGCCGTGGAGCTCCTTAGGGTGGAGGTAGCCACTTTGTTTGACTCATCCAAGACTCCATCCTAGCCTTAGATGTAATCAAAGGTCAAGATTAAAACTTGGTCACCAAGCTTGTCATCCATTGTCTAATCCAAGCCTTATCATAAGCCTTGTCATTTGTTCTTGAAGATTCCACCCTAATGGTGATTAATTAAGCTACTAATCCCATTAAGCTTCTAAGCACACTTAACCTAACTTAATCAAATTAATTAGTTACCTTACTAATTAATTAACATTCTTATAATCCAAGCTTCAAGAGCCATTGATCATATCAATGGTTGATATTAGATAGTAATATGATCAAATCTAAGCTATTAGATCTTATTTCCATGAAATTCTAATCACTAGATTCATCTTCCAAAATAAAGGGTCAAGATCTTCTCTATATTCTTCACATCCAATGGTTACAAATGCTTCTAACTATTTTTGTAAGACCAATCTCCACCATCCAATTGATCAATGGTGGATCTCCAAAGCCTTCCTTAAGAAACTTATCATGACAACCATAGATTAAATCAATGGTTCATATTCAATCTTAAACCTTCTCATCCAACGGTGTAGATTAAGTCAAGCCCACATCGTTGACTTAATTTCTCTTGGCTTAAAACAATTCAAGCCATTATCGTTGACTACTTTCTCTAGACGTGGGTCCCGCAACCAATTGTGGGTCCTACAAACCAAAAGTGGGTCCCACAGACATTTGCGGGTCCACTATCATTTATTTGTACTAACTAATAAAATAATATTATAATAATATAAAATTATTTTATTGCACAGTTAAATCCTAAAAATTAAAAGATTAACAACCATATCATTCAGAATTGGGTTTAGTAAGCTCCCCCGCTTCGAATAATTAAAATAAGATTTTCCCGGCCTGAAAATTATTATTTTCCTGACCCGGAGAAAATCACACAAAACACTCGTATATGAACTCAAAGCAGTCAAATAAATTTTATATCATACAAAAAAATAGAAAACAGCACAATCAGAACATAACGGTCATTTATTCTAAAGTTGGGGTGTTACAACTCTCCCCTACAAATAAAAATTTCGTCCCCGAACTTTGTTGTACATCAAAATAACTGAGGATATTGCTCCCTCATTTTCTCTTCTAGCTCCCAAGTAGCATCACCTGTCACATCATTCCATATCACCTTCACCAGCTCAATCATCTTCCTTCGAAGCTGCTTCACTTTCCTGTCTTCAATTCTAACAGGAAGTATCTCATACGTTAAGTTATCCTTTAGTTGCACTTCGTCGGGTTGTATAACATGTGTCGAATCGGGAATATACTTCCTTAGCTGAGACACATGAAATACATCATGCAGATTGGATAGAAAAGGCGGCAAAGCAATCTGATAGGCTACAGGACCTATCCGTCGAAGAATCTGATAAGGCCCAATAAACTTTGGAGTAAGCTTTTTGGATTTAATAACCCTTCCGACACCAGTCGTAGGAGTTACTCGCAAAAATACATGCTCACCCTCCTCAAATTCAAGAGGCCGTCTTCGCTTATCTGCATAACTCTTTTGCCGACTCTAGGTAGTCCTCATCTTCTCTTGAATCATTTTTACCTTTTCTGTAGTCTGTTGTACAAGATCTCGTCCAATAGTCATACTCTCCCAATCTTGATACCAACATAAAGGTGTTCGGCATCGTCGTCCATATAGCGCTTCATAGGGTTCCATCCCTATACTAGAGTGAAAACTATTATTGTAGGTGAATTTTATCAAAGATAAAAATTCATCCCAACTCCCTCGTTGTTCTATCACACAAGCACATAACAAATCTTCCAAAGACTATATAGTTCTCTCCGTCTGTTCATCAGTCTACAGATGATAAGCAGAACTCAATCGCAGTTTAGTTCCCCTGGCTTCTTGCAAACTTCACCAGAACCTTGACGTAAACCTCGGATCTCTGTCAGAAACTATGTATGTAGGTACACCATGTAACCTAACAATCTCACTGATGTATATTTGGGTTAGTCTTTCCAATGAATACTTAATATTGATCGGCAAGAAGTGTGCTGACTTTGTAAGCCTATCAACTATAACCTATATCGAATCATGTCCCTTCCTTGTTCTCGGTAACCCGATAACAAAATCCATCTAGATACTATCCCACTTTCATTCTGGAATAGCTAACGGTTGTAACATACCAGCTGGCCTCTGATGTTCCACCTTTGCCTTTTGACAAACCAGACAAGACGCCACACGTTCTGCTACATCTCTTTTCATCCTTGGCCACCAAAACAACTTTTTCAAGTCTTGGTACATCTTGGTCATTCCCGGATGCATACTCAAATCACTAGTATGGGCTTCATCCATAATTGCTTTCTTAAGTTCAGGGTCATCAGGTATACAAATTCTTCCCTTGAATCTTAAGATTCCATCTGATCCTTCCTCCACTGTTGCTTTATGACCTTGCTCCAATAATTCCCTTTCGTTTTGCAAAAATGCATCCTCCTCTTGTTTATCTCGAATTATATTAAGTACTTCATTCAAGATCACAACTCTGCCTAAACGAATCCTTCCAGGCTCCAATTCCACTGACATCCACGAATCTCTAAACTTGTTAATTAATTCTTCCTCCTTTATCATCATTGTAGAAACACTGATCACTTTTCTACTCAGAGCATCAGCTACCACATTAGCTTTTCCTAGATGGTATTGGAGTTGAAAATCATAATCCTTCAAAAATTCCAACCATCGCCTCTGTCTCATATTCAATTCTTTTTTATCAAACAAGTACTTCAAACTCTTGTGATCACTAAAGACATTGAACATGGCTCCATATAGAAAATGCCTCCACACCTTCAATGCAAAAACCACTGCAGCTAATTCCAAGTCATGGGTTGGATAATTCCTTTCATGAACCTTCAACTGTCTAGAAGCATAAGCCACCACATTCCGGTTTTGCATCAATACGCATCCTAACCCCTGGTAAGAAGCATCACAATACACCTCAAAAGATCTGTTAGGATCCGGTAAAATTAACACTGGTGCAGTTGTCAGCCTCTTCTTCAACTCTTGAAAACTCGCTTCACGTTCCTCCGTCCACTCAAAAGCTTGACTTTTCCTCGTGAGCTGTGTAAGCGGTCCAGCTATCTTGGAAAAACCTTCTATAAACCTCCGGTAATATCCGGCCATTCCAACAAAACTTCGGACTTCCGTTACTGTCTTAGGCCTTTCCCATTGTAAAATAGTCTCCACCTTAGATGGATCTACCGCAATACCTTCCTTGGATATCACATGACCTAAAAATTGAACTTCCTCCAACCAAAATTCACACTTTGCCAACTTTGCATACTGTAACACCCTCCATAGGGTATCACATGTCTGACTCCCGACTCAAAATCTGTAAAGAAGTTCACACAAGGTTTGAGTTATAAAAAGATAGGTTTTAAAATTTCTTTTTTTTACTAAAACATAAACTTACTGAAATTCATAAGTATTACTGAAAATATATTTAAACTGATTAATATACAATATTGACACCAATTAATATTTCACAATTTAAAAAGAAATATAAAATTAACAGACTCTTTTTTTTTAACAGTAGCAAACCTCATGACGGGTCCTACTTAATAGTACGGTACAACACTAACGTTAAAACTTTTCATACTTATTCTGTTGTGCATCCATCTTGTTGCACCAGACATCTATTCTACATCTGTTCTTTGTCAACATTGTACACCTTCGAGTCCTGAATGTCCACTCCTTATTGTTGTCACCCATCTCAGAGTATTCATCGCCCGTTATGTCTAAGACAACTCGATCTTTCTATTATTTGATTTTAACAGTACAGACACAACAAAACAACATAACAAAGAGGTGAGATCACCTACGCCAATACCAACATGGCAGCACAGAGATAACACAAACAACATATCATATAGATATATCATACCAGAATTCCAATAATGCACTCAACATTAATCAACTATCATCATCATACCATTAACATTATTATCATCACACAATAATCACAATAATGCCATCAACATGATTATCATCATCATCATCCAAGTATTCAAAACAATTGTCATAGTCAATATTCCTCAATTAATATATCATACAAATATAAATGCTCAGATTTATGCATGTGCACAAAGACTCAGTTTTTCAAAAATAACTTCATGGAGGTTTTCACAATTTCGAGGAGAATGCTCTGGTTAATTGCCCAGCCTAAGCCCACAGACAATCTCCCAGTCATAGAAAAGAATCGTGTTCTTGTCGGGTATCGTCAATGCGTTGTAACGGATCAGACGCTAAGTGGCACAGTGGTACTCGCCAAATTACCGTCCACTCGGTCGACCGCCACGCCTTGATGCACCCCAAGATCCATCATAGATCTCACTATCAATTCTCATTCCCTCTTCAACCACAAGGGCCAAAATAGCTTATTAGCTATACTTTATACAATGCACGAATATATCAGTGCAAGTCCAAGCACAAGGGCCAAATCTTTTCAAATTTCATTTGTTCAATCATATGCCTCAACGCATATTTTTCCAATGCATGTAAAATGCACCAAATTATATTGTATTTTCAACAGCAAAATCATGTTATCACATTTTCATAGTTATAAAACACTTTCGTCGTGTTTTCACAAAATTGCGCAACATTCTTGTTACGTTTTCACAATTCCACAACACTTCTGTTGCATTTTCAAAATACCGTAACACTTTTGTTACGTTTTTAAAATTCCAAAACGTGTTTATTACATTTTCACAATACCGTAACACTACTGTTACGTTTACAAAATTTCATAACATTTTTGTTACGTTTTCAAAATGTTGTAACTCTTCTGTTGCATTTTTAAACCACATACTAATTTTTTCAACGTTTTTTTCAATCGCGTAAAAATATACGTTTCTCAAATCGCATAGAAATATTTTAACGTATTCCAAATCGCGTAGAAATATTTTACTGTATTTCAAATTATTTTTAAGATATGTAAAATATTTTTCAACATTTTACAATCATGTAAAATATTCCTCAATATTTCAAATATCATTTTTCAAATTGCGTAGCTTAAAAATCACGTTTTTAAGATACGTAAAACATTTTTCATCACAATTTCATTACAGAAAATATTTCTTAACCTTCAAAAATTCCTTTTCAACTTTTCTCAAAATAATATAACTTTATATTTCATTTTTCACATTCAAGAAAATCTTTTTCCACATTTCTTTACTTAAGAAATCCTTTTCTAAAATATATTCCACAAATTCACAATTCCATTGAATTAAATCAATGTTTCAAAACTTAACATTTTCTAACGTATTTCAAAACTCGAAAATTAGTTATACGTTAGTAAATTTTCAAATCACCATTATATTCTCCATTTTTCTCAAATAAATTCTACAATCAATATTCTTCAAAATAAATTGAAGTTCAAACATTTTCAACCTTTCTTTATTTTTCCGTTTATGAAAATTTCTATTTTCTCAAGTGGTAAAATACCTTGATTCCCTTTCCAAAATTCTTGTACTAAAACATTTTGTTCAAACATTTTGTTTCCACTTTAAAATTACTTTGTTTCAAAAAACCAAGGCATTACAAGCCTTAAAAAAAACGTGGACATGACTATTGAAACCATAAAATATTTTTTCTTTTAAATTGATATGGTTTTACACAAACAAAACCATTAAAATTTTGTTTTCAAACCGAAATACCAATGGTTATAAAACCAAACCCATTTGTTCAAATTCATTTTTACTTTCTTTACAATTTCTTTTTCACTTTCTTTGTAAATCCTTAAAATCAACGTTTGCCCGTTTCATTCAAAACTCATGTTTTAAAAAAAACACTTAGGATCTTTTTACACAAAATAAATCAATAAAAATCTTTCAAAACCATGTTCTTGTTCTCTTGAAAAATATATCCTTTGTTCATTTTCCATGCTTTTCAAATCAATCCAATTTTATTCTTCCATGAAAATATTACGTTATAAACACCTATGTTGAGGTGTCTTGACCAAAAACTCCATAGCCTTTAGAACCAAGAAAATTCATTTTTCTCCACTTCATAATTTTCATTAAACAAATCAATTTCCTTGTTCTTGAAAAATTTCAACATGGAACCCTAACCTTGGGTGCCAAAACCGTAGCCACCTTCCTTTGGCCATTGGAACCAAGCATTAATTTTCTTTCCATCATCAAATCATGGTATACACATACATATATACATATATATATATATATATATATATATATATAATATATATATATATATATATATATATATAAAACATGTCATATTATCATCATACATAATATAAGCATACCATCAAAATCATAAACTCATGCAAAGCATATTAAGCATAGGCAATTAATCAAAGCTCATAAACACACATATAAATTATTACATGACCATGGATATGAATCCTCACATGGATTCAACATCCATCAAATATAAGACCATCTCTCACCACCATGCTTGGTTGGTGAGATGGATCTCCCTTTTACCTCTTGAAGATCCTCAAAAACTCCTTGTTTTGCTTCTTTTTCCAAGTCCTTCATCACCAAGGGCTTCTTAAATACAAAACAAAATTCATAAAAATTACTATACTAAGCTTGATTAAGAGGAACCATGGATCAAACATGGTTTAGATCATGAAAAAGAAGAGAAGAAATGAAATTTCCTTACACTTCACCATAAATACCCTATAACTTTGATCTTGAAGAAACTCCTTGAAGATGAATGATTTAGAGAAAGTCTCCAACATGAAAGTTGCTTAGAATAAGGTAAGGATTCAAGAAATATGGTTAGTTGAAATTAAAGAGTGATGGAAGGTAGATTGGAGGGTCATGGCCGAAACCTAGAGGAGAAGAGAAATGGAGAGAAAATTTGCTACGTTTAGCTTCTTGAAATTGACAAAGAAAGACCAAGAATGAGTAATAATGGTGGTCTTCAACTTTGCTACTCACTTAAGCCACCAAAACCGTAGCCCCCCTCCAATGCATTCTCCTTGAATGCAAATTGATCAATAATGATCAATAATGATACACCATTGACCATGACATGTAATAATGGTCATAAAGTTTTGTTTCTTTGTCTCCTAAACAATCCAAAACCATCCCCTTCCATGCATGCTTCTCCTTGTGCATTTAATTATTTGTCATCATTATTAGCCACCATCTAGAGCATTTCTAGCCATTGATTAATTCAATGGTTAGGATTTAGGTAGACTTTTGATTTAGAAGACTTAATCTAGGCCATTAGATGTGTCTCCAAAATTAAGGGTCAAGATTACTCCTTCTTACTTTTAATCCAAGGGTCATAATTAGTCTTTGTCACTTTTTAAGACTAAATCTTCACCATTGATTAAATCTAAATCCAATGGTCATAAATGGTCCTTGTTACTTTACAAGACCAATTCTCCACCCTTGATCACTTCTAAATCCAATGGTTATAAATGGTCTTTGTCACTTTTTGAGACCAAATATCTACCATTGATTTAATCTCCATCTAACGGTTATAAATGATCTTATTCACTTTTAAGATCAAATCTCTACCGTTAATTAAATCAAGATCAAGTCTCCATCATTAATTAAATCAATGGTGGATATCCAAACCACCAAGGTTGACTTAAGCAATATAATTTCTATTTTTATCTGCTAAAACCCCACGAAAGAATATATTTACTGTATTTTTATCACCCGATAAATTAAATACAGTACAAAACATAGTACAAGAAATTTTCTAAAACTGTTTCCGGATTCAGGTTTAGTAAGATCCCCTGTCTCCATCTAAACAATACAAATTTTTCTATGCATAGAAAAATTTTTGCTTTGCGGGACCCACCTGGGCCCACGTATGGCCACTTGGGCCCACATACACCCCCTGGGCCCACAAACAGTAAAAAATTTCATAATCATCCACAAAAATCACAAATATTAGAAAACACACAAATATCAAATCAGATTACGTAAAATAATTACCTAACGGTAAAAATTAAATTACGTAAAGTTTTCCCCGGCCCGAAAATTTTTATTTTCCTGACACGGAGTAAATCACTCAAAACGATCAAATACGCTGACGGAATAAACAAAATAATTTTACAGTACACAAAAATTACTAAATAGTAAAATTCTGTTAACTGTCAAAATTATTGTTTAAGAGATACGAAAATTTGGGGTGTTACACATACAACTTCTTTTCCTTCAAAATCTAAAGAACTATACCGAGATGTTCAGCATGCTCTTCCTTAGATTGAGAATAGATCAGAATGTCATCGATAAAGACAACGACAAATCTGTCTAGATACGGACGAAAAATCCTATTCATATAGTCCATGAATATCGCAGGAGCATTTGTCACTCCAAATGGCATCACCTGATATTCATAATGTCCATAATGAGTCCGAAAAGCTGTTTTAGGTACATCATCAACCTTAACACGAATCTGATGATAACCTGATCTCAGATCTATCTTAGAGAATATCATTGCTCCCTTCAACTGATCCATCAAATCGTCAATCCTCAGAAGTAGATATTTATTCTTTATAGTCACCTTGTTCAGCTGGCGATAATCTACGCAAAGACGAGAAGTTCCATCCTTCTTCTTGACTAGAAGCACTGGTGCTCCCCACGGTGAAACACTAGGTCGCACAAACTGCTTCTCCAACAGTTCCTCCAATTGCTTCTTCAATTCCACCAACTCCGCTGGCGACATCCGATATGGTGCAATTGATATAGGACCTGCTCCTGGTACCAAATCGATAGAAAACTCGATTTCCCTCTCAAGTGGCAAACTAGGTACATCATCAGGAAAAATCTCTGGAAATTCATTGACAACAAGAATAACATTCACATCTTTCTCACTCTTAACCTCTAAAGAAGATAATAACATATATCCCTGTGCTCCATCTCTCAGCAATGAATAGACTTTAACAACAGTCAAAAATCCAGAACTTTCTTCCTTAGAAAAAACTATGGTTTTACTTGTATAGTCCATAAGGATATGGTTAGTAAATAACCAGTCCATTCCTAATATTACATCTATCTCCACAAGAGGCAAACAAATCAAATTGATCGAAAACATACGATCCTTTATAACAACAGAACAGTTCAAACATATCTTAGATGTAACTACAGGTTTAGCAGTGGGTGTAGAAACAACCAGTTGAAAACTCAGAGAAGTCACAGGCAGTTTCAATCTTTCCACACAATCATATGCAATAAATGAATGTGTTGCACCTGAATCATATAACACAGTCAGAAGATTACCTTCAATGACACCTTCCCCCTGAATAAGATCATCAGACTGTGAAACTTCAGTTCCAGTCATTGTATATACTCGCCCTCCTGACC
The DNA here is from genome assembly GCA_029884605.1 of Ormosia emarginata. Taxonomy (NCBI): domain Eukaryota; kingdom Viridiplantae; phylum Streptophyta; class Magnoliopsida; order Fabales; family Fabaceae; genus Ormosia; species Ormosia emarginata. The sequence goes on from JAQQTP010000074.1 coordinate 12,717,699, forward strand.
TTAGCTGATTACCTCCTGATCTCGGCTGATTAGCACGAACACTTCTCACAACAGGCTTTCTCTTCGGCTGAGTACAATCTCTAGATACATGTCCAGGTTGTCTACAATTAAAACAGATTGTCCCCTTGATTGAGCAATCCGTAGAAATATGGCCACTTTTCCCACACTTGAAGCACGTCGGCTAAACGCCACTTTTTGACCAGTTCTATTACCACTTGCACTTCCCCCAACAGGTGGTCTTTGAGATTGATTCCCCAGTGGTCTAGAATACGGCTTGCGCTGAAACCGACTGTTGTTACTACTACCACCCCTCTAAAACCTCGTTGGTCCAAAATTACAGTTTCTTGGATCCCGTGACGGCTCCAACTCCTCAAGTCTTACACAAGTATCCACCAAAGCATGAAACTGATTCATTCTCAAGGGTAGTACTCCTCGTTTCAATTCCACCCTCAACCCTGCCTCAAACTTCCGACATCTCCACACATCATTATGTCGAGTTTGAGCATAATCCGAGAACTGAGACAAGCTCTCAAATTTAGAAGCGTACTCATTAACAGTCATGTTGCCTTGACGTAAACCAAGAAATTCCATCTCCTTGGCATGTCTAGCACTGGCAGGAAAATACTTATCCATAAATACTTCAGAAAATACCTCCCAAGTAATTTCTGTTCCTTCGGCCTGCAATAATCGGCGGGTTCCTCTCCACCAATGTTCATCATCCCCTCTCAGCATGAAAGTAGCATACATCACCTTCTTCTCATCAGTACATCCCATTCCTTCGAATATTCTCTCCAAGTCATGTATCCACAGACTTGCCTTCTCAAGGTCAAACTCGCCTCTGAACTGCGGCGGATTATTACGCCTAAACTCAGATAAATTTAGGGCATCAGCAGTAGCATCTTGTTGTTGAGCTGCTCTTTGATTTTGCTGAGTAATCACTTTAGCCATTCGCTACATAGCCTCTGCAGCTGCAATCATGGGGTCCACATCACGATTTGCATTCATACGTCCTCCTCTTCCGCCAGATCTTCCACCAGACATCTTCTTTCTTCATTCATAACAAAACAAAGTTAGATACATCATTTCGGAAGTAAATCACAGAGATTCACACAATACAAGCAAAAACAGACCCAACCACAACCCCAAAAGACTCTAACTTGGGATCTGATACCAACTAATGTAACACCCTTGTGGGGATGTCACATTTATGATGCAATAAAATAAAATGAGTAAAATATTACCCAAGTTGTAAAACATTTGTTACATTAATAATATGGGTTGTAAATTTTTTTCCTTTTTATACAGGATATTACTAAAAAAAATAACACGGAACATAAAATAAATAAACTGTCATCACACATAATATACATATGATTTTGTTTTAAGTAGTACAAATAATTTACAGCTATAAAATATTTAACAAAAATAGTAAAGAGTTAATATAATACATAACATCCAAAAAGTGCCCAAGTGCACATCCCAAATTCCTAACCCTCTGAAGGATCACTCTCAGATGACACTTCAGGTGATAGGTATCCAGGATGTCTCGACGCTCTACGGACACGAGTCCATGCTGTCGACACACTGCTAATCTCAATAGGCGCATGGAACATCCCTTCCCAGTAACGCCTAATAGACAGCGGCAACTCTATATGTAAATACAGAGTAGTAGAAAAAACAGGTTCTCCATCAAACTCCGATCGTAGGGACATAGTCAAACGTCCCACGTAAACCACTGAACCTCTGTCCTCTCTCAATCGCTAGGCCTCTGAACCTCCGTGAAACTCAAGTCTCACGAACCCAAGAAATCCTGGTAACGCCATCCTCCAAATCAATCTAACGGGTATGGGTGATTGGATGGTTTGCAGTCATCGAACTGATCCTTGGCTTGTTCTTGCTGCTGCTGCTCCTCCTCCTCCTCCTCCTCAAGATACACACACTCTAGAGGCTGTTCTTCTTCCTCAAACTCTTTACAGCATAAAATAATAAATACAGAAACAGTACATATAGAGAGGTGAGATAATCATACATCAATACCAGCATGGTAAATAAGAAAACGCCACATACAACAAGTATAACAATTTATTAAAGCATATCATAACATCATGAAATAATAGTGCAATAAAATACAGAAATCCAATATAACAGTATCAAAAGAATTTAATATAACAGTATAAATATATCAGAGATAATGATGTTACGATGCATGATATAAACACAATACGACTCATTCCTAGTCCATGGAGCTAGACACAGATATATGAGAGAATGACCCGCAAAGATCTATTAGTACCTTAGGCTGCCCAACCAAACCATTGCACTGTCTAACGTTGTGTCTATAGCCCACTGTCCAAAATATCGTGTAGTAGTATACAGTCCAAACATCGTGTAACTACAGGCATTGTACTAAAATAGACTTTACAAGATCTTGATTAAGTATATTGTACTAAAATAGACTTTACAAGATCTTGATTAAGTATAGTGCGTGTCAAGATCACTAGTGTGTTGCCAGTTACCATGGCCCAGAGGAGCGACCAACTGTCCACATGTGGGATAATCCGCACACTAATGCCTCCAAGTCCATACGAAGAAATGAACCACACTACGCTTATCACACCGACAACACGGTGTAATTCATCTCGTCAATCAAATCACCAATTATCCACCAAATTGGCACAACTCAATGCATGAATAAAATCATAATTACCAAATTACCCTTAGTCTCAAAATATTCTCATATTTACGCAAATGCTCTCAATGGCAAAAATCTCAATTATACAATACATCCTACTTGACAGTACCGTATCTCAATATGTCCGGGTCCACCACTTTGGCCTGACAGTAAAATTCGCTGTTCCAATTAATTGCGTTGAAATTTTATCGCATTTTCACAATTTCATCATTTTTATAAACGTTTTTAAATCGCGTAAATATATTTTGCTATTTTTAAAATAGCGTACTATTTTTAAATCGTTTTCTCAATCACGTAAGATTTTTAAATCGTTTTCTTAATCCAAAAGTTTTAAAATCTCTGTTTTAAAACTACGTAAGCTATTTTTACTACTTTAAAGTTACGTAGAATAATTTTTCCTTACGTTATGAATATATTATAAAACGTTCTCTTTTATTTGTCTGTTTTTAGTAAAATTTGACAGTATTTTGTCTATAAAATCTACTAAAATTTGTATTTTCTACGTTTTTCTCTAAAAATTCATTTACTTGGTTTATTATTACTAAATCCACTTTAGTAATTATCTCTATGCTTTAAAATTCAAAGGTAAGCATTTTTCAAAGGTTTGGATTTATTTTTCTTCTATGTCATATTTCTAATAAAAATTGGTTTACTTCTTTAAACCTTGGAAATCCTTTACAATTGCATTCTTTTTAGGCAAAACTTTAAGTTTACACTTAGAAAATAAATTTTTGATTGATCACTCATTTATAAGGCATGTTGGCCGAATTTCATAAAGCCTTGGCATTTGATCTTTGGATCATTTTTCTTCTTCTAAAACATTTTGAAATTCATTCATTTACCTAATTCCATTAAGTCCTTCCTTTTGAAATTGGATGAGAACATTTTGGTTCTCTTTTCTTGGTTAAGGCCGTGAGCTTCTTCATGTGCTCTTTGGAACACTCATGCAAACCTTTACATGTTAATCACATCCTAAGTAATAAATATGCATATATCACACGTGCAATATATTTTAAAACTTGTAGACATGCATACAATAATTTTAAAGCTTATAGATATGCATAAAATAATATCAAACACAAATAGGAAAGCTTTTAAACAATCAACACAAGTGAATCCTTATGGATTCTTCACACATATACAAGTCCATTTTCTCATCACCACACATGGTTGATGAGATTAAATCTCCCTTTTACCTTAAAGGAAGACTAAAACCTCTTTCACTCCTTTTATGGATTTCGTGACTCTCCTTCAAGACACCAAAAGATCTTAAAAAAAAATTTAAAGATTAAAACTATAAGAGAAAATCATAAACCATGGATCAATCATGGCTTAGAACTTTGAAAAAGAGATTAGAAATGAAAAATAAGAATTTCCACCTTCTAGGAAAAATCTCCAAAATGATTTTCCAAGCTTTAGATGATGGATTTAGGAAGAACTCTCAACTAGAGATGTTCTTAGAATAGTGTTTAGGTTTAGAAAAGTAGGTTAGAAGAAATTTTGGATGGATGGATGGTGATCTAGGGCTCTTGGCCGAATGGCCTCTTCAAAGTGCATCAATGGTGGTTTGTGTTTTTGGAAGAGAGAGAAGAGAGAAAGTGTGATAGCAAGGATGAAATTGAAGTGAAAATGCTCTCCAAAATGGTGCATGGCCGTGGAGCTCCTTAGGGTGGAGGTAGCCACTTTGTTTGACTCATCCAAGACTCCATCCTAGCCTTAGATGTAATCAAAGGTCAAGATTAAAACTTGGTCACCAAGCTTGTCATCCACTGGCTAATCCTAGCCTTGTCATAAGCCTTGTCATTTGTTCTTGAAGATTCCACCCTAATGGTGATTAATTAAGCTACTAATCCCATTAAGCTTCTAAGCACACTTAACCTAACTTAATCAAATTAATTAGTTACCTTACTAATTAATTAACATTCTTATAATCCAAGCTTCAAGAGCCATTGATCATATCAATGGTTGATATTAGATAGTAATATGATCAAATCTAAGCTATTGGATCTTATTTCCATGAAATTCTAACCACTAGATTCATCTTCCAAAATAAAGGGTCAAGATTTTCCCTATATTCTTCACATCTAATGGTTACAAATGCTTCTAACTATTTTTGTAAGACCAATCTCCACCATCCAATTGATCAATGGTGGATCTCCAAAGCCTTCCTTAAGAAGCTTATCATGACAACCATAGATTAAATCAACGGTTGATATTCAATCTAAACCTTCTCATCCAACGGTGTAGATTAAGTCAAGCCCACATCGTTGACTTAATTTCTATTGGCTTAAAACAATTCAAGCCATTATCGTTGATTACTTTCTCTAGACGTGGGTCCCGCAACCAATTGTGGGTCTTACAAACCAAAAGTAGGTCCCACAGACATTTTCAGGTCCACTGTCATTTATTTGTATTGACTAATAAAATAATATTATAATAATATAAAATTATTTTATTGCACAGTTAAATCCTAAAAATTAAAAGATTAACAACCATATCATTCAGAATTGGGTTTAGTAAGCTTCCCCAGCTCCGAATAATTAAAATAAGATTTTTTCAGCCTGAAAATTATTATTTTTCTGACCCGGAGCAAATCACACAAAACACTCATATATGAACTCAAAACAGTCAAACAAATTTTATATCATGCAGAAAAATAGAAAACAACATAATCATGATATAACGGTCATTTATCTTAAAGTTGGGGTGTTACAACATCATTCTTCCAAGTGCTAGAAGCTTAGAAGTTGAATCTGACATTGATATGATGGTTCTATATCATCTTAAGAAAAAACGAACTACTAAACTTGGCCTTTCTGACCCTCCACCACATCATAACTACTATCCAACAACCAAAGAAGAATGTAAGCATTCCCTATTGAATGCTTCTGACCAAAATCTTCAAGCACTATGATCTTAACTTTAAAGGAGAAGTGTATGAGAAGCTTAGTCTTGAGTACTCCATAAATTTGAAGATCATGAACTTGGAATTGAAGCCTGGAGCCAAAGAAGAAGACAAACAACCTCAAGAAGAGGAGAAGGCTGAGGAAGTTAGAGAAAGAAAAAGCAAGAAAAAGAGTGAAGGTTCTCCAAAGCCTGTTCTTACTGCTTTTGATACACCCTAGAAGAGTAAGGGAATAAAAAAAGAAGAAAAGAAATTGGGAGAGAAAGAAGAAGAGTAAAAAACCATAGAAGAAAAGAAAGAACAAGAAAAGAAAATTGAAGAATAGATATTAGAAAAAAAGTAGAAGAGAAAGGAGAAAATAAAAAAGAAAAGGAAGAAGAAAAATGAGAAGAAAGAGAAGGACAAGAAACAGAAAAACAAGCTGATAAAGTAGAGAAAGAAAAATAAAATAAAAAAAAGAAGTTGCTCATAAGAGATAAGAAGATAAGAGAGAAAAAAGGGGATGTAATTGTGGTTGAGCCTGAAAAAGTAGAAATCGATGATGGATCTGATACCAACGTACAAGAAGAAGTTACCTTGATCGATACTACTGTGGCACTTAACAACTTCAAGGAGTAGGAGAAATCAAAAGGTGCTAGTGGTTCTTACTACCTTAGATGCTCTACTACCTCTAAGGCTACATCTGAAGCTTCTGATAATGAGCCTCCTACAAAATTCATCACTAACACAATGGTCAAAGCAATAAACAATGCTCTGGGGTCTTACACCTTTGAACCTCCTTTCCTAATCATCACTATTCATCACAAGGAATGTAACACCTTCAATAACATATTAGACTTGTAAAGAGTTACAGAGATAGCCAAATACTTGCTTGACATGTCAGTTTAGTTTTGTGACAAACTGAGTTATTTTAGGCACTTTACTGCAACAAAGAAGGTGAAAAGTAGCCTAAAATAACTCAAAAAATGGCTTTGAAGGCTAAGTTGAGGGAAACAAGTATGAATAACTTGTTTCTAGGTCACAAATAAGCTAAGATACAATTAAAATTTAAGGATAATCAGAGTTAATTTGGTATTTTTAAGCATACTGAGAGTGTGCTTTGATATCGGATTGAATAGCAGCAGATATGACAAATTAGAAAAATGGTGAAACAATAATTTAGATGAATCCTAGTATTTATTTTAAAGTTATTGGAAGTTAGGAAACTTGATTTAGTATAATTCAAGTGTCCTTAGCAGATATAAGTTTTAGCACAGAAACTTAAGTTTCCAAGTTTGGCTTTTTATCCTCATTTTCTCTTCTTTCTCACTAAGCATCAACAGAAAACAGAGAAAGAAAGATAGAAACGAGAGAAGAGAGAAATAGGAAAAAAGAAAGAAGAGGAAGAGGAAGAAAAAGGGAAGATCAAGAGGAAGACAAAAGCTTGAAGATCTTCATCTGCACAAGAGGTAGGGGAGTTTCTATTCATCTTTCTCCTTTTGGTTCATCTTGAATGAACTTAGTTTTCACGAATGGAAAAATGGGTTTGGTGAGCCCAATTCATGTTCTTGGCTTAGTTCTTGCATTCTTTGGTTGAGATTAGTCATTTTCATCCTAGTAAGTGCAAGATGGCCATTTGTAGCCCTAGACAAACCATTTTGGTTCATAGATGAGGAACTTGGAAAATGGGTATTTTGGATGATTGAACTTTGTTCATGAATCTAAGCTAGATGGATTAAGTTAGTGTTTGATGATTCTATCATGTTAGAGATCATGTTTAGGATTGAAAATCACCTAGAATCCATGAGTTGAGGATTGGAACTAGTTTAGAAATCAATGGAACAAAAAATATGATTGTTTTCTGCACCAGGAATGATGTTCTACAATGCCTTATTCGAATAACATGGTTGCTATTCAAATAAAGCATCATAGAGAGCTCCAGGAAGTGAAATCTTGTGTATGTTATTCGAATAACACAAAACAAATAGAAAACTCAATTATGACAGCTTGTAGTGTTTGTAGCATAACTTAAGCTACAAACATTGAATTGACCTGATTCTTATCACAGAGAGCAAGAGTTAGTTCCCTTATAGGTTGAACCATAGCAAGAGTTGGTTCCCTTATAGGTTGAATCATAGCAAGAGTTGGTTCCCTTATAAGTTGAACCATGGAGATAGAACCCTTATGTAATGAGGTTGATGATGGAACCCTTATGTAATAAGGTTGAATCATAGCTTACCATAATTCCTAAGTGAGGGAGCGAGATAAGCCCCTTGACCTTACAAAGTAGTGAGGCAAGCACTTTGCTAAAGGTGGAGTTGTGGGACAATCACCTGGCCAGAGAATTATGGGGAATGATCTTTGATAAGGAGGGGATCCTTAATTCTTAGTGTGGAATTTCTCTTGTAATCCTTATCATAGTTGGAATTCTAGGAGTTGATCCTTCAATGGGGAAGGGTATCTTAAATTCCTAGTATGAGATTTTCCACAAGAGTGCCTATCAATAGGACCAGAGTTACTAGTTTGATGTTATAGAAGTAGTACATAGAATAGTCCACTCATTATTAGATATGATGTTGTAGAAGTAGTACATGGAACAGTCCATTCATCATCAGATATGATGTTGTGGAAGTAGTACATAGAACAGTCCACTCATCATCAAGTATGTAGTGGAAGCAGTACACTCATTATTATGTGATGGAATAGTCCACTCATCACTAGATAGTCTAAGGGCTACTTAGCCTATTCCACACAAATAAATACCAAGGAACGCAGTTCCTAGGAATAGCTAAGTTATGTGTAAGAGTTTAGTATTGGATTATAAGGTTGCTAAATGAACGTTTATATAAAGTTAGAATATAAATATTCTAGTGGTAGTAAGTAGAGTTTCATTTGCCTGTTGCAATTGTAATCCAATGCTAGTAGTGTTATTCATTATGAGTTGATATTCAAATAATATTTATATCATGTTAATGAATAACTTGACTTGAGATATTTCAAAGTTTATTTATTCAGTATAAATGTTTAAATGTTGGTATTAGTTACTTATACTGAGAATTATGATTTCTCACCTCGTTGTGTTTCCATGTAAATCCAGGTCAAGGTCCTATAAGAGGCTAGAAAGATGAAGAAAACAGAAGAACTAGATTAGTTTAGTTTTAATGTTTTCAGTTCAAAGCTTATGTAGTTATTTATATTTGCTTTGAAGATATAAAAGTTGTATATATGTATAACTTTTAGATATGGCTCTCCATAATTATTTATTTAAATGTTATGGATTAGCTGATGTTTAAGTTAGAAGTAGCATGACTAATACTACTTATCCAAGTATATGTCAGATATACTAGGATACCGGTAATAGGCTATTACAAGGAAGTCAAAATATCTAATTTGATTGTTGAAGCAGACAAGCTGGAAAAGAAGTTTAAAGAAGAAACTGTTGAATCATTGTTATATTGATCAAATCTTTTAAGCTCTTGTGTCAACCCTTCTAAACTACTCTTAACATACTTACATTTTTTTTAAAAAATCATACTTTGTGTAACATGATGAACTTCCAAAAGTTCATGTTTTTGTACCCTCATATTTAGCAATTTAGACCTCTTTTGTGCTTAATCGATTAATTTTGACCACCATTTATAAGTTTGGGTTCAAATTTGGCTTAGTTGTATTTTTCAGCATTATCACAATTTTACATTGTTTCTGTATTTCGGGTATAACTTCAGTTATAGACATCTAACAATTATAACCTTTACCTTGTAGGAAAACTAAGATAAAGATCTACAACTTTGATGAGAGCTCTAGAGCTGAATAGAATGTCTAGTGGGTCATATTGGGCTTGGAAGTCAGAACAGAGGTGTTGTTGTTGGAACCTGAGTAGTTTGCAAAGATTGGGTCGTATCTTGGTTTGTAGGTCTTATAATGGGCTAATACTGGTGGAATTCGAAAGTTGAGACAAAAACTTTCAACTTTCATGAAGACAACTTTTCTAAATGGGGACGTTTGGAAATAGTTTTTAACGTCTGAAGTTAGACACGGTCATATCCATTGGAAAACACTACTGTCAAGGACACACGACCATGTTTTAGCTTGACATGGCCGTGTCTCTACTAAACATGCAAGTTACGTTGATTTTTAAGCTCACACGGTCATTTCATGTACTCACATGGCCATGTGAGGTCTTTTGGAGTGAAAAACAGACAGTTTTGCTCCTTAACTGTTATAAATAGAGTAAATCCTTAAACCTAAACACACACTTGACAAGAGACAACTTTTAATGCAGCATCTGTCAAGAGGTACAAACCCTAAGTGGTGTGGGCACAACTAAGCTTGAAAATTAGGAATTCTTTTCAACCTTTTCACCTATCTACTACCGAGTTTATTGTATTCTTCCCTTTGTTTTCTTTTTTTCCTATATGTAACTAAGTTTCCCTCGTTAGGGGGATGATAGATCTTGTTCTTTGATGATGTAAATTGATTTATGTATTTAATTTAAGTTTTTATTTTATGATTTATATGTTATCTCTATTCTTAATGCTTTCCTAAACCTAATTAATTTGGGAATGATTTTTGGGTTTATGTATGATTTGGAAAAATTTGCATGAACTTAGAACACGTGATAAATACTACAATTTCTACAATCGCTAGGAATAGACATTGTAGGTTGTGTGATCTTTCTTTTAATTCCCTTGTTTTTGATAAAGCCTTCTCTATTTGGGGTTAGACTAAGGAATTGATTAATTCTAAATAGTATGAAGATGATTGATATGCCAAGGAATTTGATATTGATTAAATTTGGGAATTAATCTTGAATCATAAAATAGAACTTAATTAAATTACTATTTTAATTTGCATCAGAAGAGTTTAAGTGAAGTTTGAACCCTAACACTTTCTCATAATTGTTTCTAACCTTTGTTTAAATGTTTTGATTTAGTTTATTTAATTTTAATTATTTTCTTGTTACTATTTACTTTTATTATTACTTTTGTTAAACTCTCATCTTTCAGTAGCTTATATAGTGTTTAATTAATGAAATTAGTAATTGGCAATATAATCATCGTGTAACGATACTCTTTTCACTACTTTATTACTTTTGTGATTCGATGCACTTGTTGATTTTCACAATATAACACCCTCAATAATATGTTAGGGTTGTGTATGGTTACAGAGGTAGCATAATATTTGCTTGATATGTCGGTTTAACTTTGTGACAAATTGAGCTAGTTTAGGCACTCACCTGTAACACAAAATGTGGAAAGTAGCTTAAAATGATTCAGATAGTGACATAAGTTTCTTAGTGGAGGGAAATAAATAAGGAGAATTAATTTCTAGATCACAAATATGTGAATGATGATGTAGTTAAAGTTAAAGAGTAAACTGAGTCAGTTTGGTATTTTTAAGTACATTAGTTGAGTACTTATATACCAGATTGGCGAGTCACAGATATGAAATCTTATGTAAATGATAAAACCAGGATTTAGATGAATCTTAAGATTTTCTTTAATATTAATGGAAGTTAGAAAACTTGATTTTGTAAGATCAAAGTATTCTTAGGAGATATAATGTTTCAGCCAAATATCTCACATGCTTTATGAGTCACCCTTCCTATCCTTATTTCTTTGACTTTCCTCACTTTTGTTCACTCATCTTCACACACGTTCCATCAGAGAAAGGAGAGAGTAGAAATGAGAGGAAAGAAGAGGAAGAGAAGGAGAGAAAAAAGAAAGAAAAGGGGAAGACAAAAGCTTGAAGACCATCATCTACACTAAAAGAGGTAGGGGTGTTTGTCTACTTAGTTTCTTCTTTTTCTATACCCTTTTGATGCATGAGTTTTTCTTGCTTGGGATAGAAAATGGGCTCCTAGAGGTTTTCTAAGAGTTTAAGATAGATTAACTCATTAGGAACTTGAGATAGGACTTGTAATGAGTTAGTCTATGCATTGTTGTTGGTTTTGATCATAGGAATATCCATGAAACCCCTTGAGTTAGGAGTTAAGAAATAGGTATTTGAGGTTGCGATTTGATCCATAAATCCATGCTAGATGGGCTAAGGGTTTGCAAAAGGGTTGCTATGTGATTAGTGACCATGTATAGAGTTGGAAACCACTTAGAACCAAGATTTAAGGGTTGGAATTTGGTTTAGAAACTAATGGAACAATGGACCAAGTTCTACAGAATTTTCTGGTGCATTGGCACCTGAGCACCAGAGGTTAGGCACCCAAGTGCCCACTGCCCAAAACTTGTCTTGCGTGTTGCTGCACGCTGGGTGCCTGAGCGCCAGAGTGCACGCCTAAGCATTAGGAAGGAGCACATGAGCACCAGCGACTAGGAAACAAGAGCATGTTTTCTGCCATGCCAGTGCGTAGGCGCTAAAGAGTGGGCACTTGCGCTCTTAGAGCAACATTCCTTAGGATTTTTTTTTTTTTGGGAAAAAGGACTTCCCTACTTGCTAGAATTCCTTATATATGTCTTTTAAATAGTGTCGAGACTCTAGTAAGGGTATTTCCTAGAGAGAAAGATGTCAGGCTTGTACAGGGTTCCAAAGATAGCCAGATACTTGCTTGACATGCCTGTGCAGTTTCATGACAGACTGAGTTAGTTTAAGCACTTTGTCGTAACACAAAATATGAAAAATGACTTAAAATAACTCAGAAAATGGCATAAATTGCCTAGATAAGAGAATTAATTATGGATAAGTTGTTTTCAAGTCATAAATGAGTAAAGTAAGGTGCAATTAAAATTTGGAGGTAAACTGAGCATGTTTTGTATTTTTAAGCACACCAAGTAAGTGTTTTAATACTGAATGGACTCAACGCAGATATAAAAATTAATGGAAATGAAGAATTAGGTAATTATATAAATCTTAGGATTCATTCTAATACTTATGAAGATGAAAAAACTTGAAATAATAAGATCAAAGTATTCCTAGGAGATAGAAAGTTTGGTGAAAAGACCAAATTACCCCTAAGTCATGTCTTTTAAAAGTAAGATATTTCTCACTTTCTCTCATCTCTTTCACAATGGTATTCTAGCAAAAATGAGAGTGAGAAACGGAGCAACAGAGCAACAGAAGATAAGAGAAGAAGAAGGAAAGATCAAAGGCCAAGGGATCAACCAAGGTAGGGGTGCTTGATTTTCATCATCTTCTATTCATCTTTATCTTATTTTTTAGTTGGGCTTGATGAGGAGAAATAGGATTTGAGTGAAAATAGGAAGTTATATGCTAGTTTCTTGCTCCTTTAGTTGAAAAAAGTTAGATACTACCTATTTTGAAGATTAGATGATAGTTTGGAACCCTAGGGATCCATAGTTTTCTATTGGTTAGTTATTTGGAAAAATAGGTTTTAAGGTTGAGGTTTGAGTTAAATTTCAGTGTTTATTGATTCTGGCATGATTAGAGACCATGAGTAGGGTTGGATAACACTTAGAATCCATGATTTGAGGATTAGAGCTTGGTTAGAAACCAAGATTTGCAGAACCCGATTATGTAGAAATAGTGAAAAATCCGAGTAGCCTGTGGTGTTTGTTATATAACTTGAGCTACATACATCATACTGACCTGATTCTTATGGCATTTGAAAGCTAAGACATAAGACTTTATGTAGTAAAAATTTCATAATTTTAGAACTAGCCAATTAGTACCAATTTCTGTTTGAATTCGAGACAGATTCTGAAGAAAAGGCATTCTGGAAGCCAGTAAACAAGATTGCATAATTTCTTGCTCCGATGTCGTATTTGCATGAAACTAATGGCATTTGAAAGCTAACACATAAGGCTAGTTGAATGTTAAATTTCAAAATTTTTGAGTTCTAAGTTTGTTCTCAATTTCATTTTAAAGTCAGGTCATTTTCGGGTAAAACAAAGAATGCCCTATTTTAGCATCTGCAAAATGTCGCATAACTTTGGATACACTTAGCCAAATGAAGTGAGGTTTATGGTATTTGAAAGATACGAGAGAAAGCTATTTACCTAGAAAATTTTAGAATTTTAGAAGTTATGATGTACACTTGGTGCAATCTTGAAAATCAACCTTTTTAGGCAAAATTTGAGCTGTTTTGGGATGGTTTGAGCCCTAGGAACACTAGTAGCTCATTAATAGTTATAGTTGAGTTATGAAAGTGTAGTAAGAGTGTGTTTGCTCTTTGATGTATAGGATCCCTTGTTTAAGCATTAGGAGTATTGAGAAACTAGATGCAAGTAAACAAGCTAGTTGGCAAAAGTTGAGGGCCATAGTGCCTAGTTGACAATAGTATAGTGCTACAGTGCATGAAATCTCTCATAGAGTTAAGGTAGAGCTAGTAATCCAAGGATAAAAAATATGCTAAGTAAGTTTAACAAGAAAGGAAGTATAGTGCATGAAAACTCTCAAAGAGTTGTGGTAAAGTTAGTAATACAAGAAAAAGAAGTATACTATAATTGTATGGTAAGAGCGGCATGAATGCTCTCAAAGAGTTGAGGTAAAATTAGTAGTGCAAGGACAAAGATCAGGTGGTAGTTATGTAAGAGTTAGACATAACACCACATTATACATAGACACTCATGCATATACACACTTGCTATTCCTAAGAAAAGTTAAGACATGGAAAATTGAGGAAAAGACCAGTTCATAGTTCAGAAGGTAGGTTAAAGAGATAACATATTCCCTCCCTACTTAGTGGGTTAAGGAGGTAACATATTCCCTCCCCACTGTAGAGAGGAATAACAAGTTCATGACATCCATGACATTGTATTCATATAATTAAATTGCATCTCATTATCATACTCATACTCATACATCATAACATAACATATGCATGTTTAAGCAACTGTATGAGCGATTATCTTATCTTGTGTAACACCCTCCTTAGGGCATCACATTTCCAACTCCTGACTCATAATCTGAAAATTAATTCGTAAAAGGTTTGAGTTATGAAAATATGGGTTTCAAAATTTTTTCTTTACTAAAACGTAAATTTACTGAAAATATTAGGTAATATTGAAAATCATATTTCAACTATTCATTATGCAATATTGACACCAATTAATATTTCACAATTAAAGAGAAATATAAAATTAACCGACTCTTTTTTTTTAAACAGTAGCAAACCCTATAACGGGTCCTACTTAATAGCACGGTACAACACTAACGAGAAATTTTAACATACTTATTCCTTTTTCTGTCCATCTTGATGCATCAGACATCTGTTCCTTTGTCAACACTGCACACCTTCGAGTCCTGAATGTCCACTCCTTATTGTTGTCACCAATCTCATAGTATCCATCGCCTGTTATGTCTAAGACAACTCGATCCTTCTATTATTTGATTTTAACAGTACAGACACAGCAAAACAACATAACAAAGAGGTGAGATCACCTACACCAATACCAATATGGCAGCACAGAGATAACACAAGCAGCATATCATACAGATAGATCATACCACAATTATGATCATGTCATCAACATTAATCAACTTTCATCATCCAATCATTTATCAGTTCAATTATCATAAACAATAATTACGATAATGCCCTCAGCATTATCATCATCATCATCATCATTCAAGTATTCAAAACAATTGTCATAGTCAATATTCCGCAATTAATATATCACACAGATATAAATGTACTCATATAATGCATATGCATTTAGACTCAATGTTCCTACTCCATGGAGCTAAAACTCAGGTCAGAGAAAATGATCGAAAAGATCTGTCGGTACCACATGCCTCAGACCACGTGCTATAATCCTCATTTTGATTTTGCACATCTAGCATATACATGACAGTCTTTATCAGATCTTGAATAAGAATAGTGTCTCGGTCAGGATCATCGGTGTGTTGCATCGGTCTAACCTACGGGAAGAAGCGCGACCAACCACCCGTGTAAGCAACCTGCACCCCGATGCTCCCAAGGTCAACAAGTGACTTACACTACGCATATCACAGCCACTCAAGAGGTGTGTTTCTCCTTGGCAATCAGCCATATCCAGTCCTCATCGAACCATTCCAATGCATGTATAATGCACCAAATACGAATCACAGGTATAATACCAATCATAGGTATATCTCATAATTTCTCAGATATAGTTTATACAATGCACGAATATATCAGTGCAAGTATAACCACAAGGGCCATTCTGTTCAAATTCATTTGTTCAATTAAATCATATGCTTCAACGCATATTTTTTTTTCCAATGCATCTAAAATGCACCACGTGCCAATAACAGGCAAAACTCGTTGTTTACATAAACAGTATCCATACATTGGTTTTACAATAATCATACTGTATTTTTCAATAACAAAATCATGTTATCATGTTTTCATAGTTATAAAACACTTTTACCATATTTTCACAATCGCGTAACATTTCTGTTACGTTTTCACAATACCGCAACTCTTCTGTTGCACTTTTAAACCACGTACAAATTTTTCAACATTTTTCTCAATCACGTAAAATTATACGTTTCTCAAATCGCATAGTATTTTTACCACTGTTTCAAAATCGCATTTCTCAAATCGCATAGTATTTTTACCACTGTTTCAAAATCGCATAACTTAAAAATCATTCTTTTAAGTTGCATAAATCATTTTCCATCATTCTCAAAATATTTAAAACACTTTCCAAATCACATAACGATTTTTTGCCACTTTTCACAATCACGTAAAAATAATTCATCACTTTTCAATCACATAGTGATTTTTTAATAGTAGTTCAAATTACGTAAAATATTTAAACGTAATTCAAATCGCGTAGAAATATTTCAACGTATTTAAAATCACATAGAAATATTTTTTTTGTATTTCAAATCACGTAGAATTATTTTACTGTATTTCAAATCGTTTTAAGATACGTAAAATATTTTTCAATATTTTACAATCACGTAAAATATTCCTCAATATTCCAAATATTATTTTGGACTTAAATAAATTAATATCATTTTCAACACATTTTTTTTTTCAAATTGCGTAGCTTAAAAATCACGTTTTTAAGATACGTAAAACATTTTTCATCACCATTTCATTACAGAAAATATTTCTTAACCTTCAAAAATTCCTTTTCAACCTTTCTCAAAATAATATGACTTTGTATTTTATTTTTCACATTTCCTTACTCAAGAAAATATTTTTCCAAAATATAATCCACAAAAATCACTTTTCCATCAACGTTTCAAAATTTAACATTTTTTTTCTAACGTATTTCAAAATTTGAAAATCAGTTATACGTTAGTAAATTTTCAAAACACCATTATATTCTCCATTTTTCCCAAATCATTTCCAAACACAACCTTCTTCAAAATACATTGAAGTTCGAAAACATTTCTGTTTACAAGAACTTGATTTTCTCAAGTGATAAACGATCTATTCCCTTTCCAAATTCTTGTATTAAATCAAGTTACATCTCCACTTTGAAAATCACTTTGTTCATAAAAATCAAGGTATTACAAGCCCTAAAAAACGTGGACATGATTATTGAAAATTATCAAAACATTTTTCCTTCTAAGTTAATATGGTTTTACATAAACAAAACCATTAAAATTTTATTTTCAAAACCGTAAGACTTATAGTCAAAAAAACCAAACTCATTTGTTCAAATTCATTTTCACTTTCTTTGCAAATCCTTAAAATCAACGTTTGCCCGTTTCATTCAAAACTCATTTTTAGAAAAACACTTAGGATCTTTTTACACAAAATAAATCAATAAAAATCCTTCAAAACCATGTTCTTGTTCTCTTGAAAAACATATCCTTTGTTCATTTTCCATGCTTTTCAAATCAATCCGATTTTATTCTTCCATGAAAATATTAAGTTATAAACACATATGTTGAGGTGTCTTGGCCGAAATTCTCAATGTTCTAGGGACCCAAAAATTAATTCCCTTGTTCTTAAAAATTTTCAACATAAACCCTCTTCATGGGTATCAAAACCGTATTTCCTTTCCTTTGGCCATTGAAGCCAAAAATTGATTTTCTTTCCATCATCACATCATGGCATACATATACATAATTTCAACATATTCTCATCATGCATATTATAAGCATACCATATTATCATCATGCATATTGTAAGCATACCATATAAGCCATAAAATCATGCAAAGCATATCAAGCATAGGTAAATAATTAAAGCACATGAACACCCACAAATAAATTACAAGACCATGGATATGAATCTTCACATGGATTCAACATCCATCAAATATATAACCATCTCTCACCACCATGCTTGGTTGGTGAGATGGATCTCCCTCTTACCTCTTGAAGATCCTCAAAAGCTCTTTGTTTTGCTTCTTTTTCCAAGTCCTCCACCACCAAGGGCTTCTCAAATACAAAATAAAATACATAAAAATTAGTATACTAAGCTTGATTAAGAGGAACCATGGATCAAACATGGTTTAGATCATGAAAAAGAAGAGAAGAAACGAAGTTTCCTTACACTTCACCACAAATACCCTATAACTTTGATCTTGAAGGAAGTCCATGAAGATGAATGATTTAGAGGAAATCTCCAACATGAAAGTTGTTTAGAATATCATGTAGATTCAAGATCTATGGTTGGATGAAATTAAAAAGTGATGGAAGGTGTTCTTGATGGTCATGGCCGAAACATAGAGGAGAAGAGAAGATAAGAGAATTTCTTGTGTTGGTTCTTGGTTCTTTGGAAAGAATGATGAGCAATTGAATAAGTGAAATGAATAAATGAGTATTGTCTCCTACTTTTGAGTGTATGACCATGGGTTATCAAGAAGAGAGAAAGTGAGAATTATTTGATAGCTTTAATAGATATTGAATAGGATGATGATTATAGGTTACATGTGCAAAGTCACTAAAATTGACTAAGCTTTGCATTAAAAGATGATAGCTTCCTTTTGTCACAAAGTGAAGACAATGAAATGAAATGTCCTCTTTCTCAAGTGCATGGCCGTGGAGTGTGATGGAAAGTGAAGAGTGGATTATTTATTTATTTATTTATTTATTTTGAGTGATAGACAAGTTACTAGAATAATTGAAAGAAAAGGTGATAATGCATGAAATAATTTTAGCCTCCCTCCAAGAAATTTGCTAAGGATGCAAACAAGGAAATCATAATCAAGGATGATGTAATATTGACCATGACATGTAATAATGGTCATAAAGCTTTTTCTTTGTCTTCTAAATAATCCAAAACCGTCCCCTTCTTCCATTTTGCATGCAATAATGTTGTCATCATTATTAGCCACCATCTAGAGCATTTCTAGCCATTGATTAATTCAATGGTTAGGATTTAGGTAGACTTTTAATTAGAAGACTTAATCTAGGCCATTGGATCTTTCTCCTTTAAATCCTAGCCATTAGATGTCTCTCCAAAATAAAGGGTCAAGATTACTCCTTCTTACTTTTAATCCAAGGGTCATAATTAGTCTTTGCTACTTTTTAAGACCAAATCTCCACCATTAATTAAATCTTCATCCAATGGTCATAAATGGTCTTTGTTACTTTACAAGACCAAATCTCTACCCTTGATTAATTCTAAATCCAATGGTTATAAATGGTCATAGCCATTATATAAAACTAAATCTCTACCCTTGATTTAATCTTCATCTAACGGTTATAAATAATCCTATTTACTTTTAAGATCAAATCTCCACCATTGATTAAATCAAGATCAAGTCTCTATCGTTAATTAAATCAATGGTGGATATCCAAACCACCAATGTTGACTTAAGCAATATAATTTTTATTTTTATTTGCTAAAACCCCACGAAAGATTATATTTACTGTATTTTTATCGTCCGATAAATAAATACAGTACAAAACACAGTACAAGAAAATTTCTAAAACTGTTTCCGGATTCAGGTTTAGTAAGATCCCCTGTCTCCGTCTAAACAGTACAAATTTTTCTATGCGTAGAAAAATTTTCACTTTGCAGGACCCACTTGGGCCCACGTATGGCCACCTGGGCCCACATAGGACCACCTGGGCCCACATACAGTAAAAAAAATTCATAATCATCCACAAAAAATTACAAATATTAGAAAACGTATGAAAATCAAGTCAGATTATTAAAAATAATTAACAGTCAAGAGAAATAAATATTTAAAGATTTTCTCCGGCCCAAAAATTATTATTTTTTTGACACGGAGTAAATCACTCAAAATGATCAAATACGCTGATGGAATAAACAAAATAATTTTACAGTGCACAGAAATTACTAAACAGTAAAATTCTGTTAACTGTCAAAATTATTGTTTAAGAGATACAGAAATTCAGGGTGTTACATCTTGCATTTACAGATGTAACGCACCTAAATCTAACAACCGCGGCGTAATCGTCATTACACCACAGTTACTAAATCTAAGTGTGTCACAGTCATGATAACAGTACTTTAAATTCTCAAGAGTCTATACTTTTTTTTTGACAATTTGCATAAGTAGAAAATACGAGCCTCGAAAGAAATATAGATATATTCAACCCTTAATACAACCATCGAAATAAAATCATATTCCTTATATATATTTTATAGTCAATTTACACAAATCACTGATGACATAGAATATAATAATTACAGAGTCCAATAAAATACAGCGGGAATAAAACACTAAGGGGAAAAGTAGTAACTCAGGGATAGGTACTACCAGCAAATAAAGCCGCAACCCCATATGTACATAACACACGGCGTCCCAGTTGACACGACAGGCATCAATGCCACCACGCGGCTGCACTCTTACGTAGTCAAAGAAATCTTATCTTGACGCTCAAGCCAATCAACCAAGGTATGGTCTCTCTTTGTCTTCTTTACGATCCTTATCAAATATAAATATAAAATCGAAATGCACAAATATAGGAAAGAGGTGAGACACCCGTCTTTCAGTACCACTATTGGCAGTAAGAAAACAGCACGGCGCAAGGCGCCCACAGAGTAATACAGTTCATACATTTATCAACAGCAGCAACATGGTTTATAACACAATTAATTCAGTTGTAAGCAAAATAAGAAAGTAGAACAGCAACAGGCAATAATAAGACTTAACAATGTCAACCCAATCACAATAAGATTTCCAGAAATCAACACAATGGTCAGATAATCGTTTACATGAGTAAAATAGTTACTTTAACAGATGTGCATGCTCAACAACTTATGAGACTGACGATCAACGATGCACGATGCATTATGGTACCAAATCCTACTCCATGGAGCTAAACATTAACCTTTTCAGAGTGAATGATCAAGGAGTAATGTCAGTATCTCGTTAGCCTTAAAATAGTGTGCTTCATCTCATAAAATATTTGCGCATCATGGCTTATACATGGCACCTCAACCGTTGATCGCGACATAGGACAGCGTCCCGGTCCGGATTGTCAATGTGTTTGCATCGGTTTACCCCACAGCACAGAGGAGCTTTAAACTGTCCATGTGAGGGACTCGCACCTCGACGCCCCCTAGGGCCAACATGTGGCACCTGCGCTAGTCTATTCGCACCCGCACATAGGTGTCATTCAACTCTTAGGTTTTTCATATGCATGATGACTCAATATCCAATCATGTATGCTCATCAATGATGCATTCATCATATACAATACCACAATGGCATATATTTGTTTTCAATATCAATAAATCATTTCTCATCGAGAATTAAACCAACAAATATATAACCCTTCATAGGGACTCACAACATATAGAGTTAAATCTCAATATTAATATACATTATGGCTTATCAAAACCACTATTTCCCACTAAGGGTTTAACAATTCCACGAATCTAAGTCTAGATCAATTATGCAAACCTTTAGGTTAAGTAACCTTTAAAACCGTAGCCTCACAAGCCCTCAAGGTTCTAAATTCCTTCTCGCGTTATGCTCTAGTCTCTTGATACCAATCACTTAATTTTTTTATTCTACATGAGATCAATCCAATTCCTAATATCCATGATCGAAATCGTGACTTCCCAAAGTCCACTACTAACATTAATTTCTCCCATTTTATGCATTGATTTCTTGATAACCTTTACTTAAGTTTTAGTTCACTAAGCTCATTCCAATTCCTTATAGTTTCAATCTAAAACCGTGGCTTCACATTGAGTTAAATAACCCTTAAAACTCTCCATCTCAATTTCCAACATTCGCATTCACCTCTCCAATTACACAGCTCCCTCTCACAGTTACCTAGCTGATTCTGTTCTGGGCGCCTAGGTGCCATCTTTGGAGTGCCTGAGCGTCGGTGGAGCACCTGGACGCTGACCACGAAGCGCCTGAGCGCTCACCAGGCCGCGTCACAGGGAAAACTTTTTGGGCATGGAGTGCCTAGGCGCTCTATGCACAGCGCCTGGGCACTAGTGCATTAACAGGGGTTCTGCAGAATTCGTTTCTGCAGAGCCCTAGCCCATCCTTCATCAAAGTTTCTTATTTATTTTCCAACAATCCAAAATATGATACATGACATCTAAATACAAAATAGCAATATATAGGTTCATAATCATCAAGGCACATAATGCAAATCCATATATTCATACAAATCAAACAACCACAAAATCATGGAAATAACATAGTATAACAAAGAGGGAAATCCAACATGGATTCCCTCATCAACACAATACACAAGACATTTCCTTACTACCAAGATTGGTTGAAGAGGATCATCTCCCTCTTACCTAAATGAAGACAATCACATGGATGCTTCTCTTTTTTGCTCTTGATTTTCATTTTTTCCCCTTCAAGAAAAACCCTAGGGTGAGAAATTCCCAAAGTGTTCACTCCAATCATAGGAAAATGACTCCTTGGCCACATAGGTGATCAATAAAATGAAAATGAGAAGAAGATAGAAGAAACTTGAAGACTTTACCTCAAAAGCTCCAAGCTTTAGCTTCAATGGTGAAAAAATGGAAGAAGAAGAAGAAGAAGAAGAAGAAGAAGAAGAAGAAGAAGAAGAAGAAGAAGAAGAAGAAGAAGAACCAAGGGATGGCCACAAAAGAGAACTTGGAATGGTGGAAGATGAGTAGAAAAGGGTTTGATTTAGCAAATCATGGAGATGGTCTTCCAATGGGTAGGTGCACGGTGGAGAAGGAAAAAGAAGAGGAGAAGAAATGGTGTTTGAAGAAAATGAGAAGAGAGAAAATATTAGGAAGATGAAAGTGAATATTGGACTCCAATATTGCCTCTGCCATGGAGAAGAGTGAGGAGGGAAGAGAGAGAAAATGTGTCCACAAGGAAACTTCCTGGAAGCTTCCTACAATAGGCTTTTAATTAACTCTATTTTTATTTTAAAAATAAGGCTAAAGGAGTTTGACACAAGGTAAATTTTGAATAATGTGATAAGATTTTTATTACATGATATTATTTATTGGACAATAGTTATAGTTGGCAGAAGTCAGCATTAACAAATCTGACAGATTAATTCTTCGTAGTGTTTTATTATTTCATCTGTTAAAATTTCTCGAAAGACGTGAAACCTTGTAAACTGTGTCTGGCCACGGGTTTAGTAAGATCCCCCGTCGACGTTTTCATAGTTCAAGGTTCTCGGAAAAAATATTTTATTTTTCCGACTCTGCTTAATACACACGTAAAACGAGAAATATATTAAAATATTCATTATTTTCGAAAAATTTTGAAAGAATTCACATAAATCACAAATATTAGAAAATGACTATTCATAACAAAATTTTCTAACTTTGGGAGCGTTACAGTCGTCTTGCCAATTCTGCCCAATGTGCACGTAAAATGAAAAATAATATTAAAATATTTTACGTTCTCCGAAAAATCCAAAAAAATTCCTAAAAATCTCAAATATTGTAAAATGATCATTTATCCTAAAATTATAAATTTTTGGGATGTTACAACAGACAGTTGTATGGGTGGTTGCCTTATCCTTTGTATAAAATAGTGCAGTACAAGATAACTAAGAGTGAAACAGATCAAATTATGTTGCTAGGGAACATTACATAGAGTGAGAATGTAATTTTTCTTTAAATATTGAGTTGTTGTTACAGTTTTATTTATAATATTTGATGACTATTTTCTTGGTTACTAGTTATAGTTTTACTTATGTTGATTATTGGATAATAGTTTGGTTACTAGATACGGTTTTACTTATGATGTTATTGGGTTGTATATATTCATTGTGAATATACGACTACTGGTATTGGTACACTACTACTGAGAGTTATACATTCTCATCCCGGATGTTCCATGTAAATCTAGGTGGAAGATTATCCAAGGCACGAAGCAGCAGAAGATTGAAGATTAGTTTAGTTTTATAGCTATTAGTTTAAATTTGTATATCTTATATATATGTTTATTTTAAGAAGTAAATAGTTGTATAAATAGCATTATGTAAATTTTGATATAGTTATATGTGTATAAGTGGATATTTATTTCCACAAGGCTCTCTATAATAGTTTATTTATATAAATGTTATGGATTAGATGAATGATTAAGTTAAAAGTACCATAAATAGTACTGCTTATCCAGGTATAGGTTTGATATACTATGATTTTAGTATTAGGATGTTACATTTTGGTATTAGAGCAGTTCATCCTATGAGTCGGGGTATGGACTGACTAGGCTTAGGTAAGTTTAGTATTTTCTAGTTAGGAGTTGTGTAATTCTTATCTCTTTTTTGAAATGTTTGCTTAGGATTGGATGACTTGCCTTATGGTGGACTATTCTTAGCTACTATTACACAGTTACATGATATTGAGTCTGACCAACTCAATATGTAATGTTCTGTGTGAACGGAAAACTATGGCACCACCACGGCATACATAAGGAGATAAGAACTCAATAAATGAAGGTTTAGATATGGTAGGAGAAGTCATGGCAACAACCAATGCAATGAGGGAGCAGACAACGATCACAACAAATGCTAAGAGGAACCAAACAACTATTATGGTTAGAGTGCTAAAGATGTAGGGAGCTAACCAACCTTAGTTACTAAAGCAGAATTATGAAAATGAGATGTCTCCAACTCCAAACAGAGCAAGGAACACAAGATTTCCAGAAAAGAAGAGTGAGGATGATAAGTATAAGAAGAGCAAGAGGAGTACTTTGAAAGTGAGTATTCCTCAAGATGAAGATGAATGAGTTCAGAAAAAATCAAGGGGGCTTTAGTGCCCTAAGTATGAAAGGAGCCATGGTAACAAATCATGTCTAGTAAGATGATCAGTGTGCTATCAGTATAAGCAGCTACGGCACCACGTGAAGGAGTGTTTGCAAAGGAAATAAGCAAAGTTGGATACTAGATCCATAGTGCTGGGGAGAGTATTCAATTTTCCAAGCCAAGAAGATAGTGCAACCTTATGGTTCAGGAGATGTTAAGTGTGTAATTTTGTTTCTCTAAGATTTGGTTGAGACTACCTATAGTAGGAAAACTAAATTTTGGGGACAAAATTTTAAAAAGGAGGGGAGAAATATAACATCTCTGAGAACGTGTCAGGCTTGTCTAGGGTTCTAGAGATAGCCAGATACTTGCTTGACATGCCTGTGCAGTTTCATGACAAACTGAGTTAGTTTAGGTACTTTGCTATAACACATAATATGAAAAATAGCTTAAAATAACTCAGAAAATGGCATAAATTGCCTAGATAAAAGAACTAATTATGGATAAGTTATTTTCAAGTCATAAATGAGTTAAGTAAGGTGCAGTTAAAATTTGGAGGTAAATTGAGCTCGTTTGGTATTTTTAAGCACACTGAGTACGTGTTTTGATACCGAATGGACTCAACGCAAATATGTAAATTAATGAAAATGAAGAATTAGGTAATTAGATAAATCTTAGGATTTATTCTAATACTTATGAAGGTGAGAAAACTTGAAATAATAACATCAAAGTGTTCCTAGGAGATAGGAAGTTTGGTGAAAAGACCAAATTGCCCCTAAGTCATGTCTTTTAAAAGTGAGATATTTCTCACTTTCTCTCATCTCTTTCACGATAGTTTTCCAGCAAAAATGAGAGTGAGAAATAGAGCAAAAGAGCAGCGGAAGAGAAGAGAAGAAGAAGGAAAGATCAAAGGCCAAGGGATCAACCGAGGTAGGCGTGCTTGATTTTCATCATCTTCCATTCATCTTTATCTTGTTTCTTGGTTGGGCTTGATGAGGAAAAATGGGATTTGGGTGAAAATAGGAAGTTAGATGCTAGTTTCTTGCTCCTTTAGTTGAAAAGAGTTAGATACTACCTAGTTAGATACTTAGATGATAGTTTGGAACCCTAGGGATCCATAGTTTTCTATTGGTTAGTTATTTAGAAAAATAGGTTTTAAGGTTGAGGTTTGAGTTAAATTTCAGTGTTAATTGATTCCTACATGATTAGAGACCATGATTAGGGTTAGAGAACACTTAGAATCCATGATTTGAGGATTAGACTTGGTTAGAAACCAAGATTTGTAGAACCTAATTCTACAGAAACAGGGAAAAATCTAAGTAGCTTGTGATGTTTATTGCATAACTTAAGCTACAGACATTGTATTGACTTGATTCTTATGGCATTTGAAAGTTAAGACAAAAGATTTTATGTAGTAAAAATTTCATAATTTTAGAACAAGCCAATCAGTACCAATTTCTGTTTGAATTCGAGACAAATTTTGTAAAAAAGGCATTCTGAAAGCCAATAAACCATATTGCATAATTTCTTGCTTCGATGTTGTATTTGCATGAAACTAGTGGCATTTGAAAGCTAACATGTAAGGCTAGTTGATTGTTAAATTTCAGAATTTTTGTGTAACACCCCAAAATTTACTTTTCTACTATCAGAATTCATTCTAAAATATTTGTGATTTTCTGGAATTTTTCTGGAATTTTCTGAGAACGCGGAATATTTTAATATATTTCTTGTTTTACGTATGTTCTGAGCGGAACTAGAGAAATGAGATATTTTCTCCAAAAGCCTTGAACTATGAAAACGTCGACGGGGGATCTTACTAAACCCGAGACCGGACACAGTTTACAAGGTTTTACGTTTTTCAAAAAATTTTAACAGATAAAATAATAAAACATTGCGAAAAAACTATCTGTCAGATTTGTTAATGCTGACTTCTGCCAACTATAACTATTGTCCAATAAATAATAACATGTAATAAAAATTTTATCACATTATTCAGAATTTACCTTGTGTCAAGCCCCTTTAGCCTTATTTTCAAAATAAAAATTTAGCTAATTAAAAGCTCATGTAGGAAGCTTCCAAGAAGCTTCCTAATTGACACAATTTCTCTCTCTTCCCTCCTCACTACTTGTCCACGGCAGATGACCCATTTGGGGGAAGTCCAAATTGTTTTCCTCATTTTACCATTTCACTCTCATTTCTTTAGACTCCAAAATACCTATTCTCCTCTTCTCTTCTTTTCTCCACCGTGCACCCATTTCTGGAGACATTCACCATTTCTTACTTCATCATCAAAGATTTCTTGCTTCTTGCACCATTCCAAGACCATTCTCTTTTGTGGCCATCCTTTGGTTCTTCTTCTTCTTCTTCTTTTTCCACTATCCACCATTGAAGCTAAAGCTTTGAGCTTGGAGGTAAAGTCTTCACCTTTCTTTCACTTTCTTCTCATTTTCGTTTTTCTTGGTCACCTATGTGATCAAGAACTCATTTTTCCATGGTTTGAGTGGACATTATGGAAATCACTCACATTGGTGTTCTTCTTGAAGGGGAAAACGAAAATCTAGGGCAAGAAGAGGTAACACCTTGTGTTGTCTTCCAAATAGGTAAGAGGGAGATGATCATCTTCAACCAATCTTGGTAGTAAGGGAATGTCTTGTATGTGTGTTGTTATTATTTTCTGAATCCATGTACAAAGTTCTCTCATTTTTATGTTGTTCTTCCTGATAGTGCATTTTGTTGGGTTTGTATGATTTATTGATGCCTCTTGCATGATTTGAAGATATATTTGAGTAACTTGTTGATTAAATATGATAATGATTGGTTTGGTTTGAGTTAAAGGACCTGGAGAACTCTGTTTTCTGCAAGTTTACGAGTGGTAATCGATTACACGGGGATTGTAATCGATTACCAAGCTCTTAAGGGTACGAAATCGTGATTCTGGAAATTTGGTAATCGATTACATCTTGTGTGTAATCGATTACAGAGATTCTGTCTAGCTTGTAATCGATTACTAGAGTGGTGTAATCGATTACCAAGCCTCTGATGTCACGAAATGGTGCTTCTGGGAATCACATAATTGATTACAACTTGTGGGTAATCGATTACGGAGGTTCTGTCCAATTGGTAATCGATTACAAGGGCGGTGTAATCGATTACCAGGCCCTTGAAGTTACGAATCGTGGTTCTGGGAATCACGTAATCGATTACAATGAGATTGTAATCAATTACAGAGATTCATTACTGTGTAATCGATTACAAGGTGATGTAATCGATTACAAGACCCAAAAATGAGATTTTTGTGGAAATGATTGAAATTATGGTTCCTTGCCCTTTGTAACTCAAACATAACCTAAAAACCCTGGATTCAAGGATTTTACTTTACCTAAATGCGATAGGAACATGTATTCATACCAATAGAGAAGAGATGATTTTGAAAATGGAATTCTTGGATCCATGACATGGGAATTGTGGTATGTGTGTAATAAGGAACATATATTGATGCTGAGAATTATTGATGCAAGTGTGATTCCCTATGTGGGTTATGTACTTATTGATTTAGTACTCTATGAGATAAGAATGATGATATGCCATTGAGGCAATGTTTTTAATAAATGTATTGTTGATATGTCATGTTGGACATTGAATAGTGCTTATGTGCCATTGAGGCAATGCTTATGTTGAATGCATCATTGATGAACATACATGATTGGACATTGTGTCATCATGCATGTGTGTTGTCCGTTGGATATTGTTGAGAAGGCCGTGTTGCCTAGGAGTTTGAATAACACCTTTGTGCGGGTACGAGTAGACTAAGCGTAGGTGTCATATGTTGTTGACCCTGGGGGCGTTGGGGTGTGGGTGTCTCACAATAGACAGTGGTAGCTCCACTGGGGCCGTGGGATAGACCAATGCGACACACCAACGATCCTGCTTGAGACGCTGTCCTATATCGCGATCAACTGTTGAGGTACCATGTATGAGCCATTACGCAAACAATTTTATGAAAGAAAGCACATTGTATTTTAAGGCTACTGATATACTGGTATTACTCCTTGATCATTCACTCCGAAAATGTTTACGTCTAGCTCCATGGAGTAGGAACTTTGGTACCCTTGTTGCATTGTGAGTTGTCAGTCACATGGTCCATTGAGCATTTATAATTGGATAATGTGTTTACTATCATGACTGCAATATTTATTTGACTTTTGGGGATGCTAATGTTGCTAGCTGGTTATGGATAATGTTAACTATTGTTCTTTGCTACCGTACTCTCGTTAATTGCTTTCAGGT
Source organism: Ormosia emarginata (assembly GCA_029884605.1). NCBI lineage: Eukaryota > Viridiplantae > Streptophyta > Magnoliopsida > Fabales > Fabaceae > Ormosia > Ormosia emarginata. Next base: position 12,746,609 of record JAQQTP010000074.1, read on the forward strand.
ATTACTGCCCTTGTATGTATTAACTGTGTTTTATGTGGGCGTTCAACGCCGTTTATTTTCTTGCTGCCATGTTGGTACTGAAAGTTGGGAATCTCACCTCTTTCGGTAATTTCTCTATTTTGTATTTTGGTTGGATCGTGTGCTCTCGAGAAGACGCTCGTGAGGAGGACAAGGAAACCACTGAGTTTCAGGGTTTCTGGCCTTATCTCGACTGAGATCGAAGTTGTTGAGGATGTCATTTCGGCTCCGTGGACTTTTTGGCTACGTGCGGATTAACTTTCTTAGAGGTCCGGACTGCTGGCATATCAACGTGCAGACTGATTGATGTGTATACCACGGCGATGTGATGGTGTCCTTAGCATAGAGACGTTATGATACTCCTATTCTAGATTTTCATGCTTTTGTATGGCTAGAGTTCTATATGCCCGTGAGGGACATGTGGGGTGAAATGTATTATACCCCTCGTGAGGATTCCTTTTTGTCTACTGCCCGGGCTCCTACCCCGCTGTTCTGTCGTCCCGATGGATGTCTCGTCAGACGATGAGGACCCTGAGGAGGATCCATCTACGGTTCCTTCTCGTTCTAGGCAGTCTTAGGGTTGGTTTTAATTGATGGCTACTGATGGTTGTCCATTTATTTTAAGGGAGCCTGACGTACTATTGGATTAGTGGGTATATATTTGTATCTCTTAGGGTAGGTACACATTTTGCCTTTTGTATATTTTTGGAAATATAATTTAAATAGGCTTGTATTTCTAGTACAAAGTATGTTATTATCCATATTGTAAATGGTCGTATGTTTCATTCCACGTCGATTTCTCTTTGACCATTTAATACAAAAGTTTTATTGGAAAGAGGAACTTATACTTTTAACTCAATCACGCGATATATTCATAAATAGGTGTATATGTACATTAAATGGAAGTTTTAACCGGATTCATGTTAAGCAAACAAAAAGAAAGAAAAAAAAAGGGGGTTCAAATTATCCGTAATCATTTGTATGTCATTTTACTATGGTGTGACGTTCCTTCTTCTTACCCATTATGACTAAGGGAGAAAAAGGGGCGTTACATTTTGAGTTCTTAGTTTGTTCCCAATTTCATTTTAAAGTCAGGTCATTTTCGGGTTAAACAGAGAATGCCAAGTTTTAGCTTCTGCAAAATGTCGTATAACTTTGGCTACACTTAGCCAAAAGAAGTGAGATTTGTGGCATTTGAAATATATGAGAGAAGTCTATTTTCTCACAAAATTTCAGAATTTTATAAGTTATGATGCACATTTGGTGCAATCTTGAAAATCAGTTTTTTTAGGCAAAATTTGAGGTGTTTTGGGATGGTTTGACCCCTAGGAACACTAGTAGCTCCTTTATTATTTATAGTTGAGTTATGAAAGTGTAGTAAGAGTGTGTTTGCTCTTTAATGGATAGGATCCCTTGGTTAAGCATTAGGAGTATTGAGAAACTAGATGCAAGTAAACAAGCTAGTTGACAAAAGTTGAGGGCCATAGTGCCTAGTTGACAATAGTAGAGTGCTATAGTGCATGAAAGCTCTCATAGAGTTAAGGTAGAGATAGTAATGCAATGATAGAAAATATGCTAAGTAAGTTTGACAAGAAAGGAAGTATAGTGCATGAAAACTCTCAAAGAGTTGAGGTAGAGTTAGTAATACAAGAAAATGAAGTATACTATGTTTGTATGGTAAGAGTGGCATGAATGCTCTCAAAGAGTTGAGGTAAAATTAGCAGTGCAATGACAAAGATCAAGTGGTGGTTATGCAAAAGTTAGGCATAACACCACATTATACACAGACACTCATGCATATACATACTTGTTATTCCTAAGAAAAGTTAAGACAGGAAAAATTGAGGAAAAGACCAGTTCACAATTCAGAAGGTAGGTTAAGGATGTAATATATTCCTTCCCTACTTGGTGGGTTAAGGAGGTAACATATTCCTTCTCTACTGTAGAGAGGAATAGCAAGTTCATGACATCTATGACATTGTATTCACATAATTACATTGTATCTCATTATCATACTCATACATCATAACATAACATACATATGTTTAGGCAACTGTATGGGCGGTTGTCTCATCTTGCATTTATAGGTAGCTGTAGGGGCGGTTGCCTTATCCTTTGCATAAAATAGTTCAGTACAAGATAGCTAATAATGAAACAGATCATATTATGCTGCCAGGGAACATTACATAGAGCGAGAATGTAATTGTTAATATTGAGTTTTTGTTACAATTTTATATGTAATATTTTATGAGTATTTTCTTGATTACTAGTTATAGTTTTACCTATGTTGATTATTGGATAATAGTTTTGTTACTAGATACAATTTTACTTATGATATTATTTGGTTGTATATATTCATTGTGAATATACGACTGCTGGTATTGGTACACTACTACTAAGAATTATAAATTCTCACCCTGGGTGTTCCATATAAATTCAGGTGGAAGATTATCCAAGGCAAGAAGTAGCAGAAGATTGAAGATTAGTTTAATTTTATAATTATTAGTTTAAATTTGTATATCTTGTATATATGTTTATTTTAAGAAGTAAACAATTGTATAAATAACATTATGTAAATTTTGATACAGTTATGGGTGTATAAATGGATATTGATTTCCATAAGGCTCTCCATAATAGTTTATTTATATAAATGTTATGGATTAGATGGATGATTAAGTTAGAAGCAGCATAACTAATATTGTTTATCCAGGTATAGGTTTGATATACTAAGATTTTAGTATTAGGATGTTACACCTTGCATATATCGGAAAGTAAGAAGCTTTGTGCATGCATTAGTCATGGATTGCCATAGTTAGGTGTCTAGTTCCTTGAGCAACTTAGTGTTGCATTTGAGATCACTTGTGAAGTGATGAAGAGGTAGGATACTAGATACAAGTATATTAACTTTGTTTGGTAATAGTTGAGTGCCATTGTGCATGAAGTGCTCTCATAGAGTGGAGGTAGAGCTTGTAATTCAAGGATAGACTTAGTATAAAGTTTTTGTGGTGTTTATGTTTGAGTTAAACATAGCGTCACATTTTTCACACACACTTGCAATTCCTAAGTATTTGTAACCTTATGTGGTGTGCACAATCACTTGGCTAGAGAATAAGGACTAGCCCTAGATTCTCGTAGCGAGGGCTATTATGGTCAGGGTTACCAATGTTATGTAGTGGACCAGTCCACTCATTATAAGGTAGGTTAAGGAGGTAACAGATTCCCTCTATACCTAAAGAAATATAACGAACCAGGTTCTTGGGAATAGCAAAGTTTCACGACATTGCATATACACCATCATATACATTTTCATGAGTATAATCATTCAATATAACATAAACATTGCATTTGCCTTTCGGTGAAAATTGTATAAACGATTGTCTTATCTATGGAACATGGTTTGTTTGGTAATGAGTAGTGACTTATATACCTATTTCGAACATGTTTCTTTTGTGAATGGGTTATTTATTCTTTATGAATACTACAACTATTAGTATTGGAATACTATTACTGAGAAGTATGAATTATCACCCCATGTGTTGTCATGTAAATTTAGGTACATGCTCTTCCATAAGAAAGGAGAAGATGTATAAAGACTAGTATAATTTTACTTGTTATGGTATACAAAGCTTATGTAATTATTTATATTTACTTTGAGTTTTGTAAAAAGTTATATATATAACACTTTGCCTTTGAGGCTATTAATGTATATATGTATGATCTTTTTAGTTTTGGCTCATCATAATTATTTATTCAAATGTTATGGGTTAGTTTTGTGGAAATAAGTTTGTCCAAATGATTTAATACGTTAAGTTTTGATGATGACAAATACAAGACAAAAAGAGTAATACTTATGCTATATAGATGTACTTAATAGATTATATGAAGATATTAAATTATGAGTTTGGACTAATTATGTTTTAAGTGAGCAATACTTTGAAGGATAGTCCGAATACCAAGAGTGAGCATGGCAACAAGAAAAAAAAAAGATCTCAATTATGCTCAACTGAAGGAGAATGTGAATGCCTATTTCATGAAGGTTTTGATAACAAAGCTAAGTCAAAGACTAAGTCCAAAGGAAGATTAAATGGTATAACTTATAAGATTTAGGATCTTTATGTAAGAAACTTTTTGGATATCTCAAATATATTTTCAAATCTTTACAAATGGTTTTCACATGCTAAAATTTCCAACAAACAAGTTTTGAAAAGCTAGTTATGATGGTAGTTCAAAACTATGAAAAATAGTCAAGTTTGAGTTTTGAAAAACTAACCTTTTGTTACTATTTTCATCATAACTTTTAAAATACTTTGACTTTATTTTGAAACTCGTTTCATTTGAAAAAGACTCAAAGATCTTTCTAATGAGTGGTCATTTACTTTAAACAGATGAGAAATGAAGAAGTTATGACCATTTAAAGTCAGATTTCGAAACTAGAGTGGTTTATTCGAATAAACACATATTTATTCAAATAAAACACCCAAGAAAACGTTCCAGAACGTGTTTTTAAAAATTTATTCAAATAACTAAAGATTTATTCGAATAACAAGTTTCACAAAACACTTCCTGGTGTGCTATAAGTGGTTTATTTGAATAAAACTTTGTTTATTCGAATAAACACACCCAGAAATCACGTAATGACTATTTTCTTGAGCTTTTATTGAATGAAGTTAATAGCCAACGACTCTTTTTCTTGGAACTCTATAAATACATGTTTTTGTGTCATCTTTTACACATACCCAACAACCTAAAACACATGTTTTATGTTTTGATTAATGATTCATCCTTTTTAATCCCTTGTGCTCTGTTTTCACCAAAATTTGAGATATCCTAAAGAGCTTCAAAGAACTTCAAATTTTATTATCTACTCTTATGAGAGTTTCTCTTTTTTATACACTTTGATTTGTTGTAAAGAGGGTGAAGCATCCCTCAAAGAATTGTAAGGGTGAGGTATCCCTAACTGTCGAGGCTCAAACACGAGGGTGAGACATCCCAAGGTGTGAAGAGTGCTCTAGTTTGTAAAGGTTTCAAGCACCTATTCAAGCTTGAAGTGATAGTGGAAAATCTCAAGTGGTTTACTTGAGGACTTGACATAGGCCACAAATGGTTGGTGGCTGAACCAAGATAAATACTGTGTTTTCTTCTCTCAACTCTATCTCCTTTATATTTGTGCTTTAATTATATATGCTTGGGTTGAATTTGATATCTAGTTTATTTGCTTGATTTATCCCATAACCCAAGTTGTATTAGGGTAATTTACAATAATTGTATCCTTGTTAAACTTATTCCGCTACATGTGTTGATTGAAAATATCAAAATGCATAATTTCTTAATGGTGTTTTGAAAATTTATAATCACCCAATTCACCCCCTCTTGGGTGATGGTTGCCATGGCTAACAAGTGGTATCAGAGCTTCGTGCTTTGTTGAAAGTTTAGTAGCTTAGAGTTAAAGATCTTTGTTTGTTGGAAATTATTGAAAGGTTTTTTTTTTAAATGGAAGGTTTTGAAATTGATAAACCACCATTCTTTGATGGTCTAAATTTTGTTTATTAGAAAATTAAAATAGAATTTTATATGTAATTTATTGATTTGGATTTGTGGGATGTTGTGCTTGATGGATTTTCTCCTAAACCAAAACAAGATTGGAATGCTTATGACAAGAAATATTTTTCTTTCAACATTAGAGCTATGCAATTCTTGAGAAGTTGTTTGAATGATGAGGCTTATGCTAAAATTAAGAGTTGCTCTAGTATTAACGATATATGAGATGTTCTTGATGCTATTTATCTTGCTAACAATGATTTTGTGTATAAAGTTGTATTAGAAAGCAAGAAGAGCAAAGGCCATTGAAGGAAGCTTGTCATGAAAAATATTCCAAAAAAGATGAGCAAACTATTGAAGGGAGTCAAATGCCTCTTAGTGATGATAGTGCTCAATTTGAAGAAGAGGCAAAGTAAAACAAAATTGAGAAAGAATATGTTCTTGAATCCTTGATAGACAACAATGAGGAACATGATGATTCCCTTAAAGAGTCAAGTATGCAAGAAATTGAGACTACTTCCTAAAAAGGACTTTGAGGTAAATAATGTTAAACTAGATTATAGTCCTTCCTATTATGAGCTATAATGTACATATGATGAATTGTATGATGTTTTATTGAATTTAGAAAATAAAAACTTATCTTGTTTGGAAAACATTTCCTCCATTGAAAATGAAATTGAAACTTTGAAAAATAAATATGCTTTTCTTAATGGGAAAATGTCTTTGAAATGTGAAATATCAACTTCTTGTGAAAAGTGCATTATTTTAGAAAATTAAGTTGATGACTTATACTCTTAATTTGTCAAAGCTAATGATTCTAATTACTTACATTCCATGCTTGTTAATGACAATAAAATTAATGTTATTCCACATAAAAATTCAAGCAAGGCTTATGGCAAAAATAGTTTAGAATGTAAAAACAACAAAAGCTTAAGTTTTTCAAAAATGATTTTCAAAGAACCAAGCCATCATTAAATTCAATTGTTTGCAATTTTTGTAGTCATTTAGGACATATTTCTCATTTATGCAATTATAGAAGAAATCCTTGTATGAGAAATAGTATGATATGGGTTCCTAAAGATCTTAAAGGCCTTAGTACTAACATTCAAAGACCCAAGATGAAGTGGGAATCAAAATGTTGTTCTAGTGTTTCAATTATACAAAAAATTTCTCAAAAAGATAGACTAATTGGTCAAAGGAAAAATGATTCATCAAGGAGAATGCTTCCAAAGCCCAATGGAAGAAATTTTGGTCAAAGAAGGAAGATGGCTTCAACCAAAGCTTCTCAATTACAAAATGTAGAACTTGTAAAATTCAAGGCTCCAAAAAAGGAGCAATAGGTAAGAAAAAGTATTTCCTTAATTACCAAGGCTAAGGTATTAAAAGCTTTTACCTCTCATGCACAGTCAATGCATTTGAGGTATATTCTTTATAGGCCTTAAGTAATTGATAGAATCATGTGCATTAGGTAAAATTTGAATATTATGTTTAACACATGATTATGTTCATTCTTTTTGTACCATAACTCATTGATCTGTTATATATCTTGGTACATAAAATTCTACAATGCCTAGGTATGTTTGCTATGTTTTGTCTATATATCATGAAAGTAAACATGTTATCGGCTATGTGCTTAATGACAATTGGTTATTTAACTTGTTGTGTTCAATTTACATATTATGAAAAAAAATTAATTTTTATGAGAGCATAATAGATTAATAACCAAAAACTAACATACAAGGATCCAAGAAAATTTGGGTACCAAAAGTCAAAAATTGAAGTGTATTGTAGGTGTACTTGAAGGCCAAGATATGACTTTGACATCTTGAAAGTGGCTGCTCCTAGCACAAAGACTAAAAATACTCCAAGCTCTCTTTCTTGTCTCCATAAAGCTTGGATTTGCAATCTTTGGATAAGTGGAGACTTGTGTTATGTTTTTTTAACTTTATGTCTTGAAAATATCTCTACATATCTTGAATATGCTAGATAAGTATGCTCCTTATTTATGTTTGATGATAATGTCCTTGAGCTTGAGTTTTTTATCAATCATGACTTAAAATGAGTGTTCATGTTAGACTTCTTTTATCTTGGTTTTATCCCTTTCTAACATGATTCTTGGTTGATTTAAAATGCATATGTATTTCATAATCCTTTGTGATCATATATTTATGTTCTTACATAACATGTATGTTGAAATATCTCTCTTAATCTTTGATTGTTTTTATCTTGGCTTGCTTATTGATTTTTTGCTAACAATCTGGTGTATTTCAAGTAGTTTTATTCGAATAAAGTGTTGCTTATTCGAATAATAGCCTCCAGTAGCTATATGTTTAAATGGATCTTATTCGAATAAATGGAGTTTTATTCGAATAATGGGTTATAGTATTTATTAAATCTGCTTTCTTGTTTGTTTTATTCGAATAAGATATACCTTATTCGAATAATGCTTGATAGAAGCGTTGCCAAATCTTAATCTTTTCTATGTTATTCGAATAACTATACAGTTATTCAAATAAAGCTTGACAGAAAGCCAAGTGTGATTATTTTTCACAACTTTATTCAAATAAAGAACCTCCTATTCGTATAAACATAAACTATATGAAAGGTTCTACTGCTTTTCCCCTTCATTTCTCAAGAATTTGTTGTATATATTGAATTCTTTGTATTTGAACTGAAAATGCAAATGCTTAACCAAATGTAATTGGCTATACTTTTGATGAATATATGTACTTGGCTAAATCGATCAATTAAATGAAATATTTTTTGCCTTTGTGAACTCATTTGCTGTTTTGTCTTACTATTTTGAATGCTTATTTGCTTATGAGTTTGGCATAATGACTGACCTTGCTGAATTGCTGTTGAATTATTGCTAAACTTAAATGAATATAATCAATGACGAACCTCTATGGATCCAAAATTGATGGATATCAAAGAAAGTACTTTGAATTGTGTTGTAGGGTGACTATTAGCTCAAACATACTTTGAAGTGAAATACAACTATGCTACTTAAGATTCAAAAATTTTGAAATGGTCTAAGTTCTCAAAGAGAAATGAAAACATGAAAATAATAACATGGACAAGCACTGTAATGTCTCGGGACTGCCTGCAGGATTGATGAGTGTCCCCACAAATCAACACGAGACTTTACAGCATGCTTTGTCTTCACTCACACGCATCCTAAAAAACTCATCAGGAGGTCACCCATCCCACAAGTGCTCTAAGTCAAACACGCTTAATCATGGAGTACTTATGTTCTTGGCTCCCAAAAAGAAGATGCATCTTATTGATATGGGTGGTGCTAATTAATTCCTTTAAGCTATCCTCAACTATGCAGTTCCATACCTGCACAGTCTTTGAATCCCTCTCATTCTGGTGTGCATTCAGTTCATTCATGTGTCCCTTCGCCTAGAAGCCTGCCAGGAGCCGTTCCTTATCTGTGTTTCATCTTTTTACACCGACAACCACTCCTCATCCTTGTCGGCCCTGAGTATCACATGCCCACTAGCTTCCGCATGGTTCGTCCCCGAACCACACCATACTAGTAGAGGTCCCGTCTCTAATACCATTTGTAATGTCCCAGGACTGCCTACAGGATTGATGAGTATCCCCACAAATCAACACAGGTCTTTATAGCGTGTTTTGTCCTCACTCACACACATCCTAGGAAACTTCCCAAGAGATCACCCATCCCACAAGTGCTCCAAGTCAAGCACGCTTAACCATGGAGTACTTATGTTCTTGGCTCTCGAAAAGAAGATGCATCTTGTGATATGGGTGGTGCTAATCAATTCCTTTAAGCTATCTTCAACTATGCAGTCCCATACCTGCACAGTTTCTAAATTCATCTCATTCCGGTGTGTATTCAGTTCATTCAGGTGTCCCTTCGCCTAGAAGCCTGCCAAGAGCCGTTCCTTGTCCGTGGTTTATCTTTTTACATTGGCGACCACTCCCCGCCCTCGTTAGCCCCGGGTACCACAACATTCTCAAGGAGCCTTGAGACATGGAAATTGAAGTTACCTACAAAAACTTGAGACATAGTAGTTGAAGTTACCTACAAAAACTCAAAGAGTACACTTTTGGTGACATCAATCTCTTATCCTTTTCTTATGCTTTAAATTTAATATCATGTGATATTTGGAGAAGTAAAGAGTTGTGTTATGCCTTAACATGCCTAACATGATCATTGTTTGCCCAAAATGCCTATATAAGTTTTGATGATGATCATGTGTTTCTTGATAAACTTGAATCATGCCTTAAAATGCTTTTGAAAATGTAATGTGCTCTTATAAAATTCTTTTTGAAAGGGAGAGAAGTTTTAAAATGATTTATGATAATGTGCTTACATGGTCTTTGCATACATATTTCACTGTATCCATCTCGTGCTTCAATAAAAGGGAACCTAACTCTTAATGTTTATATCTTTTGGCTTACATCCTTGTTTGTTTACATAAATTGTTTTATTGCTATCATATGCTAAATGTTGATATACCAAAATATGTCAAGCGTTGCATGCATAATCTTTTATCCCTTGAAAGCATGCTTGTTTCATCTCTCTATTATTGAATCATATGTAGAATCAAATATGGGGAGATAGTTATGTTTTGAATAAATTGAAAAAGTTTTTGGTTTTGATGATCCTACTCTCTTTTTGTTAACATGAGTTTTCTCTATAGGGGGAGAAAAATATTATCTTTCTTTCCTAAACTTTTTTGTTGATACCAAATAGGAGGAGTGAGAATTGGAAAGAAAAATATGTTCTTGTGCTTATTGTTTGATATGCTTATATTGCTTAATATGTTTTTCTTTGGTAATTTGTCATCATCAAAAAGGGGGAGATTATGGAAATAAGTTTTCCTAAATGATTTAATATATTAAGTTTTGATGATGATAAATACAAGACAAAAAAAATGATACTTATACTACATAGATGTACTTAATAGATTATATAAAGATATTGAATTATGAGTTTAGCTTCATTATGTTTTAAGTGAGTAATACTTTGAAGGATAGTCTAAATACCAAGAGTAAACATTACAATAAGAAAGCAAAAGATCTCAATTATGCTCAACTAAAGGAGAATGCGAATGCCTATTTATAAAGGTTTTGATAACAAAGCTAAGTCAATGACTAAGTCCAAAGGAAGATTAAATGGTATAACTTATAGGACTTAGGGTCTTTATGTAAGAAGCCTTCTGGATATCTCAAATATGTTTTCAAATCCTTATAAATGGTTTTCATATGCTAAAATGCCCAACAAACAAATTTTGTAAAGCTAGTTATGGTGGTAGTTCAAAAGTATGAAAAATAGTCAAGTTTGAGTTTTGAAAAATTGATCTTTAGTTACTATTTTGATCATAACTTTTAAAATATTTTGAGTTTTATTTTGAAAATTATCTCACTTGAAAATAGACTCAAAGATCTTTCCAATGAGTGGTCATTTGCTTTAAACGAATGAGAAATGAAGAATTTATGATCATTTAAAGTCAGATTTCGAAACTAGAGTCGTTTATTCGAATAAACACATATTTATTCGAATAAAACAACCCAGAAAACGATCCAGAACGTGTTATTAAAGATTTATTTGAATAACAAGTTCTAGAAAATACTTCCTAGTGTGCTATATATGGTTTATTTGAATGAAACTTTGTTTATTCGAATAAACACGCCCAAAAATCATATAACGACTATTTTCTTGAGCTTTTATTGAATGAAATTAAAACCCAACAACTCTTTTTCTTGGAACTCTATAAATACTTGTTTTTGGGTCATCTTTTACACATACCTAATACCTTAAAACACATCTTTTATGTTTTGATTCGTGATTCATCCTTTTTAATCTCTTGTGCTCTGTTTTCACCAAAATTTGAAATATCCTAAAGAGCTTCTTAAAACTTCAAATTGTATTATCTACTCTTGTGAGAGTTTCTCTTTTCTATACACTCTGATTTGTTGTAAAGAAGGTGAAGCATTTCTCAAAGAATTGTAAGGGTGAGGTATCCCTGACTGTCAAGGCTCAAGCATGAGGGTGAGACATCCTAATGTGTGAAGAGTGCTCTAGTTTGTAATGGTTTCAAGTACCTGTTCAAGCTTGAAATGATAGTGGAAAATCTCGGGTGGTTTACTTAAGGACTAGACGTAGGCTACAAGTGGTTGGTGGCTGAACCAAGATAAATATTGTGTTTGCTTCTCTCAACTCTATCTCCTTTACATTTGTGCTTTAATTATATATGCTTGAGTTGAATTTGATGTTTAGTCTATTTGCTTGATTTATCCCATAACTCAAGTTGTATTTGGGCAATTTACAATAGTTGTATCTTTGTTAAACTTATTTCGTTGCATGTGTTGATTGAAAATATCAAACTGCATAATTTTTTAATGGTGTTTTGAAAATTTGAATCACCCAATTCACCCCCCTCTTGGGAGATGGTTGCCATGGCTAAGAAGTTTAATCTTTAAGTTAGAAGTAGCATAGCTAATACTGTTTATCTAGGCATATGTTAGATATACTAGAGTAACATTATTAGAATGTTCCACTCTGGGTGTGTAACTCATCATTCTCTGTATTGTATTTGCTTATATTCATTCCTTGAGTGTTGAGAGAAACCCTTAAACTTTCTTTTTATTCCTGATCTGGTAGTGATCAAAATGCGTTTCTAGCTTGAAGAGGATAGGGTAGATTAAAGATTACTTGTAATCTAGTTTAAAGAAGTTAGGGTAGAACAAAGAATACTTGTGGCAATTCAAATTTCAATAATTTGCTGGGGACTAGATGTAAGCACGTGGTTTGACCAAAGCAATATATGTAACACCCTCCCTAGGGTATCACATTTTCGACTCCCGACTCATAATCTGAAAAGAAGTTCGCACAAAGTTTGAGTTATAAAATATGGGTTTTAAAATTTCTTTCTTGCTGAAACATAAACTTTCTGAAATTCATAAGTAATACGGAAAAACATATTGAAACAGACTCATATACAATACTGACACCAATTAATATTTAATAACTTAAAGAGAAATATAAAACTTACAGACTCTTTTTTTTTTTAACAGTAGTAACCCTATGACAGGTTCTACTTAATAGCACGGTATAACACTAACGTTAAAACTTAACATACTTATTCCTTCTTGTATCCATTTGGATGCATCAGACATCTGTTCTATGTCAACACTGCACACCTTCGAGTCCTGAATGTCCACTCCTTATTGTTGTCACTAACCTCAGAGTATCCATCGCCTGTTATGTCTAAGACAACTTGATCCTTCTATTATTTGATTTTAACAGTACAGACACAGCAAAACAAGATAACAAAGAGGTGAGATCACCAATACCAGTACCAACATGGCAGCACAGAGATAACGCAAACAACATATCATACAAATATATCATACCAGAATTCTAATAATGCACTCAACATTAATCAACTATCATCATCATACTATTAACATTATTATCATCACATAATAATCACAATAATGCCATCAACATGATTATCATCATCATCATCCAAGTATTCAAAACAATTGTCATAGCCAATATTCCTCAATTAATATATCACACAGATATAAATGTTCAGATTATGCATGTACACAAGACTCGATTTCCTACTCCATGGAGCTAAAACTCAGGTCAGAGAAATGATTGAAAAGACCTGCCGGTACCACGTGCCTCAGACCACGTGCTTTAATTCTCATTTCAATTTTTGCACATCTAGCACATACACGACAGTCTTTATCAGATCTTGATTAAGAATAGTGTCTCGGTCAGGATCATCGGTGTGTTGCATCGATCTAACCTACGAGAAGAAGCGCGACCAACCACCCGTGTAGGCAACCCGCACCCCGATGCCCCCAAGGTCAACAAGTGACTTACACTACGCATATCGCACCCACTCAAGAGGTGTGTTTCTCCTAGGCAATCAGCCATATCCAAATTCCTCATCGGACCATTCCAATGCATGTATAATGCACCAAATACCAATCACAGGTATAATACCAATCACAGGTATATCTCATAATTTCTCAGATATAGTTTATACAATGCACGAATATATCAGTGCAAGTCCAACCACAAGGGCCATTCTTTTCAAATTCATATGTTCAATTAAATCATATACCTCAACGCATATATATATTTTTTTCCAATGCATCTAAAATGCACCACGTGCCAATAACAGGCAAAACTCGTTGTTTTTACAAACAGTGTATGGACACTGGTTCAACAGTAATCATACTGTATTTTTCACTAACAAAATCATCTTATCATGTTTTCATAGTTATAAAACATTGTTGTCGTGTTTTCACAAAATTGCGCAATATTCCCGTTACGTTTTCACAATATCGTAACATTACTGTTACGTTTACAAAATTTCGTAATATTTCTATTACGTTTTCAAAATACCGCAACTCTTTTGTTGCACTTTTAAACCATGTCCAAATTTTTTAACATTTTTCTCAATCGTGTAAAAATATACGTTTCTCAAATCGCATAGTATTTTTTTCACTGTTTCAAAATTGCGTAACTTAAAAATCATTCTTTTACGTCACGTAAATCATTTTCTTTCATTCTCAAAATATTTAAAATACTTTCCAAATCTCATAACAATTTTCCCTTATTTTCACAATTGCATAAAAATATTCTATCGCTATTCAATCACGTAGTGATTTATCAACAGTAGTTCAAATCACGTAAAATATTTAAACGTAATTCAAATCGCATATAAATATTTTAACGTATTTAAAATCACATAGAAATATTTTTCCATATCATGTAACTTAAAAATCACGTTTTTAAGATACGTAAATAATTTTTCACCACAATTTCATTACAGAAAATATTTCTTGACCTTTAAAAATTCCTTTTTAACTTTTCCCAAAATAATATAACTTTATACTTCATTTAATATATTTTCTTACTCACGAAAATCTTTTTCCACAATTCTTTACTCAAGAAATTCTTTTCGGAATATAATTCACAAAATCACTTTTCCATTGATGTAAATCAATATTTCAAAATCTTAAATTTTCCTAACGTACTCCAAAACTTGAAAATAAGTTATACGTTAGTAAATTCTCAAATCACCATTATATTCTCCATTTTTCTCAAATCAATTTTAAAATCAATTCTCTTCAAAATAAATTGAAGTTAAAACATTTTCAACCTCTCTTTGTCTTTCGTTTACAAAATTTTCTCAAGTGATAAAACACTTTGATTCCCTTTCCAAAATCCTTGTATTAAATCCAGTTATGTTTCCACTTTGAAATTCATATTGTTCATAAAAATCAAGGCTTTACAAGCTTACAAAAACGTGGACATGACTATTGAAATCATCAAAACATTTTTTTCTTCTAAATCAATATGGTTTTACACAAACAAAATCATTAAAGCCATCAAATACTTTTCCTTTTAAATTGATATGGTTTTACACAAACAAGCCATTAAAATTTTGTTTTCAAACCGAAATACCAATGGTTATAAAACCAAACCCATTTGTTCAAATTCATTTTTACTTTCTTTACAAATTCTTTTTCACTTTCTTTACAAATCCTTAAAATCAACGTTTGCCCGTTTCATTCAAAACTCATGTTTAGAAAAACACTTAGGATCTTTTTACATAAAATAAATCAATAAAAATCCTTCCAAAAACTATGTTCATGTACTCTTTGAAAACAAACCCTTTATTTATTTTCCATACTCTTCAAATCATCCATTTTCATCTTTCATTAAAATATTAATTTGTGAACACCTATTTTGAAGTGTCTTGACCGAAATTCACCATGTTTCTAGGGATCAAAATTAATTCCTTTATTCTTGAAAATTCTCAACATGAACCCTAATCAAGGGCATCAAAACCGTAGCTCTTCCTTGGTTATTGGGACCAAAATTAATTTTCTTTCCATCATCAAATCATGGCATACACATATATACACATCATATATATATATATATATATATATATATATATATATATATATATATATATATCAAAAACATGCCATATTATCATCATGCATAGTATAAGCATACCATCAAAATCATAAACTCATGCAAAGCATATTAAGCATAAGCAATTAATCAAAGCTCATAAACACATATAAATTATTACATGACCATGGATATGAATCCTCACATGGATTCAACATCCATCAAATATAAGACCATCTCTCACCACCATACTTGGTTGGTGAGGTGGATCTCCCTCTTACCTCTTGAAGATCCTCAAAAACTTCTTGATTTGCTTCTTTTTCCAAGTCCTTCACCACCAAGGGTTTCTTAAACACAAAATAACACATATATTTATTAGTATCTTAAGCTTGAATAAGAAAACCATGGATGTGCATCATGGTTAGAACCTTGAAAATCAAAAGAAAAGTGAAGAGTAACAAACTTCACCATTAAAGCTTCAATCTTTAGCTTAAAGAACAAGGTTGAAGATAGATGATTTAGAGAAAATCTCCAACATGAAAATTGCTTAGAATATCATGTAGATTCAAGATCTATGGTTGGATGAAAATAAAAGAGATTGGAGAGTGGTTTTAGGTGCTATGGCCGAATTCCTCTTGAAGAACAAAGATGGAATTTTTTGATTTTTGTGAGAGAAAAGCTTCTTAGATTTGGTTAAGACAAAGGATAAAGTGAAAACACTTAGTTTTCCTTCCACCAATTTCGTGGATCTCCATGGAAAATTCCTAAAAAAATTACAAACAAATGTTAAAATCAATAAAAAGTGTAGAAATAGGTAAACCATGGTTCAATCATGGCTTAGAAAATCAAAACTAGAAGATTAGAAGAAGAAATATGAAATTTACCATTTTTGGTAGAATCTTGAAGCTTGGATTTGAAGTACTAGACGTTGGATTTTGAAGAAATCTTCAACATGAAAGTTGTTTAGAATAAGGTAAGGATTCAAGAAACTAGGTTGGATGAAATTTTTGAGTGATGGAGGGTGTTCTTGGAGTGCTTGGCCGAAATCTAGAGGAGAAGAGAAAGGAGAGAAAATTTTGCTTCTTGAAAATGAACAATAATGGCCAAGAATGACCAAGACCACTAATAATGGTCTTCAAACTTTTTCCTATGTCCAAAAGTCTCTCAAAACCGTAGCCCCCCTCCAATGCATTCTCTTTGAGTGCTATTTGATCAATAATGATCAATTATGATGAAACATTGACTAAGACCAATAATAATGACATAAAACTTTTTCTTTGGCCTAAAAAGCCTACTCAAAAATGTCTCCTCCTTCAAGTAGTCTTCAAAACCGCCCTCCACCTTCTCTTGCTTCTTTAAAATGTGACAAATTTTACTAACCATTATTTGAAGCCATTTAAGCCATTGATTATATCAATGGTTAGGATTTAGGTAGACTTTTGATTTAGAAGACTTAATCTAGGCCATTGGATTTTTCTCCTTGAAATTCTAGTCATTGGATGTGTCTCCAAAAATTAATGGTCAAGATTGCTCTTTCAAACTTTTAATCCAAGGGTTATAATTAGTCTTTGTCACTTTTTAAGACTAAATCTTCACCATTGATTAAATCTTCATCCAATGGTCATAAATGGTCCTTGTTACTTTACAAGACCAAATCTCCACCCTTGATCACATCTAAATCCAATGGTTACAAATGGTCATAGTCACTTTATATGACCAAATCTCTATCCTTGATTTAATCTCCATCTAACGGTTATAAATGATCTTATTCACTTTTAAGATCAAATCTCTACCGTTGATTAAATCAAGATCAAGTCTCCATCATTAATTAAATCAATGGTGGATATCCAAACCACCAATGTTGACTTAAGCAATATAATTTATATTTTTATCTGCTAAAACCCCACGAAAGAATATATTTACTGTATTTTTATCGTCCGATAAATAAATACAGTATAAAACACAGTACAATAAAATTTTCTAAAACTGTTTCCGGATTCAGGTTTAGTAAGATCCCCTGGCTCCGTCTAAACAGTACAAATTTTTCTATGCGTAGAAAAATTTTTGCTTTGCGGGACCCACTTGGGCCCACGTAAGGTCACCTGGGCCCACATAGGACCACCTGGGCCCATATACAGTCAAAAAATTCATAATCATCCACAAAAATCATAAATATTAGAAAACACACAAATATCAAATTAGATTACGTAAAATAATTGTCTAACGGTAAAAATTAAATTACGTAAAGTTTTTCCCGAATCAAATTTTTTTTATTTTTTTGACACGGAGTAAATCACTCAAAACGATCAAATACGCTGACGAAATAAACAAAATAATTTTACAGTGCACAGAAATTACTAAACAGTAAAATTCTGTTAACTGTCAAAATTATTGTGTAAGAGATAGGAAATTTGGGGTGTTACAATATAAACTCTCTGTGTCAAGCTTTTTTGAACTTATCCTTTCAATTTATTTGTTACTTTTCACTGCCTTACTCTTCTAAATTTATTATCTTCTCTTCTCATCAATATAAGCAGGTTTTTTATAAAGAGTTAAGCAAAGAGAAAAGTTTTTCAAGTTGACCTAGGACAAAATCTTTGAACTTAACATTTCTAATAACTTTTCTGATATCCAAGTTCAAAAACTTGAGATTCTTCTAAGTTTTGCATAAATAGGTAGAAAGTTGGAAGCACGATTTAACCTTTCTTCTCATGCTAGTGCCACCTGATAATCACATATTGATTCATTAATAAACTCTCATGTTTAGTCATTTACACTCTTCATATTCTTAATTGATTGAGTTTGGTCATGATTTGTGAGTTTGGCCTCAAATTGGGCCTAATTGAATTTTTTCAGCATTATTGGGCGTTGACACTGTTTCTGTATTTTAGTCATAACTTGAGTTCTAGATATCTGATAATCATGAATTTTACCTTGTAGGAAAGCTAAGAGGAAGCTCTACAACTGTGATGAGAGCTCGAAGTCTCAATTATATGTCTAATGGGCCTAATTTTGCATGAAAGTCAGAATACGAGTTCAGAGACCCTTTGATGTTGTTTTGGTTATAACTTGAGCTATAAACCTCCAAATTGCATGGGGTTTGGCCCCAAATGTTCATAACTGACCTAACTTTGTAATTAATGAGTTTTTAATTATGTAAAACCAAAATAAGGGGTAGTTTAGGGGGTTGCAAGTCAGAAACCGAGGCACCTTTTATTTGACATTTTTCTTTCTTCTCTCTAGAACTCTCTTAGATCAATCCAAGAGATTGAACATGCTTGGTTGTTAATCTTGAGATTTTGTTTTTAATGTTTAAGTTCATCTATTAATCAAGTTTATCTTCTTCTTCTTCTCTTTGTTAATTCTGGTTGCTTAATTGAAATTTTCATATGTTAATTGCTTAATTGTCATGTGCAAAGAGATGAACTCAAAAATTAAACAAGACATTGAAGGTGTTTAATGAAATATTTAACTTGGTTGGATCTTAGCTTTTAAGTTAATTTCAGTTTTGATGAGTGCTTAACTTGTCTAATCTTAATTAATTGAAATCTATAAGCATTTCTAGTAGAAGATCCATGATCATTTAGAGGCTTCTTGATGTGGTTTAAGACCAAAGACTTAATTAATAATTGAATGGACCTTTAATAATCAAGGATGAATTAAAATGTTTGGACAATTTTCTTAGATTGATTACTTTCTTAATTCTGATTAATTCGAATTCTGATTCTTAATTCTTTTTGTTAATTCTTTTTCTTAATCTCGCCTAATTCCCCCATTTTAACTTGACTTGATCAAATTACGTTTTATAATTCTTGAGAGATGATTCGGTGTTACTTCCTATGCTACAAGCCGTAAGCGTAACTTGGTTATAATTTTAGTGAGTTCGGCACTCGTCACCACTTTCAATGACGACCCTCAAATTGGCCAATAACCTGATTTAGGAGAATATCTTAGAGAAGGAAGACTCACACTTAATGGAGCTAGCAACTAACGATACCATTATCATTGTTAACGACTCAAGCGAGGAAGAGGTGCGCATCTAAGTAGGTGACATGGAATTCAATGGAATGGTTGTGGAGAAAACAAGGGAAAGGGCGACTCTTTTAAATCTTGATAAAGGTCTAGAACATCTTGAAGAGGGTCCTAAGTCAAACTCCTCTAGGAATCTTACAGTTCTATCTCCTTTTATCATGCATTTCTTAGCAAAGTAGCCTGAGGTTTTGTTACAGAGGAAGACAAGGAAGAGCTTTAAACCAACTGATAAAATCAAGGTCAAGCAGAACCCTTGATGTGATGCAAAATTACACATATTTTATGTCTTAATTATTATAAGTTTTATTTGATTTTATTTAATTTTGTTTTTATTTTAATTTATTTATTTATATTTTTAATATATTTTTATCTTTCATATGCATTTTGTGCTTTCTCGTGTATTTTCAGGTGTAATCTTAAATATTTTGATTAATTTAAGCAAGTTTTAATAATAAAGGTTAAAAAGGAAATTTATCCAAATCCAAATTGACCTAAATCGAAAAAGTTCTGATTGGGAATGGAGTCCTAATCAAAAGTTAAAGAGTTAGAGATCTAGAAAGATTCTAAAGACCAAATAAAAATAGAAAACAAGACTCCAGACCTAATCTAACAACTTAGGGTACATAAACTATAAATATGAAGAGAAAATAAAAGAAAAGGGGAGCCGTCATAGAAGGAGCTCGCACTTGAATTTAGAAGAGGATGGCTAGAGAGTTCCAAATAGAGAAAATTATTTAGTAATATATATATATATATATGAGAGGTGATCTATTTATACTTAATGTAAGTAAAACAAATTTACATCTTATACATCTTATGTGACATTTCATTATTTATCTTTATCGTAATGTGATTAAAATAAAAGGTGTAAGATTAGATGTAAGTCTTTTTTACTTTATATCTCTTATCGTTTCCTATATAGAGAGAGAGATCAGAGAGAGAGGTTGTTCCAAATAAATAATTTATTTAACAAAATAAAAAAAAGAAAGATACAAAGCGTCAATGTACACTTGTGTAAAGGGAGAACCATTTAAAGAATAATAATAAACAGTTGTTCTGAATAGATAATTTATTTAACAAAATAAAAAGAAATACAAAGCGTCAATGTGCACATCTTTTAGAGAATAATAATAATAATAATAATAATAATAATAATAATAATAATAATAATAATAATAATAATAATAATAATAATAATAATAATAATAATAATATAGAAGTATTACTGTGATTCAAAAGTTTGATTATTTACAATTAAATATTTATGTTGAATAGTTATAATTTAAGATAGTTAAACTTCTTACGATTTGTTTGAAATTCAATGAGCAAAGTTCAGTTTGTTAATTGATTATTGAACAAAATAAATTTAACTTTCGTCCATAAATGTAAGAGTTAAATGAAAGCCTTTATTTCCTAACATTATACACAAAGGAAGTAATTTCAAAAATATAATTCAAAAGGAAAAAAAAAAAAAAACAGTCTGCCAAATAAGATATACTTATAGTCTGATATACATTCCTTGCTGCAAGGGTTTTTCTGGACTTGAATATTTGGTTAGGACAACACAACCACCTTACTTAGGATCCACAGCACCAGAGAAAACTCAAAGGCGAACAGAGTATGAAGCAATCCTCGATCAAGTGCAAACCCATACAACGTTATTCCCCCGTTGTTGTGCTGCAAATATGTCACTGCAAAATTCAAACACAACAAAACCTCACACGAGCATTAAAAATCAAAAGGATTTCAGTCTCTTTGAGTAACGTTAATAATTTTGGAACGAAAAAAGATCAATTTTTTTACTTATTTTTCTGCATAGCTATATATTATTTCTTATGAGAAATGTTACTCATACATCTAAACCGTTATACCTCATCCTATATTTACCACTTTTAGAAAAAAAAAAGAGAGAAGACGGCGGGAACTAAAGTTGGTTTGAAATTTTTTTCAAGTGTAATAGGTGTAAGGCAGAGTTATATCGATTTAGGTGTATGATATGAATAACAATGTTGATTTCTTATATAGGATCCACGAACATGTATAATGTATTATATCTTCTGCGTAAAAAACTAAACAAATCCTATACAGGAACTTTGGTGTAATATTTTTTTGGTACACTTTGGTATAATATTTATTTTCATAATTTAAATTTCTACATAAAGACGGATTTATTTTTCTCCGAAGAAGAGAAATAAGTTTTGGCGTATAGATAACATGCCCTATATATACCGTATATATTAGCATGAATTGTACGCCTCTGCAGTAGTTTTTATGTAGACATAAAACTCACCTAAAGATTGCCTGGTTTGGAAAGAAGAAAGTCGTTGTGGGATTACTGATATGTGTATGTCCGAGGAATCAGAACCACTGCTGCTGGCTAGCCCCTCGGGCATCTGGGCTTTGCACAGCTCTGATTCAGCAGACGCGTTAGTCACCAGCATGTGCCATCTTGTAGCAATTGACACTATCCCTTGAGCTCTGTGTGTGATTCTTGCGGCACCCAAGAGACACAAGAAGAAGCCACTTAACTGCACAGCTGAACAAATCTGCACAACAAAAATTCCAGTCTCAATTTGGAGAAGTTCTTATGTAGTCTGAGCAATCCACTAAAAACATAATATGTGGTCAGCATAAGAATAACTATGCTTGCATACCATGGATTAAATTTTAAATATTATATGATGATAAAATTTAAATCAAATCTCAACTGTTGAAATTATCCAAGAATTTTTCCTCAATTAGAGTCATTGTCATCGACCAGTTAGAAAAGAAAGAAGAAAATTAGATTAAGTTAATTGAAAACAGATTGTATATATAATATAATATAATGCTTACCACCAGGTCACCAGAATTGAAGAAGGTCTTGTCAGATTTGGAAGCTAAAACCAGCAACAGAGCACCCAACTGGCTAACAGTAATTGTAACCAAGCACCCAATTATGAAGAACCTATACATGTGGCTTGTAACCCATAATTGCTTTCTAATCCTCAAGTGCTCTCTGAATATCACACCTGCATCAGACCCACATCCTTCAAGAAGTTTGTGAAGCCCTTCAAACCTCAGTTTCTGAAGCTCACAGGTTAGCCTAAAAAGCACACACACCAACAGGAACACCCCGGTTCTGTAAATCCAGGAAACCAATACCAACACAAACACAATCGAGTTCAGAGGGAACCCAGGGCTGATATGTGGTGCTGAAATTTTTACCGCGGAAAAGAATATGATTTTGTGCACAAGTTCTACAAAGAAGGAAGGTAAGATTATGCACGCTAAGTATCTAAAAGCCTTCTCAAGCTCGCGTGTGTACCCGCGTCGAACATACGTAGTGTCATCCTGCAACGCATCTAGGAACAGAAGCTGCCTAAGGCCATACCTGCTAAGACATAGACACACATGCAAAATCTTATATGAGATTCCGTTTGTATGAACTGTCAAAGCTAAGATTATATGATTTAAGCACGTTTCAAATAAGCACTTACAAGTGTACTTGAAACAACTCAAAAGTAATTTCAATTACTTATAATACTATTTACAAGATGTTTTCAACCTTTATTTTCATTTTATTGAATCAATTGGCTTGGATCTAACAAATTCCTTTTCGTAAACAAAAGTTTAGGGGGGAGAGGAGAGGTTGATCATTCCAATGTCAGCGCATTCCATATTAGTATTTACTGATAATCTACCAATAAAAGATCATGAGCAAGAACTGAACCTAAGACCTTCGACTAAAAGTAGTTCTATCCTACAAGTTGAGATAACCTCTCGTTGCGAATCTAACACATTTTTATACACCTATTTACGTGATAAATATACTAGATAATAGTAATGCTATTTAGGCAGAAATCTCTACACAATATGTATATGCACACACATGATGAGGTTTTTTAAAATTTTTTCTTTGGTATACCTTCGGAAGAAACGGGAGAGAGTGAAGAAGGCAATAATGGCGAGGCCAGATTCTGGTAGCTGCACAAGCTTGTTGAAGGAGATGGGGTCATCTTCAGGGGAAGAGGCAGGGACTCTAACGAAGAGGGAGATGAGGAGCGGGACAATGATGGTGAGGAAGATGAATAACACGTAGGAAATGAGTTTTCCAACGCAGGAAGAATGGTCAAGAGCACACCATTTTAGGCTTACGCGAAAGTTTAGTAGTTCATCAAAGATCATGGATTTTGATCTAGCATAAGATGGCTGCAGGAGCAAGGGGACATTGGGTTGGTGTTGTGGTTCTTCATTTGAGTGGTTTTCAGCGAAAGAAACTCTTCTGCCAGAGAAATCAATGTCAATGGTGGTGTCATTGGCTGACTCGGTGGAGGGGTTCATAGTTGGATTTGTCTTGGAGGATGTTCGCTCAATTTGACTAAACAGAGGTAGAGAGAAAAAGAGCGAGGAAATGGAAATTCCGAGAGGCAAGAAGGAAAGTACTTTTGTACTTATTTTGTGGTTAATATTATCATTTTAAGAAAACTGAGTTGAAAACTAGTGAAGAGAAGGAATACAAAAAGAAGGTAGAAACCTTGCTTTGTCTCGTGAGGGTTCTCTTTACCCTGTACTAGAGGTTTCAGTCCCAAGCCAAGAATAAAAAGCTACATGTGATCACTAATTGTGTTCTGGACAGGAAAAGCTTTAGGTTGCCCTTCTCATTTTGCATGCCAATGGGGCGGAACGGGGACGGGTCGTGCTTTCCCCGTCTCCGTCTCTGCCTCCGTTGTGGGTATTTATTTATGATTCTCATATGTAAATAAGATATTTATAAATATTCGTAAGTAATTAATAATTTAAAATAAAATTTTAAAAGTTACAAAAAAATAGAAATGAAATAAATTTTAACACTACATATTACAATTTTGTTTAATAATTTAAGATTTTTATAAAATTAAAAGAATATTATAAATAATAAATTAAATTTAATTATATTTATAATAATCAGTTTATATAAATAATATATATTTTTTAACAAGTTTTATTATTATAGATTCATTTAATAAAAAAATAATAAAAACATATGTATTTTCATCTCATCTCAAAAGTTAAAAAAAAAAAAGAATCATAATATATGATATATATTAAATAAAAAAAATATACTTAACGAGTTTTATAAGTATCCGTGGAACATGTACTATAATTCCCGCTCCTGTTCCTATTTATTAAATAAGTACTCATTTCTCATCCCGTCACAGATAATCTCTACAAATTCCTGCGAGTACGAATAATTTTGTCATCTCTACATGTCATTATTGTATTCTTTTGTACATACAGTATAATGTTAAGTTACAAAATGTAACTTTTTATTGGTTTTCTTTAATAAAGAAAACTCTTCAAGAAATAGTTAAACAAAGTGTGGATGATTGATATTGGCTCCGGAAGGATTAAAGATGAAAGTTGAAACGAACAATTATGTGGGAGCCCATTATGGTTTTCTTATATGCTAATCATTATTCTAATTAATATATAAGTCAAATACAAATTGTGATCGAGCGCTGATAGAGTTTCATACATTTGTGATTTGAGTCAATTTGACTTTAGATTAGTTAAGATTTAATGTAGTTTTTGAATACTGAGAGGTTTATAAAATAATAATAATAAAAAAAAACAAATTGTGATCGTTATGTGATGATGTAAAAATGGTATCCCTCTTTTCCAATTCCAAGTTGAAAGGGGAAATATAAGTCTTTGCTATCTTCTTATTGTTATTTTACAATCTGTGTTCTCGTTTTTTTTTTTGGTGTGGTTATATCCGTTCCTTTTTGAAGGTTACAAGAGATAGTCAAGTTGAATCCATCTATATAATGAACTTTACCTGATGTTACGAAAATTTTAAAATAATTTATACTTTCTTTTCAGTTTCTTTTACATCTCATTATAAAAAAAGAAAGGAGGCAAAAGGTTGTGAGAGAAGTATAAGTGATAGATTTTTGTAATACTACTGATTAATCCTCAATACACGATGCTTGTCTTTCATTTTCAGACTTAGCCCTTGAAAGCATCAGGTACGTACTTTACATCTCTAGCCTAAGATATAGGGAAAAATGAAATCTTCAATAAAATTGAATAAACAAAAGTTCAGAAAATCCTTCATGAATAATTTCAAAATATGACATGTTAAAAAATAGGTTAAATTAAAGTTTTGGTTGTTATACTTTTGTTTACGAGTGAATTTGGTTAAGACAAATTCTAACAAACAAATATATTTTTTCAGTCGAATATGGGTTTAGAGTTATGTGATAATTTCATTTGAATTTTTTTTTTTGAAAACAAACTTAAAGTAAATAGCAGAAAACTTGTCAAATTGATTGCAAGAAAGTAAAGAAAACTAATAAATAACTTGTAAAAATATAAAGTGCAGAAAATAAAGTGCAGAGAAAGTAAATGCAGGAACTTAAATGTATAGAAAATGTAAAGTGCATGAATTTAAAAGTGCAGAAAAGGTAAAGAAATTTAAAGAACAAAACTTGAAAATAAAGAATTTAAAAAAGATATTGCATTAATATAAATGACTAGAAATGAAAATGGAAGTCATACTTGGGGTCAAATCCGTTAATCTGCTTGAGTGAGATGTTAGGATTGTATATCCAGTAAAACCACCATTTGTACATCGTGAATATTAGTATTGATAGGCAAAAATATAAAAAATAACTGACTCTTAAAAACTGATCATGTACATGGCAGTTATGTCATGTTCTCACTAATATCTTACTTAATTTTCGACAATAACCAACTCTTGACCATTTAATATTTGTACTAGCCGCTAGAGTCTTTTCAATATCATCATTTAGCTGTCGAATTCAGAATTGGTAACATTTACTTTCGACAAATACTGATAGCAGTCATGAAATTTTTCTGACAAAAAACCCTTTTTGTTGATCCAACACTTGGAAAATTTCTTCAATGTTATCACCCAACTGTCGAAAATCTCTTTGTCAAATATATCAATGCTATCATCCGGCTGTCAAAACCCTTATTCGTCGAATGTCTTAATAGTATCATTCGACTGCCAAAATTATCTTCGTCGAATATCACCCGTCCGTCGGAAGTATCTTTGTCGAATTAGAACTTGTGTTTTTTACCCCCAACAAATGCCCCCCAAAATTTTTCTTTCGACACTGCTGGAAGAAAGATAAATTTTAATCTTATCTTCTAGTTCCAATCCGACATCAAGACCTTATCAAAAATCTTTTTTGAAAGCATTTTGATTTGATTTTTAAAAATCCAATAAAATCTTCTATGGATTTCTTGAAAACCACAACTGCAACTTATCATTTCAAACATTAAATAACCATTTTTTCCTAATAAATAGGGATCATATTTACCCCTTTATGAAAAAACAACTTTTTTGACTTTTTACGAATATCACACGTTTGCTCACCTCCTTCACTATCCATTACTTCTTTAAATTCCACAAAATCACGCCACTTTTACTCCATTCTCTACTGTTCATCGTCCTCAACCTTATTTTCGCGCATCTTTTCTGTAAAACTTCTTTCTCAATAATGGCCTCTCACTCTCAATCTTTCAATGAACCATCAGAAGATTTGGACAGTCACGCCGTTGTTCAAGACACAGTTCTAGAGAAATCTGAACTGTGAAATCTTTCCAAGGTAATTCTTCCTATCAACGACCTTTCACTTTCTTTAGATCCTTCAGTTGCTTTCTTGGGCTCAGTTTTGCCCAAAGAATTCATTACCAAAGAAATTCAAAGCTTTTCTCCTTGTAAAAATCCCAAAGAAGAAGCTATCTTGGCTTCTCTTCCTTCTATTCCTATTAGTTATTTTAGTAAATCTAAGAGGCACCCCTCCCATCCAAATCAGTGGATATCTTGATTGGCTTAATAGAGTTCAAGCCTCTAAAAAAACTTTATGGAGGGACATAGGTATCTTTGACTGCATTCAACTTTCACGTTATCCCATAAAAATAGATTCTTGTATGTTGGGTGCGTCTTTTTTCTTTTAGAATAAAACCACCAATACGTTTCACTTTCCTTATGGCATGATGGGGCCTACGCTCTTTGACGTAGTTGCCATAACTGGTCTTTGACCAGATGGGGAAATCATAACCCCTGCCCTCCTACCTCCGAACACCATTGATGTTTATTTGAAAGCCTCAACTTCTTTTTCAAACTTCGTCAGCTTCTATTCTGCAGAAAAAGGCCTTGTATCCGACGAAGAACATGTGGCTTTTCGTCTTCTTTGGTTGTCGACTTATGCTTTATGTACCAAGTCAGTTCAAGTATCCAAATCTTATCTTCATCTTGCTAATCTTCTTCATGAAGGTAAAAATTTGGCTCTTGGCCAATTCATCCTTGCCAATCTTTATCTCGGCATTGGTGAGATTGTTCAAAACATCAGGTCCCAGACAAAGAAAACCAATGCTGGTGGTCCCATATGGTTACTCCAGCTCTGGCTGAATGCTATCTTAAAAGATTACCTAGTCGACACTTTTCCTTTAACAATTTCTTCTACTACTTTTGGAAAAAAGCTTTGCCATGTCAAGCATGAAAAATCCACAAACAAAACCTAGAGAATTTCATGTATTTTTTCAGCATTTTTCATTCAATTTCCTTCAATACTGAGGACATCTATTTTGCACCTTTTGCTGACCTTTCTCTCGGTCCAGAGTAGTTTATTCGACCACTAATTTCCGACAACCCTTCTGCAACGCCCCTTTTTCTCATCTCACGAAGAAGGAACATCTCACCATAATTAAAAAAAATGAAATAAACGTGCGGAAATAAGTTGATAAATCGTAAGTTAAGACCCGATTCATTTAATATATAATTAAACGTCTTTAGTTGTAATTGTATGTTAATCGGGTATTGAAAGTGCATGTATATTATCAGTTACTATTTTTTTTTGGTTAAAAGGGAATAACAAATAATAAAAACAATACAACAGAAATTGATATGAAAGGAAACTATGTATCTATAATATATATATATATATATATATATATATATATATATATCTATATATATATATATAGCATCAACCCTGTTTTAAATACATCATAAAATATACAAAAAGCAAAAAGACTTTACCCACCCCAAGAGTGTTTACAAAATATACAACTCATCACAATAGCAAAACATCAAGCTTTCCAAAAAGATATACGGATAGCCATTGGTAGCCACTGATAGTATCAGCACCTAAGGCCAACGAGAAGGAACCGTAGCAGGATCCTCCTTAGGGTCCTCCTCATCCAATGAAATCACCATCGTAGCGACCGAATTTCGAGCAGAAGCTCGAGCAGTGGAGAGAAATGAATCATCTCGTGAAGTATAATAAAGGTCATCCCACAAATCCCTAACAGGTAGGTAAAACTTTAAATGGACAAAAGCAGTAAAATAAAAAATAGGGGGGTCATAGCAACCCCAAGCTAATGACACAGTCAGTTCCCCATGATAGATGCATTGGTCCGTGCGCAAGTTAATGTGCCAACAGTCGAGACCTCCATGAAAGGTCATCCTCGCGTAACCCAAAAATCGGTGCGGACGTTAAAGACATCTTCCAACAGCACTATTTGTAATTAAGCCAGAAGCCAGGAAAATCAGGCGCTTCCTCTTTTTCCTTGCGAACGTCTTCTCAGAAGTACATAATTTTTTTTAAAAAAATAGGAATACAGATATATAGAAAAGAGGTGAGACACCCAGCATTCAATACCAAAATGGCACTAAGAAAACAGAACAGCGTTGGGTGCCCATATAACATTACAACTAATGTATTCATCAACAGAAATAATAAGATTAATAGTAAGAGAAAAACAACAATAAACAGTAGTAAGAATTAACAATAAAAGATAAACAACAATAGTATATCAAGCAGCCAATAATTCAACAATCAGATAGTCATTGCACCATTAAAAACAGATGATTTAATCGTTATAAGTACTCATGCTCAATGAAACATAAGACTGACAATGCATAATGCATATGATACCAAATTCCTACTCCATGGAGCTAGACATCAACATTTCAAAGAGAATGATCAAGGAGTCATGCCAGTATCTCGTTAGCTTTAAAAATAAAGTGCTTCATCTCATAAAAATATTTACGCAATATGACTTATACATGGCACCTCAATAGTTGATCGCGATATAGGACACCGTCTTGGTCCGGATCGTCGGTGTGTTTGCATCGGTCTATCCCACGGCCCCAATGGAGCTACCACTGTCTATTGTGAGACACCCGTACCCTGACGCCCCCAAGGTCAACCACTACGACCTTACGCTTAGTCTACTCGCACCCGCACTAAGGTGTAATTCAATCTCCTAGGCATACATCGCCTTCTCAATAAAGTCCAACGGACATCACAATGCATGATGACTCAATTTACAACATGCATGTTCATCAATGGTATGTTCCTCATAAAACAATATACATCATGCATATTCATCAACAAGGTGTTTCTCATGGAACATAGTATAATGGCATATAGTCAATTGTCAACAACATCATGCCACAATTTCATCAACAAGCATTTAGTCCCACATATGGACTCACACTAGCATAGCACCAATTCCCAATATCAACATTTCATATATATGGTTCAACATATACCACAATTTCATATTATGAATTCAACATTATCAATTTCCTAAGTCTTGATCAATTATGCAAATTTTTGGGCTAAAGAACCCTTCAAAACCGTGGCCCCTCAAAGACAAATGCTAAATCAATTTCCTCCGTTACTAGCATCAATTCTTTAATGTATAATTACATAGGTTTCATGTTAGACAAAATCAATCCAAACCCTTAAACTTCTTGGCCAAAACCATGGCCACTCAATAGGGTAACAAACCCTTAAAATTTCTATTTATCAAATTCAAGCATTAATCATTTAATACCTAATCACATAAGCTTCATTGTTTTACAAAAATCAAATTCACATCCCTAAAGATTGGGTCAAAACCATGACCCCCATAGGGTGATAGGAAACTCTAAAATTTTCATTCATCCAATCCATTATTATCAAGGCATTTATAACAACCACACTTTGATCTCAATTAAGAATACACAATCATGAAAAACTATCAAACAATGTAAGCATCCATTATGGATTTCTCCATCAACAACCACATAAAAGTCTTTTCACTACCAATAATGGTTGAAGTGAGTAAATCTCCCTCTTACCTAAAGGAAGAACACAAAAATCACCTCCTTGGTATGCTCTTGGTGGTTCGATTTTGGCTCTCCAAAAACCCTAAAAAATGAAGCTCAAAGAATCAACACCAATGGTTGAAAAAGAAGAGATCCATGGTCATAAATATGGCCATAGAAACGAAAAATAGGAAGAGAAAGTGAAGAATCAAAGATTTACCTTTAAAGTCTCAAGCTTTGTTCTTGAGAAAAAGTGAAGAAGATGATGGATTTTGAAGAAGATCTCTAAAGAGAAAATGTTTAGAATGAGAAGGGATGCATAGAAATGGTGATGATGAAGTAAGAAAATTAAAAATGGTCTCTAAAAGGGGCAGCAAAAATTGTGGAGTGAAGAAGGAAGCAGAAGAAAGAGGTTGGAGAAAATGGAAATAAAGAATTTGAAGAGAGAGAAAGTGATAATTGAAATGGGTGATATTTTGAGTGAAGGGTGTTAAGTGTGGGAAGCAAAATTTTGCTTCCCCAAGGGTACCATTGCCGCGGAAAAGAGGAGAGAGAGAGGGGGGAATGGCTTCTCCAACAAGCTTAGGGTAGTTTGGTCATTTGGTGGTCAAAGCTTCCATGAGAAGCTTGATTAAAATATAGTATTTTTAAATAAAAGTGGATTTGATTAGACATAAAGTGGATTACATTAAGATAATGTGATAGGATTTCTAACACATGCTATTATCTAATGGACAATTGTTACAGTTGACAGAAGTTAGTATTAATTTCCTAACGAATAAAAATTACACAACGATTTATTTATCAGGTAAAATTTCTTGAAAAATGTAAAACTTCGTAAATCATGTTCAGTCTTGGGTTTAGTAAGATCCCCCATCAACGTTTCCACAGATCAAGGTTCTAGGGAAAAATATCTCATTTTTTCGGCTCCGCTCAGTTTGCACGTAAAACGAGAAATAATATTAAATTATTCTACCTTCTCAGAAAAATCCAAAAAAATTCTCAAAAATCATAAATATTATAAAATGACTATTCATAATAAAATAAATAAATTTTAGGGTGTTACAACTCTCCCTTCAAATAGAAATTTCATCCTCGAAATTTTTATACCTTAGAATAATTATGGGTATTACTCCTTCATCTTGTCTTCCAACTCCCATATGGCATCTCCAGTTGTCTCATTCCAGATAACCTTTACCAATGGGATGTCTTTCCCTCTGAGTTGCTTCATTCTCACATCCTCAATCTTTACAGGAGTTGTTTCATAAGTCAAGTTTTGCTTTAATTGTACTGAGTCAGGTACTATGACATGATCAGGGCTAGGAATATATTTTCGAAGTTGTGACACATGAAAGACATTGTGGAGATTTGAAAGAAAAGTTGGTAAGGTTATTTGATAAGCAACTGGACCTACCCGACGAAAAATTTGATAAGGTCTAAGAAATTTAGGAGTAAGCTTTCTAGACTTAAGAATTCGACCGACCCCAGTCGTAAGCGTGACTTTCAAAAACACATGCTCTCCTTCTTCAAATTCAAGAGGTTTTCTTCTTTTGTCCGCATAACTCTTTTGTCGACTTTGAGCCGTCCGCATCTTCTCTTAAATCATTTTGATTGTAACACCCCAAAAATTCATATTTTATTTATTTCGGGCGATTCTTAATTATTTTGAATAATCTGACTTGACTTCTGTGGATTTTATAATTTTTGTGATTTTTAGGAATTTTTGTGAGTTTTTACATTTTTTTATTATTTTAATATTATTTTGGAGCTGTATATGAGCCTTCGTATTTTATTTCTTTTTGTAAATCCTTAATATTTTTACTAATCTGACTTAATTTCCATAAGTTTTATAATTTTTATGATTTTTGTGGATGATTATAAAATTTTTATATTTCTCTAATTATTTTAATGTTATCTGTGGGCTGTCTGTGGGCCCAGGGAGCTGTACGTGGGCCTAGGTGGGTTCGAAAAAGTGAAAATTTTTCTGGAGCTAAAAAATTTTGTACTGTTGAGACGAAGATGGGGGATCTTACTACATTCGAATTCGAAAACAGTTTTCACAATTTTCTTTTACTATATATTCTACTGTTTTACTTATTGGGTAATAAAAATACAGTAGTTATTATTCATCAGTTGATATTTACCAAAAAATATATAGTGCAAACTTAGAAGTGAAGCCTTTGAATATCCACCCTTGATCTAGTCAATGGTGGTGATGAGTCCAACTTAGTGGCTTGGACTTTCTAAGAACCAATAGAAAGCTTAGTCAATGAAAATGGCTATGACAACTTTTGGTGTTAGCAAATAAGATTGAAGAGCTCCATTTTGTGGTCATGAAGAAGTCAACAAAAATGGCCATCTTCTTGAAGAAGCACCTACGGCCATGCAAAGTTAAAGGGGGCAAATTTGATTCAATTAATTCATCATTCACTTTTATATTAAGCAACCAAGAATAGTCAACAATTGTGGCTTTCTCTTTATTTTGAAGAGCACTTCTACGACCATGCATTTCCAACAAAGGATAAATGGATTCAATTAATTCATGTTCCATTATTTATATTACACAACAAAGAAATAGTCAATAATAATGGCTTGCTTCAAGGAAGCTTATGGCAATGCATCCATTTATGAGACAAAATATTACAATTCAATTCATATCGTCCTTTATCAATTGAACAAAGTAAGATAAGTCAATATTGGTGGCTTTCTCCATTTGAAGCATATGGCCATGCACTTGAAGGGGGGCCAATTCTTTTACTCATTTTACTTGGTCATTCTTCTAACAATAATTCAAGAAGCTAAACAAAAGTTAGACAATTATTGGTGGCTATTCCTTTTAATTCTTACAACCATGCTTGCTTAGTGAAAGAGAAATATTATATCTTTAATTCATTTCTATCACCTTTGTTTCAAAGTGGCTCACGACCAAGTATTTTTGGGGGGCCTAAATATTAACTCCTCACTTGACATTTCCTATCACCTTTCTATCAACTAACAAAACAAAATATCTCTCACCTTTCTCTCAAAATAGCTCACGGCCATGAAGGCTTTAGGAAGCCAAATTTGTGACTTTAATTTATTTGAACATCTTTTCTATTTCAAGAACCAAATTCTCTCTATTCTCTCCAAAGTGGCTTATGGCCACACCACTCCACACCATCACCCAAGCTTCAATAATTTAATCCAACCCCACTTCTTGGATCCTTACAATATTCTAAGATACTTTGTAGAAGAAACCTAAGCCTAAATCATCCATCTTCATCTTGTTCTTCAAAAGCTCAAGTTTGAAGCCTTTGAGGTGGAGTTCCTTAATTTTCATATTTCTATCCATTTCAAAGTTCTAATCATGATTTTAATCCATTGTTATTTTAGTTTAAAACCTTAGGTGTTAATATTGTATGTTTTTCTTTGTTTTCAAGAATCACTTGGTGGAGAAAATCTACTTAAAAGAAGCAAAACAAGGAGCTTGGGAGGTTCTTCAAGAGGTAAGAGGGAGATCCATCTCACCAACCAAGTTTAGTGGTGAGAGATGATTTTGTATTTGATGGATGGTGAATCCATGTGAGGATTCATATCCATGGTCATGTAATTATTTGTAGGTGTTTATGTGTTTTGATTATTTGCTTATGCTTGATATGATTTGCATGATTTATTGCTTTTGTTTATGGCATGCTTGTGATATATATGATGAATATGTATATGTATGCCATGATTTGATGATGGAAAGGAAAACAATTTTTGGTTCCAAAGAACCATAGAGGCATCACGGCCTTAAATTAATTTTGGGAGCAAGAGATTCTAAGTATTTTACTAATTATGAGTAATACGTTGATGATTTTAAGGATTTGCAAAGAAAGTGGACATGAAAATGAACAAATGAATTGGCTTTAAAGACCAAGAGTCTCACAATTTTTGAAGGAAATTTTAATGGTTTTGTTTGTGTAAAAATAAGAATGGTACTTAATTGATTTAGAAGGAAAAATATTTGATGTTTTCAATGGTCATATACCACGGTTTTGAAGGCTTGTAAATGCCTTGATTTTATGAAATAAAGTGATTTTCAAAGTGGAAAAATAATTGATGAAGTACAAGGATTAAAGAAATGGAAACAAAGTGTTTTGACACTTGAAAAATGGAATTTTCGTATATGAATGGAAAAGAGAGGTTGAAAGTGTTTGAACCTCAATTTATTTTGAAGAGGATTGATTTTTTAGAATTGATTTGGAATTATAAAGAATACGTTGGTGACTTGAGATTTTCTAACGTGTAACTTATCCTTTGGGTTTTGGAGCGCGTTAGGAAATTTTAAGATAGAAAACATTGATTTAATTCAATGAAATGGTGAAATTGTGGAATTTATTGTGAAAAGGATTTTCTTGAGTAAGAAAATGTGAAAAATAATGTGAGAAGTCATATTATTTTGAGAAGGGTTGAATCGAAATTTAGAAAGTTGAGAAATATTTTACGTAGTGGAAAAATGGTGAAAAATGCTTTACGAAACTTAAAAACGTGATTTTTAAGCTACGCGATTTGAAAAAAAGGTTTAAATATTTCCACGCGATTTGAAAAAAAAATGTTGAAATATTTCTACGCAATTTGGAAAGCGTTTAAATATTTTTACCCATTTGAGATATTGTTGAAAAATCACTACGTGATTGAAAAATGATGGAATATTTTTACGTGATTGAGAAACGATAGAAAATCGCTACACGATTTGAAAATGCAACAGAAACGTTATGAAATTGTGAAAATGTAATAGAAATGTTGCGCGTTTGTGAAAATGCGACAAAAGTATTTCGTGACTATGAAAACGTGATAATATGATTTCGCTATTAAATATACCGTATGATTACTGTTGAACCAGTGTATAGACACTGTATGAGAAAATGATGAGTTTTGCCTATGATTGACATTGGTGCATTTTACATGCATTGGAAAAATATGCATTGAGACATATGATGAAACTGAACAGAATTGCATTGAGATATTCATGCATTGAACGAAAATATAACTGATAGCTATTATGACCTTTATGGTTGAAGAGAGAATGAGAATTAAAAAGTGAGGTCTATGATGGATCTTGGGGGCGTCAAGGCGCGATAGTCGATCCAATGGGCAGTGGCAAGTACCCTGTGTCACTTGGCGACGCAGTCCGTTGCAATGCATTGACGATACCCGACAAGAACACGATTCTTTTCGAAGACTAGAGATTGTCTGTGGGCTAAGGCTGAACAATTAACCAGAAAGACTGGAGATTGTCTGTGGGCTAAGGCTGGGCAATTAACCAGAGCATTCTTCTCGAAATTGTGAAAACCTCCATGGAGTAGGAAAATTGAGTCTTTGTGCACATGCATAATCTGAATATTTATATCTGTGTGATATAATAATTGAGGAATATTGGATGATGATGATGATAAATAATGTTGATGGTACTATTGTAATTATCGTGTGATTTGAATAATGTTAATGGCATGATGGTAATTATTATTTATTATATTTGTTGTGATAAATAATAATTAAGGGCATGATTGTAATTATTGTATCTGTTGTGATAAATAATGTTGAGGGCATTATTGTAATTATGGTATGATATACCTGTATTATATGTTGTATATGTTATCTCTATGCTACCATGTTGGTATTGGCGTAGGTGATCTCACCTCTTTGTTATATTGTTTTGTTGTGTTTGTATTGTTAAAAATTATATAGTAGATGGAACGAGTTTCTTAGGCTTGACTGGAGGCAAATATTCTGAGTTCGGTGACAACATCAAGGAGTAACCATCCCGGACTGGTTAGTGTGCAGTTTTGATGAGGAACAGATATATGACTCATCAAAATGGATACAAGACAGAATAAATATGTTGAGTTTTATCATTAGTGTTTTACCGTACTATTAAGTAGGACCCGTCATGGGGTTTGCTACTGTTTAAAATTGAGTCTGTAAGTTTTATATTTCTTGAATAATTACTAAATATTATGTGGTATCAGTAATGTATATTAATCAGTTTAAATATATTTTTTCGGTATTGTCTATAAATTTCAGTAAGTATATGTTTCCGCGAGAAGAAATTTTAAAACCCATATTTTATAACTCAAACCTTTTATGAAATCATTTTCAGATTATAAGTTGGTAGTCGGAAGTGTGATGCCCTAAGGAGGGTGTTGTATTGACTTTCTCAGTCGTCTGTTGTATGAGATCAGGTCCGACAGTCAGCCGCTCTCCATCCTGATACCAACATAAAGGTGTTTTGTACCTTCGCCCATATAGAGCCTCATAGGGCGCCATCCCTGTGCTTGAATGATAACTGTTGTTGTAGGTGAACTCTACCAATGGTAAGACTTCATCCTAACTTCCACTTTGCTCCAAAGCGCAAGCTCTAAGCAAATCTTCCAATGATTGAATTGTCCTCTCTGACTGACCATCAGTTTAAGGATGATATGCAGAACTCAAACGTAGCTTTGTTCCCATTGCTTCTTGAAGACTCTGCCAAAACTTTGACGTAAATCTTGGATCTTTATCAGAAATAATACTTATAGGCACACCATGTAGTCTGACAATCTTACCAATATACAATTCTGTCAACTTCTCCAATGAATACCTTATATTAATTAGTAAGAAATGGGCTAACTTTGTGAGTCGATCCATAATTACCCATATTGAATCATAACCTTTTCTAGTCTTTGGTAGTCGAACTACAAAGTCCACGACAATACTATCTCATTTCCATTCGGGAATAGCTAGGGGTTGTAACATTCCTGATGGTCTTTGATGTTCAATCTTTGTTTTCTGACAAACCAGATAGGAAGATACACATCTATTAATATCTCTTTTCTTTCCATGTCACCAAAATAACTTCTTCAAATCTTAGTACATCTTGGTTATTCCAGGGTGCATACTCAACTTACTTGTATGAGCATGTTCAAGAATGTACTTCCTAAGTTCTTGATCCTTAGGCACACATACTTTACCTTGGAATCTTAAAATTCCATCGCTTCCTTCCTCTAACGTTGATACACCACCTTGCTTCATCGATTCCCTTTCCTCTTACAAGAACTTGTCAACTTTCTGTTTCTCTCGGATGTCATCCATTAACTCACTTAAGATTGTGACTATGTTCATGCAAATTTTGCCTAGTGCTAATTCCACAAAAGACCATACATCTATGAATTGTTCTATTAAATCCTTTTCTTTGATCATCATGGCAGAAACACTGATCATTTTCCTACTTAAGGCATCTGCCACCACATTTGCCTTCCCAGGGTGATATTGAAGTTAAAAATCATAATCTTTCAGGAATTCTAACCATCTTCGCTATCTCACGTTCAACTCTTTTTGATCGTACAGATACTTTAAGCTCTTGTGATCACTAAAAATGTTGAATGTTGCTCCATAAAGAAAATGTCTCCATATCTTCAAAGCAAATACAATAGCAGCTAATTCCAAGTCGTGTGTTAGGTATTTCTTCTCATGCACTCGTAATTGTCTCGAAGCATAAGCTACCACTTTTCCGTCTTGAATAAGCATACACCTCAATCCTTAGTATGAAGCATCGCAGTATACTTCGAATGTTTCACTTGGATCGGGCAGAACTAACACTGGTGAGGTAGTCAGTCTCCTTTTCAGCTTTTGAAAACTCACTTCGCAAGCATCTATCCACTCAAAGGCTTGATTCTTCCTTGTGAGTTGAGTGAGAGGTCCGGAAATCTTAGAGAATCCTTCAATAAACCTTCGGTAATATCCGACTAATCCAACGAAGCTTCGAATCTCTACCACTATTTTTGGCCTTTCCCATTGCAGAACAACTTCCACTTTTGATGGGCCTACAACAATTCCTTCCTTCGAGATCACATGACCTAAAAATTTGACCTCATCTAACCAGAATTCGTACTTAGACAATTTGGCATACAACCTCTTTTCTTTTAGAACCTGAAGAACTATGCTAAGGTGTTCAGCATGCTCCTCCTGATTTTGTGAGTAGATCAGGATATCGTCGATGAAGATAACCACAAATCTGTCTAAATAAGGACAAAAGATCCTGTTCATATAGTTTATGAAGATAGCAGGTGCATTCGTC
This sequence comes from Ormosia emarginata, assembly GCA_029884605.1. Classification (NCBI taxonomy): domain Eukaryota; kingdom Viridiplantae; phylum Streptophyta; class Magnoliopsida; order Fabales; family Fabaceae; genus Ormosia; species Ormosia emarginata. Next base: position 12,785,288 of record JAQQTP010000074.1, read on the forward strand.
ACACCAAAAGGCATCACTAGGTACTCGTAGTGTCCATAGCGACTACGAAAAGCTATTTTGGGAATGTCTTCCACCTTTACTTGGATCTGATGGTAACCCAATCGTAGATCGATCTTAGAAAACACCGCTGCTCCTCTCAGTTGATCCATTAGGTCACCTATCCTTGGTAGTGGATAGTTGTTCTTGATCGTAACTTTATTCAATTGGCGAAAGTCCACACATAATCATGAAGTACCATCCTTTTTCTTGACTAGCAATACCAACGCTCCCCAAGGCGACACACTAGGTCTAACAAATTGTTTTTCCAAGAGTTCCTCCAATTGCTTCTTGAGTTCAACTAGCTCTGCTGGTGATATTCTATAGGGCGCTATAGAAATAGGACCAGCTCCAGGTATAAGATCAATGGTAAACTCAATCTCCCACTCCGGCGGTAAATCAGGTATATCTTCAGGAAAAACTTTGGGAAACTCTCTAACCACTGAAATTGCATTCACATCTACCTCATTCTCGATGTTTAAAGAAGACAATAACATGTATCCTTGAGCTCCTTCTTTCAAGAAAGCTTTCATTTGGTTGGCTGTCAAAAATCTAGAACTCTCATCCAAAGGAAAAACTATAGTTTTTCTAGAACAATCTAACAGGACATGGTTAGAACAACCAATCCATTCCTAAGATTATATCTAACTGTGCAAGAGGTAAACTGATCAAATCAACAGAAAAGATTTGATCTTCAACAATCAATGGACAATCCAAATAGACTTTGGCGGTAACGACAGGTTTAGTAGTAGGGGTTGAAACAGTCAAATCAAAAGGCAAAGAAGACACAGGTAAACCAAGTCTTTTCACATAGTCATAGGAAATGGAAGAATGAGTTGGACCAGAGTCATACAGTACAATTAAAAGATTACCTTCTATGACACATTCTTCTTGTATAAGATCTTCAGATTTAGAGGCTTCAACTCCACTCAAGGTGTAAACTCTACCTCCTGCCTATGGTTTCGCAATTCTAGCAGCATTGACGGAAGGTTCAGCCTTAGTTTGGTTACAATCGCGAGAAACATGTCCAGCCTTCCCACATCTGAAGCAAATGACTCCTTTAATAGTGTTGTCCCTCGTGTAATGCTTCTTCCCGCACTTCATACATCTTGGCGTAAACGCTTTAGTTTGACCAGTTCTACCAGGACTTCTACTTGGACTTCCACCTTATGGTCGTTGTTGCTGATTTCTAGGTGGTCTCGAATAAGGCTTCTTCTGGTAGCAATTAGCATTGCTACTTCTTCCCCTCTGGGACCGAAAAGGTCCAAAGTTACAGTTTCTTGTGTCCCGCGCTTGGTCTAAGTCTTCCACCTGGTGGTACGTATCAAGCAGCTCTAAAAATTGGTTGTTCTTTAACATTATTACAGCTCTTTTCACATCATGCTTCGAACCTTCTTCAATCTTCCGACATTTCCACACCTCGTTCGGCTGGTGTTGGAAATAAGTTGAGAATCTCGACAAACTCTCAAACTTCACAGTATATTCACTTACAATCAAGTTCCCTTGTCTCAGACTAAGATATTCGATCTCTTTAGCATGTCTGGCACTCGTAAGGAAATATTTCTCCAAGAATCTCTTCTTGAACACCACCTAAGTAATTACTTGATTTTTAGCTTCCTGTAATCTCTATTCTTCGGTCCACCAATCTTCTGCGTCTCTGACTAACATGAACGCAACATACGTCGCTTTCTTATCATCAACACAGTTCATGCCTCTGTAAACTTTCTCCAACTCCTTGATCCAAAGAGTAGCCTTCTCAGGATCAAATTCTCTCTTGAATTGTGGAGGGTTAGTGCGACGAAATTACAATTCATCCAAGTTTTGAGCATCTATAGTAGCTTCTAATTGTTGTGCAGTTCTCTCTTACTGTTGTGGAGTCTGTTGGTTCTATTGCAACATGGCCTCAGCCATCTTTTGAATCGCCTCAATTGCTGCAGTTATATCTCCTCTACGAGCCATACTCTCTTTCAAGTTAAACTATACAAAGCACAGGGAAAAGTCAGATGCATCCTTTCGGAATACCAAATACAGAGAATCACACAGCATAAGCAAGATAGTCCAAAACCATAAGACTCAAAAGAAAACTTAAACCGGGGCTCTGATACTAAGACAGTGTAACGCCCCCTTTTCTCATCTCACGAAGAAGGAACGTCACACCATAATAAAGAAAAATTAAATAAATATGCGAAAATAAGTTGATAAATCATAAGTTAAGACCAGGTTCATTTAATATATAATTAAATGTCTTTTGTTGTAATTGTATGTTAATCGGGTATTGAAGGTACATGTATATTATCAATTACTATTTTTTTTGGTTAAAAGTGAATAATAAATAATAAATACAATACACAAATGTAAATTGATATGAAAGGAAATTATGCATCTATATATATATATATATATATATATATATATATATATATATATCTATATATAGCATCAAACCTGTTTTAATTACATCATAAAATGTACAAAAAGTAAAAAAGCTTTACCCACCCCAAGAGTGTTTACAAAATATACAGCCCATCACAATAGCAAAACGTCAGGTTTTCCAAAAAGATATACGGATAGCCATTAGTAGCCACTAACAGTATCAGCCCCTAAGACTGACGAGAAGGAACTGTAGCAGGATCCTCCTCAGGGTCCTCCTTATCCAATGAAATCACCATCGGAGTGACCGAATTTTGAGCAGAAGCTCGAGCAGTAGAGAGAAATGAATCATCTAGTGGAGTATAATAAAGGTCATCCCACAAATCCCTAACAGGTAGGTAAAACTCTAAATGGATGAAAACAGTAAAATAAAAAATAGAGGGGTCATAGCGACCCCAAGCTAATGACACAGTCAGCTCCCCATGATAGATGTATCAGTCTGTGCGCAAGTTAATGTGCCAACAGTCGAGACCTCCATGAAAGGTCATCCTCACATAACCCAAAAATCGATGTGGACGTGAAAGACATCTTCCAACAACATTATTCATAATTAGGCTAGAAGCCAGGAAAATCAAGCGCTTCCTCTTCTTCCTTGCGAACGTATTCTTAGAAGTACAATTTTTTTTTTAAAAAAATAGGAATACAGATATACAGAAAAGAGGTGAGATACCAAGCATTCAATACCAATACGGCAGTAAGAAAACAGAATAGCGCTAGGTGCCCACATGGTATTACAACTAATTTATTCATCAACATAAATAATAAGATTAAAAGTAGGAGAAGAACAATGATAAACAGTAGTAAGAATCAACAATAAAAGATAAACAATAATAGTATCTCAAGCGATCAACAGTTCAATAATCAAATAGTCATTGCAGCATTAAAATCAGATGATTTAACCGTTATAAGTACTCATGCTCAATGAAATATGAGACTGACAATGCACAATGCATATAGTACTAAATTCTTACTCCATGAAGCTAGACATCAACATTTCGGAGAGAATGATCAAGGAGTCATGCTAGTATCTCATTAGCCTTAAAAATAAAGTGCTTCATCTCATAAAAATATTTGCACAATATGGCTTATACATGGCACCTCAACAGTTAATCGTGATATAGGACAACGTCTAGGTCCAGATCGTCGGTGTGTTTGCATCGGTCAATCCCATGGCCCCAGTGGAGTTACCACTATCTATTATGAGACACCCGTACCCCGACGCCCCCAAGGTCAACCACTATGACCCTATGCTTAGTCTACTCGCACCTGTACTAAGGTGTAATTCAATCTCCTAGGTATACATCACCTTCTCAACAAAGTCCAACGGACATCACAATGCATGACGACTCAATTTACATCAAGCATGTTCACCAATGGTATGTTCCTCATAAAATAATATACATCATGCATATTCATCAACAAGGTGTTTCTCATGGAACATAGTATAATGGCATATAGTCAATTTTCAACAACATCATGTCACAATTTCATCAACAAGCATTTAGTCCCACACATGGACTCACACTAGCATAGCACCAATTCCCAATATCAACATTTCATATATATGGTTCAACATATACCACAGTTTCATATTATGAATTCAACATTATCAATTTCCTAAGTCTTGATCAATTATGCAATTTTTTGGGCTAAAGAACCCTTCAAAACCGAGGCCCCTCAAACACAAATGCTAAATCAATTTCATCCATTACAAGCATCAATTCTTTAATGTCTAAGTACATAGGTTTCATTTTAGACAAATTCAATCCAAACCCTTAAACTTCTTGGCCAAAATCATGGCCACTTAATAGGGTAACAAACCCTCAAAATTTCCATTTATCAAATTCAAGCATTAATCATTTAATACCTAATCACATAAGCTTCATTTTTGTACAAAAATCAAATTCACATCCCTAAAGATTGGGTCAAAACTGTGACCCCCATAGGGTGATAGGAAACCCTAAAATTTCTATTCATCCAATCCATTATTATCAAGGCATTCATAACAACCACACTTTAATCTCAATCAAGAATACACAATCATGAAAAACTATCAAACAAAGTAGGCATCCATTATGGATTTCTCCATCAAAAACCACACAAAAGTCTTCTCACCACCAATAATAGTTGAAGTGAGTAAATCTCCCTCTTACCTAAAGGAAGAACACGAAAATCACCTTTTTGGTATGCTCTTGGTGGTTCGGTTTTGGCTCTCCAAAAACCCTAAAAAATCAAACTCAAAGAATCAACACCAATGGTTGAAAAAGAAGAGATCCATGGTCATAAATATGGCAATAGAAACGAAAAATAGGAAGAGAAAGTGAAGAATCAAAGATTTACCTTCAAGGTCTCAAGCTTTGTTTTTGAGAAAAAGTGAAGAAGAAGATGGATTTTGAAGAAGATCTCTAAAGAGAAAATGTTTAGAAAGAGAAGGGAAGCATAGAAATGGTGATGATGAAGTAAGAAAATAAAAAAAAAATGCTCTCTAAAAAGGGCTACAAAAACTGTGGAGTGAAGAAGGAAGAAGAAGAGAGAGGTTGGAGAAAATGGAAATGAAGAAATTGAAGAGAGAGAAAGTGATAATAGAAATGAGTGATATTTTGAGTGAAGGGTGTTAAGTGTGGGAAGCAAAATTTTGCTTCCCCAAGGGCACTATTGCTGCGGAAAAGAGGAGAGAGAGAGGGGGAGAATGACTTCTCCAACAAGCTTAGGGTAGTTTGGTCATTTGGTGGTTAAAGCTGCCATGTGAATTTTGATTAAAATATGGTATTTTTGAATAAAAATGGATTTGATTAGATATAAAGTGGATTATATTAGGATAATGTGATAGGATTTCTAACACATGCTATTATCCAATGGACAATTGTTACAGTCGACAGAAGTTAGTATTAATTGCCCAGCGAATAAAAATTACACTGCGATTTATTTATCGTGTAAAATTTCTCGAAAAATATGAAACCTTGTAAACTGTGTCCAACCTTGAGTTTAGTAAGATCTCCCATCGACGTTTCCACAGATCAAGGTTCTTGGGAAAAATATCTCATTTTTTCGGCTCCACTAAGTTTACACGTAAAATAAGAAATAATATTAAAATATTATGCGTTCTCAGAAAAATCCAAATTTTTTTTCAAAAATTACAAATATTACAAAATGACTATTCATAATAAAATAAATAAATTTTGGACTGTTACAACTCTCCCTTCAAATAGAAATTTCGTCCTCGAAATTTTCATACCTTAGAATAATTGTGGGTATTGTTCCTTCATAATTGTGGGTATTGTTCCTTCATCTTGTCTTCCAACTCCCATGTCGCATCTTTGGTTGTCTCATTCCAGATTACCTTTACTAATGGGATGTTTTTCCCTCTAAGTTGCTTCATTCTCCCATCCTCAATCCTTACAGGAGTTGTTTCATAAGTCAAGTTTTGCTTTAATTGTACTGAGTCAAGTACTATGACATGATCAGGGCTAGGAATATATTTTCAACGTTGTGAGACATGAAAGACATTATGGAGATTTGAAAGAAAAGTTGGTAAGGCTATTTGATAAGCAACTGGATCTACCTGACGAAGAATTTGATAAGGTCCAAGAAATTTAGGAGTAAGCTTTCTAGACTTAAGAATTCGACTAACCCCAATTGTAGGCATGACTTTCAAAAACACATGCTCTCCTTCTTCAAATTCAAGAGGTTTTCTTCTTTTATCCGCATAACTCTTTTGTTGACTTTGAGCCGTCCACATCTTCTCCTGAATCATCTTGACTTTCTCAGTCGTCTGTTGTATGAGATCAGGTCTGACAATAAGTTGCTGTCTATCTTGATACCAACATAAAGGTGTTCTGCACCTTCGCCCATATAGAGCCTCATAGGGCGCCATCCTTATGCTCGAATGATAACTGTTGTTGTAGGTAAACTCTACCAACGGTAAGACTTCATCCTAACTTCCAGTTTGCTCCAAAGCACAAGCTCTAAGCAAATCTTCCAATGATTGAATTGTCCTCTCTGACTGACCATCGATTTGAGGATGATATACAAAACTCAAACATAGCTTTGTTCCTGTTGCTTCTTGAAGACTCTGCCAAAACTTTGACGTAAATCTTGGATCTCTATCAGAAATAATACTTGTAGGCACACCATGTAGTCTGACAATCTCACCAATATACAATTGAATCAACTTCTCCAATGAATACCTTATATTAATTAGTAAGAAATGGGCTGACGTCGTGAGTCAATCCACAATTACCCATATCGAATCATAACCTTTTCTAGTCTTTGGTAGTCCAATTACAAAGTCCACGATGATACTATCCCATTTCCATTCGGGAATAACTAGGGGTTGTAACATTCCTGACGGTCTTTGATATTCAATCTTTGTTTTCTGACAAACTAGAAAGGAAGATACACATATAGCAATATCTCTTTTCATTCCATGCCACCAAAATAACTTTTTCAAATCTTGGTACATTTTGGTTATTCCAGGATGTATACTCAACTTGCTTGTATGAGCATGTTCAAGAATGTACTTCCTAAGTTCTAGATCCTTAGGCACACATACTCTACCTTGGAATCTTAAAATTCCATCGCTTCCTTCCTCGAACATTGATACACCAACTTGCTTCATCAATTCCCTTTCCTTTTGCAAGAACTTGTCAACTTTCTGCTTCTCTCGGATGTCATCCATTAACTCACTTGAGATTGTGACTATGTTCATGCAATTTTTACCTGGTGCTAATCCCACAAAAGACCACACATCTTTGAATTGTTCTATTAAATCCTTTTCTTTGATCATCATGGCAGAAGCACTGATCATTTTCCTACTTAAGGCATCTGCCACCACATTTGCCTTCCCAGGGTGATATTGAAGTTGAAAATCATAATCTTTCAGGAATTCCAACCATCTTCGTTGTCTCATGTTCAACTCTTTTTGATCGTATAGATACTTCAAGCTCTCATGATCACTAAAAACGTTGAACGTTGCTCCATAAAGAAAATGTCTCCATATCTTCAAAACAAATACAACAACAGCTAATTCCAAGTCATGTGTTGGGTAGTTCTTCTCATGCACTCATAATTGTCTTGAACCATAAGTCACCACTTTTCTATCTTGCATAAGCACACACCTCAATCCTTGGTATGAAGCATCGCAGTATACTTGAAATGGTTCACTTAGATCGGGCAGAACTAACACTAGTGAGGTAGTCAGTCTCCTTTTTAGCTCTTGAAAACTCTCTTCGCAAGCATTTGTCCACTCAAAGCCTTGATTCTTCCTTGTGAGTTAAGTGAGAGGTCTGGCAATCTTAGAGAATCCTTCAATAAACCTCTAGCAATATCCAGCTAATCCAACAAAGCTCTGAATCTCTGTCACTATTTTTGGCCTTTCCAATTGCAGAACAACTTCCACTTTTGATGGGTCTACAACAATTCCTTCCTTCGAGATCACATGACCTAAAAATTTGACCTCATCCAACCGGAATTCGCACTTAGACAATTTGGAGTACAACCTCTTTTCTTTCAGAACCTGAAGAACTATGCTAAGGTGTGTAACATGCTCCTCCTGATTTTGCGAGTAGATCAGGATATCGTCGATGAAGACAACCACAAATTTGTCTAAATAAGGATGAAAGATCATGTTTAGTCCATGAAGATAGCAGGTGCATTCGTCACACCAAAAGGCATCACTAGGAACTCATAGTGTCCATAGCGAGTACGAAAAGCTGTTTTGGGAATGTCTTCCACCTTTACTCGGATTTGATGGTAACCCGTTCGCAGATCGATCTTAGAAAACACCGCTGCTCCTCTCAGTTAATCCATTAGATCATCTATCCTTAGTAGTGGATACTTGTTCTTGATCGTAAATTTATTCAATTGGCGATAGTCCACACACAATCGCGAAGTACCATCATTTTTCTTAACTAGCAATACCAGCGCCCCCCAAGGCGACACACTAGGTCTAACAAATTGTTTTTCCAAGAGTTCCTCCAATTGCTTCTTGAGTTCAACTAGCTTTGCTGGTGACATTCTATAGGGTGTTATAGAAATAGGACTAACTCCAGGTACAAGATCAATGATAAATTCAATCTCCCGCTCCGACGGTAAACCAGGTATATCTTCAGGGAAAACTTCGGGAAACTCTCTAACCACTGAAATTGTATTTACATCTACCTCATTCTCGATGTTTAAAGAAGACAATAGCATGTATCCTTGAGCTCCTTCTTTCAAGAATGCTTTCACTTGGTTGGCCGTAAAAAATCTAGAACTCTCATCCAAAGGAAAAACTATAGTTTTTTAGAACAATCTAACAAGACATGGTTAGAACATAACTAATCCATTCCTAAGATTATATCTAACTGTGAAAGAGGTAAACTGATCAAATCAATAGAAAAGATTCGACCTTCAACAATCAATGGACAATCCAAATAGACTTTGGCGGTAACGACAGGTTTAGTAGTAGGGGTTGAAACAGTCAAATCAAAAGGCAAAGAAGACACAGGTAAACCAAGTCTTTTCACACAGTCATAGGAAATGAAAGAATGAGTTGCACCAGAGTCGTACAGTACAGTTAAAAGATTACCTTCTATGACACTTTCCCTTTGTATAAGATCTTCAGATTTAGAGGCTTCAGCTCCACTCAAGGTGTAAACTCTACCTCCTGCCTATGGTTTTGCAGTTCTAGCAGCATTGACAGAAGGTTCAACCTTAGTTTGGTTACAATCACGAGAAACATGTCCAACCTTCCCGCATCTAAAGCAAATGACTCCTTTAATAGTGTTGTCCCTCGTGTAGTGCTTTTTCTCGCACTTCATACATGTTGGCGTAAACGCCGTAGTCTGACCAGTTCTACCAGGACTTCCACTTGGACTTCCACCTTGTGGTCACTGTTGCTGATTTCCAGGTGGTCTCGAATAAAGCTTCTTTTGGTAGTGATTAGCATTGTTACTTCCTCCCCTCTGGGACCAAAAAGGTCGAAAGTTACAGTTTCTTGTGTCTCGCGCTTGGTCTATGTCTTCCACCCGGCGGCACGTATCAAGCAGCTCTGAAAATTGGTTCATCTTTAACGTTATTACAACTCTCTTCATATCTTGCTTCAAACCTTCTTCAAACTTCTCACATTTCTATACCGCATTCGGCTGGTGTTGGAAATAAGTTGAGAATCTCGACAAACTCAAACTTCACAGCATACTCACTTACAGTCAAGTTTCTCTGTCTCAGACTAAGAAACTCCATCTCTTTAGTATGTCTTGCACTCGTAGGAAAATATTTCTCTAAGAATTTCTCCTTGAGCACCTCCAAAGTAATTGCTCGATTTTCAGCTTCCAATAATCTTTTTTCTCCGATCCACCAATCTTCTGCGTCTCCAACCAACATGAATGCAACTTATGTCACTTTCTTATCATCGGTATAGTTCGTGCCTCTGTAAACTTTCTCCAACTCCTTGATCCAAAGAGTAGCCTTTTCAGGACCAAATTCTCCCTTGAATTGTGGAGGGTTAGTGCGACGAAATTTAGCCAAGTTTTGAGCATCTGTAGTAGCTTCCAATTGTTGTGCAGTTCTCTTTTGTTGTTGAGGAGTCTGTTGGTTCTATTGCAACATGGCCTCAGCCATCTTTTGAATCGCCTCAATCGCTGCAGTCATATCCCCTCTACGAGTCATACTCTCTTTCAAGTCAAACTATACAAAACATAGGGAAAAGTCAGATGCATCCTTTCGGAATACCAAACACAAAGAATTACACAGCACAAATAAGACAGTCCAAAACCACAAGACCTAAAAGAAAACTTAAACCGGAGCTCTGATATTAAGACAGTGTAACACCCCTTTTTCTCATCTCACGAAGAAGGAACGTCACACCATAATAAAGAAAAATGAAATAAACGTGCGGAAATAAGTTGATAAATTGTAAGTTAAGACCCGATTCATTTAATATATAATTAAACGTCTTTAGTTGTAATTATATGTTAATCGGGTATTAAAGGTACATGTATATTATCAATTACTATTTTTTTTTGTTAAAAGTGAATAATAAATAATAAATACAATACAGCAGAAATTGATATGAAAGGAAATTATGCATATATATATATATATATATATATATATATATATATATATATATATATATATATATATATATATATATATAGCTTGTTTTAATTACATCATAAAATATACAAAAAGTAAAAAGACTTTACCCACCCCAAGAGTGTTACAAAATATACAGCCCATCACAATAGCAAAACGTCAGGCTTTTCAAAAAGATATACGGATAGCCATCAGTAGCCACAGACAGTATCAGCCCTTAAGATTGACGAGAAGGAACCGTAGCAGGATCCTCCTCAGGGTTCTCCTCATCTGATGAAATCACCATCGGAGCGATCAAATTTCAAGCAGAAGCTCGAGCAGCGGAGAGAAATGAATCATCTTGTGGAGTATAATAAAGGTCATCCCACAAATCCCTAACAGGTAGGTAAAACTCTAAATGGACGAAAGTAGTAAAAGAAAAAACAGGGGGGTCATAGCGACCCTAAGCTAATGACACAGTCAGTTTCCCATGATAGATGCATCGGTCCGTACGCAAGTTAATGTGCCAAAAGTCGAGACCTCAATGAAAGGTCATCCTCGTGTAACCCAAAAATCGGCGCGAACGTGAAAGACATCTTCCAACAACACTATTCATAATCGGGCTAGAAGCCAAAAAAATCTGGTGCTTCCTCTTCTTCCTTGCGAACATCTTCTTAAAAGTATATAATTTAAAAAAAAATAGAAATACAGATATATAGAAAAGAGGTGAGACACCCAGCATTCAATGCCAATACGACAATAAGAAAACAAAATGGCACTGGGCGCCCACATAACATTACAACTAATATATTCATCAACAAAAATAATAAGATTAACAGTAAGAGAAGAACAACGATAAACAGTAGTAAGAATCAACAATAAAAGATAAACAAAAATAGTATCTCAAGCAGTCAATAGTTCAACAATCAGATAGTCATTGCAACATTAAAAACAGATGATTTAACCGTCATAAGTGCTCATGCTCAATGAAATATGAGACTGACAATGCACAATGCATATGGTACCAAATTCCTACTCCATGGAGCTAGACATGAACACTTCGAAGAGAATGATCAAGGAGTCATGCCAGTATCTCGTTAGCCTTAAAAATAAAGTGCTTCTTCTTATAAAAATATTTGCGCAATGTGGCTTATACATGTCACCTCAACAGTTGATCGCGATATAGGACAGCGTCTCGATCCGGATCGTCGGTGTATTTGCATCGGTCTATCCCACGGCCTCAATGGAGCTACCACTGTCTATTGTGAGACACCCGCACCCCGATGCCCCCACGGTCAACCACTATGATCGTACGCTTAGTCTACTCGCACCCGCACTAAGGTATAATTCAATCTCCTAGGCGTACATCGCATTCTCAACAAAGTCCAATGGACATCACAATGCATGACGACTCAATTTACATCATGTATGTTCACCAATGGTATGTTCCTCATAAAACAATATACATCATGCATATTCATCAACAAGGTGTTTCTCATGGAACATAGTATAATGGCATATAGTCAATTTTCAACAACATCATGCCACAATTGCATCAACAAGCATTTAGTCCCACACATGGACTCACACTAGCATAGCACCAATTCCCAATATCAATATTTCATATATATGGTTCAACATATACCACAATTTCATATTATGAATTCAAGATTATCAATTTCCTAAGTCTTTATCAATTATGCAAATTTTTAGGCTAAAGAACCCTTCAAAATCGTGGCCCCTCAAAGACAAATGCTAAATCAATTTCCTCCATTACAAGCATCAATTCTTTAATGTCTAATTACATAGGTTTCATTTTAGACAAAATCAATCCAAACCCTTAAACTTCTTGGCCCAAATCGTGGCCACTCAGCAGGGTAACAAACCCTCAAAATTTCCATTTATCAAATTCAAGCATTAATCATTTAATACCTAATCACAGAAGCTTTATTTTTGTACAAAAATCAAATTCACATCCCTAAAGATTAGGTCAAAACCGTGACCCCCATAGGGTGATAGGAATCCCTAAAATTTCCATTCATCCAATCCATTATTATCAAGGCATTTATAACAACCACATGTTAATCTCAATCAAGAATACACAATCATGAAAAACTATCAAACAAAGTAAGCATCCATTATGGATTTCTCCATCAACAACCACACAAAAGTCTTCTCACCACCAATAATGGTTGATGTGAGTAAATCTCCCTCTTACCTAAAGGAAGAACACAAAAATCACCTCCTTGGTATGCTCTTGGTGGTTCGATTTTGGCTCGCCAAAAACCCTAAAAAATCAAGCTCAAAGAATCAACACCAATGGTTGAAAAAGAATAGATCCATGGTCATAAATATGGCCATAGAAACAAAAAATAGTAAGAGAAAGTGAAGAATCAAAGACTTACCTTCAAAGTCTCAAACTTTGTTCTTGAGAAAAAGTGAAGAAGAAGATGGATTTTGAAGAAGATCTCTAAAGAGAAAATGTTTAGAATGAGAAGGGAAGCATAGAAATGGTGATGGTAAAGTAAAAAAATGAAAAATGGTCTCTAAAAGGGGCTGCAAAAACCATGGAGTGAAGAAGGAAGAAGAAGAGAGAAGTTGGAGAAAATGGAAATGAAGAAATTGAAGAGAGAGAAAATGATAATAGAAATGTGTGATATTTTGAGTGAAGGGTGTTAAATGGGGGAAACAAAATTTTGCTTCCCCAAGGGCACCATTGCCGCCAAAAAGAAGAGAGAGAGAGGGGGAGAATGGCTTCTCCAACAAGCTTTGGGTAGTTTGGTCATTTGGTGGTCAAAGCTTCCATGAGAAGCTTGATTAAAATATAGTATTTTTAAATAAAAGTGGATTTGATTAGACATAAAGTAGATTACATTAGGTTAATGTGATAAGATTTCTAACACATGCTTTTATCCAATGGACAATTGTTACAGTTGACAAAAATCAGTATTAATTGCCTAGCAGATAAAAATTACACAACGATTTATTTATCGGGTAAAATTTCTCAAAAAATGTAAAACCTCGTAAATCATATCCAGCCTCAAGTTTAGTAAGATCTCCTGTCAACGTTTCCATAGATCAAGGTTCTCGTAAAAAATATATCATTTTTCTGGTTCCGCTCAGTTTGCACGTAAAATGAAGAATAATATTAATATATTTCGCATTCTCAGAAAAATCTAATTTTTTTTCAAAAATTACAATTATTATAAAATGACTATTCATAATAAAATAAATTAATTTTGGGGGTGTTACACCTTCCACTCAAGCCGACAATATTTCTATTTGGTCTAATTTTCTTTGTCGGTAAGTCCTAGTTGTTGGTCTCCCTGGTTCAACGAATAGATGCATAGAGCTGCATATGCCAAACATGGTAGCTCGACAACTAGGATTTTGTCAGGTCATTCCAACACCATTTTCTTCAAAAGCAAAAGAGCATCTTATCAATGGCCATTTGTCAGACATGGTAGATCTTGTTCACGTGGCTATGAAGAATGAGAGATACAAACATCATTTCTCAATTTCTGCATTTACACCTTATAGAGGGGTTACCAAATATTTTGTCGAATGGTGGACTAAATATTATAGTCCTTACCATGTCGATATTGAAATTTTTCGAAGCCGCATTACTGAAACTCTTATTCTTGTGCATGATCAAGAACTTTCGACAAAAACCAAAGGTAAGCATATTCAAGATGTTAGAGCTTTTGAGAAATATTACAAGATCAAGTGGGACTTCAGGTATCCTGGCGCAATTTTTGACACTGTGAAGAAGTCGTGACTAAACAAAAACAAATGCACAAGGCAAAATGCTCCATTAACTTCATTACGGTTTCCATAAAAAACCCTTTGGCACGGCTTAAACCTTTTCAAGTTCCTTTTCCAAAACCAGTGCCTCTTCCTTGTGCTCCCTTTGGTTTGGCTGACGAATTCCCAGGTAAACCCACCAAGGTTGGTAACTTCCTCACTTATGATAGGATCTTTTCTGCAAGTAACATCTCATATTTTGACGTCGACTTCTTATTTCATTGACTAATTATTCTTCTTTTTCACAGTAATCCCATTGAAAAGAGCGTTGGAGTATAAACAACCAGAAGAAGGGGTAGAGGAAGAAGAAATAGAAACCTCTACCTTAAAAAAGAGAAAAGGCAAGAAAGCTCAAAATCCTCCTATCCCCAAAGCCCCAAAGGCTAAGGCAACTAGAACAACCTCAACGAAAAGTCCTGCTAAGCATAAGGCTGCTGCCAAGCCTTCAAAGGCAAAAACTTCCAAGGTATCTTTTTCGACTAAACTTTAAAACTTAGTCTCAACTTGTCGAAACTAAATCTTTTGTCGAATATAGGTTGATGACTTGACTCCTACTTCTTCTGTCGAAATTATCGAGTCTCCAAGCCCATCTTCTGAAAATCCTCTAAAGGTATAATTTCTGTTACTTCTTTTTTTGTATATCTCGGTAAATTCTCACCTCATTTTATTTTTGCAGAAAAAGAAAAAGACTCAATCCTCAAGTTCTAGTTTGATACCTACTACTAAACTTGAAGCAGAAACCACTTCCATCCCCTTCAAGGTAAATGATAATTAATATATTTTCTTCTTTAAGAATTGAAAACTTGGACTTCATTCAATAATTTGATCTTTTTTTGTTTTAGGATCCAGAGACTGAACAAATTACTGAAAGTTCTTCAGGACCCGGCGTCGGATTAAGCACTGAGGATCAAATCCGATAGTCTGCTAAGGTAAAATATTCCAAGTTTTTTAACTAAAAAAATGCTCTTGATTTTATTTGCTTTAACATTGCCCTCATTTTCTACAGCAATTGACAAATCCTGTTAGACCCGATAGTCCTACTAGGCAAGGCAATGAAAATCCTTCTCCGGAGGATCAAATTTCTCTGACTCCTGTAATGCTTGCTATCTCCTTGCCTCTTCCGACAAAAGTCCAAACTGCCATAGGTGCTAGTTCCTCCCAAATAAATGAAGACAATCTCGTTGAAATCTTTTTAGAAGAATTCGACATGAATGTTCTCTTGGTTGAAACGCACCTTCTAATTGATGGGAAAATTAAAAGTTTCAAACCCAAGTGCAGGTTGTTTCAAGTAGTAAATTCTCAGGAGTTCGAGGTCGATCCACAGGGAATTGATGAAGAGAAAATTATTTAAGGTACGGAGAAGATTTGTCACAATACTAAAAATGATATAAGTTGTTCACAGATGAAAAAGATTTGCTTGGGTTAAGAGATCCACTCTTGGTAATAAATTAAAAACAAGATTATTTCGTTTTATAACTCAATTGAAATCATGCATAATGAAGATTCCAATCGAAAGATTTAACATTTAAAGTTCAATCATGTAATCATATTATGGTTCCAATTATCTACCAATACTTGTAAATCGTTAAAAGCATCCACTGTGCCAATCCTATAGTCTACAATAGATCAAGATATTCATTATACAAGAAGAGTTTCTAAATTAATTGGAAACAACATACAACTCATATAAAGATCACATAAAAATATATCATTTAAAGCACAAGAAAGAAATTAATCTAACCTTAACTTATTACCAAGAGCTTCACCTTTTTATCTAAGCAAGATGAAGATTTAGTTACTCATAGACAAGAAGAAAGAAAGAGAGAAGAAGAAGATGATGAACATAACTTCAATTAAGAACAATAGAAAACTACACAAAGGAAAACTAATAACACAATAGCATAAACTAAACTCTAAGCTAACTAACACCCTCAAATGTTCAGCCTTTGCCTCCTTTTATAGAGTTCAAGGAGTGTAAGAAGACAATGGAGTTGTTTGATGATAAGAAGTAAAATCAAAATAGATGATGAATGAGCTGAAATTATGGACTTTCTTGGCTCTGAAATGTCTCTGCTCTTAGCTCATGGCATGCGTCAGAATTGAGCCAAGTGGTCTTCATGAAAGTTCTAGGAAATTGTCTCAGCTTTCCAGAGACACCAAGTTTAGCCAAATCCAATAACCACAACCTGAGATATGGCCCAATTACTGCTCATGGGTCAGGCCCAAATCCAGCACCTCTGTTCTGACTTCTAAGCCCAATATCACCTTCAAGGAGTCCGAATTACCTTTTGTGTTCTTCATAAAAGTTGTAGATATGGGTCTTAACCTTCCAATTTCAAAATATCAGAATTATTGTATTCCTATAGCCCGAGATATAGCCGAATGAGTGCACGAAGGTCAAGCTGTCAGGTTCAAAATGCTAGATTTTTCTTCAACTCCAATTTGAGTTATCTAAACATGTGTTTCTGGTCTTGAGGCTTTCATGAAAGTTGTAGAAATTTATCTTAGCTTAAAAACAAGTTCAAAATCACATTCATCGGATATTTGTAACTCAAATTATAGCCAGTTTACTAAAAAAGCCAAGTAAGAAGGTTATACAATGAATGAAATATATTGCTATTAATGTGGCTCTTGCTATCAAGTGAATAGTTATTAGAGAATTATCTTAACTTTCCAACAAGACCAGAATCACATTAATCAGATAATTACAACTCAAGTTGTGGCCACTTTACTTAAGAATGCAATCACCCAAATTAATGATAATTCAAGCAATAATTTCTTCAATGATCCAATTAAGCTTAATTTCATAAAATGTGACAAAATTAACTTAATTAAGCCAAATTGAACCTTAAGAAGCCTAGTTAGAGGATTATAAAATGCATAAAATATATTGTTATCAAATTCTCCCACACTAAACTTTTGCACTCCCGGACAAAACACATAAGAACAAAAACTAAGGAACAAAGAAAAATGACACAGACTCAAAAGCTAAAAACTCTAAAAGATTTAATGAAACAAGAAGTGCAACCAGTCATTCAAGGGAATAAAGCATTTTTTTTAGGTAATATTTCTTCATATCTCAAACCATCAAGCAAGGAAACTTTAGTTAAAAAGAACAAATCAAGAATAAAAGATCTTCATAGGATTCACTCTCAATCCCTCTAGCGTTTAAAATAGTATATATTTCACTCAATTCAACCCATGAAAAATTGCACTACCATAAGCTTGCTTATCTTCTACTTCTTCACTACTCAGAACACATGCACACAAAAATCAAGAGGACTTTAGTCAAGGTTATAATGGGGTCATGGTAAAGAAGGAAGGATAATATGGATATAAGAAGATAAATACCAAAGAGAATAAAAGAGCGTTATGGTATAGTTAGAGTGAAAAAGATATTTAAGAACATTCATCAATAAGGACAATGACCAATATTTGACTAATGTTTTGTTGAAGATCAATCCCAAATTGATGAGCTGAATTCATTATTAGGCATAAACCTTCTCCTTCTTTTCCTGTTGTTTCAAAGCATCAATCTTTATTCTAGATATGGATATGTCACATAGTGTATCAGATGGTTAGCTCTTTCTTTCTTTTCTTTTCTTTTTTATTTTTTCTTCTTTTTTTTTATGTTTCCCTTTTTTTTTACACACACACCCCCACACTTGTTTAAGAACAAAGTCAATGCTCTCTTATTCCCTAAGGTCAGGTAAAAACATGTTCCTTTTTTTTAAAGGCACGTAATAAGCTAAAAACAAGAACTGGCCAAATAAGCTCAAAGGGGTTACACAAGGGAAAATATACAAGGATGACTATTTGGTCAAAGTAGCTATTTTAAAATGCCTCAATCATATTTAAGTATGCATGTGAAAATGTAGCCTTAAAAAGAATCAAAGCAAGTTCTAGAGTAACAATTTCATGAGTGAAAATCACACAAGAAAGAAGAGAATGGTACAAATGTTCAATCCATTCATCAATAGGCTCAAAATCTCACAAGGCATATTTTTATCATTCTCAATCCATTACTTCAACATTCATATCCAAGCATGTGATTTATAAGAAAGAAGAAAATGCTATGACCCAAGATATGCTTTTTGCTACTTCTAAAACAGTTATTTCTTCAACTAAGATGCGTCTCAAGAGTAAAATTACCTTAAGGGCAAAATTTTCTCCTTACTCTGCCATCCTTAATTGGTTTTGTTGTAGGTTTCTGATAGTCATCTCACTAAACATACTTTCTTCAACTAAAATGCGTCTCAGGAGTAAAATTACTCCTTACTCTGCCAATATTCATTAGTTTAGCAAGTTCATGAAAATCATATCATACTTCTCTACTTTTTTTTTTAAACTATCCTTCCCCCCAACCAGATCACAACATTGTCCGCAATGTTAAAATATAGATGAGTAAAGGATAGAAGATATTACCTGCTAGAGAAATCTGACACAAATTTAAACAGAAATAAAGTATGATAAATAAAATCAAAGGTAAAGGAAAGTTAAAGATGAAGTGTCAGATCTGGCTTTCTTTGCATGCTGCTTCCCACACTGCTTCCTGATGACTAATCTATCTGAGCTAGGACTTTATCAAGTTCATAAACAAAAGCTTTTAATTTATCAATCAGCTCATCAATAGTGGAGGCAGAGATAAGAAGTTTTCTTGCCGAAGGAGTGATAAATTTCTGTTTCACAGCTTTATCAAGAAAAAATAACAAAAGATCAAAGAAATTATTAACATTCAACAAGCCAATGGGTTTATGGTGGATGTTCAGTTGGGCCCAAGAGACAATTTGAAAAATTACTTCCAAAGTACCAAAACCACTTGGTAAGGCAATGAATGCATCAGAGTTGTCAAGCATTGTTTTTATTCGTCCATGCATAGATGTTACCTAAATTTCTTCTCCAACTGTCATTCCAGTAATGTTATTTTGAGTTAAAGGTTTAGGAATGACACCTAAAACCTGACTGCCTCCTACAAATGCAGAGAGTGATACAGCCCCCATTAACCTACGACAACCATCCCCATATATAACATGAATATTTCTTGTAGCAAGTGTTCGACCAAGAGCGCTTGCTACATTTACAAACTCTAAGCCCTTCCCATAACATGACCCACAAAAAACACAGACATTTTTAAGGTTACGAACAGGAGGTCCCATAATTTCACCTTCCCTCTGAATGATTATGAGTTGGAGGAAAGTGAAGAGAATGGAGTGTTTAAATAGGGAAAAGAAAGGAAAAAGTAATCATAGCACCTATATGGGTAGGTTGGTTGTTGTTAGAAAAGTTTGAAAATAAAAAAAAAAGAATCTTTTTTTTTTCTTTTTTTTTTATTATTTTTGCTTTTGTTTTTGTTTTTAACTTCAAGAAAACCATCAGGGTAAAGAAGTCTAGAAACCCCTGAAGGACCCTACTCAAAGGATCGTCTATCCAAAAATAAAATATAACAAAATCATACGAAGATAAAAGAAATATAATAATAAATGAGGACATACCTATATGTACAGTTTTCATGGCGTATCTTTATACTGCGTGTCATGAATGTAGTAGTAGCATGTTTTTGAGTTGCGTGTCACCAGTGTAACATATGAATTCCACAAGGATTGCTGAACCGACAACAAGAACCTTTGAATCCTTTCCGTCCTGCTTACGGAAGAACAACCCTCTATCTTCCTGCAAACCTAATTAAAGGCCTGTATTCTAAGAAGATGGTACTTAACCGCAGCCAGTCAGAACTCACCATAGAGACCTACTAATTAAAGTAAGTATACAGCTCAGTTAACAGTTTTCATTCACTGTAAAGACGGGATGCTTCTTTCTGTCCATCAGCGCTACAGAGCCTTAGTTTCAAGAACTGGGAATATAGCACACGGCTCTCTACAGAGCATGGCACACGAACTTTATTTACATACTGGCGTGTGAAGGTCTCCTCCTGAGTCTATGACAGGACGAGCATCCGCCCGGGGCTCCTAATCTAATTAAAGACCAAGTACAACCGTTTAGCCCTCTCTATTTTTTTTTCAAGTTGTTAGAAACCTGATGAAAGATGGGTGTATACTCACTTGAGATTGGGATGGAGGTAGTCTGCTCTTTCGGCTTTGTGCCAAAGCATTGTTGACCAGTATTAGACCCATTCAAGACCAGTGCAACATAGGGCTCCCAAAAGGGACAAGTGGCCATAATACGACTAGCTGCCTCACATGTGGAATACAGTCTACCTTCTTTATTTGTCAATTAAGAAGGCTGGATCAGGATGCATGCATTTTCCCATTCACGTTTTGTGTTACCAAAGCCAAACCCAAGATGTATACATACTTTTTTTTCTTTTTTTTTTCTTTTTTGAACATGAAGAAGAAGAAGAAGAAAAAGAAAATATGTACATGTTGTTGTGGATGTTCCTCACATCTACCTCCGGTTTTACGTCCAGAAACATCTTAAACGCCTTCTATGAGTCGAGGATAAGCTTCCCATCTAATTTTCTTATAAATTGGCAAATAGGGTCTTTTAGAGTCAGATTCCCAAGACTGTATTGCTTTTGTTCATCCTTGAAGAGATTCCACAAATTAAGAAGTTCACAATGCACAAGACCACAAGAATGCGTATCAAGAGTCAATAAGATATCATCTAATGACTCCTTACTCAGTCCATTCTTAATGAAAAAATTTTTATCTTCTCTGTTTTTGGAAACCATCCCCAAAGAACGACATCACTTGTTACAATTCCGTCGTCCACATATGTGACAGACTTGTAATCTTTTTGCTCTTCTCCTTTTAGAATATGAACTTCTACCAAGACCTAGCATATATGAGTCAAATGAAATTGAAGACTCACCTGCTAATCGGACCTTTGCTTCAATTATCTAACGTATATCTTCTGGTATACCTTTATGCTTTAACAATCTCAATCTTTCACATCTAGCCTTGTAAATTTTTATTAGAGCATTTTGAGGAAGAGAAGGAAAATGTTTTCTCAGGTTTGAGAGAATGATATTCATTTTGAAGAAGAAGAAATCAACTATTTTGGGAAATGAAAGAGAGCAAACTGACTTGAGAGTTGTAACACCACAACTTTTGGGTAAAAGACCGTTGTGTCCCTATTTTACTGTTTCTTGTTTTTCTGTATGAAATACAGAAAAATAATACTGTTTGTTATTTTATTTGGTCGTTTTACATAATTTGTTTCGATACAGTAAAATAAAATTTTTTATCAAATTATTGTTTTAAATTTTTTTCGTGTGAAAAACAGATGTATAATCCTGTTTGGTATTTTATATAATCGTTTTACGTATTTTTCTTCAAGACAATTGAAATAAAATTTTTCTTGAATTCGTTGTTTTAAATTTTTTCTGTGTAATATACGCTATATAATCTTCTTTGGATATTTTATTTGAACGTTTTGGATGATTAGCTACATTGTGGGAAAAAATGGGAAAATGACCATTACGTCCGAATGTCTTTTTTTCTTTGCTTTTTTGCTTTGTTTTTAATTGTTTTCTACTTGATACAGTGCTCAATATTACTGTCTGTGATTTTATATGGACTTTTTGTGTGATTTGCTCCAGGGTAGGAAAATAATATTTTTCCGGACCGAGAAAATCTGTTTTTAATTATTCAAAGGTGGGGGATCTTACTAAACCCAATTCTGAATGAGCCTAAAATTAATCTTTTAATTTTTAGGATTTAACTGTCAAATAAAATAATTTTATATTATTATAATATTATTTTATTAGTCAGTACAAATAAGTGACAGCGGACCCGGAAATATTTTGCGGGACCCACGTTTAGTCATCAAGTGCTGTACACGTGAACCAATGAGGAGCTGGTCAAAATTAGTGGCTATGACTCATCGCAACGGGCCAATAGGACGATGACACGTGGCGTGACACCTCAGCATCATGACTCAGCAGCTTCTAGAAGGTTCCAGAAGTGCTGACTCGGCCTGTGACTCACCGCAGTGACTCGCCAGTTCCAAAAGCTTCTCTGATGACTCAGCGCTGTGACTCACCATTGATGACGCAGCCAATGATGCAGTTGTGATGCAATCAGTGACTCAAGATGTCGACTCGCCATGCTGACTCACCTGTTTTGGAAAATATCTATGCTGACTCATCTGCTCTAGAAAATATCTACGCTGACTCGCCATGTTGACTCACCCGTTCTAGAAAATTCTACGATGACTCATCATACTGACTCATCGTAGTGAGTCACATGTTCTAGAAATTTCTCTTTGATGACTCGCTTTATGACTCATCAAGGGTAATCAGTAGAAAAAAAATGATCAATAATAATTGCTACCCTGTTAGTCTAAAATAAAAATCTATGTATATTTTATTACCCATTGGACAATATATATTGACTTTATAAACAAGTAATTATTGTATAATTATTGTTTATTAGTTAAAGTATGTTAGAAAATATACAATGTGCACCAATAGGAATTGGTCAACAAAAATAGCAACCAATAGGAATCAAGTTAGTAAATGTTTAACCAATGTAATTTAGTCAATAAAAATGGCTTGACTCTTTAAGGACCAATAGGAAGCAAGCTATCAAATGAGTTTGGACTTCTTGAATTTGAATGGTTCTACGTAAAGGAGGAAAGAGCAATTTGCTCTAATAGCCAAATTCACAAAGTGAAGTTTACGTAGAAAGCTTTAGGAAATTCATTTAGAAAGCCAAGTTAACCAAATAAAGACTAGTCAACATTGGTTTCTTCTCTTTGATTTCATTCTACGGCAAAGCAATTTGTGTGAAGCTAATATTTCCATTCAATTCTTCCTATCTTACATTTAATTACCTAAGTACAACAAAGTCAATTTTAATGGCTTTTGCATGTGCTTCTACGGCAAATTGCATGCTTTAGGAAGACAATTCCAATACTCCAATTCACTTTTACTCTCCATGCATTTAAGACCATGCATTTGGAGGGAGCAAATGCAAACATAATTCTCACTTTTTCTCCAAGTGATTTACGGCCATGCAATTGAATAAAGGCCAATTTACCTACTTAAATGTATTTGGTCACTTTTCTATTTAGCTATCATTCAAAGAAGCCAAACAAATATTTCTCACTCTCTCTTCAAGGTCATTCACTGCCAAAGCTTAGAAAAGCCAAAGGAGACTTGTTTTTATTACTCAAAGTCTTCATCTTTCTCCAAATACATCAAATAAAGCAAAAGCTCTCAACTTTTCTTTCTCTTTTTCTTCTTCAAACCTTACGGCCTCCACACTAAGTATATCAATCATTCTTCTATAATTCTAAACCACCTTATTTCTTGCTTCTTTACTTCATTTCAAGACTCTTTGTAGTTGAAACCTAAGCCTAAATCTTCCATTTTCTATCTTGTTCTTCAAAGCTTAAGTTTGAAGTCTTGAAGGTAGGGTTCTTTGATCTTCATATTTCTATCCATTTCAAAGTTTTAATCATGATTTTAATCCATGATTATTCTAGTTTAGAGCCTTAGGTATTAATATTGTATGTTTTCTTTGTTTTCAAGGAGCTCGTGGTGGAGGAAGCTTGCTTGAAGGAGACATATAATGGACTTGGAGGTTTCTACAAGAGGTAAGAGGGAGATTACCCTCATCAACCATGTGTTGGTAGTGAGGAATGTTTGTGGTTGTGGTGAAGAATCCATAAGGATTCACTCACTTGATTGTTTATAGTTTTTCCTAATTGTGATTGATTATGTGTGTAAATTATTTATGTGTTTATTATTTGTGTGTTTGTTAATTTTGTGTTTGTTAGTAGGTTGTTGTGTATTTGTTAGTAGCCTTCTTATTTGATGTTTGTAATAAATTGCATGTCTACAAGCTTTAATTTAACAAGCTTTGATAATATGTGTTAGAAATGCATGATAAAATATAGGATGTGAATAATATGTCAAGGATTGTATGAGTGTTCCAAAGAACACACTAACAAGGCTCACGGCCATGATCCAAATGGGGAACCAAAATGTTCTCTTAATTTTCTTAAAATATGATTTAATTAACCTAGGAGAATTGGTAAGATATCCATTTGTTTAGATCAAGAAAAATGAATTTGGAAATCAAATGGCATAACCTTACATTTTCGGTCAACATGTCTAACTTCAACACTTTGATTTCTATAATTATTTTCTAGGGTAATGATTTAATCAATGTAGACAATACAAGAGATTTAACATGTATTTAGAAGGTGAAAAATAATTTGGAAATCAAATGCAAAGTTTTTATCAAATTCGGCCAACATGCCAAATTAGATATTCATGATTTCTAAAATTAATTCCAAGCTATTTTCAATCAAGAAGAAGCAATACAAGTTAAAGTAAATTTTCTACAATGAGTTTTAAAGAAATAAAGTGGTTAGAATTAAGTTTAAGAGGTTAATACTAATGATTTTTCCTGTAAGAAGAAATACAGTAGCTTTATAAAATTTCTAACGTATAGCTCCCCATGTGTTTTGAAGCACGTTAGTAATTTTCAAAAGTGTAATTAATTGGTTGTAATAAAAATAAAAGGAGTTTTGAATAAACCTAGAAAACCATTATTATAATTTTTTTCTAAATCAAATCTTTGTCAATTTTTATTAAAACGGAGACAAATAAAGGAGAAAAAGATGAGCAAAAGACAAGATATACGCTATGAAAAATATTCTACGTAATTTAAAAGTACTAAATATTATTTCTGTTTGTTCTAAACAGTTATTTTAAGGAAGTTGGACAAGAAAACGATTTAAAAATCTTACGCGATTGAGAAAACGTATTAAAAATTCTACGCGATTTTGAAAATAGTAAAATATATTTACGCGATTTATAAATGTTTGTAAAAATGACGGAATTGTGAAAATGCGATAAAATTTCTACGCGATTGAACGTTACTGTATTTTTTGCTGTCGGGAAAATGTGAACCCGTACAGGTTTTCTTTATATATATATTTGTTGCCAATGAGGGCAAGCTTTCGCTGTCGGGAAAATGTGAACCCGTACAAGCTTTCTATTTTTTTCTGCCATTGAGAGCATATTTTTTATCTTTGAGGATATATTTTCTCGAGGGTATTTTGGTGGATTGATTGACGAGGTGAATCACATCGTATTGTCGGTGCGATAAGCGTAGTGTGGTTCGATTTTGAATGGACTTGGAGACATTAGTGTGCATAAATCCATATGTGGACAGTTGGTTGCTCTTCTGGGCCGTGGTAAATGGCAACACACTAGTGGACTCGACACACACTATGTTTAATCGAGATCTTGTGAAGTCTAATAGTACATTGCCTGTAGTGTCACAACGGGAGACAGTGAACTACACCACACCTGGATGGTGGATTCCCAGTGTCGTGGGGCTATAGACGCAACGTGTGGACAAGTAGCCATAATAGTTTGGTTGGGCAGCCGTGGTACTAATAGATTTTGCGGATCATTCTCTCTCTGATGTCTGTATGTTTTTAGCTCCATGGAGTAGGAATGTGTCTTGTTGTATATGTTGATATGTGGTGCATTGTTATCTTTTATTTGTTATTTTTATCTATTATCTTTTATTTGTTATTTCTTTTATTTGTTATTTTTATCTGTTATCTTTTATTCATTATCTTTTATTTGTTATCTTTTATCTATTATATTTTTATTTGTGATTTTTATTTGTGATTTCTATCGTGATTTTTATCTGTGACCTTTCATTTGTGATATTTACTGTTGTTATGATGAGTTGATCTTTCTTTTATATTGTCTTGTTATGATATTTTATATGGTATGAATTGTTATATCTATCCTGATAATGTTATTGCTGTTTATTTTATTAGGTTATATGCATATTAGAAATATTTGTAAATTGATAACATGACTATAATTGTGATATCTGTGTGTATGGAATGACTTTGTCATTCGAATCATTCTTTGCTACCGTACTAGTATTGGTGAAAGGGGATCTCACCTCTTTACTGTATTGCTGTGTTGTGTTGTGTTGTTGAATTCGTATAGTAGGCGGAGCACATTCTTAAACCTATGAGAGATAATATTCTGAAGATGGTGACGGCGTCAATGAGTTGTCTTTCAGATTTCAACAGGATGCAGTTGGTGAAGAAACAGACTATGTAGGTTGGGTTTTTCTCGTTAGTGTTGTTACCGTGCTATTAGTAGTAACCTTCATTAGGTTTTCTACTGTTTCTCTGAGTCTGTAAATGTTATGTTTTAAATTGTTGTTGAATATTTTGTGGAATATAAAATATGTGTATTAATCCATTCAATCTAATTTCTGTTTTATTTATAATTTTGGTAAGTTTATATTTTCGCGAAATGAAATTTTAAAATTCATCTTTTAGAATTCAAAGTTTTAATAAAATAATTTCATTTGGTTTTATGTTTTATTTAAAAATGTGACGTCCTACGGAGGGTGTTACAAGAGTCACGGAGTATCGTCATCCGCTATTTTACCGGGGAGCTAAAGAGTTACAAAACAAAGTAAAGCTACAAAATTAGAGTAAATTATTCACGTAACAAGGATCAGAAAGGGAAATGAATTTTACCTCAGCAACTTGATTTTCTAGAAATGGTTTAAGTCTTTGTCCATTGACCTTAGACGCATTACCATTCCTAGGATTCTCAATGTCTATGGCCCCATAAGGATATACATGTTTGACAATAAAAGGACCAGTCCACCTAGATCTCAATTTTCCAGGGAATAGGTGAAGATGAGAATTATAAAGCAGAACTTTTTGACCAATTTCAAAAGATTTCCTCAAAATAGATTTGCCATGAAAAGCTTTTGTTCTTTCTTTATAAATTTTTGAGTTTTCATATGCATCATTTCTCAATTCCTCAAGTTCATTTATTTACAATTTACGTAACTTGCAAGCATCAACAAGATTTAAATTGAAAGCTTTAATGGCCTAAAATGCTTTATGCTCCAGTTCTACAGGCAAGTGACAAGGTTTTCCATAGACTAACCGATAGGGTGACATGCCTAAAGATGTTTTAAAAGCAGTACGGTAAGCCCAAAGTGCATCGTTTAGTCTTAAAGACCAATCTTTATGATTTGGGTTAACTGTTTTTTCTAAAATTTGTTTAATTTCCCTATTTGCTAATTCTACTTGTCCACTTGTCTGAGGGTGATAAGGGGTAGCAACTTTATGGGTAATACCATATTTCTTCATTAAAGATTCAAATGGTTTATTACAAAAATGTGTTCCCCCATCACTGATGATAGCTCGAGGGATTCCAAATCGACTTAAGACATTTTCTTTTAAAAATTTAAGAACAATTTTATAATCATTTTGTCGACATAGAATCGCCTCAATCCATTTTGAGAC
This sequence comes from Ormosia emarginata, assembly GCA_029884605.1. Classification (NCBI taxonomy): domain Eukaryota; kingdom Viridiplantae; phylum Streptophyta; class Magnoliopsida; order Fabales; family Fabaceae; genus Ormosia; species Ormosia emarginata. The sequence continues at coordinate 12,812,888 of JAQQTP010000074.1, forward strand.
ATAATCAACTGCAACCAAAATATGCACATATCCAAATGAGGATGGAAATTAACCTATGAAATCAATTCCCCAACAATCAAAAATTTAAATGACAAGGATAGAGTTCAGAGGCATCATATTTCTTTTAGAAATGGACCCTAATTTCTAACAATTTTCGCAACTTTTGTAAAAGGTATGGCTGTCTTTAAATAAAGTGGGCCAATAAAATCCACACTGCAAGATTTTCGCAGCTATTTTCTTTGAAGAAAAATGATCTCCACATGCTTCTGAGTGGCTAAATTTAATGACACTACCTACCTCATTGTCGGGTACACATCTCCGAAAGATTTGATCAAGAGAATATTTGAACAAATATGGGTCATCCCAATAAAAATTTTTCACCTCAATCAAAAACTTTTTTCTGTCTTGACGTGACCATTGAGGTGACATCTTTCCTGTTACAAGAAAATTGACTATGTTCGCAAACTAAGGCATGGAATTGACAGAAAATAAAAACTCATCAGGAAAAGAATCATTGATAGGTGTGCTATCAAAAGATGAGCCTATTGTAAGTCTGGACAAATGATCTGCGACAACATTTTCGGCTCTTTTCTTATCTTTTATTGTGATGTTGAATTCTTGAAGCGATAAGATCCACTGTATCAACCTAGGTTTGACATCCTGCTTAGACATTAAATATCTAACAGCAGCATGATCAGTGAAAACAATAGTAGAAGAACCAATTAAATGAGCTCAAAATTTGTCCAATGCAAAAATTACAGCAAGTAATTCTTTTTCAATAGTGGTATAATTCATTTGTGCATTATTTAAAGTTCTACTTACGTAACAAATCACATAAGACTTACCTTCCTTTCTTTGGCCTAAAACAACACCAACAACAAAATCACTTGCATCACACATTAATTCAAAAGGCAAAGACCAGTCAGGGGATTGCATGATAGGAGCCGATGTTAGAAGACCAATTAATTTTTCAAAAGATTTTTGGCATTCTTGAGTCCAATCAAATGGTGCATCTTTTATCAGAAGATTGCATAATGGTCTAGATATGACACTAAAGTCCTTAATGAATACTCGATAAAATCCTGCATGTCCTAAAAATGAACGAACTTCTCTGACTGTTTTTGAGGAAGGCAAATGAGCAATTAATTCAACTTTGGCGTTATCAACTTCAATTCCTTCAGAAGATATCACATGACCTAACACGATTCCTGAAGTAATCATATAATGACATTTTTCTTAATTTAAAACAAATCATTTTTCTTCACATCTTTTAAGAACTTTATCCAAATTATCAAGATAATTTTCAAAAGAATTTCCAAAAATTGTCAGATCATCCATAAAAACCTCTAAATAATGCTCAATCATGTCACTAAAAATACTTAGCATGCATCTTTGAAAAGTTGCCGGAGCATTATAAAGACCGAAAGGCATTCTTCTATATGCAAAAGTGCCAAAGGGGCACGTAAAAGTAGTCTTTTCTTGATCCTCTAATGCAATTGGTATTTGATTATACCCCGAATAACCATCAAGAAAATAATAGTAGGGATGTCCTGCTACTCTTTCTAGAATTTGATCAAGAAATAGTAAGGGGAAATGATCTTTCCTAGTGGCTGTATTTAATTTTCTAAAATCAATACACATACGCCAACTAGATGAAACTCGCGTAGGTATTAACTCACCTTTTTCATTTTTAACCACTGTTATTCCAGATTTCTTAGGCACAACTTATGTAGGGCTTACCCACTGGCTATCAGAAATAGGGTAATAATTCCAACATAAAGTAATTTAAGAACTTCGGCCCTAACTACCTCTTTCATGTGTGGATTTAATCTTCTTTGAGGTTATTGTGATGTTTTAGCATTATCCTCTAAATGTATTCTATGTGTACAAATTAATGGATTAATACCTTTTATATCTGTTAATGTCCATCCAATTGCACTTTTTTGCTTTTTAAGTACTTCTATCAACATACCTTCTTGTTCTTCAGTACGGATTGATGAAATTACTACTGGAAAACTTTGGTCTTCTCCCAAAAATGTGTACTTCAACCCAGAACGTAATGACTTTAGTTCCAATGTGGGTATTTCTTCATGAATATTATCATTCATGGGTTGGAGCTCTTCAAATCTCAGCTTCCATCCTTTGTATTCCATTGCTTGTGTACAATCAAGTAAAGAGCATATTTCAGAAATATCATTATCTACTTGCATATCTGAATCAAATGAATTAATTAAACAAACTTCTAATGGGTCAGAAGAACTCCCTTTTAGAATATGGTCATCTACAATGGTCTCAATCCCGTCAGCTTCCTCATTTTCATCATTGACTTCATGTGGTTGCTTGCATAACTTGAAAACATTAAACTCAAGTGTCATTTTTCCAAATGTTAGCTTCATCAATCCATTTCTACAATTTATCAAAGCATTGGATGTTACTAAAAATGGACGACCTAAAATAATAGGAATTGACTTGGAACAATTAATCATAGGTTCAGTTTCCAAGATAATAAAATCCACAGGATAAATGAATTTATCAACTTGGACCAACACATCTTCCACTATTTCTTTTGGAATTTTAATTAATCTATCAGCAAGTATAAGAGTTACAGAAGTTGGTTTTAACTCACCCAGATTGAGTTGTTGATAAACTGAATATGGAAGCAAATTAACACTAGCACCAAGATCAAGTAAAGCTTGTTCAATCATATGTTCTCCAATAATGCATGAAACCATAGGACAACCAGGGTCTTTATGTTTCAAAACATTATTACTTTGAATAATGGAACTTACTTGTTCGGTCAAAAAGGCATTCTTTTTCACATTTAATTTCCTTTTAACAGTGCATAAGTCCTTCAAAAATTTGGTATAAGAAGGAAAGTGTTTGATAGTATCTAACAACGGAATATTGACCTTCACTTGTTTAAGAATTTCAAAAATTTCAGTTTGGTGGTCTAATTTCCTTGGTTTACTTAATGCTTGAGGAAATGGGGGTGGTGGAGATGAGAGTTTGGTCTCATTTTGGCCAGATAACTTATCAACCTCTTCCTTATCTTGAGGAATTGATTCACCATCTTTCTTACAAGGTTCAAAAATTTCTTTTTCAACAACTTTTCCACTCCTAAGAATTATCACAGAATTGACTTGATTTATTTGTTGGTTTTTTGAACTACCCTCATTTAGACTATATTGACCTTTGGGATTTGGTTGAGGTTGAGAAGGAAATTTTCCTTTCTCGTGAATGGTGAGCGCAGAAGTAAGTTTGGAAAGAGTGTCTTTTATGTCTATCATGGTTTGAGTATTTTGTTTATTAATGGCCTCTTGCTTTTCTATGAATGCACTCAATGTTCCTTCAAGGTTTTTCCTATATGGTGGGACATAAGGTGCATATCCTTGAGAATTTTGAGAATCTTGTTGTTCCTGAGGAGGTGGTGGTTGTATAAATTGTGCTTGATTATTATTCCTCCAACTGAAGTTCAGGTGATTTCTCCATCCTAGATTGTAAGAATTTAAAAAAGAAGAGGTGAATGGCTTTTTAAAATTGTTCATTGTATTTACTTGCTCATGCACAACTTCTTTAAAAACAGGAATATTAGGACATTCATTTGTCGAGTGTCCTAATTCATCACAAATGCTACAAATTTCTTCATTTTGCATAGATTTGACTTCTTTTATTTTCCCTAATTCCATGGATTCAACCTTTCTAGCCAAACTAGCATACCTTGCATTTAGATCTTCTTCTTGATTAAGATGGTATTTTCCTTTTCCTGCATTTGCAAGGTTATATCTAATTGAATTTTTAGAAAGATTAGTACCATGCCAAGATTGAGAATTTTCAGCCAAATGGTTTAAATAATCTAAAGCTTCTTCGGGTTCTTTATCAAGAAACTCGCCATTACACATTGTTTCCACAAATTATTTAGTTTCATGTGTTAAACCTTCATAAAAGAAGCTTATAGTCTGCCATTTTTCAAAACCATGATGTGGGCAAGAATTTAACAAATCTTTAAAACATTCCCAACTTTGAAAATATGCTTCATTTGAATTTTGGAAAAAAATTTGGATTTGTCTTTTCAAAGCATTGGTTTTATGTGTTGGAAAAAATTTCTTTAAAAACTCACCTTGCATTTCTTGCCATATGCTAATTGATCTTGGTTTCGAAGCGTTAAGCTAAGTTTTTGCTTTTTCTTTCAAAGAAAAAGGAAACAATTTAAGCTTAACAATCTCTTCAGTGCAATTTTGATCATTGAAAGCAATACAGACTTTCTCAAATTCTTTTAGATGTAAATATGGGCTTTCATTTTCTAAACCATATAAATTAGGAAGTAAAGAAATCATACCCGACTTAAATCTAAATTTATTAGCAGTAAGTGGAAAGATAAAACGTGATGGACTAGAATTTTGAGGTGGTTGTAAATATGCACGCATAGTTCGCAATGGTTGATTTCTATGTTCAACATGTATACTTTCATTTTCAACTCATTGTGTTTGATTATCATGTTCAACATGTGCACCTTCAAATTTAGCCATTGTGTTAATTGTGTGTGATTGTGATTCAAATAAATCAATATATAAATTACTAGGATTAATTTTAACCAAACGTTCAGAATTTGAATCACGATACCAGTTAAGCATAAATAAGTGACATAAAATAAAAATAATGTACAAGTAGGCGGTAGACATCGGCCGTTAAATATTAAGAAGGATGTGGTATAAACCATCCACCCAAAAATAAAAATAAAATAAAATATGAAAAATAAAATACGAGAAATTAAAATGCAAAAAATAAAGTGCGAAAAATAAAATATAGAAAATAAAGTGCAGAAAGTAAATTTAAAATATGAAAACCGGAGAGTGGCAGAACCCCACAGAGCCGGCGAAAGAGAAGAGAAGAAGAAATATTATTTCATTAAGTTAGATGACAGAAAAATAAATGACAGAATTTAAAAGTTAGATTGCGAAAAATAAATGACAGAAATTAAAAGTTAGAAAGTTAGTAAGCATAAAGCGTAAATAATAATAATAATAATAATAATAATAATAATAATAATAATAATAATAATAATAATAATAATAATAATAGAAAGCATAAATAAAAAAATAAAATTAAAAATAAATAAAAAAGCGTAAATAAATACGTAAATATAAAAGTTAGTTAATAAGTTAGTTATTAAGTTAGTTAGTAAATTAGTAAATAGATAAATAAAAATGAAAAGAGTAGAGGAAGAATATACCTGATAATGAAGTTTACTTACAGAAAGAGAACCTCAATATATTAGAACTTCAAATCATCAAGTCCCCGGCAACGGCGCCAAAAACTTGATGGAAAAATTAAAAGTTTCAAACCTAAGTGCAGGTTGTTTCAAGTAGTAAATTCTCGAGAGTCTGAGGTCGATCCACAGGGAATTGATGAAGAGAAAATTATTTGAGGTATGAAGAAGATTTGTCACAATACTAAAAATGATATAAGTTGTTCACAGATGAAAAAGATTTGCTTGGGTTAAGAGATCCACTCTTGGTAATAAATTAAAAACAAGATTATTTCATTTTATAACTCAATTGAAATCATGCATAATGAAGATTTCAATCGGAAGATTTAACATTCAAAGTTTAATCATGTAATCATATTATGGTTCCAATAATTATCTATCAATACTTTTAAATCGTCAAAAGCATTCACTGTGCCAATTCTATTGTCTACAATGGATCAAGATATTCATTATACAAGAAGAGTTTCTAAATTAATTAGAAACAACATACAACTCATATAAAGATCACATAAAAATATATCATTTAAAGCACAAGAAAGAAATTAATTTAACCTTAACTTATTACTAAGAGCTTCACCTTTTCACCCAAGCAAGATGAAGATTTAGTTACTCATAGACAAGAAGAAAGAAAGAGAGAAGAAGAAGATGATGAACATAACTTCAATTAAGAACAATAGAAAACTACACAAAGGAAAACTAATAACACAATAGCATAAACTAAACTCTAAGCTAACTAACACCCTCAAATGTTCAGCCTTTGCCTCCTTTTATAGAGTTCAAGGAGTGTAAGAAGACAATGGAGTTGTTTGATGATAAGAAGTAAAATCAAAATAGATGATGAATGAGCTGAAATTATGGACTTTCTTGGCTCCGAAATGTCTCTGCTCTTAGCTCATAGTATACGTCAGAATTGAGCCAAGTGGTCTTCATGAAAGTTCTAGGAAATTGTCTCAGCTTTCCAGAGACACCAAGTTTAGCCAAATCCAATAAACACAACCCGAGATATGGCCCAATTACTGCTCATGGGTCAGGCCCAAATCCAGCACCTCTGTTTTGACTTCCAAGCCCAATATCACCTTCAAGGAATACGAATTAGCATTTGTGTTTTCATAAAAGTTGTAGATATGGGTCTTAACCTTCCATTATCAAAATTTCTGAATTATTGAACTCCTATAGCCCGAGATATAGCCGAATGAGTGCACGAAGGTCAAGCTGTCAGGTTCAAAATGCTAGATTTTTCTTCAACTCCAATTTGAGTTATCAAAACATGTGTTTCTAGTCTTGAGGCTTTCATGAAAGTTGTATAAATTTATCTTAGCTTAAAAACAAGACCAAAATCACATCCATCGGATATTTGTAACTCAAATTATAGCCAGTTTACTAAAAAAATCAAGTGAGAAGGTTATACAATAAATGAAATATATTGCTATTAATGTGGCTCTTGCTATCAAGTGAATAGTTATTAGAGAATTATCTTAACTTTTCAACAAGACCAGAATCACATTAATCAGATAATTACAACTCAAGTTGTGGCCACTTTACTTAAGCATGCAATCACCCAAATTAATGATAATTCAAGCAATAATTTCTTTAATGATCCAATTAAGCTTAATTTCATAGAATGTGACAAAATCAACTTAATTAAGCCAAATTAAACCTTAAGAAGCCTAGTTAGGGGATTATAAAATGCATAAAATATATTGTTATCACTAATCTACCCCCAGCATCTCAAATCCATTCAATTGTCGCAGAACCAGAAAATACTGAGGACATGGAGGTAGACTTAGATGAATTGATATCCATGTTGTCGGGTAGTCATAGAAGTTCTCCATGGTCAGCTCGCTCCTCTACACAGCCTGGACAAGATTCTAGTGACTCTTATGTCACTGGACTTTTGGCTGAGTTAAAGAACGCCTTCACATACTCTTTTGAGCAATTAAGTTCCGACCAACCACTTTAGGAAAGAATGCTGGCCATTATGACAGAGTTGGAACCTCTTTCTCAACAACTTCCAACAACCAGTCAAGTTCTTCCTTCTACTGTCAAAGATTTTCTCTAGAACTTGTCTTCGAATATGCCTACCATTCATCAGATCATTCCTGCTTATGATCAAAAAGTTCAAGAAAAATACAGGATCTTAAAGCAGCTGACCGACGCAAAGAATGAGATAGCCAATTTAAAAGACCATCTCGTTAAAGGAAAAAATAAGGAGGTAGAACTAAACAAAGAAATTGAAAACTTGGAGAAAAGACTTGCAGAAACTCGCCATCAAAAGCAAAAGCTCAGCATGGCATTGCAACAGGGGAATGCTAAGCAACAAAGCATTATCAACAACTTGAAACAATGGGCTATTGAGACCAAAGCTATGTTGGCAAATATAAACTCTCTTAAACCATAATATCAAAAAGCTTGCGCCAACAAACAAATCTTAAAAGATTCTTGGAAAGTTTTGTAAAGAACTTAAATGTATTTTTTTTATATATACTGTCTGTATAACAATCCGACAGGATTTGTATGGCCTTCTAGGCCAATACTTAATAAGCATTCCCTTTGATCAATTTCTAATACATTTTTTTTATTTATTGCTCCAAAATTCTATACGCTTAAATGCTCTTTTATTCTATTTCTTTTCAATGTATTTCGTAACTGTGTATCATAACTAATTTAATTAATTATAATGCAAGTTACAAAACATTGCGTAATGACTTTTTCTGCAAAATCCCCTATAAATAGTGTTCTTTAGAGACACCAAGATTCAAAAAGTGCATTCTTCTTCTCTCAATGGGAAAAATGGAAGAAGAACTCTATATTAATGGTGATACTTATCTTGAGCTTCAATAAGAATCGTAATATTCCTGATGAGCTTGAGTAATCATCGTAACAACCCGGTGTTTCTAAAACACGGTTGTTATGATATGGATGACTTATCAGGGAGTAGACGACCAACCATCATCTCGTCCAGGACAAGTTAAAGGCCGTCTACTTCTTCCTCTTCTTCAGGTCCCATGAGCTCAAACAGAACACATGCCTCAGCTGGGGAGAAGCTTTTGGTTTATTTAAAATAGTTCTATTTTTCTCTATAATATTCTGACAACTTAAACAAATTGTAATATCAATATTTTCATGTAACTTGTAATTATCAAATATATGAATGAAATTTTATTTTTACTCAATGTTAATCTTTACTTCACACATTATTGGTTTATATGGCTTCAAATATTTTCCATTAATGGACTTAACTCTCAAACCTGAATTAACTTCGACAAGTGCATAAGCATTCCCAGAAAATACTTGAGTAATTTTAAATGGTCCTTCACATTTTGGAGACCATTTTCCATATTCTCGACAACTCTTATCCTTGGGCAAGATTACTTTCCAAACCAAGTCATCAATCTTAAAAGATTTATACTTAACTCGACTGTCGTAAAATTTAGCAATTCTTTCCTTTTGTCGAATCAAGTTTTCTAAAGCAACTAATCTTTCATCACTTAATTCATTTAATTCATCAAATATCAAGTCCTAATAATGTTCACTTGGTAACTCATCTTGTTTTTGAATATGAATTGATTGAAGATTAATCTCAACTGGTAACATTGCATCATGACCATAAACTAACTTATATGGTGAAGTGCCCGTCAATTCTCTTAGTGAATTTCTATATGCCCATAGAATTTGATTAAGGGTATTATGCCAATTTCTGGGCTATCGACCAATATGCTTTTTAATCAAGCTTATATTTATTTTATTCATGACCTCTACCTAGCCATTTGCCCGAGCATAATATGGAGTCGACGTAAGCATTTTAATCTTTCTTGAATTGGCATATTCGACAACTTTCTTTCCAATGAACATCGTTCCTTGGTCGGTTGTCAAAGTTTGTGGTATTCCAAACCTACAAACTATATTTTCTTCTATAAAATCAATTACATCTTGCTGGGTAACTTCTTTTAAGGCTACTGCCTTAACCCATTTCGTAAAGTAATTAACTCCAACTAAAATATACTTATGTCCTTTCGACGATGTAGGATGAATTTGGCCTATTATATCCAAAGCCCATCCTCTGAAAGGCCAAGGTTTAACTATGGAATATAATTCACTAGCAGGAACATTTTGTATATGGCCATGTTTTTGACATTCTTCACAAGATCTGGCAAACATTATACAATCCTTTACTAGCATAGGCCAATAATACCTTTGTCGTCGAAGGACCCATTTCATCTTGTCACCTGCTTGATGAGCTCCACAAATTCCTTCATGGACCTTTGCTAAGGCAATATAAGCCTCTGCTTCACCCAAGCAGACTTCTAAATTTCCATCGACAGATTTCCTATACAAAGCCCCTCCTAGTACTACAAATTTCGATGCTCTGTACTTGAGCTTCCTGTCCATGTTTTGACTTAGATTTTCCAAATAACTTAATATTGGTTATCTCTAGTCATTAACTGTCTAAATATCATTTGTAGTACATCTCTTTCTTCCAATAGATATAAAAGTTCTCTAATCTCCATTAGATTCGTCAGGACTTTGGACGAAATTTTATATCTAGAGGCTATCTGTGCTAATTCATTAGCCTCCTCATTCAAATTTCTAGAGATATGTTCGACAATCACTTCATTGAATCTTTTCATTAATTTACTCGCCACAACACAATATTTAGTCATATTATAACAGACACATTTATATTCTTGGGTGAGTTGCTTAATGATTAATTGTGAATCCCCAAAAATATGCACATTACATGCTTTCATTTCTATTAATATTTCTAACCTGACAATTAAGGCTTCATACTCTGCCTCATTGTTTGAGCATGTATATTTAAGTTCAAACATAAATTTAGAGGTGTAGCAGTGTTTAGATTTCTAAAATCTACACATATTCTTTACTTGCCATTTTCCTTAATTATAGGAACAATATTAGAAAGTCATTCGACATACCTGGTTGTTCTAATGAACTTGGCTTTGAGCAATCTTTCGACCTCTTCCTTTATCTTTAAAACCACCTCAGGTGCAAATCTTCTATTAGCTTGCTTGACAGGTCTGCAACCTTCTTTCAATGGCAATCTATGCTCAACAAGATTTCTACTCAATCCAGGCATTTCGTTGTAATCCCACGCAAAGTAATCTTTATATTCCTTAATTAATTTGACAAGCTTTTCTTTGAACTCATTTGGCAGAAATGAACTCATAAATATAGGCCTTCTATCTATTTCAGTGCCCAAGTTTATTTCTTCCAAAGGATCTTCCACCTCTACACCTTGTCTTTCATCAAGTCCTTTCTCAAAACCCAAAGGACCATCATCTATTATGCAATCCGACAATACACCTTCAGTGGTGTACACTACCCTGTCGGCTAAATAAGCTAATAGTTGATCCAACTGATTAACACTCATGGCTAGTGCTTGGCTGATCTATTTCGGCCTTATTCATTAGTCGAATGCCAAATTGATCTATTAAGCATGTTTCAAGTGCATCTTTGTCGATAACTCCATTATTTGCTGTGACCAGCTTGACATTTGGAGCATAAATTTTAAAATCGACATAAAGCTGTTGTAAATAGTAAGGGCTGTCATCTGCCTCTACTATTTCTACCTGATCATCTGCATTCCAAAGAATAAGTTTCTGATGAACCATCGATGGTATTGCTCCAATGGCATGTATCCAATCTCTCCCCAATAGAAGATTGTAACTGGATTTTGTTGGAATTACGACAAATAATGTCGACCTTTCAATGGATCCGACTTGTACGGTCAACATCACTACTCTGTCCGACGGGGAAGTTTTGCCACTGAAATCAGTAACAATCATGTTAGTTGCCATCAAATCAGACTCATTCTTCGCAAGTTTCTTTAACATTGCCCTTTGCAACACCCTACTGGGGATGTCACATTTCCAAACAATAATAATAACCTCTACCCAAGTTATAAATTATTATGTAATATATAACAATATAGGTTGTAAAAATATTTTTTTTAACATTATATTATAAAATAAAATAAACAGAACATAAAATAAAACAAACTATTACATACACACCATAATTATACATATGATTTTGTTTTTAATAGGTACAAATAATTTACATATTATAAACTATTTAATAAAACAAGAAAGTGTTGGTTTAAACCAAACCATAAACTAGCCCAAGCATAACACTAAAAGTTTTGATTCTCCGAAGGATCTTCCTCGGGGAGATCGTTAGAATACAGAAAACCTCGGTCAACGTTATCTCACGTCACAATCAATTCATATGATATGGATGATCTCAAGGCTCGCCTTCCTCGAACTGGTCGCTTGGTTGCTGCTCCTCATTGTATTGACAATCCAACAGTTGCTCCTCTTCTACTTCCTCAACGACTTTACGGAACATAAATAATAATACAGAAAATATATACAAAGAGGTGAGACAATCTACATCATTACCAGCATAGCAGTAAGAAAACGACAATACAAACAAATATAACAGTTAATATAACAATTTATATTATCACACATGCAAAATATCATAAATCAAATTATAACTATTCATACAATGATGCAGATTAAATATGCCATGTACTCAGACTCGTTCCTACTCCATGGAGCTAAACACAAACATCAGAGAGAATGATCCGGTAGACATGTCCGCACATCAGGCTGTCTCAACCAACTATTACACAGTCAAATACGTCGTGTGAATGACACACAATCAAATACGTCGTGTGAATAGTACACAGTCAAATACGTTGTGTACGTCCAGGCATAGTACCAGACAGTCCCCAATAGATCCTGATTAAGAATAGTATTTGTCGAGATCGCTAGTGTGTATTTTCAGTTACCACAGCCTAGAGGAGCTACCAACTGTCCACATGTGGAATCTACTGCACACTAACGCCTCCAAGTTCTCCACATGAACACACTACGCCTATCACACCCGCAACACGGTGTAATTCATCTCGTCAGTCAATCGTCAATTTTAACCAAATTGACATACCACTCTATGTATGTAATGATCCATAATTACAAAAATACCCTCAGTATCACCATGAATCATAATTACATAAATATCCTCATTGTCACCATAATTACAAAAATACCCTTTAGTATTAATAATTCCAAAAATAGTATGTCTCCACTTGACAGTACTATTCTCCAACATGTCCGGGTCCACCACTTTGGCCCGACAGTAAAAACTTACTATTTCCATAAGTCGCGTAAAAATTTATCGCCTTTTCACAATTACGTCACATTTGATAAATGTTTTTCAATTGCGTAAATATTTTTTAACGTTTTTCTCAATCGCATAACATTTTTAAATCATTTTCTCAATCGCGTAGTTTAAAAATCATCATTTTAAAAATGCGTAAGCTATTTCTACTATTTTTCACTGTATAAAATATTTCTTGATGTTTCAAATTAAATTTTGAAACTTTCCAAAACTAAAAATATTATTTAAACATTATTTTCCATTTATCTTACAAAAATTACACTAAGTAATAATTTTTTATGTTTTTCTCAAAACTTCGATTTTAATAAATTCTTCTACAGTTAATTTTATTCTTTAACTACGTAAAATACTTCTTTGCTTTATCATTTTGAAACGTTCTTCATTACTTGCTCATTTTTAATCAATTTTGACAGCATTTCATTTAGAAAATCTACTACATGATATTTTCTACGTTTTCCTTTAAAAAATTCCTTTATTTAATTATAACCATAGAATACACTTTGAAAATTGCTAACATACTTTAAAAACTCAAAGATAAGTATTTTTCAAGTGTTAAAATTTATTTCTTTACCATACTAGACTTCTAGTAAAAATTCATTTACTTATTTGACTCTTGAAAATCCATTGTAATTGAATTCGTTTTAGGTTAATAAACTAGTTTACACTTAGAAAATAAATTTTGGATCAATTAAACATTAAAAATATATTTAGGCTGAAAATCACCATTTTTACACAAACCATGTTTAAAATTATATTTTTTCATCCATTAAATCATTGAAAAATCCTTTAACTTAATTAGATCAATTAGGTGATCCTTTTAGAAAATGGTTGAGAACATATTGGTTCTCTTTTCATAGTAAAAACCATAAGCTCTTCATCTTGTGTTCTTTGGAACACTTTTGCAAGTCTCAACATATTTGCACATCCAACAATAATTATCATAGATCCATGAACATATACATATATTTATGAACACATACTATATATTAAAGCAATAATAAAACACATACCAAATATCAAAGCTATAAACATGCTTGTATGAATAATAAACCACAAATAGAAAAGAAAATAACATGCACACATAAACAATCACAAATAGAGAAGACAATAAACAATCAAGTGAATGAATCCTTATGGATTCTTCACCACAAATACATCCATTTTCTCACCACCACACATGGTTGATGAGATTAAATCTCCCTCTTACCTATAAGGAAGACAAGATCTCCTTGGACTCCTCCTTAGAAAATTTGTGTAGCTTCAACAAAAATCCTAACAAGCTTAAACAAATTATAAAGTCATAAACTATCGATGAAAAAGATAAACCATGGATCAATCATGGCTTAGGACATCAAAAATCAAATTAGAAACAAGAAAGAAGAATTTTCACCTTATAGGAAAGAAACTTCAAAGTGATTTTCCAAGCTCCAAATGGATGATTTTGTGAAAACTCACAACTAGAGATATTCTTAGAATATGGTTTAGATTTAGGAAATAAAGTTGGATGAAATTTTTGATGGATGGAAGTAGGTGAAGTGGTGTTGGCCGAATGGTAGGAGAATGAGGACTTAGGAGATTTTCTTTGAGTTCTTTGGGTAGGAGAGAAAAGAGTGAGGGATGCGAATGATAGAATGAATGATTTAGGAGATGAATGATTGCCTAAATCATTCAGCTTTGCCGTGAGCTTCCAAGACAAGTACAACCTCCTTTTTTGACAAATTTGGCTTAATAATTGCCTTATTCTATCATGCATGGCCATATAGCATCAATTATGGAGCTTTGTCTCCTTTGTTGACCAACTAGACTTACTAATGGCCATTGATGGATTCAATGGTGGATCTTGAAGTGTCTAGCACTTTCTTGATTGCTCTTGGAGAGCTTTGGCCGAAATTTCACTTAGGAAATTCAATCAAGTTTTGATTCATTTCAATATCCTAATTATGCTTAAGTCCTTCTAGTTATGTTTAATTAAAAGTTAGTTAGATTCCTTTGTATTTTAGTTAATCATCTATTTATTTAGGAACACTAATCTCCTTCTTAATTATACTTGTTCATTAGCTAACTAAAATTTTAATGAATAACTAACTAGATTTTAATAAATTTGATTACTACTTAAACCCTTTAGATTAACTTAATTAAGTTTTAAATTAACTAATCTATTAAATTAAGTTTTAAACTAACTAATCTATTAAATCTAACTATTTTTATGGATTTTCAACCTCTTGGTTTAGAATTTTACAAGCTTTTTACGTTGGTAAATTTTTTCTAAAAGTGGGTCCCACAAACCCAAATGTGGGTCCCACAAAGCAAATGTGGGTCCCACAAGCCAAACGTGGATCCCACAGATTTTTCTGCATGATAAATATTTTTATTATACAGAAAAATCTTAAAAATTAAAAGATTGATATATGTATTATTCGGATTGGGTTTAGTAAGATCGCCCAACTCTAAATAATCAAACAAGATTTTCCCCGGCCCGAAAATTATTATTTTCTTAACTCGGAGCAAATCACACGAAACAATCAAATACAGTTACGAAACAGTCAATTTAATTTTATAACACACAGAAATCAGAAAACAGTACAATAAGGGCAAAAACATAATTAACCAAAAATTGGGGTGTTACACCCTTGGGATCAGATTGATAGTTGTCCCTCCGTCTATCAAGACTCTATTTGTCGGCTTGCATTCTAACAAAGCCTTGATGTGCAATAGGCAGAGATGAGTCTTTTGTTCCTCTGTTGGCTTTTCAAAATATGTTGTATTATCGAATACAGTTAACATATTATCCTGACAGAAAAGCCAATAATCATTAAGGTCATCCAGGTCTTCTTCATTCTCTATTACATATTCAATTTCGTGATGCCCTTCGAATTCAGCCGGTATAACTGAAATCAAGTTCACATTCATCGACTTCAAGAATTCTTCCTCATCTGATTCTTCATGAATTTTGTATCCATCAAGCTTGAGGTACTCTCCCGATGGTAAACTATTATCCATAGCCATTATGATGTCATCCAGATCCTTGTCTAGATTAAAATCCATGTCGAATTGTTCATTATCACCAAAGCCTAAAAGATCATCTGGATCAGTCAAGGCTTTAATAACTTCATCAAACGTCAATTCCATATCTATAATTTGGCAATCAGACTTCGCCAAATTTCTTTTCCCCTTAACCATGTCGAGCATTTTCTTTCTCCACTCGACATCTTGGTTAGGATCTTTCAAAACTTTCAAGATTTCTTCTTTCGACCAATTTTCATCATCATTACTGCTTTCGTTCCCAGCTATTCCCCTTATCATTCTCTCAGCTTTCAACCTAGCCATGTCCTTACTTTCCTTAATTGCCAGATTGTTCTTCTTTGCTTCTTTTTCCGCTGCGATAAGTCCAATCAGCCATTTTCTTCCAATTTTGTTTGGAGTAGGCCCTTGAACTTGTTTCCCTTTCTTTATCTCTATAAGTTTTTCTTGTCGGAGATCGTCATTCTCGTCCAACCGTCTAACTTCACTTGTTGTCGGCTCAACTGGGATTGCCCCCCTTGTATCTGCGGATTCTTTTCTGACAATACTCTTCAATTTCTTGTCATCTTTATTTTCATCTAGTGCTGGCTTAACCTCGACTTCTAAACATCCCATTTTTGTGGGTTGTTCTTTAATAACTAAACCCTCAACCAAATTCCTTCTCTTATGGGCCTGTCTCAACCTCTACAACCTTCTTTTTTGACTTTTTGACATTGGTAAAGACTTTGATGACCCTGTTACATCCTGTCCAATCAAGACTTCATCTTGGTTGATTCTACCATGTCTATAATCTTCATTCCAGAATGGTCGATCCTTCTTAAATCTATTCTTCCTAGCAGCCATGTTTCGTCGAAAATACATTGCTCCCTATAGATCCACTAGATGACTCAATCAACCAACCATTCATATTAGGCCTGGGCATATAGACTGGCTTAGGCTTTGGAGTATAAACTGGTTTTGGAGTATAAACTGGTTTTGGAGTATTGAAGGGCTGTTGTGGTTTTCCAACTTTCTTGTCAAAAAACTTCTTTTTACCTTGTGAATTACCCTTTTGCTCCTTAGCAGCTTTCTTTGCAGCAAATTCATCATACACTGCATTGCACCTCGGACACAACCTTACCTTGCCTTTTTCTTTCTTCCTTTCAAGGAACTTTTCAAGAGATTCTCCTGGCTTGGGATAAACGTCCATTGCATCTTCCATGTCAATGTCGAATCCCTGCAAATTCTTTATGTTGATCATTCCAACATTTAAAGGAACTTGTTGATCGACATATAAAATTCTAGCCTGAAACAGATTTGTATAAACTTTCATATCCGTCTTGGGCTTGTCAGCAAACTTCAAACACCCATCCATTAGTGCCTTCTGAATTAAATCTCTGAAATAAATACACTCGTTAGTAACATGACCGAAATTGTTATGAAACTTACAATATTTTTGGTCTTTTATCTCATCAGATTTCAATAACCTATGGCCTTCCGACAATTTAATTTGTTTATCTTTTAACAATAAATCAAAGATTTTGTCGGTTCTTATTACGTCAAATGTATGTATTTTTCTATTGACATAATTCATTTTTTCCTTATTTCTTGTAGGTTGGAGAGCCTGACACACATAAGGAAGATCATTATGAAGTTCAACAATGTTGACCTCAAATTTGTCATTGCTATCTTCAGTTTCATTATCGGATTCACCTAATTCGATGAATCTGCTTTCTCCCTTTTAAGGAATCTCTTTTGTTTATGAACCTTTTCAGCTTTTAGTTGTTCTATTTCCCTAACCTTTTCACCTAGTTGGGCAAGATCAACTAAATGTTAGTTCACTAACTTTTTCCTTATGTAATAGTCTAAACCTCCTGTAGCAATTTTTACTATTTCTGCTTCAAGTATAGGAGTAAAACATCTACTCCTCATTTGTCGAAACCTAGATAGGTAATTTTCTACTGTTTCATTATACATTCTCTTAATATTAAAGAGATCTGTAAGTCTAACTTTCAAATCTCCCATGAAGAATTGATCATGGAAACTTCTTTCTAATTGAGTCCAAGAATGTATCGAATTTAGTTTCAACGTCGAAAACCAAGAGAATGCATTTTTAGTAAAGGAACTTGGGAAAAATCTCATTTTGAGGCCTTCAATAGTGGCTAATTCCCCCATTTCTATTGTATACCGTGAGATATGTTCGACAGTTGATTCTCCATTTTCACCAGCAAACTTTGAAAGTTTAGGAATTTTAATTCTTCTAGGTAATTCTGTTTGTTGTACCCACTCAGGAAAGACCGAAACAAAATAGGGTTGGTTGGCATGTTCAACATTGATCCCAAACCTATTCAGCACTTGCTCCACTACTTGGTTTACATTTTGTTCAATTACTTGGTGCCCCCCAAGATTTTCTTGAAGCAATCTCATGACTGCATCATTTCTAGCCGTTTGATCCTCATTACCTAGATGGAGCATATAGACATTCCCATATTCCAAGTGTGGCTGATCATTTTGCTTAGGTTATTCCAGGTTTTGTTGATTTTGTCCCCTATTTTCCTGAGGTATAACCATTTCTCTATTTACCCTAGGCTGGGTTCCTTGCACATTTTCGTTCGCCAATTCACCAATCCCCAAAGCTTGATTTAGCCTTGTCATTTGTTGGGCCAATGCGCTGCAAGCATTATTTGTGTTTTCTATAATTGGTGTAATCACAGCACCCATTTGCTGAGTGAACATATGCACCATTTCATGGTTACTTTCATCCATTTGTTGTCGAAAGCTGGCCAAAGAATTCGTAGTTGGCCAAATTATATTCTGAGGAATATCTCTCGATATATTTGGGAATATTGGTCCTAAATTCAATCTCTCCTATCGAAAAGGAGTTGGATTACTTGAACTTGCAACTCCTGTTCCTTGGCCATTAAAACTTACTAAAGCCGAACTTATTTGTGGTTGGCCTTGTGAGGCTGTTGTTTGGCCTATAGTATTAGCCAAAGTAGTGCCTAGTCCCATTTGTGCCAACATAGGAGGAATATAATTTCGTGGCAAACCATATTGTGGTGCCAACCTTGAATTTGAGTTCATTACACTTTGATTACTTGGTTGATTTGATGATGATTGAGTCACTCCAGGCACCACTTGTTCTAGCACTGGGTTGCTCCTGAGAGTGCCAGTTGCTATTATATCAACCATACTAACAACGGTTAAAGGTGACGCAGTAATGACTATCGAAGGTGGCACACTAACATCAATTGAAAATGTATTCGATGCCTGGTTATTTGCATTACTCATAATTTGCGTATCTTGAGAATGGCAAGAAAATACTAACTTTCCACTTCTTAAACGCATAAAACTATCTTCTTATGAAGAGATTTTTGACACTATGAGTTACTCTGAATTCATCCCACCGGGTGTGCCAATTTGTTTATAGGTGAATTTGGTTAAGACAAATTCCAACAAACAAATATATTTTATCAGTCGAATGTGGGTTCAGAGTTATGTGGTAATCTCGTTTGAAAAAAAACTTTTGAAAACAAACTTAAAGTAAATAGCAGAAAACTTGTCAAATTGATTGCAAGAAAGTAAAGAAAACTAATAAATGACTTGCAAAAATGTAAAGTGCAGAAAATAAAGTGTAGAGAAAGTAAATGCAAGAACTTAAAAATGCAGAAAATGTAAAGTGCATGAATTTAAAAGTGCAGAAAAGGTAAAGAAATTTAAAGAACAAGACTTGAAAATAAAGAATTTAAAAAGACATTGTATTAATGTAAATGACTGGAAATGAAAATGGAAGTCATACTTGGAGTCAAATCCGTTAATCTGCTTGAGTGAGATGTTAGGATTGTATATCCAGTAAAACCACCATTTGTACATCTTGAATACTAGTATTTATAGGAAAAAATATAAAAAATAACTGACTCCTAAAAACTGACCACGTACATGGCAGTTATGCCACGTTCTCACTAATATCTTACTTAATTTTCAACAATAACCAACTCTTGACCATTTAATATTTGTACTAGCAGCTAGAGTTTTTTCAATGTCATCATTTAGCTGTTGAATTCAGAATTGGTAACTTTTATTTTCGACAAATACTGATAGCGGTCATGAAATTTTTCTGACAAAAACCCCTTTTGTTGATCCAACTCTTGGAAAATTTCTTCAATGTCATCACCAAACTGTCGAAAATCTCTTTGTCAAATATATCAATGCTATCATCCGACTGTCAAAACCCGTATTCGTCGAATGTCTTAATAGTATCATCCAACTACCAAAATTTGCTTCATCGAATATCACCCGTCCGTCAGAAGTATCTTTGTCGAATTAGAACTTGTGTTTTTTACCCCCAACAAATGCCCCCCAAAATTTTTCTTTTGACACTGCTGGAAGAAAGATAAATTTTAATCTTATCTTCTAGTTCCAATCTGACGTCAAGACCTTGTCAAAAATATTTTTTGAAAGTATTTTGATTTGATTTTAAAAAATCCAGTAAAATCTTCCATGGATTTGTTGAAAACCACAATTGCAACTTGTCATTTCAAACATTAAATAGTCGTTTTTTCCTAATAAATAGGGATCATATTTACCCCTTTCTGAAAAATAGCTTTTTTGAGTTTTTACGAATATCACGTGTCTTCTCACCTCCTTCACTCTTCATTACTTCTTTAAAAAATGTTTTTGACTTTCTTGTTCATCTGATGAATTTTTTAAAAAAACAAAGATTTACTGCATATTTAATTTTTAATTCTAATAACGTTTAGGATGCACAATCAAAACAATTAATTGTATAAAACTGCTGATATAAATGTGAATTAAATTGCATTAAAAATATTCATAGTAACATAAACCACATAAGTTTGAATCCATAATAAGCTAAATAAATTCATCCCTAGTAACCTAAACTTACAACTTAAAATCCTTAATAACCTAAAGTAGTGCCATAGTAAATGAAAATAAAAAATCAACACTAAATATGTTGGTGGTGGTTTATGTTGCTACCACCAGATGATCTTCTTGCATCCAATGGTGTAGTAGGTTCACTTGAAGCATCACCTAGCTGAAATAGTAAAAGACATTTGGTAAGAAACTACAAAGAGATAAATAGAATCATAAAGTAATGAATCAATGTGCATAAGAGTAATGAAAAACAATGGTGTAACACCCTCAATAATATGTTAGACTTGTAAATGGTCACAGAGGTATCCTAGTACTTGCTTAACATGTCAGTTCAGTTTTGTGACAAACTAAGTCAGTTTAGGCATTTTACTACAACACAAAAGTTGAAAAGTAGCTTAAAATAACTCAAATAGTAGCATAAATTGCTAAGTTGAGGGAAACGGGTATGTATAAATTGTTTCTAAGTCACAAATGAGTTAAATAAAGTACAGTTAAAATTTGAGAACAATCAGAGTTCGTTTGGCATTTTTAAGCATACTGGTTGTGTTTTTAATGCCAGATTAACCCTCAGCAGATATGGAAAAATAGAAAAGTGGTGAAACATGATTTTTTATAAATCTCAGGATTTATTTCAAATCTGTTGGAAGTTAGAAAATTTGATTTGGTGAGATTTAAGTGTTCTTAACAAATCAAGAAGTTACAACAAAATGTCAAAATGACAAGTTTACCCTTGTCTCTTACTTCTCTCTTTCCCCTCATTCTCTCGGCTGAAAAAATAGAAAACAGAGGAAGAAGAGCACCAAAAGAAAGGAGAGAAAGGAGAGGAAGAGGAGAAATAAGAGGAAAGATCAAGAGAAAGACTTCAAGAATTAAGTTGTCTTCAAGAGGTAGGGGAGCTTCTTTCTTATCTTTTCCTTTTGTTTTATCTTGTATGGAACTAGGTTGTATGGGAAGAGAGAAATAGATTTGAGAAGCAAATTAGCTTGATTCTTGGTTTCAAGAATTGAGTTTGAGTGTTTTCTAGCTTATAGTGGAGTTTCTATTCATTTTTCCCCTTTTGGTTCATCTTGCATAAACATAGGGTTTTATGAGTAGAAAAAGGGATTTGGAGAGTCAAATCCAAGTTCTTAACTTGGTTCTTGATTTCAAGGACTAAGTTAGGATGTTTTTAGCTTAGTAAGTGCTAGATGGCCATTTATGGCTTAAGCCAAACCATTGTTGGTTCATGAAGAACTTGAGAAATGAATTGGAGTTAAGGTGATTTTTGAACCTAAATCTATGCCTAAGTGAATCAAGAGGTTGTAAAAGAGTTACCAAAAGTTTAGAGGCCTAGATTGGTGTTAGAAATCACATAGAAACTGATCTTGAATAATTGGAAGTGAGAACTGTTCCAAAGGAACCATTCTCGGATTCTGCAGAATTCTATAGAATCCAATGAGTAGTCAGTGATGTTTGTTGCATAACTTGAGCTACAGACATCGTATTGACCTGATTGTAGTTCCATTTGAAAGCTAAGACATAAGGCTTTATGTAGTAAAAAATTCAGAATTTTCTAGCAAGCCAATTAGTACCAGTTTCTATTTGAATCTGAGACAGATTCTACAGAAAATGCATTTTGGTAGCCAGTAAACCATATTGCATAATTTCTTGCTCCAATGTTGTATTGACATGAAACTAGTGCCATTTTGAAGCTAACATGTAAGGCTTATTGCCTGTAAAATTTCAAAATTTTTCACTTTTAGTTTATTCCCAATTTTAGTTTAAAGTTAGGACAAAATCGGGTAAATTAGAGAATGCCCTGTTTTAGCCTCTACAAAATGTCGAATAACTTTGGCTACACTTAGCCAAATGAAGCAAGGTTTGTGGCATTGGAAAAATATGAAAGAAAGTTATATGCTCATAAAATGTTTATAATTTCTGAAGTTATGATACACATTTGGTGCAATCTTGAAAATCAATTTTTTTTAGGCAAAATTTGAGGTATTTTGGGTATGGTTTGAGCCCTATGAACACTAGTAACTCTTTTAATAGTTAGAGTTAAATGCCATAGGGCCTAGTTGGCAATAGTTGAGCGCTATAAGGCCTAGTTGGCAATAGTTGAGTGTCATAGGGCCTAGTTGGCAAGAGTTGCCATAGGGCCTAGTTGTCAATAGTTGAGAGACATAGGGCCTAGTTGGCAAGAGTTGAACGCCATAGGGCCTAGTTAATAAGAGTTAAGTGCCATAGGACCTAGATGGCAAGAGTTGAGTGGCATAGGACCTAGTTGGCAAGAGTTGAGATTGATCCATAGTTTAACATAATTCTTAACTGAGAGAGTGAGGCAAACCCCTTGACTTGGCAAAAAAGTGAGAAAAACACTTTGCTAAAGGTGGAATTGTGATCAGTTATGTCCTAAGCCAGACGGTGGATGAGCATATCCTATGCTAGGAGATGGACTAGTTTGTCCTAAGCTAGGTGGTGGATGAACATATCCTATGCTAGGCTGTGGACTAGTTATGTCCTAAGCTAGGTAGTGGATGAGCGTATCCTATGCTAGGCGATGAACTAGCTTGTCCTAAGCTAGGTGGTGGACCAATTATATCCTATGCTAGGCTAAGGATGAGATATCCTATGATAGATGAAGGATGAACTTCTAGTTTGATATTGTGGAAGTAGTACATGGAACAGTCCACTCATCATCAAATATGATGTTATGGAATTAGTATATTGAATAGTCCACCCATCATTAGACAGTTTAAAGGCTATGTAGCCTATTTTACTCAGATAAATATAAGGAAATATAGCTCCTGAGAATATTTAAGTTATAAGTATGAGTTTAATATTGGATTATGAAGTGGCTAGATGAATGTTCACATAGAGCTTCAATGTGAATGTTCTAATGCTAGTAGTATTATTCATTATGAATTGATATTTGCTCAGTACTTATATCATGTTGATGAATAACTAGATCAGAGAAGTTAGCATAGTATGCCCACTTTAATGAGTAAAGTTGAGGCAAGAAGAGACTTTTGATATTTTACATTTGAATAACCATTTGTTTAATATCAATAGTAAGTTATGAGTTATAGTTTTATAATTATACCTTTGTGTATATTTACAATAGTGCCATGAGATGTATAATATATTACTAAGAATTTTATGTTCTCACCTCTTTATGTTTCATGGTTAGCAGGTCAAGACCTTACAAGAGGGTAAGAAGATGAAGATAACTGAAGAAATAAATTAGTTTAGTTTTAATATATTCAGTTCAAAGTTTATGTAATTATTTATATTTTCTTTGAGGATATAAAAAGTTGTAAATATGTATAAATTTTAGATATAGCTCTCCATAATGATTTGTTTAAATATTATAGATTAATTGATGTTTAGTTAGAAGTAGCAGAACTGATACTGTTTATCCAGGTATATATCAGATATACTAGGGTACAAATATTAGGCTGCTACAAATGAGCCCCATGGTATGCTTAATTCTAAGATCTCCATAATAATAGGATTTAAATCCAAGATACCTAACAACCAACAATACCTAAAAATAACAATCTTATGACACATAAACAATCTTTGCAACATTGGTTTCAATGGAAAGTGACACAAAACCTTTGCAACTTGCTTCTTCTTCTTCTTCTTCTTCTTCTTAGGATTCCATCTAGATGTACCACAATACGTGCATGTTTGTTGCTTGTTTTTTAGATCATCATCCAAGTATAACATACAATCATTTGGACATGCATCTATCATGATGTAGTCAAGACCAAGTTTGCTAATGGTTTTCTTGGCCTCATAAAAATAAGGAGGCTACTTTGCTGCTTCAAATGCATCTCTCAACAAATCTAGTATCATGGTCATTGCCTTGTCACTTAATCCACATAAGACCTTTATATGATACAATTTTATTACAAATTCTAGTTTTGTGTACTTGCACCCTCCATACAATGTTTGATTTCCATCTTTGAGAAATTCATAAAAATCATTATCTTCCCTAGGCCCCTCATTTAATATTTCATTTGTATCTAGTAGCTGTGACATGCCTGCATCTATGGCTTAGTGCCTATGGTGCCCAAATGCATCATTAATCATCGTCTCTATTGGATTTTCATAGTGCGATGTCTCTTGCATAACATCTACATTTCTAGAAGACTCTAATACTTGTTTCTCACCATGAAGATTCCATATAACATAATTTTCAGGGAATGATTTCCAAAGAAAGTGATCTTGGACTACATCTCTAGTTTGCCATTTCCCAAACCCACAATTTGGACACAGACATCATATTGTATCCCTAACGGCCCTATTCTCAAATGCAAAATTGAGGAAGTTACTTAAACTAATTGAGTATTCAATTGTGTTCCTTGGCTTTGCAATCCAAGATTTATCCATCGGCAAGTATTAACTTCACACACAACTTTAGAAAATCACAAAAACGATGGTTGAACAAGATAAATCTCAACACAAATATGCTGCCAAAAAGAAAGAAGTTCAAATATAGAGAAACTTTTAAAAAAATAATTATAGACAAAATAAACTCATGGGGTAATCATTCAAATGCCATAACATTATATTCACAAAGTATATTCTTAATTTTATCTAAAATTACATTCATAAAGCAAACAAGTATAGAGAGAACTTAAAAATGAAAATTATAACTAACTTGAAAAAAAAATTAGAGTGAAGGAGTGATGAAAGATAACTCACTTCAAAGCAAGCAAGGGAAGATAGAACAATTTATTAATATTGCACCTCCACTTGTGAATCTGAAACAACCAACCAAAAGAAAGGAAGATAGAATTACCCAATCAAAATACAAACCAAAATATCTTCATGTAGAAAATATTGATACAAATTGACTTATAATAGCACTATTAAGATTTTCAAGACACCAACTTTATTAAATAATAAGCTATCTTATGTGCTTACGTGCTATTATAATACTATTAGCACTATTATGACTTATAATAAGCTATCTTACGTGCTTTTTAGGCTACTTTGTTGAATTTTGAATTACTAAGATAGAATAAAATGTTTAAGAAGATGCTTCTTTTTAGCTTTCTTTTGAATAAACTAGACCTCCACTATTATGCTTCTTTTGAATAATCTGCAATATCATATCCGTCAAGGCTCCATTAATTTCTTATTTGCTATCTTTGTCCATTTTCTATTTGATAATCTAGATGCCACAGCTTTGTCTTCTATAATCAATATTAGTTTAACTTTTAAGACAAGTTTGATTTGACCTGTCTATCCTTGAAAAAAATATATATAATGTAACTGTAAAACCAGATAAAAGGAACTTACCACCCACACCTTTTGTTCAGCACCGTAACTTTCCCCACTGTTTGGATATACAACAACTGGTTTTGTAGTCACCTAAAGAAATTACACGTTAATCAAGAATAACTTTTCTACAAAGTTAAGTTCCATAAATAACTAATTAACTTGCGGTCTAGCACTGTCATATTTTCTTATATGAAAGTAACACAAATGAACAAGGAAAAAGAAACATTGTAATTTTATATATTTTAAAAGGCAACAAACAGTTGTGTAAGAATAGGAAAACTATATCAGGGCATAGGGTTAAGTGCTATATAGCCAAAGAAGTCTCCATTCATATAAGCCATCTTTACAAAAATAGTTAAATGCTACTACTATTACCATAATTTGCAGCTCTTAAACCTATATAAAGTAACATTTATTTCCACTACTAAAAATTAATTAAATAGGGATGGAAAAATTTTGTCGCTGATCCATTAAATTTTGTCGCTATAATTATTAGCGATGGAATCTGTCATGGAAAAATTTTCGTCGCGTAATCCTTAGTGGTTAATTTCTTAGCGACGAAAATATAATTCTGTGACTAAATAGTGACGAATTTTTCCGTCGCTAGTTAATAAATTTCGTCGCTAACATCCATGACCAAAGTTTCTTAATAATTAAAATATTATTATTTTAGCGACGAAAATTATTCCGTTGGTAAGACAGAAGTATAAATCTATTTCTTTTAGCAATGGATATATTTTCATTGCTAAGAGTTATTTTTTTTTATATTTTTTAATAGTCTAATTATACAATTTAAACCTGTATGCAACACAATACAACAATCTAATCCAAAATCAAGCAACAAATTTTCAAAATTTAAAAATATCATTATCATGTCATTCCACAATATTTTAAAAAGTCAAAATAAAAATATTTCAAAAAATCAAAATAAATATAAATTAAGTTATACATGTTCTTTATCAAAACAAACATAAAGACAAGGCATCAAATATTACGAGGAAAAAGATCATAGTCATCCTCCTCTATGTCATCTTCATCTTCATCCCCATCACCAAGTAGCTCATCCTCGTGACTGCTATCTGTAGCTTGTGAGCCACTAGTAGATGCATTCTGTAACACCCCAAAAATTATTTGTTTCATAATAAATATTCATTTTATAATATTTGCGACTTTTGTAAATTTTTGTGGATTTTTCTGAAAACGTTGATTATTTTAATATATTTTTTTATTTACCTGCGCACCGAGCAGAACCGAGAAAATAAAATATTTTCCTTAGGTTGAAAAACCTTGGACTGTGGAAACGTCGACAGGCGATCTTACTAAACCCAAGGCCGAACACAATTTACGGAGTTTTGTTTTTCGAGATTTTATCTGATAAATAAAATTGCGGTATGTAACTTTTGTCCACTGGATAATAGCTTTAGTAGAGTATTAGTCATCCTTCTAGAGAACACTTTAATAACATCACAAGATGACATCACCTTTGACTTTTCAAAAAGTTAAAGCTTGGCTTGTTGGAGAAGCTTGGAGGAAGCTTCCAAGCAATTTCCTTTGACTTGTTGGAGAAGCCAATCTCCTCTCTCCTCCTTGAGTGCTTCCACAGTCATGAGAGGAAAGGAGGGAGCCAAAAGTTTCATCTTCACTTAAGTCACATTTTATTTCCATTTCAAAAGTTTACTATCACTTTCTCTCTCTACCTTTCTCTTCTTCCATTTTCTCTTCACTTTTCTCTCTTCCTCTCCTCCTACCTCATAGCTACACCACCATTGCCACCCTCCTTGTTCGCAAAAAATTCATCCAATTACATTTTCTTAAACTCCACTACATTCTAAACCATTTTCTAGTTAGAATCATCTCCTAAAGCTTCCATCTTCCTCATTTTTCTTCAAGTTCTAGATTTGAAGTTTTTGAGGTAAAGTCTTGATCTTCATTTCTTCTCCTCATTTTCGTGTTCATGGTCCTCTTTATGACCATTGATTCACTCTTTTTTAAGCTTAGAATGTTGATTTTATGAGTTGAAATTCTTAGGGTTTTGTTGGAGGCTTGGACGAAAATCACAAGGACCATCAAGGAGACATTTTCTTGCCATCCTCTTAGGTAAGAGGGAGAATATCCTTATCAACTATTCATGGTGGTGAGGGACAAATTTTGAATTGAGAATAGGGGGTCCAAGTGTGGATTTCTCCATTTGATTTGCTTGGCTTTAGTGATATGTAATTATGTGATTATGTGATGTTGTTGTTTAATGTTGTGTTATTTTGAATTCTTGATGAATTATGATGCTCGGTATGCTTAAGATCATATGTGAATAATAAAGGATTTTTATTCCATTGTATATGTACCTCACGGCCTTATGGCCTAAAATTGAGAATCAAGATTTAACCTTTAAACTAAATCAAGACTTGAATAACTAAGTGATGAATGATTGAAGAAATGGTGAGAATTTTAGGTTTAGACATCCTAGTGTGTGTCTCGGCCAAATGGAGAAGAAAATGGAAAAACTTATGACTCAATTAATGGTGACTTGAAACTTAGGAAATTAGGTTAAAGATGAATTGATTAAGGACTTGCAATGACAAATCAAGAAGAAGAATTTTGGGTTCCTAGCTTCTTAGAGCTCATGGCCCCATAGAGTAGTCAATGGCAAAGCTTTGTGTTAAGATGGAAACTTAAGTAATTAGATGATTAGATGCTAATTAGGGATTCATAAAATGGAAAGGGCGAAGGACAAGAACTTATCATAAAACTAAGAGCGAATTTCGGTCAATTAAGGAAAAAGAGTGAAAGTGAGACTTTGAGAATCATAAGACATTTAATTAAACAAGTTTTATTAAGGACAAAGAGAATAACCTTTTTGAATTAGAATAATTAGGGTTTAGTGAAAGATAGGAGGATGTACTCCCCAGCGATGTCCAAAAAGAGAAGTGTTGAAGTTGAGGTGTAGTTCTTATACTAAGCTTGGACAGTTCAACATTTATTTTAGAATGGTAATAGAAGTTTTACCTGATTAAAAAATAATAATAAACCCTATGAGACAATGACATGTCCGCAATTAAAAATAAATACCAATTTTGTTATCGGGCTCGTGAGTGGGACCCAGATCTATTGATGACTGTTGTGGCCAATGATGGCTTATGATCATGAATTGCATGACAATGATAATTACGTATGTGTGCATTGAGGCATTCATCATACTTTGTGAAAGTCCGATAGACTATTGATTAAGGCTGTATGAGCCTAGGAGATGAAATTACACCCTAGTGCAGGTGCGATGGGCCTAGTGTAGGTCGTTTGTTGACCTTGGGAGCGTCAGAATGCGGGTTTTCCACAATGGCTAGCCGGTTGCTCCCCTGAGCCATGGATCAGACCGATGCAAACACACCGACGATTTGGACCGAGACACTCACCCCAATCACGATCCAGCATAGACTGTCTTGTACAAAGCCTAATATACATTTTGAGAAAATTATGACTTTAGCACTTTGGCCAAGGCTGCCGAGTTACGAACATGTTCTTCTGGATCATTCTCTTCGAAATATTTGTCTAGCTCCATGGAGTAAGAAATTGGTACATTGTATATATACATGGTCAGTCTGCATACAATTGCATCGTTGCATACTCGCTTAATTATCTGATATTTGATGAAATGATTATCTCTTGAATGATGTATCTTATCAATATTTAATAAATAATATCATCTAGCTCCATGGAATAGGAAATTAGTACATTGTGTATATACATGGTCAGTTTGCATGCAATTGTATCATTGCATACTCGCTTAATTATCTAATATTTGATGAAATGATTATCTCTTGAATGATGTATCTGATCAATATTTAATTAATAATATCATCTTGCCTGCTGATATCTATAATTGTTACTTATTGTATCTATTATTGTCTCCATGCTGCCATGATGGTATTGATTGTAGGAGTTCTCACCTCTTTATTATTTTACTTTGTTTCATATTTGCATTTGATAAAAGATCATGAGAAAGACGAAGAAGGACTATACTCTTTCTGATTGTATCGACGTGCTGTATTTGATATGGCATTTGGACGAGAATTCTTTAGTTACGTGCGAGTGCAGCTTCATGGGGGCATCGATGCCTGGCGTGTTGACTGAGACACCGAGCATCTTACTTATCTAGGGGAGGTGACTTCGTTAAGGAGTAGTACTTAAATTAGGGCTACTACTCTCACCCTCTGTGCTTTCATCCATGTGGAATTCTCTATACCCATTAGAGACCTGTGGGGTAATAAGCATTATACCCACAGTGAGGATTCTATGGAGTCGACTGCATGGATTTTCGTTCGTCATGACTTACCTTGCCAAGGGGACCTGCCCGTGTTGGTTCCCGAGGAGGATCAAGTGGGGGACTTTACCCTTTAAGTGTTTGGGGTTGGGCCAGGTCAATTCTTCATATGGCAGTGCATATGATTACTTTTATTGGGTATGTAAATATTATGTTTGCACTAATGATACTTATGTTAAGCATACATATATTTGATTATGTAATGCACTTTTCCTTTGGTGGTTGTAATTTTGGGAGTCGTGTATTAAATATATTTCATGTGTGGCTCATATTTTCTATACATACATGGTACTAGAAAGAAAACGATTATTGGTATTGTGGCACGCTTGAATTTAGTAACTGTGGTATAATGATGATTATATTACAGTTATTAGGTTTAGGGGGTGTGACACATTCAAGCGCTGTAAGATTGTGTTGATTAAGTTTCCCTGTTCTATGATTAAGTTTCTCTACTCCACCACCTGCGTACTGAGACTTGCAACCAGATTGCTCATCGCTTCCATCTCCGACTGTGAACAACCTTTAGCAGATACAGAGGAAGATGATGCATGAGAAGCAACATCAAATCCCAAGCCAAAGATGCGTTTCTTGCAATTAATTCCTCCAACAACATCCAAGTAGATGTTGTTGTCAGGGTGAATGTCAATAGTCTCCTCTCCTGGTGGCCGCTGTGAGTCCCTCTCATTGATATGTTTCTGGTACTCATCTTGACAAATGCAATTGTTAATAAATATTTATGCTTGCAAACTAACTTAACCATATATTAAAATTTAATTGCAGCATTTATACTTACAACAATATTTTTTGCTTTGGTGGATATCCACTTCCCCTTGCATGTGTGAAGCCGTGTGAATAGCTCCCAATTCCATAGATCTATTTTCAATTGTTGTTTCTGGAAATATGTAAGGAAAAATAATATTTTGTTAAGACAAACCTAATTAACTTGAATCACAAATTTGATGGAAGTTACTCCCCAATTTCTTCTTATGCGCTATTGCAAGAATTGAGCCTCCAGTATGTTTTGACAATCCCTCCTTAGATTTTCTATTCTGAGTGTTCTTGCTCTTCTTCTCCAACCATTTCGGATCTTACCGCCATTGTCTCTCCAACCCTTCCCGTATATGAGTTGGAATCCAATTGCCTTTATCCTGATTGTGACGAACCTTACACAATG
Source organism: Ormosia emarginata (assembly GCA_029884605.1). Lineage (NCBI taxonomy): Eukaryota > Viridiplantae > Streptophyta > Magnoliopsida > Fabales > Fabaceae > Ormosia > Ormosia emarginata. The sequence goes on from JAQQTP010000074.1 coordinate 12,844,016, forward strand.
CATTCTTTAACAATTTAGATCCTTTATGGTCAAAGGATTTTTTGATACGTTTATCATCCTCAGGCAACCACTTATATTTTTTTTGCATTATTGAAAAACAATAATTATTCTATCACAATAATTTAAAATTTTAGTCCTATCAACATAGTAATAACTACATTTAGAAATACATTACCCCAAACTTGTAACATCCCGAAAATTAATAATTTCAGAATAAATGATCATTTTACAATATTTGGGATTTTCTAGAATTTTTCTGGATTTTTCTGAGAACGCAGAATATTTTAATATATTCCTCGTTTTGCGTGCACACAGAGCTGAGAATTGTTGAGGTCATTGTAACGCTCCAGAAACTAATTATTTCGCCACCAATAGTCATTTTCTAATATTTGTGATTTATGTGAATTTTTCTGAAATTTTTCGGAAACGACGAATATTTTAATATATTTCTTGTTTTGCGTAAAACTCGAGCAGAGTCATGAAAACGACTGTAGTGTTTCAAAAATTGGAAAATTATATGACGAATAGTCATTTTATAATATTTGCAATTTTGGGAAATTTTCGGGAATTTTTCAGGAACCGTCGAATATTTTAATATATTCCTCGTTTTTGCGTCTGCTGTGAGAAACGGAGAAACACGATGTTTTCTCCGAGAACCTTGGACTATGGACATGTCGACGGGGATCTTACTAAACCCGAGGCTTGACACAGTTTACGAGGTTTCATAATTTTGAGAAATCTTAACAGATAAAACAAATCAATACTGTGAAAAATTCATCTGTCAGATAAATTAAATATTGACTTCTGTCAACTGTAACTATTATCCATTGGATAATAGCATGCATTAGAAACCCTATCACATTATCCCAATGCAATCCACTTTATGTCAAATCAATCTCACTTTAATTCAAATTTGTGTACTTTTTCAAAGCTTCTTTGAGAAGCTTTGACCGCCAAATGACCCAATTACCCTTGGCTTGCATGAGAAGCCAATTTTTTTCTCCTCACTCTCTCCTCTATTCAGCAGCCCACTCATGCCAAGGAGGGCAAAAATGTAATTCATCCACACTTAACCTAAAACCACCAAACCCTAATTCACTTTACTTATCACTTTCTCTCTCTTCACTTCATCTTCTTCATCTTTTCTCCTCCTTCTCTCTACCTCCACCATGAGCACGAAATTGCAGCCCCTCCTTCCTCCATTTTTGTTCATCTTTTCTCCTCTCCAAGCCCATTTCTACACTTGCCTTCACCTCCTCTACCTTCTTTGTGTAGAAAGTTTCTCCATTTTCCATTTCTATCTCCATTTTCTCTCCACCTCTTCTCTTCTTCCTCCTCTTAGATCCGAAAATTCCAGCCACCATTAGAGAGTCTCTTCTTCACTTTTCTCTCCATAAACACCATTTCTAGACTTCTCTTAACCTCCTCTACACTTTCTCTTTAGAAAATCTCTTCAAAAATCCAACTTTTCTACCCCTCCTTCTTCAAATCCGAAAATCACTCCTCCATGGATGGCCAAGCTTTTTGATTTTTCTCTCCACTAAACACATTTATACACTCATCTTCATCTTCTCTACAAGTTTCGTTTGGAAGGTTTGCTCAAAATCTAACTTTGTCTCCATTGTCTTCCAAGGTGGAATCCGAAAATTACAAATCAAGGAACCAAGGAGTTGTTTTCTTGCATTGTCTCCTCTAGGTAAGAGGGAGACTACTCATTTCAACCACTTATGGTGGTGAGAAGACTTTGTGTGTGTGTTGATGGAAAAATCCATCCTTGTATGCTTGCTTGAATTATAAATTTTGTATGATTTAGTATTCTTGAATTTGATTGATACTTGATTATGCTATTGAATACGTTTGATATATTAATTGTGCTTGATCATGTTGGGGTTGCTAAATGGAAAATTTGGAGTTTCCTACCTCAACATGGTGCCACGGTTTTGATTAGAAATTAGGGGTGAATATTGGTTTTGTATACAAGTGAAATAAGACTTATATAATCAAAGATTGAATGATAGTATTAACACTAACGAATGGAAGACTTTGAGAGTTTAATACCCAAGATGGGTGCCACGGTTTTGGTCTTGGTAAAAAGACAAATGGATTGATTTTGATGATCTAAATTTAAGTGAGTTAAGAGTGTAGCATATAATGTGATAATTGTGACCTTAGATTGATTTGTTGTATATAATGGTATGTTGGATTGGATTATGTGATTGGAAATGGAAGAAAAACATTTGGGAACCTCTCTTGGAGGGCTACGGTTTTTAGGGTGAAAATTGGATAAATCATGGTTAATGTGTAATAAGCATAAGACTAGAATTAATCAAGTGACAAAGTAGAATTTAATGGAAGAAAAGTTTGAGATTGAAGCCTAAATGATGGCTACGGTTTTGAGGCATAAAGATTAAGGTTCTTGGTGAACTAATTTGATAAGTGAACACTTAAATGAATTAAGGGAATGACATGTAGTATGATGACTTGAGAGAATTTGGGATTGTAACCATTGTGAGGCCACGGCCTCTAGGCCAAGTTTTAGGTAAGTATGTGGTTTGGATAATTTGGAAGCATAAGTGATTAGGTAATTAGAAACCTATGTAATAAATGGACAACTAATAAATTGGAAGAATTTAGTATAGTCAAGACTTCATAAATTTTAGAAGACTAAGAATGAGATCATTGTAAAACTTAAGGTGATTCTAAGTGAGTGAAGAACAAGAGAGTGTGAGGCTTAATAGCTTAATTAATTTACAAGTTATAGGAAATCGAGTTGCCTTGGAATATTAAGCTAGTTGCAAGAATTGGATTTGGTCATGAACCTTGAAAAGAGGAATAAATTCTAAGTTAGGATTCATAATGAACCTAATAATGCATTAATTGACTTGATATTGATATTATGTTGTTATGGGTCCATGTGAGTGACCATGTATACATTGATACTTATATTGGCCTAAATGTGGCATATTATGAGATTGTATGAGATTGTGGATCATACATGTGCATGCATAGTATCTTATGCGTTGTGATTGTCTGTGTGGACTGTTGTAAGGCCTAGTTGCCTAGGAGATTGAACACACCTTAGTGCGGGTGCGAATAGACAAGTGTGGGTCGTGTTATGACCTCGGGGCGTCGGGGTGCGGGTCCCTCACATGGACAGTTTAGAGCTCCTGCGTGCCGTGGGGCAAACCGATGCAAACACACCGACGATCCGGACTTGACACTTTGTCCTATATCGTGATCTAGTGTAGAATGTCCGTACAATGCCATGATTTGCGCATGAGAAAATTTATTGATAGCACGGCCTCGGCGGTAGGAGTTACGACATGTCTCCGATCTTTCTCTCCGCTTGATTGAGTCTAGCTCCATGGAGTAGGAATTGGGAAAGCATGCATTGTGCATCATTCATTACTGGTCTTATAAACTGTTGAGCATGAATACCTGTAAATGATTATCTGATTTTGTGCTGATTTACTGAAAAAATATTGTGATCTGCCTGCTATTGCTTACTATTGTTCTACCTTTACTATAAATATCACTGTGATTATTGACTTTGATTATTGCTTAGAATTGAATTGCTTTTATTATAAATTCCTTTGTTGTTATCGATAAATATATATAATCTGTATTGCTTGGTGGGCGCTTTGCACCGTGCTGTTTTCTTACTGCCAATAGCGGTAATGAAGGACGGGTGTCTCACCTCTTTCCTATATCCTTGTATGTCTGTTTTATACTTATATTGATAAAAGATCATGAGGAAGATAAGGAGGGACCACACTTTGGTTGATTGGATTGGGCGTTTGGACAAGGTTTCTTCGGCTACGTACGAGTGCAGTTGCGTGGAGGCATTGATGCCTGACTTGTAGACTGGGACTCCGAGCGTCGTATGTGTATATGGGGTTGCGGCTTTGTCCGCTAGTAGTACCTATCCCTGGGTCACTACTTTTCCCCTTTCTTGTGTTTTATTCATTGTATTTTATTGGACTCTGTAATTATTATATTCTATGTCATCGTGATTTGTGTAAATTGACTATATATATATATATATATATATATATATATATATATATATATATATATATATATATATAAGAGATATGATTTTATTTCAGTGGTTGTATCATGGCTTGAATATATTTATATTTCATTCGAGGCTCATATTTTCTACCTATGCAAATTGTCAAAAAAAAAATATAGACTCTTGAGAATTTAAATTACTGTTATCATGACTGTGACACACTTGGATTTAGTAACTATGGTGTAATGACGATTATGCTCTGGTTGCTACATCAAGGGGTGTTACATTAGGTGGTATCAGAGCAGTTCATCATGTTGAGTCGGGGTATGGACTTGCTATGTTTAGGCATATTAGAATTTGGTCTGTTGTGCACTTCCTTGTCTCTTGATTGAGATGATGGGAAAGGAATGCATGGCTTGCCGTAGGTTGAATGTTGATGGCTACTGCTATACAGTTGCATGATATTGAGGACTGGCCTACTCAATATGTAATGTTCTGTGTGTACAGGAAACTACGACTTCTCCTAGGCGTACTGTGTTAGGAAAATAGGAATTCTTTTGTGAGGAGATCAAAGGATTTTGGAAAATTGATCTTCTGGAGAAAGAAATAGCTGGTGTAAGTTAGGTTCGTGAAGCAGTTTGGAAGCGGACAACTTACGAGAGATTACACTGTGGAGGCAGAATGAAGAAGTTCGAGCTGGAAGCTGTTAAGATTCGTAAATTAGCTTGTCTTGCTTGAATGGTGTGCATTGTGTGACCCTTTGTGTTTAGCTTCCGAAGGGAGGCAATATTGTTTGAAATAATTACGTTTGTTTTATTGTGTTATGTTTGGTCCGTCTTCGAAGAAAGACACCGACTCGTGGCAGACGTACACATATGGCGTAGGATAAGGCCATCGAAGCATGGTTGCGATCGCAGGAGAAATATGAAGGATATCTGATGTAACAATTCACCAAGATCAGAGGACCGCACAGTAATGAGAATTGGAAGTTGTGGTTTAAAGTCTATTGAAGGAAAGTCAAACTTGGGATAACCATGGACTACCTAGATTCCAAAGGAGGAATAATGGAAAAGCTAACAAGTTAAACGGGAACTACGTTCACGGGTACCGAGAAAGTAACAACAACGCCCAACCCGTAGGGAAAGTGCTAGTAGTAGTAGATCCAATCAGACCTCAACATTTGGAGATCTAAACAAGGGAAGTTACGCCTCAAATGACGACCCGATAATCGTCTTTGTATAATTCGGGGGTAACCCTTTCCTTTTACAATTTGTGTTTGTATGGATCATTTGGATTCATCTGTATCTTTCTTATCTTTGACGTAGTTGTTTCCATTTCTGTTATTAAGACTTATCGTTGACACTTAAGTTTGTTTAATCTATCCTATTTCTGCTAAAGATTGAACCTTTTGTTGATCTATCTTGCTTACTAAGAATCATACCTATTAGATTTCATGATTTCAAAGATTGATCAGTTATTTTCTGGTCATTATCTGCTAGAGCGTTCCTATAAGAACCTTAGTGATTTTCGAAACTAAGGCTTTTGAGTTCGTAACAGCCAACGAAGTTGAAGTTTTGTGAGGGAAAAGAAATCTAAGGGTACATGTTACCTTTTGTAGAGGACCAAAGAAAAGGGAATATGACTGTCACCATTGTGGTCAGTAAGTTTCTTGTGATGAACTACAGTGCTGTCAGTTAAAAAGAAGAATGGGACATCTCAGTGAGATAAACACCATCGTCAAACGAACGAGATTATGATCAAGGGTGAGTATCCTCGGAGAAAGATGTACGTCCTGGACATCATTAAGTTCGCGGGAGATTGAGAATGTCCCCGAAATGATTTCGAATGCGCTATGGGCATTATGGGTGCCTCGTGATGCCGTTCGGAATAACAAATCCTCTTGTCGTATTCATGAGTGACATGAATTGTATCTTTTGTCCTTACCTAGAACAGAATTATCATTGTCATTAATGATGACATTCTGATCTATTCTCGAAAATATGGAGATACACGTTGGACGTCTCGGCATAGTTTTCCTGACTTTAAAGGGGAGAGAGCAAATGCCAAAGTATCAGAGTACGGATTCTAAATTGAGAAGGTTCAGTTTTGGATCATGAAATTCCAAACGGAGGGATTGTTGTGGATTCCCAAGAGATTGAAGCAGTTCTTCAAAAGGAAAGATCGGAGACGAAGTAAAAGAGACACATAGCTGGTGGAATTAGTTAGTTTTATCGAAGAAGACACATAGATTGAAGGAGTATCAATGGATCCTCCAAGATAGCTGGATATTTTGCTCGGTTTACAAGAAGAAAATCAAAACTTCTATGGACTAACGCGTGTGAAGAAAGATTTTAAAAGTCGAGGAGACATTCAGATACTTGTCAGATTTGGTTCTACCTAATCCCAGGGAACTGTTTGGAGAATTTTATGCTTCACAGAAAAATCTAGGATATGTGTTCATGCAAGGTTAGGAAGGTTGTGACTTACACCTCAAGGTAGTTGAGGACGCATTGAGAATTGCCCAACTCACGGTTTGGTGCTAGCCGTAGTTAGAAATTGCTCTGAGAATATGGAGACGCTTGCCGCGATCAACGCTTTTAGCAATCACAAGGACCTGAAGTATCCATTCAATAAAAAAGGGCTGAACATGAGATAGGAGAGGTGATTAGAGTTTTTGAAGGAGTATAACGTCTAGTTTCAGTGTCGTCTTGTCTGGGTTACTAATAAACCCATTCCAAAATTCTTTGGACTATATCAAATTTCGTTTCGGGTTTGGTTCAATAGCTTGTCAACAAATTCTGTCATCCTTTCTTTCTAAGTCTCCATGATATCTTCCATATGTCACGATCGCGAAAGTATGTTACCGATCCAGCCACGTCATCAAACTAAACCCGGTGCCATTCAGAGAGAGTCTGATTTATGAGAAACTCCTCGTGAAGATTAAGAATAGAAGAATAAAGCAACGCAAAGATATAGAGATAGTGTTGGTAAGGATGATCTAAATTGACGTAACTAGAGACACAATCTGAGGGTAAGACAATAAGATGAAGAAACACGTTAATGTTTGATCTAAGGGATGAAAATTTCGAGGACGAAATTTCTATTTGAAGGGGAGTGTTGTAACATCCCGAAAATTAATAATTTCAGAATAAATGATCATTTTACAATATTTGGGATTTTCTAGAATTTTTTTGGATTTTTCTGAGAACGTAGAATATTTTAATATATTTCTCGTTTTGCGTGCGCACAGAGCTGAGAATTGCTGAGGTCATTGTAACTCTCCAGAAACTAATTATTTCGCCACCAATAGTCATTTTCTAATATTTGTGATTTATGTGAATTTTTCTGAAATTTTTCGGAAACGACGAATATTTTAATATATTTCTTGTTTTGCGTAAAACTCGAGCAGAGTCATGAAAACGACTGTAGTGTTTCAAAAATTGGAAAATTATATGACGAATAGTCATTTTATAATATTTGCGATTTTTGGGAAATTTCTGGGAATTTTTCAGAACCGTCGAATATTTTAATATATTCCTCGTTTTGCGTCTTGTATTTGAGTGAAAGAACCAGAGAAACACGATGTTTTCTCTGAGAACCTTGGACTATGGACATGTCGACGGGGGATCTTACTAAACCCGAGGCTTGACACAGTTTACGAGGTTTCATAATTTTCGAGAAATCTTAACAGATAAAACAAATCAATACTGTGAAAAATTCATCTGTCAGATAAATTAAATATTGACTTCTGTCAACTGTAACTATTATCCATTGGATAATAGCATGCATTAGAAACCCTATCACATTATCCCAATGCAATCCACTTTGTGTCAAATCAATCTCACTTTAATTCAAATTTGTGTACTTTTTCAAAGCTTCTTTGAGAAGCTTTGACCGCCAAATGACCCAATTACCCTTGGCTTGCATGAGAAGCCAATTTTTTTCTCCTCACTCTCTCCTCTATTCAGCAGCCCACTCATGCCAAGGAGGGCAAAAATGTAACTCATCCACACTTAACCTAAAACCACCAAACCCTAATTCACTTTACCTATCACTTTTCTCTCTTCACTTCATCTTCTTCATCTTTTCTCCTCCTTCTCTCTACCTCCACCATGAGCACGAAATTGCAGCCCCTCCTTCCTCCATTTTTGTTCATCTTTTCTCCTCTCCAAGCCCATTTCTACACTTGCCTTCACCTCCTCTACCTTCTTTGTGTAGAAAGTTTCTCCATTTTCATTTCTATCTCCATTTTCTCTCCACCTCTTCTCTTCTTCCTCCTCTTAGATCCGAAAATTCCAGCCACCATTAGAGAGTCTCTTCTTCACTTTTCTCTCCATAAACACCATTTCTAGACTTCTCTTAACCTCCTCTACACTTTCTCTTTAGAAAATCTCTTCAAAAATCCAACTTTTCTACCCCTCCTTCTTCAAATCCGAAAATCACTCCTCCATGGATGGCCAAGCTTTTTGATTTTTCTCTCCACTAAACACATTTATACACTCATCTTCATCTTCTCTACAAGTTTCGTTTGGAAGGTTTGCTCAAAATCCAACTTTGTCTCCATTGTCTTCCAAGGTGGAATCCGAAAATTACAAATCAAGGAACCAAGGAGTTGTTTTCTTGCATTGTCTCCTCTAGGTAAGAGGGAGACTACTCACTTCAACCACTTATGGTGGTGAGAAGACTTTGTGTGTGTGTTGATGGAAAAATCCATCCTTGTATGCTCTTTGTATGCTTGCTTGAATTATAAATTTTGTATGATTTAGTATTCTTGAATTTGATTGATACTTGATTATGCTATTGAATACGTTTGATATATTAATTGTGCTTGATCATGTTGGGGTTGCTAAATGGAAAATTTGGAGTTTCCTACCTCAACATGGTGCCACGGTTTTGATTAGAAATTAGGGGTGAATATTGGTTTTGTATACAAGTGAAATAAGACTTATATAATCAAAGATTGAATGATAGTATTAACACTAACGAATGGAAGACTTTGAGAGTTTAATACCCAAGATGGGTGCCACGGTTTTGGTAAAAAGACAAATGGATTGATTTTGATGATCTAAATTTAAGTGAGTTAAGAGTGTAGCATATAATGTGATAATTGTGACCTTAGATTGATTTGTTGTATATAATGGTATGTTGGATTGGATTATGTGATTGGAAATGGAAGAAAAACATTTGGGAACCTCTCTTGGAGGGCTACGGTTTTTAGGGTGAAAATTGGATAAATCATGGTTAATGTGTAATAAGCATAAGACTAGAATTAATCAAGTGACAAAGTAGAATTTAATGGAAGAAAAGTTTGAGATTGAAGCCTAAATGATGGCTACGGTTTTGAGGCATAAAGATTAGGGTTCTTGGTGAACTAATTTGATAAGTGAACACTTAAATGAATTAAGGGAATGACATGTAGTATGATGACTTGAGAGAATTTGGGATTGTAACCATTGTGAGGCCACGGCCTCTAGGCCAAGTTTTAGGTAAGTATGTGGTTTGGATAATTTGGAAGCATAAGTGATTAGGTAATTAGAAACCTATGTAATAAATGGACAACTAATAAATTGGAAGAATTTAGTATAGTCAAGACTTCATAAATTTTAGAAGACTAAGAATGAGATCATTGTAAAACTAAAGGTGATTCTAAGTGAGTGAAGAACAAGAGAGTGTGAGGCTTAATAGCTTAATTAATTTACAAGTTATAGGAAATCGAGTTGCCTTGGAATATTAAGCTAGTTGCAAGAATTGGATTTGGTCATGAACCTTGAAAAGAGGAATAAATTCTAAGTTAGGATTCATAATGAACCTAATAATGCATTAATTGACTTGATATTGATATTATGTTGTTATGGGTCCATGTGAGTGACCATGTATACATTGATACTTATATTGGCCTAAATATGGCATATTATGAGATTGTATGAGATTGTGGATCATACATGTGCATGCATAGTATCTTATGCATTGTGATTGTCCGTGTGGACTGTTGTAAGGCCTAGTTGCCTAGGAGATTGAACACACCTTAGTGCGGGTGCGAATAGACAAGTGTGGGTCGTGTTATGACCTCGGGGGCGTCGGGGTGCGGGTCCCTCACATGGACAATTTAGAGCTCCTCTGTGCCGTGGGGCAAACCGATGCAAACACACCGACGATCCGGACTTGACACTGTCCTATATCGTGATCTAGTGTAGAATGTCGTACAATGCCATGATTTGCGCATGAGAAAATTTATTGATAGCACGGCCTCGGCGGCAGGAGTTACTGAGACATGTCTCCGATCTTTCTCTCCGCTTGATTGAGTCTAGCTCCATGGAGTAGGAATTGGGAAAGCATGCATTGTGCATCATTCATTACTTGGTCTTATAAACCGTTGAGCATGAATACCGTAAATGATTATCGATTGTTTGTCTTGATTTTCGGAAATACTATTGTGATCACTGCTATTGCTTACTGTTGTTCTACCTTTACTATAAATATCACTGTGATTATTGACTTTGATTATTGCTTAGAATTGAATTGCTTTTATTATAAATTCCTTTGTTGTTATCGATAAATATATATAATCTGTATTGCTTGGTGGGCGCTTTGCGCCGTGCTGTTTTCTTACTGCCAATAGCGGTAATGAAGGACGGGTGTCTCACCTCTTTCCTATATCCTTGTATGTCTGTTTTATACTTATATTGATAAAAGATCATGAGGAAGATAAGGAGGGACCACACTTTGGTTGATTGGATTGGGCGTTTGGACAAGGTTTCTTCGGCTACGTACGAGTGCAGTTGCGTGGAGGCATTGATGCCTGACTTGTAGACTGGGACTCCGAGCGTCGTATGTGTATATGGGGTTGCGGCTTTGTCTGCTAGTAGTACCTATCCCTGGGTCACTACTTTTCCCCCTTTCTTGTGTTTTATTCCCGCTGTATTTTATTGGACTCTGTAATTATTATATTCTATGTCATCAGTGATTTGTGTAAATTGACTATATATATATATATATATATATAAGAGATATGATTTTATTTCAGTGGTTGTATCATGGCTTGAATATATTTATATTTCATTCGAGGCTCATATTTTCTACCTATGCAAATTGTCAAAAAAAAAAAATATAGACTCTTGAGAATTTAAATTACTGTTATCATGACTGTGACACACTTGGATTTAGTAACTATGGTGTAATGACGATTATGCTCTGGTTGCTACATCAAGGGGTGTTACAAAACTCAATAAACCACATCTCTTTAACTTTGTCATCAACCTCACGATAAGATTTCCAAGCCCCTTCAAACTTAGATTTCATAATGTTTGAGATTGCATGAGGTGGTCCAACTTCGGGTTCAAACCTATAACAAAAAGAGTCATAAAGTGTGTGTGCGTATAACAAAATTGATTATATGAAATTAAAATACACAAGTCACAAGTACTTACGTCATTCCTGGTCCAAGCTTAATCCACATAAGGCCATCTGGATTTATGGTCCTCGGCAGTGGAACCTGTGGCAGAACAGAGGATGATGCATGGGGATCTGAAGAAGAGCTAGGTGCAATAACCGACGTGCGGGGATGTGGAGATAGGGCAGATGAAGTAGATGTAAGAGGAAGTGGAGCTACGGAAGGTGAGCTAGATGTAAGAGGATGTAGAGGTGGGGTAGGTAAGCTAAATGTGGGAGGATGTGGAGGTGGGGTAGGTAAGTCAGATGTGGGAGGATATGGTGGTGGGACAGGTAAGCTAGATTCCTAAGAGGTACCCCGACCTCTACCTCTATCTCTACCTCTGCCTCTACCTTTACCTCTATCTTTACCTCTGCCTCTACCTCTACCTCTACTTGTATTGAAGGTCCAGTGGCATCCATTACCATCTGCTCATACCTATTGAAGTCTTCCCTCAACCCACTACCTCCATAGTATGAATCGCCAAAAACTACAGCAAGAATATGAGGCATTGATTCTCCATGGTTAGTCCAATAGTAGTAGTTACTCATAAACCCCTTACTACATAGATGCACCTTGATGTCGTCAACTTCTTGGTACTTCCTACACTTACATTTTTTACAAGGACACCTCAACTTCCCTTCTAGCCTATATTGATCTTGGGTATAGACAAATTCATCAAACTCAAAAACCTCTTCTATAAATTCATCTGTAATATCCTTATCAGGACCTGTCCTTTTATCCATCCACTTGCGATTTTCAAGAATTTCCATTTTAGAAGTATTAAAAATCCTATCAAACAACATTAAGTAACCAAATTAGAAGTACAATCTAGGAAGCTCATGCCAAGATAAGAAAATTAACTTATAGGATTGCATACATGACCATAACTTACAACATGATTGCATTTATTATTAATGACATTGGTATTTTTTTACATTAGTTAAAACATTATAATAGACTATAAACAGAGAGTTAACTTTCAGGAATACCAATATAGATTCTAAGGAATTACCAGAAATGCAATGTCGGACCCACTAACACAAAACCAAGCGGAGTAAAGATGAATGTCCTCTTCAAGCCTAGCAGCTGCACTTGGTCTATCATAAGCTGCAGAAAATAAAGACTAAAATTTAGAAAATTGAATATATGTAAGTCGAATGTTAAAATTTCAAGTAGGCCCAAAAGTAAAAACTTAAAAAAATTCACAAACAAGCATAATAATACAAACTTAAATACATAAATAAGAGAAATGCAATGTTGGAGCTACTAACACAAAACCGAGCAGCGTAAAGAAAAGTGTCCTCTCCAATGGTAGCTATTTTTAGTGTTATGCTAATAAACTAGTAGCAATGGATAAACAAAAATTAACTTGAAGCCATGGAAATGAATGTCATATAAATAAGCATGAGCACAAACTAGATATGCACCAACTATCCGCCATGTTGGGTGGTAAGAACAAAGCATAAAAATAATGTGATTTACCATTATCAGTGAAAAATCTAATTAAAGTAGCTTTCAAGTCATTATAGCCATTAAATTATATAAAATAGAATAACTTTATATACGGGTTCCACTATTTCTCAATTGTATAATCCTATTCACACCCAATTGTAGTCACAAAGAACATACAAAGCTATATAAATGTATAGTTTTACTTTTGAAACTAAGAAGTTGGCTACCCATATAACTTGTATCTTGCTATCATTGTCAGCACATAGAGGTAGGCCTTTCAGTAAAAGCTAATGAAAACTTTGCTTCAAATAGGTAAATATTTGCTTGATTGGTTACTAATTGCTCCTCATTATTTGCAATATTGGGGGGGGGGGGGGGAATTTTGTTACCAAGTGGCCTCAATACTCAAGAGGGGGGGTGAATTGAGTATGTAAAATATTTTTGTAAATCTTTCGCAAAATGTTTGATTGACAATTTTCGTTGAAGCTATTAGATGATTGAAGTGAATAGATAAACGAGATTGAATACTTCACTCACAAATAAACAACTCAAGATAGAAAGAATTCAAGCAAAGCAAAATATCGAACTCAACTTAAGCAAATATAATTAAAGCACAAAGTAAAGAGATAGAGTTGAGAGGAACAAACACAAGATTTATCCTGGTTCAGCCACCAATCCACATGTGACCTACGTCCAGTCCTCAAGCAAACCACTCGAGATTTTCCACTAAACTTCAAGCTTGAACGAGTGCTTGAAAACCTTTACACAAAAGAGCACTCAACTCCTTGGGATGCCTCACCCTTGAGCTTGAGCCTCAAACCAGGAATGCCTCACCCTTTTCACTAGAGGGATACCTCACCCTCTTTACAACCTTTGAAGGATGCCTCACCTTCAACAAGGGATACCTCACCCTTTACAAACTTTGAGAGATACCTCACTCTCTTTTCTCTAGAAGGATGCCTCACTCCCTTTACAAAGAATCAAAGTGTTTATGAAATGAAAACTCTCACAAGAGTAGATGATACAAATTGAAGCCCTATAATGCTCTTCAAGAATATCTTAACAATATATACAAAAACAGAGCAAAAGTGATTTAAGGATGAATCTCAGATTATAGTGATTGAAAGATGTTTCTCAAGTGTTGTTCAACCACAAATGATGCCCTAAGATGAGTATTTATAAGTTATTGGAACAAAAGAGCTGTTGGGGGCTTTAATGGGCAACATTAAAAGCCAAATAATATAGCCGTTGGGCTTGTCAGAATGCTGGTAATCGATTACGGGGTTACGTAATCGATTACATGACGGTTAGAACGTGTTCTTGGCTTTCTACAGTTTTGTGGTAATCGATTACAAGACTTGTGTAATCGATTACATGCCTCTCGACTTTACGTAATCGATTACAATATTGATGTAATCGATTACATGACCTTTTTGATCGTGTTCTTGAATTTTACGGGAACATGGTAATCGATTACATGGATGTTGTGAATCGATTACAAGTCCTCGACTCGATTTTGTGTCGATTACCAAGAGTGTGTAATCGATTACTTTCCACTTTGAACACATTTTTCAATCCCAATTAAGTCTCTAGGCCATTTTTATCATTTGGGTACTTGGACAAAACAAGATTTGCAAATGTTTACCATAATCCAAGATAGAAATCAACATTTCTTTAAAAAAAGAACTTTTGAAAACAAGTTGATTTATGAGATCTTTGAAAAACCATTTGAATATAATTGAGATACCTTGAGAGCATTTCACATTGATGTTCTAAGACCTATATCTAATATACCTCTTTTGATCTTGGTCTTCTTCTCTTGGTCTTGATCTTTTCCTTTGATCTTGATCTTCATCTTGACTTTGTTATCATCAAAAACTTATTTGATATGCTTCAAGACATAAGCATTCACATTCTCCCCCTTTTTGATGATGACAAAATAACCATTGAAAATAGAGAAATATTTGCATTCATTAATCTATCAGAGATTAAGCGCAACTTTCCCCCATAATGTATGCATGAGATAGGATAAATGATTTTCATGTAAAAGCACAAAGCTCCCCCGTACACATGCAACATATTTCACTAATCTCTCCCCCGTTGGCATTATTAAAAACAACATAAACATTCAGCATTGTATAAACATTTCAGCCCAGCAGGATCAATATCAGAGTATGAACGGTTTAGCACAACAATTTGTGATGCCAATTGCAAATGCATATTAAAAAAGAAATCGTAGATAATAATTATCATTTATGCCAACAGAATTCAGAGTCATATACAAGAGCAAATGGGGTTAGATAAAGATTAAGCATAAGGAAAGCATCATGAAAAGGCTTGATGGCAGATAAAAAGGTATAACCCATGAATTTTTTGCCTTTTAAAACCCTGTGTAATCGATTACAATATCTGTGTAATCGATTACGCATGTTCTGGATTCCCGGTAATCGATTACATATGTGGTGTAATCGATTACATGCCTTCTGGAATAGTTGTAATCGATTACATTGGAGGTGTAATCGATTACCTGCTTTCTGACTTGGCTTGGAACGCTTGGCAGAGCCTTTGTAATCGATTACAAAGGTGTTGTAATCGATTACCAGTTCACTAAAACTCAGATTTTGCATTTTAAACAGAAAAAGATCAATTTTAAACTTTTCAAATTTGTTCCAAAGCATTCCAAAACAATTTCAAACATCATGTAGGCATATAATCCAGATAGATTGTGATCTAAAACATATGATCATGCGAAAATGCTACTTTTACCAATAATTACACCCTTTTGATGGATTGGTGAAGTTTTTGAGCTTTTTGAGGGTTTTTGTCATGATGTAGTACCTGCAAAATAGCTAAAGGGGAACCTCCAACACTCAAGTCAGTATTGGATTCAAATATGATCAAGAACCATCATGATATGCAGCAAAGAGTGTCATGATTATACAGCAAGGTAGCATGTTATGCATCACAATAGCACATTATGCAGCAAAAGAAATAGATTATACATTTAAAATCATGCATTGTGCAAAAAAGGTGCATTTTATGCAGCAATTTAGTTCATTTTGCAGAAAATCACAGAGTATACAACAAATGACACATTATGCAGAAAATTATGCATCAAAATTGTGTTACAAGAGTTTAGATGCATGATTGATCCAATATGCCAAGTTCAAAGATGTTTTATATCAAATATTCTATTTCAAACAAGAAATGAACCTATCAAGCATATTATTGCATATAAAGATATTTTCAAGATATAAAGCTTAGAGAAATACAATTTTAAAACAAGTTAAAGCATAAAAACATATCTCCACTTATCCAAAGATTGCAAGTCCAAGCTTCTTGGAGACAAGGAAGAGAACTTGGAGTAATTTCTGATCTTGTGCTTGCAGCAGCCACTTTTGATATTCCAAAGTCCATTCTTGGCCTTTAAGCACACCTACAACACACTTCAATTTTTGGCTTTTGGTACCCAAATTCTCTTGGGTCCTTGTGTGTTAGTGTTAGGCAAAGTGCCCTTAGGGATCCAAACCATTTTAGTTCCAATCTTGTTATTGATATTCTTCCTTACATTACAAGTTGATGCACTATGTCCTTTCTTGCCACAATGAAAACATTTTATAAAAGGACTTGTTGATGAACTTGAGGGAACAAAGAAATTCTTGTAAAGTTTTTGTTGATTTTTGGGATTGTACCCTAAACCAGCCTTTTGAAACACACATTTTTTATTCCAAAGCAATATGTTCAAATTATCTCTTCCAAGGGTAAATTTTGAAAGAGTATTTTTCAAATCTTCAATTTCCTTTTCAAAAGTTTTACATGATGAGCAAGAAATGGATGTAGATGCATTATCAAGTAAAGAACATGTCATGCATGAGGAATTTGCATCAATGAGTCCAAGAGTTTCATTTTCAATTTTAAGTTCCTTAATTTCCTTATTTAAAATAGAGATTTTATTTTTAAAAGAGGAAATTGTTTTCTTGGATGATGAAACAAGTTTTGCAAGTCTCATAGATTCATTATGCAATTCTTCAAATGCATCTTGCAATTCATCATATGAAGGAGAAGAATTTGATTCAAAATTTGAGGATGTTACCTCCATGTCATCTTCATCTTTCTCTTCTCCTCTAGCCATGAAACATAGATTGGCTTCCTCATTGTCCGAACTATCGGTTGAATCCATGTCATTATCATCCCAAGCTATGTAGGCTCTTCTTTCTTTCTTTTCCTTTGAGTACCTCTTTTCATACTTCTCCACTTTCCTTTGATAGATTGGGCACTCCATCTTCATGTGTCCCAATTCTCCACATTCATAGCATTTAGGAGTGGTTGAAGTTCCTTCCCCTCTATGATAGGCATTCTTTGAGGGAAAGGGAGGTCTTCCTTGAGCTCTATTCTTTTTGAAGAATCTTCCAAACTTCTTTACTAGTAGGCCAAGATTCTCTTCACTAATTTCCAAGCCATCTCCATCATCATCATCATCATCATCATTGATCAAAGAGGAGGTGGCCTTGAGAGCAATTCCCTTCTTTTTCTTGTCAAGCTCCTCATTTTGGTTGAGTCTATTCAATTCCAATTCATGTTCTTGAAGCTTGCCAAAAAGTGTGGCCAATGTCATTGTTGCTAGTTTTCTTGATTCCGAAATAGCCGTCACTTTAGGTTGCCAATCCCTGCTCAAACATCTCAACACTTTGTTAATAAGATCTTCATTAGGAAAAGTCTTTCCCAATGAAGCAAGATGATTTATAATATGTGTGAAACGTTTTTGCATTTCTTGAATGCTTTCACCTTGGTTCATTCTAAAAAGTTCATACTCATGAGTGAGAGTATTTATCCTTGATCTTTTCACTTCACTAGTACCCTCATGAGTTACTTGTAAGGTGTCCCACATTTCTTGGGCAGATTTACAATTTGAGACTCTAAAAAACTCATCATACCCCAAAGCAGTGGTAATGATGTTTTTGGCTCTCAAATTATATTGGACCTTCTTTATATCATCATTCGTCCATTCACTTCTTGGTGTATTAATCCTTACACCATTTACAACTTGTGTGGGTACAAAGGGACCATTTTCAACAGCATCCCACACATCCAAGTCAATAGCTTCAATAAAAATTTTCATTCTTTCTTTCCAATAAGCATACCCATCTCTATTGAAAAAGGGAGGTCTATAAAGAGAAGAACTTTCATAAAAATCATTTGAAGAGGCCATCACTTTCTCTTGAAGCTGCTAAGCTATTTACACAAGAGCCTAGCTCTGATACCACTTGTTACCAAGTGGCCTCAATACTCAAGAGGGGGGGTGAATTGAGTATGTAAAATATTTTTGTAAATCTTTCGCAAAACGTTTGATTGACAATTTTTGTTGAAGCTATTGGATGATTGAAGTGAATAGATAAACGAGATTGAATACTTTACTCACAAATAAACAACTCAAGATAGAAAGAATTCAAGCAAAGCAAAATATCGAACTCAACATAAGCAAATATAATTAAAGCACAAAGTAAAGAGATAGAGTTGAGAGGAACAAACACAAGATTTATCCTGGTTCAGCCACCAATCCACATGTGACCTATGTCCAGTCCTCAAGCAAACCACTCGAGATTTTCCACTAAACTTCAAGCTTGAACGAGTGCTTGAAAATCTTTACACAAAAGAGCACTCAACTCCTTGGGATGCCTCACCCTTGAGCTTGAGCCTCAAACTAGGGATGCCTCACCCTTTTCACTAGAGGGATACCTCACCCTCTTTACAACCTTTGAAGGATGCCTCACCTTCAACAAGGGATACCTCACCCTTTACAAACTTTGAGAGATACCTCACTCTCTTTTCTCTAGAAGGATGCCTCACTCCCTTTACAAAGAATCAAAGTGTTTATGAAATGAAAACTCTCACAAGAGTAGATGATACAAATTGAAGCCCTATAATGCTCTTCAAGAATATCTCAACAATATATACAAAAACAGAGCAAAAGTGATTTAAGGATGAATCTCGGATTATAGTGATTGAAAGATGTTTCTCAAGTGTTGTTCAACCACAAATGATGCCCTAAGATGAGTATTTATAAGTTGTTGGAACAAAAGAGCCGTTGGGGGCTTTAATGGGCAACATTAAAAGCCAAATAATATAGCCGTTGGGCTTGTCGGAATCTTGTGTCGATTACGGGGTTACGTAATCGATTACATGAGTTAGAACGTGTTCTTGGCTTTCTGGGTTTGTGGTAATCGATTACAAGACTTGTGTAATCGATTACACGCCCTCTGACTTTCTGGTAATCGATTACAATATTGATGTAATCGATTACATGGCCTTTTTGATCGTATTCTTGAATTTCTGGGAACATGGTAATCGATTACATGGATGCTGTAATCGATTACAAGTCCTCTGACTTGCTGGTAATCGATTACCAAGAGTGTGTAATCGATTACTTTCCACTTTGAACACATTTTTCAATCCCAATTAAGTCTCTAGGCCATTTTTATCATTTGGGTACTTGGACAAAACAAGATTTGCAAATGTTTACCATAATCCAAGATAGAAATCAACATTTCTTTAAAAAAAGAACTTTTGAAAACAAGTTGATTTATGAGATCTTTGAAAAACCATTTGAATATAATCAAGATACCTTGAGAGCATTTCACATTGATGTTCTAAGACCTATATCTAATATACCTCTTTTGATCTTAGTCTTCTTCTCTTGGTCTTGATCTTTTCCTTTGATCTTGATCTTCATCTTGACTTTGTTATCATCAAAAACTTATTTGATATGCTTCAAGACATAAGCATTCACAGATTTGTGTGAACTAAAACATCTTGTTGGCTTATACTCTAAATCATTAGTTCAGAAGCAAAAAGCTGAAACTGTTAAATGCTTTGACTGATTGTGTTTGCCGTTTGGTGTTTAATGTGTTTGCTTGTATGTTATATTGTCACATTCAACATGGATGATTCAGTTTTACTTACAGCCTCCCACCCTTTCTTTCTATTTTTTTAGCTTTTGTTTGTTTGGTGCTAATGATATGTAATGTCTTAGATTGGAAGCAGTTGTCCTAGATCTAGTTGCAGATGATGGTACTAGCATTCATAAACAAAAAATCTATATGTCACAAGGATAAGGTAATGTTGAACAATTATGGTTGAAGTTGAATGGTAAAAGAAAAAAAAGATTAGTTATTGTTAAAATTTTATGCAAAACTTGTCATTTATCTCATAAAAACCTTTTGGTGTCAGAGGAGTAAAAGGTACATCAAGTTAAACAATGGTGACCGTGTTGCAGCAAATGAAAAGATGCATTATTTATATGGCTCCATCTTTCATGTTGTTACTTACTGTGCAAGATGAAATTCTTTTATTTGCCTTTCCATAGAATTTCACATTTATATTTTTGATTTGAGTGTAGATAAAGACACAGAGTGGTGCAAAAATGAAGGCCACCAAAATTGGTATATACAAGAAGTGGAAAGAATGCTCACAGAGTAAGATATCTCTTAAGGGAACAAATAATGAAGGTGATGCTCAGGAATCAACAAGTTTGATAGGTAATATACTTAATTTGCTTCTCCCTTTGATTTTTTTATATTTGGTGAATACTTTTTTATTGGTAAATAGTATTTATTATCCCCCAGAAAAAAAAATTGTTAGAGGCTGCCAATTTTTATAAATGCTAATTTTTTATCAAACTAACCAAGTATAGCATTTAGCAGATAAAACTAAAAGAAAAATAGATTTACCTCTAGGGCCCTATCACTCCAATGCTCATCAGCAGCACTTTTCAATCTGGATTGAGCTTTATCCTTCAAAATCTGCAGGGTGTATATATATATATATTTTATAAAAAAAAACACCATGAAATATACCACCAATGTAAATAAAAATATGAGTATCATTATTCTTCCTTTGTGTCGAACTCTGGAACATAGTTGGAGTTAAATGTGAATAAACTTAATACACATATGCACGACACAAAAGAATGAAACAAACTGAAATGTGTGTTTCATAGAAGAGGCTCAAGAAGAATGTACCAGACCACAAAAGTAAAGTACAAAACACTACAAGCAAAAGCAGCAAAATGGAAACTCACCTACAATTGATAAAGCTCTGCTCAAGAAGGAAGCGAAACAAATAAAGCATAAATCTTGAAGCCGTGGAGAGGAGCGGTAGTGCCAAGGTCCAGCAATGGAGGTTCCGCGGTGGCCCAAAGGAAGCAAAGTGTTGCTATAGGGTAGTTTGATTTACAAGAATAGGGAATGGAAGCAGAGTATTTAATTTAGGGCAGACCAAGAATGAGAGGGAATGGAAAAAGTGGGAGGAAAAGAAATCAAAGAATTAGTTTAATTATAAATTGTAAAACATGCAAAATATAAGCATCACAACTAAGCATGGCTTAGCGGTAAGTGGAGAGTTTGTTTTACCACAAGTTGTAGGTTTGATTCTTGCCTTGCAAATTTTGGTAACAAAACTTTCATTTCTTTATATATAAAGAACTTAGCGATGGAACAACTTTTCGTCGCTATATATTTCATTAAATAAAAACATTTATTTTTCAACAAATAAAGTAGTTTAGCGACAGAATTTGTCACGGATAGTTAGCGATAGAATTAATTAAGTCGCTAAATTCTGTCACTAAGTTCAATTCATAAAATCTGTGACAAATTCCATCGCTAAATTTCATTGCTATTTAAGTGATTTTTTGTAGTGTTCTATTTATTATCCACCCAAATAGTATATGATTTATCAAAAAGGAAATGGCTTGGCAAGGTAAATACAGTCACTTTTAAAACTGAAATTGCATTAATTAATACAGACCCAAGAGAATAGGAAGGGTTGATTGAAACAAAGTATAATGATAAATGAAGAAAAATGAAGTCTAATTAACTGTCACCTACATAAAACATATACAGAAACCTCTAAGTAAAGGATTCAAATGGAAAAGAGAAAACCAGACGTTCTTCCTTCTTAAGTGATAATATCAGTCCATGTATAAATCTAGGTGAGGTACAGTTGATTCCAACAACAACAACTTTGTTGCATGATTCAACAATAGAGCCACATTCCATAAAAGAATCACCACTAACGACATTAATTCCATCTTTAGAGTTAAAAGAAAACCATGCTGGAGTCTTTCTGCCTTCTTCTTCTAGAAGAGATTGCTAATTTCATTCTTTTCTCCTGTTCACCCTTAATTTTTGTGAATTGGTTTATTATATATTTGAAATTGCTATCCTGGTTTTTTCAATGTTCAACAAACAATACTTTGAAACTATTAACTGCTGTATGTTTGTGACAGTCAAAGCAAAGGACAAAGCAACCATCACCTAAAGCACATTATTGAGATGCAAAGAAGGAAAAGCAAATGCAATATAACCCTTATACAGTATGAAATCCCCATCCAAAGAATTTTTCTTTCATTGTAATTTTCTTTCTCAAGGCTTTGGCACCATGTAGTTACCCAAAAAAAATGAAAAAAAAACACCATCCAAAAAGGAAAAACATGCTAAATATAATGAAACCATCAAGCACATAATCTCCACCCTAACATTCAAAACTTAGCACCGTAACCAAGAATTAATCTCCCTCCTTCAAGGTGAATAAATCTATTTATGAAACACAAATTTAACACAACCTTGTAAATCAAAAGCCACAAATTATGTGTTACTAACTTAGCTACAAATTGGTCATCATTTACTAAAATATTTATAAACTAGGAACTATTTCAAATAAATCATGAAAAATTAGAATCAACTCTATGACCTATTCACTTGTTAAGACTTTCTAATGATTATCTTTTGAAACTTTAATAATTTCCAGTTTAAGCTTTAGACCCATGAAATTAAGAGCTCAACTGGACAAATCATTCACTTTTAAATCATCAATACAAGTCATTAGAGTATCAAAAAGATCCAACAAAGACTACGATGTACTTTAACACTGCATAGGGGCATTACCATGTACTAAAAGGACTTCACTTTCCATCCAAAATGCACATTTTTCAATTAAAAAAGCCAAAGGCATTAAACAAAAGCTCTAGTTTAAAAAATTGTTATTTCAGGATCATCAAAGTTGAGCTCACACGCCATGCTTGGACACACACATATACACTTATTCTTAAGTTCTAGTATAAAAAATATATGAATACAGAATACTTACAGAGACTATAATAATTGATTCACGAGTGTCAAAGATTAAAATAAACTCTAAGGATCTATTTATATAGGGCAAAATGCACATGTGAAGTTAAAGGTACAAACTTTGAAGAAAATTACAAATACTTAGAATGGAGAACCATACCTGACAATGGCAGTCGGGAACTAGATGGAGCTTTGATCACGAAGAGGGAATCAGTGAGAGTGAAAGGAACAAGAACAATCACGGATCTGGGCAGAGATCGTGCATGGCACAACTATGCAAGGAGGATTGGTTTTGTGGTGGTACGCATGCGGATCTGGGTTCATGGGTTAAAGTTGGGTGGTGGATGGTGACGTTGCGAGTTCTGGTGGCACGTTGATGCAGTTGCCAATGACGAGAACGTTCGGACCAACAATGGTGGTGAGTGGTTTCCAGCTAGTGAGAGACAACAGATGGTGGAGTAGAGGTAGGTTGACCAGAAATCAAGGGCCTTCGCACCAGATCTTGCACCACATTTTGCTCCAACATCTCAAATGGTGGTGTGGTTTCATGGCAGCGGTGAGAGGGAGAGTGAGAGGGAGAGCGCGAAAGTGAGAGGGAGGTAAAAAATAGAGGGCGGGGCTATTGAAAGGTAAAAAAGAGATTTGTGTTAATTTATGGAGAGAGTGATGATTTTTTGGGAGGTACTCATTCTAAAAATAGAGGGAATATATAAATCAACCTCGGAAGGGAGGGAATTTTTAATTTACCTAGGATGAGGGGGTTAATAACTACCTTTCATTGAAAGGTAAAAAAAAGTCCTCCTCAACCTCAATAACTCTAGTGGTAAGGGAAATAATTTGTGTTAATTTATGGAGTTCATTTAAAGTTGTTCAATCATTTCAAATCCTAAGTAGAGAGGATATCATTCTATAATTCTTTATTATTCTATATTATATTTTTTTGTTTACTTTTTAATCATCAAATTTATCCTTCATACAATACCAATCATTTCAAATCCTAAGTAGAGAGGGAGTGACTCACTAAACCTCAATATACTTTTATTCATTCATTAATATGCTTCTCAATATCTGGGCAGAGATCGTGCATGGCACAACTATGCAAGGAGGATTGGTTTTGTGGTGGTACGCATGCGGAAAAAATGCCAATGACGAGAACGTTCGGACCAACAATGGTGGTGAGTGGTTTCCAGCTAGTGAGAGCAATTTAATGCATCTCAAATTTTGGTTTCAGTGAATGTCCATCCTAATAACCTATTGAAAGGTAAAAAACAATTTGTGTTAATTTATAGTTCGATACTCATTCTAAGATCACTTCATCCAACTAGGAAGAACTTGAGTGAAGAGGAAGATGACGTCATCCATCCTCAACCTCAACTACTCTGGAAGGGAGGGAATGTCCATCTTCAACCTTCCATTCTAACCTAGGATGAGGATCCTTTCCTTATTCTATACTTAATCTAAGATCACCTTCAGTAGAAGAGGGAATGCCCATCCTCGACTACCTTTCACCTAGTGGGAAGACTCAGGTAAAGAGGGAGGGAATGTCCATCCTCAACCTCAATAACTCTAGTGGTAAGGGAAATACCATCCTTAACCAACATTCTCCAAGTCTCACCCCAGGTTCAAGGATGCTCCTATATAATGGGTTACCCATATCATTCATTCTATAATTCTTTATTATTCTATATTTTTTTGTTTACTTTTTAATCATCAAATTTATCCTTCATACAATACATTACATTTAAAGTTGTTCAATCATTTCAAATCCTAAGTAGAGAGGGAGTGACTCACTAAACCTCAATATACTTTTATTCATTCATTAATATGCTTCTCAATATCTTTTACTGTTATGCTTCTCAATATCATGCTTCTCAATATTATTCATTAACATGCATATATTAATATACTTCTTAATATCATTCATACATCAAATTCATTTTGATTATCATTAATTCCATACAAAGTACATACAATGATTCACATCATCAGTAATTCAATTCATCATATGCATACATCAAAATACCGTGCATTCCACTTCATACTAGTATTCAAAACCTAATCGTCTCACAAATCTTAATCTTCAAAAATAACTTATGCATAATCATACTTTGCACAAGGTTACTTGTGCTTATCTTCATTAATATGCCATAAAATACAATTACATTGCATTAAAAATCATGTTTTCAAATAACAAAATCATAATTCAATTTCTGCCCTTTGGGTGCTTGGGCGTTGGGCACTGGGCGCTCAAGTGCCCAAGCACTAGAGAAATGCTCTGTTTCATTCTGCGGCTAGCCTTCCAATGCTTAGGCACTAGCTAAGCACTCAAGCGCTCCATAACGGGTGCTTAGGCACCCAGCGTGCAGCAACACACTGAAAGGATTTTGGGCATTGGGCACCCAAAAGCTAGCGCCTAGGCGCCCATACCTAAACTTCATCCCCTGTTTTGGTTAGTTTTCATACCAACTTCCAACCTCTCAATCCATGATGCTAAATTGTTTTCATTCTCATAAAAGATCATTATATTATCTAGAAACATTCTCAAACAATCTCAAATTTGTTAACATAATAAATCAACAATCAAAATCCAACAAATCATTCATTCAAACTCAAACCCCTTTCTAAACTCAAAGTCATGAAAAACCATTCAAATCTATTTTCAAATTCATACATGCTATTCATAAGCATGAAAATGAAAACAACAAAAGATAGGAGAAGAAAACAATCTCCTACCTTCCTTCCTTTAGTTTGTTGAAGCTTGCTTCTTCTTCTCCTTCCTTTTTTCTTTCTTTTCTTGTTTCTCTTCTTCTCCCTTTTTGCTCCTTCTTTCTCTTCTTTTCTCTTGTTTTGTTGCTGCTAGAGCCATGGGTAACAAAGACAAAATGAAAGAGAAATTAAGTCAAAAGACTTAATAAAAAAGAAGAGAAAGAAAGGCAGTGAGAGAGACGAAAAAGAATAGAAAATCATACTAAAACTTTTGTATCTCTTACATACACTTTATTCTTTCAAAATCACATTTTATAACCTCTATAAGTATTCCAGAAAATCATAGATCTCAACTTAATTCTTATATCCAAATTTTCATAATTTTTCACATACTACTATTTATCAGTTAAGCTTTATTACTTTTTTTTAAGCTAAATCATACTTAAGAATTAAGCCAATGAGCCTACTGATATTCATCTCAACTAGTATTCTTTACCAAAATATTCTTCATTTTATACCTAATATCTCCATCACAATTTTTCTGATTTTCTGAACTATTCAACTGTCCACTCGGTTCTTTAATCTCTCATTCAATATTGTTAAAAACACCAAATCAATTCAACTTATTCTCCAAAATTTATCATAAGCCTACCCAATTACTTATATCCCAAAAATAAAATTTTCATATTTATTTCTATCATATCAACTATTTATGCTAAAATCTTAGCGAATTCTCACACTCAGTGTTATAGAATTAGGCTCAATCTAGTCCAGAAGGTTACCTAAATAAATAGATAACTCTTACTAGAGTTACTGAGCTTCTATAACCCTAATTAGGATTTATTAGGTTTGGGAGGATATTAAACATACCACCACCACACCACCTCTAAACTCAGTCCCAATCACTTGGAAACAACCACCATCTCGCCCCCATGATCACCATCAACTTCAGCTAAGCCTAAATAGAAAATACCCAAACCCACTCGAATCCACAAAGAACCATCTTCACCCCCAAAAGAGCCACCTAAACCACCACCATGGCTACCTATAGTCATCATTGTTCCAAATCATATCGAACTCCAGCCACTAACCCACGAACGAAAACCACCTCGAACTACAACCTGCGCCACCTATAACCATTAGATCGAACCTCAAAAGATTCATCGAACCCTAGCCCCACTGTTGGCTTCTCCTTCGAGCGCTGTGAAGCTACACACCACCACACCTATGTACCTTGTAACATTCTCCCTAACCTAATAGCCCTAATCAGAGTTATAGAAGCTTGATAACACTAATATGAGTTATATGTTAATTTGAATAACTTTCTGGACTAGTTTGAGCATAATGCTATAACATTTAATTTGAATAATAGCTCATATAAACTCAGATTTTAGCATAAACAGCTAAGAATGTACAAATAAATATGAAAAATTTATTTCTAAGTCATAAATGATTGGAATGAGCTATAGTAAATTTTAGAGGATTAAATGAATTGATTTGGAATTTTTAATGACACTGAATGAGTGTTTAAATGCCAAATTAAATAGAAAAACAGCTCAAATGATTATAATATTTTGAGTAGATATTAAAGAGAGGATGCATGCTAATTTGAAAATTGAAACAAGTTAAAATGGATATTTGAAAGCTTCCTAGTTTGACTCTATAGGTTTAATTTAACCTAGGGAAGAATAATCAAGCTTAGTGATTGAAAATAGTGCATAAGGATAATAATTGAATGATGAAACTAAGATTTGGATGAAATAGTAGAATTTTCTATAATACCTATGAAGGTTAGAAAATTCATCAATGGAAGATTAAAGATCCTTAAGAGATATAATGTTTCCAGTTGAATTTCAATCTTTTCCTCTCATTTTCTTTTCCCTCCACCACCTCTCTCATTCTTCCTATCTTATTTGTTTGAATTTTCTTCCACTCTTTCATTTTCTCATTCATGACACTTAGCAGGAAAAAAAGAGAAAGAAAAGAAAGAAAGGGAAGAAAAGGAAGAGGGCAGCCAACCAAGGGAAGAAGAAAGGAGAAAAGAGAAAGGGAAGAAAAAAGTTTCAACAATCTAGAGTTATGAATTGAAAAATTTGATTGAGGATAATGAAAAGATTTTGAGATGAAAAAGATAGATTGATGTTTATATGTTTGTTTATGAAATATGAGCTTAAATTTTAGCTTGGATACTTGATGAAATTTGTGATTTGAAAATGGGTTCTTATGATACCATTATTTGGTTTGCCACTTTTGAAGTGATTTGAATGCATATATATGAAGTATTGATGTTATGGTTGATATATATTTGATTGGTTTTGGGTTACTTTGGCTGAATACTTTGTTTTTTGTGTAAGATCCAAAATTTAATAACAACAGTATAATTTGTATTATACCATAATAATTAGATCTAGGCATGCTACTAACTATAAAAACAATTCTAATATAACATAACAACTTTATATAAGAAAATATGAGCCACGAACGAAAGATAATATACATAACGTTGGTATTTCTCATAAATACAAACTATGAACAAAGTTACAACTAGGCCTCCCAAGGCACAAAAGATACAAGTCGTTCATAAAAGAACTTAAAACAACACTATTCTATGTCTTTAGTTCCTGCTTTGTCTTCTCTTTCCATAAGTTTTCTTCCCTATAATCATTATGGAAACACACACATGGGGTGAGAATAACACATTATCAGTAGTTAAATCCATAAAACAAGACATTATAATCATTCCAGCCATTTCGGGGGAAAATAGAGTTCTAAATCAAATCATATACATAAATAGGCTAGAAAGATGGCTAAAGCCAAAACCATGTCCTTTCTCTTTCGGAAATAGATTCTCATTTTATAGGTTTGTATAGAAAAAACTCATTTCCACAAGTAGTCATCATACTCACAAAATCATCATTTCCATCTCAGAGATACACAATTGCCCATACAATTGCAATGCATGAATATGTTATGGTTAGCAACTGCCTATACAATTACCATGCTATGCCAAATTATGCATTATTCATGCCTATACAATAACCTAAAAATGTAACAAATAATGTTATGATACCATTTATGGGAACCTAGTTGCATGGTAATGTCATGTTATGCATGAGCCTTGAACAAAACAAAGGAACCCAGTTCCACTAGTCTTGAACAAGCACTGGAACCCAGATCCAGACATTTTACCAGGTGTGAGGGAATGAACCATCCTCTGCTCATCACTATGATAAGGAATGTATGTTACCTCTTCACTTATAATCATGTATGATCACCCAAAAGTAAGGATCTCATCCTCATCAACTTAGTTATGAAAAAATAATGATGCCAATTACTACAATAACTAGTATGGCAATTAGTTTACATTCATAACCACAAACATGAAATACAATAATGTTAAGTATCACAATAGTTAGCATACCAATTGGTTTACATCCATCTCATCTCAAGCATGAACAACAACGATGCTAAATACTATAATAATTAACATATCAATTGTTTTACATTTATCACATAAACACTTCATTAAATACCTTTTTTAGAGTCTCAACACTTATAAGGAAGCATACATATAGAATCTACACCAACAGGAAGTTCTATTGCATCAAATAAAAATCCATGTTACTCCCAGCCAACCATGCCTGGGCACAACTCTGTCATGCCTAGACACCGAGCTCTCTGTCTCAAACCTCAAATCTCAAATCCAACTGATTTCTAACCTCACACAAGGTCCATAAATATGTTGTAACTCTTAATCAACTTTTAATTCACTCCAACAAAGTTTGATGAATCAATCATCAACCTTAAGACCTAGATTCCTAACTCTTGGCTCAAGTGGGTACAAAGGTGTTTAAGGCATGATTACTCATCTTCAGACATCCAACAACTGCAAAATAGGTCATCCTCAAGTTCTCCAACAAGATTTAAGCCAAAAACACCAAATTGACACTTCAAGCCCATATCCCCTGATAAGCCCCTCATGAACTATGTAACACCCCAAACTTCTTAAATATTTGACAGTAATTTTGACAGTTAACAAAATTCTACTGTTTAGTGATTTCTGTGTACTGTAAATTATTTTGAATATTCTGTCAGTACATTTGATCGTTTTGTGTGATTTACTCCGTGTCAGGAAAATAATAATTTTCGGGCCGAGGAAAATCTTACGTAATTTAATTATTTTACGTAATCTGATTTGATTTTTGTATGTTTTATAATTTTTGTGATTTTGTGGGTGATTATGAAATTTTTATATTACTCTGATTATTTTAGTGTTATCCGTGGGCCGTCTGTGGGCCTAGGGGGGCTGTACGTGGGCCTAGGTGGGTCCTGAAAAGTGAAAATTTTTCTGTAGCTCAAAAATTTTATACTGTTGAGACGGAGATAGGGGATCTTACTAAACCTGAATCCGGAAACAGTTTTTAAAATTTTCTTTTATTGTGTTTTGTACTGTATTTAATTATCGGGTGATAAAAATATAGTAAAAATATTATTCGAAGGGTAATAGCAGATAAAAAAATAAATATTATACTGCATAGTTAACATTAGTGGCTTGGATATCCACCATTGATGTAATCAACGGTGGAGACTTGATCTTGATTTAATCAACGGTTGAGATTTAGTCTTACAAAGTGGCTAGGATCATTTATGACCCTTGGATGTAAAGTTTGAAGGAACAATCTTGACCCTTCATTTTGGAAATATCATCTAATGGCTAGGATTTCATGGAGGAAAGATCCAATGGCCTAGATTAAGTCTTTTATCTAAGCCTAAACCTAAAACCTATATTAATCCTAACCATTGATCTAATCAATGGTTAGAAATGCTTGAAATGGTGGCTATGAAATTTGTCACAAATTTGGAGTGCATGAAGAGGGGGGACGGTTTTGTGAAGCTTAAGAGCATGGATAGGTTTGAAGACCATATTATTCCTATCATAATTCATCTTTGTCTCCTCCAAAAAGTCAAGGCTTCATCAATAATTTTCTCTCCATTCTCTCCATGCAAGTTTCGGCCATAACACCAAGAAACACCTTCCACCACTCTTTAATTTCAAACAACCATATTTCTTGAATCTATACCTTATTCTAAGACACTTTGTAGTTTACACCAAGTTCTAAATCTTCCATCTTCAAGGACTTTTTCCAAGAGCAAGTTCTAGGATTTTTGAGGTGAAGTGTAAGGAAACTTCATTTCTTCTCTTCTTTTTCATGTTCTAAGCCATGTTTGATCCATGGTTCCTCTTATTCAAGCTTAATATACTAATAAACTTATGTTGTTTTATGTTCAAGAGACTTTTGTTGGTGGAGAGCTTGTGCAAAGTGCAAAGCAAGGAGCTTTTTGAGGTTCTCTAGAGGTAAGAGGGAGATTCATCTCACCAACCAAGTATGGTGGTGAGAGATGGTTGTGTATTTAATGGATAGTGAATTCATGTGAAGATTCATATCCATGGTTATGTAATTATTTGTGTATGTTTATGTGCTTTGATTATTTGCCTATGCTTGGTATTATTTGCATGATTTATTGCTTTGATTATGGCATGCTTGTGATATATATATGTTGAATATGAATATGTATGTCATGATTTGATGATGGAAAGGAAAGTGATTTTTGGTTCCAAGGACCATGATGAATTCGGCCAAACACCTCAAAATAGGTGTTCACAAATTAATATTTTCATGAATGGTAAAATTGGATGTTTAGAAAAGCAAGGAAAATAAACAAAAGGCTTGTTTTGAAGGACTAAGTGCTCACGGTTTTGGTGGGAAATTTTTAATGGTTTTGTTTGTGTAAAAACAAGAATGGAACTTAGTTGATTTAGAAGGAAAAATATTTTGATGGTTTCAATGGCCATGTCCACGGTTTTGAAGGCTTGAAATGCCTTGGTTTTATAAAACAAAGTGATTTTCAAAGTGGAAATACAATTTGGTTTAGTACAAGGAATTTGGAAAGGGAATCAGAGTGTTTTATCACTTGAGAAAACGGAATTTTCATATATGAATCGAAAATAGAGGTTGAAAGTGTTTGAACCTCAATTTATTTTAGAGAGGAATGATTTTTAGAATTGATTAGGAATTATAAAGAATACATTGGTGACTTGGGATTTTCTAATGAGTAACTCATCCTTTGGGTTTTGGAGAGCGTTAGTAAATTTTAAAGTTAGAAACATTGATTTAATTCAATGAAATGATGAATTTGTGGAATATATTGCGAAAAGGATTTTCTTGAGTAAGAAAATATGGAAAATAATGTGAGAAGTCATATTATTTTAAGAAAGGTTGAAATGGAATTTTTGAAGGTTGAGAAATATTTTACGAAGTTGAAAAATGGTGAAA
This sequence comes from Ormosia emarginata, assembly GCA_029884605.1. Lineage (NCBI taxonomy): Eukaryota > Viridiplantae > Streptophyta > Magnoliopsida > Fabales > Fabaceae > Ormosia > Ormosia emarginata. The sequence continues at coordinate 12,876,080 of JAQQTP010000074.1, forward strand.
AATGATTTACGTAACTTAAAAACGTGATTTTTAAGCTACGTGATTTGAAAAATGTTAAAATATTTCTACGCGATTTGAAAAACGTTAAAATATTTCTATGCGATTTGGAAAGCGTTTAAATATTTTTACGTGATTGAGATATTGTTGAAAAATCACTACGTGATTGAAAAATGATGAAATATTTTTACGTGATTGATGAAAACGTTGAAAAATCTATATGTGATTTGAAAACGTAACAGAAATGTTACAAAATTGTGAAAATGCGACAAAAGTGGTGCGCGACTATGAAAACGCGATAATATGATTTTCGTGATTAAATATACAGTAGGATTACTATTGAACCAGTGAATGGACACTGTATGAGAAAATGATGAATTTTGCCTATGAATGGCATTGGTGCATTTTATATGCATGAACTAGTGTATGGACACTGTATATGAATTTTGCCTATGATTGGCATTGGTGCATTGAACATGCATTGGAAAAGTCCGATGGACTGTATGAGGCTATTTGCCTAGGAGAGATGTACACCTCTTGAGTGGGTATGATATGCAAAGTGTAAGTCACTTGTTGACCTTGGGGGCATCGGGGTGCAGGTTGCTTACATGGGCGGTTGGTAGCTCTTCTTACCGTAAGTTAGACCGATGCAATGCACTGATGATCCTGACCGAGACCCTATTCTTAATTGAGATCTCGTAAAGACTGTCGTGTATATGCTAGATGTGCAAACACATATGAGAAATGTGGCACGTGGTCTGAGGCATGTTGGTATAGACAGATCTTTCAGATCAACTTCTCCGAACTGAGTATTAGCTCCATGGAGTAGGAAATTGAGTCTATATGCGCATGCATGAATCTGAGCATTTATATCTGTATGATATAATAATTGAAGAATATTGGCTATGACAATTGTTTTGTTGAGAAATAATTGGATGATGATGATGATAATAATGTTAATGGCATGATGGTAATTATTATTTATTGTATCTGTTATGATAAATAATGTTGATGACATGATTGTAATTATGGTATGATATATCTGTATGGTATGCTGTTTGTATTTTCTCTGTGCTACCATGTTGGTATTGGCATAGGTGATCTCACCTCTTTGTATATTATTTTGTACTGTATTTATATTTATAAAGACGCTGAACAAGGGACTGAACAAGAGGGTGAAGAAGAGCAGACTCCAGACGAAGCTAAGTTTTGATCGGATGACTTCCTGGTCAAGTTTCTTCGAATACGTGAGATTATAGTTCCATGGTGGAGCTGGAGCATGGAGGACTAGTCCTAATGAGAGGGGACTAATTTATGAGGGAAACTTGACAGTCATTATGAGCAGAGAGTTTCGTAGAGATCCGTTCTTTTCCGTAACTATATATGTACATGTCAAATTTTTGCTATCAATCAGGAAGTATTGGGATACTAGGTATTACGTCCCAATGGAAATTAGTATTGTGTCATCTGCTCGGACACCTGTTCGTAGGACTTCGCGTCATGCTGGATTCCTTCCTGCTGAGGAATCTGAGGAAGACCCGTCTGAGGGTTCTGCTGTTTAGTAAGACTTGGGCAGTATGTGAGTTTTAAATTATGCTTAAATACTTTGAGGACTCTATCTGTATATAAATAATACTGACAATATGTTTGTAATGTATGATGATGTAAATTATGTGTGATGATGTATAATATTTTTATTTTCCGCTAAGTTTATTTTATCGGTATCAAAGAGGAAAAAAAGAAATTTTACAACTCGTATTTTTATCACAACATCATATTTTTGTAATGTGGGGGTAATTTGGTAATTAAGTAACATAAATGTGGCACCCTACGATGGGTGCTACAAACCAAGATGAAGAAAATGAACACAAAGCATCAAAACAAGTTCCTCCTACCTTAAACTTTAGAAATTGAAAAAACTGAGAAGCTCCTCTCCTTCTTTCCCTTCTTCCTCCTCTTGGTTTGTTGATTCTCCTCCTTTTGCTCATTTCTTTGCTTTCACTTTTTGCTTCCCCATTGCAGTCGTGAAAGAGGTGAGAAAATAAGAGAAAATATCTCATTTTATGGCCAAAGAAGTCAAGGAAGCAGAAATAAGAGAAAACGTGAGGGACTTCGTCACTTAAGTGACCAAATGGTAACTCCCGATCTGCTAAGAACACTTAGATTTTACCAAATCAAGTTTCCTAACTTCCAACAAGTTTAAAATAAATCCTAAGATTTATAAAAAATCTTGTTTCACCATTTTCATATTTTTCCATATCTACTCGTTGTCAATCTAGCATTAAAACACACTCTCAGTATGTTTAAAAATTCTAAACTAACTTTGATTAATCTCAAATTTTAACTACATAATCTTCCACACATTTGTGACTTAGAAACAAATTCTCCACATTTATTTATAATAATCAAGCAATTTAAGCCAATTTTGGGACTAATAACAGCTATTTATCACACATAATGTTACAACAAAGCGACTAAACATACTCAGAAGGCCACAAAATTAAACAGGCATGTTAAGCAAGTATTAGGCTACCTCCGTAATCATTTACAAGTCTAGAATGTTTTCATGAGGGTTACATTTTGCATAAAACCAGGTGATAATCAATTACCACAAGCTGGTAATCGATTACTAAGCTGCGAAATGAGTTTCTGGAAGAGTGGTAATTGATTACTAAAAGCTGGTAATCAATTACCAAGTTTTTGGATAGGTGGTAATCGATTACCAAGGCATGATAATCAATTACCAAGCGTCTATTTGGAGGTTTTAGTATGTAAAATGATGAAGACAAAATTCTTTTAGCCATGGGAATCAAATGTAACACAAACCATAGATGAAAACATTATAAATAACTTGGTTGTGATATGAATTTGCATCTAATCAACCATGGAAAAGATTTTTTTTAAGATATTGATTGAGAATGGATGATGAAATGTATTAATCATGATGAAATTGAAACTTTGTGCATCTAGCATAAATTGTGAAATGATATAATCTTGATGAATGCATGATAAGGATGATGATCCAAATGTGTAATAAAAGATGTTATTTGATCTTCAAAGGTAACCCATTATCTTACAAATTATGATCGTACCTATGGTAAGACTTAGACAATGGTATCGAGAGGATGCGATATTCCCTTTCTACTAGGGTAATTGAGGTTGAGGATGGGCATTCCCTCCTTCTTTACCTTAGTTTTCCCTATATAATAAGTAATTGAGGATGGACATTCCCTCTTTACATAAGGTGATCCTAGATCATTAATAGTGTAAGGAAGGATGATACCCTCCCTATCAGAGTAGTTGAGGATAGGCACTCCCTCACTAGAAGTGGTCTGGGTTACTCGGAGTAGTTCTGTGTAACAAGATGAGACTATTACAAATAGGTTGAAGTGCACCAACCTAAAATCAGACTACTACCAAGTGTAAGGTATTGTGAGGATGAACATTCCCTCCATACCTTTTTGACAAATGATGAGATATAATGATTAATGAGATATGATGAACGATGAGATATGATGATTGATGATATATAATAAATGATTATTCTTGATAAATGACGAGACTTGATGAATTATTTGATTTTACAAATGATTTTGATGAAAGATATAAATGGAACCTTTGTTTCGAGAAGAGAAAGGAAATTATTTTAGCAATAGCCACCTTTCTATAAAATTAATTTATGAGATTCATTTGATTTTTCCTTGAAATAGCTGAAATTGTTATGATGACATGATTTTTATAACAAACTACTGAGAATTGTAAGATTCTCACCCCATATGTTTGAATTTCCATGATGATTCCAGGAGGAACGTATAAAGCCTAGTGAGAAGAAGAATTCTAATATAGAGATGATTTATCTCTTTTTGTTTTATTCTTGATACTTAGTTGTATAGATTTTGTGCCTTAAAGGCAGACTATGTATATAAAGTACAATTATATACAATTTGTATAAACTTCATTCTCAGATATATGTATAATATACTTCTGAGACAGGCTTATACTTTTTGTATATCTTTTATTTGTTTTCTTTAAAGATTGATGATATTGATAAGTGATGTGCCAAATCTAACTACTAATGCTTAATCCGAATATGTCATTAGTACTAGTATTTCGGATATTACACACCTCGTCCTCCTCCTTGGCACATCTCATTCCACACACACTTCTCACCCATTCATTCTACACTTTTCATCTTCTCTCTAGATCTTTCTTTTCTCCATTCTCTCTAGTTTTTCTCTTCTTTTTCTGAGTTCTTCCCTCCCAATCATGAAGGGGTAGAGCCTTTAATAAATCCAAAGGATTGACATTCTTGATGCTTAATCTTGAGATTCTGTTTTTAATTGTTCTATATTCAATTATTAATCAAGTTTCTCTTCTTCTTCTCTTTTTTAAATTATGATTTAATGCTTAATTTGATTGGGATTGTCATATATTAATTGCGTAATTACCATGTGCCAAGAGATGAATTCAAAGGTTAAACAAAACATCAAAGGTATTTGATGAAATGTTTAGCTTGGTTGGATCTTGGTTTTTAAGTTGATTTGGGTTTTGGATGAATGCTTAATTTGTCTAACCTTAATTAATTGAATTCTAGAAGCGTTTATAGTAAAAGATCCATGGATCATTGAGAGGCATCTTGTAACACCCCAAACTTCCTAACTAGTTGATAGTAATTTTGACAGTTAACAGAATTCTACTGTTTAGTGATTTCTGTGTACTGTAAAATTATTTTGAATATTTCTTTAGTACATTTGATCGTTTTGTGTGATTTACTCCGTGTTAGGAAAATAATAATTTTCGGGCCGAGAAAAATTTTACGTAAATCAAATTTTACTGTTAAGTCTTAATTATTTTATGTAATCTGATTTGATTTTTGTATGTTCTCTAATTTTTGTGATTTTGTGGATGATTATGAAATTTTTATATTACTCTGATTATTTTAGTGTTATCCTTGGGCCGTCTGTGGGCCCAGGGGGGCTGTAAGTGGGCCTAGGTGGTCCCGAAAAGTGAAAAATTTTCTGCAGCTTGAAAATTTTGTACTGTTGAGACGAAGACGGGGGATCTTACTAAACCTGTATCCGGAAACAGTTTTTAAAATTTTCTTTTACTGTGTTTTGTACTGTATATAATTATCGGGTGATAAAAATACAGTAAAAATATTATTCGTAGGGTTATAACAGATAAAAAAATAAATATTGTACTACGTAGTCAACATTAGTGGCTTGGATATCCATCATTGATTTAATCAACGGTGGAGATTTAGTCTTACAAAATGGCTAGGACCATTTATGACCCTTGGATGTAAGTTTGAAGGAGCAATCTTGACCCTTCATTTTGGAGATACATCTAATGGCTAGGAATTGAAGGAGGAAAAATCCAATGGCCTAGATTAAGTCTTCTATCTAAGGCTAAACCTAGAAACTACATTAATCCTAACCATTGATCTAATCAATGGTTAAGATTGTCTAAAATGGTGGCTAGTGAGATTGGTCACATTTTGATGAAGCATGGAGGGGGGGGGATGGATTTTGTGATGGGTTTAGAAGCTAAAGCAAAGTTTGAAGACATTATTGATCACCTTGGTCATTATTGATCATTTTTCAAGAAGCTAAGTTCACAAAATTTTCTCTCCTTTCTCTCCAAGCAAAGCTCACGGCCATAGCACCAAGAACCATCTTCCATCACTCAACAATTTTAAACAACCACCTATCTTGAATCCTTACTTCAATTCAAGAACCTTTGTAGTTTAGACCAAGCTCTAAATCTTCCATCTTCAAGGATTTTTTCCAAGAGCAAGTTCTAGGGTTTTTGAGGTGAAGTGTAAGGAAAACTTCATTTCTTATCTCTTTTTCATGTTCTAAGCCATGTTTGATCCATGGTTCTTCTTGTTCAAGCTTGATATACTAATAAACTTGTGTTTTGTTTTGTATTTGAAAAGCTTTTGGTGGTGAAGGACTTGGAAAAAGAAGCAAAACAAAGAGTCTTTGAGGTTCTTCAAGAGGTAAAAGGGAGATCCATCTCACCAATCAAGTATGGTGGTGAGAGATGGTTTGTGTATTTGATGGATGGTAAATCCATGTGAGGATTCATATCCATGGTCATGTAATTATTTGTGGGTGTTTATCTGTGTTTTGATTATTTGCTTATGCTTGATCTGCTTTGCATGATTTATTTGTGTTTGCATGCTTAGTATGATTTTTATTTGCTTTTATGGTATGCTTGAAATATAATATGATGATTATATGTGATGTATGCCATAAAAATTGTTGGAAAGGAAAACAATTTTTGGTTCCAATGACCATGAGGATTTCGACCTCAACACCTCAAAATAGGTGTTCACAAATTAATATTTTCATGAATGGTAAAATTGGATGTTTAGAAAAGCAAGGAAAATAAACAAAAGGTTTGTTTTCAAGGAATAAGTGTTCACGGTTTTGGTGAGAAATTTTAATGGTTTTGTTTGTGTAAAACCATGAATGGAACTTAGATGGTTTCAATGGTCATGTCCACAGTTTTGAAGGCTTATAAATGCCTTGATTTTATGAAACAAAGTGATTTTCAAAGTGGAAATATAATTTGATTTAGTACAAGGATTTTGGAAAGGGAATCAGAGTGTTTTATCACTTGAGAAACAGAAAATTCAGTTATAAAAGGAAAATAGAGGTTGTAAGGGTTTGAACCTCAAATAATTTTAGAAAAGGATTGAATTTGAGAATTTATTTTGAATTATAAAGGAAATGTTGATGATTTAAAATTTACTAACGTAAAACTCATCCTTTGGGTTTTGGATAGCGTTAGAGAATTTTAAGTGAGAAGCATTGATTCAATTCAATGAAATGGTGAATTTATGGAATAAATTATGAAAAGAATTTTCTTGAGTAAGAAAATGTGAAAAATAATGTGAGAAGTCATATTATTTTGAGAAATATTGAATTGGAAATTTTGGAATATTTTACGTGGTTGTAAAATGGTGAAAAATGATTTACGTAACTTAAAAACGTGATTTTTAAGCTACGCGATGTGAAAAATGTTAAAGTATTTCTACCCAATTTAGAAAGCGTTTAAATATTTTTATGCGATTGAAATATTGTTGAAAAATCACTACGTGATTGAAAAATGATGAAATATTTTTACGTGATTGTGAAAACGATAGAAAATTGCTACGCAATTTGAAAACGTAACAGAAATGTTGCGTGATTGTGAAAACACGACGAAAGTGTTGCGCGATTATGAAAATGTTATAATATGATTTTCGCGATTGAATAAACAGTAGGATTACTGTTGGACTAGTGTATGAACACTATATGAGAAAATGATGAATTTTGCCTGTGATTGGCATTGGTGCATTTTATATGCATAAACTAGTGTATGGACACTGTATGAGAAAATGATGAATTTTGCCTATGATTGGCATTGGTGCATTGAATATGCATTGAAAAGGTCTGATGGACTGTATAAGGCTAATTGCCTAGGAGAGACGTACACCTCTTGAGTGGGTGCGATATGTGTAGTGTAAGTCACTTGTTGACTTTGGGGGCATCTGGGTGCGGGTTGCTTACAGTGGACAGTTGGTAGCTCTTCTATACTGTGGGTTAGACCGATGCAACGCATTTATGATCCTGACCGAGACACTATTCTTCATCGAGATCTAGTAAAGACTATTGTGTATATGCTAGATGTGCAAACACATATGAGAAATGTGGCACGTGGTCTGAGGCATGTTAGTACAGACAGATCTTTCGGATCAATTTCTCTGAACTGAGTATTAGCTCCATGGAGTAGGAAATTGAGTCTATGTGCACATGCATAAATTTGAGTATTTATATCTGTATGAAATAATAATTGGGGAATATTGGCTATGACAATTGAACTGTTGAGGAATAATGGATGATGATGATGATAATCATGTGATGGCATTATTGTAATTATTGTGTGATTTGAATAATGTTAATGGCATGATGGTAATTATTATTTATTGTATCTGTTATGATAAATAATGTTGATGACATGATTGTGATTATGGTATGATGTATCTGTATGATATATTGTATGTGTTATCTCTGTACTACCATGTTGGTATTGACGTAGGTGATCTCACTTCTTTGTATATTATTTTGTACTGTATTTATATTTGGTAAAGACGCTGAGCAAGGTATAGAACAAGAGGGTGAAGAAGAACAGGTTCCTGTGGAGGAAGCGGAGTTTTGATAAGATGACATCAAGACCTAGTTTCTTTGGTTACGTGAGATTGCAGTTCCACGGTGGAGCTGGAGCGTGGAGGACTAGTCCCAATGAGTAGGGAATTCCATGGAGATCTATTTCTTTTCGTAACTATATATGTACATGTCGAATTTCTGCTGTCAATTAGGCAGCATTGGGATACTAGGTATTATGTTCCAACGGAAATTAATATTGTGTCGTCTGCTCGGACACCTATCTGTAGGACCTCGCGTCGAGCTGGATTCCTGCCTGCTGAGGTGTCTGAGGAGGACCCGACTGAGGGTTCTGCTGTTTAGTTAGACTTGGGTGAGTCGTTTAAATATTTAAGTATGTCAACTACTTTTGAGACTTGGTTTGTATATAAATAATGTCGACAGTACTTCTGTAATGTACATGATGTAAATTATGTGTGATGTTGTATAATATTTCTATTTTCAGCTAAGTTTATTTATCGATATCAAAGAGGAAAAAATTTTACAACTCGTATTTTTATCACAACATCACATTTTATGAACTTGGGGGTAATTTGATAATTAAGTAACATAAATGTGGCACCCTACAGTGGGTGTTACATTAGTTGGTATCAAAGCCCAAGTTAGAGTCTTTTGGGTTTGTGGTTAGGTCTATCTTGTTTGTGTTGTGTGATTCTCTGTGATTGTTTTATGAAAAGAAACAATATTGTTTGAAGATTGACCTTACTTTCTTGTGTTGTTCAGTTTGTTTAGAAAGAACGATATGGCTGGATGAGGAAGAGGACGTGTCAATACTAGAGCAGGAATGGAAAATGTTGTTAATGATAACCAAAGTATGGCTGCAGCTGTACCAGCAATGCAACGGATGGTTGATGTTGTGGTACAACAAAACCAAAGGGCAACTGAGGATGCTCACAGTTTGTCGGAGTTTCGTAAGAACAATCCACCCAAGTTTCATGGAGAATTTGAGCCAGACAAAGCTGATTTGTGGATCAAGGAATTAGAGAAAATATTTGAAGGTATGGGTTGTACTGATGAGCGAAAGCTGACTTTTGTAACATTTATGTTAGTGGGAGATGGTGAAAACTGGTGGGCAGGAGCTCGAAGATTATTACAAGCTGAATGAAGAGTTGTGACATGGCAGCTCTTTAGGCAGAAGTTTCTGGCAAAGTATTTTCTAGCAAGTGTTCGTCTTGCTAAGGAGATGGAATTCCTTAGTTTAAGGCAATGGGTGATGTCTATAAGTGAGTATGCTGTAAAATTCGAAAGCTTGTCTAAGTTTTCGAGATATTTTCAGATGCACCTAAATGAGGATTAGAGGTGTAGACAATTTGAGGAAGGATTGAAGCTTGACATTAAGCGAGCTGTAGCAACCCTGGGAATTGAACAGTTTCTAGAATTGTTGGACAAGTGTTGTAAAGTTGAGGAGATTGATCAACAGCGTGTGGCAAGAAATAAGAACTTTGGACCTGTAAGATTCCAAAGAGGAAAGAGCAGTGGAGGAAATCGTTTTCAGCAGAAACCGTATGCGAAACCGATAGGAAGTCAGAACCGGTAGCAATTTATTGGAGGAAGTTCTAGTGGCAGTAAGGCAAGTCTAGCTGGAACTTCTACGATTAAATGTTTTAAGTGTGGGAAGGACCATCTGACCAAGAATTGTCAGCATAAAGGAATTGTTTGTTATAGATGTGGGAAACCTGGACATTTATCTAGGGATTGTGATTAGATAAAGAGGGAACCTTCTGTGGGGAATGTTCGTACTGCAAGGCCACAGGCGGGTGGTCGAGTGTATACTATGAGCGGGGAAAAAGCTGCTAAATCTGAGGACTTAATCATGGAGGAGTGTGCTATTGAAGGTAATCCTTTAACCGTACTCTATGATTCGGGAGCAACACATTCTTTTATTGCATGTGATTGTGTGGAGCGTTTGGGATTGACTGTGACTACATTGCCTTATGATTTGAGTGTTGCTACTCCTACTGATAAGCCTGTGATAACTACAAAAGTATGTTTGAATTGTCCTGTATGTGTTAGGGATAGAATCTTTCATGTGGACTTGATTTGTTTGCCTCTTTCCAAGATTAATGTAATCTTAGGAATGGATTGGTTATCTTCTAACCATATCCTAATTGATTGTTCGAATAAGACATTAGTATTTCCTGAGGCTAAGGATCCTAGATTCCTAACGGCTACTCAAGTAGAAGCTTGTTTGAAGGAAGGAGATCATGGGCATCTATTGTTGTCTTCTTTGGAGGTTCAATGTGAAAATGTCTTGAAAGATATTTTTGTTGTTAATGAATTTCCTGAGGTATTTCCTGAAGATATACCTGGACTACCGCCAGAAAGAGAAATTGAGTTTGCTATTGATTTAGTACCTGGAGCTGGATCTATATCTATTGCGCCTTATCGGATGTCGCCAGTAGAGTTAGAGAACTTAAGAAACAGCTGGAGGATTTATTGGAGAAACAATTCGTGAGACCAAGTGTGTCACCATGGGGAGCTCCAGTATTATTGGTAAATAAGAAGGATGGAACTTCACGTCTATGTGTAGACTACCGACAGTTGAACAAGATTACGATTAAGAATAAATATCCACTTCCAAGGATAGATGATCTGATGGATCAATTGCAAGGAGCCGCAATATTTTCCAAGATTGATTTACGATCTAGGTATCACCAGATTCGTGTGAAGGTGGAGGATATTCCTAAAACTGCATTTCAGACTCGTTATGGGCATTATGAGTATCAAGTGATGCCGTTTGGTGTGACGAATGTACCGGCCATATTCATGGACTTTATGAACAGAATTTTTTGTTCATACTTGGATAAGTTTGTTGTTGTCTTTATAGATGACATTTTGATTTATTCTTGAAGTCAGGAGGAACATGCTGAACATCTCAGAGTGGTTCTCCAGATTTTGAAGGTGAATAAGTCGTATGCCAAGTTGTCCAAATGTGAATTTTGGCTAAGTGAAGTTCAATTTTTAGGACACGTGATATCAAAGGAAGGAATTGAAGTTGATGCTTCAAAGGTGCAGACGGTTTTGGAATGGGAAAGACCGAAGACTGTAACAGAAATTCGTAGTTTTGTCGAATTAGCTAGTTATTATAGATGGTTCATTGAGGGGTTTTTGAAAATAGTAGGACCTCTCACTCAACTTACACGGAAGAATCAACCGTTCGTGTGGACTGATGCATGCAAAGAAAGTTTTCAAGAGTTGAAAAGATGATTGACTACTTCACCGGTTTTGATTCTACCTGATCCGAACGAACCTTTCGAAGTATATTGCGATGCTTTGTATCAAGGATAGGGTTGTATACTTATGCAGAACCATAAAGTGGTGGCTTATGCTTCAAGGCAGTTGAAAGAGCATGATAGGAATTATCCAACTCATGACTTGGAATTGGCAGCTGTGGTGTTTGCGTTGAAAGTGTGGAGACATTTTCTCTATGGAGCAACCTTCACTGTTTTTAGTGATCATAAAAGTTTGAAGTATTTGTTTGACCAAAAAGAGTTGAACATGAGACAAACGCGTTGGTTAGAGTTTCTGAAGGACTATGACTTTCAGTTACAATATCATCCCGGAAAAACGAATCTCGTAGCGAATGCTTTAAGTAGGAAAATGCTTAGTGCTTCTGTTATGATGATTAAGGAGAAGGAATTAATAAAGGAATTTCAGGATATGCATTTATCTGTGAAATTGACACCAGGGAAGATGTGTTTAAGCATGATCACCATTTCAAATGATTTGATGGATAAAATACGAGAAGGACAAAACAGTGACCAGTATTTGTAAAAAGCAAAAGAAGCAAGGAGCCAAGGAGCGGTGTTGGAATTTAGCGAAGGAGCTAATGGAATTCTGAAGTTTAAAGGAAGGGTTTGTGTGCCAAATGATCCAGAACTTAGGAAATTGATTTTGGATGAAGCTCAAAGGAATAAATTGAGTATGCATCCAGGAGCCACAAAGATGTATCAAGATTTAAAGCAATTATATTGGTGGCAAGGAATGAAGAAGGATGTGGCTGAATATGTATCATCCTGTTTAGTTTGTTAGAAGGCTAAGGTGGAACATCAAAGACCTTTGGGAATGTTGCAACCTTTGCCTATTCTTGAATGGAAATGGGATGACATAACAATGGATTTTGTGACAAGGCTACCAAAGACTCGGAAAGGTCACGATTCTATTTGAGTAATTGTTGATTGGCTTACTAAGTCGGTGCACTTTTTATCGATTAATATTAAGTACTCAATAGAAAAGTTGGCCCAAGTGTACATCAACGAAATTGTTAGACTTCATGGTATACCATCCAGTGTTATTTCGGATCGAGATCCAAGATTTATGTCAAGATTTTGGAATACTTTGCAAGAAGCGATGGGAACAAAGCTACGTCTGAGTTTTGCTTATCATCCACAAACTGATGATCAGTCAGAAAGGACGATTCAGTCGTTAGAGGACTTGTTGAGAGCTTGTGTTCTAGAAGAAACTGGTTGTTGGGATGAATTTTTGTCATTGATAGAGTTCACATATAACAACAGTTTTCATTCGAGCATAGGAATGGTACCCTATGAGGCATTGTATGGGAGATGATGTAGAACTCCGTTGTGTTGGTATCACGATGGTGAAAGTGCTATGGTAGGACCAGAATTTGTACAACAGACAACTAAGAAAATAAAAATGATTCAAGACAAGATGAGGATGACTCAAACTCAGCAAAAGAGCTATGCTAATAAAAGGAGAAAATCACTTAAGTTTGAAGAAGGTGACCATATATTTCTGCGAGTGACACCTATGACTGGAGTTGGACGAGTGCTTAAGTCCAAGAAGCTCACTCCAAAGTTTATCGAGCCGTATTAGATTTTACGTTGGATAGGTCCAGTAGCTTATCAGATTGCATTACCACCTTTTCTGTCGAATCTTCACAATGTATTTCATGTATCACAACTATGGAAGTATATTCTTGATCCTACCCATGTTATCGAGCCAGACATAGTACAACTGAAGGAAAACTTAACCTATGAAACGTTTCCAGTCAAGATTGAGGATCGAAGGACAAAGCAACTTCGAGGTAAGGAAATTTCATGGGTTAAAATAGTTTGGAACGACGTAAGCGGTGAAGCTACATAGGAACTGGAAGAAAAGATAAAAGAACAATATCCGTAGTTATTCTGAGGGTGTGAAATCAAGTTTATCAAGTTTCGAGGACGAAACTTCTTTTTAGAGGGGGAGTATTGTAACGCCCCAAACTTCTTAACTAGTTGACAGTAATTTTGACAGTTAACAGAATTCTACTATTTAGTGATTTTTGTGTACTGTAAAATTATTTTGAATATTCTGTCAGTACATTTGATCGTTTTGTGTGATTTACTCCGTGTCAGGAAAATAATAATTTTCGGGCCAGGAAAAATTTTACGTAAATTAATTTTTGTTGTTAAGTCTTAATTATTTTAAGTAATCTGATTTGATTTTTGTAAGTTTTTTAATTTTGTGATGTTGTGGATGATTATGAAATTTTTATATTACTCTGATTATTTTAGTGTTATCCGTGGGCCGTCTGTGGACCCAAGTGGGTTCCGAAAAGTGAAAATTTTTCTGCAGCTCAAAAATTTTGTACTGTTGAGACGGAGACGTAGGATCTTACTAAACCTATATCCGGAAACAGTTTTTAAAATTTTCTTTTACTGCGTTTTGTATTGTATATAATTATCGGGTGATAAAAATACAATAAAAATATTATTCGTAGGATTATAGCAGATAAAAAAATAAATATTGTACTACGTAGTCAACATTAGTGGCTTGGATATCCATCATTGATTTAATCAACAGTGGAGATTTGGCCTTGATTTAATTAACGGTGGAGATTTAGTCTTACAAAATGGCTAGGACCATTTATGACCCTTGGATGTAAAGTTTGAAGGAGTAATCTTGACCCTTCATTTTGGAGATACATCTAATGGCTAGGATTTCAAGGAGGAAAGATCCAATGGTCTAGATTAAGTCTTCTATCTAAGGCTAAACCTAGAAGCTACATTAATCCTAACCATTGATCTAATCAATGGTTAAGATTGCCTAAAATTGTGGCTAGTGAGATTGGTCACATTTTGATGAAGCATGGAGGGGGGAGGGGACGGTTTTTGTGATGGGTTTAGAAGCTAAAGCAAAGTTTGAAGACATTATTGATCACCTTGGTAATTATTGATCATTTTTCAAGAAGCTAAGTTCACAAAATTTTCTCTCCTTTCTCTCCAAGCAAAGCTCACGGCCATAGCACTAAGATCCATCTTCCATCACTCAACAAATTTAAATAACCACCTATCTTGAATCCTTACTTCAATTCAAGAACCTTTGTAGTTTAGACCAAGCTCTAAATCTTCCATCTTGAAGGATTTTTTCCAAGAGCAAGTTCTAGGATTTTTGAGGTGAAGTGTAAGGAAAACTTCATTTCTTATCTTTTTTTCATGCTCTAAGCCATGTTTGATCCATGGTTCTTCTTGTTCAAGTTTGATATACTAATAAACCTGTGTTTTGTTTTGTATTTGAAAAGCTTTTGGTGGTGAAGGACTTGGAAAAAGAAGCAAAACAATGAGTCTTTGAAGTTCTTCAAGAGGTAAAAGGGAGATCCATCTCACTAACCAAGTATGGTGGTGAGAGATGGTTTGTGTATTTGATGGATGGTGAATCCATGTGAGGATTCATATCCATGGTCATGTATTTATTTGTGGGTGTTTATGTATTTTTTGATTATTTGCTTATGCTTGATGTGCTTTGCATGATTTATTTGTGTTGGCATGCTTAGTATGATTTTTATTTGCTTTTATGGTATGCTTGAAATATAATATGATGATTATATATGATGTATGACATAAAAATTGTTGGAAAGGAAAATAATTTTTAGTTCCAATGACCATGAGGATTTCGGCCTCAACACCTCAAAATAGGTGTTCACAAATTAATATTTTCATGAATGGTAAAATTAGATGTTTAGAAAAGCAAGGAAAATAAACAAAAGGTTTGTTTTCAAGGAATAAGTGTTCATGGTTTTGGTGAGAAATTTTAATGGTTTTGTTTGTGTAAAACCATGAATGGAACTTAGATGATTTAGAAGGAAAAATATTTTGATGGTTTCAATGGCCATGTCCACGGTTTTGAAGGCTTATAAATGCCTTGATTTTATGAAACAAAGTGATTTTCAGAGTGGAAATATAATTTGATTTAGTACAAGGATTTTGGAAAGGGAATCAGAGTGTTTTATCACTTGAGAAACAAAAAATTCGGTTATAAAAGGAAAATAGAGGTTGTAAGGGTTTGAACCTCAAATTATTTTAGAAAAGGATTGAATTTGAGAATTTATTTTGAATTATAAAGGAAACGTTGATGATTTAAAATTTACTAACGTAAAACTCATCCTTTGGGTTTTGGAGAGTGTTAGAGAATTTTAAGTGAGAAATATTGATTTAATTCAATGAAATGGTGAATTTATGGAATAAACTGTGAAAAGAATTTTCTTGAGTAAGAAAATGTGGAAAATAATGTGAGAAGTCATATTATTTTTATAAAATTTGAATTGGAAATTTGGAATATTTTACGTGGTTGTAAAATGGTAGAAAATGATTTACGTAACTTAAAAATGTGATTTTTAAGCTACGCAATGTGAAAAATGTTAAAATATTTCTACGCAATTTTGAAAGCGTTTAAATATTTTTATGTGATTGAAATATCGTTGAAAAATCACTACGTGATTGAAAAATGATGAAATATTTTTACGTGATTGAGAAAACGATGAAAAATCGCTATGCGATTTAAAAACATAACAGAAATGTTGAGCGATTGTAAAAACGCGATGAAAGTGTTACGCGACTATGAAAACGCGACGAAAGTGTTGCGCGACTATGAAAACGCGATAATATGATTTTCGCGATTGAATAAACAGTAGGATTACTGTTGGACTAGTATATGAACACTATATGAGAAAATGATGAATTTTGCCTGTGATTGGCATTGGTGCATTTTATATGCATAAACTAGTGTATGGACACTATATGAGAAAATGATGAATTTTGCCTATGATTGGCTTTGGTGCATTGAACATGCATTGAAAAGGTCTGATGGACTGTATAAGGCTAATTGCCTAAGAGAGACGTACACCTCTTGAGTGGGTACGATATGCGTAGTGTAAGTCACTTGTTGACTTCGGAGGCATCGAGGTGCGGGTTGCTTGCAGTGAGCAATTGGTAGCTCTTTTGTGTCGTGGGTTATACCGATGCAACGCACCGATGATCTTGACCGAGACACTATTCTTAATCGAGATCTAGTAAAGACTGTCGTGTATATACTAGATGTGCAAACACATATGAGAAATGTGGCACATGGTCTGAGGTATGTTGGTACAGACAGGTCTTTCGAATCAATTTCTCCGAACTGAGTATTAGCTCCATGGAGTAGGAAATTGAGTCTATGTGCAATGCATAAATTTGAGTATTTATATCTGTATGAAATAATAATTGGGGAATATTGGTTATGACGATTGAACTGTTGAGGAATAATGGATGATGATGATGATAATCATGTGATGGCATTATTGTAATTATTGTGTGATTTGAATAATGTTAATGGCATGATGGTAATTATTATTTATTGTATCTGTTATGATAAATAATGTTGATGGCATGATTGTGATTATGGTATGATGTATTTGTATAATATATTGTATATGTTATCTCTGTGCTACTATGTTGGTATTGGCGCAGATGATCTCACATCTTTGTATATTATTTTGTACTGTATTTATATTTGGTAAAGACGCTGAGCAAGGTATAGAACAAGAGGGTGAAGAAGAGTAGGTTCCTGTGGAGGAAGCGGAGTTTTGATAAGATGACATCAAGACCTAGTTTCTTTGGTTACGTGAGATTGCAATTCCACGGTGGAGCTGGAGCGTGGATGACTAGTCCCAATGAGAGGTGTAACACCCCTTTGGAGGATGTCACACATAAAAGAAAATAAAAGAAAGAGAAATAAAATCTACCCAAGTTGTAAAACATTTGTTACATATTATTACGGGTTGTAAAATAATTCCTGTTAAACAGAATATTCTTAAATAAAATATGCGGAAATAGCAAATAAAAAAAAACAAAACAAAACAACATTACTTATAATATACATATGATCCAGGTTATAAGTTATACAAATAATTTACAACTAAAAGTACAAATATTTAAATGGAAACATTAAAGAAAGACAGTAAAAGAGTCAATATATACATACATACGCAGACGCGCCCAAAAAAAACATCATGCATATTTAATCCTCTGAAGGATCACTCTCAACATGAAAATGATCATCAGGAGACAAATATCCCGGATGTCTCGACACTCGGCGATATCGTGATCACGCAGTCGATACGATACTTATCTCACTAGGCTCCGTGGTCATGCCACCAAAATATCGCCTAAGAGATAAGGGTAACTCTAAATGTAAAAATACAGTAGTAGTCATAACTGGCTCTCCATCAAACTGTTGACGTAGGGTCACAGTCAGCCGTCCTACATACGTCACAGAGTCTCGGTCTCCTCGCAGATGCCAAGCTAACGATCCTCCATGAAACTCCAGCTGTACAAACCCTAGAAATCCAGGTATCGCCATACCCAATCAAATCAATCCAATGGATATGGATGATCAGATGGTTCTTGATCGTCAAACTGGTCGTCGGCTAGCTGATCTTCCTCCTCCTCGGGGTACAGAACCTCAAGAGGTTGTTCCTCTTCTTCTTCCTCAAACTCTTTATCGCATAAAATAAATATACAGGAAACATCCACAATACAGAAAAGAGGTAAGACAATCTAAAATCACCATAAACATGGCCAATAAGAAGACGACAAACAACAGTTATACAATTCATGCAATATGAAAAGCTATAACAGAAATCAGTAACAGAATAAAGAAAAAGATTTAATTATCATAACGACACATAATATCACAGATAAAATAAAACATCACGAAAGACTAAAATAATAGAACACAGATAAATAATCCTCATAATACTAACCAGATAAAATAGACAGATAAGATAAAATAAAGTTCCAGATATACTCATAAGAAATATGACACGTTCCTACTCCATGGAGCTAAACAACACAGATACCACAGATATCAAAGGAATGACTCGCAAAAATCTATTAGTACCACGGCTGCCCAGCCAACTATTCCGCGGTCATACGTTGCGTCTATAGCTCCACATCACTGGGAATTTACCATCCAGGCGTGGGGTAGTTCACTGTCTCACGTCGTGACACTACGGGCAAATGTACTACTAGACTTTACAAATCTCGATTAAATATAGTGCGTGTCGAGTCCATTAGTGTGCTATCGGTTACCACGGCCCAGCGGAGTGACCGACTGTCCATATATGGAATCCCGTACACTAAAGTCTCCAAGTTCATTAGAACAATGAACCACACTACGTTTATCGCATCGACAACACGATGTGATTCACCTCGTCAACCAAAATTCACCAAAAATTGGTAAATTACCAGAATACCCTCAAGGTATAAAAATATATGCCCTCAATGGCAAAAATATACAGTAAGTCCCTCTTGGACAAATATGTCTCAAAGCCCTCAGACGGGTTCACCTCATAGCCCGACAACAGAAAAATACGTAAATCCGTAAAAATACTTGTTTCGGTCAATCGCGTAGAAATTTTATCGCGTTTTCACAATCTCGTCGTTTTTATAAATGTTTTGAAATCGCATAAATATATTTTTTTTGTTTTCAAAATCGCGTAGGATTTTTAATACATTTTCTCAATCGCGTAAGATTTTTAAATCATTTTCTTGACCGAATTCCTTAAAAATTACTGTTTAAATAAACAGAAATAATAAATAATACTTTTAAGCTACGTATAATATTTTTCATACTGTATCTTGTCTTTTGGACATCTTTTCTATCTTATTTGTCCGTTTTTACTAAAAATTGACAGTATTTTGTTTAGAATTTTAATAATAATGGTTTCCTAATTTTTTCGTAAAAACTTTGTTTATTTAAATAAACCGGATAATTTAATCTTTTAAAAACTCCTAACATGTTTCAAAATATAGCATGAGCCATATGTTAGAAATTCTTAAAGATTACTGTATTTCCTTTATAACAATAAAATTATTGATTTTAGTTCCTTAAATTAATTCTAATCTATTGATTTCTTAAAAACTCTTTTTAGAAAAAAATTCTTGTTAACATATAATGCCTTTCTTATACTTGAAAATGGTTTGGAATTGATT
Organism: Ormosia emarginata; assembly: GCA_029884605.1. NCBI lineage: Eukaryota > Viridiplantae > Streptophyta > Magnoliopsida > Fabales > Fabaceae > Ormosia > Ormosia emarginata. Next base: position 12,895,539 of record JAQQTP010000074.1, read on the forward strand.
TTAGAAATCAAGAATATCTAGTTTGGCATGTTGGCCGAATTTCCTAAATCTTTTGAAATTGATTTCTAAATTATTTCTCATCTTCTAAATATATGTCAAACTTATTGTATTGTCTAAATTCATTTAACCATTGTTTTAGAAAATGGTTTTTGAAATCAACACATTCATTTTAGGCATGTTGGCCGAAAATACTAAGTCTTACCATTTGATTTCTAAATTCATTTTCTTTGATCTAATCAACTTGAAACCTTCTTAATTCTCCTAGGTTAATTAAATTACCTTTTAAGAAAATTAAGAGAACATTTTGGTTCTCCATTTGGTTAGTGGTCGTGAGCCTTGGTGTAGTGTTCTTTGGAACACACATGCATTTCCTTGACATATTATTCACATCCTATACATTATCATGCAATTCTATACTTTATCATGCAATTCTAACACATGCAATATTATCAAAGCTTGTAGACATGCAAATTAAAGCTTGTAGACATGCAAACTATTACAAACAACAAATAGGAAAGCTACTAACAAATACACAACCACATCAAATAAGCTACTAACAAGCACAAACATGAATCCTTATGGATTCTACAATCACAAAATCAACTCCATCTTCTTACCACCATCCATAGGTGATAAGATTTGTCTTCCTCTTACCTTAAATGAAGACAAAAAGGATTTCTTTCACTCCTCCTAGGTCACGGTTTTCTCCTTCAAAATACCTAACAAACTTAAACAAAAACTACAAATTACTAAACATTAAAAGAGAGCTTAAACCATGGATAAATCATGGCTTAGAACTTTGAAAAAGAATTTAGAAAAGAAAAACAAGAGATTTCACCTCCTTGGTACAAACTTCCAAGTAGGTTTTCAAGCTTCAAATGCAAGATTTTGAAAGAACTCTCAACTAGAGATGTTCTTAGGATTGTGTTTAGGTTTAGAAAACTTGGTTAGAAGAAATTTTAGGTGGTTGGATGGTGTAGATATTGTCTTGGCCGAATGGTGAAGAAAGGAAGCAACAATGGTGTTTAGGGTTCTTGGATGAGAGAGAAGAGAGAAAAGCATGAAAGATGAAGTGAAGAATGGTCTTCCAACCCCTCTTGGCCGTAGACATTCAATGCATGCAAGGTGTGCATGGATTTGGCTTCATCCAAGCCCTTGGATGCTTCAAAGGTCAAGATTAAAACTTGGTTAGCAAGCTTGTTTCCTATTGGCTACTCCTAACCTAGTCACTAAGCCTTGTCACTAAGCTTCATCATCACACTAACCTAGTCACTAAGCTAGTCACCATGTTCTAGAGAGTTCCTTCACTAATGATGATTAATTAAGCTATTAAGTTAACTGTATTAGCTAAACGTGGGTCCCGCAAAACATTTCCGGGTCCACTGTCACTAAGTTATACTGACTAATAAAATAATCTTATAATAATACAAAATTATTTTATTTGACAGTTAAATCCTAAAAATTAAAAAATTAATTTTAGGCTCATTCAGAATTGGGTTTAGTAAGATCCCCCGCCTCTGAATAATTAAAAACAGATTTTACCGGTCCGAAAAATATTATTTTCCTGCCCCGTAGCAAATCACACAAAAAGTCCATATAAAATCACAGACAGTAATATTGGACACTAAATCAAGTAGAAAACAATTAAAAAAAGCAAAAAACAGAGTAAACAAAGACGTTCGGGACGTAATGGTCATTTTTCCATTTTTTTCCACAACGTAGCTAATCATCAAAAAGTTCAAATAAAATTACAGACAGTATTAATTGTCGTATATCTTCCAGAAAAAATTAAAACAAGAGTTCGAAAAATTTTTATTTTACCGTCTCGAAACAAATTACGTAAAAAGACCAAATAAAATTTGAGTCAGTATAAACGTATTTGTATTTCATACGTAAATCAAGAAACAAGTAAAATAGGGACACAACGGTCATTCACACGAAAGCTTGAAAAACAAAGCAAACAAGACATTCGGTACATTTTCTAAAAATTGGGGTGTTACAATTCTCCCAACAAATAAAAATTTCATCCTCGAAATTCGCTGTTCCTCAAAACAAATGAGGATACTGATCCTTCATTTTATCTTCCAGCTCCCAGGTAGCTTCACCCGTCACATCATTCCATATGACCTTCACTAGCTCGATCATCTTTCCTCGAAGTTGCTTTACCTTTCTGTCCTCAATTCTGACAGGTAAAGTCTCGTAAGTCAAATTCTCCTTCAACTGCACTTCATCTGGCTGTATAACATGCGTCGGATCTGGTATATACTTTCGTAACTGAGACACATGAAACACGTCATGTAGATTCGACAGAAACGGCGGCATAGCGATCTGATACGCTACAGGACCTATACGTCGGATAATCTGATACGGTCCAATGAACTTAGGAGTAAGTTTCTTAGACTTAATAACTCTTCCGACACCAGTCGTAAGAGTAACTCTTAGGAACACATGCTCACCCTCCTCAAATTCAAGAGGTCGTCTTCGTTTATCCGCATAACTCTTCTGTCTGCTTTGTGTCGTTCTCATTTTCTCTTGTATCATCTTTACCTTTTCCGTAGTCTGTTGTACAAGATCGGGTCCAATAGTCATACTTTCCCCATCTTGATACCAACACAACGGTGTTCGACATCGTCTTCCATACAATGCTTCATAAGGTGCCATTCCGATGCTTGAGTGAAAACTATTGTTGTAGGTGAATTTTATCAAAGATAAAAATTCATCCCAACTTCCTCGTTGTTCCAAAACACAAGCACGCAATGATCCTCCAAAGATTGTATAGTTCTCTCGTCGTCGACCATCTGTTTGCGGATGATACGCTGAACTCAGTCGCAACTTGGTTCCCATAGCTTCTTGCAGACTTCGCCAAAACCTTGACGTAAACCTCGGATCTCGATCAGAAACTATACATGTAGGTACACCATGTAATCTGACAATTTCACTGATGTACAACTGGGTTAATCTTTCCAATGAATACTTAATATTAATTGGTAAGAAATGAGCCGATTTCGTAAGCCTATCGACTATAACCCATATCGAATCATGACCTTTCCTCGTCTTTGGCAAACCAGTAACGAAATCCATCGATATACTATCCCATTTCCATTCTGGAATAGATAACGGTTGTAACATTCCAGCTGGTCTTTGATGTTCCACTTTCGCCTTTTGACAGACTAGACAAGTTGACACGCACCTAATAACATCACTCTTCAATCCATGCCACCAGAATAACTTCTTCAAGTCTTGGTACATCTTTGTTATACCTGGATGCATACTCAATAGACTAGTATGGGCATGTTCCACAATATATCGCCTCAGCTCCCGGTCACGAGGAACACAGACTCTACCCCGAAACCTCAGAATTCCATCAGTTCCTTCTTTGAACTCTATTGTCTCGTCTTGCTTTATTTGTTCTCTTATTCCTTGCAAAAATTCATCGGCATTCTGTTTTTCCCTTATGTCTTCCATCATCAGCTCGCTCGAGATAGTAACCATGTTAATACAAATTTTCCCCGGTTTCAACTCAACAAATGACCACACATCTCTAAACTGTTCAATGAGCTCCTTTTCCTTGATCATCAGAGCAGAAGCACTGATAATCTTTCTACTTAAGGCATCAGCCACGACATTCGCCTTACCAGGGTGGTACAACAATTGAAAATCATAATCTTTCAGGAATTCTAACCATCTTCGTTGCCTCATGTTCAGCTCCTTCTGATCATACAAGTATTTCAAGCTCTTGTGATCACTGAAGATGTTGAACGTTGCTCCATAGAGAAAATGTCTCCATATCTTTAGAGCAAAAACCACAGCGGCCAATTCCAAATCGTGCGTTGGATAATTCCTCTCATGAACCTTCAATTGTCGAGAAGCATATGCCACAACGTTTCGATCTTGCATCAATACGCATCCTAGCCCTTGATAAGAAGCGTCGCAATACACATCAAAAGATTTCGTCGAATCTGGTAGGATCAACACCGGTGTGCGATTGTTAATCTCTTCTTCAACTCTTGAAAACTGGCTTCACGTTCTTCCGTCCATTCAAAAGCTTGACTTTTCCTCGTAAGTTGTGTAAGTGGTCCAGCAATCTTCGAAAAACCCTCGATAAACCTCCGATAATAACCAGCAAGTCCAACAAAACTTCGAACTTCTGTTACCGTCTTAGGTCTTTCCCATTGTAAAACAGTCTCCACTTTTGATGGGTCCACCGCAATACCTTCTTTAGAAATTACGTGACCTAGAAATTGGACTTCTTCCAACCAGAACTCACACTTAGCCAATTTCGCATACAGCTGCTTCTCCCTCAAAATCCGAAGAACAACACCTAGATGTTCAGCATGCTCTTCCTTAGATTGAGAATAGATCAGAATGTCATCGATGAAGACAACAACAAATCTGTCTAGATACGGACGAAAAATCCTGTTCATATAATCCATAAATATGGCAGGAGCATTCGTTACCCCAAATGGCATTACTTGATACTCATAATGCCCATATCGAGTTCGAAAAGCAGTTTTCGGTACATCTTCCCCTTTTACACGAATCTGATGATACCCCGATCTCAGATCTATCTTGGAAAATACCACAGCTCCTTTCAACTGATCCATCAAGTGGTCAATTCTTGGAAGGGGATATTTATTCTTGATAGTCACCTTGTTCAGCTGACGATAATCCACACAAAGCCGAGACGTTCCATCCTTCTTCTTGACCAAAAGCACTGGCGCACCCCATGGGGAAACACTAGGTCGCACAAACTCTTTCTCCAACAGTTCCACCAATTGCTTCTTCAGCTCCTCCAATTCCACTGGCGACATACGATACGGTGCAATTGAGATAGGACCTGTTCCTGGTACTAAATCAATTGAAAACTCGATCTCCCTCTCAGGTGGCAAACTAGGTACGTCATCAGGAAAAACATCAGGAAACTTGTTGACAACAGGAATAGTATTCACATCTTTCTCATTCTTAACTTCTAGAGAAGACAATACCATATATCCCTGCGCTCCGTCTCTTAACAAAGACTTGACCTTAACAGCAGTTAAGAACCCAAACTTTTCTTCCTTAGGAAAAACTATGGTTTTACTTGCACAGTCTATAAGGATATGGTTAGAACATAACCAGTCCATCCCTAATATTACATCTATCTCAACAAGAGGTAAACAAATCAAGTTGACCATAAACAAACGGCCCTTCACAGCAACAGGACAATCCAAACATATCTTTGATGCAATCACAGGTTTAGCAGTTGGAGTAGAAACACTCAACTTAACATTTAAAGAAGACACAGGCAACTTCAATCTTTCCACACAATCATATGCAATAAACGAGTGTGTAGCACTAGAGTCATACAACACAGTCAGATGGTTACCTCCAATGTCACCTTCTCCTTGTATAAGATCATCAGATTGAGAAATCTCAGTTCCCTTCATGGTATAAACACGCCCTCCAGATCTCGGTTGAGTATTCCTTGATTTCTCGCGGCTAGCACGAACATAACGAACAACGAGGTTTCCTTTCGGTTGAGTACAATCCTTTGACATGTGCCTGGGTTGCTTACAGTTAAAACAAACTGTACCTCTAAGCGTGCATTCCGGCAAGATATGGCCTTTCTTCTCGCACTTAAAACATGTCGGCGTGAACGCCACTCTCTGTCCAGTTCCACTACCACTTGCACCTCCACTAATCGATGGTCGTTGAGATTGATTTCCTGTTGGCCTGGAATACGGTTTACGCTGAAACCGATTTGTATTACTACCTCCACCTCTCTGAAACCTTGTCGGCCCAAAGTTCCGATTCCTCTGATCTCTAGATGGCTCCAACTCCTCAAGTCGAGCACAAGCATCCACCAAAGCATGAAACTGAGTCATTCTCAAAGATACCACTCCTCATTTCAGTTGCACCCTTAACCCTGATTCAAACTTCCGACATCTCCACACATCGTCTTGTCGTGTCTGAGCATAATCTGAGAATTGAGACAAATTCTCAAACTTTGTGGCATACTCATTCACCGTCATATTCCCCTGTCGCAAACCAAGAAATTCCATTTCTTTGGCATGCCTAGCACTCGCAGGAAAATATTTCTCCAGAAAAACATTAGAAAACACTTCCCATGTGATTTCTGTTCCTTCAGCTTGCAAAACTCGGCGGGTTCCTCTCCACCAATTTTCTCCATCTCCTCTTAGCATAAAGACGGCATAAGTTACCTTCTTGTCATCTGTGCATCTCATCCCTTCAAAAATCCTTTCCAAGTCTTGTATCCACTGACTTGCCTTCTCTGGATCAACCTCGCCTCTAAACTGTGGCGGATTGTGGCGCCTAAATTCAAACAAATTTAGGGCATCAGCAGTAGCATCTTGTTGTTGAGCTGCTCTCAGATTTTGCTGCGTAATCACTTCAGCCATTCGCTGCATAGCCTCAGCAGCCGCAATCATAGGGTCCACATCATGATTCATGTTCGTACGTCCTCTACCTCGTCCAGACATCTTCAAACAGAACAAAACAAAATTAGATACATCCTTTTAGATACTTCCGAAAGGATATAAATCACAGAGAAGCACACAAAGACAAACAAAAACAGACCCAACCACAACCCCAAAAGACTCTAACTGGGCTCGATACATTAACTAATGTAACACCCCTTTGGAGGATGTCACGATATAAAGAAAATAAAAGAAAGAGAAATAAAATCTACCCAAGTTGTAAAACATTTGTTACATACTATTACGGGTTGTAAAATAATTCCCGTTAAAAGAATATTCTTAAATAAAATATGCGGAAATAGCAAATAAAAAAAACAAAACAAAACAACATTACTTATAATATACATATGATCCAGTTATAAGTTATACAAATAATTTACAACTAAAAGTACAAATATTTAAATGGAAACATTAAATAAAGCAATAAAAGAGTCAATATATATACATACATACGCAGACGCGCCCAAAAAAAACATCATACATATTTAATCCTCTGAAGGATCACTCTCAACATGAAAATGATCATCAGGAGACAAATATCCCGGATGTCTCGACACTCGGCGATATCGTGATCGCGCAGTCGATACGATACTTATCTCACTAGGCTCCGTGGTCATGCCACCAAAATATCGCCTAAGAGATAAGGGTAACTCTAAATGTAAAAATACAGTAGTAGTCATAACTGGCTCTCCATCAAACTGTTGACGTAGGGTCACAGTCAGCCGTCCTACATACATCACAGAGTCTCGGTCTCCTCGCAGATGCCAAGCTAACGATCCTCCATGAAACTCCAACTGTACAAACCCTAGAAATCCAGGTATCGCCATACCCAATCAAATCAATCCAATGGATATGGATGATCAGATGGTTCTTGATCGTCAACTGGTCGTCGGCTAGCGATCTTCCTCCTCCTGGGTATGAGAACCTCAAGAGGTCGTTCCTCTTCTTCTTCCTCAAACTCTTTATCGCATAAAATAAATATACAGAAACATCCACAATACGAGAAAAAGAGGTAAGACAATCTAAAATCACCATAAACATGGCCAATAAGAAGACGACAAACAACAGTTATACAATTCATGTAATATGAAAAGCTATAACAGTAAATCAAGAAACAGAATAAAGAAAAAGATTTAATTATCATAACGACACATAATATCACAGATAAAATAAAACATCACAGATAAAATAATAGAACAGATAAATAATCCTCATAATACTAACCAGATAAAATAGACAGATAAGATAAAATAAAGTTCCAGATATACTCATAAGAAATATGACACGTTCCTACTCCATGGAGCTAAACAACACAGATACCACAGATATCAGAGGGAATGACTCGCAAAAATCTATTAGTACCACGGCTGCCCAGCCAACTATTCCGCGGTCATACGTTGCGTCTATAGCTCCACATCACTGGGAATTTACCATCCCGGGCGTGGGGTAGTTCACTGTCTCACGTCGTGACACTACGGGCAAATGTACTACTAGACTTTACAAATCTCGATTAAATATAGTGCGTGTCGAGTCCATTAGTGTGCTATCGGTTACCACGGCCCAGCGGAGCGACCGACTGTCCATTTATGGAATCCCGTACACTAAAGTCTCTAAGTTCATTAGAACAATGAACCACACTACGTTTATCGCATCGACAACACGATGTGATTCACCTCGTCAACCAAAATTCACCAAAAATTGGTAAATTACCAGAATACCCTCAAGGTATAAAAATATATGCCCTCAATGGCAAAAATATATAGTAAGTCCCTCTTGGACAAATACTGTCTCAAAGCCTGTACGGGTTCACCTCATAGCCCGACAGCAGAAAAATACAGAAATCCAGAAAAATACTGTTTCGGTCAATCGCGTAGAAATTTTATCGCGTTTTCACAATCTCGTCGTTTTTATAAATGTTTTGAAATCGCATAAATATATTTTTTTGTTTTCAAAATCGCGTAGGATTTTTAATACATTTTCTCAATCGCGTAAGATTTTTAAATCATTTTCTTGACCGAATTCCTTAAAAATTACTGTTTAAATAAACAGAAATAATAAATAATACTTTTAAGCTACGTATAATATTTTTCATACCGTATAATTGTCTTTTGGACATCTTTTCTATCTTATTTGTCCGTTTTTACTAAAAATTGACAAAGTATTTTGTTTAGAATTTTAATAATAATGGTTTCCTAATTTATTTTTTTTAGTAAAAACTTTGTTTATTTAAATAAACCGGATAATTTAATCTTTTAAAAACTCCTAACATGTTTCAAAATATAGCATGAGCCATATGTTAGAAATTCTTAAAGATTACTGTATTTCCTTTATAACAATAAAATTATTGATTTTAGTTCCTTAAATTAATTCTAATCTATTGATTTCTTAAAAACTCTTTTTAGAAAAAAATTCTTGTTAACATATAATGCCTTTCTTATACTTGAAAATGGTTTGGAATTGATTTTAGAAATCAAGAATATCTAGTTTGGCATGTTGGCGAATTTCCTAAATCTTTTGAAATTGATTTCTAAATTATTTCTCATCTTCTAAATATATGTCAAACTTATTGTATTGTCTAAATTCATTTAACCATTGTTTTAGAAAATGGTTTTTGAAATCAACACATTCATTTTAGGCATGTTGGCCGAAAATACTAAGTCTTACCATTTGATTTCTAAATTCATTTTCTTTGATCTAATCAACTTGAAACCTTCTTAATTCTCCTAGGTTAATTAAATTACCTTTTAAGAAAATTAAGAGAACATTTTGGTTCTCCATTTGGTTAGTGGTCGTGAGCCTTGGTGTAGTGTTCTTTGGAACACACATGCATTTCCTTGACATATTATTCACATCCTATACATTATCATGCAATTCTATACTTTATCATGCAATTCTAACACATGCAATATTATCAAAGCTTGTAGACATGCAAATTAAAGCTTGTAGACATGCAATTTATTACAAACAACAAATAGGAAAGCTACTAACAAATACACAACCACATCAAATAAGCTACTAACAAGCACAAACATGAATCCTTATGGATTCTACAATCACAAAATCAACTCCATCTTCTTACCACCATCCATAGGTGATAAGATTTGTCTTCCTCTTACCTTAAATGAAGACAAAAGGATTTCTTTCACTCCTCCTAGGTCACGGTTTTCTCCTTCAAAATACCTAACAAACTTAAACAAAAACTACAAATTACTAAACATTGAAAAGAGAGCTTAAACCATGGATAAATCATGGCTTAGAACTTTGAAAAAGAATTTAGAAAAGAAAAACAAGAGATTTCACCTCCTTGGTACAAACTTCCAAGTAGGTTTTCAAGCTTCAAATGCAAGATTTTGAAAGAACTCTCAACTAGAGATGTTCTTAGGATTGTGTTTAGGTTTAGAAAACTTGGTTAGAAGAAATTTTAGGTGGTTGGATGGTGTAGATATTGTCTTGGCCGAATGGTGAAAAAGGAAGCAACAATGGTGTTTAGGGTTCTTGGATGAGAGAGAAGAGAGAAAAGCATGAAAGATGAAGTGAAGAATGGTCTTCCAACCCCTCTTGGCCGTAGACATTCAATGCATGCAAGGTGTGCATGGATTTGGCTTCATCCAAGCCCTTGGATGCTTCAAAGGTCAAGATTAAAACTTGGTTAGCAAGCTTGTTTCCTATTGGCTACTCCTAACCTAGTCACTAAGCCTTGTCACTAAGCTTCATCATCACACTAACCTAGTCACTAAGCTAGTCACCATGTTCTAGAGAGTTCCTTCACTAATGATGATTAATTAAGCTATTAAGTTAATTGTATTAGCTAAACGTGGGTCCCGCAAAACATTTTAGGGTCCTTTGTCACTAAGTTATACTTGACTAATAAAATAATCTTATAATAATACAAAATTATTTTATTTGTGATTAAATCCTAAAAATTAAAAATTAATTTTAGGCTCATTCAATTGGGTTTAGTAAGATCCCCGCCTCCGAATAATTAAAAACAGATTTTACCGGTCCGAAAAATATTATTTTCCGCCCGTAGCAAATCACACAAAAAGTCCATATAAAATCACAGACAGTAATATTGGACACTAAATCAAGTAGAAAACAATTAAAAAAAAGCAAAAACAAGACAAACAAAGACGTTCGGGACGTAATGGTCATTTTTCCATTTTTTCCACAACGTAGCTAATCATCAAAAAGTTCAAATAAAATTACAGACAAGTATTAATTGTCTGTATATCTTCGAGAAAAATTAAAACAGTAGTTCGAAAAAATTTTTATTTTACCGTCTCGAAACAAATTACGTAAAAAGACCAAATAAAATTTGAGCCTGTATCAACGTATTTGTATTTCATACAGAAATCAAGAAACAGTAAAATAGGGACACAACGGTCATTCACACGAAAGCTTGAAAAACAAAGAAACAAGACATTCGGTGACATTTTCTAAAAATTGGGGTGTTACAATTCTCCCCAACAAATAAAAATTTCATCCTCGAAATTATTTGTTCCTCAAACAAATGAGGATACCGATCCTTCATTTTATCTTCCAGCTCCCAGGTAGCTTCACCCGTCACATCATTCCATATGACCTTCACTAGCTCGATCATCTTTCCTCGAAGTTGCTTTACCTTTCGTCCTCAATTCTGACAGGTAAAGTCTCGTAAGTCAAATTCTCCTTCAACCGCACTTCATCCGGGTCGTATAACATGCGTCGGATCCGGTATATACTTCGTAATCGAGACACATGAAACACGTCATGTAGATTCGATAAACGGCGGCATAGCGATCGATACGCTACAGACCTATACGTCGGATAATCGATACGGTCCAATGAACTTAGGAGTAAGTTTCTTAGACTTAATAACTCTTCCGACACCGGTCGTAGAGTAACTCTTAGAACACATGCTCACCCTCCTCAAATTCAAGAGGTCGTCTTCGTTTATCCGCATAACTCTTCTGTCTGCTTTGTGTCGTTCTCATTTTCTCTTGTATCATCTTTACCTTTTCCGTAGTCTGTTGTACAAGATCGGGTCCAATAGTCATACTTTCCCCATCTTGATACCAACACAACGGTGTTCGACATCGTCTTCCATACAATGCTTCATAAGGTGCCATTCCGATGCTTGAATGAAAACTATTGTTGTAGGTGAATTCTATCAGAGATAAAAATTCATCCCAACTTCCTCGTTGTTCCAAAACACAAGCACGCAACAGATCCTCTAAAGACTGTATAGTTCTTTCTGTCTGACCATCTGTTTGCGGATGATACGCCGAACTCAGTCGCAACTTGGTTCCCATAGCTTCTTGCAGACTTCGCCAAAACCTTGACGTAAACCTCGGATCTCGATCAGAAACTATACATGTAGGTACACCATGTAATCTGACAATTTCACTGATGTACAACTGGGTTAATCTTTCCAATGAATACTTAATATTAATTGGTAAGAAATGAGCCGATTTCGTAAGCCTATCGACTATAACCCATATCGAATCATGACCTTTCCTCGTCTTTGGCAAACCAGTAACGAAATCCATCGATATACTATCCCATTTCCATTCTGGAATAGATAACGGTTGTAACATTCTATTTGGTCTTTGATGTTCCACTTTCGCCTTTTGACAGACTAGACAAGTTGACACACACCTAATAACATCACTCTTCAATCCATGCCACCGAATAACTTCTTCAAGTCTTGGTACATCTTTGTTATACCTGGATGCATACTCAATAGACTAGTATGGGCATGTTCCACAATATATCGCCTCAGCTCCCGGTCACGAGGAACACAGACTCTACCCCGAAACCTCAGAATTCCATCAGTTCCTTCTTTGAACTCTATTGTCTCGTCTTGCTTTATTTGTTCTCTTATTCCTTGCAAAAATTCATCAGCATTCTGTTTTTCCCTTATGTCTTCCATCAGCTCGCTCGAGATAGTAACCATGTTAATACAAATCTTTCCCGGTTTCAACTCAACAAATGACCACACATCTCTAAACTATTCAATGAGCTCCTTTTCCTTGATCATCAGAGCAGAAGCACTGATAATCTTTCTACTTAAGGCATCAGCCACGACATTCGCCTTACCAGGGTGGTACAACAATTGAAAATCATAATCTTTCAGGAATTCTAACCATCTTCGTTGCCTCATGTTCAGCTCCTTCTGATCATACAAGTATTTCAAGCTCTTGTGATCACTGAAGATGTTGAACGTTGCTCCATAGAGAAAATGTCTCCATATCTTTAGAGCAAAAACCACAGCGGCCAATTCCAAATCGTGCGTTGGATAATTCCTCTCATGAACCTTCAATTGTCGAGAAGCATATGCCACAACGTTTCGATCTTGCATCAATACGCATCCTAGCCCTTGATAAGAAGCGTCGCAATACACATCAAAAGATTTCGTCGAATCTGGTAGGATCAACACCGGTGCAGTTGTTAATCTCTTCTTCAACTCTTGAAAACTGGCTTCACGTTCTTCCGTCCATTCAAAAGCTTGACTTTTCCTCGTAAGTTGTGTAAGTGGTCCAGCAATCTTGGAAAAACCCTCGATAAACCTCCGATAATAACCAGCAAGTCCAACAAAACTTCGAACTTCTGTTACCGTCTTAGGTCTTTCCCATTGTAAAACAGTCTCCACTTTTGATGGGTCCACCGCAATACCTTCTTTAGAAATTACGTGACCTAGAAATTGGACTTCTTCCAACCAGAACTCACACTTAGCCAATTTCGCATACAGCTGCTTCTCCCTCAAAATCGAAGAACAACACCTAGATGTTCAGCATGCTCTTCCTTAGATTGAGAATAGATCAGAATGTCATCGATAAAGACAACAACAAATCTATCTAAATAAGGACGAAAAATCCTGTTCATATAATCCATAAATATGGCAGGAGCATTCGTCACCCCAAATGGCATTACTTGATACTCATAATGCCCATATCGAGTTCGAAAAGCAGTTTTCGGCACATCTTCCCCTTTTACACGAATCTGATGATACCCGATCTCAGATCTATCTTGGAAAATACACACGGCTCCTTTCAACTGATCCATCAAGTCGTCAATTCTTGGAAGCGGATATTTATTCTTGATAGTCACCTTGTTCAGCTGACGATAATCCACACAAAGCCGAGACGTTCCATCCTTCTTCTTGACCAAAAGCACTGGCGCACCCCATGGGGAAACACTAGGTCGCACAAACTCTTTCTCCAACAGTTCCACCAATTGCTTCTTCAGCTCCTCCAATTCCATTTGGCGACATACGATACGGTGCAATTGAGATAGGACCCTGTTCTGGTACTAAATCAATTGAAAACTCGATCTCCCTCTCGGGTGGCAAACTAGGTACGTCATCAGGAAAAACATCAGGAAACTTGTTGACAACAGGAATAGTATTCACATCTTTCTCATTCTTAACTTCTAGAGAAGACAATACCATATATCCCTCGCTCCATCTCTTAACAAAGACTTGACCTTAACAGCAGTTAAGAACCCAGACTTTTCTTCCTTAGGAAAAACTATGGTTTTACTTGCACAATCTATAAGGATATGGTTAGAACATAACCAGTCCATCCCTAAAATTACATCTATCTCAACAAGAGGTAAACAAATCAAGTTGACCATAAACAAACGGCCCTTCACAACAACAGGACAATCCAAACATATCTTTGATGCAATCACAGGTTTAGCAGTTGGAGTAGAAACACTCAACTTAACATTCAAAGAAGACACAGGCAACTTCAATCTTTCCACACAATCATATGCAATAAACGAGTGTGTAGCACCAGAGTCATACAACACAGTCAGATGGTTACCTCCAATGTCACCTTCTCCTTGTATAAGATCATCAGATTGAGAAATCTCAGTTCCCTTCATGGTATAAACACGCCCTCCAGATCTCGGTTGAGTATTCCTTGATTTCTGCTGACTAGCACGAACATAACGAACAGCAGGTTTCCTTTCCGGTTGAGTACAATCCTTTGACATGTGCCCAGGTTGCTTACAGTTAAAACAAACTGTACCTCTAAGCGTGCATTCCGGCAAGATATGGCCTTTCTTCTCGCACTTAAAACATGTCGGCGTGAACGCCACTCTCTGTCCAGTTCCACTACCACTTGCACCTCCACTAATCGATGGTCGTTGAGATTGATTTCCTGTTGGCCTGGAATACGGTTTACGCTGAAACCGATTTGTATTACTACCTCCACCTCTCTGAAACCTTGTCGGCCCAAAGTTCCGATTCCTCTGATCTCTAGATGGCTCCAACTCCTCAAGTCGAGCACAAGCATCCACCAAAGCATGAAACTGAGTCATTCTCAAAGATACCACTCCTCGTTTCAGTTCCACCCTTAACCCTGATTCAAACTTCCGATATCTCCACACATCGTCTTGTCGTGTCCGAGCATAATCTGAGAATTGAGACAAATTCTCAAACTTTGTGGCATACTCATTCACCGTCATATTCCCCTGTCGCAAACCAAGAAATTCCATTTCTTTGGCATGCCTAGCACTCGCGAGAAAATATTTCTCCGAGAAAAACATTAGAAAACACTTCCCATGTGATTTCTGTTCCTTGACTTGCAAAACTCGGCGGGTTCCTCTCCACCAATTTTCTCCATCTCCTCTTAGCATAAAGACGGCATAAGTTACCTTCTTTGTCATCCGTGCATCTCATCCCTTCAAAAATCCTTTCCAAGTCTTATATCCATTGACTTGCCTTCTCGGATCAACCTCGCCTCTAAAGCGTGGCGGATTGTGGCGCCTAAATTCAGACAAATTTAGGGCATCAGCAGTAGCATCTTGCTGTTGAGCTGCTCTCAGATTTTGCTGAGTAATCACTTGAGCCATCCGCTGCATAGCCTCAGCAGCCGCAATCATAGGGTCCACATCACGATTCATGTTCGTACGTCCTCTACCTCGTCCAGACATCTTCTTTCTTCAAACAAAACAAAACAAAATTAGATACATCCTTTTAGATACTTCCGAAAGGATATAAATCACAGAGAAGCACACAACACAAACAAAAACAGACCCAACCACAACCCCAAAAGACTCTAACTTGGGCTCTGATACCAACTAATGTAACACCCCTTTGGGGATGTCACACATATAAAGAAAATAAAAAAATAAATAAAATCTACCCAAGTTGTAAAACATTTGTTACATAATATTACGGGTTGTAAAATAATTTCATTAAACAGAATATTCTTAAATAAAATATGCGGAAATAGCAAAAAAAAAAAACAAAACAAAACAACATTACTTATAATATACATATGATTTAAGTTATAAGTTATACAAATAATTTACAACTAAAAGTACAAATATTTAAATGGAAACATTAAATAAAGCAATAAAAGAGTCAATATATACATACATACGCAGACGCGCCCAAAAAAAAACATCATGCATATTTAATCCTCGAAGGATCACTCTCAACATGAAAATGATCATCAGGAGACAAATATCCCGGATGTCTCGACACTCGGCGATATCGAGATCGCGCGATCGATACGATACTACTAATCTCACTAGGCTCGTGGTCATACCACCAAAATACGCCTAAGAGATAAGGGTAACTCTAAATGTAAAAATACAGTAGTAGTCATAACTGGCTCTCCATCAAACTGTTGACGTAGGGTCACAGTCAGCCGTCCTACATACATCACAGAGTCTCGGTCTCCTCGCAGATGCCAAGCTAACGATCCTCCATGAAACTCCAACTGTACAAACCCTAGAAATCCAGGTATCGCCATACCCAATCAAATCAATCCAATGGATATGGATGATCAGATGGTTCTTGATCGTCAAACTGGTCGTCGGCTAGCTGATCTTCCTCCTCCTCGGGGTACAGAACCTCAAGAGGCTGTTCCTCTTCTTCTTCCTCAAACTCTTTATCGCATAAAATAAATATACAGGAAACATCCACAATACAGAAAAGAGGTAAGACAATCTAAAATCACCATAAACATGGCCAATAAGAAGACGACAAACAACAATTATACAATTCATGCAATATGAAAAGCTATAACGAAATCGAATGAGAATAAAGAAAAAGATTTAATTATCATAACAACACATAATATCTGAGATAAAATAAAACATCACGGATAAAATAATAGAAACAGATAAATAATCCTCATAATACTAACCGGATAAAATAGACGAGATAAGATAAAATAAAGTTCCGGATATACTCATAAGAAATATGACACGTTCCTACTCCATGGAGCTAAACAACACAGATACCACGGATATCGAGGGAATGACTCGCAAAAATCTATTAGTACCACGGCTGCCCACCAACTATTCCGCGGTCATACGTTGCGTCTATAGCTCCACATCACTGGGAATTTACCATCCAGGCGTGGGGTAGTTCACTGTCTCACGTCGTGACACTACGGGCAAATGTACTACTAGACTTTACAAATCTCGATTAAATATAGTGCGTGTCGAGTCCATTAGTGTGTGCTATCGGTTACCACGGCCCAGCGGAGCGACCGACGTCATCCATTTATGGAATCCCGTACACTAAAGTCTCTAAGTTCATTAGAACAATGAACCACACTACGTTTATCGCATCGACAACACGATGTGATTCACCTCGTCAACCAAAATTCACCAAAAATTAGTAAATTACAGAATACCCTCAAGGTATAAAAATATATGCCCTCAATGGCAAAAATATATAGTAAGTCCCTCTTGGACAAAACGTCTCAAAGCACATACGGGTTCACCTCATAGCCCGACAAATGAAAAATACGTAAATCCGAAAAAAATCTTGTTTTGGTCAATCGCGTAGAAATTTTATCGCGTTTTCACAATCTCGTCGTTTTTATAAACGTTTTGAAATCGCATAAATATATTTTTTGTTTTCAAAATCGCGTAGGATTTTTAATACATTTTCTCAATCGCGTAAGATTTTTAAATCATTTTCTTGACCGAATTCCTTAAAAATTACTTGTTTAAATAAACGAAATAATAAATAATACTTTTAAGCTACGTATAATATTTTTCATACCGTATCTTTGTCTTTTGGACATCTTTTCTATCTTATTTGTCCGTTTTTACTAAAAATTGTGATATTTTGTTTAGAATTTTAATAATAATGGTTTCCTAATTTTTTTTAGTAAAAACTTTGTTTATTTAAATAAACCGGATAATTTAATCTTTTAAAAACTCCTAACATGTTTCAAAATATAGCATGAGCCATATGTTAGAAATTCTTAAAGATTACTATATTTCCTTTATAACAATAAAATTATTGATTTTAGTTCCTTAAATTAATTCTAATCTATTGATTTCTTAAAAACTCTTTTTAGAAAAAAATTCTTTTTAACATATATTGCCTTTCTTATACTTGAAAATGGTTTGGAATTGATTTTAGAAATCAAGAATATCTAGTTTGGCATGTTGGCGAATTTCCTAAATCTTTTGAAATTGATTTCTAAATTATTTCTCATCTTCTAAATATATGTCAAACTTATTGTATTGTCTAAATTCATTTAACCATTGTTTTAGAAAATGGTTTTTGAAATCAACACATTCATTTTAGGCATGTTGGCCGAAAATACTAAGTCTTACCATTTGATTTCTAAATTCATTTTCTTTGATCTAATCAACTTGAAACCTTCTTAATTCTCCTAGGTTAATTAAATTACCTTTTAAGAAAATTAAGAGAACATTTTGGTTCTCCATTTTGTTAGTGGCCGTGAGCCTTGGTGTAGTGTTCTTTGGAACACACATGCATTTCCTTGACATATTATTCACATCCTATACATTATCATGCAATTCTATACTTTATCATGCAATTCTAACACATGCAATATTATCAAAGCTTATAGACATGCAAATTAAAGCTTGTAGACATGCAATTTATTACAAACAACAAATAGGAAAGCTACTAACAAATACACAACCACATCAAATAAGCTACTAACAAGCACAAACATGAATCCTTATGGATTCTACAATCACAAAATCAACTCCATCTTCTTACCACCATCCATAGGTGATAAGATTTGTCTTCCTCTTACCTTAAATGAAGACAAAAGGATTTCTTTCACTCCTCCTAGGTCACGGTTTTCTCCTTCAAAATACCTAACAAACTTAAACAAAAACTACAAATTACTAAACATTGAAAAAGAACTTAAACCATGGATAAATCATGGCTTAGAACTTTGAAAAAGAATTTAGAAAAGAAAAACAAGAGATTTCACCTCCTTGGTACAAACTTCCAAGTAGGTTTTCAAGCTTCAAATGCAAGATTTTGAAAGAACTCTCAACTAGAGATGTTCTTAGGATTGTGTTTAGGTTTAGAAAACTTGGTTAGAAGAAATTTTAGGTGGTTGGATGGTGTAGATATTGTCTTGGCCGAATGGTGAAGAAAGGAAGCAACAATGGTGTTTAGGGTTCTTGGATGAGAGAGAAGAGAGAAAAGCATGAAAGATGAAGTGAAGAATGGTCTTCCAACCCCTCTTGGCCGTAGACATTCAATGCATGCAAGGTGTGCATGGATTTGGCTTCATCCAAGCCCTTGGATGCTTCAAAGGTCAAGATTAAAACTTGGTTAGCAAGCTTGTTTCCTATTGGCTACTCCTAACCTAGTCACTAAGCCTTGTCACTAAGCTTCATCATCACACTAACCTAGTCACTAAGCTAGTCACCATGTTCTAGAGAGTTCCTTCACTAATGATGATTAATTAAGCTATTAAGTTAACTGTATTAGCTAAACGTGGGTCCCGCAAAACATTTTAGGGTCCACTTGTCACTAAGTTATCTTGACTAATAAAATAATCTTATAATAATACAAAATTATTTTATTTGTGAGTTAAATCCTAAAAATTAAAAAATTAATTTTAGGCTCATTCAAGTGGGTTTAGTAAGATCCCCACTCCGAATAATTAAAAACAGATTTTACCGGTCCGAAAAATATTATTTTCCCGCCCCGTAGCAAATCACACAAAAAGTCCATATAAAATCACATGACATGTAATATTGGACACTAAATCAAGTAGAAAACAATTAAAAACAGCAAAAACAAGACAAACAACACGTTCGGGACGTAATGGTCATTTTTCCATTTTTTTCCACAACGTAGCTAATCATCAAAAAAGTTCAAATAAAATTACAGACAGTATTAATTGTCTGTATATCTTCCAGAAAAATTAAAACAGTAGCTCGAAAAAATTTTTATTTTACCGTCTCGAAACAAATTACGTAAAAAGACCAAATAAAATTTGAGCCTGTATCAACGTATTTGTATTTCATACAGAAATCAAGAAACAGTAAAATAGGGACACAACGGTCATTCACACGAAAGCTTGAAAAACAGCAAACAGTACATTCGGTACATTTTCTAAAAATTGGGGTGTTACAATTCTCCCCAACAAATAAAAATTTCATCCTCGAAATTCGCTGTTCCTCAAAACAAATGAGGATACTGATCCTTCATTTTATCTTCCAGCTCCCAGGTAGCTTCACCCGTCACATCATTCCATATGACCTTCACTAGCTCGATCATCTTTCCTCGAAGTTGCTTTACCTTTCTGTCCTCAATTCTGACAGGTAAAGTCTCGTAAGTCAAATTCTCCTTCAACTGCACTTCATCTGGCTGTATAACATGCGTCGGATCTGGTATATACTTCCGTAACTGAGACACATGAAACACGTCATGTAGATTCGACAGAAACGGCGGCATAGCGATCTGATACGCTACAGGACCTATACGTCGGATAATCTGATACGGTCCAATGAACTTAGGAGTAAGTTTCTTAGACTTAATAACTCTTCCGACACCAGTCGTAAGAGTAACTCTTAGGAACACATGCTCACCCTCCTCAAATTCAAGAGGTCGTCTTCGTTTATCCGCATAACTCTTCTGTCTGCTTTGTGTCGTTCTCATTTTCTCTTGTATCATCTTTACCTTTTCCGTAGTCGTTGTACAAGATCGGGTCCAATAGTCATACTTTCCCCATCTTGATACCAACACAACGGTGTTCGACATCGTCTTCCATACAATGCTTCATAAGGTGCCATTCGATGCTTGAGTGAAAACTATTGTTGTAGGTGAATTTTATCAAAGATAAAAATTCATCCCAACTTCCTCGTTGTTCCAAAACACAAGCACGCAATGATCCTCCAAAGATTGTATAGTTCTTTCTCGTCCGACCATCCGTTTTGCGGATGATACGCCGAACTCGGTCGCAACTTGGTTCCCATAGCTTCTTGCGAGACTTCGCCAAAACCTTGACGTAAACCTCGGATCTCGATCGAAACTATACAAGTAGGTACACCATGTAATCGACAATTTCACGATGTACAACTGGGTTAATCTTTCCAATGAATACTTAATATTAATTGGTAAGAAATGAGCCGATTTCGTAAGCCTATCGACTATAACCCATATCGAATCATGACCTTTCCTCGTCTTTGGCAAACTAGTAACGAAATCCATCGATATACTATCCCATTTCCATTCTGGAATAGATAACGGTTGTAACATTCCTGCTGGTCTTTGATGTTCCACTTTCGCCTTTTGACAGACTAGACAAGTTGACACGCACCTAATAACATCACTCTTCAATCCATGCCACCAGAATAACTTCTTCAAGTCTTGGTACATCTTTGTTATACCTGGATGCATACTCAATAGACTAGTATGGGCATGTTCCACAATATATCGCCTCAGCTCCCGGTCACGAGGAACACAGACTCTACCCCGAAACCTCAGAATTCCATCAGTTCCTTCTTTGAACTCTATTGTCTCGTCTTGCTTTATTTGTTCTCTTATTCCTTGCAAAAATTCATCGGCATTCTGTTTTTCCCTTATGTCTTCCATCAGCTCGCTCGAGATAGTAACCATGTTAATACAAATTTTCCCCGGTTTCAACTCAACAAATGACCACACATCTCTAAACTGTTCAATGAGCTCCTTTTCCTTGATCATCAGAGCAGAAGCACTGATAATCTTTCTACTTAAGGCATCAGCCACGACATTCGCCTTACCAGGGTGGTACAACAATTGAAAATCATAATCTTTCAGGAATTCTAACCATCTTCGTTGCCTCATGTTCAGCTCCTTCTGATCATACAAGTATTTCAAGCTCTTGTGATCACTGAAGATGTTGAACGTTGCTCCATAGAGAAAATGTCTCCATATCTTTAGAGCAAAAACCACATGCCAATTCCAAATCGTGCGTTGGATAATTCCTCTCATGAACCTTCAATTGTCGAGAAGCATATGCCACAACGTTTCGATCTTGCATCAATACGCATCCTAGCCCTTGATAAGAAGCGTCGCAATACACATCAAAAGATTTCGTCGAATCTGGTAGGATCAACACCGGTGCAGTTGTTAATCTCTTCTTCAACTCTTGAAAACTGGCTTCACGTTCTTCCGTCCATTCAAAAGCTTGACTTTTCCCGTAAGTTGTGTAAGTGGTCCAGCAATCTTCCAAAAACCCCTCGATAAACCTCCGATAATAACCAGCAAGTCCAACAAAACTTCGAACTTCTGTTACCGTCTTAGGTCTTTCCCATTGTAAAACAGTCTCCACTTTTGATGGGTCCACCGCAATACCTTCTTTAGAAATTACGTGACCTAGAAATTGGACTTCTTCCAACCAGAACTCACACTTAGCCAATTTCGCATACAGCTGCTTCTCCCTCAAAATCCGAAGAACAACACCTAGATGTTCAGCATGCTCTTCCTTAGATTGAGAATAGATCAGAATGTCATCGATGAAGACAACAACAAATCTGTCTAGATACGGACGAAAAATCCTGTTCATATAATCCATAAATATGGCAGGAGCATTCGTTACCCCAAATGGCATTACTTGATACTCATAATGCCCATATCGAGTTCGAAAGCGATTTTCGGCACATCTTCCCCTTTTACACGAACCGATGATACCCCAGATCTCGGATCTATCTTGGAAAATACCACAGCTCCTTTCAACTGATCCATCAAGTGGTCAATTCTTGGAAGGGGATATTTATTCTTGATAGTCACCTTGTTCGTGACGATAATCCACACAAAGCCGAGACGTTCCATCCTTCTTCTTGACCAAAAGCACGGCGCACCCCATGGGGAAACACTAGGTCGCACAAACTCTTTCTCCAACAGTTCCACCAATTGCTTCTTCAGCTCCTCCAATTCCACTGGCGACATACGATACGGTGCAATTGAGATAGGACCTGTTCGGTACTAAATCAATTGAAAACTCGATCTCCCTCTCGGGTGGCAAACTAGGTACGTCATCAGGAAAAACATCAGGAAACTTGTTGACAACAGGAATAGTATTCACATCTTTCTCATTCTTAACTTCTAGAGAAGACAATACCATATATCCCTGCGCTCCGTCTCTTAACAAAGACTTGACCTTAACAGCAGTTAAGAACCCAAACTTTTCTTCCTTAGGAAAAACTATGGTTTTACTTGCACAGTCTATAAGGATATGGTTAGAACATAACCAGTCCATCCCTAATATTACATCTATCTCAACAAGAGGTAAACAAATCAAGTTGACCATAAACAAACGGCCCTTCACAGCAACAGGACAATCCAAACATATCTTTGATGCAATCACAGGTTTAGCAGTTGGAGTAGAAACACTCAACTTAACATTTAAAGAAGACACAGGCAACTTCAATCTTTCCACACAATCATATGCAATAAACGAGTGTGTAGCACTAGAGTCATACAACACAGTCAGATGGTTACCTCCAATGTCACCTTCTCCTTGTATAAGATCATCAGATTGAGAAATCTCAGTTCCCTTCATGGTATAAACACGCCCTCCAGATCTCGGTTGAGTATTCCTTGATTTCTGCTGACTAGCACGAACATAACGAACAGCAGGTTTCCTTTCCGGTTGAGTACAATCCTTTGACATGTGCCCAGGTTGCTTACAGTTAAAACAAACTGTACCTCTAAGCGTGCATTCCGGCAAGATATGGCCTTTCTTCTCGCACTTAAAACATGTCGGCGTGAACGCCACTCTGTCCGGCCCACTACCACTTGCACCTCCACTAATCGATGGTCGTTGAGATTGATTTCTGTTGGCCGGAATACGGTTTACGCTGAAACCGATTTGTATTACTACCTCCACCTCTCGAAACCTTGTCGGCCCAAAGTTCCGATTCCTCGATCTCTAGATGGCTCCAACTCCTCAAGTCGAGCACAAGCATCCACCAAAGCATGAAACCGAGTCATTCTCAAAGATACCACTCCTCATTTCGGTTGCACCCTTAACCACGATTCAAACTTCCGACATCTCCACACATCGTCTTGTCGTGTCTGAGCATAATCGAGAATTGAGACAAATTCTCAAACTTTGTGGCATACTCATTCACCGTCATATTCCCCTGTCGCAAACCAAGAAATTCCATTTCTTTGGCATGCCTAGCACTCGCAGAAAATATTTCTCCGAGAAAAACATTAGAAAACACTTCCCATGTGATTTCTGTTCCTTCAGCTTGCAAAACTCGGCGGGTTCCTCTCCACCAATTTTCTCCATCTCCTCTTAGCATAAAGACGGCATAAGTTACCTTCTTGTCATCTGTGCATCTCATCCCTTCAAAAATCCTTTCCAAGTCTTGTATCCACTGACTTGCCTTCTCTGGATCAACCTCGCCTCTAAACTGTGGCGGATTGTGGCGCCTAAATTCAAACAAATTTAGGGCATCAGCAGTAGCATCTTGTTGTTGAGCTGCTCTCAGATTTTGCTGCGTAATCACTTCAGCCATTCGCTGCATAGCCTCAGCAGCCGCAATCATAGGGTCCACATCATGATTCATGTTCGTACGTCCTCTACCTCGTCCAGACATCTTCAAACAGAACAAAACAAAATTAGATACATCCTTTTAGATACTTCCGAAAGGATATAAATCACAGAGAAGCACACAGCACAAACAAAAACAGACCCAACCACAACCCCAAAAGACTCTAACTTGGGCTCTGATACCAACTAATGTAACACCCCTTTGGAGGATGTCACAGATAAAAGAAAAAAAATAAAAGAAAGAGAAATAAAATCTACCCAAGTTGTAAAACATTTGTTACATATATTACGGGTTGTAAAATAATTTCTGTTAAACAGAATATTCTTAAATAAAATATGCGGAAATAGCAAATAAAAAAAACAAAACAAAACAACATTACTTATAATATACATATGATCCAAGTTATAAGTTATACAAATAATTTACAACTAAAAGTACAAATATTTAAATGGAAACATTAAAGAAAGACAGTAAAAGAGTCAATATATACATACATACGCAGACGCGCCCAAAAAAAACATCATACATATTTAATCCTCTGAAGGATCACTCTCAACATGAAAATGATCATCAGGAGACAAATATCCCGGATGTCTCGACACTCGGCGATATCGTGATCGCGCAGTCGATACGATACTTATCTCACTAGGCTCCGTGGTCATGCCACCAAAATATCGCCTAAGAGATAAGGGTAACTCTAAATGTAAAAATACAGTAGTAGTCATAACTGGCTCTCCATCAAACTGTTGACGTAGGGTCACAGTCAGCCGTCCTACATACATCACAGAGTCTCGGTCTCCTCGCAGATGCCAAGCTAACGATCCTCCATGAAACTCCAACTGTACAAACCCTAGAAATCCAGGTATCGCCATACCCAATCAAATCAATCCAATGGATATGGATGATCAGATGGTTCTTGATCGTCAAACTGGTCGTCGGCTAGCTGATCTTCCTCCTCCTCGGGGTACAGAACCTCAAGAGGCTGTTCCTCTTCTTCTTCCTCAAACTCTTTATCGCATAAAATAAATATACAGGAAACATCCACAATACAGAAAAGAGGTAAGACAATCTAAAATCACCATAAACATGGCCAATAAGAAGACGACAAACAACAATTATACAATTCATGCAATATGAAAAGCTATAACAGAAATCAGTAACAGAATAAAGAAAAAGATTTAATTATCATAACAACACATAATATCACAGATAAAATAAAACATCACAGCTAAAATAATAGAACAGATAAATAATCCTCATAATACTAACCAGATGAAATAGACAGATAAGATAAAATAAAGTTCCAGATATACTCATAAGAAATATGACACGTTCCTACTCCATGGAGCTAAACAACACAGATACCACAGATATCAGAGGGAATGACTCGCAAAAATCTATTAGTACCACGGCTGCCCACCAACTATTCCGCGGTCATACGTTGCGTCTATAGCTCCACATCACTGGGAATTTACCATCCAGGCGTGGGGTAGTTCACTGTCTCACGTCGTGACACTACGGGCAAATGTACTACTAGACTTTACAAATCTCGATTAAATATAGTGCGTGTCGAGTCCATTAGTGTGCTATCGGTTACCACGGCCCTAGCGGAGCGACCGATTGTCCATTTATGGAATCCCGTACACTAAAGTCTCTAAGTTCATTAGAACAATGAACCACACTACGTTTATCGCATCGACAACACGATGTGATTCACCTCGTCAACCAAAATTCACCAAAAATTGGTAAATTACCAGAATACCCTCAAGGTATAAAAATATATGCCCTCAATGGCAAAAATATATAGTAAGTCCCTCTTGGACAAATACCGTCTCAAAGCACTGACGGGTTCACCTCATAGCCCGACAAAGAAAAATACGTAAATCCGGAAAAATCTTGTTTCGGTCAATCGCGTAGAAATTTTATCGCGTTTTCACAATCTCGTCGTTTTTATAAATGTTTTGAAATCGCATAAATATATTTTTTGTTTTCAAAATCGCGTAGGATTTTTAATACATTTTCTCAATCGCGTAAGATTTTTAAATCATTTTCTTGACCGAATTCCTTAAAAATTCTTGTTTAAATAAACGTAAATAATAAATAATACTTTTAAGCTACGTATAATATTTTTCATACCGTATCTTGTCTTTTGGACATCTTTTCTATCTTATTTGTCCGTTTTTACTAAAAATTGACAGTATTTTGTTTAGAATTT
Source organism: Ormosia emarginata (assembly GCA_029884605.1). Lineage (NCBI taxonomy): Eukaryota > Viridiplantae > Streptophyta > Magnoliopsida > Fabales > Fabaceae > Ormosia > Ormosia emarginata. The sequence continues at coordinate 12,922,008 of JAQQTP010000074.1, forward strand.
TAATAATAATGGTTTCCTAATTTTTTCGTAAAAACTTTGTTTATTTAAATAAACCGGATAATTTAATCTTTTAAAAACTCCTAACATGTTTCAAAATATAGCATGAGCCATATGTTAGAAATTCTTAAAGATTACTGTATTTCCTTTATAACAATAAAATTATTGATTTTAGTTCCTTAAATTAATTCTAATCTATTGATTTCTTAAAAACTCTTTTTAGAAAAAAATTCTTGTTAACATATAATGCCTTTCTTATACTTGAAAATGGTTTGGAATTGATTTTAGAAATCAAGAATATCTAGTTTGGCATGTTGGCGAATTTCCTAAATCTTTTGAAATTGATTTCTAAATTATTTCTCATCTTCTAAATATATGTCAAACTTATTGTATTGTCTAAATTCATTTAACCATTGTTTTAGAAAATGGTTTTTGAAATCAACACATTCATTTTAGGCATGTTGGCCGAAAATACTAAGTCTTACCATTTGATTTCTAAATTCATTTTCTTTGATCTAATCAACTTGAAACCTTCTTAATTCTCCTAGGTTAATTAAATTACCTTTTAAGAAAATTAAGAGAACATTTTGGTTCTCCATTTGGTTAGTGGCCGTGAGCCTTGGTGTAGTGTTCTTTGGAACACACATGCATTTCCTTGACATATTATTCACATCCTATACATTATCATGCAATTCTATACTTTATCATGCAATTCTAACACATGCAATATTATCAAAGCTTGTAGACATGCAAATTAAAGCTTGTAGACATGCAAACTATTACAAACAACAAATAGGAAAGCTACTAACAAATACACAACCACATCAAATAAGCTACTAACAAGCACAAACATGAATCCTTATGGATTCTACAATCACAAAATCAACTCCATCTTCTTACCACCATCCATAGGTGATAAGATTTGTCTTCCTCTTACCTTAAATGAAGACAAAAAGGATTTCTTTCACTCCTCCTAGGTCACGGTTTTCTCCTTCAAAATACCTAACAAACTTAAACAAAAACTACAAATTACTAAACATTAAAAGAGAGCTTAAACCATGGATAAATCATGGCTTAGAACTTTGAAAAAGAATTTAGAAAAGAAAAACAAGAGATTTCACCTCCTTGGTACAAACTTCCAAGTAGGTTTTCAAGCTTCAAATGCAAGATTTTGAAAGAACTCTCAACTAGAGATGTTCTTAGGATTGTGTTTAGGTTTAGAAAACTTGGTTAGAAGAAATTTTAGGTGGTTGGATGGTGTAGATATTGTCTTGGCCGAATGGTGAAGAAAGGAAGCAACAATGGTGTTTAGGGTTCTTGGATGAGAGAGAAGAGAGAAAAGCATGAAAGATGAAGTGAAGAATGGTCTTCCAACCCCTCTTGGCCGTAGACATTCAATGCATGCAAGGTGTGCATGGATTTGGCTTCATCCAAGCCCTTGGATGCTTCAAAGGTCAAGATTAAAACTTGGTTAGCAAGCTTGTTTCCTATTGGCTACTCCTAACCTAGTCACTAAGCCTTGTGTCACTAAGCTTCATCATCACACTAACCTAGTCACTAAGCTAGTCACCATGTTCTAGAGAGTTCCTTCACTAATGATGATTAATTAAGCTATTAAGTTAATCAGTATTAGCTAAACGTGGGTCCCGCAAAACATTTCCGGGTCCACTGTCACTAAGTTATACTGACTAATAAAATAATCTTATAATAATACAAAATTATTTTATTTGACAGTTAAATCCTAAAAATTAAAAAATTAATTTTAGGCTCATTCAGAATTGGGTTTAGTAAGATCCCCCGCCTCTGAATAATTAAAAACAGATTTTACCGGTCCGAAAAATATTATTTTCCTGCCCCGTAGCAAATCACACAAAAAGTCCATATAAAATCACAGACAGTAATATTGGACACTAAATCAAGTAGAAAACAATTAAAAAAACAAAAAACAAGTACAAACAAAGACGTTCGGGACGTAATGGTCATTTTTCCATTTTTTTCCACAACGTAGCTAATCATCAAAAAGTTCAAATAAAATTACAGTACAAGTATTAATTGTCCGTATATCTTCCAGAAAAATTAAAACAAGATGGCTCGAAAAAATTTTTATTTTACCGTCTCGAAACAAATTACGTAAAAAGACCAAATAAAATTTGAGCTGTATCAACGTATTTGTATTTCATACGTAAATCGAGAAACAATAAAATAGGGACACAACGGTCATTCACACGAAAGCTTGAAAAACAAGAAACAAGTACATTCTAAGACATTTTCTAAAAATTGGGGTGTTACAATTCTCCCCAACAAATAAAAATTTCATCCTCGAAATTCGCTGTTCCTCAAAACAAATGAGGATACTGATCCTTCATTTTATCTTCCAGCTCCCAGGTAGCTTCACCCGTCACATCATTCCATATGACCTTCACTAGCTCGATCATCTTTCCTCGAAGCTGCTTTACCTTTCTGTCCTCAATTCTGACAGGTAAAGTCTCGTAAGTCAAATTCTCCTTCAACTGTACTTCATCTGGCTGTATAACATGCGTCGGATCTGGTATATACTTCCGTAACTGAGACACATGAAACACGTCATGTAGATTCGACAGAAACGGCGGCATAGCGATCTGATACGCTACAGGACCTATACGTCGGATAATCTGATACGGTCCAATGAACTTAGGAGTAAGTTTCTTAGACTTAATAACTCTTCCGACACCAGTCGTAAGAGTAACTCTTAGGAACACATGCTCACCCTCCTCAAATTCAAGAGGTCGTCTTCGTTTATCCGCATAACTCTTCTGTCTGCTTTGTGTCGTTCTCATTTTCTCTTGTATCATCTTTACCTTTTCCGTAGTCTGTTGTACAAGATCGGGTCCAATAGTCATACTTTCCCCATCTTGATACCAACACAACGGTGTTCGACATCGTCTTCCATACAATGCTTCATAAGGTGCCATTCCGATGCTTGAGTGAAAACTATTGTTGTAGGTGAATTTTATCAAAGATAAAAATTCATCCCAACTTCCTCGTTGTTCCAAAACACAAGCACGCAACAGATCCTCCAAAGACTGTATAGTTCTTTCTGTCTGACCATCTGTTTGCGGATGATACGCCGAACTCGGTCGCAACTTGGTTCCCATAGCTTCTTGCAGACTTCGCCAAAACCTTGACGTAAACCTCGGATCTCTGTCAGAAACTATACAAGTCGGTACACCATGTAATCTGACAATTTCACTGATGTACAACTGGGTTAATCTTTCCAATGAATACTTAATATTAATTGGTAAGAAATGAGCCGATTTCGTAAGCCTATCGACTATAACCCATATCGAATCATGACCTTTCCTCGTCTTTGGCAAACCAGTAACGAAATCCATCGATATACTATCCCATTTCCATTCTGGAATAGATAACGGTTGTAACATTCCAGCTGGTCTTTGATGTTCCACTTTCGCCTTTTGACAGACTAGACAAGTTGACACGCACCTAATAACATCACTCTTCAATCCATGCCACCAGAATAACTTCTTCAAGTCTTGGTACAGCATCTTTGTTATACCTGGATGCATACTCAATAGACTAGTATGGGCATGTTCCACAATATATCGCCTCAGCTCCCGGTCACGAGGAACACAGACTCTACCCCGAAACCTCAGAATTCCATCAGTTCCTTCTTTGAACTCTATTGTCTCGTCTTGCTTTATTTGTTCTCTTATTCCTTGCAAAAATTCATCGGCATTCTGTTTTTCCCTTATGTCTTCCATCAGCTCGCTCGAGATAGTAACCATGTTAATACAAATTTTCCCCGGTTTCAACTCAACAAATGACCACACATCTCTAAACTGTTCAATGAGCTCCTTTTCCTTGATCATCAGAGCAGAAGCACTGATAATCTTTCTACTTAAGGCATCAGCCACGACATTCGCCTTACCAGGGTGGTACAACAATTGAAAATCATAATCTTTCAGGAATTCTAACCATCTTCGTTGCCTCATGTTCAGCTCCTTCTGATCATACAAGTATTTCAAGCTCTTGTGATCACTGAAGATGTTGAACGTTGCTCCATAGAGAAAATGTCTCCATATCTTTAGAGCAAAAACCACAGCGGCCAATTCCAAATCGTGCGTTGGATAATTCCTCTCATGAACCTTCAATTGTCGAGAAGCATATGCCACAACGTTTCGATCTTGCATCAATACGCATCCTAGCCCTTGATAAGAAGCGTCGCAATACACATCAAAAGATTTCGTCGAATCCGGTAGGATCAACACCGGTGCGGTTGTTAATCTCTTCTTCAACTCTTGAAAACCGGCTTCACGTTCTTCCGTCCATTCAAAAGCTTGACTTTTCCTCGTAAGTTGTGTAAGTGGTCCAAAGCAATCTTCGAAAAACCCTCGATAAACCTCCGATAATAACCAAGCAAGTCCAACAAAACTTCGAACATTCTACCGTCTTAGGTCTTTCCCATTGTAAAACAGTCTCCACTTTTGATGGGTCCACCGCAATACCTTCTTTAGAAATTACGTGACCTAGAAATTGGACTTCTTCCAACCGAACTCACACTTAGCCAATTTCGCATACACTGCTTCTCCCTCAAAATCCGAAGAACAACACCTAGATGTTCGGCAAGATGCTCTTCCTTAGATTGAGAATAGATCAGAATGTCATCGATGAAGACAACAACAAATCTGTCTAGATACGGACGAAAAATCCTGTTCATATAATCCATAAATATGGCAGGAGCATTCGTTACCCCAAATGGCATTACTTGATACTCATAATGCCCATATCGAGTTCGAAAAGCGGTTTCGGTACATCTTCCCCTTTTACACGAATCTGATGATACCCCGATCTCAGATCTATCTTGGAAAATACCACAGCTCCTTTCAACTGATCCATCAAGTGGTCAATTCTTGGAAGGGGATATTTATTCTTGATAGTCACCTTGTTCAGCTGACGATAATCCACACAAAGCCGAGACGTTCCATCCTTCTTCTTGACCAAAAGCACTGGCGCACCCCATGGGGAAACACTAGGTCGCACAAACTCTTTCTCCAACAGTTCCACCAATTGCTTCTTCAGCTCCTCCAATTCCACTGGCGACATACGATACGGTGCAATTGAGATAGGACCTGTTCCTGGTACTAAATCAATTGAAAACTCGATCTCCCTCTCAGGTGGCAAACTAGGTACGTCATCAGGAAAAACATCAGGAAACTTGTTGACAACAGGAATAGTATTCACATCTTTCTCATTCTTAACTTCTAGAGAAGACAATACCATATATCCCTGCGCTCCGTCTCTTAACAAAGACTTGACCTTAACAGCAGTTAAGAACCCAAACTTTTCTTCCTTAGGAAAAACTATGGTTTTACTTGCACAGTCTATAAGGATATGGTTAGAACATAACCAGTCCATCCCTAATATTACATCTATCTCAACAAGAGGTAAACAAATCAAGTTGACCATAAACAAACGGCCCTTCACAAACAACAGGACAATCCAAACATATCTTTGATGCAATCACGGGTTTAGCAGTTGGAGTAGAAACACTCAACTTAACATTTAAAGAAGACACAGCAACTTCAATCTTTCCACACAATCATATGCAATAAACGAGTGTGTAGCACTAGAGTCATACAACACAGTCAGATGGTTACCTCCAATGTCACCTTCTCCTTGTATAAGATCATCAGATTGAGAAATCTCAGTTCCCTTCATGGTATAAACACGCCCTCCAGATCTCGGTTGAGTATTCCTTGATTTCTCACGACTAGCACGAACATAACGAATGAACGAGGTTTCCTTTCCGGTTGAGTACAATCCTTTGACATGTGCCCAGGTTGCTTACAGTTAAAACAAACTGTACCTCTAAGCGTGCATTCCGGCAAGATATGGCCTTTCTTCTCGCACTTAAAACATGTCGGCGTGAACGCCACTCTCTGTCCAGTTCCACTACCACTTGCACCTCCACTAATCGATGGTCGTTGAGATTGATTTCCTGTTGGCCTGGAATACGGTTTACGCTGAAACCGATTTGTATTACTACCTCCACCTCTCTGAAACCTTGTCGGCCCAAAGTTCCGATTCCTCTGATCTCTAGATGGCTCCAACTCCTCAAGTCGAGCACAAGCATCCACCAAAGCATGAAACTGAGTCATTCTCAAAGATACCACTCCTCATTTCAGTTGCACCCTTAACCCTGATTCAAACTTCCGACATCTCCACACATCGTCTTGTCGTGTCTGAGCATAATCTGAGAATTGAGACAAATTCTCAAACTTTGTGGCATACTCATTCACCGTCATATTCCCCTGTCGCAAACCAAGAAATTCCATTTCTTTGGCATGCCTAGCACTCGCAGGAAAATATTTCTCCGAGAAAAACATTAGAAAACACTTCCCATGTGATTGATTTCCTTCCTTGACTTGCAAAACTCGGCGGGTTCCTCTCCACCAATTTTCTCCATCTCCTCTTAGCATAAAGACGGCATAAGTTACCTTCTTGTCATCTGTGCATCTCATCCCTTCAAAAATCCTTTCCAAGTCTTGTATCCACTGACTTGCCTTCTCTGGATCAACCTCGCCTCTAAACTGTGGCGGATTGTGGCGCCTAAATTCAAACAAATTTAGGGCATCAGCAGTAGCATCTTGTTGTTGAGTCGCTTCTCGATTTTCTTTCGCGTAATCACTTGACCATTCATTTTGCATAGCCTCAGCAGCCGCAATCATAGGGTCCACATCATGATTCATGTTCGTACGTCCTCTACCTCGTCCAGACATCTTCAAACAGAACAAAACAAAATTAGATACATCCTTTTAGATACTTCCGAAAGGATATAAATCACAGAGAAGCACACAGCACAAACAAAAACAGACCCAACCACAACCCCAAAAGACTCTAACTTGGGCTCTGATACCAACTAATGTAACACCCCTTTGGAGGATGTCACAGATAAAAGAAAATAAAAGAAAGAGAAATAAAATCTACCCAAGTTGTAAAACATTTGTTACATACTATTACGGGTTGTAAAATAATTCCTGTTAAACAGAATATTCTTAAATAAAATATGCGGAAATAGCAAATAAAAAAAACAAAACAAAACAACATTACTTATAATATACATATGATCCAGGTTATAAGTTATACAAATAATTTACAACTAAAAGTACAAATATTTAAATGGAAACATTAAAGAAAGACAGTAAAAGAGTCAATATATACATACATACGCAGACGCGCCCAAAAAAAACATCATACATATTTAATCCTCTGAAGGATCACTCTCAACATGAAAATGATCATCAGGAGACAAATATCCCGGATGTCTCGACACTCGGCGATATCGTGATCGCGCAGTCGATACGATACTTATCTCACTAGGCTCCGTGGTCATGCCACCAAAATATCGCCTAAGAGATAAGGGTAACTCTAAATGTAAAAATACAAGTAGTAGTCATAATCGGCTCTCCATCAAAGTGTTGACGTAGGGTCACGGTCACCGTCCTACATACATCACGAGTCTCGGTCTCCTCGCAGATGCCAAGCTAACGATCCTCCATGAAACTCCAAGCTGTACAAACCCTAGAAATCCGGTATCGCCATACCCAATCAAATCAATCCAATGGATATGGATGATCAGATGGTTCTTGATCGTCAAGCGGTCGTCGGCTAGCGATCTTCCTCCTCCTCGGGTCTGAGAACCTCAAGAGGTTGTTCCTCTTCTTCTTCCTCAAACTCTTTATCGCATAAAATAAATATACAGGAAACATCCACAATACAGAAAAGAGGTAAGACAATCTAAAATCACCATAAACATGGCCAATAAGAAGACGACAAACAACAGTTATACAATTCATGCAATATGAAAAGCTATAACAGAAATCAGTAACAGAATAAAGAAAAAGATTTAATTATCATAACAACACATAATATCACAGATAAAATAAAACATCACAGATAAAATAATAGAACAGATAAATAATCCTCATAATACTAACCAGATAAAATAGACAGATAAGATAAAATAAAGTTCCAGATATACTCATAAGAAATATGACACGTTCCTACTCCATGGAGCTAAACAACACAGATACCACAGATATCAGAGGGAATGACTCGCAAAAATCTATTAGTACCACGGCTGCCCAGCCAACTATTCCGCGGTCATACGTTGCGTCTATAGCTCCACATCACTGGGAATTTACCATCCAGGCGTGGGGTAGTTCACTGTCTCACGTCGTGACACTACGGGCAAATGTACTACTAGACTTTACAAATCTCGATTAAATATAGTGCGTGTCGAGTCCATTAGTGTGCTATCGGTTACCACGGCCCAGCGGAGCGACCGACTGTCCATTTATGGAATCCCGTACACTAAAGTCTCTAAGTTCATTAGAACAATGAACCACACTACGTTTATCGCATCGACAACACGATGTGATTCACCTCGTCAACCAAAATTCACCAAAAATTGGTAAATTACCAGAATACCCTCAAGGTATAAAAATATATGCCCTCAATGGCAAAAATATATAGTAAGTCCCTCTTGGACAAATCGTCTCAAAGCACATGCGGGTTCACCTCATAGCCCGACAAAATGAGAAAAATACGTAAATCCGGAAAAATCTTTGTTTCGGTCAATCGCGTAGAAATTTTATCGCGTTTTCACAATCTCGTCGTTTTTATAAATGTTTTGAAATCGCATAAATATATTTTTTTGTTTTCAAAATCGCGTAGGATTTTTAATACATTTTCTCAATCGCGTAAGATTTTTAAATCATTTTCTTGACCGAATTCCTTAAAAATTACTGTTTAAATAAACAGAAATAATAAATAATACTTTTAAGCTACGTATAATATTTTTCATACCGTATACTGTCTTTTGGACATCTTTTCTATCTTATTTGTCCGTTTTTACTAAAAATTGACAGTATTTTGTTTAGAATTTTAATAATAATGGTTTCCTAATTTTTTTCGTAAAAACTTTGTTTATTTAAATAAACCGGATAATTTAATCTTTTAAAAACTCCTAACATGTTTCAAAATATAGCATGAGCCATATGTTAGAAATTCTTAAAGATTACTGTATTTCCTTTATAACAATAAAATTATTGATTTTAGTTCCTTAAATTAATTCTAATCTATTGATTTCTTAAAAACTCTTTTTAGAAAAAATTCTTGTTAACATATAATGCCTTTCTTATACTTGAAAATGGTTTGGAATTGATTTTAGAAATCAAGAATATCTAGTTTGGCATGTTGGCGAATTTCCTAAATCTTTTGAAATTGATTTCTAAATTATTTCTCATCTTCTAAATATATGTCAAACTTATTGTATTGTCTAAATTCATTTAACCATTGTTTTAGAAAATGGTTTTTGAAATCAACACATTCATTTTAGGCATGTTGGCGAAAATACTAAGTCTTACCATTTGATTTCTAAATTCATTTTCTTTGATCTAATCAACTTGAAACCTTCTTAATTCTCCTAGGTTAATTAAATTACCTTTTAAGAAAATTAAGAGAACATTTTGGTTCTCCATTTGGTTAGTGGCCGTGAGCCTTGGTGTAGTGTTCTTTGGAACACACATGCATTTCCTTGACATATTATTCACATCCTATACATTATCATGCAATTCTATACTTTATCATGCAATTCTAACACATGCAATATTATCAAAGCTTGTAGACATGCAAATTAAAGCTTGTAGACATGCAAACTATTACAAACAACAAATAGGAAAGCTACTAACAAATACACAACCACATCAAATAAGCTACTAACAAGCACAAACATGAATCCTTATGGATTCTACAATCACAAAATCAACTCCATCTTCTTACCACCATCCATAGGTGATAAGATTTGTCTTCCTCTTACCTTAAATGAAGACAAAAAGGATTTCTTTCACTCCTCCTAGGTCACGGTTTTCTCCTTCAAAATACCTAACAAACTTAAACAAAAACTACAAATTACTAAACATTAAAAGAGAGCTTAAACCATGGATAAATCATGGCTTAGAACTTTGAAAAAGAATTTAGAAAAGAAAAACAAGAGATTTCACCTCCTTGGTACAAACTTCCAAGTAGGTTTTCAAGCTTCAAATGCAAGATTTTGAAAGAACTCTCAACTAGAGATGTTCTTAGGATTGTGTTTAGGTTTAGAAAACTTGGTTAGAAGAAATTTTAGGTGGTTGGATGGTGTAGATATTGTCTTGGCCGAATGGTGAAGAAAGGAAGCAACAATGGTGTTTAGGGTTCTTGGATGAGAGAGAAGAGAGAAAAGCATGAAAGATGAAGTGAAGAATGGTCTTCCAACCCCTCTTGGCCGTAGACATTCAATGCATGCAAGGTGTGCATGGATTTGGCTTCATCCAAGCCCTTGGATGCTTCAAAGGTCAAGATTAAAACTTGGTTAGCAAGCTTGTTTCCTATTGGCTACTCCTAACCTAGTCACTAAGCCTTGTCACTAAGCTTCATCATCACACTAACCTAGTCACTAAGCTAGTCACCATGTTCTAGAGAGTTCCTTCACTAATGATGATTAATTAAGCTATTAAGTTAACTGTATTAGCTAAACGTGGGTCCCGCAAAACATTTAGGGTCCACTTGTCACTAAGTTATCTTGACTAATAAAATAATCTTATAATAATACAAAATTATTTTATTTGTGATTAAATCTAAAAATTAAAAGATTAATTTTAGGCTCATTCAATTGGGTTTAGTAAGATCCCCGCCTCCGAATAATTAAAAACAGATTTTACCGGTCCAAAAAATATTATTTTCCCGCCCGTAGCAAATCACACAAAAAGTCATATAAAAAATCACAGACAAGTAATATTGGACACTAAATCAAGTAGAAAACAATTAAAAACAAAGCAAAAAAGTACAAACAAAGACGTTCGGGACGTAATGGTCATTTTTCCATTTTTTTCCACAACGTAGCTAATCATCCAAAAAGTTCAAATAAAATTACAAACAAGTATTAATTGTACGTATATCTTCCAAAAAAATTAAAACAAAGAGCTCGGAAAAATTTTTATTTTAAGTCTCGAAACAAATTACGTAAAAAGACCAAATAAAATTTGAGCCTGTATAAACGTATTTGTATTTCATACAGAAATCGAGAAACAGTAAAATAGGGACACAACGGTCATTCACACGAAAGCTTGAAAAACAGCAAACAGTACATTCGGTACATTTTCTAAAAATTTGGGTGTTACAAGAGGAGACTTATATATCAAGGAAATCTGACAGTCAACATGAGTAGGGAATCCCATGGAGATCTGTTTCTTTCCATAACTATATATGTACATGTCGAATTTCTGCTGACAATTAGGTAGCATTGGGTACTAGGTATTATGTCCCAACGGAAATTAATATTGTGTCGTCTGCTCGGACACCTATCCGTAGGACCTCGCGTCGAGCTGGATTCCTGCCTGCTGAGGTGTCTGAGGAGGACCCGACTGAGGGTTCTGCTGTTTAGTTAGACTTGGGTGAGTCGTTTAAATATTTAAGTATGTCAACTACTTTTGAGACTTGGTTTGTATATAAATAATGTCGATAGTACTTCTGTCATGTACATGATGTAAATTATGTGTGATGCTGTATAATATTTCTATTTTCAGCTAAGTTTATTTATCGATATCAAAGAGGAAAAAATTTTATAACTCACATTTTTATCACAACATCACATTTTATGAACTTGGGGGTAATTTGGTAATTAAGTAACATAAATGTGGCACCCTACGGTGGGTGTTACACATCTTGATGTGATCTAAGACTAAGGATTCAGTTGATAATTAAATAGATCTATAAAAATCAAGGATGAATTAAAATCAAGATTGGTTAATTTTCTTGGATTGATTGCTTCTTAATTTTGTTTTCTCTTCTTTAATTGTTTTCTATTTTTGTCATTAATTTCACAAACTCCTTTCCCCTTGTTTATTAACCTTTTAATCTGACTTCATAATTAAAGTGATCTACGGCCTTGACCCGGTGTTACCTTATGCTGCAAGTAGTTTTGGTAATTTGGTTATAAATTGATTTAAATTTGGTAAACTCAGCAATTATCAAATTTTTGGCGCCGTTGTCGGGGATCACACTGATTTTGATTATATTTGACTACAAATCTTTCACTGACCCCTGTGTTGCTGTGTTTTGGTGGTTTTCAGGCAAAAACAGGTGATTACAGGTCAATTTGCAAAATTTTGTTCTGACAACAAATGTGCCCAAAATGAGCTAAAACTTGGCTAGTTGAAGGTAAACAACCTAATACACAAATGTGAGGTCACCCTTGGTTTGCCAAAATTCAATAATTTAGACCACTTTTTTAATTTTTTAAGTTTTTTTATTGCATTGTTTAGTTTCATTTGTGTATTTTTCATGTTGTGGTGGTCCTATGATTTTTAAAAATCATTAGATAGGTCAATTAGATTTATTTTGGTAATTTTTTAGTGTTATCTAGTGTATTTTGCTTGTTTATTGATTTTGTGTTTTTTGTTCTTTTTGTGCTTTGGATGATGCATGACTAGGTCTTCTGCTACCCAATTACTTGATATGGATCTTGAGATTAATAAGACCTTGCATATGCAGATTAGAGCTAGTAGGCTAAGTATAAAAATTACTTCTAAACTTGATTTTGATCTTGAATTTGAAAGTAAACCTGAGGTCTTAAGTAATTTTGTAACTATAGGTGATAACATGTAGAATAAGACTCTTAAGGAATTAGCTGCTCCGAATGTAACATACCAGTCTTTTTACATTCAATAGCCTGATCTTAATGCTGATTTTGAGTTAAAATTTAGATTGATACGCTTGTTGCCCAAGTTTTATGGTCTTGCTGGTGAAGACCCACATAAGCATGTCAAGGAGTTCCATGTGGTATGTTCAACAATGAAGCCACAAGGGATCCCTAAGGAGCACATCAACTTAAGGGCATTTCCTTTCTCCTTTGCTGATGTGGCCAAGGATTGGTTATATTACCTTTCATCTGGTTCTGTAATGTGTTGGAATGACATGAAGAGACTATTCTTGGAGGGATTCTTCCCTGCATCGAGAGCTGTTGCCATTAGAAAAGACATATGTGGCATAAGACAAATGACTTGAGAGACTTTGCATGAATATTAGGAGAAATTCAAGAAGCTGTGCTCGAGCTGTCCCCACCACCAAATCAGTGATCAACTCTTGATTCAATATTTCTATGAGGGCTTATTGTCAATGGACAGAAGCATGGTGGATGCTGCCTCTGGAGGAGCCTTAGTAGACAAGACCACTATTGCAGCAAGAGATTTGATAGCAAACATGGCAGCAAATACCCAACAATTTGGCACACGAATCATTACCTCGACTAGAGGAGTTAATGAGGTTCAATTATCTCATGTTAACCAACAGAGAATGGAACACAGACTTGATGAATTGACTTCTTTGGTGAGGCAGTTGGTAGTGAGACAACAACCACCTATGCAGATGGTTGTAACCATGTGTGGCATTTGCTCTTGTTCATCTCATTCCACTGATGCATGCCCTACACTTCAGGATGGTGGTTTTGTTTTTCCAGATCAATCTGTTGTAGCAGCTGGTGTTTTTCCTGGTACACCACAATTCCAGTAGCAAGAGCAAAGATATGATCAATTCTTTAACACATACAATCTTGGTTAGATAGATCATCCTAATTTGAGATATGGGAATGCAGTGCCACATCAGTAGTTCAGACAACCATTCCAGCAACCACAGTTTTAGCCTCATGCTAGACCAAGTTGGCAAAATTTACAGTAGCCTATGCAACAATAAAGTCTAGCTGCTATAAAACCTGAGCCTTCATTTGAGGATTTGGTGAAGCAGATGACCACCAACAATATTCAATTCCAACAGAGGACAGAGGCCACTATACAGAATTTAGAAACCTATATTGGTCAATTAGCTTCGTCATTGAGTCAATTGCAGGCCCAAGGTTCTAGACAACTCCATTCCCAAACAATTCCCAATCTAAAGGGGAATGTGATAACTCTGTGAAATAGAGTTATTACACAAGCATTTGCTTATGTATTTATAGGCTAGTTCCTTGATACTGCCGCGGCACTCCTATTTAAGTGAAATGTTAGTATTTAAACATAACCTGATGCAAAGTTACGGGACTTTTCTCGTTTCCTGAAAAACCTAATTCTCTGGAGACTCGAGGAGGAGATTGGACGCAACTCTTGGAGAGTGAGCATGGAGACGAGAAGCAAAAGTTGATGAAGAATTAGAGAAGCTTGGAAACCCTCCATTGTGCCATCACAACACATTGTCCCATCCTTCATCTTCTCTTTATTTTCATAATGCCTTTGTTACTCTCTCTTGAGTTTATTTCCATAGAAACCATGATATTCTAATTTTCTTTTCTAAGGTTCTAGTGGATCTTATTATGTAGGTTGAATTGATTGTAATCCTTTTCTGCTCTTATGATAATTTTGGTTATGAATTCTTAATTTTATGCTTAATGCTCACAATTGATTGGCCATTATTTGTGTTGTTTTGGTGAACCCATTGAACAAGACATAGGGATTTAGATGTTGGACCATGGGATTAGGAATTGTATGTTCAATTATATTCAATTATATGAATGAATTGATTAGCCAATAGGATAGAAGTATACCTATTGGTCATGCATAGCAAGTGTTTGATATTTATTCTTAATGCATGGAATTTTGTCAATTCACATAGAAATAGTGTTTTGATTAAAGCCCATAGGTTTACAAGGCCATCGAAAGAGGTTTGTAAATGCTTGAACACATTGGCTAACATAACCAATTTATTGATCAAGAGTAATGAAAGGATTTACATGACATCAAATGAAATAATAAGTGAAGTTAGACCCTAGATTCCTAAACCATTATTTCTTCTTTGCTTATTTTTATTCTGTTTTGGAATTGTTATTTTAATTCATTTTACTTTTTAATCACTCATTTCAATTCGATTGCTTGGAATAGAGAGCAAGTTGTAATTGGTTAATACTTGACATAGGTTTTAATATAGTCCTCGTGGGAACGATACTTGAATATTCACTCTTATTACTTGTCGATACGTGCACTTGCGTAGTCTGGCTAACGAGCAATAGAATGTGAGTGCTATTATGCTGAGGTGTGGAAAATCTGTAGAAGCATCACCTGTACCTCAACCAACAAGCAAGCAACAACCAGCAGAGAAATCAATTTTTGATGCACTAGCCCAAAAATCTGAGGGTAAGAAGAAATCAGCAGTTGTTGATGAGCAGCAGTAGCCTACCATTGCTCTTCCTTTTCCACAAAGAGCCACACAATCTAGAAAAATGGTAGAGGCAGAGAAAGATAGAGACTTGCTTGAGACTTTTAGGAAAGTGGAAGTCAATATTCCACTCTTGGATGTAATCAAGCAGATACCAAAGTATGCAAAGTTCTTGAAGGAATTGTGTACAAACAAAAGGCAGCTGAAGGGCAATGAGAGAATCAACATGGGGCAGAATGTTTCAGCCCTCATCTAGCCGATGCCACAGAAGTGCAAGGATCTTGAGACTTTTATAATTCCTTGTATAATAGGAAATCACATATTTGAGCATGTCATGCTAGACTTAGGTGCTTCCATTAATGTAATGCCTTTGTCTGTTTTTAATTCTCTTGGACTTGGTCCTTTGCGTGCTATAGGTGTTGTGATTCAATTGGCTAATAGGAGCAATGCATATCCAGCCGGGTTGATTGAAGATGTATTGATACGGGTTAATGAACTGATTTTTCCTGTAGATTTTTATATTTTAGAGATGGAGGGAGAGTCACCATCCAGTAAGGCTCCACTCATTCTAGGGAGACCTTTCCTCAAAACAGCACGGACAAAGATTAATATGCATGCAAGAGTTCTTTCCATAGAGTGTGGGGACTCCATTATGAGGTTTAATATTCTTAATGCTATGAAACATCCCATGGAAGAACATTTTGTCTTTCATATTGATTTAATTGATGATTTGGTTGATAATTCATATGCTGCCTTATGTGAGGAGTTTCCTGAGATTACTGATTTTGATGACTCTATGTATGGTGATTTGTGTGCATGTTGTGATGGTAATAAGTTGTGTTCTGTGTATTCTAAAATTTTGTTATTTTTGGGATATGATGAATTTGTTCCTGTGTTAGCATATTATGCAATAGATGATATATATATAGAGGTTCAAGCAGCATAAGCAAAATCATTGCAGCCCTTTAGATTACTACCTTCTGTAGTGCAGCCACCAAAGTTGGAGCTGAAGCCATTACCCGAACACTTGAAGTATGTATATTTTGTGGATGATGAACAACTTCCTATGTTCGTGGCCAAGAACCTCCTTCCTGAATAGGAGGAGAGATTGTTACAAATTCCGAGAAAGCATAAGAATGCTTGGGATCTCGGTGATAGCACTTAGGTGAATCCCAAGGGAATTAAGGAGGGCTAATGAGACCTCAGTGGAAGCTCTCATGCTGCTTTAAGCATAAGTTGGTCATTATGCTTTCGCCAATGGGATCCTGTTGGAAGTCTCTTCATCTACCCCACTTGCTAAGGATGTTTCTTTTCTTTCCCTCTCTTTTTTTTTACTTGTCCTTCATTACTTAATGATTTTGATGGATGTTATTTTTTTTTTGGAGCTTTACATTGAGGACAATGTCGAATTTAAGTGTGGGAGAGGAATTTACATTCTGTTTTTGAAAAAAAATTGTGTTTTTAATTGTTTTCTAATGATGTTTTGGGATTTGTGAAGTTTATGAGTTTGAGGCAATTGAAATTCAAGATTCATAGTATGATTGAATAGATTTTCTTCCTTCTTGAATTTGACATGCTTGGTTTTGGATGTTTGATTAATGGATTGTGTTTGATAGATGCATGCCTTGTGAGATTTTGAGCCTATTGATGGATGGATTTAACATTTATGTCATTCTCTTCTTTCTTGTGTGATTTTCACTCATGGCAATTGATCACTCTAGAACTCACTTTGATTCTTTTTTAGGCTACATTTTTCACTTGCATGCATGAACATGATTGAGGCCTTCTTGCTTGATTAGCTACTTTGGCCAAATAGTCAACCTTACATCATTTCCCTTTGATTAATCCCTTTGAGCCTATTTGCTTATTCTTTGTCTTAGCTTATTATATGCCTTATGTGAAAAAAAAATCATGTTTTTACCTTACCTTAGGGAATGGAAGAGTATTGATTCATTTTCATGTGAGGAGCTCTTTTGCTTGCTTGTTGGCAATTAATAGTTCAAGTGTGGGGGTTGTGCAAATTGATATGTAATATGCAAGGTGATTGAAAAAAAAATAAAAATCATAAAAAAAATGAAAAGAAAAAGAATAAATGCAAGAAAGGTTGTGAAAGAAAAGAAATTGAAAAAAGGAAAAAAAATATAAATAAGAGAATGAATATGTAAAGAGAATATGCATAATATGGAATTGGGGTAAAATTTCATGCTTATCACTTGTCAATTGAGTTCCTCCCTAATGCTCTTTTATTCTCTTGGGTACTTAGTTTATCATATCCATATTGTTTCCTTCTCTTACCTTGGCCCCATTACAACCTTGAATAAAGTCCTCTTGATTTTTGTGTGCATATGTTTGAGTAGTAGAGAAGTAGAAGAAAAGCAAGCTTATGGTAGTGTAATTGTTCATGAGTTGAATTGAGTGAAATACATACCATTCAAACACTTGAGGGATTGAGAGTGTATCTTGTGAGGATATATCATTCTTGATTCATGTTTTTTAAGTCGAAGATACCTTGCTTGTTGGTTTGAGAAGTGAATAATTGTTACCTCAAGAATGTTTTGATCCCTTGAAACTTTGGTTACTCTTCTTACTTGTAAACTTTTGCATTCTTGAATATCATTGGAAATTGAGTGTTAGAGTTTTTAGCTTTTGAATTTGTTTTGTTTTTCTTGTTCCCTAGTTTTGGTCTTATGTGAATTGTCCAATAGTACAAAAAGCTAAGTGTGGGTGCATTTGATAATCACATATTTTATACATTAATAAACCTTCATTTTTAATCTTTTACACTCTCCATGTACTTAATTGATTGAGTTTAGTCATGTTTTGTAAGTTTGGACTCAAATTGGGCCTAATTGATTTTTTTTAGCATTAATGAGTTTTGATGCTATTTTTGTATTTCAGCCATAACTTGAGTTTTAGATATTTAAAATTATGTATTTTACCTTGTAGAAAAGCTAAGAGGAAGCTCTACAAATTTGATGAAGAGCTCAAAGTCTCAATCGAATGTCTAGTGGACCTAATTGGGCTTGGAAGTCAGAACACGAGTTTAGAGACCCTTTGATATTGTTTTATCTATAACTTGAGTTGTAGACCTCCAAATTGCATGGGGTTTGGGCTCAATTGCTCATAATGGGCCCAGCTTTGTAATTAATTGGTTTTTAATTATGTGAAGCCAAAATAAGGAGTAGTTTTGGGGGTTAGAAGGATAAAACTGAGGCATCTCGTTCTACACACACTTCTCACCTATTCATTCTACACTTTTCATCTTCTCTCTAGGTCTTTCTTTTCTCCCTTTTCTCTAGTTTTTCTCTTCTTTTTCTGAGTTCTTCCCTCCCATTCATGGAGGGGTAGAGCCTTTAATAAATCCAAAGGATTGACATTCTTGATGCTTAATCTTGGGATTTTATTTTTAATTGTTCTATATTCAATTATTAATCAAGTTTCTCTTCTTCTTCTCTTGTTTAAATTCTGATTTAATGCTTAATTTGATTGGGATTTTCATATGTTAATTTCGTAATTACCATGTGCTAAGAGATGAATTCAGAGGTTAAACAAAACATCAAAGGTGTTTGATGAAATGTTTAGCTTGGTTGGATCTTGGTTTTTAAGTTGATTTAGGTTTTGGATGAATGCTTAATTTGTCTAACCTTAATTAATTAAATTCTGAAAGCATTTATAGTAAAAGATCCATGGATCATTGAGAGGCATCTTGATGTGATCTAAGACTAAGGATTCAGTTGATAATTGAATGGATCTATAAAAATCAAGGATGAATTAAAATCAAGATTGGTTAATTTTCTTAGATTGATTGCTTCTTAATTTTGTTTTCTCTTCTTTAATTGTTTTCTATTTTTGTTGTTAATTTCACAAACTTCTTTCCCCCTGTTTATTAACCTCTTAATCTAACTTCATAATTAGAGTGATCTACGGGCTTGACCTAGTGTTACCTTATGTTGCAAGTAGTTTTGGTAATTTGGTTATAAATTGATTTAAATTTGGTAAACTCGGCAGTTATCACTCACACGTGGGTCTCTTGTTGCCACTAGGGGTGTCAACTTGGTCGAGTCAACCCATGAACCTATGAGTTTTGACTCAATCCAAACTATAAAATGTGAGTTGAGTTAGGTTCGCACTTCGGGTCCGGTTGGAAAATACCCCAACCCGTAGTATGTGTGTTGGGTTGTGGTTTTGGAAATGTCCAACCCATAGGTACCCAACCTACCCACATTTGTTTTTAATTTAAAAAAGTTATTTAGTTACAATTAAAAATGTAATTAGCATTGGTAATGGAAATGGTTTTGATGATAACAAACAAGAAAGAAATGGTTGTGCAAAGATCAAGTCCCAAGGATCTTCAAGTTTAGCTTATAGAACTTAGATCTTGTGTAAAGGTAAATAAGAATCACACTAAGCTCATATCTCATTTTTTGTTCAACTTAAATCTCTTTGCAAAAGCATGCTTTATACTTGTGAAAATATTTATCAAGCTTGAGCAAAATAGTTTTAGAAAGGTTGAAAAGGTTTTGGGAATCTTTGGTTGCAAAATCCTTTAGAAATCATGTTTTCTTGATAAGGCAATAACAAATTATCTAAATTCAATAATAGATTATCTAAAAATCAAAATAGGTTATTTGCAAAGTCAGAAGCGCCTTTATGATTTTAAAAGAAAATAACCGATTATGGAAAGTGAATAATAGGTTATTCGCAAAGTTAGAAGCGCATCTCCTATTTTTTAAACCTCCAAACCGATTACCACAATAACCTGTTATTTGCGTGTAATAGTATCTTCTGATAGCACAAATAATATGTTATGTGAAACCAGTAATCTGTTATTCGCGAGCAATAATTTGTTATCATAAATAATAATATGTTATCTAGGGTGTCCGAAAACAAAAAATAATGGCTAGTATCTAGTATTTAATGCTCCCAACCACCTCCAACGAATCTTAAATGTATTGAACTATAAATATAAGTGTTTGGGCATTAAAGAGGAGTTATAAATCAATCTAAAAAAGCTTCTTGAGCATTGAACACGAGTTTTAACTCTATTTTCTCATAAACCCCTATTTTGAGCTTTAGTGTGTGATTCCTTGATACCCATTGAGCTTCAATTTGTAATATCTACTCTTGTGAGAATTTATCATTCAATCTTTGTTTAGTTTCCTGTAAAAGAGGGTGAGGTATCCCTTGAAATAGTAAAGGGTGAGGTATCCCTCTAAAGTTGTAAATGGTGAGATATCCCTATTTTGAGGCTCAAACACAAGGGTGAGACATCCCAAGGTGTGTTGAGTGCTCTTGGTTGTAAAGGTTTTTCAAGTACCTGTGAAGCTTGAAGAGTTGGAGGCTCTAGCACAAGTGTGAGGTATCCTAAGGTGTGAGGAGTGCTTTTACTAGTACAAAGGGTTTCTTAGCACTCATGAAGTCTAGGAGATAGTGAAAAAAATCTCAAGTTAAGCTTGGGGACTGGATGTAGGCCATAAGTGGTTGGTGGCTGAACCAGGATAAGTTATTGAGTTTGATTTTCTCTATATTAATGTAATTTATGCATGTTTCGCTGCATTTATTAATTGACTACTTCAAAATGCTTAATTTTTTAATGGTGTTTTAAAAATTTGTAATCACCCAATTCACCACTCCTCTTGGGTGATGATTGTCATGGCTAATAAGTGGTACCTGATAGCTGTCGAGACTACTAAATTAGAAGATATTTGTTTATCGATTCATACAAAACTTGTAATATGCAGTATAACCAGGTCGAGCCCTTAGATCATTTTAATTAATCAATTATATTAGGAAATTAGCAATGAGGGGGTTTGGTTGCAAAGGCCAAAAGGCATTCACCTATAAACAAAAGTGCGGAAGGGGCAGGTGAAAGTGGTCTTCTCCTGATCCTCAGTTGCAGTATGGATATGAATGTAGCCAGTGTGTCCATCCAAGAAGCAATAATGTGATTTCCTAGCCAATCGCTCTAACATTTGATCAATGAAAGGCAAGGGGTAATGATCTTTCTGAGTGGCCTGGTTAAGTCTCCTATAATCAATGTAGACCTACCAGCTGTTCTGCAATCTGGTAGGAATTAGCTTATTCTTATAATTAGCCATAATAGTTACTCTAGATTTTTTAGGGACAACCTACACAAGACTTACTCAAGTGCTATTAAATATGTGATAAATAATGCCAGCTTGCAGTAGCTTGGTCACCTCTTTTTTCACTACATCTAAAATTAGAGGATTCAATCTCTACTGGGGCTATTTCACTAGTTTAGCACCATCCTCAAGTAAAATTCTATGGATGTATATGGAAGAACTAATGCCAGGAATATATGCCAGTGTCTATTTGATGACCCTTTTTATTCTCTCTCAAAATATGTAGTAATCGCTTCTCTTGTTCAGCAAGGAAGTTCTTAGCCATGATTACAGGGAGTTGCTCTTCGTCTGCCAAGTATGCATACTTCAGATGCTCAAGTAAAGACTTTAGCTCTAACTTTGCTGCTGCACTATAGAGGGAAGCAATCTAGTGGGTTGTTGCTGCTCTGCTTTTGCTTCCTGAACCTTTGTATATATATCACATGTTGTATAATTTGCTAAACAGGAACAAATTCATCACATCCCAAAAATACAGATATTTCATAATACACAAAACACAACTTATCACCATCATAGCTAACACACAAATCACTACACATATAATCACCAAGGTCAGCAATCTCGGGAAATTCCTCACATAAGTAAGCATACAAATTATTAATCAAATCATCAATTAAATCAATATGAAAGACAAAATGTTCTTCCATGGGATGTTTCATAGCATCAAGAATATTAAACTTCACAATGGAATTCCAAACTCCATGGATAGAACTCCTGCATGCACAACAATCTTTGTTCATGCTATCTTGAGGAAAGGTCTTCCTAGAATGAGTAGAGTCTTGCTGGATGATGACTCTCCCTCCATGTCAGCTTGTTCACCTAGACCAGTTCATCCTCCACCAAACTAGCTGGATAAACATTACTTTTATTAGCTAGCTGGATCACTACACTTATAGCTTGCAAAGAACCAAGTTCAAGGGAACTAAAAAGGCAATAAATAAAAGACAATAATTAAAAGACAATAAATAAAAGAAAGTAATCAAATGACAATAATCAAAATATTGGAAAATATTGTAAATAAAAAAAGGAAAAACAACCAATCCAAGGGAATCAATAACTCTTAGGTTTAATTCATCATTGACCACTATGGACTCATTCACAAGCTAACCAGATTCTTGGTATGCTCTACTAGATAAGCATCTAACATTTAGTTAATCAAAGTTAGATGAAGTTAGCATCCATCCAACCCTAAATCAACCTAATACTTAACATTCAACCAAGTTAGGCATTTCATCAAACGCCTTTGGTGCATTGCCTAATCTCATGTGAAATCATCATCTAAGCATGAATTCTTTACTAGGTAAGCACCTAGGATTTGGTCAATCAAAGAAAAATGGATTAAGCATTCATTTGACCCTAAATCAACCTTATACAAGAATTCATGCTAGCTACACAATACATAAAATACCTTTGATGCATTATCTAGTTCTTTTGCAAACACATGATAGTTAAGCAACTATCACATGAACACCAAAACTGAGTTTAGCACTCAGTCAAGATGCAACAAAATCATGAGAAGGAGGAGAGAAATTTGATTAACAATAAGAATGTAAACATTCATCATAAGGTCTCAAGATTACACATCAAGAGTGTTTCAATCCCTAGGATTGATTACAAAGCTTTAGCTCTTTATAAATGGAGAGCACAAAATAGAAAAATAAAGTGTAGAAAGTAAAGAGTAGAAATTGAAAAGAGAAGAAAGAAGAAAGGAGAGGAGAGGCGAGGGGAGGGACAAGAGAGAAAATGAAAAATGAAGAACTGGATCTGAAATTGAATACCTCAGTTTTGGACTTCCTCTCCTGCATAAAAGACCTTAAAAGTGAAATTACAAGTTTGTCCCTAGCTTAGACTCTTCCTCTTCCAATTAGCTTTAATTGTACACCTAATTTGTAAGATTTGGACACCTAATGAAGGAGTTATGACCAAAACACATTTAACAGCTCCTAATCCCGTCATCTTTCTTTAGACGTTAAAAACCCTGTCAAAACATCACCGTTTGGATAAGTGAATTTGAAAGGTTTTGTCTCAGATTTCCAATGCCACCAGTTTCAGCCCATTATCACTCCTACAGCCCAAGATACGACCCAATCTTTGAAAACTACTCAGGTTCTAGCAACAACACCTCTGTTCTGACTTTCAGGTCCAATATGACCCCCTAGACATCCGATTCAGCTCTGGAGCTCTGCATCAAAGTCGTAAAGCTTCCTCTCAGCTTTCCTAAAAGGTAAAGTTCATAATTGTTATATATCTATAACTTAATTTATACCCAAAATACAGAAATAGTGTAAAATTGCCATAATGATGAAAAATACAACTAAACCCAATTTGAACCCAAACTTATAAATGGTGGCCAAAACTAATCGATTAAGCACAAGAGATGTCTAAAATGCTGAATATAGGGTTACCTAATATATAAAAATGATGTTTATTAAATTCTTCCACACTTAGCCTTTTGCATTCCAGGACAAAAATAGAAATTCACTACTAGGGAAAAAAGAAAAAACAACACAAACTTGAAAGTTAAAAAAAAAAACTCACGAAAAACTCACTTTCCAATGATGTTCAAGAATGTAAAATGAAAGCAACAAAAAATTCAAGAAATTAAAATATTCATGAAGTAACATTTCTTTACATCTCAAATCAACTAGCATAGTAACTTAATTGAAAAGCATAAATCAAGAATGATAGAACCTCACAAGATTTACTCTCAATCTCTCAAGTATTTGGAAGGTAAGTGTAACACCCTAGGATAGATATAGTGATATATTTGAATATATCAAGATAAACAGTACTAGCCACGTCACTTACTACATAACTAACTACTAATATATCTATAACAACCAAGCATGTCATTATAGAAAGCCTTGAGAGAATGCGGAAAAACTTAAACTTACACACACACACACACACACACACACACACACACACACACACACACACACATACAACTTTAGCCACATAAGAGCTTATTGTAATACATGCCTCTGAATGTAACTACAAAACAGATATAAACAATATACATAAGCTTTGTCTAAACAAGAAATAAGTAAAACTATACTACATTAGTTCTTCTATTTCTTGAACTTCTTATTCTATTACGATCCTTGATCTGCTTCTACCATGAAAACACAGAAAGGGGATAGAACATACAAATCCTCAGTAATAAACATATATTTCATGGCATAAAAACTATGTAAACTATATACATGATTAAACTAAACTCAACATTATACGATTGCCCATACACTGGTATAATGTTATCTATAATTACGATCATAGGAGTTTCCTCCACTATAATTGATAACTGCATAATGCCTCGTAGTATAGTCAAATTGATAGCCTACATACCGTTAACATAAGCAACCGCCCATACAATCGCTTATGTTAACAGCTACAGACTACTGCCCATACAACTGAACTGTAACTACAAAGCTAACGATTTAACCCTACCTCTACTTGTTCATTATAGGAAACTCTATTTATTCTAGGAAACTCTGGTTCCACGAATTCTTACTAAGGTAGGGAGTGAACTTATCATATCTTGGTCCTACCTGAAACAAAAGAAAACTGTAGTCCTTACTAACTATAAACTTGCTCATAGACTCAACTCATCCTTGTGAAAATCTTTATCTTAACTAATGCATCATTTTGAACTAACTTATGGAGCCAAATGAGCACTTCTCTGATCTTTGCACTTGATGGTAATTAAAAGTTACAAACCCAAGTGCAAGTTGTTTCAAGTAGTAAATTCTCGGGAGTCCAAGGTTGATCCACAGGGAATTGTTGAAGAAAAAATTATTTGAGGTAAGGAAAAGATTTGTCACAATACTAAAGGTGATAAAAGTTATTCACAAATAAAAAGGATTTGCTTGGGTTAGGAGATCCACTCTTGACAATAAATTAAAGACAAGATTATTTCTTTTTATAACTCAATTGAAATCACACATAATGGAGGTTTCAATCGGAATATATAACATTCAAAGTTCAATTTAGATTATATATGTAATCATATTATGGTTCCTTTAATTATCCACCAACACTTGTAAATGGTCTCAAGCATCCATTGTGCCAACGTCTTGTCTACAATGAATCAAGTTCTTCATTATACAAGAAGGGTTTCTAAATTGATTGGAAACAACATACAACACATATAATGATCACTTAAAAATATATCATTTAAGCACAAGAAAGAAATTAATCTACCCTCAACTTATTACCAAAAGCCTCACCCTTTCACCCAAGCAAAATAAAAATTAGTTACTCATGAATAAGAAGAAAGAAAGAGATAAAGGAGAGAGAGATGAACATAACTTTAATTTAGAACAAAGAAAACTACAACAACAGAAACAAATAACACAATAGCATAATCTAAGCTAAGATCATCCAAGTGATAAGCCAATGCTCTCTTTTATAGAGCTCTAGGAGTACAAAATGACAATGGAGTGGTTTGATGATGATAAGTAAATGCCAAAGGAGTTGTTTGTTGAAGATAAGTGAGTGGAAATTATAGAGATTCTTATCTCCAAAATGTTTCAGTTCTGAGCTCATGGCATGCATCATTTTCTCATCAAGTGGTTTTCATAAGAGTTGTAGAGAATTGTCTTAGCTTTCCAAAGTTGTCAGTTTCAGCTCAAAAAATAACCAACAGCCCGAGATATGACCCAATTACTACACACTGTTCAGGCCCAACTACACCTCCTTTGTTCTGACTTCCAAGCTCAATATGACCTTCAAGACATCTGATATGAATTTTGTGTTCTTCATGAAAGTTGTAGATTTGGGTCTTGACTTTCAAATGGCACTGGTTCATTCCAAAAAACCTTATATATCCCGAGAGATAGCCCAATGAGTGCACAGAGGTCAAACTATCAGTTTCTAACAAGACCAAAATTGTAACACCCTGAATTTTCTATCTTAGGAACAGTAATTTTGATAGTTAACAGAATTTTACTGTTTAGTAATTTCTGGATACTGTAAAATTATTTTAATTATTCCATCAGCATATTTGATTGTTTTGAATAATTTGCTCCGTGTCATGAAAATAAAAATTTTCGGGCTGGAAAAATTTTACGTAATTTAATTATTACTGAAAAGTCTTAATTATTTTACATAATCTGATTTGATATTTGTGAATTTTCTAATTTTTATGATTTTGTGGATGATTATGAAAATTTTTACTGTTTGTGGGCCCTGGGGGTGTATGTGGGCCCAAGTGGCCATACGTAGGCCCAAGTGGGTCCCGCAAAGTAAAAATTTTTCTACACAAAGAAAAATTTGTACTGTTTAGATGGAGACAGGAGATCTTACTAAACCTGAATCCGGAAACAGTTTTAGAAAATTTCTTTTACAGTGTTTTGTACTGTATTTAATTATCGGATGATAAAAATATAGTAAAAATATTATTTGTAGTGTTACAGTAGATAAAAATAATAATTATACTGCTTGGTCAACAATAGTGGTTATGACCACTTTAGGGCTTTGAATATCAACCATTGATTAAATCAACGGATGAGATCGATCTTATAAAATGGCTAGGACCATTTATAACTGTTGGATCAAAATTAAATCAAGGGTGGAGATTTAGTCTTATAAATGGCTATGATCATTATCAACCCTTGGATGTAGAATTAATCAATGATGGAGATGGATCATTAATGACCATTGGATTTGGATTTAGATCAATGGTGGAGAATTGGTCATCAAAAATGATTACAACCATTTTGGACCCTTGGATGTAAAGTTTGAAGGTGTAATCTTGACCCTTCATTTTGGAGACACATTCAATGGTTAGATTGCAAGCAAAAATGATCCAATGGCTCAAATAAAGTCTTCCATCTATAACCTAAACCTAATAGCTATTTTAATCCAAACCATTCTTTTAATCAAGGGTTAGGATGGCTTAGGATGATGGCTATGAAATTTGTCGCATTTTTTATGAAGCATGGAAGGGGTGGACAGTTTTGGTGATGCAAAGGAGGGGGGAGACAATTTTAGAGTAGGCTTTTTAGGCCAAAGAAAAAGATGAAGACAATAATCTATCACCTTGTCCATTATTGCAAGTTTGCATGCAAAATAACTTGGCAAAAATTCTCTCCTTTTCTCTCCAAGAAGCAAGCTACGGCCACCACCTCCAAACACACCTTCCATCACTCAACAATTCTAAACAACCATACTTCTTGAATCCTTTCATCATTCTAAGAACCTTTGTAATTCACACCAATTTCTAATTCTTCCATCTTGAAGGACTTTTCCCAAGATCAAGCTTTAAGGTTTTGAAGTGAAGTGTAAGGATAACTTCATTTCTCCTTTTCTTTTTCATGATTCTAAACCATGTTTGATTCATGGTTCTTCTTGTTCAAGCTTGATATACTAATTTTCTTGTGTTTATTTTATGTTTAAGAAATTTGTGTTAGTGGAGATCTTGTTAAAAATACAAAGCAAGGAGCTTTTGAGGATCTTCAACAGATAAAAGGGAGATCCATCTCACCAACCAAGTATGGTGGTGAGAGATTTGTTTTTCTATTTGGTGGTTGATGAATCCATGTGAGGATTCATATCCATGTTATGTAATAATTTGTATGTGTTTATGTGCTTTGGTTATTTGTTTATGTTTGTTATGATTTGCATGATTTTGCATGGTTTTATTGCTTGTGTGATATGCTTATAATATGCATGATGATGTATGTTAAATATATTATGATGGATGCATGTTGAAATAAGCAATTTTGACTCCAAAGGCCATAGAGGAGGTCATGGTTTTGAGCTTCCAAAAACTAGGGTTTCTATTGAAATTTTTCAAGAACAATGGAGTTAATTTTTGGTCCTTAAACTTAAGCAAATTTTCGGCCAAGACACCAGCCAATTTGGTGTTCACCAAATTATATTTTCATGAATGATAAAATTGAATGATTTGAGAAGTAAAGAAAATAAACAAAAGGGTTTGTTTTGCAAAAAGAATGCACACGGTTTTGAATTGTGTTTTCATGAATTTATTTTGTGTAGAAACAAGAATGGAATTGATTTAAGTTAGAAGAAAAATAATTCATGGTTTCAATGGCCATCTATAAGGTTTTGATAATTTAGAAAAATGTTTTGATGTTATAAAATACAAGAATTTTCAAATAAGGATTTTGGAAAGGGAATTAAAGTGTTATCAATTAAGTGAAGTGGAATTTTCATAAATAAAAGAAAAAGGAGATTGAAAGCGTTGAACTTCAAATTATTTTAAAGAGAATTAATTTTTAGAAGTGATTTAGAAATATAAAAGAAAACGTTTGTAACTTAAATTTACTAACATAGAATTTATTTATTGGGTTTTGGAAAACGTTAGGAAATTTAAAGTTAGAAACAGTAATTAAATCAACTAAATGTGATTTTGTAAGAATAAATCAATAAAAAGTGATTTTGAGAAAATATATTATGGAAAAGATTTTTGACTAAGAATAGGAAGAGAATAAGGTAAGAAATTATATTATTGTAAGAAAAGTCCAAAACAATATTTTTTTTAAAGTTAAGAAATATTTTACGAAGGGTAAAAATGGTGAAAAACGATTTACGTAACTCAAAAACGTAATTTTTAAGTTACGCGATTTGAAAAAAAGTAAAATATTTCTACGCGATTTATAAAACGTTTAAATATTTTACACGATCGAAAGGTTGTAGAAAAATCGCTATGCAATTTAAAAATAAAAGAACATTTTTACGCAATTTAGAATACAGTAGAAAATGATTATGCGATTTTTAAATGTAACAGAAAATGTTACAAATCATTGTTTACGTAACAAAATATTACGTGACTGTGAAAACGTGACAAAAATATTTTGCGAATGAGAAAAACACGGTAATGTGATTTTGCTGTTAATTATACAGTAAACTTTACAGTTAAAATCAGTATATGAATACTGTACAAGAAATTGAGAAGTTTACCTGTAATTAGCGTTAATACACGAACGTAAAACAGTATTTGAACCTGGTATAAGAAATTATGTGATTTACCTTTGGTTGGTAATTGTGCATTACACATGCATTGAAAATGGTCCGATGGACTGTATATGGTTAATTGCCTAGGAGAAACGTACACCTCTTTAGTGGGTGCGATACGCGTAGTGTAGGTCACTCGTTGACCTTGGGGGCATCGGGGTGCAGGTTGCTCGCAGTGGGCAGTTGGTAGCTCTTTTGTACTGTGGGTTAGACCGATGCAACACACCGATGATCCGGACCGAGACACTATTCTTAATCGAGATCTGACAAAGACTGTCGTGTATGTGCTAGGTGTGCAAGATATAATTATAGCACTTGGTCTGAGGCACGTGGTACTAGCAGATCTTTTCGAACAATTTCTCCGACCTGAGTTTAGCTCCATGGAGTAGGAAATCGAGTCTATGTGTTCATGCATTAACATAAATGCTTACATCTGTGAGATATAATAGTTGTGAAATATTGATTATGACAATTGTATTCTTTAAAATATCTGCTTAGTGTAGATGGCATTTCCTATAATTATTAAATGTTAGTTTTGATCGATAATATGTTGATGCCAAAATTGTAATATGATGTGTTTATATGGTATGTTGTTATGTTATCTCTGTGCTACCATACTGGTATTAGCGTAGGTGATCTCACCTCTTTGTATGTATATTTGTATATTGTATTTATAATTGGCTGAAGACGTTGAGAAAGAAACAGTACAAGAAGGAGAAGAAGAATTACTTCTCACGTCTGGGAATGCATAATTTTGACAGTATGACGTCAAGAGCTAGTTTCTTCGGCTATCTACGTCTACAATTTCATGGAGGAGCTGAAGAATGGAGAACAAGTCCCGATGAGCGAGGACTTATTTACGAGGAGTATCTGACTGTTAGCATTAGTAGGTTGTTTCGCGGGGATCCATTTTTTTGTGTGACTATTTTTGTTCATGTTGAATTTCCTTTGCATATCAGGCGACATTGGAATACTAGAAATTATGTCCCAACGGAAATCAGCATAGTATCGTCAGCCTGGACACCTGTTCGTAGGGCTACTCGTCATAACGGATTCTTATCTACTGAGGAACCCGAGGAGGACCCGTCTAAGGGGTCTGCTACTTAGTTAAACTTGGGCAAGTTTGAACTCTAATATAAACTATGTGTGTAATTATTTAAGTGTGTTTGTAGTTTTGAGAAATGGTCTGTATATAAATAAGCCTGACAATACGTGTGTAATGTATAATGATGTAAATTATGTGTGATGATGTTTTATATTTTTATTTTTCGCTAAGTTTATTTTATCGTTATCAAAGAAGAAAGAAAAAAAAAGTTACAACTCGTATTTTTATCACAACATCACCTTTTATGACTTTGAGGGTATTTGGGCAATTAAGTAACATAAATGTGGCACCCTACGGTGGGTGTTACATTTGTTGGTATCAGAGCCCAAGTTAAAGTCTTTTGGGGTTTGTGGTTAGGTTTGTCTTGTTTGTGTTATGTGATTCTTTATTAGTGGTTTCTTGGTCTGAAGATTGATTTTAACTTTCTTGTGTTGTTCAGTTTGAGTAGGGAAAAAGTAATGACTGGACGAGGACGTGGACATGGGAATAATAGAACATATATGGAACTTAATGGGGATGATAATTTGAATATGGCTGCAGCTGTAGCAACAATGCAAAGAATGGTGGAAGTGATTGTACAACAAAATCAAAGGGCTAATGAAGATGTTCACAGTTTATCGGAGTTTCGAAGGAATAATCCACCGAGGTTTCATGGAGAGTTTGACCCAGATAAGGCTGAACTTTGGATCCAAGAACTTGAAAAGATATTTGATGGTATGGGTTGTGCTGATGAACGGAAACTTATGTTAGCAACGTTTGTGCTGGTAGGAGATGGTGAACGCTGGTGGGCAGGAGCTCGAAGATTGATAGAAACTGAAGGGAGAGTTGTGACATGGCAACTTTTTAAGCAAAAATTTCTGGAGAAATATTTTCCAGCAAGTGTGAGGCATATGAAGGAAATGGAATTTCTGAGTTTACGACAAGGGTTGATGTCCGTAAGTGAGTATGCGGCAAAATTTGAAAGTCTGTCTCAGTTTTCGAGATATTTGCAGATGAACCCAGATAAGGGCTGGAAATGCAGGAAATTTGAGGAAGGATTAAAGCTGGATATTAAGAGAGCTGTATTGATGTTAGAGATTAATCAATTTCTAACTTTGATTGAAAAATGTCATAAAGTTGAAGAGATTGATCATCAACGAGTAGCAAGGAATAAGAATTTTGGACCCATGCGATTCCAAAAAGGAAAGGGTAGCGGAGGAAAC
Source organism: Ormosia emarginata (assembly GCA_029884605.1). NCBI lineage: Eukaryota > Viridiplantae > Streptophyta > Magnoliopsida > Fabales > Fabaceae > Ormosia > Ormosia emarginata. The sequence goes on from JAQQTP010000074.1 coordinate 12,953,675, forward strand.
CGTTATCAACAGAAACCATGTGCAAGACCGGCTGGAGGTCAGAACAAGCAGCAGTCTGTTGGAGGAAGTTCTAGTGGGAATAAGGCAAGTCAAGCTGGGACTCCTATTCGAAGTTTCAAATGTGGGAAGGATCATCTCACGAAGGATTGTCAATATAAGGAAGTTGTTTGTTTTAAGTGTGGAAAGCCTGGTCATTTCTCAAAAGAATATGATCAGATAAAGAAAGAACCATCTGTGGGAAATGTCCGAACTGCAAGGCCGCAGGCGAGTGGTCGCGTATATACAATGAGCGGAGAAGAGGCCGCGAAATCGGAGGACTTGATAATGGAGGAGTGTGCTATTAAAGGTAATCCTTTAACCGTACTCTATGATTCGGGACCAACACATTCTTTCATTGCATGTGATTGTGTTGAACGTTTGGGATTGACTGTGACTGCATTGCCATATGATTTGAGTGTTGCTACTCCTACTGATAAGCCTGTAGTTACTTCAACAGTATGCCTGAATTGTCATGTCTATGTTAGGGATAGAATCTTTTATGTGGTTTTGATCTATTTTCCTCTTTCCAAGATTAATGTAATCTTGGGAATGGATTGGTTGTCTTCTAAACATATCCTAATTGATTGTTCGAATAAGACATTAGTATTTCCTGAGGCTAAGGATTCTAGATTCCTAACGGCTACTCAAGTGGAAGCTTGTCTGAAGGAAGGAGATCGTGGGTAGTTATTATTATCTTCTTTGGAGGGGCAATGTGAAGATGTCTTGAAGGATATTTTCGTGGTCAACGAATTTCCTGAAGTGTTTCATGAAGATATACTAGGACTACCACCAGTAAAGGAAATCGAGTTTGCCATTGATCTAGTACCTGGAGCTAGACCGATATCAATAGCACCCTATCGGATGTCACCAGTAGAATTAGCCGAACTAAAAAAACAGCTGGAGGATTTATTGGAGAAGCAATTCGTGAGACCTAGTGTGTCCCATGGGGAGCTCCAGTATTGTTCGTAAAGAAGAAGGACGGGACTTCTCGTCTATGTGTAGACTATCGGCAATTGAACAAAATCATGATTAAGAATAAATATCCACTTCCAAGGATAGATGATTTGATGGATCAGTTGCGAGGAGCCGCAATATTTTCTAAGATTAATCTACGTTCTGGGTATCACCAGATACGTGTGAAAGTGGAGGATATTCCCAAAACTGCATTTCGGACGCGCTATGGGCATTATGAATATTTAGTGATGTCATTCGGTGTGACAAATGCACCAGCTATATTCATGGACTTCATGAATAGAATTTTTCGTTCATACTTAGACAAGTTTGTTGTCGTCTTTATTGATGACATCTTGATCTATTCTTGAAGTCAAGAGGAACATGCTGAACATCTCAGGGTGGTTCTTCAGAGTTTGAAGGAGAATAAATTATATGCCAAGTTGTCCAAATGTGAATTTTGGTTAAGCGAAGTTCAATTTTTGGGACATATGATATCGAAAGAAGGAATTAAAGTTGATGCTTCAAAGGTGGAGACAGTTTTGGAATGGGAAAGACCAAAGACTGTAACAGAAATTCGTAGTTTTGTCAAATTAGCTGGTTATTATAGACGGTTCATTGAGGGTTTTTCCAAAATAGCAGGATCTCTTACCCAACTTACACGAAAGAATTAACCGTTCATGTGGACTGACGCTTGTGAAGAAAGTTTTCAAGAGTTAAAACAACAATTGATTACTTCACCGGTATTGATTCTACCTGATCCAATTGAACCATTCGAAGTATATTGTGATGCTTCGTATCAAGGATTAGGTTGTGTACTTATGCAAAATCAGAAGGTTATAGCTTATGCTTCTAGGCAGTTGAAGGTGCATGAGAGGAATTATCTGACTCATGATTTAGAGTTGGCGGCAGTGGTGTTTGCTTTAAAAATTTGGAGGCATTTCTCTATGGAGCTACGTTCACTGTTTTTAGTGATGATAAAAGTTTAAAGTATTTGTTTGACAAAAGAGAGTTGAAATGAGGCAAAGGCGTTGGTTAGAGTTTCTAAAGGATTATGACTTTCAATTGCAGTATCATCCCGGAAAGGCGAATTTCGTAGCAGACGCGTTGAGTAGAAAAATACTTAGTGCTTCTGTTATAATGATCAAAGAGAAGGAGTTGATAGAAAAATTTCGAGATATGCGATTATCTGTGAAATTGACACCGGGCAAGATGCATTTAAACATGATCACTATTTCAAATGATTTGATGGATAAAATTCATGAAGGACAAAACAGTGACCAGTATTTGCAAGAAGCAAAAGAAGCAAAGAGCCAAGGAGCAGTGTTGGAATTTAGCGAAGGTGCTAATGGAATTTTGAAGTTTTAAGGAAGAGTTTGTGTGCCTAATGATCCAGATCTTAGGAGAATGATTTTGGATAAAGCTCACAGGAGTAAACTGAGTATGCATCCAGGATCCACAAAGATGTACCAAGATTTAAAACAATTATATTGGTGGCAAGGAATGAAGAAAGATGTTGCAGAATATGTATCATCTTGTTTAGTGTGTCAGAAGGCTAAGATTGAACATCAAAGACCTTCAAGAATGTTGCAACCGTTGCCTATTCCTGAGTGGAAATGGGATGACATCGCAATGGATTTTGTGACAGGTTTACCAAAAACTCGAAAGGGTTATGATGCTATTTAGGTAATTGTTGATCGGCTTACTAAGTCAGCGCACTTTTTGCTAATTAATCTTAAGTACTCAATGGAGAGGTTGACCCAATTATACATCGGTGAAATTGTTAGACTTCATGGTATACCAACTAGTATTATTTCGGATCGAGATCCGAGATTTACTTTGAGATTTTGGAATAGTTTGCAAGAATCGATGGGAACTAAGCTACGTCTAAGTTCTGCTTACCATCCACAAACAGATGGTCAGTCAGAAAGAACAATTCAGTCTCTAGAAGATTTATTGAGAGCTTGTGTACTGGAGCAAACTGGAGGTTGGGATGAATTCTTGCCATTGATAGAATTCACATATAACAGCAGTTTCCATTCAAGTATAGGGATGGCACCCTATGAAGCATTGTATGGGAGACGATGCAAAACACCGTTATGTTGGTATCAAGACGGTGATAGTGTTGTGTTAGGACCAAAGATTGTCCAACAGACAACTGAGAAAGTGAAGATGATTCAAGATAAAATGAGAGTGACCCAAACTCGGCAAAAGAGTTATGCTGATAAAAGGAGAAAATTTCTTGAGTTTGAAGAAGGTGACCATGTATTTTGCGAGTGACGCCTATGATGGGTGTTGGGCGAGTGCTTAAATCTAAGAAGCTCACTCCAAAATTTATTGGGCCGTATCAGATTTTACGTCGGGTAGGTCCGGTGGCATATCAGATTGCATTACCACCTTTTCCATCAAATCTTCACAATGTATTTCACGTATCACAACTACGGAAATATATTTCTGATCCTACTCATGTTATTGAGCCAGACACAGTACAGCTGAAGGAAAATTTAACCTATGAAACTTTTCCAGTGAAGATTAAAGATCGAAGGACAAAGCAACTTCGAGGTAAGGAAATTTCATTGGTTAAAATCGTTTAGAATGATGTAAGTGGAGAAGCCACATGGGAACTAGAAGAAAAGATAAAAGAACAATATCCATATTTATTCTGAAAGTGTGAAATCGAGTTTATCAAGTTTCGAGGATGAAACTTTTGTTAGAGGGGGAGAGTTGTAACACCCCGAATTTTCTATCTTAGGAACAGTAATTTTGACAGTTAACCGAATTTTACTGTTTAGTAATTTCTGGATACTGTAAAATTATTTTAATTATTCCATCAGCATATTTGATCGTTTTGAATAATTTGCTCCGTGTCATGAAAATAAAAATTTTCGGGCCGGAAAAATTTTACATAATTTAATTATTACTGAAAAGTCTTAATTATTTTACGTAATCTGATTTGATATTTGTGAATTTTCTAATTTTTATGATTTTGTGGATGATTATGAAAATTTTTACTGTTTGTGGGCCTCGGGGGTGTATGTGGGCCCAGGTGGCCATACGTGGGCCCAGGTGGGTCCCGCAAAGTAAAAATTTTTCTACGCATAGAAAAATTTGTACTGTTTAGACGGAGACAAGAGATCTTACTAAACCTGAATCCGAAAACGGTTTTAGAAAATTTCTTTTATAGTGTTTTGTGCTGTATTTAATTATCGGGTGATAAAAATACAGTAAAAACATTATTTGTAGTGTTACAGCAGATAAAAATAATAATCATATTGCTTGGTCAACAATAGTGGTTATGACCACTTTAGGACTTTGAATATCAACCATTGATTAAATCAACGGATGAGATCGATCTTATAAAATGACTAGGACCATTTATAACCGTTGGATCAAAATTAAATCAAGGGTGGAGATTTAGTCTTATAAATGGCTATGATCATTATCAACCCTTGGATGTAGAATTAATCAATGATGGAGATGGATCATTAATGACCATTGGATTTAGATTTAGATTAATGGTGGAGAATTGGTCATCAAAAATGACTACAACCATTTTGGACCCTTGGATGTAAAGTTTGAAGGTGTAATCTTGACCCTTCATTTTGGAGACACATTCAATGGTTAGGATTGCAAGCAAAAATGATCCAATTGCTCAAATAAAGTCTTCCACCTATAACCTAAACCTAATAGCTATTTTAATCTAAACCATTCTTTTAATCAAGGGTTAGGATGGCTTAGGATGATGGCCATGAAATTTGTCACATTTTTTATGAAGCATGGAAGGGGGGGATGGTTTTGGTGATGCAAAGGAGGGGGGAGACAATTTTAGAGTAGGCTTTTTAGGCCAAAGAAAAAGATGAAGACAATAATCTATCACCTTGTCCATTTTTGCAAGTTTGCATGCAAAATAACTTGGCAAAAATTCTCTCCTTTTCTCTCCAAGAAGCAAGCTACGGCCAGCACCTCCAAACACACCTTCCATCACTCAACAATTCTAAACAACCATACTTCTTGAATCCTTTCATCATTCTAAGAACCTTTGTAGTTCACACCAAGTTCTAATTCTTCCATCTTGAAGGCCTTTTCCGAAGATCAAGCTTTAAGGTTTTGAAGTGAAGTGTAAGGATAACTTCATTTCTCCTTTTCTTTTTCATGATTCTAAACCATGTTTGATCCATGGTTCTTCTTGTTCAAGCTTGATATACTAATTTTCTTGTGTTTGTTTCATGTTTAAGAAATTTGTGTTGGTGGAGATCTTGTTAAAAATTCAAAGTAAGGAGCTTTTGAGGATCTTCAAGAGGTAAGAGGGAGATTCATCTCACCAACCAAGTATGGTGGTGAGAGATTTGTTTTTCTATTTGGTGGTTGATGAATCCATGTGAGTATTCATATCCATGTTATGTAATAATTTATATGTGTTTATGTGCTTTGATTATTTGTTTATGTTTGTTATGATTTGCATGATTTTGGTTGGTTTTATTGCTTGTGTGATATGCTTATAATATGCATGATGATGTATGTTAAATATATTATGATGGATGCATGTTGAAATAAGCAATTTTGGCTCCAAAGGTCATAGAGGAGGTCATGGTTTTGGGCTTCCAAAAACTAGGGTTTCTATTGAAATTTTTCAAGAATAATGGAGTTAATTTTTGGTCCTTAAACTTAAGCAAATTTTTGGCCAAGACACCAACCAATTTGGTGTTCACCAAATTATATTTTCATGAATGATAAAATTGAATGATTTGAGAAGTAAAGAAAATAAACAAAAGGGTTTGTTTTGCAAAAAGAATGCACACGGTTTTGAGTTGTGTTTTCATGAATTTATTTTGTGTAGAAACAAGAATGGAATTTATTTAAGTTAGAAGAAAAATATTTCATGGTTTCAATGGCCATCTATAAGGTTTTGATAATTTAGAAAAATGTTTTGATGTTATAAAATACAAGAATTTTCAAATAAGGATTTTGGAAAGGGAATTAAAGTGTTATCAATTAAGTGAAGTGGAATTTTCATAAATAAAAGAAAAAGGAGATTGAAAGTGTTAAACTTCAAATTATTTTAAAGAGAATTAATTTTTAGAAGTGATGTAGAAATATAAAAGAAAACGTTTGTAACTTAAATTTACTAACGTAAAATTTATTTATTGGGTTTTGGAAAACGTTAGGAAATTTAAAGTTAGAAACAGTAATTAAATCAACTAAATGTGATTTTGTAAGATTAAATCAATAAAAAGTGATTTTGAGAAAATATATTACGGAAAAGATTTTTGACTAAGAATAGGAAGAGAATAAAGTAAGAAATTATATTATTGTAAGAAAAGTCCAAAATAATATTTTTTTTAAAGTTAAGAAATATTTTACGAAAGGTAAAAATGGTGAAAAACGATTTACGTAACTCAAAAACGTAATTTTTAAGTTACGCGATTTGAAAAATGTTAAAATATTTCTACACGATTTATTAAACGTTTAACTATTTTACACGATCGAAATGTTGTAGAAAAATCGCTCTGTGATTTAAAAACAAAATAATATTTTTACGCAATTTAGAATACAGTAGAAAATGGTTACGCAATTTTTAAACATAACAGAAAATGTTACAAATCGTTGTTTACGTAACAAAATATTACGTGACTATGAAAACGTGACAAAAATATTTTGCGAATGAGAAAAATATGGTAATGTGATTTCACTGTTAATTATACAGTAAACTTTACAGTTAAAATTAGTGTATGAATACTGTACAAGAAATTGAGAAGTTTGCCTGTAATTAGCATTAATACACGAACGTAAAATAGTATTTGAACCTGGTATGAGAAATTATGTGATTTACCTTTGGTTGGTAATTGGTGCATTACACATGCATTGAAAATGGTCCGATGGACTGTATATGGCTAATTGCCTAGGAGAAATGTACACATCTTTAGTGGGTGCGATACACGTAGTGTAGGTCACTCGTTGACCTTGAGGGCATCGGGGTGCGGGTTACTCGCAATGGGCAGTTGGTAGCTCTTCTGTACCATGGGTTAGACCGATGCAACACACCGATGATCCGGACCGAGACACTATTCTTAATCGTGATCTGACAAAGACTGTCGTGTATGTGCTAGATGTGCAAGATATAATTATAGCACTTGGTCTGAGGAACGTGGTATCGGCAGATCTTTTCGATCAATTTCTCCAACCTGAGTTTAACTCCATGGAGTAGGAAATCGAGTCTATGTGTTCATGCATTAACATAAATGCTTACATCTGTGAGATATAATAGTTATGAAATATTGATTATGACAATTGTATTCTTTAAAATATCTGCTTAGTGTAGATGGCATTTCCTGTAATTATTAAATGTTAGTTTTGATCGATAATATGTTGATGCCAAAATTGTAATATGATATGTTTATATGGTATGTTGTTATGTTATCTCTGTGCTACCATACTGGTATTAGCGTATGTGATCTCACCTCTTTGTATGTATATTTGTATATTGTATTTATAATTGGCTGAAGACGTTGAGAAAGAAATAGTACAAGAAGGAGAAGAAGAATTACTTCTCACGTCTTGGAATGCATAATTTTGACAGTATGACGTCAAGAGCTAGTTTCTTCGGCTATCTACATCTACAATTTCACGGAGGAGCTGAAGAATGGAGAACAAGTCCCGATGAGCGAGAACTTATTTACGAGGGGTATCTGACTGTTAGCATTAGTAGGTTGTTTTGCGGGGATCCATTTTTCTGTGTGACTATTTTTGTTCATGTTGAATTTCCTTTGTATATCAGGCGACATTGGGATACTAGAAATTATGTCCCAATGGAAATCAACATAGTATCGTCAGCCCGGACACCTGTCCGTCGGGCTACTCGTCATAACAGATTCCTATCTACTGAGGAACTCGAGGAGGACCCGTCTGAGGGGTCTGCTACTTAGTTAAACTTGGGTAAGTTTGAACTCTGATATAAACTATGTGTGTAATTATTTAAGTGTGTTTGTAGTTTTGAGAAATGGTCTGTATATAAATAAGCCTGACAGTACATGTGTAATGTATAATGATGTAAATTATGTGTGATGATGTATTATATTTTTATTTTCCGCTAAGTTTATTTTATCGTTATCAAAGAAGAAAGAAAAAAAAATTTACAACTCGTATTTTTATCACAACATCACCTTTTATGACTTTGAGGGTATTTGGGTAATTAAGTAACATAAATGTGGCACCCTACGGTGGGTGTTACAAAAATTTCATCCATTGGATATTTGTAACTCAAATTATAGCCAGTTTACTGAAAAATGCAATCACCTAAATTAATGACAATTTAAGCAATAATTTCTTCAATGATCCAATTAAGCTCAATTTCACAAAATATGACAAAACTAACTTAATTAAGCCTAATTGAACCTTAAAAATCCTAGTGAGAGGATTGTAAAATGTATAAAATATATTACTATCAAATTCCCCCACACTTAACTTTTGCACTCCTAGGCAAAACAAATAAGACAAAAACTACGGAACAAAGAAAAATGACACAGACTCAAAAGCTAAAAACTCTAAAAGACTTGATGAATCAAGAAGAGCAACCAGAAATTCACGGGATCAAAGCATTAATGAGGTAACATTTCTTCACATCTCGAACCATCAAGCAATGAAACTTCAGTTGAAAAGAATGAATCAAGAATGATAGATCCTCATAGGATTCACTCTCAATCTTTAAAGTGTTAAAAAGGTAGGTATTTCACTCAATTCAACTTATGAAAAATTGCACTACCATAAGCTTGCTTATCTTCTACTTCTCCACTACTTAGAACACATGCACACACAAATCATGAGGACTTTATTCAAGTTTGTAATGAGGTCAAGGTAAAGGAAGGTGGTAATATGGATTTGACAAGTTAAAAATCAAAGAGAATAAAAGAGCATGAGAGCTGAGTTTAATTACCAAGCATGAAAGTTCATTCCAACTCCACCTAATACAAATTCCCTTACATATTCTTTTTCCTTCCCTTTTTGCCTTGTTGGTCCTTCTTTACACATTTGTGTTTTTTTTATATATAAATATACACACACATTTTTTTTTAATTGGCCACTTTTTCCTTTTTCAAGAACCATTTTACACACTCACCTTCACACTTATTCAAGAACTCATCTATTAACAAAAACAATTCTCTCTTATTCCCTAAGGTCGGGTAAGAACATGGTTTTTCATTTAAGACACATAATGAGCTAGAAATAAGGAATGATCAAATAAGCTCAAAGGGTTTAAGCAAAGGAAATAGGCCATTTCCAATGCCTTACGTTAGCAGGAATCAGAGAATTTCCAAGAAGTCATAAGAGTGCTTGATGTAATGCACCTAGATCTAACAACCGCGGCACAATCGTCATTACACCACAGTTACTAAATCCAGGTGTGTCACAGTCATGATAACAGTAGTTTCCAAAACTTACGGAGTTTAATTTTTCTTTTTTTTTCCTTTTTCGCATTTATGCATAAGTAGAAAATATGAGCCATGAATGAAATATAAATGTATTCGACCCCTAATACAACCATTGGAATGAAATCACGTTCTTTATATATATATATAGCCAACTTACACGAATCACTGATAACATAGAATATAATGTAATTACAGAGTCAAATAAAATACAGCGGGAATAAAAACATTAAAGGGGAGGAGTAGTGACCCAGAGATGGGTACTACTAGCAGACAAGGCCGCAACCCCATATTCACATGACGCACGGCGCCCCAGTTGACACGATAGGCATCAATGCCACCACGCGGTTGCGCTTTTACGTAGTCGACGAAATCTTGTCCAGATGCTCAAGTCAATCAACCTAGGTATGGTCCCTATTTATCTTCCTCTTACGATCTTTGATCAAATATAAATGTAAAACAGAAATGCACAAATATAAGAAAGAGGTGAGATTCCCAGCTTTCAGTACCAACAAGGCAACAAGAAAATAGACGGCGTTGAACGCCCACATAAGACACAGTTAATACATAGAAGTACAGTAATACAAGAGAGCAATTAACAAGGGTAAAGCAGCAAAGAACAATAGATAACATTAACCATAGCCAGCTAACAACATTAGCATTACCAAGAGTCATATACATATCGCAGTCATAATAGTAAACACATTATTCAATTATAAATGCTCAATGGACCATGTGACTGACAATTCACAATGCAACAAAGGTACCAAAGTTCCTACTCCATGGAGCTAGACATAAATATTTTCGGAGTGAATGATCAAGGAGTAATGCCAGTGTATCGTTAGCCTTAAAAAATATAGTGTGCTCATCTCATAAAAACATTTGCGCAAAATGGCTCACACATGGCACCTCAACAGTTGATCGCGACATAGGACAACGTCTCAGGCAGGATCATCGGTGTGTTGCACTGGTCTATCCCACGGCCCCAGCGGAGCTACCACTGTCTATTGTGAGACACTCACACCCCGACGCCCCCAGGGCCAACAACATATGACACCTACGCTTAGTCTATTCGCACCCGCACAAAGGTGTTATTCAAACTCCTAGGCAACATAGCCTTCTCAACAATGTCCCACAGACAATACACATGCATGACGACATAATGTCCAATCATGTATGTTCAACAATGATGCATTCAGCATAAGCCTTTCCTCAATGGCACATAAGTATTATTCAATGTCCAACATGACATATCAACAATACATTTATTTAAAACATTGTCTCAATGGCACATCATCATCCTTATCTCATTGAGTACTATATCAATAATTCTCAGCATCAACATGCATTCCTCATTACACACATACCACAATTTCCATAATCATGGATCCAAGGATTCCATATTCAAAATCATTTCTTCCCTAATGGGGTGAATGCACATTTCTATCACAATTTAGTAAAGTAAAATCCTTGAATCCAGGGTTTTTAGGTTATGTTTGAGTTACAAAGGATAAAGAACCATAATCTCAATCATTTCCAGCTCAAAAATCTCATTTTTGGTCTTGGTAATCGATTACAGCACCCTTTGTAATCGATTACACGAGCTGAACATCAGAATCGATTACAATCTCATTGTAATCGATTACGTGATTCCAGAATCACGTTTCGTAACTTCAAGGCTCGTAATCGATTACACAACCATGGTAATCGATTACCAATTGATGAGAACCTCCGTAATCGATTACCCACAAGTTGTAATCGATTACGTGATTCCCAGCAGCACCATTTCGTGACATCAGAGGCTTGGTAATCGATTACACTCCTCTTATAATCGATTACAAGCTAAACAGAATCTCAGTAATCGATTACACACCAGATGTAATCGATTACTAGATTTCCAAAATCACGATTTTGTATCTTTAAGAGCTTGGTAATCGATTACAAGCCTCGTGTAATCGATTACCACACGTAAGTTTGCAGAAAAACAGAGTTCTCAGGTCCTCTAACTCAAACCAAACCATTCCTCATCATATTAAATTAACAAAATACTCAAATATACCTTCAAATCATGTAAGAGACATCAATGAATCATATAAACCCAACAAAATACACTATCATCAAAATCAACATAAAAATGAGAGAACTTTATACATGGATTCACAAATCAACAACAATACACATACAAGACATTCCCTTACTACCAATATTGGTTGAAGAGGATCATCTCCCTCTTACCTATTTGGAAGACAACACAAGGTGTTACCTCTTCTTGCCCTAGATTTTCGTTTTCCCTTCAAGAAAAACACCAATGTGAGTGATTTCCATAATGTCCACTCAAACCATGGAAAAATGAGTTCTTGATCACATAGGTGACCAAGAAAAACGAAAATGAAAAGAAAGTGAAAGAAAGGTTAAGACTTTACCTCCAAGCTCAAAGCTTTAGCTTCAATGGTGAAGAATGGAGGAAGAAGAAGAAGAAGAACCAAGGATGGCCACAAGGAAAATGGTCTTGGAATGATGGAAGAAAGCTAGATATGAGTTTAGTTGTAGCAACAATGGAGATGATCTCCAAAGAAGAGGGTGTGTACGGTGGTGAAGCAAGGAGAAGAAGAGAAGAAGAAAAAAGAAGAGAAGAGAAGGAGAAGAAGAAGAGATAAAAATGAAAATGTGATTATGGCTTTCAATGCCATCTGCCGTGTAAGAAGAGTGGGGAGGGAAGAGAGAGAAAATCTGTTACAAGGGAAATTGCTAGGAAGCTTCCCATAACATGCTTGGATTAAATTTAATCTTTCTTTTGAAATTAAAACTAATAGATGTGATACAAAAATTAGATTTTGAATAATGTGATAATATTTTTAATACATGTTATTATTTATTGGACAATGGTTATAGTTGGCAGAAGTCAGCATTAACAAATCTGACAGATAAATTCTTTCCAGTGTTTTATTATCTCATCTGTTAAGATTTCTCGAAAAATATGAAACCTTGTAAACTGTGTCCGGCCTCGGGTTTAGTAAGATCCCCCATCGACGTTTTCATAGTTCAAGGTTCTCGGGAAAAATATTTCATTTTCCCGACTCTGCTCAATTCACACGCAAAACGAGAAATATATTAAAATATTCGTCATTTCCGAAAAATTCTGAAAGAACTCACATAAATCACGAACATTAGAAAATGACTATTCGTAATGAAATTTTCCAACTTTGGGAGCATTACAGTCGTTTTACCAATTCCGTCCAATGTGCACGCAAGACGAGAAATAATATTAAAATATTCCGCGTTCTCCAAAAAATCTAGAAAAATTCCTAAAAATCCCAAATATTGTAAACTGATCACTTATTCTAAAATTATAATTTTTTTGGGTGTTACACTTGATATCATGTTGAGACAATATGCTGCTGAGCAAGATTGCTTATTTGTGCACCAATCATTCTTGGCTATTTGGTTAAAGTAGCTATTTCAAGAAAAATGTTTCAATCATGTTTATGTATGCATGTGAAAATGTAACCTAAAAAAGAATCAAAGCAAGTTCTAGAGTAACAATTCCATGAGTAAAAATCACACAAGAAAGAAGAGAATGGTACAAATGTTCAATCCATTCATCAATAGGCTCAAAATCTCACAAGGCATATTTATATCATTCTCAATCCACCATTTCAACATTCATATCCAAGCATGTGATTTTTAAGAAAGAAGACAATTTACACTATGATCCAAGAATACATTTGCTACTTCTACACAAAATAATTATCTCCTCAACTAAGATATGTCTCAAGAGTAAAATTATCCACAAGGCAAAATTTACTCCTTACTCTGTCATGCTTAATTGGTTTTACTATGAATAGGTTTCTAACAATCATATCAATAAACATATTTCCTCAATTAAGATGCGTCTCAAGAGCAAAATTTACTCCTTACTCTGTCATCCTTAATTAGTGTAGTAAGTTGCTGACGATCATATCATACTTACAGCCCCCATTAACCCACGACAACCTCCTCCATATACAACATGAATATTTCTCATAGCAAGTGTTCAACCAAGAGCACTTGCTGTGTTTACAAACTCTAAACCCTTCCCATACATAGACCCACAAAATACATAATTATTTTTATTTCAACGAATAGAAACTCCTTCAATTTCTATACTCACCCTCCCTTTGAATGATTATGAGTTAGAGGAAAGTGGAGAAAATAGAGTGTTTAAATAGGAAAAAGAATGGAAAAGGTAATGATAACACCTATAAGGGTAAGTTAGCTATAGTAAAAAAAGTTTGAAATTAAGATACATTTTTTTTTATAATTTTTTTTAACTTCAAGAAAACCATCATGGTAAAGAAGTCTAGAAACCCTAGAAGCACCCTACTTAAAGGATCATCTGTCCAAAACCAAAATACAACAAAATCATACAAAGATAAAAGAAATATAATTATAAATGAAGACATACCTTTATGTACAGTTTTCATGGCGTATCTTTATACTGTACGTCATGAGTGCAGTAGTGGTATATCTTTGAGTTACGTGTCACTAGTGCAACATAAGAGCTCCACAAGGATTGTCGAATCGAGAACAAGAACCTTTGAGTCCATTTTGTCCCGCTTGCAGAATAGCAACCCTCTATCTTCTTGCAAACCTAATTAAAGGCCTATATTCTAAGAAAATGGTACCTGACTGTAGCCAGTCAGAACTCGCCATAGAGCCCTACTAATTAAAGTAAGTATACGGCTCAACAAAGTTTTCGTTCACTATAAAGATGGGATGCTTCTATCTATCAATCAACGCTACAGAGTCTTAGTTCCAAGAACTAGGAATATAGCACGTGGCTCTCTACAGAGCATGGCACATGAATCTTATTTACATATTGGCGTGTGAAGGTCTCCTCTTGAGTCTATGACAGCACAGACATCTGCCCGGGGCTCCTAATCTAATTAAAGATCAAGTACAACCATAGTTTTGCCCTTTTTTTACTTTTACTTTTCTTTTTCAAGATGTAAAAAAAGAAAAAGAAAAATACTTTCATATAACGAGAATAAGCATAAAAACCTATGCCTTCAAGCCAATTAGGGTGACTCTCAACGGGAGGTTGGTTCTAAGGCTTCAATACCCCCAAAGAATCTTCTGAACAAATGGGGTAAAGATCTATGCACAAGGATTTCATGAGCTAAATACCAAGTTACTTACAACTTGATAAAAGGTGAGTGTACACTTACTTGAGAATGGGAAGGAGGTAGTCTACTCTTTCAGCTTTGTGCCAAAGCATCGTTAACCAGTATTTGACCCATTCAAGACCAACATAACATAAGGCTCCCAAAAGGGACAAATGACCATAATGTGACTGGCTGCCTCAGATGTGGGATATAATTTACCTACTTTATTTTTCAATTAAGAAGGCTGGATCAGGATGCATGCATTTTCCCATTCAAATTTTGTGTTACCAAAGCCAAACACAAGATGTGTACATACTTTATCTTTTTTTTTTTCATTTTTTTATCTTTTTTCTTTTTGAAGAAAATGAAGAAAAAGAAGATAAAATATACATGTTGTTGTGGATGTGGCTCATATATGCCTCTGCTTTCACATCCAGAAACGACTTAAACACCTTCTATGAGTCAAGGATAAGTTTCTCATCCAATTTTCTTATAAAATGGCAAACAGGGTCTTTTAGAGTCAGATTCCCAAGACTGTAACATTTTTGGTCATCCTTGAAGCGAATCCACAAGTTAAGAAGTTCACGATGCTCATATCCACAAGAATGCGTATCAAAAGTCAATAAGATATCATCTAATGACTCTTTACTCAGTCCATTCTTAATGAAGAAAATTTTATCTTCTCTATTCGTGGAAACCATCCCCAAAGAACGACATTGCTTGTTACAATTCCATTGTGCACATTTGTGACAGACTCGAAACCTTTTTGTTATTCTCCTTTTAGAATACGAACTTCTACCAAGACTTGGTATGTATGAATCAAATGAAAGTGAAGACTCACCTGCTAGTCGGACCTTTGCTTCAATTTTATCCAGCGTACATCTTCTGGCATACCCTTATGCATTAACAATCTCAATCTTTCACATCTAGCTTTGTAAATTTTTGTTAGAGCATTTTGAGGTAGAGAAGGAAAATGTTTTCTCAGGTTTGAAAGAATGACATTCATTTTAAAGGAGAAGGAATCAATTATTTTGGGAAACTGAAAAACAAATCGACTTGAGAGTCATGGAGTACTGTTATCCACCATTTAACCGGGAACACAAAGAACTGCAAAACAAAATAAAGCCACAAAATTAGAATAATTTTTTCTCATAACAAGGATCATAAAGGGAAATGAATTCTACCTCAACAACTTGATTTTCCAGAAATGATTTAAGTCTTTGTCCATTGACCTTAAACACAGTACCATTCCTATGATTCTCAATATCTATGGCCACATAAGGATATACATGTTTGATAATAAAAGGGCTAGTCCACCTAGATCTCAATTTTTCAGGGAATAGGTGAAGACGAGAATTATAAAGCAAAACTTTTTGACCAATTTTAAAAGATTTTCTCAAAATTAATGTCATGAAAAGCTTTTGTTCTATCTTTATAATTTTTTGAATTTTTATATGCATCATTTCTCAATTCCTCAAGTTCATTTATTTGTAATTTGCATAACTTGCAAGCATCATCAAGATTTAAATTGAAAGCTTTAATGGCCCAAAATGCTTTATGCTCCAATTCTATAGGCAAGTGACAATGTTTTCTATTGACTAACTGATAGGGTGATGATGATCACATATTTTATACATTAATAAACCCTCATTTTTAGTCATTTACACTCTCTATGTACTTAATTGATCGAGTTTGGTTATGTTTTGTAAGTTTGGACTCAAATTGGACTTAATTGATATTTTCAGCATTATTTGGGTCTTACACTGTTTCTGTATTTCTGTCATATCTTGAGTTTTAGATGTGTAAAAATTATGTATCTTACTTTGTAAGAAATATAACAGAGAGCTACAACTTTCATGACTCCAGGTAAAATATGGACATCTAGAGGAGCTAATTGGGCTTGGAATTTAGAACACGAGTTTTGTGATTGGAATCTGAACAGTGTACAGTAATCAAAGCATAACTCGGGCTGTAAGAACTTTCTTGGGCTGAAATTTGGACATTTGAAAGCTAAGACCCATATCTACAACTTTCATGAAGAACATAAGAGCTCATTTAGACAGATTGGAGGTGATATTGGGTCTGGAAGTCAAAACAGAGGTGCTGAAACTGGGCCTAAATAGTCTGCAGTAATTGAGTCATATCTTAGGCTGTAGGACAAATTTTTGGATGATCTTGGTGGCATTGGAAAGCTGAGACAAAATGCTACAACTTTCATGAAGACCACGTTGCTTCATTCTAATGGCATCCATGAGATCAGTACTAAATGATTTTGAAGATAAAGAGTCTCAATAATTTTCCACTCACCAACTCACCATTTGGCATTTTCCACTCATTCACCTACTCATCCACCTACTCTTAATTAGCCCCCTTGTCATTTTAAATCCTTAATCCTCTATAAAAGGCACCATTGACTGATCATTTGGTGCTTTGGGTGTTAGGCTTAGTTTTTAGAAGTTATGGTTATGCTTGTTTATTGTTTTCCTTTGTTGTAATCTTCTCTTGCTCTATATTAAAGGTATGTTTATCTTTCTCTTCTTCTCTCTTTCTTTCTTCTTGTCTATGAGTAACTAAATCTTCATCTTGCTTGGGTGAAAGAGTGAAGCTCTTAGTAATGAAATAAGGTTAGATTATTCTATTTCTTGTGCTTAAATGATATATTATCAAATGGACATTATATGTGTTGTATTTTGTTTCCAATCAATTTAAAAACCTTCTTTGTATAATGGAGATCTTGATATATTGTAGGCAAATTGGCACAGTGAATGCTTGAACTCATTTACAAATGCTGGTAGATAATTAAAGGAATCATAATATGATTGCATATATAATTGAACTTTGAATGTTATATTTTCTGATTGGAACCTCCGTTGTGTATGGATTTCAATTGAGTTATAAAGAGAAATAATCTTGCCTTTAATTTATTACCAAGAGTGGATCTCTTAACCCAAGCAAGTTCTTTAATTTAATTGTAAACAAGTTTTATTATCTTTATTGTTGTGGCAAAGCCTTCCTTTACCTCAAAGAAATTTTCTTCATCAATTCCCCGTGAATCGACCTCGGACTCCCGAGAAATTTATTACTTAAGACAATCTGTACTTGGATTTGCATCCTTTAATCCCACAATTAAGTTTTTGGTACCGTTTCTGGGGACTTGATTTGAAGCTTTAATTTATTGAGGTTCTTTTTTTTAAGTAAATTTTATCATCTTGTATATTCATCATCTGATAAATTTTATCTTTACTCTTTTAATTTACTAACTTACTAACTTGCTAACCTACTAACTTGCTAACATACTAACTTTCTAACATTTATATTTATGTCATATACTTATGTTTACTAACTTTTAATTTATGTCATTTATTTTCTGCTCTCTAACTTTTTAATTTCTATTATTTATTATTGTTTTCTAACATAATGAAATAATCTTTCTTCTTCTCTTCTCTTTCACTCTCTGGTGGGGCTCTGCCTCTCTCCAGTTTTCATATTTTAAATTTATTTTCTATAATTTACTTTATGCACTTTAATTTCTGTATTTTACTTTCTGCACTTTCTAACTTACTAATTACCTAACTTTTTAATTTATCAGTTATCTAACTTTTTACTTGTTAATATTTATTGGGTGGTTAGTTTATATCACATCCTTGTTAATATTTAATGACTGGTGTAAACTGCCGACTTGTACATTATTTTTTCTATTTTGAGTCATTTATTTATGCTTAATTAGTATCATGATTTAAATTCTGGTCATTTAATTAAAATTAATCCTGGTACTTTATATATTGATTTGTTTGAATCACAATCACACACAATTGACACAATGACTGAAAATGAAAGTATACACAATGAACATGAAATCAACTGTTGCGAACCATGCGTGAATATTTGCAACCACTTCGAAATTCTAGTCCATCATGCTTTATCTTTCCACTCAATGCCAATAATTTTATATTCAAGCTAGGTATGATTTCTTTACTTCTTAATTTTCATGGTTTAGAGTCTGAAAGCCCATATTTACATCTGAAAGAATTTGAGGAAGTATGTATTGCTTTCAATGACCAAAATTACACTGAAGAGATTGTTAAGCTTAAATTGTTTTCTTTTTCTTTAAAAGATAAAATAAAATCTTGGCTTAACACTTTGAAACCAAGATCAATTGGCACATGGCAAGAAATGCAAAGTGAGTTCTTAAAGAAATTTTTTCCAACACATAAAACTAATGCTATGAAAAGACAAATCCATAATTTTTCCCAAAATTCAAATGAAGCATATTTTCAATGTTGGGAACAGTTTAAAGATTTGTTAAATTCTTGCCCACATCATGGTTTTGAAAAATGGCGCACTATAAGCTTCTTTTATGAAGGTTTAACACCTGAAACCAAACAATTTGTGGAAATAATGTGCAACGCTGAGTTTCTTGATAAAGAACCTGATGAAGCTTTAGACTATTTAAACTAGTTGGCTGAAAATTCTCAATCTTGGCATAGTACTAACCCTTCTGAAAATTCAATTAGATATAACCTTGCAAGTGCTAATAAAGGAAAATATCACCTTAGTCAAGAGGAAGATCTAAATGCAAGGTTTGCTAGTTTGGCTAGAAAGGTTGAAGCCATGGAATTAAGAAAAGCAAAAGAAATTAAATCTATGCAAAATGAAGAAATTTGTGGCATTTGTGATGACTTAGGACACTCAACACATGAATGTCCAAAGATTCCTGTTTTTAAAGAAGTTATAGACGAGCAAGTAAATGTAATGAATAATTTTAAAAAGCCATTTACTTCTTCTTTTTCAGATACATACAATCCGAGAAGGAGAAATCACCCGAACTTCAGTTGGAGGAATAATAATCAGTCACAATTTGTGCAACCACCACCTCCTCAGGCACAATAGGACTTTCAAAATTCTCAAGGATATGCACCTTATGTCCCACCATATAGGAAAAACCTTGAAGAAACACTGCTTACATTCATAGAAAAGCAAGAGGCCATTAATAAACAAAACAATCAAACCATGAGTGACATAAAAGAAACTCTTTCTAAACTTTCTTCTTCACTCACCATTCACGAGAAAGGAAAATTTCCTTCTTAACCTCAACCAAATCCTAAGGGTCAGTACAGTCTAAATGAGGGGAGTTCAGAAAATTAACAAATAGACCAAGTCAAGTCAGTGATAACTCTTAGGAGTGAAAAGGTTATTGAAAAACAAATTCTTGAACCTTGTGAGAAAGAAGATGAACCAATTCCCCAAGAAAATGAAGAAGTTGACCAAAAGGAGACTTTCCTCAAGCATTAAACAATTTAAGAAAATTGAACCATAACACTGAAATTTTTAAAATTTTGAAACAAGTTAAGGTCAATATTCCTTTGTTAAATGTTATCAAATAGATTCCTTCTTATGCCAAATATTTGAAGGACTTGTGCACTGTTAAAAGAAAACTAAATGTGAAAAAGAAAGTATTTTTGGTTGAACAGGTAAGCTCCATTCTTCAGAATAATAATGCATTAAAATATAAAGACCCTGGTTGTCCTACAGTTTCATGCATTGTTGGAGAACATAAAATTGAAAAAGCTTTACTTGATCTTGGTGCTAGTGTCAATTTGCTTCCATATTCAATTTATCAGCAACTCAACTTAGGTGAGTTAAAACTAACTTCTGTAACTCTTCTACTTACCGATAGATCAATTAAAATTCCAAGAGGAATAGTGGAAGATGTGTTAGTACAAATTGATAAATTCATATATCCTATGGATTTTATTGTCTTGGATACTGAACCTATGGTTGATAGTTGCAAGTCAATTCCTGTTATTTTAGGTCATCCATTTTTAGCAACATCTAATGCTTTGATAAATTGCAGAAACTGAGTGGTAAAGCTAACATTTGGAAACATGACACTGGAGCTCAATGTTTTTAACATGTGCAAGCAACCACAGGAAGTCCTTGATGGAAAGGAGGAAGTTGAAGGAATTGAAGCCATTATAAATGATTATCTTCAAACAAGGAGTTCTTCTGACCCATTAGAAATTTGTTTAGTCAATTCATTTGATTTAGGCACGCAATTAGAAGATGATATCTTTGAAATATGCTCCTTACTTGATTGTACACAGGTAATGGAGTACAAGGGATAGAAGCCAAGATTTGAAGAGCTAAACCCATGAATGATAATACCTATGAAGAAGTACCCACACCAGAATTAAAGTCATTACCTGCTGGGTTGAAGTACACATTTTTGGGAGAAGAACAAAGCTTTCCAGAAGTAATTGCCTAAACTCTTACTAGAGAACAAGAAGGAAAAATGTCGTCTTAGTGGACACCCTAAGATAGAAGGAAATTTTTGACAGAGGTGAAAAATTTTTATTGAGAAGACCCATACTTGTTCAAATATTGTCCTGACCAAATTTTTCAGAGATGTGTGCCCAATAGTGAGGTAGGTAGTGTCATTAAATTTTGTCACTCAGAAGCATATGGAGGTCACTTTTCTTCAAAGAAAATAGCTGCGAAAATCTTGCAGTGTGGATTTTATTAGCCTATTTTATTTAAGGACTGCTATACTTTTTGCAAAAGTTGTAAAAATTGTCAAAAAATAGGCTCAATTTCAAAAAGAAACATGATGCCTCTGAACCCCATCCTTGTTATTGAATTTTTTGATTGTTAGGAAATTAATTTCATGGGTCCATTTCCATCCTCATTTGGATTTATGTATATATTGGTTGCAGTTGATTATGTCTCAAAATGGATTGAGGCAATTCCATGCTGACAATGATCATAAAACAGTTCTCAAATTTTTAAAAGAAAATATCTTATGTCGATTTGGAATCCCTCGAGCTATCATTAGTGATGAGGGAATACATTTTTATAATAAACCATTTGAATCTTTAATGAAGAAATATGGTATTACACATAAAATTACCACCCCTTATCACTCTTAGACAAGTGGATAAGTTGAATTAGCAAATAGGGAGATTAAACAAATTTTGGAAAAAATGGTTAACCCAAATCGTAAAGATTGGTCTTTAAGACTAAACAATGCACTTTGGGCTTACCGTACTGCTTTCAAAACATCTTAGGCATGTCACCCTATCGGTTAGTCTATGGAAAACCTTGTCACTTGCTTGTAGAATTGGAACATAAAGCATTTTGGGTCATTAAAACTTTCAATCTAAACCTTGATGATGCTTGCAAGATACGCAAATTGCAGTTAAATGAACTTGAGGAATTGTGAAATGATGCATATGAAAATTCAAAGATTTATAAAGCTAGAACAAAAGCTTTTCATGACAAGACAATTTTGAGAAAATCTTTTGAAATTGGTCAAAAAGTTCTGCTTTATAATTTTCGTCTGCACCTATTCCCTGGAAAGTTGAGATCTAGGTGGAGTGGTCCTTTTGTTGTCAAACATGTGTATCCTCATGGGGCTATAGATATTGAGAATCCTAGGAATGGTAATGTGTTTAAAGTTAATGGACAAAGGCTCAAACCATTTCTGGAAAACTAAGTTGATGAGGTAGAATTCATCTCTCTTTCTGATCCTTGTTATGAATAGAATTTATTCTAATTTTGTTGCCTTGTTTTTGCAGCTCTTTGTATTGCCGGTAAAGTGGCGGACAATGGTACTCCGTGACTCTCAAGTCGGCTTATTTTTCAGTTTCCTAAAATAACTGAATCCTTCTTTTCCTTTAAAATGGATGTCATTCTTTCAAACCTGAGAAAACATTTTCCTTCTCTCCCTCAAAATGCTCTGACAAAAATCTACAAAGTTAGATGTGAAAGATTGAGACTATTAATGCACAAGGATATGCTAGAAGATATATGCTGGATAATTGAAGCAAAGGTCCGACTAGCAGGTGAGTCTTCAATTTTATTTGACTTATACATGCCAGGTCTTGGAAGAAGTTCATATTTTAAAAGGAGAAGAGCAAAAAGGTTACAAGTCTATCACAAATGTGCACGATGGAATTGTAACAAGCGATGTCATTCTTTGGGGATGGTTTCCACAAACAGAAAAGATAAAATTTTCTTCATTAAGATTGGACTGAGTAAGAAGTCATTAGATGATATCTTATTGACTCTTGAGACGCTTTCTTGTGGATTTGTGCATCGTGAACTTCTTAATTTGTGGAATCTCTTCAAGGATGAAGAAAAACGCTACAGTCTTGGGAATCTAACTCTAAAAGACCCTGTTTGCCAATTTATAAGAAAATTGGATGGGAAGCTTATCCTCGACTCATAGAAGGCATTTAAGCCGTTACTGGACATGAAACCAGAGGCAGATGTGAGCCATATCCATAACAATCTGTACATATTATCTTCTTCTTCTTCATGTTTTCTAAAAAAAAGAAAAAAAAAAAAGAAAAAAAAGAAAAAAAAAAAAAAAAAAAGAAAAAAAAAAGAAAAAATGTTTGAACAAGGGCGATCTGGAAGGAGTACCATGACTTTAATTAGTTGTGGAGCACCAGCCTTTGGCTGACCCATCATTAACTCGGGTGGACCTTTGCACGTTGATCCTTAAAAAAGTTCGTGTACCATGCTCTATAGAGAGCCGCACTCTATAATCCAATGTTTACCATCTAGGCACTGTGGAGTTGATGGACAAGCAGAAGCGTCCCACTCTGGTTATTAGTGAGAAGTAACCTGCGGCTGCCAAAGCGTATGAGGCATCTGAGCTTGATCCTCTCTTTTATTAGAAGGGGTTCTCAGCGCCCTAGGATGGGACGTTTTGGATCTTGGACATTACGGGTTTCAGATTTTAGCATCTTTGTTGATGTTATAAGCCTAAGTGTGAGTTCTACAGGTTGCAGACCCAGGATGGAAACCCACGATGGTTTCTTCTTTCTCTTTTCTTTGAATAAACGGACGTGAGTGTCTACTGCATTGGTGGCACGCAGTATAAAGATATGCCACTACTGCACTCATGATGCGCAATATAAAGATACGCCATGAAAACTGTACATAAAGGTATATCATCATTTGCTATTATATTTCTTTTATCTTTGTATGATTTTACTGTATTTTGGTTTTGGACAGACGATCCTTTGAGTAGGGTCCTTCAGGGGTTTCTAGACTTCTTTACCCTGATGGTTTTCTTGAAGTAAAAAAAAAATAAAAAGTAAAAAATAAAAAAAAAACAAAAAGATTCTGTGTTTCTTAATTTCAAACTTTTCTGACAACATCCAACCTACCCTTATAGGTGCTATTATTACCCTTTCCATTCTTTTTCCTATTTAAATACTCCATTTTTTCCACTTTCCTCTAACTCAGAATCATTCAGAAAGAAAGGTGAGTATAGAGATAGAAGGTGTTTCTGTTCGTCAACTTAAAAATATCTGTATATTTTGTGGGTCTAAGTATGAGAAGGGTTTAGAGTTTGTAAACGCAGCTACCACTCTTAGTCGATCACTTGCTGCGAGGAAAATTCATCTTGTATATAGAGGAGGTTGTCGTGGGTTAATGGGGGTTGTATCACTTACTGCATATATAGGAGGCAGTCAGGTTTTAGGTGTCATTCCTGAACCTTTAGCTTAATAGAACATCACTAGAAAGACAATTGGGGAGGAACTTAAGGTATCATTAATGCATGAACGAATAAAGATAATGCTTGAAAACTCTGATGCATTCATTGCCTTACCAGGTGATTTTGGTACCTTGGAAGAAGTTTTTCAAATTGTCTCTTGGGCCTAACTGAACATCCATAATAAACCTATAGGTTTGTTGAATGTAAATAATTTCTTTGATATTTTGTTACTCTTTCTTGACCATGCAGTGGAACAAAAATTTATCACACCTTCGGCAAGACAACTTCTTATCTCTGCTTCCACTATTGATGAGTTGATTGATAAATTAGAAGCTTTCTTTCATAAACCTGACCCAGGAATAGTTCAGATAGGTTGGTCACCAGGAAGCAGTGAGGGAAGCAGGATAAAAAGAAAGCCAGATTTGACACTTCGTTTATAGCTTTCCTTTACTTTTGATTTTATTTATCGTACTTTGTTTATATTTAAATTTGTGTCAGATTTCTCCAACAGGTAATATCTTCTATCCTTTACTCATCTATACTTTAACAATGAGGATAATGTGGTGATCTGATTGGGGGGGAAAGATAGTTGACCAAACTAAAAAAAAAAATCTTTTTTTGGGAAGTATGATATGATTGTCATAGACTTACTGAACTAATTAAGGATGACAGAGTAAGGAGTAATTTTACTCTTGAGACGCATCTTAGTTGAGGAGATAATTATTTTGTGCAAAAGTAGCAAATGGATTCTTAGATCTTAGCATAAATTGTCTTCTTTCTTAAAAATCACAAGCTTGGATATGAATGTTGATATGGTGGATTGAGAATGATAGAAATATGCCTTGTGAGATTTTGAGCCTATTGATGAATGGATTGAATATTTGTATCATTCTCTTCTTTCTTGTATGATTTTTACTCATGGAATTGTTACTCTAGAACTTGCTTTGATTCTTTTTTAGGCTACATTTTCACATGCATACATAAATATGATTGAGGTATTTTGAAATAGCTACTTTGACCAAATAGCTATCCTTGTATATTTTTCCTTGTGTAACCCCTTTGAGCTTATTTGATCATTCCTTGTTTTTAGCTCATTACGTACCTTTAAAAAAAAATAAAAAGAGAAAAATAAGAAAAAAAAACATGTTTTACCCAACCTTAGGGAATAAGAGAGCATTGACCTTGTTCTTGAACAAGTGTAGGGGTGTGTGTACAAAATGATAAAAAAAAAAAAAACTGACCACCGTTGCAATCAAAGGATTATCAGAGTCTAGAATAAAGGTGGATACTTGGAAATAACAGGAAGAAAAAGAGAAGGTTAAGGTCTAACAATGAATTCAATTCATCAATTTGGGATTGATCTTCAACAAAACATTAGTCAAATATTAGTGATTGTCCTTTATGATGAATGTTCTCAAACATTTTCTCTACTCTAACTGTACCATAATGCTCTTTTATTCTCTTTGGTATTTATTTTCTCATATCCATATTATCCCCTCTCCTTTACTATGACCCCATTACAACCTTGAATAAAGTCCTCTTGATTTTTGTATGCGTGTGGTTTGAGTAGTGGAGAAGTAGAAGATAAGCAAGCTTATGGTAGTGCAATTGTTCATGGGTTGAATGGAGTGAAATACTTACCTTTTCAACACTTGAGAGATTGAGAATGAATTCTATGAGAATCTATCATTCTTGATTCATTCTTTTCAACTGAAGTTTCCTTGCTTGTTGGTTTGAGATGTGAAGAAATGTTACCTCATTAATGCTTTGATCCCTTGAATTTCTGGTTGCTCTTCTTGCTTCATCGAGTCTTTTAGAGTTTTTAGCTTTTGAGTTTATGTCGTTTTTCTTTATTTCCTAACTTTGGTCTTATGTGTTTTGCCCAGGAGTGCAAAAAGCTAAGTGTGGGGGAATTTGATGATCACATATTTTATACATTAATAAACTCTTATTTTTAGTCATTTACACTCTCTATGTACTTAATTGATTGAGTTTGGTTATGTTATATAAGTTTGGACTCAAATTGGACTTAATTGATTTTTTTAGCTTTATTTGGATCTTACACTGTTTCTATATTTCTGCCATATCTTGAGTTCTAAATGTGTAAAAATTATGTATCTTACCTTGTAGGAAAGATAAGAGAGAGCTCTACAACTTTCACGTAGAGCTCCAGGTAAAATATGGACATTTAGAGGAGCTAATTAGGCTTGGAAGTTAGAACACGAGTTTTGTGATTAGAACTTGAACAGTGTGCAGTAATCAGAGCATAACTCGGGCTGTAGGAACTTGTTTGGGCTGAAATTTGGATATTTGAAAGTTAAGACCCATATCTAAAACTTTCATGAAGAACATAAGAGCTTATTCAGACAGATTGGAGGTGATATTGGGTCTAGAATTTAAAACAGAGGTGCTGAAACTGGGCCTAAATAGTCTGCAGTAATTGGGTCATATCTTGGGCTGTAGAATAAATTTTTGGATGATCTTGATGGCATTGGAAAGCTGAGACAAAATTCTACAATTTCATGAAGACCACGTTGCTTTATTCTGATGGAATCCATGAGATCAGCACTAAATGATTTCAGAGACATAGAATCTCAATAATTTTCCACTCACCAACTCATCATTTGGCACTTTCCACTCATTCACCCACTCATCCACCTACTCTTAATCAGACCCCTTGTCATTTTGTATCCTTAATCCTCTATAAAAGGCACCATTGGTTGATCATTTAGTACTCTGGGTGTTAGGCTTAGTTTTTAGAAGTTATGGTTATGCTTGTTTATTGTTTTCCTTTGTTGTAATCTTCTCTTGCTCTATATTAAAGTTATGTTCATCTTTCTCTTCTTCTTTCTTTCTTTCTTCTTGTCTATGAGTAACTAAATCTTCATCTTGCTTGGGTGAAAAAGTGAAGCTCTTGGTAATGAAATAAGGTTAGATTATTCTATTTCTTATGCTTAAATGATATATTATCAAATGGACATTATATGTGTTGTATTTTGTTTCCAATCAATTTAGAAACCTTCTTTGTATAATGGAAATCTTGATTTATTGTAGACAATAAATTGGCACAGTGAATGCTTGAACTCATTTACAAATGTTGGTAGATAATTAAAGGAATCATAATATGATTGCATATATGATTGAACTTTGAATGTTATATTTTCCGATTAGAACTTCCGTTGTGTGTGGATTTCAATGGAGTTATAAAGAGAAATAATCTTGCCTTTAATTTATTACTAAGAGTGGATCTCCTAACTCATGTAAGTTCTTTAATTTAATTGTAAACAAGTTTTATTATCTTTATTGTTGTAACAAAGCCTTCCCTTATCTCAAAGAATTTTTCTTCATCAATTCCCTGCGAATCGACCTCGGACTCTTGAGAAATTTATTACTTGAGACAACCTGCACTTGGGTTTGCATCCTTTAATCCCGCATTAAGTGACATGCCTAAAAATGTTTTAGAAGCAATACGATAAGCCCAAAGTGCATTGTTTAGTCTTAAAGACCAATCTTTACGATTTTGGTTAACTGTTTTTTCTAAAATTTGTTTAATCTCTATATTTTTGCTAATTCTACTTGTCCACATGTCTGAGGATAATAAGGGGTGGTAATTTTATGGGTAATACCATATTTTTTCATTAAAGATTCAAATGATTTATTGCAAAAATGTGTTCCCCTATCATTGATGGTAGCTTGAGGGATTTCAAATCGACTTAAGACATTTTCTTTTAAAAATTTAAGAACTGTTTTATGATCATTGTGTCGACATGAAATCGCTTCAATCCATTTTGAGACATAATCAACTGCAACCAAAATATACACAAATCCAAATAAGGATGGAAATGGACCCATGAAATCTATTCCCCAACAATAAATTTAATGACAAGGATAGGGTTTAGAGGCATCATATTTCTTTTAGAAATGTAACCTAATTTCTGAAAATTTTCGTAACTTTTGAAGAAGGTATAACTGTCCTTAAATAAAGTGGGCCAATAAAATTCACAGTGCAAGATTTTCATAGTTGTTTTCTTTGAAGAAAAATGACCTCCACATGCTTCTGAGTGACAAAATTTAATGACATTACCTCCCTTACTGTCAGGTACACATCTCCAAAAGATTTGATCAGGACAATATTTGAATAAATATGGGTCATCCCAAGAAAAAATTTTCACCTCAGTCAAAAACCTTTTTCTGTCTTGGTGTGACCACTAAGGAGGCATATTTCCTGTTACAAGAAAATTAACTATGTTAGCAAACCAAAGCTTGGAATCAACAAAATATAAAAATTCATCAAGAAAAGAATTATTGATAGGTGTGCTATCAAAAGGTGAGCCTCTTGTAAGTCTGGACAAATGATCTGCAACAACATTTTTGGCTCCTTTCTTATCTTTTATTGTGATGTTGGATTCTTGAAGCAACAAGATCCACCGTATCAATCTAGGCTTAGCATCCTTGTTAGACATTAAATATCTAACAATAGCATGATCAGTGAAAACAATAGTAGAAGAACCAATTAAATGAGCTCGAAATTTGTTCAATGCAAAAATTATAGCAAGTAGTTCTTTTCAGTAGTAGTGTAATTCATTTGTGCACTATTTAAAGTTCCACTTGCGTAACAAATCACATGAGGCTTAGCTTCCTTTCTTTGGCCTAAAATAGTGCTAACAACAAAATCACTAGCATCACACATCAACTCAAAAGGTAAAGACTAGTCAAGGGATTGCATGATAGGAGCAAATGTCAGAAGAATAATTAATTTTTCAAAAGATTTTTGACATTCCTGAATCTAATCAAATGGTGCATCTTTTATCCAAAGATTGCAAAATGGTCTAGATATGGCACTAAAGTCTTTAATGAATCTTCGATAGAATGCTGCATGTCCTAAAAAGGAACGAACTTCTCTGACTATTTTTAGAGAAGGCAAATGTGCAATTAATTCAACTTTGGCCTTATAAACTTCAATTCCTTCAGAATATATCACATGACCTAACACGATTCCTGAGGTAACCATGTAATGACATTTTTCCCATTTTAAAACAAATCATTTTTCTTTGCATCTTTTAAGAAATTTATCCAAATTATCAACACAATTTTCAAAAGAATTTCCAAAATCTGTAAGATCATCCATGAAAACCTCTAAGTAATGCTCAATCATGTCAACTAAAAATGCTTAACATGCATCTTTGAAAAGTTGTCGGAGCATTACAAAGGTCGAAAGACATTCTTCTATATGCAAAAGTGCCAAAGGGGCATGCAAGAGTAGTCTTTTTTTTTATCTTCTAATGCAATTGGTATTTGATTATACCCTGAATAACCACTAAGAAAACAATAATAGGGATGTGTTGCTACTCTTTCTAGAATTTGACCAAGAATGGCAAGGGGAAATGATCTTTCCTAACGACTGCATTTAATTTTCTAAAATCAATACACATACGCCAACTAGATGAGACTCGCGTAGGTATTAATTCACCTTTTTCATTTTCAACTACTGTTATTCCAAATTTCTTAGGCACAACTTGTGTAGGGCTTACCCAATGGCTATCGGAAATAGGGTAAATAATTCCAACATCAAGTAATTTAAGAACTTCAGCCCTAACTATCTCTTTCATGTGTTGATTTAATCTTCTTTGAGGTTGTTGTGATGTTTTAGCATTATCCTCTAAATATATTCTATGTGTACAAATTAATGGATTAATGCCTTTTATGTCTTTTAATGTCCATCCAATTGCAGTTTTATGCTTTTTAAGTACTTCTATCAATATACTTCATGTTCTTCAGTAAGGAATGATGAAATTACTACTGGAAAACTTTGTTCTTTTTCCAAAAATGTGTACTTCAACCCAACAGGTAATGACTTTAGTTCCAGTGTGGGTACTTCTTCATGGACATTATCATTCATAGGATTTAGCTCTTCAAATATCGACTTCCATCCCTTGTATTCCATTACCTGTATATAATCAAGCAAAAAGCATATTTCAGAAATATCATCATCTACTTGCATACCTGAATTAATTAAACAAACTTCTAATGGGTCAAAAGAACTCCCTGTTAGAAGATGATCATCTACAATGGCCTCAATCCCACTAGCTTCCTCATTTTCATCATAGACTTCATGTGGTTGCTTGCATATGTTGAAAACATTAAGCTCTAGTGTCATATTTCCAAATGTTAGCTTCATCACTCCATTTCTGTAATTTATCAAAGCATTAGATGTTGCTAAAAATGAGCAACCTAAAATAACAGGAATTGACTTGGAACTATTAACCATAGGTTCAGTTTCCAAGACAAAAAAATCCATAGGATAAATGAATTTATCAACTTGTACTAACTTATGTTCCACTATTCCACTATTCCTTCTGAAATTTTAATTAATCTATCAACAAGTAGAAGAGTTACAGAAGTTAGTTTTAACTCACCCAGATTGAGTTGTTAATAAACTGAATATGGAATCAAATTAACACTAGCACCAAGATCAAGTAAAGCTTGATCAATTTTATGTTCTCCAATAATGCATGAAACCATAGGACAACCAGGGCCTTTATGTTTCAAAACATTATTACTATGAATAATGGAACTTACCTGTTCGGTAAAAAATGCATTTTTTTTCACATTTAATTTCCTTTAACAGTGCATAAGTCCTTCAAAAATTTGGCATAAGAAGGAACTTGTTTGATAGCATCTAACAACAGAATATTGACCTTCACTTGTTTAAAAATTTCAAAAATTTTAGTGTGATGTTTCAATTTCCTTGAATTGCATAATACTTGAGGAAATGGGGGTGGAGGAGACTAGAGTTAGGTCTCATTTTGGCCAGATGACTTATCAACCTCTTCCTTATCTTGGGGGATTGTTTCATCATCTTTCTCATAAGGTTCATGATTTTATTTTTCAATAACTTTTTCACTCCTAAGAGTTATCACTGAATTGACTTGATTTATTTGTTGGTTTGCTAAACTACCCTCATTTAGACTATATTGACCGTTGGGATTCGGTTGAGGTTGAGAAGGAAATTTTCCTTTCTCATGAATGGTGAGTGCAGAAGTAAGTTTAGCCAGAGTTTCTTTTATGTCAATCATGATTTGAGTGTTTTGTTTATTAATGGCCTCTTGCTTTTTTATGAATGCGTACAAAGTTCCATCAAGGTTTTTCCTATATGGTGGGACATAAGGTGCATATCCTTGAGAATCTTGAGAATCTTGTTGTTCCTGAGGAAGAGGTGGTTGCATAAATTGTACTTGATTATTATTCCTCTAGCTGAAGTTCGGGTGATTTTTCTATCTCTGATTGTAAGAATTTGCAAAAAAAAAGGTGAATGGCTTTTCAAAATTGTTCATTGCATTTACTTGCTCATGCACAACTTCTTTAAAAATAGAAATATTTAGACATTCATTTGTTGAGTGTCCTAATTCATCACAAACACCACAAATTTCTTTATTTTGCACAGATTTGACTTCTTTCACTTTTCCTAATTCTATGGATTCAACCTTTCTTGCTATACTGGCGTACCTAACATTTAGATCTTCTTCTTGAATAAGATGATATTTTTCTTTACCCGCATTTGTAAGGCTATATCTAATTGAATTTTCAGAAGGATTAGTAACATGCCCAAATTGATAATTTTCAACTAAATGGTTTAAATAATCTAAAGCATCTTCGGATTCTTCATCAAGAAACTTGCCATTACACATCGTTTCCACAAATTGTTTAGTTTCATGTGTTAAACATTCATAATATAAGCTTATAATCTGTCATTGTTTAAAACCATGATGTGGGTAAGAATTTAACAAATCTTTAAAACGTTCCTAACATTGAAAATATGTTTCATTTGAATTTTGGAAAAAATTTTGGATTTGTCTTTTCAAAGCATTAGTTTTATGTGTTGGAAAAAAATTATTTAAAAACTCACCTTACATTTCTGGCCATGTGCCAATTGATCTTAGTTTCAAAGCATTAAGCTAAGTTTTTGCTTTATCTTTCAAAGAAAAAGGAAACAATTTAAGCTTAACAATCTCTTCAGTGCAATTTTAATCATTGAAAGCAATACAGACTTCCTCAAATTCTTTTAGATGTAAATATGGGCTTTCAGATTCTAAACCATGGAAATTAGGAAGTAAAGAAATCATACACGGCTTAAATCTAAAATTGTTAGCAGTGAGTGGAAAGATAAAACATGATGGACTAGAATTTCGAGGTGGTTGCAAATATGCACACATAGTTCACAACGGTTGATTTTCATATTCATCATGTACACTTTCATTTTCAGCTCGTGGTTCATTTTCAACTTATGGTTCATTTTCAGCCAGTGTCAATTGTGTGTGATAGTGATTCAAACAAATTAATATATAAAGTAGTAGGATTAATTTTAACCAAATGTCAAGAATTTAAATCACGATACCAATTAAACATAAATAAGTGACTTTAAATAAAAAAAATAATGTACAAGTTGGCGGTATAAACCAACCATTAAATATTAAGCATAAATAAATGACTTAAAAAATTAAAAAAAAATAATGTACAAGTTAGTAAGTTAGAAAACAAAAATAAATGACATAAGTAAATAAGTCAGAAAATAAAAATAAATGACATAAATTAAAAAGTTAGATAGCGTAAATAAATGACATAAATATAAAAGTTAGAAAGCATAAATAAATAACATAAATATAAAAGTTAAAAAGCATAAATAAATAAGTTAGAAAGCATAAATAAAAAAGTTAGTAAGTTAGTAAGTAAATTAGTTAGTAAGTCAATAAATTAGTAAATTAAAAGAGTAAAGGAAGAATATACCTACTAGTGAAGTTTACTTACAAAAAGAGAACCTCAATAAATTAAAACTTCAAATCAAGTCCCCAGCAACGGCGCCAACAACTTAATGGTAATTAAAAGTTACAAACTCAAGTGCAGGTTGTTTCAAAGAGTAAATTCTCGAGAGTCCAAGGTCAATCCACATGGAATTAATGAAGGAAAAATTATTTGAGATAAGGAGAAGATTTGTCACAATACTAAAAGTGATAAAAGTTGTTCACAGATGAAAAGGATTTGCTTGGGTTAGGAGATCCACTCTTAGCAATAAATTAAAGGCAAGATTATTTATTTTTATAACTCAATTGAAATCACACATAATGGAGGTTCCAATCGAAAAATACAGCATTTAAAGTTCAATTTAGATTATATATGTAATCATATTATGGTTCCTTTAATAATCCACCAACACTTATAAATGGTCTCAAGCATCCACTGTGCCAACATCTTATCTACAATGAATCAAGTTCTTCATTATACAAGAAGGGTTTCTAAATTGATTGGAAACAACATACAACACATATAATGATCACTTAAAAATATATCATTTAAGCACAAGAAGGAAATTAATCTAACCTCAACTTATTACCAAAAGCTTCACCCTTTCACCCAAGCAAAATGAAAATTAGTTACTCATGAACAAGAAGAAAGAAAGAGATAAGAAGAGAGAGATGAACATAACTTCAATTTAGAACAACAAAAACAACAACAAGAGAAACAAATAACACAAAGAAAGAGATAAGAAAAGAAAGATGAACATAACTTCAATTTAGAACAACAAAAACAATAACAAGAGAAATAAATAACATAATAGCATA
This sequence comes from Ormosia emarginata, assembly GCA_029884605.1. Classification (NCBI taxonomy): domain Eukaryota; kingdom Viridiplantae; phylum Streptophyta; class Magnoliopsida; order Fabales; family Fabaceae; genus Ormosia; species Ormosia emarginata. The sequence continues at coordinate 12,987,357 of JAQQTP010000074.1, forward strand.
ATCTAAGCTAAGATCATCCAGGTGATCAGCCAATGCTCCCTTTTATAGAGTTGTAGGAGTACAAAATGACAATGGAGTGGTTTGATGATGATAAGCAAATGCCAAAGGAGTTGTTCGATGAAGATAAGTGAGTGGAAATTATAGAGATTCTTGTCTCCAAAATGTTTCAGTTCTAAGCTCATGGCATGTGTCATTTTCTCATCAAGTGGACTTCATAAGAGTTGTAGAGAATTGTCTTAGTTTTCCAAAGCTGCCAGTTTTAGCTTAAAAAACCACCTACAGCTCGAGATATGAAACAATTACTACACACTATTCAGGCCCAACTATAGCTCCTCTGTAACGCACCTAAATCTAACAACCGCGGCGTAATCGTCATTACACCACAGTTACTAAATCTAAGTGTGTCACAGTCATGATAACAGTAATTTAAATTCTCAAGAGTCTATACTTTTTTTTTGACAATTTGCATAAGTAGAAAATACGAGCCTCGAAAGAAATATAGATATATTCAACCCTTAATACAACCATTGAAATAAAATCATATTCCTTATATATATTTTATAGTCAATTTACACAAATCACTGATGACATAGAATATAATAATTACAGAGTCCAATAAAATACAGCGGGAATAAAAACACTAAAGGGGAGGAGTAGTAACCCAGGGATGGGTACTACCAGCAGACAAGGCCGCAACCCCATATGTACATGACACACGGCGTCCCAGTTGACACGACAGGCATCAATGCCACCACGCGGCTGCACTCTTACGTAGTCAAAGAAATCTTGTCCAGACGCTCAAGCCAATCAACCAAGGTATGGTCTCTCTTTGTCTTCTTTACGATCCTTATCAAATATAAATATAAAATAGAAATGCACAAATATAGGAAAGAGGTGAGACAACCGTCTTTCATTACCACTATTGGCAGTAAGAAAACAGCACGGCGCAAGGCACCTACTGAGTAATACAGTTCATACATTTATCAACAACAGCAACATGGTTTACAACACAATGAATTCAGTTGTAAGCAAAAATAAGAAAGCAAAACAGCAACAGGCAATAGTAAGACTTAACAATGTCAACCTAATCACAATAAGATTTCCAAAAATCAGCACAATGGTCAGATAATCGTTTACATGAGTAAAACAGTTACTTTAACAGATGTGCATGCTCAACAACTTGTGAGACTGATGATGAACGACGCACGATGCATTATGGTACCAAATCCTACTCCATGGAGCTAAACATTAACCTTTTTAGAGTGAATGATCAAGGAGTAATGTCAGTATCTCGTTAGCCTTAAAATAGTGTGCTTCATCTCATAAAATATTTACGCATCATGGCTTATACATAGCACCTCAACCATTGATCGCGACATAGGACAGTGTCCTGGTCCGGATCGTTGGTGTGTTTGCATCGGTTTACCCCACGGCACAAAGGAGCTCTAAACTGTCCATGTGAGGGACCCGCACCCCGACGTCCCCTAGGGCCAACAGCATGTGGCACCTACGCTAGTCTATTCGCACCCGCACATAGGTGTGATTCAACTCTTAGGTTTTTCATATGCATGATGACTCAATGTCCAATCATGTATGCTCATCAATGATGCATTCATCATATACAATACCACAATGGCATATATTCGTTTTCAATATCAATAAATCATTTCTCATCGAGAATTAAACCAACAAATATATAACCCTTCATAAGGACTCACAACACATAGAGTTAAATCTCAATATTAATATACATTATGGCTTATCAAAACCACTATTTCCCACTAAGGGTTTAACAATTCCACGAATCTAAGTCTAGATCAATTATGCAAACCTTTAGGTTAAGTAACCTTTAAAATCGTAGCCTCACAAGCCCTCAAGGTTCTAAATTCCTTCTCGCGTTATGCTCTAGTCTCTTGATACCAATCACTTAGTTTTTATTCTACATGAGATCAATCCAATTCCTAATAACCATGATCGAAATCATGGCTTCCCAAAGTCCACTACTAACATCAATTTCTCCCATTTTATGCATTGATTTCTTGATATCCTTTACTTAAGTTTTAGTTCACTAAGCTCATTCCAATTCCTTATAGTTTCAATCTAAAACTGTGGCTTCACATTGAGTTAAATAACCCTTAAAACTCTCCATCTCAATTTTCAACATTAGCATTCACCTATCCAATTACACAGTTCCCTCTCACAGTTACCTAGCTGATTCTGTTCTGGGTGCCTAGGCGCCATCTTTGGAGCGCCTGAGCGCTGGTGTAGCGCCTGGGCGCTAACCATGAAGCTCCTGAGCGCTAACCAGGCCGCGTCACAGGGAAAACTTTCTGGGCATAGAGAGCCTAGGCGCTCTATGCACAGCGCCTGAGCGCTAGTGCATTAACAAAGGTTCTGCAGAATTCGTTTCAGTAGAGCCCTGGCCCATCCTTCATCAAAGTTTCTCATTTATTTTCTAACAATCCAAAATATGATACATGACATCTAAATACAAAATAGCAATATATAGGTTCATAATCATCAAGGCACATAATGCAAATCCATATATTCATACAAATCAAACAACCACAAAATCATAGAAATAACATAGTATAACAAAGAGGGAAATCCAACATGGATTCCCTCATCAACACAATACACAAGACATTTCCTTACTACTAAGATTAGTTGAAGAGGATCATCTCCCTCTTACCTAAATGAAGACAATCATAAGGATGCTTCTCCTTTTTGCTCTTGATTTTTGTTTTCCCCCCTTCAAGAAAACCCTAGGGTGAGAAATTCCCAAAGTGTTCACTCCAATCATAGGAAAATGACTCCTTGGCCACATAGGTGACCAATAAAACGAAAATGAGAAGAAGATAGAAGAAAGTTGAAGACTTTACCTCAAAAGCTCTAAGCTTTAGCTTCAAATGTAACACCCTTGTAGGGATGTCACATTTATAAATAAAATAAAAGAAAGATAAATAAAATCTACCCAAGTTGTAAAACATTTGTAACATAATATCGCGAGTTGTAAAAATTCTTCTTGTTAAACAGAATAGTATTAAATAAAATAACACGGAAACACAAAATAAACAAACCAACATCTCACATAATATACATATGGTACTAGTTATAAGTTATACAAATAATTTATAACTATCCATATTTAAACTAAAACAGTAAACAAAACAGTAAAAGGTCAATATATACAAACACAGACGCGCCCAAGTACACATCACAAATATCTAACCCTCTGAAGGATCACTCTCAGATGAAACTTTAGGTGATATATATCCAGGATGCCTCGACCCTCTACGGACACGGGTCTGTGCAGTCGATACGATGCTAATCTCACTAGGCGCATCAAACATACCGCCCCAATGACGCCTAAGAGATAGCGGCAACTTCACATGTAAGTACAACAAAGTAGAAAAGATCGGCACTCCATCAAACTCCGTACGTATGGTCACAGTCAGACGCCCTACGTACGTCACCGAATCTCTATCTTCTCGCAAGCGCCAAGCTTCAGAGCCTCCGTGAAACTCAAGTTGCACGAATCCAAAGAATCCTGGTAGCGTCATATCCACACAATCAATCCAAAGGATATGGATGATCGGATGGTTCTTGGTCGTAGAACTAATCTTCGGCTTGCTGCTCTTCCTCTTCTTCAGGATACTCACACTCAAGAGGCTGTTCCTCTTCCTCAAACTCTTTATCACATAATTTAAAATATACAGATAACACATACAAGAAAGAGGTAAGACAATCTATATCATCACAAACATGGTAAAATAAGAAAATGACAATACAACAGGTAAAACAGTTCATACAATATAGCATACTATAATAACATAAATTATCATATTAAATAATACAAAACTCAATACATCAATAACATACTATGGTACAGATGAATAAAATGGTACAGATAATTAAAATGATACAGATAGATAAAATAGTGCAACTAAATAACATTAAAATGTATAAAACATAAATATATGAAAGTGACTCAACCCTACTCCATGGAGCTAAAAATACAGACATCAGAGAGAACGACCCGCAAAATCTATTAGTACCGTCGACCGCCCAATAACTATTCCGCTGTCTCACGTTGCGTCTATAGCCCATTGTAAAAAAAAAATGTAGTGGTGTAGCACACTATCATACGTCGTGTCACTACAGGCTTGCACTAATAGACTTCACAAGATCTTGATTAAGTATAGTGCGTGTCGAGTCCATTAGTGTGTTACCAGTTACCACGGCCCAGAGGAGCGACCAACTGTCCACAAATGGAATAATCTGCACACTAATGTCTCCAAGTTCATTCAAGTTGAACCACACTACACTTATCACACCGACAACACGATGTTATTCATCTCGTCAATCAATCCACCAATTATCAACCAAATTGGCACAACTCAATGCATGATAAAAATTCCAAATATGCCCTCACTGGCAAAAATTCCAAATATGCCCTCACTGGCAAAAATTACGAATATGCCCTCACTGGCAAATCGCATATATATACAGTACGTCCCACCTGACAGTACTGTTTCACAATCTGTCTGGGTCCACCACTTTGGCCCGACAGTAAAACTTGCTGTTTTCGTCAATCACGTAGAAATTTTATCGCGTTTTCAAAATCTCATCACTTTTACAAACGTTTTTAAATCGCGTAAATATATTTTACTGTTTTTAAAATCGCGTACTATTTTTCAAACGTTTTCTTAATCGCGTAAGATTTTTAAATCATTTTCTTGTTTGAATTCCTTAAAATTACTGTTTAAATAAACAAAAATAATATTTAATACATTTGAACTACGTAGAATATTTTTCATACCATATAAATTATATTTGCTATCTTTTCTATCTTATTTGTCTGTTTTTAGCAAAAATTGATAGTATTTTTGCTTAGAAAATGTATAACGATGATTTTTTAAGTTTTCCGTAAAAATTTCTTTTATTTATACTATAACCATTTAATTACACTTTTGAAAACTACTAACGTGCTTCAAAATATAATATGAGCTCTACATTAGAAATTTTATAAAAGCTATTGTATTTCCTTTTAACCACTAAAATCATTAGTTTTAACTTCTTAAACTTAATCTAATCAATTTATTTCTTCGAAAATCATTGTAGAAAAATTCCTTTTAACATATATTGCTTCTTTTTTATTGAAAATGGTTTGAAAATGATTTTGGAAATCATAAATCCTTGGCTTTGGCATGTTGGCCGAAATACTTAAAATTACCATTTGATCTCTACATTCATTTTTCTTGCTCTAAACAATTTTGCATCTTGTTAATTTTCCTAGGTTAATTAAATCACACTCTTAGAAAATTGATAAGAACATTTTGGTTCTCCTTTTTAGTTGAGGCTGTGAGCCTTGGTGATGTATTCTTTGGAACACTCATGCAATCCTTGACATGTTGTTCACATCTTAAGATTTACACATGCATCTACTAACACATACAATATTTCAAAGCTTGTAGACATGCAAGTTAATACAAATCACAAATAGGAAAGCTAATAACAAGCACACAAATGAATCCTTATGGATTCTACAATCACAAACAATTTCCATCTTCTTACCACCACCCAAGGATGATAAGATTTAAGTCTTCCTCTTACCTTAAATGAAGACAAATACTCTTTCACTCTTTTCTAGGGTTTCGATTTTCACCCTCCAAGATACCTATCAAGCTTAAACAAAATTCTACAAGTTATAATCATGAAAGAAAGCTTAAACCATGGATCAATCATGGCTTAGAACTTTGAAAAAAGAATTTAGAAATGAAAAACAAAGAGTTTCACCTTCTAGGTAAAATCTCCCAAGTAGATTTTCAAGCTCCAAATGATGGATTTTACAAGAACTCTCAACTAGAGATGTTCTTAGAATTGTGTTTAGGTTTAGAAAAGTTGGTTAGAAAAAATTTTGGGTGGATGGATGGTGAAGAATGGTGTTTGGCCGAATGGTGCTTCAAGAACACAACAATGGAGTTTGGTATTTTTGGAAGAGAGAGAAGAGAGAAAATGTTAGGAAATTAAGTGATAATTACCCTTCCAAAAGATGCATGGCCGTAGACTTCAAGGGCAAGGGAGGTGTCCATTTGGTTGGCTCCATCCAAGCCTTAGGAATGATCAATGGTGAGGATTAAGACTTGATCACCAAGCTTTGCTCTCATTGGTTAATCTAAGCCTAGTCACTAAGCCTTGTCATTAAGCCTTGTCACTAATTAAGCCTTGTCACATGCTTAGTCACATGCTCTTGAATGTTCCACCACTAATGATGTTTAATTAAGCTACTAATCCTATTAAGTTTTTACTAAACGTGGGTCCCGCAAAATATTTCTGGGTCCATTACCGCTTATTTGTACTTGACTAATAAAATAATATTATAATAATATAAAATTATTTTATTTTACGATTAAATCCTAAAAATTAAAAGATTACTAACCGTATCATTCAGAATTGGGTTTAGTAAGATCCCCCAGCTCCGAATAATTAAAATAAGATTTCCTTGGCCCGAAAAATATTATTTTCCTGTCCCAGAGCAAATCACACAAAAAGTCCAAATAAAATCACAGACAGTAAAATAAAACAATATTTCATACAGAAAAATAAGAAACAGTACAAAAAGGACATAACAGTCATTTATCCTAAAGTTAAAAAACATCAAACAGTACATTCGGGACTTAATGGTAATACCCCAAAAGTTTAGGGTGTTACATCAATAGTGGAAAATGGAAGAAGAAGAAGAAGAAGAAGAAGAAGAAGAACCAAGGATGGCCACAATGAAAATGGTCTTGGAATGATGGAAGAAAGTTAGATATGGAAGTGGTGAAGCAAGGAAATGAAGATGGGTAATGGTGAGAGTGTACGGTTGAGGAGGAAGAAGAAGAAAGAAAGAAAAGAAGAAGAAAACGTGATGATTGGCTCCAAAGGAGCCTCTGCCATGTAGAAGAGGGGAGAGGGAAGAGAGAGAGAAATGTGAAATGGGAGGAAATTTCCTGGAAGTTTCCCAAAAGAGTTTTTGGAATTAATTTAATCTTTATTTTGAAAATAGAGCTAAAGGAGTTTGACACAAGGTAAATTTTGAATAATGTGATAAGATTTTTAATACATGTTATTATTTATTGGACAATAGTTATAGTTGGCAGAAGTCAGCATTAACAAATCTGACAAATTAATTCTTCGCAGTGTTTTATTATTTCATTTGTTAAAATTTCTCGAAAGACGTAAAACCTCATAAACCGTGTCCAGTCTCGGGTTTAGTAAGATCCCCCGTCGGCATTTCCACAGATCAAGGTTATCAGGAAAAATATTTCATTTTCCCGACTCTGCTCAATACGCATGCAAAACGAGAAATATATTAAAATATTCGTCATTTCTGAAAAATTCTGAAAGAATTCACATAAATCACAAATATTAGAAAATGACTATTCGTAATAAAATTTTCCAACTTTGGGAGCGTTACAGTCGTTTTGCCAATTCTGCCCAATGTGCATGCAAAGCGAGGAATAATATTAAAATATTCTGCATTCTCTGAAAAGTCCAGAAAAATTCTTAAAAATCCCAAATATTGTAAAATGATCATTTATCCTAAAATTATAAATTTTCGGGATGTTACATCCTCTGTTCTGACTTCCAAGCCTAATATCACTTTCAAGACATCTGATATGAATTTTGTGATTTTCATGAAAGTTGTAGATTTAGGTCTTGACTTTCAAATGGCACTAGTTTCATTCCAAAAAACCTCTTATAGCCCGAGAGATAGCCCAATGAGTGCACAGAGGTCAAACTGTCAGGTTCAGAACTCTAGATTTTGCTTCAACTCTAATTTAAATTATTCAAATGTGTGTTCTAGATCTTAAGGTCTTCATGAAAGATGTAGAAAAATGTCTTAGCTTTCCAACAAGACCAGAATCACATTCATTGGATATCTGTAACTCAAATTGTAGCTAGTTTACTGAAAAATACAATCACCTAAATTAGTGACAATTTAAGCAATAATTTCTTTAATGATCCAATTAAGCTCAATTTCACAAAATATGACAAAACCAACTTCAAACCTTAAGAAGCCTAGTGAGAGGGTTGTAAAATGTATAAAATATATTACTATCAAATTCCCCCACACTTAACTTTTGCACTCCTGGGTAAAACACATAAGACAAAAACTAGGGAACAAAGAAAAATGACACAGACTCAAAAGTTAAAAACTCTAAATGATTTGATAAATCAAGAAGAACAACTAGAAATTCAAGAGATCAAAGCATTAATGAGGTAACATTTCTTCACATCTTAAACCATCAAGCAAGGAAACTTTAGTTGAAAAAAATGAATCAAAAATGATAAACCCTCATAGGAATTCACTCTCAATCTTTCAAGTGTGAAAATATTAGGTATTTCACTCAATTCAACTCATGAAAAATTGCACTACCATAAGTTTGATTATCTTCTACTTCTCCACTATTTAGAACACATGCATACTCAAATCATGAGGACTTTATTCAAGTTTATAATAGGGTAAAGGTAAAAGTAGGTGGTAATATGGATTTGACAAGTTAAAAACCAAAGAGAATAAAAGAGCGTGAGAGCTGAGTTCAATTAACAAGCACGAAAGTTCATCCCAACTCCACCTAATACAAATTCCCTTACATATTTTTTTCCCTTCCCTTTTTACCTTGTTGGCCCTTCTTTACACATTTGTTTTTTTATTTTATAAATATACACACACATTTTTTTTAATCAGCCACTTTTTCCTTTTTTTAGAACCATTTTGCACACACACCCCTACACTTGTTCAAGAACTCATCCATTAACAAAACTAATTCTCTCTTATTCCCTAAAGTCGGGTAAGAACATGGTTTTTCATTTAAGACATATAATGAGCTAGAAACAAGGAATGGTCACATAAGCTCAATGGGCTTAACAAAGGGGAAATAGGCCATTTCCAATGCCTTACGTTAGCAGGAATCAGAGAATTTTCAAGAAGTCATAAGAGTGCTTGATATCATATTGAGACAATATGCTACTGAGCAAGATTGCTTATTTTTGTACCAATCATTCTTGGCTATTTGGTTAAAGTAGCTATTTCAAGAAAAATGCCTCAATCATTATTATGTATGCATGTGAAAATGTAACCACAGAAAGAATCAAAGCAAGTTCTAGAGTAACAATTCTATGAGTGAAAATCACAAAAGAAAGAAGAGAATGGTTCAAATATTCAATTCATTTATCAATAAGTTCAAAATCTCATAAGACATATTTATATCATTCTCAAACCACCATTTCAAAATTCCTATCCAAGCAAGTGATTTTTAAGAAAGAAGACAATTTACACTATGATCTAAGAATGCATTTGCTACTTCTACACAAAATAATTATTTCTTCAACTAAGATGCGCCTCAAGAGTAAAATTACCTGCAAAGCAAAATTTACTCCTTACTCTGCCATCCTTAATTAGTTTTACTACGAATAGGTTTCTGACAATCATATCAATAAATATACTTCCTCAATTAAGATGCGTCTGAAGAGCAAAATTTACTCCTTACTCTGCCATCGTTAATTAGTTTAGTAAGTTGCTGACAATCATATCATACTTACAACCCCCATTAAACCATGACAACCTCCCTCATATACACCATGAATATTCCTCATAGTAAGTGTTCAACCAAGAGCGCTTGCTGTGTTTACAAACTCTAAATCCTTCACATACATAGACCCATAAAATACACAAATAATTTTAAGTCTACAAATAGAAACTCCTTCCATTTCTATACTCACCCTCCCTTTGAATGATTATGAGTTAGAGGAAATTGGAGAAAATAGAGAGTTTAAATAGGGAAAAGAATGGAAAAGGTAATGATAACACCTATAAGGGTAAGTTGTCTATTGTCAAAAAAGTTTGAAATTAAGAAACTTTTTTTTTATAATTTTTTTTAACTTCAAGAAAACCATCAGGGTAAAGAAGTCTAGAAACCCTAGAAGGACCCTGCTCAAAGGATCATTTGTCCAAAACCAAAATACAACAAAATCATACAAAGATAAAAGAAATATAATTATAAATGAAGACATACCTTTATGTACAATTTTCATGGTGTATCTTTATACTGCACATCATGAGTGTAGTACTGGCATATCTTTGTGTTGCGTGTCACTGGTGCAACATAAGAACTCCACAAGGATTGCCAAACCGATAACAAGAACCTTTGAGTCCATTTCGTCCTGCTTGCGGAATAGCAACCTTTTATCTTCCCGCAAACCTAATTAAAGGCCTATATTCTAAGAAGATGGTACCTGACTGCAGCTGGTCAAAACTCACCATAGATGCCTACTAATTAAAGTAAGTATATGTCTCAGTAAAGTTTTTGTTCACTATAAAGACGGAACGCTTCTATCTATCCATCAACGCTACAAAGCCTTGGTTCCAAGAACTGAGAATATAGCACGTGGCTCTCTACAGAGCATGGTACATGAATCTTACTTACAAATCAGCATGTGAAGGTCTTCTCTTGAGTCTATGACAGCACGGGCATCTGCCCGGGACTCCTAACCTAATTAAAGATTAAGTACAACTATAGTTTCGCCTTTTTGTTTCTTTTACTTTTTTTTCTTTCTTTTTTTTTTCAAGATGTAGAAAAAGAAAAAGAAAAATACTTTCACATAACAAGAATAAGCATAAAAACCTATGCGCTCAAGCTAATTAGGGTGACTCTCAACGGGAGGTTGGTTCTAAGGCCTCGATACCCCCAAAGAATCTTTCGAACAAACGGGGTAAATATCCATGCACAAGGATTTCATGGACTAAATACCAAGTTACTTACAACTTGATAAAAGGTGAGCATATACTTACTTGAGAATAGGATGGAGGTAGTCTGCTCTTTCGGTTTTGTGTCAAAGCATCGTTGACCAATATTTGATCGATTCAAGACCAGCGCAACATAGGGCTCCCAAAAGGGACAAGTGGCCATAATACGATTGGGTGCCTCACATGTGGGATACAATCTACCTACTTTGTTTTTCAATTAAGAAGGCTAGATCAAGATGCGTGCATTTCCCCATTCATGTTTTGTGTTATTAAAGCCAAACCCAATGTGTACATACTTTATCTTTTTATTTTTTATTTTTTTTCTTTTTCTTTTTGAAGAAAATGAAGAAAAAAAAGATAAAATGTACATGTTGTTGTGGATGTAGCTCATATCTGCCTCTGGTTTCACGTCCAAAAACGACTTAAACATTTTCTATGGGTCAAGGATAAGCTTCCCATTTAATTTTCTTATAAATTGGCAAACAGGGTCTTTTAAAGTCAGATTCCCAAGACTGTAACAATTTTGTTCATCCTTGTAGAGAATCCACAAGTTAAAAAGTTCACGATGCATATATCTATAAGAATGCATATCAAGAGTTAATAAGATATCATCTAATGACTCTTTACTCAGTCCTTTCTTAATGAAGAAAAATTTATCTTCTCTGATCGTGAAAACCATCCCTAAAGAATGTTATCGCTTGTTACAATTCCATCGTACACATTTGTGACAGACTCTTAACCTTTTTGCTCTTCTCCTTTTAGAATATGAATTTCTACCAAGACTTGGCATGTATGAATCAAATGAAATTAAAGATTCACCTGCTAGTTTGACCATTGCTTCAATTATCCATCATACATCTTCCAGCATACCCTTGTGCATTAACAATCTCAATCTTTCACATCTAGCTTCATAAATGTTTGTTAGAGCATTTTCAGGAAGAGAAGGAAAATATTTTCTCAGGTTTGAAAGTGTGACATTCATTTTAAAGGGGAAGGAATCAATTATTTTAGGAAACTGAAAAACAAATTGACTTAAGAGTTACGGAGTACCGTTATCCGCCATTTAACCGAGAACACAAAAAACTGCAAAACAAAATAAAGCCACAAAATTAGAGTAAATTTTTCTCATAACAAGGATCAGAAAAGGAAACGAATTCTACCTCAACAGCTTGATTTTCCAGAAATGATTTAAGTCTTTGTCCATTGACCTTAAACACATTACCATTCCTATGAATCTCAATGTCTATGGCCGTATAAGGATATACATGTTTGATAATAAAAAGGCCAGTCCACCTAGATTTCAATTTTTCAGGGAATATGTGAAGACAAGAATTATAAAGCAAAACTTTTGGACCAATTTCAAAAGATTTTCTCAAAATTGATTTATCATGAAAAGCTTTTGTTCTATCTTTATAAATTTTTGAGTTTTCTTATGCATCATTTCTCAATTCCTCAAGTTCATTTATTTACAATTTGCGTAACCTGCAAGCATCATCAAGATTTAAATTGAAAGCTTTAATGGCCCAAAATGCTTTATGCTCCAGTTCTACAGACAAGTGACAAGGTTTTCCATTGACTAACCGATAGGGTGACATGCCTAAAAATGTTTTAAAAGCAGTATGATAAGCCCAAAGTGCATCGTTTAGTCTAAAAGACTAATCTTTATGATTTTGGTTAATCGTTTTTTTCCAAAATTTGTTTAATCTCCATATTTGTTAATTCTACTTGTCCAAAAACATTTGTTCCTCTATCATTGATGATAGCTCGAGGGATTCCAAATCGACTCAAGACATTTTCTTTTAAAAATTTAAGAATAGTTTTATGATCATTATGTTGACATGGAATTGCTTTAATCAATTTTGATACATAATTAACTGCAACCAAAATATACACAAATCCAAATGAGGATGAAAATGGACTCATGAAATCTATTCCCCAACAATAAAAAATTTTAATGACAAGGATAGGGTTTAGAGGCATCATATTTCTTTAAGAAATGGAACTTAATTTCTGACAATTTTCATAACTTTTGCAAAAGGTATAACTGTCTTTAAATAAAATGGGCTAATAAAATTCACAGTGTAAGATTTTCGCAGCTGTTTTCTTTGAAGAAAAATGACCTCCACATGCTTCTGAGTGACAAAATTTAATGACACTACCTACCTCACTGTCGGGTACACATCTCCAAAAGATTTGATCAGGACAACATTTGAATAAATATGGGTCGTCCCAATAAAAAAATTTCACCTCAGATAAAAACTTTTTTCTGTCTTGGTGTGATGACTGAGGAGGCATCTTTCCTGTTACAAGGAAATTGACTATGTTAGCAAACCAAGGCTTCAAATCAACAAAAATATAAAAATTCATCAGGAAAAGAATCATTGATAGGTGTGCTATCAAAAGGTGAGCCTCTTGTAAGTTTGGACAAATGATCTACAACAACATTTTCAGCTCCTTTCTTATCTTTTATTGTGATGTTGGATTCTTGAAGCAACAAGATCCACCGTATCAATCTAGGTTTAGCTAGACATTAAATATCTAACAGCAACATGATCAGTGAAAACAATAGTAGAAGAACCAATTAAATGAGCTCAAAATTTGTCCAATGCAAAAATTACAGCTAGTTCTTTTTCAGTAGTGGTGTAATTCATTTGTGCACTATTTAAAGTTCTACTTGCATAACAAATCACATGAGGCTTACCTTCCTTTCTTTGGCCTAAAATAGTGCCAACAACAAAATCACTAGCATCACACATCAACTCAAAAGGTAAAGACCAGTCAGGGGATTGCATGATAGGAGCAGATGTCAAAAGACTAAATAATTTTTCAAAAGATTTTTGACATTCTTGAGTCCAATCAAATGGTGCATCTTTTATCAGAAGATTGCAAAATGGTCTCAATATGGCACTAAAGTCCTTAGTGAATCTTCGATAGAATCCTGTATGTCCTAAAAAGGAACGAACTTCTCTGACTGTTTTTGGATAAGACAAATGAGCAATTAATTCAACTTTGGCCTTATCAACTACAATTCCTTCAGAATATATCACATGACCTAACACTATTCTTGAGGTAACCATGTAATGACATTTTTCCCAGTTTAAAACAAATCCTTTTTCTTCGCATCTTTTAAGAACTTTACCCAAATTATCAAGATAATTTTCAAAAGAATTTCTAAAATCTGTCAGATCATCCATGAAAACCTCTAAGTAATGTTCAATCATGTAACTAAAAATACTTAACATGCATCTTTGAAAAGTTGCCAGAGCATTACAAAGGCCAAAAGGCATTCTTCTATATGCAAAAGTGCCAAAGGTGCATGTAAAAGTAGTATTTTTTTGATTTTCTAATGCAATTGGTATTGGATTATATCCTAAATAACCATCAGGAAAAAATAATAGGGATGTCCTGCTACTCTTTCTAGAATTTGATCAAGAATGGCAAGGGGAAATGATCTTTCCTTGTGATTGCATTTAATTTTCTAAAATCAATACACATACGCTAACTGGATGAGACTCGCGTAGGTATTAATTCACCTTTTTCATTTTCAACTACTGTTATTCCAAATTTCTTGGGCACAACTTGTGTAGTGCTTACCCACTGGCTATCGGAAATAGGGTAAATAATTCCAACATCAAGTAATTTAAGAACTTTAGCCCTAACTACCACTACAACAATTTTGGCTTCTGGCAACGGAGTTTCTGGCAAAGTTTAAAAAATGTTGCCTAAACTTGTATAGGCAACGTTTTTTGCAAGTTGCTTTTAATAATAGCTTTGGGCCACATGTTTTAGGCAGTGTTTAAGAAACGTTGTAATAAGTAGTATAGGCAACCCTTTACAACTGTTCTCTAAAGTTGAACATATTTGGACAACATTTTTAACACAACATTTAATAAATGTTGTTTTAAAGGGAATAAGCAACGGTTTGAAGTTGTTCCCATTATATTTATTTTTAAAACCAATTAAAGCATTGCTTATTAGTTTTTATGTTTTGAAATTTATTTAGACAGGCACGCATATACTGCAGGAGTGTGAAAAATTTTGGCACTTCTCCCAAACCCCAATCACACGTTCTTACCTATACTCACTGGAACCTCCATCACTGGACCTTTGAGCCATCGCGGAATCACTGCGAGCTTGTGAGATTTGCATGGTCTGATCTGCATTGCTGGACCTTGAGGCCACGGAAGCAACACTGATCTGCATCTGGACCTTGTGTCGTGCGCATGAATAAGGTCCTAGCTTGGATCATCCTGCTTCTGATGCAAGCTGTAAGAGTGTTAAAGGTACCATTTTTCTTTTGGGTTCTTCCCCCATTTCTGTGTGTTAGGTTTCTGTGATTTTTACGCTTGATAAGTAAAAGTACCTTACTTCTTTTCCTATTTATACCACAGAGCCTAAATCCCTAACCTTCAATACTTCTCTAAGTTTCAAAAAAAGGATAGAATACATAAAATCCAATTGTCTTCCTTGAATTCGTAGATGCCACAATGATGGATTGGAGAAAATTTGGTTTCTTTGTATGTGTTGTGTATATCTTGGCCTTGGTATGCTTTTCTTCCACCTTGGTTCCAGTAGATAATTACCTTATAGATTGTGGAGGAAATGCAACTGCTCTGGTATGATCCCCAATGCCATGAATAAAAATGCTTGCCTAAGAGTCTAGGTTTTAACAAGATGTTAACACACATATTTTTATCTTCATAAACCCCTCACGTTTTCCACCATTACATAATACCTTAGTCTTCCTGTAACTTTTTTTTAAAGTCCTGTTGAGTTTATTTTGATGCCTGTGATAGGTTTGTAAGGATAAATTTTGTGCAAATATCATTTGTCTTGTCTTATTAATGAAACCTTTTTTAATGATTTCGTAATACACGAATGAAATACATTGACATCCTTGTTATTTTTCATTGTCAAACAATTTTGTTCATTTCATGAGCATATGAAATTTTGAAGATTTAATGGAGAAATGATTTTTATTTTTTTTTGTATTTTTTGGGGAGGGGAGGCGAGGTTTAATGGGTGTGGGGGTGCACGTGACTATGGCTGGTGTTCAGAGGAACCAATGGAGTTGTTCTTTTGGTTAGCTCAAGAAATAAGGTGTTTTTGTGTTACCGGTTGAAACTTGACAGGTGGGTTGTCTTGGGGTTGTGGTGGAGGTGAGTATGGGTGAATTTTGTTCTTTGTTCATAATGCAAATTAAACTATCACTAAATAGAATAGAGAAACTGCTATTAGTCTATTACCCTTAAGTTTTGGAGTAACTGGTGGCTTAATTTGTGAATTGCCTAGCTAAAGAAAACAGCCGATGTTGATTTCATAAACGTTAATGGGTATTAAATTGAGTCAATTTCACACCAGCAAGAGGGCAAGGAGTGGGGTTTCCATGGTGGATCTTTTGCCTTGTCTGTATGTTGTACGTTGATAGGAATGGGGTGGGATAGCTGGATTTGGACTTGTTAGGAGTGGGGGATATTTGTTGATGGTAATAATGTTATATCTAGATGAAGGGATAGATCCAAGAGGTTTACAGTCTAGGTTTCTTGCTTGTGATGATGGTTAGTCTTTTTTGGTTTCAAATTTGAATATGTTAATTCACTGCTGGCTAAGAAGATGAGTTATGAACTTATTTATGGCCTTGGTGTTAATTTGAGTTTTGGTACTTGGTTTTTATATGTGGTCCATTAAAATTGGAAATGATGGTATTTTAGTGTAATAGGTGAACCTATCTCTTTAAAATCTGGTAAAATGAATGAGATTAAGGAATCACGCAATTTGATTACCAAAAAATCATTCTTGACTCATGAGGTTCCATTATCATTAGGTTATTAAATTTGTACATATGCTGTCAAAGTTGGTAAAATGGGAACTCTTCTACTGTTTTGAAATAAGAAGTAAACCTTGTGAGGTGCTTGTACTTTTGCCCCATTAAATTTATCCGTTGAATATAATGATTTTAATTTGAGATTAAAAGTGGAATTGTAAAATGCTTTGATAAGAAAAGCTAGGTTATTTGATGCTGTGAATATTCTTCTGATCTGTGATGCTTTATTGTAGTTTAGATTGAATTTCTGTGTGTCTCTGTTTTGGGGTGAGTTTATTAGTGTAATTGCCCAAAAGTAGTTTTCAATGGCCTTAGAAATTGAAGTGTTGGGGTCAAGGATTTGCATACTCTTGCTTGTAGTGATGGTTTATACTCATTTACATGTGAAATGCTGTGTAGTGATCTGTTTGAGCTGTCTAAAAAAAATAAAATAACACTGTGGTCTATGGTATCTTATCTGGGTTGGGAGTTTTGTTCACTTGAATGCATGTTTGTTTTGGAAAATGGGTTAACTACCAGGGTTGCTGAAAGTCATGTCCTTAAAAGTTTGGTAACCGAAACACTAAGTGTTGCAGACTTTTGCACTCTTTTGATCCTGTGGATCCCAAGGGTGGTTTGTGATTAATATGCTAATATTGTGATCTTGAAATAATATTAGTAGATGGCTAAGGTCAATTACAAATTAAACTGATTCAAAAAATCTCCTTCATTGAAGTTAAAATTGAAACTTAAGGTCAAATTTGTGATTTTTGGTCACTTCTTTTTCTTTGGAATGAAAATGGATAGATTAATTTTGGAGCTTCATTGGTGCTGTTTTATTTTCATTCTTTGTGGATTCTTAGTTTTTTAGATGTCCTAGTGCATTTACCCTATTTTTTTTCCCTTTTAATTGAATTTGGGCAACCTTGTTTGTTTCATGTGTGCGTGTAATCTCAAATGAATAGCTAGTGTATATTCCTGAATCATTTCTATGCATGTTGATTTATGAGACATTGAATCCTGTTGGGACCTTAAAATGAATCTGGAAAGTTTTAGTTTCTATTTTTCCTTTTCTCTCAAATATTATGATGCTAATTCAGCTTCTTCTTCTGGTTTATGGTTTTAAATTTGAACTACAAAGATTACTCTTTTTGTTTTGTTGTAGCCATTTTGCAAGATTACAAGAAACTAGCAAGAAATGGTAATTCCCACCTACTATGAACACACTCACTCTAAGGACATTCGAGAGGTCCTCTCTCTCCCTAAGCCTTCCTTTCCACTTCCAAAATAGAATCCCCTCCCCAAAGGACTCCCTCTCTATTTATAACCAACTAACTATATTCTAACAGCTTAACTAACTAATTATTATTTTAACAGAATAACTGTTCATGATAGAATAACTACTCTACTAATAGTTCTGATTCTCTATTACATGTTTACTCCTCCTATTGCTAACAATACTCCCCCCTAAGATTTTCATCTTGTCCTCAAGGTGAAGTTCTGGATCAATGTCCCAAAAGTAGCTTACATAGGATAGGTTTGCAAGTTTTCGTCACTTTCCTCGGAACTGTTCCCAACACCAGCTTCATTGGATAGGTTTGATGAAATAGTTGAATTCTGAATAGTTAAATTCTTTCTAGGAACTTCCACCTACTCCGTTATTTCAATAACAGCATCTGCCTGATCCAGAAAAAGAATTCTACTTCTACTAAGAGAGAAATGTAGATTTGCCTTCTATGGTTCCTGTACCATTAAGAGTCTTTTGGTCAAGTTGATAAAACACAAGCCATTGGTTGTGGCTATATGCTTCTGGCCAGGAATTTGGTCCATCTGGTGCCATGAGTACACCATCCACCTGTTTTCATTTGAACCTTGTTAGTGAAGTGAAACATATATATACTATATAGAAATTAAATTCTATATTGTCTCTAACAAAAAAGTGATGTGATGTGATGAACAATGATATGCAATTCAATAAGCATTCTTACTTGAAATACTAATCCTAGCTTGCATGGACCTGAAAAAATAGTTGAAGTGATGTTAAAGCGGTGATTTTCTGGAGCCAGAACAACCCAACTCTACTGCACAAGCTACTTTCCATGCTACCCTGAATGCATGTGTGTCATTAGCTAAACCATCTTCAACTGCTCCAAAGGATCTTACATCGAAAACACTGTCAGAAGAGGAATCCCGAGGATCATTTGGATGAGGGTCAGAAGGAAAACTTGGAGAATTGGAAGGGGGTAAAGGGTTTTCTGGCTTAGGAGAAGAATTAGCAGGAGGCTTAGGAACAGGTGAAACTTTCTTCTGCTTAGTGTGATGATGGTATCTTCCTTCCACATTTCCCAAATTATGGTTGAACAGAATCATGATAATCCATAGTAGAAAAAACCCACGAATGAGATACATGAGGAGTTCAAGTATGTGGATTTTCACTCTTGAGTCTGGACCAATAATATGTGTGTGCCAATGTGGAACCACAAAATGCTTCTAAGTTTGCTTCTGTATATAGACAAAAACTCCAGCTTCAGAAATCCTAGTGTCAAAGATAAATGGAGGAGATTGAAATACAAGAAGGAAAATGGCTAAGGTCTAATCTAACTTCTAGAGGATTCAAAGCAAATTGGCCTAGCAAGGACCATTTCTTATTTATACTAAAAAAACATATATATGATTGCTCAGGAATAAATTCTCAAGCATAAGGCTGCCACGTGTCAAGTCTGTGTTGATTAAAAGTATTAGTGTGTCATAGAAATAGTTGGATGCTTTTAAAGGCTCTTTTGGAGGTGTAGCAACTCTGGCAGGGTTTATTTGTTATCCAATTTCAGGAGATGTAACACCAGGTGGCAAATGATTTTCACTTTCATAAGCCAGTGAAACTTCAAAATCTTTCTTATGATTAATGGATCTGAACAACCAACAAGGAACCATCCATTATTCCTAACTTGCAGTTCAATTTAATTCCATCACTTAAATTTGCAGCATGCATCGCTGCACCAAGAACTATTGCTTCGTCAGCATCAAGATGCCTATCTAGTTTTTTTTTTCTCCCAAGGAACTCTTGAAGCTTAGCCTGTAAGTTTAGCACTCTAGAAGTACCTCTGACCAACTCTACTGCATATATTTGGTCCACTGACAGGCCTGAATGCTCAATCACCTCCTAAACCTTCCTTTCCATTTCCAAAACAGAATCCCCTCCCCAAAGGACTCCCTCTCTATTTATAACCTACTAACTATATTCTAATAGCTCAACCAACTAATTATTATTCTAACAGAATAACTGTTCATAACAGAATAAATACTCTACTAATAGTTCTAATCCTATATTACATGTTTACTCCTCCTATTGTTAACACATTCATGTAATGTTAACCACCTACTGCTCGTTAAGTACTACCAAAAGATACCAAAATTGATTGGGTTGATGCTCTAGTAATTTAAGCATGAAATATTTGTTTTGCAGTCTTTTCAATTTTCTAATCAGCTTCCCAATTATTTTCTTTTTTATACATCTGTTTGAGCTATTTTTTATGCAGATTTAAGTAAAAGATTCATTTCTATCCTAGTAGTATATAATGTTTAGCATATCAGTATATAATGTTCAGTTGGTTAAATTTTCAGGGGTTTTAGGTCAATCAACTTCTTAGAATCATCAGAGCTTGGGAGTTTGATAAAATTAGAACAACTGTAAGTTCTTCTGTAGGCTTAGCTTCTATATATGTTTAATAATATTTACTTTTGCAATCCCAGTTAGTTCCTCAGGTGCCAACACAGTTAAAACCCACTATCGCAACCAACATAATGATTACGTAGAATGCCTATAAAAAAAGCCATCTTCCCCTTTCATTCTTCACCCTTAATAGACACTACTAAAACAACTCCAACCCATTAACAAATCCAACCTTAGCCTTTCCTTCCTCAAACACAGAAGGTAGAAAAGAACCCAAACTTTATGTTTATTTTTGTCCTCAGCTTTATAGGGTAACCCAAAACTAATTTTATTTTTCCAACTGATTTCTTAGATAATGTATATACCAATCTAAGCAAAAATAATGTAAGCCAGCTTCTGAAGAATAGATGATTTGTATTTCTTGCTTGTTGTTTCTTCTCTTGGAATTCCTTCTTTTATAGTGTCTTATAAGAATTCTTAATTAACTAGTCATTACAATGATTCCTACACCTTAATTCTTGCATTTCGTGAGTTTATGCACATTTCTAGTTCATTTCTTCTCTGTTTTCACTCTTCTCTTATTCCTTAACTTGTATGTTTAACTTGTACACTTAATTCATCCTTATTCTTATTTTATTTTATTAAAAAAAGGCTATCAGTATTAATGATAACTAATTTATCGCTCTTAATTCCATAAATTCTAATAAGGTGGCCTTGTTTTCTTTTGAACTATAGTAACCATTGTTATGACCAAGTAGTAACCATTGTTTATCTTAGCCTAGACACAAAGTAGTTTATCATTTTGAAAGTGATATATGCCACCCCAAGCCCTAAATAATGCCTAATTTTTTACTAGATCTTTCCATACTTTCTCGAAAGGATTATCCTATTCTTAAATTACATATTTTACCAAACCATGGACGTTTTGACGCACCTAATTAATCTTGCTTTTGTATATGCAGACCTATAAATTCCTAGGCCTATTCGGAATCATATATTAATATATAGATCGAATAGAACATTCTAATGCATAGTTAAATCATTGAACATAGTTGAATTTATTATACCTAACATAAAATAGAATCCCGTAAAGGTGGCATAACGAGGCTTTTGAGAAGTTCTATTGATTTCCTTTTTCACCAATGATTGGAGATATTTTATTTCAACTCTATGAACAGCTAAGTTTACAATCAAAATAAGCAGGGAGACCATTTTTTTTAAAGTGTAAGTTGTCCTCACTCTTCACCATTTTTTTTAAGTGAAAGTTCTGACTTTGCCTTTTTATTTCTTTTCTCTATACTGTCTTGGTTTTCTGTTTCTATTCTTTTTTCTTTGTAATCCTTGTATATGAGGGGCACATGGGTGAATGGTTCTTTTTTTTTTTTAGTTGTAACAGAGAGTCCATCTCTATGATAGGGTGAAATTCGAATAAAAAAAAATTAACAGACTTTAGATGTGGTTAAAATTTCATGATTTTTAAAATTACAAATCATTCCTAATTTGCCAAAATTTCACCCCATTCCATAATTTCTCTTTTTTGCTTTTTTTAGGCATTAGTAAAGGTACTCAATTAGCTCCTATAGTTTGAACTCAAAAGGATGGCTAATCCCAACTCTTTTAACTGGTAAGACATAAATTTCTCTTATTTAAGTCTTACTTTTTATCTTGCATTATTAAATTATTAAATTTCTCCATGGATATGATGTCATTGTTTTGACTAATTTAGTACTATGAATATTCGTATTAGCATTTGAACATTAACACCAAAAATAACTTTCTTATCAGTGAATTAAATGATGAGTTCAAGGAGTGGATGGATTTACCGAGGTTTAGCAAAGAGTACATTAATAGTGTCCATTTTTTCTTAGATTTTGCATTTACTATTGGAGAACCTGATGGAGAGGAGATATTATGGCCTTGTGTAAAATGTGCAAATTCTTATTAGAGAACAAGAGATGTTGTGTACGAACATTTAATATGCAAGGGATTTGTTGTGGACTACCGAAAATGGATCAACCACGGAGAGGGGCTAAGCGCAATGGGTCTTGATGTTGACATGGATGTTGAAGACCCACGTGATGACATTGATAACTTATTGAATGATAGGTTTAGAGATATAGTGCAAGAGGATGGGCTTTATGAAGGTGCTAATGAAGATGCAAAGAAGTTTTATAAATTGGTTGAGGAGGCAAATCAAGAACTGTACCCAGGTTGTGAAAACTTCTCTACATTGTCATTCACCATTCGACTTTATTTGTTGAAGTATCTTCATGGATGGAGTTGTGCATCTTTCATATCTCTCCTTGAGTTGTTGAAAGAAGCTATACCTAATTTGAATATTCCTCCATCTTTCAACAAAACCAAGGCCATGATAAAGGACTTGGGTCTTGACTACGAGTGTAACACCCCTTTGGAGGATGTCACACATAAAAGAAAATAAAAGAAATAGAAATAAAATCTACCCCAAGTTGTGAAACGTTTATTACATACTATTACGGGTTGTAAGATAATTCTTGATAAACAGAAATATGATATAGAAAGATAATGCGGAAATACGAAATAAAAAAAACATCATTACTGATAATATACATATGATTTAAGTTATAAGCTGTACAAGTAATTCACAACTAAGACTACAAATATTTAAACAAAAACAGCAAGGAAAGCAATAAAAGAGTTAATATATACAGACATACGCTGACGCGCCCAAAAAACATCATGGTTATCTAATCCTCTGATGGATCACTCTCAGCATGAAAATGATCATCAGGAGATAGATATCCCGGATGTCTCGACACACGGCGATAACGGGATCGCGCAGTCGATACGATGCTTATCTCACTAGGCTCAGGGTTTTCAGCACCCCAGTGACGCCTAATGGATAAGGGTAACTCTAAATGCAGAAAAAGTGTTATGGTCATGACAGGCTCTCCATCAAAACGTTGACGTAGAATCACGGTCACACGTCCTGCATACGTTACAGATTCACGATCGCCTCGTAGATGCCAAGCTAGCGAACTCCCATGAAATACTAGCTCTACGAACCCCAAAAACTCGGTCTTTGCCATCCCACACAATCAATCCAAAGGGTATGGATGATCGGATGGTTCTTGATCGTAAAACTGGTCGTCTGCCTGCTGATCTTCCTCCTCCTCGGGGTACAAGATCTCAATAGGCTGATCCTCTTCCTCGAAGTCTTTACCGCGTAAAATAAATAAACAGAAAATACATATAACAAAGAGGTAAGACAACATAAAATCATCACAACATGGCCAATAAGAAGACGACAAACAACATATATACAGTTCATGCATTACAAAATACTATAACAGAAAGAATAACAAATTAGAGTAAGATTTAGATATCATAACAACATATCACATCACAGATAAAACATCACAGATAAAATAAGGAAGATAAGAATAAACAGATAAGATATAATAACCAAATATAGTAACAAGAACAGTTAAAATAAACAAATAAAATATAGATAAACAAGAAATAGATACGATGGAAATAAATAAACATAGAGATAAATACCAATATGACAAAACCCTACTCCATGGAGCTAAAGAAAACACAAGTATCAGAGAGCGGAATGACTCGTAAAATCTATTAGTACCACGGCTGCCCAACCAACTATTGCGCGGTCACACGTTGCGTCTATAGCCCCACGACACAGAATCCATCATCCAGGCGTGGTGTAGTTCACGGTCTCACGTTGTGGCACTACAGGCAAATGTACTACTAGATTTCACAAATCTCGATTAAATATAGTGTGTGTCGAGTACCATAGTGTGCTATCGGTTTACCACGGCCCAGCGGAGCTACCAACTGTCCACATGTGGGATCCCGTACACTAAAGTCTCCAAGTTCATTAGAACAATGAACCACACTACGTTTATCGCATCGACAACACGATGTGATTCGTCTCGTCAACCAATCCACCAAAAACTTGGCACACATAAATAGAAAGCCTGTACGGGTTCACATTTTCCCGACAGCAGATAAACTCTCAAAAGCCTGTACGGGTTCACATTTTCCCGACAAATAAAAGATCCTCAAAATAATCTTTACGGGTTCACATTTTCCCGACAAATGAAAAGATTCTCAAAAATAATCATGACGGGTTCATATTTTCCCGACAAATGAAAGATCCTCAAAAATAATCTATACGGGTTCACATTTTCCCGACAAAGACATAAAATAAATATAGTAACGGTCAATCGCGTAGAAATTTTATCGCGTTTTCATAATTAAAATCGTTTTTACAAACGTTTAAAAATCGGGTAAAGATATTTTTCTGTTTTTAAAATCGCGTAGCATTTTTAATACGTTTTCTCAATCGTGTAGGATTTTCAAATCATTTTCTTATTCGAATGCCTTTAAAATTCTTGTTTAAACAAACAGAAATAGTACTTAGTACATTTAAACTACGTAGAATAATTTTTCATACCGCATACTGTCTTTTGAATATTTTTGCTATCTTATTGGTTCATTTTTACTAAAAATTGACAGTATTTTGTTTAAAAATCATAATAATGGTTTACTAAATTTTCCATAAAATTTCCATTTACCTAATTTTTTTAACCATATCATTTAATTCTCTTTGAAATCTCTAACATGCTTCAAAACCTAAAGTGAGCTATATGTTAGAAAATTTCTCAAAATTCTTGTATTTTACTTCCTAATGATAAAATTATTAGTTTTAATCCTTTAAGCTTAATTCTACTCAATTTGTTTCTTCAAAAATCATTATAGAAAATTTCTTCTTAACTTGTATTGTCTCTTTTTGATTGAAAAAGGTTTGGAATCAAGTTTTAGAAATCATGATTACCTATAGTGGCATGTTGGCCAAATTTAGTAAAACCCTTTCATTTGATTTCTAAAATGTCTTTCACCTTTCAAATCATATCAAATGTATTATATTGTCTAAGTTCATTAAATCATATTAGAAAATAGTTAGCAAGAATCAATTTAATCCTTTAGGCATGTTGGCCCAAAATACTAAGTCTTTACCATTTGATTTCTAAATTCATTTTCTTTGATCAAATCAATTTGAAACCTTCTTAATTCTCCTAGGTTAATTAAGTTACACTTTAGAAAAATTAAGAAAACATTTTGGTCCTCACAATTTGTCATTGCCGTGAGCTTGTGGATTGTGCTCTTTGGAACACTCATGCAATTTTTGAACATGTTATTCACATCCTATACATTATCATACAATTCTAACACATGCATTGTATTTTCTAACACATGCAATATATTTTCTAACACCTAAACCTAAATTAAAGCTTATAGACATGCAATCAAAAGCTAATAGACATGCAAAATTATTACAATCACCAAACAAATAAGCTACTAACAAATACCACATAAACTACTAGCAAACATAAAAATTAACACATACACACCAAACAAAGACAACACCACCGAATCCTTATGGATTCTTCAAACATTACAAGTCATTCCATCTTCTTACCACCACCAAGGGATGATAAGAATTGTCTTCCTCTTACCTTAAATGAAGACAAATGATATGCTTTCACACCTCCTAGGGTTCGGTTTTCACCTTCAAAAATACCTAGAAATCTCAAACAAAATTTACATGTTACTAACCATGAAAAAGAAGCTAAACCATGGAGAAATCATGGCTTAGAACTTTGAAAAAGAAGAGAGAAAGGAAAAACATGATATTTCACCTTCTAGGTAAAATTTTCAAGGTTGGTTTCCAAGCCCTAAATGGAAGATTTTGAAGAAACTCCCAACTAGAAAGGTTCTTAGAATAGTGTTTAGGTTAAGAAAACTTGGTTAGAAAAATTTTTGGATGGTTGGATGGTGTAGTGTAACGCCCCAATTTTTAGAAAATATTCTGAATGTACTGTTTTCTGTTTTTCATGCTTTTGTATGAATGACCGCGGTGTCCCTATTTTTCTGTTCTTGAATTTTGTATGAAAACAACTACGATAATACAGGTTCAAATTTTATTTGATCGTTTTACGTAGTTTGTTTCGAGACAGTAAAATAAAAATTTTTAGCTCTTGTATTAATTTTTTTCGAAAGATATACTGACTAAATAATCTTATTTGGATATTTTATTTGAACGTTTTGGGCGATTACCTACGTTGTGGGAAAAAATGGGAAAATGACCGTTACGTCCCGACGTCTTGTTTTATTTGTTTTTGTCTGTTTTTAATTGTTTTCTTCTTGATTTAATGCCAGAAAATACTGTCTGTGATTTTATATGGACTTTTTGTGCGATTTGCTCCGAGGCAGGAAAATAATATTTTCCGAGCCGAGGAAAATCTTATTTGATTATTTAGAATTGGGGGATCTTACTTAACCCGATTCTAAATGAGACTAAAAATAATCTTTTAATTTTTAGGATTTAACTGTCAAATAAAATAATTTTATATTATTATAATATTATTTTATAAGTCAGTATGTTTTAGTGACAGTGGACCCGGAAATATTTTGCGGGACCCACAATTAGCCGAACGGTTAAATCGGTAGCTTAGTTAATCACCGTAAAGTTGTAGAACTTTCGAGCACGTGTGACTCGACTGCTAGTGACTCGTGAGCATTTATTACGTTAAAGTGTGACTAAGCCATGTGAGTCACCTAGGGAACCAACCAATGAGAATTAGGCTTGCTCACCAAGGCTTAATCTTAGCCTTTGATTCATCCAATGGCTTGGATGAAGCCAAGCAAGGTGCCCACCTTGCACCCCACTTGAAGTCCACGGCCAAGAGGCCTTTGGTGACCTAAAAATCACTTTGTCTTCATCACTTTTCTCTCTTCTCTCTCATCAAGAACCCTAGCCACCATTCTTGCCCATTTTCTTCACCATATTCGGCCAAGCTCATTTCCTAACCATCCAACCATCCAAAAATTTTTCTAATCAAGTTTCCTTAACCTAAACACCATTCTAAGAACCTTTGTAGTTGGAAGTTTCTTCAAATTCTTCCATCTAAAGCTTGGAAACCAACCTTGGAAGTTTTACCTAGAAGGTGAAATTTCATACTTTTCTTTTCTCTCTTCTTTTTCAAAGTTCTAAGCCATGATTTTTCCATGGTTTAGCTTCTTTTTCATGGTTAGTAACATGTAGGTTTTGTTTGAAATTTTTAGGTGTTTGGTGGAGTGAAAACCGTGACCTAAGGAGGTGAGAAAGCAAGTTTTGTCTTCATTTAAGGTAAGAGGAAGACAATTCTTATCATCCCTTGATGGTGGTAAGAAGATGAGTTGTTTGTAGAATCCATAAGGATTCGGTTGTGGTGTGTTTATTGATGTGTATTTGTTAATTTTTGTGATTGCTAGTAGCTTAAGTGTTATGTGTTAGTAGCTTTCTTATTTGGTAATTGTAATAATCTTGCATGTCTAATAGCTTTTGATTGTATGTCTAGAAGCTTTAAATTAGGTTTATGTGTTAGAAATATTTTGCATGTGTTAGAAATATTTTGTATGTGTTAGAAATATAATGCATGTGTTAGGATTGTATGATAAAATATAGGATGTGAATAACATGTGTAAGTTTGCATGAGTGTTCCAAAAAGAACACAATCCAATAGCTCACGGCAATGACAAGTTTGGAGGACCAAAATGTTCTCTTGATTTTTCCTAAAAGTGTAGCTTAATTAACCTAGGAGAATCAAGAAAGTTTCTAATTGATTTGATCAAAGAAAAATGCATTTAGAAATCAAATGGTACAAACTTAGTATTTTGGGCCAACATGCCTAAAGAATTAAATTGACTATAGATAACTATTTTCTAAAATGATTTAATGAACTTAGACTATAGAATACATTTGATATGATTTAAAAGGTGAAAGACATTTTGGAAATCAAATGCAAAAGTTTTATAAAATTCGGCCAACATGCCACTATAGGAAATCATGATTTTTAAAAACTTGTTTTTAAACCTTTTTCAATTAAAAAGAAACAATACAAGTTAAGAAGAAATTTTCTATAATGATTTATGAAGGAACCAATTGATTAGAAGTAAGTCTAAAGGGTTAAAATTCATAATTTTATCATTAGGAAGGAAATACAAGAATGTTAAGAAATTTTCTAACATATAGCTCACTTTTGGTTTTGAAGCATGTTAGAGATTTCAAAAAGAATTTAATGAAATGGTTAAAAATTAGGTAAATAGAAATTTTATGGAAAATTTAGAAAATCATTATTATAAGTTTATAAACAAAATCTTTGTCAATTTTTAGTAAAAATTGAACCTATAGGATAGTCAAAATATCCTAATGACAAGATATACGGTATGAAAAATTATTCTACGTAGTTTAAATGTACTAAATATTATTTCTATCTGTTTAAATGGTAATTTTAAAGGCATCCAGAATAAGAAAATGATTTAAAAATCCTACGCGATTGAGAAAACGTATTAAAAATGCTACGCGATTTTAAAAACAGAAAAATATCCTTACCCGATTTTTAAACGTTTGTAAAAACGACGAGATTTCAAAAACGCGATAAAATTTCTACGCGATTGACCGATTCTACCGTATTTATTTTTATTTGTCGGGAAAATGTGAACCCGTACATGGGCTTTTGAGGTTATTACATTTGTCGGGAAAAAGTGAACCCGTACGGAGCTTTATGCCATTGAGGGCATATATTTTTATCTTGAGGGCATTTTCATAATTTCATATATTTGGAATTATGTTTTGTCTTTATACCGATTTTTGGTGTTTTGGGTTGACGAGAGACGAATCACATCGTGTTGTCGATGCGATAAGTGTAGTGTAGTTTATTGTTCTAATAAACTTGGAGACTTTAGTGTACGGGATCCCACATGTGGATGAGTTGGTAGCTCCACGGGCCGTGGTAAACCGATAGCACACTAAGGTACTCGACATTCACTATATTTAATCGAGGTTTGTAAAGTCTAGTAGTACATTGCCTATAGTGCCACAACGGGAGACCGTGAACTATACTACGCTGGATGGTGGATTCAGTCTGCCGTAGCTATATTGACGCAACGTGTGACCGCGTAATAGTTGGTTGGGCAGCCGTGGTACTAATAGATTTTGCAAGTCATTCTCTCTGATATCTGTTTGGGTTTAGCTCCATGGAGTAGGGTTGTGTTTTGGTGTATTTGAGTATATCTTGGATAATATTCCATTTTTCTCTATTTATCTTTATCTGGTAACATCTTGGATGTTTTTACATTTTCTCTATTTGTATTTATCGATAATTTTTTTTTTATGTTAGTTGTCTATTTCTTATCCTATTTTATACGTGAGATTGATTTATCTCGTGTGAATTTCTTTATTTGTGTTATATACGTGATATTTCGAAACACTAGGATATTTAATATGTATTCTTGTTATAGCTTCTTCGTATTGTATAAAGTGTGTAGTAGTTATTTGTCGTCTTCTTATTTGCCATGTTGTGATGATTTTATGTTGTCTTACCTCTTTATTGTATGTGTCTATTGTCTATTTATTTTATGCGGTAAAGAGTTTGAAGAGGAAGAAGAGGAACAACCTCTTGAGATCGTGTACCCTGAGGAAGAGGGAGATCAGCAGACCGACGATCAGTTTTACGATCAAGAACCATCCGATCATCCATATCCTCTGGATTGATTGTGGGGATGGCGACGCCAGGATTTTTGGGATTCATAGAGCTGGTATTTCATGGAGGTGATCTGGCCTGGCATTTACGAGGAGATCGTGCTTCTGTTACGTATGCTGGACGTATGACCAGTTATTTTACGTCACCGGTTTGATGGAGAGCCCATTGTGACTACGACGCTTTTTCTGCATTTAGAGTTGCCCTTATCCATTAGGCGTTATTGGGGTGCTGAAAACCCTGAGCCTAGTGAGATAAGCATCGTGTTGATTGCGCGATCCCGTTATCGCCGTGTGTCGAGACATCAGGGATATTTATCTCCTGATGATCATTTTCACACCGAGAGTGATCCATCAGAGGATTAGATAATCATGATGTTTTTTTTTGGGTGCGTCAGCGTATGTCTGTATATATTAACTCTTTTATTGCTTTCTTTTCTTGTTTTTGTCTAAATAGTTGTAGTCTTAGTTGTAAATTATATGTGGGTTTATAACTTAACCATATGTATATTATTAGTGATGATGTTTAATATTTTTTTTTTTATTTCGTATTTTTCGTATTATCTTTTTATTACATATTTCGTCTATCAGGAATTATTTTTACAACCCGTAATAATTTTAACAAATATTCCGCAACTTGGGTAGATTTTATTTCTATTTATTTTATTTTTCTTTTATGTGTGACATCTTAAAAAGGGGTGTTACATTAGTTGGTATCAGAGCCCAAGTTAGAGTCTTTTGGGGTTGTGGTTGGGTCTGTTTTTGTTTGTGCTGTGTGATTCTCTGTGATCTTTGTGATTTATATCCTTTTGGAAATATCTTAAAGGATGTATCGACTTTGTTTTGTTATGTTTGAAGAAAGGAGATGGGCATTTGGTAGAGGCGAGAGGACGTGCTAACGTAAATCTAGATGAGGACCCGATGTTGGTTCTTCTTGAGGCTATGCGCGGATGGATGGTGAAGTGATTACTCAAACAAAATGAGAGAGCGACCCAACAAGAAGATGCTACGGTGATGCCCTAAATTTATCTCGAATTTAGGCGTCATAATCCGCCACAATTTAGAGGCGAGGTGGATCGGAGAAAGCGAGTCGGTGGATGCAAGATTTAGAGAGAATATTTGAGGGGATGAGATGTACGGATGAAAAGAAAGTGACTTATCTTGTTTTCATCGAGAGGAGATCTGAGAACATTGGTGGAGAGGAATCCGCCGAGTGTTGCAAGCTGAAGGGACTGAGATCACTTGGGAAGTATTTTCTAATACTTTTCTCGGATAAATATTTTCTGCGAGTGCTAGGCATGCCAAGGAAATGGAATTTCTTGGTTTGCGACGAGGGGAATATGACGGTGAATGAGTATGCCACAAAATTTGAGAATTTATCTCAATTCTCGGATTATGCTCAAACACGACAAGATGATGTGTGGAGATGCAGGAAGTTTGAATCAGGTTTAAGGGTGGAACTGAAACGAGGAGTGGTATCTTTGAGGATGACTCAGTTTCATGCGTTGGTGGATGCGTGTGCTCGACTTGAAGAGTTGGAGCCATCTAGAGATCAGAGGAATCGGAATTTTGGACCGACAAGGTTCCAGAGAGGTGGAGGTAGTAATGTCAATCGGTTTCAGCGTAAGCCGTATACCAGGCCAACAGGAAGTCAATCTCAACGACCATCTGTTAGTGGAAGTGCAAGTGGTAGTGGAGCTGGACAGAGGGTGGCGTTTACGCCAACGTGTTTTAAGTGCGGGAAGAAAGGTCATATTTCTCCCGAGTGTACGGTTAAAGGTACGTTTGTTTCAATTGTAAGCAACACGGGCACATATCAAAGGATTGTCCAGTAGGAGAGAAAACCTGTTACATTCGGTATGTTAAAGCTAATCAGCAAAAATCGGAAGTACTCAACCGAGATCCGGAGGACGAGTGTATACAATGGTGGGATCGAGATTTCTAAGTCGATGATCTTATTCGGGGAGAAGGAGACATTGGAGGTAATCTTCTCGAGTGTCTTGTATGACTCGGGTGCTACACACTCTTTTATTGCATATGATTGTGTGGAAAGGTTGAAGTTGCCTATGTCTTCTCGAATGTTATGTTGAATGTATCTACACCAACCGCTAAACTGTAGTTACTTCTAAGATCTGTTTGGATTGTCCTATTGTTGTGAAGGGCCGTTTGTTTTTGGTTGATTTGATTTGTTTGCCTCTCATTGAGATAGATGTAATCTTAGGGATGGATTTGGTTATGTTCTAACCATATCCTCATAGATTGTGCGAAGAAAACTATAGTTTTTCCTAAGGAAGAAGAGTCGGATTCTTAAGCTGCTTTGTTAAGGTCAAGTCTTTACCGAGAGATGGAGCGCAGGATATACGGTATTGTCTTCTCTAGAAGTTAAGAATGAGAAGGATGTGAATACTATTCCTGTTGTCAACGATTTTCCGGATGTTTTTCCCGAAGATGTACTGGTTTGCCGCTTTGAGCGGGAGATCGAGTTCTCAATTGATTTAGTACAGGGAACAGTGTCCTATCTCAATTGCACCATATCGTATGTCGCCAGTAGAGTTGGAGGAGCTGAAGAAGCAATTAGTGGAACTGTTGGAGAAAGAGTTTGTACGACCTAGCGTTTCCCCATGGGGTGCACCAGTGCTTTTGGTCAAGAAGAAGGATGGAACATCACGACTTTGTGTAGACTATCGACAATTGAACAAGGTGACTATCAAGAATAAATATCCGCTTCCAAGAATCGACGATTTGATGGATCAATTGAGAGGAGCTGTGATATTTTCCAAAATAGATCTACGATCAGGTTATCACCAAATTCGTGTAAGAGGGGAAGACGTGCCAAAAACTGCTTTTCGAACTCGTTATGGACATTATGAGTATCAGGTAATGCCATTCGGGGTGACGAATGCTCCTGCTATATTTATGGATTATATGAACAGAATATTTCGTCCATATCTAGACAGATTTGTCGTTGTCTTTATCGATACATTCTGATCTATTCTCAATCGAACGAAGAACATCTTTGAACATCTAAGTGTTATTCTTGATTTTGAGGAGAAACAGTTGTATGCGAAGTTGTCTAAGTGTGAGTTTGGTTGGAAGAATTTCAATTTCTTGGTCACGTGATTTCTAAAGAAGGTATAGCGGTGGACCCATCGAAAGTGGAGGCTTGTTTTACGGTGGGAGAGACCTAAGACAAGAATGTGAAGTTCGAAGTTTTGTTGGACTTGCTGGTTATTATCGGAGATTTATTGAAGGTTTTTCCAAGATTGCTGGACCGCTTACACAACTTACGAGGAAAAGTCAAGCTTTCGAATGGACAGAAGAACGTGAAGCTAGCTTTCAAGAGTTGAAGAAGAGGTTAACAACTGCGCCGGTGTTAATCCTACCAGATTCGACGAAATCTTTCGATGTGTATTGTGACGCTTCTTATCAAGGACTAGGATGCGTGTTGATGCAAGATCGGAATGTGGTGGCATATGCTTCTCGACAATTGAAGATTCATGAAAAGAATTATCCTACGCATGATTTGGAATTGGCTGCGGTAGTTTTTGCTTTGAAGATATGGAGACACTTTCTCTATGGAGCAACGTTCAACATATTCAGTGATCACAAGAGTTTGAAGTACTTGTACGACCAGAAGGAGCTGATAATGAGGCAACGAAGGTGGTTGGAATTTCTGAACGATTACGATTTTCAACTTTTATACCATCCTGGTAAGGCGAATGTCGTGGCCGATGCCTTGAGCAGGAAGATTATTAGTGTGTCTGCTCTAATGATCAAGGAAAAGGAGCTCATTGAACAGTTTAGAGATGAGTGGTCATTTGTTGAGTTGAAACCGGGAAGATCTGTATTAGCATGGTTACTATCTCGGCGAGTTGATGGAAGACATAAGGGAAAAGCAAAATGCCGATAAATTTTTGCAAGGAATAAGGGAGCAAATGAAGCAAGACGAGGCAATAGAGTTCAAAGAAGGAACTGATGGAATTCTGAGGTTTCGGGGTAGAATCTGTGTTCCTCGTAATCGAGAACTGAGAAGATATATTGTGAAACATGCCCATACTAGTCTATTGAGTATGCATCCAGGTATAACAAAAATGTACCAAGACTTGAAGAAGTTATTCTGGTGGCATGGAATGAAGGGTGATGTAGTTAGATGCGTGTCAACTTGTCTAGTTTGTCAAAAATCGAAAGTTGAACACCAAAGACCATCTGGGATGTTGCAACCATTATCGATTCCGAGAATGGAAATGGGATGACATTTCTATGGATTTCGTTCTTGGTTTGCCAAAGACAAAGAGAGGTCATGACGCAATATGGGTTATAGTCGATAGACTTACGAAATCGGCTCATTTCTTACCGATCAATATCAAATATTCATTGGAAAGATTAACCCAATTGTACATCAGTGAAATTGTCAGACTACATGGTGTACCAACAAGTATAATTTCTGATCGTGATCAGAGGTTTACGTCAAGATTTTGGCGAAGTCGCAAGGAGCTATGGGAACTAAGTTACGGCCCGAGTTCGGCGTATCATCCATGGTGACGGTCGACCGAAAGAACTATACAGTCTTTGGAGGATTTATTGCGTACTTGTGTTTTGGAACAACGGGGAAGTTGGGATGAATTTTTATCTTTGATAGAATTCACCTACAACAATAGTTTTCACGCAAGCATCGGAATGGCACCTTATGAAGCATTGTATGGAAGACGATGTCGAACGCCGTTATGCTGGTACCAAGATGGAGAAAGTATAACTGTTGGACCGGAGCTTGTACAACAAACTACGGATAAAGTTAAGATGATACAAGAAAAGATGAGGACGACGCAAAGCAGACAAAAGAGTTACGCGGATAGCGAAGACGACCTCCCCGAGTTTGAGGAGGGTGAGCATGTATTTCGAGAGTTACTCCTATTTGGTGTCGGAAGAGTGATTAAGTCTAAGAAGCTTACTCCTAAATTCATTGGACCATATCAGATTCGACGTATAGGTCCTGTAGCATATCAGATTGCTTTGCCGCCGTTTCTATCCAATTTGCATGACGTGTTTCATGTGTCTCAGTTACGGAAGTATATGCCAGATCCGACACATGTTATACAACCGGATGACGTGCAATTAAAGGAGAATTTGACTTACGAAACTTTACCTGTCAGGATAGAGGACAGAAAGGTAAAGCAGCTTCGAGGGAAGATGATCGAGTTGGTGAAAGTCATATGGAATGATGTGACGGGTGAGGCTACTTGGGAACTGGAAGATAAAATGAAGGATCAGTATCCTCATTTGTACGGATGAACATCAAATTTCGAGGACGAAATTTTTATTTGTTGGGGAGTGTTGTAACGCCCCAATTTTTAGAAAATATTCTGAATGTACTGTTTTCTGTTTTTCATGCTTTTGTATGAATGACCGCGGTGTCCCTATTTTTCTGTTCTTGAATTTTGTATGAAAACAACTACGATAATACAGGTTCAAATTTTATTTGATCGTTTTACGTAGTTTGTTTCGAGACGGTAAAATAAAAATTTTTCTGAGCTACTGTATTAATTTTTTCGAAAGATATACTGACTAAATAATACTTCTTTGGATATTTTATTTGAACGTTTTGGGCGATTACCTACGTTGTGGGAAAAAATGGGAAAATGACCGTTACGTCCCGAACGTCTTGTTTTATTTGTTTTTGTCTGTTTTTAATTGTTTTCTTCTTGATTTAATGCCGAGAAAATACATGTCGTGATTTATATGGACTTTTTGTGCGATTTGCTCGGCGGGAAAATAATATTTTCCGAGCCGAGGAAAATCTTATTTGATTATTTAGAATTGGGGATCTTACTTAACCCGATTCTAAATGAGACTAAAAATAATCTTTTAATTTTTAGGATTTAAGCTAATGTCAAATAAAATAATTTTATATTATTATAATATTATTTTATAAGTCAGTATGTTTTAGTGACAGTGGACAGGAAATATTTTGCGGGACCCACAATTAGCCGAACGGTTAAATCGGTAGCTTAGTTAATCACCGTAAGCTGTAGAACTTTCCAGAACAGGCTGACTCAGCTAGCTGACTCAGCAGAGCATTTATTACGCAGTGTGACTAAGCCATGTGAGTCACCGGGAACCAACCAATGAGAATTAGGCTTGCTCACCAAGGCTTAATCTTAGCCTTTGATTCATCCAATGGCTTGGATGAAGCCAAGCAAGGTGCCCACCTTGCACCCCACTTGAAGTCCACGGCCAAGAGGCCTTTGGTGACCTAAAAATCACTTTGTCTTCATCACTTTTCTCTCTTCTCTCTCATCAAGAACCCTAGCCACCATTCTTGCCCATTTTCTTCACCATATTCGGCCAAGCTCATTTCCTAACCATCCAACCATCCAAAAATTTTTCTAATCAAGTTTCCTTAACCTAAACACCATTCTAAGAACCTTTGTAGTTGGAAGTTTCTTCAAATTCTTCCATCTAAAGCTTGGAAACCAACCTTGGAAGTTTTACCTAGAAGGTGAAATTTCATACTTTTCTTTTCTCTCTTCTTTTTCAAAGTTCTAAGCCATGATTTTTCCATGGTTTAGCTTCTTTTTCATGGTTAGTAACATGTAGGTTTTGTTTGAAATTTTTAGGTGTTTGGTGGAGTGAAAACCGTGACCTAAGGAGGTGAGAAAGCAAGTTTTTGTCTTCATTTAAGGTAAGAGGAAGACAATTCTTATCATCCCTTGATGGTGGTAAGAAGATGAGTTGTTTGTAGAATCCATAAGGATTCGGTTGTGGTGTGTTTATTGATGTGTATTTGTTAATTTTTGTGATTGCTAGTAGCTTAAGTGTTATGTGTTAGTAGCTTTCTTATTTGGTAATTGTAATAATCTTGCATGTCTAATAGCTTTTGATTGTATGTCTAGAAGCTTTAAATTAGGTTTATGTGTTAGAAATATTTTGCATGTGTTAGAAATATTTTGTATGTGTTAGAAATATAATGCATGTGTTAGGATTGTATGATAAAATATAGGATGTGAATAACATGTGTAAGTTTGCATGAGTGTTCCAAAGAACACAATCCAATAGCTCACGGCAATGACAAGTTTGGAGGACCAAAATGTTCTCTTGATTTTTCCTAAAAGTGTAGCTTAATTAACCTAGGAGAATCAAGAAAGTTTCTAATTGATTTGATCAAAGAAAAATGCATTTAGAAATCAAATGGTACAAACTTAGTATTTTGGGCCAACATGCCTAAAGAATTAAATTGACTATAGATAACTATTTTCTAAAATGATTTAATGAACTTAGACTATAGAATACATTTGATATGATTTAAAAGGTGAAAGACATTTTGGAAATCAAATGCAAAAGTTTTATAAAATTCGGCCAACATGCCACTATAGGAAATCATGATTTTTAAAAACTTGTTTTTAAACCTTTTTCAATTAAAAAGAAACAATACAAGTTAAGAAGAAATTTTCTATAATGATTTATGAAGGAACCAATTGATTAGAAGTAAGTCTAAAGGGTTAAAATTCATAATTTTATCATTAGGAAGGAAATACAGTAATGTTAAGAAATTTTCTAACATATAGCTCACTTTTGGTTTTGAAGCATGTTAGAGATTTCAAAAAGAATTTAATGAAATGGTTAAAAATTAGGTAAATAGAAATTTTATGGAAAATTTAGAAAATCATTATTATAAGTTTATAAACAAAATCTTTGTCAATTTTTAGTAAAAATTGAACCTATAGGATAGTCAAAATATCCTAATGACAATTATACGGTATGAAAAATTATTCTACGTAGTTTAAATGTACTAAATATTATTTCTATCTGTTTAAATGGTAATTTTAAAGGCATCCGAATAAGAAAATGATTTAAAAATCCTACGCGATTGAGAAAACGTATTAAAAATGCTACGCGATTTTAAAAACGAGAAAAATATCCTTACCCGATTTTTAAACGTTTGTAAAAAACGACGAGATTTCAAAAACGCGATAAAATTTCTACGCGATTGACCGTTCAGAGTATTTATTTTTATTTGTCGGGAAAATGTGAACCCGTCTGAGGCTTTTGAGGTTATTCTATTTGTCGGGAAAAAGTGAACCCGTCTGGGCTTTTACGCCATTGAGGGCATATATTTTTATCTTGAGGGCATTTTCATAATTTCATATATT
Organism: Ormosia emarginata; assembly: GCA_029884605.1. NCBI lineage: Eukaryota > Viridiplantae > Streptophyta > Magnoliopsida > Fabales > Fabaceae > Ormosia > Ormosia emarginata. The sequence continues at coordinate 13,025,355 of JAQQTP010000074.1, forward strand.
TGGAATTATGTTTTGTCTTTATCCGATTTTTGGTGTTTTGGGTTGATGAGACGAATCACATCGTGTTGTCGATGCGATAAGTGTAGTGTAGTTTATTGTTCTAATAAACTTGGAGACTTTAGTGTACGGGATCCCACATGTGGATCAGTTGGTAGCTCCATTTGGGCCGTGGTAAACCGATAGCACACTAAGGTACTCGACATTCACTATATTTAATCGAGGTTTGTAAAGTCTAGTAGTACATTGCCTATAGTGCCACAACGGGAGACCGTGAACTATACTACGCTGGATGGTGGATTCCCAGTCCGTAGGCTATTGACGCAACGTGTGACCGCGTAATAGTTGGTTGGGCAGCCGTGGTACTAATAGATTTTGCAAGTCATTCTCTCGATATCTGTTTGGGTTTAGCTCCATGGAGTAGGGTTGTGTTTTGGTGTATTTGAGTATATCTTGGATAATATTCCATTTTTCTCTATTTATCTTTATCCGGTAACATCTTGGATGTTTTTACATTTTCTCTATTTGTATTTATCGATAATTTTTTTTATGTTAGTTGTCTATTTCTTATCCTATTTTTATCGTGAGATTGATTTATACGTGTGAATTTCTTTATTTGTGTTATATCGTGATATTCGAAACACTAGGATATTTAATATGTATTCTTGTTATAGCTTCTTCGTATTGTATAAAGCTGTGTAGTAGTTATTTGTCGTCTTCTTATTTGCCATGTTGTGATGATTTTATGTTGTCTTACCTCTTTATTGTATGTGTCTATTGTCTATTTATTTTATGCGGTAAAGAGTTTGAAGAGGAAGAAGAGGAACAACCTCTTGAGATCGTGTACCACGAGGAAGAGGGAGATCGGCAGGACCGACGATCGGTTTACGATCAAGAACCATCCGATCATCCATATCCTCCGGATTGATTGTGGGGATGGCGACGCCTTGAGGATTTTGGGATTCATAGAGCTGGTATTTCATGGAGGTGATCGGCACGGCATTTACGAGGAGATCGTGCTTACATTACGTATCTTGGACGTATGACCGTTATTTTACGTCACCGGTTTGATGGAGAGCCCATTGTGACTACGACGCTTTTACGCATTTAGAGTTGCCCTTATCCATTAGGCGTTATTGGGGTCTTGAAAACCCCGAGCCTAGTGAGATAAGCATCGTGTCGATTCGCGCGATCCCGTTATCGCCGTGTGTCGAGACATCGAGGATATTTATCTCCGATGATCATTTTCACACCGAGAGTGATCCATCGGAGGATTAGATAATCATGATGTTTTTTTTTTTTGGCGCGTCGGCGTATGTACGTATATTAACTCTTTTATTGCTTTCTTTCTTGTTTTTGTCTAAATAGTTGTAGTCTTAGTTGTAAATTATATGTACAGTTTATAACTTAACCATATGTATATTATTAGTGATGATGTTTTTTTTATTTCGTATTTTTCGTATTATCTTTTTATTACATATTTCTGTCTATCAGGAATTATTTTTACAACCCGTAATAATTTTAACAAATATTCCGCAACTTGGGTAGATTTTATTTCTATTTATTTTATTTTTCTTTTATGTGTGACATCTTAAAAAGGGGTGTTACATGTAGTATTGGTCTTGGCCGAAACTAGCTTCAAAGAATGCTTCAATGGTGTTTAGGTTTTCTTGGATGAGAGAGAAGAGAGAAATTTGCATGAAAAAAAGTGAAGATTGGTCTTCCAAGACCTCTTGGCCGTAGCCATCAAGTGGGGTGCAAGGTGGACCATTTGCTTGGCTTCATCCAAGCCTTTGGATGCATCAATGGTCAAGATCAAGCCTTGGTGAGCAAGCTTATTTCCTATTGGTTGGCTCTTGGTGACTCACAAGCCTAGTCACCTTGTCATTTAATTCTCTGCTGAGTCAGCTAGCTGAGTCAGCCTGTTCTGGAAAGTTCTACTGCTAACGGTGATTAATTAAGCTACCGATCTAACTGTTCTGCTAATTGTGGGTCCTGCAAAATATTTTCGGGTCCACTGTCACTAAATTATACTGACTAATAAAATAATACTATAATAATATAAAATTATTTTATTTGTGATTAAATCCTAAAAATTAAAAGATTATTTTTAGTCTCATTCGAGAATCGGGTTAAGTAAGATCCCCCAATTCTAAATAATAAAATAAGATTTTCCCCGGCCTGAAAAATATTATTTTCCTGCCTCGGAGCAAATCACCCAAAAAGTCCATATAAAATCACAAACAGTATTATCGGACATTAAATCAAGAAGAAAACAATTAAAAATAGCAAAAACAGTACGTTCGGGATGTAACGGTCATTTTCTCGTTTTTTCCCACAACGTAGGTAATCGTCCAAAACGTTCAAATAAAATATCCAGCAGTATTATATAGCTGTATATCTTTCAGAAAAACTAAAACAGTAGCTCAGAAAAAAATTTTATTTTACCGTCTCGAAGCAAATTACGTAAAACGATCAAATAAAATTTGAGCCTGTATTATCGTAATTGTTTTCATACAGAAATCGAGAACAGTAAAATAGGGACACAGCGATCATTCACACAAAAGCATGAAAAATTGCAAACAGTACATTCAGAATATTTTCTAAAATTTGGGGCGTTACAACGAGAAGATCCCTGCATGTCCCAATGATTGCATGCTATATAGGGGCTGTTATGCTGATAAAGAGTTTTTCCATATATGTGGAGCTTCACGATATATTTAATATCCTAGCGTCGATTGTGAGGCTGAATCTTCCAAGAAACCTAATGTAAATGCTAAGATCTTGAGACACTTTCCTTTGATTCCCAGACTCCAAAGGATGCTTATGTCTTCAAAGAAAACCAATACACTTAGGTGGCATTAAGACGAGCATTCAAACGATGGAAAGTTGAGACATCCTGCTGATGGTCAAGCGTGGAAGGACTTTGATAGGGATAATCCTGATTTTGCAAAGGATTCTCGCAACGTAAGGCTTGGGTTGGCTAGCGATGGATTCAATCCATATAGGACCATGAGTATATCTCATAGTACATAGCCTGTGGTGTTGATGACATATAATTTACCTCTGTGGTTGTGCATGAAGCTAGAAAATTACACGTTATCCTTACTAATCTCTGGAAGACTTTCACCTAGAAATGACATTGATATTTATCTAGAACCATTGATTGAGCAGTTAAAGTTGTTATAAGATTTAGGAGTAGAAACGTATGATGCTTCAGCCAACCAGACTTTTCAAATACGAGCAGCTTTTTTATGGATTATTAGTGATTTCCCTGCTTATGCTATGCTATCTGGTTAGAGCACTAAAGGAAAGTTGGCTAGTCCTTGTTGTAATTATGGGACTTGTTCTACTTATTTGAAACATAGTTGAAAGATATGCTACATAGATCATCGAATTTTTCTGCCCATGAGTCATCCATGGAGATCTAATAAAAGGTCTTTTAATGGAGATACAGAATTTAGATCTCTACCACCAACATTAAGTGGGATAGAAATCTTAGTTGAATTAGAAGACTTTGACAATATGTTCGGAAAGAAGTAGAAGAAAAAGAATAATGGTCCGTGGAAAAAGAGGTCAATTTTCTTTGAGTTGCTATATTGGAAGCATAACACCATGCGCCATAACCTTGATGTGATACACATAGAGAAAACACATATGTGATAATATTATTGGAACTCTATTAGATATCTCTAGGAAGACAAAGGATCATGCAAAAGCTCATTTTGACCTAAAAGAAATGGGCATAAGAAAGAACCTTCAACCAAAGGAGACAAAAGAAGGAAAAACCACTAAGTTTGCAAAAGCTTGTTTTTCTATGACAGCAGTAGAAAAATCTTTATTTTGTGGTGTCTTAAAGTCAACAAAATTGCTAGATGGTAGTGCCTCAAATATCTCTCAATGTGTTCAACTTGGTGAAAGAAAAATATTAGGCTATAAGACCCATGATGCTCATTTCATGTTGCATTACTTGTTGCAAATACCAATAAAAAACATATTGCCTAATCCTGTTGCCATTTCTTTGATCCTTCTTTGTTCTTTCTTTCGATGTTTATGTTAGAAAGTTGTTACACTAGAAGAATTAGATCGCTTGGAAGCAGAGATTGCAGAAACACTTTGTCAATTAGATAGAATTTTTCCTCCATGTTTTTTTGATATAATGGTACATTTGCCTATTCATCTAGCAAATGAAGTGAGATTAGGTGGCCTAGTTCAATTTCGGTGGATGTACCCTCTGGAAAGATATATATGTAAGTTGAAGTCTTATGTTCGCAATAGAAGTCGTCCAGAAAGCTCAATTGCAGAGGCATATTTGGCTGAAGAATGCTTGACATTTTGCTCAAGATATTTGCATGAAGGTGTGCAAACTATGTTGAATAAATCGAGCCGAAACAATGATGAATGCAATAGCGAGCCTGACTCATTTGATCTTTTTCCTAGCAAAGGACGTCCTATAGGAGGGAAAAAGAAAGGTGTTCTAATTTCTGTAGATCACAAGTCACTAACCCAAGCACATGGATACATATTGATAAATTGTGATGAAGTACAAGAATACCTTAGGTACGGTGACGTGCTCATTATCTTTTTTTTTCATAAATAGATTAAGATTATAATTATATTAACACCTTTAATTTTTTCCACTTTAGAGAGCATGAGAATGTTGTTAAAAATCAAGTTAGAAGGACAAAGCGAAAGAAAGCAAAAATTCAAAGCCAAGACTTCATTGAATGGTTTGAAACTCGTGCTATGAAAGAGGATACTACAGACTTCATTAAAACTTTGTCTAGAGGGCCTAATTCTATTGCAAAAAGATTTAATGGGTATCTTATTAATGGATATCGATTTCATACAATGCGGCATGATGCGAGACGAAAGACTTAAAACAACGATGTAACATTGATGGCATTAACTACAAGCTTTGCTAGCTCTAAGGATGAGCACCCAATCACAGCAAACGTAACTTATTATGGAAGAATAAATGACATGATCGAATTAGATTATTATGGCCATTTTAAAGTTGTGGCGTTTAGATGTGATTGGTTTGAAGCTCAAGAAGACATGTTTGGACTTATTTATGTTCACTTTTATAAGAGATGTTACCGTGATGAGCCTTTTATTCTTGTATCTCAAGCACGCCAATGCTTCTATATCCAAGACCCCAGTGATGAAAGCAAGCATTATGTCATGAAGACAGTTCCAAGAGACTTGTTTAGCCTAAGTGATGATCCAATTTCTGATGCTCAAGAATTTTATGGTAATGAGTCGTCTAAAAATTCTATAAGTCTTGCTATGCCCAATGATGATGGTGACATTGAACTTGTGAGAAGAGATGTTCCAGAAACCATTATTGACATGGCTGAACCGTTGTCTGATGAAATTGAACAAGAAAAAGATTCTGATTTTGAAGACATTGATGCAAGTATATAGAGTTGTATATAAGATATTGAAATTTTGAGGTGCTGCAGTTTTTTATCTCATTTTATGCATATCTTGTAAAAAATCTTATGGACCTTGAAGTCTTAGGATGTTCTTGAAACTGTATTAATATAAACTATCAGCTAATGTTCTCACGCTTAACCATATAGACAATTGATTAAAATTTAAATATTTTTAAATCAGATAAGCTATAAACTTACTTAAAATATTACTCCAAGAGGATTTTATAATTTTCCCATGATATTACAAAGTTTCTGTTTCCTTAGGAATAAACTGCTTTAGAATCAGGTTCTTATAGTGGATGATCCATAAAGCTTGTTTCCTTTTTTATGCTCATCTGTATCCTTTGAATGGCCATAACAGAAGAGATAGTATACCTCTTTATTCTCTCCTTTTTCCCAGCATAAAACTAATTTTACAAACTACACCTTCTCCTTCCTAAGTTCCAATCCCCCAGAAAAAAATAAAAGAATAAAAAATCCATATAGAGAAACATAAATATCCACAATGCAGAAAAGTTTTTCCATTTCTCAAGATCAACCTTTCTAGTCCACCTTGCGACCATTGTTGTGGTTTTCTTGCTTAGATGGAGTTAAAGGATCAATGGGGAAGGATTTTAAATTCTTGTACAGCACCCTTGGGCTCCTCTATGTTGATTGCATGCCCTACATTCTTAATGATCTTTCTGTAAATATGAATTTTGTTACTCTATTTTTTAGCTTTAATAGGCATGTGAGGTAACAAAACATTTTATATATCCTCAAAGATGTGTCTCAAAAATTTTACCTATCCCCAGCGGTAGCCCGAACTGCTTGCTCAAATAAATACAAAGCCTTTTCTCAATCATGATGAAGTTCCCACTCAAGTCTAGCATATTCTAACATCATTTCACCATCACTGGGATCAGCTAATATTGCACATGAGTAGTAATCCTCTGCTGCTTGAAGATCTCTCTCCTCTGATGAAGTTCCCACTCAAGCCTTATGCCTCAATTGTTGTTTATGTCTACTATTGATAAATGCCCCTGCAAGAGACAGGATGTCTAAAGCCAAAATTGAGTGCTCTGTTTGAGGATTTTCCTCCCAACAGACCCCCAAAAAAATGTTTTAGGTAAAAAAGAACGAAAAAACAATGGTAAAAATACTTTCTTCTATTCTGCAAATTATATGCTTAAAAGATTGAAATTCGTCTTCAAGATATATATATATATATATATATATATATATATATATATATATATATATATATATATATATATATATATATATATATATATATATATATATAACATTAAAAAATAGAAAAATAAATTATCTCACCTGAAACAAAAAGCGAGCATACTTTTTCGAAACAAAGGATTGTTAGGATTTTCATCAATCATCTTCTTAAAATAATCTGTATATATATATATATATATATATATATATATATATATATATATATATATATATATATATATATATAACATTAAAAAATAGAAAAATAAATTATCTCACCTGAAACAAAAACTGAGCATACTTTTTCAGAAACAAAGGATTGTTAGGATTTTCATCAATCATCTTCTTAAAATAATCTGTAACTTTACTGTCTTCACTACAATTAGTTGTTATAAGATTTGCAATATCAATCTCTTGTCCGGTTGCAAGGAGTGAGAATGAGCTAACAGGGTCACTTTCTTCTTTGGAGGGCTTGATAAGTTCTTCAGTCTTTTGTTTTTCCTTGTCATTCTGCACTCAATTATAAACTGTAAGTATTAAACAACCAATGTGTGTCATTTGGAGGACAAAATGCCCCTCTAGACAGAAAAAACAAAGGAAAAGTAAAAAAATTTTAAAAAAGAAAAGAAAAGAAAAGAAAACAGCACTTGAGTTTCATGTTTTCCACCTTCGTTCTCATCATCTTCTGCTTCCCAAAGAAAACTAGCATATGCTGCAAGAACATGGCTAAAAAGAATATGTTATACGTTTATTGTTATCTTTAGACATGGAAACCTTAATAGAATTTTGCATGTTCAAAGAGAGGCTTCTAGTTTCTGCAGGAAACCATGAGGTTGAAAAGCATATTTTTGTCCAAGACTAACTGATGATATTTGGAGTTGTTAAAATGCAATGCCCATGCCATATTTCAAAATGAGCCAGATAGTTTGGCAGTGTGGTTACCTGTCCTGAGGAGCAGCTTTAGCTGCAGGTTCAAAATAGACCAATGCTCTATCCTTGTCACAATGCTGCTCCCACACCAGCTTTGCATACTGCATCAAGATCTCACCATCAATAGGATCTGCTAGGGTAGCACGATGAAAGTATTCCCAGCCCCTTAAAAGTCTCCCTTAGACTGCCAATAGATGTCAAAAATTAGAAATCAGCATTTGAGAAGAACTATAAGAAACATCATGCTTGTCTAAATGAAATTGAAAGATGATGATTAAATAAATAAGTGTCTCATAAGTTGTCATCTATGTAGTTCCTAGCAATATTATTAATCCTTTATAAGTTATTTTCTAAACATGAGTTGTTCTAGTGGTTGTGAAATTTTGTCTCCTACTTGTTTTGAAATTTTTGTTGTTTTAGTAAACCAATTTATCTTTTATTTATTTATTTTTGTTGCTAAGCAAAAGTCAAGGGGGATGGGATGCTACCCCCTTCCAAAGCTAAGGCATGCCAAGTGGCAAAACCTATACTTTACAAGCAAAATGCATTGATCCTTACCAGCTGAACAACCATTATAGGCAGTAAGCTACTTTGTCTAATATGGACATCATCCAAATTCTTCCGCTCTAAGATTTTGTGAGATCTATGAGATTGTCAAGTTAAAAGAACTTGTTACTAAGTTCTGTATATCTAAATAAGTTACTACTGAAACACTTAAGTAGCTATGAGGTTCTCAGCATTGGACACAGTTTATAAGGACATCTGTAGTAGTTTGCAGTTTTCCAAATATCCCAGATATTAGATACCCAACATAGCATTTGTATTGTTGTTACTTAATGGAGATTAACGAGATCTATATCTCCTTAAGCAACACTTCTAGTTTAATTTGATAATCAAACATTATCAAGAATGGCTGACTTTAAAAGTAGCCTAGGAACAAGCTAAGTAGTTACACCTGATGAAGCACAGGTGACAATAACAAGTTTAAACTTTAAACAGAGTTTAGCATCCTTAAGCAAGCATTAATCTTATGGGGTCTGATTAACATGTATCTTTAGCTTAATAGGTATGCCTTGTGGGATTTACTACATCAACGAAAGGTTCAACATCAACTGCCCATATCAATCCAAAAATAGGACCTACATCTATTCATTTCAAAATCAAAATTTATGTATTTTTTTGAATTGAACATACAAACTAAATTGAAATCTGCAATGTTAACACATCTCAATGTCATTAGTGACATTTCCTATCCAAAATTACAGTGCCAAGTGAAACAATTGAAGAAAGAAAGATCCATGAAAAATTAGATAACTCACTTGTAAAAGCTGGGCACATTTCTTCAGAACCAAAGGGTGGGAGGGATAATTATCAACCATCCTCTTGTAATACTCTTCAAGATCCCCACTTTCTTGCAAGTTAAGAGTGAATATATCATCATTGGTAAGGTTATCAGATCTAAACCCATCATCAAACCCAGTTCCATTAACTCCAAGCCCTGCTGCAACTGCGATATACATGGGGGGACTAGGTGGTTCAAGTTCAACATCTTCCTCTTCAACACTCAAATTCTGAATCCTAGTTGACCCATCTTTTTCATTCTCTCCTTCCTCAATCAAATCCATCCTCTTCGTCCTAAAGCTAAACTCAACACTGCCCATCATAGCAGTTCTCTTCAAAAGTTCTTCTGGGTCGTTGTCTTCATTTCCATGAGAGTCATTGTATATTGCAAATGATGGAGCTGAATGTAAGGTTGACTGGAACTCGTCCTCCACTGGTGACTTGGAACTATGGAACTCATCCATGGAGCCTAGAAGAAGATATGGCAATATCTCTAAGTTGCTATTAGATATGTTAAGTTCAGAAGAAAGTTTGGTGCTTAAATAGTTATCAAAGTAAGGTCAGTGTTTGATATTGCTAGCACTATTGTGGAAAGAGACTATGTCCTTGAGAAATGGGAAAAAATGAGAGTTTCAAGTTGATGAGCTTCTCTATCTGATCCAAGCTTTTAAATAATCTTTTGCTTGCTTTAAATGGCAAACATCCAAGTAGAGAGTTTGAAACTTTCAATAGAAAATAATAATAATGATAAAAGTAGTAATTTACATTCCTCTCTCTTGACATATGTTTAAATTGCAATTTTCATTCTTTTACTAAATGATGATGGCAGTTGCACATTATAGCTGATAGTAATTATTTTTTTCAATCTGACATTATATTGTTACTATGTCTTGTATTGCCAATCCATTTTGGTGCAATTTATTAAATCTACAAAATCTATTATTCTTCATTTTCCAAGCTTTTGCTTGTAGTATTAAGTTGGCAAATGTAATGTTATAATCTCATGAATTTTAATTTGCCAATTTTGCAGATTAAAACCTTCACTTTAAAACAAAATGAACAAGGGAGCAAGCAACAAAAAAAGGGTGCCAACTTTAAACAAGGGATGTGAAGGTCCTAATAAGAGAGCCAATTTGGATCTCAATTTCAGTGCAAGGTCAAGTGCTGAATTGTCTAAAATATTTAAAATCAAGCAAGAAGAAGTTGAGAAGCTTGGAAAGAATAATGTATATGGTAGGCAATTGAATGCTACAGGTACAACCCAAAGTGAAGAAAATATTAATTCTTTTAAAAGAAAGCTCTTTCCTATGAATGCAACTCCTTCACAAGTCACTCAAAAGGAAGAGAGCCAGCCTAAGATCACTAAAATGAATTCACAAGTTAGAGGAGCTAGTCAAATGACAATGAGGCAGCCCTTGCCTACAAATGTGATTCAAACACAAGTCACTCAAATGGAAAAGAGGCAGCCTAAGAGTACTAACATGACTGCACAAGTTGGAGGCTCTAGTGAAATGGCAATGAGACAACCTTTATTTACAAATGTGACTCAAACACAAGTCACTCAAATGGAAGTCCAAGGTGGTTGTCTCATGACACTAAGTTTAGCTCTATTGAAAGAAACAAGTGGAAAACAAATTCCAAATGAAAAAAAGAGACAATCAATCACAAGTGTGAACCAAGGATCGAACCAAAATGATCATCGTCCTAAAGTTAAGAGGATGAATGCAGTTTGCTCAGCAATGTCTCTTGATGACTTCCTTGAAGAAAATGGTGTGTATGAAGAAGAAAATCAATTAATACATGATGAAGAACAAGAAGCTGACAATGAAAGAGTAGTTCACGAAGGTAACTTCATTGACCGAGATGTTGACAGAGAGGAAGTTGAGGAAACAGACAATAATTCAGAAGGTAACGCATCATTGACTTCAAATACTATTTTTCCAACTACTTAGTTTTCACAAATATTTCTCAAATACTTTGTATGCATTGACTTATAAAACTTATGCCTCTACTTATGTAAAATTAGGGACAATGAAGAAGAAAAAAACTCGAGGCAAGTCTGAATGCAAATATATCCAAGCTAGATCGGAGGAAGAACGAGAAGAAATCATTTTTGAGAAAAGAGTAGCAATTGGGCCTACTGATAAAAGTGTTTCTAATTTAAGCTTGTTCTTGGGCACAATTGCTAGAAATTCAAAATTTTGCCCTTTGAACTACACCAATTTTAAGGCCATTCAAAAAAGCTACACAGATAATATTATGAAATATGTTTGGGTATGCATAGGATTAATTTCTATCATTTTAAATGCAATATTAGTATATTAATAATGCTAACATCATTGTGGTACTTTTATTAGTTAAAATTTATCATTCCAAAAGAAGGAGAAGATTGGGTATTTTTAGGAGTAAAGGAAGCTTGGAAGAGGTACAAGTGTAAGATCAAGAAAAAGCATTTTAAGCCTTATGACAACACCGAAGATATGTTAAAGAATCGTCCAAATGATGTACCAATTTCAATTTTTAAAAAGTTGATTGCCTTTTGGAGTCTTCTTGCAATTCAAGTAAGATCTAAATTATAAGGTCATATTTCAATTTCATATTACTTATGAGATGCATTTTTCATAACATTATACTTCTTTTTTATGTAATATAGACAATCAGCAAGATGAATTCTGAAAATAGAAAGCGTAAAAAATGGAACCATCGAATTGGACCTATGAATTTTGCAAGAGTTCAGAATCGTTTGGTATTGTGCTTGAGAATTTGTGAATTTTACTCATTGATAAATATTTTACTTACTTTTTACAAATTTTTTGAAGCGTTGGGCAAATGAGAATGATGATGTCACCCAAGTTGATTTATTCATTATAACTTGCATGGGAACAAAAGGAAAGGAATTGGATTTAGAAACCAAGAGTGCAATTGTAAGTTATATAATGTAAAATTATAAAAAATGCAAATCTTTTATTGATGTTTAACATTATGTGTTGATGAGTGCTCCATCTTTTTGTAGGATGAAGTTCAAGATCGGATTGAAAACTTTGGAGAGAATGCTGATGAAGCCTTTCAAACTATGTATGGCAAGGAAAGGCCAGGGAGAGTTCGTGGGTATGGAAGAGGTGTCACTAAAACTAGTTTAAAAATGGATGCTGAGATTGAAGTTGTAAAGCGCAAGCACTTTAAAGAAATGTTAACCTTGAAAACTGAGATGGAAAATCAGAAGCAAGACACCGACAATCAGATGAATAACATGAAGAAACAAGTAGAGGGATTAGAAAATCTTGTGAAGGCTTTGCTTGAAAGAGCTAGCCCTGGTGTGAACTTGGAAGACTTGGCACTCTTAATGCGTTCATCTCTAGCTGATGCGAATAGTGCACCTAACATGGATAAAAATGGTCTTCCACTCTCTTCTACATCGATGCATATTCCAAGAAAAGGTAATAACACATGTTGAGTTAGAATGGTGGTTTAAACTTTGTTTCAGATTCAGTTTGATATGACTGGATGAGTTATTGTTCTGGTTTTATTCTTGATCTTTGCATATTAATTTGACTGATGAAAATGATGCAATATCTGTTAATGAATAAGAGTTATAAAGTCAATATCTCCTTATTAGTGTGCTAGACTACTTATTGCTAGATTATTTGGAATGGTTTATGTTATTTTAGTGTGTTGGATTGTTGTATGTTGAATTATTTGAAATGCCTTGTGTTGTTGCTATCTATTGGATTATTTGGAATGTCTAGTGTTGTTTTGGCGTGCTGAACTGTTGTCTACTGGATTATTTGGATAATTAGGCCTTTTAAATTCCTATCTTGTGTTGTTTTTCTTTGCTTGGGATTTCATTACATGAATAGTTGGATTTGAAATGGGTCATTGTTAGATTTGGATATGGGTTGGACTCTTGTTAGATTTCACACAATGGTATTGTCATTAATGTATCAATGGTGAAGACTAATTCATAACTGTATATGGTTTGTTGGTGTTCTATGTATACCGATTATTCAATCATGGATTTATGGGCAGCGAACCACCATATACAGTATCTCCTGTGGAACTTATTTTGATTGGTTTAAATGGTTACATTTTCCACCTTTGTGTTTGTGTTTTTGAGATTTATAGGCAATGAGGTTGTATCTATCATTGTTAGCAATGGGTCTAACGAAAGTTGTTTTCAACTATCACCAAAAACAAAAAAGAAACTTGTATTCAGCTGAATGGGGAAAGATTCTGGATTGTTGTTTGAGGTTGAGAGAACACAATGATTTGTACTAGTTTACTTTTGCAATGATGTATTGATTAGTGGTATTCGAGATGAAAGTGAAATGTGGTGAACCTCCCTCTCAAAATAGATAGAACAGATACTAACTAGGAAGTGTAATACTGCTTTGCTTGTGGACCCTTTTCTTTGGATATTTTTAGCGTTCTGATTGCTTCCCCACCCTCTTATGTGTATTGAGGATGAATACTTATGTGTCTACGCATATTTATTTACATATATTTATTATTTTTTCTTTTGCAGTGAGAATATACCAGATAAATTGAAACATATGGATACAATTATGGAGATTTGCCAAGGATATTCAGTTTTATTATTTTTGTTCTTTCATTTGTATTTTGTGATCAAGAACAATTGCATTACTTTTGTACAATTGTAGTAAATGACTTTTTTTCGTTAGTTTTGCATTCTATATATAGTAAATACACTTATATAATTTAGTATATTTTATTCGAGAAGAATTAGTTTTTTAATGCATTATTAGTTTTTAATATGTGACTTTTTAATACACAAGTAAACATTGTTGTCTAAAAGTGGTATACAGGTAAATTTTTAAAAAGTTGCTTTATAGCATATAAAAGCAATGAAATTGGCTAAAGTAGACCTATAGGCAACACTTTTTACAAGTTTCCTTATGGCAAACTTAAAAGTAATGCAAATGAAATGTTGCTTAAAGAAGTACTTATAACTAAGCCAAAAAAATGTTGCCAAAACCTTTACCCATAAGCAACGTCTAGAAAACGTTGCCAAAACCTTTACCTATAGGCAACAAACCTTTACCCATAGGCAACGTTTAGAAAACGTTGCCAAAACCTTTACCTATAGGCAACAAACCTTTACCCATAGGCAACGTTTAGAAAACGTTGCCAAAACCTTGACCTATAGGCAACGTTTTTTAAGTGTTGGCTTATGGTAAACTTAACAGCAACAACATTGAAATGTTGCCTAAAGCAAGACCTATATAACGTTGCCAAAGCTGTGACCTATGGCAACGGTTTTTAAACGTTGTCTTATGACATACTTAAAAGCAACAAAAGAAAAACGTTGCCTAAAATAGTACCTATACACAACATGTCAAAAGCATTGCCAAAGATATCTATAGCCAACGTCTCAAAAGCGTTGCCAGAATTAGGCAACGTTTTTCCTAAAGTGTTGCCAAAGTTTAAAAAGCGTTGCCTATTGTAATAGGCCACGGCAGAAGAGACAACGACTTGGCAAGGGCTGGAAAACGTTGCCATAGACTTTTGGCAACGGTTTTTGACCAATGGCAACACTTTTCAGCCCTCGCCAAAAGGCAAAGTTGTTGTAGTGTACCTCTTTCATGTGTGGATTTAATCTTCTTTGAGGTTGTTGTGATGTTTTAGCATTATCCTCTAAATGTATTCTATGTGTACAAATTAATGGATTAATGTCTTTTATGTCCTTTAATGTCCATCCAATTGCACTTTTATGCCTTTTGAGTACTTCTATCAATATACTTCTTGTTCTTCAGTAAGGATTGATGAAATTATTACTACTGGAAAGCTTTGTTCTTCTCTCAAAAATATGTACTTTAACCTAGCAGGTAATGACTTTAGTTCCAGTGTGGGTACTTCTTTATGGGCATTATCATTCATGGGTTTTAGCTCTTCAAATCTCAACTTCCATCTCTTGTATTCCATTACCTGTGTACAATTAAGCAAAGAACATATTTCAGAAATATCATCATCTACTTGTGTACCTGAATTAAATGAATTAATTAAACAAACTTCTAATGGGTTAGAAGAACTCCCTGTTAGAAGTTGATCATCTACAATGGCCTCAATCCCACTAGCTTCTTTCATTTTCATCATGGACTTCATGTGGTTGCTTGCATATGTTGCAAACATTAAGCTCTAGTGTAATGTTTCCATAGTTAGTTTCATCATTCCATTTCTGTAATTTATCAAAGCATTAGATGTTGCTAAAAATGAGCGACCAAAAATAATAGGAATTGACTTGAAACTATTAACCATAGGTTCAGTTTCCATGAGAAAAAAATCAACAGGATAAATGACTTTATCAACTTGTACTAACTTATCTTCCACTATTCCACTATTCTTTTTGGAATTTTAATTAATCTATCAACAAGTAGAAGAGTTACAGATGTTAGTTTTAACTCACCCAGATTGAGTTATTGATAAACTGAATATGGAATCAAATTAACACTAGCACCAAAATTGTAAAGCTTGATCAATTTTATGTTCTCCAATAATGCATGAAACCATATGACAACCAGGGTCTTTATGTTTCAAAACATTATTGCTTTGAATAATGGAACTTACCTGTTCGGTCAAAAATGCATTCTTTTTCACATTTAATTTCCTTTAACAGTGCATAAGTCCTTCAAAAATTTGGCATAAGAAGGAACCTGTTTGATAGCATCTAACAACAGAATATTGACCTTCACTTGTTTAAAAATTTCAAAAATTGTAGTGTGATGTTTCAATTTCCTTGAATTGCTTAATGCTTGAGGAAATAGGGGTGGAGGAAACGAGAGTTAGGTCTCATTTTGGCCAGATGACTTGTCAACTTTTTTCTTATCTTAGGGGATTGTTTCATCATCTTTCTCACAAGGATCAGGATTTTGTTTTTCAACAACTTTTCCACTCCTAAGAGTTATCACTGAATTGACTTGATTTATTTGTTGGTTTTTTGAACTACCCTCATTTAGACTATATTGACCCCTGGGATTCGGTTGAGGTTGAGAAGCAAATTTTCCTTTCTCGTGAATGGTGAGTGCAGAAGTAAGTTTAGCCAGAGTTTCTTTTATGTCAATCATGATTTGAGTGTTTTGTTTATTAATGGCCTCTTGCTTTTCTATGAATGCATACAAAGTTCCTTCAATGTTTTTCCTATATGGTGAGACATAAGGTGCATATCCTTGAGAATTTTGAGAATCCTGTTGTTCCTGAGGAGGAGGTGGTTGCATAAATTGTGCTTGATTATTATTCCTCCAGCTGAAATTCGAGTGATTTTTCTATCTCGGATTGTAAGAATTTGAAAAGAAGAGGTGAATGGCTTTTCAAAATTGTTCATTACATTTACTTGCTCATGCACAACTTCTATAAAAACAGGAATATTTAGATATTCATTTGTCGAGTGTCCTAACTTATCACAAATGCCACAAATTTCTTCATTTTGCACATATTTGACTTCTTTCACTTTCCCTAATTCTATGGATTCAACCTTTCTTGCTATACTGGCATACCTAACATTTAGATCGTCTTCTTGAATAAGATGATATTTTCCTTTACCAGCATTTGCAAGGTTATATCTAATTGAAATTTTAGAAGGATTAGTAACATGCCAAAATTGAGAATTTTCAGCTAAATGGTTTAAATAATCTAAAGCATCTTCGGGTTCTTCATCAAGAAACTCGCCATTACACATCGTTTCTACAAATTATTTAGTTTCAGGTGTTAAACTTTCATAATATAAGCTTATAGTTTGCCATTTTTCAAAACCATGATGTGGGCAAGAATTTAACAAATCTTGAAAACGTTCCCAACATTGAAAATATGCTTCATTTGAATTTTGAAAAAAAAATTTGGATTTGTCTTTTCAAAGCATTGGTTTTATGTGTTGGAAAAGATTTCTTTAAAAACTCACCTTACATTTCTTGCCATGTGCCAATTGATCTTATCTTCAATGCATTAAGCTAATTTTTTGCTTTATCTTTCAAAGAAAAAGGAAACAATTTAAGCTTAACAATCTCTTCAGTGTAATTTTGATCATTGAAAGCAATACAAACTTCCTCAAATTCTTTTAGATGTAAATATGGGCTTTCAGATTCTAAACCATGGAAATTAGGAAGTAAAGAAATCATACCCGACTTAAATCTAAAATTGTTAGCAGTGAGTGGAAAGATAAAACATGATGGACTAGAATTTCGAGGTGGTTGCAAATATGCACGCATAGTTCGCAATGGTTGATTTTCATGTTCATCATATACACTTTCATTTTCAGCTCGTGGTTCATTTTTAGCTTGTGGTTTATTTTTAGCCTGTGTCAATTGTGTGTGATTGTGATTCAAACAAATCAATATATAAAGTATTAGTATTAATTTTAACCAAACGACCAGAATTTAAATCACGATACCAATTAAGCATAAATAAGTGACTTAAAATAAAAAAATAATGTACAAGTTAGCGGTATAAACCAGCCATTAAATATTAAGCATAAATAAATGAATTAAAAAATAAAAAAAATAATGTACAAGTTAGTAAGTCAGAAAACAAAAATAAATGACATAAGTAAATAAGTTAGAAAATAAAAATAAATGGCATAAATTAAAAAGTTAGATAACGTAAATAAATGATATAAATATAAAAGTTAGAAAGCATAAATAAAAAGTTTGTAAGCATAAATAAAAAGTTAGTAATAAGTTAGTAAGTTAGTAAGTTAGCAAGTAAGTTAGTTAGTAAGTCAATAAATTAGTAAATTAAAAGAGTAAATGAAGAATATACTTGATAGAGAAGTTTACTTACAAAAAGAGAATGTCAACAAATTAAAACTTCAAATCAAGTCCTCAGCAACGACGCCAAAAACTTGATGGTAATTAAAAGTTACAAACCCAAGTGCAGGTTGTTTCAAGTAGTAAATTCTCGAGAGTCCAAGGTCGATCCACATGGGATTGATGAAGAAAAAATTATTTGAGGTGAAGAGAAGATTTATCACAATACTAAAAGTGATAAAAGTTCTTCACAGATGAAAATGATTTGCTTGGGTTAGGAGATCCACTCTTGGCAATAAATTAAAGACAAGATTATTTCTTTTTATAACTCAATTGAAATCACACATAATGGAGGTCCCAATCGGAAAATACAACATTCAAAGTTCAATTTAGATTATATATGTAATCATATGATGGTTCCTTTAATTATCCACCAACACTTGTAAATGGTCTCAAGCATCCACTGTGCCAACATCTTGTCTACAATGAATCAAGTTCTTCATTATACAAGAAGGGTTTCTAATTGATTGGAAACAACATACAACACATATAATGATCACTTAAAAATATATCATTTAAGCACAAAAAGGAAATTAATCTAACCTCAACTTATTACCAAAAGCTTCACCCTTTCACCCAAGCAAAATGAAAATTAGTTACTCATGAACAAGAAGAAAGAAAGAGATAAGAAGAGAGAGATGAACATAACTTTAATTTAGAACAACGAAAACAACAAGAAGAGAAACAAATAACACAATAGAGTTGTAGGACAAAATGACAATGGAGTGGTTTGATGATGATAAGCAAATGCCAAAGAGTTGTTCAATGAAGATGAGTGAGTGGAAATTATAGAGATTCTTGTCTCCAAAATGTTTCAGTTCTGAGCTCATGGCATGTGTCATTTTCTCATCAAGTAGTCTTCTTAAGAGTTGTAGAGAATTGTCTTAGTTTTCCAAAGCTACCAGTTTCAACTCAAAAAACCACACACAACCCGAGATATGGCACAATTACTGCACACTATTTAGGCCCAACTATAGCTCCTCTGTTCTGACTTCCAAGCCCAATATCACCTTCAAGACATCTGATATGAATTTTGTGTTTTTCATGAAAGTTGTAGATTTGGGTCTTGACTTTTAAATGGCACTAGTTTCATTCCAAAAAACCTCTTATAGCCCAAGAGATAGCCCAATGAGTGCACAGAGGTCAAACTGTCAGGTTCAAAACTCTAGATTTTGCTTCAACTTCAATTTGAATTATCCAAACATGTGTTCTAGATCTTGAGATCTTCATGAAGGTTGTAGAAAACTGTCTTAGCTTTCCAACAAGACTAGAATCACATTCATTGGATATTTGTAACTCCAATTATAGTCAGTTTACTGAAAAATACAATCACTTAAATTAATGATAATTTAAGCAATAATTTCTTTAATGATCCAATTAAGCTCAATTTCACAAAATATGACAAAACCAACTTCATTAAGCCTAATTGAACCTTAAGAAACCTAGTGAAGGGGTTGTAAAATGTATAAAATATATTACTATCAAATTCTCCCACACTTAACTTTTGCACTCTGGGTAAAACACATAAGACAGAAACTAGGGAACAAAGAAAAACGACACAAACTAAAAAGCTAAAAACTCTAAATGATTTGATGAATCAAGAAGATGTTACCAAGTGGCCTCAATACTCAAGAGGGGGGTGAATTGAGTGTGTAAAATATTTTCGTAAATCTTTCACAAAACGTTTGATTATCAATTTTCGTTGAAGCTATTGGATGATTGAAGTGAATAGATAAATGAGATTGAATACTTCACTCACAAATTAAATAATCCAAGTTGAATAACATTCAAGCAAGCATATAAAATAAATGCACACATGTAAAGAGATGAGTTTAGAAGATCAAACACAAGGTTTATCCTGGTTCAGCCACCAATCCCCTTGTGACCTACGTCCAGTCCTCAAGCAACCACTAGAGATTTTCCACTATATCTTCAAGCTTCAATAGGTGCTTGACAACCTTTACAGACTAGAGCATTCACCACACAGGGATACCTCACCCTTTACAACCTTTGAGGGATGCCTCACCCTCTTTACACCTTTGAAGGATACCTCACCTTCTTTTCGACAAGGGATACCTCACCTTTTTTCACTAGAGCGATACCTCACCCTCTTTACAAGATAAACAAAGTGTTTAAATGATAGAAACTCTCTCAAAGAGTAGATAATACAAATTGAAGCTTATGGGTATCAAGGATTCACTCTATTCAAGCTCAAAAACAGGGTATTATAGAAGTGATATAGAAAACGTGAATTCAATGATTTTGAACGTTTTTCAGATTGATTGACCAACCAACATAAATGCCCAATAACTTAGTTTTATAGCCAAAAGTGATTTTGTGTCGTTGAGGGCAATTAGAAGCATTAAATGCTCTGTAATAGAGCTGTTGTTCGTGTTTTCTAATTTCCTAGTTAACAGGTTAGGAAGTATTCCTAATCGGTTAGACATTTAATATTGGTCTCTGTCTTTATCAGATAACCGGTTAGCCAAAAAGCCTAATAGGTTAGGCTTCATTAGAAAACTTTTTACGTGTGTTTTAAAAGCACACTAACCGGTTAGCTTAACTTCCTAATCGGTTAGGCTTCCTTTTGAAACAGAATTTGTTTCTTAAAAACGTATATACTAACCGGTTAGGCCAAGTATCTAATCGGTTAGGCTTTTTGAACTTTAGCCACTGACTTTGAAAATAACCGATTAGTTAGGCATATTAATCAGTTAGGATCTTTTAAAAAAGAGAAGGCAATGCTTCTGTTTTCACAAATAACTGATTACTTCTATTGTATAATTGGTTAGGCAATTTAAAACCAAATTGCCGCGTTTCTATTTTGGCACCTAACCAGTTAGATAAATAGTGATAACCAGTTATTGATTGATCAAGAAAAGAGAGTTTTTAAAGGTTTATGCAACCAAAGTTTCCCAAATCATTTTCAATCTTTCTAAAAACTATTTTGCCCAAACCAGAACACATTTTCACAACTGTAACACATGATTTTGCAAACCATTTAGGAAAACCTATAAGTGAGCTTAGTGTGAATCCCAAAATACCTTTACACAAGATCTAAGGATCTATATGCTAAACTTGAGTCCCTTGGTACTTAATCTTCGCATTTTCGTTTCCTTTCTTGTTTGTTGTCATCAAAACCATCGCTTATGTCAATACCAATTGTAACACCCTCCGTAGGGCGTCACATTTTAAAAAAAATAAATAAATCTTAAAACTAATTAAAATTATTTTATAAAAGCTTTGAGTTTCAAAATATGGATTTTAAAATTTCTTGTCGCGGAAATACAAACTTACCGGAAAGTTTAAGTAAAATGGAAATTAAATTTAACAGATTAACATATACATCACCAATCATTTTATATAAGCTAAAACGTAATATTTGAGACTGAGAGAAATAAAGATTAGCAAACCCAAAGACGGGTACTACTAATAGCACAGTAACAACACTAACGAGAAAAATTCAACCTACATAGTCTGTTTCTTCACCAACTGCATCTTGTTGAAACTTGTAAGACCACTCAATGACGTCGCCACCATCTTCAGAATATTGTCTCCCCTAGGGTTAAGAATGTGCTCCGCCTACTAAACTAATTCGAAGAATACAAACCAAACAAAAACAACACAGGAAAGAGGTGAGATCCCCTTTCACCAGTACCAGTACGGTAGTAAAGAATGATTCGAATGACAAAGTCATTCCATACACACAGATAATCACAATTATAGTCATGTTATCAATTTACAAATATTTCTAATATGCATATAACCTAATAAAATAAACAGTAATAACATTATCAGGATAGATATAACAATTCATACCATATAAAATATCATAACAGTACAATATAAAAGAAAGATCAAATATCATAACAACATAAATATCACAAATGGAAGGTCACAGATAAAAATCACAGATAAAAAGCATAGATAGAAATCACAAATAAAATCACAAATAAAAATATCATAGATAAAAGATGATGAGATAAAAGAAATAATAAATAAAAGATAATAGATAAAAATAACAAATAGAAGATAATAATGCACCACATATCAACATATATAATAAGATACAATCCTACTCCATGGAGCTAAAGAAAACACAAGTATCGAGAGAGGATGATTCGCAAAATCTAATAGTACCACGGCTGCCCCACCAACTATTCCGCGGTCACACGTTGCGTCTATAGCCCCACGACACGAGAATCCATCAATCCAGGCGTGGTGTAGTTCACGGTCTCACGTTGTGACACTACGGGCAAATGTACTACTAGATTTCACCAATCTCGATTAAATATAGTGTATGTTGAGTACGATAGTGCGCTTGCTATCGGTTTACCACGGCCCACGGAGCGATTAACCCATCACATGTGGGATCCCGTATACACTAAAGTCTCCAAGTTCATTAGAACAATGAACCACACTACGTTTATCACATCGACAACACGATGTGATTCGTCTCGTCAACCAATCCACCAAATACATGGCACACATAACAAATAGATGGAAAGCACATGCGGGTTCACATTTTCCCGAATGAGATATAGTCTCAAAAGCACATCAGACGGGTTCACATTTTCCCGACAAAGATATAGATTTTCAAAAGCCGTATGAGTTCACATTTTCCGACAAAGATAAAATAGATTTCAAAAATAATTTCAGTACGGGTTCACATCTTCCCGACAAAGATAAAATAGATATAGTAACGGTCAATCGCGTAGAAATTTTATCGCATTTTCATAATTCCGTCGTTTTTACAAACGTTTAAAAATCGGGTAAAGATATTTTTCGTTTTTAAAATCGCGTAGCATTTTTAATACGTTTTCTCAATCGCGTAGAATTTTTCAAATCATTTTCTTATTCGAATGCCTTTAAAATTCTTGTTTAAAGATGACAGAAATAGTACTTAGTACTTTCAAATTACGTAGAATATTTTTCATAGCATATATCTTGTCTTTTGGACATCTTTGCTATCTTATTTATCCGTTTTTACTAAAAATTGACAAGATATTTTGTTTAATGAATTATAATAATGGTTTCCTAAATTTACCATTTAAAAGTCCTTTTCATTTTTATTAATACCAAATAATTATACTTTTAAAAATTCCTAACGTGCTTCAAAACACACGATGAGCTATACGTTAGAAATTTTATAAAGCTCTTGTATTTCTTCTTACAAGTAAAAACCATTAGTATTAACCTCTTAAACTTAATTCTAACTACTTTATTTCTTTAAAACTCATTGTAGAAAATTTACTTTAACTTGTATTGCTTCTTCTTGATTGAAAATAGTTTGGAATTAATTTTAGAAATCATGAAAGTCTAATTTGGCATGTTGGCGAATTTGATAAAAACTTTGCATTTGATTTCCAAATTATTTTTCACCTTTTAAATACATGTTTAATCTCTTGTATTGTCTACATTGATTTAATCCTTATCCTAGAAAATAGTTTTAGAAATCAAAGTGTTGAAGTTAGACATGTTGAATGAAAATGTAAGGTTATGCCATTTAATTTCCAAATTCATTTTTCTTAATCTAAACAAATGGAATGACTTACCAATTCTCTTAGGTTAATTAGGTCACCTTTTAAGAAAATTAAGAGAACATTTTGGTTCCCCATTTAAATCATGGCCGTGAGCCTTGTTAATGTGTTCTTTGGAACACTCATGCAATCCTTGACATATTATTTGCATCCTATATATTATCATGCATTTCTAACACATGCCATATTATCAAAGCTTGTAGACATGCAAATTAAAGCTTGTAGACATGCAAATTATTACAAATATCACATAAGAAGACTACTAACAAATACACAACAACCTACTAGCAAGCACCAAATTATCAAACACACAAATAACAAACACACAAATAATTAACACATCAAAACAAGCACACCACCGAATCCTTATGGATTCTACAAGCACAACCACATATATTCCTCACCACCAACACTTGGTTGATGAGGGTAATCTCCCTCTTACCTCTTGTAGAACCTCCAAGTCCTTTGTATGTCTCCTTCAAGCAAACTTCCTCCTCCAAGAGCTCCTTGAAAACAAAGAAAACATACAATATTAATACCTAAGGCTCTAAACTAGAATAATCATGGATTAAAATCATGATTAAAACTTTAAAATGGATAGAAACATGAAGATTAAAGAATTTCACCTTCATGGTTTCAAACTTGAGCTTTGAAGAACAAGGTAGAAAATGGAAGATTTAGGAAAAACTTCCAACATGAAAGTTCCTTAGAATGGTATGGAGATTCAAGATCTATGGTCATTTAGAATTTTAGAAGCTTGGAAGGTGATTTTTGAGGGTTGACCGTGAGCTTGAAGAAAGGGAGAGATATGAGCTTTTGTGGTTTTTGCTTGATAGGAAGATGAAGATGAAGGAATCTTGAGAAGTTCCTAACATGAAAGTGTCTTGGATTGATGAGAGGATCCAAAAAAATGATATTGGTAGGAATTATAGAAATTTGGAGAAGTGTTCTTGGTGCTTTGGCCGAATCAAGGGGGAGAGAAAATGAGAGAGAATTTTGGTTGCTTGGTCTTGGTTCTTTGGAGAAAAGGATGTGTAGAAGAGTAAGTGAGGTGAATGGGTGGAGATTGTCTCCATTTGGGAACCATGGCCGTGGAGCACATGGAGAGAAAAGGAAGGTGAGAGCTTCTTGCCAAAGTTGAAAATGAGCTAAGGCTCTCCTATTTATAGACTCCAAAAAAAATGAAGGCTTAGGATATTTTTCGGTTTATCATAAGCAATGAACAATAATTACTGCTTATAAAGTCAATGTCTATTATCTAATGGGTAATAAAATATACATAGATTTTTATTTTAAACTAACAGAATAGTAATTATTATTAATCGTTTTTCTTCTACTGATTGCTCTTGATGAGTCATAAAGCGGGTCATCAAAGAGAAATTTCTAAAACATGTGACTCACTACGATGAGTCGATGATGACGAGTCGTAGATATTTTTTTTTTTTAGAGCGGATGAGTAGTCAAAGATAGATATTTTCCAACTCGGATGAGTCAAGATAGATATTTTCCAAAGCGGATGAGTCAAACATGGCGAGTCGTAGATATTTTCCAAAGCGGTGAGTCGCATCTTGCCGAGTCACCGATCGCATCACAACTAATTGCATCATTGGTGCATCATCAATGGTGAGTCACGCCTGAGTCATCGAGAAGCTTCGGAACCGGTGAGTCACCGCGGTGAGTCCGCCCGAGTCAACACTACGGAACCTTCTAGAAGCCGCCGAGTCATGATGCTGAGGTGTCACGCCATGTGTCATCGTCCTATTGGCCCGTTGTGATGAGTCATAGCCACCAATTTTGACCAGCTCCTCATTGGTCCACGTGTACAAGACTCGATGACTAAACGTGGGTCCCGCAAAATATTTCCGGGTCCGCTGTCACTTAATAAAATAATATTATAATAATATAAAATTATTTTATTTGATTAAATCCTAAAAATTAAAAGATTAATTTTAGGTTCATTCAGTGGGTTTAGTAAGATCCCCGCCTCGAATAATTAAAACAGATTTTTCCTAGGTCCGAAAAAATATTATTTTCCTACCCCGGAGCAAATCACACAAAAAGTCCATATAAAATTACAAACAGGTATTATCGGACATTAAATCAAGAAGAAAACAATTAAAAAACAAAAAAAAGAAAAACAAGACGTCGGGACGTAACGGTCATTTTTCCATTTTTTCCCACAACGTAGGTAATCGTCCAAAATGTTCAAATAAAATATCAGCAAAGATATTATATAGTGTATATCTTTGAGAAAAATTAAAACAAGAGCTTCGAGAAAAATTTTTATTTCATTGTCTTGAAGAAAAATACGTAAAGCGATTATATAAAATACTAGGCAAGATTATACATCTGTTTTTGATACAGAAAAATTTAAAACAGTAATTTGATAAAATTTTTATTTTACTGTATCGAAACAAATTATGTAAAACTACCAAATAAAATAACAAACAGTATTATTTTTCTGTATTTCATACAGAAAAATAAGAAACAGTAAAATAGGGACACAACGGTCTTTTACCCAAAAGTTGGGGCATTACACCAATCACATTCTCTCCCTTTTTGATGATGACAAACAATTATTGAGAAAAGATTAGTTAAAAATAAAATTAGAATTCACAAAAGTATTAGAGACATACTCCCCCTCTATTTTTCAAGAGTTGACAATATCAGAGATGCACAGCTCCCTCTTTCAAATACCAAGACCATTTTTACCTTACTTTTCTCAATGATTTATGAACTAGAAATATTCATAACCCTTCTGTCCCTTTTGTCATGATAAAAAATAACATGTATGGGGACAAAAGAAGAGGATGCAAACAACCATTGCTACTAAAGATAATTTATCAACAGTATGAGCATGTGAGTAATGCAAGCAGACCATTAAGTTCAAAAGCATATAAGTCATTTGAAACATAGGAAATCTGTCATGAGTAGGGCAATATATCCAAAAAGTTGAGCTTAAGTTTGTTAGATAAACTTTTAAGCATATTAGAAACTAACAATAGAGGAAATAAACAGCCATACCTAAGCCCCGTGATCCTCTGATTGTGAATAGCGATGCTCAAGCCTATCTAGCTGTCCTTCCATAGCGCTCAAGCGATCATAGATAGCAGAGTTGCTATGTTCTTGATAAGCTTTAAGATCTGCAATCCGGGCTTCAATACTGGCTTGCATATTGGCAATTGCTTCCAGGACATGTTCATTGTTGGTGGCAAGGGCCTCTTCCATAGGGTCATCATTAGGTGCAGGAGAAATTACGCCTTGTGGAGCTGCTGCTTCATTTCTTCGACTGTAGATCCATTCACCATCGACTTTCTTTGTATGCATGTGGTTTAGAGATGCATTGCCAAATTTGTGGGGACCGATAGAGAAAATTACTCCATTGTCCTTCAAATCGACCTTATAGTGATCCAAAATTTTAGTCACTATGAAGGCGTAAGGCAGATGTAACACCCTTTTGGGGATGCCACACATATAAAGAAAAATAAAATAAATAAATAAAATCTACCCAAGTTACAAACCATTCATTATATAATAATATGGGTCGTAAGGTAATTCCTGATAAACAGATTATTAAAAGTAAAATATTACGAAAAACATAAAATAAACAGAAACAACACTGCTCATAATATACATATGTTCTAAGTTATAAGTTATACAAATAATATACAACTATAGTTACAAATATTTATATAGAAATAGTAAATAAAAACAGTAAAAGAGTCAATATGTACATCCATACGCAGACGCGCCCAAAAAAAACATCAAACATATTTACTCCTCTGAAGGATCACTCTCAACATGAAAATGATCATCAGGAGACAAATATCCTGGATGTCTCGACTCTCGGCGATAATGAGATCGCGCCGTCGATACGACTGTCATCTCACTAGGCTCAGTGGATATCCCACCCCAATGACGCCTAATGGATAAAGGTAACTCTAAATGTAGAAACACTGTCGTAGTCATGATCGGCTCTCCATCAAACCTATGACGTAGGGTCACCATCATCCATCCCGCATACGTCACCGAGTCTCTATCTCCTCTCATGTGCCACGATAACGATCCACCATGAAACTCGAGAGTCACGAACCCTAAAAATCCGAGCACCGCCATACCAAAACTAATCAATCCAATGGGTATGGATGATCAGATGGTTCTTGATTGTCAAACTGGTCGTCGACTAGCTGATCTTCCTCTTCCTCGGGGTACAGAACCTCAAGAGGTTGTTCCTCTTCTTCGAACTCTTTAGCATATAAACAGGTATATACAGAAAACACATACAATAAAGAGGTAAGACAATCTAAAATCACCACAAACATGGCAAATAAGAAGACGACAAACAACAGATATACAGTCCATGCAATATGAAAAGCTATAACAGTAACAAGTAACAGAGTAGCTTAAAGATTCAAAAAGATGTAAATATTCCAACAATACACCATTACAGATAAAATAAGAAACAAATGCTACAATACAATAATAGATAACACAAACACAAGTAAACAAATAAATCAATATAATGAACAGATAAGACAAAATAAATAGATAAGACAAAATAAATAAATAAGACAAAATAAATAAATAAATCCCAATAAATAAATATAAAACACACCCTACTCCATGGAGCTAAAAAAAAAACACACAAAGATATCAGAGAGAATGACTCGTAAAAATCTATTAGTATCACGGCTGCCCAACCAACTATTGCGCTGTCACACGTTGCGTCTATAGCCCCACGACACAGGAATCCATCATCCAGGCGTGGTGTAGTTCACGGTCTCACGTTGTGGCACTACAGGCAAATGTACTACTAGACTTTACAAATCTCGATTAAATATAGTGCGTGTCGAGTCCATTAGTGTGCTATCGGTTTACCACGGCCCAGCGGAGCTACCAACTGTCCATATATGGGATCCCGTACACTAACGCCTCCAAGTTCATTAGAACAATGAACCACACTACGTTTATCGCATCGACAACACGATGTGATTCGTCTCGTCAACCAAAACACCAAAAATTTGGCATAAACACAATACATAATTCCAAAAATATGAAATTACAAAAATGCCCTCAAGATAATAATATGCCATCAATGGCAGAAAAATAGAAAGCCTGTACGGGTTCACATTTTCTCGACAGCGAAAAATAAATACAGTAACAGTCAATCGCGTCGAAATTTTATCGCATTTTCACAATCTCGTCGTTTTTACAAACGTTTTGAAATCGCGTAAGTATATTTTTCTGTTTTCAAAATCGCGTAGAATTTTTAATACGTTTTCTCAATCGCGTAAGATTTTTAAATCATTTTCTTGACCGAATTCCTTAAAAATTACTGTTTAAATAAACAGAATTAATAAATAATACTTTTAAGCTACGTATAATATTTTTCATACCGTATACTGTCTTTTGGACATCTTTTCTATCCTATTTGTCCATTTTTACTAAAAATTGACAGTATTCTGTTTAGAAAATTATATTAATGGTTTCCTAATTTTACCGTAAAAATTCTGTTTATTAAATTTTTAAACCATATACTTAATCCTTTTGAAAATTACTAACATGCTTCAAAATACAACATGAGCTATATGTTATAAATTTTCAAAAGTTATTGTATTTCTTCTTACAGTAAAAATCGTTAGTATTAACCTCTTAACTTAGTTCTAACCACTTTATCTCTTTAAAACTCATTGTAGAAAATTTACTTTAACTTGTATTGTTTCTTCTTGATTGAACATAGCTCGGAATTAATTTTAGAAATTATGAATATCTAATTTGGCATGTTGGCCGAATTTGATAAAAACATTGCATTTGATTTCCAAATTATTTTTCATCTTCTAAATACATGTTAAATCTCTTGTATTGTCTACATTGATTAAATCATTACTTTAGAAAATAATTTTAGAAATCAAAGTATTGAAGTTAGACTTGTTGGCCGAAAATGTAAGGTTATGCCATTTGATTTCCAAATTCATTTTTCTTGATCTAAACAACTTGAAACCTTCTTAATTCTCCTAGGTTAATTAAATTACCTTTTAAGAAAATTAAGAGAACATTTTGGTTCTCCATTTTTGTTAGTGGCCGTGAGCCATCATGGAGTGTTCTTTGGAACACACATGCATTTCCTTGACATGTTGTTCACATCCTACACATTATCATGCAATTCTATACTTTATCATGCAATTCTAACACATGCAATATTATCAAAGCTTATAGACATGCAAATTAAAGCTAATAGACATGCAAAATTATTACAATCACCAAACAAAGAAAGCTACTAACAAACACCACACAACTACTAACAAACACAAAAATTAACATATACACACATAATAACCACATCACCACCGAATCCTTATGGATTCTACAAACACCACAAATTACTCCATCTTCTTACCACCACCAAGGGATGATAAGATTAGTCTTCCTCTTACCTTAAATGAAGACTAAGGATTTCTTTCACTCCTCCTAGGATTCGGTTTTCTCCACCAAAGTACCTAGCAACTCAAACGAAAATCTACAAGTCACTAACCATGAAAAAGAACCAAAACCATGGATAAATCATGGCTTAGAACTTTGAAAAAGAAGAGAGAAAAGAAAAGCATGAGATTTCACCTTCTAGGTAAAATTTTCAAGATTGGTTTCCAAGCTCCAAATGGAAGAATTTGCAAGAACTCTCAACTAGAGATTTTCTTAGGATGGTGTTTAGGTTTAGAAAAGTTGGTTAGATGAAAATTTGGATGGTTGGAGGGTATGGTTCTTGTCATGGCCGAATGGTGAAGGAAAGAAACAAGAATGGTGGCTAGGGTTCTTGGATGAGAGAGAAGAGAGAAAAGCAAGAAAGATGAAGTGATATTTTGGTCTCCTAACCCCACATGGCCGTAGCTCTTCATGCATGCAAGGTGGCCAAATGGTTGGCTTCATCCAAGCCATGGATTGCATCAAAGGCTAGGATTAAAACTTGCTTAACAAGCTTGTCTCCTATTGGTTGATTATTGATGACTCACAAGCCTAATCACACTGTTCATTAATTATCAGCTTAGTCAGCTAGTTGAGTCAGCTTGTTCTGGAAAGTTCTACTGCTAATGATGATTAATTAAGCTCTTGATCTAACCATTACGCTAATTGTGGGTCCCGCAAAACATTTCGGGTCCCTTTGTCATTTTATTATATTGACTAATAAAATAATATTATAATATTATAAAATTATTTTATTTGATCAAATCCTAAAAATTAAAAGATTATTTATGTCTCATTCGAGAATCGGGTTTAGTAAGATCCCCCAATTCTAAATAATAAAATAAGATTTCCCGGCCCGAAAAAATATTATTTTCCGCCTCGGAGCAAATCACACAAAAAATTCATATAAAATCACGACAGTAATATTGGACATTAAATCAAGTAGAAAACA
This sequence comes from Ormosia emarginata, assembly GCA_029884605.1. Classification (NCBI taxonomy): domain Eukaryota; kingdom Viridiplantae; phylum Streptophyta; class Magnoliopsida; order Fabales; family Fabaceae; genus Ormosia; species Ormosia emarginata. Next base: position 13,056,040 of record JAQQTP010000074.1, read on the forward strand.
ATTAAAAACAAAGAAAAAAAAGAAAAACAACACGTTCGAGACGTAATGGTCATTTTCCCATTTTTTCCCACAACGTAGCTAATCATCCAAAAAGTTCAAATAAAATTACAGACAGTATTAATTGTCTGTATATCTTCTAGAAAAATTAAAACAGTAGCTCGGAAAAACTTTTATTTTACCGTCTCGGAACAAATTACGTAAAAAGACTAAATAAAATTTGAGCCTGTATAAACGTATTTGTATTTCATGCAGAAATCGAGAAACAGTAAAATAGGGACACAACGGTCATTCACACAAAAGCTTGAAAAAACAGCAAACAGTACATTCGAAATATTTTCTAAAAATTGGGGTGTTACAACTCTCCCTAACAAATAAAAATTTCGTCCTCGAAATTCGCTGTTCCTCAAAACAAATGAGGATACTGATCCTTCATTTTATCTTCCAGTTCCCAGGTAGCTTCACCCGTCACATCATTCCATATGACCTTCACTAGCTCGATCATCTTCCCTCGAAGCTGCTTTACCTTTCTGTCCTCAATTCTGACAGGTAAAGTTTCATAAGTCAAATTCTCCTTCAGCTGCACTTCATCTGGCTGTATAACATGCGTCGGATCTGGTATATACTTCCGTAACTGAGACACATGAAATACGTCATGCAGATTTGACAGAAACGGCGGCATAGCGATCTGATACGCTACAGGACCTATACGTCGGATAATCTGATACGGTCCAATGAACTTAGGAGTAAGTTTCTTAGACTTAATAACTCTTCCGACACCAGTCGTAGGAGTAACTCTTAGAAACACATGCTCACCCTCCTCAAATTCAAGAGGTCGTCTTCGTTTATCCGCATAACTTTTCTGTCTGCTTTGCGTCGTCTTCATCTTCTCTTGTATCATCTTTACCTTCTCCGTAGTCTGTTGTATAAGATCTGGTCCAACAGTCATACTCTCCCCATCTTGATACCAACACAACGGAGTTCGACATCGTCGGCCATACAATGCTTCATAAGGTGCCATCCTGATGCTTGAGTGAAAGCTATTGTTGTAGGTGAATTCTATCAAAGATAACAATTCATCCCAACTTCCTCGTTGTTCTAAAACACAAGCACGCAACAGATCTTCCAAAGACTGTATAGTTTTTCTGTCTGACCATCTTTCTGCGGATGATACGCCGAACTCAGCCGCAACTTGGTTCCCATAGCTTCTTGCAGACTTCGCCAAAACCTTGACGTAAACCTCGGATCTCGATCGGAAACTATACATGTAGGTACACCATGTAATCTGACAATTTCACTGATGTACAACTGGGTTAATCTTTCCAATGAATATTTAATATTAATTGGTAAGAAATGAGCTGATTTAGTAAGCCTATCGACTATAACCCATATCGAATCATGACCTTTCCTTGTCTTTGGCAAACCAGTAACGAAATCCATCGATATACTATCCCATTTCCATTCTGGAATAGATAACGGTTGTAACATTCCAGCTGGTCTTTGATGTTCCACTTTTGCCTTTTGACAAACTAGACAAGTTGACACGTACCTAATAACATCACTCTTCAATCCATGCCACCAGAATAACTTCTTCAAGTCTTGGTACATCTTTGTTATACCTGGATGCATACTCAATAGACTAGTATGGGCATGTTCCACAATATATCGCCTCAGTTCCCGGTCACGAGGAACACAGACTCTACCCCGAAACCTCAGAATTCCATCAGTTCCTTCTTTGAACTCTATTGTCTCGTCTTGCTTTATTTGTTCCCTTATTCCTTGCAAAAATTTATCGGCATTCTGTTTTTCCCTTATGTCTTCCATCAGCTTGCTCGAGATAGTAACCATGTTGACACAGATCCTCCCTGGTTTTAACTCAACACATGACCACACATCTCTAAACTGTTCAATGAGCTCCTTTTCCTTGATCATCAGAGCAGAAGCACTGATAATCTTTCTACTTAAGGCATCAGCCACAACATTCGCCTTACCAGGGTGGTACAACAGTTGAAAATCATAATCTTTCAGGAATTCTAACCACCTCCGCTGCCTCATGTTCAGCTCCTTCTGATCATACAAGTACTTCAAGCTCTTATGATCATTGAAAATGTTGAACGTTGCTCCATAGAGAAAATGTCTCCATATCTTTAGAGCAAAAACCACAGCGGCCAATTCCAAATCGTGCGTTGGATAATTCCTCTCATGAACCTTCAATTGTCGAGAAGCATACGCCACAACGTTCCGATCTTGCATCAATATGCATCCTAACCCTTGATAAGAAGCGTCGCAATACACATCAAAAGATTTCATCGAATCTGGTAGGATCAACACCGGTGCAGTTGTTAATCTCTTCTTCAACTCTTGAAAATTGGCTTCACGTTCTTCCGTCCATTCAAAAGCTTGATTTTCCCTCGTAAGCTGCGTAAGTGGTCCAGCAATCTTGGAAAAATCCTCGATAAACCTCCGGTAATATCCAGCAAGTCCAACAAAACTTCAAACTTCTGTTACCGTCTTAGGTCTTTCCCATTGTAAAACAGTCTCCACTTTTGATGGGTCCACCGCAATACCTTCTTTAGAAATTACGTGACCAAGAAATTGGACTTCTTCCAACCAGAACTCACACTTAGCCAATTTCGCATACAGCTGCTTCTCCCTCAAAATCCGAAGGACAATACTCAGATGTTCAGCATGCTCTTCCTTGGATTGAGAATAAATCAGAATGTCATCGATAAAGACAACAACAAATCTGTCTAAATAAGGACGAAATATCCTGTTCATATAATCCATAAATATGGCAGGAGCATTCGTCACCCCGAATGGCATTACTTGATACTCATAATGTCCATAACGAGTTCGAAAAGCAGTTTTCGGCACATTTTCCCCTTTTACACGAATCTGATGATAACCAGATCTCAGATCTATCTTGGAAAATATCACAGCTCCTTTCAACTGATCCATCAAGTCGTCAATTCTTGGAAGCGGATATTTATTCTTGATAGTCACCTTGTTCAGCTGACGATAATCCACACAAAGCCGAGACGTTCCGTCCTTCTTCTTGACCAAAAGCACTGGCGCACCCCATGGAGAAACACTAGGTCGCACAAACTCTTTCTCCAACAGCTCCACCAATTGCTTCTTCAGCTCCTCCAATTCCACTGGCGACATACGATACGGTGCAATTGAGATAGGACCTGTTCCTGGTACTAAATCAATTGAGAACTCGATCTCCCTCTCAGGCGGCAAACCAGGTACGTCATTAGGAAAAACATCAGGAAACTCGCTGACAACAGGAATAGTATTCACATCCTTCTCATTCTTAACTTCTAGAGAAGACAATACCATATATCCCTGCGCTCCATCTCTTAACAAAGACTTGACCTTAACAGCAGTTAAGAATCCAGACTCCTCTTCCTTAGGAAAAACTATGGTTTTACTTGCACAGTCTATAAGGATATGGTTAGAACATAACCAGTCCATCCCTAATATTACATCTATCTCAACAAGAGGTAAACAAATCAAGTTGACCATAAACAAACGGCCCTTCACAACAATAGGACAATCCAAACAGATCTTAGATGTAACGGGTTTAGCAGTTGGCGTAGATACACTCAATTTAACATTTAGAGAAGACACAGGCAACTTCAATCTTTCCACACAATCATAGGAAATAAATGAGTGTGTAGCACCAGAATCATACAATACAGTCAGAAGATTACCTCCAATATCTCCTTCTCCCTGAATAAGATCATCAGACTTAGAAATCTCAGATCCCATCATCGTATATACTCGTCCTCCTGACCTTGGTTGAATACTTCCAGATTTTTGCTGATTAGCTTTAACGTACCGAACAACAGGTTTCTTCTCTGGTCGAGTACAATCTTTCGACATATGCCCAGGCTGTCCACAGTTAAAACAGACTGTCCCTTTGATTGTACAATCTGGAGATATATGGCCCTTCTTACCGCACTTAAAACACGTTGGCGTAAACACCACCTTCGCCCGGTTCCACTACCACTTGCACCTCCACTAACCGATGGTCGTTGAGATTGAGTTCGTTGGTCTGGAATACGCTTACGCTGAAACCGATTCGTATTACTACCTCCACCTCTCTGAAACCTTGCCGGCCCAAAGTTCCGATTCCTCTGATCTCTAGATGGCTCCAACTCCTCAAGTCGAGCACATGCATCCACCAAAGCATGAAACTGAGTCATTCTCAAGGATACCACTCCTCGTTTCAGTTCCACCCTTAAACCTGATTCAAACTTTCTGCATCTCCACACATCATCTTGCCGTATCTGAGCATAATCTGAGAATTGAGACAAACTCTCAAATTTTGTGGCATACTCATTCACCGTCATATTTCCCTGTCGCAAACCAAGAAATTCCATTTCTTTGGCATGCCTAGCACTCGCAGGAAAATATTTATCCAGAAAAACATTGGAAAACACTTCCCATGTAATCTCGGTCCCTTCAGCTTGTAATACTCGGCGGGTTCCTCTCCACCAATGTTCTGCATCTCCTCTCAAAGCATGAAAAAAAGATAAGTCACCTTCTTATCATCCACACATCTCATTCCTTCAAAGATCCTCTCCAAATCTTGCATCCACTGACTTGCTTTCTCTGGATCCACCTCGCCTCTAAACTGTGGCGGATTATGACACCTAAACTCAGCCAAATTTAGGGCAACAGCAGTAGCATCTTGCTGTTGAGCTGCTCTCAGATTTTGCTGAGTAATCACTTCAGCCATCCGCTGCATAGCCTCAGCAGCCGCAATCATAGGGTCCACATCCCGATTCACATTCGCACGTCCTCTACCTCGTCCAGACATCTTCAAACAGAACCAAACAAAATTAGATACATCCTTTTAGATACATCCGAAAGGATATAAATCACAGAGAAACACACAAAGACAAACAAAAACAGACTCCAACCACAACCCCAAAAGACTCTAACTTGGGCTCTGATACCAACTAATGTAACACCCCTTTGGGGATGCCACACATATAAAGAAAAATAAATTAAATAAATAAAATCTTCCCAAGTTACAAACCATTCATTATATAATAATATGGGTCGTAAAGTAATTCCTGATAAACAGATTATTAAAAGTAAAATATTGCGGAAAACATAAAATAAACAGAAACAACACTGCTCATAATATACATATGTTCTAAGTTATAAGTTATACAAATAATATACAACTATAGTTACAAATATTTATACAGAAATAGTAAATAAAAACAGTAAAAGAGTCAATATGTACATCCATACGCAGACGCGCCCAAAAAAAACATCAAACATATTTACTCCTCTGAAGGATCACTCTCAACATGAAAATGATCATCAGGAGACAAATATCCTGGATGTCTCGACTCTCGGCGATAATGAGATCGCGCCGTCGATACGACTGTCATCTCACTAGGCTCAGTGGATATCCCACCCCAATGACGCCTAATGGATAAAGGTAACTCTAAATGTAGAAACACTGTCGTAGTCATGATCGGCTCTCCATCAAACTTATGACGTAGGGTCACCGTCATCCATCCCGCATACGTCACCGAGTCTCTATCTCCTCTCATGTGCCACGATAGCGATCCACCATGAAACTCCAGAGTCACGAACCCCAAAAATCCGGGCACCGCCATACCAAAACTAATCAATCCAATGGGTATAGATGATCAGATGGTTCTTGATCGTCAAACTGGTCGTCGACTAGCTGATCTTCCTCCTCCTCGGGGTACAGAACCTCAAGAGGCTGTTCCTCTTCTTCGAACTCTTTACCATATAAACAGGTATATACAGAAAACACATACAATAAAGAGGTAAGACAATCTAAAATCACCACAAACATAGCAAATAAGAAGACGACAAACAACAGATATACAATCCATGCAATATGAAAAGCTATAACAGTAATAAGTAACAGAGTAGCTTAAAGATTCAAAAAGATGTAAATATTCCAACAATACACCATTACAGATAAAATAAGAAACAAATGCTACAATACAATAATAGATAACACAAACACAAGTAAACAAATAAATCAATATAATGAACAGATAAGACAAAATAAATAGATAAGACAAAATAAATAAATAAGACAAAATAAATAAATAAATCCCAATAAATAAATATAAAACACACCCTACTCCATGGAGCTAAAAAAAAAACACACACACAAAGATATCAGAGAGAATGACTCGTAAAAATCTATTAGTACCACGGCTGCCCAACCAACTATTATGTTCACACACATTGCGTCTATAGCCCCACGACACAGGAATCTATCATCCAGGCGTGGTGTAGTTCACGGTCTCACGTTGTGGCACTACAGGCAAATGTACTACTAGACTTTACAAATCTCGATTAAATATAGTGCGTGTCGAGTCCATTAGTGTGCTATCGGTTTACCACGGCCCAGTGGAGCTACCAATTGTCCATATATGGGATCCCGTACACTAATGTCTCCAAGTTCATTAGAACAATGAACCACACTACGTTTATCGCATCGACAACACGATGTGATTCGTCTCGTCAACCAAAACACCAAAAATTTGGCATAAACACAATACATAATTCCAAAAATATGAAATTATGAAAATGCCCTCAAGATAATAATATGCCATCAATGGCAGAAAAATAGAAAGCCTGTACGGGTTCACATTTTCCCGACAAATGAAAAATCCTCAAAAGCTCAGACGGGTTCACATTTTCCCGACAGCGAAAAATAAATACAGTAACGGTCAATTCCGTAGAAATTTTATCGCGTTTTCACAATCTCATCATTTTTACAAACGTTTTGAAATCGCGTAAGTATATTTTTTCGTTTTCAAAATCGCGTAGAATTTTTAATACGTTTTCTCAATCGAGTAAGATTTTTAAATCATTTTCTTGACCGAATTCCTTAAAAATTACTGTTTAAATAAACAGAAATAATAAATAATATTTTTAAGCTACGTATAATATTTTTCATACCGTATACTATCTTTTGGACATCTTTTCTATCCTATTTGTCCATTTTTACTAAAAATTGATAGTATTTTGTTTAGAAAATTATATTAATGGTTTCCTAATTTTACCGTAAAAATTCTGTTTATTAAATTTTTAAACCATATACTTAATCCTTTTGAAAATTACTAACATGCTTCAAAATACAGCATGAGCTATATGTTAGAAATTTTTGAAAGTTATTGTATTTCTTCTTACAGTAAAAATCGTTAGTATTAACCTCTTAACTTAGTTCTAACCACTTTATCTCTTTAAAACTCATTGTAGAAAATTTACTATAACTTGTATTGTTTCTTCTTGATTGAACATAGCTTGGAATTAATTTTAGAAATTATGAATATCTAATTTGGCATGTTGGCTGAATTTGATAAAAATTTTGCATTTGATTTCCAAATTATTTTTCATCTTCTAAATACATGTTAAATCTCTTGTATTGTCTACATTGATTAAATCATTACTTTAGAAAATAATTTTAGAAATCAAAGTATTGAAGTTAGACTTGTTGGCCGTAAATGTAAGGTTATGCCATTTGATTTCCAAATTCATTTTTCTTGATCTAAACAACTTGAAACCTTCTTAATTCTCCTAGGTTAATTAAATTACCTTTTAAGAAAATTAAGAGAACATTTTGGTTCTCCATTTTTGTTAGTGGCCGTGAGCCATCATGGAGTGTTCTTTGGAACACACATGCATTCCTTGACATGTTGTTCACATCCTACACATTATCATGCAATTCTATACTTTATCATGCAATTCTAACACATGCAATATTATCAAAGCTTATAGACATGCAAATTAAAGCTAATAGACATGCAAAATTATTACAATCACCAAACAAAGAAAGCTACTAACAAACACCACACAACTACTAACAAACACAAAAATTAACAAATACACACATAATAGCCACATCACCACCGAATCCTTATGGATTCTACAAACACCACAAATTACTCCATCTTCTTACCACCACCAAGGGATGATAAGATTAGTCTTCCTCTTACCTTAAATGAAGACTAAGGATTTCTTTCACTCCTCCTAGGATTCGGTTTTCTCCACCAAAGTACCTAGCAACTCAAACGAAAATCTACAAGTCACTAACCATGAAAAAGAACCTAAACCATGGATAAATCATGGCTTAGAACTTTGAAAAAGAAGAGAGAAAAGAAAAGCATGAGATTTCACCTTCTAGGTAAAATTTTCAAGATTGGTTTCCAAGCTCCAAATGGAAGAATTTGCAAGAACTCTCAACTAGAGATGTTCTTAGGATGGTGTTTAGGTTTAGAAAAGTTGGTTAGATGAAAATTTGGATGGTTGTAGGGTATGGTTCTTGTCTTGGCCGAATGGTGAAGGAAAGAAACAAGAATGGTGGCTAGGGTTCTTGGATGAGAGAGAAGAGAGAAAAGCAAGAAAGATGAAGTGATATTTTGGTCTCCTAACCCCACATGGCCGTAGCTTTTCATGCATGCAAGGTGGCCAAATGGTTGGCTTCATCCAAGCCATGGATTGCATCAAAGGCTAGGATTAAAACTTGCTTAACAAGCTTGTCTCCTATTAGTTGATTATTGATGACTCACAAGCCTAATCACACTGTTCATTAATTATCAGCTTAGTCAGCTAGCTGAGTCAGCTTGTTCTGGAAAGTTCTACAGCTAATGATGTTTGATTAAGTTACTAGGTTAACCGTATTAGCTAAACGTGGGTCCCGCAAAACATTTCCGGGTCCACTGTCATTTTATTATACTGACTAATAAAATAATATTATAATATTATAAAATTATTTTATTTGTGATCAAATCCTAAAAATTAAAAGATTATTTACTGTCTCATTCAGAATCGGGTTTAGTAAGATCCCCCAATTCTAAATAATAAAATAAGATTTCCCCGGCCCGGAAAAATATTATTTCCTGCCTCAGAGCAAATCACACAAAAAACTCATATCAAATCACAGACAGTAATATTGGACATTAAATCAAGTAGAAAATAATTAAAAACAGCAAAAATAGCAAAAACAGCACGTTTGGGACGTAATGGTCATTTTCCCATTTTTTCCGACAACGTAGCTAATCATCTAAAAAGTTCAAATAAAATTACAGACAATATTAATTGTCTGTATATCTTCCAGAAAAATTAAAACAGTAGCTCGGAAAAACTTTTATTTTACCGTCTCGGAACAAATTACGCAAAAAGACCAAATAAAATTTGAGCCTGTATAAACGTATTTGTGTTTCATGCGGAAATCGAGAAATAGTAAAATAGGGACACAACGGTCATTCACACAAAAGCTTGAAAAAACAGCAAACAGTACATTCAGAATATTTTCTAAAAATTGGGGTGTTACAGCAGATCCATCATTGCCTTGTCCTTCGCTTTCTTCATGTTGTGCATGATATAGTGTGGCCAGTTGATTTTCTTGCGGCTTTTAAGACCTCATATCACAAATATATCGTCTTCTACAACCAAGGCATAGTTGCTTGCCCTTGGTACCAAGATATGGGTTACCACAAAGTGGAGAAGGCGATCCAATAATTTTAGAAAACCAGTAGTGAAAGATCCTGGGGGCACGGTAATACCTGGTTGAATCATGTCTTCTACAGCTCGTGCTCTATCAAAATCCGCCCATGTAAGGTCGTCATTCTCAGTAAGTTTGGCTCCAGATTGAGTGAGCCTAAACAGAGTAGTCCACTGACTTAGTGACACAATGATTTTGTGTCTCTTGATTTCAGACACCAGATTCGTACCAGTAATAGACAAATTGTAGAAATAAACTTTAGTTGGTTCAAGATAGAAGTACCCTAGGTTGGTGGTGACAAGAGTTTTCAAACCCTGAAATTCCAAGAGCTCGGTGAAGGATGTAAAGCCTTCTCTTTCGAAGAAATCCCAGTCCATGAACTTGGGCTGAATGAGGCGTCGTGCATGAAACCCAAGTGTGTATGACTCTATTTGAGATTTGTGAGAAAAGTACCTTCCAATGTTGAGAGCGTTTGATAAATCTGGGGCAGAGAGTGAAGTGCCTTCAGGTTGAAGGGAAACATTGGGATTTTTGGTACGAGAGCGCTTTGGTTGAGATGAACTACTTGCCATGACTGAAAAAGGAGGTAGGGCTCAGTTTAGGAGAGAGAAAGAATGAGGGGAAGGTGAAAAAAATTTTGGAAGAAAAATGGAATGTAATTAGTGAAATGTGATGGAAAGGGATGAAAAATGATAGAAATGGATTATAAATGGTGGTGTTGTGCTGGATTTGTGGTAGGGATGGAGTTTGAGGGAGTAGGTGTTGGAGAGGTTGAGAGGAGGAAGATGGTAATGGAGACGAAGAGGTTGCGAAAATGGTGAATAAGGGTTGGAGTTTAAAGAGGATGTGGGTAACTGGTTAGGGAGATTGGGTAACCGGTGAGGGGGATTGGGTAACCGGTTAGGGGCTTGTTATGGTAAAAGAGTGGGTTTCTGTTTGGAGCAATAACCGGTTAGGAATATTAAGTAACTGGTTAGGGAATGTTACAGGGGTTTCTGCCAGATGCATTAACCAATTAGAGCAATTATCTAACCGATTACCTACTTGAGTTTGTAAACACACGAGCCTCTGTTTGCTTGACTAACCGGTTAGAATTTTGTTAATAACCGGTTATGTGATACCACTGGAGTTTGCTGAGTCCTTCTGAATTATTTACTAACCGGTTAGGATAAGGAAATAACCGGTTAGGTGCTTGAATTTTAACAGCAAAACAGAACCTCATGAGCTCATATAACCAATTAGAACATTTATCTAATCGATTAGCTTGTTATTTCCAGAGATATCAAGTCCTCTATCTTGTATACTAATCATTAGGGGGCTTGCCTAATGTAACACCCCTTTGGGGATGCCACACATAAAAAATAAATAAATAAATAAATAAAATCTACCCAAGTTATAAAACATTCATTACTTAATAATATGGGTCGTAAAGTAATTTCCTGATAAAAAGATGGTTAAAAATAAAATATTACGGAAAACATAAAATAAACAGAACAACACTACTCATAATATACATATGTTCTAAGTTATAAGTTATACAAATAATTTACAACTACAATTACAAATATTTAAACAGAAATAGTAAATAAAAACAAAAAAAAAAAGTCAATATATACATCCATACGTTGACGCGCCCAAAAAAAAACATCAAACATATTTACTCCTCCTCGAAGGATCACTCTCATCATGAAAATGATCATCAGGGGACAAATATCCTGGATGCCTCGACTCTCGGCGATAATGAGATCGCGCAGTCGATACGAGTGTCATCTCACTAGGCTCAGCGGATACACCACCCCAATGACGCCTAATGGATAAAGATAGCTCTAAATGTAGAAACACCGTCGTCATTACCACTGGCTCGTCATCTAATCTATGGCGTAGGGTCACCGTCATCCGTCCCGCATACGTCACCGAGTCTCTATCTCCTCTCATGTGCCATGATAGAGATCCACCGTGAAACTCTAGAGTCACGAACCCCAAAAATCCGGGCACCGCCATACCAAAACTAATCAATCCAATGGATATGGATGATCAGATGGTTCTTGATCGTAAAACTGGTCGTCGGTTTGCTGATCTTCCTCCTCCTCGGGGTACAGGACCTCAAGAGGTTGTTCCTCTTCTCCTTCCTCAAACTCTTTACCGCATAAAATAAATATACAGGAAACACATACAATAAAGAGATAAGACAATCTAAAATCACCACAAACATGGCCAATAAGAAGACGACAAATAACAATTATACAGTTCATACAATATGAAAAGCTATAACAGTAATAATAATGGAATAGAGTAAAACTTAGATATCATAACGTTACATAACATCACAGACATAACACAGATAAAACCACAAATAAAACAATATCACAGATAGTAGAAACTAAGAAATAAACAACCATCATAATAATTTCCAGATAAAGATAAATAGAGAAAATAGAATAATATCCAAGATATAAACAGATATACTAAGACACGATCCTACTCCATGGAGTTAAACCCAAACAGATATTAGAGAGAATGACTTGCAAAATCTATTAGTACCACGGCTGCCCAACCAACTATCACGCTGTCACATGTTGCGTCAATAGCCTACGACACTGGGAATCCACCATCCAGGCATAGTATAGTTCACGGTCTCCCGTTGTGGCACTATAGGCAATGTACTACTAGACTTTACAAACCTCGATTAAATATAGTGTGTGTCGAGTCCATTAGTGTGCTATCGGTTTACCACGGCCCAGCGGAGCTACCAACTGTCCATATATGGGATCCCGTACACTAAAGTCTCCAAGTTCATTAGAACAATGAACCACACTACGTTTATCGCATCGACAACACGATGTGATTCGTCTCGTCAACCAAAACACCAAAAATTGGCATAAAGACAATACATAATTCCAAAAATATGAAATTATGAAAATGCCCTCAAGATAATAATATGCCCTCAATGGCAGAAAATAGAAAGCCTGTACGGGTTCACATTTTCCCGACAGCGAAAAATCCTCAAAAGCCTGTACGGGTTCACGTTTTCCCGACAGCGAAAAATAAATACAGTAGCGGTCAATCGCGTAGAAATTTTATCGTGTTTTCACAATCTCGTCATTTTTATAAACGTTTTAAAATCGCGTAAGTATATTTTTCTATTTTCAAAATCGCGTAGGATTTTTTTAATACGTTTTCTCAATCGCGTAAGATTTTTAAATCATTTTCTTGACCGAATTCCTTAAAAATTACTGTTTAAATAAACAGAAATAATAAATAATATTTTTAAACTACGTATAATATTTTTCATACCGTATACTGTCTTTTGGACATCTTTTCTATCTTATTTGTCTATTTTTACTAAAAATTCACAGTATTTTGCTTAGAAAATTATATTAATGGTTTCCTAATTTTACCATAAAAATTCTGTTTATTTAAATTTTTAAACCATATACTTAATCCTTTTGAAAACTACTAACATGCTTCAAAATATAGCATGAGCCATATGTTAGAAATTTTTGAAAGTTACTGTATTTCTTCTTACAGTAAAAATCATTAGTATTAACCTCTTAAACTTAATTCTAACCACTTTATTTCTTTAAAACTCATTGTAGAAAATTTACTTTAACTTGTATTGCTTCTTCTTGATTGAAAATAGCTTGGAATTAATTTTAGAAATCATGAATATCTAATTTGGCATGTCTATTATGGGAAGAGTTTTACTGGTTAAGTCAATTATTCAAGGTATGCTTCTTTATAGCTTCAAGATCTATGCTTGGCCTGCTAATCTCATTAAAATGATGGATGGTTGGATTCGAAACTTTGTTTGGTCAGGAGATATTCACAATAGAAAATTGGTTACTGTTGCTTGGAGCAAAGTTTGTAAGCCTGCTGGAGGGTGGTCTGAACATAAGGTCAATTAAATCTATCAATGATCTTTGGTATGCTTAAGTTGGTACCGGGAATTCCTTTCTTCTAATGAACAATGGTCTTCTATTTTGAAAGCTAGAGCTTTCAGGAATAATAAATCGGTTGCATATCATATCTCTTCTTCGATTTGGTCTGGTATTAAGTCATTCATGCATACCATTCAAGATCATTCCTTATGGAGCTTGGCAATGGGGCTTCTATTTCCTTGATCACCGGTTGTCTACTCCAATTGTGGATATAATTGGTATCCCATACTTTGACTTGCATAAGTCTCTCGAAATCTAAAGTTAAGGATTTCATTGAAAATGGCAGATGGTCAATTCCTATTGATTTGATATCTAAGTTTATTACGCAATCCAAATAAAAAAGGTTATAATAAAGACTTGTCATGACGATTTGGACTAAATCGAACGGTAAATTAAGTTTCAAGGATGCTTACTCTTTTCATAATTCGATACAAAATGTTATTCCTTGGGCGAAGTATATATGGAGTAAATGCATTCCTCCTTCTAGATCATTTCTGTTATGGCGTATTCTCGCATGATAAAATGCCTACTGATGATAAACTTTGGTCCAAAGGTTGTACTATTGTTTCTGTTTGTTGTCTTTGTGGTCTTGTAGCAGAAACAACTTGTCATCTGTTTCTTGAGTGCACTTTTGCAAAGTTTATTTGGAGCTGGTTTGGCAGCATTATTAATATGCAGGTGGATTGTTCTAGCTTCCTTTCTGTCCTATCATTATGCAACAGAGGATGGAGTTCTCAAACTCGTGATGTTGTCCTAGCTGCCATTATTTTCTCTCTTTGGGCAATTTGGTACTGCAGAAACAAAGCAAGATTTCATAATGTAAAAATCTCTGTGCAATCAGCCATTACTTTGATCGTGGCTAATGTTTCTCTTTCTGGAATGCGCCTGTTGTTAAGGAAGTTTCTTGGTATCCCCCTTCCTGTTATATGATAAAATGCAATATCGACGGTGTTGCCAAAGGGTGCCCTGGTCCAGCTGGTTGCGGTGGGATATTTAGAGATAGCTCTGCTGCTTCTCTTGGTTGTTTTGCTTATAATTTGGGTATTAAGTCTCCATACTTTTCATGAATTATCCTCGCTATTCTAGCCATAGAGATTGTTTTCAAAAACGTTGGCTTAATTTATGGCTTGAATGTGATTCTCAATTCCAAACTTTCACCAATATGAATATTGTCCCTTGGCAATTACAGAACAGATGGAAAAATTGCTTAGTCTTATCCAAGCAAATGAAGTTCTCCTGCTCTCACATTTATAGAGAGGGTAATGCTTGTGCGGACAAACTTGCTAATCATGGCTCTTCTACTTCTGGTTTTGTTTGGTGGAACACAATTCCTTCTTTCATTGCAGAAGACTTCTTTAAAAATAGAAATGATGTCTCTAGCTTTAGATTTAAAGATCTGTAATTTTTTTTTTCATGGGTTCGGTTTCTTGTCCACCCATGTTTTCTTATGTATTCTTTTTTTTTTTCATCTTTTTAATATATTTATGGTTTGCTGCAAATGATTGATATCGGCAGAGGTGCCAACTTAGTTGGGATGTCTGCCTTTAGAGTGATGCTTTTACAAACCATTTGCTTAAAAAAAAAAAAAATTTGGCATGTTGGCCGAATTTGATAAAAACTTTGCATTTGATTTCCAAATTGTTTTTCACCTTCTAAATACATGTTAAATCTCTTGTATTGTCTACATTGATTAAATCATTACATTAGAAAATAATTTTAGAAATCAAAGTGTTAAAGTTAGACTTGTTGGCGAAAATGTAAGGTTATGCCATTTGATTTCCAAATTCATTTTTCTTGATCTAAACAACTTGAAACCTTCTTAATTCTCCTAGGTTAATTAAATTACCTTTTAAGAAAATTAAGAGAACATTTTGGTCCTCCATTTTTGTTAGTGGCCGTGAGCCTCATGGAAGTGTTCTTTGGAACACACATGCATTTCCTTGACATGTTGTTCACATCCTATACATTATCATGCAATTCTATACTTTATCATGCAATTCTAACACATGCAATATTATCAAAGCTTATAGACATGCAACTTAAAGCTTGTAGACATGCAAAATTATTACAATCACCAAATAAAGAAAGCTACTAACAAATACCACATAACTACTAACAAACACAAAAATTAACAAATAAACACATAATAACCACATCACCACCGAATCCTTATGGATTCTACAAAACCACAAATTACTCCATCTTCTTACCACCACCAAGGGATGATAAGATTAGTCTTCCTCTTACCTTAAATGAAGACAAATGGTTTGTTTTCACTCCTCCTAGGGTTCAGTTTTCTCCACCAAAATACCTAGCATCTCAAACAAAATCTACAAGTTACTAATCATGAAAAGAACCTAAACCATGGATAGATCATGGCTTAGAACTTTGAAAAAGAAGAGAGAAAAGAAAAACATGATATTTCACCTTCTAGGTAAGATTTTCAAGATTGGTTTCCAAGCTCCAAATGCAAGAATTTGTAAGAACTCTCAACTAGAGATGTTCTTAGGATGATGTTTAGGTTTAGAAAAGTTGGTTTGATTTAATTTTGGGTGGTTGGATGATCAAGAAGCAAGCTTGGCCGAAAATGGTGAAGAGAAAAGACAAGAATGGTGGCTAGGGTTTTTGATGAGAGAGAAGAGAGAATTTTTGCATGCAAGCAAAGTGATCTTTGGTCTCCTAACTCTCTTGGCCGTAGCTCTCAAAGAGCATGCAAGGTGTACATCTTGCTTGGCTTCATCCAAGCCCTTGGATGCATCAAAGGTTAGGATTAAAGCTTGCTTAACAAGCTTGTCTCCTATTGGTTGGTTAGTGATGACTCCCCAAGCCTAAATGCTCATAAATTATCGACTTAGTAATGCATCACTATGCGGAAAGTTCTACAGCTAATGATGTTTGATTAAGTTACTAAGTTAACCGTATTAGCTAAAAGTGAGTCCCGCAAAACATTTCCGGGTCCACTGTCATTTTATTATACTGACTAATAAAATAATATTATAATATTATAAAATTATTTTATTTGACAGTAAAATCCTAAAAATTAAAAGATTATTTACTGTCTCATTTAGAATCGGGTTGAGTAAGATCCCCTAATTCTAAATAATAAAATAAGATTTCCTCGGCCCAAAAAAATATTATTTTCCTGCCTCGGAGCAAATCACACAAAAAGTCCATATAAAATCACAGACAGTAATATCGGATATTAAATCAAGTAGAAAACAATTAAAACTTGTCAAAAACGAAAGACGTTCGGGACGTAATGGTCATTTTCCCAATTTTTCCCACAACGTAGCAAACTCTTCAAAAAGTTCAAATAAAATTGTCTAACGTATTAATGGCTCGTATATCTTCCAAAAATTAAAACAAGAGTTCGGAAAAACTTTTATTTTATGTCTCGAAACAAATTACGTAAAAAGACCAAATAAAATTTGACCTGTATAAACGTATTTGTATTTCATACAGAAATCGAGAAACAGTAAAATAAGGACACAACGGTCATTTACACAATGACTTGAAAAACAGCAAACAGTACATTCGAAATATTTTCTAAAAATTGGGGCGTTACACCTAATCGATTATTTAGGCTTGACAGAGAGCCCTCCAAAGTGCCAGAACATTTCCAAGGGCCAATCATTCAAGTTGTTCTCTTCTCCAATTGGTTGTTTCACTTCCAGAACTAAAACTCCTTCATGAGATCACCCTTTAAACATATTAACCCTTGTCTTCTTGGGATTCACTTTAATTCCATCGTAAATTTCTTCACTTTCCAAACTAGTATTTCTGACTTATGGATTGATTTTTCTTCTTCTCCTTCTTCTGACTACTGTATTTCCAAATCAAGACAAAATTCTCAAGAATTGAGTCCTTAGATCACCAAGATATGGCCAAGCACTTAACTTGGTTTAATTTTTATCAGCTATAACCATTATAAAAGAATCCAAGTACAGAGTTTTCTTCTTCAAGAGAACCAGAATGCATAGTTCTTCAGCAAAATCAGAATTACAGAAAATTGGGGGGCTTAAGCATGGATCAAGCACCTGCAAAATAGACTTAGGGAAATCTCCGACGCTCAAGTCAGTATTGGACTCAAAAATGATAAAAGAGATAAAAGTTATGCAGCAAAAAAAATATCATATTATGCAGCAGAACACAAGATATGCAGAGATTTAACTTATGCATGATTGATCCAAAAATTCAAGATAAAAAGTATCTAACACAAGCATTCATTCAAATGCATGATTGATCAATTATTCCTAATTCTCCTCTTATATATGCACTTTAGGACAAACAATGATCATATTAAGAATATTATGTCAAGTACTAAGATATTTTCAAGATATAAAGCTAGAAAAGAACATCTTTAAAGCAAGTTAAAGTATAGAACAAGTCTCCACTTATCCAAATGTTGCAAGTCCAAGCTTTTTGGAGACAATGGATAGAACATGGAGTATTTTCTGATGTTGTGCTTGCAGCAACCACTTTTGATATTCCAAAGTCCGTTCTTGGCCTTCAAGCACACCTACAACACACTTCAATTTTTGGCTTTTGGTACCCAAATGCTCTTGGGTCCTTATGTGTTAGTGTTAGGCAAGGTGCCTTTAGGGACCCAAGCCATTTTCGTCCCTACCTTGTTATTGATGTTTTTCCTTACATTACAAGTTGTTGTACTATGTCCTTTTTTGCCACAATGAAAACACTTTATAAAAGGACTTGTTGATGTACTTGAGGGAACAAAGAAATTCTTATAAAGTTTTTGTTGATTTTTGGGATTGTACCCTAAACCAGCCTTTCGAAACACACATCTTTGTTTCCCAAGCAATGTGTTCAAATTATCTGTTCTAAGGGTAAATTTTGCAAGAGTATTTTTCAAGTCTTTAATTTCTTTTTCAAAAATTTTGCATGATGAGCAAGAAAATGATGTAGATGCATTATCAAGAGAAGAACATATCATGCATGAAGAATTTGTATCAATAAGTCCAAGAGTTTCATTTTCAATTTTAAGTCCCTCAATTTCCTTATTTAAAATAGAGATCTTGATTTCAAAAGAGGAAATTGCTTTCTTGGATGATGAAACAATTTTTGCAAGCCTCATAGATTCATTATGTAATTCTTCAAATGCATCTTGCAATTCATCATAGGAGGGGGAAGAATTTGATTCAAAGTTTGAGGATATTACCTTTGTGTCATCTTCTTCTTCCTCTTCACTTCTAGCCATGAGGCATAGGTTGGCTTTCTCATTGTCTGAGCTATCGGATGAGTCCATGTTATTTTCATCCCAAGCTATATAAGCTCTCCTTCCATTTTTATCCTTTGAGGACCTCTTTTCACATTTATCCATTTTCCTTTGATAAATGGGACACTCCATCTTCATGTGCTCCGGTTCTCCACATTCATAGCATTTAGGAGTGGATAAGGTTCCTTCCCCTTTGTGATAGGCATTCTTTAAGGGAAAGGGAGGTCTTCTTTGAGCTCCATTGTTTTTGAAGAATCTTCCAAACTTCTTTACTAGAAGGCTAAGATTCTCCTCATTAATCTCCAAGTTATCTCCATCATCTCCATCATTAATCATAGATGAGGTGGCCTTTAGAGCAATTCCCTTCTTTTCCTTTTTGTCATGCTTCTCATTTTGATTGAGCCTATTCAGCTCCAACTCATGCTCTTGTAGCTTTCCAAAAAGTGTGGCTAAGGTCATAGTTGCTAGATTTCTTGATTTCGAGATAGCTGTCACTTTAGGTTGCCAATCCCTGCTCAAACATCTTAAGACTTTGTTAATAAGATCTTTATTAGAAAATGTTTTTCCTAATGAAGCTAAATGATTAACAATATGTGTAAAACGTTTTTGCATTTCTTGAATATGTTTTCACCATGGTTCATTCTAAAAAGCTCATATTCATGGGTGAGAGTATTTATCCTTGATTTTTTCACTTCACTAGTACCCTCATGAGTAACTTGCAAAGTATCCCACATTTCTTGGGCGGTTTTACAATTTGACACTCTAAAGAATTCATCATACCCCAAAGATGTGGTAATGATGTTCTTAGCTCTCAAATTATATTGAACCTTCTTTTTATCTTCATCGGTCCATTCATTTCTTGGTGTATTTGTTCTAACACCATCAAAAAGATGTGTGGGGATAAAAAGACCATTTTCAACGGCATCCCACACATCAATATCAATAGCTTCAATAAAAATCTTCATCCTTTCTTTCCAATATGCATAACCATCTCCATTGAAGAATAGAGGTCTATTTATATAAGAACCTTCATTAGAAAAACCATTTGAAGCCATCTTTTCTCTTGAAGCAGCTAAGCTCTTTATACAAGAGTCTAGCTCTGATATCACTTATTACCAAATGGCCTCAATACTTAAGAGGGGGGTGAATTGAGTGTGTAAAATATTTTCGTAAATCTTTCGCAAAACGTTTGATTATCAATTTTCGTTAAAGCTATTGGATGATTGAAGTGAATAGATAAATGAGATTGAATACTTCACTCATAAATTAAATAAGCTAATTTGAATAACATTCAAGTAAGCATATAAAATAAATGCACAAATGTAAAGAGATGAGTTTAGAAGATCAAACACAAGGTTTATCCTGGTTCAGCCACCAATCCACTTGTGACCTACGTCCAGTTCTCAAGCAACCGCTAGAGATTTTCCACTATATCTTCAAGCTTCAATAGGTGCTTGACAACCTTTACAGACTAGAGCACTCACCACACCTTGGGATACCTCACCCTTTGTGCTTGAGCCTCAAAACAGGGATACCTCACCCTTTACAACCTTTAAGGGATGCCTCACCCTCTTTACACCTTTGAAGGATACCTCACCTTCTTTTCAACAAGGGATACCTCACCCTTTTTCACTAGAGGGATACCTCACCCTTTTTAAAAGATAAACAAAGTGTTTAAATGATAGAAACTCTCTTAAAGAGTAGATAATACAAATTGAAGCTTATGGGTATCAAGGATTCACTCTATTCAAGCTCAAAAATAGGGTATTATAGAAGTGATATAGAAAACGTGAATTCAAT
This sequence comes from Ormosia emarginata, assembly GCA_029884605.1. Taxonomy (NCBI): domain Eukaryota; kingdom Viridiplantae; phylum Streptophyta; class Magnoliopsida; order Fabales; family Fabaceae; genus Ormosia; species Ormosia emarginata. The sequence goes on from JAQQTP010000074.1 coordinate 13,076,528, forward strand.
GCTTTTGAACATTTTTCAGATTGATTAACCAACCAACATAAATGCCCAACAATTTAGTTTTATAGCCAAAAGATATTTCGTGCAGTTGAGAGCAGTTAGAAGCATTAAATACTCTGCAATAGAGCCGTTGTTCGTGTTTTTTGATTTCCCAGTTAACCGGTTAGGAAGTATTCCTAATCGGTTAGACATTTAAGATTGGTCTCTGTCTTTATCAGATAACTGGTTAGCCAAAGAGCCTAATCGGTTAGGCTTCCTTTTGAAACAGAATTTGTTTCTTAAAAATGTACATACTAATCAGTTAGGCCAAGTACCTAATCGGTTAGGCTTTTTGAACTTTAGCCACTGACTTTGAAAATAACCGATTAGTTGGGCATATTAATCGGTTAGGATCTTTTAAAAAAGAGAAGGCAATGCTTCTGTTTTCACAAATAACCGATTACTTCTATTGCCTAATCGATTAGGCAATTTAAAACCAAATTGCCGCGTTTCTATTTTGGCACCTAGCCAGTTAGATGAATAGTGATAACCAGTTATTGATTGATCAAGAAAAGAGAGTTTTAAAGGTTTATGCGACCAAAGTTTCCCAAATCATTTTCAATCTTTCTAAAAACTATTTTGCCCAAACTAGAACATATTTTCACAATTGTAACACATGATTTTGAAAACCATTTAGGAAAACCTATAAGTGAGCTTAGTGTGAATCCCAAAATACCTTTACACAAGATCTAAGGACCTATATGCTAAACTTGAGTCCCTTGGTACTTGATCTTTGCATTTTTGTTTCCTTTCTTGTGTGTTGTCATCAAAACCATCACTTATGTCAATACCAATCACAGAAGAGCAACCAGAAATTCAAGGGATCAAAGCATTAATGAGGTAACATTTCTTCACATCTCAAACCATCAAGCAAGGAAACTTCAGTTGAAAAGAATGAATCAAGAATGATAGATCCTCATAGGATTCACTCTCAATCTTTCAAGCGTTAAAAGGTTAGGTATTTCACTCATTTCAACTCATGAAAAATTGCACTACCATAAGCTTGCTTATCTTCTACTTCTCCACTACTCAGAACACATGCACACACAAATCATGAGAACTTTATTCAATTTTGTAATAGGGTCAAGGTAAAGGAAGGTGGTAATATGGATTTGACAAGTTAAAAACCAAAGAGAATAAAAGAGCATGAGAGCTGAGTTCAATTAACAAGCATGAAAGTTCATCCCAACTCCATCTAATACAAATTCCCTTTACATATTCTTTTCCCTTCCCTTTTTGCCTTGTTGGCCCTTCTTTACACATTTGTTTTTTTTATAAATGTACACACTTTTTTAATTAGCCACTCTTTCTTTTTTCAAGAACCATTTTACATGTAACACCCTCCGTAGGGCGTCACATTTTAAAAAAATAAATAAATCTTAAAACTAATTAAAATTATTTTATAAAAAGCCTTGAGTTCAAAATATGGATTTTAAAATTTCTTGTCGCGGAAATACAAACTTACCGGAAATTTTAAGTAAAATGGAAATTAAATTTAACAGATTAACATACACATCACCAATCATTTCATATAAGTTAAAACGTAATATTTACAAACTCAGAGAAACAGTAGCAAACCCAAAGACGGGTACTACCAATAGCACGGTAACAACACTAACGAGAAAAATTCAACCTACATAGTCTGTTTCTTCACCAACTCGCATCTTGTTGAAACTTGAAAGACCACTCAATGACGCCGCCACCATCTTGAATATTGTCTCCCTAGGGTTAAGAATGTACTCCGCCTACTATACGAATTCGAAGAATACAAACCAAACAAAAACAACACAGAAAGAGGTGAGATCCCCTTTCACCAAGTACAAGACGGTAGTAAAGAATAATACGAATGACAAAGTCATTCCATACACACAGATAATCACAATTATAGTCATGTTATCAATTTACAAATATTTCTAACATACATATAACCTAATAAAATAAACAAGTAATAACATTATCGGGATAGATATAACAATTCATACCATATAAAATATCATAACAAGACAATATAAAAGAAAGATCAAATGTCATAACAACATAAATATCACAAATGGAAGGTCACAGATAAAAATCACGGATAAAAAGCATAGATAGAAATCACAAATAAAATCACAAATAAAAATATCATAGATAAAAGATGATGAGATAAAAGAAATAACAAATAAAAGATAATAGATAAAAATAACAAATAGAAGATAATAATGCACCACATATCAACATATACAATAAGACACAATCCTACTCCAAGGAGCTAAACCACACAAACACAGACATCAGAGGGAACGACCCGCAAAGTCCTCTAGTACCACGGCTGCCCAACCAAACTATTGCACTGTCTTACGTTGTGTCTATAGCCTCACGACACAAGGAATCCATCATCCCGGTGTGGTGTAGTTCACGGTCTCACGTTGTGGCACTACAGGCAATGTACTATTAGACTTCACCAGATCTCGATTAAACATAGTGTGTGTCGAGTCCACTAGTGTGTCGCCATTTACCACGGCCCATAAGAGCAACCAACCTGTCCACATATGGATTTATGCACACTAATGCCTCCAAGTCCATTCAAGATCGAACCACACTACGCTTATCGCACCGACAATACGATGTGATTCACCTCGTCAATCAATCCACCAAAAGTTTGGCATAAACTCAACACACAAACCAAAGATAAGAAAATTACGAAAATACCCTCAAGAGATAAAATATATAGAGCCTGTACGGGTTCTCATTTTCCCGACAGCGAAATCCTCAAAAGCCTGTACGGGTTCACATTTTCCCGACAGCGAAAATTCTCAAAAGCCTGTACGGGTTCACATTTTCCCGACAGCGAAAATTCTCAAAAGCCTGTACGGGTTCACATTTTCCCGACAGCAAAAATAAATACAGTAACGTTTAATCGCGTAGAAATTTTATCGTATTTTCACAATTCCATCATTTTTACAAACGTTTGCAAAACGCGTAAATATATTTTTCTGTTTTCAAAATCGCGTAGAATTTTTAATACGTTTTCTCAATCGCGTAAGATTTTTAAATCGTTTTCTTGTCCAACTTCCTTAAAATAACTGTTTAAAACAAACAGAAATAATATTTAGTACTTTCAAATTACGTAGAATATTTTTCATAGCGTATACTGTCTTTTGGACATCTTTTCTATCTTATTTATCCGTTTTTACTAAAAATTGACAGTATTTTGTTTAATAAATTATAATAATGGTTTCCTAAATTTACCATTTAAAAGTCCTTTTCATTTTTATTAATACCAAATAATTATACTTTTGAAAATTCCTAACGTGCTTCAAAACACACGATGAGCTATACGTTAGAAATTTTATAAAGCTACTGTATTTCTTCTTACAGTAAAAACCATTAGTATTAACCTCTTAAACTTAATTCTAACTACTTTATTTCTTTAAAACTCATTGTAGAAAATTTACTTTAACTTGTATTGCTTCTTCTTGATTGAAAATAGCTTGGAATTAATTTTAGAAATCATGAATGTCTAATTTGGCATGTTGGCGAATTTGATAAAAACTTTGCATTTGATTTCCAAATTATTTTTCACCTTTTAAATACATGTTTAATCTCTTGTATTGTCTACATTGATTTAATCCTTACCCTAGAAAATAGTTTTAGAAATCAAAGTGTTGAAGTTAGACATGTTGGATGAAAATGTAAGGTTATGCCATTTAATTTCCAAATTCATTTTTCTTAATCTAAACAAATGGATATCTTACCAATTCTCTTAGGTTAATTAGGTCACCTTTTAAGAAAATTAAGAGAACATTTTGGTTCCCCATTTAAATCATGGCCATGAGCCTTGTTAATGTGTTCTTTGGAACACTCATGCAATCCTTGACATATTATTTGCATCCTATATATTATCATGCATTTCTAACACATGCCATATTATCAAAGCTTGTAGACATGCAAATTAAAGCTTGTAGACATGCAAATTATTACAAATATCACATAAGAAGACTACTAACAAATACACAACAACCTACTAGTAAGCACCAAATTATCAAACACACAAATAACAAACACACAAATAATTAACACATCAAAACAAGCACACCACCGAATCCTTATGGATTCTACAAGCACAACTACATATATTCCTCACCACCAACACTTGGTTGATGAGGGTAATCTCCCTCTTACCTCTTGTAGAAACTTCCAAAGCCATTGTATGTCTCCTTCAAGCAATTCCTCTCTGTAACACCCCTTTGGAGGATGTCACACATAAAAGAAAATAAAAGAAATAGAAATAAAATCTACCCAAGTTGTGAAACATTAGTTAAATATTATTACGGGTTGTAAAATAATTCCCGATAATAAATATGATATAAAAAGATAATGCGGAAAATACGAAATAAAAAAAAAACATCATTACTGATAATATACATATGGTTAAGTTATAAGTTGTACAAATAATTTACAACTAAGACTACAAATATTTAAACAAAAACAGTAAAGAAAGCAATAAAAGAGTTAATATATACGGACATCTGTTACCGACGCCCAAAAAAAACATCATGGTTATCTAATCCTCGATGGATCACTATCACCGAAAATGATCATCAGGGGATAAATATCCCGGATGCCTCGACACACGGCGATAACGGGATCGCGCAGTCGATACGATGCTTATCTCACTAGGCTCAGGGTTTTCAGCACCCCAATAACGCCTAATGGATAAGGGCAACTCTAAGTGCAGAAATAACGTCGTCGTCATGAAAGCTCTTCATCAAAACGATGACGTAGGATCACGGTCACACGTCCTGCATACGTCACGAGTCACGGTCTCCTCGTAGATGCCAAGCCGAGCACCTCCATGAAATACCAGCTCTATGAATCCCAAAATCCTGGCGTCGCCATCCTCACAATCAATCCAGAGGATATGGATGATCGGATGGTTCCGATCACAGCGGTCGTCTGCGCTTGCCGATCTTCCTCCTCTTCAGGATACACGATCTCAAGAGGTCTGTTCCTCTTCCTCGAAGTCTTTACCGCGTAAAATAAATAAACAGAAAATACATATAACAAAGAGGTAAGACAACATAAAATCATCACAACATGGCCAATAAAAAGATGACAAACAATATATATATACAGTTCATGCAATACATAAAGCTTTAACAATTATAATAATTAATTGAAGTAAAATTTAGGTATCATCACAATATGTCACTTCACGTAAAACCTCACAGATAAAATAAGAAATATAAATAAACGAGATAAGATATAATAATAAATAATAACAAGAACCAGATAAAATAAATAAATAGAATACGGATAAAATAAATAGATAAGATGGAAACAAATAGACATAGAGATAAATAATATAACAAAATCCTACTCCATGGAGCTAAAAAAAAAAAAACACAAGTATCGAGAGAGGAATGATTCGCAAAATCTAATAGTACCACGGCTGCCCCACCAACTATTCCGCGGTCACACGTTGCGTCTATAGCCCCACGACACGGAATCCATCAAAAGGGCGTGGTGTAGTTCACGGTCTCACGTTGTGTCACTACAGGCAAATGTACTACTAGATTCCACCAATCTCGATTAAATATAGTGTATGTTGAGTACCATAGTGCGCTATCGGTTTACCACGGCCCAGCGGAGCTACCAACTGTCCACATGTGGGATCCCGTACACTAAAGTCTCCAAGTTCATTAGAACAATGAACCACACTACGTTTATCGCATCGACACCACGATGTGATTCGTCTCGTCAACCAATCCACCAAATACATGGCACACACATAAAAAAAAATAGATGGAAAGCCTGTACGGGTTCACATTTTCCCGACAGCAAATAATTCTCAAAAACCTGTACGGGTTCACATTTTCCCGACAGTAAATAGATTTTCAAAAGCCTGTACGGGTTCACATTTTCCCGACAGCATATAGATTTTCAAAAGCTCAGCGGGTTCACTTTTTCCCGATGCGAAAAATAAATATGGATTTACGGTCAATCGCGTAGAAATTTTATCGCGTTTTTGAAATCTCGTCGTTTTTACAAACGTTTAAAAATCAGGTAAAGATATTTTTCTGTTTTTAAAATCGCGTAGCATTTTTAATACATTTTCTCAATCGCGTAGGATTTTTAAATCATTTTCTTATTCGAATGCCTTTAAAATTACTGTTTAAACAGATAGAAATAGTCTTGAGTACTTTTAAACTACGTAGAATAGTTTTTCATACCGCATACTGTCATTAGGATATTTTTACTATCTTATAGATTCATTTTTACTAAAAATTGACAGTATTTTGTTTATAAACTTATAATAATGGTTTTCTAAATTTTCCATAAAATTTTCTATTTACCTAATTTTTAACCATATAATTTAATTCTTTTTGAAATCTCTAACATGCTTCAAAACCAAAAGTGAGCTATATGTTAGAAAATTTCTTAACATTACTGTATTTCCTTCCTAATGATAAAATCACTAGTTTTTAACCTTTAAACTTAATTCTACTCAACTTGCTTCCTCAAAAATCATTATAGAAACTTCTTCTTAACTTGGGTTATCTCTTTTTGATTGAAAAAGATTTGGAATCAAGTTTTAAAAATCATAATTACCTATAGTGGCATGTTGGCCGAATTTTATAAAACTTTCTCATTTGATTTCTCAATCATGTCAAAGGTATTATCTTATCTAAATTCCTTAAATCATGTTATAAAGTAATGATTTTGAATCAAATAAATCTTTTAGGCATGTTGGCCCAAAATGTACTAAACCTTTACCATTTGATTTATAAATTCCTTTTCTTTGATCAAAACCATTTAAAACCTTCTTATTTCTCCTAATCAATTAAGTTGCACTTTAGGAAAAATGAAGAGAACATTTTGGTCCTCACATTTTGGCATTGCCGTGAGCTAGGGAATGTGTTCTTTGGAACACTCATGCAAATTTACACATGTTATTCACATCCTAAACCTTATCATACAATTCTAACACATGCATTTATATCTCTAACACATGCAAAATATTTCTAACACATGCAAAATATTTCTAACACATAAAACCTAAATTAAAGCTTATAGACATACAATCAAAAGCTAATAGACATGCAAAATTATTACAATCACCAAACAAGAAAGCTACTAACACATAACACTTAAGCTACTAGCAACCACAAAAATTAACAAATACACATCAATAAACACACCACAACCGAATCCTATGGATTCTACAAACAATCCATCTTCTTACCACCATCAAGGGATGATAAGAATTGTCTTCCTCTTACCTTAAATGAAGACAAAAAGTTTGCTTTCACACCTCCTATGGTTCGGTTTTCACTCCACCAAATACCTAAAAATCTCAAATAAAATCTACATGTTACTAACCATGAAAAAGAAGCTAAACCATGGAAAAATCATGGCTTAGAACTTTGAAAAAGACTAGAGAAAAGAAAAGCATGAAATTTTACCTTCTAGGTAAAACTTTCAAAGTTAGTTTCCAAGCCCTAGATGGAAGAATTTGAAGAAACTCCCAACTACAAAGGTTCTTAGAATGGTGTTTAGGTTAAGGAAACTTGGTTGGAAAAATTTTTGGATGGTTGGAGTGTTAGGAAATGAGCTTGGCCGAATGGAAGGGGAAAAATGGACAACAATGGTGGCTAGGGTTTTGATGAGAGAGAAGAGAGAAAAGTGATGAAGATGGAAGGTGATTTTTGGTTCCTAAGGCCTCTTGGCCGTAGCACTAAGTGAGGTGCAAGGTGGGCACCTTGCTTGGCTTCATCCAAGCCATTGGATGAATCAAAGGCCAAGATCAAGCCTTGGTGAGCAAGCTTGATTCCCATTGGTTGGTTCCTAGGTGACTCACATCTTTGAGTCACACAACAGTATTAAATGCTCTTCTTGAGTCACTAGTGAGTCACTGATTACTGGAAAGTTCTACGACTTACGGTGATTAATTAAGCTACCAATCTAACCGTTCGCTAATTGTGGGTCCCGCAAAATATTTCCGAGTCCACTTTGTCACTAAAACATCTTGACTAATAAAATAATATTATAATAATATAAAATTATTTTATTTGTGATTAAATCCTAAAAATTAAAAGATTATTTTTAGTCTCATTCGAGAATCGGGTTAAGTAAGATCCCCAATTCTAAATAATAAAATAAGATTTCCCTACCGGAAAAATATTATTTTTCGCCTCGAGCAAATCGCACAAAAAGTCCATATAAAATCACGACAAGTATTTTCGGGCATTAAATCAAGAAGAAAATAATTAAAAACAGACAAAAACAATAAAACAAGTGATACGTTCGGGATGTAACGGTCATTTTCTCATTTTTTCCCACAACGTAGGTAATCGTCCAAAACGTTCAAATAAAATATCCAGAAGTATTATTTAAAGTATATCTTTCAGAAAAATTAATACAAGATGGCTTCGAAAAATTTTTATTTTTCTTGTCTCGAAACAAATTACGTAAAACGATCAAATAAAATTTGAGCTGTATTATCGTAATTGTTTTCATACATAAATCGAGAACATAAAAATAGGGACACAGCGGTCATTCATACAAAAGCATGAAAAACAGAAAACAGTACATTCAGAATATTTTCTAAAAATTGGGGCGTTACACTCTCCACCAAGAGCTACTTGAAAAATCAAAGAAAACATACAATATTAATATCTAAGGCTTGAGTAAGGAAAACCATGAATCAAAATATGGTTAAAAAGGAAAGAATAAAATTAATAGTGAAGATTTCATAAACTTCACCTTAAAACCCTACACCTTGAGCTTGAAGAACAAGGGTGAAAATGGATGATTTAGGAAAAACTTCCAACATGAAAGTTCCTTAGAATGGTATGGAGATTCAAGATCTATGGTCATTTAAATTTTTAGAAGCTTGGAAGAGGATTTTTGGTGAGTTGGCCGAATTCAAGGGGGGAGAGAAAAAGGAAAGAAATTTGGTTGCTTGACCTTGGTTCTTTGGAGAAAAAGAATATAGATAGAAAAGGATATAGAAGAGAAATGATGGAGATATGGTGGAAGACCGTAGGGTTGGAGAAGAAAAAGAGAAGAAAAGTTGAGAGCTTTTGGCTTATTTGATGTATTTGGAGAAAGATGGTAGACTTGGCTATGCATGGCCGTGAATGACTTTGAGAGAAAGAATGAATAATGAGGTGAGATGGCTAACTATAGTATATTGCCTTTCACCAAATGTGAAGAGCCTTGGAAGTCAAGTGTATTTGCCGTGAAAGCATTGAGAAAAGGTGATAATTATATTTTGTTTTGCTATCTTCAATTGCATGGTCACAAATGCATTGAAAGTAAGCATGAAGTGAAATGTAATAATGGTCTCCATAAAGCATGCACTTGCCGTAGAAGCTTGGAGAACATGAATATATTGAAGTGTTGGAATTGCCTTCCTAAAGGCATTCAATTCGTAAATGTATTCATGACAAGAAGCCATCTATATTGACTTTGTCATACTTGATTAATAAATGAAAGGTAGAAAAGAATTAAATTGCAATATTTGGTCTTCCAAAATTTAGCTTGGCCGTAGACATTCAATAAAGAGAGCCATCAATATTGACTTGGTTAATTAGTTGAAAGATAGAAGAATGGAATTGTAATATTGGCTTTGCAAAAGTTGCAATTGCCGTAGAATGAAATCAAAGAGAAGAAACCAAGGTTGACTAGTCTTTATTTGGTTAATTTGGCTTTCAAAATGAATTCCTAAAGCTTCCTACGTAAATTCACTTTGTGAATTGGTTAATTATAGCAAATTTCATCTCTTCCACCGTAGCCAACAATTTCAAGAAGTCAAACATTTGTTTAAAAGCTTGCTTTCTATTGGTTCTTAAAATTCAAGCCATTAATTTTGACCAATTTCTATTGGTTAAATATTTGCTAACTTGATTCTTATTGGTTGCTATTTTTGTTGACCAATTTCCTATTGGTGCACACTATATGTTATAGCATACTTTAACCAATGAATAATATTTATTATTTAAAAGTCAAGTATCTATTATCCAATGGATAATAAAATACACATAGATTTTTATTTTATACTAACAAGAGTAGAAATTATTATTGATTATTTTTCTTCTACTTGATTACCCTTGATGAGTCATAAAGCGAGTCATCACAAAGAAATTTCTAGAATATGTGACTCACTACAATGAGTCAAGTATGATGAGTCATCGTGGAATTTTCTAGAACGGGTGAGTCGAGCGTATGGCGAGTCGGCGTAGATATTTTCTAGAGCGAGATGAGTCAAGATAGCGAGTCACGTCTTTTGCGTCCATCGATCGCATCACATGGCGAGTCATCGGTGAGTCGACACGGCGAGTCATCACTATCTCGTGTCACGCACGGTTGCATCACCTGACCGTGTCATCATGGCGAGTCATCAAAGAAGCTTCTGGAACTGCTGAGTTGTCACGCCACGTGTCATCATCCTATTGGCCGTTGCGATGAGTCATAGCCACTAATTTTGACTAGCTCCTCATTGGTCCACGTGTACAGCACTTAATGACTAAACGTGGGTCCCGCAAAATGTTTCCGAGTCCGCCGTCACTTATTTGTACTGACTAATAAAATAATATTATAATAATATAAAATTATTTTATTTGTGATTAAATCCTAAAAATTAAAAGATAAATTTTAAGCTCATTCAATTGGGTTTAGTAAGATCCCCCGCCTCTGAATAATTAAAAACAGATTTTCCCGGTCCGAAAAATATTATTTTCCTACCCCGGAGCAAATCACACAAAAAGTCCATATAAAATTACAGACAATAATATTGAAAACCGTATCATGTAGAAAACAATTAAAAAAAGCAAAAAAAATTTCAAACAACACGTTCGGGGACGTAAGGTTATTTTCCCAATTTTTCCCACAACGTAGCTAATCATGCAAAACGTTCAAATAAAATTACAGATAGTATTATTTGTCGTATATCAACCAGAAAAATTAAAACAAATAGATTCAAGAAAAATTTTATTTCACATTTGTCTTGAAGAAAAATACGTAAAACGATTATATAAAATACTAGACAAGATTATACATCTGTTTTTGATACGAGAAAAATTTAAAACAAGTAATTTGATAAAATTTTTATTTAACTGTATCGAAACAAATTATGTAAAACTACCAAATAAAATAACAAACAGTATTATTTTTCTGTATTTCATACAGAAAAACAAGAAACAGTAAAATAGGGACACAACGGTCTTTTACCCAAAAGTTGGGATGTTACATTACACACACACCACCACACTTGTTTAAGAACTCATCCATTAACGGAACTAATTATCTTTTATTCCCTAAGGTCGGGTGAGAACATGGTTTTTCATTTCAGACACATAATGAGCTAGAAACAAGCAATAGTCAAATAAGTTCAAAGGGTTTAAGCAAGGGGAAATAGGCCATTTCCAATGCCTTACATTAGCCTGAATCAGAGAATTTTCAAGAAGTCATAAGAGTGCATGATATCATATTGAGACAATATGCTGCTGAGCAAGACTGCTTATTTGTGCACCAATCAATCTTGGCTATTTGGTTAAAGTAGCTATTTCAAGAAAAATGCCTCAATCATTATTATATATGCACGTGAAAATGTAACCTCAGAAAGAATCAAAGCAAGTTCTAGAGTAACAATTCCATGAGTGAAAATCACACAAGAAAGAAGAGAATGGTACAAATGTTTAATTCATTCATCAATAGGTTCAAAATCTCACAAGGCATATTTATATTATTCTCAATCCACCATTTCAACATTCGGATCCAAGCATGTGATTTTTAAGAAAGAAGACAATTTACACTATGATCTAAGAATGCATTTGCTACTTCTATACAAAATAATTATTTCCTCAACTAAGATGCATCTCAAGAGTAAAATTATCTGCAAGGCAAAATTTACTCTTTACTTTGCCATCCTTAATTAGTTTTACTATGAATAGGTTTTTGACAATCATATCAATAAACATATTTCCTCAATTAAGATGCATCTCAAGAGCAAAATTTACTCCTTACTCTGTCATCCTTAATTGGTTTAGTAAGTTGCTGACAATCATATTATACTTACAACCCCTATTAACCCATGGCAACCTCCCCCATATACAACATGAATATTCCTCACAACAAGTGTTCAACCAAGAGCGCTTGATGTGTTTACAAACTCTAAACCCTTCTTATACATAGACCAACAAAATACACAAATATTTTTAAGTCAACGAACAGAAACTCCTTCCATTTCTATACTCACCCTCCCTTTGAATGATTATGAGTTAGAGGACAGTGGAGAAAATAGAGTGTTTAAATAGGGAAAATAATGGAAAAGGTAATGATAACACCTATAAGGGTAAGTTGGCTATTGTCAGAAATGTTTAAAACTAAGAAACTTTTTTTTTATTATTTTTTTTAACTTCAAGAAAACCATCAAGGTAAAGAAGTCTAGAAACCCTAGAAGGACCCTGCTCAAAGGATCATCTGTCCAAAATCAAAATACAACAAAATCATACAAAGATAAAAGAAATATAATTACAAAAGAAGACATACCTTTCTGTACAGTTTTCATGGCGTATTTTTATACTGCACATCATGAGTGCAGTAGTGGCATATCTATGAGTTGCGTGTCACTGGTGCAACATAAGAACTCCCCAAGGATTGCCGAACCGACAACAAGAACCTTTGAGTCCATTTCGTCCCGCTTGCGGAATAGCAACCCTCTATCTTCCTGCAAACCTAATTAAAGGCCTATATTATAAGAAGATGGTACTGTTACCCAAGTGGCTTCAATACTCAAGACGGGGGTGAATTAAGTATTTAAGAACTTTTCGCAAAAGCATGAACAAATTAAATATGCTAAAATAAAATATTAAAACAGCGTGAAATAAAGGAAGAGAAGAAGAATAGCCAATAAATAAATTGCAAGAGATATTAAATTGAATACAGATAAATAGAGATTAAGGATAAGAAGAACAGGCACGATATTTATTTTGTTTTGACCACCAACCACTTGTGGCCTACGTCCAGTCCCCGAAACACAGTTTAAGATTTTTTTACTATTTAATACAAGCTTAAAACAGGTGCTTTACACAACAGGGATACCTCACCCTATTCACTAGAGGGATACCTCACCTCTTTTGAAGGATACCTCACCTTCTTTACAACAAGGGATACCTCACCCTTTTCACAAGAGGGATACCTCACCCCCTTAGAAGGATACCTCACCTTCTTTACAACAAGGGATACCTTACCCTTTTTACAAAAGTAGAAAATAGATGAAGAGAAACTCTCACAAAGAGCAAATATTATAAATTGAAGTACTAGGAAGCTATCTTAGGATATCTCAAAGTTTTGGCGAAAAGAGCACATGAAATAAGAGAAAATTGAAAAACACGTTTTAACACAAGCAAAGAATGATTTAAATAATTGGGCAACCTTCAAATGTGACCCAAGGTCACTATTTATAGAGCCTTTAAAGAAAACAGTCATTGGAACAATTAATTTCCATTTAAATTTGAATTATAGCCGTTTCCTTCTAAAACAGGAATCGTGGTTTAATCAAATACCATCCTGGTTATTCGAATACCACTGTTTCGTGAAAAATAAATCTGAAGGAGGTTATTCGAATACCTTATTTGTTATTCGAATACCACTGATTTAGAATGATTTTGAAAAATAGTTCAGATGAAGGTTATTCGAATACCCTATTGTTTATTCGAATACCTCTAATAAAACAAGCTTTTTGTAAAATAGGTTATTTGAATACCTTTAAGGTTATTTGAATAGATCATTTAGAAAACAGATTTTTAGAAAGCTTTATTTGAATACCAAGAGTGCTTATTCGAATAGCATTTTGAAAAACAGAAAACGTATAAAGATATAAAACATGGTTATTCGAATACCATGGGGTGTATTTGAATACCCCTGACACAAAAATTATTTTAAAACTTTTAGATATACAGAAAATGAATTTTTGGATTTTGGAAACTTATTTTGAAAAAAACATTTTAATCTTTTCTTCCGATACCAATGAGATATCCAAAAAAGTCTCCTTACAATGATCCTAAGTCCTAAAGCTAATCTTTGAAGATCTTTTGACTTGGTCTTCTCATCATCTTCATGTTTATTATCATCAAAACTATTGTTCATGTCGTCTAGCTAATTACATTCTCCCCCTTTTTGATGATGACAAACTAACATTTGAGAAAAACATTAGTTCATATAAATTGGAATTCACAAAGTTAAATTTTGAGAAACTTACTCCCCCTCTTTATCGTAAGAGGTGATTTATATAAGAGATGTGCACAATAGCTCCCCCTTACTTTTGGAATCCAATTTCTATTTTTGTCTTACCTGACTTTTACTTTTTCTCCCCCTGACTTTTCTCAATCACATAACTCAAATTTTTCTCCCCCTTTTGTCATGATAAAAAAGATAGGGCAAGATAGAGCATAAAGTCAAAGCAATATGATATATATATTCAATTTGCATATTCTCAAGTTGAATGAACTTTTTCCATTTAAATGTGTGCTTGAGGTAGTTATCTCCCTACAAAATTCAAAGTACTTTCTTTGGTATCCATTAATTTTTGGATCCATAGAGGTTAGCCAAACTCATAAACAAGTAAGCATTCAAAATAATAAGTCAAAAACAGCAAATGAGTTTACATGGGCAAAAGATATTTCATTGATTAATTTGGCCAAGTAACCACTTGTTTGATACCACTTGTTACTACGTTCATATATTCATCAAAACAATAGCCAATTACATTAAGCATTTGCATTACAAAGAATTTAACATATGCAACATATTCTTGAGAAATGAAGGGGCAAGAGCAAGTTAGGAAATATGCATTTAAGTGCATCATGTTATATTTATTTAAGGCATAAATTTAGGTTCAAAAGAAATAAGATGTATTTCATCAAAAGCATGTCATTCATAGAGTCAAAATTGGCCAATTATATTTGTATTTAAAAAAAGTAACAAAATATAGATAAGGTCGTAAGCATGGCTTTCTGCCATGGGTTATTCGAATACCTCATCCTGTATTCGAATACCCACCATAGAATTACAAATTCCAGAAAGAGCATGTATTCGAATAGGCTAGGTATTATTCGAATACCATAGATATAAAATGTAAGAGCTGTGGTTGTTGGAACGCAGTTTATTCGAATAAATTTAGTTCTATTCGAATAGAAATGCTATGCAACTCAATTTTTAGAGAGTTGATTTGTGTTTATTCAGATAACCATAGGTTTATTCGAATAAACCTATCAGAAATACATCACTAAGCATGTTCATAGAAGGAATTTTAAGAAGGAAAAGCTTACCCAAAGATAGTGTACTTACAAGATACATTATGTGATATTTTTATCCAAAGACTGCAAGTCCAAGCTTCATGAAAAACAAGGAGGAGAGCTTGGAATTATTTTCGGTGTTGTGCTTGTAGTAGCCATTTTCAAAATGCCAAAATCAGCTCATGGTCTTCAAGCAAACCTACAACACATTTCAATTTTTGGCTTATGGTACCCAAATTTTCTTGGGTCCTTGAATGTCAGTTTTGAGTATAGTACCCTTGGGAACCCATACCATTTTAGTTCCAATTTTTGAGTTAATGTTTTTCCTTGCATTGCATGTTGATGCACTATATCCTTTCTTTCCATAATAGAAACATTTAATAAAAGGACTACTTGAAGTACTAGAATTAACAAAGAAATTTTTATAAAATTTTACTATTTTTCTGTGTTATAACCTATTCCAGCTTTTTGAAAAACAACTCTTTGTTTTCCTAACAAAATATTTAAATTATCTCTTCCAAAAGTGAATTTTGAAAGAGTGTTCTTTAAATCTTCAATTTCTTTTTCCAGAATATGACAAGATGAACAAGATGAAGATATAGAAGCATATGAAGTACAGGTTAAGCATGCATCAATTAATCCTAATGTCTCATTTTCAATTTTTAATTCTTCAATTTCTTTATTCAGAATTAGAATTTGGTTTTCTAAAGAAGAAATTATTTTCTTAGATGAAGAAATTAATTTTGTGAGCCTTATTGATTCATCATGTAATTCTTCGAAAGCATCTTGAAGTTCATCATAAGAAGGAGATAAGTCAAAGTTAGAAATTACCTCATTGTCGCTTTCTTCTTCTTCTTCTCCTTTGGCCATAAGACATAGATGGGCTTCTTCACTATCTGAACTATCAGTTGAGTCCATGTCATTGTCATCCTATGCTATGTAGGCTCTTCTTCCTTTGGAGGGCTTCTTTTCAAATTTCTCCATTTTCCATTCGAGAATTGGGCACTCCATCTTCAAGTGCCCAAGTTTACCACACTCGTACCAAGTTGGAATTGATGACGCTTTTCTTTGAGTTTCCTTTTTCCTCAAAAATTTTCTAACTTTTCTTACAAAAAGACTGAGGTTTTCTTCATTTAGTTCTGTGCCTTCTCCATCATCATTATTGTAACACCCTAAATTTCCTAACTATTTGACACTAATTTTGACAATTAACAGAATTCTACTGTTTAGTGATTTCTATGTACTGTAAGATTATTTTGAATATTCCGTCAGTATATGTGATCGTTTTGTATGATTTACTCCGTGTCAGGAAAATAATAATTTTCGGGTCTAGGAAAATCTTATGTAATTTAATTATTACTGTAAAGTCTTAATTATTTTACGTAATCTAATTTGATTTTCGTAAGTTTTATAATTTTTGTGATTTTGTGGATGATTATGAAATTTTTATATTTCTCTGATTGTTTTTGGACTGTTTGTGGGCCCAAGTAGCCTTATGTGGACCCGAGGTGGGTCCCGAAAAGTGAAAATTTTTTTGCAGCCAGGAAAATTTGTACTATTAAGACGGAGACGAGATCTTACTAAACCTGAATCAGAAAATAGTTTTTAAAATTTTCTTTTATTGTGTTTTGTATTGTGTTTAATTATTGGGTGATAAAAATATAGTAAAAATATTATTCGTAGGGTTATAGCAGATAAAAAAATAAATATTATACTGCTTAGTCAACATTGGTGGTTTGGATATCCACCATTGATTTAATCAATTGTGGAGACTTGATCTTGATTTAATCGACGGTGGAGATTTGGTCTTATAAAATGGCTAGGACCATTTATGACCATTGGATGCAAAGTTTGAAAGAGCAATCTTGACCCTTCATTTTGGAGATACATCTAATGGATAGGATTTCAAGGAGGAAAGATCTAATGGCCTACATTAAGTCTTCTATCTAAAGGCTAAACGTAGAAGCTATATTAATCCTAACCATTGATCTAATCAATGGTTAAGATTGCCTAAAATGGTGGCTAGGAGATTGGTCACACTTTGAAGAGTGCATGAAGAGGGGGGACGGTTTTGCGCTTGTTTAAGGCTATAGCAAAGTTCAAGACACCATTATTACTCTATCTTGGTCATTATTGATCATTCTTGATCATCTTTGTCTCCTCCAAAAACAAAAACTCATCAAACTTTTCTCTCCACTTTCTCTCCAAGTAAGTTTCAGTCATAACACCTAAATCTACCTTCCATCACTTTTTAATTTCAAACAACCATATTTCTTGAATCTATACCTCATTCTAAGACACTTTGTAGTTTACACCAAGTTCTAAATCCATCATATTCAAGGACTTTCTTCAAGAGCAAAGTTATAGGATTTTTATGGTGAAGTGTAAGGAAACTTCATTTCTTATCTCTTTTTCATGTTCTCAGCCATGTTTGATCCATGGTTCTTCTTGTTCAAGCTTGATATACTAATAAACTTGTGTTTTGTTTTGTGTTTAACAAACCTTTGGTGGTAAAGGACTTGGAAAAAGAAGCAAATCAAGGAGCTTTTGAGGATCTTCAAGAGGTAAGAGAGAGATTCATCTCTCTAACTAAGTATGGTGGTGAGAGATGCTTTGGTATTTGATGGATGGTGAATCCATTTGAGGATTCATATCCATGGTCATGTAATTATTTGTGGGTGTTTATGTGGTTTATGTGCTTTGCATGATTTATTTGTTCTTGCATGCTTAGTATGATGTTTAATTGCTTTTATGGTATGCTTGAAATATATATATGATGAATATGTATATGTATGCCATAATGTGATGATGGAAAGGAAAACAATTTTTCGTTCCAAAGAACCATAGAGGCATCACGACCTTAAACTAATTTTGGGAGCAAGAGATTCTAAGTATTTTACTAATTATGATTAATACGTTGATGATTTTAAGGATTTGCAAAGAAAGTGGAAATGAAAACGAACAAATGTTTTGATTTCAAAGACTAAGTGTTCACGGTTTTTGAAGGAAATTTTAATGGTTTTGTTTGTGTAAAAACAAGAATGGTACTTAATTGATTTAGAAGGAAAAATAATCGATGGTTTCAATGGCCATGTCCACGGTTTTGAAGGCTTGTAATGCCTTGGTTTTATGAAAACAAAGTGATTTTCATAGTGAAAATATAATTTGATTTAGTACAAGGATTTTGGAAATGGAATCAGAGTGTTTTATAATTTAAGAAATAGAAATTTCGGTTATGAAAGAAAAAGAGAGGTTGAAAGTGTTTGAACCTCAATTTATTTTGAAGAGAATTAATTTTGGAATTAATTTGAGAAAAATGGAGAATATAATAGTGACTTGAAAATTTACTAATGTAAAACTCATCCTTTGGGTTTTGGAGCGCATTAGGAAATTTTAAATGAGAAACATTGATTTAATTCAATGAAATGGTGACTTTGTGGAATATATTGCAAAATGGATTTTCTTGAGCAAGAAAATGTGAAAAATAATGTGAGAAGTCATATTATTTTGAGGAAAGGATTTCTTAAAGGAGAAAATGTGAAAAATGATGTTGGAAATGACATTGATTTGTTTGAAAGTCCAAAATAATGTTTGGAATATTGAGGAATATTTTACGAAGTTGTAAAATGGTGAAAAATGTTTTACGTAACTTAAAAACGTGATTTTTAAGCTACGCGATTTGAAAAACGTTTAAATATTTTTACGCTTTTGAGATAATGTTGAAAAATCGCTACGCAATTTAAAAATGGTGGAATATTTTTACGTGATTGATGAAAACGTTGAAAAATAACTACGCGATTTGAAAACGCAACAGAATGGTTGCGAAATTGTGAAAACGTAACATAAATGATGTGAAATTGTGAAAACGTAACTGCAATGTTACGCGATTGTGAAAACGTGACAAAAGTGTTTCGCGACTATCAAAACGCGATAATATGATTTCACGATTGAATATACAGTATGATTACTGTTGGGCCAGTGTGTGGACCTTGATTATGAGATTATGAAATTAAACTGAGAATGAGCCAGTGTGTGGACCCTGAATATGAAATTGTAAATTTGAACTGAGAATGGTGCATTTTATATGCATAAACTAGTGTATGGACACTATATGAGAAAATGATGAATTTTTCCTATGATTGGCATTGGTGCATTGAACATGCATTGGAAAGGTCCGATGGACTGTATGAGGCTATTTGCCTAAGAGAGACATACACCTCTTGAGTGGGTGCGATATGCGTAGTGTAAGTCACTTGTTGACCTTGGGGGCATCGGGGTTCGGGTTGCCTACATGGGCAGTTGGCAGCTCTTCTGTACCATGGGTTAGACCGACGCGGCACACTAATGATCCTGACCGAGACACTATTGTTAATCAAGATCTAGTAAAGACTGTCGTGTATATGCTAGATGTGTAAACACATATGAGAAATATGGCTCGTGGTCTGAGGCATGTTGGTACAGACAGATCTTTCAGATCAATTGCTCTGAACTGAGTATTAGCTCCATGGAGTAGGACATTGAGTCTATGTGCATATGCATAATCATTTAGTATTGGTTATGATAATTGAACTGTTGAATACCTGGATAATGTTGAAGGCATTATCGTAAATATTGAATATTTATATCTGTGTGATATAATAATTAAGGAATATTGGATGATGATAATAAATAATGTTGATGGCATGATGGTAATTATTATTTATTTTATTTGTTGTGATAAATAATCATTGAGGGCATGATTGTAATTATTGTATCTGTGTGATGACAATAATGTTGATGGCATGATGGTAATTATGGTATGATATATCTGCATAGTGTGCTATTTGTGTTATCTCGAAGCTATCATGTTGGTATTGGCGTAGGTGATCTCACCTCTTTGTTATATTGTTTTGTTGTCCTTGTATTGTTAAAAATTATATAGTAGATGGAATGAGTTCTTAGACTTGACCAGAAGCAAATATTCTGAGTTTGGTGACAACATCGAGGAGTGGCCATCCCAAATTCAATGGTGTGCAATTTTGAGGAGGAACAAATATATGATGCATCAAGAAGGATACAAGAAAGAATATGTATGTTGAGTATTTATCATTAGTGTTTTACCGTGCTATTGAGTAGGACCCGTCATGGGGTTTGCTACTATTTAAAATTGAGTCTGTAAGTTTTATATTTCTTGAATAATTGTTAAATAATAAATGGTGTCTGTTATATGAGTTTTAATCAGTTTAAATATATTTTTCAGTATTACCTATAAATTTCAGTAAGTTTGTGTTTTCGCGAGAAGAAATTTTGAAACCCACCTTTTATAACTCAAACCTTTTATGAACTGATTTTCATATTATGTGTTGGTAGTCAGAAATGTGATGCCCTAAGGAGGGTGTTACTTTAGTTAGTATCAGAGCACGGTTTGAGTCTTTTGGGATTTATGGTTTGGTCTATTTTGCTTGTGTTATGTTCTCTGTGTGTTTGATTTCCGAAAGGAAACAATGTTATTTGAAATGGTTACATCTAGTTTTCATTGTATTTTGATTCGGGTGTCTTTGATGAAAGGACCATGACTCGTGATAGACAAAGAAAGACGAAGTCATCTGTTAGTAATGAACGTGTTTTGACATATCAAGTAGAATGGAGCGTTGATTCTCCAAGTGGAGCAAAAGTACCTCAGACTGAAAACCTAAACAAAGAAGATTGTGTCATAAAAAGTGATCCTTTGACTATACTGTATAATTCTGGAGGTAACCCATTCTTCTATGGCATATGATCGTGTAGATCAATTAGAGTTATTCGTGTCTTCGTTATCTTCTGACTAGTTTACTTATGTTTCTATTACTAGCCTGTCGTGCTACTCAAGTTATTCAAATTATCTTATTGTTGTTATGGATTAAATTTTTAGGTTAGTTTGATCTATTTATTTCTTTCATAAATAGACGTGGTCTTTGAAACGGATTGGTTATTTTTCAACCATATCTTATGAGATTGTCTCAATAAAGTGTTAGTATTCCAGAAAAACCCATTCTTAAAAATTGGGCAACATCAAATTCTTGTTGGATACGTCCGGTAACACATCAGATAGTTTTGCTATCTTTCATAATGATTTCATGTATTGATATTGCAAGAAAGGATATTCCTGTTTAGATCCATGTCATAGTATCTGATACAGTGTTGTTGAAAGAGAACGCGATGTGTGAGACACTTCCTGTTAAGAGCAAAGGCAGGAGAATGAAGCGATACGAGGATAAGGAAATTTTAATTGATGTCGTGCGGAGTGACGGATGCTCTTATAATATTTATAAATTATAGGACTAGAATCTTTCATTCTTATCTAAGCAGAATTATCATTATCTTTGTTAACGACATTCTGATCTATTCTCGAGATCATGAGGAACATGCTGAACATCTCAGTGTGATTTTTCCAAATTCTAAAAGAGAAGCAGTTATATACTAAGTTATCGAGATGTGAATTTTGGATGGATGAAGTTCAGTTTTGGGTTCCGTAATTCTAAGGAAGGGATTGCGGTGGATCTTTCAAAGGTTGAAACAATTTCTCAGTGGGAAAAGTTAAAAACGATAACAGAAATCCGTAGAAAATTTATTGAGAAATTTTCCAGAATCACAGGACTTCTCACCTAGCTTATCAGAAAGAATTAAATGTTTGTATGGACTGATGCATACAAGGAGAATTTTGAGGAGTTAAAAATGTGTTTGATTACTTCTCTAGTATTAATTCTGTCTAATTCCAGTGAACCATTAGAGGTATACTGTGATGCATTACATCGGAGTTTAAGATGTGTGTTTATACAGAATAGAAGAGTTGCAGGGTATGTTTCAAGGAAATTGAAGTTACATGAGAAAAACTATTCTACACATGAATGGAGATTGGTAGCCGCTGTGTTGGTATTAGAAGTATGGAGATACTTTCTTTATGGAGTAACATTTAACATCTTCAATAATTATAGAAGTCTGAGATATTTGTTTGGTCAGGAGAAGTTGAAATGAGAGGCAAAGATATTTCATTGGTTAAAATAATCTGGAATGATGTAAGCAGTGAAGCAACATGGGAGTTAGAAGAAATGATAAAAGAGTAATATCTATATTTATTTTGAGGGTGTGAAATCAAGTTTATCAAGTTTCGAGGATGAAATTTCTTTTTAGAGGGGGAATATTGTAACACCCCAAATTTCCTAACTATTTGACAGTAATTTTGACAGTTAATAGAATTCTACTGTTTAGTAATTTCTGTGTACTGTAAAATTATTTTGAATATTCCATCAGTATATTTGATCATTTTGTGTGATTTACCCTGTGTCAGGAAAATAATAATTTTCGGGTCGGGGAAAATCTTACGTAATTTAATTATTACTGTACAGTCTTATTTTACGTAATCTGATTTGATTTTCGTAAGTTTTATAATTTTTGTGATTTTGAGGATGATTATGAAATTTTTATATTTCTCTAATTGTTTTTGGACTGTTTGTGGGCTCAGGTCGCCTTATGTGGACCCGAGGTGGGTCCCGAAAAGTTAAAATTTTTCTGCAACCAGGAAAATTTGTACTGTTAAGACGGAGATGGGGGATCTTACTAAACCTGAATCCGAAAATAGTTTTTAAAATTTTCTTTTACTATATTTTGTACTGTATTTAATTATTGGGTGATAAAAATACAGAAAAATATTGTTCATAGGGTTATAGTAGATAAAAAAATAAAAATTATTCTGCTTAGTCAACATTGGTGGTTTTGAATATCCACCATTGATTTAATCAACGGTGGAGACTTGATCTTGATTTAATAGACGGTGGAGATTTGGTCTTATAAAATGGCTAGGACCATTTATGACCATTGGATGTAAAGTTTGAAAGAGCAATCTTGACCCTTCATTTTGGAGATACATCTAATGGGTAGGATTTCAAGGAGGAAAAATCTAATGGCCTAGATTAAGTCTTCTATCTAAAGGCTAAACGTAGAAGCTACGTTAATCCTAACCATTGATCTAATCAATGGTTAAGATTGCCTAAAATGGTGGCTAGGAGATTGGTCACACTTTGAAGAGTGCATGAAGAGGGGGGACGGTTTTGTGCTTGTTTAAGGCTATAGCAAAGTTCAAGACACCATTATTACTCCATCTTGGTCATTATTGATCATTCTTGATCATCTTTGTCTCCTCCAAAAACAAAAACTCATCAAACTTTTCTCTCCACTTTCTCTCCAAGTAAATTTCAGCCATAGCACCTAAATCTACCTTCCATCACTCTTTAATTTCAAACAACCATATTTCTTGAATCTATACCTCATTCTAAGACACTTTGTAGTTTACACCAATTTCTAAATCCATCATATTCAAGGACTTTCTTCAAGAGCAAAGTTATAGGGTTTTTATGGTGAAGTGTAAGGAAACTTCATTTCTTATCTCTTTTTCATGTTCTCAGCCATGTTTGATGCATGGTTCTTCTTGTTCAAGCTTGATATACTAATAAACTTGTGTTTTGTTTTGTGTTTAAGAAACCTTTGGTGGTAAAGGACTTGGAAAAAGAAGCAAATCAAGGAGCTTTTGAGGATCTTCAAGAGGTAAGAGGGAGATTCATCTCACCAACCAAGTATGGTGGTGAGAGATGCTTTGGTATTTGATGGATGGTGAATCCATGTGAGGATTTATATCCACGGTCATGTAATTATTTGTGGGTGTTTATGTGGTTTATGTGCTTCACATGGTTTATTTGTGCTTGCATGCTTAGTATGATGTTTAATTGCTTTTATGGTATGCTTGAAATATATATATGATGAATATGTATATGTATGCCATGATGTGATGATGGAAAGGAAAATAATTTTTGGTTCCAAAGAACCATAGAGGCATCACGACCTTAAACTAATTTTGGGAGCAAGAGATTCTAAGTATTTTACTAATTATGATTAATACGTTGATGATTTTAAGGATTTGCAAAGAAAGTGGAAATGAAAACGAATAAATGTTTTGATTTCAAAGACTAAGTGTTCACGGTTTTTGAAGGAAATTTTAATGGTTTTGTTTATGTAAAGACAAGAATGGTACTTAATTGATTTAGAAGGAAAAATAATCGATGGTTTCAATGGCCATGTCCACTGTTTTGAAGGCTTGTAATGCCTTGGTTTTATGAAAACAAAGTGATTTTCAAAGTGGAAATATAATTTGATTTAGTATAAGGATTTTGGAAATGGAATCAGAGTGTTTTATCATTTGAGAAATAGAAATTTCAGTTATGAAAGAAAAAGAGAGGTTGAAAGTGTTTGAACCTCAATTTATTTTAAAAGGAATTAATTTTGGAATTGATTTGAGAAAAATGGAGAATATAATAGTGACTTGAAAATTTACTAACGTAAAACTCATCCTTTGGGTTTTGGAGTAGCGTTAGGAAATTTTAAATGAAAAAACATTGATTTAATTCAATGAAATGGTGACTTTGTGGAATATATTGCGAAAAGGACTTTCTTGAGGAAGAAAATGTGGAAAATAATGTAAGAAGTCATATTATTTTGAGGAAAGGATTTCTTAAAGGAGAAAATGTGAAAAATGATGTTGGAAATGACATTGATTTATTTGAAAGTCCAAAATAATGTTTGGAATATTGAGGAATATTTTACAAAGTTGTAAAATGGTGAAAAATATTTTATGTAACTTAAAAACGTAATTTTTAAGCTACGCGATTTGAAAAATGTTTAAATATTTCCATGCGATTTGAAAAATGATGAAATATTTCTTCGCAGTTTGGAAAACGTTTAAATATTTTTACGTGTTTGAGATATTGTTGAAAAATCACTACGCAATTTAAAAATGGTGGAATATTTTTACGTGATTGATGAAAATGTTGAAAAATCACTACGTGATTGAAAAATGATGAAACATCTTTACGTGATTGAGAAAATGATTAAAAATCGCTATGCGATTTGAAAACACAACAGAATGGTTGCGAAATTGTGAAAACGTAACATAAATGATGTGAAATTGTGAAAACATAACTTAAATGTTACGCGATTGTCAAAACGCGACAAAAGTGTTTCGCAACTATGAAAACGCGATAATATGATTTTGCGATTGAATATACAATATGATTACTATTGGGCCAATGTGTGGACCCTGATTATGAGATTATGAAATTAAACTGAGAATGGGCCAGTGTGTGGACCCTGAATATGAAATTGTAAATTTGAACTGAGAAAGGTGCATTTTATATGCATAAACTAGTGTATGGACACTATATGAGAAAATGATGAATTTTGCCTATGATTGGCATTGGTGCATTGAACATGCATTGTAAAGGTCTGATGGACTGTATGAGGCTATTTGCCTAGGAGAGACATACACCTCTTGAGTGGGTGCGATATGCGTAGTGTAAGTCACTTGTTGACCTTGGGGGCATCGCGGTGCGGGTTGCCTACATGGGCAGTTGGCAGCTCTTCTGTACCATGGGTTAGACCGACGCGGCACACTGATGATCCTGACCGAGACACTATTGTTAATCAAGATCTAGTAAAGACTGTCGTGTATATGCTAGATGTGTAAACACATATGAGAAATGTGGCTCGTGGTCTAAGGCATGTTGGTACAGACAGATCCTTCGGATCAATTTCTCGAACTGAGTATTAGCTCCATGGAGTAGGACATTGAGTCCATGTGCACATGCATAATCATTGAGTATTGTTATGATAATTGAACTGTTGAATATCTAGATAATGTTGAAGGCATTATCATAAATATTGAATATGTATATCTGTGTGATATAATAATTGAGGAATATTGATAATAAATAATGTTGATGGCTTGATGGTAATTATTATTTATTCTATTTGTTGTGATAAATAATGATTAAGGGCATGATTGTAATTATTGTATCTGTGTGATGACAATAATATTGATGGCATGATGGTAATTATGGTATGATATATCGTATGGTGTGCTATTTGTGTTATCTCGAAGCTACCATGTTGGTATTGGCGTAGGTGATCTCACCTCTTTGTTATATTGTTTTGTTGTACTTGTATTGTTAAAATTGTATAATAGATGGAACGAGTTTCTTAGACTTGACCAGAAGCAAATATTCTGAGTTCGGTGACAACATCAAGGAGTGGCCATCCCAGATTAAATGGTGTGCAATTTTGAGGAGGAACAAATATATGATGCATCAAGAAGGATACAAGATGGAATAAGTATGTTGAGTATTTATCGTTAGTGTTTTACCGTGCTATTGAGTAGGACCCGTCATGGGGTTTGCTACTGTTTAAAATTGAGTCTGTAAGTTTTATATTTCTTGAATAATTGTTAAATATTAAGTGTTGTCTGTCATATGAGTTTTAATCAGTTTAAATATATTTTTCAGTATTACCTATAAATTTCAGTAAGTTTATGTTTTCGTGAGAAGAAATTTTGAAACCCACCTTTTATAACTTAAACCTTTTATGAACTGATTTTCATATTGTATGTTGGTAGTCAGAAATGTGATGCCCTAAGGAGCGTGTTACATTAGTTGGTATCAGATCATGGTTTGAGTCTTTTAGGGTTTGTGGTTAGGTCTATTTTGCTTGTATTATGTTCTCTGTGTGTTTGATTTCTGAAAGGAAACAATGTTATTTGAAATGGTTACATCTGGTTTGCATTGTATTTTGATTCGTGTGTCTTTAAAGAGAGGACCATGACTCAAGTAGAATGGAGCGTTGATTCTCCAAGTGGAGCAAAAGTACCTCAGATTGAAAACCTAAGCAAAGAAGATTGTGTCACAGAAAGTGATCCTTTGACTGTACTGCATAATTCTCGAGGTAACCCATTCCTCTATGGCATATGATCGTGTAGATCAATTAGAGTTATTTGTGTCTTCGTTATCTTCTGACTAGTTTACTTATGTTTCTATTACTAGCCTGTCGTGCTACTCAAGTTATTCAAATTATCCTATTGTTGTTATGGATTAAATTTTTGTGTTAGTTTGATCTGTTTATTTCTTTCATAAATAGACGTGATCTTTGAAACAGATTGGTTATTTTTCGACCACATCTTATGAGATTGTCTCAATAAAGTGTTAGTATTCCAGAAAAACCCATTCTTAAAAATCAGGCAACATCAAATTCTTGTTGGATACGTCTGGTAACACATCAGATAGTTTTGCTATCTTTCATAATGATTTCATGTATTGATATTGCAAGAAAGGATATTCCTGTTTAGATCCATGTCATAGTATCTGATACAGTGTTGTTGAAAGAGAACGCGATGTGTGAGACACTTCCTGTTAAGAGCAAAGGTAGGAGAATGAAGCGATACGAGGACAAGGAAATTTTAAATGATGTCGTGCGGAGTGACGGATGCTCTTATAATATTTATAAATTAAAGGACTATAATCTTTCATTCTTATCTAAGCAGAATTGTCATTATCTTTGTTAACGACATTCTGATATATTCTCGAGATCATGAGGAACATGCTAAACATCTCAGTGTGATTTTTCCAAATTCTAAAGGAGAAGCAGTTATATACTAAGTTATCGAGATGTGAATTCTGGATGGATGAAGTTCAGTTTTGGGTTCCATAATTCTAAGGAAGGGATTGCGGTGGATCTTTCAAAGGTTGAAACAGTTTCTCAATGGGAAAAGTCAAAAACGATAATAGAAATCCGTAGAAAATTTATTAAGAAATTTTCCAGAATCGCAAGACTTCTCACCTAGCTTATCAGAAAGAATTAAATGTTTGTATGGACTGATGCATACAAGGAGAATTTTCAGGAGTTAAAAATGTGTTTCATTACTTCTCTGGTATTAATTCTGTCTAATTCCGGTGAACCATTGGAGGTATACTGTGATACGTTACATCAGAGTTTAAGATGTGTGTTTATGCAGAATAGAAGAGTTGTAGGGTATGTTTCAAGGAAATTGAAGTTACATGAGAAAAACTATTCTACACATGAATGGAGATTGGTAGCCGCTGTGTTGGTATTAGAAGTATGGAGATACTTTCTTTATGGAGTAACATTTAACATCTTCAGTAATTATAGAAGTCTGAGATATCTGTTTGGTCAGGAGAAGTTGAAATGAGAGGCAAAGATATTTCATTAGTTAAAATAATCTGGAATGATGTAAGCGGTGAAGCAACATGGGAGATGGAAGAAATGATAAAAGAGTAATATCTATATTTATTTTGAGGGTGTGAAATCAAGTTTATCAAGTTTCGAGGACGAAACTTCTTTTTAGAGGGGAATATTGTAACACCCCAAATTTCCTAACTATTTGTGACAAAATTTTGAGTTAATAGAATTCTCTTGTTTAGTAATTTACGTGTCTTGTAAAATTATTTTGAATATTCCATCAAGTATATTTGATCATTTTGTGTGATTTACCCCGTGTCGGGAAAATAATAATTTTCGAATTCGGGGGAAAATCTTACGTAATTTAATTATTACTTGTAAAGTCTTACTTATTTTACGTGTCGATTTGATTTTCGTAAGTTTTATAATTTTTGTGATTTTGAGGATGATTATGAAATTTTTATATTTCTCTCGATTGTTTTTGATTTGTTTGTGGGCCTGTGTCGCCTTATGTGGACCCGAGGTGGGTCCCGAAAAGTTAAAATTTTTTTACGCAACCAGGAAAATTTGTCTTGTTAAGACGAAGATGGGGGATCTTACTAAACCTGAATCCAGGAAATAGTTTTTAAAATTTTCTTTTACTATATTTTGTACTGTATTTAATTATTGGGTGATAAAAATACAGAAAAATATTATTCATAGGGTTATAGCAGATAAAAAAATAAAAATTATTCTGCTTAGTCAACATTGGTGGTTTGAATATCCACCATTGATTTAATCAACGGTGGAGACTTGATCTTGATTTAATAGACGGTGGAGATTTGGTCTTATAAAATGGCTAGGACCATTTATGACCATTGGATGTAAAGTTTGAAAGAGCAATCTTGACCCTTCATTTTGGAGATACATCTAATGGGTAGGATTTCAAGGAGGAAAAATCTAATGGCCTAGATTAAGTCTTCTATCTAAAGGCTAAACGTAGAAGCTACATTAATCCTAACCATTGATCTAATCAATGGTTAAGATTGCCTAAAATGGTGGCTAGGAGATTGGTCACACTTTGAAGAGTGCATGAAGAGGGGGGACGGTTTTGTGCTTGTTTAAGGCTATAGCAAAGTTCAAGACACCATTATTACTCCATCTTGGTCATTATTGATCATTCTTGATCATCTTTGTCTCCTCCAAAAACAAAAACTCATCAAACTTTTCTCTCCACTTTCTCTCCAAGTAAATTTCAGCCATAGCACCTAAATCTACCTTCCATCACTCTTTAATTTCAAACAACCATATTTCTTGAATCTATACCTCATTCTAAGACACTTTGTAGTTTACACCAATTTCTAAATCCATCATATTCAAGGACTTTCTTCAAGAGCAAAGTTATAGGGTTTTTATGGTGAAGTGTAAGGAAACTTCATTTCTTATCTCTTTTTCATGTTCTCAGCCATGTTTGATGCATGGTTCTTCTTGTTCAAGCTTGATATACTAATAAACTTGTGTTTTGTTTTGTGTTTAAGAAACCTTTGGTGGTAAAGGACTTGGAAAAAGAAGCAAATCAAGGAGCTTTTGAGGATCTTCAAGAGGTAAGAGGGAGATTCATCTCACCAACCAAGTATGGTGGTGAGAGATGCTTTGGTATTTGATGGATGGTGAATCCATGTGAGGATTTATATCCACGGTCATGTAATTATTTGTGGGTGTTTATGTGGTTTATGTGCTTTGATAATCACATATTTTATTCATTAAGAAACCCTCATTATTAGTCATTTACACTCTTCATGTACTTAATTGATTGAATTTGATTATGTTTTGTTAGTTTGAACTCGAATCGGACTTAATTGAGTTTTCAGCATTATTCGAGTCTTACACTGTTTCTGTATTTTGGCCATATCTTGAGTTCTAAATGTCTGATAATTATGAATTTTACCTTGTAGGAAAGATAAAAGAGAGCTCTACAACTTTGATGAAGAGCTCGAAGTCAAATTCAGACATCTAGTGGAGCTAATTGGGCATGGAAATCAGAATACGGGATTTGTGACTGGAACCCGAACAGTGTGTAGTAATCAGAACATAATTCGAGTTTGGGTTTATAGAATGGGCTGAAAATTGGTGATCTGAAAGTTAAGACCCATATGTACAACTTTCATGACAAACA
Source organism: Ormosia emarginata (assembly GCA_029884605.1). Lineage (NCBI taxonomy): Eukaryota > Viridiplantae > Streptophyta > Magnoliopsida > Fabales > Fabaceae > Ormosia > Ormosia emarginata. The sequence goes on from JAQQTP010000074.1 coordinate 13,107,035, forward strand.
CAAAACTTGATTCGGGCTCCTTGATGGAGATATTGGGTCTGAAAGTCAAAACAGAGGTGCTGAAACTGGTCCTGAGCAGTCTGTAGTAATTGGGTCATATCTTGGGCTGTAGGACGAATTTTTGGGTGCTTCTAGAGCCATTGGAAAGCTTAGACAATTTCCTAGAACTTTCATGAAGACCACTTGGCTCAAAAATGACGAAATCAATGAGTTCAGCAATGAATACTTTCGGAGACAAGGAAGCTCACCTACCAAGTTCACCTACCAAGCTCACCTACCAAGCTCACCTACTAATTCCACCTACTAATCTCATCTACCCATCTACTACTACTCTGAATCCTCTATAAAAGGAAGCATGAGGAGAGCTCTAAACACAACACACACTTGGTGTTAGAAATAGCTTTTCATAGTTCTTGTATATTTTTTCTTCATTGTAATGGAGAGCTAAGTCACTTCTAGTCAATTCGGGACTCTTGAAGAGATTGTGGCTTGGATTCTTGAGACCTTGGTTATGTAATGTATTTGATTTATATTTGAATTCCTCTTCTCTTCTTCTCTGTTCTCTTGATCTTGAATGCATGAATGGTGATTGTTTATGTTTGATCGATTTGATCTTGGTTTAAGATTAAGTATTGTGATGAAATTTAGAATGATTGATCTGAACTAATCACGTAATTGAAGAGGTTAGGTTCTTGATTGGTGCCTAGGTTAATTGAATTCGGTACTTAAATTGATATATATCTACATGAATGGTGCGATTGCAGATTTATGTTTATTACTTGTCAATTGAATTTGACGATTGTCTAGTATGAATTACGGATCGATCTTTGAGATCTCGGTTAGATCCAAGTTAACCATTCAAATGTATTTTAGGTGTTTGTTGAAAGGTCTATGATTGAATCCACCCAATCTCGGATAGATTTTGAATTGATGTTTTTTTAATTGTTATTTCTCTTTAAATCCTGTCACTGCGATCCTTGAACCATCAAAACCCCCCTTTTCTAACTTTCACTTGATTTGATCAAATTCCATCTACGATCCTTGAGGAGACGATCCGTGTTGTTCACTATACTACAAGTTTAGGTAATAACTTCGGTTATAATTTTGATTGAGTTCGGCGCTCGTCATGCTTCACATGGTTTATTTGTGCTTGCATGCTTAGTATGATGTTTAATTGCTTTTATGGTATGCTTGAAATATATATATGATGAATATGTATATGTATGCCATGATGTGATGATGGAAAGGAAAATAATTTTTGGTTCCAAAGAACCATAGAGGCATCATGACCTTAAACTAATTTTGGGAGCAAGAGATTCTAAGTATTTTACTAATTATGATTAATACGTTGATGATTTTAAGGATTTGCAAAGAAAATGGAAATGAAAACGAATAAATGTTTTGATTTCAAAGACTAAGTGTTCACGGTTTTTGAAGGAAATTTTAATGGTTTTGTTTATGTAAAGACAAGAATGGTACTTAATTGATTTAGAAGGAAAAATAATCGATGGTTTCAATGGCCATGTCCCTTTGTTTTGAAGGCTTGTAATGCCTTGGTTTTATGAAAACAAAGTGATTTTCAAAGTGGAAATATAATTTGATTTAGTATAAGGATTTTGGAAATGGAATCAGAGTGTTTTATCATTTGAGAAATAGAAATTTCAGTTATGAAAGAAAAAGAGAGGTTGAAAGTGTTTGAACCTCAATTTATTTTAAAAGGAATTAATTTTGGAATTGATTTGAGAAAAATGGAGAATATAATAGTGACTTGAAAATTTACTAACGTAAAACTCATCCTTTGGGTTTTGGAGCGCGTTAGGAAATTTTAAATGAGAAACATTGATTTAATTCAATGAAATGGTGACTTTGTGGAATATATTGCGAAAAGGACTTTCTTGAGGAAGAAAATGTGGAAAATAATGTAAGAAGTCATATTATTTTGAGGAAAGGATTTCTTAAAGGAGAAAATGTGAAAAATGATGTTGGAAATGACATTGATTTATTTGAAAGTCCAAAATAATGTTTGGAATATTGAGGAATATTTTACAAAGTTGTAAAATGGTGAAAAATGTTTTATGTAACTTAAAAACGTAATTTTTAAGCTACGCGATTTGAAAAATGTTTAAATATTTCCATGCGATTTGAAAAATGATGAAATATTTCTTCGCATTTGGAAAACGTTTAAATATTTTTACGTGTTTGAGATATTGTTGAAAAATCACTACGCAATTTAAAAATGGTGGAATATTTTTACGTGATTGATGAAAATGTTGAAAAATCACTACGTGATTGAAAAATGATGAAACATCTTTACGTGATTGAGAAAATGATTAAAAATCGCTATGCGATTTGAAAACACAACAGAATGGTTGCGAAATTGTGAAAACGTAACATAAATGATGTGAAATTGTGAAAACATAACTGAAATGTTACGCGATTGTCAAAACGCGACAAAAGTGTTTCGCAACTATGAAAACGCGATAATATGATTTTGCGATTGAATATACAGTATGATTACTATTGGGCCAATGTGTGGACCCTGATTATGAGATTATGAAATTAAACTGAGAATGGGCCAGTGTGTGGACCCTGAATATGAAATTGTAAATTTGAACTGAGAAAGGTGCATTTTATATGCATAAACTAGTGTATGGACACTATATGAGAAAATGATGAATTTTGCCTATGATTGGCATTGGTGCATTGAACATGCATTGTAAAGGTCCGATGGACTGTATGAGGCTATTTGCCTAGGAGAGACATACACCTCTTGAGTGGGTGCGATATGCGTAGTGTAAGTCACTTGTTGACCTTGGGGGCATCGCGGTGCGGGTTGCCTACATGGGCAGTTGGCAGCTCTTCTGTACCATGGGTTAGACTGACGCGACACACTGATGATCCTGACCGAGACACTATTGTTAATCAAGATCTAGTAAAGACTGTCGTGTATATGCTAGATGTGTAAACACATATGAGAAATGTGGCTCGTGGTCAAAGGCATGTTAGTACAGACAGATCCTTTGGATCAATTTCTCTCGAACTGAGTATTAGCTCCATGGAGTAGGACATTAAGTCCATGTGCACATGCATAATCATTGAGTATTGGTTATGATAATTGAACTGTTGAATACCTAGATAATGTTGAAGGCATTATCGTAAATATTGAATATGTATATCTGTGTGATATAATAATTGAGGAATATTGATAATAAATAAATAATGTTGATGGCTTGATGGTAATTATTATTTATTCTATTTGTTGTGATAAATAATGATTAAGGGCATGATTGTAATTATTGTATCTGTGTGATGACAATAATATTGATGGCATGATGGTAATTATGGTATGATATATCTGTATGGTGTGCTATTTGTGTTATCTCGAAGCTACCATGTTGGTATTGGCGTAGGTGATCTCACCTCTTTGTTATATTGTTTTGTTGTACTTGTATTGTTAAAATTGTATAATAGATGGAACGAGTTTCTTAGACTTGACCAGAAGCAAATATTCTGAGTTCGGTGACAACATCAAGGAGTGGCCATCCCAGATTAAATGGTGTGCAATTTTGAGGAGGAACAAATATATGACGCATCAAGAAGGATACAAGATGGAATAAGTATGTTGAGTATTTATCGTTAGTGTTTTACCGTGCTATTGAGTAGGACCCGTCATGGGGTTTGCTACTGTTTAAAATTGAGTCTGTAAGTTTTATATTTCTTGAATAATTGTTAAATATTAAGTGTTGTCTGTTATATGAGTTTTAATCAGTTTAAATATATTTTTCAGTATTACCTATAAATTTCAGTAAGTTTATGTTTTCGTGAGAAGAAATTTTGAAACCCACCTTTTATAACTTAAACCTTTTATGAACTGATTTTCATATTGTATGTTGGTAGTCAGAAATGTGATGCCCTAAGGAGCGTGTTACATTAGTTGGTATCAGATCATGGTTTGAGTCTTTTAGGGTTTGTGGTTAGGTCTATTTTGCTTGTATTATGTTCTTTGTGTGTTTGATTTCTGAAAGGAAACAATGTTATTTGAAATGGTTACATCTGGTTTGCATTGTATTTTGATTCGTGTGTCTTTAAAGAGAGGACCATGACTCAAGTAGAATGGAGCGTTGATTCTCCAAGTGGAGCAAAAGTACCTCAGATTGAAAACCTAAGCAAAGAAGATTGTGTCACAGAAAGTGATCCTTTGACTGTACTGCATAATTCTCGAGGTAACCCATTCCTCTATGGCATATGATCGTGTAGATCAATTAGAGTTATTTGTGTCTTCGTTATCTTCTGACTAGTTTACTTATGTTTCTATTACTAGCCTGTCGTGCTACTCAAGTTATTCAAATTATCCTATTGTTGTTATGGATCAAATTTTTGTGTTAGTTTGATCTGTTTATTTCTTTCATAAATAGACGTGATCTTTGAAACAGATTGGTTATTTTTCGACCATATCTTATGAGATTGTCTCAATAAAGTGTTAGTATTCCAGAAAAACCCATTCTTAAAAATCAGGCAACATCAAATTCTTGTTGGATACGTCTGGTAACACATCAGATAGTTTTGCTATCTTTCATAATGATTTCATGTATTGATATTGCAAGAAAGGATATTCCTGTTTAGATCCATGTCATAGTATCTGATACAGTGTTGTTGAAAGAGAACGCGATGTGTGAGACACTTCCTGTTAAGAGCAAAGGCAGGAGAATGAAGCGATACGAGGACAAGGAAATTTTAATTGATGTCGTGCGGAGTGACGGATGCTCTTATAATATTTATAAATTATGGGACTATAATCTTTCATTCTTATCTAAGCAGAATTGTCATTATCTTTGTTAACGACATTCTGATATATTCTCGAGATCATAAGGAACATGCTAAACATCTCAGTGTGATTTTTCCAAATTCTAAAGGAGAAGCAGTTATATACTAAGTTATCGAGATGTGAATTCTGGATGGATGAAGTTCAGTTTTGGGTTCCATAATTCTAAGGAAGGGATTGCGGTGGATCTTTCAAAGGTTGAAACAGTTTCTCAATGGGAAAAGTCAAAAACGATAATAGAAATCCGTAGAAAATTTATTAAGAAATTTTCCAGAATCGCAAGACTTCTCACCTAGCTTATCAGAAAGAATTAAATGTTTGTATGGACTGATGCATACAAGGAGAATTTTCAAGAGTTAAAAATGTGTTTCATTACTTCTCTGGTATTAATTGCTGTCTAATTAGGTGAACCATTGGAGGTATATTGTGATACGTTACATCGAGTTTAAGATGTGTGTTTATGCAGAATAGAAGAGTTGTAGGGTATGTTTCAAGGAAATTGAAGTTACATGAGAAAAACTATTCTACACATGAATGGAGATTGGTAGCCATCTGTGTTGGTATTAGAAGTATGGAGATACTTTCTTTATGGAGTAACATTTAACATCTTCAGTAATTATAGAAGTCTGAGATATCTGTTTGGTCAGGAGAAGTTGAAATGAGAGGCAAAGATATTTCATTAGTTAAAATAATCTGGAATGATGTAAGCGGTGAAGCAACATGGGAGATGGAAGAAATGATAAAAGAGTAATATCTATATTTATTTTGAGGGTGTGAAATCAAGTTTATCAAGTTTCGAGGACGAAACTTCTTTTTAGAGGGGGAGTATTGTAACACCCCAAATTTCCTAACTATTTGACAGTAATTTTGACAGTTAATAGAATTCTACTGTTTAGTAATTTCTGTGTACTGTAAAATTATTTTGAATATTCCATCAGTATATTTGATCATTTTGTGTGATTTACCCTGTGTCAGGAAAATAATAATTTTCGGGTCGGGAAAATCTTACGTAATTTAATTATTACTTGTAAAGTCTTACTTATTTTACGTAATCTCGATTTGATTTTCGTAAGTTTTATAATTTTTGTGATTTTGAGGATGATTATGAAATTTTTATATTTCTCGATTGTTTTTGATTTGTTTGTGGGCCTGTGTCGCCTTATGTGGACCCGAGGTGGGTCCCGAAAAGTTAAAATTTTTCTCGCAACTAGGAAAATTTTGTACTGTTAAGACGGAGATGGGGGATCTTACTAAACCTGAATCCGGAAATAGTTTTTAAAATTTTCTTTTACTATATTTTGTACTGTATTTAATTATTGGGTGATAAAAATACAGAAAAATATTATTCATAGGGTTATAGCAGATAAAAAAATAAAAATTATTCTGCTTAGTCAACATTGGTAGTTTGAATATCCACCATTGATTTAATCAACGGTGGAGACTTGATCTTGATTTAATAGACGGTGGAGATTTGGTCTTATAAAATGGCTAGGACCATTTATGACCATTGGATGTAAAGTTTGAAAGAGCAATCTTGACCCTTCATTTTGGAGATACATCTAATGGCTAGGATTTCAAGGAGGAAAAATCTAATGGCCTAGATTAAGTCTTCTATCTAAAGGCTAAACGTAGAAGCTACATTAATCCTAACCATTGATCTAATCAATGGTTAAGATTGCCTAAAATGGTGGCTAGGAGATTGGTCACACTTTGAAGAGTGCATGAAGAGGGGGACGGTTTTGTGCTTGTTTAAGGCTATAGCAAAGTTCAAGACACCATTATTACTCCATCTTGGTCATTATTGATCATTCTTGATCATCTTTGTCTCCTCCAAAAACAAAAACTCATCAAACTTTTCTCTCCACTTTCTCTCCAAGTAAATTTCAGCCATAGCACCTAAATCTACCTTCCATCACTCTTTAATTTCAAACAACCATATTTCTTGAATCTATACCTCATTCTAAGACACTTTGTAGTTTACACCAATTTCTAAATCCATCATATTCAAGGACTTTCTTCAAGAGCAAAGTTATAGGGTTTTTATGGTGAAGTGTAAGGAAACTTCATTTCTTATCTCTTTTTCATGTTCTCAGCCATGTTTGATGCATGGTTCTTCTTGTTCAAGCTTGATATACTAATAAACTTGTGTTTTGTTTTGTGTTTAAGAAACCTTTGGTGGTAAAGGACTTGGAAAAAGAAGCAAATCAAGGAGCTTTTGAGGATCTTCAAGAGGTAAGAGGGAGATTCATCTCACCAACCAAGTATGGTGGTGAGAGATGCTTTGGTATTTGATGGATGGTGAATCCATGTGAGGATTTATATCCACGGTCATGTAATTATTTGTGGGTGTTTATGTGGTTTATGTGCTTCACATGGTTTATTTGTGCTTGCATGCTTAGTATGATGTTTAATTGCTTTTATGGTATGCTTGAAATATATATATGATGAATATGTATATGTATGCCATGATGTGATGATGGAAAGGAAAATAATTTTTGGTTCCAAAGAACCATAGAGGCATCACGGCCTTAAACTAATTTTGGGAGCAAGAGATTCTAAGTATTTTACTAATTATGATTAATACGTTGATGATTTTAAGGATTTGCAAAGAAAGTGGAAATGAAAACGAATAAATGTTTTGATTTCAAAGACTAAGTGTTCACGGTTTTTGAAGGAAATTTTAATGGTTTTGTTTATGTAAAGACAAGAATGGTACTTAATTGATTTAGAAGGAAAAATAATCGATGGTTTCAATGGCCATGTCCACTGTTTTGAAGGCTTGTAATGCCTTGGTTTTATGAAAACAAAGTGATTTTCAAAGTGGAAATATAATTTGATTTAGTATAAGGATTTTGGAAATGGAATCAGAGTGTTTTATCATTTGAGAAATAGAAATTTCAGTTATGAAAGAAAAAGAGAGGTTGAAAGTGTTTGAACCTCAATTTATTTTAAAAGGAATTAATTTTGGAATTGATTTGAGAAAAATGGAGAATATAATAGTGACTTGAAAATTTACTAACGTAAAACTCATCCTTTGGGTTTTGGAGTAGCGTTAGGAAATTTTAAATGAGAAACATTGATTTAATTCAATGAAATGGTGACTTTGTGGAATATATTGCGAAAAGGACTTTCTTGAGGAAGAAAATGTGGAAAATAATGTAAGAAGTCATATTATTTTGAGGAAAGGATTTCTTAAAGGAGAAAATGTGAAAAATGATGTTGGAAATGACATTGATTTATTTGAAAGTCCAAAATAATGTTTGGAATATTGAGGAATATTTTACAAAGTTGTAAAATGGTGAAAAATGTTTTATGTAACTTAAAAACGTAATTTTTAAGCTACGCGATTTGAAAAATGTTTAAATATTTCCATGCGATTTGAAAAATGATGAAATATTTCTTCGCAGTTTGGAAAACGTTTAAATATTTTTACGTGTTTGAGATATTGTTGAAAAATCACTACGCAATTTAAAAATGGTGGAATATTTTTACGTGATTGATGAAAATGTTGAAAAATCACTACGTGATTGAAAAATGATGAAACATCTTTACGTGATTGAGAAAATGATTAAAAATCGCTATGCGATTTGAAAACACAACAGAATGGTTGCGAAATTGTGAAAACGTAACATAAATGATGTGAAATTGTGAAAACATAACTGAAATGTTACGCGATTGTCAAAACGCGACAAAAGTGTTTCGCAACTATGAAAACGCGATAATATGATTTTGCGATTGAATATACAGTATGATTACTATTGGGCCAATGTGTGGACCCTGATTATGAGATTATGAAATTAAACTGAGAATGGGCCAGTGTGTGGACCCTGAATATGAAATTGTAAATTTGAACTGAGAAAGGTGCATTTTATATGCATAAACTAGTGTATGGACACTATATGAGAAAATGATGAATTTTGCCTATGATTGGCATTGGTGCATTGAACATGCATTGTAAAGGTCCGATGGACTGTATGAGGCTATTTGCCTAGGAGAGACATACACCTCTTGAGTGGGTGCGATATGCATAGTGTAAGTCACTTGTTGACCTTGGGGGCATCGCGGTGCGGGTTGCCTACATGGGCAGTTGGCAGCTCTTCAGTACCATGGGTTAGACCGACGCGGCACACTGATGATCCTGACCGAGACACTATTGTTAATCAAGATCTAGTAAAGACTGTCGTGTATATGCTAGATGTGTAAACACATATGAGAAATGTGGCTCGTGGTCAAAGGCATGTTGGTACAGACAGATCCTTCAGATCAATTTCTCTGAACTGAGTATTAGCTCCATGGAGTAGGACATTGAGTCCATGTGCACATGCATAATCATTGAGTATTGGTTATGATAATTGAACTGTTGAATACCTAGATAATGTTGAAGGCATTATCGTAAATATTGAATATGTATATCTGTGTGATATAATAATTGAGGAATATTGATAATAAATAATGTTGATGGCTTGATGGTAATTATTATTTATTCTATTTGTTGTGATAAATAATGATTAAGGGCATGATTGTAATTATTGTATCTGTGTGATGACAATAATATTGATGGCATGATGGTAATTATGGTATGATATATCTGTATGGTGTGCTATTTGTGTTATCTCGAAGCTACCATGTTGGTATTGGCGTAGGTGATCTCACCTCTTTGTTATATTGTTTTGTTGTACTTGTATTGTTAAAATTGTATAATAGATGGAACGAGTTTCTTAGACTTGACCAGAAGCAAATATTCTGAGTTCGGTGACAACATCAAGGAGTGGCCATCCCGCATTAAATGGTGTGCAATTTTGAGGAGGAACAAATATATGATGCATCAAGAAGGATACAAGATGGAATAAGTATGTTGAGTATTTATCGTTAGTGTTTTACCGTGCTATTGAGTAGGACTCGTCATGGGGTTTGCTACTGTTTAAAATTGAGTCTGTAAGTTTTATATTTCTTAAATAATTGTTAAATATTAAGTGTTGTCTGTTATATGAGTTTTAATCCGTTTAAATATATTTTTCAGTATTACCTATAAATTTCAGTAAGTTTATGTTTTCGTGAGAAGAAATTTTGAAACACACCTTTTATAACTTAAACCTTTTATGAACTGATTTTCATATTATATGTTGGTCGTCAGAAATGTGATGCCCTAAGGAGCGTGTTACATTAGTTGGTATCAGATCATGGTTTGAGTCTTTTAGGGTTTGTGGTTAGGTCTATTTTGCTTGTATTATGTTCTCTGTGTGTTTGATTTCTGAAAGGAAACAATGTTATTTGAAATGGTTACATCTGGTTTGCATTGTATTTTGATTCGTGTGTCTTTAAAGAGAGGACCATGACTCAAGTAGAATGGAGCGTTGATTCTCCAAGTGGAGCAAAAGTACCTCAGATTGAAAACCTAAGCAAAGAAGATTGTGTCACAGAAAGTGATCCTTTGACTGTACTGCATAATTCTCGAGGTAACCCATTCCTCTATGGCATATGATCGTGTAGATCAATTAGAGTTATTTGTGTCTTCGTTATCTTCTGACTAGTTTACTTATGTTTCTATTACTAGCCTGTCGTGCTACTCAAGTTATTCAAATTATCCTATTGTTGTTATGGATCAAATTTTTGTGTTAGTTTGATCTGTTTATTTCTTTCATAAATGGACGTGATCTTTGAAATAGATTGGTTATTTTTCGACCATATCTTATGAGATTGTCTCAATAAAGTGTTAGTATTCCAGAAAAACCCATTCTTAAAAATCAGGCAACATCAAATTCTTGTTGGATACGTCTGGTAACACATCAGATAGTTTTGCTATCTTTCATAATGATTTCATGTATTGATATTGCAAGAAAGGATATTCCTGTTTAGATCCATGTCATAGTATCTGATACAGTGTTGTTGAAAGAGAACGCGATGTGTGAGACACTTCCTGTTAAGAGCAAAGGCAGGAGAATGAAGCGATACGAGGACAAGGAAATTTTAATTGATGTCGTGCGGAGTGACGGATGCTCTTATAATATTTATAAATTATAGGACTATAATCTTTCATTCTTATCTAAGCAGAATTGTCATTATCTTTGTTAACGACATTCTGATATATTCTCGAGATCATGAGGAACATGCTAAACATCTCAGTGTGATTTTTCCAAATTCTAAAGGAGAAGCAGTTATATACTAAGTTATCGAGATGTGAATTCTGGATGGATGAAGTTCAGTTTTGGGTTCCATAATTCTAAGGAAGGGATTGCGGTGGATCTTTCAAAGGTTGAAACAGTTTCTCAATGGGAAAAGTCAAAAACGATAATAGAAATCCGTAGAAAATTTATTAAGAAATTTTCCAGAATCGCAAGACTTCTCACCTAGCTTATCGAAAGAATTAAATGTTTGTATGGACTGATGCATACAAGGAGAATTTTCAGGAGTTAAAAATGTGTTTCATTACTTCTCTGGTATTAATTCTGTCTAATTAGGTGAACCATTGGAGGTATACTGTGATACGTTACATCAGAGTTTAAGATGTGTGTTTATGCAGAATAGAAGAGTTGTAGGGTATGTTTCAAGGAAATTGAAGTTACATGAGAAAAACTATTCTACACATGAATGGAGATTGGTAGCCGCTGTGTTGGTATTAGAAGTATGGAGATACTTTCTTTATGGAGTAACATTTAACATCTTCAGTAATTATAGAAGTCTGAGATATCTGTTTGGTCAGGAGAAGTTGAAATGAGAGGCAAAGATATTTCATTAGTTAAAATAATCTGGAATGATGTAAGCGGTGAAGCAACATGGGAGATGGAAGAAATGATAAAAGAGTAATATCTATATTTATTTTGAGGGTGTGAAATCAAGTTTATCAAGTTTCGAGGACGAAACTTCTTTTTAGAGGGGGAGTATTGTAACACCCCAAATTTCCTAACTATTTGACAGTAATTTTGACAGTTAATAGAATTCTACTGTTTAGTAATTTCTGTGTACTGTAAAATTATTTTGAATATTCCATCAGTATATTTGATCATTTTGTGTGATTTACCCTGTGTCAGGAAAATAATAATTTTCGGGTCGGGGAAAATCTTACGTAATTTAATTATTACTGTAAAGTCTTACTTATTTTACGTAATCTGATTTGATTTTCGTAAGTTTTATAATTTTTGTGATTTTGAGGATGATTATGAAATTTTTATATTTCTCTGATTGTTTTTGGACTGTTTGTGGGCCCAGGTCGCCTTATGTGGACCCGAGGTGGGTCCCGAAAAGTTAAAATTTTTCTGCAACCAGGAAAATTTGTACTGTTAAGACGGAGATGGGGGATCTTACTAAACCTGAATCCGGAAATAGTTTTTAAAATTTTCTTTTACTATATTTTGTACTGTATTTAATTATTGGGTGATAAAAATACAGAAAAATATTATTCATAGGGTTATAGCAGATAAAAAAATAAAAATTATTCTGCTTAGTCAACATTGGTGGTTTGAATATCCACCATTGATTTAATCAACGGTGGAGACTTGATCTTGATTTAATAGACGGTGGAGATTTGGTCTTATAAAATGGCTAGGACCATTTATGACCATTAGATGTAAAGTTTGAAAGAGCAATCTTGACCCTTCATTTTGGAGATACATCTAATGGCTAGGATTTCAAGGAGGAAAAATCTAATGGCCTAGATTAAGTCTTCTATCTAAAGGCTAAACGTAGAAGCTACATTAATCCTAACCATTGATCTAATCAATGGTTAAGATTGCCTAAAATGGTGGCTAGGAGATTGGTCACACTTTGAAGAGTGCATGAAGAGGGGGACGGTTTTGTGCTTGTTTAAGGCTATAGCAAAGTTCAAGACACCATTATTACTCCATCTTGGTCATTATTGATCATTCTTGATCATCTTTGTCTCCTCCAAAAACAAAAACTCATCAAACTTTTCTCTCCACTTTCTCTCCAAGTAAATTTCAGCCATAGCACCTAAATCTACCTTCCATCACTCTTTAATTTCAAACAACCATATTTCTTGAATCTATACCTCATTCTAAGACACTTTGTAGTTTACACCAATTTCTAAATCCATCATATTCAAGGACTTTCTTCAAGAGCAAAGTTATAGGGTTTTTATGGTGAAGTGTAAGGAAACTTCATTTCTTATCTCTTTTTCATGTTCTCAGCCATGTTTGATGCATGGTTTTTCTTGTTCAAGCTTGATATACTAATAAACTTGTGTTTTGTTTTGTGTTTAAGAAACCTTTGGTGGTAAAGGACTTGGAAAAAGAAGCAAATCAAGGAGCTTTTGAGGATCTTCAAGAGGTAAGAGGGAGATTCATCTCACCAACCAAGTATGGTGGTGAGAGATGCTTTGGTATTTGATGGATGGTGAATCCATGTGAGGATTTATATCCACGGTCATGTAATTATTTGTGGGTGTTTATGTGGTTTATGTGCTTCACATGGTTTATTTGTGCTTGCATGCTTAGTATGATGTTTAATTGCTTTTATGGTATGCTTGAAATATATATATGATGAATATGTATATGTATGACATGATGTGATGATGGAAAGGAAAATAATTTTTGGTTCCAAAGAACCATAGAGGCATCACTGGCCTTAAACTAATTTTGGGAGCAAGAGATTCTAAGTATTTTACTAATTATGATTAATACGTTGATGATTTTAAGGATTTGCAAAGAAAGTGGAAATGAAAACGAATAAATGTTTTGATTTCAAAGACTAAGTGTTCACGGTTTTTGAAGGAAATTTTAATGGTTTTGTTTATGTAAAGACAAGAATGGTACTTAATTGATTTAGAAGGAAAAATAATCGATGGTTTCAATGGCCATGTCCACTTGTTTTGAAGGCTTGTAATGCCTTGGTTTTATGAAAACAAAGTGATTTTCAAAGTGGAAATATAATTTGATTTAGTATAAGGATTTTGGAAATGGAATCAGAGTGTTTTATCATTTGAGAAATAGAAATTTCAGTTATGAAAGAAAAAGAGAGGTTGAAAGTGTTTGAACCTCAATTTATTTTAAAAGGAATTAATTTTGGAATTGATTTGAGAAAAATGGAGAATATAATAGTGACTTGAAAATTTACTAACGTAAAACTCATCCTTTGGGTTTTGGAGCGTTAGGAAATTTTAAATGAGAAACATTGATTTAATTCAATGAAATGGTGACTTTGTGGAATATATTGCGAAAAGGACTTTCTTGAGGAAGAAAATGTGGAAAATAATGTAAGAAGTCATATTATTTTGAGGAAAGGATTTCTTAAAGGAGAAAATGTGAAAAATGATGTTGGAAATGACATTGATTTATTTGAAAGTCCAAAATAATGTTTGGAATATTGAGGAATATTTTACAAAGTTGTCAAATGGTGAAAAATGTTTTATGTAACTTAAAAACGTAATTTTTAAGTTACGCGATTTGAAAAATGTTTAAATATTTCCATGCGATTTGAAAAATGATGAAATATTTCTTCGTAGTTTGGAAAACGTTTAAATATTTTTACGTGTTTGAGATATTGTTGAAAAATTCACTACGCAATTTAAAAATGGTGGAATATTTTTACGTGATTGATGAAAATGTTGAAAAATCACTACGTGATTGAAAAATGATGAAACATCTTTACGTGATTGAGAAAATGATTAAAAATCGCTATGCGATTTGAAAACACAACAGAATGGTTGCGAAATTGTGAAAACGTAACATAAATGATGTGAAATTGTGAAAACATAACTTAAATGTTACGCGATTGTCAAAACGCGACAAAAGTGTTTCGCAACTATGAAAACGCGATAATATGATTTTGCGATTGAATATACAATATGATTACTATTGGGCCAATGTGTGGACCCTGATTATGAGATTATGAAATTAAATTGAGAATGGGCCAAAGTGTGTGGACCCTGAATATGAAATTGTAAATTTGAACTGAGAAAGGTGCATTTTATAAGCATAAACTAGTGTATGGACACTATATGAGAAAATGATGAATTTTGCCTATGATTGGCATTGGTGCATTGAACATGCATTGTAAAGGTCCGATGGACTGTATGAGGCTATTTGCCTAGGAGAGACATACACCTCTTGAGTGGGTGCGATATGCGTAGTGTAAGTCACTTGTTGACCTTGGGGGCATCGCGGTGCGGATTGCCTACATGGGCAGTTGGCAGCTCTTCTGTACCATGGGTTAGACCGACGCGACACACTGATGATCCTGACCGAGACACTATTGTTAATCAAGATCTAGTAAAGACTATCGTGTATATGCTAGATGTGTAAACACATATGAGAAATGTGGCTCGTGGTCTAAGGCATGTTGGTACAGACAGATCCTTCAGATCAATTTCTCTGAACTGAGTATTAGCTCCATGGAGTAGGACATTGAGTCCATGTGCACATGCATAATCATTGAGTATTGGTTATGATAATTGAACTGTTGAATATCTAGATAATGTTGAAGGCATTATCGTAAATATTGAATATATATATCTGTGTGATATAATAATTGAGGAATATTGATAATAAATAATGTTGATGGCTTGATGGTAATTATTATTTATTCTATTTGTTGTGATAAATAATGATTAAGGGCATGATTGTAATTATTGTATCTGTGTGATGACAATAATGTTGATGGCATGATGGTAATTATGGTATGATATATCTATATGGTGTGTTATTTGTGTTATCTCGAAGCTACCATGTTGGTATTGGCATAGGTGATCTCACCTCTTTGTTATATTGTTTTGTTGTACTTGTATTGTTAAAATTGTATAATAGATGGAACAAGTTTCTTAGACTTGACCAGAAGCAAATATTCTGAGTTCGGTGACAACATCAAGGAGTGGCCATCCCAGATTAAATGGTGTGCAATTTTGAGGAGGAACAAATATATGATGCATCAAGAAGGATACAAGATGGAATAAGTATGTTGAGTATTTATCGTTAGTGTTTTACCGTGCTATTGAGTAGGACCCGTCATGGGGTTTGCTACTGTTTAAAATTGAGTCTATAAGTTTTATATTTCTTGAATAATTGTTAAATATTAAGTGTTGTCTGTCATATGAGTTTTAATCTGTTTAAATATATTTTTCAGTATTACCTATAAATTTCAGTAAGTTTATGTTTTCGTGAGAAGAAATTTTGAAACCCACCTTTTATAACTTAAACCTTTTATGAACTGATTTTCATATTATATGTTGGTAGTCAGAAATGTGATGCCCTAAGGAGCGTGTTACATTAGTTGGTATCAGATCATGGTTTGAGTCTTTTAGGGTTTGTGGTTAGGTCTATTTTGCTTGTATTATGTTCTCTGTGTGTTTGATTTCTGAAAGGAAACAATGTTATTTGAAATGGTTACATCTGGTTTGCATTGTATTTTGATTCGTGTGTCTTTAAAGAGAGGACCATGACTCAAGTAGAATGGAGCGTTGATTCTCCAAGTGGAGCAAAAGTACCTCAGATTGAAAACCTAAGCAAAGAAGATTGTGTCACAGAAAGTGATCCTTTGACTGTACTGCATAATTCTCGAGGTAACCCATTCCTCTATGGCATATGATCGTGTAGATCAATTAGAGTTATTTGTGTCTTCGTTATCTTCTGACTAGTTTACTTATGTTTCTATTACTAGCCTGTCGTGCTACTCAAGTTATTCAAATTATCCTATTGTTGTTATGGATCAAATTTTTGTGTTAGTTTGATCTGTTTATTTCTTTCATAAATAGACGTGATCTTTGAAATAGATTGGTTATTTTTCGACCATATCTTATGAGATTGTCTCAATAAAGTGTTAGTATTCCAGAAAAACCCATTCTTAAAAATCAGGCAACATCAATTTCTTGTTGGATACGTCTGGTAACACATCAGATAGTTTTGCTATCTTTCATAATGATTTCATGTATTGATATTGCAAGAAAGGATATTCCTGTTTAGATCCATGTCATAGTATCTGATACAGTGTTGTTGAAAGAGAACGCGATGTGTGAGACACTTCCTGTTAAGAGCAAAGCAAAGGAGAATGAAGCGATACGAGGACAAGGAAATTTTAATTGATGTCGTGCGGAGTGACAGATGCTCTTATAATATTTATAAATTATAGGACTATAATCTTTCATTCTTATCTAAGCAGAATTGTCATTATCTTTGTTAACGACATTATGATATATTCTCGAGATCATGAGGAACATGCTAAACATCTCAGTGTGATTTTTCCAAATTCTAAAGGAGAAGCAGTTATATACTAAGTTATCGAGATGTGAATTCTGGATGGATGAAGTTCAGTTTTGGGTTCCATAATTCTAAGGAAGGGATTGCGGTGGATCTTTCAAAGGTTGAAACAGTTTCTCAATGGGAAAAGTCAAAAACAATAATAGAAATCCGTAGAAAATTTATTAAGAAATTTTCCAGAATCGCAAGACTTCTCACCTAGCTTATCAGAAAGAATTAAATGTTTGTATGGACTGATGCATACAAGGAGAATTTTCAGGAGTTAAAAATGTGTTTCATTACTTCTCTGGTATTAATTCTGTCTAATTCCGGTGAACCATTGGAGGTATACTGTGATACGTTACATCAGAGTTTAAGATGTGTGTTTATGCAGAATAGAAGAGTTGTAGGGTATGTTTCAAGGAAATTGAAGTTACATGAGAAAAACTATTCTACACATGAATGGAGATTGGTAGCCGCTGTGTTGGTATTAGAAGTATGGAGATACTTTCTTTATGGAGTAACATTTAACATCTTCAGTAATTATAGAAGTCTGAGATATCTGTTTGGTCAGGAGAAGTTGAAATGAGAGGCAAAGATATTTCATTAGTTAAAATAACTGGAATGATGTAAGCGGTGAAGCAACATGGGAGATGGAAGAAATGATAAAAGAGTAATATCTATATTTATTTTGAGGGTGTGAAATCAAGTTATCAAGTTTCGAGGACGAAACTTCTTTTAGAGGGGAGTATTGTAACACCCCAAATTTCCTAACTATTTGACAATAATTTTGAGTTAATAGAATTCTACTTGTTTAGTAATTTACGTGTCTTGTAAAATTATTTTGAATATTCCATCAAGTATATTTGATCATTTTGTGTGATTTACCCCTGTGTCGGGAAAATAATAATTTTTGTCTGGGAAAATCTTACGTAATTTAATTATTCTTGTAAAGTCTTACTTATTTTACGTGTCTCGATTTGATTTTCGTAAGTTTTATAATTTTTGTGATTTTGAGGATGATTATGAAATTTTTATATTTCTCTGATTGTTTTTGGACTGTTTGTGGGCCCAGGTCGCCTTATGTGGACCCGAGGTGGGTCCCGAAAAGTTAAAATTTTTTTGCAACCAGGAAAATTTGTACTGTTAAGACGAAGATGGGGGATCTTACTAAACCTGAATCCGGAAATAGTTTTTTAAATTTTCTTTTACTATATTTTGTACTGTATTTAATTATTGGGTGATAAAAATACAGAAAAATATTATTCATAGGGTTATAGCAGATAAAAAAAAAAAAATTATTCTGCTTAGTCAACATTGGTGGTTTGAATATCCACCATTGATTTAATCAACGGTGGAGACTTGATCTTGATTTAATAGACGATGGAGATTTGGTCTTATAAAATGGCTAGGACCATTTATGACCATTGGATGTAAAGTTTGAAAGAGCAATCTTGACCCTTCATTTTGGAGATACATCTAATGGCTAGGATTTCAAGGAGGAAAAATCTAATGGCCTAGATTAAGTCTTCTATCTAAAGGCTAAACGTAGAAGCTACATTAATCCTAACCATTGATCTAATCAATGGTTAAGATTGCCTAAAATGGTGGCTAGGAGATTGGTCACACTTTGAAGAGTGCATGAAGAGGGGGGACGGTTTTGTGCTTGTTTAAGGCTATAGCAAAGTTCAAGACACCATTATTACTCCATCTTGGTCATTATTGATCATTCTTGATCATCTTTGTCTCCTCCAAAAACAAAAACTCATCAAACTTTTCTCTCCACTTTCTCTCCAAGTAAATTTCAGCCATAGCACCTAAATCTACCTTCCATCACTCTTTAATTTCAAACAACCATATTTCTTGAATCTATACCTCATTCTAAGACACTTTGTAGTTTACACCAATTTCTAAATCCATCATATTCAAGGACTTTCTTCAAGAGCAAAGTTATAGGGTTTTTATGGTGAAGTGTAAGGAAACTTCATTTCTTATCTCTTTTTCATGTTCTCAGCCATGTTTGATGCATGGTTCTTCTTGTTCAAGCTTGATATACTAATAAACTTGTGTTTTGTTTTGTGTTTAAGAAACCTTTGGTGGTAAAGGATTGGAAAAAGAAGCAAATCAAGGAGCTTTTGAGAATCTTCAAGAGGTAAGAGGGAGATTCATCTCACCAACCAAGTATGGTGGTGAGAGATGCTTTGGTATTTGATGGATGGTGAATCCATGTGAGGATTCATATCCATAGTCATGTAATTATTTGTGGGTGTTTATGTGTTTATGTGGTTTATGCGCTTAGCATGGTTTATTTGTGCTTGCATGCTTAGTATGATGTTTAATTACTTTTATGGTATGCTTGAAATATATATATGATGAATATGTATATGTATGCCATGATGTGATGATGGAAAGAAAAACAATTTTTGGTTCCAAAGAACCATAGAGGCATCATGACCTTAAACTAATTTTGGGAGTAAGAGATTCCAAGTATTTTACTAATTATGATTAATACGTTGATGATTTTAAAGATTTGCAATGAAAGTGGAAATGAAAACAAACAAATGTTTTGATTTCAAAGACTAAGTGTTCACGGTTTTTGAAGAAAAATTTAATTGTTTTGTTTGTGTAAAAACAAGAATGGTACTTAATTGATTTAGAAGGAAAAATAATCGATGGTTTCAATGGCCATGTCCACAGTTTTGAAGGTTTGTAATGCCTTGGTTTTATGAAAATAAAGTAATTTTCAAAGTGGAAATATAATTTGATTTAGTACAAGGATTTTAGAAATGGAATCAGAGTGTTTTATCATTTCAGAAATAGAAATTTCGGTTATGAAAGAAAAAAAGAGGTTGAAAGTGTTTGAACCTCAATTTATTTTGAAGAGAATTAATTTTGGAATTGATTTGAGAAAAATGGAGAATATAATAGTGACTTGAAAATTTACTAACGTAAAACTCATCCTTTGGGTTTTGGAGCACGTTAGGAAATTTTAAATGAGAAACATTGATTTAATTCAATGAAATGGTGACTTTGTGGAATATATCGCGAAATGGATTTTCTTGAGTAAGAAAATGTGAAAAATAATGTGAGAAGTCATATTATTTTGAGGAAAAAATTTCTTAAAGGAGAAAATGTGAAAAATGATGTTGGAAATGACATTGATTTGTTTGAAAGTCCAAAATAATGTTTGGAATATTGAGGAATATTTTACGAAGCTGTAAAATGGTGAAAAATGTTTTACATAACTTAAAAACGTGATTTTTAAGCTACGCGATTTGAAAAATGTTTAACTATTTCCACGCGATTTTAAAAACGATGAAATTTTTCTACGCAGTTTGAAAAGCGTTTAAATATTTTTACGCTTTTGAGATATTGTTGAAAAATCGCTACGCAATTTAAAAATGGTGGAATATTTTTACGTGATTGATGAAAACGTTGAAAAATCACTACGTGATTGAAAAATGATGAAACATCTTTACGTGATTAAGAAAATGATGGAAAATCGCTACGCGATTTGAAAACGCAACAGAATGGTTGCAAAATTGTGAAAACGTAACATAAATGATGCGAAATTGTGAAAATGTAACTGAAATGTTACGCAATTGTGAAAATGCGACAAAAGTGTTTCGCGACTAAGAAAATGTGATAATATGATTTCGCTATTGAATATATAGTATGATTACTGTTGGGCCAGTGTGTGGACCTTGATTATGAGATTATGAAATTAAACTGAGAATGGGCCAGTGTGTGGACCCTGAATATGAAATTATGAATTTGAACTGAGAATTGTGCATTTTATATGCATAAACTAGTGTATGGACACTGTATGAGAAAATGATGAATTTTGCCTATGATTGGCATTGGTGCATTGAACATGCATTGTAAAGGTCCGATGGACTGTATGAGGCTATTTGCCTAGGAGAGACATACACCTCTTGAGTGGGTGCGATATGCGTAGTGTAAGTCACTTGTTGATCTTGGGGGCATCGCGGTGCGGGTTGCCTACATGGGCAGTTGGCAGCTCTTCTGTATCATGGGTTAGACCGACGCGGCACACTGATGATCCTGACCGAGACACTATTGTTAATCAAGATCTAGTAAAGACTGTCGTGTATATGCTAGATATGTAAACACATATGAGAAATATGGCTCGTGGTCTAAGGCATGTTGGTACAGACAGATCCTTCAGATCAATTTCTCTGAACTGAGTATTAGCTCCATGGAGTAGGACATTGAGTCCATGTGCACATGCATAATCATTGAGTATTGGTTATGATAATTGAACTGTTGAATACCTAGATAATGTTGAAGGCATTATCGTAAATATTGAATATGTATTTCTGTGTGATATAATAATTGAGGAATATTGATAATAAATAATGTTGATGGCTTGATGGTAATTATTATTTATTCTATTTGTTGTGATAAATAATGATTAAGGGCATGATTGTAATTATTGTATCTGTGTGATGACAATAATATTGATGGCATGATGGTAATTATGGTATGATATATCTGTATGGTGTGCTATTTGTGTTATCTCGAAGCTACCATGTTGGTATTGGCGTAGGTGATCTCACCTCTTTGTTATATTGTTTTGTTGTACTTGTATTGTTAAAATTGTATAATAGATGGAACGAGTTTCTTAGACTTGACCAGAAGCAAATATTCTAAGTTCAGTGACAACATCGAGGAGTGGCCATCCAGATTCAATGATGTGCAATTTTGAGGAGGAACAAATATATGATGCATCAAGAAGGATACAAGACGGAATAAGTATGTTGAGTATTTATCGTTAGTGTTTTACCGTGCTATTGAGTAGGACTCGCCATGGGGTTTGCTACTGTTTAAAATTGAGTTTGCAAGTTTTATATTTCTTGAATAATTTTTAAATATTAGGTGATGTCTGTTATATGAGTTTTAATCTGTTTAAATATATTTTTCAGTATTACCTATAAATTTCAGTAAGTTTATGTTTTCGCGAGAAGAAATTTTGAAACCCACCTTTTATAACTCAAACCTTTTATGAACTGATTTTCATATTATATGTTGGTAACCGGAAACGTGATGCCCTAAGGAGGGTGTTACAATTATCACCATCACCATCTTTGGTTGAGGAAGTGTCTTTGAGTGCAATTCCCTTTTTCTTCTTATCGTTGTCTTCACTTTGATCAAGTCTGTTGAGTTCTAATTCGTGCTCTTGAAGTTTGCCAAATAAGGTAGCTAACATCATTGTTGATAAGTCTCTTGATTCTGATATAGTTGTTGCCTTAGGCTGCCAAATCCTGCTCAAATATCTCAACACTTTGTTAGTCAAATCTTCGTTAGAAAAATTCTTTCCTAATGATGCAAGATTATTTACAATGCGGGTGAACCTCTTTTGCATTTCTTGAATGCTTTCTCCTTGGTTCATTGTAAATAATTCATATTCATGAGTCAGAGAATTAATTCTCGACTTCTTAACTTCACTAGTACCCTCATAGGTAACTTGTAATGTATCCCACATTTCTTTAGCAGTTTTGTAATTTGAAATTCTAAAAAATTCATCATGCCCCAAAGCTGTGGTAATGATGTTTTTTGCTACCAAGTAATTTTGAACTTTTCTTTTATCATCTTTAGACCATTCACTTTTTTGTTTTTCAATCTTTAAACCATTGATCTCTCGTGTAGGTATAAATGCATCGTTTTTGACAGCATCTCACACATTTAGATCAATAGCTTCGATGAAAATTTTCATTCTTTCCTTCCAATATGCATAACTATCCCCATTGAAAAAGGGTGGTCGGTTTATGGAAGTTCCTTCTGAAAAACCATTTGATGAAGCCATGTACTCTTGAAGCGGCTAAGCTTTTTATACGATAGTCTAGCTCTGATACCACTTATTACCCAAGTGGCTTCAGTACTCAAGATGGGGGGTGAATTGAGTATTTAAGAACTTTTCGCAAAAGCGTGAACAAATTAAATATGCTAAAATAAAATATTAAAATAGCGTGAAATAAAGGAAGAGAAGAAAAACAACCAATAAATAAATTAAAAGAGATATCAAATTGAATACAGATAAATAGAGATTAAGGATAAGAAGAACAGGCACAATATTTATCTTGGTTCGACCACCAACCACTTGTGGCCTACATCCAGTCCCCGAAACACAATTCGAGATTTTTCACTATTCAATACAAGCTTAAAATAGGTGCTTGCAACCTTTACAAAATAGGGATACCTCACCTTATTCACTAGAGGGATACCTCACCCCCTTTGAAGGATACCTCACCTTCTTTACAACAAGGGATACCTTATGAAACACTCCAAATTTCCTAACTATTTGACAGTAATTTTGACAGTTAATAGAATTCTACTGTTTAGTGATTTCTGTGTACTGTAAAATTATTTTGAGTATTCCGTGAATACATTTGATCGTTTTGTGTGATTTACTCCATGTCAGGAAAATAATAATTTTTGGGTCGGGGAAAATCTTATGTAATTTAATTATTACTATTAATAATTACTATTAAGTCTTAATTATTTTACGTAATCTAATTTGATTTTCGTAAGTTTTATAATTTTTATGATTTTATGGATGATTATGAAATTTTTATATTTCTATGATTATTTTAATATTATCCATGGGCTGTCTGTGGGCCCAAGGGGGCTGTACGTGGGCCCAGGTGGGCCCGAAAAAGTGAAAATTTTTCTGCAGCTCAAAAATTTTGTATTTTTGAGATGGGGACAGGGGATCTTACGAAACCCAAAATTGGAAATAGTTTTTTTAAAATTTTCTTTTACTGCGTTTTGTGCTGTATTTAATTATCGGGCAATAAAAATACAGTAAAAATATTATTCGTAGGGTTATAGCAAATGAAAATAAAAATTATACTACTTAGTCAACATTAGTGGTTATGACAACTTTATGACGGACCAATGGGAAGCAAGCTTAATGTTGAAGCCTTTGGATATCCACCATCGATTTAATCAACGGTGGAGATTTAGTCTTATAAAATGGCTAGGACCATTTATGACCATTGGATGGAAAGTATGAAGAGGTGATCTTGACCCTTCATTTTGGAGATATATTTAATGACTAGGATTTCAAGGAGAAAGATCCAATGGCCTAGATTAAGTCTTCTAATCTAAAGGCTATACCTAGAATCTACATTAATCCTAACCATTGATCTAATCAATGGTTAATAATGCTCTAAATGGTGGCTAGTAAAGATGGTCACTTATTGAGTGCAGAAGGAGGGGGGACAGTTTTGGTGAAGCTTAAGAGCATAGCATGATTTCAAGACCATTATTACTCAATCTTGATCATTATTGATCATTTCCAAAAGCCAAGCATATCAAATTTTTCTCTCCACTTCCTCTTCATGCTAGTTTCGGCCAAGCACCCAACGACCACCTTCCATTGTAACACCCCAAATTTCTTAACTATTTGACAGTAATTTTGATAGTTAACAGAATTCTACTGTTTAGTGATTTCTGTGTACTATAAAATTTTTTTTAGTATTCCGTGAATACATTTGATTGTTTTGTGTGATTTACTATGTGTCAAGAAAATAATAATTTTTGGGTCGGGAAAAATTTTTCGTAAATTAATTTTTACTATTAAGTCTTAATTATTTTACGTAATCTGATTTGATTTTCGTAAATTTTATAATTTTTGTGATTTTGTGTATGATTATGAAGTTTTTGTATTATTCAGATTATTTTAGTGTTATCTGTGGGCCGTCTATAGGCCCAGGGGACTGTACGTGAGCCCAGGTGGGTCCCGCAATGTAAAAATTTTTCTACGTATAGAAAAATTTGTACTGTTGAGACGGAGACAGGGGATCTTACTAAACCTGAATTCGGAAATAGTTTTAGAAAATTTTTTTTACTATGTTTTGTACTGTATTTAATTATCGGGCGATAAAAATACAGTAAATATATTCTTTTGTGGGGTTATAGCAGATAAAAATAAATATTGTACTATTAAGTCAACATTAGTGGTTATGACAACTTTATGACAGACCAATAGGAAGTAAGTTTAATTTTGAAGCTTTGAATATCAACCGTCGATTTAATCAACGGTGAAGAATTAGTTTAATAAAATGGCTATGACCATTTATAACCATTGGATGAAGAATTAATCAAGGGTGGAGATTTGGTCTTACAAAGTGGCTAGGACCATTTGTGACCGTTGGATTTGGATTTAATCAGCGGTGGAGATGGATCATTTATGACCATTGGATGTGGATTTAATCAATGGTGGAGATTTGGTCTTCTAAAATGGCTATGACTAATTATGATCCTTGGATTTAAAGTATGAAAGAGTAATCTTGACCCTTCATTTTTGGAGATGCATCTATTGGCTAGGATTTCAAGGAGGAAAGATCTAATGGCCTAGATTAAGTCTTCTAACTTAAAGTCTACCTGAATCCTAACCATTGAATTAATCAATGGCTTAGAATGTTCTAAATGGTGGCTTGAAAAGATGATCACTTATTGAATGCATAATGAGAGGGGGGACGGTTTTTGGTGGCTTAAGGGTGTAGGAAAATTTGAAGACCACATTATTGTCATTCTTGATCATTATTGATCATTTCCTAAAGCAAAGTTCTTCAAAATTTTCTCTCCACTTCCTCACCAAGCTAGGTTCGGCCATGACACCCAAGAATGCCTTCCATCCTTCAACAATTGTATCCAACCTTATTTCTTGAATCCTTACCTTATTCTAAGCAACTTTCATGTTGGAGACTTTATCTAAATCTTTCATCTTCAAGGACTTTCTTCAAGAGCAAAGTTATAGGGTATTTGAGGTGAAGTGTAAGGAAACTTCATTTCTTCTCTCTTTTTCATGTTCTAAGCCATGTTTGATCCATGGTTTACCTTGTTCAAGCTTGATTTACTAATAAATATATGTTTAATTTTGTGTTTAAGAAACCTTTGGTGGTGAAGGACTTGGAAAAAGAAGCAAACCAAGGAGCTTTTGAGGTTCTTCAAGAGGTAAGAGGGAGATCCATCTCACCAACTAAGTATGGTGGTGAGAGATGGTTTTGTATTTGGTGGATGTTGAATCCATGTGAGGATTCATATCCATGGTCATGTAATTATTTGTGGGTGTTTATGTGTTTATGTGGTTTATGTGCTTAGCATGGTTTATTTGTGCTTGCATGCTTAGTATGATGTTTAATTGCTTTTATGGTATGCTTGAAATATATGTATGATGAGTATGTATATGTATGCCATGATGTGATGATGGAAAGGAAAACAATTTTTGGTTCCAAAGAACCATAGAGGCACACGGCCTCAAGGACATTTTTGAATAAAAATATTCTAAGTATTTTATTAATCATAAGTTTTAAATGAAAAGAGCAATGAGTTGATAATTTTAAGGATTTGCAAAGAAAGTGAAAATGAAAATGAACAAATGAATTGGTTTTTAAGACTATGAGTCTCACGGTTTTGAAACAAAATTTTAATGATTTTGTTTGTATAAAAACAAGAATGGAACTTAGTTGATTTAGAAAAAAAGAAATGATGGCTTCAATGGCCAAAGACTCCACAGTTTTTGGGAGATTGGAATAGTTTTGGTTTTATGAAACAAAGTGATTTCAAAGTGGAAACAAAGTGTTTGAACAAAGTGTTTTAGTACAAGGATTAAAGAAAATGGAAACAAGGTGTTTATTACTTGAAAGATGGAATTTCGTTTATGAAAGACAAAAAGAGGTTGAAAGTGTTTGAACCTCAATTTATTTTGAAGAGAAATAATTTGAGAAAAATGGAGAATATAATAGTGATTTGATATTTTCTAATATATAACTCATCCTTTGGGTTTTGAAGTATGAGAAGGAATTTTAAAGATTTGAAAACATTGATTTACATCAATGGAAATGGTGAAATTGTGGAATTTATTACGAAAAGGATTTCTTGAATATGGAAATGTGTAAAATGAAGTACGAAGTCATATTATTATGAGAAAGGTTGAAAAGAAATTTTTGAAGGTTGAGAAATATTTTTCGTAATGGAATTATGGTGAAAAACGATTTATGTAACTTAAAAAAGTAATTTTTAAGCTACACGATTTGAAAAATGTTAAAATATTTCTACGCAATTTAGAAAGCGTTTGAATATTTCGAAAATGATGGAAAATTGTAACGCCTTAATTTTTAGAAAATATTCTGAATGTACCGTTTTCTGTTTTTCATGCTTTTGTATGAATGACCGTTGTGTCCCTATTTTTCTGTTCTCGATTTCTGTATGAAAACAATTACGATAATACAGGCTCAAATTTTATTTGATCGTTTACGTAATTTGTTTCGAGACGATAAAATAAAAAAATTTTCGAGCTTTCTTGTATTAATTTTTTGAAAGATATGACTAAATAATACTTCTTTGGATATTTTATTTGAACGTTTTGGACGATTACCTACGTTGTGGGAAAAAATGGGAAAATGACCGTTACGTCCCCAACGCATCTTGTTTTATTTGTTTTTGTCTGTTTTTAATTGTTTTCTTCTTGATTTAATGCCTAAAAATACGTACGTGAATTTTTATGGACTTTTTGTGTGAGACGAGGCAGGAAAATAATATTTTTAGGGCCGGGAAATCTTATTTTATTATTTAGAATTGGGGGATCTTACTTAACTTGATTGAATGAGACTAAAAATAATCTTTTAATTTTTAGGATTTAATGTCAAATAAATTAATTTTATATTATTATAATATTATTTTATTAGTCAAGTATGTTTTAGTGAATGATGGACCCGAAAATATTTTGCGGGACCCACAATTAGCCGAACGGTTAGATCGGTAGCTTAATTAATCACCGTAAGTGTAGAACTTTCAGAACAGTGACTCATTAGTGACTCAAGAGCATTTAATACTTTGTGTGACTCAAAGCATGTGAGTCACAGGAACCAACCAATGGGAATCAAGCTTGCTCACCAAGGCTTGATCTTGGCCTTTGATTCATCCAATGGCTTGGATGAAGCCAAGCAAGGTGCCCACCTTGCACCTCACTTAGTGCTACGGCCAAGAGGCCTTAGGAGACCAAAAATCACCTTCCATCTTCATCACTTTTCTCTCTTCTCTCTCATCAAAACCCTAGCCACCATTGTTGTCCATTTTTCCCCTTCCATTCGGCCAAGCTCATTTCCAAACACTCCAACCATCCAAAAATTTTTCCAACCAAGTTTCCTTAACCTAAACACCATTCTAAGAACCTTTGTAGTTGGGAGTTTCTTCAAATTCTTCCATTTAGGGCTTGGAAACCAACTTTGAAAATTTTACCTAGAAGGTAAAATTTCATGCTTTTCTTTTCTCTATTCTTTTTCAAAGTTCTAAGCCATGATTTTTCCATGGTTTAGCTTCTTTTTCATGGTTAGTAACATGTAGATTTTATTTGAGATTTTTAGGTATTTGGTGGAGTGAAAACCGAACCATAGGAGGTGTGAAAGCAAACTTTTTGTCTTCATTTAAGGTAAGAGGAAGACAATTCTTATCATCCCTTGATGGTGGTAAGAAGATGGATTGTTTGTAGAATCCATAAGGATTCGGTTGTGGTGTGTTTATTGATGTGTATTTATTAATTTTTGTGGTTGCTAGTAGCTTAAGTGTTATGTGTTAGTAGCTTTCTTGTTTGGTGATGGTAATAATTTTGCATGTCTATTAGCTTTTGATTGTATGTCTATAAGCTTTAATTTAGGTTTTATGTGTTAGAAATATTTTGCATGTGTTAGAAATATTTTGCATGTGTTAGAGATATAAATGCATGTGTTAGAATTGTATGATAAGGTTTAGGATGTGAATAACATGTGTAAATTTGCATGAGTGTTCCAAAGAACACATTCCCTAGCTCACGGCAATGCCAAAATGTGAGGACCAAAATGTTCTCTTCATTTTTCCTAAAGTGCAACTTAATTGATTAGGAGAAATAAGAAGGTTTTAAATGGTTTTGATCAAAGAAAAGGAATTTATAAATCAAATGGTAAAGGTTTAGTACATTTTGGGCCAACATGCCTAAAAGATTTATTTGATTCAAAATCATTACTTTATAACATGATTTAATGAATTTAGATAAGATAATACCTTTGACATGATTTAGAAATCAAATGAAAAAGTTTTATAAAATTCGCCAACATGCCACTATAGGTAATTATGATTTTTAAAACTTGATTCCAAATCTTTTTCAATCAAAAGAGATAACCCAAGTTAAGAAGAAGTTTCTATAATGATTTTTGAGGAAGCAAGTTGAGTAGAATTAAGTTTAAAGGTTAAAAACTAGTGATTTTATCATTAGGAAGGAAATAAGATAATGTTAAGAAATTTTCTAACATATAGCTCACTTTGGTTTTGAAGCATGTTAGAGATTTCAAAAAGAATTAAATTATATGGTTAAAAATTAGATAAATAGAAAATTTTATGGAAAATTTAGAAAACCATTATTATAAGTTTATAAACAAAAATCTTGTCAATTTTTAGTAAAAATGAATCTATAAGATAGTAAAAATATCCTAATGACAAGTATGCGGTATGAAAAACTATTCTACGTAGTTTAAAAGTACTCAAGACTATTTCTATCTGTTTAAACAAGTAATTTTAAAGGCATTCGAATAAGAAAATGATTTAAAAATCCTACGCGATTGAGAAACGTATTAAAAATGCTACGCGATTTTAAAAACAGAAAAATATCTTTACCCGATTTTTAAACGTTTGTAAAAACGACGAGATTTCAAAACGCGATAAAATTTCTACGCAATTGACCGTAACCATATTTATTTTGTCGGGAAAAAGTGAACCCGCTGATGGCTTTTGAAAATCTATATCTTTGTCGGGAAAATGTGAACCCGTCTGTGCTTTTGAAAATCTATTTACCTTGTCGGAAAAATGTGAACCCGCTGTGTTTTTGAGAATTATTTCTTTGTCGGGAAAATGTGAACCCGTCATGTGCTTTCCATCTATTTTTTTATGTGTGCCATGTATTTGGTGGATTGGTTGACGAGACGAATCACATCGTGGTGTCGATGCGATAAACGTAGTGTGGTTCATTGTTCTAATGAACTTGGAGACTTTAGTGTACGGGATCCCACATGTGGATGGAGTTGGTAGCTCCATTTGGGCCGTGGTAAACCGATAGCGCACTATGGTACTCAACATACACTATATTTAATCGAGATTGGTGGAATCTAGTAGTACATTTGCTGTAGTGACACAACGTGAGACCGTGAACTACACCACGCCTGGATTGATGGATTCTGTGTCGTGGGGCTATAGACGCAACGTGTGACCGCGGAATAGTTGGTGGGGCAGCCGTGGTACTATTAGATTTTGCGAATCATTTCTCTCTCGATACTTGTGTTTTTCTTTAGCTCCATGGAGTAGGATTTTGTTATATTATTTATCTCTATGTCTATTTGTTTCCATCTTATCTATTTATTTTATCCGTATTTTATTTATTTATTTTATCTGGTTCTTGTTATTATTTATTATTATATCTTATCTGTTTATTTATATTTCTTATTTTATCGTGAGGTTTTATCGTGAAGTGACATATTGTGATGATACCTAAATTTTACTTCAATTAATTATTATAATTGTTAAAGCTTTATGTATTGCATGAACTCGTATGTATATATTGTTTGTCATCTTTTTATTGGCCATGTTGTGATGATTTTATGTTGTCTTACCTCTTTGTTATATGTATTTTTTGTTTATTTATTTTACGCGGTAAAGACTTGAGGAAGAGGAACAGCCTCTTGAGATCGTGTATCGAAGAGGAGGAAGATCGGCAAGCAGACGACCGGTTGACGATCGGGAACCATCCGATCATCCATATCCTCTGGATTGATTGTGAGGATGGCGACGCCTTGAGATTTTTGGGATTCATAGAGCTGGTATTTCATGGAGGTGCTGCGGCTTGGCATCTACGAGGAGACCGTGACTCTGTGACGTATGCAGGACGTGTGACCGTGATCCTACGTCATCGTTTTGATGAAGAGCCTGTCATGACGACGACGTTATTTCTGCACTTAGAGTTGCCCTTTTCCATTAGGCGTTATTGGGGTGCTGAAAACCCTGAGCCTAGTGAGATAAGCATCGTATCGACTGCGCGATCCCGTTATCGCCGTGTGTCGAGGCATCCGAGATATTTATCCCCTGATGATCATTTTCGGCCGTGATAGTGATCCATCGAGGATTAGATAACCATGATGTTTTTTTTTTTTTGGGCGCGTCAACAGTATGTACGTATATATTAACTCTTTTATTGCTTTCTTTCTTGTTTTTGTTTAAATATTTGTAGTCTTAGTTGTAAATTATTTGTACAACTTATAACTTAACCATATGTATATTATCAGTAATGATGTTTTTTTTATTTCGTATTTTCCGCATTATCTTTTTATATCATATTTCTGTCTATCAGGAATTATTTTACAACCCGTAATAATATTTAACTAATGTTTCACAACTTGGGTAGATTTTATTTCTATTTCTTTTATTTTCTTTTATGTGTGACATCCTCAAAAGGGGTGTTACAAAAATGGTTTACGCGACTTAAAAGAATGATTTTTAAGTTACGCGATTGTGAAAATGGTGGAAAATTGCTACGCGATTTGAGAAACGTGTAAATATTTTTACGTGATTGAGAAAACATTGAAAAATCAATACGTGATTTGAAAATACAGCAGAAGTGTTGCAGAATTGTGAAAACGTAACAGAAATGTTACGCGATTGTGAAAACACGACAAAAGTGTTTTGTGACTATGAAAATACGATAATATGATTTCACTGTTGAAAATACAGTATGATTGCTGTTGAACCAGTGTATGGACAGTGTATGAGAAAATGATGAGTTTTACCTGTGATTGGCATTTAGTGCATTTTACATGCATTGGAAAGATATGCTTGTGATTGGCATTTGGTGCATTATACATGCATTGGAAAAATATGCATTGTGGCATATGATGAAATTGAAAAATATGCATTGTGACATATGATGAAATTGAAAAATATGCATTGTGGCATATGATGAAATTGAACAAAATTGCATTGAGATATTAGTGCATTGAACAAAAATTAATAGCTGATGCTATTGTGACCCTTATGGTTGAAGAGGGAATGAGAATTGAAAAGTGAGGTCTATGATGGATCTTAGGGGCGTCAAGGCGCAGCGGTCGACCAACGGATGTTAATTGGCAAAATGACCATGTGCCACTTGGCGATGCAGTCCGTTGCAACGCATTGGCGATACCTGACAAGAACACAATTCTTTTCGAAGACTGAAGATTGTCTGTGGGCTAAGCTGGGCATTGTCTGTGGGCTAAGGCTGGACATTGTCTGTGGGTCAAAGCTAGACAATTGTCTGTGGGTTTATGCTGGGCAATTAACCAAAGCATTCTTCTCGAATTTTGAAAAAAACCTCCATGGAGTTTTTGAAAAATTGAGTCTTTATGCACATGCATAATCTGAATATATATATATATATATATATATATATATATATATATATATATATATATATCGTGTGATATATTGATTGAAGAATATTGAATAATGTTAATGGCATGATAGTAAAAATTATTTAAATAATGTTGAGGACATGATTGTAATTATTATTTATTACGTCTATATGATAATAATAATGTTGATGGCATGACTGTAATTATGATATGATATATCTGGATGGTGTGCTGTTTGTATAGTTTCTATGCTACCATGTTAGTATTAGCATAGGCGATCTCACCTTTTTGTTATATTGTTTGGTTGGGCTTGTGTTGCTAAAATTATGTAGTAGATGGGACGAGTTTTCCTAGACGTGACGGGTGGTAGATATTCTGAGATTGGTGACAACATTGAGGAGTGGTCATTCTGGATTCATCAGTGTGCAGTTTTGAGGAGGAACAAATACATGACGCATCAAGTGGATACAAGACGGAATAAGTATGTTGAGTTTTCTCGTTAGTGTTTTACCGTGCTATTAAGTAGGACCCGTCATGGGGTTTGTTACTATTTAAAATTGAGTTTGTAAGTTTTATATTTCTTGAATAATTGTTAAATATTAAGTGGTGTCTGTTATATGAGTTTTAATCAGTTTAAATCTATTTTTCAGTATTACTTATAAATTGCAGTAAGTTTATGTTTCCGTGAAAAGAAATTTTGAAACCCACCTTTTATAACTCAAACCTTTTATGAACTGATTTGAAGATTATAAGTTGGTAGTCAGAAATGTGATGCCCTAAGAAGGGTGTTACATCCATCACTCTTTAATTTTAACCAACCTTACTTCTTGAATCTATACCTCAATCAAAGACACTTTGTAGTTTGGAGCAAGTTCTAAATCTACCATCTTCAAGGACTTTCTTCAAGAGCAAAGTTATAGGGTTTTTAAGGTGAAGTGTAAGGAAACTTCACTTCTTATCTCTTTTTCATGTCCTAAGCCATGTTTAATCTATGGTTTTCCTTATTCAAGCTTAATATACTAATAAACTTGTGTTTGTTTTATGTTCAAGAAACTTTTGTTGGTGGAGAACTTGTGCAAAGTGCAAAGCAAGGAGCTTTTTGAGGTTCTTCAAGAGGTAAGAGGGAGATTCATCTCACCAACCAAGTATGATGGTGAGAGATGGTCTTGTATTTGATGGATGGTGAATCCATATGAGGATTCATATCCATGGTTGTGTAATTTATTTGTGGGTGTTTATGTGTTTGATTTATTTGTTCATGCTTTGTATGATTTGCATGATTTATTGCTTTTGTTTATGGCATACTTGTGATATATATGATGAATATGTATATGTATGCCATGATTTGATGATGGAAAGGAAAATAATTTTTGGTTCTAAAGAACCATAGAGGCATCACGGCCTCAAATTAATTTTGGGAGCAAGAGATTTTAAGTATTTTACTAATTATGAGTAATACATTGATGATTTTAAGGATTTGTAAAGAAAGTGGACATGAAAATGAACAAATGAATTGGTTTTAAAGACCAAGAGTCTCATGGTTTTTGAAGGAAATTTTAATAATTTTGTTTGTGTAAAACCATGAATGGAACTTAATTAATTTAGAAGGAAAAATATTTGGTGATTTCCAATGGCCATGTACCATGGTTTTGAAGGCTTGTAAGTGCCTAGATTTTATGAAATAAAGTGATTTCAAAGTGGAAATATAATTGATTTAGTACAAGGATTGAATAAATGGAAACAAAGTGTTTTGTCACTTGAAAAAAATAGAATTTTCACTTATGAAAGAAAAAGAGAGGTTAAAAGTGTTTGAACCTTAATTTATTTTGAAGAAGATTGATTTTGGAATTGATTTGAGAAAAATGAAGAATATATTGGTGACTTGAAAATTTACTAACGTATAACTCATCCTTTGGGTTTTGGAGCGCGTTAGGAAATTTTAAGTTAGAAACATTAATTTAATTCAATGAAATGATGAAATTATGGAATTTATTGTGAAAAGGATTTTCTTGAATAAGAAAATGTGGAAAATAATGTGAGAACTCAAAAGATTGAAATTGAGATTTTGAAGGTTGAGAAATATTTTACGACATTGTAAAATAGTGAAAAATGATTTACGTAACTTAAAAACATGATTTTTAAGCTACGCGATTTAAAAACGTTTAAATATTTTCATGCGATTTGAAAAATGTTGAAATATTTCTACGCAATTTGGAAAACATTTAAATATTTTTACGCATTTGAGATATTGTTGAAAAATCGCTACGCGATTTAAAATTGGTGGAATATTTTTACGTGATTGAGAAAACGTTGAAAAATCACTATGTGATTGAAAAATGATGGAATATTTTTATGTGATTGAGAAAACGATGAAAAATCACTACGCGATTTGAAAATGCAATAGAAATGTTGTGAAAATTGTGAAAATGTAACATAAATGTTGCACGATTGTGAAAACGTGACAAAAGTGTTACGTGACTATGAAAATGCGATAATGTGATTTTGCGACTGAATTTAACGATAGGATTACTATTGGACTAGTGGATGGATACTGTATGAGAAAATGATGAATTTAACAGTAGGATTACTGTTGGACTAGTGTATGGAAACTATATGAGAAAATGATGAATTTTGCCTGTGATTGGCATTTGTGCATTGAATATGCATTGGAAAAGTCCGATGGACTGGATAAGGCTAATTGCCTAGGAGAGACGTACACCTCTTGAGTGGGTGCGATATGCGTAGTGTAAGTCACTTGTTAACTTTGGGGGCATCGGGGTGCAGGTTGCCTACAATGGGCAGTTGGTAGCTCTTCTGTACTGTGGGTTAGACCGATGCAACACACCGATGATCTTGACTGAGACACTATTCTTAATCAAGATCTAGTAAAGGTTGTCGTGTATATGCTAGATGTGCAAACACATATGAGAATTGTGGCACGTGGTCTGAGGCATGTTAGTACAGACAGATCTTTCGAATCAACTTCTCCGACTTGAGTATTAGCTCCATGGAGTAGGAATTTGAGTCTATGTGCACATGCATAATTATTGAGTATTGGTTATGATAATTGAACTGTTGAATACTTGGATAATGTTGAGGGCATTATCGTAAATATTGAATAATTATATCTGTGTGATATAATAATTGAGGAATATTGGATGATGATGATGATAAATAATGTTAATGACAATATTGTAATTATCATGTGATTTGAATAATGTTAATAGCATGATGGTAATTATTATTTATTATATTTGTTGTGATAAATAATGATTGAAGGCAAGATCGTAATTATTGTTTATTTCAACTGTTGTGATGATAAATGAGGCTGATGGCATGATTGTAATTATGATATGATATATCTGTATGGTATGCTGTTTGTGTTATCTCCATGCTACCATGTTGGTATTGGCGTAGGTGATCTCACCTTTTTGTTATATTGTTTTGTTGTGCTTGTGTTGTTAAAAATTATATTGTAGATGAAACGAGTTTCTTAGACTTAACCAAAGGCAAATATTTTGAGTTCGGTGACAACATCGAGTGACCATTCCGGATTCATTGGTGTGCAGTTTTGAGGAGGAACAAATATATGATGCATCAAGATGGATGCAAAATAGAATAAGTATGTTGAGTTTTTCTCATTAGTATTTTACCGTGCTATTAAGCAGGATCCGTCATGGGGTTTGCTACTGTTTAAAATTAAGTTATAAGGTTTATGTGCCCTAAATAATTGTTAAATATTATGTGGTATCAGTAATGTATATTAATCAGTTTAAATCTATTTTTTCGGTACTATCTATAAATTTTCAATAAATTTTGTTTCTGCGAAAAAAAATTTTAAAACCCATGTTTTATAACTTAAATCTTTTATGAAATCATTTTCAGATTATGAGCTTGTAGTCCGAAATGTGATGCCTTACGGAGGGTGTTACACCTCACCCTTTTCACAAGAGGGATACCTTATCCCCTTAGAAGGATACCTCACCTTCTTTACAACAAGGGATACCTCACCCTTTTTACAGAAGTAGAAAATAGATGAAGAGAAACTCTCACAAAGAGCAAATATTACAAATTGAAGCACTAGGAAGCTCTCTTAGGATATCTCAAAGTTTTGGCGAAAAGAGCACAAGAAATAAGAGAAAATTGAAAAACACGTTTTAACACAAGCAAAGAATGATTCAAATAATTGGGCAACCTTCAGATGTGACCCAAGGTCACTATTTATATAGCCTTTAAGGAAAACAACCGTTGGAACAATTAATTTCCATTTAAATTTGAATTATAGTCGTTTCCTTCTAAAACAAGAATCGTGGTTTATTCGAATACCATCCTGGTTATTCGAATACCACTATTTCATTGATTAATTTGGCCAAGTAACCACTTGTTTGATACCACTTGTTACTACGTTCATATATTCATCAAAACAATAGCCAATTACATTAAGCATTTGCATTACAAAGAATTTAACATATGCAACATATTCTTGAGAAATGAAAGGGCAAGAACAAGTTAAGAAATATGCATTTAAGTGCATCATGTTATATTTATGTAAGGCATAAATTTAGGCTTAAAAGAAATAAGATGCATTTCATCAAAAGCATGTCATTCATAGAGTCAAAATTGGCCAATTATATTTGTATTTAAAAAAGTAACAAAATAGAGATCAGGTCGTAAGCATGGCTTTCTGCCATGGGTTATTCGAAAACCTCATCCTGCATTCGAATACCCACCATAGAATTACAAATTCCAGAAAGAGCATATATTCGAATAGGCTAGGTATTATTCGAATACCATAGATATAAAATATAAGAACTATGGTTGCTGGAACGCAGTTTATTCGAATAAATTTAGTTTTATTCGAATAGAAATGCTATGCAACTCAATTTTTAGAGAGTTGATTTGTGTTTATTCGGATAACCATAGGTTTATTCGAATAAACCTATCAGAAATACATCACTAAGCACGTTCATGGAAGGAATTTTAAGAAAGAAAAGCTTACCCAAAGATAGTGTACTTACAAGATACATTATGTGATATTTTTATTCAAAGACTGCAAGTCCAAGCTTCATGAAAAACAAGGAGGAGAGCTTGGAATTATTTCCGGTCTTGTGCTTGTAGTAGCCACTTTCAAAATGCCAAAATTAGCTCTTGGTCTTCAATTACACCTACAACACATTTCAATTTTTAGCTTTTAGTACCCAAATTTTCTTGGGTCCTTGAATATCAGTTTTGGGTATAGTACCCTTGGGAACCCATACCATTTTAGTTCCAATTTTTGAGTTAATGTTTTTCCTTGCATTGCATGTTGATGCACTATGTCATTTCTTTCCACAATAGAAACATTTAATAAAAGGACTACTTAAAGTACTAGAATTAACAAAGAAATTTTTATAAAATTTTACTGTTTTTTTGCATTATAACCTATTCCGGCTTTTTGAAAAACAATTCTTTGTTTTCCTAACAAAATATTTAAATTATCTCTTCCAAAAGTGAATTTTGAAAGAGTGTTCTTTAAATCTTCAATTTCTTTTTCCAGAATATGACAAGATGAATATATAGAAGCATATGAAGTGCAGGTTGAGCATGCATCAATTTTTAATCTTAATGTCTCATTTTCAATTTTTAATTCTTCAATTTCTTTATTCAAAATTAGAATTTAGTTTTCTAAAGAAGAAATTATTTTCTTAGATGAAGAAATTAATTTTGTGAGCCTTATTGATTCGTCATGCAATTCTTCAAAAGCATCTTGAAGTTTATCATAAGAAGGAGATAAGTTAAAGTTAGAAATTACCTCATTGTCTCTTTCTTCTTCTTCTTCTTCTCCTTTGGCCATAAGACATAGATGGGCTTCTTCACTATCTGAACTATTAGTTGAGTTCATGTCATTGTCATCCCATGCTATATAGGCTCTTCTTCCTTTGGAGGGCTTCTTTTCAAATTTCTCCATTTTCCTTTCGCGAATTTGGCACTCCATCTTCATGTGTCCAAGTTTACCACACTCGTAGCAAGTTGGAATTGATGATGCTTTTCTTTGAGTTTCCTTTTTCCTGAGAAATTTTCTAAATTTTCTTACAAAAAGGCTGAGGTTTTCTTCATTTAGTTCTGTGCCTTCTCCATCATCATTATCACCATCACCATCATTGGTTGAGGAAGTGGCTTTGAGTGCAATTCCCTTTTTCTTCTTATCATTGTCTTCACTTTGATTAAGTCTGTTGAGTTCTAATTCGTGCTCTTGAAGTTTGCCAAATAAGGTAGCTAACATCATTGTTGATAAGTCTCTTGATTCTGATATAGCTGGTACCTTAGGCTGCCAAATCCTGCTCAAATATCTCAACACTTTGTTAATAAAATCTTTGTTAGAAAAATTCTTTCCTAATAATGCAAGATGATTTACAATATGGGTGAACCTCTTTTGCATTTCTTGAATGCTTTCTCCTTGGTTCATTATAAATAATTCATATTCACGAGTCAGAGAATTAATTCTTGACCTCTTAACTTCACTAGTACCCTCATAGGTAACTTGTAAAGTGTCTCACATTTCTTTAGCAGTTTTGCAATTTGAAATTCTAAAAAATTCATCATGCCCCAAAGCTGTGGTAATGATGTTTTTGGCTACCAAGTTATTTTGAACTTTTCTTTTATCGTCTTTAGACCACTCACTTCTTTGTTTTTCAATCTTTATACCATTGATCTCTCATGTAGGTATAAATGCACCGTTTTCGACAGCATCC
This sequence comes from Ormosia emarginata, assembly GCA_029884605.1. Classification (NCBI taxonomy): domain Eukaryota; kingdom Viridiplantae; phylum Streptophyta; class Magnoliopsida; order Fabales; family Fabaceae; genus Ormosia; species Ormosia emarginata. Next base: position 13,146,204 of record JAQQTP010000074.1, read on the forward strand.
CACACATCTAGATCAATAGCTTCGATGAAAATTTTCATTCTTTCCTTCTAATATGCATAACCATCCCCATTGAAAAAGGGTGGTCGGTTTATGGAATTTCCTTCTGAAAAATCATTTGATGAAGCCATATACTCTTGAAGCAGCTAAGCTCTTTATACAAGAGTTTAGCTCTGATAACACTTGTTACCCAAGTGGCTTCAATACTCAAGAGGGGGGGTGAAATGAGTATTTAAGAACTTTTCGCAAAAGCGTGAACAAATTAAATATGCTAAAATAAAATATTAAAACAACGTGAAATAAAGGAAGAGAAGATGAACAACCAATAAATAAATTGCAAGAGATATTAAATTGAATACAGATAAATAGAGATTAAGGATAAGAAGAACATGCACGATATTTATCCTGGTTCGACCACCAACCACTTGTGGCTACGTCCAGTCCCCGAAACACAGTTCGAGATTTTTTACTATTCAATACAAGCTTAAAACAGGTGCTTGCAACCTTTACACAACAGGGATATCTCACCCTATTCACTAGAGGGATACCTCACCCCCTTTGAAGGATACCTCACCTTTTTTACAACAAGGGATACCTCTCCCTTTTCATAAGAGGGATACCTCACCCCCTTAGAAGGATACCTCACTTTCTTTACAATAAGGAATACCTCACCCTTTTTACAAAAGCAGAAAATAGATGAAGAGAAACTCTCACAAAGAGCAAATATTGCAAATTGAAGCACTAGGAAGCTCTCTTAAGATATCTCAAAGTTTTGGCAAAAAGAGCACAGGAAATAAGAGAAAATTGAAAAACACGTTTTAACATAAGCAAAGAATGATTCAAATAATTGGGCAACCTTCAGATGTGACCCAAGGTCACTATTTATAGAGCCTTTAAGGAAAACAACCGTTGGAACAATTAATTTCCATTTAAATTTGAATTATAGTCGTTTCCTTCTAAAACAGGAATCGTGGTTTATTCGAATACCATCCTGGTTATTCGACTACCACTGTTTCGTGAAAAACAAATCTGAAGGAGGTTATTCGAATACCTTATTTGTTATTCGAATACCACTGATTTAGAATGATTTTGAAAAAACAATTCAGATGAAGGTTATTCGAATACCCTATTGTTTGTTCGAATACCTCTAATAAAACAAGCTTTCTGTAAAACGGGTTATTCGAATTCCTTTAAGATTATTCAAATAGATCATTTAGAAAACATATTTTTAGAAAGCTTTATTCGAATACCAAGAGTGCTTATTCGAATAGCATTTTGAAAAACAGAAAACGTATGAAGATATAAAACATGGTTATTCGAATACCATGGGGTGTATTCGAATACCCCTGAGACAAAAATAGTTTTAACACTTTCAGAGATACAGAAAATGAATTTTTGGATTTTGGAAACTTATTTTGAAAAAAACATTTTAATGTTTTCTTCGAATACCAATGAGATATCCAAAAAGGTCTCCTTACAAAGATCCTAAGTCCTAAAGCTAATATTTGAAGATCTTTTGACTTAGTCTTCTCATCATCTTCATGTTTGTTATCATCAAAACTATTGTTCATGTCGTCTAGCCAATTACATTCTCCCCCTTTTTGATGATGACAAACTAACATTTGAGAAAAACATTAGTTCATATAAATTGGAATACACAAAGTTAAATTTTGAGAAACTTACTTCCCCTCTTTATTGTAAGAAGTGATTTATATCAGAGATGTGCACAACAGCTCCCCCTTACTTTTGGAATCCAATTTTCATTTTTGTCTTACTTGACTTTTACTTTTTCTACTCTTGACTTTTCTCAATCATAGAACTCAAATTTTTCTCCCTCTTTTGTCATGATAAAAAAGATGGGGCAAGATAGAGCATAAAGTCAAAGCAATATGATATATATATTCAATTTGCATATCCTCAAGTTGAATGAACTTTTTCCATTTAAATGTGTGCTTAAGGTAGTTATCTCCCTACAAAATTCAAAGTACTTTCTTTGGTATCCATTAATTTTTGGATCCATAGAGGTTAGCCAAACTCATAAACAAGTAAGCATTCAAAATAATAAGTCAAAAATAACAAATGAGTTTACAAGGGCAAAAGATATTTCATTGATTAATTTGGCCAAGTAACCACTTGTTTGATACCACTTGTTACTACGTTCATATATTCATCAAAACAATAGCCAATTACATTAAGCATTTGCATTACAAAGAATTTAACATATGTAACATATTCTTGAGAAATGAAGGGGCAAGAGCAAGTTAAGAAATATGCATTTAAGTGCATCATGTTATATTTATTTAAGGCATAAATTTGGGCTCAAAAGAAATAAGATGTTATTCATCAAAAGCATGTCATTCATAGAGTCAAAATTGACCAATTATATTTGTATTTAAAAAAAGTAACAAAATAGAGATCAGGTCGTAAGCATGGCTTTCTGCCATGGGTTATTCGAATACCTCATCCTGTATTCGAATACCCACCACAGAATTACAAATTCCACAAAGAGCGTGTATTCGAATAGGCTAGGTATTATTCGAATACCACAGATATAAAATGTAAGAACTGTGGTTGTTGGAACGCAGTTTATTCGAATAAATTTAGTTCTACTCGAATAGAAATGCTATGCAACTTAATTTTTAGAAAGTTGATTTGTGTTTATTCGGATAACCATAGGTTTATTCGAATAAACCTATCAGAAATACATCACTAAGCACGTTCATGGAAGGAATTTTAAGAAAGAAAAGCTTACCCAAAGATAGTGTACTTACAAGATACATTATGTGATATTTTTATCCAAAGACTGCAAGTCCAAGCTTCATGAAAAATAAGGAGGAGAGCTTTGAATTATTTCCGGTCTTGTACTTATAGTAGCCACTTTCAAAATGCCAAAATCAGCTCTTGGTCTTCAAGCACACCTACAACACATTTCAATTTTTGGCTTTTGGTACCCAAATTTTCTTGGGTCCTTGAATGTTAGTTTTGGCTATAGTACCCTTGGGAATCCATACCATTTTAGTTCTAATTTTTGAGTTAATGTTTTTCCTTGCATTGCATGTTGATGCACTATGTCATTTCTTTTCACAATAGAAACATTTAATAAAAGGACTACTTGAAGTATTAGAATTAATAAAGAAATTTTTATAAAATTTTGCTATTTTTCTGCGTTATAACCTATTCCGGCTTTTTGAAAAACAACTCTTTGTTTTCCTAACAAAATATTTAAATTATTTATTCCAAAAGTGAATTTTGAAAGAGTGTTCTTTAAATCTTCAATTTCTTTTTCCAGAATATGACAAGATGAACAAGATGAAGATATAGAAGCATATGAAGTACAGGTTGAGCATGCATCAATTAATCCTAATGTCTCATTTTCAATTTTTAATTCTTCAATTTCTTTATTCAAAATTAGAGTTTGGTTTTCTAAAGAAGAAATTATTTTCTTAGATGAAGAAATTAATTTTGTGAGCCTTATTGATTTGTCATGCAATTCTTCGAAAGCATCTTGAAGTTCATCATAAGGAGATAAGTCAAAGTTAGAAATTACCTCATTGTCGCTTTCTTCTTCTTCTTCTCCTTTGGCCATAAGACATAGATGGGCTTCTTCGCTATCTGAAGTATCAGTTGAGTCTGTGTCATTGTCATCCCATGCTATGTAGGCTCTTCTTCCTTTGGAGGGCTTCTTTTCAAATTTCTCCATTTTCCTTTCGAGAAATGGGCACTCCATCTTCATATGTCCAAGTTTACCACACTCGTAGCAAGTTGGAATTGATGACGCTTTTCTTTGAGTTTCCTTTTTCCTGAGAAATTTTCTAAATTTTCTTACAAAAAGGCTGAGGTTTTCTTCATTTAGTTCTGTGCCTTCTCCATCATCATTATCACCATCACCATCATTGGTTGAGGAAGTGGCTTTGAGTGCAATTTCCTTTTTCTTCTTATCATTGTCTTCACTTTGATCAAGTTTGTTGAGTTCTACTTCGTGCTCTTGAAGTTTGCCAAATAAGGTAGCTAATGTCATTGTTGATAAGTCTCTTGATTCTGATATAGCTGTTACCTTAGCCTGCCAAATCCTGCTCAAACATCTCAATACTTTGTTAATCAAATCTTCGTTAGAAAAATTCTTTCCTAATGATACAAGATGATTTACAATGTGGGTGAACCATTTTTGCATTTCTTGAATGCTTTCTCCTTGGTTCATTGTAAATAATCCATATTCACGAGTCAGAGAATTAATTCTCAACCTCTTAACTTCACTAGTACTCTCATGGATAACTTGTAAAGTGTCCCACATTTCTTTAGCAGTTTTACAATTTGAAATTCTAAAAAATTAATCATGCCCTAAAGTTGTGGTAATGATGTTTTTGGCTACCAAGTTATTTTGAACTTTTCTTGTATCATCTTTAGACCATTCACTTCTTTGTTTTTTAATCTTTATACCATTGATCTCTCGTGTAGGTATAAATGCGCCATTTTTGACAACATCCCACACATCTAGATCAATAGCTTCGATGAAAATTTTCATTCTTTCCCTCCAATATGCATAACCATCCCCATTGAAAAAGGGTGGTCAGTTTATGGAAGTTCCTTCTGAAAAACCATTTGATGAAACCATGTATTCTTGAAGTGGCTAAGCTCTTTATACAAGAGTCTAGTTCTGATACCACTTGTTACCCAAGTGGCTTCAGTACTCAAGAAGGGGGTGAATTGAGTATTTAAGAACTTTTCGCAAAAGCGTGAACAAAGTAAATATGCTAAAATAAAATATTAAAACAACGTGAAATAAAGGAAGAGAAGAAGAACAACCAATAAATAAATTGCAAGAGATATTAAATTGAATACAGATAAATAGAGATTAAGGATAAGAAGAATAGGCATGATATTTATCCTGATTCGACCACCAACCACTTGTGGCCTACGTCCAATCCCCGAAACACAATTCGAGATTTTTCACTATTCAATACAAGCTTAAAATAGGTGCTTGCAACCTTTACACAACAGGGATACCCCACCCCCTTAGAAGGATACCTCACCTTCTTCACAATAAGGGATACCTCTTTGAAGGATACCTCCCTTTTACTCACCCTTTTTAAGAACGAGAAAATAGATGAAGAGAAACTCTCACAAAGAGCAAATATTACAAATTAAAGCACTAGGAAGCTCTCTTAGGATATCTCAAAGTTTTGGCAAAAAAAGCACAGGAAATAAGAAAAAAATTGAAAAACACATTTTAACACAGGCAAAGAATGATTCAAATAATTGGGCAACCTTTGTAACGCCCAATTTTTCTAAAATTTGAGAAAATGTCATTTTCTCGTTTTTCATGCTTTTGTATGAATTTGAATTATGTCCCTATTTTTCCACGTGTTCTCGATTTACGTATGAAAACAATTACGATAATTTGAGTTCAAATTTTATTTGATCGTTTTACGTAATTTGTGAGGAAAATAAAAAAAAAAATTTTTTCGAATACTTTATTAATTATTCGAAAGATATACACTAAATAAAAAGCTGTATATTTTATTTGAACGTTTTGGATAATTACCTACGTTGTGGGAAAAAAACGGAAAATGACCGTTACGTCCCGAAAAATACACTTTGTTTTCTCTGTTTTTCGAATCTATTTTTTAATTGTTTTCTTCTTGAATTAATGCCAAGAAAATACGTAACTGTGATTTTATATGAACTTTTTGTGTGATTTGCTCCGAGGCAGGAAAATAATATATTCTTTTCGGGAAAATCTTATTTGATTATTTAGAATGGGGGATCTTACTTAACCCGATTCTGAATGAGTCTAAAAATAATCTTTTAATTTTTAGGATTTGAAACTTTAGTCAAATAAAATAATTTTATATTATTATAATATTATTTTATTAGTGCTATATTTTAGTGACAAGTGGACGGAAATAATTTTGCGGGACCCACAATTAATCTTTGAACAGTTAGATCGGTAGCTTAATTAATCATGTTTGTGTAGAACTTTCCGAACAGTGACTTCTAGCCAATTATACAACTGACTCACTAGAAAATTAAATACACAAGTAAGTGTGACTCAGCATGTGAGTCACCATAAGCTAACCAATGAGAAGAAGGCTTGCTCACCAAGGCTTGATCTTAGCCTTCCCCTTTATTCATCCAATGGCTTGGATGAAGTTTCAAGGTGCCCACCTTGCACCCCACATCAAGTCCACGGCCAAGAGGGCTTTGGTGACCAAAATATCACTTTGTCTTCATCTTTTTCTCTTCTTCTCTCTCATCAAGAACCCTAGCCACCATTCTTGCCCATTTTCTCCACCATATTCGGCCAAGACACAAACTACACCATCCAACCATCCAAAAATTTTTCTAACCAAGTTTCCTTAATCTAAACACCATTCTAAGAACCTTTGTAGAAGGGGGAGTTTCTTCAAATTCTTCCATCTAAGGCTTGGAAACCAACCTTGGAAGTTTTACCTAGAAGGTGAAATTTCATACTTTTTTTTCTCTCTTCTTTTTCAAAGTTCTAAGCCATGATTTTTCCATGGTTTAGCTTCTTTTTCATGGTTAGTAACATTTAGGTTTTGTTTAAAAATTTTAGGTGTTTGGTGGAGTGAAAACCGTGACCTAAGGAGGTGAGGAAGCAAGTTTTTGTCTTCATTTAATTTAAGGTAAGAGGAAGACAATTCTTATCATCCCTTGATGGTGGTAAGAAGGTGGATTGTTTGTAGAATCCATAAGGATTGATTGTGGTGTGTTCATTGATGTGTGTTTGTTAATTTTGTGTTTGCTAGTAGCTTAAGTGTTAAGTGTTAGTAGCTTTCTTATTTGGTAATTGTAATAATCTTGCATGTCTAATAGCTTTTGATTGTATGTCTATAAGCTTTAAATTAGGTTTATGTGTTAGAAATATTTTGCATGTGTTAGAAATATTTTGCATGTGTTAGAGATATAAATGCATGTGTTAGAAATTGTATGATAAGTCATAGGATGTGAATAACATTCAAGTTTGCATGAGTGTTCCAAAGAACACAATCCAATAGCTCACGGCAATGACAAGTTTGGAGGACCAAAATGTTCTCTTGATTTTTCCTAAAGTGTAGCTTAATTAACCTAGGAGAATCAAGAAAGTTTCTAATTGATTTGATCAAAGGAAAATGCATTTAGAAATCAAATGGTACAAACTTAGTATTTTGGGGCCAACATGCCTAAAGGATTAAATTGATTATAGATAATTATTTTCTAAAATGATTTAATGAACTTAGACTATAGAATACATTTGATATGATTTAGAAGGTGAAAGACATTTTGGAAATCAAATGCAAAAGTTTTATAAAATTCGGCCAACATGCCACTATAGGAATTCATGATTTTAAAAACTTGTTTCTAAACCTTTTTCAATTAAAAAGAAACAATACAAGTTAAGAAGAAATTTTCTATAATGATTTATGAAGGAACCAATTGATTAGAAGTAAGTTTAAAGGGTTAAAATTCCTAATTTTATCATTAGAAAGAAATACAATAATGTTAAGAAATTTTCTAACATATAGCTCACTTTTGGTTTTGAAGCATGTTAGAGATTTCAAAAAGTATTTAATGAAATGGTTAAAAATTTAGGTAAATAGAAATTTTATGGAAAATTTAGAAAACCATTATTATAAGTTTCTAAACAAAAATCTTGTCAATTTTTAGTAAAAATGAACCTATAAGATAGTCAAAATATCCTAATGACAAGATATACGGTATGAAAAATTATTCTACGTAGTTTAAATGTACTAAATATTATTTCTATCTGTTTAAATGGTAATTTTAAAGGTATTCGAATAAGAAAATGATTTAAAAATTCTACGCGATTGAGAAAACGTATTAAAAATGCTACGCGATTTTAAAAAGCAGAAAAATATCTTTACCCGATTTTTAAACGTTTGTAAAAGACGAGATTTCAAAAACGCGATAAAATTTCTACGCGATTGACCGTTACTATATTTAATTTTCATTTGTCGGGAAAATGTGAACCCGTATAGGTTTTGAGGTTATTTATTTGTCGGGAAAAAGTGAACCCGCATGTGCTTTTCGCCATTGAGGGTATATATATATTTTATCTTAAGGGCATTTTCGTAATTTCATATATTTGGAATTATGTTTTGTCTTTATACCTTTTGGTGTTTTGGGTTGTGAGACGAATCACATCGTGTTGTCGATGCGATAAGTGTAGTGTTGATTATTGTTCTAATAAACTTGGAGACTTTAGTGTACGGGATCCCACGTGTAATCAAGTTAGGTATTCCGTGGCGTGGTAAACCATAGCACACTAATGTACTCGACATTCACTATATTTAATCAAGGTTTGTAAAGTCTAGTAGTACATTGCCTATAGTGCCACAAGGGAGATCAATGTGAACTATACTACGCCCTGGATGGTGGATTCAAGCAGTGTCGTAGGCTATTGACGCAACGTGTGATCGCGTAATAGTTGGTTGGTCGCACTAGTGGTACTAATAGATTTTGCAAGTCATTCTCGGGGACGATATCTGTTTGGGTTTAGCTCCATGGAGTAGGGTTGTGTTTTGGTATATTTGATTTTATTTTGGATAATATTCCATTTTTCTCTATTTATCTTTATCGGTAATATCTTGGATATTCTTACATTTTCTCTATTTATTTATATTTATCTCGATAATTTTTATGTTAGTTATCTATTTCTTATCTTATCTTTATCGTGAGATTGATTTATCGTGTGATTTTCTCTATTTGTGATCTGTCTATGATGTTCGAAACCCTAGGATATTTAATATATATTATATATAGCTTCTTCATATTGTATGAAGCTGTGTAATTGTTATTTGTCGTCTTCTTATTTGCCATGTTGCGATGATTTTATGTTGTCTTACCTCTTTATTGTATGTGTCTATTGTCTATTTATTTTTATACGGTAAAGAGTTTGAAGAGGAAGAAGAGGAACAACCTCTTGAGATCGTGTACCACGAGGAAGAGGGAGATCGAGAAGCCAGACCGACGAGAATTTACGAGCAAGAACCATCCGATCATCCATACCCTCTGGATTGATTGTGTGGGGGATGGCGGACGCCTGCATTTTTGGGGTTCGTAGAGCTGGTATTCCATGGAGGCGATCGGCTTGGCATTTACGAGGAGATCGTGCTACGTTACCTAGGCCGGACGTATGCTTACCGTGATTCTACGTCATGGATTTGATGGAGATCCGATTTCGACGACGACGCTTTTTTCGCATTTAGAGTTACCCTTATCCATTAGGCGTTATTGGGGTATTGAAAACCCCGAGCCTAGTGAGATAAGCATCGTGTCGATTGCGCAATCCCGTTATCGCCGTATGTCGGGACATCGAGGATATTTATCTCCGATGATCATTTTCACACCGAGAGTGATCCATCGGAGGAGTAGATAGTCATGATGTTTTTTTTGGTGCGCGTCGCGTATCAATACGTATATATTAACTCTTTTATTGCTTTCAATTTCTTGTTTTGTTTAAATAATAGTAGTCTTAGTTGTAAATTATATGGGTTTATAACTTAACCATATGTATATTATTAGTGATGATGTTTTTTTTTTTATTTCGTATTTTCGTATTATCTTTTTATTACATTTTAAATCTATCGGGAATTATTTTTACAACCCGTAATAATTTTAACAAAAATATTCCGCAACTTGGGTAGATTTTATTTCTATTTATTTTATTTTCTTTTATGTGTGACATCCTCCAAAAGGGTGTTACATTAGTTGGTATCGAGCCCAAGTTAGAGTCTTTTGGGGTTGTGGTTATAAGTCAAAATTTTTGTGTTTGTCTTTGTGATGATTCTCTCCGTGATCTTTGTGATTTATATCCTTTTGGAAATATCTTAAAGGATGATATCGACTTTGTTTTGTTATGTTTGAAGAAAAGAGATACATTTGGTAGAACCAAGGACGTGCTAACGTAAATCGAGATGAGGACCGATGATGTTGGTTCTTATTGAGGCTATCAACATATCATCAAAAGTGATAACTAAACAAAATTTGAATCAAATGCCCAACAAAGAAGATGCTACGGCTGATGCCCTAAATTTATCTGAATTTAGGCGTCATAATCCGCCACAATTTAGAGGCGAGGTGGATCCGGAGAAAGCGAGTCAGTGGATGCAAGATTTAGAGAGAATATTTGAGGGGATGAGATGTACCGATGAAAAGAAAGTGACTTATCTTTGTTTTCATGCTGAGAGGAGATGCAGAACATTGGTGGAGAGGAATCGCCGAGTGTTGCAAGTGAAGGTTCTTTGAGATCACTTGGGAAGTGTTTTCTAATACTTTTCGGATAAATATTTTCTGCGAGTGCTAGGCATGCCAAGGAAATGGAATTTCTTTGGTCATGCGAAGGGGAATATGACGGTGAATGAGTATGCCACAAAATTTGAAAGTTTATCTCAATTCTCGAGTTATGCTCGAGACACGACAAGATGATGTGTGGAGATGGGGAAGTTTGAATCAGGTTTAAGGGTGGAACTGAAACGAGGAGTGGTATCTTTGAGGATGACTCAATTTCATGCTTTGGTGGATGCTTGTGCTCGACTTGAAGAGTTAGAGCCATCTAAAGATCAAAGGAATCGGAGTTTTGGACCGACAAGGTTCCAGAGAGGTGGAGGTAGTAATGCTAAATCGGTTTCAGCGTAAAAGCCGTATACCAGGCCAACGGGAAGTCAATCTCAACGACCCTGTTAGTGGAAGTGCAAAAGTGGAATGGACGCAGGGTGGCGTTTACGCCAACGTGTTTTAAGTGCGGGAAGAAAGGTCATATTTCTCCCGAGTGTAGCAATTAAAGGTGCAGTTTGTTTCAATTGTAAACAACCTACGGGCACATAGCAAAGGATTGTCCACAGCCGGAGATAAAAAAACTTGTTCGGTATGTTAAAGCTAATCAGCAAAAATCTGGAAGTACTCAACCGAGATCTGGAGGACGAGTATATACAATGGTGGGATCTGAGATTTCTAAGTCTGATGATCTTATTCTAGGAGAAGGAGACATTGGAGGTAATCTTCTGACTGTCTTGTATGACTCGGGTGCTACACATTCCTTTATTGCATATGATTGTGTAGAAAGGTTGAAGTTGCCTATGTCTTCTCGAATGTTATGTTAAATAAATATAAAAATTTTAACCGCTAAAAACCCGTAGTTACTTCTAAGATCTGTTTGGGTTGTCCTATTGTTGTGAAGGACCGTTTGTTTTTGGTCGATTTGATTTGTTTGCCTCTCATTGAGATAGATGTAATCTTAGGGATCAAATGGTTATGTTCTAACCATATCCTCATAGATTGTGCGAAGAAAACTATAGTTTTTCCTAAGGAAGAAGAGTCGGATTCTTAACCGCTTTGTTAAGGTCAAATCTTTATTGAGAGATGGAAGGGATATAGGTATTGTCTTCTCTAGAAGTTAAGAATGAGAAGGATGTGAGTACTATTCCTGTTGTCAACGAATTTAGGATATTTTTCCGAAGATGTACACTAAGTTTACCTTATTGAGCTTGGAGATCGAATTCTCAATTGATTTAGTGGGAACAGTGTCCTATTTCAATTGCACCATATCGTATGTCGCATGTAGAGTTGGAGGAGCTGAAAAAGCAATTGGTGGAACTGTTGGAGAAAGAATTTGTACGACCTAGGTTTAGAATGGGGTGCACCAAAGTTTTTGGTCAAGAAGAAGGATGGAACGTCGCGACTTTGTGTGGACTATCGGCGGTGAACAAGGTGACTATCAAGAATAAATATCCGCTTCCAAGAATTGACGATTTGATGGATCAATTGAGAGGAGTTGTGATATTTTCCAAGATAGATCTGCGATCGGGTTATCACCAGATTCGTGTGAAAGGGGAGGATGTGCCGAAAACGCTTTTCGAACTCGTTATGGACATTATGAGTATTGATGTAATGCCATTCGGGGTGACGAATGCTCCTGCTATATTTATGGATTATATGAACAGGATATTTCGTCCATATCTAGACAGATTTGTCGTTGTCTTTATCGATGACATTCTAATCTATTCTAGATCGAAGGAAGAGCATGCTGAACATCTGAGTGTTATTCTTCAGATTTTGAGGGAGAAGCAATTGTATGCGAAGTTGTCTAAGTGTGAGTTCTGGTTGGAAGAAGTTCAATTTCTTGGGCACGTAATTTCTAAGGAAGGTATAGCGGTGGACCCATCGAAAGTGGAGATGCAAATTTTACAAGTGGGAGAGACCAAGAAATTTGAATGAAGTTGAAGTTTTGTTGGACTTGTTGGTTATTATCGGAGATTTATCGAAGGTTTTTCCAAGATTGCTGGACCACTTACACAACTAACGAGGAAAAGTCAAGCTTTCGAATGGACAGAAGAACGTGAAGCTAGTTTTCAAGAGTTGAAGAAGAGGTTAACAACTGCGCCGGTGTTAATCCTACCAGATTCGACGAGATCTTTCGATGTGTATTGTGACGCTTCTTATCAGGGACTAGGATGCGTGTTGATGCAAGACCGGAATGTGGTGGCGTATGCTTCTCGACAATTGAAGGTTCATGAAAAGAATTATCCTACGCATGATTTGGAATTGGTCTGCGGTAGTTTTTGCTTTGAAGATATGGAGACACTTTCTCTATGGAGCAACGTTCAACATTTTTAGTGATCACAAGAGTTTGAAGTACTTGTACGACCAGAAGGAGCTAAATATGAGGCAGCGAAGGTGGTTGGAATTTCTGAACGATTACGATTTTCAACTTTTGTACCACCCTGGTAAAGCGAATGTCGTGGCCGATGCTTTGAGCAGGAAAATTATTAGTGTTTCGCTCTAATGATCAAGGAAAAGGAACTCATTGAACAGGTTTAGAGATGAGTGGTCGTTTGTTGAGTTGAAACCAGGGAAGATCTGTGTTAGCATGGTTACTATCTCGAAGCGAGCGATGGAAGACATAAAAGAAAAGCAAAATGCCGATAAATTTTTGCAAGGAATAAGGGAGCAAATGAAGCAAGGCGAGACACTAGAGTTCAAGGAAGGAACCGATGGAATTCGAGATTTCGGGGTAGAGTTTGTGTTCCCGTAACCGAGAACCGAGAAGATATATTGTGAAACATGCCCATACTAGTCTATTGAGTATGCATCCAGGTATAACAAAGATGTACCAAGACTTGAAGAAGTTATTCGGTGGCATGGAATGAAGGGTGATGTTGTTAGATGCGTGTCAACTTGTCTAGTTTGTCAAAAGTCGAAAGTTGAACACCAAAGACCATTTGGGATGTTGCAACCATTATCGATTCCAGAATGGAAATGGGAAACATTTCTATGGATTTTTCGTTCTTGGTTTGCCAAAGACAAGGAGAGGTCATGACGCAATATGGGTTATAGTCGATAGACTTACGAAATCGGTTCATTTCTTACCAATCAATATCAAATATTCATTGGAAAGATTAACCCATTGTACATCGTGAAATTGTCGACTACATGGTGTACCGACAAGTATAATTTCGATCGTGATCCGAGGTTTACGTCAAGATTTTGGCGAAGTCTTGCAAGAAGCTATGGGAACTAAGTTACGACTGAGTTCAGCGTATCATCCGCAGACTGACGGTCAGACAGAGAGAGAACTATACAGTCTTTGGAGGATTTATTACGTGCTTGTGTTTTGGAACAACGGGGAAGTTGGGATGAATTTTTATCTTTGATAGAATTCACCTACAACAATAGTTTTCACGCAAGCATCGGAATGGCACCTTATGAAGCATTGTATGGAAGACGATGTCGAACGCAGTTATCTTGGTATCAAGATGGAGAAAGTATTTGTTGGACCGGAGCTTGTACAACCAAACTACGGATAAAGTCAAGATGATACAAGAAAAGATGAGGACGACGCAAAGCAGACAAAAGAGTTACGCGGATAAGCGAAGACGACCTCTTGAATTTGAGGAGGGTGAGCATGTGTTTCTGAGAGTTACTCCTACGACTGGTGTCGGAAGGGTAATTAAGTCTAAGAAGCTTACTCCTAAATTCATTGGACCATATCAGATTATCCGACGTATTGGTCCTGTAGCATATCAGATTGCTTTGCCGCCTTTTCTATCCAATTTGCATGACGTGTTTCATGTGTCTCAGTTACGGAAGTATATACCAGATCCGACACATGTTATACAACCAGATGATGTGCAATTAAAGGAGAATTTGACTTACGAAACTTTACCTGTCAGGATAGAGGACAGAAAGGTAAAGCAGCTTCGAGGGAAGATGATCGAATTGGTGAAGGTTATATGGAATGATGTGACGGGTGAAGCTACTTGGGAACTAGAAGATAAAATGAAGGATCAGTATCCTCATTTGTTCGGATGAACATCGAATTTCGAGGACGAAATTTTTATTTGTTGGGGAGTGTTGTAACGCCCCAATTTTTAGAAAATATTCTGAATGTACTGTTTTCTGTTTTTCATGCTTTTGTATGAATGACCGTTGTGTCCCTATTTTTCTGTTCTCGATTTTTGTATGAAAACAATTACGATAATACAGGTTCAAATTTTATTTGATCGTTTTACGTAATTTGTTTCGAGACAAGATAAAATAAAAATTTTTTCGAGCCATTCTTGTATTAATTTTTGAAAGATATACACTAAATAATCTTCTTTGGATATATTTATTATTTGAACGTTTTGGATAATTACCTACGTTGTGGGAAAAAACGGGAAAATGACCGTTACGTCCCGAACGCATCGTTTTCTCTGTTTTTGTCTGTTTTTAATTGTTTTCTTCTTGAATTAATGCCGAGAAAAATATGCCGTGATTTTATATGAACTTTTTGTGTGATTTGCTCGAGGCGGGAAAATAATATATTAGGGCCGGGAAAATCTTATTTGATTATTTAGAATTGGGGGATCTTACTTAACCCCGATTGAATGAGTCTAAAAATAATCTTTTAATTTTTAGGATTTAATCACAAATAAAATAATTTTATATTATTATAATATTATTTTATTAGTCAAGTATGTTTTAGTGAAAGTGGACCAGGAAATATTTTGCGGGACCCACAATTAGCAGAACGGTTAGATCGGTAGCTTAATTAATCACCGTAGGCTGTAGAACTTTCCAGAACAGGCTGACTCAGCTAGCTGACTCAGCAGAAAATTAAATACACAGTGTGACTCAGCATGTGAGTCACCATAAGCTAACCAATGAGAAGAAGGCTTGCTCACCAAGGCTTGATCTTAGCCTTTGATTCATCCAATGGCTTGGATGAAGCCAAGCAAGGTGCCCACCTTGCACCCCACATCAAGTCCACGGCCAAGAGGGCTTTGGTGACCAAAATATCACTTTGTCTTCATCATTTTTCTCTTCTCTCTCATCAAGAACCCTAGCCACCATTCTTGCCCATTTTCTCCACCATATTCGGCCAAGACACAAACTACACCATCCAACCATCCAAAAATTTTTCTAACCAAGTTTCCTTAATCTAAACACCATTCTAAGAACCTTTGTAGTTGGGAGTTTCTTCAAATTCTTCCATCTAAGGCTTGGAAACCAACCTTGGAAGTTTTACCTAGAAGGTGAAATTTCATACTTTTTTTTTTTCTCTCTTCTTTTTCAAAGTTCTAAGCCATGATTTTTCCATGGTTTAGCTTCTTTTTCATGGTTAGTAACATTTAGGTTTTGTTTAAAAATTTTAGGTGTTTGGTGGAGTGAAAACCGTGACCTAAGGAGGTGAGGAAGCAAGTTTTTGTCTTCATTTAAGGTAAGAGGAAGACAATTCTTATCATCCCTTGATGGTGGTAAGAAGGTGGATTGTTTGTAGAATCCATAAGGATTCGGTTGTGGTGTGTTCATTGATGTGTGTTTGTTAATTTTGTGTTTGCTAGTAGCTTAAGTGTTAAGTGTTAGTAGCTTTCTTATTTGGTAATTGTAATAATCTTGCATGTCTAATAGCTTTTGATTGTATGTCTATAAGCTTTAAATTAGGTTTATGTGTTAGAAATATTTTGCATGTGTTAGAAATATTTTGCATGTGTTAGAGATATAAATGCATGTGTTAGAAATTGTATGATAAGTCATAGGATGTGAATAACATGTGTAAGTTTGCATGAGTGTTCCAAAGAACACAATCCAATAGCTCACGGCAATGACAAGTTTGGAGGACCAAAATGTTCTCTTGATTTTTCCTAAAGTGTAGCTTAATTAACCTAGGAGAATCAAGAAAGTTTCTAATTGATTTGATCAAAGGAAAATGCATTTAGAAATCAAATGGTACAAACTTAGTATTTTGGGGCCAACATGCCTAAAGGATTAAATTGATTATAGATAATTATTTTCTAAAATGATTTAATGAACTTAGACTATAGAATACATTTGATATGATTTAGAAGGTGAAAGACATTTTGGAAATCAAATGCAAAAGTTTTATAAAATTCGCCAACATGCCACTATAGGAATTCATGATTTTAAAAACTTGTTTCTAAACCTTTTTCAATTAAAAAGAAACAATACAAGTTAAGAAGAAATTTTCTATAATGATTTATGAAGGAACCAATTGATTAGAAGTAAGTTTAAAGGGTTAAAATTCCTAATTTTATCATTAGAAAGGAAATACAGTAATGTTAAGAAATTTTCTAACATATAGCTCACTTTTGGTTTTGAAGCATGTTAGAGATTTCAAAAAAAAAGTATTTAATGAAATGGTTAAAAATTTAGGTAAATAGAAATTTTATGGAAAATTTAGAAAACCATTATTATAAGTTTCTAAACAAAATATCTTTGTCAATTTTTAGTAAAAATGAACCTATAAGATAGTCAAAATATCCTAATGACAAGATTATACGGTATGAAAAATTATTCTACGTAGTTTAAATGTACTAAATATTATTTCTATCTGTTTAAATGGTAATTTTAAAGGTATTCGAATAAGAAAATGATTTAAAAATTCTACGCGATTGAGAAAACGTATTAAAAATGCTACGCGATTTTAAAAACGAGAAAAATATCTTTACCCGATTTTTAAACGCGTTTGTAAAAACGACGAGATTTCAAAAACGCGATAAAATTTCTACGCGATTGACCGTTACTATATTTATTTTTCGATTTGTCGGGAAAATGTGAACCCGTATAGGTTTTGAGGTTATTTATTTGTCGGGAAAAAGTGAACCCGCATGGTGCTTTTACGCCATTGAGGGTATATATATATTTTATCTTAAGGGCATTTTCGTAATTTCATATATTTGGAATTATGTTTTGTCTTTATACCGATTTTTGGTGTTTTGGGTTGACGAGACGAATCACATCGTGTTGTCGATGCGATAAGTGTAGTGTTGATTATTGTTCTAATAAACTTGGAGACTTTAGTGTACGGGATCCCACATGTGGACAAGTTGGTAGCTCATTTCTTTGGCCGTAGTAAGTAGATAGCACACTAATGTACTCGACATTCACTATATTTAATCAAGGTTTGTAAAGTCTAGTAGTACATTGCCTATAGTGCCACAACGGGAGACTGTGAACTATACTACGCCTGGATGGTGGATTCCCAGTGTCGTAGGCTATTGACGCAACGTGTGATCGCGTAATAGTTGGTTGGGGGCAGCCGTGGTACTAATAGATTTTGCAAGTCATTCTCCGATATCTGTTTGGGTTTAGCTCCATGGAGTAGGGTTGTGTTTTGATATATTTGATTTTATTTTGGATAATATTCCATTTTTCTCTATTTATCTTTATCCGGTAATATCTTGGATATTCTTACATTTTCTCTATTTATATTTATCGATAATTTTTATGTTAGTTATCTATTTCTTATCTTATCTTATCGTGAGATTGATTTATCTGTGTGATTTTCTCTATTTGTGATCTGTCTATGATGTTCGAAACCCTAGGATATTTAATATATATTACTTGTTATAGCTTCTTCATATTGTATGAAGCTGTGTAATTGTTATTTGTCGTCTTCTTATTTGCCATGTTGCGATGATTTTATGTTGTCTTACCTCTTTATTGTATGTGTCTATTGTCTATTTATTTTTATACGGTAAAGAGTTTGAAGAGGAAGAAGAGGAACAACCTCTTGAGATCGTGTACCCGAGGAAGAGGGAGATCGCCAGACCGACGATCGGTTTTACGAGCAAGAACCATCCGATCATCCATACCCTCCGGATTGATTGTGTGGGGGATGGCGACGCCCGCATTTTTGGGGTTCGTAGAGCCTGGTATTCCATGGAGGCGATCGGCTTGGCATTTACGAGGAGATCGTGCTTCGTTACCTATATCCGGACGTATGACCGTGATTCTACGTCATCGTTTGATGGAGATCCGATTTCGACGACGACGCTTTTTCTCGCATTTAGAGTTACCCTTATCCATTAGGCGTTATTGGGGTGCCGAAAACCCCGAGCCTAGTGAGATAAGCATCGTGTCGACCGCGCGATCCCGTTATCGCCGTATGTCGGGACATCGGGATATTTATCTCCGATGATCATTTTCACACCGAAGTGATCCATCGGAGGAGTAGATAGTCATGATGTTTTTTTTTTTGGCGCGTACAAATATGTCCGTATATATTAACTCTTTTATTGCTTTCTTTTTTGTTTTGTTTAAATAATAGTAGTCTTAGTTGTAAATTATATGTACAGTTTATAACTTAACCATATGTATATTATTAGTGATGATTTTTTTTATTTCGTATTTTCCGTATTATCTTTTTATTACATATTTCGTCATCAAGAATTATTTTTACAACCCGTAATAATTTTAACAAATAAGAACTTGGGTAGATTTTATTTCTATTTATTTTATTTTCTTTTATGTGTGACATCCTCCAAAGGGGTGTTACAACCTTTAGATGTGACCCATGGTCACTATTTATAGAGCCTTTAAGGAAAACAACCGTTGGAACAATTAATTTCTATTTAAATTTGAATTATAGTTGTTTCCTTCTAAAACAGGAATCGTGGTTTATTCAAATACCATCCTAGTTATTCGAATACCACTGTTTTGTGAAAAACAAATCTGAAGGAGATTATTCAAATACCTTATTTGTTATTCGAATACCGCTGATTTAGAATGATTTTAAAAAATAGTTCAGATGAAGGTTATTCGAATACCCTATTGTTTATTCGAATACCTCTAATAAAACAAGCTTTTTGTAAAAGAAGTTATTCGAATACCTTTAAGGTTATTCGAATAGATCATTTAGAAAACAAATTTTTAGAAAGCTTTATTCGAATAACAAGAGTGCTTATTCGAATAGCATTTTGAAAAATAGAAAACGTATGAAGATATAAAGCATGGTTATTCGAATACCATGGGGTGTATTCGAATACCCCTGAGACAAAAACAGTTTTAACACTTTCAGATATACAGAAAATGAATTTTTGGATTTTGGAAACTTATTTTGAAAAAAACATTTTAATGTTTTCTTCGAATACCAATGAGATATCCAAAAAGGTCTCCTTACAAAGATCCTAAGTCCTAAAGCTAATCTTTGACGATCTTTTGACTTGGTCTTCTCATCATCTTCATATTTGTTATCATCAAAACTATTGTTCATGTCGTCTAGCCAATTACAGGTACCTGACTGTGGCCAGTCAGAACTCGCCATAGAGGCTTACTAATTAAAGTAAGTATACGGCTCAGTAAAGTTTTCGTTCACCATAAAGACGGGACGCTTCTATCTGTCCATCAGCGCTACAGAGCCTTGGTTCCAAGAACTGAGAATATAGCATGTGGCTCTGTATAGAGCATGGCACACAAATCTTATTTACATATCGGTGTGTGAAGGTCTCCTCCTAAGTTTATCATAGCATGGGCATTTGCCCGGGGCTCTTAACCTAATTAAAGATCAAGTACAACCATAGTTTCGCCCTTTTTTTTCTTTTACATTTTTTCTTTCTTTTTGTTTTCAGGATGTAGAAAATAAAAAAGAAAAATACTTTCATATAACGAGAATAAGCATAAAAACCTATGCGCTCAAGCTAATTAGGGTGACTCTCAACGGGAGATTAGTTCTAAGGCTTCAATACCCCCAAAGAATCTTCTGAACAAACAGGGTAAATATCCATGCACAAGGATTTCATGGACTAAATACCAAGTTACTTACAACTTGATAAAGGTGAGTATATACTTACTTGAGAATGGGATGGTGGCAGTCTGCTCTTTCAGCTTTGTGCTAAAGCATCGTTGACCAGTATTTGACCCATTCAAGATTGCAACATAAGGCTCCCAAAAGGGACAAGTGGTCGTAATGCGACTAGGTGCCTCACATGTGGGATACAATCTACCTACTTTGTTTTTCAATTAAGAAGGCTAGATCAGGATGCGTGTATTTCTCCATTCATGTTTTGTGTTATTAAAGCCAAACCCAAGATGTGTACATACTTTATCTTTTTATTTTTAATTTTTTTTCTTTTTCTTTTTGAAGAAAATGAAGAAAAAGAATATAAAATGTACATGTTGTTGTGGATATGACTCATATCTGCCTCTGATTTCACATCCTAAAACGACATAAACATTTTCTATGAGTCGAGGATAAGCTTCCCATCCAATTTTCTTATAAATTGGCAAACAGAGTCTTTTAGAGTCAGATTCCCAAGACTGTAACAATTTTGTTCATCCTTGTAGAGAATCCACAAGTTAAGAAGTTCACGATGCACATATCCACAAGAATGCATATCAAGAGTCAATAAGATATCATTTAATGACTCTTTACTCAGTTTATTCTTAATGAAGAAAAATTTATCTTCTCTGTTCGTGGAAACCATCCCCAAAGAATGTTATCACTTGTTACAATTCCATCGTACACATTTGTGACAGACTCGTAACCTTTTCGCTCTTCTCCTTTTAGAATATGAACTTCTACCAAGACTTGGCATGTATGAATCAAATGAAATTGAAGATTCACTTGCTAGTCGGACCTTTGCTTCAATTATCCATTGTACATCTTCCAACATTCCCTTGTGCATTAACAATCTCAATCTTTCACATCTAGCTTCATAAATGTTTGTTAGAGCATTTTGAGGAAGAGAAGGAAAATATTTTCTCAAGTTTGAAAATATGACATTCATTTTAAAGGCGAAGGAATTAGTTATTTTGGGAAACAGAAAACAAACTGACTTGAGAGTTACGGAGTACTGTTATCCGCCATTTAACCGGGAACACAAAGAACTGTAAAACAAAATAAAGCCACAAAATTAGAGTAAATTTTTCTCATAACAAGGATCAGAAAGGGAAATGAATTCTACCTCAACAGCTTGATTTTCCACAAATGATTTAAGTCTTTGTCCATTGACCTTAAACACATTACTATTCCTATGATTCTCAATATCTATGACCCCATAAGGATATACATGTTTGATAATCAAAGGGTTAGTCCACCTAAATCTTAATTTTTCAGGGAATAGGTGGAGACGATAATTATAAAGCAAAACTTTTTGACCAATTTCAAAAGATTTTCTCAAAATTGATTTATCATGAAAAGCTTTTGTTCTATCTTTATAATTTTTTGAGTTTTCAAATGTATCATTTTTCAATTCTTCAAGTTCATTTATTTACAATTTGCGTAACCTACAAGCATCATCAAGATTTAAATTGAAAGCTTTAATGACCCAAAATGCTTTATGCTCCAGTTCTACAGGCAAGTGACAAGGTTTTCCATAGACTAATCGATAGGGTGACATGCCTAAAGATGTTTTAAAAGCAGTAAGATAAGCCCAAAGTGCATCGTTTAGTCTTAAAGACCAACCTTTATGATTTTGGTTAACCGTTTTTTCAAAATTTGTTTAATCTCCATATTTGCTAATTCTACTTGTCCACTTGTCTGAGGATGATAAGGGGTGACAATTTTGTGGGTAATACCATATTTTTTCATTAAAGATTCAAATGGTTTACTGCAAAAATATGTTCCCCCATCACTGATGAAAGCTCGAGGGATTCCAAATCAACTCATGACATTTTCTTTTAAAAATTTAAGAATAGTTTTATGATCATTGTGTCGACATAGAATCGCTTCAATCCATTTTGAGACACAATCAACTGCAACCAAAATATACACAAATCCAAATGAGGATAGAAATGGACCTATGAAATCAATTCCCCAAAAATAAAAATTTTTAATGACAAGGATAAGGTTCAAAGGCATCATATCAATTTTAGAAATGAAACCTAATTTCTGACAATTTTCGTAACTTTTGCAAAAGGTATAGTTATCCTTAAATAAAGTGGGCTAATAAAATCCACATTGCAAGATTTTCACAGCTATTTTCTTTGAAGAAAAATGACCTCCACATGCTTTTGAGTGATAAAATTTAATGACACTACCTATCTCACTGTCGGGTACACATCTCCAAAAGATTGGATCAGGATAATATTTGAATAAATATGGGTCGTCCCAAAAAAAAATTTTCACTTCAGTCAAAAACTTTTTTCTGTCTTGGTGTGACGACTGAGGAGGCATCTTTCCTGTTATAAGAAAATTGACTATGTTAGCAAACCAAGGCCTGGAATCAACAAAATATAGAAATTCATCAAGAAAAGAATCATTGATAGGTATGCTATCAAAAGGTGAGCCTCTTGTAAATCTGGACAAATGATCTACAACAACATTTTCGGTTCCTTTCTTATCTTTTATTGTGATGTTGGATTCTTGAAGTAACAAGATCCACCGTATCAATCTAGGTTTAGCATCCTGCTTAGACATTAAATATCTAACAGCAGCATGATCAGTGAAAACAATAGTAGATGAACCAATTAAATGAGCTCGAAATTTGTCCAATGCAAAAATTACAATAAGTAGTTCTTTTTCAGTAGTGGTGTAATTCATTTGTGCACTATTTAAAGTTCAACTTGTGTAACAAATCACATAAGGCTTACCTTCCTTTCTTTGGCCTAAAACAGCGCCAACAATAAAATCACTAGCATCACACATCAACTCAAAAGGTAAAGACCAATCAAGGGATTACATGATAGGAGCAGATGTCAGAAGACTAATTAAGTTTTCAAAAGATTTTTGACATTCTTGAGTCCAATCAAATGGTGCATCTTCAAAAGATTGCAAAATGGTCTAGATATGACACTAAAGTCCTTAATGAATCTTCGATAGAATCCTGCATGTCCTAAAAAGGAACGAACTTCGCTGACTATTTTTGGGGAAGACAAATGAGCAATTAATTCAACTTTGGTCTTATCAACTTCAATTCCTTCAGAATATATCACATAACCTAACACGATTCCTGAGGTAACCATGCAATGACATTTTTCCTAGTTTAAAATAAATCATTTTTCTTTGCATCTTTTAAGAACTTTATCCAAATTATCAAGATAATTTTCAAAAGAATTTCCAAAATCTGTCAAATTATCCATGAAAACCTCTAAGTAATACTCAATCATGTCACTAAAAATACTTAACATGCATCTTTGAAAAGTTGTCGGAGCATTACAAAGGCCAAAAGGCATTCTTTTATATGCAAAAGTGCCAAAGGGATATGTAAAAGTAGTCTTTTTTTTATCTTCTAATGCAATTGGTATTTGATTATACCTTGAATAACCATCAAGAAAACAATAATAAGGATGTCCTGCTACTCTTTCTAGAATTTGATCAAGAATAGCAAGGGAAAATGATCTTTCCTAGTGACTGCATTTAATTTTCTAAAATCAATACACATACGCCAACTGGGTGAGACTCGCGTAGATATTAATTCACCTTTTTCATTTTCAACCACTGTTAATCTAGATTTCTTAGACACAACTTGTGTAGGGCTTATCCACTGGCTATCGAAAATAGGGTAAATAATTCTAATATCAAGTAATTTAAGAACTTCAACCCTAACTACCTCTTTCATGTGTGGATTTAATCTTCTTTAAGGTTATTGTGATGTTTTAACATTATCCTCTAAATGTATTCTATGTGTACAAATTAATGGATTAATGCCTTTTATGTCCATTAATGTCCATCTAATTGCACTTTTATGCATTTTAAGTACTTCTATCAACATACTTCTTGTTCTTCAGTAAGGATTGATGAAATTACTACTGGAAAGCTTTGTTCTTCTCCCAAAAATGTGTACTTTAACCCATCAGGTAATGGCTTTAGTTCTAGTGTGGGTACTTCTTCATGGGCATTATCATTCATGGGTTTTAGTTATTCAAATCTCGACTTTCATCCCTTGTATTCCATTACTTGTGTACAATCAAACAAAGGGCATATTTCAGAAATATCATCATCTACTTGCGTACCTGAATCAAATGAATTAATTAAACAAACTTCTAATGGGTCAGAAGAACTCCCTTTTAGAATATGATCATCTACAATGGCCTCAATCCCACCAGGTTCCTCATTTTTATCATGGACTTCATGTGGTTGCTTGCATATGTTGAAAACATTAAGCTCTAGTGTCATGTTTCCAAATGTTAGCTTCATTACTCCATTTTTGCAATTTATCAAAGCATTATATGTTGCTAAAAATAGGCAACATAAAATAACAGGAATTGACTTGGAACTATTAACCATAGGTTCAGTTTCCAAGACAAAAAAATTCACAAGATAAATGAATTTATCAATTTGTACTAATATATATCCCAATATTCTTTTTAGAATTTTAATTGATCTATCAACAAGTAGAAGAGTTACAAAAGTTTGTTTTAACTCACCTAGATTGAGTTGTTGATAAACTGAATATAGAAGTAAATTAACACTAGCACCAAGGTCAAGTAAAGCTTGATCAATTTTATGTTCTCCAATAATACATGAAACCATAGAACAACCAGGGTCTTTATATTTCAAAACATTATTGCTTTGAATAATGGAACTTACCTGTTCATTCAAAAAGGCATTCTTTTTTATATTTAATTTCCTTTAACAGTGCATAAGTCCTTTAAAAATTTGGCATAAGAAGGAACCTGTTTAATAGCATCTAACAATGGAATATTGACCTTTACTTGTTAAAAAATTTCAAAAAAATCAGTGTGGTGGTTCAATTTCCTTGAATTGCTTAATGCTTGAGGAAATGGAGGTGGAGGAGATGAGTGTTAGGTTTCATTTTGGCCAGATGGCTTATCAACCTCTTCCTTATCTTGGGGGATTGTTTCATCATCTTTCTCACAAGGTTTAGGAATTTTTTTTCAACAACTTTTTCACTCCTAAGAGTTATCACTGAATTGACTTGATTTATTTGTTAGTTTTCTGAACTACCCTCATTTAGACTATATTGACCCTTGGGATTCGGTTGAGGTTGAGAAGGAAATTTTTCTTTCTCGTGAATGGTGAGTGCAGAAGTAAGTTTAGCCAGAGTTTCTTTTATGTCAATCATGATTTAAGTGTTTTGTTTATTAATGGCCTCTTGCTTTTCTGTGAATGCATGCAATGTTCTTTCAAGGTTTTTCCTATATAGTGGGACATAAGGTGCATATCCTTGAGAATTTTGAGAATCCTATTGTTCTTGAGGAGGAGGTGGTTGCATAAATTATGCTTGATTATTATTCCTCCAACTGAAGTTCGAGTGATTTCTCTATCCCGGATTGTAATTTGAAAAAGAAGAGGTGAATGACTTTTCAAAATTGTTCATGGAATTTACTTGCTCATGCATAACTTCTTTAAAAATAGGAATATTTAGACATTCATTTGTCGAGTGTCCTAATTCATCACAAATGTCACAAATTTCTTCATTTTGCACAGATTTGACTTCTTTCACTTTCCCTAATTCCATGTACTCAACCTTTCTTGCCAGACTGGTGTATCTAACATTTAGATCTTCTTTTTGAATAAGATGATATTTTCCTTTACAAGCATTTGAAAGGTTATATCTAATTGAATTTTTAGAAGCATTAGTATCATGCCAAAATTAAGAATTTTTAGCTAAATGGTTTAAATAATCTAAAGCATCTTTGGGTTCTTCATCAAGAAACTCGCCATTACACTTCGTTTCCACAAATGGTCTAGTTTCAGGTGTTAAACCTTCATAAAATAAGCTTATAGTCCGTCATTTTTTAAAATCATGATGTGGCAAGAATTTAACAAATCTTTAAAATGTTCCTAACATTGAAAATATGCTTCATTTGAATTTTGGAAAAAAATTTGGATTTGTCTTTTCAAAGCATTGGTTTTATGTATTAAAAAAATTTCTTTAAAAACTCACCTTGCATTTCTTGTCATGTGCCGATTGATCTTGGTTTCAAAGCATTAAGTCAAATTTTTGCTTTATCTTTCAAAGAAAAAGGAAACAATTTAAGCTTAACAATCTCTTTAGTGAAATTTTAATCATTGAAAACAATACAAACTTCTTCAAATTCTTTTAGATGTAAATATGAGCTTTCATATTCTAAACCATGGAAATTATGAAGTAAAGAAATCATACCCGACTTAAATCTAAAATTGTTAGCAGTGAGTGGAAAGATAAAACATGATGAACTAGAATTTCGAGGTGGTTGCAAATATGCACACATAGTTCGCAATGGTTAATTTTCATGTTCATCATGTACACTTTCATTTTCAGCTCATGGTTCATTTTCAGCTTGTGGTTCATTTTCAACTATTGTATCAATTGTGTGTGATTGTGATTTAAACAAATCAATATATAAAGTACCATAATTAATTTTAACCAAACGACTAGAATTTAAATCACGATACCAATTAAGCATAAATAAGTGACTTAAAATAAAAAAAATAATGTACAAGTTAATGGTATAAAACCAGCCATTAAATATTAAGTATAAATAAATGACTTAAAAAATAATAAAAAATAATGTACAAGTTAGTAAGTTAGAAAACAAAAATAAATGACATAAGTAAATAAGTCAAAAAATAAAAAAAATGACATAAATTAAAAAGTTAGATAGCATAAATATATGACATAAATTAAAAAGTTAGATAGCGTATATAAATAAAATAAATATAAAAGTTAGAAAGTTCGAAAGCATAAATAAATGACATAAATATAAAAGTTAAAAAGCGTAAATAAGTAAGTTAGAAAGCATAAATAAAAAGTTAGTAAGCATAAATAAAAAAGTTAATAATAAGTTAGTAAGTTTATAAGTTAGTATGTTAGTTAGTAAGTTAGTAAATTAATAAATCAAATGAGTAAAGGAAGAATATACCTAATAGTGAAGTTTACTTATAAAAAGAAAACCTCAATAAATTAAAACTTCAAATCAAGTCCCTGGCAACGGCGCCAAAAACTTAATGGTAATTAAAAGTTGCAAACCTAAGTGCAGGTTATTTCAAGTAGTAAATTCTCGAGAGTCTGAGGTCGATTCACATGGAATTGATGAAGAAAAAATTATTTGATGTAAGGAGAAGATTTGTCACAATACTAAAGGTGATAAAAGTTGTTCACAGATGAAAAGGATTTGCTTGGGTTAGGAGATCCACTCTTGGCAATAAATTAAAGACAAGATTATTTCTTTTTTTAACTAAATTGAAATCACACATAATGGAGGTTCCAATCGGAAAATACAACATTCAAAGTTCAATTTAGATTATATATGTAATCATATTATGGTTCCTTTAATTATCCACCAACACTTGTAAATGGTCTCAATCATCCACCGTGTCAACGTCTTGTCTACAATGAATCAAGTTCTTCATTATACAAGAAGGGTTGCTAAATTGATTGGAAACAACATACAACACATATAATGATCACTTAAAAATATATCATTTAAGAGCATAAGAAGGAAATTAATCTAACCTCAACTTATTTTACCAAAAGATTCACCCTTTCACCCAAACAAAATGAAAATTAGTTACTCATGAACAAGAAGAAAGAAAGAGATAAGAAGAGAGAGATGAACATAACTTCAATTAAGAACAAAGAAAACTACAATAAGAGAAACAAATAACACAATTGCATAATCTAAGCTAAGATCATCCAAATGATCAACCAATGCTCCCTTTTATAGAGCTCTAGGAGTACAAAATGACAATAGAGTGGTTTGATGATGATAAGTAAATGCGAAAGGAGTTGTTTGATGAAGATAAGTGAGTGGAAATTATAGAGATTCTTATCTCCAAAATGTTTCAGTTCTGAGCTCATGGCATGCGTCATTTTCTCATCAAGTGGTTTTCATAAGAATTGTAGAGAATTGTCTTAGCTTTCCAAAACTATCAGTTTCAGCTCAAAAAATCACCTACAGCCCGACATATGACCCAATTACTGCACACTGTTCAGGCCTAACTATAGCTCCTCTATTCTGACTTCCAAGCCCAATATCACCTTCAAGACATCTGATCTGAATTTTGTGTTTTTCATGAAATTGTAGATTTGGGTCTTGACTTTCAAATAGCACCTGTTTCATTCCAAAAAAACCTCCTGTAGCTCGAGAGATAGCCCAATGAGTGCACAGAGGTCAAACTGTCAGGCTCAGAACTCTAGATTTTGCTTCAACTCCAATTTGAATTATCCAAACGTGTGTTCTAGATCTTAAGGTCTTCATGAAAATTGTAGAAAAGTGTCCTAGCTTTCCAACAAGACCAGAATCACATCCATTGGATATTTGTAACTCAAATTATAATTAGTTTACTGAAAAATACAATCACCCAAATTAATGACAATTTAAGCAATAATTTCTTCAATGATCCAATTAAGCTCAATTTTACAAAATATGACAAAACTAACTTAATTAAGTGTAATTGAACCTTAAGAAGCCTAGTGATAGGATTGTAAAATGTATAAAATATATTACTATCAGCACCCTTAACTCAACTCTACTGCAAGTGAGTAATTTGTGCCTCTAGATAAGTAAACTGTACATATCTCACTTATATTCGACTCTCCTTGCTATTGCACTACTTGTAGTGACATGTGTCACACTAGAGTGCTCAAGGTTCCAAATACCTGCTCTAGGTAACTCCTAACTCTTGGAGTACTTAATAACTTAACCTTTCATAAATAACTTAGTATTCAAGGAAGTAACTCTCTTCTTATATGCAACTTCAACTCAACTATACTATTAGAAGAGCTAAACATTTTTTTACTATACACAATTAATATGACAAGCTTTCGAGTCATAGTTCATCTTATTGTGTATTAAACAATGCACGAGATCTCACTTATCTAGAGAACTTAGTACACAACCATTCCCACTTAGGAACTAAACACACAAACTTAACCCCACTTGAGTGAAACTAACACAAGAGTGGTTAGTACTTACAACACTTTGTTGCTTAAGGTTCTAGGTATCCTTCCAAAGAAATCCACTACTCTTGGATATCCTAAGGCTTATACCTTTACCAAGAGTGAATGTTACTAATTTATTCTAGTATACTTGTATCTATTACACTAACTCATCACTTCTTGTGTGATATCTAATGCAACACTAAGTGCCTAGGGTGTTAGATATCTACAAATGGCAATCCTTCACTATGGGATGTACAAAGGATCTAAACTTTCTTATCTATACTAAAAGGTTGTTTCCTCTTTGACATATCCCTAGTAGCATCCTAACACACTCCAAAAAGGATGTATAAAGAATCCCAACAAGTAGGAAACTTCATTTCAACAAGATTCATATCTTGACATTTCATGGTTTATCACCTAAAAAGGCTGATTTTCATAGATGTACCAAATGTACATCCTAACTTGTTTAATTATAAAATTTATATCACATGAAGCCTTATGTCTTACATTTCAAATGGCTCCAGAATCAGGTCATTCTGATATCTACAACTCAAGTTATGCAACAAACAATACAGGCCGTCATGATGTTGCCCTGTCCACGCCTAGGCTTAGTTTTACCATGCCTAGGCATGGCACTCTCTGTCCGATCAGTACGCAAAACTGACCATCCCATGCCTAGGCGTGGTTAAGTCATGCCTAGGCATGACCATTTTGCAGATTGCATTTTCTGCATAATTAGTTATCCAAATCAATTCCAATCACCAAACTCTTGAATTCTATATATTATCCAATCCTAAACATGATCTAAAACATGATAGCATCATCAAACACTAACTTGAACTCATTAAAACATGGATTAATCACCAATAATCAACCTAAAAATCCATTTCTCAAAACACTCGTCAAGTGGATATCATGGATTCTAAGGAATCAAAATTGACAACCATGCATCAAACTAGCTATAAACACCTTAACTCAACACTTGGAACCATAATCCAAGCTAAGAACACAGATTTACTCTTCAAACCCATTTCTTACTATTCATGTAACTTAACTTCTACCAAAGCAAAGATGAAGAAGAGATAAGATTGGAGAATAGAAAACCCCTACCTCTTGAAGCCATGAAGATCCTCAAGCTTTTCCCTTTGATCTTCTACCTCCCCATGGCTTTTCCTCCTTCTTTTCTCCCTTTCTCCCCCACGGTTCCCTCTTCCTTTTCTCTTCTTTTCTTTTTTGTTTTTGCCTTGTTCTGTAACTTGAGAAGAAAAAGGAAAATAAGAAGAAAAGTCAAACTTTTCCACTTAAGTCATATACTAGTACTTTATATCTGCTAAGGACACTTGAATTTAGCTAACTCAAGTTTTTCTACTTCCAACAACTTTGAAATAAATACTAGGATTCATCAAAATTATTGTTTCACTAATATCTTATTTTTCTATATCTGCTGGGGGTCAATCCGGCATTAAAAGCACAACCAGTATGCCTAAAAATACCAAGCTAACTTCGATTATTCTCAAATTTTAACTACACCTTACTTAACTTATTTGTGACTTAGAAACAAACTCTCTAGCTTTATTTCCCTCATCTTAGCAACTTTTGCCACTGTCTGGGTCATTTTAAGCTACTTTTCAACTTTTGAGTTGCAACTAAGGGCCTAAACAAACTCAGTTTGTCACAAAACTTAACTGACATGTTATGCAAGTATATTAGTACCTCTGAGATCATATACGAGAGGATGTTATAGCAAGTGTTTCACTCAATTCAACACATGAAAATATGCACTAACATAAGTTTGCTTATCTTCTACTTCTCCACTACTCAAAATACATGTACACACAAATCAAGAGGATTTTATTCAAGGTTATAATGGGACCAAGGTAAAAAAGGGGAGTAATATGGATATGATAAGTTGAAGACCAAAGAGAATAAAAGAGCATTAGGGTTGAGTCCATATAACCAGCATGATAGTTTATCCCAACTCTATGCAAATTTCCTTTATATATTCTTTATTTATTTATTTATTTTTAATTTCCTTTTGTCTTTTTTACTTTCCCTTACACATTTTTTTTCAATTGGTCATTCTTTCCTTTTTCACCAACATTTTGCATACCAATTAGTGCAACCCCCACATTTGTTCAAGAACTCATTCAATGACAATTTCAATGCTCTCTTATTCCCTAAGGTTGGGTAAGAACATTGTTTTTTATTTAAAGCATGTAATGAGCTAAAACCAAGGAATTGTCAAATAAGCTCAAAGGGGTTAATCAAGAGAAACTATTCAAGGTTGGCTATTTGGCTAAAGTGGCTAATTCAAGAAAAATGCCTCAATTATGTTCATGTATGCATGTGAAAATGTAGCCTAAAAAAGAATCAAAGCAAGTTCTAGAGTAACAATTTCATAAGTGAAAATTACACAAGAAAGAAGAGAATGACACAAATGCTAAATCCATCCATCAATAGGCTCAAAATCTCACAAGGTATTTATCTATCAAACACAATCCACTAATCCAACATCCACAACCATGCATGTCAAATTCAAGAAAGAAGAAAATTTATGCAATCATGCTATGAACCTTGAATTTCAATTGCTTCAAACTCATAAACTTCACAAATCCCAAAGCATCATTAGAAAGCAATTAAAAACACACATTTTAAAAACAAAGATGATTGAAAATAGAAATAGAATTAAAATAAAAAAATAGAAACAAAAATAAAAAATTAAAACAGAAAAAATAAAACAAAAATGAAATTAAGTATAGAAAATTGGAATAAAATGGAAACGATAAAAGCAACATAAATAGTAAATTAAAATGGCAAACAACAAAAAAACAAAATGCTAAAATTCTTTCCCCACACTTAAATTTTACATTGTCCTCAATATAAATCACAAAAATCATTAGTAAACTATCAATAGCATCAACAAATATGAGACAAGAAAAATAAAAGGGAGGGGGGAAAGAAACATCCTTATCAATTGTAGATGGTTGTTTGCAAGTGGAGCTCCTCCACTATTTTCTCTTGAGCTTAGGCTCCCTCATAGAATGGTTTAAGGCGGTGTCCATTGATTGTGATAGCTTTGTTAGTGGTCTCACTTGTAACTTGCATGGCACTATAAGGAAAGATTTTAGTAATAACAAACGAACCAAGCCACTTAGAGTGGAGCTTTCCGGGCATGAGCTTGAGGTAGGAGTTATAAAAAAGAACTTTTTGGCCAATTGAGAACTCCTTCCTCATCAACATCTTATCATAAAGAATCTTGGTCTTTTCCTTGTAGATTTGAGAGTTCTCATAAGCCTCCAACTGAAGCTCTTCAAGTTCTTGGAGTTAGAGCTTCCTTTGGGATCCGACTAGGTTCAAGTTAAGATTGCATTTCTTTACTGCCAAATATGTCTTGTGTTCAATCTCCACTAGAATGTGGCATGCTTTACCAAATACTAACCTATATGGAGACATCCCAATGAGTGTCTTAAAGGCGGTCATATAGGCCCAAAGAGCATTCTCAAGTCCCAAGCTCCAATATTTTCGTTAGGCTAGATAGTTTTCTCCAAGATTTGCTTGATCTCTCTATTTGAGACTTCTACTTGCCCATTCGTTTGAGGGTGTATGGTATGGAAACCTTATGTAAGACCCCATATTTTCTCATTAAAGTCTCCATGCTTTGATTGCAAAAATACGAACCCTGATCACTAATGATTGCCCTTGGGAATCCAAATTTACAGAAAATCTATGATTTAACAAAGTCCACAACAACTTTAGAATCATCAGTCCGAGTGGCTCTTGCCTCCACCCATTTAGATACATAATCCACAACCAATAATATGTAAACAAAACCAAAAGAAATAGGAAAAGGTCCTATAAAGTCAATACCCTAAACATAAAAAATCTCACAAAATAGTAAAGGCTGCTAGGGCATCTCATTCCTGCAAGAAATATTACCTGTTCTCTGGTACTATTCACAAGACTTGCAAATTATATATGCATCGTGAAATAGGGTAAGTCAATACAATCCAGAGACCAAAAATTTCCTAGTTGTACGTTGGGGCCCAAAATGCCCATCACATGCAGATGCATGGCAAAAACTAAGAACAGACTAGAACTCATGATAGGTACACATCTTTTAATAACTTGGCCACTACAAAATCTCTACAAGTAGGGATCATGCCACACCTAATATTTAGACTCACTTTTCAATTTATCATGCTAATCCTTAGTAAAACATGCAGGACAAACACTAGCAGCTAAGAAATTGACTATATCTGCAAACCAAGGAGAGGTGGTCTTACCTTGCAGCTGTAAAAGCTGCTCATCCATAAAAGAATCATTGATGGGAAGGGAATCTGAGGCTCTCTCAATCCTACTCAAGTGATCAACCACCAAGTTCTCTACTCTACTCCTATCTAAAATCTCAATGTCAAACTCTTGGAGTAGCAACATCCACCTAATCAATCAAGGTTTAGCCTTAGGCTTCTTCAAAAGAAACTTCAGAGCTGGATAATCAGAAAACACCACAACCATAAAACCAAGCAAATAAGATCTAAACTTATCCAATGCAAACACAATAGATAAAAGTTCTTTTTAAATGAAAGGCAAGGGGTAATGATCTTTCTAAGTGGCTTAGTTGATTCTCCTATAATCAATGCAAACCTGCCAGCAGTTCTGCACTCTGGTAAGAATTAGCTCATTCTTCTGATTAGCCATAATAGTCATTCCAAATTTTTTTGGGACAACCTGTATAGGACTCACTCAAGTGCTATTAGATATCGGATAAATAATGCCAACTTGTAGTAACTTGGTCACCTCTTTTTTCACTACATCTAAAATTAGAGGATTCAGTCTCTACTGGGGCTGTTTCACTGATTTAGCACCCTCCTCAAGTAAAATTATGTGCATGCATATGGAAGAACTAATGCCAGGAATATTCTCCAGTGTCCATTTGATGGCCCTCTTATTCTTTCTCAAAATATGTAGCAATCACTCCTCCTATTCAGTAAGGAGGTTCTTAGCCATGATTACAGGGAGCTGCTCATCATCCTCTAAGTATGAATACTTCAGATGCTCAGGTAAAGACTTTAGCTCCAACTTTGCTGGCTGCACTATAGAGGGAAGTAATCTAGTGAGTTGTTGTTGCTCTACTTTTGCTTCCTAAACCTCTCCATATATATCACCTATTGTATACTCTGCTAACACAATAACAAATTCATCACATCCCAAAAATACAGATATTTCAGAACACACAAAACACAACTCATCACTATCATGGCTAGCACACAAATCACTACACATAAAATCACCAAGGTCAGTAACCTCGGGAAATTCCTCGCATAAGTTAGCATACGAATTATCAATCAAATCATCAATTAAATTAATATAAAAGACAAAATGTTCTTCCATAGGATGTTTCATAACATCAAGAATATTAAACTTCACAATGGAATCTCCAAACTCCATGGATAGAGCTCCGGCATACACATTAATCTTTGTCTGTGTTGTCTTGAGGAAAAGTTTTCCTAGAATGAGTGGAGTCTTGCTGGATGATGACTCACCCTCCATCTCCAAAATGTAGAAGTCATCTAGAAATATCAACTCGTTCACCTGGACCATCACATCCTCCATCAAGCTAGCTGGGTAAGCATTACTTTTATTAGCTAGCTAGATCACTACACCTGTAGCCTGCAAAGGACCAAGTTCAAGGGAACTAAAAATAGATATAGGCATTACATTAATGGAAGCACGTAAGTCTAGCATGGGATGCTCAAATCTACAGTTTCCTATTATGCAAGAAATTGTAAATGTATCTCGATCCTTGCACTTCTATGGCATAGGCTGGATGGGGACTGAAATATTCTACCCCATGTTGATTCCCTTATTGCCCTTCAGCCGCCTTTTATGTGTACTGCAATACCCTTAATGACATGTTAGACTTGTATATGAGTACAAAAGGTAGCATATGACTTACTTAACGTGCTTGTGAAGTTTAGTGACAAACTGAGTTCGTTTAGGCACTTAGTTGCAACCCAGAGTGTGAAAAGTAGCTTAAAATGACTCAAATAGAAGGATAAATTGCTAAGTTGAGGGCAATAAACATAGAGAGTTTGTTTCTACGTCACAAATAAGTGAAACAAGGTGTAGTTATAGTTTCAAGATAATTAGAGTTAATTTAGTATTTTTAGTCATACTGGTTGTGCATTTAATACCAGATTGACTAGTAACAGACATGAAAAATCATGAAAATGGTGAAACAATATTTTAGATGAATCTTATAATTTATTCTAAGGTTTTTTGAAGTTAGGAAACTTGGTTTCATAGAATCTAAGTGTTCTTAGTAGATAAGGAAGTTCCAGCAAAATATCCAAGGGATATGTTGATCATTCCCTCATTTTTCTCTCTCTTTAAAAGCAACTGTTGTTGCATAACAAAGAAACAAAAACAAAAGAAAAGAAAGAAGAAGCAATCAAAGGAGAGAAAGGAAAAGGGGAAAAGAAAGAAGAGGAGCAAAAGAAGATCAAAGATCAAAGTTCAAGCTTGAAGATGGTTTATCCATACAAGAAATATAATACTCTTAATGACATGTTAGACTTGTATATATGTACAAAAGGTAGCATATGACTTACTTAACATGCTTGTGAAGTTTGGTGACAAACTGAGTTCGTTTAGGTACATAGTTGCAACCTAGAGTGTGAAAAGTAGCATAAAATAAATCAAATAGTAGCATAAATTGCTAACTTAAGGGAAATAAACACAGAGAATTTGTTTCTAAGTCACAAATAAGTGAAACAAGGTGTAGTTAAAGTTTCAAGACAATTAGAGTTAATTTGGTATTTTTAGGCATATTAGTTGTAGATTTAATGCCGGATTGACTTATAGCAGATATGAAAAATCATGAAAATGGTGAAACAATAATTTAGATGAATCTTATGAATTATTCTAAAGTTGTTTGAAGTTAGGAAACTTGGTTACGTGGAATCTAAGTGTTCTTAGCAGAAAAGGAAGTTCTATAAAAATATCCAAGGGATATGTTGGTCATTCCCTCATTTCTCTCTCTCGTTAAAAGCAGCTGCTACTGCAAAAAAAAGAAACAAAAACAGAAGAAAAAAAAAAGAAGAAGGAATCGAAGGAGAGAAAGGAAATGGGGAAAAGAAAGAAGAGGAGCAAAGGAAGATCAAAAATCAAAGGTCAAGCTTGAAGATGGTTTATCCATACAAGAAATGTAATACTCTTAATGACATGTTAGACTTGTATATGTGTACAAAAGGTAGCATGTGACTTACTTAACATATTTGTGAAGTTTGGTGATAAACTGAGTATGTTTAGGTACTTAGTTGCAACCTAGAGTGTGAAAAGTAGCATAAAATGAAGCAAATAGTAGCATAAATTGCTAAGTTGAGGGAAATAAACATAGAGAATTTGTTTCTAAGTCACAAATAAGTGAAACAAGGTGTAGTTAAAGTTTCAAGACAATCAGAGTTAATTTGGTATTTTTAGGCAGACTAGTTGTGCATTTAATGTCAGACTGACTAGCAGCAGATATGAAAAATCACAAAAATGGTGAAACAATAATTTAGATGAATCTTATGATTTATTCTAAAGTTGTTTGAAGTTAGGAAACTTGGTTTCTTGGAATGTAAGTGTTCTTAACAGAAAAGGAAGTTCCATAAAAATATCCAAGGGATATATTAGTCATTCCCTCATTTCTCTCTTTCGTTAAAAGCAGTTGCTGTTGCAAATCAAAGAAACAAAAACAGAAGAAAAGAAAGAAGAAGGAATCGAAGGAGAGAAAAGAATGGGGAAAAAGAAGGAAGAGAAGCAAGGGAAGATCAAAGCTCAAGCTTGAAGATGGTTTATCCATACCAGAGGTAGGGGTTTTGTTTTATAACTTTATATCTCCCCTCTTTTTTCAACTTGTGGCATAATGGTGGCTTGTTGAATAGAATTGGGGATTGGTTGTTGTTTATGGTTATTCATGCTTGATTTGTGTTTGTGAACATGATAATGACTTGAATTTAGTAGGTTTGATGTTTAATGATGATTAGGAACTTTGTTAGGCGCTTGTTCTTCCATAATCTTCAAAGTTAGAAAAAATAGGTTTTTGAGTTGAATTCTTGCTTATTAATATATATAAGATGGATTGAATTAACGTTTGATAATTCTATCATGTTAGGGGCTATGTTTAGGATTTTAAATCACTTATAATTCATGTTTTGGAGATTAGAAATTGATTAGGAATCAATTAAAGTAGAAAACTAGTTTCTGCAGAAGTTTCTGGTGCTGTGCGATTAATCTCCCAAAAAATGAGCGATTAATCGCCTAGGCCCAGAGAGCACAAGCTTGTTGAGCACTTAATCACCCAAAAAGTAAGCGCTTAACCGCCTAGACAGGGTATTTTCAAGATTTTTATCTTGATTAAATAGAGTTTCCCTACTAGATGGGACCCTTTATACATCCTTTTTGGAGTGTTTTAAGATGCTAATAAGGATATTTCAAGAGGGAAATTATCACCTAGAAAGTAAGAGAAAGCTTAGGCCTTTGAGCATCTAAGAGTAATGGTTTGCCCAATGTAAGTATCTATCACCTTAGGCAACTTAGTGTTGCATTAGATATCATTTAAGTTATGATGATGTGGTGCTTGAGATACAAGTATACTAGGATGGATTAATAGTATTCACTCTAGTAAGTATGAGGAAGGTATGAACCTTAGGATATCCAAGAGTAGTGGATTACCTTGGGAAGGTACCTAGATCCTTAAGCAACAAAGTGTTGCATTTGCTAATCACTCTTGAGCTAGATTCTTTTGAGTGAAGATTGAATTGTGTGTTTGGCTCCTAAGTAAGGGGATGGTTGATATATTGAGTTCTCTAGGAAAATGAGATCTTATACATTACCGAATACACAATAAGGTAAGGTGTGACTAGTAAGTTGGTCATATTCATGAGTATAGTAGAAATATACAATAACTTCTCTATTAGTAGAGTTGAGTTAAAATCGTATGATGAGTGGGATTTACTCCCTTTAAATATGAAGTTAAGTATAGGAGTTGAAGTCCTTAAGCATTCTGTGAGTTAGGAATTGCTAGAATGGGTATCTGAGACCTTAAACATTATAGTATGGCATGAGTTACTACAAGAGATGTGTTGATAAGGAAAGCTAGATACAACCAAGATAAGTATCTTATACTTGTCTAGATGTATGTATGTGGAAATGGTCAAGTAGTATTAGTCCATATGAGTATCCTTTGATGTTGTGCACTATCATGTAGGCCAAGGGAGATAAATGGAAATCCGAAAGGTTCTTTGAACAAGGATTTAGTCCTAACATATCGATAGTGCTAAGGCCAAAGGAGATAATTGGGAAGTCTATAAAGGTTCCTCGGAGCCTAGATTCATGCCCTAGCTTTTCGATAGCACCAAGATACGTGTAATGTGAGGATGAGTTTTCCCTCTACTTACCACAAGATAATATATTAAACTCGTTCCTAGTGAACATCTTGGTTCTTAATTGAGCTAAGTACCTATATATGATGTTTTGCTTGCTCTTCCAATGTATTGTGACCTATATGTTATGTATCATCATTGGCCAAATGAGGTATTAGGAAAGTCTAAAAGTCCTTTCGGGTAAGGAATAGTATTAAATGCTCAGAGTGCCAAAGGTTACAGGTAGAGTGAGGATGATTTCTCCTTCCCTACTATAGAGGAAGTACATGGAACATTTAGGTTCCCGGAATGAGCAGGTATTCTTGGTTTTCAAAATAAAACTCTGCATGTATTTCAAAATAAAACATTGCACAATCATATCTTTAGGATCTTTCTTAGACATAATCATATTGCATATCATCCACATTGCATTTACAGACAGTTGTATGGGCAATGTCTATTGCTATTGGGATTTACAGTTATATGGGCAGTTGTCTATATCCAACGGTATGTAGGTTATCAGTTTAGACCACCCTACTTGGTAGTGTGTAGTTATGAGAATTAGTGGAGGAAACTCCTATGATAGTAGTTATAGCAATTGTTATATTTGTTATACAATGTTATAGTTAACTAGTATTGAAATTGCTTTTACTGAGAATTTGTAATTCTCACTCCATTTGTTCTTCCATGTAAATACAAGTAAAGACCCTACTAAGGGAAAGAAGGTGAAGCTTGAAGACTAGTGTAGTTTTATGTGCTTTAGTAGACAAAGCTTATGTATAAAGTTTATATTTGCTTTGTATGTTTTAAGACATATGTATTATAATATGCCTTTATTGGCTGAGGTTATATATATATATATGTATGATTTTATGTTTTTCTCATTCTCTCAAGGCTTTCTATAATTGCTTGATTGTGATTATGAATATATGTTATTAGTTAGTTATGTAGTAAGTAACGCAGCTAGTATTGTTTATCTCGGTATAATCTGGATATATCTAGATATCTATATTAGGGTGTTACATTATAGTATCAGAGCAGTTCATCCTGCTGAGCCAGAGTATGGACTGACTATGCTTAGGCATGAGTCGCAGTTTAGTAGAATATTATGCATGCTTTTATCTTTTTGTGAGATATGTAAATAGAATTGCATGATTTGCCTTAGGTATGGGTGCTAATGGTTATTGTTGCACGGTTACATGATATTGAGAGTAATTAACTCAATATGTAATGTTCTGTATATACATGAAACTATAGCAACTATCGGGCAAACCTATGAAACTGGGAGACTGGTAAATGAGGTGATGACTAAAGCTCTTAGAGAAATGACTGCTGCAATGAAAGAGCAGACTGCTTTTAGTAGAAGTCTTTTAGAAAGGTTAATCAAGGACTCGCCTAGTAAGAGGAGGAACTCATGAGGGATTAGGATTTCTCACGATTCAGTAGAGTTACTCCTTTGTTCTTCAAGGAAGAGCATGGTTCTGTCTGAGCTGAAAGATGGCTTCAAGAGGTGGAAGAGATCTTTGCAGTCATAGTATGCATTGATGACTAGAAAGTGTTCTTCACTTCTTGAATGTTATAAGGAAAGGCCGAATGTATGATTTGGAATTAGCCACAGTGGTGTTTGCCTTATAGGCTTAGATACTTTGCTCATAAGGAGTCTAGTTCGAGGTGTTTAGCGATCATAATAGTTCAAGATGCTTGTTGATTAGAGGAAGCTGAACATGAGGCAGAATAGATGGATGGAGTTTTTTAAGGCTTATAACCTTGAGTTATAATATCATCTAAGTAAGGCCAATGTAATGGTTGATGCACTAAGTAGGAAATTCCTACAAGTGTCCTAAATGATAGTCCAACAGAGTGAATTTCTTGAGAGTTTTAGAAATTTGAGTTCCACGGTGACTATGATGCTAGATAGTTTCTCAGTGAACAAGGTGGACATAGTAAAAGACTTAAAGACTCAGATTTTAGAAGCTCAAGGGAGGATGAAGCTCTAAGGGACACTAGTGAGCAAGTTTTCGTAGGAACCCAAAAGGATTTTGTTTTGAAATGGCAAATGATTGAATGATAAAGTTTAGAGACAGACTTTGTGTTCCAAGAAAGTCAAAAATCAAGGATGGGATCCTAGATGAAGCTCACAAGGGTATGTATGCCATCTGTCTAGGGGCTACTAAGATCTTTCTAGAGTTAAGGAAGATGTTTTGGTGGCCTAGAATGTTAAAGAACATAGCAGAATATATTGAGTTGTAGATTAGGTAATGATGGATAGATTAAGTAATCTGCCCACTTTTTGCACAGTAAGGTTAGCTATTCTCTAGATGAAGTAGTTCAACTACTTTTGAAGGAGATAGTTGGATTGTGTAACACCCTTGTGGGGATGTCACATATATAAAAAGAAATAAATAAAATCTACCCAAGTTGTAAAACATTTATTACGTATTAATATGGGTTGTAAAATAATTCCTGTTAAACAGAATATTATTAAATAAAATAATGCAGAAATATAAAATAAACAGAACAACATCACTCATAATATACATATGGTCCAAGTTATAAGTTATACAAATAATTTACAACTACAACTACAAATATTTAAACAGAAACAGTAAAGAAAAACAGTAAAGAGTCAATATATACATACGCAGACGCGCCCAAAAATACATCATAAATATTTAATCTTCTGATGGATCACTCTCAGGAAACTCATCAGAAGATAAATATCCAGGATGCCTCGACACTCGGCGGACATGAGACCGTGCAGTCGATATGAGTGTCATCTCACTAGGCTCAGTGGATACACCACCCCAATGACGCCTAATGGATAAAGGTAACTCTAAGTGTAGAAACACAGTCGTCGTCATCACTGGCTCGTCATCAAACCTATGACGTAGGGACACAGTCAGTCGTCCCGCATACGTCACGGAGTCTCTGTCTCCTCGCATATGCCAAGCTAACGATCCACCGTGAAACTCGAGTGTCACAAACCCCAAAAATCCTGGCACCGCCATACCCAAACTAATCAGTCCAATGGATATGGATGATCAGATGGTTCTTGATCGTCGAACTGATCTTCGGCTTGCTGATCTTCCTCCTCCTCGGGATACAGAATCTCAAGAGGCTGTTCCTCTTCCTCAAACTCTTTACCGCGTAAAATAAATATACAGAAAATACATACAATAAAGAAAGAGGTAAGACAATCTAAAATCATCACAAACATGGCAAATAAGAAAACGACAAACAACAGATATACAGTTCATGCAATATGAAAAGCTATAACAGTAATTTAATAACAGTATAGTGTAAAAATCTAATTATCATAACAACACATAATTTCACAGATAAATCAATAACACATACAATATAACATCACAGATAAAATAACTTCAGAAACAGACAATTTTTCAGAACGATAACCAAATAAATAAATAAACAGATAAAACAAATAATGTTCAAGATATAATTAAATGCAACATGACACGATCCTACTCCATGGAGCTAAACACAAACAGATATCAGAGAGAGAATGACTCGCAAAATCTATTAATACCACGGCTGCCCAACCAAACTATTGCGCTGTCACACTTTGCGTCTATAGCCCCAAGTCATATGGAATCCATCATCCAAAGCATGGTGTAGTTCACGGTCTCACATTGTGGCACTACAGGCAATGTACTATTAGACTTTACGAAATCTCGATTAAAAATAGTGCGTGTCGAGTCCATTAGTGTGCTATCGGTTACCACGGCCCAGCGGAGCGACCGACTGTCCATATATGGAATCCCGTACACTAACGTCTCCAAGTTCATAAGAACAATGAACCACACTACGTTTATCGCATCGACAACACGATGTGATTCACCTCGTCAACCAATCCACCAAAAACTGGCATAACTAAGATAAAAAGATACAGTAAGTCCCACCGGACAAATACTGTTCCAAAGCCTGTACGGGTTCACCTCATAGCCCGACAGCAGAAAAATACAGAAAATCCAGAAAGAATATAGAAAATACCGTTTTGGTCAATCGCGTAGAAGTTTTATCGCGTTTTCACAATCTCGTCGTTTTTACAAACATTTTTAAATCGCGTAAATTTATTTTTCTATTTTCAAAATCGCGTAGAGTTTTTAATACATTTTCTCAATCGCGTAAGATTTTTAAATCATTTTCTTGTCTAAACTCCTTAAAAATTACTGTTTAAATAAACAGAAATAATAAATAATACGTTTAAACTACGTAAAATATTTTTAATACCGTATACTGTCTTTTGGACATCTTTTCTCTCATATTTGTCCGTTTTTACTAAAAATTGACAGTATTTTGCTTAGAAAATTATATTAATGGTTTCCTAATTTTACCGTAAAAATTCTGTTTATTAAATTTTTAAACCATATAATTAATCCTTTTGAAAACTACTAACATGCTTCAAAATACAGCATGAGCCATATGTTAGAAATTCTCAAAAGTTACTGTATTTCCTTTCTAATAATAAAATCAATAGTTTTAATTCAATATACTTAATTCTAATCAATTAATTTCTTTAAAACTCCTCTTTAAAAAAAATTCCTTTTTAACATATATTGCATTATTTTGATAAAAAAAGGTTTGGAATTGATCTTAGAAATCATATATAAGTGGTTTGGCATGTTGGCCTAAACATAAAATTATGTCATTTGATTTCTAAATTCATTTTCCTTAATCTAAACAATGTGATACCTTGTTAATATTCCTAGGTTAATTAAATCTCATTTTAGGAAAATTAAGAGAACATTTTGGTTCTCCATTTTGGTCATGGCAGTAAGCCTCAAGGTTTGTGTTCTTTGGAACACTCATGCAATCCTTGACATATTATTCACATCCTATAAATTATCCTACCTTTCTAA
Organism: Ormosia emarginata; assembly: GCA_029884605.1. Lineage (NCBI taxonomy): Eukaryota > Viridiplantae > Streptophyta > Magnoliopsida > Fabales > Fabaceae > Ormosia > Ormosia emarginata. Next base: position 13,189,557 of record JAQQTP010000074.1, read on the forward strand.
CACATGCAATATATTTCTAACACATATAACCTAGATTAAAGCTTGTAGACATGCAATCAAAGCTTATAGACATGCAAATTATTACAAACATCAAATAGGAAAGCTACTAACAAATACACAAACACATAAACAAGCTACTAACAATCACACAAATGAATCCTTATGGATTCTACAATCACAAAAATCACACTCCATCTTCTTACCACCATCCATAGATGATAAGATTAGTCTTCCTCTTACCTTAAATGAAGACTAAAACTCTTTCACACCTTTCTTATGTTTCGATTTTCTCCTTCAAAATCACCTAACAAGCTTAAACAAAACTACAAGTTACTAACCATAGAAAGAGAGCTTAAACCATGGAGAAATCATGGCTTAGAACTTTGAAAAAGAGTTTAGAAAAGAAAAACTAGGAATTTCACCTTCTTGGTTGAATCTTCCAAGTAGGTTTTCAAGCTTCAAATGAAGGATTTTGCAAGAACTCCCAACTAGAGATGTTCTTAGGATTGTGTTTAGGTTTAGAAAACTTGGTTGGATAGAATTTTGGGTGGTTGGATGGTGTAAAACAAGGCTTGGCCGAATGGAGCTTCAAAAGAGCTTCAATGGTGTTTAGGGTTTTTGGAAGAGAGAGAAGAGAGAAAGTTGCATGAAGACAAAGTGAATTTGGTCTCCCAAAGGCCAAATGGCCGTGAACTTCATGCCATGCAAGGTGTAGCCTTGCTTGGCTTCATCCTTGCCTTAGAATGCATCAAAGGCCAAGATCAAAACTTGGTTAGCAAGCTTGGCTCCTATTGGTTCATCCTTGCCTTGTCATTAGCCTTAGTCACCATGCTTAGTCACTAATTAACCTAGTCATCTAGCTTAGTCACTTGTTCTAGAGAATTCCTTCACTAATGATGCTTAATTAAGCTACTAAGTTAACTGTATTAGCTAAACGTGGGTCCCGCAAAACATTTATGGGTCCACTGTCAACTAATTATACTGACTAATAAAATAATATACAAAATTATTTTATTGGACAGTTAAATCCTAAAAATTAAAAGATTAATTATCGTCTCATTCAGAATTGGGTTTAGTAAGATCCCCCAGTTTGAATAATTAAAACAAGATTTCCCCAGCCTGAAAAAATATTATTTTCCTGTCCCGGAGCAAATCGCACAAAAAGTCCAAATAAAATCACAGACAGTAATATTAAGCACTCTAACATATAGAAAAATTAAAAACAGTACAATCGGGACATAACGGTCATTTTTCCATTTTTCCCCACGACGAAGTAAATCATCCAAAACGTTCAAATAAAATTACAGACAGTATTAATTGTCTGTATATCACCCAGAAAAATTAAAACAGTAGCTCGAGAAAATTTTTATTTTACTGTCTCAAAGCAAAATACGTAAAACGATCAAATAAAATTTTAGCCTGTAAAATATATTTGTATTTCATACAGAAAAATAAGAAACAGTAAAACAGGGACATAACAGTCATTTACACAAAAGCTCGAAAAACAACAAACAGAACATTCGGGACATTTTCTAAAAATTGGGGTGTTACAGATTGCATGAAGTCCTAGTGAATGTAGTGTCTGATAGAGGCCCTAGATTCATTTTTAAGTTTTTGGGAAGCCTTGCATAAGAAGTTCAAGACTAAGTTAAGTCTGGTATAGCTTACTATCCACAAATAGAGGGGTCAAGAGCTTAGAAGTAAGCAAATTTCCTCTAGTGAAGTTTCGGTTGGGAAAAGCTGGTGTGAAAGAGCTACTTGGGAGTTGGAATCCCATGTAAAAAGAGTCTACCCAAGGTTGTTTATAAGAAGTAAGCAAATCTGGAGACAAAATTTTAAAAAGGGGGGGAAGAAATGTAATACCCTTAATAACATGTTAGACTTGTATATGTGTACAAAAGCTATCATATGACTTACTTAACATGCTTGTGATGTTTGGTGATAGACAAAGTTCGTTTAGGCACTTAGTTGCAACCCATAGTGTGAAAAGTAGCTTAAAATGACTAAGATAGTAGCATAAATTGCTAAGTTGAGGGAAATAAATATAGAGAGTTTGTTTCTAAGTCACAAATAAGTGAAACAAGGTGTAGTTATAGTTTCAAGACAATCAGAGTTAATTTAGTATTTTTAGGCATACTGGTTGTACATTTAATATCGGATTGACTAGCATAAGATATGAAAAATCATGAAAATGGTGAAACAATAATTTAGATGAATCTTATGATTTATTCTAAAGTTGTTTGAATTTATAAAACTTGGTATTGTGGAATCTAAGTGATCTTAGCAGATAAGGAATTTCCAACAAAATATCCAAGGGATATGTTAGTCATTCCTTCATTTCTTTCTCTCGTTAAAGGCAGTTGTTGCTGCAAAACAAAGAAACAAAAATAGAAGAAAAGAAAGAAAAAGGAATTGAACGAGAGAAAGGAAAGGGGGAAAAGAAGGAAGAAGAGTAAGGCAAGATCAAAGATCAAAGTTCAAGCTTGAAGATGGTTTATCTATACAAGAGGTAAGGTTTTGTCTCATAACTTCATATTTCCCCTCTTATTTCAACTTGTGGAATAATGGTGGCTTGTTGAATAGAATTGGGGATTGGTTGTTATTTATGGTTATTCATGCTTGATTTGTGTTTGTGAACATGATAATGGCTTGAATTTAGTAGGTTTGTGTTCGCTCTTTTGCTTACCGCAAGTGTATAAGTCACACAAGTAATATAGTAAAGAGTCTAATATCGTTCTCACGAGAAATACATCAATCTCAAGAGCCAAATATTAACTAATAGTTTACTTAATACTATTGAAGCACATTCAAATTATAAAAGGGTTGTTCAAGTTAACTATGAAGACTAAAATGCAATAAAATGAAATAAAAGATGTTGATTAGAGAATAGGGAATCCTTCTTCACCTACTACTTCAATTAATAACAAGCAATCTTTATGAGCAATATAAACAAAAGAATCAGGTTAGCTTAAGAATCTAACTTTGTTAAAAGCCTATGTCTAGGTCAATCAATCATGCTTCAGTTACCTAATTCACTATGTTTTCAAGATAACTAGTGCAAAATCCACTTATTAAGATCTATTCTCAATGGAATACTATGCATGACTAAGAGGTATATGTCTATCCCATTAGCGAATTAACTCACCCTACCATTAGAATGAAATTAAACATGCATCAACCATACTTATGATCTTAAATCCAAATTCCTATGCCTAAGTTCTTTAGATTTTAATAAATCACTTAAAAACTGATCAAACAATAAAGAACATTAAGATCCATATGATTAAACAAAACCAAATCATCTATATAAACTCAAAGGATTACAAAATCATTCAATATCGATAGGAGGATCCAAAGAAATCCCTATACACAGCTTAGATAGCCATAGAACATGAAAATCTCATAAAAAGATCCATGTCCATGACCTAGAATAAGAGAGAATAAAGAGAAGAGAGAGAAAACACTATGATTGAAGCCCTTGGATGCTTGATCCTCCTTGAAGAATGATGACTTCCACTTACACTCCCTTTGTTACTCTCAAAATGATGAAATGTGAACCCTAGATGTGTTTTCTCCTTTCTCCTACATTCTTTTTTTAGAAATCTGATGAAACAATATTTATAGGCCAAATTTTTCACTTTCACGCCGTAGCATGAACCACCTTGCACTGTGGCGCATGCTGAATTAGGTCACCACGTTGCGGTATTCATTCTTTTGCGCCGCGACACTCAAGCCTCGAGTTTCAATATGAAGCTTTCTGAATGCACCACATGTAACATCCCTAAAATTAATAATTTTAGGATAAATAATCATTTTATAATATTTGGGATTTTTGAAAATTTTTCTGGATTTTTCTAAGAACGCGGAATATTTTAATATTATTTCTCATTTTGCGTGCACATTGGGCAAAGTTGGGAAAGCAACTGTAACATTTTGAAAGTTGGAAAATTTTGTGACGAATAGTCATTTTATAATATTTGTGATTTATGGGAATTTTCTAAAATTTTTCGGAGATGTTGAATATTTTAATATATTTCTCGTTTTGTGTGTACATTGAGCAGACTCTGGAAAATGACTGTAGCGCTTCGAAAGTTGAAAAATTTTATGATGAATATTCATTTTACAGTATTTGTGATTTTTGAGAATTTTCTGGAATTTTTTCGGAAACGTCGAATATTTTAATATATTCCTCATTTTGCGTGTGCACTGAGCAGAGCCTGGAAAATGAAATATTTTTCCCGAGAACCTTGAACTATGGAAACGTCGATGGGGATCTTACTAAACCTGAGGCCGGACACAGTTTACAAGGTTTCATGTTTTTCAAGAAATTTAACAGACGAAATAATAAAACACTGTGTAAATTTCATCTGTCAGATAAATTAATACCGACTTGAAACGATCGTAACTATTATCCATTGGATAATAGCATGCATTAGAAATTCTATCACCTTATCCAAATGTAATTTATTTTATGTCAAATCAAATCTACTTTAATTCAAGTATAATGCTATTTTAATCAAGCTTCTAGAAGCTTTGACCCAAAATGACCAAATTACCCACTCCAATTGCATGGAAAAGCCAAAACACTCCCTCCCACTCTCTCTTGATGGCTTCGGTTGGCAGCCCATTTTGGGGGCCTAAGAGACTAAATTCTACTACACACTTTAACCTCTCAAACCCTAATTCATTTTACCATTCACTTCTCTCTCTTCACTTCATCTTCTTCATCTTTTTCTCCTCCTTCTCTCTACCTCCACCCTAGCCACGAAATTGCAGCCACCTTCTCCTCCATTTTTGTTCATCTTTTCTCCTCTCCAAGCTCATTTCTACACTTGCCTTCACTTTCTCTACCTTCTTTGTGTAGAAAGTTTCTTCATTTCCTATTTCTACCTCCATTTTCTCTCCACCTCTTCTCTTCTTCCTCTTCTTGAATCCAAAAATGGCAGCCCACTAATGGCCATGATTCTTCATCTTTTTGTTTCACCAAGACCATTTCTAGACTTCTCTCAACCTCCTTTACACTTTCTCTTTAGAAAATCTCTTCAAAAATCCAACCTTTCTACCTCTCCTTCTCCAAATCCGAAAATCACTCCTCCATGGATGACCAAGCTTTTTGATTTTTCTCTTCACTAAACACTTTTCTACACTCACCTTCATCTTCTCTACAAGTTTCATTTAGAAGGCTTGCCCAAAATCCAACCTTGTCTCCATTGTCTTCCAAGGTAAAGATTCTTGATTTCTCTCCTATTTCTTCTCAATTTCGTTTTCCTTGGTCACCTATGTGATCAAGAATCATTCTTTTCAATCCTTAGTTTGTAAATATGAGAATTTGACCACTTTATGATTCTCTTGAAGGTGGAATCCGAATTTGCAAATCAAGGAACCAAGGAGTTTGTTTTCTTACATTGTCTCCTCTAGGTAAGAGGGAGATTACTCACTTCAACCATTTATGGTGGTGAGGGAACTTTGTATGTATATTGATGGAGAAATCCATCCTTGTATGCTTACTTGAATTGTAAGAATTGCATAATTTAGTATTCTTGAATTTGATTAACACTTGATTATGCTCTTGAATATGTTTGATGTATTAATTATGTTTGATCATGTTGGGGTTGCTAAATGGAAAATTTGGAGTTTCCTACCTCAACATGGTGCCACAGTTTTGACTAAAAATTAGGGGTGAAAATTGATTTTTGTACACAAGTAAAATAAGACTTATGTAATCAAATATTGAATGATAATATTGAAACTTACGAATAGAAGATTTTGATAGTTTAATTCCCAAGAGGGGTGCCACGGTTTTGGTCTTGGTAAAGAGACGATTGGATTAATTTTGATGAACTAAATTTTGAGTGAACTAGTATTAAGAAAACTAATGCATAAAAGTGGAAAGAAAAATTGGACATTGGACATCATGAAGCCACGGTTTTGGCATTGAATCTTGGGCATTTGGATTGATCTTAATGAACTAAAAACTTAAGTGAATTAATAACAAGAAGTTAATACCTAAAAGAGAAGGAAAGATTGGACTTTGAAGACTCAATGATGCCACGATTTTGGCTTGAACATTAAGGCAAATGGAATGACTTTAATACCTTAAACTTAAGTAAATTGATCTTAAGGAATCAATACACGAATGAGAAATAAAAAGTGGAACTTAGAAGACCTATGAAGCCATGGTTTTGGCATGGACCTTAGGCAATTAAATTAATCTTGTGAGAAATGAAAATTGAGTAATTAAGTATCAAGTAACTAACACATGATATGTGAAAGAATGAAATTCTAAGGATTAAGGAAGGCCACGGTTTTGGCTTAGAATCATGAGGGATGGAATTGACTTTGGTGGACAAAATTTAAGTGATTTGATAACAAGAAAGCATTACATAAAATGGAGAGGAATTGAGATTTTAAGAACCATGAGAGGCAACGGTTTTAGAGAGAAAGATTTGAGTTCAAGTGATGCCTTGGTGCAACCCTGGAGATTGAAGAATTAGAGATTTGCATAATCTTTGATAAAGCTAAAGAATTAAGTTGAATAATGGTATTTGAGAAGACCATAGTTTTAAGGGGTTAATTACCCTAACCTTTTCATAATTGACCAAAGATTTAAGACTTTGTAAATAAGTATCCCTAATAGGGACACATTGTGGCGATTGATAAACCATGATTACCTAATGATAATAAGTAAATTGAATTAATCCCAAGTGGGACCAAAACTAAGTGATTGGTATCAAGAGACTAGTGAATAGTATGGGAAGGAATTTAGAACCTTGAAGGCGTGTGAGGCCAAGGTTTCTAAAGGTTAGTTAACCTAAAGATTTACATAATTGATCAAGATTTAGATTCTTGGAAATGTTGAACCCTTAAAGGGGAAATGGTGATAATGAGGAACCATAAGATATGCATTGATGTTGAGAATTGACATGTTAATGTTGAAGTATGCTTATGTGCCATTGAGGCATCGTATATGATATATGTATCATTTAAATGATTTATTGATATTGAGAACAAATATATGCCATTGTGGTATTGTATATGATGAATGTATCATTGATAAACATACCTGATTGGACATTGCACCGTCATGCATATGTAATTTGATAAAGACTATATACCATTGTGGTATTGTATATGATGAACACATCATCGATAAACATACATGACTGGACATTGCATCGTCATGCATATGTATTGTACATGATGAATGAATCATTGATAAATATGCATGACTTGACATTGCGTCGTCATGCATATGTATACCTAAGAGTAGAATAACACCTATGTGTGGGTACGAATAGACTAAGCGTAGGTATGCCATATGTTGTTGGCCCCTGGGGGCATCGGGGTACGGGTGCCTCATCATGGATAGTTAAGAGCTCCTCTGTGCCGTGGGGTAGACCGATGCAACACACCGATGATCCAAACTGAGACGCTGTCCTATATCGCGATCAACTGTTGAGGTGCCATGTATAAGCCATTGCGCAAACATTTTATGAGATAAAGCACACTGTATTTTAAGGCTAACGATATACTGGCATTACTCCTTGATCATTCACTCTGAAAAGGTTAATGTTTAGCTCCATGGAGTAGGTTTTAGTACCATAATGCATTATGCATCGTTCATTGTCAGTCTCATAAGTTGTTAAGCATGAACATCTGTTAAAGTATCTGTTTTACTACTGTATATGATTTGTCTGATGATTTTGCTGATTTATTGGAAATCCTGTGATGATTTGCCTGTTGAAATTGGTTATTGTCATTGCCTATTGTTGATCTACTTTTACTATAAAAAAGTGATTAATTCTTATTATTGCTTATAACTGAACTATTTGTGTTATAAATGTAAATGTATGAACCGTATTGCTTCGTGGGAGCTTTGCGCCGTGCTATTTTCTTACTGTCGTAGTGGTAATGAAAGATGGGTGTCTCACCTTTTTCCTATATTTTTGTATTTCTGTTTTATATTTATATTTGATAAAAGATCGTGAGGAAGATAAAGAGGGACCATACCTTGGTTGATTGGATTGGACGTCTGGACAAGATTTCTTCGGCTACGTACGAGTGCAGTTGCGTGGAGGCATTGATTCCTGACTTGTTGACTGGTGGGGTTGCGGCCTTGTCTGCTAGTAGTACCTACCCCAGGGTTACTACTTTTCCCCCTTAGTGTTTTTATTCCCGCTGTATTTTATTTGACTCTGTAATTATTATATTCTATGTTATCAGTGATTTGAGTTAATTGACTATAAAATATATAAGGAATGTGATTTCATTTCAGTGGTTGTATTAAGGGTTGAATATATTTATATTTCATTCATAGCTCGTATTTTCTACTTGTGCATAAAAATGAAAAAAAAACAAACTTGCGTAAATTTTGAAATTACTGTTATCATGACTGTGACACGCTTGGATCTAATAACTGTGGTGTAATGACGATTGCGCTGCAGTTGTTATATTTAGGTGCATTACACCACACCGCAACGTTAACATGCCTGCGCCGCAGCGTGAGATGCTGAAATTCACACTTGGCTTTCCCTTCCAATGTTGGCCTAAATTCTCCAAATTTCTGCTTAATTGGAGCTCTTCCTACAATAGAGAAATCACCAAGTTAATCACAGTTGTGAATTCATATAATCACATGAAGAATTATACCAATTTGCTCAAGATTATATAGGAAGATATCATAATTGAATTCAAAGAATATAAGCCTAAAATTTTCCATAGATGCATGATAACAAGGACTAAGCAATCAATAGAGCACATATATGAGGCATAAATAACTACATTTTATGGAGTTATCATAACCCCAAACCTAGGTTTTTGCTAGCCCTTGAGCAAAACAAAGTATGATTAAATAAACCTGCTTAACAACACATGCTTCAACACACATTCAACATTTATCAAGAATTCCATCTTCACTAAAACTACAACAAGTGTACAATGATTGATTAAGTCCTCAAAGAATGCTAATGCCACACAATTAACTCCATACATATATAATCTTCAGCATGCAAACATTCAAAATCTCTTTTCATGCAAATCATATCTCCCACAAGCATACAAATTAAGCTTCTCCTAATCAAGTCACACTCATCCGGATAAGTGTATGAACATACATGCATATGAATCAAATAATCCACAAGATTGTCTTTAAACTCTCTTTCCACTAATGTAAATCACACACAATTGAGGATCAAAAGGGACTTCAATATCTTGTAATGTAAGGCCAATGGTTATGGGTTAAAGAACAAATGGGAAGGATAAAATACAAATATTGAGAAACATAAACATGTGATTTCAATACTTGAGCCAGCAACTAATACAATTAGGGTACGCAAAGTGAACTAATAATACTCTCCAGAACCATTCTTTCATTGGTTTTGCCTTTTGGATTTTGGTTTTGGATTTTCTTTTCTTTTCTCTTCTGTTTTTCCTTTTTCTCTTTGTCTTTTTCTTTTCCTTAACTAACTTCTTTCACAACACATGGTTCATTCAAATCACTTTTATACTAACACAAGCATTCATACCCTTCAATCACTAGACTCAAGTCAAGAAATAACATATTATGCACTCAACAAACTATGATAGTAAAATGGAAATGCAATGTTTTCACATACATTTAGAATGGTTACATGGTAAGGAATATGTAGGTGATGAAAAACATATAAGGCCCAACATTTATCAAGCTTCAAAGGGGACCTATGGATATGATCATGTAAAGGTAAGCTTTTCAGGCTCAATCGATCCAAACAATGCCCTAATTGTTGGTGTATGCCTTAGAGACCAATTTATTTTGACCGTCTTACATACATTGTATTATGCTATTTATTTAATATATGAGGTATTTTATTTATTGTGTTATTTATGATATACATAATAAAGTCCTTAGAATAGTACGTTCGATGCCATAGGACATCAAGTAGATGACTTGATCGTAAGATCTTATCGGATAGAAATAGAATACTATTCTTAAATGTCCCTAATCAATTATTATTGTTAATCAGGATGACAATAATGCATTGAGACTAGTATGTGCATAGACTGATGGCCACGTCTCATGGGTCTATCAAGTCTTCACATGGATACATATTAGAGTAATGATGTATTGGACTGACCTGCCATAAGAACGCTATGTGGATCGTTATGTGAGTGTCATAAGTGATTCAGATCGTGATAATGGTGTACGTGGTCCTTTGACCTTAAATCACTATGATTCCTACATGAGGAGTTATATGTTTTAATGCCATCAAATGTCATCTGTAACAAGGTAATTTATAAAGTTAGTTATTAGACATACCGCGAATCATGTGGAGGGATGTGAGTGACCTAGATGGGATTTGTCCCTTCTACATAACAGAAGTGACATCTTCAGGCCCCCTGATTGAGTGAGACTACAAAATGCATGGCTATGCTGAAATAAGTCAATATGAGATATTGATCTCATTTATTATTACTATGTTTATTCGAGTATCAGGAAACGAAAGATTGAACTATACAAGGGTGACAAGTTCCATGCCTTGTGTTCAATCTAGATATCAGAGCCATTTGCGAAACTTTGATTTAGTTTTTTTGTTTTGATCTTTGATGTGTTATTTTAGAAATCGTATGAAACCTTTGCGAAAAACATATTTTGTTTGACATATTGTATGTGAAACCAGGATGATGTTTTCAGTATCATGAATCTGTTTTAAATGAATGTATATTTTTGCGAAGTTTTCTGGTATGTATGTGATATGTACTGTGTTATGGAAAGCGTTGTTTCTGGACGACATTCTAGATAGAGTTCTGGAAATCTGGTTATGGAAGCATCAAGCATTGATGTCAAGTAAACCTTGTTTCTACACAGCAGCGCAACGCAACGCAAGGGTTTTGGAAACCTTGTTCTTGGTTTGCAGCAGCATCAAGTGTTGATGTCAGGCAAACCCTATTTTTGGACAGCGGCGTTAATGTCCTCACGCATTCTGAAAACCCTATTTCTAGATATGTGACGGTGGCATGAAGTGTTCATGTGATAGCGGCATGAGGGTTCATATGTTTGTGGGTATTAAGGTTCAAGTGGCACCCCCACCCGCTGACTGGGCAGCGGGACCCTTGTGTGTCGGGGCGCTGCCTCGAACCCCATTGTGTAACATGTGTTATTCGAAAGCACGTTTTTCAAATATGTTTTTATGACTCACAAAATAATAATGTGATATTGCTTTGAGTTTATATGTTCTTTGTGGTGCATGGTTATGGCCTTAGTCCTCTTTTTATGCTATTTTGGTTTTTTAAAAATACGGTCTGCGCGTCGTGCCTTTCTCTCTACATTCTGGTTGTACATTCTCTTATCACCTAACTTCCTTGTATGTAAAACCAGATTTCGATATAATGTAATCTTGATGTGGAGGTAAGAAGACAACGTCAAATGAGAACGTTGGTGGGAGACATATGGTAAAACTGGGAGAATCATTGCGTCAAGGGCCATAACCATGTCACATTTGTTATGTGCTTTATATATATGAGATGCATAGATTTTATGGTATGTTAAACAGTTTAATAAATGGTGAGATATAATAATAATTATAAAATTCCCTCAAAGCAAATATTAAGTCATTATGTGATGCCTTTAAGTATTGGTCTACCAAAGTAGGATGCCTTTATCTATTTTAGTAAGACACGAGGGGATAAAGGTAATATCCAACTGCCAACCATTGGGTCTGACTTAACTAGGCCATTTCAATAGGATTGAAGGCTTAGAGGCATGGAGTTTAGCTTTAGTCCATTAGATGGATTAGAATAAGTGTTATTCACCCAACTATCCAAGAGTTGCATGAGACGTAATTAGAAAGAGTTTCTTACCTACATAGCCGAATTTTGAGTAATCAGCCAAAGCTGGCTCAAAGCTAAGTGAAATATGGATCTTGGCCCACTAAGAAAACTTTCGATGGGATTTTCCAAGTCAATGTTGAGGGTCATTGATTTGAGTAAACTAGTGGAAGGCATATTTAATTAAAGACCTTGTTAGATATGTTTGTGGCATGATACTTATACTTTGCATATTTTTTGTTGATAGATTACCATGGCAACAAATACTACTAGTAACTTATCATTGTGATCCATCCTTGAGAAGGACAAATTATCTAGGACAAATTTCCTAGACTGGTACAAGAATATGAGGATTGTCCTCAAGCAAGAAAAAAAGTTGTATGTTCTAGAGCAACCTATTCCTGAGCCACTAGTTGTTATTGCCCCTAGAGCTGAAAGGGATGCTTATAAGAAGCATTAAGATGATGCCTTAGATGTCGATTGTCTCATGCTGACCACCATGAACTCTGACCTATAAAAGCAAAATGAGAACATGGATGCATACAATATGATAGTACACTTAAAGAAGTTCTATCAGGAGCAAGCTAGGCATGAGAGATTCAAAGTCTCTAAGGCACTTTTTCAGTGCAAACAGGTAGATGGTAGCCCTGTTGGTGCTCATGTGCTCAAGATGATTGGGTACATTGAAAACCTTGAGAGGCTTGGTTTCCCTTTAGGCCAAGAGTTGGCCACTGATCTTGTCCTACAATCGTTGTTAGAAAGCTTTAGTCAATTCGTTATGAACTACAACATGAATGAAATTGATAAATCTCTACTAGAGCATGTTGAGAACTACTGAGCAAAATATTAATAAAAGAAAATGAAAGGCCATTATGATGGTCCAAAAGGCTAAGGGCAAAAACCAGCTGAAGAAGCCCAAGGACAAATGGAAGAGCAGGTAAGGAGAAATCCAAGCCCAGCAGTTCTGGCTTGAAACCTACGAACGAAGTGGCTAAGGAACGTACCTGCTTCTACTGTGGTCTGACCAGATATTAGAAGAGGAATTGCGCCAAATTCCTGGAGGAGCTTAAGAAGAAGAAGGGAAGTGAGATTTCCATTTCATGTATTTTTGTTATTGAAGTCAATTTGTCTACTTCTGCATCTTGGGTATTAGATACTGGATGTGGGTCTCACATTTGTGTAAATGTGCATGATCTAAAGAACAGTAGACTATTGGCTAAGGGTGAAGTCGATCCACGAGTTAGAAATGGAGCAAAATTGCTGCTTTAGTTGTAGGGACTTATTCATTATCTTTTCCCACTGGGTTTGTAATTGAATTGGAGAACTGTTATTTTGTGTTTGCTATTAGCAGGAATATCATTTCTGTTTCTTGTTTGGATAAGAAAGGTTTTACTTTTACAGTAAAGAACAAAAGTTGTTCTATTCATTGGAATGATATTTTTATGGTAGTGCACAACTGAGTAATGGACTTTATGTCCTTGATCTCAAAATGCCCATTTATAACATAAATACGAAGAGGTTCAAATCAAATGATATGAACCCAGCTTATCTCTGGCATTGTCTTTTAGGCCATATAAATAAGAAACACATCTCTAAACTCCATAAAGATAGATTCTTTGACTCATTTGATTTCGAATCATATAAGATATATGAGTCTTGTTTATTGGGGAATATGACTAAATCCACATTCACTGGACAAGGTGAAAGGGCTAGTGATCTTTTGGGCCTCATACATAGTGATGTATGTGGACCCCTAAACATATTGGCTAGAGGTGGTTTTCAATACTTCATTACATTTACTGATGATTTTAGTAGGTATGGGTTTGTGTATCTCATGAAACACAAATCAGAAACCTTTGAAAAGTTCAAGGAATTCAAGAATGAAGTACAAAATTAACTTGGTATGAGTATTAAAGTCCTTTGATCAGATCGAGATGGTGAATACTTAAGCCAACAAATTGATGATCACCTGAAAGAGTGTGGGATAATATCTCAACTCACTCCTCCAGGAACACCACAATGGAATGATGTTTCTGAAAGGAGAAACCAGACCTTGTTGGACATGGTTCAATCCATGATGAGTCATGCAGACCTTCCAGGCTCCTTCTGGGGACATGCTTTATTAACAACAACTTTTACACTTAACCCTGTTCTATCCAAGATGATTCAAAAGATACCATATGAGATATGGACTGGAAGACGACCCAGTATGTCTTTCATGAAGATTTGGAGTTGCAAAGCTTATGTGAAATGACAAGTTTCTGATAAGCTTAGACCTAAATCAAATAAATGCTTCTTTGTGGAGTATCCTAAGGAAACCAATGGATACTATTTCTATAATCCTACCGAGGGCAAAGTGTTTTTCGCACGGATTGTTGTGTTCCTAGAAAAGGAGTTTATCTCCAAAGGAACTAGTGGGAGGAAAATAGAACTTGAAGACATTCAAAGTTCACAGAGTAGCAGCGAACCGATGATGGAAATAGAGCAGCCTCCATAAGTCGTTGTGGAACCACAATCTGCTCTAGTAGCACAAAACTCGCGTAGGTCTAACATCATACATCATCAACCAGAGAGATATAGATTTCTTATGACTCAACAAGGTGACATATTGCTCATGGATCAAGATGAGCCTGTGACTTACCAGGAAGCCATAATTGGCCGAGAATTTGAGAAATGGCTTAAGGCCGTGAAATCTGAAATGGAGTCCATGTATGCCAACTAGGTATAGACCTTGGTTAACCCACCTGAAGGGGTAAAAGCCATTGGGTACAAGTGGGTTTTCAAAAAGAAAACTGACATGGATTGTAATGTGCATATCTTTAAGGCATGATTGGTGGCTAAAGGTTTCAAACAAATTCATGGTGAAAAGTATGATGAGACTTTTTCCCTAGTTGCGATGTTTAAATCTGTTCAGATTTTGCTTGCTATTGTAGCATACCATGATTATGAAATCTGGCAAATGGATGCCAAAACTGTTTTCCTTAATGGAAATCTTCTCAAGGATGTGTACATGACACAACCAGAGGGTTTTGTCACTCTACAAGATGTTGGAAAGGTGTGCAAGTTACAATAATCTATTCATGGATTGAAGCAAGCTTCCAGTTTCGTTTTAATGACACAATAATCTATTCAAGAAGAATCTTGTGTCTACAAGAAGGTTAATGGGAGCACAATTGTCTTTCTAGTGTTGTATGTAGATGACATACTACTCATTGGAAATGACATCTCTACTTTGCAGTCTGTAAAGTCTTTGTTGGGGAAATGCTTTTCCATGAAGGACTTGGGCAATGCCACCTATGTATCAGGTATCAGGATCTATAGAGATAGATCACAGAGATTGTTTGGCCTAAGTCAGAGTACATACATAGACAAAGTGTTAAGACGGTTTAACATGCACGAATCCAAGAAAGGACTCTTGCCTATATCACATAGCGTAAGCCTATCTAAGGCTCAATCCCCTTCCACCCAGGATGAGAGGGATCACATGGGTAAGATTCCATATGCATCTGCAATTGGATCTATCATGTATGTCATGTTATGTACTCGACCACACATCTCATATGCTTTAAGCATGACGAGTAAGTACCAGTCTGATCTTGTTGATAGTCAGTGGATTGTTGTCAAGAACATCTTTAAATACTTGAGAAGGACTAAGGATTCGTTCTTGGTATATAAAGGCAAGGAAAAGCTAGTTGTAAAGGGTTGTACTAATGCTAGCTTCCAGACCAATAAGGACGACTCTAGATCACAATCGAATTTTGTTTATTGCCTTAATGGTGGGGCTGTGAGCTAGAAGAGCTCAAAGCAAGAGACAGTCACTGATTCTACCACAAAGGCTGAGTATATTACTGCCTCCAATGCAGCGAAGGAGGCCGTTTGGATCAAGAAGTTCATTTCTGAGCTTTGTGTAGTTCCTAGCATTGTGGACCCAATGGACCTCTATTATGATAATAATGGAGCCATGGCACAAGCTAAGGAGCCTAGATCTCACCAGCGATCTAAAAATATACTTAGGCACTTCCATCATACTCATGAGATCATCGATAGAGGAGATGTGAAGATGTGCAGAGTACCAACAGATGATAACATCGCAGATCCATTGATGAAGCCTCTTACACAGCAAAAGCATGAGGGTCACACTTGATCTTTAGGCATTAGACATATGCCTGATTGGCTCTAGTGCAAGTGGGAGATTGTTGGTGTATGCCATAGAGGCCAATTTATTTTGATCGTCTTGCCTGCATTGTATTATGCTATTTATTTAATATATGAGGCATTTCATTTATAGTGTTATTTATGATATACATAATAAAGTCCTTAGAATAGTAAGTTCGATGCCATAGGACATCAAGTGGATGACTTGATCGTGAGATCTTGTCGATAGAAACAGAACACTATTCTTAAATGTCCCTAGTCATGTATTAGTGTTAATCAGGATGACAATAATACATTGAGACTGGTATGTGCATAGACTGATGGCCACATCTCACGGGTCATGGATATGAGATATCAAGTCTTTATATGGATATATATTAGAATAATGATGTATTTGACTAACCTGCCATGAGAACGCTATGTGGATTGTTACGTGAATGTCATAAGTGATTCTTATCGTGATAATGGTGTACGTGGTCCTTTGACCTGAATTCACTATGATTCCTACATAAGGAGTTGTATGTTTTAATGACATCAAATGTTATATCTAACAAGGTGATTTATAAAGTTAGTTATTCAACATACCGCGAATCATATGGAGGGATGTGAGTGACCTAGATGAGATTTGTCCCTCCTACATAGTAGGAGTGATATCTTCGGGGCCCCAGATTGAGTGAGACTACAAAATGCATGGCCATGCTAAAATAAGTCAATATAAGATATTAATCTTATTTGTTATTACTACATCTATTCGAGTATCAGGAAACGGAAGATTGAATTATACAAGGGTGCCACATTCATGCCTTGTGTTTAATTTAGATATCTAGACAAAATGACTAAACTGCAGAGTAGCATTGATCATGGAAAGGTTATGTCAAATCACTGACTTTCTCATTACTTGGGTAGCAGCGAAGTGTTGTTAGATACCACTCACTGCTTATAATATTAAAATGAGATTTTAATATTACTGCCAACGTCATGAGAACCTGTAAGGTCACACACATCGAGCATACTAAATTGGAGCAATTAGAATCCAAGTTGGACTGTGATTCAATCATGGATCAGACTCATAACAAATGAGTCTAGGGTTGCACAGCTTATCTTGCTACTGCTCTCACTTGTATAAGGCAACAACTATTATAAATAGCACTGCTAAGGGGCTGTCAAGGCATGTATTGAAAAACCCTAGCCGCACTTGACAGAAACAGTGAGTGAGAGAGTGATATGTTTCTCTTCTCTTTGTAGCTAGCACCGTTCTAGAGACTTAGGACTCCTTTTTGCGGCCGTTGGATGTTCGTGAGTCTGTTTGTATGGATACCGCAGAGACATCATTGTTATTATGGTGTTGGTGATTCATGTCACTTGATTTTATCACACTTCAAGAGATAAACTCTTTTAAAACTCAGATTATGGTCTATTTCGCATGGATCCTTGATGGGAATTTTCATTTTTTGGCTACGTGATGTATCCGCAATTCCTAACACTAATCATTTCCTCAATCATGCACAATCTAGGATTTCGATTCAAGAGAGTTTAAACACAATTTCAAAGATAATTAAAACCTCGACATGCACTATTCATAAACATTCTCTAGACAACACTCATATTATGTTCAAAGTTACATAGGCAAACGAGTGGGATCTAAATCATGCATTAGAAAAGTGACTAGATTATTAAACATGCTTATTTGATTGCGTCTAGTTTCACTTAAAAATTAGCAAATCACAAACACTAATATCATAGAACAATCAAAACCTCACTAGCAATTGGCACATGATATACATTAAAATCTTTCCAACATTTTTAATCACACATATAATCGATTATGTGCACAAAAGTGATATACATCCGACCCATAATGTGAAAAGGAATGACAATTGTATCTCGAATGGGATTTTCACATTCATAACTAGTATTTATTTGCCCCATTGTGATGCATTTTAATATATTTGACTTTGAGTTGAATATTCAAAACATGCATTCATTCAGCTATTGGGCATTAAAGCATAAAAACTACATATTCACAACATAATTAATCCAAACACTAAATATAAGCATAATAATATATACAATATCCACTAATCATAAAAAATTTCTAACATTATAACATGCTTTTTAACATTAAAAACATACAATTCCCCAAAGTATACAAACATGTTATAGTGCCCTCCCCCAAACCTATGAGAAACAATGTCCTCACTGTACACAAAGTAGAATGAAAATATAATGAAAGAAAATGTCGTGTGTAGAATACAGCTAGTCATCCTCATCCTCCTCCTCCTCATCATCCTGATCAGCCTCTTGTGGATGCTGCTACGGCTAGGGAAGGTTAGCTATAGCCTGAGGTGGGAACTCAGGAATAGGAAAATCATCCATCAGAAGCCTCAACCACTCTGCCATCCACCGAATAGTATGAATAGTGTATGTCTGCTGATGAATCTTTAAAAATTCATATTTTTACAGTTCAAATTCTGGGTTTTTCATTCTCCTTTAATCTGTTTAATTGAGTTTTGTCTTTAAGTTTATTTTATTTTTATTATTTTTAATTGTGTTCTTATTACATGTTTTATGTATTTTTTTTAGGTAATTGCATATGGAAAAGACTGGGCATTTGAAGAGCAGAACAAAAGAGAAGAAAATCCATTCAAAAGAAGTGTCGGGCCAATTAGTGAGACAACGCTTAAGAGCTAGAAACACAGCGCCCAAGCGCGCAAAGCGTATACAACCACGTTCTTTCAGATTGGGCCAGTGCTTAAGCATTGAACGCGTGACTGAACATGTTAATTCTCTATTTAAAGAAAAGTTACGCCAAATTGAACACACGCTTGGACAGAACTGTTGGTGTATGCCCTAGAGGCCAATTTATTTTGACCGTCTTATATACATTGTATTATGTTATTTATTTAATATATGAGGTATTTCATTTATTGTGTGTTATTTATGATAAACATAATAAAGTCCTTAGAATAGTAGGTTTTATGCCATAGGACATCAAGTGGATGACTTGATCACAAGATCTTATTGGATAGAAACAAAACACTATTCTTGAATGTCCTTAGTCAAGTAATATTGTTAATTAGGATGACAACAATGCATTGAGACTAGTATGTGCATAGACTGATGACACATCTCACGGGTCATGGATATGAGATATCAAGTCTTCACATGGTTACATATTAGAGTAATGATATATTGGGCAGACCCGCCATGAGAATGTTACGTGGATCGTTACGTGAGTGTTGTAAGCGATTCTCATAATGATAATGGTGTATGTGGTCCTTTGACTTGAAATCACTACGATTCCTATATGAGGAGTCAAATGTTTTAATGCCATCAAACGTCATCTGTAGCATGTAACACCCCCCGTAAGGCATCACATTTCTGACTACCAACTTACAATATGAAAATCAATTCATAAAAGGTTTGAGTTATAAACGTGGGTTTTAAAATTTCTTCTCGCGGAAATATAAATTTACTGATATTTATAAGTAACACTGAAAAATAGATTTAAATTGATTAACATACATTACTGACACCGCATAATATTTAACAGTTATTTAGGATACATAATACTTATAGACTCAATTTTAAACAATAGCAAACCCCATGACGGATCCTACTCAATAGTATGGTAACACACTAACGATAAATACTCAACATACTTATTTCATCTTGCATCCATTTGGATGTGTCATATATCTGTTCCTCCTCAAAACTGCACACTAACTAGTCCGGGATGGTTACTCCTTAATGTTGTCACCGAACTCAGAATATTTGCCTCCAGTCACGTCTAAGAAACTCGTTCCATCTACTATATAATTTTTAATAATACAAACACAACAAAACAATATAACAAAGAGGTGAGATCACCTACGCCAATACCAACATGGTAGCATAGAGATAACACAAACAGCACACCATACAGATATATCATACCATAATTATAATTATGCCATCATCATAATGTATAAAATAACAATAATTACAATAATGCCATCAACATTATTTATCATCATCATCATCCAACATTCCTCAATTATTATATCACACAGATATAAATATTCAATATTTATGATAACGCCCTCAATTATTATCCAAGTATTCAACAGTTCAATTATCATAACCAATACTCAATAATGATGCATATATTATGCATGTAGACTCAATGTCCTACTCCATGGAGGTTTTCATAATTTCGAGAAGAATGCTCTGGTTAATTGTCAGCCTTAGCCCAAAGACAATCTCCCAGTCGTCGAAAAGAATCGTGTTATTGTCGGGTATCGTCAATGCGTTGCAACGGACTGCATCGCCAAGTGGCACATGGTCCAGCCTTAGCCCACAGACAAATGTCCACTGGTCGACCGCCGCGCCTCGACGCCCTCAAGATCCATCATAGACCTCACTATCAATTCTCATTCCCTCTTCAACCACAAGGGTCATAATTTTTGTTCAATGCACGAATATCTCAATGCAATTTTGTTCAATTTCATCATATGCCATAATGCATATTTTTTCAATGCATATTCAATGCACCAATGCCAATCACAGGCAAAATTCCTCATTTCCAATGCATGTTCAATGCCCCAATGCCAATCACAGGCTAATTTCATAATTTTCTCATACAGTGTCCATACACTGGTTCAACGGTAATTATACTGTATATTCAATAGCGAAATCATGTTATCGGGTTTTAATAGTCACAAAAATACTTTTGTCGTGTTTTCACAATCGCGCAATATTTCTGTTATGTTTTCACAATTTTGCAACGTTTCTGTTGCGTTTCAAATCACATAGCGATTTTTCCATCATTTCTCAATCACATAAAAATATTCCATTTGTTTTAAAATCATGTAGTGATTTTTCAACAATATCTCAAATGCGTAAAAATATTTAAACGCTTTCCAAATTGCGTAGAAATATTTCAACATTTTTCAAATCGCATGGAAATATTTAAATGTCTTTCAAATCGCGTAGCTTAAAAATCACGTTTGTAAGTTACGTAAAACATTTTTCACCATTTTACAACCACGTAAAATATTTCTCAATATTCCAAACATTATTTTGGACTTTCAAACAAATCAATATCATTTCTAACATCATTTTTCACATTTCTCCTTTAATAAATCCTTTCCTCAAAATAATATAAATTATCACATTAGTTTCCACATTTTCTTACTCAAGAAAATTCTTTTCACAATATATTCCACAAAAACATTTTTCCATTGATGTAAATCAATGTTTCAAATCCTAAAATTTCTTAACGCACTCCAAAGCCCAAAAGAAGAGTTACACGTTAGAAAATCCCAAGTCATCAACGTAAACTTTATAATTCTAAATCAATTCTAAAAATCAATCCTCTTAAAATAATTTGAGGTTCAAACACTTTCAACCTCTTTTTTCCATTCATATACAAAAATTCCATTTTTCAAGTGATAAAACACTCTGATTCCCTTTCCAAAATTCTTGTACTAAATCAAATTATATTTCTACTTTGAAAATCACTTTGTTTCATAAAACCAAAGCATTTACAAACCTTCCAAAACCATGGTACATGGCCATTGAAACCATCAAATATTTTTCCTTCTAAATCAATTAAGTACCATTCTTGTTTTTACACAAACAAAACCATTAAAAATTCCTTCACAAAACCGTGAGCCTCTTGTTTTTAAAATCAATTCATTTGTTCATTTTCATTTTCACTTTCTTTGCAAATCCTTAAAATCATCAACTCATTGCTCTTTTCATTTAAAACTCATGATTAGTAAAATACTTAGAATCTTTTGATTCAAAAACATCCTTCAAAAACCGTGAACACTTATTCTTTGAAAACAAACCCTTTGTTTATTTTCCTTTCTTTTCTAAACATCCAATTTTACCATTCATGAAAATATTAATTTGTAAACACCTATTTTGAGGTGTAGAGGCTGAAATCCTCATGGTCTTTGGAACCAAAAATTGTTTTCCTTTCCAACAATTTTTATGGCATACATCACATATAATCAACATATTATATTTCAAGCATATCATAAAAGCAATAAATCATACTAAACATGCAAACACAAATAAATCATGCAAAGCATATCAAACATAAGCAAATAATCAAACCACGTAAACACCCACAAATAATTACATGACCATGGATATGAATCCTCACATGGATTCACCATCCATCAAATACCAAACCATCTCTCACCACCATACTTGGTTGGTGTGATGGATCTCCCTCTTACCTCTTGAAGATCCTCAAAAGCTCCGTGTCTTACTTCTTTTTCCAAGTCTTTCACCACCAAAGGTTTCTTAAACACAAAACAAAACATATATTTATTAGTAAATCAGGCTTGAACAAGAAGAACCATGGATCAAACATGGCTTAGAACTTTAAATATAAGATCTAGAAAAGAATATCAAGAACTTCACCCTTTACCCTTCAAACTTGATCTTAGGAAAAGTATTTGAAAATGGATGATTTAGAGAAAGTCTCCAACATGAAAGTTATTTAGAATATCATGAAGATTCAAGATCTATGGTTGGATGAAATTAAAAGAGATTGGATGGTGATTTTGGGTGGTATGACCGAATGGTTCCTCTTGAAGAACAAGGAAGGAGTTTTTGATTTTTGTGAAAGAAATGTTTCTTAGACTTGGTTAAGATAAAGAATGAAGTGAAAACACTTAGTTTTCCTTCCTACCAATTTCGTGGAGCTCCATGGAAAAAATCCAAAAAAATCATAAACAAATGTTAAAATCAATAACAAGTGTAGGAATAGGTAAACTGTAACACCCCAATTTTTGATAAATTACAGTAACGACTAAACTGTACTGTTTTGTAATTTCTGTGTTGTAAATTTATTTTAACCGCTATGTGAATGTTTTGGATCTTTGTGTATGAATTACTCCGAGTCAGGAAAATAATAATTTTCCCAGGCCGGATGAATTTTTGAACTGTTCAGTGGGGTCGGGGGATCTTACTAAACCCGAAACTAGAAACAGTATTCGAAAATCTTCGTTGTTTGACAATTTATCTAGATACGCGTTATTATTGAACCACAGTAAAAAAATTAATTTTTATCGCAGTAAATTTAGACAGTAAAAATTAGTTTTTACTGCAATAATTTTTGTCAATTTGAAATTAACTACAAGTTAAAATCTACGTAGAGAAATAGACGTAGGTAAAATTATAAATCTATTTACCTTAGGCAAAATCATAAATCTATCCACCTTAGGTTAAAGTTATAAACCTATTTACATTAGGTTAAAGCTGTAAATTTATTTACCGTCAGTTAAAGTTATAAAAATTTATTTACCCTAGGTTAAAGTCATAAATCTATTTACCTTAGGTTAAGGTTATAAATCTACTTACTGTAAGTGAAATCATAAACCTAATTACCTAGCCCTAGTAATTAAGTTTTCTATTTACCTAGATTCTATAATCATGTTAGTGGACCTAGTATGTTTAATGTAGAAACCAAAGAGGTAAAACACTTTGACCCACGTACAACTCATGCATTTCATTATAACATGGAATGGGATTCTTTTGTTGGTGAATTCCACCAAGGCCACATGGCCATGTCCATCAAGAAGGTGAATGATTCTTCAAATAATGCATAATAATGCATTCTATCATTTATGATCACTTGGAGTTTAGTCATCCTTCAACTACCTTGTCTCCCACTCAAATATTCAATGAATTTCCATCCATTCACTCCATGTAACTCCAAGACAATGCACATGATTTTTAGGCTATCATTTTGATTCCATCACACTTAATCATACACTTTAGTGAGCTAGCATGCACCACCTTGTCTCCTTGAGTGCTCCACCAAGCAATTATCACAAATCATTCCACCCACTCCTCCAATGCACCACATGGCTATATATAGTGTAGGAGACCTCTCCACTTAATTTTTCCATCACTCCTATCTATTCTCTCCATTCTCTTTCTTCAAGAACACAAGAACTCAAAGAAGAACTTCATTTTTTCTCCATTTCTTGAGCCATTCGGCCACCACTCCCAAATCACACTTCCACTCTTCAATAATTTTATCCAACCTCATTTCCTAAAGCTAAACACCATTCCAAACATCTTTCATGTTGTGAGTTTCTTTGAAATCAACCATCTTGAGCTTGGAAATCAAGGTTGAAATTTCTACCCTATTAGGTAAAATTCGTGTTTCCTATTTCTAAATTTGTTTTTAAATTTCTAAGCCATGTTTGATCCATGGTTATTCTTTCTCAAGCTTAGTTTGGTATTTTGTAAATTGTTTAAGCTTGATAGGTATTTTCTAGAAGCCACACAAAATTCTCCAAGGAAGCTTTCAAGAAGGATAGTCTTCAAGAGGTAAGAGGGAGATTTAATCTTATCAACTATTTTGGTAGTATGAAAATGGATTGTGTGTGGTGAAGAATCCATGAGGATTCATTTACTTGAATGTTTTTGATTTTCCTTTATTGTATGATTGGTTTTAATGTATGTATTTTCAAATACTTGATTTGTTGAAGACATAGTAAATTTCGGTCACATGCCATTCAATCTACTTTTAATCTAAAATTATTTTTCAAGTATAGATTTTAGAGGATTAAGTAACAAATAATTGGATTAAATATTTTACAAAGGAAAAGGAGATAGGAAATGATTATATATTTGGTTATGGAAAATAAATTAATTTTTGGGCTAACAAGTCAAAAAAAATGGTGTTTAGATTAAATATATATATATATATTCTTAAAGGTAGTTTTAAAAGATTTATTTAATGAGAACTCAATTTAGTAATTTTTATTATGATAATTGAGAATACATTTTAAAATTTATTTAGCGCTCTAAGTACTTTATTAAAAAGGATTTTAATTTCGGAAAGTTTTCAAAAATTAATTTAGAACGTCAAGAAATATCTTATACGGTGAAAAATGATTTAAAAATGTTACGTGCTTGAGAAAATGATTTAAAAATATTACACGAATGAGAAAATGATTTTAAAAATGTAGGAAAATAACTATGAGATTTGGAAACGTTGACAAATATTTACGTGATTAAAAAAATGTGGGAAAATACCTACGTAATTTGAAAACATTGGAAAATAATCATGAGATTGTGAAAATGCGGTAAAATATTTACACGATTGAAAATAATAGTGGTATGCTGTCGGGTTGGACCCGGTTATATTGAAGGATGAGTCTTGCCGAGTTATGGCACTTGACCATGTGATTTGATGATATTATGATATATGTGAATTTTTGAGTCTTGCACCATGTATTGAGGAATATGTTGTTTTTGGTGTCATTGACGAGTTATACCTAAGAGGATGAATTACACCCTTGTTTGGGTGCGATAGGCGTAGTGTTGTTCATTTATTGAACTTGGAGGCATTGGTGTGCGGAAATTCCACATGTGGACAGTTGGTAACTCCTTTGGGCCGTGGTACCGAGCATGACACACTAGTGATCTCGACAAAGCACTATTCTTAATCACGATCTTGTTGGGGACGGTCTTGTAGAATGCCTGTAGTACACGATGAATTTGACTGTGTACTGTGCGAGCCACGACGAATTTGATTGTGTAGCACGTGGCCCACAGCAGCCGAGTTGACAGACAGGTTCTTCCGGGATCATTCCCTCTGATTGGTTGTGTTTAGCTCCATGGAGTAGGTTTGTGTCGTGTACATGTGCATTATGAGTTTGCATATTATATTATTCTGATATATTCTATGAAATGTTATATATGTTGTAATAACATGTTTTGATGACATATCTGGTTGTATTTATCGTTTTCTATACTGCCTGATGGTAATGATGATAGATTGTCTCACCTCTTTGTATGTATTTTTGTGTTATTATTATGTATGGTAAAGACGGTGAAGAGGATCAACCTCTTTCTTCATTTTTCGTGAGAGAAGCGACCCGAGGACCAGCACGAAAGAGGCGAGCCGTTAGATTATCCTTACTGGTTGGCTTAATTGTTCTGTGGTGGTTATGTCTATACTGTATTTTTGGGTTTTCTTAGTCTGTTGGACTTGGGCAAGTCTGTTATCTACTCTTTTGTGTCAAACGGTTTATGAGTTAATTTTTAATATTTTTTTTAACAAAACTATATGGATATTATGGTATGTATGTAATAATGTATTTTATTTCATGTTTTTTTTTTATTTTATTTAGTAATGTTTTTCGCTAGAAGAAATAGCCATAGGACGAAGGTTGAAACAATAATTATTGTATGATTGGATTTGTATAGGATGATTATTGATCTTCTTAGAATACATAACTCAAATATTACAACTCGTGTTGTACTTATTATCAAACGATTTATAACTTGGGAAGGTTTTTATTTTAATTTGTCATAAATGTGACGCCCTACATCGGGGTGTTACATAAACCATGGTTCAAGCATGGCTTAGAAAATTAGAACTAAAAGATTGGGTGAAGAAATATGAACTTTACCCTTTTTGATAGAAACTTGAAGCTTGGATTTGAAGCTCAAGATGAATGATTTTGTGAAAACTCATAACTAGAGATGTTCTTAGAATGGTGTTTAGGTTTAGGAAATGTGTTTAGATGAAATTTTAGAAGCTTAGAGGCATGGCTTCTAGGTGTTGGCCGAAACTTGCTTGGAGAAGGAAGGAGATAAAATTTTGAAGAGCTTTGGCTTTTTTTTTTGGAATTGATCAATAATGACCAAGAATGACAATAATGTGGTCTTCAAATTTTCCTACACACTTAAGCCACCAAAAATCTTCCCCCCTCTCATTATGCCTTCAATAAGTGATCAATAATGGTCTTGAAACCATTCTAATCTCCTACACCATCTCAAAACCGTCCCCCCTCTTCATGCACTCCAAATTTGTGACAAATTTCACTAGCCATTATTTGAAGCATTCCTAACCATTGATTAATTCAATGGTTAGGATTAAGGTAGACTTTAAGTTAGAAGACTTAATCTAGGTCATTGGATCTTTCTCCTTGAAATTCTAGCCATTAGATGTGTCTCCAAAATGAAGGGTCAAGATCACTCCTTCAAACTTTACATCCAATGGTCATAAATGGTCCTTGTCACTTTTTAAGACTAAATCTCCACCGTTGATCAAGTCAAGATCAAGTCTCCACCATTGATTAAATCAATGGTGGATATCCAAACCACCAATGTTGACTTAAGCAGTATAATATTTATTTTTCTATCTGCTATAACCCTACGAATAATATTTTTACTGTATTTTTATTGCCCGATAATTAAATACAGTACAAAACACAGTAAAAGAAAATTTTAAAAACTGTTTCCGGATTTAGGTTTAGTAAGATCCCCCATCTCCGTCTAAATAGTACAAATTTTTTCTATCCGCAAAAAAATTTTGACTTTTTGGGACCTACCCCGGGCCCACGTAAGGCCACCTAGGCCCACGGTCAACCCAAAAACAATCAGAGCAATATAAAAATTTTATAATCATCCACAAAATCATAAAAAAATATAAAACTTTTGAAAACCAAGTCGGATTAGTAAAAATCATTAAGGATTTTTCAAAAAGAAATAAAATAGGAAGGCTCGTATACAACCCCAAAATAATATTAAAATAATAAAAAAAACGTAAAAACTCCCAAAAATTCCTAAAAATCACAAAAATTATAAAATCCACCGAAGTCGAGTCGAATTATTCAAAATAATTAAGAATCGCCCGAAATAAATAAAATATGAATTTTCGGGGTGTTACAATGCTCCCTCTTTAAAAAGAATTTCATCCTCGAAATTCGTAGTAGCTTTCGAACCAAAAATGGATACTGCTCTTTCATCTTATCTTCCAGTCCTCGCGTTGCATCTCCGCTTACGTCATTCCCTTCGACCAACGAAAACTCTTTGCCTCACGTTTAACTTCTCCTGATCAAACGGATACCTTAGACTTTTGTGATCGATTAAGACGTTGAATGTTACTCCATAAAGAAAGTATCTTCATACCTCTAATACAAACTCAGCGGCTACCATCCCCTATTCATGTATAGAATAGCTTTTCTCAGGTGACTTCAATATTCTAAAATCATACCCTACAACTCTTCTATTCTACATAAGCACACATCTTAAACTCCGATGTAACGCATCACAGTACACCTCCAATGATTCACTGGGATTAGAGAGAACTAATACTAGAGAAATAATCAAACACATTTTCCAATTCCTGAAAATTCTCCTTGTACGCATTAGTCCATACAAACGCTTAATTCTTTCTGGTAAGCTGGGTGATAAGTCCTGCGACCTTAGAAAATTTCTCAATAATTTTCTACAGATTTTCGTTACCGTATTTGACTTTTAACACTGACAAACTGTTTCAAACTTTGAAAGATCCACCGCAATCCTTTCCTTAGAATTACGGAACCCAAAACTGAACTTCATCCATCCAGAATTCACATCTTGACAACTTAGGATATAACTGCTTCTCCTTTAGAATTTGGAATACCACACTGAGATGTTCAGTACATTCCTCATGATTTCGAGAATAGATCAGAATGTCGTTAACAAAGATAATGACAATTCTGTCTAGATAGGGACGAAAGATTCTACTCATATAATTTATAAATATTATAGGAGCATTCGTCACTTTGAACGACATCATTTAACATTTTCCTTAACTTCGTATCGCTTCATTCTCCTGCCTTTGCCCTTAACAGGAAGTGTCTCACACATCGCATCCTCTTTCAACAGCACTGTATTAGATACTATGACATGGATTTAAATAGGAATATCCTTTCTTGCAATTGCAATACATGAAAAACATTATAAAAGATAGCAAAACTATCTGATGTGTTACCGAACATATCCAACAAAGAATTTGATATTGCTCGATTTCAAGAATGAGTTTTTTTGGAATACTAACACTTTATTGAGACAATCTCATAGGATATGGTTGGAAAATAACCAATCCATTTTCAAAGATCACGTCTATTTATGAAAGAGATAAACAGATCAAACTAACACAAAAATTTGATCCATAACAACAATAGGATAATTTGAATAACTTGAGTAGCACGAAAGACTAATAATAGAAACAGAAGTAAACAAATCAGAAAATAACGAAGACACAGATAACTCTAATTGATCTACATAATCATATGCCATAGAGAAATGGGTTACCTCCAGAATTATACAGTATAGTCAAAGGATCACTTTCTGTGACACAATCTTCTTTGCTTAGGTCCTCAACTCGGAATACTCCCATTCCATTCGCCGTATCGACTCTCCCTACTACCTGAGATTTTACTGACAGAAAACTTCATTTTCAGTGGAACACAATCTCTAAAAATGTGTCTAAACTTCCCGCACTTAAAACAAATTATTTCCTTGGACGTATAATCCTTTCCATTATTCCTAAGGAATACCAGGTTCCAAAATTACTAAATCTTATATTTCAAGACTGATTCTCTTTTATTAGATCTTGAACCTCAACTTCCAATTTCTGTTGTTCAGCGATGCTCTGTTCCTGTTGTACTATCACGTTAATTATCCTCTACATTGCTCCCATAATTTCAACTATATCGTTAGTGTCACGTTCTGCTTCCACACACGTACGTCTACCACGAGCCATTTCCTTTCTTCAAAGACGAATGAATCAAAATAAAATGGATACCAGATGTAACCATTTCAAATAACATTGTTTCCTTTCAGAAATCAAACACACAGAGAACACAACACAAGCAAAACAGACTTAACCACAAACCCTAAAAGACTCAAACCGTGCTCTGATACCAACTAATGTAACACCCCCCATAGGGCATCACATTTCTGACTACCAACTTATAATATGAAAATCAATTCATAAAAGGTTTGAGTTATAAACGTGGGTTTTAAAATTTCTTCTCGCGAAAATATAAATTTACTGATATTTATAAGTAACACTGAAAAATAGATTTAAATTGATTAACATACATTACTGACACAGCATAATATCTAACAGTTATTTAGGATACATAATACTTATAGACTCAATTTTAAACAGTAGCAAATCCCATGACGGGTCCTACTCAATAGCACAGTAAAACACTAACGATAAATACTCAACATACTTATTTCGTCTTGTATCCATCTGGATGTGTCATATATTTGTTCCTCCTCAAAACTGCACACTAACCAGTCTAAGATGGTTACTCCTTGATGTTGTCACCAAACTCAGAATATTTGCCTCCAGTCACGTCTAAGAAACTCGTTCCATCTACTATATAATTTTTAATAATACAAACACAACAAAACAATATAACAAAGAGGTGAGATCACCTACGCCAATACCAACATGGTAGCATAGAGATAACACAAACAACACACCATACAGATATATCATACCATAATTACAATTATGCCATCATCATAATGTATAAAATAACAATAATTACAATAATGCCATCAACATTATTTATCATCATCATCATCCAACATTCCTCAATTATTATATCACACAGATATAAATATTCAATATTTACGATAATGCCCTCAATTATTATCCAAGTATTCAATAGTTCAATTATCATAACCAATACTCAATAATGATGCATATGTTATGCATGTAGACTCAATGTCCTACTCCATGGAGGTTTTCACAATTTCGAGAAGAATGCTCTGGTTAATTGTCAGCCTTAGCCCAAAGACAATCTCCCAGTCATCGAAAAGAATCGTGTTATTGTCGGGTATCGTCAATGCATTGCAACGGACTGCATCGCCAAGTGGCACATGGTCTAACCTTAGCCCACAGACAAATGTCCACTGGTCGACTGCCGCACGTCGACGCCCCCAAGATCCATCATAGACCTCACTATCAATTCTCATTCCCTCTTCAACCACAAGGGTCACAATTTTTGTTCAATGCACGAATATCTCAATGCAATTTTGTCCAATTTCATCATATGCCACAATGCATATTTTTCCAATGCATATTCAATGCACCAATGCCAATCACAGGAAAAATTCCTCATTTCCAATGCATGTTCAATGCACTAATGTCAATCACAGGCTAATTTCATAATTTTCTCATACAGTGTCCATACACTAGTTCAACAGTAATCATACTGTATATTCAATAGCGAAATCATGTTATCGCATTTTCATAGTCACAAAAATACTTTTGTCATGTTTTCACAATCGCGTAACATTTCTGTTATGTTTTCACAATTTTACAACGTTTCTGTTGCATTTTCAAATCACATAGCGATTTTTTCATCATTTCTCAATCACGTAAAACTATTCCAATCTTTTTAAAATCACGTAGTGATTTTTTAACAATATCTCAAACGAGTAAAAATATTTAAACGCTTTAAAAATATTTAAACGCTTTCCAAATTGCGTAGAAATATTTCAATATTTTTCAAATCGTGTGAAAATATTTAAACGTCTTTCAAATTGCGTGGCTTAAAATCACGTTTTTAAGTTACGTAAAACATTTTTCACCATTTTACAACCACATAAAATATTTCTCAATAATCCAAACATTATTTTGGACTTTCAAACAAATCAATATAATTTCTAACATCATTTTTCACATTTCTCCTATAATAAATCCTTTCCTCAAAATAATATAATTTATTACATTAGTTTCCACATTTTCTTACTTAAGAAAATCCTTTTCACAATATATTCCACAAAATCACTTTTCCATTGATGTAAATCAATGTTTCAAATCCTAAAATTTCTTAACGCACTCCAAAACCCAAAGGATGAGTTACACGTTAGAAAATCCCAAGTCACCAACGTATTCTTTATAATTCCAAATCAATTCTAAAAATCAATCCTCTTAAAATAATTTGAGGTTCAAACACTTTCAAC
The DNA here is from genome assembly GCA_029884605.1 of Ormosia emarginata. NCBI lineage: Eukaryota > Viridiplantae > Streptophyta > Magnoliopsida > Fabales > Fabaceae > Ormosia > Ormosia emarginata. Next base: position 13,221,294 of record JAQQTP010000074.1, read on the forward strand.
CTCTCTTTTCCATTCATATACGAAAATTCCATTTTTCAAGTGATAAAACACTCTGTTTCCCTTTCCAAAATTCTTGTACTAAATCAAATTATATTTCCACTTTGAAAATCACTTTGTTTCATAAAACCAAAGCATTTACAAACCTTCCAAAACCATGGTACATGGCCATTGAAACCATCAAATATTTTTCCATCTAAATCAATTAAGTACCATTCTTGTTTTTACAAAAAAAAAACCATTAAAAATTCTTTCACAAAACCGTGAGGCTCTTGTTTTTAAAATCAATTCATTTGTTCATTTTCATTTTCACTTTCTTTGCAAATCCTTAAACTCTTCAACTCATTGCTCTTTTCATTTAAAACTCATGATTAGTAAAATACTTAGAATCTTTTGATTCAAAAACATCCTTCAAAAATCGTGAACACTTATTCTTTGAAAACAAACCCTTTGTTTATTTTCCTTACTTTTCTAAACATCCAATTTTACCATTCATGAAAATATTAATTTGTAAACACCTATTTTGAGGTGTAGAGGCCGAAATTCTCCTGGTCTTTGGAACCAAAAATTGTTTTCCTTGCTAACAATTTTTATGGCATATATCACATATAATCAACATATTATATTTGAAGCATACCATAAAAGCAATAAATCATACTAAACATGCAAACACAAATAAATCATGCAAAGCATATCAAACATAAGCAAATAATCAAAGCACATAAACACCCACAAATAATTATATGACCATAGATATGAATCCTCACATGGATTCACTATCCATCAAATACCAAACCATCTCTCACCTCCATACTTGGTTGGTCAGATGGATCTCCCTCTTACCTCTTGAAGATCCTCAAAAACTCCTTGGTTTACTTCTCTTTCCAAGTCCTTCACCACCAAAGGTTTCTTAAACACAAAACAAAACATATATTTATTAGTAAATCAGGCTTGAACAAGAAGAACCATGGATCAAACATGGCTTAGAACTTTAAATATAAGTTCTAGAAAAGAATATCAAAAACTTCACCCTTTACCCTTCAAACTTGATCTTAGGAAAAGTACTTGAAAATGAATGATTTAGAGAAAGTCTCCAACATGAAAGTTGCTTAGAATATCATGCATATTCAAGATCTATGGTTGGATGAAATTAAAAGAGATTGGATGGTGATTTTGGGTGGTATGGCCGAATGGTTCCTCTTGAAGAACAAGGATGGAGTTTTTTATTTTTATGAAAGAAAGGCTTCTTAGACTTGGTTAAGATAAAGAATGAAGTGAAAACACTTGGTTTTCCTTCCTACCAATTTCGTGGAGCTCCATGGAAAAAAATACCTAAAAATCATAAACAAATGTTAAAATCAATAACAAGTGTAGGAATAGGTAAACCATGGTTCAAGCATGGCTTAGAAAATTAGAACTAAAAGATTGGGTGAAGAAATATGAACTTTACCCTTTTTGATAGAAACTTGAAGCTTGGATTTGAAGCTCAAGATGAATGATTTTGTGAAAACTCATAACTAGAGATGTTCTTAGAATGGTGTTTAGGTTTAGGAAATGTGTTTAGATGAAATTTTAGAAGCTTGGAGGCATGGCTTTTAGGTGTTGGCCGAAACTTGCTTGGAGAAGGAAGGAGATAAAATTTTGAAGAGCTTTGGCTTTTTTGTTGGAATTGATCAATAATGACCAAGAATGACAATAATGTGTTCTTCAAATTTTCCTACACACTTAAGCCACCAAAAACTGTCCCCCCCTCTCATTATGCATTCAATAAGTGATCAATAATGGTCTTGAAACCATTCTAATCTCCTACACCATCTCAAAATAGTCCCCCCTCTTCATGCACTCCAAATTTGTGACAAATTTCACTAGCCATTATTTGAAGCATTCCTAACCATTGATTAATTCAATGGTTAGGATTAAGGTAGACTTTAAGTTAGAAGACTTAATCTCGGCCATTGGATCTTTCTCCTTGAAATTCTAGCCATTAGATGTGTCTCCAAAATGAAGGGTCAAGATCATTCCTTCAAACTTTACATCCAATGGTCATAAATGGTCCTTGTCACTTTTTAAGACTAAATCTCCACTGTTGATTAAGTCAAGATCAAGTCTCCACCGTTGATTAAATCAATGGTAGATATCCAAACCACCAATGTTGACTTAAGCAGTATAGTATTTATTTTTCTATCTGCTATAACTCTACGAATAATATTTTTACTATATTTTTATCGCCCGATAATTAAATACAGTACAAAACATAGTAAAAAAAAATTTTAAAAGCTATTTTCGGATTCAAGTTTAGTAAGATGCCCCGTCTCCGTCTAAACAGTACAAATTTTTTCTATCCGCAGAAAAATTTTGACTTTTCAAGACCCACCCCGAGCCCACGTAAGGCCACCTGGGCCTACAGACAGCCCAAAAACAATAAGAGAAATATAAAAATTTAATAATTATCCATAAAATCATAAAAAAATATAAAACTTTTGAAAATCAAATCGGATTAGTAAAAATCATTAAGGATTTTTCAAAAAGAAATAAAATACGAAGGCTCAGTATATAAATCTCCAAAATAATATTAAAATAATAAAAAAAACGTAAAAACTCCTAAAAATTCCTAAAAATCACAAAAATTATAAAATCCACGGAAGTCGAGTCGGATTATTCAAAATAATTAAGAATTGCCCGAAATAAATAAAATATGAATTTTTGGGGTGTTACAATGCTCCCCCTCTAAAAAGAATTTCGTCCTCGAAATTCGTAGTAGCTTTTGAACCAAAAATGGATACTGCTCTTTCATCTTATCTTCCAGTCCTCGCGTTACATCTTCGCTTACGTCATTCCCTTCAACCAACCAAAACTCTTTGCCTCACGTTTAACTTCTCCTGATCAAATGGATACCTTAGACTTTTGTGATCGATTAAGACGTTGAATGTTACTCCGTAAAGAAAGTATCTTCATACCTTTAATACAAACTCACCGGCTACCATCCCCCATTCATGTATAGAATAGCTTTTCTCAGGTGACTTCAATATTCTAAAATCATACCTTACAACTCTTCTATTTTACATAAGCACACATCTTAAACTCCGATGTAACGCATCATAGTACACCTCCAATGTTTCACTGGGATTTGACAGAACTAATACTAGAGAAATAATTAAACACATTTTCCAACTCCTGAAAATTCTCCTTGTATGCATTAGTCCATACAAACACTTAATTCTTTCTGGTAAGTTGGGTGATAAGTCCTGCGATCTTGGAAAATTTCTCAATAAATTTTCTACAGATTTTCATTACCGTATTTGACTTTTAACACTGACAAACTATTTCAACCTTTGAAAGATCCACTGCAATCCCTTCCTTAGAATTATGGAACCTAAAACTGAACTTCATCCATCCAGAATTCACATCTTGACAACTTAGGATATAACTGCTTCTCCTTTAGAATTTGGAATATCATACTGAGATGTTCAGTACATTCCTCATGATTTCAAGAATAGATCAGAATGTCGTTAACAAAGATAATGACAATTCTGTCTAGATAGGGACGAAAGATTCTACTCATATAATTTATAAATATTATAGGAGCATTTGTCACTTTGAACGACATCATTTAACATTTTCCTTAACTTTGTATCGCTTCATTCTCCTACCTTTGCCCTTAACAGGAAGTGTCTCACACATCGCATCCTTTTTCAACAACACTGTATTAGATACTATGACATGGATTTAAATAGGAATATCCTTTCTTGCAACTGCAATACATGAAAAACATTATAAAAGATAGCAAAACTATCTGATGTGTTACCGGACATATCCAACAAAGAATTTGATATTGCCCGATTTCAAGAATGAGTTTTTCTGGAATACTAACACTTTATTGAGACAATCTCATAGGATATGGTTGGAAAATAACTAATCCATTTTCAAAGATCACGTCTATTTATGAAAGAGATAAACAGATCAAACTAACACAAAAATTTGATCCATAACAACAATAGGATAATTTGAATAACTTGAGTAGCACGATAGACTAATAATAGAAACAGAAGTAAACAAATCAGAAAATAACGAAGACACAGATAACTCTAATTGATCTACATGATCATATGCCATAGAGAAATGGGTTAACTCCAGAATTATATAGTACAGTCAAAGGATCACTTTCTGTGACACAATCTTCTTTGCTTAGGTCTTCAACTTGGAACACTCCATTCCATTTGCCATATCGACTCTCCCTACTACCTGAGATTTTACAAACAGAAAACTTCATTTTCAGTGGAACACAATCTCTGAAAATGTGTCCAAACTTCCCGCACTTAAAACAAATTATTTCCTTGGACGTATAATCCTTTCCATTATTCCTAAGGAATACCAGGTTCCAAAATTACTAAATCTTATATTTCAATACTGATTCTCTTTTATTAGATCTTGAACCTCAACTTCCAATTTCTGTTGTTCAGTGATCCTTTGTTCCTATTGTACTATCACGTCAGTTGTCCTCTGTATTGCTCCCATAATTGCAACTATATTGTTAGTGTCACGTTCTGCTTCCACACACGTACGTCTACCACGAGCCGTTTCCTTTCTCCAAAGACGGACGAATCAAAATAAAATGGATACCAGATGTAGCCATTTAAAATAACATTGTTTCCTTTCGGAAATCAAACACACAAAGAACACAACACAAGCAAAATAGACCTAACCACAAACCCCAAAAGACTCAAACTGTGCTCTGATACCAACTAATGTAACACCCCCCATAGGGCATCACATTTCTGGCTACCAACTTATAATATGAAAATCAATTCATAAAAGGTTTGAGTTATAAACGTGGGTTTTAAAATTTCTTCTCGCGGAAATATAAATTTACTGATATTTATAAGTAACACTGAAAAATAGATTTAAATTGATTAACATACATTACTGACACCGCATAATATTTAATAGTTATTTAGGATACATAATACTTACAGACTCAATTTTAAATAGTAGCAAACCCCATGACAGGTCCTACTCAATAGCACGGTAAAACACTAACGATAAATACTTGACATACTTATTTCGTCTTGTATCCATCTGGATGTGTCATATATCTGTTCCTTCTCAAAACTGCACACTAACCAGTCTAAGATGGTTACTCCTTGATGTTGTCACCAAACTCAGAATATTTGCCTCCAATCACGTCTAAGAAACTTGTTCCATCTACTATATAATTTTTAATACAAACACAACAAAACAATGTAACAAAGCGTTGAGATCACCTACGCCAATACCAACATGGTAGCATAGAGATAACACAAACAGCACACCATACAGATATATCATACTATAATTACAATTATGCCATCATCATAATGTATAAAATAACAATAATTACAATAATGCCATCAACATTATTTATCATCATCATCATCCAATATTCCTCAATTATTATATCACACAGATATAAATATTCAATATTTACGATAACACCTTCAATTATTATCCAAGTATTCAACAGTTCAATTATCATAACCAATACTCAATAATGATGCATATGTTATGCATGTAGACTCAATGTCATACTCCATAGAGTTTTTCACAATTTCGAGAAGAATGCTCTAGCTAATTGTCAGCCTTAGCCCAAAGACAATCTCTCAGTCGTCGAAAAGAATCGTGTTATTATCGGGTATCGTCAATGCATTACAACGGACTGCATCGCCAAGTAGCACATGGTCCAACCTTAGCCCACAGACAAATGTCCACTGGTCGACCACCGCGCCTCGACGCCCCCAAGATCCATCATAGACCTCACTATCAATTCTCATTCCCTCTTCAACCACAAGTGTCACAATTTTTGTTCAATGCACGAATATCTCAATGCAATTTTGTCAGATTTCATCATATGCCACAATGCATATTTTTCCAATGCATATTCAATGCACCAATGCCAATCACAGGAAAAATTCCTCATTTCCAATGCATGTTCAATGCACCAATGCTAATCATAGGCTAATTTCATAATTTTCTCATACAGTGTCCATACACTGGTTCAACAGTAATCATACTGTATATTCAATAGCAAAATCATGTTATTGCATTTTCATAGTCACAAATACTTTTGTCGTGTTTTCACAATTGCGCAATATTTTTATTACGTTTTCACAATTTTGCAACATTTCTGTTGCATTTTCAAATCACATAGCGATTTTTCCATCATTTCTCAATCACGTAAAAATATTCCATTCGTTTTAAAATCACGTAGTGATTTTTCAACAATATCTCAAACACGTAAAAATTTTTAAACGCTTTCCGAATTGCGTAGAAATATTTCAACGTTTTTCAAATCGCGTGGAAATATTTAAACATCTTTCAAATCGCATAGCTTAAAAATCACGTTTTTAAGTTATGTAAAACATTTTTCACCATTTTACAACCACGTAAAATATTTCTTAATATTCCAAACATTATTTTGGACTTTCAAACAAATCAATATCATTTCTAACATCATTTTTCACATTTCTCCTTTAATAAATCCTTTCCTCAAAATAATATAATTTATCACATTAGTTTCCATATTTTCTTACTCAAGAAAATCCTTTTCAAAATATATTCCACAAAATCACTTTTCCATTGATGTAAATCAATGTTTCAAATCCTAAAATTTCTTAACGCACTCCAAAACCCAAAGGATGAGTTACACGTTAGAAAATCCCAAGTCACCAACGTATTCTTTATAATTCCAAATCAATTCTAAAAATCAATCCTCTTAAAATAATTTGAGGTTCAAACACTTTCAACCTCTCTTTTCCATTCATATACGAAAATTCTATTTTTCAAGTGATAAAACACTCTGATTCCCTTTTCAAAATTCTTGTACTAAATCGAATTATATTTCCACTTTGAAAATCACTTTGTTTCATAAAACCAAAGCATTTACAAACCTTCCAAAACCATGGTACATGGCCATTGAAACCATCAAATATTTTTCCTTCTAAATCAATTAAGTACCATTCTTGTTTTTACACAAACAAAACCATTAAAAAATCTTTCACAAAACCGTGACGCTCTTGTTTTTAAAATCAATTCATTTGTTCATTTTCATTTTCACTTTTTTTGCAAATCCTTAAACTCATCAACTCATTGCTCTTTTCATTTAAAACTCATGATTAATAAAATACTTAGAATCTTTTGATTCAAAAACATCCTTCAAAAACCGTGAACACTTATTCTTTGAAAACAAACCCTTTGTTTATTTTCCTTGCTTTTCTAAACATCCAATTTTACCATTCATGAAAATATTAATTTGTAAACACTTATTTTGAGGTGTAGAGGCCGAAAGCCTCATGGTCTTTGGAACCAAAAGTTGCTTTCCTTTCTAACAATTTTTATGGCATACATCACATATAATCAACATATTATATTTGAAGCATACCATAAAAGCAATAAATCATACTAAACATGCAAACACAAATAAATCATGCAAAGCATATCAAACATAAGCAAATAATCAAAGCACATAAACACCCACAAATAATTACACGACCATGGATATGAATCCTCACATGGATTCACCATCCATCAAATACCAAACCATCTCTCACCACCATACTTGGTTGGTGAGAAGGATCTCCCTCTTACCTCTTGAAGATCCTCAAAAGCTCTATGGTTTACTTCTTTTTCCAAGTCCTTCACCACCAAAGGTTTCTTAAACGCAAAACAAAACATATATTTATTAGTAAATCAGGCTTGAACAAGAAGAACCATGGATCAAACATGGCTTAGAACTTTAAATATAAGATCTAGAAAAGAATATCAAGAACTTCACCCTTTACCTTTCAAACTTGATCTTAGGAAAAGTACTTGAAAATGGATGATTTAGAGAAAGTCTCCAACATAAAAGTTGCTTAGAATATCATGTAGATTCAAGATCTATGGTTGGATGAAATTAAAAGGGATTGGATGGTGATTTTGGGTGGTATGGCCGAATGGTTCCTCTTGAAGAACAAGGATGGAGTTTTTGATTTTTGTGAAAGAAATGCTTCTTAGACTTGGTTAAGATAAAGAATGAAGTGAAAACACTTGGTTTTCCTTCCTACCAATTTCGTGGAGCTCCATGGAAAAAATTTCCTAAAAATCTTAAACAAATGTTAAAATCAATAACAAGTGTAGGAATAGGTAAACCATAGTTCAAGCATGGCTTAGAAAATTAAAACTAAAAGATTGGGTGAAGAAATATGAACTTTACCCTTTTTGATAGAAACTTTAAGCTTGGATTTGAAGCTCAAGATGATTGATTTTGTGAAAACTCATAACTAGAGATGTTCTTAGAATGGTGTTTAGGTTTAGGAAATGTGTTTAGATGAAATTTTAGAAGCTTGGAGGCATGGCTTTTCGGTGTTGGCCGAAACTTGCTTGGAGAAGGAAGGAGGTAAAATTTTGAAGAGCTTTGGCTTTTTTTTGGAATTGATCAATAATGACCAAGAATGACAATAATGTGGTCTTCAAATTTTCCTACACACTTAAGTCACCAAAAGCCGTCCCCCCTCTCATTATGCATTCAAAAAATTTCTCAATAAATTTTCTACAGATTTTCATTACCGTATTTGACTTTTAACACTGACAAACTGTTTCAACCTTTGAAAGATCCACCGCAATCCCTTCCTTAGAATTACGGAACCCAAAATTGAACTTCATCCATCCAGAATTCACATCTTGACAACTTAGGATATAATTGCATCTCCTTTAGAATTTGGAATATCACACTAAGATGTTCAGTACATTCCTCATGATTTCAAGAATAGATCAAAATGTCGTTAACAAAGATAATGATGTTACAATTAGTTGGTATCAGAGCACCGTTTGAGTCTTTTGGGGTTTGTGGTTAGGTCTATTTTGCTTATGTTGTGTTCTCTGTGTGTTTGATTTCCTAAAGGAAACAATGTTATTTGAAATGGTTACATCTGGTTTCCATTGTATTTTGAATCGTATGTCTTTGAAGAGAGGACGATGGCTCATAATAGACGTACGCGTGTGGAAGCGAGAGGTAATGATGGTGATATGATGGCAACCTTGGAAGTGATACGACAAGCAACTAATGTAAATATACAGCAAACTCAGAAGACTGTTCAGCAGCAAGAATTGATAGCTGAAGCTAAGATTTTGTTAGAGTTGAATCAATTTCAGGATGAGAGACCCTGTAATGTTGGACCATATTGGTTACGAAGAAGAAGAAATCATAAGGTTAAGCGATTCCAGCTGAAAACGTACTCGAAATCTCCGGGAAGTCAACGACAACAACAATCTTTTGGAGGAAGTACTAGTAGTAGCAGGTTTGGTCTGACTGCAACATCTGCACTGAAATGTCGGAAGTGTGGGAAAGATCATCTAACAAAGGATTGTACGTTCAAGGAAAAAAATTTGTTTCAAGTGCGGAAAGCCTGGACACATTTTCAGAGATTGTGTTCCATCAAAGACAAAGTCATCCGTTAATAATAAACGTGCTTCGATATCTCAAGTAGGATGGAGCGTCGATTCTCCAAGTGGAGCAAAAGTACCCCAGACTGATGACCTAAGTAAAGAAGATTGTGTCACAGAAAGTGATTCTTTGATTGTACTGTATAATTCTGGAGGTAACTTATTTCTTTATAGCATATGATTGAGTAGCTCAATTATATGTTGGTGTAATCTGTGTCTTCGTGATCTTCTGATATCTTTTTTCCTGTTTCCATTACTAGCCTATCGTGCTACTCAAGTTATTCAAATTATCCTATTGTTATTATGAATTAAATTTTTGTGTTAGTTTGATCTGTTTATCTCTTTCATAAATAGACGTGATCTTTGAAAATGGATTGGTTATTTTCCAACCATATCCGATGAGATTGTCTCAATAAGGTGTTAATAGTCCAGAAAATTTGTTCTTAAAATCAGGCAATATCAAATTCTTTGTTGGATATGTTTGGTAACATATCATATAGTTTCGTTATTCTTTTTCTTTCTGACCTTCACAATGTTTTTCATGTATCGCAATTTGCAAGAAAGAATATTTTGCAAGAAAGGATATTCCTATCTATATCTATGTCATAGTGTCAGAGTGACGTAGCGGAAGCATGGTGGATCCTTCAAAGGTTGAAACAATTTTTCAGTGAGAAAAATCAAACACAGTAATGGGAATACTGAAAAATTTCTGCATTGTAGGACTTCTTACCTAGCTTACTAGAAAGAATTAAGTATTTGTATAGACTGGTGCATATAGGGAGAATTTTTAGGAGTTGAAATATGTTTGAGTACTTTTCTAGTATTAGTTTTGTCTAATCTTAGTAAACCATTGGAGGTGTACTATGATGTATTACATCGGAGTTTAAGATATGTGCATATGCAGAATAGAAGAGTTATAGGGTATGATTTTAGGAAATTGAAGTCATTTGAGAAAAGCTATTCTACGCATGAATGGAGGTTGGTAGATGCTGTGTTTGTATTAGAAGTATAGATATACTTTCTTTATGGAGTAAAATTCAACATTTTCTGTAATTATAAGAGTCTGAGATATCTGCTTGATCGGGAGAAATTGATCGAGAGACAAAGAAATTTAATTTGGTTAAAATCGTTGGAACGATATAAGTGAAGAGACAACGTAAGAACTGGAAAACAAGATAAAAGAACAATATCCATATTTATTTTGAGGATGTGAAATCTGGTTTATCAAATTTCGAGGACGAAATTTCTTTTTAGAGGGGGAGTATTGTAACACCCCAAATTTCCTAAATATTTGACAGTAATTTTGACAGTTAACAGAATTCTACTGTTTAGTGATTTCTGTGTACTGTAAAATTATTTTGAGTATTCTGTCAGCGTATTTGATCGTTTTGAGTGATTTACTCCATGTCAGGAAAATAATAATTTTCAGGCCGAGGAAAATCTTTATGTATTTATTTCTCTTGATTGTTTATTATTTTTAACAATCTGATTTGATTTTCATACGTTTTCTAATATTTGTGATTTTTGTGGATGATTATAAATTTTTATATTTCTCTGATTGTTTTTGGGTTGTTTGTGGGCCTAGGTGGCCTTACGTAGCCCAGGTGGGTCCCACAAAGTGAAAATTTTTCTACGCATAGAAAAATTTGTACTGTTGAGACGGAGACAGGGGATCTTACTAAACCTGAATCTGGAAACATTTTTAGAAAATTTTATTGTACTATGTTTTGTACTGTATTGAATTATCGGGCGATAAAAATACAACAAATATATTCTTTCGTGGGGTTATAGTTGATAAAAATAGAAATTATACTGCTTAAGTCAACAATAGTGGTTATGACAACTTTTGACGGGCCAATAGGAAACAAGTTTAATTCTTTTGACGGACCAATAGGAAGCAAGTCTAATATTGAAGACTTTGATATCAACCGTTGATTTAATCAACGGTGTAGAATCGGTCTAATAAAATGGCTATGAACATTTATAACCATTGGATGAAAAATTAATCAAGGGCAGAGATTTGATCTTATAAAGTGGCTAGGACCATTTGTGATCGTTGGATTCGGATTAAATCAATGGTGGAGATGGATTATTTATGACCATTGGATGTGGATTTAATCAATGGTGGAGATTTGGTCTTCTAAAATGGCTATGACTAATTATGACCCCTGGATTAAAAGTAAGAAGGAGTAATCTTGACCCTTCATTTTGGAGATGCATCTAATGGCTAAGTTTCAAGGAGGAAAGATCTAATGGCCTAGATTAAGTCTTCTAATCAAAAGTCTACCTTAGTCCTAACCATTTAATTAATCAATGGCTAGAAATGCTTAAAATGGTGGCTAATTATTATGGTCATTTATTGAATGCATAAAGAGAAGCATGAAGAGGGGGGGACAGTTTTGGAGGAGCTTAAGAGCTTAGCAAGGTTGAAGACCACATTATTGTTATCATAATTCATCTTTGTCTTCTCCAAAAAGCCAAGACTTCATCAAATATTTTCTCTCCTTCTTTCTCCATGCATGTTTCGGCCAAAGCACCCAAGAATGCCTTCCATCACTCTTTAATTTCAACCAACCTTATTTCTTGAATCCTTACCTTATTCTAAGAACATCTCTAGTTATGAGTTTTCACCAAATCATTCATTTTGAGCTTCAAATCCAAGCTTCAAGTTTCTATCAAAAAGGGTAAAGTTCATATTTCTTCGCCCAATCTTTTAGTTTTGATTTTCTAAGCCATGCTTGAACCATGGTTTACCTATTCTTTTACTTGTTATTGATTTTAAGATTTGTTTATGATTTTTAGGGATTTTTTTCATAGAGCTCTACGAAATTGGTGGAAGGAAAACTAAGTGTTTTCACTTCATTCTTTATCTTAACCAAGTCTAAGAAGCTTTCTTTCATAAAAAAATCTAAAACTCCAACCTTGTTCTTCAAGAGGAATTTCGGCCATGCCACCTAAAATCACCATCCAATCTCTTTTAATTTCATCCAACCATAGATCTTGAATCTACATGATATTCTAAGCAACTTTCATGTTGGAGACTTTCACTAAATCATTCATCTTCAACCTTGTTCTCCAAGCTAAAGATTGAAGCTTTATCAGTGAAGTTTATTAATCTTCACTTTTCTTTTGATTTTCAAGGTTCTAAGCCATGTTTGATCCATGGTTTATCTTGTTCAAGCTTGATTTACTAATAAATATATGTTTTGTTTTGTATTTGAGAAGCCCTTGGTGGTGAAAGACTTGGAAAAAGAAGTAAAACAAGGAGCTTTTAAGGATCTTCAAGAGGTAAGAGGGAGATCCATCTCACCAACCAAGTATGGTGGTGAGAAATGGTTTGTGTATTTGATGGATGGTGAATCCATGTGAGGATTCATATCCATGGTCATGTAATAATTTGTGGGTGTTTATGTGCTTTGATTATTTGCCTATGCTTGGTATGATTTGCATGATTTATTGCTTTGATTATGGCATGCTTGTGATATATATGTTGAATATGCATTTGTATGTCATGATTTGATGATGGAAAAGAAATTGATTTTTGGTTCCAAAGACCAAGAGGAATTTCGGCCAAGACACCTCGAAATAGGTGTTCACAAATTAATATTTTCATGAATGATGAAATTAGATGATTAGAAAAGTAAGGAAAATAAACAAAGGTTTTTTTTTTCAAGAAGTATTGTTCACGGTTTTGAGAAAGATTTTTATTGATTTATTTTGTGTAAAAAGTTTCTAAGCATTTTACTAAACATGGGCAATGTTGATTTTAAGGATTTGCAAAGAAAGTGAAAATGGATTTACAAAGAAAGTGAAAATAAAAAATGAACAAATGATTTGATTTCAAAGACCAAGTGCTCACGGTTTTTGTAAAGGATTTTTAATGGTTTTGTTTGTGTAAAACCATATTGACTTAGAAGGAAAAATGTTTTGATGATTTCAATAGTCATGTCCACGTTTTTGAAGGCTTGTAATGCCTTGATTTTATGGAAACAAAATGGAAATATAATTGATTTAGTATAAGGAAATTGGAAAGGGAATCAGAGTGTTTTATTACTTGAGAAAATGAAATTTTGGTATATGAATGGAAAATTGAGGTTGAAAGTGTTTGAACCTCAATCTATTTTGAAGAGAATTGATTTTAGAATTGATTTGAGAAAAATAAAGAATATAATAGTGATTTGATATTTTCTAACGTGTAACTCATTCTTTGGGTTTTGGAGAGTGTTAGAAATTTTTAAAGTTAGAAACATTGATTTAATTCAATGGAATTGTGAATTTGTGGAATATATTGTGAAAAGGATTTTTCTTGAGTAAGAAAATGTGGAAAATAATGTGAGTAGTCATATTATTTTGAGAAGGGTTGAAATGGAATTTTTGAAGGTTAAGAAATATTTTTCATAATAGAATTATGGTGAAAAATGATTTACGTAACTTAAAAACGTGATTTTTAAGCTAGGCGATTTGAAATACGTTTAAATATTTCTACGCAATTTGAAAAATGTTTAAATATTTTACGCGATTGAAATATTGTTGAAAAATCACTACGTGATTGAAAAGTGATGAAATATTTTTACGTGATTGAGAAAACGTTGAAAAATCAATACGTAATTTGAAAAGGCAATAGAAGTGTTGCGGAATTGTGAAAACGTAATGAATGTTGCGCGATTGTGAAAACACGACAAAAGTGTTTTATGACTATGAAAACGCGATAATACGATTTCACTGTTAAAAATACAGTATGATTACTGTTGGGCCAGTATGAGGACCCTGATTATGAGATAATGAAATTAAAACTGAGAATGAGCTAATGTGTGGACCCTGAATATGAAAGTGTGAATTTTGCCTATGATTGGCATTGGTGCATTGAACATGCATTGAAAATGAGGAATTTTGCCTGTGATTGGCATTGGTGCATTGAACATGCATTGAAAAGATATGCATTGAGGCATATGATGATTTTGAATTGAACAAAAATTGATAGCTGATGCTATTGGGACCCTTGTGGTTGAAGAGGGAATGTGAATTGATAGTGAGGTCTATGATGGATCTTGGGGTGCGTCAAGGTGCGGCAGTCGACCAGTGGATATCTGTCTGTGGGCTATGGCTGGACCATATGCCACTTAACGATGCAGTCCGTTGCAACGCATTGACGATATCCGACAAGAACACGATTCTTTTCAAAAGCTGGACAATTGTCTGTGGGCTAATCTGGAAGATTGTCTTTGCGCTAAGGCTGACAATTAACAGAGCATTCTTCTCGAAATTGTGAAAACTTCGATGGAGTAGGACATTGAGTCTACATGCATAACATATGCATAAATCTGAGTATTTATATCTGCATGATATAATAATTGAAGAATATTGGATGATGATGATGATAATCATGTTGATGGCATTATTGTGATTATTGTGTGATGATAATAATGTTAATGGCATGATGATAATAGTTGATTAATGTTGAGTGCAATATTGGAATTAAGGTATGATATATCTATATGATATGTTGGTTGTGTTATCTCTATGCTACCATGTTGGTGTTGGCGTAGGTGATCTCACCTCTTTGTTATATTATGTTGTTGTGCTTGTGTTGGAAAAAAATTATATAATAGATGGAACGAGTTGTCTTAGACATACGGGTGATAAATACTCTGAGATCGAAGACAACATCGAGAGAATGACCATTCCAGATTCGATAGTGTGAAGGGTTGACAAGGAACGGATGTCTGATGCATCAAGATGGATACAAGAAGAAATAAGTATGTTAAATTTTCTCATTAGTGTTTTACCGTGCTATTAAGTAGGACCCGTCATAGGGTTTGCTACTTGTTAAAAAAAAAGAGTATGTTAGTTTTATATTTCTCTTTAAATTGTTAAATATTAATTAGTGTCAATATTGTATATTAGTAATACTTATGGATTTTAGTAAGTTTATATTTATGTAATAAGAAATTTTAAAACTCACCCTTTTATAACTCAAACCTTTTATGAAATTATTTTCAGATTGGGAGTTGGTAGTCAGAAATGTGATGCCCTAAGGAGGGTGTTACAATTAGTTGGTATCAGAGCACAGTTTGAGTCTTTTGGGGTTTGTGGTTAGGTCTATTTTGCTTGTGTTGTGTTCTCTGTGTGTTTGATTTCTGAAAGGAAACAATGTTATTTGAAATGGTTACATCTGGTTTCCATTGTATTTTGATTCGTGTGTCTTTGAAGAGAGGACGATGGCTCGTAATAGACGTACGCGTGTGGAAGCGAGACGTAATGATGGTGATATGACGGCAACTTTGGAAGTGATACAAAAAGCGACTGATGTAAATATACAGCAAACTCAGAAGACTGTTCGGCAGCAAGAATTGATAGCTGAAGCTAAGATTTTGTTAGAGTTGAATCAATTTCAGGATGAGAGACCCTGTAACGTTGGACCATATTGGTTACGAAGAAGGAGAAATCGTAAGGTCAAGCGATTCCAGTAGAAAACGTACTCGAAATCTCCGGGAAGTCAACGACAATAACAATCTTTTGGAGGAAGTTCTAGTAGTAGCAGGTTTGGTCTGACTGCGACATCTGCACCGAAATGTCAGAAGTGTGGGAAAGATCATCTAACAAAATATTGTACGTTCAAGGAAAAAAAATTGTTTCAACTGCGGAAGGCCTGGACACATTTTCAGAGATTGTGTTCCATCAAAGACAAAGTCATCCGTTAATAATAAACGTGCTTCGATATCTCAAGTAGGATGGAGCGTCGATTCTCCAAGTGGAGCAAAAGTACCCCAGACTGATGACCTAAGTAAAGAAGATTGTGTCGCAGAAAGTGATCCTTTGATTGTACTGTATAATTCTGGAGGTAACCCATTTCTTTATAGCATATGATTGAGTAGATCAATTATATGTTGGTGTTATCTGTGTCTTCGTGATCTTCTGATTTCTTTATTTTTGTTTCCATTACAAGCCTATCGTGCTACTCAAGTTATTCAAATTATCCTATTGTTATTATGAATCAAATTTTTGTGTTAGTTTGATCTGTTTATCTCTTTCATACATAGACGTGATCTTTGAAAATGGATTAGTTATTTTCCAACCATATCTGATGAGATTGTCTCAATAAAGTGTTAATAGTCCAGAAAATTTGTTCTTAAAATCAGGCAATATCAAATTCTTTGTTGGATATGTTTGGTAACATATCATATAGTTTCCTTATTCTTTTTCTTTCTGACCTTCACAATATTTTTCATGTATCGCAATTTGCAAGAAAGAATATTTTGCAAGAAAGGATATTCCTATCTATATCCATGTCATAGTGTCAGAGTGACGTAGCGGAAGCGTGGTGGATCCTTCAAAGGTTCAAACAGTTTTTCAGTGAGAAAAATCAAACACAGTAATGGGAATACTGGAAAATTTCTGGATCGTAGGACTTCTTACCTAGCTTACTAGAAAGAATTAAGTATTTGTATAGACTGATGCATATAAGGAGAATTTTTAGGAGTTGAAATATGTTTGAGTACTTTTCTAGTATTAGTTTTGTCTAATCTCAGTAAACCATTGGAGGTGTACTATGATGTATTACATCGGAGTTTAAGATATGTGCATATGCAGAATAGAAGAGTTATAGGGTATGATTTTAGGAAATTGAAGTCATTTGAGAAAAGCTATTCTACGCATGAATGGAGGTTGGTAGATGCTATGTTTGTATTAGAAGTATAGATATACTTTCTTTATGGAGTAAAATTTAACATCTTCAGTAATTATAAGAGTCTGAGATATCTGCTTGATCAGGAGAAATTGATCGAGAGACAAAGAAATTTCATTTGGTTAAAATCGTTGGAACGATATAAGTGAAGATACAACGTAAGAACTGGAAAACAAGATAAAAGAACAATATCCATATTTATTTTGAGGATGTGAAATCTGGTTTATCAAATTTCGAGGAAGAAATTTCTTTTTAGAGTGGGAGTATTGTAACACCCCAAATTTCCTAAATATTTGACAGTAATTTTGACAGTTAATGAATTCTCTTTGTTTAGTGATTTACGTGTCTTGTAAAATTATGTTGAGTATTCTGTCAGCGTATTTGATCGTTTTGAGTGATTTACTCCGTGTCAGGAAAATAATAATTTTCAGGCCAAGGAAAATCTTTATGTATTTATTTCTCTTGATTGTTTATTATTTTTAACAATCTGATTTGATTTTCATACGTTTTCTAATATTTGTGATTTTTGTGGATGATTATAAATTTTTATATTTCTCTGATTGTTTTTGGGTTGTTTGTGGGCCTAGGTGGCCTTACGTAGCCCAGGTGGGTCCCACAAAGTGAAAATTTTTCTACGCATAGAAAAATTTGTACTGTTGAGACGGAGACAGGGGATCTTACTAAACCTGAATCTGGAAACATTTTTAGAAAATTTTATTGTACTATGTTTTGTACTGTATTGAATTATCGGGCGATAAAAATACAACAAATATATTCTTTCGTGGGGTTATAGCTGATAAAAATAGAAATTATACTGCTTAAGTCAACAATAGTGGTTATGACAACTTTTGACGGACCAATAGGAAACAAGTTTAATTCTTTTAACGGACCAATAGGAAGCAAGTCTAATATTGAAGACTTTGATATCAACCGTTGATTTAATCAACGGTGTAGAATCGGTCTAATAAAATGGCTATGAACATTTATAACCATTGGATGAAAAATTAATCAAGGGCGAGAGATTTGATCTTATAAAGTGGCTAGGACCATTTGTGATCGTTGGATTCGGATTAAATCAATGGTGGAGATGGATTATTTATGACCATTGGATGTGGATTTAATCAATGGTGGAGATTTGGTATTCTAAAATGGCTATGACTAATTATGACCCCTGGATTAAAAGTAAGAAGGAGTAATCTTGACCCTTCATTTTGGAGATGCATCTAATGGCTAAGTTTCAAGGAGGAAAGATCTAATGGCCTAGATTAAGTCTTCTAATCAAAAGTCTACCTTAGTCCTAACCATTTAATTAATCAATGGCTAGAAATGCTTAAAATGGTGGCTAATTATTATGGTCATTTATTGAATGCATAAAGAGAAGCATGAAGAGGGGGGGACAGTTTTGGAGGAGCTTAAGAGCTTAGCAAGGTTGAAGACCACATTATTGTTATCATAATTCATCTTTGTCTTCTCCAAAAGCCAAGACTTCATCAAATATTTTCTCTCCTTCCTTCTTTCTCCATGCATGTTTCGGCCAAAGCACCCAAGAATGCCTTCCATCACTCTTTAATTTCAACCAACCTTATTTCTTGAATCCTTACCTTATTCTAAGAACATCTCTAGTTATGAGTTTTCACCAAATCATTCATTTTGAGCTTCAAATCCAAGCTTCAAGTTTCTATCAAAAAGGGTAAAGTTCATATTTCTTCGCCCAATCTTTTAGTTTTGATTTTCTAAGCCATGCTTGAACCATGGTTTACCTATTCTTTTACTTGTTATTGATTTTAAGATTTGTTTATGATTTTTAGGGATTTTTTTCATAGAGCTCTACGAAATTGGTGGAAGGAAAACTAAGTGTTTTCACTTCATTCTTTATCTTAACCAAGTCTAAGAAGCTTTCTTTCATAAAAAAATCTAAAACTCCAACCTTGTTCTTCAAGAGGAATTTCGGCCATGCCACCTAAAATCACCATCCAATCTCTTTTAATTTCATCCAACCATAGATCTTGAATCTACATGATATTCTAAGCAACTTTCATGTTGGAGACTTTCTCTAAATCATTCATCTTCAACCTTGTTCTCCAAGCTAAAGATTGAAGCTTTATCAGTGAAGTTTATTAATCTTCACTTTTCTTTTGATTTTCAAGGTTCTAAGCCATGTTTGATCCATGGTTTATCTTGTTCAAGCTTGATTTACTAATAAATATATGTTTTGTTTTGTATTTGAGACGCACTTGGTGGTGAAGGACTTGGAAAAAGAAGTAAAACGAGGAGCTTTTAAAGATCTTCAAGAGGTAAGAGGGAGATTCATCTCACCAACCAAGTATGGTGGTGAGAAATGGTTTGTATATTTGATGGATGGTGAATCCATGTGAGGATTCATATCCATGGTCATGTAATAATTTGTGGGTGTTTATGTGCTTTGATTATTTGCCTATGCTTGGTATGATTTGCATGATTTATTGCTTTGATTATGGCATGCTTGTGATATATATATTGAATATGCATTTGTATGTCATGATTTGATGATGGAAAAGAAATTGATTTTTGGTTCCAAAGACCAAGAGGAATTTCGGCCAAGACACCTCGAAATAGGTGTTCACAAATTAATATTTTCATGAATGATGAAATTGGATGATTAGAAAAGTAAGGAAAATAAACAAAGGGTTTGTTTTTCAAGAAGTATTGTTCACGGTTTTGAGAAAGATTTTTATTGATTTATTTTGTGTAAAAAATTTCTAAGCATTTTACTAAACATGGGCAATGTTGATTTTAAGGATTTGCAAAGAAAGTGAAAATGGATTTACAAAGAAAGTGAAAATAAAAAATGAACAAATGATTTGATTTCAAAGACCAAGTGCTCACGGTTTTTGTAAAGGATTTTTAATGGTTTTGTTTGTGTAAAATCATATTGACTTAGAAGGAAAAATGTTTTGATGATTTCAATAGTCATGTCTACGTTTTTGAAGGCTTGTAATGCCTTGATTTTATGGAAACAAAATGGAAATATAATTGATTTAGTATAAGGAAATTGGAAAGGGAATCAGAGTGTTTTATTACTTGAGAAAATGAAATTTTTGTATATGAATGGAAAATTGAGGTTGAAAGTGTTTGAACCTCAATCTATTTTGAAGAGAATTGATTTTAGAATTGATTTGAGAAAAATGAAGAATATAATAGTGATTTGATATTTTCTAACGTGTAACTCATTCTTTGGGTTTTGGAGAGCGTTAGAAATTTTTAAAGTTAGAAACATTGATTTAATTCAATGGAATTGTGAATTTGTGGATTATATTGTGAAAAGGATTTTTCTTGAGTAAGAAAATGTGAAAAATAATGTGAGTAGTCATATTATTTTGAGAAGGGTTGAAATGGAATTTTTGAAGGTTGAGAAATATTTTTCGTAATAGAATTATGGTGAAAAATGATTTACGTAACTTAAAAACGTGATTTTTAAGCTAGGCGATTTGAAATACGTTTAAATATTTCTACGCAATTTGAAAAATGTTTAAATATTTTACGCGATTGAAACATTGTTGAAAAATCACTACGTGATTGAAAAGTGATGAAATATTTTTACGTGATTGAGAAAACGTTGAAAAATCAATACGTAATTTGAAAAGGCAATAGAAGTGTTGCGGAATTGTGAAAACGTAACAGAATGTTGCGCGATTGTGAAAACACGACAAAAGTGTTTTATGACTATGAAAACGCGATAATACGATTTCACTGTTAAAAATACAGTATGATTACTGTTGGGCCAGTATGAGGACCCTGATTATGAGATAATGAAATTAAAACTGAGAATGAGCTAATGTGTGGACCCTGAATATGAAAGTGTGAATTTTGCCTATGATTGGCATTGGTGCATTGAACATGCATTGAAAATGAGGAATTTTGCCTGTGATTGGCATTGGTGCATTGAACATGCATTGAAAAGATATGCATTGAGGCATATGATGATTTTGAATTGAACAAAAATTGATAGCTGATGCTATTGGGACCCTTGTGGTTGAAGAGGGAATGTGAATTGATAGTGAGGTCTATGATGGATCTTGGGGTGCGTCAAGGTGCGGCAGTCGACCAGTGGATATCTGTCTGTGGGCTATGGCTGGACCATATGCCACTTGGCGATGCAGTCCATTGCAACGCATTGACGATATCCGACAAGAACACGATTCTTTTCAAAAGCTGGACAATTGTCTGTGGGCTAATCTGGAAGATTGTCTTTGTGCTAAGGCTGACAATTAACAGAGCATTCTTCTCGAAATTGTGAAAACTTCGATGGAGTAGGACATTGAGTCTACATGCATAACATATGCATAAATCTGAGTATTTATATCTGCATGATATAATAATTGAAGAATATTGGATGATGATGATGATAATCATGTTGATGGCATTATTGTGATTATTGTGTGATGATAATAATGTTAATGGCATGATGATAATAGTTGATTAATGTTGAGTGCAATATTGGAATTAAGGTATGATATATCTATATGATATGTTGGTTGTGTTATCTCTATGCTACCATGTTGGTGTTGGCGTAGGTGATCTCACCTCTTTGTTATATTATGTTGTTGTGCTTGTGTTGGAAAAAAATTATATAATAGATGGAACGAGTTGTCTTAGACATACGGGTGATAAATACTCTGAGATCGAAGACAACATCAGAGAATGACCATTCCAGATTCGATAGTGTGAAGGGTTGACAAGGAACAGATGTCTGATGCATCAAGATGGATACAAGAAGAAATAAGTATGTTAAATTTTCTCATTAGTGTTTTACCGTGCTATTAAGTAGGACCCGTCATAGGGTTTGCTACTGTTAAAAAAAAGAGTCTGTTAGTTTTATATTTCTCTTTAAATTGTTAAATATTAATTAGTGTCAATATTGTATATTAGTAATACTTATGGATTTTAGTAAGTTTATATTTATGTAATAAGAAATTTTAAAACTCACCCTTTTATAACTCAAACCTTTTATGAAATTATTTTCAGATTGGGAGTTGGTAGTCAGAAATGTGATGCCCTAAGGAGGGTGTTACAATTAGTTGGTATCAGAGCACAGTTTGAGTCTTTTGGGGTTTGTGGTTAGGTCTATTTTGCTTGTGTTGTGTTCTCTGTGTGTTTGATTTCTGAAAGGAAACAATGTTATTTGAAATGGTTACATCTGGTTTCCATTGTATTTTGATTCGTGTGTCTTTGAAGAAATGACGATGGCTCGTAATAGACGTACGCGTGTGGAAGCGAGACGTAATGATGGTGATATGACGACAACTTTGGAAGTGATACAAAAAGTGACTGATGTAAATATACAGCAAACTCAGAAGACGGTTCGGCAGCAAGAATTGATAGCTGAAGCTAAGATTTTGTTAGAGTTGAATCAATTTCAGGATGAGAGACCCTATAACGTTGGACCATATTGGTTACGAAGAAGGAGAAATCGTAAGGTCAAGCGATTCCAGCAGAAAACGTACTCGAAATCTCCGGGAAGTCAACGACAATAGCAATCTTTTGGAGGAAGTTCTAGTAGTAGCAGGTTTGGTCTGACTGCGACATCTGCACCGAAATGTCAGAAGTGTGGGAAAGATCATCTAACAAAATATTGTACGTTCAAGGAAAAAAAATTGTTTCAACTGCGGAAGGCCTGGACACATTTTCAGAGATTGTGTTCCATCAAAGACAAAGTCATCCGTTAATAATAAACGTGCTTCGATATCTCAAGTAGGATGGAGCGTCGATTCTCCAAGTGGAGCAAAAGTACCCCAGACTGATGACCTAAGTAAAGAAGATTGTGTCGCAGAAAGTGATCCTTTGATTGTACTGTATAATTCTGGAGGTAACCTATTTCTTTATAGCATATGATTGAGTAGATCAATTATTTGTTGGTGTTATCTGTGTCTTCGTGATCTTCTGATTTCTTTATTTTTGTTTCCATTACAAGCCTATCGTGCTACTCAAGTTATTCAAATTATCCTATTGTTATTATGAATCAAATTTTTGTGTTAGTTTGATCTGTTTATCTCTTTCATACATAGACGTGATCTTTGAAAATGGATTGGTTATTTTCCAACCATATCTGATGAGATTGTCTCAATAAAGTGTTAATAGTCCAGAAAATTTGTTCTTAAAATCAGGCAATATCAAATTCTTTATTGGATATGTTTGGTAACATATCATATAGTTTCCTTATTCTTTTTCTTTCTGACCTTCACAATATTTTTCGTGTATCGCAATTTGCAAGAAAGAATATTTTGCAAGAAAGGATATTCCTATCTATATCCATGTCATAGTGTCAGAGTGACGTAGCGGAAGCGTGGTGGATCCTTCAAAGGTTCAAACAGTTTTTCAGTGAGAAAAATCAAACACAATAATGGGAATACTGGAAAATTTCTGGATCGTAGGACTTCTTACCTAGCTTACTAGAAAGAATTAAGTATTTGTATAGACTGATGCATATAAGGAGAATTTTTAGGAGTTGAAATATGTTTGAGTACTTTTCTAGTATTAGTTTTGTCTAATCTCAGTAAACCATTGGAGGTGTACTATGATGTATTACATCGGAGTTTAAGATATGTGCATATGCAGAATAGAAGAGTTATAGGGTATGATTTTAGGAAATTGAAGTCATTTGAGAAAAGCTATTCTACGCATGAATGGAGGTTGGTAGATGCTATGTTTGTATTAGAAGTATAGATATACTTTCTTTATGGAGTAAAATTTAACATCTTCAGTAATTATAAGAGTCTGAGATATCTGCTTGATCGGGAGAAATTGATCGAGAGACAAAGAAATTTCATTTGGTTAAAATCGTTGGAACGATATTGATAATCACATATTTTGTTCATTAAGAAACCCTTATGTTTAGTTATTTACACTCTTCATGTACTTAATTGACTGAATTTGATTATGTTTTGTAAGTTTGAACTCGAATCGGACTTAATTGATTTTTTCAGCATTATTCGGGTCTTACACTATTTCTGTATTTTAGCCATATCTTGAGTTCTAAATGTCTGATAATTATGAATTTTACCTTGTAGGAAAGATAAGAGAGAGCTCTACAACTTTTATGAAGAGCTCAAAGTCAATTTCAGACATCTAGTGGAGCTAATTGGGCATGGAAATCAGAATACGGGATTTGTGACTGGAACCCGAACAGTGTGTAGTAACCAGAACATAATTCGAGTTTGGGTTTATAGAATGGGCTGAAAATTGGTGATCTGAAAGTTAAGACCCATATGTACAACTTTCATGACAAACACAAAACTTGATTCGGGCTCCTTGATGGAGATATTGGGTCTGAAAGTCAAAACAGAGGTGCTGAAACTGGTCCTGAGCAGTCTGTAGTAATTGGGTCATATCTTGAGCTGTAGGACGAATTTTTGGGTGCTTCCAGAGCCATTGGAAAGCTTAGACAATTTCCTAGAACTTTCATGAAGACCACTTGGCTCAAAAATGACGAAATCAATGAGTTCAGCAATGAATACTTTCGGAGACAAGGAAGCTCACCTACCAAGTTCACCTACCAAGCTCACCTACCAATCTCACCTACCAAGCTCACCTACTAATTCCACCTACTAATCTCATCTACCCATCTACTACTACTCTGAATCCTCTATAAAAGGAAGCATGTGGAGAGCTCTAAACACAACATACACTTGGTGTTAGAAATAGCTTTTCATAGTTCTTGTATATTTTTCCTTCATTGTAATGGAGAGCTAAGTCACTTCTACTCAATTCGGGACTCTTGAAGAGATTGTGGCTTGGATTCTTGAGACCTTGGTTATGTAATGTATTTGATTTATATTTGAATTCCTCTTCTTCTTCTTCTTTGTTCTCTTGATCTTGAATGCATGAATGGTAATTCTGTTTATGTTTGATCTGATTTGATCTTGGTTTAAGATTAAGTATTGTGATGAAATTTAGAACTGATTGATCTAAACTAATCACGTAATTGAAGAGGTTAGGTTACTGATTTGTGCCTAGGTTAATTGAATTCGGTGCTTAAATTGACATATATTTACATGAATGGTGCGATTGCAGATTTGTGTTTATCACTTGTCAATTGAATTCGGACGATTGTCTAGTATGAATTCGGATCGATGCGAGAGATCTCGGTTAGATCCAAGTTAACCATTCAAATGTATTTCAAGTGTTTGTTGAAAGGTCTATGATTGAATCCACCTAATCTCGGATAGATTTCTGATTTAACTGTTCTTTTAATTGTTATTTCTCTTTAAATCCTGTCACTGCGATCCTTGAACCATCAAAACCCCCCTTTTTTCTAACTTTCACTTGATTTGATCAAATTGCATCTACGATCCTTGAGGAGACGATCCGGTGTTGTTCACTATACTACAAGTTTAGGTAATAACTTCGGTTATAATTTTGACTGAGTTCGGCGCTCGTCAAAATTTTGGCTTATTCATTCGGGAACTCGTAGGTGTAATCTTTTCATTTTGAGTAACCTTACTAATTTTTGTTCTTTCTTACCAATTCTAACAGTTATTTTTCATTTACTAACATTGTTTATACCATACTAACGTTTTTATCTTAGCTTTTGAATTTTTTTGATTTAGGAAAGATGGAAAACAGGTGATTACGGGTAACTATTGCAATTTTCGAACTGAAACATGCCCAGAATGAGCTGAAACTTGGTCGGTTGAAGGAAAACAGCCTGATAAACAAGACTCACAGTAAACTGTGAGGTCACCCCTGGTTTTTCGAAATTCTATCATTTAGACCACTTTTTTAATTTTTTATTATTTTTTATTACATTTTCTAGTTTCATTTTTATGTATATTTTGTTCTGTGTTGATTCCATAATTTTTAAAAATTTTTAGACATATTAACTAGATTTATTTTTGCATATTTTGAGTGTTGTTTAGTGTATTTTGCTTAGTTGCAGTTTTTGTGTTTTTGTGCTTTAATTGATGCATGACTAGGTCCAATCCTGATATCTTGCTTCATCTTGATCCTGAGATTGATAGGACCTTGCATAGATTAATTAGATCTCATGTGATAAATTCCAAAGTTAATTCTGAACCTAATTTTGGGAGTGAACCTGATAACTTAAGTAATCCTGAAATCATGGTTGATAACATGCATAATAGAACCCTTAAGGAACTTGCTGCTCCTGATGTATCTTACCAATCTTTGTGCATTCAATATCCTGATCTTGATGCAGATTTTGAGTTGAAATCTGGTTTGATACACTTGTTACCAAAGTTTCATGGTCTTGCGGGTGAAGATCCTCATAAGCACCTGAAAGAGTTCCATGTTGTGTGTTCAACCATGAAGCCACAAGGCATCTTTGAGGAACACATCAAGTTAAGGGCATTTCCCTTCTCACTTGTCGATGCAGACCAAAGATTGGTTGTTTTATCTTTCACCAGGTTCAGTCAGAAGTTGGAATGACATGAAGAGGTTGTTCCTGGAGAGATTCTTCCCCGCCTCGAGAGCCGCCGCAATTAGGAAGGATATATGTGGCATCGACGGATGTCCGGTGAGACTTTGCATGAATACCGGGAGAGATTCAAGAAGTTGTGTTCGAGCCGCCCTCATCACCAAATTAGTGACCAACTCTTGATTCAATACTTTTATGAGGGTTTCTTTGCCAAATGATAGAAGCATGATCGATCTTTGCCTCTGGAGGAGCCTTAGTAGACAAAACTCCTACCGCCGCAAGAGATCGATAGCAAACATGGTAGCCAATACCCAATGAGTTTGGCTCGCGGATCATCACCGCAACCAGAGGAGTTAATGAAATTCAAGCATCTCATATGGACCAATAAAGAATGGAACACGAGACTAGATGAATTGACTTCTTTGGTAAGACAGATAGTAGTGGGTCAACAACCACCCATGCGAGATATTTCGCATCAGTGTGTGGAATTTGCTCTAATTCATCTCATCCTACTGATTCATGCCCTACACTTCAGGAAGATGGTTCCGCTTTTCCAGATCAATGTGTTGCTGCAGCTGGTGTTTTTCCTGGTAGACCCCAATATCAGCAACAACAGCAACAATCTAGATATGATCCATTTTCTAGCACTTATAATCCTGGTTGGCGAGACCATCCCAATTTGAGATATGGGAATCCTAGCCAGCAACAACAGCCCCACCAGCAGCAACAACAGCCCCACCAGCAGCAACAACAATTTAGATACCAAGCTGCAGGTCCAAGCAACAAATACCAACAAATACCCCCTGCATTCAGACAACAGCAACCTGTTCAGCAGTCTGTCCAATCCACTCCAGCTGAGCCATCATTGGAAGACCTGATGAAACAAATGGCCACAAATAACATTCAGTTCCAGCAGAACGTCAGTGCCAACATTCAGAATTTACAAACTCAAATCGGGCAGCTGGCAACCACTGTGAGCGAGCTAAAGAGTCAAGGTTCTAGCCAATTGCCTTCACAAACAGTCAACAATCCAAGAGGCAACGTAAGTGCAATTACCTTGAGAAGTGGCAAAGAAGTTGATGTTCCAACCTTACAGCAATCAGAAATTGACCAAAAACAGGAAATGGATAATTCAGTCCAGAAATCTGTGCCACTGAAGAAAATTGCAGAGAATTCAGATGTTACCATTCCATTACCTTTTCCAAATAGGATCACACAATCCAAGAGAACAATGCAAGCAGAAATGGAAAAAGAAGTCATGGAGACATTCAGGAAAGTGGAAATCAATATTCCCCTCCTAGATGCAATCAAGCAAATTCCAAAATATGCTAAATTTTTCAAGGAGTTGTGCACTCATAAGAGAAGGTTGAAAGGGGATGAGAAGATCAAGCATGGGTAGAAATGTTTCGCAATGATTCTGCCAAGCATGCCACATAAATACAAAGATCCTGGAACTTTCACAATTTCTTGCACAATTGGCAACTCTAGATTTGAGCATACAATGCTAGATTTGGGTGCTTCGATCAATGTCATGCCCATGTCAGTGTATAAGTGTTTAAACATCGGTACTTTGCAACCCATCGGTATCGTGATTCGGTTGGCAAATAGAGCCAGCCACTTGCTCATCCCTGCAGGTGTCTTTGGAAGATGTGTTAGTCCGGGTGAATGAGTTGATTTTTCCAGTGATTTCTACATTCGGACATGGAAGATGAGTCTCCAACAAACCATGCTCCATTGATTCTAGGCAGACCATTCCTCAAGACCGCCAAGACCAAGATAGACGTGCATCCGGCACCCTTTCTATGGAGTTTGGCGACGATTTGGTACAATTTAACATTTTTGATGCTATGAGACACCCCCTAGAGGAGCATTCTGTTTTCCATGTTGATATGATTGAGATCTTTGGTTGATGATGTCTATCCGATTTATATCTTTGAATTCCACGATATTGTTGACTATCTTGGTTCTGTTTCTTGTGATACATGTGCCACTTGTGATGTTGAACCATGTCTTTGTATGTCTTGAGATTTATTCTGTTATGAGTAATGATACACAATTGCCGATGATGCAACAATTGAGAATGAGAGTCGGTACCATGCTTTGAAATTAATGTTCTTTGAGATAGTTGTTTCAGATCACTTGTTACCTTCCATTGTGCAACCTCCATCTTTGGAGTTGAAGACTTTACGGACCATCTTAAATATGCATATTTGGGAGATGGTGAGACACTTAGGTGATCATTGCTAAAAACTTACAACCTGATCAAGAAGAAAAATTACCGCAGATTTTGAGGCGAATAGGCAAGCCATCGGATGGATTCTTGCAGATATTCTGGTATTAGTCCCTCCACATGCATGCATAAGATTTTATTGGAAGAAGGGATCAAACCAGTTAGACAGCCCCAAAGGAGACTAAATCCCCTGATTCTAGATGTGGTGAAGAAGGAAGTTACAAAGCTACTTCAAGTGGCATTATTTATCCCATATCTGACAGTCAATGGGTGAGCCCCGTGCAAGTGGTTCCCAAGAAATCTGGGGTCACAGTGGTTGCGAATCAGAACAATGAGCTTGTGCCCACACGAGTTCAAAACAGTTGGCGAGTTTGCATTGATTATAGGCGGCTCAACCAGGCTACCAGAAAGGATCATTTCCCGCTGCCCTTCATTGATCAGATGTTGGAGCGGTTAGCTGGCAAGTCACATTATTGTTTCCTGGATGGATATTCGGGCTATTTTCAGATTCATATAGCCCCAGAAGACCAAGAGAAGACTACTTTCACTTGTCCATTTGGCACATTTGCATACAGGAGGATGCCCTTTGGTCTATGCAATGCTCCAGGCACCTTTCAGAGGTGTATGGTAAGTATCTTTTCTGATTTTTTAGAAAATTGCATGGACGTATTCATGGATGATTTTACTGTCTATGGATCTTCCTTTGATGCATGTTTAGATAGTCTGGCTCAGGTCTTGCATAGATGCATTAAGACTAACCTCGTTCTAAATTTTGAGAAATGTCATTTCATGGTAGAACAAGGTATAGTCTTAGGGCATGTGATATCTCGTGAGGGAATTGAGGTAGATCCTGCAAAAATAGATGTTATTTCATGCCTATCTTACCTCACATGCGTGCGGGAGATTCGTTCTTTCCTTGGTCATGCGAGGTTTCTATCGGCGGTTCATAAAGGATTTCAAGCAAAATTGCACTTCCGCTATCCAACTTACTGCAAAAAGATGTGGAGTTTCACTTTGACAAGAAGTGTCGGGATGCCTTCAATCAATTGAAGCGAGGCATTGACCAAGATACACCTATCATCCAACCGCCGGATTGGACACTTCCATTGAGTGATGTGTGATGCCTCTAATTATGCATTGGGAGTCGTTCTTGCACAAAGTGGTCGGTAAAGTATCTCATGTCATTTCCTATGCTTCGAGAACTTTAGATCCTGCACAAATCAACTACACCACAACCGAAAAGGAACTTTTAGCAATTATTTTTGCTTTAGATAAATTTCGATCATATTTGCTTGGTTCCGAGTGGTTGTGTTTTCAGATCATGCAAAGCATTGAAGTTTCTCCCGAAGAAGCCCAATGCCAAGCCTCGGTTGATTAGGTGGATGTTGCTCCTCCGGGAGTTTGATATTGAGATCCGTGACAAGAGTGGAGTGGAGAATTTGGTGGTGATCACTTGAGTCGCATTGAAAGGGAGGCGAGATGTTTTTCCTATCCATGATGTTTTCTCGATGAGCGGCTTTTCAAGTGCAAGGCAACATCCCTTGGTTTCTTGATTTGATTAATTTCTTGGTTGCTAACGCAATACCGCACATTTCACTAAGGCTAAGATTGATAAATTGAAAAGTGAGTCAAAGTATTATGTGTGGGATGATCCTTACTTATGGAGATTTTGCAGTGACCAAGTAATTAGGAGGTGTGTGCCTGATGATGAATTCCATTCCATTCTTAGCTTTTGTCATAAACTTGCATGTGGCGGCCACTTCGGTCCTCAACGGACTGCTAGGAAAGTTTTAGACTCGGATTATATTGGCCCACTCTATTTCATGATGCATATATGTTTTGCAAATCTTGTGATCAATGCCAGAGAACAGGGAATACTTCTCGTAGGAATGAAATGCCCCAGAAACCCTTATTATTCTGTGAGATTTTTGATGTTTGGGGTATTGACTTTATGGGTCCTTTCCTGTATCATTTGGTTTTGTTTACATTCTGCTTGCTGTGGATTATGTATCTAAATGGGTGGAGGCTAAGGCCACTCGGACTGATGATTCTAAAGTTGTTGTGGATTTTATTAGATCACAGATTTTCTGTAGGTTTGGAGTCCCGAGATCCATCATTAGTGATCAAGGTTCACATTTTTGCAATCGAAGCATGGAGGCTTTGATGAAGAAGTATGGAGTCCAACACAAGGTTTCTACACCCTACCACCCCCAAACCAATGGGCAAGCCGAGGTCTCCAACAGAGAAATTAAGCAGATACTCCAGAAGACAGTTCAACCTAACAGAAAGGACTGGAGCAAGAGGCTTGAGGATGCTTTATGGGCTTACCGGACTGCTTATAAGACACCAATCGGGATGTCTCCATATCGGATTGTTTTTGGAAAAGCCTGCCACCTACCGGTGGAAATTGAACATCGAGCATTCTGGGCGGTGAAAAGGTGCAACTTGGACCTAGATCAAGCAGGTATGGAGAGGAAGCTGCAGCTGCAGCAATTGGAGGAGATCCGCTTGGAGGCTTATGAAAGTTCCAAACTTTATAAGGAGAAGACCAAAGCCTTCCATGATAAGTTGATTCTGAGGAAAACATTTGAGATTGGTCAAAAAGTTCTCCTCTATAACTCCCGCCTCCGACTCATGCCTGGCAAATTAAGGTCTAGATGGGATGGACCATTTATTGTTACTAATGTTTTTCCTTCTGGTGCTGTTCAGATTAAAAGTGAGGTCACTGCCAAAGCTTTCATCGTAAATGGACACCGCCTCAAACAGTATCATGAACTTCCAGAGAATGCAGAAGTGGAGGTGATGAACCTTCTCCATCCGCATTATGAATAAAAAAAAGAAGAAAAAAAAAGAAAAAAAAAAGAAAAAAAAAAAAAAAAAAGAAATGTGTGCCCGACAATGAGGTAGGTAGTGTCGCTCAGAAGCATGTGGAGGTCATTTTTTTCTTCAGCGACAACAACTGCGAAAATCTTGCAGTATGGATTTTATTGGCCTACTTTATTAAAGGTCTGTTACACTTTTTGCAAAAGTTGCGGAAATTGGTCAAAAAGTTCTGCTTTGAGATTATCGTCTGCACCTACTCTGGGGACGTAGATATTGAGGATCCTAGGAATGGTACTGCGCTTAAGTTAATAGACAAAGACTTAACCATTCCTGGAAAACCAAGTTCTTGAGTTCTTTGTGTTGCCAGTTAAGTGGCGGATACGGTACTCCGTGACTCTTGAGTCGGTTTATTCTTCAGTTTCCCAAAATAACTGAACCCTTCTTCTCCTTCAAAATGGATGTCATTCTTTCAAACCTGAGAAAACATTTTCCTTCTCTTCCTCAAAATGCTCTGAGAAAAATCTACAAAGTTTGATGTGAGAGATTGAGAATGTTAATGCACAAGGGTATGCCAGAAGATGTACGCTGGATAATTGAAGCAAAGGTCCGATTAGCAGGTGAGTCCTCAATTTCATTTGACTCATATATGCCCGGTCTTGGAAGAAGTTCATATTCTAAAAGGAGAAGAGCAAAAAGGTTACAAGTCTGTCACAAATGTGGACGATGGAACTGTAACAAGCAATGTCGTACTAAGGGGATGGTTTCCGCAAATAGAGAAGATAAAATTTTCTTCATTAAGAATGGGTGAGTAAGGAGTCATTAGATGATATCTTATTGACTCTTGAGACGCATTCTTGTGGATTGGTGCATCGTGAAATTCTTAAATTGTGGAATCTCTTCAAGGATGAAGAACAACGCTACAGTCTTGGGAATCTGACTCTAAAAGACCACTGTTTGCCAATTTATAAGAAAATTGGATGGGAAGCTTATCCTCGACTCATAGAAGACGTTTAAGCCGTTCTTGGACGTTAAACCGAGGCGAGATGTGAGCCATATCCACAAACACAATCTGTACATATCATCCTCTTCTTCTTCTTCTTCATGGCATTTTACAAAAAAAAAAAAAAAAAAAAAGAAAAAAAATGAAAAAAAAAAAAATGAAAAAAAATGAAAAAAAAAATGTATACTTCTTAGGGTTGACTTTGGTAACACAAACCGTGAATGGGGAAATGCATGCATCTTGATCCAGCCTTCTTAATTGAAAAACAAAGAAGGTAGATTGTATCCCACATGTGAGGCAGCCAGTCGTATTATGGTCACTTGTCCCTTCCGGGAGCCCTATGTTCTTATTTGGTCTTGAGTGGGTCGAATCTTGGTCAACAATGCTTTGGCACAAAGCCGAAAGAGCAGACTACCTCCATCCCAATCTTAAGTAAGTATACACTCATCTTTCATCAAGTTTTTCTAACAATTTCACAAAAAAAAAAAAAAAAAAACGGACGTGATGTCTCTTTGCACTCATGACGCGTTAAAGTATAAAGATACGCCATGGAAAGCTGTACATATAGGTATGTCATCATTTTTCTATTATCTTTGTATCATTTTGTTGTATTTTGATTTTTGTACAGACGATCCTTTGAGCAGGGTCCTTCAGGGGTTTCTAGACTTCTTTACCTTGATGGTTTTCTTGAAGTCAAAAAAAAAAAAAAAAAAGATTCTGTGTCTCTTAATTTCAACCTTTTCTGACAACCGCCAACCTACCCTCATAGGTGCAATTATTCCACTTTCCATTCTTTTTCCTATTTAAACACTCCATTTTATCCATTTTCCTTCAAACTCAGAAACACTCAAAGGGAGGAAGAGTATAGAATGGGGCCTTCTATTCGTAACCTCAAAAATGTCTGTGTTTTTGTGGGTCGAGTTATGGGAAGGGATTAGAGTTTTTGTAAACGCAGCTAGCACTCTTGGTCGATCACTTGTCTGCGAGGAATATTCATCTTGTATATGGGGGAGGTTGTCGTGGGTTAATGGGGGCTGTATCACTTTCGCCTTTATAAGAGACAGTCGGGTTTTAGGTGTCATTCCGAAACTTTAGCTCAACAGAACATCAATGGAAAGACAATTGGGGAGGAACTTAAAGTATCATCAATGCATGAACGCATGAAGATAATGCTTGAAAACTCGATGCATTCATTGCCTTACCAGGTGGTTTTGGTACTTTGGAAGAAATTTTTCAAATTGTCTCTTGGGCGAATCGAACATCCACCATAAACCCATTGGTTTGTTGAATGTTAATAATTTCTTTGATCTTTTGTTATTTTTTCTTGACAAAGCTGTGGAACATAAATTTATCACTCCTTCGGCAAGACAACTTCTTATCTCTGCCTCCACTATTGATGAGCTCATTGATAAATTAGAAGCTTTTGAGTATGTACCGATCGTATCACTCGAGATAGATTGGTCAACAAGAAGCAGCGAAGGAAGTAATAAGAAACAAGAGCCCGATCTGAAACTTTCTCTTTAATGGGTTTGATTAAAAAAAAAAAATTGTTGTTGTTTTGTTTAGTATGATATGATTGTCATGGACTTATTAAACTAATTAGTGATGGCGAGTAAGGAGTAATTTTACTCTTAAGACGCATCTTAATTGGTGGCAGAGTAAGGAGTTTTTATGTAGTAATTAATTAGTATTGAATTGTGGAAGTACTAACGTTTTCTTGTTTGATTTCTTTTCGGTCGATGCGCAGACCGACAAAGTGTGTTTCTTTTCTACGCTTAGCGTTGATTCACTTCTTATCGGTTGTGTTGCTCTTTTCTATCTCTTTCTTTCACATTGAGGACAATGTTACATTAAGTGTGGGGGAGAGATTTTAGCATGTTTCTGTTTCTTTTCGTTTGTTAAAAAAAAAACTTTCAAAAAAAAAAATTCAAAAAAAAAATTCAAAAATAAAAAAAAATAATAAAAAAAGGGATTCATTGTATGATTGAATAATTTTTCTCCCTTCTTGAACTGATATGCTTGGTGATGGATGATTGAATTGATGAATTGAGTTTGATGGATGCATACCTTGTGAGATTTTGAGCCTAATGGATGGATTCAACATTTATGCCATTCTCTTCTTTCTTGTGTGATTTTCACTCATGTTAATGACCACTCTAGAACTTGCTTTGATTCTTTTTGAGGCTACATTTCACTTGCATGCATGAACATGATTGAGGCCCTCTTTCTTAGCTAGTTTAACCAAATAGCCAACCTTGTTTTCAATATGATATCAAGCACTCTTTTGACCTCTCGAAAATTCTCTAATTTCTGCCAACCTTGTATATTTTCCTTTGCTTAACCCCTTTGAGCTTATTTGACCATTCCTTGTTTCTAGCTCATTATGTGCCTTAAATGAAAAATCGTGCTCTTACTATACCTTAGGGAATAAAAGAACATTAGCCTGGTTAATGGATGAGTTTTTGAACAAGTGTGGGGGTGTGTGTACAAAATGGTTGTTGAAAAAAAAAAAAAAAAAGAGTGCCTAGAAAAAAAAAAAGAAAAGAAAAATGTATGTATATAGTTATGTTCATATATATAAAAAAAAAAAAAGAGAAAAGGATTGGGAAATGAATATGTAAAGGGATATACATTAGAGTTGAGATGAACTTTTATGCTCGTTATTTGAACTCAGCTCTCATTTGCTTTTATTCTCTTTGGTATTTATCTTCTCATATCAATTTTATCCTCTTCTGTTACCTTGACCTCACTACAACCTTGAATAAAGTCCTCATGATTTGTGTGTGCATGTGTTTTGAGTAGTGGAGAAGTAGAAGATAAGCAAGCTTATGGTAGTGCAATTTTCATGGGTTGAATTGAGTGAAATACCTACCTTTTAAACACTTGAGAGATTGAGAGGGAATCTTGTGAAGATCCATCATTCTTAATTCATTCTTTTCAACGGAAGTTTCCTTGCTTGTTGGTTTGAGATGTGAAGAAATGTTACCTCATTTATGCTTTGATCCCTTGAATTTCTTGTTGCTCTTCTTGCTTCATTGAGTCCTTTAGAGTTTTTAACTTTTAAGTTTGTGTCGTTTGTCTTTGTCTTTTAACTTTAGTTTTATATGTTTTGCCCAGGAGTGCAAAAAGCTAAGTGTGGGGGAATTTGATAATCACATATTTTGTTCATTAAGAAACCCTTATGTTTAGTTATTTACACTCTTCATGTACTTAATTGACTGAATTTGATTATGTTTTGTAAGTTTGAACTCGAATCGGACTTAATTGATTTTTTCAGCATTATTCGGGTCTTACACTATTTCTGTATTTTAGCCATATCTTGAGTTCTAAATGTCTGATAATTATGAATTTTACCTTGTAGGAAAGATAAGAGAGAGCTCTACAACTTTTATGAAGAGCTCAAAGTCAATTTCAGACATCTAGTGGAGCTAATTGGGCATGGAAATCAGAATACGGGATTTGTGACTGGAACCCGAACAGTGTGTAGTAACCAGAACATAATTCGAGTTTGGGTTTATAGAATGGGCTGAAAATTGGTGATCTGAAAGTTAAGACCCATATGTACAACTTTCATGACAAACACAAAACTTGATTCGGGCTCCTTGATGGAGATATTGGGTCTGAAAGTCAAAACAGAGGTGCTGAAACTGGTCCTGAGCAGTCTGTAGTAATTGGGTCATATCTTGAGCTGTAGGACGAATTTTTGGGTGCTTCTAGAGCCATTGGAAAGCTTAGACAATTTCCTAGAACTTTCATGAAGACCACTTGGCTCAAAAATGACGAAATCAATGAGTTCAGCAATGAATACTTTCGGAGACAAGGAAGCTCACCTACCAAGTTCACCTACCAAGCTCACCTACCAAGCTCACCTACCAAGCTCACCTACTAATTCCACCTACTAATCTCATCTACCCATCTACTACTACTCTGAATCCTCTATAAAAGGAAGCATGTGGAGAGCTCTAAACACAACATACACTTGGTGTTAGAAATAGCTTTTCATAGTTCTTGTATATTTTTCCTTCATTGTAATGGAGAGCTAAGTCACTTCTACTCAATTCGGGACTCTTGAAGAGATTGGCTTGGATTCTTGAGACCTTGGTTATGTAATGTATTTGATTTATATTTGAATTCCTCTTCTCTTCTTCTTCGTTCTCTT
The DNA here is from genome assembly GCA_029884605.1 of Ormosia emarginata. Taxonomy (NCBI): domain Eukaryota; kingdom Viridiplantae; phylum Streptophyta; class Magnoliopsida; order Fabales; family Fabaceae; genus Ormosia; species Ormosia emarginata. The sequence goes on from JAQQTP010000074.1 coordinate 13,258,055, forward strand.
GATCTTGAATGCATGAATGGTAATTTGTTTATGTTTGATCCGATTTGATCTTGGTTTAAGATTAAGTATTGTGATGAAATTTAGAACTGATTGATCTAAACTAATCACGTAATTGAAGAGGTTAGGTTACTGATTTGTGCCTAGGTTAATTGAATTCGGTGCTTAAATTGACATATATTTACATGAATGGTGCGATTACAGATTTGTGTTTATCACTTGTCAATTGAATTCTGGACGATTGTCTAGTATGAATTCGGATCGATGCGAGAGATCTCGGTTAGATCCAAGTTAACCATTCAAATGTATTTCAGGTGTTTGTTGAAAGGTCTATGATTGAATCCACCCAATCTCGGATAGATTTCTAAATTAACTGTTCTTTTAATTGTTATTTCTCTTTAAATCCTGTCACTGCGATCCTTGAACCATCAAAACCCCCCTTTTTTCTAACTTTCACTTGATTTGATCAAATTGCATCTACGATCCTTGAGGAGACGATCCGGTGTTGTTCACTATACTACAAGTTTAGGTAATAACTTCGGTTATAATTTTGACTGAGTTTGGCGCTCGTCAGATATAAGTGAAGATACAACGTAAGAACTGGAAAACAAGATAAAAGAACAATATCCATATTTATTTTGAGGATGTGAAATCTGGTTTATCAAATTTCGAGGAAGAAATTTCTTTTTAGAGTGGGAGTATTGTAACACCCCAAATTTCCTAAATATTTGACAGTAATTTTGACAGTTAACAGAATTCTACTGTTTAGTGATTTCTGTGTACTGTAAAATTATGTTGAGTATTCTGTCAGCGTATTTGATCGTTTTGAGTGATTTACTCCGTGTCAGGAAAATAATAATTTTCAGGCCAAGGAAAATCTTTATGTATTTATTTCTCTTGATTGTTTATTATTTTTAACAATCTGATTTGATTTTCATACGTTTTCTAATATTTGTGATTTTTATATTTCTCTGATTGTTTTTGGGTTGTTTGTGGGCCTAGGTGGCCTTACGTAGCCCAGGTGGGTCCCACAAAGTGAAAATTTTTCTACGCATAGAAAAATTTGTACTGTTGAGACGGAGACAGGGGATCTTACTAAACCTGAATCTGGAAACAGTTTTAGAAAATTTTATTGTACTATGTTTTGTACTGTATTGAATTATCGGGCGATAAAAATACAGCAAATATATTCTTTCGTGGGGTTATAGCTGATAAAAATAGAAATTATACTGCTTAAGTCAACAATAGTGGTTATGACAACTTTTGACGGACCAATAGGAAACAAGTTTAATTCTTTTGACGGACCAATAGGAAGCAAGTCTAATATTGAAGACTTTGATATCAACCGTTGATTTAATCAACGGTGTAGAATCGGTCTAATAAAATGGCTACGAAACATTTATAACCATTGGATGAAAAATTAATCAAGGGCAGAGATTTGATCTTATAAAGTGGCTAGGACCATTTGTGATCGTTGGATTCAGATTAAATCAATGGTGGAGATGGATTATTTATGACCATTGGATGTGGATTTAATCAATGGTGGAGATTTGGTCTTCTAAAATGGCTATGACTAATTATGACCCCTGGATTAAAAGTAAGAAGGAGTAATCTTGACCCTTCATTTTGGAGATGCATCTAATGGCTAAGTTTCAAGGAGGAAAGATCTAATGGCCTAGATTAAGTCTTCTAATCAAAAGTCTACCTTAGTCCTAACCATTTAATTAATCAATGGCTAGAAATGCTTAAAATGGTGGCTAATTATTATGGTCATTTATTGAATGCATAAAGAGAAGCATGAAGAGGGGGGGACAGTTTTGGAGGAGCTTAAGAGCTTAGCAAGGTTGAAGACCACATTATTGTTATCATAATTCATCTTTGTCTTCTCCAAAAGCCAAGACTTCATCAAATATTTTCTCTCTCCTTCTTTCTCCATGCATGTTTCGCCAAAGCACCCAAGAATGCCTTCCATCACTCTTTAATTTCAACCAACCTTATTTCTTGAATCCTTACCTTATTCTAAGAACATCTCTAGTTATGAGTTTTCACCAAATCATTCATTTTGAGCTTCAAATCCAAGCTTCAAGTTTCTATCAAAAAGGGTAAAGTTCATATTTCTTCGCCCAATCTTTTAGTTTTGATTTTCTAAGCCATGCTTGAACCATGGTTTACCTATTCTTTTACTTGTTATTGATTTTAAGATTTGTTTATGATTTTTAGGGATTTTTTTCATAGAGCTCTACGAAATTGGTGGAAGGAAAACTAAGTGTTTTCACTTCATTCTTTATCTTAACCAAGTCTAAGAAGCTTTCTTTCATAAAAAAATCTAAAACTCCAACCTTGTTCTTCAAGAGGAATTTCGGCCATGCCACCTAAAATCACCATCCAATCTCTTTTAATTTCATCCAACCATAGATCTTGAATCTACATGATATTCTAAGCAACTTTCATGTTGGAGACTTTCTCTAAATCATTCATCTTCAACCTTGTTCTCCAAGCTAAAGATTGAAGCTTTATTAGTGAAGTTTATTAATCTTCACTTTTCTTTTGATTTTCAAGGTTCTAAGCCATGTTTGATCCATGGTTTATCTTGTTCAAGCTTGATTTACTAATAAATATATGTTTTGTTTTGTATTTGAGAAGCCCTTGGTGGTGAAGGACTTGGAAAAAGAAGTAAAACGAGGAGCTTTTAAGGATCTTCAAGAGGTAAGAGGGAGATTCATCTCACCAACCAAGTATGGTGGCGAGAAATGGCTTGTGTATTTGATGGATGGTGAATCCTTGTGAGGATTCATATCCATGGTCATGTAATAATTTGTGGGTGTTTATGTGCTTTGATTATTTGCCTATGCTTGGTATGATTTGCATGATTTATTGCTTTGATTATGGCATGCTTGTGATATATATGTTGAATATGCATTTGTATGTCATGATTTGATGATGGAAAAGAAATTGATTTTTGGTTCCAAAGACCAAGAGGAATTTCGGCCAAGACACCTCGAAATAGGTGTTCACAAATTAATATTTTCATGAATGATGAAATTGGATGATTAGAAAAGTAAGGAAAATAAACAAAGGGTTTGTTTTTCAAGAAATATTGTTCACGGTTTTGAGAAAGATTTTTATTGATTTATTTTGTGTAAAAAGTTTCTAAGCATTTTACTAAGCATGGGCAATGTTGATTTTAAGGATTTGCAAAGAAAGTGAAAATGGATTTACAAAGAAAGTGAAAATAAAAAATGAACAAATGATTTGATTTCAAAGACCAAGTGCTCACGGTTTTTGTAAAGGATTTTTAATGGTTTTGTTTGTGTAAAACCATATTGACTTAGAAGGAAAAATGTTTTGATGATTTCAATAGTCATGTCCACGTTTTTGAAGGCTTGTAATGCCTTGATTTTATGGAAACAAAATGGAAATATAATTGATTTAGTATAAGGAAATTGGAAAGGGAATCAGAGTGTTTTATTACTTGAGAAAATGAAATTTTTGTATATGAATGGAAAATTGAGGTTGAAAGTGTTTGAACCTCAATCTATTTTGAAGAGAATTGATTTTAGAATTGATTTGAGAAAAATGAAGAATATAATAGTGATTTGATATTTTCTAACGTGTAACTCATTCTTTGGGTTTTGGAGAGCGTTAGAAATTTTTAAACTTAGAAACATTGATTTAATTCAATGGAATTGTGAATTTGTGGATTATATTGTGAAAAGGATTTTTCTTGAGTAAGAAAATGTGGAAAATAATGTGAGTAGTCATATTATTTTGAGAAGGGTTGAAATGGAATTTTTGAAGGTTGAGAAATATTTTTCGTAATAGAATTATGGTGAAAAATGATTTACGTAACTTAAAAACGTGATTTTTAAGCTAGGCGATTTGAAATACGTTTAAATATTTTTACGCAATTTGAAAAATGTTTAAATATTTTACGCGATTGAAACATTGTTGAAAAATCACTACGTGATTGAAAAGTGATGAAATATTTTTACGTGATTGAGAAAACGTTGAAAAATCAATACGTAATTTGAAAAGGCAATAGAAGTGTTGCGGAATTGTGAAAACGTAATAGAATGTTGCGCGATTGTGAAAACACGACAAAAGTGTTTTATGACTATGAAAACGCGATAATACGATTTCATCGTTAAAAATACAAGATGATTCTTGTTGGGCAATATGAGGACCCCGATTATGAGATAATGAAATTAAACCGAGAATGAGCTAATGTGTGGACCCTGAATATGAAAGTGTGAATTTTGCCTATGATTGGCATTGGTGCATTGAACATGCATTGAAAGTGAGGAATTTTGCCTGTGATTGGCATTGGTGCATTGAACATGCATTGAAAAGATATGCATTGAGGCATATGATGATTTTGAATTGAACAAAAATTGATAGCTGATGCTATTGGGACCCTTGTGGTTGAAGAGGGAATGTGAATTGATAGTGAGGTCTATGATGGATCTTGGGGTGCGTCAAGGTGCGGCAGTCGACCAGTGGATATCTGTCTGTGGGCTATGGCTGGACCATATGCCACTTGGCGATGCAGTCCGTTGCAATGCATTGATGATATCCGACAAGAACATGATTCTTTTCAAAAGCTGGACAATTGTCTGTGGGCTAATATGGAAGATTGTCTTTGTGCTAAGGTTGACAATTAACAGAGCATTCTTCTCGAAATTGTGAAAACTTCGATGGAGTAGGACATTGAGTCTACATGCATAACATATGCATAAATCTGAGTATTTATATCTGCATGATATAATAATTGAAGAATATTGGATGATGATGATGATAATCATGTTGATGGCATTATTGTGATTATTGTGTGATGATAATAATGATAATGGCATGATGATGATAGTTGATTAATGTTGAGTGCAATATTGGAATTAAGGTATGATATATCTATATGATATGTTGGTTGTGTTATCTCTATGCTACCATGTTGGTGTTGGCGTAGGTGATCTCACCTCTTTGTTATATTATGTTGTTGTGCTTGTGTTGGAAAAAAATTATATAATAGATGGAACGAGTTGTCTTAGACATACGGGTGATAAATACTCTGAGATCGAAGACAACATCAGAGAATGACCATTCCAGATTCGATAGTGTGAAGGGTTGACAAGGAACAGATGTCTGATGCATCAAGATGGATACAAGAAGAAATAAGTATGTTAAATTTTCTCATTAGTGTTTTACCGTGCTATTAAGTAGGACCCGTCATAGGGTTTGCTACTGTTAAAAAAAAGAGTCTGTTAGTTTTATATTTCTCTTTAAATTGTTAAATATTAATTAGTGTCAATATTGTATATTAGTAATACTTATGGATTTTAGTAAGTTTATATTTATGTAATAAGAAATTTTAAAACTCACCCTTTTATAACTCAAACCTTTTATGAAATTATTTTCAGATTGGGAGTTGGTAGTCAGAAATGTGATGCCCTAAGGAGGGTGTTACAATTAGTTGGTATCAGAGCACAGTTTGAGTCTTTTGGGGTTTATGGTTAAGTCTATTTTGCTTGTGTTGTGTTCTCTGTGTGTTTGATTTCTGAAAGGAAACAATGTTATTTGAAATGGTTACATCTAGTTTCCATTGTATTTTGATTTGTGTGTCTTTGAAGAGAGGACGATGGCTCGTAATAGACGTACGCGTGTGGAAGCGAGACGTAATGATGGTGATATGACGGCAACTTTGGAAGTGATATAAAAAGCGACTGATGTAAATATACAAAAACTCAAGACATTCTAAGCAAAGAAGAATTGATAGCTGAAGCTAAGATTTTGTTAGAGTTGAATCAATTTCAGGATGAGAGACCCTGTAACGTTGGACCATATTGGTTACGAAGAAGGAGAAATCGTAAGGTCAAGCGATTCCAGTAGAAAACGTACTCGAAATCTCCGGGAAGTCAACGACAATAACAATCTTTTGGAGGAAGTTCTAGTAGTAGCAGGTTTGGTCTGACTGCGACATCTGCACCGAAATGTCGAAGTGTGGGAAAGATCATCTAACAAAATATTGTACGTTCAAGGAAAAAAAATTGTTTCAACTGTGGAAGGCCTGGACACATTTTCAGAGATTGTGTTCCATCAAAGACAAAGTCATCCGTTAATAATAAACGTGCTTCGATATCTCAAGTAGGATGGAGCGTCGATTCTCCAAGTGGAGCAAAAGTACCCCAGACTGATGACCTAAGTAAAGAAGATTGTGTCGCAGAAAGTGATCCTTTGATTGTACTGTATAATTCTGGAGGTAACCCATTTCTTTATAGCATATGATTGAGTAGATCAATTATATGTTGGTGTTATCTGTGTCTTCGTGATCTTCTGATTTCTTTATTTTTGTTTCCATTACAAGCCTATCGTGCTACTCAAGTTATTCAAATTATCCTATTGTTATTATGAATCAAATTTTTGTGTTAGTTTGATCTGTTTATCTCTTTCATACATAGACGTGATCTTTGAAAATGGATTGGTTATTTTCCAACCATATCTGATGAGATTGTCTCAATAAAGTGTTAATAGTCTAGAAAATTTGTTCTTAAAATCAGGCAATATCAAATTCTTTATTGGATATGTTTGGTAACATATCATATAGTTTCCTTATTCTTTTTCTTTCTGACCTTCACAATATTTTTCATGTATCGCAATTTGCAAGAAAGAATATTTTGCAAGAAAGGATATTCCTATCTATATCCATGTCATAGTGTCAGAGTGACGTAGCGGAAGCGTGGTGGATCCTTCAAAGGTTCAAACAGTTTTTCAATGAGAGAAATCAAACACAGTAATGGGAATACTGGAAAATTTCTGGATCGTAGGACTTCTTACCTAGCTTACTAGAAAGAATTAAGTATTTGTATAGATTGATGCATATAAGGAGAAATTTTAGGAGTTGAAATATGTTTGAGTACTTTTCTAGTATTAGTTTTGTCTAATCTCAGTAAACCATTGGAGGTGTACTATTATGTATTACATCGGAGTTTAAGATATGTGCATATGCAGAATAGAAGAGTTATAGGGTATGATTTTAGGAAATTGAAGTCATTTGAGAAAAGCTATTCTACGCATGAATGGAGGTTGGTAGATGCTATGTTTGTATTAGAAGTATAGATATACTTTCTTTATGGAGTAAAATTTAACATCTTCAGTAATTATAAGAGTCTGAGATATCTGCTTGATCGGGAGAAATTGATCGAGAGACAAAGAAATTTCATTTGGTTAAAATCGTTAGAACGATATAAGTGAAGATACAACGTAAGAACTGGAAAACAAGATAAAAGAACAATATCCATATTTATTTTGAGGATGTGAAATCTGGTTTATCAAATTTCGAGGAAGAAATTTCTTTTTAGAGTGGGAGTATTGTAACACCCCAAATTTCCTAAATATTTGACAGTAATTTTGACAGTTAACAGAATTCTACTGTTTAGTGATTTCTGTGTACTGTAAAATTATGTTGAGTATTCTGTCAGCGTATTTGATCGTTTTGAGTGATTTACTCTGTGTCAGGAAAATAATAATTTTCAGGCCAAGGAAAATCTTTATGTATTTATTTCTCTTGATTGTTTATTATTTTTAACAATCTAATTTGATTTTCATACGTTTTCTAATATTTGTGATTTTTGTGGATGACTATAAATTTTTATATTTCTCTGATTGTTTTTGGGTTATTTGTGGGCCTAGGTGGCCTTACGTAGCCCAGGTGGGTCCCACAAAGTGAAAATTTTTCTACGCATAGAAAAATTTGTACTGTTGAGACGGAGACAGGGGATCTTACTAACCTGAATTTGGAAACAGATTTTAGAAAATTTTATTGTACTATGTTTTGTACTGTATTGAATTATCTAGGCGATAAAAATACAAAGAAATATATTCTTTCGTGGGGTTATAGCTGATAAAAATAGAAATTATACTGCTTAAGTCAACAATAGTGGTTATGACAACTTTTGACGGACCAATAGGAAACAAGTTTAATTCTTTTGACGGACCAATAGGAAGCAAGTCTAATATTGAAGACTTTGATATCAACCGTTGATTTAATCAACGGTGTAGAATCGGTCTAATAAAATGGCTATGAACATTTATAACCATTGGATGAAAAATTAATCAAGGGCAGAGATTTGATCTTATAAAGTGGCTAGGACCATTTGTGATCGTTGGATTCGGATTAAATCAATGGTGGAGATGGATTATTTATGACCATTGGATGTGAATTTAATCAATGGTGGAGATTTGGTCTTCTAAAATGGCTATGACTAATTATGACCCCTGGATTAAAAGTAAGAAGGAGTAATCTTGACCCTTCATTTTGGAGATGCATCTAATGGCTAAGTTTCAAGGAGGAAAGATCTAATGGCCTAGATTAAGTCTTCTAATCAAAAGTCTACCTTAGTCCTAACCATTTAATTAATCAATGGCTAGAAATGCTTAAAATGGTGGCTAATTATTATGGTCATTTATTGAATGCATAAAGAGAAGCATGAAGAGGGGGGGATAGTTTTGGAGGAGCTTAAGAGCTTAGCAAGGTTGAAGACCACATTATTGTTATCATAATTCATCTTTGTCGTCTCCAAAAAGCCAAGACTTCATCAAATATTTTTCTCCTTCTTTCTCCATGCATGTTTCGCCAAAGCACCCAAGAATGCCTTCCATCACTCTTTAATTTCAACCAACCTTATTTCTTGAATCCTTACCTTATTCTAAGAACATCTCTAGTTATGAGTTTTCACCAAATCATTCATTTTGAGCTTCAAATCCAAGCTTCAAGTTTCTATCAAAAAGGGTAAAGTTCATATTTCTTCGCCCAATCTTTTAGTTTTGATTTTCTAAGCCATGCTTGAACCATGGTTTACCTATTCTTTTACTTGTTATTGATTTTAAGATTTGTTTATGATTTTTAGGGATTTTTTTCATAGAGCTCTACGAAATTGGTGGAAGGAAAACTAAGTGTTTTCACTTCATTCTTTATCTTAACCAAGTCTAAGAAGCTTTCTTTCATAAAAAATCTAAAACTCCAACCTTGTTCTTCAAGAGGAATTTCGGCCATGCCACCTAAAATCACCATCCAATCTCTTTTAATTTCATCCAACCATAGATCTTGAATCTACATGATATTCTAAGCAACTTTCATGTTGGAGACTTTCTCTAAATCATTCATCTTCAACCTTGTTCTCTAAGCTAAAGATTGAAGCTTTATCAGTGAAGTTTATTAATCTTCACTTTTCTTTTGATTTTCAAGGTTCTAAGCCATGTTTGATCCATGGTTTATCTTGTTCAAGCTTGATTTACTAATAAATATATGTTTTGTTTTGTATTTGAGAAGCCCTTGGTGGTGAATGACTTGGAAAAAGAAGTAAAACGAGAAGCTTTTAAGGATCTTCAAGAGGTAAGAGGGAGATTCATCTCACCAACCAAGTATGGTGGTGAGAAATGGTTTGTGTATTTGATGGATGGTGAATCCATGTGAGGATTCATATCCATGGTCATGTAATAATTTGTGGGTGTTTATGTGCTTTGATTATTTGCCTATGCTTGGTATGATTTGCATGATTTATTGCTTTGATTATGGCATGCTTGTGATATATATGTTGAATATGCATTTGTATGTCATGATTTGATGATGGAAAAGAAATTGATTTTTGGTTCCAAAGACCAAGAGGAATTTCGGCCAAGACACCTCGAAATAGGTGTTCACAAATTAATATTTTCATGAATGATGAAATTGGATGATTCGAATAGTAAGGAAAATAAACAAAGGGTTTGTTTTTCAAGAAGTATTGTTCACGGTTTTGAGAAAGATTTTTATTGATTTATTTTGTGTAAAAAGTTTCTAAGCATTTTACTAAACATGGGCAATGTTGATTTTAAGGATTTGCAAAGAAAGTGAAAATGGATTTACAAAGAAAGTGAAAATAAAAAATGAACAAATGATTTGATTTCAAAGACCAAGTGCTCATGGTTTTTGTAAAGGATTTTTAATGGTTTTGTTTGTGTAAAACCATATTGACTTAGAAGGAAAAATGTTTTGATGATTTCAATAGTCATGTCCACGTTTTTTAAGACTTGTAATGCCTTGATTTTATGGAAACAAAATGGAAATATAATTGATTTAGTATAAGGAAATTGGAAAGGGATTCAGAGTGTTTTATTACTTGAGAAAATGAAATTTTTGTATATGAATGGAAAATTGAGGTTGAAAGTGTTTGAACCTCAATCTATGTTGAAGAGAATTGATTTTAGAATTGATTTGAGAAAAATGAAGAATATAATAGTGATTTGATATTTTTTAACGTGTAACTCATTCTTTGGGTTTTGGAGAGCGTTAGAAATTTTTAAAGTTAGAAACATTGATTTAATTCAATGGAATTGTGAATTTGTGGAATATATTGTGAAAAGGATTTTTCTTGAGTAAGAAAATGTGGAAAATAATGTGAGTAGTCATATTATTTTGAGAAGGGTTGAAATGGAATTTTTGAAGGTTGAGAAATATTTTTCGTAATAGAATTATGGTGAAAAATGATTTACGTAACTTAAAAACGTGATTTTTAAGCTAGGCGATTTGAAATACGTTTAAATATTTCTACGCAATTTGAAAAATGTTTAAATATTTTACGCGATTGAAATATTGTTGAAAAATCACTACGTGATTGAAAAGTGATGAAATATTTTTACGTGATTGAGAAAACGTTGAAAAATCAATACGTAATTTGAAAAGGCAATAGAAGTGTTGCGGAATTGTGAAAACGTAACAGAATGTTGCGCGATTGTGAAAACACGACAAAAGTGTTTTATGACTATGAAAACGCGATAATACGATTTCACTGTTAAAAATACAGTATGATTACTGTTGGGCCAGTATGAGGACCCTGATTATGAGATAATGAAATTAAAACTGAGAATGGGCCAATGTGTGGACCCTGAATATAAAAGTGTGAATTTTGCCTATGATTGGCATTGGTGCATTGAACATGCATTGAAAATGAGGAATTTTGCCTGTGATTGACATTGGTGCATTGAACATGCATTGAAAAGATATGCATTGAGGCATATGATGATTTTGAATTAAACAAAAATTGATAGCTGATGCTATTGGGACCCTTGTGGTTGAAGAGGGAATGTGAATTGATAGTGAGGTCTATGATGGATCTTAGGGTACGTCAAGGTGCGACAGTCGACTAGTGGATATCTGTCTGTGGGCTATGGCTGGACCATATGCCACTTGGCGATGCAGTCCGTTGCAACGTGTAACACCCTCCCTAGGGTATCACATGTCTGACTCCCAACTCAAAATCTGAAAAGAAGTTCGCACAAAGTTTGAGTTATAAAAGATGGGTTTTAAAATTTCATTTTTTCTGAAATATAAACTTACTGAAATTTATAAGTAATACGGAAAAATAGATTTAACTAATTTAAAATCATATAACAAATATCACTTAATATTTAACAATTATTCAATAAATATAAAACTTACAGACTCTTTTTTTTTCTAACAGTAGTAACCCTATGACAGGTTCTACTTAATAGCATGGTATAACACTAACGTTAAAACTTAACATACATATTCTGTTGTGTCTCCATCTTGTTGCATCAGACATCTGTTCTACATCTGTTCTTTGTCAACACTGCACACCTTCGAGTCTTGAATGTCCACTCCTTATTGTTGTCACCCATCTCAGAGTATTCATTGCCCGTTATGTCTAAGACAACTCGATCCTTCTATTATTTAATTTTAACAGTACAGACATAGCAAAACAACATAACAAATAGGTGAGATCACCTACACCAGTACCAACATGGCAACACAGAGATAACACAAACAACATATCATACAAATATATCATACCAGAATTCCAATAATGCGCTCAACATTAATCAACTATCATCATCATACCATTAACATTATTATCATCACACAATAATCACAATAGTGTCATCAACATGATTATCATCATCATCATCATCCAAGTATCCAAAACAATTGTCATAGCCAATATTCCTCAATTAATATATCACACAGATATAAATGTTCATATTATGCATGTACACAAGACTCGATTTCCTACTCCATGGAGCTAAAACTCAGGTCGGAGAAATGATCGAAAAGACCTGCCGGTACCACGTGCCTCAGACCACGTGCTTTAATTCTCATTTCAATTTTTGCACATACATGACAGTATTTATCAGATCTTGATTAAGAATAGTGTCTCGGTCAGGATCATCGGTGTGTTGCATCGGTCTAACCTACGGGAAGAAGCACGACCAACCACCAGTGTAGGCAACCCGCACCCCGATGCTCCCAAGGTCAACAAGTGACTTATACTACGCATATCGCACCCACTCAAAAGGTGTGTTTCTCCTAGGCAATCAGCCATATCCAGTGCTCATCGGACCATTCCAATGCATGTATAATGCACCAAATACCAATCACAGGTACATCTCATAATTTCTCAGATATAGTTTATACAATGCACGAATATATCAGTGCAAGTCCAACCACAAGAGCCATTCTTTTCAAATTCATTTGTTCAATTTAAATCATATACCTAAACGTATATATATATATATATATATATATATATATATATATATATATATATATATATATATATATATATATATATATATATATATATTTCCAATGCATCTAAAATGCACCACGTGCAAGAATGTGCAAAACTCATTGTTTTCATAAGCAGTGTATGGACACTGGTTCAACAGTAATCGTACTGTAATTTTCAATAACAAAATCATCTTATCATGTTTTCATAGTTATAAAACACTATTGTCGTATTTTCACAAAATTGCGCAATATTCTCGTTATGTTTTCACAATTACACAACACTTCTGTTGCGTTTTCAAAATACAACACTTTTGTTACGTTTTTCAAATTCCAAAATATTTTTATTACATTTTCACAATGTCGTAACATTACTGTTATGTTTACAAAATTTTGTAACATTTCTGTTACATTTTCAAAATACTGCAACTCTTCTGTTGCACTTTTAAACCACGTACAAATTTTTCAACATTTTTCTCAATTGCGTAAAATATACGTTTCTCAAATCGCATAGTATTTTTCCATTGTTTCAAAATCGCGTAACTTAAAAATCATTCTTTTACGTCACATAAATCATTTTCTATCATTCTCAAAATATTTAAAACCCTTTTCAAATCACATAATGATTTTCCGCTATTTTCACAATCACGTAAAAATAATTCATCACTTTTCCATCACGTAGTGATTTTTCAATAGTAATTCAAATTACATAAAATATTTAAATGTAATTCAAATCGCGTAGAAATATTTCAACGTATTTAAAATTGTGTAGAAATATTTTACTGTATTTCAAACCACGTACTTTAAAATTATATTTTTAAGATACGTAAATAATTTTTCACCACAATTTCATTACAAAAATATTTCTTGACCTTTAAAAAATTCTTTTTCAACTTTTCTCAAAATAATATAACTTTATACTTCATTTAAAATATTTTCTTACTCAAGAAAATCTTTTTCCACAGTTCTTTACTCAAGAAATTCTTTTCAGAATATAATTCACAAAATCACTTTTACATTGATGTAAATCAATGTTTCAAAATCTTAAATTTTCCTAACGTACTCCAAAACTTGAAAATAAGTTATACGTTAGTAAATTCTCAAATCACCATTATATTCTCCATTTTTCTCAAATCAATTTTAAAATCAATTCTCTTCAAAATAAATTGAAGTTAAAACATTTTCAACCTCTCTTTGTCTTTCGTTTACAAAATTTTTTCTCAAGTGATAAAACACTCTGATTCCCTTTCCAAAATCCTTGTATTAAATCTAGTTACGTTTCCACTTTGAAATTCACATTGTTCATAAAAATCAAGGCATTACAAGCCTTCAAAAACGTGGACATGACTATCAAAACATTTTTTTTTCTAAATCAATATGGTTTTACACAAACAAAACCATTAAGGCCATCAAATACTTTTCCTTTTAAATTGATATGGTTTTACACAAACAAAACCATTAAAATTTTGTTTTCAAAACCGAAATACCAATGGTTATAAAACCAAACCCATTTGTTCAAATTCATTTTTACTTTCTTTACAAATTCTTTTTCACTTTCTTTGCAAATCCTTAAAATCAACGTTTGCCCGTTTCATTCAAAACTCATGTTTAGAAAAACAATTAGGATCTTTTTACACAAAATAAATCAAGAAAAATCCTTCAAAAACCATGTTCTTGTTCTCTTGAAAAACATACCCTTTGTTTAATTTCCATACTCTTCAAATCAATCCAATTTTATTCTTCCATGAAAATATTAATTTGTAAACACCTATGTTGAGGTGTCTTGACCGAAATTCACTAAGTTCTAGGGACCCAAAAATCAATTCCCTTGTTCTTGAAAATTTTTAACATGAACCCTAATCAAGGGCATCAAAACCGTAGCTCTTCCTTGGCCATTAGGACCAAAATTAATTTTCTTTCCATCATCAAATCATGGCATACACATACATACACACATATATATATATATATATATATATATATATATATATATATCAAAAACATGCCATATTATCATCATGCATAGTATAAGCATACCATCAAAATCATAAACTCATGCAAAGCATATTAAGCATAGGCAAATAATTAAAACACATAAATACACACAAATTGTTACATGACCTTGGATATGAATCCTCACATGGATTCACCATCCATCAAATATAAGACCATCGCCCACCACCATACTTGGTTGGTGAGATGGATCTCCCTCTTACCTCTTGAAGATCCTCAAAAACTCCTTGTTTTGCTTCTTTTTCCAAGTCCTTCACCACCAAGGGCTTCTCAAATACAAGATAAAACACATAAAAATTAATATACTAAGCTTGATTAAGAGAACCATGGATGTGCATCATGGTTAGAACCTTGAAAATCAAAAGAAAAGTGAAGAGTAACAAGCTTCACCATTAAAGCTTCAATCTTTAGCTTGAAGAACAAGGTTGAAGATAGATGATTTAGAGAAAATCTCCAACATGAAAGTTGCTTAGAATATTATTTAGATTCAAGATCTATGGTTGGATGAAATTAAAAGAGATTGGAGAGTGGTTTTAGGGGTCTTGACCGAATGGTTCCTCTTGAAGCACAAAGATGGAATTTTTGATTTTTGATAGAAACTTGAAGCTTGGATTTGAAGCTCAAGATGAATGATTTTGGAAAAACTCATAACTAGAGATGTTCTTAGAATGGGGTTTAGGTTTAGAAAATCAAGTTGGATGAAATTAAAAAGTGATGGAAGGTGTTCTTGATGGTCATGACCAAAACTTGCTTGGAGGAGAGGTGGAGAGAAAAGTTTGATGGGTTTTTGCTTTTGGAGGAGACAAAGATGATCAAGAATGATCAATAATGACCAAGATAGCTAATAATGGTCTTCAAAGCCCCTAAAATCAGACCAAAATCGTGCCCCCCCTTCATGCATTCTCCTAAGAGTGCAAAGTACTCAATAATAGTCAATAATGATGCATAAATTGACCAAGACCTCAAAGAATGACATAAAGTTTTTCTTTAGCTCCAAAATGAAGCTCAAAATCGCCCCCCCTCTTTCTAATGCATTCATGTAGTTGTCATCTTTTTCAAGCCATTATTTGAAGCCTTTCTAGCCATTGATTATTTCAATGGTTAGGATTTAGGTTGGTTTTAGATCTAGCTTTAGGTAGAAGACTTAATATAGGCCATTGGATCTTTCTCCTTTAAATTCTAGCCATTAGATGTGTCTCCAAAATTAAGGGTCAAGATTACTCCTTCTTACTTTTAATCCAAGGGTCATAATTAGTCTTTGTCACTTTTTAAGACTAAATCTTCACCATTGATTAAATCTTCATCCAATGGTCATAAATGGTCCTTGTTACTTTACAAGACCAAATCTCCACCCTTGATCACTTCTAAATCCAATGGTTGCAAATGGTCATAGCCATTATATAAAACTAAATCTCTACCCTTGATTTAATCTCCATCTAACGGTTATAAATGATCTTATTCACTTTTAAGATCAAATCTCTACCGTTGATTAAATCAAGATCAAGTCTCTATCATTAATTAAATCAATGGTGGATATCCAAACCACCAATGTTGACTTAAGCAATATAATATTTATTTTATATGCTAAAACCCCATAAAAGAATATATTTACTGTATTTTTATCGCCTGATAATTAAATACAGTACCAAACACAGTACAAGAAAATTTTAAAAACTGTTTTCAGATTCAGGTTTAGTAAGATCCCCTGTCTCCATCTAAACAGTACAAATTTTTCTATGCGTAAAAAAATTTTTACTTTGCGGGACCCACCTGTGTAACACCCCTTTGGGGATGCCACACATATAAAGAAAAATAAAATAAACAAATAAAATCTACCCAAGTTATAAACCATTCATTATATAATAATATGGGTCGTAAAGTAATTCCTGATAAACAGATTATTAAAAATAAAATATTGCGGAAAACATAAAATAAACAGAAACAACACCGCTCATAATATACATATGTTCTAAGTTATAAGTTATACAAATAATTTACAACTATAATTACAAATATTTATACAGAAATAGTAAATAAAAATAGTAAAAGAGTCAATATATACATCCATACGCAGACGCGCCCAAAAAAAACATCAAGCATATTTACTCTTCTGAAGGATCACTCTCAACATGAAAATGATCATCAGGAGACAAATATCCCGGATGCCTCGACTCTCGGCAATAATGAGATCGCGCCGTCGATACGAGTGTCATCTCACTAGGCTCAGTGGATATCTCACCCCAATGACGCCTAATGGATAAGGGTAACTCTAAATGTAGAAACACTGTCGTAGTCATGATCGGCTCTCCATCAAACCGATGACGTAAGGTCACAGTCATCCGTCCTGCATACGTCACCGAGTCTCTATCTCCTCTCATGTGCCACGAAAGCGAGCCACCGTGAAACTCCAGAGTCACAAACCCCAAAAATTCGGGCACCGCCATACCAAAACTAATAAATCCAATGGGTATGGATGATCAGATGGTTCTTGATCGTCAAACTGGTCGTCGACTAGCTGATCCTCCTCCTCCTCGGGGTACGGAACCTCAAGAGGCTGTTCCTCTTCTTCGAACTCTTTACCATATAAACAGGCATATACAGAAAACACATACAATAAAGAGGTAAGACAATCTAAAATCACCACAAACATGGCCAATAAGAAGACGACAAACCACAGATATACAGTTCATGCAATATGAAAAGCTATAACATTAATAAGTAACAGAGTAGTGTAAAGATTCAAAAAGATGTAAATATTCCAACAATACACCATTACAGATAAAATAAAATAAGAAACAAATGCTACAATACAACAATAGATAAAACAAATACAAGTAAACAAATAAATCAATATAATAAACAGATAAGACAAAATAAATAGATAAGACAAAATAAATAGATAAGACAAAATAATTAGATAAGACAAAATAAATAAATAGATCCCAATAAATAAATATAAAACACACCCTACTCCATGGAGCTAAAAACACACAAAGATATCAGAGAGAATGACTCGTAAAAATCTATTAGTACCACGGCTGCCCAACCAACTATTGCGCTGTCACACGTTGCGTCTATAGCCCCACGACACAGGAATCCATCATCCAGGCGTGGTGTAGTTCACGGTCTCACGTTGTGGCACTACAGGCAAATGTACTACTAGACTTTACAAATCTCGATTAAATATAGTGCGTGTCGAGTCCATTAGTGTGCTATCGGTTTACCACGGCCCAGCGGAGCTACCAATTGTCCACATATGGGATACCGTACACTAACGTCTCCAAGTTCATTAGAACAATGAACCACACTACGTTTATCGCATCGACAACACGATGTGATTCGTCTCGTCAACCAAAACACCAAAAATTTGGCATAAACACAATACATAATTCCAAAAATATGAAATTATGAAAATGCCCTCAAGATAATAATATGCCCTCAATGGCAGAAAAATAGAAAGCCTGTACGGGTTCACATTTTCCCGACAGCGAAAAATCCTCAAAAGCCTGTACGGGTTCACATTTTCCCGACAGCGAAAAATAAATACAGTAACGGTCAATCGCGTAGAAATTTTATCGTGTTTTCACAATCTCATCGTTTTTACAAACATTTTGAAATCGCGTAAGTATATTTTTCTGTTTTCAAAATTGCGTAGGACTTTTAATACGTTTTATCAATCGCGTAAGATTTTTAAATCATTTTCTTGACCGAATTCCTTAAAAATTACTGTTTAAATAAATAGAAATAATAAATAATACTTTTAAGCTACGTATAATATTTTCCATACCGTATACTGTCTTTTGGACATCTTTTCTATCTTATTTGTCCGTTTTTACTAAAAATTGACAGTATTTTGTTTAGAAAATTATATTAATGGTTTCCTAATTTTACCGTAAAAATTCTGTTTATTAAATTTTTAAACCCTATACTTAATCCTTTTGAAAACTACTAACATGCTTCAAAATACAGCATGAGCTATATGTTAGAAATTTTCGAAAGTTACTGTATTTCATTTCTAATAACAAAATCATTAATTCTAAGTTCTCAAACTCATTTCTAATTGATTCTTTTCTTTAAAACTCATTTTAGAAAAATTCTTTTTAACCCATATTGCATCCTTATACTTAGAAAAAGTTTGGATTTAATTTTAGAAACCATGGATACTTGGTTTGGCATGTTGGCTGAATTTCCTAAATATTTTGAAATTGATTTCTAAATTATTTCTCATCTTCTAACTATATGTCCAACTTATCATATTGTCTAAATTCATTTAACCATTGTTTTAGAAAATGGTTTTTGAAATCAACACATTCACTTTAGCCATGTTGGCCGAAAATACCAAATCTTACCATTTGATTTCTAAATTCATTTTCTTTGATCAAATCAACTTGAAACCTTCTTAATTCTCCTAGGTTAATTAAATTACCTTTTAAGAAAATTAAGAGAACATTTTGGTTCTCCATTTTTTTGTTAGTGGCCGTGAGCCTCATGGATGTGTTCTTTGGAACACACATGCATTTCCTTGACATGTTATTCACATCCTATACATTATCATGCAAATCTATACTTTATCATGCAATTCTAACACATGCAATATTATCAAAGCTTATAGACATGCAAATTAAAGCTAATAGACATGCAAAATTATTACAATCACCAAACAAAGAAAGCTACTAACAAACACCACATAACTACTAACAAACACAAAAATTAACAAATACACACATAGTGACCACATCACCACCGAATCCTTATGGATTCTACAAACACCACAAATTACTCCATCTTCTTACCACCACCAAGGGATGATAAGATTAGTCTTCCTCTTACCTTAAATGAAGACAAATGGATTTCTTTCACTCCTCCTAGGGTTCAGTTTTCTCCACCAAAGTACCTAGCAACTCAAACGAAAATCTACAAGTTACTAACCATGAAAAAGAACCTAAACCATGGATAAATCATGGCTTAGAACTTTGAAAAAGAAGAGAGAAAAGAAAAACAAGAGATTTCACCTCCTTGGTACAAACTTCCAAGTTAGTTTTCAAGCTTCAAATGTAAGAATTTGCAAGAACTCTCAACTAGAGATGTTCTTAGGATGGTGTTTAGGTTTAGAAAAGTTGGTTAGAAGAAATTTTAGGTGATTGGATGGTATGGTTCTTGTCTTGGCCGAATGGTGAAGGAAAGAAACAAGAATGGTGGCTAGGGTTCTTGGATGAGAGAGAAGAGAGAAAAGCAAGAAAGATGAAGTGGTATTTTGGTCTCCTAACCCCACATGGCCGTAGCACTTCATGCATGCAAGGTGGCCAAATGGTTGGCTTCATCCAAGCCATGGATTGCATCAAAGGCTAGGATTAAAACTTGCTTAACAAGCTTGTCTCCTATTGGTTGATTATTGATGACTCACAAGCCTAATCACACTTGTTCATTAATTACCACATTAGTCACTAGTGAGTCGAACTTGTTCGGAAAGTTCTACCGCTAATGATGATTAATTAAGCTACCGATCTAACCATTACGCTAATTGTGGGTCCCGCAAAACATTTTCGGGTCCCTCATCATGTTATTATCTTGACTAATAAAATAATATTATAATATTATAATATTATTTTATTTGATGATCAAATCCTAAAAATTAAAAGATTATTTATCGCTTCATTCATTCAATCGGGTTTAGTAAGATCCCCCAATTCTAAATAATAAAATAAGATTTCCTCGGCCCAGAAAAATATTATTTTCTGCCCGGCAAATCACACAAAAAGTCCATATAAAATCACAGACAGTAATATTGGACATTAAATCAAGTAGAAAACAATTAAAAATAGCAAAAACAGCAAAAACAGCACGTTCAGGACGTAATGGTCATTTTCCCATTTTTTCCCACAGCGTAGCTAATCATCCAAAAAGTTCAAATAAAATTACAGACAGTATTAATTGTCTGTATATCTTTCAGAAAAATTAAAACAGTAGCTCAGAAAAACTTTTATTTTACCGTCTCGAAACAAATTACGTAAAAAGACCAAATAAAATTTGAGCATGTATAAACGTATTTGTATTTCATGCAGAAATCGAGAAACAGTAAAATAGGGACACAACGGTCATTCACACAAAAACTTGAAAAACAGCAAACAGTACATTCGGAATATTTTCTAAAAATTGGGGTGTTACAACCTGGGCCCGCGTAAGGTCACCTGGGCCCACATAGGACCACCTGGGCCCACATATAGTAAAAAAAATCATAATCATCCACAAAAATCACAAATATTAGAAAACGCGTAAATATCAAATCAGATTACGTAAAATAGTTACCTAACGATAAAAATTAATTTACGTAAAATTTTCTCCAGCCCGAAAATTTTTATTTTCCTGACACAGAGTAAATCACTCAAAACAATCAAATACGCTGACGGAATAAACAAAATAATTTTACAATGCACAGAAATTACTAAACAGTAAAATTCTGTTAACTGTCAAAATTATTGTTTAAGAGATACGAAAATTCAGGGTGTTACAATACTCCCCCTCTTTATAGAAATTTCGTCCTCGAAATTTAATAGCCATGATTTCACACCCTCGGAATAAATAATGATATTATTCCTTTATCTTTTCTTACATTATTCCAAATGATTTTAACCAATGAAAGTTTTTTATCCCTTGATCAATTTTTTTTTTTGATCAAGCAGATATCTCAAACTCTTATGATTACTAACGATGTTAAATGTTACTCCAGAAAGAAAGTATTTCCATACTTCTAAAACAAACACAGCGGCTGCCAATCTCCATTCATGCGTAGAATAGTTTTTCTTTTCCTCTTGTAACTTCCATCTCCTCCGAACAAGTACACATCTTAAACTCTGATGTTACGCATCACTTAAAATTTCCTTGTCCTCGTATCACTTCATTCTCCAGCTTTAGCTTTTTTAACAGGAAACGTCTCACTAACTGAGTTCTCCTTTCAACCGCATTATATCAAATACTGTAACATAGATTTTAAATAAGAATATCCTTTCTTGCAAATTTCAGTACATGAAAGAATATTTATGAAGGTCAGAAAGAAGAAGATAGCAACACGATTTGATATGTTACCAAGCATATTCAACAAGAATTTGATTTTGCCTGATTTTTAAGAATGAGTTTTTCTAGAACATTAACACTGTATTGAGACAATCTCATAGGATATGGTTGAAAAATAACCAATCCATTTTCAAAGTTCACATCTGTTTATGAAACAGATCAAACTAACACAAAGATTTGATCTATAACAATGATTTGAATAACTTGAGTAGCTCGATCGGCTAAGAATAGAAATAGAATTAAACAAATCAGAGGATAACGAATAACTCTAACATATAATTGATCTACTCAATCATATGCCACACAGAATAAGTTGCTCACAGAAATATTTGGTATGGTTTATAGGATTAGCTCCAATGACACAATCTCCATTGTTTAAATCTTCCACTCCGAACACTTCCTACTACCTGAGATTTTACTAACAGAAAACTCTGTTTTCATTGGAACTCTATTTTCAAAGATTGTGTTTTAAACTTCCCGCACTTAAAACAAATTATTTCCTTAACGTACAATCTTTCGTTAAGTGCCCCTTTCCACACTTCTTACATTCCAGCGCAGATATCACAGTCAAACCAAACCTGTCATTACTAGTACTTTCTACACAGGATTGTTGTTGTTGTTGACTTCCTGGAGATTGCAAATACGTTTTCTGCTGGAATCGCTTGACCTTACGATTTCCCCTTTTTTGTAACCAATATAGTCTAACGTTACAGGGTCTCTCATCCTGAGATTGATCTAACTCTAACAAAATCTTAGCTTAAGAAATCAATTCTTGTTGCGGAACAATCTTCTGAGTTTGCTGTACAATTGCTTCAGCACTGTTTGTATTACTTCCAAACTTGCAGTCATATCACCACCATTATGTCTCGCTTCCACACGCGTACGTCTATCACGAGTCATTTCTTTTCTTCAAAGATGGACGAATCAAAATAAAATGGAAACCAGATGTAACCATTTCAAATAAACGTTTGTTTTCTTGACGTACATTCCTTCATTAAGTACCTCCTTTCACATCAGTTACTGCCTTTGGTTTCCTCAATGGTTGTAAATACATCTTCTGTTGAAATCAATTACTTTCCAAATATCCTTAAAAATATCGGGTTCCAAAATTATGTAGTCTTATATTCTAAGACTGACTCTCTTCCATTAGATCCTAAACCTCAACTTTCATTTCTTTCCGCTGTTCAGCGATCCTCTATTCGTGCAGTCATCTTTCCACATTGCTCCCGTTGCTACCGTAGCTGCAACTGCATTACTAGTAACATGTTCCACTTCCACACAAGTATAACTATCCCGAGCCATTTCCTTTTTTTTTTCTCTCGAGGCATGCAGATCAAAATACAATGGATCTGATATCCATTATAATCAACATTGTTTCCTTTCGGAAATCAATAACACAGAGAACACAATACAAGCAAAACAGACAAACCCCAAAAGACTCAAACCGTGCTCTGATACCAACTAATGTAACACCCTCCCTAGCGTATCACATGTCTGACTCCCGACTCAAAATCTGAAAAGAAGTTCGCACAAAGTTTGAGTTATAAAAGATGGGTTTTAAAATTTCTTTTTTTCGGAAACATAAACTTACTGAAATTTATAAGTAATACGAAAAAATAGATTTAACTAATTTAAAATCATATAACAAATATCACTTAATATTTAACAATTATTCAAGAAATATAAAACTTACAGACTCTTTTTTTTTCTAACAGTAGTAACCCTATGACAGGTTCTACTTAATAGCACGGTATAACACTAACGTTAAAACTTAACATACTTATTCTGTTGTGTATCCATCTTGTTGCATCAGACATCTGTTCTACATCTGTTCTTTGTCAACACTGCACACCTTCGAGTCCTGAATGTCCACTCCTTATTGTTGTCACCCATCTCAGAGTATTCATTGCCCGTTATGTCTAAGACAACTCGATCCTTCTATTATTTAATTTTAACAGTACAGACACAGCAAAACAACATAACAAAGAGGTGAGATCACCTACACCAGTACCAACATGGCAGCACAGAGATAACACAAACAACATATCATACAGATATATCATACCAGAATTCCAATAATGCACTCAACATTAATCAACTATCATCATCATACCATTAACATTATTATCATCACACAATAATCACAATAATGCCATCAACATGATTATCATCATCATCATCCAAGTATCCAAAACAATTGTCATAGCCAATATTCCTCAATTAATATATCACACAGATATAAATGTTCAAATTATGCATGTACACAAGACTCGATTTCCTACTCCATGGAGCTAAAACTCAGGTCAGAGAAATGATCGAAAAGACCTGTCGGTACCACGTGCCTCAGACCACGTGCTTTAATTCTCATTTCAATTTTTGCACATCTAGCACATACACGACAGTCTTTATTAGATCTTGATTAAGAATAGTGTCTCGGTCAGGATCATCGGTATGTTGCATCGGTCTAACCTACGGGAAGAAGCGCGACCAACCACCCGTGTAGGCAACCCGCACCCCGATGCCCCCATGGTCAACAAGTGACTTACACTACGCATATCGCACCCACTCAAGAGGTGTGTTTCTCCTAGGCAATCAGCCATATCCAGTCCTCATCGGACCATTCCAATGCATGTATAATGCACCAAATACCAATCACAGGTATATCTCATAATTTCTTATATATAGTTTATACAATGCACGAATATATTAGTGCAAGTCCAACCACAAGAGCCATTCTTTTCAAATTCATTTGTTCAATTTAAATCATATACCTCAACGCATATATATATATATATATATATATATATATATATATATATATATATATATATATTTCCAATGCATCTAAAATGCACCACGTACAAGAATGGGCAAAACTCGTTGTTTTTATAAACAGTGTATGGACATTGGTTCAACAATAATCGTACTATATTTTTCAATAACAAAATCATCTTATCATGTTTTCATAGTTATAAAACACTGTTGTCGTGTTTTCACAAAATTGCGCAATATTCCCGTTATGTTTTCACAATTCCACAACACTTCTGTTGCGTTTTCATAATACCGTAACACTTTTGTTACGTTTTTAAAATTCCAAAACATTTTTATTATGTTTTCACAATACCGTAACATTACTGTTACGTTTACAAAATTTCGTAACATTTTTGTTACGTTTTCAAAATACTGCAACTCTTCTGTTGCACTTTTAAACCACGTACGAATTTTTCAACATTTTTCTCAATTGCGTAAAATATACATTTCTCAAATCACATAATATTTTTTCATTGTTTCAAAATCGCATAACTTAAAAATCATTCTTTTAAATCACGTAAATCATTTTCTATCATTCTCAAAATATTTAAAACCCTTTTCAAATCACATAATGATTTTTCGCTATTTTCACAATCACGTAAAAATAATTCATCACTTTTCCATCACGTAGTGATTTTTCAATAGTAATTCGAATTACGTAAAATATTTAAACATAATTCAAATCGTGTAGAAATATTTCAACATATTTAAAATTACGTAGAAATATTTTACTGTATTTCAAACCACATACTTTGAAATTACGTTTTTAAGATACGTAAATAATTTTTCACCACAATTTCATTACAAAAAATATTTCTTGGCCTTTAAAAAATTCTTTTTCAACTTTTCTCAAAATAATATAACTTTATACTTCATTTAATATATTTTCTTACTCAAGAAAATCTTTTTCCACAGTTCTTTACTCAAGAAATTCTTTTCAAAATATAATTCACAAAATCACTTTTACATTGATGTAAATCAATGTTTCAAAGTCTTAAATTTTCCTAACGTACTCCAAAACTTGAAAATAAGTTATACGTTAGTAAATTCTCAAATCACCATTATATTCTCCATTTTTCTCAAATCAATTTTAAAATCAATTCTCTTCAAAATAAATTGAAGTTAAAACATTTTCAACCTCTCTTTGTCTTTCGTTTACAAAATTTTTTCTCAAGTGATAAAACACTCTGATTCCCTTTCCAAAATCCTTGTATTAAATCTAGTTACGTTTCCACTTTGAAATTCACATTGTTCATAAAAATCAAGGCATTACAAGCCTTCAAAAACGTGGACATGACTATCAAAACATTTTTTTTCTAAATCAATATGGTTTTACACAAACAAAACCATTAAGGTCATCAAATACTTTTCCTTTTAAATTGATATGGTTTTACACAAACAAAACCATTAAAATTTTGTTTTCAAAACCGAAACATCAATGGTTATAAAACCAAACCCATTTGTTCAAATTCATTTTTACTTTCTTTACAATTTTTTTTCACTTTCTTTGTAAATCCTTAAAATCAACGTTTGCCCGTTTCATTCAAAACTCATGTTTAGAAAAACAATTAGGATCTTTTTACACAAAATAAATCAAGAAAAATCCTTCAAAAACCATGTTCTTGTTCTCTTGAAAAACATACCCTTTGTTTAATTTCCATACTCTTCAAATCAATCCAATTTTATTCTTCCATGAAAATATTAATTTGTAAACACCTATGTTGAGGTGTCTTGACCGAAATTCACTAAGTTTTATGGACCCAAAAATCAATTCCCTTGTTCTTGAAAATTTTCAACATGAACCCTAATCAAGGGCATCAAAACCGTAGCTCTTCCTTGGCCATTGGGACCAAAATTAATTTTCTTTCCACCATCAAATCATGGCATACACATATATACACAATATATATATATATATCAAAAACATGTCATATTATCATCATGCATAGTATAAGCATACCATCAAAATCATAAACTCATGCAAAGCATATTAAGCATAGGCAAATAATTAAAACACATAAATACACACAAATTATTACATGACCATGGATATGAATCCTCACATGGATTCATCATCCATCAAATATAAGACCATCGCCCACCACCATACTTGGTTGGTGAGATGGATCTCCCTCTTACCTCTTGAAGATCCTCAAAAACTCCTTGTTTTGCTTCTTTTTCCAAGTCCTTCACCACCAAGGGCTTCTCAAATACAAGATAAAATACATAAAAATTAGTATACTAAGCTTGATTAAGAGAACCATGGATGTGCATCATGGTTAGAACCTTGAAAATCAAAAGAAAAGTGAAGAGTAACAAACTTCACCATTAAAGCTTCAATCTTTAGCTTGAAGAACAAGGTTGAAGATAGATGATTTAGAGAAAATCTCTAACATGAAAGTTGCTTAGAATATCATATAGATTCAAGATCTATGGTTGGATGAAATTAAAAGAGATTGGAGAGTGGTTTTAGGGGTCTTGACCAAATGGTTCCTCTTGAAGCACAAAGATGAAATTTTTGATTTTTGATAGAAACTTGAAGCTTGGATTTGAAGCTCAAGATGAATGATTTTGGAAAAACTCATAACTAGAGATGTTCTTAGAATGGTGTTTAGGTTTAGAAAATCAAGTTGGATGAAATTAAAAAGTGATGGAAGGTGTTCTTGATGGTCATGACCGAAACTTGCTTGGAGGAGAGGTGGAGAGAAAAGTTTGATGGGTTTTTGCTTTTGGAGGAGACAAAGATGATCAAGAATGATCAATAATGACCAAGATAGCTAATAATGGTCTTCAAAGCCCCTAAAATCAGACTAAAACCCTGCCCCCCTTCATGCATTCTCCTAAGAGTGCAAAGTACTCAATAATAGTCAATAATGATGCATAAATTGACCAAGACCTCAAAGAATGACATAAAGTTTTTCTTTAGCTCCAAAATGAAGCTCAAAACCGTCCCCCCTCTTCCTAATGCATTCATGTAGTTGTCATCTTTTTCAAGCCATTATTTGACGCCTTTCTAGCCATTGATTAATTCAATGGTTAGGATTTAGGTAGGTTTTAGATCTAGCTTTAGGTAGAAGACTTAATATAGGCCATTGGATCTTTCTCCTTTAAATTCTAGCCATTAGATGTGTCTCCAAAATTAAGGGTCAAGATTACACCTTCTTACTTTTAATCCAAGGGTCATAATTAGTCTTTGTCACTTTTTAAGACTAAATCTTCACCATTGATTAAATCTTCATCCAATGGTCATAAATGGTCCTTGTTACTTTATAAGACCAAATCTCCACCCTTGATCACTTCTAAATCCAATGGTTGCAAATGGTCATAGCCATTATATAAAACTAAATCTCTACCCTTGATTTAATCTCCATCTAACGGTTATAAATGATCTTATTCACTTTTAAGATCAAATCTCTACCGTTGATTAAATCAAGATCAAGTCTCTATCATTAATTAAATCAATGGTGGATATCCAAACCACCAATGTTGACTTAAGCAATATAATATTTATTTTTATATGCTAAAACCCCATAAAAGAATATATTTACTGTATTTTTATTGCCTGATAATTAAATACAGTACCAAACACAGTACAAGAAAATTTTAAAAACTGTTTCCGGATTCAGGTTTAGTAAGATCGCCTGTCTCCGTCTAAATAGTACAAATTTTTCTATGCGTAAAAAAATTTTTACTTTGCGGGACCCACCTGGGCCCACATAGGACCACCTGGGCCCATATATAGTAAAAAAATTCATAATCATCCACAAAAATCACAAATATTGGAAAACGCGTAAATATCAAATCAGATTACGTAAAATAGTTACCTAACGGTAAAAATTAATTTACGTAAAATTTTCTCCGACCCGAAATTTTTTATTTTCCTGACACGGAGTAAATCACTCAAAACAATCAAATACGCTGATGGAATAAACAAAATAATTTTACAGTGCACAGAAATTACTAAACAGTAAAATTCTGTTAACTGTCAAAATTATTGTTTAAGAGATATGGAAATTTAGGGTGTTACACAACGCATTGACGATACCCGACAAGAACACGATTCTTTTCAAAAGCTGGACAATTGTCTGTGGGATAATCTGGAAGATTGTCTTTGTGCTAAGGCTGACAATTAACAGAGCATTCTTCTCGAAATTGTGAAAACCTGTATGGAGTAGGACATTGAGTCTACATGCATAACATATGCATAAATCTGAGTATCTATATCTGCATGATATAATAATTGAGGAATATTGGATGATGATGATGATAATCATGTTGATGGCATTATTGTGATTATTGTGTAATGATAATGATTTTAATGGCATGATGAAGATAGTTGATTAATGTTGAGTGCAATATTGGAATTATGGTATGATATATCTATATGATATGCTGGTTGTGTTATCTCTATGCTACCATGTTGGTATTGGCGTAGGTGATCTCACCTCTTTGTTATATTGTGTTGTTGTACTTGTATTGGTAAAAAATTATATAATAGATGGAACGAGTTATCTTAGACACACGGGTGATAAATACTCTGAGATCAGAGACAACATCAGAGAATGACCATTCCAGATTCGATAGTGTGAAGGGTTGACAAGGAATAGATGTCTGATGCATAAAGATGGATACAAGAAGAAATAAGTATGTTAAATTTTCTTGTTAGTGTTTTACTGTGCTATTAAGTAGGACCCGTCATTGGATTTGCTTTTGTTAAAAAAAAAGAGTCTGTTAGTTTTATATTTCTCTTTAAATTATTAAATATTAATTAGTGTTAATATTGTATATTAGTAATACTTATGGATTTTAGTAAGTTTATATTTATGTAAAAAGAAATTTTAAAACTTACCCTTTTATAACTCAAACCTTTTATGAAATTATTTTCAGATTGGGAGTTGGTAGTCAGAAATATGATGCCCTAAGGAGGGTGTTACAATTAGTTGGTATCAGAGCACGGTTTGAGTCTTTTGGGGTTTGTGGTTAGGTCTATTTTGCTTGTGTTGTGTTCTCTGTGTGTTTGATTTCTGAAAGGAAACAATGTTATTTGAAATGGTTACATCTAGTTTCCATTGTATTTTGATTCGTGTGTCTTTGAAGAGAGGACGATGGCTCGTAATAGACGTACGCGTGTAGAAGCAAGACGTAATGATGGTGATATGACGGCAACTTTGGAAGTGATACAAAAAGCGACTGATGTAAATATACAGCAAACTCAGAAGACTGTTCAGCAGCAAGAATTGATAGCTGAAGCTAAGATTTTGTTAGAGCTGAATCAATTTCAGGATGAGAGACCCTGTAACGTTGGACCATATTGGTTACGAAGAAGGAGAAATCGTAAGGTCAAGCAATTCCAGTAGAAAACGTACTCAAAATCCCTGGGAAGTCAACGACAATAGCAATCTTTTGGAGGAAGTACTAGTAGTAGCAGGTTTGGTCTGACTGCGACATCTGCACCAAAATGTCAGAAGTATGGGAAAGATCATCTAACAAAGGATTGTACATTCAAGGAAAAAAAATTGTTTCAAGTGCGGAAAGCCTGGACACATTTTCAGAGATTGTGTTCCATCAAAGACAAAGTCATCCATTAATAATAAACGTGCTTCGATATCTCAAGTAGGATGGAGCGTTGATTCTCCAAGTGGAGCAAAAGTACCCCAGACTGATGACCTAAGTAAAGAAGATTGTGTCACAGAAAGTGATCCTTTGATTGTACTGTATAATTCTGGAGGTAACCCATTTCTTTATAGCATATAATTGAGTAAATCAATTATATGTTGGTGTTATCCGTGTCTTCGTGATCTTCTGATTTCTTTATTTCTGTTTCCATTACTAGCCTATCGTGCTACTCAAGTTATTCAAATTATCATATTGTTATTATGAATCAATTTTTTGTGTTAGTTTGATCTGTTTATCTCTTTCATAAATAGACGTGATCTTTGAAAATGGATTGGTTATTTTCCAACCATATCCGATGAGATTGTCTCAATAAAGTGTTAATAGTCCAGAAAATTTGTTCTTAAAATCAGGCAATATCAAATTCTTTGTTGGATATGTCTGGTAACATATCATATAGTTTCATTATTCTTTTTCTTTCTGACCTTCACAATGTTTTTCATGTATCGCAATTTGCAAGAAAGAATATTTTGCAAGAAAGGATATTCCTATCTATATCCATGTCATAGTATTAGAGTGACGTAGCGGAAGCGTGGTGGATCCTTCAAAGGTTGAAACAGTTTTTCAGTGAGAAAAATCAAACACAATAATGGGAATACTGGAAAATTTCTGGATCGTAGGACTTCTTACCTAGCTTACTAGAAAGAATTAAGTATTTGTATAGACTGATGCATATAGGGAGAATTTTTAGGAGTTGAAATATGTTTGAGTACTTTTCTAGTATTAGTTTTGTCTAATCTCAGTAAACCATTGGAGGTGTACTATGATGTATTACATCGGAGTTTAAGATATGTGCATATGCAGAATAGAAGAGTTATAGGGTATGATTTTAGGAAATTGAAGTCATTTGAGAAAAGCTATTCTACGCATGAATGGAGGTTAGTAGATGCTGTGTTTGTATTAGAAGTATAGATATACTTTCTTTATGGAGTAAAATTTAACATCTTCAGTAATTATAAGAGTCTAAGATATCTGCTTGATCGGGAGAAATTGATCGAGAGACAAAGAAATTTCATTTGCTTAAAATCGTTGGAACGATATAAGTGAAGATACAACGTAAGAACTGGAAAACAAGATAAAAGAACAATATCAATATTTATTTTGAGGATGTGAAATCTGATTTATCAAATTTCGAGGACGAAATTTCTTTTTAGAGGGGGAGTATTATAACACCCCAAATTTCCTAAATATTTGATAGTAATTATGACAGTAAACACAATTCTACTGTTTAGTGATTTCTGTGTACTGTAAAATTATTTTGAGTATTCCGTCAGCGTATTTGATCGTTTTGAGTGATTTACTCCGTGTCAGGAAAATAATAATTTTCAGGTCAAGAAAAATCTTTATGTATTTATTTCTCTTGATTGTTTATTATTTTTAATAATCTGATTTGATTTTCATACATTTTTTCGTATTTGTGATTTTTGTGGATGATTATAAATTTTTATATTTCTTTGATTGTTTTTGGGTTGTTTGTGGGCCTATATGGCCTTACGTGGGCCCAAGTGGGTCTCGCAAAGTGAAAATTTTTCTACGCATAGAAAAATTTGTACCATTGAGATGGAGACAGGGGATCTTACTATACCTGAATCCGGAAACAGTTTTAGAAAATTTTATTGTACTGTGTTTTGTACTGTATTTAATTACCGGACGATAAAAATATAGTAAATATATTCTTTCGTGGGGTTATAGCTGATAAAAATAGAAATTATACTGCTTAAGTCAACAATAGTGGTTATGACAACTTTTGACGAACCAATAGGAAACAAGTTTAATTCTTTTGATGGACCAATAGGAAGTAAGTCTAATTTTGAAGACTCTGATTTCAACCGTGGATTTAATCAACGGTGTAGAATCGGTCTAATAAAATGGCTATGAACATTTATAACCATTGGATGAAAAATTAATTAAGGGCAGAGATTTGATCTTATAAAGTGGCTAGGACCATTTGTGATCATTGGATTCGGATTAAATCAACGGTGGAGATGGATCATTTATGACCATTGGATGTGGATTTAATCAATGGTGGAGATTTGGTCTTCTAAAATGGCTATGACTAATTATGACCCTTGGATTAAAAGAAAAAAGGAATAATCTTGACCATTCATTTTGGAGATGCATCTAATGGCTAAGATTTCAAGGAGGAAAGATCTAATGGCCTAGATTAAGTCTTCTAATCAAAAGTCTACCTTAGTCCTAACCATTTAATTAATCAATGGCTAGAAATGCTTAAAATGGTGGGTAATTATTATGGTCATTTATTGAATGCATAAAGAGAAGCATGAAGAGGGGGGACGATTTTGGAGGAGCTTAAGAGTTTAGCGAGGTTGAAGACCACATTATTGTTATCATAATTCATCTTTGTCTTCTCCAAAAAGCCAAGACTTCATCAAATATTTTCTCTCCTTCTTTCTCCATGCATGTTTCGACCAAAGCACGTAAGAATACCTTCTATCACTCTTTGATTTCAACCAACCTTATTTCTTGAATCCTTACCTTATTCTAAGAACATCTCTAGTTATGAGTTTTCACCAAATCATTCATTTTGAGCTTCAAATCCAAGCTTCAAGTTTCTATCAAAAAGGGTAAAGTTCATATTTCTTCACCCAATCTTTTAGTTTTGATTTTCTAAGCCATGCTTGAACCATGGTTTACCTATTCTTTTACTTATTATTGATTTTAAGATTTGTTTATGATTTTTAGGGATTTTTTCCATAGAGCTCTACGAAATTGGTGGAAGGAAAACTAAGTGTTTTCACTTCATTCTTTATCTTAACCAAGTCTAAGAAGCTTTCTTTCACAAAAAAATCAAAAACTCCAACCTTGTTCTTCAAGAGGAATTTCGGCTATACCACCTGAAATCACCATCCAATCTCTTTTAATTTCATCCAACCATAGATCTTGAATCTACATGATATTCTAAGCAACTTTCATGTTGGAGACTTTCTCTAAATCATTCATCTTCAACCTTGTTCTCCAAGCTAAAGATTGAAGCTTTATTGGTGAAGTTTATTAATCTTCACTTTTCTTTTGATTTTCAAGGTTCTAAGCCATGTTTGATCTATGGTTTATCTTGTTCAAGCTTGATTTACTAATAAATATATGTTTTGTTTTGTATTTGAGAAGCCCTTGGTGGTGAAGGACTTGGAAAAAGAAGCAAAACAAGGAGCTTTTGAAGATCTTCAAGAGGTAAGAGGGAGATTCATCTCACCAACCAAGTATGGTGGTGAGAAATGGATTGTGTATTTGATGGATGGTGAATCCATGTGAGGATTCATATCCATGGTCATGTAATAATTTGTGGGTGTTTATGTGCTTTGATTATTTGCCTATGCTTGGTATGATTTGCATGATTTATTGCTTTGATTATGGCATGCTTGTGATATATATGTTGAATATGTATTTGTATGTCATGATTTGATGATGGAAAGGAAATTGAATTTTGGTTCCAAAGACCAAGAGGAATTTCGGCCAAGACACCTCAAAATAGGTGTTCACAAATTAATATTTTCATGAATGATAAAATTGGATAATTAGAAAAGTAAGAAAAATAAACAAAGGGTTTGTTTTTCAAGAAGTATTGTTCACGGTTTTGAGAAGGATTTTTATTGATTTATTTTGTGTAAAAAGTTTCTAAGCATTTTACTAAATATGGGCAATGTTGATTTTAAGGATTTGCAAAGAAAGTGAAAATGGATTTACAAAGAAAGTGAAAATGAAAAATGAACAAATGATTTGATTTCAAAGACTAAGTGCTTATGGTTTTTGTAAAGGATTTTTAATGGTTTTGTTTGTGTAAAACCATATTGACTTAGAAGGAAAAATGTTTTGATGATTTTTATAGTCATGTCCACATTTTTTAAGGCTTGTAATGCCTTGATTTTATGTAAACAAAATGGAAATATAATTGATTTAGTATAAGAAATTTGGAAAGGGAATCAGAGTGTTTTATCACTTGAGAAAATGAAATTTTTGTATATGAATGGAAAAGAGAGGTTGAAAGTGTTTGAACCTCAATTTATTTTGAAGAGAATTGATTTTAGAATTGATTTGAGAAAAATGGAGAATTGTAGAAATAAGTTTGCCCCAATGGTTTAATATGTTAAGTTTTGATGATGACAAATACAAGTCAAAAAGAATGATGCTTATGCTTGATAGATGTGCTTTATAGAAGACAAATGCATCACAAAAGAATATTGATCATGTTTCATATATGTGCTTAAAAGAGATATATTGGATTATGCATGATTATGTACTTTATTTAATTATACTTCACTTAATAATCATGCAATGAGATATATGCAACATTCTTATATGCATGTTAGACTAACTAGAGTTATACATTTATGAGTCATGCATATGAAGATATTGAAGTATGAATTTGGACTAATTATGTTTGTTTTAAGTGAGTAACACTTTGTAGGATAGTCCAAGTATCAAGAGTGAGCATTGCTACAAGAAAGCAAAAGATCATAATCATGCTCAACTCAAGAAGAATGAGAATGATAAGATGTTCCAAGCAATTTACAAGATTTGAAGAGAAGAAATTTGTAGAAGCTTGGATTACATCAAGAAGCCTAAGGACTAGAATTGGTATATTTTTTCTTTTAGGTTTTCTCCTATGTAAAGATAGAGGTTTTACAAGAAAAGAGCTTAAATATGTTTTAAGTCTTTAAAAATGGTTCTTACATGTTTAAATGCCCAATAAAGTATTTTTAGAAAGTTAATCTTGGTGGTAGTTCACACATTTGAAAAATAGCCAAGTTTGTATTTTGCAAAACTGACATTTAGTTACTATTTTGATCATAACTTTCAAACTACTTAGAGTTTTATTGTGAAACTTATGGCATATGAAAATAGACTCAAATATCTTTCCAATGAGTGGTCATTTGCTTTAAACGGATAAGAAATGAAGAAGTTATGACCATTTGCTTTAAACTATGAAATATAGTCAAGTTTGAGTTTTGAAAAACTGACCTTTGGTCACTCTTTTGATCATAACTCTCAAAATACTTTGATTTTTGTTGTGAAACTTCTTTCATTTGAAAATAGACTCAAAGATCTTTCTAATGACTGGTCATTTGCTTTAATCGGATAAGAAATGAAGAAGTTATGACATTTTAAAGTCAGATTTCAAAACCAGAAAAGCTGTAATCGATTACACAAGTCCTGTAATCGATTACAACAATGTCAGAAGCCAAGTAATCGATTACCAGAAGTGTGTAATCGATTACCAAGTGCCCAGAAACGTTTCTAACTGCTATAAACGGCTAGTTTTCATAAAAAATCATTTCTAAACACTACCAACGGCTATTTTATCATTTGGGCTCTATATATAAGTGATATTTGAAGTATTTACATCCTAAGAAGCACAAGAACACTATACTTGATCCTTGAATCATCAAAATCATATTTTGAGCTTTAAAGTGTGAATCCTTGATAGCCATAGTTCTTCAATTTGTATTATCCACTCTTGAGAAAGTTTTTCTATCATCTATACTTTGTTCTTCAAGTTGTATATCTACTCTTGTGAGAGTTTCATTCTATCAACTTTGATTGCTTTATAAGAGAGGGTGAGGTATCCCTCCAAATTGTAAAGGGTGAGGCATCCCTTTGTTTGAAGAGACTCAAGCTCAAGGGTGAGGCATCCCAAGGAGTTGAGTGCTCAAGTTTGTAAAGGTCATCAAGCACCTGTGAAGCTTGAAGAATTGGAGGCTCTAGCACAAGGGTGAGGTATCCCAAAGTGTGAGGAGTGCTCTTGTTTGTACAAAGGTTTTCCTAGCACCCGTGAAGTCTAGGAGATAGTGAAGAAAATCTCAAGTTAAGCTTGGGGACTGGATGTAGGCCACAAGTGGTTGGTGGCTGAACCAGGATAAATGCTTGAGTTTGATTCCTTCTTTCCTACACTCTTTAATTTCAATATTTAGTGTAGTATATTTATCTATTGCGTATCTTGTCATCTTGGTGATTTGATTCTATGAACTTGATATCTAGCTTATTTGCTTAATTCATTATATATCCTAAGTTGTATTTGAGTAATCTATAATAGTTGTACATTTGTTGTGCATGTTCCGCTGCTTTTATGACTTGAGTGATTCAAAATGCTTAATTTCTCAAAAGTGCATTAAAATTTGTAAACACCCAATTCACCCCTCCTCTTGGGTGATGGTTGCCATGGCTAACAAGAATATAATAGTGATTTGATATTTTCTAAGGTGTAACTCATCCTTTGGGTATTGGAGAGCGTTAGAAATTTTTAAATTAAGAAACATTGATTTAATTCAATGGAATTGTGAATTTGTGGAATATATTGTGAAAAGGATTTTTCTTGAGTAAGAAAATGTGGAAAATAATGAGAGTAGTCATATTATTTTGAGAAGGGTTGAAATGGAATTTTTGAAGGTTGAGAAATATTTTTCGTAATAGAATTATGGTGAAAAATGATTTACGTAACTTAAAAATGTGATTTTTAAGCTACGCAATTTGAAATACGTTTAAATATTTCTACGCGATTTGAAAAATGTTTAAATATTTTACGTGATTGAAATATTGTTGAAAAATCACTACGTGATTGAAAAGTGATGAAATATTTTTACGTGATTGAGAAAACGTTGAAAAATCAATACATAATTTGAAAATGCAACAGAAGTGTTGCGGAATTGTGAAAACGTAACATAATGTTGCGTGATTGTGAAAACACGACAAAAGTGTTTTATGACTATGAAAACATGATAATATGATTTTACTGTTAAAAATACAGTATGATTACTGTTGGGCCAGTATGTGGACCCTGATTATGAGATAATGAAATTAAAACTGAGAATGGGCCAATGTGTGGACCTTGAATATGAAAGTGTGAATTTTGCCTATGATTGGCATTGATGCATTGAACATGCATTGGAAATGAGGAATTTTGCCTGTGATTGGCATTGGTGCATTGAACTTGCATTGAAAAGATATGCATTGAGGCATATGATGATTTTGAATTGAACAAAAATTTATATCTAATGCTATTGGGACCCTTGTGGTTGAAGAAGGAATGTGAATTGATAGTGAGGTCTATGATGGATCTTGGGGTGTGTCAAGGCGCGGCGGTCGACCAGTGGATATCTGTCTGTGGGCTACGGCTGGACCATATGCCACTTGGAAATGCAGTCCGTTGCAGCGCATTGACGATACCCGACAAGAACACTATTCTTTTCAAAAGCTGGACAATTATCTGTGGGCTAATCTGGAAGATTGTCTTTGGGCTAAGTATGACAATTAATAGAGCATTCTTCTCGAAATTGTGAAAACCTCCATGGAGTAGGACATTGACTCTACATGCATAACATATGCATAAATCTGAGTATCTATATCTGCATGATATAATAATTGAGAAATATTGGATGATGATGATGATAATCATGTTGATGGCATTATTGTGATTATTGTGTGATGATAATAATGTTAATGGCATGATGATGATAGTTGATTAATGTTGAGTGCAATATTGGAATTATGGTATGATATATCTGTATGATATACTGGTTGTGTTATCCCTATGCTACCATGTTGGTATTGGCGTAGGTGATCTCACCTCTTTGTTATATTGTGTTGTTGTGCTTGTATTGGTAAAAAATTATATAATAGATGGAACTAGTTGTCTTAGACATACGGGTGATAAATACTCTAAGATCGGAGACAACATCAGAGAATGACTATTCCAGATTCGATAGTGTGAAGGGTTGACAAAGAACAAATGTCTGATGCATCAAGATGGATACAAGAAGAAATAAGTATGTTAAATTTTCTCGTTAGTGTTTTACCGTGCTATTAAGTAGGACCCGTCATAGGGTTTGCTACTGTTAAAAAAAAAGAGTCTGTTAGTTTTATATTTCTCTTTAAATTGTTAAATATTAATTAGTGTCAATATTGTATATTAGTAATACTTATGGATTTTAGTAAGTTTATATTTCTGTAATAAGAAATTTTAAAACTCATCCTTTTATAACTCAAACCTTTTATGAAATTATTTTCAAATTGGGAGTTGGTAGTCAGAAATGTGATGCCCTAAGGAGGGTGTTACATGTCTCCAAAATGAAGGGTCAAGATCACTCCTTCAAACTTTACATCCAATGGTCATAAATAGTCTTTGTCACTTTTTAAGACTAAATCTCCACTGTTGATTAAGTCAAGATCAAGTCTCTACCATTGATTAAATCAATGGTGGATATCCAAGCCACCAATGTTGACTTAAGCAGTATAATATTTATTTT
The DNA here is from genome assembly GCA_029884605.1 of Ormosia emarginata. Classification (NCBI taxonomy): domain Eukaryota; kingdom Viridiplantae; phylum Streptophyta; class Magnoliopsida; order Fabales; family Fabaceae; genus Ormosia; species Ormosia emarginata. The sequence goes on from JAQQTP010000074.1 coordinate 13,296,434, forward strand.
TCTATCTGTTATAACCCTAGGAATAATATTTTTACTGTATTTTTATCGCCCAATAATTAAATACAGTACAAAACACAGTAAAAGAAAATTTTAAAAACTATTTCTGGATTCATGTTTAGTAAGATCTCCCATCTCCGTCTAAACAGTACAAATTTTTTCTATCCGCAGAAAAATTTTGACTTTTCGAGACCCACCCCGGGCCCACGTAAGGCCACCTAGGGCCACAGACAGCCCAAAAACAATCAGAGAAATATAAAACTTCATAATCATCCACAAAATCATAAAAAAAATATAAAACTTTTGAAAATCAAGTCGGATTAGTAAAAATCATTAAGGATTTTTCAAAAAGAAATAAAATACAAAGGCTCAGTATACAGCCCCAAAATAATATTAAAATAATAAAAAAACGTAAAAACTCTCAAAAATTCCTAAAAATCACAAAAATTATAAAATTCACGGAAGTCGAGTCGGATTATTCAAAATAATTAAGAATCACTCGAAATAAATAAAATATGAATTTTCGGGGTGTTACAATGCTCCCCCTCTAAAAAGAATTTCGTCCTCGAAATTTGTAGTAGCTTTCGAACCAAAAATGGATACTGCTCTTTCATCTTATCTTCCAGTCCTCACGTTGCATCTCCGCTTACGTCATTCCCTTCGACCAACGAAAACTCTTTGCCTCACGTTTAACTTCTTCTGATCAAACGGATACCTCAGACTTTTGTGATCGATTAAGACATTGAATGTTACTCTGTAAAGAAAGTATCTTCATACATCTAATACAAACTCAGCGGCTACCATCCCCCATTCATGTGTAGAATAGCTTTTCTCAGGTGACTTAATATTCTAAAATCATACCTTACAACTCTTCTATTCTACATAAGCACACATCTTAAACTCCGATGTAACGCATCACAGTACACCTCCAATGATTCACTGGGATTAGACAGAACTAATACTAGAGAAATAATCAAACACATTTTCCAACTCCTGAAAATTCTCCTTGTATGCATTAGTCCATACAAACGCTTAATTCTTTCTGGTAAGCTGGGTGATAAGTCCTGCGATCTTGGAAAATTTCTCATTAAATTTTCTATAGATTTTTATTACCGTATTTGACTTTTAACACTAACAAACTGTTTCAACCTTTGAAAGATCCACCACAATCCCTTCCTTAGAATTATGGAACCCAAAACTGAACTTCATCCATCTAGAATTCACATCTTGACAACTTAGGATATAACTGCTTCTCCTTTAGAATTTGGAATATCACACTGAGATGTTCAGTACATTCCTCATGATTTCGAGAATAGATCAGAATGTTGTTAACAAAGATAATGACAATTCTGTCTAGATAGGGATGAAAGATTCTACTCATATAATTTATAAATATTATAGGAGCATTCGTCACTTTGAACGACATCATTTAACATTTTCCTTAACTTCGTATCACTTCATTCTCCTGCCTTTGCCCTTAACAGGAAGTGTCTCACACATCGTCCTCTTTCAACAGCACTGTATTAGATACTATGACATGGATTTAAATAGGAATATCCTTTCTTGCAATTGCAATACATGAAAAACATTATAAAAGATAGCAAAACTATCTGATGTGTTACCGGACATATCCAACAAAGAATTTGATATTGCCTAATTTCAAGAATGAGTTTTTCTGGAATACTAACACTTTATTAAGACAATCTTATAGGATATGGTTGGAAAATAACCAATCCGTTTTCAAAGATCACGTTTATTTATGAAAGAGATAAATAGATCAAACTAACACAAAAATTTGATCCATAACAACAGTAGGATAATTTGAATAACTTGAGTAGCATGATAGACTAATAATAGAAATAGAAGTAAACAAATCAGAAAATAACGAAGACACAGATAACTCTAATTGATCTACACGATCATATGCCATAGAGAAATGGGTTACCTCTAGAATTATACAGTACAGTCAAAGGATCACTTTCTGTGACACAATCTTCTTTGCTTAGGTCTTCAACTCGGCACACTCCCATTCCATTTGGCGTATCGACTCTCCCTACTACCTCAGATTTTACTAATAGAAAACTTCATTTTCAGTGGAACACAATCTCTGAAAATGTGTCCAAACTTCCTGCACTTAAAACAAATTATTTCCTTGGACGTATAATCCTTTCCATTATTCCTAAGGAATACCAGGTTCTAAAATTACTAAATCTTATATTTCAAGACTGATTCTCTTTTATTAGATCTTGAACCTCAACTTCCAATTTCTGTTGTTCAGCGATCCTCTGTTCTTGTTGTACTATTGTAACACCCTCCCTAGGGTATCACATGTCTGACTCCCGACTCATAGTCTGAAAAGAAATTCGCACAAAGTTTGAGTTATAAAAAGTGGGTTTTAAAATTTCTTCTTTACCGAAACATAAATTTACTGAAAATATTAGGTAATATTGAAAATCATATTTCAACTATTCATTATGCAATATTGACACCAATTAATATTTCACAATTTAAAGAGAAATATAAAACTAACAGACTCTTTTTTTTAACAGTAGCAAACCCCATGACGGGTCCTACTTAATAGCACGGTACAACACTAACGTTAAAACTTAACATACTTATTCTGTTGTGTATCCATCTTGTTGCATCAGACATCTGTTCCTTTGTCAACACTGCACACCTTCGAGTCCTGAATGTCCACTCCTTATTGTTGTCACCAATCTTAGAGTATCCATCGCCCGTTATGTCTAAGACAACTCGATCCTTCTATTATTTGATTTTTAGCAGTACAGACACAACAAAACAAGATAACAAAGAGGTGAGATCACCTACACCAATACCAACATGGCAGCACAGAGATAACACAAATAGCAATATCATACAGGGATATCATACCAAACTTCCAATAATATATTCAAGATTAATCAACTATCATCATCCAATCATATATCAATCCAAGTATTCAAAACAGTTGTCATAGCCAATATTCCTCAATTAATATATCACACAGATATAAATGTTCAGATTATGCATGTACACAAGACTCGATTTCCTACTCCATGGAGCTAAAACTCAGGTCGGAGAAATGATCGAAAAGATCTGCCGGTACCACGTGCCTCAGACCACGTGCTTTAATTCTCATTTCAATTTTTGCACATCTAGCACATACACGACAGTCTTTATCAGATCTTGATTAAGAATAGTGTCTCGGTCAGGATCATCGGTGTGTTGCATCGGTCTAACCTACGGGAAGAAGCGCGACCAACCACCCGTGTAAGCAACCCGCACCCCGATGCCCCCAAGGTCAACAAGTGACCTACACTACGCATATTGCACCCACTCAAGAGGTGTGTTTCTCCTAGGCAATCAGCCATATCCAGTCCTCATCGGACCATTCTAATGCATGTATAATGCACCAAATCCAATCATAGACAAATATGTCATTTTCTCACAAATAGTGTATGGACACTGGTTCAACAGTAATCATTCTGTACTTTCAACAGCGAAAATCATGTTATCACATTTTCATAGTTGTAAAACACTTTTACCGTATTTTCACAATCGCGTAACATTTTTGTTACGTTTTCACAATGCAAAAACATTTCTGTTATGTTTTCACAATACCATAACACTTCCTTTATATTTTCACAATACCGTAACACTTTTGTTACGTTTTTAAAATTCCAAAATGTTTTTATTATGTTTTTACAATACCGTAACACTACTGTTACGTTTATAAAATTTCGTAACATTTTTGTTATGTTTTCAAAATGTTGCAACTTTTCTGTTGCACTTTTAAACCACGTACTAATTTTTCAATGTTATTCTCAATCGCGTAAAAATATACGTTTTTCAAATTGCATAGTATTTTTCCACTGTTTCAAAATCGCGTAACTTAAAAATCATTCTTTTAAGTTGCGTAAATCATTTTCCATCATTCTAAAAATATTTAAAACACTTTCCAAATCACATAACAACTTTTCACCACTTTTCACAATCACGTAAAAATAATTCATCATTTTTCAATCATGTAGTGATTTTTCAATAGTAATTCAAATTACGTAAAATATTTGAACATAATTTAAATCGCGTATAAATATTTCAACGTATTTAAAATCACATAGAAATATTTTTCCATATCACGTAACTTAAAAATCACGTTTTTAAGATACGTAAATAATTTTTCACCACAATTTCATTACAGAAAATATTTCTTGACCTTTAAAAATTCCTTTTTAACTTTTCTCAAAATAATATAACTTTATACTTCCTTTAATATATTTTCTTACTCAAGAAAATATTTTTCACAGATTCTTTACTCAAGAAATTCTTTTTCAAAATATAATTCACAAAAATCACTTTTCCATTGATGTAAATCAACGTTTCAAAACTTAACATTTTCTAACGTATTTCAAAACTTGAAAATAAGTTATACGTTAGTAAATTTTCAAATCACCATTATATTCTCCATTTTTCCCAAATCAATTCTAAAATCAATTCTTTTCAAAACAAATTTAGATTCAAACCCTTGCAACTTTTCTTTTTCATTTTCATATGAAATTTCATTTCTCAAGTGATAAAATACTTTGATTCCCTTTCCAAAATCCTTATACTAAAACATTTTGTTCAAACATTTTGTTTCCACTTTAAAATTACTTTGTTTCATAAAATCAAAATTATTCCAACCTCCAAAAATCGTAGAGTCTTTGGCCATTGAAGCCATCAAATATTTTTCTTCTAAATTGATATGGTTTTACACAAACAAAACCATTAAAAATTCTTTGTTTTCAAAACCGAAATACCGATGGTCACAAAAACCAAACCCATTTGTTCAAATTCATTTTTACTTTCCTTACAAATCCTTTTTCACTTTCTTTGCAAATCCTTAAAATTATCATTGCTATTTTCATTTAAATCTCATGTTTAGTAAAACACTTAGAAACTTTTTACACAAAATAAATCAATAAAAATCCTTTTAAAACCGTATTCATGTACTCTTTGAAAAATAAATTCTTTGTTTATTTTTCTTACTTTTCTAAACATCCATTTTCATCATTCAAGAAAATATTAATTTTGTGAACACCTATCTTGAGGTGTCTTAACCAAAATTCACCATGTTCTAGGGATCAAAAATTAATTCCCTTGTTCTTGAAAAATTTCAACATGGAACCCTAACCTTGGGTGCCAAAACCATAGTCATTCTTTGGCCATTGGAGCTAAGAATTGATTTTCTTTCCATCATCAAATCATGGCATATACATACATATTCAAATATATATTATAAGCATACCATAATCAAAGCAATAAATCATGCATAGTATAAGCATACCATCAAAGTCATAAACTCATGCAAAGCATATCAAGCATAGGCAAATAATCAAAGCTCATAAACACCCACAAATTAATTACATGACCATGGATATGAATCCTCATATGGATTCAACATCCATCAAATATATAACTATCTCTCACCACCATGCTTGGTTGGTGAGATGGATCTCCCTCTTACCTCTTGAAGATCCTCAAAAACTCTTTGTTTTGCTTCTTTTTCCAAGTTCTTCACCACCAAAGGCTTCTCAAATACAAAATAAAATACATAAAAATTAGTATACTAAGCTTGATTAAGAGGAACCATGGATCAAACTTGGCTTAGATCATGAAAAAGAAGAGAAGAAATAAAGTTTCTTTATACTTCACCTCAAAAACCCAATAACTTTGATCTTGAAGAAACTCCATGAAGATGAATGATTTAGAGAAAGTCTCCAACATGAAAGTTGCTTAGAATAAGGTGAGGATTCAAGAAATATGGTTGGTTGAAATTAAAGAGTGATGGAAGCCATACTTAGGAGTCATGACCGAATCCATCAAGGAGAGAAAAGTGAGAAAATTATCTAAGAGCTTCAATCTTTAGCTTGAAGAATAAGGTTGAAGATGAGTGATTTAGAGAAAGTCTTCAACATGAAAATTGCTTAGAATATCATGTAGATTCAAGATCTATGGTTGGATGAAATTAAAAACATTTGAATGATGGTTCTTGATGAGCTAGCTGTGAGCTTCAATTTGGAGAGAAGGAGAAAGAGAATGGATAGAAGACTTAGGAGTTCAAGTGAGATAAAATGAACATAAACACCCTTCCTCCTTTGGTGATTGCCGTAGAGTGAAGAGAGAAAAAAAATGTATTATTTGATCAAATAATTGGTTATTGATTCATTTGAGAGAAAAGGTGATAAAGTGAGATATGAAATGATTTTTGGCTTTCTAATGCCTCCTTGGCCGTGAGCCATCTTGAAATAAAAACAAAAGTGATAATGAATGAAAGATAGCATGTTTTTCTTTTACCAAACATGCATGGCCGTAGACTTGAAAGGAATGGCCACCAAAATTGACTAATTTTGTGTAGTTTCTTCAATTATTATTAGAAGAATGATCAAGTATTATTTGAATGTAAAATTTGTCTTCTAACTTGATGCATGACCGTAGGAAGTAAATGAAGAAGCCACCATTGTTGACTTAGTCTTACTTTGTTCAATTAAAGACATTCTAATATATATTTGCTCTCCATTGCCGTAGGAATGCATGCAAATGCATGGAAGGAAAAGTGAAATATATCTATATATTAAATGGTTGTTAGGAAGGTGACAAATCCATTTAATATAGATTTCCTTGTCTTCCATTATTTCTTGACCGTGGGGTGCTTCCAAAAAGTAGGCCATTTATTGTTGACTAACATGAATTAATTGAATCCATTTTGAGAATGCATAGCCGTAGAGTGAAGAGAGAAAAGAGTGATAAAGTGTGATAGGAAATGATATAATTTTGGCCCCCCTCCAAGAAATTTCCTAAGGAAGAAAACAAAACAATCATGTAGCATAATTGACATAAAACAATTAATAATGGTCATCAAAACTTTTTCTTTGTCTTCTAAACAAGCCAAAACCGTCCCCCACCTTCTCTTGCTTCTTTAAAATGTGACAAATTTTTATTAACCATTATTTGAAGCCATTTAAGCCATTGATTAGATCAATGGTTAGGATTTAGGTAGACTTTTGATTTAGAAGACTTAATCTAGGCCATTGGATCTTTCCCCTTTAAATTCTAGCCATTAGATGTGTCTCCAAAATAAAGGGTCAAGATTACTCCTTCTTACTTTTCATCCAAGAGTCATAATTAGTTTTTATTACTTTTTAAGACCAAATCTCCACCATTAATTAAATCTTCATCCAATGGTCATAAATGGTCTTTGTTACTTTACAAAACCAAATCTCCACCCTTGATTAATTCTAAATCCAATGGTTATAAATGGTCATAGCCATTATATAAAACTAAATCTCTACCCTTGATTTAATCTCCATCTAACGGTTATAAATAATCCAATTTACTTTTAAGATCAAATCTCCACCGTTGATTAAATCAAGATCAAGTCTCCATCGTTAATTAAATCAATGGTGGATATCCAAACCGGTGGATATCCAAACCACCAATGTTGACTTAAGCAATATAATTTCTATTTTTATCTGCTAAAACCCCACGAAAGAATATATTTACTGTATTTTTATCGCCCGATAAATATATACAGTACCAAACACAGTACAAGAAATTTTCTAAAACTGTCTCCGGATTCAGGTTTAGTAAGATCCCCTGTCTCCGTCTAAACAGTACAAATTTTTCTATGCGTAGAAAAATTTTTACTTTGCGGGACCCACCTGGGCTCACGTATGGCCACCTGGGCCCACATACACCCCCTGGGCCCACAAACAGAAAAAAATTCATAATCATCCACAAAAATTAGAAAACACACAAATATCAAATCAGATTACGTAAAATAATTACCTAACGGTAAAAATTAAATTACGTAAAGTTTTCCCCGGCCCGAAAATTTTTATTTTCTTGACGCGGAGTAAATCACTCAAAACAATGAAATACGCTGACGGAATAAACAAAATAATTTTACAGTGCACATAAATTACTAAACAGTAAAATTCTGTTAACTGTCAAAATTACTGTTTAAGAGATACAAAAATTTGGGGTGTTACAACTATCACGTCAGTTGTCCTCTGCATTGCTCCCATAATTACAACCATATTGTTAGTGTCACGTTCTGCTTCCACACAAGTACGTCTACCACGAGCCATTTCCTTTCTTCAAAGACAGACGAATCAAAATAAAATGGATACCAGATGTAACCATTTCAAATAACATTGTTTCCTTTCGAAAATCAAACACACAGAGAACACAACACAAGCAAAACAGACCTAACCACAAACCCCAAAAAACTCAAACCGTGCTCTGATACCAACTAATGTAACAACCCCCGTAGGGCATCACATTTCTGACTACCAACTTATAATATGAAAATCAATTCATAAAAGGTTTGAGTTATAAACGTGGGTTTTAAAATTTCTTCTCGCGGAAATATAAATTTACTGATATTTATAAGTAACACTGAAAAATAGATTTAAATTAATTAACATACATTACTGACATTGCATAATATTTAATAGTTATTTAGGATACATAGTACTTACAGACTCAATTTTAAACAGTAGCAAACCTCATGACGGGTCCTACTCAATAGCATGGTAAAACACTAACGATAAATACTCAACATACTTATTTCGTCTTGTATCCATCTGGATGTGTCATATATATGTTCCTCCTCAAAACTGCACACTAACCAGTCCGGGATGGTTACTCCTTGATGTTGTCACCGAACTCAGAATATTTGCCTCCAATCATGTCTAAGAAACTCGTTCCATCTACTATATAATTTTTAATAATACAAACACAGCAAAACAATATAACAAAGAGGTGAGATCACCTACGCCAATACCAACATGGTAGCATAGAGATAACACAAACAGCACACCATACAGATATATCATACCATAATTACAATTATGCCATCATCATAATGTATAAAATAACAATAATTACAATAATGCCATCAACATTATTTATCATCATCATCATCCAACATTCCTCAATTATTATATCACACAGATATAAATATTCAATATTTATGATAAGGCCCTCAATTACTATCCAAGTATTCAACATTTCAATTATCATAACCAATACTCAATAATGATGCATATGTTATGCATGTAGACTCAATGTCCTACTCCATGGAGGTTTTCACAATTTCGAGAAGAATGCTCGGGTTAATTGTCAGCCTTAGCCCAAAGACAATCTTCCAATCGTCGAAAAGAATCGTGTTATTGTCGAGTATCGTCAATGCGTTGCAACGGACTGCATCGCCAAGTGGCACATAGTCCAGCCTTAGCCCACGGATAAATGTCCACTGGTCGATCGTCGCGCCTTGACGCCCCCAAGATCCATCATAGACCTCACTATCATATCTCATTCCCTCTTCAACCACAAGGGTCACAATTTTTGTTCAATGCACGAATATCTCAATGCAATTTTGTTCAATTTCATCATATGTCACAATGCATATTTTTCTAATGCATATTCAATGCACCAATGCCAATCATAGGCAAAATTCCTCATTTCCAATGCATGTTCAATGCACCAATGCCAATCACAGGCTAATTTCATAATTTTCTCTTACAGTGTCCATACACTGGTTCAACAGTAATCATACTGTATATTCAATAGCGAAATCATGTTATCGCGTTTTCATAGTCACAAAAATACTTTTGTCATGTTTTCACAATCGCACAACATTTCTGTTATGTTTTCACAATTTTGCAACGTTTCTGTTGTGTTTTCAAATCACATAGCGATTTTTCCATCATCTCTCAATCACGTAAAAATATTCCATTCGTTTTAAAATCACGTAGTGATTTTTCAACAATATCTCAAACGCGTAAAAATATTTAAATGTTTTCCAAATTGCATAGAAATATTTTAATGTTTTTCAAATTGCATGAAAATATTTAAACGTCTTTCAAATCGCGTAGCTAAAAAATCACGCTTTTAAGTTACGTAAAACATTTCTCACCATTTTACAACCACGTAAAATATTTCTCAATATTCCAAACATTATTTTGGACTTTCAAACAAATCAATATCATTTCTAACATCATTTTTCACATTTCTCCTTTAATAAATCCTTTCCTCAAAATAATATATTTTATCACATTAGTTTTCACATTTTCTTACTCAAGAAAATCCTTTTCACAATATATTCCACAAAATCATTTTTCCATTGATGTAAATCAATGTTTCAAATCCTAAAATTTCTTAATGCACTCCAAAACCTAAAGGATGAGTTACAAGTTAGAAAATCCCAAGTCACCAACGTATTCTTTATAATTCCAAATCAATTCTAAAAATCAATCATCTTAAAATAATTTGAGGTTCAAATACTTTCAACCTCTCTTTCCCATTCATATGCGAAAATTCCATTTTTCAAGTGATAAAACACTTTGATTCCCTTTCCAAAATTCTTGTACTAAATCAAATTATATTTCCACTTTGAAAATCACTTTGTTTCATAAAACCAAACCATTTACAAACCTTCCAAAACCATGGTACATGGCCATTGAAACCATCAAATATTTTTCCTTCTAAATCAATTAAGTACCATTCTTGTTTTTACACAAACAAAACCATTAAAAATTCCTTCTAATTCATTTGTTCATTTTCATTTTCACTTTCATTGCAAATCCTTAAACTCATCAACTCATTGCTCTTTTCATTTAAAACTCATGATTAGTAAAATACTTAGAATCTTTTGATTCAAAAACATCCTTTAAAAATTGTGAACACTTATTCTTTGAAAACAAACCCTTTGTTTATTTTTCTTGATTTTCTAAACATCCAATTTTATCATTCATGAAAATATTAATTTGTAAACACCTATTCTAAGGTGTAGAGGCCGAAATCCTCATGGTCTTTGGAACCAAAAATTGTTTTCCTTTCCAATAATTTTTATGACATACATCATATATAATCAAAATATTATATTTCAAGCATACCATAAAAGCAATAAATCATACTAAACATGCAAACACAAATAAATCATGCAAAGCATATCAAACATAAGCAAATAATCAAAGCACATAAATACCCATAAATAATTACATGACCATGGATATGAATCCTCACATGGATTCACCATCCATCAAATACCAAACCATCTCTCACCACCATACTTGGTTGGTAAGATGGATCTCCCTCTTACCTCTTGAAGATTCTCAAAAGCTCCTTGTTTTACTTCTTTTTCCAAGTCCTTCACCACCAAAGCTTTCTTAAACACAAAACAAAACATATATTTATTAGTAAATCAAGCTTGAACAAGAAGAACCATGGATCAAACATGGCTTAGAGCTTTAAATATAAGATCTAGAAAAGAATATCAAGAACTTCACCCTTTACCCGTCAAACTTGATCTTAGGAAAAGTACTTGAAAATGGATGATTTAGAGAAAGTCTCCAACATGAAAGTTGCTTAGAATATCATGTAGATTCAAGATCTATGGTTAGATGAAATTAAAAGAGATTGGATGGTGAATTTGGGTGGTATGGCCGAATGGTTCCTCTTGAAGAACAAGGATGGAGTTTTTCATTTTTGTGAAAGAAAGGCTTCTTAGACTTGGTTAAGATAAAGAATGAAGTGAAAACACTTAGTTTTCCTTCCTACCAATTTCGTGGAGCTCCATGGAAAAAAATCCCTAAAAATCATAAACAAATTGTTAAAATCAATAACAAGTGTAGGAATAGGTAAACCAAAGCATGGCTTAGAAAATTAAAACTAAAAGATTGGGTGAAGAAATATGAACTTTACCCTTTTTGATAGAAACTTGAAGCTTGGATTTGAAGCTCAAGATGAATGATTTTGTGAAAACTCATAACTAGAGATGTTCTTAGAATGGTGTTTAGGTTTAGGAAATGTGTTTAGATGAAATTTTAGAAGCTTGGAGGCATGGCTTCTAGGTATTGGCCAAAACTTGCATGGAGAAGGAAGGAGAGAAAATTTTGAAGAGCTTTGGCTTTTTTTTTTGAATTGATCAATAATGACCAAGAATGACAATAATGTGGTCTTCAAATTTTCCTACACACTTAAGCCACCAAAAACTATCCCCCCCTCTCATTATCCATTCAATAAGTGATCAATAATGGTCTTGAAACCATTCTAATCTCCTACACCATCTCAAAACCATCCCCCCTCTTCATGCACTCCAAATTTGTGACAAATTTCACTAGCCATTATTTGAAGCATTCCTAACCATTGATTAATTCAATGGTTAGGATTAAGGTAGACTTTAAGTTAGAAGACTTAATCTAGGCCATTGGATCTTTCTCCTTGAAATTCTAGCCATTAGATATGTCTCCAAAATGAAGGGTCAAGATCACTCCTTCAAACTTTACATTCAATGGTCATAAATGGTCCTTGTCACTTTTTAAGACTAAATCTCCACCGTTGATTAAGTCAAGATCAAGTCTCCACCGTAGATTAAATCAATGGTGGATATCCAAACCACCAATGTTGACTTAAGCAGTATAATATTTATTTTTCTATCTCCTATAACCCTACGAATAATATTTTTACTGTATTTTTATCGCCCGATAATTAAAAAAAGTATAAAACACAGTAAAAGAAAATTTTAAAAACTGTTTCTGGATTCAGGTTTAGTAAGATCCCCCGTCTCTGTCTAAACAGTACAAATTTTTTCTATCCGCAGAAAAATTTTGACTTTTTGGGACCCACCCCGGGCCCACGTAAGGCCACCTGGGCCCACAGACAGCCCAAAAACAATAAGAGAAATATAAAAATTTTATAATCATCCACAAAAGCATAAAAAAAATATAAAACTTTTAAAAATCAAGTCGGATTAGTAAAAATCATTAAGGATTTTTCAAAAAGAAATAAAATACAAAGGCTCGTAAACAGCCCCAAAATAATATTAAAATAATAAGAAAAACGTAAAAACTCTCAAAAATTCCTAAAAATCACAAAAATTATAAAATCCATGGAAGTCGAGTCGGATTATTCAAAATAATTAAGAATCACCCGAAATAAATAAATTATGAATTTTCGGGGTGTTACAATGCTCCCCCTCTAAAAAGAATTTCGTCCTCGAAATTCGTAGTAGCTTTTGAACCAAAAATGGATACTGCTCTTTCATCTTATCTTCCAGTCCTCGCGTTGCATCTCCGCTTACGTCATTCCCTTCGACCAACGAAAACTCTTTGCCTCACGTTTAACTTCTCCTGAACAAATGGATACCTCAGACTTTTGTGATCGATTAAGATGTTGAATGTTACTCAGTAAAGAAAGTATCTTCATACCTCTAATACAAACTCAGTGGCTACCATCCCCCATTCATATATAGAATAGCTTTTCTCAGGTGACTTCAATATTCTAAAATCATACCCTACAACTCTTCTATTCTACATAAGCACACATCTTAAACTCCGATGTAATGCATCATAGTACACCTCCAATGATTCACTGGGATTAGACAGAACTAATACTAGAGAAATAATCAAACACATTTTCCAACTCCTGAAAATTCTCCTTGTATGCATTAGTCCATACAAATGCTTAATTCTTTCTGGTAAGCTGGGTGATAAGTCCTATGATCTTAGAAAATTTCTCAATAAATTTTCTACAAATTTTCATTACCGTATTTGACTTTTAACACTAACAAATTGTTTCAACCTTTGAAAGATCCACCGCAATCCCTTCCTTAGAATTACGGAACCCAAAACTGAACTTCATCCATCCAGAATTCACATCTTGACAACTTAGGATATAACTGCTTCTCCTTTAGAATTTGGAATATCACACTGAGATGTTCAGTACATTCCTTATGATTTTGAGAATAGATCAGAATGTCGTTAACAAAGATAATGACAATTCTGTCTAGATAGGGACAAAAGATTCTACTCATATAATTTATAAATATTATAGGAGCATTCGTCACTTTGAACGACATCATTTAACATTTTCCTTAACTTCGTATCGCTTTATTCTCCTACCTTTGCTCTTAACAGGAAGTGTCTCACACATCGCATCCTCTTTCAACAGCACTGTATTAGATACTATGACATGAATTTAAATAGGAATATCCTTTCTTGCAATTGCAATACAAGAAAAACATTATAAAAGATAGCAAAACTATCTAATATGTTACCGGACATATCCAACAAAGAATTTGATATTGCCCGATTTCAAGAATGAGTTTTTCTGGAATACTAACACTTTATTGAGACAATCTCATACGATAGGGTTGGAAAATAACCAATCCATTTTCAAAGATCACGTTTATTTATGAAAGAGATAAACAGATCAAACTAACACAAAAATTTAATCCATAACAACAATAGGATAATTTGAATAACTTGAGTAGCACAATAGACTAATAATAGAAACAGAAGTAAACAAATCAGAAAATAACGAAGACACAGATAACTCTAATTGATCTACACGATCATATGCCATAGAGAAATGGGTTACCTCCAGAATTATACAGTATAGTCAAAGGATCACTTTCTGTGACACAATCTTTTTTGCTTAGGTCTTCAACTCGAAACACTCCCATTGCATTCGGCGTATCGACTCTCCCTACTACCAGAGATTTTACTAACAGAAAACTTCATTTTCAGTGGAACACAATCTCTAAAAATGTGTCCAAACTTCCCGCACTTAAAACAAATTATTTCCTTGGAGGTATAATCCTTTCCATTATTCCTAAGGAATACCAAGTTCCAAAATTACTAAATCTTATATTTCAAGACTGATTCTCTTTTATTAGATCTTGAACCTCAACTTCTAATTTTCGTTGTTCAGAGATCCTCTATTCCTGTTGTACTATCACGTCAGTTGTCCTCCGCATTGCTCATATAATTGCAACCATATCGTTAGTGTCACGTTCTGCTTCCACACACGTACATCTACCACGAGCCATTTCCTTTCTTCAAAGACAGACGAATCAAAATAAAATGGATACCAGATGTAACCATTTCAAATAATATTGTTTCCTTTCAGAAATCAAACACACAGAGAACACAACACAAGCAAAACAGACCTAACCACAAACCCTAAAAGACTCAAACCGTGCTCTGATACCAACTAATGTAACACCCCCCGTAGGGCATCGCATTTCTGACTACCAACTTATAATATGAAAATCAATTCATAAAAGGTTTGAGTTATAAACGTGGGTTTTAAAATTTCTTCTCGCTGAAATATAAATTTACTGATATTTATAAGTAACACTAAAAAATAAATTTAAATTGATTAACATACATTACTGACACCGCATAATATTTAATAGTTATTTAGGATACATAATACTTACAGACTCAATTTTAAACAGTAGCAAATCCCATGACGGGTCCTACTCAATAGCATGGTAAAACACTAATGATAAATACTCAACATACTTATTTCATCTTGTATCCATCTGGATGTGTCATATATATGTTCCTCCTCAAAACTGCACACTAACTAGTCTGGGATGGTTACTCCTTGATGTTGTCAGCGAACTCAGAATATTTGGCTCCAGCCACGTCTAAGAAACTCGTTCCATCCACTATACAATTTTTAATAATACAAACACAGCAAAATAATATAATAAAGAGGTGAGATCACGTACGCCAATACTAACATGGTAGCATAGAAATAACACAAACAGCACGCCATACAGATATATCATACCATAATTACAATTATGCCATCATCATAATGTATAAAATAACAATAATTACAATAATGCCATCAACATTATTTATCATCATCATCATCCAACATTCCTCAATTATTATATCACACAGATATAAATATTCAATATTTACGATAACACCCTCAATTATTATCCAAGTATTCAACATTTCAATTATCATAACCAATACTCAATAATGATGCATATGTTATGCATGTAAACTCAATGTCCTACTCCATAGAGGTTTTCACAATTTCGAGAAGAATGCTCTGGTTAATTGTTAGCCTTAGCCCAAAAACAATCTCTCAGTCGTCGAAAAGAATCGTGTTATTGTCGAGTATTGTCAATGCGTTGCAACGGATTGCATTGCCAAGTGGCACATGGTCCAGCCTTAGCCCACAGACAAATGTCCATTGGTCGACCGCCACGCCTCGATGCCCCCAAGATCTATCATAGACCTCACTATCGATTCTCATTCCCTCTTCAACCACAAAGGTCACAATTTTTGTTCAATGTGCGAATATCTCAATGCAATTTTGTTCAATTTCATCATATGTCACAATGCATATTTTTCCAATGCATATTCAATGCACCAATGCCAATCACAGGCAAAATTCCTCATTTCCAATGCATGTTCAATGCACCAATGCCAATCACAGGCTAATTTCATAATTTTCTCATACAATGTCCATACACTGGTTCAACAGTAATCATACTGTATATTCAATAGCGAAATCATGTTATCATGTTTTCATAGTCACAAAAATACTTTTGTAATGTTTTCACAATCGCGCAACATTTCTGTTATGTTTTCACAATTTTGCAACGTTTCTGTTGCGTTTTCAAATCACATAGCAATTTTTCCATCATTTCTCAATCACGTAAAAATATTCCATTCGTTTTACAATCACGTAGTGATTTTTCAACAATATCCCATACACGTAAAATATTTAAATGCTTTCCAAATTGCGTAGAAATATTTAAACCTCTTTCAAATCGCATAGCTTAAAAATCACATTTTTAAGTTATGTAAAACATTTTTCACCATTTTACGACCATGTAAAATATTTCTCAATATTCCAAACATTATTTTGGACTTTCAAACAAATCAATATCATTTCTAACATCATTTTTCACATTTCTCCTTTAACAAATCCTTTCCTCAAAATAATATAATTTATCACATTAGTTTCCACATTTTCTTACTCAAGAAAATCCTTTTCACAATATATTCCACAAAATCACTTTTCCATTCATGTAAATCAATGTTTCAAATCCTAAAATTTCTTAACGCACTCCAAAACCCAAAGGATGAGTTACACGTTAGAAAATCCCAAGTCACCAACGTATTCTTTATAATTCCAAATCAATTCTAAAAATCAATCCTCTTAAAATAATTTGAGGTTCAAACACTTTCAACCTCTCTTTTCCATTCATATACGAAAATTTCATTTTTCAAGTGATAAAACACCCTGATTCCCTTTCCAAAATTCTTGTACTAAATCAAATTATATTTCCACTTTGAAAATCACTTTGTTTCACAAAACCAAAGCATTTACAAACCTTCCAAAACCATGGTACATGGCCATTGACACCATCAAATATTTTTTCTTCTAAATCAATTCAGTACCATTCTTGTTTTTACACAAACAAAACTATTAAAAATTCCTTCACAAAACCGTGAGGCTCTTATTTTTAAAATGAATTCATTTGTTCATTTTCATTTTCACTTTCTTTGCAAATCCTTAAAATCATCAACTCATTGCTCTTTTCATTTAAAACTCATGATTAGTAAATACTTAGAATCTTTTGATTCAAAAACATCCTTTAAAAATTGTGAACACTTATTCTTTGAAAACAAACCCTTTATTTATTTTTCTTGCTTTTCTAAACATCCAATTTTATCATTCATGAAAATATTAATTTGTAAACACCTATTCTGAGGTGTAGAGGCCGAAATCCTCATGGTCTTTGGAACCAAAAATTGTTTTCCTTTCCAACAATTTTTATGACATACATCACATATAATCAAAATATTATATTTCAAGCATACCATAAAAGCAATAAATCATACTAAACATGCAAACACAAATAAATCATGCAAAGCATATCAAACATAAGCAAATAATCAAAGCACATAAACACTCATAAATAATTACATGACCATGGATATGAATCCTCACATGGATTCACCATCCATCAAATACCAAACCATCTCTCACCACCATACTTGGTTGGTAAGATGGATCTCCCTCTTACCTCTTGAAGATTCTCAAAAGCTCCTTGTTTTACTTCTTTTTCCTAGTCCTTCACCACCAAAGCTTTCTTAAACACAAAACAAAACATATATTTATTAGTAAATCAAGCTTGAACAAGAAGAACCATGGATCAAACAAGGCTTAGAACTTTAAATATAAGATCTAGAAAAGAATATCAAGAACTTCACCCTTACCCTTCAAACTTGATCTTAGGAAAAGTACTTGAAAATGGATGATTTAGAGAAAGTCTCCAACATGAAAGTTGCTTAGAATATCATGTAGATTCAAGATCTATGGTTGGACGAAATTAAAAGAGATTGGATGGTGATTTTGGGTGGTATGGCCGAATGGTTCCTCTTGAAGAACAAGGATGGAGTTTTTGATTTTTGTGACAGAAAAGCTTCTTAGACTTGGTTAAGATAAAGAATGAAGTGAAAACACTTGGTTTTCCTTCCTACCAATTTCGTGCAGCTCCATGGAAAAAAAATTCCTAAAAATCATAAACAAATTGTTAAAATCAATAACAAGTGTAGGAATAGGTAAACCAAAGCATGACTTAGAAAATTAAAACTAAAAGATTGGGTGAAGAAATATGAACTTTACCCTTTTTGATAGAAACTTGAAGCTTGGATTTGAAGCTCAAGATGAATGATTTTATGAAAACTCATAACTAGAGATGTTCTTAGAATGGTGTTTACGTTTAGGAAATGTATTTAGATGAAATTTTAGAAGCTTGGAGGCATGGCTTCTAGGTGTTGGCCGAAACTTGCTTGGAGAAGGAAGGAGAGAAAATTTTGAAGAGCTTTGGCTTTTTTTTTGGAATTGATCAATAATGACCAAGAATGACAATAATGTGGTCTTCAAATTTTCCTACACACTTAAGCCACCAAAAACCGTCCCCCCCTCTCATTATGCACTCAATAACTGATCAATGATGGTCTTAAAACCATTCTAATCTCCTACACCATCTCAAAACTGTCCCCCCTCTTCATGCACTCCAAATTTGTGACAAATTTCACTAGCCATTATTTGAAGCATTCCTAACCATTGATTAATTCAATGGTTAGGATTAAGGTAGACTTTAAGTTAGAAGACTTAATCTAGGCCATTGGATCTTTCTCCTTGAAATTGTAGCTATTAGATGTGTCTCCAAAATGAAGGGTCAAGATCACTCCTTCATACTTTACATCCAATGGTCATAAATGGTCCTTGTCACTTTTTAAGACTAAATCTCCACCGTTGATTAAGTCAAGATCAAGTCTCCACCATTGATTAAATCAATGGTGGATATCCAAACCACTAATGTTGACTTAAGTAGTATAATATTTATTTTTCTATCTGCTTTAACCCTACGAATAATATTTTTACTGTATTTTTATCGCCCGATAATTAAATACAGTACAAAACACAGTAAAAAAAAATTTTAAAAACTATTTCTGGATTCAAGTTTAGTAAGATCACCTGTCTCCGTCTAAACAGTACAATTTTTTTTTATCCGCAGAAAAATTTTGACTTTTCAGAACCCACCCTAGGCCCACGTAAGGCCACTTGGGCCCACAGACAGCCCAAAAACAATCAGAGAAATATAAAAATTTCATAATCATCTACAAAATCATAAAAAAATATGAAACTTTTGAAAATCAAGTCGGATTAATAAAAATCATTAAGGATTTTTCAAAAAGAAATAAAATACGAAGGCTCGTATACAGCTCCATAATAATATTAAAATAATAAAAAAACGTAAAAACTCCCAAAAATTCCTAAAAATCACAAAAATTATAAAATCCACGGAAGTCGAGTCTGATTATTCAAAATAATTAAGAATCGCCCGAAATAAATAAAATATGAATTTTCGGGGTGTTACATAACAAGGTGATTATAAAGTTAATTATTGGACATACCGCAAATCATGTAGAGGGATGTGAGTGACCTAGATGAGATTTTTCCTTCCTACATAACATGAGTGATCTCTTCGGGGCCCTGATTGAGTGAGACTACGAAATGCATGACCATGCTCAAATGAGTCAATATGAGATATTGATCTCATTTGTTATTACTATGTCTACTCGAGTATCAGGAAATAGATGATTGAACTATACAAGGGTGACACGTTTCATGCCTTGTGTTCAATCTAGATATCTAGACAAAGGGACTAAACTACACAGTAACATTCATCATGGAAAGATTATGTCAAATCACTAACATTCTCATTACTTGGGTAGCAGTGATGTGTTGCTAGATACAGCTCACTGCTTATAATATTAAAATGAAATTTTAATATTATTACCAATGTCATAAGAACCTGTAGGGTCACACACATAAAGCAGACTAAATTAGAGCAATTAGAATCTAAGTTGGACTGGGATTCAATCGTGGGCCGGACTCATAATAAAGGAGTCTAGGGTTGAACAACTTACTTACTGCTGCTCTCACTTGCATAAGGCAGCAACTATTATAAATAACACTGCTAAAGGGATGTCAATGCACGTGTTACAAACCCTAGCCGAACTTGTAACACCCTAATACCGATAACCTAGTATATCAGAATATACCTGGATAAGCAGTATTAGTTATGCTACTTCTATCTTAAACATAATACTAATCCATATCATTTAAGCAAATAATAATGGAGAGCCTTGCGGAAAACTAAAAGCTATACATATAACATTGCCACTAAAGGGCTCATTGTATACATAAACTTCTTAAACAAACTAAAAACCTATAAATAAATACAAGCTTTAAACTAGAAAGCATAAAAACTATCTTTGTCTTCATACTTCTTCTTCTTATCTTTGGATGAACTTCCACCTGGATTTACATGGCAACAACGGGGTGAGAAATCACATTTCTCAATATAAGTATACCAAAACCAGCAGTTTAAACATTTGCAATGAATAAACCCAACTGAACTAATACTTCCTGCATAAGAAACAATTACAACTCTCTCTTTATGCAACATTCTTTAGCAAACTATACTTCTATTCTGATAACCAAAACCACGATGATATCAAATAACTGCCCATACAATCATTTGAAATCATCGACCAGACAACTGTCCATACAGCTATCACCGAAGGCAACAATGCAATAAGCAAACATACACAACAAAATACAATTCCAATCTAAACAATATTAAATAATGCAATAATGAGATGATATAAGTTTATGTTCAAAGAAAAGTGTATGATAGTGTAGGTGCAATGTCATGAATACTTAACTATTCTCCCTAGGTGCTGAGGAATTTTGCCATGATAACGTGTGACCCCTTATAGCCTACTATTTAGGAACCAAGTCTGTTATCAAAACACATGACCTCCTACACCCGTAGATCACCAAGTAATCTACCTTAACTAGGTAGATATCGCACCATAACTAAGTGGATGCCTCCACTACTTGTTCTCTAGGGATAACAAGCATATGTGAAATGTGATGTGTGTGTAAATGCGAAGTTATGTCTTAACCCTAATATAACCACCACATGACCTCATACTAAGTCCATCTTGCATTACTAACTCCACCTCTTCTCTGTGGGAGCATTTCAAGTACTATGACATTTAACCAATGCCAACTAGACTTAGTACACTACTATCTTTGCATTACTATCTCTCTATCACTCTTTGATAGCTCTTCACGCACTATGGCATTCACCCTTGTCAGCTAGGTAATAATCACATATTTTATACATTAATAAACCCTTATTTTTAGTCATTTACACTCTCTATGTACTTAATTGATTGAGTTTGGTTATGTTTTGTAAGTTTGGACTCAAATTGGACTTAATTGATTTTTCCAGCATTATTTGGGTCTTACATTGTTTCTATATTTCTGTCATATCTTGAGTTCTAGATGTCTTATAATGATGTATCTTACCTTGTAGGAAAGATAAGAGAGAGCTCTACAACTTTCATGAGAGATCTAGGTAAAATAAGGACATCTAAAGGAGCTAATTTGGCTTGGAAGTCAGAACGCGGGTTTTATGATTGGAACCTGAATAGTGTGCAGTAATCAGAGCATAACTCGGGCTGTAGGAACGTAATTGGTCTGAAATTTGGAAACTTGAAAGTTAAGACCCATATCTACAACTTTCATGAAAAACATAAGAGCTCATTCAGATAGATTGGAGGTGATATTTGGTCTGGAAGTCTAAACAGAGGTACTGAAACTGGGCCTAAATAATCTGCAGTAATTGGGTCATATCTTGGGCTGTAGGATGAATTTTTGGATGATCTTAGTGGTATTGGAAAGCTGAGACAAAATTCTATAACTTTCATGAAGATCACGTTGCTTTATTCTGATAGTATCCATGAGATCAGCACTGAATGATTTCGAAGACAAAGAATCTCAATAATTTTCCACTCACCAACTCACCATTTGACATTTTTCACTCATTCACCCACTCATCCACCTACTCTTAATCAGCCCCCTTGTCATTTTGTATCCCTAATCCTCTATAAAAGGCACAATTGGCTGATCATTTAGTGCTCTTGGTGTTAGGCTTAGTTTTTAGAAGTTATGGTTATGCTTGTTTATTGTTTTCCTTTGTTGTAATTTTCTCTTGCTCTAAATTGAAGCTATGTTCATCTTTCTCTTCTTCTCTCTTTCTTTCTTCTTATCTATGAGTAACTAAATCTTCATCTTGCTTGGGTGAAACAATGAAGCTCTTGGTAATGAAATAAGGTTAGATTATTCTATTTCTTGTGCTTAAATGATATATTATCAGATGGACATTATATGTGTTGTATTTTGTTTCCAATCAATTTAGACACCTTCTTTGTATAATAGAGATCTTGATTTATTGTAGACAATAGGATTGACATAGTGAATGCTTGAACTCATTTACAAATGTTGGTAGATAATTAAAGGAATCATAATATGATTGCATATATAATTAAACTTTGAATGTTATATTTTCCGATCGGAACCTCCATTATGTGTGGATTTCAATTGAGTTATAAAAAGAAATAATCTTGCTTTTAATTTATTACCAAGAGTGGATTTCCTAACCCAAGCAAGTTCTTAAATTCATTTGTGAACATCTTTTATTACTTATGGTGTTGTGACAAATCTTTTTCTTACCTCAATTAATTTTTCTTCATCAATATCCTGTGGATCGACCTTGGACTCCCAAGAAATTTATTACTTGAGACAACCTGCACTTGGGTTTGCATCCTTTAAATCCCACAATCACTAGGGTCTATGGTGTAACACCCCAACTTTAGGATAAATGACCATTGTGTCCCGAATTGTACTGTTTGTTGTTTTTCTATATGCTATAGAGTTTTATTTTATTGTCTGTGATTTTATTTGAACTTTTTGTGTGATTTGCTCTGGGACAGGAAAATAATAATTTTCAGACCGGTGAAATCTTATTTTAATTATTCGGAGCTGGGGGATCTTACTAAACCCAATTCTGAATGATACTGTTATTAATATTTTAATTTTTAGGATTTAATTGTGAAATAAAATAATTTTATATTATTATAATATTATTTTATTAGTCAGTATAAATAAATGACAGTAGACTCAAAAATGTCTGTGGGACCTACTTTTGGATTGTAGGACCCACAAATGCCTTGCGGGACCATGTTTAGGAATCTAGTCAACCTTTTTGGTTAGGAAAATTTCTAACCAATAGGAAAAGAGTCAACAAAAGTGGTTAGACTAGTTGGTTTTGAACTAGATGACCTAATCAAGTTAGATTAGAACTTAACTAAGTTAGTATAGAAACTTGTTAAGTAACTAGATGATGGTAATGTAGTTAGCTATCTAGTTGGTTTCTAAGTTAATAAAAATCTATAACTATCAAGTTAACTAAGTTAACCTAAGTAACTAGATTGTTTCACCTAAGTGTAACTAAATAGCTAAGGAGAAGCAAACTTAGTTGTCTTTTACCTTAGGGAATTTGGCCAAGCCAAGGCAAAGCAAGCCAAGAACTTTCAAGAACAAGCTTAGTCTTTGCATGACTAGGTTTTCATGCACCAATGAGAGCTAAGCTTGGAGACCAAGTTTTATTCTTAACCATTGATCATTTCTAAGGCTTGGATGAAGCCACCAAAGTGGACACCTCCCTAAGAAGAGCTCCATAAGCCATTAGGAAGCCAATTTTACTTCATCTTTTATCTTTTAACTTAAGCTTTTCTCTCTTCCAAAAACAAGAAACACCATTGATGCTCTTTGAAGGTCCATTCGGCCAAGACCCCTACTTCACCATCCATTCACCTAAAATTTTATCCAACCTACTTTCTTAAACCTAAACACCATTCTAAGAACATCTCTAGTTGAGAGTTCTTCCAAAATCTATCATCTTGAGCTTGGAAAACAACTTTGAAGATTTCTCCTTAAAGGTGAAATTTCTTGTTTTTCATTTCTAATCTCATTTCTTAAGTTCTAAGCCATGATTGATCCATGGTTTATGTTTTTCTTCTATGGTAGTAACTTGTAGAATTTATTTAAGCTTGATAGGTAATTTGGAGGGTGAACCCAAAATCACTAGGAAGGAGAGGAGAAGAGTTTGTCTTCACTTAAGGTAAGAGGAAGACTTGAATCTTATCATCCTTGGGTGGTGGTAAGAAAATGGATTTGTTTGTGATTGTAGAATCCACAAGGTAGCTTTCTTAGTTGTGATTTGTATTGATATGCATGTCTACAAGCTTTGAATATATTGTATGTGTTAGTAATGCATGAATAAGTAGTAGGATATGAATAATATGCAAGGTTTGCATGAGTGTTCCAAAGAACACAAATCCAAGGCTCACGGCCTCAATACAAAATGGGAACCAAAATGTTCTCAACAATTTTCTAAAAGAGTGATTTAATTGACTTAGGCAAATTGACAAGATACAAATTGATTTAGAGTAAGAAAAATGAATCTATAGATCAAATAATAAGTTAATGGATTTCGGCCAACATGCCAAAGTTAAGTGTTTTTGGTTTCTAAAATTATTTTCAATCAAGGTGAAGTAATAATACCAAAAGGATTTTTATTACAATGAGTTTTGAGGAATAAAAATGATTAGATTAAGTTTAAGAAGCTAAAACTAAAGATTTTACCGTTTAGGAGAAAATACAGTAGCTTTTGTAAAATTTCTAATGTAGAGCTCACTTGATGTTTTGAAGCCCGTTAGTAGTTTTCAAAAGTGTAATTAAATGGTTGTAATATAAACAAAAGAATTTTTAACAGAAAACCTAGAAAACCATTGTTATAGACTTTCTAAGTAAAATACTGTCAATTTTTGTTAAAAACAGACAAATAAGATAGAAAAGATATCTAATATATTGTATACGATATGAAAAATATCCTACATAGTTTAAACGTATTAAATATTATTTCTGTTTATTTAAATAGTGATTTTTAAGGAATTCGGACAAGAAAATAATTTAACAATCTTACGCGATTAAGAAAACGTTTTGAAAACAGTACGCAATTTTAAAAATAGTAAAATATATTTATGCGATTTTAAAACGTTTATAAAAACGACGAAATTGTGAAAATGCGATAAAATTTCTATGCGATTGACGAAAATAGTAAGTTTTACTGTCGGGCCAAAGTGGTGGACCTGGACAGATTGTAAAACAGTACTGTCAAGTGGGACTTACTGTGTATTTGAGATTTTTGCCATTGAGGGCATTTGCATAAATATAAGAATATTTTGAGATTGAGGGTATTTTGGTAATTATTAATTTTTTTTCATGCATTAAGTTGTGCCAATTTGGTTGATAATTGGTGGATTGATTGACGAGGTGAATTACACTGTGTTGTCAGTGTGATAAGCGTAGTGTGGTTCAACTTATGTGAACTTGGAGACATTAGTGTGCGGATTACTCCATATGTGGACAGTTGGTCACTCCTCTAGGCCGTGGTAACTGGTAATACACTAGTGGTCTCGACACGCACTATACTTAATCGAGATCTTGTAAGGACTATTTGAGTACAAAGCCTGTAGTTACACAATGTTTGGACTGTGTGCTACACCACGATGTTTTGGGCAGTGGGCTATAAACACAACGTGAGACAGTGCAACAGTTGGTTGGGCAGCCTAAGGTACTAATAGAACTTACGGGTCATTCTCTCTAATGTCTGTGTTTTTAGCTCCATGGAGTAGGATTGAGTCATATTGCATATGAATATGTGTTGTACATTATAACATTATTATCTGTAACATTTTATCTATCTGTGACATTATATGATGTTGTTGCATTTAATTTCTGTGTTATATTATATTATTATTTATGCTGTTATGATATGCTATATTGTATGGACTGTTATATTTGTTGTATTGACATTTTCTTATTTACCATGTTTGTGGTGATATAGATTATCTTACCTCTTTATACGTACTGTTTCTGTATTTGAAATTATGTTATAAAAGAGTTTGAGGAAGAGGAACAACCTCTTAATTGTGTATAACCTGAGGACGAGGAACAACAACAAGCCGAGGATTAGTTCGACGATTGCGAACCATCCGATCATCCATATCCCCTGGATTGATTGTGTGAGTATGACGCTACTGGGATTCTTTGGTTTCGTGAGGTTTGAGTTTCATGGAGGCTCTAAAGCCTGGCGTTTACGTGAAGATAGAGATTCGGTGGTGTATGTGGGACGGTTGACAGTGACCCTACGTACAGAGTTTGATGGGGAGCCTATTTTCACTACTACTATATATTTGCATTTACAGTTGCCGCTGTCTCTTAGGCATTATTGGGGTGGAATGTTTGATGTGCCTAGTGAGATCAGCAGTGTGTCGACAGCACAGACTCGTGTCCGTAGGACTTCGAGACATCCTAGATATTTATCACTTGAAGTTTCATCTGAGAGTGATCCTTCAGAGGGTTAGATATCTATGATGTGCACTTGGGCACTTTTTGGATTTAGTATTGTATATTAGCTCTTTACTGCTTTCTTTATATACTTTGTAGTTGTAAATTATTTGTATAATCTTATGACAAAAATCATATGTATATTATGTGTGATGAAGGTTAATTTTATTTTATGTTCTGTGTTATTTTACTTAGTAAATATTCTGTCTTAACAGGAAAAATTTTACAACCCATATCATTTAGGTAACAAATGTTTTACAACTTG
The DNA here is from genome assembly GCA_029884605.1 of Ormosia emarginata. Classification (NCBI taxonomy): domain Eukaryota; kingdom Viridiplantae; phylum Streptophyta; class Magnoliopsida; order Fabales; family Fabaceae; genus Ormosia; species Ormosia emarginata. Next base: position 13,323,402 of record JAQQTP010000074.1, read on the forward strand.
GGTAATATTTATCTTATTTTATTTTATTTGTATCATAAACGTGACATCCCCACAAGGGTGTTACATATGCACTTAACTTTTGCCAACTCAGCACCTTGACCCTTAACTCTTGCCAATTAGGTACTATAGTACTCTACTATTGTCAACTCAGCACCTTGGCCCTTAACTCTTGCCAATTAGGCACTATGGCACTCTACTATTGCCATCTTGCTTCTTAAATCTCTTATCACCTCTCTTGTGACATATGTTTAACTTTAAGTTGCTTAAGAAACTAAAACTCTTGATCTATGGCAATCCATGTCTAATGGATGCACAACTTTACTTTTATCTTTCCTTGTATGCCTCTAGGTTTTTCTATCTAGGAAATACCCTCTCTAGTGCCTCAACACATTCTACTAAGCATAACCAAAGGATTCCATCAACTAAAGGACTTAAAGCATTCAAAAACAACATTTTTTAAGCTTCTGGGTCTCACGCCGTGACACAAAATTATGCATGCTGCAGTGCCCAATTCTCGGGTGCAACTTCTATGCAGAAAACTGCCCCACGCCGCGGCATGCTCACGCCTCGGTCCATGCCTCAGGCCACGCTACGGCGTGACATACAGAACTCAGATTTTGCAGTTGCGGATTACTGTTCCATTCAAAATTTCTTGGCTTCCAATCATCCAAAATTGGTTCCTAAGTGATTTCTAACACCAATCTAGGCCTTTAAACTTGTTGTAACTCAATTACAACTTATTGATTCACTTAGGCATAGATTTAGGTCCAATCCCTCCCCCCTCCAAAACTCCAACCATCACAAAGTTCCTCTTCTATGAACCCAAATGATTGATCTTGAGCCATAAATGGTTATCCGGTACTCACTAAACTGAATACATACTAACCTAGTCCTTAAAATCAAGAACCAAGTCAAAAACATGGATTTGGCTTTCCAAATCCTTACTTCCATTCATGAACCCTATGGTCATCCATGACGAACAATAAGAAAAGATGAATAGAATCCCCTACCTCTTACTTGGATGATGATCTTCAAGCCTTGAACTTGCTCTTGGATCTTTCTCTTTGTTTTGATTCTTGGTTCCCTAGCCTTTTCTTCCTTTTCTCCATTCTCTTCCCTTGGTTTCTCCCTTCTCCTTTCTCTTCTCTGTTTTCTGCTTCAACCGTGGAATGAAGAAGGAAAAACTCATTTTGGCTTCTTATAAGCCAACCACTAATGTGGTACTGATATTTCCGATCTGCTATGAACACTTAGATTCCTCCGATCCAAGTTTCTAACTTCTAACAGATTTGAAATAAATCTTAAAATTCATTAAAAATCCTATGTCACCTTTATCTTATTTTTCCATATCTGCTAGGGGTCAATCCGATATTAAAATGCACACCTAGTATGCCTAAAAATACCAAACTAACTCCAAAAATTCTCAAACATTAACCACACCTTATTAGCTCATTTGTAACCTAGAAACAAATCATCCACACCCGTTTCCCTTCAAATAGTAGTTTATGCTATTTTCTGAGTCATTTTAGGCTACTTTTCATACTCAGAGTTACAACAAAGTGCCTAAACTAACTTAGTTTATCTCAAAACTTCACTGACATATCAAACAAGTCATATGCTACCTTTTTACACATATAAAAGTCTAATATGTTTTTTCGAGATATTACATTCTCCCCTCTTTTTCAAAAATTTTGTCCTCAAAATTTGGTTTGCCTAAAGTAAGATGTCTCATACCACCCCACTTCAAGTATAACCAAATCTCAAAGAAACAAAACCATGCACTTACTTTTTCCTAAACCCGTAGGTTGCATTACCTTCTTGCCTTGCAAGATAAAAACTCTCCCCAGAGTTGTAGGTTTAGTAACTAACTATGCTCCTTTCCTTTGCGGACACTCTTTAGCATAATGCCCTGGTTGCCCACACTTATAGCACACTACTTGCCCTGCTATGCAAGGTTTGAAACCATGCTTCCTTCCACATTTTGTGCACTTTTGTTCCATATTCCCACTTAAATTTGCTTTCCTCTATCTAGTAGAGACTGAGACCAAGAAGCACTCATTAGCTTCAACACGTGTTCTTTTCCTTTTTAGAGAACTTTCTGCTTCATTCTCCCTTTTACTTAACTATTCCTCAACTGACGCAGAAGAAACTAACTGTTGAGATGGATCCGCTTCAATCCTCTCAAGAATCTTGCTAATAATAGCAACTTGCTCCCTTATAGTTGTTGCCATTGCCACTAATGCTTCTACCAAACTAGGACCCTCTGGAACTAGGTTCCTTACTTCTCTAGTTTGCCTCTTTAGTGTCTTAGTTTCCTGTACACACAGATACAACACATATTGAACTGCAATCTCAATATCATGTAACCATGCCACAATAGCTAATGATAAACCAAATTAAGGCAACTCATGCAATCCTATCCCCACACCTAACATGTGAGATAAGAAATGCATAGCTCGTAGCAGAAAACACTAAACTTGCTTAAGCCTAGTCAGTCCATACTACGACTCAACAGGATGAACTGCTCTGATACCATAATGTAACAAGCTTTAAACTAGAAAGCATAAAACTATCTTTGTCTTCATACTTCTTCTTCTTGTCTTTGGATGAACTTCCACCTGCATTTACATGGCAACAACGGGGTGAGAAATCATATTTCTCAGTATAAGTATACTAAAACTAGCAGTTTAAACATTCATAATGAATAAATCCAACTGAACTAATACTTCCTGCATAAGAAATAATTACAACTCTCTCTTTATGCAACGTTCTTTAGCAAACTATACTTTTGTTCTGATAACTAAAACCACGATGATATCAAACAACTGCCCATACAATCATTTGAAATCATCGACTAGACAATTGCCCATATAACTGTCACCGAAGGCAATAATGCAATAAGTAAACATACATAACAAAATACAATTCCAATCCAAACAATATTAAATAATGCAATGATGAGATGATGTATGTTTATGTTCAAAGAAAAATGTATGATAGTGTAGGTGCAATGTCATGAATACTTAACTATTTCCCCTAGGCGCAGAGGAATTCTGCCATGATAATATGTGACCCCTTATAGCCTACTGTTTAGGAACGAAGTCTGTTATCACAACACATGACCTCCTACACCTGTAGATCACCAAGTAATCTACCTTAACTAGGTGGATATCGCCACCATAACTGAGAGGATGCCTCCACTACCTATTCTCTAGGGATAGGATAGTAAAGCAGTTACTAACTCTAATATAACCACCACATGACCTCATGCTAAGTCCATCTTGCATTACTAACTCCACCTCTTCTCTGTGGGAGCATTTTATGCACTACGACATTTAACCAATGCCAACTAGACTTAGTACACTACTATCTTTGCATTACTAACTCTCTTTCACTCTTTGAGAGCTCTTCATGCACTATGGCATTCACCCTTGCCAGCTAGGGTCTATGACACTTAACTTTTGCCAACTCGGTACCTTGGCCCTTAACTCTTGCCAATTATGCACTATGGCACTCTACTATTGCTAACTCGGCACCTTGGCCCATAACTCTTTCCAATTAGGCACTCTGGCACTCTACTATTATCATATTGCTTCTTAAATCTCTTATCACCTCTCTTGTGACATATGTGCAACTTTAAGTTGCTTAAGAAACTATAACTCTTGATCTATGGCAATCCATGTCTAATGGATGCACAACTTTACTTTTATCTTTCCTTATATGCCTCTAGGTTTTTCTATCTAAGAAATACCCTCTCTAGTGCCTCAACACATTCTACTAGGCATAACCAAAGGATTCCATCAACTAAAGGACTTAAAGCATTCAAAAACAACATTTTTGAAGCTCCCGGGTCTCATGCCGCGGCACAAAATTGCGCACACTAGGACGCCTAACTCTCGGGTGCAACTTCTATGCAGAAAACTGCCCCACACAGCGGCATGCCATAATCCACGCCGCGGCATGCTCATGCCTCGATCCATGCTGTGGTGTGACAAGTAGAACTCAGATTTTGCAAAATTCTGCAGTTGTGGATTACTATTCCATTCAAAATTTCTTAGCTTCCAATCATCCAAAATTCGTTCCTAGGTGATTTCTAACACCAATCTAGGCCCCTAAACTTGTTGTAACTCAATTACAACCTATTGATTCACTTAGGCATAGATTTAGGTCCAAAAACCCCCCTAAAACTCCAACTATCACAAACTTCCTCTTCTATGAACCCTAACTATAGATCTTGAGCCATAAATGGCTATTTGGTACTCACTAAACTGAATACATACTAACCTAGTCCTTAAAATCAAGAACCAAGTCAAAAACATGGATTTGACTTTCCAAATCCTTACTTCCATTCATGAACCCTATGTTCATCCATGATGAACAATAAGAAAAGATGAATAGAATCCCCTACCTCTTGCTTGGATAATGATCTTCAAGCCTTGAACTTGCTCTTGGATCTTTCTCTTTGTTTTGATTCTTGGTTCCCTAGCCTTTTCTTCCTTTTCTCCCTTCTCTTCCCTTGGTTTCTCCCTTCTTCATTCTCTCCTCTGTTTTCTGCTTCAGCCATGGAATGAAGAAGGAAAAACTCATTTTGGCTTTTTATAAGCCAACCATTAATGTGGTAATGATATTTTCGATCTGCTATGAACACTTAGATTCCTCCGAATCCAGGTTTCTAACTTCCAACAGATTTGAAATAAATCCTAAGATTCATTAAAAATCTTGTTTCACCTTTATCTTATTTTTCCATATCTGCCGGGGGTCAGTCTGATATTAAAATGTACAACCAGTATACCTAAAAATACCAAACTAACTCCAAAATTTCTCAAACTTTAACCACACCTTATTTACTTCATTTCTGACCTAGAAACAAATCATCCACACCAGTTTCCCTTCAAATAGCAATTTATGTTATTTTCTGAGTCATTTTAGGCTATTTTTCACACTTAGAGTTGCAACAAAGTGCCTAAACTAACTCAGTTTGTCACAAAACTTCACTGACATAACAAACAAGTCATATGTTATCTTTGTACACATATAAAAGTCTAATATGTTTTTCTGAGATGTTACAGAACTTGACAGAAATAATGAGTGAGAGAGTGATAGGTTTCTCTTCTCTTCGCAGCTAACACTGTGTGAGAGACATGGGACTCCTTTTGTGGACGTTGGACGTTTGTGAGTTTGTTCATGTGGATATCGCAGAGACATCATCGTTGTTATAGTGTTGGTGATTTACGTCGCTTGATTTTATCATGCTTCAAAAGGTAAACTCTTTTAAAACTCGAATTATGGCCTTTTTGGAATGGATCCTTGTTGGGAATTTTTTTGTTATCCGCTTTTCTTAACAAGAGCACAGTAGTCGTCAAGAGACACAAACCCTAAAGTGGTATGGGCGCAATTAGGCTTGAAGATTAGGAATTTTCTTCAACTTTTCCACTTTGCTACAATGGAGTTTATCATATTCTTCTTCCCTTTGTGTTCTTCTTTTTCTGTAACATTCCGAAAAATACATATTTGATTATAAATCATCGTTTTATAATATTCTTGATTTTTAGGAATTTTTCCGGAATTTTTCGGAAACGACGAATATTTTAATATATTCTCGTTTTGCGTGCACATGAGACCAGTGTAACGCCCGGAAATTGATTATTTCACCATGAATAGTCATTTTCTAATATTTGTGATTTATGAGAATTTTTCTGGAATTTTTCGAGAACGATGAATATTTTAATATATTCCTCGTTCTGCGTGAAACTCGAGCAGAGTCGTGAAAACGACTGTAGTGCTTCAAAAATTAGAAAATTATATGACGGATAGTCGTTTTATAATATTTGCAATTTTTGAGAATTTTCTGGGAATTTTCCGGAACCGTCGAATATTTTAATATATTCCTCGTTTTGCGTATGCGAAAGCAGAATCGGGAAACGCGATGTATTCTCCGAGAACCTTGGACTATGGATAAGTCGACGGGGATCTTACTAAACCCGAGGCTTGACACAGTTTACGAGGTTTCGCAATTTTTAGGAAATCCTTATCGATACAATTAAATCAAGTCAATGAAAAATTCATCTGTCGATTAATTAAATATCGACTCCTGTCAACTGTAACTATTATCTATTGGACAATAGTGTGTAATAAAAATACTATCACATTATCCTAATGTAATCCACTTTATGTCAAATCTACCTACTTTAATTCAAATTTAATAGTTAAATATTCAAGCTTCCTTAAGAAGCTTTGACCCCAACTTTGACCCCATGAATTAGCTTCCAAAGGAAGCCAATTTTTGTCACTCAATTCTCTCTCTCACGTACGTGGTCTGCAGCCCACTCAAAGTGAAAGAGTTAATTCCAATATCCTAATATTACAACTAAAGGCAATATCACCAAAAGCACATTTCTTCTTCCTTTTACGTTTCTTCTTTCTTTCTCCATTCAACCATTTCTTTTTCTCTTCCACCACCACACGTCCAGCCTCCCTCCTTGACCCCAACCTTCATAAAAATTTACTTCAACCATATTTTCTTAATCTCCTACTCCTCCTCATCATCTTTTGTGCTTGGAGTTTTCAAGAAAGCTTCCATCTTCAACCATTTCTCAAGCTTTGAAGGTGAGCTCCCATGGCTGAAAATTTTCAGACTTGCCTTCCCATTTTCGTTTCTGGTTTTCTCTTGATTTTGTGGTCATTTTCTTCTTCTTTTTCATACCATTACATTGTTCTAACTTGGACCACATTTTCTAGGGATTTTGGAGCTTAAAATCCGAAAATCAAGTGCTCTTGGGATTTTTCTTGGTTCTTCATCTTGGTAAGAGGAAGATTAATCCTCCTCAACCTCTTTAGCAACTAGGAATCTCGTATTTGATTTTTGGAAGAAAAACCACATGGTGGTTGTTCTTGAAAATTGCTTGAAATTGGTTTCTTGAATGCTATTTTAATCTAGCTTTGAGTAGTTGATTGAGTGGTTAATTATTCATGTAATTTTGTGGTTGATATCCATGCTTGCTTGCTGAAAATTCTGGTGCTGGAATCCCTTGAATGTGCCACGGTTTTGGCTTTGTTTTGGGGCTGTTTTTGGGCTGGAAAATGAATGCAAATGATGCTTAAATTTTGATCAATGTAAGGCTAATTAAATCAAGTAGTTAAGGGTGATTAAAGTGGACAAAATTTGGTTCTTTGGACCATTACATGTGCCACGGTTTTGGCTCTGTTTTGGGGCTGTTTTTGGGCTGGAAATTGAATGGAATTGATGCTTAAATTTTGATCAATGCAAGGCTAATTAAATCAAGTAGTTAAGGTTGATTTAAGTGGACAAAATTCTGGTTGTTGGACCTTGGTGAGTGCCACGGTTTTGGGTTGTTCTTAAGAGCAGAATTTGGTTAAAATTGTGTCAAGAATAATGCTAGGTGAATTAAGTAAAGGAAGACTAAACTAGTGAGAAGAAAATTGGTAACCTAGGACCCTATGGTGTGCCACGGTTTTGAGGGCTTGAAGGAGGGGAAAAGATAACAAATTTGAGATGTCAAGACTTGAATTAATCAAGTAACTAAATGTAGAATTAATAGTAGGAAACTTGCAACAAATAATTCTTATGATGGAGTGTGGTTAAGACTTAGGAAATGTGCTAAATTTGGAGGGTAATTGTAAGAATCAAATAGCTTGGATCAAAATAACAAGTAAGTGGACCTAATGATGTGAACATGATTTATTTGAAACCTTGGGAAGACCATGACCTCTAGGTGAAAATTTGAGTTAAGATTTCATAACCCAATACTAGGATTACAAGTAATCAAAGAATACAAGAGCTTAAGGACTTCATAAACCTTAATGAACCAATGAGATAATTTTCATAAGACTTAGAGATTTTAGAAATCCATAATGGACCTAAATTATGTTCCTTGAATTATAAATTGATATTATGTTGATATTGGGTTCTTTTTGGATGCAAATTTGCTTATTGCACTCTCTTGATCAATTATGGTATATTATGAATTTGTATGAGATTGTGGATCATACATGAGCATGCATAGTGTCTTATGCATTGTGATGTCCGTGTGGACTGTTGTAAGGCCAAGTTGCCTAGGAGATTGAACACACCTTAGTGCAGGTGCGAGTAGACAAGTGTGGGTCTTGTTATGACCTTGGGGGCGTCGGGGTGCGGGTCCTCCACAATGGGTAGTTGGTAGCTCCTTTGCCCGTGGGGCAAACCGATGCAAACGCACCGACGATCCGGACTTGACACCGTCCTATATCGTGATCTAGTGTAGAATGTACGTGCAATGCCATGATTGTGCACGAGAAAAATTATTGATAGCACCGGCCTCGGCACCGAGTCACGTACATGTCTCCCGATCTTTCTCTCCGACCTGTTTGAGTCTAGCTCCATGGAGTAGGAAATTGAATGTTGTGTCCATGCATCATGGGATATTCGACATCCGAAAATTATTGTTTACATGATATTTAACGCGCTCGGATATTATGAATTATTCATTACCTCTATCTATGATTGCTTGACCGGTTATCTGTTTAAAAGCTTATTTATTGCCCTTATATGCTACGTGGGCGTTATGCGTCGTTCGGTTCTTGGTTCTTTGTATTGGTATTGAGTGTAGGATATCTTACCTCTTTCCCCGTGCTTCTATTACTTTTCTTGTTTATGTGCACCTTGTGCTGATCGAAACGACGGTGAAGAGACGAGAAGAGAGCCTCGCCTTCCGGCTTCGGCCCGCACAGATTGACTTTGACCGCGACGATGTCCGCACGCACGCGCGGATTTTTGGGAGATGTGCGTCGACCTTCCTCGGAGGGCCGGAGTGTTGGCACATCAACCTAAACTCCGACCGTTGTGTGTATGTGGGAGACGTGTACGTATCACTTGCCTGGAGACGCCATGAGGCACCGGTCCTCACTTGCTACATCGCCTTACGCTTGGAGTTTTACCGCCTATCGGGTGAGATGTGGGGTCCCCGTTACTACACCCCGCAGAGGATTCGTTTGATTCCACCGCTCGGGCTCCGTCGCGCCTCCGTGGTTCCTATGGATGAGTCCTCGGATGAGGAAGATCCCGATGAGGGTCCTCCCGATGATCCCGAATCGGTCCCTTTTATTTGAGGGGTCGATGATCATTGGTGGCTACTTGATGGTCGCAGTGTTTTTGTTTTTGGGGGGCCTGATGTATCTGTCTTTTTGATTTGGGCTGTATATTTTGTATATGCATGAGGGTATATATGCATGTTTCCCTTGGGGCGGGTATAGTTTTGCTTTTTGATGAAGGCTTGTATTTATGAAACATTGTATTAAACTCTAGATATATATATGCATGCTATTTAGGTGCAAATCTCTATGTATTGTTTTATTCGTTACTTTTATCCGCACTCCGTAGTATCCTTATTATTCTTATTAAAAAAAAAATATTGTCAAGTTTGTTCACATGGTTAAACATTAATTAATTAAAATGAACCGGGTCTTAATCGTTGTTTATTTAATTTCCGCATTTTACTTTATTTGACAATGTGACGTTCCCTCCCAAAAAGGGGCGTTACATTTTCCATGCGTAACCAATTTTCCCTTATTAAGGTGATGATGGATCTTAATACTAAGATGATGTAAATTTTTTTATGGGTTTAATTAATGTTTTTATTTCATGATTTATGTGTTTATCTCTTTTCTTAATGCTTTTCTAAATCTGGCCAATTTAGGAATGCTTTTTGGGTTGATGTATGACTTGGGAAATTTTGCATGAACCTAAAACTTATGATAAACACCATAATTTCTGCAACTACTAGGAATAGACGTTGTGAGTTATGTGGTCTTTCTTTTGATTCCCTCATTCTTGATAATGTCTTTCTATTTGGGGTTAGACTAAGGAATTAAGTTAATACTAAACAGTGTAAGAGGATTAATATACCAAGGAATTGGTTATTAATTAATTTTGGAAATTAACTATGAATCATTGGATTAAAACTTGATTAAACCAATATTTGATTTTGCATATAAAGAGTTCAAGTGAAGTATGAACCTTAACGCTTTAATACCATTGTTTTTCATCCTTTTGATTTATTGTTTTGCTTATTTATGTTTCTTTTAAATTGATTTTGCAATAACTCCCTTTCTTTGTTAGCTTTAATAGCGTCACTTTCAACGAATTTAGTGATTGATAACTTAATCCTCGTAGGACGATACTCTTACTCACTTTTTATTATTTCTGTGATTCGGTGCACTTGTCGATTTTGTAACATCTACATAGTAACCAGTTGTGTCACATGAGCCCATAAGTCATCCTTATTAGGCGGAGGAGCCACTCTGGGCTCTATATGTAACAGCCTAATATCTGTACCCTAGTATTTCTAACATATACCTAGATAATCAGTATTAGACATGCTACTTCTAACTTAATCAGCAACTAATCCATAACATTTAAACAAATAATTATGAAGAGTCATATCTAAAAGTCATACACAAATATACAACTTTTACATTCTCAAAACAAGTATAAATTAATACATAAGCTTTGAATTAAGCACATAAAACTAAACTCTTCTAGTTCTTCTGTTATCTTCATCTTCTTACCCCCTTGTAGGGTCTTGACCTACTAACCATGAAATATAATGGGGTGAGAATATAAAATTCTCAATAGAAACATATATCTTATGGTATTAGAACTAATACACACACACACACACACATAAAGATATATTTCTAAACTAAAACTCGTATATGTAATTTAATTATACTTAGGAATTGTATTCCTTCATTTAGCATTAAGCCTACTTATCCTTAGCCTGACCTAAGATATATTCATCCTTAGTCTAGCATAGGATATACTAATTCATAGCTTAGTATAGGATTTTCTCACCCACAGTCTAGCGTAGGATATACTGATTTCCACGGCCTGGTATAGGATTTCTCATCCACAGCCTAGTGTAGAATATACTGATCCACAGTCTGGCATAGAATTTCTCATCCACAGCCTAGCGTAGGATATACAGATTTCCACGGCCTGGCATAGGATTTCTCATCCATATCCTAGCATAGAATATACTGATTCACAGCTTGGCATAGGATTTCTCATCCATAGCCTAGCTTAGGATATACTAATTTCCACGACCTGGCATAGGATTTCTCATCCATAGCCCAGCGTAGAATATACTGATCCACAGCCTGATATAGGATTTCTCATCCACAGCCTAGCGTAGGATATGGAGATTTCCACGACCTGGCATATGATTTCTAATCCACAGCCTAGCGTAGAATATGTTGATCCACAGTCTGGCATAGGATTTCTCATCCATAGCCTAGCTTAGGATATAACTGATCACAATTCCATTTTTAGCAAAGTGTTTTTCTCATTCTTGCCAGGTCAAGGGGCTTGCCTCGCTTCCTAAGTTAGGAATTGTGATAAACTATGGTTCAACCTTATTGCACAAAGGAGCCAATTTACTAGGGTTCAACCTTGTTGCATAAGGGAGCCAAATCACTAGGGTTTAATCTTATTGCATAAGGGAGCCAAATCACAACCTTATTGTATAAGGGAGCCAAATCACTAGAGTTCAACCTTATTGCACAAGGGAGCCAAATCATTAGGGTTCAACCTTGTGTTGCACAAGGGAGCCAATTCACTATGGTTCAACCTTATTGCACAAGGGAGCCAATTTACTAGGGTTCAACCTTATTGCATAAGGGAGCCAATTCATTAGGGTTCAACCTTATTGCACAAGGGAGCCAATTTACTAGAGTTCAACCTTATTGCACAAGGGAACCAATTTACTAGAGTTCAACCTTATTATACAAGGGAGCCAATTTACTATATTCAACCCATAGGGGAGCCATTTACTAAAATACAACTTATAGAGAAGCCATTTATGTAGCACCCTAACACAATTTTTTGTAAAACTTGAGCAACATTTCATGATAAATTGCATTAAACGTGTCACTTCTAAGCATACAAGTAATTAAAAATCCATAATAACTTTTATAGTTAATACAGAAAGTCTCGAATGATAAAAAGATCATATATACATACATCTCTGGCTAACAAGTCATATTATATACATAAACTTTTACATATAACCAAAAAAGTAATAATATACAGACTGGTTCAAAAAGAAGTACAACTACTAAACTAAGTCTTCTGTTTCTTCTTTTTCTTGCCATTTTCTTTTAGAGGGTCTTCACCTGGACTTACATGAAGTATACAGGGGTGAGAAATCACAATTTCTCAGTATTCGTATATCAATACCTGCAGTTAATCATTTATAATAAATAAATAACTGAGCACATTACTACTACAAACAATGTAAATATCCAACAATCAATAACATCAAAAGATCGCCTATACAACCCTAAGATATTATCAAACGAATGACTAACCAATTAATCGATTAAGCAATGACAATTGCCCATACAATTGTCAACCATGCAATGCTTTATGAGATGAGGTATAATTATGCTCAAACAAGTACTAAGTATAATGTTTATGCAATGCCAATGCGGGTTTTAAGATTTGAAAACACAAGTTACTTGATTAATTTCATAGAAACCGTTGTTTCTTGTATATACGAAGTAGAATAAGCCTAAAAGCCTAATCTTACTTGGTAATAGGTAAACACATTACTCTTACAAAGGTAAGAGTACTACTGTCACTCTCATATCAGTAACCTTAACCACAATAGCATACTTGCTATGAGAATCTAGATCAACACCTTGCTCTCTGGTCATATGGTTGTGCACACCATGAAAAGTTATAATACATAGGAAACTAACAAGCACCAAGTTTGAAAACCAAGTAATCCAGACTATCTTAATTCACAAATAAGACATATCACAAGATTCTCATAACTAAGTGACTCTTCAATACCAAAACATATAGGTCCTAGCATAACCTATCCACAAGGTAGCAAGAACTATGTAACTAGTATTTCCTTACCCTTAACTTCTCACCATCACTTCCCAAGTGATTTCCAAGTCAACCTCATGTTGATCAAAGCTAGGATAATTCCTATGGCATTCTAACTCATAGATTTGCCTAAGGTTTCACCACATTTAACTATATGCCATATGGTTATTCTCTCCAAGAATTACCCCCATTTGTGTCTCATCACACTTAGGAAAGCATATAAGAATGATCCCAACACTTAGGAACTTCTAAAGATATCAAAAACACATTTTTGAAGATTCTGAAGCTCACGCCGCGGCACCACCTGTGCCGTAGCACAGCGCCCTGCTCTCGGGTACAACTACTGGACAGAAAACTATCCCACACCGCGACATGCCATGATTCACGCCGCAGCATGCTCATGCCTCAGTTCACGCCTCAGGCCACACTACGGCATAACTTGCAAAACTCAGATTCTACAGAATTCTACAATCGCAGGTTACTGTTCCATTGGAACAAATTCTGGATTTTGGCCACTCCAAATCAGTTTCTAGGTGATTTTAAGTTACTAACAAGTTTACTAACATGATGGAAACCTAAAACACCAATTCATTTCATCAAAAATGGATCAAAACACCAAATCACTCATCCAAACCCCTAAAATCAACACTTAGAGCATTTTAGGTCTAAATGGAAAATTTTCAGTTTCTAATCCAAACTCTTAGCATGAACAAGTCTTAAACCACATTTAAAATTTATCCAAGCAAGAAAATCGCTTCAAACACTTCAAGAACTCATTTTGGCATATTAAACCTCAAACAAGCATAACATGAAAAATGAGTAAAAATGAGAGTTTGAGCTCAAAAACCCCTACCTTCAAGCTCTTAAAGCTACAGAATTTGGTGGAGATGATGAAGGATTGATCACAAGTCCTCAAGCTTCCTTTTCCCCTTGGATTTCCTCTTGTTCCTTTCCTCCTTTGCTTCTTTCTCTTCCTTCTCCTTGGATTTTGTTTTCAACCGTGAAAATTGAATGAGATGGTGATAGAAATATCACATAAAAGGAGTTAAGAAAATGGGCTAAAATCGTGGAGTGTTAAGGGCTAACAGATACCATACAGATAATTTCTGATCTGCTAAAAACACTCAACTTTAGCTAAAACAGGTTTTTCAAGTTCCAACAACTTTCAAATAAATCATAAGATTCATTAAATTATTATTGCACTAAAATCATCATTTTCCATATCTGTGACTAGTCATTTCGGCTTTAATTAGACAACCAGTATGCCTAAAAATACCAAACTAACTCCGAAAATTCTCAAACTTAAACCATATCACAGAATACCCATTTGTAACTTAGAAATAAATTATCCACATCTATTTCCATTAGCTATGCTATTTATGCTAATATCTGGGTCATTTTAAGTTATTTTTCACCTTTCGGCTTGCAATAAAATGCCTAAACTAACTCAGATTGTCACAAAATTAAATAGGCATGTTAAGCAAGTATTAATCTACCTCTGTAACTATTTACAAGTCTAACATGTTGAAGTTGATATTATAATTTACTAGGTTCAAACCATAGGGAGACCACTTACTAGAGTGAATACTATCAGTCCATCCTAGCATACTTGCATCCAATGCACCATCTTATCATAACTTGAGTGATATCTAATGCAACACTTAGTTGCCTAAGGTGCTAGGTACTTACCTATGGCAATCCATTACTCTTGGATGTTCGAAGGCCTAAACTTTCTCATTTATGTTAAGTAGTTATTTCCTCTTTGAAATATCTCTAATAGCATCCTAACATACTTTAAAAAGGATATATAAAAGGTCCCATCTTGTAGGGAAACTTTATTTAATCAAGATAAAAATCTTGAAAATACCCTTCAGGGAAATTAAGTGCTCACTTTTGGGCGATTAAGTGCTCACTTTTGGGCGATTAAGTGCTCAAAACCAGAAATTTCTGCAGAAACTGGTTTTCTGCTCTAAATGTTTCCCAAACAATTTCTAATATCCAAAACATGAATTATAAGTGATTTTCAATTCTAAACATGGTCTCTAACATAATAGAATCATCAAACACTAATTAATCCATCTAATCTAGAATCATGATCAAAGATCAATCATCCAAAAACCCTTTTTTCTTATCTTCAACTCCATGAGTTTTCATGGATGTTCTTAGGTGAAAAACTAACACCCTTGAGTTAATTAAGCTTCATCCTCACCAATCTCAATCATTGGAGGCAAGAATAAGCAAAACAAACCATCTTTACTCCAAATACCCATTTTTTCCCAAAACATTCATACATACAAAACAACAAGAGATAGAGAGGAAATTGAGCATAAGGAAGAACACCCCTACCTTGTGGTGATGACCAATCTTGGAGTCTCTTGATCTTGCTCTTGATCTCCCTTGGCTCCCTTAGGTCATCTTCTTCTTTTCTTCTTCTTCTCCCTTCTTTCTTCTCATTTCTCTCTTTCTCCCTTTTCTTTCTTTCTTATTTTCTATTTTTGATCATGGAGAGGGAGAGAAAATGAGATAGGGACATAGAGGGAATTTATAAAAAAGTCTAATTTAAGTTTCTGTACTGAAACTTATATCTGCTAAGGACACTTGAATTATGTTAATTCAAGTTTTTCAGCTTCCAACAACTTTAAAATAAATATTAGGACTAATCTAAATTGTTGTTTTACCTTTGTTCTATTTTTTCATATCTATTGAGAGTCAATCGGGTATTAAAAGAATAATCAGTATGCCTAAAAATACCAAACTAACTCCGATTATTCTCAAATTTTAACTACACCTTATTTAGCTTATTTGTGACATAGAAACAAGTTATCCATACTTGTTTCTCTCAACTTAGCAACTTATACTATTATTTAAGTCATTTAAGGCTATTTTTCAACTTCTGGGTTGCAACAAAGTGCCTAAACAAACCTCATTTGTCACAAAACTAAACTGGCATGTTAAGCAAGTATTAAACTTTCTTTGCAACCTATTTACTAGCCTAACATGTTCTTGAGGGTCTTACACTATACGAGCCTATACCTGTCTGGCAAGAGCCAGGGCTGCAGCTCCTCCCACCCTCTTAATAAAAGAATCATTGAGAGATTGTTTAACATCTGTGAGCTCCTCATGAGGCCCCCACTCCACGTGCTTCCTACTCCAGAGTGTATAGATCAGAGATGGGAAGAAGAGGCTCCTCGGCTCCAGTATCACCCTCCTGATCTTGTCAAATATAATCTGGGCGACATCAATGGACCAACGCTCTAGGATGGTGTAAATGAGAATGGCTCAGTAGCGCATCACCTCTGATCTGTTGCTTGATGGCAGGATGCGGGTGCTGATGAAATGGTACCAGACTCTGGCCTCCAGTGTCAGGCAAGCTCTAGGGAAGAATCATGCTCTGTTTGTCTGGACACTCATGGTCCAGAGCACTGGTTGAGACTCTGGTGTGCAGATTCTGGCCGTGACTATGGTGAGATTTATGCCCTCCACTAGCTCCCATTGGTTGAATGCAGTGTACTCGCAGATCTTTGGGGGCGCAGGCAGGCTCAATGCTTCTCTAATGGCGACTGTAGTATAAGGGACCTGACGCCCCCAAACTCTGACTATAGCGGTGTCGTTGCTAGAGAATGTTGCGTTCGTGTAAAACTCGTGAACAATGGGGAAGATGGCCGCCAATTCCAATGGCGGGCAAACTAGCTCTAGTTGAGCTGGTTGAAGACCCCCTCTATCTCCAGATACATAGCTTGAGAGAAGGAGAATCCATGCTTTGAGATGATTAGTTTGGTGACCAATATTGTGTAGTGCTGGGCAGTAGGAGCTGAGATGAATTTCCTCCTATCATACTCAGGAGAAGGAGAAGAAGGCTCCCTGTAACATTTTGTAATGACCCTTTTTGGAAAGGGACAGTCACAGCGAAAACGAAGCTCAAAAGATAACACTAAGACCCGGTTTATGTACATATAGATAGTAACATGTTTATTTTTAAAGCATATAATAACTTGGCAATTTCTTCTTCTTTTTTTTGTAAGCGGAAAACATAAACTTAGCGTAAATTAACATGAAGATCAAACCATACATTTATACAAAAGATACATGATATAAGTATTTAGATACATCAACGGTTTTACCAAAAGAAAGTAGAAGCTTTACATGCCCCAAAAATATATATACAAACAACCACCAAGACTACAAAAAGTATCATGCCCCTAACAACTACTAAGGAGGAGCCTCAGATGGGTCCTCCTCAAGATCCTCCTCAGAAGAGGAAATCCTCATAGGAGCAACAGACTCACGAGCAAGAGCTCGTGCAGAAGACAGGAACGAATCCTCTTGTGGGTTATACTCGTGATCACCCCACACCTCGCGTATCGGCATGTAGAACTCCAGCAATACAACAATATCAAAAGAGAAAACAAATTGATCATAGCAACCCCAAGCCAAAGATACGGTCACATCTCCCACATAGATGAAACGCTCAGTGTTCAAGTCGACATACCAAAAGTCAACGTCTTCGTGGAACCTCAATCTAGCCTACCCAAGAAAACCTCGTCGGGATGCCATCACAAAACAGAAGACTAATTTGATCAAAAACCAGGAAAAAGGGGCTCTTCCTCGCCTCGATCTTTAAAGAGGCACAAATATAAACAGAATAACAAAACAAAGGGGTGAGATATCCAACATCACTACCAACATAGCAGTAAAGAAACAGAAACGACACATGACGCCTTATAGCACAGGAAAAATAATAAGCAGTATCAAGATTCCAAGAATAAACAGTTTAAAAATTCATGCAGTCATAATATCAGTAAAAGAAATAGTTCTATAATCATATAAATATATGCCAGGTAAATATGTTGACTAACTATGCACATGCACAAGTACCAAAATCCTACTCCATGGAGCTAAACACAACATAGGAGAGAATGATCAAGGAGACATGTCTGTATCTCATCAACCTCAAATCAAGTGCTTCAATTTTAACAAATTACGCAACATGGCTTATACAAGACATTCTTCACAAGATCGCAATATAGGACAGTGTCTCGGTCCGGATCGTCAGTGCATTTGCATCGGTCTCTCCCACGGTATAGAGGAGCTACCAACTGCCCATTGTGAGATTCCCGCACCCTGATGCCTCCAAGGTCAACAAGTTACCTACACTAGTCTATCGCACCCGCACTAAGGTGTGATTCATCTCCTAGGCATAAACCCTTACAACAAAGTTCACCAGACTTTCACAATGCATGATATATATATATATATATATATATATATATATATATATATATATATATATATATTCAATGGTAACATGACTTTTCCATAACCACACGCCATCAATGGCCGAATCAAATGTCAATAAACCTTGGTTCCACTCATGGACCCACAACAAGTCATTGTCCGATTCTCAATGGCGAAAGCATACTTTTAAGATTTGATATGAAATTATGCTTCAACTTCAACACTTTTCCTATTGAACCTCTCTAGGGGAATTTTTTAGTATTTTCACCTAATCTTTGTTACTCTAATTAAACAAGTCCTTTACTTAGTTCTAAACATAACTCACTTAGAATAATTATTTTAAGTTTTTCAAAACCTCACTTACACTCATATTCCTTCTTTGGCCAAAAATCACTTTAGGTTGTAAGATAATATTTTGTTCTTTGTTCTTTCCATTTTATGAATCCCTAATCAACATCTAATCATCTAATTAATTAAGTTTCCATCTTAACACAAAATTTTGTCATTGGGTGCTCTATGGGGCCGTGAGCTCTAAAGGGCTTGGAACCAAATTTCTCATCATTTCATTCTTCATTAATCACTTAATTAGTTAGTCCCCACATTATTACAAAGTTTTTATCTTTGACACCCCATTTATGGGTGCTTACCCATGAGCCTCAAACAAAGGGGCAAAGAGCCCTTGCTTTCCATATATGATTCTAATCCATCCAAACCATTCCAAATCCATCAAGATATACAATAGCAAGTAGTAAAATCATACAAGGTAAAACTAACACAAAATCATCAAGAATCACCAAAAACCATACAACAAAATGAGTAGCTTTCTCATGGATTCCTCACTATCAACACAAAAACGTGTCCCTCACCACCATGATAGGTTGAAGAGGATGATCTCCTTTTTACCTAAAGTGACAACAAGAAAAAGCAAGCTCCTTTGTTGCTTATTGCAATTTTCATCCACCACTACCAACAAAACCCTAGGATGATCAAACTCATATAATCAACAACCAAAGCTTGAAAAGAGAAGTCCTTGATCACAAAGGTGACCAAGAATCACAAAAATGAAGGAAAGAAAATAGAAAATCAAGAACCTTACCTCAAAGCTTCAAGTTTTAGGGCTTTATACAAGAAGATGAAGATGGAAGAATCAAGTGATGGTCACAAAAGGAAAAAGCTTCAAGGTGATGAGTAGATGCAAGAAATAAGGTTAGTTGAGTAAGCAAGCTTGAATGGCCAAAAATGGTGGGTTTGGCCGTGGAAATGGAGAGAAAATGGAGAGGAGGGAAAAAGTGAGAGAAAGGAAAATGTTAAGAGAGAAAGTAATAGAAAACTTTTGAAAATTGAAAAGTGAAAGTGAATATATGTTTAGGTGAAAAGATGACAATTTGTGTCAGCTTTTCCTCCCTTATTTCTGTGGGGTCTCCAAGGAGGAGAGAGGAAAGGTGAAGCTTCCTCTAGAAGCTTGGTGCAAAGCTTCCTTGAGAAGCTTTGTCCACTTTTTGAAAAAGTCAAGGGTGATGTCGCTTTGATGATGTCATCTTGGTAATATTATTAAAGTGTTCTCTAAAAAAGATGACTAGCACTCTACTAAAGCTATTATCTAGTGGACAAAGATTATAGTTAACAAAACTTGTATTTATTGTCCAACGAATAATAAAATGTACTGCAATTTTATTTATCTGATAAAATCTTAAAAAATAAAAACTTCATAAATTGTGTCCCACCTCAAGTTTAGTAAGATCCCCCGTCAACATTTCCACAGTCTAAGGTTTTTCAGCCTCAGAAAAAATAATTTATTTTCCTGGCCTAGCTCAGTGCGCACGTAAATTGAGAAATATATTAAAATAATCAAAATCACTGAAATAATTCACAAAAATTCACAAATATTATAAAATAAATATAAATCATGAAACAAGCAATTTTTGGGGTGTTACACATTCTGCCTAACCCAGTGACACAAATCAGTGTTATAAGGTTAGAGTGAATTGAGTATAAAATTGTTATAACCTGAGAATTTTGGATAATTGTTTAGAGTGAATTGAGTATAAAATTATAACACTGAACATGAGAAATAACTCAGAAAATTATAAGGTTATGAGCAGATGTAAAATAGAAGATGAAGATTATTTTTAGAGTTTCCTAGTTCAATTTCCTAAGGTTTAAATTATTTCAGGGATGAATAGTGACATTTAGTAACTAATAAATGTGCTTATAATTATGTGTCGAAGGATGGTATTTGAGATTAAAAAGAAATCTTAAATTCTTTATGATTCTAGAGGAAGTTTGGAGATTTAATTATGAAGGTTTAGATTATCTTTAAAAGCTAAAATGTTTCTAATTGATTATTCAATAATTTCTTCTCTAAAATATCTTTACCAACTCATTATTTCTCTCTTTAAGTTTTCTGATGCCTTACACTCTCATCTCCATGGATCTCACTCTTGCTCGTTGCTTCATATTTTCTTCCTCGGTAGCTCATCCCTTTCACTATTGCCCTATCACCGTCATTCGTCACTTCGTCATTGTTCCTCACCACTCGTCTGCTTAACCACTCACTGTAGCTCCGTCCATCATCCTTTCTTGCTTGCAGGTTCATTCTCGTTGTCACTCCTACAGAATAAGAAAAGAAAAGAAAGGGGCGAAGGAGGGGGGAAAAGGCAGAAATGTGAAAGGGGGAAAAAGAAGCAAGAAAATCGTGACAATGGTAGGGGTATTTTTCTCACTTTCCTCTTCATTTTCGTTTAATTTCAGATCTGAAATTTTGATGAGAAAGTTGGGATTTTAACTTGAGATTGATAAATTTATGTACTTGTGTTTTATTGTGAGTTGAAACCCCATGATTAGTTCTTGATTCTTAATGAAATGTTGGTTGAATAATAAGTTGGAATTCCATTAGATTTGCTGGATTGATGGCATTTTGGGTGATTTGTTCATCTTTATTAATTGTAATAATGATTTAAATTATGGCAAGAGCATATGCAAATTCTTGCCCTATTGGTACTGGAGTTTTAAATGTATTGGAATTGGATTTGAAACTTGATTGGGGGTTGATTTTTAAGGCAGAATGCTGCCCAAATTGAATTAGAATTTTATTCATTGTTTACTTGAAATTTTGGCTAAATGGTGTTAAAAATGAATGGCTAAGTGTTGTCCAAAGATGACTAGAAAATAATTGATTATTTTGAGGTATTTTGAGGTTGAATATATGATATTTTGAAACTGAATTTATAGGACCTCCATTTGTTGATTGTTATGATAATTTTCAAAGAATTAAGAGTTTCAAAATATTTGTTAATTATTGAATAGTATTGACTGAAAGTTTTGATGAATTTTAACATTAAGATGTTTCCAAGAATGCTTGATTTGGCCTTAAGAAGCTTGAATCTGAGGCTATTATTTTTAAGGCATAGAGGCTTTGAGTGTCATGCTATGCAATGCACATTATCTTGGTATAACATAATATAATGAAATCATTTATGGTTTGAGTGATATTATAGTGATGAATTTGCTTATTTATGAGATGATTTCAAGATGACTTTATATTCTATGAGATTGATTGATAATTTGAGGATAATATTATTAAAGTTAACGCTTATAGTGAGATGGAATGATGAAATTGATTTTATAAGATATCAATGCATTGTACAAAGATTTGAGATTGAATGATTAAATGTCAATGTGTTGTATGATAATTTGAAATTGATTGATGATTTTGATTACCCATGATGAGATTGATTGGATTATGCATTTTGTTGCATATTTGATGATTCCATAAACAAAGAGATTTAATAAATATGATTTGATTTTATGGGTATCCTTTTTGGAACTGGGCTAAGTGGATTTTGGATATTGAGAATTTGAGAATCTCTTTATACCATGGTAATTGAGGTTGACGAAGACCTCCCTTTTTACTCAAGCTTCCCTAATCATTAAGTGGTAGAGGAATACTTTACTACTTGGGGTGATCCTAAATCTGGGATAGTGTGAAGATTTCTGTGCATCTTCCCTATCCCAGACGACTACTAGTATGAGGATTTCAGTGCATCATCTCTATTCTGGTAGTTGTGGTTTATCCTTCTGTCTAGATTGAGAATTTCGGTGTGTTCTCTTTACTAGACTGAGATTGACAAGGTCTAGTTACCCGAAGTAGTCCTATGTGGCAAATTGATCATCATAAATGGGTTGAAATGCACCAACCCGAAAGCAGGCTACTACCAAGTGGATGAATGATATTATGAGCTCATAACTTTGATTATAAGATGCGATTTGATTCTTAATGATTTAAGATATGAGATTTTATGAGACTTTCTTGATATTTCTTAAGAATAAAAATATATGAGATTTGGTAATATAATTTTCGATTTACTGATTTAGGATTTAAAATTTTAGATATTTTTATGATTTACTTGATGATTTTCATATTCAAATGAACCTCTGTTTCGGGAAAAGGAAGGAACCGATTTGACTTTAGCCACCTTCCTTCGGATTACACAATAATAATTTGGAATAAATTTTCCTCGAAACAGCAGGAATTATTAGATGCCATGATTTTTACAAACTTCTGAGAATTTTATAATTCTCACTCCCTACACCTTTGATTTCCATGATAATTCCAGGATGAACCTATAGTGATAAACAAGATGAAGCAAGACGAAGTTTATGGATGAAGAATTATTTAATTACTTCGATCAGATTTTATACAATAGATCGATATAGGTATATTATGTTTAGCGATTTATTCTTGGTGTAATAATTCATTTTATATTATACGTGTAATATGCTTTCGTTAAAGGCTCATAGTTTGTATATTATTAAGTTGTTTATTCCTAAAAATTTTGGATATTCTTAAAAATTTTGGATATTCATAAGTAATGTACCAAATTTCTAATTACTGATGCGTAAACCGGATACGTCATTAGTGTTAGTAATTTGGGATGTTACATTATGGTATCAGAGCAGTTCATCCTGTTGAGCTTAGGTATAGACTAGCTAAGCTATGTTGTGCAATTTCTTATCTCAATACTGAAAAGTATAGATAGAATCGTATGACAACCTTGTGTATATATGTTCATGGTCATTGTCACACTGTCATATTCATATTGAGCTTGATTAACTCAATATGTAATATTCGGCGAGTACAAGAGACTATGGCATCATCTAAGTGTATATGATGAGATAGAGCGTCTGCTAGTGTTAGCACGACAGATATGATGGAAACGATTATGGAGATGATAGTTGTCAAGTGAAAGTAAGGGAGAGATGGTCGTAACCACGAGAGAACAAATGATTATCGTAAATTGAGTTTTGGAAAGAATGGATGATGACGCTATCCACAATTAGAAAATGAAGCAGTGGTCGAGATAAATCCGAGATTTCATTATCCTTTAGGATTCAGGAAGACTGATCAGCGATGTCGTACTCGCCTCAAAATAGACTAGGATTCATGGAATGTAGCATAATGCATAACCTAGGTCATCTCCCAAGGACCAATTCGGATTTCTCAAGCATATTAGAAATTATCAATAAGTAGGGGGTTTTATTCATTGCAATAACAGAAAACGAATTTAAATTGAGAAAATTCAATTAAGGAAACACCAATCCAAGGTCTTCAATTCAAGTGGCAGAATCAATCATTGTTCAAGAGAATTTCGTTGTTTACACCTCTGTTAATCCGAAATCAACTAGATAATCACCCAAGAATTTATCAATTCAAACAGAATCACAATCGCAATTCTTGATTAAGATTGATTTAGGAACAAATTTAGATTAACATAGATCATCGATTGATAATCTATGATCTATTCTCCCTTAGATTCAGATTAATCAACCCTAATTCTAACTTCAATTTCGAAATTCCAATCGAATTCAATTGAAGAAGGAGAAGAGGAAGAACACAATGAGAATTTATAATCAAACAAGAGAACTCAAAATTCTACCACCATTATTGAATTCCTTGGATTGATTGGAGCTTTAGCCTTCCATGGCCATCACGAAAATTGCAGAGAAGAGAGTAAAACGAAAAATAGAGAGAAGATGAAAAGAGAAAGGGGTTTTGCTCAATCTGTTAAAACCGAATCACAACCAAAAAGCTGAAGAAATCTGCCTAAACCTATTTGTAACTGAAAGTTCTTCTGTAATTCCTAATCTACCCCTAGCCCAAACTGTAGCCCTCTGAATAAGCTTTTCAGAGACATATCATTGCCTTAATTGGGCTTAAATTGAGAGAGATAGGCCCAAATCATTGAGGAAAGGTCCAAGCATTGTGACAGCAACAGCATCCTGACTTTGAGGCCCAATTTCGCCTTGAATCCAGCTGAATTAGAAAAATTTCATTAGACACCAGATTGTAGATCTTCATCTCAGCTTTCAGGGGACTCCAAGATCATCCAAATATGATATTTGTAGCCCAAGTTATGGCCTGTACAAGACAGAAAGGTCAAAATGAGTTAAAATCCGAAAATTAATGAAGTTTTTACAATTAAGCTCAATGAAGATCAATCATCTAAAACTCATCTACAAACATAATATTGGACATAATTAACATCAATTAGGCCAAATATGAAGCAATACTGAATGGCTCAAAATTGATTGATCAAAGACCAATTCCCCATCATCTCAAGGAAATTAAGGTTTTGCTAAGGATGATGAGTGGTTGAAAGAGTTAGAGAAATGAAAGGAATTCTGATAGATTCCCATTTGATGCATTTGAAGTGAATGTTCAATTTAGGTGTGCCTTACCTATGGTTAGAATGGAGAAGATGTTTGAGAACATCCAATCTAAACCTCTTGGAATTCCTCAATTCCTCCTTTGTTTGCTTCTTGATTAGAAGAATTGTGATGTTTATGGTCCATGGAGGAAGAAGAATCTTGCTAAGTACGGAGTTGTCACTCAGTGCACAACTCCTACAATGGTCAATGATTAATACTGACTAATGTTTTGTTGAAGATCAATGTCAAGCTTGGTGGATTGAATTTAATGCTAAGTGTTGAACATTCTCCTTCTCTTCCTGTTGTTTTAGACATGGATGTGTCACATGGTTCACCAGAACTATCTGATGCTTGTTCAATTGCAATGGTGTTTAATTCTAAACAGTGACCCCGGATATCAGAGTATAGGGTATGTGTTTGTACCCAGTCTATGAAGATTGAAAGGATAGATAATTTATTCAAGAAAGTATTTGAAAATGAAAGGTTGAATCTCAGAGATTTGATGCTAAGAAACTTTTGGAGGCTGTTAAAAGTCAAGTTGCGTGGAAGGTGTTTAGCACCTTCTTTCTAAAAAGATACTTCTCACCAAATGTTCAACAAGAGGAAGGAAAACAAATGGTTTGGTGAACCAGTGATGAGGAGAAACAATGTTCTCAAAGAATGACTTAAGGCCAGGATTCCATTGAAATTCCTAAGATAACATTTGGAACTAGATCGGACACAATGAATACCTGGTAGTTGTTTTTGCATTGGTAAATACACCTATTGTCTTTGTGGATTATATGAACTGGATTACTAAACTGTACCTAGATTAAATGGTGATTGTATGTATAGATGATATTCTCATCTATCTAAAGACACCTAAAGGATATGAAAAAGCATATATATGCTAAGTTATTTAAATGTGAGATTTAGATAAACTAAGTGCAATCTCTAGAACATGTAATTTCTAGAGAAGGGATAGTTATAAACTCAAGTAAGGATAAATGTGAGAACTAAAAAAACGTACCATTTTTGAAAAAACACAAAAGTATGAAGACAATCTCCACGGATTGTAAAAGAAATTAACAACCATATTGGTTTTAGTAATTCTAAATATTTAAGGAAACTTTGAGACATGTTGTGATACCTCAAGGGAAGAGGTAGGATGTGTGTGATGTCAAATAGATGGGGAGTTGCTTACGCCTCTAGACAATTGAAAATGTATGAAGACAACTGTTTGTCCCAAAATAGGTTACAAATGCACAGGTCGTACAAGTAATAAAATGAAGAGTAAAGATCGTTCCCTCGAGGATAAGTTTACTTCCAATGCTAAGTATTAACCAATAGCTTATATAATTCTATTCAAGAACATAAAAATTTAGAAAAGAAACATAAACTACAAACTAAAAAGCGGTAAAGATAATGGTTAGAGATTAGGGAAATCCTTCTTCACCCCTTACTTCAACCAAGAACATGCAATCCTCTTCATAAATATGAATGCAATGATTAGGTTAGCTTGAGAATCTTCATTACTTGAAAGCCTATGTCTAGCGGTCAATCAACCATGGTTTCAATTGCCTAACTCATTATGTTTCCATGAGAGCTAACACAAAACCCACTCCTTCAGGTCTATTCTCAAACACACGTTATGCATGACTAAGAGGTATATTTCTATCCAAATAACGAATCAACTCATCCCACCATTGGAATGGAATCGAACATGCATCAACCATATATATGATCTCAAATCCAAAGTCCTATGTCTAGGCTCATTAGATTTTATCAAATCAGCTTAAATGATGATCAGGAATTCAAGAACATTAAGAACAATATGATTGAACAAAACCATACATCCATACAAACTCAGAGAAGAACAAAATCATTGATATTCATAAAAAGGATTCAAAGTATTCCCTAAAACAACTGCTACATCATTGAACACGAAAATACAATACAAAAATCCATGTTTAAAATCAAAGAAGAGAAGAAAGAAAAGGGAGAAATGAGGAAAGACTTATGGGTATTGCCATTGGTGCTTGAATCTCCCTTCATAAGGAAGATAGCCTCCAACCTTGGCTCCCTTGGCCTCCTTCAGCCTCAGAAACGAAGACCTAGCGCAGCTTCTCTAACCCTTCTATTTATAGGCTCAGTTTTGTGCCTCAGGCGGTGGTGTGCACTTCCTTGCATTGCAGTGCGCATGCCTCATGTGTAAGTGCTGACAGCAGGTGATGCGCTTCACGCCGCGGCGTGACATACCCAACGTCGCGGCATGCCCTGCTAGAATGCTTCCCTGGCTTTCTCTTCCAATGTTAGGCCTTGGCTTGCATCAATTCATCTCTTTTAAGCCCATCCTATATTAGAGAAATCACCAAGTCAAATATAAGTTGTAAATCCACTTAATCGCTCAAAGAATATGCATAATTTGCTCAATAACATATAGGAAGATATCTAAATTGCATTTGACAAATATAAGCCTAAAATCTCCCAAATATGCCTAAGAATAAGGACAAAGCAATCAATAGAGCATAGATGTAAGGCACAAATGACTACATTTTGTGAAGTTATCATACTCTCAAACCTAAGTTTTTGCTAGTCCTCGAGAAAACAAAGTATGATTAAGCAAACTTATATTAACCAATCATGCTCATATACATTCCACAAATATGATAATTTCAATATTTCAATTCACCCCAACTTGTGTAGATGATTGCATCAGTCCTCAAAGAATGCTAATGGCCCACAATCAGCTCCACACATACACAATCCTTAACATGCCAGTAATCAAAAAGTATCCTTTCATGTAATTCACATTTCCAACAAACATACAAGATAAACTTCTCCTATTCAAGTCATGCACATCTGGATAAGTTTATAAGCATACATGTATTTGAATCATATAATCCACAAAATTGAATCTAAACTCTCTCTCCACTAATGTAAACCACACACAACTGAGGATCAAAAGGGACTTTAACAGCTTGTAATGCAAGACCAATGGTATTAGGTTCATGAACAAAAGGGGAAAGAATTTAACACAAACATTGAGAAACATACACATGTTATTTCAAGACTTGAGACCAAGTGAAACTATCAAGGTATTCAACAGTGAAAGAATAAAACTTGCCAGAACCATTCAATGCTTATCTTTTTTTAACTTTTCTTTTTTCTTTTATTTGCTTTGCTTGTCTCTTTTCTCTTTTTCTCTTTTCTTACTTATACAAAGCAATTATTTTCTTTTGCTACATCTGGTTCCATTAGGTTTATTTTTGTAATAGACATACATAATACCCCTAATCACTGAACTCACTTCAAGAAATAACATAGCATGTACTCAACAAACAATGATGGTAGGAAGAAAATGCAATGTTTTCACATGCATTAGAATGGTTAACAAGTTAACGAACACAATGGTAATGAAAAACAAATAAGGCCAAACAATTAAAAAGCTTCAAAGGGGACCTATGGATATCATCATGTAAGGGTAAGCTTGAAAAGCTCAATCGGTCCAAACAATGCCCTAATCATTTCCTCAGTCATGCACAACCTAGGATTTCACCTCAAGAGAGTTTAAAAACAACTTCAAGGATAATCGAAACTCTACATGTACATCCATAAACTTTTTCTAGACATGCACTCTTTTTATTTTCAAAATTACATGAGCACGTAAGTGGGAAACACATCATGCATAAAAACAAACTAGATTGCATCAACATGCTTCCAAGATTGCATATGGTTTTGCTAACAGAGGTTAAACCGCAACCATTTATATCATTGGACAACCAATTCCATACTAGCCATTGGCAATATATCATGATTCAAAAGATCTATCATTTTCAATTCAAGAATGCATAACATCATGGGTAGAACATTGAAAATTGAAAATTGAAAATTTGTATCAACAGCGCAT
The DNA here is from genome assembly GCA_029884605.1 of Ormosia emarginata. NCBI lineage: Eukaryota > Viridiplantae > Streptophyta > Magnoliopsida > Fabales > Fabaceae > Ormosia > Ormosia emarginata. Next base: position 13,352,123 of record JAQQTP010000074.1, read on the forward strand.
CAGTGATAGCCAAAACAAAATATAATCATGTTAGTATGGTGACTATTACCACTACATACTTAGAACATCAAAACATGTTATGCATTAAGCAATAAAGTAAAAAAAATGTAATGATATTCCCCCAAACCAAAGTGAAGTTGTGTCCTTGCTGTAAATGGTTTATAGGGTACTTGAGCCATTCAAAATAGCATTTATATTAGAACTGTGAATTAATAAATAAAGAAAAATACGTAAAATAAATAGAAAATACAAAAACAGGGGTCATGCAGCATGAACATGTCTACGCCACGGCGTTGAGCCCTCAGGTGCAAAACCTTGATATGGTAGAGACGAGGAGAGGTCAGACTGCATAATTCTGCAACAGACTCTATATTGCTACCAAATTTGCTTCATTGTGGCCTCCAGCACCTGCAAAAGTTGTCTAAAAGCTTAATTTATAGAATGTACAACAATAAAATATTAAAACCATAAAAATCAAACTTACTACATATTTATGCAAAACAATAACAAACATAAAAACTAAAGGACCATAACTTGTCCAAATGGACTTATGGAATTGAACTAAAAACAAAACTTGAATTAGAACTACCTAAACTCATTGTCAATATTAGCAATACAGAAATAATACCTTATCCCCTGCAACGGCGCCAAAAATTTGTTTGTCCCAAAATAGTCCGTAAGTGCACGGGTTGTACAAGTAATAAAATGAAGAGTAAAGATCATTTTCTCAAGGATAAGTTTACTTCCAATGCTAAGTATTAACCAATAGCTTTTGTAATTCTATTCAAGAACATAAAAATGTGGAAATGAAACATAAACTACAAACTAAAAAGCGATAAAGATAATGGTTAGAGTTTAGGGAAATCCTTCTTCACCCTTACTTTAACTAACAACATGCAATCCTCTTCATAAATATGAATGCAATGATTAGGTTAGCTTAAGAATCTTCATTAGTTGAAAGCCTATGTCTAGGGATCAATCAACCATGGTTTCAATTGCCTAACTCACTATGTTTCCATGAGAGCTAACACAAAATCCACTCCTTCAGGTCTATTCTCAAACACGCGCTATGTATGGCTAAGAAGTATATTTCTATCCAAATAACGAATCAACTCATCCCGCCATTAGAATGGAATCGAACTTGCATCAACCATACATATAATCTCAAATCCAAAGTCCTATGTCTAGGCTCATTAGATTTTATCAAATCAACTTAAATGATAATTAGGTATTCAAGAGCATTAAGAACAATATAATTGAACAAAACCATACATCCATACAAACTTAGAGGATAACAAAATCATTAATATTCATAACAAGGATTCAAAGTATTCCCTAAAACAACTGCTATATCATTGAACATGAAAATACAATACAAAAATCTATGTCCAAAATCAGAGAAGAGAAGAAAGAAAAGGGAGAAAGGAGGAAAAGCTTATGAATGTTGCCATTGATGCTTGAATCTCCCTCCATGAGAAAGATAACCTCCAACCTTGGCTCCCTTGGCCTTCTTCAGCCTCAGAAACAAAGTCCTAGCGCAGTTTCTCTAACCATAAATGACCATCCCTAAAAAATCTAATAATAATCTAATAAAAATTTATTCTTCAAAAACTCAACTTTTCCTCTCCATTTTCTCCTCTCTTCCATGGTCAATACTCCATTTTTGGCCATCCAAGTTCTTTTACTCAACCAACCTCATTTCCTACATCTTTTCATCATCTAAAGACATGGCCCGTGTTTGCGTGACAGCAAACATATTTACCTACCTTCCCCCCTCATTTAGGGGTTTGTTTCTCATTTTCCCCCAATTTTCCCCCTTCCTTTGCACCATCTGTTGCACCGCTCTCTCCCCCACTTCTTCTTCCTAAATTCTCTCTACTCCAGTCCCAATCCCATTCCTATCTCTTTCTTTTCTCCATTCTCACGATCTTCTCCTCCCTTTCTTCATCCATAAAATCCAACCCTTACCTTCCAACACCAAGTTACCCATCCTCCACCATTCCCTACCTTCACGGTAACAACCCACTCTCTCTTTACCTCCATTTCTTTTGCTTCTATCACTAATGGGCCCCAAAAAGCTCATAAAGACCACCACAGCTTCCTGTTCCCATCACCCCAACCATAGGCGCGCAAGTGTCCCTCCACCTCCCCTGTTGAGCCCCCTCGTCAGGTAAATGTCCATCCCCTGGATGGAAAAGAGATTGTACCCACTAAGTATTTAGATGAGGATACATTGTGTGCTATTGATTTATATGATGAGGCAGGTAGGTTATTGTGTAACATTGGGTGGGGTGAGTTTGCCAAGATACGTAGACCCACGTATGTTGAATTGACTAGGGAATTTCTTTCAACTTGCAAATTGTATCCCCTTAGTGATCAGGATCAGTGGCCATGTAAGATTTCATTTAAACTATTAGGCACTCCCTTTCACTTGAACATTCATCAATTTAGTGTTATTTTTGGTTTTCTAGTGGGGCACAATCAAATACCCCATGACTTCCCTCAGGACAGTGCTTGGTCTAATTTATCTGTTGTAGGTTCAAGTTCTTATGACCCCAAACCTTCTAAAGCTTCCAAATTGCAATCTCCTTCCTTTCGATACCTCCAAAATTGGTTGGCAAATACTATTTATGCATGGGGGGAGAGTCAAGGAGTCCTTGGTCGCACTGAGTTGTTTTTCATTTATTGTATGGTTCGAGGGGAGAAGGTTAATGTGGATTATTGGTTGTGCAATCATTTAAAGCATATCGAGTCCACTAGAGCTAGACGAATTTTGATTGGAGGGTACATCACTGCCATAGCTGAATAATGTGGCACTGATCTGGATTTGCTAGAGGAGGATCCTGTAAAGGATTTAAGTGCTCTTGATAGGTCTATCCTGATGGCTATAGGCATGTGTGTGTACCAGCATGGTGCCCTTTATTTGGTTAGTTAAGATAGCGATATCCTTCCTCCAAGAGCTCAGACACCTAAACCACCAGAGTATAATGCTGCATCAGCACCCCCGGAGGCTGTTCCTCCATTTGCTGCAGAGGCTGGGGCTTTCGCTCGAGCTACATCTTTTACTGAGGTTCTAGCCCATATTGACTGTCTTGAATTGGACGATGCCACCCATTTTCAGCACTTAGAGGATCGTTTCCAATAGTAGAAGGACTTTACTGCTCAGTAGATAGCTGCCATTAATAGAAAACTTGGACATTTTATCCCCCACCCCCTTCTTGATTTCCTCCTTTGTTATTTTTGGATTATGTTGATTCTCTGTTGTTAACCTTTTGGCTTTGTAATTGGATCTCTTTTTGGACTATTAATGATGAATGTTGGTTATAGATTCCATTTCTTTCTAGATGATTTTGACTATGCACTGTTGGTTTCTTGAATTTCATTTCTCTCTGGTCTACTTATTTTGACATTAGGGACAATGCTTGATTTAAGTGCGGGGGGTAATGTTCCTAATTGCAATTTTGGTATATATCTTCCCAAATTAAAAAAGAAATTGTTTTGAATGATGAGCAAAAGATCAAATATTGAAAATTTGATGAGATTTTAAGCTTGAAGGAATAAACTTTCTAAATTTCAAATCTGACAAGTGTGATCTTAAAAATTTGAGGGGTTAATTCAATGTGATAGATTGAAATCTAGTGAGATTTTAGGCCCTGATGTAAATGGCTAATTCTAGGTCATCCTGGTTATTTGTTGTGTGATTCTGCTCATGATTATGTGTACTTCAGAACTTGATTTCTCTCTCTTTTAAGCTACAAATGACCGTTGCACATATTTGAGATGATAAAGGCAATTCTTTCTAACAGCTACTGGCCAAATAGCTGTCCTTGCATTTTTATCCATTATTTAGCCCTTTTGAGCCAAATTGATTCCTTTCTTTCTATCATAGCTTAATTCAAGCTTAAAAGCGAAAAACCATTGCTACCTTACCTTAGGGAGTAGAAGAGCTGGGTAATTATGTTAGGAATTGGATTTGAATAAGTGTAGGGGTATTTGACAATGTGATGCAAGGTACAATATTCATAAAAAAAAAGAACTCAAAAGTGAAAAAGAAAGAAATGAAGAGAAAAAAGAATAGTTGTTTGTTAAATGGAGAAAGGCAAGCAAAAGGTGAAGATACCAAAAAGAAATCTAAGATTGAAAAAATGCTGGCGTGATATTACAAATGTGTTTGAATTTTATATTCCCATTTGTTCTTCTATTTCCTATGGTCTAACCTTGCTCATCCTTGATGTATCCTACCTTGACCTTGATCCCATTACAACCTAATCAAAGTCCTTTTGATCTTTGTGTGCATGTGAGCTAAGTGGTGGAGAAGTATAGGCTTGCCAAGTCTATGATAGGGCATGTTTTCATGAGTTGGTTGAGAATAAATACAAGCCCAAAACACTTGAGTGAAAGAGATTATATTAGTGAGGATTTATCATATTGATTTAACCTTGATATTTGATTGATTTTACTTGCTAGTTTGGATTGTCAAGGAAGAATATTCCTGATTGCTTAGATCCCTTAAAAAGACTAAGATGTGTAGGTCATTGCTCATTATTATGTACTTTCAATACTTATTGGGAAGTATATGCTTGATTGTATATTTTTGCCCAAGAGTGCAAAGGATTAAGTGTGGCGTATTTGATTTGACAATTATCTCTAAGTGTCATATGTTGATTTAATTAATCTCCAAATATGCTTAATTGTTAACACTTAGTTAAGTTTCTAGAGATGAAGTTTAAGTGGATCCTTATTGTGAGACTTTACTTAAGTGTGGTCATAAGTACTCATAATTGATTAATGATTTTCAGGAGATCTTTGAAATCATTGAATGATGAAGTCCATTAGCATTAAATTGAGCTTGCTATTCACTTTAGGAGATTAATATCATTTCTAGAAATAAAGAGAGAAGATCATATATGAAGAAATTGAGTTGAAATTGAAGAAATAGCAAAACACAGCCCATGTCATGAAACACAAGGGGGTCGTGTTATTATCTGGAAATTTAATTGGATGCAACTTTAGATTAGAACGAAAACAAGGCTCATGTCATGAAAAACAAGAAGGGGGCATGTTCTTCTCTATCTACGTAATTTCATGAAAACTTGTTAGCAGATTCAAACACAGGGGGGCTGTGTAATGAGACACGGCCAGTGTTTGCATCTCAATAATCAAAATTTTAAAGTTGGACAAGGGTTATGGGCCCAAAAGATATAAAGAGGATGGCCTAAGGTTCCTAAGGGAGTTTTGGACTGAGAGCCGTCAGAGAATAGAAGAGGATTCAAAGAACAAGAAAGAGAAAGATTTGATCAAAGATTAGAGACTCGGGTTCGAGCAATTGGAGATTGATCAACCTCATTTGCTGGAAATTAGTTTGATCTTCAATTTTCTTTTGTTATTTTGTTTTTCTTTCAATTTTGAATCGCCATGTGTGGCTAAACTTCTTATTTGGTTAAGGGAGGATGAAACTATAGTTTTGATTATATGAATTCTGCATATTCCTTTATTTCAATACAATTGTGTTTTTATTCATATGTTTCTGATCCCAATTCAATATAAAGGTTTTTATATTCTTGCCAAATTTTAAAAGTGGTAAAACTAAGATTGTTATGCGCAGTTGCGGTGGTAGGACTAGTGGAACATATGATCTAAGCAATTTAATCCCGGTGTGTGATTGAATCTTAGCGTGATTGATTTTCTATTTCTTAATGCGATCATTGGATAGATATAAGAGCGATTGCTTTATAGATAACTAGTGATTAGGGTTAGTTTGAGTGGTTGCTAAATTAACCATCACCTAAGAAAAATAGAGATTAATCTCACAATTGCGTAAAAACATAGTTGATCATATTGAAGTAAAGGGTATGTGGGTTCGCATGATCATATAAACCTAGTAGTGGATTCTATCTCTTAACCAATATCCTTAAATTGGAAAATTCAAATCGTGTTTACTTTGTTGTTGTTTTATCTTTGGCTTCTACTTTAGTTTAAATTAATCAAACCCCTTTTTATTGTTCACTGTCATTTAGAGTTTAAATTAGGACTTGGTTAATAGTATTAATTGAGTTAGTTCTCTTTAGATCGACCCTTGCTAACTACAACTGGTTGCAAGGTTTTTATAATTTTAGTGGGACTTGGCAACTATTTTTAATCTCAATTTTAATTCATAATCCACACCACACCAATCAATCATGCCTATGATCTCAAATTAAAATTCTATGTCTAAGTTCATTTGATTTCAACAAATCACTTAAAAGCTGATCAAACAATCAAGAGCATTAAGATCCATATGTTTGAACAAGGCCAAATCATCTATATAAACTCAAAGGATTACAAAATCATTCAATATCCATAGGAGGATCTAAAGAAATCCTTATACACAACTTAACTAGCCATGAAACACGAAAATATCATAAAAAGATTCATGTCCATGACCTATAAAAAGAGAGAATAAAGAGAAGAGAGAGAAGACACTATGATTGAAGCCATTGGATGCTTGATCCTCCTTGAAGAATGATGGCTTCCACTTCCACTCCCTTTGTTTCTCTCAAAAAGATGAAATGTGAACCCTAGTTGTGTTTTCTCCTTTCTCCTACATTCTTTTTTTAAGAAATCTGATGGAACAGTATTTATAGGCCAAAGTTTTCACGATCATGCCATAGCGTGAACCACCTTGCGCCACGGAGCATGCTGAATTAGGTCACCACACCGCGGCATTCATTCCTTTACGCCGCGGCGCTCAAGCCTTTGGTTTCAGTATGTAACTTTCTGAATGCAGCACGTCAGGGCATTAATATGCTTGCAATGCTAAAATTCACACTTGGCTTTCTCTTCCAATGTTAGTCCAAATTCTCCAAATTTCTACTTGATTGGAGCCATTCCTACAATAAAGAAATCACTAAGTTAATCACAATTACGAATTCACATAATCACATCAAGAATTATTCCAATTTGCTCAAGATCATATAGGAAGGTATCATAATTGAATTCAAAGAATATAAGCCTAAAATCTTCCATAGATGCACGATAACAAGGACTAAGTAATCAATAGAGCATATATATGGGGCATAAATAACTACATTTTATGGAGTTATCAGTTTCACGTTTAATTATGATTAGGAACTTGGTTAGGCCCTTATTTTTCCATAATCTTCAAAGTTAAAAAAATAGGTTTTTGACTTGAATTCTTGCTCATTAATCTATATAAGATGGATTGAATTAGTGTTTGATAATTCTATCAAGTTTAGGATTGGAAATCACTTATAATTCATGTTTTGGAGATTAGAAAGTGATTAGGAATCAATTAGAGTAGAAAACCAGTTTCTATAGAAGTTTCTGGTGCTGAGCTATTCATCATCCAAAAAGTGAGCGATTAATTACCCAAACCCAGAGAGCACCAGCATGTTGAGCGCTTAATCACCCAAAAAGTGAGCACTTAATCACCCAGACAGGGTATTTTCAAGATTTTTATCTTGATTAAATAAAGTTTCCCTACTAGATGGGACCCTTTATACATCCTTTTTGGAGTGTGTTAAGATGCTAATATGGATATTTCAAGAGGGAAATTATCTCCTAGAAAGTATGAGAAATCATAGGCCTTTGAGCATCCAAGAGTAATGGTTTGCCCTAGGTAGGTATCAATCACCTTAGGCAACTTAGTGTTGCATTAGATATCATTTAAGTTGTGATGATGTGGTGCTTTAAATACAAGTATGCTAGGATGGATTAGTAGTATTCACTCTAGTAAGTATGAGGAAGGTATGAACCTTAGGATATCCAAGAGTAGGGGATTACCTTGGGAAGGTACCTAGATCCTTAAGCAACAAAGTGTTACATTTGCTAACCACTCTTGAGCTAGATTTTTTTTAGTGGAATCCTAAGTGAAGGGATGGTTGATGTATTGAATTCTCATAGCAAATGGGATCTTATACCTCATCGAATACACAATAAGGTAAGGTGTGACTAGTAAGTTGGTCATATTCATGAGTATAGCAGAAATATGCAATAACTCCTCTATTAGTAAAGCTGAATTAAAATTGCATGATGGGTGGGATTTACTCTCCTTAAATACGAAGTTAAGTAACGGAGTTGAAGTCCTTAAGCATTCCGTGAGTTATGAATTGCTAGAATAGGTATCTGAGACCTTAAACACTATAGTGTAGCATGAGTTACTACAAGAAAGCTAGATACAACTAAGATAAGTATCTTATACTTCTCCATATGTATGTATGTGGAAAAGGTCTAGTAGTATTAGTCCGTGTGAGTATCCTTTGATGTTGTGCACCATCATGTAGGCCAAGGGAGATAAATAGAAATCCAAAAGTTTCTTCGAACAAGGATTCAGTCCTAACATCTCGATAGTGCCAAGGCCAAGGGAGATAATTGGGAAGTCCATAAAGGTTCATCGGAGCCTGGATTCATGCCTTAGCTTCTCGATACCACCAGAATATGTGTAATGTGAGGATGAGTTTTCCCTCTACTTACCATAGGATAGTATATTAAACCAGTTCCTAGTAAACATCTTGGTTCTTAATTGAGCTAAGTACATCTATATGATGTTTTGCTTGCTCTTCCAATATATTGTGACCTATATATTGTGTATCATCATTGGCCAAAGGAGGTAATAGGAAAGTCTAAAAGTCCCTTCGGCTAAGGACTAGTACTAAATGCTCAGAGAGCCAAAGGTTACAAGTAGAGTGAGGATGAGTTCTCCTTCCCTACCATAGCAGAAGTACATGGAACATTTAGGTTCTCGGAATGAGCACGTATTCTTGGTTTTTAAAATAAAACTCCGCATGTATTGCAAAATAAAACATTGCACAATCATATCTTTAGGATCTTTCTTAGGCATAATCATATTGCATTGACAGACAGTTGTATGGGCATTGTCTATTGTTGTTGGGATTTATAGTTGTATGGGCAGTTGTCTATGTCGAACGGTATGTAGGCTGTCGGTTTAGACTACCCTACTAGGTAGTGTGCAGTTATAAGAATTAGTGGAGGAAACTCCTATGATAGTAGTTATAGTAATTGTTATATTTGTTATACAATGTTATAACTAATTGGTATTGGAATTACTTTTACTAAGAATTTGTAATTCACACTCCGTTTGTTCTTCCATGTAAATCCAAGTAAAGACCCTGCTAAGGGAAAGAAGATGAAGCTTGAAGACTAGTATAGTTTTATATGCTTTAGTAAACAAAGCTTATGTATAAAGTTTATATCTACTTTGTATGTTTAAAGAGATATATATATTACAATATGCCTTTGTTGGCTGAGGTCGTATATATATGTATGAGTTTATGTTTTTCGCATTCTCTCAAGGCTTTATATAATTGCTTGATTGTGATTATGGATATATGTTATTACTTAGTTATGTAGTACGTGACGCAGCCAGTGCTATTTATCTTGGTATAATCCGGATATATCTAGATATCTGTATTAGGGTGTTACATTATGATATCAGAGCAGTTCATCCTGCTAAGTTAGGGTATGAACTGATTATGCTTAGGCATAAGTCGCAGTTCAGTAGAATATTATGTATGCTTTTATTTCTTTATGAGATATGTAAATGGAATTGCATGATTTGCCTTAGGAATGGGCGCTAATGGTTACTGTTGCACTATTACATGATATTGAGAGTAATTAACTCAATATGTAATGTTTTGTATATACATGAAACTATGGCAGCTACCAGATAAAGCTATGAAACTGGGAGATTGGTAAAGGAGGTGATGACTAGAGCTCTTAGGGAAATGGCTATTACAATCAGAGAGCAGATTGCCATAAGTAGAAGTCTTTTAGAAAGGTTAGTCGAGGACTCGCCTAGTAAGGGGAAGAACTCATGAGGGATTAGGAATTCTCAAGGTTCAATAGAGTTACTCCTTTGTTCTTCAAGGGAGAGTATGGTTTGGTCTGAGTTGAGAGATTACTTCAAGAGATGGAAGAGATCTTTGCGGTCATAGTTTGCATTGATGAACAGAAAGTGTTCTTCACTTCTTGAATGTTACAAGGAGAGGCCGAAAGCTGGTGGTCGAAGTTAGGAGGCTACCTGAGATGGTAAGTACTCAAATCACCTGATAGGTGTTTAGAGCTACTTTCTTAGACGGGTATGATTTCCTTGTGTTAAGAGAGCAAAGCAATTGGAATTTCTAAGGTCTAACAAGGGGATATAGTTGTGCATCAGTATGTGGAACAATTCGAAGAATGTTCTAAGTTCTCTTCTTATTTTACGACTAATCCAAATGAAGACTGGAGGTGAGTAAAATGTGGAATGGGACTTGGAGAAGACATTAGAAGAATTGTGAAGCAAATGGAGACTAAGTACTTTTCCTCTCTAGTCAAAGAGTGTAGCGTTGTAGAAGCAGATAATCTTAGAACCACAACAGAGCATAAGTCAAAGAGTTCCCTAAAGAGGAAAAAGATAAGATGTTGAGATCAACGAAAGTGCTTCTTGGTCTTAATTCTTATAAGGCAAGGGAAAATAGATTCAAGTGTAAGCTTAGGGTGATGATAAGTATGGACATAGTGCTTTTAAAACGAGGAACCCTAAGGAACGAGGTAAATCGGACTCCAAGGTACCAAGATGTTCTATATGTAAGAAGATACATTGAAGTAGACCGTGTTTGACTGGTAAATCTGTGTGTTACAAATATGAGCAACCAGGACATCGTATGAAAGGTTGTCCACAAAAAAAGGGAGCAACGAAATCTTCCAACTTGTAAGAGGTAAGGGCATATTGAACGAGAAATCTTTTAAGGATGTGTTCAAGTAAAGTATAGATTTACTTTGTGAATCTACTTTTTTTTACCTTTGTTGGTATGGTTGATAATCACATATTTTATACATTAATAAACCCTCATTTTTAGTCATTTACACTCTCTATGTACTTAATTGATTGAGTTTGGTCATGTTTTGTAAGTTTGGGCTCAAATTGGGCTTAATTGATCATTTCCAGCGTTATTAACATTATACACTATTTCTATATTTCGGCCATATCTTGAGTTCTAGATGTTTAAAAATTATGTATCTTACCTTATAGGAAAGATGAGAGAGAGCTCTATAATTTTCATGAGAGCTTCAGGGCTAATTCGAACATCTTGTGGAGCTAATTGGACCTGAAAATCAGAACAAGGGTTCTATCAATGGAACCTGAGCGGTGTGCACTAATCAGGGCACAACTTAGGTGGTAGATGTTATATGAGCCTGATATTGGTGGCAAATGGAAGCTAAGACATATATCATCAATTCACATGAAGACAACTTTTCCAAACTATGATGTTTCGACAGAGTTTTCATCCCTTGAAGTCAGCTAACAAAATCAAAGACCCTTTGAGAATGATTTATCCATAACGTGAGTTGTAGACCTCCAATTAACACGAGATTTGAGCCCAATTGCTTATAAATGACCCAGATTTGTACCCATCAGGTTTTTAAGGATGTAAGGCCAAATTAAGGGTTAGTTAAGGGGTGAGAGGGTACAAATCTAAGGCACCATTCATTCTACACTTCTCGCCTTCTCTCTAAAACTCTCTTCCTCTCCTTTCTCTCTAATTTTTCATTTTTCTCTTATTTTTCTAAGTTCTTCCCTCCCATTCATAGAGGGGTAGAGTCTTTAATCAATCCAAGGGATTGACATTCTTGTTGATTAATCTTGAGATCCTATTTTAATTGCTATACATTCATCTATTAATCAATTTTTTTTCTTCTTCTCTTATTTAAATTTTTATTTGAATTTGCATATGTTAATTGCATAATTACCATGTGCCAAGAGATGAATTTAGAGGTTAAATAATGCATCAAAGGTGTTTGATGAAATGTTTAGCTTGGTTGGATCTTAGTTTTTAAGTTGATTTAGGTTTTGGGTGAATACTTAATTTGTCTAATCTTAATTAATTGAATTCTGGAAGCATTTCTAGTAGAAGATCCATGGATCATTGAGAGGCATCTTGATGTGATCTAAGACCAAGAATTCGATTGATAATTGAATGGATTTATAGAAAACAATGATAGATTAAAATCAAGATCGGTTAATTTCCTTGGATTGGTTATTTTTAATTCTGTTTCCTCTGTTTAATTACTCTTTGTTTCTGTGTTTTAATCTTGAAAATCCCTTTCCCCCTTGCTCATTAACATCCTAATTTGAATTTGTGATCATAATTAGAGTGATCTGTGGGCTCGACCTGGTGTTACCGTATACTGTAAGTTATTTTAGAAAATTGGTTATAAATTGTTAAATCTGGTAGCCTCGGCAACTATCAATGGTTTGGCTGCTTTATAGACAAATGATATTATGTTCTTGATTAGTTAGAAGTGTGAGGTTGTGCTAGAGTATAGACAGTTAAACAAAGGAATATCAAGAATAAATGTCTTTGTCTAAGAGTAGATGATCAGATAGATTGGTTGAGAGAAGCTTTGGATTTTCTCATGAGATGATAGAAGATCTACTTGTCATAGAGTTAAAGTCAGAAAGAGGATATCTCTAGAAAAATTTCCAAGATTATGAAGGAACATAGTTATTATGTTGTATAGTTTTGGGAAACTTTTGGAGAAAAGTGGTTATGTGCCAAGTTAGCCAAAAGTTAATTTTGGTTGCAAGTGGTGCAGTTTAAGGGTTATGTAATTTCTCAAGAGGGAGTTGCAGAGAACCCAAGCAAAGTTTATGCAGAGAACCCAAGCAAAGTTTATGCAGAGAACCCAAGCAAAGTTTAAGTAATGGTACAATAGGAAGGGCAACCATTGTTATTGAGAGCAGAGAGTTTATTAGTAGACTTTCTCAGTTAATGCTACCTTGACTAGGTTAGCTAGGAAATGTGGTACTTTGTAGTAGACTCTAGATCGTGAGTATAGTTTCCAAGAGTTGAACAAGAGAGGTTGATCACTACTTCAGAATTGGTAATTCTGAATCTCCATGAGAACTTTGAGGTAGTTAGCGATACTTCAAACATGGGACTAGGGTGTGTTCTGATGCAACAGAGGTAAGTAGATGCCTATACATCGAGGCAGTTAAACCTGCACTAAAGGGACTACCCTATATATGATTTGGAATTAGCCATAGTGGTGTTTTCCTTATAGGCTTGGATACTTTGCTCATAAGGAGTCTAGTGCGAGGTGTTTAGCGATCATAATAGTTGAAGATGCTTGTTGATCAGAGGAAGCTGAACATGAGGCAAAATAGATGGATGGAGTTTTTCAAGGCTTATAACCTTGAGTTATAATATCATCCGGGTAAGGCCAATGTAGTGTCTGATGCACTAAGTAGGAAATTCCTACAAGTGTCCTAATGATAGTCCAACAGAGTGAATTTCTTGAGAGTTTCAGAAATTTGAGTTCTACGATGACTATGATGCCAGATAGTTTCTCAGTGAACAAGGTGGATATAGTAAAAGACTTAAGGACTCAAATTTTAGAAGCTGAAACGAGGATGTAGCTCTATGGGACACTAGTGAGCAAGTCTTCGTCAGAACCCAAAAGGATTTTTTTTTTTTGAAATGGCAAATGATGGAATAATAAAGTTTTGAGATAGACTTTGTGTTCTAAGAAAGTCAAAAATCAAGGATGGGATCCCAGAGGAAGCTCACAAGGGTATGTATGCCATCTGTCTAGGGGCTGCTAATATCTTTCTAGAGTTAAGGAAGATGTTTTAGTGGCCTAGAATGTTGAAGAACATAGCATAATATGTTGAGTTGTAGGTATGGTGGATAGATTAAGTAATCTATCCACTTTTTGCTAAGGTTAATTATTCTTTATATAAAGTAGTTCAACTACTTTTGAAGGAGATATTTGGATTGCATGAAGTCTCAGTGAATGTAGTGTCTGATAGAGACCCTAGATTCATATCTAAGTTTTTGGGAAGCCTTGCATAAGAAGTTCAAGACTAAGTTTGGTACAATTTACCATCCACAAATAGAGGGGTCAAGAGCTTATAAGTAAGCAAATTTCCTCTAGTGAAGGTTCAGTTAGGAAAAGCTGGTATAAAAGAGCTCCTTGGGAGTTGGAATCCCATGTAAAGAGAGTTTACCCGAGGTTATTTATAAGAAGTAAGCAATTTTTGGGACAATTTTAAAAAGAAAGGGAGAAATGTAAAACCCTTAATGACATGTTAGACTTGTATATGTGTACAAAAGGTAGCATATGACTTACTTAACTTGCTTGTGGAGTTTAGTGACAAACTGAGTTCGTTTAAGCACTTAGTTGCAACCCAGAGTGTGAAAAGTAGCTTAAAATGACTCTGATAGTAAAATAAATTACTAAGTTGAGGGAAATAAATATAGAGAGTATGTTTCTAAGTCACAAATAAGTGAAATAAGCTGTAGTTAATGTTTCATGGCAATCATAGTTAATTTGGTATTTTTAGGCATATTGGTTGCATATTTAATACCGGATTAACTAGTAGCAGATATGGAAAATCATGAAAATGGTGAAACAATAATTTAATGAATCTTATGATTTATTCTAAAGTTGTTTGAAGTTAGGAAACTTGGTTTCGTGGAATCTAAGTGTTCTTAACAGATAAGGAAGTTCTAGCAAAATATCTAAGGGATATATGTTGGTCATTCTCTCATTTCTCTCTCTCATTAAAAGCAATAGTTGCTGCAAAACAAAGAAACAAAAACAGAAGAAAAGAAAGAAGAAAGAATTAAAGAAGAGAAAAGAAAGAGGGAAAATAAGGAAGAGGAGCAAGGGAAGATCAAAGATCAAAGTTCAAGCTTGAAGATGGTTTATCCATACAAAAGGTAGGGGTTTTCAACTTCATATATCCCCTCTTATTTCAACTTGTGGCATAATGGTGGCTTGTTGAATAGAATTAGGGATTGGTTGTTGTTTATGGTTATTCATGCTTGATTTGGGTTTGTGAACATGATAATGACTTGAATTTAGTAGGTTTGATGTTAAATGATGATTAGGAACTTGGTCAAGCCTTTGTTCTTCCATAATCTTCGAAGTTAGAAAAATAGGTTTTTGAGTTGAATTCTTGCTCATTAATCTATGTAAGATGGATTGAATTAGTGTTTAATAATTCTATCATGTTAGTGACCATGCTTAGGATTGGAAATCACTTATAATTTATGTTTTAGAGATTAGAAATTGATTGGGAATCAATTAGAGTATAAAACTAGTTTTTGCAGAAGTTTATGGTGCTGAGCGATTACTCGTCCAAAAAGTGAGCAATTTATCGCCCAAGCCCAGAGAGCACCAGTGTGCTGAGCGCTTAATCTCCCAAAAAGTGAGCGCATAATCGCCTAGATAGGGTATTTTCATGATTTTTATCTTGATTAAATAGAGTTTCCCTACTAGATGGGTGTAACACCCCGAAAATTCATCTATTATTTATTTCAGTTAACGCTTAATTATTTTTACTGATTTTATTGAGTTTTATAATTTTTATGATTTTTGAAAATTTTTGTGGAATTATGTTATTTTTAACTATTTGTGGGCCCGGGGCGGGCTTAGAAAATTAAAAAAAATTCTGGAGCCAAAAAATTTTGGACTGTTAATGTGAGGCCGAGGGAGCTTGCTAAACCCGAAATCGGAAACAATTTTTGAAATTTTCTTTTTCTATATATTTTTCTATTTTATTTATTTGATAATAAAAATACATTAGTTATTATTCATTGGTTAATATTTACCGAAAAATATCTAGTATGGACCAATAGAAAGAAAACTTCAAGACTAAGCAAAGTGTTAGTCCAACATAATGGCTATGACTTTTTTTTAACCAATAGGAAGCAAGCTTAGAAGTGAAGGTTTTGGCTATCTACCTTTGATCTAATCAATGGTGGTGGTGAGTCTCACAAAGTGGCCAAGACTCTTAGTGGCCATTGGGTAGAAAACTTACTAGCTAAGCTTGGTGGCTAAGATGAACTTAAACACTCCTTTGGTGTCTAGGGGGGCCCATGGCCAAAGGCCTTTTTGGTGGGCATTCTATGCTAAAAATCTCACTTGTTCATCTTTTGTTCATTTTTATCAAGAAATAGGAAAAAAACCAAAAGCTAAACAAAAACTCTTTCCTTTTCTCTCCACTCAAACCCCATGGCCAAGCATCACTAAACACCATCCCCACTTCAATAATTCAAGCCAACTTCATTTCTTGAATCCTTACATCAATTTTAGAAACTTTGTAGTTAAGGCCAAGTCCTAATTCATTCATCTTCAAGGACTTTCTCCAAAGCCTAAGTTCTAGGGTTTTAAGGTGAAGTTCATGAAATCTTCACTACTTGCCTCATTTTCATGATCTAGGTCATACTTTGATCCATGGTCTTCTTATTCAAGCTTTAGGTACTAATATACTTGTGTTTATTTTCATTTTTAAGAACCTCTTGGTGGTGAGGAACTAGTTCAAGAAGAAAAACAAGGAGCTTTGGAGACATCACCAAAAGGTAAGAGGGAGATTAACCTCATCAACCATGTGTTGGTGGTGAGGAGTGAATTTGTGTGTGGTGAAAAATCCATAAGGATTTATTCACTTATTTGTTTAAGGCTTTCCATATTTATGATTGTTTGGTGATTGATATGTTTATTGCTTTGATAATATGCTTAAGTATGTGTTTATGATGCATGATGATTTGTGTATATAATAAGATGTGATTTACATGACAAAGGAAAGTATGTTGGTTCCAAAGAACCATGGAGGCACACAGCCTAAAAATAATTTTTGGGAGCAAAAGATTCTAAGTTATTTTACTAATCATGGATTAGATGATTTAGAAATTAAGAAAATTGGATTAAAGGTTTTTAAAATTAAAAATGAAATAGGAAGTGATTAAATGATTGATTTTTGAAGAACAAAATGATTTATGGCCAATATGCCAAGAATTAGTAAATTAGAACAAAAAGTATTTCTAAATATAATATTGAATGGATTAAAATAGCAAAGGATTTAAATTAAGGAATTTTGAGATATAAAAGTAAGAAAAGTTTATTTTTAGAATTAATTAAATTAGTGGATTTAGTTTATAATTGAGAAATAAATTAGTGACTTGAAGTTTACTAACGTATCGCTCACCCGTTGGGTTTTGAAGAGTATTAGGAAATTTTAAACTAGAACAATTGATTTAAATCAATGAAAAAGCAATTTTGTGGGAAATAGTAAAAAATTTACGGAAAGGATTTCTTAAGTGAGAAAACGTGAAAAATGAAGTTAGAAATTGTATTAATTTTTGGAAAGTCCAAAATGATGTTTAGAATATTGAGAAATATTTTACGTAGTTGAAAAATGATGAAAAATATTTTACGCAACTTAAGAATGTGATTTTTAAGATATGTGATTTCAAAAATGTTGAAAAATCGCTACGCGATTTGAAAAACGTTTAAATATTTTTACACGATTGAAAAAACATCATAAAATGGTTATGCGATTTGAAAATGTAACAAAAGTGTTACGCTATTATGAAAACACGATAAAAGTATTGCGTAAATGAGAAATACAGTAAAGTTGTTGTAAGGCTGATGTACTGGACCCGGATGTATCGGTGATATTATGTAATTGTATGAGCGATTGTTCTAATCTCATTTGGGAATAGTCTAATGATGAAATTGAGTTATGCATTGAGTTATCATGCATTGAACAGTATATAGTCGGTGGCTATTATGGCTTTTGTTTCCTATGAGTGAATAAGAATTGAATAATGAGATCTATTATGGATCTTAGGGGACCGTAAGGTGCGGTGATTCATAGTGATAATTGTTCACCTTATACACCTCTGGGCATGATTAACCATTGAAAAGCATTACGCGCCCGGCAACACTATCTCTTTTTTCCACTTGGCGCAAACTATCATTGAGGCTAGCAGATCTTCTGAGCCATTCATATCTGAAATTGAGATTAGCTCCATGGAGTAGGAATTGATTTAGTATGCATACACATGGTCAGTACACCTATTGTTATGGAATGATCAATGTTCATACAGTGCAACATAATCATTTCATATATATTAATGATATATACTATGATAAAATTGTTACTATTTATTTTACTGTGATATATGTTTACTGAAATTGTTTATGAATTGATAACATGAATATAATTATAATATCTGTATGTATGGAATGATTTTGTCATTCGTATCATTCTTTGCTATCATACTAGTATTGATGAAGGGGATCTCACCTCTTTGTTGTACTATTTTGTTATGTTTGTATTATTAAAATTTGTATAGTAGACGAAGCGAGCTTATTAGACTTGACTGGAGGCAATATTCTGAGTTCGGTGATGACATCAAGGAGTGATCTTCCCAGTTTTGACAGTGTGCAGTTTTGCGGAGGAGCAAATATCTGGCGTGTCGAGATGGATGCGGAATGGAATAAGTATGTTGAGTTTTCTCATTAGTGTTATTACCGTGCTATTAAGTAGGACCCGTCATGGGGTTTGCTACTGTTTTCTTGAGTCTGTAAGTTTTATATTTACTGAATATTTGTTAAAAATTTTGTGGTGTCTGTTAAGTGAGTCTTAATCAATTCAATATGTTTTTTTTCTAAATATTACCTACAACTTTGGTAAACTTATATTTTCAGCAAGAAAGAAGTTTTAACTCGTATTTTAAAAAAATCAAATCTTTTATAATTTAATTCAATTTTTTTTTGTTGAGTCAGAAAATGTGGCATCTGAAGAAGGGTATTACAATGGGACCCTTTACACATCCTTTTTGGAGTGTGTTAAGATGCTAATAGGGATATTTCAAGAGGAGAATTATCACCTAGAAAGTATGAGAAAGCTTAGGTCTTTGAGCATCCAAGAGTAATGGTTTGCCCTAGGTAGGTATCTATTACCTTAGGCAACTTAGTGTTGCATTAGATATCATTTAAGTTGTGATGATATGGTGCTTTAGGCACAAGTATACTAGGATAGATTAGTAGTATACACTCTAGTAAGTATGAGGAAGGTATGAACCTTAGAATATCCAAAAGTAGTGGATTACCTTAGGAAGGTACCTAGATTCTTAAGTAACAAAGTGTTGCATTGGCTAACCACTCTTGAGCTAGATTCTTTTGAGTGGAGATTGAATTATGTGTTTGGCTCCTAAGTGAGGGGATGGTTGATGTATTGAGTTCTCTAGGCAAACGGGATCTCATACATTACCAAATACACAATAAGGTAAGGTGTGACTAGTAAGTTGGTCATATTCATAAGCATAGCAGAAATATGCAATAACTCCTCTATTAGTAAAACTGAGTTAAAATTGCATGATGAGTGGGATTTACTCTCCTTAAATATGAAATTAAGTATAGGAGTTGAAGTCCTTAAGCATTCCGTGAGTTAGGAATTACTAGAATGGGTATCTGAGACTTTAAACACTATAATGTAGTATGAGTTACTATAAGAGATGTGTTGATAAGGAAAGCTAGATACAACCAAGATAAGCGTCTTATACTTGTCTAGATGTATGTATATTGTAACATCCCGAAAATTAATAATTTCAGAATAAATGATCATTTTACAATATTTGAGATTTTCTAGAATTTTTCTGGATTTTTCTGAGAACGTAGAATATTTTAATATATTCCTCGTTTTACGTGCGCACTGAGCTGAGAATTGCTGAGGTCAGTGTAACGCTCCGGAAACTAATTATTTCACCGCCAATAGTCATTTTCTAATATTTTTGATTTATGTGAATTTTTCTGGAATTTTTCGGAAACGACGAATATTTTAATATATTCCTCGTTTTACGTGAAACTCGAGCAGAGTCGTAAAAACGACTGTAGTGCTTCAAAAATTGGAAAATTATATGACGAATAGTCATTTTATAATATTTGCAATTTTTGGGAATTTTCTGGGAATTTTCCGGAACTGTTGAATATTTTAATATATTCCTCGTTTTGCGTCTTGTATTGAGGAGAACCAGAGAAACACGATGTTTTCTCTCGAGAACCTTGGACTATGGACATGTCGACGGGGGATCTTACTAAACCCGAGACTTGACACAGTTTACGAGGTTTCATAATTTTCGAGAAATTCTAACAGATAAAAATAAATCAATACAGTGAAAAATTCATCTGTCAGATTAATTGAATACTGACTTCTGTCAACTATAACTATTATCCATTGGATAATAGTGTGTAATAAAAAATCCTATCACATTATCCTAATGCAATCTACTTTATGTCTAATCCATTCACTTTAATTCAAATTTAATGTTAAATAATCAAAGCTTCTTTGAGAAGCTTTGACCAAATATTGACCCAAATACCCTTAGCTTCTCTTGGAAGCCAATTTTCACTCTCTCTTCTCTCACCATTCACGGCTGGAATGCAGCCAAGGGAAGGGAAATTGCTTCATTTCAATTATTCAATTATCACTTTAATTCATTAATTTCAAGACACTTCTCTCTCTTCTTCTTCTTCTTCTTCTTCACTTTTCTTTTCTCCTCCTTCTCTCTACCTCCACCATGAGCACGAAATTGCAGCCCCTCCTTCCTCCATTTTTGTTCATCTTTTCTCCTCTCCAAGCCCATTTCTACACTTGCCTTCACCTCCTCTACCTTCTTTGTGTAGAAAGTTTCTCCATTTTCCATTTCTATCTCCATTTTCTCTCCACCTCTTCTCTTCTTCCTCCTCTTAGATCCGAAAATTCCAGCCACCATTAGAGAGTCTCTTCTTCACTTTTCTCTCCATAAACACCATTTCTAGACTTCTCTCAACCTCCTCTACACTTTCTCTTTAGAAAATCTTTTCAAAAATCCATCCTTTCTACCCCTCCTTCTTCAAATCCGAAAATCACTCCTCCATGGATGGCCAAGCTTTTTGATTTTTCTCTCCACTAAACACATTTATACACTCATCTTCATCTTCTCTACAAGTTTTGTTTGGAAGGTTTGCTCAAAATCCAACTTTGTCTCCATTGTCTTCCAAGGTAAAGATTCTTGATTTCTCTCCATTTTCTTCTCATTTTCGATTTCCTTGGTTACCTATGTGACCAAGGATCATTCTTTTCAAGCTTTAAATTTGTAAATATAAGAATTTGACCACTTTATGGTTCTCTTGAAGGTGGAATCCGAAAATTACAAATCAAGGAACCAAGGAGTTGTTTTCTTGCATTGTCTCCTCTAGGTAAGAGGGAGACTACTCACTTCAACCACTTATGGTGGTGAGAAGACTTTGTGTGTGTGTGTTGATGGAGAAATCCATCCTTGTATGCTCTTTGTATGCTTGCTTGAATTATAAATTTTGTATAATTTAGTATTCTTGAATTTGATTGATACTTGATTATGCTATTGAATATGTTTGATATATTAATTGTGCTTGATCATGTTGGGGTTGCTAAATGGAAAATTTGGAGTTTCCTACCTCAACATGGTGCCACGGTTTTGATTAGAAATTAGGGGTGAATATTGGTTTTGTATACAAGTGAAATAAGACTTATATAATCAAAGATTGAATGATAGTATTAACACTAACGAATGGAAGACTTTGAGGGTTTAATATCCAAGAGGGTGCCACGGTTTTGGTCTTGGTAAAGAAACAAATGGATTGATTTTGATGATCTAAATTTAAGTGAATTAAGAGTGTAACATATAATGTGATAATTGTGACCTTAGATTGATTTGTTGTATATAATGGTATGTTGGATTGGATTATGTGATTGGAAATGGAAGAAAAATATTTGGGAATCTCTCTTGGAGGGCTACGGTTTTTAGGGTGAAAATTGGATAAATTATGGTTAATGTGTAACAAGCATTAGACTAGAATTAATCAAGTGACAAAATAGAATTTAATGGAAGAAAAGTTTGAGATTGAAGCCTAAATGATGGCTACGATTTTGAGGCATAAAGATTAGGGTTCTTGGTGAGCTAATTTGACAAGTGAACACTTAAATGAATTAAGGGAATGACATGTAGTATGATGACTTGAGAGAATTTGGGATTGTAACCATTGTGAGGCCACGGCCTCTAGGGCAAGTTTTAGGTAAGTATGTGGTTTGGATAATTTGGAAGCATAAGTGATTAGGTAATTAGAAACCTATGTAATAAATGGACAACTAATAAATTGGAAGAATTTAGTATAGTCAAGACTTCATAAATTTTAGAAGACTAAGAATGAGACCATTGTAAAACTTAAGGTGATTCTAAGTGAGTGAAGAACAAGAGAGTGTGAGGCTTAATAGCTTAATTAATTTACAAGTTATAGGAAATCGAGTTGCCTTGGAATATTAAGCTAGTCGCAAGAATTGGATTTGGTCATGAACCTTGAAAAGAGGAATAAATTCTAAGTTAGGATTCATAATGAACCTAATGATGCATTAATTGACTTGATATTGATATTATGTTGTTATGGGTCCATGTGAGTGACCATGTATACATTGATGCTTATATTGGCCTAAATGTGGCATATTATGAGATTGTATGAAATTGTGGATCATACATGTGCATGCATAGTATCTTATGCATTGTGATTATCCTTGTGGACTGTTGTAAGGCCTGGTTGCCTAGGAGATTGAACACACTTTAGTGCGGGTGTGAATAGACAAGTGTAGGTCACTTGTTGACCTTGGGGGCGTCGGGGTGCGGGTTCCTCGCAATGGGAGGTTGGTAGCTCTCCTGCCCGTGGGGTAGACCGATGCAAACGCACCGACGATCCGGACCAAGACACTGTCCTATATCGTGATCTAGTGAAGAATGTCTGTGCAATGCCATGATTGTGCACGATTTGATTTATAGCACCGGCCTCGGCGGTAGGAGTCTGAGTCACGTACATGTCTCCTGATCTTTCTCTCCGATTGTTTGGGTTTAGCTCCATGGAGTAGGACTTTGGGGAAGCATGCATATGAACCATGATATATTCTGTCATGATTAATGTTTAATTTCTGTAACTATGACTGACTTGATTATTATTACTGTGATGATTGTCTGATTGTTGTGCTGATTCTTGGAAATACTATTGTGATATGTCTGCTATTGCCTGCTGTTGTTCTACTTTACTATAAATATCGTTGTTATTATTAATTCTTATTATTGCTTACAATTGAATTGCTTTTATGATAAATTTCGTTGTTTTCGTTATAAAATATATGAACTGTATTGCTTTATGGGAGCCCGCGCCGTGTCGTTTTCTTACTGTCGCAATGGTAATGAAGGATGGGTGTCTCACCTCTTTCCTATATCTTTGTATGTCTGTTTTATACTTATATTGATAAAAGATCGTGAGGAAGATAAAGAGGGACCACACCTTGGTTGATTGGATTGGGCGTTTGGACAAGGTTTCTTCGGCTACGTACGAGTGCAGTTGCGTGGAGGCATTGATGCGACTTGTTGATTGGGACTCGAGCGTCGTATGTGTATATGGGGTTGCGGCTTTGTCGCTAGTAGTACCTATCCCTGGGTCACTACTTTTCCCCCTTTTAGTGTTTTATTCCCATTTGTATTTTATTGGACTCGTAATTGTTATATTCTATGTCATCAGTGATTTGTGTAAATTGACTATATATATATATGTATAAGAGATATGATTTTATTTCAGTGGTTGTATCATGACTTGAATACATTTATATTTCATTCGAGGCTCATATTTTCTACCTATGCAAATTGTCAAAAAAAAAATATATAGACTCTTGAGAATTTAAGTTACTGTTATCATGACTGTGACACACTTGGATTTAGTAACTGTGGTGTAATGACGATTATGCTTCGGTTGCTACATCAAGGGGTGTTACATATATGGAAATGGTCTAGTAGTATTAGTCTGTGTGAGTATCCTTTGATGTTGTGCACCATCATGTAGGCCAAGGGAGATAAATGAAAATCTGAAAGGTTCTTTGAACAAGGATTCAGTCCTAACAGCTCGATAGTGCCAAGGCCAAGGGAGATAATTGGGAAGTCCATAAAGATTCCTCAAAGCCTGGATTCATGCCATAGCTTCTCGATAGCCCTAGGATACGTGTAATGTGAGGATGAGCTTTCACTCTACTTCTCAATGACAATTGTTATATTTGTTATACAATTTTATAGCTAATTGGTATTGGAATGGCTTTTACTGAGAATTTGTAATTCTTACCCCATTTGTTCTTCCATGTAAATCCAGGTAAAGACCCTGCTAAGGGAAAGAAGGTGAAGCTTGAAGACTAGTATAGTTTTATATGCTTTAGTAGACAAAGCTTATGTATAAAGTTTATATTTGCTTTGTATGTTTTAAGATATGTATTACAATATGCCTTTATTGGCTGAGGTTGTATATATATGTATGAGTTTATATTTTTCACATTCTCTCAAGGCTTTCTATAATTGTTTGATTGTGATTATGGATATATGTTATTAGTTAGTTATGTAGTAGGTGACGCATCTAGTACTGTTTATCTCGATATAATCCGGATATATCTAGATATATGTATTAGGGTGCTACATGTACATAATTCCTTTAAGAACTTGACATACTTTGGTATCTGCTTGATTGCATCCAATAATGAAATGTTAACTTCCACTTTCCTAAAATTCTTAAGTAGGTTTTTGTCTTTCTTAACTGCTACTATTTTTCTGGACTATGTGGCTCTCTATGGAAAAGGAAGAGCTATGGTAGGCTACTACTTCTCATCAACAACTGTTGACTTCTTCTTACCTTCAGATTATTGGGCTGGTTCATCAGAATTTGAATGCTCTGCTAGCTGTTGCTTACTTGCAGCTCAAGGTTCAATTAGAACTTCTACAGATTTCCCAAATCTCAGCATAGGAATTGTTTGGGAAGGGTGTAACACCTTGAAAATTGCTTGTTTTATAATAAATAGTTATTTTATAATATTTGTGATTTTTGTGAATTTTTTCGGAAACGTCAATTATTTTAATATATTTCTCATTTTGCGTGTGCACTGAGCGGAGTTAGAAAAATAAAATATTTTCCTGAGGCTAGAAAACCTTGAACTGTGGAAACGTCAACGGGGGATCTTACTAAACCCGAGACTGGACACAGTTTACGAGGTTTACATTTTTTAAAATTTTATCTAATAAATAAAATCGTTGTACCGTGAAATTATCCGATGGACAATAAATATTATTTTTATTAATTGTAACTGTTGTCTACTAGATAATAGCTTTAGTAGAGTGTTAGTTATCTTTTGTAGATAGCACTTTAATGACATCATCAAAGATGACATCATATATGTGACATCATCGTTTGACTTTTGGAAAAGTATTCCAAAACGTCCTAAAGAAGCTTTGTACAAAGCTTCCAAAGGAAGCTTTGTTTTCTCTCGCCTCCCTCCCACACTCCACGGCAATGAGGCCAAATTTGGAGCCAAAAAATTTTGCTTTTTACTTTATCATTTTTCACTTCTAATTTTGAAATCACCAAAAAGCTATCACCCTTCTTCTCTCTTCATCTTTTTCTCTCAAACTTTTCTCTCTTCCTCTCTTCCTCTCTACTCCACGACACCCACACCATTGGGAGGCCATCTTTACTAGCTTGCTAAACTAATCTCATTTCTTGCTTCCTCTCATCATCCTAAGACTTTTCTCTTTGGTGGTCACATCCAAAATCTTCCTTTTTCATCTTCCACCATTGAAGCCCTAACTTGAAGCTCTAAGGTAAAGTTCTTGACTTTTCTTTTCTTTTCTTCTCTTCTCTTTTTCATTTTTCTTGGTCACTTATGTGACCAAGGACTCCTCTTTTCATGGTTTGAGTGAGGATTGTAAAAGTTTGCTCACTTTAGGGTTCTCTTGAAGGTGGAGGACGAAAATTGCAACAAAGGAATCAAAAAGCTTGCTTTCTTGTGATGTCTTCTATAGGTAAGAGGGAGATGATTCTCTTCAACCTATCTTGGTGGTGAGGAAATGTTTTTGGTGTTGTTGATGAGGGATCCATGTGGGATTTCTCTCTTTGTTGTGATGTTCTTCTTGATTTTGTTGCTATTTTGATTTGTATGATTTATTGATTGTCATTGTGAGTCTTGATGGCTATGGAATATATATTGGATTGCTTGGATTATTATATAAAAAATTTAGGGCTTTTTACCCCTTTGGGTTCACGACCAAGAGGCCAAATTTTTGGGTGTTCAAGACTTAATCTTTGTAGAAATTGGAGCTTAGGTGATTAAGTGTTAAAGAATTAATTAATGCAATTGAAAATTTTGGGGTCTTACCCCTTGGGAGGTCATGGCCTCAAGGGCCATATTGGCTAAAATTCATACATCAAACTAAAGCTTAGGTGCTTAGGTGATTAGGTGACTTAACAATTTATCATGGATTCATAAGATGGAAGGAATGAAGGAAAAAAATTTATTTGAAGACCTAGAGTGATTTTAGACTTAAGAAAAGAACAAGAGTGTTTGAGAGGCTTGGAGAACCTTAGAACACTTTTCTAAGTGAATATGATTAAAATTAAAGTAAAGAACTTGGCTAATTAAGAGAAATAAAGATTGAATGAGAATTGCAAGAGAATTCATCTAGAGAAAGATTTCATAAGAAATGTTAAATTAAAGTGAAATTCCATAATAAACCTTAAAAGTGTATTGTCACATTTGAGAACTTGATAATGTGTTGTTATGGGTCCATGAGTGGGACTAAGAATCTGTTGATGTTTAACTTGGCCAAATTGTGGCATTTTATAGGAAAGTATATCACTGTTAAATATACATGAACATGCATTGAGTCATCATGTATTGTTGAAGTAAGGCTTTATGGCTAGGAGTTGAATCACACCTTAGTGCAGGTGCGAATAGACTAGTGTAGGTCATTTGTTAACCTTGGGGGCATCGGCTTGCGGGTGTCTCACAAATGGACAGTTGGTAGTTCCTCTGAGTCATGGGACAGACCGATGCAAACGCACCGACAATCCAGATCGAGTGTAACACCCTGAAAAAATATGTTAGGCTTGTATATGGATACGGAAGTAGCCTAATACTTGCTTAACATGTTTGTTAAGTTTTGTGATTGTCTGAGGACGTTTAGGCACTTTGCTGCAACACTATGTGCGAAAAATAGCTATTTTTAGCTCCGGAAGTAGCTTAAATTGCTTAGTTTGTGGAAATAAATGTGGAGAGTTTATTTCTAGGTCACAAATGTGTGAACTGTGCTACAGTTAAAATTTGATATTTACCGGGGTTAGTTTGGTATTTTTAAGCATGCTGGTTATGTGTTTTAATACCGGATTGACAGGCAGCAAATATGGAAAAATATAGAAATGGTAAAAACAGATTTTTAAGGAATGATAGGATATATTTTAACTCTGTTGGAGGTTAGAAAACTGGATTTGGTGAAATCTGAGTGTTCTTAACAGATCGAGGTTTTAGTGTTTATCAAAGAGAAGCTAAATTTGACTTCCCTTTTATAAGTGGCTTATGGCAGAGAGAAAGAGAAGGCAGAAAAAAGAAGAAAGAAAAGAGAAAAGAAGAAGGAGAAGAAAGGAGAAGGAAGAAAAAGTGAAAGGGGAAAGGAAGAAGAATCAAGTGGAGCTTGGATCTTCTATGGCTCATCCTTGGCTTCATCTTCATCTTGTCTACAAGAGGTAGAGGGAAAGTTTGTTTTACTTCTTAACTTCATCTTCTTCATTGGGTTTATGGGGACTTAATGGGGGATATGGGGTTTTGAAGTGTGAGAATTGTATTTATGTTAGTAAATGTATGAATCTAGTTAAAAAGCTAGAGAATAACATGTTTTTGGTTTGATGGAAGCAAGAAGTTGGATTTTCAGTCTTGGAATACCTTGATTCCCATTTTATGTCATATTTGGGGGTTTAGGTTAGGTATGGATTTTGATTCACAAAGTGGTATGATTGAGTGACATTAAAGTGAAATAAGAGTTGCTATGTGTAGTTGAACCTTGTGGAAGGTTGTAAATCACTTGGATGTGAAGTTTGAATGATTGGAGGAGGGTTTTGTTCCAATGGAACAGTAACCCGCGACTGCAGAATTCTACAGAATTCATGTTCAGATGCTGGAGCCACAGCGCAAGGATTTCACGCCGTGATATGAGACTGATGCACTTTCAGTGTTGTAACCCAAGAGCAGGGCGCTGCGGTGTGGCACAGGTGGTGTTGCGGCGTGAGCTCCAGAACCTTCAAAATTATGTTTTTGATATTCTTAGAAGTTCCTAAGTGTTGGGACCTTTCATGTATATCTTTACAAGTGTCATGAGACCTTAATAAGGGTATTTAATGACGTGAAATGTGATTTGAGAAAGTGAGTTTCCATAAGTGTTGGAATCACTCATGTTTACTCTTTTCAGAGTGTTGAATTACTTTTAAGAGTATTTGGATAAAATGTGTAGTAAAATGAACTGAATGTGCATATAAATCAATTGTGGAACTAATTATGCGATGTAAATAGAAATTGTTTTGCATGATATGATTGTGAAACATAGCTGAGGTGAATGGTATACTCTTTATGTTTGTGTGCTGATAAGGATGGATTTCCTTATGGTTCCGAGGATGGACTTCCTCTCCATTTTGGAGACCGGTATGAGATAGGATTGTCTTGAGTTGAGAATGATGAGTTGGATATCACTGTGGAAGGTGGGATTCCTTCAAGTGTGATGTCTGATGGAGATCTTGGAACCTTAGTTGTGAGAGACTAAGTGTTGATGGCGAGCGAATTTTGGGGACAAAATTCTAAAACGGTGGGGAGAATGTAATACCCTGAAAAAATATGTTAGGCTTGTATATGGATACTAAAGTAGCCTAATACTTGCTTAACATGTTTGTTAAGTTTTGTGACTGTCTGAGCACGTTTAGGCACTTTGCTGCAGCGCTATGTGCGGAAAATAGCTGTTTTTAGCTCCGAAAGTAGCTTAAATTGCTTAGTTTGTGGAAATAAATGTGGAGAGTTTATTTCTAGGTCATAAATGTGTGAACTGTGCTATAATTAAAATTTGAGATTTATCAGGGTTAGTTTGATATTTTTAAGGATACTGGTTGTGTGTTTTAATACCGGATTGACAGCCAGCAGATATGAAAAAATATGGAAATGGTAAAAACAAATTTTTAATGAATCATAGGATTTATTTTAAGTCTGTTGGAGGTTAGAGAACTGGATTTGGTGAAATCTGAGTGTTCTTAACAAATCGAGGTTTTAATATTTATCAAAGAGAAGCCAAATTTGACTTCCCTTTTATAAGTGGCTTACGGCAGAGAGAAAGAGAAGACAAAAAAAAGAAGAAAGAAAAAAGAAAAGAAGAAGGAGAAGAAAGGAGAAGGAAGAAAAAGACAAAGGGGAAAGGAAGAAGAATCAAGTGGAGCTTGGATCTTCCATGGCTCATCCTTGGCTTCATCTTCATCTTGTCTATAAGAGGTATGGAGAAAGTTTGTTTTACTTCTTAACTTCATCTTCTTCATTGGGTTTATAGGGACTTGATGGGGGATACGGGGTTTTGAAGTGTGAGAATTGTATTTATGTTAGTAAATGTATGAATCTAGTTAAAAAGCTAGAGAATAACATGTTTTTGGTTTGATGGAAGCAAGAAGTTGGATTTTCAGTCTTGGAATACCTTGATTCCCATTTTATGTCATATTTGGGGGTTTAGGTTAAGTGTGGATTTTGATTCACAAAGTGGTATAATTGAGTGACATTAAAGTGAAATAAGAGTTGCTATGTGTAGTTGAACCTTGAGGAAGGTTATAAATCACTTGGATGTGAAGTTTGAGTGATTGGACGAGGGTTTTGTTCCAATGGAACAGTAACCCACAACTGCAGAATTCTATAGATGTCATGTTCTGATGCTGGAGCCGCAGCGCAAGGATTTCACGCCGCGACATGAGACTGATGCACTTTTAGTATTGTAACCCGAGAGCAGGGCGCCGCGGCGTGGCACAGGTGGTGCTGCGACGTGAGCTCCAGAACCTTCAAAAATATGTTTTTGATATTCTTGGAAGTTCCTAAGTGTTAGGACCTTTCATGTATGTCTTTACAAGTGTGATGAGACCTTAATAAGGGTATTTAATGACGTGAAATGTGATTTGAGAAAGTAAGTTTCCATAAGTGTTGGAATCACTCATGTTTACTCTTTTCAGAGTGTTGAATTACTTTTAAGAGTATTTGGATAAAATGTGTTATAAAATGAACTGAATGTGCATATAAATCAATTGTGGAACTAATTATGCGATGTAAATAGAAATTGTTTTGCATGATATGATTGTGAAACATAGTTGAGGTGAATGATATACTCTTTATGCTTGTGTGTTGATGAGGATGGATTTCCTTATGGTTCTGAGGATGGACTTCCTCGTCGTTTTGAAGACCATGTAGTTGATGGATTTCACTACCTAGAGTGTTGTTTTCTGGATGGACTTCCAGTGCTTGTCCAAGGTTATAGATGTGACTTTCATTACTTTGTTTAGGACTCATGCATTCATGGCATTACCATGGACTTGGTATCATTCATTATTCATTTCATACTTAAGTTATTGCATAGGCATATACATTAGACATACCTTAGCATAACATGGCAATTGTATGGGTGGTTGCTATCATGACATAAACTCATAAACATTATAATTGTATGTGCAATTGCGTGTCTCTGAGATGGAGATGTTGTTGTTGCGTACTTCTGAGATGGGAGTGTTATTGTGCTTTTGTGAATGAAGTGTATTCGTGATGCATGTAAATCAATTGTTATTCTAATTATTGTAGGTAACTAGGGATTGGATTGTATGGTTTGACTAGTTGAGGTGCAATGCTTCTCCTAGTTGTTTGATGGAGTGAGATGCCTCATTGTAAAAGAGTAGTTGAAGATGGGCATTCTTTCTTTACTCTTGGCAACCTAGAGTAGTCGAGGTAGGGTGACATCCTCACTACGTATGATGAGTAGTTGGGGTGGATTTATCCTCACTACGACTCATACATGCATGACAATAGTATATGATGCTATGGGCGGTTGTATATTATTGTTGTTTGCTTCTGAGAATGAAGTGTAGTTTACTTCTGTGATGTGAAGTATAATTTTATTAGTTGCATGTAGAAATGAGTTTTCTATATAACTTATAAAATGGGATTCTATTTCGGGAAGAGAGGACATGATTTTGGCTTTTGTCACCTTTCTAGTAATATTGTGTTTTCACTTGATGTTTTTTCCCGAAATAGCTGGAATGATTGTGATGACACGTTTTAACTGCATGGAACTACTGAGAATACGTGATTCTCACCCCCTGTGTGTTCTTCCATGATGATTCCAAGGAGCAAGCTTTGTGGGAAATGAAGCGATCGAAGTCAGGAGCTTGGAGTGCTTAGCTTAGTGTAACTAGGTAGTTTATTTTGAAATGATGTATGTATGGTATTTATGAGGAATCTTGTTGTGGTGCAATATATATATATATATATATATATATATATATATATATATATATATATATATATATATATATATATATATATATATATATATATATATATATATATATATATATATAATTCATGACTCATATTTTCTATATAATGTCGTTATGTTATATTGAAAATCGCATAGCTGTTAAGTGGCAGGTCCGAATCTAGTGACTGTGGTAGTATACTATGGTTATTAAATTCAGGATGTTACATTGAGACACTGTCCTAAATCGCGATCTTGTGAAGAATGCCATGTTTAAAGTCTTGTTGCGCAAATTATTGATTTTCTGAAAGCACTTGATTTTAGGCTGACGAGATACTGGCATGTCTCCTTGATCATTCTCTCTGATGTTTGTGTCTAGCTTCATGTAGTATGATCTTTGGTACCATGTGCATGGGCATAGTTAGTCAACATATTATTTGGCATTTATTTATATGATGATGGAACTGTTGTTTTATTAATGTCGTGATTGCCTAGATTTGTTAAGTTGTTTACTATTTGAATCTTGATGTTGATTATTATCCCTGCTATGCTATGTGGGCGTCTTGCGCCGTTTTGTTTCTTTATTGTCATATTTGGGTATTAAATGCTGGATGTCTCACCTCTTTTCTGTATTTTTGTTATTCTGTTTACTTATGTGCTTCTTTGAAGATGTCGGCGAGGAAAGGGAAGTGTACAAATTCCCTGGCTTTTGGTCTGATTTTGATTAGTTATCTGTTTGGATATGATGTCCCGTCCGCGAGGCATTTTGGGTTATGTTAGGTTGATGTTTCATGGAGGTCCAAATTGCTGGCACATCAACGTGAGTATGGACCGCTGCATCTACCA
The DNA here is from genome assembly GCA_029884605.1 of Ormosia emarginata. NCBI lineage: Eukaryota > Viridiplantae > Streptophyta > Magnoliopsida > Fabales > Fabaceae > Ormosia > Ormosia emarginata. Next base: position 13,384,171 of record JAQQTP010000074.1, read on the forward strand.
CAAAGACGTGACTGTCTCTGGCGTGGGGTCATCATGACCCGCCTGTCTTTACCTTTAATGCACACTTATATTTAGAGTTTTACTTACCCATACGTGATATGTGGGGTGACCATTACTACACTCTACGAGAGGATTCATTCTTATCCTCTGCACGAGCCCCTGCTCGTAATTTGGTTACTCCGATGAGGATTTCCTCTGATGACGAAGACCCTGAGGAGGATCCAACTACGGTTCCTTCTCACTAGTTTTAGGGGCTGATACTATTTGTAGCCGCTGATGGCTATCTGTAAATCGCTTTGGGGGCCTGATGTTTTATCTTTTAATGGGTTGTAAATGTATAATCTTTTTGGGGGCATGTAAAGCTTATGCTTTTCTTTTGTGAAGTTGTTGATGTATTTAAACATATATGATATATATATATATATATATATATATATATATATATATATATATATATATATATATATATATATATATATATATATATATATATATATATATATATATATATATATATATATATATATAATGTAAGAATGTATGGTTTACTCATCATGATAATTTCTGCCATAATTATGTTTTATCATTTTATCGCACAAAAAAAAAAGAATTCACTAATTTATTATACGCTTACAAATGAACAAGCTATTATGTATGTATAACGAACCGGGTCTTAGTTTACGTTTCGTTTTTGTATTCATCGTTTGGTGTGACGGTCCCTCTTTTCCAAAAAGGGGCGTTACAAAGGGAGTTGGCCAAATCCTTGATTCTGCAAATAACTTAGAGTAGAAGCTAATTGTCCAATTTGAGTTTCCAAGTTTTGAATTGAAGCTTCTGTCATTTGTTGAAATTGTATGTTGTTAGTGGCCATATGCTTCACTAAATCCTCAAATGAAGGTTCAAGTTTTGTGACTGTTGGACTTGGTTGTTATATAGGCTGCTGAAAATTTTGCCTACTTAGTCCAACATGAGGCTGAAACTATGGTTGCCTGGGTGGTTGCTGGAATGGTTGTCTGAACTGTTGCGGTTGTTGCTATTGTCGGGTTGCTTTACCATATCTCAAATTTGGATGATCTCTCTAGTCAAGATTGTATGTGTTGGAGAATAGATCATATCTAGGTTGTTGCATCTGATATTGTGGTTTACTAGGAAAGACATTTGTTGCAGCTACAGAGTGATCTTGAAATACAAAAACCATCATACTGAAGTGAAGGGCATGTGTAACACCTCAATTTTTGATTAATTACGTTTTTGCCCTAATTGTACTATTTTTTGTTTTCTGTGTGTTATAAAATTAATTTGACTGTTTCGTAACTGTATTTGATTATTTTGTGTGATTTACTCCGAGTCAAGAAATTAATAATTTCGAGCCAGGGAAAATCTTGTTTGATTATTTAGAGTTAGGGGATCTTACTAAACCCAATTCCGAATAATACGTATATCAATCTTTTAATTTTTAGGATTTTTCTATATAATAAAAATATTTATCATGCAGAAAAGTCTGTGAGACCCACGCCTGGCTTGTAAGACCTACATTTGTTTTGTGGGACCCACGTTTGGGTTTGTAGGACCCACTTTTAGGAAAAGTTTACCAACATAAATGGCTTGTAAAATTCTAAACCAAAAGGTTGAAAATCCATAAAAATGGTTAGATTTAGTAGATTAGTTAGTTTAAAATCTAACTTAATGGAATAATTAGTCTAAAACCTAATTAAGTTAATCTAAAGGGTTTAAGTGATAATTAAATGGATTAAACCTAATTAATTTTCCATCAAATTTTAGTTAGGCAATGTACAAGTATAATTAAGTAAAAGATTAGGGACTCTAAGTAAAAAAATGATTAACTAAAATACAAAGGAATCTAGCTAATTTTTAATTAAACATAACTAGGAGGACTTAAGCATAATTAAGTTATTAAAATCAATCAAATTTTGATTAGAATTCCTATAGCATTTTTGGCCTTATGCATGCATTATGCTCTCAAAATGCAATCATGAAGCAATCATGAATTCTAAAGCAAGCCATCCACCATCCAAATCATCAAAGGCCATTATTAAGCCAAATTGGTCAACAAAGGAGACAAGCTCCATAATTGAGTGTCCTACGGCCATGCATAATGTCTGAAGACAATCATTCACTCCTAAATCAATTATTCTATTATTCTAAACTTTCATTCATCTCTCTCCTACCCATAGAACCCAAAGAAAACTCCTAAGTCCTCATTTTCCTACCATACGGCCATCACCTCTTCAATACACTTCCATCCATCAAAAATTTCATCCAACTTCATTTCATAAACCTAAACCATATTCTAAGAACATCTCTAGTTGTGAGTTTTTGCTAAATCATCCATTTGGAGCTTGGAAAATCACTTTGAAGTTTCTTTCCTATAAGGTGAAAATTCTTGTTTCTTGTTTCTAATTTGATTTTTGATGTTCTAAGTCATGATGGATCCATGGTTTATCTTTTTCAACCATAGTTTATGACTTTATAATTTGTTTAAGCTTGTTAGGATTTTTGTTGAAGCTACACAAATTTTCTAAGGAGGAGTCCAAGGAGATCTTGTCTTCCTTATAGGTAAGAGGGAGATTTAATCTCATCAATCATGTGTGGTGGTGAGAAAATGGATGTAATTGTGATGAAGAATCCATAAGGATTCATTCACTTGGTTGTTTGTTATCTTTTCTATTTGTGATTAATTTTGTGTGCATGTTTATTGTCTTTTCTATTTGTGATTTATTATGCATGCAAGCATGTCTATAGTTTTGATATTTTGGTATGTATTTTATGATTGCTTTAATATATAGTATGTGTTCATAGATATATGATATTTATTGTGAGATGTAAATAATATGTTGAGATTTGCATAAGTGTTTCAAAGAACACATAATGAAGAGCTCACGGTATTTACTATGAAAAAGAGAACCAAAATGTTCTCAACCATTTTTGAAATGATGATTTAATTGATTTGATTAAGTTAATGGATTTTACAATAATTTAGAGGATGGAAAATAATTTAAAAAAATAATAATTTGTACAAAGAATGGTGGAATTCGGTAAAAAAATGCTTTTTAATGTATAATTAATCCAAAAGTTATTTTCTATGTGGAGACTAGTTAGTGAACCTAAAAAGAATTTATTTACAATGGATTTTCAAGAACCAAATGAGTAAACAAATTTTTATTAGAAGTCTAGTATAGAAAAGAAATAAATTTTAGACACTTGAAAAATACTTACCTTTGAGTTTTTTTAAAGTATGTTATCAATTTTTAAAGTGTATTTTATGGTTATAATTAAATAAAGGAATTTTTAAAAAGAAAACATAGAAAATATCACTTAGTGAATTTTCTAAACGAAATGCTGTCCAAATTGATTAAAAATGAGTAAGTATTGAAGAACGTTTCAAAATGGCATTTAGAAAGTAAGGAAATATTTTACGTAGTTAAAGAATAAAATTAACTGCAGAAGAATTTATTAAAATCGAATTTTTGAGTAAAACGTCAGAAATTATTACTTAAAGTAATTTTTGTAAGAAAAATGGAAAATAATGTCTAAATAATATTTTTAGTTTTGGAAAGTTTCAAAATTTAATTTGGAGCATCAAGAAATATTTTATACTGTGAAAAACAGTAGAAATAGCTTACGCATATTTGAAATAGTAGATTTCAAACTACACAATTGAGAAAACGTTAAAAAATATTTATGCAATTCAAAAACACGATAAAATGTTTACGCGACTAATGGGAATAGTAATTTTTACTGTCGGGCCAAAGTGGTGGACCTGGACATGTTGGGAAATAGTACTGTCAAGTGGAGACATACTATTTTTGGAATTATTGATACTAAGGGTAATAAGTTAATGGATTTTATAATAATTTAGAGGATGGAAAATAATTTAAAAAAATAATAATTTGTACAAAGAATGGTGGAATTTGGTAAAAAAATGCTTTTTAATGTATAATTAATCCAAAATTTATTTTCTATGTGGAGACTAGTTAGTGAACCTAAAAAGAATTTATTTACAATGGATTTTCAAGAACCAAATAAGTAAACAAATTTTTATTAGAAGTCTAAAATAGAAAAGAAATAAATTTTAGACACTTGAAAAATACTTACCTTTGAGTTTTTTTAAAGTATGTTAGCAATTTTTAAAGTGTATTTTATGGTTATAATTAAATAAAAGAATTTTTAAAAGGAAAACGTAGAAAATATCACTTAGTAGATTTTCTAAACGAAATGTTGTCCAAATTGATTAAAAATGAGCAAGTATTGAAGAACGTTTCAAAATGGCATTTATAAAGTAAGGAAATATTTTACGTAGTTAAAGAATAAAATTAACTGTAGAAGAATTTATTAAAATTGAATTTTTGAGAAAAACGTCAGAAATTATTACTTAGAGTAATTTTTGTAAGAAAAATGGAAAATAATGTCTAAATAATATTTTTAGTTTTGGAAAGTTTCAAAATTTAATTTGGAGCATCAAGAAATATTATATATAGTGAAAAATAGTAGAAATAGCTTACGCGTATTTGAAATAGTGGATTTTAAACTACACAATTGAGAAAATGTTGAAAAATACGATAAAATGTTTACGCGACTAATGGGAATAGGAATTTTTACTGTCGGGCCAAAGAGGTGGACCCGGACATGTTGGGAAATAGTACTGTCAAGTGGAGACATACTATTTTTGGAATTATTGATACTAAGGGTATTTTTGTAATTATGGTGACAATGAGGATATTTATGTAATTATGATTCATGGTGATACTGAGGGTATTTTTGTAATTATGAATCATTACATACATAGAATGGTATGTCAATTTGGTTGAAATTGACAATTGACTGACGAAATGAATTACACCATGTTGCGGGTGTGATAGGCATAGTGTGTTCATGAGGAGAACTTGGAGGCGTTAGTGTGTAGTAGATTCCACATGTAGACAGTTAGTAGCTCCTCTGGGCCATGGTAACTGATAACACACACTAGCGATCTCGACAAATACTATTCTTAATCAGGATCTATTGGGGACTGTCTGGTACTATGCCTGAACGTACACGACGTATTTGACTGTATACTATTCACACGACATATTTGACTATGTGCTATTTACACGACGTATTTGATTGTGTACCATTCACACGACGTATTTGACTGTGTGCTATTTACACGACGTATTTGACTGTGTAATAGTTGGTTGAGGCAGCCTGATGTATGGCAGAGGTGATTACGCAACAAAATGAACAAGCAGCTCAACAGCAAGATGCGACTGCTGATGCTCTAAACTTGTCTGAGTTTAGGCGCAATAACCCGTCGCAGTTCAGAGGTGAATTTAATCCAGAGAAGGCGAGTCTTTGGATCCAAGATCTCGAAAAGATATTTGAAGGAATGGGGTGCGCCGATGATCGAAAGGTGACGTATGCTACATTTATGCTGAGAGGGGATGGTGAGAACAGGTGGAGAGGAACCCGACATTTACTACAAGCTGAGGGAACTGAAATTACCTGGGAGGTATTTTGTGAAGTATTTTTGGAAAAGTACTTTCCTGCCAGTGCTCAACATGCCAAGGAGATGGAATTTCTTGGTTTACATCAGGGCAACATGACTGTCAATGAATATGCTTCTAAATTTGAGAGCTTGTCTTAGTTCTCAGACTATGCTCAAACTCGACAGAATGATACGTGAAGATGTCAGAAATTTGAGGAAGGGTTGAGGGTAGAATTGTGACGAGGAGTGCTACCCTTAAGGATAAACCAGTTTCATGCTTTGGTGGATACTTGTGCACGACTCGAGGAGTTGGAGCCGTCACGTGATCCAAGAAATCGCAACTTTGGACCAACTAGGTTCCAAAGAGGAGGCAACAACAACAACAATAACAATAGCCGGTTTCAACGCAAGTCGTATTCGAGACCACCTGGAAGTCAGCCTTAACGTCCATCTATCAGGGGAAGTTCTAGTGGCAACAAAGCTGGTATGAATGTGGCATTTACGCCAAGATGTTTTAAATGTGGAAAGAGTGGCCACATATCTAGAGACTGTTCAATTAAAGGGCCAATCTGTTTCAAGTGTGGAAGGCCTAGGCATGTTTCTAGAGAATGTAACCAGTCAAAAAGGAAGCCAGTTGTGAGCAATGTTTGTGCTACTCAGTCACGATCTGGAGGGCGAGTGTACACGATGAGCGGGGCTGAGGCTTCTCAGTCTGAAGATTTTATTCAGGGGGAAGGTGTCGTAGCAGGTAATCTTTTGACTGTACTATATGATTCAGGTGCGACGCATTCATTTATTGTGTATGACTGTGTAGATCGGTTGAAATTACCTATGTCTTCTTTGAGTTTTCAATTGATTGTTTCTACACCAACTGCCAAGCCTATTGTTACATCTAAAGTATGTTTGAACTGTCCTATTACCATAAATGATCGAGTCTTTTCGGTCAATTTAATTTGCTTACCTCTTGTTGAAATAGATATAATATTAGGAATGGATTGGTTATCTTCTAACCATATCCTACTAGACTGTGCCAGTAAAACCTTAGTTTTTCCTAAGGATGAGGATTCTGAATTTTTAACTGTTGTCAAAGTCAAATCTTTGTTGAGGGACGGAGCTCAAGGATACATACTGCTATCTTCTTTGGAAGTCAAGAATGAAAAAGATATGAATGCTATTCCAATCGTGAATGAGTTTCCAGAAGTTTTTCCTGATAATGTACCTGGCTTACCACCGGAAAGAGAAATCGAGTTTGCTATTGATTTGGTACCAGGAGCAGGTCCTATTTCGATTGCACCATATAGGATGTCAACATTGGAATTGGTGGAGTTGAAGAAGCAATTGGAGGAATTATTGGAAAAACAGTTTGTGCGACCGAGTGTTTCACCGTGGGGTGCACCAGTACTACTAGTCAAGAAGAAGGATGGAACTTCTCGTCTTTGCATAGACTATCGTCAGCTGAACAAGGTCATGATAAAGAACGAATATCCACTTCCAAGGATCGATGATTTGATGGACCAGCTGAAAGGAGCAACTATTTTCTCTAAAATAGATCTGCAATCAGGTTATCATCTGATTCGTGTCAAGGTTGATGATGTGCCTAAAACAGCTTTTCAAACTCGTTACGGGCATTATGAGTATCAGGTGATGCCGTTCGGAGTGACGAATGCTCCTGCAATATTCATGGACTATATGAATAGGATTTTTTGTCCGTATCTAGACAGGTTTGTCGTTGTCTTTATCGATGACATTCTGATCTACTCCCAAAATAAGGAAGAGCATGCTGAACATCTCAGTATAGTTCTCCAAATTTTGAAGGACAAGAAGTTGTATGCAAAAGTGGCAAAGTGTGAGTTTTGGTTGGAAGAAGTTCAATTTCTAGGTCACGTAATTTCCAAGGAAGGTATTGCGGTGGACCCATCGAAAATAGAAACTATTTTGCAATGGGAGAGGCCGAAGACAGTAACCGAAATCCAAAGTTTTGTTGGATTGGCCGGATATTATCGGAGGTTCATTGAAGGTTTTTCTAAGATAGCTGGACCTCTTACACAACTCACAAGGAAGAGTCAAGCTTTTGATTGGACGAAAGAATGTGAGGCAAGTTTTCAAGAGTTGAGGAAGAGATTGACGACTGCACTAGTGCTAATTTTGCCAGATCCAAACGAGGCTTTTGAGGTGTATTGTGACGCTTCTTACCAAGGGTTAGGATACATGTTGATGCAGAATAGAAATGTGGTAGCCTATGCTTCAAGACAGTTGAAGGTTCATGAGAGGAACTACCCAACGCATGATTTAGAACTCGCTGCAGTGGTTTTTGCGTTGAAAGTGTGGAGATATTTTCTGTATGGAGCTGTGTTCAATGCCTTTAGTGATCACAAGAGTTTAAAATACCTGTTCAATCAAAAGGAACTGAACATGAAGCAGAGGCGATGGTTAGAGTTCTTGAAGGACTATGATTTCTAACTTCAATATCATCCGGGAAAAGCGAATGTGGTGGCGGATGCCTTAAGTAGGAAGGTTATCAGTGTTTCTACTATGATGATAAAGGAGGAAGAATTGATCAATCAGTTTAGAGATTTACGGTTGTCAGTGGAATTGGCACCAGGAAGAATTCATCTAAGTAGAGTTACTGTTTTGAATGACTTACTGGAAGAAATCAAGGAAAAATAGGATAAGGATCCATATTTACTAAATGAGAAAGAATTTTTGAAGCAAGGTCATAAGGCAACAGTTGAGGAAGGATCTGATGGAGTTTTAAGATTTAAAGGAAGGATTTGTATACCTGATGATCTTGATTTTAAACAAGCAATTCTGGACGAAGCTCATGCTAGTAGGTTGAGTATGGATCCGGGGATGACAAAGATGTACCAGGACTTAAAGCGGATGTTTTGGTGGCCAAGAATGAAGAGAGATGTTGCAGAATGTGTGGCATCTTGTCTAGTTTGTCAAAAGGCAAAAGTGGAACATCAAAGACCAGCTAGTATGTTACAACCTTTAACTATTCCCGAGTAGAAATGGGATAGTATCTCGATGGATTTTGTTACTGGATTGCCAAGAACGAAGAAGGGTCATGATTCTATATGGGTTATAGTTGATAGGCTTACGAAGTCAGCGCACTTCTTGCCGATCAATATCAAGTATTCATTGGAACGATTAACCCAGGTGTACATTAGTGAAATTGTTAGACTTCACAGTGTACCCGCAAGTATAGTTTCTGATAGGGACCCGAGGTTTACGTCAAGGTTTTGGCGAAGCCTACAAGAAGCCATGGGGACGAAGTTACGTCTGAGTTCTGCTTATCATCCGCAGACTGATGGTCAAACGAAAAGGACTATTCAATCACTAGAAGATCTGTTGCGGGCTTGTGTGTTGGAACAACAAAGGAGTTAGGATGAATTTTTGTCTTTGATAGAATTCACCAACAACAATAGTTTTCACTCAAGTATAGGGATGGCACCCTATGAGGCACTTTATGGGCGACGATGCCGAATACCTTTGTGTTGGTATCAAGATGGGGAAAGTATGACCATTGGACCTGATCTTGTGCAACAAACTACGAAGAATGTGAAGATGATTCAGGAGAAAATGAGGACGACTCAGAGCCGGCAGAAAAGCTATGATGACAAGCGAAAGAGACCTCTTGAATTTGAAGAAGGTGAGCATGTGTTTTTGCATGTAACACCTACGACTGGTGTCGGAAGAGTTATCAAATTCAGAAAACTCACTCCTAAATTTATTGGACCTTATCAAATCATTCGTCGGATAGGTCATGTAGCCAACCAAATAGCCTTACCACCCTTTTTATCCAATCTCCATAATGTATTCCATGTGTCTCAATTGAGAAAATATATTCCTGATCCAACACATGTCATTCAACCTGATGGAGTACAACTGAAAGATAATTTGACATATGAGACGCTTCCTGTTAAGATTGAGGACAGGAGAGTGAAGCAGCTTCGAGGGAAAATGATTGTATTGGTAAAGGTAATATGGAATGAGATAACGGGAGAGGCTACTTGGGAGCTGGAAGATAAAATGAGGGAGCAGTACCCACATCTTTTCTAAGGTACGACAAATTTCGAGGACAAAATTTTTTTTAGTGGAGGAGAGTTGTAACACCCCAATTTTTGATTAATTACGTTTTGCCCTAATTGTACTATTTTCTATTTTCTGTGTGTTATAAAATTAATTTGACTATTTCGTAACTGTATTTGATTGTTTTGTGTGATTTACTCCGAGTCAAGAAAATAATAATTTTCAGGCCGGAGAAAATCTTGTTTGATTATTTGGAACTGGTGGGATCTTACTAAACCCAATTCCGAATAATACGTATATCAATCTTTTAATTTTTAGGATTTTTCTGTATAATAAAAATATTTATCATGCAGAAAAGTCTGTGAGACCCACGTCTGGCTTGTAGGACCCACATTTGTTTTGTGGGACCCACTTTTAGGAAAAGTTTACCAACATAAATGGCTTGTAAAATTCTAAACCAAAAGGTTGAATCCATAAAAATGGTTAGATTTAGTAGATTAGTTAGTTTAAAATCTAACTTAATGGAATAATTAGTCTAAAACCTAATTAAGTTAATCTAAAGGGTTTAAGTGATAATTAAATGGATTAAACCTAATTAATTTTCCATCAAATTTTAGTTAGGCAATGTACAAGTATAATTAAGTAAAAGATTAGGGACTCTAAGTAAAAAAATGATTAACTAAAATACAAAGGAATCTAGCTAATTTTTAATTAAACATAACTAGGAGGACTTAAGCATAATTAAGTTATTAAAATCAATCAAATTTTGATTAGAATTCCTATAGCATTTTTGGCCTTATGCATGCATTATGCTCTCAAAATGCAATCATGAAGCAATCATGAATTCTAAAGCAAGCCATCCACCATCCAAATCATCAAAGGCCATTATTAAGCCAAATTGGTCAACAAAGGAGACAAGCTCCATAATTGAGTGTCCTACGGCCATGCATAATGTCTGAAGACAATCATTCACTCCTAAATCAATTATTCTATTATTCTAAACTTTCATTCATCTCTCTCCTACCCATAGAACCCAAAGAAAACTCCTAAGTCCTCATTTTCCTACCATACGGCCATCACCTCTTCAATACACTTCCATCCATCAAAAATTTCATCCAACTTCATTTCATAAACCTAAACCATATTCTAAGAACATCTCTAGTTGTGAGTTTTTGCTAAATCATCCATTTGGAGCTTGGAAAATCACTTTGAAGTTTCTTTCCTATAAGGTGAAAATTCTTGTTTCTTGTTTCTAATTTGATTTTTGATGTTCTAAGTCATGATGGATCCATGGTTTATCTTTTTCAACCATAGTTTATGACTTTATAATTTGTTTAAGCTTGTTAGGATTTTTGTTGAAGCTACACAAATTTTCTAAGGAGGAGTCAAGGAGATCTTGTCTTCCTTATAGGTAAAGAGGAGATTTAATCTCATCAATCATGTGTGGTGGTGAGAAAATGGATGTAATTGTGATGAAGAATCCATAAGGATTCATTCACTTGGTTGTTTGTTATCTTTTCTATTTGTGATTAATTTTGTGTGCATGTTTATTGTCTTTTCTATTTGTGATTTATTATGCATGCAAGCATGTCTATAGTTTTGATATTTTGGTATGTGTTTTATGATTGCTTTAATATATAGTATGTGTTCATAGATATATGATATTTATTGTGAGATGTGAATAATATGTTGAGATTTGCATAAGTGTTTCAAAGAACACATAATGAAGAGCTCACGGTATTTACTATGAAAAAGAGAACCAAAATGTTCTCAACCATTTTTGAAAGGATGATTTAATTGATTTGATTAACTTAATGGATTTTACAATAATTTAGAGGATGGAAAATAATTTAAAAAAATAATAATTTGTACAAAGAATGGTGGAATTCGATAAAAAAAAAAATTTAATGTATAATTAATCCAAAATTCATTTTCTATGTGGAGACTAGTTAGTGAACCTAAAAAGAATTTATTTACAATGGATTTTCAAGAACCAAATAAGTAAACAAATTTTTATTAGAAGTCTAGTATAGAAAAGAAATAAATTTTAGACACTTGAAAAATACTTACCTTTGAGTTTTTTTAAAGTATGTTAGCAATTTTTAAAGTGTATTTTATGGTTATAATTAAATAAAGGAATTTTTAAAAGGAAAACGTAGAAAATATCACTTAGTGGATTTTCTAAACGAAATGTTGTCCAAATTGATTAAAAATGAGCAAGTATTGAAGAATGTTTCAAAATGGCATTTAGAAAGCAAGGAAATATTTTACGTAGTTAAAGAATAAAATTAACTGTAGAAGAATTTATTAAAATCAAATTTTTGAGAAAAACGTCAGAAATTATTACTTAGAGTAATTTTTGTAAGAAAAATGGAAAATAATGTCTAAATAATATTTTTAGCTTTGGAAAGTTTCAAAATTTAATTTGGAGCATCAAGAAATATTTTATACAGTGAAAAACAGTAGAAATAGGTTACGCGTATTTGAAATAGTGGATTTTAAACTACACAATTGAGAAAACATTGAAAAATATTTACGCAATTGAAAAACACGATAAAATGTTTACGCGACTAATGGGAATAGTAATTTTTACTGTCAGGCCAAAGTGGTGGACCCGGACATGTTGGGAAATAGTACTATCAAGTGGAGACATACTGTTTTTGGAATTATTGATACTAAGGGTATTTTTGTAATTATGGTGACAATGAGGATATTTATGTAATTATGATTCATGGTGATACTGAGGGTATTTTTGTAATTATGGATCATTACATACATAGAGTGGTATGTCAATTTGGTTGAAATTGACAATTGACTGACGAGATGAATTACACCATGTTGCGGGTGTGATAGGCATAGTGTGTTCATGAGGAGAACTTGGAAGCGTTAGTGTGCAGTAGATTCCACATGTGGACAGTTGGTAGCTCCTCTGGGCCGTGGTGACTGATAACACACACTAGCGATCTCGACAAATACTATTCTTAATCAGGATCTATTGGGAACCGCCTGAGTACTATGCCTGGACGTACACGATGTATTTGACTGTGTACTATTCACACGACGTATTTGACTGTGTGCTATTTACACGACGTATTTGACTGTGTACCATTCACATGACGTATTTGACTGTGTGCTATTTACACGACGTATTTGATTGTGTAATAGTTGGTTGAGGCAGCCTGATGTGCGGACATGTCTACCGAATCATTCTCTCTGATGTTTGTGTTTAGCTCCATGGAGTAGGAACGAGTCTGAGTACATGGCATATTAATCTGCATCACTGTGTGAATAGTTATAATTTGATTTATGATATTTTGCATATGTGATAATATGAATTGTTATATTAACTGTTATATTTGTTTGTATTGTCGTTTTCTTACTGTTATGCTGGTAATGATGTAGATTGTCTCACCTCTTTGTATATATTTTCTATATTATTATTTATGTTCCGTAAAGTCGTTGAGGAAGTAGAAGAGGAGCAACTGTTGGATTGTCAATACAACGAGGAGCAACAACCGAGTGACCAGTTCGAGGAAGGCGAACCTCGAGATCATCCATATCATATGGATTGATTTCTGCGTGATATGATGTTACCAGAGTATTTCTGTCTTCTGATGAGCTTCCCGAGGAGGATTCTTCGGAGGATCAGAACTTTTAGTGTTATTCTTGGGCTAGTTTATGATTTACTTTAAACCAGACAGTTTACTGTTTTTCATTAACTAGTTTGTAATATGTAAATTATTTGTACCTATTAAAAATAAAATCATATGTATAATTATGGTGTGTATTGTAATAGTTTATTTTATTTTATGTTCTGTTTATTTTTTTTATAATATAATGTTAAAAAAAATATTTTTACCACCTATATTATTATATATTATGAAATAATTTATAACTTTGGTAAAGGTTTTATTATTATTATTTGGAAATGTGACATCCCCAGTAGGGTGTTGCAGCATGCATCTGTGAGATGAGATGAATAAGAACAAATGCCACATACGCTTGCAAGCCCCTGCACAAGTAATTGTTTTCCCACTGCTAGTTGTCTCATCAAGGAGGTCAACTCATCAAGTCTATGCTCCATTCTCTGTTGGTCAGCATGAGACACATAAACCTCATTTATCCCTCTAGTGGAAGTAATCATCCGAGTACCAAACTATTGGGTATTGGCAGCCATATTAGCAATTAATTTTCTAGCAACAACTAGAGTTTTATCAACCAATGCACCTTCGCTGGTTGCATCAATCATGCTCCTATCCATATGCAACAAGCCCTCATAGAAGTACTAGATTAACAGCTAGTCACTTGGTGGGGACAACTTGAGCACAATTTCTTGAACCTTTCTCAATACTCATGCAAAGTCTCTCCTGTCATCTGTCCACATATGTTTTTTCTAATGGCAGCAGCTCTAGATGCAGGAAAGAACTTTTCCAAGAACAGCCTCTTTACGTCATTCCAACACATTACTGAACCTAGTGAAATGTAGTATAGCCAATCCTTGACCGTATCATTAAGGGAAAAAGGGAATGCTCTCAGCTTGATGTGTTCCTCAAGTATCCTTTGTGGCTTCATAGTTGAACGGACCACATATAACTCCTTTAAATGCTTATGAGGGTCCTCACCTGCAAGACCATGAAACTTTGGCAACAAATGTATCAATTCATATTTAAGTTCAAAGTCAACATCAAGATCAGGATATTGAATCCCTAAAGGCTGGTAAGTAGCATCAGGTACAGCTAATTCCTTAAAGGTCCTATTATGCATGTTATCACCCATAGTTGCAATACCACTTAAGCTCTCAGGTTCACTTTCAGTTTCAATACTAAATTCAAGTTCAAATGTAATTCTTTCACCAAACCTACGAGCTCGATATGCAAGGTTTTCTCAATGTTAGGATCAATATCAAGTAATTAGTGGAAGACCTGGTCATGCAACATACAAAGCACAAAACATGCAAAACATGCAAAATAGACTACACAACACTAAAATGCTACCAAAATAAATCTTGTTAACCTATCTACACATTTTTAAAAAATATGAAACCACCACAGCATGAAAACTACACAAAAATGAAACTAAAAAATGAAATAAAAATCTTAAAAAATTGAAAAAAGCATTCTAAACTATGGAATTTGGGAAAACCAGGGGTGACCTCACAATAATGTGTGAGCCTTGCTTAATGGTCCATTTTCCTTCAACTGGCCAAATTTAAACTCATTTTGGGCACATTTGTTCATTTAAAATTCAGAAAAGTCACCTGAAATCACTCGTTTTTGCCTGAAAACCACCAAAACACAACAACAAAAGGGGTAAGTGAGGGATTAGTAGTCAAATATACTCCTAATAAGATTGATCAAAATCACAATGGTCCTCGGCAATGGCATCAAAATTTGATAGCTGTCGAGATTACCAAATTAGAAGATATTTGTTTATTGATTCATCAAAAACTTGTAGTATATGGTATAACCGGGTTGAGCCCTTAGATCATTCCATTTAATTAATTATATTTGGAAATTAGCAATAAAGGGGTTTGGTTGCATGAGGAATTAAATGATAGTAATTAAAAGATAGTAATTAAGGGAAATTAATTAAAAGACATAATTGAAAGACAATAATTAAAAGGTAGTAAATAAAAGATAATAATTAAAAGACAGTAAATAAAAGAAAGTAATAAAAGGACAATAATCAAAATGCTGGAAAATATTGTAAACAAAATAAAGAAAAACAACCAATCCAAGGGAATCAACAACTCTTGAGTTTAATCCATCGTTGACCACTATGGACTCATTCATAGGCTAACCATATTCTTAGTATGCTCTACTAGATAAGCATATAGCATTTGGTTAATCAACGTTAAATGAAGTTAGCATCCATCCAACCCTAAATCAACCTAATACTTAGCATTCAACCAAGTTAAGCATTTCATCAAACACCTTTGATGCATTGCCTAATCTCATGTGAAATCTTCATCCAAGCATGAATTCTCTACTAGGTAAGCACCTACGATTTGGTCAATCAACGAGAAATGAATTAAGCATCCATTTGACCCTAAATCAACCTCATACAAGAATTCATGCTAGCTAGATAATACATAAAACTCCTTTGATGCATTACCTAGTTTTTTTTTCAAACACATGATAGTTAAGCAACTATCACATGAACATCAAAATTGAGTTAAGCGCTCAGTCAAGATGCAACAAAATCAAGAGAAGGAGGAGAGAAATTTGATTAACAACAAGAATGTAAACATTCATCACAAGGTCTCAAGATTACACATCAAGAGTGTTTCAATCCCTAGGATTGATTTCAACGCTTTAGCTCTCTGTGAATGGAGAACACAAAACAGAAAAATAAAGTGCAGAAAGTAAAGAGCAGAAATGTAAAAGAGAAGGACGAAGAGAGGAGAGGAGAGGGGACGGGAGGGGCAATAGAGAAAATAAGAAGTGAAAAACTGAATTTGAAATTGAATGCCTCGGTTTTGGGCTTCTTCTCCCACATAACAGACCCTAAAAGTGAAATTATAAGTTTTCCCTAACTTAGACTCTTCCTCTTCCAATTAGCTTTAATTGGACACCTAATTTGCAAGATTTGAACACCTAATGAAGGAGTTATGGTCAAAACACGTTTAATAGCTTCTAATCCCGTCATCTCTCTTCAAATGTTAATAACCCTATCAAAACATTACCGTTTAGATAAATGTTCTTCATAAAAGTTAAAGGTTTTTGTCTCAGATTTCCAATGCCATTATTTTCAGCTAATTATCACTCTTACAGTCCAAGATATGGCTTAATCTTTGCAAACTACTCAGGTTCTAGCAACAACACCTCTATTATGACTTCTAGGCCTAATATGACCCACTAGACATCCGATTCAGCTCTGGAGCTCTCATAAAAGTTGTTGAGTTTCCTCTCAACTTTCCTACAAGGTAAAGTTCATAATTGTTAGATGTCTATAACTCAAGTTATACTTGAAATACAAAAATAGTATAAAATTACCACAATGTTGAAAAATACAATTAAGCCCAATTTAAACCCAAACTTATAAATGATGGCTAAAACCAATCGATTAAGCACAAGAGAGGTCTAAAATGATGAATATAAGGGTTAACTAATATATAAAAATGATATTTATCAATATCAAAGCTTTGTGCTCTGTTGAAAGCTTAATCGCTTAGAATTAATGATCCTTATTTATTGGCAACCATTGAAAGTTTTTCAAAATAGAAGGTTTTGAAATTGATAAACCACCATTCTTTGATATTATGAATTTTGTTTATTGGAAAGCTAGAATGGAATTTTATATGCAATCTATTAATCTTGATTTGTGGGATATTGTGCTTAATGGATTTACTTGCAAATCAAAACAAACTTGGAATGCTTATGACAAGAAATATTTTTCCTAGAGCAATACAAATCTTGAGAAGTAGATTGAATGATGATGCTTATGCTAGAATTAAGAATTACTCTAGTGCCAAAGAAATTTGGACACCCTTGATGCTCTTTATATTGCTAACAATGATTTTGTATATAAAGTTGTATATAGAAAGCAAGAAGAGCAAAAGTCATTGAAGGAAGCTTGTCATGAAAAGTATCCTAAAAAAGATGCTCAAACTATTGAAGGGAGCCATATGCCTCTTGGTGATGATAGTGCTCAATTTGAAGAAGAGGCAAAGCAAAACAAAATTGAGAAGGAAGATGTTATTCAATCCTTGATGGACAACAATGAGGAAGATGGTGATTCCCTTAAAGAGCAAAGTATGCTAGAAATTAAGGCTACTTCTTATATATCTAAAAAGGACTTTGAGGTAAATAATGTTAAACTAGATTATAGTCCTTCATATTATGAGCTACAATGTGCATATGATGAATTGTATGATGGTTTGTTGAATTTAGAAAAGAAAAACTTATCTTGTTTGAAAAACATTTCTTCCATTGAAAATGAAATTGAGACTTTGAAAAATGAATATGCTTTTCTTAATGAGAAAATGTCTTTGAAATGTGAAACCTCAACTTCTTGTGAAAATTGCATTAATTTAGAAAATCAAGTTGAGAATTTATATTCCGAATTTGTCAAAAAGCTAATGATTTTAATTGCTTACATTATATGCTTGTTAATGAGAATAAAATTAATGTTATTCTACATGAAAATTCAAGTAAGGCTTATGGCAAAAATAGTTTAGAATGTAAAAACAACAAAAGGCTTAAGTTTTCAAAAAATGATCTTCAAAGGACCAAGCCATCATCAAATTAAATTGTTTGCAATTTTTATGGTCATTTAGAACATATTTCTCATTTGTGCAATTATAGAAGAAATCCTTATACGAGAAACAACATGATATGGGTTCTTAAAAGTCTTAAAGGCTCTATTATTAACATTCAAGGACCCAAGATGAAGTGGGTACCAAAACGTCCCCCTAGTGTTTCAATTATGCAGGAAATTTCTCAAAAGGACGGACAAATTGGTCAAGTGAAGAAGGAATCATCAAGGGGAATGTTTCCAGTGCCCAATGGTAAAAGTTTTGGTCAAAGAAGGAAGATAACTTCAACCAAAACTTCTCAAGTACAAAATTTAGAACTTTTAAAGTTCAAGACTCCAAAAGAGAAGCAATGTGTAAGGAAAAATATTCCCTTGATTACCAAGGTCAAGGTCTCAAATGCTTTTACCTCTTATGCATATTCACTTATAAAGTCAATGAATTTGATGTATATTCTATGTAGGCGTTAAGTGATTGATAGAATCATGTGTACTTGGTAAAATTTGAAGATTATGTTTAACATATGATTATGTTCCTTCTTATTGTACTATAGCTCATTAATTTGTTATATATCTTAGTACATAAAGTTCTACAATGCCTAGGTATGCTTGCTATATTTTGAATTGTCTATATATCATAAAGGCAAGTATTGTAACATTCTCCCTGACTTACTAAATTGTGATTAGTGTTATAGAAGCTCAATAATGTAAGTATGAGTTACCTGTTAAATTTGGTAATCTTTTGGATGAATTTGAGCACAATTCTATAACACAAAAAGTGAATAATAACTCATATTTTGAGATAAATAGCTTAAATGAAGGAAATAAATATGGAAAAATATGTTCTCAAGATGAAGATATTTGGTATGAGCTATAGTAAATTTTAGAGGACCAAATGGATTAGTTGGGCATTTTTAATAACATTGAGAAAGTGTTTAAAGGACAAATAAAATAGCTAGATGGCTTGAAAAATTATGAAATTACTTGGAGATTATAAGTGAAATATGAAGAATATTTTGGTATGAAAAATAAGTTAAGGCATGTATATTTACTTACCTTATAGGTTCGATTTAATTTAAGAAAAATAGTTAGTGAATAGTAGTTTATGGAGAGTTATGTAAAATTGAGTATAATAATTTAGTTGAGATCAGTAATTTTCGGGAACACTTATGGAAGTTGGAAAATATGATTTTGGAAGATTAAGTGTTCCTAAGAGATATAAAAGTTTCAGATAGAATCCCATCTTTAACTTAAGTCAGCAAAAAAGGAAATAATGAAAAAATAAAGAATAAGAAAGAAAAGAAAAGAAAGAGAGAGAGGAGAGAACGAAACAAAGAAAAGAGAAACAAAGAAAGAAAAGAAAGAAACGAAAAGAGCAAAGAGGAAAATAGAGAAAAAGATAAAGAATTGAATATGGAGGAAGAAGAAAAAAGAAGACAAGAGAATAAGAAAAGAAGCAAGAGAGAAGGAAACAAGGAGAGACAAGCTTCAAGGAGCTAAAGGAAAGAGGTAGGGGGAATGTTTTCTTTCATTATTTTCATGATTATGAGCTATCTGTATGAATTTGAAAGTGATTTTGGATGGATTTCCTTGATTTTGAACGAATGATTTGAGGATTTAAGAATTTGATTCTTTGATTTATGAGTTTTAGGGTTTGAAAAAGGGATTTCATATCCCCATTGGAATTTGATGTTTTCTAAATTATTTGGATGCATATTTGTGAAGATTTGATGTTGTTGATGATTTGTATAGGTTTGATTTAGGTTGGGATGACTTTAAAGACTCTGTTTTCTATATATTTTAGCGTGGTAATTGATTACATTCCTCCTGTAATCGATTACCAAGCTTTTGGAATTGCAAATCATGTTTTTGCACAGCTTGTAATCGATTATATTCTGCTTACAAGACTGCTTGTAATCGATTATATCCTGCTTGTAATCAATTACCAGGGTCATGTAATTGATTACTAGACCCCCAAAATGAGTATTTTGATTTGAAAATGTTAGAAACAAAGTTCTTTACTCCTTGTCACCTAAATATAAACCTTAAACCTTGAATTATGTGACTGAATTCACTAAATTATGGGATGAATATGCATCCAAACCATTTTGTGAAATGGATTGTATAATAAGTTTGAATTGAATAAAGTATAATGAAATGAATTATTTATGATATGAGTCTTTGTGTGTGTGTGTGTGTGTGTATATATATATATATATCCTGTATGAAATGAGATGACAAAGATGAACTGAATGTATGTATCATGTTAAAAAGCATAGTAATGAATAACAATGAGAACTATATGAATATATGCATATTGAAGAATGATATTGCCAAGTATGAAAAAGTAAAGCATAGGAATGTATGTATAATAAATCTGATGAACAAGAAGATGAATAAAAGAATATTGAATGAAAAGTATGGGTAAATCGATTATCCATGATTAACCTCATACCTAGGGTGAAACTTGGAAAATGGTGGATAAGGATGGTATTTCCCTTATCACGAGTTATTGAGGTTGAAGATAGTATTTCCTTCCCTCTTTACTTGAGTCTTTTCCCTAGGTGAAAGGTAATTGAGGACGGATGTTCCCTCTTCGATTGGAGTTGATCTTGGATTAAGTATAGAATGAAGAAAGGATCCTCACTCTAGTTAGAATGGAAGGTTAAGGATGGTATTTCCCTTCCTTTCAGAGTAGTTGGGGATTGATGATGGATGATGCCCTCTTCCTCTTCACTCAAGTTCTTTGAATTACTATGCTTTTCAATACTTTGAAGCCATCCTCACTACTGAGAATTCTCTGAATTCTCACCCTCGCATTCCAGGAACAATGATAGCTTCAACAAGCAGGAAAGATGATCGAAATCGTGAGGAAGAGGAAGTTTAGTTGTATTCCAATGAATAGTGGATGTAGAATCTATATAGGTGATTCCATGAAGGCAAATGTTGTAGTATTTGTATTATAATAAATGTATTTGTATAAAGTTCCTTTCGATATATTATGATATTACACTTGTAACAGGCACATATTTTCATATATTTTGTAAATGTTTTCATAATTTTATTATTAGTATTAAAGCGACATACCTAATCTTAACTACTAATACATGATCTTAGGCACGATATTAGTACTAGTATTAGGGTGTTACAAGTATGCTATTGGCTATGTGCATAATGGTAATTGATTATTTAATTTGTTGTGTTCAATTTATATACTATGAAAAAATTAATCTTTATGAGATCATAATGAATTAATAATCAATGACTAACCTCTATGGATCTAAAATTGGTGGATACCAAAGAAAGTGCTTTGAATTGTGTTGTAGGGTGACTATTAGTTCAAGCATGTATTGAAGTGAAATACAATTATGCTACTTGAGGTTGGAAAATTTTGAAATGGTCCAAGTTCTTCAAGAGTAATGAAAAACATAAAAGGATGACACGGAAAATCATAACATTCTCAAGGAGCCTTGGGGCATAGAAGTTGGAGTCACCTACAAAAACTCAAAGAGTATACTTTTGGTGATATCAATCTCTTATCCTGATTTATGCTTTAAGTTGAATATCATGTGATATTTAGAGAAGTAGAGAGTTGTGTTATGCTTTAACATGCCTTAAGTTGTACTTTTTTAACAATGTGTCTCGAAAGTGTCTTTACATATGCTAACATACTAGATATGTACACACTTTGTTTGGAATGACATGTTTTATTATAATATATTTGTTATTGAGCTTGTGACCAATTCTATTTGTTTAAATATGAAAATCCACATGCTCATAAGTAGTTCTAATCATTTCTCTTTGATGCTTAATTATCTTATATACTTATTTGGAGATTGGAAAGTTAAAAGTTATATGTCTTCTTGTTTGAAATTGCTTGATATGTTCATATCTTGAAAACAATAAGTAAATGATTCATTTTGTGTCTTGAACTTGTCTTTGAACTTTAATGGTTTTTATATTGAAGTATATCTTGAAATGAACCATAAATGGTTTCAAAAGTTATAGTTCCATGGTTTTTTAATTCTTGCATTACAATGAGAGACATTTTGTTCTTGATTGACATATGTGCATACTAGAATTCCTTACTTGATATTACATGTCTTACATGATCATTGGTTGCCCCAAAATGCTTATATATGTTTTGATGATGATCAAGTTTTTCTAGATAAACTTGAATCTTGCTTTGAAAATGATTAAACTATGCTTTTGGATTCAAGTGTATATGTCCTTCTTTTGTTCTTGTTAGAGCTAACATTGCATGGTTGATAATGTGGTACATGTTTTACATTATATATTAACCTAAATTATACTTGTAAATAGGCTTAAATGATATTTTATGATAGCTTATGATTTAGAGAACTTTTGAAGTTAGCTTTGAAAGTCTCTCTATATGTTTCAAATATAGCCATCAAATATTGAAAAACCAAGCATAAGTGGATAAAGAGAAGAGTTGGATGAAGAGGAACATGAAAAGACTTTCTTCAAGTGCAATAGAATGGAATACTCAATGGAAGAAAGCACAAACTCAAAGGACTAATAAATGAAGAACATTCTAAAGAAGCATCACTCTCTATCTAACTCAATAAGTATCTCTATCCCTAAGCTTATGTTAATTTTGACTCGCATGACTGGTTTTAGTAAATATTGCATATGTTGTTGTTTTTAGATACTCTGTCTTTAGATATAATGTTGAAATGAATATCTTGTTGATGAAGCACTTATTGAATATTTGTTTTTGGCAAATATTGAGAAAAGCTTGAGTTCTTATGTTGAGAAAAGAAATGTAAAGTTAAAATTGATCTTGGATTCCAAAATTAATGGGGAGCTGCACATCTCTGATCTAATTACCTCTTGAAAAATAGAGGGAGAGTAAGTCTCTAACACATTTTTTTGGAAGTTCCAATTGATTTGAACTAACTCTTTTCTCAATGGTGTTTGTCATCGTTAAAAATAAGGAGAATGTAATTAGCATTGGTAATGGCAATGATTTTGATGATAACAAATAAGAAAGAAATGGTTGTTCAAAGATCAAGTCCCAATGATCTTCAAGTTTAGCTTATAGGACTTAGATCTTGTGTAAAGGTAAATAGAAATCACACTAAGCTCATATCTTGATTTTTGTTCAACTTAAATCTCTTTGCAAAATCATGTTTTATATTTGTGAAAATATTTATCAAGTTTGAGCAAAATGGTTTTAGAAAGGTTGAAAAGGTTTTGGCAATCTTTGGTTGCAAAATCCTTTAGAAATCATCTTTTCTTGATAAGCCAATAACATATTATCCGAAACTAAATAAAAAATTATCTAAAAATCATAACAAGTTATTTGCAAAGTCATAAGTGCGCCTTTATGTTTTTAAAAGGGAATAACCGATTATGAAAAGTATATAATAGGTTATTCATAGAGTCAAAAGTGCATCTCCTGTTTTTCAAACCTTATAACCGATTATAGGTTCACAATAACCTGTTATTTGCATGTAACAGTATTTTTTGATAACACGAATAATATGTTATGTGAAACTAATAATCTGTTATTTATGAGCAATAATCTGTTATCAGAAACAATAATCTATTATATAGGGTGTCAGAAAACGAAAATAACAACTAGTTTCTAGCATTTAATGCTCACAACCACCTCCAATGACTCTTAAATACATTGGGCTAGAAATACAAGTGTTTAAGCATTAAAGAAAAGTTGGAAATCGATATGAAAAATCTTCTTAAGCATTGAACACAAGTTTTAACTCTTTTTTCTCACAAACTCCTGTTTTGAGCTTTAGTGTGTGATTCCTTGATACCCATTGAGCTTTGATTTGTAATATCTACTCTTATAAGAGTTTATCATTCAATCTTTGTTTGGTTTCCTATAAAAGAGGGTGAGTTATCCCTCAAGAGATAAAAGGGTGAGGTATCCCTTATTTGTAAAGAGGATGAGGTATCCCTTGTTTGTAAAGAGGGTGAGGTATCCCTCTAAAGTTGTAAAGGGTGAGGTATCCCTATTTTGAGGCTCAAGCACAAGGGTGAGACATCCCAAGGTGTGTTGGGTGCTATTGGGTGTAAAGGTTTTTCAAGTACTTATAAAGCTTAAAGAGTTGGATGCTCTAGCACAAGGGTAAAGTATCTCAAGGTGTGAGGAGTGCTCTTGTTTGTACAAAGGTTTTCCTAGCATCCGTGAAGTCTAGGAGATAGTGAAGAAAATCTCAAGTTAAGCTTGGAAACTGGATGTAGGT
The DNA here is from genome assembly GCA_029884605.1 of Ormosia emarginata. NCBI lineage: Eukaryota > Viridiplantae > Streptophyta > Magnoliopsida > Fabales > Fabaceae > Ormosia > Ormosia emarginata. Next base: position 13,408,171 of record JAQQTP010000074.1, read on the forward strand.
CATAAGTGGTTGGTGGTTGAACTAGGATAAGTTCTTGAGTTTGATTCTCTCTTCCCTACACTCTTTATATTCTATATTAACGTAATTTATGCATGTTCTGCTGCATTTATTAATTGAGTACTTCAAAATGCTTAATTTCTTAATAGTGTTTTAAAAAATTTTAATCATCCAATTCACCCCCCTCTTAGGTGATGATTGTCATGGCTAACAAAAAAGTCGTTTAGCCGCAAGTTAAACGACCACTAAAAAAAAAGGGTCATCTAGTAGAATGACGTAGTTCCACTTTGAAGCCTAACAAAAGACAAAAGTGCTCACACACAAATAGTACACTCATTCTCACCAATCACAATTTCAACCACTCACTTCCAAATTCTCAGTCTCTCAAATAAAAATTCTAAATCTCTAACTTCCTATTTCAAGAACTACAATGTCTTGAAAAAATAGAGTGAAGTCAATGATTATGTCAATCCACATGGTATGTGTGATGACATTGACTTCAATTGGTTAGAGTAATTTGCTGTTTACGAATATTGAGACCTATTAGCTTAGTTTAGTTTATTCCAAACTTAAATTAGTAAGACTTGTCAATTTGTTACACATTTATATGTAATTAGTTCATTTGAGATCTATTATGTTTGCGTAAGACCAATTATATGAATTAATATGTGGCATGTTATGTGTAATGAATTTTCGATTTTGTATTTCAATTTTAAAAGAAAAATTAAAACATATGTCAAACCCACAAGTTTGACCTAACCCAACCCATTGTTCCAATGAGCGCATCAGGTTAAAAAATGCTACAAAATCCACCTAACCCACCCAGCCAACAGCCCTAGCTACCATTTACATTCAATCCATGCAAGCAGAGTAAGGGAGAGTGATGGACACGTACACAGAACCTGTGTTCACCTTTTTCTAATAATAGTCACGAGTTTAGTTTATTTTAGTTAATAATATAAAATTTTAGCCCTTTTTTTAACTAAGGAAAGTTATTTTAGGTGCTAATACATAGGGAAAGAAAAGGGAGGTTCATCCATTCCAAGGTCAGCAAATTAGTTTCTGCAAAGACTTACATATGATCAATGTAACACCCCGAAAATTAGTTATTATCATAGTAACAATGAAATTGTACTGTTTTGTGATTTCTGAGTGTTATAAAAGTATTTTGACTGTTCTGTAATTGTATTTGGTTGTTTTGAGATATTTGCTTCGTGGCAGTAAAATAATAATTTTCTGGTCGGGAAAAATCTTTACGCATTTATTCAGAGCCGAGGGATCTTACTAAACTCAATTCCAAGAGATACGTGTCATAATCTTTTAATTTTTAGAATTTATCTGTAGAATAAAAATATTTTATATTTTTATTATATTTTTATTATCCAGTGGATGATACCTACTAACTTATGAGCAGTAGCCTCTGTCTAGTGGACAATAGGAGCCGGTAGAGTCTTGAGACTTACTAATAATGGACCAATAGGAACCAAGTCAACGTTTCTGAATTGAAAATCTCTAAACCAATAGAAACTAGTCAACGTTAGTGGCTAGGACTTTCTAAACCAATGAGATGTAGTCAAATTAAGTGGTTAGACTAGTTACTTGATAACTAAAAGACTTAACTAGGTTAGTTTATGTTCTATGTAGTAACCAAATAGGATGGAAACATAGTTTGTCAATCCTTAGAGTTTCTAGTTACAAGAAGCTTCTACAATGTTCAAGAATGGATGATTAACATCAAGGTAACTAACTAGTTAGTAATGTAACAAAAAAGCTTAACTAAGTTAGCTTGATAGAATTAGGAAAACCTAACTAGAATTAACCTTAAGTTTGTGTGGAAAACTAAAAGAACCAAACCTAGTTAGTTCCCTAAGTGCCACACGGTTTTGGTGGAGTCTAGGGTTTTCTATAATATTTGATTTAAGCATAGAAAACTATTTAGTTAGCAATGTAACTAATTATCCTAACTAAATTAGCTTAAGTGTACATAGAAACTAAATGAGATTAGTAACTTAGTTAGCATCCTATGATCACCATTAGGTTAGAACCTTCATGAACATGTGACTAATGCTTGATTAAGCCAATTAGAACAAGCTTAGGGGAAAAGCTTTGCATATGAACCTTTGATACAAGCTAACGCTAGGATGGAGTCTTGGAGAGTCAAAGAAAGCGGCCACCTCCTTTGGTGAGTTCCACGGCCATAACAAAGGGAAACCAAGTGTTTTCACTTAATTCTTCATTTTTACCAAGTCTAAGAAATCCTTTTCTCTCTAATCTTTCTCTTACAAAAATCAAAAACTCCATTGTTGTTTCTTGGAGAGCTCTCGGCAGCCACACCATTTGACAACTTCCACTCACCTATAATTTTATCCAATATCATTTCCTAAACCTAAACCATATTCTAAGAACATCTCTAGTTGTGAGTTTTCACAAAATCAACCATCTTGAGCTTGAAATCCAAGCTTAAAGTTTCTACCAAAAAGGGTAAACTTTTTATTTCTTGACCCAATCTTTTAGTTTTGATTTTCTAAGTTATGATTGATCCATGGTTTACCTATTTCTAAGCTTGTTATTGATTTTAAAATTTGTTTAAGAGTTTTAGGGTTTTTCCAAGGAACTTCACGAAAATCATAGGAGGGAAAACTTGAAGGATTTGTCTCCTCTTTAAGGTAAGAGGGAGATTTATCTCACCAACCAAGTATGGTGGTGAGAGATGTATTTGTTTGTGAAGAATGGTGAATCCATGTGAGGGTTCATTATTCATGGTTGTATAATTATTTTTGAGTGTTTATGTGTTTTGATTTATTGTTTAGGCCTTGTATGCTTTGCATGGTTTATTGTTTTTATGGTATGCATATGATATGTATGATATGAATATATTGTATATGCCATGATGGAAGTGAACAAGGAAAATAATTTTGGTTCCAATAACCAAGAGGCACATGGCCTCAACACCTCAAAATAGGTGTTTCCAAATTAAGATTTTCATGAATGGTAAAATTGAATGCTTAGAAGGAAAAGGAACAGAAAAGATATGATGGTTCCAATGACCATGTAGTTACGGTTTTAGGAGTTTGAAAATGGTTTTACTTTATGCAAAATTTTGATTTAGAAATGAAAAGTTAATGGATTTAGTACCGGAAATTAATAAATGGAAGAGAAATACTTTGTCACTTGAGAGATGAAGATTTCGTTTATGAAAGAAAAAGAGAGGTTGAAAGTGTTTGAACCTCAACTTATTTTAAAGAGGACTGAGTTTTAGAATTGATTTAGAATTATGGAGAATACGTTGGTGACTTGAAATTTACTAACGTATAGCTCACTCATGGGTTTTGAGCGCGTTAAGAAATTTTAAGTAAGAAAATATGGAAAAGTAAAGCAAGAAATGGTATGGAATTTTAGAAAGGTCAAAATGAAATTTAGAAGGTTGGGAAATATTTTACGTAGTGGAAAAATGGTGAAAAATGCTTTTCGTAACTTAAAAACGTGATTTTTAAGCTACGCGATTTCCAAAAAGTTGAAAAATCGCTACGCGATTGAAACATGATAGAATATTTTTACACGATTGAGAAAACGATGGAAAATCGCTACGCGATTGGAAAAACGAGACAAAAGTGTTGCACGATTGAGAAAACGCGATAAAATGATTACGTGATTGAATATACAGTAGGATTACTGTTAGACCAATGTATGGACCCTGTATGAAAAATAATGATTTTTGCCTATGATTGGCTTTGGTGCATTAAACATGCATTGAAAATATCCGATGGACTAGATAAGGCCATTGGCCTAGGAGAGAATACACCTCTTGAGTGGGTGCGATATGCATAGTGTAAGTCACTTGTTGACCTTAGGGGCGTCAGGGTGTGGCTTGTTCATAGTAGGCAGTTGGTAGCTCTTCTGTACTGTGGATTAGACCAATGCAACACACCGACGATCCGGACCGAGACACTATTCTTAATCAAGATCTAGTAAAGACTGTCGCGTATATGATATATGTGCAAACACTTATGAGAATTGTGGCACGTGGTCTGAGGCATGTTGGTACAGACAGATCTTTTGGATCAATCTCTCCGACTTGAGTTTAGCTCCATGGAGTAGGAAAATAAGTCAGTGAGCATGTGCATAACTTAAGCATGTTTGAATATTTAATGATATATTATCTGTCAAACGTTGATGAATGTTGAATAGAATGATTATGTTTCCTGTTTATTATATCTGTATCATGGTATGATATATCTGTATGATGTGTTATTTGCGTTATCTCTGTGCTACCATATTGGTAATGGTATAGGTGATCTCACCTCTTTGTATGTTATTTTATATTGTATTTATATTTTGGTAAAGACACTGAGCGGGGTATCGAGCAAGAAGATGAAGAGGAACAAATTCCTACTGAGAAAGTTGAGTTCTGATTAGATGGCAACCCGGTTGAGTTTCTTTGAATATGTGAGACTACAGTTCCACGGTGGAGTTGGTGCTTGGAGGATTAGTCCCAATGAGGAGGGACTAATATATCAGGGACATTTGACGGTCAACATGAGTAGGATATTTCATGGAGATCCGTTCTTTTCTGTCACTATTTATGTAAATGTAGAATTTCAGTTGTCGATTAGGCAGTATTGGGGTGGTAGGTACCACATCCTAACGAAGATCAGTATAGTGTCATCTGCATGGACACCGGTCCGTAGGACTTCGCATCAAGTTAGATTCCTACCTGCTGAAGAATCTGAGAAGGACCCGTCTGAGGGTTCTGCTGTCTAATCATACTTGAGTAAGTATGTTAATTTAAATAATATTCAAGTTACTTTTGAGAACTATGTCTGTAAATATTTAAATATGTCAGTACTGAGACTTATATATATGATATAAATTATTTGTAATGCTGTTTTAGAATTTTATATTATGCTAAGTTTATTTTATTAATATTTCAGAAATATTATAACTTATATTTACATTATAAATCATATTTTATAATATTAGGGTAATTTAATAATTAAGTAATATAAATGTGATATCTTACGGTGGGTGTTACATTCAACAAATAAAAGGCTCGTTTACAAAAATCAAACCTAGTATCTTTGAGCAATGCAGCTTAATGCTACCAATTGAGTTAAACCTTTTTTGCTCTTTTAATTTTAATTTATCAAGGCGTTGGAGAAAATTGATAGCAGAAAATGATAGATTTTTAACACGGCATCGGATGATTTGGACTTAGATAGTATTTAGCACGATTCTTGGGACTTTGCAGCCGTTCAATCTTTTTTGCTCTTTTAATTTTAATTTATCAAGGCGATGAACAAAAATTGACAGCAGAAAATGTTAGATTTTTAACATGGCATCATAGATAGTATTTGGCTCGATTCTCGAGACTTTGCAGCCGTTCATTTGGACTTGAGATAGTGTTTGTCTACTACTATAATTTTAATCTTGTGTAGTTTTGCAGCAGCTCCGTTGCCATGTTGGATTTTTAACATAGTATTAGATGATTTGAGCTTGGATGGTGCTGGACATTATTTGGCATTTGGGTCTGGGAGGTGGCATAGATGAAAATGTCCATGAATCATGTATGAAGTCATCTTGACCAAAAGATTAACCAATTTGTGTTGACCTATCTAAGGCTTATAAACCATCAATGTGGGACTTCCCATTTTCACACCCCACATTCAGATGGGCTTCTCCATCAGAAAAAAACACCTCGATATTTTTTATTTAGGAAATCTCTAATGGTTGGATACTTGTATGTATGTTGTTTTTTCGTAATTGAATAACACTAATGCTACATATTGGTATGTTCTTAGATCTCATCAATGTTGGTAATGAAAGCACAAGATCCAAAATAAAACACTTGGCACATTCAATCCAAATTACAACCATCTCCCTATCATGCTTCGTTACTTCAGAATATAACAAGCACACCAGACAAATAAAAGTCACATAAAACTTTGAATAAATTCTCAAATTCATCCACAAGAATATAGACACTTACCACATTAGTTTATAAGAATATGAAAACCTTACTGTGGCCTCTAAGGAATCATTAATACACATAGACATTAGGCACATTAGTCCTTTGGCATTAGACATATTAGTCCTTGAAAAGGTCCTTGAAAATTACTAATATGACCCATATCCATAGATCGTAGTTTCTTAGGGACCGCAGCTGGATTTCACCATTCTCAGAGACTAATGTGTCCGGTGCTTATATTCTGAACGAATTTGGGGTTTATTCTAAAACTGTTACTAATTAAGTGACGGCCAATGCAATAGAAGACATCAACCTTCTCATCAACAAGAAAAAACAGCTTTTAGCCAGCCCAAGATATAATATATGCTATTAAACAAAAGTACCATTGGAAATGAGGTCCAAATTAATACTCAAACATGGCCGGCCTAACCAGCTCATTCTTCGCACGTAGGACCTTGTCAACGTCACCTCATAAACCATTGAATCTTAATTTCCTATGCACGCTCCCTTTCAACTCCGAATAGTCTTCCTCTTGTTTATCCTCGTTCCCTCTATTTCCTTCCTCATCTGCAAAAATTCCATTTTAGTTTTTCAAGCTCTGGTCAATTAATTATGGCTCATAAAAGAGCATATTATTGCCTTCTCATGCTCTTCGTGTTGGCCATTTGTTTTGTGCCGTCATTGGGTGACACAAATGCTCAAATTTTGATGAGGTTCAAAAGCTTCTTGTCTAATGACAATGCTTTAAATAACTGGGGGAACGAGTCTAGTCTGTGCAACTGGGCTGGTTTGTTATGCACCAACCAGACATTTTACGGCTTGAGACTAGAGAATATAAGACTAAGTGGGAAGATTGACGTAGACACCCTGTTGGAATTGTCAAATTTGATTAGTTTTAGTGTCATTAACAATAGCTTTGAGGGTCCAATGCCTGCATTCAAAAAGCTTGTGAGGTTAAGGGCATTGTTTCTATCCAATAACAAATTCTCTGGTGAAATTCCGGATGATGCTTTTGAGGGCATGAAAAATCTGAAAAGGGTATTCTTGGCAGAAAATGGGTTCACGGGTCATATTCCTAATTCCCTTGCTAACTTGCCTAGACTTTTGGATTTGGACTTACACGGGAATAGTTTTGGAGGCAATATACCAGAATTTCAAGAAATAGATTTCAGAGTGTTTAATTTTTCAAATAACCAATTGGATGGTCCAATACCACAAAGCTTAAGCAACAAGGATCCTAGCTCATTTGCTGGTAAGCGAGGAGCCATTTCTGTTCTTTCACCTATATAGGCTTAGTTTTTGTTTGTTGTTTCTCATTACATTGAGTATTAATAGGAAAAAAAAATCAAGTTCACATATAAATGATTTGATTCTCAGTCCTTTGCCAAACCAAACCTTTATTTCCTCGCCAGTTCTTGCTATGTAGATCATAGATAAATTTCTGTAGTACATTTGAAAACTCTGGTGGCATAGCGTGAAAATAGATTTTAAATTACATTTAAATGCACAATAATCTGGATATCATTTATGTTTGTTTGACCCTCAGCTCATTTTATTATTAGTGACCTCGTTTCTTTATTGGCAAATATTAGTCATTTACTATTGATTTTCAAGTTGTGTGGAAAATTCAATGAGGTATTGCATGTAATATTCCAAGAGATTTATAAAACAAGGGATTGATACACATGAATCTTTATAGACATGATTTCCTAATTCAATAAAGTTACTGGCACTGGATGCATGTTTATGCATCAACATTTGACTGCAAAATCAAACTGTCAATGATTATCCATTCATGTGCAGATACTCCTCAAGTTTATCATAGAGACTTTTTTTTTTTCTGGAGGAGGATATCTTTAGATTAGATACTTTCTTTTTTTCTTCTTAGAAACACGTTCGATCTAATTTTTCTTGTGCAACACAGGCAACAATGGGCTATGTGGAAAACCCGTGAGCAGCCCCTGCAACAGTATCAGCAAGACGCCCTCCGACTCTGGAGTTCACCCCACCTCCACTCCTCCCCTTCAAGGAAAGAGAAGGAAGCACCACATCCTTATAACTGTTATTGTAGTGGTGACTGTGGTTGCCTTGGCTTCAATAGTAGCACTTCTGTTCATCCATAGCCGTCGGAGACAGAGTTTGCAACCCATATTGGGCCAGGGGGTAAAATCCCAGAACAATGCAGGCTTCAAGGAGGCACAATCCCTTGATCTGACAGGTGATTTTGAGAAGGGTGAACATGGAGATTTGAACTTTGTAAGGAGAGACAGAGGGGGGTTTGATTTGCAAGACCTGCTTAGGGCCTCAGCTGAGGTTCTTGGTAGTGGTAGTTTTGGATCCACCTACAAGGCTTTGATTTTGAATGGACCAGCTGTGGTTGTGAAGAGATTTAAGCACATGAACAATGTTGGGAAAAAGGAATTCTTTGAGCACATGAAAAGGCTGGGAAGTTTGACACACCCTAATCTACTCCCTCTTGTTGCATTCTACTACAGAAAAGAAGAGAAGTTTTTGGTTTATGACTTTGGTGAAAATGGCAGCTTGTCTAATCATCTACATGGTATGCCAGCATTTTATTTTATAATAGTAATTAATATTGTAGTTACAGATAGACTCTGCTTGGCTTCAACCAATTAATGAACTAATCGTATTCATCAATCTTGACCACTTGAAATAATTCTCTTTAAATCATTTTGTTAGAGAGATCTGCATATAACAGTCTAAGCTTTTGGGATAACTAATAATTGACGTAGTATTAGAGTCTCTATAACCATATAATCAAGAATTTAAACTTTTTTCATAATTAAAATTTAGTACAACTTAAAATTTAAAGAAAATTGATCACTAACCATTTTTACATTGATTGACAGGTAGAAATGGTTCTGTGCTAAACTGGTCAACTCGTTTGAAAATCATAAAAGGAGTAGCCAGGGGCTTCGCTTACCTCTACAGAGAGTTCCCTGGACAAAACCTACCTCATGGTCATCTTAAATCCTCCAATGTTGTGCTGAACCATTCATTTGAGCCACGTTTGACTGAGTATGGACTTGTCCCAGTGATGAACAAGAGCCATGCTCAGCAGTTCATGGCAGTCTACAAGGCTCCAGAGGTGAACCAATTTGACAGACCCAATGAGAAAACTGATGTTTGGTGTCTGGGGATCCTCATACTGGAATTGTTGACAGGGAAGTTTCCAGCAAATTTTCTAAGACATGGGAAGGGGGTAAACGCAGATTTGGCAACCTGGGTGAACTCAGTCGTAAGGGAAGAGTGGACAGGTGAGGTGTTTGATAAAGATATCATGGGGACAAGGAACGGTGAAGGTGAGATGCTGAAGCTGTTGAGGATTGGGATGTATTGCTGTGAATGGGGTGTGGAGAGTAGGTGGGATTGGAGGGAGGCAGTGGCCAAGATTGAGGAGCTGAAGGAGAGAGATAGTGAAGATGAATACTCTTCCTATGTAAGTGAAGGAGATTTGTACTCAAGAACTATGACTGATGATGACTTCTCTTTCACAGTCACTAGTTGATGAGTTTGGGATGGGGTGCGGTTCAGAACAACTCAATGGAGACTCAGCAGGGTACATTGGATGAAGGGGGATGCTTCAGCCTTAGTTTTGGGTGGGATGGTATTTCAAGTGTCCTCGACATCTCAATTTATATTGTTTTGGGTATTCCAAAATTATTTTATTATGTAATGATATTGATGAACTTTTTGAACAATTGAATTTGACCCTACATTATTCAAAAGTTGGTTATTCTTTCCTTTTTCTCTCTTCATCGAGCCCTTATTAAAGGTCAAATAACAAATTAAAAATAAAATAAGCCTCAAAAGCTAATTTACAAAGATTTATAATAAATGAAAAATATTTACATATAAATCAAATAAATCAAAATCAAAATATTTACAAATCAAAGAAAAATAAAATTAAAAAACAAAATTATGAAAATTTAATTTTTTCTTAACTTTCGCTCTTGCATATTCTCCAAGTGCAATGAAGAATCAAAGATACGCAGTTCTTTTTAAAAAATAATTTTGGATTAGTTAGTTTTAATTAAATTTGAGACTAATAAACTGTCACAACTCAGTTAGTTTTCAAAGAGGTCTGGAATTAATAAGCTGTCACAACTCAGCTAACCATTTTTGTATTGAATTAATTGTTGAAATATCTAAAAAGAATTAGGAATTGATAAATAAATAAATAAACCAAATTAACCAATAAAATAAGCAAAAATGAACATAACAATTATATAGAAAAAAAAATTACATAAAAGAGATGAAGAAAAAAAAAAATAAACAAACTTACCTCTAAAGTGTGTAAGCACTATGCTTGTTACTCAGGTCTCATGTGCTCTCACAAATCAAACCTTGAAGAGCAGCACCTAAAAAAACTCTATATTAGTATTAAGTGTGCAATTTTCTAGATATCTCAAACACTTTAGAATCAACTCTTTATATAGGAGGTGAGGAGGATGAAAGAGTATGATTTTTCTAAAGTGAGACTTAATGGATAGAATAGCTTTCCAATGTGAGACTTTGTGTATAAATGAGATGAGTGCACACTTTTTCCCTTCTTTCTTTTTGATATATTTTTTTATTCCCCTTTTTCTGATTTATTTTTTTCAAAAGGCCTGGACAAAATTGGGTGTTGATAATAACTCCTCATTGCTTGACCTTTCGAATAAAAAGGTTAAAGCAAAGTAATAAAGCAACCAATTTTGTTCAACAAATTTTGTAGATCAAACACTTCTTAGACTAAGGAAAGAAGTAACAAAATAACAAATCATTAGACAACCTGGAAAATAATAGATTGCTAAAAAAAATATAGGGTAAACAAATGATCAACCAATTATTCGCCAACATGGATAATGACAAAATTATGCAAAAATCCGTGACAAACAAATGATCAACAAATATTCAACAACCTAGATAACAATAAGGGATTCAAATATATGAGACAAACAAATGATAAACAAATATTCGACAACCTGGATGACAACAGGGAGTTTAAATATATGAGACAAATAAACAAAAGCAATGATATCCGATAACATGAAAAATAGTAAATTCAAATATTTGTGACAAGCAAGATAAAGATCGATGAGGTTGAAACATGGAATGGGTGAGATAAATATCCCCAAGGTTGGAACCTGAAACTGATGAGATAAAGATCCCCAAGGTTGGAACCCAGAATTAGTGAGATAAAGATTCCTAGGGTTGGAACTTGGAACTAATGAGATAGAGATCCTCGAGGTTGGAACCTAGAACTAGTAAGATAAAGATCTTCGAGGTTGGAGCTTGGACCCAATGAGATAAAGATCCCCAGGGTTGGAGCCCAAAATTGATGAGGTAAAGAAGTAGTTCAAAAATCCAACGATCAACAAGTTGTTTTGAAATCTTAAAATGAGCTAACTAGGCAACCCTAGACCTAGTAACAAAAATATCAAGTCATTCCATGAATGAGTTGTTCAAACCAGGCTATTCAAAAACCTAGTAATCTATCATGCAAAGATTGTTGGTAGAAATCATGCAAAGACAACTTATTGTTGCAAAGATGCAAAATTAAAAATGTTGTATTCTAAAAATCAACGAAAGATGATGTAGTTCAAAACTCAATCTTTCAAATATCTCACACAAATGCAAAATTTTAATTGATGGAAAAAGTCATTTCAAATTTGAAATTCAAGGATTCAAATGAGAAAGCATTTCCCATAAAATTTCTAATAGTAAAAAAGGTGGCAGAGTGCACAAGAAGGGAGATCGAATTGTGCCTTGCTGAAAACCTTTTCTGAACACTTTTTGAAATTGAAAATAGCTTTCTCAAGTGTACAACTTGGATGATCAGAGGGGACAATTAATAAGTAGTAATCAGAAAGGTAGCAGGGTTAAGAAAATAGTTTGAGAATGGTTATGAAGGCTTCTCTTAGTAGTTTGAAAAACTTTTACTGATATGGCCTTTGATCAGAAAACAATTTTCATAAACTTTTCTCTTTATCAGAAAGAGCTTATAGAAGTTCAAAAAACTTGTTAAGCACTGAGTTCAGAAAACTAGTTTAGCAGCAAACTCATAAAATAAAGAGAAAAGGTAGAGAAGTAGTACACACAAGATTTATATTGGCTCAACCAACCACTTGCATATTTCCAGTCTCTAGTAGAACACCAAGATTCTCACTATTAGAGTATTCTTTTGAACATAGCCTCTCCAGGCTAATAATAACCAAGTATTCTTTTCACACCTACCCTCTCCAAGCTCAAACAAGAATTCTTTTCTCACCTAGCCTCTCCAAGTTCAACACTAAGACCTCTAATGAGATAGGTTACAAAGAGATATTGTTTAAGTTTGTGTTTGAACTCACTAACACTCCAAGAGTGGATATTAGAAATGTAATCAGAGCAAACTATACTTTTTCCACTAAGAGTATACAAGAAATTATGAGTAGAAGAGCTTTATATGGATCAGAAAGGTATTAAGTAGTTGACAATACAATCAGAAAATAACAACACTTTTCTTAGCAATAAGTTCGCTTTAACAACCAAGTATTCCGGCCTTAACTGCTTCAAATGATCTTCAATTTATAGCCTTGGATGAATTCTAGCCATTGAGAACACATTTAATATGTCTAATAACTTTTCTGGTGCATAAGGAAACTAGCCATTATCTTGTCTTCTTCTGATTAGCCTTTTGGAAGCTTTCCAACGTTCTCATTGTGACTAGGAAGGTTGTTTGGTGATAGGACTAAGTATAAGACATAAAGGATGTCTTTGACATTTGTCCTTGAAGTAGTTTTCTAATCGTAATTCTTTGATGGATTTTTGATATACTTTCTGAAAGGTTTCTTTATCAGGTTTTCTCATGTCTTTCTAAGCAACTTTCTTAAGAACTTTTTGAAGAGTCAAGTGTTTGAAACTAGTGTTTCTCATATCTGAATTGGATTTCAAGTTCTAACACACTTCAATACACATATTAGTAAAGTTCAAAAGATAGACAAGTTTACTGACTATGAGTGATCAAATATCTAAGAGTGTAGTGAATTTTCCATTAGTTACTCAAGATATACTTAGAAAAGTATTGGTTTATTAGTAATCAAAACTTAATCTTAAGTAAAAACTTAAGCATACAAAGGGGTCTTAAGATTTTGGAATTAACATTCTCCCCCTTTTTTTATGATGACAAACCATTCTTTTCTGAACTAGCTATTTAGATCAGAGTAACAACAAAAAAACTTTGAGAAACAACCTTTCTTTTGATGTGGTGACTTTTCTGATCAGGAGTTTTTCTGATGAAGGTTCAACTTAGAAACTCCCCCTTAACTTATGCATTCAGCATACAAGAAATAAAGGTTATTTGAATTCAAGATGTATATCTTTCAGAGCATTATTCTCTCATTTGATCAAAGCACCATTTTCTTGTTCAATACGTATAAGAGAATAATATGTATCAGAGCATCAAAGTATCAAAACACACTTAAGAAAAGAAAAAAAAGATATAGGACTTATGATCAGCAAACTTAAGAAATTATACTGAATAACTTCATATTCTTATTCAACTTAAAGCAAAAGATTACAAATAGGTTTAAAAAAGATGTTTTCTTTCTTACTCCCCCTTTGTCATCACAAAAACTGAAAATATGAACTAAGGTCATCCTTATTTGGTAAGATGTCATCGACAACCAAGTAGATTAGTCATAAACAAAACTAGTATTAGAAGGTGTTTTGGGGATAGGCTTAAGGGTCTAGGTTTAGAACTGGCAGGTGTAGGCTTAGGTTGAAAGGTCAGCCATTATCTCTCAAAGTTTAGAATTATGTCTTTAAGATCCTCCAAAAAGTTGAGAACAACTTCAAATTTTTCATTTACTTCCTTTCTGATAGATTTATGATTCCTCTTCAGCTTCTTCATTTTCAGATTTAGCTTTTTGATGTCTTCTTCAAAAGACCTAGAGGGTCGTGGTTGTTTAGAGCTTGTAGGATGATAGGGAACGATGTCTAAAGAGAGCAAATGAGTATACTCAAGTGCCAAGGGTGTAGTTTTCTTAAGTTGTGAAGGGGTCAGATTAACATTAGAGCCTTTTGTTGATTTAGCAAGGATTTCAGCAGTAGATTCTACTTCAGACATAAGCAAAGATAGAGAGAAGGTTGGTGGATTAATCAGCACAAACTGATTCTCAACCGGGGTGGAGTTGAAAAGTTCAACAATGGCTTTTTGAATAGTTGCAGGAGTTGGTGTAGGCGGTTTAGTTTGGGTTGCACCAAAGTAACACTACAAAAAAAGAGAGTTTAAAACGGCAGTCATTAGTTGCATATTACGACAGTTTTGATTGTCGTTTTTCGCCGCAATGGCAGTTTCCAAAACTGATGTAATTACCTCCGCCATTTGGTATAATACGGCAATTTCTCATTAACTGCCACAATTTTATCATATTTAAAGCAGCGGTTTATTTTTTTTGCATAAAACGGCAGTTGTGACTACCATAATTTACATAAAAAATATGCTTTAATTGTGTATAAAATGGTAGTCATGACTGTCATAATTCACCTAAAAGTTGTGTATAAAACGGGGTTATGACTGCCATAATGCACCTTAAAAATTGTGTATAAAACGGCGGTTATGACTGCCGTAATTTACCTAAAACCAACCAAAAAAACCACTCAATTTAGTTTTTGCATAAAACGGCAGTTTAGAACAACCGTAATTCACCTAAAACCAACAAAAAAAAACCACCCACTGATTTTATCAAGCACCCGCAATTGCTGAAAGTAACCGAATTATATGGCATCAACCCTGTTTTACAATTTAATCAACTTAGCTTCACACTCTAAGCACCCTCCTATATTAGCAATCAAAGCAAAAATAAGAACAAAATGAAATTAAAAGAGAAAAAAATAGTGTATGCATGCGCAGATACATATGCATGCCCACTATAATTCTAGTTAGATGAAGTTGATAGTTAAAATTTGTATGCATGCACAGACACATACAGTCTAACTAACAAATAATGTTGCTTAAAAAAATTGAAATGGTCACTATAATTACAATAGTTGATGACTGAACAATTTTAAAGGTATAACAAATTGAGGGGCTTGTGAACCATAATTAAAGCAACTAAAGAGTTGTAACTTCATCAATGTATAAGGAAGTAATCAGAAAGGCAATGAATTAAATTAAACTTGAAAACTTGACTTTCATACATATATATATGTTAAATATTTTTTACAGTTTCCATGGTTACCTGGCTCTCTAGTATTGGAAGAATAACTAGAAGAGGGACAACAACTATGTCCTGCATATATCAAGCAGAAAAGGAGATAACATTAATTATATTAAAGTTGTTCTTTACTGACATCATACTTCTCCAGTCAATTTACTAGGATATATCAGCAGTGCACATAAACTAAAGCATATAAAATGATTTCTAACAACTACTTTTCTTGGTGATAAACAATTGCATATTTAAAGGACAAAGATAGTGTAACCAAGCAAGAGTGTAAGACAAAAACCTGCAAAAGAAGTATTCCGAGAGTTGCTGAATCAAATCTTGTAGGAAGCTCACTTTTCTCTGCAAGAAGCTACATATATATGTGCATAAGCTACATTAGCCATATTAAGTGTCACAATAGTTTGCTTATTTGAGAATTAACCTTGCTTATTTTCAATGGACATTCAGAATCACAAGTACCTGTAGAACAAATGTAGAAGATGACAGAGAGAGAGCAACAGCAATCACCATAGCTTTATCGATGCTTCTAATATTCACCTTCAATCATCAAAACATATTAAAATAAAGACTAAAATCATGGAGCCTCTTTTAGTTGTCTTGATATTATTACCATACTTTTTCATATCAAAATTACACTGACATATGTAAATCATCCTATGTATTGTCCTTTGTACATCAACACAAATCATGCCAGAGCACTGACCTAAATTACCTTACAGAGCTCTGTTAATCAATAGAAGCATAAAGGCTTCAAAAGTTACTAACCTTTTTAGGAATAGCAGTTTGAAAGACAAAAACATTCAGACTTATTTCATTTTTCATATAAATATATGGTATAAATGTTGTTGGCATAAGGTCTATAAAGGAATGAAGCATATAGTAGCAGTGTTGTCTTGCTTCCATGTTACATTAACTAACAAACACATGTCACGAGCCATCTAAAGACACTTCCTGTCTTGTGAGGGAGCTAAAGCAGATTAATGGACTAAGGTGGTAGATGGTCAGGGTGACTTATATGTTGGATACAAGAGATTATACATTGCCAACTTGCTTACCAAGAGACCAATACCACTACACACGCATCATATAAGGCGCAACAATTATAATCCAACAAACAGAGACCATAACAAAAGTGAAGCAGAATTCAACAAGTTCATTTATCAAGCTGAGAAAGGAGCCAACATTTCATACATTTTAATGACAGAAATGCAAATGAGAGGATGAGGACACCTTCCTCTTTGCAACGTACAACAGTGACCAGTCTTTCTTAACATCAATCCCTTGGACCAACCTCCACTATCTTTACAAAATCTAGAATACTTTTAAGAAGCTGAAGCATTGTATGTATTATTAATCACAAATTATCCAACAAGGAGATAATCAGAATAAAAAAATATAAATGAAGCAAAAAATACTCAATTAGACATAATTATCAAAAGATCATATAACATCAGCGTTAAATGTACACAATAGAAATTTTAAAAAAAAAAATATTCTAGCTTTTTTCATTAGAAGAAAATTAAAGGTTTAACATGGCTGCTATAATTAAATAACAGGTTAACCATGTGTCATCTTCCTTTCTTGAACATAGGGAAAAAAAGTATACATAAGATCTATTGCACCTTACTTGAGAACTCCTTTGTGCGAGTATAATTGTGATCAGATGTAAAATGACAATTTACCAAGTAGCAAGTAGCATGATGATTATCATTTGGCCTCAAAGTCTAGTTCAAGCATCGAGACAAACCTTTTCTATTGCATTTGTCAAATGCTTTCTTAAGTTCTCTTGTCTTTGTAATTTCCCTTGTGTATTCATGATAAGGAAAGTAAAATACGCATTATTTCCTTGAAAAATAACAAATTGTCATAATTATTTAAATTAGCAAGGAGTAAAACCAAACAATATATAATTCTATTAGAGTACTTCTTCATATATATCTCTTCAACAAACTTTAGAGCTTTTAGAGCTTTACCATCCCCAAACAGCAACAAGTAATGAACATTCATACATAAAGCTACAAGCCTACAAAAGCCAACTACTAAAGCTCCAAGTAATCCAAATAAACAATTAATCCAACTTCTGGATTGAACTATGCATGTGCTCCCCACTAATTAGGTTCAATCCAAACAATATGCAAATGCAAGTCCAGCTCAGAAATTAATTAAACAGGGAACAACAAATCAATCATTTGGTTACAAAACATTGATAAATACAATAAACCCATAAAGAACGCATTCCAATTCAAGATAACCTAAACTTCAAACAATGATCAGATACATAAACCAACTAGAAACCATATAACAAAAACAGAATCCATATGACCTCAAAATTGAAACAATTTCGGCTATGACCAATACAGAAACTTAAAGGAAATGGGTTGGTAGTAGTAGCAGTAGTAGTAGTAGTAATAATAATAATAATAATAATAATAATAATAATAATAACAACAACAACTTCAACATCAAACCATACATGAAAACAAAGAAAGCACTTGGAGGCCTCTTCGGCTTGTTCGAATCCTTAGCCGCTTTCTTCGATTGCTTTCTCTCGGTTCCAGTACCCTTGCGCATCAACCTAACAAAATCCAAACAAAGAACAACAAATCAAACGCGTCATGGCACAAATTAGATCTAATACAAAAAACAATAAATGAAAAATGAAAGCACAAAACGAATTCTGAAAATGCAAGAATTACGGTGGAAACTCACCGGTTGTCGGCGGGTTTGGCGTCGGTGCTGGCTTTCGGCATGGCGATCCTGTAGAGAAGCGACAGAAATCAATGAGGACGAGTCGCGAAACAGTGAGAACTCGGGGTGAGTCAGAGGCGCTAGGGTTTCGAAAGAGGGAAGGTTATATGCTATGTTGGGTTTGGGGATAAATGTTATGCTGAAAGTGGTGGAGCGCTGCAGCGAGAGTGAGAGAGAGAGGGCGATAGAGAGTATTTTACGCGTGACTGGAGATTTTGGGTTTTTGGTTATCAGAAACGGATCAGAGAGAGGGAATGTGAAAATTTGAGATACTTTAAAATATTTTAATTAAAATTTAATCATGTATTTGGATGTTTTCTAATTAATGGAACGGAACGTAATAGATGGGGATGGATCAGAAAAAAATGGAACATAGTTTTCTCCCTCTTTGTTTGAAAGATTCATTAATGGAACAGAATAGAACATGTGTTCCTCCCATTCCACCTCAATTTTGGGGGAACAAAATTTGGTCATTTGAAGGGAAGTGGGGGAGAATGATTTCCCCCGTATTCCATTCCTATGCATTTTAAAACTCCCAAACACAAAAAATTAATTTCATTTCCCTCATTTCCTTTCCGTTTCTCTCTTTACCTGTCATCCAAACATAGTATAAAATAAAAATAATAGCAGCTGAAATTGTCGTTTTTTATTTATAAAATACGATAAGTGCATAATTGGTATATTATACTATATATTGTGACAATTTTTTAGAATTACGGTATTAAAATGGTCGTAATTTACACATTTTTTGTAGCTTAAGATTACTTTAGAAGTGATACAAGAGGTAATTTGAAGATTGCTTCAACAGTTGAGGCAAAAGCTTGACTAAGACTTTCAAAAAGTTTAGTATCATAAGAGGATCCAACACCTTTTATAGCTTTTTCTTCCTTTAAATTCCAGGCTTCCACATTTAGATCAATTTCTCATAATCTTTGTGAAGCTTTGGAGTTTTTCTTCTTCTTGCATTATAGGGATTTCTTGAGCCACATTCTTCCCTTTGTCTTTTTTTTTGTTTTTTTTAGAAGTTTTAGATTTTGTCTTCTTCTTCTTCTTCTTCTTCTTCTTCTTCTTCTTCTTCTTCTTCTTCTTCTTCTTCTTCTTCTTCTTCTTCTTCTTCTTCTTCTTCTTCTTCTTCTTCTTCTTCTTCTTCTTCTTCTTCTTCTTCTTCTTCTTTTATCAAGCTCATTTCTTGGATTCTTCAAGCTCATTTCTGGATTCTTCATATTCTTCTTCGCCATCTTCAGGCTCAGTTAAGCTTTGAATGGCAACAACAACAAAGTCATCAAATTTGGTTTGTTATGAGGTTGCAAAAGAGGGGGTTCTATTTCAGCAAGCCTATTTATGGCTTCTTTATACTCTTCTTTGCCATCTTTAGGCTCAAGTAAGCTTTGAATGGCAGCAACAACAAAGTCAGCAAATTTGGTTTGTTAAGAGGTTGCAAAAGAGGGTGTAGGAGTAGAAGTAAGGAACTCTTTATTGAGTCTAACTTCAAACAGAGGGTCAAGTCTCCTCTTAGTTCTTCTTTCTCTTGTTTCTTTAATCAGTATGTAACGCACCAAGATCTAACAACCGCGGCACAATTGTCATTACACCACAGTTACTAAATTCAAGTGTGTCACAGTCATGATAACAGTCATTCAAATTCTCAGGAGTCTATATATATATATATATTTTTGACAATATGCATAAGTAGAAAATACGAGCCTCGAATGAAATATAAATATACTCAACCCATAATACAACCACAAAATAGAATCATATTCCTTATATATTTTATAGTCAATTTACACAAAACACTGATAACATAGAATGTAATAATTACAGAGTCAAATAAAATACAGCGGGAATAAAACACGTAAAAGGGGAGAAGTAATAACCCAGGGATGGGTACTACCAGCAGACAAGGTCGCAACCCCATATGCATATGACACTCGGCGTCCCAGTTGACACAACAGGCATCAATGCCTCCACGCAGCTGCACTCCTACGAAATCGAAGAAATATTGTCCAGGTTCCCAACCCCATCGGCAAGGTGTGATTCCTCATCATCTTCTTCACGGTCTTTTATCAAATATGAATATAAAACAGAGAATGCAGAAATATAGGAAAGAGGTGAGACACCCGTCATTCATTACCACTATTGGCAGTAAGAAAATAGCACGGAACAAAGCGCCCACCGAGCAATACAGTTCATATATTCATCAATAGCAGCAACGGAATTTATAATAAAAGCAATTCAATTCTAAGCAATAATCAGAGTCAATAACAACAGTGATATTTATAGTAAAGGTAGAACTACAGTAAGCAATAGCAGGCAGATCACAATAGTTTTTCCAAGAATCAGCACAATAATCAGATAACGATTTACAGAAGTACAACAGTTATCTTCATATTCACAGGTGTTCATGCTCAACAGTTTATAAGACCAATAATGAATTATGCACAATGCATGCTTTCTCAATTCCTACTCCATGGAGCTAGACTCAAACAAGTGGAGAGAAAGATCAGGAGACATGTCTGTAACTCGGCTGCCGAGGCCAGTGCTATCAATAAATTTTCTCGTGCACAATCATGGCATTGTACAGACATTCTACACTAGATCACGATATAGGACAGTGTCAAGTCCGGATTGTCGGTGCATTTGTATCGGTTTGTCCCACGGCACAGAGGAGCTCTAAACTGTCCATGTGAGGGACCCGCACCCCGATGCCCCCAAGGTCATCACATAACCCACACTTGTCTACTCGCACCCGCACTAAGGTGTGTTCAATCTCCTAGGCAACTTGGCCTTACAACAGTCCACAAGACATTCACAATGCATAAGACTCTATGCATGAACATGTATGATCATCAATGATGCATTCAACATAAGCATTGCCTCAATGGCACATCATCATTTCTTATCCCATTGAATACTGAATCAATAACTGCATAACCCACATAGGGAATCACACTTGCATCAATAATTCTCACTAGGAATATATGTTCCTACATACCACAATTTCCATGTCATGGATTCAAGAATTCCATTTTCAAAATCGTTTCTTCTTTATTGGTGTGAATACATATTCTTATCGCATTTAAGCAAAGTAAAATCCTTGAATCCAGGGTTTTTAGGTTATGTTTGAGTTACAAAGGACAAAGAACCATAATCTCAATCATTTCCAGCTCAAAAATCTCATTTTTGGGTCTTGGTAATCGATTACATCACCCTGGTAATCGATTACCAGCGAAACAGAATCCCTGTAATCGATTACAATCTCATTGTAATCGATTACATGATTCCCAGAACCACGTTTCGTAACTTCAAGGCCCTGGTAATCGATTACACAACCATGGTAATCGATTACCAATTGGACAGAACCTCCGTAATCGATTACCCACAAGTTGTAATCGATTACGTGATTCCCAGAAGCACCCTTTCGTGACATTAGTGGCTTGGTAATCGATTACACCACTCTTGTAATCGATTACAAGCTAGACAAAATCTTTGTAATCGATTACACACAAGATGTAATCGATTACCAGATTTCCAGAATCACGATTTTTACATCCTTAAGAGTCTGGTAATCGATTACAAGCCCCGTGTAATCGATTACCACGCGTAAACTTGCAGAAAACAGAGTTCTCCAGGTCCTTTAACTCAAACCAAACCAATCCTTATCATATTTAATCATCAAGATACTCACGTATACTTTCAAATCATGCAAGAGGCATCAATAAATCATACAAACCCAACAAAATGCACTACCATGAAGAACAACATAAAAATAAGAGAACTTTATACATGGATTCAGAAATCAATAACAACACATACAAGACATTCCCTTACTACCAAGATTGGTTGAAGAGGATTATCTCCCTCTTACCTATTTGGAAGACAACACAAGGTGTTACCTCTTCTTGCCTTAAATTTTCGTTTTCCCTTCAAGAAGAACACCAATGTGAGTGATTTCCATAATGTTCACTCAAACCATGGAAAAATGAGTTCTTGATCACATAGGTGACCAAGAAAAACGAAAATGAGAAGAAAGTGAAAGGAAGGTTAGGACTTTACCTCCAAGCTCAAAGCTTTAGCTTCAATGGTGACGATTGGAGGAAGAAGAAGAAGAACCAAGGATGGCCACAAGGAAAATTGTAACACCCTCCCTAGGGTATCACATTTTCGACTCCCGACTCATAATCTGAAAAGAAGTTCGCACAAAGTTTGAGTTATAAAATATGGGTTTTAAAATTTCTTTCTTGCTGAAACATAAACTTTCTGAAATTCATAAGTAATACGGAAAAACATATTGAAATAGACTCATATACAATACTGACATCAATTAATTTTAATACTTAAAGAGAAATATAAAACTTACAGACTCTCTTTTTTTTTTAACAGTAGTAACCCTATGACAGGTTCTACTTAATAGCACGGTATAACACTAACGTAAAACTTAACATACTTATTCCTTCTTGTATCCATTTGGATGCATCAGACATCTGTTCTATGTCAACACTGCACACCTTCGAGTCCTGAATGTCCACTCCTTATTGTTGTCACCAACCTCAGAGTATCCATCGCCCGTTATGTCTAAGACAACTCGATCCTTCTATTATTTGATTTTAACAGTACAGACACAGCAAGACAACATAACAAAGAGGTGAGATCACCTACACCGGTACCAACATGGCAGCACAGAGATAACACAAACAACATATCATACAGATATATCATACCAGAATTCCAATAATGCACTCAACATTAATCAACTATCATCATCATACCATTATCATTATTATCATCACACAATAATCACAATAATGTCATCAACATGATTATCATCATCATCATCCAAGTATTCAAAACAGTTGTCATAACCAATATCCCTCAATTAATATATCACACAGATATAAAATGTTCAGATTATGCATGTACACAAGACTCGATTTCCTACTCCATGGAGCTAAAACTCAGGTCGGAGAAATGATCGAAAAGACCTGCCGGTACCACGTGCCTCAGACCACGTGCTTTAATTCTCATTTCAATTTTTGCACATCTAGCACATACATGACAGTCTTTATCAGATCTTGAATAAGAATAGTGTCTCGGTCAGGATCATCGGTGTGTTGCATCGGTCTAACCTACGGGAAGAAGCGCGACCAACCACCCGTGTAAGCAACCCGCACCCCGATGCCCCCAAGGTCAACAAGTGACCTACACTACGCATATCGCACCCACTCAAGAGGTGTGTTTCTCCTAGGCAATCAGCCATATCCAGTCCTCATCGGACCATTCCAATGCATGTATAATGCACCAAATACCAATCACAGGTATAATACTTATCACAGGTATATCTCATAATTTCTCAGATATAGTTTATACAATACACAAATATATCAGTGCAAGTCCAACCACAAGGGCCATTCTTTCCAAATTTGTTTGTTAAATTAAATCATATACCTCAACACATATATATATTTTTTTCCAATGCATCTAAAATGCACCACGGGCTAAAAACAGGCAAAACTCGTTGTTTTCACAAACAGTGTATGGACACTGGTTCAACAGTAATCATACTGTATTTTTCAATAACAAAATCATCTTATCATGTTTTCATAGTTATAAAACACTGTTGTCGTCTTTTCACAAAATTGCGCAACATTCCCGTTACGTTTTCACAATTCCACAACACTTCTGTTGCGTTTTCAAAATATCGTAACACTTTTGTTACGTTTTTAAAATTTCAAAACATTTTTATTACGTTTTCACAATACCGTAACATTACTGTTATGTTTACAAAATTTCATAACATTTCTGTTACGTTTTCAAAATACCGCAACTCTTCTGTTGCACTTTTAAAGCACGTACAAATTTTTTAACATTTTCTCAATCGCGTAAAAACATACGTTTCTCAAATCGCATAGTCTTTTTTTTTACCACTGTTTCAAAATCACGTAACTTAAAAATCATTCTTTTACGTCACGTAAATTATTTTCTATCATTCTCAAAATATTTAAAATACTTTCCAAATCTCATAACAATTTTCTCCCATTTTCACAATTGCATAAAAATATTCTATCGCTATTCAATCACGTAGTGATTTATCAACAGTAGTTCAAATCACGTAAAATATTTAAATGTAATTCAAATTGTGTATAAATATTTTAACATATTTAAAATCACATAGAAATATTTTTCCATATCACGTAACTTAAAAATCACGTTTTTAAGATACGTAAATAATTTTTCACCACAATTTCATTATAGAAAAAATATTTCTTGACCTTTAAAAATTCCTTTTTAACTTTTCTCAAAATAATATAACTTTATACTTCATTTAATATATTTTCTTACTCAAGAAAATATTTTTCCACAGTTCTTTACTCAAGAAATTCTTTTTCAAAATATAGTTCACAAAATCACTTTTCCATTGATGTAAATCAACGTTTCAAAACTTAACATTTTTTAACGTATTTCAAAACTTGAAAATAAGTTATACGTTAGTAAATT
This sequence comes from Ormosia emarginata, assembly GCA_029884605.1. Taxonomy (NCBI): domain Eukaryota; kingdom Viridiplantae; phylum Streptophyta; class Magnoliopsida; order Fabales; family Fabaceae; genus Ormosia; species Ormosia emarginata. The sequence continues at coordinate 13,432,591 of JAQQTP010000074.1, forward strand.
TTCAAAATACCATTATATTCTCTATTTTTCCCAAATCAATTCTAAAATCAATTCTTTTCAAAACAAATTAAGATTCAAACCCTTGTAACTTTTCTTTTTCATTTTCATATGAAATTTCATTTCTCAAGTGATAAAATACTTTGATTCCCTTTCCAAAATCCTTATACTAAAACATTTTGTTTCCACTTTAAAATTACTTTGTTTCATAAAACCAAAATTATTCCAACCTCCAAAAATCGTAGAGTCTTTGGCCATTGAAGCCATCAAATATTTTTCTTCTAAATTGATATGGTTTTACACAAACAAAACCATTAAAAATTCTTTGTTTTCAAAACCGAAATACCGATGGTCATAAAAACCAAACCCATTTGTTCAAATTCATTTTTACTTTCCTTACAAATCCTTTTTCACTTTCTTTGCAAATCCTTAAAATTATCATTGCTATTTTCATTTAAATCTCATGTTTAGTAAAACACTTAGAAACTTTTTACACAAAATAAATCAATAAAAATCCTTCTAAAACCATATTCATGTACTCTTTGAAAAATAAATTCTTTGTTTATTTTCCTTACTTTTCTAAACATCCATTTTCATCATTCAAGAAAATATTAATTTTGTGAACATCTATTTTGAGGTGTCTTGTTCGAAATCCACCATGTTCTAAGTACTCAAAAATCAATTCTTTTGTTCTTGAAAATTTTCAACATGAATCCTAATCAAGGGCATCAAAACCGTAGCTCTTCCTTGGCTATTGGAGCCAAAAATCAATTTCCTTTCCACCATCATGTCATGGCATATACATATATATTTCATCATAAATAATATAAGCATACCATCAAAGCCATAAAAGCATGTATAGCATATCAAGCATATCATCAAAGCTATAAAATCATGCAAAGCATATCAAGCATAGAAAATTAATCAAAGCTCATAAACACCCACAAATTAATTACACGACCATGGATATGAATCCTCACATGGATTCCACATCCATCAAATAAAATACCATCTCTCACCACCATGCTTGGTTGGTGAGATGGATCTCCCTCTTACCTCTTGAAGATCCTCAAAAACTCCTTGTTTTGCTTCTTTTTCCAAGTCCTTCACCACCAAGAGCTTCTCAAATACAAAACAAAATACATAAAAATTAGTATACTAAGCTTGATTAAGAAAACCATGGATCAAACATGGTTTAGATCATGGAAAAGAGAGAAGAAATGAAGTTTCCTTACACTTCACCATAAATACCTCATAACTTTGATCTTGAAAAAAGTCCATGAAGATGAATGATTTAGAAGAAATCTTCAACATGAAAGTTGCTTAGAACATCATGTAGATTCAAGATCTATGGTTGGATGAAATTAAAAGAGATTGGATGGTGGTTTTGAGTGTCTTAACCGAATGGTTTCTCTTGAAGCACAAAGATGGAATTTTTTATTTTTGATAGAAACTTGAAGCTTGGATTTGAAGCCCAAGATGAATGATTTTGGAAAAACTCATAACTAGAGATGTTCTTAGAATGGTGTTTAGGTTTAGAAAATCAAGTTGGATGAAATTAAAAAGTGATGGAAGGTGTTCTTGGAATGCTTGGCCAAAACATGAAGAAGGAGAGAAATGGAGAGAAAACTTGGTAACTTAGCTTCTTGAAAATGTCTAATGATGACCAAGGATGGCAATAATGGTCTTCAAACTTTTTCCTATGTCCTAAAGCTTCTCAATTTTGTAGCTCCCCTCCAATGCATTCTCCTTGAGTGCAAATTGATCAATAATGATCAATTATGATGAAACATTGACCAAGACCACTTAACCATGACATAAAGCAATTAATAATGGTCATAAAGCCTCTTTTTCTTTGTCTTCTAAACAATCCAAAACCATCCCCCTCCATGCATGCTTCTCCTTGTGCATTTAATAAATGACCATAATAATTAGCCGCCATTTGGAGCATTTCTAGCCATTGATTAATTCAATGGTTAGGATTAATGTAGATTTTTGATTTTAGAAGACTTAATTAATCTGCAGCCATTAGATTTTTCTCCTGAAATTCTAGTCATTGGATGTGTCTCCAAAAATTAATGGTCAAGATTGCTCCTTCAAACTTTTAATCCAAGGGTCATAATTAGTCTTTGTCACTTTTTAAGACTAAATCTTCACCATTGATTAAATTAACATCCAATGGTCATAAATGGTCTTTGTTACTTTACAAGACCAAATCTCCACCCTTGATCACTTCTAAATCCAATGGTTACAAAATAATCTTTGTCACTTTACAAGACCAAATCTCTACCCTTGATTTAATCTCCATCTAATGGTTATAAATGGTCTTTGTTACTTTTTAAGACTAAATCTCCACCCTTCATTTAATCTCAATCCAATGGTTATAAATGGTCATGGCCACTTTATATGACCAATTCTACACCGTTGATTAAATCTACGGTTGATATTGAAGCCTTCCTTATTAAGCTTGTCTAGATTAAATCTCCACCATTGATTAGATCAATGGTTAACATCCAATGCTTATTCATTAAGTTTATTTCTCAACCGTTGATTAAATCAAGATTAAGTCTCCATCATTAATTAAATCAATAGTGGATATCCAAACCACCAATGTTGACTTAAGCAATATAATTTCTATTTTTATCTGCTAAAAACCCCATGAAAGAATATATTTACTGTATTTTTATCATCCGATAAATAAATACAGTACAAAACATAGTACAAGAAATTTTCTAAAACTGTCTCTGGATTCAGGTTTAGTAAAATCCCCTGTCTCCGTCTAAACAGTACAAAATTTTCTATGCGTAGAAAAATTTTTGCTTTGCGGGACCCACTTGGGCCCACGTAAGGTCATCTGGGCCCACATAGGACCACCTGGGCCCACATGCAGTAAAAAATTTCATAATCATCCACAAAAATCACAAAAATTATAAAATGCACAAATATCAAATCAGATTACGTAAAATAATTACCTAACGGTAAAAATTAAATTACGTAAAGTTTTTCCCGGCCCGAAAATTTTTATTTTCCTGACACGGAGTAAATCACTCAAAACAATCAAATACGCTGACGGAATAAACAAAATAATTTTACAGTGCACAGAAATTACTAAACAGTAAAATTCTGTTAACTGTCAAAATTACTGTTTAAGAGATACGAAAATTTGGGGTGTTACAAAAATGGTCTTGGAATGATGGAAGAAAACAAGTAAAATGTGATTTGTTTAGCAAATAATGGAGTTGGTCTCCAATGTGTGGGTGTGTGTGTACGGTGGAGAGGAAGGAGAAGAGAAGAAGAGAAGAAGAAAATGTGATTATTGGCTCCCAAAAAGGGGCCTCTGCCGTGTAGAAGAATGGAGGGAGGGAAGAGAGAGAAATGGGAAATGGGTGGAAATTTCCTGGAAGCTTCCCAATGAGTTTTTGAATTAATTTAACTTCTATTTTAAAAATAAGGCTAAAGGAGCTTGACACAGGGTAGATTTTTGAATAGTGTGGTAAGATTTTTATTACATGTTATTATTTATTGGACAATAGCTATAGTTGGCAGAAGTCAGTATTAGCAAATCTGACAGATCAATTCTTCGCATTGTTTTATTATTCCATCTGTTAAAAATTTCTCGAAGGACGTGAAACCTTGTAAACTGTGTCCGGCCTCGGGTTTAGTAAGATCCCCCGTCGACGTTTCCATAGTTCAAGGTTCTCGGGAAAAATATTTCATTTCCCCGGTTCGGCTCAGTGTGCACGTAAAACGAGAAATATATTAAAATATTCGTCGGTTCCGAAAAATTCTGAAAGAATTCACATAAATCACAAATATTAGAAAATGACTATTCGTAATAAAATTTTCTAACTTTGGGAGCATTACAGTCGTTCTGCCAATTCTGCTCAATGTGCACGTAGAACGAGAAATAATATTAAAATATTTCACATTCTCAGAAAAATCCAGAAAAATTCCTAAAAATTCCAAATATTGTAAAACGATCATTTATCCTAAAATTATAAATTTTTGGGATGTTACACAGTACATCAACAATGTCAAACTTTGGAGCTTCAGAATCGAGTGTTCTCTTGATTCTTCTTTCTCTTGCTTCCTTTGTGAAGACATAAACCACTCTTGACTTGGGTGAGGGAGCATCATCATCAGCATCACTCTTGACTTCAGGCTTAGACCTAGTCATGAACCAATCAAGGCTATAGAAGTGTCAGAATGTCAAAAGCACAAAAACATGCAAATCTACACTATAGAAATGGCTACCACAGAAGGAAAACATATCAAACAAATTTTAAAAATCATGGGACCAACACAGAATGAAAACTACCATTTTTTAGAAAATTATCATGCAGAGAAAATATTTCAAAAATTGAAAAAGTGGTCTAAACGATGGAATTTGGCTAAATTCCAAGTGAATAATCCCTATAGGGATCTCTTTGCTTAGAATGGTGATTTAACCTTGGGGACCAAGTTTCAGCTCAAAACTCCACAGCCAGAATTGCACTAGCCTCCCCTACACCAAAAAAAATATCAGAAAATGGTGAAAAAGTACTAGCAGGGTATGAAATAATGTTAGGAAGTTGGGAACATGTCCAAAATGATTGGTAAGAACAAGAGTTAGTATGGTTACTTAATATGATTAGATTACAATTAACAATTCCCTGGCAACGGTGCCAAAATTTTGACAAGCGCCAAACTCAATCAAAATTGTAACTGAGTTATGCCTATGGCTTATAGCATAGGAAACAACACCGGATCGTTTCTCAAGGATTCTAAGTGCAATTTGATCAAATCAAGCAAAAATTAGGAAAGAGGTTTGATAACTCAAAAAACAAAATTAACAAAGTAATTAACAAAATTAAAGAGAGAAATTCAATTGAAAGAGTGATCAATTCAGAAATCTATCCGAAATTGGGTTGATTCTATCATAGGTCATTCAACAAACATTTGGAGTGCATTTTGTAACACCCTAAAAATTCTGTATCTCTTAACCAGTAATTTTGACAGTTAACAGAATTTTACTGTTTAGTAATTTCTGGATACTGTAAAATTATTTTGATTATTCTGTCAGCGTATTTGATCATTTTGAGTGATTTACTCTGTGTCAGGAAAATAAAAATTTTCGGGCTGGAGAAAACTTTACGTAATTTAATTTTTACCGTTAGGTTTTAACTATTTTACGTAATCTGATTTAATATTTGTGCATTTTCTAATTTTTGTGATTTTATGGGTGATTATGAAATTTTTATGATACTCCAACCATTTTTGGACTATTTGTGGGTCCCAATGGTTCTACGTGGGCCCGGAATGAGTCCCAAAACGTGAAAATTTTTCTATGCATAGAAAAAATTTGTACTGTTGAGACAGAGACAGGGGATCTTACTAAACCTGAATCCGGAGACAGTTTTAGAAAATTTCTTGTACTGTGTTTTGTACTGTATTTAATTATCGGACGATAAAAATACAGTAAATATAATTTTGTGGGGTTTAGCAGATAAAAATAAATATTATACTGTTAAGTCAACATTAGTGGTTATGACAATGGACCAATAGGAAACAAGTCTAATATTGGAGACTTTGATATCAACCGTCGATTTAATCAACGGTGTAGGATAAGTCTAATATAATGGCTATGACCATTTATAACCATTGGATTTAGAATTGATCAAGGGTGGAGATTTGGTCTTGCAAAGTGGCTAGGACCATTTGTGATTGTTGGATTTGAATCTAATCAACGGTGGAGATGGATCAATTATGACCATTGGATTTGGATTTAATCTATGGTAGAGATTTAGTCTTAAAAAATGACAAAGACCATTCATGACCCTTGGATGTAAAGTTTGAAGGAGTAATCTTAACCCTTCATTTTGGAGACACATCTAAGGGCTAGGATTTAAAGAAGAAAGATCCAATGACCTAAATTAAGTCTTCTATCTAAAGCTATACCTAAAGTCTACCTTAATCCTAACCATTGAATTAATCAATGGCTTAGAATGCTTCAAATAATTGCTTGGATTTTCAAGATTGAATCTTAACCATTGATTTAATCTATGGTTGAAATTTGGTCTTATATAATTGCTTGGACTTCAAATGTGACCCTTGGATGGCAACATGGAAGGAGAGATCTTGACCATCCATTTAGTAGCTTTATCTAAATGGCTAAGATTAAAGGAGGAAGAAGATCCAATGGTCCAAGTTTGTTACTATCACTTGGAAACTCTCCAATTATTTGGTGTCTTTGACTAACACTCTAATTATTCACTCATTTCTCACTCACTCTCCACGGAAATATTAGGAAAAAGGGGGCCAAAATCATTTCATGCATTTGCTATCATAATTCATCTTTGTCTCCTCCAAAAAGCCAAGTCTTCATCAAATATTTTCTCTCCACTCTTCTCCTCTAAGTTTCGGCCAAGCACTCCAAGTATACCTTCCATCACTCTTCAATTTCAAACAATCATATTTCTTGAATCCTTACCTTATTCTAAGCAACTTTCATGTTGGAGACTTTCTCTAAATCATTCATTTTCAAGGAGTTTTTTCAAGAACAAGTTCTAAGGTTTTTGAGGTGAAGTGTAAGGAAACTTCATTTCTTCTCTTCTTTTTCATGATCTAAACCATGTTTGATCCATGGTTCCTCTTAATCAAGCTTAGTATACTAATTTTTATGTATTTTGTTTTGTATTTGAGAAGCCCTTGGTGTTGAAGGACTTGGAAAAAGAAGCAAAACAAGGAGCTTTTAAGGATCTTCAAGAGGTAAGAGGGAGATCCATCTCACCAACCAAGTATGGTGGTGAGAGATGGTCTTATATTTGATGGATGGTGAATCCATATGAGGATTCATATCCATGGTCATGTAATTATTTATGGGTGTTTATGTGTTTAATTTATTTGTTCATGCTTTATATGATTTGCATGATTTATTGCTTTTGATTATGGCATGCTTATGGTAGCTTATGGTATATATGATGAAATATGTATATGTATGCCATGATGTGACGATGGAAAGGAAATCAATTTTTGGCTCCAATGGCCAAAGGAAGAGTGGTCATGGTTTTGACACTCATGATTAGAGTTTATGTTGAAATTTTTTAAGAACAAGAGAATTAATTTTTGGTCCCTAGAACATGGTGAATTTCGGCCAAGACACTTCAAGATAGGTGTTCACAAATTAATATTTTCATGGATGATGAAATGAGATGTTTAGAAAAACAAGGAAAATAAACAAAGGATTTATTTTTCAAAGAGTACATGAACACGATTTTAGAAGGATTTTTATTGATTTATTTTGTGTAAAAAGTTTCTCAGTGTTTTACTAAACATGAGTTTTAAATGAAAATAACAATGTTGATTTTAAGGATTTGCAAAGAAAGTGAAAAAGGATTTGTAAAGAAAGTGAAAAAGGATTTGTAAAGAAAGTGAAAATGGATTTGCAAAGAAAGTAAAAAATGAAAATGAATAAATGACTTGATTTCAAAGACCAAGTGTTCACGGTTTTTGTAAAGGATTTTTAATGGTTTTGTTTGTGTAAAACCATATCAATTTAGAAGGAAAAATATTTGATGGTTTCAATAGTCATGTCCACATTTTTGAATGCTTGTAATGCCTAAATTTTTATGGAACAAAGTAATATTTTATAAAACGAAGTGTTTTGTCTCTCGAAAGATTTGATAGTTTTCAATGAACACATTCACAGTTTTTGAAGACTTGCGGATACCTTGATTTTATAACAAAATGATTTTAGCACAAGAATTTGGAAAGGGAATTAGAGCGTTTATCACTTGAGAAAATCAAGTTTTTGTAAACGAAAATGTTTTCGAACTTCAATTTATTTTGAAGAAGGTTGTGTTTGGAAATGATTTAGGAAAAATGAAGAATATAATGATGTTTTGAAAATTTACTAACGTATAACTGATTTTTGAGTTTTGAAATACGTTAGAAAATGTTAAGTTTTGAAACGTTGATTTATATCAATGGAAAAGTGATTTTTTGTGGATTATATTTTGGAAAAGGATTTCTTGAGTAAAGAAATGTGGAAAAAGATTTTCTTGAGTAAGAAAATGTGAAAAATGAAATACAAAGTCATATTATTTTGAGAAAAGGTTGAAAAGGAATTTTTGAAGGTTAAGAAATATTTTCTGTAATGAAATGGTGATGAAAAATGTTTTACGTATATTAAAAACGTGATTTTTAAGCTACGCAATTTGAAAAATATATTGAAAATGATGTTGATTTATTTAAGTCCAAAATAATGTTTGGAATATTAAGCAATATTTTACGTGATTGTAAAATGTTGAAAAATATTTTACGTATCTTAAAAACGATTTGAAATATAATAAAATATTTCTACGCGATTTGAATTACTTTTAAATATTTTACGTAATTTGAACTAATATTGAAAAATCAATATGTGATTTAAAAGTGATAGAATATTTTTACGTGATTGTGAAAATGACGAAAAATCGTTATGTGATTTAGAAAGTGTTTTAAATATTTTGAGAATGATGGAAAATGATTTACGCGACTTAAAAGAATGATTTTTAAGTTACGCGATTTTGAAACAGTGGAAAAATACTATGCAATTTGAGAAACGTATATTTTTACGCGATTGAGAAAAATGTTGAAAAATTAGTACGTGGTTTAAAAGTGCAACATGTAACACCCTCCTTAGGGCATCACATTTCCGACTCCCGACTCATAATCTGAAAAATCAATTCGTAAAAGGTTTGAGTTATGAAAATATGGGTTTCAAAATTTCTTTCTTATTGAAATATAAACTTACTGAAATTTATATGTAATACTGAAAAATATATATTGAAACAGATTCATATACAATATTGACACTAATTAATATTTCACAATTTAAAGAGAAATATAAAATTAATGACTCTTTTTTTTTTAACAATGTAAAACCGTATGATGGGTCCTACTTAATAAGATCTGTACAACACTAACGAGAAAAATAACTCTACATACGTATTCTGTTGTGTATCCATCTTGATGCATCAGACATCTGTTCTACATCTGTTCTTTGTCCTCATACATCTCTTCTTTGTCAACACTGTAAGCTATCCAATCTGGAAAGGTCATTCTCTGATGTTATTTCCAAACGCAGAATATCTACCTCCCGGTATGTCTAAGACAACTCATTCTTTTTACTATTTAATTTTAACAATACAGATACAGCAAGACAACATAACAAAGAGGTGAGATCACCTACACTAATACCAACATGGCAGCACAGAGATAGCACAAACAACAATATCATACAAGGATATCATACCAGACTTCCAATAATATATTCAATATTAATCAACTATCATCATCCAATCATATATCAATCTAAGTATTCAAAACAGTTGTCATAGCCAATATTCCTCAATTAATATATCATACAGATATAAATGTTCAGATTCATGCATGTGCACATAGACTCAATTTTTCAAAAACAACTCCATGGAGGTTTTCACAATTTCGAGAAGAATGCTCTGGTTAATTGTCAGTCTTAACCCAAAGACAATCTCCTAGTCGTAGAAAAGAATCGTGTTCTTGTCGGGTATCATCAATGCGTTGCAACGGACTACATCTCCAAGTGGCACAAGGTACTCGCCAACTGTCCACTGGTCGACCACCGCCCCTCGACGCCCCCAAGATCCATCATAGACCTCATTATCAATTCTCATTCCCTCTTCAACCACAAGGGCCATAATAGCTATTAGATATATTTTATACAATGCACGAATATATCAGTGCAAGTCCAACCCCAAAGGGCCAAATCTTTTCAATTTCATTTGTTCAATGTAATCATATGTTTCAACGCATATTTTTCCAATGCCCGTATAATGCACCAAATCCAATCATTGGCATATCTTTCCAATGCATGTATAATGCAACAAATGCCAACCACAGGCAAAACATGACATTTTCTCACACAGCATCCATATACTGGTTCTACAATATTTATACTGTATTTTCAACATAAAAATCATATTATCACGTTTTCATAGTTATAAAACACTTTCGTCGTGTTTTCACAAGATTGCGCAACATTTCTGTTTCGTTTTCACAATTCCAAAATGTTTCTGTTACGTTTTCACAATTCCAAAATGTTTATATTACGTTTTCAAAATATCGTAACACTTCTATTACGTTTTCAAAATTTTGAAACATTTCTGTTATATTTTCACAATACCGTGACACTTCTGTTACGTTTTCACAATTCCAAAATATTTTTGTTACGTTTTCACAATATCGTAACATTTTTATTACATTTTCAAAATGCCACAACTCTTCTGTTGCACTTTTAAATCACGTACTAATTTTTCAACGTTTTTCTTAATCGCGTAAAAATATACATTTCTCAAAATTGCATATTATTTTTCCACTGTTTCAAAATCGCGTAACTTAAAAATCATTCTTTTAAGTCACGTAAATCATTTTCCATCATTCTCAAAATATTTAAAACACTTTCCAAATCACATAACGATTTTCTGTCATTTTCACAATCACGTAAAAATATTCTATCACTTTTAAATCACATATTGATTTTTCAACAGTAGTTCAAATTACGTAAAATATTTAAACGTAATTCAAATCGCGTAGAAATATTTTAACGTATTCCAAATCGCGTAAAAATATTTTACTGTATTTCAAATTGTTTTTAAGATACGTAAAATAATTTGTCACCACAATTTCATTACCGAAAATATTTCTTAACCTTCAAAAATTCCTTTTCAACCTTTCTCAAAATAATATGACTTTGTATTTCATTTTTCACATTTCCTTACTCAAAAAAATCTTTTTCCACATTTCTTTGCTCAAGAAATCCTTTTCCAAAATATAATCCACAAAAATCACTTTTCCATTGATATAAATCAATGTTTCAAAACTTAACATTTTCTAATGTATTTCAAAACTCAAAAATCAGTTATACGTTAGTAAATTTTTAAAACACCATTATATTCTCCATTTTTCCCAAATCATTTCCAAACACAACCTTCTTCAAAATAAATTGAAGTTCGAAAACATTTCCATTTACAAAAACTTGATTTTCTCAAGTGATAAACGCTCTAATTCCATTTCCAAATTCTTGTATTAAATCAAGTTACATCTCCACTTTGAAAATCACTTTGTTCATAAAAATCAAGGCATTACAAGCCCTCAAAAACGTGGACATGACTATTGAAACCATTAAATATTTTTCCTTCTAAATTGATATGATTTTACACAAACAAAATCATTAAAAATTCTTTAACAAAAACCGTGAACGTGTTCATTGAAAACTGTCAAATCTTTCGAGTGACAAAACACTTCGTTTTATAAAATATCATTTTGTTCCATAAAAATTTAGGCATAACCAGATTTTCAAAACCGTAGTATATTTGGCCATTGAAGCCATCAAACATTTTTCCTTCTAACTCAATTATTTATCATTTCTGTTTTCACACAAACAAAACCATTAAAATCTTTGTTTTCAAAACCGAAATACCGATGGTCATAAAAACCAAACCCATTTCTTCAAATTCATTTTTACTTTCTTTACAAATCCTTTTTCACTTTCTTTGCAAATCCTTAAAATCAACGTTTGCCCATTTCATTCAAAACTCTTGTTTAGAAAAACACTTAGGATCTTTTTACTCAAAATAAATCAATAAAAATCCTTCAAAACCATGTTCTTGTTCTCTTGAAAAACATATCCTTTGTTCATTTTCCATGCTTTTCAAATCAATCCAATTTTATTCTTTCATGAAAATATTAGGTTATAAACACCTATGTTGAGGTGTCTTGGCTGAAATTCTCAATGTTCTAGGGACCCAAAAATTAATTCCCTTGTTCTTAAAATTTTTCAACATAAACCCTCTTCATGGGTATCAAAACCGTATTTCCTTTCCTTTGGCCATTGAAGCCAAAAATTGATTTTCTTTCCACCATCACATCATGGCATACATATACATAATTTCAACATATTCTCATCATGCATATTATAAACATACCATATTATCATCATGCATATTATAAGCATACCATATAAGCCATAAAATCATGCAAAGCATATCAAGCATAGGCAAATAATCAAAGCTCATAAACACACACAAATAATTTACATGACCATGGATATGAATCCTCACATGGATTCACTATCCATCAAATATAAGACCATCTCTCACCACCATGCTTAGTTGGTGAGATGGATCTCCCTCTTACCTCTTAAAGATCCTCAAAAACTCCTTGTTTTGCTTCTTTTTCCAAGTCCTTCATCACCAAGGGCTTCTCAAATACAAAACAAAATACATAAAAATTAGTATACTAAGCTTGATTAAGAGGAACCATGGATCAAACATGGTTTAGATCATGAAAAAGAAAGAAGAAATGAAGTTTTCTTACACTTCACCTCAAAAACCCAATAACTTTGATCTTGAAAAAACTCCTTGAAGATGAATGATTTAGAGAAAGTCTCCAACATGAAAGTTGCTTAGAATATCATGTAAATTCAAGATCTATGGTTGGATGAAATTAAAAGAGATTGGATGGTGGTTTTGAGTGTCTTGGCCGAACCATGCTAGAAGGAGAAGGAGAGAAATTTTTCTAAGAGTTTTGCTTGAAGGAAAGTTCAATAATGATGAATAGAAAGACAATTATGATACAAATAATAGAAACCAACAATTTTGGCCTCCTTTAGAGTGCATGGCCGTAGCTATGCTTGGAGAAAAGGTGAAGAGAAAAGTTTGATGAAGACTTGGCTTTTTGGAGGAGACAAAGGTGAATTATAATCAATAATGACCAAAAGTGATCAATATGGTCTTCAAATGTTGCTTTAATTTCCAATGCACCACAAAAATTGTCTCCCCCTCCAAGTAGTCTTCTAAGAATGCAAACAAAACAATAAAGAAACATAATTGACTAAAGCAAAACATAATTGACTAAAGCATCAAATAATGGTCATAAAGCTTTTTCTTTGTCTTCTAAACAATCCAAAACCATCCCCTTCCTCCATTTTGCATGCAATAATGTTGTCATTTTTTCAAGCCATTATTTAGAGCATTTTAAGCCATTGATTAATTCAATGGTTAGGATTTAGGTAGATTTTTTATTAGAAGACTTAATCTAGGCCATTGGATCTTTCTCCTTTAAATTCTAGTCATTGGATGTGTCTCCAAAATTAAGGGTCAAGATTACTCCTTCTTACTTTTAATCCAAGGGTCATAATTAGTCTTTGTCACTTTTTAAGACTAAATCTTCACCATTGATTAAATCTAAATCCAATGGTCATAAATGGTCCTTGTTACTTTACAAGACCAAATCTCCACCCTTAATCAATTCTATATCCAATGGTTACAAATGGTCGTAGTCACTTTATATGACCAAATCTCTACCCTTGATTTAATCTCCATCTAATGGTTATAAATGATCTTATTCACTTTTAAGATCAAATCTCCACCGTTGATTAAATCAAGATCAAGTCTCCATCGTTAATTAAATCAATGGTGGATATCCAAACCACCAAGGTTGACTTAAGCAATTTAATTTATATTTTTATCTGCTAAAACCCCACGAAAGAATATATTTACTGTATTTTTTTATCACCCGATAATTAAATACAGTACAAAATACAGTACAAGAAATTTTCTAAAACTGTTTCAGGATTCAGGTTTAGTAAGATCCCCTGTCTCCGTCTCAATAGTACAAATTTTTCTATGTATAGAAAAATTTTTGCTTTGCGAGACCCACTTGGACCCACGTAAGGTCACCTAGGCCCACATAGGACCACCTGGGCCCACATACAGTCAAAAAAATTCATAATCATCCACAAAAATCACAAATATTAGAAAACGTATAAAAATCAAGTCGATTATTAAAAATAATTAACATCAAGAGAAATAAATATTTAAAGATTTTCTCCATTTCGAAAATTATTATTTTCCTAACACGTAAGTAAATCACTCAAAATGATCAAATACGCTGACGGAATAAACAAAATAATTTTACAGTTCACAGAAATTACTAAACAGTAAAATTCTGTTAACTGTCAAAATTATTGTTTAAGAGATAGGAAATTCAGGGTGTTACACAATAGAAGAGTTGCAGCATTTTGAAAACGTAACAGAAATGTTGCAGCATTTTGAAAACGTAATAGAAATGTTACAAAATTTTGTAAACGTAACAGTAGTGTTATGGTATTGTGAAAACGTAATAAAAATGTTTTGAAATTTTAAAAACGTAATGAAAGTGTTACGATATTTTGAAAATGCAACAGAAGTGTTGTGGAATTGTGAAAACGTAACGGGAATGTTGCACAATTTTGTGAAAACAAGACGAAAGTGTTTTATAACTATGAAAATGTGATAACATGATTTTCGCTATTGAAAGTACAGTATGAATACTGTTGAACAAGTGTATGGACACTGTATGAGAAAATGACGAGTTTTGCCTGTGATTGGCATTTGGTGCATTTTACATGTATTGGAAAGATATGCCTGTGATTGGCATTGGTGCATTATACATGCATTAGAAAAATATGCGTTGAGGCATATGATTACATTGAACAAATGAAATTGAAAAGATTTGGCCCTTGTGGTTGGACTTGCACTGATATATTCGTGCATTGTATAAAGTATAGCTAATAGCTATTTTGGCCCTTGTGGTTGAAGAGGGAATGAGAATTCATAGTGAGGTCTATGATGGATCTTGAGATGCGTCAAGGCGCGGCGGTCGACCAGTGGATATCTATCTGTGGGCTACGGCTGGACCATATGCCACTTGGCGATGTAGTCCGTTGCAACGCATTGACGATACCCGACAAGAACACGATTCTTTTCAACAACTAGAAAATTGTCTTTGGGCTAAGGCTGACAATTAACACAGCATTCTCCTCGAAATTATGAAAACCTCCATGGAGTTGTTTTTGAAAAATTGAGTCTATGTGTGCATGTATGAATCTGAACATTTATACCAGTATGATATATTAATTGAGGAATATTGGCTATGACAACTGATACGTGATTGGATGATGATAGTTGATTAATATTGATGGCATGATCATAATTCTGGTATGATCTATCTGTATGATATGCTGTTTGTGTTATCTCTGTGCTACCATGTTGGTATTGGCGTAGGTGATCTCACCTCTTTGTATGTTGTGTTGTTGTGCTTGTATTGGTAAAAACTATATAATAGATGGAACGGGTTGTCTTAGACATACGAGTGATAAATACTCTGAGTCGGAGACAACATCAGAGAATGACCATTCCAGATTTGATAGCGTGCAGTGTTGACATAGAACAGATGTCTGATGCATCCAGATGCATACAAGAAGGAATAAGTATGTTAAGTTTTCTCGTTAGTGTTGTATCGTGCTATTAAGTAGGACCCATCATAGGGTTTGTTACTGTTAAAAAGAGAGAGTTTTCTATTAGTTTTATATTTCTCTTTAAATTGTTAAATATTAATTAGTGTCAATATTGTATACTAAATATATTTTCAGTAATACTTATGAATTTCAGTAAGTTTATGTTTCAGTAAAGAAGAAATTTTAAAACTCATGTTTTATAACTCAAACCTTGTACGAACGTCTTTTCAGATTATGAGTCGGAAGTCAGACATGTGATACCCTAAGGAGGGTGTTACACATTTGAATGGTTAACTTTGATTTAACCGAAATCCTTGCATCAAATTCAAAATTCATACTAGACAATCATCTAGAATTCAATGAACAATTGAAACAAATTTGCAATTGCACAACTCATGTTGGATATGTGTTAATTTTTAGAACTAAATTCAATTAACCTAGGCACAAATCAGTAACCTAACCTCTTAATTCATGATTAATTCAGATCAATCAATTATAAATTTCATCACAATTTTCAATCTTAAATCAAGATGCAATCAGATCAAAATAAACAGAATCACCATTCATGCATTCAAGATCAAGAAGAAGAAGAAGAGGAAATCAAATGCAAATCAAACACAAACAGAACCAATGATCTCAAGAAATCAAACCACAATTTCTTCAAGATTATCTAAATTGATTACAGAAGTTTAGCCCTCCATAGCCATCACCATGGATGAGTTTGAGAAGGAAGGAAGAAGAAGAAGAGAGAAAAGAGAAATGAGGGAATGATATGAAAAACAAGACTACAACACCTAAAAATGAAAATGCATAGTTACTCTAATACAATCTGATTGCCATCCTCCTAATAATCCACTCAAAATCCCATTATGAAAGTGGTTCAGCCACCATCATCCATTATGAAAGTATGTCTCCCACTTTCCATTAATTATTCCAATAATTCTTCCACCTAACTAATAATTTCCACTTTCCACCTAATTATAATCAGATTTTTGTCCATTCATAATTATCATTTCTGTCATAATTTCAAATCCAACTTAAGCCCATCAGATAGCCACTGAAATAAGCTTTCCAAGGAGTGCTCATATGCTTAATTTGGGCTTGAAATGAATGAGATATGGCCAAAATAATGAAGGTATGTCCAGAAATACGTGAAAACACCGCTGGTCCAACTTCAAGGCTGCTTTTGACCACTTAAATGTCCTAGTTTGCCAAATTGACTTTGATAAAACTTATAGATATTTTCATCATCTTTGCTGCATATAAAGAACATAAAAATCAGAGATCAACAACTCAAGTTATGGCCAAAATATAGAAACAGTGTTAAAACTCATTAATGCTTGAAAAAAATCAATTAAGCTCAATTTGAGCCCAAACTTACAAAACATGACCAAGCTCAATCAATTAAGTGCATAAAACGTGTAAATAACTAAAAATGAGGGTTTATTAATGTATAAAACATGTGATTATCAAATTTCCTCACACTTAGCTTTTTGCACTCTTGGGCAATTCACATAAGACCAAACTAGGGAAAAAAGGAAAAGCAAAACAAATTCAAAAGCTAAAAACTCAAAAAGACTAAATTTCCAATGATATCAAAGAATACAAAAGTCTACAAGCAAGAAGAGTAAGAAAAGATTCAAGGGATCAACATATTCATGAGGTAACAATTCTTTACATCTCAAACCATCGAGCAAGGTATCTTCAATTTGAAAACATGAATCAAGAATGATAGATCCTTACAAGATACACTCTCAATCCTCAAGTGTTTAAATGGTAGATATTTTGCTCAATTCAACTCATGAACAATTACACTACTATAAGTTTGCTTTTCTTCTACTTCTCCACTACTCAAGTACATGTACACAAAAATCAAGAGGACTTTATTCAAGGTTGTAATAAAGCAAAGGTAAGGAAAGGAAACAATATGGATATGACAAACTAAGTACCCAAGAGAATAAAAGAGCAGTGAAGAGGAACTCAAATGACAAAAAGTATGAAATTTTACCCCCAATTCCATATTATGCACATTCTCTTATATATTCCTTCTCTTATTTATTTATTTATTTATTTTCACAACCTTTCTTATATTTATTCTTTTTCTCTTCAATTTTTTTTATGATTTTCTTTTTTTTTCAAGAATCGCCTTACATATTACACATCAGTTTGCACACCCCCACACTTGAACTATTAATTGCCCACAAGCAAAAGAGCTCCTCAAATGAAAATGAACCAATGCTCTCCCATTCCCTAGGGTAAGGTAAAAACATGGTTTTTCAAAAAGACATATAATAAGCTAAAACAAAGAATAGGTAAATAAGCTCAAGGGTACTAAAGGAAAATGATGCAAGGTTGGCTATTTGGCCAAAGTAGCTAATTCAAGAAAGAATACCTCAATCATGTTCATGCATGCAAGTGAAAAATGTAGCCTCAAAATGAATCAAAGCAAGTTCTAGAGTGATAAATTGCCATGAGTGAAAATCACACAAGAAAGAAGAGAATGACATAAATACTAAATTCATCCATCAATAGGCTCAAAAATCTCACAAGGTATGCATATATCAAACTTAATCCATCAATCAAATATCCAAAACTAAACATGTTAAAACAAAAGAGGGAAGAAAATTTATTCAATCATGCAATGAACCTTGAAAATTTATTTAATCAAGCAATTAAAAACACAATTTTTTTTACAGAACCTGTTACCAAGTGGCCTCAATACTCAAGAGGGGGGGTGAATTGAGTATGTAAAATATTTTCGTAAATCTTTCGTAAAACGTTTGATTAACGATTTTCGTTGAAGCTATTGGATGATTGAAGTGAATAGATAAACGAGATTGAATACTTCACTCACAAATAAACAACTCAAGATAGAAAGAATTCAAGCAAAGCAAAATATCGAACTCAACTTAAGCAAATATAATTAAAGCACAAAGTAAAGAGATAGAGTTAAGAGGAACAAACACAAGATTTATCTTGGTTCAGCCACCAATCCACTTATGACCTACGTCCAGTCCTCAAGCAAACCACTCGAGATTTTCCACTAAACTTCAAGCTTGAACGAGTGCTTGAAAACCTTTACACAAAAGAGCACTCAACTCCTTGGGATGCCTCACCCTTGAGCTTGAGCCTCAAACCAGGGATGCCTCACCCTTTTCACTAGAGGGATACCTCACCCTCTTTACAACCTTTGAAGGATGCCTCACCCTTCAACAAGGGATACCTCACCCTTTATAAACTTTGAGAGATACCTCACTCTCTTTTCTCTAGAGGAATGCCTCACCCCCTTTACAAAGAATCAAAGTGTTTATAAAATGAAAACTCTCACAAGAGTAGATGATACAAATTGAAGCCCTATAATGCTCTTCAAGAGTATCTCAACAATATATACAAAAACAGAGCAAAGGAGATTTTAATGATGATTCTCGGATTAAAGCAATTGATAGATGTTTCTCAAGTGTTGTTCAACCACAAATGATGCCCCAAGATGAGTATTTATAAGTTATTGGAACAAAAGAGCCGTTGGGGCTTTAATGGGCAACATTAAAAGCCAAATAATATAGCCGTTGGGCTTGTCAGAATGCTGGTAATCGATTACAGGGTTCTGGTAATCGATTACATGACAGTTAGAACGTGTTCTTGGCTTTCTGGGTTTGTGGTAATCGATTACAAGACTTGTGTAATCGATTATACGCCCTCTGACTTTCTGGTAATCGATTACAATATTGATGTAATCGATTACATGGCCCTTTGAACGTGTTCTTGGATTTCTGGGAACATGGTAATTGATTACATGGATGCTGTAATCGATTACAAGTCCTCTGACTTGCTGGTAATCGATTACCAAGAGTGTGTAATCGATTACTTTCCATTTTGAACACATTTTTCAATCCCAATTAAGTCTCTAGGCCATTTTTATCATGTGGGTACTTGGACAAAACAAGATTTACAAATGTTTACCATAATCCAAGATTGAAATCAACATTTCTTTAAAATATGAACTTTGAAAACAAGTTGATTTATGAGATCTTTGAAAAACCATTTGAATATAATCGAGATACCTTGAGAGCATTTCACATTGATGTTCTAAGACCTATATCTAATATACCTCTTTGATCTTGGTCTTCTTCTCTTGGTCTTGATCTTTTCTTTTGATCTTGAACTTTTCTTTTGATCTTGGTCTTCATCTTGACTTTGTTATCATCAAAAACTTATTTGATATGCTTCAAGACATAAGCATTCATAGAACCAATACTAAAAATAACATAAAATTTATTCCATCCCCTCCGCCACACTTAAATTTCACATTGCCCTCAATGTAAAGCATAGAAAAATTCAAAATGCAAATCACCAAAATATTCATGGCAAGTAAAATAAAAGTGTGGTAAGGGCCTCCCTCATCATCCATTAGTGTAAATGGCATCGAGCACATCCTTCACTTCCACATTGTGCTCTTGACAATCCTCATGAAAATGCTTAAGTCTATGCCCATTGACCTTGAACATTCTCTTTGTTGTCACATCTTGGAGCTCAACTGCACCATAAGGAAAAACATTAGTAATAACAAATGGTCTATCCCATCTAGACCTTAATTTTCCGGGCATTAACCTAAGACGGGAATTGTAAAGGATAACTTTTTGACCACTTTTGAATTCTTTTTTAACAATCATTTTATCATAGAAGGTTTTGGTCTTCTCCTTGTAAATTTGGGAGTTCTCATAAGCCTCAATCCGAAGTTCTTCAAGTTCTTGGAGTTGGAGCTTCCTTTGGGATCCAACTAAGTTCAAGTCAAGATTGCACTTCTTTACCGCCTAATATACCTTGTGCTCAATCTCCATCGGAAGGTGGCATGCCTTACCAAAAACGATCCTGTAAGGAGACATCCCAATATGTGTTTTTAAAGTTGTCCTATAAGCCCAAAGAGCATCCTCAAGTCTCAAGCTCCAATCCTTCCTGTTAGGTTGTACAATTTTCTCCAGAATTTGCTTGATTTCTCTGTTTAGGACTTCTGCTTGCCCATTCGTTTGAGGGTGGTAAAGTGTGGAAACCTTATGCAAGACCCCATACTTTTTCAATAAAGCCTCCATGTTCCAATTACAAAAGTGTGAACCCTGATCACTGATGATGACCCTCGGAATGCCAAACTTGTATAAGATATGAGACCTAACAAAATCCAAAACAACTTGAGAATCATCAGTTCGAGTGGCTTTAGCTTCCACCTATTTAGATACATAATCAACAGCAAGCAGAATGTAAACAAAACCAAATGATACAGGAAAAGGTCCCATAAAGTCAATACCCCAGACATCAAAGATCTCACAAAATAGTAAAGGTTGCTGGGGCATTTCATTCCTGCGAGAAATATCACCTGTTCTCTGGCACTGTTCATAAGACTTACAAAATATATATACATCATGAAATAGGGTAGGCCAATATAATCCAGAGTCCAAGACTTTCCTTGCTATACGTTGGGGCCCTAAATGGTCGCTACATGCAAGTGTATGACAAAAGCTAAGAATAGAATGAAACTCATTATCAGGTGCATATCTCCTAATGACTTAGTCACTACAAAATCTCCACAAATAAGGGTCATCCCACACATAATATTTTCACTCACTTTTCAGTTAATCAATATATGCCTTAGTGAAATGTGCAGGTAGTGCTCTATCAACTAAGAAATTAACTAAATCTGCAAATCAAGGAATGTTACCTTGCAGCTTGAAAAACTGCTCATCAGGAAAAACAACATGGATAAGAGAAGCATCTGCCTCTCCCTCAATCTGACTCAGGTGATCAGCCACCAGGTTCTCCGTTCCACTCTTATCACGAATCTCAATATCAAACTCTTGGAGTAGCAACATCCACCTAATCAACTGGGGCTTTGCATCAGGCTTCTTCAGGCGAAATTTCAGAGCTATATGATCTGAAAACACAACCACCCTAGAACCAAGCAGATACGGTCGAAATTTATCTAAAGCAAAAATAATTGCTAAAAGTTCCTTTTCATTTGTGGTGTAGTTAGCTTGTGCAACATCTAAAGTCCTCGAAGCATATGAGATGACATGGGGTACTTTGTTGACCCTCTGTGCAAGAACAGCTCCCAATGCATAATTAGAGGCATCACACATGAGCTTAAATGGGAATGTCCAGTCTGGTGGTTGGATGATAGGTGTACTGGTCAATGCTCGCTTTAGGTGATTGAAGGCATCCTTGCACCCCTGGTCAAAGTGGAACTCCACATCTTTTTGTAGCAAGTTAGACAGTGGAAGGGCAATTTTGCTGAAATCCTTTATAAACCGCCTATAGAAACCTGCATGACCAAGGAAAGAACGAACCTCTCGCATGCATGTGGGATAAGATAGGCATGAAATGACATCTATTTATGCGAGATCTACCTTAATACCCTTGCTAGATACTACATGCTCTAAAACTATGTCTTGTTCTATCATGAAATGGCATTTCTCAAAATTCAAAATAAGGTTAGTCTCAATGTATCTATGCAAAACCCGAGCCAAACTATCCAGACATGCATTAAAGGAAGAGCCATAGATAATAAAATCATCCATAAACACATCCATGCAACTCTCTAAAAATTCAAAAAAGATACTTACCATACACCATTGAAAGGTGCTCGGAGCGTTGCACTGACCAAAAGGCATCCTCCTGTAAGCAAATGTGCCAAATGGGCAGGTGAAAGTAGTCTTCTCTTGGTCTTCTGGGGCTCTATGAATCTGAAAATAACCCGAATATCCATCTAAGGAACAGTAATGCGACTTTCCAACCAGCCTCTCTAACATCTGATCAATGAAAGGTAACAAGAAATGATCTTTCTTGGTGGCCTGGTTAAGCCGCCTATAATCAATGTAGACTCACCAGCTATTTTGAATTCTTGTGGATAGAAGCTCATTATTTTGATTTTCAACTACTGTGACCACATATTTCTTTGGAACAACTTGCATAGGGCTCACCCATTTACTGTCAGAGATGGGATAAATAATGTTAGGTTATAATAGCTTGGTCACTTCCTTCTTCACAACATCTAGAATCAAGGGGTTCAGTCTCCTTTGGGGTTGTCTCACTAGTTTGGTACCCTCCTCCAATAAAATCCTATGCATGCATGTGAAGGGACTAATGTAACGCCTCTTTTTCTAGGAGAAGAAGGAACGTCACACCATAATAAAGTAAAATAAAATGCGAAAAGTAAATAAATCATAAATTAAAACCCGGTTCAATTTTTTTTATATATGAATAAACATCTTCAATTGTAATTGTATAGTAATCGGGTATTGAAATTATTATTATATTTTTTTATTGTTGTTGTAGTGAGAGAATAATAAAACATAGTTACAGTAAAAATCAGCATGAAAGGAAATCATACATCCATATATATATATATATATATATATATATATATATATATATATATATATATATATATAAAATTGCATCAAGCCTGTTTAATTACATCATCAAGTATACAAAAAGTAAAACGCTTTACCTAACCTAAGATGTTTACAAATGTACAGCCCATCAAAATAGCAAAACATCAGGCTTCCCAAAAAGATAGACGGATAGCCATCAATAGCCATCGACAGTACCATCATCGGAGCGACCAAATTTCGAGTAGAGACTTGAGCAGTGGAAAGAAATAAATCTTCCTATGGGGTGTAATAGAGGTCATCCCACAGATCGCAGACAGGTAGGTAAAACTCCAAATGAACAAAAGTGATAAAATAAAAAACAGGCGGGTCGTAGTAACCCCAAGCTAAGGACACCATCAAGTCCCCATGATAAATGCAATGGTCCATGCGCAGGTTTATATGCCATCAATCAGGACCTCTGTTGAAGGACATCCTCGCATATCCCAAAAATCTATGCAAACGAGACAACATCTTCAAGCAAGCTCTAATCATAGTCAAGCCAGAAATCGGGGAACTCAGGCGCTTCCCTTTTTTCACGAATGTCTTCTCAAAAGCATATAAATAAAACAGAAATACAGGAGTACAGAAAAGAGGTGAGATACCCAGCATTCAATACCAATATAGTAGTAAGAAAACAAAATGGCGCTGGACGCCTACATAACATCACAGTACATATATATATATCAGCAGTAATAATAAAATAAGCAATAGAAGAGAAATAACATCAGTATCTTAGGCAGTAAACATTTTATCAATCAGATAATTATTTCAGCAATTAAAAGTAAATAATTTAATAGTGATAGACACTTATGCCAGAAGAAATATGAGACAGATAATGCATAATGCATATGGTACCAAAATCCTACTCCATGGAGCTAGACATAAACATTCGGAGAGAATGATCAGGGAGTCATGCTAGTATCTCGTTAGCCTAAAAATAAAGTGCTTATCATAAAAATAATATTTTGCACAGCATAGTTTATACGTGGCACTCTCAACAAGATCATGATATAGGACAATGTCTCGGTCCGGATCGTTGGTGTGTTTGCATCGGTCTATCCCATGGCCCTAGTGGAGCTACCATTGTCTATTGTGAGACACCCGCACCCCGACGCCCTCAAGGCCAACAATATGGCCTACACTTAGTCTACTCGCACATGTACTAAGGTATAATTCAATCTCCTAGGCATGCACCACCTTAACAAAAGAGTCCAACGGACTTTCACAAATGCATGATGACTCAATGCATATCATGTATATTCATCAATAATATACTTCTCATGAAACATACCACAAATTGGTCATATTAAATATCAACAAGTCTTTGATCCTACACATGGACTCATAGTAGCATATAATCAATTCTCAATATCAACATACATATATAAGGTTCAACACAAACCACAATTCCATTTTATGAATCCAACATTCCTAATTACCTAAGTCTTGATTAATTACATAAGTCTAGGTCAAATAGACCGTTGAGGCCATGGCCTCTCAAAAACAACATCCAACCATTTTTCTCTCATCACATTATCGATTTCATAACTCTAAATTACCTAAGTTCCAAGGTTGCACCAAATTGGACCCCAAAAACCCTCTAGAGGCTGTGAGCCTCCAAAGAGCATCAAAACCCATTTTTTTTCCATTATATGCTTCAATCCTTTAATACCTAATTATCTAAGTTTCATTTCATACAAAAATCAACTCAAACCCCCAAAATCTAGTCCAAAACCATGACCTCCCTAAAGGATAGGAAACCCTATATTTTTCCATTCATCCAATCCAAGCAATCCAACATCATCGAGGCATTCAAAACAACCAACATAGTCATATAAATCAAATATACACAAAATCATGAAAAACAAACATACAAAGTGAGTAATCCATTATGGATTTCTCATCAACAACCACTCAAAAGTTCTCTCACCACCAATAAAGGTTGAAGTGACTAAATCTCCCTCTCACCTAAAGGAAGAACATGAAAATCCACCCCTTGATGGTCCTTGTGATTTTTGTCCAAAGCTCCACCAAACCCTAAGAATCATAACTCAAAGAATCAACACCAATGGCTTGAAAAAGAAAGGATCCATGACCATGAAAATGACCATAAAAACGAAAGTGAAGAATCAAATGTTTACCTCAAAAGCTTCAAGCTTTTTTCTTGAAGAAAAGTGAAGAAGATGATGGATTTAGAAGAAAATCTCTAAAGAGAAAAGGTTTAGAATGAGAAGAAAAGTGTAAAAATGGTGGTAGTGAAGCAAACAAACGAAGATAGTCACCAAGAAGGGCTATTGCCATGGAGAAGAGAAAAGGAAGAAGAAGAGAGAAAAATGTGAGAAGAGGAAATGAAGAGAAAAAGAGTGATAGTTTTTGTGATTTAGGATTTTTGGAGTAAAATGATAAGGTGAAAAATTAAATTTTTGGCTCCCCCCCTAAAGCCCTAAGCCGTGGTACACAAGAGAGAAGGAGAGGGAGAGATTAGCTTCTCTTACAAGTTTTGGGCATTTTAGTCATTTTTTGTCAAAGCTTCCTTGAGAAGCTTTAATTAAAATATATTATTTTTGAATTAAAAGTGATTTGATTTGACATAAAGTGGATTACCTTTGGATAAGATAATATTTCTACTACAAGCTATTATCCAATGGACAATTGTTATAGTTGACAGAAGTCAGTGTTAATTGTCCAACAGATAATAAAATACATAGTGATTTTTATTTATCAGATAAAAATCTCAAAAATCGTAAAACCTCGTAAATCGTGTTCCAGCCTCGGGTTTAGTAGGATCCCTCGTCGACGTTTCCATATATCAAGGTCCTCGGGAAAAATATCTCATTTCCCCGGCTCCGCTCAAGATGCACGTAAAACGAGAAATAATATTAAAATAGTCTACGTTCTCAGAAAAATCCAAAAAAATTTACAAAAATCACAAATATTATAAAACAACTATTTATCTTGAAATTATAAATTTTCGGGGTGTTACAACTAATACTAGGAATATCTGCAAGAGTCTATCTAATGGCTTGTTTATTTTGCCTCAAAACCTGCAACAATATTTCTTCTTGTTCAGGTTGTAGATTCTAAGTGACAATCACCAGTAGTTTCTCACCATCTCCCAAATATGCATATTTAAGATGGACTGACAAAGTCTTCAACTCTAAGGATGGAGGTTGCATAATGGAAGGTAGCAGGCTATTTGAAATAACTAACTTAGCAGTATTAAATTTAACATACTTCTGACTCACATTTTCACATGCTGCATCATCATCACTCATAACTACATAAACTCAGCATATGTAACACATGGTACAATATAACAACTAGCACATGTATCACAAGTAACAGAATCCAGAAAGTTAGCAATATTAGGGAATTCAACATACATATCAGCATAAGCATCATCAACTAGCATCTCAATCACATCAACATGGAAAATCGAATGCTCATCTAGGGGATGTCTCATGGCATAAAAAATGTTAAATTATACCACATCGTTGCCAAATTCCATAGAAAGGGTGCCATCATGCATATCTATCTTGGTCTTAGCTGTCTTGAGGAATGGTCTGCCTAGAATCAATGGAGCGTGATTTGTTGAAGACTCATCTTCCATCTCCAGAATGTAGAAGTCCGCTGGGAAAATCAACTCATTCACTCGAACTAACACATCTTCCAGCACTCCTGCAGGATGAGCAGTGGTCCTATTTGCTAACTAAATCACTATACCAGTGGATTGCAAAGTGCCAATGTTCAAAGACTTATAAACTGACATAGGCATGACATTAATTGAAACACCCAAATCTAGCATTGCATGTTCAAATCTGAAGTTGCCTATCGTGCAAGGGATTGTGAAAGTTCTAGGATCTTTGCATTTTTGCAGCATGCTTGGCTGAATCATGGTAGAAACATTTCTGCCAATGCTAATCTTCTCAATACCCTTAAGTCTTCTCTTGTGAGTACACAACTCATTGAGGAATTTGACATACTTGGGAATCTGCTTGATTGCATCAAGGAGGGGGATATTGATTTCCACCTTCCTAAATGTGTCCATGACTTCTCTTTCCATTTCTGTTTGTGCGGCCTGCTTGGACTGTGTGACCCTATTTGGGAAAGGTAATGGAATAGCCAAATCTGAATTCTCTGCACATTTCTTCTGTGTCACTAATTTTTGGACTGAGCTATTCACTTCCTGCTATTTTTGGTCTCTCTCTAGTTGCTACACTGGTAACTCTGATTGTGGTGGAGTAGGACCATCAACTTCTCTACCACTTCTCAAGGTAATGGAACTTATACTGCCTCTTGGGTTATTGATTGTTTGTGAAGGCAATTGACTCGAACCTTGACTTTTCAGCTCACTCATAGTGGTTGCTAACTGGCTAATCTGAGTCTATAAATTCTGAATAGTGGCATTGACATTCTGCTGAAACTGAATGTTGTTTGTGGCCATTTGTTTCATCAAATCTTCTAATGATGGCTCGACTGGAGTGATTTGCATAGACTGTTACACAGGTTGTTGCTGTTTGAATGTAGGTGGTTGGTATTTATTGCTAGGACCTGCAGCTTGGTATCTAAATTGTTGCTGCTACTATTGGTGGGGCTGTTGTTGTTGTTGACCAGAATTCCCATATCTTACGTTGGGATGGTCTCTCCAGCCAGGGTTATAGGTAGTAGAAAATGGATCATATCTGGGTTGCTGTTGTGACTGCTGATATTGGAGTCTACCAGGAAAAATACTAGCTACTGCAACAGATTGCTATGGAAAAATAGAACCACTATCCTGAAGTGTGGGGCATGCATCAGTAGGATGAGATGAACAAGAGCAAATGCCACACACAGTTGCAATCATCTGCATAAGTGGTTGTTGTCCTACTGCTAGCTGCCTCACCAAAGAAGTCAATTCATCCAATCTGTGTTCCATTCATTATTTTTCTACATGAGACACTTGAACCTCATTAACTCATCTGGTTGAGGTAATGATTTGTGTGCCAAATTGTTAGGAGTTAGCTGCCATATTGGCTATCAAATCTCTTATTGCAATAGGGGTCTTGTCTACTAAGGCTCCTCCAAAGGTAGCATCTACCATGCTTCTATCATTTGGCAGCAAGCTTTCATAGAAATATTGAATCAAGAGTTGATCATTGATTTGGTGGTGGGGACAGCTCGAGCACAACTTTTTGAATCTCTCCCAATATTCATGTAAGGTCTCTCTTGTCATTTGTCTTATGCCACAGATGTTTTTTCTAATGGCAGTAGCTCTAGAGGTAGGAAAGAATTTCTTTAAGAAAAACCTCTTCATGTCATTCCAACTTATGATTGAATGTAACACCCCAAGTTTTGGCTAAATTACGATATTGTCCAAAATGTACTATTTTATGTTTTTTGTGTGCTATAAAATTAATTTGATTGTTTCGTGACTGAATTTGACTATTGTGTGTGATTTACTCCGAGTTAAGAAAATAATAATTTTTGGGTCGGGAAAAATCTTTATATGATTATTCGGAGCTGGGGGATCTTACTAAACTCAATTCCGAGTGATACGTGTATCAATCTTTTAATTTTTAGAATTTATCTATAAAATAAAAATATTTTATATTATAATATTATTTTATTATCCGGTGGACAGTACCTACTGACTTAAGAGCAGTAGCTTCTGCCCTATGGACAATAGGAACCGGTAAAGTCTTTTTGACTTACTATTCGGAGAACTAATAGAAATCAGTCAACGTTTCTAGCTTGAATTATTTATAAGCCAATGAGAACCAGTCAATGAAAATGGCTTGAATTTCTAAACCAATAGGAGGGAAATCCACAAAAATGGTTGGACTTGTTAGATTAGTAATTAGAAAACATAACTAAGTTAGCTTAAAACCTAATTAAGTTAATCCAAAGTGCTTAAGTAGTAACTAAATGGAACAAACCTAGTTAGTTATTTATTAAAATTTTAGTTAGAGAATGTTCTAGCATAATCAAGAAGGTGGTTAGTTATCCTAAGTAACTAGATGATTAACTAAATAACTAAGAAACCTAACTAAATTTACCTAAACCTAATTAGGAAACAAAATGGATTAAGACTTGATTAGCTCTCCCTAAGTGCAATTCGGCCAAGCACATTCAAGAAGGTTCAAGACACTTGGTGACTTGTCTCTCTAAGCCAGTAGGAAGCAAACTTGGAGACAAAGCATTGAAGATCCACCCTTGAACTCATCTAAGGCCATTAGGAGCCCTTAGAGGTCAACAAGGTGGCCATCTACTTTAGGGAGCCCCACGGCCAAAGGCGTTCGGAAGAGGTTGGAAGACATTTTGCTAAGTTCATTTTCATCTTCATCCATTCTCCTAAGCAAGTTAACCAAAAATTCTCTCCTTTCTTCTTGGTGAAGCTCATGACCACTATCACAAAACCATACCTCCACTCTTCTAAAATTTCATCCAACACCATTTTCTAAACCTAAACACCATTCTACACATCTTTCATCTTGAGAGTTTCTTCAAAATCATCCATTTGGAGCTTGGAAAACAACCTTAAAGTTTCTTTCCTACAAGATAAAAATCCTTGTTTCTTGTTTCCAAACTTATTCTTGAAGTTCTAAGCCATGATTGATCCATGGTTTTTCTTTTTTAACCATAGTTTGTGACTTTATAAATTGTTTAAGCTTGTTAGGGTTTTTCTTGGAGCCATACAAAATTCATAAGAGGAAATCCAATAGGAGTTTGTCTTCCTTATAAGTAAGAGGGAGATTTAATCTCATCAACCATGTATGGTGGTGAGAAAATGGATGTATTTGTGGTGAAGAATTCCATAAGGATTCATTCACTTGGTTGTTTAAAGTTCTTCCTATTTGTGATTGATTTTATTTGCAAGCATGTCTATAGCTTTAATATATTTGGTATGTGTTTATGGATGCATGATAATTATTGTAGGATGTGAATAACATATTGAGAATTTGCATAAGTGTTCCAAAGAACACATGAAGCTCACGGCTTCACCAACACAAAGAGAACCAAAATGTTCTCAACTATTTTGTAAAGCATGGATTAATTAATTTAATTGGATCAATGATTTTTTTTACTTCAACTTAGATGGTAGAAAATAAATTAGAGATGATTTATAGAAGAATTTCGGCCAACATGCCCTTTGTAATACCTTTGATCTAAAATTATTTTCTAAGTGCGGACTATGTAATTAAATTAAAGAGAACTCAAGTTGAATGAATTTTTGAGAATAAAATGAATGAAGTTATGTTAGAAACCTAATTAGAGAAATTAAGTATGGATGAGAAATAAATTGAACACTTGAAAAATACTAATGTATAGCTCACCCTTTGGGTTTTGAAGCGCGTTAACAAGTTTCGAAATGTAAATATTGGTAATGATCAAGAAAGGTAATTTTTAAGAGAAAACGTAGAAAATACTACTTAATAAATTTTCTAGACGAAATGCTATAAGTAAATTTAGAAATAAATTTATAATGAAGAAAATTTCAAAATCTAATCAAGAATGTAAAGAAATATTTTACAGAGTTGAAAAGTATTAGAAATACCTTACGCATATTTAAAATAATGATTTTTAAACTACGCAATTGAAAAAATAATTTTAAAATGTTACGCGATTGAGAAAATGATTTAAAAACACTATGCGATTTTAAAAATGTCAAAAAATATTTATGCGATTTGAAAACGTTGGAAAAAGGTGACGTGTTTGTGAAAACACAATACCATATTTATGCGACTGAGAGAAAACAGTGGTTTACTATCGGGTTGAAGTGGTGGACCTGGATATGTTGAAAAATGGTACTGCCAAGTGGTGGCGTACTATTATGAGAAATAATGATAATATTGCTATTTGTGTATTTTGGTTCATGCACATGTGTCGAGAAATGTATCAATTTAGTTGAAATTGGCAATTGGCTGACGAGATGAATTACGCCGTAGTATGGGTGTGATAGGCGTAGTGTGGTTCATTGAGTGAACTTGGAGGCATTAGTGTGCGGAGGATTCCACATGTGGACAGTTGGTAGCTCCTCTGGGCCATGGTAACGGGCAACACACTAGCGATCTCGACAAGTACTATTCTTAATCAAGATCTAGTGGAGACTATCCGGTACAATGCCTGTTGTGCATGACGTTTTGACTGTGTACTATTTACATGATGTTTGACTGTGTAATATTTGGCTATGGAAGCTGGAGCTACGGATAGGTCTTCCGGATTATTCTCTCTGATGTTGTGTTTAGCTCCATGGAGTAGGAATAAGTCTATGTACATTGGCATATGTGGTCTGGATCATAATGTGATTATTTATATTTAATTTGAGATATTATGTATGATATGATAATATGGATTATTGTATCAATTATTATATTTGTATTTACTATCATTTTTTGTACTGCCACGCTGATAATGATGTAGATTGTCTCACCTCTTTGTATACATTTTCTGTATTATTATTTATGTTCCGTAAATATTTTGAGGAAAGAGAAAAGGAGCAGCCTCTGGATTGTGAGTACGAAGAGGAGCAGCATTCGAGTGAATAGTGCGAGGAAGGCGAGCTTCGAGATCATCCATATCATTTGGATTGATTAAGACACGGTATGACTTTACCAGAATTTTAGGATTCGTGAAACTTAAGTTTCATGGGGCTTCCGAGGCCTGGCGTCTACGAGCTGATAGGGAGTCGGTTGTGTATGTGGGACGTTTGACTATGTCCCTCCGTAGGGAGTTTGATGGTGCTCTGATATTCTCTGCTACTTTTTATTTACATCTAGAATTGGCCTTGACTATTAGGCGCTATTGGGGTGGACGTTTTCATGCCCCTAGTGAGTTTAGTAGTGTGTCGACTACACGGACTCCTGTCCACAGAGCTTCACGACACCCTAGGTTTCTGTCTTCCGATGATCTCCCAAAGAAGGATTCTTTGGAGGATAAGAACTTTTAATTTTGTACTTGGGTAAGTTTATGGTTTGCTTCAAACTAAACAGTTTACTGCTTTATTAAATAGTTGTAGCGTGTAAATTATTTGTATCTATAAAGAGAAAAATCATATGTATAATTATGGTGTGTATTTAGTAGTTTGTTTTATTTCATGTTCTATTTATTTTATTTAATGAGATAATGTACAAAAAAGAAAATTTTCACAACTTATATTATTATATATTAAGAAATGATTTATAACTTGGGTAAAGGTTTATTATACATATCATAAATGTGACATCCTAAGGAGGGTGTTACACTGAACCTGGTGAAAGATAAAATAACCAATCCTTGGCTGCATCAGCAAGTGAGAAAGGAAATGCTCTCAGCTTGATATGCTCCTCAGAGATCCCATGTGGCAATGGTTGAACAAAGCACATAGAACTCCTTTAGGTGCTTATTGGGGTCTTCACCTACAAGACCATGAAACTTGGGTAACAAGTGTATTCATTTAGATTTTAACCCAAAATCAGCATCAAGATCAGGGTATTGAATCCACAAAGACTGGTTAGTTACATCAGGAGCAGCAAGTTCCTTAAGGGTCCCTATTATGCATGTTATCAGTCATGGTTTCAGAATTATTTAAGATCTCAAGTTCACTCTCAATTTTAAGATCAAAATCAGAAGCAATTCTTGCACTTAGCCTACAAGCTCTAATCAACCTATGCAAGGTCCTATCAATCTCAAGATCAAAATCAACCAAGTTATTAGGCTCGGACCTAGTCATGAACCAATCAGGGCTATAGAAGTGTCAGAATGTCAAAAGCACAAAAACATGCAAATCTACACTACAGAAATGGCTACCACAGAATGAAAACATATCAAACAAATTTTAAAAATCATGGGGCCACCACAGAATGAAAACTACCATTTTTTTAGAAAATTATCATGCAGAGAAAATATTTCAAAAATTGAAAAAGTGGTCTAAACGATGAAATTTGGCTAAATTCTGAGTGGATAATCCCTACAGGGATATTTTTGCTTAGAATGGTGATTTAGCCTTGGGGACCAAGTTTCAGCTCAAAACTCCATAGCCAGAATTGCACTAGTCTCCCCTGCACCAGAAAAAAAAATCAAAAAATGGTGAAAAAGTACTAGCAAGGTATGAAATATTGTTAGGAAGTTGGGAACATGTCCAAAATGATTGGTAAGAACAAGAGTTAGTATGGTTACTTAATATGATCAGATTACAATTAACAATTCCTCAGCAATGGCGCCAAAATTTTGACGAGCGTCGAACTCAATCAAAATTATAACTGAGTTATGCCTATGGCTTATAGCATACGAAACAACACCAGATCGTTTCTCAATGATTGTAAGTGCTATGTGATCAGATCAAGCAAAAATTAGGAAAGGGGTTTGACAACTCAGAAAACAAAATTAACAAAGCAATTAACAGAATTAAAGAGAGAAATTCAATTGAAAGAGTAATCAATTCAGAAATTTATCCGAAATTGGGTTGATTCTATCATAGGTCATTCAACAAACATTTGGAGTGTATTTGAATGGTTAACTTGGATCTAACCGAAATCTTTGCATCAAATCCGTAATTCATACTAAACAATCATCTAGAATTCAATTAACAATTGAAACACAAATTTGCAATCACATAACTCATGTTGGATCTGTGTTAATTTTAAGAACTGAATTCAATTAACCTAGGCACAAATCAGTAACCTAACCTCTTAATTCATGATTAATTCAGATTAATCAATCATAAATTTCATCACAATTCTCAATCTTAAATCAAGATCCAATCAGATCAAACATAAACAGAATCATCATTCATGCATTCAAGATCAAGAAGAAGAAGAAGAAGAAGAAGAGGAAATCAAATGCAAATCAAACACAAACAGAACCAACGATTTCAAGAAATCAAACCGCAATTTCTTCAAGATTATCTGAATTGATTACAGAAGTTTAGCCCTCTATAGCCATCACCATGGATGAGTTTGAGGAGGAAGGAAGAATAAAAAGAAAGAAGAGAGAAATGAGGGAATGATATGAAAAACAAGACTACAACACCTAAAAATGAAAATGTGTAGTTACTCTCCTACAATCTGATTGCCAACCTCCTAATAATCCACTCAAAATCCCATTGTGAAAGTGGTTCAACCACCATCATCCATTATGAAAGTATGTCTCCCACTTTCCATTAATTATTCCACTAATTCTTCCACCTAACTAATAATTTTCACTTTCCACCCAATTATGATCATATTTTTACCCATTCATAATTGTCATTTTTGTCACAATTTTGAATCCAAATCAAGCCCATAAGATAGCCACTGAAATAAGCTTTCCAAGGAGTGCTCATATGCTTAATTTGGGCTTGAAATGAATGAGATATGCCCAAAATAATGAATATATGTCCAGAAATACGCGACAACACCACTAGTCCAAGTTCAAGGCTGCTTTCGAATGCCTAAATGTCTGAATTTTCCAAATTGACATGACAAAACTTGTAGATCTTTTTCTCATATTTCCTAGCATATAAAGAATATAAAAATCAGAGATCAACAACTCAAGTTATGACCAAAATACAGAAATAGTGTTAAAACTCATTAATGCTGGAAAAAATCAATTAAACTCAATTTGAGCCCAAACTTACAAAACATGACCAAGCTCAATCAATTAAGTGCATGAAGAGTGTATATGACTAAAAATGAGAGTTTATTAATATATTAAACATATGATTATCAACAGCCTCTCCAAGCTAATAAGAACTAAGTATTCTTTTCACACCTTGCATTTCTAGGCTCAAGACTAAAACCTCTAATAGGTTAGGCTACAAAGAAATAGTGTTTAAGTTTGTGTTTGAGCTCATTAGCACTCCAAGAGTGGTTATTACAAATGTAATTAGAGTAAACTATACTTGTTATACTAAGAATATACAAGAGAGTATGAGTACAAGAGCTTTCTATCGATCAGAAAGGTATTAAGTAGTTGAGAATACAATCAGAAAACAACAACAACAATTTTCTTAGCAATAAATTCGCTTTAACAACCAATTATTCCGACCTTAAATGCTTCAAATTATCTTCAACTTATAATCTTGGATGAATTCTAACCATTGAGAACACATTTAATGCATCTGGTAGTTTTTTTGGTGCATTAAGAAACTAGCCGTTATTTTGTCTTCCTATGATCAACTTTTTTG
The DNA here is from genome assembly GCA_029884605.1 of Ormosia emarginata. Taxonomy (NCBI): domain Eukaryota; kingdom Viridiplantae; phylum Streptophyta; class Magnoliopsida; order Fabales; family Fabaceae; genus Ormosia; species Ormosia emarginata. The sequence goes on from JAQQTP010000074.1 coordinate 13,467,467, forward strand.
TATCTTTCCAATGTTCTCATTATGACTAGGAAGTTTGTTTTGTGACAGGAGTAAGTATATGATAGAAGGGATGTCTTTGACATTTGTCCTTGAAGTAGTTTTTTATCGCAGTTTTCTGATGGTTTTCTGATTTACTTTTTGATAAGTTTTCTTATCAGGTTTTCTCATGTCTTTCTGAGCAGCTTTCTCAAGAAATTTTTGAAGACTCAAGTGTTTGAAGCTAGTGTTTGTCATATCTAAATTGGATTTCAAGTTCTAACACACTTCAACACACATATTAATAAAGTTCATAAGACAAACAAATTTACTAACTAATGAATGATAAAAAATCTAATAGTGTAGTGAGTTTTTTGATAGCTACTCAAGATATACTTAGAAAAGTATTAGTTTGTTACTTATCAAAACTTAATCTTAAGTAAAAACTTAAGCACATAAAAGGGTCTTACGATTTTGGAGCTAACAAAGAGATCATTCACCATTTTGTGTCATAACACACATTTATTTACTCAAGAACAAACAAGTTGAATTTAAGCCTAGTAGGAAAAGAAAGGAATCTTTTGAAGATGCAACAAAGGACATCATTGATTTTGAGATAAACCCTAAAGTATAAAAGTATCAGTACAAGAAATTCAACATCTTTCAAACTATCCTTATTGTGGGAACTTCTAAAATTAGCCCCCAGGTATGTAAGCAGTAGTATATCCTAAATACTATTGTGGGAACTTCTAAAATTAGCCCCCAGGTATGCAACCCTAAATCCATCAAATTCAACATGTAACACCCTAATCCTAAATACTATAGTATATCCTAAGTCTACTAAGTAAATAGAATTAGTATGTCACTTGCTCTTTACTAAACATCTATCTGATATGTCTGAGATTACAACTTACACAAACTACATATATAAACTTAATTACAGAACTATTAATATAATTACATAACCAAAATTATTACATTAACAATTTAACTAAATCTTCATCGCCTTGCCTTGCGCTTGCTTTGATCCTTTGCTGGATTTATCATGGAAAACATAAAATAAAAATTGGGCTGAGAATTAATAATTCTTAGTAGTAAAATTTAAATTGTGACATCATGGTAAATCCAGCTGCTTTGGGATAAAACAAAAATTGTACTTAATCATTTAGAAAGGTGACATAAGCCAAATCTCAATCTTTTTCCTTCCCAAAGCAGATAGTTCATTCAATTGCAAAATATTTCATTTATTACATAACAGTCAATTCAAACAACATATACTTTAAACATTTATCATCATACTAGGAACAACACTTAATTCACTTTAAATACTATTCTTAACCTTTTCTAACTAGCTTTTATCCTTAATCTCCATATTTAATAAAAACAAGACAATTGCCCATACAATTACCAATTTTATGCAATGTGTAACGCCCCTTTATCTTATCTCCCGAAAAAGGAACGTCACACCATAGTGAAGTAAGAACGAAATATAAATTGTAGAAAATAATAATTGTTTTAAACCTCATAGACCCAATTCATTTTATAGATATATAGGTTCCTTTTAAAATTATATATATATAAATTATATCATTACCAAGTAATGTTAAAAGAGTTAACTTAACGGTTCATTTTGTAGCGAGATAATACTTAAAATGGTCGCAGTAAAACCGACATAAAAATGAACTATACATCCATACACAACATATATATATATATATATATATATATATATATATATATATATATATATATATATATATTTATACACTGTTTAATTATATCATGATTTATACAAAAAGCAAAACATGTACCCACTCGAGATGATACAAATATACACCCATCAAATACAACAAAATGTCAAGCTTCCCAAAAAGATAAACGGTTAGCCATCAATAGCCACCGACAGTATCAGCTGTTACCAAGTGGCCTCAATACTCAAGAGGGGGGGTGAATTGAGTATGTAAAATATTTTCGTAAATCTTTCGCAAAACGTTTGATTGACAATTTTCATTGAAGCTATTGGATGATTGAGGTGAATGGATAAATGAGATTGAATACTTCACTCATAAATAAACAACCCAAGATAGAAAGAATTCAAGCAAAGCAAGATATCAAACTCAACTCAAGCATATAATTAAAGCACAAAGTAAAGAGATAGAGTTGAGAGGAACAAACACAAGATTTATCCTGGTTCAGCCACCAATCCACTTGTGACCTACGTCCAGTCCTCAAGCAAACCACTCGAGATTTTCCACTAAACTTCAAGCTTGAACGGGTGCTTGAAAACCTTTACACAAAAGAGCACTCAACTCCTTGGGATGCCTCACCCTTGAGCTTGAGCCTCAAACCAGGGATACCTCACCCTTTTCACTAGAGGGATACCTCACCCTCTTTACAACCTTTGAAGGATGCCTCACCTTCAACAAGGGATACCTCACCCTTTACAAACTTTGAGAGATACCTCACTCTCTTTTCTCTAGAGGGATACCTCACCCCTTTACAAAGAATCAAAGTGTTTATAAAATGAAAACTCTCACAAGAGTAGATGATGCAAATTGAAGCCCTATAATGCTCTTCAAGAATATCTCAACAATATATACAAAAACAGAGCAAAGGAGATTTTAATGATGATTCTCGAATTAAAGCAATTGATAGATGTTTCTCAAGTGTTGTTCAACCACAAATGATGCCCCAAGATGAGTATTTATAAGTTATTGGAACAAAAGAGCCGTTAGGGGCTTTAATGGGCAACATTAAAAGCCAAATAATATAGTCGTTGGGCTTGTCAGAATGCTGGTAATCGATTACATGGTTCTGATAATCGATTACATGATAGTTAGAACGTGTTCTTGGCTTTCTGGGTTTGTGGTAATCGATTACAAGACTTGTGTAATCGATTACACGCCCTATGACTTTCTGGTAATCGATTACAATATTGATGTAATCGATTACATGGCCCTTTGAACGTGTTCTTGGATTTCTGGGAACATGGTAATCGATTACATGGATGCTGCAATCGATTACAAGTCCTCTGACTTGCTGGTAATCGATTACCAAGAGTGTGTAATCGATTACTTTCCACTTTGAACACATTTTTCAATCCCAATTAAGTCTCTAGGTCATTTTTATCATTTGGGTACTTGGACAAAACAAGATTTACAAATGTTTACTATAATCCAAGATTGAAATCAACATTTCTTTAAAATATGAACTTTGAAAACAAGTTGATTTATGAGATCTTTGAAAAACCATTTGAATATAATTGAGATACCTTGAGAGCATTTCACATTGATGTTCTAAGACCTATATCTAATATACCTCTTTGATCTTGGTCTTCTTCTTTTGGTCTTGTTCTTTTCCTTTGATCTTGATCTTCTCTTTTGATATTGGTCTTTTCTTTTGATCTTGGTCTTCTTCTCTTGGCTTTGTTATCATCAAAAACTTATTTGATATGCTTCATGACATAAGCATTCACATTAGCCCCTAAGACTGATGAGAAGGAACCGAAGTAGGGTCCTCCTCATATGATGAAATTGCCAACGGAGTGACCGAGTTTCGAGCAGAAGCCTGAGCAGTGGAGAGGAAAGAGTCCTCTTGTGGGGTGTAATAAAGATCATCCCATAAATCTCTAACAGGCAGGTAAAATTCTAAATGAACATAGGTTGTGAAGTAAAAAACAGGCGGGTCGTAGCGGCCCCACGCCAAAGACACAACCAGCTCCCCATGATAGATGCATTGGTCCGTGCTCAAGTTAATATGCCAACAGTCGAGTCCTCAATGAAAGGTCATCCTAACATACCCCAAAAATCGGCGTAGACGCGAAGACATCTCCAATCAGCACTAATTGTAGTCGGGCTAAAAGCCAAGAAACTCAGGCGCTTCTCTTTCTTCCTCGTGAGCGTGTTCTCGGTAATACATAATTTAAAACAGAAGTACAGATATACAGAAAAGAGGCGAGACACCCAACTTTCTTTACTAAAATGGCAGCAAGAAAACAAAATGGCGCTGGACGCCCACATAGCATTACAACACATATAGTTATCAACAGTAAGAAATAAAATAATAACAATAATTAAATGAGCAATAAAAGAGAAATACCAACAAAATCTCAGGTAGTGAACAGTTTATTAAGTCAGATAATTATATTGATAGTAAGAACAGATAATTCACAGTCACTGTACTCATGCTCAATGAAATATGAGACCAACAATAGACAATGCACAATGCATCATGGTACCAAAAATCCTACTCCATGGAGCTAGACATCAACATTTTCGGAGAGAATGATCAAGGAGTTATGCCAGTATCTTGATAGCCTAAAAATAGTGTGCTTCATCTCATAAAAATATTGGCGCAATTGGCTTATACATAACACCTCAACAGTTGATTGTGATATAGGATAGCATCTCGCTCCGGATCATTGGTGTGTTTGCATCAGTCTATCCCACGGCCCTAGTGGAGCTACCACTGTCTATTGTGAGACACCTGCACCCCGACGCCCCCAGGGTCAACCACTATGACCCTACGCTTAGTCTACTCGCACCCGCACATAGGTGTTATTTAATCTCCTAGGCATACATCGCCTTTCCAATAATGTCCAACGGACAACACATATGCATGACGACACAATGTACATCATGTATGTCCATCAATGATACATTTATCATAAAGTATACCACAATGGCATATATTCATTTCTCAATATCGACATGTCATAATTTCATCAAGTACTTAGTCCCATATAGGAACTCACAATAACATGACGTGGTTAGTAGATAACCAATCCATTCCTAAGATCACATCTAATTGAGATAGTGGCAAATAGATCAAATCAACAGAAAAGATTCGACCTTCAACAATCAAGGGACAACTTAGACAGACTTTGGTAGTAACAACGGGTTTAGTAGTAGGGGCTGAAACAATCAATTCAAAAGGCAAAGAAGACATAGGTAAACCAAGTCTTTTCACACAGTCATAGGAAATAAAAGAATGAGTTGCACCAGAGTCATACAGTACAGTTAAAAGATTACCCTCTATGAGACCTTCTCCTTGTATAAGATCTTCGAATTGAGAGGCTTCAACACTGCTCAGGGTGTAAACTCTACCTCCAGCCTGTGATTTAGCAGTTCTAGCAGCATTAACGGAAGGCTCCACCTTAGGTTAATTGCAGTCATGAGAAACGTGTCCAGGTTTCCCACATATGAAGCAGATAATTCCTTTAATAGTACAGTCCCTCGTGTAGTGCTTCTTCTCATACTTCATGCATCTCGGCGTAGACACTGTTGTTTGACCCGTTCTACCTGGACTTCCTCCAAGACTTCTACCTTGCGGTCTTTGTTGTTGATTTCCAGGTGGTCTTGAGTAAGGCTTCTTCTGGTAACGGTTAGCATTACTGCTTCCTCCTCTTTGAGACCGAAAAGGTCCAAAGTTGTAGCTTCTTGTGTCCCGCGCTTGGTCTAAGTCTTTCACCCGGCGACACGTATCAAGCAGCTCCAAAAACTGGTTAATCTTCAAAGTGATAACCACCATCTTCACATCGTGCCTTACGCCTTCCTCGAACTTTTGACATTTCCATGCTTCGTTCGGTTGGTGTTGAAAGTAGGTTGAGAACCTCGACAAGCTCTCATACCTTGCAGCATACTCACTTACAGTCATATTTCCTTGCCGCAAACTAAGAAACTCCATCTCCTTAGCATGTCTAGCACTTTCCGAGAAATATTTTTTCAAGAATCTCTCTTTGAATACTGCCCAAGCAATCTCTCCACCTTCTGCCTCTAGCAGTCTTTGTTCTCCAGTCCACCAATCCTCTGCGTCTCCTACAAGCATAAACGCCACATACGTCACCTTCTTGTCGTTGGCATAATTCATACCCGTGAATATCTTTTCCAGCTCTGTGATCCACAGAGTAGCCTTCTCGGGATCAAATTCTCCTATAAATTATGGAGGGTTCGTGCGACTAAATTCATCCAAGTTTTAAGCATCTGCTGTAGCTTCAAGCTATTGTGCAGTCCTCTCTTGTTGTTGAACCGTCTACTGGTTTTGTTGCAGCATAGACTTTGACCATCTTCTAAATTACCTTAATTGCAGCAGTCATATCTCCTCTACGAGCCATGCCTCCTTTCAGATTAAGCTATACAAAACACAGAGAAAGTCAAATGTATCCTTACAGAATACTAAACACAGAGAATCACACAACACAAACAAGATAGTCTAAAACCACATGACCTAAAAGAAAACTTAAACCGGGGCTCTTATACCAAGACAGTGTAATGCCGCTTTTTCTTATCTCCCGAAGAAGGAACGTCACACCATAGTGAAGTAAGAACAAAATATAAATTGCGAAAAATAATAATTGTTTTAAACCTCATAGACCCATTTCATTTTATAGATATATAGGTTCCTTTTAAAATGACATTATATATATATATATATATATATATATATATATATATATATATATAAATTGTATCATTACCAAGTAATGTTAAAAGAGTTAACTTAACGGTTCATTTCGTAATGAGATAATACTTAAAATGATCGCAGTAAAACCGACATAAAAATGAACTATACATCCATACACAACATTTATATATATATATGCAACAGCCTGCTTAATTACATCATGATTTTGACAAAAAGCAAAAGATGTACCCACCCGAGATGATACAAATATACACCCATCAAATACAGCAAAACGTCAAGCTTCCCAAAAAGATAAACGGTTAGCCATTAGTAGCCATCAACAATATCAGCCCCTAAGACTGATGAGAAGGAACCGAAGCAGGGTCCTCCTCATCCAATGAAATTACCATTAGAGCGACCGAGTTTCGAGCAGAAGCCTGAGCAGTGGAGAGGAAAGAGTCCTCTTGTGGGGTGTAATAAAAATCATCCCACAAATCTCTAACAGGCAGGTAAAATTCTAAATGAACAAAGGTTGTGAAATATAAAATAGGCGAGTCGTAGTGGCTCCACGCCAAAGACACAGTCAGCTCCCCGTGATAGATGCATTAGTCCGTGCTCAAGTTAATATGCCAACAGTCGGGTCCTCAATGAAAGGTCATCCTAACATACCCCAAAAATCGTCGCGAACGCGAAGATATCTTCGATCAACACTAATCGTAGTCGGGCCAAAAGCCAGGAAACTCAGGCGCTTCCCTTTCTTCCTTGCGAGCGTCTTCTTGGTAATACATAATTTAAAACAAAAGTATAGATATACAGAAAAGAGGTGAGACACCCAGCTTTCATTACCAAAATGGCAGCAAGAAAACAAAATGGTGCTGGACGCCCACATAGCATTACAGCACATATAGTTATCAACAGTAAGGAATAAAATAATAACAATAATTAAATGAGCAATAAAAGAGAAATACCAACAAAATCTCAGGCAGTGAACAATTTATTAAGTCAGATAATTATATTGACAGTAAGAACAGATAATTCACAGTCACAGTACTCATGCTCAATGAAATATGAGACCGACAATAGACAATGCACAATGCATCATGGTATCAAAAATCCTACTCCATGGAGTTAGACATCAACATTTTCAGAGAGAATGATTAGGAAGTTATGCCAGTATCTCGATAGCCTAAAAATAATGTGCTTCATCTCATAAAAATATTTGCACAATTGGCTTATACATGGCACCTCAACAGTTGATCGCGATATAGGGCAGCGTCTTAGTCCGGATCATTGGTGTGTTTACATCGGTCTATCCCACGGCCCCAGTGGAGCTACCACTGTTTATTGTGAGACACCCGCCCCCCGACAACCCCAGGGTCAATCACTATGACCCTGCGCTTAGTCTACTCCTACCCGCACATAGGTGTTATTCAATCTCCTAGGCATACATCGCCTTTCCAATAATGTCCAACGGACAACACATATGCATGACGATGCAATGTACATCATGTATGTTCATCAATGATACATTTATCATAAAGTATACCACAATGGCATATATTCATTTCTCAATATCGACATGTCATAATATCATCAAGTACTTAGTCCCACATAGGAACTCACAATAACATGGAACCAATCCTCAACATCAACATATATATACTCACAGTTCTTCAATTATCAAAATCTCATGTTATGGAATCCAACATTTCCAATGTCTTAAATATCTTGATCAATTATGAGAATTTTAGGTTAAAGAACCCTTAAAAATCGTGGCTCTCTTAAGAGTTATTGCTTGATTTAATTCTTCCATCTCATTATGGATGATGTATACCTCTAAGTCCTTAATTTCCAAAAATGCACCAAGGCATCATTTGAACCCAAAATTTTCTCTAAAAACCATGGCCTCCCTAGGTTTTCAAAGTTCCAAGTTCTTTCCATTTTATGCATTAATCACTTGATACCTAATCACTCAAATCTTATCTCACATAAAATCAATCCAATCCCTTAAAGTCCAAGCCAAAACCGTGACCTCACATTAGTGTAGGAAACCCTTAAATTTTCTATTTATTATACCTAACATTATTAAATATTCCAACACCCCCAATGCATTCAAAATCATCATTCAATTATCAACCTCAATCAAGAACACATAAATATACAAAATCATCAAACAAAGTAAGCATTCAAATATGGATTTCTCCATTAACAACCACACAAAGGTCTCCTCACTACCAATAATGGTTGAAGTGAGTAATCTCCCTCTTACCTAAAGGAAGAACACGAAAATGGTCTCCTAGTTACTTCTTGGTGGTTTCGGTTTTGGGGTCCAAAAACCCTAGAAATTCCAAACACAAAGAATCAATACCGAGCTTTGAAAAAGATGGATCTTTGGTCTCCAATGAAACCATAGAACACGAAAATGAAGAGAAGGAAAAGAAAAAATAGAAACTTTACCTTAAAGTTTGAAGCTTGGTCTTGGAAGACAATGGAGGAGATGATGGATTTTGAAGAAACTCTTCAAATAGAAAGTATAGAGGATGTTGGGAGGAGTGTAGAAATGATGTTGGTGAGGTGAGAAAGTGAAAGAAAATTGTCACCAATGGGCTGCCAAAACCATGAGTGAAGGAGAAGAAGAAGAGAGAAGTTAGAGAGAAATGAAGATGAACTTGAAGAGAGAGAAAGTGTTAGATGAAAATGTGATAATTTGAGTGAAAATGGGTTAAGTGTGGGAGCTGTAACACCCCAAATTTCCTAACTATTTGACAGTAATTTTGACAGTTAACAGAATTCTACTGTTTAGTGATTTTTGTGTACTGAAAAATTATTTTGAGTATTCTGTGAATACATTTGATCATTTTGTGTGATTTACTCTGTGTCAGGAAAATAATAATTTTTGGGCTGGGAAAAATCTTACGTATTTTAATTATTACTGTTAAATCTTAATTATTTTACGTAATCTGATTTGATTTTCATAAGTTTTATAATTTTTTGTTGGGAATTGTGGATCAAAATATCTCGCAGCGGAATAAAAGAATTCCCTCACAGGATCCATGCGAAAAATCCATAATCCGAGTTTTAAAATTTTACCTCTTGAAGCGTGATAGACACAAGCGAGGTGAATCACCTACACCGTAATAGCGACGATGTTTCTGCGGTATCCACATAAACAGACTTGCAAAAGGGAGTCACGCCTCTATTTTGCGGTGCTAGTTGCGAATAGAAGAGAAGAACCTTTCATTATCTCTCACTCACTTTCTTAGGTGCAGCTAGGGTTATGATGTAACGTATGTAGCAGCCCCCTTAGCAGTACTATTTATAATAGTGGCTGCCTTAAGTGAGTGTGAGCAGTAGCAAGGTAAGCTGTGCAACCCTAAACCCATCTATCATGAGTTAGGCCCACAATTGAATCCAAGTCCAACTTAGATCCTTATTGCTCCAATTTAGTCTGCTCTAAGTGTGCGACCCTGCAGGTTCTCATAACGTTGGTGGTAATATTAAAATCTCATTTTAATATTACAAACAGTGAGCGGTATCTAGCAACACATCACTGCTACCCAAGTAATGAGAATGTCAATGATTTGACATAACCTATCCGTGACCAATGTTTTCGTGTAGTTTAGTCCCTTTGTCCAAATATCCAGATTGAACACAAGGCATGGAACGTGTCACCCTTGTTTAGTTCAATCTTCAGTTTTCCTGATTCTCGAGTAGACATAGTAATAACAAATGAGATCAATATCTCATATTGACTCATTTGAGCATGACCATGCATTTCGTAGTCTCACTCAATCAGGGGGGCCGAAGATATCACTCCTGTTATGTAGGAGGGACAAATCCCATCTAGGTCACTCACATCCCTCCACATGTATCGCAGTATGTCTAATAACTAACTTTATAATCATCTTATTACAGATGACGTTTGATGGCATTAAAACACACAACTTCTCATGTAGGAATCATAGTGATTTCAGATCAAAGGACCACATACACCATTATCACTATGAGAATCGCTTATGACACTCACGTAACGATCCACATAGCGTTCTCATGGCGGGTCTGTCCAATACATCATTACTCTAATATGTATCCATGTGTAGACTTGATATCTCATATCCATGACCCGTGAGATGTGGTCATCTGTCTACGCACATACTAGTCTCAATGCATTATTGTTGTCCTATTTAACAATAATACTTGACTAGGGACATTTAAGAATAGTGTTTTATCCAATAGGATCTCACGATCAAGTCATCTACTTGATGTCCTATGGTATGAAACTTACTATTCTAAGGACTTTATTATGTCTACCAAAAAGAACACAATAAATGAAATGCCCCATATATCAAAAATAGCATAACATAATATATGTAAATACAAACAAAATGTATTGGCCACTAGGGCATACACCAATAATCTCCCACTTGCACTAGAGCCAATCAGGCATATTTCTAATGCCTAAAGACCTAGTGTGACCCTCATGCTTTCGCACGTGCAAGAGGCTTCGTCAAGTGGATCAGCAATGTTATCATCTGTTTGGTACTCGCATATCTTCACATCTCCTCTATCGATGATTTCTCGAATGAGATGGAAGCGCCTAAGTATATGTTTGGATCGCTGGTGAGATCTGGGCTCCTTAGCTTGTGCAATGGCTCCATTATTATCACAATAGAGGTCCACTGGGTCCACAATGCTAGGAACTACACCAAGCTCAATAATGAACTTCCTAATCCAAACGGCCTCTTTTACTGCATTGGAGGCAGCAATATACTCAGCCTCTGTGGTAGAATCAACGACTGTCTCCTGCTTTGAACTTTTCCAGCTCATAGCCCCACCATTCAGGCAATAAACAAAACCCGTTTGTGATCTGGAGTCGTCCTTATCGGTTTGGAAGCTAGCCTCAGTGTAACCCTTTACAACTAGTTCCTCCTCAGCTCCATATACCAAGAACGAATCCTTAGTCCTTCTTAAGTACTTAAGGATGTTCTTGACAGCACTCCAGTGACTCTCACCGGGATCAGACTAGTACTTGCTCGTCATGCTCAAAGCATACGAGATGTCTAGTCGAGTACATAACATGGCATACATGATAGATCCAATTGCAGATGCATATGGAATCTTACTCATGCTATCCCTTTCATCCTCGGTGGAAGGGGATTGAGCCTTAGATAGGCTTATACCATGCGACATAGGCAAGAGTCCTTTCTTGGATTCATGTATGTTAAACTGTCTTAACACTTTGTATATGTATGTACTCTGACTTAGGCCAAGCAATCTTTGCGATCTATCTCTATAGATCCTTATACCTAATACATAGGTGGCTTCGCCCAAGTCCTTCATAGAAAAGCACTTCCCTAACCAAGTCTTTACAGACTGTAGGTTAGGGATGTCATTTCCAATTAGTAGTATGTCATCTACATACAATACTAGAAAGATAACTGTGCTCCCACTAACCTTCTTGTAGACACAAGATTCTTCTTCATTCTTGATGAAACCAAACTATTTGATTGTATCATCAAAACGAAGATTCCAGCTTCTGGAAGCTTGCTTCAATCCATAAATAGATCGTTGCAACTTGCATACCTTTCTAGCATCCTGTGGAGTGGCAAAACCCTCAGGTTGTGTCATGTACACATCCTCGAGAAGATTTCCATTAAGGAAAGCAGTTTTGACATCCATTTGCTAGATTTCATAATCATGGTATGCTGCAATAGCAAGCAAGATCCGAACGGATTTAAGCATCGCAACTGGGGAAAAAGTCTCATCATAGTATACATCAGGAATTTGCTTGAAACCTTTAGCCACCAATCGCGCCTTAAAGGTATGCACATTACCATCCATGTCGGTTTTCTTCTTAAAAACCCACTTGCACCTAATGGGTTTTACCCCTTCAGGTGGGTCAACCAAGGTCCATACCTGGTTGGCATACATGGATTCCATTTCAGATCTCATGGCCTCAAGCCATTTTTCAGATTTTGGGCCAATAATGGCTTCTTGGTAAGTCACAGGCTCATCTTGATCCATGAGCAATACGTCACCTTACTGAGTCATGAGAAATCCATATCTCTCTGGTTGATGACGTATCCTGTTAGACCTACGCGGGTCTTGTGCTACTAGAGCATATTGTGGTTCCACAACGACTTGTGGAGGCTGCTCTATTTCCACCATTGGTTCGCTGCTACTCTGTGAACTTTGAATTTCTTCAAGTTCTACTCTCCTCCCACTGATTCCTTTGGAGATAAACTCCTTTTCCAGGAATACAGTAGTCCGTGCGACAAACACTTTGCCCTTGGAAGGATTATAGAAATAGTATCCCTTGGTTTCCTTGGGATACCCCACAAAGAAGCATTTATCTGATTTAGGGCCAAGCTTATCAGAAACTTGACGTTTCACATAAACTTCGCAACCCCAAATCTTCATGAAAGACATATTGGGTCGTCTCCCAGTCCATATCTCGTATAGTGTCTATTGAACCATCTTAGATGGAACACGGTTAAGTGAGAAAGCTGCTGTTAATAGAGCATGTCCCCAGAAGGAGCCTGGAAGGTCTGCATGACTCATCATGGATCGAACCATATCCAACAAAGTCCGGTTCCTCCTTTCAGAAACACTATTCCATTATGGTGTTCCAGGAGGAGTGAGTTGAGATACTATTCCACACTCTTTCAGATGATCATCAAACTGTTGGCTTAAGTATTCACCTCCTCAATCTGATCGAAGGATTTTAATACTTTTGCCAAGTTAGTTTTATACTTCATTCTTGAACTCTTTGAACTTTTCAAAGGATTCTGATTTGTGTTTCATAAGATATACAAACCCATATCTACTGAAATCATCAGTAAATGTAATGAAATATTGAAAATCGCCTCTAGCTAGTGTGTTTAGTGGCCCACATACATCACTATGTATGAGGCCCAAAAGATCACTAGCCCTTTCACCTTGTCCAGTGAATGGGGCCTTAGTCATCTTTCCCAATAAACAAGATTCACATGTCTCATATGATTCGTAATCAAATGAGTCCAAGAATCCATCTTTATGGAGTTTGAAAATGCGTTTCTCATTTATATGGCCCAAATGACAATGCCAGAGATAAGTCAGGTTCATATCATTTGACTTGAACCTCTTTGTATTTATGTTATAAATGGGCGTTTCGAGATCAAGGACATAAAGTCCATTACTCAAATGTGCACTACCATAGAAAATATCATTCAAATAAAGAGAATAACTTTTGTTCTTAATTATAAAAGTAAAACCCTTCTTGTCCAAACAAGAAACAAAAATGATATTCCTGCTAATAGCAGACACAAAATAACAATTATCCAATTCAATTACAAGCCCAGTTGGCAAAGCTGATAAATAAGTCCCTACGGCTAGTGCAGCAACCTTTGCTCCATTTCCCACTCGTAGGTCGACTTCGCCCTTAGTCAATGGTCTCATCGCTCTTTAGATCCCGCACATTTACACAAATGTGAGATCCACATCCAATATCTAATACCCATGATGCGAAGTAGATAAATTGACTTCTATAACAAAATACCGAAGTGGAAGTCTCACTTCCCTTCTTCTTCTTGAGCTCCTCTAGGTACTTGGCACAGTTCCTCTTCCAATGTCCGGTCGACCGCAAAGTGGAAGCATGTACCTTCCTTAGCCACTCCACTCACTGGTTTCAAGCCAGAAGTGCTAGGCTTGGACTTTTCCTTGCCCTTACCCTTCCACTTGTCCTGGGGCTTTTTCTGCTATTTCTTGCCCTTATTCTTATGGACCATCATTATGGCCTTTCCTTTGTATTTTTTTATGTTCTGCTCAGCAGTTCTTAACATGCTTACCAGCTCTGGTAGTAATTTGTCAATTTCATTCATGTTGTAGTTCATGACAAATTGACTAAAACTTTCTGGCAACGATTGCAGGACTAAGTCAGTGGCCAACTCTTGGCCCAAAGGAAAACCAAGTCTCTCTAGGTTTTCAATGTACCCAATCATGTTGAGTACATGAGCACCAACAGGGCTTCCTTCTACCAGCTTGCACTGAAACAGTGCTTTAGAGACCTCAAATCTCTCATGTCTAGCCTGCTCTTGATAGAGCTTTTTAAGGTGTACGATCATATAGTAGGCATCCATGTTCTCGTGTTGCTTTTGGAGCTCAAAGTTCATGGTGGCTAACATTAGACATCTGACATCCAAGGCATCATCTTGATGCTTCTTATAAGCATCTCTTTCAGCTCTAGGGGCATTAGTAGCAGGTGACTCAGGAATAGGTTGTTCTAAAACATACAGCTTTTTCTCTTGCTTAAGGACAATCCTCAAGTTCCTGTACCAGTCTAGGAAATTTATCCCAGACAACTTGTCCTTGTCAAGGACTGATCGCAATGATAAGTTACTTGATGTATTTGTTGCCATGGTAATCTATCAACAGAAATATGCAAAATATAAGTATCATGCCATAAACATATTTAACAAGGTCTTTAATTAAATACGCATCCCACTATTTTATTCAAATCAATGACCCTCAGCATTGACTCGGAAAATCCCATCGAAAGATTTCCTAGTGGGCCAAGATCCATATTTCACCTAGCTTTGAGTCAGCTTTGACTGATCGCCCAAAATTTGGTTATTTAGGTAGGAAACTCTTTCCAATTACATCACATGCAACTCTTGGATAGTTAGGTGAATAACACATATTCTAATCTATCTAATGGACTAAAACCCAACTTCATGCCTCTAAGCCTTCAATCCTATTGAAATGGCCTAGTTAAGTCAGACCCAATGGTTGGCATTTGGATATTACTCTTATCCCATCACATCTTACTAATATAGATAAAGGCACCCCGCTTTGGCAGACCTACACTTAATCGATATTTGTCTTGACGAGTGCCACGCATTGGAAGACATCACATAATGACTTAATATTTTCTTTGAGGGAATTTTATTATTAGATCTCACCATTTATTAAACTTGTTTAATATACCATAAATGTAACGCCCCTTTTTCTCCCTTAGTCATAATGGGTAAGAAGAAGGAACGTCGCACCATAGTGAAACGACGCACAAATGATTAAGTAAAGTTTGAACATTTTTTTTAACATAAATTCGGTTAAAACTTCCATTAGTGTACATATACACCTGTTTGTAAATATATCGCGTAATTGAGTTAAAATTAAAAGTTCCTCTTTCATATAAAACTTCTTATCAAAAACGTCAAAGAGAAATCAACATGGAATGAAACATACAACCATGTACAATATGGATAGTTACATACTTTGTACCAGAATTACAAGCCTGTTTAAATTACATTTCCAAAAAGATATACAAAAAGCAAAATGTGTACCTACCCCAAGAGATACAAATATCTACCCACTAATCCAGTAGTACGTCAGGCTCCCTCAAAATAAACGGATAGCCATCAGTAGCCATCAATTTAAAACCAACCCTAAGATTGCCTGGAATGAGAAGGAACCATAGATGGATCCTCCTCAGGGTCCTCGTCGTCCGACGAGACATCCATCGGGACGACAGAACAATGGGCAGGAGCCCGGGCAGTAGACAAGAAAGAGTCGTCACGTGGGGTATAGTACATATCCGCCCACATATCTCTTACAGGCATATAAAATTCCAACCACACGAAAGCATGAAAGTCAAAAATAGAAGCAGTGTAGCGTTCCCATGCTAAAGACACCGTCAATTCGCCGTGGCACACACATCGGTCAGTCTGCACGTTGATATGCCAGCAATCTGGACCATCATAAAAGTTGATCCGCACGTAACTAAAAAATCCACGAGGGCGAAATGACATTCTCAACAACTTCGGTCTCAGTCGAGATAAGGCCAGAAACCTTGAAACTCAGTAGTTTCCTTGTTCTCCTCACGAGTGTCTTCTCGAGAGCACACGATTCAACCAAAATGCAAAATAAAGAGAATTACCGAAAGAGGTGAGATTCCCAGCTTTCAGTACCAACAAGGCAGCAAGAAAATAAACGGCGTCGAATGCCCACATAAGACACAGTTGATACACACAAGTACGGTAATACATGAAAGCAATTAATGAGAGTAAAGCAACAAAGAACAGTAGTTAACTCTATCCATAGCCAGCTAGCAACATTAGCATTACCAAGAATCAAATAAATATCACAGTCATAATAGTAAGCACATCATCCAATCATGAATGCTCAATGGACCATGTGACTGACAACTCACAATGCAACAAGGGTACCAAAGTTCCTACTCCATGGAGCTAGACATAAACATTTTCGGAGTGAATGATCAAGGAGTAATGCCAGTGTATCGTTAGCCTTAAAAATAGTGTGCTCATCACATAAAAACATTTACGCAAAATGGCTCACACATGGCACCTCAACAGTTGATCGCGACATAGGACAGCGTCACAGTCAGGATCGTCAGTGTGTTGCATTGGTTTATCCCACGGCCCCAGTGGAGCTACCACTGCCCATTGTGAGACACCCACACCCCGACGCCCTCAGGGTCAACAACATATGACACCTACGCTTAGTCTATTCGCACCCGCACATAGGTGTTATTCAAACTCCTAGGCAACATAGCCTTCTCAACAATGTCCCACGGACAATACGCATGTATGATGACACAATGTCCAATCATGTATGTTCATCAATGATGCATTCAACATAAGCCTTTCCTCAATGGCACATAAGCATTATTCAATGTCCAACATGACATATCAACCATGCATTTATTAAAACATTGCCTCAATGGCACATCATCATTCTTATCTCATTGAGTACTACATCAAAAATTCTCAGCATCAACATGTATTCCTCATTACATACATACCACAATTTCCATGTCATGGATCCAAGAATTCCATATTCAAAAATCATTTCTTCTCTATTGATATGAATGCACATTCCTATCACAATTTAGTAGAGTAAAATCCTTGAATCCAGGGTTTTTAGGTTATGTTTGAGTTACAAAAGACAAAGAACCATAATCTCAATCATTTCCAGCTCAAAAATCTTATTTTTGGTCTTGGTAATCGATTACATCACCCTTGTAATTGATTACCCGAGAAACAGAACCTCTGTAATCGATTACAATCTCATTGTAATCGATTACGTGATTCCTAGAATCACGTTTTGTAACTTCAAGGCCCTGGTAATCGATTACCAATTGGACAGAACCTCCGTAATCGATTACCCACAAGTTGTAATCGATTACGTGATTCCCAGCAGCACCATTTCGTGACATCAGAGGCTTGGTAATCGATTACACTCCTCTTGAAATTGATTACAAGCTAAACAGAATCTCTGTAATCGATTACACACCAGACGTAATCGATTACCAGATTTTCAGAATCACGATTTTGTATCTTTAAGAGCTTGGTAATCGATTACAAGCCCCGTGTAATCGATTATCACGCGTAAACTTGTAGAAAACAGAGTTCCTCAGGTCCTCTAACTCAAACCAAACCATTCCTCATCATATTTAATCAACAAAATACTCAAATATACCTTCAAATCATGCAAGAGGCATCAATAAATCATACAAACCCAACAAAATACACTATCATCAAGAACAACATAAAAATGAGAGAACTTTATACATGGATTCAGAAATCAACAACAATACACATACAAGACATTCCCTTACTACCAAGATTGGTTGAAGAGGATCATCTCCCTCTTACCTATTTGGAAAACAACACAATGTGCCACTCCTTTTTGCCCTAAATTTTCGTTTTCCCCCTTCAAGAAAAACTCCAATGTGAGTGATCACCACAATGTTCACTCAAACCATGAAAATAGGTTCTTGGTCACCAAGGTGGCCAAGAGAAACGAAAATAGCAAGAAAATGGAAGAAAGTTGAAGGCTTTACCTTAAAGCTCCAAGCTTTAGCTTCAATGGTGGAAGAGAAATGGAAGGAGAAGAAGAAGAACCAAAGGATAACCACCAAGGAGAATAGCCTTGGAATGGTGGAAGGAAACAAGTAAATGTGATTTGTTTGGCAAATAATGGAGTTAGTCTCCAATGTGTGGGCGTGTGTGTACGGTGGAGAGGAAGGAAAAGAGAAGAGAAGAAGAGAAGAGAAGAGAAGAGAAGAGAAAGAGAAGAGAAGAGAAGAGAAGAGAAGAGAAGAGAAGAGAGATGTGTTAAATGTTTGGTGTTTAGAAAAATGAAGATGAGTTAATAAAAGAAAGAAAACAACTTTGACTCCCCCAAAAAGGAGTGTTTGCCGTGGAGTGAGAGGAGAGGGAAGGGAGAGAAAATGTGTTACAAGGGAAATTGCTAGAAAGCTTCCTATAACAAGCTTGGATTAAATTTAATCTTTCTTTTGAAATTAAAACTAATAGATGTGATACAAAAATCTGATTTTGAATAATGTGATAATATTTTTAATGCATGTTATTATTTATTGGACAATAGTTATAGTTGGCAGAAGTCAGCATTAACAAATCTGACGGATAAATTCTTCACAGTGTTTTATTATCCCATCTGTTAAGATTTCTCGAAAAATATGAAACCTTGTAAACTGTGTCCGGTCTCGGGTTTAGTAAGATCCCCCGTCGACGTTTCCATAGTTCAAGGTTTTCGAAGAAAATATCTCATTTCTCCGGTTCCGCTCAGTACACACGTAAAACGAGAAATATATTAAAATATTTCGTGTTCTCAAAAAATTCCAGGAAAAATTCCAGAAAATCACAAATATTTTAGAATGAATCCTGATAGTAGAAAAGTAAATTTTAGGGTGTTACAATAAACATCATCCATGCATCTCATACATATAAAGCATATAATAAACGTGACATGGTTATGGCCTCTAAGAGAGTAACATTAACTAATGCCAACTTCACCAAGCGTCTCCCACCAACGTCCTCACTTGATGCCGTCTCCTTGTCTCCACATGAAGATTACATTATAGAAACTTCTTTTACATTCGAGGGGAGTTAGGTGAGAAGAGAATGTACAATCAGAATGTAGAGAGAAAGGCACGACACGCAGGTCGTATTTAAAATAACCAAAATAGCATAAAATAAGGACTAAGGCCATAACCATGCACCATGCATCTCTAAGAATACATAAACACAAAGCAATAACACATTATTATTTTGTGAATTATAAAAATGGTTTTGAATATCGCACTTTCAAATATCACACACCACGCAACGAGGTTCGGGGCAGCGCCTCGACGGGGTTCCCGCTGGGCAGCTCCCTGGTCCAAAATTTTTCATTCATATACCACCACTGGTTACTTGAACAAAAATTCGAGTCAGACCCCTTCTGCCTCTATGACGGCTAGGGAAACAACACTTGAACCCTAAGGCCCGTAAACACATAAACGCTTCATGTGCCGCAGGGGTTCCTCACAGCTGCCATCACCTATCCAGAAATAGGGTTTCCAGAATGCGTGGAGACATGAACACTTCATGTCATGAGGAAGCTTCATAGCCGCCGCAAAACGGAAACAAGGTTTCCAAAACCTTGTGTCGTGCTGCTATGTATATCGCATTCATACAGAAAATATGTAGAAACAGAAAACATTCAAAACAGTTTTTGCAGAATCATACATATCACATATATATATACCAAAAAAATGCAAAAACATAAAGCATTCAAAACGATTTTCATTTATGCATATCACATATATATATATACCAGAAAAACGTAGAAATAGAAAGCTTTCAAAATAGTTTTCACAAAAACATATGAACATCTTCATGGTTTCAAAAACATTAACATGTTTCGTAAACAACAAATAAAACAGAACACGGTTTCATACATCATTATTTCGATTTTAGAAATAACACATAAAGATCATATCTTTTATGAAAAGAAAGTAATGAATCATGTTATTGCATATAATAAGAAAAGCAAAAAACTGAATCATGGTTTTGCAAGTGGCTCTGATACCACTGTTGGGAATTACAGATCAAAATATCTCGCAGCGGAATGAAAGAATTCCCTCACAGGATCCATGCAAAAAATCCATAATCAAAGTTTTAAAATCTTACCTCTTGAAGCGCGATAGACACAAGCGAGGAGAATCACTAACACCGTAATAGCGACAATGTTTTTGCGGTATCCACACGAACAGACTTGCAAAAGGGAGTCACGCCTCTATTTCACGGTGCTAGCTGCGAATAGAAGAGAAGAACCTTTCACTATCTCTCACTCACTTTCTTAGGTGCAGCTAGGGTTATGATGTAACGTATGTAGCAGCCCCCTTAGCAGTACTATTTATAATAGTGGCTTCCTTAAGTGAGTGTGAGCAGTAGCAAGGTAAGCTGTGCAACCCTAAACCCATCTATCATGAGTTAGGCCCACAATTGAATCCAAGTCCAACTTAGATCCTTATTGCTCCAATTTAGTCTGCTCTAAGTGTGAGACCCTGCAGGTTCTCATAACGTTGGTAGTAATATTAAAATCTCATTTTAATATTACAAACAGTGAGCGGTATCTAGCAACACATCACTGCTACCCAAGTAATGAGAAGGTCAGTGATTTGACATAACCTATCCGTGACAAATGTTTCTGTGTAGTTTAGTCCCTTTGTCCAGATATCCAGATTGAACACAAGGCATGGAACGTGTCACCCTTATTTAGTTCAATCTTCAGTTTCCTGATTCCCGAGTAGACATAGTAATAACAAATGAGATCAATATCTCATATTGACTTATTTGAGCATGGCCATGCATTTCGTAGTCTCACTTAATTAGGGGGCCTGAAGATATCACTACTGTTATGTAGGAGGGACAAATCCCATCTAGGTCACTCACATCCCTCCACATGTATCGCAGTATGTCTAATAACTAACTTTATAATCATCTTGTTACAGATGACGTTTGATGGCATTAAAACACACAACTTCTCATGTAGGAATCATAGTGATTTCAGGTCAAAGGACCACATACACCATTATCACTATGAGAATCGTTTATGACACTCACGTATTGATCCACGTAGCATTCTCATGGCGGGTCTTTCTAATACATCATTACTCTAATATGTATCCATGTGTAGACTTGATATCTCATATCCATGACCCGTGAGATGTGGTCATCAGTCTATGCACATACTAGTCTCAATGCATTATTGTTGTCCTAATTAACAATAATACTTGACTAGGGACATTTAAGAATAGTATTTTATCCAATAGGATCTCACGATCAAGTCATTCACTTAATGTCCTATGGTATCAAACTTACTATTCTAAGGACATTATTATGTCTACCAAAATGAACACAATAAATGAAATGCCTCATATATCAAAAATAGCATAATATAATGTATGTAAATACAAACAAAATGTATTGGCCACTAGGGCATACACCAACATTTTTATGATTTTGTGGATGATTATGAAATTTTTATATTTCTTGATTATTTTAATATTATCAATGGGTTATCTGTGGGCCCAGGGGGGCTGTACATGGGCTCAAGTGGGTCCTGAAAAGTGAAAATTTTTCTGCAGCCAGAAATTTTGTACTGTTAAGACGGAGACATGGGATCTTACTAAACCTGAATCCGAAAATAATTTTTGAAATTTTCTTTTACTGTGTTTTGTACTGTATTTAATTATCGGGCAATAAAAAATATAGTAAAAATACTGTTTGTAGGATAATAGCAGATGAAAATAAATATTTTACTGCTTAGTTAACATTGGTGGTTTAGATATCCACCATTGATTTAATCAAGGGTGGAGATTTGGTCTTACAAATTGGCTAGGACTATTTATGACCATTGGATGTAAAGTATGAAGGAGTGATCTTGACCCTTCATTTTGGAGATACATCTAATGGCTAGGATTTCAAGGAGGAAAGATCTAATGGCCTAGATTAAGTCTTACATCTAAGGCTATACCTAGAATCTACATTAATCCTAACCATTGATCTAATCAATGGCTAAGAATGCTCAAAATGGAGGCTAGTGAAATTTGTCACACATTGAGATTGCAAGAAGGGGGGCTCGGTTTTGGAGAGGCCTTAAGGCCATAACAAAGTTTCAAGACCATTATTGCTATTCTTGATCATTATTGATCATTTCCAAGAAGCTAAGCTTATCAAACTTTCTCTCCATTTCTCTTCTTCTCTAGTTTCGGCCAAGACATCTACAACCACCTTCCATCACTCAAAAATTTTAAACAACCTTACTTCTTGAATCTATACCTCAATCCAAGAACCTTTGTAGTTTAGGCCAAGTTCTAAATCCATCATCTTCAAGGACTTTCTTCAAGAGCAAAGTTATAGGGTTTTTAAGGTGAAGTATAAGGAAACTTCACTACTTGTCTTATTTTCATGTTCTAAGTCATGTTTGATCCATGGTTTATCTTGTTCAAGCTTAATATACTAATAAATTTGTGTTTGTTTTTGTATTTGAGAAGCTCTTGGTGGTGAAGGACTTGGAAAAAGAAGCAAAACAAGGAGCTTTTGAGGTTCTTCAAGAGGTAAGAGGGAGATCCATCTCACCAACTAAGTATGGTGGTGAGAGATGGTTTTGTATTTGATGGATGGTGAATCTATGTGAGGATTCATATCCATGGTCATGTAATTATTTGTGGGTGTTTATGTGTTTTGATTATTTGCTTATGCTTGATATGATTTGCATGATTTATTGCTTTTGTTTATGGCATGCTTAGATATATATGATGAATATGTATATGTATGCCATGATTTGATGATGGAAAGGAAAACAATTTTTGGTTCCAAAGACCAAGAGGAATTTCGGCAAAGACACCTCAAAATAGGTGTTTATGAATTAATATTTTCATGAATGGAAAAATTAGAGGATTTAAAGAGCAAGGAAAATAAACAAAGAAATTGGTTTTAAAGACCATGAGTCTCACGGTTTTTGAAGGAAATTTTAATGGTTTTGTTTGTGTAAAAACAAAAATGGTACTTAATTGCTTTAGAAGGAAAAATATTTGATGGTTTCAATGGCCAAGTACCACGGTTTTGAAGGCTTTTAAATGCCTTGATGTTATGAAATAAAGTGATTTCAAAGTGGAAAAATAATTGATGAAGAGGATTAAAGAAATGGAAACAAAGTGTTTTATCACTTGAAAAATGGAATTTCGTATATGAATGGAAATGAGAGGTTGAAAGTGTTTGAACCTCAATTTATTTTCAAGAGGATTGATTTTTAGAATTGATTCAAGAATTATGATGAATACGTTAAGAACTTGAAATTTACTAACGTATAACTCATCCTTTGGGTTTTGGAGCGCGTTAGTAAATTTTAAGTTAGAAACATTGATTTAATTCAATGAAACGGCGAAATTGTGGAATTGATTATGAAAAGGATTTTTCTTGAGTAAGAAAATGTGAAAAATAATGTGAGAAGTCATATTATTTTGAGAAAGGTTGAATTGAAATTTTGGAAGGTTGAGAAATATTTTACGAAGTTGAAAAGTGGAGAAAAATGATTTACGTAACTTAAAAATATAATTTTTAAGCTACGCAATTTGAAAAGCGTTTAAATATTTCTAAGCGATTTGGAAAGCATTTAAATATTTTTACGCGATTGAAATATTGTTGAAAAATCACTACGTGAGTGAAAAATGATGAAATATTTTTACATGATTGAGAAAACGATGGAAAATCGCTACGCGATTTGAAAACGCCACAGAAATGTTGCGAAATTATGAAAACGTAATAGAAAATGTTGCGCGATTGTGAAAAATGCGACAAAAGTGTTGCACGATTATGAAAATGCGATAATATGATTATGCGATTGAATATATAGTAGGATTACTGTTAGATCAATGTATGAACACTATATGAGAAATTATGAGATTGAACTGAGAACGGGCCAGTGTGTGGACCCTGAATGTGAAATTATGAATTTGAACTGAGAATGGTGCATTATACATGCATTGGAAAAGTCCGATGGATTGGATAAGGCTAATTGCCTGGGAGAGACGTACACCTCTTGAGTGGTGCGATATGCATAGTGTAAGTCACTCGTTGACTTTGGGGGCATCAGGGTGCGGGTTGCCTACAGTGGGCAGTTGGTAGCTCTTCTATACCGTGGGTTAGACCGATGCAATGCACCGATGATCCTGACCGAGATACTATTCTTAATCAAGATCTATTAAAGACTGTCGTGTATATGCTAAATGTGCAAACATTAATGAGAATAGTGGCACGTGGTCTGAGGCATGTTGATACAGATAGATCTTTTGGATCAATTTCTCCGATCTGAGTTTTAGCTCCATGGAGTAGGAAATTGAGTCTATGTACACATGCATAATAATTGAGTATTAATTATGATAATTGAACTGTTGAATACTTGAATAATATTGATGGCATTATTGTAATTATCGTGTGATTTGAATAATGTTCAAATACTTTGAGAACTATGTCTGTATATAAATAATCTTGATAGTACTTTTGTAATGTATAATGATGTAAATTATTTGTGATGAACTTGTAATATTTTTATTTTTCGATAAGTTTATTTTATCGACATTAATAAATTTTACAACTCGTATTTTTATAACATTACAATTTATGAACTTGGGGGTAATTCGGTAATAATAATGTTTAAATGTGGTACCCTACGGTGGGTGTTACATTAGTTAGTATCAGAGCCCAAGTTAGAGTCTTTTAGGTTTGTGGTTAGGTCTGTCTTGTTTGTGTTATGTGATTCTCTGTGATTAATTTCTTTGTTTGAAGATTGACCTTACTTTCTTTGTGTTGTCCAGTTTGATTTAGAAAAAACGAAATGGCTGGACTAGGAAGAGGACGTGTCAATACTAGAGCAGGAATTGGAGATGTTGGCAATGACAATCAGAACATGGCTGCAGCTGTAGCAGCAATACAATGGATGGCTGATGTCGTTGTACAACAAAACCAAAGGGCAACTGATGATGCTCACAGTTTGTCGTAATTTCGTAGAAATAATCCACCAAAGTTTCGTGGAGAATTTGGCCTAGAGAAAGCTGATCTGTGGATCAAAGAATTAGAGAAGATATTTGAAGGTATGGGTTGTACTGATGAGCGGAAGCTTACCTTTGCAACTTTTATGTTAGTAGGAAATGGAGAAGACTGGTGGGCAGGAGCCCGAAGATTATTACAAGCTGAGGGAAGAGTTGTGACATGGCAACTTTTTAGGTAGAAGTTTCTGGGAAAGTATTTTCTAGCAAGTGTTCATCATGCTAAGGAGATGGAATTCCTTAGTTTAAGGTAAGGGGTGATGTCTATAAGCGAATATACGACAAAATTTGAAAGCTTGTATAAGTTTTCGAGGTATTTTCAGATGCACCTGGATAAGGATTGGAAGTGTAGAAAATTTGAGGAAGGATTGAAACTTAACATTAAGCAAGCTGTAGCGACCTTGGAAATTGAACAGTTTCCAGAATTGTTCAACAAGTGTCGTAAGGTTGAGGAGATTGATCAACAACGTGCAACGAGAAATAAGAACTTTAGACCTACAAGATTCCAAAGAGGAAAGAGTAGCGGAGGAAATCATTTTCAGCAAAAACTGTATGCTAAACCGGTAGGAAGTCAGAACTGGCAACAATCTGTTGGAGGAAGTTTTGGTGGCACTAAGGCAAGTCAAGCTGGAACTTCTGGTGGCAGTAAGGCAAGTCAAGCTGAAACTTCTATGTATAAATGTTTCAAGTGTGGGAAGGACCATCTGACCAAGGATTGTCAGCATAAAGGAGTTATATGTTATAGATGTGGGAAACCTAGACATTTTTCCAGGGAATGTGATTAGTTGAAGGCAGAACCATCAGTGGGGAATGTTCGTACTGCGAGGCCACAGGCGGGTGGTCGTGTCTATACTATGAGCGGGGAAGAAGCCGTGAAATCCGAGGACTTAATTATGGAGGAGTGTACCATTGAAGGTAATCCTTTAACCGTACTCTATGATTCGGGAGCAACATATTCTTTCATTGCATGTGATTGTGTGGAGCGTTTGGGATTGACTGTGACTACATTGCCTTATGATTTGAGTGTTGCTATTCCTACTGATAAGCCTGTGATTACAACAAAAGTATGTTTGAATTGTCCTATATGTGTTAGGGATAGAATCTTTCATGTGGATTTGATTTGTTTGCCTCTTTCCAAGATTAATGTAATCTTAGGAATGGATTGGTTATCTTCTAACCATATCCTAATTGATTGTTTGAATAAGACACTAGTATTTCCTGAGGCTAAGGATTCTAGATTCCTAATGGCTACTCAAGTGGAAGCTTGTTGGAAGGAAGGAGCTCAGGGGTACTTATTGATATCTTCTTTGGAGGTTCAATGTGAAGATGTCTTGAAAGATATTTTCGTAGTTAATGAATTTCCTGAAGTATTTCTTGAAGATATACCTGGACTACCGCCAGAAAGAGAAATTGAGTTTGCTATTGATTTAGTACCTGGAGCTGGACCTATATCTATCGGATGTCGCCAGTAGAATTGGCAGAGCTTAAGAAACAAATGGAGGATTTGTTGGAGAAACAATTCGTGAGACCAAGTGTGTCACCATGGGGAGCTCCAGTATTGTTGGTAAAGAAGAAGGATGGAACTTCTCGTCTATGTGTAGACTACCGACAATTGAATAAGATTACGATTAAGAATAAATATCCACTTCCAAGAATTAATGATCTGATGGATCAATTGCGAGGAGCCGCAATATTTTCCAAAATTAATTTACGATCTGGTTATCACCAGATTCGTGTGAAGTGTAACACCCCAAAATTCATTGATTTCATTATAGATATTCATTTTATAATATTTATGATTTTCTAAAATTTTTTTTGGATTTTTCTGAGAATATGGAATATTTTAATATATTCCTCATTTTGCATGCACATTGGACAGAGTCGGGAAGATAACTGTAACGTTCCAAAAATTGGGAAATTATAGGACGGATAGTCGTTTTATAATATTTATAATTTTTGAAAATTTTTTGGGAATTTTTTGGAAACGCTGAATATTTTAATATATTTCTCGTTTTATGTGCGCATTAAGCGGAGCTGGAGAAACGAAGTATTTTCTCTGAGAATCTCGAACTCTGGAAACGTCAACGGGGGATCTTACTAAACCTGAGGTCAGACACAGTTCACGAGATTTTACGTTTTACGAGAAAATTCTAACAGATGAAAATTAGACAACGCTGTGTGAAATTCATCTGTCAGATCAATTAATACTAACTTCTGTTAACTGTAACTATTATCCAATGGATAATAGCTTGTAATAAAAATCTTATCACCTTATCCTAATGTAATCTTCTTTATGTCATAACAAACCTACTTTAATTCAAATATATTGCTATTTTAATCAAGTTTCTAGAAGCTTTAACCCAAGAATGACCACAATGCCCTTAGCTTACATGAGAAGCTAGCAAATTTCCTCTCTCCTCTCTCTCAATGCCGCGGCTAACCTAGGGAAAAAAGGGGGAAATTTTACTCATTCACTTAACCTAATCACTCCAAACTATCTCACTTTAACCTAATTGCTATCTCTTTCTCTAAACTTCATCTTCTTCCTTGCTCTCCCTTCTCTCTAATGCTCCATAGCCAAATCGAAATTTACAGCTCACCCTTCACTTAGTCTCTTCATCTTTTCTCTTCATCAATCACATTTCTTTACTCTCCATTATCATCTCTACCACTTTTCTTCACAAGGTTTCACCAAAATCCTTCTTCTCCTTTTCTCTCCATTTTGGGTTGCCATCTCCACCATCACCATTTTCGTTTTCTTGCTTCATTAATTCATTTTTAGCTTCTCTTCATCATTCTAAACCTTTTTCCTTCCATACACAACATCAAAATCTTTCATCTTCACTAATCTTCTTCAAGATCAAAGTTTGAGGCTTTAAGGTAAAAATCACAACTTTTTTCTCTTCTTTTCTCCTTTCGTGTTCCAAGACCATTTTCATGGTCAAGGATGCTTTTCTTTTCAAGATATGGTGTTGATTCTTTGAGGTTGTTTTCTAGGGTTTTGAGGAGCACAAAACCGAAATCACAAGGAGCACATTGGAGGTCATTTTCGTGCTCTCCTCTTTGGTAAGAGGGAGACCACTCTATTCAACCAAAAATGGTGGTTGGAGACTTGTTGTTTGAAGATTTGTGAGATACCCTAATAGGGGTTACTCATGTTATTTCATTTTCTTATAATTGATTCTTTAAATTTTCATTCTTTTAATTGATTTGTTAGATAGATTTGAATCTTATTGCCATTGTAAAGATTGTGATGGATTGAAAATTGATGAGATTGAGACAAAAGCCCCTTGCTTGAGGCATGGAGGCTCACGACCACACTCTCTTTGGTGGGGTGTTAGCGTTTAAAATTTTAAAGCTTAATGGATTAGCATTAATTGAGTGATTAAGGACTAATGAAGAAATGAAAATCCTTGAACCTTAAATTTGTGAGGCTCACGGCCATGGAGGGGAACAATGGTGAAAAATTTTGACTTGGATGGAGGAATTGATAAATTGGATATTAGAAGACCATTAGGAATTAATAATGTGCAAAGATAATTAAATTAAGGCTTAATTTGGTAAAAATTGAGAATCCTATTCAAGAGAAAGAACATGAGAGTGTGAGTTTTGGGAGAACATGAAATTAACACATAGAGTGAATTAATAATGAGATACTAATGCATAAAAATGAAGACAAATATTGGACTTGAGAGCCTAATGAGGACCACGGCCTTGGCTTGATTAATATGGAAATAATTTGACCTTAATGAACTAATGGGATTAAGAGAATTAGTGGTAAGGAGTTAATACCTAATGCAATGAAAGGATAAAAATTCAAAGACCCTTAAATGATATGAATTTAAAGGATTAAAGCAACCCAATGTTATCACATTTGGCCAAACGGCTTATAACTTGAACAAGTGGATTCCATGATGTGGACCATGATGGTGTACGTACTCTGGAAAAATTGGATTTGATACAAAATATGACTCTAAGTGATTGTGGACCCCCCTTGTGGGCTAAATACTTGATGGTTACATGTCATGAAAATATTCTGATGAAATGACATTGTTATATGACTATGATAAACATACATGATTTGACATTGTGTCGTCATGCATATGCGTCGTCCTTTTGACACTGTTAGAAAGGCTGTGTGGGCCTAGGAGTTTGAATAACACCTATGTGCGGGTGTGAATAGACTAAGCGTAGGTGTAATATGTTGTTGACCCTGGGGGAGTCGGGGTGTGGGTGTCTCACAATAGTCAGTGGTAGCTCCACTGGGGCCGTGGGATAGACCAATGCGACACACCAACGATCCTGTCTGAGACGTTGTCCTATATCGCGATCAACTGTCGAGGTACCATGTAAAAGCCATCGCGCAAACATTTTTATGAAATAAAGCACACTATATTTTCTGAGGCTAACGATATACTGGTATTACTCTTTGATCATTCACTCCGAAAATGTTTATGTCTAGCTCCATGGAGTAGGTTTTTGGGACACTTTTGCATTGTTAGCTGTCAGTCGTATAACTCACTGAGCATGAGCATTATTAACTGTGAAACATGTTTACTATTATTATGTAACAACTTTTGGTTACCTGAACTGTTGACTACCGATGGTATCTCTGCTATTTAAATGTTGTTAGTCCGCTTTCACTGTAAATTTTAATACTGTGGTGCTTAAATGAATCAACTGTGTTCTATTTGGGCGTTCAGTGCTGTTTAGTTTCCTGCTGCTATTATTGGTAATGAATGACGAGTATCTCACCTTTTTATGGTATATTCCGCTACTGTGTATTTTCTCGTGATTGACTGAAGACATTCGTGAGGAGGACAAGGAAACCATTGAGTTTCAGGGTTTCTGGCCGTATCTTGACTGAGATCAAGGCTGTTGAGGATGTCATTTCGCCCCCGTGGATTCTTTGGTTACGTGCGGATCATCTTTCATGGCGGTCCGGATTACTGGCATATCAACGTGCAGACTGATCATTGTGTATACCATGGTGAATTGATGGTGTCCTTAGCATGGGAGGATATACTGCTTCTATTTTTTATTTCCATGCCTTTGTATGGCTGGAATTTTACTTGCCTGTGAGAAACATGTGGGCGGATATGTACTACCCTCCACGTGACGACTCTTTCTTGTCCACTGCTCGGGCTCCTGCCCGTTGTTCTGTCGTTCCGATGGATGTCTCGTCGGACGATGAGGACCTTGAGGAGGACCCATGTACAGTTCCTTCTCGTTCTCATCAGTCTTAGAGACTGTTTTCTTTTTAAATCGATGGCTACTGATGGCTGTCCATTTTTTTATGGGAGCCTGACGTATTATTGGATTGATGGGTATATATATATTTGTATCTCTTGGGGTAGGTACATATTTTGCTTTTTGTGTACATTTTAGAAATGTAATTAATACAGGCTTGTACGTGTAATCATGATAATGTAATTCCGATGTATGGTTTAATTTCTATTGACTGTATTATAACTATTCAGTGTTTGAAGTTTCGCCACAACGAGGATTTTTCTAATTTACTACTGTACTACTTACAATGACTTACAAAAAAAATAGAATATATAACAATGATAATATAATAAGAGCATGGCAAAAGTTTTAAGGTAGATTAAACTAGCATTAATATACTGGGTTTTGGAAATTTTAAACAAGTACTATTTTTCGCAGTATAATCTTACCTTATGTTTTATGATTATATAAATAAAATGGTGTGACGTTCCTTCTTCGTGGGTATTGGATAAGAGAAAAATGGCGTTACATGAAGGCGGATGATATTCCCAAAACTACATTTCGGACACGTTATGGGCATTATGAATATCTAGTGATGTCGTTTGGTGTGATAAATGCACCCGCCATATTCATGGACTTTATGAACAGAATTTTCCGTTCATACTTGGATAAGTTTGTTGTTGTCTTTATAGATGACATTTTAATTTATTCTCGAAGTCAGGAAGAACATGCTGAACATCTCAGAGTGGTTCTCCAGATTTTGAAGGAGAATAAGTTGTATGCCAAGTTGTCCAAATGTGAATTTTGGTTAAGCGAAGTTCAATTTTTGGGACACGTGATATCAAAGGAAGGAATTGAAGTTGATGCTTCAAAGGTGGAGACGGTTTTGGAATGGGAAAGACCAAAGACTGTATCAGAAATCCATAGTTTTGTTGGATTAGCTGGTTACTATCGACAGTTTATTGAGGGGTTTTCTAAAATAGCAGGACCTCTTACTCAACTTACACAGAAGAATCAACCATTCGTATGGACTGATGCATGCGAAGAAAGTTTTCAAGAGTTGAAAAGATGATCGACTACTTCACCGGTATTGATTCTACCTGATCCGAACAAACCTTTTGAAGTATATTGTGATGCTTTGTATCAAGGATTAGGTTGTGTACTTATGCAGAACCGTAAAGTGGTGGCTTATGCTTTAAGACAGTTGAAAGTGCATGAGAGGAATTATCTTACTCATGATTTGGAATTGGCAACTGTGGTGTTTGCATTGAAAGTGTGGAGACATTTTCTCTACAGGGCAACGTTCACTATTTTTAGTGATCATAAAAGTTTGAAGTACTTGTTTGACCAGAAAGAGTTAAACATGAGGCAAAGACGTTGGTTAAAATTTTTGAAGGACTATGACTTTCAGTTACAGTATCATCTCGGAAAGGCGAATGTCGTAGTAGATGCTTTGCGTAGGAAAAAGCTTAGTGCTTCTGTTATGATGATTAAGGAGAAAGAATTAATAGAAGAATTTCGGGATATGCATTTGTCTGTGAAATTGACGCCAGGGAGAATGCGTTTAAACATGATCACCATTTCAAATGATTTGATGGATAGAATACGAGAAAGACAAAACAATGACCAGTATTTGCAAGAAGCTAAGGAAGCAAGGAGCCAAGGAGCGGTGTTGGAATTTAGTGAAGGTGCTAATAGAATTCTGAAGTTTAAAAGAAGAGTTTGTGCGCCTAATGATCCAGAACTTAGGAAATTGATTTTGGATGAAGCTCACAGGAGTAAGTTGAGTATGCATCCAAGAGCCACAAAGATGTATCAAGATTTGAAGCAGTTATATTGGTGGCAAGGAATGAAGAAGGATGTCGCTGAATATGTATCATCCTGTTTAGGCTGTCAGAAGGCTAAGGTGGACCATCAAAGACCATCTGGAATGTTGCAACCTTTGCCTATTCTTGAATGGAAATGGGATGATATAGCAATGGATTTTGTGACAAGACTACCAAAAACTCGAAAAGGTCATGATTCTATTTGGTAATTGTTGATCGGCTTACTAAGTCGGCGCACTTTTTGCCGATTAATATTAAGTACTCAATGGAAAAGTTGGCCCAAGCGTACATCGGTGAAATTGTTAGACTTCATGGTGTACCATCCAATATTATTTCGGATCGAGATCCAAGGTTTACGTTGAGATTTTGGAATAGTTTACAAGAAGTGATGGGAACAAAGCTACGTCTGAGTTCTGCTTACCATCCACAGACTAATGGTCAGTTAGAAAGGACGATTCAGTCATTAGAAGACTTGTTGAGAGCTTGTGTTCTAGACAAACTGGAGGTTGGGATAAGTTCTTACCATTAATAGAATTCACCTACAACAACAGTTTTCATTCGAGCATAGGGATGGCACCCTATGAGGCATTGTATGGGAGACGATCTAGAACACCGTTATGTTGGTATCAAGATGGTGAAAGTATTGTATTAGGACTAGAGATTATCCAGCAAACAACTGAGAAAGTGAAGATGATTCAAGATAAGATGAGAATGACTCAAACTCGGCAAAAGAGCTATGTTGATAAAAGGAGAAAATCGCTTGAGTTTTAGGAAGGTGACCATGTTTTTCTGTGAGTAACACCTATGACTGGAGTTGGACGAGTGCTTAAGTCCAAGAAGCTCACTCCAAAGTTTATCGGGCCGTATCAGATTTTACGTCGGATAGGTCCGGTAGCTTACCAGATTGCATTACCACCTTTACTATCGAATCTTCACAATGTATTTCATGTATCGTAACTACGAAAATATATTTCTGATCCTACCCATGTTATCAAGCCAGACACAGTACAACTGAAGGAAAATTTAACCTATGAAACATTTCTAGTCAAGATTGAGGATCGAAAGGCGAAACAACTTCGAGGTAAGGAAATTTCATTGGTTAAAATACTTTGGAATGATGTAAGCGGTGAAGCTATATGGGAACTAGAAGAAAAGATAAAAGAGCAATATCCATATTTATTTTGAGGATGTGGAATCAAGTTTATCAAGTTTCGAGGATGAAACTTATTTTTAGAGGGGGAGAGTTATAACACTCCAAATTTCCTAACTATTTGATAGTAATTTTGACAGTTAACAGAATTATACTGTTTAGTGATTTCTGTGTACTGTAAAATTATTTTGAGTATTCCGTGAATACATTTGATCATTTTGTGTGATTTACTCTGTGTCAGGAAATTAATAATTTTCGGGCCAGGGAAAATTTTATGTATTTTAATTATTACTGTTAAGTCTTAATTATTTTATGTAATCTGATTTGATTTTCGTAAGTTTTATAATTTTTATGATTTTGTGGATAATTATGAAATTTTTATATTTCTCTGATTGTTTTAATATTATCCATGGGCTGTCTGTGGGTGATGCGTGCAGATGTAGCGATTAAAATTAAGATAAAAATCAGTTGTCAGGCCCACCAGAAAATAAAAACCTTACAACTAGTTGTAGTTAGTAAGGGTCGATCCACAGAGAACCAATTCAATTAACACTATTAAACAATTCCCAATTTAGACTCTGATTAACAATAAACAGTAAAAGGGGGGTTTTGGAGTTTTGATGAACAATGAACAGCTTCAAAGATAACAATAAACAAACTAAAATCAACAATATAAGAAAATTGGTTAAGAGATTGAATCCACCACTAGATTTATATGATAATGTAAATCCACATATCCTTTTTATTCCAACATGCTCAATTATGTTTTTATGCAATTGTGAGATTAAATCTCTGTTTTCCTTACGTGTTGGCCAATTTAGCAACCGCTCAAATCAACTCCTAATCACTGATTAGTCATAAAGCAACCGCTCTTACAACTATCCAACAATTGCATTAAGATTTAGAAAACCAATTACACTAAGGTCAAATCACACACCGGGATTAAATTACTTAGAACATATATTTCTCTAGATCTAATACCGCAACCGCGCATAATAAACCCAGATCTACCACTTTTATAACTGGCAAATAGCACAAAGATAATTATACCCACATGAACATCATACATCCCAAAGAGATATTTGATGGCCGATCACTTGAGTAGATTGGTAACTGAAGAGGAAGAAATGCCTATCATGGAGACTTTTCCGGATGAATATTTGATGGTTGTCAACACCATAATCCCTTGGTATGCTGACATTGTTAACTACCTGGTTACTAAGGACTTTCCGGAGGGTTTGAACAAGGCCCAAAGAGATAAATTAAGGAGTTTGTAAATACTATATATGGGATGACCCGTACTTATGGAAGCATTGTGCGAGATCAAGTCATTAGGAGGTGCATTCCCGATTCGAGACACACTCCATCCTCTCCTTTTGCCACACCTATGCATGTGGAGGACACTTTGGCGATAAAGGACAACCAATAAAGTGCTTGACAAAGTGGTTTCTATTGGCCTTCAATTTTCAAAGACGCTTACAACTTCGTAAGTCTTGTGACCATTGTCGAGAGAACAGTAATATTGGTCCTCGTAATCAAATGCCTCAGACTCCGATCATTTTTGTGGAACTCTTTGATGTGTGGGGTATTGATTTCATGGGACCATTCCCTCCTTCATTTGGTTTCACATACATTCTTTTATCTGTTGATTATGTGTCTAAATGGGTGGAAGCTGTAACATCCCAACTTTTGGGTAAAAGACCGTTGTGTCCCTATTTTACTGTTTCTTGTTTTTCTGTATGAAATACAGAAAAATAATACTGTTTGTTATTTTATTTGGTAGTTTTACATAATTTGTTTCGATACAGTAAAATAAAAATTTTATCAAATTACTGTTTTAAATTTTTCTGTATCAAAAACAGATGTATAATACTGTCTAGTATTTTATATAATCGTTTTACGTATTTTTCTTCAAGACAGTGAAATAAAATTTTTTCGAGCCATTTCTTGTATTAATTTTTCTCGAAAGATATACAGCTATATAATCTTCTTTGGATATTTTATTTGAACGTTTTGGACGATTACCTACGTTGTGAGAAAAAAATGGAAAAATGACCATTACGTCCCGAACGTCTTGTTTTTCTTGTTTTTCTTGTTTTTAATTGTTTTCTTCTTGATTTAATGTCCGATAATACTGTCTGTAATTTTATATGGACTTTTTGTGTGATTTGCTCGGGGTAGGAAAATAATATTTTTTCGGACCGGGAAAATCTGTTTTTAATTATTCAGAGGCGGGGATCTTACTAAACCCAATTCTGAATGAGCCTAAAATTAATCTTTTAATTTTTAGGATTTAACTGTCAAATAAAATAATTTTATATTATTATAATATTATTTTATTAGTCGAAGTATAAAAAGTAATGACGGACTCGGAAATATTTTGCGGGACCCACGTTTAGTCGTTAAGTCTTTGTACACGTGGACCAATGAGGAGCTGGTCAAAATTGGTGGCTATGACTCATCGCAACGGGCCAATAGGACGATGACACGTGGCGTGACACCTCAAGCATCATGACTCGGCCGGCTTCTAGAAGGTTCCGGAAGTGCGACTCGGCACTGTGACTCACCGCGGTGACTCGCCGGTTCGAAGCTTCTCGATGACTCGGCGCTATGACTCACCATTTATGATGCGACCAATGATGCGGTTGTGATGCGATCGGTGACTCAAAGATGACTCATCTTTGACTCGCCATCTTGACTCACCTGTTTTGGAAAATATCTATCTTGACTCATCGCTTTAGAAAATATCTACGTTGACTCGCCATGTCGACTCACCCGTTCTAGAAAATTCCACGATGACTCATCATCGACTCATCGTAGTGAGTCACATGTTCTAGAAATTTCTCTTTGATGACTCGCTTTATGACTCATCAAGGGCAATCAGTAGAAAAATGATCAATAATAATTTCTACTCTGCTAGTATAAGATAAAAATCTATGTATATTTTATCACCCATTAGACAATAGACATTGGCTTTATAAGCAGTAATTGTTGTTCATTGCTTATGATATACCGAAAAATATCCTAAGCCTTCATCTTTTTCCTGGAGTCTATAAATAGGAGAGCCTTGGCTCATTTTCAACTTTGGCAAGAAGCTCTCACCTTCCTTTTCTCTCCATGTGCTCCACGGCCATGGCTCCCAAATGGAGACAATCTCCAACCATTCACCTCACTTACTCTTCTACACATCCTTTTCTCCAAAGAACCAAGACCAAGCAACCAAAATTCTCTCTCATTTTCTCTCCCCCTTGATTCGGCCAAAGCACCAAGAACACTTCTCCAAATTTCTATAATTCCTACCAATATCATTTCTTGAATCCTTTCATCAAACCAAGACACTTTCATGTTAGGAATTTCTCAAGATTCCTTCATCTTCATCTTCCTATCAAGCAAAAACCACAAAAGCTCACATCTCTCCCTTTCTTCAAGCTCACGGCCAACCCTCAAAAATCACCTTCCAAGCTTCTAAAATTCTAAATGACCATAGATCTTGAATCTCCATACCATTCTAAGGAACTTTCATGTTGGAAGTTTTTCCTAAATCTTCCATTTTCTACCTTGTTCTTCAAAGCTCAAGTTTGAAACCATGAAGGTGAAATTCTTTAATCTTCATGTTTCTATCCATTTTAAAGTTTTAATCATGATTTTAATCCATGATTATTCTAGTTTAGAGCCTTAGGTATTAATATTGTATGTTTTCTTTGTTTTCAAGGAGCTCTTGGAGGAGGAAGCTTGCTTGAAGGAGACATACAAAGGACTTGGAGGTTCTACAAAAGGTAAGAGGAGATTACCCTCATCAACCAAGTGTTGGTGGTGAGGAATATATGTGGTTGTGCTTGTAGAATCCATAAGGATTCGGTGGTGTGCTTGTTTTGATGTGTTAATTATTTGTGTGTTTGTTATTTGTGTGTTTGATAATTTGGTGCTTACTAGTAGGTTGTTGTGTATTTGTTAGTAGTCTTCTTATGTGATATTTGTAATAAATTGCATGTCTACAAGCTTTAATTTGCATGTCTACAAGCTTTGATAATATTGCATGTGTTAGAAATGCATGATAAAATATAGGATGCAAATAATATGTCAAGGATTGCATGAGT
This sequence comes from Ormosia emarginata, assembly GCA_029884605.1. Taxonomy (NCBI): domain Eukaryota; kingdom Viridiplantae; phylum Streptophyta; class Magnoliopsida; order Fabales; family Fabaceae; genus Ormosia; species Ormosia emarginata. Next base: position 13,505,045 of record JAQQTP010000074.1, read on the forward strand.
GTTCCAAAGAACACACTAACAAGGCTCACGGCCATGATCCAAATGGGGAACCAAAATGTTCTCTTAATTTTCTTAAAAAGTGACCTAATTAACCTAAGAGAATTGGTAAGATATCCATTTGTTTAGATTAAGAAAAATGAATTTGGAAATTAAATGGCATAACCTTACATTTTCATTCAACATGTCTAACTTCAACACTTTGATTTCTAAAACTATTTTCTAGGGTAAAGATTAAATCAATGTAGACAATACAAGAGATTAAACATGTATTTAAAAGGTGAAAAATAATTTAGAAATCAAATGCAAAGTTTTTATCAAATTCGGCCAACATGCCAAATAATACATTCATGATTTCTAAAAATTAATTCCAAGCTATTTTCAATCAAGAAGAAGCAATACAAGTTAAAGTAAATTTTCTACAATGAGTTTTAAAGAAAAAAAATAGTTAGAATTAAGTTTAAGAGGTTAATACTAATGGTTTTTACTGTAAAAAGAAATACAGTAGCTTTATAAAATTTCTAACGTATAGCTCATCGTGTGTTTTGAAGCACGTTAGGAATTTTCAAAAGTATAATTATTTGGTATTAATAAAAATGAAAAAAGGACTTTTAAATGGTAAATTTAGGAAACCATTATTATAATTTACTAAACAAAATACTGTCAATTTTTAGTAAAAACGGATAAATAAGATAGAAAAGATGTCCAAAAGACAGTATACGCTATGAAAAATATTCTACGTAATTTGAAAGTACTAAATATTATTTCTGTCTGTTTTAATCAGTTATTTAAGGAAGTTGGACAAGAAAACGATTTAAAAATCCTATGCGATTGAGAAAACGTATTAAAAATGCTACGCGATTTTTAAAACAGAAAAATATCTTTACCCGATTTTTAAACGTTTGTAAAAACGACGGAATTATGAAAACACGATAAAATTTCTACGCGATTGACCGTTACTATATTTAATTTTCGCTGTCGGGAAAATGTGAACCCGTCATGAGCTTTTGAGGTTATTTCATTTGTCGGGAAAAAGTGAACCCGTACAGGCTTTTTGCCATTGAGGGCATATTTTTATCTTGAGGGCATTTTCATAATTTCATATATTTGGAATTATGTTTTGTCTTTATACCAATTTTTGGTGTTTTGGTTGACAAGACGAATCACATCGTGTTGTCGATGCGATAAACGTAGTGTGGTTCATTATTCTAATGAACTTGGAGACTTTAGTGTACGGGATTCCATATGTGGACAGTTGGTAGCTCCGCTGGGTCGTGGTAAACCGATAGCACACTAATGTACTCGACATTCACTATATTTAATCGAGGTTTGTAAAGTCTAGTAGTACATTGCCTATAGTGCCACAACGGGAGACCGTGAACTATACTACGCCTGGATGGTGGATTCCGTGTCGTGCCGTAGGCTATTGACGCAACGTGTGACCGCGTAATAGTTGGTTGGGCAGCCGTGGTACTAATAGATTTTGCAAGTCATTCTCTCTGATATCTGTTTGGGTTTAGCTCCATGGAGTAGGATTATGTCTTATTGTATATGTTGATATGTGGTGCATTATCATCTTATATTTGTTATTTTTATCTATTATCTTTTATTTGTTATTTCTTTTATCTGTTATCTTTTATACGTGATATTTTTATTTGTGATCTTTCATATCGATATTAATTGTTTATATGTTGTATTTTGTCTGTGCATTATTGTATTTTTGTTCTCATATGAAATGTTGTTGTTATTGAATTTAATCTTTATTTTTATTATGTTATGATATTTTATATGGTATGAATTATTATATCCGTCACGATCCCGATAATGTTATTACTTGTTTATTTTATTAGGTTATATGCATATTAGAAATATTTGAAAATTGATAACATGACTATAATTGTGATTATCTCAGTGTGTATGGAATGACTTTGTCATTCGAATCATTCTTTACTACCGTCTTGGTATTGGTGAAAGGGGATCTCACCTCTTTCTGTGTTGTTTTTGTTTGGTTTGTATTCTTGGTCGTATAGTAGGGGCGGAGCACATTCTTAACCCTAGGGGAGACAATATTCTGAAGATGGTGGCGGCGTCATTGAGTGGTTTTTCAAGTTTCAACAAGATGCAGTTGGTGAAGAAACAGACTATGTAGGTTGAATTTTTCTCGTTAGTGTTGTTACCGTGCTATTGGTAGTACCCGTCTTTGGGTTTACTACTGTTTCTCAGTCTGTAAATATTACGTTTTAACTTACATGAAATGATTGGTGATGTGTATGTTAATCTGTAAAATTTAATTTCCATTTTACTTAAAATTTTAGGTAAGTTTGTATTTCCGCGATAAGAAATTTTAAAATCCATATTTTGAAACTCAAAGCTTTTATAAAATAATTTTAATTAGTTTTAAGATTTATTTATTTTTTTTAAATGTGACGCCCTACGGAGGGTGTTACAGAAGCAAAAGCCACTCGATCTGATGATTCTAAAACTGTTGCAGATTTTGTTAAGTCATATATTTTCTCCAGGTTCGGGACCCTGAAGGGCTATCATCAGTGACCAAGGGACCCATTTCTGCAACAAAACCTTTGATGCTCTATTGAAGAGATATGGAGTATGCACTAAATGCATTTCACTCCTTACCATCCACGGACAAATGGGCAAACCGAAGTGTCCAACCGGGAGATTAAGTCAATCCTTGAAAAGACAAAGTGAATCCCTCAAGAAAGGATGAGCACTCGACTTGAAGATGCTTTATGGGCTTATAGGACTGCCTATAAGACTCCCATCTACATGTCACCATTTCGGTTGGTGTATGGAAAGCCCTGTCATTTGCCCGTTGAGTTGCAACATCGATCTTCTTGGGCCATTAAACAAGTTAATATGGAATTGGAAGGTCTTTGGAAAGCAAAGGAAGTTCGATTACATGTGAATTGGAAGAACTAAGAAATGAGGCCTTTGAGAATGCCCTGATTTATAAGACTAAAGCTAAGGCATTCCACGACCAATTGATTTCCAGAAAGAAATTTCACAGAGGACAAAAAGTCCTGCTATTCCAATCAAGACTAAAATTATTTCTAGGTAAACTGCGTTCTAAGTGGATTGGGCCGTTTGTGGTATCTAATGTTTTTCCTTTTGGTGCAGTTGAGATCAGGAGTGAAATTTCTGGCAAAGCATTTAAGGTCAATGGTCATCGTCTCAAACCATATCATGAACTTCCTGACAGTGCAGAGATGGAAGTGATGACCCTCATCCTTCCACAATATGAGGAGCATTGAAAGTATCATCATGTCGGGCTGAGGACAAAAAACTAAGCGCTCATTGGGAGGCAACCCAACCAGATTTGCTCTCTTTATCCCTTTTTATTTTGTGTTTTCATTAGTTTCTTAGATTATGTTTTTATCTGTTTGTTGGTTGTAAGCATTTGAATCTCAAAAAAAAAAAACAAAAAAAAAAAATAGCTGTGTGCCCGACAATAAGGTAGGTAGTGCCATTAAATTTTGTCACTCGGAAGCATGTGAAGGTCACTTTTCTTCAGCGACAACAACTGCGAAAATCTTGCAGTATGGATTTTATTGGCCTACTTTATTCAAGGTCTGTTACACCTTTTGCAAAAGTTGCAGAAATTGGTCAAAAAGGTTCTGCTTTGAGATTATCATCTGCACCTACTCCTTGAAAAATTGAGATCTAGGTGGCGCGGTTCTTTTCTTTGTCAAACACACGTGTATCCTCTCGGGGCCGTAGATATTGAGGATCCTAGGAATGGTAATGCGCTTAAAGTTAATGGACAAAGACTCAACCATTCCTAGAAAACCAAGTTCTTAAGTTTTTTTTTTTTTGTGTTGCCGGTTAAGTGGCGGATACGGTACTCCGTGACTCTCAAGTCGGTTTATTTTTCAGTTTCCCAAAATAACTGAATCATTCTTCTCCTTCAAAATGGATGTCATTCTTTCAAACACGAGAAAACATTTTCCTTCTCTTCCTCAAAATACTCGAGAAAAATCTACAAAGTTCGATGTGAAAGATTGAGCTGTTAATGCACAAAGGTATGCCGAAGAAGATGTCTGTTGGATAATTGAAACAAAGGTTCGATTAGCGGTGAGTCCTCAATTTCATTTGACTCATATATGCCCGGTCTTGGAAGAAGTTCATATTCTAAAAGGAGAAGAGCAAAAAGGTTACAAGTCTGTCACAAATGTGGACGATGGGCTGTAACAAGCGATGTCATACTTTGGGGATGGTTTCCGCAAATAGAGAAGATAAAATTTTCTTCATTAAGAATGGACTGAGTAAGGAGTCATTAGATGATATCTTATCGACTCTTGAGACGCATTCTTGTGGATTGGTGCATCGTGAAATTCTTAAATTGTGGAATCTCTTCAAGGATGAAGAAAAACGCTACAGTCTTGGGAATCTGACTCTAAAAGACCCTGTTTGCCAATTTTTAAGAAAATTGGATGGGAAGCCTATGCCCGACTCATAGAAGGCGTTTAAGCCGTTTCTGGACGTAAAACCAGAGGCGGATGTGAGCCACATCCACAAACAATCTGTACATATCATCTTCTTCTTCTTCTTCATGTCATCTCTAAAAAAAAAAAAAAAAAAAAAAAAAAAAAAAACAAAAACAAAAAAAAAAAAAAAAAATTTATATATACGTCTTAGGGTTGGCTTTGGTAACACACACCGTGAATGGGGAAATGCATGCATCCTGATCTAGCCTTCTTAATTGAAAAACAAAGAAGGTAGATTGTATCCTACATGTGAGGCAGCCAGTCGTATTATGGCCACTTGTCCCTTTTGGGAGCCCTATGTTGCGTTGGTCTTGAATGGGTCGAATATTGGTCAACAATGCTTTGGCACAAAGCCGAAAGAAGAGACTACCTCCATCCCAATCTTAAGTAAGTATACACTCATCTTTCATCAAGTTTTTCTAACAATTTCAAAAAAAAAAAAAAAGAGAGGACGTGATGTCTCATCGCACTCATGACTTGTATTAAATTAAATATAAAGATACGCCATGGACACTTTGTACATACAGGTATGTCATCATTTTCTATTTCTTTTATCTTTGTATCATTTTGTTGTATTTTGATTTTTGTACAGACGATCCTTTGAGCAGGGTCCTTCAGGGGTTTCTAGACTTCTTTACCTTGATGGTTTTCTTGATGTCAAAAAATAAAAAAAATAAAAAAAATAAAAAAAAAAAAATAAAAAAATAAAAAAAAAAAAAAAAAAAGGAGAAAAGATTCTGTGTTTCTTAATTTCAACCTTTTCTGACAACAGCCAACCTACCCTCATAGGTGCAATTATTCCCCTTTCCATTCTTTTTCCTACTTAAACACTCTATTTTCTCCATTTTCCTTCAACTTAGAAACACTCAAAGGGAGGAAGAGTATAGAATGGGGCCTTCTATTCGTAACCTCAAAAATATCTGTGTTTTTTGTGGGTCGAGTTATGGGAAGGGATTAGAGTTTGTAAACGCACTAGCACTCTTGGTCGATCACTTGCTGCGAGGAATATTCATCTTGTATATGGGGGAGGTTGTCGTGGGTTAATGGGGGCTGTATCACTTCTTTGCTTCTATAGGAGGTAGTCGGGTTTTAGGTGTTATTCCTAAACCTTTGGGTGAAAATAACATCACTGGAAAGACAGTTGGAGAAGAAATTCAGGTAACATCTATGCATGGACGAATGAAAACAATGGTTGACAATTCTGATGCATTTATTGTCTTACAGTGGTTTTGGTACTTTAGAAGAAATTTTTCAAATTGTCTCTTGGCCGAACTAAACATCCACCATAGACCCATTGGTTTGTTGAATGTTAATAATTTCTTTGATCTTTTGTTATCTTTTCTTGACAAAGCTGTGGAACAGAAATTTATCACTCCTTCAGCAAGACAACTTCTTATCTCTGCCTCCACTATTGATGAGCTCATTGATAAATTAGAAGCTTTTGAGTATGTACCTGATCCGGTATTAGCTCAGATAGATTGGTCAACAAGAAGCAGCGAAGGAAGTAACAAGAAACAAAAGCCAGATCTGCGACTTCATCTTTAATGGGTTTGATTTTATTGTACCTTGTTTCTGTTTAAATTTGTGTTAGCTTTCTCCAACAGGTAATATCTTCTGTCCTTTACTCATCTATATTTTAACATTGAGGACAATGTTGTGATTTAGTTGGGGGGGAAGGATAGTTGACCCAAATATATATATATATATATATATATATATATATATATATATATATAAAATAAAAAAAAATTGTTGTGTTGTTTGGAAAGTATGATATGATTGTCATGTACTTATTAAATGAATTAGTGATGGCAGAGTAAGGAGTAATTTTACTCTTGAGACGCATCTTAATTGGTGGCGAGTAAGGAGTTTTTAGGTAGTAACTAATTAGTACTAAAGTTTTATTGTTTGATTTCTTTTCGTGGTCGATGCAGTCGACGGTGTGTTTCTTTTCTGCTTGGCGTTGATTCACTTCTTATCAGGTTGTGTTGCTCTTTTCTATATCTCTCTTTCACATTGAAGGCAATGTTATATTAAGCGTGGGGGAGAGATTTCAGCATGTTCTTTTTGTAAAAAAAAAAATTCAAAAAAAAAATTCAAAAAAAAAGGGGTTCATTGCATGATTGAATAACTTTTCTCCCTTCTTGAACTGATATGCTTGGTGATGGATGATTAAATTGATGAATTGAGTTTGATGGATGCATACCTTGTGAGATTTTGAGCCTAATGGATGGATTCAACATTTATGCCATTCTCTTCTTTCTTGTGTGATTTTCACTCATGTTAATGACCACTCTAGAACTTGCTTTGATTCTTTTTAAGGCTACATTTCACTTGCATGCATGAACATGATTGAGGCCCTCTTTCTTAATTAGCTAGTTTAACCAAATAGCCAACCTTGTTTTCAATTTGATATCAAGCACTCTTTTGACTTCTTGGAAATTCTCTGATTCCTGCCAACCTTGTATATTTTCCTTTGCTTAACCCCTTTGAGCTTATTTGACCATTCCTTGTTTCTAGCTCATTATGTACCTTAAATGAAAAATCGTGTTCTTATTTTACCTTAGGGAATAAAAGAACATTAGCTTTGTTAATGGATGAGTTTTTGAACAAGTGTGGGGGTGTGTATACAAAATGGTTGTTGAAAAAGGAAAGAGTGCCTAAAAAAAAAGGAAAGAGTGCCTATTATATCTTCTTTGTGCCCAAAAGGGACAAGTGGCCATAATACGACTGGCTGCCTCACATGTAGGATACAATCTACCTTCTTTGTTTTTCAATTAAGAAGGCTAGATCAGGATGCATGCATTTCCCCATTCACGGTGTGTGTTACCAAAGCCAACCCTAAGACGTATACATAAATTTTTTTTTTTTTTTTTTTTGTTTTTGTTTTTTTTTTTTTTTTTTTTTTTTTTTTTTGAGAGATGACATGAAGAAGAAGAAGAAGATGATATGTACAGATTGTTTGTGGATGTGGCTCACATCCGCCTCGGTTTTACGTCAGTAAATGGCTTAAACGCCTTCTATGAGTCGGGATAGGCTTCCCATCCAATTTTCTTATAAAGCGGCAAACGGGGTCTTTTAGAGTCGATTCCCAAGATCGTAGCGTTTTTCTTCATCCTTGAAGAGATTCCACAATTTAAGAATTTCACGATGCACCAATCCACAAGAATGCGTCTCAAGAGTCGATAAGATATCATCTAATGACTCCTTACTCGATCCATTCTTAATGAAGAAAATTTTATCTTCTCTATTTGCGGAAACCATCCCCAAAGTATGACATCGCTTGTTACTGGTTCCATCGTCCACATTTGTGACAGACTTGTAACCTTTTTGCTCTTCTCCTTTTAGAATATAAACTTCTTCCAAGACCGGGCATATACGAGTCAAATGAAATTGAGGACTCACCAGCTAATCGGACCTTTGCTTCAATTATCCAGCATACATCTATTGGCATACCTTTGTGCATTAACATTCTCAATCTTTCACATCGAACTTTGTAGATTTTTCTCAGAGCATTTTGAGGAAAAGAAGGAAAATGTTTTCTCAGGTTTGAAAGAATGACATCCATTTTGAAGGAGAAGAAGGATTCAGTTATTTTGGGAAACTGAAAAATAAACCGACTTGAGAGTCACGGAGTACCGTATCCGCCACTTAACCGGCAACACAAAAAAAAAAAAAAACTTAAGAACTTGGTTTTCCAGGAATGGTTGAGTCTTTGTCCATTAACTTTAAGCGCATTACCATTCCTAGGATCCTCAATATCTACGGCCCCAGAGGATACACGTGTTTGACAGCAAAAGAACCGCGCCACCTAGATCTCAATTTTTCAAGGAGTAGGTGCAGATGATAATCTCAAAGCAGAACCTTTTTGACCAATTTCCGCAACTTTTGCAAAAGGTGTAACAGACCTTGAATAAAGTAGGCCAATAAAATCCATACTGCAAGATTTTTGCAGTTATTGTCGCTGAAGAAAAGTGACCTTCACATGCTTCCGAGTGACAAAATTTAATGGCACTACCTACCTTATTGTCGGGCACACAGTTTTTGTTTTTTTTTAGAGATTCAAATGCTTACAACCAACAAACAGATAAAAACATAATCTAAGAAACTAATGAAAACACAAAATAAAAAGGGATAAAGAGAGCAAATCTGGTTGGGTTGCCTCCCAATGAGCGCTTAGTTTATTGTCCTCACCGACATGATGATACTTTCACTGCTCCTCATATTGTGGAAGGATGAGGGTCATCACTTCCATCTCTCGCACTTGTCGGGAAGTTCATGATATGGTTTGAGACGATGACCATTGACCTTAAATGCTTTGCCGAGAAATTTCACTCCGATCTCAAGCGCACCAAAAGGAAAAACATTAGTTACCACAAACGGCCCAATCCACTTAGAACGCAGTTTACCGGAAATAATTTGAGTCTTGATTGGAATAGCAGGACTTTTTGTCCTCTGTGAAATTTCTTTCTCGGAAATCAATTGGTCGTGGAATGCCTTAGCTTTAGTCTTATAAATCGGGACATTCTCAAAGGCCTCATTTCTTAGTTCTTCCAATTCCATGTAATGGAACTTCCTTTGCTTTCCAAGACCTTCCAATTCCATATTAACTTGTTTAATGGCCCAGTAAGATCGATGTTGCAACTCAACGGGCAAATGACAGGGCTTTCCATACACCAACCGAAATGGTGACATGCCGATGGGAGTCTTATAGGCAGTCCTATAAGCCCATAAAGCATCTTCAAGTCGAGTGCTCCAATCCTTTCTTGAGGGATTCACTTGTCTTTTCAAGGATTGACTTAATCTCCCGGTTGGACACTTCAGTTTGCCCATTTGTCTGTGGATGGTAAGGAGTGGAAATTCTGTGCATTACTCCATATCTCTTCAATAGAGCATCAAAGGTTTTGTTGCAGAAATGGGTCCCTTGGTCACCGATGATAGCCCCTTGGGGTCCCGAACCTGGAGAAAATATGTGACTTAACAAAATGCACAGCTTTTAGAATCATCGGATCGAGTGGCTTTTGCTTCCACCCATTTAGACACATAATCAACGGATAAAAGAATGTATGTGAAACCAAATGAAGGAGGGAATGGTCCCATGAAATCAATACCCCACACATCAAAGAGTTCCACAAAAATGATCGGAGTCCGAGGCATTTGATTACGAGGACCAATATTACCTATTCTCTCGACGGTCACAAGACTTACGAAGTTGTAAGCGTCTTTGAAAATTGAAGGCCAATAGAAACCACTTTGTCAAGCACTTTATTGGCTGTCCTTTTACTTGCCAAAGTGTCCTCCACATGCATAGGTGTGGCAAAAGGAGAGGATGGAGTGTGTCTCGAGAATCGGGAATGCACCTCCTAATGACTTGATCTCGCACAATGCTTCCATAAGTACGGGTCATCCCGGATATAGTATTCTGATCACTCCTTAATTTATCTCTTTGGGCCTTGTTCAAACCCTCGGAAAGTCCTTAGTAACCAGGTAGTTAACAATGTTAGCATACCAAGGGATTATGGTGTTGACAACCATCAAATATTCATCCAGGAAAAGTCTCCATGATAGGCATTTCTTCCTCTTCAATTACCAATCTACTCAAGTGATCGGCCACCAAGTTTTCGCTCCCTTTCTTGTCTTTAATCTCCAAGTCAAATTCTGGAGCAATAAAATCCATCTGAGCAATCTAGGCTTTGCTTCTTTCTTTGTTAGAAGATACTTCAAGCCTGCATGATCCGAAAACACAATCACTTTAGAACCAATTAGATATGATCTAAATTTTTCTAAAGCAAATACAACAACTAGAAGTTCCTTTTACGTGGTTGAGTAATTAAGTTGAGCATCATTTAGAGTCCTTGATGCATAGTAAATGGCATAAGGAACTCTATCAACTCGTTGTCCCAAGACAGCTCCTACTTTGCAAAGTCACGGCATCACACATTAGTTCAAAAGGTAACTCCCAGTTGGGTGGCATGATGATAGGTGCAACAATTAACAACTTCTTGAGTTTATTGAAAGCTTCCATACATTTCTCATCAAAGTTAAAATTAACATCTTTTTGAAGAAGTACGCAAAGGGGCAATGAGACTTTAGAAAAGTCTTTAATGAATCTCCGGTAGAAACCTGCATGACCAATAAAAGAACGAATCTCCCGCACACTAGTGGGTGGTGGCAAAGAATGCATGAGTTCTACCTTAGCTTTATCTACTTCAATTCCCCTAGCGAAATTACATGACCTAACACAATACCTTCATTCACCATGAAATGACATTTTTCCCAATTCGGTACCAGGTTAGTGTCAATGCATCTTTTAAGCACCAAAGTTAAATGTTCCAAACAATTTTCAAAATCATTTCCAAAGACACTAAAGTCATCCATAAAAACCTCAATGATGTTTTCAATGTAATCGAGAAAATATACTCATCATGCATCTTTGGAAAGTTCTGGTGCATTGCGAGTCCAAAAGGCATTCGCCTATATGCAAAGGTACCAAATGGACAAGTGAATGTAGTCTTGTCTTGGTCTTACGGAGCTATGGCAATCTGATTGTAACACGAAAAACCATCCGAGAAAACAATAATAAGAATGACCAGCTAATCTTTCTAACATTTGATCAATGAAAGGTAAAGGAAAGTGGTCTTTTCTCGTGGCGGCATTCAACTTCCCGTAATCAATACAAACACGCCACCCCATCAGTAACCTAGTGGGAATAAGCTCATTTTCAGCATTTCTTACCACAAGTAATTCAGCATTTCTTTGGTACTACTGACTGGTGGGCTTACCCACTTGCTGTCAGAAATGGGGTAGATCACCCCCACACTTAGGAGTTTCAGTATCTCCTTTTTCACAACCTCCATCATGGGAGGATTCAATCTCCGTTGAAGGTCTCTCACAGGTTTAGTATCCTCCTCCATTAATATCCTGTGCATACAAACGGAGGGACTAATACCCTTGATATCAGCTATTGACCAACCAATGGCTGTCTTATGTTCCTGCAAAACAGCTACCAGTTTCTCTTCTTGCTCTTGGGTGAGTGACTTTGCAATTATTATTGGAAGGGTGTCCTTCTCCCCCAAGAAGATGTATTTAAGATGATCAGGTAGTGCTTTCAGTTCCAATTCAGGTGCCTGCACAACAGAAGGTTGAGGTATATCAGTAGTAACAGGTAAATCAACAAAAGTTACCTCATGCTCTTCTGGAGTGGAAGAGAGCTCTTGTAAGGCAACAACAATTTCATCAATGTCTTCACTCCATGGCTCTTCTTCACTCTTCTTCTTTTCCTCCTGTACATCTAAGCTATGAGTTAGAATTGTATCAAGAGCATCAAAATGGTCAGTATCAAAAGCTGCAGAAATTAAAGAATCAAAAGGATCAAAAGAATCAATTAAACAAGCGAGTGCACATCACTTGGGTATCTCATAGCTTCAAAAATATTGAATCTAATTAATTCCCCATCAAATTCCATTGTTAGAATTCCGAGTGCACATCAATTTTTGTCCGTGCGGTCTTCAAAAATGGTCTTCCTAGCAAGATAGGAGCAGATTTGGGAGACTCATCCTCTTCCATGTCCAAAACATAGAAGTCTGTAGGAAACACTAATTCATTCACACTGTACCAAAACATCTTCAACCACACCCTTAGGGTATGCATTAGATCTATCACCAATTGAATAACAACACCAGTAGGTTCCAAAGGACCCAAGTATAAAGATGCATAAATAGAAATATGGCATGACATTTATAGATGCACCTAAATCAAGCATTGCCCTTTCAAACCTTGTGTTACCTATAGTGCATGGAATGGTGAATGTGCCGGGGTCCTTACATTTGGTTGGGAGTTTCTTTTTAATTACAATTTGAAACATTTTCTCCCACTTGGACCTTTTCATTTCCTTTTAACTTCCTCTTGTTAGTGCATAATTCTTTCGAAATTTTGCATATCTAGGTACAGCTTAATGGCATCTAACAAAGGGATATTAACCTCTACCTTCCTAAAAGTCTCAAGTATTTCTTTTTCTGCTTCTTCTTTCTTGGTTTTAACCAACCTACTAGGAAAAGGAGCTTTAGTGACATATTTAGGAAGGGGTTCAGAAATACTTACCTTAGGGGTTTTGGAAGTTTGCCCCTTATCATTTGCTTCTTTGGGTGGTTCATCCTTCTCTTGAATGATTGGTGGAAGAGAGGTAGGCTCATCCATCGTCTTTCCGCTTCTCAATGTGACAGCACTAGCATTTTCCCTCGGATTCACTTCTGGCTGTGAGGGTAGTTTCCCTGAAGCTTGGCTTTGAAACTTGTTGAATCTCGTGGACAAGCTGTCCTATCTGATTCTGCAAGTTATTGATTGCAGTCCTTGTTTCTTGTTTGAAACTTTGTATAGTTGCATTTGTTTCTTGTTGGAACTGCAAATTATTAGTGGCCATTTGTTTTACTAGCTCCTCTAATGAAGGCTCAGATTGCTTAGGAGCTTGAACTTCTTCTTGTCTCTGAGGGAAAGGTACTTGCCTTTGTTGGAATCCTGGAGGTCCATAAGCTGGAGGTTGATTTTGAGGTTGCTTTGCATAGCTGAAATTTGGATGATCCCTCCAACCCGGATTATATGTGTTTGAGTAGGGGTTATAATTTTTTGAAAGTCCAGCATATCCCCCTACTGCTCTTACCTCCTCATTTGTGTCTTCTTGGAGAGTGGGACACATATCAGTGGGATGTCCAGATGAACAACAGATCCCACAAGCATGAACTGGTGCTTTACCTGAATCCATTAACCGCTGAACCATAGCAGTCAATTGAGTCATTTGCTGCTGTATACTAGTTCTTTCACTGCTCTTACTCCAGTGTCATTTCTAGAGTAGAATTGTTGAGTATTGGCAGCCATTCTTGAGATCAAGTTTCTAGCTTCTTGAGGAGTTTTATCAATCAATGCTCCTCCGCTAGCAGCATCAATCATGTTGTGATCCATCACTTGTAAGCCTTCATAGAAATATTGAATTAAAAGTCGCTGCACTTATTTGATGATGAGGGCAGTTGAAACATAGCTTCTTAAATCTCTCCCAAGTAGTCATGGAGTGATTCCCCATGCCTTTGTTGAATACCATAGATTTCTTTTCGATTGTTGCAGCTTTTGAGGCGGGGAAGTATCTGTCTAGGAAAGTTCGGGCCATGTCCCGCCATGATTGGATGGATCCAGGGTGGCAAGTAGTAAAGCCACTCCTTAGTGAGTCTTTCAATGAGAATGGAAAAGCTCTCAACTTGACTTGCTCTACATGAATTCTGCGGGTTTCATGCTAGAACATACCACATGGATTTCCTTCAAGTGCTTGTTGGGGTCTCTCTCGGGTAATCCATTGAAAGATGGCAAGAGATGGATTAAACCGGATTTCAATTCAAATGCCTCTTCATTTTCAAGAATGTCTATGCAAAGAGGTTGTTGATCTAGATCTGGAGCACCCAATGCCCTTAAAGTGTTTTACGCCATTGTCACTTCTTCGGATATTTTAGATGGCTCAAATGTCTACGAACTTGATAGATCAATGTAACGGGCGGCTTCAATGTCGGCGGTGTGAGTTGGAAGTTAGCCAGGATGGAAGGGAAATTGAGGATGTGAAGTGAGTTGATCAATATAGTTCCTCAAATTTAGCAATCCTTCGTCTACTCCTTCAAAGGACATCAACACCTACAAAATACTCGAGAGAAAGAAAAAAAAAATAAAATAAAATAAAATAAAATAAAATAAAAAACAGAATAAAAATAGGAAATAAATTAATAGTGTAATTGCAAAAAATTGGTTCCCGACAAGCGGCGCCAAAATTCGATGCGTGCGAGATGTAGCGATTAAAATTAAGATAAAAATCAGTTGTCGAGGCCCACCAGAAAATAAAAACCTTACAACTAGTTGTAGTTAGTAAGGGTCGATCCACAAAGAACCAATTCAATTAACACTATTAAACAATTCCCAATTTAGACTCGATTAACAATAAACAAGTAAAAGGGGGTTTTGGAGTTTTGATGAACAATGAACGACTTCAAAGATAACAATAAACAAACTAAAATCAACAATATAAGAAAATTGGTTAAGAGATTGAATCCACCACTAGATTTATATGATAATGTAAATCCACATATCCTTTTATTCCAACATGCTCAATTATGTTTTTATGCAATTGTGAGATTAAATCTCTGTTTTCCTTACGTGTTGGCCAATTTAGCAACCGCTCAAATCAACTCCTAATCACCGATTAGTCATAAAGCAACCGCTCTTACAACTATCCAACAATTGCATTAAGATTTAGAAAACCAATTACACTAAGGTCTAATCACACACCAGGGATTAAATTACTTAGAACATATATTTCTCTAGATCTAATACCGCAATGCGCATAATAAACCCAGATCTACCACTTTTATAACTGGCAAATAGCACAAAGATAATTATACCCACATGAACATCATACATCCCACTAGATCTATTACCGCAACCGCGCATAATAAACCTAGATCTACTACTTTGAAAGTAGGAACAAGTACAAAAACCTTCATACCAACAATAGATTCAGAAATATATGAATAAAAACATAAGCGTGTTGAAATAATCAAATATGCATAGTTTACAACATTAATACTAGCGGTTTCATCACCCCCTTAACCAAGGGAGGTTTAGTTACACATAGCTAGAAAGAAATCACAAGAAAAACTGAGAGAAAATGAAGGAGAGTCCCATGTTGTTCATGATAAATGGTGCCTTTTTATAGAAGTCTAAGGTAACAAAATGACAAAGGGAAGTGGGTGGATGAGTGGATGAGTGAGTGGAGTGTTTTAGTGGATGGATTAGTGGGTTAGTTTAGTGGATGAGTGAGTGGAATGGTTGAGTGGTTGAATTAGTGAAAAATGCCAAAGGACTTTTGGTGAGTGGGAAATTATGGACATGAATGGGTGAGTGGATGGATTAGTGGATGGATTAGTGGATGAGTGGGTGGAGTGGTTAAGTGGTTGGATTAGTGTATGAGTGGATGAGTGGGTGAGTTAGTGGATGAGTGGGTGAGTGGATGAGTGGATTAGTGGATGGATGAGTGGATTAGTGGATGGATGAGTGGATGGTTGAGGACGAAAATTTCGTGTCTGACTTGGAAGCCAAAAACGACCCACTATACTTCAGAACCACGAAAAGTGTTCTTCATGAAAGTTGTATATCCTTTTATTGGCTATAAAATGGGTAGCTGGTTCGTCCAATTTGGCTTCCTTAAGCCCAAGATATGTCCTAAATACCGTAGGTTGCTCAAACCCAACTTCAGCACCTCTGTTCCGACTTGCAAGCTCAAAATGACCTACTAGACTTCTTTTTCTAAAAATGTGTTCTTCATGAAAGTTGTTTATTTGGATCTTGACTATCCACTATCCAAATTTCAGCCCATCTCCATTATTACATCTTGAGATATGATTTTTTGAGTGCACACTATTCGGATTCTACTGACAGAACCCGTATTCTGACTTCCATGTAAACTTAGGTCCCTTAGACATCTGAATCAGACTTCGAGCTCTTCATCAAAGTTGTAGAGCTTCCTCTTATCTTTCCTACAAGATAAAATTCATGATTGTCAGATATCAGGAACTCAAGTTATGACCAAAATACAGAAACAGTGTAAAATCTCAATAATGCTGAAAATATTTAATTAGGACCAATTTGAGCTCAAACTCACAAAATCATGTCAAACTCAATCAATTAAGAATATGGAGAGTGTAAATGACTAAATATAAGGGTTTCTTAATGAATAAAATATGTGTTTATCAGTGGGCCTAAGGGGGCTGTATGTGGGCCTAGGTGGATCCCGAAAAGTGAAAATTTTTCTGCAGCAAGAAAATTTTGTACTGTTAAGACGGAGACATGGGATCTTAATAAACTTGAATCCGGAAATAGTTTTTGAAATTTTCTTTTACTGTGTTTTGTGTTGTTTTTAATTAGCAGGCAATAAAAAATACAGTAAAAATACTATTCGTAGGGTAATAGCAGATAAAAATAAATATTATACTACTTAGTTAACATTTGTGGTTTGGATATCCGCCATTGATTTAATCAAGGGTGGAGATTTGGTCTTACAAAGTGGCTAGGATCATTTATGACCATTGGATGTAAAGTATGAAGGAGTGATCTTGACCCTTCATTTTGGAGATACATCTAATGGCTAGGATTACAAGGAGGAAAGATATAATGGCCTAGATTAAGTCTTACATCTAAGGCTATACCTAGAATCTACATTAATCCTAACCATTGATCTAATCAATGGCTAAGAATGCTCAAAATGGTGGCTAGTGAAATTTGTCACACATTGAGATTGCAAGAAGGGGGTTCGGTTTTGGAGAGGCCTTAAGGGCATAGCAAAGTTTCAAGACCATTATTGCTATTCTTGATCATTATTGATTATTTCCAAGAAGCTAAGCTTATCAAACTTTTTCTCTATTTCTCTTCTTCTCTAGTTTCGGCCAAGACATCTACAACCATCTTCCATCACTCAAAAATTTTAAACAACCTTACTTCTTGAATCTATACCTCAATCCAAGAACCTTTGTAGTTTAGGCCAAGTTCTAAATCCATCATCTTCAAGGACTTTCTTCAGGAGCAAAGTTATAAAGTTTTAAAGGTGAAGTGTAAGGAAACTTCACTACTTGTCTTATTTTCATGTTCTAAGCCATGTTTGATCCATGGTTTATCTTGTTCAAGCTTAATATACTAATAAATTTGTGTTTGTTTTGTATTTGAGAAGCTCTTGGTGGTGAAGGACTTGGAAAAAGAAGCAAAACAAGGAGCTTTTGAGGTTCTTCAAGAGGTAAGAGGGAGATCCATCTCACCAACCAAGTATGGTGGTGAGAGATGGTTTTGTATTTGATGGATGGTGAATCCATGTGAGGATTCATATCCATGGTCATGTAATTATTTGTGGGTGTTTATGTGTTTTGATTATTTGCTTATGCTTGATATGATTTGCATGATTTATTGCTTTTGTTTATGGCATGCTTGTGATATATATGATGAATATGTATATGTATGCCATGATTTGATGATGGAAAGGAAAACAATTTTTGGTTCCAAAGATCAAGAGGAATTTCGGCAAAGACATCTCAAAATAGGTGTTTACAAATTAATATTTTCATGAATGGTAAAATTAGAGGATTTAAAGAGCAAGGAAAATGAACAAATGAATTGGTTTTAAAGACCATGAGTCTCACAGTTTTTGAAAGAAATTTTAATGGTTTTGTTTGTGTAAAAACAAGAATAGTACTTAATTGCTTTAGAAAGAAAAATATTTGATGGTTTCAATAGTCAAGTACCACAGTTTTGAAGGCTTTTAAATGCCTTGATGTTATGAAATAAAGTGATTTCAAAGTGAAAAAATAATTGATGAAGTACAAGGATTAAAGAAATGGAAACAAAGTGTTTTATCACTTGAAAAATGGAATTTCATATATGAATGGAAAAGAGAGGTTGAAAGTGTTTGAACCTCAATTTATTTTAAAGAGGATTGTTTTTAGAATTGATTCAAGAATTATGATGAATACGTTAAGAACTTGAAATTTACTAACGTATAACTAATCCTTTGGGTTTTGGAGCGCGTTAGTAAATTTTAAGTTAGAAACATTGATTTAATTCAATGAAATGGCGAAATTGTGGAATTTATTATGAAAAGGATTTTTCTTGAGTAAGAAAATGTGAAAAATAATGTGAGAAGTCATATTATTTTGAGAAAGGTTGAATTGAAAATTTGGAAGGTTGAGAAATATTTTATGAAGTTGAAAAGTGGAGAAAAATGATTTACGTAACTTAAAAACGTGATTTTTAAGCTACGCGATTTGAAAAATATTTAAATATTTCTACGCGATTTGGAAAGCATTTAAATATTTTTACGAGATTGAAATATTGTTGAAAAATCACTACATGATTGAAAAATGATGAAATATTTTTACGTGATTGAGAAAACGATAGAAAATCGCTACGCGATTTGAAAACACGACAGAAATGTTGCAAAATTATGGATACATAACAGAAATATTGCGTGATTGTGAAAAATGCCACAAAAGTGTTACGCGACTATGAAAACGTGATAATATGATTACGTGCTTGAATATACAGTAGGTTTACTATTAGATTAGTGTATGAATACTGTATGAGAAATTATGAGATTGAACTGAGAACGGGCCAGTGCGTGGACCCTAAATGTGAAATTATGAATTTGAACTGAGAATGGTGCATTATACATGCATTGGAAAAGTCCGATGGACTGGATAAGGCTAATTGCCTAGGAGAGACGTACACCTCTTGAGTGGGTGTGATATGCGTAGTGTAAGTCACTCGTTGACTTTGGGGGCATCGGGGTGCGGGTTGCCTACAGTGGACAGTTGGTAGCTCTTCTGTACCGTGGGTTAGACTGATGCAACGCACCAATGATCCTGACCGAGACATTATTCTTAATCAAGATCTATTAAAGATTGTCGTGTATATGCTAGATGTGCAAACACTAATGAGAATAGTGGCACGTGGTCTGAAGCATGTTGGTACAAACAGATCTTTTAGATCAATTTCTTCGAACTGAGTGTTAGCTCTATGGAGTAAGAAATTGAGTCTATGTGCCCATGCATAATAATTGAGTATTGGTTATGATAATTAAATTGTTGAATACTTGAATAATATTGATGGTGTAACACCCTCCCTAGGGTATCACATGTCTGACTCCCGACTCATAATCTGAAAAGAAGTTCGCACAAAGTTTGAGTTATAAAAGATGGGTTTTAAAATTTCTTTCTTACTGAAACATAAACTTACTGAAATCCATAAGTATTACTGAAAATATATTTTAACTGATTAATATACAATATTGACACCAATTAATATTTCACAATTTAAAGAGAAATATAAAACTAACAGACTCTTTTTTTTAACAATAGCAAACCCCATGTCGGTTCCTACTTAATAGCACGGTACAACACTAACGTTAAAAATTATCATACTTATTCTTTTTTCTGTCCATCTTCATGCATCAGACATCTGTTCCTTTGTCAACACTGCACACCTTCGAGTCCTGAATGTCCACTCCTTATTGTTGTCACCAATCTCAGAATATCCATCATCCGTTATGTCTAAGACAACTCGATCTTTCTATTATTTGATTTTAACAGTACAGACACAACAAAATAACATAACAAAGAGGTGAGATCACCTACACCAATACCAACATGGCAGCACAGAGATAACACAAACAGCAATATCATACAGGGATATCATACCAGACTTCCAATACTATATTTAATATTAATCAACTATCATCATCCAATCATATATCAATCCAAGTATTCAAAACAGTTGTCATAGCCAATATTCCTCAATTAATATATCATACAGATATAAATGTAATCATATAATGCATGTGCATTTAGACTCAATGTTCCTACTCCATAGAGCTAAACTTAGGTCGGAGAAAATGATCGAAAAGACCTGCCGGTACCACGTGCCTCAGACCACGTGCTTTAATTCTCATTTCAATTTTTGCACATCTAGCACATACACGACAGTCTTTATCAGATCTTGATTAAGAATAGTGTCTCGGTCAGGATCATCGGTGTGTTGCATCGGTCTAACCTACGGGAAGAAGCGCGACCAACCGTCCGTGTAAGCAACCCGCACCCCGATACCCCCAAGGTCAACAAGTGACTTACACTACGCATATCACACCCACTCAAGAGGTGTGTTTCTCCTAGGCAATCAGCCATATCCAGTCCTCATCGGACCATTCCAATGCATGTATAATGCACCAAATACCAATCACAGGTATAATACCAATCATAGGTATATCTCATAATTTCTCAGATATAGTTTATACAATGCACAAATATATCAGTGCAAGTCCAACCACAAGGGCCATTCTGTTCAAATTCGTTTGTTCAATTAAATCATATGCCTTAACGCATATTTTTTTTTTCAATGTATCTAAAATGCACCACGTGCCAATAATAGGTAAAACTCATTGTTTTTACAAACAGTGTATGGACATTGGTTCAACAGTAATCATACTGTATTTTTCAATAACAAAATCATCTTATCATGTTTTCATAGTTATAAAACACTGTTGTCGTGTTTTCACAAAATTGTGACATTCCCGTTACGTTTTCACAATTCCACAACACTTCTGTTGCGTTTTCAAAATACCGTAACACTTTTGTTACATTTTCAAAATGCCGCAACTCTTCTGTTGCACTTTTAAATCACGTACTAATTTTTCAACGTTTTTCTCAATCGCGTAAAATCATACGTTTCTTAAATCGCATAGTATTTTTTTTACTGTTTCAAAATCGCGTAACTTAAAAATCATTCTTTTAAGTCGCGTAAATCATTTTCCATCATTTTCAAAATATTTAAAACACTTTCCAAATCACATAACGATTTTTTGTCATTTTCACAATCACGTAAAAATATTCTATCACTTTTAAATCACATATTGATTTTTCAATAGTAGTACAAATTACGTAAAATATTTAAACGTAATTCAAATCATGTAGAAATATTTCAATGTATTTAAAATCACATAGAAATATTTTTTTCGTATTTCAAATCGTTTTAAGATACGTAAAATATTTTTTAACATTTTAAAATCACGTAAAATATTCCTCAATATTCCAAACATTATTTTGGACTTAAATAAATCAATATCATTTTTCAACACATTTTTCAAATTGCGTAAAAAAATATTTTACTGCATTTCAAATCGTTTTTAAGATACGTAAATAATTTTTTTCACCACAATTTCATTACAGAAAATATTTCTCAACCTTCAAATATTCCGTTTTCAACTTTTCTTAAAATAATATAACTTTATACTTCATGTAATATATTTTCTTACTCAAGAAAATCTTTTTCCACATTTCTTTACTCAAGAATCCTTTTCCAAAATATAATTCATAAAATCACTTTTCCATCGATATAAATCAACGTTTCAAAACTTAACATTTTCTAACGTACTTTCAAAACACAAAAATAAGTTATACGTTAGTAACTTTTCAAATCACCATTATATTGTCCATTTTTCTCAAATCACTTCCAAAATCATTCTTCAAAATAAATTAGAGTTCAAACATGTTCAACCTCTCTTTGTTTTTCGTTTACAAAATTCTCTCAAGTGATAAAAACACTCTGATTCCCTTTCCAAATTCCTTGTATTAAATCAAGTTACGTTTTCATTTTGAAAATCACTTTGTTCATAAAAATCAAGACATTACAAGCCTTTAAAAAAATGTGGACATGACTATTGAAACCATCAAATATTTTTCCTTTCAAATTGATATGGTTTTACACAAACAAAACCATTAAAAATCCTTTATAAAAATGTAAGACTCATAGTCTTTGAAAATCAAATCATTTGTTCATTTCCATTTTTCACTTTCTTTGCAAATCCATTTTCACTTTCTTTACAAATCCTTTTTCACTTTCTTTGCAAATCCTTAAAATCATCATTGCTATTTTCATTTAAATCTCATGTTTAGTAAAACACTTAGAAACTTTTTACACAAAATAAATCAATAAAAATCCTTCTAAAACCGTGTTCATGTACTCTTTGAAAAATAAACTCTTTATTTATTTTCCTTGCTTTTTCTAAACATCCATTTTCATCATTCAAGAAAATATTAATTTTGTGAACACCTATCTTGAGGTGTCTTAACCGAAATTCACCATGTTCTAGGGATCAAAAATTAATTCTCTTGTTCTTGAAAAATTTCAACATGAACCCTAATCAAGGGCATCAAAACCGTAGCTCTTCCTTGGCCATTGGGATCAAAATTAATTTTCTTTCCATCATCAAATCATGGCATACACATACATACACACATATATATATATATATATATATATATATATATATATATATATATATATATATATATATATATATATATTAAGCATGCCATATTATCATCATGTATAGTATAAGCATACCATCAAAATCATAAACTCATGCAAAGCATATTAAGCATAGGCAATTAATCAAAGCTAATAAACACATATAAATTATTACATGACCATGGATATGAATCCTTACATGGATTCAACACCCATCAAATATAAGACCATCTCTCACCACCATGCTTGGTTGGTGAGATGGATCTCCCTCTTACCTCTTGAAGATCCTCAAAAACTCCTTGTTTTGCTTCTTTTTCCAAGTCCTTCACCACCAAGGGCTTCTCAAATACAAGACAAAATACATAAAAATTAGTATACTAAGCTTGATTAAGAGGAACCATGGATCAAACATGGTGTAGATCATGAAAAAGAAGAGAAAAAATGAAGTTTCCTTACACTTCACCACAAATACCCTATAACTTTGATCTTGAAGAAACTCCTTGAAGATTAATGATTTAGAGAAAGTCTCTAACATGAAAGTTGCTTAGAATATCATGTAGATTCAAGATCTATGGTTGGATGAAATTAAAGAGTGATGGAGAGTGGTTCTAGGGTGCTTGGCCGAAACCACCATGAAGAAGGGATGGAGAGAAAGTGGAGAGAAATTTGATATGGTTCTTTGGTTCTTGAAATAGAAAAAAATATTCAAGTAAACTAAAGTAACAATTTTGGCTTCCTAAGGCTTCCTTGGCCGTGCACTTATCTTGAGAAAAAGGTGAGAGAGACTTTGTTTGATTAATTGATAGAAAGATGATAGGAATCAAGTGAAGAGTCAATATTTAGCCCCCCCAAAGCTACTTGGTCGTGAGCCATCTTGAAATAAAAACAAAAGTGATAGAAATGAATGAAAGATAGCATGTTTTTCTTTTACCAAACATGTATGGCTGTAGAGTTAAAAGGAATGGCCACCAAAATTGACTAATTTTGTGTAGCTTCTTCAATTATTATTATTAGAAGAATGACCAAGTATTATTTGAATGTAAAATTTGTCTTCTAACTTGATGCATGGCCGTAGCTATGCTTAGAAAGAAAGAAGAAAATATTTTTGCTTTAGGAAAATGATCAATAATGATGTATAATTGACCAAGACATTTAATAATGACATAAAGTTTTTCTTTAGCTCCAAAAACAACCACAAAACCGTCCCCCCTTCATCCTTGCTTCTTCAAAGTTGTCATCTTTTTCAAGCCATTATTTGAAGCATTCTAAGCCATTGATTAATTCAATGGTTAGGATTAAGATAGACTTTTGATTAGAAGACTAAATCTAGGCCATTAGATCTTTCTCCTTTAAATCCTAGCCATTTGATGTGTCTCCAAAATTAAGGGTCAAGATTACTCCTTCTTACTTTTAATCCAAGGGTCATAATTAGTCTTTGCTACGTTTTAAGACTAAATCTTCACCATTGATTAAATCTTCATCCAATGGTCATAAATGATTCTTGTTACTTTTTAAGACCAAATCTCCACCCTTGATCAATTCTAAATCCAATGGTTGTAA
Source organism: Ormosia emarginata (assembly GCA_029884605.1). Taxonomy (NCBI): domain Eukaryota; kingdom Viridiplantae; phylum Streptophyta; class Magnoliopsida; order Fabales; family Fabaceae; genus Ormosia; species Ormosia emarginata. The sequence goes on from JAQQTP010000074.1 coordinate 13,528,975, forward strand.
ATGGTCATAGCCATTATATAAAACTAAATCTCTACCCTTGATGTAATCTCCATCTAACGGTTATAAATAATCCTATTTACTTTTAAAATCAAATCTCCATCGTTGATTAAATCAAGATCAAGTCTCCATCGTTAATTAAATCAATGGTGGATATCCAAACCACCAATGTTGACTTAAGCAATATAATTTCTATTTTTATCTGCTAAAACCTTATGAAAGATTATATTTACTGTATTTTTATCATCTGATAAATAAATATAGTACAAAACACAGTACAAGAAAATTTCTAAAACTATTTCCGGATTCAGGTTTAGTAAGATCTCCTGTCTCCGTCTAAACAGTACAAATTTTTCTATGCGTAGAAAAATTTTTACTTTGCGGGACCCACCTGGGCCCACATAGGACCACCTGGGCCCACATACAGTCAAAAAAATTCATAATCATCCACAAAAATCACAAATATTAGAAAACGTATGAAAATCAAGTCAGATTATTAAAAATAATTAACAGTCAAGAGAAATAAATATGTAAAGATTTTCTCCGGCTCGAAAATTATTATTTTCCTGACATGGAGTAAATCACTCAAAACGATCAAATACGCTGATGGAATAAACAAAATAATTTTACAGTGCACAGAAATTACTAAATAGTAAAATTCTGTTAACTATCAAAATTATTGTTTAAGAGATAGGAAATTTTGGGATGTTACAGATGGCATTATTGTAATTATCGTGTGATTTGAATAATGTTAATGGCATGATGGTAATTATTATTTATTGTATCTGTTATGATAAATAATGTTGATGACATGTTTGTAATTATGGTATGATGTATCTGTATGATATATGGTATGTGTTATCTCCATGCTACCATATTGGTATTAGCGTAGGTGATCTCACCTCTTTGTATACCTATTTTGTACTGTAATTATATTTGTAAAGACACTGAGTAAGGGATTGAACAAGAGGGTGAAGAAGAGCAAACTCCAGAGAAAACGGAGTTTTGATAAGATAACGTCAAGACCTAGTTTCTTTGGTTACCTGAGACTACAATTCCATGGTGGAGTTGGAGCGTGAAGGACTAGTCCCAATGAGCAGGGACTAACATATCAGGGAAATCTGACAGTGAACATGAGCAAGGAATTTCATGGAGATCCATTCCTTTTCGTAACTATTTATGTACATGTCAAATTTCTGCTGTCAATCAGGCAGTATTGGGATACTAGGCATTATGTCCCAACGGAGACTAGTATCGTGTCGTCTACTCGGACACCTGTCCGTAGGACTTCGCGTCGAGCTGGATTCTTACTTGCTGAGGAATCTGAGGAGGACTCGTCTAAGGGTTCTGCTGTTTAGTAAGACTTGGGCAGTATGTTAGCTTTGAATAATGTTCAAATACTTTGAGGACTATATCTGTATATAAATAATCTTGACAGTACTTTTGTAATGTATAATGATGAAATTATTTGTGATGAAGTTGTAATATTTTTATTTTCCGCTAAGTTTATTTTATCGACATTAATAGATTTTACAACTCGTATTTTTATAACATTACAATTTATGAACTTGGGGGTAATTCGATAATAATAATATTTAAATGTGGCACCCTAAGGTGGGTGTTACAGGAGCAAATTTTGCTCCCCTTGGGCATGCATTGTTGCAGCAATAGGAGAGAGAGAAGGGGGACCATTGGCTTTCCCAACAAGCCAATGACAACTTAGTCATTTGGTGGTCAAAGCTTCTCAAAGAAGCTTTGATTAAAATACAATAGATTTGAATTAAAGTGGATTTAATTAGACATAAAGTGGATTACATTAGGATAATGTGATAGGATTTTTAATACATACTATTATCCAATGGACAATTATTACAGTTGACAGAAGTCAGTATTAATTGTCCAGTGGATAAAAATTACACAGCGATTTATTATTCTGTCGGATAAAATTTCTCAAAAAACATGAAACATCGTAAACTATGTCGAGTCTCAGATTTAGTAAGATCCCCCGTCAACGTTTCCACATATCAAGGTTCTCGGAAAAAATATCTCATTTTCCCAACTCCGCTCAGTTTACACGTAAAATAAGGAATAATATTAAAATATTCCGCATTCTCAGAAAAAATCAAAAAAATTCTCAAAAATCACAAATAATAAAAAATGAATTTTTGTAATAAAATAATAGAATTTTGGGGTGTTACACAATGCATGGTGATATATAATTATGCCTAATGAAAACCCTAGAGTATGCTCATGCAATGATTTCTTTAAAAGATTTTGATTTTAGAAAACACATGTTATTTGAATATTTCCAGGAAATCCTTTTATTCCAAGAAGCCTTTTTGTTTCTTGTATTATTTCTGGGTAGGCAGGATGCCCTTTTATTCCTTGCACTACTGACCATTTATAATTTTAGCACTTGGAGCCCTTTTGTCCAAGTCATAGGTTTACAATACATAGAAACATTAAATAACAATTTTGAAAACAAAACATGCAACAATATTAAAAACCTTTTATTCTTTCACTTTGTACATAAGCATACTTTTCCTTACATAATAGGGAAGTAACTATCATAATCATTAAACTTTCCATTTATACATTACTATACATTTAACACCTCGAAAATTGTTTGTTTTATGATAAATAATCATTTGTAAAGCTTATGTATAATCTTTTTGGTGAGCTGTATATGTATAATCTTTTTGGGGGCATGTAAAGCTTATGCTTTTCTTTTGTAAAAAATTTGTTGATGTATCTAAACACGTATATATATATATATATATATATATATATATATATATATATATATATATATATATATATATATATGGTGTATGGATGTATGATTTACTTATCATGTTAGTTTTTGCTGTAATTATGTTTTATCATTTTATCATAAAAAAAAAGAATTCGTTAAATTATTATATGCTTACAAATGAACAGGCTATTTGTTGGTGTATGCCCTAGTGACCAACACATTTTGTTTGTATTTACATACATTATATTATGTTATTTTATATGAGGCATTTCATTTATTGTGTTCTTTTTGGTAGACATAATAAAGTCCTTAGAATAGTAAGTTTGATACCATAGGACATCAAGTGGATGACTTGATCGTGAGATCCTATTGGATAAAATACTATTCTTAAATGTCCCTAGTCAAGTATTATTGTTAATTAGGACAACAATAATACATTGAGGCTAGTATGTGCGTAGACTGATGACCACATCTCACGGGTCATGGATATGAGATATCAAGTCTACACATGGATACATATTAGAGTAATGATGTATTGGACGGACCGCCATGAGAACACTACGTGGATCGTTACGTGAGTGTCATAGCGATTCTCATAGTGATAATGGTGTATATGGTCCTTTGACGAAAATCACTACTATTCCTACATGAGGAGTTGTGTGTTTTAATGCCATCAAACGTCATCTCGTAACAAGATGATTATAACGTTGGTTATTAGACATGCCACAATACATGTGGAGGAATGTGAGTGATCTAGATGGGATTTGTCCCTCCTACATACAGGAGCGATATCTTCGGGCCCCCTGATTGAGTGAGACTACGAAATGCATGGCCATGCTCAAATGAGTCAATATGAGATATTGATCTTATTTGTTATTACTATGTCTACTCGGAAATCAGGAAACTGAAGATTGAACTAAACAAGGGTGACACATTCCATGCCTTGTGTTCAATCTGGATATCTGGACAAAGGGACTAAACTACACGAAAACATTGGTCACAGATAGGTTATGTCAAATCACTGACATTCTCATTACTTGGGTAGCAGTGATGTGTTGCTAGATACCGCTCACTGTTTGTAATATTAAAATGAGATTTTAATATTACTACCAACATCATGAGAACCTGCAGGGTCGCACACTTAGAACAGACTAAATTGGAGTAATTAGAATCCAAGTTGGACTCGGATTCAACTGTGGGCCTAACTCATGACAGATGGGTTTAGGGTTGCACCACTTACCTTGCTACTGCTCACACTCACTTAAGGCAGCCTTTGTTATAAATAATCGCTAAGGGGCTGCTACTAGGTTACATCACAACCCTAGCCGCACCTACAGAAAGTGAGTGAGAGATAGTGAGGTCTTCTTCTCCTCTCTTCGCAGCTAGCACTACGAAAACAGAGGCGTGACTCCTTTTGCAAGTCTGTTCGTGTGGATACCGCAGAAACATCGTCGCTATTACGGTGTTGGTGATTCACCTCGCTTGTGTCTATCACGCTTCAAGAGGTAAAATTTAAAAACTCGGATTATGGATTTTTTGCATGGATCCTGAGAGGGAATTCTGTTATTCCGCTGCGAGACTTTTGATCCGCAAATTCCCAACACTATTATCTATATATCTGAATCAGCCGAGTCTAATTAATAGTTTTGTTGTCCGAGTTCTTTTTAAGTGTCACATTTCCTTCCCAAAAATGGGGCGTTACATTAGTTTGGTATCAGAGCCCCAGTTTGAGTTTTCTTTTGGGTCGATGTTGTTAGGTCTGTCTTGTTTGTGCTTGTGATTCTCTGTGTTTGGTTTCCAAAAGGATACATCTAATTCTTCCTTGTGTTTTTCTTCAATTTAATTATGAAAAAGCGTAATGGCATGCAGTAGAGGTATTGCTGCAACTGTTGAAGCCATGTAACGAATGACAGATGTTATTGCACAACAAACTGAGAGAGCTACTCAACAGTAGGAGAGGGATACATAATAGCTAGAAGCAACAGTTGATGCTCAAAATATGTCGGAGTTCCGTCGTAACAACCTACCTCAGTTTAAGGGGGAATTTGATATAGAGAAGACTAGTATTTGGATCAAGGAGATAGAGAAAATTTTCAGAGGCATGAACTGTGCCGATGACAAGAAGGTAACTTATGCTACCTTTATGCTGATCGGAGGCACAAAAGATTGGTGGAATGGGGCACAGAGACTACTAGAAGCTAAAGGCTGAGTAATCACTTGGGAGGTATTCAAGGATAAATTCTTGGAGAAGTATTTCCCAGCAAGTGCAAGACATGCCAAAGAGATGAAGTTCCTCAGTTTGAGGTAAGGGAACATGATTGTTAATGAGTATGCCGTGAGGTTCGAGAGCTTGTCCCAATTTTCAAGGTATTTCCAACTCCAGCTAGACGAGGAGTGGAAGTGTTAGAAATTTGAGGAAGGACTAAGGCATGACATAAGAAGGGCGATCATAACCTTGAGGATCAACCAGTTTCTAGAGCTGTTGGACATGTGTCACCAAGTGGAAGGTCTGGATCAGACGCGGGACACGTAGAATCGTAACTTTGGACCTTTTAGGTCCCAAAGAAGGGGAAGCAGCAATGTAAACCATTATCAGAGGAAACCTTATTCTAGACCACCTAGGAATCAGCAACAGTGACCATAAGGTGGAAATCCTAACGGAAGTCTTAGTAGAGCTGTGTCTGGCTGTGGCGTCTTCATCGAAATGTTTGAAGTGCGGGAAGGATCATCTGACGAGGGACTGTACGATCAAGGGAATAATCTACTATAGATGTGGAAAACCTAGATACATCTCTATAGACTGCAATCAAGCTAAGGCAAAGCCTTCAGTCAACACTGCTTGAGCTGCAAAACCACAGGCAAGAGGCCGAGTCTACACCATGAGTGGAGTAGAAGCCTTTGAATCTGCAGATCTAATACAAGGAGAGGGTACCATAGGAGGTAATCTTTAAACTATACTGTATGACTCTGGGGCAACCCACTCTTTCATTTCTTATGATTGTGTGTGACGACTTGGTTTACCTATGTCTTCCTTACCTTTTGACTTGACTGTTTCTACCCCTACTACCAAACTTGTTGTCACCACCAGAGTTTGTTTAAATTGTCCTTTAATTGTTGAAGGTCGAATCTTTTCTGTTTACCTCTTTCCCAGATAGACATAATCTTAGGAATTGATTGGTTATCTTCTAACTATATCTTGTTAGATTGTTCTAGTAAAACTATAGTTTTCCCTATGGATGAAGTTTCTAGATTTTTGATGGCCAACCAAGTTCAAGCTTTCTTGAAAGAAGGAGTTCAGGGATATATGCTATTGTCTTCCTTAATTGTCCAACGAATAAAATTACACAGCGATTTATTATTCTATCGGATAAAATTTCTCAAAAAATGTGAAACCTCGTAAATTATGTCCAGTCTTGGGTTTAGTAAGATGCCCCGTCGACGTTTCCACAGATCAAGGTTCTTGGGAAAAATATCTCATTTTCCTAGCTCCGCTCAGTTTGTACGCAAAACGAAGAATAATATTAACATATTTCGCATTCTCAGAAAAATCTAAAAAAATTCTCAAAAATAACAATATTAAAAAATGAATATTTATAATAAAATAATAGAATTTTGGGGTGTTATAACAATAAGTTCAAGAAAGGGATTTCTAAAGCTAGTTTCCCTTAAGATAAGGGAAAGCAGATTTAGAAGCAGTTTGAGGGACCTAAGTGTCCTAAGTGTGGAAAATAGCATAGAGACCAGCCTTGCTCGGTATGCTTTGTCTGTGGGAAACTTGGTGTTGGTGTATGCCCTAGTGGCCAATACGTTTTGTTTGTATTTACATACATTATATTATGCTATTTTATATGAGGCATTTCATTTATTATGTTCTTTTTTTTGGTAAACATGATAAAGTCCTTAGAATAGTAAATTTGATACCATAGGACATCAAGTGGATGACTTGATCGTGAGATCCTATTGGATAAAACACTATTCTTAAATGTCCCTAGTCAAGTATTATTGTTAATTAGGACAACAATAATGCTTTGAGACTAGTATGTGCGTAGATCGATGACCACATCTCACGGGTCATGGATATGAGATATCAAGTCTACACATAGATACATATTAGAGTAATGATGTATTGGACGGACCCGCCATGAGAACGCTACGTGGATCGTTACGTGAGTGTCATAAGCAATTCTCATAGTGATAATGGTGTATGTGGTCCTTTGAGAAATCACTACGATTCCTACATGAGGAGTTGTGTGTTTTAATGCCATCAAACGTCATCCGTAACAAGATGATTATAAAGTTGGTTATTAGACATACCGCGATACATGTGGAGGGATGTGAGTGACCTAGATGGGATTTGTCCCTCCTACATGAGAGTGATATCTTCGGGCCCCCCGATTGAGTGAGACTATGAAATGCATGACCATGCTCAAATGAGTCAATATGAGATATTGATCTCATTTGTCATTACTATGTCTACTCGGGAATCGAGAAACCGAAGATTGAACTAAACAAGGGTGACACGTTCCATGCCTTGTGTTCAATTTGGATATCTGGACAAAGGGACTAAACTACTACACGGAAACATTGGTCAGATAGGTTATAGGTTATGTCAAATCCGACATTCTCATTACTTGGGTAGCAGATGATGTGTTGCTAGATATTCAGTTTGTAATATTAAAATGAGATTTTAATATTACTACCAACGTCATGAGTGCAGTGGTCGCACACTTAGAAACGGACTAAATTGAGTAATCAGAATCCAAGTTGGACTCGGATTCAATTGTGGGCCTAACTCATGACAGATGGGTTTAGGGTTGCACCACTAGTCACACTCACTTAAGGCAGCCACTATTATAAATAGTACTTGCTAAGGGGGCTGCTACTAGGTTACATCACAACCCTAGCCGCACCTACAGAAAGTGAGTGAGAGATAGTGAGGTCTTCTTCTCCCTCTCTTCGCGGCTAGCACTACGAAAGAGGCGTGACTCTTTTGCAATTCGTGTGGATACCGCAGAAACATCGTCGCTATTACGGTGTTGGTGATTCACCTCGCTTGTGTCTGTCACGCTTCAAGAGGTAAAATTTTAAAAACCTCGGATTATGGATTTTTCGCATGGATCCTGTGAGGGAATTCTGTTATTCCGCTGCGAGACTTTGATCCGCAAATTCCCAACACTTGGGCATTATGCTAAGGACTGTTCTTTAAAGAAGGAAGTTGTGCCTACCCAGAAACCATAGCCAAAGGGAGAGTTTATACTCTAGGTGGTGAAACGGTGACTCAGTCTTCCAATCTTATTGAAGGTAAATGCATTATTCACAATCATCTTTTAACTGTGATGTATGATTCAGGAGCATCCCACTCCTTTGTTTCTAATGATTGTGTGAAGGTATTGGATTTGTCTGTGTCTGAACTTTCTTATGACTTATCTGTATCTACGGCCACTAGTAACCTAGTTACAACATCTAGAGTGTGTCTTGATTGTTGTATAAAGGTTGAAGATAGGATTTTCTATGTAAACCTTATCTGTTTGCCTTTAGTAGATATTGATGTCATTATTGACATGGATTGGTTGTCTGCCAACCATGTAGTGTTGAATTATTTAAAAAAATTCTTGGTTTTCTTGTCAGATATACCTACCAGAGTTGTTTCATCTGAGTCAGTGTATCTCAATGTGAATCAGGTTAATCTTTGTTCGAAGGAGGGATTTTTAGGATATATTCTCTTATTATCACTAAGTGCTAGTGTTGAGCAAGGCATATGTGATATATCTGTGGTGAGTGAATATCACGAGGTTTTTCCAAGTGATATAGTGGAGTTGCTACCTGAGAGAGATATAGAGTTTACTATAGACTTAGTGCTTGGGACGGGACCTATCTCTATAGCACCTTATAGAATGGCACCACTAGAGTTAGTGGAACTCAAGAAACAAATTGAGGATTTGTTGGACAAGCATTTCATTAGGCTGAGTGTTTCTCCGTGGGGAGCACCTGTGTTGTTAGTTAAGAAAAAAAATGGTACCATGAGGCTCTGTGTGGATTACAGACAGCTAAATAAGGTGACCATTAAGAATAAGTATTCGTTTCTTAGGATAGATGATCTAATGGATTAACTGAGAGGAGCTACGGTTTTTTCAAAGATTGATCTTAGGTCTGGTTATCATCAAATAAGGGTTAGGTAAAAAGATATCCCTAAGACTGCTTTCAGAACTAAGTATGGACATTATGAGTACCTTGTGATGTCCTTTAGGTTGACAAATGCTCCGGTAGTGTTTATGGATTATATGAACAGGATCTTTAGACCCTACCTGGATCAATTTGTTGTGGTGTTTAGTGATGATATTTTAATATATTCTAAGTCATTGGAGGAGCATGAGCAACATTTGAGGATAGTGTTGGAAACACTTAAGGAGAATAAGTTGTCTGCCAAACTATCGAAATGTGAGTTATGGCTTTCACAAGTTCAGTTTGGGACATGTGATATCTCAGGGAGGGATTTTTGTGGACCCAAGTAAGATTGATGTAGTGTTGCAGTGGGAAAGACCCACCACTGTGGCAGAGATAAGAAGCTTTGTAGGCCTAGTGTAACACCCAAATTCTAGATACTATAGTATACCCTACGTATACTGAGTATACAGAATTAGTATGTCACTTTCTAACTAAAGTGTAATTTACAACTTGTTTAATATCTATTTAACAAATAAATATATAGAGCCTTTAAGGTAGCAAGAGAGCAAGACATTTTACACCTCTAGAAGCTTACTCTTTACTAGAAATCTATCTGATATGTCTGAGATTACAAATCTTCACAAATTAATTACATAAATTTAATTACATAACTATTAATATAATTACAGAACCAAAATAATTGCATTAATAGCTTAACTAAGTCTTCATCGCCTTGCCTTGTGCTTGCTTAGATCCTTCTCTGGATTTATCATGGAAAACATAAAATATTTGGGGTGAGAATTAATAATTCTCAGTAGTAAGTTTGAAATCCTAACATCATGGTAAATCCAGCTGCTTTGGATAAAACACAAATTGTACTTAATCGTTTGGAAAGGTGGCATAGCCAAAACTCAGTCCTTTCCTTTCCCAAAGCAGACAGTTTATTCAATTACAAAATAATTCATTTATATCATAACAAATCAATTCAAACATCGCAACTTAAATGGCATGTACTGTAAACGTTTATCATCATACTATAAACAACACTTAATTCACTTTAAATACTACTATCAACCTTTTATAATAAGCTTTTAACCTTAACCTTCACATTGAATCAAAACAAGACGATTGCCCATACAATCGTCAATTTTTATGCAATGCATGATAATGTATGATTATGTCTAATGAGGATCCTAAAGTATGCTCATGTAATGATTCTTTGAAAGGATTTTATTTTAGAAAACTCATGTTATTTGAATATTTCCAGGAAGCCCTTTTGTTCCAGAAAGCCCTTTTGTTCCTTGTATTGTTTTTTGGGTAGGCAGAACGCCCTTTTGTTCCATGTACTACCAAACATTTCTATTTACTTGGAGCCCTTTTGTCCAAGCTACTTGGAGCCCTTTTGTCCAAGCATAAGTTTACAATACATGGAAACATCAAATAACAAGTTTGAAAATAAAACATGCAAGAGTATTAAAAACCTTTCCTTTCTTCACTTTATACATAACCATACTTTTTCATATACAATGGAGAAGTAATATCATAATCATTAAACTTTTCTTAATACATTATCATACATGCTAGTAGATAGGGATTCATTCTACCTCATCTACCTTCATCATTCCTTTATATTGCTTTCCAGTATCATGCATACATTTCATTTCAAGCTCAATAAAGGAGCATTTAATTCAAGTTTAGCCCATAAAGGAGCAAACACATTTCTACTATACTTTCGTAATTCAACTTTAACTATTAAAGAAGCTACTAAAGTTTCTAGGGTTCAAATTTTCTCAAAAACCCCTTAATTTTCACCTAAAAAGGCTATTTTTCATGAGTGCACCAAATGCACATACTAACTTCAATAATTTTGAGATTTTACAGTCATATAGCCTTCCCTCATATATTTCAAATGCCACAAACCTCACCTCATTTGGATAAATGTAGCTAAAGTTATACAATATTATGCAGAAGCTAAAATAGGGCATTTTCTGTTTTACCCAAAAATGACCTGAGTTTGAAATGAAACTGAGAACAAACTAAGAACTCAAAAATTCTGAAATTTAACAGTCAAATAGTCTTATGTGTTAGCTTTCAAATGGAACTGGTTTCACATAAATACGACATCAGAGCAAGAAATTATACAATCTGGTTTAATAGGTGCCAGATTGGCTTTTCTACAGAATTTGGCTTGGTTTCAAATCAAAACTGGGACTAATTGGTTGCTTAATAATTCTAAAATTTTTACTACATAAATCATTATGTCTTAGCTTTCAAATGGCTCTAGAATCAAGTAATTTTGATGTCTGTAGCTCAAGTTATGCAACAAACATCACAGACTACTCAATGTTGTCATGTTTCTACATAATTCAGGTTCTACATAGTTTTGCTCTCTAACCAAGTTCTAATACTCAACTCATGAATTCTAAGTGTTCCTTAACTCTAATCATGGTTTCTAATCATGTTAGGATCATTAAATACTAAATTCACCTCATCAATCATAGATTTAAGCTCAATTAAGCAAGAAAAATATCATTTTTCTCACTTTGTACATCAAGGGTCCAAATGAAGAGTCCTAAGTTTCTAACTCAAACTCCTACTATAAACAAGTCATAAATAATCATTTAAAATACATTCAAGCAAGAGAATACTCAAAATACCTCAAAATCACATTTTGATTTATTATACCTAAACTAAGCATGATATATAATTAACCAACTAAGAACTATAAACTCTTGAGTTTTGAATCTTCAACCAATCATCAAACTAAATAACCTCTCTGTCATTTCAACTCAACTAACAAGAACTAGGATCTTTCTTTCTATACTCACCCAAAATCACTTTCCTTCATCAAGTCTCTCAAAGAACAATATGAAAATTAGAGAAAAAGAATGAGAATTAAAACCCCTACATACATAATCTCATATGTAATTTATACATTTCAATACTTATCCATGCTTATTTACATTTAAGACAACATAAACTAGCATCACATCGCATCATTATTCACATTTTCTTCATAATTCTCGGTTGGGCAGCAACCATATTACTGTTGGAATAGTAGCAACAACAACATATTACTGCTGGAACAGTACATAGTCTTCCTCTTCCATAATTTACATAATTTACCCATATAACCTTAGACCTTGATCATATAACAACAATCTTAAACACTTTCACATATAAATTTTAGATTCAACTTCACCCATCACCCATGAAAAACCCACTTTGCAGTCCCCCCAAGTCATTGCAAAAAAAAAAAAACACCAGCCATGTTCTTTAACACATTTAAATCTCAAGCAAGCTAACACTTAAATAAATTTTCGTTTTTAACCTCAAGAATCAACCATGAAGAGTACATGACCCATTTATTTTTCAGGCTCAACCGTGAATAACAAAGAAGGAAACAAAAGTGAAAATGGAGAAGAAGAATCCCCCTACCTCAAGGTTGAAGATGACCATGGAGCTCCAAGCTCTCCTCATTCTTCCCCTTCCTCCTTCACTTCCCTCTTTCTCTTTTCCCTCTTTTTTTTCTATTTCATTTTCACTCTGCAGAGACGTGAGAAAGATTGGGAAAAATGAGAGAAATGTCATCTTTTTTAAAAGATGACATTAAGGGCAAAATGGTCCTTTTGTTAAATTTTGTATCTGTTAATAATACTTTGATCTAACTAAATCAAGTTTCCTGCTTTCCAACAACCTTAAAATAAATTATAAGATCCATCTAATTTCTTGTTTCATCATTTCCATAATTTTCCATATCTGCTGTGCCTCAATCTGGTACTTAAATACTCACTCAGTATCCTTAAAATACCAAACTGAGTCTATTTGCCCTAAAATTTAAACACAGCCTCTTCCACACATTTGTGACCTAGAAATGAACTTTCCATAATTATTTCCTTTAATCACATATTTATATATTTTTCTGAGTTAAAATAGTCATTTTACACGTTTTGTGTTATGGCAAAGTGCCTAAATTAACTCGAAACATCATAAAATTTAGCGGATATGTTAAACAAGTATCAAGCTACCTCTATAACCTTATACAAGTCTAACATATATAAAAAGAGGATGTTACACCTAGCGGGGTATTACAGAAGATTCATAAAGGGTTTTTCTCAATTAGCACTACTCTTGACTAGATTAACTAGGAAAGGTAGTTCTTTTGATTGGACTCAGGATTGTGAGGATAGTTTCCAAGAGCTAAAGGTGAGGTTGACTACTACACTAGTGTTGGTTATTCCGGATCCTCTGAAGAACTTTGAGGTATACTGTGATGCTTCAAAGATGGGTTTGGGTTGTGTTTTGATGCAACATAGAAGAGTTGTCGCCTATGCATTGAGACAATTGAGACCTCATAAGGAAAACTACCCTACTCATGATCTGGAACTGGATGCAGTAGTGTTTGCCTTGAAGACTTGGAGGCATTACTTGTATGGCGTTCAATTTGAGGTGTTCAGTGATCATAAAAGTTTGAATTATTTGTTTGATCAAAAGGAGCTAAACATGAGACAACAGAGATGGATGGAGTTTTTGAAAGACTACGACTTTGAGTTAAAGTATCATTCAGGTAAAGCCAATGTGGTGGTTGATGCATTAAGTAGGAAATCCCTACATGTGTCCCATATGATGATCCAAGAGAATGAACTTCTGGAGAGTTTGAGAGACTTAAGCCTTTCAGTAACTATGTTACCACATAGTCTCAGTGTGAGTCGAGTGGACATAGTGAGTGACTTTAGGACTTAGATCTTAGAAGCTCAGAAGGAAGATGATACTCTTAGTGATCTTAGTGAGCAAATCTTATTAGGTAATCCTGGAGAGTTTGATATGGCGGATGATGGGATGATTATGTTTAGAGGTAGACTTTGCATTCCTTGTGAATTCGTGATCAAGGAAAGGATCCTTGAAGAAGCTCACTATAGTCAATACTCTATACATCCGGGGACCACTAAGATGTATCAAGACTTGAAAAGGTTGTTTTGGTGGTCTGGAATGAAAAGGGACATCGTGGATTTTGTGTCTAGGTGCCTAACTTGTCAGAAGGTTAAGATAGAACACCAGAAACCCTTTGGACCTCTTTAGTCTTTGATAATTCTGGAGTGGAAATGGGATAACATCACAATGGATTTTGCGATGGAATTCCCTAAGACTCAGTTAGGTTTTGATGCTATATAGGTTGTGGTGGATAGATTAACCAAATTTGTCTATTTTATACCCAATAAGGTTAACTACTCCTTGGATAGACTAGCTCTGTTATACCTTCAGGAGATAGTTAAGTTGCACAGTATTCCTATTTCTATAGTTTCTGATAGAGACCTTAGATTTACATCTAGATTTTGGGGAGCCTTGCAGAAAGCTTTTGGGACAAAGTTTAGTTTGAGTACTGCATACTATCCACAGACTGACGGTCAGTTGGAAAGGACTATTCAAACCCTAGAGGATATGCTAAGAGCATGTGTGCTAGAGCAGATAGGGAGTTAGGATAAGTTCTTACCTTTAGTGGAGTTTGCTTACAACAACAATTTTCATGCTAGCATAGGTATGGCACTGTATGAAGCACTTTATGGTAGAAAGTATAGGTCCCCTTTGTGTTGGTATGAGGTTGGAGAAGGAACCATTCTAGGTCCTCAGTTGGTGCAACAGACCACAGATCAAATTAAAATGATCTGGGATAGATTGGTGAGAGCTCATAGTAGGCAGAAAAGCTATGCTGATAAGAGGAGGAGACCTTTAGAGTTCAATGAGGGAGATCATGTATTCTTTAGAGTCACTCCTACAATAGGGATTGGTAGAGCATTGAGAACACAGAAGTTGAACCCTCGTTTCATTGGTCCCTACCAAATCCTAAAGAGAATCAGACCCATAGCTTACCGAATTGCCCTTCCACCCACCTTATCTAACCTTTATGATGTCTTCTATGTGTCACAACTTAGGAAGTACAATCCAGATCCTTCACATGTCATAAGGAATGAATCTGAGCAGTTAAGAGAGAATTTGTCTTATGCTATGCGACCAATAAGGATCGTGGATAGAGGAGTCAAAGAGCTTAGAGGTAAGCAGATTCCTCTAGTGAAGGTGTTTTACGATGGTGCTGGTTTCAAGGAGGCGACTTGGGAGTTAGAGTCCAACATGCAGCAAGATTACCCACAGTTGTTTATATGAGGTAAGTAATTTTGGGGGTAAAATTTTAAAAGGGAGGGAGAAATATAACATCCTCTTCAACATGTTTGACTTGTAAATGGTTACAAAGGTAGCTTAATACTTGTTTAACATGCTTGTTTAATTTTGTGACAATCTAAGTTAGTTTAGGCATTTTGTTGTAAGCCGAAAGGTGGAAAATAACTTAAAATGACCTAAATATTAGCATAAATGGATTAGCTAATGGAAATAGATGTGGATAATTTATTTCTAAGTCACAAATGTGTATTCTATGATGTGGTTTAAGTTTGAGAATTTTTGGAGTCAGTTTGGTATTTTTAGGCATACTAGTTGTCTAATTAAAGTCGGAATGATTAGTCACAGATATGAAAAATGATAGTTTTGATGCAACAATATTTTTAATGAATCTTATGATTTATTTGAAAGTTGTTGGAACTTGAAAAACTTGGTTTAGCTAAAGTTGAGTATTTTTAGCAGATCGGGAATTTCCAGTATAGAAACTAAGTCCCTAAGTCATCCATGGTTTAGCCTCTTTCTTGAATCTCTTTTATGTGATATTTCAATTCATTTTTCTTGACTCTCATTCACTCTCTACACGGCTGAAATAGAGCAAGGAGAGAAGGAAGAGAAAATAGAAAAGAAGGAAGAGAAGAGAGGAAAGCTAAAGAGAAAAGAAAGCTTGAGGACTTGTGATCAATCCTTCATCATCTCCATCAAATTCTACAGCTTATTGAGCTTGAAGGTAGGGGTTCTTGAACTTAGTTCATCTTTTTCCTCATTTCTTCATGTTGGATTTGATTGAGGTTAAGCATGCCAAATTGAGTTCTTGTGGTGTGTTACGTGATTTTCTTGCTTTGATGGGTTATAAATATGGTTTATGACTTGTTTATGCAAAGAGTGTGGTTTAGAAACCAAAACTATCCATTTTGGACCTAAAATGCTCAATGTGTAGGTTTTGGGGGTTTTGATAGGTGATTTTGTGTTTTGATCTATTTTTGATGAAATCAATTGGTATTTTGAGTTTCCCTTGTGTTTATGAACTTGTTTGGGACTTGAAATCACCTAGAGATTGGATTGGAGTGGCCAAAATCCAACATTTTGGCCAATGGAATAGTACCATTTCTGCAGATCGCTGGGCCACGCCTAGGCACAAGAAATCCACGCCTAAGTGTGAGTGGTTCAGTTATAGTCCGGGCGAGACAAAGAGTACCAGGCCTAGGCATGGTAATGTCACGCCTAGGCGTAAGGACCAGGATTTTTCAGTATGTTATTCTTGAGGTTTTGACATTCTCTAAGTGTGAGGATCATTCTTATATGCTTTCCTATGTGTGTTTAGACACAAATGGGGGTAATTCTGAGATAGAATAGCCATATGGCATATACTTAAATGTGGTGAAACCTTAGGCAAATCTATGAGTTAGAATGCCTTAGGGAATATCTAAAACTTTGATCAACATGAGGTTGATTTGGAAATCACTTGTGAAGTGATGGTGAGAGGTTTTAGGTAAGGAAATACTAGTTACATAGTTCTTGCTACCTTGTGGATAGGTGATGCTAGGACCTATATGTATTAGTATTGGATATTCACTTGGTTATGGGAATCTTGTGATATGTCTTATTGTAAATTGAGATAGTTCTTGATACTTGGTTTTCAAAGTTGGTATTTGATAGTTTCCTAGTGTATTGTAACTTAACATGGTGTGCACAACCATATGGCTAGAGAACAAGGTGTTGATCTAGATTCTCATAGCAAGAATGCTATTGCGGTTAGGGTTACCAGTATGGGGGTGACAATAGTACTCTTACGTTGGTGAGGGGAAGGTGTTTACCTACTACCAAGTGGGAATTAGGCTTTTAGGCTTATTCTACTTCGTATATACAAGAAACAAAGGTTTCTGGGAAATTAATCAAGTGGCTTGTGTTTTCAAATATTAAAATTGCATTAGCATTGCATAATCCTTATATTAGTACTTAGTTGAGCATAATCATACCTTATCTCATAAAGCATTGCATGGTTGACAATTGTATGGGCAATTGTCATTGCTTAATCGATTGATTGGTTGATCATTTGTTTGATAATATCTTAGGATTGTATGAGCGATCTTTTGATGTTATTGAATGTTGGTTATTGGTATTGTTTATAATATTACTGTGTTCTATTATTTATTTGTTGTAAATGATTAACTGCTGGTCTTAATACGTGATTATTGGGAAATTGTGATTTCTCACCCATGTATACTTCATGTAATTCCAGGTGAAGACCCTCCAAAAGAAAAGGGCAAGAAAAAGAAGAAACAGAAGACTTAGTTTAGTAGTTGTACTTCTTTTTTATTCCAGTTTGTATATTATTTCCTTTATGATTTTATGTAAAAGTTTATGTATACGATATGACTTGTTAGCTAGAGATGTATGTATATATGATCTTTTTATCATTCGAGGCTTTCTATATTATCTATAAAGGTTATTATGGATTTTTAATTACTTGCATTCTTAGTAGTGACACATTTAATACAATTTATCATGAAATTTTCCACAAATTTTACAAAAAATTGTGTTAAGGTGTTACACCTATCTTGACACAACATGTTTCTATGTGGCTTGAGTTCACTATGCCAATACGTGAGCTCTGGGGTGGTAATTTTTATACCCCGCAGGAGGATTCCATGGTGTCATCTGCAAGGACACCAGCCAGGCGTGTATTATATCCGCCAGGGTTCTTTAATGACGACACTGAGGAGGAGGAGGAGGAGGAGGAGGATCCTGCTAAGGGCCCAAATCCTTAGTTTGGTTTGAGAGGTTATGATTTAATATTTTATATTTCCATCGTGTGTATTGTATATATTAACTTTTGGGGAGTAAGTGTGCATTTATGTAAATTATTTATAAACAATGTTTCGCTATGTATGTAAGTATGACAAGTTTATTTTCAGTTACGTTTTATGTTTAAGGTTTTTTATTTATTTTCTGTTATTCTGCAAATGAAATTTTAAAATCAGTATTTTACAAGATTAATTCTTTTACAACTTGGGTAAGTTATATTAGGATTAGTCTTAAATGTGATACCCTACGGTGAGTGTTGTAACACCCCAAATTTCCCAAATAGTTGACAGTAATTTTGACAGTTAACAAAATTTTACCATTTAGTGATTTCTGTGTACTGTAAATTTATTTTGAGTATTCCGTCAGCATATTTGATCGTTTTGAATGATTTACTCCATGTCAAGAAAATAATAATTTTCGGACCAGGGAAAATTTTACGTAATTTAATTATTACTGTTAAGTCTTAATTATTTTACGTAATCTGATTTGATTTTCATACGTTTTCTAATATTTGTGATTTTTGTGGATGATTATAAATTTTTATATTTCTCTGATCGTTTTTGGACTATTTGTGGGCCCTAGTGGTCCTACGTGGGCCCAGGTGAGTCCCAAAACATGAAAATTTTTCTACACAGAAAAATTTGTACTGTTTAGACAGAGACAGGGGATCTTACTAAACCTGAATCCGGAAATAGTTTTAGAAATTTTCTTTTACTGTGTTTTGTACTGTATTTAATTATCGGGCGATAAAAATACAGTAAATATATTCTTTCGTGGGGTTTTAGTAGATAAAAATAAATATTATACTGCTTAAGTCAACAATAGTGGTTATGACAACTTTTGACGGACCAATAGGAAACAAGTTTAATTCTTTTGATGGACCAATAGGAAGCAAGTCTAATATTGAAGACTTTGATATCAATCGTCGATTTAATCAACGGTGTAGGATTAGTCTAATAAAATGGCCATGACCATTTATAACCGTTGGATTTAGATTTAAATCAAGGGTGGAGATTTGATCTTATAAAGTGGCTAGGACCGTTTGTGATCGTTGGATTTGGATTTAATCAACAGTGGATATGGATCATTTATGACCATTGGATTTGGATTTAATCAATGGTGGAGATTTGGTCTTCTAAAATGGCTATGACTAATTATGACCCTTGGATTAAAAGTAAGAAGGAGTAATCTTGACCTTTCATTTTTTAGATGCATCTAATGGCTAGGATTTCAAGGAGAAAGATCTAATGGCCTAGATTAAGTCTTCTAATCAAAAGTCTACCTTAATCCTAATCATTGATCTAATCAATGGCTTAAATTGTCCTAAATGGTGGCTAGAAAAAGATGACAACTTTGTTAGATGCAAGGATGGAGGGGGGACGGTTTTGTGCTTCATTTTGGAGCTAAAGAAAAGCTTTATGACCATTATTAGATGCCTTGGTCAATTATGCATCATTATTGATCATTTAGCATCCTTAGGAGAATGCTTGAAAGGGGGGACGGTTTTTGGTAGCTTTAGGAGAGCTTTGCATGGTTTATGACCATTATCCTTCATTCTTGATCATTCTTGATCATTCCAAAAACCTAAAGCTCTTAGAAAATTTTCTCTCCTTCTCCTTCTAGCATGGTTCGGCCAACACCTAGAAATCATGTCTCCAAGCTTCTAAAATTTTATCTAAACACATTTCCTAAACCTAAACACCATTCTAAGAACATCTCTAGTTATGAGTTTTTACAAAATCATTCATCTTGAGTTTCAAATCCAAGCTTCAAGTTTCTACCAAAAATGGTAAAGTTCATATTTCTTCACCTAAGCTTTTAGTTTTGATTTTCTAAGCCATGCTTGAACCATGGTTTACTTATTCTTTTACTTGTTATTAATTTTAAGATTTGTTTATGATTTTTTAGGGATTTTTCCAAGGAGCTCTACAAAATTGGTGGAAGGAAAACTAAGTGTTTTCAGTTCATTCTTTACCTTAATCAAGTCTAAGAAGTCTTTCTTTCACAAAAATCAAAAATTCCAACCTTGTTCTTCAAGAGAAATTTCGGCCATACCACCCAAAATCACCATCCAATCTCTTTTAATTTCATCCAACCATAGATCTTGAATCTACATGATTTTCTAAGCAACTTTCATGTTGGAGACTTTCTCTAAATCATTCATCTTCAACCTTGTTCTTCAAGTTAAAGATTGGAGCTTTATTGGTGAAGTTTGTTAATCTTCACTTTTCTTTTGATTTTCAAGGTTCTAAGCCATGTTTGATCCATGGTTCCCCTAGTTCAAACTTAATATACTAATAAACTTGTGTTTTGTTGTGTCTTTAAGAAACTTTTGGTGGTGAAGGACTTGGAAAAAGAAGCAAAACAAGGAACTTTTGAGGATCTTCAAGAGGTAAGAGGGAGATTCATCTCACCAACCAAGTATGGTGGTGAGAGATGGTCTTATATTTGATGGATGGTGAATCCATGTGAGGATTCATATCTATGGTCATGTAATAATTTGTGGGTGTTTATATGCTTTGATTATTTGCCTATGCTTAGTATGATTTGCATGATTTATTGCTTTGATTATGGCATGCTTGTGATATATATTTGAATATGTATGTGTATGCCATGATTTGATGATGAAAAGGAAAATAATTTTTGGTTCCAAAGAACCATAGAGGCACACGACCTCAAGGGTGATTTTTGAATAAAAAGATTCTAAGTATTTTATTAATCATGAGTTTTAAATAAAAAAGAGCAATGAGTTGAAGATTTTAAGGATTTGCAAAGAAAGTGAAAAATTAAAATGAATAAATGATTTGATTTCAAAGACCAAGTGCTCATGGTTTTTGTTAAGGAATTTTTAATGGTTTTATTTGTGTAAAACCATATCAATTTAGAAGGAAAAATATTTGATGGTCATTTGAAAACAAGTACCACGGTTTTGAAGGTTTGTGAATACCTTGATTTTATAAAGGAAAAGTATTTGATGGCTTCAATGGCCAAAGACTCCACGGTGTTTGGGAGATTGGAATAGTTTTGGTTTTATGAAACAAAGTGATTTCAAAGTGGAAACAAAGTGTTTGAACAAAATATTTTAGTACAAGGATTAAAGAAAATGGAAACAAGATGTTTTGTTTCTTGAAAAATGGAAGTTCGTTTACGAAAGACAAAAAGAGGTTGAAGGTGTTTGAGCCTCAATTTATTTTAAAGAGAAATGATTTTGGAATTGATTTGAGAAAAATGGAGAATATAATAATGATTTGATATTTTCTAATGTGTAACTCATCCTTTGGGTTTTGGAGAGCGTTAGTAATTTTTAAAGTTAGAAACATTGATTTAATTCAATGGAATTGTGAATTTGTGAAATTTCTTGCAAAAAGGATTTTCTTGAGTAAAAAAATGTGGGAAATAATGTGAGTAGTCATATTATTTTGAAAAAAGTTGAAATGGAATTTTTGAAGGATCGAGAAATATTTTTCGTAATGGAATTATGGTGAAAAATGATTTACGTAACTTAAAAATGTGATTTTTAAGCTACGCGATTTGAAAAACGTTGAAATATTTCTACGCAAGTTGGAAAGCGTTTAAATATTTTTACACGTTTGAGATATTATTAAAAAATAGCTACGCGATTTATAAATGGTGGAATATTTTTACGCGATTGAGAAAACGTTGAAAAATCACTACATGATTTGAAAATGCAATGGAAATGTTGTAAAATTGTGAAAATGTAACAGAAATGTTATGCGATTGTGAAAACACGACAAAAGTGTTTTATGACTATGAAAACGCGATAATATGATTTCGCTGTTGAAAATATAGTATGATTACTGTTGGGCCAGTGTGTGGACGCTGATTATGAGATTATGAAATTAAACTGAGAATGGGCCAATGTGTGGACCCTGAATATGAAATGATGAATTTTGCCTGTGATTGGCAATGGTGCATTGAACATGCATTGGAAATGGTGAATTTTGCCTGTGATTGGCATTGGTGCATTTTATATGCATGAACTAGTGTATGAACACTATATGAGAAAATGATGAATTTTCGCCTATGATTGGCATTGGTGCCTTGAACATGCATTGGAAAGGTCCGAGGGACTGTATGAGTCTATTTGTCTAGGAGAGACTTACACCTTTTGAGTGGGTGCGATATGCGTAGTGTAAGTCACTTGCTGACCTTGGGGGCATCGGGGTGCGGGTTGCTTACATAGGTGGTTGGTCGCGCTTCTTCCCGTAGGTTAGATCGATGCAACGTACCGATGATCCTGACCGAGACACTATTCTTAATCATGATCTCGTAAAGACTGTCGTGTATATGCTAGATATGCAAAAATCAAAATGAGGATTATAGCACTTGGTCTGAGGCATTTTGGTACAGACAGATCTTTCGGATTGACTTCTCCAAACTGAGTATTAGCTCCATGGAGTAGGACATTGAGTCTATGTGCGCATGCATGAAACTGAGCATTTATGTCTATGTGATATATTAATTGAGGAATATTGGCTATGAAAATTGTTTTGAATACTTGGATGATGATGATGATAATTGGATAATGATGAGGGCATCACCATAAATATTGAATGATATTTGAACTGATAAATGATTTGATGATGATAATTGATTAATGTTGATGGTATGATATATCTGTATGATATGTTGTTGTGTTATCTCTGTGCTGCCATGTTGGTATTGGCGTAGGTGATCTCACCTCTTTGTTATATTGTTTTGCTATGTTTGTGTTGTAAAAATTATATAGTAGAAGGAACGAGTTGTCTTAGACATAACGGGTGACAGATGTTCTGAAATTGGTGACAACATCAGAGAATGATCATTCCAGATTTGATAGCGTGTAGTGTTGACAAGGAACAGATGCCTGATGCATCAAGATAGATACAAGAAGGAATAAGTATGTTAAGTTTTCTCGTTAGTGTTGTACCGTGCTATT
Source organism: Ormosia emarginata (assembly GCA_029884605.1). Taxonomy (NCBI): domain Eukaryota; kingdom Viridiplantae; phylum Streptophyta; class Magnoliopsida; order Fabales; family Fabaceae; genus Ormosia; species Ormosia emarginata. The sequence continues at coordinate 13,551,807 of JAQQTP010000074.1, forward strand.
AAGTAGGACCTGTCATAGGGTTTGCTACTGTTGAAAAGAGAGAGTTTTCTGTTAGTTTTATATTTCTGTAATAAGAAATTTTAAAACCCATCTTTTATAACTCACACCTTGTTTATGAACTTCTTTACAGAATATGAGTTGAGAGTCAAAAATGTGATACCCTGAGGGGGGTGTTACAGGTGTTACATATAGCACTCCCTTCAACTTATTGTTGACCCACAACTTTCTAAACTTGATAATTTCAATGTGTTGCTTAAGGGTAAAGGGGTGATAAACATGGTACTGAAGGCAAAAGCTGAAGGGGTTCAAACAATGCAAAGATCTCATGCACTAGTATTTTGGGATGGAAATGAAGAAACAAGAACAATTGGTATTGTCTACTCCAAGGCAGGACATTAGGATCCATAATTGGTTCAAGTTGGATGTTGTAACATTCTCCTTAGCCTTGTAATCCTAATTAGGATTATAGTAACTCGGTAATATTGGTAAGAATTATGTGTTAATCAGAGTAATTTTCTGAACCAGTTTGAGTGTAATTATATAGCACTAAATATAAGAGAATAATTAAAGTATTTGCAGAATCAATTGATATGATGAAAATAAATATGAGAACTTTATTTCCTAGCTAATGACCATTGATAAGAATTGTAGACAAATTTTGAGAAGCAACAGAGCAAGTTTGGTATTTTTAAGGATATCGAAGAGAAATTAAAGGAACAGTTACTGAACAGCTAAATAATTCAAAAAATTATGAAATTTCATGGAGATGACAAGTAAGACATGAGGAATATTTTGGTATAAAATACTGTTGTCCCTTTTTTAAGGCCGCAAGTGCACAGATCGAACAAGTAATAAAGTGAAAGAGCAGGGTATCGTTCCCACGAGGATAGTTGGCTTCCAATGCTAAGTATCAACTAATAGCTTATCTAAATTCTATTCAAGAACATATAAAATAGGGGAAAGTGCAGTAAAACTAATCTAAAGATATAAAAGCGATAAATGAAAGTAAAGATAACAATTTAGAGATTTAGGGAATCCTTCTTCACCTCATACTTCAATTAATGCTACGCAATCCTTATAAGCAACATTAGTGAATAGTTAAGTTAGCTTGAGAATCTACTTTAGTTAAAAGCCTATGTCTAGGTCAGTTAACAATGGCTTCCTTCACCTAGCTCACTACGCTTCCATGAGAACCAGAGTGAAATCCACTAATAAACGATCTATTCCTAAACACACACTAAGCATGGCTAAGAGGTATTTTTCTAACCCATTAGCGAATCAACTTATCAAAGCCAATTGAACTCATCGAACATGCATCAACCATACATATGATCTCAAATCCAAATTCCTATGTCTAGGTTCATCAGATTTCAATAAATCACTTAGCAACATATCAAACTATCAAGTGCATTAAAATCTATATGATTGAACATAACCAAACATTAATATATGCTCAAAGTAATACATAAACATCAATATTCATACAAAGATTCAAAGTAATCCCTAAATACAACTCAGCTAATCATTGAACACGAAAATATACACAAAATCAGTGCTCAAAGGATAAAGAAAGAGAAGAAAACTAAGGGAGAAGGAAGGAAGCTCATGGATGTAATCTTCTATGCTTGAATCATCCTCTATAAGGAAGATGACCTCCAACCTTGGCTCCCTAGGCCTCAAATCTGCCCAGAAATGAAGTTCCAGCCGCAACTTCTCTAAAACCTCAAAAACTCTCTGTGTAAAATATGTTAAAATTGTATTTATAGGCCTAGAAAACAGAATCACACAGCGGCATAATTATGCCTACGCTGTGGCGCGTTTCAATTTAGGTCACCACGCCGCGACATTAATGTGCCACGCTGTGGTGTACAAATTTCGTAGCTCTCTGTCTAGATGTAGGGGAATGACCACACCGCGACATTGATATGCCTACGCCGCGGCGTCATGTGCCAAAATGCTTCTTTGGCTTTCTCTTCCAGTTTTTGCTCAAATGCTCCTTATATCAGCTTGTTTGGAGCCCTTCCTATAATAGAGAAATCACCAAATCATTTACAATTGCAAATCCACTTAATCAATGACAAAATAAGCACAAATTGCTCAATATCATATAAGCAAAGTATTAGAATTGAATATAACAAATATAAGCACAAAACCTTCCAAATATGCATACAATGAGGACTTAAGCAATCAATGAAAGCATAGATATAGGGCACAAGTAACTACATTTCATGGAGTTATCACTCTCCCAAACTTAGACTTTTGCTTATCCTCGAGCAAAACAAAGTATGACTAAGTAGACTTACTTTGACAATTTATATTCCAACATGCATTCAACATCTTTCAATTTCAATTTTCATTTAAACATAACCAGTGCAGAATGATTGCATCAGTCCTCAATGAATGCAAGAATCTCACAATCAACTCCACACATACATAATACTAAACATGTAACACGCTACTGGGGATGTCACATTTCCGAATAATTATAATAAAGATTACCCAAGTTATAAAATGTTTAGCATATATATAATAATATGAGTTGTAAAATTTTTCTTTTTATACATTATATCATTAAAATAAATTAAATAGTATATGAAATAAAACAAATTAATAAATACACACCATATATTTTAAAGCTATAGACATGCTTACAAATAAAATCAATCATAAATAAGCAAAAACATTAAACAACCAAGTGATTGAATCCTTATGAATTCTTCACCACAAATACATCTATTTTCTCACTACCACACAAGGTTGATGAGATTAAATCTCCCTCTTACCTTAAGGGAAGACAAACTCCTTCTAAACTCCTCCTAGGGATTTTCGTGTGACTCCAAGAAAAAGCCCTAACAAACTCAAACAATTTTAACAAGTCATAACTATGGTTGAAAAATACAAACCATGGATCAATCATGACTTAGGACTTCAAAAATCAAGTTAGAAATAAGAAACAAGGATTTTTACCTTGTAGGAAAGAAACTTCAAGGTGGTTTTCCACGCTTCAAATGAATTATTTTGAAGAAACTCTCAAGATGAAAGATATTTAGAATCGTGTTGGGATTTGAGAAGTGGAGTTAGATGAAAATTTAGAAGAGTGGAAGTATGAGAAGAGGGTGTTAGCATGAGCCTCTCAAGGAGTAACAATGGTGTTTTTGGTTCTTGAAAGAAAGAGAAGAGAGGTTTTGGGTGATAGTAAAGATGAAGATGAAGATGCAATGACTAAGCACAAATGATCTCCTACCCCTCCTAATCAGTTGGTCATGGAACTCCCTCAAAGGAGGTGGCCATCTTTGTTGACCATCCAATGACTCCTAATGACCTTATATGTGATCAAGGGTTGATATCCAAGGCTTTGTCTCGAAGCTTGCTTCTCATTGGTATAGAAAATCAAGTCACCAAGTGACTTGAACCTTCTTGAAGATGCCATAACCGAATGGCCTAAAGAAGAGCAAACTAAGTTTTAGTTCACTTAGGTAATCTAGTTCGACTTAGGTGCATTTAGTTAGGTTTCTTAGTTACTTTGTCTAACTATTTAGTTACTTAAGACAATTAGCCATCTTCTTGACATTACTAGAACCTTCTCTAACTAGGACTCTAAGGAATGGCTAACTAGGTTTGCTTCATTCAGTTACTACTTAGACACTTTAGATTAACTTAGTTAAGTTTAAGCTAACTTAGGTTTTTCTAGTTATTTACCAACTAGTCCAACCACTTTTGTTGACTACTTCCTATTGGATTAGAAACTTTCAAGCCTTTTATGTTGACTTGCTCTCATTGGCTCAAAATAATTCAAGCCAATTTCGTTGACTGATTGACCAAATGTGGTCCTACAGGCTTTTCCGGGTCCATGGTCCATTTAAGCAAAATTCTACTATTTTTGAGATAGTAGGCACTGTCCAATAAAATAATATTATAAAAATATAAAATATTTTTATTACACAGTTAAATTCTAAAAAGGTTGATACACGTATCACTCGGAATTGGGTTTAGTAAGATCCCCCAGCTTCGAATAATCAATTTAAGATTTTCCCGGCCCGAAAATTATTATTTTCTTGACTCAGAGTAAATCACACACAATGATCAAATACAATCACAAAACGGTTAAATTAATTTTATAACACATAGAAAACGTAAAACAATACATTTAGGATAATATCGTAATTTAATCAAAAGTTGGGGTGTTACAAAACATGCTAACAATCTAACATCCTTTCATGCAGATCACATTTTTCCACAAACATGCAAAATAAACTTCTCCTATTCAAATCATACACATCCAGATAAGTTTATAAGCATACATGCATATGAATCATAAAATCCACAAACTTGATCCTAAACTCTCTCTCCACTAATGTAAACCACACATAACTGAGGATCAAAAAGGTCTTTAACAGCTTGTAATGTCAGGCCATGGTAATAGGCGTAAGAAAAGAAGGGAAATGATATACAACAAACATTGAGAAACATAAATATGTTATTTCAAGACTTCTACCATCATATGATACTATCAGGGTAATTAACAATGAAAGAATAAAACTCGCCAGAACTATTCAATGCTTTTTATACTTTTTATTTCTTATGCTTTGCTTGTTTTTCTCTTTCTTTTCTCTTTTTTTTTTCACAAAGCAATGCTTTTTCTTCAATTTTGCATCTGGTTCCTTCAGGCTCATTTTGTATTGAACATACATACCCCTACTCACTGGACTCACTTCAAGAAATAACACATTATGTACCCAACAAACATTGATGGTAAGAAGAAAACACAATGCTTTCACATGTATTAGAATGGTTAATAGGTTAACGAACACAATGAGTGATGAAAAACATATATGGCCAAACAATTATAAAGCTTCAAAATGGGACCTAGAGATATCATCATATCAGGGTAAGCTTGAAAAGGCTCAATCGGTCCAAATAATGCCTTAATCATTTCCTCAGTTATGCACCATCTAGGATTTTGCCTTAAGAGAGTTCAAAAATAATTTATAGGATAATCGAAACTCAACATGCGTATCCATAAACTTTCTCTAAACTTATTATTTTCAAAGTTACACTTGCATCTAAGTGGGAAGTAATCATACATAAAAAATAACTAAATTATTTCACATGCTTCTGATCACATATGGTTTTGCTAAAAGTAATCAAATCACAACTATTTATGTCATTGGACAACCAATTCCACACTAGCATCAATCCAATCATGCATTAAAAATTGAAAAAAATTTCTCAGAAACCCATCAATCAGTAATAGTCAAACTCAACTTATGATCATATAAAAATGATGACTATCATTACTGCATAATGTAAATATCAAAACATGTTACAAAAATTCTACATTATAATAACAACATGTAATGATACTCCCTCAAACTGAAGTGAAATAGTGTCAATGGTTTCTAGGGTACCTGAGCCTGAATAAATACTAAAAATGTGAGAGCCGAGTATACTACAATATTTAAAAACACTTAAAATAAACTAAGTATGTGTAATATATACATTACAGGATGACATGTCGCGGCATACAACATCCATGCCACGACATTTGGTCAGAATAGGTGCTTTCCGCAACACCCAAATCACGTCTCTCTTTTTTTTAAACAAGTTTAAAGGGAATGTCGCGACATTGAACTTGCCATGCCGCGGCACTGAGCTCTTTGGATTCTGGCTTAATGCACATAAAATAACTGTCACGTTGTGGCGTACAACAAACTTACGCCGCGACGTGAGAGGTCAGCCTGCAGAATTCTGCAGCAAACTCAGTTTTGCTGCAAAATTTGGTCCTTAGAGGTCCTCAACACCTCTTGCTGCAGAATTTGGTCCCTAGAGGTCCTTAACACCTCTAAAACTTGTTCAAATAGCTAAAACATAAAATATACAACTAAAACCTATCAAAACTACAAAATCAACATCTTAACCTATATATGGCTTAAAACTAAACATAAACATAAAAACTAACTAAACTTATAACAATCAAACGTACTAACTACAAAATTACAAAAATCAAACATACTAACTAATATAAGACTCAAAACAAAAAAAAAAAAACATAAAAACAAACAAATCTACAAAATTAAACATACTAACATATATAAGACTTAATACTAAAGAAAATCATATAAACTAACAAACTCATAAAAACCTGGGTTCCCTCCCAAGAAGGGCCTGAGTTATAGTCGTAGTAGGACTTTCATAAGGCAAATCACCACACTGCACTTCAGTGTGCATCTCCTTGGAGTATGGCCGGTTTGATCCCAAAATGGATGGATCGGATGGTAGGCATTCTTTTACCTAAGTGAGGTTCTCCATTGGGGGTTTTCGAGCTCCCTCAAAGGCCTCGAATGATGAAGCTCATTCTTCACTTATTGTACCTATATACAAAAAATGAAACTTAAATAAAAAAAGAACTATACAACTTGAATTAGAACTAAATAGACTCATTATCAATATTAACAATATAGAATTAAACCGTTATCCCTGGCAACGGTACTAAAAACTTGTTGTCCTTTTTTTAAGGTTGCAAGTGCACAGATCGAACAAGGAATAAAGTGAAAAAGCAGGGTATCGTTCCCACGAGGATAATTGGCTTCCAATGCTAAGTATCAACCAATAACATATCTAAATTATATTCAAGAATATATAAAATAGTGGAAAGTGCAGTAAAACTAATCTAAAGACATAAAAATGATAAATAAGTAAAGATAATGGTTTAGAGATTTAGGGAATCACTCTTCACCTCATACTTCAATTAATGTTAGGCAATCCTTATAAGCAACATTAGTGAATAGTTAAGTTAGCTTGAGAATCTACTTTAGTTAAAAGCCTATGTCTAGGTCAGTTAACACTGGCTTCCTTCACCTAGCTCACTATGCTTCCATGAGAACCAAAGTGAAATCCACTAATGAATGATCTATTCTAAACACACGCTATGCATGACTAAGATGTATATTTCTATCCCATTAGCGAATCAATTTATCCAAGCCAATTGAACTCATTGAACATGCATCAACCATACAGTTGATCTCAAATCTAAATTCCTATTTTTAGGTTCTTTAGATTTCAACAAATCACTTAACAACTGGTCAAACTATCAAGAGCATTAAGATCTACATGATTGAACAAAACTAAACATCAATATATACTCAAAGTAATACATAAACATCAATATTCATACAAAGATTCAAAGTAATCCCTAAATACAACTCAGCTAATCATTGAACGTGAAAATATACACAAAATCAGTGCTCAAAGGATAAGGAAAAAGAAGAAAACTAAGGGAGAAGAAAGGAAGCTCATGGATGTGATCTTCTATGCTTGAATCATCCTCCATAAGGAAGATGACCTCCAACTTTGGCTCCCTAGGCCTCAAATCTGCCCAGAAATGAAGTTCCAATCGCAGCTTCTCTAAAACCTCAAAAGCTCTCTTTATAAAATCTGTTAAAATTGAATTTATAGGCCCAAAAAACAGAGTCACACCGTGGCATTGATATGCCTACGCTGTGGCGCGTGTCAATTTGGTCACCACGCCATGGCGTACAAATTTCATAGCTCTCTGTTTGGATGCAGGGGATTCACCACGCCATGGCATTGATATGCCTACGCCGCGACGTCAGCTGCCAAAATGCTTCTTTGGCTTTCTCTTCCAGTTTTAGCTCAAATACTCCTTATATCAGCTTGTTTGGAGCTCTTCCTATAATAGAGAAATCACCAAATCATTAACAATTACAAATCCACTTAATCAATGACAAAATAAGCAAAAATTGCTTAATATCATATAAGTAAGGTATCAGAATTGAATATAACAATTATAAGCATAAAACCTTCCAAATATGCATACAATGAGGACTTAAGCAATCAATAAAAGCATAAATATGGGGCACAAATAACTGCATTTGATAGAGTTATCAAATACCAACCAAGATAAGTATCAGTAAGCATATTACTTAATTACTCGGTTTAATTTAACTTGGGACCGAGTAACAAAGCTTAACTGATAAATAGTAGTATATGAAATGTATAGAAAAATGAATCTAATGACTAAGTTAAGTTCCAAAATTTTCCATAATACTCAAAGTAACTTGAAAACTCAACTTTGGAAGATTAAAATATATGTAACAGATCCAAAAGTTCCAACATAAAATTTTAACTCACCTTTATTTATGTTCCACCGCCAATAGTATTCTAGATTTCTCTTGAAATTTTTTACAATTCTCCTCTTCATTCTGCGTAAAAAACGAAACAAAAAAACAGAGAGAAAACTCATACGGCCAAGCTTTTCAAGCCTCCAAAAACTCACACCATCACCCTCCTTTCATCCATTTCTATTTTGATTTCAATCCTAGTTCCTCATTCATCTTTTCTTGGCTATTCTTTATGCCTAAACAGCCCAACATAATGTAAAAAATAGTAGGAAAAACAAAATTGAAAGGAAGGTAGAGGCAAAAGGAAGAAGGAATCAAAGGCAAGAAATGGTAGGACAAAGTAGAAAATTACTGGAGCCACGGTAGGGGATGATGCTTACCTCTTAATTTATTTCTTCTTCCACGTTTAATTTGATTAAAATTATGTTTTCTGCTCCTTATGGCTCATGGACAAAAATAGAAATTTAGTGATGGATATTGACTTTAGTTTGTTCTATCATTATCACAGACTCTTGGTTGGAAAATTGTAATGGTTGCATAGTTAGAATTTTGGGCTCTGATACTTGGATTGTCACAACCAACCAAGAAAGAATTTGACATATTTCTTTATTGACTTTGAAGTTGTGATTGCTTGGTGAATTGACTCTCACGGCTAAAGCTTCTTTATGAATTTTGAATTTGGTAGAAACTGTGAGTGTACATATGTTTCAAATGTTCACACAAGTGGTGTTGACTTGAATTGTATTTGTTTTATGCCATGATGTGTTTGAATGGCCATAACATGAATTGAGAGCATCTTTTGTTGACCTTTGTACTTGTTTGCACGACCATGACTTGTGTTGAGTTTATGAATTGTTTATTTTAAAAGTTTGTGGTCATACTTTGATTTATGTTGCCTACGGCCAAAACAAGGCATAAAAGGAAAATTTATATTTAGTTTATGTTTGCATTTTGTCTCCTTACTTTTGAGAAGCTTGGGAATAAATTTAATATATAAAAAAAATGCATGGTCTTGGATTATTTAGAGGTCATGGCCAAGTCCAAGTAAAAAGGGATTGACGTTAATTTTATAATTCTCTATGTTTCCATTTTCATTTATTAGTTAAGTTAGTTAATAAATAAAGTGTGATTGATGAGTTTGTAAAGTGTTCTTATTGTGAATATTGGCCATGACACACTTCTTATCAATTGTTAATGATATTGTGATATGTTCTTAATTAATTGTTCTTGGTGTTGATTATTTGAGATGTAATGAGTTTATGGAGAATACTAGTATTTGTATACTTGAATTGGCCATATAGGTTTTAAATTGGCCATGTAGGTCAAATGGTAATTCAAGGAAATATGGTAATTTCCTTGTTGTATTTAATAGTTATGTGTTTGTTTGGAAATTGATTTATGTACATGACTTACATTAAAAAGTTGTTTTGCTCTCTTGATTCTAAAGGTTAAGCTGGAATATGATATTGAATAGTCAATGCTCATAGAAATTGTATTTGAATTGTATTTGATTTGAATATGAGAACATGGAGATTTGTATTTTATTCTGGTGTGCTATTCCCAAGAAAATATACTAAGAAGATACTAAAAAAGATACTAAGAAGGCAGTGAGCGAGGCGAAAGCTAAAGCGTTCAACGGATTATATCAATCTTTGGGCACCAAAGACAGAGCAAGGAATATTTACAGGCTTGCTAAAAGTAGGGAAAGGAAGACAAGAGACTTGGATCAAGTGAAATGCATTAAGGATGAAGAGGGTAAAGTCTTGGTCATAGAACAAGACATCAAGGATCAATGGAATGGTTATTGTCACAAGTTATTTAATGAGGGACATGGGTTTTTAGGGGACTCAGACATTCTAAACATTAGAGAGGAGGACCAAAATAGAATATTTTATCGTAGAATTCAAGAATTTGAGGTAAAAGAAGCTTTGAAGAGGATGGATAATGGAAAAACGGTCAGACCAGATAATATACCTATCGAGGTGTGGAAGTACCTAGGAGAGAAAGGTATAAGTTGGCTCACAAAGCTATTTAACGAGATAATCAGATCTAAGAAAATATCAAATGAATGGAGGAGAAACATTTTAATTCCTATTGATAAGAATAAGGGAGATATACAAAATTGTGCAAATTACAAAGGGATTAAGCTCATGATTCATACCATGAAGTTATGGAAAAGAGTAATTGAACGGAGATTAAGACAAAAGACTCATATTTCAAAGAATCAATTTGGTTTTATGCCTGGGAGGTCAACCATGCAAGCAATCTATCTTCTACGAAGATTGATGGAGAGGTATCAGAGGAAGCAAAAAGACCTGCATATAGTTTTCATTGATCTAGAAAAAACCTACGATATGGTACCGAGAGAGGTCGTGTGGAAGGCTCTAGAGAAGAAATGAGTTCGTATCGCTTATATTCGAGCAATCCAAGATATGTATGATGGGGTTAAACCTAGTGTGAGAACTCAAGGTGGGGTTACAGAAGATTTCCCTAAAACTATAAGACTGCACTATAACACCCTAACTTTTGGATAAATGACCGTTTTGTCTTGATTGTATTGTTTTATATTTCTATGTATGTTATAAAATTTATTTGACTGTTTTGTGTTCATATTTGAGTGTTTTGTGTGATTTACTCCGAGTCAAGAAAATAATAATTTTCGGGCCGGAGAAATCTTATTTTAATTATTTGGAACTGGGGGATCTTACTAAACCCAATTCCAAGTGATATGAATATTAATCTTTTAATTTTTAGGATTTAACTGTGCAATAATTATTTTATATTATTATAATATTATTTTATCTGACAGTACCTACTGTCTCAAAAATAGTAAAAATCTGCTTCAAAATAACCATGGACTCAGAAAAGTCTGTGGGACTCGCATTTAGAGAAGCAGTCAACGTTTCTGGCTAGATTAAATTCTAGACCAATAGGAACAAGTCAACAATGTAGGCTTGAAAGGTTTGGACCAATAGAAAACAAGTCCACAAAAGTGGTTAGACTTGTTGAAATCAAACTAGAAGGTTTAACCAAGTTAGCTTAAAACCTAACTAAGTTAACATAGAAGGCTTATGTAGTAACTAAGTGAAGTAACCTAGTTAGCAATCTAGTTAAGTTCTAGTTAGATAATGATCTCAAAATATCAAGACTAACTTAGTTAACCTAAGTAACTATATAGTTAGGCAAGTAACTAAATAAATTAATCAAATGCATCTAAATGTAACTAGATGGCTTAAGTGAACACAAACTTGGTTTGCTCTTCATGGATCCATTCGGCCAAGAGGGTTCAAGAACCTTCAAGAAAGGCTTAGTCACTTGCATGACTAGGTTTTCATGCATCAATGAGAGACAAACTTGGAGGCCAAGCTTTGATATCAACCTCTGATCAAATCTAGGGCTATTAGGAGTTAGGAGAAGTCAAACAAGGAGGCCACCTCCTTAGTGAGTCCTACAGCCATGCATAGGAGGAAGGAGTGTCATTTGATCATTAATCATCTTCAACATTTACCAAAAGCAAGAAATCAAGAGAAAACTCCATAGCTTTCTCCTTTGAAGACCATTCGGCCAACACCCACAAATCACAATTCCAACCTTCAAAAATTTCATCTAACCTACTTTCTCAAACCTAAACACCATTTTAAGAACATTTCTAGTTGAGAGTTTTTCCAAAATCCTTCGTCTTAAGCTTGGAAAATTACTTTGGAGATTTTTCCTACAAGGTGAAACTTCTTGTTTTTCATTTCTAACTTCATTTCTAAGGTTCTAAGCCATGATTGATCCATGGTTTATGCTTTTCTCCTATAGTTATAACTCTTTAAATTTTTTTTGAAGATCTTTTAGGTTTCTTGGAGGGTCACGAAATCCATAGGAAGGAGAATAGAAGATTTTATCTTCCTTTAAGGTAAGAGGGAGATTTAATCTCATCAACCAAGTGTGGTGATGAGGAAATGGATTGTATGTGTGTGAAGTATCCATAAGGATTCATTTGTTTGGTTGTTTAAATGCTTTCCTATTTGTGTTTGATATTGTTTGTATGCATGTCTATAAGCTTTAAAATATATTGCATGTGTTGATATATGCATGATTATTAATTGGGATGTGAATAATATGTAAAGTTTACATGAGTGTTCCAAAGAACACAACCATGGAGCTTTCGGCTTCACCATGAAAAGAGAACCAAAATGTTCTCAACCATTTTCTAAAGGAAGGAGTAAATGGAATTAGGTAAATTAATGAATTCCAAAATGATTTTGAAGATGGAAATTGATCCAAAGATCAAATGCCAAAGTTTTGTTAAATTTGGCCAACATGCCTTCTTAATGTGTAATCAATCCAAAATTTATTTTCTAAGTGTAGATTAGATGTTTAATCTAAAAAGAATACCTTTGTAATGGATTTTCAAAACTTAAAGAAGTAAACTAATTTTTATTAGAAGTATAGTATAAGAGAGAAATGAACAAAACTCTTGAAAAATACTTGTCTTTGAGTTTTAAAGCATGATATTAATTTTCAAAGTATATTATGTAGTAATAAACTAAACAAAAGAATTTTTAAAGGAAAAACATAGAAAGCACATTTTTCATTAGATATTATAGACAAAATGCTATCAAAATTTATTAGAAATAGACAAATAAAAGAGAACGTTTTATAATATATTTATAACGTAAAGGAAAATATTCTACGTAATTTAAAAGTATAAGAAATAGCTTACACAATTTTTAAAATAAAGATTTAGAGCTTTTCGATTAAGAAAACGATTTAAAAATCTCACGCAATTGAGAAAATAATTTAAAAACACTACGCGATTTTAAAAACAGCAAAATATATTTATGCGATTGAAAAACGTTTGCAAAGGTGATGCGATTGTGAAAACGCGATAAAATTTTTACCCGATTAATTAGAACAGTGAGTTTTGCTGTCGGGCCAAAGTGGTGGACCCGGACATGTTGAGATATGGTATTGTTAAGTGGTGATGTACTATATATTGGAATTTTTGAGATTGAGGGTGTTTTTGTAAATATGATAATATTGTGAGACTAAGAGTAATTTGGTAATTATTGTTCTTATTCATGCATTGAGTAGTGCCAATTTGGTTGATATTGGCGATTGATTGACGAGATGAATTACACCGTGTTGTCGGTGTGATAAGCGTAGTGTGGTTCATCTTGTGTGGACTTGGAGGCATTAGTGTGCGGAGTATTCCACATGTGGACAGTTGGTCGTTCCTCTAGGTCGTGGTAACTGGCAACACACTAATTGTAACGCCCCAATTTTTAGAAAATATTCTGAATGTACTGTTTTCTGTTTTTCATGCTTTTGTATGAATGACCGTTGTGTCCCTATTTTTCTGTTCTCGATTTTTGTATGAAAACAATTACGATAATACAGGCTCAAATTTTATTTGATCGTTTTACGTAGTTTGCTTCGAGACGGTAAAATAAAAAAATTTTCTCGAGCTACTGTATTAATTTTTTTGAAAGATATACAACTATATAATCTTCTTTGGATATTTTATTTGAACGTTTTGGACAATTACCTACGTTGTGGGAAAAAATGGGAAAATGACCGTTACGTCCCGAACGTCTTGTTTTTTTGTTTTTTCTTTGTTTTTAATTGTTTTCTTCTTGATTTAATGCCCGAAAATACCGTCTGTGATTTTATATGGACTTTTTGTGTGATTTGCTCGAGCGGAAAATAATATTTTTCGGGCGGGAAAATCTTATTTTATTATTTAGAATTGGGGGATCTTACTTAACCCGATTCTGAATGAGACTAAAAATAATCTTTTAATTTTTAGGATTTAATCACAAATAAAATAATTTTATATTATTATAATATTATTTTATTAGTCAAGATAATTTAGTGACAAAGTGGACTGGAAATATTTTGCGGGACCCACAATTAGTAGAACAGTTAGATCGGTAGCTTAATTAATCACCATGTAAGCGGTAGAACTTTCGAAACAGTGACTCAAACTAGTGATTCAAACAGAGATTTTAATGAGTGTGTGACTCAGCATGTGAGTCACCAAGAGCCAACCAATGGGAATCAAGCTTGCTCACCAAGGCTTGATCTTGACCTTTGATTCATCCAATGGCTTGGATGAAGCCAAGCAAGGTGCCCACCTTGCACCTCACTTGATGTCTACGGCCAAGAGGCCTTTGAAGACCAAAATCACCTTTCTCCTTCATCACTTTTCTCTCTTCTCTCTCATCAAAACCCTAGCCACCATTCTTGTTCATCTTCTTCACCATTTTCGGCCAAGAGCCATTCCTAACCATCCAACCATCCAAAAATTTTTCTAACCAAGTTTCCTTAACCTAAACACTATTCTAAGAACTTTTCTAGTTGGAAGTTTCTTCAAAATCTTCCATTTAGGGCTTGGAAATCAACCTTGTAAATTTGACCTAGAAGGTGAAATATCATATTTTTCTTTTCTCTCTTCTTTTTCAAAGTTCTAAGCCATGATTTCTCCATGGTTTAGCTTCTTTTTCATGGTTAATAACATGTAGATTTTATTTGAGATTTTTAGGTATTTGGTGGAGTGAAAACCGAACCATAGGAGGTGTGAAAGCTAATCATTTGTCTTCATTTAAGGTAAGAGGAAGACAATTCTTATCATCCCTTGATGGTGGTAAGAAGATGGATTGTTTGTAGAATCCATAAGGATTCGGTTGTGGTGTGTTTATTGATGTGTATTTATTAATTTTTGTGGTTGCTAGTTGCTTAAGTGTTGTATGTTAGTAGCTTTCTTGTTTGGTGATTGTAATAATTTTGCATGTCTATTAGCTTTTGATTGTATGTCTATAAGCTTTAATTTAGGTTTTATGTGTTAGAAATATTTTGCATGTGTTAGAAATATAAATGCATGTGTTAGAATTGTATGATAAGGTATAAGATGTGAATAACATGTGTAAATTTGCATGAGTGTTCCAAAGAACACATTCCCTAGTTCACGGCAATGACAAAGTGTGAGGACCAAAATGTTCTCTTAATTTTTCCTAAAGTGTAACTTAATTAATTAGGAGAAATAAGAAGGTTTCAAATTGATTTGATCAAAGAAAAGGAATTTAGAAATGAAATGGTAAAGATTTAGTAAATTTTGGGCCAACATGCCTAAAGAATTTATTTGACTCAAAATCATTATTTTATAACATGATTTAATGAACTTAGTTAAGATAATACCTTTGACATGATTTAGAAATCAAATAAAGAAGTTTTACGAAATTTGGCCAACATGCCAATATAGGTTATCATGGTTTCTAAACTTAGTTTCAAAACCTTTTTCAATCAAAAAGAGACAATACAAGTTAAGAAGAAATTTTCTATAATGATTTTTGAAGAAACAAATTGAGTAGAATTAAGCTTAAAGGATTAAAACTAGTAATTTTATCATTAGGAAGTAAAATACAGAAATTTTGAGAAATTTTCTAACATATAGCTCACTTTAGGTTTTGAAGCATGTTAGAGATTTCAAAAAGAATTAAATGATATGGTTAAAAATTAGGTAAATGGAAATTTTATGGATAAATTAGGAAACCATTATTATGATATTCTAAACAAAATACTGTCAATTTTTAGTAAAAATGAACCAATAAGATAGTAAAAATATCCTAAAGACAGTATGCGGTATGAAAAATTACTCTACGTAGTTTAAATGTACTAAGTACTATTTCTGTTGGTTTAAACAAGTAATTTTAAGGGCATTCGAATAAGAAAATGATTTAAAAATCCTACGCGATTGAGAAAACGTATTAAAAATGCTACGCGATTTTAAAAATAGAAAAATATCTTTACCCGATTTTTAAACGTTTGTAAAAACGACGGAATTATGAAAACGCGATAAAATTTCTACGCGATTGACCGTTACTATCTTTATACTGTCGGGAAAATGTGAACCCGTCATGATTATTTTGAAAATCTATATCTTTGTCGGAAAATGTGAACCCGTACATGTGCTTTTTGAAAATCTATTTCTTTGTCGGGAAAATGTGAACCCGCATGTGCTTTTGAAAATTTATATCTTTGTCGGGAAAATGTGAACCCGTACAGGCTTTTGAGACTATATCTCATTGTCGGGAAAATGTGAACCCGCATGTGCTTTCCATCTATCTGTTATGTGTGCCATGTATTTGGTGGATTGGTTGACGAGACGAATCACATCGTGTTGTCGATGCGATAAACGTAGTGTGGTTCATTGTTCTAATGAAGTTGGAGACTTTAGTGTACGGGATCCCACATGTGGACAGTTGGTAGCTCCGCTGGGCCGTGGTAAACCGATAGCACACTATGGTACTCGACATACACTATATTTAATCAAGATTTGTGAAATCTAGTAGTACATTTGCCTGTAGTGCCACAACGTGAGACCGTGAACTACACCACGCCTGGATTGAATGGATTCTGTGTCGTGGGGCTATAGACGCAACGTGTGACCGCGGAATAGTTGGTGGGGCAGCCGTGGTACTAATAGATTTTACGAATCATTCCTCTCTCTGATACTTGTGTTATCTTTAGCTCCATGGAGTAGGATTTTGTCATATTATTTATCTCTATCTCTATTTGTTTCCATCTTATCTATTTATTGTTTATCTGTATCTTATTTATTTATTTTATCTGAGTTATTGTTACTATATTTGGTTATTATATCTTATCTGTTTATTCTTATCTTTCTTATTTTATCTGTGATGTTTTATCTGTGGTGTGATATATTGTTATGATATCTAAATTTTACTCCAATCTGTTATTATAACTGTTAAAGCTTTTTGTATTGCATGAACTGTATATATGTTGTTTGTCGTCTTCTTATTGGCCATGTTGTGATGATTTTATGTTGTCTTACCTCTTTGTTATATGTATTTTCTGTTTATTTATTTTACGCGGTAAAGACTTCGAGGAAGAGGATCAGCCTATTGAGATCGTATACCCTGAGGAGGAGGAAGATCAGCAGGCAGACGACTAGTTTTTCGATCAAGAACCATCCGATCATCCATATCCTCTGGATTGAGTGTGTGGGATGGCGACGCCAGGATTTTTGGGATTCATAGAGCTGGTATTTCATGGAGGTGCTCTGGCTTGGCATTTACGAGGCGATCGTGACTCTGTGACGTATGCAGGACGTGTGACTGTGATCCTACGTCATCGTTTTGATGAAGAGCCTGTCATGACTACGACACTTTTTCTGCACTTAGAGTTACCCTTATCCATTAGGCGTTATTGGGGTGCTTGAAAACCCCGAGCCTAGTGAGATAAGCATCGTATCGACCGCGCGATCCCGTTATCGCCGTGTGTCGAGACATCCGGGATATCTATCTCCCGATGATCATTTTCGCTGAGAGTGATCCATCGAGGATTAGATAACCATGATGTTTTTTTTTGGGCGCGGGCGCGTCAACGTATGTCCGTATATATTAACTCTTTTATTGCTTTCTTTTCTTGTTTTTGTTTAAATAGTTGTAGTCTTAGTTGTAAATTATTTGTACAGTTTATAACTTAATCATATGTATATTATCGTAATGATGTTTTTTTTTTATTTCGTATTTTCCGCATTATCTTTTTATATCATATTTCTGTCTATCAGGAATTATTTTACAACCCGTAATAATATTTAACAATTGTTTCACAACTTGGGTAGATTTTATTTCTATTTCTTTTATTTTCTTTTATGTGTGACATCCTCCAAAGGGGTGTTACACTAATGATCTCGACACGCACTATACTTAATCGAGATCTTGGGAAGACTATTTAGTACAATGCCTGTAGTGAACGACGTGTTTGGACTGTGTACTACTACACTACGTTGGACAATGGGCTATAGACACAACGATTGACAGTGTAATAGTTTGGTTAGGCAACCTGAGGTACTGATGGTTCTTTTCGAGTCATTCTCTCTGATGTTTGTGTCTAGCTTTATGGAGTAGGAATGAGTCATATTGCATTTGCATTTGTGTCATGCATCATAACATTTTTATTTGTGATATTATATAATGTGTTGAATTATGGTTATTTATGATACTGTGGTATGCCATTCTTGTGTTATATTGTGCTATTATTTATGATGTTACGGTATGCTTTATTATATTAAACTGTGATATCTGTTGTATTGTCATTTTCTTATTTGCCATGCTGGTATTGATGTAAGATTATCTCACCTCTTTATTTGTATGTGTTTTTGTATTATTATTTTATTTCTGTAAAGAGTTTGAGGAAGAGATAGAGGAAAAACCTTTAGAGATTGTGTACCCTGAGGAGGAGCAACAGCATACGGATGATCAGTTTGACGAGTGCGAGCCATCCGATCATCCATATCCTTTGGACTGATTCTGTGATCATGGCGTTGCTCGGATTCCTAGGTTTTGTGAGAGTGGAATTTCATGGAGGCTCGGAGGCCTGGCGACTGCGAGAGGATCGAGGATCGGTGATTTACTTGGGACGTTTGACTGTGTCCCTACGTGGAGAGTTTGATGCTGAGCCAGTCTTTACTACTATTTTGTACCTATATCTAGAGATGCCGTTGGATCTGAGGCGTCACTGGGGAGGACTTTTCCATACCCCTAGTGAGATCAGTATAGTGTCAACAGCACAGACACTAGTCTGTAGAGCTGTGAGACATCTTGGATTTCTATCACCTGAGGTTTCCTCTTAGAGTGATCCTTCGGAGGGTTAGAAAACTTTGATGTGCACTTGGTCGTATCTATGTTTTGTAGTATACTAACGCTTTACTGCTTTATTTAAATATTTTGTAGTTGTAAATTATCTGTACAACTTAAGACAAAATCATATGTATATTATGTGTGTGATAATAGTTTGTTTTATTTTATGTTCCGTGTTATTCTATTTAATGATATCCAGTATAAAAGGAAAAAAAATTTACAACTCATATTAATTATGTATCAAATGTTTTATAACTTGGGTAATATTTTATTTATTTTTATTTTATTACATCATAAATGTGGCATCCCCACAAGGGTGTTACATTAGTTGGTATCAGAGCCCAAGTTAGAGTCTTTTGGGGCTGTGGCTGGGTCTGTTTTTGCTTGTGTTGTCTGATTCTTTGAGATTTACTTCTGAAAGGATGTATCTAACTTTGTTTTGTTATGATTGAAGAAAGAAGATGTCTGGCAGAAGAGGAATGCGAGCGAATGCAAGTCGTAATGTGGACCCAATGATTGCAGCTATTGAAGCTATGCAGTGGATGGCGGAAGTAATTACTCAACAAAATCAGAGGGCAACTCAACAGCAAGATGCGACTGCTGATGCTCTAAATTTATCTGAGTTTAGGCGCAATAACCCACCGCAGTTTAGAGGCGAGTTTGACCTTGAGTAGGCAAGTATGTGGATACAAGACTTGGAAAGAGTATTTGAAGGAATGGGATACGCCGACAATAAAAAGGTGACGTATGCTACCTTTATGTTAAGAAGAGATAGTGAGAATTGGTGGAGAGGAACCCATTGATTATTGCAAGCTGAAGGAACTGAAATTACGTGGGAAGTGTTTAGTGAAATATTTCTAGAGAAGTACTTTCCTGCAAGTGCTCGACATACCAAGGAGATGGAATTTCTTGGTTTGCATCAAGGCAACATGACTGTCGGAGAGTATGCGGCCAAGTTTGAGAGCTTGTCACAGTTCTCAAGATACTTTCAAATTCAACCTGATGAGGCATGGAAATGCCGTAAGTTTGAAGAAGGATTAAGGGTAGAGCTGAAGCGTGGAGTGCTACCTATGATGATGACTCAGTTTCCTGCTTTGATAGACACATGTAGACGACTCGAGGAGTTGGAGCCGTCTAGAGATCAGAGAAATCGCAACTTTGGGCCGACTAGGTTCCGAAGGGGAGGTAATAGCAATAACAGCCAATTTCAACGCAAGCTTTATGCGAGACCACCAGGAAATCATCCTCAACGTCCACCTGTTAGGGGAAGTTCTAGTGGTAACAGAGTTGGTCAGAATGTGGCGTTTACACCAAGGTGTTTCAAATGTGGAAAGAGTGGCCATATATCTAAAGATTGCTCAATCAAAGGAACAATCTGTTTAATTGCAGACAACCTGGACATGTTTCTAGGGATTGTACTCAGCCGAAGAGGAAGCCTGCTGTGAGCAATGTTCGTGCTACTCAGCCGTGGTCTGGAGGGTGAGTATATACAATGACTGGAACTGAAACTTCTCAATCTGAGGATCTTATTCAGGGGGAAGGTGCCATTGAACGTAATCTTCTGACTGTGTTATATGATTCGAGTGCAACACATTCATTTATTGCATATGATTGTGTGGAACGATTGAAACTTCTTGTGTCTTCTCTGAGTTTTCAATTGATTGTTTCTACACCAACTGCTAAGCCTGTAGTTACATCCAAGATATGTTTGAATTGTCCTATTGTTATAAAGGATCGTGTGTTTGCGATCAATTTGATCTGTTTACCTCTTGTGGAAATAGATGTAATATTAAGAATGGATTGGTTATCTTCTCACCATATCCTTATAGACTGTGCAAACAAAACCATAGTTTTTCCTAAGGAAGAAAGTTCTGGATTTTTGACTGCTGTTAAAGTCAAATCATTGTTGAGAGATGGAGCTTAGGGATATATGTTATTATCTTCTCTAGAAGTCAAGAGTGAAAAAGATGTGAATGCTATTCCTGCCGTCAATGAATTTCCAAAAAAGTTTCCTGATGACGTACCTAGTTTGCCACCAGAAGGGAGATCGAGTTCTCTATCGATTTGGTACCAGGAGCAGGTCCTATTTCGATTGCACCGTATCAAATGTCGCCAGTGGAACTGGTAGAGTTGAAAAAATAATTGGAGGAACTGTTGGAGAAACAGTTTGTGTGACCGAGTGTTTCACCGTGGGGAGCACCGGTGCTTCTAGTCAAGAAGAAGGATGGAACTTCTCATCTTTGCGTAGATTATCGTCAGTTGAACAAGGTTACTATAAAGAATAAGTATCCACTCCTGAGAATTGACAATTTGATAGACCAGTTGAAGGGAGCAGTCATTTTCTCTAAGATAGATCTGCGATCAGGTTATCATCAAATTCGTGTCAAGGTGGATGATATGCCTAAGACAACCTTCTGAACTCGTTACAGGTATTATGAGTACCAAGTGATGCCGTTCGGAGTGACGAATGCACCTGCAATATTCATGGACTATATGAATAGGATTTTTCATCCGTATTTAGACAAATTTCTTGTTGCCTTTATCAATGACATTCTGATTTATTCTCAATCTAAGGAAGAGCATGTTGAACATCTCAGTATAGTTCTTCAGATTTTGAAGGAAAAGAAGTTGTATGCAAAATTGGCAAAGTGTGAATTTTGGCTGGAGGAAGTTCAATTTTTAGGTCACGTGATTTCCAAGGAAGGTATTGCGATAGACCCATCGAAGGTGGAGACTATTTTGCAATGGGAAAGGCCTAAGACAGTGACGGAAGTCCGGAGTTTTGTTGGATTAGCTGGATATTACCGGAGGTTCATAGAAGGTTTTTCCAAGATAGCTGGACCGCTTACGCAGCTTATGAGGAAGAGTCAAGCTTTTGATTGGACGGAGGAACGTGAAGCGAGTTTTTAAGAGTTGAAGAAAAGATTGACGACTGCACCAGTGCTGATTTTGCCGGATCCTAATAAATCTTTTGAGATGTATTGTGACACTTCTTACTAAGGGTTAGGATGTGTGTTGATGCAAAATAGGAATGTGGTGGCTTATGCTTCAAGATAGTTGAAGGTTCATGAGAGGAACTATCCAACGCATGATTTGGAATTAGCTATAGTGGTTTTTGCATTGAAAGTGTGGAGGCATTTTCTGTATGGAGCTATGTTCAATGTCTTTAGTGGTCACAAGAGTTTGAAGTAATTGTTTAATCAAAAGGAATTGAATATGAGGCAGAGGCAATGGTTGGAATTCTTGAAAGATTATGATTTTCAACTTCAATATCATCCAGGAAAGGCGAATATGGTGGCAGATACCTTGAGTAGAAAGGTGATAAGTGTTTCTACGATGATGATAAAGGAAGAGGAATTAATCAACAAATTCAGAGATTTATGGTTGTCAGTAGAATTGGTACCTGGAAAGATTCGTTTAGGTAAGGTTGTGATCTTGAATGAATTGCTAGATGTGATTCGAGACAAACAGGATGACGATGTGTTTTTGCAAAATGAAAAGGAATTTTTGAAGCAAGGTCATAAGGTGACGGTGGAGGAAGGATCTGATGGAATCTTAAGGTATGAGGGAAGAATTTGTATACCTGATGATCCTGAATTGAAGAAAGTAATTTTGGATGAAGCTCATACTAGTGGTTTGAGTATACATCCGGGAATGATCAAGATGTATCAAGACTTAAAGAGGTTATTTTGGTTGCCAAGGATGAAAAGAGACGTAGCGGAACGTGTAGCATCTTGTCTCGTTTGTCAGAAGACAAAGGTGGAGCATCAACGGCCAGCCGGTATGTTACAACTGTTAGCTATTCTAGAATGGAAATGAGATAGTATCTCGATGGATTTTGTTACTGGATTGCCAAGAACAAGAAAAGGACATGATTCTATATGGGTTATAGTTGATAGGCTTACGAAGTCAGCACACTTCTTGCCGATCAATATTAAGTATTCATTGGAGAAGTTAACCCAAATGTACATCAGCGAAATTGTTAGACTGCATGGTGTACCTACGTGTATAGTTTCTGACAGAGATCCAAGGTTTACGTCAAGGTTCTGGGGAAGTTTGCAAGAAGCCATAGGAACTAAACTGCGATTGAGTTCTGCTTATCACCCGCAGATTGATGGTCAGACGGAGAGGACGATACAGTCTTTGGAAGACTTGTTACGCGCTTGTGTATTGGAACAACGAGGGAGTTGGGATGAATTTTTATCTTTGATAAAATTCACCTACAATAATAGTTTTCACTCAAGTATAGGGATGACACCCTATGAAGCGCTGTATGGATGACGATGCCGAACACCTTTGTGTTGGTATCAAGATGGAGAGAGTATGACTATTAGACTAGATCTTGTGCAACAGACTACAGAAAAGGTGAAGATGATACAAGAAAAGATGAAGACGACTCAAAGCCAACAAAAGAGCTATGCTGATAAGAGAAGATGACCTCTTGAATTTGAAGAAGGTGAGCATGTATTCTTGTGAGTAACGCCTACGACTGGTGTCGGAAGGGTTATCAAATCTAAGAAGCTTACTTCTAAGTTCATTGGACCCTATTAGATTATTCGACGGGTAGGTCCTGTAGCCTACCAGATAGCTTTACGACCTTTTCTATCCAATCTGCATAATTTATTCCATGTGTCTCAACTAAGGAAATATATTCCCAATCCGACGCATGTTATACAACCCGACGAAGTGCAACTAAAGGATAACTTGACGTATGAGACACTTCCTGTTAAGATTGAAGACAGGAAAGTAAAACAGCTTTGAGGGAAGATGATCGAATTGGTGAAGGTGATATGGAATGACGTAACAGGTGATGCTACCTGGGAGTTAGAAGATAAAATGAGGGAGCAATACCCTCAGTTGTTCTGAGGTACGACTAATTTCGGGGATGAAATTTTTGTTAGTGGGGGAGAGTTGTAACACCCTAACTTTTGGATAAATGACTATTTTGTCCTGATTGTACTGTTTTATATTTTTCTGTATGTTATAAAATTTATTTGACTGTTTCGTGTTCATATTTGAGTGTTTTGTGTGATTTACTCCGAGTCAAGAAAATAATAATTTTCGGGCCGGGAAAATCTTGTTTTAATTATTCGGAGCTGGGTGATCTTACTAAACCCAATTCTGAGTGATACGAATATTAATCTTTTAATTTTTAGGATTTAACTGTGTAATAAAATAATTTTATATTATTATAATATTATTTTATCTGATAGTACCTACCGTCTCAAAAATAGTAGAAATCTACTTCAAAATAACCATAGACTCAGAAAAGTCTATGGGACCCGCATTTAGGGAAGCAATCAACATTTCTGGCTAGATTAAATTCTAGACCAATAGGAACAAGTCAACAATGTAGGCTTGAAAGGTTTGGACCAATAGAAAACAAGTCCACAAAAGTGGTTAGACTTGTTGAAATCAAACTAGAAGGTTTAACCAAGTTAGCTTAAAACCTAACTAAGTTAACATAGAAGGCTTATGTAGTAACTAAGTGAAGTAACCTAGTTAGCAATCTAGTTAAGTTCTAGTTAGATAAAGATCTCAAAATATCAAGACTAACTTAGTTAACCTAAGTAACTATATAGTTAGGCAAGTAACTAAATAAATTAATCAAATGCACCTAAATGTAACTATATGGTGTAACATCCCCCGTAGGGCATCACATTTCTGACTACCAACTCCCAATCTTCAAATCAGTTCATAAAAGGTTTGAGTTATAAAACATGGGTTTTAAAATTTCTTCTTGTAGAAACATAAACTTACTGATATTTATAGGTAATATTGAAAAATATATTTAAACTATTTAATATACAATATTGACACCAATTAATATTTAATAATTATTCAATAAATATAAAACTTACAGACTCAGTTTTAAACAATAGCAAACTCCATGACGGGTCCTACTTAATAGCACGGTAAAACACTAACGAGAATACTCAACATACTTATTCTGTCTTGTATCCATCTTGATGTACCATGTATTTGTTCCTTGTCAACACTGCACACTATCGAATCCGGAATGACCACTCTTCAATGTTGTCACCAATCTCAGAATATCTATCTCCCGTCACGTCTAAGAAATTCGTTCCATCTACTATATAATTTTAATAATACAAGTACAACGAAACAACGAAACAATATAACAAAGAGGTGAGATCACCTACGCCAATACCAATATGTTAGCACAGAGATAATACAAACAGCATACCACACAGATATATCATATTGTAATTCCAATCAACATTATTTATTGTAACAAATACAATAACTAATAATTACCATCATGCCATTAACATTTTTATCATCATCATCATCCAAGTATTTCAACAGTTCAATTATCATAACCAATGCTCAATAATGATGCATATGTTATGCATGTAGACTCATGTCCTACTCCATGGAGGTTTTCACAATTTCGAGAAGAATGCTCTGTTAATTATCAACCTTAGCCCAAAGACAATCTTCCAGATTAGCCCACAGACAATGCCCAGCCTTAGCC
Source organism: Ormosia emarginata (assembly GCA_029884605.1). Classification (NCBI taxonomy): domain Eukaryota; kingdom Viridiplantae; phylum Streptophyta; class Magnoliopsida; order Fabales; family Fabaceae; genus Ormosia; species Ormosia emarginata. The sequence continues at coordinate 13,577,099 of JAQQTP010000074.1, forward strand.
CACAGACAATGTCCAGCTTTCGAAAAGAATCGTGTTCTTGTCGGGTATCGTCAATGCGTTGCAACGGATTGCATCGCCAAGTGGCATATAGTCCAGCCTTAGCCCACAAACAAATATCCACTGGTCGACTGCCGCGCCTTGATGGCCCCAAGATCTATCATAGACCTCACTATCAATTCACATTCTCTCATCAACCATAAGGGTCACAATAGCATTAGCTATTAATTTTTGTTTAAAATTCAACATATGCCTCAATGCATGTATAATGCACCAAATGCCAATCACAGGCAAAATTCAACATTTCCAATGCATGTTCAATGCACCAATGCCAATCACAGGCTAAATTTCATGATTTTCTCAAACAGTGTCCATACACTGGTTCAACAGTAATCATACTGTATATTCAACAACGAAATCATATTATCGTGTTTTCATAGTCACAAAACACTTTCATCATGTTTTCACAATCGCGTAACATTTCTATTATGTTTTCATAATTCTGCAACATTTCTGTTGTATTTTCAAATCACGTATTGATTTTTTCACATTTTCTCAATCACGTAAAAATATTTACACGTTTTCTCAAATCGCGTAGCGATTTTCCACCAATTTCAAAATCGCGTAACTTAAAAATCATTCTTTCAAGTCGCGTAAACCATTTTCCATCATTTTCAAAATATTTAAACGCTTTCCAAATCGCGTAGCGATATTTTAACATTTTTCAAATCGCGTGAAAATATTTAAACGTTTTTCAAATCGCGTAGCTTAAAAATCATGTTTTAAAGATACGTAAAACATTTTTCACCATTTTACACTCACGTAAAATATTCCTCAATATTCCAAACATTATTTTGGACTTTCAAACAAATCAATATCATTTCCAACATCATTTTTCATATTTCACATTTCAGAAATTCTTTACTCAAAATAATATGACTTTTCACATTATTTTCCATATTTTCTTACTCAAAAAATCCTTTTCACAATAATTCCACAAAATCACTTTTTCATTGATTTTAAATCAATGTTTCTATCTTAAAATTTACTAACGCACTCCAAAACCCAAAGAATGAGTTACACGTTAGAAAATCTCAAATTACTATTATATTCTCCATTTTTCTCAAATCAATTTCAAAATCAATTCTCTTTAAAATAAATTAAGGTTCAAACACTTTTAACCTCTTTTTGTCTTTCATAAACGAAATTCCATCTTTCAAGTAACAAAACACCTTGTTTCCATTTTCTTTAATCCTTGTACTAAAACACTTTATTTAAACACTTTGTTTTCACTTTGAAAATCACTTTGATTCATAAAACCAAAGCATTTACAAACCATCAAAACCATGGTACTTGACCATTGAAACCATCAAATATTTTTCCTTCTAAATCGATATGGTTTTACACAAACAAAACCATTAAAATTTTCTTAATAAAAATCGTAAGAGTCATTGTCCTTAAAACCAATTCATTTGTTCATTTTCATGTTCACTTTCTTTGCAAATCCTTAAAATCATTAACTCATTGCTCTTTTCATTTAAAACTCATGATTAATAAAATACTTAAAATATTTTTATTCAAAAATGTCCTTGAGTTCCATTAAATTCCATTCTTGTTTTTTTTACACAAAATAAATCAATAAAAAATTCTTCTCAAAACCATGAACACTACTTCTTGAAAAACAAACCCTTTGTTTATTTTCCTTGCTTTTCTAATCATCCAATTTTATCATTCATGAAAATATTAATTTATGAACACCTGTTTTGAGGTGTGAGGCCGAAATCCCTCTTGGTCCTTGGAACCAAAAATTGTTTTCCTTTCCAATAATTTTTATGGCATACATCACATATAATCAACATACATATACATATTTCATCATAAATACTACAAGCATGCCATAATCAAAACAACAAATCATACTAAGCATGCAAGCACAAATAAACCATGCTAAGCATGTAAACTACATAAACACATAAACACTCACAAATAATTACATAACCATGGATATGAATCCTCACATGGATTCACCATCCATCACATACAAAACCATCTCTCACCATCATACTTGGTTGGTGCGATGGATCTCCCTCTTACCTCTTGAAGATCCTCAAAAGCTCCTTGTTTTGCTTCTTTTTCCAAGTCCTTCACCACCAAAAGCTTCTCAATTACAAATCAAAACACAAGTTTATTAGTATATCAAGCTTGAATAAGAGGAACCATGGATGAAACATGGTTTAGATTATGAAAAGAAGAGAAGAAATGAAGTTTTTCATAACTTCACCTTAAGAACCCTAGAACTTGTTCTTGGAAAAACTCCTTGAAGATGAAAGACTTAGAACTTGCTCCAAACAACAAAGTGTCTTAGAATAAGGTAAGGATTCAAGAAATATGGTTGTTTGAAAGTAAAGAGTGATGGAAGGCAATTCTTGGGTGCTTGGCCGAAACATGAAGGAGAAGAGAAATAGAGAGAAAGTTTGATAACTTAGCTTCTTGAAATTGATCAATAATGATCAATAATGACCAAAACAACATATAATTGGTGTCTTGAAACTTGGCTAATCTCCTACACCATCACAAAACCGTCCCCCCTTCTTGCTTCTTCAAAATGTGACCAATCTCCAAGCCACCATTATTTGTGCATCCTTAGCCATTGATTAGTTCAATGGTTAGGATTAATGTAGACTTTAAGTTAGAAGACTTAATCTAGGCCATTAGATCTTTCTCCTTTAAATTATAGCCATTAGATGTGTCTCCAAAATGAAGGGTCAAGATTACTCCTTCAAACTTTACATCCAAGGGTCATAAATGGTCCTTGTCACTTTTTTTTTTAAGACTAAATCTCCACCGTTGATTAAATCTAAATCCAATGGTCATAAATGGTCAATCTCCACCATTGATTAAATCTAAATCCAATGGTTATAAATGGTCCTAGTCACTTTTTGAGACCAAATCTCCACCCTTGATTAAATAAATGGTTGATATTCAAAGTCTTCCATATTAAGCTTGTCTTTACAACCATTGATTAGATCAATGGTGAACATCCAAAGCTTCCTAACTAAGTTTATTCCCACACCATTGATTAAATCAATGGTGATCATCCAATGCTTCTTCATTAAGTTTGTTTCTCAACCGTTGATTAAATTAAGATCAAGTCTCCACCATTGATTAAATCAATGGTGGATATCCAAACCACCAATATTGACTTAAGCAGTATAATATTTAATTTTCTATCTGCTATAACCCTAAGAATAATATTTTTACTATATTTTTATCACCCGATAATTAAATACAGTACAAAATATAGTCAAATAATTTTAAAAATTGTTTTTGGATTCAGGTTTAGTAAGATCCCATGTCTCCGTCTAAACAGTACAATTTTTTTTATCCGCAGAAAAATTTTCACTTTGCGGGACCCACTTGGGCCCACGTAAGGCCACCTGGGCCCACAGATAGCCTAAAAACAATTAGAGAAATATAAAAATTTATAATCATCCACAAAAATCATAAATACTATAAAACTTACGAAAATTAAGTCGGATTAGTAAAAATCATTAAGGATTTTCAAAAAGAAATAAAATATCGCATACAACCTCAAAATAATATTAAAATAATAAAAAAAGGTAAAAACTCCCGAAAATTCCTAAAAATCACAAAAATTATAAAATTCACAGAAGTCGAGTCAGATTATTCAACATAATTAAGAATCGCCCGAAATAAATAAAATACGAATTTTCGGGGTGTTACAATACTCCCCCTCTAAAAAGAAGTTTCATCCTCGGAACTTGATAAACCTGATTTCACATCCTCAGAATAAATATGGATATTGTTCTTTTATCTTATCTTCCAGTCCTCACGTTGCATCTCTGCTTACGTCATTCCCAAATGTAACACCCTAAATTTCCTATCTATTAGACAGTAATTTTGACAGTTAACAGAATTCTACTGTTTAGTGATTTCTGTGTACTGTAAAATTATTTTGAGTATTCCATCAGCGTATTTGATCGTTTTGAGTGATTTACTCCATGTTAGAAAAATTATAATTTTCGGGGCCGAGGAAAATCTTTATGTATATATTTTTCTTGATTGTTAATTATTTTTAACAATCTGACTTGATTTTCATACGTTTTCTAATATTTGTGATTTTTGTGGATGATTATAAATTTTTATATTTCTCTTATTGTTTTTGGGTTGTTTGTGGGCCCAGGTGGGTCCCGCAAATGAAAAATTTTTCTACGCATAGAAAAATTTATACTATTGAGACGGAGACAGGGGATCTTACTAAACCTGAATCAGGAAACAGTTTTAGAAAATTTCTTTTTCTGTGTTTTGTACTGCATTTAATTATCGAGCGATAAAAATACAGTAAATATATTCTTTCGTGGGGTTATAGCAGATAAAAATAAATATTGTACTGCTAAGTCAACATTAATAGTTATGAAAACTTTTGACAGACCAATAGGAAGCAAGTTTAATTTTTGAAGCTTTGAATATCAACCGTCGATTTAATCAACGATGTAGAATCGGTCTAATAAAATGGCTATGAACATTTATAACCATTGGATTTAGATTTAGATCAAGGGTGGAGATTTGGTCTTACAAAGTGGCTAGGACCATTTGTGACCATTGGATTTGGATTTAATCAATGGTGGAGATAGATCAATTATGACCATTGGATTTGGATTTAATCAATGGTGGAGATTTGGTCTTCAAAAATGGCTATGACTAATTATGGCCCTTGGATTAAAAGTTAGAAGGAGTAATCTTGACCCTTCATTTTGGAGATGGATCTAATGGCTAGATTTTCAAGGAGGAAAGATCTAATGGCCTAGATTAAGTCTTCTAATCAAAAGTCTACCTTAATCTTAACCATTGATCTAATCAATGGGTTAAATGGCTCTAAATGGTGGCTAGAAAAGATGACAACTTTATGGAATGCATGGATGGAGGGGGGACGATTTTTGTGTTGTTTAGGAGCTTAAGGAAAAAGTTTGAAGACATTATTAGATGTCTTGGTCAATTATGCATCATTATTGATTATTTGCACTCTTAAGAGAATGCATGAAGAGGGGGACGGTTTTTGGTGTCTTAAGGCCATAGCAAAAAGTCTATGACCATTATCACTCATTCTTGATCATTATAGATCATTTCCAAAAGCCTAAAGCTCTTAGAAAATTTTCTCTCCTTCTTCTTTATGGTGGTTTCGGCCAAGCACCCTAAACCTACCTTCCATCACTCAACAATTTTATCCAACCTTATTTCTTGAATCCTTACCTTATTCTAAGCAACTTTCATGTTGGAGACTTTCTCTAAATCATTCATTTTCAACCTTGATCTTCAAGCTAAAGATTGAAGCTTTAATGGTGAAGTTTATTAATCTTCACTTTTCTTTGGATTTTCAAAGTTCTAACCATGATTCTAATCCATGGTTTTCTTATTCAAGTCTTGTATATATTAATTATGTGTGTTTTGTTTTGTATTTGAGAAGCCCTTGCTAGTGAAGGACTTGGATAAAGAAGCAAAACAAGGAGCTTTTGAGGATCTTTAAGAGGTAAGAGGGAGATTCATCTCACCAACCAAGCATGGTGGTGAGAGATGGTTGTGTATTTGGTGGATGGTGAATCCAAGTGAGGATTCATATCCATGGTCATGTAATTATTTGTGGGTGTTTATGTGCTTTGATTATTTGCCTATGCTTGGTATGATTTGCATGATTTATTGCTTTGATTATGGCATGCTTGTGATAAATATATGAATATGTTTATGTATGCCATGATGTGAGGATGAAATATGTATATGTATGCCATGAAGTGATGATGGAAAAAAATCAATTTTGGCTCCAATGGCCAAGGAGGGGTGGCTACGGTTTTGACACCCATGATTAGGGTTTATGTTGAAATTTTTCAAGAACAAGGGAATTAATTTTTGGTCCCTAGATTATAGTGAATTTCGGCCAAGACACCTCAAGATAGGTGTTCACAAAATTAATATTTTCATGAATGATGAAATGGGATGTTTAGAAAAGTAAGGAAAATAAACAAAGGGTTTATTTTTCAAAGGGTACATGAACACAATTTTTGAAGGATTTTTATTGATTTATTTTATGTAAAAAGATTCTAAGTATTTTACTAAACATGAGTTTTAAATGAAAATAGCAATGTTGATTTCAAGGATTTGCAAAGAAAGTGAAAAAGGATTTGCAAAGAAAGTGAAAAAGGATTTGCAAAGAAAGTGAAAATGGATTTGCAAAGAAAGTGAAAAATGAAAATGAACAAATGAATTTGGTTTTTAAGACTATGAGTCTTACGATTTTTGGAAGAAATATTTAATGATTTTGTTTGTGTAAAAACAAGAATGGAACTTGGTTGATTTAGAAAAAAAGAGATGATGGCTTCAATGGCCAGAGACTCTACAATTTTTGGGAGGTTGCAATGATTTTAGTTTTGTGAAACAAAGTGATTTCAAAGTGAAAACGAAATGTTTGAACAAAGTGTTTTGAACAAAATATTTTGGTACAAGGATTAAAGAAAATGGAAACAAAGTGTTTTGTCACTTGAAATATTTGATGGTTTCAATGATCATATCCACGGTTTTGAAAGTTTGTGAATGCCTTGAGTTTATGAAACAAAATGATTTTCAAACAAGAATTTTGGAAAGGGAATCAGAGTGTTTTATCACTTGAAAAATAGAAATTTTCGTAAACGAAAGACAAAGAGAGGTTGAAAGTGTTTGAAACCTCAATTTATTTTGAGGAAGGTTGATTTTAGAAATGATTTGAGAAAAATGGAGAATATAATGATGATTTGAGATTTTCTAACGTATAACTCATCCTTTGGATTTTGGAGTGTGATTTATATCAATGGAAAAGTGATTTTGTGGATTATATTTTGGAAAAGGATTTCTTGAGTAAAGAAATGTGGAAAAAAGATTTTCTTGAGTAAGAAAATGTGAAAAGATGAAATACAAAGTCATATTATTTTGAGAAAGGTTGAAATGGAATTTTTGAAGGTTGAGGAATATTTTTCGTAATGAAATTGTGGTGAAAAATTATTTACATATCCTAAAAATGTGATTTTTAAGCTACGCGATTTGAAATACGTTAAAATATTTCTACGCGATTTGAATTACATTTAAATATTTTACGTGATTTGAACTACTGTTGAAAAATCACTATGTGATTGAAAAGTGATGGAATATTTTTATGCGATTGTGAAAATAGCGAAAAATCGCTATGCAATTTGGAAAGTGTTTAAATATTTTGAGAATGATAGAAAATGATTTACGCAACTTAAAAGAATGATTTTTAAGTTATGCGATTGTGAAAATGGTGGAAAATCGCTATGCGATTTGAGAAATGTGTAAATGTTTTTACGCGATTGAGAAAATGTTGAAAAATTAATACGTGATTTAAAAATGTAACAGAAGTGTTACAGAATTGTGAAAACGTAACAGAAATGTTGCGCGATTGTGAAAACGCGACTAGAGTGTTTTATAACTATAAAAACATGATAACATGATTTTGTTATTGAAAATACAGTATGATTACTGTTGAACCAGTGTATGGACACTGTTTGTGAAAATGACGAGTTATGTCTGTGATTGGCATTAGGTGCATTTTATATGCATTAGAAAAATATGCATTGAGGCATATGGTTTAATTGAATGGATGGAATTGAAAAGAATGGCCGTTGTGGTTGGACTTGCACTGAGATATTCATGCATTGTATAAAATATATCTAAGAAATTATGAGATATACCTGTGATTGATATTATACCTATAATTGGTATTTGGTGCAATACACATGCATTGGAATGGTCCGAATGGACTAGATATGACTAATTGCCTAGGAGAAACATACACCTCTTGAGTGGGTGCGATATATGTAGTGTAAGTCACTGGTTGACCTTGGGAGCATCGGGGTGCGGGTTGCCTACAATGGGCAGTGAGTAGCTCTACTGTAACCGTGGGTTAGACCAACGCGACACACCGATGATCCTGATCGAGACACTATTCTTATTCAAGATCTGACAAAGACTGTTGTGTATGTGCTAGATGTACAAAATGAGAACTATAGCACGTGGTCTGAGGCACGTGGTAGCGACAGATCTTTTCGATCATTTCTCCGACCTGAGTTTAGCTCCATGGAGTAGGAACATTGAGTCTAAGTGCACATGCATTATATGAATACATATATATCTATGTGACATATTAATTAAGGAATAATTGAATTGCTAGATAATACTAGATGATGATGATGATAAATAATGTTGATGACATTATTGTTATTATCGTGTGTTTTGAATTGAGGATAGTAGGATAATGTTGAGAGCATTATCGTGTATATTGAATGATATTTGAACTAATAAATGATTGGATGATGATAGTTGATTAATGTTAATGGCATTATTAGAATTCTGGTATGATATACCTGTATGATATGTTGTTTGTGATATCTCTGTGCTACCATGTTGGTATTGGCGTAGGTGATCTCACCTCTTTGTTATACTGTTTGGTTGGGCTTGTGTTGTTAAAAAAAAATTATATAATAGATAGAATGAGTTTCTGAGACATGACAGGTGGTAGATACTCTGAGATTGATGACAACATTGAAAAGTGGCAATCCCAGATTCGATGATGTGTAGTGTTGACAAGGAACAGACATCTAATGCTTCAAGGTTAATACAAGAAGGAATAAGTATGTTGAGTTTTATCGTTAGTGTTTTACCGTGCTATTAAGTAGGACCCGTCACGGGGTTTGCTACTGTTGTTTTTCAAAAAAGAGGGTCTGTTAGTTTTATATTTCTCTTTAAATTATTAAATATTAATTGGTGTCAATATTGTATATTAATCAGTTAAATATATTTTTTCAGTATTACCTATAAATTTCAGTAAGTTTATGTTTCTATAAGAAGAAGAAATTTTAAAACTCACCTTTTATAACTCAAACCTTTTATGAACTTCTTTTCAGATTATGAGTCGGGAGTCAAATATGTGATGCCCTAAGGAGGGTGTTACACCAAACGATTTTTAACCAATAAAATCTCTTTGCCTCTCATTCAACTTCTCCTGATCAAACTGATATCTCAAACTTTTGTGATCGATTAAGACGTTGAATGTTACTCCAAAAAAAATGTCTCCATATTTCTAATGCAAACTCAACAGCTACTAACCCCCATACATGCATAGAATAGCTTTTCTCATATAACTTCAATTTTCTTGAAACATACTCTATAACTCTTTTATTCTGCATAAACACATATCTTAAACTCCAATTGTAACGCGTCACAGTACACCTCCAATGGTTTACTAGGATTAGACAGAACTAATACCAGAAAATTAATCAAACACATTTTCAACTGTTGAAAATTCTCCTTGCATGCATCAGTCCATACAAACGCTTAATTCTTTCTGATAAGCTAGGTGATAAGTCCTGCAATTCAGAAATTTTCCAGGATTTCCATAGTCTTTGACTTTTCCCACTGAAAAACTGTTTCAACCTTTGAAGGATCCACCACGCTTCCGCTGCGTCACTCTGATACTATGACATGGATATAAATAGGAATATCCTTTCTTGCAAATTATGATACATGAAAAACATTATGAAAGATAGCAAAACTATCTGATATGTTACCGGACATATCCAACAAAGAATTGATATAACCCGATTTTAAAAACGAATTTTCTAGAATACTAACACTTTATTGAGACAATCTCATAGGATATGGTCGAAAAATAACCAATCTATTTCAAAGATCACATCTATTTATGAAAGAGATAAACAGATCAAACTAACATAAAAATTTGATCCATAACAATAATTTGAATAACTTGAGTAGCACAATAGGCTAGGAATAGAAACAGAGATAAACAAGTCAGAAGATCACGAAGACACAGATAACTCCAACATATAATTGATCCACACAATCATATGTCATAAAGAATAGATTGCTCCTAGAAATATACAACATGGTTAAAGAATCACCTTCTGCAGCACAGTCTCTTTTGTTTAGATCTTCAGCTCGGAACGCTCCCGTTCCATTTGACGTATCGACTCTCCCTACTACCTGAGATTTTACTAACATAAAACTTCATTTTCAATGGAACACAATCTCTGAAGATGTGTCCAAACTTCCCGCACTTAAAACAAATTATTTCCTTAGACGTACAATTTTTCGTTAAGTGCCCTCTTTTCCACATCTCTTATATAATAATAAAGACGTCACAATCCAACTGGGTTAACTATTACAAACATTTCCTCCATACATTTGCTGCTTCTGCTGATTTCCCAATGGTCATAAATACGTTTTCCGCTGAAATCAATTTACCTTTCCATTATTCCTAAGGAGGACTACCAGGTTCCAAAATTACTAAATCTTATATTTCAAGACTGATTCTCTTTTATCAGATCCTGAACCTCAACTTTCAATTTCTGTTGTTCAGCGATTCTCTATTCCCATTGTACTGTCACGTCAGTTATCCTCTGCATTGCTCCCGTAGTGACAACCATATCGTTAGTGCCACGTTCTGCTTCCACACACGTACTTCTACCATGAGCCATTTCCTTTCTTCAAAGATGGACGAATCAAAATAAAATGGATACCAGATGTAACTATTTTAAATAACATTGTTTCCTTTCGGAAATCAAAAGCACAAAGAACACAATACAAGCAAAATAGACCTAACCACAAACCCCAAAAGACTCAAACCGTGCTCTGATACCAACTAATGTAACACCCCCCGTAGAGCATCACATTTCTGACTACTAACTCCCAATCTTCAAATCAGTTCATAAAAGGTTTGAGTTATAAAACATGAGTTTTAAAATTTCTTCTTGCGGAAACATAAACTTACTGATATTTATAGGTAATATTGAAAAATACATTTAAACTATTTAATATACAATATTGACACCAATTAATATTTAATAATTATTCAATAAATATAAAACATACAGACTTAATTTTAAATAGTAGCAAACCACATGATGGGTCCTACTTAATAGCACGGTAAATCACTAATGAGAATACTCAACATACTTATTCCGTCTTGTATCCATCTTGATGTACCATGTATCTGTTCCTTATCAACACTGCACACTATCGAATCCTGAATGACCACTCTTCAATGTTGTCACCAATCTCAGAATATCTATCTCCCGTCACGTCTAAGAAATTCGTTCCATCTACTATATAATTTTAATAATATAAGCACAACGAAATAATATAACAAAGAAGTGAGATCACCTACGCTAATACCAACATGGTAGCACAAAGATAATACAAACAGCATACCACACACATATATCATATCGTAATTCCAATCAACATTATTTATTGTAACAGATACAATAACTAATAATTACCATCATGCCATTAACATTTTTATCATCATCATCATCCAAGTATTTCAACACTTCAATTATCATAACCACTGCTCAATAATGATGCATATGTTATGCATATAGACTCAATGTCCTACTCCATGGAGGTTTTCACAATTTCGAGAAGAATGCTCTGTTAATTGTCAGCCTTAACCCAAAGACAATCTTCCAGATTAGCCCACAGACAATGCCCAGCCTTAGCCCGCAGACAATGTCCAGCTTTCGAAAAGAATCATGTTCTTGTTGGGTATCGTCAATGTGTTGCAACGGACTGCATCGCCAAGTGGCATATAGTCCAGCCTTAGCCCACAGACAAATATCCACTGGTCGACTGCGGCGCCTTGACACCCCCAAGATCCATCATAGACCTCACTATCAATTCACATTCTCTCTTCAACCACAAGGGTCACAATAGCATCAGCTATTAATTTTTGTTCAAAATTCAACATATGCGTTAATGCATATTTTTCCAATGCATGTATAAAGCACCAAATGCCAATCATAGGCAAAATTCATCATTTCCAATGCATGTTCAATGCACCAATGCCAATCATAGGCTAAATTTCATGATTTTCTCAGACAGTGTCCATACACTGGTTCAATAGTAATCATATTGTATATTCAACAGTGAAATCATATTATCGCGTTTTCATAGTCACAAAACACTTTCGTCATGTTTTCACAATCGCGTAACATTTCTGTTACATTTTCACAATTCTGTAATATTTCTGTTGTATTTTCAAATCACGTATTGATTTTTCCACGTTTTCTCAATCACGTAAAAATATTTACACATTTTCTCAAATCACGTAGCGATTTTCCACCATTTTCAAAATTGCGTAACTTAAAAATCATTCTTTCGAGTCGCGTAAACCATTTTTCATCATTTTCAAAATATTTAAATGCTTTCCAAATCGCATAGCGATATTTTAATGTTTTTCAAATCGCGTGAAAATATTTAAACATTTTTCAAATCGCGTAGCTTAAAAATCATGTTTTTAAGATACGTAAAACATTTTTCACCATTTTACACTCACGTAAAATATTCCTCAATATTCCAAACATTATTTTGAACTTTCAAACAAATCAATATCATTTCCAACATCATTTTTCATAGTTCACCTTTCAGAAATTCTTTACTCAAAATAATATGACTTTTCACATTATTTTCCACATTTTCTTACTCAAGAAAATCATTTTCACAATAATTCTACAAAATCACTTTTCCATTGATTTTAAATCAATGTTTTCATCTTAAAATTTACTAACGCGCTCCAAAATCCAAAGAATGAGTTACACGTTAGAAAATCTCAAATCATTATTATATTCTCCATTTTCTCAAATCAATTTCAAAATCAATTCTCTTTAAAATAAATAAAGGTTCAAACACTTTCAACCTCTTTTTGTCTTTCATAAACGAAATTCCATCTTTCAAGTAACAAAACACCTTGTTTCCATTTTCTTTAATCCTTGTACTAAAACACTTTGTTCAAACACTTTGTTTCCACTTTGAAAATCACTTTGATTCATAAAACCAAAGCATTTACAAACCTTCAAAACCGTGGTACTTGACCATTGAAATCATCAAATATTTTTCCTTCTAAATCGATATGGTTTTACACAAACAAAACCATTAAAATTTTCTTAATAAAAATCGTAAGACTCATTGTCCTTAAAACTAATTCATTTGTTCATTTTCATGTTCACTTTCTTTGCAAATCCTTAAAATCATCATCTCATTGCTCTTTTCATTTAAAACTCATGATTAATAAAATACTTAAAATATTTTTATTCAAAAATGTCCTTGAGTTCCATTAAATTCCATTCTTGTTTTTTTTACACAAAATAAATCAATAAAAAATTCTTCTCAAAACCATGAACACTACTTCTTGAAAAACAAACCCTTTGTTTATTTTCCTTGCTTTTCTAATCATCCAATTTTATTATTCATGAAAATATTAATTTATGAACACCTATTTTGAGGTGTGAGGCCGAAATCCCTCTTGGTCCTTGGAACCAAAAATTGTTTTCCTTTCCAATAATTTTTATGGCATACATCACATATAGTCAACATACATATACATATTTCATCAAAAATACCACAAGCATGCCATAATCAAAACAACAAATTATACTAAGCATGCAAGCACAAATAAACCATGCTAAGCATGTAAACTACATAAACACATAAACACTCACAAATAATTACATGACAATGGATATGAATCCTCACATGGATTCACCATCCATCAAATACAAAACCATCTCTCACCATCATACTTGGTTGGTGAGATGGATCTCCCTCTTACCTCTTGAAGATCCTCAAAAGCTCCTTGTTTTGCTTCTTTTTCCAAGTCCTTCACCGCCAAAAGCTTCTCAATTACAAAACAAAACATAAGTTTATTAGTATATCAAGCTTGAATAAGAGGAACCATGGATCAAACATGGTTTAGATCATGAAAAGAAGAGAAGAAATGAAGTTTTTCATAACTTCACCTTAAGAACCCTAGAACTTGTTCTTGGAAAAACTCCTTGAAGATGAAAGATTTAGAACTTGCTCCAAACTACAAAGTGTCTTAGAATAAGGTAAGGATTCAAGAAATTTGGTTGTTTGAAATTAAAGAGTGATGGAAGGCAATTCTTGGGTGCTTGACCGAAACATGAAGGAGAAGAGAAATGGAGAGAAAGTTTAATAACTTAGCTTCTTGAAATTGATCAATAATGACCAATAATGACCAAAACAACATATAATTGGTGTCTTGAAACGTGGCTAATCTCCTACACCATCACAAAACTGTCCCCCCCTTCTTTCTTCTTCAAAATGTGACCAATCTCCAAGCCACCATTATTTGTGCATACTTAGCCATTGATTAGTTCAATGGTTAGGATTAATGTAGACTTTAAGTTAGAAGACTTAATCTAGGCCATTAGATCTTTCTCCTTTAAATTATAGCCATTAGATGTGTCTCCAAAATGAAGGGTCAAGATTACTCCTTCAAACTTTACATCCAAGGGTCATAAATGGTCCTTGTCACTTTTTTTTAAGACTAAATCTCCACCGTTGATTAAATCTATATCCAATGGTCATAAATGGTCCATCTCCACCATTGATTAAATCTAAATCCAATGGTTATAAATGGTCCTAGTCACTTTTTGAGACCAAATCTCCACCCTTGATTAAATCTAAATCCAATGGTTATAAATGGTCCTAGTCACTTTTTGAGACCAAATCTCCACCCTTGATTAAATCAATGGTTAATATTCAAAGTCTTCCTTATTGAGCTTGTCTTTACAACCTTTGATTAGATCAATGGTGAACATCCAAAGCTTCCTAACTAAGTTTATTCCCACACCATTGATTAAATCAATGGCGATCATCCAATGCTTCTTCATTAAGTTTGTTTCTCAACCGTTGATTAAATCAAGATCAAGTCTCCACCGTTGATTAAATCAATGGTGGATATCCAAACCCCCAATGTTGACTTAAGCAGTATAATATTTATTTTTCTATCTGCTATAACCCTAAGAATAATATTTTTACTGTATTTTTATTGCCTGATAATTAAATATAGTACAAAACACAGTAAAAGAAAATTTTAAAAACTGTTTATGGATTCAGGTTTAGTAAGATCCCCCGTTTCCATTTAAACAATACAAATTTTTTGATCGACAGAAAAATTTTTACTTTGCGGGACCCACTTGGGCCCACGTAAGGCCACCTGGGCCCACAGACAGCCCAAAAACAATCAGAGACATGTAAAAATTAATAATCATCCACAAAAATCACAAATGTTATAAAACTTATGAAAATCATATCGGATTAGTAAAAATCATTAAGGATTTTTAAAAAGAAATAAAATCGAAGGCTCGTATACAACCTCAAAATAATATTAAAATAATAAAAAAAAAATAAAAACTCCAAAAAATTCCTAAAAATCACAAAAAAAAAAATCCACAGAAGTCGAAGATTATTCAAAATAATTAAAATCGAAATGAAAAAATACAAATTTTCGGGATGTTACAGATGGCTTAAGTGAACACAAACTTGGTTTGCTCTTCATGGAGCCATTCGGCCAAGAGGGTTCAAGAACCTTCAAGAAAGGCTTAGTCACTTGCATGACTAGGTTTTCATGCACCAATGAGAGACAAGCTTGGAGGCCAAGCTTTCATATCAACCTTTAATCAAATCTAGGGCTATTAGGAGTTAGGAGAAGTCAAACAAGGAGGCCACCTCCTTAGTGAGTCCTACGGCCATGCATAGGAGGAAGGAGTGTCATTTGATCATTAATCATCTTCAACATTTACCAAAAGCAAGAAATCAAGAGAAAACTCCATAGCTTTCTCCGTTGAAGACCATTCGGCCAACACCCACAAATCACACTTCCAACCTTCAAAAATTTCATCTAACCTACTTTCTCAAACCTAAACACCATTCTAAGAACATCTCTAGTTGAGAGTTTTTCCAAAATCCTTCGTCTTAAGCTTGGAAAATTACGTTGGATATTTTTCCTACAAGGTGAAACTTCTTGTTTTTCATTTCTAACTTCATTTCTAAGGTTCTAAGCCATGATTGATCCATGGTTTATGTTTTTCTCCTATAGTTATAACTCTTTAAATTTTTGTTTAAGATCTTTTAGGTTTCTTGGAGGCTCACGAAATCCATAGGAAGGAGAGTAGAAGATTTTATCTTCCTTTAAGGTAAGAGGGAGATTTAATCTCATCAACTAAGTGTAGTGATGAGGAAATGGATTGTATGTATATGAAGGATCCATAAGGATTCATTTGTTTGGTTGTTTAAATGCTTTCCTATTTGTGTTTGATATTGTTTGTATGCATGTCTATAAGCTTTAAAATATATTGCATGTGTTGATATATGCATGATTATTAATTAGGATGTGAATAATATGTAAGGTTTGCATGAGTGTTCCAAAAAACACAACCATGGAGCTTTCGACTTCACCATGAAAAGAGAACCAAAATGTTCTCAACCATTTTCTAAAGGAAGGAGTAAATGGAATTAGGTCAATTAATGAATTCCAAAATGATTTTGAAGATGGAAATTGATCCAAAGATAAAATGCCAAAGTTTTGTTAAATTCGGCCAACATGCCTTCTTAATGTGTAATCAATCCAAAATTCATTTTTCTAAATGTAGATTAGATGTTTAATCTAAAAAGAATACCTTTGTAATGGATTTTCAAGACTTAAAGAAGTAAACTAATTTTTATTAGAAGTATAGTATAAGAGAGAAATGAACAAAACTCTTGAAAAATACTTGTCTTTGAGTTTTAAAGCATGATAGTAATTTTCAAAGTGTATTCAGTAGTAATAAACTAAACAAAAGAATTTTTAAAGGAAAAACGTAGAAAACACATTTTTCATTAGATTTTATAGACAAAATGCTTTCAAAATTTATTAGAAACAGACAAATAAAAGAGAACGTTTTATAATATATTTATAACGTAAAGAAAAATATTCTACGTAGTTTAAAAGTATAAGAAATAGCTTACGCAGTTTTAAAAATAGAGATTTTAGAGCTTTTTGGTTAAGAAAACGATTTAAAAATCTCACGCGATTGAGAAAATGATTTAAAAACACTACACGATTTTAAAAACAGCAAAATATATTTACGCAATTTAAAAACGTTTGCAAAGGTGATGTGATTGTGAAAACGCGATTAATTGGAACAGTGAGTTTTGCTATCGGGCCAAAGTGGTGGACCCGAACATGTTGAGATATGGTACTGTCAAGTGGTGACGTACTATATATTGGAATTTTTTAGATTGAGGGTGTTTTTGTAAATATGATAACATTGTGAGACTAAGAGTAATTTGGTAATTATTGATCTTATTCATGTATTGAGTTGTGCCAATTTGGTTGATATTGGCGATTGATTGACGAGACAAATTACATCGTGTTGTCGGTGTGATAAGCGTAGTGTGGTTCATCTTGTGTGGACTTGGAGGCATTAGTGTGCGGAGTATTCCACATGTGGACAGTTGGTCGCTCCTCTAGGTCATGGTAACTGGCAACACACTAATGATCTGGACACGCACTATACTTAATCAAGATCTTGGGAAGACTGTTTAGTACAATGCCTGTAGTGCATGATGTGTTTGGATTGTGTACTACTACATTACGTTGGACAGTGGGCTATAGACACAACGATTGACAATGTAATAGTTTGGTTGGGCAGCCTGAGGTACTGATGGTTCATTTCGAGTCATTCTCTCTGATGTCTGTGTCTAGCTCCATGGAGTAGGAACGAGTCATATTGCATTTGCATTTGTGTCATGCATCATAACATTTTTATTTGTCATATTATATGATGTGTTGAATTATGGTTATTTATGATACTGTGGTATGCCATTCTTGTGTTACATTGTGCTATTATTTATGATCTTACGGTATGCTTTATTGTATTAAACTGTGATATCTGTTGTATTGTCATTTTCTTATTTGCCATGCTGGTATGGATGTAAGATTATCTCACCTCTTTATTTGTATGTGTTTCTGTATTATTATTTTATTTCTGTAAAGAGTTTGAGGAAGAGATAGAGGAACAACCTCTAGAGATTGTGTACCCTGAGGAGGAGCAACAACATACGGGTGATTAGTTTGACGAGTGCGAGCCATTCGATCATCCATATCCTTTGGACTGATTATGTGATCA
Source organism: Ormosia emarginata (assembly GCA_029884605.1). NCBI lineage: Eukaryota > Viridiplantae > Streptophyta > Magnoliopsida > Fabales > Fabaceae > Ormosia > Ormosia emarginata. The sequence continues at coordinate 13,595,146 of JAQQTP010000074.1, forward strand.
TGGCGTTGCCTGGATTCCTAGGTTTTATGAGACTGGAATTTCATGGAGGCTCAGAGGCCTGGCGACTGCAAAAGGATCGAGGATCGGTGCTTTACTTGGGACATTTGACTATGTCCCTACGTGGAGAGTTTGATGCTGAGCCAATCTTTACTACTATTTTGTACCTACATCTAGAGATGTCGTTGGATCTGAGGCGTCACTAGGGAGGACTTTTCCGTACCCTAGTGAGATCAGTATAGTGCCAACAGCACGGACACTAGTCCGTAGAGCTGTGAGACATCTTGGATTTCTATCACCCAAGGTTTCCTCTGAGAGTGATCCTTCGGAGGGTTAGAAAACTTTGATGTGCACTTGGGTGTATCTATGTTTTGTATTATACTAGCGTTTTACTACTTTATTTAAATATTTGTAGTTGTAAATTATTTGTACAACTTAAGACAAAATCATATGTATATTGTGTGTGTGATAATAGTTTGTTTTATTTTATGTTCCGTGTTATTCTATTTAATGATATCCAGTATAAAAGGAAAAAATTTTACAACTCGTATTAATTACGTATCAAATGTTTTATAACTTGGGTAATATTTTATTTATTTTTATTTTATTGCATCATAAATGTGGCATCCCTACAAGGGTGTTACATGCACCAAAGGTCAAGTTTGAGTCCATATTTTTTTAGCTTGGTCTTGGATGTGCTTATTGAGCATATCAAAGAGCCGGTGCCACAATGCATGCTTTTTGCAGATGATATAGTTCTAGTTGGAGAGTCGAGAGAGGAAACAAATGGGAAGCTAGAGCTATGGAGACGAGCTTTAGAAGAATATGGCTTTTGTCTAAGCAGGAGTAAGACAGAGTATATGGAATGTAAGTTCAGTAAGAAGCGTGCTAATACTAGCTTAGCAGTGAAAATTAGGGACTACACCATACCACAAGTCACACGATTTAGGTATCTTGGCTCTATCATATAAAATGATGGAGAGATAGAGGTAGATGTAAATCATAGGATTCAAGCTGGATGGATGAAATAGATGAGTGCTTCAGGAGTGATTTGTGATAGAAAAGTGCCTCTTAAGCGTAAGGGTAAATTTTACCACACAACTATAAGGCCCGCGATGTTGTATGGTACTGAATGTCGGGCAGTAAAAAGCCAGCAAGAGCCTAAGATTAGTGTCACGAAGATGAGGATGTTGCGCTGGATGTGTGGCCATACAAGACAAGATAGGATTAGGAATGATTGCATTAGAGAAAGAGTAGGAGTAACACCTATTGTGGAAAAGATGGTAGAATCTCATCTTAGGTGGTTTGGACATGTAAGAAGAAGACCCTTAGAAGCCCCGGTAAGAAGAGTAGATCAGGTAGAGGATAGTCCAATAGTTAGAGGTAGAAGGAGACTAAGAAAGACTATAGGTGAAACAATTAAAAAAGATTTAGATTTGAATGTCATTTCTAAAGACTTGGTTTATAATAGGGCACAATGGCGCCATTTGATCCATGTAGCCGACCCCATCTAGTGGGAAAAGGCTTGGTTATTGTTGTTATTGTGCTATTCCCTACATATAAGTATCCTCATATGTATAATAATATCCAGAATAGTTCTGTGTGATGCACGCATAGTAGTGTCATAAATAGGTTAGGGTGAGTAACTTGAAAGCAGACTATTGCCCAGTTAGCTTTATTATATGTGGAATAGTTCTGTGTGATACACGTGTAGTAGCGTGATAAATAGGTTAGAGTGTGCCAACTTGAAAGTAGACTATTGCCAAACTGTATAGAATACTCAGAATAGTTCTGTGTGACAAGTGAATCATCATAAATAGGTTGGAGTATGCCATCCTGAAAGTAGATAATTACTAAGTTAGGATTCGGGTCATGTGAGGTGACCTAGTTCTATGGAAATTAGCTTTGGATAATGAGCACTAATAAGAATTTGAAATTAGATGTTGATGTGTTATAAGAATCATTGCCTGAGTTGATATCATGGTTCTTGTTTGGAACTATTTTTGAAATTACTTATGGTTGTAAAATTGTGTTGTTTGATAATATATGTTTTTAGAAAATATTAATAAATGGAATTTTGTTTGGGGAAGAGAAAGGACTGGATTTGGCTTTTGCCACCTTCCTACGTTATAAATTGAATTTTCTTTAAAAGTTAATTTCCTCGAAACAGCTGAAAGTATTATGATGACACATATTTTTAAATAGTATTACAGAGAAATCTTAGAATTCTCACATTTTTTTCTATTTATATTTCCATAATATTTCTAGGGATGCGTGATACAGGTAGCAGATAAAGGAAGCAGAAGACATAATATATTTAATATTATTTTATACTTGTGATGTAAAATTAGTATTTTGTAATACATTATGTAATTACATAATACTATAATATAAATTGTATCCTTGTATAAATTTCTTTTCTTAGTAATATTCGTATAATATAAATAAATTCAACCACGAAAGGCTCATATTTTGTATATCTCTTATATGTATTTTCAAATTTATTATGTTTTATATAAGTAACATGCTTAAATTCTATTACCAATTCGTAAGTCCGAAAACGTTATTAGTAATAGAGTTAAGGATGTTACATTATGGAATCAGAACAGTTCATCCTATTAAGCCAGGGTATGGACTAGCTATGCTTTGTTATGTATTTGTCTTGTCATGACGATGAGATGCATAGGTAGAATTGCATAACTGCTTTGAGTTTGTATGTTTATGGTTAACTATCACACTGTTACATAATATTGAGTCTGATCAACTCAATATATAATGTATTGTGTGTGCAAGAGACTATGGCATCAACGAGGCATACCCGAGGCCAAGGTAGGAGAGCACCTGCTAGTGATAGAAACAATGCACCAATTATAGTAGAAGCTTTTAGAAACAAAGTTGATGCAATGAGGGATATGACCATTAGGATAGTGGTGAAGACAAGAATCAATGTACAACCAGCTCAACTGACACCAGTACAACCAACACCAACACAACTGGCCCCTGTGAATAATATAGCCCCAGTGGAGAACCTAGATCTTCATAATTTATCAATATTTAGGAAGGCGAACCTCCCATCCTTCAGAGGGAGTATGATCCAACAAAGGCACCAGAATGGATAAGGGAACTACGAAAGATATTTATTGTAATGAGGTGTATTGATAATCAGAAGGTGTCGTTTGTTATTTATATGATACAAGGAGAAGCTGAATTTTGGTGGGATGGTGCTAGAAGATTAAAGGAAGCTGCCGGGATGCCGATAACTTGGGAAGTGTTCAAAATAGCTTTCCTGGATAAATATTTTCCAAAGAAGTTGCAAAAAGAAAAAGAAATAGAATTTCTGGAGTTAAAACAGGGAAATATGACTGCGAGCCAATATGAAGCAAAGTTTGAGAAGTTGTCTAAATTTTCTTTATATTTCAGATATAATCTAGATGAAAACTAGAAATGTGTTAAATTTGAGACTGGATTAAGGAATGACATAAGGAGAATGGTGAGGGCTCTAGAAATCAAAGATTTTCCTATGTTAGTAAATAAATGCAGCATTGCGGAAGTGGAAAACCTAAAAGTACAGCAAGAGTATAGAAAATGAGGCTTCTAGAAAAAAAAAAAGGAAGATGAAGAATTTGAAAAGAATGTTCCACAGCCAAAGATTCAACAAGATAAAGGAAAACAAGTGCAGATGGAATCATCTAAACCAAAATGCCCTAAATATGGAAGACATCATGGAAGCAGACCTTGTTAAGTTGATCAGATCGTATGTTATTCATGTCGTAAGACGAGGCACTATACTAACAACTGCACATAGAAGCAGAAAATAGTGCATTCCTTCATGCCTCAGACTAGTAGAAGAGTTTTTGCTTTGAACAGCAAGAAAACTGCTTTATCTTCTGATCTGATACAAGGTAAGTACAAAGTTAAAAGCATACTTTTAACTGTATGATATGACTCAGAAGTATTTTTTTTTCTCTCATTTCTTATCATTGTGTAAGGTTACTATTAAAAATAAATATTCATTGAGGGGTGTAGTTTCTAGGACAAGTGATGTTTGGAAAAGGGGTATTTGTATATCTTAGTAAAGTAAAGGCAGCATTCCAGTAAAAGAGTTTAGAAGGAAATAAGTTCCTTTAGTGAAGGTATCATAGAATGGTAGTAAGTTAAATTCAATATGATGAAAACTTATTTGGAAGATAGATTTTAGTATAACATGGAAGAACTTGTTATATCAGATAATCAATTTTTTAGCACAATTTTTTTAAAAAGGAGGGGGGAGAATTGTAACATTCTCCTTAACCTTATAATCTTAATCAGGGTTATAGTAGCTCAGTAATACTGGTAAGAGTTATCTATTAATTCAGGTAATTTATGAACCAGTTTGAGCATAATTCTATAGCACTAAATATAAGAGAATAATTAAAGTATCTATAGAATCAGTTGATATGATGAAAATAAATATGAAAAATTTATATCCTAGCTCAACCATTGATAAGAATTGTAAAAAAAATTTTAGAAGCAACAGAGCAAGTTTGGTATTTTTATTGATACCGAAGAGAAATTAAGGGAACAGTTACGGAACAGTTAAATAATTCAGAAAATTATAAAATTTCATGGAAATGACAAGTAAGACATGAGAAATATTTTGGTATAAAATACCAACCAAGATAAGTATCAGTAAGCTTATTACTTAATCCCTCGATTTAATTTAACTTGGGACCGAGTAATAAAGTTTAACTGATAAATAGCAGTATATGAAGGGTTATGGAAAAATGAATCTAATGACTAAGTTGAGTTCCAAAATTTTTCATAATACTCATGGTAACTTGAAAAATCAACTTTGGAATATTAAAATATATGTCACAGATCCAAAAGTTCCAATATAAAATTTTAACTCACCTTTATTTGTGTTTCACTACCAATAACATTCCATATTTGTCTTGAAATTTTTCACAATTCTCCTCTTCATTCTATGTCAAAAAAGAAATAGAAAAATAGAGAGAAAACTCCCATACAACCAAGCCTTTCAAGCCTCCAAAAACTCACACCATCACCCTCCTTTCATCTATTTCTATTTTGATTTCAAACCTTTTTTCCTCACTCATTTTTTCTTGGTTGTTCTTCATGGCTAAACAGCCCAGCATAAGGCAGAAAATAACAAGGAAAATAGAAAATTGGAAGGACGGAATAGGCAAAAGGAAGAAGGAATCAAAGGCAAGAAAGGGTAAGACAAAGTAGCAAATTAGTGGAGCCAAGGTAGAGGATGATGCTTACCTCTTAATTTCTTTTCTTCTTCCATATTTTATTTCATTAAAATTCTAGTTTTTGCTCCCTATGGCTCACAGCCAAAAACAAAAATTTAGTGATGGATATTGACTTTAGTTTGTGTAGTTAGAATTTTGTGCTCTTATACTTAGACTGTCACGGCCAACCAAGAAAGAATTTGACATATTGCTTTATTGACTTTGAAGTTGTGATTGCTTGGTGAATTGACTCTCATGGCTAAAGCTTCTTTATGAATTTTGAATTTATCATGTTTTTTTATGGTAGAAACCGTGAATGTACATGTGTTTCAAATGTTCATACAAGTGGTATTGACTTGAATTGTATTTGTTTTGTGCCATGATGTGCTTACATGGCCATAACTTGAATTAAGAGCATATTTTGTTGACCTTTGTACTTTTTACACGGCCATGACTTGTTTTGAGTTTATGAATTGTTTACTTTAAAAGTTTATGGTCATACTTTAATATATGTTCCCTATAGCCAAAACAAGGCATAAAAGGAAAATTTATATAGTTTATGTTTGCATTTTGTCTCCTTAGAATTGAGAACCGTGGGAATAAATTTAATGTATAAAAAAAAACATGGTCTTGGATTATTTAGAGGTCATGACCAAGTCCAAGTACAAAAGGGATTGACATTAATTTTATAATTCTCTATGTTTCGATTTTCATTTATTAGTTAAGTTAGTTAATAAATAAAGTGTGATTGATGAGTTTGTAAAGTGTTCTTATTGTGAATATTGGCCATGACACACTACTTATCAATTGTTAATGATATTGTGATATATTCTTAATTAATTGTTTTTGGTGTTGATTATTTGAGATGTTATGAGTTTATGAAGAATACTAGCATTTGTATACTTGAATTGGCCAGATATGTTTTAAAATAGCCATGTAGGTCGAATGGTAACTCAAGGAAATATGGTAATTTCCTTGTTGTATTTAATAGTTATGTGTTTGTTTAGAAATTGATTTATGTATATGACTTGCATTAAAAAGTTGTTTTTCTCTCTTGATTCTAAAGGTTGAGCTGGAATGTGATATTGAATAGTCAATGCTCATAGAAGTTGTATCTGATTTGTATTTGATTTGAATATGAGAACATGGAGATTTATATTTTATTCTGGTGTGCTATTCCCATCATATGAGTATCCTCATGAGTATAATAATATCTGGAATAGTTCTATGTGATGCACGCATGGTAGTGTCATAAATAGGTTGGGGTGAGCAACATGAAAGCACACTATTTCCCAGTGAGATAGAATATATGGAATAGTTCTGTGTGATACACATATGGTAGCATGATAAATAGGTTGGAGTGTGCCAACTTGAAAGCAGACTACTGCCAAACTGTACAGGATACTCAGAATAGTTCTGTGCGACAAGTGAATCGTCATAAATAGGTTGAAGTATGCTAACCAGAAAGGAAACTATTACCAAGTTAGGATTCAAGTCATGTGAGGTGACCTTGTTCTGTGGGAATTAGCTTTGGATAATGAGCACTGATAAGAATTTGAAATTGGACGTCTTTTTATGATTTTGATGTGTTATAAGAATCATTGCATGAGTTGATATCATGGTTCTTGTTTCGAAACTGTTTTTAAAATTACTTATGGTTGTAAAATTGTGTTGTTTAATATTATATGTTTTTAGAAAATATAAATAAATAGAATTTTGTTTCGGGAAGAGGAAGGACTGGATTTGGCTTTTGCCACTTTCCTACGTTATAAATTGATTTTTCTTTAAAAGTTAATTTCTCCAAAACAGCTGGAAGTATTATGATGACACATATTTTGAAACAGTATTACCGAGCAATCTTAAAATTCTCACCTATTTTTCTATTTATATTTCCATAAAATTTCTAGGTATGCGTGATACAGGTAGCAGGTAAAGGAAGCAGAAGACCTATAATAGATTTAATATTATTTTATACTTGTAATGTAAAATTAGTATTTTGTAATACATTATGTAATTACTTAGTATTGTAATATAAATTGTATCCTTGTATAAATTTTTTTCTTAGTAATATCTATATAATATAAATAAATTCAACCACGAAAGGCTCATATTTTGTATATCTCTTATATGTATTTTCAAATTTATTATGTTTTATATAAGTAACATACTTAAATTCTATTACTAATTCGTAAGTCCGGAAACGTTATTAGTAATAGATTTAAGGATGTTACATTATGGTATCAGAACAGGTCATCCTGTTAAGCCAGGGTATGGACTAGCTATGCTTTGTTATGCATTTGTCTTGTCATGACGATGAGATGCATAAGTAGAATTGCATAACTGCTTTGAGTTTGTATGTTTATGGTTAACTATCACACTGTTACATAATATTGAACCTGATCAACTTAATATATAATGTATTATGCACGCAGGAGACTATAGCATCAACGAGGCATATCCAAGGCCAAGGTAGGAGACCACCTGCTGGTGATAGAACAATGCACCAAATATGGTAGAAGCTTTTAGAAACATAGTTGATGCGATGAGGGATATGACCTTTAGGATAGTGGAGAAGATAAGAATCAATATACAACCAGCTCAACCAACACCAGTATAACCAGCACTAGCACAACTGCCCCTAGTGAATAATGTAGCCCCAGTGGAGAACCTAGATCTTCATAATTTATCAATATTTAGGAAGGCAAATCCCTCATCCTTTAGAGGGAGTATGATCTGGAAAAGGCAACAGAATGGATAAGGGAACTACAAAAAATTTCTTTTTTTTTTCTTTTTTTTTGGGTCAACTATCCTTCCCCTCAACCAGATCATAACATTGTCTGCAATGTTAAAATATAGATGAGTAAAGGATATATGATATTACTTATTGCGGCAATTACTAAAAAGAGAAATCTAACACAAATTTAAACAGAAACAAAGTACGATAAATAAAACCAAAGGTAAAGAAAAGTTATAAATGAAGTGTCAGATTTGGCTTGCGTTTCATGTTGCTTCCCTCACTGCTTCCTTTTGACCAATCTATCTGAGCTATTGCTGGATCAGGTTTATAAACAAAAGCTTCTAATTCATCAATCAACTCGCCAACAGTGGAAGCAGAGATAAGAAGTAGTCTTGCCGCAGGTGTGATAAATTTCTGTTCCACAACATGGTCAAGAAAAGATAACAAATCAGAAAAAAATTATTAACATTCAACAAACCTATAGATTTATGGTGGATGTTCAGTTGGGCCCAAGAGACAATTTGAAAAACTTCTTCCAAAGTACCAAAACCACTTGGTAAGGCAATGAATGCATCATAGTTGTCAAGCATTGTTTTCATTCGTTCATGCATAGATGATACCTTAAGTTCCTCCCCAATTGTCTTTCCAGTGATGTTCTGTTGAGTTAAAGGTCCAAGAATGACACCTAAAACTTGACTGCCTCCTATATAAGCAGCAAGTGATACTGCCCCCATTAACTCACGACAACCTCCCCCATATACAACATGAATATTCCTCACAGGAAGTGCTCGACTAAGAGCGCTCGTGGTATTTACAAACTCTAAACCATTCCCATAACTTGACCCACAAAAAACACAGATATTTGTATATCTACGAATTGGAGGTCCCATTTCTATACTCACTCTCCTTTTGAATGATTTTGAGTTAGAGAAAAGTGGAGAAAATGGAGTATTTAAATAGGAAAAAGAATGGAAAAGCTAATAATAGCACCTATAAGGGTAGGTTGGCTGTTGTCAGAAAAGTTTGAAATTAAGAAACATTTTTTTTATTTTTTTTATTTTTTTTTTATTTTTTTTATTTTTCTTTTTGTTTTTTTTGTTTTTTTGTTTTTTTTTAACTTCAAGAAAACCATCAGGGTAAAGAAGTCTAGAAACCCCTAAAGGACCCTGCTCAAAGGATCATCTGTCCTAAATCAAAATACAGCAAAATCATGCAAAGATAAAAGAAATATAATAGCAAATGATGACATACCTTTATGTATAGTTTTCATGGTGTATCTTTATATTGCGCGAGCATGAATGCAATAGTGGCATATCTTTATACTGTGTGTTACCAGTGCAATAGACACTCACACCTGTTCATTCGAAGAAAAAAAGAAGAAGAAACCATTGTGGGTTTCCATCTTGGGTCTAAAACCTAGAGAGCTCATACTTGGGTTCGTAACATCAACAAAGATACTAAAATCTGCAACCCGTAATGTCCAAGATCCATAACGTCCCAACCCAGAGCGCTAAGAGCCCCTTCTAATAAAAGAGAGGATCAAACTCAGATGCCTCTTACGCTTTGGCAGCCATTGGTTACTTCTAACTAATAACTAGAGTAGGACGCTTCTGCCTGTCCATCAACTCCACAGTGCCTAGATAGTAAACATTAGGTTATGGAGTGCGACTCTCTACAGAGCATGGTACACGAACCTTATTTAAGGACTAGCATGCAAAGGTCCACTCGAGTCAATGATGAGTCAGCCAAAGGCTGGGGCTCCACAACTAATTAAAGTCATGGTACTCCTTTTGGATCGCCATTGTTCAAAAAAAAATTTTTTTAAAGAAGAAGAAGAAAAAGATAATATATACATGTTGTTGTGATTGTGGCTCATATCTTCCTCTGGTTTTACGTCCAGTAACGGCTTAAATGCCTTCTATGAGTCGAGGATAAGCTTCCCATCTAATTTTCTTATAAATTGGCAAACAAGGTCTTTTAGAGTCAGATTCCTAAGATTGTAACATTTTTGTTTGTCCTTGAAGAAATTCCACAAATTAAGAAGTTCACGATGCACAGATCCACAAGAATGCATCTGAAGAGTCAAAAAGATATCATCTAATGACTCCTTACTCAGTCCATTCTTAATGAAAAATATTTTATCTTCTCGGTTTGTGGAGACCATTCCCAAAGAACGACATCGCTTGTTACAATTTTATCGTGCACATTTGTGAAAGACTTGTAACCTTTTTGCTCTTCTCCTTTTAGAATACGAACTTCTACCAAGACTTGGCATGTATGAGTCAAATGAAATTGAAGACTTACCTACTAGATGGACCTTTGCTTGGATTATCCAACGTATATCTTCGAGCATACCCTTGTACATTAACAGTCTCAATCTTTCACATTTAACTTTGTAGATTTGTGTTAGAGCATTTTGAGGGAGGGAAGAAAAATATTTCCATAAATTTGAGAGAATGACATCCATTTTAAAGGAGAAGGATTCAATTATTATGAAAAACTGGAAACAAACTGACTCGAGAGCCACGGAGTATTGTTGTCCGCCACTTAATCGGGAACACAAGGAACTGCAAAAAGAAGGCAACAAAATGAGAATAAATTCTATTCATAACAAAGATTAGAAAGAAAGATGAATTCTACCTCATCAGCTTAGTTTTCTAGAAATGGTTTGAGTCTTTGTCCATTGACTTTAAACACATTACCATTCCTAGGATTCTCAATGTGTATGACCCCATGAGGATACACATGTTTGACAACAAAAGGACCACTCCACCTACATCTCAATTTGCCAGGGAATAGATGTAGACAAGAATTATAAAACAGAACTTTTTGACCAATTTCAAAAGATTTTCTCAAAATTGACTTATCATGAAATGCTTTTGTTCTAGCATTATAAATCTTTGAATTTTCATATGCATCATTTCTCAATTCCTCAAGTTCATTTAATTGTAATTTGTGTATCTTGCATGCATTATCAAGGTTTAGGTTGAAAGCTTTAATGGCCCAAAATGCTTTATGCTCCAGTTCTACAGGCAAGTGATAAAGTTTTCCATAGACTAACCGATAGGGTGACGTGCCCAAAGCTATTTTGAAAGCAGTACGGTAAGCCCAAAGTGCATCGTTTAGTCTTAAAGACTAATCTTTGCGATTTGGGTTAACCTTTTTTTCCAAAAATTGTTTAATCTCCCTATTTTCCAATTCAACTTGTCTATTTGTCTGAGGGTGATAAGGGGTGGTAATTTTGTGTGTAATACCATATTTCTTCATTAAAGATTCAAATGGTTTATTACAAAAATGTGTTCCCCCCTCACTGATAATAGCTAGAGGGATTGCAAATCGACACAAGACATTTTCTTTTAAAAAATTGAAAACAATTTTATGATCATTGTGTTAGCATGAAATCGCCTTAATCCTTTTTGAGACATAATCAACTGCAACCAAAATATACATAAATCCAAATAAAGATGAAAATAGACCCATGAAATTAATTCCCCAACAACCAAAAATTTCAATGACAAGGATAAGGTTCAGAGGCATCATGTTTCTTTTTTAAATGAAGCCCAATTTCTAACAGTTTTACAACTTTTGCAAAAGGCATAGCAGTCCTTAAATAAAGTGGGCCAATAAAATCCATACTGCAAGATTTTCGAAGCTATTTTCTTTAAAGAAAAGTGACCTCCACATGCTTCTGAGTAACAAAATTTAATGACACTACATACCTCACTGTCGAGCACACATCTCCGAAAGATTTGGTCAGGATAATATTTGAACAAGTATAGGTCATCCCAATAAAAAAATTTCACCTCTGTCAAAAATTTCCTTCTATCTTGGTGCGTCCATTGAGGCGGCATCTTTTCTATTACAAGAAAGTTGAGTATGTTAGCAAACCAAGGCATGGAATTGATAGAAAATAAGAATTCATCGGGAAAAAAATCATTGATAGGTGTGTTATCAAAAGGTGAGCCTATTGTAAGTCTGGACAAATGATCTACGACAACATTTTCAGCTATTTTCTTATCTTTTATTATGATGTTGAATTCTTGAAGTAACAAGATCCACCATATGAATCTTGGTTTGGCATCCACTGGAAAGCTTTGCTCTTCTCCTAAAAATGTGTATTTTAACCTAGCAAGTAACAACTTTAATTCTAGTATGGGTACTACTTCATGGGTATTATCATTCATGGGTTTTAGCTCTTCAAATCTAGGTTTCCATCTCTTGTACTCCATTTCCTGTGTAGAATCAAGCAAATAGCATATTTTAGAAATATCATCATCTAATTACATGCCTGAATCAAATTAATTGATTAAACAAATTTTTAATGGGCCAGAAGAACTCCTTATTTGAATATGATAATCTACAATGGCTTCAATTCCTTCAACTTCCTCCTTTTCATCAAGGACTTCCTGTGGTTGCTTGCACATGTTAAAAACATTGAGTTCTAATGTCATATTTCCAAATGTTAGCTTCACCACTCCATTTCTACAATTTATCAAAGCATTAGATGTTGCTAAAAATGGAAGGCCTAAAATAACAAGAATTGACTTGTAACTATTAATCATAGGTTCAGTATCCAAGACAATAAAATCCACAGGATATATGAATTTATCATCTTGTACCAACACATCTTCCTCTTATAATTTTAATTGATCTATCGGCAAGTAGAAGAGTTATAGAAGTTGATTTTAACTCACCTAAGTTGAGTTGTTGAGAAACTGAATATGGAAGCAAATTGACACTAGCACCAAGATCAAGTAAAGCTTTTTCAATTTTATGTTCTCCAATAATGAATAAAACTGTAGGACAACCAGGGTCTTTATATTTCAAGACATTATTATTATGAAGAATGAAGCTTACCTGTTCAGCCAAAAAGTCTTTTTTTCACATTTAGTTTCTTTTTAACAGTACACAAGTCCTTCAAATATTTGGCATAAGAAGGAATCTGTTTGATAGTATCTAACAAATAAATATTGATCTTCACTTGTTTCAAAATTTCAAAAAAATTTAGTGCTATAGTTCAATTTCTTTGAATTATTTAATGTTTGAGGAAATGGGAGTGCAAGCAAGAGTTTGGTCTTTTTTTAGTCAACTTCTTCATTTTCTTTAAATTGGTTCATCATCTTTCTCACAAGGTTCGGGAATTTGTTTTCAACAACTTTCCACTCCTAAGAGTTATCATTGACTTGACTTGATCTATTTGTTAGTTTTCTGAACTACCTTCATTTAGACTGTGCTGACCCTTAGGATTTAGTTGAGGTTGAGAAGGAAATTTTCTTTTCTCATTAATTATGAGTGCATAAGAAAGTTTATCAAGAGTTTCTTTTGTGTCAATCATGGTTTGATTGTTTTGTTTATTAATGGCCTCTTGCTTTTCTATGAATGCATGCAATGTTTCTTCAAGGTTTTTCCTATATGGTAGGACATAAGGTGCATATCCTTGAGAATTTTGAGAGTCTTGTTGTTCCTGAGGAGGCGATGGTTGTATACATTGTGCTTGATTATTATACCTCCAGCTGAAGTTCGGATGATTTCTCCATCTCGGATTGTATGAATTTGAAAAAGAAGAAGTAAATGGCTTTTTAAAATTATTCATTGCATTTACTTGCTTATGTACAACTTCTTTAAAAACAAGAATCTTAGGACATTCATGTGTTGAGTGTCCTAAGTCATTACAAATGCGACAAATTTCTTCATTTTGCACAGATTTGATTTTTTTTGTTTTTTCTAATTCCATGGCTTCAACCTTTCTACCGAAACTGGCGACCCTAGCATTTAGATCTTCTTCTTGACTAAGGTAGTATTTTTCTTTACTTGCAAAGTTAGATCAAATTGAATTTTCAGAAAGATTAGTACCATGTCAAGATTGAAAATTCTCAGCTAAATGATCTAAATATACTAAAGCTTCTTCAGGTTCTTTATCAAGGAACTCACCATTGCATATTGTTTCCACAAATTGTTTAGTTTCAGGTGTTAACTCTTCATAAAAGAAGCTTATAGTGCGTCATTTTTCAAAACCATGATGTGAGCAAGAATTTAACAAATCTTTAAAACGTTCCTAACATTGAAAATATGCTTCATTTGAATTTTGGAAAAAAATTTGGATTTGTCTTTTCAAAGCATTGGTGTTATGTGTTGAAAAAAATTTCTTTACGAACTCACTTTGCATTTCTTGCCATGTGCCAATTGATCTTGGTTTCAAAGCGTTAAGCCAAGTTTTTGCTTTATCTTTCAAAGAGAAAGGAAACAATTTAAGCTTAACAATATCTTCAGTGCAATTTTGATCATTGAAAGTGATACATACTTCTTCAAATTCTTTTAGATGTAAATATGGACTTTCAGATTCTAAATCATGGAAATTAGGAAGTAATGAAATCATACCTAGGTTAAATCTAAAATTGTTAGCATTGAGTGGAAAGATAAAACATGATGGACTAGAATTTTGAGGAGGTTGCAAATATTCACACATGATTCGCAATGGTTGATTTTCATGTTCATTATGTATACTTTCATTTTCAGTCATTGTGTCAATTATGTGTGATTGTGATTCAAACAAATCAATATATAAAGTATCAGGATTAATTTTAACCAAACAACCAAAATCTGAATCACAATACCAATTAAGTATAAATAAATGACTTAAAATAAAAAATAATGTACAAGTCGACGGTTTACACCAGCCATTAAAATATTAACAATAAATAAATAACTTAAAATAAAAAAATAATGTACAAGTTAACAAGTCAGAAAGCAAAAATCAATGACATAAATAAAAAAAGTTAGTAAGCATAAATAAATGACATAAACAAGTAACTTAGTAGGTCAGTAAATTAGAAAGTTAGTAAGTTAGAAAGTTAGAAAATTAGAAAATTAAAAGAGTAAAGAAAGAATATACCAGATAGTGAAGTTTACTTAAAAAAAGAGAACCTTAATAAATTAAAACTTTAAATCAAGTCCCCGACAACGGCGATAAAAACTTGATACAGATTAAAAGATGAAAACCTAAGTGCAAGTTGTCTCAAGTAATAAATTTCTCAGGAGTCCAAAGTCGATCCACATGGAATTGATGAAGAAAAATTCTTTGAGGAAAGGAATTGATTTGCCACAACAATAAAGATAATAAAACTTGTTCACAATTAAAAAAAGAACTTGCTTGGGCTTGGAGATCCACTTTTGGTAATAAATTAAGGACAAGATTAATTTTTTTATTATAACTAAATTAAAATCCACACACAACAGAGGTTCCAATGAGAAAATCAAACATTCAAAGTCCATTTAGAATTATATACGTAGTTATATTACGGTTCCTTTAATTATTTACTAATACCAACACTTATAAATGGGTTCAAACATTCATTGTGCCAAACTACTTGTTTACAATGAATCAAGAACTCCATTTTACATGGAGGGTTTCTAAATTGATTAGAAACAAAATACAACACATATAATGACCACTTGATAATATATCATTTAAGTAAAATAAAGAAATTAATCTAACATTATTTTTATTCCCAAAAGCTTCACCCCTTCACCTAAGCAAGATGAAGATTAGTTACTCATGAACAAGAAGAAAGAAAGAGAGAAGAAGAAAAAGATGAACATAACTTCAGTTTAAAACAAAAAAAACTACAAAAAGAGAAACAAATAACACAATAGCATAATCTAAGCTAAGATTTCCCAAAATGATCAGCTAATGCTCCTTTATATAGAGCTTGAGGAGTACAAAATGACAATAAAGTTATTTAATGAGTGGGTAGATGATGGGTGGATGAGTGGAAAATGACAATGGAGTTATTTAATGAGTAGGTAGATGATGGGTGGATGAGTGAAAAATGACAATCGAATTAATTAATAAGTGGGTGGATGATTATTGAGTGGATGAATGATTATTGAGTGGGTAGATGATTATTTAGTGGGTGGATGATTAATGAATGGGTGAATAATTAATGATGTTTGTCTCTCCACTAGTACCAACTAATTCAACTATCTTCACATGATTATAACTCTATTAAAACCTAATTTTCTAGAAAAGTAGTCTTCATGAAAGTTGAAGGATTTTGCCTTATCTTTCCAATGCCATTTGTTTCATCTCCATAAAACTCCTACAGCTCAAATTCTAATCCAATCACTACACACTACTCAAACCCAGCTACAGCTCCTCTATTCTGACTTACAAGCCCAATAAGACCTCCAAGCCATTCGAACTGGCTCTTGTGTTCTTCATGAAAGTTATAGATTTGAGTCTTAACTTTCAAATGGCATTAGTTTCAGCTTAATGCAACTCATACAACTCAAGTTATGCCCTGATTAGTGCACACTACTTGAGTTCTAGTGACAGAACCTGTTTTCTGACTTCTAGGCCCAATTGGCTCCACTAGATTTCTCTCAACTTTCCTACAAGGTAAAATCCATAATTTCCAGACATCTAGAACTCAAGATATGACCGAAATACAGAAACAACGTAAAATCTCAACAATGCTAGAAAATATCAATTAAGCTTAATTTGAACCCAAACTTACAAAACATGACCAAGCTCAATCAATTAAGTACATGGAGAGTGTAAATGATTAAAAATGATGATTTATTAATGTATAAAATATTTGATTATCAGGGAACCCAAGTGCTTAATCCTTTAGTTTAAATCCTTCAATATGTCAATACTTTGATATTTAGGTTTTGTCATATTTTTGTCGCACAAATTGTAATTTGACCCTTTAGACAAATTTTGCAGGTGATAGAGGACAGAATGAAGTAGAAATAGCATCAAAATGGAGTGTGGTGTAGAATTATGTAGATAGACTCCTCACGCTGTGGTGTACACCTTGTCACGCAGCGGCACAAGTGCATTTTGGTACATCTCAGGCCAAAAACCCGAGAGTGAGGTGTCACGGTGCAGGTATGTGCACGTCACGGTGTGCTGATAATCACATATTTTATATATTAATAAACTTTCATTTTTAGTCATTTACACTCTCTACGTACTTAATTGATTGAGTTTGGTTATGTTTTGAAAGTTTGGACTCAAATTAGACTTAATTGATTTTTTCAGCATTATTTGGGTCTTACACTGTTTCTGTATTTTCGCCATATCTTGAATTTTAGATGTCTTATAATTATGTATCTTATCTTGTAGGAAAGATAAGAGAGAGTTCTACAACTTTCATGAAAGCTCTAGGTAAAATAAGGACATCTAGAGGAGCTAATTGGGCTTGGAAGTCAGAACACGGGTTTTGTGATTGGAACCTGAACAGTGTGCAGTAATCAGAGCATAACTCGGGCTGTAGGAACTTTCTTGAGCTGAAATTTGGATACATGAAATTTAAGACCCATATCTATAACTTTTATGAAGAATATAAGAGCTCATTCGGACATATTAGATGTGATATTGGGTCTAGAAGCCAAAATAGAGGTGTTGAAACTGAGCCTGAACAGTCTACAGTAATTGGGTCATATCTTGGGCTGTAGGATGAATTTTTGGATGATCTTGGTGGCATTGGAAAGTTGAGACAAAATGCTACAACTTTGATGAAGACACGTTGCTTCATTCTAATGGCATCTATGAGATCAGTACTGAATGATTTCGGAGACAAAGAATCTCAATAATTTTCCACTTACCAACTCACCATTTGGCATTTTCCAATCATCCACCTACTCCTCACCTACTCTTAATCAGCCCCCTTGTCATTTTGTATCTCTAATCCTCTATAAAAGGCTCTATTGGCTGATCATTTGGGAGCTCTTGGTGTTAGGCTTAGTTTTTAGAAGTTATGGTTATGCTTGTTTATTGTTTTTCTTTGTTGTAATTTTCTCTTGCTCTATATTAAAGTTATGTTCATCTTTCTCTTCTTCTCTCTTTCTTTCTTCTTGTCTATGAGTAACTAAATCTTCATCTTGCTTGGGTGAAAGAGTGAAGCTCTTGGTAATGAAATAAGGTTAGATTATTCTATTTCTTGTGCTTAAATGATATATTATCAAATGGACATTATATGTGTTGTATTTTGTTTCCAATCAATTTAGAAACCTTCTTTGTATAATGGAGATCTTGATTTATTGTAGACAATAGGATTAACACGGTGAATGCTTGAACTCATTTACAAATATTGGTAGATAATTAAAGGAATCATAATATGATTGCATATATAATTGAACTTTGAATGTTATATTTTTCGATTAGAACCTCCGTTGTATGTGGATTTCAATTAAGTTATAAAGAGAAATAATCTTGCTTTTAATTTATTACCAAGAGTGGAACTCCTAACCCAAGCAAGTTCTTAAATTTAATTGTGAACAAGTCTTATTATTTTTATTATTGTGACAAATCTTTTTTCTTACCTCAAATAATTTCTCTTTATCAATTCCCTATGGATCGACCTCGGACTCTCGAGAATTTATTACTTGAGACAACCTGCACTTGGGTTTGCATCATTAAATCCCGCAATCAAGTTTTTGGTGTTGTTGCCGAGGACTTGATTTCAAGTTTTAATTTATTGAGGTTCTCATACTTTAATAAAATCTATTCTCTTTTCTCCCTCACCGGAGCAAAAGATCGACTTACTGATCCTTCGGTTTCTTTACTAACTCTCGAACTTTCTAACTATCTAACTTACTAACTTACTAACATACTAACTTTCTAACTTTTATATTTATGTCATTTATTTATGTTTACTAACTTTTAATTTATATCATTTATTTTCCATCGACTAACTTTTATATTATGCTATCTAACTTTTAATTTACGTTATTTATTTTCTCGCTCTCTAACTTTTTAATTTCTGTTATTTATTATTGCTTTCTAACATAATAAAATAATCTTTCTTCTTCTCTTCTCTTTCGCTGGCTCTGGTGGGGCTCTGCCTCTCTCCGATTTTCATATTTTAAATTTATTTTCTGTATTTTATTTTCTATATTTTACTTTCTACACTTTCTAACTTACTAATTATTAACTCTCTAATTATTTAACTTTTTACTTGTTAATATTTATTGGGTGGTTGGTTTATACTACATCCTTGTTAATATTTAATGGCTAGTGTAAACTGCCTTGTACATTATTTTTTTCATTGTAGGTATTTATGCTTAATTGGTATCGTGATTTAAATTCTAGTCGTTTAGTTAAAATTAATCTTGGTACTTTATATTTTGATTTGTTTGAATCACCATCACACACAATTGACACAATGACTGAAAATGAAAGTGTACATGATGAACAGGAAAATCAACCGTTGCGAACCATGCGTGAATATTTGCAACCACCTCAAAATTTTAGTCCATCATGTTTTATCTTTCCACTCAATGCTAATAATTTTAGATTCAAGCTAGGTATGATTTCTTTACTTCCTAATTTTCATAGTTTAGAGTCTAAAAGCCCATATTTACATCTGAAAGAATTTGAGGAAGTATGTATTGCTTTCAATGACCAAAATTGCACTGAAGAGATTGTTAAGCTTAAATTGTTTCCTTTTTCTTTAAAAGATAAAGCAAAATCTTGGCTTAACACTTTGAAACGAAGATCAATTGGCACATGGCAAGAAATGCAAGGTGAGTTATTAAAGAAATTTTTTCTAACACATAAAACCAATGCTATGAAAAGACAAATCCAAATTTTTTTCCGAAATTCAAATGAAGTATATTTTCAATGTTGGGAATAATTTAAAGATTTGTTAAATTCTTACCCACATCATGGTCTTGAAAATGGTGCAGTATAAGCTTCTTTTATAAAGGTTTAACACCTGAAACTAAACAATTTGTGGAAACAATGTGCAATGGAGAGTTTCTTGACATAGTACTAACCCTTCTGAAAATTCAATTAGATCTAACCTTGTAAGTACTAATAAAGGAAAATATCACCTTAGTCAAGAGGAAGATCTAAATGCAAGGTTTACCAGTTTGGCTAGAAAGGTTGAAGCCATGGAATTAAGAAAAGCAAAAGAAATCAAATCTATGCAAAATGAAGAAATTTGTGGCATTTGTGATGACTTAGGACACTCAACACATGAATGTCCTAATATTCCTATTTTTAAAGAAGTTATACATAAGCAAGTAAATGCAATGAATAATTTTAAAAAACCATTTACTTCTTCTTTTTCAGATACATACAATCAGGGATGGAGAAATCACCCGAATTTCAGTTAGAGGAATAATAATCAGTCACAATTCGTGCAACCACCACCTTCTCAGGCACAACAAGACTCTCAAAATTCTCAAGGATATGCACCTTATGTCCCACCATATAGAAAAACCTTGAAGAAACACTGCATGCATTCATAGAAAACCAAGAGGCCATTAATAAACAAAACAATCAAACCATGATTGACATAAAAGAAACTCTTGCTAAACTTTCTTCTGCACTCACCATTCACAAGAAAGGAAAATTTCCTTCTCAACCTCAACCAAATCCCAAGGGTCAGTACAGTCTAAATAAGGGGAGTTCAGAAAACTAACAAATAGATCAAGTCAAGTCAGTGATAACTCTTAGGAGTGAAAAGGTTGTTGAAAAACAAATTCCCGAACCTTGTGAGAAAGAAGATGAACCAATTTCCCAAGAAAATGAAGAAGTTGACCAAAAGGAGACCAAACTCTCGCCTTCACCCTCATTTCCTCAAGCATTGAATAATCCAAAGAAATTGGACCACCACACTGAAATTTTTGAAATTTTGAAACAAGTGAAGATCAATATTCCTCTATTAAATGTTATCAAACAAATTTCTTATTATGCCAAATATTTGAAGAACTTGTGCACTATTAAAAGGAAACTAAATGTGAAAAAGAAGGCATTTTTGGTTGAACAGGTAAGTTCCATTCTTCAGAATAATAATGCATTGAAATATAAAGACCCTGATTGTCCTATAGTTTCATGCATTATTGAGAACATAAAATTGAAAAAGCTTTACTTGATCTTGTTAGCCATGACAACCATCACCCAAGAGGCGGGTGAATTGGATGGTTACAAATTTTCAAAAAGACTTTGAAAAATTATTCATTTTGATACTTTCAATCAACACTTGCAACGGAATAAGCTTGACAAAGGTACAACTAAAGAGATTTCTCAAATACTACTTGGGCTATAGGATAAGTCAAGCAAATAAGCTATATATATCAAATTAAACTCAAGCATATATAATTAAGGCACAAATGTAAAGAGATAGAGTTAGAGAAAAATAAACACAAGGATTTATCCTAGTTCAGCCACCCCTTGTGACCTACGTCTAGTCCTTAAGCAAACCAATTGAGATTTTCAACTATACTTCAATCTTGAACGGGTGCTTGGAAACCTTTACACAATAGAGTACTCACCACACCTTGGGATACCTCACCCTTTGTGCTTGAGCCTCAAAACAGGGATACCTCACCCTTTTCACTAGAGGGATACCTCACCCCTTTTACAACCTTTGAAGGATACCTTACTTTCTTTACAACAAGGGATACCTCATCCTTTTTTACTAGAGGGATACCTCACCCTCTTTACAGAATAAACAAAATGTTTGAATGATATAAACTCTCTCAAAGAGTAGATGACACAAATTGAAGAACTATGGGTATCAAGGAATCACACTTTGAAGCTCAAAATAGAGTTTTGGAGAAATAGATGATGAAATACGAATTTAATGCTCAAGAATGATTTTCAGATTGTTCTCCAACTTGTAAGCAATGCCCAAACACTTCCATTTATAGCCCATGACATTTAAGAGCCGTTGGAGGATTATTGAGGGCATTTAGTACTCAATAGAGCCATTGGGAGCATGTTCTGTGATTGACCATAATTGATTATACATATTTCCATAATCGGTTATGATATGAAAAACGAATCCTGGAAGTTTCTAAAGCACTTCATAATCGATTATGCCTAAAGCCATAATCGGTTATGGGCTTTTGAAACATAAGAGGCACGTTCTGTTATAACCATATTATATGTTATGGGGAATTCATAATCTGTTATGAGCCTTTTAAAACATGAAAACACATTTCTGACTTGCCATATAATCTGTTATAGAAAATTCATAATCTGTTATAAGAAATCCATAATCTGTTATGGGAAATCCATAATATATTATGAGCTTTAGAAAAATAAGAGAAACGCTTCTAACTTGGCGTATAATCTATTATGAATATTTCATAATTTGTTATGAACCTTTTAAAAACATGAAAAACGCTTCTGATTTGTGCAATAATCGGTTATGGATATTCCATAATCGGTTATGGCATTCTGGTTTTGAAAGCTAAATTTAAATGGTCATAACTTTTTCATTTCTCATCCATTTTAAACGAATGACCAGTCATTGGAAAAGTATTTGAGTCTATTTTCATATGATTTCAAAACAAAACTCAAAATAATTTGGAAGTTATGATCAAAAGAGTGACCGAAGGTCAGCTTTGCAAAACACAAACTTGACTATTTTTCATGGATTTGAACTACCACCAAGACTAACTTTTCAAAACTTGTTTGTTAAGTATTTTAGCATGTGAAAATCATTTGTAAAGATTTGAAAACATATTTGAGCTTAGTGTGATTCCCAAATACCTTTACACAAGATCTAAGTCTTATAAGCTATTCTTGAAGATTCTTAGGACTTGATCATTGCACTTCCATTTCTTGTCCTTGTTTGTTATCATCAAAACCATTGCTTTAGCCAATGCCAATTACAGATCTCGGTGCTAGTGTCAATTTGCTTCCATATTCAGTTTATCAGCAACTCAACTTGGGTGAGTTAAAACCAACTTCTATAACTCTTCTACTTGCTGATAGATCAATTAAAATTCCAAGAGGAATAATGGAAGATGTGTTAGTTCAAGTTGATAAATTCATATATCCTGTGGATTTTATTATCTTGGATACTAAACCTATGGTTGATAGTTGCAAGTCTATTCCTGCTATTTTAGGCCATCCATTTTTAGCAACATCTAATGCTTTGATAAATTGCAGAAATGGAGTGGTGAAGCTAACATTTGGAAACATGACACTAGAGCTCAATGTTTTTAACATATGCAAGCAACCACAGGAAGTCCTTGATGAAAGGGAGGAAGTTGAAGGAATTGAAGCCATTATAGATGATCATCTTCAAACAAGGAGTTCTTCTGACCCATTAGAAATTTGTTTAGTCAATTTATTTGAGTCTGACATGCAATTAAAAGATGATATCTCTGAAATATGCTTTTTGCTTGATTGTACACAGGTAATGGAGTATAAGGGATAGAAGCCAAGATTTGAAGAGCTAAAACCCATGAATGATAATGCCCATGAAGAAGTACCCACATTGGAACTAAAGCCATTACCTGCTGGGTTGAAGTACACATTTTTGGTAGAAGAGCAAAGCTTTCCAGTGGTAATTTCCTCATCTCTTACTGAAGAATAAGAAGGCATGTTAACAAAAGCCCTTAAAAGGCATGAAAGTGCAATTGGATGGACATTAAAGGATATAAAAGGTATTAATCCATTAATTTGTACACATAGAATACATTTAGAGGATAATGCTAAAACTTCTCAACAACCTCAAAGAAGATTAAATCCATACATAAAAGAGATAGTTAGAGCTGAAGTCCTTAAATTGCTTGATGTTGGAATTATCTATCCTATCTCTGATAACCAATGGGTAAGCCCTACACAAGTTGTGCATAAGAATTCTGGAATAACAATAGTTAAAAATGATAAAGGTGAATTAATACCTACGCGAGTCTCATCTAGTTGGCGTATGTGTATTGATTTTACAAAATTAAATGCTGCTACTAGGAAAGATCATTTTCCTTTGCCATTTCTTGATCAAATTCTGAAAAGGACAGTAGTACATCCATACTACTGTTTTCTTGATGGTTTTTCGGGTTATAATCAAATACCAATTACATTGGAAGATCAAGAAAAGACCACTTTTACATGTCCATTTGGTACTTTTGCATATAGAAGAATGCCTTTTGGCCTTTGTAATGCTCCGGCAACATTCCAAAGATGCATGCTAAGCATTTTTAGTGACATGATTGAGCATTATTTAGAGGTTTTTATGAATGATCTGACAATTTTCGAAAATTCTTTTGAAAATTGTCTTCATAATTTGGAAAAAGTTCTTAAAAGATGTGAAGAAAAAGGATTTGTGCTAAACTGGGAAAAATGTCATTACATGGTTACCTCAGGAATAGTGTTAGGTCATGTAATATCTTCTAAAGGAATTGAAGTTGATAAGGCCAAAGTTGAATTAATTGCCCATTTGCCTTCCCCAAAAATAGTCAAAGAAGTTTGTTCCTTTTAGGATATGCAGGATTTTACAGAAGATTCATTAAGGACTTTAGTACTATATCTAGACCATTATGTAATCTTCTGTTGAAAGATGCACCATTTGATTGGACTCAAGAATGTCAAAAATCTTTTAAAAAATTAATTGGTCTTCTGACATCTGCTCCTATCATGCAATCTCCTGACTAGTCTTTGCCTTTTGAGTTGATGTATGATGCTAGTAATTTTGTTGTGGGCGCTGTTTTAGGCCAAAGAAAGGAAGGTAAGCCTCATGTGATTTGTTATGCAAGTAGAACTTTAAATAGTGCACAAATGAATTACACCACTACTGAAAAAAAACTACTTGCTGTAATTTTTGCACTGGACAAATTTTGATCTTACTTAATTTGTTCTTCTATTGTGATTTTCACCCTATACTGCTATTAGATATTTGATGTCTAAGTAGGATTTCAAACCAAGATTGATATGGTAGATCTTGTTGTTTCAAGAATTCAACATCACAATAAAAGATAAGAAAGGAGACAAAAATGTTGTCGCTGATCATTTGTCCAGACTTACAACAGGCTCACCTTTTGATAGCACACCCATCAATGATTCTTTTCCTGATGAATTTTTATTTTCTGTCAATTCCACGCCTTGATTTGCTAACATAGTCAACTTTCTTGTAACAGGAAAGATGTCGCCTCAATGGACGCACCAAGATAAAAGGAAATTTTTGACAGAGGTGAAAATTTTTTATTGGGATGACTCATACTTGTTCAAATATTATCTTGACCAAATCTTTTGGAGATGTGTGCCCAACAGTGAGGTAGGTAGTGTCATTAAATTTTGTCACTCAAAAGCATATGGAGGTTACTTTTCTTCAAAGAAAATAGCTGCGAAAATCTTGCAGTGCGAATTTTATTGGCCCACTTTATTTAAGGACTACAATACTTTTCGCAAAAGTTGTGAAAATTGTCAAAAATTAGGCTTAATTTCAAAAAGAAACATGATGCCTCTAAAATTCATCCTTGTCATTGAATTTTTTTATTGTTGGGGAATTGATTTCATGGGCGCATTTCCATCTTCATTTGGATTTATGTATATATTGGTTGTAGTTGATTATGTCTTAAAATGGATTGAGGTGATTCCATGCTAACATAATGATCATAAAACTGTTCTCAAATTTTTAAAAGAAAATATCTTGTGTCGATTTGGAATCCCTCGGGCTATCATCAGTGATGGGGGAACATATTTTTACAATAAACCATTTGAATCTTTAATGAAGAAATATGGTATTACGCACAAAATTGCCACCCCTTATCACCCTCAGACAAGTGGACAAGTTGATTTAGCAAATAGGGAGACTAAACAGTTTTTTAAAAAAACGGTTAAACAAAATCATAAAGATTGGTCTTTAAGACTAAACGATGTACTTTGTGTTTACCGTACTGCTTTCAAAACATCTTTGGGCATGTGACCCTATCTGTTAGTCTATGAAAAACCTTATCACTAGCCTGTAGAATTAGAATATAAAGCATTTTGGGCCATTAAAGCTTTCAATCTAAATCTTAATGATGCTTATAAGATATGCAAATTGCAATTAAATGAACTTGAGGAATTGAGAAATGATGCATATGAAAACTCAAAGATTTATAAAGCTAGAACAAAAGCTTTTCATGACAAGACAATTTTGAATAAATTTTTTGAAATTAGTCAAAAAGTTCTACTTTATAATTCTCGTCTGCACCTATTCCCTAGAAAATTGAGATCTAGTTGAAGTGGTCCTTTTGTTGTCAAACATGTGTATCCTCATGGGGCTATAGATATTGAGAATCCTAGGAATGGTAATGTGTTTAAAGTCAATGGACAAAGACTCAAACCATTTCTAGAAAACCAAGTTGATGAGGTAGAATTCATCTCTCTTTCTGATCCTTGTTATGAATAGAATTTATTCTAATTTTGTTGCCTTGTTTTTGCAGTTCTTTGTGTTGTCGGTTAAATGGCAGATAACGGTACTCCGTGACTCTCAAGTCAGTTTGTTTTTCAGTTTTCCAAAATAATTGAATCCTTCTTCTCCTTTAAAATGGATGTCATTCTTTCAAACCTGAGAAAACATTTTCCTTTCTTCCCTCAAAATGCTCTGACAAAAATCTACAAAGTTAGATGTGAAAGATTGAGACTGTTAATGCACAAGGATATGCCAGAAGATGCACGCTGGATAATTGAAGCAAAGGTCTGACTAGCAGGTGAGTCTTTAATTTCATTTGACTCATACATGCTAGGTCTTGGAAGAAATTCATATTCTAAAAGGAGAAGAGCAAAAAGGTTACAAGTTTATCACAAATGTGCACGATGGAATTGTAACAAGTGATGTCGTTCTCTGGGGATGGTTTCCACAAACAGAGAAGATAAAATTTTCTTTATTAAGAATGAACTAAGTAAAGAGTCATTAGATGATATCTTATTAACTCTTGAGACGCATTCTTGTGGATTTGTGCATCGTGAACTTCTTAATTTGTAGAATCTCTTCAAGGATGAAGAAAAATGCTACAGTCTTGGGAATCTGACTCTAAAAGACCCTGTTTGCCAATTTATAAGAAAATTGGATGGGAAGCTTATCCTCGACTCATAGAAGGTGTTTAAGCCGTTACTGGACGTGAAACCAGAGGCAGATGTGAGCCATATCCACAACAATCTGTACATATTATCTTCTTCTTCTTCATGTTTTCTAAAAAATAGAAAAAAAGAAAAAAAAAACGTCTGAACAAGGGCGATCCGAAAATAGTACCATGACTTTAATTAGTTGTGGAGCCCTAGCCTTTGGCTGACCCGTCATTGGCTCGGATGGACCTTTGCACGCTGGTCCTTAAAAAATTTCGTGTACCATGCTCTATAGAGAGCCGCACTCCATAACCTAATGTTTACCATCTAGGCACTGTAGAGTTGATGGATAGGTAGAAGCGTCCCACTCTGGTTATTAGTGAGAAGTAACCTGCGGCTGCCAAAGCGTATGAGACATCTGAGCTTGATCCTCTCTTTTATTAGAAGGGGCTCTCAGCGCCCTAGGATGGGACGTTTTGGATCTTAGACATTACGGGTTTTAAATTTTAGCATCTTTGTTGATGTTACGAGCCCAAGTGTGACCTCTCCAGGTTCCAGACCCAGGATGGAAACCCACGATGGTTTCTTCTTTCTCTTTTCTTCGAATAAACAGCGTGAATGTCTACTGCGCTAGTGACACGCAGTATAAAGATATGCCACTACTACACTCATGACGCACAGTATAAAGATACGCCATGAAAACTGTACATAAAGGTATGTCATCATTTGCTATTATATTTCTTTTATCTTTGTATGATTTGCTGTATTTTGGTTTTGGACAGACGATCCTTTGAGCAGGGTCCTTCAGGGGTTTATAAACTTTTTTACCCTGATGGTTTTCTTGAAGTAAAAAATAAAGAAAAAAAAATAAAAAAAACTAAAACAAAAAAAAAACAAAAAAAAAATTTCCTTTACCTTTGATCTCTAATCCTAATCTAGCAATAGCTCAGATAGATTAGTCAGCAAGAAGAAGTGAGGGAAGCAAGATGAAAAGAAAGCTTGATTTGACACTTCATTTATAGCTTTCCTTTACTTTTGATTTTATTTGTCGTACTTTGTTTCTATTTAAATTTGGGTTAGATTTCTCCAACAAGTAATATCTTCTATCCTTTACTCATCTATATTTTAACATTGAGGACAATGTTATGATCTGGTTAGGGGGGAAGGATAGTTGACAAAAAAAATTTCTTTTTTGGGAAGTATGATATGATTGTCATGGACTTACTAAACCAATGAATGATGGTAGAGTAAGGAGTAATTTTACTCCTGAGACGCATCTAAATTGGGAAGTATGTTTAGTGATATGACTGTCAGAAACCTATTCGTAGTAAAACCAATTAAGGATGGCAGAGTAAGGAGTAAATTTTGGAAACAATTTATTACTCTTGAGATGCATCTTTGTTGGGGTAGTAACTATTTAGTGTTTATTTATGGAAGTAACAAAGTTCTGCTGTTTGATTTCCTTTAAAAGATTCAAGTGAATGCACTCTCATATCCTTTGAAGCAATTGAAATTCAGAGATCATAGCATGATTGAATAAATTATCTTCTTTCTTAAATTTCACATGCTTGGTTATGGATGTTGAATTGGTGGATTGAGAATGATAGAAATATGTCTTGTGAGATTTTGAGCCTATTGATAAATGGATTGAACATTTGTACCATTTTCTTCTTTTTTGTGTGATTTTCACTCATGGAATTGTTACTTTAGAACTTGCTTTGATTCTTTTTGAGGCTATATTTTCACATGCATACATAAATATGATTGAGGCATTTTGAAATAGCTACTTTAGCCAAATAGCCATCTTTGTATATTTTCCCTTATGTAACCCCTTTGAGCTTATTTGATCATTCTTTGTTTTTAGCTCATTACGTGCCTTCAAAAGAAATAAAAAAAAGAGAAAAATAAGAAAAAAAATGTTTTACCCAACCTTAGGGAATAAGAGAGCATTGACCTTGTTCTTGAATAAGTGTGGGGGTGTGTGTGCAAAATGATAAAAAAAAATATAAAAGAAAGAAAGAGCTAACTACCGTTGCAATCAAAGGATTATTAGAGTCTAGAATAAAAGTGGATGCTTGGAAACAACAAGAAGAAAAGGAGAAGGTTCAGGTCTAACAATGAATTCAATCCACTAATTTGGGATTGATCTTCAACAAAACATTAGTCAAATATTGGTGATTGTCCTTTATGATGAATGTTCTCAAACATTTTCTCCACTCTAACTGTACTATAATGCTCTTTTATTCTCTTTGGTATTTATCTTCTCATATCCATATTATCTCCTCTCCTTTACCATGACCCCATTACAACCTTGAATAAAGTCCTCTTGATTTTTGTATGCATGTGGTTTGAGTAGTGGAGAAGTAGAAGATAAGCAAGCTTATGGTAGTGCAATTGTTCATGGGTTGAATAGAATACTTACCTTTTAAACACTTTAGAGATTGAAAGTGAATTTTGTGAAGATCTATCATTCTTGATTCATTCTTTTCAACTGAAGTTTCTTTGCTTGTTGGTTTGAAATGTGAAGAAATGTTACCTTATTAATGCTTTGATCCCTTGAATTTTTGGTTGCTCTTCTTGCTTCATCAAGTCTTTTAGAGTTTTTAACTTTTGAGTCTATGTCATTTTTCTTTGTTTCCTAGCTTTGGTCTTATGTGTTTTGCCCAGGAAAGCAAAAAGCTAAGTGTGGGAGAATTTGATAATCACATATTTTATACATTAATAAACCCTCATTTTTAGTCATTTACACTCTCTATGTACTTAATTAATTGAGTTTGGTTATATTTTGAAAGTTTGGACTCAAATTGGGCTTAATTGATTTTTCTAGCATTATTTGGGTCTTACACTGTTTCTGTATTTTTGCCATATCTTGAGTTCTAGATGTCTTATAATTATGTATCTTACCTTGTAGGAAAGATAAGAGAGAGCTCCACAACTTTCATGAGAGCTCTAGGTAAAATAAGGACATCTAGAGGAGCTAATTGGGCTTAGAAGTCAGAACACGAGTTTTGTGATTGGAACCTGAATAGTGTGCAGTAATCAAAGCATAACTCGAGTTGTAGGAACTTTCTTGGGTTAAAATTTGGATACTTGAAAGTTAAGACCCATATCTATAACTTTTATGAAGAACATAAGAGCTCATTCAGACAGATTAGAGGTGATATTGGGTCTGAAAGTCAAAACAAAGGTGTTGAAACTGGGCCTGAACAGTCTGCAGTAATTGGGTCATATCTTGGGTTATAGGATGAATTTTGGATGATCTTGGTGGCATTGGAAAGCTGAGACAAAATGCTACAACTTTCATGAACCATGTTGCTTCATTCTGATGGCATCTATGAGATCAGCACTGAATGATTTCAGAGACAAAGAATCTCAATAATTTTTCACTCACCATTTAGCATTTTCCACTCATCCACCTACTCCTCACCTACTCTTAATCAGCCCCCTTGTCATTTTTTATCTCTAATCCTCTATAAAAGGCTCCATTGGCTGATCATTTGGGAGCTTTTAGTGTTAGGCTTATATTTTAGAAGTTATGGTTATGCTTGTTTATTGTTTTCCTTTGTTGTAATTTTCTCTTGCTCTATATTAAAGCTATGTTCATCTTTCTCTTCTTCTCTCTTTCTTTCTTCTTGTCTATGAGTAACTAAATCTTCATCTTGCTTGGGTGAAGAGTGAAGCTCTTGGTAATGAAATAAAGTTAGATTATTCTATTTCTTGTGCTTAAATGATATATTATCAAATAGACATTATATGTGTTGTATTTTGTTTCCAATCAATTTAGAAATCTTCTT
Source organism: Ormosia emarginata (assembly GCA_029884605.1). NCBI lineage: Eukaryota > Viridiplantae > Streptophyta > Magnoliopsida > Fabales > Fabaceae > Ormosia > Ormosia emarginata. Next base: position 13,625,704 of record JAQQTP010000074.1, read on the forward strand.
TGTATAATGGAGATCTTGATTTATTGTAGACAATAGGATTGGCACAGTGAATGCTTGAACTTATTTACAAATGTTGGTAGATAATTAAAGGAATCATAATATGATTGCATATATAATTGAACTTTGAATGTTATATTTTTCGATTAGAACCTTCGTTGTGTGTGGATTTCAATTGAGTTATAAAGAGAAATAATTTTGTCTTTAATTTATTACCAAGAGTGGATCTCCTAACCTAGGCAAGTTCTTAAATTTAATTGTGAACAAGTTTTATTATTTTTATTATTATGACAAATCTTTTTTCTTACCTCAAATAATTTCTCTTCATCAATTCCCTGTGGATCGATCTCGGACTCCTGAAAATTTATTACTTGAGACAACCTGCATTTGGGTTTGTATCATTAAATCCCGCAATCACGTGCCTATTTAATATATATAAAAATATAAAATAATAATATATGCACTTACAAGCGTACTGTTTAAAAAATATATATAAATATAAAATAATAGCATAAAAATAAATAAAAAATTAAATTATTTTTAGGAGGGAGTTGAATGCACGCTGCAGTGCATGTATGTGCACGTCGCGGCACGTTGTGGCAATTAAGGAAAAGTTTCGTGGCATTTTGTGCTTCTCTCCTATTTACTTCTCAGTTTCTCTGTTTCTCTGTGCCTCTCTATTGCTTCCTGAATTCCTCACCCCCTTCTAGCCTTCATTCTTTACTTTTTCAAGGTATATAGTGATTTGACTTAGTTATTTTGCAATTTTGCCTTTGTTTTGACTTTATTTTGTGTTTTTATTTTTTTGTTTCAATTTTTGGTTTGTTTTTCTATTTTGGATTGATTTCTATTTCATTTTTTCCTATTTTGATAAAGTAGTGTATATTATAATGTGTTGGTGTTGCCCTACGTCTTATTAGGCAAAAAGCACAAATTGCTTTGTTCATGGCGTGGATGATGAGTGTTGTGCCATGTGTTTAAATTTTCTATGAGTGTCGCGGCGTGGAGCTTTAAGGGTTGATTTTCTATGAATCTTGTAGCATGCTTTGTTCATGCCGCAGCGTGAGCTTGAATTTTGTTGAATGTCGTGGCATGACAACTTTATGCCATGGCGTTGTGATGAACTTATGCTTGAATGCCACAGCGTGAGTGTTGTATGTTGCGGCGTGAGCTTAAGGTTGATGAATACTGCGACACAGATGTGCATGCCGCGGCGTGTGACCCCATTACATGTAGAGTTATTATATTTTACATCTTGTTCATACTTTTCAATGAGTAATTCTGACATTGTTTATAATTTAGCAGGTTTAGGTACCTTATTTTACTGATACAATGCCTCCTAAACGCCAAAGAGCTTCCACAGGCCAGTGCAACTGAGAGCCTTCTCCTCCTCCTTCTAAGTATAATAGGAGGAAGTTCATATCGGCAACCGCGGCTTAGCAGTACATTGTATTGGTCACCAGGCCAATCATTCCAGAGCGTGGCTTCTCCTTCTCAAGGACCATATACCAGGAGATTGAGGAGCTCCTCAACTAGCACAACTAGAGTGTGTCTGCTCAGCACCCAGAGTCAGCTGTCATTATTCCTATAGTTCACGAGTTCTACGTGAATGCAACCTTCTCTGGCGAGGGGAGTACTACAGTTAGAGCTGCCCTGACCTTGCCTCCTTCCACTGAGATTTTTTAATACACGATGTTCCTCCAATGGGAGCCAGAGGAGGGCATTGACCTTAACACGGTCACTGCCAGGATCTGCAAAGCTGAGGCTCAATCGGTCGTTTGGACCTTGAGTGTGCAGACACAGAGGGCGCGGTTCTTCCCCTGATCCTACTTGACGCCTAAGGCCAGGTTCTGGTACCATTTCATCTTCACCCAGATTCTCCCATCAGCGAACTTATTTGAGGTAACTCGTGACCAGACTATTCTAATATATGCCATTCTTGAGGGTCGGTCCATAGATGTCGCTCAGCTTATCCTCGACCAGATCAGGAGATTAGTGAGGGAGTACAAGAGCCTCTTCTTCCCTTCTCTTATCCACACACTCTGCAGTAGGGAGCATGTATAGTGGGGGCCACATGTGGAGCTCACTTATGTTAAACAGCCTCTTAATGATTATATCATTGAGAGGCTGGAAGCAGCTCCAGCCCCAGCACATGCCAGACAGAGACAAGCTCGCAGAGAGCCTAGAGCTGCCCCACCACCTGATGCAAACTAGAACGTACAGATGGAGGCCCATATGGTATGATTAGCTACCATGCAGACATTCCAGGACCAGTACACCATCCAGACGCAGCAATGGATGGTGGAGTGCTTGGGACTACCTATGGATGACTTTCCGGTGCCTGATGTAACACCCCTAGATCTAATAACTACGGTGCAATCGTCATTACACCACAGTCACTAAACCCAGGCGTGTCACAGTCTCAAGAACAATCTTCTAAAAATAAATATTTCCTTTATACATAAATAGAAAATACGAGCCCCGAATAAATGCGTATTTAGTACCTAACCATTAGAATACATCCTCTTGTAAGAAAAATATATTTCATATATCATATATTCGTTCTTAACACAAAGTACTGATAATACAAAATACAGTACTTACATATTTTAAATAAAAGGCAACAGGTACAAAAGAGCCAAAAGGGAAAAGTAGTAATCCTGGGATAGGTACTACTAGTAGACAAAGCCGTAACCCTTATATACACAACGATCGACATCCCAATCGACAAGTTAGGCCTTAATGCCCCCATGAAGTTGCACCCGTACGTAACCGAAGAAAATCTCATCCAGATGCATAACGAAAATAATTGATCAGTCCAACCCAATCAGTAGGGATGTGGTCCCTTTTCTTCTTCCTCACGATCTTTTATCAAATATAAATGTAAAACAGAAATACAAGAAAGAGATGAAACACCCAGCACTCAATACCAATATGGCAGTAAGAAAACAGAACGGTGCAGGACCCCCACATAACATCATAACACGTATATTTGTCAACAGTAATAATAAAAATAAGCATTAAGAGAGAAACAACAATAAACAATAGTAAAAACAAGCAATGAAAGAGGAACAACGATAATATCTCATATAATAAACAATAAGGCAGTTCAAATAATCATAACTTCATTTAAAGCAATAGTCCAGTCATCATATAAATGAACAACAGTTTCATCATCATGAAAATAGATAAATGTGCAAATGTTAGATGTTATGCTGACTCACTATGTTCGTGCATATGGTACTAAAATCCTACTCCATGGAGCTAGACATCAATATTCAGAGAGAATGATCAAGGAGTAATGCTAGTATCTCGTTAGCCTTAAAAATAATGTGCTTCATCTCATAAAAATATTTGTGCAATATGGCTTATACATGACACCTCAACAGTTGATCGCGATATAGGACAGCGTCTTAGTCCGGATCGTCGGTGTGTTTGCGTCGGTCTACCCCACGGCACAAAGGAGCTCATAACTGTCCATGTAAAGCACCTGCACCCCGACGCCCCCAAGTTCAACACACATGACCTACGCTTAGTCAATTCGCACCCATACTTAGGTGTAATTCAATCTCCTAGGCATACATCGCCTTCTCAACAAAGTCCAACGGACATCACATATGCATGACGACCCAATTTACATCATGTATATGTATCAATGGTATGTTCCTCATAAACAATGCATCACATGCAAATTCACCAACAAGGTATTTCTCATAGAACATAGCATAATGGCATATAGACAATTCTCAACAATATCATGCCACAATTTCATCAAGTACATATCAACAAGTACTTAGTCCCACACATGGACTCACAATAGCATAGAACTAATTCTCAATATCAACATATATATACATATGGTTCAACAAATATCACAATTCCATACTATGAGTTCAACATTATCAATTTCCTAAGTCTTGATCAATTATGAAAATTTTGGGCTAAAGAACCCTTCAAAAACCGTGGCCTCCCAAGACCATTACTAACTCAATTTCTTCCATTACAAGCATCAATCCTTTAATGCCCAATTACATAGGTTTTATTACACACAAATTCAATTCAAACCCTTAATATTTATGGCCAAAACCGTGGCCTCTCAATAGGGTAGTAAACCCTCAAAATTTCCATTTCATGCATTAATCATTTAATACCTAATCATATAAGTTTTACTTTACACAAATCAATTCTAACCCTAGAAATTTAAGCCAAAACTGTGGCCTCTCAATAGGGTAGCAAACTGTCAAAATTTTCCCATCATTAATTCTAACATTATCAAATATTCCAACATCTCTAATGCATTCTAAATCACCAATCAATTATTAATCTCAATCAAGAACACATAGATATGAAAAATCATCAAACAAAGTGAGCATCCAATATGGATTTCTCCATCAACAATCACACAAAGGTCTTCTCACCACCAATAATGGTTGAAGTGAGTAAATCTCCCTCTTACCTCTTGAAGACAACACAAGAAAGTAATCTCCTTTGTTCTTAATTTTCGTTTTCCACCTTCAAGAAAATCCTACGGACATCAAAACTTACCAAAATCATCATCAAAGCTTAGAAAAAGAACCATTGATCACCCAAGAGATCAAGGATCATGAAAATGAGGAGAAAAGGTGGAAAAACTATGAACTTTACCTTAAAGTTTCCAACTTTGAAGCTTGATGGAACAAAATGAAAATGGTAGATTTTGGTGATGGTCACAACATGAAAGTTACTTAGAATGGTGTCTAGATTCAAGATCAAGGGTTAGTTAGAATTAAAGAAGATGGATAGTGTATTTTGAGGGGTGAGGTCGTGAGCCTCCAAGGAGAAAGGTGAAAGCTTTTTGCTTTGTCTCTTTGATAGGAATGATGAGATGAACAAATGAGTAGTTGAATGAAGTGAGGTGAAGAGTTTGGCCACCTTCAAGCCTCCATGGTCATAGGGTTGGAAAGGGAAGAGGAGAAGAGAAGAAGAGAAAAAGAGAAGAAGAGAAAGTTGAGAGAGAAAGATGAAGAGAGAAGATAGAGAGAGAAAGTGATAGTAAAGTGAAATGAAATGAACTGTGTAATTAGGTGTATTTTGTATAAGTGTATGAATTAAAATGAGTGGTCACAAAGAGCTCTCAAAATTATATGGTGGAGAGGAGGAGAGATGGAAATGAGGCTTCTCCTACAAGCTTTGAGGAAATTGCTAGAAAGCTTCCTCCAAGCTTCTCCAATAAGCCAAGTTCACCTTTTTGAAAAATCAAAGTGATGTCATGGGGGTGATGTCATCATTGTGATGTCACTAAAGCGTTCTCTAAAATATGACTAATGTTGTATTAGATTTATTATCAGTGGACAGAAATTACAGTTAACAAAAATTAATATTTATTGTCTAACGGATAATAAAATTATTTTGCGATTTTTATTTATCAGATAAAAATATCAAAAAATGTGAAACCTCGTAAATCGTGTCTGGCTTCAGGTTTAGTAAGATCCCCTATCGACGTTTCCATAGTTCAAGGTTCTCGGGAAAAATATCTCATTTCCCCGGCTCCGCTCAATGCGCATGTAAAATAAGGAATAATATTAAAATATTTCACATTCTCTGAAAAATCTAAAAAAATTGGCAAAAATCACAAATATTATAAAACAACTATTATAAAACAACTATTTATCATTAAATTATAAATTTTCAAGGTGTTACACCTGAGTTCCCGCCTGAGGCTGTAGCTGACCCTTCCCAGCCACAACAGGCACCAGAGTCTGCACATGACGGAGATGGAGGGGGAGTAGATAATGACGGCGAAAAGGAGGTGATATGTGTGAAATAATACCATATTTTGTTCTTGTTTTGCATGTATTTTTAGGCATTTTAGTTTTGCTTTTTAATTATTTTTCCTTTAATTCAGATAAGTGCGGTGTTTGTGGTGTTATTGTGCAAGATTGGTGCTAAATTAGCTTAGAAATGGGTGGAAAGCTTGCATGAATGAAGTTAGAGCATAAAGGATAGCAAATTGAGGCAAAAAAAGACCATTTTGACTTAGACAGGAACCTGTGTCAACTCAGAAGCGATTCAGGAGTTAGACACGACCCTGTCTAACTTGAAGATAGCTTCTGACTTGGAGACACGGCCGTGTCGAAGGGAGGCACAGCCGTATGACCCCTCTTGAACCTAAAAACAACAACTTTTCACCCCAAATCATTATAAATGGGGTAAACCGTCAAACCAAAGAGAGAGAGAGAGAGACAAAAAGAGACAAAGACAATAGGAGACTTGGAGAGGCACAAGGTTTGGAGGCTCTAGATCTTCATCTTCCTCCTCTCTTCTCCCTTCGTGACAGGTTTAGATGTTCTTTATTATGCTTTCTTTTTCTTCCTCTCCATGTCTGAGTAGTTCTCTTCGTTTCTAGGATTGGGTAATGCCCTTTGATACATTGATGATGATTAATTGAGTTGGTTTACCCTTATTACTAATTTTGAATGTTCTTTGATTCAATCATTTTTGCGCTTATTCATGTAAATTTGCTGGCCACATATTTGCATCTCACAGATATTTAGGGACGTACTAAGAAGTGAACCTTGATGTTGGAACCATAAGAATTGAACTTAATGTTTAAATCACGAGAGTAGGTTTAGTCTTTCGAGGACTTAATGAATTACCACAAAGCGTAAAGGGTTCAATTTAAATTCAATTACCACAAGAGTAGGAATTGGTTTAATTGGGCACGGTTCTTGTCTCTTGAGAAAGAACATCAATTAACTTAGGGGAATTCACCTTCAATTGAATTTCAATTTTAATAAAAGGGTTATCAATTAGGATTTCTCTTGTATCATTGTGGTTACCCCTAATCTTGGAAGCTATCTTGAATTTGAAAACCTTTCTTAACAACTTGTTATTTTTGTTCTCAACTTTGCACTTTAATATTTATTTATTAATTGATTGGTTAATACGTTCTCATCACTCAACAATTATATTCCCTTTGTTTAATTGAATTGAACTAATTAATTAATTGGTATTCATAGACATAGTCCCTGTGGATTCGATCTTTTTATTACTTGATGACAAAATCGTACACTTGTGGATTTGACATATCAAGTTTTTGACATCGTTGTCCGAAACTGTGTTCTTCTTGAATATCAGTTTAATTTTTAATTTAATTATTTTAAACCTTATTTTAATTTATAATTTATTTATTTATTTACTACTTTCTTGTTTTCTCTGACTCTCTACAAGTAATTTCTCTTGTTTATGCAAAGTACTAGACGTTCTGGCACTCTTATTGAAGTAAATCCTGAAATTGAAAGAACTTTTTGTAGAAGGAAAAGACAACAAGGGCAAAGAGCGAGAGAAATACTTGAACCAACAGTTATCATGGCTACACCTGAGGACAAAAGACCGCTAAAAGAGTATGCACCTCCTAATGCTCGGGGTTTACAATCTGGAATTGCTCGGCCAGCCATTGAAACTAGACACTTCACCATACCACCTGTTTTACTCTTTATGATAAGGCAAAACCAATTTGGAGGATTTCCATCAGAGGACCCGAATGATCATGTGGATATGTTCTTGGAGTTCTGTGAGACCCTGAAGATTGAAGACGCATCTGTTGATACTATTCGGCTCTGCCTATTTCCATTATCACTAAGAGATAGAGCTAGAGCTTGGTTGAAGTCTGTGCCCACTGAAACAATCACTACTTGGGATCAATCGGAGCAAGCTTTCTTAGACAAATTCTTCCCACCTTCCAAGACTGTTCATCTTAGGGCCCAAATCACAACCTTCATTCAGAAGCTTGGGACAGATATAAGACTTTGTTGGAAGCCTACCCACATCATGGGTCAGAAAAATGGTTGATCATCCACACCTTCTATAATGGTCTAAAATATTCTTCGAAGGTGTCTTTTAACTCCGCAGCTAGTGGAGCTTTGATGAACAGAAGGCTATAGAAGCTTATGAGATCATTGAGAGTGTTGTTGCAAATCATCACCAATGGCCAAATGAAAAAGGTAATAACTCGAGAAAACTCTCGGGAGGTAAGTTTGAGGTAGACAGTGTTGATTTGATTATGTCAAAATTTGATTCTTTGAATAAGCGTTTTGACAAACTTGAAAAAGCTAATGTTAATGTTTCTAACATTTTTTGTGAGATTTGTGGAGCACAGGGACACATGAGTGTTGAATGCCAAGTTAGAATTGGATCCTCACAAGGTGCATCGGTGGAGCAAGTGGAATCATGCCATAATTTTCATGACTTCAACCAAAAGGGAAAAAATGATCCATATTCTCAAACTTACAACCCCAGTTGGAGGTCATATCCTAACTTCTCCTACCGAAATAGTCAACACCAAGCCGGGCAAGGTAGTGTTAAACCCTCTTCTAGATTTTAATAGGTACAAAAATCTAGACTTGAGTCTCTTCTTGAGAACTTTGTTGAGAGTCAATCTAAGCAAAATGAGGAGTTTAGGTAACATAGGCAAGTTGTGACTGAGGCCATTAGAGAGTTGTCATCTAAGGTTGTCAATTTGGCCATTCATAATAAGATGTTGGAAACTCAGATTGCCTAACTAGCAGGCACTTCACATAGGCAACAGGGTAAGTTTCTTGGTCAACCTGAAATGAATCCAAGTAATGAACACTATAAGGCTGTGAGTTTGAGAAGTGGTAAGAAATTAAAGGATTCCAAGGGTAAGGGGGAGAGCAACAAAGATAAAGGGAATGAGGAAAAAAAGACAAAGACACAACCCTTAGAAGAGGAGGAAACTAATGAGAAGGTGTCTAAGTATATACCTCCTAAACCATACCAACCCACAGTGCCCTTCCCTCAACGATTAGCTAAGGCCAAGCTAGATGGGCAATTTGGGAAGTTCTTAGAGGTCCTTAAGAAATTATACATTAATGTACCCTTCATTGAGGCGTTGCAACAATTACCTACCTATGCTAAATTTCTTAAGGACATTTTTTCTAATAAGAGAAAGCTAGAGGAATATGAGACAATAGCTTTAACTGAGGAGTGTAGTGCTTTAATTCAAAATAAATTGTCTCCTAAGCTAAAAGATCCAGGTAGCTTCTTTATTCCTTGTTTAATTAGTAACACTAGTTTTGATAAAGCTTTGTGTGATTTGGGGGCTAGTGTAAGTCTTATGCCCCTTTTTGTGTGTAAGAAGTTGGAGGTGGGTGAACTAAAACCCGTAACTATCTCTCTTCGATTAGCGGATCGGTCTGTCAAATACGCCGTAGGCATCTTGGAAGATGTTCCTATTAGAGTGAATAAGTTTTTCATACCTGCTGATTTTGTTGTGCTTGAAATGGAGGAGGATTCCCAAATCCCCATTATTCTTGGTAGGCCTTTCTTAGCTACTGCTGGTGTTATAATTGATGTTAAAAATGGAAAATTGTATTTAAATGTTGGTGATGATAAGGTTGAGTTTGATCTTTCTAAATCTATTAAACAACCTTATTTTGAGGACTCTTGTTACAGGATTGATTTATTGCATCAGGTGGTGAAAGAAGAATCCACCAAAATTCACTTTGAAGATCCATTGGATTGCTTTAAGCCACCTTGATTTATCCGAAAAAGGTAGAGTCGAGCTAATGACTTTAAACAAGTGCTTCTTGGGAGGCAACCCAAGTTTCTTTGTCTTTTCCTTTTAATTTCTTCTTTTCCTTTTGATTTTGTGTGTTGGATTGCTGGTTTGATCTTTATCTCATGGATCTTGTTTAGGTTTGACCCCTTTTTGAAGCTCAAATTAGCAGGAGAGTGAAGTTAGAAAGTTCCACACCCATCCTATAGTTTAATAGAGGAGCTTCATCAGCAGGGTCAGGCTACTGATGGCCGCCTGCAGACCTTGGAGGGCACGGTTCAGAGCATGGCGAGTATGGTCTAAGCCATCCATAGTTGGCATCTGAGCCAGAACCTTTTCCCACCACCGCCGTGTGTAACACCCCAAAAAGTGTTTGTTTAATTATCAATGATCGTTTTATAATATTCTTAATTTTTAGGAATTTTTCGGAAATGACGAATATTTTAATATATTCCTCGTTTTGCATGCACACTGAGCAGAGATCTGTAGAAGTTAGTGTAATGCTCCAGAAATCATTTATTTTATCATAAATAGTCATTTTTCAATATTTGTGATTTATGTGAATTTTTTCAGAATTTTTCAGAAACGATGAATATTTTAATATATTTCTCGTTTTACGTGTACACTGAGCAGAGCAGAGAAGATGCGATATTTTCCTGTGGCTGGTAAACTCTAAATTGTGGACATGTCGACGGGGAATCTTACTAAACCCGAGGTCGGGCACAATTTACGAAGTTTATGTTTTTCGAGGTTTTACCCAATAAATGAAGTCATGGAAACGTAAAATCATCCGATGGATAATAAAATATTATTTTCATCATCTGTAACTCTTCTACACTGGGAGAAAAATGATACTGATAGTGTAAATATTCATTTGTGTTAGTGTGCCCAATTAGGAGACAACCTTACTTTCACTTTATCTGAAAACGTGCGAAACTTCCCTTGCAAGCTTGGAGGAAGCTTCTAGGAAATTTCCTTCCCTCTTTCCCCATGCAAATGATTATCTCTCTCTTCTCTCTCCTCACTCATGGCTGAAGCCAATTTTAGGGGGGAAATAATTTTGTTTTTCACTTAATTAATCATAACACTTTATTTCAAAATTTCACCTAATGCACCTTCTCTCTCTACCTTCACCATTCTTCTTCCTTTTGAGATTTTCTCCTCCTTCTCTCTAGAAGCACATGGCCAGCAGCCCTCCATGGCCTCATCCATCACAAAAATTTCATCCAACCTCATTTTCTTAATCCTCTCCATCTCCTAAACACTTATCTTGCTTGTGGTTCTTTGAAAATCCACCATTTTCACCATTTTCTTCAAGCTTCAAGCTTAGGGTTTTTGGGTAAGCTTCTTGATTCTTCACTTTCTTTTCTCATTTTCATTTTTATGATCTTCTTGGTGACCATCCATGCTTTATTTTTCAAGCATTGATGTTATTTTGATGAAGTTGAAATTATAGGGTTTTTGGGGGTGCCCAATCCGAAAATTGCAAGAAGTTCTTTGAGGTTTCTCTTGTTTTCTTCACTTTGGTAAGAGGAAGACACTCTTCCTCAACCTCTATTAGCATTTAGAAACCTTGTTTGTGATTAATTGTGAGAAAACCCTAATGAGGGTTATTCTTTGATTGTATGATTAGTATGTTTGCTTGTTGTTTGCACTTGGTTTATGCTATTGGATTGATTGTTGGTGTATATTGGTATATTGGAATGGACTGGAAGGCATGAAATGGAAGAAAATGATTTGAGATTTTCTCTTGGGTGGCCACAGTTTTGGGGCCCAAGAATTGAGGTTCTTTGTGAACAATTGTAACAAGTGAGGGATTTGTTTAATCAAGTGTGTAATGTGAAATCAATGGAATGGAAAAATTGGGAACTTAATTCCCTAGGGAGGCCACGGCCTCTAGGGCCTTTTTGGGACTTAATTATGCAATTTTGGTAACCTTGGAACTTAGATAATCAAAAGATTTAAATCATAGGTAATAGGATAGAAAATTAGCAAATTGGAAACAATTGGATATAACTTGAGATTCATAAATTTTAAAGAACCAAGAATGAAATTTGTCATAAAACTTAAGGTAATTTTACTAGGGCAAGAACAAGAGAGTGTGAGATTTTGAGATCTTAGAATAACCTTCTAAGTGTAGGAAAATAAATTACATTAGGAAAATTTAACTAATTGTGAGAATTTAATTAGAGACAAACTTTGTAAGAAAGACTAATTTTAAGTAAGGATTCATAATAGACCTTAAAAATGTATTACTCTATTTAATTTCAATATTATGAAATTGTGGGTCCATGTGAGTGACCAATGATGTGTTGATACTCTCTTGGCCAATTGTGGCACATTGTGGAATTGTATGTAATGATGATCATACATGTTTATGCATAGAGTCTTTATGCATTGTGAAATGTCCTTTGGACTGTTGTTAAGGCCAAGTTGCCTAGGAGATTGAACACACCTTAGTGCGGGTGCGAGTAGACTAGTGTAGGTCGTTGTAGACCTTGGGGACGTCAGGGTGCGGGTTCCTCGCAATGGGCGGTTGGTAGCTCTCCTGCTCGTGGGGCAGACCGATGCAAACGCACTGACGATCCGGACCGAGACACTGTCCTATATCATGATCTAGCGTAGACTGTCTGTACAATACCTGGATGTGCACGTGGAAAACTATTGAGTTATAGCACTTTGGCCTCGGCAGCCGAGTTGCAGACGTGTCTCCTGATCTTTCTCTCCGACTGTTTGTGTCTAACTCCATAGAGTAGGAATTTGGGTACTGTGTGCATATGCATCATAAGATGTCATACCATCTGATAATTACTGCTTTATGTGGGTTTGAACTGTTTATTTATTATTATGATGAATGACTACCTGGAACTGCTTACCTGCTTACTGTTGTATTTACTGTCTATCATTATTATTATTATTCTTGAAATGCTATTTGGGCACGTCGTGCCGTTTTGTTTCTTGCTGCTATAATTGGTAATGATGGTAGGATGTCTTACCTCTTTCCTGCATTTCTGTTATTTTCTACCTATATATTGTGTCCCATCGAAGACGACAACAAGGAGGTTGGAGCTCCTGATTTCCCCGGCTTCTGGCCTGATCACGATTAGCATCTACTGTGGAGCATGGAGGCACGCATGCATGGATTTCTGGGTGATGTGCGTCTGACCTTCCTTGGGGGACCAGAGTGCTGGCACATTAACCTGAGTTCCGATCGCTGTGTCTACCTGGGAGACGTATCGATCTCGCTGGCCTGGAGGCGTCATGAGCTGCCGATTCTTACCTGCTGCATCAGCCAACGTTTGGAGTTTTATCTGCCCATCTAGGAGATGTGGGGTGACCGCTACTACACCCCGCAGGAGGACTCTTTTGATTCCACTGCTCGGGCTCCTGCCCATGGCTCTGTGGTTCCTATGGAGGTTTCCTCGGATGAGGAGGACCCCGCGAAGGATCCTGACACGATCCCTCCTCATCTGAGGGACTGACATTACTGGTAGCTGCTGATGGCTGCCAGTGTTTTATTTTGGGGGCCTGATGTTTTATTTTTGGTGAGCTGTATATTCTGATATCTTGGGGGATGTATATGTATGATCCTTTGGGCAGGTATAGTTTTGCTTTTTGGGAATTCCAGGCTTGTATCTAAAACATATTTGATATATATATATATATATATATATATATATATATATATATATATATATATATATATATATATATATATACGCATGTTGTTCAAATGTAAGTTTTATCTTCTGTCTTACTCCTTATTGTTATTCACTTTTCGTCACTACGTTCTATTAATTGAAGAGAAAGTAATAATAATAATAATAATAATAATAATAATAATAATAATAATACAAATAATAATTCAAAAAATAAAGAAATATATATACCTAAATATATATATATATAGCCATTTTATTTATGTAACAACAAATCGAACAAAATAACCTTAACTAAAATGAACTGGGTCTTAATTTCAAAAATTTTATTTTCCGCATTTCTATTTAACAATATGACATTCCCTCCCAAAAAGGGGCGTTACACCATGAGTCCTTTTATTTTATCCCTTCTCTTGTTATAGATTTTTACGTTGGGGATAATGTAAATTTCTAAGCTTGAGAGGGGTATTTTCATTTTTATTTTCATTTTTCATTTTATTTTGAATGCATTCTCATGTCTCTCATATCTCATATTGCATTGCATCTTCATATTGCATTTTCACACCATCATATCTTCATATTGCATTTTCACATCATCATATCTCCTGATTTTTTTGGTTGAACTTTGTGTCCCTCTCTTTTGGGGACTTTGAGACGGTATTGATTTGGAACCCAACTTGTTGATTCTTGTGGTAGGCAATAGGCATTGTTTAATTGATAATGGAGGTGATTTCTCTATAGTTGATAAGTAGCATATGTTCTCTGAATTTATGCTTTTCATTGATTTTTGAACCTCTAAATGTGAGTTTTGAGCCTATATGGGATTTATGCACTATATGATTTTTGCTCCCATTCTTTGTGTTGAGTGATAATTCCTCATTGATTTTGTACTCTAGAACTTGACTTGAAACCATTTGAGGCGAAATTTTTGTTTGTATGCTTGAATGTGATTAAGGCATCTTAAGTATTTTTCTAGCCTTCTGAAATAATTGTCACACTTTCATCCACTAATTGCCCATATTGAGCCTATTGCATAATTATTTTTTCTTGATACCTATGATGATACATTGCCGGTAATCATTTAGAATATTAAATGGAGCAAATTAGGTTTGAAAGTTGTGTTGAGAATCATATATTTTTTAGCCTTCTCTTTCTCAAATAAAAGGGGAAAAAAAGAAAAATATAAGGGGAAAAGAGAAAAGAAAAGAAAATCATGAGATGAAGCTTGAAAAAGAAGAAAAAGAGAGGAAAGAAAAGAAAGGAAGAAAAATGCTTGGAAATGTGGAGTTATACTCTTGATTGAAAAATATTTTTGCTCCATTTATGTTCTAGTGGGTATTTTGTGCTTATTGCAAATTTTGTTAGCTCTTTGTGCATACCTTCTTTTCTTTACCCTACCTTACATCATTCCCATGATCCTATTACAACCCTTGAAAAACCTTTTGATGATAGCATGCATGCAAATTATTAGTGAAAATTTGGTTTCTTATTAAGTTAATGGAAGTGTTTTTTCTTTGAGGAATCTTGAACGTATTGTCTTAACGCTTAAACACTTTGAGTGTGGTTAGTAGAGTGAACCTAATTCAGTGAGAAGCATGATTTCTGAGAACTTTAGCCTCTTATCAGACTTGGTTTTTGATTACCTCTTTAACTCTTGGTTTGCCTTTGCCTATTGCTTAGTTAGTTATTTTCTCGGGTTCCTCATTCATTGTTGTTTCTTGATCCTACTTCTTGGTTTGGCCTTAGTTATTGTTTCGGGACAAGCAAAATCTTAAGCTTGGGGGGATTTGATGTATGTGAAACAACACCATATTTTGTTCTTGTTTTGCATGCAATTTTAGGCATTTTAGTTTCACTTTTTATTTGTTTTTCCTTTAGTTCGGATAACTGCGGTGTTTGTGGTGTTATTGTGCAGGATTAGTGCTAAATTGGCTTAGAAATGGGTAGAAAGCTTACATGATTGAAGGTGGAGCTTAAAGGATAGCAAATTAAGGCAAAAGCGGATCATTTTGACTTAGACAGGGCCCTGTGTCAACTCAGAAGCGATTCAGGAGTTAGACACGACCCTGTCTAACTTGAAGATAGCTTCTGACTTGGAGACACGACTGTGTCTCCTTGTCACACGGCCATGTCTCATTCCCCGTTGAAGTTACGCAAATCTTCCAACTCACATGGTCGTGTCTTAATTGATTGAAACTTCTGACTTTGAGACATGGTCGTGTCTCTTGGTCACACAGTCGTGTCTCACTTTTTTGGAGACACGGTCGTGTCGAAGGGAGACACGATTGTGTGATCCCTTCTGAAGCTAAAAATAATAATTTTTCACCCTAAATCATTATAAATAGGGTAAACCCTCAAACCAAAGAGAGAGAGAGAGAGATAGAAAGAGACAGAGACAATAGGAGACTTGGAGAGGCACAAGGTTTAGAGGCTCTAGATCTTCATCTTCCTCCTCTCTTCTCCTTTCGCGATGGGTTTGGATGTTCTTTATTATGCTTTCTTTTTCTTGTTCTATGTCTGAGTAGTTCCCTTCGTTTCTAAGATTGGGCAATGCCTTTTGATATATTAATGATGATTAACTAACTTGGTTTACCCTTTTTCTTAATTTTGAATGTTCTTTTATTCAATCCTTTTTGTGCTTATTCATGTGAATTTGCTGGCCACATATTTGCATCTCACAAATATTTAAGGACGTACTGAGTAGTGAACCTAGGTGTTGGAACCATAAGAATTGAACTTAATGTTTAAATCACGAGAGTAGGTTTAGTCTTTCGATGACTTAATAAATTACCACAAAGCGTAAAGAGTTCAATTTAAATTCAATTACCACAAGAGTAGGAATTGGTTTAATTGGGCACGGTTCTTGTCTCTTGAGAAAGAACATTAACTAACTTAGGGGAATTCACCTTCAATTGAATTTCAATTTTAATAAAAAGGTTGTCAATTAGGATTTCTCTTGTATCATTGTGGTTACCCCCAAACCTAGAAGCTATCTTGAATTTGAAAACCTTTCTTAACAACTTGTTATTTTTGTTCTCAACTTTGTACTTTAATATTTATTTATTTAATTACTTGGTTAATACGTTCTCATCACTCAATAATTATATTCCCTTTGTTTAATTGAATTGAATTAATTAACTAATTGGTATTCATAAACATAGTCCATGTGGATTCGATCTTTTTATTACTTGACGATGAAATCGTACACTTGTGGATTTCACATATCAAGAGGATGATGACTAGCCCTGTGGCATACAGGGCATTTTCTTTCATTTTATATTTTGTTATATTTTGTACAATGGGGACACAGTTTCCCTTAGGTTTGAGGGATGTCTAAGACTGTTTATTTTGGTATTGTTTGTAACATCCCGAAAATTAATAATTTCAGAATAAATGATCATTTTACAATATTTGAGATTTTCTAGAATTTTTCTGGATTTTTCTGAGAACGCAGAATATTTTAATATATTTCTCGTTTTGCGTGCTTGACCGAGCTGAGAATTGTTGAGGTCAGTGTAACGCTCTGGAAACTAATTATTTCACCGCCAATAGTCATTTTATAATATTTGTAATTTATATGAATTTTTCTGGAATTTTTCGGAAACGACGAATATTTTAATATATTTTTCGTTTTGCGTGAAACTCGAGCAGAGTCGTGAAAACTACTGTAGTGCTTCAAAAATTGGAAAATTATTTGACGAATAGTCGTTTTATAATATTTTCAATTTTTGGGAATTTTCTGGGAATTTTCTGGAACCGTCGAATATTTTAATATATTCCTCGTTTTGCGTGCGCGCTGAGCAGAACCAGAGAAACGCGATGTTTTCTATGAGAACCTTGGACTATGGACATGTCGACGGGGGATCTTACTAAACCCGAGACTTGACACAGTTTACGAGGTTTCATAATTTTCGAGAAATTCTAACAGATAAAAATAAATCAATACAAATGAAAAATTCATCTGTCGATTAATTAAATACCGACTTAATAACTGTAACTATTATCCATTGGATAATAGTGTGTAATAAAAATCCTATCACATTATCCTAATGCAATCTACTTTATGTCTAATCCATTCACTTTAATTCAAATTTAATGTTAAATAATCAAAGCTTCTTTGAGAAGCTTTGACCAAATATTGACCCAAATACCCTTAGCTTCTCTTGGAAGCCAATTTTCACTCTCTCTTCTCTCACCATTCACGGCTGGAATGCAGCCAAGGGGAAGGGAAATTGCTTCATTTCAATTATTCAATTATCACTTTAATTCATTAATTTCAAGACACTTTTCTCTCTCTTCCTTCTTCTTCTTCTTCACTTTTCTTTTCTCCTCCTTCTCTCTACCTCCACCATGAGCACGAAATTGCAGCCCCTCCTTCCTCCATTTTTGTTCATCTTTTCTCCTCTCCAAGCCCATTTCTACACTTGCCTTCACCTCCTCTACCTTCTTTGTGTAGAAAGTTTCTCCATTTTCCATTTCTATCTCCATTTTCTCTCCACCTCTTCTCTTCTTCCTCCTCTTAGATCCGAAAATTCCAGCCACCATTAGAGAGTCTCTTCTTTACTTTTCTCTCCATAAACACCATTTCTAGACTTCTCTTAACCTCCTCTACACTTTCTCTTTAGAAAATCTCTTCAAAAATCCAACTTTTCTACCCCTCCTTCTTCAAATCCGAAAATCACTCCTCCATGGATGGCCAAGCTTTTTGATTTTTCTCTCCACTAAACACATTTATACACTCATCTTCATCTTCTCTACAAGTTTCGTTTGGAAGGTTTGCTCAAAATCCAACTTTGTCTCCATTGTCTTCCAAGGTAAAGATTCTTGATTTCTCTCCATTTTCTTCTCATTTTCGATTTCCTTGGTTACCTATGTGACCAAGGATCATTCTTTTCAAGCTTTAAATTTGTAAATATGAGAATTTGACCACTTTATGGTTCTCTTGAAGGTGGAATCCGAAAATTACAAATCAAGGAACCAAGGAGTTGTTTTCTTGCATTGTCTCCTCTAGGTAAGAGGAGACTACTCACTTCAACCACTTATGGTGGTGAGAAGACTTTGTGTGTGTGTGTTGATGGAGAAATCCATCCTTGTATGCTCTTTGTATGCTTGCTTGAATTATAAATTTTGTATAATTTAGTATTCTTGAATTTGATTGATACTTGATTATGCTATTGAATATGTTTGATATATTAATTGTGCTTGATCATGTTGGGGTTGCTAAATGGAAAATTTGGAGTTTCCTACCTCAACATGGTGCCACGGTTTTGATTAGAAATTAGGGGTGAATATTGGTTTTGTATACAAGTGAAATAAGACTTATATAATCAAAGATTGAATGATAGTATTAACACTAACGAATGGAAGACTTTGAGGGTTTAATATCCAAGAGGGGTGCCACGGTTTTGGTCTTGGTAAAGAGACAAATGGATTGATTTTGATGATCTAAATTTAAGTGAATTAAGAGTGTAACATATAATGTGATAATTGTGACCTTAGATTGATTTGTTGTATATAATGGTATGTTGGATTGGATTATGTGATTGGAAATGGAAGAAAAATATTTGGGAATCTCTCTTGGAGGGCTACGGTTTTTAGGGTGAAAATTGGATAAATTATGGTTAATGTGTAACAAGCATTAGACTAGAATTAATCAAGTGACAAAATAGAATTTAATGGAAGAAAAGTTTGAGATTGAAGCCTAAATGATGGCTACGGTTTTGAGGCATAAAGATTAGGGTTCTTGGTGAGCTAATTTGATAAGTGAACACTTAAATGAATTAAGGGAATGACATGTAGTATGATGACTTGAGAGAATTTGGGATTGTAACCATTGTGAGGCCACGGCCTCTAGGGCAAGTTTTAGGTAAGTATGTGGTTTGGATAATTTGGAAGCATAAGTGATTAGGTAATTAGAAACCTATGTAATAAATGGACAACTAATAAATTGGAAGAATTTAGTATAGTCAAGACTTCATAAATTTTAGAAGACTAAGAATGAGACCATTGTAAAACTTAAGGTGATTCTAAGTGAGTGAAGAACAAGAGAGTGTGAGGCTTAATAGCTTAATTAATTTACAAGTTATAGGAAATCGAGTTGCCTTGGAATATTAAGCTAGTTGCAAGAATTGGATTTGGTCATGAACCTTGAAAAGAGGAATAAATTCTAAGTTAGGATTCATAATGAACCTAATGATGCATTGATTTACTTGATATTGATATTATGTTGTTATGGGTCCATGTGAGTGACCATGTATACATTGATGCTTATATTGGCCTAAATGTGGCATATTATGAGATTGTATGAAATTGTGGATCATACATGTGCATGCATAGTATCTTATGCATTGTGATTGTCCTTGTGGATTTGTTGTAAGGCCTAGTTGCCTAGGAGATTGAACACACCTTAGTGCGGGTGCGAATAGACAAGTGTAGGTCACTTGTTGACCTTGGGGCGTCGGGGTGCGGGTTCCTCGCAATGGGAGGTTGGTAGCTCTCCTGCCCCGTGGGGTAGACCGATGCAAACGCACCGACGATCCGGACCGAGACACTGTCCTATATCGTGATCTAGTGAAGAATGTATGTGCAATGCCATGATTGTGCACGATTTGATTTATAGCACCGGCCTCGGCTACTGACCGAGTCACGTACATGTCTCCCGATCTTTCTCTCCGATTGTTTGGGTTTAGCTCCATGGAGTAGGACTTTGGGAAAGCATGCATATGAACCATGATATATTCTCGTCATTATTAATGTTTAATTTCGTAACTATGGTGACCCGATTATTATTACCGTGATGATTGTCCGATTGTTGTCTTTGATTCTTGGAAATACTATTGTGATATGTCTGCTATTATTGCTGCTTTGTTGTTCTACTTTACTATAAATATCGTTGTTATTATTAATTCTTATTATTGCTTACAATTGAATTGCTTTTATGATAAATTCCATTTGTTGTCGTTATAAAATATATGAACTGTATTGCTTTATGGGCGCCCGCGCCGTGTCGTTTTCTTTACCGCCGCAATGGTAATGAAGGATGGGTGTCTCACCTCTTTCCTATATCTTTGTATGTCTGTTTTATACTTATATTGATAAAAGATCGTGAGGAAGATAAAGAGGGACCACACCTTGGTTGATTGGATTGGGCGTTTGGACAAGGTTTCTTCGGCCTACGTACGAGTGCGGTTGCGTGGAGGCATTGATGCGACTTGTTGATTTGGGACCCGAGCGTCGTATGTGTATATGGGGTTGCGGCTTTGTCTGCTAGTAGTACCTATCCCTGGGTCACTACTTTTCCCCCTTTTAGTGTTTTATTCCCGCTGTATTTTATTGGACTCTGTAATTGTTATATTCTATGTCATCAGTGATTTGTGTAAATTGACTATATATATATATGTATAAGAGATATGATTTTATTTCAGTGGTTGTATCATGGCTTGAATACATTTATATTTCATTCGAGGCTCATATTTTCTACCTATGCAAATTGTCAAAAAAAAAATATAGACTCTTGAGAATTTAAGTTACTGTTATCATGACTGTGACACACTTGGATTTAGTAACTGTGGTGTAATGACGATTATGCTTCGGTTGCTACATCAAGGGGTGTTACATTAGGTGGTATCAGAGCAGTTCATCCTGTTGAGCCGGGGTATGGACTTGCTATGTTTAGGCATATTAGAATTTGGTCTGTTGTGCACTTCCTTGTCTCTTGATTGAGATGATGGGAAAGGAATGCATGACTTGCTGTAGGTTGAATGTTGATAGCTACTGTTATGCAGTTACATGATGTTGAGGACTGGCCTACTCAATATGTAATGTTCGTGTGTACAGAAACTATGACTTCTCCTAGGCGTCTTGTGTTAGGAAAATAGGAATTCTTTTGTGAAGAGATCAAAGGATTTTGGAAAATCGATCTTACGGAGAAAGAAATATTTGGTGTAAGTTAGGTTCGTGAAGCGGTTTGGAAGCGGACAACTTACGAGAGATTACACTTGTGGAGGCGAGAATGAAGAAGTTCGGTGGAAGCTGTTAAGATTCATAAATTAGTTTGTCTTGCTTGAATGGTGTGCATTGTGTGACTCTTTGTGTTTGGATTCCGAAGGGAGGCAATATTGTTTGAAATAATTACGTTTGTTTTATTGTGTTATGTTTGGTCTGTCTTCGGAGAAGGACACCGGCTCGTGGCAGACTTACACATATGAGCATAGGATAAGACCATCGAAGTATGGTTGCGATCGCAGGAGAAATATGAAGGATAGTTGATGTGACAATTCACCAAGATCAGAGGACCGCATAATAAAGAGAATTGAAGGTTAAGATTCAAAATCTATTGGAGGAAAGTTAAACTTGGGATAATCATGGACTGCCTAGATTCCAAAGGCGAAATAATGGAAAAGTCAATAAGTTTAAACGGGAACTATGATCACGGGTACTAAGGAGGTAACAACAATGCCCGACCCGTAGAGAAAGTGCTAGTAGTGGTAGATCCAATCGGACCTCAACATCTGGAGATCTCAACAAGGGAAGTTATGCCTCAAATGGTGACCCTAATCATCTTTGTATGAATTCGGGGGGTAACCCTTCCTTTTTCAATTCGTAGCTGCATGAATCATTTGGATTCATCTCGTATCTTTCATATCTTCGACTTAGTTATTTCCATTTCGTCGTTAAGACTTATCTTGACACTTAAGTTTATTTGATCTATCCTACTTCCCATAAAGATTGAACTTTTTATTGATCTATCTTGCTTACCTAAAATCACATTGATTAAAGTTCATGATTTAGGAACTGATTGATCATTTTCTAGCTATATCCTGCTAAACCATTCCAATGAAGACCCTGTTAGTTTTCAGAATTAAGACTCCTGATATTCGTAACGGCCAACAAAGTTGAAGCTTTGCGAGGGAAAAGAAATCCAAGGATACGTGTTACCTTTTGTAGAGGACCAAAGAAAAGGGAATATGACTGTCACCATTATAGTCAGTAAGTTTCTCGTGATGAACTACAGTGCTGTCAGTTAAGGAGAAGAATGGAACATCTCAGTGAGATGAACACCATCGTCAAACGAACGAGATTATGATCAAGGGTGAGTATCCTCGGAGAAAGATGTACGTCCTGGTCATCATTAAATTCGCGGGAGATTGAGAATGTCCCCGAAATGATTTCGAATGCGCTATGGGCATTATGGGTGTCTCGTGATGCCGTTCGGAATAACAAATCCTCTTGTCGTATTCATGAGTGACATGAATTGTATCTTTTGTCCTTACCTAGAACAGAATTGTCATTGTCATTAATGATGACATTCTGATCTATTCTCAAAAATATAGAGATACACGTTGGACATCTCGGCATAGTTTTCCTGACTTTAAAGGGGAGAGAGCAAATGCCAAAGTATCAGAGTACGGATTCTTAATTGAGAAGGTTCAGTTTTGGATCATGAAATTCCAAACGGAGGGATTGTTGTGGATTTCCAAGAGATTGAAGCAGTTCTTCAAAAGGAAAGATCGGAGACCGTAAAAGAGACACATAGCTGGCGGAATTAGTTAGTTTTATCGAAGAAGACACAAAGATTGAAGGAGTATCAATGGATCCTCCAAGATAGCCTAGGATATTTTGCTCGGTTGCAAGAAGAGAATCAAAACTTCTATGGACTAACGCGTGTGAAGAAAGGTTTTAAAGGTCGAGGAGACATTCGAATGCTTGTCAGATTTGGTTCTACCTAATCCCAGGGAACTGTTTGGAGAATTTTATGCTTCACATTAAAATCTAGGATATGTGTTCATGCAAGGTTAGGAAGGTTGTGACTTACACCTCAAGGTAGTTGAGGACACATTGGGAATTGCCTACTCACGGTTTGGTGCTAGCCGTAGTTAAAATTTCTCTGAGAATATGGAGACACTTGCTACGATCAACGCCTTTAGCAATCACAAGGACCTGAAGTATCCATTCGATAAAAAAAGGGCTGAACATGAGACAGGAAAGGTGATTAGAGTTTTTGAAGGAGTATGACGTCTAGTTTCAGTGTCGTCCTGTCTGGGTCACTAATAAACCCATTCCAAAATTTTTTGGACTATATCAAATTTCGTTTCAGGTTTGGTTCAATAACCTGTCAACAGATTCTGTCATCCTTTCTTTCTAAATCTCCATGATATCTTCCATATGTCACGATCGCGAAAGTATGTCACCGATCCAGCCACGTCATCAAACTAAACCCGGTGCAATTCGAGAGAGTCTGATTTATGAGAAACTTCTCGTGAAGATTGAGAATAGAAGAATAAAGCAACGCAAAGATATAGAGATAGCGTTGGTAAGGGTGATCTAAATTGACGTAACTAGAGACACAATCGAGGTAAGAAAATAAGATGAAGAAACACGTTAATGTTTGATCTAAGGGATGAAAATTTCGAGGACGAAATTTCTATTTGAAGGGGAGTGTTGTAACATCCCGAAAATTAATAATTTCAGAATAAATGATCATTTTACAATATTTGGGATTTTCTAGAATTTTTCTGGATTTTTCTGAGAACGCAGAATATTTTAATATATTCTTCGTTTTGCGTGCGCACTGAGCTGAGAAATGCCGAGGTCAGTGTAACGCTCCGGAAACTAATTATTTCGCCGCCAATAGTCATTTTATAATATTTGTAATTTATGTGAATTTTTCTAGAATTTTTCGGAAACGACGAATATTTTAATATATTTCTCGTTTTGCGTGAAACTCAAGCAGAGTCGTGAAAACTACTGTAGTGCTTCAAAAATTGGAAAATTATATGATGAATAGTCGTTTTATAATATTTGCAATTTTTGGAAATTTTCTGGGAATTTTCCGGAACCGTCGAATATTTTAATATATTCCTCGTTTTGCGTGTGCGCTGAGCAGAACCAGAGAAACGCGATGTTTTCTAAGAGAACCTTGGACTATGGACATGTTGACGGGGGATCTTACTAAACCCGAGACTTGACACAATTTACGAGGTTTCATAATTTTCGAGAAATTCTAACGAGATAAAAATAAATCAATACAAATGAAAAATTCATCTGTCGGATTAATTAAATACCGACTTCAAGCTGTAACTATTATCCATTGGATAATAGTGTGTAATAAAAATCCTATCACATTATCCTAATGCAATCTACTTTATGTCTAATCCATTCACTTTAATTCAAATTTAATGTTAAATAATCAAAGCTTCTTTGAGAAGCTTTGACCAAATATTGACCCAAATACCCTTAGCTTCTCTTGGAAGCCAATTTTCACTCTCTCTTCTCTCACCATTCACGGCTGGAATGCAGCCAAGGGGAAGGGAAATTGCTTCATTTCAATTATTCAATTATCACTTTAATTCATTAATTTCAAGACACTTTCTCTCTCTTCCTTCTTCTTCTTCTTCACTTTTCTTTTCTCCTCCTTCTCTCTACCTCCACCATGAGCACGAAATTGCAGCCCCTCCTTCCTCCATTTTTGTTCATCTTTTCTCCTCTCCAAGCCCATTTCTACACTTGCCTTCACCTCCTCTACCTTCTTTGTGTAGAAAGTTTCTCCATTTTCCATTTCTATCTCCATTTTCTCTCCACCTCTTCTCTTCTTCCTCCTCTTAGATCCGAAAATTCCAGCCACCATTAGAGAGTCTCTTCTTTACTTTTCTCTCCATAAACACCATTTCTAGACTTCTCTTAACCTCCTCTACACTTTCTCTTTAGAAAATCTCTTCAAAAATCCAACTTTTCTACCCCTCCTTCTTCAAATCCGAAAATCACTCCTCCATGGATGGCCAAGCTTTTTGATTTTTCTCTCCACTAAACACATTTATACACTCATCTTCATCTTCTCTACAAGTTTCGTTTGGAAGGTTTGCTCAAAATCCAACTTTGTCTCCATTGTCTTCCAAGGTAAAGATTCTTGATTTCTCTCCATTTTCTTCTCATTTTCGATTTCCTTGGTTACCTATGTGACCAAGGATCATTCTTTTCAAGCTTTAAATTTGTAAATATGAGAATTTGACCACTTTATGGTTCTCTTGAAGGTGGAATCCGAAAATTACAAATCAAGGAACCAAGGAGTTGTTTTCTTGCATTGTCTCCTCTAGGTAAGAGGGAGACTACTCACTTCAACCACTTATGGTGGTGAGAAGACTTTGTGTGTGTGTGTTGATGGAGAAATCCATCCTTGTATGCTCTTTGTATGCTTGCTTGAATTATAAATTTTGTATAATTTAGTATTCTTGAATTTGATTGATACTTGATTATGCTATTGAATATGTTTGATATATTAATTGTGCTTGATCATGTTGGGGTTGCTAAATGGAAAATTTGGAGTTTCCTACCTCAACATGGTGCCACGGTTTTGATTAGAAATTAGGGGTGAATATTGGTTTTGTATACAAGTGAAATAAGACTTATATAATCAAAGATTGAATGATAGTATTAACACTAACGAATGGAAGACTTTGAGGGTTTAATATCCAAGAGGGGTGCCACGGTTTTGGTCTTGGTAAAGAGACAAATGGATTGATTTTGATGATCTAAATTTAAGTGAATTAAGAGTGTAACATATAATGTGATAATTGTGACCTTAGATTGATTTGTTGTATATAATGGTATGTTGGATTGGATTATGTGATTGGAAATGGAAGAAAAATATTTGGGAATCTCTCTTGGAGGGCTACGGTTTTTAGGGTGAAAATTGGATAAATTATGGTTAATGTGTAACAAGCATTAGACTAGAATTAATCAAGTGACAAAATAGAATTTAATGGAAGAAAAGTTTGAGATTGAAGCCTAAATGATGGCTACGGTTTTGAGGCATAAAGATTAGGGTTCTTGGTGAGCTAATTTGATAAGTGAACACTTAAATGAATTAAGGGAATGACATGTAGTATGATGACTTGAGAGAATTTGGGATTGTAACCATTGTGAGGCCACGGCCTCTAGGGCAAGTTTTAGGTAAGTATGTGGTTTGGATAATTTGGAAGCATAAGTGATTAGGTAATTAGAAACCTATGTAATAAATGGACAACTAATAAATTGGAAGAATTTAGTATA
This sequence comes from Ormosia emarginata, assembly GCA_029884605.1. NCBI lineage: Eukaryota > Viridiplantae > Streptophyta > Magnoliopsida > Fabales > Fabaceae > Ormosia > Ormosia emarginata. The sequence continues at coordinate 13,651,963 of JAQQTP010000074.1, forward strand.
GTCAAGACTTCATAAATTTTAGAAGACTAAGAATGAGACCATTGTAAAACTTAAGGTGATTCTAAGTGAGTGAAGAACAAGAGAGTGTGAGGCTTAATAGCTTAATTAATTTACAAGTTATAGGAAATCGAGTTGCCTTGGAATATTAAGCTAGTTGCAAGAATTGGATTTGGTCATGAACCTTGAAAAGAGGAATAAATTCTAAGTTAGGATTCATAATGAACCTAATGATGCATTAATTGACTTGATATTGATATTATGTTGTTATGGGTCCATGTGAGTGACCATGTATACATTGATGCTTATATTGGCCTAAATGTGGCATATTATGAGATTGTATGAAATTGTGGATCATACATGTGCATGCATAGTATCTTATGCATTGTGATTGTCCTTGTGGACTGTTGTAAGGCCTAGTTGCCTAGGAGATTGAACACACCTTAGTGCGGGTGCGAATAGACAAGTGTAGGTCACTTGTTGACCTCGGGGGGCGTCGGGGTGCGGGTTCCTCGCAATGGGAGGTTGGTAGCTCTCCTGCCCGTGGGGTAGACCGATGCAAACGCACCGACGATCCGGACCGAGACACTGTCCTATATCGTGATCTAGTGAAGAATGTATGTGCAATGCCATGATTGTGCACGATTTGATTTATAGCACTGGCCTCGGCAGCCGAGTCACAGACATGTCTCCTGATCTTTCTCTCCGATTGTTTGGGTTTAGCTCCATGGAGTAGGACTTTGGGAAAGCATGCATATGAACCATGATATATTCTGTCATTATTAATGTTTAATTTCTGTAACTATGACTGACCTGATTATTATTACTGTGATGATTGTCTGATTGTTGTGCTGATTCTTGGAAATACTATTGTGATATGTCTGCTATTGCCTGCTGTTGTTCTACTTTACTATAAATATCGTTGTTATTATTAATTCTTATTATTGCTTACAATTGAATTGCTTTTATGATAAATTCCGCTGTTGCCGTTATAAAATATATGAACGTATTGCTTTTATGAGGCCCGCGCCGTGTCGTTTCTTCTTGCCGCAATGGTAATGAAGGATGGGTGTCTCACCTCTTTCCTATATCTTTGTATGTCTGTTTTATACTTATATTGATAAAAGATCGTGAGGAAGATAAAGAGGGACCACACCTTGGTTGATTGGATTGGGCGTTTGGACAAGGTTTCTTCGGCCTACGTACGAGTGCGGTTGCGTGGAGGCATTGATGCCCGACTTGTTGATTTGGGACTCCGAGCGTCGTATGTGTATATGGGGTTGCGGCTTTGTCTCGCTAGTAGTACCTATCCCTGGGTCACTACTTTTCCCCTTTTAGTGTTTTATTCCCTTTGTATTTATTGGACTCGTAATTGTTATATTCTATGTCATCGGTGATTTGTGTAAATTGACTATATATATATATATGTATAAGAGATATGATTTTATTTCAAAGTGGTTGTATCATGGCTTGAATACATTTATATTTCATTCGAGGCTCATATTTTCTACCTATGCAAATTGTGAAAAAAAAAAAATATAGACTCTTGAGAATTTAAGTTATTGTTATCATGATTTGTGACACACTTGGATTTAGTAACGTGGTGTAATGACGATTATGCTTCGGTTGCTACATCAAGGGGTGTTACATTAGGTGGTATCGAAAGCGAGTTCATCCTGTTGAGCCGGGGTATGGACTTGCTATGTTTAGGCATATTAGAATTTGGTCTATTGTGCACTTCCTTGTCTCTTGATTGAGATGATGGGAAAGGAATGCATGACTTGCTGTAGGTTGAATGTTGATAGCTACTGTTATGCAGCGGTTACATGATGTTGAGGTGACCTACTCAATATGTAATGTTCGTGTGTACAGGAAACTATGACTTCTCCTAGGCGTCTTGTGTTAGGAAAATAGGAATTCTTTTGTGAAGAGATCAAAGGATTTTGGAAAATCGATCTTACGGAGAAAGAAATACTGATGTAAGTTAGGTTCGTGAAGCGGTTTGGAAGCGGACAACTTACGAGAGATTACTTGTGGAGGCAGAATGAAGAAGTTCGTTTGGAAGTGTTAAGATTCATAAATTAGTTTGTCTTGCTTGAATGGTGTTCATTGTGTGACTCTTTGTGTTTGGATTCCGAAGGGAGGCAATATTGTTTGAAATAATTACGTTTGTTTTATTGTGTTATGTTTGGTCTGTCTTCGGAGAAGGACACCGGCTCGTGGCAGACTTACACATATGAGCATAGGATAAGACCATCGAAGTATGGTTGCGATCGCAGGAGAAATATGAAGGATAGCTAATGTGACAATTCACCAAGATTAGAGGACCGCACAGTAAAGAGAATTGAAGGTTAAGATTCAAAATCTATTGGAGGAAAGTCAAACTTGGGATAATCATGGACTGCCTAGATTCCAGAGGCGAAATAATGGAAAAGTCAATAAGTTTAAACGGGAACTATGATCACGGGTACTAAGGAGGTAACAACAATGCCCGACCCGTAGAGAAAGTGCTAGTAGTGGTAGATCCAATCGGACCTCAACATCTGGAGATCTCAACAAGGGAAGTTATGCCTCAAATGGTGACCCTGTAATCATGCTGTATGAATTCTGGGGGGTAACCCTTCCTTTTTCAATTCGTAGCTGCATGAATCATTTGGATTCATCTGTATCTTTCATATCTTCGACTTAGTTATTTCCATTTCCGTCGTTAAGACTTATCTTGACACTTGAGTTTATTTGATCTATCCTACTTCCCATAAAGATTGAACTTTTTATTGATCTATCTTGCTTACCTAAAATCACATTGATTAAAGTTCATGATTTAGGAACTGATTGATCATTTTCTAGCTATATCCTGCTAAACCATTCCAATGAAGACCCTGTTAGTTTTCAGAATTAAGACTCCTGAAATTCGTAACGGCCAACAAAGTTGAAGCTTTGCGAGGGAAAAGAAATCCAAGGATGTGAATGCATGTGTCTCGAAGCATGTCAAATGGTTTTTGATGATAACAAAGTCAAAGATGAAGACCAAAGAGAAAATGAGAAAGCCAAGTATCAAAGGAAGAAATCAAGAGGCTTAGATATAGGCATATGTACATCAATGTTAAATGCTCCAAAGATATCTCAAATGGTTTTTCAAAAATAATTTGAATCAATATGGCTTTCAAAAGATCAATTCCTAAAAGAGAACTTCTTTTACCATGGATCATGCCAAAAAATGTTCTATACTTGTTTAATCCATGTTTTCTAAAAGTTAGGAATGATTTAAATATGTTTTAAGGCTTGAAAAATGAGTTTAAGGTATAGTGTAATCGATTACCAGAGTTTAGTAATCGATTACAAGCTAAATTAGAAGTTTTGTAATCGATTACACCATTTATGTAATCGATTACGTAAAGTCGAGAACGTGTAATCGATTACACCAAGTCATGTAATCGATTACCATGTTCCCAGTAAAGCCAAGAACACGACAAAGGGTTATGTAATCGATTACACCATTTATGTAATCGATTACCGGAGAACGTGTAATCGATTACACCAAGTCATGTAATCGATTACCATGTTCCAGTAAAGCCAAGAACATGTCCAAGAGGGCCATGTAATCGATTACATCATTATTGTAATCGATTACCATGAAGTCGAGAGGCGTGTAATCGATTACATGGGTCATGTAATCGATTACCACAAGCCTAGAAAGCCAAGAACACGTTGTATTTTTCCATGTAATCGATTACCAAAGGCTTGTAATCGATTACCAAGGTTCTGACATGCCCAACGGCTATATTGAATGCATTTAATGCTGGGCTTTAACCACCCCCAACGGCTCTTTTAATGAATGGGCTTTAAATACATTGGTTGGGACATCATTAAGGGTTGTTCTTGAACCTAAAAACATCATAGCTATACATCATACGAGAATCAAACTCTGAAATCTCTCTTGCTCTGTTTTTGTCCATTCTTTGAGATATCTTTGTGAGCATTATTAGAACTTCAATTTGTATCATCTACTCTAGTGAGAGCTTCTCAAATTCAATCAATTGTCTTGATAAGATGAGGGTGAGGCATCCCTCAATTTGTAAAGGGTGAGGCATCTCTTTGGTTGAAGAGACTCAAGCTCAAGGGTGAGGCATCCCAAGGAGTTGAGGGCTCAAGTTTGTAAAGGTATTCAAGCACCTATTGAAGCTTGAGGATATAGTGGAAAATCTCAAGTTGTTGCTTGGGGACTGGACGTAGATCACAAGTGGATTGGTGATCGAACCAGGATAAACGATTGAGTTTGTTTTCTCTAAACCCTTCTCTTTATACTTATGCATTGCTTATACTCTTACTTGATTACTTCTCTCTTGGTTGGTTATTAAGCAATATACGTTGTTCTTATCAATTCATACATTTTAATTAGTCAATAGCTTCAACGAAAATCAATAATCAAGTGTTTTGCGAAAGAATTGCGAACTTGTTTTACAAACTCAATTCACCCCCCCTCTTGAGTATTGAAGCCACTTGGTAACAAAGGATACGTGTTACCTTTTGTAGAGGACCAAAGAAAAGGGAATATGACTGTCACCATTATAGTCAGTAAGTTTCTCGTGATGAACTACAGTGCTGTCAGTTAAGGAGAAGAATGGAACATCTCAGTGAGATGAACACCATCGTCAAACGAACGAGATTATGATCAAGGGTGAGTATCCTCGGAGAAAGATGTACGTCCTGGTCATCATTAAATTCGCGGGAGATTGAGAATGTCCCCGAAATAATTTCGAATGCGCTATGGGCATTATGGGTGTCTCGTGATGCCGTTCGGAATAACAAATCCTCTTGTCGTATTCATGAGTGATATGAATTGTATCTTTTGTCCTTACCTAGAACAGAATTGTCATTGTCATTAATGATGACATTCTGATCTATTCTCGAAAATATAGAGATACACGTTGGACATCTTGGCATAGTTTTCCTGACTTTAAGGGGAGAGAGCAAATGCCAAAGTATCAGAGTACGGATTCTTAATTGAGAAGGTTCAGGTTTGGATCATGAAATTCCAAACGGAGGGATTGTTGTGGATTTCCAAGAGATTGAAGCAGTTCTTCAAAAGGAAAGATCGGAGACCGTAAAAGAGACACATAACTGGTGGAATTAGTTAGTTTTATCGAAGAAGACACAAAGATTGAAGGAGTATCAATGGATCCTCCAAGATAGCCGGATATTTTGCTCAGTTTGCAAGAAGAGAATCAAAACTTCTATGGACTAACGCGTGTGAAGAAAGGTTTTAAAGGTCGAGGAGACATTCGAATGCTTGTCAGATTTGGTTCTACCTAATCCCAGGGAACTGTTTGGAGAATTTTATGCTTCACATTAAAATCTAGGATATGTGTTCATGCAAGGTTAGGAAGGTTGTGACTTACACCTCAAGGTAGTTGAGGACACATTGGGAATTGCCTACTCACGGTTTGGTGCTAGCCGTAGTTAAAATTTCTCTGAGAATATGGAGACACTTGCTACGATCAACGCCTTTAGCAATCACAAGGACCTGAAGTATCCATTCGATAAAAAAAAAGGGTTGAACATGAGACAGGAAAGGTGATCAGAGTTTTTGAAGGAGTATGACGTCTAGTTTCAGTGTCGTCCTGTCTGGGTCACTAATAAACCCATTCCAAAATTTTTTGGACTATATCAAATTTCGTTTCAGGTTTGGTTCAATAACCTGTCAACAGATTCTGTCATCCTTTCTTTCTAAATCTCCATGATATCTTCCATATGTCACGATCGCGAAAGTATGTCACCGATCCAGCCACGTCATCAAACTAAACCCGGTGCAATTCAGAGAGAGTCTGATTTATGAGAAACTTCTCGTGAAGATTGAGAATAGAAGAATAAAGCAACGCAAAGATATAGAGATAGCGTTGGTAAGGGTGATCTAAATTGACGTAACTAGAGACACTAACAACGAGGGTAAGAAAATAAGATGAAGAAACACGTTAATGTTTGATCTAGGGATGAAAATTTCGAGGACGAAATTTCTATTTGAAGGGAGTGTTGTAACATCCCAAAAATTAATAATTTCAGAATAAATGATCATTTTACAATATTTGGGATTTTCTAGAATTTTTGGATTTTTTCGAGAACGCGAGAATATTTTAATATATTCCTCGTTTTGCGTGCGCACCGAGGTGAGAATTGCCGAGGTCGTGTAACGCTCCGGAAACTAATTATTTCACCGCCAATAGTCATTTTCTAATATTTGTGATTTATGTGAATTTTTCTAGAATTTTTCTAAACGACGAATATTTTAATATATTTCTCGTTTTACGTGAAACTCGAGCAGAGTCGTAAAAACGACTGTAGTGCTTCAAAAATTGGAAAATTATATGATGAATAGTCGTTTTATAATATTTGCAATTTTTGGAAATTTTCTGGGAATTTTAGGAACCGTCGAATATTTTAATATATTTCTCGTTTTGCGTACGCGCTGAGCAGAACCAGAGAAATGCGATGTTTTCTCTGAGAACCTTGGACTATAGACATGTCGACGGGGGATCTTACTAAACCCGAGACTTGACACAGTTTACGAGATTTCATAATTTTCGAGAAATTCTAACAGATAAAAATAAATCAATACAGCGAAAAATTCATCTGTCAGATTAATTAAATACTGACTTCTGTCAACTGTAACTATTATCCATTGGATAATAGTGTGTAATAAAAATTCTATCACATTATCCTAATGCAATCTACTTTATGTCTAATCCATTCACTTTAATTCAAATTTAATGTTAAATAATCAAAGCTTCTTTGAGAAGCTTTGACCAAATATTGACCCAAATACCCTTAGCTTCTCTTGGAAGCCAATTTTCACTCTCTCTTCTCTCACCATTCACGGCTGGAATGCAGCCAAGGGGAAGGGAAATTGCTTCATTTCAATTATTCAATTATCACTTTAATTCATTAATTTCAAGACACTTTCTCTCTCTTCCTTCTTCTTCTTCTTCACTTTTCTTTTCTCCTCCTTCTCTCTACCTCCACCATAGCACGAAATTGCAGCCCCTCCTTCCTCCATTTTTGTTCATCTTTTCTCCTCTCCAAGCCCATTTCTACACTTGCCTTCACCTCCTCTACCTTCTTTGTGTAGAAAGTTTCTCCATTTTCCATTTCTATCTCCATTTTCTCTCCACCTCTTCTCTTCTTCCTCCTCTTAGATCCGAAAATTCCAGCCACCATTAGAGAGTCTCTTCTTCACTTTTCTCTCCATAAACACCATTTCTAGACTTCTCTTAACCTCCTCTACACTTTCTCTTTAGAAAATCTCTTCAAAAATCCAACTTTTCTACCCCTCCTTCTTCAAATCCGAAAATCACTCCTCCATGGATGGCCAAGCTTTTGATTTTTCTCTCCACTAAACACATTTATACACTCATCTTCATCTTCTCTACAAGTTTCGTTTGGAAGGTTTGCTCAAAATCCAACTTTGTCTCCATTGTCTTCCAAGGTAAAGATTCTTGATTTCTCTCCATTTTCTTCTCATTTTCGATTTCCTTGGTTACCTATGTGACCAAGGATCATTCTTTTCAAGCTTTAAATTTGTAAATATGAGAATTTGACCACTTTATGGTTCTCTTGAAGGTGGAATCCGAAAATTACAAATCAAGGAACCAAGGAGTTGTTTTCTTGCATTGTCTCCTCTAGGTAAGAGGGAGACTACTCACTTCAACCACTTATGGTGGTGAGAAGACTTTGTGTGTGTGTGTTGATGGAGAAATCCATCCTTGTATGCTCTTTGTATGCTTGCTTGAATTATAAATTTTGTATAATTTAGTATTCTTGAATTTGATTGATACTTGATTATGCTATTGAATATGTTTGATATATTAATTGTGCTTGATCATGTTGGGGTTGCTAAATGGAAAATTTGGAGTTTCCTACCTCAACATGGTGCCACGGTTTTGATTAGAAATTAGGGGTGAATATTGGTTTTGTATACAAGTGAAATAAGACTTATATAATCAAAGATTGAATGATAGTATTAACACTAACGAATGGAAGACTTTGAGGGTTTAATATCCAAGAGGGTGCCACGGTTTTGGTCTTGGTAAAGAGACAAATGGATTGATTTTGATGATCTAAATTTAAGTGAATTAAGAGTGTAACATATAATGTGATAATTGTGACCTTAGATTGATTTGTTGTATATAATGGTATGTTGGATTGGATTATGTGATTGGAAATGGAAGAAAAATATTTGGGAATCTCTCTTGGAGGGCTACGGTTTTTAGGGTGAAAATTGGATAAATTATGGTTAATGTGTAACAAGCATTAGACTAGAATTAATCAAGTGACAAAATAGAATTTAATGGAAGAAAAGTTTGAGATTGAAGCCTAAATGATGGCTACGGTTTTGAGGCATAAAGATTAGGGTTCTTGGTGAGCTAATTTGATAAGTGAACACTTAAATGAATTAAGGGAATGACATGTAGTATGATGACTTGAGAGAATTTGGGATTGTAACCATTGTGAGGCCACGGCCTCTAGGGGCAAGTTTTAGGTAAGTATGTGGTTTGGATAATTTGGAAGCATAAGTGATTAGGTAATTAGAAACCTATGTAATAAATGGACAACTAATAAATTGGAAGAATTTAGTATAGTCAAGACTTCATAAATTTTAGAAGACTAAGAATGAGACCATTGTAAAACTTAAGGTGATTCTAAGTGAGTGAAGAACAAGAGAGTGTGAGGCTTAATAGCTTAATTAATTTACAAGTTATAGGAAATCGAGTTGCCTTGGAATATTAAGCTAGTTGCAAGAATTGGATTTGGTCATGAACCTTGAAAAGAGGAATAAATTCTAAGTTAGGATTCATAATGAACCTAATGATGCATTGATTTACTTGATATTGATATTATGTTGTTATGGGTCCATGTGAGTGACCATGTATACATTGATGCTTATATTGGCCTAAATGTGGCATATTATGAGATTGTATGAAATTGTGGATCATACATGTGCATGCATAGTGTCTTATGCATTGTGATTGTCCTTGTGGACTGTTGTAAGGCCTAGTTGCCTAGGAGATTGAACACACCTTAGTGCGGGTGCGAATAGACAAGTGTAGGTCACTTGTTGACCTTGGGGGCGTCGGGGTGCGGGTTCCTCGCAATGGGAGGTTGGTAGCTCTCCTGCCGTGGGGTAGACCGATGCAAACGCACCGACGATCCGGACCGAGACACTGTCCTATATCGTGATCTAGTGAAGAATGTCTGTGCAATGCCATGATTGTGCACGATTTGATTTATAGCACTGGCCTCGGCAGCCGAGTCACAGACATGTCTCCTGATCTTTCTCTCCGATTGTTTGGGTTTAGCTCCATGGAGTAGGACTTTGGGAAAGCATGCATATGAACCATGATATATTTCGTCATTATTAATGTTTAATTTTACGTAACTATGGTGACCCGATTATTATTACTTGTGATGATTGTCGATTGTTGTGCTGATTCTTGGAAATACTATTGTGATATGTCTCGCTATTGCCCTGTTGTTGTTCTACTTTACTATAAATATCGTTGTTATTATTAATTCTTATTATTGCTTACAATTGAATTGCTTTTATGATAAATTCCGTTGTTGCCGTTATAAAATATATGAACTGTATTGCTTTTATGAGCGCTCGCGCCGTGTCGTTTTTTCTTCGCCGCAATGGTAATGAAGGATGGGTGTCTCACCTCTTTCCTATATCTTTGTATGTCTGTTTTATACTTATATTGATAAAAGATCGTGAGGAAGATAAAGAGGGACCACACCTTGGTTGATTGGATTGGGCGTTTGGACAAGGTTTCTTCGGCTACGTACGAGAGTGCGATTGCGTGGAGGCATTGATGCCTGACTTGTTGACTGGGACTCCGAGCGTCGTATGTGTATATGGGGTTGCGCTTTGTCCGCTAGTAGTACCTATCCCTGGGTCACTACTTTCCCCCTTTTAGTGTTTTATTCCCGCTGTATCTTATTGGACTCTGTAATTGTTATATTCTATGTCATCAGTGATTTGTGTAAATTGACTATATATATATATGTATAAGAGATATGATTTTATTTCAGTGGTTGTATCATGGCTTGAATACATTTATATTTCATTTCGAGGCTCATATTTTCTACCTATGCAAATTGTCAAAAATAAATATAGACTCTTGAGAATTTAAGTTACTGTTATCATGACTGTGACACACTTGGATTTAGTAACTGTGGTGTAATGACGATTATGCTTCGGTTGCTACATCAAGGGGTGTTACATTGTTTGTATACGGTAGTTATTGGCACTATATTTTGGTTCAGTTTATTTTGGTATTTTATGTATATTGTAGTTATGAATATTTATGTTTTTTGTGACTATTTTTGGTGACTATTGACTTTGACTATTGTTGATAGTTAGTTATAATAACATTTAAAGGAACATATAACTGTGAAAATCTCATTCAAGATACAATTGTCATTCCCTTTAACATCATAGGTCACATGTATATCACTGATAGTTTGTATGATAATTTTTTTTTGGATATTTTGTGCACATGATGGATGCCAAAAGCTAGTGTGAAATGGTTGCCCAATGATAGGTATAGATGCAATTTAATCTCAATACTTTTGTGAATCGATATGTAATCTTTGAATTAAGTTGAAACAATCTAGTCTCTTTTTATACATGATGCATTTCCCAATCGTATGCTTGTTTAACTTTGGAAAAGATAAGAATTCTTGTCTAGAGAAAGTTTATAGATTGTACATGTGAAAATTTCAACTAACCTTGAAATTGTTTTTTCAACTCTCTTGAAGCGAAATTTTAGATTATCCATGATTGAGGAAATGATTAAGGTATTGTTTGGACCGATTATTCCTTTCAAGCTTACTTGATGTAATTATATCCTTAGGTCCCCTTTTGAAGATTGATAAATGTTGCCCTTATATATTTTTCATTACCTTTATTTTCCTAACCCGTTAACCATTCTTATGCATGTAAAAGCATTGCATTCTTTTCCTTCCCTTTATGTTTGTTGAGTACATAATATGTTATTTCTTGACTTGAGTCCAATGATTAAAGGGTATTCATGCTTATGTCAATACAAGTAGCTAGAAGGGACCATATGCTACAAAAGAAATTGGGTTTGTTATAAAAAAAATTACAAAAAGCATTGAATGGTTTTGGAAAGTTTTATTCTTCTATTTTGCATACCTTATGTGTATCAGTTTGTGGCTCAAGTCTTGAAATCACATGTTTATATTTCTCAATGTTTGTATTGAATCCTTTTCCTTTTGTTCTTTAACCCATAACCATTGGTCATACATTATAAGTTGTTGAAGACTCTTTTGATCCTCAATTATGTGTGATTTATAATAGTAGAGAGAGTTGAATTACAATCTTGTGGATTCTATGATTTGTATTCATGTGTATATGCTAATAAACTTATCCGGGTGAGTATGAATTGAATAGGAGAAGTTTTGCTTGCATGATTGTGGGAAATATATTTTGTATAAAAAGAAACCATGAATGTTAGCATAATAAAGATTGTGTATTTGTGGAACTGATTGTGAGGTATGACCATTCTTTGAGGTTTTGTGTAATCATCATACACTAGTGTGGTTTAAGTGAAAGTGGAATTTAAAAAGTTGCTGAATGCAGGTAAAACAAGATTGATCAATGCAAGTATATTTAAGTCTACTTTGTTTTGTTGAGGACTAGAAAAAACTTAGGTTTGGGGGTGTGATAACTCCATAAAATACAATTATTTATGCCCTGTATTTGTTCTATATATACTGCTTAGTCTTTGTTATTATGCATGAATAGAAGACTTTAGCCTCATATTCATCTAATTCCTTGTTGATGTCTTCCGTTATGATTTTGAGAAAATATTTCCGATTTTTTGATAGATTAAGTACATTTGCATGCACTTATTAACTTGGTGATTTCTCTATTGCAGGAAAGACTCCAAACAAGCAGATTTGAGGAAGACTTGAACCTATATTGGAAGAGAAAGCCCAAGATCAATTTCAGCATACCACGTCATGGCGCAGGCAGGTTCATATCATGGCATGGTGCACTCAGCCTACTGCATACTGAAATCCGAGGTTTGCACATCGTGGTGCAAATGAGTGAATGTCGTGGTGTGGTGACCTAAATTTAAAGCACATCGTAGTGTAAGGTGGTTCATGTCACAGTGTGATAGTGAAAAATTAGTCTATAAATACTAATTTTAGGCAATTCAGCAATGACCTTTTTTGGAACATAGACACAACTACTAGGGTTTGTATTTGAGGTTGAAAGGAAGCTAAATGAGCAAAGTTGGAGGTCATCTTCTTCAAGAAGAAAGATTCAAGCATCAAAGAGCACATCTATTGAGCTTTCATCTCTTATTTCTTTTACTTCTTCTCTTTTATTGCCATGAACATGATGATTTGTGATAGATTTTCATGTTTCATAAGTAGCTAAGTTGTATATAGGGATTTCTTTGGATCCTTCTATGAATATTGGCTATTTTGTAACCCTTTGAGTTAATATATATGATCTGGGTTTGTTTAACCATATTTCCCTTAATCCTCTTGAGTGTTTGGCCAACATTTAATGTGTTTTGATTAAATCTATTAAACTAGACATAGGGATTTAGGTTTGAGATCATGGATATGGTTAATGTATGTTTAATTTCATTCTAATGGTAGAATAAGTTTATTAGTAATGGGATAGACATATACCTATTAGTCATGCATGTTGAGAAGAGCGGTTCATATAGTCCATGGAAATAGCAGGCGCATTCGTCCCACCAAATGGCATCACAAGATACTCGTAATGACCGTATCGCGTACGAAAAGCGGTCTTGGGTATATCCTCCGTCTTCACTCTTATCTGATGATACCCAGATCTCAAGTCAATCTTCGAAAATACAGGCTTGCCCCTTCACTTGGTCCATCAAGTCGTCAATTCTCGGGAGAGGATACTTGTTCTTGATTGTCAACTTGTTCAATTGACTCGTAGTCCACACAATCTTGAGGTACCGTCCTTCTTTCGAACTAGTAACACAGGTGCTCCCCACGGGGACACACTCGCCTAACGAATCGCTTCTCCAAAAGCTCTTCTAGCCGCTTCTTAAGTTCGGCTAACTCTTAAATTGCTTCGGTGACATTCGGTAAGGTGCTATAGACACGGGACCAGCTCCCGTACTAGATCAATAGCAAACTCGATCTCACGTGCCGGTGGTAAACCGGTACTTCTTCGGGAAGATCTCGGGAAATTCCTTCACTTCCGGAATAGTACTCAAATCAGCCTCACTCTCAACTTTCAAAGAAGATAATAGCATGTACCCCGAGCTCCTTCTTTCAAGAAAGCTCGTGCTTGGTTGGCAAGTCAAGTATCTAGAATTCTCATCCACAAGAAAGACTATGGTCTTACTAGAACAATCTAACGTAACATGGTTAGAAGATAACCATCCATCCCTAGGATTATATCTAATACGTGAAAGAGGTAAACAGATCAAATCGACGTAAAAGATTCGACCTTCAACAATCAAAGGACACTTCAAACGGACTTTGGTAGTAACTACCGGTTTATCAAGTGGGGGTTGAAACATCAATTCAAAAGGTAGTTCCACACGGGTAAACCAAGTCGTAGCACAAAGGTCATAAGATATGAAAGAATGGGTTATACCCAGAGTCATAAAAGACTTTTAAAAGATTACCTTCTATGGTGCCTTCTCCTTGAATCAAGTCTTCGGATTCGAAGCTTCATCCACTCATAGTATAGACTCGACCTCGGCTTGCGGTTTCTTGGCTCGGGTTGCATTGACTGAAGGTTCAGCCTTTGCTTGGTTACAATCTCTGGACATATGGCCCGGTTTGCCACATCTGAAGCAAATGATTCCTTTTATCGTGTAGTCTCTTGTGAGATGGTCCTTCCCACACTTCAGGCATCTGGACGGGTAGGTCGTATTCGACCGCCATGTTCGGTTATGTGAATTAAAGAACCTCTACCAAATCGAACTTCCACCGATTGTTGTTGACTCCCCGTCGGTCGGGAATAGGGCTTTTTCTCGAAAGCGGTTTGAACCACCGCTCCACCTCTTTGGGACCGTACGGGCCCAAAGTTCCTGTTTCTCGAGTCTCTTTCCCTGTTCCAAGGCTTCAACTTCAAAAAAAGTGTCTAACTTCCGAGAACACCTTCATCTTCAATGGTGATCACAACTTTCTTCACTTCATACCTCGGCCCTTCTAAAGTGAATTTCCAGCATTTCCGTGCTTCATCGGTTTGATCGGTAATGGGTCGAGAACTTCTCCAATTTCTCAAACTTAAATGCGTACTCGCTGACGGTCATGTTCCCCTGTCTCATGTTGAGGAACTCCATCTCCTTTGCGTGTCTCGCATTCGCAGGAAAGTATTTGTCCAAGAACTTGTTCTTGAACACATCCCATGTGATGTCAGCTCCTTCGGCTTCTAGTGCTCTTTGAGCTCCATTCCACCAGTCTTCGGCGTTGCCACCAGCATGAAAGTAGCATAGTTCACCTTCTTATCTTCGGCTCGGTTCATGCCTCGAACACCTTTTTCGGCTTCCTTGATCCACAAACTAGCCTTGTCCGGATCAAATTCTCCCTTGAACCGCGGAGGGTTATGACGACGAAACTCGCTAAGTTTTGCACATCGGCGGTCGCCTCAAGCAATTGAGCGGCTCTTCGGCTCTTCTTGTTGTTGAGCGAGCGCGTTCATTTTGTTGGGCGATGACTTCAGCCATTCTCTACATCACTTCAATAGCAGCTGCCATTTCTCCACCTCTTGCCATCTTACTTTTCTCTCAAATTAGATTATTGAAAACATAAGAAAAGTCAGAGGAATCCACTCAAGACACCCATCACAGAGATTCACACAGCACAAACAAGACAGACTCACACTCAAGACCCAAAGAAAACATAAACTGATGGGCTCTGATACTAACTTAATGTAACGCCCCTTTTTGGGAGGGAACGTCACATTGTCAAATAAGATAAAATGCGGAAATTAAATAAACAAACGATTAAGACCCGGTTCATTTTATTTAATTGATGTTTAACCATGTGGGCAAAATTGGTAATATTTTTTTTTCTTTTATAATAATAATAATGATAATACGAAATGTGAATAAAAGTAACGAATAAAACAATACACAGAATTTGCACCTGAATAGCATACATATATATATATATAATTTAATACAACTGTTTTGTAGATACAAGCCTGGCCATCACCAAAAAGCAAAACTATACCCGCCCCAAGGGAAAAATCATGCATATATAACCATCATGCATATACAAAATATACAGTCCAATCAAAAAGAAAAATACATCAGGCCCCCAAAAATAAAAACACTGGCAGCCATCAGTAGCTACCAATGATCATCGACCCCTAAGATAAAAAGGGACCGATTCAGGGTCCCCAGGAGGACCCTCATCAGGATCTTCCTCATCCGAGGACACTTCCATGGGAACCACAGAAGCACGGGACGGAGCCCGAGCGGTGGAATCAAAAGAATCCTCCTGCGGGGTGTAATAACAGGCATCCCATATCTCCCTAATGGGCAGGTAAAACTCCAGACGCAAGCTGAGGTACCAGGTGAGGACAGATGCCTCATGACGTCTCCAGGCAAGTGCTATCGACACGTCTCCCAAGTACACGCAGCGGTCGGAGTTCAAGTTGATGTGCCAGCACTCTGGCCCCCCAAGGAAGGTCAGACGCACATCTCCCAAGAACCCACGCATACGTGCAGACATCGTCGTAGTAGAAGTCAATCTTGTGCAGGCCAGGAGCCGGGGAAGGCAGGATCTTCTGTCTCCTTACCGTCGTCTTCGATCAGTACAGGGTACACATGAACAACAAATAATAGAAACACAGGGAAAGAGGTAAGACATCCTACATCATTACTAGTTATAGCATGCTAGAAACAAAACGGCGCCACGCGCCCAAATAGCAGTCCAACACATCATATTCAATTAATGAGCAGTAGACATAACAATAAGTAATTAAACAGTTCCAGGCAGATAATCATCATAATAACAGTTAGCTCAAGTATAGCTTCAGAAAATAAGAATTAATGATGACAGTGTATATCATGACTCACATGCATGCTTTCCCAAATTCCTACTCCATGGAGCTAGACTCAATCAGTCGGAGAGAAAGATCAGGAGACATGTCTGTGACTCGGCTGCCGAGGCTAGTGCTATCAATAAATTTTCTCGTGCACAATCATGGCATTACACAGATATTCTACACTAGATCACGATATAGGACAGTGTCAAGTCCGGATCGTCGGTGCGTTTGCATCGGTTTGCCCCACAGGCAGAGGAGCTACCAACTGCCCATTGTGAAGGACCCGCACCCCGACGCCCCCAAGGTCATAACACGACCCACACTTGTCTACTCGCACCCGCACTAAGGTGTGTTCAATCTCCTAGGCAACTTGGCCTTACAACAGTCCACAAGGACATCACAATGCATAAGATACTATGCATGCTCATGTATGATCCACAATCTCATACAAGTTCATAATATGCCACATTAGGCCAATATAAACATCAATATATAAATGGTCACTCACCTGGACCCATAATCACATAATATCAATACCTCATCAATTAATACGTCATTAGGTTCATTATGAATCCTAAATTAGAATTTGTTCCTCATTTCAAGATTCATATTCAAAAGTCAATTTAACATACCATGGCAATTCAAATTTTAATAATTTACATTTTATGCAAGCCCTTAAGCCTCACACTCTCATGTTCTTTACTCACTTAGAGTTACCTTAAGTCTTATGATGGATTCACCTTTAAGTCTAAATTTTACCAAATCATTTCAATTCCTTAATTATCTGCTCCATCACCTAGGTCATTACTTGCCTAATTGATTATGCCTTCAAGCTACCAAATTACATAACTTCACCCAAAAGGGCTAGGAGGCCGTGACCTCCCTAGGAACTCAATTCCTAGTTCTTTCCAACTCAACACACCATTGGTTGCACCCTAAATTCACTTGATCCTCACTTGTTACACTAGCTCACCAATGACCCCAAATTGGGCTCAAAACCGTGGCCACCACTTGGGTTTCAATCTCAATTCTTTTCTTCCATTACATCCCATTTTTATCTCTTGATTAATTCCAATTCAATGCTTGTTACAATTTATCACAATTTCTCTTAATTGCTAGCCTCAAAACCGTGGCCACCAAGAGGGATTCTCAAAGGTCATTCTTCCATTTCCAATCACAACATCCACTCAAATATTCCATTACATACGTTGGTTAATTTGAATCTTATACCAATTACAATTGCAACACAAATTCCCCTAAATTTCTAGCCTAAATCCGTGACACTCTTGAAGGGTGTTCAATCATTTTTTTCATCCATTTCAAATCACTCAATCCATTCCAACATTCCATTACATACAACAAATCAATCCAATAGCATAAATTAATTAAAATCAACACTTACACAATTAATCATTAAATTCAAGAACAACCCTCATTAGGGTTCTTCACAAACCAACACAACCAAGGTTCCTAGATGCTAAAAATGGTTGAAGAGGAGTGTCTTCCTCTTACCTAAGTGAAGGAATCAAAAGAACTCCAAGAGTGCTCCTTGGAATTTTCGGATTTGGCCACCAAAATCCCTAAAAATGGTGACTTTGTTAGAGTAAATACCAAAGCTTGAAAAATGAAGCATGAGTGGTCATAGAAGAGACCATGAGCACGAAAATGAGAGGGAAGGAAGAGTGGTCATGAAACTTACCCAAAATGCTCAAAGTTGGAGCTTGAAGAAAATGGTGAAAATGGAAGATTTTCAAGAAGCTCCAAGAAGAAATGATGCTTAGAATGGTGAGAGGATTAGGAAAATGTATTTAGTTTAGAATTTTGTGAAGATTAGGGAGGGAGAAGGAGGGCTGGCCGTGGAAGTGCTAGAGAGAAGGAGGAGAGAAAGTTTGAAGAAGGAAGAAGAAGAAGTGATGAGAGAGAAAGTGTTTTTGGAAATTAATGAATTTTGGTGTAAATGAATTAATGAAAGGAAATGAATTTTCCTTGCTTGGAGGCTGCATTCCAGCCGTGTGGGGAGAGAGAGAAGAGAGAGGGAATGGCTTCCAAGAGAAGCCAAAACACATGGGTCAAAGGTTGGGTCAAAGCTTCTTAAGGAAGCTTTGATTATTTAATCAATAAATTTGAATTAAAGTAGATAGATTTGACATAAAGTAGATTACATTAGAATAATGTGATAGGATTTTTATTACACGCTATTATCCAATAGATAATAGTTACAGTTGACAGAAGTCAGTATTTAATTAATCTGACAGATGAATTTTTCGCTGTATTGATTTAATTGTATCTGTTAAAATTTCTCGAAAATTGTGAAACCTCGTAAACTGTGTCAAGTCTCGGGTTTAGTAAGATCCCCCGTCGACATGTCCATAGTCCAAGGTTCTCAGAGGAAACATCGTGTTTCTCTGGTTCTGCTCAGCGCGCACGCAAAACGAAGAATATATTAAAATATTCGACGGTTCTGGAAAATTCCCAGAAAATTCTCAAAAATTGAAAATATTATAAAACGACTATCCGTCCTATAAATTTCCAATTTTTAAAGCATTACAGTCATTTTCACGACTCTGCTCAATGTTCGCGCAAAACGAGGAATATATTAAAATATTCATCGTTCCCGGATAATTCCGAAAAAATTCACATAAATCACAAATATTAGAAAATGACTATTCATGGTGAAATAATCAATTTCCAAAGTGTTACACTGGTCTTAGCAATTCTCAGCCCAGTGTGCACGCAAAACGAGGAATATATTAAAATATTGTTCGTTTCCGAAAAATTCTAGAAAAATTTCCTAAAAATCAAGAATATTATAAAATGATGATTTATGATCAAATATGTATTTTTCGGGATGTTACAATGATATTCTTGGCTTTCAAGTTGTATTGAACCTTTTTCTTGTCATCATCGGTCCATTCATTTCTTGGTGTATTTGTTCTAACACCATCAACTAGACGTGTGGGGATAAAAGGACCATTTTCAATAGCATCCCACACATCAATATCAATAGCTTCAATAAAAATCTTCATTCTTTCTTTCCAATATGCATAACCGTCCCCATTGAAAAAGGGAGGCCTATTTATAGAAGAACTTTCATTAGAAAAACCATTTGAAGCCATCTTTACTCTTGAAGCGGCTAAGCTCTTTATACAAGAGTCTAGCTCTGATATCACTTGTTACCAAGTGGCTTCTATACTCAAGAGGGGGGGTGAATTGAGTTTGTAAAACAAGTTCGCAATTCTTTCGCAAAACACTTGACTATTGATTTTCGTTGAAGCTATTGACTAATTGAAATGAATGAATTGATAAGAACAATGTGTATTGCTTAATAACCAACCAAGAGAGAAGTAATCAAGCAAAAGTATAAGCAATGCAGAAATATAAAGAGAAGAGTTTAGAGAATCAAACACAATGATTTATCCTGGTTCGACCACCAATCCACTTGTGACCTACGTCCAGTCCTCAAGCAATCACTTGAGATTTTCCACTATATCTTCAAGCTTCAATAGGTGCTTGACTACCTTTACAAACTTGAGCCCTCAACTCCTTGGGATGCCTCACCCTTGAGCTTGAGTCTCTTCAAACAAAGGGATGCCTCACCCTTTACAAATTGAGGGATGCCGCACCCTCTATCTTATACAGCAAGTGTGATTGAATTTGAGAAGCTCTCACTAGAGTATATGATACAAATTGAAGCTCTAATAATGCTCACAAAGATATCTCAGAGATTGGACAAAAACAGAGCAAGAATGATTTCAGAGTTTGATTCTCGTATGATGTGTTGCTATGATGTTTTTAGGTTCAAGAACAACCCTTAATGATGCCCCAGCAATTGTATTTAAAGCCCATTCATTAAAAGAGCCGTTGGGGGTGGTTAAAGCCAAGCATTAAATGCATTCAATATAGCCGTTGGGCATGTCAGAACCTTGGTAATCGATTACAAGCCTTTGGTAATCGATTACATGGAAAATAGAACGTGTTCTTGGCTTTCTGGGCTTGTGGTAATCGATTACATGACTGTGTAATCGATTACACGCCTCTCGACTTCATGGTAATCGATTACAATATTGATGTAATCGATTACATGGCCCTTTGGTCGTGTTCTTGGCTTTCTACGGGAACATGGTAATCGATTACATGACTTGGTGTAATCGATTACACGTTCTCTGACTTTATGGTAATCGATTACAGTATTGATGTAATCGATTACATGGCCCTTTTGGTCGTGTTCTTGGCTTTCTGGGAACATGGTAATCGATTACATGACTTGGTGTAATCGATTACACGTTCTCTGACTTTATGGTAATCGATTACAATATTGATGTAATCGATTACAAGGCTTTTGTTTGGCTTGTAATCGATTACTAAACCTTGGTAATCGATTACACTAAACTTTAAACACATTTTTCAAGCCTTAAAACAGATTTATATCATTCCTAACTTTAGAAAACATGGATTAAACAAGTATAGAACATTATTTGGCATGATCCAAGGTAAAAGAAGTTCTCTTTTAGGAATTGATCTTTGAAAACCATATTGATTCAAATCATTTTTGAAAAACCATTTGAGATATCTTGGGAGCATTTAACATTGATGTGCTATAATGCCTATATCTAAACCTCTTGATTTCTTCCTTTGATCTTGGTTTGCTCTTTCGCTCTTTGATCTTCATCTTTGTCTTTGTTATCATCAAAAACCATTTGACATGCTTCAAGACACATGCATTCACACCTTCATTTTTCCAGGAATAGCCTCTGAACTGACTCAAGATTCTTCCGGTCTTTGGCAAAAAAGAAGCCAGCAAATTTTGATGAGCTATACTTATGCGCTAACAAATATGTCAAACTGGAGGAGATTACCAAAGTTAAAAAGAGTTTGGAAAAAGGTGAACTCATTCATCTGAAAAAGAACTAGAACTCCAACCAGCCTTGTGACTCCTCTAAGAGCGAACGATATCGACCCAAATATTATAAGTACACTCCTTTAAATACCCCTCGAGAGTCGATCTTGAAGGAGGTCCTTCAAACCGAGTTTTTGGATATTAAGAGCCCACCCCCTCTGAAGAGATAGTCCTATAAGGACCATTCAAAACACTATAGATGGCATGAAAGCTATGGCCATGAGATAGAAGACTGCTACTAACTCCGGGATGTCATTGAGTCCCTGATCAAGGAGGGACGGTTGCAAAAATACATTAGCGGCTTCTAGAACAGTGAGGACCAAGGAAGATATAGGGATCGAAGACGAAGCCGCAGTTTAAGGTGGAGTCTGAATCCACGACAGAGGAGAAGAACTCGAAGCCCCTCCAAAAAATCCCGAACTCCACCAAGCCGTGATGTTGAAAACCGGTAGGATTGGAATAATGATACTCAAGATGGGAATAGGAAAGACCGACTTGTTAGTACAATCTTCGGAGGATTCGCAGGCGGGGGATCATCTAACAACTCCCAGAAGAAAGCACTTCAGACAGCGATCTTGAGCGTCTCTAGCTCTTTGATGATCACATATTTTATACATTAATAAACTCTCATTTTTAGTTATTTACACTCTCCATGTACTTAATTGATTAAGCCTAGTTATGTTTTGTAAGTTTGGACTCAAATTGGACTTAATTGATTTTTTCAGCACTATTTTGGTCTTACGTTGTTTCTGTATTTTGGCCATATCTTGAGTTCTAAATGTATGATAATTATAAATTTTACCTTGTAGGAAAGATAAGAGAGAGCTCTACAACTTTAATGAAGAGCTCAAAGTCTCAATCAGACATCTAGTAGAGCTAATTGGGCTTGGAAGACAGAACACGAATTTTGTGTCTGAAACCTGAACAGTATACAGTAATCAGAGCATAATTCGAGTTTGGGCTTATAAAATGGGCTGAAAATTTGGAATCTAAAAGTTAAGACCCATATCTACAACTTTTATGTTGAACACAAAACTTGATTCGGGCTCCTTGATGGTGATATTGGGTCTGAAAGTCAAAATAGAGGTGCTGAAACTGGGCCTGAACAGTCTGTAGTAATTGGGTCATATCTTGGGTTGTAGGACGAATTTTTAGGTGATTCTAGAGCCATTGGAAAGCTTAGACAATTTCCTAGAACTTTCATGAAGACCACTTGGCTCAAAAACGACGGAATCAATGAGTTAAGCAATGAATGATTTCGGAGACAAAGAATCTCAATAATCCAACCACTAATTCAATAATCCAACCACCTAACCAATCATCCAACCACTCCACCCACTAATCCACCTACTCTTAATCATTCTCCTTGTCATTTTGTATCCCTACTCTTCTATAAAAGGCACTCAAGTGTTAAGTACTTGGGGGTGTTAGGCTTAGTTTTTACAAGTTATAGTTATGCTTGTTTCTTGCTTTACTTTGTTGTAATTTTCTCTTGTTCTAAAGTGAAGCTATGTTCATCTTTCTCTTCTTCTCTCTTTCTTTCTTCTTATCTATGAGTAACTAAATCTTCATCTTGCTTGGGTGAAAGAGTGGAGCTCTTGGTAATGAAATAAGGTTAGATTATTCTATTTCTTGTGCTTAAATGATATATTATTAAATGAGCATTATATGTGTTGTATTTTATTTCCAATCAATTTAGAAACCTTCTTTGTTAATGGAGATCTTGATTTATTGTAGACAATAGGATTGGCACAGTGAATGCTTGAACTCATTTACAAATGTTGGTAGATAATTAAAGGAATCATAATATGATTACATATATAATTGAACTTTGAATGTTATATTTTCCGATTGGAACCTCCGTTGTGTGTGGATTTCAATTGAGTTAAAAAGAGAAATAATCTTACCTTTAATTTATTACCAAGAGTGGATCTCCTAACCCAAGCAAGTTCTTAAATTCATTTGTGAACATCTTTTATTACTTTTGGTGTTGTGACAAATCATTTTCTTACCTCAATTAATTTTTCTTCATCAATTCCCTGTGGATCGACCTCGGACTCCCGAGAAATTTATTACTTGAGATAACCTGCACTTGAGACAACCTGCACTTGGGTTTGCATCCTTTAATCTCGCAGTCACTCTTCGAGAAGACCCCGTGCCGAGGACAAGGACGAACCGCCTATCTCTTTCTTCGACAAGGACTATGGTGATATTATTTGTGATCATGATGACCCATTGGTTATTTTTTGGATCATGTCTAATGCCAAAGTTTGGTGTATTTTCATCGACTAAGGAAGCTCGGCGTATTTTCATCGACCAAGGAAGCTCAGCAGACATTATGTTCATTGATGCCTTTGAGAGGTTGAACTTCCCTCTGTCTACTTTAACACCTTATGAGGGTGAACTCACTAGTTTCTCTAGAGAGAAGATTACCTCGGTAGGTTACTTTGAAACTTTTTTGACATTGGGTGATGACAACATCTACAGGACTATTAAGGTGAGATTCCTTGTTGTAGATTGCTCATTGGCTTCCAATATTATTCTAGGTCGTCCTACACTAAATGTCATTGCTGTTGTAGTATCTACCGCTCACCAGGCTATGAAATTCCTCAATAAGAGTAATAAGGTGGTCACAGTCAAAGGCGATCAGATTGCAGCCCGTAAATGCTACAATGAAAGTTTGAAGATTTGTAGAACCCCTAGGAAATCAAAGGCACGCACATCCAGCACAGTCCAGGATCAAGTCAACATCCTTATGACTGAGTTAGATGTGCACGAGAAAATCTGGGGTACCAGACCCCATCTAGAGGGAGAATTAGTCCCACTCCATCTCGGTGACAAGCCTAATCAAGTCACCAAAATAAGCACAAATCTAGAGGAGCAGGAGAGGCTTCAGCTTATAGAACTTTTGCAGAAAAATAAAGACCTATTTGTATGGACGTCCTCTGACATGCTTGGGCTTGACCCCACTTTCGTCTGTCATCATTTATCTATTAAATGGGAAACAAAGTCGGTCTCCCAGAAGAAAAGGAAAGTTGGCCATAAAAGACAACAAATCATCGAGGAGCAAGTCAAAGAATTACTCAGTGCCAGCTTCATCAGGGAGATTTCATATACCACATGGCTTTCTAATGTTGTCCTAGTGAAAAAGTCAAACAAAAAGTGGAGGATGTGTGTGGACTACGCAGACCTAAATAAGGCTTGCTCGAAAGATCTATACCACCTCCCTAATGTTGACAAATTGGTTGACAGCTCATCTGGCTTCCTGCTATTGTCTTTCATGGACGCTTACTCCGAGTATAGTCAAATCCCAATATACCCCGGAGATGAAGATAAGACTGCTTTCATCACTAAAAGGGTGAGTTACTACTCCAGGGTAATGCCCTTTGGCTTGAAAATTGTAAGAGCCACTTATCAGAGAATGATGAATAGGATTTTTGAAAAACAAGTGGGGAGAATGCTTGAAATCTACATTGATGACATGATAGTCAAGACCCCACTGTCTGGATCACATACCTCAGACCTTGAGGAAGTGTTTACACAAGTTTAAAAGTACAGTATGAGGCTTCACCCGGAGAAGTGCGCTTTCGGGGTCCCGGCAAACAAATTCTTGAGCTTCATGTTGACTAACAGCGAAATTGAGGCTAACAAGATGGATAGTGGCTCTTACACGATTCCTTGGTAAAACTACTCACAAATCCTTCCCCCACTTTAAGTTGGGGAAAAAGGGGATAGGATTTGAGTGGACTCAAGAATTTGAGGACACATTTACATCTTTAAAGAACCTCTAGTCTTCTCCTCCCATTCTGACAAGACTGAAACCAAGTGAAACACTCAATGTGTACCTCTCTATCCACGAAGAGGCTGTGAGTTTAGTGCTTATCCGAGAAATAACCGAAGGCTAGAAGCCGGTTTATTTTGTGAGCAAGGTGCTTCAAGGCCCCAAGCTTCGGTATCAAAAAATAGAGAAGGTTGCATTTGCACTCATCATTACGGCCAGGAGACTTAGGCAGTACTTCCAGTACCATCCAATAGTGGTAAGGCAGATCAGCTTATTCGACAAATATTGCATAAACCAGACCTAGCAGGAAGGATGATTTCCTGGTCTATCGAACTCTCTGAGTTTGAAATTATGTACAAGCCCAAGCTAGCAATCAAGGCATAAGCACTTTCAGACTTCCTTGTTGAGCTCATATCAGACCCCGATAATCCTGAAGAAGTATCTTAGACCATATTTTTATATGGGTCCTCGAACCCTATGGGAAGTGGCGTTGAGATAATATTGGAAAATTATGAAGGAGTAATTATTAAAAACTCCTTGAGATTTGAGTTTCCAACTTCGAACAACCAGGCAGAGTATAAAGCTTGTATCACCGAACTGATAATGGCTAAGGACTTGGGAGCAATAAAGATTAGACTTTGTAGTAACTCCCAACTCGTGACCTGCCAGATCCAAGGTGATTATCAGGCTAGGAAACCCTCCTTCAGAAGTACTTACTAAGAGTACAAAGGCTCCTCAAAAGTTTTCAAACAGTGAAGGTGGAACACATACCCCAAGAACAAAATTCAAAGGTCAACCTCCTATCCAAGTTGGCCAGCACCAAAAGCCCGAGCAACAATCATTTAGTGTTCTAGGAGACCCTCTCGCAGCCATCCATCATGGACACATCTGTCTTCTAGCTAGAAGAGCAAAAGAGCACTTGGATCATACCAATAATGGAATACTTACAGTCTAGTGTCCATCCTAAAGATCTGAATGAAGCCTCCAAGTTAGTGAAAACCGCAGTTTGGTACACTATCTACAATGGTCAGTTATACCGACACAAATTTTCTTTACCTCTCCTTAAATACCTCACCTAAAAGGAGGCAGAATATGTACTGGTTGAGGTCTATGAAGGGAGTTGTAGACACTATTTGGGAGGCAAAGCTTTGACTTTAATGGCACTCAGGGTTGGGTACTACTGGCCAATAATAGAAGCGGACTCTCTTGCGCGTGTTCAAGTATGTGACAAATGTCAATGTCACTCTAACCACTATCATGCTCCACCTGAGGAACTATTCATAATGTTCATACCCTGGCCTTTCTACCAGTGGGTCATAAATACCTTAGGTCTATTCCCTCAAGCACTCAGATAGATGAAATTGCTGGTGGTGGTTGTGGACTACTTCACAAAGTGGGTTGAGGCAGAGCCCTTAGTCACCATTACCTCTGCCCAAATTTAGAAATTCACTTTGTGCCACATCATTGTCAAGTTTGGAGTCTCAAAATCCATTGTAATGAATAATGGGACACAATTCAAAGATAAGGGGTTTGAAGAGCTTTTTGCTGGTTTGAAAATAAAACATCACTACATCATCATGCAAAACCCCCGAACGAACGGACAAGTTGAGGCCACCAACTGTGTTATCATTCGCAGACTAAAGAGAAGGTTGGACAAAGCCAAAAGAAACTGGGATGAACAGTTAGACTATGTCCTATGGGCCTACCGAACTATGCCCCACTTTATGACATGGGAAACTCCTTTCAAGCTTACTTATGGGTGTGAGGCTATGATCCCGGTGGAGATAGGGGAACCCAGTTGGCATCATTAAAACTTCTCACCTGATAGTAACCCTGGGTTGCTCAGGGAATATGGTCACTTCCCTTGGGGTTCAAGGACCCGTCTACAAATACGGTTCGAAGTGGGTTAAGGTAGAGCCCTTAGTCACCATTACCTCTGCCCGAATTCAGAAATTCACTTAGCGCCACATCATTACCAGGTTTGGAGTCTCAAAATCCATTGTGATAGATAATGGGACACAATTCAAAGATAAGGGGTTTGAAGAGCTGCTTGCTGGTTTGAAATAAAATATCACTACAACACTGTAGAAAACCCCTGGACAAATGGACAAGCTGAAGTCGCCAACCGTGTTATCATCTATGGACTAAAGAGAAGGCTGGACGAAGCCAAAGGAAACTAGGCTAAACAGTTAGACCATGTCTTATGGGTCTACCGGACTATGCCCCACTCTACGATGGAGGAAACTTCTTTCAAGCTTACTTATGGGTGCGAGGCCATGATCCCGGTGGAGATAAGGGAACCCAGTTGGCATCTTCAAAACTTCTCACCTGACAGTAACCCTAGGTTGATCAGGGAAGAATTAGATTTTCTGGAAGAAAGAAGACGCGTTTTCCACATACGTGACATTGCCATCAAGCAGATGATAGCAGCTCGGTATAAACTAAAAGTCATCCCAAGAAGATTCCATCCAGGCAACCTAGTCCTCTGCCGGGATGACATTGGCGGTAGGAATGCCTCCCAAGGGAAGTTAGTCCCTAATTGGGAAGGCCCTTACCGTATCGTGATCAACACCGACAAAGGAGGCTACACCTTAGATACATTAATAAGTAAGCCAGTGAAGAACTTTTGGAATGTGACTATAGCTAAGTGCCTTCTAAGGCCTAGTCTATTAGTTTACTTCATGTTTGATTTACCCTAATTATTATAGGAACACTTTGTATAGACCCTAGTCTTTTTTCAACGCAATAAAACAAAATGATTTTGGCACATCTGCTTATATAAATGATATCCTAAAGTCATTGAGGTACCTATCGCAAGTTGTCTTATGTTAAACAGGTCGTGCAATAGAAAAATCTTGTCTTGGAAAAATTCTAGTACTAAATCGTAAACATTAAAAGACCCTGGCTAAGGACCACTTAAATTGAACCAAAGTCACAAGGTAACCTAAATACCAAAGTGATTAGTAATGGACCCCGGACAAGGTTTTATTACACCAAAGTCACAAGGTATCATAAATACCAAAGCGATTAGTAATGGACCTCAAACAAGGTTTTTTACTAAACCTAAGGCAAAAGGGCTTCCAAATGCCAACATATTTTGGACATCGGACCCTAAGTCAAGGTTCTAATTTTAAATTATGCAAAGTCTTAAAGAGAACTCTAAGCACTCGTCTGTAATGGGCGTTGGACCCAGACCACGGCCCTCCTTTTCGATAAAATTCATAAGTCTATAGCGTAGTTGTTTTGGACAACACAATGGGTGTTGGACCCAAAATAGACCATGGAAAACAAGTAAACAAGCAGCAGAATAGATAAATTCAAAACCTCGAAACCTGGGGTAACTATCTTACAAAAATATAAAACCCCACGCAGGAGGCAACATAAGGAACTAAGAAGCATTTGTCGAGCCTTCAGCAACATCTGGACTCTGAAAAGTGGGGGGCGAAACCTTAGTGGCACTTTGGCCTTCAGGAGCAGAAGTGGGGTTCACGAGACAACCATTTTGGACTATCTTCTTTGCGTCCAAGGCATTCAATGCTAAGGCCACCCCAGGATTAAAGAGCTGGACCTGGTCAATGGCATTCCAAAATGAATCCGAGTTAATCTTAAGAGAAACATTGATGAGTTGCTAGAAGCCACCTTGTGAAGAGTTCATTCCAGCTTGAAGCCTTTGGCTCTAGGCACAGAGGTTCTCGTTATTAACTCGGATCAGAACAGCTTCCTTCTGGGCTCCCACTAAGCTGGCCTCTTTTTGTTTTAAGTCATCCTTCAAGGTCGCCACCTCTTTTTCCAACTCTTGAGCCCTAACCTCTGCATCATTTTTGGCCCTCAAAGCCTCTTTTTTGGCCTTCAAGGCCAAGTCCGCACCTTGTTTAACTATCGACACCCTCTCGGCCTTTTCCCGATTGTAGTTTTCATAACATCTCTCCACAAAACGAGACTTAGCGGTAATACAGAGAGCATACGTTTGAAAGGAAGACAGAATCTCTTTTGTATCAAACCGAGTGATATGGTCCACACTCATTCGTCAAGAATATGGCAGTTTATAAAAGACCTTGGATCTAAGTTTTCCAGATACAAGGTTATTGGCCCAATCGGCCTTGACTCTATAGCCACCCTTTTCCCTAGTCGTCCGGTCTTTCGTCCTCCTCAGCTATTTTCCTTCGCCTCTCGAGCGGCCTTTCGAGAGAGCTTTCCAAAAAAACGGGCCCCACCTCAACAAATGGAACCTCAGTTGGTGGGGATGAAGAAGTCGGAGCAGTCACTGAGGGGGCATCCGAAAGGCCAGCTACGTTTTTGGACATCAATGTCTCAAGAATTGCCAAGGCCGATGTGGACTCCATTGAAGCCAAACTTGCTGCAAAGCAAATTAAGAGTCAAGAAACAAAGTAAACATTTAAGAATAGAAAAACATGTAATAGAATGAGGACAACATAATACACTACCTAGAATGCCCAAAAGAGTCTCATTATGAGAAGTTCTAAACACCTCTTACGAAGAAATTAAGCTAACTTGGCTGGCCTACATCTCGAAGAACTCAACACACTCAACTTCATCATCATCGAGATGGTGCTTCTTCTTTTCAATAAGTTGAAGAGCGATGTACCATATCCACTGATTCCAATGCATACAAAATTTTGGTTCCCCATCGTTATTCATCCAGAAGGGACGAGTATAAAAAATTGCCATTAGCTTAAAAAACTTTTCCTTGAAGTCCTTATAGCTTTCTTAATAGGGAAGGAAGATTTTTCGACCCTGCCTTGATCGAACTGAGACCCATGTCTGCTGAGAGACGTTGGCATCTACTGAACTATACCGAGTATAGAAGTAAAAGAACACCTTTTCCGAACACCAGAACCCAAGTAATCAATAGATTCTCTCGAAGGCGAGAATGTTCGCCCAACCATTAGGATGGATTTGGGATGGTGCAGCCTAAAGGGTACCGAGGACAGCAAGCTGGAAATTAGTAAAAGGAAGTCGGAGTCTGAACCGAGTAAAAAGTCTTCGTACAAAAACGTGAAGTGCGCTCCGGCCTGCCGAGATGAACACACCCTCTCATTCTCTAGCGAAAGAATCTGGAATTCATGATCCTTGTTACCTCCTTCAGTAAGCACCAAATAACCCTTGAGTTTATTAAGTGCTTCTCTAGGTTCAAAATTAGATACCCGATCATAAGCATCATCCTCAACCTATGGGTATACTAACTCGGGACCACGATGAATCTAGATAGGGTCTTCATCGACTAGAGCCCAGACTTCGAGAGCCAGTGCTCGTGCTCTACTCCTCCTCCTTCCTCTAGCCATCAAGTTCCTGGTAACACCCAAAGAGGCTGGTGAGCAACTGCTAGAATCAATTAACTAAAGATTTATACGCAAAGGGGGGCAAATAGAAGAAATAGTTCATGCCCACATACTGGCCTTTATGCCTTCCAAAGTCTAAGCCTCAGAAGGACACCTCAGCCATGCTTAGCACAGTAGAAGAGGTGCTCCGGAGGAGTAATGCCATCGAAAGGATTTGAAAACTATTGAAAGAAAGGAAAAGGAAGTGCATTTTACAGAAAATACAAAAACTACAATGCACGACTATTCTCTTACTTAAATGGTAAAAGCAAGTAAAAGAAAAATAGAAAGGGAAATGAGGGCAGAAAGAGACAAACATTATGTAAAAGGTAGAGTTAGATAAAGAAAGAAGCGAAGGTGGTGTAAAAAATTCTCTTCATACCTCTGCGGTGCACGCAGCCTCTCCAGAAAGCTCTCAAATCACAAAATTGTTTAGAAACAGTAGTAAGGACGATAAACCCATAGCCCTTATTTATAATGATAAGATGGTTAGAGGATTTGTTTATCAACTTCTCAGTTTTCAAAAAACTACCTATCATGGCACGCAAAGCACTAAGTACAACTACCCAACCGAAGTAAGCCACGTGGCTCTCACAGCCGTCACGGCAGTTGAAGGGACGATTGCAAGGCAAGCCAAGAGACATACAAGCTCAGCAAACAAGAGTTCAAAAATTTTCTACGGACCCCGGCTATATCCGAGGTGTTAAATTTGATAGGAAAATTCAGTCTAGACATCGACTATCCTAGAAAGTTCCTATAAGGTACAAAGACCCCTGAGCTTAGTATTTAAAATTGTCATTTCACCGGTCTCGACCAAGTACCAAGCTGGGGGAAACTAAGTATTATTGTGAGGTAAGAGTTGGACTCACCCTTGTGAAAGATAAATAGTACGGATATCGAAAAATAGAAAAAAGAAAAAAGTAGATACAAATAGAATTCAAAAAGAAAGAATTTTTATTTATCTGATCTCATTTCATACATCATCTTACATCAAGGAAAGAGGGAAAATAAAATATTGAAATGTATAAGGAAAGAGCATTAGCCTTCTCTATGTTGAACAAGCTTTGAAGAACTTCGGCAAAC
This sequence comes from Ormosia emarginata, assembly GCA_029884605.1. NCBI lineage: Eukaryota > Viridiplantae > Streptophyta > Magnoliopsida > Fabales > Fabaceae > Ormosia > Ormosia emarginata. The sequence continues at coordinate 13,683,138 of JAQQTP010000074.1, forward strand.
TAGAATAGAGCACTGCTGTTAGACTTCGGGATCGCTGCACATTCTTCTTCCCTGCCTCTTTCACAATGATAATAAAGGTTGGCAACTGCTCTCCCCTATTAGACGAGACACAACCTTTCATCAAGAGATTGTTCCACCGGAACCCTGGCCAGTTTCACAATCACCCCAAGTTGCTTCACATCACGGAGCAGCTTCAATAGTCCCTCCTGCTTATTCGACATCTCTTAGAAGACTTGCCAAAGTTTAGGGCGAAGCACCTCCTAAGTTCTCAGAAAGAAGGAAGGGCAAGCGATAGCCAACTCCGAATGTGTCCGATCAACGAACAGTAGACACAAATTTTTCCGACAAGAGTGGTGGATCAAACAAGCAACCACATACGCTAGAAAGATAGGTGTTTGTTGTCCTTTACACTGAGAAAGAAAGGTGTCAGTAAGAAGGATACTTTGTAAAGCAGGAAAATGCCTTCAAAGACTTTGGAGAGAGCAGGAAGATGATCGTAGTAAAAGGCAAAGCTCTCTTTGCGTAAGAAGAGAAGAAAAACCACCCTATGAAAAAGGATCATTCTCAGAGAAAAGCGCAAAGCAAAAGGAATGCCAACATTAAATGCAAACATTCTTTATTTATAAAGGGAACGAAGCATTTTGATTAGCTCCAAGAAAGAAGAACCGATCGAACAATGCAAATCGCATTAAGTGCTTTCTCTTTCCTATTGGTTACTGTCATGACCCAATCTTAGGTCGTGACCGGTGCACAAGCTAAAGATACGCAGTACTCAACTAGCCTGGCAAAATACTGGAGTCGACAAGTAACACTAGCTAGCAATGAAAATGAAGGCCTACCAAAAGACAAACACTCTTGGGCAGAATAATATATCCCAGGAATTCTCTACTCAATAGCCTAAAAATATGAAGGGAAAAAGAATGGGGTGAGTCATATAGACTCATTGAGGGCATAATAAACATAGTGAACAAGAAAGAAAAACAAGTAATAGCCTAAATATTTTAGCTTTGCAAAACAACTCAAAATAGGTTAATCAAATAAATGAAGTTTATAAATAAAATCACTTATCATGTGCTTTCCTTTCCAGAAATAAATTTATAATCGTAAAAGAATTCAACACTACTTAGCAAATTTCATCTCATATCTTAAATAAAATCTCTACATCTATTATATGCACATTAGTCATTACATCTCTTCACCACAACAGGGGGAACACATGCCGTTATATCTCTTCACCATGGCAGGCAGGACATATGTTGTTATATCTCTTTGCCATGATAGGTAAAACATACACCGTTATATCTCTTTGCCACGATAGGCAGAACACACGCCATTATATCTTTTTGCCACAACAAGCGGAACATACGTCGTTATATCTCTTCGCTGTGACAGGCAAAACATGCGTTGTTATATCTCTTTGCCACGGCAAGCGAAATTTTAACACTCAACCCTTATAGCTCAATTATTATAACAAAAATTCCTAAGTTAGCTTAAGGATTTTGTTTCCTTAGAATATAAAGCTTGAGGCTATAACCAAAGCTATTAGAATAGATATAAATACATGCTAAGAGGTTTAAATTTCAAAATATGTCACAGTGTAAACTATCCATTTATAAGTATGAAGAATCAACTCAATTGGTCCCCATGACACTCGGAGGAGCAAGCTGTGTAGTGCCCACTGAATCTGATCATAAACAAATATTCTTACAAGTCAAGATAAATGAAACAAAGACTTACATTAAGAAGCAACCTCAAAGGAGAGCATTTTTCCTTAAAACTTAGAGTTACCCACTAGCTATTAGGAATTTAAAACACAAGTACCATGAATAAATAAAATAACTACACTATAATTACAATTTACAATTGATAGGGCTCTAGAAATTTCATTTAAAGTTAAACTAACAAAGGGGTAAAGAAATTAGGTAAAATCCCTAATTATAGGGTTTAGGGTTTTCAAGAAACTCATGAGAAAGAAAAAACAAGGTATGACTTTCCCATTACCACTTACTAGAACTAACATTTCACACTCTTAGATTTCTACTTCAAAGCCCTAAAATACACTCACCTACCATTTTTGAGATAGCTAAGCTTGAAGGAAAAATTAGATTTACAAGAATAAAAGAATAAAAACTTACCTTAAGCTCTTGGTACAAATGGGTGCAAGGATTTGATGCTAAAATGGAAGAAAAAGATATGGCTTCAAATGGAGCAATTTTTGCTCCATAGAGACGAGGAGATGAAGACATCCCTCATCTCTACATCTCTCATTTCTAAAATCAAATTTATTCTTTTTTTTAATATATATGGCAAATGACCAAAATGCCCTTTACAAGAAAATGTATTTCTAACTTTATCCTTCCCTAACACTAGCATCATTATAATCTTCCCCCGTTAAATGAAATTCGTCCTTGAATTTTTTTTATTTTTTATTTTTTCTATTATTATTTTTACTAACCTTGTAAATTAAAAAGCTGCAGATACGTGTCACGCATAACCATCTCGGGCTCCCACGTCATCTCCTCACCAGATAGTCCCTTCCAAACAACATTGACAGAAGCAACTTCCTTAGAGTGTAAGCGTTTCACTCGTCTATCTATTATAGCAACAAGTTGCTCAACATAACTAAGGTTTTCATCAAGTTGAATTGCTTGGTGTTGAATGACATGAGATGGATCATGAACATATTTCTGAAGCATCGAAACATGGAAATTAGGTGAACTCCTAAAATATTTGGAGGAATGGCTAAGCGATAAGCCACCTGCCCAACCTTCTCCAGAATTTCAAAGGGTCCTATGAACCTCGGGCTCAACTTACCCTTTCTACCAAACCTCATAATACCCTTCATAGGAGAAACACGTAGAAACATATGTTCTCCCACACCAAACTCAAAGGTCGACACCTCCGATCCGAATAAGACTTTTGCCTACTTCGAGCAGTTACTAGGTGATCTCGAATTAATTGAACCTTCTCAATAGCTTCTTGAATTAAGTCTGGACCCACAAGTCTAGATTCTCTAACCTCAAACTAACCCATAAGAGACCTACAACACCTCCCATATAAGGCCTCAAAAGGTGTCATCTGAATACTAGATTGATAACTATTATTGTAAGCAAACTCCATCAGAGGTAAGTATTGATCCTAACTCTCTCCAAAGTCTAACACACAAGCACGAAGCATATCTTCCAAAATCTGTATAATCCTTTCAGACTGACCGTCAATTTGTGAGTGAAAAGAAGTACTCAAGTCCAATCGTTTTCCCAAAGCAATCTAAAAAGATCTCCAAAACTGAGCTGTGAACTGAGGGCCTCGATTTGAAATGATAGACAAGGGTACTCTATGCAGAGATACTATCTTCTCTAAATAAAGCTTAGTATATTGAGCCGTTGTATAAGTGATTTTTACAAGCAAGAAGTGTGCAAACTTTGTCAACTGATCCATAATTACCCAAGCTGAGTCATAACCCTTTGAGGTTTTAGGCAATCCTATCACAAAATCCATAGTGATCCTCTCCCATTTCCACTCAGGAATATCAATCTGTTGAAGCAAACCTACAGGCTTTTGATGCTCAGCTCTCACCTAAGCATCTAGATACAAATTCTACTATATCCTTCTTCATCCCTTCCCACCAATATAATTCTTTTAAATCTTGATACATCTTTTTGGAACCTAGATGAATAGTATAGAAGGAATGATGAGTTTCCTCTAAAATCTTCTTTCTCAAATCCTCTATATTAGGGACACATAAGTGAGCGCCAACACGTAAAACACCCTCAGAGTCAACCACCATTTCAAAAGTTTTGCCTTCTCGAACCTTTTCCATGATCTTCTTTAAATGAGGATCTTGACTTTGCACCTCCTTAATACTATCCACCAAAGTAGAACGAACCTGAAAATGATCTAGTAATAACTCTAGGTCTATGACCTCAAATTGTACTCCACTATCTATAAGATCTTGAAACTCTCTCACTATTGGTCTTCTAACGTCAACTATAACACCCTAAAATTTATTTATTTTATTATAAATATTCATTTTCTAATATTTATGATTTTTGTGAATTTTTCTGGAATTTTCTGAGAATGCAGAATATTTTAATATTATTTCTCGTTTTGCATGTAAATTGAGCAGAGCCGGGGAAACGCAATATTTTTTCCGAGAACCTTGATTTGCGGAAACGTCGATGAGGGATCTTACTAAACCCGAGACTAGACACGGTTTAGGAGGTTTCATGTTTTTTGAGAATTTTACTAGATAAAATAATAATCGTTGTGTAATTTATTATCCGTCAGACAATTAATACTGACTTTTGTCAATTGTAACAATAGTCCATTGGATAATAATATGTATTAAAAATCCTATCACATTATCCTAATGTAATCTACTTTATGTCTAATTAAATCCACTTTAATTCAAAAATATAATATTTTAATTAAAGTTTCTTTGAGAAGCTTTGACCACTAAATGACTAGTGTGCCCTTGGCTTGTTGGAGAAGCCATTCTCCCCCCTTCTCTCTCTCTATTGCTGCGGCAATGAAGGCCCAAAGGAAACAAAATTTGCTTCCATACTTATCACATTTCACTCAAAATTTTCACATTTCCTACTAGCACTTTCTCTCTCTTCAAGTTTCATATTCATTTCTCTCCAACTTCTCTCTTCTTCTTCCTTCTTCCCTCACGGTTTTGCAGCCCCAAAGGAGACCACTTCTCTTCATTTTCTCACTTCACTAACACCATTTCTACATTCCTCTCATCATCCTCTACACTTCCTATTTGAAGAGTTTCTTCAAAATCCATCATCTTCACCATTGTCTTCCAAGAGTAAAGCTTGAAGCTTTAAGGTAAAGCTTCTATTTTTCCTTTTCTTTCTCTTCATTTTCGTGTTCCTTGGTCACCAATGTGACCAAAGATTCATGTTTTTCAAGACTTGGTTGTTGATTCTTTGAACTTGAATTTCTAGGGTTTTGGAGAGCCAAAACCGAATCCGCCAAGAAGCACCAAGGAGGCCATTTTCGTGTTCTTCCTTTAGGTAAGAGGGAGATTTACTCACTTCAACCATTATTGGTGGTGAGGAGACCTTGTGTGATTGTTGATGGAGAAATCTATATTTGAATGCTTACTTTGTTTGATGATTTTTCATGTTTATGTGTCTTGATTGAGAGTAGTGATTGAATTGTGATTTTGAAATGCTTGAGGGAGTGGATCTAAGAAATGAAAGAGTTGAGGGTTTACAACCTTATTGAGAGGCCACGGTTTTGGACATGAATTTGTAGGGTTGGAAATTGGTTTGTGTAAAATGAAGCTTATGTGATTAGGTATAAAATGATTAAGGCATGAAACGAAACTTTAAGGGTTTTCCTACTCTCTTGAGAGGCCACGGTTTTGGCCCTAATTAGTAAGGGTTTGAGTTAAAATTATGTGTACAAAAAAAAAATTAAGTACTTGGACATTAAAGGATTGACGTTTATAATGGAAGACATTGAGCTAGTAATGACCTTTGGAGGCCACGGTTTTTGAAGGGTTTATTAGCCCATAAATTCTCATAATTGATCAAGACTTGGTACGTTGAGAATGTTGAATCCATAATGTGGAATTATGATAACTATTGAACCATATCTATATATATGATATTGAGAATTGGTTTTATGTGGTTGTGAGTTCATATGTGGAACTAAGTATTTGTGAATTGCACTTGATGAATTTGTGGGATGACATTGTTGAGAATTGTTTATATGCCAATATAATATGTTCCATGAGAAATACTATTGATGAATATGCATGTGATGCATTGTTTATAAGGAACATATCATTAATACACATACATGATGTAAATTGAGTCGTCATGCATATGTGATGTCCGTTGGACTTTATTGTGAAAGGCGATGTATGCCTAGGAGATTGAATAACACCTTTGTGTGGGTGCGAGTAGACTAAGCATAGGGTCATAGTGGTCAACCTTGGGGGCGTCGGGGTGCGGGTGTCTCACAATAGACAGTGGTAGCTCCACTGGGGCCATGGGATAGACCGATGCAAACACACTGACGATCCAGACCGAGACGTTGTCTAATATCGCGATCAACTGTTGAGGTGTCATGTATAAGCCATATTGCACAAATATTTTATGAGATGAAGCACATTATTTTTAAAGGCTAACGAGATACTGGCATGACTCCTTGATCATTCTCTCCGAAAATGTTGATGTCTAGCTCCATAGAGTAGGATTTTTGGTACCATAATGCATTGTGCACTGTTCATTGTCAGTCTTATATTGCAGTGAGCATGAGTACTTATGATTGTTGAAACATCTGCCCTTACTGTCAATATAATTATCTGGTTTGATAAATTGTTCACTGCCTGAGATTCTGCTGTTGTTTCTCTTTTATTGCTTACTTGATTATTACTGTTGTTTTTATTCATTCTGTTGATAAATATATGTATTGTAATGTCATGTGGGCGTCCAGCGCCGTTCTGTTTTCTTGCTACCATTTTGGTAATGAAAGTTGGGTGTCTCACCTCCTTTCTGTATATCTGTACTTCTGTTTTAAATTTTTTATTACCAAGAAGACGTTCGCAAGGAAGAAAAGGAAACACCTAAGTTTCTTGGCTTTTGGCCCGATTACGACTAGAGCTGATTGAAGATGTCTTCGCGTCCGCGCTGATTCTTAGGATATTCTAGGATGACCTTTCACGGTGGACCTGACTGTTGGCACATAAACTTGAGCACGGACTGTTGCTTCTATCACAGGGAGCTGACAGTGTCTTTAGCCTGGGGTCGCTATGACCCGCCTCTTTTTGATTTCACAGCTTTTGTTCATTTAGAATTTTACCTGCCTGTTAGAGATTTGTAGGATGATCTTTATTATACCCCACAAGAGGACTCTTTCCTCTCCACTGCTCGGGCTTCTGCCTGAAATTTGATCGCTCCGATGGCGATATCATTGGATGAGAATGACCATACTACGGTCCCTTCTTGTAAGTCTTAGAGGTTGATACTGGCGATGGCTACTGATGGCTAACCGTTTATTTATTTTTTTTGGGAAGCCTGACATTTTGTTGTATTTGATTGGTGTATATTTGTATCATCTCAGGTAGGTACATTTTCTGCTTTTTGTATAATTTATGATGTAATTAAACGGGCTGATATATATATATATATATATATATATATATATATATATTGTATATAGATGTATGGTTTATTTTAGGTCAGTTCTGACTGCGATCGTTCTAACTATTTTCTCGTTATGAAAAGAACCTTTAAATTAATTCTTTTGACACTACTTGTTAATAATACAATTTAAAAAAAAATGTAATGTCATTTAGAAAAGAACCTATGCATCTATAAAATGAATCGGGTATTTGAGGTTTCAAATAACTATTACTTTTTCGCAAGTGTTTTATATTATGGTGCGGCGTTCCTTTTTCTTCTAGAAAAAGGGGCGTTACATTGTTCGTTTGGAATTGCGGATCAAAATATCTCGCAGCGGAATAAAAGAATTCCCTTACAGGATCCATGCGAAAAATCCATAATCCGAGTTTTAAAATTTTACCTCTTGAAGCGTGATAAACATAAGCAAGGTGAATCACTAACACCGTAATAGCGACGATGTTTCTGCGGTATCCACTTGAACAGACTTGCAAAAGGGAGTCACGCCTCTGTTTTGCGGTGCTAGCTGCGAATAGAAGAGAAGAACCTTTCACTGTCTCTCACTCACTTTCTTAAGTGCGGCTAGGGTTGTGATGTAACGTATGTAGCAGCCCCCTTAGCAGTACTATTTATAATAGTGGCTGCCTTAAGTGAGTGTGAGCAGTAGCAAGGTAAGCTGTGCAACACTAAACCCATCTATCATGAGTTAGGCCCACAATTGAATCCGAGTCCAACTTGGATCCTTATTGCTCCAATTTAGTCTGTTTTAAGTGTGCGACCCTGCAAGTTCTCATGACGTTGGTAGTAACATTAAAATCTCATTTTAATATTACAAACAGTGAGCGGTATCTAGCAACACATCACTGCTACCCAAGTAATGAGAATGTCAGTGATTTGACATAACCTATCTGTGATCAATATTTCTGTGTAGTTTAGTCCCTTTGTCCAGATATCCAGATTGAACACAAGGCATGGAACGTGTCACCCTTGTTTAGTTCAATCTTCAGTTTCCTGATTCCCGAGTAGACATAGTAATAACAAATAAGATCAATATCTCATACTAACTCATTTGAGCATGGCCATGCATTTCGTAGTCTCACTCAATCAGGGGGGCCGAAGATATCACTCCTGTTATGTAGGAGAGACAAATCCCATCTAGGTCACTCACATCCCTCCACATGTATCGTAATATGTCTAATAACCAACTTTATAATCATCTTGTTACAGATGACATTTGATGGTATTAAAACACACAACTCCTCATGTAGGAATCGTAGTGATTTCAGGTCAAAGGACCACATACACCATTATCACTATGAGAATTGTTTATGAAACTCACGTAACGATCCACGTAGCGTTCTCATGGCGGGTCTGTCCAATACATCATTACTCTAATATGTATCCATGTGTAGACTTGATATCTCATATCTATGACCCATGAGATGTAGTCATCAGTCTACGCACATACTAGTCTCAATGCATTATTGTTGTCCTAATTAACAATAATACTTGACTAGGGACATTTAAGAATAGTATTTTATCCAATAGGATCTCACGATCAAGTCATCCACTTAATGTCCTGTGGTATCAAACTTACTATTCTAAGGACTTTATTATGTCTAACAAAAAAGAACACAATAAATAAAATGCCTCATATATTAAAAATAGCATAATATAATGTATGTAAATACAAACAAAATGTATTGGCCACTAGGGTATACACCAACATTGTCTTGGTATCAGAGCCCTGGTTTAAGTTTTCTTTTGGGTCTTGTGATTTTGGACTGTCTTGTTTGTGTTGTGTGATTCTCTGTGTATGGTATTCCGAAAGGATACATTTGACTTTTCCTTGTGTTTTGTATAGTTTGACTTGAAAGAGAATTATGCTCAGAGAGGAGACATGACTGTGGCGATTGAGGCAATTCAGAAGATGGCTGAGGCTATGCTGCAACAAAACCAGCAGACGGCTCAACAGTAAGAGAGGACTGCATAAGAGCTTGAAGCCACCGCTGATGCCCAAAACTTCGTTGCACTAACCCTCCACAATTTAAAGGAGAATTTGATCCTGAGAAGGCTACTCTATGGATCAAAGAGCCGAAGAAGATATTCATGGGTATGAATTGTGCTAACGACAATAAGGTGACTTATGCTGCATTTATGCTTGTTGGAGACACAGAGGATTGGTGGGTTGGAGAACAGAGGTTGCTGGAGGCAGAAGGTCGAGAAATTACTTGGGCAGTATTCAAGGAGAAGTTCTTGAATAAATATTTCCCGGAAAGTGCCAGACATGCTAAGGAGATGGAGTTTCTTGGTTTACGGTAAGGAAATATGACTGTAAATGAGTATGCTGCAAAATTTGAGAGCTTGTCGAGGTTCTCAACTTACTTTCAACACCAACCGAACGAAGCATGGAAATGTCAGAAGTTTGAGGAAGGTTTAAGGCATGATGTGAAAAGAGTTGTTATAACCTTGAAGATTAATTAATTTTTGAAATTGCTTGACACGTGTCGCCTGGTGGAAGACTTAGACTAAGCGCGAGACACAAGAAAACACAACTTTAGACCTTTTCGGTCCCAAAGAGGAGGAAGCAGTAATGTCAATCGTTACCAGAAAAAACCTTACTCCAGAATGCCTGGAAATCAGCAACAAAGACCACAAAGTGGAAGTCCAAGAGGAAGTCTGGGTAAAACTGGTCAAGCTCCAGCGTTTACACCGAGATGCATGAAGTGCAAGAATGAGCACTACATGATGGATTACATAATCAAAGGGATCATTTGTTTCAGATGCGGGAAGGCTGGATATGTTTCTCACGACTGCAATCAGGCAAAGGCTAAACCTTCAGTTAATGCTACAAGAACTGTGAAACCGCAAGCTGGAGGGAGAGTTTACACTCTGAGTGGTGCTGAAGCCTCTCAATCTGAAGATCTTATACAAAGGAAAGGTCTTATAGAGGGTAATTTTTTAACTGTACTGTATGACTTTGGTGCAACTCATTCTTTTATTTCCTATGACTGCGTGAAAAGACTTGGCTTGCCTGTGTCTTCTTTGCCTTTTGACTTAACTGTTTCAACTCCTACTGCTAAACCTATTGTTACCACCAAAATCTGTTTGGAATGTCCATTAGTTGTTGAAGGTCGAATCTTTTCTGTTGATTTGATCTGTTTACCACTTTCCCAGTTAGACGTAATCTTAGGAATGGATTGGTTATCTTCTAACCATGTCCTGTTAGATTGTTCTAGAAAAATCATAGTTTTTCCTTTGGATGAGAATTCTAGATTTTTGACGGCCAACCAAGTTCAAGCTTTCTTGAAAGGAGGAGCTCAAGGATACATGTTGTTGTCTTCTTTAAAAGTCGAGAAGGAGGTAGATGTGAACACACTTCCTGTGGTTTGAGAATTTCCTGAAGTCTTTCCTGAAGATGTACCTGGTTTACCACTAGAGCGGGAGATCGAGTTTACTATTGACCTTGTACCTGGAGCTGGTCCTATTTCCATAGCACCTTACAGAATGTCACTAGCAGAACTAGTTGAACTCGAGGAGCAATTGGAGGAGCTTTTGGAAAAACAGTTTGTTAAACCTAGCGTATCACCTTGGGGAGTGCCGATATTGCTAGTTAAGAAGAAGGATGGTACTTCACGATTGTGTGTAGACTACCGTCAGCTGAATAAAGTCATAATCAAGAACAAGTATCCACTGCCAAGGATAGATGACCTAATGGATCAGTTGAAGGGAGCAGTAATGTTTTCTAAGATTGATTTGCGATCGGGTTACCATCAAATTAGGTTAAAAGTGGAAGACATTCCCAAAACAGCTTTTCGTACTCGTTATTGACATTACAAGTACTTGGTGATGTCATTTGGCGTAACAAATGCACCTGTCATATTTATGGACTACATGAACAGAATCTTTCGCCCTTATTTGGACAGGTTTATTGTTGTCTTCATTGACGATATCTTGATTTACTCTCGAAATCAGGAAGATCATGTTGAACACCTCAGCTTAGTCCTTCAAATTCTGAAAGAGAAAAAGTTGTATGCTAAACTGTCAAAATGTGAATTTTGGCTAGATGAGGTCAAATTTTTAGGCTATGTGATCTCAAATGAAGGAATTGTTGTAGACCCATCAAAGGTAGAAGTTGTTCTACAATGGGAAAGGCCGAAGACGGTGACAGAGATTCGAAGCTTTGTCAGATTAGCTAGATATTACAAGAGATTTATCGAGGGATTCTCTAAGATCGTCGGACCTCTCACTCAACTCACAAGGAAGAACCAAGCTTTTGAGTGGACGGATGCTTACGAAGAAAGTTTTCAAAAGCTAAAAAGGAAACTAACTACTTCACCAGTGTTAGTTCTACCTGACCCAAGCGAACCATTCGAAGTCTACTGTGATGCTTCATACCAAGGACTAGGGTGTGTCCTCATGCAAAGTGGAAGAATGGTAGCTTATGCTTCAAGACAATTATGAGTGCATGAGAAGAACTACCCAACACATGACCTAGAGTTGGCTGCTATTGTATTTGCATTGAAGATATGGAGACATTTTCTTTATGGAGCAACATTCAACGTCTTTAGCGATCATAAGAGCTTGAAGTATTTATATGATCAAAAAGAGTTGAACATGAGACAATGAAGATGGTTGGAATTCCTAAAGGACTATGATTTCCAACTTCAGTATCACCCTAGAAAGGCTAATGTTATGGCCGATGCCCTAAGTAGGAAGACGATCAGCGTTTCTGCTATGATGATCAGAGAAAAGGATCTGATAGAACAATTCAGAGACGTATGGTCTTTTGTGGAATTGATGCCAGGCAAAATCTGCATGAACATGGTCACAATCTCAAAGAGTTAATGGATGACATCCGAGAAAAGCAGAAAGTTGACAAGTTCTTACAAGAAGAAAGGGAACTGGTGAAGCAAGGCGGTGCATCGACATTAGAGGAAGGAAGCGATGGAATCTTGAGATTTCAAGGTAGAATTTGTGTGCTTAAGGATCATGAGCTCAAAAAGTATATTCTTGAACATGCTCATACAAGTAAGTTGAGTATACATCCTGGAATGACCAAAATGTACTAAGATTTGAAGAAGTTATTTTGGTGGCATATAATGAAAAGAGATATTGGTAGATGTGTATCTTCCTGTCTGGTTTGTTAGAAAATAAACATTGAACATCAAAGACCGTCAGGAATGTTACAACTCTTATCTATTCCCGAATGGAAGTGGGATAGTATTGCAATGGACTTTATTGTTGGACTACCAAGAACAAAAAGGGGTCATGATTCGATATGGGTAATTATGGATCGACTCACGAAGTCAGCACATTTCTTGCTTATCAACATAAGGTATTCATTGGAGAAATTAACTCAGTTGTACATTGGTGAAATTGTCAGACTACATGGTGTACCTACAAGTATTGTTTCTGATAGAGATCCGAGGTTTACATCAAAGTTTTAGCAAAGTCTTCAAGAAGCAATGGGAACAAAGTTACACTTAAGTTTTGCATATCATCCTCAGACCGATGGTCAATCAGAAAGAACAATTCAATCCTTGGAAGATTTGCTTAGAGCTTGTGCTTTGGAGCAAACTGGAAGTTAGGATGAAGTTTTACCATTGGTAGAGTTCACCTACAATAACAGTTATCATTCGAGCATAGGGATGGCTCCCTATGAGGCTCTATATGGACGAAGGTGCAGAACACCTTTATGTTGGTATCAAGATGGAGAGTGACTTACCGTTGGACCTGATCTCATACAACAAACGACTGAGAAAGTCAATATGATTTAGGAGAAGATGAGAACGGGTCAAAGTCGACAAAAGAGCTATGCGGACAAAAGGAGAAAACCTCTTGAATTTGAGGAAAGAGAGCATGTGTTTTTGAAAGTCACGCCTATGACTGGGGTCGGTCAAGTTCTCAAGTCTACAAAACTTACTCCAAAATTCCTTGGACCTTATCAAATTCTTCGTCGGATAGGTCCAGTTGCTTATCAAATAGCTTTACCACATTTTCTTTCAAATCTTCATAATGTCTTTCATGTGTCACAACTTCGAAAATACATTCCTAGCCCTGACCATGTCATAACACCTGACTCAGTACAATTAAAGAAAAATTTAACTTATGAAACATCACCTGTAAGGATTGAGGATAGGAGAATGAAGCAACTCAGAGGGAAAGACATCCCATTAGTAAAAGTGATCTGGGACGAAACAACCGGAGATGCAACATGGGAACTGGAAGACAATATGAAGGAACAATACCAACAATTATTTTAAGGTACGAAAATTTCGAGGACGAAATTTCTATTTGTAGGGGAGAGTTATAACACTCTAAAATTTATTTATTTTATTATAAATATTCATTTTCCAATATTTGTGATTTTTGTGAATTTTTCTAGAATTTTTCGAGATCGCAGAATATTTTAATATTATTTCTCATTTTGCGTGCAAATTGAGTGGAGCCGAGGAAATGTAATATTTTTCCTGATAACCTTGATTTGTAGAAACGTCGACGAGGGATAAATCCGAGACTGGACACGATTTACGAGGTTTCATGTTTTTCGAGAATTTGACCAAATAAAATAATAATCGCTGTGTAATTTATTATCCGTCGGACAATTAATATTGGCTTCTGTCAACTGTAACAATTGTCCATTGGATAATAACATGTATTAAAATCCTATCACATTATCCTAATGTAATCCACTTTATGTCTAATCAAATTCACTTTAATTCAAAAATATAATATTTTAATCAAAGCTTCTTTGAGAAGCTTTGACCACCAAATGACTAGTGTGCCCTTGGCTTGTTGGAGAAGCCATTCTCTCCCCTTCTCTCTCTCTCTATTACCGCGGCAATGAAGGGCCAAGGGAAGCAAAATTTGCTTCCATACTTATCATATTTCACTCAAAATTATCACATTTCCTACTATCACTTTCTCTCTCTTCAAGTTTCATCTTCATTTCTCTCCAACTTCTCTCTTCTTCTTCCTTCTTCCCTCACAGTTTTGCAGCCCCAAAGGAGACCACTTCTCTTCATTTTCTCACTTCACTAACACCATTTCTACATTCCTCTCATCATCCTCTACACTTCCTATTTGAAGAGTTTCTTCAAAATCTATGATCTTCACCATTGTCTTCCAAGAGCAAAGCTTGAAGCTTTAAGGTAAAGCTTCCATTTTTCCTTTTCTTTCTCTTCATTTTCGTGTTCCTTAGTCACATGGTGACCAAGGATTCATGTTTTTTAAGACTTGGTTATTGATTCTTTGAACTTGAATTTCTAGGGTTTTGGAGAGCCAAAATTGAATCCACCAAGAAGCACCAAGGAGGCCATTTTCGTGTTCTTCCTTTAGATAAGAGGGAGATTTACTCACTTCAACCATTATTGGTGGTGAGGAGACCTTGTGTGATTGTTGATGGAGAAATCCATATTTGAATGCTTACTTTATTTGATGATTTTTCATGTTTATGTGTCTTGATTGCGATTAGTGATTGAATTGTGATTTTGAAATGCTTGAGGGAGTTGATTTAAGAAATGAAAGAGTTGAGGGTTTACAACCCTATTGAGAGGCCACGGTTTTGGACATGAATTTTTAGGGTTGGAAATTGGTTTGTGTAAAATGAAGCTTATGTGATTAGGTATAAAATGATTAAGGCATGAAACGAAACTTTGAGGGTTTTCCTACTCTCTTGAGAGGCCACAGTTTTGGCCCTAATTAGTAAGGGTTTGAGTTAAAATTATGTGTACAAAAAAAAATTAAGTAATTGGACATTAAAGGATTGATGTTTATAATGGAAGAAATTGAGCTAGTAATGGCCTTTGCAGGCCACGATTTTTGAAGGGTTTATTAGCCCAAAAATTCTCATAATTAATCAAGACTTAGTACATTGAGAATATTGAATCCGTAATGTGGAATTGTGATAATTGTTGAACCATATCTATATATGTGATATTGAGAATTGGTTTTATGCGGTTGTGAGTTCATATATAGAACTAAGTATTTGTGAATTGTACTTAATGAATTTGTGGCATGACATTGTTGAGAATTATTTATATGCCAATATAATATGTTCCATGAGAAATACTATTGATGAATATACATCTGATGCATTGTTTATGAGGAATATATCATTGATACACATACGTGATGTAAATTGAGTCGTCATGCATATGTGATGTCTATTGGACTTTATTGTGAAAGGTGATGTGTGCCTAGGAGATTGAATAACACCTTTGTGCGGGTGCGAGTAGACTAAGCGTAGGGTCATAGTGGTTGACCTTAGGGGCGTCAGGGGTGCGGGTGTCTCATAATAGACAGTGGTAGCTCTACTGGGGCCATGGGATAGATCGATGCAAGCACACTGATGATCCGGACCGATCAACTGTTGAGGTGCCATGTATAAGCCATATTGCTCAAATATTTTATGAGATGAAGCACATTATTTTTAAAGACTAACAAGATACTGGCATGACTCGTTAATCATTCTCTTCGAAAATGTTGATGTCTAGCTCCATGAAGTAGAATTTTTGGTACCATAATGCATTGTGCACTGTTAATTGTCAGTCTCATATTGCATTAAGCATGAGTACTTATGACTGTTGAAACATCTGCTCTTACTGTCAATATAATTATCTGGTTTGATAAACTGTTCACTGCCTAAGATTCTACTGTTATTTCTCTTTTATTACTTACTTGATTATTACTGTTGTTTTTATTCATTCTGTAGATAAATATATGTATTGTAATGCCATGTGGGCGTCTAGCGCTGCTCTATTTTCTTGTTGCCATTTTGGTAATGAAAGCTGGGTGTCTCACCTCCTTATTGTATATCTGTACTTCTGTTTTAAATTATGTATTACTGAGAAGACGTTTACGAGGAAGAAAAAGAAGAGCCTGAGTTTCCTGGCTTTTGGCCCGATTATGACTAGAGCTGATTGAAGATGTCTTCGCGTCCGCGCCGATTCTTGAGGTATACTAGGATGACCTTTCATGGTGGACCTGATTATTGGCACAAAAACTTGAGCACGGACCGTTGCATCTATCACGAGGAGCTAACTGTGTCTTTAGCCTAGGGTCGCTATGACCCGCCTGTTTTTGATTTCACAACTTTTGTTCATTTAGAATTTTACCTGCCTGTTAGAGATTTGTGGGATGATCTTTATTATACCCCACAAGAGGACTCTTTCCTCTTCACTGCTCGGGCTTCTGCCTGAAATTGATCACTCCGATGGTGATATCATCAGATGAGGAGGACCCTGCTATGGTTCCTTCTCGTCAGTCTTAGGAGCTGATACTGTCGATGGCTACTGATGGCTAACCGTTTATTTTTTTTGGGGAAGCCTGACGTTTTACTGTATTTGATGGGTGTATATTTGTATTATCTTGGGTGGGTACATCTTTTGCTTTTTGTATAATTTATGATGTAATTAAACAGTGATGCATATATATATATATATATATATATATATATATATATATATATATATATATATAGGAAGTGTATCAAGTGAGAGGAGTGTTTATTATGAGAGGGTGAGATGAGTGAATCTTGATCATTGAATCTTACATGAATAGTCAAGATTAGAACATAAATGCATGTGATTTTTTTAAGTGGTCACATGACCTTTAAGTAACTTTTAATCTTGACCATCCATGTATGGTTATATGATGAAGATTCACTCCTCTCACCCTCTCACAATAACCACTCCTCTCATTAGATATGTCCCATATATATATATATATATATATATATATATATATATATATATATACATATATATATTGTGTATGTCTGTATGGTTTATTTTAGGTCAGTTCTTACTGCGATCGTTCTAACTATTTTCTCGTTACGAAAAGAACCTTTAAATTAATTCTTTTGACACTACTTGTTAATAATACAATTTAAAAAAAAATGTAATGTCATTTGGAAAGGAACCTATACATCTATAAAATGAACCAGGTATATGAGGTTTAAAATAACTATTACTTTTCCGCAAGTGTTTTATATTATGGTGCGACGTTCCTTCTTCTAGAAAAAAGGGCATTACATCAACTATATGTGCAAGACTACCTATAGACGTTCAGCTCAAAGCATCAGTGACCACATTCGCCTTCCCTAGGTGATACAAGATTGTGCAATCATAATCTTTTAGGAGCTTCATCCACCTTCTTTGCCTTAGGTTCAAATCCCCCTACTGAAAGATATACTTAAGACTTTTATGATCAGTGTAGATCTCATATGCCTCACCATATAAGTAGTGCCTCCAAATCTTGAGAGCAAATATCACTGTTGTCATCTCCAAGTCATGTATAGGATAGTTTTGCTCATGCTTCTTGAGCTGCCTAGAAGAATAAGCAATAACTCTCCCATGTTGCATCAATATGCAACCAAGACCAACTCTAGAAGCATTACAATAAATTGCATACCCATTATCACACGAAAGTAAGGCTGAGATTGGGGCTGAGGTCAAACAATCCTTTAGATGTCGAAAACTCTGCTCACTTGCATCAGTCCATGAAACTTAACTTGTTTTTGTGTCAACCTAGTCAAAGGAGTTGCAAGTTTGGAGAAATCCTTGATAAATCATCGGTAATACCCAGCTAGTCCAAGAAAACTACGGATCTCAGTTACCAATGTGGGCCTTGGCCAACTCTAAACTACTTCTACCTTCTTTGGATCCATGCTAATTCCACCCTTAGACACCACATGTCCCAAGAAAGCCACACTATCCAGCCAAACCTCATATTTAGAGAATTTGGCATATAGCTTATGCTCTTTCAATGTTTGTAAGGTTAATTGCAAGTGTTGCTCATGCTCCTCCTTGCTTTTGGAATACACTAGGATGTCATCAATGAATACTATCACAAAGTGGTCCAAGAATGACTTGAAGACTCAATTCATCAAGTCCATAAAAGCTACAGGAGCATTGGTAAGACCAAAGGACATAACCAAAAATTCATAGTGACCATGCGGGTGCAGAAAGTTGTCTTAGGATCGTCTTCACTTCTTATCTTTAGTTGATGGTACCCCGATCGCAAATCAATCTTCGAGAAACATTGGGATCCTTGAAGCTGATCAAATAGGTCATCAATGGGAGGAAAAAGGGTACTTATTCTTCACTGTTACCTTGTTCAACTGCCTATAGTAGGTACACAAGTGAAAGGAACCATCATTCTTCTTTACAAACAATGCTGGTGCACCCGAAGGAAAACAACTAGGACGGATGAAACCCTTATCAAGTAGATCCTCCAATTGCCCCCTTAACTCATTAAGCTTGGTTGGAGCCATCCGATATGGGGGTATAGATATTTGTTCAGTGTTTGGAAGCAAATCTATACAAAACTCTATCTCCCTATCAGGCAGTAACCTTACTAACTCTTCAGGAAAGACATCAGGGTACTCACACACCACTAGAACTTGCTCCAAGCTTGTCTTTAACATATTAGTGTCTTTCACCATGGTTAAGTGGCCATAACAACCTTTTCTCAACAATATTTGAGCCATAACTAACGAAATCAAGTTACTTGGTGACTAATTCCGATCGCCTTGAAATATGAACACTGGTTCCTCTAGCATACACTTTATTGTGGCAATCTAAGGTAGCATGACAAGAAGCCAACCAGTCCATGCCTAGTATTACATAAAAATCTACCATATCTAGCACTATCAAATCTACTAACAAAAGCTTATCTCCCACCAAGATCTCGTAATATTTGTACACTAAGTTAGCTGACAAAGAATCACCCATAGGTATAGCTACGATCAAAGGCTCACTTAAAGGTAAAGGATCTCTCCTAAAATGGGAAGCAAAGAAACGAGATACACAGGAATACGTAGCTCCAGAGTCAAATAGAACATATGCATCTTGAGAGCACACTGAGAGTATACCTGTCACAATAGCATTAGATGCTTGAGTATCCTGACGAGTCAAGGCAAACACACAAACCTATCCTCTACTATCCTGTTCCTGTGCTCTACCATCCTATTCTTGTCCTCTACCAACCTGTCCCTGACCTTTACCTCTTGGTCAACTACCACTTTCTTGAGCACTACTAGATCTTCGTATCCCTGAACCGCTTAACTGTGTTGCTGGAGCCACTGGTGCTAAAGCTCTACTAGAAGGATGGGAATATAATATAGGGCAGTTTCTCACAAAGTGCCACATCTAACCACAATGATAACACCCCTCTAAATCTTGCCTCTGATGTTGTGAAACACCTCAGCTATGAGTTATGCTAGCTGTCTGGCCGCCATGAGTGCTCAATGGTTGTCAACCCCCCTTCTGTCCTCGATGGCCCTGAACAACATCATCTCTAAAACCTCCGCCACCATGGCCCTAATGGCCACCACGTGATGTATCATAGTGCGATCTCTTACGTGAGTCACGAGAAGTCCCACCCCTATCTTTATTCCCACGCTCAATCGTCAGAGCCCTATTCAAGGCCTGGTCATAAGTCATACCATCATGCCCTACAACTGCCCTGAATAAATAACCTCTCAGGCCCTCAATAAACGGCTACACACGTAGCTCCTCTGTGGCTACCAAGTGAGGTGCATACCTGGAGAGTCGTATGAACTGAATGTTATAATCCATCACTAACATCTGCTCTATCTGTACAAGGGTCTCAAACTCTTGGGCTCTTCCATCTCGGACACTCTGTGGTAAGAAATGAGCGAAAAATCCATAATCCAAGTTTTAAAATTTTACCTCTTGAAGCGTGATAGACACAAGCGAGGTGAATCACCAACACCGTAATAGCGACGGGTAAGACTTGCAAAAGGGAGTCACGGATCAAAATATCTCACTCACTTTCTTAGGTGTGGCGGAATAAAAGAATTCCCTCACAGGATCCATGCGAAAAATCCATAATCCAAGTTTTAAAATTTTACCTCTTGAAGCGTGATAGTAACACAAGCGAGGTGAATCACCAACACCGTAATCCAACTTAGACGATGTCCAATTTAGCGGTATCCACATGAACTGGAGGACTTGCAAAAGGGAGTCACGCCTCGTTTCGCGGTGCTATCTAGCAACAAATAGCTAAAGTAAAGAACCTTTCATAACCTATCTCTCACTCACTTTCTTAGGTGTGGCTTGGGTTGTGATGTCACGTACGTGTAGTAGTTCCCCCGATTAGTAGTACTATTTATAACGGTGGATCAATGCCTTAAGTGAGTGTGAGCAAGTAGCAAGGCATTTCGTGCAACTCTAAACCCATCTCTGTCATGAGTTAGGCCCATCAATTGAATCCGAGTCCAACTTAGATCCTTATTGCTCCAATTTAGTCATCTTGTTCAGATGAAGTGATGGCATTAAAACACACAACTCCTCATGTAGGAATTGTAGTGATTTCGGTCAAAGGACCATAGACACCATTATCACTATGAGAATCGCTTATCACACTCACGTAACGAACCAGTTCTCCGTCCAATACATGACGTTGGTAGTAACATTGAGAAAATCTCATTTTAATATTTAAAATTTTACCTCTTGAGCGTGATGGACACAAGGAGGTGTGAGTAATAGCGACGATGTTTCTGCGGTATATCTAGCAGACTCACTATCTCTCACTCACTTTCGTAGGTGCGCTGCTAGGGTTGTACCCAAGCCTTAAATAGCAAGGTAAGTGGTGCAACCCTAAAGAATGAGTTAGGCCCGGTGATTTGACATAACCTATGAGCGGTATCTAGCAACACATCACTGCTACCCAAGTAATGAGAATGTCGGTGATTTGACATAACCTATACTCACCGTGATCAATATTTTCGTGTAGTTTAGTCCCTTTGTCCAGATATCCAGATTGAACACAAGGCATGGAACGTGTCACCCTTGTTTAGTTCAATCTTCAGTTTCCTGATTCTCGAGTAGACATAGTAATAACAAATGAGATCAATATCTCATACTGACTCATTTGAGCATGGCCATGCATTTCGTAGTCTCACTCAATCAGGGGGCCCGAAGATATCACTCCTGTTATGTAGGAGGGACAAATCCCATCTAGGTCACTCACATCCCTCCACATATATCGCAGTATGTCTAATGACTAACTTTATAATCATCTTGTTACAGATGACATTTGATGACATTAAAACACACAACTCCTCATGTAGGAATTGTAGTGATTTCAGGTCAAAGGACCATAGACACCATTATCACTATGAGAATCGCTTATCACACTCACGTAACGAACCACATAGCATTCTCATGGCGGGTCTGTCCAATACATCATTACTCTAATATGTATCCATGTGTAGACTTGATATCTCATATCCATGACCCGTGAGATGTGGTCATCAGTCTACGCACATACTAGTCTCAAAGCATTATTGTTGTCCTAATTAACAATAATACTTGACTAGGGACATTTAAGAATAATGTTTTATCTAGGATCTCACGGATCATCCACTTGATGATCTATTCTAAGGACTTTATCATGTTTCAAAAAAAAGAACATAATAAATGAAATGCCCATATAAAATAGCATAATATAATGTGTAAATATAGGGCATACACCAACACATCAATCTACGCACATCTAAACTTATTGTTGTCCTAATTAACAATTACTGAAGGACTTTAGGATTATGTACTATTCTAAGGACTATGTCTACCAAAAAGAACACAATAAATGAAATGCCTCATATATCAAAAATAGCATAATATAATGTATGTAAATACAAATAAAATGTATTAGCCACTAGGGCATACACCAACAACAACAACCGACTAAACTCATCCCAGGCCAAAGAGGGTGAACCTGTTGGCCAAGCATTGAACATGGTCTTATATCATCCCCTAGCTAATTGAGCTACGGTGGGGTTACCATGTCTAGCCCTAGGAATCTCAACATCAGGCACCCTATCAACCCCTCTGTGTTTGCTACGACCACAACTGTGACTGCGACCACGCCTACGTCTCAAGGGAGCTTCATAAGGTTGAGTAGAAGCCTCATCAGCAACCTCTCGTCTGGGTGGCATCCTCACCTAGGACAAGAATCAGGATTAGACAAAAAACAAAAATATTATGGAAAATTGTAGAGAAAATGCTAAAAGTGAACACAACAACTTGAACAAGAGACTTCATTTTAACAAGTGGGTGGTCATAGCTCCTTACATATAAGTTGTGCCCAGGTACACAAGTTACAAACAAGATTCTACAATCACCTGTAATTTGTAACTATTAGGACCTACAAACCCAAAGCTCTGATACCAACTTTGTCACAACCCAATCTTAGGCCGTGACCAGTGCACAAGCTAAAGATACGCAATACTCAACTAGCGTGACAACATTGTAGCTCAACATGTGAAACTCTTTGGCTATCAGAGTGGCATTTATATTCTCCTTACTTTTGGTCCTCTACGGAAGACACCAACATGTATCCTTAGGCTTCTTTCCTCACGAAGTTTCATCTTTGTTGGCCGTTACGAACCCAAAAGTCTTAATTTCAAAAATCGTTGGGGTTTTTATCAGAACGCTCAAGCAGACAATTACCAAAAAACGACCAATCAATTTCTAAAATCATGAACTCTAATAGATATGATTTTAGGTGAGCAAGATAGACCAACAAAAGGTCCAATCTTTATTAGAAGTAGGATAGATTAAACAAACTCATGTGTCAAGACAAGTCTTAATAACAGAAATAGAAACAACTAAGTTGAAGATAAGAAAGATACAGATGAATCCATATGATCCATACAGTTACGAATTGAAAAAGGAAGGGTTACCCCCAGAATTATACAGCACGATTACAGGATCGTCATTTGAGGCATAACTTCCCTTGTTTAGATCTCTAAATGTTGAGGTCTGAGTGGATCTACTACCACCAACACTTTCTCCATGGGTTGGGTGTTAGGGTTGTTTTCCTGATACCCATTTAAACTTATTAACCTTCCCATTATTCCTCCTTTGGAATCTAGGTAGTCCATGGTTATCCCAAGTCTGACTTTCCTTCAACAGATTCTGAACCTTAACTTCCAATTCTCATTGTTGTGTGGTCCTCTGATCTTGGTGAATTGTCACATCAGTTATTCTTTGTATTTCTTCTGCAGTCACAACCATACTTCTATGGTCTTGTCCTGCGCTCACATGTGTATGTTTGCCACGAGCTATTGACTTTCTTCGAAGATGGACAAAACATAACACGACAAAATAACACAATCATTTCAAACAGCATTATTTCCCTTCGGAATCCAAACACAAAGAGTCACACCATTCACACAATTCAAACAAAGCAAGTTCAATTCACGAATTTTAACGATCTCTAGCTCGAACTTTTTCATTCTGCTTCCAAAGCATAATCCCTCGTAAGTCGTTAACTTCCAAACTATTTCTCGAACCTAGTTTACACCAACTATTTTTTTCTCCAGAAGATCGATTTTCCAAAACCTTTTGATCTCCTTACAAAAGAATTCCTATTTTCCTAACACAGTACGCCTAGGTGAAGTCATAGTTTCCTGTACACACAAAACATTACATATTGAGTAAGCCAATCCTCAATATCATGCAACTGTATAACAATAGCTACTAACATTCAACATATGGCAAGCCATGCATTCATTTCCCATCATCTCAATCAAGAGACAAGAAAATGCACAACAGACAAAATTCTAACATGCCTAAACATAGCAAGTCCATACCCTGGCTCAACAGGATGAACTGCTCTGATACCACCTTAGTGTAACGCACCTAAATATAACAACCGTAGCGCAATCGTCATTACACCACAGTTACTAAATCCAGGTGTATCACAGTCATGATAACATAAATTTCAAAATTTACAAGTTTATCTTTCGCATTTATGCATAAGTAGAAAATACGAGCCTCGAATGAGATATAAATATATCGACTCATCAACGGATACAACATCATTTGATACAAAATTATACATATCCAAAATCAATGATAACGCAGAGTTACACAATATCGAATTTAAACCTTTTCATTACATAACATAAACTACCAAATAAAGGTTCGGCCTTCACCGAAGTCGAACACGTGAATGGAAAGATCCTGCACTTGATCTTCCTCGGCATCTCTGACGGATAAGACTCGCCCTTGCGATATCTCCAAAGGAAAAGGAGTATTAACCTGTGTCATAACCGAAACCTCTCTAGGGAAGAGATGACGATTACTCCACATTTCCCCAATGGGTATAGGGAACTCCACTCGTAACGGAACATAGGCGATGTTAGTCCCATTGCCAGATTCATCTCCACACTGTACCAGGGTCACATCTCCCACGTATACGACAAGTCTCGATTCACGTTCGAAGTGCCAGGCTTCCGAGCCTTGGAGAAACCGCATCCATGTACGAAACATGTAGGGTGTTGGGGACGTCATCCCCAAGAAGTAGAAGTCGATCCTCAAGTACAACTTATCGTGTCCACTCGCACTCTTCACTGTTTCTATCCAATTTGACATAGAACAGGGTAATACAGGAAAGAGGTGAGACACCCATCTTTCATTACCACTACAGCAGTAAGAAAACAGCACGGCGCAAAGCACCCACAAAGCAATACAGTTCATGCATTTATTAACATCAACAACAGAATTTAAACTGAAAGTAGTTTAATTATAAGCAATAATAAGAATCAATATGAACAGTGACATTCGTCATAAAAACAAAACAGCAGCAGGCAATAGCAAGATTCGACAGCATCAGA
This sequence comes from Ormosia emarginata, assembly GCA_029884605.1. Classification (NCBI taxonomy): domain Eukaryota; kingdom Viridiplantae; phylum Streptophyta; class Magnoliopsida; order Fabales; family Fabaceae; genus Ormosia; species Ormosia emarginata. The sequence goes on from JAQQTP010000074.1 coordinate 13,707,933, forward strand.
CAAATCACAATAATATTTCCAGAAATCAGCACAATGATCAGATAATCATTTACAGAAGTAAAACAGTTACTTTAACAGATGTTCATGCTCAACAACCTATGAGACTGACAATGAACGATGCACAATGCATTATGGTACCAAATCCTACTCCATAGAGCTAAACATTAACCTTTTCAAAGTGAATGACCAAGGAGTAATGCCAGTATATCGTTAGCCTTAAAAATAGTGTGCTTCATCTCATAAAATATTTGCGCATCATGGCTTATACGTGGCACCTCAACAGTTGATCGCGACATAGGACAGCGTCTCAGTCCAGATCGTCAGTGTGTTTGCATCGGTCTACCCCACGGCACAGAGGAGATCTTAACTGTCCATGATGAGGCACCCGTACCCTGACGCCCCCAGGGCCAACAACATATGGCACCAATGCTTAGTCTATTCGCACCCGCACATAGGTGTTATTCTACTTTAAGTATACAGATATATGATGATGCAATGTCAAGTCATGTATGTTTATCAATGATTCATTCATCTTGTACAATACGTATGCATGACGACACAATGTCCAGTTATGTATGTTTATCAATGATATGTTCATCATATACAATACCACAACGGTATATAGTCTTTATCAAATTACATATGCATGACGACTCAATGTCCAATCATGTATGTTTATCAATGATGCATTCATCATATACAATACCACAATGGCATATATTCATTCTCAATATCAATAAATCATTTCAATGATACATATATCATATACGATGCCTCAATGGCACATAAGCATTCATCAACATCAACATGTCATTTCTCATCGAGAATTAAACCAACCAGTATATAACCCTTCATAGGGACTCACAATACATAGAGTCGAATCTCAATACCAGTATATTTTATGACTTATCATAACCGCCATTTTCCACTAAGGGTTTAATATTTCCAAGAATCTAAGTCTTGATCAATTATACAAATCCTTAGGTTAACCAACCCTTAAAACCATAGCCTCACAAGCCTTCAAGGTTCTAAATTCCTTTCCATATAATGCACTAATCTCTTGATACCAATCACTTAGCTTTTGTTTCACATAGGATCAATTCAATTCCTCAACATCATTAGGTATTCATGGTTTATCAATTTTTGCAATGTCCCCATTATGGATACTCATTTTCAAAGTCTCAAGTCTTTGGTGAATTATAAAAATATTAGGGTAAATAACCATTTAAAACCGTGATCTTCTCAAATACCATTACTCAGTTTATTTCTTTCACTTTATTAAAGATTATGCATATCTCTAATTCCTCAATCTCCAAGGATGCACCAAGGCATCACTTGAACCCAATCTTGCTCTCTAAAATCGTGGTCCCTCACAATTCTCACAATCTCAATCCTTGTCCATTTTGTGTAATAGTTTCTTGATATCAAATTGCTTCAATTTTTGTTCACCCAAGTTAATTCAATACCTCATGATTCCAAGTCAAAACTGTGGCCTTCTTTAGTCTTTAAAGTTTCCTTCTTTCACCATATTATGTATTGTTTACTTAATACTTAATCACTAACTTTCCATTTCTCACAAGATCAATCCAATTGCCTAAAGTCCATCTCAAAACCGTGGCTTCATAGGTCTTCTAAGTTCCACTTTTTCTTTCTCATTTGTGCATTGATTCTTTAAGATTAATTTACTTAAGTTTAATGTATCAAGGTCATTCTATTTGCCTTATTGTTCAAGCCAAAACGGTGACCATCATTGAGTCTTCAAAGTCCAATGTCCCTTTTCATTTTATGTTTCAACTTCTTAATATTAGTTCACTCAAATTTAGTTCATCAAGATCAATTCAGTTCCCTACATTACTAGGTCAAACCGTGGCTTCAATTTAGGTTAATAATCCCTTGAAAATTTTCCATCTCAAGATTCCAATATTAACATTCAATCTTTAATTCCATAGCTTCAATTTATCAAGTACAAGAACTAATTTTCAAGCCAAAAATGCTTTCAAAACCGTGGCTTCCCTCTTGGGTATTAAACCCTCAAAATCTTCCATTCATTAGTTTCAACATTATCATTCAATCTTTGATTACATAAGTCTCATTTTACTTATGTACAAAACCAATTTACACCCCTAATTTTTAGCCAAAACCGTGGCACCATGTTGAGGTAGGAAACTCTAAATTTTCCATTTAACAACCCCAACATGATCAAGCATATTTAATATATCAAATATATTCAAGAGCACAAATCAAACATTAATCAAATTTAAGAATACTAAATCATACAAATTCACAAATCAAGTGGCATATAAAGATGGATTTCTCCATCAACATACATACAAGGTTCCCTCACCACCATAAATGGTTGAAGTGAGTAATCTCCCTCTTACCTAGAGGAGACAATGCAAGGAAACAAACTCCTTGGTTCCTTGATTTGCAAATTCGAGTTCCACCTTCAAGAGAACTATAAAATGGTCAAATTTTCATAATCACAAACTAAGGATTGAAAAGAATGATCCTTGGTCACCTATGTGGCTAAGGAAAACGAAATTGAGAAGTGAATGTGAAGAACTTTACCTAAAAGCCGTAAGCTTGAACTCCTTGAGATTTCTTTTTAGTGATTTTCGGGTTCCACTCACCCAAGAACCCTAAAGTGTTCAAAATCACTCACATCACACATCAATGCTCAAAAAGAGGAGCCCTTGGTCACATAGTAACCGAGGAAAACGAAAATGAGAAGAAATAGGAGAGAAATCAAAAATCTTTACCTTGGAAGACAATGGAGACAAGGTTGGATTTTGGGCAACCTTTCTAAATGAAACTTGTAGAGAAGATGTGAGTGAGTGTAAAAATGTGTTTAGTGAAGAGAAAAATCAAAAAGCTTGGTCATCCATGGAAGAGTTATTTCGGATTTGGGGAAGGAGAGGTAGAAAGGTTGGATTTTTGAAGAGATTTTCTAAAGAGAAAGTGTAGAGGAGGTTGAGAGAAGTCTAGAAATGGTGTTTATGGAGAGAAAAGTGAAGAGAAAGCTCTCCAATGGTGGCTGGAAATTTCGGATTCAAGAGGAGGAAGAAAAGAAGAGGTGGAGAGAAAATGGAGGTAGAAATGGAAAATGAAGAAACTTTCTAAACAAAGAAGGTAGAGGAAGTGAAGATAAGTGTAGAAATGAGCTTGGAGAGGAGAAAAGATGAACAAAAATGGCGGAGGAGAAGGGCTGAATTTCGTGGCTATGGTGGAGGTAGAGAGAGGGAGGAGAAAAGATGAAGAAGATGAAGTGAAGAGAGAGAAAGTGGTAGGTTAAAGTGAGATATTTTTGAGTGTGTATGATTAAGTGTGGGAAGCAAAAATTGCTTCCCCACCATGCCCTTAAGTCCACGGCCAAAAGGGAGTGAAGAGAGTTAGAGAGGCTTCTCCAACAAGCCAAGGGCAATTGAGTTATTTGTGGTCAAAGCTTCTAGAAGAAGCTTCATAAATGAGATTCAAAATTTGAATTAAAGTGAGGTTGATTTGACATAAAGTAGATTGCATTGGGATAAAGTGATAGGATTTCTAATGCATGCTATTATCCAATGGATAATAGTTACAGTCGATAGAAGTCAGTATTAATTTATCTGACAGATGAAATTTACACAGCATTTTATTATTTTGTCTGTTAAATTTTTCGAAAAACGTAAAACCTTGTAAACTGTGTTTGGCCTCGGGTTTAGTAAGATCCCCCGTCGACATTTCCATAGTTCAAGGTTCTCGGAAAAAATATTTCATTTTCCCAGCTCCGTTCAGTGTGCACGTAAAACGAAGAATATATTAAAATATTCAACGTCTCCTGAAAAATTCTAGGAAATTCCCATAAATCACAAATATTATAAAACAACTATTCGTCACAAAATTTTCTAACTTTTGGAATGGTATGGTCGTCTACCCAACTCTACCCAATGTGTACGCAAAACGAGAAATAATATTAAAATATTCTGCGTCCTCAGAAAAATTCAAAAAAATTCTCAAAAATCCCAAATATTGTAAAATGATTATTTATCCTAAAATTATTAATTTTCAGGATGTTACAACTCTCCCCTTCAAATAGAAATTTCGTCCTCGAAATTTTCATCCCTTAGACTAAACCTTAACATTTTTCTTCACCCCACGTTCTAACTTTCATGTCGCGCTTCTAATCGCGTTAGTTTAGATCACCCTTACCAATGTGATCCCTTTGTCCACTTTTTACTTTGCTCTCTTATCCTCGACTTTCATAACAAACTTTTTTCACAGATTATATTCTCTCTCCATCCCTTACGACTGACACTTTCGCTTTAACATTTGATATACCTTGGTTCTTTTCCATTTCCCTTGAATTTCTCCCAACAGACCATTCGAAATAGCAACCGTATCTAGACATACTTCATCTGGTATCACTCCCAATGGTAACCACAAGTTCTCAAATTACTCCGCTAACTTCTTCTCCTTTAAAGTTCAGAAAATTGGATCAAAATGTCCAACATACTTCTCCACGTATTTGTGAATAGATCAGAATGTCGTTGATAAAGGCAACAACAAATCTGTCTAGGTAAGGACGAAAGATGTGATTCATGTTATTCATGAACACGACAAAAATATTTGTTACTCTGAACAGCATCACGAGATACCCTTAATGTCCAAAGTGCGTTCGAAAAATCATTTTGGGTATATTCAAAATTTCCCACGAATTTAACAACAATAAGAGTGTACGTCTATCTTGGAGAGAACAACAACTCTTTTCTCACCGATCCATTGAATCGCTCATATTTCTCCGAGAACATTCATCCTTGATAGAAGTCTTGTTCATTTTGTAACAGTCCTCATCTCACCGATAAGTTCCATTCTTTCCCTTAACTGATAGCATCGTAGCTCAACATATGAAACTCTTTGGCTATCAAAGTGGCATTTATATTCTCCTTACTTTTGGTCCTCTACGGAAGACACCAACATGTATCCTTAGGCTTCTTTCCTCACGAAGTTTCATCTTTGTTAGCCGTTACGAACCCAAAAATCTTAATTTCGAAAATCGATGGGGTTTTTATCAGAACGCTCAAGCAGATAATAACCAGAAAACGACCGATCAATTTCTAAAATCATGAACTCTAATAGATATGATTTTAGGTGAGCAAGATAGATCAACAAAAAGTCCAATCTTTATTAGAAGTAGGATAGATTAAACAAACTCAGGTGTCAAGATAAGTCTTAATAACATAAATGGAAACAACTAAGTCGAAGATAAGAAAGATACAGATGAATCCATATGATCCATACAGTTACGAATTGAAAAAGAAAGGGTTACCCCCAGAATTATACAGCACGATTACAGGATTGCTATTTGAGGCATAACTTCCCTTGCTTAGATCTCCAAATGTTGAGGTCTGAGTGGATCTACTACCACCAACACTTTCTCCATGGGTTGGGTGTTAGGGTTACTTTCCTGATACCCATTTAAACTTATTAACCTTCCCATTATTCCTCCTTTGGAATCTAGGTAGTCCATGATTATCCCAAGTCTGACTTTCCTTCAACAGATTCTGAACCTTAACTTCTAATTCTCATTGCTGTGCGGTCCTCTAATCTTAGTGAATTGTCACATTAGCTATTCTTTATATTTCTTCTACAGTCGCAGCCATACTTCTATGGTCTTGTCCTGCGCTCACATGTGTACATTTGCCACGAGCCATTGACTTTCTTCGAAGATGGACAAAATATAACACGAGAAAACAACACAATCATTTCAAGCAACATTATTTCCCTTCGAAATCCAAACTCAAAGAGTCACACCATTCACACATTTCAAACAAAGCAAGTTCAATTCACGAATTCTAATGATCTCTAGCTCGAACTTCTTTATTCTGCTTCCAAAGTGTAATCCCTTGTAAGCCGTCAACTTCCAAACTGCTTCTCGAACCTAGTTTACACCAACTATTTCTTTCTCCAAAAGATCGGTTTTCCAAAACCTTTTGATCTCCTTACAAAAGAATTCTTATTTTCCTAACACAGTACGCCTAGGTGAAGTCATAGTTTCCTGTACACACAGAACATTATATATTGAGTAGGCCAATCCTCAATATCATGCAACTGTATAACAGTAGCTACTAACATTCAACCTATGGCAAGCCATGCATTCCTTTCCCATCATCTCAATCAAGAGACAAGGAAATGCATAACAGACAAAATTCTAACATGCCTAAACATAGCAAGTCCATACCCCGGCTCAACAGGATGAACTGCTCTGATACCACCATAGTGTAATGCACCTAAATATAACAACTGCAGCGCAATCGTCATTACACCACAGTTACTAAATCTAGGTGTGTCACAGTCATGATAACATAAATTTCAAAATTTACAAGTTTATTTTTCGCATTTATGCATAAATAGAAAATATGAACCTCGAATGAGATATAAATATATTGACTCATCAACGGATACAACATCATTTGATACAAAATTATACATATCCAAAATTAATGCATAACGCAGAGTTACACAATATCGAATTTAAACCTTTTCATTACATAACATAAACTACCAAATAAAGGTTCAGCCTTCACCGAAGTCGAACACGTGAATGGAAAGATCCTGCACTTGATCTTCCTCGGCATCTCTGACGGATAAGACTCGCCCTTGCGATATCTCCAAAGGAAAAGGAGTACTAACCTGTGTCATAACCGAAACCTCTCTAGGGAAGAGATGACAGTTACTCCACATTTCCCCAATGGGTATAGGGAACTCCACTCGTAACGGAACATAGGCGATGTTAGTCCCATCGCCTGATTCATTTCCACATTGTACTAGGGTCACATCTCCCACGTATACGACAAGTCCCGCTTCACGTTCGAAGTACTAGGCTTCCGAGCCTTGGAGAAATCGTATCTATGTGCGAAACATGTAGGGTGTTGGGGACGTCATCCCTAAGAAGTAGAAGTCGATCCTCAAGTACAACTTATCGTGTCCACTCGCACTCTTCACTATTTCTATCCAATTTGGCATAGAACAAGGTAATACAGGAAAAAGGTAAGACACCCATCTTTCATTACCACTACGGCAGTAAGAAAACAGCACGACGCAAAGCACCCACAAAGCAATACAGTTCATGCATTTATTAACATCAACTGCGGAATTTAAACCGAAAGTAGTTTAATTATAAGCAATAATAAGAATCAATATGAACAGTGGCATTCATAATAAAAGCAAAATAGCATCAGGCAATATCAAGATTCGACAGCATCAGACAAATCACAATAATATTTCCAGAAACTAGCATAATGATCGGATAATCATTTACAGAAGTAAAACAGTTACTTTAACAGATGTTTATGCTCAACAACTTATGAGACTGACAATGAACGATACACAATGCATTATAGTACCAAATCCTACTCCATAGAGCTAAACATTAACCTTTTCAGAGTGAATGATCAAGGAGTAATGCCAGTATATCGTTAGCCTTAAAAATAGTGTGCTTCATCTCATAAAATATTTGCGCATCATGGCTTATACGTGGCACCTCAACAGTTGATCGTGACATAGGACTGCGTCTCAGTCCAGATTGTCGGTGTGTTTGCATCGGTCTACCCTACGGCACAAAGGAGCTCTTAACTATCCATGATGAGGCACCCGCACCCCGACGCCCCCAGGGCCAACAACATATGGCACCTACGCTTAGTCTATTCGCACCCGCACATAGGTGTTATTCTACTCTTAGGTATACAGATACATGACGACGCAATGTCAAGTCATGTATGTTTATCAATGATTCATTCATCATGTACAATACATATGCATGACGACACAATGTCCAGTCATATATGTTTATCAATGATGTGTTCATCATATACAATACCACAACGGTATATAGTCTTTATCAAATTACATATGCATGACGACTCAATGTCCAATCATGTATGTTTATCAATGATGCATTCATCATATACAATGCCACAATGGCATATATTCGTTCTCAATATCAATAAATCATTTCAATGATACATATATCATATATACGATGCCTCAATGGCACATAAGCATTCATCAACATCAACATGTCATTTCTCATTGAGAATTAAACCAACCAATATATAACCCTTCATAGGGACTCACAATACATAGAGTTGAATCTCAATACCAATATATTTTATGGCTTATCATAACCGTCATTTCCCACTAAGGGTTTAACATTTCCAAGAATCTAAGTCTTGATCAATTATGCAAATCCTTAGGTTAACTAACCCTTAAAACCATAGCCTCACAAGCCTTCAAGGTTCTAAATTCCTTTCCATATAATGCACTAATCTCTTGATACCAATCACTTAGCTTTCGTTTCACATAGGATCAATTCAATTCCTCAACATCATTAGGTATTCATGGTTTATCAATTTTCGCAATGTCCCCATTATGGATACTCATTTTCAAACTCTCAAGTCTTTGGTGAATTATGAAAATATTAGGGTAAATAACCCTTTAAAACCGTGATCTTCTCAAATACCATTACTCAATTTATTTCTCTCACTTTATTAAAGATTATGCATATCTCTAATTTCTCAATCTCCAAGGATGCACCAAGGCATCACTTGAACCCAATCTTGCTCTCTAAAACCGTGGTCCCTTACGGTTCTCACAATCTCAATCCCTTTCCATTTTGTGTAATAGTTTCTTGATATCAAATTGCTTCAATTTTTGTTCACCCTAGTCAATTCAATCCCTCATGATTCCAAGTCAAAACCGTGGCCTTCTTAGTCTTTAAAGTTTCCTTCTTTCACCATATTATGTATTTGATGTGTGTGATTCCACATCACATTTTGCATACATTTTGCATGCATTTTTATAGTCTTTTATGCATATTTGTTTATTTCATCATTCGTTTTTTCTTTTAGTTCGGATAACTGCGGTTTGGCATGTGTTGTAATGCAGGAACGAGGTAAATTGAAGCTTGAAGAGGTGGAATGGAGCTAAGTTGAATTGATATTGGATTAGGGGCAAAGTGCACCAAAAAGAGGACAAACAGACTCAACCACGGCCTAGGTGTGGTATCCATCACGGCCATGGTTCGAGGGAGTCAAGAAAAGCAAAACCAGAAGTCCAGAATCAACCACGCCCTGGCCGTGGTGGCTACCACGGCCGTGGTTGAGAGTTAGGCTGATAATTTCAAATCCAGAACGAACCACGGCCGACCGTGGTACCCTCCATGGTCGTGGTTCGCATTACGAACAGTTTTAAGTGTTTTGTTTTCCCTTTTTAAGAAAAGGGGGGTTTGTCAAAAGAGGGCACCAGGCCAAGGCACGAACCAGGAGACCTAAATAGGAGATTTTGAAGCTTGAGACAAGGGAGGGAGAGACTCTTGGATTGGGAGAAGAGCTAAAGGAAAGACAAGAAGGCTTCACAAGAGTTTTTCTCCTCTTCTCTTGGAAATTTCTTTTGGTTTGTTCTGGATATATTATTATTATGGCTTGTATTTCAATGAACATGTTTGAGTAATTCCTTGTTCTAGGATTTGGTAGTAACCCATTGGAACAATTGACAATGTTTGATGCATGAATTTCTACCTCTTTAATACTAAGTTTCTCTTGATTTAGTTTTTGGGCACACCATTTGTTTGTGAATATGCTTGGCCACATGTTTGCATGATCTTTGATATTAAGGGAAGAAGCTGAAAGGTGACTCTTGATTTGAGAACCCTAAAAACTGAACACGAGCTTTTAAATCACGAAAGTAGATTAATTCTCTTGAGGTTTTCAACTGAATTATCTGTTCTTGTTGGGTCCTATCTAATACAATTGTTGTGAAAATAGGAATTGGATTAGATTGGATACGTTATTGTATTCTGAAAGGAAACAATAATTCTTTAGGATAATTCACCTTCAAGTATAACCTAGTTTGAGAAGAGAGGAAAGAATCGCAAACTTGTTGATTTCCATTGTGGTGAACCCATATCCTAGATTCCTTAAAACTGATTTCTTAATACCAATTTATGTGTTTAAGTCCCAAAGTTTATCTTCTTTGTTACTTTTAAATTTTAATTTCTGCGTTCTTGTCTATCATTACAACTTTACATCACTAGTTTTGTCTTGATAATCATAATTAAACTTAATTGGTTGTCATAAACTCAGTCCTCGTGGATCGATAATTTTATTACTTGACGAAATCGTGCACTTGCGATTACAACACAACAAGTTTTTGGCGCCGTTCTTGGGGTTGTGTTTTCTTTGACTATCAATTCAGATTTAATTTGATTCTTCTAGGCATTTAAATTTTTGCGTTGGATATTTCTCTTCCTGTGCTCTTTACAATTGACTTGTTTCTTGTTTATGCGAAGTTCTAGACGTTTCAGGACTCTTATTGAAGCAGATTCTGAAATTGAAAGGACTTTTCATCGAAGGAGAAGACAACAAAGACAAAGAGTGAGAGAAGTACTTAAACCAACATCAATCATGGCTGAACCTATGGACAATAGACCGCTAAAGGAGTATGCAGCACCTAATGCTCGGGGCTTGCGATCCGGAATTGCTAGGCCAACCATTGAAGCTGAGAATTTCACTATACCGCCTTCCCTACTATCCATGATAAGGCAAAATCAGTTTAGAGGTTTACCTTCGGAGGACCCAAATGATCATGTGGAGATGTTATTGGAATTCTGTGAGACTCTCAAGATTGAAGGTGCCTCAGTCGATGCCATTCGGCTCCGGTTATTTCCATTATCCATAAGGGACAAGGCTCGAGCTTGGTTGAAGTCGGTACCCACCGACACATTGACCACATGGAATCAATTGGAGCAAGCGTTCTGAATAAATTCTTTCCTCCTTCAAAGACTGCACATCTTAGAACTCAAATCACAAGCTTCGTTCAAAAGGAAGGAGAATCGTTATCCGAAGCTTGGGATAGGTACAAGGGGCTGTTGGAATCTTCCCCACATCATGGGTTAGAAAAATGGCTAATTATTCACACCTTCTACAATGGATTGGAATATCCTTCAAAGGTGTCACTTTGGATTCTCGCATCGGTGGAGCTTTGATGAATAGAAGCCTTACGAAGCCTATGATATTATTGAGAATGTCGCGCAAACCATTACCAGTGGGCCAATGAAAGAGGTAACAACCCGAGAAAACTCTCGGGAGGTAAGTTTGAGATAGATGGTGTTGGTTTAATTATGGCTAAGTTTGACTCATTGAATAAACGCTTTGATAAGCTTGAAAAAGCTGGAGTTAATGCCGTAAATCTTTGCTAACATCTTTTGTGAGATTTGTGGAATGCAAGGACATATGAGTGTGGAATGCCAAGTGAAAGTGGTTCCTCGCAAAGCACTTCGGTGGAACAAATGGAATCATGCCATAATTTCTATGACATTCCACCGAAGGTGCGCAATGATCCATATTCACAGACCTACAATCCCGGTTGGAGGTCTCATCCCAATTTCTCCTATAGGAACAATCAAGTTGGGCAAAGTGGTGCTAAACCTCCTATTGGATTCCCCCGGTACAAAAGTCTAAACTTGAAACTCTCCTTGAAAATTTTGTAGAGAGTCAAACCAAGCAAAATGAAGAGTTTAGGCACCATGGTCAAGTTGTTAGTGAGGCTATTAAGGAGTTGACATCTAAGGTTGATAATTTAGCTATTCATAACAAGATGTTAGAAACTCAAATAGCCCAACAAGCTAGCTCTTCAAATAGACCACTTGGGAAATTTCCAGACAGCCTGAAATAAATCCTAATGAACATTGTAAAGCTGTGAGTTTAAGAAGTGGAAAGCAATTAGAAGATTTTAAAGCAAAGGGGAGAATGATAAGGATGGGAGGGATGAAGAGAAAGAAACAACTAGGACACAACCCTTAGAAGAAGAGGAGATCAATGAGAAAGTGTCTAAGTATGTACCCCAAAACCTTACCAACCCCGGTGCCCTTTCCTCAAAGATTGGCCAAGGCCAAGCTAGATAAGCGATTTGGGAAGTTTCTTGAGGTCCTTAAGAAGTTGTACATTAATGTACCCTTCACCGAGGCGTTGCAACAAATGCCTACCTATGCTAAATTTCTTAAGGATATTCTGTCCAATAAGAGAAAGCTAGAGGAGTATGAGACTGTAGCATTAACTGAGGAGTGTAGCGCTTTGATTCAAAATAAGTTGCCTCCTAAACTCAAAGACCCTGGCAGCTTTTCTATTCCTTGCTTGATTGGGAATACCAGTTTTGATAAAGCCTTGTGTGATTTGGGGGCTAGTGTTAGTCTTATGCCCTTCTCTGTTTGTAAGAAGTTGGAGGTGGGTGAACTAAAGCCCACAACTATCTCCCTTCAATTGGCGGATCGATCCGTCAAATACCCAATAGGCATCTTGGAGGATGTTCCTATTAGGGTGGGTAAGTTCTTTATTCCTGCTGATTTTGTGGTACTTGAAATGGAAGAGGATGCACAAATTCCCATTATTCTTGGTAGGCCTTTCTTGGCTACTGCAGGTGCTATAATTGATGTGAAAAATGGTAAGTTGTCCTTGACTGTTGGTGATGATAAGGTTGAGTTTGATATATCTCGGTCCATTAAGCAACCTTCTTTTGAGGATTCTTGTTGCAGGATTGATTTATTGCACTAGGTAGTGAAAGAAGAAACCATCAAGATGCACTTGGAAGATCCATTGGAAATGTGCTTGGTTGGAAGAGACTCATCGAATTTGAAGGTGAAGTAGTGGTATGCCCGTCTCTGTAGAGGCAAACCCAAAGCAATTCCACCTAAAAATGCGAAAATAGAAAAGCTTGAGTCTAAACCCAAACCTGAAGATTGGAAAGAGGACAAGGCTCCAAAGGTAGAACTCAAACCCCTCCCTTCCACTCTCAGGTATGAATTTCTTGGTCCAAACTCTTCTTATCCCGTCATTGTAAGTGCTAGTTTGAATGAGTTAGAGACAGAGAAATTGCTTAGAGCACTTAGAATGCATCGAAAGGTCATAGGATACACAATTGATGATATTAAGGGCATAAATCCTTCCTTTTGCATGCACAGGATTTTGATGGAAGTTGACCATAAACCATCCATTGATCATCAACGTAGGTTGAATCCTAATATGAAAGAGGTGGTTAAGAAAGAAATTCTTAAGTTGTTAGATGCTGGGGTAATTTACCCAATCTCAGACAGTGAATGGGTTAGTCCGGTGCATGTGGTTCCTAAGAAAGGGGGAATAACTGTGACCAAAAATGAGAAAAATGAACTGATTCCCACAAGGGCGGTCACAGGATGGAGAATGTGCATTGATTATAGGAAGCTGAATAAAGCTACTAGGAAGGATCACTTCCCCCTCCCCTTCATTGACCAAATGCTAGAGAGATTAGCTGAGCATGCATATTTCTGTTACCTGGATGGTTATTCGGGATTCCACCAAATTCCCATTCATCCTAGTGACCAGGAAAAGACCACATTTACTTGTCCATATGGCACCTTTGCTTATAGGAGAATGCCTTTTGGTTTGTGTAATGCTCCGGCTACTTTTCAAAGATGCATGACTGCAATTTTTCTGATTTTATTGCAAACATCATGGAAGTTTTTATGGATGATTTCTCTGTATATGGTACTAACTTTGATGATTGTTTGTCAATTTGTCTAAGATCTTGCAGCGTTGTGAAGAGGTTAACCTCGTCTTGAATTGGGAAAAGTGCCATTTTATGGTACAAGAGGGAATAGTGCTTGGACACTTAGTTTCTGGAAAAGGGATTGAGGTGGATAAGGCAAAGATTGAAGTAATTGAAAAATTGCCTCCACCAGTGAATGTGAAAGGAGTGCGGAGTTTCTTGGGACATGCCGGTTTTTACCGGAGATTTATTAAAGATTTTTCAAAAATTGCTAAACCGTTGTCTAATCTCTTAGTGAAAGATGTTCCATTTGACTTTGATACTGATTGTTTGCAAGCCTTTTGCAGATTGAAAGAAGCTTTGATTACCGCTCCCATTTTACAGTCACCGGATTGGAATCTACCATTTGAGGTTATGTGCGATGCCAATGACTATGCCATAGGAGCTGTTTTGGGGCAAAGGAAAGACAAGAAGGTCCATGCCATCTATTATGCAAGCAAAACTCTTGATGGAGCCCAAGCTAATTATGCAACTACTGAGAAGGAATTGCTTGTGGTGGTTTTTGCCTTTGAGAAATTCAGATCATACCTTGTGGGTTCAAAGGTGACTGTGTACACTGACCATTCCGCACTTAAATATCTCATGAGCAAAAAGGAAGCTAAGCCTAGACTTATCCGCTGGATACTTCTCTTGCAAGAATTCGACTTGGAGATTCTAGACAAGAAAGGGTAGAGAACTTAGTTGCGGATCACCTATCCAGACTTGAACCACCGGTGAATGAGCAAGGTAATTTGCCTATTGATGATTCCTTCCCGATGAGCAACTACTTGCCATTTCGAGAAGAGGATGCTCCTTGGTATGCCGACTTTGTGAATTACTTAGCTTGCGGAATTCTACCACCGAAATTAATTATCAACGAGAAAAAGAAATTTTTTCTCGATTTGAAGCATTTTGTGTGGGATGAGCCGTATATCTTCCGGAGATGTGCTTGATGGTATCTATCGAAGATGTGTCTCGAGAGGATGAAGGTCGAGTATACTTGAATTGTTGTCATTCTTCATCCTATGGAGGACATGCTAGTGCCTCAAAGACAAGTGCCAAAGTTCTTCAATCTGGTTTCTTTTGGCCTCATATTTTTCGAGAGATGCTCGAAACTTTGTGCTCTCTTGTGACAGCTTGTCAAAGAACTTGAAATATATCTAGAAGACATGAAATGCCTCGAATCCCATATTGGAAGTTGAGATTTTTGATGTTTGGGGAGTTGATTACATGGGACCATTTCCACCATCTTGTAACAACAAGTTCATTCTTGTGGCGGTGGATTATGTCTCAAAGTGGGTAGAAGCAATACCATCCCCAACGAGTGATGCTAAAACTGTTATGAAGCTATTCAAAAAGATCATATTTCCAAGGTTCGGAGTTCCAAGAGCAGTCATAAGTGATGGAGGTTCGCATTTCATCGAAAGACAATTTGAAAACCTCTTGAAGAAGTACGGAGTGACTCACAAAGTCGCTACACCGTACCATCCCCAAACCAGCGGACAAGTAGAGGTTTCCAATAGAGAAATCAAGAGCATATTGGAGAAGACTGTTTCAAAATCAAGAAAGGATTGGTCTTTAAAACTTGATGACGCTCTATGGGCGTACAGAACAGCTTATAAGACTCCCATTGGTATGACTCCATTTCGGTTGATTTATGGTAAGCCGTGTCATCTCCCAGTCGAGCTAGAACACAAGGCATTTTGGGCCATCAAACTACTGAACTTTGACATGAAAATGGCTGGGGAGAAAAGGAAGTTACAACTTCATGAGCTGGACGAATTGAGGCTTGATGCATATGAACATGCCAAGACTTACAAGGAACAGACCAAGCGTTGGCATGACAAGCACATCTTGCGTCGAGAATTCAAAGAAGGAGATCTTGTGCTACTCTTCAACTCAAGATTGAAGCTATTTCCGGTAAGCTCAGTCTAGATGGTCCGGACCATTCCAAGTTCGTCAAGTGTTTCCTTATGGAGTTTGTTGAGGTGTGGAGCGAAGCCACAGGATCCTTCAAAGTAAATGGACAAAGGTTGAAGTCTTATCTTGTTGATGAATCCATAGAGAAGGGAGTGACACACAACCTTCTTTGTCCAAGTGTTACAAGTTAAAAGTGACAAGGGGTCGAGCTTAAGACCATAAATAAGCGCTTCTTGGGAGGTAACCCGAGTTTATTTTGATTGTTAAGTTTCTTTTATTTTTATTAGTTTTCGATGTAAAAAAAAAAAAAGGAGAGAGAAAGTGAATAGGAAGCAGAGAGATATTTTCCAGAACCAACCACGGCCAGGCCGTGGTGGCCACCATGGCCGTGGTTCAATTTATGATGTTTAAGTGGAATTCCAGAACCAACCACGGCTAGGCCGTGGTGGCCACCATGGCCGTGGTTCAATTTATGATGTTTAAGTGGAATTCCAGAACCAACCACGACCATGCCGTGGTGGCCACCATGGTCGTGGTTCACTTCTTGATTTCAAAAAATAAAAATAAAAATAAAAAAAAAAAAAAAATAGAAAGAAAAAAAAAAAGAGGAAAATGAAAAAAAAAAAAAAAAAAAAAAAAGGGCTGAATTTCAAAATCCAGAATCCACCACGGTGCGGGCGTGGTATTAACCACGGCCGTGGTTCGTATTCTGGAGGCCTTTTAAGCCATACGAGCCCCCACCCCCAAACGCATTTCCCCACACCTTCTTCTTCTTCCTTCCCCCACCTCCATAGCCATCTTCCTCAACCTCCAGCCCTCACTCCTTCTCTCGTAAATCACACTAAACCTTCTCAAATCCACCCCTATATTCACTCCTTCACCTCCATTTTACCATTTTTTCTTCTTCTTCTTCCCCATTCTTCTCCCTCATTCCCTCCATAGCTAAAACCACACGTTCCTCCCCCTTCCATTTTACCATTTTCTTTTCTTTAACCACCCATTTTCTTCATCTCTTCCATCATTCCAAACCTCCATAACCCACACCCACACATCCAACTCTCACATTTGCACCAGATTTCCAATCCCCAATTTTGAAGAAGGAAACCCTAGCTTCCTGATTTTGAAAAATCTCCTGCAGATTGAGAGTGCATATGGCTAGCAAAAGGCAACGTGGGGATCAATCTTCATTCTCCAGAGCACGAGGAGCTCCTTCAAGAGGTAACTCCCCTGACTCTAACCCTTATGGCATTGTGTTTAAGAGTAGAGAACAAAAGGATAGGTACAATGTGTTAGCCAAAAGAAAAATAGTGAACACTAGGTACCTAGATGACCAAGTTCTAGACACTCTAGGATTGACTGAGGAGATAAATTGGATGCTGGAAAACATAGGGTGGAGCACCTTTGCTCGCACCCGTTATGTTACGCTTCTTGGGCCTACATTAGAGTTCTTGAGCTCTCTTGAGGCCAATATTTTGCAAGGGGAGGGGTGTGAAGAAGGCCGAATCACTTTCCGGCTATTTAATGTTGATCATGTCCTGAATTTAGAGGAGTTTAACTCCATTTTCTCCTTGCTCGGTGGGTGGGGAAAGGCGTCTCCCTCGAGAGTTCAATGTGGGGCGTTTCTGGAGTCAAATAAGCATCAGTGGAGGTAGCTATGATTCATCCAAGGCTAAGGCCACGCCTTAGTCAACCCCCTGTTTTCGCTATCTCCACCGCATTATGGCTAATACTTTATTTGGCCGCGGGGATAGCGATGGAGCCGTCCGTCAGGACGAACTCCTTTTCTTATGGGGTATGTTGCACAGTGTTCCCTTGGACACAGGGTCACACATGATTCGGCACTTACTCAAAGTTGCCAAGAAAGGGGAGGGTTCCATAGTCATAGGTGGGCTTGTCACTGCAATAGCCCACCATCTTGAGTATGACTTAGATGGTTTTGTGGAAGCCGAAGGGCGAACTAGAATTGATCTTACAGCATGTATGGCTATGAAGATGATTGTTAGAGAAGAGGAGTCATACTGCTTAGTTATTCCTGACCGGCTGCACCCTTTACCCCTCCCTAACCCTGCTGCCATCTCTGTTAGAAACCCGCCAACTGGCGTGTGCCAGTGGTGGATGAGCCTGAACCACTTAACGTTCAGCAACCTCTTCGTCCACCACCCCAAGGTCGGCCATCTAGGCCTCCTTCTTCTTCTGCAGGTACTTCTTCTGATGCTTTTGATCGGATCTACACTTCCCTTGACGCCATTCAGGCTGAGCAGGCGCTCATTCGAGCCGACCAGGCCCACATCCGGTCAGAGCAAGCTCAGCAGAGAGCGATGATGGAGCAACTACAGCAACAGGGTCAGAGCATGGAGACCATGATCCGTGCTATGTATGACTGGCATATGAGCCAGCATCACTTTCCACCGCAGTGAGTCCACTTCTTTTGCTTCTCTCTCTAACTTGATGGTTTACATTGGGGACAATGTAAATCTCAAGCTTGGGGTGGAGTATTTACATTTATTTTCATGTTTTCATGCTGCATACTTAGTTGCATTTAGCTTTTTCATGCTTTTTCATTTTGCATATTGCATTCTTTTGCATGATCACACCATCTTGTTACCCCCTTATAAGTTTGTATCCTCGTGTATGAACTTCGTGCCAATTTAAAAGAAAGTGAATTTGGAACCCATATTGTTATTCCTGTGATAGGCTATTTTCAAGGGTTGATCTTTTGGTAGCAATAATTAGCATAAGGTTCTCTATTTTTGTGCTTTTCATTGATTTTGCTACTAAAGGTGAGAATTGAGCCTAAAAAGGGGTATGTGCTTTACATTGATATTAACCCCTCTTTTCTGTTGAGTGAAATTCTGTACTCTTGGATTTAGTGCTTTAGAACTTGAATTGAAACCATTTTGAAGCGAAATTTTTGGTTGCATGCTTGAATGTGATTAAGGCATCTTAGGTATTTTTTCATGGCCTTCTGAACTTATTGTCACATCTTCATCCGCTAGTTGCCCATTTTGAGCCTTATGCATAATTGATTTTCTTGGTACCTATGAGTATACACCGTTGGTAACCATCTAGAATGATTAATGGAGCAAAAACTCGGCTTGAAGCTTGCTTAGAATCATGTGTTTTTGAGTCTTCTGAAAAAAAAAATATAAATAAATGCTGAGATGAATGCTTGAAAAAGAAGGAAAAGAAAGGAGAAAATTATTTGGAAATGTGAAGCTATGCTCTTGATTGAAGAATACCTTTGCTTCATTTATGTTCTAGAGGGTTCTTGTGATTAGAAATTTTGCTAACCCTTTGTGCATACTTTCCTTTCTTTATCCTACCAAAAATCATTCCCATGGCCCCATTACAACCCTTTTGAAAGACCTTTTGATTCTTGCATGCATGCTGATTATTAGTGAAATTCTGGTTTCCTATCAAGTTCATGAAAGTGCTTTTTGAGGAGCTTGAGTGATGTTTCTTTACCCTTACACACTTTGAGAGTGATTAGATGAGTGACCCCAATTGATGGAAAGCATGAATTTAGGGAACCTAAGCTTCTATTGGACTGGACATTGATCATCTCTACAATGGTTGAATGATTATGCCTATTACTTGGATTCGTTGTTCTTCGGGTTTCTCATTCACTGTCGTATTTCAAAGCTCTGATCTTTATTTGGCCTTAGTGATTGCTTGAGGACAAGCAAAATCTTAAGCTTGGGGTAGTTTGATGTGTGTGATTCCACATCACATTTTGCATGCATTTTTATAGTCTTTTATGCATATTTGTTTATTTCATCATTCGTTTTTTCTTTTAGTTCGGATAACTGCGGTTTGGCATGTGTTGTAATGCAGGAACGAGGTAAATTGAAGCTTGAAGAGGTGGAATGGAGCTAAGTTGAATTGATATTGGATTAGGGGCAAAGTGCACCAAAAAGAGGACAAACAGACTCAACCACGGCCTAGGTGTGGTATCCATCACGGCCATGGTTCGAGGGAGTCAAGAAAAGCAAAACCAGAAGTCCAGAATCAACCACGCCCTGGCCGTGGTGGCTACCACGGCCGTGGTTGAGAGTTAGGCTGATAATTTCAAATCCAGAACGAACCACGGCCTGACCGTGGTACCCTCCACGGCCGTGGTTCGCATTACGAACAGTTTTAAGTGTTTTGTTTTCCCTTTTTAAAGAAAGGGGGGTTTGTCAAAAGAGGGCACCAGGCCAAGGCACGAACCAGGAGACCTAAATAGGAGATTTTGAAGCTTGAGACAAGGGAGGGAGAGACTCTTGGATTGGGAGAAGAGCTAAAGGAAAGACAAGAAGGCTTCACAAGAGTTTTTCTCCTCTTCTCTTGGAAATTTCTTTTGGTTTGTTCTGGATATATTATTATTATGGCTTGTATTTCAATGAACATGTTTGAGTAATTCCTTGTTCTAGGATTTGGTAGTAACCCATTGGAACAATTGACAATGTTTGATGCATGAATTTCTACCTCTTTAATACTAAGTTTCTCTTGATTTAGTTTTTGGGCACACCAACTGTTTGTGAATATGCTTGGCCACATGTTTGCATGATCTTTGATATTAAGGGAAGAACTGAAAGGTGACTCTTGATTTCAGAACCCTAAAAACTGAACCTGAGCTTTTAAATCACGAAAGTAGATTAATTCTCTTGAGGTTTCAACTGAATTATCTGTTCTTGTTGGGTCCTATCTAATGCAATTGTTGTGAAAATAGGAATTGGATTAGATTGGATACGTTATTGTATTCTGAAAGGAAACAATAATTCTTTAGGATAATTCACCTTCAAGTATAACCTAGTTTGAGAAGAGAGGAAAGAATCGCAAACTTGTTGATTTCCATTGTGGTGAACCCATATCCTAGATTCCTTAAAACTGATTTCTTAATACCAATTTCTGTGTTTAAGTCCCAAAGTTTATCTTCTTTGTTACTTTTAAATTTTAATTTCTGCGTTCTTGTCTATCATTACAACTTTACATCACTAGTTTTGTCTTGATAATCATAATTAAACTTAATTGGTTGTCATAAACTCAGTCCTCGTGGATCGATAATTTTATTACTTGACGAAATCGTGCACTTGCGATTACAACACAACAGTATTGTTTACTTAATACTTAATCACTAAATTTCCATTTCTCGCAAGATCAATCCAATTGCCTAAAGTTTATGTTAAAACCGTGGCTTCATAGGTCTTCTAAGTTCCACTTTTTCTTTCTCATTTGTGCATTGATTCTTTAAGATTAATTTACTTAAGTTTAATGTATCAAGGTCATTCCATTTGCCTTATTGTTCAAGCCAAAATCGTGGCCATCATTAAGTCTTCAAAGTCCAATGTCCCTTTTCATTTTATGTTTCAACTTCTTAATATTAGTTCACTCAAATTTAGTTCATCAAGATCAATTCAATTCCCTACATTACTAGGTCAAATCGTGGCTTCAATTTAGGTTAATAATCCCTTGAAAATTTTCCATCTCAAGATTCCAATATTAACATTCAATCTTTAATTCCATAGCTTCAATTTATCAAGTACAAGAACTAATTTTCAAGCTAAAAATGCTTTCAAAACTGTGGCTTCCCTCTTGGGTATTAAACCCTCAAAATCTTCTATTCATTAATTTCAACATTATCATTCAATCTTTGATTACATAAGTCTCATTTTACTTGTGTACAAAACCAATTTACACCCCTAATTTCTAGTTAAAACCGTGGCACCATATTGAGGTTGGAAACTCTAAATTTTTCATTTAACAACCCCAACATGATCAAGCATATTTAATACATCAAACATATTCAAGAGCACAAATCAAATAATAATCAAATTCAAGAACACTAAATCATAC
The DNA here is from genome assembly GCA_029884605.1 of Ormosia emarginata. Lineage (NCBI taxonomy): Eukaryota > Viridiplantae > Streptophyta > Magnoliopsida > Fabales > Fabaceae > Ormosia > Ormosia emarginata. The sequence goes on from JAQQTP010000074.1 coordinate 13,729,278, forward strand.
AAATTCACAAATCAAGTGGCATATAAAGATGGATTTCTCCATCAACATACATACAAGGTTCCCTCACCACCATAAATGGTTGAAGTGAGTAATCTCCCTCTTACCTAGAGGAGACAATGCAAAGAAACAAACTCCTTGGTTCCTTGATTTGCAAATTCGGGTTCCACCTTCAAGAGAGCCATAAAATGGTCAAATTTTCATAATCACAAACTAAGGATTGAAAAGAATGATCCTTGGTCACATAGGTGACCAAGGAAAACGAAATTGAGAAGTGAATGTGAAGAACTTTACCTAAAGCCTTAAGCTTGAACTCCTTGAGATTTCTTTTTGGTGATTTTCGGATTCCACTCACCCAAGAACCCTAGAGTGTTCAAAATCACTCACATCACACATCAATGCTCAAAAAGAGAAGCCCTTGGTCCCATAGTAACCAAGGAAAACAAAAATGAGAAGAAATAGGAGAGAAATCAAGAATCTTTACCTTGGAAGACAATGGAGACAAGGTTGGATTTTGGGCAACCTTTCTAAATGAAACTTGTAGAGAAGATGTAAGTGAGTGTAGAAATGTGTTTAGTGAAGAGAAAAATCAAAAAGCTTGGTCATCCATGGAAGAGTTATTTTCGGATTTGGAGAAGGAGAGGTAGAAAGGTTGGATTTTTGAAGAGATTTTCTAAAGAGAAAGTGTAGAGGGGGTTGAGAGAAGTCTAGAAATGGTATTTATGGAGAGAAAAGTGAACAGAAAGCTCTCCAATGGTGGCTGGAAATTTTGGATTCAATAGGAGGAAGAAGAGAAGAGGTGAAGAGAAAATGGAGGTAGAAATGGAAATGAAGAAACTTTTTAAACAAAGAAGGTAGAGGAAGTGAAGATGAGTGTAGAAATGAGCTTGGAGAGGAGAAAAGATGAACAAAAATGGTGGAGGAGAAGGGCTGAATTTCGTGGCTATGGTGGAGGTAGAGAGAGGGAGGAGAAAAGATGAAGAAGATGAAGTGAAGAGAGAGAAAGTGGTTGGTTAAAGTGAGATATTTTTTAGTGTGTATGATTAAGTGTGGGAAGCAAAAATTACTTCCCCACCATGCCCTTAAGTCCACGGCCAAAAGGGAGAGAAGAAAGTTGGAGAGGCTTCTCCAACAAGCCAAGGGCAATTGAGTCATTTGTGGTCAAAGCTTCTAGAAGAAGCTTCATAAATGAGATTCAAAATTTGAATTAAAGTGAGGTTGATTTGACATAAAGTAGATTGCATTGGGATAAGATCATAGGATTTCTAATGCATGCTATTATCCAATGGATAATAGTTACAGTCGATAGAAGTCAGTATTAATTTACCTGACAGATGAAATTTACACAACGTTTTATTATTTCGTCTGTTAAATTTTTTGAAAAACGTAAAACCTTGTAAATTGTGTCCGGCTTCGGGTTTAGTAAGATCCCCGTCGACGTTTCCATAGTTCAAGGTTCTCGGAAAAAATATTTCATTTTCCCGGCTCCGCTCAGCGCGCACGTAAAACGAGGAAGATATTAAAATATTCAACGTCTCCTGAAAAATTCTAGGAAATTCCCATAAATCACAAATATTATAAAACAACTATTTGTCACAAAATTTTCCAACTTTTGAAATGTTATGGTCGTCTACCCAACTCTGCCCAATGTGTATGCAAAACGATAAATAATATTAAAATATTCTGCGTCCTCAGAAAAATCTAGAAAAATTCTCAAAAATCCAAAATATTGTAAAATGATTATTTATCCTAAAATTATTAATTTTCGGGATGTTACAAATATCATCTCATATCTTAAACAAAGTCTCTACATCTATTATATGCACATTAGCTGTTACATCTCTTCTCCACAGCAGGTGGAACACATGCCGTTATATCTCTTCACCACGGCTAGCGGGACATATTTTGTTATATCTCTTCACCATGGCAGGCAGAACACACGTTGTTATATCTCTTCGCCACTGTAGACAGAATACACGCTGTTACATCACTTTGCCACGGCATGCGGAACATACGCCGTTATATCTCTTCATCACGGCAGGCAGAATTTTAACACTCAACCCTTATAGCTTAATTATTATAACAAAAATTCCTAAGTTAGCATAAGGATTTTGTTTTCTCATAATATAAATTTGAGGCTATAACCAAAGCTATTAGAAAAGATATAAATACGTGCCAAGAGGTTTAAATTTCAAAATATGTCACAATATAAACTATCCAGTCGCAAGTATGAAGAACCAACTCAATTTGTTCCCACGACACTCGAAGAAGCAAGTTGTGTAGTGCCCACCGAATCTGACCATAAACAAATATTTTTACAAGTCAAGATAAATGAAACAATGACTTACATTAAGAAGCAATCTCAAAGGAGAACATTTTTCCTTAAAACTTAGAATTACCCACTAGATATTAGGAATTTAAAACACAAGCATCATGAGTAAATAAAATAACTACACTATAATTACAATTTGCAGTTGATAAGGCTCTAGAAATTTCATTTAAAGTTGGACTAACAAAGGGGTAAAGAAATTTGGTAAAATTCCTAATTATAGGGTTTAGGGTTTTCAAGAAACTCATGAGAAAAAAAAAAAGGTATGGCTTTCCCATTACCATTTATTAGAACCAACCTTCCACACTCTTAGATTTCTACTTCAAAGCACCAAAATACACTCACTTACCATTTTTAAGATAGCAAAGCTTGAAGGAAAAATGAGATTTATAATAATAAAAGAATAAAAACTTACCTCAAGTTCTTGGTGCAAGTGGGTGCAAGGATTTGATGTTAAAATGAAAGAAAAAGATATGGCTTCAAATGGAGCAATTTTTGCTCCACAGAGATGAGGAGACGAAGACGTCCCTCATTTCTGCATCTCTCCCTTTTAAAATCAAATTTATTCTTCTTTTTTTTAACATATAGGGCAAATGAACAAAATGCCCTCTACAAGAAAATGTATTTCCAACCTTATCCCTCCCTAACACCAACGTCATTACAATTACGAGAACAGCGAGCAGTTGGGAAACAACATGAAGCTAACGTCCTCCCTTAAAGGATCCTTAACTCCCAATAAAGTCAAAGCAATAGTTTTCTAAGAAAGCTCATACTATTAGGAGTCGCAGATTAAGGCTGCTATAAAGACAAAAACTCCATGAACTACACATGGGGGCAGCAAAAGGACATACCACGGATAAAGGAATGGCAACATTTGTCAACCCCAGAGGTACTCCACGATGATGGACCTTGGCCCATTTTTATTTTTATATCTACTACACATCTTGTGTTCTGAAACTTGCTAGCATGACACTTAATTGTCTCACTTAAGCACCAAGCTGGGGACAACTATTCTAGACCGTGATCCAAGATCCCTTCTAGTGGATCAACTCAGAACGCATATCACCGGACTCTGCCCTGTTTGGCAGCTCTAGTCCGGACTCCAAAGCCATACACATCGAGTAGCATTGAACCATAGTATCAAAACTGATGGAGTTGTGTAGAGGGTGTATCCCTAAATATCCGTAACTTCCAATCATCATCATACGATATTATAGGATCATAACTGCCTCAGATTGCTAAGTAGCTTCCATATTCAAGCTCCTAACTTATAGGGATTTACCCAACAATAATGGGATGATAATCTTTACCAGGATATCAATCCTAAATATCTACATTCAATACAGATTACATTACGATTCTAGTCATGCTCTATTAATACTAGGCTAAGCTACCCTAATTAGGTATCTGCTATCTTACTGCATAAACCCTACTTGTGCACTGTCTAACATGAGCGTTGGAGTCCCTTTGCAGATACTCACCCCTTGGTTTGATACGCTCTGCTGCGGCTCTGCAAGGAGGAAACCACCGTGACGTTCCTATCTCATGTACCCCTCTGAATCCACTTCAGAACACTTTGTTACCTTATGTAATATTTATAGAAGTGTGTTGGTAGATAAGAATCATGTTTAAATATGTGTTAAATACTGCTAATTATAATAAAAATCTAATAAGATTGTTATTTCTTATAGTTATCTTCTCTATTTATGAGGGATATAATTAATTTCTCAATCTATGAGAGTTTTTATTAGAAAAATTACTCCTTATAAATAAGTATATTTACTAATTTAATAATGCTTACAAATATTCATGATTCAACTCTAGCAAACTGAGTTGTTCATGAACTATTAATTCGAAACTCGGTCCCAAACATGTGAATATATCGTTTTCATATGTCAACGATGAAATTAGGAGATAATGGCCTACGTATAAAGCAAAGAATATTTGAATAACCGAGGGAAAATTATGAACAGAGTTAGTAAATATTAAATTATTTTTATGATTGTGTAACGTCAATTGATTTTTAAAAAGATTGCAACTTGCAACTGAATTCGAGGTTCTTGTGAAAATAGTTGTGATGAAATATGCATGTTAATTAATTTGCATTTTATTTTTCTCTACCACCAATAGAGGTATGCTATAAACTCGTGGGATTGCATACGTTCACGATTTATAACTAATTAATTATCACTTAATAATGCATAAATAAATGGATGCACGAAGGGATATGGTTTTTGCCTAGTGCTTCAGAATGAGTACATATTAATTTTATCTAGATGGCACTTTCCATTTCCAAGAGGGACGAAGTCAAAGGTAACCCCCGCAAAGTTTGGTTATTCTCTCATGGGGAGAGAGAAGAGAGAGCACAATCTGTGTGGTTATTACGTCCATGAAAAGTTCAAACTAGTTAAAAGGAAGCCAAAAATTGCTGCTAATTCTAGAAAGAGGAAGATTGGTTATTTGCTATTCTTTTTGTTGTTCTAACACCTGAAAGAAACAAGAAAAAAGTACACAAATCAAACACATACCTCTAAGTCCTTTTGTCTCTTAGCAGGGACAGAAGAGATTCAAAAGAAAGAAAGTTATCCTGCATTGTTCTTGAAAAAGAGTTTCCCTTGTCACAAAAGAGTGGCACGGTCTTTGCTTGATCAAAGGACCTATAAGATACAACATATATAACAAACATAAGACGGAAAACGAGGAAAAAAAGCAGAGAACTTTAGAGGTCTCTTTTTCTGGTAGGAAGAAGCACAAAGCAATATTTGAGAGGACAAGACTTTTGGTTTCTGGGTTTGTTTTGTTTGGTTTCTTTCCATTGAAAGACCACAAAAAACTTGAAGGTTGCAAGAGGTGTTTGGAGCGAAAAGGAAGGGAGAGGAATGTGGTTGCAAAAGAATCAATGGGACAAGAAGGATGGTGTGAATGGAATAGTGGCAGTGGCAATAGACAAAGATAAGGGGAGCCAAAATGCACTCAAATGGGCCATTGACCATCTCCTCCCGAGAAGTGCAACTGTAGTTCTCATCAATGTCAATCTTAAGCCAGCTTCTCTTTCTGCATCACCTTCTCTTTTGACCCCAAGTGAGTATTATACCTCACACATACTCTTAGTGCCATTTGAAACTGGCATTAATAATAACAGAATGGCTCCTCATATCATTTGTGCATCTCTGTTATTTTGCTTTGAGTTGTTAATGTTAAGGCAATCCTGTCAAGAAAAAGGAAAACAGTTAGAATAGGAGGTAAAAAGAAGAACATTTGTTAACATGCATTGGCTAGCTACCAGATTGTTTACTCACTTTGTTGGTTGCAGGGGCAGGGATAAAGGGTATTGGAGAGGAGAGTGCACTAGTTTGCAAAGACCCTGATGACCAAACCAGAGAAATTTTCCGCCCATATCGTGTCTTCTGTGCATGGAAAGATGTAAGTTTTGTTTTCTTTTTTTTCTTGGAAGAAAAACAAGGAGGGAGAAAATAATTGAGGAAATGGAAAAAGTAACACACAATTTGGCAATAGTTTTCATTTTAGAATTCTTGACATTATTTTAGCATCTTATCATCTCTTTCTTTTCGTTTTTCACCTTTTTGGTTTTTGGTCCATAGATACACTGCAAGAATGTTGTACTAGAAGATGTAGATGTATCCAAAGCTTTAATTGAATATGCTTCTCAATCAGCAATTGAGCATTTGGTTCTAGGCTCTTCAAACAAAACTGGTTTTCTTAGGTATGGCTCTCTCTGTCTTAAGTCAGATGGTTATGCCCTTACATTTTTCAAATTTTACTGAGCGGTTTAACATGTTCTTAAATAAGTTTGGAGCATCCATGCTCCAATAAATTCACCAATAATTATAGGTCAGTCTCATTTTTTTATTTAATTTTAATCCTAACATTTTTATATACTGTTTGTTAGTCCACCCCTCAATCCTTTCTTCTCTCTTCTCTTGTTGGTCTCTGTTATAGTATAAAGGAGAGAGAATGTATGAAACTTAAAAAAATATATCCTGAGAATACCAAAGTTGTAAAGGAATTGTGAAATCTTCAAAGTCTGATAGGTGATCTTGAGTTCGTCATATATGAAGTCGATGATAATGCTTTTTTTTTTAATTCTTTCTTCAAATGGATATCTGAATCTTGCAGTGCTGAAGAGAGAGAAAATTTTAAAAATTCAAATTTGTAAATTAGATGTCATAAGAGATATGGTATGAGAGAGAAATGACTAAAAGACAGAGAGAATCTCATAAAGAAGTAAACAACGGAGGCGCTTTTGAAAGGCTTTGATAAGAGTTTTCTTGTTGTGGGACTCTACACTGGCGAATTGTTGTTGGGAAAGAAAAGAGTATATATACAGCAGAAACAATAACACACAAATGGACAATAAAATATTTTCCGCTTGAAAGAACTCGTGAGGAGCAAAATATATAATCAACCAAAATATCCACCAAAAAATATATCCAAGAATGCATAAAAATAAATAGACAAAAAGAGCACACACAATTTTAACGTAGAAAAACCCCCTCAATGTGAGAGGTAAAAAACATGGGACCTAGTCTAGAAAAATCTCCACTATAACAGATCAATGAGTACAGTAAAGTGTCTTCTAACAAACAAGGATATCACAACAGCCTATACTCACTACAAATAAAGTGAAAATCAATAAAGCAACAAAACTCAAAACCCACAAAGGGGTACAAACAGCCTAACAAATAGAGTTAGAGAAATAAGATTCTAACCATTCAAGTAGAAGCTCACAATGTAAGGAACAACATATTAAAAAATCATCCAGATCAGACCACAAATAACTACCCGATCTGAACACACAAAATCAACTTACAAAAACTTTCTCCCCTGCTCAACGATGGCACTGTTTTCTCGACGAAGAAGATAAAATGGTTTTGAAACTTTTTTAAAAACCCTCACTTCCTTCACTCATGTGCTCCACTAAAATATGCACACACACAGTTTTATATATATATATATATATATATATATATATATATATATATATATATATATATATATATATATATATAAAACTTTATAGCATAGGCCCACTTGATTGGCAACTCAAGTGAAGATTGTTGGTTGTTAACCGTAACTCCGTAAGCGCAAGGATTGACAAGTATATAATATATATATATATATATATATATTTAAAACTTTATAGCATAGGCTCACTTGATTGGACCCACACAACAAACTCTCCATCTAACTCAAGTGAAGGTTATTGGTTGTTAACCGTAACTCTGCAAGTGCACGGATCGACAAGTAATATATATTTGAGAGTAGAGTATCGTGTCTCAAGGGATTGACAATTAGAATAATGCTAAAACTTAATCAAATGCCACAATATTTTATCCAAGCAATCGAGATGTGAGAGTGAATTGTAATTAAAATAACAATTTAAAAGAAACAAAGGAAGAAAACACCAAACACCAATTCCACGAGAGAAGATGAGAATGATTAAAGCCTAGGGGTCCCTATTCACTTGCTACTTCAATGATTAATTGCAATTAACAAGCACCTAACAATGAAATGATATTTGTTAGCTAATAACCATCAATAGATAAGAGCCTATGTCTAGGACAATTACCCATGTGAAACCTAGCTAATCCACTATGTGTCCATGTGAGTTAACATAAGAATCACTCATTGAGACCAATTATCAAACACTTGCCATGCATGACCAAAGGGTATGTGTCCATCCCCTTAGTTAAATATACATCAACTATACCATATCCATATTCACAACACCCTATTTCTAGTTCAATTGGAATATTAAAAATCATGCAATTGATGGCCAATCAATAACAAGCACTAAGCATAGATATAGATGAACAAAACCAATTTCATTGAAAGGATACTCAACTAATTACAAGTTAATCAAATCCATAGCAAGATCCTATAGAGCCCCTAGATTAGAGTTTAGTTACACATTATGAAGGAGAAGAAAACGAATGAAATCAAATGAACCATCAAGTATAAATCAAGAGAGAAAGAGAAAAAATGAACAAAAATGGAGAGATTCCAAGCTTGATCCTCCTCCTTGATCTTGATTCTCCCTTTAGTCACCTTCAATCCAAGTGGGTTCCTCCTCCTCTTACTTGTTCTCTGGAATTCGTGGTTAGGTCAAAACTGAAGAAGCCCTCTTCAGAATATAAGGGTAAAACTCGTGTGCCAGGATTTTTCCCACGCCTAGGCCTAGTTATGAATCACGTGCCTTTCCTCTGCTTGCTACACCTAGGCTTGACTTTACCACGCCTAGGCGTGGTGGTCTCTATCTGATCACCCTGAAAGGTGTGGCTTTTCCACGCGTAGGCATGGATGTCTCTACCTGGGATCCCTTAGAAACTGCAAGAGCCACGTCTAGGCGTGGATTTGTCATGCCTAGGTGTGGGTTGACAGCACCTTTCCTTGATGTTTTCTTCACACTTTGAACCTCTCTTCACTTTCCTCATCCCTTCCAAGGCCTTTCTCATCTTGAATACCTATATCAAAACAATAATAAAGTCTATCAAACCACAACTATCCAACTTCGATAAACAAGATCTTCAAAGTTTCAATTATAAATCATTTGAATCAACAAGCTTAATTCACCAAAGTCATGCAACTATTGAACTTATGACCTTGAAAACTTAGGGATAGCATGCTCAAATACAATCAAATTCAAGTGAATTAACTTCATTTTCTGAAGTTATCAAAGGCAAATGTCAAACCGAAAGCTAAACGACAATCTTCAAACTTCCCCCTTGGTAGAGTCTTTGTCAACATATTTGAATCGTTATCGTCAGTATGAATCTTCTCAAACTCCAACAACTTAGAGTCCAAAACATCACGTATCCAATAATACATCATATCAATATGCTTAAATCTATCGTGGAATGTATGATTCTTGCCAAGATGGATAGCACTTTGACTATCATAAAACAAAACATACCTTTGCTGAGTAAAACCAAGTTCATGCACAAAATTCTTCATCCAAAGTAACTCCTTACAAGCCTTGGTAATAGTAATCAACTCAGTCTCGGTAGTAGACAATGCAACACACTTTTGCAACCTAGATTGCCAAGCCACAGCTCCCCTTGCAAAGGTAATAAAAATAGCCAAAAGTAGACTTTTTAGAGTCAACATCCCCTGCCAAATCTGCATCTATATAACCACAAAGAACACATTCTCCAATTCCAAAATAGACTTCAAACTAAAAGTGTCCCGAAAATATCTCAATATCCACTTTATAGCTTTCCAATGCTCTCTACTAGGATTGGAAAGAAAACGATTAACCACACCGACTGCATGAGATATATCAAGCCTTGTGCAAACCATTGCATACATCAAACTTCCTACTGTAGATGCATAAGGAACATTTTGCATATCTTCTTTCTCTTCATCACTAGAAGGAGTTTGTCTAGTGCTAAGCCTAAAATGTAAAGCAAGAGGTGTGCTTACTACTTTAGCTTTATCCATGTGAAACTGTTGAAGCACTTTCTCAAAGTACTTCTCTCGAGATAACCACAACTTCTTGGCCACTCTATCACGAGTAATCTACATGCCAAGAATTTGTCTTGTTGGTCCTAAGTCTTTCATTACAAAAGACTTACTAAGCTCTGTTTTCAACTTGTCAATTCTAGAAGAATTATGACCAACAATCAACATATCATCAACATAGAGCAATAAAATGATGATTCATTATCAAATTTTTTTTGCACAAACACACAATGATTAGAAGTAGTCTTCTTGAAACCCTACTGAATCATACTAGACTCAAATTTCTTGTACCATTGCCTCGAGACTTGTTTCAAGCCATACAAACTTTTCTTCAACCTGCAGGCATAATTTTCTTTACCCTTCACCATAAAATCCTTAGGTTACTCCATGTAAATCTCCTCCTTCAAATCACCATGAAGGAAAGCAATTTTCACATCAATTTGCATAACCTCTAAATTAAGACTAGTTGCTAAACCAAGAACAACTCGGATAGAAGACATTTTAACAACTGGTAAGAAGATCTCCTCAAAATCAATTCCTTTTTTCTAACGATATCCTTTGACAACTAATCTATCTTTGTATCTCAGAGTGGATGTATTCTCATCATTCTTCAACTTATAAACCCACCGATTTTTCAAAGCTTTCATGTCCTTAGGCAACTTGACCAGCTTAAAAGTATGGTTGTCAAGCAAAGATCTCATCTCATCATTCATTGATGCAACCCATTCTGCATTCTGCTCACTCTCCAGAGCCTCTTCATAGCACTCAGGTTCTCCTCCATCAGTGAGGAGCACATATTCATCAGATGAGTAACGAGTAGAGGGAATAAGATGTCTAGAAGACCTCCTAAGTGAAATAATAGGTTCATCGACAACCTCACGAGTAGGAGCATATACCTCATCAGCAACATTATCAACAACATCCTCAACCTGATCACCCTGAATATGATTATGCACATCATCATGATTGTCAAAGTCAACTACATCAGGCATATGACGCTCAGGAACTGGATCAATATCAACCAAACCATCAGTACTCAAAGACTCTGACTTATTTGCCTTATCAATATCTTTAATGGAATGATCCTCCATGAAAATAACATCATGACTTCTAACAAACTTCTTCTTAACTAGATCGTACAATCTATAGCCAAACTCATCATGACCATAGCCAATGAAGATGCACTGCCTAGTCTTGACATCTAACTTGGACCTCTCATCTTTGAGCACATGTACAAATGCTCTACACCCAAAGACACATAAGTGGTTATAAAAAACGTCCTTTCCATATCACACCCTGTCAGGAACATCAACCTGCAAAGCAACAACAGGAGATAAATTAATAACAAGTGTAGCAGTATATAAAGCCTCACTCAAAAAAGATCTAGGTAACTTTGCTTCAGAAAGCAAACATCTAACTCTTTCCATCAATGTCCTATTCATCCTTTCTGCCAGGCCATTAAGTTGAGGAGTCTTGCAGTACTCATCAAATGGTCCACAATATTCACCACCATTATCAGTATAAACACATTTCAGTTTCTTCCTTATTTCTCTCTCAACAGAAACCTAAAACTGCTTAAAGACACCAAGCACCTAGTCCTTAGTCTTTAAGGCATAAACCCAAAGTTTCCTTGAATGATCATCAATGAAAGTCACAAAGTAAAGCGTACCACCAAAAGTTCTAGTCCTCATTGGACCACAAAGATTTGAATGCACTAACTCAAGCATCTCTGATTTCCTAAAAGGAGGATGACTCTTAAAAGAGACTATATTCTGCTTCCCAACCAAGCAATGAGCACACTTTTCTAATCTTGCACCTTTCAAACTTGAAAGTAGATTCCTTTTGGCCAAAGTATCAATTCCTTTCTCACTAATGTGGCTAAGTCTCTTGTGTCATAACTCTGACTGGTTATCACACTTAACTATATTAGTAGCATTAACAGAAACTGAAGCCTTGGTCCAGTACAAACCTGAACACTTTTTTCCATGTGCCACAACCAAAGAACCCTTAGAGAGTTTTCACTGTCCACCACAAAGATACTAAAATAGTCATCATCATAAAAAATAGTAGTAGAAATCATATGCAAATGGATATCTGATGCATGTCTGACATTCTTCAAAATCAACTTTGTCTCATTACTAGTTTTCAAACAAACATTGCCAATGTCAGTCACATTTGACATACCATCATTACCCATCTTCAAAATCTCATAAGTACCAGTAGTATAAGATGTGAAGAAATCCTTCCTAGATGTCACATGAAAATAGGCACCACTGTCAACAACTCAGCTAGTCTCATCACAAGCAACATTAATCAAATTTTCATTACAGATAATCACAAGATCTCCTTCAGTAATGGTGGTGTAACAGTTAACTCTAGATACTGTAGTATACCCTAAGTAAACTAAGTAAATAGAATTAGTATGTCACTTTCTAACGTAAAAGTAAATTTTATAACTTGTTCAATTTATATTAACGAGTAAATATATAGAGCCTTTACAGAAGTAAGAGAGCAAGACGTTTTATACCTCAGGAAACTTGCTCTTTACTAGAAATTTATCTGATATGTCTGAGATTATAAATTATACAAAGATTTAATCATAATAATTTAAGTTACAGAACCATTAATATAAATATAAATTTAAAATAAATAATTACATTATCAATCTAAATAAGTCTTCCTCCCTTTACTCTACGCTTGCACGAATCCTCATCTGGATTTATCATGGAAAATATAAAAATATCTAGGGTGAGAATTAACAATTCTTAGTAGTAATTTTAAATCGTGGTTAGGTGGTTAATCCAGTTACTTTGAGGTAAAACAAAATTTGTACTTAATCATTTGGAAAGGTGGCATAAGTCAAAACTCAGTTATTTTCCTTCCCAAAGTAGACATTTTATTCAATTACAAAATAATCCATTTATATAATAGAAAATCAATTCAAACATAATATGCCTTAAACACTTATCATCATATTAGGAACAAAACCTAACTCCTTTTAAATACTAATCTCAATCTTTTCTAACCAGCTTTTATCCTTAACCTTCACATTAAATAAAAATAAGATGATTGCCCATACAATCGTCAATTTTTATGCAATGAATGATAATGTATGATTATGCCTAATGAAAATCTTAAAATATGCTTATGTAATGATTCTTTATAAAGATTTTATTTTAGAAAATACATATTATTTGATTATTTTTTAGGAAGCCTTTTTGTTCCAAGAAGTCCTTTTGTTCCTTGTATTGTTTTCTGGATAGGCAGGACGCCCTTTTGTTCCATGCACTACCAAACATATATTTTTTTAACTCACTTGGAGCCCTTTTGTCCAAGTCATAGGTTCACAATACATGGAAATATCAAATGACAAGTTTAAAAATAAAACATGCATAATATTAAAACTTTTCCTTCTTTAACTTTTACTTAATCATAATTTTCCTTGCATATTAGGGAAACTAATACTAGAATCATTAAACTTTCCATTACATGATTTGTAGAGAAGAACTCATTTAAGCTCGTCTACATTTATCCTTCTTCTTAGATTGTTTCCCAATAATATGCCTATCAACTTCATGTAACCATATACTAAGCATATCTCAATATGCTTTTCATTTCATTCATTACTTAACATATCTCAATATATTTCCCATCATTATTCGTATATTCCATTCAAGTGTATCCAATAATTCACATCATAAATAAACCAACTCATCAAGAAAATACGTCAATACTTAGCTTTCACATTTAACATTAATTCCATACAATATATATATATATATATATATAATATATAAACTCAATATATATTTCAATGCTAGACATTATTGTTAGGCATTCACCTCATACTTTATTTACATTTTATTTACACTTTATTAATATTCCATTTACATTTTATTTCAATACAAAACTTTACAAACAACTTCATGAATAATTCAAGTCATTACATACAAACATTAAATATCATACATTCATTCTATCTCATCTTTCATCAAAATAAACATTTTTTTTATCAATTCTTAGTCTTATAAATAATATTATGTTTAAAGCATACTTTCCTAGAATTATTCATGCTTATTCTTCTCTAAAATAACATAAGAAAATATTACAAAACATCACATTTTTCTTCTTCCCTTTAGCTGGACAATAACCCATCAACCATATGTATTATTCTCGGATGAACAGTAAGACAAACGTGTTACTGTTCACGCTGGACAACAACAACAACGGCAACCACATCTTCACTTCCAACCAAAAATTCTTCAATTTAATCATGCATCCAAGTAATTTCCAACATCACAAACATATTAGAACTTTTAATCACATTAAAAACTCATCCATTCTGAATTAAAATCACAACCAACTCTCCATAATAAACCCCTTTTTATTTCTTCAAAACCATGAACAATCCACTTCCAATGAATCCAAAAATCATAGAAAACAAGTCACAAATCATGTTTTTCAACACATTCACAACTCAAGCAAACCAAAACCCAAACAAGTCTCATTTCCTAAAACCTTATTTCAGCCATGAACAGTACCCATTTTGGCACTCAAACGTTGCAGCAAATGGAGGAAAATAAAGAGAGAAAGTAAGGAAGGAAGCCCCCTACCTCAAGCTTGGATCTTGACTCTTGATTTTCTTTCTTTTTCTTCCATTTTCTCTTCTGTTTTCCTCCTCCATTTTACCTCTATTTTCTACTTGTTTTAGCTACAGAACGACGTGAGAGAGATGAGGGAGTAAAGTGAGAAATCTCACTTTAAAAGTGAGTAACTTAAGAACAATTCCGTCTTTTCACCAAAACTTCATACCTCTTAAAAATATTTTGATTTTACTAAATCTAGTTTTCTAATATCTAACAACATTAAAATAAATGCTAAGATTAATCTTAATTTTTATTTCACATTTTTCATAATTTTTCATATCTGCGTTAAGTCCATTTGGTATCAAAACACGTACTCGATGTACTTAAAAATACCAAACAAACTCAATTTACATTCAAATTTTAACTACAACTTTCTTAACTCATTTATGACTTAAAAAGAACTTATCCATAATTATTTCTCTTATCTAGGCAATTTATGTCATTTTCTGGGTCATTTTAGGTCACTTTCCACATTCTGTGTTGCGGCAAAGTGTCTAAACTAGTTCAGTTTGTCATGAAACTTTACAGGCATGTTAAACTAGTATTATGTGACATCAGTAACACTTTACAAGCCTAACATGTTATCGGGGATGTTACAGGTGGCAACACGATCATCATTGTTATTATGCTTCTTTTGTTGCTTGCCCTTGTTACCCTTGTTCTCTTTTTTTCCATTGGTAGCAAAACCTTTGGACATGCTACTTTTTACCATAATAGTGATATTCAAGGTTTTTATATTTAGACCTTGATTTGATTCTACTCTTGATTTTGCCTCTATTGCCTTATCCATGATCCCTCTCACTGCTTCTCTCCTTATTTTCAGTAACCAAAACCTCTGATTGTGAAGAGGATGTCTTTTGAGTTCTTCGTCTGACTTCTTCATTCAAAAAAATAGTCTTTACATAATTTATAGTCACAACACCTCAAGGAGCAGAACTAGTCAAAGTGACTCTGAGAATTTCTCAAGAATCAGGTAGAGTATTAAGCAACCAAAGCTCCAAAATTTCATCTTCAAATTTCACACCCATGTCGGACAACTTGTCAAAGCATCCCTAAAAATTACTCAAGTGATCAAAGATAGAGTTACCATCTTTGTAACTCTAGTTCATAGCCTTCTTCAACAAAAACAATTTATTATTCCCAGATTTGGAGGCATACAAGGTCTTAAGTTTCTACCACAAAGTTCTAGCATGTGAATCATTAACAATATGATTCAAAATATTATCATCTACCTATTGCTGAATAAAGCCACAAACCATCTCATGCTCAAAAGCCCATTCTTCATCAGATTTAGCCTTAAGATTTCACTAGCAAATACCGATAAATGTAATTTTTTCACAAATAATAAATTTTTCATCTTTCCTTTTCATTTGTGGTAATTTGTGACATTCAAACTAATCATTCTACTATAATTAGGTTTCATCATTCAATCAAGCAAACAAACAAGTAAATAGCTCATATACTAGTTGTTGGGAAAGAAAGGAGAGTGTACACAACAGAAGCAATAACACACAAATGGATAATAAAACATTTTCCGCTTAAAAGAACCTATGAAGAGTAAAATATACAACCAACCAAAATATCCACCAAAAGATATATCCAAGAATGCACAAAAATAAATAGACAAAGAGAACGCACACAATTTTAACGTGGAAAAACTCACTCAATGTGAGAGGTAAAAATTACGGGACCTAGTCCAGAAAAATCTCCACTATAACAAATCAATGAGTATAGGAAAAATGTCTTCCAACAAATAAGGATATCACAATAGCCATTACTCACTACCAACAAAGTGAAAATCAACAAAGCTCAAAACTACAAAAGGGTACAAATAACTCAACAAATAGAGATGGAGAAATAAAATTCTAACCATACAAGTAGAAGCTCACAATACAAAGAACAACATATTAAAAAATCATCCAGATCGAACCACAAATGACCATTCGATATGAACACACAAGATCAGCTCACAAAAACTTTCTCCCCTGCTCAACGACGGCACTGTTTTCTCGACAAAGAAGATGAAATGGTTTTGAAACTTTTTTAAAAACCCTCACTTCTCTCACTCACGTGCTCCACTAAAAAAGCACATACACACTTTTATATATATATATATATATATATATATATATATATATATATAAACTTTATGGCATAGACCCACTTGGTTGGACCCACACAACATGAACTAGCAGAAACCGGAGAGAATGATTCCAACGACTCGTAGAGGGAAAGCGTTTCTTGTTGTGCCTGGTGGAAGCTGGTGGGACTCCGATGACGCCACTAGAATGAGATTTCTCTTGCTTTGTTGCAAGAAAAGGGTGATCAAATATGTGCTCATCACATCTCCTTCGCAAATGATCTCTTCTTCAAAGAAAGCTCTTTCCTTTTTGTGTTGTTCCTAATATGTTTTCAATCTTATTTTTTAACTTTTTCTTAGCTAAGCTTGTTTTGCACTCCTGATCTCTTCATCCATATCGCTTAGCTTATTTTTTAAATTTTTCTTCGCTAATTTGTTCCAGCTTGTTTTGCATTTCTGTTTTCAATCTTTTGTTCCTTGCTCGAAAACAAGTCCCATTCCAGATTTGCATGCCTACATTCTGGTGTTAGTAAAGGGAACAATGGAAGCTGGAGACGATTAAAATGCATAAAATGAAAGCTGCAGGCTTTTGCAAAAAATGGCACAAGTTTAAGGACCAGCAATGTAAATTTAGAAATTAATAATGTTACCTATCACACAAGTAGTAGGTGATACTTTCCTACCCTTCATGTTTTTTTTTTATACAAAATCAACGGCTACTAAGTCTTAGAGCATCCATGTTCCCTAAAAATTTAGGAGCATTTTAAACATCTTCCTAACTCTGACGATCTGACCTTTCCATTCTGAGTACATGAGCAATTGTCAAGATGTAAATTTAAGGTGTCAATAATAAGGAATGTGGTCATTAGAAGCATAAAGGTTGTAGAGTGCAGATTATAAATGTTCTCATTAACAATGAACTGAATGCTAAATAGCATCATACAAAATTGTGGGGTCCAGCCACTAGCTTGAGTTGAAATTGAAGGATAGAAACAAATCAACTTTCGGTGGCTAAAGTCAATAATGAAGGCAATTTTCAAATAATTGCAAATGTGGTGGATGGAAGCTAGCAAGCATGAAAGCATTAATTTAATGCTTGAGAGGTCTCTATAAATAGAGACATTTGCTTCATTCAAAACACACACCAAGGGAGAGCCTCACAAGAGAAAGAAAGTAAGAGAAAAATTAGAGAGAACCTTAGAGAGAGTTTTCTAAGAGAGAAAAATAGTAAGCCAATTTATGAGAGTGTTATTCATAAATTGAGGATACAATATTCTTGTATTTTTGTATTCCCATTATTTTTATAGTGGAGATTTAAGCGGCCTACGGGTCCCGTGGTTTTTCCCTTGCTCACATTGAGAAGGTTTTCCACGCTAAAAATTTTCTGGGTGTTATTACTCTTATTTTACGCTTCCGCATAGTGCCTATTTTTAGTTCACAGAGGAGGGAAATTATGCACCCCATTTCCCACGGTGGTATCGAGCTTTCGAGCTCAGGGATGCTGCTACTTGGATTTATAAGAAAAATTCTTAGTATGCTCTGTGGTTGCAGCATTGTCTGATCTTCCACATCAGAAAAGAATTATTCTCATTGCTGGAAATAACGTGTAGCGGTGTAAAAGTGTTGTCTAGGAAAGTTCTGGCTAGGAAAGACTTGGTATTTAAGTGTATCCATTAGTGAACCACCTCTCTTTCCTGGGAACTTACCCGGTGCACTATTTGCATACTACAGTTATTATTTCAGTATACGGTACTATATAGTATTAGCCTGTGTAATTCAAGATGGAGGGAGCTGTTACTCATGATGGAGATATGTTCTCCGATACAGATGCTGAAAATTACTCCTATTGGAAGCAATGATGATGGAAGACCACTATATACCGCAAAGATTTGTATGAGCCAATTACCCGGAAGGATAAGCAGGAAGGGAAGAACGACAAAGATTGGGAGCTCCTAATTCGGAAGGATAAGCTAGCTATGATCCGCAAATACATTGATCGCAGTTTGTTCGAGCATGTATCAACTTATACAAATGCGTATGAGTTGTGGACCAAACTTGAATCATTGATTTAAACAAAGCCCACCTTGTCGACGATTGGTAAAGTTGGAGTATTCGGACGGTCAAACATGATCGAACATTTGAATACCTTCAAAGGTATTGTGAATCAACCGACAAAGAGAGAAATGAAGATAGATGATGAGTTGCAAACTCTTCTACTCCTCGCTTTTGCACGAGAGTTGGGACACTCTAGTTGTCACTCTCGGCAATAGGGCTCCAGATCTGGAAAGCTTAGCATGGACTCTTTTACCTTTGAATGAAGAGTCAAGACGGAGGGAAAGAGGCTTGAACAACCGGTTTGAAGCCAACGTTGTTGACAACTTAGAGGAAGGAGTAAGAATCGTGAAAAAGGAGGTCGTGGAAAATCACAAGGTAGATCCAAATCTCGCACTAGACTAAGTTGTTATTGCGTGACAAAGTATAGGGCCATAGAAAGTCCGAGTGCAGATTCTTGAAAGAGATCAGAAGTGGAAGTTGGAGCATCCATCGACCAGATAGACCCAAAGAAGAAGAAGGAAGAAGGAACAACTCACTGCGGTGACCTCGAATGATGAGAATATATTTCTTGTCGGAGAAGAAAATTATCTAAACATTGCATCCGATGATTGCATATGGATAATTGATTCGGAGCATCCTTCCACGTCACACCTCATGAAGAATTTTTTCATCATACCAAAAAGGAGACTTTGGTACGGTGAAGATGGGAAATCATGTCACAAGCAAGATTGTTGGCATTGGTGAAGTAACAATGATTACCGAGAATGGAAACAAGCTCGTCTTGAAGGAGGTAAGACATGTTCCGAGACATGCGCCCGAACCTTATCAAACACAAGAAAGTTAGATGAAGGTGGGATGATAAATCAATTTGGTCTTTGGTAAATGGAAACTCAGCCGAGGAAGCATGATTATTGCTCGGAGAGAAAGGAAGGCTCTCTGTACATTATGCAGGGAAAGATATGCAAGGGGGAGATGAATGTTGCTCAAGACGCAAGCAAGGAATTGTGGCACAAACGATTAGGCCACATGAGCGAGAAGGGTTTGGAAATCTTAGCAAAACACTATCTTCCAAACATAAAGGGGCAGCCACTTGAATCCTGTGAAGATTGCCTAGCAGGAAAACAACACAGAGTATCTTTCAAAAGATCAGATGATGCAAGAAGAAGAAAGCAGATTCTGGATCTTGTTCACTCAGATGTTTGCTCAACATCTGAAAGGTCCCTTGGCGGTGCTCAATACTTTGTTACCTTCATTGATGATCACTCCAGGAAAGTGTGGGTGTATCCATTGAAGACGAAAGATCAAGTTCTTCAAGCTTTCAAAGAGTTTCATGTTTCCTAGTAGAACGAGCATTGAAATGCTTAAGAACCGACAATGGCGGAGAGTATAGAGGTCCGTTTGAGGATTATTGCAAGACTCATGGGATAAGACATGAGAAAGTACCACCCAAGACACCTCGATGAATGGACTAGCCGAGAGAATTTCTAGGAACGATTACAGAGAAAGTCAGGAGCATGCTTTCTCATGCAAAACTCCCCAAAGCATTCTGGGGTGAAGCAGTAAAAACTGCAGTTGATCTGATTAATTTGTCTCCTTCAAGACCTTTAAATGGAGAGATTCCAGAAAAAGTATGGTCTGGAAAGAAAGCCTCTTATGGTCATTTGAGAGTCTTTGGGTGCAGGACATTTGTCCACATTCCTAAAGATGAAAGAGCAAAGCTTGATGCAAAGACGAAGGAGTGCATATACTTTGGTTCACCAAGTGATGAACTTGGCTTCAGATTATGGGATCCTGTAAACAAGAAGATTGTTCAATATAGACGTGGTATTCTATGAAGATCGACAATTCGGGACATTCAAAGAATCTAAGAAGCCAAAGACCATTGTGGTACACAATTCGGGGGGAGAGATTTTTCAAAGGAATGAGCAACCCGATCGACAATACAACCTCATCGGATAGAGCAACACTAATTCAGACGGAACAACCCGACTGAGACGAGAACAAAGTCAGGCAATGCATGAAGAATAGATGGAGACTGATCAAGTAGAGCAAGAACCTCAAGTGAGAAGATCAATGAGAGTCAGACAACCATCAAGACGGTATTTCTCAGATGATTATGTCACTCTCACTGATGAAGGGGAACCTCAAAGTTTCATAGAAGCCATTGAGACGAATGATAAAGATAAATGGATGCAAGCCATGCAAGAAGAAATACAGTCCCTGAAAGAGAATCAGACGTATGACCTGGTGAGATTACCAGACAGACGAAAGGCATTGAAAAACAAATAGGTGTTCAAGCTCAAGACTGAAGAGAACAACCCAAACCCTAGATACAAAGCAAGAATTGTTGTAAAGGGGTGCAACCAGAAGAAAGGCATAGATTTTGAAGAAATCTTCTCACCAGTGGTGAAGATGACATCTATTAGAGCAATTCTCGGTCTAGCTGCAAAACTAGACTTGGAGATTGAACAACTCGATGTAAAAACAACATTCTTACATGGAGACCTAGAGGAAGAAATCTATATGGAGCAACCGAGAAGGTTTTGCAGAACTATGCAAGGAACACCTAGTGTGTCGTCTGAAGAAAAGTCTCTACGGTCTGAAGCAAGCTCCAAGACAATGGTACAAGAAGTTTGATCTCTTCATGACCCAACACAATTTCAAAAAGACCTCCGGAGACCATTGTGTGTTTGTGAAGAACTATGAGAATGGTGAATCCATCATATACTTCTGTTGTATGTTGATGATATGCTAATTGTTGGGAAAGACAAGGCGAAAATAGCTGCTCTCAAGAAGGCATTGAGCAAGTCCTTTGCCATGAAAGATCTGGGTGCAGTAAAGAAGATTCTTGGAATGAAGATCATCAGAGATCGTTCTAGAAGAATGCTGTGGATGTCACAAGAAGACTATATCAAGAAAGTTCTTGAAAGGTTCAACATGCACAATGCCAAACCTGTGCACGTTCCATTACCTAGTCATCTTAAACTGAGCAAGACGCAATGTCCAAGGAATGAGGAAGAAAAAGAAGAGATGAACAAGGTGCCTTATTCTTCAGCAGTGGGTAGTCTTATGTATGCAATGGTCTGTACAAGACCAGACATTGCTTATGCTGTTGGAGTTGTGAGTAGATTCCTATCAAATCCAGGAAAGGAGCATTGGAATGCAGTGAAATGGATACTACGGTGATCGAGGAACCGCCAAAAGCCTGCTTGTGTTTTGGCAATGGAAATTTAAAGCTTCTTGGATACTCAGATGCTAGATATGGCAGGAGATGTGGATTCCAGAAAGTCTACATCAGGATACCTGATTACTTTTGCAGGGGGAGCTATCTCATGGCAGTCAAGACTACAAAAGTGTATTGCTTTAAGCACCACAAAAGCGAATTCATCGCAATCACCTGAAGGTTGCAAGGAGATCTTATGGATGAAAAAGTTTCTACAAGAGTTAGGTCGGACTCAAGAAAGCTATGTTCTCTATTGCGACTAATCGGAGCGCAATTCATCTTAAGAACTCGACATTTCATTCAAGGTCGAAACACATCGACGTAAGATATCATTGGATCGTGATGTGTTGGAAAGTAAAATGCAGATTGAGAAAATACATACCAAAGACAACGGTATGATATGATGACAAAAGCTCTACCTAAAGAGAAGTTAGAAGTCTGTAAAGAAGTTGCAGGCTTAGCATCAACCCCAAATTGATTCAAGGATATTTTCCCTTTGGCTGGAGGGGGAGAATTGTGGGGTCCAGCCACTAGCTTGAGTTGAAATTGAAGGATAGAAACAAATCAACTTTCGGTGGCTAAAGTCAATAATGAAGGCAATTTTCAAATAATTGCAAATGTGGTGGATGGAAGCTAGCTAGCAAGCATGAAAGCATTAATTTAATGCTTGAGAGGTCTCTATAAATAGAGACATTTGCTTCATTCAAAACACACACCAAGGGAGAGCCTCACAAGAGAAAGAAAGTAAGAGAAAAATTAGAGAGAACCTTAGAGAGAGTTTTCTAAGAGAGAAAAATAGTGAGCCAATTTATGAGAGTGTTATTCATAAATTGAGGATACAATATTTCTTGATTTTTGTATTCCCATTATTTTTATAGTGGAGATTTAATAATACTTACTTACTTTAAAATAAATTTTCCTTTAGCTCATTTTGAGAAGGTTTTCCACGCTAAAATTTTCAGATTATTATTACTTTATTTTACGCTTCCTAGCACCTAAGTTCTTCAAAAAATGGAACCCATTTTCAAACTCAAGAGGAGGAAAATTATGCAGCCATTTCCCAACATGATATGGACTATGATCAAGCTTTCAACTGGAACAAATAAACTTTTTCAAGTCATACATGATATGCGCAATAGCTTAAGACTTATCTTGTCATTTCAACTTATGGTTATATGCCTTGCTATATGAGTGTATGTCACTAAGCATAGATAGTTGCCTGAATTTCTAGATTGGGAATATCTATATGTATTTCATTTACTAAGGGAAGTTTTTCGCGTCAGTAGATTCAAAGTAGCAGATATTCCAGGAACAGTATCAAAAGGGGCCCCAGATTTCTGTACAGTATATATTGTTTCCAAAGGAAAGATTCAATCAATGCGATCTGCTTCTCGTCCTGCTCCTGTCTTTTCCCCTCTGCAAAGTCAGCTTAGTCAAGCTACTGTAAGGTCAGACCAATCAGACCCACGTGTGCCGCTGGCTGGTAGTGTGAAAGGTTAGATTTGACCTCTTCAAGAATCATACATCTGCGTGTGTGTGCGTGTGTGTGCGTATTGGCTGTATGCTGCTCAATAAGAAATGTGTTTTCAATTAGGACACCAAAGGCGATCCATTGATGCACCCCATAGATCACAGGATGGAACTGACTCCTTCAGGTCAGTGACGTTGCATGCTACTTGGCAAATTTATTCCTTCTATGTTTTTTATTCTTGGTATGTCAACTTGTTCTTTGCGTGGTTAAATAACTTTTTTTCATCATCTCTAAACTAAATGCAATTGAAAGCAGGTCACCATTCACTAGGAAAGGTGTGCATGACAAGTCATATGGTGAAATTTCCTTGCCAGATACTGACATAACCTTTGTAAGCTCTGGAAGGTCAAGTATAGACCGCTTGTTCCCTTCGTTATACAACAGTTCAGATACAGGGGTGTCCAACCCTCGATTATCATATAGCTCCGATACAGATGCAAACTATAGCTTTGAGTCAATGCATTATGGAAGGAGGTCTATGGATATCAGCTCTCCGGAACACTCATCTTTCTCACACGATAGCGAGGGGTTCTCATCTTCTACATCACAGGCTACGGTAAGGATAAGCTGGCAATGTGCATTTTTATTTCCTGCACTACCTGTGCATGTATTAGTAGTTCCCACACTGATAAGAGGGCCAAAGAATTTCGTAATTTAGAAACATTTTCTCATAGAAAGGAAGATTTTCAAGATGTTTTTCTTGAAGATAAATACATCAATAAGGTGCTATGGCTACATATCCTGCAATATTTACCTAATACAATAACATTATGCCGTTTCCTTTTCTCTTGCTTTTGTGGAACACGTTTCAGCCTGGGCTGATAGGGCCCCCAAGTATATCTGTCTTATTTTCTACATAAATTTTTACCATGAAAGAAATGAATAGATATCAATGATCGAATAATTAAATATTTCAGTTACTTAGAATGTTATTTATAAGTGTAAAGTTATTGATTCCTGATTGCTAATCCTTGTGGATAATCTTGTGCTGCAAGTATAGGATGATGTGGAGGCTGAAATGAGGAGACTGAAGTTGGAGCTCAAGCAAACAATGGAAATGTATAGCACAGCCTGTAAAGAAGCACTCACAGCACAGCAGAAGGTATGAAATAATATCTGCTTTACATCTAAAAAAGCACAAGAGCTGACATGTTATGCATCACAGGCAGTAGAACTCCAGCGGTGGAAATTAGAGGAAGAGAGGAGATTGGAGGAGGCAAGGCTGGCTGAAGAAGCTGCTTTGGCAATTGCAGAAAAGGAAAAAGCCAAATCAAAAGCAGCCATTGAGGCCGCTGAAGCACAAAAGAGGATTGCAGAACTGGAAGCACAGAAGAGACTTAATGCAGAAATGAAAGCACTTAGAGAAGCAGAGGAGAAAAGAAGAGCACTTGATGCTTTAGCAAACAAAGATGTCAGGTATAGAAGGTATTCAATTGAGGAGATTGAAGCAGCGACAAATTTTTTTGCAGAGTCCTTGAAGATTGGAGAAGGGGGTTATGGTCCGGTTTATAAGTGCCTTCTGGACCATACACCTGTTGCAGTGAAGGTTCTACGTCCTGATGCAGCACAAGGAAGGTCACAGTTTCAACGAGAGGTAAGCTGACAAACAAAACTGTGTCTACATATGCAACACTACAAATTCAACACAATAAACGGAAATTTCGGGATATAGAAGTGCACAGGTCATGCAGGGAACAAAGGGCTAAGATGTTTGTAGCAGGAAGTAGATGGAACCACAATAAGTGCACAAAAGAAGGAAATAAAAATACAATAAACAAGATAATATTTATCGTGGGTCAGTCCATTGACCTACATCTGTGATCCTTTGGAGGGATAACAATTATCCACTAATAAAAGTATATTACAACTTTTGAATGACTCAAGTTGCAAACTCTCTCACTAAACTCACCACTTAATAATCTAGTTACAAATTACAACATTCTTAATTTCTTAAAAATAAGTCGAGTTAGGCTAGGCTTTACCTAAATAGGCCCAAGTCTTTTTTTAATGTAGTAGCTTAAGCTTATTTTCTAATATATCGACCTCAACTTGATCTGTTACTTGTTATAAGTTTTTTTTTAGGACTTGAATTACTTATAAAGTTCTAAAAATTTAGTTTAACCTTAAAACATACTTAAAGACTTATAGTATTAAAGACTTCCATATAGACCAAAAAAATTAAGTTTTTTAATTTTTAAATAGGTATAATCCTTAACAAAACTATTATATTCTATATAAAATTAATATATTATACTAATATATAACATGTAAATTATGTAAGTATTATAAATTCATAATAATATATATAAATATTAAATAAATTGACTAGCCTAGTAGATTAAGTAGGTTTTTTCAAAATCCTAAATCTTAATTTATATAATTAAATAAACCTTTTAAAAAAATCTAAACTTTGACTTGTTTGATAAATAAATCAAGTTTATGGAGGCCAAAAATATGTTAAACCATAGGCTCTTAATGGATCACTAGGCTTATTTCTACCCTTAATTCTACCACAATACACAAAGGTTTATCTATATAAGAAACCTCTCGTGGGCTTCTCTAATTTTAGTGATGTGAGACTTTGGTCAATTACATAACAGTTTCTATGCTAAGTTGACTTGCTTGTATGTACATTACAGGTTGAGGTACTGAGCTGCATACGGCATCCAAACATGGTTCTCCTCCTGGGAGCCTGTCCAGAGTACGGCTGCCTTGTTTATGAGCACATGTCTAATGGAAGCTTGGATGATCGCCTCTTCTGTCGAGGAAATAGTCCCCCACTTCCTTGGCAGCTTAGGTTCAAAATTGCAGCTGAAATTGGCACTGGCTTGCTGTTCCTCCACCAGACAAAACCAGAGCCTCTCGTGCACAGGGACTTGAAACCAGCAAACATCTTGCTTGACCGAAACTATGTGGCCAAGATCAGTGATGTAGGGTTGGCCAGGCTAGTCCCACCATCTGTGGCTGACAACGTGACACAATATCGCATGACATCCGCTGCTGGAACTTTCTGCTATATAGATCCAGAGTACCAGCAGACAGGAATGCTAGGGGTAAAATCTGACATATACTCCCTTGGGGTCATTTTCCTGCAAATTTTGACAGCAAGACCACCAATGGGTTTGACCCATCATGTTGAAAGAGCCATTGAGAAGGGAACATTTATTGATATGCTGGATCCAAAAGTGCCTGACTGGCCAATAGAGGAGGCCTTGAGCCTTGCAAAGATGGCAGTCAAGTGTGCTGAATTAAGGCGGAAAGACAGACCTGATCTTGGCAAGGAAGTCCTACCAGAACTAAACAGGCTAAGAGAACTGGCTGAAAATAATGATCAGCATTCAGTGTTGAGTGGCTTTATAAGCCCGTCCAACCAGAGCCAAGTTTCTGTTCAGCTGGTAAGTTTATGTGCTGTTCTTTTAGTTAATGTTCAACTTGGTATGATAAGCTTATAACATGCCAACATAAACATAAACGTTGCCTGACCTTTTTGCAGGATGGAGCCAGTTCTCCACTTCCTTATTCTGGGGAGAGCTCAAGAAACACCTCAAGCCTAGTCTGACAAGTCAAAACAATATAACCTTGATCAAAATAGAAAGTTTGTTCAATGGAATGATCCCGAGTATAAAGTGTAAATTACTTAGGTGAATTGATGTAATAGCATGCTTGATTCCTCAATTTGTGCATGTGATTTTTGTTTTCTTCTTTCAATTTAGATTGCAAAAACAGAAGTCATAGCATAAAAACGTTTCCTCAAGTAGCTATAGTCTATCTAGGGACTACTTGATCCAGGATTGAATCCCAACCTAGTTACTTTGGCTGCACTTTAACCTACCATAGCTTCTTTTATTTATTTATTCATTTATTTTTTATAAGGTAAGAGACCCTTATTGGGATCTAGGTGGGGAATTAGGAAATGGGATGTGGGAGATCGACCCCAGTAAACATGAGTTTGAATGTCATTTTTTAATAATTCTAGTTTTGTTTATTAAAGAAATGTTCATTTCAGTTTTTTCATCTCTCTCTTTTTCTTTGGTATGTCATCTCTTTTTTTTTTTTGGTAGATATATCATCTTGTTTTTACGAAATCATTTTTAACTCAACTAAACACACCTTTAAATACATTGGTCTAAAAACCTTAAGCATGTGCAATATAGATAATTACATGGCTCTATAAAAACCAACATGATAAATTATGGCCTTTTTTGTCAAAATTTTTTATTTACACACAAACCTAACAACGGAAAAAGTATGAATTTGTCTTGAAACTAAATAAATAATGATATATTTATTATTTTCTTAATTTAATAAGATGTATTATGATCTTAACTCATTAAATAATTTAAAGATGAATATATACTTACTTACTTTAAAAATAAATTTATTTTAGATGAATATTTTTCCTTTTCAGACATAACCAATCAACCACCGAATAGATTATGTACTTAAAATTTTAGCCGCCTAGCACCTAAGTTCTTCAAAAAATGGAACCCATCAAACTCAATCAGCAAAATAATAAAACAGAAAAAGGGAGCTTGATATTCGGGTAAACGGCTTACTCCAATACGGCTCCATCCTCCTGTAGCTGCCATTTCTCTCTCCTTTTTTCTCTTTTTGCCTTTATTACTTAAAATTCTCTTCCTCAAATGTGGATCCCCTGCAATCTTAAAAATAACTGCAGGGAATGCAATTGCATCTGTCACCATTCAAAGTTATTAATTGTGTTTTTTATCAACACTTTACCAAGTTTTAAAATGATTTTGAATGCAGAGAATCCAAATGCCTCTTTCTCTTCCTTTCCTTATACTCACGCTGCATACTAAGAGAAAGATAAAATGCTTCACAGTTTAACCAAAAATTTCACATTTCACAGACCTAGAAGAAAGCCACAAATTATGGAGAAGCGGTTTTATTTGCATTTCCATTTCAATTTCCATTTGACTTTCTTTGATTTCATAGTATTCAGTTTCCACAGTGCAGGAAAAAAAAAAAAAGTGAGTTGGAACAACAATTTGGAATTTCTTGCTTTCCTAACTCAATCGGAAAAAAGACGACCCAGCCGACTAACCATCCTTTCCTTCCCTCAGATTCACACACCATCCATCTACGATGGGTTGCAACACGTCCAGCAGAGGCACCATGGTAGCGCCGGACAAGGCGTAGCAAAAAGATGAAATACAAGCACTCTCGAACTCATTTCCTTGTTAGTATAGCACGTACCAAGAACCAACCTCTCCTAACACTACATTCGCTAGGTTTCAATATATGATTGGCTATCGTGCTAGTTGAAGTGTAGAGATTTACTAGACTTTATTGCCATATATCCAATTAAAATATATTTAATTTTATTTAATTTATTTATAAAATTATTTTATATTTTATAAAAATATTATAATTATATACAATATAATTTAATTTTTTTATATTAATATAAAATATAAATACAATATTCATATTCTAAATATTTCTCTATACAAATAGACAATAGTTAACTTGAGTATCTTAGGAAGTTATAACATCGTGACAACAGTTAACTTGAGTATCTTAGGAACTTATAACTAGGGGTGTCAAAATGGGCCGAGCTCGATGGGCCGGTCCGAATAGTCCAACAAAATAAACGGATTGAGTTAGCAAAATGCTAGCCCAAAACTTACATGATCCGAATGAGCTGAGCCCGAATAAGCCGGGTCAGCCCCCTCTTTTAACACTACATAAGGCTAAATGGACTGGGTTAGGTTGGCAAAATACCAACCCGAAATTTACATGGCCCAAATAGGCCGGTCCGAAAATGGCCCGAGCCCGAATGGGCCGAGCCGGCCCGTTTTGACACCCCTACCTATAACATCGTGAACTATTATTACTTATTGGTTTAACAACGCTGGGTTTCAATATAAGATTGGTTATCGTGCTAGTTGAAGTGTAGAGATTATGTGCTAGTTGAAGTGTAGAGATTACTAGACTTTATTGCCATATACAAATAGACAATAGTTGACTATCTTAAAAAGCTGTAACATCGTCAACTATTATTATTTATTGGTTTAACAACGCTGGGGCGATGCGGAACCTACCGGAGGAGGATCCATCATTGGTGAAGGCCAAGGATTACCACTATCACACACTGCTCCACCTGGCTTTGGTCCATGGCTGGGTTGAGATGAAGGCAAAAAAGAGAGAAAAGAGGAAGATTGAGGACTTTGCAGTGGTAGTTGATGGAGCAAGCCGAATATCAAGCCCTTGTTTTCTATTTTATTATTTTGCTGATTGAGTTTAGTGGGTAGCATTTTTTATGTATTTTCTCCTATGAAGCACGGACATGTCATTTTTGAGATGTGTCTGCATATTGGACACGTGTTCGCATCAGATATATGGAGACATTCGTAGGATACACATGTCTTGCATGTCCAAATGTGTCTGATTAAATAGATTATTATTTTTAGTTTGGACACATCTTAGACACACTTGGACACGTCTTGGATACGCTTAGACACGTCTCGAACACGCTTGAACACATCTAGGATATAGCTTGAACGCGACCCATTAATATTTTTTTTAAAAAAATTAATTTACATGACTAACGTTCAATTAATAAGCTCGTAATTCATTCAAGCCCAATCACATGATTGACGTCTCAAGCCACTATTTTTACATACTAATATTTTAAATTTTATCTTTTCACATACCACTATTTTCATCTGCTCTTTCTATTTCTGTTTGTATCAAGTCGTCCACTTCGTCGTCACTGAAGTTTGCCTCACATCAATATTCCCTCTAGTTAATTTTTTTTACACACACATGTACTTGTGCATGGTTAGTTTTATTAGTAGAAGTTGGTTTAGGATTTAGAATATGTCAATAGAAATTATGCTCCATATTTTTTAGGAGGGGCTTACTAGGTAGTAAATATTGACACATATGACATATATTAAGGTATTATAAATCTTCAAGCTAATAGAAATGATATTAATGAATTACGAATCTTTTTTATTAAATTTTTTAATTATATGTGTGTGTGTGTGTGTGTGTGTGTGTGTGTGTGTGTGTGTCCTACAAATTTTTGAATTTGGTGTATTTTCGTATTCGTGTCATGTTCCGTGTCTATGTTCGTGTTTGTACTTCATAGATTTTCTCTAGTTGATTGGTGGGAAAATTAATGTTACCCCGTATTTGGATGTTTTTTCATTAACAGAACGGAACGGAATAGGTGAATATGGATCGGAAAGGAAAGAAAAGAAATGAAACATAGTTCCTCCTCTCTTTGTTTGAAAGAATCATTAACGGAACGGAACGAAACGAAACATGTGTTCCCCCCATTCCACCTCAATTTTGGGGGAAACAAAAATTGGGCATTTGAGGGGAAGAGGGGAGGAATGATTCTCCTTGTATTCTGTTCCATTCCTATGCATTTTAAAACTCTCAAATACAAAAAATTATTTTCGTTCCCCCCATTTCCTTTCCGTTCTCCTCTTTACCTGTCATCCAAACATAGTGTTAATAATAATTAAGGAGTGATATTTAATTTGAAGAGATAAAAAAATTAAAATTATTAAAAGATATTATTTTAATTTTAATTAAAAAATAACTATTTAATCTCACTTAATAGATAATAATACTTTTAATAAAATCTTCTTTTTTTCAATTCTCTATTTTTGCCCTAAGAATGATCACATTCTTTCACTTCTTCTCTTTGTTCATCTTTTTGTTGCACTTTATCTCTCTCATTCTTCCATTTTCTCTCCTCTTCATTCTTATTTTTGCTTCACTTTGTCTTGCTCTTTCTTCATTTTGTTCAAGCATAAACAATTCGAAATCTATTGGAGATTATTAGTATGTTTTTAAATCTTTATTTTTTTTATCATATTTCTTAATTTTATTTTATGAAGGGTATCAGGGCCAAGTAGACATAAAGGAAATAGAAATGAAGAACAGAGAAAATGAAAAAGAGTTACAAAGAGTTTGAAGAAGATGTTTAATATGATAAACGTGCATTACTCATTCATTCAGTGTGTTGAATATTTATACATCAATAGCTCAATAACCAACTCAATAACTGACTAACTAACCATGCTTAGGTGGCACAACTATCATAACTACCATTAACTAACTCTCTCTCTATTATCCCCCCTCAAACTCAGTTGTTGAAGAGACTCAACTCTGAGTTTGGACCGAAAGGAAGTAAACAAAGAACTAGAGACTGCTTTGGTTAAAATATTTGTCACTTGCTCATGAGCAGGAATATGACTAACCACCAGCTGCTTATTAATGACCTTGTCCCGGACAAAATAAAGATCAATCTCAAAATGTTTTGACCTGGAGTGCAGTATTGGATTTGTAGCCAAGAGTACATCACTTAAGTTGTCACAAAAAACTTGAGGTGAATGAGGCAAATTGACTTTGAGTTCAGTAAGTAATGACTGTAACCATGTAAGCTCAGTAGTGAGAGCAACAAGACTTCTATATTCAGCTTCAGTACTACTTCGAGAAATGGCATGTTGTTTCTTGGAAGACCACGAGATGAGATTGGCACCAAGATAGACACAATATCTGGATGTGGATTTCTTATCATCAGGATCAGACCCCCAGTCTGAATCACTGAAACCAGTAAGAGTAAGATGATGAGATTTTTGAAGATATAAACCAGAAGAAGATGTGGCACTAAGATATCGAAGAATCCTTTTAACAGCTTTCCAATGAGATTCTAAAGGTGCTTGCATAAATTGACAAACCTTATTTACACAAAAGGATAACTCAAGCCTGGTCATGGTGACATATTGTAGACTGCCCACAATGGATCTGTAAAAACTAGGATCACTGAATGGAGGATTACCAGTTGCTGATAAATGGAGATTAGCAGTCATTGGAGTGGAATAAGGTTTACAGTCCTACATTTTTGCCTTGACAAGCAGATCTTGAATGTACTTTGTCTATGTTAGAAGCAAACCCCTAGAAGAAGTGTGATGAACTTTAATGCCAATAAAGTTGTGAAGCTTGTCCATGTCTTTGAGAGCAAAAGTGGCATTTAGAGTATGAATAATAGCAGAAATTTTAGTTGGAGAAGAACTAGTAATTATGATATCATTCACATACACTAAAAGTAAAATAGTAAAGGTGGAACTGAATTTGATAAACAATGAGGTATCTGACTTGGTAGCAGTGAATCCAAGACTATAAAGGGTAGAGGAAAGCTTCTCAAACCAGACCCTGGGTTCATGTTTAAGGCCATACAGAGCCTTATGCAGTTTACAAACTAATTTGGAATTGCTTGAACAAAGCCTTAAGGTTGTTGCATGTATACTTCTTCTTGAAGAACACCATTGAGAAAAGTATTATTAATATCTAACTAATGAATTGGCCAACTTTGAGCAAGAGTTATAGTTAAGACTACCCAGATAGATACAGGTTTGACAACTGGACTAAAAGTTTCAGTATAATCGAATCCAGGTTTTTGATTGAAGCCTTTTGCCACTAAATGTGCTTTGTACTTTTGGATTGAGCCATTTGGATTGTATTTTGTTTTGAAAACTCAATTACTGCTAATAGCAACTCTATTTGGTGGTAATTCTACTAGAGACCAAGTTTGATTCTTTTGCAATGCATTATACTCATCCAGCATAGCTTGCTGCCACTGAGGTTGAGCTAAAGCTTAAGTTATTGATAAAGGTTCAACTACAGCAGACATAATCTTTGGTTTGTGAATTCCAGCCTTGGCCATGGTTATCATCTGATGAGTGTTGTGAATAATAGGTGATGACTACAAAGAACCAGAAACTGCAATAGAGGGTGGAACTGCAGAAGTACCAGCAAGAATAGAATTCTGCTCAGGAACATAATTAGACACAAAAGGCAATGGTATATAGTTAGATCTATTCACAGGTAGTGCACTCCTAGAGACAGTGGGAATAGCAGGTGAATTACAAACAGAAAATATATTGGAATGTGGAAGAAACAAAGTTGGAGAAGTTTTGAAGGGAAACAAATGTTCATAAAAAATAACATGCCTACTGATAAAGATTTTTCCTGAAGGTGACAAACACTTGTATCCTTTGTGAGAAGTAGCATAGCCAAGAAAAACACATTAAATAGACCTATAATCAAGTGTGTACTGATTATATGGTCTTGTGTTGGGATAACATGCACAACCAAACACTCTGAAGGAAAGATAAGATGGTTTGATTTGGAATAGAGTTTGTAAAGGAGAGAGATGATTAAGAAGAGGGGTAGGCAAAGAATTAATAATGTGCACTGTTGTTAGAAAAATATCTCCCTAATACTGAAGAGAAAGTGAGGCTGAAGCAAGAAGGGTAAGACCTATTTCTGTAACATGTCTATGTTTTCTCTCAACACTCTTATTTTGCTGATGTGTATGAGGACAAGAAAGCTAGCCTATGTTGAATGCCATTAGAATCTAGATATTTAGTGAAAACCAAAAATTCCTTAGCATTATCACTCTGTAAGGCTTTGATTTTAGTTCCTAATTGGAGTTCAACCATTGTCTTGAATTTAAGAAACATTGAGAAGGCTTGAGATTTATCATGTAATAAGTAAATCTATGTATATTTTGAAAAGGCATCAACAAAAGAATGTAGTGACGAGTACCATTTATAGAATTCATAGGAGCAGGGTCCCAAATATCAGTATATATAAGCTGTAAAGGTGTAGTACAAATAGTTTGAGACAGGGAAAAAGGTAACTGATGGGATTTCCCCATACTACAAGAAGAACATACACCAAATGGCTGAGATTTGTACAATGAAATTGGAAAATTACAACCTTTTAGTACTCTACTGACTATTGGATCAGAGGCATGTCCAAGCCTAGAGTGCCACAGACTGAAGTCTATCGTGGAAGGTGCTGAAGCAAGATGAGAGGTGATTGAATGTGCTGAAATTGATGGCAGAAATTTATTAAAGACGTACAGGACATTTCTAAGGGTTCCTTGGAGAATGATCTCCTTGGTAACTTGTGATTTAACAAGACAATGGTCAAGATGAAATTCAAAAAAGACATCATTATCTTTGGAAAACAAAGTAACACTTAGTAGGTTTTTAGTTATCTTTGGAACATATAAGAGATTATTTAAAAAGAAGGATTTGTTTGTAGGAATTGAACTGAATCTAGAGTGCCCTACATGATGAATGGACAAACCTGAACCATTACCCATAAAGACTTTTTATGTGCCTCCATAATCCATTTTATGTTGCAGATTAGTAGAATCTGGTGTAAGATGATGTGTTGCTCCTAAATCCTGTAACGCCCCAATTTTTAGAAAATATTCTGAATGTACTGTTTGCTGTTTTTCATGCTTTTGTGTGAATGACCGTTGTGTCCCTATTTTACTGTTCTCGATTTCTGTATGAAAACAATTACGATAATACATGCTCAAATTTTATTTGATCGTTTTACGTAATTTGCTTCGAGACGGTAAAATAAAAATTTTTTCGGAGTTACTATTTTAATTTTTCTGTAAGATATACAGCTATATAATACTGCTGGATATTTTATTTGAACGTTTTGGACGATTACCTACGTTGTGGGAAAAAAATGGGAAAATGACCATTACGTCCCGAACGTGCTATTTTCGCTGTTTTTGTTGTTTTTAATTGTTTTCCACTTGATTTAACGCCCGATAATACTGTCTGTGATTTTATATGAACTTTTTGTGTGATTTGCTCCGAGGCAGGAAAATAATATTTTTCCGGGCCGGGGAAATCTTATTTTATTATTTAGAATTGGGGATCTTACTTAACCCGATTCTGAATGAGACTAAAAATAATCTTTTAATTTTTAGGATTTAATCTTGTCAAATAAAATAATTTTATATTATTATAATATTATTTTATTAGTCAGTATAATTTAGTGACAAATGGACCCGGAAATATTTTGCGGGACCCACAATTAGCAGAACGGTTAGATCGGTAGCTTAATTAATCACCGTTAATAGTAGAACTTTCCGAAACAGTCGACTCATTAGTGACTCACTAGTGACTCAAAGAGAATTAAATGCAATTGTGTGACTCAAAGCATGTGAGTCATCAAGGAGAACCAATAGGAATCAAGCTTGTTAAGCAAGATTTAATCCTAGCCTTTGATGCAATCTATGGCTTGGATGAAGCCAAATCCATGCACATCCCTTGCCACTTGATGGCTACGGCCAAGAGGAGTGAGAAGGCCAAAATAACACTTCATCTTCATCACTTTTCTCTCTTCTCTTTCTTCCAAGAACCCTAGCCACCATTGTTGTTCTTTTCTCCTACCATTCGGCCAAGAGCCATTCTTGACCATCCAACCATCCAAAAATTTTTCTAACCAAGTTTTCTTAACCTAAACACTATTCTAAGAACCTTTCTAGTTGGGAGTTTCTTCAAAATCTTCCATTTAGGGCTTGGAAATCAACCTTGAAAGTTTTACCTAGAAGGTGAAATTTCATGCTTTTCTTTCCTCTCTTCTTTTTCAAAGTTCTAAGCCATGATTTCTCCATGGTTTAGCTTCTTTTTCATGGTTAGTAACATGTAAATTTTGTTTGAGATTTCTAGGTATTTTTGAAGGTGAAAACCGAACCCTAGGAGGTGTGAAAGCATATCATTTGTCTTCATTTAAGGTAAGAGGAAGACAATTCTTATCATCCCTTGGTGGTGGTAAGAAGATGGAATGATTTGTAATGTTTGAAGAGTCCATAAGGATTCGGTGGTGTTGTCTTTGTTTGGTGTGTATGTGTTAATTTTATGTTTGCTAGTAGTTTATGTGGTAATTATTAGTAGCTTTCTTGTTTGATGATTGTAATAATTTTGCATGTCTATTAGTTTTTAGGTGCATGTCTACAAGCTTTAATTTAGGTTATATGTGTTAGAAAATATATTGCATGTGTTAGAAATATAATGCATGTGTTAGAATTGTATGATAAGGTATAGGATGTGAATAACATGTTTAAATTTGCATGAGTGTTCCAAAGAACACATGCAATAGCTCACGGCAATGACAAATATGGAGGACCAAAATGTTCTCTTGATTTTTTCCTAAAGTGTAACTTAATTAACCTAGGAGAATCAAGAAAATTTCAAATTGATTTGATCAAAGAAAATGCATTTAGAAATCAAATGGTAAAGACTTAGTATTTTGGGCCAACATGCCTAAAGGATTAATTTAACTCCTACTAACTATTTTCTAATATGATTTAGTGAACTTAGACAATGTAACACATTTGATACGATTTGGAAAGTGAAAGACAATTTAGAAATCAAATGCAAAAGTTTTACGAAATTTGGCCAACATGCCAATATAGGTAATCATGATTTCTAAAACTTAATTCTAAACCTTTTTCAATTAAAAAGAGACAATACAAGTTAAAAAGAAATTTTCTATAATGATTTTTGAAGAAACAAGTTGATTAGAAGTAAGTTTAAAGGGTTAAAATTCATAATTTTATCATTAGGAAGGAAAATGTAATGTTGAGAAATTTTCTAACATATAGCTCACTTTAGGTTTTGAAGCATGTTAGAGATTTCAAAAAGAATTAAATGATGTGGTTAAAAATTAGGTAAATGGAAATTTTATGGAAAAATTTAGTAAACCATTATTATGATTTTCTAAACAAAATACTGTCAATTTTTAGTAAAAATGAACCAATAAGATAACAAAAATATCCAAAAGACAGTATGCGGTATGAAAAATTATTCTACGTAGTTTAAATGTACTAAGTACTATTTCTGTTTGTTTAAATAGTAATTTTAAAGGCATTCGAATAAGAAAATGATTTGAAAATCCTACGCGATTGAGAAAACGTATTAAAAATGCTACGCGATTTTAAAAACAGAAAAATATCTTTACGCGATTTAAAAACGTTTGTAAAAACGATGGAATTATGAAAACGCGATAAAATTTCTACGCGATTGACCGTTACTATATTTATTTTATGCTGTCGGGAAAATGTGAACCCGTACAGATTATTTTTGAGGATCTTTCGCTGTCGGGAAAATGTGAACCCGTACAGATTATTTTTGAGAATCTTTCGCTGTCGGGAAAATGTGAACCCGTACAGATTATTTTTGAGGATCTTTCGCTGTCGGGAAAATGTGAACCCGTACAGGTTTTTGAGAATTTATCTGCTGTCGGGAAAATGTGAACCCGTACAGGCTTTTGAGAATTTATTTGCTGTCGGGAAAATGTGAACCCGTACAGGCTTTCTATTTATCTGTTATGTGTGCCAAGTTTTTGGTGGATTGGTTGACGAGACGAATCACATCGTGTTGTCGATGCGATAAACGTAGTGTGGTTCATTGTTCTAATGAACTTGGAGACTTTAGTGTACGGGATCCCACATGTGGACAGTTGGTAGCTCCGCTGGGCCGTGGTAAACCGATAGCACACTATGGTACTCAACACACACTATATTTAATCGAGATTTGTGAAATCTAGTAGTACATTTGCCTGTAGTGCCACAACGTGAGACCGTGAACTACACCACGCCTGGATGATGGATTCCTGTGTCGTGGGGCTATAGACGCAACGCGTGTGACAAGCAATAGTTGGTTGGGCAGCCGTGGTACTAATAGATTTTACGAGTCATTCCGCTCTCTGATACTTGTGTTTTCTTTAGCTCCATGGAGTAGGGTTTTGTCATATTATTTATTTATCTCTATGTTTCTTTATTTTCATCTTATCTATTTATTTCTATTTTAAGCTGTTTATCTATATTTTATTTGTTTATTTTATCCGGTTCTTGCTTCTATATTTGGTTATTTTTATTATATCTTGTCTGTTTATTTTTATCTTTCTTATTCTATCTCGTGAAGTTTTAATTGTGATGTGATATATTGTTATGATATCTAAATCTACTCCAATCTGTTATTATAACTGTTAAAGCTTTTTGTATTGCATGAAGCGTATACATATATTGTTTGTCGTCTTCTTATTGGCCATGTTGTGATGATTTTATGTTGTCTTACCTCTTTGTTATATGTATTTTCTGTTTATTTATTTTACGCGGTAAAGACTTCGAGGAAGAGGATCAGCCTATTGAGATCTTGTACCCGAGGAGGAGGAAGATCGCAAGAAGCGGACGATCGCTTGACGATCAAGAACCATCCGATCATCCATATCCCTTGGATTGATTGTGAGGGATGGCAGCTCTAGGATTTTTGGGGCTCGTAGAGCTGGTATTTCATGGGAGTTCTCTGGCTTGGCATTTACGAGACGATCGTGATTCTGTGACGTATGCAGGACGTGTGACCATGATTCTACGTCAACGGTTTGATGGAGAACCGATTATGACTACGACACTTTTTCTGCACTTAGAGTTACCCTTATCCATTAGGCGTCACTGGGGTGCTGAAAACCCTGAGCCTAGTGAGATAAGCATCGTATCGACTGCGCGATCCCGTTATCGCCGTGTGTCGAGACATCCGGGATATCTATCTCCTGATGATCATTTTCATGCTGAGAGTGATCCATCAGAGGATTAGATAACCATGATGTTTTTTTTTGGGCGCGTTAGCGTATGTCTGTATATATTAACTCTTTTATTGCTTTCCTTGCTATTTTTGTTTAAATATTTGTAGTCCGTGAATTACTTGTACATCTTATAACTTAAATCATATGTATATTATCAGTAATGATGTTTTTTTTTATTTCGTATTTCCGCATTATCTTTCTATATCATATTTCTGTTTATCAAGAATTATTTTACAACCCGTAATAGTATGTAATAAACGTTTCACAACTTGGGTAGATTTTATTTCTATTTCTTTTATTTTCTTTTATGTGTGACATCCTCCAAAGGGGTGTTACAAATCTGGGTACCAATTTGGGTCCTACAGTGTTGCTGGAGTGGCGAGCATTGTACTCATCTGAGAGTTCTCTGTTAAACCAGTAAATTGATGATCTGGTTATTAAGTGGCCAACATTGCATTTGCAGTGAAATTGTTGTTTGAACCACTTTCTCTAGAACTTGAATATGACTGATGTAACATCCTCCTTAGAATGTCACATTTACAACAAATAATAATAAAACCTTACTCAAGTTATAAATCATTTATTAATATATAATAATATAAGTTGTACAAATTTTCTTTTTGTACATTATATCATTAAATAAAATAAACAGAACATGAAATAAAATAAGCTATTAAATATACACCATAATTATACATATGATTTTGTTTTAAAGATACAAATATTTACACACTATAAACTGTTTAGTAAAGCTGTAAACTGTTTGACTCATAACAAACTGTAAATTAGCCCAAGTACACATCTAGAAGTTCTGATCCTCTAAAGGATCTTCCTCTGGGAGATCATCGAAAGACAGAAACTCCGGATGTTGTGTAGCCCTACGAACAGGAGTCTGTGCTGTCGACACACTACTAAGCTCACTAGGGGCATGGAAACGTCCACCCCAATAGCGCCTAATAGACAAAGGCAACTCCAAATGTACATAGATAGTAGTAGAAAACATAGGAACTCCATCATATTCCCTAATAAGGGACACAGTCAAACGTCCCACATAAACAATTGACTCCCTATCAGCTTGTAGACGCCAAGCTTCAGAACCTCCATGAAACACCAGTTTCAATCCCAGAAAACTAGGTAGCGCCATAATGCGTCAGAATCAATCCAAACAATATGGATGATCTAGAGGCTCGCCCTCTTCGCACTGATCACTCGAATGTTGTTCCTCCTCGTACTGACAGTAAGGAGGTTGTTCCTCTTCGCCTTCCTCACAATCTTTATGGAACATAATAATAATACAGAAATACATACAAAGAGGTGAGACAATCTACATCATTACCAACATGACAGTATAGAAAATGACAGTACATGCAGATATAATATTTAATACATTAAATCATGTTAACACAATAAACACAATATCTCATATCAATATAAATATCACATTATGATGCAAACCACATATGCAGATGTACACAGACTTGTTCCTACTCCGTGGAGCTAACCACAAACGTTAGAGAGAATGACCTAGTAGATC
Source organism: Ormosia emarginata (assembly GCA_029884605.1). NCBI lineage: Eukaryota > Viridiplantae > Streptophyta > Magnoliopsida > Fabales > Fabaceae > Ormosia > Ormosia emarginata. The sequence goes on from JAQQTP010000074.1 coordinate 13,769,596, forward strand.
TGCCTATAGCTTTGGCTACCCCAGCCAAGTATTACACAGTCAAAACGTCATGTACAACAGGCATTGTTCCAGATAGTCTAAACTAGATCGTGATTAAGAATAGTATTTTGTCAAGATCGCTAGTGTATTGCTCGGTACCACGGCCTAGAGGAGCTACCAACTGTCCTCATGTGAAATCTTCCGCACACCAACGCCTCCAAGTTCACTCAATGAACAACACTACGCCTATCGCACCCGCATTATGGTGTAATTCATCTCTTAAACAACTTGCCAATATTAACCAAATTGACACATTTCTCTATGCATGGTGCATGAGCCAAAATACACATATCACAATATTATTACTTTTCACAACCACATGCTATCACTTGGCAGTACCATATTTTAACATAACTAGGTCCACCACTTTAACCCGACTACAAACTGCTATTCCTTTCAATCGCGTAAATATTTTATTGCGTTTTCACAATCGCATCACCTTTTTCTAACGTTTTCAAATCAAGTAAATATTTTTTGACGTTTTTGAAATCACGTAGTGTTTTTAAATCATTTTCTCAATCGCATAACATTTTTAAATCGTTTTCTCAATCGCGTAGTTTAAAAATCCTTATTTTAAATACGCATAAGGTATTTCTAATATTTTTCAACTACATAAAATATTTCTTTACTGTCTAAATTAAATTTTGAAACTTTCTCCATTATATATTTATTTTTAGCTTTATTTACATCATTTCCTCTTGAAAATCCTTTAAATAGTATTTTCTACTGTTTCCTTTAAAATTACCTTTTATGGATTTAACCAATATTTACATCTCGAAACTTGCTATTGCGCTTCATGTGGAAATAGGTTTCACCCAATGGTTTAATATGTTAAGTTTTGATGATGACAAATACAAGACAAAAAGAATGATGCTTATGCTTGATAGATGTGCTTTATAGATGACAAATGCATTACAAAAAGAATATTAATCATGTTACATAGATGCGTTTAATGAGATATATTGTATCATGCATATATTGAGTTATGAATTTGGACTAACTATGCTTGTGTTAAGTGAGTAATACTTTGCAGGATAGTCCAAGCATCAAGAGTGAGCATTGCAACAAGAAAGCAAAATATCACAATCATGCTTAACTCAAGAAGAATGAGAATGATAAAGATGTTCCAAGCAATTTAGAAGATTTGAAGAGAAGAAATTTGTGGAAGCTTGGATCACGTCAAGAAACCTAAGGACTAGAATTTGTATATTTTCTTTTTAGGTTTTCTCCTATGTAAAGATAGAGGTTTTACAAGAAAAGAGCTCAAATATGTTTTTAAGTCTTTAAAAATGGTTCTTACATGTTTAAATGCCCAACAAACTATTTTTGGAAAGTTAATCTTGGTGGTAGTTTACACATTTGAAAAATAGCCAAGTTTGTGTTTTGTAAAACTGACATTTGGTTACTATTTTGATCATAACTTTCAAACTACTTTGAGATTTATTGTGAAACTTATTGCATATGAAAATAGACTCAAATATCTTTCCAATGAGTGGTCATTTGCTTTAAACGGATAAGAAATGAAGAAGTTATGATCATTTAAAGTCAGTTTTCAAAAACAATCAAGTTTGGGTTTTGAAAAGGTGACCTTTAGTCACTCTTTTGATCATAAATTTCAAAATACTTTGAGTTTTTTGTGAAACTTGTTTCATTTGAAAATATACTCAAAGATCTTTCCAATGACTAGTCATTTGCTTTAATCGGATAAGAAATGAAGAAGTTATGACCTTTTAAAGTCAGCTTTCAAAACCAGAAATGCTGTAATCGATTACACAAGTCCTGTAATCGATTACAACGTTGACAGAAGCCGTGTAATCGATTACCAAAAGTGTGTAATTAATTACCAAGTGCCCAGAAATGTTTCTAACGGCTATAAATGGCTAGTTTTCATAAAAAAAATCATTTTTAAACACTACGAACGACTATTTTATCACTTGGGCTCTATATATAAGTGTTGTATGAAACTTATACACCACCTGAACACTTGATTTGATCCTTGAATCACCAAAATCATATTTTGAGCTCTTTATTGCAAAATCATTCTATTCCTTTGTTCTTCAATTTGTATTATCCACTCTTGAGAGAGTTTTCTATCATCCATACTTTGTTCTTCAAGTTGTATATCTACTGTTGTGAGAGTTTCTATTCTTTCTATTCACCTTGAAATCATTGTAAGAGAGTGAGGTATCCATCAGAGAGAAAAAGGTGAGGTATCCCTTGTAGTGAGACTCAAACACAAAGGGTGAGGTATCCCAAAGGTGTTGTAAGTACTCTTGATTGTAAAGGTCATCAAGCACATGTGAAGCTTGAAGAATTGGAGGCTCTAGCACAAGGGTAAGGTATCCCAAGGTGTGAGGAGTGCTCTTGTTTGTACAAAGATTTTCCTAGCACCCGTGAAGTCTAGGAGATAGTGAAGAAAATCTCAAGTTAAGCTTGGGGACTGGATGTAGGCCACAAGTGGTTGGTGGCCGAATCAGGATAAATTCTTGAGTTTGATTCTCTCTTACCTACACTCTTTAATTTCAGTATTTAGTGTAGTATACTTATCTATTGCATATCTTGTCATCTTGGTGATTTGATTCTATGAACTTGATATTTAGCTTATTTGTTTAATTCATCATATATCCCAAGTGGTATTTATGAAATCACTAATAGTTGCACCTTTGTTAAACTTATTCCGCTGCATTTATTAATTGAGTTATTCAAAATGCTTAATTTCTCAATGTTGTATTAAAATTTGTAATCACCCAATTCACCCCCCTTCTTAGGTGATGGTTGCCATGGCTAACAAGTAGTATCAGAGCTTCGTGCTCTGGTGAAAGCTTAACTGCTTAGAGTTAAAGATCCTTGTTTGTTGGCAACCATTAAAAAGCTTTTCAAAATGAAAGGTTTTGAAATTGATAAACCATCATTCTTTGATGGTGTGCATTTTGTTTATTGGAAAGCTAGAATAGAATTGTATATGCAATCTATTGATCTTGATTTGTGGGATATTATGCTTGATGGATTTTCTCTTAAACCAAAACAAGATTTGAATGCTTATGACAAGAAATGTTTTTCCTTGAACATTAGAGCAATGCAAATGTTGAGAAGTAATTTGAATGATGATGCTTATACTAGAACTAAGAGTTGCTCTAGTGCTAAAGATATATGGGATGCTCTTGATGCTATTTATCTTGCTAACAATGATTTCTTGCATAAAGTTGTATATAGAGAGCAAGAAGAGCAAAAACCTCTAGAGGAAGACAACTTTGAAAAATATCCTCAAGAACATGTTCAAAGCAAGAAAATGAGCTCAATGCCTCTTGATGATGATGGTACTCAATTTGAAGAAGAGGAAATGCAAAACAAAATTGAGAAAGAAGATGTTCTTGAATCCTTGATGGACAACAATGATAAAGATGATGATTTCCTCAAAGAGCCAAGCATGCTACAAATTAAGACTACCTCCTATATAGCTATAAAGGACTTTGAGGTAAATGATGATAAACTAGAATATAGTCCTTCTTATTATGAGCTACAATGTCCATATGATGAAATATATGATGGCTTGTTGATTTTAGAAAATAAAAACTTATCTTGTTTAGAAAACATTTCCTCCATTGAAAATGATATTGAAACTTTGAAAAATGAATATGCTTTTCTTGATGAGGAAATGCCTTTGAAATGTGAAACCTCAACTTCTTGTGAAAAGTGTATTGATTTAGAAAATCATGTTGAGGACTTATATTCCAATTTTGCCAAAGCAAATGATTCTAATTGTTTACAATCCATGATTGTTAATAAGAATGAAATTGATGTTATTTCACATGAAAATTCAAGTAAGGCTAGTGGCAAGAATGACATAAAATATAAAAACAACAAAAGGCTTATGTTTTCTAAAAATGATCTTCAAAGGACTAAGTCATCATTAAATTCAATTGTTTGCAATTTTTGTGGTCATCTAGGACATATTTCTCATTTATGCAATTATAGAAGAAATCCTTTTATGAGAAATACTATGGTATGGGTTCCTAAAGATCCTAAAGGCCTTAGTACTAACATTCAAGGACCCAAGATGAAGTGGGTAACAAAATGCCCTCCCAGTGCTTCAATTATGCAGAAAATTTCTCAAAAGGATGGACTAATTGGTCAAAGGAAAGAGGAATCATCAAGAAGAATGCTTCCTAAGCCCAATGGTAGAAGTTTTGGTCAAAGAAGGAAGATGACCTCAACCAAAGCTTCTCAAGTACATAATGTAGAACTTGTAAAGTTCAAGAATCCAAAAGAGAAGCAATGGGTAAGGAAAAGTATTCCCTTGATTACCAAGACCAAGGTATCAAAAGTTTTTACCTCTTATGAATATTCATTTATAAAGTCAATGAATTTAAAGAATATTCCTTGTAGGTGTAACACCCCTTGATGTAGCGACTGGAGCGTAATCGTCATTATACCACAGTTACTAAATCCAAGTGTGTCACAGCCTTGGTAACAGCAATTTAAATTCTCAAGAGTCTATATTTTTTTTACAACTTGCATAAGTAGAAAATACGAGCCTCGAATGAAATATAAATGTATTCAACCCATAATACAACCACTGAAATAAAATCATATTCCTTATATATATATTTTATAGTCAATCTACACAAATCACTGATGACATAAAATATAATAATTACAGAGTCCAATAAAATACAGCAGGAATAAAAACACTAAAGGGGGAAAAGTAGTAACCTAGGGATGGGTACTACTGACGAGCGCCGAACTCAGTCAAAATTATAACCGAAGTTATTACCTAAGCTTGTAGCACAGTGACAACACCGGATCGTCTCCTCAAGGATCGTAAATGCAATTTAATCAAATCAAGTGAAAGTTAGCAAAAAGGAGGGTTTGACAGTTTATGATCGCACTTAACAAAATTAAAGGAAGAAATAATAATTAAAGAGCAGTCAATTTAGAAACCTATCCAAGATTGGGTGGATTCAATCATAGACCCTTCATAGAACACTTGAAGCGCAATTGAATTGTTAATTTGGATCTAACCGAGATCTCTGCATCAAATCCAGAATTCATACTAGACGATCGTCTAGAATTCAATTAACAAGTGATAAACACAAATCCGCAATCGCACCATTCATGAAAATCTATGTTAATTTCAAGTACCGAATTCAATTAACTTAGGCACAAATCAGTAACCTAACCTCTTCAATTATGTGATTAATTTAGATCAATCAGTTCTAAGTTTCATCACAAATCTCAATCTTCATTTATGTGATTAGTTTAGATCAATCAGTTCTAAGTTTCATCACAAATCTCAATCTTAAACCAAGATCAAATCAGATCAACATAAATAGAATCACCATTCATGCATTCAAGATCAAGAAGAAGAAGAAAGAAGAAGAAAAGAGGAATTTAATTACAAATCAAATACAATACATAACTAAGGTCTCAAGAATCCAAACCACAATCTCTTCAAGAGTTCTAAATTGACCCAAAGTAGCTTAGCCCTCCATTACCATGAAGGGGAGCATCAAAATATACAAAACTATGAGAAACTATGAAGAAGCAAGAAGAAACTTAGAGAGAAATGAAGGAGAATTACATGTTGTTCATGATAAATGGTGCCTTTTATAAAAGTCTAAGGTAACAAAATGACAAAGGGAAGTGGGTGGATGAGTGGATGAGTGAGTGGAGTGTTTGAGTGGATGGATTAGTGGGTTGGTTTAGTGGATTGGTTTAGTGGATGAGTGAGTGGAATGGTTGAGTGGTTGAATTAGTGAAAAATGCCAAAGGACTTTTGGTGAGTGGGAAATTATGGACATGAATGGGTGAGTGGATGGATTAGTGGATGAGTGGGTGGAGTGGTTAAGTGGTTGGATTAGTGTATGAGTGGATGAATGGGTGAGTTAGTGGATGAGTGGATGAGTGGATTAGTGGATGGATGAGTGGGTGGTTGAGGACGAAAATTTCGTGTCTGACTTGGAAGCCAAAAACGACCCACTATACTTCAGAACCACGAAAAGTGTTCTTCATGAAAGTTGTAGATCCTTGTCTTGGCTATAAAATGGATAGCTGGTTCATCCAATTTGGCTTCCTTAAGCCCAAGATATGTCCCAAATACCGTAGGTTGCTCAAACCCAACTTCAGCACCTCTGTTTCGACTTGCAAGCTCAAAATGACCTACTAGACTTCATTTTTTCAAAATGTGTTCTTCATGAAAGTTGTTTATTTGGATCTTGAATATCCACTGTCCAAATTTTAGCCCATCTCCATTATTACATATTGAGATATGATTTTATGATTGCACACTGTTCGGATTCTACTGACAGAACCCGTATTCTGACTTCCATGTAAACTTAGGTCCCTTAGACATCTGAATCGGACTTCGAGCTCTTCATCAAAGTTGTAGAGCTTCCTCTTTGCTTTCCTACAAGGTAAAATTCATGTTCATCAGATATTAGGAACTCAAGTTATGGCCAAAATACAGAAACAGTGTCAAATCTCAATAATGCTGGAAATATTCAATTAGGACCAATTTGAGCTCAAACTCACAAAATCATACCAAACTCAATCAATTAAGAATATGGAGAGTGTAAATGACTAAACATAAGGGTTTCTTAATGGATAAAATATGTGATTATCAAATTCCCCCACACTTAGCTTTTTGCACTCCTGGGCAAAACTCAAGACCAAAATTTTACAATCAAGAAGAACAACCAAAGGTTCAAGGGATCAAAACATTCATGAGTTAACAATTCTCCACATCTCAAACCAACAAGCAAGGTATCTTCAACATGAATCGAGAATGATAGATCTTCATAAGATTCCCTCTCAATCTCTCAAGTGTTTAAAAGGTAGGTATTTCACTCAATTCAACCTATGAAAATTGCACTACCATAAGCTTGCTTATCTTCTACTTCTCCACTACTCAAAACACATGCACACACAAATCATGAGGACTTATTCAAGGTTGTAGTGAGGTCAAGGTAACAGAAGGGGATAAAATGGACATGAGAAGATAAATACCAAAGAGAATAAAAGCAAATGAGAGCTAAGTTCAAATAACAAGCATAAAAGTTCATCCCAACTCTAGTGTATATCCCTTTACATATTCATTTCCCAATCCTTTTCTTTTTTTCTTTTTTTTTTTTTTTTTTTCTTATATATATATGAACATAACTATATACATACATTTTTCCCTTCTTTTTTTTTTAGGCACTCTTTCCTTTTTTAACAACCATTTTGTACACACACCCCCACACTTGTTCAAAAACTCATCCATTAACCAAGCTAATGTTCTTTTATTCCCTAAGGTAAAGTAAGAACACGATTTCTCATTTAAGGCACATAATGAGCTAGAAACAAGGAATGGTCAAATAAGCTCAAAGGGGTTAAACAAAGGAAAATATACAAGGTTGGCAGGAATCAGAGAATTTTCAAGAAGTCAAAAGAGTGCTTGATATCATATTGAAAACAAGGTTGGCTATTTGGTTAAACTAGCTAATTAAGAAAGAGGGTCTCAATCATGTTCACGCATGCAAGTGAAATGTAGCCTCAAAAAGAATCAAAGCAAGTTCTAGAGTGGTCATTAACATGAGTGAAAATCACACAAGAAAGAAGAGAATGACATAAATGTTAAATCCATCCATTAGGCTCAAAATCTCACAAGGTATGCATCCATCAAACTCAATTCATCAATTCAATCATCCATCTCCAAGCATATCAATTCAAGAAGGGAGAAAAGTTATTCAATCATGCAATGATCGTTTTTTTTGTGTTTTTTTTAACAACCAAAAGAAACATGCTAAAATCTCTCCCCCACACTTAATATAACATTGCCCTCAATGTGAAAGAGAGATATAGAAAAGAGCAACACAACCTGATAAGAAGTGAATCAACGCCAAGCAGAAAAGAAGCACAATGTCAGTTACGCATCAGACCCTGAAAAGAAATCAAACAAGAAAACATTAGTACTTCCACAATTTAATACTAATTAATTACTACCTAAAAACCTCCTTACTCTGCCACCAATTAAGATGCATCTCAAGAGTAAAATTACTCCTTACTCTGCCATCACTAATTGGTTTAATAAGTCCATGACAATCATATCATACTTTCCAAACAAAACAATTTTTTTTTTAATAAAATCAAACCCATTAAAGAGAAAGTGTCAGATCTGGCTTTTGTTTCTTGTTACTTCCTTCGCTGCTTCTGTTGACCAATCTATCGAGCTAATACCTTATCGGTACATACTCAAAAGCTTCTAATTTATCAATGAGCTCATCAATAGTGGAGGCAGAGATAAGAAGTTGTCTTAGAAGGAGTGATAAATTTATGTTCCATAACTTTGTCAAGAAAAAATAACAAAAGATCAAAGAAATTATTAACATTCAACAAACCAATGGGTTTATGGTGGATGTTCAGTTTAGCCCAAGAGACAATTTGAAAAAATTTCTTCCAAAGTACCAAAACCACCGGGTAAGACAATAAATGCATCAGAATTGTCAACCATTGTTTTCATTCGTCCATGCATGGATATTACCGAATTTTTCTCCAACTGTCCTTCCCAGTGATGTTATTTTCAGCTAAAGGTTTAGGAATAACACCTAAAACTTGACTGCCTCCTATAAAAGCTGCAAGTGATACAACCCCCATTAACCCACGACAACCTCCCCCATATACAAGATGAATATTCCTCGCAGCAAGTGATCGACCAAGAGTGCTAGCTGCGTTTACAAATTCTAATCCCTTCCCATAACTCGACCCACAAAAAACACAGACATTTTTGAGGTTACGAATAGGAGGTCCCATTCTATACTTTTCCTCCCTTTGAGTGTTTCTTAGTTGAAGGAAAATTGAGAAAATAGAGTGTTTAAATAGGAAAAAGAATGGAAAGGGGAATAATTACACCTATGAGAGTAGGTTGGCTGTTGTCAGAAAAGGTTGAAATTAAGAAACACAGAATCTTTTTTTCTTTTTTTTTTCCTTTTTTTTTTGACTTCAAGAAAACCATCAAGGTAAAGAAGTCTAGAAACCCCTGAAGGACCCTGCTCAAAGGATCGTCTGTACAAAAATCAAAATACAACAAAATGATACAAAGATAAAAGAAATAGAAAATGATGACATACCTGTATGTACAATTTCCATGGCGTATCTTTATCTTTACAACGCGTCATGAGTGCGCAAGAGACATCACGTCCTTCCTTTTTTTTTTTTTTTGAAATTGTTAGAAAAACTTGATGGAAGATGAGTGTATACTTACTTAAGATTGGGATGGAGGTAGTATGCTCTTTCGGCTTTGTGCCAAAGCATTGTTGACCAAGATTCGACCCATTCAAGACCAGCGCAACATAGGGCTCCCAAAAGGGACAAGTGGCCATAATACGTTGTTTGCCTCACATGTGGGGATACAATCTACCTTCTTTGTTTTTCAATTAAGAAGGCTGGATCAGGATGCATGCATTTCCCCATTCACGGTGTGTGTTACCAAAGCCAACCCTAAAAGGTATACATAATTTTTGTTTTTTTGTTTTTTTGTTTTTGTTTTTTTTTTATTTTTTTTAGAGATGACATGAAGAAGAAGAAGAAGATGATATATACAGATTGTTTGTGGATATGGCTCACATCTGCCTCTGGTTTAACATCTAGTAATGGCTGAAACGTCTTCTATGAGTCGAGGTTAAGCTTCCCATCCAATTTTCTTATAAATTGGCAAACAGGGTCTTTTAGAGTCGATTCCCAAGATCGTAGCGTTTTTCTTCATCCTTGAAGAGATTCCACAATTTAAGAATTTCACGATGCACCAATCCACAAGAATGCGTCTCAAGAGTCAATAAGATATCATCTAATGACTCCTTACTCGATCCATTCTTAATGAAGAAAATTTTATCTTCTCTATTTGCGAAACCATCCCCAAAGTACGACATCGCTTGTTACAGTTCCATCGTCCACATTTGTGACAGACTTGTAACCTTTTTGCTCTTCTCCTTTTAGAATATGAACTTCTTCCAAGACCGGGCATATATGAGTCAAATGAAATTGAGGACTCACTTGCTAATCGGACCTTCGCTTCAATTATCCAGCGTACATCTTCTGGCATACCTTTGTGCTTTAACAGTCTCAATCTTTCACATCGAACTTTGTAGATTTTTCTCAGAGCATTTTGAGGAAGAGAAGGAAAATGTTTTCTCAGGTTTGAAAGAATGACATCCATTTTGAAGGAGAAGAAGGTTCAGTTATTTTGGAAAACGAAAAATAAACCGACTTGAGAGTCACGGAGTACCGTATCCGCCACTTAACTTAAGCAACACAAAGAACTCAAGAACTTGGTTTTCCGGGAATGGTTGAGTCTTTGTCCATTAACTTTAAGCGCATTACCATTCCTAGGATCCTCAATATCTCTACGGCCCCGAGAGGATACACGTGATTGACAAAGAAAAGAACCGCGCCACACGGATCTCAATTTTTCAAGGAGTAGGTGCGAGATGATAATCTCAAAGCAGAACCTTTTTGACCAATTTCTGCAACTTTTGCAAAAGGTGAAACAGACCTTGAATAAAGTGGGCCAATAAAATCCATACTGCAAGATTTTCGCAGTTCTTGTCGTTGAAGAAAAAGTGATCTCCACTTGCTTCCGAGCGACAAAATTTAATGGCACTACCTACCTCATTGTCGGGCACACAAATTGTTTTTTTTTTTTTTTTTTTCTTTTTTTTTTCTATTTTTTTCTATTTTTTTTATTTTTTTTTATTTTTTTATTCATAATGCGGATGGAGAAGGTTCATCACCTCCACTTCTGCATTCTCTGGAAGTTCATGATACTGTTTGAGGCGGTGTCCATTGGTCTTATTAAGTGAGGTTGGTGAAAAGACTCCACCAGGATCCCATTGGTTGAAACGTGATGACCAGGTTATAGTTGACACAACATGATAGCTTCCACTACGGTCCCATTGGTTGAAGTGTAACGACCAAGTGAAGCTTGAAGCATGAGGGTTTACATTGGGGTCCCATTGGTCTTCCTTGACTTCACCAATGGCATGCAATACGTGTAATTTTGCAATCCTGCTTTCATTGATAATGTTGGACCATGACCCAAAAACAAAATCCACTTCAGTAGTTACTGTCATATGCTGTCTTTCCTCCTTCTTTGAAAATTCCTCAATGACCTTCAACTCCACCTCCCTATGTGTTTCAGATTCTGCAACTGCATTGTTGATAGACCCTTCAATATCATTAGATCTTTGCGTAAATGTGAGAATCATCGGCTTTCAAATATGCAGAAATCTCAAAGACACATAACACATTTTATATCACCGTCACAATCGGTACATGAGTTGCAATTGATAGAATCATTAAAATCAATAAAATCGGGAAATTCAAAGCACACAACTCATCATGAGTTTCCTCAACTAAATCTGCAGTAAATCAATATGACAATTAGAATGCGGGGAGTTGGGAATTGTTTGGGAAGAGAGTTGGTCGACTCTTGACTTCTCGGTTCATTAATAGTGGTTGTCATCGCTCAATTTGGGTTGTTAAATCTGAATAGTGGCGTGAAATTCTCTTTGGAACTCAATTTGGGTTTTCATCAAGTCCTCCCATGAAGGCTCAAGTTTTGTGGTTGATGGACTTGTTATCTGCTTTGGAATGGTGCTCATATTGAAATGATTGTTCTTTGTAGTGATGCCGTATTGCCATATCCCAGATCCGGATAGTATTCCCACTAGGGTTATATGTGTTGAAGAAGGGTCATAACTCATAACTCTGTTGCTTTATTCTTTGGGCGTGGTTCATCGGGAAAATAACCATTTCTTTGCAACAAATTGATCTGGAAAAACAGAACTACCATCTTGAAGTGTAGGGCATGCATATGTGGGGTGAGATGAACAAAAACAAATGTTACACACAAGTGTAGCTTCCTGCAGGTAATTGTTGTCTCACTACTATATGTCTTACCAAAGAAGTCAACTCCTCAAGTTTTGACTCCATTATGCATGGTCCATTGTTAGAAAAGTTAATAAAAAGCAAAGGTTAGTAAAAACACTTAAAATGAAAAGATTACACTTACTAATCCCCGGCAACGGTGCCAAAATTTTGACGAGCGTCGAACTCAGTCAAAATTATAACCGAAGTTATTACCTAAGCTTGTAGCACAGTGACAACACCGGATCGTCTCCTCAAGGATCGTAAATGCAATTTAATCAAATCAAGTGAAAGTTAGCAAAAAGGGGGGTTTGACAGTTTATGATCGCACTTAACAAAATTAAAGGAAGAAATAACAATTAAAGAGCAGTCAATTTAGAAACCTATCCAAGATTGGGTGGATTCAATCATAAACCCTTCATAGAACACTTGAAGCGCAATTGAATTGTTAATTTGGATCTAACCGAGATCTCTGCATCAAATCCAGAATTCATACTAGACGATCGTCTAGAATTCAATTAACAAGTGATAAACACAAATCCGCAATCGCACCATTCATGAAAATCTATGTTAATTTCAAGTACCGAATTCAATTAACTTAGGCACAAATCAGTAACCTAACCTCTTCAATTATGTGATTAATTTAGATCAATCAGTTCTAAGTTTCATCACAAATCTCAATCTTCATTTATGTGATTAGTTTAGATCAATCAGTTCTAAGTTTCATCACAAATCTCAATCTTAAACTAAGATCAAAAGATCAACATAAATAGAATCATCATTCATGCATTCAAGATCAAGAAGAAGAAAAAGAAGAAAAAAAGGAATTAAATACAAATCAAATACAATACATAACCAAGGTCTCAAGAATCCAAACCACAATCTCTTCAAGAGTTCTAAATTGACCCAAAGTAGCTTAGCCCTCCATTACCATGAAGGGGAGCATCAAAATATACAAAACTATGAGAAACTATGAAGAAGCAAGAAGAAACTTAGAGAGAAATGAAGGAGAATTACATGTTGTTCATGATAAATGGTGCCTTTTATAAAATTCTAAGGTAACAAAATGACAAAGGGAAGTGGGTGGATGAGTGGATGAGTGAGTGGAGTGTTTGAGTGGATGGATTAGTGGGTTGGTTTAGTGGATTGGTTTAGTGGATGAGTGAGTGGAATGGTTAAGTGGTTGAATTAGTGAAAAATGCCAAAGGACTTTTGGTGAGTTGGAAATTATGGACATGAATGGGTGAGTGGATGGATTAGTGGATGAGTGGTGGAGTGGTTAAGTGGTTGGATTAGTATATGAGTGGATGAATGGTTGAGTTAGTGGATGAGTGGATGAGTGGATTAGTGGATGGATGAGTGGGTGGTTGAGGACGAAAATTTTGTGTCTGACTTGGAAGCCAAAAACGACCCACTATACTTCAGAACCACGAAAAGTGTTATTCATGAAAGTTGTAGATCCTTGTCTTGGCTATAAAATGGATAGCTGGTTCGTCCAATTTGGCTTCCTTAAGCCCAAGATATGGCCCAAATACCGTAGGTTGCTCAAACCCAACTTCAGCACCTCTGTTTCGACTTGCAAGCTCAAAATGACCTACTAGACTTCATTTTTTCAAAATGTGTTCTTCATGAAAGTTGTTTATTTTGATCTTGAATATCCACTGTCCAAATTTCAGCCCATCTCCATTATTACATATTGAGATATGATTTTATGAGTGCACACTGTTCGGATTCTACTGACAGAACCCGTATTCTGACTTCCATGTAACCTTAGGTCCCTTAGACATCTGAATCGGACTTCGAGCTCTTCATCAAAGTTGTAGAGATTCCTCTTAGCTTTCCTACAAGGTAAAATTCATGTTCATCAGATATTAGGAACTCAAGTTATGGCCAAAATACAGAAACAGTATCAAATCTCAATAATGCTGAAAATATTCAATTAGGACCAATTTGAACTCAAACTCACAAAATCATACCAAACTCAATCAATTAAGAATATGGAGAGTGTAAATGACTAAACATAAGGGTTTCTTAATGGATAAAATATGTGATTATCAACTACCAGCAAACAAAGTCGCAACCCCATATGTATATGACGCACGGCGTCCCAGTTGACATGACAGGCATCAATGCCTCATCGCGGCTACACTCTTATGTAGTCGAAGAAATCTTGTCCAGACGCTCAAGCCAATCAACCAAGGTGTGGTCTCTCTTTATCTTCCCCACGATCTTTTATCAAATATAAATATAAAACAGAAATGCACAAATATAGGAAAGAGGTGAGACACCCATCTTTCATTACCACTATTAAAGTAAGAAAACAAAGACCACAAGCAAAGCGCCCACCAAGCAATACGAGTTCATATATTCATCAATAGCAACAACGGAATTTATAATAAAAGCAATTCAATTCGAGCAATAATCGAGTCAATAATAACAAGTGATATTTATAGTAAAGGTAGAACAAACAAGAAGCGAGCGTGAGATCATAATAGTATTTCCAGGAATCAGCACAACAATCAGATAATCATTTATAGAAGTACAACAATTATCTTCACATTGACAGGTGTTCATGCTCAACAGTTTATGAGACTGACAATGAACGATGCACAATGTATTATGATACCACAATTCCTACTCCATGGAGCTAGACATAAACAGTTGGAGAGAAAGATCAGGAGACATGTCTGTAACTCGGCTGTCGTGGCCAAAGTGCTATAAACCAGTAATTTTCACGTGCACATACAGGCATTGTACAGACATTCCACGCTAGATCATAATATAGGACAGTGTCTCGGTCCAGATCATCGGTGTGTTTGCATTGGTCTACCCCACGGCACAGAGGAGCTCATAACTGTCCATATGAGGAACCCGCACCCTGACGTCCCTAAGGTCAAACATGACCTACACTAGTCTACTCGCTCCCGCACTATGGTGTGTTCAATCTCCTAGGCAACTTGGCCTTACAACAGTCCACAGGACATTCACAATGCATAAGACTCTATGCATGGACATGTATAATCATCAATTTCATACAATTCCATAATATGCCACAATTGGCCAAGAGAGCATCGATATACAAATGGTCACTCATATAGACCCATAACATCGTAATATTGAGATCAAGCCAAATGGTACATTCTTAGGTCCATTATGAATCCTAACTTAGAATTTGTCTTTCCTATAAGGTCCATTTCCAATTAAATTCTCATAATTAATTTAATCTTTATATTGTAATTCATTCTTTTACACTTGATAAATCATTCTAAGCTCTTAAAGACTCACACTCTCTTGTTCTTGCTCTCTTGAATTTACCCTAAGTCTTATGAAAGTTTTATTCTTGGTTCTTCAAATTTATGAAATTTCAAATTGTCTTCAATTCTTTCACTTGGTAATATATCTAGTTCATTACCTAGGATTTTAGCCACTTGATTTCTTGAATTTCAAAGTTACCAAAATTCCCTAATTAAGCCTAATTTACCCTAGAGGCTGTGGCCTCACTAAAGGTTCCAATTCCAAATTTTCCTTCCATCAATTTTTATTCTACCCACTTGATCACATTATGGCTTGCACTTATTACAAATTGATCACAAAAAGACCACCCTTTTTGGCCCAAAAATCGTGACCTCCCAAGAGGCACTCCCAATTTATTTTTCTTCCATTAATTTTACTTTATACATTCAATTAGTTTAAGTCTTGCACTTGATGCAAATTGTTTACCAAGAGACCCATTTCTTGGGCCCAAAACCGTGACCTCCCAATGGTGAATCCCAAATCATTTTCTTCCATTTCAAGTCTTCAAATCCATTCTTTCCTTCTCTTTTAGGTATTAACTTCTTGTTATTAATTCACTTAAGTTTTTAGTTCATTAAAATCAATCCAAGTGCCCAAGATTCAATGCCAAAACCGTGGCTTCATGATGTCCATTATCCAATTTTTCTTTCCACTTTTATGCATTAGTTTTCTTAACACTAATTCACTTAAATTTATTTCATCAAGATTAATCCATTTGTCTCTTTACCAAGACCAAAACCGTGGCACCCCTTTTGGGTTTTAAACTCTCAAGGTCCTCCATTCATTTGTGTTAATACTATCATTCAACCTTTGATTACATAAGTCTTATTTTACTTGTATACAAAACCAATTTTCACCCCTAACTTCTAGTCAAAATCGTGGCACCATGTTGAGGTAGGAAACTCCAAATTTTCCATTTAGCAACCCCAACATGATCAAGCACAATTAATATATCAAACATATTCAAGAGCATAATCAAGTATAAATCAAATTCAAGAATACTAAATCATACAAAATTTACAATTCAAGCAAGCATACAAAGAGCATACAAGGATGGATTTCTCCATCAACACACATACAAAGTCTCCTCACCACCATAAGTGGTTGAAGTGAGTAGTCTCCCTCTTACCTAGAGGAGACAATGCAAGAAAATAACTCCTTGGTTCCTTGATTTGTAAATTTTGGATTCCATCTTCAAGAGAACCATAAAGTGGTCAAATTCTCATATTTACAAACTAAAGCTTGAAAAGAATGATCCTTGGTCACATAGGTAACCAAGGAAAACGAAATTGAGAGGTGAATTGGAAGAACTTTACCTAAAGCCTTAAGCTTGAACTCCTTGAGATTCCTTTTTGGTGATTTTCGGATTCCACTCTCCCAAGAACCCTAGAGTGTTCAAAATCACTCAAATCACACATCAATGCTCAAAAAGAGAAGCCCTTGGTCACATAGCAACCAAGGAAAATGAAAATGAGAAGAAAATGGAGAGAAATCAAGAATCTTTACCATGGAAGACAATAGAGACAAGGTTGCATTTTGGGCAAACCTTCTAAATGAAACTTGTAGAGAAGATGAAGATGAGTGTATAAATGTTTTAGTGAAGAGAAAAATCAAAAGGCTTGGTCATCCATGGAAGGGTGATTTTCGGATTTGAAGAAGGAGGGGTAGAAAGGATGGATTTTTGAAGAGATTTTCTAAAGAGAAAGTGTAGAGGAGGTTGAGAGAAGTATAGAAATGGTGTTTATGGAGAGAAAAGTGAAGAGAAACAATGGTGGTGGTGGCTGCCATTTTCGGATTCAAGAGGAGGAAGAAGAGAAGAGGTGGAGAGAAAATGGAGGTAGAAATGGAAAATGGAGAAACTTTCTACACAAAGAAGGTAGAGGAGTTGAAGACAAGTGTAGAAATGGGCTTAGAGAGGAGAAAAGATGAGCAAAAATGGAGGAGGAGGGGTTTCCATTTTCGTGCTCATGGTGGAGGTAGAGAGAAGGAGGAGAAAAGATGAAGAAGATGAAGTGAAGAGAGAGAAAGCGATAGGTAAAGTGAATTAGGGTTTGGTGGGTTTAGGTTAAGTGTGGATGAGTTACATTTTTGCCCTCCTTGGCATGAGTGGGCTGCTGAATAGAGGAGAGAGTGAGGGGAAAAATTTGGCTTCTCATGCAAGCCAAGGGTAATTGGGTCATTTGATTGTCAAAGCTTCTCAAAGAAGCTTTGAAAAAGCACACAAATTTGAATTAAAGTAGATTTGATTTGACATAAAGTAGATTGCATTAGGATAAGGTGATAGGATTTCTAATGCATGCTATTATCCAATGGATAATAATTACAGTTGACAGAAGTCAGTATTAATTTATCTGACAGATGAAATTTACACAGCGTTTTATTATTCCGACTGCTAAATTTCTCGAAAAATGTGAAATCTCGCAAACTGTGTCCAGCTTCGGGTTTAGTAAAATCCCCTGTTGACATGTTCATAGTTCAAGGTTCTCGGAGAAAACATCTCGTTTCTCCAGCTTCGCTCAGCGCGCACGCAAAACGAGGAATATATTAAAATATTCGACATTTCCTGAAAAATCCCAAAAAATTATCAAAAATTGCAAATATTATAAAACGACTATTCGTCTTATCATTTTCCAATTTTTGAAGCATTATAGTCGTTTTCCCGACTCTCCTCAATACGAACGTAAAACGAGGAATTATTAAAATATTCGTCGTTTCCGAAAAATTCTGAAAGAATTCACATAAATCACAAATATTAGAAAATAACTATTCGTAATAAAATTTCTAACTTTGGGAGCGTTATAGTCATTTTTCCAACTCTGCCCAGTGTGCACGTAAAATGAGAAATAATATTAAAATATTCTGCGTTCTCAAAAAAATCTAGAAAAATTTCAGAAAATCCCAAATATTGTAAAATAATTATTTATCCTAAAATTATCAATCTTCGGGATGTTACAGTAGGCCTTAGTTGTTTGATAGAATCACATGTACTTAATAAATTTTGAATATTATGCTTAGCACATGATTATGTTCATTCTTATTGTACTATAAGCTCATTAATTTGTTATATATCTTGGTACATAAGGTTCTACAATGCCTAGGTATGCTTGCTATGTTTTGAATTGTCTATATATCATGAAAGTAAACATGTTATTAGCTATGTGCTTAATGGTAATTGATTATTTATTTTGTTGTGCTCAATTTACATGCCATGGAAAAATTAATCTTTACGAGAGCATAATGAATTATTAATTAATGACTAACCTCTATGGATCCAAAATTGGTGGATACCAAAGAAAGTACTTCAAATTGTGTTGTAGGGTGACTATTAGCTCAAGCATGCATTGAAGTGAAATACAACTATACTACTTGAGGTTTGAAAAATTTGAAATGGTCCAAGT
Source organism: Ormosia emarginata (assembly GCA_029884605.1). Taxonomy (NCBI): domain Eukaryota; kingdom Viridiplantae; phylum Streptophyta; class Magnoliopsida; order Fabales; family Fabaceae; genus Ormosia; species Ormosia emarginata. Next base: position 13,788,228 of record JAQQTP010000074.1, read on the forward strand.
TCTCCAAGAATGATGAAAATATAAAAAGAATGGCATGGAGAACCACAACATTCTCAAGGAGCCTTGAGGCATGGAAGTTGGAATCACCTACAAAAACTCAAAGAGTACACTTTTGGTGACATCAATCTCTTATCCTCATCTGTGCTTTAAATTGAATATCATATGATATTTGGAGAAGTAGAGAGTTGTTTTTACATGCCTTACATAATTATTGTTTGCCCCAAAACGCTTATATATGTTTTGATGATGATCATATCTTTCTTGACAAACTTGAATCTTGCTTTGAAAATGCTTAAACTATGCTTTTGGATTCAAGTGCATATGTTCTTCCTTTATTCTTGTAAGAGCTAACATTGCATGGTTGATAATGTGGTACATGTTTTACATTGCATATCAACCTAAATTATGCTTGTAAATAAGTTTAAATGATATTTGATGTTAACCCATGTTTTAAAGAACTTTTTGAAATATAGTCATCAAATATTGAAATGTCAAGCATATGTGGATAAATGAGAAATGTTGAAGGAAGAGGAACATGAGGAGACTTTCTTCAAGTGAAATGGAATGAAATACTTATTGGAAGAAAGTACAAACTCAAAAGACCTATAAATGAAGAACATTCTAAAGGAGCATCACTTTCTATCTAACCCAATAAGTATCTATATCCCTAAACTATTATGGTATTCTATATGCTATGGATTATATGATACTTGTTGATAAATTGATCTTAAAAGATTAGATGTTTTCCTTACATGAGAAGTATGCTTAGCATTGACAAAGTGCCTAATTGGACATTAAATTGCTAGTTTTGTCATTGCATATGGGGTGGATGACATTAGTTCTATACATATAGCATATTTCATTATGATGAATGTTTGATATCTATGATTCTCTTGATTTATGGTTTCTTTGTAGTATAACACATATGAGAATCATGCTCTTGTCTTGAAAAGAATATGTGGTTTTTGTAACACCCTTGTGGGGATGTCACATATATAAAGAAAAATAAATAAAATCTACTCAAGTTGTAAAACATTTATTACGTATTAATATGGGTTGTAAAATAATTCCTGTTAAACAGAATATTATTAAATAAAATAATACGGAAACATAAAGTAAACAGAACAACATCACTCATAATATACACATGGTCCAAGTTATAAGTTATACAAATAATTTACAACTATAACCACAAATATTTGACATAAACAGTAAACCAAAAACAGTAAAACAGTCACTACAACCATACGCAGACGCGCCCAAAACACACATCATGAATATTTAACCCTCTGAAGGATCACTCTCAGGAAGATCATCGAGAGATAAATATCCAGGATGTCTCGACTCTCGGTGGTAACGGGACCGCGCAGTCGACACGATACTTATCTCACTAGGCTCAGTGGATACACCACCCCAATGACGCCTAAGAGATAAAGGTAACTCCAAGTGCAGAAACACAGTAGTCGTCATCACTGGCTCTTCATCAAACCTATGTCGTAGGGACACAGTCAGCCGTCCCACATATGTCACTGAGTCTCTATCTCCCCTCAGATGCCAAGCTAACGATCCACCGTGAAACTCGAGTGTCACAAAGCCCAAAAATCCTGGCACCGCCATACCCAAACAAATCAGTCCAATGGATTTGGATGATCAGATGGTTCTTGGTCATCGTACTGATCTTCAGCTTGCTGCTCTTCTTCCTCCTCAGGATACAAAATCTCAAGAAGCTGGTCCTCTTCCTCAAACTCTTTACCACGTAAAATAAATATACAGAAAACACATACAATAAAGAGGTAAGACAAACTAAAATCATCACAACATGGCAAATAAGAAAACGACAAACAACAATATACTATACGGATTCATGCAATATGAAAAGCTATAACATTAATTAATAATAGAATAGTATCATAACAACACATAATATCACAGATAAAATATTATCACGAATAAAATAAAGTAAGAAATAAACAAATTATCTTAACAATAATTAAATAAAATAAACAGATAAAATAAAATAATATCCAAGATATAATCATATATAATATGACACGACCCTACTCCATGGAGCTAAACACAAACAGATATCAGAGAGAGAATGACTCGCAAAATCTATTAGTATCACGACTGCCAAACCAAACTATTGCGCTGTCACACTTTGCGTCTATAGCCCCACGTCATATGGAATCCATCATCCAAAGCATGGTGTAGTTCACGGTCTCACATTGTGGCACTACAGACAATGTACTATTAGACTTTACGAAATCTCGATTAAAAATAGTGCGTGTCGAGTCCATTAGTGTGCTATCGGTTACCACGGCCCAGCGGAGCGACCGACTGTCCATATATGGGATCCCGTACACTAACGTCTCCAAGTTCATAAAGACAATGAACCACACTACGTTTATCGCATCGACAACACGATGTGATTCACCTCGTCAACCAATCCACCAAAAACTGGCATATCCTCAAATTACCAGGATATCCTCAAAGATAAAAAGATACAGTAAGTCCCACCAGACAAATACTGTTCCAAAGCCTGTACGGGTTCACCTCATAGCCCGACAGCAGAAAAATTACAGAATACCGTCATTGGTATAAAAATACAGTTGCGGTCAATCGCGTAGAAATTTTATCGCATTTTCACAATCTCGTTGTTTTTACAAACGTTTTAAAATCGCGTAAATATATTTTGCTATTTTTGCAAATCGCGTAAGATTTTTAATATGTTTTCTCAATCGCGTAAGATTTTTAAATCATTTTCTTGTCCAAATCCCTTAAAATTTACTGTTTAAATAAACAGAAATAATAAATAATACGTTTAAACTACGTAAAATATTTTCCATAGCGTATACTGTCTTTTGGACATCTTTTCTATCTTATTTGCCCGTTTTTACTAAAAATTGACAGTATTTTGTTTAGAAACTTATATTAATGGTTTCCTAATTTTACTGTAAAAATTCTATTTACTTAATTTTTAACCGTATAATTTAATCCTTTTGAAAGCCACTAACATGCTTCAAAATTATAACATGAGCTATATGTTAGAAATTTTCAAAAGTTACTGTATTTCATTTCTAACAGTAAAATCATTAGTTTTAATCCTTAAACTTAATTCTAATCAATTTGTTTCTTTAAAACTCATTATAATAAAATCCTTTTGGCATTTATTACTTAACCTTAGTTGAAAACAATTCTATAAATCAAAACACATTTAAATTTGGCATTTTGGCCGAAAATCATTCTATGCTTTATACTTCATTCCTAATTATTTCCATACATTTAATCTCTTATAAAACTCTTGATCTAGTTTATTTTTATTAAATTATCTAGTCAATAGTTAGAAAATAAATTTGGATCAAAAGTATGTGGCATGTTGGCCAAATTTAACAAAGTCTTTGTATTTGATCTTTAAATTATTTTTCATCTTCTAAATCCATGTCAAATTTATTGTAGTACCTAAATTCATTAAATCATTATTTTAGAAAATGGTTTGGAATTGATTTTAGAAATCATGGATCTCTGGTTTGGCATGTTGGCTGAAATATACACTTGTGTTACTTGATTTCTAAATTCGTTTTCCTTGATCTAAACAATTCTATCTCTTGTTAATTTTCCTAGGTTAATTAAATTACACTTTAGAAAAATAATGAAAACATTTTGGTTCTCCTTTTGAGTCAATGGCCGTGAGCCTTAGGATTGTGTTCTTTGGAACACTCATGCATACCTTAGCATGTTATTCACATCCTATACATTATCATGCATTTCTAACACTTGCAAATTATCAAAGCTTGTAGACATGCAATTTAAAGCTTGTAGACATGCAATTTAAAGCTTGTAGACATGCAACTACATACAAATTATTACAATTATCAAATAGGAAAGCTACTAACAACCACACAAACAAGCTACTAAACAACCACAAACAAGGAATCCTTATGGATTCTACAATCAACAATCAATTTTCCATTTTCTTACCACCACCCATGGATGATAAGATTTGTCTTCCTCTTACCTTAAATGAAGACAAAATATTATTTCACTCCTCTTCTAGGTTTCGGTTTTCTCCTTCAAGTCACCTAACAAACTTAAACAAAAATCTACAAGTTACTAACCATAGAAAGAGAGCTTAAACCATGGAGAAATCATGGCTTAGAACTTTGAAAAAGAGTTTAGAAATAGAAAACTAGAAATTTCACCTTCTAGGTAAAATTTTCCAAGTTGGTTTCCAAGCTTCAAATGGAAGATTTTGCAAGAACTCTCAACTAAATATGTTCTTAGGATTGTGTTTAAGTTTAGAAAACTTGGTTGGATAGAATTTTGGGTGGTTGGATGGTGTAGAACTAGGCTTGGCCGAATGGAGCTTCAAGAGAGCTTCAATGGTGTTTAGGGTTTTTGGAAGAGAGAGAAGAGAGAAAGTTGCATGAAGACAAAGTGATTTTGGTCTTCCAAAGGCCAAATGGCCGTGAACTTCACTCCATGCAAGGTGTAGCCTTGCTTGGCTTCATCCAAGCCTTTGGATGAATCAAAGATCAAGATTAAAACTTGGTTAGCAAGCTTAGCCCTCATTGGTCCATCCTTGCCTTGTCACCCACCTTAGTCACTAACCTAGTCATTAGCTTAGTCACTAATTAGCTTAGTCACACACTTAGTCATCATGTTCTAGAGAATTCCTTCACTAATGATGCTTAATTTAGCTACTAAGTTAACTGTTTTAACTAAACGTGGGTCCCGCAAAACATTTTCGGGTCCACTGTTATCTAATTATACTGACTAATAAAATAATATACAAAATTATTTTATTGGACAGTTAAATCCTAAAAATTAAAAGATTAATTATCGTCTCATTCAGAATTGGGTTTAGTAAGATCCCCTAGTCTGAATAATTAAAACAAGATTTCCCTACAGGAAAAATATTATTTTCCGTCTCCGGAGCAAATCGCACAAAAAGTCCAAATAAAATCACAGACAGTAATATTAAGCACTGTAACATATAGAAAAATTAAAAACAGTACAATTAGGACGTAACAGTCATTTTTCCATTTTTTCCCACGACGAAGCAAATCATCCAAAATGTTCAAATAAAATTACAGACAGTATTAATTGTCTGTATTTCTTCCAGAAAAATTAAAACAGTAGCTTGAGAAAATTTTTATTTTACCGTCTCGAAGCAAATTACGTAAAACGACCAAATAAAATTTTAGCTTGTAAAACGTATTTGTATTTCATACAGAAAAACAAGAAACAGTAAAATAGGGACACAATAGTCATTTACACAAAAGCTTGAAAAACAGCAAACAGAACATTCGGGACATTTTTCTAAAAATTGGGGTGTTACAGTTTTAATATAAAATCTTTCTACCATTCTAAAATGCTTTTGAAAATATAATGTAGTCTTACAAAATTCTTTTTGAAAGGGAGAGAAGTTTTAAAATAGTTTTCGATTGATGGATTAAGAATATGACCTTTTATGGTAATATGATTGCATGATCTTAGTATACATATTTCACTTTATCCATCTTGTGCTTCAATGAGGGGGAGCCTAGCTCTTGAATTGTTGTTTATATCTCATAGCTTACATCCTTGTTTGACATGAAGTGTTCTATTGTTAATACTATCAACATGTCAATGGAGATCATCTCTTATTATCTTTCCCTCTATCAATGAAAGAAGGTAAACATTCTTAAACTTTATATCTTTTGATTCTTTCATTGAGAAATGCTTGATATGTGACAGTTGTATGATCTTTCATTTGAAAACCTCAAATCCATGATCTTACACGAATATTTTGTAACTCCTAACAAGTGATGTCAAGTGGTACTTATTTATCATGTGGTATGCAAGATACTATATGCTAGATATAATTTACTAAGCTTATTACTATCATATGCTAAATATTGATGTACCAAAATGTGACAAGTATTACATGAATAATCTTTTATATCTTGAAAACATGCTTGTTTCATCTCTCTTTTCTTGAATCATATGTAGAATTAAATAAGGGGAGATAATTATGATTTGAATATCTTGAAGGAGTTTCTGAGCTTTGATGATCTTACTCTTTTTGACAACACGAGTTTTATCTATAAAGGGAGTGAAAATATTATCTTTTCTTCCTAAGCCTTTTTGTTGATGTCAAATAGGGGGAGTGAAAATTGGAAAGAAAAATATGTTTTTATTGTTTGAAATGCTTACATGAATACCTATTTTTCTGTATTGCATATTTTTCTTTGGTGATTTGTCATCATCAAAAAGGGGGAGATTGTGGAAACAGGTTTACCCCAATGGTTTAATATGTTAATTTTTGATGATGACAAATACAAGACAAAAAGAATGATGCTTATGCTTGATAGATGTGCTTTATAGATGACAAATGCATTACAAAAAGAATATTAATCATGTTACATAGATGTGCTTAATGAGATATATTGTATCATGCATATGAATATATTGAGTTATGAATTTGGACTAACTATGCTTGTGTTAAGTGAGTAATACTTTGCAGGATAGTCCAAGTATCAAGAGTGAGCATTGCAACAAGAAAGCAAAAGATCACAATCATGCTCAACTCAAGAAGAATGAGAATTATAAAGATGTTCCAAGCAATTTAGAAGATTTGAAGAGAATAAATTTGTGGAAGCTTGGATCACATTAAGAAACCTAAGGACTAGAATTGGTATATTTTCTTTTTAGGTTTTCTCCTATGTAAAGATAGAGGTTTTACAAGAAAAGAGCTCAAATATGTTTTTAAGTCTTTAAAAATGGTTCTTACATGTTTAAATGCCCAACAAACTAATTTTGGAAAGTTAATCTTGGTAGTAGTTCACACATTTAAGAAATAGCCAAGTTTGTGTTTTGCAAAACTGACATTTAGTTACTATTTTGATCATAACTTTCAAACTACTTTGAGATTTATTGTGAAACTTATTGCATATGAAAATAGACTCAAATATCTTTCCAATGAGTGATCATTTGCTTTAAACGGATAAGAAATGAAGAAGTTATGACCATTTAAAGTCAGTTTTCAAAAATAATCAAGTTTGAGTTTTGAAAAGCTGACCTTTAGTCACTCTTTTGATCATAACTTTCAAAATACTTTGAGTTTTTTGTGAAACTTGTTTCATTTGAAAATAGACTCAAAGATCTTTCCAATGATTGGTCATTTCCTTTAATTAGATAAGAAATGAAGAAGTTATGACCTTTTAAAGTCAGCTTTCAAAACCAGAAATGTTGTAATCGATTACACAAGTCCTGTAATTGATTACAATGCAATCGATTACAACGTTAACAGAAGCCGTGTAATCGATTACTAGAAGTGTGTAATCAATTACCAAGTGCCCAGAAACGTTTCTAACGGCTGTAAATGGCTAGTTTTCATAAAAAATCATTTTTAAACACTACCAACGGCTATTTTATCACTTGGGCTCTATATATAAGTGTTGTATGAAGCTTATACACCACTTGAACACTTGATTTGATCCTTGAATCACCAAAATCATATTTTGAGCTCTTTATTGCAAAATCATTCTATTCCTTTGTTCTTCAATTTGTATTATCCACTCTTAAGAGAGTTTTCTATCATCCGTACTTTGTTCTTCAAGTTGTATATCTACTCTTGTGAGAGTTTCTATTCTTTCCATTCACCTTGAAATCATTGTATGAGGGTGAGGTATCCCTCAAGAGAGAAAAGGGTGAGGTATCCCTTGTAGTGAGACTCAAATACAAAGGGTGAGGTATCCCAAAGATGTTGTGAGTACTCTTGATTGTAAAGGTCATCAAGCACCTGTGAAGCTTGAAGAATTGGAGGCTCTAGCACAAGGGTGAGATATCCCAAGGTGTGAGAAGTGCTCGTGTTTGTACAAAAGTTTTCCTAGCACTCGTAAAGTCTAGGAGATAGTGAAGAAAATCTCAAGCTAAGCTTAGGGACTGGATGTAGGTCACAAGTGGTTGGTGGCTGAACCAGGATAAATTCTTGAGTTTGATTCTCTCTTACCTACACTCTTTAATTTCAGTATTTAGTGTAGTATACTTATCTATTGCATATCTTGTCATCTTAGTGATTTGATTCTATGAACTTAATATCTAGCTTATTTGTTTAATTCATCATATATCCCAAGTGGTATTTGTGAAATCACTAATAGTTGCACCTTTGTTAAATTTATTCCGCTGCATTTATTAATTGAGTTATTCAAAATGCTTAATTTCTCAAAGTTGCATTAAAATTTGTAATCACCTAATTCACTCCCCTCTTGGCTGATGGTTGCCATGGCTAACACTTCAAAACCCAATGGGTGAGCTATATGTTAGTACTGTTCAAGTATTTATTTTATTTCTCATCCTTACTTAATTTCTCTAATTAAGCTTCTAAAATAATTTCATTCATTTTATTATCTAAAATCCATTAAATTGAGTTCTCTTTAATTTACATAATTCTATGCTTAGGAAATAATTTTGAATTAAAATCATCATAAGTAGGCATGTTGGCCAATAATCATTCTATGCTTTAAAAATCATATTTAATTGTTTCTCATCATCTAATCCCTTATAAAAATTCTTAATCCAATTTATTGTTACTAAATCATTTAACCGATGAATAGAAAATAATTTAGGACATCTTGGTCCTCTTTGTGGTGGTGAAGCCATAAGCTTCATGGGTTCTTTGGAACCCTCATGCAAATCCTCATCATGTTATTCACATCCTACTACATACAATAGCTATCATGCTTTCATAAACACATATTAAAACATATATCAAAGCTATAGACATGCTTGTATCAAAACTCATCACAAATAGGAAAAACTTTAAACAACTAAGTGAATGAATCCTTATAGATTCTTCACCACAAACAAATCTATCTTCTCACCACTAATACATGGTTGATGAGATTAAATCTCCCTCTTGCCTCTAAGGAAGACAAATCTCCTTCTTGCTTGATTCTATGGATTTCATGTAGCTCCAAAGAAAAACCCTAACAAACTTAAATAATTTACAAAGTCATAAACTATGGTTGAAAAAGAAAAATCATGGATCAATCATGGCTTAGGACTTTAAGAATCAATTTAGAAACAAGAAACAAGGACTTTTACCTTGTATAGAAGAAACTTCAAGCTTATTTTCCAAGCACAAGATGGATTATTTTGAAGAAACTTACAACATAAAAGATGTCTAGAATGGTGTTTAAGTTTAAGAAGTGGTGCTTGATAAAATTTTAGAAGAGTGGAGGTTAGTCTATGGTGTGGTGGCCATGAGGTTCACAAGAGAGAAAAGGAGAGAATTTTGGTGAAGCTTGCTTTAGAAAATGGATGAAGATGAAATAAACTAGCTAAGTGTCATCCTTAGCTCCTCCTAGAGCCTTATGGCCGTGGAGCTCCCAAAGGAGGTGGCCACTTTGGTTGACCACTCAAGACCTCCTAATGGCCTTAGATGAAATCAATGGTTGATCTTCAAAGCTTTGCCTCTAAGCTTGTTTCTTATAGGCTTAGAAAATCAAGTCATCAAATTCTTGAACCTTCGTTGGAGTGTCTTGGCTGAATTGCTCAATGGAAGGGCAAACCAATTTTTGGTTCATTTGGTTTCCTAGTTATGCTTAAGCCATTCTAGTTAGATTTCCTAATTACTTGGCTAATGTAACACCCTCCCTAGGGCATCACATTTCTGACTACCAACTCTTAATCTGAAAATGATTTCATAAAAGGTTTGAGTTATAAAACATGATTTTTAAAATTTCTTCTTGCTGAAAACGTAAAACTTACTGAAATTTATAGGTAATATTGAAAAATATATTTAAACTATTTAATATATAATATTGACACCAATTAATGTTTAATAATTATTCAATAAATACAGAACTTACAGACTCAATTTTAAACAGTAGCAAATCCCATGACGGGTTCTACTCAATAGCCCGATAAAACACTAACGGTAAAAACTCAACATACTTATTTCGTCTTGTATCCATCCTGATGCGTCATGTATTTGTTCCTCATCAAAACTGCACACCAACGAATCCGGGATGGTCACCCTTCCATGTTATCACCAATTTCAGAATATTTGCTTCTCGTTACGTCTAAGAAACTCGTTTCATCTACTATATAATTTTAACAATACAAGCACAATGAAACAATATAACAAAGATGTGAGATCACCTACGCCAATACCAACATGGTAGCATAGAGATAACACAAACAGCACACCATACAGATATATCATACCATAATTACAATTATGTCATCATCATAATGTATAAAATAATAATAATTACAATAATGCCATCAACATTATTTATCATCATCATCATCCAATATTTCTCAATTATTATATCACACATATATAAATAATCAATATTTATGATAATGCCCTCAACATAACCCAGTTATTCAACAGTTCAATTATCATAACCAATGCTCAATAATGATGCATATGTTATGCATGTGCTCATAGACTCAATGTCCTACTCCATGGAGGTTTTCACAATTTCGAGAAGAATGCTCTGTTAATTGTCAGCCTTAGCCCAAAGACAATCTTCCAGATTAGCCCACAGACAATGCCTAGCCTTAGCCCACAGACAATGTCTAGCTTTCGAAAAGAATTTTGTTCTTGTCGGGTATCATCAATGCGTTGCAACGGACTACATCGCCAAGTGGCATAAAGTCCAGCCTTATTCCACAGACAAATATCCACTGGTCGACCGTCGTACCTTGATGCCCCCAAGATCCATCATAGACCTCACTATCAATTCACATTCTCTCTTCAACCACAGGGGTCGTAATAGCATCAGCTATTAATTTTTGTTCAAAATTCAACATATGCCTCAATGCATATTTTTTCAATGCATGTATAATGCACTAAGTGCCAATCACAGGCAAAATTCATCATTTCTAATGCATGTTCAATACACCAATGCCAATCACAGGCTAAATTTCATGATTTTCTCGTACAGTGTCCATACACTGGTTCAACAGTAATCATACTGTATATTCAACAACGAAATCATATTATCGCGTTTTCATAGTCACAAAACACTTTCGTCGTGTTTTCACAATCGCGTAACATCTATGTTACGTTTTCACAATTCTGCAACATTTCTGTTGTATTTTCAAATCACGTATTGATTTTTCCACGTTTTCTCAATCACGTAAAAATATTTACACGTTTTCTCAAATCGCATAGCGATTTTTCACCATTTTCAAAATTGCGTAACTTAAAAATTATTCTTTCAAGTCGCGTAAACCATTTTTCATCATTTTTAAAATATTTAAACGCTTTCCAAATCGCGTAGCCATATTTTAACGTTTTTCAAATCGCATCAAAATATTTAAACATTTTCAAATCGCGTAGCTTAAAAATCATGTTTTTAAGATACGTAAAACATTTTTCACCATTTTACACTCACGTAAAATATTCTTCAATATTCCAAACATTATTTTGGACTTTCAAACAAATCAATATCATTTTCAACATCATTTTTCATATTTCACCTTTCAGAAATTCTTTACTCAAAATAATATGACTTTTCACATTATTTTCCATATTTTCTTACTCAAGAAAATCCTTTTCACAATAATTCCACAAAATCACTTTTCCATTGATTTTAAATCAATGTTTCCATCTTAAAATTTACTAACGCGCTCCAAAACCCAAAGAATGAGTTACACGTTAGAAAATCTCAAGTCACTATTATATTCTCCATTTTTCTCAAATCAATTTCAAAATCAATTCTCTTTAAAATAAATTGAGGTTCAAACACTTTCAACTTCTTTTTGTCTTTCATAAATGAAATTTCATCTTTCAAGTAACAAAACACCTTGTTTCCATTTTCTTTAATCCTTGTACTAAAACACTTTGTTCAAACACTTTGTTTCCACTTTGAAATCACTTTGTTTCATAAAACCAAGGCATTACAAATCTTCAAAATCGTGGTACTTGACCATTGAAACTATCAAATATTTTTCCTTCTAAATCGATATGGTTTTACACAAATAAAACCATTAAAATTTTCTTAATAAAAATCGTAAGACTCATTGTCCTTAAAACCAATTTATTTGTTCATTTTCATGTTTCACTTTCTTTGCAAATCCTTAAAATCATCAACTCATTGCTCTTTTCATTTAAAACTCATGATTAATAAACTACTTAAAATATTTTTATTCAAAAATGTCATTGAGTTCCATTAAATTCCACTCTTGTTTTTACACAAAATAAATCAATAAAAAATTCTTCTCAAAACCGTGAATACTACTTCTTGAAAAACAAAACCTTTGTTTATTTTCCTTGCTTTTCTAATCATCCAATTTTATCATTCATGAAAATATTAATTTATGAACACCTATTTTGAGGTGTGAGGCCGAAATCCCTCTTGGTCCTTGGAACCAAAAATTGTTTTATTTTCCAACAATTTTTATGGCATACATCACATATAATCAACATACATATACATATTTCATCATAAATACCACAAGCATGCCATAATCAAAATAATAAATCATACTAAGCATGCAAGCACAAATAAACCATGCTAAGCATATAAACTACATAAACACAAAAATACCCACAAATAATTATATGACCATAGATATGAATCCTCACATAGATTCACCATCCATCAAATACAAAACCATCTCTCACCACCATACTTGGTTGGTGAGATGGATCTCCCTCTTACCTCTTGAAAATTCTCAAAAGTTCCTTGTTTTGCTTCTTTTTCCAAGTCCTTTACCACCAAAAGCTTCTCAATTACAAAACAAAACACAAGTTTATTAGTATATCAAGCTTGAATAAGAGGAACCATGGATCAAACATGGTTTAGAACATGAAAAGAAGAGAAGAAATGAAGTTTTCCATAACTTCACCTTAAGAACCCTAGAACTTGTTCTTGGAAAAACTCCTTGAAGATGAAAGATTTAGAACTTGCTCCAAACTACAAAGTGTCTTAGAATAAGGTAAGGATTCAAGAAATATGGTTGTTTGAAATTAAAGAGTGATGGAAGGCAATTCTTGGGTGCTTGGCCGAAACATGAAGGAGAAGAGAAATGGAGAGAAAGTTTGATAACTTAGCTTCTTGAAATTGATCAATAATGATCAATAATGACCAAAACAACATATAATTGGTGTCTTGAAACTTGGCTAATCTCCTACACCATCACAAAACCGTCCCCCTCTTCTTGCTTCTTCAAAATGTGACCAATCTCCAAGCCACCATTATTTGTGCATCCTTAGCCATTGATTAATTCAATGGTTAGGATTAAGGTAGACTTTAAGTTAGAAGACTTACTCTAGGCCATTAGATCTTTCTCCTTGAAATTATAGCCATTAGATGCGTCTCCAAAATGAAGGGTCAAGATTACTTCTTCAAACTTTACATCCAAGGGTCATAAATGGTCCTTGTTACTTTTTTTTAAGACTAAATCTCCACCGTTGATTAAATCCACATCCAATGGTCATAAATGGTCCATCTCCACCATTGATTAAATCTACAACCAATGATCATAAATGGTCCCAGCCACTTTTTGAGACCAAATCTCCACCCTTGATTAAATTAATGGTTGATATTCAAAGTCCTCCTTATTAAGCTTGTCTTTACAACCATTGATTAGATCAATGGTGAACATCCAAAGCTTCTTAACTAAGTTTACTCCCACACCATTGATTTAATCAATGGTGATCATCTAATGCTTCTTCATTAAGTTTGTTTCTCAACCATTGATTAAATCAAGATCAAGTCTCCACTGTTGATTAAATCAATGGTGGATATCCAAACCACCAATGTTGACTTAAGCAGTATAATATTTATTTTTCTATCTGCTATAACCCTAAGAATAATATTTTTACTGTATTTTTATCGTTCGATAATTAAATACGGTACAAAACATAGTAAAAGAAATTTTCTAAAATTGTTTCCAGATTCAAGTGTAGTAAGATCCCCAGTCTCTGTCTAAACAGTACAAATTTTTCTATCCACAGAAAAATTTTTACTTTGCGGGACCCACTTAGGCCCACGTAATGGCACTTGGGCCCACAGACAGCTCAAAAATAATCAGAGAAATATAAAAATTTATAATCATCCACAAAAATCACAAATATTAGAACACGTATGAAAATCAAGTCAGATTGTTAAAAATCATTAAGGATTTTCAAAAAGAAATAAAATACGAAGGCTCATATACAGCCCCAAAATAATATTAAAATAATAAAAAAATGTAAAAACTCCCAAAAATTTTTAAAAATCACAAAAATTATAAAATCCACAAAAGTCGAGTCGTATTATTCAAAATAATTAAGAATTGCCCGAAATAAATAAAATATGAATTTTCGGGGTGTTATAGCTAACCATCTAATTACCTAAGAATGACTCATCCATTTCTTGAATATGCTAGAACTTTCTTGTAACTAAGGCTCTAATGGGTAGCAAACTAGGTTTGTTCCATTTAGTTACTACTTAGGCTTTTTAGATTAGTTTAGTTAAGTTTAAGCTAACTTAATTAGATTTTCTAGTTACTAAACTAACTAGTCCAACTACCAATATAGACCACTTTCTATTGGTCTAGAACATCAAGCCACCATCGTTGACCAATTTCTATTGGTTCACTGAATTGTAAGTCATAAAGACTTTTTCGGTTCCTATTATTCATTGGGCAGAAGCTACTGCTTTTAAGTCAGTAGGTATTGTCCACCAGATAATAAAAAAATATTAAAATATAAAATATTTTTATTTTGCAGATAAATTCTAAAAATTAAAAGATTGATACACGTATAACTCGAAATTGGATTTAGTAAGATCTCCCAGCTCTGAATAATCAGATAAAGATTTTTCCCGACTCGAAAATTATTATTTTCCTGACTCGGAGTAAATCACACACAATAATCAAATACAGTCACAAAACAGTCAAAATAAATTTACAACACATAGAAATCACAAAACAATACAATTTAGATATTATTGTAAATTAGCAAATTTTGGGATGTTACAACTAAGATCCTGAAAAAGCTTGATCAAGTCTATACCAGTAGTTGATAGCAATATGTCCATTCTTTTTGCAGAGTTGACATTGAGGTCTTCCACTATTGTTAAAACCACCATTGTTAAATCTTCTCCTATTTGAAAATCTTCCTCCAATTCGTCCAAATTTGCCTCCTCTACTATTAAAAACACCTCTGCCTTGATCATAGCCAAAATTAGATCCTTGACCAAATTTGCCATAATTTTGATTTTTACCATATCCAGTATTATTTCTTCTGTACTGAGTTTGTACTACATTTCCTTGGATTAACCCTACTTCACTCTTTCTATATCTTTCAATTCTCTCCTCTTGAGTCATAAGAAGAGATTCGAGTTCACCAACACTATAAGGATCACTTCTTGAAATAACTGTAATTACAAAAGCTTCATAATCTTCTGATAAACCATTAAGAATTGCTCCAACATGCTCAGATTCATCAATAAGGGAACCAATTGAACCCAACGTATCAATAATTTTCTTAATTGCAAGCAAATAAGAACTTAGAGATGACTTTTTCTATGTGTTTCTGAGTTGATTCTTGAGTCGTCTTTCTTTGGCTCTACATTGTGATGAAAAGAATGCTTTTAATTTCTGCCAAACTTGAAAAGAATACTCACATGCAACCATTCTTGTTGTAAAGGGTTTGATCATAGAAGAAAGCAACCAAGACAATAAAAGCTGATCTTGCTGCTCCTAATTCTGGTACTCCTCACTGAATGTATTTCTTGCTGCATCTTCTTGTGTATTGAACTTTTTCTGGAATTGAATCACTAGTAATGTATTGATGAAGTTTATAACCTTTGATTGTTGCAAGTGGTTGTTGTTTCCATGGCAAAAAATTCTCTTCATCAAGCTTGAGTGAAACTGGATTTGAGAAGGTATGAAGAACAAATTGATTTGTGGTGTTGATCATGGAAGATGTTGAAACGAAGCCATGATCGATCAAGCTCTGATACCATGAAAGGTATCAGGGCCAGACACATAAAGGAAATGGAAATGAAGAACAGAGAAAATGAAATAGAGTTACAAAGAGTTTGAAGAAGATGTTTAATCTGATAAATGTGTATTACTCATTCATTCAGTGTGTTGAATATTTATACATCAATAGCTCAATAACTAGTTCAATAATTGACTAACTAACCATGCTTAGGTGGCACAATTATCATAACTATCATTAACTAACTATCTCTCTCTCTATCAGTTTAAGAATTGCTTCTTGACATTGTTTAGCCCGATTTTCATTCCAAAATAGTGAGGAAAAAAAAGATAAAGGATCTCAAGTTTGTATTTAGTAATGAATTTAAAATTTAATATATGATATTTATTTTCAATGACTATCACTCATCTCTAATGGGTTAATAATAGCCAATGGGTAGTTATCACGTGAATAATTATTACTTATCTTTAAGTGGTTAACAGTAATAATTAAGTAGCTATCATGATATGTCTAAAAGAAAAGAGTTTAAGATAAATGATTAGCATACTATATTTAATTTGTCATCAATATATTTTGGTTATAAAGCAATTAACTATTTTCATTTTGTTTTTTTACATTAAAGAGGTGATAATTTTTGCTTGAGCATGGAATTGACATTTGATATATGATATTTGATGTTAATGGTTATTACTCATCTCTAATTTGTCAATAATATCCGTTGGATGGCTATCACGTAAATGGTTATTGCTCATCTTTGAGTGATTGACGATAGTCATTGAGTGGTTATCATGAAATGTTTGAAAGAAATGATTTTAAGATATATGGTTGGCATACTATGTTTAATTTATCATTATGTTACTTTAGTTATAAAGTAATTGACTTCTTTTCTCGTTTTTAACATTTAGGTGGTGATAAATTTTGTTATATTTAATTTTTTTTTGGCATACTATATGGTTGGCGTACTATATTTGATTTTTGTCATCTAAAATTGATAAAATATTGATGGAACATGTAACTAAGGCTGAGTTCCTTACCACAATACAGTATGGAGCTCATAAGATATATATATATATATATATATATATATATATATATATATATATATATATATATATATATATATATATATATATATATATATATATATATGAATTTGCTGTTTAGAGAATGCACATGTTTTGAGTGGCAAATGACTGGAATCCTACGTCCATATGTACATGCATGCGCTTCAATTAAATTGGTATATGGTAATGTATACTTTTATGTGGAAGAATGCTATTTGAAATGCTCACAAGAAAAAAAATTTATATGAATACTATGGTCCTAATAAAGACTCATGACATGCTCGATGTCTACAACATAAGCCTAGCAAATTGGGAGGATAATATTTTCCTCATGCCACCAACAACAACTCGTCATCTGGACGAACCATGCAAAAAGCTAATATAAAAAGATATTTGATTAACACATGTATTCAAAATTTTCAACTTGTATTCTAATTTATTATACTAATAGTTAGTTCTTAATACCAACTCAATCCATGTCTTGTATCAGGGTATGAACCAATTGCAATGAAGTTTGATGCTAACCTGGAGAAGTTGATAGCTACTACAGAGATGACAAATTGGATTAATGTGATTCCAAAAGAAAAATGGAGTTTGGTGTATGATGGTGGCCGCATATTCGGTCATATGACTACCAATTTATCAAAGTGTATCAATGGAGTATTGAAGGGTAGCAGAAATCTACTTATAACTGCGTTAGCCTAGTTGACATACCAAATTAGTAGAATACTTTGTCAACCGAAAAGATGAGGCAAATGAGAAAATCGTTAATGGGCAGAAATGAAGTGATGATTTATTAAAGCACTGGAGAATGAACATGGCAAAGGCGAGCGAACACCAAGTTGCCGATATGACATGCAGAACACCAAGTTTATGGTTGAAGAGGCTTTTAACCTTGTGACATAACAGGGTGGACTTTCTTATACTTTAAACCTGCGATAGCTGGTGTGACTGTGAGGTGTTTCAAGCATTGCATTTTCCATGCACTACAAAAAAAATAGGTAAATTATGATAGTTTTTTTTTTCATATTACGGCAGTTTTAACTGCCATTTTTTTTGCATCAGTGGCGGTTTCCAAAATTGACGTAATTATCTTCATCGTTCGGTATAATACGGCGGTTTCCCATTAATTGCCACAATAAGTGCCACAATTTTATCATGTATAAAACGACGATTTAGTTGTTGTATAAAACGGCAGATATAACTGCTGTAATTTACCTAAAACTACAAAAAAAGCATAAAACGACGGTTAGAACTGCCGTAATTTATCTAAAATCAACCAAAAAAAATGAAAAGCTCCACCAAAAATGAAAAGCTCAGGTCAAATAGAACAATACAAATGGGACTGTAATTGTTAAGTTACCCAATAAACCATGCCAATCACAAGTCAGATTTTCTGGCACGTTAAATAAAGCTTGATGTCTATATCTCTCACAAACACAATGCGTTGAACATATGAAATTTCAAATTATTCAAAAAGATGGATGAGGATAAATTCTTAATCTGTCAAATAAGTTAAAATGTTAAAATATTAAAATGTTGGCAAGTTCAACAGTTTATATTAATTCAATAATTTCAAAGAGTACTTTTAAAGTCATGGCATAAAGTATGTATGAGGTAAAATACTATATGCCATATTTAAATCATAATTTTATAATGATAACCAACAATTTAAATATGAATTACCAATTACTCATTTCAAATTGGCCGGATTAGTTGGAGTACACACTCATTCAATTCAACTTGGCTCACAAACAACAACAAATTTTATTGACCAGGCTATATTTTATCTCAAGTAGCTCACTAGCCCAATGCAAGTTAAAAGTTGGAGTATGAGACACCACTTTTTACTTGTTGAGGTCAGCTCGAACTTAAACTAATAAATTTTGGAGACAGGCATAGCCTAAAATCATTAACAACAGCTCTGACATGCTCATTTTCAGCCAAATGTGTTAGCAGTGGGTGGGTCGGTGTGGCTATTGCATTTCCACATAAAGAGGTTCGTAGTAGAAAACAGAGGAATAAATGAGAGCATAAAATAGAAAAACAAATACTTACGATGGTAAATCATAGAGGCGCACAGTATTATCATTGCAAGAGCACGACAAAATGGGCTTTGCTTGTGAATTATGCATCCCACAGAGGGTAACAACACCCTACAGGCAGATCATAACATTATCATCAAGAACAACATATCATGACCTATCCACTGTCATATACAATTTCTAGTATCCATATAAACAAATGAATTCATACATACATGTTCTTCTTTGTGAGTGTATGTCACTTCCAAGTTTCCACTTTTTGTAGCAACCCACACTTGCACAAGCCAAAGACATCAAACCAGCAAAAATTAAATATAAACAGATCATACATATTCAGTACATATACTATCAACAGATAATGTAAACCAACCTTCACTATTTTGTCCAATGAACAAGATAAAAGGAACTGGTCCCAACAGAGAACAGACATCACAACATATGTGAAATCTGTTAGTGTCTGTAAACACTACAAAGTTTCAAGGTTCTAGGCTTGAAAGACAGCAATCAATTAGAAGATAGGGGACCAAACTAACAAACCAATGCAATAGTCTAAAGCAAATCCTAGTAAAAGGCTTATATGCATATGGCAGGGTGCTTGTAATACCTATGTAAACTTACTCTTATTGTATTGTCCATTGAACCAGAGTAGAGTCTATTGGCTCCAACAACTAATGAAACAACACCACGGGAGTGACCTTTAAGTGATGCAGCTGGCTCAAAGACGTTGGCAACTACATTAAACTTCCATGCCAATATAGACCCATCCTGCAAGAGCAGTGGCACTTGTAATTAAAAAATAAGCTGATATTCCGAACTTAGGTAGAGATAGGTGACACAGAGAATAATTTCATCAAAAAGCAAGGCTTCATCCAACAGGCTCTAATATTGGGCCAATTGTTAGGCAGCGCTATTTACCGCTATTCTCTATCTTCCAGGAAATCCACCCCAATATTCTCAACCCTAAGTAATTTATGGACATTTAATCCCTTAACATTATAACATACCATTTTATAAATTTTAATGCATATGGTATGATGTATAGACCAAAATGAACCTCTCCAGTTCATCCAAAAGGCCCAAAGCACCAACCAGATAATACCCATCACAAACCAGGATTTGCATCAAGAAATAAAGTATGACTCTGAATAAAACAAATACAAACAAATACATAGTCAATGGGGAAGAAAAGATTTACGTGTGTACCAGCAAAGAGCATATCATTATTCACAACAAGTGCATAAACTTGTCCAACAGGGCCATTTCGACTTAGTTCCATAGTAGTTTGAGTGTTCCAGGCCTGCAATACCAAGGTCATCAACCAAACAAGATATCAGTAATGCTGCTACGAGTCGCCCAAAGAATGTCTTAGCAAAAGAAAATTTTCAGAGTACAAAATGAGAGAAGAAAAAACAAATGCCAATGTGTCCCCCTTTCTTACCTTAACAAAATTGGGTATGCTAACAAAAACCCAAGGACCTTCACTGATCATGCAGCCTACTTCAGCACCAACAGTGATCTCAGCTATACACTGCATAGGAACATAGACAAACAAAACCAATATCAATCTTACCTTTCCTATAAAAGAAACTAACAAGAATAAATATATAATGAGGCAGGATCAATTTACACCAGTATAAGTTTTTTTTTACTTACACTCATTTTCAACTGTTAGATTCACTTTCATCTAATAGTTACTTTTAACGAAATAATCTTAATCATTAGATGAAAGTAGATCTAACGGTTAAAAATGAGTGTAAGTCAAAAAAGACTTACACTGGTGTAAACCGATCCCCCCTCTCTCTCTCTCTCTATATATATATATATATAAAAGAATGTAATATTCAATGCTGACTTTAAAACTTGAAAAAGAAATAGAGGGAAGTGAAACTTATATCAATTAAAACAATTTTATTTAAAAAAAAATAAAAAAAGCACTACAACTAAATTGTTATATTACACTTATCCTTGTTTCATGGAAAAGAAGCATGGAGGAAAGTGTCTGATGGTGATCATCATGCATCCAATATGCCAAGAAGTTCACTAGCAACATAATCCCTAGAGAGTGAGCAACAAGTATTGGAATTTGGTGAGAGATTAAAAGAAAGTTATGGGCATCTAAAGCTTCACCTTTCAAGAAAGCCACTTCTTTATCTAAGAAGAAAAACATATTTGTGACCTTGGGCGATCACGAGGTGCGCCACCAAAAGGTCTACCAGGGGGCTTGGCTTGTTTCTTCAAAGTAGCTAGCACAATTTCAGAAGGAAGATTAAGGTAAGTTCAGAGGAACTGAATGCCATTATTGGTGAGGAACCAGTAATAGTGCATCCAAGCAAAGGTTTCTGTAACACCCTCCCTAGGGTATCACATGTCTGACTCCCAACTCATAATCTGAAAAGAAATTCACACAAGGTTTTAGTTATAAAAAGATAGGTTTTAAAATTTCTTCTTTATTGAAACATAAATTTACTGAAAATATTAGGTAATATTGAAAATCATATTTCAACTATTCATTATGCAATATTGACACTAATTAATATTTCATAATTTAAAGAGAAATGTAAAATTAATAGACTCGTTTTTTTTTTAACAGTAGCAAATCCCATGACGGGTCCTACTTAATAGCATGGTACAACACTAACGTTAAAACTTATCATACTTATTCTGTTGTGTATCAATCTTGTTGCACCAGACATCTGTTCTACATTCTGTTCCTTGTCAACACTGCACACCTTCGAGTCCTGAATGTCCACTCCTTATTGTTGTCACCCATCTCAGAGTATCCATCGCCCGTTATGTCTAAGACAACTCGATCTTTCTATTATTTGATTTTAACAGTACAGACACAGCAAAACAACATAACAAAGAGGTGAGATCACCTATACCAATACCAACATGGCAACACAGAGATAACACAAACAATATATCATACAGATATATCATACCAGAATTCTAATAATGCACTCAACATTAATCAACTATCATCATCATACCATTAACATTATTATCATCACACAATAATCACAATAATGTCATCAACATGATTATCATCATCATCATCCAAGTATCCAAAACAATTATCATAGCCAATATTCCTCAATTAATATATCACACAGATATAAATGTCAGATTATGCATGTGCACGAAGACTCAGTTTTTCAAAAACAACTCCATGGAGGTTTTCACAATTTCGAGGAGAATGCTCATCAATTGTCGCCTTTAGCCCAAAGACAATCTTCCAGTTGTTGAAAAGAATCGTGTTCTTGTCGGGTATCATCAATGCATTGCAATGGACTGCATCGCCAAGTGGCACAGTGGTACTCGCTACCGTCCACTCGGTCGACCGCCGCGCTCGACGCCCCAAGATCCATCATAGATCTCACTATCAATTCTCATTCCCTCTTCAACCACAAGGGCCAAAATAGCTTATTAGCTATACTTTATACAATGCACTAATATATCAGTGCAAGTCCAACCCCAAAGGACCAAATCTTTTCAATTTCATTTGTTCAATGTAATCATATGCTTCAACGCATATTTTTCCAATGCACGTATAATGCACCAAATCCAATCACAGACAAATATGTCATTTTCTCACAAACAGTGTATGGACACTGGTTCAACAGTAATCATACTGTACTTTCAACAACGAAAACTATGTTATCACATTTTCATAGTTATAAAACACTTTCGTCGTATTTTCACAAAATTGCGCAACATTTCTGTTACGTTTTTACAATTCCAAAACGTTTCTATTACGTTTTTAAAATATCGTAACACTTCTGTTACGTTTTCAAAATACCACTATATTCTTCATTTTTCCCAAATCAATTTTAAAATCAATTCTTCAAAATAAGTTGAAGTTCAAACATGTTCAACCTCTCTTTGTCTTTTGTTTACAAAATTCTCTCAAGTGATAAAAACACTCTGATTCCCTTTCCAAATTCCTTGTATTAAATCAAGTTACGTTTTCACTTTGAAAAATCACTTTGTTCATAAAAATCAAGACATTACAAGCCTTTAAAAAAAAACGTGGACATGACTATTGAAACCATCAAATATTTTTCCTTTTAAGTTGATATGATTTTACACAAACAAAACCATTAAAATTTTGTCTTCAAAACCGTGTGATTCATGGTCATAAAAACCAAACCCATTTGTTCAAATTCATTTTTACTTTCTTTACAAATTCTTTTTCACTTTCTTTGCAAATCCTTAAAATTATCATTGCTATTTTCATTTAAATCTCATGTTTAGTAAAACACTTAGAAACTTTTTACACAAAATAAATCAATAAAAATCCTTCTAAAATCGTATTCATGTACTCTTTGAAAAATAAATTCTTTGTTTATTTTCCTTACTTTTCTAAACATCCATTTTCATCATTCAAGAAAATATTAATTTTGTGAACACCTATTTTGAGGTGTCTTGTTCGAAATCCACCATGTTCTAAGTACTCAAAAATTAATTCTTTTGTTCTTGAAAATTTTCAACATGAACCCTAATCAAGGGCATCAAAACCGTAGCTCTTCCTTGGCTATTGGAGCCAAAAATCAATTTCCTTTCCACCATCAAGTCATGGCATATACATATATATTTCATCATAAATAATATAAGCATACCATCAAATCCATAAAAGCATGTATAGCATATCAATCATATCATCAAAGCTATAAAATCATGCAAAGCATATCAAGCATAGAAAATTAATCAAAACTCAAACACCCACAAATTAATTACATGACCATGGATATGAATCCTCACATGGATTCCACATCCATCAAATAAAATACCATCTCTCACCACCATGCTTGGTTGGTGAGATGGATCTCCCTCTTACCTCTTAAAGATCCTTAAAAACTTCTTGATTTGCTTCTTTTTCCAAGTCCTTCACCACCAAGAGCTTCTCAAATACAAAACAAAATACATAAAAATTAGTATACTAAGCTTGATTAAGAAAACCATGGATCAAACATGGTTTAGATCATGAAAAAGAGAGAAGAAACGAAGTTTCCTTATACTTCACCTCAAAAACCCAATAACATGGATCTTGAAGAAACTCCTTGAAGATGAATGATTTAGAGAAAATCTCCAACATGAAAGTTGCTTAGAACATCATGTAGATTCAAGATCTATGGTTGGATGAAATTAAAAGAGATTGGATGGTGATTTTAGGGTAGATAACCACATGGTTTCTCTTGAAGCACAAAGATGAAATTTTTGATTTTTGATAGAAACTTGAAGCTTGGATTTAAAGCTCAAGATGAATGATTTTGGAAAAACTCATAACTAGAGATGTTCTTAGAATGATGTTTAGGTTTAGAAAATCAAGTTGGATGAAATTAAAAAGTGATGGAAGGTGTTCTTGGAGTGCTTGGCCAAAACATGAAGGAGAGAAATGAAGAGAAAACTTGGTAACTTAGCTTCTTGAAAATGTCTAATGATGACCAAGGATGGCAATAATGGTCTTCAAACTTTTTCCTATGTCCTAAAGCTTCTCAATTTCGTAGCTCCCCTCCAATGCATTCTCCTTGAGTGCAAATTGATCAATAATGATCAATTATGATGAAACATTGACCAAGACCACTTAACAATGACATAAAGCAATTAATAATGGTCATAAAGCCTCTTTTTCTTTGTCTTCTAAACAATCCAAAACCATCCCCCTCCATGCATGCTTCTCCTTGTGCATTTAATAAATGACCATAATAATTACCCACCATTTGGAGCATTTCTAGTCATTGATTAATTCAATGGTTAGGATTAATGTAGATTTTTAATTTAGAAGACTTAATCTAGGCCATTGGATCTTTCTCCTTTAAATTCTAGCCATTAGATGTGTCTCCAAAATAAAGGGTCAAGATTACTCCTTCAAACTTTTAATCCAAGGGTCCTAATTAGTCTTAACCATTTTAGAAGACTAAATCTCTACCCTTGATTAATTCTTCATCTAATGGTCATAAATGGTCTTTGTTACTTTTTAAGATTAAATCTCCACCCTTGATTTAATCTAAATCCAATGGTTATAAATGGTCTTTGTCATTTTTCAAGACCAATTCTACACCTTTGATTACATCTATGGTTGATATCAAAGCCTTCCTAACTAAGCTTATTCTCACACCATTGATTAAATCAATGGTTATTATCCAAGGCTTCTTTATTAAGTTTATTTCTTAACCTTTGATTAAATCAATGGTTAATATTCAAACAAAGTATTCTCATCCAAGGGTATAAATCAAGTCAAGCTCTCTTTGTTGACTACGCAGATAATATTTATTCTTGTATCCTACAAATAATATTTTTACTGTATTTTTATCATCCGATAATTAAATACAGTACAAAACACAGTACAATAAAATTTTAAAAACTGTTTCCGGATTCAAGTTTAGTAAGATCCCCTGTCTCCATTTAAACAGTACAATTTTTTCTATGCGTAGAAAATTTTTTTACTTTGCGAGACCCACCTGGACCCACGTATGGCCACCTGGGCCCACATACACCCCCTGGGCCCACAGACAGAAAAAAATCATAATCATCCACAAAAATCACAAAAATTATAAAATGCACAAATATCAAATCAGATTACGTAAAATAATTACCTAACGGTAAAAATTAAATTACGTAAAGTTTTCCCCGGCCCGAAAATTTTTATTTTCCTGACGCAGAGTAAATCACTCAAAACGATCAAATACGTTGACGGAATAAACAAAATAATTTTACAGTGCACAGAAATTACTAAACAGTAAAATTCTGTTAACTGTCAAAATTACTGTTTAAGAGATAGGAAATTTTGGGATGTTATAGTTTCCCTCACATACTCCCTCGATTTGAAGCTCACGGTTTACCAAAGAGTGAGGGTGGCTCACGATGATGATGCAAATTTGGGCTTCAGTCACGGTGGCTACGGTGGAAGGCGACGAGATGGCATGGTGTGTGGCTGGGTAGATGGGTTCGCGTGGTGCGTGGGTCTCGCGCAATTGACGACGGTAGAGTGAGGTTGCAAAGTGAATGCTGCGAGTAGCTAGGCAACACGATGGAGGCTCAAAACAGCGAGGGAGCATGGATTCGTGCAATCCTAGTCTCAGTGGTGCAGGATCTGGTGCAAGGCTCACGAATCCGGCGGAGGACAGCAGCTCTACGAGTTGTGGTGGCTAGACGGCGTCGTGGGTCTGCGTGGCGGTGGCTCACGTCTGGTGGTGGCTAGTTTTGGGCTTGCAGTGGGGAATGGTGGTGCACAGGATCTGATCTATGTTTTGGGGGAAAACTGCGCTGTAGCGAGAGCAAAGAGAGGGTGAAAGAGTGAAAGGAGAGGGCAAGAGAGAGAGAGAGAGAGAGAGGGTGAGAGGAAGTTTTGGTTATCGGGAGGGAATGTGAAAATTTAGAATACATTAAAATATTTTAATTAAAATTTAAAATGAAAATAATAGCAATTAAAACTGTCATTTTATATATTTAATTGCTATTTTTTACTTTTAAAATATGGCAGGTGCATAATTGACGTATTATATTGTATATTACAGTAGTTTTTTATAACTGCCATATTAAAACTGCCGTAAATTACCTATTTTTTTTGTAGTGATGCTCTCATGCGATTATTGTGTGTGCTTTTGTGTCACTTGATCCATTCAAGTATGTGTATAGGGTTTACAGGATGGAAAGCATTTACAAAGCTTACGAGTTTGAATTTGAACTAGTTCGGGTTGAACCATGGTGGCTTGCAAGACCTAACATAACTTTGGTGTTTGATCATGCATTGCTTAGATCTAAAGGTTGACCAAAATCAATGTAACACCCTGAAAATTATTTATTTTATGATAAATAGTCATTTAGTAATATTTGTGATTTTTGTGAAATTTTGTGGATTTTTCTGGACGTTGATTATTATAACATATTTATCGATTTACGTACATACTGAGTGGAGTCGGGAAAATATAATATTTTCCCCGAGGCTGGAAAACCTTTAACTGCGGAAACGTTAACGGGAGATCTTACTAAACTCGAGGCCGGACACATTTTATGAGGTTTACATTTTTTGAGATTTTTATTTAATAAATAAAAAATGTTGTACATTTTATTATCCGTTGGACAATAAATACTGGTTTGGTTAACTATAACTTTTGTCTATTAGATAATAACTTTTAGTAAAGTACAAGTCATCTTTCTAGAAGGTTCACTTTATGACATCACATGGATGACATCATCCTTGACTTTTTCAAAAAGTAACACCAAGCTTCCTAAGGAAGCTTCCTCAAAACTTAACGAAGAAGCTTTTTGCCAAGCTTGTTGGAAAAGCTTCTCCCTTCTCCCTCCTAATTTGTGGCTACAATTTTGAGTGGCCAAAAAGGTGACCACTTTCATCTTTTCATTCAAAATTTTATTTCACTTCATCTCTCAAAAAGCTACACACTTTTATCTCATTTTCCTCCTTCACATTTTCTCTTCTTCCTCTCCTCTCCATGTCCAGGGCAACACCACTTCTTCCATCCTCCATGTTTGATTAATTTCATACAAACACTTTGCTTGAAGCTATATCTCATTTGAAGACCTTTCTTCCTCGTTGGAACCATCTTCAAGAAACGCACTTTTCCTCTCTTTTTTCTCTCCTCTTCCACGGCCAAACCCACCATCTTTGGCCATCCACTTTTCTTACTTAAACAACCTAGTTTCCTACATCTTCTCATCATTTTAAAGCTTTTCTCTTTTGTGACCACCATTTGAATCTTCCATTTTCACCTTCTTCCACATAGCCTTAAAGTTTGAAGCATTGAGGTAAAGTTCATGGCTTTACTACTTTTCTCTTCTCTTTTTCGTGATCCTTGGTTACTTTAGTGATCAAGGATTCTTTTTTTAAGTTTTGGTTGGTGATTATGTGAGTTTGACCATCTTAGGGTTTTGGTGAAGGATTTGGACGAAAATCATCAAGGAGATCCACTACAAGAAATCAGTGAATTAGTGAGGGAAATTTCCCTCGCTAATCCCTCACAAATTTTTTTTGCGAGGGATTAGCGAGGGAAAAGTTCTTCGGTTTTTTTTGGTCGCTAATTAGCGAGGGAAGGTATTCCCTCGCTAACCACAAAAATTTCCCTCGCTAATTCGTCGCTAATCCCTCTCAAAATTTAAAACAGTTGGCGACTGTATTCCCTTGCAAATTTGCGAGGGAAATTCCATCGCTATTCCGTCGCTATATAACGAATATACGCACCAATTTTAAACTATTACAATCAAAATTCCTCATTATTTCATCGCTAATCCCTCACTGATTTCCCTCGCTATTTTCTCACCAATCCCTCGCTGATTTCCCTCGCTAATCCCTCACTGACTTCCCTCGCTAATCTCTCGCTAATTTTCTTCGCTATTCCCTTACTGATCCCTCGCAAATTAGTTTTTTTTTTGCCAATTTAAATATAAAAGACTTAGTTTTTAATATCCAATATACTTGTAAATCTTTTCAATTAAGATTATCCAACAAATAATAAAAAGCAACAAAATAATCCAAAATAAATCTACTAATGATTCAAAGTTATTATATAAGTTATGTAAGTTCAAAATTTCATACAATGTCGTACAAAATAAGAATAAACAGAACATGCAATCAATCTAAGTTTGCTTCGTCTTCGTCTTCATAATCATCATCCTCTTGATCCTCCCCAGTTGCTTCACCTTGCAATGGTGCTTGTGGAGCAACATTTGCTGATTGAATCGTAGATAGGAAGGGCGCTAACATAGGAACTAGTTGAGTCTGGACAAAGGAAGTCATTGTTGTTGCCACTGCTACACTTACGGTTGTATTTACAGTTGTATTTATGGCTTCAGTTATGTCCTATGTCAAAGGTGTAGAGCGAGAAGGACCCGCAACCTCCGAGAATAAAGCATGCATGGTGTTATTGTTAATGCCAATGTGTAAGCTGTTACCTATGCCATGCACTCATCCCTTCTTGTTGGGACCTGCCGCATCCAACTATACCTGTGGGTCGACCATAGGATGAATGGAAGAGTTTTCTCCATATTTTTCTAACATCGCGGTGTCGTATAACTCCTAAAATAACAAAACAAGAAAAATATTAGCAAAAAAATCAATAACTTAACAAATATAAATGACTTAAATTATAAAGACACCTACAATGAAGTTCCTTGAGCGCTCAGAGATATAGCTTCCATCTTTCTTCTTATGAACTTTGACATAGAGATCTCTGTAAGAAACTGGATGCTTTAACTCTGCCTCCTATAATCATATATAGAAGAATATATGATAAACACATATCAAAAGTAATTAGACAAACCCTCTAAAATACCAATGTCTTTATGTCATACTCAATATAGGCAAATAACTCAAGTAATTACAAAAAATAATCCCTCGCTAATTTGACTAATTTTTAACTATGCTTTTAGCGAGAGAAATTATCCCTCACAATTTCCTCGTTGATTTTAGTGAGGGATGTTGGTGTATGCCCTAGAGGCCTATACATTTTGTTTGTATTTACATACATTATATTATGCTATTTTTTATATATGAGGCATTTCATTTATTGTGTTATTTTTGGTAGACATAATAAAGTCCTTAGAATAGTAAGTTTGATACCATAGGACATCAAGTGGATGACTTGATCGTGAGATCCTATTGGATAGAGCACTATTCTTAAAATGTCCCTAATCAAGTATTATTGTCAAATAGGACAACGATAATGCATTGAGACTAGTACGTGCGTAGACTGATGACCACATCTCACAGGTCATGGATATGAGATATCAAGTCTACACATGGATACATATTAGAGTAATGATGTATTGGACAGACCCGCCATGAGAACGCTACGTGGATCGTTACGTGAGTGTCATAAGCGATTCTCATAGTGATAATGGTGTATGTGGTCCTTTGACCTGAAATCACTACGATTCCTACATGAGAAGTTATGTGTTTTAATGCCATCAAACGTCATCTGTAACAAGATGATTATAAAGTTGGTTATTAGACATACCGCGATACATGTGGAGGGATGTGAGTGACCTAGATGGGATTTGTCCCTCCTACATAACAAGAGTGATATCTTCGGGCCCCTTGATTGAGTGAGACTACGAAATGCATGGCCATGCTCAAACAAGTCAGTATGAGATATTGATCTCATTTGTTATTACTATGTCTACTCGGGAATCAGGAAACTGAAGATTGAACTAAACAAGGGTGACACGTTCCATGCCTTGTGTTCAATCTGGATATCTAGACAAAGGGACTAAACTACACGGAAACATTGGTCACGAATAGGTTATGTCAAATCACTGACATTCTCATTACTTAGGTAGCAGTGATGTGTTGCTAGATACCGCTCACTGTTTGTAATATTAAAATGAGATTTTAATATTACTACCAACATCATGAGAACCTACAGGGTCGCACACTTAGAGCAGACTAGATTGGAGCAATAAGGATCCAAGTTGGACTCGGATTCAATTGTGGGCCTAACTCATGATAGATGGGTTTATGGTTGCACAACTTACCTTGCTACTACTCACACTCACTTAAGGTAGTCACTATTATAAATAGTACTGTTAAGGGGGCTGCTACTAGGTTACAACACAACCCTAGCCGCACCTATAGAAAGTGAGTGAGAGATAGTGAGGTCTTCTTCTCCTCTCTTCACAGCTAGCACTACGAAAACAGAGGCGTGACTCCCTTTTGCAAGTCTATTCGTGTGGATACCGCAGAGACATCGTCACTATTACGGTGTTGGTGATTCACCTTGCTTGTGATTATCACGCTTCAAGAGGTAATTTTAAAAAAAAAACTCAGATTATGGACCTTTTTGCATGGATCCTGAGAGGGAATTCTATTATTCCGCTGCGAGACTTTTGATCCACAATTCCCAACAAGGGAAATTAACCCTCGTAATTCCCTCGCTATTAACTCGTTATTTACCCTTCAGATTTATTTTTGAAATTTAGTGAGGACTTAGACTTCCCTCGCTATTCCCTTCCAATTCTTTCGTTAATTTTCCCTCGCAAATTTCCGTCGCTAAATTGTGAATTTCTTGTAGTGATCCTAGAGCAAACTTGGATGACCAAATAATAAGGTGATTCTACCTTGTTCATTTTCATCCTTACTTTCTTGAAGCCAAAAACACAAAATCCTCTCACATTTCCTCCATTGAAGCTCACGGGCTCCCCCTCAAGAACCACCTATCCATCTTCTTTAATTCCATCCAACCATAGATCTTGAATCAAGACATAAATCCAAGACACTTTTATGTTGAGATCTTAGTCAAAATCATCCATCTTCAACCTTATTCTTCAAGCTCAAGATCAAGGGTTTTTAGGTGAAGTTTTGAATTTTCACTTCTAATTTTACTTTCAAAATGTTAAACCATGTTCATGATCTATGGTTGTCTCCT
The DNA here is from genome assembly GCA_029884605.1 of Ormosia emarginata. NCBI lineage: Eukaryota > Viridiplantae > Streptophyta > Magnoliopsida > Fabales > Fabaceae > Ormosia > Ormosia emarginata. The sequence continues at coordinate 13,819,651 of JAQQTP010000074.1, forward strand.
ATCAAGCTTTAGATCTAATATTTGTATATTTGTTGTCTTAAGGGTTTGTTTGTTGGTGTTGGACGAAAGTTCAAGGAGACTTCAAGGAGCTTCCTTTTGATCTTCTTTTGAGGTAAGAGGGAGATTAACCTCATCGACTAAATAGGGTGGTGAGAAAATGTAAATTTTACGTTTGTAAGTGAAGGATCCATGTGAAGATTCCTTCACTTGATTGCATGATTATGGTTTGTGCTACTTGTTGAATATGTGATTTTAATTTGATTTGTGTTCATTTAGCTTTATGTGGTTATATTATGTTGATAATATGCATGAATCGTTATGTTTGCTTATTACCTATATATGGTTGAGATAATATGTATGAAATTATTATGGTAGAATTTTTATGGTTGAATTAATGCTATGAATCATTTGAGAAAGGAAAGAGATTTTTAGTTTAAGAACCTTTGTGGCTCACGGTCACTCTATTTAAAAAAGGAGTAATCAAGTCAATGATACTTTATAAATTGTGGATTTAGTGGTTAGGTAATAAGAATATGAATTTAAGATTTTAATGCTTGGAAGGGAAACATATAAGATTTTATAAATTGGAAAGAAAAGATTTTTCATAACGATCATAAAGAGTGAATTTGGAAAAGAATGTTAAGTTTAAAGTATGTTAGTGTAAAATGATTTTTAAGAGGAATATGGAAAATATATAGTTTTTATTAGATAAATAATGATTTTTATAAGAAATGGAAAAGGAGTTTTAAAAGTGATTTGAGATCTAAGGTATTTTATGGAACAAAGTTTTATGATTAGATAACAGTGATTTTGATTAAGATAATGGAGAATAAGTTTTAAAAGTGATTTAGAACTAAAGACATTCTGTTTAAAAGAATTTTAGTAAAGGTAATGGAAGTAGTTTTCAGTAAAGTAATATAATGTGAATTTTGGGAAAATATTGGAAAACGTTCACACGATTACGAAAATAACAGTTTATTATCGGGCTGACGTACTGGACCCAATTTTGTAAAATATGATTTGTGGCCTGTGGTGGCTTAGATTATGCATTGGATTATCATGCATCGAACATTATCATATATTGAACATTCTACACTGTTTTGTTGTTATGCCGATGTGCTGGACTTGAGTGAATTAGTGTTATTATGTAATTGTATGGGTGGTTATATAATATCATTGATACTAATGGTATTAGACAATTGTATGGGCGGTTGTTTTAATATCATTGGGAACAGTACAATGGTGGCTTGGGTTATGTAGTGAATTATCATGCGTTGAACATCATACAATCAGTGTCTGTATGGCTTTTGTTGCCTAGGAATGAATGAGAATTGAGTAGTGTGATCCAAAGGAAGGATCTCAAGGTGCGTCAGGGCGAGGTGATTCATCTTATGACCTAGTTGTCAACTATATACCTATGGCCATGAAGAACTGTTGCAACGCACTAACGAGGAACCGACAAGCACTATTTATCTTCGCGTTCGGCGTAAACTGTCATTGAGGGTGGCAGATCTTCTGGACCATTCATATCCGAAATTGAGTATTAGCTCCATGAAGTAGGAACTGGTTCAGTATGCATACACATGGTCAGTACATATATTGTCATGGCTTGGTCAACATACATATTGTGGTGGTATAATCATTACATACCTATTGTGGATATCTGTTGTTAGAGTGCTGCCAATGTTTATATTATTGTGGGATATGCTTTCTGATGATATTTATGAAATTGTTAACTTGAATATATCTGTAATATTTGTATGTATGGAATGGCTTTGTCATTCATATCGTTTTCTTACTGCCATATTGGATTTGATGTAGGGGATCTCACCTCTTTCTTGTCTCGTTCTGTTTTATATTTATGACCTGTGAAGACTAATGTGTTGGTAAGGCAGAATCTTTGTGGGTTCGTGGAGATACAATTTTCTTGGAGGTGCTGACGTTTAGTTTGCTCTCTTGGAGTTAGAGCATGTTGGGTACGTTGGGTGCAACACCCCAACTTTTGGCTAAATTATGATTTTGCCCCAATTATGTTGTTTTCTATTTTCTGTGTGTTATAAAATTAATTTGATTGTTTCGTAACAGTATTTAATTGTTTTGTGTAATTTGTTCCGAGTCAAGAAAATAATAATTTTTCGGGCCCGGAAAAAATCGTTGTTTGATTATTTGGAGATGGGGGATCTTACTAAACGAAATTCCAAATAATACGTGTATCAATCTTTTAATTTTTAGAATTTATCTGTACAATAAAATAATTTTATATTTTTATAATATTATTTTATTAGTCAGTACAAATAAAACGACCATGGACCCGAAAAAGTCTGTTGGATCCACTTTTGGTTTGTGGGACCCACAATTGGTTTGCGGGACCCATGTTTAGAAAAGCAGTCAACGTTAATGGCTTGAATTATTTCTAAGCCAATAGGAATTAGTCAACGAATAGGGCTTGACTTAATTTGCACCATTGGATGAGAAGGTTTAGTTTTGAATATCAACCATTGATCTAATCAATGGTTGAGAAACAAACTTATTGAAGAAGCTTTGGATGATCACCATTGATTTAATCAATGGTGTGTGAGTAAACTTAATAAGGAAGGCTTTGGATATCCACCATTGATTTAACGTACGGTGGAGATTGGTCTCACAAAGTGGCTAGGATCATTTGTGACCATTGGATGGAAAGTATGTAGAGAAGATCTCGACCCTCCATTTTTGAAGATGCATCTAATGGCTAGGATTTCATGGAGAATAGATCCAATGGCTTAGATTTGATCATATCATTTGGAAGCTTCTACCTAATATCAATCATTGATTTAATCATTGGCTCTTGAAGCTTAGTTACAAGAATACTAATTAATTAGTAATGTAACTAGAAAATTTACTAAATTAGCCTAAATCTAATTTGGTTATTCTAAGAAGTGTAGGAAGTAATTAAATGGAAATAAACCTAGTTAATTTTCTAAATGCCATACGGTTTTGGTGGAGTGTAGAGTAATCTAGAATATTTGATTCAAGCATAGAAAACTATGTAGTTAGTAATGTAACTAATTTTCCTAATTAAGTTAGATTAAGGGTGCATAGAAACTTAATGGGATTAGTAACTTAATTAGTATCCTATGATCACCATTAGGTTAGAACCTTCAAGAACACGTGACTAAGACTTGAACAAGCCAATTAGAGGCAAGCTTGGAGACAAAGCCTTTGATATCAACCCTTGATACAAGCTAAGGCTAGGATGGAGTCTTAGGAGTCAACTAAAGTGGCCACCTCCTTTTGGTGAAGCTCACGACCATGCATAGGGGGGGGGACACCATTGTCACTTCATCATCATCATTTCTATCACTCTAACTTATTCTCTCCTTTCTCTTTCTTCCAAGAACGCCAAGAAAAACTCCATAGCTTCTCTCCTTGCACCATTCGAGCATCACCCACTTCTCCTACCTCCACTCTTCTAAAATTTCATCCAACACCATTTCCTAAACCTAAACCATATTCTAAGAACATCTCTAGTTGTGAGTTTTCACAAAATCATCCATCTTGAGCTTGGAAAACCACCTTGAAGATTCTTTCCTACAAGGTAAAAATCCTTGTTTTTTATTTCTAACTTGATTTCCTAGGTCCTAAGTCATGATTGATTCATGGTTTATCTTTTTCACTCATAGTTATGACTCTTTAAACTTTATTTGAGTTTGTTAGGGAATCCTTTGGAGGCTACACGAAAATCACTAGGAGGAGTTTGTCTTCCCTTAAGGTAAGAGGGAGATTTAATCTCATCAACCTTGTGTGGTGGTGAGAAAATGGATGTATTTGTGGTGAAGAATCCATAAGGATTCATTCACTTGGTTGTTTAATGCTTTTTTCTATTTGTGATTGATTATGTGTGCATGTTTAACGTCTTTCCTATTTGTGTTTGATTTTGTTTGCAAGCATGTCTATAGCTTTAATATTTTTGGTATGCATTTTATGATTGCTTTAATATATGGTATGTGTTCATAGATGCATGATAATTATTGTAGGATATGAATAACATGTGAGGATTTGCATGAGTGATCCAAAGAATACAAGGGAGCTCACGGCTCCATCAACACCAAAGAGCACCAAAATGTTTTCAACCATTTTCTAAAAGAATGACCTAATTGATTTAATTGGTTTCATGGATTTTTCAATGATTTAGAGGATGGAAAATAATTTTAAGATGAATTATAAGGACATGTAGAATTTTGACTAACATGCCATATACTTTGATCCAAAATTATTTTCTAACTATGGACTAGATGATCTAATAAAAATAAATTAGATTAAGAGTTTTACAAGGGATTAAATGCATGGAAATAATTAGGGATGAATTATAAAGCATAGAATGATTTTGGGCTAACATGCCTACTTATGATGTTTCTAAATTAAAGTTATTCACTAAGTATGGATTTTAATGAATTTTAGAGAAGAAAGTAAATAAACTTATTTTAGAAACTTAAATAGAGAAATTAAGTTTGGATAAGAAATAAATTGAACACTTGAAAAATATTAACCTAGAGCTTACCTTTGGGTTTAAAGTACGTTAGCAAGTTTCAAGGTGTATTTAATGGTTATGACTAAACAAGAGAATTTTTAAAGGAAAACATAGAAAATATCACTTAATAGATTTTCTAGACGAAATGCTATCAAAATCAATTATCAAGTAATGAAGAAGGTTTCAAAATAAAATTTAGAAAGAAAAGAAATATTTTACGTAGTTGAAAAATACTAGAAATAACTTACTCGTATTTAAAATAGTGATTTTAAACTATGCGATTGAGAAAATGATTTAAAAACGTTACACGATTGAGAAAAAGATTTACAAATACTACGCGATTTTAAAAATGTTGAAAAATATTTACACGATTTGAAAACGTTTGAAAAAGGTGATGCGATTGTGAAAACACGATAAAATTTCTACGCGACTAAATGGAATAGTGAGTTTTACTGTCGGGCCAAAGTGGTGGACTTGGACATGTTGAGAAATAGTATTGTCAAGTGGAGACATACTATATTTAGAAATATTGATACTAAGGGTATTTTGGTAATTATGGTTCATGGTAATAATGAGGGTATTTTGTAATTACGGTTCATTTCATACATTGAGTGGTATGTCAATTTGGTTGAAATTGGCGATTGACTAACGAGATGAATTACAACGTGTTGTGGGTGTGATAGGTGTAGTGTGTTCTTTGAGTAAACTTGGAGGCGTTAGTGTACGGTAGATTCTACATGTGGACAGTTGGTCGCTCCTCTAGCCGTGGTAACTGGAACACGCACTAATGATCTCGACAAGCACTATTCTTAATCAAGATCTTGTGGAGACTATTTGGTACAATGCCTGTAGTGCACGACGTATTTGGACTGTGTACTACTACACGATGTTTTGGACTGTGGGCTATAGACACGACATTGGACAGTGTAATAGTTTGGTTGGGCAGCCTGAGGTACTAATAGTTCTTTTCAGATCATTCTCTCTGATGTTTATGTTTAGCTCCATGGAGTAGAAATGAGTCTGTGTACATTGCATATGTGGTCTGAATCATAACATGATTATTTATATTTGATTATGAGATATTATATATGATGTGATTATTTATACTTAATTTTGAGATATTATGTATGATGTGATTATGTATATTTGATTATGAAATATTATGTATGATGTGATAGTATGAATTATTGTATCAACTATTATATCTATTTGTATTGTCGTTTTCTATACTGCCATACTGGTAATGGTGTAGATTATCTCACCTCTTTCCTGTATTGTTTTGTTGCGTTTGTATTGTTAAAATTTGTATAATAGGCGAAACGAGTTTCTTAAACTTAACTGGAGACAATGTTCTGAGGTCAGTGACGGCGTCGAGGAGTGATCTTCCAAGTTTCGACAGTATGCAGTTTGGTGGAGGAACAAAACATGTACATGGAGTTTATTTTGTTAGTATTGTTACTGTGCTATTAAGTAGGACCCGTCATTGGGTTTGCTACTATTTCTTGAGTCTGTATGTTATGTTTTCAATGTTGTTGAATATTATTTGATGTAAGTAAAATGTGAATAAATCAGTTCAGTTTATTTTCTATATTACTTATATATTCGGAAAGTTTATATTGTCAACAAAAAGAAAATTTTATAATCCATATTTTATAACTCAAAGCTTTTATTAAATAATTGTTAGATTTTAAGTTTTTAGTCGGAAATGTAATGCCTAACGAAGGGTGTTACATTGGGCACATTACCTTACCTTTAAGTAGGACTTGTTATGGGTTTCCACTTCCTCGTTTGGGTCAGTATGGGCTTGGTTATGGTAGCTGCATATATGTCTTTGAACAAGTATATTTTACTTTTTGCATGTGCTACTGTATTATTATTATTATTATTATTATTATTATTATTATTATTATTATTATTATTATTATTATTATTATTATTATTATTATTATTATTATTATTATATATATATTTCTAGAATGTAATTTCCATTGGAGGATGTTATGGTTGTGTAATAAATATACTTCATTCGTGGCTTATATTTTCTTTATATGCACAATGATCAAATTTGTAAACCTGTTGATGAGTTGTAGCACGCCTAAATTTAGTGATTGTGGTATAATGACGATTGTATTGTGGTTATTAAATCTAGGAGTGTTACATTAGGTGGTATCAGAGTAGTTCATCCTGTTGAGCCGGGGTATGGACTGACTATGCTTAGACATGTTAGAAGTTTTTGTATGTTGTGCACTTCCTTGTCTCTTAGTTGAGATGATGGGAAATGAATGCATGGCTTGCCATAGGTTGAATGTTAGTAGCTACTGTTATACAGTTACATGATATTGAGGACTGGCCTACTTAATATGTGATGTTTTGTGTGGATAGGAAACTATGACTTCACCTAGGCGTACTAGTGAGAATAGGAGTTCTTTTAGTAAGGAGTCCAGCTAGTATGACTAAACTCTTTTGGAATTTGTTGCATCTACACCTTTTGTTGTGATATTTCTAGAGCCTAAGCTTGAGTCTTTCAGGCTTGTGGTTAAGTTTGTTTGGTTTGTGTTGCGTGATTCTTTGTGTTTGGTTTCTGAAAGGAGCTAATATTGTTTGAAAGGGGTTGCAATTAGTTTTTATTGTATTTTGATTCGTCTGTCTTTGAAGGAAAGCAATGGTTCGCAGTAGGCATACGAATGTGAAAGCGGGGCGCGACAACGATGGAATGGTTGCGATTGCAGAAGCAATGCAAGGAATGGTTGACGTAATAATACAATAGAATCAAAGTACCGCTCAGCAGCAAGAATTGATAGCCGATGCTCAGATTTTGTTAGAGATGAATCAGTCTCAGGACTTGGGACCCCATGACGTTGGACCATATTGGTTCTGAAGGAGGAGAAATCGTAAGGTCAAGCGATTCTAGCGGAAACCGTATTCATGACCATCAGGGAAGCAACAACAACAACAACCATATGAAGGTAGTGCTAGTGGTAGCAGATCTAACCAAACTTTGACATTTTTACCAAGATGTAAGAAGTGTGGAAAGAACCACTCAATGAGGGAGTGTAAGATCAAGGGGGTAATCTATTTCAAGTGCGGGAAGCCCAGACACATTTCTAGAGACTGTACTCCACCAAAGAGGAAGTTTTCTATTAGTGATGCATGTGCTTCAAGACCTCAAGCTGAAGGGAAGGTTTATACCTTGGGTGGAACAAAAGTTTACCTAACTGAAGATCCGAACAATGGAGATTGTGCCATAGGAGATGATCCCTTGACTGTGCTGTGGGGGCAACCCATATCTTTATGGCATATGTCTGTATGAGTCAATTAGGGTTATCAGTGTCTTCGTTACCTTTTGACTTATTCATTTCTGCTCCTATTACTAAACCTATTATTACTATCTAGTTGCTCAAACTATCCTATTTGTGTTAAAGACCAAATCTTTTCTGTTAATTTGAATTGTTTACCTCATTCTCAAATAGATGTGATTTTAGGAATAGATTGGTTATTTTCTAATCACATCCTACTAGATTGTTCCAATGAAAACCTTAATGTTTCTTGAAACTGAGATTTTTGAATTCTTAACGGCCAACCAAGTTGAAGCTTTGTTAAGGGAAGGAGCCTAATGATACATGCTATTATCTTCTTTGGAAGTCAAAAGTAAGGAGAATGTGAATGATATTCTTGTAATCAATGAGTTTCTCATGATGAGCTCCAGTGCTGTCAGTTAAGGAGAGGGATAGTGTAATACCCCGAAAATTATTTGTTTTTTGTTATATATGTTTTTTTTATAATATTTGTATTTTTGGGAATTTTTCTGGAATTATTTGACTTGTTTGATTATTTTATTATATTTTTTGATTTATGTGTACATTAAGCGGAGCCGGGAAAATAATATTTTCTGGGACCAATAAACTTTGGACTATGAAATGGTATAGGGAGATCTTACTAAACCCAAAGCTGGACACAGTTTGCGAAGTTTTCATTTTTTGAGATTTTATCTGACAAATAAAATTCGAGTACGTCCTATTACCCAACGGATAATAAATACTGATTTTGTTAACTGTAACCTTTGTCCATTAGATAATAACTTTTAGTAAAATGATAGTCATCTTTTCTAGAAGGTTCACTTTATATGACATCACTTGATGACATCATTGTTAACTTTTCAAAAAGTGAAACAAAGCTTCATCAAAACTTAATGAAGAAGTTTTGGAGGAAGCTTCCTAGCACCTTCCTATTGGCATGTTGGAGAAGCCAATTTCTCTTTCTCTCCAAATGTGTGGCTACGGTTGGAGGGGAGGAAAAGATGACCACTTTGTCATCTTTTCTCTTAACACATCATTTCACTTTTCTATCCAAAAAGCTTCCACATTTTCCTTTCACTTCCTCTTCTCTCTTTTCTCTCTAGTGGCTCATGACCACCACCCTCCCATTTTCCTCTTCTACTTTGTTTGCTTCAATTAATTATACTTCTTGAATCTACACACCCTTTGGATCATTTTGGAGGGTTCAAGATTTAGTTTTTATTTGTTCATCTTCATCCTCACTTTCTTGAAGCCAAGAACACAAAATCCCCTCACTTTTTTTCTTGGAGGAGCTCATGGCCAACGCCCGTATTTTCACTTTCAATCTTCTATAATTTCATCCAACCATAGATCTTGAATCTAGACACTATTCTAAGGAACTTTCATGTTGAGTTCATCTTCAAATTCATCCATTTTCAAGTACTTTTTTAAGTTCAAGATTTGAAGACCTAAAGGTGAAGTTTTGAACTCTCACTTCTAATCTTATTTTCAAAGTGTTAAACCATGATCTTGATCCATGGTTATCTTGTATCAAGCTTTAGAATTAATGTTTGTTTGCTTGTTTGTCTTAAGGAATTGTTTGTTGGTGGTGGATGAAATTCAAAGGAGACATCAAGGAGCTTTCTTTTGATCTTCTCTTGAGGTAAGAGGGAGATTAACCTCATCGGCCAAGTTTGGTGGTGAGAAAATGGAAATGTTGTGTTTATGAGTGAAGAATCCATGTGAAGATTCATTCACTTGATTGTGTGGCTTTGTTTTCTTATGCTTATTTGGTTATGTTTGATTATGTGAAGTTATTAGTATGCATGAACGTTACATGGTTGTTAAATTGCTATATTGGTTATCTACTTGATTGTATGAGTTGGAAAGTTTGTATTTGTTTGCCTATGTTATCTTTATGGCTCTAAAAGTATGCATAATCTTGGTATGGTATGATTTTAACGTGTTGTATGGTATGAATATATATGTACAAGGAAAGAAATTTTGATTTCAAGAACCATTATGGCCCACGGCCAACTATTCAAAATAAGGGTAATCAAGTTAAAAAAATATTTTATTAATTGTGGATTTAATCAATTAGGTAATAAGAATACGAATTGAAGATTTTTAAACTTGAAAAAGAAATGAATAAGATTTTATAATTTAAAAAGGAAGTTATTTTCAATCATGGAGACTAAATTAAGATGAATGTTTGAAACTTAAAGTATATTTTGTTTAAAAAAGATGTTTAAGAGGAATATGAAACGTTTAGCTTTTATTGGATAAATAATGATTTTTGGTACTAGAAATGGAAAAGAAGTTTTAAAGGTGAATTGAGACTTAAAATATTTTATTTGAAAGGAATGGAACAAAGTTTGTATTTTTAGATAAGAGTGATTTTGATTATGATGATGGAAAATAAGCTTTTGAATGTGATTTGGAACTTGGAGTATTCTATTTAAGAGGATTTTGAAAAGGTAATGGAGAAAGTTTTCAGTAAATTAATATAATGCTGTTTTTGGAGAGAACATTGGATAATGTTATGTGATTGTAAGAATAACGATTTGTTATTGGGCCGACGTACTGGACTTGGTTTTGTTAAAATATGATTTATGGCCCATGGTGGCTTGAGATATGCATTGAATTATTGTGTTGAACATTATCATACATTGAACATTATACACTATTTTGTTGTTGTGCTTATGTGCTGGACCTAGGTGGATCAGTGCTATTATGTAATTGTATGGGCGGTTATATAATATCATTGATACTAATGGTATTAGACAATTGTATGGGTGGTTGTTTTAATATCATTAGGAACAGTACAATGATGGCTTGAGTTATGCATCGAGTTATCATGCATTGAACATTATACAATCAGTGTCTGTATGGCTTTTGTTGCCTATGAGTGAACGAGAATTAAGTAGTGTGATCCAATGGAAGGATCTTGGGGGACCGTGAGGCGTGGTGGTTTATTTAGTGATCTTGTTATCACATTATACACCCATGGCCATGATAAACCGTTGCAACGCATTACGAGCCCGACAAGTACTATTCTTTTTGCGGTCCGGCGTAGACTGTCATTGAAGGGGGTAGATCTTCTGGAATGTTCATCTCTGAAATTGAGTATTAGTTCCATAGAGTAAGAATTGGTTCATTTTGCATATACATTGTCAATACGCATATTGTTATGACATGGTCAATATACATATTGTGGTGGCATAATTATTTGATATATATTTGGTTGATATCTATTGTTACCATGTTGTTAATGTTTATATTATTGTGGATTACGTTTCTGAATATATTTATGAAATTATAACTTGAATATACTTGCAATATCTGTATATGTGGAATGACCTTGTCATTCGTATCATTTTCTTCGCTGCCATTTTGGTATGTGATGTAAGGGATCTCATCTCTTTGTTGTATTGTCATGTTCTATGTTTATGTTGATGAAGACTGTGAAGGAGGATGAGATTGAATCATCAAGCCTTTGTTTGAGTTGACTTGTTGATTCCCGTGATGGCATCTGGACGAGATTTCTTGGGCTACGTGTAGGTGCAGATTTATGAGGACATTGAAGCCTAGTGTGTCGACCGAGATACTGAGCGTTATATATATATATATATATATATATATATATATATATGGGTTGTGGCTTTGTCTATGAGTAGTACCTATCCTAGGGTTACTACTTTTCCCCTTTAGTACTTAGTACATGTCTTCATTTATTTGGATATGTAAATACTATGTCTTATGTTAATAGTACCTTATGTTCATTTTTATATATATATATATATATATATATATATATATATATATGTGTGTGTGTGTGTGTGTGTGTGTGTGTGTGTGTGTGTGTGTGTGTGTGTGTAGGATCTTACTCTGGTGAGAGGAGTAAATATTAACTATTGGATCTTACATGAATGGTTAAGATTAGAACATAAATGCATATGACTTTTTTAAGTGATTACATGACCTTTAAGTAACTTTTAATCTTGACCATCCATGTATGGTTGTATGGTCAAGATTTACTCCTCTCATCCTCTCACAATAAAAGCTCCTCTCACTAGATATGCCCCTATATATATATATATATATATATATATATATATATATATATATATATATATATATATATATATATATATATAATGTATTTCCTTCGGTGGTTGTATTTTGAGAGTTGTGTAATAAATATACTTCATTTGTGGCTCATATTTTCTATATAAGCAAAATGGTAATTTATGAAAATATATTGTTGTTTCTGTAGCGTGCTTGAATTCAGTGACCGTGGTATAATGACGACTATGTTACAGTTATTAAATTTGGGGGAGTTACAGATAGAATTTCTCGTCTATATGTGGACTATCACTAGTTGGACAATAATTACGATAAAGAATGAGTATCCTCGGAAGAAGATAGATGATTCGATGGATCACCAAAAAGGGAGTCTCTATTTTCTCCAAGATGGATTTACACTTTGTCTATTCTTAGATTTGTGGGAAGTGGAAGATGTTCCCGGAACGACTTTTCAAACACGCTTTGGGCATTATGAGTATCTTGTGATGCCGTTTGGAGTGACAAATGCTCCTGCCGCATTCATGGATTACATGAATCGGATCTTTCATCCTTATCTAGATAGAATTATCATTGTCTTTATCGATGACATTCTTATCTATTCTTAAAAATCGGGAGGAACATGCTGAACATCTCGGTATATTTCTCCAGATTTAGAAGGAGAAGAATTTGGGTGCCAAGTTGTCAAAGTACAAATTTTGGTTAGAGGAGGTTAAGCTTTTGGGTCATGAGATTTCAAAGGAAGGAATTGTTGTGGATTCATCGAAGGTTGAAGCAGTTCTTCAATAGGAAAGATTGGATACCGTAACAGAGATTTGTAGCTTATGGGATTAGCTGGTTATTCTTGAAGAGTGATCTATGCAATCTCCAAGATAACAGGACTTCTCACCCAGCTTACAAGAAAAGAATCAAGCTTTTCAATGGACTGATGCATGTGAAGAAAGTTTCAAGGGTTGAGGAGATGTTTGACTATTTCGCCAGTTTTGATTCTACCTGATCCTAATGAACCTTTGTGGTGTTTTGTGATATTTCACATCAAGGTTTAGGATATGTGCTTGTGCATAATAGGAAGGTTGTGGCGTATGCTTCAAGGCAATTGGGAGTACATGAGAAGAACTACCCTACATGAACTTGGGGTTAGATATTATATGTTTGCATTGAAAATCTGGAGGCATTTTCTACATGAAACAACATTCAACGTCTACAGTGACTATTAGAGTTAGAAATATCTGGTTGATTAGGAGGAGTTAAATATGATGCGTTACATGGACGGCAATGTAAGACACCCTGTGTTGGCACCAAGGTAGTGAAAGGATTGCGATTAAGCCCTAGCTTGTACGACAAACGATGGAGAGGGTTAAGGCAATCTATAATGATATAATTAGAGACGCAACGTGGGAGCTAGAGGACAAGATGAAGGAACAATATCCACATCTATTCTAAGGTATGACAAAATTTTGAGGCTGAAATTTCTTTTTAGAAGGGGAGAGTTGTAACACCCAAAAATTGTTTGTTTTATGATAAATAATCATTTGGTAATATTTATGATTTTTGTGAAATTTTGTGGATTTTTCTGGAAACGTTGATTATTTTAATATATTTCTCAATTCACATGTGCGTTGAGCGTTGGAAAACCTTGAACTATAGAAACGTCAACGGGAGATCTTACTAAACCCGAGGCCGAGCACAGTTTATGAGGTTTACGTTTTTTGAGATTTTTATTTGATAAATAAAAATTGTTGTACATTTTATTATCTGTTGGACAATAAATACTGGTTTGGTTAACTGTAACTTTTGTCCATTAGATAATAACTTTTGGTAAAGTACAAGCCATCTTTCTAGAAGGTTCACTTCATGACATCACATGGATGACATCATCCTTGACTTTTTCAAAAAGTAACACCAAGCTTCCTAAGGAAGCTTCCTCAAAACTTAATGAAGAAGCTTTCTACTAAGCTTGTTGGAGAAGCTTCTCCCTTCTCCCTCCTAATTTGTGGCTACGGTTTTGAGTGGCCAAAAAGGTGACCACTTTCATCTTTTCACTCAAAATTTCATTTCACTTCATCTTTCAAAAAGCTACACACTTTTCTCTCATTTTCCTCCTTCACATTTTCTCTTCTTCCTCTCCTCTCCATGTCCACGGCAACACCACTTCTTCCATCCTCCATGGTTGATTAATTTCAAACGAACACTTTGCTTGAAGCTACATCTCATTTGAAGGCCTTTCTTCCTCGTTGGAACCATCTTCAAGAAACTCACTTTTCCTCTCCTCTTCCATAGCCAAACCCACCATCTTTGGCCATCCACTTTTCTTACTCAAACAACCTAGTTTCCTACATCATCTCATCATTTTAAAGCTTTTCTCTTTTGTGACCACTATTTGAATATTCCATTTTCACCTTCTTCCACAAAGCCCTAAAGTTTGAAGCTTTGAGGTAAAGTTTGCAACGCCCCTTTTTCTTAATACCGCGAAGAAGGAACGTCACACCATAGTGAATTAAAATGTGAACAAAATAAAAATGTGGAAAGATGTAATTTCATTAATTTATTTAGACACGGTTGTATATGTTGTTAGAGTGAACAGTTTTTGTCTTTATAGCGAAATAATTAAACATCGAAATATGTGCTACATTTTTTTTGTGTAATAAAAGAAATAAGAATATATACAGATACCATAAAATCAACATAAACTAAAAACCATACATTCACAATTCATATATATATATATATATATATATATATATATATATATATATATATATATATATATATATATATATATATATATATATATATTATATGCATCAGCCTGTTTAATTACAACATGGATTACAAAAAAAAAAGTAAAAGATGTACCCACCCGAAGGATACAAATATACACCCAGTAAATACGGCAAAACATCAAGCTTCCCCAAAAAGATAAACGGTTAGTCATCAGTAGCCACCGACAGTATCAGGCCCTACGACTGACGAGAAGGGACTGTAGCCGGGTCCTCCTCAGGGTCCTCTTCATCCGATGAAATTACCATCGGAGTGATCGAATTTCGGGCAGAAGCCCGAGCAGTGGAGAGGAACGAATCCTCCTATGGGGTGTAGTATAGATCATCCCACAGATCTCTAACTGGCAGGTAGAACTCCAGGTGGACAAAAGTAGTAAAATCAAAGATAGGCGTGTCGTAGCAGCCCCACGCCAACGAGACAGTCAGCTCCTCATGATAAATGCACCGGTCAGTGCTCAAGTTGATGTGCCAGCAGTCGGGCCCTCCATGGAAAGTCATACGGGCATACCCCAAAAATCAACGTGGACGCGACGACATCCTCAGCAAGCTCTAGTCTAGATATGGCCAGAAGCCCGGAAACTCAGGTGTTTCCTTCTCCTCCTCACGAACGTCTTCTCAGTAGTACACAGTCCGACAAAAATGCAGAAAATATAGGAAATACAGAAAATACAGAAAAAGGTGAGACACCCAACTTTCAGTACCAAAATGGCAGCAAGAAAACGAAACAGCGTTGGACGCCCACATATAAACACAATTCATATATCCAATTACAGTAATACTTAAAATTAACAGTAAGAGCAGAACAACCAAAAACAACAGTAAGTATCATCAATAATAGGCAGACAACATCAACATTTCCAAACAATCAAATAATTATTACAGTAATAATAACAAATACTTTTCACAATTATAAATGCTTATGCTCAATAAATTTTGAGACTAACAGTTCACAATGCAAATGGTACCAAAATTCTTACTCCATGGAGCTAGACATAAACTTTTCCGGAGTGAATGATCAAGGAGTTATGCCAGTATCTCATTAGCCAAAATAATTAGTGTGCTCATCTCATAAAAATAGTTGCGCCAATGGCTTATACATGGCACCTCAACAGTTGATCGCGATATAGGACATCATCTCAGTCCGGATCATCGGTGTGTTTGCATCGGTCTATCCCACAGCCCCAGTGGAGCTACCATTGTCTATTGTGAGACACCCGCACCCCGATGCCCCCAAGGCCAACCATTATGACCCTACGCTTAGTTTACTCGCACCCGCACATAGGTGTTATTCAAACTCTTAGGCATACACCGCCTTTTCAACAATGTTCAACGGACAACACATATGGGTGTCGATGCAATGTACATCATATATGTTCATCAATGATACATTTATCATAAGCATACCACAATGGCATATATATTCATTTCTCAATATCAATGTGTCGTAATTTCCTCAAGTACACAATTAACAAGTACTTAGCCCACATAGGGGATCCACAATAACATAGAATCAATTCCCCACATCAATATATTTTTAGGGTTCATTGATTATCACAAGTCCACATTATGGATCATCATTTTCAAAGTCTTAAGCTTTGGTCAATTATGAAAATTTTAAGTTAAATAACCCTTTAAAACCGTGACACTCTCAAGAGTTATTACTCAATTTAATTCTTCCACTTGATTATGGATTATGCATGTCTCTAAATTCTTAATCTCCAAAGATGCACCAAGGTATCATTCCAACCCTAAATTTTCTCTAGAAACCGTGGCCTCACTAGGTCTTCAAGGTTCCAATTTCTTTTCATTTTATGCATCAGTTACTTGATGCCTAATCACTTAGATTTTATTTCACACCAAATCAATCCAATCCCTTAGGATCCTAGGCCAAAATCGTGGCCTCACCTTAGGGTATTAAACCCTTTAAATTTCCCATTCATTAATTTTAATATTATCATTCAACATTTAATCATATAAGCTTCATTTCATTGTATATAAAAACAATTTATATCCCTAAATTCTAGTCAAAACCGTGGCCTCACATTAGGGTAGGAAACTCCAAATTTTTCATTTAACAACCCTAACATAATCAAGCATTTCAACACATCCTACACATTCAAGATCATTAATCAAGCATTAATTCAATTTCAAGAATACATAAACATGCAAAATCACCAAACAAAGTGAGCATACAAAGGTTCCCTCACCACCAATAATGGTTGGAGTAATCTCCCTCTTACCTAAAGGAAGAACACAAAAATGATCTCCTATTGCTCCTTGAAGGTTTCGGTTTTGAGCTTCCAAAACCCTAGGAATTTCAAGACAAGGAATCAACATCAATGGTTGAAAAAGAAGAGATCCATGGTCATCAAAGAGACCATGGAATACGAAAATGAAGAGAAAGGAGAAGAAAAATGAAAACTTTACCTTAAAGGTTGAAGCTTTGTCTTGGAAGACAATGGAGATGAAGATGGATTTTGAAGAAAATTTCTAAATAGGAAATGTAGAGGAGGTTGAGGTGAGTATAGAAATGGTGTTGATGAAAAGAAAAGTGAAGAAAAATGGTTGCTTATGGGGACTGCAAAACCGTGTGGAGAGGGGAGAAGAAGAGAGAAGGAAGACAAAAATATGAAGAAGATGAAGTTAGAGAGAGAAAATATTGTAGGAAAATGAGTAAAATGTGATTAAGTGAATTAAGTGGGTGAGCAAAACTTTGCCCTCCTTGGACAATGGGTGCCGCGGCAATGGAGAGAGAGAAGGGGAGGGAATGACTTCCCCAACAAGCCAAGGGCATTCTTGTCCTTTGGTGGTCAAAGCTTCTCAAAGAAGCTTTGATTAAAATACAATAAATTTGAATTAAAGTAGGTTTGATTAGACTTAAAGTATATTACATTAGGATAATGTGATAGAGTTTTTAATACATGTTATTATCCAATGTACAATTGTTACAGTTGACAAAAGTCAGTATTAATTATCTGGCAGATAAAATTTGCATAGCGATTTATTATTTTATCTGTTAAAATTTCTCGAAAAATGTAAAACCTCATAAATCGTGTCCAGTCTTGGGTTTAGTAAGATCTCCTGTCAATGTTTCCACAAATCAAAGTTCTCGGGAAAAATATTTGATTTTCCCGACTCCGCTTAGTTTGCACATAAAACGAAGAATAATATTAAAATATTCTGCATTTTCAAAAAAATCCAGAAAAATTCTCAAAAATCACAAATATTAGAAAATAAATATTTATCATAAAATAAATAAATTTTGGGGTGTTACAAAGTTCATTACTTTACTACTTTTCTCTTCTCTTTTTCGTGATCCTTGGTTACTTTGGTGATCAAGGATTCTTCTTTTAAGTTTTGGTTGGTGATTATGTGAGTTTGACCATCTTAGGGTTTTGGTGAAGGATTTGGATGAAAATCATCAAGGAGATCCTAGAACAAACTTGGATGACCAAATAGTAAGGTGATTCTACCTTGTTCATTTTCATCCTCACTTTCTTGAAGCCAAGAACACAAAATCCTCTCACCTTTTCTCCATTGAAGCTCATGACATCCCCCTCAAGAACCACCCATCCATCTTCTTTAATTCCATCTAACCATAGATCTTGAATCAAGACACAAATCCAAGACACTTTCATGTTGAGATCTTAGTCAAAATCATCCATCTTCAACCTTGTTCTTCAAGCTCAAGATCAAGGGTTTTTAGGTGAAGTTTTGAATCTTCACTTCTAATATTACTTTCAAAATGTTAAACCATGTTCTTGATCCATGGTTGTCTCCTATCAAGCTTTAGATCTAATATTTGTATGTTTGTTGTCATAAGGGTTTGTTTGTTGGTGTTGGACGAAAGTTCAAGGAGACTTCAAGGAGCTTCCTTTTGATCTTCTCTTGAGGTAAGAGGGAGATTAACCTCATCGAACAAACATGGTGGTGAGAAAATATAAATTTTGCATTTGTAAGTGGAGGATCCATGTGAGGATTCCTTCACTTGATTGCGAGATTATGGTTTGTGCTACTTGTTGAATATGTGACTTTAATTTGATTTGTGTTCATTTAGCTTTATGTGGTTATATTATGTTGATAATATGCATGAATCGTTATGTTTGCTTATTATCTATATGTGGTTGAGATAATATGTAGAAATTATTATGGTAGAATTTTTATGGTTGAATTAATGCTATGAATCATTTGAGAAAGGAAAGAGATTTTTAGTTAAAGAACCTTTGTGGCTCACAGTCACTCTTTTTAAAATAGGAGTAATCAAGTCAAGGATACTTTATAAATTGTGGATTTAGTGGTTAGGTAATAAGAATATGAATTTAAGATTTTAATGCTTGGAAAGGAAACATATAAGATTCTATAAATTAGAAAGAAGAGATTTTTAATAACGATCATAAAGAGTGAATTTGGAAAAGAATGTTAAGTTTAAAGTATTTTAGTGTAAAAAGATTTTTAAAAGGAATATGGAAAATATATAGTTTTTATTATATAAATGATGATTTTTATAAGAAATGGAAAAGGAGTTTTAAAAGTGATTTGAGATCTAAAGTATTTTATGGAACAAAGTTTTATGATTAGATAACAGTGATTTTGATTAAGATAATGGAGAATAAGTTTTAAAAGTGATTTAGAACTAAAGACATTTTGTTTAAAAGAATTTTAGTAAAGGTGATGGAAGTAGTTTTCAGTAAAGTAATATAATGTGAATTTTGGGAAAACATTGGAAAACGTTCACACGATTATGAAAATAGCAGTTTACTATCGGGCCGACGTACTCGACCTAATTTTGTAAAATATGATTTGTGGCCCGTGGTGGCTTAGATTATGCATTGGATCATTGTGCATCGAACATTATCATGCATTGATCATTATACACTGTTTTGTTGTTGTGCCGATGTGCTGGACCCTGGTGGATCAGTGTTATTATGTAATTGTATGGGCAGTTATATAATATCATTGATACTAATGGTATTAGACAATTGTATGGGCAGTTGTTTTAAAATCATTGGGAACAGTAAAATGGTGGCTTGGGTTATGCATTGAGTTATCATGCATTGAACATCATACAATCAGTGTCTGTATGGCTTTTGTTGCCTAAGAGTGAATAAGAATTGAGTAGTGTGATCCAAGGGAAAGATCTCAAGGTGCGTTAGGGCAAGATGATTCATCTTATGACCTAGTTGTCACACTATATACCTCTGGCCATGAAGAACCGTTGCAACGCACTGACAAGGAACCGACAAGCATTATTTCTCTTCGTGTCCAGTGTAGACTGTCATTGAAGGTGGCAAATCTTCTGGACCATTCATATCCGAAATTGAGTATTAGCTCCATGAAGTAAGAACTGGTTCAGTATGCATACACATGGTTAGTACACATATTGTCATGGCATGGTCAACATACATATTACGGTGGCATAATCATTACATACGTATTGTGGATATCTGTTGTTAGAGTGTTGTCAATGTTTATATTATTGTGGGATATGTTTTCTGATGATATTTATGAAATTGTTAAGTTGAATATATCTTCAATATCTGTATGTATAGAATGACTTTGTCATTCGTATTGTTTTCTTACTGCTATATTGGATTTGATGTAGGGGATCTCACCTCTTTCTTGTCTCATTCTATTTTATATTTATGACCTGTGAAGATTGAGATAGCGGCAAGGCAGAATCTTTGTGGGTTCGTGGAGATGCAGTTTTCTTGAAGGTGTCGACGTTTAGTTTGCTCCCTTGGAGTTAGAGCATGTTGGGTACATTGGGAACGTTACCCTACCTTTGAGTAGGACCTGTTATGGGTTTCTACTTCCTCGTTTAGGTTAGTATGGGCTTAGTTGTGGTAGTTGCATATGTGTCTTTGAACAGTATGTTTTACTTTTTATATGTGTCACTGTATTATGCTATATATATATATATATATATATATATATATATATATATATATTTCGGAATGTAATTCCCTTTGGAGGATGTTATGGTTGTGAAATAAATATACTTCATTTGTGGCTCTTATTTTCTTTATATGCACAATGATCAAATTTGTAAACCTGTTGATGAGTTGTAGCACGCCTAAATTTAGTGACTATGGTATATTGACAATTGTACTGTGGTTATTAAATCTAGGGTTGTTACAATCAACCCGACTTAGGAATGAGATAGATTGGCGTGAAGTAGGGCCGGGACAAACGTGTTGAAGATGCCATCAACCTGGACATAATTCTCGCACATGTCATGTCGGTGAATCAAGCTCCTTTAGGGATGATGGGGAAGGGCCATCTAGTTAATCTAGGATATATTTTCATTGTTAAATTCTTGTATTAACTAATCATTAATATGTATTTTGGTTAAATATAACTTGTGTATTACTCCATTATGATGTTGTATTCGAGTACTATTAATATATGTTAGTTAATTATGAGTGTGACTTCGTTACTCCCATATAATATGATTCTTTCTTACTTTTAATTGTGCCTTATTTTCTACAGTTGGTAACAAATATTTTATATTATTTTTCATATTGTCACACTAACTGTTGTTATTTTTTGGCATACAATTTGACAGATGGCTTTTCGTGTAAACTCAGGCCGAGAGGATAGATTGATTTTGGAGTTGTAGGAGTACCTAGTGTCTCAACATGTTTGGCAGGGACATCAGGATCGACATTTGCGTGTCAGACGTGCTCAGAAAACAAAACATATGGACCCACCTGCCTGCATTCTTCCATATCTGGAGCTAGTTGCCTTCTCGAGGGTTGCCCATATGGGCTACTGCAGCATCAATCACTCCTTGATCAGTGTGTTGGTTGAGAGATGGTGCCTGGAGACACATACATTCCATATGCCTACTGAAGAGTGCACCATCACGTTGGAGCACATCGATATCATATCGGGTCTTCCTATCGACGACGCTGCTGTTACTAGCCTTACCTACCAGACTGATTGGCTCGATCTGTGTTGTCACTTATTGGGGATTGATGAGACTCTGTCGCTCATATGCAGTAGATGTATTAATATGACATGTCTATGGCAGCCAACTATTACAGAGTTTGGAAACGATGTTTCAGACGAGTACGTGCAGCAGCGTGCATGATAATACATACTTAGGGTGGTTAGGGGTTTCTTATGCCCTGATCATACTGGTAAGTCTATGCACTTGATGTTCCTTCCGTTGTTGGAGGACTTTGTTGTTGCTGGGACATACAGTTGGGGGTCTGCAGTCTTAGCGTACTTGTATAGAAAGCTTTGCAAAGCTACAGAGTACGAGGCGCGCGAGATTGTAGGAGCTTGCATCTTACTACAATATTGGGCATGGTACAGATTCCTCCAACTTGCCTCTTCACTGATGGACCATGTTGAACCTGATGTGTTCTATGTTGTTGATCGTGGTCAATTACGTCCATTAGGCTAGCAATAAGTTCTTTTCATATCATTTCTTTAAATTACTTTGCTCTATTGCTAACTTTGCTTTTTTTCTCACTTACGTTCATAATACTTTGACTCAAAAATAGGTGGTGCAAGCATAAAGTTTTGAGTGATACTGTGATCAACGTACTTGAATATTATCATCGGTTCTTTGACCAGCTAAAGAATGATGAGGTATGTATTATTTTACATTCATTTGAATTAATTACTTATGTATATGGCTTCTTAAATCTGTGTACATATCATTTTGTAGATTATATGGCAACCCTACACAGATGAGAGGGTGACATCACTTCCACTGGCTTGTGTGGCTGGTAGGGACATAGCATTAGCAGTTGTCCCTCTCATATGTTTTCACATTGTTGAGTGGCACCAGCCAGACCGGGTGATGCGTTAGTTTAGTCTTGATATGCCCATACCACGGAGATCGCACCATCCTGATAGTTTGCACTGAATTACATTAGTAGGTAGACATGATGAGAATTGGCCAGCTACACATGTTGTTTACATAGCAGCATGGGATAATCGAAAAGGGAAGCTTGTTAGGGGAACCCATTACAAGCACCGCTTACCTTGCATTCTGAGCACATGCGTTGGTATAAAAGAATTACCAGACGCTGGATGTCTATCACCAATGCATCTATTGGGAATGCAGTAAGCTCTTTATGTAATGCCCCTTTTTCTAGGAGAAGAAGGAACGTCACAGTATAGTAAAGCGAAATAAAAATGCGAAAAATAAGTAAATAAAATCATAATTTAAGACCCGGTTCATTTTTAATATATGAATAAACATTTTCAATCATAAGTATGTATTAATCGAGTATTGAAATATAGGTATATTACTATATTTTTTTTTTGTGTAGTGAGAGAATAATAAAACGTAGCTACAGTAAACAAAATTAGCATGAAAGGAAATCATACACCCATACATTATATATATATATATATATATATAATTACATCAACCTGTTTAATTACATCATCAAAAGTAAAAGGCTTTACCTATCCCCAAGATGTTTACGAAATATACAGTCCATCAAAATAGCAAAATGTCAGGCTTCCCAAAAAGATATACGGTTAGCCATCAGTAACCACCGACAGTATCAGCCCATAAGACTAACGGAAGGAACTGTTGCAGGATCCTCCTTAGGGTCTTCCTCATTAGATGAAATCACCATCGGAACAATTCGAGCAGAAGATCGAGCAGTAAAGAGAAATGAATCATCTCGTGGGGTGTAATAAAGATCATCCTACAAATCCCTAACAGGTAGGTAAAACTCTAAGTGGACAAAAGTAGTAAAATCAAAGACAGGTGGGTCATAGCGACCCCAACCTAATGACACTGTCAACTCCCCGTGGTAAATGCAATGGTCTGTGCGCAAGTTTATATGCCAACAGTCAAGTCCTCCATGAAAGGTCATCCTCGAATATCCCAAAAATCGGCGCAGGTGTGACGATATCTTCAAGCAGACTCTATTCGTAGTCAAGCCAGAAACTAGGAAACTTAGGCGCTTCCTTTTCTTCACGAACATCTTCTCAGAAGCAAGTAAATAAAACAAAAATACAAGTATACAGGAAAGAGGTAAGACACCCAGCATTCATTACCAATACGGTAGTAAGAAAACAGAACGGCACTGGGCGCCCATATAACATCACAACGCACATATTCATCAACAGTAATAAATAAAATAAGCAGTAAGAGAAGAATAATAATAAGTAATAGTAAAAATAAGCAATAAATGATAAGCAACACTAATATCTTAAGCAGTCAACAATTCAACAATCAGATAATTATTACAATAGTAAAGGAGATAATTTAACAGTGTAAGTACTCATGCTAGATGAAATATGATACTAACAATGCATAATGCATATGGTACCAAAATCTTACTCCATAGAGCTAGACATCAACATTCGGAGAGAATGATCAAGGAGTCATGTTAGTATCTCGTTAGCCTTAAAATAAAGTGCTTTATCAGAAAAATAATATTTTGCGCAACATGGCTTATACATAGCACCTCAACAATGATCGCGATATAGGACAACGTCTCGATCCGGATCATCGGTGTGTCTACATCGGTCTATCCCACGGCCCCAGTGGAGCTACCACTGTCTATTATGAGACACTTGCACCCTGACGCCCCCAAGGCCAACATCATGACCTATGCTTAGTCTACTTGCACCCGCACTAAGTTGTAATTTAATCTCCTAGGCATACACTGCCTTTCCAACAAAGTCCAACGGACATTCACCAATGCATGATGACTCAATGTACATCATGTATGTTCATCAATTATATGTTCCTCATAAAACAATGCACATTATGCATATTCATTAAAAATATATTTCTCATAGAACATACCACAATGACATATAAATAGTCCTCAATAACTTCATGCCACAATTTAGCCAAGTAAACATTAATAAGTACTTAGTCCCACTCATGGACTCACAATATCATACAATTCATTCTCAATATCAACATTTCATATATAGTTCAACACATACCACAATTTCATATCATGAATCCAACATTCCTAATTACTTAAGTCTTGATCAATTATGTAAATGTTGGGTCAAAGAACCCTTAAAACCGTGGCTCCTCTCAAGAACCATTACTCAATCAATTTCTTCCATCGCATTATAAATTACTTATGTCTAAATTGCTTAATTCCCAAGGATGCACAAAAGCACCACTTGGACCCAAAAAATTTCTTTACAGGCCGTGAGCCTCTCTAAAACACCAAGATTCCAATTTTTTTTCCATTTCTTGCATCAAACCTTTAATACCTAGTTACATAAGCTTTATTTTGTACAAAAATCAAACTCAAATCCGTAAAATTTAAGTCAAAACCATGACCTCCCTAAGATAATAGGAAACCCTAAAATTTCCATTCATCCAATCCAATATTATCAAAGCATTTAAAACAACCAACACTTTAGTCTCAATCAAGAACACACAAACATGAAAAACAATCAAACAAAGTGAGCAATCCATTATGATTTCTCCATCAACAACCACACAAAAATCTTCTCACCACTAATAATGGTTGAAGTGAGTAAATCTCCCTCTTACCTAAAGGAAGAACACAAAAATCACATCCTTGGTTGCTCCTTGGTGGTTTGATTTTGGGCTCCCAAAAACCCTAGAAAACCAAACTTGTAGAATCAACAACCAAGCTTTGAAAAGGATGAATCCTTGGTCACTAAAGTGGCCAAGGAACATGAAAATGAGGAGAGAAAGAAAGAAAGATGGAAGCTTTACCTCAAAGCTTCAAGCTTTGTTCTTGAAAGAAAATGATGAAGATGATGGATTTGAGAGAAAATCACCAAAGAGAAAAGCTTTGGAATGAGGAGAGGAGTGTAGAAATGGTGATGGTGAAACAAGAAAATGGTGATGGTCACCAAATGGGGCTGCAACCATGGAGAGGAAAAGGAAGAGGAAGAATAAGAGAGAAAAATGTGAGAAGAGAAAATGAAGAGAGAGAAAATGAGTGTGAATTTTGGGTGAAGAGTAATAAGTGTGGGAAGCAAATTTTGCCTCCCCTTGGGCTCCAATTTCTGCAGCAATGAGGAGAGAGAGAGAGAGAGGGTGAGTGGCTTCTCCTACAAACTTAGGCCATTCTAGTCCTTTGTGGACAAAGCTTCCATGAGAAACTTGATTATAATATAGTATTTTTGAATTAAAGTGGATTTGATTAGACATAAAGTGGATTACATTAGGATAAGGTGATAAGATTTCTAACACATGTTATTATCCAATGGACAATGGTTACAGTTGACAGAAGTCAGTATTAATTATCTAGCAGATAATAAAATACACAACGATTTTTATTTATTAGGTAAAAATCTCAAAAAATATAAAACTTCGTAAACCGTGTCCAACTTAGGGTTTAGTAAGATCCCCCGTCGATATTTTCATAAATCAAGGTTCTCGAAAAAAATATCTCATTTTCCTGACTCCACTCAATTTTCATGTAAAATGAGAAATAATATTAAAATATTATGCATTCTTAGAAAAATCCAGAAAAATTCACAAAAATCACAAATATTAGAAAATGACTATTTATCATGAAATTATAAATTTTTGGGGTGTTACACTTTACCAATTTGACAATTATTATATGTATTTTGTAGTGATTCTAATGACATATTTTTTATCTATTTCTTAGGTGGATATTGCAGAGTGTTTATTCAGTTTAACTAGTGACGATGCTGCTCAAGAAGCTGCTGCGCAGATCCTACGTTCATTGCAGGAGCATGATCGCATTACCATGGAATAACTTTGTCCAGCTCCAGCAACAGATGACATTGTAGGGCCACCTGAGGAGTCCAGTGCATAGGAGATGCAACGTAGAAGGAGGAGAGGGTTAGCGAGCACTCGGACATGACTTCGGCATCCTGAGGACTCAGTTTATACAAGTCAGCACACGACTCAGCCTCCTACCACTATTACCACTGCTACCACTCCGAATGTAACTGCTACATACCCGTCCACTCAGCTACCACCTACATATCACCCACTATATCCACCATACCCACCATACCCACCACACCAAACCCACTGTATCCTTACCCACCATATTCTTACCCACCATATTCTTACCCACCATACCCTTACCCACCATACCCATCACAGCCTGGTCCTTCATCTGATCCCTCTCACAGACCACCACATTCCAATGTTGGCCCATCTCATTAACATGTAATTATATGTCATTGGTGTATATGAGAATGTTATATTTAGTGGTTTTGATTAAATTACTGTTGATAATTTTCAATTATGATTTTCGTACCATTGTTGGATTGAACATGTTTGCCATTTTGTTTCTATTGCTGATCTTGGTACTGTGGTTGAATTAATCAGGTTTGAGTGCTTTTGGGGAGGTCAATATTTAGGGAAAATTCTGTCAAAATTTTCATAGAATCAGAATGCCCGAATGCATAAGCATTTGGATTTTAACGCTCACAATTTTTTTAAAATTTCTTTTATTTAAGTACTAAGCACAAATCCCATCATAATTTAAATCATCTAAATGTTATAACACTCGAGCTTATATTAGCAAAATCTAATAATGTATAGCACGATGCTCATAGAGAATTTAAAAAACAAATACATGGCAAAGAATGGATGCCAAAAAGTCATTGTCTTAAGAAAATAACAATTTTATAATATTTGGTATGTATTTGGTAGTCATCTAATGCTAAAAGGGACACCTAGTTAGTTGTTATCCTCATATCATTAATTGATAAGTATTTAAAGATGTGTCAAGAATTTGGTTAATAATATATATTAATTAGGCTAGGTTACGCCAAGCTTATTGGGGGATTTGCATAGGTTTAGCAAAAGGGTTTAACGTATTCAGTGTTTTGAGCCAGTTAGGATGCGCAAAAGAGGGATGTGGATGCGCCACCGCTTGGCACAATCTACGTGGATGTACCACCATCTTTGGCATATCCTACTTGGCCCAACAATATTAAAAAATGTCACGTTGGATCAAAGTGTGACAGTTGGGTAATTAGTTTTAAAAATGTGGCATTTGGTAAATTGTTAAAAAAGTGGCATTTTGGTAATTAATTTTACCACTAATGGCAGTTTGGTAAAAAACCATATTCAAGGATGGGAATTGAACCCTAGACAGGTGAAACTAGAAAATACCATTTGAGCTATGTAACGCACCAAGATCTAACAACCGTGGCACAATCGTCATTACACCACAGTTACTAAATCCAAGTGTGTCACGGTCATGATAACAGTCATTCAAATTCTCAAGAGTCTATATATATATATTTTTGACAATATGCATAAGTAGAAAATACGAGCCTCGAATGAAATATAAATATATTCAACCCATAATACAACCACAAAATAGAATCATATTCCTTATATATTTTATAGTCAATTTACACAAAGCACTAATAACATAGAATGTAATAATTACAGAGTCAAATAAAATACAGCGAAAATAAAACACGTAAAAGGGGAGAAGTAATAACCCAGGGATGGGTACTACCAGCAGACAAGGCCGCAACCCCATATGCATATGACACTCGGCGTCCTAGTTGACACAACAGGATGATAATCACATATTTTATTCATTAAGAAACCCTTATGTTTAGTGATTTACACTCTCTATATTCTTAATTGATTGAGTTTGGTATGATTTTGTGAGTTTGAGCTCAAATTGGTCCTAATTGAATATTTTTAGCATTATTGAGATTTGACACTGTTTCTGTATTTTGGCCATAACTTGAGTTCCTAATATCTGATGAACATGAATTTTACCTTGTCGGAAATCTAAGAGGAAGCTCTACAACTTTGATGAAGAGCTCGAAGTCCCAAAAAGATGTCTAAAGGACCTAAGTTTACATGGAAGTCAGAATACGGGTTCTGTCAGTAGAATCCGAACAGTGTGCACTCATAAAATCATATCTCAAGATGTAATAATGAAGATGGGCTCAACTTCGGACAGTGGATAGTCAAGATCCAAATAAAAAACTTTCATGAAGAACACTTTTTTAAAAAAGGAAGTCTAGTAGGTCATTTTGAGCTTGCAAGTCGGAACAGAGGTGCTGAAGTTGGGTTTGAGCAACCTACGGTATTTGGGACATATCTTAGGCTGAAGGAAGCCAAATTGGACGAACCAGCTATCCATTTTATAGCCAAGACAAGGATCTACAACTTTCATGAAGAGCACTTTTCGTGGATCTGAAGTATAGTTGGTCGTTTTTGGCTTCCAAGTCAGACACGAAATTTTCGTCCTCAACCACCCACTCATCCATCCACTAATCCACTCATCCACTAATCCACCCACTCATCCACTCATACACTAATCCAACCACTTAACCACTCCACCCACTCATCCACTAATCCACCCACTCATCCATCCACTCACCCATTCATGTCCATAATTTTCCACTCACCAAAAGTCCTTTGGCATTTTCCACTCAACCAACCCACTTAACCATTCCACTCACTCATCCACTAAACCAATCCACTAAACCAACCCACTCAACCATTCCATTCAAACACTCCACTCACTCACCCACTCATCCACTCACTCCCCTTTGTCATTTTGTTACCCTAGACTTCTATAAAAGGCACCATTGGTTATCATTTTTTTCATGTATTCTCCTTCATTTCTCTCTAAGTTTCTTCTTGCTTCTTCATAGTTTCTCATAGTTTTGTATATTTTGATGCTCCCCTTCATGGTAATGGAGGGCTAAGCTACTTTGGGTCAATTTAGAACTCTTGAAGAGATTGTGGTTTGGATTCTTGAGACCTTGGTTATGTATTGTATTTGATTTGTAATTGAATTCCTCTTTCTTCTTCTTTTTCTTCTTCTTGATCTTGAATGCATGAATGGTGATTCTATTTATGTTGATCTGATTGATCTTGGTTTAAGATTGAGATTTGTGATGAAACTTAGAACTGATTGATCTAAACTAATCACATAAATGAAGATTGAGATTTGTGATGAAACTTAGAACTGATTGATCTAAATTAATCACGAGAATTAAAAAGGTTAGGTTCTTGATTTGTGCCTAAGTTAATTGAATTCGGTACTTGAAATTAACATAGATCTTCATGAATGGTGCGATTGCGGATTTGTGTTTATCACTTGTTAATTGAATTCTAGACGATCGTCTAGTATGAATTCTGGAGTTGATGCGAGAGATCTCGGTTAGATCCAAATTAACAATTCAATTGCGCTTCAAGTGTTCTATGAAGGGTCTATGATTGAATCCACCCAATCTTGGATAGGTTTCTAAATTGTTGCTCTTTAATTGTTATTTCTTCCTTTAATTTTGTTAAGTGCGATCTTAAACTGTCAAACCCCCATTTTTGCTAACTTTCACTTGATTTGATTAAATTGCATTTACGATCCATGAGGAGACGATCCGGTGTTGTTCACTATACTACAAGTTTAGGTAATAACTTCAGTTATAATTTTGGTGAGTTCGCGCTCGTCAAAATTTTGGCGCCGATTCTAGGGGATTAGTAAGTGTAATCTTTTCATTTTAAGTGTTTTTACTAACCTTTGCTTTTTATTAACTTTTCTAACAATGGACCATGCATAATGGAGTCAAAACTTGAGGAATTGACTTCTTTGGTAAGACATATAGTAGTGAGACAACAATCACCTGTGCAGGAAGTTACACTTGTGTGTAACATTTGTTTTTGTTCATCTCACCCCACATATGCATGCCCTACACTTTAGTATGATAGTTCTGTTTTTCTAGATCAATTTGTTGCAGCAGCAGGTTATTTTCTTGATGAACCACAGTTCCAGCAGCAGCAACAGAGTTATGACCCCTTCTTCAACACATACAACCCTAGCTGGGAATACTATCCGGATCTGGGATATGGCAATACGACATCACTACAGCAACAATCATTTCAATATGAGCAGTCATTCCAGCAGATAACAAGTCCATTAACCACAAAACTTGAGCCTTCATGGGAGGACTTGATGAAAACCCAAATTGAGTTCCAGCAGAATTTCACTGCCACTATTCAAGATTTAACAACCCAAATTGAGAAGATGACAACCACTATTAATGAACTGAGAAGTCAAGAGTCAGACCAACTCTCTTCCCAAACAATTCCCAACTCCCTGCATTCTAATTGTCATATTGATTTACTGTTGATTTAGTTGAGGAAACTCATGATGAGTTGTGTGCTGAATTTCCTGATTTTATTGATTTTAATGATTCTATCAATTGCAACTCATGTACTGATTGTGACGGTGATATAAAATGTGTTATGTGTGCTGAGATTTCTGCATATTTGAAGGCTGATGATTCTGTTTACACAGCATCTAATGATATTGAAGGGTCTATCAACAATGCAATTGCAGAATCTGAAACACATAGGGAGGTGGAGTTGAAGGCCATTGAGGAATTTTCAAAGAAGGAGGAAAGACAACATATAACAGTAACTACTGAAATGGATTTTGTTTTTGGGCCATGGTCCAATATAATCAATGAAAGCAGAATTGCCAAATTACACGTGTTGCATGCCATTGGTGAAGTCAAGGAAATTAAGAAAGACCAATGGGACCCCAATGGGAGCCCTCATGCTGCAAGCTTAACTTGGTCATTACACTTCAACCAATAGGACCCTAGTAAAAGCTATCATGTTGTGTCAACCATAACTTGGTCATCACGTTTCAACCAATGGGATCCTGGTGGAGTCTTTTCACCAACCTCACTTAATAAGACCAATGGACACCGCCTCAAACAAGTATCATGAACTTCCAGAGAATGCAGAAGTGGAGGTGATGAACCTTCTCCATCCGCATTATGAATAAAAAAAAAAGAAAAAAAAAGAAAAACGAAGAAAAAAAAAATAGCTGTGTGCCTAACAATGAGGTAGGTAGTGCCATTAAATTTTGTCACTCAAAAGCAAGTGGAGGTCACTTTTTCTTCAACGACAACAACTGCGAAAATCTTGCAGTATGGATTTTATTGGCCCACTTTATTCAAGGTCTGTTACACCTTTTGCAAAAGTTACGGAAATTGGTCAAAAAGGTTCTGCTTTGAGATTATCATTTGCACCTACTCCTTGAAAAATTGAGATCCAGGTGGCGCGGTTCTTTTGCTGTCAAACACGTGTATCCTCTAGGGCCGTAGATATTGAGGATCCTAGGAATGGTAATGCGCCTAAAGTTAATGGACAAAGACTCAACTATTCCTGGAAAACCAAGTTCTTGAGTTCTTTGTGTTGCTGGTTAAGTGGCGGATACGGTACTCCGTGACTCTCAAGTCGGTTTATTTTTCAGTTTCCCAAAATAACTGAACCCTTCTTCTCCTTCAAAATGGATGTCATTCTTTCAAACCTGAGAAAACATTTTCCTTCTCTTCCTCAAAATGCTCTGAGAAAAATCTACAAAGTTCAATGTGAAAGATTGAGACTGTTAATGCACAAAGGTATGCCAGAAGATGTACGCTGGATAATTGAAGCAAAGGTCCGATTAGCAGGTGAGTCCTCAATTTCATTTGACTCATATATGCCCGGTCTTGGAAGAAGTTCATATTCTAAAAGGAGAAGAGCAAAAAGGTTACAAGTCTGTCACAAATGTGGACGATGGAATTGTAACATGCAATGTCATTCTTTGGGGATGGTTTCCGCAAATAGATCCTTCATTAAGAATGGATTGAGTAAGGAGTCATTAGATGATATCTTATTGACTCTTGAGACGCGTTCTTATGGATTGATGCGGGGTGAAATTCTTAATTTATGGAATCTCTTCAAGGATGAAGAAAAACGCTACAGTCTTGGGAATCTGACTCTAAAAGACCCTGTTTGCCAATTTATAAGAAAATTGGATGAGAAGCTTATCCTCGACTCATAGAAGACGTTTAAGCCGTTACTGGACGTTAAACCAGAGGCAGATGTGAGCCATATCCACAAACAATCTGTATATATCATCATCTTCTTCTTCTTCATGTCAAAAAAAAAAAAAACAAAAACAAAAACAAAAAAAAAAAAAACAAAAAAAATTATGTATACGTCTTAGGGTTGGCTTTGGTAACACACACCGTGAATGGGGAAATGCATGCATCTGATCCAGCCTTCTTAATTGAAAAACAAAGAAGGTAGATTGTATCCCACATGTGAGGCTGCCGGTCGTATTATGACCACTTGTCCCTTTTGGGAGCCCTATGTTCTTATTTGGTCTTGAATGGGTCGAATACTGATCAACAATGCTTTGGCACAAAGCCGAAAGAGCAAACTACCTCCATCCCAATCTTAAGTAAGTATGCACTCATCTTTCATCAAGTTTTTCTAACAATTTCAAAAAGAAAAAAAAAAGGACGTGATGTCTACTGCACTTATGACGCGCAGTATAAAGATACGCCATGGAAACTATACATACAGGTATGTCATCATTTTCTATTTCTTTTATCTTTGTATCATTTTGTTGTATTTTGATTTTTTGTACAGACGATCCTTTGAGCGGGGTCCTTCAGGGGTTTCTAGACTTCTTTACCTTGATGGTTTTCTTGAAGTCAAAAAAAAAAAAAAAAAAAAAAAAAGAAAAAAAGATTCTGTGTTTCTTAATTTCAACCTTTTTCGACAATGGCCAACCTACCCTTATAGGTGCAATTATTCCCCTTTCCATTCTTTTTCTTATTTAAACACTCCATTTTTCTTCAACTCAGAAACACTCAAAGGGAGGAAGAGTATAGAATGGGGCCTTCTATTCGTAACCTCAAAAATGTCTGTGTTTTTTGTGGGTCGAGTTATGGGAAGGGATTAGAGTTTGTAAATGCAGCTAGCACTCTTGGTTGATCACTTGCTGCGAGAAATATTCATCTTGTATATGGGGGAGGTTGCCGTGGGTTAATGGGGGCTATATCACTTGCTGCATATGTAAGAGACAGTCGGGTTTTAGGTGTCATTCCTGAACCTTTAGCTCAACAAAACATCAATGGAAAGACAATTGGAGAGGAACTTAAAGTATCATCAATGCATGAACGAATGAAGATAATGCTTGAAAACTCTGATGCATTCATTGCCTTACCAGGTGGTTTTAGTACTTTGGAAGAGATTTTTTTAAATTGTCTCTTGGGCTGAACTGAACATCCACCATAAATCCATTAGTTTGTTGAATGTTAATAATTTCTTTGATCTTTTGTTATTTTTTCTTGACAAAGCTGTGGAACAGAAATTTATCACTCCTTCGGCAAGACAACTTCTTATCTCTGCCTCCACTATTGATGAGCTCATTGATAAATTAGAAGCTTTTGAGTATGTACCTGATAAGGTATTAGCTCAGATAGATTAGTCAACAGAAGCGTGAAGGAAGTAACAAGAAAAAAAAGCCAGATCTGACACTTTCTCTTTAATGGGTTTGATTTTATTAAAAAAAAAAATTTGTTGTTTTGTTTGGAAAGTATGATATGATTGTCATGGACTTATTAAACTAATTAGTGATGGCAGAGTAAGGAGTAATTTTACTCTTGAGACGCATCTTAATTGGTGGCAGAGTAAGGAGTTTTTTAGGTAGTAATTAATTAGTATTAAATTGTGGAAGTACTAATGTTTTCTTGTTTGATTTCTTTTCAGGGTCTGATGCGTAACTGACAGTGTGCTTCTTTTCTGCTTGGCGTTGATTCACTTCTTATCAGGTTGTGTTGCTCTTTTCTATATCTCTCTTTCACATTGAGGGCAATGTTATATTAAGTGTGGGGGAGAGATTTTAGCATGTTTCTTTTGGTTGTTAAAAAAAAAACACAAAAAAGGGATCATTGCATGATTGAATAACTTTTCTCCCTTCTTGAACTGATATGCTTGGAGATGGATGATTGAATTGATGAATTGAGTTTGATGGATGCATACCTTGTGAGATTTTGAGCCTAATGGATGGATTTAACATTTATGCCATTCTCTTCTTTCTTGTGTGATTTTCACTCATGTTAATGACCACTCTAGAACTTGCTTTGATTCTTTTTGAGGCTACATTTCACTTGCATGCATGAACATGATTGAGGCCCTCTTTCTTAATTAGCTAGTTTAACCAAATAGCTAACCTTGTTTTCAATATGATATCAAGCACTCTTTTGACTTCTTGAAAATTCTCGATTCCGCCAACCTTGTATATTTTCCTTTGCTTAACCCCTTTGAGCTTATTTGACCATTCCTTGTTTCTAGCTCATTATGTGCCTTAAATGAGAAATCGTGTTCTTACTTTACCTTAGGAATAAAAGAACATTAGCTTGGTTAATGGATGAGTTTTTGAACAAGTGTGGGGTGTGTGTACAAAATGATTATTGAAAAAGAAAAGAGTGCCCAAAAAAAAAAAAAATGTATGTATATAGTTATGTTCATATATATAAAAAAAAAAAAAAAAAAAAAAAAAAAAAACCAAAAAAAAAAAAACCAAGTGTTTAAAAAAAGAAAAGGATTGGGAAATGAATATGTAAAGAGATATACACTAGAGTTGGGATGAACTTTTATGCTTGTTATTTGAACTCAGCTCTCATTTGCTTTTATTCTCTTTGGTATTTATCTTCTCATATCCATTTTATTCTCTCCTGTTACCTTGACCTCACGACAACCTTGAATAAAGTCCTCATGATTTGTGTGTGCATGTGTTTTGAGTAGTGGAGAAGTAGAATATAAGCAAGCTTATGGTAGTGCAATTTTCATGGGTTGAATTGAGTGAAATACCTACCTTTTAAACACTTGAGAGATTGAGAGGGGATCTTGTGAAGATCTATCATTCTCGATTCATGTTGAAGATACCGTGCTTGTTGGTTTGAGATGTGGAGAATTGTTAACTCATGAATGTTTTGATCCCTTGAACCTTTGGTTGTTCTTCTTGATTGTAAAATTTTGGGTTCTTGAATGTCGTTCGAATTTAAATTTTTGTTAATCTCTTATGTCCTTGTTTTGGTCTTGAGTCTTGCCCAGGAGTGCAAAAAGCTAAGTGTGGGGGAATTTGATAATCACATATTTTATTCATTAAGAAACCCTTATGTTTAGTGATTTACACTCTCCATATTCTTAATTGATTGAGTTTGGTATGATTTTGTGAGTTTGAGCTCAAATTGGTCCTAATTGAATATTTTCAACATTATTGAGATTTGACACTGTTTCTGTATTTTTGCCATAACTTGAGTTCCTAATATCTGATGAACATGAATTTTACCTTGTAGGAAAGCTAAGAGGAAGCTCTACAACTTTGATGAAGAGCTCGAAGTCGCAAAAAGATGTCTAAAGGACCTAAGTTTACATGGAAGTCAGAATACGGGTTCTGTCAGTAGAATCCGAACAGTGTGCACTCATAAAATCATATCTCAAGATGTAATAATGAAGATGGGATCAAATTTGGACAGTGGATAGTCAAGATCCAAATAAACAACTTTCATGAAGAACACTTTTTGAAAAAAGGAAGTCTAGTAGGTCATTTTGAGCTTGCAAGTCGGAACAGAGGTGCTGAAGTTGGGTTTGAGCAACCTACGGTATTTGGGACATATCTTAGGCTGAAGGAAGCCAAATTGGACGAACCAGCTATCCATTTTATAGCCAAGACAAGGATCTACAACTTTCATGAAGAGCACTTTTCGTGGATCTGAAGTATAGTTGGTCGTTTTTGGCTTCCAAGTCAGACACAAAATTTTCATCCTCAACCACCCACTCATCCATCCACTAATCCACTCATCCATCCACTAATCCACTCATCCACTCATCCACTCATCCACTAATCCACCCACTCATCCACTCATACACTAATCCAACCACTTAACCACTCCACCCACTCATCCACTAATCCACCCACTCATCCATCCACTCACCCATTCATGTCCATAATTTCCCACTCACCAAAAGTCCTTTGGCATTTTCCACTCAACCAACCCACTTAACCATTCCACTCACTCATCCACTAAACCAATCCACTAAACCAACCCACTCAACCATTCCATTCAAACACTCCACTCACTCACCCACTCATCCACTCACTCCCCTTTGTCATTTTGTTACCCTAGACTTCTATAAAAGGCACCATTGGTTATCATTTTTTTCATGTATTCTCCTTCATTTCTCTCTAAGTTTCTTCTTGCTTCTTCATAGTTTCTCATAGTTTTGTATATTTTGATGCTCCCCTTCATGGTAATGGAGGGCTAAGCTACTTTGGGTCAATTTAGAACTCTTGAAGAGATTGTGGTTTGGATTCTTGAGACCTTGGTTATGTATTGTATTTGATTTGTAATTGAATTCCTCCTTTCTTCTTCTTTTTCTTCTTCTTGATCTTGAATGCATGAATGGTGATTCTATTTATGTTGATATGATTGATCTTGGTTTAAGATTGAGATTTGTGATGAAACTTAGAACTGATTGATCTAAACTAATCACATAAATGAAGATTGAGATTTGTGATGAAACTTAGAACTGATTGATCTAAATTAATCACATAATTGAAAAGGTTAGGTTCGATTTGTGCCTAAGTTAATTGAATTCGGTACTTGAAATTAACATAGATCTTCATGAATGGTGCGATTGCGGATTTGTGTTTATCACTTGTTAATTGAATTCTAGACGATCGTCTAGTATGAATTCTGATTTGATGCGAGAGATCTCGGTTAGATCCAAATTAACAATTCAATTGCGCTTCAAGTGTTCTATGAAGGGTCTATGATTGAATCCACCCAATCTTGGATAGGTTTCTAAATTGACTGCTCTTTAATTGTTATTTCTTCCTTTAATTTTGTTAAGTGCGATCTTAAACTGTCAAACCCCCCTTTTTGCTAACTTTCACTTGATTTGATTAAATTGCATTTATGATCCTTGAGGAGACGATCCGGTGTTGTTCACTATACTACAAGTTTAGGTAATAACTTCGGTTATAATTTTGACTGAGTTCGGCGCTCGTCACAGGCATCAATGCCTCCACGCAGCTGCACTCCCACGAAATCGAAGAAATATTGTCCAGGTTCCCAACCCCATTGGCAAGGTGTGATTCCTCATCATCTTCTTCACGATCTTTTATCAAATATGAATATAAAACAGAGAATGCAGAAATATAGGAAAGAGGTGAGACACCCGTCATTCATTACCACTATTGGCAGTAAGAAAATAGCACGGCGCAAAGCACCCACCGAGTAATACAGTTCATATATTCATCAATAGCAGCAACGGAATTTATAATAAAAGCAATTCAATTCTAAGCAATAATCAGAGTCAATAACAACAGTGATATTTATAGTAAAGGTAGAACTACAGTAAGCAATAGCAGGCAGATCACAATAGTTTTTCCAAGAATCAGCACAATAATCAGATAACCATTTACAGAAGTACAACAGTTATCTTCATATTCACAGGTGTTCATGCTCAACAGTTTATAAGACCAATAATGAACGATGCACAATGCATGCTTTCCCAATTCCTACTCCATGGAGCTAGACTCAAACAAGCGGAGAGAAAGATTAGGAAACATGTCTGTAACTCGGCTGCCGAGGCCAGTGCTATCAATAAATTTTCTCGTGCACAATCATGGCATTGTATAGACATTCTACACTAGATCACGATATAGGACAATGTCAAGTCCAGATCGTCGGTGTGTTTGCATCGGTTTGCCCCACGGCACAGAAGAGCTCTAAACTGTCCATGTGAGGGACCCGCACCCCGACGCCCCTAAGGTCATCACATAACCCACACTTGTCTACTCGCACCCGCACTAAGGTGTGTTCAATCTCCTAGGCAACTTGGCCTTACAACAGTCCACAGGACATTCACAATGCATAAGACTCTATGCATGAACATGTATGATCATCAATGATGCATTCAACATAAGCATTGCCTCAATGGCACATCATCATTTCTTATCCCATTGAATACTGAATCAATAACTGCATAACCCACATAGGGAATCACACTTGCATCAATAATTCTCACTAGGAATATATGTTCCTACATACCACAATTTCCATGTCATGGATCCAAGAATTCCATTTTCAAAATCGTTTCTTCTCTATTGGTGTGAATACATATTCTTATCGCATTTAAGCAAAGTAAAATCCTTGAATCCAGGGTTTTTAGGTTATGTTTGAGTTACAAAGGACAAAGAACCATAATCTCAATCATTTCCAGCTCAAAAATCTCATTTTTGGGTCTTGTGTCGATTACATCACCCTGGTAATCGATTACAAGAAAACAATCCACATGTCGATTACAATCTCATTGTAATCGATTACGTGATTCCCAGAATCACGTTTCGTAACTTCAAGGCCCTGGTAATCGATTACACAACCGTGGTAATTGATTACCAATTGGACAGAACCTCCGTAATTGATTACCCGCAAGTTGTAATCGATTACGTGATTCCCAGAAGCACCCTTTCGTGACATCAGTGGCTTGGTAATCGATTACACCACTC
This sequence comes from Ormosia emarginata, assembly GCA_029884605.1. NCBI lineage: Eukaryota > Viridiplantae > Streptophyta > Magnoliopsida > Fabales > Fabaceae > Ormosia > Ormosia emarginata. The sequence continues at coordinate 13,858,610 of JAQQTP010000074.1, forward strand.
TTGTAATCAATTACAAGCTAGACAGAATCTCTGTAATCGATTACACACAAGATGTAATCGATTACTAGATTTCCAGAATCACGATTTTTACATCCTTAAGAGCCTGGTAATCGATTACAAGCCCCGTGTAATCGATTACCACGCGTAAACTTGCAGAAAACAGAGTTCTCCAGGTCCTTTAACTCAAACCAAACCAATCCTTATCATATTTAATCATCAAGATACTCAAGTATACCTTCAAATCATGCAAGAGACATCAATAAATCATACAAACCCAACAAAATGCACTACCATGAAGAACAACATAAAAATAAGAGAACTTTATACATGGATTCAGAAATCAATAACAACACATACAAGACATTCCCTTACTACCAAAATTGGTTGAAGAGGATCATCTCCCTCTTACCTATTTGGAAGACAACACAAGGTGTTACCTCTTCTTGCCCTAGATTTTTGTTTTCCCTTCAAGAAGAACACCAATGTGAGTGATTTCCATAATGTTCACTCAAACCATGGAAAAATGAGTTCTTGATCACATAGGTGACCAAGAAAAATGAAAATGAGAAGAAAGTGAAAGGAAGGTTAGGACTTTACCTCCAAGCTCAAAGCTTTAGCTTCAATGGTGAGGATTGGAGGAAGAAGAAGAAGAACCAAGGATGGCCACAAGGAAAATGGTCTTGGAATGATGGAAGAAAACAAACTAAATGTGATTTGTTTAGTAAATAATGGAGTTGGTCTCCAATGTGTGGGTGTGTGTGTACGGTGGAGAGGAAGAAGAAGAAAAGAAGAAAAGAAGAAGAAAATCTGATTATTGGCTCCCAAAAAGGGGCCTCTGCCGTGTAGAAGAATGGAGGGAGGGCAGAGAGAGAAATGAGAAATGGGTGGAAATTTCCTGGAAGCTTCCCAATGAGTTTTTGAATTAATTTAACTTCTATTTTGAAAATAAAGCTAAAGGAGCTTGACACAGGGTAGATTTTTGAATAGTGTGGTAAGATTTTTATTACATGTTATTATTTATTGGACAATAGCTATAGTTGGCAGAAGTCAGTATTAGCAAATCTGACAGATCAATTCTTCGCATTGTTTTATTATTCCATCTGTTAAAAATTTCTCGAAGGACGTGAAACCTTGTAAACTGTGTCCGGCCTCGGGTTTAGTAAGATCCCCCGTCGACGTTTTCATAGTTCAAGGTTCTCGGAAAAAATATTTCATTTCCCCGATTCGGCTCAGTGTGTACGCAAAACGAGAAATATATTAAAATATTCATCGGTTTCGAAAAATTCTGAAAGAATTCACATAAATCACAAATTTTAGAAAATGACTATTCGTAATAAAATTTTCCAACTTTGGGAGCGTTACAGTTGTTCTGCCAATTCTGCTCAACGTGCGCGTAGAACGAGAAATAATATTAAAATATTCCGCGTTCTCAGAAAAATTCAGAAAAATTCCGAAAAATTTCAAATATTGTAAAACGATCATTTATCCTAAAATTATAAATTTTCGGGATGTTACAAGCTACACCTCAGCTCATTGGTATAATATGAACTAGTAATGCATATTAACTATTTAAAGTATATTATTTATGTTGTAAGACAATATGTATTGGTTTAATTTTACATTTACCATGACTTTGGTAATGATAGATGTAACTCACATTTCATTGTGTTCAAATGGCTGATGATTGGTATTGAATGGTCATTTGTTGTTATTAAGTAACTAATAATTTCAAATAAAGTTTAATATATAAAGATACATGAAATTTGGAAGAAATTTATGAATTGCTACTGCCTTTTATTGAGTGGTTATCAATTGTTACTGAGTGACTAACAGTTTCAAATTAAGTTCTATATGTAAATATGCATGAAATTATAATATAATTTGCAAAAGGCTACTGGTTCTTATTGAGTTGTCATTAAGTGACTAATAGTTTCAAATTAAGTTCTATATGTAAACATACATGAAATTAGAAAGAAATTAGCGAGTGACTATTGTTTTTTAATGAGTAGTCATTAGTTGCTACTAAATAACTAGTAGTTTCAAATTAAGTTATATATATAAATATACATAAAATTAGAAAGAGATTTATAAATGACTATTACATTTTATTAAGTGGTCATTAGTTGTTGTCGAGTGAGACTAACAGTTTCAAATGAATGGTCATTTATTATTAGTAAATGAACAATGACTAAAGAAAGATCAAACTTTAATCATTAAAAAAAAAACTCATACATTAAAGTAATATTTATTGATCAAGTATTAGTCATTTTCTTCAAAAGAGAGATCAACCTCTAATCATCAATAAAAAACTATATTGTTATTTATTAAAATATTTCGATTGTGACTGTTTAGACTACGGTAAACCCTTTGTCTATGGACAAAGTTTGATTCTCGATCTCAATTCGGGAAAGGGAATCACTTCCTCTTAGAATTCTGGTCTAAGTATCTTAAAATAATGAAATTGATGATTTCGATTTCAAAAAGACTATGCAAATCCAAAATCGAAAATATTTATATGTATATTTATCTTATTGAAAACTAAGTTTGAAAATCAGAAAAGGTTTTGTTTTCAAAAAATAACAGAAAGTCAATGCAAACAAAAATAAGTTAAATGTAAATGACTGAAATGAAAATGTATTTGAAAAATATGACAGAATGTAAAAGACTTAAAATTAAAGAGCATAAAGTAAATCAATTTAAGAAGAATATAATGAAACGTAAATGTGCAGAAATGTAAAGTGCAAGAAGGTAGAATTGCATAAAAGTAAAAAAAGCAATTAAATGAAAGCAATAAACAGAACTCAAATGATCTTTGAAAAAATCACTTGATCAGGAGTAGAAGGAAATTTTCAAAGGAAATAAAGACTGAATGTAAATGAACTAGATTTAAAGTTGCATTGAATTTGTAAAGGGTACATTAATGAAAGTGAAAGTGGATGGAAACATACTGAACTAAACTTCCGTATTGTTTGCTCGAAATGTTAATGAACGTGAGAGCGTGAGTTTACAAGTGTTTGTGAGTATAAAATTTTCATCCCCTAAATATTTCCATCCTCTTGATATCTGTAGACTTTTTAAATAACTACCTTGCTTACAAGATTCTGACATGTGTCTAGAATAAAGATAACTGTTTTAAATGATTGGTAATCTTTGTCTGGTAACCACCAAATCTTTGTAGCAATCCTTATGCTATCTTGATCTTATATCTCCAACTGTTGCTAACTTCTATTTCAAATTCAAATTTCTTTCTTTTGAATTCAAACTTGCATACTTAAACATTTGTTGGTCTTCACTCGAGGTCTCTTCTTTCTAGAAATTTTGCCAAGTATAGCTACTCTCCAAGCCTATTGTTTTGATAGTAAATTGAAACTACTCCCAATATGAGATGAAAATGACTAATTGATTTTGAATCGAAATATCTGTCTCAATCAATTTCGATTCCATTCTAAACTTGGAAACTCATCAAGAATTATATTTATACTAATTTAAACTATCGAAATAGCATTAAATCAAAAAGTATTTTTATTTTTATATCAACAGATGCCCCCCAATATTTATTCTCAAAGTATGAGAGATAAATATTTTAGCCTTTTGAGTGTTACTTTTCGATTGTAATTGGACTTAGAGATTTTGCTTTTCTACACCAATCAAACGTAATACAAGCAACTGGAAGGTCAAATGGCAATATCTGTAATTTTCAAATTCAAATCTCCACTCACCTGGACTGCCATTACGTGGTCATTCCCCATTAATTAACTAATTCCATTTTTTAGGGAATTACAAAGCCAATGATGATGTTTAATGGATAAAACGGCTCCAGCCGTACTCCCATCATGTAAGCATTAATGGGAGTTACTACGCATGTTCTCCCTTTCTCTCTCTCTTTTGATTTTGTAAACCCTTTTTATATGTGAAAAGGGATTTTTCCCTTTTTACTTCCTTTTCTTCTACGCTTTGAACCTCCCTTTGCGCAACCATCTACCATTGTTGTCTCCTAAAGCTCTATTGCCAACTTCCTATCTTCTTTTTTTCTCTCAAAAACTCCATATTCTTTGAAGTTGACAATGGCCTCTTCTCCGGCCAAAACCATCTCCACTCAAACTTCTCCCTCAAACTTTGCTACAAAAGAAATTGCGGAGTTACTCAACGCTGCCTTAGTGACCATTCTATTGAAGAAGATGGAGTCTCCTATACTCTAGATCCTTCTACTGATAACTCAAAACTTTGGACGTCTTAGGTAATGATTCCCTTCAATATAGGCCAAGAAAGACTAGCTTTTCTAGGTCCTACCCTTCCATTAGAAAAATATGAGTCTATCCAATCTTTCTTCCCTAGTATTGCAAGAGAAGCCATTCTAGCTTTTCAGTCTTCCTTAAAGACTGACTTCTTTAGCTATTTTCCAAAAATCTTTCGAAGCTCACCACCCATTAGTTCTCATACTAGATCCCCATATATCAGATGGTTGAAAGTCGAACGTGCCAAACAAGCTTTCTGGAAAGAAATCGGTATCTTTGATTTCATCCAGCTGAGTAGGGAGCGTATAGAATTCAATGCCCCTATGCTGATTAGTTCCTTATTTTTCTGGAACAAATCCACTAACTCTTTCCATGATCCATATGGAATATTAACCCCTACTCTTTTCGACTTGGCTGCCATTATTGGCCTTAAACCTCTTGGCAGAGTAATTACCAGCACCATGAGTCCTACCACAACAATCAAACCCAATTTCAAAAAATTAACCTATACTGCTTTTGTTGAGAATAATCATCTCGAGGTAAGGGAAGTATCTAACGAAGAACATATGGCCTTTCTTATGTATTGGCTTAGTGCTTTTGTCTTATACACAAAGTCTCTCTAAATTCCAAAGTCTCTTATTCCTTTAGCCACTCTTTTTTATGAGAGTTCCCCTTGTTGCCTGAGCAAATTGATTCTTGCTCAACTCTATACTTCAATGTCAGAAGCCATTAACTTACTCAAGTCAAACACAAAGCCCCTTACTAATCTTGGTGGCCCTTATTGGTTATTACAGCTTTGGTTCAATGCCATCTTTGCACCTTATCTTCAAAAATTGTCTCCTTCAACTAATATTAAATCCATCGAAGGTCCACGTCTATCCTAACTTTACTATAACACAAAACCAGGCAACGAAGTTGAGGATTTCAAATTCTTCTTTTCATTGTTTCTAAACATAAAAAGCCAATCACACAAATTCAACTTTTCTCCTTTTGTTGATTGAAAATGTGGTCCTAAATGGTTTTGATAACCATTTTTGTGCTCGACTCCTGGAGCACAGACTGAAAACCATAACATTTGGAGTAATATTTTCACAACCTCAATTCTTTCTCCTGGCTATCCAAAATCAAAAGACTACAGCCTCCAAATTTATCTGCCTTCTTGTGTCTCCAGGCAGTTTGGGTTTTCTCAGTGTATTCTCGCTCCTATTTCACTCAATGATAAACACCAAATTTATGAATCCAAAGGCAAAGATTTTGAACAATACAAGTATTTTATGAAGAAAAATACTGACATGAGAGAATGGTTTATAACCTCTTCGAGTGTGAACCATTATTTTTCTTAACTTTAGTATTCAAACACTGGTAGGAAAAGTATTACTCTCTATTGCAATGCTCATTTGCAGAGTGCCTTCAAAGATTTACTAATGCATGCTCCTCTGTGCAGACTGTTGCTGCTTCAAAGAAGACAAAAGGTATGCACCTTAAAGAAATTTCTAGATTTGAGAAATTTTTAAAGTCAAATATGATTCTCGAAACTTAAGACTGGTGGTTCGAGAGGCTGACCAAGTCCTAAAACAAAAGAAAGTAGAGCATCATCAGTTATATTATGCTCGTTTCATTGATGAGTTAGTTTTGAATCCCTTGGCTTCGTTCGAACGATTTAAAACCCCACTAAAGTTTCCTCCATTCCCAAATGCTCCTTTTGGCATGGCCAATAAATATCTAGACCCCAAAGGTGGAGCATTAGGTGTTGTTAAGGATTCGAAGAAACGAGAAGTAATTTTGCCAAATGTTATCTGGATAACTGCCAAGTTCCAATTAATAAATACACTCGAATAATGAAATATCCACCATATGGTAAAGTCTTAAGATCTCAATTTCTAATTTGCTTATTTTCGATTCAACTATTAATGCTAAATTTCATATATTGTAGTCTCAAAAAGGACTATAGTAATGGAAGTTGAAGAAGAAAATTGGGATGACGAACCTCAAAGACCCAGTAAAATTCAGAAAACAAAATCGAAAGCCTCAGGGACAACTTCATCGTCTCAACTTTCGAAAAAAACCTTCTCCAGCACCTTCAAAAATAAAGACTGCTGAGAAAAAGAAAAAAGTGATCAAAGAAACCACACATGATGTTTCTCAACAATCTAAGGTACAAGCATAAGTTTTTCTTTCCAAAAGCTCTGATGAATCTTCGAAACAAGATGAAGAGACCCATTTCCTCAAAGAATGCAAGGTTAACATCAGACACGCAAAGAGTTGAATCTTCACTGATGACTCATATATATTCTTTAATTATCTTTTGAAATCTTTAAAACATGGCTAATGTTTTTCATTTCGAACAAGAATCCTCCCCCAAAGATCATAGGGAATCTACTCCGATTTCTATGAGAAGATTCAGGACTCATTCACCTATCCTTTCTCCTCCAAGGGATTCCAATCTCATTCTAAATGAACTTAACCCTGCGTTAGAGGCAACTTTAGCCTTGAGCTCCCGTTTCGATAGAATATTTGATGCTGAGGCTTAAGCTGAAAAAGAATCTAGCACTAGGGCTCAAGATATCCCCATTGAAGCTAATGTTGAGGTTTGCCACCTACTAAATTTATTTTACATAAATCTCGAATAATGCTAATTTTGTTTTAGATTTTTCAGGAGCACATAGTTTCTAAAACTGGATCCAGTTCTGAGGTCCCCATTATCGAGATAGATGTTCAGGTTTGTTACTATCGAAATTGAATCTGCATGGATTGCTTTGACTATTTCTAAGATCAAACTTTCTTATCTTTTCAGGAAAACATCGTTCCTCCACCTGAAACCATTATACCTGCTGAGATCGAAGTTCCTATCTCGATTGAAGCCATCCATATTTTTGAGGCTATCCCTTCTACTTCTGCTAAAGTCCAGTCAGGACAAACTGAAATTACTATTGAAGAAGAAGCAGAAGCCATATGCCTCGATGATGATGAAGATGAGGATGACATCTAGAAGCGTCTGGAAGATATTTTGTCTAAACGATCTATATCCTCAAAGTCCCATCATTCTACAACCTACTTTGAACCCGAAATCCAAAGCATTTCTTCTCCCCAGCTATTAAAAGTGCTGGTTGATCTTTCAAATCTTGGGATAGATCAAGTTATGGCTGCTAAGGACAAACAAGAAAAACTGTTTGGGCTACTTGACCAACTGAATCGAAATAAACATCTTCTGGATTCGAATGCATAATCAGTAATTCAAGAGTTGGCTACCCTTACAAAGGACTTGCTAACCCAGCTTCCTAACCTTGATCAAGTTATCACCAGCAATCAATAATTGCTTGAAAAGAAGAACCAATTGATGGTGACTGTTGCTAAGGTCAAGAGAAAGTGTTTGAAACTTACCTTTGTTCTTTCATCTACTTAGCAAAACATTAATCAAAACGAAGAGCGAATTGTTGAGCTTAAACAAGAACTACTATTACTGGAAGAACAACAAAGTGAATTTCGAGCCCTTGCCAAAGATTGCGCTAGAAAAGAATAAACTCTTGATAAAGAGTATTTGTAGCGGACAACCAAAGATAACCAAGTGAAGCAAGGTATTTAAGAATTAACTCCATCCCTTGAGACAACTTCTAAGGAAAAAGATAGGATCTTTGATGCTTGGGTCTCCTTGTTTTCGAGGCTTCAATAAATACTTTGTATATATATTTTGCAATGATAATTTAATTTTTGATTACTTTTGAATAGAGACTAATATTTTTGCAATAAGATTTTAATTTTGTGAATGGTTGGTTTGTATGTTTTTAAGTATTTACTATTTATTGAAACGATCTTTTCATTCGAATTAACATTCATAATCGAATAAGTATTACCAGAATATGTAACACCCTTGTGGGGATGTCACATATATAAATAAAATAAAAGAAAGATAAATCAAATCTACCCAAGTTGTAAAACATTTGTAACATAATATCGTGGGTCGTAAAATTCTTCTTGTTAAACAGAATAGTATAAATAAAATAACGCGGAAACACAAAATAAACAAACCAACATCTCACATAATATACATATGGTTCTAGTTATAAGTTATACAAATAATTTACAACTATAAGTATTTAAGCTAAAACAGTAAACAAAGCAGTAAAAGGTCAATATATACAAACGCAGACGCGCCCAAGTACACATCATGTATATCTAACCCTCTGAAGGATCACTCTCAGATGAAACTTCAGGTGATAGATATCCAGGATGCCTCGACCTTCTACGGACATGGGTCCGAGCAGTCGATATGCTACTGATCTCGCTAGGCGCATCAAACATACCGCCCCAATGACGCCTAAGAGATAGCAGCAACTCCACATGTAAGTACAACATAGTGGAAAAGATCGACACTCCATCAAACTCCGTACGTATGGTCACAGTCAGACGCCCTACGTACGTCATCGAGTCTCTATCCTCTCGCAGATGCCAGGCTTCAGAACCTCCGTGAAACTCCAATTGCACGAATCCAAAGAAACCTGGTAGCGTCATATCCACACAATCAATCCAAAGGATATGGATGATCGGATGGTTCTTGATCGTAGAACTGATCTTCGGCTTGCTGCTCCTCCTCCTCTTCAGGATACTCACACGCAAGAGGTTGTTCCTCTTCCTCAAACTCTTTATCACATAATTTAAAATATACAGATAACACATACAAGAAAGAGGTAAGACAATCTAAATCATCACAAACATGATAAATAAGAAGACGACAATACAATCAGATATACAGTTTATACAATATAGAATGTTATAACGACATAAACATAAATACGGTATAACACAAATATCATATAAGAATGAAATACAAAATCAATATATATAATATCACTGATAACTAGATAAAAAAATGTCACCGATAACAAGATAATAATGTACAAGATAGATACATATGCAATATGACACGATCCTACTCCATGGAGCTAAACACATACAGACATCAGAGAGAATGACCCGCAAAATCTATTAGTACCACAGTTGCCCAACCAAACTATTCTGCGGTCTCACGTTGCGTCTATAGCCCACAGTCACATGGCGTGGTGTAGCACACTGTCTAACGTCGTGTCACTACAGGCAATGTACTATTAGATTTTACAAGATCTCGATTAAATATAGTGTGTCGAGTCCATTAGTGTGTTGCCAGTTACCACGGCCCAGAGGAGCGACCAACTGTCCACATATGGGATACTGCACACTAACGTCTCCAAGTCCATAAAGAAAATGAACCACACTACGTTTATCGCACCGACAACACGATGTGATTCAACTCGTCAATCAATCCACCAAAAATTGCCATTAACTCAATGCATGATAGAAAAATTATCAGAATACCCTCAATGGTACAAATATGTGTATTTACGCAAATGCCCTCATGGCAGAGAAAAATATACAGTAAGTCCCATCGGACAAATACTGTTTCACAATCTGTACAGGTTCACCACTTAGCCCGACAGTAAAAATCCACTGTTTTGTCAATCGCGTAGAAATTTTATCGCGTTTTCACAATTCCATCGTTTTTACAAACGTTTTTAAATCGCGTAAATATATTTTACTGTTTTTAAAATCGCGTAGAGTTTTTAATACGTTTTCTCAATCGCGTAAGGTTTTTAAATTATTTTCTTGTCCGAATTCCTTAAAATTATTGTTTAAATAAACAGAAATAATATTTAGTACGTTTAAACTACGTAGAATATTTTTCATATCGTATACTGTCTTTTGGGCATCTTTTTCTATCTTATTTGTCTATTTTTACTAAAAATTGACAGTATTTTGTTTAGAAACTTATGATAATGGTTTCCTAATTTTTTCTGTAAAAGTTCCTTTTACTTAATTTTTAACTGTATAATTTAACTTTTGAAAACCACTAACATGCTTCAAAATATAATATGAGCTATATGTTAGAAATTTACAAAAGCTACTGTATTTTCTTCTAACAGTCAAATCATTAGTTTTAACTTCTTAAATTTATTTCTAATTAATTTATTTCTTCAAAACTCATTGTAGAAAAATTCCTTTTAACATATATTGCTTCTTTTTAATTGAAAATGGTTTGGAAATGATTTTAGAAATAAAAAATCTTTGGCTTTGGCATGTTGGCCGAAATACTTAAAATTGCTATTTGATCTCTACATTCATTTTTCTTGCTCTAAACAATTTTGCATCTTGTTAATTTTTTTAGGTTAATTAAATCACACTCTTAGAAAATTGATGAGAACATTTTGGTTCTCCTTTTTGGTTGAGGTCGTGAGCCTTGTTATTGTGTTCTTTGGAACACTCATGCAATCCTTGACATATTGTTCACATCCTAATATTTATACATGCATCTACTAACACATACAATATTTCAAAGCTTGTACACATGCAAATTAATACAAATCACAAATAGGAAAGCTAATAACAAACACACAAATGAATCCTTATGGATTCTACAATCACAAACAATTTCCATCTTCTTACCATCACCCAAGGATGATAAGATTAAGTCTTCCTCTTACCTTAAATGAAGACAAATACTCTTTCACTCCTTTCTAGGATTTTGGTTTTTACTCCTCCAAAACCTAACAAGCTTAACCAAAATTCTACAAATTATAACCATGAAAGAAAGCTTAAACCATGGATCAATCATGGCTTAGAACTTTGAAAAAAAAAATTAGAAATGAAAAACAAAGATTTTCACCTTCAAGGTAGAATCTTCAAAGTAGTTTTTCAAACTTAAGATGAAAGATTTTGCAAGAACTCTCAACTAGAGATGTTCTTAGAATTGTGTTTAGGTTTAGAAAAGTTGGTTAGAAGAAATTTTGGGTGGTTGGATGGTGTATAAGGGTGCTTGGCCGAATGCTTCACAAAGGAAACAACAATGGAGTTTTGTGTTTTTAGAAGAGAGAGAAGAGAGAAAATGCTATAGAATTAAGTGATTAATGGCCTTCCAAAAGCCATATGGCCGTAGACATCAAGGACCAAGAGGTGTCCATTAGGTTGGCTCCATCCTAGCCTTAGAATTGATCAATGGTGAGGATTAAGACTTGATCACCAAGCTTTGCTCTCATTGGTTAATCCTAGCCTTGTCACTAACCTTGTCATCAAGCTTAGTCACTAATTAAGCTTAGTCACATGCTCTTGAATGTTCCACTACTAATGATGTTTAATTAAGCTACTAATCCTATTAAGTTTTCACTAAATGTGGGTCCCGCAAAATATTTTCGGGTTCATTACCGCTTATTTGTACTGACTAATAAAATAATATTATAATAATATAAAATTATTTTATTTTACAGTTAAATCCTAAAAATTAAAATATTACTAACCGTATCATTCAGAATTGGGTTTAGTATGATCCCCAAATTCGAATAATTAAAATAAGATTTCCCCTACCGAAAAATATTATTTTCCGTCTCCGGAGCAAATCACACAAAAAGTTCAAATAAAATAACAGACAGTAATATAAAGCAGTAATTCATACAGAAAAATAACAAACAAGTACAAAAAGGACATAACGGTCATTTATCCTAAAGTTGAAAAATGTAACACCCTTGTGGGGATGTCACATATATAAAGAAAATAAAAGAAAGATAAATAAAATCTACCCAAGTTGTAAAACATTTATTACATACTAGTATGGTTTGTAAAATAATTCCTGTTAAACAGAATATTATTAAATAAAATAATGCAGAAATATAAAATAAACAGAAACAACATCACTCATAATATACATATGGTCCAAGTTATAAGTTATACAAATAATTTACAACTATAACCACAAATATTTAAACATAAACAGTAAACTAAAAATAGTAAAGAGTCAATATATACATACGCAGACGCGCCCAAAAATACATCATAAATATTTAGTCCTCTGATGGATCACTCTCAGGAAACTCATCAGAAGATAAATATCCAGGATGCCTCGACACTCGGCGGACATGAGACTGCGCAGTCGATACAAGAGTCATCTCACTAGGCTCAGTGGACACACCACCCCAGTGACGCCTAAGAGATAAAGGCAACTCTAAGTGCAGAAACATAGTAGTCGTCATAACTGGCTCTCCATCAAACTCATGTCATATGGACACAGTCAACCGTCTCACATAAGTCACTGAGTCTCTGTCTCCCCGCAGATGCCAAGCTAACGATCCACCATGAAACTCGAGTGTCACAAATCCCAAAAATCCTGGCACCGCCATACCCAAACTAATCAGTCCAATGGATATGGATGATCAGATGGTTCTTGGTCGTCGTACTGATCTTTGGGTTGCTGATCTTCTTCCTCCTCAGTATACAAAATCTCAAGAGACTGTTCCTTTTCCTCAAACTCTTTACCACGTAAAAATAAAATATACAGAAAACACATACAATAAAGAGGTAAGACAAACTAAAATCATCACAACATGGCAAATAAGAAAACGACAAACAACAGATATACAAGTTCATGCAATATGAAAAGCTATAACATTAATTAATAAAGAATAGTATCATAACAACACATAATATCACAAATAAAATAATATCACGGATAAAATAAAGTAAGAAATAAACAAATTATCATAACAATAACCAAATAAAATAAACAGATAAAATAAAATAATATCTCAGACATAACCATATATAATATGACACGATCCTACTCTATGGAGCTAAACACAAACAGATATCAGAGAGAGAATGACTCGCAAAATCTATTAGTACCACGGCTGCCCAACCAAACTATTGCGCTGTCACACTTTGCGTCTATAGCCCCACGTCACATGGAATCCATCATCCAAGGCATGGTGTAGTTCACGGTCTCACGTTGTGGCACTACAGGCAATGTACTATTAGACTTTACGAAATCTCGATTAAATATAGTGCGTGTCGAGTTCATTAGTGTGTTATCGGTTACCACGGCCCAGCGGAGCGACCGACTGTCCATATATGGAATCCCGTACACTAACGTCTCCCAGTTCATAAAGACAATGAACCACACTACGTTTATCGCATCGACAACACGATGTGATTCACCTTGTCAACCAATCCACCAAAAACTGGCATAAATTACCAAGATATCCTCAAGATAAAAAGACACAGTAAGTCCCACCGGACAAATACTGTTCCAAAGCCTGTACGGGTTCACCTCATAGCCCGACAGCAGAGAAATACAGAAATTACCGTTTTGGTCAATCGCGTAAAAATTTTATCGCGTTTTCACAATCTCGTCATTTTTACAAACGTTTTTAAATCGGTAAATTTATTTTTCTGTTTTTAAAATCGCGTAGAGTTTTTAATACGTTTTCTCAATCGCGTAAGGTTTTTAAATCATTTTCTTGTCCAAATCCCTTAAAAATTATTGTTTAAATAAACAGAAATAATAATTAATACGTTTAAACTACGTAAAATAATCTCTATACCGTATACTGTCTTTTGGACATCTTTTCTCTCTTATTTGCCCGTTTTTACTAAAAATTGACAGTATTTTGCTTAGAAAATTATATTAATAGTTTCCTAATTTTACCGTAAAAATTCTATTTACTTAATTTTTAACTGTATAATTTAATTCTTTTGAAAACCACTAACATGCTTCAAAATAAAGTATGAGCTATATGTTAGAAATTTTCAAAAGTTACTGTATTTCTTTTCTAACAATAAAATTATTAATTTTAATCCTTAAACTTAATTCTAATCAATTTGTTTCTTTAAAACTCATTGTAGAAAAATTCTTTTTAACATATATTGCATCTTTATACTTGAAAATGGTTTGGAATTGATTTTAGAAATCATGAATTCTTGGTTTGGCATGTTGGCCGAAATATATAATTGGGTCATTTGATTTATAAATTCATTTTCCTTGATCTAAACAATTCTATCTCTTGTTAATTTTCCTAGGTTAATTAAATTACACTTTAGGAAAATAATGAGAACATTTTGGTTCTCCTTTTGGGTCAATGGCCGTGAGCCCTAGAGTTGTGTTCTTTGGAACACTCATACATTCCTTAGCATATTATTCACATCCTATACATTATCATGCATTTCTAACACATGCAAATTATCAAAGCTTGTAGACATGCAATTTAAAGCTTATAGACATGCAACTACATACAAATTATTACAATTATCAAATAGGAAGCCTACTAACAACCACACAAACATGCTACTAAACAAACACAAACAAGGAATCCTTATGGATTCTACAATCACCACAAATAAAACTCCATCTTCTTACCACCACACATGGATGATAAGAGTTGTCTTCCTCTTACCTTAAATGGAGACAAAATATTCTTTCACTCCTCTTCTAGGTTTCGGTTTTCCTCCTTCAAAACCTTACAAACTTAAACAAAAATCTACAAGTTACTAACCATAAAAAGAGAGCTTAAACCATGGAGAAATCATGGCTTAGAACTTTGAAAAAGAGTTTAGAAATAGAAAACTAGAAATTTCACCTTCTAGGTAAAATTTTCCAAGTAGGTTTTCAAGCTTTAAATGCAAGATTTTGCAAGAACTCTCAACTAGAGATGTTCTTAGGATTGTATTTAGGTTTAGAAAACTTGGTTGGATAGAATTTTGGGTGGTTGGATGGTATAGAACAAGGCTTGGCCGAAACTAGCTTCAAGGAAGCTTCAATGGTGTTTAGGGTTTTTGGAAGAGAGAGAAGAGAGAAAATTGCATGAAGGATGAAGTGATTAATGGTCTTCCAAACTTGAATGGCCGTGGACTTCAAGCTTGAAAGGTGTCCATTGGCTTGGCTTCATCCTAGCCTTAGGATGGATCAAAGGTTAAGATTAAAACTTGGTTAGCAAGCTTAGCTCTCATTGGTTCCTTCTAACCTACTCACTAAGCCTTGTCACTAAGCTTCATCATTACACTAACCTAGTCACTAAGCTAGTCATCATGTTCTAGAGAATTCCTTCACTAATGATGATTAATTAAGCTACTAAGTTAACTGTTTTAATTAAACGTGGGTCCTGCAAAATATTTCTGGGTCCACTGTCATTTTATTATACTGACTAATAAAATAATATACAAAATTATTTTATTGGACAGTTAAATCCTAAAAATTAAAAGATTAATTATCATCTCATTTAGAATTGGGTTTAGTAAGATCCCCCAGTCTGAATAATTAAAACAAGATTTCCTCGGCACGGAAAAATATTATTTTCCTGTCCTGGAGCAAATCGCACAAAAAGTCCAAATAAAATCACAGACAGTAATATTAAGCACTGTCACATATAGAAAAATTAAAAACAGTACAATCGGGATGTAACGGTTATTTTTTCATTTTTCCCCACGACGAAGCAAATCATCCAAAACGTTCAAATAAAATTACAGACAGTATTAATTGTCTGTATATCTCCCAGAAAATTAAAACAGTAGCTTGAGAAAATTTTTATTTTACCGTCTCGAAGCAAATTACGTAAAACGATCAAATAAAATTTTAGCCTGTAAAACATATTTGTATTTCATACAGAAAAACAAGAAACAGTAAAATAGGGACACAACAGTCATTTACACAGAAGCTTGAAAAACAGCAAACAGAACATTCGGGACACTTTTCTAAAAATTGGGGTGTTACAAAAAACATCAAACAATACATTCAGGACACAACGGTAATACCTCAAAAGTTTAGGGTGTTACAGAATAAACCTTTTCGATTTGATATGGCGCCTCCCAATTTGGGTACCATTTTTAGAACGACTTCGATTTTTTCTCCATAAGTAAAATAACCTTCCAAACTAAATCACCTACAACAAACTCTTTTCTCTTGACTCAAAGGTCATAGAATCTTGCAATTCTTTCTTTTTGTCAAATCAAATTTTCAAGAGCAACTAATCTTTCCTCATCTAATTGATTTAGTTCATCAAACATCAAGTTCCAATAATCTTGAGTAGGAATTTCATCTTGACGTTGCAACCTAATTGACTGAAGGTTAATTTCGATTGGTAACATTACTTCATGCCCATAAACCAAATGATAGGGCGTAGTGCTAATAGCTTCCTTGGGAGAATTTCGATATGCCCACAGAACTTGGCTCAAAGTTTCATGCCAACTTCTTAGTTTTCAACCAATATGTTTCTTTATTAAACCAATTAAAATCTTATTGGCTGCTTTGACCTACCCATTAGGTTGAACGTAATAAGGAATCGAGGTAAGTAATTTGATATTCCTGGTCTTAGCAAACTCAGTAATATAACGACTAGTAAACACAATACCTTAGTCAGTAGTTAAAGTTTGAGGGATACCCATTAGAACTTGGCTCAAAGTTTCATGCCAACTTCTTAGTTTTCAACCAATATGTTTCTTTATTAAACCAATTAAAATCTTATTGGCTGCTTTGACCTACCCATTAGGTTGAGCGTAATAAGGAATCAAGGTAAGTAACTTGATATTCTTGGTCTTAGCAAACTCAGTAATATAACGACTAGTAAACACAATAGCTTGGTCAGTAGTTAAAGTTTGAGGGATACTAAATCTATAAATAATATTCTCTTCAACAAAATTAATGATATCTTGTTGAGTAACATCTTTCAAAGGGATGACCTCAACCTATTTAGTAAAATAATTGATAGCAACTAATATATACTTGTGCCCTTTCGAAGATGATCAATGAATCTGGCCTATCAAATCGAGAGTCGATCCTCGAAATGGCCAAGGTTTTATAATCGAATGTAAATCACTTGCAGGAACATGGTGAATGTTTCCATGCTTTTGACATTCCTTACAGGACTTAGCATATAAATGATAATCTTTAGCCATTGTGGGCCAATAGACCCTCTGCCTATGCAATACCTATTTTATTTCTTTCACTAGCTTGATGAGCACCACAAATGCCTTCATGAACTTCTGCTAAAGCTGTGAATGCTTCCTTCTCACTTAAACATGTCAGTAAATTCCCACCTACTGACTTTTTGTAAAGTGATTCACCCAATATAACATAATGTAAGGCTTTATATTTTAGTTTCCTTTCGATTGTCATATTTAGGTTTTGTAAATAGTCAACAATTGGCTTTCTCTAATCAGAATCGTCCATATTTTCGAATAGACATACTTCTAAATTCTTGAATGGATATAACTTTTCTTTGATTTCGATTAATTTAAGCAAAGTAAAAGTAGAAATTTTGTAACTCGAAGCTGTTTGAGCAAGCTCATTAGCTTCATATTTTTCTTCTCTTAGAATGTGTTACAATATAACCTCATCGAATTCACACAATAACTTTGCTACAAAAGCAAAGTATCTAAACAAATTTTGGTTAATGCATTTATATTCTCGAGTCAATTGCTTAATGACTAATTGAGAGTCACCCAATACTTTAATATTTTTGGCTTTGAGTGAAATTAAAGTTTGTAAACCAGCTATTAAAGCTTTATACTTAGCTTCATTATTCGAACAATCATGTTTTAATTCGAAAAAAATTTAGTTGGAATCCCAATTGGTGATACAATTAGAACTCCAAGACCAACACCTCCACTATGCTTTGATCCATCGAAATATAACTTCCATGGTTTCAAACCTATGTAGTTAATGTCTTTTTCTTTGATGTCAACACAAGGATGGTTAGTCAAAAAGTCTACCAACACTTGGCCTTTCACAGCCTTTTGTGGTATATACTTTAAAGAAAATTATGTTAAAGCAAGAGCCCATTTTCCTACTCTACCATGCAGGATAGGTTTGGATAACATGTACTTTATTGTATCAATTTTTGAAACAACAAGTACATTGTGTGGCTTTACATAATACTTTAACTTGGTATAAGAGAAATACAAAGTTAAGCATAATTTCTCGATTGCACTATATCTTGTTTCAGCATCTATCAAAACTCTACTAAGATAATAAATGACTCTTTCAATTCCATTCTCATCTTCCTAGGCTAACATACACCCAATAGTTTCATTTGATGCTGAAATATATAACATCAAGGGGCGTCCAGGCATTGGAGGCGTCATTACTAGAGGATTAGCCAAACAATGCTTGATTTGATCAAATGCCTCTTGATGTTCTTCTTCCCATCGAAACTCTTCTTCAGTTTTAAGTTTCAAGAGTGAAGAGAAGACATTGGTTTTCCCAGACAAGTTCGAAATAAATCTTCTCAGAAAATTAATTTTTCCAAGCAGAGACTAGAGTTGCTCCTTATTCGAAGGAGGTGATGCTTCCAGAATAACTTTAGCTTTGTTTTGATCTACCTTTATTCATTTCTTCTAAACTAGGAATCCAAGGAAATTCCCTGTAGAAACACCAAAAACACATTTAACAGGATTTTTTTAATCCAAGTTTCTCATTCTTTCGAATGACTGTGTCACATTCAAAAGGTGCTCCTCTTCTGATTTCGATTTGAGCACCACATTATCAATGTAAACTTCCATGAATTTACCAATAATATCATGAAAAATGGTATTCATGGTTGTTTAATATGTGGCTCCAGCATTCTTTAAATCGAATAGCATGACTACCTATTCGAAAGTGCCAATTGCTCCAGGACATCGAAAAGCTATTTTTGGCACATCCTTTTCTGCAATATAAATTTAATTATACCCAGAATAACCATCCATGAAACTTAAAATTTCATGACCTGAGACTAAATCAATCAACATGTCAGCAATATGCATATGATATTCATCTTTAGGAGTAACATAATTTAAATCTCGAAAATTAATATATACTATTAACTTACCATTCTTTTTCATAATGGGAACAATATTAGAAATCTAGTCAACATATCTGGAAATTCAAATGAACTTAGCCTTTAATAACCTTTCAATTTCTTCCTTGATCTTCGAGACTACTTCAGGGGCAAATCTTCTTGGAGCTTGCTTGATTAGTTTTTGTCTTTCTCGAATTGGTAGTCTGTGTTCTACCAAATCTTGACTGAGCCCAGGCATTTCCTCATATTCCCATGCAAAATAGTTCTTATATTCTTTGAGCAAATGAATTAACTTATACTTGAAATCAGGTTTTATTAAACTACTTACAAAATTAGGTCTATATATTACATCATTCCACAAATTAATCTCTTCTAAAGGATCTTGTACCTCTATCTTTTTAACATCCGAAGACAAAGGGGCTTGTTCAAATCCAAGAGAAGAGTAATCATAAATACAATCCAAGTTGGTGTCTTTAATAACACCAAATTTCTCAGCCATATAGGTTGAGGTTCAAGTCACATGACTCGAAATTGCACTTTCAGTGAAATTTTTAGCCATATAGGCTACAATTCGAGCCACATGGCTCTTAAGTTTTGCCATTTATATTATAACTTGAGGCCAAATATACTTGACTTGGAATGTTAAATAGGCATCTGTATGCCCTAGAACTATTATAGTTTCTAAGCTGAAATGAATCAGCTTTTGGAATGATGGAAAAACCTATTGGTGTGATGGCCACCATCTCGACCCCCTTACTATCGAGGGCTGTTGAATCCTAAATACAGAATGGTTTGACACCAGGCACATAAATTTGTAGATTTGCATGGTTCTAGTTTACATGACAGAGAGTATCATCAGCCTCTACCAGTTCGAGTTCTTCTTTCTGGTTTTACAAGAACATCTTCTGATGAACAGTTGAAGGGACAACACCTACAACAAAAATCCATTCCCTACCCAACAGAAGGTTATAACTGGCCTTTGAGGGAACAACTATGAACAAAGTTGACCTTGTGACTGAAGCCACTTTGACATCAAGAACAATGACCCCTTCTGATGCGGAGGATCTGCCATTAAAGCCTGTCACTACCATATTGTGAGGCAACAAATCTGCCTCTGTTTTGCTAAACTTCCTCAGTAAATTCTTTGGCAACAGATTAATGGCAACCCTACCATCTATTAGCACCTTGCCCACTAATTTACCATTTATTGTTGCCTTGATAAATAGTGGGTGCATATGACTCTTCATTTCGAGAGAGGGAATGTTGAAGACTATAGAGTTCTCCATTACTTCAACAATGTCTTTTTCGATCATGAACCAACTGGCCTATTCTGAATCATCTTAAAAGTCCTCCTCTTGGTCCACTTCTTGGTTACATGAAATGACAAAGTTATAAGGGAGAAGACATACCACATTGACACCAAAAATGGCATCTAGATCATCCTCAAATACAGATTCGTCCATTGGACTTAGTGGTTTTTTATTTTTCTATTTTCAGGGGTGGTCCTTGGACCACGTGGGCATAAGGCCTTTGCTGTTGTTGCAGTTTAGTCAATGCCTATTGCTGTAATTGTTATTTTCGAAGTCGCTGGGATTTTTGCCATTGAGACTTCGAAAGGTATGGGGTTAAACCTTGTTTCGAGTTCGAACCTTCTCCTCGAAACCAGGTATTTGGTTTTCCCCCAAAGGGATTCATCCCATATTCCAACTTTGGCCAAAATGGCCTATTCTGAAATTTGTGGGGCTGTGGACTGTTCCTCACCTACTGATTAGGTGGCACATTGGAAGGGGGCAGCCTAGTTTTTTCTTTCCTGGCCCTCTCGGGGTTCTACACTACCACTGCATTGTGATTCATAAGCTAATTGTTAATATGAATCAAGCCTCCTATAGGGTTTTTTCCTTATGCTTCCTTTGCTTCAAAATTGCCTGATAAGACTTGGCAGTCAGCCTGTCGAAAACAACACTGCATCTAGGATACAAAGATACTTCCCTGTCATCCTTTTTCTTCCTTAGAAGGAATTCAACAAGGGTTTCCCCTGCCTTAGGGAAAACTTCCTCCTCCATGGCCTCGAACGCATCAAAGCCGCAGTTAGTGGGGACAGGAGAGGATTCCCCCACTTCAACCATGTTGACTTCTATGAAGCCAATTGATTCTATATAGCTAGCATTCACTTCAAATGGATCAGCATTTGTAACACCCCAAATTTCCTAACAATTTGATAGTAATTTTGACAATTAACAGAATTCTACTGTTTAGTGATTTCTGTGTACTGTAAAATTATTTGGAATATTCCGTCAGTATATTTGATCATTTTGTGTGATTTACTCTGTGTCAGGAAAATAATAATTTTTGAGCTAGGGAAAATCTTACATAATTTAATTATTACTGTAAAGTCTTAATTATTTTACGTAATCTGATTTGATTTTCATAAGTTTTAATTTTTGTGATTTTGTGGATGATTATGAAATTTTTATATTTCTCTAATTGTTTTTGGACTGTTTGTGGGCCCAGGTGGCCTTGTGTGGACCCGAGGTGGGTCTCGAAAAGTGAAAATTTTTCTGCAGCCAGGAAAATTTGTACTGTTAAGACGGAGACGGGGGATCTTACTAAACCTGAATCTGGAAACAATTTTTAAAATTTTCTTTTACTGTGTTTTGTACTATATTTAATTATCGGGTAATAAAAATACAGTAAAAATATTATTCATAAGGTTATAGCAGATAAAAAAAATAAATATTATACTGCTTAGTTAACATTGGTGGTTTAGAAATCCGCCATTGATTTAATCAACGGTGGAGACTTGATCTTGATTTAATCGACAGTGGAGATTTGGTCTTATAAAATGGCTAGGACCATTTAGGACCATTGGATGTAAAGTTTGAAGAAGCAATCTTGACCTTTCATTTTGGAGATACATCTAATGGCTAGGATTTCAAGGAGAAAAGATCTAATGGCCTAGATTAAGTCTTCTATCTAAAGGCTAAACCTAGAAGCTACATTAATCCTAACCATTGATCTAATCAATGGTTAAGATTGCCTAAAATGGTGGCTAGGAGATTGGTCACACTTTGAAGAGTGCATGAAAAGGGGGGACGGTTTTGTGCTTGTTTAAGGCTATAGCAAAGTTCAAGACACCATTATTACTCCATCTTGGTCATTATTGATCATTCTTGATCATCTTTGTCTCCTCCAAAAACAAAAACTCATCAAACTTTTCTCTCCACTTTCTCTCCAAGCAAGTTTCGACCATAGCACCTAAATCTACCTTTCATCACTCTTTAATTTCAAACAACCATATTTCTTGAATCTATACCTCATTCTAAGACACTTTGTAGTTTACACCAAGTTCTAAATCCATCATATTCAAGGACTTTCTTCAAGAGCAAAGTTATAGGGTTTTGTGGTGAAGTATAAGGAAACTTCATTTCTTATCTCTTTTTCATGTTCTAAGCTATGTTTGATCCATGGTTCTTCTTGTTCAGGCTTGATATACTAATAAACTTGTGTTTTGTTTTGTGTTTAAGAAACCTTCGGTGGTAAAGGACTTGGAAAAAGAAGCAAATCAAGGAGCTTTTGAGGATCTTCAAGAGGTAAGAGAGAGATTCATCTCACCAACCAAGTATGGTGGTGAGAGATGGTTTGGTATTTGATGGATAGTGAATCCATGTGAGGATTCATATCCATGGTCATATAATTATTTGTGCGTGTTTATGTGTTTATGTGGTTTATGTGCTTAGCATGGTTTATTTGTGCTTGCATGCTTAGTATGATGTTTAATTACTTTTATGGTATGCTTGAAATATATATATGATGAATATGTATATGTATGCCATGAAGTGATGATAGAAAGGAAAACAATTTTTGGTTGCAAAGAACCATAGTGGCATCACGGCCTTAAACTAATTTTGGGAGCAAGAGATTCTAAGTATTTTACTAATTATGATTAATATGTTGATGATTTTAAGGATTTGCAAAGAAAGTGAAAATGAAAATGAACAAATGCTTTGATTTCAAAGACTAAGTGTTCACGGTTTTTGAAGGAAATTTTAATGGTTTTGTTTATGTAAAAACAAGAATGGTACTTAATTGATTTAAAAGAAAAAATAATTGATGGTTTCGATGGCCATGTCCACGGTTTTAAAGGCTTGTAATGCCTTGGTTTTATGAAAACAAAGTGATTTTCAAAGTGGAAATAAAATTTGATTTAGTACAAGGATTTTGGAAATAGAATCAGAGTATTTTATCATTCAGAAATAGAAATTTTGGTTATGAAAGAAAAAGAGAGGTTGAAAGTGTTTGAACCTCAATTTATTTTGAAGAGAATTGATTTGAGAAAAATGGAGAATATAATAGTGACTTGAAAATTTACTAATATAAAACTCATCCTTTGGGTTTTGGAGCGCGTTAGGAAATTTTAAATGAGAAACATTGATTTAATTCAATGAAATGGTGACTTTGTGGAATATATTGTGAAAATGATTTTCTTGAGTAAGAAAATGTGAAAAATAATGTGAGAAGTCATATTATTTTGAGGAAAGGATTTCTTAAAGGAGAAAATGTGAAAAATGATGTTGGAAATGACATTGATTTGTTTAAAAGTCCAAGATAATGTTTAGAATATTGAGGAATATTTTACAAAGTTGTAAAATTATGAAAAATGTTTTACGTAACTTAAAAACGTGATTTTTAAGCTACGCGATTTGAAAAACATTTAAATATTTCCACGCGATTTTAAAAACGTTAAAATATTTCTACACAATTTGGAAAGCGTTTAAATATTTTTACGCGTTTGAGATATTGTTGAAAAAACGCTACGCGATTTAAAAATGGTGGAATATTTTTACGTGATTGATGAAAACATTGAAAAATTACTACGTGATTGAAAAATGATGAAACATCTTTATGTGATTAAGAAAATGATGGAAAATCACTATGCGATTTGAAAACGCAACAGAATGGTTGCGAAATTGTGAAAACATAACATAAATGATGCAAAATTGTGAAAACATAACAAAAATGTTATGCGATTGTGAAAATGCAGTAAAAGTGTTTCGCGACTATGAAAACGCGATAATATGATTTCGTGATTGAATATACAGTATGATTACTGTTAGGCCAGTGTGTGGACCCTGATTATGAGATTATGAAATTAAACTGAGAATGAGCCAGTGTGTGGACCCTGATTATGAGATTATGAAATTAAAGCGAGAATGAATTGGATCCTGAATATGAAATTATGAATTTGAACTGAGAATGGTGCATTTTATATGCATAAACTAGTGTATGGACACTGTATGAGAAAATGATGAATTTTGTCTATGATTGGCATTGGTGCATTGAACATGCATTGGAAAGGTCCGATGGACTGTATGAGACTATTTGCCTAGGAGAAACGTACACCTCTTGAGTGGGTGAGATATGCGTAGTATAAGTCACTTGTTGACCTTGGGGGCATTGGGGTACGGGTTGCCTACATGGGCAGTTGGCAACTCTTCTGTACCGTGGGTTAGACCGACGCGACACACTGATGATCCTGACTGAGACACTATTCTTAATCAAGATCTAGTAAAGACTGTCGTGTATATGCTAGATGTGCAAACACATATAAGAAATGTGGCACGTGGTCTGAGGCATGTTGGTACAGGCAGATCTTTCGGATTAATTTCTCCGAACTGAGTATTAGCTCTATGGAGTAGGACATTGAGTCTATGTGCACATGCATAATCATTGAGTATTGATTATGATAATTGAACTGTTGAATACTTGGATAATGTTGAAGGCATTATCATAAATATTGAATATTTATGTCTGTGTGATATAATAATTAACGAATGTTGGATGATGATGATAAATAATATTGATGGCATGATGGTAATTATTATTTATTCTATTTGTTGTGATAAATAATGATTGAGGGCATGATTGTAACTATTGTATCTGTGTGATGACAATAATGTTGATGGCATGATGGTAATTATGGTATGATATATCTGTATGGTGTGCTATTTGTGTTATCTCGAAGCTACCATGTTGGTATTGACGTAGGTGATCTCACCTCTTTGTTATATTGTTTTGTTGTGTTTGTATTGTTAAAAATTATATAGTAGATGGAACGAGTTTCTTAGACTTGACCAGAAGTAAATATTCTGAGTTCAGTGACAACATCGAGGAGTGGCCATCCCAGATTCAATGGTGTGCAATTTTGAGGAGGAACAAATATATGATGCATCAAGAAGGATACAAGACGGAATAAGTATGTTGAGTATTTATCGTTAGTGTTTTACCGTGCTATTGAGTAGGACCCGTCATGGGGTTTGCTACTGTTTAAAATTGAGTATGTAAGTTTTATATTTCTTGAATAATTGTTAAATATTAAGTGGTGTCTGTTATATGAGTTTTATCAGTTTAAATATATTTTTCAGTATTACCTATAAATTTTAGTAAGTTTATGTTTTCGCGAGAAGAAATTTTGAAACCCACCTTTTGTAACTCAAACCTTTTATGAACTTATTTTCATATTATATGTTGGTAGTCGGAAATGTGATGCCCTAAGGAGGGTGTTACATTAGTTGGTATCAGAGCACGGTTTGAGTCTTTTGGGGTTTGTGGTTAGGTCTATTTTGCTTGTGTTGTGTTCTCTGTGTGTTTGATTTCTGAAAGGAAACAATGTTATTTGAAATGGTTACATCTGGTTTCCATTGTATTTTGATTCGTGTGTCTTTGAAGAGAGGACCATGACTCGTGATAGACAAAGAAAGACGAAGTCATCTGTTAGTAATGAACATGTTTCGACATCTCAAGTAGAATGGAGCGTTGATTCTCTAAGTGGAGCAAAAGTACCTCAGACTGAAAACCTAAGCAAAGAAGACTGTGTCACAGAAAGTGATCTTTGACTGTACTGTATAATTCTGGAGGTAACCCATTCCTCTATGGCATATGATCGTGTAGATCAATTAGAGTTATCCGTGCCTTCGTTATCTTCTGACTAGTTTACTTATGTTTCTATTACTAGCCTGTCGTGCTACTCAAGTTATTCAAATTATCCTATTGTTGTTATGGATCAATTTTTGTGTTAGTTTGATCTGTTTATTTCTTTCATAAATGAACATGATCTTTGAAATGGATTGGTTATTTTCTGACCATATCTTATGAGATTGTCTCAATAAAGTGTTAGTATTCCAGAAAAACCCATTCTTAAAAATCGGGCAACATCAAATTCTTTGTTAGATATGTCCGGTAACACATCAGATAGTTTTGCTATCTTTCATAATGATTTCATGTATTGATATTGCAAGAAAGGATACTCCTATTTAGATCCATGTCATAGTATCTGATACAGTGTTGTTGAAAGAGAACGCGATGTGTAAGACACTTCCTGTTAAGAGCAAAGGCAGGAGAATGAAGTGATACGAGGACAAGGAAATTTTAATTGATGTTGTGCGGAGTGACGGATGCTCTTATAATATTTATAAATTATAGGAGTAGAATCTTTCGTTCTTATCTAAGCAGAATTGTCATTATCTTTGTTAACGACATTCAGATCTATTCTCGAGATCATGAAGAACATACTGAACAACTCAGTGTAATTTTTCCAAATTCTAAAGGAGAAGCAGTTATATACTAAATTGTCGAGATGTGAATTCTGGATGAATGAAGTTCAATTTTGGGTTTCGTAATTCTAAGGAAGGGATTGCGGTGGATCTTTCAAAGGTTGAAATAGTTTTTCAGTGGGAAAAGTCAAAAACGGTAACAGAAATCCGTAGAAAATTTATTGAGAAATTTTCCAGAATTGCAGGACTTCTCACCTAGCTTATCAGAAAGAATTAAATGTTTGTATGGACTGATGCATACAAGGAGAATTTTCAGGAGTTAAAAATGTGTTTGATTACTTCTCTGGTATTAATTCTGTCTAATTCCAGTGAACCATTGGAGGTATACTGTGATGCGTTACATCGGAGTTTAAGATGTGTGTTTATGCAGAATAGAAAAGTTGTAGGGTATGTTTCAAGGAAATTGAAGTTATATGAGAAAAACTATTCTACACATGAATGGAGATTAGTAGCCGCTGTGTTGGTATTAGAAGTATGGAGATACTTTCTTTATGGAGTAACATTTAACATCTTTAGTAATTATAGAAGTCTGAGATATCTGTTTGGTCAGGAGAAGTTAAAATGAGAGGCAAAGATATTTCATTAGTTAAAATAATCTGGAATGATGTAAGCGGTGAAGCAACATGGGAGTTAGAAGAAATGATAAAAGAGTAATATCTATATTTATTCTGAGGGTGTGAAATCAAGTTTATCAAGTTTCGAGGACGAAACTTCTTTTTAGAGGGGGAGTATTGTAACACCCCAAATTTCCTAACTATTTGATAGTAATTTTGACAGTTAACAGAATTTTACTGTTTAGTGATTTCTCTGTAATGTAAAATTATTTTGAATATTCCGTCAGTATATTTGATCGTTTTGTGTGATTTACTCCGTGTTAGGAAAATAATAATTTTCGAATCGGGGAAAATCTTACGTAATTTAATTATTACTATAAAGTCTTAATTATTTTACGTAATCTGATTTGATTTTCATAAGTTCTATAATTTTTGTGATTTTGTGGATGATTATGAAATTTGTATATTTCTCTGATTGTTTTTGGACTCTTTGTGGGCCCAGGTGGCCTTATGTGGACCCAAGGTGGGTCTCGAAAAGTGAAAATTTTTTTGTAGCCAAGAAAATTTGTACTGTTAAGATAGAGACGGGGAATCTTACTAAACCTGAATCTAAAAACAGTTTTTAAAATTTTCTTTTACTGTGTTTTGTACTGTATTTAATTATTAGGTAATAAAAATACAGTAAAAATATTATTCGTAGGAATATAGCAGATAAAAAAATAAATATCATACTGCTTAGTCAACATTAGTGGTTTGGATATCCACCATTGATTTAATCAACGGTGGAGACTTGATCTTGATTTAATTGACAATGGAGATTTGGTCTTATAAAATGGCTAGGACCATTTATGACCATTGAATGTAAAGTGTGAAGAAGCAATCTTGACCCTTCATTTTGGAGATACATCTAATAGCTAGGATTTCAATGAGGAAAGATCTAATGGCCTAGATTAAGTCTTCTATCTAACATTATGTTTGGATGACAGGTAATGGGGGGAACAGAAAGGGAATTGGGGGAACGAAAATAAGTTTTTGTGTTTGGAAGTTTTAAAATGCATAGGAACGGAACGGAACACATAGGAAATAATTTCCCCCTCTCTTCCCCTCAAATGTCCAATTTTTGTTCCCCCCAAAATTGAAGTGGAATGAGGGGAACACATATTTCGTTCCGTTCCGTTAATGAATCTTCCAAACAAAGAGAGAGGGAACTATATTCCATTCCATTCTGTTCTGGACCGAGATCCGGGATCCCGACCCATGGGATCAACCCGGCATGGGCATTACCGGATTCCCCCCAGCCGTCATGGAGGAAGACTCACGACACGCCTCGGACCACGGGCCAAGACGCACGAGCAGGTGACCACGGCTGACCGATCTACGCTAAGGATAAATCCCTAAATATGCGTAACTGCCAATCGTCAGCTCACGATATTATAGGATTTATAGATATCTCAGATGGCTAGATATCTTCCTTATATTAATCACAGATTTATAGGGATATATCCTACAATAAAGGAAAGATAATCATCATTAAGATATCAATCCGGATTTATCCGCATCCAAGATGAATCCCTTTAGGATTCTGCGTATGCTCCTATAAATACCAGGCCAAGCATCAAAGGTAGGCATCTCCTCTGATATACAAACTATTCCTACTGTGCACGGTCTAACTTGAGCGTCGGAGTGCCTTTTGCAGGTACCCACCCACTCGCACCACCGTCACCGCTGCCGTGTAACGGAGGAATCCACCGTATCGTGCCTATCTCAGGTACCCCTCTGAACTTACTTCAGAACATTGGCGCCGTCTGTGGGAAACTATAAAATTCTAATCCCACCCAACCATGGTGAATACGAGGCAAAACTCCAGAAGAGACGCTGCTCAAGTCTCAGTCAACCAAAGACAAGATCCTGACATGCAACGTCCGCCACCACCATTACCTCCGCTTATGACTCAAACCTCCGCTGTGAGAAACCAAACGCCCCGACTAGGAAGCCGACGTGATGGGCACTCCACCTCCTTTTCTGAGGAGTCTCCTAACCCATCGCGCAGGATTCCTGTCAGGGATAGACTTGAATTTCCAACCCAGAAAGGCGGCCAGAGCCTTCAAGGACGCAGAATTCCTGTACACCAGCGACTAGGAAACCTGAGCAACGAGTTCGACGATCGTGCATCACACTCCGAACACACGCACCAATCTCGGGCTTCTCAACGCCAACTCCAGGATATGTTACAACAGCACATGGATCTACTCAATGACCAGTTTAGAAGATTGGAAGACTTGCAGCGCGCCATGCATGAAGGTCAACCAGAGCCACACCGACGCGACAGACGAACCGACGCAGAAAATAATAGGACGAGGGCTCATGACGATGAGGAAATTCCTCATAATAGGGACAACAACCGGAACCAAGGAACCGTGGAACAACCTTTCTCTGACCAGCTCATGGAATTCCGGGTTCCGAGAAACTTCAAGTTTCCCCCAAACCTCGAAATTTACGACGGGACCACGGACCCTCAAGAACACATCAATGCCTATGAGCAATCCCTATGCTTCTACGGCGAATCCATGGAACTGTTGTGCCGAGCCTTCCCTCTCTCCCTCAAAAAGGGGGCCCTCAAATGGTTCACCAGTCAGCCACGGGGGACCATCGTGGATTGGTCCGACCTCAAGCAGCGTTTTCTGCTGCAGTACACCACGAGCAAAGAACAACCAAAATCCATCGAATCCTTGGCCAAGATCTGCCAGGGAAAGGATGAAAGCCTCCGGGACTATGTCAGACGTTTTATGGCTGCTTGCGCCAACGTAGAAAACTTTGAAGACAGAATAGCCTTGCATTACGCCAGAAGCGGTCTCCGGATAGGCTCCGACTTCTTCAAGTCCCTGGCAAAGAAGAAACCAGACAATCTGACCGACTTCCAAAAACGTTCCGAGAAGTACGTTTATTTGGAAGAGGCAACAGAAGACCACAGGAGGTGGGACAACAAAAGTGAACTTTCTCACCAAAAGCCCGGCCAAAATTCCTCAAGGTCACGACCCCCAAAGGGTAGCCCACCCCGGAGAAACTATGCAGACTATACTCCTTTAAACACACCCCGGGAAACGATCTTGAGGGAAGTAATGAACACGTGGTTCCAGAACATCCCGAGACCACCCCCTATCAGAAGGCAGAGGCAGAAGGATCACTCCAAGCATTGCACATGGCACAAAGCCTATGGCCACGATACAGAGGATTGCCATCAGCTGCGTGATGCCATTGAATTTCTAATCAAGGCCGGGCGCCTGCAGCAGTATATCCTCCGTGCCCAAAACAACGAAGGTAGTGACAGACGCAGAGACAGTAAAAGACGGAGTCCGTCCCCTCCGCGCAGAAGAAAGACAAGAAGCCCGAGGAGAAGATCCCGGACTCCGCCTCAACGTAATAACGGCGACCGACAGGGCAGGGACAGAAACGCTCCCCCCGCCGGTAATGATGATCACCGCGCCGAGCCCAACAGGACGATCCATACCATTACCGGTGGTTTCGCCGGAGGAGGATCCTCCAACGGAGCCCGAAAGAAAGCCCTCAGAATGGCAGTCTTTAGCGTAGCCCACTCAGGATCAAGAACACAGGCCGAAAAGAGGAAAACGTCTCCCATCACCTTCTCAGACGAAGACTACGGCGGAATAATCCCGGATCACGACGACCCACTCGTCATCTCCGGAGTAATCTCTAACGCCGAAGTCCGCCGGATTTTCGTCGATCAAGGGAGCTCAGCCGATATTATGTTCTTGGACCTTTACCAAAAATTGGAACTTCCGCAATCCGACTTGACTCCCTACGCTGGTGAATTGACGGGCTTCATCGGTGAGAAGATCACTCCGGTAGGATATTACGAAACCCATCTAACTCTGGGATCATCTACACTCTTCAAGACTGTGAAGGTAAAATTCCTGGTCGTGGACTGCCCCTCGGCC
Source organism: Ormosia emarginata (assembly GCA_029884605.1). Taxonomy (NCBI): domain Eukaryota; kingdom Viridiplantae; phylum Streptophyta; class Magnoliopsida; order Fabales; family Fabaceae; genus Ormosia; species Ormosia emarginata. The sequence goes on from JAQQTP010000074.1 coordinate 13,889,589, forward strand.
TATAACATTATCCTGGGTCATCCGTCTCTCAACGCTCTCGGGGCGGTAATATCCACCACTCACCTCGTGATGAAGTTCCTCAATAAGAACAATGACGTCGTCACTATTAAAGGCGACCAGGTTTCAGCCAGAAAATGTTATAACGAGAGTTTGAAGATTTGCAAAGTACCCCGGACATCAAACCGCCCTATATCTACCCCGACTATTGACCAAGTCAATATTCTGATGACCGAGTTGGACGTCAGAGAAGAAATCCGGGATACCCGACCGCAACCCGAAGGCGAACTGGAATCCCTTCAACTCGGGAAGGATCCTGGACAGGTAACTAAAATCGGAGCTCGTCTGGGCGAAGGAGAAAAGCAACAACTCTCAAAACTCTTGTTGAAAAACAAAGACCTTTTCGCTTGGACTTCTTCGACATGCCGGACTCGATCCCGGCTTTATTTGCCACCATTTGTCGATTAAAGAAGGCGCCAAGCCGATCGCACGAAAAAAGAGAAAGGTCGGACCCGAGAGACAACAAGTCGTCGAAGACCGGGTTAAAGAACTACTAAATGGCAACTTCATCGAGAGAAATTTCCTATACCACTTGGCTTTCCAACGTGGTCCTGGTAAGAAGTCCAACGGAAAATGGAGGATGTGCGTAGACTATACCGACCTGAATAAAGCTTGTCCCAAGGACCCATATCCACTCCCCAATGTGGACAAATTAGTGGACGGATCCTCCGGTTTCAGATGGTTATCATTTATGGATGCATATTCCGGATACAACCAGATTCCCATGTACGTTGGAGATGAAGATAAAACCGCTTTCATTACTGATAGGGCGAGCTACTGCTACAAGGTCATGCCTTTCGGCCTGAAGAACGCAGGAGCCACCTACCAGAGGATGATGAACAAGGTTTTTGAAAACCAAGTGGGAAAAACGCTAGAAGTCTACATAGATGACATGATAGTCAAGACCCCACACGCCGGATCTCACACAGCGGATCTTGAAGAAGTATTTGCCCAAATCCAGAAATACAATATGAGGTTAAACCCGGAGAAATGCACTTTCGGGGTCCAGGCCGGTAAGTTTTTGGGTTTCATGCTAACGTATAGAGGAATTGAGGCCAATCCGGATAAATGTTAGGCCGTCCTCAACATGAGGAGTCCCCGCAACGTCAAAGAAGTACAGCAGCTTACGGGGCGCATAGCGGCCCTCACAAGGTTCTTAGCCAAAGCCGCTCACAAGTCTCTCCCCCTCTTCAAATTGCTCAAGAAGGGAAGAAGTTTTGAATGGACTCAAGAGTGCGAGGACGCCTTCACATCTCTGAAAAACCTTTTGTCCTCCCCCCTATCTTGACAAGGCCTGACAGCGGGGAGACACTTTACTTATATCTATCCGTCCACGACGAAGCTATAAGCTCAGTTTTGATCAAGGAAACCGACGAGGGACAGAAGCCTGTCTATTTCGTGAGCAAGGTCCTCCAGGGGCCTGAGCTCCGATACCAAAAGGTTGAGAAAGTTGCCTTCGCGCTCCTCATTACTGCAAGAAGACTTCGGCAATACTTTCAGTGCCACCCTGTGGTAGTAAGAACCGACCAGCCTATCCGACAAGTACTACACAAACCGGATCTGGCCGGGCGAATGATTGCGTGGTCGATTGAACTCTCAGAATTTGGGATTACATACGAACCACGACTTGCAATAAAAGCCCAGGCGTTGTCCGACTTCCTGGCAGAACTCACAACAAGTAACGGCGACCCAAAGAAAGCCTCCTGGACCATTTTTGTTGACGGATCGTTGAACCCCAAAGGAAGTGGGGCCGGGGTGATAGTCGAAAATTCAGAGGGTTTGACTTTGGAGCACTCCCTGAAGTTTGAATTCCCAACTTCAAACAATCAGGCCGAGTATGAGGCCTGTATCGCCGGACTGCTAATGGCAAAAGATTTGGAGGCAACACGGATCAAACTCTGCAGTGACTCCCAGCTAGTAACCTCTCAAATCCGAGGTGACTATCAAGCCAAAGAGCCCCTCCTACAGAGATACTTGAGCAAGGTCAGAGAACTTTTAAAATGTTTTGAAGAAGTCAGGATAGAGCACATCCCAAGGGAACGAAGCTCCGCAGAGCCGATCTCTTATCTAAAGCGCCGGCACACAAAAGCCTTAGCAACAACCGGTCTGTAATTCAAGAAACCCTTTCCCAACCTTCCATCACGGATCATATCATATCCCAAGTGGAGGATCATCAGCCATCTTGGATCACTCCTATACTGGGATATCTGCAGCATGGAAAACTGCCGACAGACCCGAAGGAGGCTTCCAAGTTAGTAAAGACGTCAGTCAGATACACCGTTTACAACGGTCGATTATACCGGCGTGGCTTCTCTTCCCCTCTTCTAAAGTGCTTAACCCCCGAAGAAGCAGAGTACGCCCTAGCCGAAGTACATGAAGGAAGTTGCGGTCACCACTTAGGAGCCAAAGCCCTAGCCCAAAAAGTATTAAGGGCAGGATTCTATTGGCCGACGATGGAAGCTGACTCTCATGCGCATGTACGAACTTGCGACAAGTGTCAACGTCATGCAGATCATTTTCAAGCCCCTTCTGAAGAACTGTCCACGACGTCGGTTCCATGGCCCTTTTACCAGTGGGGTATGGATATCCTAGGTCCGTTCCCCCAGGCCCCAGGGCAGTTTAAATACTTGGTGGTAGCAGTAGACTATTTTACTAAATGGATCGAGGCCGAACCCATGATCACCATCACCTCGACCCGTTCGAAGTTTACTTGGCGCCACATCATCACCGGGTTCGGCATACCGGAATCGTAGTCACAGACAACGGAACCCAGTTCAAAGACAAAGCTTTTGAGGAGCTACTAGCCGGTCTGAAAATAAAACACACCCTGCAGCTCGTCGAGAACCCCAGGACGAACGGACAGGCAGAGGCTGCCAATAGAATCATCATGCGAGGCTTGAAAAAGAGGTTAGACGAAGCCAAAGGGAACTGGGTCGAGCAACTTGACCATGTTCTCTGGGCATATCGGACCACCCCCCATTCCACGACGGGAGAAACCCCTTTCAAGCTGACTTATGGCTGCGAAGCCATGATCCCGGTGGAAATAGGGGAACCTAGCTGGCGATACCAACAGTTCTCATCCGACAGCAACCCCGGTCTAATCAGAGAGGACCTGGACTTGCTCAAAGAAAGAAGAAACGCAACCCACATACGGGATGTCGCCCTCAAGCAGAAGACGGCTGCCAGGTACAACAAGAAAGTGGTCCCGAGAAAATTCCAGCCCGGCGGCCTAGTCCTCAGAAGAGCCGACATAGGAGGGAAAAATGCCTCCCAGGGAAAACTAGCCCCCAACTGGGAAGGCCCCTATCGTGTCGTCACCAATACGGGTAAAGGAGTCCACACATTGGAAACGTTATCTGGGACCCCGGTCAAGAACTACTGGAATACGGACAAACTAAGGAAATACTATAGCTAAAAGCCCATAGCGGCTCAGCCCTTCAGAGGAATTATCTTTGATCCGTTCTTGTTTTAAATAAGCACGCTATGTATAGACTTCTGTTCTCCCAAGTTCAGTAATAAAGTTACTATTCCGGAAACCAGTTTCGATCTAACACGTTGCTCTAAAAAGTCGACAGGAGACAGTACGGATCATATGTACACACTCCTTCCTTATACCTAAGCCAAGAAGGGGTCCTAAAATCTGTACGATTATTAGGATACTTACCCCGGGCGAGGTTGAAAGCAATGCTAGCGCCCTGGACAAAAGGGCCTTCGCGTAAAATGCCCTAACCAGGCGCCACTCTCACCTATGTTCAAATTCCAAACGCTTCCCGTAGCAAGCACTGGAATACGGATTAAGGTTTCATTTCGCCTAAGTCTAAAATTTCTATAAGCGTTAGATTAAAGACCAAGGCCTCTTTCTTACCTAAGTCCCAGGGAATACCACTCAATTAATGACATGAGTGAAGGATCCTGGACCATGGTTTTCACAGCGCAGTTTTCTAAGTCCGGCATAACAACTACAAAAATGGGCGTTGGACCCAGGTCGGACCATGAAAAACGAAAATGAATGACCAAACAAAGTAATCAATTATAAAACCCCGAACACGGGGTAATTGTCCTTACAAACAGTAAAACCCCACGCAGGGGGCAAAAAAAAAATAATAATAATAGTAAAGGGGGCAGTTCAAACACCGGCTTCTTCCTCCTCCGGGACCTGAATAACCTCTAGGTTGCCACCAGGAGCCTTCGCGGCTAAAGCTTCGACAGCTACAAGCTGACCCTCATGAAACATCTTCTCTGAGGACACACCCTCCAAGATAAGGTCGACCCAGCTCCTTTTCCAGCTCGGTGACTTTATTCTCCAGTTCGACGGCTCTCACTCTATTGTCCTCACTGGCTTTTAGGGACGCGGCCAACTTCTGCTCGGCCTCCTCTTTTTCTTTTTTCAAGGTCCTCAGCTCTGCCGACGCCTGGCGATCAGCATTCTCGATGGTAACCTCAATGACACGGATCTCGGCTGCTGCCCGGAGAGCCTTGTCTCTGGAGCGCGGCTAAGGTTTGGTCCAGACCCTGCTCGGCAATATGTTGCCTCACCTCGCCACTCAAAAGTCGCCCATCTATGAAGGGCCCAGGCTCAGAGTTCCCCGTGATGATCGGCAAGAAGTCTGCCATTTCCCTCTCGCCGCCCTCCGACGACCGACCATCATGCTCAGACGGCTCTTCGACAGCCTGCCTTTTTCGGGACCTGAGAAGGGGGGTAGGGGATCCCGGCTCATCCTGCTCCCCAATGGCAGCGCCCCGGTCGGATGATTCCGGAATGGCTGTGGAGGAAGAAGCTGCGATTTTCTTCCCTTTCCTCTGGTTTCTTGAAGACCGCAGTGTAACCATGGAAGATCCGGACGTCATGTTGCTAACTGAAAAGAAGCAGAAACAAATTCAGTCAGTACATCTCGAAACATTGATATATGAAGACAAAGCAAACTCCTAGGGACACACTAGAGGTATAAACGCCCTAATTCCTACCTAACAAAGAGTAAAGAAGATCATCACCAGGAACACAAAGGACATCTCTAATGTTGATGTTCCCATGCTTCTCCGCATATCGGGTTATGAATTTCGTGGTCCTAAGTTCTTCGGGGTCGAGATCTCCCTCTTCTTTTTCAATCATGCCGAGAGGCACGTCCCAGCACCTCGGCGTCCAATAAAGAGGAAACTCTGGTTCCCCGTCCGGCTTAAGGAAAAAGGGATGACATCCCTCCTTGGCTTTTATCTTGAAAAACGCAGTCTTAAACCCCTTGAAGCTTTCTTCGAAAACGTCAAAGGACTTGCGACCAAGCCGGGATCGGATGACAAGCCAGCTCGTTTGCCTTACCGTCCCCTGGGTGTTTATTCTTGTATAAAAATAAAAAAAGGTATTCGCCGAGCACTTGAGGCCCATCAACCGACAAAACCTCTCGAACGATATGATGTAGCCCCAACCGTTAGGATGGATCTGTGAAGGGGCCACTTGGAGAGTACGGAGTATGTCCATTTGGAAGTCAGAGAACGGCATCCTCAGTCCTAACTTAAGGAAGAGCGGCTCGTACAGGAACATGAAATGCGAACCCTCTTCCCGGCAGGAACATACTCTCTCGTTCCAGTTCGGACAGACAACCTCGAACTCGTCATCTCGAGCCTTGTCCACGGTTAACTCCAAGGCAAAGAGGGACTCTCGGAGTACGGCTTCTCTCGAAAACCTGGATTGACGGTCCCATACGTCGTCCACCACCCAAGTACATACCAACCCGGGACCCCGCCGTACTCGAACCAGCTCGTCCTCCGCCGGGTCACGGGCATCGTGAAGTGGGGGCTGAACCCCAGCTTTTTTCCCTTTGGCCATGGAAACCCTGAGAACATCCAAAGAAGTCGGTGAAAAAACTGTCAGAATCAATAGTTTCATAGATTCAGACACGGGGAGAGCGGGGTAACCCTAACCTCCCCTACCGACCTTCGTCCCACCGAAAATAAAACATTCGGGGAACTCCTCCACCGCGCGGGCGCGGCGAAGATGGTGCCTCGGGAGGTGACCGCATCCACCTAAATTACTAATCCCTATTTGAAAACAAGCATAACCGAGAAATATCTAGCTACTCTACTTCACGAAAAGCGCAAATGACAAGAAAATAGAGAGAAAGCAACTTACGTGTGAAATCAGAAAGCAGAGAAACTGCGCTAGAACAATGGAGAAGCTACGGGAGCCAAAGCCTTCAGCGAAGCTAGCAGTGGTGCTTGAAAACGATAGGGTAAAGAAGACAAATCTCTGACCCTTATTTATAAAGGGTCTACCAAGGGATGAACGGTTAGGGGGCATTCCCGTCCCCTCCAATGCAAATTCAAAAGGTGCTCATCATGGCTCGCGGAGCTCTAGGCACGTCCCACCAACAAAATCGTGACACGTGGCCCACACAGCTGAAATAGCAGTTGAAAGGACGGTTACGCAGTAATCTAAAGCGTCGTACGAATGTTGGATGAGAACCCGGATTGGTACCACGGATCCCAGGACCAATTAACTGTTTACATTACACACGAGATGCTAATTCTGAGGTATGGAATCGGAACAACCCCGACAATGTCTTTATTTGGTTTTTACTGGGATAAGCGTTGGACTCATCCCGGCAGAATCACTTCGGCGGAAAAATGAAACAGAAATATAGAACAAGTTCAGAAAAAGAAAAACGTATATTGAATCATTCTCATTCCATACATCGTCATACAACTGAATAAGAGGAAAAGCAAAATCTTGAGACAAGGAAGGCATAAGGAAATCCCGGAAAAGGGGGCAAGTATCTTCGGCCACCAAGCTTGTACCCCGTTCACATCTCCAAACCACGGTCTCTTGAAAAAGTGGATAGGCATTGCAGAACATTGACCAACCGGGATCGTGACCACAGAAAGAAGGCCAATGCTCTTTGCACGACCTATCCATGACCCAATCAAAGACCGAGATTTTCTTGCGCTCGTAGGAAGGGGCCCGGCCTCTCTAGCTAAAGAATCCTCCGCCGGTGTCAGCCATTCTGAGTTGTCTCAAGTCAGGGAGCAGTCACAGCGGGTTTTCTACCCCGGAACAGACTGAAGCCACTCCGGAATAGAAACCCTCTGCTCACTCGTCCTTCTCCCACCTTCTCAACGGACAGCGGCGGAAGCGGATACCCGCTACTTCCTTGAAAGCAAGTCAAAGAAAGCAGACCACCCCAAGTTGCTCCAAGGGGGTTCTCACTCCTTTGGCTAGGCGTCCTTGCATTTCCAGCCGTTACTACGAAAAAGACCGGCCCAATGCTTTCAAGTAACCCGCCGAGAAGATGGAGAGAGGAACAGTGTGCTCCATCGGGTCCCCATGCAACGGAGGACGGAAGCATGATTCCATCCTAACAACACGTAGGGTCAGACACCCCCGTGTACGCCGGGATAGAAAGGCTTCCGCCTCCCCAAATGCATAGCAACCCAGTTTTACGCCAAGATAGAAAGGCCTCTGTCGGAAAGAAAAAACGCTCGGAGAAGATCAAATCTCTTCAAAGACTTTGGGAAAAATAAGAGTATGGTTTCTGTAGACGATGAAACTCTCTTCACAACAAAGGAGAAAGAAGAAAGAACTACACTCAACCCCTGGGAAAAAATCATCTCTACGCGATGGTGAAGAAGAGCATGCAAGCTCATGAAGAAGTATCCAGTACTTATACAATGAATGAAGGACTCTGATTGGTCGCGTGAAGGGTGACCTGATCCCATGAAGTCAGCCAAAATAAATGTTCAGATCTCTGATTGGCCACAAAGATAGGGAGCAGTTAAGGAAATCCCCACGAAACTAACGTTTTCTTTAAAAAAATCGTTATTTCCCAGGAATCATTATATCCCAATAAAGTCCACATATCAGTTTCCCAGAGAATCGCAAGCTAAAGTCACCAGAGATCACATTCGGGATTCGCGTTGAGTATATCTTCAGCACTCGCACTGGAAAACAGTAGCTTTTGCTCATAATTAAGTAAAACAAGGACGTCGGTAATAACTTGAGGTCTAACACCTATCCGGTAAATTGCTACGTCAGCCATGTGGTGGTTGATCCATCTTAAACTTGACTCTGGTCTGTCTCATCCAAGAGCCAAGCTGGGGGCAACTGTTCTGGACCGAGATCCGGGATCCCGACCCATGGGATCAACCCGGCATGGGCATTACCGGATTCCCCCCAGTGCGTCGTGGAGGAAGACTCACGACACGCCTCGGACCATGGGCCAAGACGCACGAGCAGGTGACCACGGCTGACCGATCTACGTTAAGGATAAATCCCTAAATATGCATAACTGCCAATCGTCAGCTCACGATATTATAGGATTTATAGATATCTCAGATGACTAGATATCTTCCTTATATTAATCACAGATTTATAGGGATATATCCTACAATAAAAGAAAGATAATCATCATTAAGATATCAATCCGGATTTATCCGCATCCAAGATGAATCCCTTTAGGATTCTGCGTATGCTCCTATAAATACCAGGCCAAGCATCAAAGGTAGGCATCTCATCAGATATACAAACTATTCCTACTGTGCACGGTCTAACTTGAGCGTCGGAGTGCCTTTTGCAGGTACCCACCCACTCGCACCACCGTCACCGCTGCCGTGTAACGGAGGAATCCACTGTATCGTGCCTATCTCAGGTACCCCTCTGAACTTACTTCAGAACACATTCCTTTCCTTTCCGATCTATCCCCACCTATTCTGTTCCGTTCCATTAATGAAAAAATATCCAAACACAGGGTAAAGGCTAAACCTAGAAGCTATATTAATCATAACCATTGATCTAATCAATGGTTAAGATTGCCTAAAATGGTGGCTTGGAGATTGGTCACACTTTGAAGAGTGCATGAAGAGGGGGGACGGTTTTGTGCTTGTTTAAGGCTATAGCAAAGTTCAAGACACCATTATTACTCCATCTTGGTCATTATTGATCATTCTTGATCATCTTTGTCTCCTCCAAAAATAAAAACTCATCAAACTTTTCTCTCCATTTTCTCTCCAAGCAAGTTTCGGCCACAGCACCTAAATCTACCTTCCATCACTCTTTAATTTCAAACAACCATATTTCTTGAATCTATACCTCATTCTAAGACATTTTGTAGTTTACACTAAGTTCTAAATCCATCATATTCAAGGACTTTCTTCAAGAGCAAAGTTATAGGGTTTTTATGGTGAAGTGTAAGAAAACTTCATTTTTTATCTCTTTTCCATGTTCTAAGCCATGTTTGATCCATGGTTCTTCTTGTTCAAGCTTGATATACTAATAAACTTGTGTTTTGTTTTGTGTTTAAGAAACCTTCGGTGGTAAAGGACTTGGAAAAAGAAGCAAATCAAGGAGCTTTTGAGGATCTTCAAGAGGTAAGAGAGAGATTCATCTCACCAACCAAGTATGGTGGTAAGAGATGGTTTGGTATTTGATGGATGGTGAATCCGTGTAAGGATTCATATCCATGGTCATGTAATTATTTGTGGGTGTTTATGTGTTTATGTGGTTTATGTGCTTAGCATGGTTTATTTGTGCTTGCATGCTTAGTATGATGTTTAATTACTTTTATGGTATGCTTGAAATATATATATGATGAATATGTATATGTATGCCATGAAGTGATGATGGAAAAGAAAATAATTTTTGGTTGCAAAGAACCATAGAGGCATCACGACCTTAAACTAATTTTGGGAGCAAGAGATTCTAAGTATTTTACTAATTATGATTAATACGTTGATGATTTTAAGGATTTGCAAAGAAAGTGGAAATGAAAATGAACAAATACTTTGATTTCAAAGACTAAATGTTCACGGTTTTTGAAGGAAATTTTAATGGTTTTGTTTGTGTAAAAACAAGAATGGTACTTAATTGATTTAGAAGGAAAAATAATCGATGGTTTCAATGGCCATGTCCACGGTTTTGAAGGCTTGTAATGCCTTGATTTTATGAAAACAAAGTGATTTTCAAAGTGAAAATATAATTTGATTTAGTACAAGGATTTTGGAAATGGAATCAGAGTATTTTATCATTGAGAAATAGAAATTTCGGTTATGAAAGAAAAAGAGAGGTTGAAAGTGTTTGAACCTCAATTTATTTTGAAGAGAATTGATTTGAGAAAAATAGAGAATATAATAGTGACTTGAAAATTTACTAATATAAAACTCATCCTTTGGGTTTTGGAGCGCGTTAGGAAATTTTAAATGAGAAACATTGATTTAATTCAATGAAATGGTGACTTTGTGGAATATATTGCGAAAAAGATTTTCTTGAGTAAGAAAATGTGGAAAATAATGTGAGAAGTCATATTATTTTGAGGAAAGGATTTCTTAAAGGATAAAATGTGAAAAATGATGTTGGAAATGGCATTGATTTGTTTAAAAGTCCAAAATAATGTTTGGAATATTGAGGAATATTTTACGAAGTTGTAAAATGGTGAAAAATGTTTTACGTAACTTAAAAACGTGATTTTTAAGCTACGCAATTTGAAAAACGTTTAAATATTTCCACGTGATTTGAAAAACGTTGAAATATTTCTACGCAGTTTGGAAAGCGTTTAAATATTTTTATGCGTTTAAGATATTGTTGAAAAATTGCTACGTGATTTAAAAATGGTGGAATATTTTTACGTGATTGATGAAAACGTTGAAAAATCACTACGTGATTAAAAAATGATGAAACATCTTTACGTGATTGAGAAAATGATGAAAAATCGCTATACGATTTGAAAACGCAACAGAATGGTTGCGAAATTGTGAAAACGTAACATAAATGATGCGAAATTGTGAAAACGCAACAGAAATCTTATGCGATTGTGAAAATGCAACAAAAGTGTTTCGCGACTATGAAAACGCGATAATATGATTTCGTGATTGAATATACATTATGATTACTGTTAGGCCAGTGTGTGGACCCTGATTATGAGATTATGAAATTAAACTGAGAATGAGCCAGTATGTGGATCCTGAATATAAAATTATGAATTTGAACTGAGAATGGTGCATTTTATATGCATAAACTAGTGTATGGACACTGTATGAGAAAATGATGAATTTTGCCTATGATTGGCATTGGTGCATTGAACATGCATTGGAAAGGTCCGATGGACTGTATGAGACTATTTGCCTAGGAGAAACGTACACCTCTTGAGTGGGTGAGATATGCGTAGTGTAAGTCACTTGTTGACCTTGGGGGCATCGGGGTGCGGGTTGCCTACATGGACAGTTGGCAGCTCTTCTGTACCGTGGTTTAGACCAACACGACACACTGATGATCCTGACTGAGACACTATTCTTAATCAAGATCTAGTAAAGACTGTCATGTATATGGTAGATGTGCAAACACATATGAGAAATGTGGCACGTGGTGTAACACCTCGAACTTTCTATCTTAGGAACAGTAATTTTGACAGTTAATAGAATTTTACTGTTTAGTAATTTCTGGATACTGTAAAATTATTTTGATTATTCCATCAGCATATTTGATCGTTTTGAGTAATTTGCTCCGTTTCATGAAAATAAAAATTTTCGGGCCGGGAAAAAATTTACGTAATTTAATTTTTACTGTTTAGTCTTAATTAATTTACGTAATCTGATTTGATATTTGTGAGTTTTTTAATGTTTGTGATTTTATGTGTGATTATGAAATTTTTATATTTTAATGATTTTTGGACTGTATGTGGGCCCCAGGGGTCCTACGTGGGCCGGGGTGGGTCTCAAAAAGTGAAAATTTTTCTACCTTTAAAAAAATTTGTACTGTTTAGACGGAGACATGGGATCTTACTAAACTTGAATCCGGAAACAGTTTTAGAAAATTTCTTTTATAGTGTTTTGTACCGTATTTAATTATCAGGCAATAAAAATACAGTAAAAATATTATTTGTAGTGTTACAGCAGATAAAAATAATAATTATACTGCTTGATCAACAATAGTGGTTATGACCACTTTAGGACTTTGAATATCAACCATTGATTAAATCAACGGATGAGATCGATCTTATAAAATGGCTAGGACCATTTATAACCGTTGGATCAAAATTAAATCAAGGGTGGAGATTTAGTCTTATAAATGGCTATGACCATTATCAACCCTTGGATGTAGATTTAATCAATGGTGGAGAATTAGTCATCAAAAATGACTACAACCATTTTGGACCCTTGGATGTAAAGTTTGAAGGTGTAATCTTGACCCTTCATTTTGGAGACACATTCAATGGTTAGGATTGCAAGCAAAAAAATGATCCAATGGCTCAAATTAAGTCTTCTATCTATAACCTAAACCTAGTAGCTATTTTAATCCAAACCATACTTTTAATTAAGGGCTAAGATGGCTTAAAAGGGTGGATATGAAATTTGTCACACTTTGATGAAGCATGGAAAGGGGGGACGGTTTTGGTGATGCAAAGGAGGGGGGGGACAGTTTTGAGTAGGCTTTTTAGGCCAAAGAAAAAGATGAAGACAATAATCTATCACCTTGTCCATTATTGCAAGTTTGCATGCAAAATAACTTAGCAAAAATTCTCTCATTTTCTCTCCAAAATGCAAGCTACGGCCACCACCCCAGACCACACCTTCCATCACTCAACAATTCTAAACAACCATATTTCTTGAATCCTTTCATCATTCTAAGAACCTTTGTAGTTCATACCAAGTTCTAATTCTTCCATCTTGAAGGACTTTTTCCAAAATCAAGCTTTAGGATTTTGAAGTGAAATGTAAGGAAAACTTCATTTCTCCTTTTCTTTTTCATGATTCTAAACCATCTTTGATCCATGGTTCTTCTTATTCAAGCTTGATATACTAATTTTCTTGTGTTTGTTTCATGTTTAAGAAACTTGTGTTGGTGGAGATCTTGTTCAAAATACAAAGCAATGAGCTTTTGAGGATCTTCAAGAGGTAAGAGGGAGATCCATCTCACCAACCAAGTATGGTGGTGAGAGATGTGTCTTCTATTTGGTGGTTGATGAATCCATGTGAGGATTTACATCTATGTTTATGTAATAATTTGTATGTGTTTATGTGCTTTGGTTATTTGTTTATGTTTGATATGATTTGCATGATTTTGCATGGTTTTATTGCTTGTGTGATATGCTTATAATATGCATGATGATGTATGTTGAATATATTATGATGGATGCATGTTGAAATAAGCAATTTTGGCTCCAAAAGTCATGGAGGAGGTCACAGTTTTGGGCTTCCAAAACTAGGGTTTTTATTGAAATTTTTCAAGAACAATGAAGTTAATTTTTAGTCCTTGAACTAAAGCAAATTTCGGCTAAGACACCAACAAATTTGGTATTCACAAATTTATATTTTCATGAATGATAAAATTGAATGATTTAGGAAGTAAGGAAAATAAACAAAAGGATTTGTTTTTCAAAATCAATGCACACGGTTTTAGAGTGGTATTTTTATTAATTTATTTTGTATAGAAATAAGAATGGGACTTAGATGATTTAAAAGAAAAATATTTGATGGTTTCAAAGGCCATATATAAGGTTTTGATAATTTATAAAAAATGTTTTGATGTTATGAAATACAAGAATTTTCATATAAATATTTTGAAAAGGGAATTAGATTGTTATCAATTAAGTGAAGTGGAATTTTCATAAATAAAAGAAAAAGGAGGTTGAAAGTGTTTGAGCCTCAAAGTTTATTTTAAAGATAATTAATTTTTAGAAGTGATTTAGAAATATAAAAGGAAACGTCTGTAACTTAAAATTTACTAACATAGAACTTATTTCTTAAATTTTGGAAAACATTAAAAAATCTAAAGTTAGAAACAGTAATTAATTTAACTAAATGTGATTTTGTAAGATTAAATCAATAAAATGTGATTTTGAGAAAACATATTACGGAAAAGATTTTTGAGTAAGAATAGGAAGGGAATAAAGTAAGAAATTATATTAAGAAAAGCCCAAAATAATATTTTTAAAGTTAAGAAATATTTTACGAAGTGTAAAAATGGTGAAAAATGAATTACGTAACTAAAAACGTAATTTTTAAAGTTACGCAATTTGAAAAATGTTAAAATATTTCTACGCGATTAGTAAAGTATTTAAATATTTTACACGATCGAAATGTTGTAGAAAAATCGCTATGCGATTTAAAAACGAAAGAATATTTTTACGCAATTTAGAATACAGTAGAAAATTGTTACGCAATTTTTAAATGTAACAGAAAATGTTACAAATTGTTGTTCACGTAACAAAATATTACGTGACTGTGAAAACGTGACAAAAATATTTTGCGAATGAGAAAAATGCGATAATGTGTTTTCACTGTTAATTATACAGTAAACTTTACAGTCAAAATCAGTATATGAATACTGTACAAGAAATTGAGAAGTTGCCTATAATTGGCATTAATATATTTTATGAACATAAAACAGTATTTTCACCTAGTATGAGAAATTATGTGATTTACCTTTGGTTGGTAATTGATGCATTATACATGTATTGAAAATGGTCCGATGGACTGTATATGGCTAATTGCCTAGAAGAAACATACACCTCTTGAGTGGGTGCGATACGCGTAGTGTAGGTCACTTGTCGACCTTGGGGGCATCGGGGTGCGGGTTGCTCGCAATGGGCAGTTGGTAGCTCTTCTGTACCATGGGTTAGACCGATGCAACACACCGATGATCCGGACCGAGACACTATTCTTAATCGAGATCTGACAAAGACTGACGTGTATGTGCTAGATGTGCAAGATATAATTATAGCACTTGGTCTGAGGCACGTGGTATCGACAGATCTTTTCGATCAATTTCTCTGACTTGAGTTTAGCTCCATGGAGTAGGAAATCGAGTCTATGTGTTCATGCATTAACAAAAATGTTTAAATCTGTGCGATATAATAGTTATGAAATATTGATTATGTCAATTGTATTTTTTAAAAATATTTGCTTAGTATAAATGGCATTTCCTGTAATTATTAAATGTTAGTTTTGATCGATAATATGTTGATGTCATAATTGTAATATGATGTGTTTATATGGTATGCTGTTATGTTATCTATGTGCTACCACATTTGGTATTGGCGTAGGTGATCTCACCTCTTTGTATGCATATTTGTATATTGTATTTATAATTGGCTGAAGATGTTGAGAAATAAACAGTACAAGAAGGACAAGAAGAACTACTTCTCACGTCTGGGAACGCAGAATTTTGACAGTATGACGTCAAGAGCTAGTTTCTTCGGCTATGTACGTCTACAATTTCACGGAGGAGCTAGAGAATGGAGAACAAGTCCTGATGAGCGAGGACTTATTTACGAGGGGTATCTGACTGTTAGCATTAGTAGGTTGTTTCGCGGGGATCCGTTTTTCTATGTGACTATTTTTGTTCATGTTGAATTTCCTTTGCATATCAGGCGACATTGGGATACCAGAAATTATGTCCCAACGGAAATCAGCATAGTATCGTCAGCCCGAACACCTGTCTGTAGGGCTACTCGTCATAACGGATTTCTATCTGCTGAGGAACCCGAGGAGGACCCGTCTGAGGGGTCTGCTACTTAGTTAAACTTGGGCAAGTTTGAACTCTGATATAAACTATGTGTGTAATTATTTAAGTGTGTTTGTAGTTTTGAGACATGGTCTGTATATAAATAATCCTGACAACACTTTTGTAATATGTATATGCTGTACAATTATGTGTGAGGTTGTTGTAATATTTTATTTTCTGCTAAATTTATTTTACGAAAATAAAAAAAAATTACAACTCGTATTTTTATCACAACATCACCTTTTATGAGTCTGAGGGTATTTGGGTAATTAAGTAACATAAATGTGGCACCCTACGGTGGGTGTTACACGTGGTCTGAGGCATGTTGGTACAGACAGATCTTTCGGATCAATTTCTCCGAACTGAGTATTAGCTCCATGGAGTAGGATATTGAGTCTATGTGCACATGCATAATCATTGAGTATTGGTTATGATAATTGAACTGTTGAATACCTGGATAATGTTGAAGGCATTATCGTAAATATTGAATATTTATGTCTGTGTGATATAATAATTAAGGAATGTTGGATGATGATGATAAATAATGTTGATGGCATGATGGTAATTATTATTTATTCTATTTGTTGTGATAAATAATGATTAAGGGCATGATTGTAATTATTGTATCTGTGTGATGACAATAATGTTGATGACATGATGGTAATTATGGTATAATATATCTGTATGGTGTGTTATTTGTGTTATCTCGAAGCTACCATGTTAGTATTGACGTAGGTGATCTCACCTCTTTGTTATATTGTTTTGTTGTGCTTGTATTGTTAAAAATTATATAGTAGATAGAACGAGTTTCTTAGACTTGACCAGAAGTAAATATTCTGAGTTCGGTGACAATATCGAGGAGTGGCCATCCCAGATTCAATGGTGTACAATTTTGAGGAGGAACAAATATATGATGCATCAAGAACGATACAAGACGCAATAAGTATGTTGAGTATTTATCGTTAGTGTTTTACCATACTATTGAGTAGGACCCGTCATGGGGTTTGCTACTATTTAAAATTGAGTCTGTAAGTTTTATATTTCTTGAATAATTGTTAAATTTTAAGTAGTGTCTATTATATGAGTATTAATCAGTTTAAATATATTTTTCAGTATTAAAAATTTCAGTAAGTTTATGTTTTCGCGAGAAGAAATTTTGAAACCCACCTTTTATAACTCAAACCTTTTATGAACTAATTTTCATATTATATGTTGGTAGTCAGAAATGTGATGCCCTAAGGAGGGTGTTACAGCATCCACCTTCATGCTTTTCTTGTTCTCGAAAATTAGTCTTCCTTCTATGATACTCTTTTGAATTAAATCCCTGAAACATATATAATTGTTAGTCGAATGACCATATCTATTATGATACTTGCAATATTTTTTACCCTTTATTTCTTCTGTTGAAAGGATTTTATGTCCATCATGAAGTTTGATTTGTTTATCTTTTAATAAGACATCAAATATTAAATTAGCTTTACAAATATTGAAAGCATAAGTTGGTCTACTAGGGGACTTCATATTATCCTTAGTTCGATTAGGCATTAAAGATAAACAAGTATAAAGAGGACCATATTTTAGTTCTATCATATTAACCTCATTTTCCTCATCATTTATACCTTCATCTATTTCGACATAGGCTACTTTATTATCTTTTGATTTCTTAAAGTACTTATCCTGAATATATGGGGCTACGACATAAGCAATTTTCTCTTTTCTCATATTTTTTCTAAATCTTTCCTTTTTGAGTTTCAATTACTCGATTTGTCTCACTTTATTAGCGAGTTGGGACATGTCAAGGATTTACTGGTTTACTAGTTTCTTTCGAATGGAATAATCTAAACCACTAGTAGCCATTTTAACCACCTCGGATTCAGGAACAACAGTGAAGCATCTAGCATTCATTTGTCTGAACCTTGCCAAGTAATCATCTATGGACTCCTCATGGCCTCTTTTAATATTAAACAAATCTACGAGACTTACTTTTGTCTCTCTTCTAAAGAACTGATCATGGAAATTTCTTTCCAATTGGTTCCAAGAGTGAATGGAATTTGGTGGAAGAGTTGTGAACCAAGTAAAGACATTCTTGGTTAAAGAGTTGGGAAAATACTTCATTTTTAAATATTCATTCGAGGTTGCTTCCCTAGCTTCGATTGTGTATCAAGCAATATGATCTATAGTGGATTCTCCATTTTCCCCAACAAATTTGCTAAAGATTTTAGGTGCTTTGCACCCTCTAAGTAATTTTGCCTGCTAGATGAATATAGGAAAAACTGATACAAAATAAGGTCTATTTGTATATCCTACATTAAAATCATACCTATTCAGCACTTGTTCCACAGCTTGGCTGATTTTTTGTTGCCCCCCAAGATTATTAAGTCTAATCCTTTCTAGGAGGTTATCAGCATCTTGATTTCGATTAACTATTCGAAATCCTACATTTGGGCCATGTGAAATCTCCCTTGACTGGTTATCCTCAATTGTATTATTACCATTAGGATTATTTATCAATTGGGCATTCTCTTGATAAACAGGTTGATTATTTACCCTTTGATTGCCTACAAAATCCTCTGGGTTCCAAAAAACATCTGTAATCCTACCCATTTACCTAGCCAATGTGGTGTAGGTATTATTGGTTGACTTTATGAGTGGTGTTATTATAGTAGTCATCTGTTGAGTCAACATATGAACCATCTCATGGTTACTTTCATCAATCTGCTGCCTAATATTGTTCAAGGTTGTATTCGTATTCCCTGAAGGAATCGAAGACATATCCCTGGGCATGTTTGGGAATATTGGTATTCCTATATTCTGCCTATCAATTCGATTAGTACTAGTTCCTGCAACTTGGCCACCAGCATTTACCACTTGGTTTTTTGGTGAAATATTAGGTATAGGACTTGTGTATGTGGCTTGGGCAGTCCCTATGTTCTGTGTAACATTTTGGGGAGCAAACCCAAGAGGCAAACCATACAAGGGTGCAGTTTTGTTTACCCTAAGAGTTTTGGTTTCTAAATTCGAAACAGGACCCCATGTGATTTCACTGATCACGGGCTCCAAGGCTTGTGGTAAATTTGCTGAGACTATGGTGTCTCTACTGCCATTGCCTCCATTATTTCCTGCTTGAGGGTTCTGAGCACTCAAAGATGTACTTTCAAACATATTTAGCAGTATTCTACCACTTCTTAAGTGCATGAACTTAACAAAATCTTAAAAGATTTTACTCATTTGACCTGTCCCACCAGACATGCCAATTTGTTTACCAAAATATTTTGATTGTGACTATTTAGATTATGGTAAACCCTTTGTCTATAGACAAAGTTTGATTCTCGATCTCAATTCGGGGAAGGGAATCACTTCCTTTTAGGATTCTGGTCTAAGTATCTTAAAAGAATGAAATTGATGATTTCGATTTCAAAAAGACTATACAAATCCAAAATCGAAAGTTTTTATACATATATTTATCTTAACGAAAACTAAGTTTGAAAATAAAAAAAGGTTTATTTTTGAAAAATAACAAAAAGTCAATGCAAACGAAAATAAGTTAAATGTAAATGGCTGAAATGAAAATGTATTTGAAAAATATGATGGAATGTGAAAGACTTAACATTAAAAGAGCATAAAGAAATCAATTTAAGAAGAATACAATGAAACGTAAATGTGTAGAAATGTAAATTGCAAGAAAGTAAAATTGCATAAAAGTAATGAAAGCAATTAAATGAAAGCAATAAACAAAACTCAAATGATCTTTGAAAGAATCACTTGATCAGGAGTAGAAGGGAGTTTGCAAAGGAAATAAAGACTGAATGTAAATGAACTGGATTTAAAATTGCATTGAATTTGTAAAAGGTACAGGAATGGAAGTGAAAGTGGATGGAAACATACTGAACTAAACTTGCGTGTTGTTTGCTCGAAATGTCAATGAACGTGACAACGTGAGTTTACAAGCATTTTTGAGTATAGAATTTTCAACTCCTAAATGTTTCCATCCTCTGGATATTTATAGATTTGCTAAATAACTACATTGCTTACAAGATTCTGACATATGTCTAGAACAAAGATAATTGTTTTAAATGATTAGCAATCTTTGTCTGATAACCACCAAATCAGCAATCCTCGTGCTATCTTGATCATATATCTCCAACTGCTGCTAACTTCTATTTCAAATTCAAATTTCTTTCTTTTGAATTCAAACTTGCATACTCGAACATTTGTTGGTCTTCACTCGAGGTTTCTTCCTTCCAGAAATTTTTTCCAAGCCTATTGTTGCGATAGTAAATCGAAACTACTCCCAATATGAGATGAAAATGACTAATTGATTTTGAATCGAAATCTCTGTCTCAATCAACTTCGATTCCATTCTAAACTTGTAAACTCATCAAGAATTATATTTATGTCAATTTAAACTATCGAAATAGAGTTAAATCGAAAAGTATTTTTATTTTTATACTAACAAATGTTAAACCCAAAAGATATCAAGTCATAATATTAAACTCATACATTGATCTAGCCCAAGTCAAAGTTATGAAGCCATATCACAAACTATGTAATAGACAAATAGCTATTGCTAGGCTTGCTTTCGCATTCCTACAAAGGGACTTTGGGTGTAAGGTCCAACTTTGCATAGTCTTGGATCCTTCTTTTGAAGCACATAGAAATTTAATGACTTCTTCTTAGATGAATCACAAACATCACGAACATTAGTAGCTGATTTTGTCTTCTCAGTGGAATAAGAAACAGTTAGCTTTGAACCCTCATTACTTCCAATTTCACATGTGGCGTCTTGTGCTCCTTGACATGCTAGTTTCCCCATCAAGCCATGCATCTTTATCATAATCATGCATTTATCACCATTTTCATTATGTTTGCTTCTATTGGCAACACTTTTCAATTGACTAATCCTAGTTCCTTGAGAATCAATCACATTCTTCAATTCACAAATTATGACCTCCAACTCGATGAGCACAATTAGATAGTTGCAATTAACATTAAAAAAACTCCGAACAAAGACATATCTAGTATGTTGAAAGGGATCAAACTTAATTAAGCCAATATTAGAAATTCAACATAGGTTCAAACTGCAATCAATTATTTAGGACCCATTTAAATTCCAATTTGGCTTCTTGCCAAAAAATAATTTAAATTGAAGCCTTCAAAAGAGGGCACTTTTACTCTCTATTTTTTTAAGTCATCGTCTTTTTCTTCAAAGCCTTTCTCTAGAACAGAACATAGTAAAGGAAAAAAAAACCCAACAGAGGCTTCAATGTGATATCTAAGTATCTTTGCATCCAAAGTAGTTTACGAAGCACAAATTCCAACTTACAAGTTTGTGTTATTCACAAAATAATCAAAAAACCGTAGCAATAAAAAGAAATTTTTAGAGAACTAAAGGAGGAGGAAGAGATGCAGAGCAAACATAAGGGAGAGGAGAAGAAGAGCAACTTACCCACAATAGCAACCGAGAAAGCATTTGATGGGCGTTGGTGACGGCCTCCGGTCCAGCAATGGTGAGGGCATATAGTCTAGCGATGGCATCGATGAGAGTGTTGTTAGAGAAGAAAGAGATTGAGAAAAGTAGAGACTGTGAAAAAATTAGGAATAATTCATTAATGGTAATTTTGATTTTTAAATAAAATTATACAGTTATTTTCTTTAATTTAAATTGAAATGGTCTTTTTTAATGATTTTAATTTTTTTTGTACTTTTAAATTAAATATTACTTTTTAACGGTTCTTAGCATTAATTTTTCCTTGATTGGTCATGTGCAAATATGACAAAGTTAAATTTGTGAGTAAGTAATAATTTCTCAATTAGTATTCCATTCATGGCAGAGAGCAGAGTTTCTTATAGCTCGCTTGAGTGCTACTATTTAGCCAAAATGTTTTGACCGAATTGAGTATGCTAGATAATGTGGCAAAGACACTTAAAATGATATGGCGGCCACGTTTTTAATGTTCAATTAATCAATTTCAGAGAAGTTAAGGTTCATCGATTTCCAAATTTCCGAATCCGCAGAAGAAAACAAAGCACACAACCTAATATTATATTTAGATGATAGGTAATGAGAGGAACGGAAAGGAAATAAGGAGAACGGAAATAAGTTTTTATGTTTGGAAGTTTTAAAATGTATAAGAATGAAACGAAATATATAGAGAATCATTTCTCTCATCTTCTCCTCAAATGTCCAATTTTTGTTCTTCCCAAAATTGAGGTGGAATGGAGGGAACACATATTCCGTTCCGTTTCGTTAATGAATCTTCTAAACAAAGAGGGAGGAACTATGTTCTACTTCATTCTTTTCTTTTCCGATCCATCCCTACCTATTCTTATTACGGTTAGAGAAGTTAGTTAGGCAGTTAGAGTTTGTTAAGATAGTTAGTTACAGTAGTTCTCTTTAGTTTGCTAATTATAGTAGCTAATCAATCTTATATATCCTTGTCACTCTGAGTTTAATATCAGACTTGTACATTTTCAGTGAATTCATCAATTCATAATTCTCTCTCAATCACAAGTCTAATATGGTATCAGTTGTTTTTTGACGCTTTCACTCTCTGATTTCTCTTTTCTCCTTCAATCTTTTCTCCTTTCCTTCCTACATTTCTTGTTCTTGCTGAAACTTGTGATTCTAAACAATGGAAGAACAGAATCCTCTCTTCATTCACTCTTCGGATTTGCCTGGCCTAGTTCTTGTTTCCCAGCCACTTGATGGTACAAATTACCTCACATGGCGTCGTTCAATGATGCTGGCTCTTGATGGGAAGAACAAACTAGGATTCGTTGATGGCTCTGTTCCTCAACCCCTTGCTAATGATCCGAATTTTCGATTGTGGAAACGCAACGACAGCATTGTTGCTTCTTGGCTCTTGAACTCAATCATCAAGGAAATCAGCACAAGTGTGATCTATGGCACCTCTTCTTCAGCAATTTGGAAAGATCTTGAAGATCGTTTCAAGCAGAGAAATGGACCTAGGATTTTTCAATTGAAGAAGGCTTTACTTCATTGTACTCAAGATTCTAGCTCCATCAGTGCCTATTTCACTCGTTTCAAATCGTTGTGGGAAGAACTTGGTGAGTATAGGCCTGTGCACAATTGTAATTGTGGAGGTGTTCAATCTTTGATCGATTTCCTCCAGGATGAGTTTGTTATGAATTTCCTGATGGGACTCAATGAGTCTTTCTCTCATGCTAGAGGACAAATTCTAATGATGAATCCTATTCCCCCAATTTCTCAAGTTTTCTCAATGCTTCTTCAAGATGAGACTCAAAGAGAAGTTGGACTTCAAATTGTTCCAGTAACTGAAGCAGCATATGCTGTTCAGCCAGGCAAGAACAAAAATCAGAAGAAAGATAGGCCAATTTGTGCTCACTGTGGCATAACAGGGCATACCAAAGACAAATGCTTCAAGTTGCATGGGTATCCTCCTGGTCACAAGAAGCATCAAGCTTCTACATCTGTCAATCAGGTTCTGGGAATCACTGATGCCACTGAAGATATAAACTGGTCACCTCAGCAGTGTCAGCAACTTCTTGCCCAGTTACAAGCTCAGCTGGCAAGAGTCCCTTTGTCTACTGCTCAAGATCCAAATGATTCTTTTGTAGGTGAGTCATCTCTCGGTATCTCCCTGTCCATTCTAAATTCTCCATTCAAGAGTTCAAATTGTTGGATTCTTGACTCTGGGGCTACTTCCCATATCACCTGTCATAAACATGTTTTTCTTACCTTTCAAGAATTGCATAATAGGTTTGTCACTTTACCAAATAAGTCTTTGGTTAAAGTTGTAGGAATTGGTTCAGTTCAACTTAATTCTCAGTTAGTCATATATGATGTGCTTTTCATACCCTCCTTTCATGTTAATCTACTCTCTGTCAGTAGTTTACTTTCTAATATTTCTTTTCATGTCTCTTTTACCACATCTTCTTTTATCATTCTGGACACATTGCACGAGAAGACGATTGGCGAGAGGTGATCTCCACCAAGGCCTATATGTTCTTCATTCTCATTCTGTTAGCAGTAAACAGGTTAAGAAATAAATCCCATTCTGTTTCACACACTTACAATGTTACGCATAGGTCTAGTTCATTTGATTGTATTCTTTGGCATACACGTTTAGGTCATGTATCTGAAAAAGTCTTAAAACTTTTCTGTAATAAACTTGATTTGCAATTGCAATCCAATTCCTGTAATAAATGCTTGATATGTCCTTTGTCCAAGTTTAGGCGTTTGTCCTTCATTTCAAACAACCATTATTCTGAGAGTCCTTTTGATCTTGTTCATGTAGACATATGGGGCCCTTATCATCAATCTACTTATGATGGCAAAAGGTTCTTTTTAACTATTGTTGATGATTGTACTAGGTTTACCTGGTTGTACCTATTACAATGTAAATCTGAGGCACCTGTAGTGATTAAAAAATTCTTTAGCTATGTCAAGACTAATTTTGGCAGGACCATTAAACAACTTAGATAACGATAATGCTAAGGAACTTAATTTGATGATTTACTTCAAGAACATGGCAACTTGTGCATCGTTTAGTGTCCTTATAGGCTGAGCAAAATCTTTGTAGTTGAGAGGAAGCATCAACACTTACTTGAATGTTGCAAAGCCTTTGTTATTTCAATCCAAGGTTCCTATCACCTTTTGGGGAGAGTGTGTCAATCTTTGCCACCTTCACGATAAATAGGGTTCCTTCACCTTCTCGAAGAAGCTGTTCTCCTTATGAACTACTTTATAACAAATTACCTAGTTATACTTCATTCGAGTTTTTGGATGCTTATGTTTCTTCTTGTTCAGTTTCACAGAGAAACAAATTCTCACCAAGGACATTCCCTGCTGTTTTCATGGGATACCCACCTGGATACAAGGGTTACAGAGTTTATGATCTGTCCTCCAGAAAGTTTGTAGTGTCCAGAGATGTTACCTTCTTTGAGGACAAATTTCCTTTTGAAACAGAAACGTTGCACACTGCTCCTGACCCTTTCCAATCCACTATACTTCCTGTTCCTGTTAAGGACATTGTGCCAAATCACCCTCCCTTACCTATCCTACCTGAATTTGATCATGCCCCACAAACACCAAACCTTGATCCTACACCTGAAATAGATAATGAACATGAACCCAACATCCCTGAACCTAGTCATATCGACCTTGCACCAAATCAACCCAGAAGATCCAGCCGTGCTCATCATCCACCTCAGTATTTACAGGATTATGTTCATCATACCAAATATCCCTTAACCAACCATATTACCTACACAAATCTTTCCCACTCATATCATACATTCATTTCCAATGTTGACTCTCAATATGAGCCAAAATTTTACCATCAAGCAGTGAAGTTTCCTCAATGGAGAGCAGCAATGGCAAATGAAATTGAGGCTCTAGAAGCAAATAAAACATGGTCTGTGGTTCCTCTACCTCCAGGCAAGCAAACCATTGGTTGTAGATGGATCTACAAGACAAAATTCAATTCAGATGGCTCAGTGGAAAGACACAAAGCCCGATTAGTTGCTAGAGGTTTCACACAGCAAATGGGAATAGATTTTTTGGAGACTTTCTCACCTGTGGCTAAGTTAACCACAGTTAGAGTCTTACTTGCTGTGGCAGCACAAAGGAACTGGCACTTGGCTCAATTAGACATCAACAATGCGTTCTTGAATGGTGATCTTTTTGAAGAAGTGTACATGGATTTGCCTCTAGGATATCCAAAACAAGGAGCACCTTCAGTATGCAAATTGCATAAGTCTCTTTATGGATTAAGGCAAGCCTCAAGACAATGGTTCCATAAGTTCTCTGCAGCAATCACTCGTCTTGGTTTCCACCAGTCCACTGCTGACTATTCCTTATTCCATAAAGGATCCAATGACTCCCTCGTCATCCTCCTTGTTTATGTGGATGATATCATAATTGCCAGTCCAACTACTTCTCTTGTTGACAGAACCATCACAGATTTGCAACTTCAGTTTAAACTGAAAGTTCTTGGTAATTTGAAGTATTTTTTGGGCTTAGAAATTGCCAAATCATCAAAGGGAATTCATTTGAGTCAGAGGAAATATACTCTGGAGCTACTTGAAGACACTGGATTCAGTGATTCAAAACCTATCAACATTCCTATGGAAGCAAACCTGCCGCTCAATGACACAGATGGTGATCTTCTTTCTGATCCTTCTTTGTATAGAAGACTTCTTGGCAGACTTATGTACTTAACTATTTCAAGGCCTGATATCATCTTCTCAGTCAACAAACTGATTCAATTCATGTCCAAGCCTCGGACACCTCATCTCAAGGCCTTGCATCATATCTTACAGTATCTCAAAACTTCACCAGGTCAAGGAATTTTCTTCTCTGCTCAGCCAAACACCAAGGTCACTGCATATGTTGATTCTGACTGGGGCAATTGCAGTGTTACTAGAAGATCCACCACCGGTTTCTGTGTTTATCTGGGGTCCTCTCTGATCTCTTGGAAATCAAAAAAGCAACCTACGGTTGCAAGATCTTCTGCAGAAGCCAAATATAGAGCACTGGCATGTCTCACCAGTGAGCTCCTTTGGTTGCAACAACTGCTTAGAGCATTCCAGATTGATGTTTCGTCTATCATGGTCATGTGTGACAATAAGTCAAGCAATCGCTCAAATCCGACTTTGCCGCTAATCCCACTTCAAATGAGAGATCGAAACACATAGACATTGACTGCCACTTTATAAGACAATATGTCAATTCTGGTTTTCTGAACTTGGTCTATCTCCCAACTCAGCAGCAATTGGCTGATCTTTTTACTAAAGCTCTCCCTCATTGTAAATTTTCAGTTTTACTTTCCAAGTTAGGTACATTAGATATCTATGCTCCAAACTTGAGGGGGAGTATTACGGTTAGAGAAGTTAGTTAGGCAGTTAGAGTTTGTTAAGATAGTTAGTTACAGTAGTTCTCTTTAGTTTGCTAATTATAGCAGCTAATCTATCTTATATATCCTTGTCACTCTGAGTTTAATATCAGACTTGTACATTTTCAGTGAATTCATCAATTCATAATTCTCTCTCAATCACAAGTCTAATAATTCTGTTCCGTTCCGTTAATGAAAAAACATCCAAACATAAATTTCTTTGAAACTTTGAATGGACGAGCCCCTCATGTCACCCATTTCCGTTATTCGCTTCAACCTCATATATCTAAATCCAAAGAAAATGAATAGAGTTCCATGGATTCAATTCATCACTAAAAATTAGCTCCCTTGAAGTGTGCCTATTATCGAAAGCTATTATGGCGACAAATGAGAGCTATGTTATGGTGTTAAAGGTGAAGGTCCACCATCTTATGTGGTGGCACATCAGGCACGGTTAGACCAGGTGGCGGTGCTCGACTTGGGCGGGACTGTGTCTCGTGAAAAGCTTTGAATGCTGAAACGTTCTACGCAACGTGGCGGTGCTCCATTGTTGCCTTCTCTACTGGCTCTAAGCAGCTATTTCCACCACCAATAATGATCTCTCGTTTCCATTGCCAATAATGATCGGCCACAGTTAGAGAGGAAAGCCTTGGTGTTGTCGACACGTTGCTTGCAACTGAACAAACCCGAGACAAAGCTTCGACGAAGAGAGACGACCTAAAGAAAGACGCGAAGGCTCTCAAAGATGGACGGCAGAAGAACCCTGTTGCCGCCATCATGCTCCTTTCTGATGGTCACAATGGTCGATCGGAAATCCTCCTTGTGTTCTTCACGCGCTTCTCGCATCTAAAATCATCTGGGATTGGCTTCTTCAGGTAAACCTCAAAACAAGGAAGGTTCGAAATTGGGTACTGGAGATGGCTAACGCCACCACCACCACCAAAATGAATGGGGATAGAAATAGCTGTGGCGGTGAAGATCGGTAGGCTTTGGGTGAAAGGGATTAATTTTTCGTCGAAGCCGTGAAAGGCACTAAGAAGAAGGTGAAAAAACGTGATGTGATGTACATCCATGTAATTCGGGAACAAGACATGCAGGCAACTTTTCCAGCTATAAAGCATTAGGATAAAGATCATTTAGGACTCCTGATACCTATTTTTTAAGAGTAATAAAAAATTTACGAAAAATGATAAAAAAATATATGTATAAAAAATAATATTAAAAAAATTTAAAAAGTAATATGAGAGAAAAAAATAAAAAAATAAAAGTTAAAAGCATTTTTAGTATACTTTCATTTACGATATTAATTATTGCACAAGTTTCTAAATTTAAATATGTAGAGGTTTTTTAAATAAAACTTTTTTATTCATTATAATTTAACAATATAAAAAATAGATCTATCATTTTCTAATTTAATTATCTCAATAAAAAATCATGAAGTTCTTAAAAATTAATGCTATTATAATGCATCTTATATATTAGTAGTCTCATAAGATGTTAAAAAAAAAAAAAAAAAGAAAGACAATTGGCATAAAAATATAAAACATGAGGTGCTTGATTGCTAGTCTCTAATGATGTTAGGCTCTTTACAATATTAGACCCTACATAAAGATTACGCAATACTTCAAAAGAGTTATATTTTTAGCTCTTTAATCATTACATTAATTTGACATACGAAATTAGGTTTAGAATTGAGCTTTTAAAATTGAAATTAGATCTCTCAATTTCAATTATTTTGTTTGGTATGTATATTAGAATTGAGATTTCAATTTTGAATTTAATTCTATGGAATTAAAAAATAATGGGATTTTTACTATTAAAAATTTGAGTTTTAGAAATCGATTTATTTCGGTCTTTATAAAGATTGAAATAGAAATCGATTAAGAAAAAAAAATTAATTTCTTCTTAGAAATAAAATTAATCTCTAAATTTTTTAGAGACCGAATTAAAAATCGAAATTATATAATTAAAAAAATTTTAAAAAATAAAAATGTGTCTTATTTTTAAAGATTGAAATTTCAGTCTCTAAATAAAAAAATTTATAAAAATAAATAAATAAATAAATAAAAATCACAAATTCAATTTTTAAAAAAATTAAAAAAAAATAAAAAATATTAAAAACCGATATTTCGATCATTAAATAAAAAAATTAAAAAAAATAAATAATTAATGACCAAACTTTCCGTCACTAAAAAAAAATGATAAAAACCGAAATTCGATTTTTAAATAACAAAATTTACAAAGAAAAATCACTCACTTTTTTCTTATCTCTCTCGCTCGTCCGTTCCCTCTCGTTCACTCACTCTTTTGCCTGTTTCTTTCTCCCATTCATTCTCTCTTGCTCGTCCGCTTGTCTCTCTCTCCCGTCTGCTCTTTGCTCGGTCGTCTACTCTCTACTTGGCCGTTCGTTCTCTGTTGTTCTCGCTCAGCCGTCCACACTTCGTTCTCTCACGCTCGCTGTCCCTCTCACTCACGGGTAGGTCTCGCTGCTCTCTCACTAGTTCGCTCTCGTTGTCGTCAGATCTGGTTTGTTCTGACCATTTTTCTTACTTTTTTGTTTCTTTTATTCTTACTCACACTTTCTCTTTCATTTTGTTTGGCTGGAAAACATAGGGTTAGGGCAAGAAAAATGAAAGAAAGGGGAGAATGAGGGAGAGGAAAAAGCTTGAAGAATCAAGAGGAAAAAAGGAAAACCATGAGGTAGGGGGTTCTTTGCCATCTCTTGTTCATCTTTTTCTATTGATTTTGAGTTGAAATATGGTCCATGGAGCTACACAAGCTCATAGCCAGAACTGTACCAGAACTAGGGTTTTTATTTTTTGTTGTGCTTCTATTTATTTTATCTTGCTTTAATCTTAAATTTTGTTTTCTTGAAATTTTGATTAAAAACTTGTGAAATTGGTTGATGTTGAGACTCCAATGCTTGTTAGACAATAAAAAACCATCTATATTGACAGCCAAGAAAATGCTAATAAAGAAAAGGAAAGGGGAATCTCTCATTCTCTCAAACAAGTCCAAAACAAGACTCTTACTTCTACTCATATATTTCCAGTAGACCTTAGGAACCAAGTAACCTACAAGATCTTAAGCTCCTTGAAAGTACAAAATAACAGGATTATTAGCCTACTTCCTAGCTTACTGCCATGTCTACCAAAAGCACCCTAGTGGTAGGCAGAATTAGACTAGAAGCGTCCACAAGCCATAACAGTGACAATATTTGCTGCAACCTGTTACTAGAAAATTGGCATCACTTGACTGTAACCACCTTTGATAATGTCCATTTTTATGTTTACAATTTCTTATATGTCACAACAGAGGTCTATAACAAACAATACAAAATGGGGCCTGGCCTCAACCTCCAAAAAAATGTAGATTCAGATAATTAAACCCCACATCAGTAATGCATTCTTAACTCCAACATATCCGGTAAAATCCAAGCAAAATAGAAAATGGATACCATATTTTATCCAACCCATCATTAATCTATAATACACTTCATTCGAAGAAGGCATACCATTCTTCTAAGATGCTATCTTTAAAATTTCAACAAATTTCTATTGGTGATATCACACAAACACCTTAAAACTGTCTAATATACATATTCTCATTCCCTTCCCATCTTTAAATTTAATGCCATATAATGTGCAATGATAACCAAGGTAATTGGCATCAATAGCCTTTAAGCATCAGCCACCCACAAACATTAAATAAGGTAAATAAACATTTTTATTACACCATTTTCACATCATTTTTTTTTAGTAATCAAATAAGGTAAATACACTTCCTAATACATATTTTTTCTCTTTCTTTTTATCAAAATAAATAAAAGTGTAACAAAGTGTAAAAAAAATATGTGCAACATTCATTTTAGTTATAACGCAACCTTATAATTACAAGTCATACGCTCATATGCGATACACTTTAATTATATAATAAAAAGGGGCTAAAACCAATTTATCATCTTTTTCTACTTCCTATTCATTCCTCTGTGTTTTTGTTACCAAGGTTTCAAGTTATCCAAACTATACGTCACTTTCTCTTCCCTGACTCTAGTGACTTCTTCACCCCTCCCTCTTTCCTCATGTCACACACACTCATCTTTAATTTTCACTACTTTTCTCATATTTGCACCAAGTCAAGAAAAACCAACCGCTGCTGCGGAAAAGTGAAAGACGATTTAATTTGATGCGCTATTTAAGAACCCACAGTACTAGTATGTTTAAATTATATGGAGAGTAATTTATATTCAAATTTCAAAGTTCTACACAACTATAAAAGTGTCCGAATCATGGTTCAGGTCCATGATGGTTACGTTAAAACTTCCTCTTAAACATGGATCAATCTATAGTTGTAATAAATAAGCTACAACAATGTTTGATTAAGTAGCGTTACCGAGGCATAAATTTTTGTCAACTTGTACAGGTAGGTGTTTAGACCAGAGAAGACTCAATGACAAAGATTGCAATGAAAAACATTATAAAATTATCCTATACTTCCTATGGATTGGTTTTGGGTGCAGAGTGTAGACTTCCTAGTCTTGGAGTGGTTGAGACGTTGAGTATGATGAAATACTGAATACAAGAGTGTTCAACACTTAATAGAATACAGGGTAGCACCTAAATTGAGCAAATTTAAGTTTCTACTTTCAACATATACAACTGTTGTTGAACTGATTACTCATTTAAACTTGACGCTTCTAGACCTACAATCACCAGAGTATGGGGTTCAATTGGCCTAGCTGTCTAGGGAGTATTATTCTTCGTGATGTGCTTTTCCATCATTTCATCTAATGAGTACTGCTGTAAATTAATTCTCTGTTATTGTCAAATTCCACTGTAATCTTCTGGAAAGCATCAAACAAACTGTGAAAGTTGGGACAAAAGATAGATAAGCAAGAGGATCTGAGCTATTAATTTAAATTGCGCTGTGTTAATGAACTAAGTGTCATTCTTCTACTGATTTTGCTGTCTGATGCACAAATCAGAGGTTTTTCTTTGAGGGAAAGGCAAATCTAAGCATCCCAGATGGAGTTCTTCATTCTGCAGTAGCCAAGATTAGTTAATAATAGGTATATATTTCACTTGTAAAAGCCAACTTATTCTGCCTTCTTGCTATTGATAAGTGGTGAGGGCAAAGACAAACAATTGCTTTTAGAGAGAGAGAGAGAGAGATGCTACTAACCCCTGCACCCTTGAATTCTTGTGTGTCAAAGTAAAATAAATATAACAAAAAATGTAGCAAATGCAACTTGGTCTATTTTGTTGTTAATTCTATCCATGTTTATCATGCTTTCAATTTGTTCAATGCTTCAATATTGTCTTCTTTAGGTCTATTTTATTATGTCCTGACATTACGTTTTGATATGCTTTATTGGAGTCTAGATAAGCTCAGCAAATTGTGAATGGCTAGATAATAAGCCAATCTTCTGGCTAATTTTAGGTTCGTTAATGTGTGCAGATTGAGCAAAGGATTCATTACTCAGCTCACACATTCATGAACTTAAATGTATGGAAATCTAAGCATTGTATCTATATATTTCTGCATTAGTGATTGTGCATGAACGTTTTCAGCTTATTATTGTGTTTATTAAAACAACAAAACTTAAGGCGTAGAAGTCTAATTTCATTTTACTAATCAAGGATGAGTATTCTTTCAGAACTGCCTTTTTGTGCTCCTTGCTAATGGTAGAGATATACACACATCATAACATTTATGTACTTATTAGGCAGGTGTCGTGGATCACTGAATTAGGCAGTGATTGAGTCTCTAATCCTGGTATGCACTTACTGCTGAAGGTGACTTCTATTGTGTAACAAGATTGCAGCTTCACTCTA
The DNA here is from genome assembly GCA_029884605.1 of Ormosia emarginata. Classification (NCBI taxonomy): domain Eukaryota; kingdom Viridiplantae; phylum Streptophyta; class Magnoliopsida; order Fabales; family Fabaceae; genus Ormosia; species Ormosia emarginata. The sequence goes on from JAQQTP010000074.1 coordinate 13,921,841, forward strand.
GCTTGTTCAATGTTTTTGTAGGTTGTTATTTTCAACGTCCCACTGTTAAATTATTGAGTGGACAATTTTTTTGCCATAGGTATGAACTCTTGTCTTGAACATTAGTGTTTTGTCATGGCATCCAACCATTGTTCATTTCATCATGTGTGTCTGCTGGCTATGCAGTGTCCACGTGTTTGTTTATTTAATCCTCATTGCATATCATACTTATCTTTCTTTGGTGCAAATATTGAGCTTTTTTCTCTTTCTGTTAACTGGCTAGTTGAATAATGATAATAATCTTCTCCCTTTTTTTGCTTGTTTTAGTTACTAGATTCTTTTCAATGAATCTGTTTCCCTGTGTTTGATTTAATGAACCTCAAACACCTATAACTTTGACATGGTTATTATCTTCATTTTAGAAGTTATGTTTTGCACTTGATGGGGTTTTGTTATCATCTGCATTGGTTAGATACACATGATGATATCTGTGTTCCAATTCTTAAGGTCTAGTTGTGTATTCTAGTACTAGAGAATGCACAACTTCTCTTCTATTAAACTTAATTCAGAGACAGGAATTAACTGGAGATTGCAATCTACTCAAATTTCATTATGACAAGACTGGATGCTTGAAAATTAGCTGCCCCTTTGTGCTTCTTTTATTTGAAAAAAATAAAATGTCCTATTGGTTTTAATATTAAAATGTGAGCATTAAGCTATTGTTGTTCTGTCTATGACATGACTGGATGTTTGGGAAGGCTTGATGTGCTCCTCAGGAATTTCTTATGGTTTCATGGTGGAACATGCCATAAGGAACTCCTTCAGATGCTTGTGAGGATCTTCACCTGCAAAACCATGGAACTTTGATAGCAAGTATATTAAACCATATTTGAGTTCAAAATTAACATTTTATTGGCATATTGAATGCATAAAAGGCTGATGAATGACATCAGGGGCTGCTAGTTCTTTCAGGGTTCTATTATGTACATTATCGCCCATGTTTACATTATTTCTATATTTAGTTTCAATTTCAGTATCTGTGTTTTCAGCCATGGGTGCAAGATTGCTTACAGTTTCAAGTTCAGTTTCAATTTCAATATTACTTTCAATCTCAGAAACTATCATCTCACTAAGCCTACAAGCCCTATCAAGAGCATGCAAAGCCCTCTTAATGTTAGGATCAATGTTTAGCAAATGACTACTAGAAAGCCTAGACATACAACATACAAATTTAGGTAGAAACACAAATAACATGAGTTATGCACAAAGTAAATACTACACATATTAGTTACAAAAAATTGCTACAGTTACCCTATCTACATAATTTTAAAAATTATAGGTCTTGTACAGGGTAAAACTACACAAAAAATGGAACCAAAAAATGCAATAAAAAATCTTTAAAAAATGGAAAAGTGGTCTAAACAATGGTATTTGGCCTTGTTTTACATTTTCCTTCAACCTACCAATTTTTAGCTCATTTTGAGCACAAAATTTTGTACCAAAATTACCAAAGTGCCATTAGATGAAGGTTTTTGGTAAAATCTACCTGAAACAAGCAAAATAAGGGTTAGTGAAAGGTTAGTGGTTCAATATACACCTAATATGATTGATTTGACTTTGAATGATCCCAGACAGCGGTTCCAAAATTTGATAACTATTGAGGCTACCAAATTAGAAGAGATTTATTAACTGATCCACCAAACACTTATAATATATGGTGCCACCAGGTCGAGCCCTTGAATCATTCCAGTTAATCAATTATATTAAGGAGTGTTAGCAACCGAGGGGGTTTTATTACAATAGTAAATAAACAAAGCAATTAAAAGGTAGTAATTAAAGTGTTGTAAAAAGTTGTAAACAGAATGAGGAAAAACAACCAATCCAAGGGAATCAACAACTCTTAAGTTTAATCCATCCTTGACCACTATGGCCTTATTCATATGCTAACCAAATTCTTAGTATGCTCTACTTGATGACCATCTAGCATTTGGTTAATTAACATTAGATAAAGTTTACATCCATCCATCCATCCATCCATCCATTCATTCAAGTTAGACAATCCATCAAACACATTTAGTGCATTGCCTAATCTCATGTGAAATCCTCATCCAAGTATGAATTCTCTACTAGGTAGGAACCTAGGATTTGGTTAATCAATGAAAAATGGATTAAGCATCCATTTAACGCTAAATCAACCTCATACTAGAATTCATGTTAGTTAGACAATACATCAAACACCTTTGATGCATTATTTGATTTTTGCAAATACATGATAATTAAGAAACTATCATATGAACACAAAAACTGAGCTAAACAATCAGTCAAGATGCAACAAAATCAAGAGAAGAAGGAGAGAAATTTGATTAACAAGAAGAACGTAAACATTCATCACAAGGTATCAAAATTAAACATGAAGTGTTTTAATCCCAAGGATTGATTATAAAGCTTTAGCTCTCCATGAATGGAGAGCACAAACAGAAAAGTAAAAGTATAGAAATATAAAGAACAGAAATGTAAAATAGAAGTAAGAAGAGAAGAGAGGAGAGGAGAGAGGGAAGGAGCAAGAGCGAAAGTGAGAAGTGAAGACTGAATGAGATGGTCTTGGTTTTGGGTTCTTTCTCCCTCATAATGTGGAAATACGTTTACCCCAATGGTTTAATATGTTAAGTTTTGATTATGACAAAAGCAAGACAAAAAGTATGATATGCTACATAGATGTACTTAATAGATTATATTGAATCATGCATGATCATGTACTCCATCTTGTTATATTTCATATAAGAATCATGCATATTCTTTATAGCATCTTTTATAGGATATATCCAATAATGCTTTATATGAGTTATAATGAATTAATATTGGATTTAGCTCTATTTCAATGAAAATGTGCAAAGTGTTCTTTGTTGCATCCTATATAGAGCATATCCATTAGTTATTAATATATATCTTATTTAGATATGTCTATGAAAGTCTTATATGTATGTTAGACTAACTAGAGTTATACATTTATGAATCATACATATGAAGATATTGAATTATGAACTTGGACTAACTATGTTTATTTTAAGTGAGTAATACTTTGTAGGATAGTCCAAGTATCAAGAGTGAGCTTTGTAACAAGAAAGCAAAAGATCACAATTATGCTTAACTCAAGAAGAATGAGAATGATAAGATGTTCCAAGCTTTTGCAAAATTTGAAGAGAAGAAATTTTTTGGAAGCTTGGACTACATGAGAAGTCAAGGACTAGCATTGATAATGACAATGGTTTTGATGATAACAAACAAGAAAGAAATGGTTGTGCAAAGATCAAGTCCCAAGGTTCTTCAAGTTTAGCTTATAGGACTTAGGTCTTATGTTAAGGTAAATAGGAATCACACTAGCTCATGTCTTATTTTTTACTCAACTTAAATCTCTTTGCAAAATCATGTTTTATGTTGATCAAGTTTAAGCAAAATGTTTTTAGAAAGGATGAAAAGAAAACCATGTTTCATACTTGTGAAAATACTCATCAAGTATGTGGAAAATGATTTTAGAAAGGTTGAAAATGATTTAGGAAAGTTTGGTTATGAAATCCTTTAAAAATCTTGTTTTCTTGGTGAACCAATAACTAATTATGTGTTTTGAATAACTGATTATGTATTTTGAATAACAGGTTATCTGAAAACAATAACTTATTATGTGATTTCAAACAAGATTATTTGAAATTCATAATAGGTTATTCACCTTGGCAGAAACGTTCCACTAAATGTTTTAAAGCGAATAACCTGTTATGGAAAGTCCATAATAGGTTATTCATAATAAGTTATTTTCATGCTACAGTATTTTCTGATGAAACAAATAACATGTTAGGCAAAACTAATAACCTGTTATTTGCGCGCTGTAGTGTTTCCTGATGGAACAAATAACCTGTTAGGCAAAACCAATAGCCTGTTATTTGTGCACTACAGTGTTTCCTAATAGAACAAATAACCAGGTAGGCAAAACCAATAACCTATTATTTGCATACTACAGTGTTTCTTGATGGAACAAATAATCTGTTAGGTAAAACTAATAACCTGTTATCTGAAACCAAATATCCTGTTATTGAAAAATAATAATCTGTTATCTAGGATAGCAGAAAACATTTTCCAACGACTCTATTGGAGCATTTAATGACCCCAAATACCACCAACGACTCTAAAAAGCTTTGGGCTATAAATGAAAGTGTTTGGGCATCAAAGAAATGTTGGAAATCAATCTGAATAAGTTTCATGATCATTAAATTCAAGTTTTACCATCTTTTCTCAAGAATCTCTGTTTTGAGCTTTAAGTGTGTGATTCTTTGTTACTCATTGAGCTTCAATTTGTATTATCCACTCTTGTGAGAGTTTCCAATCATCTATATTTTGTTTATTTTGTAAAGAGGGTGATGTATCCCTAAAAGGATTGTAAGGATGAGATATCCCTTGTTGTGAGGCTCAAGCACAAAGGGTGAGGTATCCCAAGGTGTGTTGAGTGCTCTAGTTTGTAAAGGTTTTCAAGCACCTGTTCAAGCTTGAAGGTTTAGTGGAAAATCTCGGGTGGTTCACTTGAGGACTGGACATAGGTCACAAGGAGTGGCTGAATCAGGAAAAATCCTTGTATTTGATTTTCTCAACTCTATCTCTTTACATTTGTGTCTTCATTATATATGCTTGAGTGGAACTTGATATCTAGCTTATTTGCTTGATTTATCCTTTAACCCATGTTGTATTTGAGTAATCTATAATAATTGTATCTTTGTTAGACTTATTTCGCTACATGTGTTGATTGAAAATATGAAAATGTATAATTTCTTAAAGTTGTTTTAAAAATATGTGATCACCCAATTCACCCCCCTTTTGGGTGATGGTTGCCATGACTAACAAGTGGTATCAGAGCTTCGTGCTCTGTTGAAAGCTTAACCACTTAGAGTTAAAGATCCTTTTTTTGTTGGCAACCATTGAAAGCGTTTCAAAATGGAAGGTTTTGAAATTGATAAACAACCATTCTTTGATGGTGTGCATTTTGTTTATTAGAAAGCTAGAATGGAATTTTATATGCAATCTATTGATTTGGATTTGTGGGATGTTGTGCTTGATGGATTTACTTGCAAACCAAAACAAACTTGGAATGCTTATGAAAAAAAAATGTTTTTCTTTGAACATTAAAGCAATGCAAATCTTGAGAAGTAGTTTGAATGATAAAGCTTATGCTAAAATTAAGAGTTGCTCTAGTGCTAAAGATATATAGGATGCTCTTGATGCTATTTATTTTACTAACAATGACTTTTTGCATAGCGTTGTATATAGAGAGCAAGAAGAGCAAAAGCCTTTAGAGGAAGACAATATTGAAAAATGTCCTCAAGAAGATGTTCTTGAATCCTTGAAGGCCAACAATGAGGAAGATGGTGATTTCCTGAAAGAGCCAAATATGCTAGAAATTAAGACTATTTCCCATATGGCTAAAAAGGACTTTGAGGTAAATAATCCTAAACTAGATTATAGTCCTTCCTATGATAAGCTACAATGTGCATATGATGAATTGTATGATGACTTGTTGTTTTTAGAAAATAAAAACTTATCTTGTTTGGAAAACATTTCCTCTATTAAAAATGAAATTGAGACTTTGAAAAATAAATATACTTTTCTTGATGAGAAAATGCCTTTGAAATGTGATACCTCAACTTCTTGTAAAAAGTGTATTGATTTAGAAAATCAAGTTGAGGACTTATATTCTAAATTTGCCAAAGCTAATGATTCTAATTGTTTACTTTTCATGTTTGTTAATAAAAATGAAATTGATGTTATTCCACATAGAAATTCAAGTAAGGCTTGTGGCAAAAATAGTATAGAATGTAATAACAACAAAAGACTTAAGTTTTCCAAAAATGATCTTCAAAGAACCAAGTCATCATTAAATTCAATTGGTTACAATTTTTGTGGTCATCTAGGACATATTTCTCATTTATGCAATTATAAAAGAAATCATTATATGAGAAATAGTATGGTATGCATTTCTAAAGATCTTAAAGGCCCTAGTACTAATATTCAAGGACCCAAAATGAAGTGGGTACCAAAATGTCCTCCAAGTGTTTCAATTATGCAGAAAATTTCTCAAAAGGATGGACTAATTGGTTAAAGGAAAGAGGAATCATCAAGAAGAATGCTTCCAAAGCCCAATGGTAAAATTTTTGGTCAAAGAAGGAAGATGGCTTCAACCAAAGCTTCTCAAGTACAAAATGTGGAACTTGAAAAGTTCAAAACACCAAAAGAGAAGCAATGGGTAATGAAAAGAGTTTCATTGATTACCAAGGCCAAGGTATCAAAAGCTTTTACCTCTTATGCACATTCACTTGTAAAGTCAATGAGTTTGAGGTATATTCATTGTAGGCCTTAAGTAATTATAGAATCATGTGTACTTGGAAAAACTTGAATATTATGTTTGACACATGATTATGTTCATTCTTATTGTACCATAGCTTATTAATTTGTTATATATCTTGGTACATAAAGTTCTACGATGCCTATGTATGTTTGCTATGTTTTGAATTGTCTATATATTATAAAAGTAAGCATGCTATTGGTTATGTACTTAATGGTAATTGATTATTTATTTTGTTGTGCTTATTTTACATTCTATGAAAAAATTAATCTTTATGATGACATAATGGATTAATAATCAATGACCAACCTCTATGGATCCAAAATTGGTGGATACCAAAGAAAGTATGTTGAATTATGTTGTAAGGTGACTATTAGCTCAAGCATGCATTGAAGTGAAATACAACTACGGTATTTAAGGTTGAGAAAATTTGAAATAGTCCAAGTTCTTCAACAGTGATGAAAACATAAAAAGAATGGCATTAGGGAACCACAACATTCTCAAGGAGCTTGAGGCATGGAAGTTGGAGTTACCTACAAAAACTGAAAGAGTACATTTTTGGTGACATCAATATCTTATCCTTATTTATGCTTTAAATTGAATACCATGTGATATTTGGAGAAGAAGAGAATTATTTTTATGCCTTAACATACCTTAAGTTGTGTTTTTCTAGCATTGTAACTTGAAAATGTCTTTACATATGCTAACATGCTAGATATGTACACATTTTGCTTAGAATGACATGTTTTATGGTAATATCTTTGTTCTTGAACTTGTGACCAATTCTCTTTGTTCAAATATGGAAACTCACATGCTTATAAGTAGTTTTAAGCCATTCTCTTTTATGCTTAATTGTCTTATATACTTACTTAGAGATTGGAAAGTTAAAGGTTTTATGTTCTCTTGTTTGAAATTGCTTGATATGTTTATATCTTGAAAACAAGAAGTAAATGATTCATTTTGTGCCTTAAACTTGTCTTTGAACTTCAATGGTTCTTACATTGAAGTATATCTTGAAATGAATCATAAATTGTTTTAAAAGTTATAGTTTCATGGTTTTTCAATTCTTGCATTACAATAAAGGACTTTTTGTTCTTGATTGGCATGTGTGCATACTAGAATTCTTTACTTGATATTACATGCCTTACATGATCATTGTTTGCCCCAAAATGCTTATATATGTTTTGATGATGATCAAGAAATGATTAAACTATACTTTTGGATTCAAGTGCATATGTCCTTCTTTTGTTCTTGTTAGAGCTAACATTGCATGGTTGATAATTTGATACATGTTTTACATTATATATATCAACCTAAATTATGCTTGTAAATGAGCTTAAATAATATTTGATGATAGCTTTTGATTTAGAAACCTTTTGAAGTTAGCTTTGTAAGTGTTTCTATGTATTTCAAATTGTTGGGAATTGCAGATACATCACGCAGTGGAATAATAAAAATTTCCTCACAGGATCCATGCGAAAAAGTCATAATTCAAGTTTTTAAAATTGTTTACCTCTTGAAGCGTGATCAAAACAAGTGACATGAATCACCAACACCGTAACAACAATGATGTATCTGCAGTATCCATATGAACAGACTCATGAACGTCCAACATTTACAAATAGGAGTCACACCTCTCACACACAGTGCTAGCTGCGAAGAGAAGAGAAGAAATCTGTCACTCTCTCACTCACTGTTTCTGTCAAGTGTGGCCAGGGTTTGTAATGCTTGCCTTGATAGCCCCTCAACAATGCTATTTATAATAGTTGACTGTCTTAAATGAGTGAAAGTAGTAGCATGGTAAGCTGTGCAACCCTAGACTCATCTATTATGAGTCCGGCCCACAATTGAATCTAAGTCCAACTTAGATCCTAATTACTCCAATTTAGTCTGCTCTATGTGTACGACCCTGCAGGTTCTCATAACATTGGCAGTAATATTAAAATCCCATTTTAATATTACAAGTAGAGAGCGATATCTAGCAACACATCGCTGCCACCCAAGTAATGAGAATGTCAGTGATTTGACATAACCTTTTCATGACCAATGTTTCCATGTAGTTTAGTCCCTTTGTCCAGATATTTAGATTGAACATAAGGCATGGAATGTGTCACCCCTGTATACTTCAATCCTTCGTTTCCTGATACCTTAGTGGACTTAATAACAATAAATGAGATTAATATCTCATATCGACTCATTTGAGCATAGTCATGCATTTCGCAATCTCACTTAATCAGGGGCCCGAAGATATCGCTTCTGTTATGTACGAGGAACAAATCCCAACTATGTCACTCACATCCCTCCGCATGATTCACGGTATATCCAATAACTAACTTTATAATCACCTTGTTACAGATGACATTTGACGGCATTAAAACATACGACTCCTCATGTAAGAATCATAGTGATTTCAGGTCAAAGGACCACATACACTACAAAAAAATGCTCTTTAGCCATGGTTATTTTGCTACGATTTCAACAATCGTGGCTAACCATTAAAAAAAAGCCCACTGCTACCTGCTTAACCCTTTTCTCATCTCCCTCATATTTTTCCCACCTCATCCAGCTTGCACCCCCTCTCTTCTCTCATTTTCTCGTCTTTATTGTAACACCCTAAATTTTCTAACTATTTGACAGTAATTTTGACAGTTATGACAAAATTCTACTGTTTAGTGATTTTTGTGTACTGTAAAATTATTTTGAGTATTCTGTGAATACATTTGATCGTTTTGTGTGATTTACTCTGTGTCAAGAAAATAATAATTTTCGGGCCGAGGAAAATCTTACATATTTTAATTATTATTGTTAAGTCTTAATTATTTTACGTAATCTGATTTGATTTTCGTAAATTTTATAATTTTTATGATTTTGTGGATGATTATGAATTTTTTATATTTCTCTGATTATTTTAGTGTTATCTGTGGGCTGTCTGTGGGCCCAGGTGGGTCTGGAAAAGTAAAAATTTTTCTACAGCTAGGAAATTTAATACTGTTGAGACGGAGATGCGGGATCTTACTAAACCTGAATTCAGAAACAGTTTTTGAAATTTTCTTTTACTGTGTTTTGTACTGTATTTAATTATCGAGCAATAAAAATACAGTAAAAATATTATTCGTAGAGTTATAGCAGATAAAAATAAATATTATGCTGCTTAGTCAACATTAGTAGTTATGACAACTTTATGACGGACCAATAGGAAGCAAGCTTAATGTTGAAGCCTTTGAATATCAACCATTGATTTAATCAACGGTGGAGAATTGGTCTTATAAAATGGCTAGGATTTCAAGGAGGAAAGATCTAATGGCCTAGATTAAGTCTTACATCTAAAGGCTGTACCTAGAATCTACATTAATTCTAACCATTGATCTAATCAATGGTTAAGAATGCTCAAAATGGTGGCTAGTGAGATTGGTCACTCTTTGAGTGTACGAGGGGGGACGATTTTGGTGATGGTTTATGGCATAGCAAAGTTTCAAGACCATTATTACTCATTCTTGATCATTCTTGATCATTCCAAAGCTAAAGTTCATCAAACTTTTCTCTCCATTTTCTCTTCATGCTAGTTTCAGCCATGACCTCAAGAACCCATTATCACTCTCCAAAAATTTCAAACAACCTTATGTGATTAAAAAATGTTGAAAAATCATTATATGACTAAAAAATGATGAAATATTTTTATGTGATTGAGAAACGATGGAAAATTACTACGTGATTTGAAAATGCAACAGAAACATTGCAAAATTATGAAAACGTGACAAAAGTGTTTCGCGACTATGAAAACGCGATAATATGATTTTGCTATTGAATATACAATATGATTACTGTTGAACCAGTGTATGGACATTGTATGAGAAAATGATGAGTTTTACCTGTAATTGGCATTAGTGCATTTTACATGCATGAACCAGTGTATGGACACTATATGAAGCATATGATGAAAATTGAAAAATATGCATTGAGGCATATGATGAAATTAAAAGATATGCATTAAGGCCTATGATGAAATTGAACAGAACTTGCATTGAGATATTCGTGTATTGAACGGAATATAGTTGTTAGCTATTATGACCCTTGTGGTTGAAGAGTGAATGAGAATTGAAAAGTGAGATCTATGATGGATCTTGGGGGCGTCAAGGCGCGGCGGTCGATCCAGTGGGCAGTGGCAAATACCTTGTGCCATGTGGTGACGCAGTCCGTTGCAACGCATTGACGATACCCGACAAGAACACGATTCCTTTCGAAGACTGGAGATTGTCTATAGGCTAAGGCAGGACAATTAACCAGAAAGAGTGGAGATTGTCTATGGGTTAAGGCTGGACAATTAACTAGAACATTCATCTCGAAATTGTGAAAATCTCTATGGGGTAGGAAATTGAGTCTACGTGCACATGTATAATCTGAGTATTTATATTTGTATGATATATTAATTGAGGAATATTGGATGATGATGATGATAAATAATGTTGATGACATTATTGTAATTATTGTGTGATTTGAATAATGTTAATGGTATGATGGTGATTATTATTTATTATATTTGTTGTGATAAATAATGATTGAGGGCATTATCATAATTATTGTTTATAATAATTGAATTGATGAATACTTGGATAATGTTGAGGGCATTATCATAATTACTGTTTATTACGTCTGTGTGATGACAATAATGTTGAGAGCATGATTATAATTATGGTATGATGTATCTGTATGATATATTGTATGTGTTATCTCTATGCTACCATGTTGGTATTGGCGTTGGTGATCTCACCTCTTTGTTATATTGTTTTGCTGTGCTGGTATTGTTAAAAATTATATAGTAGATGGAACGAGTTTCTTAGACTTGACCGAAGGCAAATATTCTTAGTTTGGTGACAACATCAAGGAGTGACCATCCTGGATTCATAGGTGTGCAGTTTTGAGGAGGAACAAATATATGACACATCAAGATGGATATAAGACAGAATAAGTATGTTGAGTTTTATCGATAGTGTTTTACTGTGCTATTAAGTAGGACCCGTCATGGAGTTTGCTACTATTTAAAATTGAGTCTGTAAGTGTTATGTTTCCTAAATAATTGTTAAATATTATGTGGTGTCAGTAATGTATATTAATCAGTTTAAGTCTATTTTTCAGTATTACCTATAAATTTTAGTAAGTTTAAGTTTCCGCGAAAAGAAATTTTAAAACCTATGTTTTATAACTCGAACCTTTTATGAACTGATTGTTAGATTATTAGCTTGTAGTCGAAAATGTGATGCCCTACGGAGGGTGTTACATTAGTTGGTATCAGAGCACGATTTGAGTCTTTTGGAGTTTGTGGTTAGGTCTATTTTTGCTTGTGTTGTGTTCTCTGTGTTTTTAATTTTCGAAAAGAAATAATGTTTGTTTGAAATGGTTACATCTGGTTTCCATTGTATTTTGATTCGTCCGTCTTTGAAGAAAGGAAATGGCTCGTAATAGACGTACGCATGTGGAAGCGGAACGTGATACTAAAAATATGATTGCAACTATGGGAGTAATACGGAGGATGACTGATGTGACAGTACAACAGGAACAGAGGATCGCTGAACGGCGGGAATTGGAAGTTGAGGTTCAGGATCTGATGGAAGAGAATCAGTCTTGAAATACAAGATTTCGTAATTTTGGAACCTAGGTATTCCAAAGGAGGAATAATAGGAAGGTATATTGATTTCAGAGAAAAATGAATTTGCGATCATTGGGAAATCAGCAGAAGCAGCAAATGTGTGGAGGAAGTGCTTGTAGCAGTAAACCCAGTTGGACCGTGATGTCTTTACTGTTATATAAGAAATGTGGAAGGGGGCACTTAACGAAGGATTATACGTCTAAGGAAAATAATTTGTTTTAGGTAGTAGGGAATGTTCCGAGCTGAAGACCTAAATAAGGGAGACTGTGCTACAGAAGGTGATTCTTTAAACTATACTGTATAATTTTGGGGGCAACTCATTCTTTATGGCATATGATTTTGTGGATCAATTATATGTTAGAGTTATCTGTGTCTTCGTTATCTTCTGACTTGTTTACTTCTATTTCAATTACTAGCCTATCGTGCTACTCAAGTTATTCAAATTATCCTATTGTTGTTATAGATCAAACTTTTGTGTTAGTTTGGTCTGTTTATCTCTTTCATAAATAGACATGATCTTTGAAATGGATTGGTTATCTTCCGACCATATCTTATGAGATTGTCTCAATAAAGTGTTAGTATTCCAGAAAAACCCATTCTTAAAAATCGGGCAACATCAAATTCTTTGTTGGATATGTCCGGTAACATATCAGATAGTTTTGCTATCTTCTTCTTTCTGACCTTCATAAATATTCTTCGTATATTGTAATTGCAAGAAATGATATTTCTATTCAAATTCATGTGATAATATCAAACACAGTGCTGTTGAAAGAGGACGCGATGTGTAAGACACTTCCTATTAAGAGCAAAGGTAGAAGAGTGAAGTGATACGAAATTAAGGAGATTTCAAGTGATGCTGTTTGGAGTGGCGAATGCTTTCGTAATATCCGTATATTAGGTGAGTAGAATTTTTCGTCCTTATCTAGACAAAATTGTCATTATCTTTGTTAACGACATTCTGATCTATTCTCAAAATCATGAGGAACATACTGAACATTTCAGTGTGATTTTTCAAGTTCTAAAGGAGAAGCGATTATATGCTAAGTTGTCGAGATGTGAATTCTAGTTGGATGAAGTCCAGTTTTTGGGTCCCATAATTCTAAGGAAGGGATTGTGATTGCTCCGTCAAAGGTTGAAATAGTTTTTCAAAAAAGGAAAAGTCAAAGATAGTAATGGAAATCCATAGAAAATTTATTGTGAAATTTTCCAAGATCGCAGAACTTCTCACCTAGCTTACCAAAAAGAATTAAATGTTTGTATGGATTGATGCATACAAGGAGAATTTTCAGGAGTTGAAAATGTGTTTGACTACTTCTCTGGTATGAGTTCTGTCTAATCCTAGTGAACCATTGGAGGTGTACTGTGATGCATCACATCGGAGTTTAAGATGTGTGTTTATGCAGAATAGAAGAGTTGTAGTGTATGTTTCAAGGAAATTAAAGCTACATGAGAACTGGAAGAAAAGATAAAAGAACAATACCCATATTTATTCTGAGGGTGTGAAATTAAGTTTATCAAGTTTCGAGGACGAAACTTCTTTTTAGAGGGGGAGTATTGTAACACCCCAAATTTTCTAACTATTTGACAGTAATTTTGACAGTTATGACAGAATTCTACTGTTTAGTAATTTCTGTGTACTGTAAAATTATTTTGAGTATTCCGTGAATACATTTCATCATTTTGTGACATTTACTCCGTGTCAAGAAAATAATAATTTTCGGGCTGGGGAAAATCTTACGTATTTTAATTATTACTGTTAAGTCTTAATTATTTTACATAATTTGATTTGATTTTCATAAGTTTTATAATTTTTATGATTTTGTGGATGATTATGAAATTTTTATATTTCTCTAATTATTTTAGTATTATCCGTGGGCCGTCTGTGGGCCCAAGGGGCTGTATGTGGGCCCAGGTGGGTTCGGAAATGTGAAAATTTTTCTGCTATCAGGAAATTTTGTATTGTTGAGACGGAGACTGTAACGCCCCTTTTCCTCCCTTATTCATAATTGGGCAATGAGAAGGAACGTCACACCATAGTGAAATGACGCACAAATGATTACGTAAAATTTGAACACATTTTTTTTCTTTTTGTTAACATAAATCCGGTTAAAACTTCCATCAATGTACTTATACACCTGTTTGTAAATATACCGCATAATTGAGTTAAAATTAAAAGTTCCTCCTTCATATAAAACTTCTTATAAAAAACGTTAAAGAGAAATCAACAGGTAACGGGACATACAACCATGTACAGCATAGATAACTACATACTTTGTACCATAATTACAAGTCTGTTTAAATTACATTTTCAAAAGATATACAAAAAGCAAAATGTGTACCTACCCCAAGAGATACAAATATCTACCCACTAATCCAGTAATACGTCAGGCTCCCTCAAAATAAACGGATAGCCATCAGTAGCCATCAGTCTAAAAAAAACCAACCCTAAGACTGCCTGGAATGAGAAGGAACCGTAGATGGGTCCTCTTCAGGGTCCTCGTCGTCTGACGAGACATCCATCGAGACGACAGAACAGCGGGCAGGAGCCCGGGCAGTAGACAAAAAGGAATCCTTACGAGGGGTATAATACATTTCACCCCACATGTCCCTCACGGGCATATAGAACTCCAGCCATGCAAAAGCATGAAAATAAAAAATAGAAGCAGTGTAGCGTTCCCATGCCAAAGACACCGTCAATTCGCCGTGGTACACACATCGATCAGTCTGCACGTTGATATGCCAGCAATCCGGACCACCATGAAAGTTGATCCGTACATAACCAAAAAATCCACGGGGGCGAAAAGACATTCTCAACGACTTCAGTCTTAATCGAGATAAGGCCAGAAACCTTGAAACTCAGTAGCTTCCTTATTCTCCTCACGAGTGTCTTCTAGAGAGCATACGATTCAACCAAAATGCAAAATAAAGAAAAGTACCGAAAGAGGTGAGATTCCCAGCTTTTAGTACCAACAAGGCAGCAAGAAAATAAACGGCGTCGAACGCCCACATAAGACACAGTAAATACATACAGGTATAGTGATACATGAAAGCAATTAATGAGAATAAAACAGCAAGGAACAGTAATTAACATCATCCATAGCCAACTAGCAACATCAGTATTACCAAGAATCAGATAAATATCACAGTCATAATAGTAAATACATTATCCAATCATGAATGCTCAATGGACCATGTGACTGACAACTCACAATGTAACAGGGGTACCAAAGTTCCTACTCCATGGAGCTAGACATAAACATTTTAGGAGTGAATGATCAAGGAGTAATGCCAGTGTATCGTTAGCCTTAAAAATATAGTGTGCTCATCACATAAAAACATTTGCAAAATGGCTCACACATGGCACCTCAACAGTTGATCGCAACATAGGACAGCATCTCAGGCAGAATCGTCGGTGTGTTGCATTGGTCTATCCCACGGCTCTAGTGGAGCTACCACTGTCTATTGTGAGACACCCACACCCCGACGCCCCCAGGGTCAACAACATATGACACCTACGCTTAGTCTATTTGCACCCGCACAAAGGTGTTATTCAAACTCCTAGGCAACATAGCCTTCTCAACAATGTCCCACGGACAATATGCATGCATGATGACACAATGTCCAATCATGTAATGTTCATCAACGATGCATTTAGCATAAGCCTTTCCTCAATGGCACATCATCATCCTTATCTCATTGAGCACTACATCAATAATTCTCAGCATCAACATGCATTTCTTATTACACATATACCATAATTTCCATAATCATGGATCCAAGGATTCCATATTCAAAACCATTTCTTCCCTATTGGGGTGAATGCACATTTCTATCACAATTTAGTAAAGTAAAATCCTTGAATCCAGGATTTTAGGTTATGTTTGAGTTACAAAGGATAAAGAACCATAATCTCAATCATTTTCAGCTCAAAAATCTCTTTTTTGGTCTTGGTAATCGTTTACAGCACCCTTGTAATCGATTACCTAAGAAACAAAACCTCTGTAATCGATTACAATCTCATTGTAATCGATTACATGATTCCCAGAATCACGTTTCGTAACTTCAAGCTCTCGTGTAATCGATTACACAACCGTGGTAATCGATTACCAATTGGACAGAACCTCCATAATCGATTACCCACAAGTTGTAATCGATTACGTGATTCCCAGCAGCACCATTTCGTGACATCAGAGGCTTGGTAATCGATTACACTCCTCTTGTAATCGATTACAAGCTAAACAGAATCTCTGTAATCGATTACACACTAGATGTAATCGATTACTAGATTTTCAGAATCACGATTTTGCATCTTTAAGAGCTTGGTAATCGATTACAAGCCCCGTGTAATCGATTACCACATGTAAGTTTGCAGAAAAACAGAGTTCTCAGGTCCTCTAACTCAAACCAAACCATTCCTCATCATATTTAATCAACAAGGTATTCAAATACAGCTTCAAATCATACAAGAGACATCAATAAATCATACAAACCCAACAAAATACATTATCATCAAGAACAACATAAAAATAAGAGAACTTTATACATAGATTCCAAAAATCAACAACAATACACATACAAGACATTCCCTTACGACCAAGGTTGGTTGAAGAGGATCATCTCCCTCTTACCTATATGGAAAACAACACAATGTGCCACTCCTTCTTGTCTTAGATTTTCATTTTCCCTCATTCAAGAAAAAGTCCAATGTGAGTGATCACCACAATGTTCACTCAAACCATGAAAAATAGGTTCTTGGTCACCAAGGTGGCCAAGAGAAAACGAAAATAGCTAGGAAATGGAAGAAAGTTGAAGACTTTACCTTAAAGCTCCAAGCTTTAGCTTTAATGGTGGAAGAGAAACGGAAGAAGAAGAAGAAGAAGAACCAAGAGATAACCCACAAGGAGAATAGTCTTGGAATGGTGGAAGGAACAAGAAAATGTGAGTTGTTTGGCAATAAGGAAGCTGGTCTCCAATGTGAGGGTGTGTGTGTGTGAGTACGGTGGAGAGGAAGAAGAACAGAGAAAAAGAGAGAAATGGGTATTTGGGTGTAGAGAAATGAGTGAAATATGAAAGTAATGAAGGGAAATATTTGGACTCCCCCCCTTGTAGTGTCTGTCGTAGAAGAGTGAAAAAAAAAGAGAGAGAAAAATATGTTGTAAGGGAAATTGCTAAGAAGCTTCCCATAACAAGCTTGGATTAAATTTAATCTTTCTTTTGAAATTAAAACTAATAGATGTGATACAAAAATTAGATTTTTAATAATGTGATAATATTTTTAATACACGTTATTATTTATTGGACAATAGTTATAGTTGGTAGAAGTCAGTATTAACAAATCTGACAGATAAATTCTTCACAGTATTTTATCATTTCATCTGTTAAGATTTCTCGAAAAATGTGAAACCTTGTAAACTGTGTCCGGCCTCAGGTTTAGTAAGATCCCCCGTCGACGTTTCCATAGTTCAAGGTTCTCAGAGAAAATGTCTCATTCCTCCGGTTCCGCTCAGTACACACGTAAAACGAAAAATATATTAAAATATTTCGCGCTCTTAGAAAATTCCAAGAAAATTCCAGAAAATCATAAATATTTTTAGAATGAATTCTGATAGTAGAAAAGTAAATTTTGGGGTGTTACAACTCCCCCCAACAAATAGGAATTTCGTCCTCGAAATTTTTCATACCTTAAAATAATTCAGGATATTGCTCCTTCATCTTGTCCTCCAGCTCCCACGTCACATCTCCAGTTGCTTCATTCTAGATTACCTTCACTAGTGCAATGTCCTTTCCTCTGAGTTGCTTTGTCCTCCTATCCTCAATCCTTACAGGAGTTGTCTCATATGTCAAGTTTTCCTTCAATTTATGCGAGTCAGGTGCTATGACATGATTAGGATTTGGGATATACTTTCTGAGTTGTGACACATGAAAGACATTATGAAGATTTGAAAGAAAAGGAGGTAAAGCTATTTGGTAAGCAACAGGACCTATCCGACGAAGAATTTGGTAAGGTCCAAGGAATTTTGGAGTAAGTTTTCTAGATTTGAGGACACGACCGACCCAAGTCATAGGCATGACTTTCAAGAAGACATGCTCTCCTTCTTCAAACTCAAGAGGTTTCCTTCTTTTGTCCGCATAACTCTTCTGCTGACTCTGAGCCATTTTCATTTTCTTCTGAATCATTTTAACCTTTTCAGTTGTCTGCTGAATGAGTTCAGGTCCAACGGTAAGCCGTTCCCCATCTTGATACCGGCACAGAGGCGTCCGACACCTCCGTCCATATAAAGCCTCACAGGGCGCCATCCCTATACTTGAATGGTAACTGTTGTTGTAGGTGAATTCCACCAATGGCAAAATTTCATCCTAACCTCCAGTTTGCTCTATCGCACAAGCTCTCAGCAGATCTTCTAACGACTGGATTGTTCTTTCCGATTGACCATCAGTTTGTGGATGGTAGGCAGAACTTAACCGCAACTTTGTTCCCATAGCCTCTTGAAGACTTTGCCAAAACTTCGAGGTAAACCTCGGGTCTCTATCGGAAACAATACTCGTGGGTATCCCGTGAAGTCTAACAATTTCACCAATGTAAATCTGAGTCAACTTCTCCAACGGATATCTTATGTTGATTGGCAGAAAGTGAGCTGACTTCGTAAGTCGATCCACTATTACCCATATTGAGTCATATCCTTTCCGAGTTCTTGGTAACCCGACAACAAAGTCCATGGCGATGCTATCCCACTTCCATTCAGGAATAGCCAAGGGTTGTAGTAATTCAGCTGGTCTTTGATGCTCAATCTTCGTTTTCTGGCAAACCAAACAAGATGACACGCATCTAGCGATATCTCTTTTCATCCCATGCCACCAAAATAATTTCCTCAAGTCTTGATACATCTTGGTCATTCCATGATGCATACTCAACTGACTAGAATGAGCATGTTCAAGTATGTACTTTCTGAGTTCTTCATCTTTAGGCACACAGACCCTTCCTTGGAATCTCAAAATTCCATCGCTTCCTTCCTTCAATGTTGATACACCACCTTGCTTTATCGATTCTCTTTCTTCTTGCAGGAATTTATCGACCTTTTACTTCTCTCGAATATCATCCATCAGGTCATTCGAGATAGTGATCCTATTCATGCAGATTTTACCTGGTGTTAACTTTACAAATGACCATACATCTCTGAATTGCTCTATCAAGTCCTTTTCTCTAATCATCATAGTAGCAACACTAATCGTCTTTCTACTCAAAGCATCAGCCACCACGTTCGCCTTTCCAGGATGGTACTGAAGTTGAAAATCGTAATCTTTCAAAAATTCTAGCCATCTTCGCTGCCTCATGTTCAGCTCCTTCTGATCGTACAGGTACTTCAGACTTTTGTGGTCGCTGAAGACGTTGAATGTGGCTCCATACAAATAATGTCTCCATATCTTCAATGCAAACACCATTGCAGCTAACTCAAGATCGTGTGTTGGGTAATTCTTCTCGTGCACTCGCAATTGTCTTGAGGCGTAAGCCTCCACTCCTCCGTTTTGCATAAGAACGCACCCCAAACCTTGATACGAAGCATCACAGTACACTTCAAATGGTTCACTAGGATTCGGTAAGACTAGCACTGGTGACGTAGTCAGCTTCCTTTTTAACTCTTGGAAACTTCCTTCGCAGGAATCTGTCCATTCAAAAGCTTGGTCTTTCTTGGTGAGTTGAGTGAGCGGTCCAGCGATTTTGGAAAATCCCTCAATAAACCTCCGGTAGTATCCGGCTAATCCAATGAAGCTTCAGATTTCCGTCACTGTAGTTGGTCTTTCCCACTGTAGCACAGCTTCTACCTTTGAAGGATCCACTGCAATTCCTTCTTTTGTGATGACATGACCCAAGAACTTCACTTCATCTAGCCAAAACTTGCACTTGGATAGTTTCGCATGCAGCTCTTTTTCCTTCAAGATCTGGAGAACTATGCTAAGGTGCTCAGCATGGTCCTCGCGACTTTGTGAATAGATCAGAATATCGTCGATGAAAACAACAACGAATTTGTCCAAGTAAGGACGAAAGATCCTATTCATATAGTCCATAAATATCGCAGGTGCATTGGTCACACCAAAAGGCATCACCAGGTACTCGTAATGACCATAACGAGTACGGAAAGCCGTCTTGGGAATATCTTCCACTTTCACTCTGATTTGGTGATATCCCGATCGTAGATCGATCTTGGAAAACACAGCCGCTCCCTTCAATTGGTCCATCAAGTCATCTATCCTCGACAATAGATACTTGTTCTTGATCGTAACCTTGTTTAACTGACGGTAGTCCACGCATAACCTTGAAGTCCCATCTTTCTTCTTGACCAACAATACAGGTGCCCCCCAAGGTGACACACTGGGTCTCACGAATTGCTTCTCTAGGAGTTCTTCCAGCTGCTTCTTAAGTTCCACGAGTTCTGCTGGTGCCATACAGTAAGGCGCCATAGAAATAGGGCCAGCTAAGTTGATAGCAAACTCGACCTCACGTTCCGGTGGCAAACCAGGTACATCGTCAGGGAAAACCTCAGGAAAATCTCGAACAACAGAAATTGAGTCCACATCAACTTCACTCTCAACTTTCAAAGAAGATAACATGTATCCTCGAGCTCCTTCTTTCAGGAAAGCTTTCACTTGGTTGGCGGTCAAAAATCTAGAATCCTCATCCAAAGGGAAAACTATTGTTTTTCTGGAACAGTCTAACAGGACATGGTTGGCAGATAGCCAGTCCATTCCTAATATCACGTCTAGTTGGGATAATGGTAAACAGATCAAGTCGACAGAAAAGACTCGACCTTCCACTATTAAAGGACAACCTAGACACACCTTAGTAGTGACTACAGGTTTTGCAGTAGGAGTCGAAACAGTCAAATCGAAAGGTAAAGAAGACACAGGCAATCCAAGTCTTTCCACACAGTCATGTGAAATGAAAGAATGAGTAGCACCAGAGTCATACAGTACAATTAAAAGATTACCTTCAATGATACCTTCTCCTTGTATCAGATCCTCGGATTCAGAGGCCTCAGCACCACTCAGGGTGTAGACTCTGCCTCCAACTTGTGGTTTAGAAGTCTTAGCAGCATTGACGGATGGTTCCGCCTTGGTCTGGTTATAATCTCGAGAAATGTGACCAGGTTTCCCGCACTGAAAGCAAATAATTCCTTTGATTGTGCAGTCCCTTGTGAAATGCTCCTTCC
This sequence comes from Ormosia emarginata, assembly GCA_029884605.1. Classification (NCBI taxonomy): domain Eukaryota; kingdom Viridiplantae; phylum Streptophyta; class Magnoliopsida; order Fabales; family Fabaceae; genus Ormosia; species Ormosia emarginata. The sequence continues at coordinate 13,943,052 of JAQQTP010000074.1, forward strand.
CACACTTCATGCATCTCGGAGTAGTTGTAGCATTCTGACCCATCCTTACAGGGCTTCCAGTTGGGCTTCTTCCTTGAAACTTTTGTGGTTGTTGGCTTCCTGAGGGTCTGGAATAAGGCTTCTTTTGATAACGACTTGCGTTACCACCACCTCCTCTTTAGGACCGAACGGGCCCAAAGTTTCTGTTTCTTGCCTCGCGTTCTTGTTCCACACTTTCCAATTAGCAGCAAGTGTCGAGTAGCTCAGAAAACTGAGTGATCTTCAAAGCTATCACGATTTTCTTCACATCATGCCTCAGGCCTTCCTCAAACTTCCGACATTTCCAAGTTTCATTGGGTTGAAGTTGAAAATAGGGTGAAAATCTGGACAAGTTCTCAAACTTGGCGGCGTATTCACTCACAGTCATGCCTCCTTGTCACAACCTCAGAAATTTCATTTCTTTTGCGTGCTTGGCACTTTCAGGAAAATACTTGTTCAAGAACCTTTCTTTGAACACTTCCCAGGTTATCACTCTGTTAGCAGCTTGCAGCAGCCTTTGTTCTCCCGTCCACCAATGTTCAGCATCTCCCATCAGCATGTATGCGGCATAGGTCACCTTCCTATCATCAGCACAATTCATACCCGTAAATATTTTCTCCAACTCTTGAATCCATAATGTAGCTTTCTCCGGGTCAAACTCCCTTTAAACTGTGGAGGATTAGCGCGACGAAATCCTTCCAAGTTCTGAACATCCGCTGTAGCCTCTAGCTGTTGTGCAGCCCTAGCCTGTTGTTGAGCTGTCTGCTGGTTCTGTTGCAACATTGCCTCGGCCATCTTCTGTATTGCCTCTATGGCAGCAGCCATATCACCTCGATGAGCCATTGTTCCTTCTCAGATTAGACTACACAAAACACAGAGAAAGTCAGATGTATTCATTTGAATACCAAACAGCAAAATCACAGAGAATGACACAGCACAAACAAGACAGTCCAAAACCACACGACCCAAAGAAACATAACCGAGAGCTCTGATACCAAGACAGTGTAATGCCCCTTTTCCTCCCTTATTCATAATTGGGCAAGGAGAAGGAACGTCGCACCATAGTGAAATGACACACAAATGATTACGTAAAATTTGAACACATTTTTTTTTCTTTTTGTTAACATAAATCTGGTTAAAACTTCCATCAATGTACTTATACACCTGTTTGTAAATATACCGCGTAATTGAGTTAAAATTAAAAGTTCCTCCTTCATATAAAACTTCTTATCAAAAACGTTAAAGAGAAATCAACAGGTAACGGGACATACAACCATGTACAGCATAGATAACTACATACTTTGTACCATAATTACAAGCCTGTTTAAATTACATTTCCAAAAGATATACAAAAAGCAAAATGTGTACCTACCCCAAGAGATACAAATATCTACCCACTAATCCAGTAATACGTCAGGCTCCCTCAAAATAAACGGATAGCCATCAGTAGCCATCAGTCTAAAAAAAACCAACCCTAAGACTGCCTGGAATGAGAAGGAACCGTAGATGGGTCCTCCTCAGGGTCCTCGTCGTCCGACGAGACATCCATCGGGACGACAGAACAGCGGGCAGGAGCCCGGGCAGTAGACGAAAAGGAATCCTCACGAGGGGTATAATACATTTCACCCCACATGTCCCTCACGGGCATATAGAACTAAAGCCATGCAAAGCATGAAAATAAAAAATAGAAGCAGTGTAGTGTCCCCATGCCAAAGACACCGTCAATTTGCTGTGGTACACACATCGATCAGTCTGCACGTTGATATGCCAGCAATCCGGACCACCATGAAAGTTGATCCGCACATAACCAAAAAATCCACGGGGGTGAAAAGACATTCTCAACGACTTCAGTCTTAATCGAGATAAGGCCAGAAACCTTGAAACTTAGTAGCTTCCTTGTTCTCCTCACGAGTGTCTTCTAGAGAGCATACGATTCAACCAAAATGTAAAATAAAGAAAAGTACCGAAAGAGGTGAGATTCCCAGCTTTCAGTACCAACAAGGCAGCAAGAAAATAAACGGCGTTGAACGCCTACATAAGACACAGTAAATACATACAGGTATAGTGATACATGAAAGCAATTAATGAGAATAAAACAGCAAGGAACAGTAATTAACATCATCCATAGCCAACTAGCAACATCAGTATTACCAAGAATCAGATAAATATCATAGTCATAATAGTAAATATATTATCCAATCATGAATGCTCAATGGACCATGTGACTGACAACTCACAATGTAACAGGGGTACCAAAGTTCCTACTTCATGGAGCTAGACATAAACATTTTCGGAGTGAATGATCAAGGAGTAATGCCAGTGTATCGTTAGCCTTAAAAATATAGTGTGCTCATCACATAAAAACATTTGCGCAAAATGGCTCACACATGGCACCTCAACAGTTGATCGCGACATAGGACAACATCTCAGGCAGGATCGTCGGTGTGTTGCATTGGTCTATCCCACGGCTCCAGTGGAGCTACCACTGTCTATTGTGAGACACCCACACCCCGACGCCCCCAGGGTCAACAACATATGACACCTACGCTTAGTCTATTCGCACCCGCACAAAGGTGTTATTCAAACTCCTAGGCAACATAGCCTTCTCAACAATGTCCCACGGACAATACGCATGCATGATGACACAATGTCCAATCATGTAATGTTCATCAACGATGCATTTAGCATAAGCCTTTCCTCAATGGCACATCATCATCCTTATCTCATTGAGCACTACATCAATAATTCTCAGCATCAACATGCATTTCTTATTACACATATACCACAATTTCCATAATCATGGATCCAAGGATTCCATATTCAAAACCATTTCTTCCCTATTGGGGTGAATGCACATTTCTATCACAATTTAGTAAAGTAAAATCCTTGAATCCATGGTTTTTAGGTTATGTTTGAGTTACAAAGGATAAAGAACCATAATCTCAATCATTTTCAGCTCAAAAATCTCATTTTTGGTCTTGGTAATCGATTACAGCACCCTTGTAATCGATTACCTGAGAAACAGAACCTCTGTAATCGATTACAATCTCATTGTAATCGATTACGTGATTCCCAGAATCACGTTTCGTAACTTCAAGGCTCTGGTAATCGATTACACAACCATGGTAATCGATTACCAATTGGACAGAACCTCCGTAATCGATTACCCACAAGTTGTAATCGATTACGTGATTCCCAGCAACACCATTTCGTGACATCAGAGGCTTGGTAATCGATTACACTCCTCTTGTAATCGATTACAAGCTAAACAGAATCTCTGTAATCGATTACACACTAGATGTAATCGATTACCAGATTTCCAGAATCACGATTTTGCATCTTTAAGAGCTTGGTAATCGATTACAAGCCCCATGTAATCGATTACCACATGTAAGTTTGCAGAAAAATAGAGTTCTCAGGTCCTCTAACTCAAACCAAACCATTCCTCATCAAATTTAATCAACAAGGTATTCAAATACAACTTCAAATCATACAAGAGACATCAATAAATCATACAAACCCAACAAAATACATTATCATCAAGAACAACATAAAAATAAAAGAACTTTATACATAGATTCCAAAAATCAACAACAATACATACAAGACATTCCCTTACTACCAAGGTTGGTTGAAGAGGATCATCTCCCTCTTACCTATATGGAAAACAACACAATGTGCCACTCCTTCTTGTCTTAGATTTTCGTTTTCCCTCCTTCAAGAAAAACTCCAATGTGAGTGATCACCACAATGTTCACTCAAACCATGAAAAATAGGTTCTTGGTCACCAAGGTGGCCAAGAGAAAACGAAAATAGCAAGGAAATGGAAGAAAGTTGAAGACTTTACCTTAAAGCTCCAAGCTTTAGCTTTAATGGTGGAAGAGAAACGGAAGAAGAAGAAGAACCAAGAGATAACCCACAAGGAGAATAGTCTTGGAATGGTGGAATGAACAAGAAAATGTGAGTTGTTTGGCAATAAGGAAGCTGGTCTCCAATGTGAGGGTGTGTGTGTGTGAGTACGGTGGAGAGGAAGAAGAACAGAGAAAAAGAGAGAAATGGGTATTTGGGTGTAGAGAAATGAGTGAAATATGAAAGTAATGGAAGGGAAATATTTGGACTCCCCCCTTGTAGTGTCTGCTGTAGAAGAGTGAAAAAAAAGAGAGAGAAAAATATGTTGTAAGGGAAATTGCTAGGAAGCTTCCCATAACAAGCTTGGATTAAATTTAATCTTTCTTTTGAAATTAAAACTAATAGATGTGATACAAAAATTAGATTTTTAATAATGTGATAATATTTTTAATACATGTTATTATTTATTGGACAATAGTTATAGTTGGTAGAAGTCAGTATTAACAAATCTGATAGATAAATTCTTCACAGTGTTTTATCATTTCATCTGTCAAGATTTCTCGAAAAATGTGAAACCTTGTAAACTGTGTCCGGCCTCGGGTTTAGTAAGATCCCCCGTCGACGTTTCCATAGTTCAAGGTTCTCAGAGAAAATGTCTCATTCCTCCAGTTCCGCTCAGTACACACGTAAAACGAGAAATATATTAAAATATTCCGCGCTCTCAGAAAATTCCAGAAAATCATAAATATTTTTAGAATGAATTCTGATAGTAGAAAAGTAAATTTTGGGGTGTTACAGAGACGGGAGATCTTACTAAACCTGAATCCGAAAACAATTTTCAAAATTTTCTTTTATTGTGTTTTGTACTGTATTTAATTATTGGGTAATAAAAATATAGTAAAAATATTATTCGTAGGGTTATAGCAGATAAAAATAAATATTATACTACTTAGTCAACATCAGTGGTTATGACAACTTTATGACGGACCAATAAGAAGCAAGGTTAATGTTGAAACTTTTGAATATCAACCATCAATTTAATCAACGGTGGATAATTGGTCTTATAAAATGGCTAGGACCATTTGTGACCCTTGGATGTAAAGTATGAAGGAGTGATCTTGACCCTTCATTTTGGAGATACGTCTAATGGCTAGGATTTCAAGGAAGAAAGATCTAATGGCCTATATTAAGTCTTACATCTAAAGGCTATACCTAGAATCTACATTAATCCTAACCATTGATCTAATCAATGGCTAAGAATGCTCAAAATGGTGGCTAGTGAGATTGGTCACTCTTTGAGTGTACAGGGAAGGGGGTGGGGACGGTTTTGGTGATGGTTTATGGTATAGCAAAGTTTCAAGACCATTATTACTCATTCTTGATCATTCCAAAGCTAAAGCTCATCAAACTTTTCTCTCCATTTTCTCTTCTTGCTAGTTTCGGCCATGACCTCAAGAACCCACTATCACTTTCCAAAAATTTCAAACAACCTTACTTCTTGAATCTATACCTCAATCCAAGACACTTTGTAGTTTAGGCCAAGTTCTAAATCTATCATCTTCAAGGACTTTTTTCAAGAGCAAAGTTATAAGGTTTTTGAGGTGAAGTGTAAGGAAACTTCCCTTCTTATCTCTTTTTCATGTTCTAAGCCATGTTTGATCCATGGTTCACCTTATTCAAGCTTAATATGCTAATAAATTTGTGTTTTGTTTTTGTATTTGAGAAGCTTTTGGTGGTGAAAGACTTGGAAAAAGAAGCAAAGCAAGGAGCTTTTGAGGTTCTTCAAGAGGTAAGAGGGAGATCCATCTCACCAACCAAGTATGGTGGTGAGAGATGAGTTTGTATTTGGTGGATGGTGAATCCATGTGAGGATTCATATCCATGGTTATGTAATTATTTGTGGGTGTTTATGTGTTTTGATTATTTGCTTATGCTTGATATGATTTTCATGATTTATTGCTTTTGTTTATGGCATGCTTGTGATATATATGATGAATATGTATATGTATGTCATGATTTGATGATGGAAAGAAAAACAATTTTTGGTTCCAAAGAACCATAGAGGCATCATGGCCTCAAATTAATTTTGGGAGCAAGAGATTCTAAGTATTTTACTAATTATGAGTAATACGTTGATGATTTTAAGGATTTGCAAAGAAAGTGGACATAAAAATGAACAAATGAATTGGTTTTAAAGACCAAGAGTCTCACGATTTTTGAAGGAAATTTTAATGGTTTTGTTTGTGTAAAAACAAGAATGGTACTTAATTGATTTAGAAGGAAAAATATTTGATGGTTTCAATGGCCATGTACCACGGTTTTGGAAGGCTTGTAATGCCTTGGTTTTATGAAATAAAGTGATTTTAAAGTGGAAATATAATTGATTTAGTACAAGGATCGAAGAAATGGAAATAACGTGTTTTATCACTTGAAAAATAGGAATTTCGTTTATAAGAGAAAAAGAGAGGTTGAAAGTGTTTGAACCTCAATTTATTTTAAAGAGGATTGATTTTTAGAATTGATTTAGAATTATAAGAATACATTGGCGACTTGAGATTTTCTAACGTATAACTTATCCTTTGGGTTTTGGAGAGCGTTAGGAAATTTTAAGTTAGAAACATTGGTTTAATTCAATGAGATGGTGAATTTGTGGAGATTATTGTGAAAAGGATTTCTTGAGTAAGAAAATGTGGAAAATAACGTGAGAAGTCATATTATTTTGAGAAAGGTTGAATTGAAACTTAGAATGTTGAGAAATATTTTACGTAGTAGAAAAATGGTGAAAAATGCTTTACGTAACACAAAAACATGATTTGTAAGTTATGCGATTTGAAAAATGTTTAAATATTTCCACGCGATTTGGAAAATGTTGAAATATTTTTACGCAATTTGGAAAGCGTTTAAATATTTTTACGTGTTTGAGATATTTTTGAAAAATCACTATGTGATTTAAAAATGGTGGAATATTTTTACGTGATTCAGAAAATGTTGAAAAATCACTACGTGATTGAAAAATGATGGAATATTTTTACGTGATTGAGAAACGATGGAAAATTGCTACGCGATTTGAAAATGCAACAGAAACATTGCGAAATTATGAAAACGTAACAGAAATGTTACACGATTGTGAAAACACGACAAAAGTGTTTCACGACTATGAAAATGCGATAATATGATTTTGCTATTGAATTACAGTATGATTACTGTTGAACCAGTGTATGGACATTGTATGAGAAAATGATGAGTTTTATCTGTAATTGGCATTTATGCATTTTACATGCATGAACCAGTGTATGGATACTGTATGAAGCATATGATGAAAATTGAAAAATATGTATTGAGGCATATGATGAAATTTAAAGATATGCATTGAGGCCTATGATGAAATTGAATAGAACTTGCATTAAGATATTCGTGCATTGAACGAAATATAGCTATTAGCTATTATGACCCTTGTGGTTGAAGAGTGAATGAGAATTGAAAAGTGAGATCTATGATGGATCTTGGGGGCGTCAAGGTGTGACAGTCGATCCAGTGGGCCGTGGCAAATACCCTGTGCCACGTGGCGATGCAGTCCGTTACAACGCATTGACGATACCCGACAAGAACACGATTTTTTTTGAAGACTGGAGATTGTCTGTGGGCTAAATAATGATTGAGGGCATTATTGTAATTATCGTGTGATTTGAATAATGTTAATGGCATGATGATAATTATTATTTATTATATTTGTTGTGATAAATAATGATTGAGGGCATTATCATAATTATTGTTTATGATAATTGAATTGATGAATACTTGGATAATGTTGAGGGCATTATCATAATTACAATTTATTACATCTGTGTGATGACAATAATGTTGAGGGCATGATTGTAATTATGGTATGATGTATCTGTATGATATATTGTATGTGTTATCTCTATGCTACCATGTTGGTATTGCCGTAGGTGATCTCACCTCTTTGTTATATTGTTTTGTTGTGCTGGTATTGTTAAAAATTATATAGTAGATGGAACGAGTTTCTTAGACTTGACCGGAGGCAAATATTCTGAGTTCAGTGACAACATCAAGGAGTGACCATCCTAGATTTATAGGTGTGCAGTTTTGAGGAGGAACAAATATATGACACATCAAGATGGATACAAGACAGAATAAGTATGTTGTGTTTTATCGATAGTGTTTTATTGTGCTATTAAGTAGGACCTGTCATGGGGTTTGCTACTATTTAAAATTGAGTCTGTAAGTGTTATGTTTCCTAAATAATTGTTAAATATTATGTGGTGCCAGTAATGTATATTAATCAGTTTAAGTCTATTTTTCAGTATTACCTATAAATTTCAGTAAGTTTATGTTTCCGCGAAAAGAAATTTTAAAACCCATGTTTTATAACTCAAACCTTTTATGAGCTGATTGTCATAATATGAGCTTGTAGTCGGAAATGTGATGCCCTACAGAGGGTGTTACATTTGTCTTTTTCTTTTAAACCCAAAATCCCATTCCCAAATCGCAAAGCCTCTCTGGTTTTCTCCTCCTCTGTTTGAATCTTGCATTGATGCCCATGGCTTCAAGGTAGAGATAATACTCTATTCGTCCGCGTCATCAATGATGAAGCTGCCGTTGCTGGCCTCGTCGGTGAAGTCGTTGCTGCTACCATCAAGGTTTTTCTGATTATGATTTTTCTTTATTATTATTATTATTATTATTATTATTATTATATCTGTCGAATTTGATTATCCTCTCTTTCTCTGTGTGTCTGCTGTGTAAAACCTAAACATTGACATGGTTATTTGTTAGATCTTTTTGATAAAACTTGTGAGTAATTTTGAATATTGTTCGTCATTCTATGAGTAAGCATAAAAAGCATAAATCTATGTATAACATTATGGTATATTGTTTGAGCTGTGAAAGTTGAAAATCGTGTATGTGTGAAACAGAACATTGTTCTATTTCTATAACATGATTTGAATATTGTTTGAGCAGGTGAAAGATGTATTTATTTTGAATAGGATTTTGTGATTAATTGTGAGCCACATTAGCTGTTAATTTTGGATTCGTTGTAGCCTGTGGTGTAAATATTTATTGATTAGTTTTTGTATTAGAGAAGTTAGTTAACATTGCTCCTATTACAAGAGGAAGGGCATGTTATTTAAGAGCAAAACCCCTTGGTCCCATTCCATGTTCTTGGGCTGCCTGATGTAGAACAATGACCAAAATACCAATGAGTTTAAATTAAGAAAACTCAAGAAACAAAGACTAATAGACTAAAATTTAGAGGGGGAGGGGGGAGAGGATAAAATATCATTCAAAATTTATAAGCACACCTTTGCAGTAGCCGTTCCAATAGTCAGATGGGAACTCAAGCCTAGATAATCATTTCTAGAAAACAAAATTAATTTTTTAAACTTCTCATGGTATACCCTCAGTTGATCATCACCAGCAACTGCACCATAAAGAGCGTAGGTTCCGTCTGAGGATTAAAGAAGAATGCCGCATTCACCATGATGCTATGGCAGATGCAAATTGGAAATGTTCTGATCTGCCATATGACAATTATGTTTATTCTCTTACAATACAATTTCACTAAGAGCTTAAAAATAAGTCAGCAAGGTTGCTTTTAATGTTGGTGTTAATAATGTCCATCTATTGGATTAATCATTAGTGTTCATATATTTAGCTATAAGCCTTACCTTGAATGATTCAGTATATCATTATATCAACATCAACTTTATTGTTGAAACATAAATACTACTAGCTAGTTATATAATATGAGCAAAATTCCTTTTTCTTTTGGCCACTGTAAACTACATTATATCTTGACATGAGTATGATGGACATGATGGCATTTTGAGTGTTCCCTAGTGGAAATGATTATATCAATGAAGTTCCTCAAGGGTCCCAAGAAACTGAAATACTGAAGGTTGTATAATGTACACTCTCTTGGTTGTATGAATCTCAAATCTATTTAAAATAATATATTGTGCTCATCATGTGTGATTGTCATGTTGTGGTTTGTTTCTAATCATTTTGAGTTCATTGTGGTCTTAGTATCTGCATAAATGTTAGTGTAACTGAATTCACTTATTTTTCAAATCAATCGTGGGAGCTTCATCTTACCATATTGAAGGTTGAATTGTGAGGTTAAATCATGGCTTGATTTTGATGATGGCTTAGCCAAGGTTGTTGAGCAAAAAGGGACATGGATTGGTTTTGGATCTTTAGTGGTTCTGTTCTATTTTTAAAATATGAAGTCTTGATTTTCCATATGCTTAGTGGTTCTGTTATGTTTTTTTTTTGTTTTTTTTTTCTTTCCACTATACTATTGTCTTATTCCAACTTGATCTGTGGTAACCTTGTAAGAATCAATTTGTGACTTCTATGAATTTATGATTACACTAGGTGAATGAATGGTGATGAGGGGCGTTTTGAAGGTCATTGGCATATGATATATCTTTGGATTGCTTTTCTCTTTCTTGACTATACTTAGATCATTTGCTCTTGTTTTAAGAACACACATAACAACCACTACACTTTATTTCTGCACATCACAAACAACACCAATTCCAATCTAAAATAGAGATCCACAGAATGCAAATAGCCATCAAATGTTGTCCCTGTTCTCATGCACCTTTAGAGCCGCCTCTCCATGTTTTGGGTCCACTACAGGCTTTCAAGAACATTAGCATTGGAAGGTTTCTATTTTAGAGAATAGACTTTCGGTTTATCTTGTAAGTTTTTAGATTGGGCTTGAGTCATGGTTCCTCCTAGGAGTTGGGGTTCATAGAATTGTTCAAATCATTGTATGAAAATAAAATACCTAGTATGCTTTAACAGCATCCATGATTACATTATTTGAGGAAAGTGTTTGCCTACAACTTAGGAAAGTGTCTCCTTTTGTGATATGATTGGGAAGAAACTAGTGTTTTTAAAACAAAAAAAATATTGGCCACGGTTTAACGGTGGTAAACCAAGTTATGAATATAAAAATACTTGTAACATTAGCCACGGTTAAATCGTGGCAAAAGTATTGTATTGAATATATTTTAATTAAAATTAGCCACGGTTATTATCTAATCAACCACGGTTGTAACCGTTGGTAACAAAATGTTGCCATGGTCTTACTAATCGTGGCTAATGTCCTAAAAATCGTGGCTAATATATTAGCAACGCCTTATTTAATCACGATTGGTATAACCGTGGGTAAATGTATTTAGCCACAGTTTTTATAATATTAGCCACGGTTAAAACCGTGGCTAAACATCATTTTTTTGTAGTAATAAACCATTGTCACTATAAGAATTGCTTATGACACTCATGTAACGATCTATGTAGCATTCTCCTGGTGGGTCTGTCCAGTACATTATTACTCTAATATGTACTCATATGAAGACTTGATATCTCATATCCATGACCCGTGAGATATAGCCATCAATCTGTACACATACTAGTTTCAATGCATTATTATTATCATAATTAACAATAATACTTGACTAGGGACATTTAAGAATAGTATTTTATTCAATAGGATCTCACGATCAAGTCATCCACTTGATGTCCTACGGCATCAAACTTACTATTATAAGGACTTTATTATGTTTATAAAAAAGAACACAATAAATGAAATGCCTCATATATTAAAAAATAACATAATACAGTGTATGTAAATACAGACAAAATGTATCAGCCTCTAGGGCATACACCGACACAAATATAGCCATCAAATATTGAAATGTCAAGCATAAATGGATAAAGAGAAAAGTTAAATGAAAAGGGACATGAGGAGACTTTCTTCAAGTGCAATGAAATGGAATACTCAATGGAAGAAAGCCTAAACTCAAAGGACCAATAAACGAAGAACATTCTAAAGAAGCATCACTTTCTATCTAACTCAAAAAGCATTTTTATCCCTAAGCTATTGTGGTATTCTATATGTTATGGATCGCATGATACTTGTTGGTAAATTGATCTTAAATGATTAGATGATTTCCTTATATGAGAAGTATGCTTAGCATTGACAAAATGCCTAATTAGATATTAACTTGCTAATCTTGTCATTGCATATAGGGTGGATGATAATAGTTCTATACATGCTTTGATCCCTTTAGCATATTACATCAAGGTGAATGCTTGATATCTATGATTCTCTTGATCTATGATCTCTTAGTAGCATAACACCTATGAGAATCATGATTTTGTTTTGAAAAAGAGTTTCTGGTTTGATTAAAAAGTTTTTCTAAAGCAAAATCCCTTATTATATTTGAAAGAAGCTTTTCAAGTTCCATATCCTTAAGAATCATTTGAACTTGTCTTAAGACCTTAAAAGTATTTTCACCTCCTAATTATCTTGAAAATTTAGAAATCATTGGTTATGTGCTATAAATATAGTACTATCTTCATTTGCTTTGAAAAGTTTTATTAAATCTTGAGAGAATGTTTAAGAAAGTTTCCAAATAAATCTTTTGAAATGTTCTATAGAGCTCATCTTAATACTTCAAAAGATAAGCCTTGCTCTTCAAAGTGTATATTTTCTCAAGGCTTTTGTTTGATGAGAAAGAGAGGAGATGTACTTTCAAATGTTCTTTTAACTTGGGTTTGATCACTCTCAAGGAATATGTGGTTTTAACATAAAACATCTTTACCCTTCTAAAATGTTTTTGAAAATGTAATGTGTTCTTATAAAATTCCTTTTGAAAAGGTGAGAAGTCTTAAAATGATTTTTGATTGATGGATTAAGATAAGTATCTTTTGTCTTGCTTTACTTTATGGTAATTTGCTTATATGGTCTTACCATACATATTTATATTTATCTATCTTGTGCTTCAATGAGGGGGAGCTTATCTTCTTTTCTTATAATTTCTCATAATTATTTGTTGATTTGTAATGGTTGTTTATCCTTTTCATCTTACATATCTTTCTTGCATGTCCTTGTTGACTATAAATATATGCATGACTATGTTAAAATATTAAGTTATATATTTTGATAATATGCATATTTTGAGGGGGAGTCTAGCTCTTAAATTATTGCTTATATTTATTGGCTTACATCTTTGTTTGACATGAAGTGTTTTATTATTAATACTATCAACATATCAATGAAGACCATCTCTTATTCTCTTTCCCACTATCAATGAAAGAAGGTAAACATTCTTAAACTTCGTATCTTTTGATTTTTTCATTGAGAAATGCTTGATATGTGGCAAGTTGTATGATCTTTCATTTGAAAACCTTAATCCCATGACCGTATATTGATATTTTGTAACTTTCATCAAGCGGTACTTATTTATCATGTGGTATGTAAGATATTATATGTTAGACATAATTTCTTAAGCTTATTACTATCATATGCTAAATGTTGACATACAAAAATAAGACAAGCATTACATGAATAATCTTTTATATCTTGAAAGCATGCTTGTTTCATATCTCTATTCTTGAATCACATGTAGAATCAAATATGGGGAGATAGTTTTGAATAACTTGAAGAAGTTTTTTGTTTTGATGATCCTACTCTTTTTGGTAACAAGAGTTTTATCTATAGGGGGAGAGAAAATATTATCTTTCCTTCCTAAGCCTTTTTGTTGATGTTAAATAGGGGGAGTGAGAATTTGATAGAAAAATATGTTCTTGTGCTTATTGTTTGATATGCTTACATGAATACCTATTCTTCTATATTGCTCAACATATTTTTCTTGGGTGATTTGTCATCAACAAAAAGGGGGAGATTGTGGAAATACGTTTGCCCAATGATTTAATATGTTAAGTTTTGATGATGATCAATACAAGACAAAAAGTATGATGTTTATGCTACATAGATATGCTTAATAGATTATATTGAATCATACAAGATCATGTACTCCATCTTGTTATATTTCATATAAGCATCATGCATATTTTTTATAACATCTTTTATAGGATATATCCAACAATGCTTTATATGAGTTATAATGAATTAATATTCGATTTGGCTCTATTTAAATAAAAATATACAAAGTGTTCTTTGTTGCATCCTATATAGAGCATATCAATTAGTTACTGATATATATCTTATTTGGATGTGTCAATAAAAGTCTTATATGTATGTTATACTAACTAGAAATATACATTTATGAATCACGCATATGAAGATATTGAATTATGAATTTGAACTATGTTTATTTTAACTGAGTAATACTTTGTAGGATAGTCTAAGTATTAAGAGTGAGCATTGCAACAAGAAAGCAAAAGATCACAATTATGCTTAACTCAAGAAGAATGAGAATGATAAGATGTTTCAAGCTTTTGCAAGATTTTAAGAGAAGAAATTTTTTGGAAGTTTGGATTACATGAAGAAGTCTAAGGACTAGCATTGGCAATGACAATGGTTTTGATGATAACAAACAAGAAAGAAATGGTTGTGCAAAGATCAAGTCTCAATGTTCTTCAAGTTTAGCTTATAGGACTTATATCTTATGTTAAGGTAAATAGGAATCACACTAGCTCATGTCTTGTTTTTCACTCAACTTAAATCTCTTTGCAAAATCATGTTTTATGTTGATCAAGTTTGAGCAAAATGTTTTTAGAAAGGATGAAAAGAAAACTATGTTTCATACTTGTGAAAATACTCATCAAGTATGTAGAAAACGATTTTAGAAAGATTGAAAATGATTTGGGAAAGTTTGGTTATGAAATCTTTTAGAAATCTTGTTTTCTTAGTGAAGCAATAACTGATTATGTGTTTTGACTAACATGTTATTTGAAAACAATAACTGATTATGTGATTCCAAATAATAGATTATTTGAAATTCGTAATAGGTTATTCACCTTGGCAAAAACATTCCACTAAATGTTTTAAAGTGAATAACCTGTTATGGAAAGTCTATAATCGGTTATTTACTTGTTGGGAATGTTCCTTTGTGTTTTTTAAATGTTTTTAATCGATTATGGGTGCCAAATAACTTGTTATTTTCGTGCTACAGTAGTTTTTGATGAAACAAATAACCTGTTAGGCAAAACCAATAACCTGTTATTTGAGCGCTACAGTGTTTCCTGATGGAATAAATAACCTGTTAAGCAAAACCAACAAAACCAATAACCTGTTATTTACGTGCTACAATGTGTTACCAAGTGGCCTCAAACTCAAGAGGGGGGGAATTGAGTTTATGAAATATTTTCGCAAATCTTTCGCAAAGCACTTGTTTATCAAATTTTCGTTGAAGCTATTGTTTAATTGAAGTGAATAGATAAATGCCATCAAATAAATCACTCACAAATAAACAACCCAAGATAGAAAGTATTCAAGCAAAGCAAGATATCAAACTCAACACAAGCATATGTAATTAAAGCGCAAAGTAAAAGGATAGAGTTGAGAAGAACAAACGCAAGGATTTATCTTGGTTCAGCCACCCCTTGTGACCTACGTCCAGTCCTCAAACAAACCACTCGAGATTTTCCACTTAACTTCAAGCTTGAATGGGTGCTTGAAAACCTTTACACAAAAGAGCATTCACCACACCTTGGGATACCTCACCCTTTGTGTTTGAGCCTCAACTTCAAGGGATACCTCACCCTTTTCACTAGAGGGATACCTCACCCCCTTTACAACCTTTGAAGGATGCCTCACCTTCAACAAGGGATACCTCACCCTTTACAATCTTTGAGAGATACCTCACTCTCTTTTCTCTAGAGGGATACCTCACCCCTTTTACAAAGAATCAAAGTGTTTATAAGATAAAACTCTCACAAGAGTATATTACACAAATTGAAGCCCTATGATGCTCTTCAAGAATATCTCAAATATATACAAAAACAGAGCAAAAGAGATTTGAAGATGATTCTCGGATTAAAGTGATTGAATGATGTTTCTCAATTGTTGGTTAGCCACAAATGATGTCCCAAGGAGTGTATTTATAAGTTTTTAGTTCAATAGAGCCATTGGAGGCTTTTGTGGCAACATTAAATGCCAAGAAAATATAGCCGTTGGGCATGTCAGAATGTTGGTAATCGATTACATGGTTTTGGTAATCAATTACATGAAAGATAGAACGTGTTCTTGGCTTTCTAGGCTTGTGGTAATCGATTACATGATTTGTGTAATCGATTACACGCCCTCTGACTTGATGGTAATCGATTACAATATTGATGTAATCGATTACATGGCCCTTTGAACGTGTTCTTCCCTTTCTGGACATATGGCAATTGATTACAATATTGTGTGTAATCGATTACACGTCCTCTGACTTGCTGGTAATCGATTACCAAGAGTGTGTAATCGATTACTTTCTACTTTGAACACATTTTTCAAGCCTAAATGAGGATCCATGCCATTTCTAACTTTAAGAAACTTGGATTGATTAATATTGGTATATGTTTAGCATGATCCAAGATTAAAAACAACATCTTTTTAGAATATGAACTTTGAAAAACAAGTTGATTAAAAACATCTTTAAAAAACCATTTGAGATATAATTGAGATACCTTGAGAGCATTTTACATTGATGTTCTAAGACCTATA
This sequence comes from Ormosia emarginata, assembly GCA_029884605.1. Classification (NCBI taxonomy): domain Eukaryota; kingdom Viridiplantae; phylum Streptophyta; class Magnoliopsida; order Fabales; family Fabaceae; genus Ormosia; species Ormosia emarginata. The sequence continues at coordinate 13,959,409 of JAQQTP010000074.1, forward strand.
TCTAATATACCTCTTTTGATCTTGGTCTTCTTCTTTTGGTCTTGATCTTTTCTTTTGCTCTTGGTCATCATCTTGACTTTGTTATCATCAAAAACTCGTTTGATATACTTCAAGACATAAGCATTCACACAGTGTTTCCTGATGGAACTAATAATCTGTTAGGCAAAACCAATAACCTATTATTTGAAACCAAATAACCTATTATTGGAAACCAATAATCTATTATCTAGGATAGCAGAAAACATTTCCCAACGACTCTATTGGGGCATGTAATGCCCCCAACAACCACCAACGGCTCTAAAAATCTTTGGGCTATAAATGAATGTGTTTGGGCATCAAAGAAGTGTTGGAAATCAATCTGAATGAGTTTCTTGATCATTAAATTCGAGTTTTACCATCTTTTCTTAAGAACTTCTATTTTGAGCTTTAAGTGTGTGATTCTTTGATACTCATTGAGCTTCAATTTGTATTATCCACTATTGTGAGAGTTTCTAATGATCTATACTTTATTTATTTTGTAAAAAGGGTGAGGTATCCCTCAAAGGATTGTAAAGGTGAGGTATCCCTTGTTGTTGAGGCTCAAGCACAAAGGATGAGGTATTCCAAAGTCTGTTGAGTGCTCTAGTTTGTAAAGGTTTTCAAGCACCTATTCAAGCTTGAAGGTTTAGTGGAAAATCTCGGTGGTTCACTTGAGAATTGGACGTAGGTCATAAGGGGTGGCTGAACCAGGATAAATCCTTGTGTTTGCTTTTCTCAACTCTATCTCTTTACATTTGTGTTTTCATTATATATGCTTGAGTTGAACTTGATATCTAGCTTATTTCCTTGATTTATCCTTTAACCCATGTTGTATTTAAGTAATCTATAATAGTTGTATCTTTGTTAGACTTATTCCGCTGCATGTGTTGATTGAAAATATCAAAATGTATAATTTCTCAAAGTTGTTTTAAAAATCTGTGATCACCAAATTCACCCCCTCTTATGTGATGGTTGCCATTACTAACGTATAATAGACACTAAAAGCCAAATTACAGGTTTTTACCTAGGTTAGACTCTTTCTCTTCCAATTAGCTTTAATTGGACACCTAATTTGCAAGATTTGGACACCTAATGAAGGAGTTATGACCAAAACACGTTTAACAGCTCCTGGATCTATCATCTCCCTTCAGGCATTAAAAACCTTGTCAAAACGTCATAGTTTTGATATGTAGTCTTCATGAAAGGTAAACGATTTTGTCTCATCTTTCTAATGGAACCAGCTTCAGCCTATTATGACTTCTACAACTCAAGATACGACCAATCTTTACACACTGCTCAGGTTCCAGCGAAAGCACCTCTATTCTGATTTCCAAGCCCAATATGACACAATAGACATCCGAATCAACTCTGGAGCTCTTCAACAAAGTTGTATAGATTTCTATCAATTTTCTTACAAGGTAAAGTTTATAATTTGTAAATGTTTATAATTTAAGTTATACTCAAAATACAGAAAAAATGTAAAATTGCGAAAATGCTGAAAAATACAACTAAGTTCAATTTGAACCCAAACTTATAAATGGTGGCCAAAACCAATCAATTAAGCATATGAGAGGTCTATAATACTGAATATGAGAGTTAACTAATATATAAAAATAGTGTTTATCACCCACCAACGTGGATCTCTATGTCGGGTGTAACATCCTCCTTAACTTGTTAGTAATATTTATGGATAGAAATGAACCATAACATTTGCCTAACATGTCCAAGTATTCCTGTGACTTTCTGAGTTAGTTTAAGCACTAGAATATGCAAAATGACTATTTTAACTCAGGAAAAATATCATAAATTGCTTAGATAATGGAAATAAATATGAAAAATTTATTTCTAAGTCACAAATGTATGAAACAAGGTGTAGTTAAAGTTTAAAGATAAATTGAGTTGATTTAGTATTTTTAAGTACTCTGGTTGTGTATTTAATACATGATTGACCTGTTGCAGATATGAAAAATTATGAAAAAGGTGAAATGAAGATTTAGGTTAATCCTATGATTTATTTTAATATCCTTGGAAGTTAAGAAATTTGATTTAGCAACATCAAAGTATTCTTAAAGGATGTAAAATTTAGCAAATAATTTTAATAAGTCAGTGAGCTTATCCTTTTGTTTGACTTATAAACCTTCTTTCTTCTCACTTGTCTCACCTATTCAGCTGTAACACCTCAATTTTTAGAAAAATGTCCCGAATATTCTGTTTGCTGTTTTTCAAGCTTTTGTGTAAATGACTGTTGTGTCCCTATTTTACTGTTTCTTGTTTTTCTGTATGAAATACAAATATGTTTTACAGGCTAAAATTTTATTTGATCGTTTTACGTAATTTGCTTCGAGACGGTAAAATAAAAATTTTCTCAAGCTACTGTTTTAATTTTTCTGGGAGATATACAAACAATTAATACTGTCTGTAATTTTATTTGAACGTTTTGGATGATTTGCTTCGTCGTGGGGAAAAATAGAAAAATGACCGTTACGTCCCGATTGTACTGTTTTTAATTTTTCTATATGTTACAGTGCTTAATATTACTGTCTGTGATTTTATTTAGACTTTTTATGCGATTTGCTCCGGGACAGAAAAATAATATTTTTCCGGGCCGGGGAAATCTTGTTTTAATTATTCAGACTGGGGGATCATACTAAACCCAATTCTGAATGAGACGATAATTAATCTTTTAATGTTTAGGATTTAACTGTCTAATAAAATAATTTTGTGTATTATTTTATTAGTCAGTACAAATAAACGGTAATGGACCCAGAAATGTTTTGCGGGACCCACGTTTAGCTAAAACAGTTAACTTAATAGCTTAATTAAGCATCATTAGTGAAGGAATTCTCTATAACATGATGACTAAGTGTGATGACTAGGCTAATTAGTGACTAATCATGGTGACTAGGCTAGATGACTATGCTAAAATCAACCAATGGGAGACAAGCTTGCTAACCAAGTTTTAATCTTGATCTCTGATTCATTCTAAGGCTTGGATGAAGCCAAACCCATGACACCTTGCATGGCTTTGAAGTCCACGGCCATATGGCTTTTGGAAGGCCATAATCACTTTGTCTTCATGCCATTTTCTCTCTTCTCTCTCTTCCAAAAACCCTAAACACCATTGAAGCTCTCTTGAAGCTCCATTCGGCCAAACACAAAACCATACCATCCAACCACTCAAAATTTTATCTAACCAAGTTTTCTAAACCTAAACACAATTCTAAGAACATCTCTAGTTGGGAGTTCTTGCAAAATCTTTCATTTGAAGCTTGGAAACCTACTTGGAAAATTTTACCTAGAAGGTGAAATTTCTAGTTTTCCATTTCTAAACTCTTTTTCAAAGTTCTAAGCCATGATTTCTTCATGGTTTAAGCTCTCTTTTATGGTTAGTAACTTGCAGACTTTTGTTTGAGTTTGTTAGGTTTTGAAGGAGGAAAACCGAACCCTAGGAAAGGTGTGAAGGAGTAATTTTGTCTTCACTTAAGGTAAGAGGAAGACTAATCTTATCATCCATGGGTGGTGATAAGAAGATGGAGTTTGATTGTTATGATTGAAGAATCCATAAGGATTCCTTGTTTGTGTTTGTTTAATAGCTTGTTTGTGTGGTTGTTAGTAGCTTTCCTATTTGATGTTTGTAATAATTTGTATGAAAATGCATGTCTACAAGCTTTGATTTGCATGTCTACAAGCTTTGATAATTTGTATGTGTTAGAAATGCATGATAGTATATAGGATGTGAATAACATGATAAGGATTGCATGTGTGTTCCAAAGAACACCACACCAAGGCTCACGGCCATTAACTAAAAGGAGAACCAAAATGTTCTCATTATTTTTCTAAAGTGTAATTTAATTAACCTAGGAAAATTAACAAGAGATAGAATTGTTTAGATCAAGGAAAACGAATTTAGAAATCAAGTAACACAAGTGTATATTTCGGCCAACATGCCAAACCAAAGATCCATGATTTCTAAAATCAAATTCCAAACCATTTTCTAAAATAATGATTTAATGAATTTAGGTACAACAATAAATTTGACATGGATTTAGAAGATGAAAAATAATTTAGAGATCAAATGCAAAGATTTTGTTAAAATTGGCCAACATGCCACATACTTTTGATCCAAATTTATTTTCTAACTATTGACTAGATAATTTAATAAAAATAAACTAGATCAAGAGTTTTTAAAGAGATTAAATGTATGGAAATAATTAGGAATGAAGTATAAAGCATAGAATGATTTTCGGCCAAAAAGCCAAATTTAAATGTGTTTTGATTTATAGAATTGTTTTCAACTAAGGTTAAGTAATAAATGCTAAAAGGATTTTATTACAATGAGTTTTGAAGAAACAAATTGATTAGAATTAAGTATAAGGATTAAAACTAATGATTTTACTGTTAGAAACGAAATACAGTAACTTTTGAAAATTTCTAACATATAGCTCATGTTATAATTTTGAAGCATGTTAGTGGTTTTCAAAAGGATTAAATTATACGGTTAAAAATTAAGTAAATAGAATTTTTACGGTAAAATTAGGAAACCATTAATATAAGTTTCTAAACAAAATACTGTCAATTTTTAGTAAAAACAGGCAAATAAGATAGAAAAGATGTCCAAAAGACAGTATACGCTATGGAAAATATTTTACGTAGTTTAAACGTATTAAATATTATTTCTGTTTATTTAAATAGTAATTTTTAAGGAATTCAGACAAGAAAATGATTTAAAAATCTTACGCGATTGAGAAAACATATTAAAAACTCTACGCGATTTTAAAAACAGAAAAATAAATTTACGCGATTTAAAAATGTTTGTAAAAACGATGAGATTGTGAAAACGCGATAAAATTTCTACGCGATTGACCGCAACTGTATTTTTATACCAATGATGGTATTCTGTATTTTTTTTCTGCTGTCGGGCTATGAGGTGAACCCGTACAGGCTTTGGAACAGTATTTGTCCGGTGGGACTTACTGTATCTTTTTATCTGAGGATATCCTGGTAATTTGAGGATATGCCAGTTTTTGGTGGATTGGTTGACGAGGTGAATCACATCTTGTTGTCGATGCGATAAACGTAGTGTGGTTCATTGTCTTTATGAACTGGGAGACGTTAGTGTACAGGACTCCATATATGGACAGTCGGTCGCTCCGTTGGGTCGTGGTAACCGATAGCACACTAATGAACTCGACACGCACTATATTTAATCGAGATTTCGTAAAGTCTAATAGTACATTGCCTTTAGTGCCACAACGTGAGACCGTGAACTACACCACGCCTTGTGTAACACCCCTTTTGAGGATGTCACACATAAAAGAAAATAAAAGAAATAGAAATAAAATCTACCCAAGTTGTAAAACATTTGTCAAATAATAATATGAGTCGTAAAGTATTTCCTGATAGACAGTTTAATAAAAATAAAAGATTGCGGAAAACATAAAATAAATAGAACAACACCACTCATAATATACATATGTTTTAAGTTATAAGTTATACAAATAATTTACAACTACAATTACAAATATTTAAACAGAAACAGTAAATAAAAAACAAGTAAAAGTCAATATATACATCCATACGCAGACGCGCCCAAAAAAAAAACATCAAACATATTTACTCCTCTGAAGGATCACTCTCATCATGAAAATGATCATCAGGGGACAAATATCCTGGATGCCTCGACTCTCGGCGATAACGTGATCGCGCAGTCGATACGATACTTATCTCACTAGGCTCCGTGGTCATACCACCAAAATGACGCCTAATGGATAAGGGTAACTCTAAGTGTAGAAACACTGTCGTAGTCATGATCGGCTCTCCATCAAACCTATGACGTAAGGTCACAGTCATCCGTCCTGCATACGTCACTGAGTCTCTATCTCCTCTCATGTGCCACGATAGCGATCCACCATGGAACTCCAGAGTCACGAACCCCAAAAATCCGGGTACCGCCATACCAAAACTAATCAATCCAATGGATATGGATGATCAGATGGTTCTTGATCGTAAAACTGGTCGTCGGTTTGCTGATCTTCCTCCTCCTCGGGGTACAAGACCTCAAGAGGCTGTTCCTCTTCTTCTTCCTCAAACTCTTTACCGCATAAAGTAAATATACAGGAAACACATACAATAAAGAGGTAAGACAATCTAAAATCACCACAAACATGGCCAATAAGAAGACGACAAATAACAATTATACAGTTCATACAATACGAAAGGCTATAACAGTAATAATAATGAAATAGAGTAAAACTTAGATATCATAACGTTACATAACATCACAGATATAACACAGATAAAAAAAACACAGATAAAATAATATCACAGATAGAATAAAATAAGAAATAGACAACCATCATAATAATTTCCAGATAAAGATAAATAGAGAAAATGGAATAACATCCAAGATATAACCAGATAAAGATAAATAGAGAAAATGGAATATCATCCAAGATATAATCATATACACTATGACACAATCCTACTCCATGGAGTTAAACACAAACAGATATCAGAGAGAATGACTTGCAAAATCTATTAGTACCACGGCTGCCCAACCAACTATTATTTGTCACACGTTGCGTCAATAGCCTACGACACCGGGAATCCACCATCCCGGGCGTAGTATAGTTCACGGTCTTCCGTTGTGGCACTATAGGCAATGTACTACTAGACTTTACAAACCTCGATTAAATATAGTGCGTGTCGAGTCCATTAGTGTGCTATCGGTTTACCACGGCCCAGCGGAGCTACCAACTGTCCACATGTGGGATCACGTACACTAAAGTCTCCAAGTTCATTAGAACAATGAACCACACTACGTTTATCGCATCGACAACACGATGTGATTCGTCTCGTCAACCAAAACACCAAAAATTGGCATAAAGACAATACATAATTCCAAAAATATGAAATTACGAAAATGCCCTCAAGATAATAATATGCCCTCAATGGCAGAAAATAGAAAGCCTGTACGGGTTCTCATTTTCCCGACAGCGGAAGCTTGCCCTCATTGGCAACAAATATATATATAAAGAAAACCTGTACGGGTTCACATTTTCCCGACAGCAAAAAATACAGTAACGGTCAATCGCGTAGAAATTTTATCGCGTTTTCAAAATCTCGTCGTTTTTATAATCGTTTTGAAATCGTGTAACACCCTCCGTAGGGCGTCACATTTAAAAAAAATAAATAAATCTTAAAGCTAATTAAAATTATTTTATAACAGCTTTGAGTTTCAAAATATGGATTTTAAAATTTCTTATCGCGGAAATACAAACTTACCGGAAATTTTAAGTAAAATGGAAATTAAATTTAACAGATTAACATACACATCACCAATCGTTTCATATAAGTTAAAATGTAATACTTACAGACTCAGAGAAACAGTAGTAAACCCAAAGACGGGTACTACCAATAGCACGGTAACAACACTAACGAGAAAAATTCAACCTACATAGTCTGTTTCTTCACCAACTACATCTTGTTGAAACTTGAAAAACCACTCAATGACGCCGCCACCATCTTCAGAATATTGTCTCCCCTAGGGTTAAGAATGTGCTCCGCCTACTATACGAATTCGAAGAATACAAACCAAACAAAAACAACACAGAAAGAGGTGAGATCCCCTTTCACCGCATCAAGACGGTAGTAAAGAATAATACGAATGACAAAGTCATTCCATACACACAGATAATCACAATTATAGTCATGTTATCAATTTACAAATATTTCTAACATACATATAACCTAATAAAATAAACAGTAATAACATTATCAGGATAGATATAACAATTCATACCATATAAAATATCATAACAAGTACAATAAAAATAAAGATTAAATTCAATAACAACAAATTTCATAGCAGAACAAAAATACAATAATGCATGAGACAAAATACAACATATAAACAATTAATATCGATATGAAAGATCACAAATAAAAATATCACGGATAAAAGATAATGAGATAAAAGAAATAACAAATAAAAGATAATAGATAAAAATAATAAATAGAAGATAATAATGCACCACATATCAACATATACAATAAGATACAATCCTACTCCATGGAGCTAAAGAAAACACAAGTATCAGAGAGAGGAATGACTCGCAAAATCTAATAGTACCACGGCTGCCCCACCAACTATTGCTGTTGTCACACATTGCGTCTATAGCCCCGACACAGGAATCCATCAATCCAGGCGTGGTGTAGTTCACGGTCTCACGTTGTGGCACTACAGGCAAATGTACTACTAGATTTCACAAATCTTGATTAAATATAGTGTATGTCGAGTACCATAGTGTGCTATCGGTTTACCACGGCCCAGCGGAGCGACCAACTGTCCACATGTGGGATCCCGTACACTAAAGTCTCCAAGTTCATTAGAACAATGAACCACACTACGTTTATCGCATCGACAACACGATGTGATTCGTCTCGTCAACCAATCCACCAAATACATGGTACACATAACAGATAGATGGAAAGCCTGTACGGGTTCACATTTTCCCGACAGCAGATATCGTCTCAAAAGCCTGTACGGGTTCACATTTTCCCGACATATAAATTTTCAAAAAGCCTGTACGGGTTCACATTTTCCCGACAATGAAAAGATTTTCAAAAAAAATAATCATGCGGGTTCACATTTTCCCGACAGTATAAAGATAGTAACGGTCAATCGCGTAGAAATTTTATCGCATTTTCATAATTCCGTCGTTTTTACAAACGTTTAAAAATCGCATAAAGATATTTTTCTGTTTTTAAAATTGCGTAGCATTTTTAATACGTTTTCTCAATCGCGTAAGATTTTTAAATCGTTTTCTTGTCCAACTTCCTTAAATAACTGATTAAAACAGAATGTAAATAATATTTAGTACTTTCAAATTACGTAGAATATTTTTCATAGCGTATATCTTGTCTTTTGGACATCTTTTCTATCTTATTTATCCGTTTTTACTAAAAATTGTGTATATTTTGTTTAATAAATTATAATAATGGTTTCCTAAATTTACCATTTAAAAGTCCTTTTCATTTTTATTAATACCAAATAATTATACTTTTGAAAATTCCTAACGTGCTTCAAAACACACGATGAGCTATACGTTAGAAATTTTATAAAGCTACTGTATTTCTTCTTACAGTAAAAACCATGAGTATTAACCTCTTAAACTTAATTCTAACTATTTTATTTCTTTAAAACTCATTGTAGGAAATTTACTTTAACTTGTATTGCTTCTTCTTGATTGAAAATAGCTTGGAATTAATTTTTTTTTAGAAATCATGAATGTATAATTTGGCATGTTGGCCGAATTTGATAAAAACTTTGCATTTGATTTCCAAATTATTTTTCACCTTTTAAATACATGTTTAATCTCTTGTATTGTCTACATTGATTTAATCCTTACCCTAGAAAATAGTTTTAGAAATCAAAGTGTTGAAGTTAGACATGTTGAATGAAAATGTAAGGTTATGCCATTTAATTTCCAAATTCATTTTTCTTAATCTAAACAAATGGATATCTTACCAATTCTCTTAGGTTAATTAGGTCACTTTTTAAGAAAATTAAGAGAACATTTTGGTTCCCCATTTGGATCATGGCCGTGAGCCTTGTTAGTGTGTTCTTTGGAACACTCATACAATCCTTGACATATTATTCATATCCTATATTTTATCATGCATTTCTAACACATGCAATATTATCAAAGCTTGTAGACATGCAAATTAAAGCTTGTAGACATGCAATTTATTACAAATATCACATAAGAAGACTACTAACAAATACACAACAACCTACTAGTAAGCACCAAATTATCAAACACACAAATAACAAACACACAAATAATTAACACATCAAAACAAGCACACCACCGAATCCTTATGGATTCTACAAGCACAACCACATATATTCCTCACCACCAACACTTGGTTGATGAGGGTAATCTCCCTCTTACCTCTTGTAGAAACCTCCAAGCCATTGTATGTCTCCTTCAAGCAATTCCTCTCCACCAAGAGCTACTTGAAAAATCAAAGTAAACATACAATATTAATATCTAAGGCTTGAGTAAGGAAAACCATGAATCAAAATATGGTTTAAAAGGAAAGAATAAAATCAATAGTGAAGATTTCATAAACTTCACCTTAAAACCCTAAACCTTGAGCTTGGAGAACAAGGATGAAAATGGATGATTTAGGAAAAACTTCCAACATGAAAGTTCCTTAGAATGGTATGGAGATTCAAGATCTATGGTCATTTAGAATTTTAGAAGCTTGGAAGGTGATTTTTGGTAGTTGGCCGAATTCAAGAGGAAGAGAAAAAGGAAAGAAATTTGGTTGCTTGATCTTGGTTCTTTGAAGAAAAGATATAGAAGAGAACAAATGAAATAAATTGATGAAGATTGTCTCCATTTGGGAGCTTTGGCCGTGAACACAAAGAGAGAAAAGAAGGAAGAATATTTGAGAGTTTTGCTTGATAGCTTTGGAGAAAGATGAAGACTTGGAGAAATAAAAACAAATCTCCTTTGGATTTTCTAAGTTTTGGCCGTGAGGTACCTTAGAATATAGGAGGAATGAATACAAAGTGAGATAGTTAATTTTAGTATATTGCCTTTCACCAAATGTGAATAGCCTTGGAAGCCAAGTGAATTGCCGTAGAAGCTAACAAGGAGAGCCACCAAAATTGACTAATTTGAAAGGCTTGGAGAGCAAGAATGATTTGAAACATTTAATATTGTTTCCTTCACTTATGCATTGCCGTAGAAGCACATGCATAAAGTCACAAAACTTGACTTGGTCTCACTTGGTTAATTAGATGAAAGATAGTAAGAATTGATTGTAATATTTGCCTCACCAAAGGCTTACTTCACCGTAGAAAGCAACCAAGAAAAGCCACTAAATTTGACTTTGTTGTACTTGGGTAATTAAATGTAAGATAGGAAGAATTGAATGGAAATATTAGCTTCACACAAAATGGCTTTGCCGTAGAATGAGATCAAAGAGAAGAAACCAATGTTGACTAGTCTTTATTTGGTTAATTTGGCTTTCCAAATGAATTGTCTAAAGCTTTCTACGTAAACTTCACTTTGGGAATTTGGCTATTAGAGCAAATTGCTCATTCCTCCTTTACGTAGAACCATTGCATTTCAAGAAGCCTAAATTGGTTTGATAGCTTATTTTCTATTGGTTCTTAAGAATTCAAGCCATTAATCTTGACCAATTTCTATTGGTTAAATATTTACTAACTTGATTCTTATTGGTTGCTATTTTTGTTGACTAATTTCTATTGGTGCACATTATATTTTATAGTATACTTTAACCAATGAACAATATTTATTATTTATAAAGTCAGTATCTATTATCCAATGGATAATAAAATACACATAGATTTTTACTTTAGATTAACGAGTAGTAATTATTATTGATCATTTTTTTCATCGATTACCCTTGATGAGTCATAAAGCGAGTCATCAAAGAGAAATTTCTAGAACATGTGACTCACTACGATGAGTCGGTATGATGAGTCATCGTGGAATTTTCTAGAACGGGTGAGTCGGCATGGCGAGTCGGCGTAGATATTTTCTAAAGCGGATGAGTCGGCATAGATATTTTCCAAAACGGTGAGTCGGCATGGCGAGTCGACATCTTTGAGTCACCGGCGCATCACAACTGCATCATTGGCTGCATCATAAATGGTGAGTCATAGCGCTGAGTCATCAGAGAAGCTTCCGGAACTGGCGAGTCACTGTGGTGAGTCACGGCCGAGTCGGCACTCCGGAACCTTCTCGAAGGCTGCTGAGTCATGATCTTTGAGGTGTCACGCCACGTGTCATCGTCCTATTGGCCCGTTGCGATGAGTCATAGCCACCAATTTTGACCAGCTCCTCATTGGTCCACGTGTACAGCACTCGATGACTAAACGTGGGTCCCGCAAAATATTTCTGGGTCCGCCATCACTTATTTATACTGACTAATAAAATAATATTATAATAAGATAAAATTATTTTATTTGTGATTAAGCTTAAATCTAAAAATTAAAAGATTAATTTTAGGCTCATTCAATGAGTGGGTTTAGTAAGATCCCCCGCCTCTGAATAATTAAAAACAGATTTTCCCGGTCCGGAAAAATATTATTTTCCTACCCCGGAGCAAATCACACAAAAAGTCCATATAAAATTACAGACAGTAATATTGAGCATTAAATCAAGAAGAAAACAATTAAAAACAGCAAAAACGGCAAAAACAGTACGTTCGGGACGTAACGGTCATTTTTCTATTTTTTCCCACAACGTAGGTAATCGTCCAAAACGTTCAAATAAAATATCCAGCAGTATTATATAGCTGTATATCTTTCAAAAAAATTAAAACAGTAGCTCAGAAAAATTTTTATTTCACTGTCTTGAAGAAAAATACGTAAAACGATTATATAAAATACTAGACAGTATTATACATCTGTTTTTGATACAGAAAAATTTAAAACAGTAATTTGATAAAATTTTTATTTTACTGTATCGAAACAAATTATGTAAAACTACCAAATAAAATAACAAACAGTATTATTTTTCTGTATTTCATACGAGAAAAACAAAAACTTGAAAAATAGGGACACAACGGTCTTTTATCCAAAAGTTGGGATGTTACAACACTCCCCACCAAAAAGGAATTTCGTCCCGAAATTCGTAGTAGTCTCGAGCAGTCCCTCGTCTTGTTTTTAGTTTCCACGTTGCACATCCGTTTACGCCACTCCGGATTAGCATTTTAGTGTGATTCTTCATGATTTCGAGAATAGATCGAATGTCGTTAATAAGATAATGACAATTGTCTAAGTAAAGACGAAAGATACTATCCACTACGCTTCCGTCGCGTCACTCTGATCGTACTATTTGAAATTATCTCTATTTTTGTACCGCTTCACTCTCCTACCTTTGCCTTTAACAGGAAGTGCCTCACAATTCAAGTTTTTTTTTTTCAACAATACTGTATATGATACTATAACATGATTTTGACTAAGAATATCCTTTCTTTACAATTGCAATACACAAAAGGACATTATAAAAATTTAGAAGAAAAAGTAGAGAAACTATCTGAATTGTTATCAGACTTGTCCAACAAAGAATTTGACATTGCCTGATTTTAAGAATAAGATTTCTGGGACACCAAAGTTTTACTGAAACAATCTATAGGATATGATTAAAGATAACCAATCCATATATAAGATCACATCTATCTCGCGAAAGAGGTAGCAGTTTAGATTAACGAGAAAAGATTGTTTAAAGGATTTGGATAATAACAATAGGTTTGGTAACACAAAAGCGAGAAATAGATAAATCAAAAGGTAACAAAGGTATTGATAGCTCTAATCAACCCAAATAGTCAATTAGTCATAAAAGAATGAGTTAGACCAAAAGTACATTTTTCGCAATTGCGGTATATGAAAGATGTCGTGAAGACATAGAAATAAAAGATGATAGAATCATCCATACCACCGAACATATCCACTAGAGAAATTGATATGGTACGATGAATTTAAAAGTAAGCTTTTTAACTTGAACAATTCAATTGATAAGTCTAACAGTATGGATGGTTGGAAAAATACCCAATCCATATTTTTAGATTGCTTCGTTTTGAGAACGAAGCATACAAATTGAATCAACAAAAGATTCAATTATTTAATAGACTTAGGATGGTTTAAGCAACTCAAGTTCTCAACTACATGTTCTAATAATGCAGTAGAAACAATCGAGGCCAAAAGAATAATGAAGACACAAATAATTCTAATTGACTCACACAATATATGTCATAGAAATAGGCTACTCTCGGAATTATACAAGTATAGTTAAAGAATCACCTTTTTGTGACACAATCTCCTTTGTTTAGGTCCGCAACCTAAGATGCTTTTGCTCCACTTGAAGAATCGATGTTCCACTCTACTTAAGATGTCGAAGCACGTACGTTACTAACAGATGACTTCGTTTTTAGCAAGATACACATTCTCAGCAAAACGTCCAGGCATCCTACACTTGACAATAGATGATTTTCCTTTGATTGCACAACTCCTCGTTAGATGATCTTCCTCACACTTTCAACACGTTGGTGCGGATGTCACGCCTAACCAAACTTGCTACCGCTAGCTTTTCCTCCACAAGATTGTTGTTGTTGTTGACTTCGATGATCACGAATACGTTTTCCACTGGACTTGCTTGTCCTTACGACTTCGCCTCCTTCAGAACTAATACGGTCTAACGTTACGAAATTGCGTATTCTAAGATTTATTTCGACTTGGTCTGCTTCTAATCCTCGGCTATCGTTCCTCGCCGCTGAGTAATCCTCAAGTCATATTGTACTGTTTCTTCAATTATTCTTTACCTTGCTTTCATAGTTGCAGTCATATCACCGCTATCATGCCCTGCTTCCTCACGTGCACGTTTACCATGAGTCATTGCCTTCCTTCAAAGACGGACGAATCATAGTACAATGGAAACCAGATGTAACCATTTCAAAGAAACATTGTCTCCTTTCGGAGTCCAAGCACAGAGAGTCACACAACAAAAACAAGACAAACCCAACCACAAACCCCAAAAAGACTCTAACCGTGCTCTGATACCAACTAATGTAACACCCTCCGTAGGGCGTCACATTTAAAAAAAAATAAATAAATCTTAAAGCTAATTAAAATTATTTTATAAAAGCTTTGAGTTTCAAAATATGGATTTTAAAATTTCTTATCGCAGAAATACAAACTTACCGGAAATTTTAAGTAAAATGGAAATTAAATTTAACAGATTAACATACACATCACCAATCATTTCATATAAGTTAAAATGTAATACTTACAGACTCAGAGAAACAGTAGTAAACCCAAAGACGGGTACTACCAATAGCACGGTAACAACACTAACGAGAAAAATTCAACCTACATAGTCTGTTTCTTCACCAACTGCATCTTGTTGAAACTTGAAAAACCACTCAATGACGCCGCCACCATCTTCAGAATATTGTCTCCCCTAGGGTTAAGAATGTGCTCCGCCTACTATACGAATTCGAAGAATACAAACCAAACAAAAACAACACAGGAAAGAGGTGAGATCCCCTTTCACCAGTACCAGTACGGTAGTAAAGAATAATACGAATGACAAAGTCATTCCATACACACAGATAATCACAATTATAGTCATGTTATCAATTTACAAATATTTCTAACATACATATAACCTAATAAAATAAACAAGTAATAACATTATCGGGATAGATATAACAATTCATACCATATAAAATATCATAACGAGACAATAAAAATAAAGATTAAATTCAATAACAACAGCTCATAGCAGAACAAAAATACAATAATGCACAGACAAAATACAACATATAAACAATTAATATCGGATATGAAAGATCACAAATAAAAATATCACGGATAAAAGATATGAGATAAAAGAAATAACAAATAAAAGATAATAGATAAAAATAATAAATAGAAGATAATAATGAACCACATATCAACATATACAATAAGATACAATCCTACTCCATGGAGCTAAAGAAAACACAAGTATCGAGAGAGGAATGACTCGCAAAATCTAATAGTACCACGGCTGCCCCACCAACTATTGCATTTGTCACACGTTGCGTCTATAGCCCCACGACACAGGAATCCATCAATCCAGGCGTGGTGTAGTTCACGGTCTCACGTTGTGGCACTACAGGCAAATGTACTACTAGATTTCACAAATCTTGATTAAATATAGTGTATGTCGAGTACCATAGTGTGCTATCGGTTTACCACGGCGGCGGAGCGACCAAACTGTCCACATGTGGGATCCCGTACACTAAAGTCTCCAAGTTCATTAGAACAATGAACCACACTACGTTTATCGCATCGACAACACGATGTGATTCGTCTCGTCAACCAATCCACCAAATACATGGTACACATAACAGATAGATGGAAAGCCTGTACGGGTTCACATTTTCCCGACAAGAGATATAGTCTCAAAAGCACATGACGGGTTCACATTTTCCCGACAGCATATAAATTTTCAAAAAGCCTGTACGGGTTCACATTTTCCCGACAGCGAAAGATTTTCAAAAATAATCTGTACGGGTTCACATTTTCCCGACAGTATAAAGATAGTAACGGTCAATCGTGTAGAAATTTTATCGCGTTTTCATAATTTCGTCGTTTTTACAAACGTTTAAAAATCGCATAAAGATATTTTTCTATTTTTAAAATCGCGTAGCATTTTTAATACGTTTTCTCAATCGCGTAAGATTTTTAAATCGTTTTCTTGTCCAACTTCCTTAAATAACTGATTAAAACAGACAGAAATAATATTTAGTACTTTCAAATTACGTAGAATATTTTTCATAGCGTATACTGTCTTTTGGACATCTTTTCTATCTTATTTATCCGTTTTTACTAAAAATTGACAGTATTTTGTTTAATAAATTATAATAATGGTTTCCTAAATTTACCATTTAAAAGTCCTTTTCATTTTTATTAATACCAAATAATTATACTTTTGAAAATTCCTAACGTGCTTCAAAACACACGATGAGCTATACGTTATAAATTTTATAAAGCTACTGTATTTCTTCTTACAGTAAAAACCATGAGTATTAACCTCTTAAACTTAATTCTAACTATTTTATTTCTTTAAAACTCATTGTAGAAAATTTACTTTAACTTGTATTGCTTCTTCTTGATTGAAAATAGCTTGGAATTAATTTTTTTTTAGAAATCATGAATGTATAATTTGGCATGTTGGCCGAATTTGATAAAAACTTTGCATTTGATTTCCAAATTATTTTTCACCTTTTAAATACATGTTTAATCTCTTGTATTGTCTACATTGATTTAATCCTTACCCTAGAAAATAGTTTTAGAAATCAAAGTGTTGAAGTTAGACATGTTGAATGAAAATGTAAGGTTATGCCATTTAATTTCCAAATTCATTTTTCTTAATCTAAACAAATGGATATCTTACCAATTCTCTTAGGTTAATTAGGTCACTTTTTAAGAAAATTAAGAGAACATTTTGGTTCCCCATTTGGATCATGGCCGTGAGCCTTGTTAGTGTGTTCTTTGGAACACTCATACAATCCTTGACATATTATTCATATCCTATATTTTATCATGCATTTCTAACACATGCAATATTATCAAAGCTTGTAGACATGCAAATTAAAGCTTGTAGACATGCAATTTATTACAAATATCACATAAGAAGGCTACTAACAAATACACAACAACCTACTAGTAAGCACCAAATTATCAAACACACAAATAACAAACACACAAATAATTAACACATCAAAACAAGCACACCACCGAATCCTTATGGATTCTACAAGCACAACCACATATATTCCTCACCACCAACACTTGGTTGATGAGGGTAATCTTCCTCTTACCTCTTGTAGAAACCTCCAAGCCATTGTATGTCTCCTTCAAGCAATTCCTCTCCACCAAGAGCTACTTGAAAAATCAAAGTAAACATACAATATTAATATCTAAGGCTTGAGTAAGGAAAACCATGAATCAAAATATGGTTTAAAAGGAAAGAATAAAATCAATAGTGAAGATTTCATAAACTTCACCTTAAAACCCTAAACCTTGAGCTTGGAGAACAAGGATGAAAATGGATGATTTAGGAAAAACTTCCAACATGAAAGTTCCTTAGAATGGTATGGAGATTCAAGATCTATGGTCATTTAGAATTTTAGAAGCTTGGAAGGTGATTTTTGGTAGTTGGCCGAATTCAAGAGGAAGAGAAAAAGGAAAGAAATTTGGTTGCTTGATCTTGGTTCTTTGAAGAAAAGATATAGAAGAGAACAAATGAAATAAATTAATGAAGATTGTCTCCATTTGGGAGCTTTGGCCGTGAACACAAAGAGAGAAAAGAAGGAAGAATATTTGAGAGTTTTGCTTGATAGCTTTGGAGAAAGATGAAGACTTGGAGAAATAAAAACAAATCTCCTTTGGATTTTCTAAGTTTTGGCCGTGAGGTACCTTAGAATATAGGAGGAATGAATACAAAGTGAGATAGTTAATTTTAGTATATTGCCTTTCACCAAATGTGAATAGCCTTGGAAGCCAAGTGAATTGCCGTAGAAGCTAACAAGGAGAGCCACCAAAATTGACTAATTTGAAAGGCTTGGAGAGCAAGAATGATTTGAAACATTTAATATTGTTTCCTTCACTTATGCATTGCCGTAGAAGCACATGCATAAAGTCACAAAACTTGACTTGGTCTCACTTGGTTAATTAGATGAAAGATAGTAAGAATTGATTGTAATATTTGCCTCACCAAAGGCTTACTTCACCGTAGAAAGCAACCAAGAAAAGCCACTAAATTTGACTTTGTTGTACTTGGGTAATTAAATGTAAGATAGGAAGAATTGAATGGAAATATTAGCTTCACACAAAATGGCTTTGCCGTAGAATGAGATCAAAGAGAAGAAACCAATGTTGACTAGTCTTTATTTGGTTAATTTGGCTTTCCAAATGAATTGTCTAAAGCTTTCTACGTAAACTTCACTTTGGGAATTTGGCTATTAGAGCAAATTGCTCATTCCTCCTTTACGTAGAACCATTGCATTTCAAGAAGCCTAAATTGGTTTGATAGCTTATTTTCTATTGGTTCTTAAGAATTCAAGCCATTAATCTTGACCAATTTCTATTGGTTAAATATTTACTAACTTGATTCTTATTGGTTGCTATTTTTGTTAACTAATTTCTATTAGTGCACATTATATTTTATAGTATACTTTAACCAATGAACAATATTTATTATTTATAAAGTCAGTATCTATTATCCAATGGATAATAAAATACACATAGATTTTTACTTTAGATTAACAGAGTAGTAATTATTATTGATCATTTTTTTCTACTGATTACCCTTGATGAGTCATAAAGCGAGTCATCAAAGAGAAATTTCTAGAACATGTGACTCACTACGATGAGTCAGTATGATGAGTCATCGTGGAATTTTCTAGAACGGGTGAGTCAGCATGGCGAGTCAGCGTAGATATTTTCTAAAGCAGATGAGTCAGCATAGATATTTTCCAAAACAGGTGAGTCAGCATGGCGAGTCAGCATGCTGAGTCACTGACTGCATCACAACTGCATCATTGGCTGCATCATAAATGGTGAGTCATAGCACTGAGTCATCAGAGAAGCTTATGGAACTGGCGAGTCACTGCGGTGAGTCATAGGCCGAGTCGCACACGGAACCTTCTAGAAGGCTGGCCGAGTCATGATGTTGAGGTGTCACGCCATGTGTCATCGTCCTATTGGCCCGTTGCGATGAGTCATAGCCACCAATTTTGACCAGCTCCTCATTGGTCCACGTGTACAGCACTCGATGACTAAACGTGGGTCCCGCAAAATATTTCCGGGTCCGCCGTCACTTATTTATATTGACTAATAAAATAATATTATAATAAGATAAAATTATTTTATTTGTGATTAAATCCTAAAAATTAAAAGATTAATTTTAGGCTCATTCAATTGGGTTTAGTAAGATCCCCCGCCTACGAATAATTAAAAACAGATTTTCCCGGTCCGGAAAAATATTATTTTCCTACCGGAGCAAATCACACAAAAAGTCCATATAAAATTACAGACAGTAATATTGAGCATTAAATCAACAAGAAAACAATTAAAAACAGCAAAAACGACAAAAACAGTACGTTCGGGACGTAACGGTCATTTTTCCATTTTTTCCCACAACGTATGTAATCGTCCAAAACGTTCAAATAAAATATCCAGCGGTATTATATAGCTGTATATCTTTCAGAAAAATTAAAACAGTAGCTCAGAAAAATTTTTATTTCACTGTCTTGAAGAAAAATACGTAAAACGATTATATAAAATACTAGACAGTATTATACATCTGTTTTTGATACAGAAAAATTTAAAACAGTAATTTGATAAAGTTTTTATTTTACTGTATCGAAACAAATTATGTAAAACTACCAAATAAAATAACAAACAGTATTATTTTTCTGTATTTCATACAGAAAAACAAGAAACAGTAAAATAGGGATACAACGATCTTTTATCCAAAAGTTGGGATGTTACAAATCGCGTAAATATATTTTTCTGTTTACAAAATCGCGTAGAATTTTTAATACGTTTTCTCAATCGCGTAAGATTTTTAAATCATTTTCTTGACCGAATTCCTTAAAAATCACTGTTTAAATAAACAGAAATAATAATTAGTACTTTTAAACTACGTATAATATTTCCCATACCGTATACTGTCTTTTGGACATCTTTTCTATCTTATTTGTCCGTTTTTACTAAAAATTGACAGTATTTTGTTTAGAAAATTATATTAATGGTTTCCTAATTTTACCATAAAAATTCTGTTTATTAACTTTTTAAACCATATAATTAATCCTTTTGAAAACTACTAACATGCTTCAAAATATAGCATGAGCTATATGTTAGGAATTTTCAAAAGTTACTGTATTTCTCCTTACAGTAAAAATAATTAGCATTAACCTCTTAAACTTAGTTCTAACCACTTTATTTCTTTAAAACTCATTGTAGAAAATTTACTTTAACTTGTATTGCTTCTTCTTGATTGAAAATAGCTTTGAATTAATTTTAGAAATCATGAATTGTCTAATTTGGCATGTTGGCCGAATTTGATAAAAACTTTGCATTTGATTTCCAAATTGTTTTTCACCTTCTAAATACATGTTAAATCTCTTGTATTGTCTACATTGATTAAATCCTTACCTTAGAAAATAATTTTAGAAATCAAAGTGTTGAAGTTAGGTTTGTTAGCCGAAAATGTAAGGTTATGCCATTTGATTTCCAAATTCATTTTTCTTAATCTAAACAACTTGAAACTTTCTTAATTCTCCTAGGTTAATTAAATCACCTTTTAAGAAAATTAAGAGAACATTTTGGTCCTCCATTTTTGTTAATGGCCGTAAGCCTCATGGAAGTGTTCTTTGGAACACACATGCATTTCCTTGACATGTTGTTCACATCCTATACATTATCATACAATTCTATACTTTATCATGCAATTCTAACACATGCAATATTATCAAAGCTTATAAACATGCAACTTAAAGCTTGTAGACATGCAAAATTATTACAATCACCAAATAAAGAAAGCTAATAACAAATACCATATAACTACTAACAAACACAAAAATTAACAAATAAACACATAATAACCACATCACCATCGAATCCTTATGGATTCTACAAACACCACAAATTAATCCATCTTCTTACCACCACCAAGGGATGATAAGATTAGTCTTCCTCTTACCTTAAATGAAGACAAATGGTTTGTTTTCACTCCTCCTAGGGTTCGGTTTTCTCCACCAAAATACCTAGCATCTCAAACGAAAATCTACAAGTTACTAACCATGAAAAAGAACCTAAACCATGGATAGATCATGGCTTAGAACTTTGAAAAAGAAGAGAGAAAAGAAAAACATGATATTTCACCTTCTAGGTAAGATTTTCAAGATTGGTTTCCAAGCTCCAAATGGAAGAATTTGTAAGAACTCTCAACTAGAGATGTTCTTAGGATGATGTTTAGGTTTAGAAAAGTTGGTTTGATTTAATTTTGGGTGGTTGGATGATCAAGAAGCAAGCTTGGCCGAAAATGGTGAAGAGAAAAGACAAGAATGGTGGCTAGGGTTTTTGATGAGAGAGAAGAGAGAATTTTTGCATGCAAGCAAAGTGATCTTTGGTCTCCTAACTCTCTTGGCCGTAGCTCATCAAGCATGCAAGGTGTGCATTTGCTTGGCTTCATCCAAGCCCTTGGATGCATCAAAGGTTAGGATTAAAGCTTGCTTAACAAGCTTGTCTCCTATTGGTTGGTTAGTGATGACTCCCCAAGCCTAGTCACACTGCTCATAAATTATCAGCTTAGTCAGCTAGCTGAGTCAGCTTGTTCTGGAAAGTTCTACAGCTAATGATGTTTGATTAAGTTACTAAGTTAACTGTATTAGCTAAACGTGGGTCCCGCAAAACATTTCCGGGTCCACTGTCATTTTATTATACTGACTAATAAAATAATATTATAATATTATAAAATTATTTTATTTGACAGTAAAATCCTAAAAATTAAAAGATTATTTACTGTCTCATTTAGAATCGGGTTGAGTAAGATCCCCCAATTCTAAATAATAAAATAAGATTTCCCCAGCCCGAAAAAATATTATTTTCCTGCCTCGGAGCAAATCACACAAAAAGTCCATATAAAATCACAGACAGTAATATCGGATATTAAATCAAGTAGAAAACAATTAAAAACAGCAAAAACAGCAAAAACAGCACGTTCGGGACGTAATGGTCATTTTCCCAATTTTTCCCACAACGTAGCTAACTGTTCAAAAAGTTCAAATAAAATTACAGACAGTATTAATTGTCTGTATATCTTCCAGAAAAATTAAAACAGTAGCTCGGAAAAACTTTTATTTTACCGTCTCGGAACAAATTACGTAAAAAGACCAAATAAAATTTGAGCCTGTATAAACGTATTTGTATTTCACACAGAAATCGAGAAACAGTAAAATAAGGACACAACGGTCATTTACACAATGACTTGAAAAACAGCAAACAGTACATTCGAAATATTTTCTAAAAATTGGGGCGTTACACCTTGGATGATGGATTCCATGTGACGTGGGGCTATAGACGCAACGTGTGACAGTGCAATAGTTTGGTTGGGCAGCCGTGGTACTAATAGATTTTGCGGGTCATTCTCTCTCTGATATCTATATGTGTTTAGCTCCATGGAGTAGGATCGTGTCATATTGCATATGATTATATCTTGAACATTATTTTATTTCATTTGTTTATTTTTATCTGGTTATTATTATGATAAATTGTCTATTTATTATTTTATTTTACCCGATCTGTGATATTAGTTTATTTGTGATATTATGTGTTCTTATGATATTTAAATCTCTACATTCTTCTGTTATTAAATTACTGTTATAGCTTTTTATATTGCATGAACTGTATATCTGTTGTTTGTCGTTTTCTTATTTGCCATGTTTGTGATGATTTTAGATTGTCTTACCTCTTTATTGTACGTGTTTTCTGTATATTTATTTTACGTGGTAAAGAATTTGAGGAAGAGGAGCAGCAAGCTGAAGATCAGTACGACGACCAAGAACCATCTGATCATCCATATCCATTGGACTGATTTGTTTGGGTATGGCGGTGCCAGGATTTTTGGGCTTTGTGACACTCGAGTTTCACGGTGGATCGTTAGCTTGGCATCTGAGGGGAGATAGAGACTCAGTGACATATGTGGGACGGTTGACTGTGTCCCTACGACATAGGTTTGATGAAGAGCCAGTGATGACGACTATTGTGTTTCTGCACTTAGAGTTACCTTTATCTCTTAGGCGTCATTGGGGTGGTGTATCCACTGAGCCTAGTGAGATAAGTATCGTGTCGACTGCGCGGTCCTGTTACCGCCGAGAGTCGAGACATCCTGGATATTTTTCTCTCGATGATCTTCCTGAGAGTGATCCTTCAGAGGGTTAAATATTCATGATGTGTGTTTTGGGCGCGTCTGCGTATGGTTGAAGTGATTGTTTTACTATTTTAGTTACTATTTCTGTTTAAATATTTGTGGATACAGTTGTAAATTATTTGTATAACTTATAACTTGAACCATATGTATATTATGAGTGTTGTTGTTTCGTTTATTTTATGTTTCTGCATTATTTTATTTAATAATATTCTGTCTAACAGGAAATATTTTTACAACCCATATTAGTACGTAACAAATGTTTTACAACTTGGGTAGATTTTATTTATCTTTCTTTATATATGTGACATCCCCACAAGGGTGTTACATCAGCAGCCAAGAGAAACATAGAAGACAAAAAGAAAATGCAGAGAAGAAACAAAGGAAAGAATAAGAGGGCAAAGGCAAAGGCAAACTTGAAGATTGAGGTAAGGGAAAACATTTTTATCACTTCTTCCATTCATTTCTCTTATGTATTGGATGTTTTGAGAGTGAAATAAAAAGGGTTGTGGTTGTTGTGTAATGATTTCTATACTTGACTCATCTTCTTTTAAGCTGATATTGGTTTGCTTTGGTTGATGTATCTTGGTTGTGATTGAGAAGTTGTTTATTTTTTTTATAAAAGGTTGAGATTTGAAAATGGGTATGAAAACCATATTTGATTCCTTGATTTGAAAATGGATTTTTGAATGTTTGTGTATGAAAAATTGATAATATGATGAGATTTTGAGTGGGTTGTATGCTATGGTTGACAACACTCCCCTAATATGTATTTCTTTAGGTGTTTTATTTAATTAAATGAAATGTCTACTTTAGGAAGGGAAAGAACTAAGTTGTTGGCTTATACTACCTTTCCATTTATTTATATATGTAACATGTTTTTCCCCGAAGTAGCTGAATTTATTATGATGTCATGTTTTAAAACTTACTACTGAGAATTTTAATTCTCACCCCAGTTTCTTATTTCTATGGTAAATCCAGCAAATGACCAGAGTAGGAGGAAAAGAGAACAACGAAGACCTAGTTAGCTATTTTTGTATTTATTACCGATGTATTTAGTTTATTAGTTTTGTATTTATATCCTTATGGCTTGTATTAGTACTTTTGTATATCTCAGACATATGATGTAAATTCAAAGTAAAGAGAAAGTTACCAGTCATATAAAATTATCTTTTTCCCTTTATTCTTTGTCAAAGACTCTATATAATTATGCGTTATTAGTTACTATACAAGTTGTGTTTACGTTTAGGTTTAGAAGTGACTATCATGATATTTCTTATTTTAGTATATTGATGATATGCACAGTGGTAGTTTAGGGTATTACAATGGGACTACGAACCCTCATGAACACATAGACGTTTACGTCCAATCCATGTGCTTTCATGGGGGATCCTCTTCGCTGCTATACCGAGCTTTTCCCCGTTCCTTGAAGAAAAATGCTCATAGATGGTTCATGACTATGCCATGAGGATTTGTCATCAACTGGCTGGACCTCAAACAACGTTTCTTGCTACACTACACTACTATCAAGGAGTAACACAAGTCTATAGAATCTCTTTTAGAGATTCGCTAAGGGCATGACAAGGCCCTTCGTGAATACCTGAAGAGATTCAACACGATGTGCATCAACGTGGAGAACTTTGATGAAAAGATTGCTCTGCACTACATAAGGAGTGGCCTCTAGATTGACTCTCAATTTTTCCAATCTTTGGAAAAAAAAAAGCTAGAGAACATGGAAGAATTTTGAGCTTGGTCCCTAAAGTATATTAACTTGGAGGAGGCTATTAAGGCATAGAAAAGTTAGGAAAAAGGTAAGTCTTCCTACCAGAAAGGTTACCAGAACTCCCAGCCTCGAAAATCTTCCAAGAACGATCCGTCCTGGCCTCGGTACTCAAATTACACTCCCCTAAACGCTTCACGAGAAACAATTTTGAGGGAAGTGTTTCAAACTAAGTTTCAGGATATAAAGAGACCAGCTCCGTTGAAGAAACATGCACAGAAGGATTGTACGAAGCACTATTCATGACACAAGAACTACGACCATTAAACATAAGACTGTTACCAACTCTGTGACACCATTGAGTCACTGATAATCATATATTTTATTCATTAAGAAACCCTTATGTTTAGTTATTTACACTCTTCATGTACTTAATTGACTGAATTTGATTATGTTTTGTAAGTTTGAACTCGAATCGGACTTAATTGATTTTTTCAGCATTATTCGGGTCTTACATTGTTTCTGTATTTTAGCCATATCTTGAGTTCTAAATGTCTGATAATTATGACTTTTACCTTGTAGGAAAGACAAGAGAGAGCTCTACAACTTTGATGAAGAGCTCAAAGTCAATTTCAGACATCTAGTGGAGCTAATTGGGCATGGAAATCAGAATACGGGATTTGTGACTGGAACCCGAACAGTGTGTAGTAACCAGAACATAATTCGAGTTTGGGCATATAAAATGGGCTGAAAATTTGTAATCTGAAAGTTAAGACCCATATGTACAACTTTCATGTCAAGCACAAAACTTGATTCGGGCTCCTTGATGGAGATATTGGGTCTGAAAGTCAAAACAGAGGTGCTGAAACTGGTCCTGAACAGTCTGTAGTAATTGAGTCATATCTTGGGCTGTAGGACGAATTTTTGGGTGTTTCCAGAGCCATTGGAAAGCTTAGACAATTTCCTAGAACTTTCATGAATACCACTTGGCTCAGAAATGACGAAATCAATGAGTTCAGCAATAAAGAATTTCGGAGACAAGGTAGCTCACCTACTCACCCACCTACTCATCCACCTACTCATCCACCTACTAATCCCATCTACCCATCTACTACTACTCCGAATCCTCTATAAAAGGAAGCATGTGGAGAGCTCTAGGAACAACACACACTTGGTGTTAGAGATAGCTTTTCATAGTTCTTGTATATTTTGAATTCCTTCATTGTAATGGGGAGCTAAGTTACTTTCAGTCAATTCGGGACTCTTGAAGAGATTGTGGTTTGGATTCTTGAGACCTTGGTTATGTAATGTATTTGATTTATATTTGGATTCTTCTTCTCTTCTTCTTCTTTTGTTTTCTTGATCTTGAATGCATGAATGGTGATTCTGTTTATGTTTATTTTAAGATTAAGTATTGTGATTAAACTTAGAACTGATTGATCTGAATTAATCACGTAAATGAAGATTGAAGATTTGTGATGAAACTTAGAACTGATTGATCTAAATTAATCACGTAATTGAAGAGGTTAGGTTACTGATTGGTGCCTAGGTTAATTGAATTCGGTACTTAAATTGACATATATCTATATGAATGGTGCGATTGCAGATTTATGTTTATTACTTGTCAATTGAATTATGGACGATTGTCTAGCATGAATTTCGGATTTGATCTTTGAGATCTCGGTTAGATCCAAGTTAACCATTCAAATATGCTTCAAATGTTTGTTGAAAGGTCTATGATTGAATCCACCCAATCTCGGATAGATTTCTGAATTGACTGTTCTTTTAATTGTTATTTTTCTTCAGATCTTGTCATTGTAATCCTTGAACAATCAAAACCCCCTTTCTAACTTAACTTAATTTGATAAAATTGCATTTACGATCCTTGAGGAGACGATCCGGTGTTGTTCACTATACTGCAAACTTAGTTAATAACTTCGGTTATAATTTTGACTGAGTTCGGCGCTCGTCAAAATTTTGGCGCCGTTGCCGGGGATCTGTAAGTGTGATATAATCTTTTTAAATTATCATACTAACTCTTTCTTTTTCTTTTTATTTCATTGTCATTTTATTGCATTCTGTTGCATTTTAAGGATACAATGGACCATGCATAATGGAGTCAAAACTTGATGAGTTGACTTCTTTGGTAAGACATATAGTAGTGAGACAACAATCACCTGTGAAGGAAGCTACACTTGTGTGTAACATTTGTTTTTGTTCATCTCACCCCACATATGCATGCCCTACACTTCAGTATAGTAGTTCTGTTTTTTCAGATCAATTTGTTGCAGCAGCTGGTTATTTTCCTGATGAACCACAGTTCCAACCGCAGCAACAAAGTTATGATCCATTCTTCAACACATACAACCCTGGCTGGAGAGACTATCCGGATCTGGGATATAGCAAACTGGCATCACAACAGCAGCAATCATTGCAATATAAGCAGCTATTTCAACAGATAACAAGTCCAACAACCACAAAACTTGAGCCTTCATTAGAGGACTTGATTGAGTTCCAACAGACTTTTTACTGCCACTATTCAGATTTAACAACCCAAATTGAGCAGTTGACAATCACTGTTAATGAATTGAGAAGTCAAGAGTCAGACCAACTCTCTTCCCAAACAATTCCTAACTCCCTGCATTCTAATTGTCATATTGATTTACCTACAGATTTAGTTGAGGAAACTCATGATGAGTTGTGTGCTGAATTTCCTGATCTTATTGGTTTTAATGATTCTATCAATTGCAACTCATGTACTGATTGTGACGGTAATATAGAATGTGTTACATGTGCTGAGATTTCTGCATATTTGAAAGTTGATGATTCTGTTTACACAGCATCTAATGATATTGAAGGGTCTATTAGCAATGCAGTTGCAGAGTCTACAACACATAGGGAGGTGGAGTTGAAGGCCATTGAGGAATTTTCAAAGAAGGAGGAAAAACAGCATATGACAGTAACTATTGAAATGGATTTTGTTTTTGGGTCATGGTCCAATATAATCAATGAAAGTAGAATTGCTAAATTACATGTGTTGCATGCCATTGGTGAAGTCAAGGAAATTAAGAAAGACCAATGGGAACCCAATGGGAGCCCTCATGCGTCAAGCTTAACTTGGTCATTACACTTCAACTAATGGGACCCTAGTGAAAGCTATCATGTTGTGTGAACCATAACTTGGTCATCACGTTTTAACCAATGGGATCCTGGTGGAGTCTTTTCACTAACCTCACTTAATAAGACCAATGGACACCATCTCAAGCCGAAAAATGTGGAAGTGAAAGTGATGGGCTTTTACCATCCACATTATAAAGATCACTAAGAAGTGTCCCAGTCTTGGGAATCTGACTCTAAAAGACCCGCATTTCCTCTTTAATTTTATATTATTCCAGTCATGTTATTTTGGTTTTATATTTTACTCATTTGTTTTGTGAATTTTCAGGTTCTATTGCAGCTTAGATTCTTACACATCTTTTCTGCTTGCCATTATCTCATCCCTCATCAGGTTGTGTTGCTCTTTTCTTTCCATTTTATTTATCACTTTCACATTGAGGACAATGTCTATATTAAGTGTGGGGGAGAGATTTTAGCATGTTTCTTTTTTGTTAAAATAAAAAATAAAAAAAAGGGTTCATTGCATGATTGAAAAACTTTTCTCCCTTCTTGAACTGATATGCTTGGTGATGGATGATTGAATTGATGAATTGAGTTTGATGGATGCATACCTTGTGAGATTTTGAGCCTAATGGATGGATTCAACATTTATGTCATTCTCTTCTTTCTTGTATGATTTTCACTCATGTTAATGACCACTCTAGAACTTGCTTTGATTCTTTTTGAGGCTACATTTCACTTGCATGCATGAACATGATTGAGGCCCTCTTTCTTAATTAACTAGTTTAATCAAATAGCCAACCTTGTTTCCAATATGATATCAAGCACTCTTTTGACTTCTTGAAAATTCTCTGATTCCTGCCAACCTTGTATATTTTCCTTTGCTTAACCCCTTTGAGCTTATTTGACCATTCCTTGTTTCTATCTCATTATGTGCCTTAGATGAAAAATCGTGTTCCTAATTTACCTTAGGGAATAAAAGAACATTAGCTTGGTTAATGGATGAGTTTTTGAACAAGTGTGGGGGTGTGTGTACAAAATGGTTGTTGAAAAAGGAAAGAGTGCCAAAAAAAAATAATAAAAAAAAAGAGAAAAGGATTGGGAAATGAATATGTAAAGGGATATACATTAGAGTTGGGATGAACTTTTATGCTTGTTATTTCAACTCAGCTCTCATTTGCTTTTATTCTCTTTGGTATTTATCCTCTCATATCTATTTTATCCTTTTCTGTTTCCTTGACCTGACTACAACCTTGAATAAAGTCCTCATGATTTGTGTGTGCATGTGTTTTGAGTAGTGGAGAAGTAGAAGATAAGCAAGCTTATGGTAGTGCAATTTTCATGGGTTGAATTGAGTGAAATACCTACCTTTTAAACACTTGAGAGATTAAGAGGGAATCTTGTGAGGATCTATCATTCTTAATTCATTCTTTTCAACGGAAGTTTCCTTGCTTGTTGGTTTGAGATGTAAAGAAATGTTACCTCATTTATGCTTTGATCCCTTGAAATTCTTGTTGCTTTTCTTGCTTCATTGAGTCCTTTAAAGTTTTTAGCTTTTAAGTTTGTGTCGTTTGTCTTTGTCTTCTAACTTTAGTTTTATATGTTTTGCCCAGGAGTGCAAAAAGCTAAGTGTGGGGGAATTTGATAATCACATATTTTATTCATTAAGAAACCCTTATGTTTAGTTATTTACACTCTTCATGTACTTAATTGACTGAATTTGATTATGTTTTGTAAGTTTGAACTCGAATCGGACTTAATTGATTTTTTTAGCATTATTCGGGTCTTACACTGTTTCTGTATTTTAGCCATATCTTGAGTTCTAAAGTCTGATAATTATGAATTTTACCTTGTAGGAAAGATAAGAGAGAGCTCTACAACTTTGATGAAGAGCTCAAAGTCAATTTCAGACATCTAGTGGAGCTAATTGGGTATGGAAATCAGAATACGGGATTTGTGACTGGAACCCGAATAGTGTGTAGTAACTAGAACATAATTCGAGTTTGGGCATATAAAATGGGCTGAAAATTTGTAATCTGAAAGTTAAGACCCATATGTACAACTTTCATGTCAAGCACAAAACTTGATTCAGGCTCCTTGATGGAGATATTGGGTCTGAAAGTCAAAACAGAGGTGCTGAAACTGGTCCTGAACAGTCTGTAGTAATTGAGTCATATCTTGGGCTGTAGGACGAATTTTTGGGTGTTTCCAGAGCCATTGGAAAGCTTAGACAATTTCCTAGAACTTTCATGAATACCACTTGGCTCAGAAATGACGAAATCAATGAGTTCAGCAATAAAGAATTTCGGAGACAAGGTAGCTCACCTACTCACCCACCTACTCATCCACCTACTCATCCACCTACTAATCCCATCTACCCATCTACTACTACTCCGAATCCTCTATAAAAGGAAGCATGTGGAGAGCTCTAGGAACAACACACACTTGGTGTTAGAGATAGCTTTTCATAGTTCTTGTATATTTTTCCTTCATTGTAATGGAGAGCTAAGTCACTTCTAGTCAATTCGGGACTCTTGAAGAGATTGTGGCTTGGATTCTTGAGACCTTGGTTATGTAATGTATTTGATTTATATTTGAATTCCTCTTTCTTCTTCTTCTTGTTCTCTTGATCTTGAATGCATGAATGGTGATTCTGTTTATGTTTGATCGATTTGATCTTGGTTTAAGATTAAGTATTGTGATGAAATTTAGAAGCTGATTGATCTGAACTAATCACGTAATTGAAGAGGTTAGGTTACTGATTGGTGCCTAGGTTAATTGAATTCGGTGCTTAAATTGATATATATCTACATGAATGGTGCGATTGCAGATTTATGTTTATTACTTGTCAATTGAATTCTGGACGATTGTCTAGTATGAATTTTGGATCGATCGATTTGAGATCTCGGTTAGATCCAAGTTAACCATTCAAATGTGCTTCAAATGTTTGTTGAAAGGTCTATGATTGAATCCACCCAATCTCGGATAGATTTCTGAATTGATTGTTCTTCTAATTGTTATTTCTCTTTAAATCTTGTCACTGCGATCCTTGAACCATCAAAACCCCCCTTTTTCTAACTTTCACTTGATTTGATCAAATTGCATCTACGATCCTTGAGGATACGATCCGGTGTTGTTCACTATACTACAAGTTTAGGTAATAACTTCGGTTATAATTTTGACTGAGTTCGGCGCTCGTCAGAATTTTGGCGCCGTTGCCGGGGATCTCGTAGGTGTAATCTTTTCATTTTGAGTAACCTTACTAATTTTTGTTCTCTCTTACCTATTCTAACAGTTATTTTTTATACCATACTAATATTTTTATCTTAGCTTTTGAATTTTTCTGATTTAGGAAAGACAAAAAACAGGTAATTACGGGTAACTATTGCAGTTTTCGAACTGAAACATGCCCAGAATGAGCTGAAACATGGTCGGTTGAAGGAAAACAGCCTGGTAAACAAGACTCACAGTATACTGTGAGGTCACCCCTGGTTTTTTGAAATTCTATCGTTTAGACCACTT
The DNA here is from genome assembly GCA_029884605.1 of Ormosia emarginata. Classification (NCBI taxonomy): domain Eukaryota; kingdom Viridiplantae; phylum Streptophyta; class Magnoliopsida; order Fabales; family Fabaceae; genus Ormosia; species Ormosia emarginata. The sequence continues at coordinate 13,991,311 of JAQQTP010000074.1, forward strand.
TTTCAATTTTTTATTATTTTTTATTGCATTTTCTAGTTTCATTTTTATGTAGATTTTGTCCTGTGTTGCTCCCATAAATTTTAAAAATGTTTAGATACATTAACTAGATTTATTTTTGCATATTTTGAGTGTTGATCCCATACTAACTCTTTCTTTTTAATTTTTTCTTTTTCTTTCATTGTCATTTTGTTGCATTCTGTTGCATTTTAAGGATACAATGGACCATGCATAATGGAGTCAAAACTTGAGGAGTTGACTTCTTTGGTAAGACATATAGTAGTGAGGCAACAATCACTGTGCAGAAGCTACACTTGTGTGTAACATTTGTTTTTGTTCATCTCACCCCACATATGCATGCCCTACACTTGGTATGGTAGTTCTGTTTTTCCAGATCAATTTGTTGCAAAGAAATTGGTTATTTTCTGATGAACCACAGTTCCAAGAAGAAGCAATGAGTTATGACCCCTTCTTCAACACATACAACCCTAGTGGGAATACTATCCGGATCGGGATATGGCAATACGGCATCATCACTAAAGCAACAATCATTTCAATATGAGCGACCATTCCAATGAGATAACAAGTCCATCAACCACAAAACTTGAGCCTTCATGGGAGGACTTGATGAAAACCCAAATTGAGTTCCAGAGAATTTCACCGCCACTATTCAGGATTTAACAACCTAAATTGACCGGTTGACAACCACTTGTTAATGAACCGAGATGTCAAGAGTCGGCCAACTCTTTCCCCAAACAATTCCAACTCCTTGCATTCTAATTGTCATATTGATTTACATGCGGACTTAGTTGAGGAAACTCATGATGAGTTGTGTCTTGAATTTCCTGATTTAATTGGTTTTGATGATTCTATCAATTGCAACTCATGTGCTGATCATGATGGTGATATAAAATGTGTTGTGTGTGCTGAAATTTCTGCATATTTGAAAACTAATGATTCTGTTTACGCAGGATCTAATAATATAGAAGGGTCTATCAACAATGTAGTTGCAGAATCTGAAACACATAGGGAGGTGGAGTTGAAGGCCATTGAGGAATTTTCAAAGAAGGAGGAAAGGCAGCATATGACAGTAACTACTGAAGTGGATTTTGTTTTTGGGTCATGGTCCAATAGAATCAATGAAAGCAGAATTGCCAAATTACACGTGTTGCATGCCATTGGTGAAGTCAAGGAAATTAAGAAAGACCAATGGGACCCCAATGGGAGCCCTCATGCTTCAAGCTTAACTTGGTCATTACACTTCAACCAATGGGACCCTAGTGAAAGCTATCATGTTGTGTCAACCATAACTTGGTCATCACGTTTCAACCAATGGGACCCTGGTGGAGTCTTTTCACCAACCTCACTTAATAAGACCAATGGACACCATCTCAAGCCGAAAAATGTGGAAGTGAAAATGATGGGCTTTTACCATCCACATTATAAAGATCACTAAGAAGTGTCCCAACGTCGAGCTAACGACGTTAAACAAGCGCTTATTGGGAGGTAACCCAACTAGATTTGTTTTCAAGATCTTTGGGGATGGTTTTCGCAATCTGAGAAGATAAAACATACTTCACTTTGAATGGCTGAGTAAGGAGTCAGTAAGTTATACCTTATTGACTCTTGAGACGCATTCTTGTGGCCTGGTACATCATGAACTTCTTAATTGTGAAATCTCTTCAGAAATGAACAAAAGTGTTACAGTCTTGGGAATCTGACTCTAAAAGACCCGCATTTCCTCTTTAATTTTATATTATTCCAGTCATGTTATTTTGGTTTTACATTTTACTCATTTGTTTTGTGAGTTTTCAGGTTCTGTTGCAGCTTTGATTCTTACGCATCTTTTCTGCTTGCCATTATCTCGGCCCTCATCAGGTTGTGTTGCTCTTTTCTTTTCGTTTTATTTATCACTTTCACATTGAGGACAATGTCTATATTAAGTGTGGGGGAGAGATTTTAGCATGTTTCTTTTTTTTTGTTAAAAAAAAAATAAAAAAAAGGGGTTCATTGCATAATTGAATAACTTTTCTCCCTTCTTGATCTGATATGCTTGGTGATGGATGATTGAATTGATGAATTGAGTTTGATGGATGCATACCTTGTGAGATTTTGAGCCTAATGGATGGATTCAACATTTATGCCATTCTCTTCTTTCTCGTGTGATTTTCACTCATGTTAATGACCACTCTAGAACTTGCTTTGATTCTTTTTGAGGCTACATTTCACTTGCATGCATGAATATGATTGAGGCCCTCTTTCTTAATTAGCTAGTTTAACCAAATAGCCAGCCTTGTTTTCAATATGATATCAAGCACTATTTTGACTTCTTGAAAATTCTCTGATTCCTGCCAACCTTGTATATTTTCCTTTGCTTCACCCCTTTGAGCTTATTTGACCATTCGTTGTTTCTATCTCATTATGTGCCTTAAATGAAAAATTGTGTTCCTACTTTACCTTAGGGAATAAAAGAACATTAGCTTGGTTAATGGATGAGTTTTTGAACAAGTGTGGGGGTGTGTGTACAAAATGGTTGTTGAAAAAGGAAAGAGTGCCCAAAAAAAAAAAGAAAAAAAAAGAAAAGGATTGGGAAATGAATATGTAAAGGGATATACATTAGAGTTGGGATGAACTTTTATGCTTGTTATTTGAACTCAGCTCTCATTTGCTTTTATTCTCTTTGGTATTTATCCTCTCATATCCATTTTATCCTCTTCTGTTTCCTTGACCTCACTACAACCTTGAATAAAGTCCTCATGATTTGTGTGTGCATGTGTTTTGAGTAGTGGAGAAGTAGAAGATAAGCAAGCTTATGGTAGTGCAATTTTCATGGGTTGAATTGAGTGAAATACCTACCTTTTAAACACTTGAGAGATTAAGAGGGAATCTTGTGAGGATCTATCATTCTTAATTCATTCTTTTCAATGGAAGTTTCCTTGCTTGTTGGTTTGTGATGTAAAGAAATGTTACCTCATTTATGCTTTGATCCCTTGAATTTCTTATTGCTCTTCTTGCTTCATTGAGTCCTTTAAAGTTTTTAGCTTTTAAGTTTGTGTCGTTTGTCTTTGTCTTCTAACTTTAGTTTTATATGTTTTGCCCAGGAGTGCAAAAAGCTAAGTGTGGGGGAATCTGATAATCATATATTTTATACATTAATAAACCCTCATTATTAGTCATTTACACTCTTCATGTACTTAATTGATTGAATTTGATTATGTTTTGTAAGTTTGAACTCGAATCGAACTTAATTGATTTTTTCAGCATTATTTGGGTCTTACACTGTTTCTGTATTTTGGCCATATCTTGAGTTCTAAATGTCTGATAATTATGAATTTTACCTTGTAGGAAAGATAAGAGAGAGCTCTACAACTTTGATGAAGAGCTCAAAGTTAATTTCAGACATCTAGTGGAGCTAATTGGGCATGGAAATCAGAATACGGGATTTGTGACTGGAACCCGAATAGTGTGTAGTAACCAGAACATAATTCGAGTTTAGGCATATAAAATGAGCTGAAAATTTGTAATCTGAAAGTTAAGACCCATATGTACAACTTTCATGTCAAGCACAAAACTTGATTCAGGCTCCTTGATGAAGATATTGGGTCTGAAAGTCAAAACAGAGGTGCTGAAACTGGTCCTGAATAGTCTGTAGTAATTGAGTCATATCTTGGGCTGTAGGACGAATTTTTAGGTGTTTCTAGAGCCATTGGAAAGCTTAGACAATTTCCCAGAACTTTCATGAAGATCACTTGGCTCAGAAATGACGAAATCAATGAGTTCAACAATAAAGAATTTCGGAGACAAGGTAGCTCACCTACTCACCCACCTACTCACCCACCTACTCACCCACCTACTCACCCACCTACTCATCCACCTACTCATCCACCTACTAATCCCATCTACCCATCTACTACTACTCCGAATCCTCTATAAAAGGAAGCATGTGGAGAGCTCTAGGAACAACAAACACTTGGTGTTAGAGATAGCTTTTCATAGTTCTTGTATATTTTGAATTCCTTCATTGTAATGGAGAGCTAAGTTACTTTCAGTCAATTCGGGACTCTTGAAGAGATTGTGGTTTGGATTCTTGAGACCTTGGTTATGTAATGTATTTGATTTATATTTGGATTCTTCTTCTCTTCTTCTTCTTTTGTTTTCTTGATCTTGAATGCATGAATGGTGATTCTGTTTATGTTTATTTTAAGATTAAGTATTGTGATTAAACTTAGAACTGATTGATCTGAATTAATCACGTAAATGAAGATTGAAGATTTGTGATGAAACTTAGAACTGATTGATCTAAATTAATCATGTAATTGAAGAGGTTAGGTTACTGATTGGTGCCTAGGTTAATTGAATTCGGTACTTAAATTGACATATATCTATATGAATGGTGCGATTGCAGATTTATGTTTATTACTTGTCAATTGAATTCTGGACGATTGTCTAGCATGAATTCTGGATTTGATGCTGAGATCTCGGTTAGATCCAAGTTAACCATTCAAATATGCTTCAAATGTTTGTTGAAAGGTCTATGATTGAATCCACTCAATCTCGGATAGATTTCTGAATTGACTGTTCTTTTAATTGTTATTTTTCTTCAGATCTTGTCATTGTAATCCTTGAACAATCAAAACCCCCCTTTCTAACTTAACTTAATTTGATAAAATTGCATTTACGATCCTTGAGGAGACGATCCGGTGTTGTTCACTATACTGCAAACTTAGTTAATAACTTCGATTATAATTTTGACTGAGTTCGGCGCTCGTCAGTCTCTAATTAAGGTAGGATGGCTAGATCAGTACATCAACCATGTCCAAAATGATGGACACCGCAGAGGACAGAGAGAAAAGAGACGCAACCCTCAACAAACCCAAAGAAAAAGAACACGAAGTCCTAGGAGAAGATCCCAGAGTCCACCTTGTCGTGATACTGATAACGGGCAGGATCAGAACCAGAACACTCCATTTGTTGACAATGATGAATACCATGCTCAGCTTAACCGAACCATTAACAACATTGTGGGTGGGTTCGTCGACGATGGATCATCCAACGGTGCCCAAAAGAAAGCTCTCAGGATGGTAATTTTAAGCGTCTCTCACTTTGTACCAAAATCAAGGGCCAGAGAACGAGGGGTGCCCCTCATCACTTTTTTAGATGAGGGCTATGGTAGAATTATTCCAGATCATGATGACTCGCTAGTTATCTCGAGAATAATTTTTAATGCTAAGGTTCGACACATCTTTATGGACCAAGGGAGTTCAACGGATATTAAGTTTATGGACCTATACTAAAAACTAGATGTTCCACGCTTAGAGCTGACTCCTTATGACGACGAGCTTACCGAGTTCACTAGAGAAAAGATCACTCTGGCAGGATATTTTGAAACCCACATGACCTTGGGAAATGCAAAACTCTTCAGGATGGTCAAGGTCAAGTTTCTAGTCATGGACTACCCCTCAGCATATAACATCATCTTAGGTCATCTAGCCCTGAATGCCCTTGGTGCCATGGTATCTACTACCCACTTGGCCATGAAATTCCTCAGCGAGAGCAATGAAGTCATAAGGAGTGTACGAAAGTACTATCTAAATACCTTATTATTGGACTAAAATGTTAAAATGTGAATAGAAATTATTGGAATTAATGTGTATTTTTAAATTGAATTTCTATTTACTTTGAAATATTCTTAACTAGACTTTTATGTTTAATTTCAGAGTTTATAAAGAGCAAGTGAAAGTCTAATCAAATTCAAAAGAGGATTCAAAGCCCAAATAAGAAAAAAAGAAGCAGTCAAATAAATTTTTTTAAAAAGAAAACGTAATATTAAAAAAAAGCAGCTTGTAGTAGCTTAGAAAAGAGGTTGCGGTTGAGATGTGGACCATACACAAATACAAAGAAACAAATTGCAGTAGCTATAGTGGGCTGTGCGGAGAAAAGAAGGAAGAAACAGGGGATTTACTTGGGCCGTCACAAAGAAAAGCAAAGAAAAGAAACACAAAATTGTGTACAATTTACTATAAATGGGGAGAAACAAAATAGTACAGGGAAGCGCATCGTTTAAGGATTGGAGAGAGGAGAGCTAACTTCAGGAGCATGCCGCACAAGAGGAGAGTAAAGAAGACATAGTGACACAAGCACAATGCAACGTGATTTATGTTTTATACGATGGAGAATTTTCATGAGATGATTTTGTTGTGTTTTAATTTCATTTTGTCTTGCTAAATTCTCTGTACTAAGGGAAAGATGAAACCTTGATTATTATTTTTATATTATTATGTTGAATCATTTTTATCCAATTTTAAGAGTTAATGTTTATTGATTTTATTTTTCTATCAGATTATATGAATAAATTTTAAGATGAGTTCATGATAACTCCATTATGTGTAGTTATTATGCCCTATATTTGTACTCTTTTGATAGCCTAGTCCTTAATTGTTATGCATATTTAGAAGGTTTTAGGCTTATATTTGTCATATTCCATTTGGATATCTTCCTTGATGCTTTTGTGATAATATTTCCTATTCTTTGTCGGATTAAGTGGATTTGTACTTATATTTGATTTGGTGACTTTTCTAATGCAAGATAGACTCAAAAGAGATGAACTGATGTAACACCTACAATAGGGTGCCACATTTAAACGTTATCATTACCGAATTACCCCCAACTTCATAAATTGTGATGTTATAAAAATACGAGTTGTAAAATTTCTTGATGTCGATAAAATAAACTTAGCGAAAAATTAAAATTTTACAACATTATCACAAATAATTTACATCATTTATACATTACAAAAGTACTGTCAAGATTATTTAGATACAGATATAGTCCTCAAAGTATTTGAACATAATTTAAAACTCATATACTGCCCAAGTATAAACTAGACAGCAGAACCCTCAGACGGTTCCTTCTCAGATTCCTCAGCAGGTAGGAATCCAGCTCGATGCGAAGTCCTATGGACAGGTGTTCAAGCAGACGACACGATGCTAATCTCACTAGGAGTACGGTTGTAAGCTCCCTAGTACTGCCTAATGGACAACGAAAACTCTAAGTGTACATAAATATTTACACTGAAATAAGGGTTCCCTTGATAAAGCCTACTCAAAGTAATATTTAAGCTTCCTATATAGAAAATACACCCTCTGTCTAGATGGACATGCCATGCCTCCGGACCTCTTCGAAACTGCAACGTCATATATCCTAGGAAACTGGTCATCGCCATCTTCTCAAAACTCTGCTTCTTTAGGAGGAATCTGCTCTTCTTCACCCTCTTGTTCAATTCCTTGCTTAACGTCTTTACAAATATAAATACAGTACAAAGTAGACATATAAAGAGGTGAGATCACCTACGCCAATACCAATATGGTAGCATGGAGATAACACAAACAACACACCATACAGATATATCATACCATAATTACAATAATGCCCTCAACATTATTTATCATAACGGATACAATAATTACAATAATGCCCTCAATTATTATTTATCACAACAAATATAATAAATAATAATTACCATCATGCCATTAACATTATTCAAATCACACGATAATTACAATAATGCCATCAACATTATTTATCATCATCATCATCATCCAATATTCCTCAATTATTATATCACACAGATATAAATATTCAATATTTACGATAATGCCCTCAACATTGTCCAAGTATTCAACAGTTCAATTATCATAACCAATACTCAATAATTATGCATGTGCACATAGACTCAATTTCCTACTCCATAGAGCTAATACTAAAGTCGGAGAAATTGATCTGAAAGATCTGTTTGTACCAACATGCCTCAGACCACGTGCCACAATTCTCATATGTGTTTGCACATCTTGTATGTACACGACAGTCTTTACTAGATCTTGATTAAGAATAGTGTCACGGTCAGGATCATTAGTGCGTTGCATCGGTCTAACCCACGGTACAGAAGAGCTACCAACTGCCCATTGTAGGCAACCCACACCCCGATGCCCCCAAAGTCAACAAGTGACTTACACTACACATATCGCACCCACTCAAGAGGTGTACGTCTCTCCTAGGTAATTAGCCTTATCCAGTCCATCGGACTTTTCCAATGCATGTTCAATGCACCAATGCCAATCACAGGCAAAATTCATCATTTTCTCATATAGTGTCCATACACTAGTCCAACAGTAATCCTACTACTTATTCAGTTGAGAAATCATATTATCGCATTTTCATAGTCGCGCAACACTGTTGTCGCATTTTCACAATCGCGCAACATTTCTGTTACATTTTCATAATTTTGTAACATTTCTATTGCGTTTTTAAATTGCATAACAATTTTTCCATCGTTTTCTCAATCACGTAAAAATATTCCATCATTTTTCAATCGCATTAGCGATTTTTCAACAATATTTCAATCGCGTAAAAATATTTAAACGCTTTCCAAATCGCGTAGAAATATTTTAACGTTTTTCAAATCGCATAGCTTAAAAATCACGTCTTTAAGTTACGTAAATCATTTTTCACCATTTTACAACCACGTAAAATATTCCTCAATATTTCAATTCAACCTTTCTCAAAATAATATGATTTCTCACATTATTTTCCACATTTTCTTACTCAATACAATCCTTTTTGCAATATATTCCACAAATTCACCATTTCACTGAATTAAATCAATGTTTCTCACTTAAAATTCTCTAACGCACTCCAAAACCCAAAGGATGAGTTTTACGTTAGTAAATTTTAAATCATCAACGTTTCCTTTATAATTCAAAATAAATTCTCAAATTCAATCCTCTTCCAAAATAATTTGAGGTTCAAACCCTTACAACCTCTATTTTCCTTTCATAACCGAAATTTCTATTTCTCAAGTGATAAAACACTTTGTTTCTATTTCTTTGATCCTTGTACTAGATCAATTACATTTCCACTTTGAAATCATTTTATTTCATAAAATCTAGGCATTACAAGCCTTCAAAACTGTGGTACATGGCCATTGAAACTATTATATATTTTTCCTTCTAAATCAATTAAGTACCACTCTTGTTTTTTACACAAACAAAACCATTAAAATTTCCTTCAAAAACCGTGAGACTCATGGTCTTTAAAACTAATTCATTTGTTCATTTTCCTTGCTCTTCAAATCCTCTAATTTTACTATTCATGAAAATATTAATTTGTAAATACCTATTTTGAGGTGTCTTGGCCGAAATTCCTCTTGGTCTTTGGAACCAAAAATTATTTTCCTTTCCATCATCAAATCATGACATACGTATACATATTCATAATATATATCACAAGCATGCCATAAACAAAGCAATAAAAATCATACCAAGCATGTAAGCACAAATAAACCATGCAAAACACATAAACCACATAAACACCCACAAATAATTACACAACCATGGATATGAATCCTCACATGGATTCACCATCCATCAAATACAAAACCATCTCTCACCACCATACTTGGTTGGTGAGATGGATCTCCCTCTTACCTCTTGAAGAACCTCAAAAGCTCCTTGGTTTGCTCCTTGAACAAGTGATTCACCACCAAAAGCTTCTCAAATACAAAACAAAACACAAGTTTATTAGCATATCAAGCTTGAACAAGAAGAACCATGGATCAAACATTGTTTAGATCATGAAAAAGACAAGTAGTGAAGTTTCCTTACACTTCACCTTAAAAACCCTATAACTTTGCTGTTGAAGAAAGTCCTTGAAGATGATGGATTTAGAACTTGCTCCAAACTACAAAGTGTCTTAGATTGAGGTATAAATTCAAGAAGTAAAGTTGTTTGAAATTAAAGAGTGATGGAAGGTAGATACATCTATTCTTCCATTGGATCTTTCTCCTTGAAATCCTAGCCATTAGATGTATCTCCAAAATGAAGGGTCAAGATCACTCCTTCATACTTTCTATCCAATGGTCATAAATGGTCCTAGCCACTTTGTAAGACCAAATCTCCACCATTGATTAAATCGATGGTTGATATCCAAAGGCTTCAACATTAAGCTTGCTTCCTATTGGTCCGTCATAAAGCTATCATAACAATTAATGTTGACTAAGCAGTATAATATTTATTTTTATCTGCTATTACCCTTCAAACAATATTTTTACGGTATTTTTATTGCCTAATAACTAAATATAGTACAAAACACAGTAAAAGAAAATTTTAAAAATTGTTTCCGGTTTCGAGTTTAGTAAGATCCCCCTTCCCCATCTCAATAATACAAAATTTTCTACCTATAGAAAAATTTTCATTTTTCCGGACCCACCTAGGCCCACGTATAGCTCCCCTGGGCCCACAAACAGCCCAAGAATAATACTAAAATAATCAAAGAAATATAAAAATTTCATAATCATCCACAAAATCATAAAAATTATAAAACTTATGAAAATCAAATCAGATTACATAAAATAATTAAGACTTATCAGTAATAATTAAATTACATAAGATTTTCCTCGGCCCGAAAATTAGTATTTTCTTGACACGAAGTAAATCACACAAAACGATCAAATGTATTCATAGAATACTCAAAATAATTTTACAGTACACAGAAATCACTAAACAGTAGAATTCTGTTAACTGTCAAAATTACTGTCAAATAGTTAGGAAATTTGGGGTATTACAACTGAAGCAAGCCAAGGCCCAGCATTGGAAGAGAAAGCCTAAGGTGCATTCCAACAGAGTATGCCGCAGCATAAGGGGAAGCACGCTGCAGCGTTGTGATCTCAGCCCTGCTGCTCAGTTTGGTACTCGAGGCAGGTACGCCACGGCGTAGGAGGATTGAATGTTGCGGCATTGTGCCCTAATTTCAACGCGCATCACGGCGCCACATGTGTCTTGCCGCAGCGTGATGCGCGGAGCTAAGCCAATAAATATGTTTTCATTAGTTTTCTTAAGGAGCTTTTCTTTTAGTTTTTAGGTTTGGCCGTCTTAGGGCTAGAGAGGCACGACTGGGTTGTTCATTGGAGGTGGAGAAGAAGCTTGGGGAGCCAAGGATGGAGGCTATCTTCTTCTTAGAGGGAGATTCAAACTTCAAAGATCAAATCCATGAGCTTTCTCCTTTTCCCTTTGCTTTCTTCTTTTCCTCATTGCCTGAACATGATTTTTTTATGTATATTTTCATGTTCAATGTTTAGCCAAAGTGTAACACCCTACTGGGGATGTCACATTTACTATAAATATAATAAACCTTTACCCAAGTTATTAATCATTTAGTACATATAATAGTATAAGTTGTGAAAATTTTTATTTTCTGTACATTATATTAATAAATAAAATAAACAGAACATGAAATAAAACAAACTATTAAGTACACGCCATAAATTACATATGATTTTGTCTTTGCGATACAAATAATTTACACACTACAACTATTTAAGAAAATAGTAAACTGTTTAGTTTAAAACAAACCATAAACTTGCCCAAGTACAAAACTAAAAGTTCTGATCCTCCGAAAGATCCTCCTCTATGAGATCATCGGAAGACAGAAACCATGAGTGTCGATCAATCCAAATGATATAGATGATCAAGAGGCTCACCTTCCTCGCACTGGTCGCTCGGATGTTGCTCCTCCTCGTACCGATTATCAAGAGGCTGCTCCTCTTCTTCTTCCTCAAAATCTTTATGAAATATAAATAATACAGAAAATATACACAAAGAGGTGAGATAATCTACATCATTACCGGCATGGCAGTACAAAAATGATAGTACACACAGATATCACAATTGATATAATAATCCATATTATCACATCATACAAAATATCTCAAATTAATATAATTAATCACATTATGATACAGACCACATATGCAAATGTACACCGACTCATTCCTACTCCATGGAGCTAAACACAACATCAGAGAGAATGATCCGAAAGACCTGTCATACCTTAGGCTGCCCCAACCAAATATTTACACAGTCAAACGTCGTGTAAACAATACACAGTCAAAATGTCGTGTAAGTAGTGCACAGTCAAAACGTCGTGCACAACAGGTATTGTACCGAATAGTCTCCACAAGATCCTGATTAAGAATAGTGCTTGTTGAGATCGCTAGTGCGTTGCCCGTTACCACGGCCCAGAGGAGCTACCAACTGTCTACATGTGGAATCTTCTGCATACTAACGCCCCCAAGTTCAACTCAATGAACCACATTACGCCTATCACACCCACACTACGATGTAATTCATCTCATCAGCCAATTACCAATTCCAACCAAATTGACACATTCCACAATGCATGTGTATGAACCAAAATACACAAATAATAACGTTATCGTTATTTCTCATAATAGTATACCACCACTTGGCAGTACTATTTTTTAACATGTCTGAGTCCACCACTTTAACCCGATAGAAAACTACTGTTTCTCTCAGTCGCATAAATATTTTATTATGTTTTCATAATCACGTCACCCATTTCCAATGTTTTTAAATCACGTAAATATTTTTCAACATTTTCTCAATCGCGTAGTGTTTTTAAATCATTTTCTCAGTTGCGTAATGTTTTTAAATCATTTTCTCAATCGCGTAACATTTTTAAATCATTTTTTCAATGGCAAAGTTTACAAATCATTATTTTAAATACGCGTAAAGTATTTCTAATATTTTTTAACTACATAAAATATTTCTTTACGTTTTAAAATATATTTTGAATTTTTCTTCATTATATATTTATTTCTAAATTTATTTACAGCATTTCCTTCAAAAAATCCTTTACTTAATATTTTCGACTATTTTCCTTTAAAAATTACCTTTCTTAGTCATAACCATTATTTACATCTCGAAACTTGCTAACGCGCTTCAAAACCCAAAGGTGAGCTATACGTTAGTACTTTTCAAGTGTTCAATTTATTTCTCATCTATACTTAATTTTTCTAATTAAGTTTCTAAAAATAACTTCATTCATTTTATTCTCAAAAATTCATTCAAATTGAGTTCTCTTTAATGTATTTACATAGTCCACACTTAGAAAATAATTTTAGATCAAAGGTATTAAAAAAACATGTTAGCTGAAATTCACTATATTTTTCATAAATCATCTTTAATTTATTTTCTACTATCTAAGTCCATGTAAAAATCATTGATCCAATTAAATTAATTAATCCTTGCTTTAGAAAATAGTTGAGAACATTTTGGTTCTCTTGTTGTTGATTAAACCGTGGCTTTATGTGTTCTTTGGAACACTCATGCAAATCCTCAACATGTTATTTACATCCTACAATAATTATCATGCATCGATAAACACATACAAATTATATCAAAGCTATAGACATGCTTGCAAATAAAATCAATCACAAAAAAGAACAACTTTAAACAACCAAGTGAATGAATCCTTATGGAATTCTTCACCACAAACACATCCATTTTCTCACCATCAACCATGGTTGATGAGATTAAATCTCCCTCTTACCTATAAGGAAGACAAAGCCTTCTTGGATTCCCTCCTATGAATTTCGTATGGCTCCAAGTAAAACCCTAACAAGCTTAAACAATTTATAAAGTTACAAACTATGGTTGAAAAAGATAAACCATGGATCAATCATGGCTTAGAACTTCAAGAATCAAGTTAGAAACAAGAAACAAAGATTTTTACCTTGTAGGAAATAAACTTCAAGGTTGGTTTCCAAGATTCAAATGAATGATTTTGACGAAACTCTCAAGATGAAAGATGTTTAGAATGGTGTTTAGGTTTAGGAAATGGTGTTGGATGAAAATTTAGAAGAGTGGAGGTATGGATTTGTGATGGTGGCCGTGAGCTTCACTAAGAAGAAAGGAGATAATTTTTTTGTTGTCTTGCTTTGGAGAATGGTTGAAGATGATAATGAACATAGCAAAATGCTTTCTTCCTTCCTTCTAATGCACTTGGCTGTGGGGCTTCCTAAAGGAGATGGCCTCCTTAGTTGACCTCTAAGAGCTCCTAATGGCCTTAGATGAGTTCAAGGGTGGATCTTCTATGCTTTGTCTCCAAGCTTGCTTCCTATTAGATTAGAGAGACATGTCACCAAGTTCTTGAACCTTCTTGAAAGAGCTTGGTCTTAATTGCACTTAGGGAGAACTAATCAAGTCTTAATCCATTTTGTCTCCTAATTAGGTTTAGGTAAATCTAGTTAGGTTTCTTAGTTATTTAGTTAATTATTTAGTTACTTAGGATAACTAATCAACTTTTTTATTATGTTAGAATATTCTCTAATGAAAATTCTAATGAATGACTAACTAGGTTTATTTCATTTAATTACTACTTAAGCACTTTGGATTAACTTAATTAGGTTTTTAAACTAACTTAAGCATGTTTTCTACTTACTAATCTATTAAGTCCAACCATTTTTGTGGACTTTCATCCTATTGGTTTAGAAAGTCTCGCCATTTTCGTTGACTACTTCTCATTGGCTTAGAAATAATTCAAGCCAGAAACGTTGACTAGTTTCTATTGGTTCTCCAAATAGTAAATCATAATAACTTTATGACTATACTGTCCACTGTCAGAACTACTACTCTTAAGTCAGTAGGTACTATCCACTGGATAATAAAATAATATTTTAATATAAAATATTTTTATTTTACAGATAAATTCTAAAAAATAAAAGATTGATACACGTATTACTCGGAATTGAGTTTAGTAAGATCCCCCAGCTCCGAATAATCATATACAGATTTTCCCCGACCTAAAAATTATTATTTACTTGACTCGGAGTAAATCACACACAACAATCAAATACAGTCACGAAATAGTCAAATAAATTTTATAGCACACAGAAAATATAAAACAGTACAATTAGGACAAAATCGTAATTTACCCAAAAGTTGAGTGTTACACAAAGCTGTATTTAGGGAACTCTTTGGATCCTTTTATCATATTAACGATTTTGCCTCTTCTATGAGTTTATATGTACGCTTGGTTTTGTTCAATCATATTGTGCTTAATGCTCTTGAGTGCCTGATTAACATTTAAGTGATTTGTTGAAATCTGATGAGCCTAAACATAGGGATTTTGTGAATGCCTATGTCTTGAAGCATATGAAATGAGTTTTTGATGATAACAAAGTCAAGATGAAGACCAAGATCAAAAGAAAAGACCAAGATCAAAAGAAAAGACCAAGATCAAAAGAGGTATATTAGATATAGGTCTTAGAACATCAATGTGAAATGCTCTCAAGGTATCTCAATTATAGGTATCTCAATTATATTCAAATGATTTTTCAAAGATCTCATAAATCAACTTGTTTTTCAAAGTTCATATTTTAAAGAAATGTTGATTTCAATCTTGGATTATGTTAAACATTTGTAAATCTTGTTTAGTCCAAGAACTCCAATGATAAAAATGGCCTGGTGACTTAATTGGGCTTGAAAAATGTGTTTAAAGTGTAATGTAATCGATTACACGTGTATGGTAATCGATTACAGGCTAAACAGAAGCCTTGTAATCGATTACATAAATATTGTAATCGATTACCATCTGTCCAGAAAGGCAAGAACACGTTAAAATGGCCATGCAATCGATTACATCAATCATGTAATCGATTACCAGAAAGTCAGAGAGCGTGTAATCGATTACACAGGTTTGGCAATCGATTACCACAAGCCCAGAAAGCCAAGAACACGTTCATATAGCTATGTAATCGATTACCATGAGTGTGTAATCGATTATCAGTATTCTAACATGCCCAACGACTATATTTTCTTGGCATTTAATGTTGCCACAAAAGCCCCCAACAGCTCTATTGATCTAAAAACTTATAAATACTCTTCTTGGGGCATCATTTGTGGCTAACCAACAATTGAGAAACATCATTCAATCACTCTAATATGAGAATCATCATTAAATCTCATTTGCTCTGTTTTTGTATATATTTGAGATATTCTTTAAGAGCATTATAGGGCTTCAATTTGTGTAATCCACTCTTGTGAGAGTTTCATCTTGTAAACACTTTGATTCTTTGTAAAGGGGGTGAGGTATCCCTCTAGAGAAAAGAGAGTGAGGTATCTCTCAAAGATTGTAAAGGGTGAGGTATCCCTTGTTGAAGGTGAGGCATCCTTCAAAGGTTATAAAAGGGGTGAGGTATCCCTCTAGTGAAAAGGGTGAGGTATCTCAAGGTGTGGTGAGTGCTCTATTGTGTAAAGGTTTTCAAGCACCCGTTCAAGCTTGAAGTTTAGTAGAAAATCTCGAGTGGTTTGCTTGAGGACTAGACGTAGGTCACAAGGGGTGGCTGAACCAGGATAAATCCTTGTGTTTGTTCTTCTCAACTCTATCTCTTTACTTTATGCCTTAATTATATATGCTTGAGTTGAATTTGATATATAGCTTATTTGCTAGATTTATCCTATAGCCCAAGTGGTATTTGAGAAATCTCTATTAGTTATATTGTTGTTAAGCTTATTTCGCTGTAAGTGTTGATTGAAAGTTTCAAAATGCATATTTTCTCAAAGCTGCATTAAAACTTGTAATTACCCAATTCACCCCCCTTCTTGGGTGATGGTTGCCATGACTAACAAGTGGTATCAGAGCTTCGTGCTCTGGTGAAAGCTTAACCGCTTAGAGTTAAAGATCCTTGTTTGTTGGCAACCATTAAAAAAAAAAAGCTTTTCAAAATGGAAGGTTTTGAAATTGATAAACCACCATTCTTTGATAGTGTGAATTTTGTTTATTGGAAAGATAGAGTAGAGATTTATATGCAATCTATTGATATTGATTTGTGGGATATTGTGCTTGATGGATTTACTTACAAATCAAAATAAACTTGGAATGATTATGATAAGAAATATTTTTCCTTGAACATTAGAGCAATGCAAATCTTAAGAAGTAGTTTGAATGATGATGCTTATGCTAAAATTAAGAGTTACTCTAGTGCTAAAGATATATGGGATGCTCTTGATTCTATTTATCTTGCTAACAATGATTTTTTGCATAAAGTTGTATATAGAAAGCAAGAAGAGCAAAAACCTCTAGAGAAAGACAACATTGAAAAATGTCCTCAAGAACATGTTCAAAGCAAGAAAATGAGTTCAATGCCTCTTGGTGATGATGGTACTCAATTTGAAGAAGAGGAAAAGCAAAATAAAATTAAGAAAGAAGATGTTCTTGAATGCTTGATGGACAATAATGAGGAAGAGCCAAGTATGCTGGAAATTGAGACTACTTCCTATATGGCTCAAAAGGACTTTGAGGTAAATAATGATAAATTAAATTATAGTCCTTCCTATTATGAGCTACAATGTGCATATGATGAATTGTATGATGGTTTGTTGAATTTAGAAAAGAAAAACTTATCTTATTTGGAAAACATTTCCTCCATTGAAAATGAAATTGAGACTTTAAAAAATGAATATGTTTTTCTTGATGAGGAAATGCCTTTGAAAAGTGAAACCTCAACTTCTTGTGAAAAGTACATTGATTTAGAAAATCAAGTTGAGGACTTATCTTTTGAATTTGCCAAAGCTAATGATTCTAATTGCTTATATTCTATGCTTGTTAATGAGAATAAAATCAATGTTATTCCACATGAAAATTCAAGCAAGGCTTATGGCAAAAATAGTTTAGAATGTAAAAATAACAAAAGGCTTAAGTTTTCCAAAGATGATTTTCAAAAGACCAAATCATCATTGAATTCAATTGTTTGCAATTTTTGTGGTCATTTAGGACATATTTCTCATTTGTGCAATCATAGAAGAAATCCTTATATGAGAAATAACTTAGTTTGGGAGTCATAAAAGTTCTAATACTAACATTCAAGGACCCAAGATGAAATGGGTACCAAAAAGTCCTCCTAGTGTTTCAATTATGCAGAAAATTTCTCAAAAAGATGGACAAATTGGTCAAAGGATAGAAGAACAGTCAAGAAGAATTCTTCCAAAGCCTAATGGTAGAAATTTTGGTCAAAGAAGGAAGATGACTTCAACCAAAGCTTCTCAAGTACAAAATGTAGAACTTGTAAAGTTCAAAACTCCAAAAGAGAAGCAATGGGTAAGAAAAAGTATTTCCTTGATCACAAAGGGCAAGGTATCAAAAGTTTTGACCTCTTATACACATTCACTTATAAAGTCAATGAATTTGAGGTATATTCCTTGTAGGCCTTAAATGATTGATAGAATCATGTGTACTTGGTAAAATATGCATATGTTGTTTAGCATATGATTATGTTCATTCTTAATGTATCATAGCTCATTAATTTGTTATACATCTTGGTACATAAGGTTCTACAATGCCTAGGTATGCTTGCTATGTTTTTGAATTGTCTAAATATCATAAAAGTAAGCATGTTATTGGCTATATGCATAATAGTAATTGATTATTTGATCTGTTGTGCTTAATTTACATACTATGAAAAAATTGATCTATATGAGAGGAGAATTATTGTCCTTCTCAAATGTCCTTCGGACACCCATCTATCTTCTTTTTGCCTCCATGAATGAACATCAAAGGATATCCACCAGATCGATTCTACTTAACTAATTCATAGACTTTAATTCGTACTTATATACTTAGTTCCTCTTTGATCTAAGCATATTCTACTAATAACTTTGGCTTCTTATGTTTACCCTTTTCAATGAAGAGAATCTGTAACCTTATACTATATGTAACCTTAGCACTTGGTTAGGAATACTTGTCCCCTAAGGAACTTCTCTGATTCCTTACCTTCTGGCTAAATGACCTCACGTCATATAATGTTATATTCTCAGGTAAACATCACCAAATCATTTCTTATACTTGTACCTAAACTCCACCTCATCACTCCTATCTCTTAAGTGATCTCTAACGCAACACTATGTTGCTGAGGTGTAAGGTACTTACTTATGGCAACCACTAGCCTTAGTTGCACTAAGGTTCTTTCTCTTCACATACATACTAGCTTAACTGACTACTGTGTAAAAAGCTTAGTGTTATGTATAACTCTTACATAACACCATCTTACTTTCCTATAGACTCAACTCATCCTAGTGAAAGAGTCTATCTTAACTAATGCCTCATCTATCCTTGCTTAAGGACATAATGAGCATCTCTCTAAAACTTTGCATAATTAACTCAACTTTAACTAAAGTGAGTAATTCATGCATTTAACTTTCCTTTATATCACACTTCTGGTAGTAGTTTATACCACACTTGTGTGCCATCATACATATTCTAGTTGTATCTAGCTTTCCCTTGTTGTATCTAGCTTTCCCTTCTATCACACTTCTGGCAGTAGCTTATACTAGACTTGTGTGCTTAAGGTTCCATATACCTCTTTAACTATTCCAAACTCATGGAATGCTTAAGAACTTAACTTCCACACTTTGGTTAGTATCTAAGGAAGTAAATTCTCTTTATCTTTCATTTCTAACTCATCTTTGCTAATACATGAGTTATTGCACATTTCTGCTCTACCTTATGATTGCGACATCTTCTTAGTCACATTTCATCTTATTGTGTATTTATCAATGCACCAAGTCTCACTTAACTAAAGACTTAGTACCTAAACGTTCCCTCTTTGGAACTAATACACAATCTTGTCTCCACTCAAGTGACTCTAATGCAAGAGTGGTTGTTACTTGCAACTCTTTGTTGCCTAAGGTTCTAGGTACCTTCCTAAGGTAATCGACTACTCTTGGATCTCCTAAGGTTCATACCTTTCTCATTCTCTACTAGAATGAAAACTATTATTCATCCTAGTATGCTTATCTCCACTGCACTATCTCATCACATCTTGAGTGATCTATAATTGCAACATTAAGTTGCCTAAAGTGCAATGTCATTACTTAAAGCAAACCTTTCTTTTAGGATGCTTAAAAGCCTATGCTTTCTCATTCTTGATGGGTAAGTATTTTCCACTTGAAAATATCCCCCTTTATGCCTTATTACACTTAGGAAACATAAACATATGGATCTATCAAAGGCAATATATCTAATAGTGAGAAAAAACCATTTTTCATGGTTTTGGGCAGCACGCCGCGGCATCCTTCTCTCAACGCCGCGACTCCCGTAGCTGAAAACGTGATTTCTGACTCATCACGCCGTGGCACCACTAAGCCACACTTTAGCGCGCCATAAGCAGAACCCATACAATCGAGTAAAAGGACTACGGGTTTGCTATTCTTTTAATCATTTTCTTGGATTTTGGCCATTTCTTACCAATTTCTAAGTGATTCTAGGTTCCTAACTAGTTCTTTAACCATTAGGAATCATCAATCACTAATTTAAACCTCTGAATTTGGATTATGGCTCAAAATCCTTCATTCTTTGGCCTATGGCTTACTTTGTGAATCAAGGGTCTAAATAAGTTGTTCTAAGTTCCTAACTTAATCTTATGCTATGAACAAGTCATAAATGACCAAAGAAACACGTCTATGCAAGCCAAACACATCTAACATCTCTAGAACTCAATTTGGCATATTATGTTGTTTATATACATACATAGAGAAAGAGATGAATAAAGGCTCTAAACCCCCACCTCTTGAAGACTCAAAGCCTTGAAGCTTGATCCCTGCTCTTCTTCCTCTCCTTCTCCCTTTCTTTTTCTTCCCCTTTCTCCCTTTCTCCCCTTTCTTTTCTTTCTGTTTTTCGGTTCTCCTTCTCTGCCGAGAGAAGATAGAAATAGGGAGGTTGGGACGCAGGGGGAATTAAGGGAAAAGATTAACTTAAGTTTCTACACTGAAACTTATATCTGCTATGGACACCCGAATTATGCTAATTCGAGTTTCCCTGCTTCTAACAACTTTAGAATAAATCATAAGATTCAACTAAATTGTTGTTTCACAATTCTCATCATTTTCTATATCTACTAGGGATCAATCCGGCATTAAAAGCACAACCTGTATGCCTAAAAATACCAAACTGACTCTGATTCTCTTGAAACTTTAACCACATCTTGTTTGGCTTATTTGTGACCTAGAAATAAACTCTCTATGTTTATTTTCCTTAACTTAGCAACTTATGCTATTATCTGAGTCATTTTAAGCCACTTTACAACTTCTATGTTGCAACTAAGTGCCTAAATGAACTCAGATTGTCACAAAACTTTACTGACATGCTAAACAAGTCAAATGCTACCTTCGGTAACCATGTACTAGTCTAACATGTACTTAAGGGTATTAATAGAATCTACCATCTTAGGGAAGAGGATAACCTAAAGACTAAGGTTGATATGCTCACTAGGGAGCTAGAGATGTTAAAGACTAAGGACTTAAAGCCAACACATGTGGTTAATCATGCAGAGTCTTTTGGACCATGTTTTGTGTGTGGCAGGGTAGATCACCTTGCCTAAGATTATCCCACATTTGCTGAGATGAGAAGGATGTGCGACGAATAATGTAATGTCTTAGGTATGTACAAGAAGCCTTTTACACCTTTCTCTGATACATATAATCCGGGGTGGCACAATTACCCTAATTTTAGCTGGAAGTCTAAAAACTAACCACCTACACAGCCCCCTAGATCATATCCTACACCATACCATGCTCCTTCACCTTCTAGGAGTCCTATAGAAGACACTTTGTATGCTTTTATTGAGGCACAGGGAAAGATCAACCAGAAGTTTGAATATTTGATTATGCAAGTTGTTGAAGAAAATAAGGAGATAAAGAGCCAAATGTCCAAATTGATGAACTCCTTGAGTAAGAATGAGCGAGGTAAGTTCCTTTCTCAAGCTCAGTCTACACCCCATGGTCAACACATGGCGTAAGAGAAGTTGAAGGATGTGAATGGCATTGTGACACGAAGTGGCACATCATTACACATTCCAACAACAAAAAACTCAGAGGATGTTGACAAGAATCAGGACAATAGTGATGCTGAGCTGCCCAAAGAACCTGAAGTGACAAAGAATTCTGTTAAGGTACCATTCCCTTAAGCTTTAAAATCAAGCAAGCAGATTATGGATCATAACAATGAAATCCTAGAGAATCTAAGGCAGGTAAAAATCAATCTTCCTCTTTTGCATGTGATTAAACAAGTTCCTACTTATACAAAAGTTCTCAAGGATTTGTGTACAGTTAAGAGGAAGCACTATGTGAAGAAGACAACATTCTTGATAGAACAAGTGTTCCTAACAGAACAAGTTAGTGCTTTAATTGAGCAACGGATTCCTCCTAACTAGATTTAGGAGCTAGTGTGAATCTAATGCCATACTCTATTTATTTGCAATTGGGGTTAGGAGAACTCAAACTAACCACTGTGGTATTACAATTGGCTGACCTTTTAGTCAGAGTACCTTAGGGTGTGGTAGAGGAAGTTTTAATTCAAATTGACAAATTTTATTATCCTGTTGATTTCCTAATCCTTGACACTAGCTCTACTATTGATACTACCTTTAAAATTCCTTTGATTTTAGGTAGACCTTTTCTTATCACTGCTAATGCTCTTATTAATTGCGGGAATGGACTCATGAAGTTGTCTTTCAAAAACATGACACTCGAGGTGAATATCTTCCATATTGCAAAACATCCAGAAGATGATGATGATGGCAACCAGATATACATGATTGATTGACTCATGGATAAGGTTGTTTTACAGCTCATGATTTCGATTATCTTGAGTATTTTCTTGTTAATTATGAGTTTGATTCTGTCAATGATCCATCTGATGTAGTTGATATTAGTACTATTTTTATAGAACTCAAGATTATGGCACTCAAACATGGCAACCAATGTTCAAAGAATTACCTAAGTGTGGAAACACCCAAAGTTAAATTAAAGCCACTGCCTAAGGGATTAAAGTATGCTTTCCTTGGTCCAAGTGATACTTTTCCTGTTATTATCTCATTTGAATTGTCTGAATCTCAAAGTGAGAAGTTAATTCGGACCCTAAGTGAGCATAAGTCAGCATTAGGTTGGAGCATTGCTGATATAAAAGGTATTAGTCCTCTAGTCTGTGCTCATAAAATTAATTTGTAGGAAGGAAGTATCCCTCTTAGAGACCCTCAACGTAGGCTTAATCCCACTATGAAGAAGTGGTAAAGAATGAAGTGTTGAAACTATTAGATGCAGGAATCATATATCCTATTGCTGATAGTAAATAGGTAAGCCCTACACAGGTTGTTCCTAAAAAGTCAGGTGTTGTAGCAGTGAAGAATGACCTGGGAGAGTTAGTCCCTACAAACTGGTGATTGGGTGGCAGATGTGCATTGATTACATAAAGTTGAATGCTGCCACCTAGAAAGACCATTTTCCTCTCCCTTTTATTGATTAAATTCTTGAATGTGTAGCTGGTCATCCATTATATTACCTCTTGGATGGTTTCTAGTTATTATCATATTAAAATTGCATTAGAAGACCAGGATAAAACCACTTTCACTTGTCCTTTTGGTACTTATACTTTTCATAGAATGCCATTTGGATTGTGTAATGCACTTGCTACTTTTCAACGTTGCATGATGAGCATTTTTAGCGACATGGTTGAAAATTGCATGGAAGTTTTTATGGATGACTTGACTATTTTTGGATCTTCTTTAGATGAATGCTTATTGAATTTAGAGAGGGTGTAGATTCGTTGTGAAGAAAAGGAATTGGTTTTGAATTGGGAAAAATGTCAGTTTATGGTACCTTCAGATATTGTCTTAGGGCATATTATTTCTTCTAGGGGGATTGAGGTTGATCAATCTAAAATTGAATTAATCTCTAACTTGCCTACACCAAGGACAGTAAAGGATATGAGATCTTTTCTTGGTGATGCGGGCTTTTATAGAAGGTTCATACAAAATTTCTCTACCATATCTAGACCACTATGTGACCTTTTAGCTAAAGATGCCCCATTTGAATGGACACAAGCTTGTCAAAAGGTATTTAAAATGCTAATTAGCAAGCTTACCTCATCACTAATAATGTAGCCACCTGATTGGACTTTACCTTTCGAGATCATATGTGATGCCAGTGATTTTGCTGTAGGTGTTATTCGTGGATAGCGAAGGGAAGGGAAGCCTTTTGTCATTTATTATGCTAGTAAAGCTCTAAATAGTGCTTAGATGAATTATTCCACCACTGAAAAAGAGTTGCTAGTTGTAGTGTTTGCTTTGGATAAGTTTCGTGCTTTCTTGATTAGTTTTCCTATTATTATTTTCACAGATCATGCAACCCTTAAGTATCTTCTTACAAAGAAAGATGCTAAGGCATGACTAATACAATTGATTTTACCTTTGCAGGAATTTGACACCGCCATTAAAGACAAGAAATGAGTGGAGAATGTAGTGGTTGACCATCTCTTAAGGCTCACATTTGAGAACACTTCTGACAACCTGCTAATCAGAGATGATTTTCCTGATGAGCATTTATTTTCTGTTACTTCTCTACCATGGTTTGCTCACATTGTGAATTATTTGGCTACAAGTGAGATACTAGTAGATTGGAGTGCTTAGGATAAGAGGAAGTTCATGGTTGAGGTATGTAATTTCTATTGGGATGACCCATTTCTTTTCAAATACTGCCCTGGCCAAATTTTAAGACGTTGCATCCCTAATGAAGAGACCGTTAGCATCTTAGAATTTTGTCACTCCCACGCTTGTGGGGGTCACTTTTCAATGAAGAAAATTACTGCAAAAATTATACAATATGGATTTTATTGGCCCACCTTATTTAAGGATGCAAATAATTATTGTCGCTCATGTGAAAAGTGTCAAAAGTTAGGAGTTATGTCTTGTCATAATATGATGCCCTTAAACCCAATTTTAGTGATTGAAATTTTTTATTGTTGGGGCATTGATTTTATGGGACCATTTCCTCCTTCTTTTGGATATCAATATATTATTGTGGCAGTAGATTATGTGTCAAAATGGGTGGAAGTAGTAGCTTGTAGGAGCAATGATAATAAGACGGTAATTAAATTTCTCAAAGAGAATGTGTTATCTCAATTTGGTACACCACGTGATATCATTAGTGACTAGGGCACACATTTTTGCAACTGTTCTTTTAAGGCTTTGATGAAGAAATATGGGGTGGTACATAAAATTTCTACTACGTATCACCCCTAGACAAATGGACAGGTAGAACTTGCAAATCTAGAGATTAAGCAAGAGAAAACAGTCAACCCGGATCGTAAAGATTAATCTTTGAGGCTAGTGGATGCACTTTGGGCCTACTGTATAACTTTCAAAAGTCCCTTAAGCATGTCACCTTATAAGCTTGTTTTTAGAAAGCCTTGTCACTTACCTGTGAAGCTCGAGCATCGAGCTTATTGGGCCATCAAGTATTTCAATTTTGATATGGGAGAAACAAGTAAGCTTCGAAAATTTCAGTTTACCAAGTTAGAGGAGTTGAGAAATGATGCTAATGAGAACTCTAAAATCTATAAAGCTAAAATGAAAGCATTTCATGATAAAAATATTTTGAGTAAAACATTTAAGCCTAATGATAGAAATAGAGGTGGACTGACCCTTTTGTAGTGAAGAATGTTTTTGCATATAGCGTGGTAGAAATAGAGGATCCTAAGGATGGTCAGATCTTTAAAGTAAATGGTCAACGCCTTAAAGTTTTAATTGACAGGCAAGTAGTAACACCCCAAAATTAGCTATTTTATAGTAATGACAAAATTGAACTATTTTGTGATTTCTGTATGCTGTAAAATTATTTTGACTGTTCCATGGCTGTATTTGATCATTTTGTGTGATTTGCTCCGAGTCAGGAAAATAATAATTTTCAGGCCGGGGAAAATCTTTACGTATTTATTCGAAGCCAGGGAATATTACTAAACCCAATTTCGAGAGATATGACACAATCTTTTAATTTTTAGAAATTATCTGTGAAATAAAAATATTACTGTATTTTTATTTTATAGTGGACAAATATTTACTAACTTGTGGGCAGTAGTGTATTGTCCATTATGTAATAATTTCTGTAGCTATTATGCATTAGATAATAGTATGTAGAAAAGCTGTAATGACTTATTTTGTAAACCAATTAGAATATTAGAAACTTGATAAGAACTAATAGAAAATAGTCAACAAAGATGGTTAGACTAGTTAACTATGTAACTAAATGAAATTAGAAAACTTAAACTAAGTTAGCATAATGCCTATGTAATAACTAAATGGAACAAACCTAGTTTGCATCTTATTAGGCTTCACAGTTTTGGAAGGATGTAGGAGCTTCTAGAAATTGTGATGTCACATTCAAGTAACTAAGTAGTTAGCAAAGAAACAAGAAAACCTAACTAAGTTAGTTTAATTTGGTTACGACACAATTGAATTAGAAACTTAGTTAGTTTTCTATTGATTCCATAGTTAGGAAGCTTCAAAACCTAGATGACTCAAGTTGTCTAAGCCTATATGTAACACCCTAATACCGGTAACCTAGTATATCAAAATATACCTGGATAAGCAATATTAGTTATGCTACTTCTAACTTAACATAATACCAATCCATCTTATTTTAAGCAAATAATAATGGAGAGACTTGCGAAAAACTAAAAGTTATACATATAACATTGTCACTAAAGGGCTCATCGTATACATAACTTTCTGAACAAACTAAAAGCAATGTAAATAAATACAAGCTTTAAACTAGAAAGCATAAAAACTATCTTTGTCTTCATACTTCTTCTTCTTACCTTTGGATGAACTTCCACCAGGATTTACATGACACTAAACGGGGTGAGAAATCACATTTCTCAGTATAAGTATACCAAAACCAGCAGTTTAAACATTCACAATGAATAAACCCTACAAAACTAATATTTCCTGCATAAGAAACAATTGCAACTTTCTCTTTATGTAACATTTTTTAGAAAACTATACTTCTTTTCTGATAACTGAAACCACGATGATATCAAACAATCGTCCATACAATCATTTGAAATCATCGGCCAGATAACCCCCCATACAACTGTCACCGATAGCACAAAGTAACACATACACAACAATCACACAAATATATTCAAACCAAACAAAAAAAATTAAATAATGCAATGATGAAATGATGTATGTTTATGTTCAAAGAAAACTGTATGTTAGTGTATGTGCAATGTCATGAATACTTAACTATTCCCCCTAGGCGCAGAGGAATTCTGCTATAATAACGTGTGATCCCTTATAGCCTACTTTTAGGAATGAAGTTTGTTACCATAACACCTGACCTCCTACACCCTTAAGCATAGAGGAATTCTACTATGATAACATGTGACCCCTTATAGCCTACTTTTAGGAACGAAGTCTATTATTACAACACATGACCTCCTACACCCGTAGATCACTAAGTAATCTACCTTAACTAGGTGGATATCACCACCAAAACTAAGTGGATGCCTCCATTACTTGTTCTTTAGGGATTAGCAAGCATATGTGAAGTGTGATGTGTGTGTAAATGTGGAGTTATGTCCTAACTCTAACATAACCACCACATGATCTCATACTAAGTCCATCTTGTATTACTAACTCCACATCTTCTCTATGGGAGCATTTCATGCACTATGACATTGACCCAATGCCAACTAGACTTAGTACACTGCTATCTTTGCATTACTAACTCTCTTTCACTCTTTGAGAGCTCTTCATGCACTATGGCATTAACCCTTGCCAACCTGGGTCTATGGCACTTAACTTTTGCCAACTTGGCACCTTGGCCCTGAACTCTTGCCACTTAGGCACTATGGCACTCTACTATTGTCATCTCGGCACCTTGGGTCTATGGGAGCATTTTGCATGATCTCATACTAAGTCCATCTTGCATTACTAACTCCACATCTTCTATATGGGAGCATTTCATGCACTATGACATTGACCCAATGCCAACTAGACTTAGTACACTGCTATCTTTGCATTACTAACTCTCTTTCACTCTTTGAGAGCTCTTCATGCACTATGGTATTAACCCTTGCCAACCTGGGTCTATGGCACTTAACTTTTGCCAACTTGGCACCTTGGCCCTTAACTCTTGCCACTTAGGCACTATGGCACTCTACTATTGTCATCTCGGCACCTTGGCCCTTAACTCTTGCCACTTAGGCACTATGGCACTCTAATTACAACTTGCTTCTTAAATCTCTTATCACCTCTCATGTGACATCTGTGCAACTTTAAGTTGCCTAAGAAACTAAACTTTTGATCTATGACAATCCATGTCTAATGGATGCACAACTTTTCTTTTAGCTTTCCTTGTATGCCTCTATTTTTCCATCTAAGAAATACCCTATCTAGTGCCTCAACACACTCTACTAGGCATAACCAAAGGGTTCCATCCACTAGGGATCTCAAAACATCCAAAAACAACATTTGGACCTCCAAGGTCTCACACCGCGACATAAAACTTTTCACGTCGTGGCACCCAACTCTCGGGTGTAATTTCTGGGCAGAAAACTACCCCACACCATGGCATGCCACTCTCCACGCCGCGGCATGCTCATATCTTGGGCCACGCCTTGGTCCACACTGCGACGTGACATGAAAAACTCAGATTCTGCAGAATTCTGTAGAAACCATGGTACTGTTCCATTGATCTTTCTATTAGATTTTGGCCATTTCTATCCAATCTCTTAGTGATTCTGAGTCCCTAATCAGTTTTTTAACACATAGGAAACATCAAACACTAACTTAAACCTCTTAATTTGAATTATGGATCAAAATCTCTCATACTTTAACCTAAACCCCTCTTTGGGTATTAGGATCTAAAAATGAATAGCTTTTGTTTCTGAATTGAATTCCTTGCATGAACAAGTCATAAACCTCATTTATAATTCATCCAAATAAGAAAAACATCTACAACATCTCTAGAACTCAAAATGACACATTAAATCTCAAAGGCCTAACATGGAAAGATAAGAAAAAAGATGAAGTTAGAGCTCAAGAACCCCTACCTCTTGGTCTTGAAGATGGAGATGAAGCCAAGATCTACTTGATTCCTCTTCCTTGGTGTTTGATTCTCCTCTTTGGCATTCCTTTTTCCTCTCTTTCTTCCCTCGGTTCTCTCTTCTCCTTTCTCTCTTTTTTCTTTCTTTTCTTTCTTCTATTTTGGTTCCTGCCGTGAGTAGCACTTTGCTACTTATAGCAAAATTCCCATACTGCTAAGAACACTTAGATTTCTCCAAATCCAGTATTCTAACTTCCAACAGACTCGAAATAAATCCTAAGATTCATTAAAATTCATGTTGTACTTTTTCTCTATTTTTCCATATCCGCTGGGGGTTAATCCGATATTAAAATGCACAACCAGTATACCTAAAAATGCCAAATCAACTCCGATTACTCTGACACTTTAACCATACCTTACTTATCTCATTTGTGGCCTAGAAACAAATTATCTATACTTGTTTCCCTTCAAATAGCAGTTTATGTTATTTTCTGAGTCATTTTAGGCTACTTTTCACGTTCGGGTTGCAACAAAGTGCCTAAACTAACTCAATTTGTCATAAAACTTCACTGATATATCAAACAAGTCATATGCTACCTTTGTACACATATAAAAGTCTAATATGTTTTTCCGGGATGTTATATTCTCCCCTCCTTTTTAAAAATTTTGTCCTCAAAATTTGGTTTGCCTAAAGTAAGATGTCCCATACCACCTCACTTCAAGTATAACCAAATCTCAAAGAAACAAAACCATACACTTACCTTTTCCTGAACCCGTAGGTTGCACTACCTTCTTACCTTGCAAGATTAAAACTCTCCCCAGAGCTGTGGGTTTGGTAAATAAATTGTGCTCCTTTCCTCTGTGGACACTCCTTAGCATAATGCCCTAGTTGCCCCACACGTATAGCACACTACTTGCCCTGCTATGCAAGGTTTGAAACCATGCTTCCTTCCACATTTTGTGCACTTTTGTTCCACGTTCTCACTTGAATCTGCTTTCCTCTATCTGGTAGAGACTGAGACCAAGAAACACTCTTTGGCTTCAACACGTGTCCTTTTCCTTTTTAGAGAATTTTTCACTTTATTTTCCCTTTCACTTAACTGCTCCTCAACTGACGCTGAAGAAACTAACTGTTGAGATGGATCAGCTTTAATCCTCTCAAGAATCCTACTAACAATAGCAATTTGCTCCCTCATAGCTATTGCCATTGCCACTAATACTTCTACCAAACTAGGACCCTTTGGAACGGGGTTCTGTACTTTTCTAGTTCACTTCTTTGGTGTCATAGTTTCTTGTACACACAAATACAACACATATTGAGCTATAGTCTCAATATCATGCAACCATGCCACAGTAGCTAATGACAAACCAAACTAAAGCAACTCATGCAATCCTATCCTCACATCTAACATATGAGACAAGAAATACATAGCTCGTTGCAAAAAACACTAAACTTACTTAAGTTTAGTCAGTCCATACCCCGACTCAACAGGATGAACTGCTCTGATACCATAATGTAACATCCTAATACTGGTAACCTAGTATATCAAAATATACCTGGATAAGCAGTATTAGTTATGCTACTTCTAACTTAACATAACACTAACCCATCTTATTTTAAGCAAATAATAATGGAGAGCCTTGTGGAAAACTAAAAGTTATACATATAACATTGCCACTAAAGGGCTTATCGTATACATAACTTTCTGAACAAACTAAAAGCAGTGTAAATAAATACAAGCTTTAAACTAGAAAGCATAAAAACTATCTTTGTCTTCATACTTCTTCTTTTGGCCTTTGGATGAACTTCCACCAGGATTTACATGGCACTAAACCGGGTGAGAAATCATATTTCTCAGTATAAGTATACCAAAACCAGCAGTTTAAATATTCACAATGAATAAACCCTACTGAACTAATACTTCCTGCAAAAGAAACAAATGCAACTTTCTATTTATGTAACGTTCTTTAGCAAACTATACTTCTACTCTGATAACCAAAACCACGATGATATCATACAATCACCCATATAATCATTTGAAATCATCGGTCAGACAACTGCCCATACAACTGTCACAGATAGCACATAGCAACACATACATAACAATCACACAAATATATTCAAACTAAACAAAAAAATTAAATAATGCAATGATGAAATGATGTATGTTTATGTTCAAAGAAAAGTGTATATTAGCGTAAGTGTAATGTCATTAATACTTAACAATTCCCCCTAGGCGCAGAGGAATTCTGCCACGATAACGTATGACCCCTTATAGCCTACTTTTAGGAACGAAGTCTATTACCACAACATCTGACCTCTTACACCCCTAGGTGTAGAGGAATTCTGCCATGATAACATATGACCCCTTATAGCCTACTTTTAGGAACGAAGTCTGTTATCACAACACATGACCTCCTACACCTGTAGATCACTAAGTAATCTACCTTAACTAGGTGGATATTGCCACCAAAATTGAGTGGATGCTTCAACTACCTCTTCTCTAGGGATTAGCAAGCATATGTGAAGTGTGATGTGTGTGTAAATGTGGAGTTTCTTAACTCTAACATAACCACCACATGATCTCATATTAAGTCCATCTTACATTACTAACTCCACCTCTTCTCTGCGGGAGCATTTTATGTACTATGACATTGACCTAATGCCAACTAGACTTAGTACACTACTATCTTTGCGTTACTAACTCTCTTTCACTCTTTGAGAGCTCTTTATGCACTATGGCATTAACCCTTGCCAACTAGGGTCTATGGCACTTAACATTTGCCAACTTGGCACCTTGGCTCTTAACTCTTGCCACTTAGGCACTATGGCACTCTACTATTGCCATCTCGGCACCTTGGCCCTTAACTCTTGCCACTTAGGCACTATGACACTCTACTATTGCCAACTTGCTTCTTAAATCTCTTATCACGTCTCATGTGACATTTGTGCAACTTTAAGTTGCTAAAGAAACTAAACTTTTGATGTATGGCAATCTATGTCTAATGGATGCATAACTTTTCTTTTATCTTTCCTTGTATGCCTCTAGGTTTTCCATCTAAGAAATACCCTATCTAGTGCCTCAACACAGTCTACTAGGCATAACCAAAGGGTTCTATCCACTAGGCATCTCAAAACATCCAAAAACAATGTTTTGGACCTTCAGGGTCTCACGCCGTGGCACAAAACTTTTCATGTTGCGGCACCCAACTCTCGGGTGCAACTTCTGGGTTGAAAACTGCCCTACGCTGCGGCATGCCACTCTCTACAGCGCGGCATGCTCACGCCTCGAGCCACGCCTCGGTCCATGCCGTGAAGTGACATGAAAAACTCAGATTCTGCAAAATTCTGCAGAAACCGTGGTACTGCTCCATTGATTTTTCTCTTAGATTTTGGCCATCTCTATCCAATCTCTCGGTGATTTTGAGTCCCTAATCAGTTTTTTAACACATAGGAAACATTAAACACCAACTTAAACCTCTTAATTTGAATTATGGATCAAAATCTCTCATATTTTAACTTAAACCCCTCTTTGGGTATTTAGGATCTAAAAATGAATAGCTTTTGTTTCTAATTCGAATTCCTTGCATGAACAAGTCATAAACCTCATTTATAACTCATCCAAACAAGAAAAAACATCTACAACATCTCTAAAACTCAAAATGACACATTAAATCTGAAAGGCCTAACATGGAAAGATGAGGAAAAAGATGAAGTTAGAGCTCAAGAACCCCTACCTCTCGGTCTTGAAGATGGAGATGATGCCAAGATCTACTTGATTCTTTTTCCTTGGTGGTTGATTCTCCTCTTTGGCCTTCCTTCTTCCTCTCTTTCTTCCTTCGGTTTCTCTCTTCTCCTTTCTTTCTTTTTTCTTTCTTTTCTTTCTTCTATTTTGGTTCTATAGTGAGTAGCACTTTGCTACTTATAGCAAAATTCTCATACTGCTAAGAACACTTAGATTTCTCCAAATCTAGTATTCTAACTTCCAACAGACTTGAAATAAATCCTAAGATTGATTAAAAATCATGTTGTACTTTTTCTATATTTTTCCATATTTATTGGGGGTCAATCCGGTATTAAAATGCACAACCAGTATGCTTAAAAATACCAAATCAACTCTGATTACTCTAAAGCTTTAACCATACCTTACTTACCTCATTTGTGACTTAGAAACAAATTATCTAAACTTGTTTCCCTTCAAATAGCAGTTTATGCTATTTTCTGAGTCATTTTAGGCTACTTTTTACGTTTGGGGTTGTAATAAAGTGCCTAAACTAACTCAGTTTGTCACAAAACTTCACTGACATATCAAACA
Source organism: Ormosia emarginata (assembly GCA_029884605.1). Taxonomy (NCBI): domain Eukaryota; kingdom Viridiplantae; phylum Streptophyta; class Magnoliopsida; order Fabales; family Fabaceae; genus Ormosia; species Ormosia emarginata. The sequence goes on from JAQQTP010000074.1 coordinate 14,024,357, forward strand.
AGTCATATGCTACCTTTGTACACATATAAAAGTCTAATATGTTTTTTCGAGATGTTACATTCTCCCCTCCTTTTTAATAATTTTGTCCTCAAAATTTGGTTTGCCTAAAGTAAGATGTCCCATACCACCTCACTTCAAGTATAACCAAATCTCAAAGAAACAAAACCATGTACTTACCTTTTCCTGAACCCGTAGATTGCATTACCTTCTTGTCTTGCAAGATTAAAACTCTCCCCAGAGCTGTGGGTTTGGTAACTAACTGTGCTCCTTTCCTCTGTGGACACTCTTTAGTATAATGCCCTGGTTGCCCCATACTTATAGCACACTATTTGCCCCGCTATGCAAGGTTTGAAACCATCCTTCCTTCCACATTTCGTGCACTTTTGTTCCACGTTCTCACTTGAATCTACTTTCCTATATCTGGTAGAGACTGAGACCAAGAAACACTCATTGGCTTCAGCACGTGTCCTTTTCGTTTTTAGAGAACTTTCCACTTTGTTCTCCCTTTCACTTAACTGTTCCTTAACTGATGCTGAAGAAACTAACTGTTGAGATGGATCAACTTCAATCCTCTCAAGAATCCTGCTAATAATAGTAACTTGCTCCCTCATAGCTGTTGCCATTGCCACTAACACTTCTACCAAACTAGGACCCTCTGGAACTGGGTTCCTTACTTCTCTAGTTCACTTCTTTAGTGTCATAGTTTCCTGTACACACAGATACAACACATATTGAGCTGCAGTCTCAATATCATGTAACCATGCCATAGTAGCTAATGACAAACCAAACTAAAGCAACTCATGCAATCCTATCCTCACATCTATCATGTGAGACAAGAAATACATAGCTCGTAGTGGAAAACACTAAACTTGCTTAAGTCTAGTTAGTCCATACCTCGATTTATGTTACACAATTTCAAAAACATTGAAAAATTGCTACGCGATTTGGAAAATGTTAAAATATTTTTACGTGATTGAGAAAACGTCAAAAAATCAATACGCGATTTGAAAATGTCACAGAAATGTTGCGCAATTATAAAAATGTAGTAAAATAATTACGTGATTGAAAATACAGTAGAATTGCTATTGGGCTAAAATGTGGACCTATATATGTGAAATATGACTTTAGCCTGTGATTAACTTGTATGCATTGAAAAAGTCCGATGGACTATGTTAAGGCCAATGGCCTAGGAGAGAATTACACCTTTATGTGGTGTGATATGCGTAGTGTACGTCACTTGTTGACCTTGGGGGCGTCGGGGTGCAAGTTTTCCACAATGGATAGTTGGTAGCTCTACTATACCATGGATCGGACCGATGCAATGCATTGACGATTCGGACCGAGACACTAATCTTAATTAAGGTCTGGCGTATACTGTCGTGTATAACGCTAGATGTGCAAAACTGATGAAAGTTATGGCACTTGGTCTGAGGCAATTGTGGTATTGACAGATCTTCTAGATCAATCTCTCCGACTTGAGTTAGCTCCATAGAGTAGGAAATTAAGTTTGTGTGCATATGCATAGGGTAACACCCTAATACCGGTAACCTAGTATATCAGAATATACCTGGATAAGTAGTATTAGTTATGCTACTTCTAACTTAACATAATACTAATCCATATCATTTAAACAAATAATAATGGAGAGCCTTGTGAAAAATTAAAAGTTATACATATAACATCGCCACGAAAGGGCTCATTGTATACATAACTTCCTGAACGAACTAAAAGCGCGTAAATAAAATACAGGCTTTTAAACTAGAAAACATGAAAACTATTTTTGTCTTCATACTTCTTTTTCTTGTCGTTGGATGAACTTCCACCTGGATTTACATGGCAACAATGGGGTGAGAAATCACATTTCTCAGTATAAGTATACTAAAACTAGTAGTTTAAACATTCAAAATGAATAAACCCAACTGAACTAATACTTCTTGCATAAGAAACAATTACAACTCTATCTTTATGTAACGTTCTTTAGCAAACTATATTTCTACTCTGATAACTAAAACCACGATGATAACAAACGACCGCCCATACAATCATTTGAAATCATCGGCCAGACAACTACTCATACAGCTGTCACCGAGCATATAGTAACACATACATAACAATCACACAGATATATTCAAACCAAACAAAATATTAAATATACAATGATTGAATGATGTATGTTTGTGCTCAAATAAAAGTGTATAATATTGTTAGTGCAATGTCATGAATACTCAACTAATCCCTCTAGGCGTAGAGGAATTCTGCCATGGTAACGTGTGACCCCTTATAGCCTACTTTTAGGAACGAAGTCTGTCACCACAACACCTAACCTCCTACACCCTAGGCACAGAGGAATTCTGCTATGATAACCTGTGATCACAACACATGACCTCCTACACCCGTAGATAACTAAGTAATCTACCTTAACTAGGTGGATATCGCCACCAAACTGAGTGGATGCCTCCACTACCTGCTCTCTAGGGATTATCAAGCATATGTGAAGTGTGATGTGTATGTAATACAGAGTTATGCCCTAACTCTAACATAACCACCACATGCTCTCGTACTAAATCCCTCTTGCATTACTAACTCCACCTCTTCTCTGTGGGAGCATTTCATGCACTACGACATTGAACCAATGCCAACTAGACTTAGTACACTGCTATCCTTGCATTACTAACTCTCTTTCACTCTTTGAGAGCTTTTCATGAACTATGGCATTCACCCTTGCCAGCTAGGGTCTTTTAACTTTTGCCAACTTGGCACCTTGGCCCTTAACTGTTGCCACTTAGGCACTATGGCACTCTACTATTGCCATCTCGGCACCTTGGCCCTTACTCTTGCCACTTAGGCACTATAGCACTCTATTATTGCCATCTCATTTCTTAAATCTCTTATCACCTCTCTTGTGATCTCTGTGCAACCTTAAGTTGCTTAAGAAACTAGACTCTTGATCTATGACAATCCATGTCTAATGGATGCACAACTTTACTCTTATCTTTTGTAACATCCCGAAAATTTATAATTTTAGAATAAATGATCATTTTACAATATTTGGGAGTTTTAGGAATTTCTCTGGATTTTTCGGAGAACGCAGAATATTTTAATATTATTTCTCATTTTGCGTGCACATTGGGCAGAATTGGCAAAACGACTGTAATGCTCCCAAAGTTGAAAAGTTTTATTACGAATAGTAATTTTCTAATGTTTGTGATTTATGTGAATTCTTTCAGAATTTTTGGGAAACGATGAATATTTTAATATATTCTTCGTTTTGCATGCGTATCGAGTAGAGTCGGGAAAATGAAATATTTTTTCCGAGAACCTTGGACTATGGAAACGTCGACGGGGGATCTTACTAAACCCGAGGCCAGACACAGTTTACAAGGTTTCACGTCTTTCGAGAAATTTTAATAGATGGAATAATGAATCAATGCGAAGAATTGATCTGTCAGATTTGTTAATGCTGACTTCTGCCAACTGTAACTATTGTCCAATAAAGAATAACATGTAATAAAAATCTTATCACATTATCCAAAAAAATTACCTTGTGTCAAACCCCTTTAGCCTTATTTTCAAAATAAAAATAGAGTTAATTAAAAGTCCATTGTAGGAAGCTTCCAAGAAGTTTCCTTGTGGACACATTTTTCTCTCTCTTCCCTCCTCACTCTTCTCCACGGCAGAGGTAATATTGGAACCCAATATTCACTTTCATCTTCCTAATATTTTCTCTTTTCTCATTCTCTTCAAATAGCCTTTCTTCTCCTCTTCTCTTCTTTTCTCCACCGTGCACCCATTTCTGGAGACATTCGCCATTTCTTACTTCATCATCAAAGATTTCTTGCTTTTTTACACCATTCCAAGTCCTCTTTTGTTTCCATCTTTTGGTTCTTTTTCTTCTTCTTCCTCCATTTTTCACCATTGAAGCTAAACTTTGAGCTTGGAGGTAAAGTCTTAACCTTTCTTTCACTTTCATCTCATTTTCGTTTTTCTTGGTCACCTATGTGATCAAGAACTCATTTTCCCATGGTTTGAGTGGACATTATGGAAATCACTCACATTGGTGTTCTTCTTGAAGGGGAAAACGAAAATCTAGGGCAAGAAGAGGTAACACATTGTGTTGTCTTCCAAATAGGTAAGAGGGAGATGATCCTCTTCAACCAATCTTGGTAGTAAGGGAATGTCTTGTATGTGTGTTGTTATTCATTTCTGAATCCATGTATAAAGTTCTCTCATTCTTATGTTGTTCTTGATGATAGTGCATTTTGTTGGGTTTGTATGATTTATTGATGTCTCTTGCATGATTTGAAGGTATATTCGAGTGACTTGTTGATTAAATATGATAATGATTGGTTTGGTTTGAGTTAGAGGACCTGGAGAACTCTGTTTTCTGCAAGATTATGCGTGGTAATCGATTACACGGGGCTTGTAATCGATTACCAAGCTCTTAAGGGTACGAAATTATGATTCTGGAAATCTGGTAATCGATTACATCTTGTGTGTAATCGATTACAGAGATTTTGTCCGGCTTGTAATCGATTACAAGAATGGTGTAATCGATTACCAAGCCTATGATGTTACGAAATGGTGCTTTTGGGAATCACGTAATTGATTACAACTTGTGGGTAATCGATTACGGAGGTTATGTCCAATTAGTAATCGATTACCACGGCTGTGTAATCGATTATCAGGGTGATGTAATCGATTACCAAGACCAAAAAAATGAGATTTTTGAGCTGGAAATGATTAAGATTATGGTTCTTTGTCCTTTGTAACTCAAACATAACCTAAAAACCCTGGATTCAAGGATTTTACTTTACTTAAATGTGATAGGAATATGTATTCATACCAATAAAGAAGAAATGATTTTGAAAATGGAATTCTTGGATCCATGACATGGAAATTGTGGTATATAGGAACATATATTCCTGGTGAGAATTATTGATGCAAGTGTGATTCCCTATGTGGGTTATGCAGTTATTGATTCAGTAGTCAATGAGATAAGAAATGATGATATGCCATTGAGGCAATGTTTTTAATAGATGTATTGTTGATATGTCATGTTGATCATTGAATAATGCTTATGTGCCATTGAGGCAATGCTTATGTTGAATGCATCATTAGTGAACATACATGATTGGACATTGTCATCATGCATGCGTGTTGTCTGTGGGACATTGTTGAGAAGGCCATGTTGCCTAGGAGTTTGAATAACACCTATGTGCGGGTGCGAATAGACTAAGCGTAGGTGTCATATGTTGTTGACCCTAGGGGCGTTGGGGTGTGGGTATCTCACAATAGACAGTGGTAGCTCCGCTGGGGCCGTGGGATAGACCAATGCAACACACCAACGTTCCGGCCTGAGACGCTATCCTATATCGCGATCAACTGTTGAGGTACCATGTGTGAGCCATTGCGCAAACACTTTTATGAAAGAAAGCACACTGTATTTTTAAGGCTACTGATATACTGGTATTACTACTTGATCATTCACTCCGAAGATGTTTATGTCTAGCTCCATGGAGTAGGAACTTTGGTACCCTTGTTGCATTGTGAGTTGTCAGTCACATGGTCCATTGAGCATTTATAATTGGATAATGTGTTTACTATTATGACTGCGATATTTATTTGACTCTTGGTAATGCTAATGTTGCTAGCTGGCTATGGATAATGTTATCTATTGTTCTTTGCTGCTTTAATCTCGTTAATTGCTTTCATGTATTACTGTACTTGTATGTATTAACTGTGTCTTATGTGGGCGTTCGACGCCGTTTATTTTCTTGCTGCCATGTTGGTACTGAAAGCTGGGAATCTCACCTCTTTCCTATATTTGTGCATTTCTGTTTTACATTTATATTTGATAAAAGATCGTGAGGAAGATAAAGAGGGACTATACCTTGGTTGATTGACTTGAGCATCTGGAAAAGATTTCATCAACTACATAAGAATGCAGCCGCGGGGTGGCATTGATGCCTGTCGTGTCAACTGAGACGCCGTGTGTCATGTACATATGGGGTTGCGGCCTTGTCTGCTGGTAGTACCCATCCCTGGGTTACTACTCCTCCCCTTTAATTGTTTTTATTCCCGCTATATTTCATTTGACTCTGTAATTATTATATTCTATGTTATCAGTGATTCGTGTAAATTGGCTATAAACTATATATATATAAGGAACGTGATTTCATTCTAATGGTTGTATTAAGGGTTGAATACATTTATATTTCATTCATGGCTCGTATTTTCTACTTATGCATAAACTCAAAAAAAAAATAAACTCGTCAATTTGGAAACTATTATTATCATGACTGTGACACACCTGGATTTAGTAACTGTGGTGTAATGACGATTGCGCTGCAGTTGGTATATTTAGGTGCGTTACATCTTTCCTTGTATGCCTCTAGGTTTTTCTATCTGAGAAATACCCTCTCTAGTGTCTCAACACATTCTACTAGGCATAACCAAAGGATTCCATCCACTAGGGATCTCAAAATATCCAAAAACAACATTTTGGAGTTTCAGGGTCTCACGCCGTGGCACAAAACTTCTCACGCCGCAGCACCCAACTCTCGGGTGCAACTTCTGGGTAGAAAACTGCCCCACACCGTGGCATGCAACTATCCACGCCGCAACATGCTCACTCCTTAGGCCATGCCTCGGTCCACGCCGCAGCGTGATGCGCAGAACTCAGATTCTGCAGAATTTTGCAGAAACCGTGCACTGTTCTATTCAACTTTTCTTAACTTCCAATCATCAAAAATTAGTTCCTAGGTGATTTCTAGCTTCACCAACATCCTCTAAACATGTTGTAACACCATTACAACCTACTAATTCTCTTAATTTGGATCAAACACCAAAAATCACTCTCTTGGTTGTTCATGGCCTAGGTTCAAACTCAAGAACCAACTAGCTCCAATCTATGGATAAATCCATCTATCTTATTCTCAATAAGCAAAAAACATACTAACTTAGTCCTTAAAATCAAGAACCAAGCCCAAAACATGGAATTGACTACTCAAACCCCTATTTCCATTCATAAAACCTATGTCCATTCAAGATGAATCAAAGGAATAGATGAAGAGAAATTCCCTACCTTTTATCTTGGATGATCAATCTTCAAGCTCTATGTTTTTATCTTGATCTTCCCTTGATCTTCTTTCTTTTTCCCCCCTTCCTTTCTCTCCTTTCCTCCTTCGGTTTCTCTCTTCCTTCTTTTCTCCTCTCTATTCTGTTTTCTGACTCTCTAATATCCCAATCGTGAGATATTAAACAAGGGAAGTCAAATATGACTTCTCTAGGATAAACACTAAAATATTGATCTGCTAAGAACACTCAGATTCCACCAAATCTAGTATTCAAACCTCCAACAGATTCAAAATAAATCCTAGGATTCGTTAAAAATTATGTTGTACTTTTTCTCCACTTTTCCATATCTGCTAGGAGTAAATCTGGTATTAAAATGCACAACCAGTATGCCTAAAAATACCAAACTAACTCTGATTCTCTTGAAACTTTTACTACATCTTACTTGGCTTATTTGTGACCTAAAAACAAATTATCTAAATTCGTTTCCCTTCAAATAGCAGTTTATGCTATTCTCTGAGTCATTTTAGGCTACTTTTCACACTCTGAGTTGCAACAAAGTGCCTAAACTAACTCAGTTTGTCACCAAACTTGACCGACATGCTAAACAAGTAATATATTACCTTTGTAACTAATTACAAGCCTAACATGATTTTCTGGGATGTTACATTCTCCCCTCGTTTTTAAAAATTTTGTCCTCAAAATTTGGTTTGCCTAAAGTAAGATGTCCCATACCACCTCACTTCAAGTATAACCAAATCTCAAAGAAACAAAAACCATGCACTTACCTTTCTCTGAATCCTTAGACTATGTTGTCTCCTTGCCTTGCACGATGTAAACCCTTCCCAGAGCTGTGGGTCTATTATCATGCTGTACTTCTTCCCTTTGCGGACATTCCTTGGCAAAATGCCCTGGCTATCCACAATTATAGCACACTACTTGCCTCACTATCCAAGGTTTGAAACCATGCTTCCTTCCACAATCCGTGCGCTTGTGTTCCATGTTCTCACTTGAATCTGCTTTCCTCTATCTAGCAGAAACGGAAACCAAGAAACACTCAGTGGCTTCAACACTTGTCTTTTTTCCTTTTTAGAGAACTTTCCGTTTAGTTCTCCCTTTCATTTAACTGTTCCTCAACTGACGTTGAAGAAACTAATTGTTGAGATAGATCCACTTCAATCCTCTTAAGAATCCTGCTAACAATAGCAACTTGCTCCCTCATAGCTGTTACCATTGCCACTAACACTTCTACCAAACTAGGACCCTCTGGAACTGGGTTCTCTACTGCTCTAATTCACTTCTCTGGTGTCATAATTTCCTGTACACACAGATATAACACATATTGAGCTGCAGTCTCAATATCATGTAACCATGCTACAGTAGCCAATGACAACCCAAACTAAGGTAACTCATGCAATTTGATCCTCACATCTAACATGTGAGACGAGAAATGCATAGCTCGTAGCGGAAAACACTAAACTTGCTTAAGCTTAGTCAGTCCATACCCCGGCTAAACAAGATGAACTACTCTGATACCAATAATGTAACACCCTAATACCGGTAACCTAGTATATCAGAATATACCTGGATAAGCAGTATTAGTTATGCTACTTCTAACTTAACATAATACTAACCCATATCATTTAAACAAATAACAATGGAGAGCTTTACGAAAAACTAAAATTTATACATATAACATCGCCACGAAAGGGCTCATTGTATACATAACGTCCTGAACGAACTAAAAGCGCGTAAATAAAATATAAGCTTTTAAACTAGAAAGCAGGAAAACTATCTTTGTCTTCATACTTCTTCTTCTTGCCGTTGAATGAACTTCCACCTGGATTTACATGGCAACAACGGGGTGAGAAATCACATTTCTCAGTATAAGTATACCAAAACCAGTAGTTTAAACATTCAAAATGAATAAACCTAACTGAACTAATACTTCTTGCATAAAAAACAATTACAACTCTCTCTTTATGCAACGTTCTTTAGCAAACTATATTTTTGCTCTAATAACCGAAATGACGATGATAACAAACAATCGCCCATACAATCATTTGAAATCATCGGCCAGACAACTGCCCATACAACTGCCACCGAGCACATAGTAACACATACACAACAATCACACAGATATATTCAAACCAAACAAAATATAAAATATGCAATGATGGAATGATATGTGTTTGTGCTCAAAGAAAAGTGTATAATATTGTTAGTGCAATGTCATGAATACTCAACTAATCCCTCTAGGCGTAGAGGAATTCTGCCATGGTAACGTGTGACCCCTTATAGCCTACTTTTAGGAACGAAGTCTGTCACCACAACACCTAACCTCCTACACCTTAGGCGCAGAGGAATTCTGCCATGATAACCTGTGATCACAACACATGACCTCCTACACCCGTAGATCACCAAGTACTCTACCTTAACTTAGTGGATATTGCCACCAAACTGAGTGGATGCCTCCACTACCTGCTCTCTAGGGATTATCAAGCATATGTGAAGGGTGATGTGTGTGTAATGCGGAGTTATGCCCTAACTCTAACATAACCACCACATGCTCTCGTACTAAGTCCCTCTTGTATTACTAACTCCACCTCTTCTCTATGGGAACATTTCATGCACTACGACATTGAACCAATGCCAACTAGACTTAGTACACTGCTATCCTTGCATTACTAACTCTCTTTCACTCTTTGAGAGCTCTTCATGCACTATGGCATTCACCCTTGCCAGCTAGGGTCTTTGGCACTTAACTTTTGCCAACTCGGCACCTTGGCCCTTAACTGTTGCCACTTAGGCACTATGGCACTCTACTATAACCATCTCGGCACCTTGGCCCTTACTCTTGCCACTTAGGCACTATGGCAATCTACTATTGCCATCTCATTTCTTTAATCTCTTATCACCTCTCTTGTGATCTCTGCGCAACCTTAAGTTGCTTAAGAAACTAAACTCTTGATCTATGACAATCCATGTCTAATGGATACACAACTTTACTCTTATCTTTCCTTGTATGCCTCTAGGTTTTTCTATCTGAGAAATACCCTCTCTAGTGTCTCAACACATTCTACTAGGCATAACCAAAGGATTCCATCCACTAGGGATCTCAAAACATCCAAAAACAACATTTTAGAGTTTCAGGGTCTCACGCTGCGGCACAAAACTTCTCATGCCGTGGCACCCAACTTTTAGGTGCAACTTCTGGGCAAAAAACTGTCCCATGCCGCGGCATGCTAACGCCTCGGGCCACGCCTCGGTCCACGCCGCGGCGTGACGCGCATAACTCAGATTCTGCAGAATTTTACAAAAATCGTGCACTGTTCTATTCAACTTTTCTTAACTTCCAATCATCAAAAATTGGTTCCTAGGTGATTTCTAGCTTCACCAACATCCTCTAAACGTGTTGTAACACCATTACAACCTACTAATTCTCTTAATTTAGATCAAACACCAAAAATCACCCTCTTAGTTGTTCATGACCTAGGTTCAAACTCAAGAACCAACTAGCTCCAATCTATGGATAAATCCATCTATCTTATTCTCAATAAGCTAAAAACATACTAACTTAGTCCTTGAAATCAAGAACCAAGCCCAAAACATGGATTTGACTACTCAAACCCCTATTTCCATTCACAAAACCTATGCCCATTCAAGACGAATGAAAGGAATAGATGAATAGAAATCCCTTACCTCTTATCTTGGTTGATCAATCTTCAAGATCTGTGTTTTTATCTTGATCTTCCCTTGATCTTCTTTCTTTTCTCCCCTTCCTTTCTCTCCTTTCTTCCTTTAGTTTCTCTCTTCTTTCTTTTCTCTTCTCTATTCTCGTTTTTCGACTCTCTAATATCTCAAATGTGAGATATTAACCAAGGGAAGTCAAATATGACTTCTCTTGGATAAACACTAAAATCTTGATCTGCTAAGAACACTCAGATTCCACCAAATCTAGTATTCTAACATCCAACAGATTCAAAATAAATCCTAGGATTCATTAAAAATCATGTTGTACTTTTTCTCCACTTTTTCATATCTGCTGGGAGTAAATCTGGTATTAAAATGCACAACTAGTATGCCTAAAAATGCCAAACTAACTCTGATTCTCTTGAAACTTTTACCATATCTTACTTCGCTTATTTGTGACCTAGAAACAAATTATCTAAATCTGTTTCCCTTCAAACAACAATTTATGTTATTCTCTAAGTCATTTTAGGCGACTTTTCACACTCTGAGTTGCAACAAAGTGCCTAAACTAACTCAGTTTATTACAAAACTTGACCGACATGCTAAACAAGTAATATATTACCTTTGTAACTAATTACAAGCCTAACATGATTTTTTGGGATGTTATACATAGTCTGTACATCTATATTTGTGTGATATTTTATTTGTCAAAAATTGATTAATGTTTAATGCCATGATTATAATTATTGTTTGTTATATCTGTATTATTGGTTGTTATATCTGTATGACATTATTGTCATTTATATCTCTTTACTATTATGTTAGTACTGGTGTTGGTAATCTTACCTCTTTGTATGTTATTCTTGTATTGTAATTGTAATTGGTAAAGACGGTGAGCAAGAGTTTGAGCAAGAAGGTAAGGAGCAAATTCCAGTTGAGGAAGCTGATTTTTGAGTTGATGGTGACGCCAAGTTTTCTTGGGTACATGAGGCTACAATTTCGAGGTGCTTCGGAGGCTTGGCGTGTTCACTTAGATAGATAGTGTATTGTCTACATGGGAGATCTTACTGTTTCCCTAAGTAGGGTTTATCATGGGAACCTTTACTTTACTATCAATATTTACGTATATTTAGAATTTTTATTATCTATTAGACAATATTGGGGTGCTTCTCGGACACCTGTCCGTAGGACCATGCGTCATCTAGGATTCCTATCTTCTGAGGAGTCTGAGGAGGATCCATTTGAGAGTTCTGCTCCATAGACGTGTACTTGGGCCAGTGTGATAGTATAGTAATGTTTATCAGCTTTTGAGAACTCTGTCTGTATATATTTAAGTATGTCAGTACCGAGGTTATGTATATGATGTATATTATTTGCGAAACTATTTAGCATTTTTATATTCTGCTAAGTTTATCTTATCAATTTCAAGAAATTTTATAACTCATATTTATATTATACAATATCAATTTTATAACTTGGGGAAATCATGGTAATAATTCGTATAAAATGTGATACCATACGGTGGGTGTTACATAAGTTCTGGAAGTGGAAGACGTTCCACTTATGGATCCGGTCTATCAACCTTAACCACACCACACAGGTATGTTTTTCTTTATTTGTTTTGTTTTATTTTTATTTTTCGTTATTTTCTTTCTTTTCTTTTTGTTTGTTGTTGTTTTGTTTGTTTTTGTTTGCGTGTTAGTTTTATTTTTCCATTTCAGGTTATCATCCTTGGTGTCTAGCGAGCTGCTCATGTTACTTATCATGTGTATTGTATCCTTTATAGCTACTGCCCATTCAATTTTGAGCCTTTAACATTCAGGACAATGTTTCATTTAAGTTGGGGGGTGCTGGCGGTGAAAATTCAATATTTAAAGTGTTTGTTAGAACTTTGTGGCATATTTTCATGTGTCAATTTTTTAAAAATTTTTTGCATCATATGCATCTTTATCACATATGTTCTTATTCTCATTCATAGCCATCTTTGTGAATTCACCAAACCCACCATAATCATTTTTGCTGAAGCACCCATAGAACCTCTGATGCACTCATCCAAGCTTTGTGGTAAGATGGTGGTTTGACACATGTAGCTAGAGAATTCTTTTGCTTAAGCATTCATGTGAGTTTTGGAGAGGATTGAGAGCCTATAAATGCAGTAAATTGTGATAAGCATTCATTGATTTGTTGAATTGGATACTTCTTTTGAGAACATCATCATATAGTTTGTGGTAAGATGGTAGATATACTTGGAATATGATGAAGGTCAAGTTAGGATTAACGTTTGAGCCTTTCAAGCTAACCATTTCCATCATAGACCCCTACTAGCCAACTTTGAGCAAAAAGAAAAAGAAAAACCTTTTCTTTTCATATGCCCACATTATTCATGCCTGTCCACATTGGAGTATAGCCTATACATTGATTTTTCTACATTTTTTACTTCCAAGTGTATGCTTAGTGTGAAATTTGCATTTTCTTTCATTTGAGTTTAGTAAAAAAAAAGTCAAAGTTGGGAAGAAATGACAAGAATACCAAAGTGACGTGTGTTTATTCATCAAATAGTTCAAAAAAAAAAGAGGAAGAAGAAAGACAAGAATTATTATTCGATTATCTGAAAAGTTACATAGTACATTAAGTGAGAAGTATAGTCTACTGAGAGATTTAATAAGATTCCCTTTGCATGTACTTGGAAGTCTATTTGATTCCTTTTTTATTTTTGTTCATATAGCCCCAAACCCAAGCCATGCTACAACCTTTTGTGTTGATTGATCTAATCCTGAGTAAACTTTTAGAAAGAATGGTGGAAGTCTCATTTATTGGTGTCCTATCATAAGATCAATGTTTGCTTGTTGCTTATACATAATTGCCTAATTTCCCATAAGAGTATGTGTACACTCATTGTCAACTTCATAGAGAGAATCTTCACATAAAACACTTTTTTACCCATGAGTTATAAAGTTGAATCTTTTGCTTGAGATGTTCTTGATGTTGCATGTGTTAGGAATTTTAGTTAGATGAATATAGTTTGGAACATACACGCACGCTCTGTGGACTGCTATAGGTAGATTGCTTGTGATATGTTTATTGAATTCCTAAGATTGATTTAATATGTGAACTTGGAAAATATGAATTGATGAGCTATTTTATCTATTTTTTAGTCTCTTTAATCTCTTTTGTATAAAAATTGCTAGAGACTGGCAATAAACAAGTTGGAGGTGTGATGAGTGTACGACAATACTCTCTAAATACCTTATTATTAGACTAAAATATTAAAATATGAATATAAATTATTAGAATTAATGTGTATTTTTAAATTTAGTTTCTATTTACTTTGAAATATTCTTAAATAGACTTTTATATTTAATTTTAGAGTTTATAAAGAAGTGAAAGTCTAATCAAATTCAAGGATTCAAAGCCCAAATAAGAAAAAAAGAAGCAGTCAAATAAATTAAAAAAAATAAAATGTTATATTAAAAAAAAGCTAGTTGTAGTAGCTTAGAAAAGAGGTTGCTGTTGAGACGTGGGCCATGCACAAATACAAAGAAGGAAAGTTATCATCCTACCGCAAACAGTACCACACCATTTTTAACATCAGGTATTGTTCACGGGCCCCACCTCATGAACAGTGTCAAAATCAATTTTTTGCTATTTTTTTTGGTATATGTCCATTAACCAACTTCTCTACATCGTTAACCACTTTTTTGTTCTTCGTTAACCAATTTTTTTCACGAGCATAGAAATCATGTGATAAAATCTTGTGTCATTAACTAACTTTTGTAGGTCATTAACCATGTTTTTGTTATTCATTAACCAACTTTGTTTCTATACTTGTGAAAATAGTTAGTTAATGAAGAACAAAAAAGTGATTAATTACGTAGAAAAATTAGTTAATGAACATATACTAAAAAAAAAGATAGAAACATGATTTGACACTGTTCACGGATGGGTCCCATAAATAGTAATCGATGTAGAAATGGATGTAGACTGTAACATCCCGAAAATTTATAATTTCAGGATAAATAATTATTTTACAATATTTGGAAATTTTAGGAATTTTTTTGGATTTTTCGGAGAACGTGAAATATTTTAATATTATTCCCCATTTTGCGTGTGCACTGAGTCGAGCCGGGAAAATAAAATATTTTTCCCGATAACCTTGAACTATGGAAACGTCGACGGGGGATCTTACTAAACCCGAGACTGGACACAGTTTACAAGGTTTTACATTTTTTGAGAAATTTTAACAGATGTAATAATAAAACACTGCGAAGAATTTATCTATCAGATAAATTAATATTGACTTCGGTGAACTATAACTATTGTCTAATAAATAATAACATGTAATAAAAATCTTATCACACTGTTCAAAATTTACCTTGTATCATGTCTCTTTAGCTTTATTTTCAAAATAAAAGTTAAATTAATTCAAAAACCTATTTGGGGAAACTTCTAGGAAGCTTCCTCCCATTTCACTTTTCTCTCTTCCCTCCCCACTCTTCTTCTACGGCAGAGGCCCTTATTTTGGAGCCACATTCACGTTTTCTTCTCTTCTTCTTTTCTCATTCTCTTCTTCTCTTCTACGTTTCTTTTCTTCTTCTTCTCTTCTTCTTTTCTCCTTCTTCCTCCTCCTCCACCGTCCACCCTCTCCACTCACCATTTTTATTTCCTTGCTTCACCACTTCCATATCTAGCTTCTTCCATCATTCCAAGAGCATTTCCTTGTGGCCATCCTTGGTTCTTCTTCTTCTTCTTCTTCCCCCATTTTTCACCATTGAAGCTAAAGCTTGGAGCTTTTGAGGTAAAGTCTTCAACCTTCTTCTATCTTCTTCTTCTTCTTCGTTTTATTGGTCACCTATGTGGCCAAGGAGTCATTTTTCTATGATTGGAGTGAACACATTGGGATTTCTCATCCTAGGGTTTTTCTTGAAGGGGAAAACGAAAATCAAGAGCAAAAAGGGAAAGCATTCTTGTGATTGCCTTCATTTAGGTAAGAGGGAGATAATCCTCTTCAACCAATCTTGGTAGTAAGGAAATGTCTTGTGTGTTGTTGTTGATGAGAGAATCCATGTTGGATTTCCCTCTTTGTTATGTTGGGTTATTTCCATGATGTTGTTGTTTGATTTGTATGGATGTATGGATGTACATTGTGTGACTTGATGATCATGAACTCATATGTTGCTATTTTGTAATTATATGTCATGTATCTCATTTTTGGAATGGTTGAAAATTGATGAGGGATTTTGGATAATGAATGGGCCAGGGCTCTACAGAAAAGAATTCTGCAAAACCCCTGTTAATGCACTAATGCCCAGGCGCTGTGCATAGAGCGCCTAGGCGCTCTCTGCCCAGGAAGTTTTCCCTGTGACGTGGCCTGGTGAGAGCTCAGGCGCTTCGTGGTCAGCGCCCAGGCGCTCAACCAGCGCTCAGGCGCTCCAGATATGGCGCCTAGGCGCCCAGAGAGCGAACGGTAAATAAGTGTGAGATGAAGCTATGTGATTGGAGATGTGAATGTTGATGTGGGAATTTGAGATGGAGAGTTTTAAGGGTTGTTTAACTTAATTTGAAGCCACGGTTTTAGATTGAAACTACGAGGAAGTTGAATGAACTTAGTGAATTAAAATTTAAGTGAAGGATATCAAGAAATCAATGCATAACATGGGAGAAATTGAGGTTAGCAGTGGACTTTGGGAAGCCACGATTTTGATCATGAATTTTAGGAAGTTGGATTGACTTAGTGTAAAATGAGAGTTAAGTGATTTTGAACATAGAGGAAGAACGAGAGGGTTGCGAGACTTGTAAAACCTGCGAGTAAATTCTAAGTGAGCATAAATGATTAGGGTAAGGAACTTGATCAACCTAAAGGAATGAGGCTTGAATAAGGGCTTTAAGAGAAGTTTCTCTAGAAAATAAATTTATAAGGGATGATAACTTGAGTAGAACTTTATAATAATCTCATAAAACTTATTAATGGTTGAATTGGCCTAATTGTGGCACATTGTGGAAATCTGTGAGTTCCTATGTGGGACCAAGTTCTTGATGAAAATATGATATGATAATATTGAGAAGGAATATATATATATATATATGCCATTGTGGTACTGTATAAGATGAATGCATCGTTGATGAGCATACATGATTGGACATTGAGTCGTCATGCATATATAATTTGATAAAGACCGTATACCGTTGTGGTATTGTGTATGATGAAGGCGTCATTGACAAACATACATGACTGGACATTGCGTCGTCATGCGTATGTATACCTAAGAGTAGAATAACACCTATGTGCGGGTGCGAATAGACTAAGCGTAGGTGTCATATGTTGTTGGCCCTGGGGGCGTCGGGGTGTGGGTGCCTCACATGGACAGTTATGAGCTCCTCTGTGCCGTGGGGTAGACCGATGCAAACACACCGACGATCCGGACCGAGATGCTGTCCTATGTTGCGATCAACTGTTGAGGTGCCCTGTATAAGCCACTGATGCACAAATGTTTTTATGAGATGAAGCACACTATTGTTAAGGCTAACGAGATACTGGCATTACTCCTTGATCATTCACTCTGAAAAGGTTAATGTTTAGCTCCATGGAGTAGGATTGGGTACCATAATGCATTGTGCATCGTTCATTGTCAGTTTCATAAATCATTGAGCATGAGCACTTATAACTGGGAAAAATACCAATTGCTATTACCATAATAATCATGTGATTGCTTGAACCGTTGACGGCGTTAGTGATAACTATTATTGCTATTTATTGTTGATCTGTTTTTACTATTGATTTTAATTATTATTGTGATTAGACTATTGCTTTAAATGAAGTTATGATGGTTTGAATTACCTTATTGCTCATTATCTGAGATGTTGTTGTTGTCTCTATCTAAACTCTTAACGTTACTGCTACTATTGATAAATGTATGTGTTGTGATATTATTTGGGTGTCCTGCACCGTTTTATTTTCTTGCTGCCATATTGGTATTGAATGATGGGTATCTCACCTCTTTCTTGTAATTTCGGTGTTTTCGTTATAAATATATATATATATATATATATATATATATATATATATATATATATATATATATATATATATATATATATATATATAGTTGATAAAAGATCGTGAAGAAGATGATGAGGAACCACACCTTGCCGATGGGGTTGGGAACCTAGACAACATTTCTTGGATTTTCGTAGGAGTGCAGCTGCGTGGAGGCATTGATGCCTGTTGTGTCAACTGGGACGCTGAGTGTCATATGCATGGGGTTGCGGCCTTGTTTGCTGGTAGTACCCATCCCTGGGTTACTGCTTCTCCCCTTTAGGGTTTTTATTCTCGCTGTATTTTATGGGACTCTGTAATTACTATATTCTATATTATCAGTGATTTGTGTAAGTTGACTATGAAATATATATATATGGAATGTGATTTCATTTCAATGGTTCTATTAAGGGTTGAATACAATTATATTTCATTCATGGCTCGTATTTTCTACTTATGCATAAATGTGAAAAATAAACTCGTAAATTTTGAAACTACGGTTTATCATGACTGTGACACACCTGGATTTAGTAACTGTGGTGTAATGACGATTGCGCTGCAGTTGGTATATTTAGGTGCGTTACACTTGGGTGGTATCAGAGCAGTTCATCCTGTTGAGCCGGGGTATGGACTTGCTATGTTTAGGCATATTAGAATTTGGTCTGTTGTGCACTTCCTTGTCTCTTGATTGAGATGATGGGAAAGGAATGCATGGCTTGCCATAGGTTGAATGTTGATGGCTACTGTTATACAGTTGCATGATATTGAGGACTGGCCTACTCAATATGTAATGTTCTGTGTGTACAGGAAACTATGACTTCACCTAGGCGTACTATGCTAGGAAAATAGGAATTCTTTTGTGAGGAGATCAAAGGGTTTTGGAAAACCGATCTTCTGGAGAAAGAAATAGTTGGTGTAAACTAGATTCGAGAAGCAGTTTGGAAGTTGACGGCTTACGAGGGATTACGTGGTGGAAGCGGAATGGAGAAGTTCGAGCTAGAAAATGTTAGGATGTATGGGATTGAACTGTCTTGCTTGAATTGTGTGAACTGTGTGACTCTCTGTATTTGGTTTTCATAGGGAGATAACGCTATTTGAAATAATTATGTTTGTTTTGTTGTGTTATGTTTGTTTGTCCTCGAAGAGAGTCAATGACTCGTGGCAGACGTACGCATGTGAGCGCAGGACACAACAATAGGGGTATGGCTGCGACTGCAGAAGAAAGGCAAATGATTGCTGAGATGACAATTCGCCAGGATCAGAGGGCCACGCAACAACGAGAATTGGAAGTTAAGGTTCAAAATCTATCAGAGGAAAGTCAGCTTTGGGGCAATCTTGGACTGTCTAGATTCCAAAAGAGGAATAATAGAAAAGTTAACCAGTTTAAGCGGAAACTATATGCACGGGTATCAAGGAAACAACAACAACAACCAACTCCTGGACGAAGTGCTAGTGGTAGTAGATCCAATCAGATCCCAACATCTTTACCGAAATGTATGAAATGCGGAAAGAACCACTTAACAAAGGAATATAAGACTACGAGGATGTTCTGTCGCAAATGCGGAAAGGAGCACCTAACGAGAGATTGCACAATTGCAGGAGTCATTTGTTTTAAATGTGGAAGGTCTGGACACGTTTCCCGCAACTGCGATCAAGCAAAGGCAAATTGTTCAATCAATGTTGCAAGCGCTGAGAAACCACAAGCAGAAGCCAGAACTTATACCTTGGGTGGTGTCGAAACCTCGACATTTGGAGATCTAAACAAGGGACGTTACGCCTCAAATGACGATCCTGTAATCGTGCTGTATAATTCTGGGGGTAACCCTTCCTTTTACAATTTGTAACTGTATGGATCATTTGGATTCATTTGTATCCTTCTTATCTTCAACTTAAGTTATTTCCATTTCTGTTACTAAGACTTATCGTGGACACCTAAGTTGTGTAATCTATCCTATTTCTACTAAAGATCGAGTCTTTTGTTGACCTATCTTACTTACTTCAAATCATATCTGTTCGAGTTCATGATTTTAGAAATTGATCGGTCGTTTTCTGATTATTATCTACTAAGTCGTTCCGATAAAAACCTTAACGATATTTGAAACTAAGACTTTTGAATTCGTAACGGCCAACAAAGTCTAAGCCTCATAAAAGAAAAGAGCCTGAGGACACATCAAAATGTTTTCCATAGGGGACCAAGAGTAAGTGGAATGTAAATGCCACTCTTGTAGTCGGAGAATTTCGCATGTTGAGCTACGATGCTGTCAGTTAAGGAGAAGGAATGGAACTTCTCGGTGATACAAGGACCATCGCCAGTTAAACAAGATTATGATCAAGGGTGAGTATTCTCAGAGGAAGGTAAATGATTTGATGGATCAGCAAGAAAGAAATCGTTGTTCTCTCCAAGAATCGATATACGTCCTGGTCATCGATGGATTCGTGGGAATTGGGAATGTTCACAAAATGAATTTTCAAGCGTGCTTTCGACATTATGGGTATTCCGTGATGTCAATCAGAGTGACAAACACTCCTATTGTATTCATGAACAACATGAATTGTATTTTCTATCCTTACCTAGAACAGAATTGTCGTTGTCATTAATGATGACATTCTGATCTATTCTTGAAGGTATGGGGAGATACGTCGGACATCTCAGTATAGTTTTCTTGATTTGAAAGGAGAGAAAGTAATTGCCAAGGTATCAGAGTACGAATTCCCGTTTAAGGAGATATTTAGATGCTCATTAGTTTTGATTCTACTTAATCTCGAGAAACCGTTTGAAATACCTGGTGATACTTCACATCAAGGTTTGGGATGTGCACTCATGCGAAGCTGGGAAGTTATGGCTTGCGCATCAAGGTAGTTGAGGGTGCGTGAGGAGAGTTACCTGATCCGTGACTTGTAATTGACCACTGTTGTATCCGCTCTGAGAATATAGAGATACTTTCTATATGGAGCAAAATTCAATGCCCTTAGTTGTCACAAGAACCTGAAGTTTTTATTCGATGAAAAGGAACCAAACACGAGGCAGAAAAGGTGACTAAAGATTTTAAGGGAACATGATCTCTAATTTTAGAGTCATCTTAGAAAAGAAAACGCCATGGCAGACGCTTTGAATCAGAAACTGCCTAATACCTTCATTATGATGGTCGAGAAGAAGGAATTAGTAGAGTAATTCGAGGACAGATGGTTGTCATTAGAAATGACACTAGGTAAGGTATGTCTAAATATAGTCTCTATTTTGAATGATCTGTTGCGAAGGATTCGAAGTAGAATAGTGACCAATTTCCACAAGACAAGAAAAAGCTATTAAGGCAAGGCATGGTGTCAGAATGTGAGGAAGAAACTCGACGGAATCTAAATGTTCATGAGTGATGATTGCATACCAGATGATTCAGAACTTAAGGAGTTTGTTCCCAATGAAACTCACGAGAATAAAACTGAGTTTACACATCAAGGTATATCAAAATCTAGAACAGAAGTAATGGTAACAAGGGATGAAGAGAGAGACGTTGCTAAACGTGCGTCATCTTGTCTAAGTTGCCAACAAAACTCACTCTTGAATTCTACGGACTATCCTAAATTTTTTTTCGGACTGGTTCAGTATCCATAACTAATCTTTGCCATCCCTTCTTTTTAAATCTTCATGAAGCCTTCCGTGTGTCATGATCACGAAAGTATATCCTTGGACCCAGCCATGTCATCGAACGGGACACAATATAATTAAGAAAAGGTTTGATCTATGAAAAACTTCTTGCGAAAATCGAGAACAGGGGACCAAAGCAACACGGGGGCAGGGAGATTCCCGTTAGTAAGGGTGATTAGAATTGACGCGACTAGAAGCACGAGGTGAAAGTGGGAGAACAAGGTGACAGAATTGCGTCCATATTTACCCTAAGGAATCAAAATTTCGAGGACAAAATTTCTAATTGAAGGGGAGAGTTGTAACATCCCGAAAATTTATAATTTCAGGATAAATAATTATTTTACAATATTTGGAAATTTTAGGAATTTTTCTGGATTTTTCGGAGAACGCAGAATATTTTAATATTATTTCTCGTTTTGCGTGTGCACTGAGTCGAGCCGGGAAAATGAAATATTTTTCCCGATAACCTTGAACTGTGGAAACGTCGACGGGGGATCTTACTAAACCCGAGACTGGACACAGTTTACAAGGTTTCATGTTTTTTGAGAAATTTTAACAGATGTAATAATAAAACACTGCGAAGAATTTATCTATCAGATAAATTAATACTGACTTCGGTCAACTATAACTATTGTCTAATAAATAATAACATGTAATAAAAATCTTATCACACTGTTCAAAATTTACCTTGTATCATGTCCCTTTAGCTTTATTTTCAAAATAAAAGTTAAATTAATTCAAAAACCTATTTGGGGAAACTTCTAGGAAGCTTCCTCCCATTTCACTTTTCTCTCTTCCCTCCCCACTCTTCTTCTACGGCAGAGGCCCTTATTTTGGAGCCACATTCACATTTTCTTTCTCTTCTTCTTTTCTCATTCTCTTCTTCTCTTCTACGTTTCTTTTCTTCTTCTTCTCTTCTTCTTTTCTCCTTCTTCCTCCTCCTCCACCGTCCACCTCTCTCCACTCACCATTTTTATTTCCTTGCTTCACCACTTCCATATCTAGCTTCTTCCATCATTCCAAGAGCATTTCCTTGTGGCCATCCTTGGTTCTTCTTCTTCTTCTTCTTCCCCCATTTTTCACCATTGAAGCTAAAGCTTGGAGCTTTTGAGGTAAAGTCTTCAACCTTCTTCTATCTTCTTCTTCTTCTTCGTTTTATTGGTCACCTATGTGGCCAAGGAGTCATTTTTCTATGATTGGAGTGAACACATTGGGGATTTCTCATCCTAGGGTTTTTCTTGAAGGGGAAAACGAAAATCAAGAGCAAAAAGGGGAAAGCATTCTTGTGATTGCCTTCATTTAGGTAAGAGGGAGATAATCCTCTTCAACCAATCTTGGTAGTAAGGAAATGTCTTGTGTGTTGTTGTTGATGAGAGAATCCATGTTGGATTTCCCTCTTTGTTATGTTGGGTTATTTCCATGATGTTGTTGTTTGATTTGTATGGATGTATGGATGTACATTGTGTGACTTGATGATCATGAACTCATATGTTGCTATTTTGTAATTATATGTCATGTATCTCATTTTTGGAATGGTTGAAAATTGATGAGGGATTTTGGATAATGAATGGGCTGTGGCTCGCAAAAAGAATTCTCGTAGAACCCCGTTAATGTATTAGCGCCAGAGGCTGTGCATAGAGCGCCTAGGCGCTCTCTGCCCAGGAAGTTTTCCCTGTGACGCGGCCTGGTAAGCGCTCAGGCGCTTCGTGGTCAGCGCTCAGGCGCTCAACCAGCGCTCAGGCGCTCCAGATATGGTGCCTAGGCGCCCAGAGCAGAACCAGTAAATAACTGTGAGATGAAGCTATGTGATTGGAGATGTGAATGTTGATGTGGGAATTTGAGATGGAGAGTTTTAAGGGTTGTTTAACTTAATTTGAAGCCACGGTTTTGGATTGAAACTACGAGGAAGTTGAATGAACTTAGTGAATTAAAATTTAAGTGAAGGATATCAAGAAATCAATGCATAACATGGGAGAAATTGAGGTTAGCAGTGGACTTTGGGAAGCCACGATTTTGATCATGAATTTTAGGAAGTTGGATTGACTTAGTGTAAAATGAGAGTTAAGTGATTTTGAACATAGAGGAAGAACGAGAGGGTTGCAAGACTTGTAAAACCTGCGAGTAAATTCTAAGTGAGCATAAATGATTAAGGTAAGGAACTTGATCAACCTAAAAGAATGAGGCTTGAATAAGGGCTTTAAGAGAAGTTTCTCTAGAAAATAAATTTATAAGGGATGATAACTTGAGTAGAACTTTATAATAATCTCATAAAACTTATTAATGGTTGAATTGGCCTAATTGTGGCACATTGTGGAAAACTGTGAGTTCCTATATGGGACCAAGTTCTTGATGAAAATATGATATGATAATATTGAGAATGAATATATATATATATATGCCATTGTGGTACTGTATAAGATGAATGCATCGTTGATGAGCATACATGATTGGACATTGAGTCGTCATGCATATATAATTTGATAAAGACCATATACCGTTGTGGTATTGTGTATGATGAAGGCGTCATTGACAAACATACATGACTGGACATTGCATCGTCAAGCGTATGTATACCTAAGAGTAGAATAACACCTATGTGCGGGTGCGAATAGACTAAGCGTAAGTGCCATATGTTGTTGGCCCTGGGGACGTCGAGGTGCAGGTGCCTCACATGGATAGTTATGAGCTCCTCTGTGCTGTGGGGTAGACCGATGCAAACACACCGACGATCCGGACCGAGACACTGTCCTATGTCGCGATCAACTGTTGAGGTGCCCTGTATAAGCCACTGATGCGCAAATGTTTTTATGAGATGAAGCACACTATTTTGAAGCACACTATTTAGCTCCATGGAGTAGGATTGGGTACCATAATGCATTGTGCATCGTTCATTGTCAGTTTCATAAATCATTGAGCATGAGCACTTATAACTGGGAAAAATACCAATTGCTATTACCATAATAATAATGTGATTGCTTGAACCGTTGACGGCGTTAGTGATAACTATTATTGCTATTTATTGTTGATCTGTTTTTACTATTGATTTTAATTATTATTGTGATTGGACTATTGCTTTAAATGAAGTTATGATAGTTTGAATTACCTTATTGCTCATTATCTGAGATGTTGTTGTTGTCTCTATCTAAACTCTTAACGTTACTGCTACTATTGATAAATGTATGTGTTGTGATATTATTTGGGCGTCCTACGCCGTTTTATTTTCTTCTTTGCCATATTGGTATTGAATGATGGGTATCTCACCTCTTTCTTGTGATTTTGGTGTTTCGTTATAAATATATATATATATATATATATATATATATATATATAGTTGATAAAAGATCGTGAAGAAGATGATGAGGAACCACACCTTGCCGATGGGGTTGGGAACCTAGACAACATTTCTTGGATTTTCGTAGGAGTGCAGCTGCGTGGAGGCATTGATGCCTGTTGTGTCAACTGGGACGCTGAGTGTCATATGCATGGGGTTGCGGCCTTGTTTGCTGGTAGTACCCATCCCTGGGTTACTGCTTCTCCCCTTTAGAGTTTTTATTCTCGCTGTATTTTATGGGACTCTGTAATTACTATATTCTATATTATCAGTGATTTGTGTAAGTTGACTATGAAATATATATATATGGAATGTGATTTCATTTCAATGGTTCTATTAAGGGTTGAATACAATTATATTTCATTCATGGCTCGTATTTTCTACTTATGCATAAATGTGAAAAATAAACTCGTAAATTTTGAAACTACGGTCTATCATGACTGTGACACACCTGGATTTAGTAACTGTGGTGTAATGACGATTGCGCTGCAGTTGGTATATTTAGGTGTGTTACATAGACACTGTTAAATGTAAGAATATCATTATTGTACAAAGAAACATATTGAAGTAGCTGCAGTGGGTCGTGCGGAGAAAAGAAGGAAGAAACAGGGGATTTACTTGGGCCGTCACAAAGAAAAGCAAAGAAAAGAAACATGACACTGTGCACAATTTATTATAAATGGGGAGAAATGAAACAGTATAGAGGAGTGCGCCGTTCAAGGATTGGAGAGAGGAGAGCCGACTTCAAGAGTGTGTCGCACGAGAGGACAGTAAAGGAGACGTAGTGATGCAAGCACAGTGCAGCGTAATTTATGTTTCAAACAATGAAGAATTTTAATGAGATAATTTTGTTGTGTTATAATTTTATTATGTTTTGTTAAATTTATTGTACTAAGAAAATGATAAAATTTTGATTATTTTGATATTATTATGTTGAATTATCTTTATTTAATTTTAAGATTTAATGTTTATTGATTTTATTTTCTTATCGATTATATGAATGAATTTTAAAATAAGTTTAGTCATGTTTTTCTTATGTTTTGTAATTTATTTGTGTTATCTGAATATTAGTGATAATTATTAGATATCAATTATGGTTTCTTATTAGGAATACATTTGATTGTTTAATAATTACTATTAATTAGGAGAATTTTATCATACATGTGATTATTATTTTTAATATTTTATTGATATATTTTCTCGTGAGCACATGCTTACCGTTAGATGTTTATGAGTTAAATTAAATAGGTAAAATAATTTGGCATAACTAATGTTAAAATTAATCTTGGTAAATTCTGAACCTTAGTCTTCTTACATCTGATATAAAATCCAATTTGCTTTACTTACTTTTGCATTTAAATTAATATTTATTTATTTTTAATCATTTGATATTTTTCTTTAGTTTCTTTGTTTCTTTAGTTATTCTTTTAATTTGTCTCTCTGTGGAATCGACACCCCAAAGTTGTGCTACAATTACCGCGTTATTCTTTGGGCAAAATCAGGTCATCATAGTCAAAGAGGATCAGGTCATGGCACGTAAGTGCTACAATGAGAGCCTCAAGATCGGCCGGACAACCAAGAAAGCAAAAGTTGACGCATCTAAACCACTTCCGGACCAAGTTAACATTCTAATGACTGAGTTGGATGTACGAGAGGAAATCTAAGGTACTAAATGTAACGTCCTAATACTTAAACTAATGACATATCCAGAATTATGCATTAGCAATCATATTAGAGTACGTCACTTGGATTAATATCAATTTTTTTGAAGAAATACTTATATAATATCCAAAATATAAGCCTGAAGCAAAAGTACATAATACATATCTGTATAACTATACTTTTTACAAACTGTACATCAAGGTATATCAAATACATCATATGCCTCTAAGGCACAAAAATGGTATACAACCATATACATATGTCAAAACAAAAGGAACAAAAGACCTATAAGATAAAGTCTTTCTTCACCTCTATGGTCTGCACGAGGACATCCTGGAATCATTATGGAAATCAAGCAAATGGGGTGAGAATCTCACAATTCTCAATAATAATATATAAAACCGTGTCATCATAATCATTTCAGCTGTTTCAAGGAAAAAAATCATTTTGATTCATTAAGATATAATCAGTAAAAAGGTGGTTAAGGCCAAATCGAGTCCTTTCACTTCCCAAAATAGAAGTTCATTTTTAATCATTTATCAAAAATCATTTGAATAATCAATTAAGTCATCAAATCTCGTCATAATCTCAATATCATATCAAGAATCCAATCCATGATAAACTTATATAATAAGTTATCTCATAATGGTCATCCATAAAAAATCATCATTTGTCAATCATCAATAATCATCATTCATCTTTTATCAAAATGGTATGGAGGGAATGTTCATCCTCACAATACCGTTCACTTGGTAGTAGTCTGCTTTCAAGTTAGTGCACTACAACTTATTTGTAACAATCTTTCTTATTACACAGAACTACTCCGAACTCAGAGTAACCTAAACTATAACTCATGAGGGAATTATCCATCCTTATTTCAGAGTTGTGAGTAGAGAGGGAATTATCTATTCTCAACTACTTTGATAGGGAGGGTATCATCATTTCTCACACTATCTTTAAATATAGGTTCACCTCAAGTAGAGAGGGAATGTCGATCCTCAACTACTTTTCATCTTGGAAGAACTCAGGTAAAGAGGGGGGGAATGTCCATCCTCAACCTCAATTACTCAGGTGGTAAGGGAATGTCCATCATCAACCACCATTATCCAAGTCTTACTCTAGGTCCAAAGATTCCCTAGATAATGGGTTACTCTTGAAAATCAAATATCATCTTCAGTTATTCATCACAACCATCATTTCATCAAACATACAATGATATGCATATGAAAGTTTTTCTTATCATAGGTAATCAAATTTATCATTCAATCTCATTTGATGCAATAACATCATAAAAAATCATTTCCCAAATTTGTCTAGATGCATAATTATATCACATTTAAATGAATCATAATCTCTCAATTTCAGGTTTAGGGTTTGTATTTAGGTTACATAGGGTAAAGAACTCTATTTCTATGATTTTCATATCATAATCCTCAAAACAGAGGCCTAGTAATCGATTACCGGGCCTTGGTAATCGCTTACCATCTTGGCAGAACCCTGGTAATCAATTACTAAGATGTGGTAATCGATTACCACTCATCTAGAAGCTTGGTAATCGATTATGAGCTATCCAGAAACTCATCTCATAGCTCCAGAAGCTTGGTAATTGATTACCAACTCGTGGTAATTGACTACCACCTAGAATTTTGTAGAAAATAGAGCTTTTAAACCATTCCAATCATACCAAACCAATAAACATTGACAACAACATCTAAATCATCACATTCAAGCATCCAAAACACTTTCAAAGCAACAAACCAAATATGGGTTTCAACCCAATTTTCGAATCTCAAAGTTCATCAAGAATCAAGATCAAAGTTTGAATCTTTAACTCATAATCAAAACAAAAAAGCATTATCTTTATTCATCAACTCAAAATCTCAACAAAGTCATCAATCCATCATTCTCAAAAGTAGGAAAAGATGAACATAGTGAAGAAAAACCCCTACCTCAACCTTGGCCTCTAGCTTGTTACTATTTGTTTCCCCTTGTTTTTCCTTCTTTCCTCTTGCCTCCCTTCTCTCTCTCTCTTCTTGATTATCCTCTTTTTCTTTTCCTTTCTTGCTTTCTTGTTTTTCTTCTTTGGTATTTAGTGAGAATGTGAGGGGAAAGAGAGAAAAGTGAGAAAATATAAGGATTGAGGGGTGAGAGGCAGTAAAGGAAAAAAAATAAAGAGAAAATGTGAAATCCTACTGGAAACATTTTATCTGCTAAGAACACTTTAATCTTTCAGAAATGAATTTTCTAACATCCATAGGTATCATAGAAAATTCTAAGATTTCATTTTATTCTCTGTGTTACCATTCCACCATTTTTCTCATATTGCAATATCAGTCTCTTAAGCTTCAATATTCTTTCCTGGGCTAAATAACACATATGGAATTGAATTAAGAAGCTTTCAGATATCCATTCTAATTATTCATAGCTTAGAAAATATTCCTTATTTATTTCTATTTTCTCAGCTTATTCACTCAAAATCCAAGTTTTAAGGAGCTATTTCTCACATTCAGTGTTATACATTTATGCTCAAACTAACCCGGATAATTACCAAAATTAATAGGCGACCTATACCAGTATTATTGAGCTTCTATATCCTTGATTAAGTATATTGGGTTAGAGAGAATGTTGCAATTCTCTTCCCTTTTTATAAATTTTATCCTTAAAATTTTCTTACCTCATTCAAAAAGCTCCGAATGATCTTTCATCAAGTGAGATTTGAGTTCTCATGTGGCCTCTTCTGAGTCACCTCCCTCCCATAACACCTTCACTAAAGGAATTTGTTTCCCTATGAGTTATTTCATAGCCCTATCCATGATCCTTATAGTCTAACCACATAAGTTAAACCATCTTTTAATTGTATTGATTCACTTTCTAGAATGTGTGAAGGATCCAGATTATACTTTCGAAGTTGGAAAACATGGAAAACATCACGAAGATTTGACAAACTAGGAGGTAAAACTATTTGATAAGTAACTGGTCGAATACTTTTCAAAATCTGAAAGGGACCAAGAAACCGAGAAGTCAACTTTTTGGTTTTTATAGCTCTACCAACTCCTGTAGTAGGAGTGAGGAACATATGCTCTCCTTCATTGAATTCCAAAAGTATTCTTCTCTCATCCGCATAACTTTTTTGCCTACTTTGGGCTGTTAACATCCTATTCTTGATCATTTTAATCTGTTTTGTGGTCTACTGTACTAAGTCTGGTCCTAGGATAGTTTGTTCCCCTGCTTCATACTAACATAAGGGTGATATACTTTTTTTGCCATACAAGGCTTCATAAGGTGTCATTCCTATGCTAGTATGATAACTGTTCTTGTAGGCAAATTCTATTTGGGGTAAGAACCCTTCTCAACTCCCCTATTAGTCTAGCACACATGCTCTCAGCATATCTTCTAGAGTTTGGATGGTTCTCTCAGTTTGGCTATCTGTTTGCAGATGATAGGTTATGCTAAACTTCAACTTTCTACCAAAGGCTTTTTGCAAAGCTTCCCAAAATCTAGAGGTGAATCTAGGATCTCTATCTGATATTATACTAGAGGGGATTCTATGTAATTTGACTATTTCATGGAGATACAATTGGGCTAATCTATCTAATGGCCAATTAGCCTTTATAGCTAGAAAGTGTGCAGACTTTGTCAGTCTATCCACTATAACCCAAATGGCATCATGAGCTGACTGAATCCATGGTAATCCCATCAAAAAATCCATTAATATACTTTCCCATTTTCACTCGGGAATTTCCAAGGATTGAAGAAGTCTTGAAGGTTTTTGGTTTTTTATTTTTACTTTTTGACAAACTAAGCATTTGGACATATATTTAGCTATATCTACTTTCATGTTTGGCCACTAGAACATCTTTTTGAGGTCTTGATACATTTTCGTGGCTCTAAGATGGATGATGTATCTACTCTTATGGGCTTCTTCTAAGATCTTCTCTTGGAACACAAAGTCTATTTCTAAACTTAAGTGTCCCATCTTGAGCCCTCTTAAAATCCTTTTTCCTTTCTAATTGGATTTGTTCATCTATTAGCTTTAAAGCTTCATCTTCCTCTTGAGCTTCTTTAATTTGAGCTCTTAAATCATTTTGAATCTCTAATCTTTTCAAACACAGACCATGTGGTAACACAATCATTGCTAGACTTAAATTTATGATGTAACATCTTCTTTTTATATATGTTAGGCTTGTATAAGGTTATAGAGGTAGCTTAATAATAGTTTAAAATGTCTGCTAAATTTTAGGACGTTTTGAGTTAATTTAGGCATTTAATCGTAACACAGAACGTGCAAAATGACTATTTTAACTCAAGAAAAATAGCATAAATACTATATTAAATGAAATAGTTATGGAAAAGTTATTTCTAAGTCACAAATGAGTGAAATAAGACGTGGTTAAATTTTTAAGGCAAACGGAGTCAGTTTGGTATTTTTAAGGATACCGAGTGAGTATTTAAGTACTGATTAGGTCACAGCAGATATAAAAAAATTATGAAAATAATGAAACAAGAATTTTAATGGATCTTATAATTTATTTTAAGGGCGTTGGAAGTTATAAAACTTGATTTAGTTAAATCAAAGTGTTCTTAGCAGATACAAAATTGAGAAAATAACAAAATTACCCTTATAACTCATCTATTAAAAGATGTGATTTCCACTTATCTTTCTATTCCTCTCACGCATGACTGAAGGAAAGAAAATAGGGGCAAAAATGAAGAGGAAAAAAAACGAAGGGGGAGGAGAGGAGGAAATCAAGGAACCAAGAAGGAAAGTTGAAGCTTGAGGTAGGGGATTCGTTTCACAGCTCCATCTTTTCTTTTTCTCTCTCTGTGCGTCTTTTTTTTGGACTGAAAATCGAAAGTGGGTTTTCATGGTTTGATGATTTTATTATGTTGGATTCTTATGTTTTAAGCTTACTAATGGTTATTCTTGAATGTGGTTGAGATATGAAATGAGTTTATGCTGTTAGATTTCCATGATTTTGATGTTGCAAAAATAGGTTTCCATGGGTAAGGGATTTGAGTTTTGATCCGAAAATTGATGAGTTTTAGAGGTGGTTTGAGGTTATGGAATGATTGTAGTGTTAAAAAAATTGCTTGATGCATGTTTAAAATGGAAGAAAACTGATTGGAAGTGAAGAGAAAATGAAGAACAATGGCAACATGTTGTTGCTACTTTAAATATTCTGTTTTTTTTTCAGCAGCAATCTGCTACTATTGTTATAGTAGTAACATGCTGTTATTGCTGGCTGTTGTCCATCCAAATGATATGAAAAATGTGAGGGTTGTGCTGCTGTTGTTGGGTTGCTGTCCAGCCGAAAAGAAGAGGAGAATGTGAGGTTATAATGTAATGTGATGCTATTTTACATTATCTCAAATGAACATAAATATAGATAATTTATGAAAAGTGTAATTTACATATGAGTTTATATTTAAAGATCAAAAGCTATGACTAAGAATTGAGATAAGACAATCATGTATTGAGTTATACATTGTATTTACCTTGTATGGAAGGAAAAGGTTGATTATGTAATAATAGAAAATAATTGCATGTTTGTAATTGAATTGGAATGGACTCGGTAGAAAAATGGTATGAGCAACAAAGTGTTGCATAGATGATTAGATGAGCATATATGGAGTATTGGATTGGATGTGATGGAAAATCATGTTTAATTGAGGTATAATAGGTCAAAATGTGATTTTGAGATATTTTGATTATTTTCTTGCTTGAATGTGTTTGAAATTGTTATTTATGACTTGTTTATGGTAGGAGTTTGAGTTAGAAACTTGAGACTCTCCATTTGGACATTTAATGCACAAAGTGAGAAAAAGGATGTTTCCAGGCTTGATTGAGTTTAAATCTATAATTGATGAGTTGAATTTAGTGTTTAATGATCCTAACATGATTAGAGACCATGATTAGAGTTGTGGAACACTTAGAATTCATGAGTTAAGCATTAGAACTTAGTTAGAGACCAAAACTATGTAGAACCCGAATTATGCAAAAATAGGACAACATTGAGTAGTTTGTGATGTTTGTTGCATAACTTGAGTTATAGAACTCGAAAATACTTGATTCTAGAGTCATTTGAAAGCTAAGACATAAGGATTTATGTAGTAAAAATTTCAGAATTATTGAGCAACCCAGTTAGTCCCACTTTTGATTTGAAACCAAGCCAAATTCTGCAGAAAAGCCAATCTAGCACCAGTTAAACCAGATTACATAATTTCTTGCTCTGATGTCGTATTTACATGAAACCATGCCATTTGAAAGATAACACATAAGGCTATTTGAATGTTAAATTTCAGAATTTTTGAGTTCTTAGTTTGTTCTTAATTTCATTTCAAAGTCAGGTCATTTTCGGGTAAAACAGAAAATGCCCTATTTTAGCTTCTGCATAATGTTGCATAACTTTGGCTACATTTATCCAAATGAGGTGAGGTTTGTAGAATTTGAAAGATACGAGGGAAGGCTATATGACTATAAAATCTCATAATTATTGAAGTTAGTATGTGCATTTGGTGCACTCATGAAAAACATTTTTAGGCAAAAATTAAGGGGTTTTTGAGAAAGTTTGGACCCTAGAAACTTTAGTAGCTTCTTTAATAGTTAAAGTTGAATTAAAAAAGTGTAGTAGGAATGTGTTTGCTCCTTTATGGGTTAAACTTGAATTAAATGCTCCTTTATTGAGCTTGAAATGAAATATTTGCATTATACCGGGAAGCAATATAAAGAAATGATGAAGGTAGATAAGGTCGAATGAATCCCTCTCTACTAGCATGTATGATAATGTATTAAGAAAAGTTTGATGATTATGATATTGCTTCTCCATTGTATATGGAAAAGTATGATTATGTAAAAAGTGAAGAAAGGAAAGGTTTTTGATACTCTTGCATGTTTTGTTTTCAAACTTGTTATTTGATGTTTCCATGTATTGTAAGTTTATGCTTGGACAAAAAGGCTCCAAGTAGCTTGGACAAAAGGGCTCCAAATGCCAAAGTTATAAATGTTTGGTAGTGCAAGGAATAAAAGAACATCCTGCCTACCCAGAAAACAATACAAGGAACAAAAAGGCTTCTTGGAAATATTCAAATAACATGAGTTTTTTAAAATAAAATCCTTTCAAGGAATCATTACATGAGCATACTTTAGGATCCTTATTAGACATAATCATACATTATCATGCATTGCATAAAAATTGACAATTGTATGGGCAATCGTCTTGTTTTGATTCAATGTGAAGGTTAAGGTTAAAAGCTTATTATAAAAGGTTGATAGTAGTATTTAAAGTGAATTAAGTGTTGTTTATAGTATGATGATAAACGTTTACAGTATATGTCATTTAAGTTGTGATGTTTGAATTGATTTGTTATGATATAAATGAATTATTTTGTAACTGAATGAATTGTCTGCTTTGGGAAAGGAAAAGACTGAGTTTTGGCTATGCCACCTTTCCAAACGATTAAGTACAATTTGTGTTTTATCCAAAGCAGCTGGATTTACCATGATGTTACGATTTCAAACTTACTACTGAGAATTATTAACTTTCACCCCAGATATTTTTTTATGGTTTCCATGATAAATTCAGAGGAGGATCCAAGCAAGCGCAAGGCAAGGTGATGAAGACTTAGTTAAGCTATTAATGCAATTATTTTGGTTCTATAATTATATTAATAGTTCTGTAATTAAATTTATGTAATTAATCTGTGAAGATTTGTAATCTCAGATATATCAGATAGATTTCTAGTAAAGAGCAAGTTTCTAGAGGTGTAAAATGTCTTACTCTCTTGCTACCTTAAAGGCTTTATATATTTATTTGTTAAATAGATATTAAACAAGTCGTAAATTAAGCTTTAGTTAGAAAGTGGCATACTAATTTTGTATACTTAGTATACATAGGGTATACTATAGTATCTAGGATTGAGGTGTTACATATAAAGCTCTCAAGGAGTTCTATCTCTTGTACTATCATTTGGGACACGTGCAGAAGTTTTCTGCTAAGTGCATCGGCCATAACATTGGCCTTACTTGGATTATACTTTAGTTCAAAGTTATAATCTTTTAGAAATTCCATCCACTTCCTTTGTCTCATATTCAACTCTTTTTTATCAAACAAGTATTTCAAACTTTTGTATTCACTAAAGACCTCAAACTTGACCCCATACAGATAATGCCTCCAAAACTTTAAAGCAAACACAAGTGCTGCTAGTTCCAGATCATGGGTTGGATAGTTTTCTTTATAGGGTCTTAGCTGCCTAGAAGCATAAGCAACTACTCATCCATTTTGCATCAACATACAACCTAGCCCATTTTTTGAAGCATCACAATAAACCTCAGAGTGCTGCCTTTGTAACATTCTTAATTTTATTACCATATACATATCCAAAATTACGCATTAGTAATTAAAATTAAGTACGTCACATAGACTAATTAAATAACTTGTAATAAAACTTATATAATTTTAAGCAAAATATGACCCTTTGAAGGTTAACATATCATACATACCATAAATAGAACAATATACAATTTATGTTACAATACTCAATAATTACATATTTTGTTACAACACACTAAATATACATCATAAGTATATGAGAATATCAAAACATATCCTAGGTCTTCTTCCTTTGACTGCTAGCTGAAGTATGCGCACTTGGAAATATTACGGAAATACAAATAGAAAAGTGATAAGAATTCTAAGAGTTCTCAATAATACAATTAAAAATAGTGTCATCATAATATTTCCAGTTGTTTCAGGGAAAAAAGCCTTTTAACACTTAAATATTGCATATACTACAAAGGTGGAAAAAATGCCAAATCAAGTCCTTTCTCTTCTTGAAACAGAATTTTAATTATTAACATTTTCCAAAATACTTATTATCCAACAACACACATTTCATTCATAGTAATTTCAGAAAATATTTATCAACAGAAGTCAAGATCTTAATTTCATATCAAGGTTCTCATAATATAATAAAGTCACATCATGACATTTAAATGTAGAAATTCTTTACAGTGCTCATTTATTCATGTGCTAATTTCCACAGAACCAATAATAATATATCAAATCAGTAAAGATCACCTCACATAACCTGGGTTTATATACTCAAGGTAGGTCTCACTACTGCAAACTAGGTAATAGTCTCCTTTTAGTTCGGTGCACTCCAACCTATTCATGACACTGCTATGTTTGTTACACAGAACTATTCCTGAGTATCCTTATATGCATAATTGAGGGAAAACTAGGTCTGTGAGGAAACTAGTAAGGAATTTTAAGAATATAGGATCCCCTTCCTCATGGAGGTTCATCTCCATATTTCTAATGGAATTTCAGATACCCTTCCCTCAAAGAGGATAAACTCCAAAATCCACTCAAGACAAATAAATTCAAAATTTAAGTAATACTCATAAAATTAGGAATAGCATTCTCATAATCAATTTAAACACAAATCTTATGAGCACTGATATTCAAGCATAATACGATTACCATTACTGCTCAACCTTAAAGAATTAAACTAGCAAGGTAAATTCAAAGTGCTAAATTCAACTTTGTATTCAAGAAGTAATATAAATACACATTCAAGCTTAACTTGACTAATCAAAAAGCAATACAATTTCTATTATACATCTAGTGCACATTAATATATCATCCATTACATTTTAAAAACTCTTAACTAGTAAACTTTATCAATAACAATTGCACATCAAATCTTTAAGTATTGGTTGTAATACTTTATTGACATTTCTAATCAACATTTAAAATCAATGCATGATATTTATACACACAAATTATAGTCATCACAGGGCAGCCACTACCATGCCCTTTTTCATCATTATTCAAGAAACATTCTCATGCACAAAAACTTCAATAGCTAGGTCAAAATAGGGCAAACTTATACCCTGTTTTTCAACCACATTTCAAGCCAAGATAACATGCATATAAACTTTACAAATTTTGTTAAAACTGGGCAGCACTTTACCTTAGTTGTTAATCATCATTCAAGCTTCAATTTTAAGGACAAATACATTCAAGATCCTACTATAATTAGGGCAGCATTATGCCTTCATTTTGTTTCACAATTTCAATCACAAATTCAATCAAATAACCATCACACATGCTACCTCAAAACAGGGCAGATTGCCATGTTCATCATTCATGCAAGACATGGCCATGAATTTCACTAAATCAATCACAAACACAACATAACAACTAATAAGAAATGAAACTCAATCTTGAAGATATAAGTTCTATCTTGACCGTGCATCATATAATAAAGAAATACAATCAACTTCTCAATTCCGTCATTAAATAATTCATCAAAAAAGAGTACTTGATTCAAATAGTACTTGTTTCAAATAAGAATTAAAACCACCATATGCTAGAAAACTCACTTTATTCTCTCATGGTATAGCTGTAGCCCTCAAGAATAACCAAGACTAGAATTTTAAGCTTAAAAACAGTAAGAAAGAAGGAGTGAATGAGAGGTAAAAATCCTCTACCTTAGCTCCTCTAACTTGCTACATTGTTCTTCTCCTTTTTGTCTTTGTTTCCTCCTTCCTCTTGGTTCCTTTTTCCTTCTTGTTTTTCTTTGTTTTGCTGTCTTTTCCTTGATGCTTCTACTGCTGTCCAGTAGTGAGAATAATGGAGAAAAAAGGCAAGAAGAACTAGGTTAAATATTAATGGAGATAGAAGGTTAAAAATTGAAAGAAAATTGGAATTGATGGGTGAATGAAAGAGCCGTGAGTTGCTTCAGTTTTTTTGCCTAATTTTAGGCTATTCTTAGCCATGAGAAAGATGCAAGAAAGATGGAGAAATCTCTAGAAATTTTCCAAAGTTTTCAGTCGTAACTTTGGTAAAAAAAATCAACAAATATTATGGTGTTGGAACTTTTGGATCTGCTATAAACATTTTAATCTTCCAAAGTTGAGTTTTCATGTTACCATAAGTGTTATGGAAAAATTTTAAACTCAACTTAGTCCTCGAATCCATTTTTCCATAAGTTTCTGTATATTGCTATTTATCAGTGAAGTTTCATTACTCGGTCTTAAGTTAAGTTAAACTTAGGAATTAGGTAAATATGACTACTAATATTTATTTTGATTGGTATTTTACACCAAAATATTCCCCATATCGTACTTATCATCTCCATGAAATTTCATAATTTTCTGAGTTACTTAGTTGTTCCACACTGTTTCATCAATTCTTTTTCAGTATCCTTAAAATTACCAAACTGTGTTAGTTGATTCTCCAAAATTTTCTATAACTCTTATTAATCATTTACAACTAGGAAATAAGTTTTCCATGTTTGTTTCCATCATATCAACTATTTATGCAGAAACTTTAGTTATTTTCTTGTATTTGGTGCTATAGAATTACACTCAGACTTATCTAGAAAATTACCTGATTTAAAAGGTAACTCATACCAGAGTTACTGAGCTACTATAACCCCGATTAGGACTATTATGTTAGGGAGGATGTTACACCCTTCCTAGTCAACCTAGTTAAAGGCAAAGCTATTTGGAAAAATCCTTTTATGAATCTTCTGTAATACCTAGCTAAACCCAATAAACTCCTAATTTCAATTACGGTGGTAGGTCTCTCCCATCACAACACTACCTCTATCTTATTGGGATCCACAGATATCCTATCTCTAGATATCACATGTCCTAAGAACTGCACCTCTTTCATCCAAAACTCGTATTTTGATAACTTGGCAAATAATTTCTTTTCTTTTAGGATTTCTAGTACTATCCTAAGATCAGAATATCATCTATAAAGATAACAACAAATTTATCAAGGTATGGTCTAAAAATTTTGTTCATATAATCCATAAAGATGGCTGGTGCATTTGTCAGACCAAAGAACATTACAAGGTACTCATAATACCCATACCTAGTCCTAAAGGTAGTATTATGAATATCTTCTTCTCTAACTTTGATTTAATGGTATCTTGACCTTAAGTCAATCTTTGAAAACATTGCAGCTCCTCTTAACTGGTCCATCAAATCATCTATCCTAGGTAGAGGGTATTTATTCTTAATTGTAACCTTATTCAATTGTCTATAGTCCACACATAATCTCATACTACCGTCTTTCTTCTTCACCAAGAGTATAGGGGCTCCTTAAGGTGAGACACTAAGTCGAATAAACTTTTTATCCAATAACTTTTCTATCTATTTCTTAAGTTTAGAAAGTTCTATAAGGGACATTCTATAGGGTGCTATGGAGATAGGCCCGGTTTATAGCAAACTCAATCTCTCACTTAGGTGGCAATTCACCCACTTCATCTGGGAATACCTCTGAGTACTTACTCACAACAAGTATACTCTCCAAACTCTGCTTCCTTTTGGAATTCAACGAAAAGAGGAGAACATAGCCTTGATCTGCTTCTACTAGGTGGTTGACAACTTAGTTGGCACTCAAATACATTGATTTTGTAACACTCTAAAAAGTGTTTGTTTAATTATCAATGATCATTTTATAATATTCTTGATTTTTAGGAATTTTTCTGGAATTTTCTGGAAACGACGAATATTTTAATATATTCCTCGTTTTATGTGCACACTGAGTAGAAACCTGCTGATGTCAGTATAACACTCCGGAAATCATTTATTTCATCATAAATAGTCATTTTCTAATATTTATGAATTATGTGAATTTTTCTGGAATTTTTTGGAAATGATGAATATTTTAATATATTTCTCGTTTTACGTGCACATTGAGCAGAAACCTGTTGATGTCAGTATAATACTCCGAAAATCATTTATTTCATCATAAATAGTCATTTTCTAATATTTATGAATTATGTGAATTTTTCTAAAATTTTTCGGAAACGATGAATATTTTAATATATTCCTCATTTTACGTGCGCGCTAAGCGGAGCAGGGAAGATGCGATATTTTCCTGTGGCTGGTAAACTCTAAATTGTGGACATGTCAACGGGGGATCTTACTAAACCCGAGGTCGGACACAATTTACGAGATTTATATTTTTCAAGGTTTTTACTCGATAAATTAAAATCGCAATACCGTAAAATCATCCGATGAACAATAAAATATTGTTTTCATCATCTGTGACTCTTCTACACTAGGGGAAAATAATACTGACAGTGTAAATATTTATTTGTGTTAGTGTGCTTAATTAGGAGACAACCTTACTTTTACTTTATCGTGAAACGTGCGAAGCTTCTCATGTAAGCTTGGAGGAAGCTTCTTGGAAATTTCCTCTCCTTCTTTCCCCATGCAAATGCAGCCACCTCCCTCTCCTCTCTCCTCATGCACAGCTGGACCCATAATTTGGGGGGGGGGAAATTGGTTTGCTTTTCATTAATTCATCATAACACTTAATTTCAAAAATTCACCTAAAGCCCTTTCTCTCTCTACTTCCACTCATCTTCTTCATTTTAGTTTTCTCCTCCTTCTCTCTAGGAGTGCTACGGCCAGTAGCCCCTCTCCCCCTCATCCTTCACAAAATTTTCAACCAACACCATTTTCTTAATCCTCTCCACCTCCTAAACACTTCTCTTGCTTGTGGCATTTTGAAAATCCACCATTTTCACCATTTTCTTCAAGCTTCAAGCTTAGGGTTTTTGGGTAAGTTTCTTGACTCTTCATGCCCTCTCTTCATTTTCGTTTTCAAGGTCCTCTTTGTGACCATTTACACTTTATTTTTCAAGCCTTTGTGCTATTTTAACCAAGTTGAAATTTCTAAGGTTTTGGTGGCACCCAATCCGAATTTGCAAGGAGTTTCTTAGAGGTTTCTCTTGATTTCTTCACCTTGGTAAGAGGAAGACACTCCTCCTCAACCTCTATTAGCACCCAGGAACCTTGTTTGTGGTTGATTGTGGGAAAACCCTAATGAGGGTTATTCTTTGATTGTATGATTAGTATGTTTGCATGTTGATTTTGCTTGGTTTGTGCCATTAGATTGATTGTTGATGTATATGGGTATATAGGAATGGATTAGAAGACTTGAAATGGAAGAAAATGATTTGAGATTTCCTCTTGGAAGGCCACGGTTTTAGGGCAAAAATTGGGAGTTTCTTTGTGAACAAATTATAACAAGTGATTGTCTAAATTAATCAAGTATGTGATATAAAAAAATCAATGGTATGGAAAATTGGGAATTTAGTTCTCTAGGGAGGCCATGGCCTATAGGGCTTTTTAGGACTTAATTATGCAAATTTTAGTAACCTTGGGACTTAGAAAATTAAATTGTTAAATCATAGGTAATGGATTAGAAAATTAGCAAATTGTAAGAATTAAATACAATTGAAGATTTATAAATTCTAAGGAACCAAGAATGAAACTTGTCATAAAACTTAAGGTAAATTCAATTAGGGTAAGAACAAGAGAGTGTGAGACTTTGAGACCTTAGAATAACCTTCTAAGTGTATGAGAATAAAGTGCATTAGAAAATTGGATTAATTATGAAAACTTACCTAGTGAGGGATCTTGTAAGGAAGGCAAATCTTAAATAAGAATGCATAATGGACCTTAAAAATGTATTACCTTAATTGATTTCAATATTATGCGATTATAGGTCCATGTGAGTGACCAATGATGTATTGATGCTCTTTTTGGCCAATTGTGGCATATTGTGGAATAATATGTAATTATGATCATACATGTTCATGCATAGAGTCTTTATGCATTGTGAATGTCCTGTGGACTATTGTAAGGCCAAGTTGCCTAGGAGATTGAACACACCTTAGTGCAGGTGCGAGTAGACTAGTGTAGGTCATGTTACGACCTTGGAGGCGTCGGGATGCGGGTACCTCATAATGGGCAGTTGGTAGCTCTCCTGTCCGTGGGGCAAACCGATGCAAACGCACCGACAATCCGGACCGAAACACTGTCCTATATTGTGATCTAGAGCATACTGTCTGTACAATGCCTGAATGTGCACGTGGAAAAAATGTTGAGTTATAGCACTTTGGCCGCGGCAGCTGAGTTGCAAACGAGTCTCCTGATCTTTCTCTCCGACGGTTTGTGTCTAACTCCATGAAGTAGGAAATTGAGTACAGTGTGCATATGCATTATGAGATGTTACACTATATGATAGTTACTGTTTTATGTGGATTTGAACTGTTTATTTAGTATTATGGCGACTGACTGCCTGGAACTGTTTACCTGCTTACTGATGTATTTACTGCTTATTATTATTATCATTATTTTGGAATGCTATATGGGCACGTTGCGCCGTATTGGTTTCCGGCTGCTATAATTGGTAATAATGGTACGATGTCTTACCTCTTTCCTGTATTTTTGTTATTTGCTGCCTGCACGTGTATTGTGTCTATCGAAGACGACGACAAGGAGGTTAAAGCCCCCGATTTCCCCGGCTTCTGGCCTAATCAAGACTAACACTTACTGTGAAGCATAGAGGTACGCATATGTGGATTTCTAGGAGATGTGCGGCTGACCTTCCTTGGAGGGCCGAAGTGCTGGCACATTAACCTGAGTTCCGACCGCTGTGTCTACCTGGGAGACGTATCGATCTCGCTAGCCTGGAGACGTCATGAGATACCGATCTTTACCTGCTACATCAGCCTGCATTTGGAGTTTTATCTGCCCATTCGGGAGATGTGGGGTGACCGTTATTACACCCCGCAGGAGGACTCTTTTGATTCCACTGCTCGGGCTCCTGCCCGCAGTTCTGTGGTTCCTATGGAGGTTTCCTCGGACGAGGAGGACCCCACTGAGGATCCTGATATGGTCCCTCCTCCTCTGAGGGACTGATATTGCTGGTAGCTACTGATGGCTGCTAGTGTTTTATTTTGGGGGCCTGATGTTTTATTTTTGCCAGGCTGTATAATCTGATATCTTTGGGATGTATATGTATGATCCTTTGGGCAGGTATACTTTTGTTTTTTTGGAAATTCCAGGCTTGTATTTAAAAACACGAGTTGACATTTAAATATATATATATATATATATATATATATATATACATATATATATATATGCATGTGGTTTCGATGTGAGTTCTACTTTCCGTATTATGTTTTATTGTTATTCATATTTCGTCACTCCGTTTTATTGATTAACAAAAAAATATATATATACTGCCTTTTTACTCACGTACTAATGAATTGGACAAATAAATCTTAATTAAAATAAACCAGGTCTTAATTTCGCAAAATTTTATTTTTCGCATTTTTTGTTTGGCAATGTGATGTTCCCTCCCAAAAAGGGGCATTACAGATTCAAAAGAGGTGTTTGTAGAAGGAAGGTCAGACATAAACATGATTTTATCTGAACAGTTCAAAACAACATGATTTGACAACAACCAGTCCAAAATGATGTCTAAATCAACAAGAGGTAAGCATATATGATTCACGAGGAAGTTTCTATTTTCAACAGTCACACCACAATTTAGACATATTTTGGAAGTTGTTACAAGTTTTCTCGTTGGAATGGAAACTATCAAGTCATAAGGGAGGTCTGAAACAGGAAAATCCAACATCCTCACACAGTTGTAAGAAATGAAAAAGTGAGAGACTCCAAAATCATACAATATAGTTAAAAGTGTATTTTTAACAATGCACTTACCTTGTATCAGATCAGGAGATTGAGCTACTTCTTTACAGCTTAAGGTGAAAACTCTTCCCTTGGTCAAAGGTCTGGGAGTTGTTGCTTTTTACTGCTGAGGACAATTCATGGCATAATGTCCCTTTTGCCACAATTAAAGCACTCCATCAGATCAATCATGCAAGTTCTATCACCATGGTACCCCTCACCTTTCGGATACTGAGGAGAGAAATTTGATTAACAACAAGAATGTAAACATTCATCACAAGGTCTCAAAATTAAATATCAAGAGTGTTTCAATCCCTAGGATTGATTACAAAGCTTTAACTCTCCATGAATGAAGAGCACAAATAGAAAAGTAAAAGTACATAAAATGTAAAAGAGAAGTAAGAAGGGAGGAGAGGAGAAGGGAGGCGAAGAAGCAAGAGAGAAAGTGAGAAGTGAAGACTAACATGGAATGGTCTCGATTTTGGGCTCTCTCCCCCTCATAACAAACACTAAAAGCAAAATTATAGGATTTTCCTAGCTTAGAATCTTACTCTTCAAATTAGCTTTAATTGGACATCTAATTTGTAAGATTTGGACACCTAATGAAGGAGTTATGGCCAAAACACATTTAACAACTCTTGGATTCGTCATCTCTCTTCTGGAGTTAAAAACTCTATCAAAACATCATCTTTTTTATAAGTGGTATTCATGATAGTTGAAGGATTTTGTCTCAATTTTCCAATGGAATCAACTTCAGTCCAGTATAACTTATGTAACCCAAGATACAACCCAATCTTTGCACACTGAACAAGTTCCAACGGCAGCACCTCTGTTCTAAAGCTCTGGAGCACATTCCGAATAAGCTTTGGAGCTCTTTAACAAATTGAAGAGCTCGCTCTCAAATTTCATACAAGGTAAAGTTCATAATTTGTAGATGTCTATAACTCAAGTTACAACTAAAATACAGAAACAATATAAAATTGTCACCATGCTTAAAAATACAACTAAGCCCAATTTGAACTCAAACTTATAAATGGTGGCCAAAACTAATCAATTA
The DNA here is from genome assembly GCA_029884605.1 of Ormosia emarginata. Taxonomy (NCBI): domain Eukaryota; kingdom Viridiplantae; phylum Streptophyta; class Magnoliopsida; order Fabales; family Fabaceae; genus Ormosia; species Ormosia emarginata. The sequence goes on from JAQQTP010000074.1 coordinate 14,068,366, forward strand.
ACCATATGAGATGTCTAAAATGATAAATATGAGGGTTACCTAATATATAAAAATGATGTTTATCAAATTCTCCCACACTTAACCTTTTGCACTCTCAGGCAAAAGTAGAAATCCATTACTTGAGGACAAAGAAAAAACAACAACACAAACTTGAAAGTTAAAAACTCAAGAGAAACTCACTTTCCAATGATGTTCAAGAATGCAAAAGGAGAACAACACAAATTCAAGGAATTAAAACATTCCTGAACTAACATTTCTTTACATCTCAAATCAATAAGCATAGTAATTTCAATTGAAAAACATAGTTCAAGAATGATAGAACCTTATAAGATTTACTCTCAATCTCTCAAGTATTTAGAAGGTAAGTGTTTCACTCAATTCAACATATGAAAACATGCACTACTATAAGCTTGCTTATCTTCTTTTTCTCCACTACTCAAAACACATGCACACACAAATCAAGAGAACTTTATTCAATGTTGTAATGGGGCTAAGGTAAAAGAAGGGAGTAATATGGATATGACAAGTTGAAGATCAAAGAGAATAAAAGAGCATTAACATTGAGTCCATATAACCAGCATGATAGTTTATCCCAACTCTATGTAATGCAAATTCCCTTTACATATTCTTTTTTTTTCTTTTGCCTTATTGACTTTTCTTTACACATTTTTTTTTCAATTGGTCACTTTTTCCTTTTTCACCAACGTTTTGCATACCAATTAGTACACTCGCACACTTGTTCAAGAACTCATCCAATAACAATGTCAATGCTCTCTTATTCCTTAAGGTTGGGTAAGAACATTATTTTTCATTTAAGACATGTAATGAGCTGAAAACAAGGAATGGTCAAATAAGCTTAAAGAGATTAATCAAGGGAAAATATGCAAGGTTGGATATTTGGCTAAAATGGCTAATTCAAGAAAAATGTCTTATTCATGTTCATGTATATATGTGAAAATGTAGCATAAGAAAAAATCAAAGCAAGTTCTAGAGTAATAATTCCATGAGTGAAAATCACACAAGAAAGAATAGAATGACACAAATGCTCAATCCATTCATTAAAATGATCAAAGTCTCACAAGGTATGTTTATATCAAACTTAATCTACTAATTCAATTTCATTATCAAACTAGTTATTCTCAAGATGAAAGACAATTTATTAACTTATGTTACCTCAATTTATGCATGCTCACAACTTTCACAAGCTCAACGTTTCATTAGAAAGTAATTAAAAACACACTTTGTTATGAATATATATTTTTTCTTTTAAAAAATAGAAAAACTGAATTTAAAACAAAATTTGAAATAGTAAAATAATTTAAAACAGAAAAAACAAAATATAAATAGAAATAGAAAATAAAAATAGTAAACAGAAAAAAAAATAAAAACAATATAATTATAACTAGAAAAATAGTAAATAGAAAATAACAAAATAGTAATAGTAAATTCATAGAATAAAACAGTAAAAACAAGTAAAAATAATAAAAATAGTGGAATTAAAATAGCAAATAGAAGAAAAATAGAATGCTAAAATTCCTCCCCCACATGTAAATTTTACATTACCCTCAATGTAAAGCTCAAAAATCGTTAGCTAACCATAAATAACATCAACAAATATAAGACAAACAAAATAAAAGACAAGGGAAAGAAACATCCTTATTAATTGTAGATGGTCATTTGCAAGTGGAGCTCCTCCACTATGTTCTCTTGTGCGCCTTCACAGAATGACTTAAGGAGATGTCCATTGACTTTGAAAGTTTTGTGAGTTGCCTCACTTGTGACCTCCACCGCACCATAAGGAAACACCTTTGTAACTATGAATGGGCCTAACCACCTAGAACAAAGCTTGCCAGACATAAGCTTGAGGCGAGAATTGTAGAGGAGAACTTTTCACCCAACCACAAATTCCTTGTAATGTCCTAATATTACTACTAATGACATATGCAAAATTATGCATTAGAAATCATATTAGAGTATGTAACACCCTCCCTAGGGCATTACATTTAAAACTAAAACTTATAAAACTTAACTTAAGTTGTAAAAGATTTAATCTTGTAATATACGAGTTTCAAAATTTCTTTTCACGGATAACTTAAACCTAACAAAAATAAATAGAGAACACAAGATATATCAAACTGAATAATACACATCATATATACATCAAACTTAGGTACTTCAAAACATATATGCAGATGCCAAAATAAAACATAAATTATCCCAACACCAAACACCTAGTGAGAAGGGTCCTCCTCCGGATCTTCCTCTAGATCCTCCTCAGATTCTTCAGCAAACAAAAACCCCGGATGGTACAAGGTCCTACAGACAGGCGTCCAAGCAGACGATACAACAGAGTCCTCCCAAGGAGTGCGATGACGATCACCCCATAACTCTCTAATAGGCATGTAAAACTCCTAATGTACATAAGCATTAAAAAAAAAGTAGTGACCCCAAGGCGGGTCCTACTCCAAGATAGGGTCACATTCCCAACATATACAATACAGTTTGTATCCAGGTTGACACGCCAGGCATCAGTACCTTCGTGAAACTACACCTTGACAAAACCGAGAAGATCCCGTCTCAACGCCATCACATAACCCAGAAAATCACTCTAAACAAAACTCAGGCGATCCCGCCTCGTCTCCTTCACAATCTTTATCAAACATAAACATAAAACAGAACAATACAATAAAGAGGTGAGATCCCCAACATCACATACTAGTATGGTAGTATAGAACCAGTAATAACAATAATGTCATTCAAGTACAGAATCAACATGTATATTTAAAATATCACTTAACAGGTAATTCAACGATATATATATATATATATATATATATATATATATATATATATATATAACATCAACATGTCAATTGACTATGAATATGCATAATGGATCAGTTCCTACTCCATGGAGCTAAAACACAATTTTGGAGAGAATGATCAAGGAGACATGCTCGTATATCATCAGCCTTAATAAAGTGCTATAACAAATTTAGTGCACACATCATGGCTTATACAAGACATTCTTTGCCAGATCGGGAATAAGAATAGTGTCTCGTCGAGATCATCGGTGCGTTTGCACAGCTACCACAGCATAGTAGAGCTACCAATTGGCCACTTTTGAGATACCTGCGCCCCGACGCCTCCAAGATCAGCAATTGACCTTCACTATGCAATTCGCACCTGAACAAATGTGTAATTCAATCTCCTAGGCATACAGCCTCAACAAACACAGTTTACATGACTTTCAATGCATAGATAATTATCAAGGACATGGTTTTCCACAAAAACAAGCCACCACTGGCTAAACCATTTACTAACATTCCTGGGTCCAGTAAGTTTACCTGACAACAAACTACTATTTTTCTCAATGGCAAAACACTTTTATCGCGTTTTCACAATCGCGTAACACTTTTGTTACATTTTTCAATTGCGTAAACATTTTCAAATATTTTCTCAATCGCATAATAATTTTTAAACATTTTCTCAATCACGTAACAATTTTTAAACGTTTTCTCGACTGTTTAGTTCAAAATTCAACATTTTTGAAATACAAAAGGTTTTATCACTATTTTTGAATCTCATAAAACATTTATTGACTTTCAAAACTTAATTTTGAAACTTTCCAAGTTTAATATAAAATTTGAACCTTAATTCCAATTTTTCTTACAAAAACTTCTCTAAGTAATATTTTCTAACATTTATCCCAAAATCTGCATTATTATAATTTAATAAACTTTTTCCATCATCTTTACTAAAAACTTTATTAAATAAAATACTTTAAGTTTCAAACTATCATTTAAACTTATTTTTCATCATCATGACCGAAATTCACTTTTGTCAAATGATAAAATTTTTGTTAATTTCTTTTTCCATCTTGTAAATCCTTAATTCAATTCCTTGTCACTTAATCATCTAAGTTCCAAATCAACACCACATTTTTTGCCTTGGATACCCTATTTAGGGCTACATGGCCGTGAGCCATATTGGTCTTTGGAACCAAAATTTCTTGCCTTTTCCACATGATTCATAGCATGCAACATATTTCAATTATCAAAACTCTACCATAGCAAGTTCATGCATACTATTAAAACCATAAAATCACATAAAGCAAATAAGCACAAACCATTAAAAATCATACAACTAAGTGAACAAATCCTCACATGGATTTTTCACCTACAACACAAATTCGTTTCTTACCACCAAGATTAGTTGATGAGGTTAGTCTCCCTCTTACCTTAGATGATGCTCAAGAGCTCCTTGTTATCTCATGTAAGGTAAACTTCTACCACCAAGTTGTCCTTGAAACAAAACAAGCATACAAATATTAACATCTAAGGCTTGAAACAAGATGACCATTGATCAAAATTGTGGTCTAGAACTTGAAAATGAACTAAGAAGTGAAGATTCAAGAACTTCACCTAAAAACCTTTAAACTTGAGCTTGAAGAAAATGGTTGAAGATGGATGAATTTGAAAATGGTCACAACATGAGAGTATCACCAAATGAGATCTAAGTTCAAGATATAAGATTGGTTTGAATTAAACAAGCTTGGATAGTGTTCTTGGTGTCTTGGCCGAAACCTTCAAGAGAGAAAATGAGAGAGTTTGGCTTTTAGTTCATGAAAGATTGATAGGAATGAATTAAGTCTAGAACTTGCCCTCCACACATGCATGGCCGTGAGTCACCAAGGAGCAAGGTGTCCAAGCTTCTCCATTAAGTTTCCTTCGCATTGGTTCTCAAAGGTGAGTCATGGAGGTGAGTCATAAGGTGAGTCAAAAAGTGTGAGTCATGGCCACTAATGTTGACTCCATTCTAATTGGTTCACCATAAAGCATTCATTAAGAGCTTGGTGACTAGGTTCATGACTAAGATCATGACTAATCACCTAGCTAGATATTAACTGGTAGTTATTAACTAATGGACAAATACTACTACTAGCAAAATCAGTGTTTATTGTCCAATGGATAATAGAATGTACCTAGATTTCATTTTCAAATAAAATCTCAGAAAAAGAAAAATTTTGAAAACTATTTCCAGTTTCGGGTTTAGTAAGCTCCCCCGACCCTGCGTTAACAGTCCAAACTTTTTCGATCCTGAAAATTTTTTATTTTTCTGGCCCCGCTTCAATCACATAGAAAGCCAAAAATAATAATAAAATAGTCAAAATAAATCAAACAATTCAAAAATCACAAAAATTATAAAAATCACATATAACTAAAAAAACAAGAAAATTTGGGGTGTTACAGAGTACGCCACTTAGATCAATATCAAAATTTTCTAAAGGAATATACTTTTAATATACAAAATATGAGCCCAAAGCAGAAGTACATATTACATAACAGTAGAACTGTGTAATATACAAAGTGTACATCAAAATATACCAAGATACATTAATAGCCATTATAGCCCAGAATAACATACATCAATGTACAAATATCAAAACAAAAGGAACCCAAGATCTAAAAGGTCAGGTCCTTCTTCGCCTTTTAGGGTTAGCACAAGAATTTCCTGGAATCATTATGGAAATCAAAGAAGTGGGGTGAAAATCTCACAATTCGTAGTATTTATAAAAATGTGTCATCATAACCATTCCAACTGTTTTGGGAAAAAATCATTTTAAATCATTAGCATATTATCATTATAAAAATGGCTAAAGCCAAATCAAGTCATTTCTCTTCTTGAAACAGAGGTTCATTTTATATCATTTATCAAAATCATTTGAATGATCAAATCAATCATCAAATCTTAACAAAATCTCAAAAATCTTATCCATAAATCCATTCATGGTAGACTTATGCAATAAGCTATCTCAAAATGGTCATCCATTAAGAATCATCATCTACCAATCATCAATAATAATTATTCATCTCTTATCGACATGGTATGGAGGGAATTATCCATCCTCAGAATATCGTTCACTTGGTAGTAGCCTGCTTTCAGGTTACTGCACTTCAACCTATCTGTAACAATCTCTCTTGTTACATAGAACTACTCCAAGTAACCCACATCAATCCATAACAAATAAGGGAATTATCTATCCTCATTACAGAGTTATAAGTAAAGAGTGAATTATCCATCTTTAACTACTTTGATAGGGAGGGTATCATCCTTCGTCACACTATCCCTAATCCAGGAATGCCTCAAGTAGAGAGGGAATTATCCGTCCTCAACTACATTTCATCCAGGGAGAACTCAGGTAAAGAGGGAGTGAATTATCCATCCTCAACCTCAATTACTCAGGTGGTAAGGGCTTGTCCATCCTTAACCACCATTTCTAAGTCTCACCCTAAGACCAAGAATATCCTAGATAATAAGTTACTCATAAAAAACAATCATTATTCATAAATTGATCATCTCAATAATTAATCTCATCATATAATATCATATTGTAATATCATGCATGATTATCAAGTCAAACATATACTAGAGTGTTCATCTCATAAACTCATATAATGTCATCTCATTCCTGAAGTTCGAGTTTCCTTCCTCCAACAACCAGACGGAGTACGAAGCATGCATCACCGAACCAATAATGGCTAAGGACACTTGGCGATGCATGCTCCAGTCCAAGGCCTCCTCAAACATTTCCAGGCTACCGCACATTCCCAGGGAGCAGAACTCCAGGGCGAACCTCCTGTCCAAACTAGCCAATACTAAGAGTCTAGGCAATGATCGCTATGTGGCCTAAGAGACCCTCTCCTAACCTTCCATCATGGATGCAACCATTTTCTAGGTGGAAGGGCAAGAGCGCAGTTAGATCACCCTAACTATGAAGTATCTTCAGTCTGAAGCTAAACCTGATGATCTGAAGGAAGCCTCCAAGTTGATCAGAGCTGCAGTCAGGTATACCATCTATGATGGACAACTATATTGACACCGATTCTCCTCACCTCTCCTTAAATGTCTCACACTAAAGGAAATAGAATACTTACTGACTAAGGTCCACGAGGGGAGTTGTGGACACAACTTAGGAGGGAAAACCTTAGCATTAAAAGCACTCAAGGCTAGATACTATTGGCCAATAATAGAAGTTTAACACCCCGAATTTTGTTTTTTCTGCATAAATATTAATTTTATAATTTTCATGATTTTTGAGAATTTTTCTGAATTTTCCTAATATTGTGATTATTTTAATATTATTTTAGGCTGTCTGTGGGCCCGGGTGGACCCAGAAAAAATAAAAATTTTTATGGGTCAAAAAATTTTGTACTGTTAATGCGGGACCGAGGGATCTTACTAAACTTGAAACTGGATACAGTTACTAAATTTTCTTTTGTTGTTATTTTATTATTCATTGTACAATAATTACTGGTTTGTGAGTAGTAATTTTTATTCTGTGAGTAATAAATTCTTGTAACTTTAGCCATGTGGTAGCCATGTACTACTAGTTATTAGAAGTCAAATTTAGTGGCTTGACATGATTATTAGCCAATGGCATTAAGTCAACAAAAGTGGCTTGTTTAATTAGTCTTTAAACTAGATGAATTAGCTAAGCTAATTTAAGTTTAAGTGTTAATTAAATGAAACAAATTTTGGTTAGCTATCTCAATGGTGTTCCACGGCCGTGTAGGAGTTTCTAGGATATTCAAGAGCTTATGAATCATCAAGGTGACCAAAGCATGACCACTTGATGACTTTAATCATGTGCTTGATTTCCATCTTGATTAATCAAGTATTAATTCCCCCACATGCATGCACTCGATGGTGACAAGCTTTAGTGTAGAATATCTATTTCATTTCTATCACCTTTTATCACTTAAGTCATTCTCTTCATTTCTTTTCTTCTTAACTTAGCCAAAAAACTTCATTTCTCCCTACCTTGAAGCATTCGGCCATCACACCAAATACCATTCTTTAAGCTTCTAAAATTTTATCTAATCTATTTCCTAAGTCTATATATCATTCTAAGACTTTTGTATGTTGAAGACCTATGCTAATTCTACCATGTTCTTGAAATTTCTATTAACTAAAGGATGACTATTTGATGACCAAGGCCATGTGAGACCATGTGAAGCCATGTGCAAATGTTTCTATTTTGTCTAACAAGCCTTAAGCTTTTTTCCTATGCACTACACGACCATGCATTTGTGAAAGAAGACATTTCACTTCATTTCTATCACGTCTTAAAGTTATTATCTTTTAATGCAAAGCTTAGTCAATTTTATTGGCTTTGCACATGTAACCTACGGTCATGCAATGAATTTCTATACTTAATCTTTCCTATCAACTTTTCTTTCATTCTTATCAAAGAAAAGCAAAGACTATCACAAAGCTATCAAATAAAATAATTTATCTAATTTTCTCTCAACATGTCCTATGACCATTAAGTCTTCAAGATGGCCAAAGTTGGATTTTCTATCACATTTCAAAGTTTTCACCTTTTCTTGCAAAGTTTAATACAAAGAAATTCTCTCCATTTCTTCTCCCAAAGCTTACCGTCTCTCTACCTTATACCATTCTCCAACCTTCAACTGTAACATCCCGAAAAGTACTTATTTAATTATAAATAATCATTTTATAATATTCTTGATTTTTAAGAATTTTTCTGAAATTTTTCGAAAACGACGAATATGTTAATATATTTCTCGTTTTACGTACACACCGAAAGTGAGAATTGCTTAGGTCAGTGTAACGCTTCGGAAATTAATTATCTTACCACAAATAGTCATTTTCTAATATTTGTGATTTATGTGAATTCTTTCAGAATTTTTCGGAAACGATGAATATTTTAATATATTCTTCGTTTTGCGCGAGTATTGAGCAGAGTCGGGAAAATGATCGTAATGCTTCAAAAATTGGAAAATTATATGACGGAGAGTCGTTTTATAATATTTGCAGTTTTTGAGAATTTTCTGGGAATTTTCCGGGAACGTCGAATATTTTAGTAAATTTCTCGTTATACGTACACACTGAACGGGCCCGGGAAGATGCAACGTCTTCCTTGTGGCTAGTAAACTCTAAATTGTGGACTTGTTGACATGGGATCTTACTAAACCTGAGGCTGGGCACAATTTACGAAGTTTATGTTTTTCAAGAATTTTACCCGATAAATGAAATTGCGGTACTGTAAAATCATCCGATGAATAATAAAATATTATTTTCATCATCTATAACTCTTCTACACTGGAGGAAAAATAATACTGACAGTGTAAATATTTATTTGTGTTAGTATGCCCAATTATGAGATAATCTTACTTTCACTTTATCGTGAATCATGCGAAGCTTCTCATGTAAGCTTGGAGGAAGCTTCTTGGAAATTTCCTCTCCCTCTTTTCCCATGCAAATGCAGCTCATTCCCTCTTCTCTCTCCTTCATGCACGGCTGGACCATCATTTTGGGGGGAAAGAATTGATTTTGCTTTAACTAATTACCTTGATTAATTTCAAAACAAAAACCTAAAGCACTTCTCTCTTCTCTCTCTTCTTTTCTTCTTCTTCTTCATTTTAGTTTTCTTCTCCTTCTCTCTAGGAGAGCTCCACGGCTAGCCCCTCTCCGACACCTCAACCATCACAAATTTTCCAACCAACCACATTTTCTTAATCCTCTCTATCTCCTAAACACCTTTCTTACTTGGAGCTTCTTGAAAATCCACCATCTTCATCACTTTCTTCAAGCTTCAAGGTTAGGGTTTTTGGGTAAGCTTCAAGACTCTTCTTCTCTTCTCTTCATTTTCGGTTTCAAGGGTCTTTTAATGACCATCTACATTCCATTTTTCAAGTTCTTATGCTATTCTAACTAAGGTGAAATTCCTAGGGTTTTGGGTGGCACCAATCCGAAATTTCAAGGCAGTTCTTGGAGGTTTCTCTTGATTTCTTCACTTGGGTAAGAGGAAGACACTCCTCCTCAACCTCTATTAGCATTTAGGAACCTTGGTTGTGATTGATTTTGAGAAAAACCTAAAGAGGGTTATTCTTTGATTTTGTGATTAGTATGTTTGCATGTTGATTTTATTTTGTTTGTACCATTGGATTGATTGTTGATGTACATTGGAACATTGGAATGGATTAAATGCAACACCATACTGAGGATGTCACATTTCCGAACAATAATAATAAAACATTTACCCAAGTTATAAATTATTTCATAATATATAATAATATAGGTTGTAAAAAATATTTTTTTTTAACAATTACATTATAAAATAAAATAAATAGCACATAAAATAAAATAAACTATTACATACACACCATAATTATACATATGATCTTGTTTTTAATAGGTATAAATAATTTACATATTACAAACTATTTAATTAAAACAGCAAACTGTCTGGTTTAAATCAAACCATAAACTAGCCCAAGCATAATACTAAAAGTTCTGATCCTCCGAAGAATCCTCCTCAGGAAGATCATCGGAAGACAGAAATACTCTGATAACACTATACCACGCTGCAATCAATCCATATGGTATGGATGATCCCGAGGTTCGCCTTCCTCAAACTGGTCACTCGGTTGCTGCTCCTCGTTATATTGACAATCCAGCGGCTGCTCCTCTTCTACTTCCTCAACGACTTTACGGAACATAAATAATAATACAGAAAAATATATATACAAAGAGGTGAGACAATCTACATCATTCCCAGCATAGCAGTAAGAAAACGACAAAACATACAGTTATATTAGTTAAAACAACAAAATCATATTAGCACAACATATATCATATCTCAACCAAGTATAAACGTCACAGATGCATAATATCATAAATCAAATTATAATTATTCACATAGTAATGCAGATTAAATATGCCATGTACTCAGACTCGTTCCTACTCCATGGAGCTAAACACAAACATCAGAGAGAATGATCCAGTAGACATGTCCGCACATCAGGCTGCCTCAACCAACTGTTACACAGTCAAATATGTCGTGTGAATGGCACACAGTCAAATACGTCGTGTGAATAGTACACAATCAAATACGTCATGTATGTCCAGGCATAGTACTAGACAGTCCCCAATAGATCCTGATTAAGAATAGTATTTGTCGAGATCGTTGATCGACTTACAAAATCGGCTCATTTCCTCCCGATTAACATAAGGTACAGTTTGGAAAAGCTGACCCGACTGTATGTTGGGGAAATTGTCAGATTACATGGTGTGCCTACAAGTATAATCTCGGATAGAGATCCGAGGTTTACCTCAAAATTTTGGCAAAGTTTACAAGCTTCGTTGGGGACGAGATTGCGCCTGAGTTCAGCATATCATCCGCAAACCGATGGTCAATCGGAAAGAACGATTCAATCCCTAGAGGACCTACTTAGAGCTTGTTCTATGGAACAGACTGGAAGTTGGGATGAAGTTCTACCACTGGTGGAGTTCACCTACAATAACAGTTATCATTCGAGTATAGGGATGGCACCCTATGAAGCTCTGTATGGAAGATGGTGTCGAACACCATTATGTTGGTACCAAGACGGCGAGCGTCTTACGATTGGACCAGACATTATCCAGCAGACGACTGAGAAGGTTAAGATGATCCAAGAGAAGATGAGAACCGCTCAGAGCCGATAGAAGAACTATGCGGATAAGAGAAGAAAGCCTCTTGAGTTTGAAGAAGGTGAGCATGTGTTCCTAAAAGTCACACCCACGACTGGGGTCGGCCGGGCCTTGAAATCTAGAAAACTCACTCCAAAATTTCTTGGACCTTACCAAATTCTTCGTCGGATAGGTCCAGTAGCTTACCAGATAGCCTTACCCTCTATTCTTTCAAACATACATAATGTATTCCATGTGTCACAACTTCGTAAATATTTACCGATCCAAGTCATGTCATAGCACAGGACACAAGATGAGTTAAAAGAGAACGACCTATGAAACGTCTCTGCGAGAATCGAGGATCGACGGATAAAGCAACTACGAGGAAAGGAGATTCCATTGGTAAAGGTGATTTGGAATGAAGCAATGGTGATGCGACTTGGGAATTGGAAGACAAGATGAAGGAGCAACATCCAGAATTATTTTGAGGTATGTAAATTTCGAGGACGAAATTCCTTTTTAGTTGGGGAGTGTTGTAACATCCCGAAAAATACATATTTGATTATAAATCCTCATTTTATAATATTCTTGATTTTTAGGAATTTTTCTGGAATTTTTCGGAGACGACGAATATTTTAATATATTCCTCGTTTTGCGTGTGCGCAGAGCAAAGCTGGGAAAACGCGATGTTTTCTCTGCGAACTTGGAACTATGGATAAGTCGACGGGGGATCTTACTAAACCCGAGGCTTGACACAGTTTACGAGGTTTCGCGATTTTTTTTTCGAGAGATCTTAACAGATAAAGTAAATTCATACAGCGAAGAATTTATCTGTCAGATTTGTTAATGCTGACTCCTGCCAACAATAACTATTGTCCAACAAATAATAATATGAAATAAAAATCTTATCACATTATTCAAAGAATTTCCTTGTGGTAAACCTTTTTTTTTTAGCCTTATTGTCTAAATAAAATTCTGGTTAATTTAAAAAGCCTATTTTAGGAAGCTTCCATGAAGTTTCCTATTTAGCACATTTCTCACTCCCTTCTCTACTCTTCTCTACGGCAGAAGCCATTTGGAAGGGGGGATATTAGCTTGCATTAAATCATTTTACTCACATTCTCCATTTCTCTCTTCATTCACGTTCTCCTTCTTTCATTTTCTTCTTCTTCTTTCTCCTCTTCTACGGCACACACCCACACACATTGGAGTTTATCTCCATCATTCACTAAATCCATCACATTCCAACTCTCCTACTCCATTCCAGGTCCCCTCATGCTGCTATCTTTTGGGTTCTTCTTCTTCTTCCATTTTTCTTCCACCATTGAAGCCAAAGCTTAGAGCTTTAAGGTAAAGCTCTTAACTTTCTTCCATTATTCTTGCTATTTTCGTTTCTCTTAGTCACCTTGGTGGCCAAGAACCTATTTTTCATGGTTTGAGTGAACATTGTGGTGATCACTCACATTTGTGTTTTTCTTGAAGGGGGAAAACGAAAATTAGGGCAAGAAGGTGTAGCACCATTGTGTTGCCTTCCAAATAGGTAAGAGGAAGATGATCCTCCTCAACCAATCTTGGTAGTGAGGGAATGTCTTGTGTGTTGTTGAAAATGAGGGAATCCATGTTGGATCACTCTTCTATTGCATGTTGTTATTTCTATGATTTGTAGATGTTTGATTTGTATGATTATATGGATTTTTGCAATGTGCGTTTATTAGCAAAAGAAATATGTTTTGGACTGGTGGTAAAGGTGTACCCTTTTGAAATTTGAGGGCCACGGTTACAGAAGAGGATTCTGCAGAATCCTTGATTTTGCACTAGCGCTCAGGCGCTGTGCGTAGGGCGCCTAGGCGCTCTATGCCCGAGAGAATTTTCCCTGTAACACGGTTTGGACAGCGCTCAGGCGTTTCGTGTTGGGCGCCGGGCGCTCAACCGGCGCTCGGGCGTTACAGAAATGGCGCCTAGGCGCTCATGACATAAATGACCGGGAAATGTGAGGTTCCATAATGAATCCTTAAGGAGTGTGTTATTGCTTTGACAACTTGATAACTTTGCACGATATTAGAATTGAGAAAAGAACATGAGAGTGTGAGGCCTAAGAGCTTAAATGAATTTCAAGTTATGTGGAATATTGAATTGGTCCGAGAATTAACCTTGAACATGAACCTTGGAAAGGGAAGCAAATACTAAGTTAGGATTCATAATGAACCTAATAATGCATCAATTGACTTGAACCTAGTATTATGTTGTTATGGGTCCATGTGAGTGACCGTATATGGATATTGATGCTATATTGGCCTAATGTGGCATAGTGTGAAATTGTATGAGATTGTGGATCATACATGTGCATGCATAGTGTCTTATGCATTGTGATTGTCCGTGTGGACTATTGTAAGGCCTAGTTGCCTAGGAGATTGAACACACCTTAGTGCGGGTGCGAGTAGACAAGTGTGGGTCTTGTTATGACCTTGGGGGCGTCGGGGTGCGGGTCCTCCACAATGGGTAGTTGGTAGCTCCTTTGCCCGTGGGGCAAACCGATGCAAACGCACCGACGATCCGGACTTGACACTGTCCTATATCGTGATCTAGTGAAGAATGTCTGTGCAATGCCATGATTGTGCACGAGAAAAAATTTATTGATAGCACTGGCCTCGGCAGCCGAGTCACAGACATGTCTCCTGATCTTTCTCTCCGATTGATTGAGTTTAGCTCCATGGAGTAGGGGTTTGAGAGAACATGCATATGAGTCGTGATATATATATATACATTCTTTGGTATTATCCGTTCTCCATATTGTGACTTGTTTGCTTACTATTGCAATAACTACTGCCTGGATCTGTTTAATTGTTCTTGTTGAAATTAACGTTTATTATTCGAATATGCCGTTTCTAAATTGCTAATTGGGCGCTATGCGCCGTATTATTTCTGGCTGCCATAAGCGGTAATGATGGTAGGATATCTTACCTTTTTCTTGTATTTCTATTATTTCTTTGTTTATGTGTACCCCGTCGATCGAAGACGACGGTGAAGAGACGGAAGAGCACTGCCTTCCCGGCTTCGGCCTGCACAGGATTGACTTTGACTGCGACGATGTATGCACGCATGCGCGGATTCTTGGGAGATGTGCGTCTGACCTTCATTGGGGGGCCGGAGTGCTGGCACATCAACCTGAACTCCGACCGCTGCGTGTATGTGGGAGACGTGTCGATAGCACTTGCTTGGAGACGTCATGAGGCACCTGTCCTCACTTGCTACCTCAGCCTTACGCTTGGAGTTTTACCGCCTATCGGGAGATGTGGGGTCCCCGCTATTACACCCCGCAGGAGGATTCTTTCGACTCCACCGCTCGGGCCCCGTCCCGTGCATCTGTGGTTCCTATGGATGAGTCCTCGGATGAGGAAGATCCTGATGAGGGTCCTCCTGATGATCCTGAATCGGTCCCTTTTTATTTGAGGGGTCGATGATCATTGGTGGCTACTGATGGCTGCCAGTGTTTTTGTTTTTGGGGGCCTGATGTATCTTTCTTTTTGATTTGGACTGTATATTTTGTATATGCATGAGGGTATATATGCATGTTTCCCTTGGGGTGGGTATAGTTTTGCTTTTTGATGATGGCCAGGCTTGTATTTATGAAATAGTTGTATTAAACTCTAGATATATATATGCATGCTATTCAGGTGCAAATTTCTATGTATTGTTTTATTCGTTCCTTTTATTCACATTCTGCATTATCGTATCATTATTATTATTATTTTTTTAAAAAAAAAAGAAAATATTGCCAAGTTTGCTCACATGGTTAATCATCAATTAATTAAAATGAACCGGGTCTTAATCGTTGTTTAATCAATTTCCGCATTTTATTTTATTTGACAATGTGACGTTCCCTCCCAAAAAGGGGCGTTACAATATGGCCAAAAATGCTATAGGAAACTCAATCAAATTTTGATTGATTTTTAATAACTTATTTATGCTTAAGTCCTTCTAGTTATGTTTAATTAAAAGTTAGATAGATTCCTTTGTATTTTAGTTAATCATTAATTTACTTAGAATCCTTAATCTTCTACTTAATTATACTAATACATTTGTCTAACTAAAATTTGATAAAAACTAATTAGGTTTTAATCTATTTAAGTATCACTTAAACCCTTTAGATTAACTTAATTAGATTTTAAATTAACTAATCTATTAAATTAAGTTTTAAATTAACTAATTTACTAAATCTAACCATTTTTATGGATTTTTAACCTTTTGGTCTAGAATTTTACAAGCCTTTACGTTAGTAAACTTTTCCTAAAAGTGGATCCCACAAACCCAAACGTGGGTCCCACAAAACAAATGTGGGTCCCACAAGGTAAACGTGGGTCCCATAGATTTTTCTGCATGATAAATATTTTTATTATACAAAAAAATCCTAAAAATTAAAAGATTGACTATTTTTGGCTATATGTATTATTTGGATTGGGTTTAGTAAGATCGTTGACTTTGAATAATCAAACGATATTTTTCCTATTCGAAAATTATTATTTTCTTGAAGTTCGGAGCAAATCACACGAAACAATCAAATACGATTACTGAAAACTTGTCAAATTAATTTTATAACACAGAAGAAAAGGAAAAATAGTACAATTAGGGCAAAAACGTAATTAACCAAAAATTGGGGTGTTACAACTCTCCCCCACTAACAGAGATTTCGTCTCCAAAATTTTATAGTACCTTAGAAAAGATGTGGGTACTGCTCCCTCATTTTGTCTTTTAGCTCCCAAGTAGCATCTCCCGTTACCTCATTCCATATAACCTTTACCAACACAATCATCTTCCCTCGAAGTTGCTTCACTCTCCTGTCCTCAATCTTAACAGGAAGTGTCTCATATGTCAAATTATCTTTCAGTTGTACTTCATCAGGTTGAATGACATGTGTTAGATCGGGGATATATTTCCTCAGTTGAGGCACATGGAATACATTATGAAGATTGGATAGAAAAGGTGGTAAAGCTATCTGGTAGGCTATAGGACCTATCCGACGAATGATTTGATAAGGTCCAATGAATTTAGGAGTGAGTTTTCTAGATTTGATAACCCTTCTGACACCAGTCGTAGGTGTTACTCGCAAAAACACATGCTCACCTTCCTCAAATTCAAGAGGTTGTCTCCGCTTATCAGCATAGCTTTTCTGTCGGCTCTGAATCGTTCGCATTTTCTCCTGAATCATCTTCACCTTCCCCATAGTTTGTTGCATAAGATCAGGTCCAATGGTCATACTTTCCCCATCTTAATACCAACACAAAGGTGTTCGACATCGTCACCCGTAAAGTGCTTCATAGGGTGCCATCCCTATACTTGAATGAAAACTATTATTGTAGGTGAATTCTATCAAAGACAGAAATTCATCCCAACTCCCTTGTTGTTCCAACACACAAGCACGCAACAGATCTTCTAGCGATTGAATAGTCTTCTCCGTTTGACCATCAGTCTGCGGATGATAAGAAGAACTCAGACGTAACTTAGTCCCCATGGCTTCTTGTAGGCTTCGCCAAAACCTTGACGTAAACCTCGGGTCTCTATCAAAAACTATACTTGAGGGTACACCGTGAAGTCTAACGATTTCACTAATGTACACCTGGGTTAATCGTTCCAACGAATACTTAATATTGATCGGCAAGAAGTGCGCTGACTTCGTAAGCCTATCAACTATAACCAACATAGAATCATGACCCTTCTTAGTTCTTGGTAATCCAGTAATAAAATCCATTGAGATACTATCCCATTTCCATTCTGGAATAGTCAAAGGTTGTAACATACCGGCTGGTCTTTGATGTTCAACTTTTGGTTTTTGACAAACCAGATAAGACGCCACACGTTCCGTAACATCTCTCTTTATCCTTGGCCACCAAAACATCCGCTTCAAATCTTGACACATCTTTGTCATCTCCGGATGCATACTCAACTTGCTAGCATGAGCTTCGTCCAAAATCGCTTGCTTCAGCTCGGGATCATTAGGTATACAAATCCTTCCTTTAAATCTTAAGACTCCATCAGATCCTTCCTCAATCGTTGCCTTATGACCTTGCTTCAAAAATTCTTTCTCATTCAGTAAATATGGATCCTTACCCTGTTTTTCCTTGATTTCTTTTAGCTTTCAAGCAAGTCATTCAAAATAATAACTTTACTCGTAAAAGACGAATCCTTCCTAGTGCCAATTCCACTGACAATCGTAAATCTCTAAATTGATTGATCAATTCTTCCTCCTTTATCATCATGGTAGAAACACTGATCACCTTTCTACTTAAGGCATCCGCCACCACATTCGCCTTTCCCGGATGGTATTGAAGTTGAAAATCATAGTCTTTCAAGAACTCTAACCATCGCCTCTGCCTCATGTTCAATTCCTTTTGATTGAACAGGTATTTTAAACTCTTGTGATCATTGAAGACATTGAACACAACTCCATACAGAAAATGTCTCCACACTTTCAACGCAAAAACCACTGCAGCGAGTTCCAAATCGTGCGTTGGATAGTTCCTCTCATGAACCTTCAACTATCTTGAAGCATAGGCTACCACATTTCTATTCTACATCAACACACATCCTAACCCTTGGTAAGAAGCATCACAATACACCTCAAAAGCCTCGTTAGGATCAAGAACAGCAAAAAGATTATCATAAAAGAAAAGTGCGATGAGTCAATCTCTTCTTCAACTCTTGAAAACTTGCCTCACATTCTTTCGTCTAATCAAAAGCTTGACTCTTCCTTGTGAGTTGCGTAAGAGGTCCAGCTAACTTAGAAAAACCTTCAATGAACCTTCGATAATATCCGGTCATTCCAACAAAACTTCGGATTTCGATTCACCGTCTTTGACCTCTCCCATTGCAAAATAGTTTCTATTTTCGATGGGTCCACCGCAATACCTTCCTTGGAAATTACGTGACCCGTAAATTGAACTTCTTCCAACCAAAACTCACACTTTGCTAATTTTGCATACAGTTATTAGGACTTCTTGTCCTTCAAAATTTGGAGAACTATCTTGAGATGTTCAAAGCATGCTCTTCCTTATTTTGGGAATAGATCAGAATGTCATCGATAAAAACAACGACAAATATGTCTAGGTATGGACAAAAAATCCTATTCATATAGTCCACGAATATTGCAGGAGCATTCGTCACTCCGAACGGCATCACCTGATACTGATAATGCCCGTAACGAGTTCGAAAAGCTGTTTTAGGTATATCCTCTACCTTGACACGAATCTGATGATAACCTAATCGCAGGTCTATTTTAGAGAAAATAGCTGCTCCTTTCAGTTGGTCCATCAAATCATCGATCCTTGGAAGTGGATATTTGTTCATTATCGTGACCTTATTCAGCTGATGATAGTCTACGCAAAGATGAGAAGTTCCATCCTTCTTCTTGACTAGTAGTACTGGCGCTCCCCACGGTGAAACACTCGGTCGCACAAACTATTTTTCCAATAATTCTTCTAATTGCTTCTTCAACTCCACCAATTCCGATGGCGACATCCTATATGGTGCAATCGAAATAGGATCTGCTCCTGGTACCAAATCAATAGCAAACTTGATTTCTCTTTTCGGTGGTAAGCCAGGTACATCATCAGGAAAAACTTCTGGAAATTCATTCACGATTGGAATAGCATTCATATCTTTTTCACTCTTGACTTCCAAAGAAGACAGCAGCATGTATCTTTGAGCTCGAGTCCCTCAACAAAGATTTGACTTTGATGAGTTAAAAATGAGAATCCTCATCCTTAGGAAAAACTAAGGTTTTATTGCTTGAAGTCTAATAGGATATGATTAGAAGATAACCAATCCATTCCTAATATTATATCTATTTCAACAAGAGGTAAGCAAATTAAATTGAAAGAAAAGACTCGATCATTTATGGTAATAGGATTGGTTCAAACATACTTGTAGATGTAACAACAAGCTTGGCTAGTTGGTGTAGAAACAATCAATTGAAAACTCAAAGAAGACACAGGCAATTTCAAGCGATCCACAATAGGAGTCGTACGCAATAAATGAATGCGTCGCACATGAATCATATAGTACGGTCAAAAGATTACTGCTACAACACCTTCCCCCCGAATAAGATCTTTGATTGAGAAGCCTCGGCCCCCGCTCATTGTGTACACTTGCCCTCCGGATCGAAAGTATGAGTAGCACGAACATTGCTCACAACTGGCTTCCTTTCTGACTGGTTACATTCTCTAGAAACATGCCCAGGCCTTCCACATTTGAAACAGGTTGGCCCTTTAATTGAACAGTCTCTAGATCTGTGGCCACTCTTTCCACATTTAAAACATCTTGGCGTAAATGCCACATTTGTACCAGCTTTATTGCCACCAGAACCTCCCCCGATAGATGGACGTTGAGGCTGACTTCCCAGTGGTCTCGAATACGGCTTGCGTTGAAATCGATTGTTATTGTTGTTGTTATTGCCTCCTCTTTGGAACCTAGTTAGTCCAAAGTTGCGATTTCTTGGATCACGTGACGACTCCAACTCCTCGAGTCGTACACATGTGTCCACCAAAGCATGAAACTGGTTCATCCTTAAGGGTAGCACTCTTTTCTTCAACTCTACCCTCAGCCCTTCCTCAAACTTACAGCATTTCCACGCATCATTCTGTCAAGTTTGAGCATAGTCTGAGAATTGAGACAAGCTCTCAAATTTAGAAGCATATTCATTGACAGTCATGTTGCCCTGACGTAAACCAAGAAATTCCATCTCCTTGGCATGTTGAGCACTGGCAGGAAAGTACTTTTTCAGAAATACCTCACAGAATACCTCCTAAGTAATTTCCGTTCCCTCAGCTTGTAGTAAGCGTCAGGTTCCTCTCCACCAGTTCTCACCATCCCCTCTCAGCATAAATGTAGCATACGTCACCTTTCGATCATTGGCGCACCCCATTCCTTCAAATATCTTCTCGAGATCTTGGATCCAAAGACTCGCCTTCTCTGGATTAAATTCACCTCTGAACTACGGCGGGTTATTGCGCCTAAACTCAGACAAGTTTAGAGCATCAACAGTCGCATCTTGCTGTTGAGCTGCTCGTTCATTTTGTTGCGTAATCACCTAATCGCCATACTTGCTTGTGCATAGCCTCAAGCTAAACTCTTTTCTCTAGTCATTGGGTCAACATTACTATTCACGTTTGCACGCGTTCCTCTTCCACCGGACATCTTCTTCTTAAATCAAACAAGACAAAACAAAGTCGGATGTACCCTTTCGGACACCAATCATGAAAGAGAATCATACAACACAAGCAAAAATTGACCCAACCACAACCCCAAAAGACTCTAACTTGGGCTCTAATACCAACTAAAATGCAACACCCTATGGGACGATGTCACATTTCGAACAATAATAATAAAACCTTTACCCAAGTTATAAATTATTTAGTAATATATAATAATATAGGTTGTAAAAAATTTTTTTAACAATTATATTATAAAATAAAATAAAAGACACATAAAATAAAAACAAACTATTACATACACACTATAATTATACATATGATCTTGTTTTTAATAGTACAAATAATTTACATATTACAAACTATTTAATTAAAATAGCAAATTTTGATTCTAGTTTAAAGCAAACCATAAACTAGCCCAAGCATAACACTAAAAGTTCGATCCTCGAAGAATCCTCCTCAAGAAGATCATCGGAAAACAGTAAATACTCGATAACACTATACCACGTTAATGCAATCAATCCATATGGTATGGATGATCTCGAGGTTCGCCTTCCTCAACCGGTCACTATATTTTTGCTCCTCGTTATATTGACAATCCGTGTTGTTGCTCTCTTCTACTTCCTCAACGACTTTAGTTGAACATAAATAATAATTTAAAAATATATATACAAGGAGGTGAGACAATCTACATCATTACCAAAGATAGCAAGAAGAAAACGACAAAACATACGGATATAGCGACTTAAAACAACAAAATCATATTAGCACAACATATATCATATCTATTCAACCAAGAATAAACGTCACAGATGCATAATATCATAAATCAAATTATAATTATTCACATAGTGATGCAGATTAAATATGCCATGTACTCAGACTCGTTCCTACTCCATGGAGCTAAACACAAACATCAGAGAGAATGATCCAGTAGACATGTCCGCACATTTGTCGCCTCAACCAACTATTATTTTGCATCAAATACGTCATGTGAATGGCACATGAGTCAAATACGTCGTGTGAATAGTACACGGTCAAATACGTCATATGTACGTCCGGGCATAGTACAAAGACGGTCCCCAATAGATCCCGATTAAGAATAGTATTTGTCGAGATCGCTAGTGTGTGTTTTCGATTACTGGTGGCGGCCCGGAAGAATTTACTAGAAGCGTCCACATGTGGAATCTGCGCACACTAACGCCTCCAAGTTCTCCACATGAACACACTACGCCTATCACACCCGCAACACGGTGTAATGCATCTCGTCAGTCAATTGTCAATTTCAACCAAATTGACATACCACTCTATGTATGTAATGATCCATAATTACAAAAATTACGTTCATTATCACCATAAATCATAATTATAAAAATACCCTTAGTATTAATATTTTCCAAAAATCAATACGTCTTCACTTGCTCAAGATAACTATTTCCCAACATGAAGGGTCCACCACTTTGGCAATAAAATAAAACTTATTGTTTCCATAAGTCGTGTAAATATTTTATCACATTTTCACAATTACGTCATATTTTACAAATGTTTTTCAATCGCGTAAATATTTTTCAACGTTTTCTTACTCGCGTAACATTTTTAAATCATTTTCTTAATCGCGTAGTTTAAAAATCATCATTTTAAATATGCGTAAGCTATTTCTACTATTTTTCACTGTATAAAATATTTCTTGATGTTTCAAACTAAATTTTGAAACTTTCCAAAACTAAAAATATTATTTAAACATTATTTTCCATTTTTCTTTACAAAAAATAGTCTAAGTCATAATTTCTGTTGTTTTCTCAAAAATTGATTTTAATAAATTCCTCTATTGTAAATAAGTTTTAATTTTATTCTTTAACTACGTAAAATATTTCCTTACATTCTAAATATCATTTTGAAACGTTCTTCCTTACTTGCTCATTTTTAATCAATTTTTGACATTTAGTTTAGAAAATCCACTAAATGATATTTTTTATGTTTTCCTTTAAAAATTCCTTTATTTAATTATAACCATAAAATACACTTTGAAAATTGCTAACATACTTTAAAAACTCAAAGGTAAGTATTTTTCAAGTGTTAAAATTTATTTCTTTACCATACTAGACTTCTAGTAAAAATTCATTTACTTATTTGACTCTTGAAAATCCATCGTAATTGAATTCATTTTAGGTTAATAAACTAGTTTACACTTAGAAAATAAATTTTGGATCAATTAAACATTAAAAATATATTTAGGCCGAAAATCACCATTTTTATACAAACCATGTTTAAAATTATTTTTCATCCATTAAATCATTGAAAAATCCTTTAACTTAATTAAATCAATTAGGTTATCCTCTTATATAAAATGGTTGAGAACATATTGGTTCTCTTTTCATAGTAAAAAAAATCATAAGCTCTTCATCTTGTGTTCTTTGGAACACTTTTGCAAGTCTCAACATATTTGCACATCCAACAATAATTATCATAGATCCATGACCATATACATATATTTATGAACACATATCATATATTAAAGCAATAATAAAACACATACCAAATATCAAAGCTATAAACATGCTTGCATGCATAATAAATCACAAATAGAAAAATAAATAACATGCACACATATACAATCACAAATAGAGAAGACAATAAACAACCAAGTGAATGAATCCTTATGGATTCTTCACCACAAATACATCCATTTTCTCACCACCACACATGGTTGATGAGATTAAATCTCCCTCTTACCTATAAGGAAGACAAGATCTCCTTGGACTCCTCCTTAGAAATTTTGTGTAGCTTCAACAAAAATCCTAACAAGCTTAAACAAATTATAAAGTCATAAACTATGGATGAAAAAGATAAACCATGGATCAATCATGGCTTAGAACATCAAAAATCAAATTAAAAACAAGAAACAAGAATTTTCACCTTATAGGAAAGAAACTTCAAAGTGATTTTCCAAGCTCCAAATGGATGATTTTGCAAAAACTCATAACTAGAGATGTTCTTAGAATATGGTTTAGATTTAGGAAATGAAGTTGGATGAAATTTTTGATGGATGGAAGTGTATTGAAGCGGCTTGGCCGAATGGTGTGGGAAATGAAGACTTAGAAGTTTTCTTTGGTTTCTTTGGGTAGGAGAGAAATGAATGAAAGTTTAGAATGATTGAAATGAAGATGATAAAGTGAATAAGTGCCCCACCCCCCAAATTGCATGGCCGTAGAGCATCAAGCAAAAAGCTAGCCACCTTTTTGACAATTCTTGCTTCATAATGGCCTTTGATTATTTGGATGGTGGATGGCTTGCTTTAGAATTCATGATTGCATTTTGATTGAATAATTGAATGCATAATTATAGCATATGGCCAAAAATGCTATAGGAAACTCAATCAAATTTTGATTGATTTTTAATAACTTATTTATGCTTAAGTCCTCCTAGTTATGTTTAATTAAAAGTTAGTTAGATTCCTTTGTATTTTAGTTAATCATTAATTTACTTAGAATCCTTAATCTTCTACTTAATTATACTAATACATTTGTCTAACTAAAATTTGATAAAAACTAATTAGGTTTTAATCTATTTAATTATCACTTAAACCCTTTAGATTAACTTAATTAGATTTTAAATTAACTAATCTATTAAATTAAGTTTTAAATTAACTAATCCACTAAATCTAACCATTTTTATGGATTTTTAACCATTTGGTCTAGAATTTTACAAGCCTTTTACGTTGGTAAACTTTTCCTAAAAGTGGATCCCACAAACCCAAACGTGGGTCCCACAAAACAAATGTGGGTCCCACAAGGCAAACATGGATCCCACAGATTTTTCTGCATGATAAATATTTTTATTATACAGAAAAATCCTAAAAATTAAAAGATTGGTATATGTATTATTCGGATTGAGTTTAGTAAGATCGCGCTTTTCATCTCACGTCTCAGAATAATCAAACAAGATTTTCTTACGCCCAAAAAATTATTATTAAATTTTCAATTGACTCGGAGCAAATCACACTAAATAATCAAATACAGTTACGAAATAGTCAAATTAATTTTATAACACACAGAAAACAGAAAATAGTACAATTAAGGCAAAAACATAATTAACTAAAAATTGGGGTGTTACATTAAAGGATAGGAAAAGGAATAAATTGATATGGGGATGGCTCTTGGGTGGCCACGGTTTTGGGGTTTAAATTGATGTGTTCTTGGAGAGCAAATTTTAACAAGTGAATGACTAAATTAATCAAGTGTGTAATATAAAATCAATGGAATGAAAAAATTGAGAATTGAACCCACTTGGGAGGCCACGGCCTCTAGGGCTATTTGGGACTTAATTACGTAATTTTTGGTAATCTTGGAATTTAGAAAATTAAATGGTTGAAACATAGGCAATAGGTTAGCAAGGTAGAAAAATTGGAAGAATTAAATACAATTGGAGATTCATAAATTTTAAAGGACTAAGGAAGGAACTTGTCATGAAACTTGAGGAAATTTTACAAGAGTAAGAACAAGAGAGTGTGAGATTTTGGGATCTTAGAATAACCATTCTAAGTGTATGAGAATAAATTACTTTAGAAAATTCAATTAATTATGGAAACTTACTTAGTGACGAATTCTTGTAAGGATGGCAAATCTTGAATAAGAATGCATAATGGACCTTAGAAATGTATTACCTTATTTGATTTCAATATTATGACATTATAGGTCTATGTGAGTGACCATTTATGTGTTGATGCTTATCTTGGCCAATTGTGGCATATTATGGAATTGTATGAGATTGTAAATCATACATGCTCATGCATAGAGTCTTATGCATTGTGAATGTCCTGTGGACTATTGTAAGGCCAAGTTGCCTAGGAGATTGAACACACCTTAGTGCAGGTGTGAATAGACTAGTGTAGGTCATGTTATGACCTTGGGGGCGTGAGGGTGCGGGTCCTCCACAATGGGCAGTTGGTAGCTCTTCTGTCCGTGGGGCAAACCGATGCAAATGCACCGACGATCCGGACTGAGACACTGTCCTATATCGTGATCTAGCGCGGATTGTCCGTACAATGCCTGAATATGCACATGGAAAATTATTGATTTATAGCACTTTGGCCGCGACAGCCGAGTTATAGACATGCCTCCTGATCTTTCTCTCCGACTGTTCGTGTCTAGCTCCATGGAGTAGGAATTTGGAAAAGTATGCATGTGCATCATGAAATAATCTGTCATTGTAAATCATTACTTTCCGTAACTGTGAATTGTCTGATCATTACTATAATAAATGTTTGCCTGGAATTGTTTATTTGCTTACAGTTGGACTTACTGCTTATTATTTGGAAATGATGTTCGAATTATCTATTAGGAAGGCGCAAAGCGCCATTTTGTTTCTGGCTGCTATAATTGGTAATGATAGTAGGATGTCTTACCTCTTTCCTGTATTCCTATTATTTGCTGCCTGTGTGTATACTATATCTACCGAAGACGACTGCAAGGAGGTTGAAGCCCCTGATTTCCCCTGTTTCTGGCCCGATCGAGACTAGCATCTATAGAAGATGATGGAGGCACGCATACGCGGATTTCTGGGCGATATGTGTCTGACCTTCCTTGGAGGGCCAGAGTGTTGGCACATCAACTTGAGTTCCGATCGCTGTGTCTATCTGGGAGACGTGTAGATTTCCCTAGCCTGGAGATGTCATGAGACGCTGATCTTCACCTGCCATGTCAGCCTGCGACTGGAGTTCTACTTGCCCATCCATGAGATGTGGGGTGATAAAATTATCCGCACCCCTGCAGGGAGGACTCTATCTTTCGATTCCCGCTCGGGCTCCCGCCGTGGTTCCAGGTTCCGATGGAGGTTTCCTCGGACAAGGAGGACCCCGCTGAGGATCCTGATACGGTCCCTCCTCCCTTGAGGGACTAATTTTACTGGTAGCTGCTGATGGCTGCCAGTGTTTTATTTTGGGGACCTAATGTATTATTTTTAGTCAATTTGTATATTTTGATATTACGGGGGATGTATATGTATGATTCCTTTATAGGTATAGTTTTACTTTTTGGAAATTTCTAGGCTTGTATTTAAAGTACGCTTAATATTTAAATAGATATATAAATATGTGCATGTCATTAAGAAGAGGTGAATTTCATTTACGCCTTACTCTTTCTTGATCGCCATTTGTTTTTGTCACTTAGTTTTATTTATTAATTAACAAAAAAAAATATATTTGTCTAAATGCCATTTTTACCCACGTATTAAAGCATCGAACAAGTTAACCTTAAACTAATGAACCGGGTCTTAATTTAGATAAATTTTATTTTTCGCATTTTTTTCTATTTGACAATGTGACGTTCCCTCCCAAAAAGGGGCGTTACATCAATAATTTACACTAACCGTATATCTTAAATCCTCTCATTAATCCAAGACACTTTCATGTTGTGAATTTCTCAAGATTCATTCAGAACCCCGGTTTGTGTTACTTTGGGTCTTGTGTGTGAGTCTGTTTTGTTTGTGCTGTGTGAATCTCTGTGATTGGTGTTTTGAATGAATTCCTCTGACTTTCCTTATGTTTTTCTGTTAATCTAATTTAAGAGAGAGTAAGATGGCGATAGGTGGAGAAATGGCAGCTGCTGTAGAGGCAATGCAGCGGATGGCGGAAGTCATCGCGCAGTAAAATGAGCGTGCTGCTCAATAACAAGAGAGAGCTACCCAACAACTTGAGCATCTCGCCGATGCATAGAACTTAGCAGAATTTCATCGCCACAACCCTCCACAATTCAAGGGGGAATTTGACCCGGACAAAGCTAGTTTGTGGATCAAAGAGCTGGAGAAAGTCTTCCGTGGCATGAACTGTGCCGAAGACAAGAAGGTGAACTATACTACCTTCATGCTTGTGGGCAACGCCGAAGATTGGTGGAATGGAGCTCAGAGAGCACTGGAAGCCGAAGGAACTGACATCATGTGGGACATGTTCAAGAACAAATTCTTGGACAAATACTTTCTTGCAAATGTGAGACATGCGAAAGAGATGGAGTTCCTCAACCTGAGACAGGGGAATATGACCGTTAGTGAATATACAGCCAGATTTGAGAACCTGGAGAAGTTCTCAACGCATTATCAGCATCAAACGGATGAAGCTTGGAAGTGCTGGAAGTTCACTGAGGGACTAAGATACGAGGTGAAGAAAGCTGTCATCACCCTGAAGATTAGGGTATTCTCAGAGCTATTGGATACTTGTTGCGAAGTGGAAGCCTTGGAGCAGGCAAGGGACTCGAGGAGCAGGAACTTTGGGCCTGCAAGGTCCTAAAGAGGTGGAGGCAGTAGTTCAAACTGCTTCCAAAAGAAACCTTATTCTCGACCAGCGGGAAGTCAGCAACAAACTGGCGGAAGTTCTGGTGGAGGTTCTATTGGGAACCGGACTGGTCAGACGGTGGCATATCCCTCCAAATGCCTAAAGTGTGGAAAAGATCATCACACGAGAGACTGTATGATCAAAGGGATTATCTGCTTCAGATGTGGCAAACCGGGCCACATGTCCAGAGATTGCAACCAGGCAAAGGCTGAACCTTCAGTCAACGCGACTCGAGCCAAGCGCAAGCCGAGGTTGAGTTTACACCATGAGCGGAGCTGAAGCCTCCGAATCAGGGACTTGATTCAAGGAGAAGGCACCATAGAAGGTAATCTTTTAAAAGTCTTGTATGACTTGGGCAACCCATTCTTTTATATCATAATTTGTGTGCTACGACTTGACTTACCAATGTCCACCTTACCTTTTGATTTTAAAACTCGATTTTATGTCTCAATTCGAATAACTTCGACAAATTGGTAGTTACTACCAAAGTGGTATTCGAATACGTTTGAAGTGTCCCCCGATTGAAAACAAAGGCATTCGAATACCGCTTATAGGTATTCGAATAATAATTGCTTCAAAGTGGTAGCTTAAATAACCGTGAAGGTACTCTAATAACCTTGTTAAGGTCGAATTTTTTCTGTAGATTTAATCTGTTTACCTCTTTCACAACTAGATATAATCTTAAGGATAAACTGGTTGTCTTCCAACCATGTTCTATTAGATTGTTCTAGAAAAACCATAGTTTTCCCCGTGGATGAAGATTCTAGATGCTTGACGGCCAACCAAGTACGAGCTTTCTTGAAAGAAGGAGCTCAAGGATACATGCTGCTATCTTCTTTGAAATCGAGAGCGAGGCTGATCTGAGTACTATTCCAGTAGTGAAGGAGTTCTCTGAAGTCTTTCCAGAAGATGTACCTGGTTTACCACCGATGCGTGAGATAGAGTTTGCTATCGACCTTGTACCGGGAGCTGGTCCCGTGTCTATAGCACCCTACCGGATGTCGCTGACAGAGTTGGCGGAGCTTAAGAAATAGCTAGAGGAGCTTTTGGAGAAACAGTTCGTCAAACCGAGTGTATCACCCTGGGGAGTGCCAGTGCTATTGGTTCGAAAGAAGGACGGTACCTCGAGATTGTGTGTGGACTATAGGCAGTTGAACAAGCTGACGATCAAGAACAAGTATCCACTCCCAAGAATAGACGATTTGATGGACCAACTGAAGGGAGCAGCGGTATTTTCGAAGATCGATTTGAGATCTGGATACCATCAGATAAGAGTGAAAATGGAGGATGTACCCAAGACTGCTTTCCGTACCCGATACGATCATTACGAATACCTCGTGATGCCGTTTGGTGTAACGAATGCACCTGCTATCTTCATGGACTACATGAACAGAATCTTTCGTCCGTACTTGGACAAGTTTTTTGTCGTCTTCATGGACGATATCTTGATATATTCCCCAAACCAGGAGGATCATGTTGAGCACCTCAGCATAGTTCTCCAAATTCTGAAGGAGAAGGAACTATATGCCAAACTGTTGAAGTATGAGTTTTGGCTAGATGAGGTGAAGTTTTTAGGTCATGTGATCTCAGTAACGAAAATTCTTAGCTTCGTGGGTTTAGCCGGATATTACAGGAGATTCATAGAAGGATTTTCCAAAATTGTTGGACCGCTCACTCAACTGACAAAGAAGAACAAGGCTTTTGAATGGACTGATAGCTACGAGCAAAGTTTCCAAGAGTTGAAGGAATGGCTAACTACCTCACTGGTGTTAGTGCTACCTGATCCGAATGAACCATTCGAGGTGTACTATGACGCTTCATACCAAGGATTGGGATCTGTTCTTATGCAGCACAGAAGAGTGGTGGCTTATGCTTCGCGACAGTTGCGAGTGCATGAAAAGAACTACCCGACACATGATTTGGAACTAGCAGCTGTGGTTTTTGCCCTGAAGATGTGAAGGCATTTCCTCTATGGAGCAACATTCAACATCTTTAGTGATCACAAAAGCTTGAAATATTTGTATGATCAGAAGGAACTGAACATGAGGCAACGGAGATGGCTAGAATTCCTGAAGGACTATGATTTCCAGCTGTTGTATCACCCTGGCAAAGCGAACGTCATGGCAGACGCCTTGAGTAGGAAGACCGTAAGTGTTTCTACCCTGATGATTAAGGAAAGAGACCTCATAGAACAGTTTAGAGATGTTTGGTCATTTGTTAAGTTGGAACCCGGAAGGATTTGTATGAACATGGTCATCATCTCAAGTGAACTAATGGAGGACATATGGGAAAAGTAGAAGGTCGATGAATTCTTGCAAGAAATGAGAGAACTGATGAGGCAAGGTAAAGAAACAGAAATTGAGGAAGGGACGAATGGAATTCTGAGATTCTGGGGTAGAGTTTGTATTCCCCGTGACCAAGGGCTTAGGCGATATATTATGGATCATGCTCACACCTGTAACATCCCAGAAAAACATATTAGACTTTTATATGTGTACAAAGGTAGCATATAAGTTGTTTGATATGTCAGTAAAGATTTGTAACAAACAGAGTTAGTTTAGGTACTTTGCTGCAACACAGAGTGTGGAAAGTGACCTATAATGACTCAGTAAATAGCATAAATTGCTATTTGAAGGGAAACAAGTTTAGATAATTTGTTTCTAGGTCACAAATAAGTTAAATAAGGTGTGGTTAAAGTTTCAAGAGAATCAGAGTCAGTTTGGTATTTTTAGGCATATTGGTTGTACATTTTAATACCGAATGACTAGCAGCAAATATAGAAAATGATGAGAATTGTGAAACAATAATTTAGATGAATCGTATGATTTATTCTAAAGTTGTTGAAAGCTGGAAAACTTTAATTAGCATAATTCGGGTGTCCTTAGCAGATAAAAGTTTCAGTGTAAAAACTTAAGTTAATCTTTTCTCTTAATTCCCTCCATGTCCCACCCTCTATATCTCTCTTTTCTCTTGGCAGAATGAAGAAAAAAAATAGAGAAAGAAAGAAAAGAAAGAAAAGGGAGAAAGGAGAAAGGGGAAGAAGGGAAGAAGGAGAGAAAGAAGATCAAGGGAAAATCAAGATAAAAGCATGGAGCTTGAAGATTGATCATCCAAGATAAGAGGTAGGGGATTTCTATTCATCTATTCCTTTGATTCATCTTGAATGAACATAGGTTTTGTGAATGAAAATAGGGGTTTGAGTAGTCAAATCCTAATTCTTAGCTTGGTTCTTGATTCCAAGAACTAGGTTAGGATAGTTTAAGCTTAGAGAATGCTAGATAGCTATTTATGGCTCAAGATCAACCATTAGAATCCATAGGAAATGGATTTGGAAAATGGTTGGGGTTAGGTGATTTTGGACCTAGATCTATGCCCTAAGAGAATTTATAGGTTGTAAAAGAGTCACAACAAGTTTAAGGGCCTAGATTAATGTTAAAAATCACTTAGAATCCATGAGGAAAGGTTTGGAAATTGGTTTTTCAACCAAATATGTAGAATACGCATTCTGCACAATTTTCTGCAGAATGGTCATGCCTAGGCGTGATATTTCTATGCCTAGGCGTGGGTATATCAGTTTTCAGCCCTGCGAGACAGAGAGAACCACGCCTAGGCGTGGTAAAACCAAGCCTAGGCATGGAGAGGGCAACATTTAGACAACTTGCATTGTTTGTTACATAACTTGAGTTGTAGATATCAAAATGACCTGATTCCAGAGCCATTTGAAAGCTAAGACATAAGGCTATTTGCCTATAAAATTTTAGAATCACTAAAGTTAGGATGTAGCTCTGGTGCATTTATGGAAATTAGCCTTTTAAAGGGTCCAGAGCATATTTCGTCAAAGATGTTATTTTGATGATTTGAAATCCCTAGTTGTTAAGATCCTTTGTTTATGGTTAGTAAAGATTGTTGAGACACTTGAGAGGTTATTTCTTTGAGAGAAAGACCTAGTGGCATACAAAGGAAGATAAAAGAAAAGTAGTGCATCCATTAGACATGGATTGCTAGAGATCAAGAGCTTAGCTTCTTAAGCAACTTAAAGTTGCAGAGATGTCACAAGAGAGGTGATAAGAGATTTAAGAAGCGAGATGGCATTAGTAGAGTGCCATAGTGCCTAAGTGGCAAAAGTTAAGGGCCAAGGTGCCAAGATGGCAATAGTGGAGTGCCATAGTGCCTAAGTGGCAAGAGTTAAGAGCCAAGGTGCCGAGTTGGCAAAAGTTAAGTACCATAGACCCTAGCTGGCAAGGGTGAATGCCATAGTGCATGAAGAGCTCTCAAAGAGTTAAAGAGAGTTAGTAATGCAAAGACAGCAGTATACTAAGTCTAGTTGGCATTGGTTCAATGTCATAGTGCATGAAATACTCCCACATAGAAGAGGTGGAGTTAGTAATGCAAGATGGACTTAGTATGAGATCATATGGTTGTTATGTTAGAATTAGGACATAACTCCGCATTACACACACTTCACATTTCACATATGCTTGCTATTCCTAGAGAGTAGATGGTGGAGGCATCCACTCAGTTTATGGTAGGTTATAGGAGGTTACATGATATGATTGCAGACTCCCTCCCTACTTGGTAGGTTATAGGAGGTTACTTGTTATCGTATCAGATTCCCTCCCTACCTAGGGGTGTAGGAGGTCATGTGTTGTGATGACAGACTTTGTTCCTAAAAGTAGGCTATAAGGGGTCACATGTTATCATGGCAGAATTCCTCTGCGCCTAGGGGAATAGTTAAGTATTCATGACATTGCACCAACACTATCATACACTTTTCTTTGAGCATAAACATACATCATTCCATTATTACATTATGTAATATTTTGTTTGGTGAATATATTTGTGTAATTGTTATATATGTGTTACTCTATGTTATTGGTGACAACTGTATGGGCGGTTGTCTGGCCGATGATTTCAAATAATTGTATGGGCGGTTGTTTGATATCATCGTGGTTTCGATTATCAGAACAGAATTATAGTTCGCTTAAGAACGTTACATAAAAAGAGAGTTGTAATTGTTTCTTATGCAAGAAGTATTACTTCAGTTTGGTTTATTCATTTTGAATGTTTAAACTGCTAGTTTTGGTATACTTATACTGAGAAATGTGATTTCTCACCCCATTTGTTGCCATGTAAATCTAGGTGAAGGTTCATCCAAAGGCAAGAAGAAGAAGTATGAAGACAAAGATAGTTTTTATACTTTCTAGTTTAAAGCTTGTATTTATTTACGTGCTTTTAGTTTGTACAAGAAGTTATGTATACAATGAGCCCTTTAGTGGCGATGTTATATGTATAACTTTTAGTTTTCCACAAGGCTCTCCATTATTATTTGTTTAAATGATATGGATTAGTGTTATGTTAAGTTAGAAGTAGCATAACTAATACTGCTTATCCAGGTATATTCTGATATACTAGGTTACCGGTATTAGGGTGTTACAACACCAGCAAGCTGAATATGCACCCGGGCATAACTAAGATGTACCAAGATTTGAAGAAGTTGTTCTGGTGGCATGGGATGAAGAGCAACGTCACTAGATGCGTATCAACTTGTCTAGTTTGTCAAAAAGCTAAAGTGGAACATCAAAGACTTGCAGGATTGCTGCAACCATTGTCTATTCCTGAATAGAAATGGGACAACATTGCAATGGATTTTGTTATTGGTTTGCCAAGGACAAAGAAAGGACACGACTCGATTTGGGTAATAGTGGACCGACTCACAAAGTCAACTCATTTTCTCCCGACCAATATAAGGTACAGTCTGGAGAAGCTGACCCAGCTGTATATTGGAGAGATCGTTAGGCTACATGGTGTGCCTACAAATGTTGTTTCAGATAGGGATCCGAGGTTCACTTCAAAATTTTGGCAGAGTCTAGAGGCATCATTGGGAACAAAGTTGCAGTTAAGTTCGGCATACCACCCACAAACCGATGGTCAATTGGAATGAACGATCCAATCTTTAGAAGATTTGCTTAGAGCTTGTACTATGGAACAGACTGGAAGTTGGGATGAAGTTCTACCACTGATAGAATTCACCTACAACAATAGTTATCATTCGAGTATAGGGATGGCACCCTATGAAGCTCTGTATGGATGACGATGTCAGACACCATTGTGTTGGTACCAAGACGGTGAGCGTCTCACGATTGGACCAGATATCATTCAGCAGACGATTGAGAAGGTTAAAATGATTCAAGAGAAGATGAGGACTGCTTAGAGCCGGCAGAAGAGTTATGCGGATAAGAGGAGAAAGCCTCTTGAGTTTGAAGAAGGTGAGCATGTATTCTTGAAAGTTACACCCATGACTGGGGTCAGCCGGGCTTTGAAATCTAGAAAACTCAGTCCAAAATTTCTTGGACCTTACCAAATTCTTCGCTGGATAGGTCCAGTAGCTTACCAAATAGCCTTACCTCCTTTTCTTTCCAACATACACAATGTCTTCCATGTGTCACAATTGCATAAATATTTACCTGACCCAAGTCATGTCATAGCACCGATTACAGTGCAGTTAAAAGAAAACTTGAGCTATGAGGTGCCTCCTGCGAGAATCGAGGATCGACGGATAAAGCAACTTAGAGGCAAGGAAATTCCATTGGTGAAGGTGATCTGGAATGAAACGACTGGTGACGCAACTTGGGAGCTGGAAGACAAGATGAAGGAGCAACATCCAGACTTATTCTGAGGTATGTAAATTTCGAGAACGAAATTCCTTTTTAGTAGGGGAGTGTTGTAACATCCCGAAAAGTACCTGTTTAATTATAAATAATCATTTTATAATATTATTGATTTTTAGGAATTGTTCTGGAATTTTTCGGAAACGACGAATATTTTAATATATTCCTCGTTTTGCATCACACTAAGCTTATCTTATCACAAATAGTCATTTTCTAATATTTATGATTTATGTGAATTCTTTCGAAATTTTTCAGAAACGATGAATATTTTAATATATTTCTCGTTTTGCGCGAGTATTGAGCAGAGTCGGGAAAACAACCGTAATGCTTCAAAAATTAAAAAATTATATGACGGATAGTCGTTTTATAATATTTGTAATTTTTGAGAATTTTCTGGGAATTTTCCTGGAATGTCGAATAATTTAGTATATTTCTCGTTTTGCGTGCGCACTGAACGGACCCGGGAAGATGCAACGTCTTCCCTGTGGCTGGTAAACTCTAAATTGTAGACTTATCAATGGGGCATCTTACTAAACCTGAGACTGAGCACAATTTACGAAGTTTACATTTTTCGAGAATTTTACCCGATAAATGAAATTGCGGTACTGTAAAATCATCCGATGAATAATAAAATATTATTTTCATCATCTGTAACTCTTCTACATTGGAGGAAAAATAATACTGACAGTGTAAATATTTATCTATGTTAGTATGCCTAATTAGGAGATAATCTTACTTTCACTTTATCGTGAAACGTGCGAAGCTTCTCATGTAAGCTTGGAGGAAGCTTCTTGGAAATTTCCTCTCCCTCTTTCCCCATGCAAATGCAGCCCATTCCCTCTTCTCTCTCCTTCATGCATGGCTGGACCATCATTTTGGGGGGAAAGAATTGATTTTTCCTTTAACTAATTACCTTGATTAATTTCAAAACAAAAACCTAAAGCACTTCTCTCTCTTCTCTCTCTCTCTTTTCTTCTTCTTCTTCTTCATTTTAGTTTTCTCCTCCTTCTCTCTAGGAGAGCTCTACGGCCAGCCCCTCTCCGACACCTCAACCATCACAAATTTTCCAACCAACCACATTTTCTTAATCCTCTTTATCTCCTAAACACCTTTCTTGCTTGGAGCTTCTTGAAAATCCACCATCTTCATCACTTTCTTCAAGCTTCAAGGTTAGGGTTTTTGGGTAAGCTTCAAGACTCTTCTTCTCTTCTCTTCATTTTCGGTTTCAAGGGTCTTTTAATGACCATCTACATTCCATTTTTCAAGTTCTTATGCTATTCTAACAAAGGTGAAATTCCTAGGGTTTTGGGTGGCACCAATCCGAAATTTCAAGGGAGTTCTTGGAGGTTTCTCTTGATTTCTTCACTTGGGTAAGAGGAAGACACTCCTCCTCAACCTCTATTAGCATTTAGGAACCTTGGTTGTGATTGATTTTGAGAAAAACCTAAAGAGGGTTATTCTTTGATTTTGTGATTAGTATGTTTGCATGTTGATTTTATTTTGTTTGTGCCATTGGATTGATTGTTGATGTACATTGGAACATTAGAATGGATTAGAGGATAGGAAAAGGAATAAATTGATGTGGGGATGTCTCTTAGGTGGCCACGGTTTTGGGGTTTAAATTGATGTGTTCTTGGTGAGCAAATTTTAACATGTGAATGACTAAATTAATCAAGTGTGTAATATAAAATCAATGGAATGGAAAAATTGAGAATTGAACCCACTTGGGAGGCCACGGCCTCTAGGGCTATTTGGGACTTAATTATGTAATTTTTGGTAATCTTGGAATTTAGAAAATTAAATGGTTGAAACATAGGCAATAGGTTAGCAAGGTAGCAAATTTGGAAGAATTAAATACAATTGGAGATTCATAAATTTTAAAGGACTAAGGAAGGAACTTGTCATGAAACTTGAGGAAATTTTACAAGAGTAAGAACAAGAGAGTGTGAGATTTTGGGATCTTAGAATAACTATTCTAAGTGTATGAGAATAAATTACTTTAGAAAATTCAATTAATTATGGAAACTTACTTAGTGACGAATTCTTGTAAGCATGGCAAATCTTGAATAAGAATGCATAATGGACCTTAGAAATGTATTACCTTATTTGATTTCAATATTATGACATTATATGTCTATGTGAGTGACCATTTATGTGTTGATGCTTATGTTGGCCAATTGTGGCATATTATGGAATTGTATGAGATTGTGAATCATACATGTTCATGTATAGAGTCTTATGCATTGTGAATGTTCTGTGGACTGTTGTAAGGCCAAGTTGCCTAGGAGATTGAACACACCTTAGTGCGGGTGCGAGTAGACTAGTGTAGGTCATGTTATGACCTTGGGGGCATTGGGGTGCGGGTCCTCCATAATGGGCAGTTGGTAGCTCTTCTGTCCGTGGGGCAAATTGATGCAAACATACTGACGATCCGGACCAAGACACTGTCCTATATCGTGATCTAGCGCGGACTATCTGTACAATGCCTAAATGTGCACGTGGAAAATTATTGATTTATAGCACTTTGGCCGCGGCAGCCGAGTTACAGACATGTCTCCTGATCTTTCCCTCCGACTGTTTGTGTCTAGCTCCATGGTGTAGGAATTTGGGAAAGCATGCATGTGCATCATGAAATAATCTATCATTGTAAATCATTACTTTTCGTAACTGTGAATTGTCTGATCATTACTGTAATGAATGTTTGTCTGGAATTGTTTATTTGCTTACGGTTGGACTTACTGCTTATTATTTGGAAATGTTGTTTTGAATTGCTATTGGGCGCGTTGCGCCGTTTTGTTTCTGGCTGCTATAATTGGTAATGATGGTAGGATGTCTTACCTCTTTCCTGTATTCCTTTTATTTACTACCAGTGTGTATACTGTATCTACCGAAGACGACGGCAAGGAGGCTGAAGGCTCTGATTTCCCCAGTTTCTGGCCCAATCGAGACTAGCATCTATAGAAGACGATGGAGGCACGCATGCGCTGATTTCTGGGCGATGTGCGTTTAACCTTCCTCGGAGGGCCAGAGTGTTGGCACATCAACTTGTGTTCCGATCACTGTGTCTATTTGGGAGACGTGTCGATTTCCCTAGCCTGGAGACGTCATGAGACGCCGATCTTCACCTACCATGTCAACCTACGACTGGAGTTCTACTTGCCCATCGGTGAGATGTGGGGTGATCATTACTACACCCCGCAGGAGGACTCTTTTGATTCCACTGCTCGGGCTCCTGCCCGTGGTTCCGTGGTTCCGATGGAGGTTTCCTCGGACGAGGAGGACCCTGCTGAGGATCCTGATACGGTCCCTTCTCTCTTAAGGGACTGATTTTACTGGTTGCTGCTGATGGCTGCCAGTGTTTTATTTTGGGGACCTGATGTATTATTTTTGGTAAGCTGTATATTTTGATATTCTGGGGGATGTATATGTATGATTCCTTTGGGCAGGTATAGTTTTGCTTTTTGGAAATTTTCAGGCTTGTATTTAAAGTACAATTGATATTTAAATAGATATATAAATATGTGCATGTCATTCAAAGGTGAATTTCATTTTCTGCCTTACTCTTTACTGCCATTCCAGCTTCGTCACTTAGTTTTATTTATTAATTAACAAAAAAAATATACTGTTATTTTTACTCACGTATTAAAGCATTGAACAAGTTAACCTTAAACTAATGAACCGGGTCTTAATTTGGATAAATTTTATTTTTTGCATTTTCTTCTATTTGACAAAGTGACGTTCCCTCCCAAAAAGGGGCGTTACATCAATAATTTACACTAACTGTATATCTTAAATCCTCTCATTAATCCAAGACACTTTCATGTTGTGAATTTCTCAAGATTCATTCATCTTCACCTTTCTACCAAGGAAAGAACACAAAAGCTCTTACCTTTTCTCCTTGTGTTGCTCATGGTTTCACTCTCTAAAATAACCTTCCAATCACGCATAATTCTATTAATCACATCACTTGATCCTAAACTTCATTCTAAGAAACTTTCATGTTGTGATCAAGACCTAATTCTATCATCTTCAAGCTTGATTCTTGGATTTAAGTTCTAAGGTTTCAAGGTAAAGATCTTGAAACTTGATTTCTTACTTGGCTTTTGGAATCCTAAGACCATGTTTGATCTATGGACATCTTAATCAAGCCTTAGATACTAATTTTTATATGTTTGTTTTGATTCTAAGATCTACTTGATGGTGAAATTTTGATACAAAGAGAGAGTTCTACAAGGAGCTAGGAGGCATCAATCAATGTAAGAGAGAGATTAACCTCATCGGCCATATATGGTGGTGAGGGAATGGATTTGTTTGTGTGTGTGAGTGGAAAATCCATGTGAGAATTTATTCATTCGAATTGTGTGATTATTGTTGTTTGTGTGTTTGATTGTGTATAACTATATGATGTTGATTGTATGTATAAAATTGCCATGGTTGCTTTTTGATTATATGTGATTCTTTTACTTTGATAATTAAGTATGATTTATATGTGGGATGATATGATTTTGATTAGATTGTTATTGGATGTTTAATATGATTTTATTACTTTAATAGCAAGCATGAAAGCATGAATATGTGAAAATCACGGGGCATATGATAAGAATCATGTGGAAAGGAAAACTATATTGTTTTCTAAGAACTAAAGGGTACACGGTTTCCATGAGGATTTTGGAACAAATCATTTGAAATATTTTACTAAGTGTTTTGATGAGGAAGTAACAAGTAATTGTATTAAAGATTTTTACAAAGGAAAGTGAGGTTGGAAATGAATAAATATTTGATTATGGAAAATAAATTGATTTTCGGCCAACATGCCAAGAATTGGTGTTTTAGATCAAAAATATTTTCTTAAGGGTAGATTTGAAGGATTTATTAACAATAACAGTGAATTTTGAAATGAGAAAGGAATTTTTACAGGCGATTTAAGAATTCAAATATTTTACGGAATAAAGTTTTTATTAGATAAAAGTGTTTTTTATTCATGACAATGGAGGATAAGTCTTGAAAGTGAGTTAGAGCTCAAAGTATTTTATTGAAAATGATTTTAGTAAAGGTAATAGTAGAAGATTTTATTAAAATCGAATAATGCAAATTTTGAGAAAAACGTCAGAAATTATTACTTAGAGTAGTTTTTATAAGAAAAATGGAAAATGATGTCCAAATAATATTTAGTTTGGAAAGTTTCAGAATTTAATTTAGAACGTCAAGAAATATTTTATGCAGTGAAAAATAGTAAAAAAATCTTACGCGTATTTAAAATAATGATTTTTAAACTACGCGATTGAAAAAATGATTTAAAAATATTTGAAAATATTTACGCGATTTAGAAAACATTTGAAAATATTTACGCGATTGCAAAAACGTTGGAAAATATTTACATAATTTGAAAACATTAGAAAAATGTTACATGATTTAAAAAACGTGATAAAAAGTTTATGTAACGCACCTAGATCTAACAACCGCAGCGTAATCGTCATTACACCACAGTTACAAAATCCAGGTGTGTCACAGTCATGATAACAGTAGTTTCCAAAACTGACGAGTTGAATTTTTCCTTTTGCATTTATGCATAAGTAGAAAATACGAGCCATGAATGAAATATAAATGTATTCAACCCTTAATACAACCATTGGCATGAAATCACATTCGTTATATATATATATAGTTTATAGCCAATTTACACGAATTACTGATAACATAGAATATAATAATTACAGAGTCAAATAAAATACAGCGGGAATAAAAGCATTAAAGGGGAGGAGTAGTAACCCAGGGATGGGTACTACCAGCAGACAAGGCCGCAACCCCATATGCACATCACGCACGGCGTCCAAGTTGACACGACAGGCATCAATGCCACCACGCGGCTGCACTCTTACGTAGTCGACGAAATCTTGTCCAAATGCTCATGTCAATCAACCAATGGTATAGTCCCTCTTACCTTCCTCATGATCTTTTATCAAACATAAATGTAAAACAGAAATGCATAAATATAGGAAAGAGGTGAGATTCCCAGCTTTCAGTACCAACATGGCAGCAAGAAACTAAATGGCGTCGAACGCCCACATAAGACACAGTTAATACATACAGGTATAATAATACATGAAAGCAATTAATGAGAGTAAAGCAACAAGGAACAATAATTAACATCATCCATAGCCAACTAGCAACATCAGCATTACCAAGAATCAAATAAATATCACAGTCATAATAGTAAACACATTATCCAATCATGAATGCTCAATGGACCATGTGACTGACAACTCACAATGCAACAAGGGTACCAAAGTTCCTACTCCATGGAGCTAGACATAAACATTTTCGGAGTGAATGATCAAGGAGTAATGCCAGCGTATCGTTAGCCTTAAAAATATAGTGTGCTCATCTCATAAAAACATTTGTGCAAAATGGCTCACACATGGCACCTCAACAGTTGATTGCGACATAGGACAGCGTCTCGGTCAGGATTGTCGGAGTGTTGCATTGGTTTATCCCACGGCCCCAGTGGAGCTACCACTGTCTATTGTGAAACACCCACACCCCAATGCCCTCAAGGTCAACAACATATGACACCCACGCTTAGTCTATTCGCACTCGCACATAGGTGTTATTCAAACTCCTAGGCAACATAGCCTTCTCAACAATGTCCCACGGACAACACGCATGCATGATGACACAATGTCCAATCATGTATGTTCATCAATGATGCATTCAGCATAAGCATTGCCTCAATGGCACACAAGCATTATTCAATGATCAACATAACATATCAACAATACATCTATTAAATACATTGCCTCAATGGCATATCATCATTTCTTATCTCATTGAATACTGAATCAATAACTGCATAACCCACATAGGGAATCACACTTGCATCAATAATTCTCACTAGGAATATATGTTCCTACATACCACAATTTCCATGTCATGGATCCAAGAATTCCATTTTCAAAATCGTTTCTTCTCTATTGGTATGAATACATATTCTTATCGCATTTAAGCAAAGTAAAATCCTTGAATCCAGGGTTTTTAGGTTATGTTTGAGTTACAAAGGACAAAGAACCATAATCTCAATCATTTCCAGCTCAAAAATCTCATTTTTGGGTCTTGGTAATCGATTACATCACCCTGGTAATCGATTACCAGCGTAACAGAATCTCTGTAATCGATTACAATCTCATTGTAATCGATTACATGATTCCCAGAACCACGATTCGTAACTTCAAGGCCCTGGTAATCGATTACACAGCCGTGGTAATCGATTACCAATTGGACAGAACCTCCGTAATCGATTACTCACAAGTTGTAATCGATTACGTGATTCCCAGAAGTACCATTTCGTAACATCATAGGCTTGGTAATCGATTACACCATTCTTGTAATCGATTACAAGCTAGACAGAATCTCTGTAATCGATTACATACAAGATGTAATCAATTACCAGATTTCCAGAATCACGATTTCGTACTCTTAAGAGCTTGGTAATCGATTACAAGCCCCGTGTAATCGATTATCACGCGTAAACTTGCAGAAAACAACGTTCTCCAGGTCCTTTAACTTAAACTAAACCAATCATTATCATATTTAATCAACAAGTCACTCAAATATACCTTCAAATCATGCAAGAGGCATCAATAAATCATACAAACCCAACAAAAGGCACTATCATCAAGAACAACATAAAAATGAGAGAACTTTATACATGGATTCAGAAATCAATAATAACACACATACAAGACATTCCCTTACTACCAAGATTGGTTGAAGAGGATCATCTCCCTCTTACCTATTTGGAAGACAACACAAGGTGTTACCTCTTCTTGCCCTAGATTTTCGTTTTCCCTTCAAGAAGAACACCAATGTGAGTGATTTCCATAATGTTCACTCAAACCATGGAAAAATGAGTTCTTGATCACATAGGTGACCAAGAAAAACGAAAATGAGAAGAAAATGAAAGAAAGTTAAGACTTTACCTCCAAGCTCAAAGCTTTAACTTCAATGGTGGATAGTGGAGGAAGAAGAAGAAGAACCAAGGATGGCCACAAGGAAAATGGTCTTGGAATGATGGAAGAAAGCTAGATGTGGAAGTGGGGAAGAAAAGAAATGAAGATGGTGAATGGTGAGGGTGTGCGGTGGAAGAGGAAGAAGAAGAGAAGAAGAAGAGAAGGAAAAGAGAAAAAATATTATGAAGATGAAGTGAATATTGGGTTCCAATATCACCTCTGTCGTGGAGAAGAGTGAGGAGGGAAGAGAGAGAAAAATGTGTCCACAAGGAAGCTTCTTGGAAGCTTCCTACAATGGGCTTTTAATTAACTCTATTTTTATTTTGAAAATAAGGCTAAAGGAGCTTGATACAAGGTAGATTTTTGAATAGTGTGGTAAGATTTTTATTACATGTTATTATTTATTGGACAATAACTATAGTTGGCAGAAGTCAGCATTAACAAATCTGACAGATCAATTCTTCGCATTGTTTTATTATTCTATCTATTAAAATTTCTCGAAAAATGTGAAACCTTGTAAATTGTGTCCGGCCTCGGGTTTAGTAAGATCTCCCATTGACGTTTCTATAGTTCAGGGTTCTCGGGAAAAATATTTCGTTTTCTCGACTCTGCTCAATACGCACGCAAAATGAGGAATATATTAAAATATTCGTCGTTTCCGAAAAATTCTGAAAGAATTCACATAATTCACAAACGTTAGAAAATGACTATTCGTAATAAAATTTTCCAACTTTGGGAGCGTTACAGTCGTTTTCCAATTCTGCCCAATGTGCACACGAAACGAGAAATAATATTAAAATATTACGCGTTCTCCGAAAAATCCAGAAAAATTCCTAGAAATCCCAAATATTGTAAAATGATCATTTATTCTAAAATTATAAATTTTCGGGATATTACAGTTTACGCGATTGGAAATTACAGCAGTTGGCTATTGGGCTGTTATGGTGGGTCCCATAATGTTGGAAAATTATATCGCCAAGAATGTGATGGGTATATGTAAAATACGGTGAAATATGATTTGTATGTGTTGGATCATACATCATGCATGGAAAAGCATTGTACAGTTGATGGTTGTTGTGGCGTTTTATGTCTAAAGAGTGGACGGGAACTTACAGGATAGTGGGATCTTGACAGATCCTGGGGGGACGTCAAGGCGCGGTGATTCGCTTCGTGATGATGTTATCACGAGTGCTTATGTTAGTACGAGTGCTTATGTTAGCACTATATATATAAATATACCCCTGGCCGCTATAAAAATCGTTTGCAATGCACTGACAGCCTCGACGACACTATTGCTTTTCATGGTCCAGCATAGACTGTCTTTTTAGGGAGGACAGATCTTCTGGAATGTTCATCTCTGAATTTGAGTCTAACTCCATGGAGTAGGAACTGGTTGCATTGTGCACAAGGATGGTTAACATATACATCATACATATACATAATCAGCATTTACACTATTGGTACATAATATTATTATGGGGTTATCATTATGCTTGATATGGTGATGCAAGTTTAGCGAACTATTTACTTATTAAATATCATGAAAATATTTACTGATTTTATGTTATTGTATAGATTTTATGTTGAACTATGTTAGCATGTTTGTCGTTTCCTCACTGCTATATTGTTATGCGATGTAGAGGATCTCACCTCTTTGTTGTATTGTTCTGTTTGTTTCTATTTTATGCCTATGTTGGTGAAGACTGCGATGGCGGCAAGGAGGGATCAACTAGGTTTCTTTAGACAACAAATTCTTGAAGGCGCTGCTGCTTGGTGTGTTCATTAGGACTCTGAGTATCTATAATATTGTAGTGATATTACTTCTTATTTTATGGTTGCATAAGTAGGGAGACATTCTTGGCTAGGGAATCTGTCTTTGAGAAGGATTTTGTTTTTAGAGATTGTGAACTTGGGCCAAGTCGAGTTCTTATATGGTTTATGTAATGAAGATATTACGAATCCATGTTATGTATGAGAAAATGTATTTTTATTAAGATTCTATGATATGTATAAGGAATATATGTTGTTCCATTTTTGTATCTTGTGTTACTTTAATTTGGTAAATTTATATTATTCGTGAAAAAGATATTTTGAAATTAATATTGCAATAATATTTAATA
Source organism: Ormosia emarginata (assembly GCA_029884605.1). Classification (NCBI taxonomy): domain Eukaryota; kingdom Viridiplantae; phylum Streptophyta; class Magnoliopsida; order Fabales; family Fabaceae; genus Ormosia; species Ormosia emarginata. The sequence goes on from JAQQTP010000074.1 coordinate 14,113,165, forward strand.
TTTTAAACATTTTATAACTTGGGTAAAGAATATAAGAGGAGTTGGTCTGAAATGTGATACCCTAAAGTGGGTGTTACATTATGGTGTCCCGGGGCCGATGAGGGCGGGGAATGGATGCCGGTGTATGAGAAGCACAGACAAAGAGCGACTCCTGGTAGGCTTCTAGGTGAAGGGTCCCATGAATGAATTGAATACGCACCAGAATGAGAAGGATTTAGAGACTATGTAGGTATGGGACTACATAGTTAAGGATGACTTAAAGGAATTAATTAGGCGTAGCCATATTACCAAGTTGCAACTTCTTTTTGAGAGCCTAGAACATAAGAACTCCATGGTTAAGCGTGCTTGACTTGGAGCAATTGTGGGATGGGTGACCTCTTGGGAAGTTTTCTAGGATGCGTGTGAGTGAGGACAAAGCACGTTGAAAAGACCCGTGTTGGTTTGTGGAGAGACTCATCAATCCTACAGGCAGTCCCAGGATGTTACAGATGGTATCAGAGACGGGACCTCTCCCAGTACGGTGTGGTTCAGGGATGAACCAAGCGGAAGTTGGTGGGCAACTGGTGTCTCGGGGCCAACGAGGGCGGGGAGTGGACGCTGGTGTATGAGAAGCACGGACAAGGAGCGGCTCCTGGCAGGCTTCTAGGCGAAGGGTCCGATGAATGAACTGAATATGCATCGGAATGAAAGGGATTCAGAGACTATACAGGTATGAGACTGCATAGTTGAGGATGACTTAAAGGAATTGATTAGGCGTAGCCATATCAACAAGTTGTAACTTTTTTTGGGAGCCTAGAACATAAGAACTCTATAGTTAAGCGTGCTTGACTTAGAGCAATTATGAGATGGGTGACCTCCTGGGAAGTTTCCTAGGATGCGTGTGAGTGAGGACAAAGCACGCTAAAAAGACCAGTGTTAGTTTGTGGAGACACTCATCAATCCTACAGGCAGTCTCGGGATGTTACAGCAAGCTAACTCCCTTGCACATGTCTAAGTCTACAATAAATGCTAGCACCACTTGGACTATTATCAGGCTCCTCCAGAAGAATTATTCATGACATTTATACCCTGACCATTATACAAATGGGATATAGATATCTTGGGTCCATTCCCTCCCACACTTGGACAATTGAAATACTTAGTGATGGCTATGGATTACTTCACCAAATGGATTGAGACAGAACCCCTGGTCACGATCACTTCTGCTCGGATCCAAAAGTTCACTTGGCATCACATCATCACTTGCTTTGGAGTTCTACAGTCCATTGTGACAGATAATGGGACCCAGTTCAGAGATAAGGATTTTTAAGAGCTACTTACCGGGTTAAAAATCAAACACCATTGCAGTTCAATAGAGAATCCCAAGATGAATGGATAAGCTGAAGTTGCTAACCAGCTTATTTTCCAAGAAATCAAAAGAAGTTTGGACAACGCTAAGAGAAACTGGGCTGAGCAACTTGACCATGTCCTCTGGGCCTGTCGAGCTATGCCTCACTCTACAATAGGTGAAATCCCTTTTGAACTCATTTATGGGTGTGAGGTTGTGATGTCGGTGTAGATAGGGGAAACTAGTTAGCGTCTCCAATAGTTCTTGCCTGACTCCAAGCCTGAACTAATCAGAAAAGACCTAGATCTTCTAGAAGAAAGAAAACGTGTCGCTCATATACGTGATGTTGCCATCAAACAGAATATGGCAACTCGTTATAACTTAAAGGTTGTCCCAAGAAAATTCCATCTAGGAGACTTAGTACTCTGGAGGGTAGACATTGGAGGTATGAATGTCTCCCAAGGGAAATTAGCCTTAAATTGGGAAGGCTTCTACTACACTATAATCAACATGGAAAAGGGAGCTTACACCTTATAGACACTTACAAGCAAGTTAATAAAAAACTACTGGAACACGAACAAACTTACAAAGTACTATACCTAAGTGCCTTTTAATGCCTAGTTCTTTAGCTTACTTTGTTTGATCCGCCTTAGTTTTTGTGGGCATATATTGTACAGACTTGAATCCTCCAGTCAGTCAATAAAATGAAGTTATTTTCATATATTTTGTGCTATCTAAAGTGTCAATAGACCCTCAAGCTAAATACTGATTTGAGAATGTCCACAGTGCCCATTCCATATGGGATCCAAAATTTCTAACAATTTAAAGACCCTCAAGTTGAAAAACACCTTGAGAATGTGCAGAGCTTGTTCCTTGTACAATCTGAGGTCTCTTAGATTTTAGGTTAAGATGAATAACCCACAAAACCCATGTGAGTGTTTTGGTTGTGAGTTGTGGGCATATACCAAAATCCTCAACACTTGTCCATAACCATTCTGTAGTTGTGAAATTAACTGGCAGCATGGATTACGACATCCAATCTCTGTCATTAGGTACCCACCGTGAATGTCTTATGTTAAACTGATTCTGAAGTCAAAAATTCCTAAGGTGATTTTTCACACTAAACCGTGTTACCAAGTGGCCTCAATACTCAAGATGGGGGTGAATTGAGTTTATAAAATAAGTTCGCAAATCTTTTCACAAAACACTTGATTATTGATTTATGTTGAAGCTATTGATTGATAGAGATGAATGGATAGAGAAGATTTAATATTTTCACTCATAAAAGAACCAACTAAACAGGATAGTATTCAATCAAGTAAATATCAATAATGCACAAAGGTAAAAGAGTACAGTTTAGAAGATCAAACATAAGGTTTATCTTAATTTAGCCACGCCTTGTGACCTACATCTAGTTCTCAAGTAATCACCCGAGATTTTCCACCAATACTTCAAGCTTGAACAGGTGCTTGCTACCTTTACACAGTAGAGCACTCACCATACCTTGGGATACCTCACCCTTTGTGCTTGAGCCTCAAATTCAAGGGATGCCTCACCCTTACAAGTTGATTGAGGGATACCTCATCCTCTTTACAAATAATCAAAATGTTTAATAGATGAAACTCTCACAAGAGTATGTAATACAAATTGAAGCCCTGGAATACTCTTCAAGAATATCTCAAATTGATTCAAAAACAGAGCACAAATGTTTCAAGGATTGATTCACATATTAGAAAGATTGAGATATGTTTCTCAGTTATTACTTAGCCACAAATGATGTCCCAAGATGTGTATTTATAAGTTTCCAAATCAAAGGATCCGTTGGGTGGCATATATGGCAGCATTAAATGCCAAGAAAATTGTTACACCCCAATTTTTAGAAAAATGTCCGGAATATCCTATTTGTTGTTTTTCAAGCTTTTGTGTAAAAGACTGTTGTGTCCCTATTTTACTGTTTCTTGTTTTCTGTATGAAATACAAATACGTTTTACAGGTTAAAATTTTATTTAGTCGTTTTACGTAATTTGTTTCGAGACGGTAAAATAAAAGTTTTCTTAAGCTACTGTTTTAATTTTTCTGGGAGATATACAGACATATAATACTGTCTGTAATTTTATTTGAACGTTTTAGATGATTTGCTTCGTCGTGGAGAAAAATAGAAGAATGACCATTACGTCCCGATTGTACTATTTTTAATTTTTCTATATGATACATTGTTTAATATTACTGTCTGTGATTTTATTTGGACTTTTTGTGTGATTTGCTCCGGGACAGGAAAATAATATTTTTCGGGCCGGGGAAATCTTATTTTAATTATTCAGAACTGGGGGATCTTACTAAACCCGATTCTGAATGATATTGTTGATAATCTTTTAATTTTTAGGATTTAACTGTCAAATAAAATAATTTTGTATTATTATAATATTATTTTATTAGTCAGTATAATTAGATGACAGTGGACCCGAAAATGTTTTGCGGGATCCACGTTTAATTAAAACAGTTAACTTAGTAGCTTAATTAAGCATCATTAGTAGTAGATCTTTCAAGAACATGGTGACAAAGCTTAATGACTAGGCTAATTAGTGACTAAGCATGGTGACTAGGCTAATGACAATGCTAAAATCAACCAATGAGAGTTAAGCTTGCTAACCAAGTTTTAATCTTGACCTTTGATCCATCCTAAGGCTTGGATGAAGCCAAGCAAGGCTACACCTTGCAAGCTTGAAGTCCACAGCCATTTGGCCTTTGGAGGACAAAAATTCACTTCATCTTTCATGCATTTTCTCTCTTCTCTCTCTTCCAAAAACCCTAAAACTCCATTGAAGCTTCCTTGAAGCTATATTCGGCCAAGCCATAAACTATACCATCCAACCACTCAAAAATTTATCCAACCAAGTTTTCTAAACCTAAACACAAATCTAAGAACATCTCTAGTTGAGAGTTCTTGCAAAATCTTCCATTTGAAGCTTGGAAACCTACTTGGAAAATTTTACCTAGAAGGTGAAATTTCTTGTTTTCCATTTCTAAACTCTTTTTCAAAGTTCTAAGCCATGATTTCTCCATGGTTTAAGCTCTCTTTTATGGTTAGTAATTTGTAGTTTTGTTTAAGCTTGATAGGTGACTTGGTGGAGTGAAACCGAAACCCTAGGAAAGGTGTGAAGGAGTGTTTGTCTTCATTTAAGGTAAGAGGAAGACAAATCTTATCATCCATGGGTGGTGGTAAGAAGATGGAGATTGATTGTTGTGATTGTAGAATCCATAAGGATTCCTTTGTGTGTTTGTTAGTAGCTTATTTGTGTGTTTGTTAATAGCTTTCCTATTTGATGTTGTAATAATTTATATGTAGTTGCATGTCTACAAGCTTTGATTTGCATGTCTACAAGCTTTGATAATTTGTGTGTGTTAGAAATGCATGATAATGTATAGGATGTGAATAACATGCTAAGGAATGCATGAGTGTTCCAAAGAACACCACATTAAGGCTCATGACCATTGACAAAAAGGAGAACCAAAATGTTCTCATTATTTTCCTAAAGTGTAATTTAATTAACCTAGGAAAATTAACAAGAGATAGAATTGTTTAGATCAAGGAAAATGAATTTAGAAGTCAAATGACACAAGTATATATTTCGGCCAACATGCCAAACCAAGTATCCATGATTTCTAAAATCAATTCCAAACCATTTCCAAGTATAAAGATGCAATATATGTTAAAAAGAATTTTTTTAAAATGAATTTTGAAGAAATAAATTGAATTGAATTAAGTTTAATCAACTAAAACTATTGATTTTACTGTTAGAAAGGAAATACAGTAACTTTTGAGAATTTCTAACATATAGCTCATACTTTATTTTGAAGCATGTTAGTGGTTTTCAAAAGGATTAAATTATATGGTTAAAAATTAAGTAAACAGAATTTTTACGGAAAAATTAGGAAACCATTAATATAATTTTCTATGCAAAATACTATCAATTTTTAGTAAAAACGGGCAAATAAGATAGAAAAGATGTCCAAAAGACAGTATACGGTATGGAAAATATTTTACGTAGTTTAAACATATTATTTATTATTTCTGTTTATTTAAACAGTAAATTTTAAGGGATTTGGATAATAAAATGATTTAAAAATCTTACGCGATTGAGAAAACGTATTAAAAACTCTACGCGATTTTAAAAACAGAAAAATAGATTTACGCAATTTAAAATCGTTTGTAAAAACGACGAGATTGTGAAAACGCGACAAAATTTCTACGCGATTGATCAAAATGGTATTTTCTGTATTTTTCTGCTGTCGGGCTATGAGGTGAACCCGTACAGGCTTTGGAACAGTATTTGTCCGGTGGGACTTACTGTATCTTTTTATCTTTGAGGATATATTTTTTATTGAGGGTATTCTGGTAATTTCTCATATATTGAGTTTATGCCAATTTTTGGTGGATTGGTTGACGAGGTGAATCACATCGTGTTGTCGATGCGATAAACGTAGTGTGGTTCATTGTCTTTATGAACTTGGAGACGTTAGTGTACGGGATCCTATATATAGACAGTCGGTCGCTCCGCTGGGCCGTGGTAACCGATAGCACACTAATGGACTCGACACGCACTATTTTTAATCGAGATCTTGTAAAGTCTAATAGTACATTGCCTGTAGTGCCACAACGTGAGACCGTGAACTACACCACACCTTGGATAATGGATTCCATGTGACGTGGGGCTATAGACGCAACGTGTGACAGCGCAATAGTTTGGTTGGCCAGCCGTGGTACTAATAGATTTTGCGGGTCATTCTCTCTGATATCTGTATGTGTTTAGCTCCATGGAGTAGGATCGTGTCATATTGCATATGGTTATATCTTGGACATTATTTTATTTTATCTATTTTATTTTATCTGTTTATTGTCTAATTCTTATATTATTTTATCCGTGATATTATCTTATTTGTGATATTATCTTATTTGTGATATTATGTATTGTTGTGATACTATTCTGTTACTAATTACTGTTATAGCTTTTCATATTGCATGAACTGTATATCTGTTGTTTGTCGTTTTCTTATTTGCCATGTTTGTGATGATTTTAGATTGTCTTACCTCTTTATTGTATGTGTTTTCTATATATTTATTTACGTGGTAAAGAGTTTGAGGAAGAGGAACAGCCTCTTGAGATTTTGTATCCTGAGGAGGAAGAGGAGCAGCAAGCCGAAGATCAGTACGACGACCAAGAACCATCTGATCATCCATATCCATTGGACTGATTTGTTTGGGTATGGCGGTGCCAGGATTTTTGGGTTTTGTGCAACTTGAGTTTCACGGTGGATTGTTAGCTTAGCATCTGCAGGGAGATAGAGACTCAGTTACTTACGTAGGACGGTTGACTGTGTCCCTACGACATACGTTTGATGGAGAGCCAGTTATTTCGACTACTGTGTTTTTGCACTTAGAGTTACCTTTATCTCTTAGGCGTCATTGGGGTGGTGTGTCCACTGAGCCTAGTGAGATGAGTATCGTATCGACTGCGCAGTCTCATTTCCGCCAAGTGTCGAGACATCTTGGATATTTAGCTTCTGATGAGTTTCCTGAGAGTGATCCATCAGAGGGTTAAATGTTTATGATGTGTATTTTGGGCGCATCTGCGTATGTATATATTAACTCTTTACTGTTTTTGGTTTACTGTTTTTGTTTAAATATTTGTAGATATAGTTGTAAATTATTTGTATAACTTATAACTTGGACCATATGTATATTATGAGTGATGTTGTTCTGTTTATTTTATGTTTTCCGCGTTATTTTATTTAATAATATTCTGTTTAACAGGAATTATTTTACAACCCGTAGTAGTATGTAACAAATGTTTTACAACTTGGGTAGATTTTATTTATCTTTCTTTTATTTTCTTTATATATGTGACATCCCTACAAGGGTGTTACAAAAATAGTCGTTGACTATTGTTAAACTTGATGTAATCGATTATATGGCTTTTAGAACGTGTTCTTGGCTTTCTGAGCAGGATGTAATCGATTATAGCCTTCATGTAATCGATTACATGGCCTCTGCCAAACTTGTAATCGATTATAACCTCAATGTAATCGATTACAAGGCTTCTGTCATGCGTGTAATCGATTATAACCTCAATGTAATCGATTACAAGGCCTTTGGTTGACTTGTAATCGATTACAACATTTGTGTAATCGATTACAATAGTCCTTAAACACAATTTTTAAGTTCAATCAAGCTTGATGGCCATATCCAACTTAGAAAAACATGGATTTGTTGAGATATAAACATGATTTACAAAATCCAAGATTGAAATCAACATTTCTTTAAAATATGAACTTCGAATTTCAACTTGATTTAAAAAGATCTTTGAAAAATCATTTGGAGATAATTGAGATACTTGAAAGCATTTTACATTGAGATCCTAAGACCTATAACCTATACCAAACATACCTCTTTTGATCTTGGTCACTTCTTTTGATCTTGGTCTTCATCTTGACTTTGTTATCATAAAAAAATTCATTTGATATGCTTCATGACATAAGCATTAACATTCTCTCTCTTTTTGATGATGACAAAATAACATAGGAAAAGTGAGAAGCATTTGTATTTATACATTATAGATTTAAGCGCTATTCGCCCCTGTAGTTTATGCATGAGATAGGATAAATAATTTTGCATGTAAAAACTCCCCCGTACTTGTGCAACGTATATGTTATATATGTTATTTAATACTTCTCCCTCGTTGGCATTATAAAAAAAATATAAGCATTCAACATTGCATAACAATACAAAAAAAAATCAGCAGCATTTTAGTAGTATTGATCAAGATTAGCCCATTAACCAATCATCAACAATTAGAGAATAACAAGGTATAAGCATTGCAGCCCAGGCAGATCAAATAACAGAGTATAATCATATCAATATTTGTTACTAATAGTAAATGCATAAAAAAAATAAAATCTTAGATAGTATAATCATTTATTTTAACAGAATCCAGAATCATATACAAAAAAAAAATATAGTAAGGTGCTATGAGGTTAGACAAAGTATAAAAATAAGGAAATCATCATGACTAAGCCCCAAGGTCACTGAGTCGCCTCACAATCACTATCATTGTCAGTGTCACTGTTAGTAGCCACATCTCTGAGATTTACTTCATCATCATCTGTTCTAGATCATCCTCAGAGCCAAGAAGCTTCTCATCATCATCAAGGACACCAGCTATGGGACTGGAAGGATCAGCAAGGGATATTGGACCAGGAGGTGTAGTAGAGGAGGTGGGAGCACCAGCAACTCTCTTAGGTACATAACCTAGGCCCTCCAGTAACGATCTAATAGAGGCTAACTCTTAATCAGAGTAATCCATTTGTAGCTCAAGATGATTGACTATCTGCTCAATATGATCCATCCGTACTTCCACTGTGATGGCTAAGCTACGCATCTCCTGAAGTAAAAGACCCAAAGTAGCCGGAGCAAGATTAGGATGTTGACCATTTTCTTTATCACCAACCCTAGCCTCGTGAGGGATGTGACCATCATTCCCATGAAGGAGATAGTATCATTTATTGTTAATCTTCCTTAGCTGAAGCTTGTGCAGCGTATGCACACCAATAGATTGTGGCCCTTTAGAACTCGTGTCCTTTGTCTCCCCTGACAAAGGAATATGGAATTGCTCTAGAATAGCAATTACTAGTATAGCATATAGCAGAGCATACACTTTCTTTCTTGCATGCAGCATGTGTTGGATACATAATATCTCCAATTGATTGGCCTCCCTGTGTTCATAGCCCATAAGGTTAATACATCATCTTTTAAAACTTGAGAGTAATTTCCATCTTGAGGAACCAAACCTCTTACCACAAGATAGTGGAGTACCCTATTTTCCATGGTTAGGTGATGTGTGTGAAACAACACCATATTTTGTTCTTGTTTTGCATGCATTTTTAGGCATTTTAGGCATTTTAGTTTTCACTTTTTAATTGTTTTTCCTTTAGTTCAAATAACTGCGGTGTTTGTGGTATTATTGTATAGGATTGGTGCTAAATTGGCTTAAAAATGGGTGGAAAGCTTGCATGATTGAAATTGGAGCTTAAAGGATAGCAAATTGAGGCAAAAGAGAACTATTTTGACTTAGACAAGGCCCCGAGTCAACTCAGAAGCGATTTAGGAGTTAGACACGACCCTATCTAACTTGAAGATAGCTTCTGACTTGGAGACACGGCCGTGTCTCATTCACCGTTGAAGTTACGCAAATCTTCCAGCTCACAAGGCCATGTCTTAATTGATTGAAGCTTAGGACTTTGAGACACGACCGTGTCTCTTGGTCACACGGCCGTGTCTTACTTACGGTGTGAGTTATGTAATTTTGGAGACACGACCGTTTCTAAGGGAGACACAGTTGTGTGACCCCTCCTGAACATAAAAACAACAATTTTTCACCCCAAATCATTATAAATGGGGCAAACCCTCAAACCAAAAAAAAAAGAGACAAAGACAGTAGGGGACTTGGAGAGGCACAAGGTTTGGAGGCTCTAGATCTTCATCTTCCTCCTCTCTTCTCCCTTTGCGACGGGTTTAGATGTTCTTTATGTTGGTGTATGCCCTAGTGGCCAATACGTTTTGTTTGTATTTACATACATTATATTATGCTATTTTATATGAGGCATTTCATTTATTATGTTCTTTTTTTTGGTAAACATGATAAAGTCCTTAGAATAGTAAATTTGATACCATAGGACATCAAGTGGATGACTTGATCGTGAGATCCTATTGGATAAAACACTATTCTTAAATGTCCCTAGTCAAGTATTATTGTTAATTAGGACAACAATAATGCTTTGAGACTAGTATGTGCGTGAGGCCCGATGACCACGTCTCACGGGTCATGGATATGAGATATCAAGTCTACACATGGATACATATTAGAGTAATGATGTATTTGAGAACGCTACGTGGATCGTTACGTGAGTGTCATAAGCAATTCTCATAGTGATAATGGTGTATGTGGTCCTTTGACCTCGAAATCACTACGATTCCTACATGAGGAGTTGTGTGTTTTAATGCCATCAAACGTCATACGTAACAAGATGATTATAAAGTTAGTTATTAGAGATACATGTGGAGGGATGTGAGTGACTAGATGGGATTTGTCCCTCCTACATAACAGAGTGATTCTTCGGGCCCCCGAAGTGAGACTATGAAATGCATGGCCATGCTCAAATGAGTCAATATGAGATATTGATCTCATTTGTCATTACTATGTCTACTCGGGAATCGAAACATGAACTAAACAAGGGTGACACGTTCCACTTGTGTTCAATTTGGATATTGGACAAAGGGACTAAACTACCGGAAACATTGGTCGGATAGGTTATGTCAAATCACCGACATTCTCATTACTTGGGTAGGGATGTGTTGCTAGAACCCTCGTTTGTAATATTAAAATGAGATTTTAATATTACTACCAACGTCATGAGAACTCGCAGGTCGCACACTTAGAAAGACTAAATTGGAGTAATCGAATCCAAGTTGGACTCGGATTCAATGGTGGGCCTAACTCATGACGGATGGGTTTAGAGTTGCACCACTTACCTTGCTACGCTCACACTCACTTAAGGCAGCCACTATTATAAATAGTGTTGCTTGCTACTAGGTTACATCACAACCCTAGCCGCACGAGAAAGTGAGTGAGAGATTGAGGCTAGCACTAGACTCTTTTCAAGTCCGTTCGTGTGGATACCGCAGAAACATTCGCTATTACGGTGTTGGTGATTCACCTCTTCTCTCACGCTTCAAGAGGTAAAATTTTAAAAACCTCGGATTATGGATTTTTCGCACGGATCTGTGAGGGAATTTCGTTATTTTGCGAGAGATGCAAATTCTTTATTATGTTTTCTTGTTTCTTCTTTTCCATGTCTAAGTAGTTCCCTTCGTTTCTAGGATTGGGCAATGCCTTTTGATACATTGATGATGATTAATTGACTTGGTTTACCTTTTTTATTAATTTTGAATGTTCTTTGATTCAATCCTTATTGCGCTTATTCATGTGAATTTGCTAGCCACATATTTGCATCTTATAGATATTTAGGGACGTACTGAGAGGTGAACCTAGGTGTTGGAACCATAAGAATTGAACTTAAGGTTTAAATCACGAGAGTAGGTTTACCCTTTTGAGGACTTAATGAATTACCACAAAGCGTAAAGGGTTCAATTTAAATTCAATTACCACGAGAGTAGGAATTGGTTTAATCGGGCACGGTTCTTGTCTCTTGAGAAAGAACGTTAACTAATTTAGGGAAATTCACCTTCAATTGAATTTCAATTTTAATAAAAGGGTTGTCAATTAGGATTTGTCTTGCATCATTGTGGTTACCCCTAATCCTTGAAGCTTTCTTGAATTTGAAAACCTTTCTTAATAACTTGTTATTTTTGTTCTCAACTTTGTACTTTAATATTTATTTATTTAATTGCTTAGTTACTATGTTCTCATCACTCAACAATTACATTCCCTTTGTTTAATTTAAGTGAATTGATTAATTAATTAGTATTCATAGACATAGTCCCTGTGGATTCGATCTTTTTATTACTTGACGATGAAACCGTACACTTGCAGATTTCATATATCAAGTTTTTGGCGCCGTTGCTGGGATTGTGTTCTTCTTGAATATTAGTTTAATTTTTAATTTAATTATTTTAAACCTTATTTTAATTTATAATTTTTTTATTTATTTACTACGTTCTTGTTTTCTCTTTGACTCTCTACAGGTAATTTCTCTTATTTATGCAAAGTACTAGACGTTTTGGGACTCTTATTAAAGTAGATAGTGAAATTGAAACAACTTTTCATAGAAGGAAACGACAACAAGGGCAAAGAGCGAGAGAAATACTTGAACTAACACTTGTCATGGTTGCACCTGAGGACAATAGACCACTAAAAGAGTATGCAACTCCTAATGCTTGGGGTTTGTGATCTGGAATTGCTCGGCCAGCCATTGAAGCTGGACACTTCACTATACCACCTACTTTACTCTCTATGATAAGCCAGAACCAGTTTGGACGATTGCGATCAGAGGACCTAAATGATCATGTGGATATGTTCTTGGAGTTCTGTGAGACCCTTAAGATTGAAGGCGCCTCTGTTAATGCTATTTGCCTCTGCTTATTTCCATTATCACTGAGAGATAGAGCTAGAGCTTGGTTGAAGTCTGTGCCCATTGAAACAATCACCACTTAGGACCAATTGGAGCAAGCTTTCTTGGACAAATTCTTCACACCTTCCAAGACTACTCATCTTAGGGCCCAAATCACTAGCTTCGTTCAGAAAGATAGAGAGACATTGTTGGAAGCTTAGGACAAATATAAGGCTTTGCTGGAAGCCTACCCACATCATGGGTTAGAAAAATGGTTGATCGTCCACACCTTCTATAATGGTCTAGAATATTCTTCGAAGGTGTCTCTTGACTCCGCAGCTGGTGGAGCTTTGATGAACAGAAGGTTAATAGAAGCTTATGAGATCATTGAGAGTATTGCTGCAAATCATCTCCAATGGACAAATGAAAGAGGTAATAACCCGAGAAAACTCTCGGGAGGTAAGTTTGAGATAGACAGTGTTGATTTGATTATATCAAAATTTGATTCTTTGAATAAGCATTTTGACAAACTTGAAAAAGCTAATATTAATGCCATAGGTGCTTCTAACATTTTTTGTGAGATTTGTGGAGCACAGGGACACATGAGTGTCGAATGCCTAGTTGGAATTGGATTCTCACAAGGTGCATCGGTGGAGCAAGTGGAATCATGCCATAATTTTTATGACTTTAACCAAAAGAGGAGAAATGATTCATTTTCTCAAACTTATAACCCTAGTTGGAGGTCACATCCTAACTTCTCCTATCGGAATAGTCAACACCAAGCTGGGCAAGGTAGTGCTAAACCCTCTTATGGATTCCAACAGGTACAAAAATCTAGACTTGAGTATCTTCTTGAGAACTTTGTTGAGAGTCAATCTAAGCAAAATGAGGAGTTTAGGCAACATGGGCAAGTTGTGACTGAGGCCATTAGAGAGTTGTCATCTAAGGTTGACAATTTGGCCATTCATAATAAGATGTTGGAAACTCAGATTGCCCAACAAGCAGGCACTTCACATAGGCAACAAGGTAAGTTTCCTGGTCAACCTAAAATAAATCCAGGTAATGAACACTGTAAGGCTGTGAGTTTGAGAAGTGGTAAGAAATTAGAGGATCCCAAGGGTAAGGGGGAGAGTGACAAAGATGAAGGGAATAGGGAAAAAGAGACTAAGACACAACCCTTAGAAGAGGAGGAAACTAATGAGAAGGTGTCTAAGTATGTACCCCCTAAACCATACCAACCCCCAGTGCCCTTCCCTCAACGGTTGGCTAAGGCAAAGCTAGATAGGCAATTTGGGAAGTTTCTACAGGTCCTTAAGAAATTGTACATTAATGTACCATTCACTTAGGCATTGCAACAAATGCCTACCTATGCTAAATTTCTTAAGAACATTTTGTCTAATAAGAGAAAGCTAGAGGAATATGAGATAGTAGCTTTAACTGAGGAGTATAGTGCTTTAATTCAAAATAAATTACCTCATAAGCTAAAACATCCAGGTAGCTTCTCTATTCCTTGTTTGATTGGTAACACTAGTTTTGATAAAGTTTTGTGTGATTTGGGGGCTAGTGTAAGTCTTATGCCCTTTTCTGTGTGTAAAAAGTTGGAGGTGGGTGAATTAAAACCCACAACTATCTTCCTTCAATTGGCGGATCGGTCTGTCAAATACCCCGTAGGCATCTTGGAGGATGTTCCTATTAGAGTGGGTAAGTTTTTCATACGTGCTGATTTTGTTGTGCTTGAAATAGAGGAGGATTCCTAAATTCCCATTATTCTTAGTAGGCCTTTCTTAGCTACTGCTGGTGCTATAATTGATGTTAAAAATGGCAAATTGTCTTTAACTGTTAGTGGTGATAAGGTTGATTTTGATCTTTCTAAATCTATTAAACAACATTCTTTTGAGGACTCTTATTGCAGGATTGATTTATTGCACCAGGTGGTGAAAGAAAAATCCACCAAGATTCACTTTGGAGATCCATTGGATTGCTTTAAGCCACCTTGATTTATCCGTAAAAGGCAGAGTCGAGCTAATGACTTTAAACAAGCACTTCTTGGGAGGCAACCCAAGTTTCTTTGTCTTTTCCTTTTAAATTCTTCTTTTTCTTTTGATTTTGTGTGCTGGATTGCTGGTTTGATCTTTATCTCATAGATCTTGTTTAGGTTTGACCCTTTTTGAAGCTCAAATTAGTAGGAGAGTGAAGTGAGAAAGTTCCACACCCAGCCTATAGTTTAATAGAAGAGCTTCATCAGCAGGGTCAGGCTACTGATGGCCGCCTGCAGACCTTGGAGGGCACGGTTCAGAGCATGGTGAGCATGGTCTAGGCCATCTATAGTTGGCATCTGAGCCAGAACCCTTTCCCACCACCGCCGTGTGTAACACCCACAGTAGGGTGCCACATTTATGTTATTTAATTACCGAATTACCCCCACATTACAAAAATGTGATGTTGTGATAAAAATACGAGTTGTAAAATTTCTTTTTTTCCTCTTTGATACCGATAAAATAAACTTAGCAGAAAATAAAAATATTATACATCATCATGTAACACCCTTGTGGGGATGTCACATTTATGATGCAATAAAATAAAATAACTAAAAATTACCCAAGTTGTAAAACATTTGCTACATAAATAATATGGGTTGTAAAATTTTTTCCTCTTTTATACATAATATTACTAAATAAAATAACACGGAATATAAAATAAAATAAACTGTCATCACACATAATATGCATAGGATTTTGTTTTGAGTTATACAAATAATATACAACTACAAAATATTTAAACAAAGCTATAAAGAGTTAATATACAATACTACATCAAAAAGTGCCCAAGTGCACATCATAGATCCCTAACCCTCTGAAGGATCACTCTCAGATGAAACTTCAGGTGATAGGTATCCAGGATGTCTCGAAGCTCTACGGATACGAGTCCGTGCTGTCGATACATTGCTGATCTCACTAGGCGCATGGAACATCCCTTCCCAGTAACGCCTAATAGACAGCGGCAACTCTAAATGCAAAAATAGAGTAGTAGTAAATACAGGTTCCCCATCAAACTCAGTTCGTAGGGACACAGTCAACCGTCCCACATAGACAACTGAATCTCTGTCCTCTCGCAGTCGCCAGGCCGTCGAACCCCCGTGAAACTTGAATCTCACGAAACCAAGAAATCCTGGCAATGCCATCCTCAAAGTCAATCTAGCGGATATGGATGATCAGAAGGTTCGCAGTCGTCGAACTGATCCCCCGTCTGCTGCTGCTCTTCCTCCTCAGGATATACACGCTCAAGAGGTTGGTCCTCTTCCTCAAACTCTTTATAACATAATTTAATGAATACAGAAAACAGTACATATAGAGAGGTGAGATAATCATACATCAATACTAGCATGGCAAATAAGAAAACGCCAAATACAACAGATATACAGTTCATACAATATAGCATACCATAACATTGTAAGTAAATAAAACAATTTAATACAGCAATTCTAATACAACAGTATCATATAATATCACAAATAATAATGATTTGATGCATGATATAAATGCAAATGAAATACGACTCGTTCCTACTCCATGGAGCTAGACACAGATATTAGAGAGAATGACCCGTAAAGAACTATAAGTACCTCAGGCCGCCCAACCAAACTATTGCACTGTCTTACGTTGTGTCTATAGCCCACTGTCCATTCATCGTGTAGTAGCACACAGTCCATACATCGTGTAACTACAAGCATTGTACTAAAATAGTCTTTACAAGATCTTGATTAAGTATAGTGCGTGTCGAGATCACTAGTGTGTTGCCAGTTACCACGGCCCAGAGGAGCGACCAACTGTCCACTTGTGGAATACTCCGCACACTAATGCCTCCAAGTCCATACAAAGAAATGAACCACACTACGCTTATCACACTGACAACACGGTGTTATTCGCCTCGTCAATCAATTCACCAATAATCAACCATATTGGCACAACTCAATGCATGAACAAAAACAACAATTATCAAATTACCCTTAGTCTCAAAAATATTCTCATATTTACACAAATGCCCTCAATAGCAAAAATCTCAAATATACAGTACGTCCCACTTGACAATACCTATATTTCAACATGTCCGGGTCCACCACTTTAGCCCGACAGTAAAAACTCACTGTTCCAATTAATCGCATCAAAATTTTATCACGTTTTCACAATTTTGTCGTTTTTACAAATGTTTTTAAATCACGTAAATATATTTTGCTATTTTTAAAATCGCGTAGTATTTTTAAATCGTTTTCTCAATTGCGTAAGATTTTTAAATCATTTTCTTAATCGAAAAGCTTTAAAATCTCTGTTTTAAAACTACGTAAGCTATTTTCACTACATTAAAACTACGTAGAATAATTTTTCTTACGTTATAAATATATTATAAAATGTTTCTTTTTATTTGATTGTTATTTGACTGTTTTTAATAAATTTTGACAGCATTTTGTCTCAGTAAATTCTATTAAGAATGTGCTTTCTACGTCTTTCCTCTAAAATTTCTTTTATTTTATTTTATATTTATAAAATCCATTTTAGAAATTGTTACCATACTTTAAAATCTAAAAGTAAGTATTTTTCAAAGGTTTTGTTCATTATTCTACTATATCACCTTTCTAATAAAAATTGTTTTACTTCTTTAATTATTGAAAATTCATTACAAATGCATTTCTTTTTAGGTTAAATATCAATTCTACACTTTAGAAAATAACTTTTGGATTAATAACACTTTTATTAGGCATGTTGGCCGAAATTGCTAAAACATTTGTATTTGATCTTTGGATCATTTTCTATCTTCTAAATCATTTTGTAATTCATTCATTAACCTAATCTCAATAAGTCCTTCCTTTAGAAAATGATTGAGAACATTTTGGTTCTCTTTTCTTGGTTGAGGCCGTGAGCCTCTTCTTTGTGTTCTTTGGAACACTCATGCAAACCTCACATGTTATTCACATCCTAAATAATATACATGCATAATCACACATACAATATATTTAAAGCTTGTAGACATGCATACAAACAATATCATACACAAGTAAGAAAGCATTTAAACAATCAAACACAAGTGAATCCTTATGGATTCTTCACACACATACAAGTCCATTTCCTCATCACCACACATGGTTGATGAGATTAAATCTCCCTCTTACCTTAAAGGAAGACAAAATCTACTACTCTCCGTCCTATGGATTTCATGATCTCCTTCAAGAACCTAAAAGATCTTAAACAAAAATTTAAAGAGTTATAACTATAGGAGAAAATCATAAATCATGGATAAATCATGGCTTAGAACCTTGAAAAAGAAGTTAGAAATGGAAAATAAGGATTTTCACCTTCTAGGGAAAATCTCCAAAGTGATTTTCCAAGCTTAAAATGATAGATTTTGGAAGAACTCTCAACTAGAGATGTTCTTAGAATAGTGTTTAGAGTTGAGAAAGTAGGTTAGATAAAATTTTGGGTGGTTGGATGGTGAGATAGGATACTTGGCCGAATGGCTTAGAGAAGAACAACAATGGTAAGCTTTTGTGTTTGAAGAGAGAGAAGAGAGAAAGTGTGATAGCAAAGATGGAAATGAAGTGAAAATTGCTCTCCAAATGGTGCATGGCCGTGGAGCTCTCCATAATGGAGGTGGCCACTTTGTTTGACTCATCCAAGACTCCATCCTAGCCTTAGATGTGATCAAAGGTTGAGATCAAAACTTGATCACCAAGCTTGTCTCCCATTGGCTAATCCAAGCCTTGTCATAAGCCTAATCACTTGTTCTTGAATATTCCTCCTTAATGATGATCACTAAT
Organism: Ormosia emarginata; assembly: GCA_029884605.1. Lineage (NCBI taxonomy): Eukaryota > Viridiplantae > Streptophyta > Magnoliopsida > Fabales > Fabaceae > Ormosia > Ormosia emarginata. The sequence continues at coordinate 14,131,425 of JAQQTP010000074.1, forward strand.
TACGCTATTAATCTCATTAAGTTTCTATGCACACTTAATCTAGTTTAATTAGGTTAATTTGTTACATTACTAATTAATTAACATCCTTATAATCTAAGTTTCAAGAGCCATTGATTAAATCAAGGGTTCATATTAGGTAGTGATATGATCAAATCTAAACCATTAGATCTCTTCTCCATGAAATCTTAACCATTAGATTCATCTTAAAACAATAAAGGGTCAAGATCTTCCCTACATTTCTCCTCATCCAATGGTCACAAATGATTCTAACCATTTTTATGAGACCAATCTCCATCGTCCATTAAATCAAAGGTTGATATCCAAGCCTTCCTCACCAAGCTCGTTCTTTACAACCATAGATTAGATCAACGGTTGATATTCAAAACTCAACCTTTTCATCCAACGGTGTAAATCAAGTTAAGCCCTCTTTGTTGACTTAATTCCTATTGGTTCAAAATAAATCAAGCCACTAACGTTGACTACTTTCTCTAAACGTGGGTCCCGCAAATCTATTATGGGTCCTACAAATCAAAAGTGGGTCCCACAGACATTTTCAGGTCCATTATCGTCTTATTTGTACTGACTAATAAAATAATATTATAATAATATAAAATTATTTTATTGCACAGTTAAATCCTAAAAATTAAAAGATTAACAACCATATCACTCAGAATTGGGTTTAGTAAGATCCCCCAACTCTGAATAATTAAAATAAGATTTCCCCAGTCCGAAAATTATTATTTTCTTGACCCGGAGCAAATCACACAAAGCACTCAAATATGAACTCGAAACAGTCGATCAAATTTTATATCATACAGAAAATCATAAAACAGTACAATCAGGACATAACAATCATTTATCCTAAAGTTGGGGTGTTACACATCACACATAATTTACATCATCATACATTACAAACGTACTGTCAGGATTATTTATATACAGACAGAGTCCTCAAAGTATTTAAACATAATTTAAAACTCACATACTACCCAAGTCTTACTAAACAGCAGAACCCTCAGACGGGTCCTCCTCAGATTCCTCAGCAGGAAGGAATCCAGCACGATGCGAAGTCCTATGGACAGGTGTCCGAGTAGATGACATGATACTAATTTCCGTTGGGACGTAATAACTAGTATCCCAATACTGCCTGATTGACAACGAAAATTCGACATGTACATATATAGTTATGAAAAAGAACGGATCTCTACGAAACTCTCTGCTCATAATGACCGTCAGGTTTCCCTCATAAATTAGTCGTCTCTCATTGGGACTAGTCCTCCATGCTCCAGCTCCACCATGGAACTGTAATCTCACGTATCCGAAGAAACTTGACCGGGATGCCATCCGATCAAAACTCAGCTTCCTCTGGAGTCTGCTCTTCTTCACCCTCTTGTTCAGTCCCTTGTTCAGCGTCTTTACAAATATAAATACAGTACAAGATAATATACAAAGAGGTGAGATCACCTACGCCAATACCAACATGGTAGCACAGAGATAATACAAACAACATACCATAAAGATATATCATACCATAATTACAATCATGCCATCAACATTATTTATCATAACATATACAATAAATAATAATTAGCATCATGCCATTAACATTGTTATCATCATCATCATCTAATTATTCCTGAACAAAACAATTGTCATAGCCAATATTCCTTAATTATTATATCATACAGATATAAATGCTCAGATTCATGCATGCGCACATAGACTTAATTTCCTACTCCATGGAGCTAATACTCAAATCGGAGAAGTTGATCTGAAAGATCTATCTGTACCAACATGCCTCAGACCACGTGCCATATTTCTCATATGTGTTCACACATCTAGCATATACACGATAGTCTTTATGAGATCTCGATTAAGAATAACGTCTTGGTTAGGATTATCAGTGCGTTGCATCGATCTAACTTAAGGTAAGAAGAGCTACCAACTGCCCATGTAAGCAGCCCGCACCCCGATGCCCCCAAGGTCAACAAGTGACTTACACTTCACATATCGCACCCACTCAAGAGGTGTACATCTCTCCTAGGCAAATAGCCTCATACAGTCCATCGGACCTTTCCAATGCATGTTCAATGCACCAATGCCAATCATAGGCAAAATTCATATACAGTGTCCATACACTAGTTCATGCATATAAAATGCACCAATGCCAATCACAGGCAAAATTCATCATTTTCTCATACAGTGTCCATTCATTGGTTCAACAGTAATCCTACTGTATATGTAATCGTGAAAATCATATTATCGCGTTTTCATAATTGCGCACCACTTTTGTCACGTTTTCACAATTTCGTAACATTTCTGTTACGTTTTCAAATCACATATAGATTTTTCAACGTTTTCATCAATCACGTAAAAATATTTCATCATTTTTCAATCATGTAGTGATTTTTCAATAATATCTCAATCACATAAAAATATTTAAATGCTTTCCAAATTGCATAGAAATATTTTAACATTTTTCAAATCGCGTAGAAATATTTTAACGTTTTTCAAATCACGTAGCTTAAAAATCACATTTTTAAGTTACGTAAATCATTTTTCACCATTTTTCAACTTCGTAAAATATTTCTCAACATTCAAAAATTTCATTTCAACCTTTCTTAAAATAATATGACTTCTCACATTATTTTCCACATTTTTTTACTCAAGAAAATCCTTTTCGCAATATATTCAACAAATTCATCATTTCATTGAATTAAATCAATGTTTCTAACTTTAAAATTTACTTACGCTCTCCAAAACCCAAAGGATGAGTTACTCGTTAGAAAATCCCAAGTCACTAACGTATTCTTTATAATTCCTAATCAATTCTAAAAATCAATCCTCTTCAAAATAATTCAAACACTTTCAACCTCTATTTTCCATTCATATACGAAAATTCCATTTTCTTAAGTGATAAAACACTCTGATTCTCTTTTCAAATTCCTTGTACTAAACCAAATTGTATTTCCACTTTGAAAATCACTTTGTTTTATAAAACCAAGGCATTTCAAGCCTTCAAAACCGTGGATATGACCATTGAAACCATCAAAATATTTTTTCTTCTAAATCAACTAAGTTCCATTCTTGTTTTTACACAAACAAAACCATTAAAAATTTCTGACCAAAACTGTGAGCACTTAGTCCTTCAAAACAAGCCTTTTGTTTATTTTCCTTGCTTTTCTAAACATCCAATTTTACCATTCATGAAAGTATTAATTTGTGAACACCTATTTTGAGGTGTTTGGCCGAATTCACCATGGTCCTTGGAACCAAAAATCACTTTCCTTTCCATCATCAAATCATGACATATATATACATATTCAACATATATATATCACAAGCATGCCATAATCAAAGCAATAAATCATGCAAATCATACCAAGCATAGGCAAATAATCAAAGCACATAAACATACACAAATAATTACATAACCATGGATATGAATCCTCACATGGATTCACTATCCATCAAATACACAACCATCTCTCACCACTATACTTGGTTAGTGAGATGAATCTCCCTCTTACCTCTTGAAGAACCTCAAAAAGCTCCTTGCTTTGCACTTTGCACAAGCTCTCCACCAACAAAAGTCTCTTGAACATAAAACAAACACAAGTTTATTAGTATATTAAGCTTGAATAAGAGGAACCATGGATCAAACATGGCTTAGAACATGAAAAAGAAGAGAAGAAATGAAGTTTCCTTACACTTCACCTCAAAAACCCTAGAACTTGCTCTTGGAAAAAGTCCTTGAAGATGGAAGATTTAGAACTTGGTGTAAACTACAAAGTGTCTTAGAATAAGGTATAGATTCAAGAAATATGGTTGTTTGAAATTAAAGAGTGGTGGAAGGTGTTTCTTGGTGTTATGGCCGAAACTTGCATGGAGAGAATGGAGAGAAAATTTTTGATGAAGTCTTGACTTTTTGGAGGAGACAAAGATGAATTATGATAGCAATAATATGGTCTTCAAACCTATCCATGCTCTTAAGCTTCACAAAACCGTCCCCCCTCTTCATGCACTCCAAATTTGTGACAAATTTCATAGCCACCATTTCAAGCATTTCTAACCATTGATTAGATCAATGGTTAGGATTAATGTAGGTTTTAGGTTTAGGCTTAGATAGAAGACTTAATCTAGGCCATTGGATCTTTCCTCCTTGAAATCCTAGCCATTAGATGCATCTCCAAAATGAAGGGTCAAGATTGCTCCTTCAAACTTTACATCCAAGGGTCATAAATGGTTCTAGCCACTTTGTAAGACTAAATCTCAATCGTTGATTAAATCAAGATCAAGTCTCCATAGTTGATTACATCAATGGTGGATATCCAAGCCACTAATGTTGACTACGCAGTACAATATTTATTTTTTTATCTGCTATTACCCTTCGAATAATATTTTTAATGTATTTTTATCACCTGATAATTAAATACAGTACAAAACACAGTAAAAGAATATTTTAAAAACTGTTTTCGGATTCAGGTTTAGTAAGATCCCCCATCTCTATCTCAACAATACAAAATTTTTGAGCTGCAGAAAATTTTTTACTTTTCGGAACCCACCTGGGCCCACGTACAGCCCCCTTGGGACCACAGACGACCCACGGATAACACTAAAATAATCAGAGTAATATAAAAATCTCATAATCACCCACAAAATCACAAAAATTATAAAACGTACAAAAATTAAATCAGATTACGTAAAATAATTAAGACTTAACAGTAATAATTAAATTACGTAAGATTTTCCCCGGCCTGAAAATTATTATTTTCCTAACACGGAGTAAATCACACAAAACGATCAAATGTACTGACGGAATATTCAAAATAATTTTACAGTACACAGAAATCACTAAACAAGAGAATTCTGTTAACTGTCAAAATTACTGTCAAATATTTAAGAAGTTTGGGGTGTTACACCGTGAGTCCTTTTCTTTTATCCCTTCTCTTGTTATAGATTTTTACATTGGGGATAATGTAAATTTCTAAGCTTGAGGGGGGTATTTTCTTTTTCATTTTTATCTTTATTTTTATTTTTTATTTTATTTTGAATGCATTCTCATGTCTCTCATATCTCATATTGCATTGCATCTTCATATTGCATTTTTATACCATCATATCTCTCGACTTTTTGGTTGAACTTTGTACCCCTCTCTTTTGGGGACTTTGAGATGGTATTAATTTGGAATCCAACTTGTTGATTCTTGTAGTAGACAACATGTATTGTTTTAATTGATAGTGGAGGTGATTTCTTGATAGTTGATAAGTAGCATATGTTCTCTGAATTTGTGCTTTTCATTGATTTTTGAACCTCTAAATGTGAGTTTTGAGCCTGTATGAGATTTATGCACTATATGATTTTTGCTCCAATTCTTTGTGTTGAGTGATAATTCCTCATTGATTTTGTGCTCTAGAACTTGATTTGAAACCATTTTGAGGCGAAATTTTTGTTTGCATGCTTGAATGTGATTAAGGCATCTTAGGTATTTTTCTGGCCTTCTGAAATAATTGTCACACTTTCATCCATTAGTTACCCATCTTGAGCCTATTGCATAATTGTTTTCTTGATGCCTATGATGATACATCGTCGATAATCATTTAGAATATTAAATGGAGCAAATTAGGTTTGAAAGTTATGTTGGGAAACCATTTTGAGGTGAAATTTTTGTTTGCATGCTTGAATGTGATTAAGGCATCTTAGGTATTTTTCTGGCCTTCTGAAATAATTGTCACACTTTCATCCACTAGTTGCCCATCTTGAGCATATTGCATAACTGTTTTCTTGATGCCTATGACGCTATATCGTCGGTAATCATTTTGAATATTAAATTGAGCAAATTGGGTTTGAAAGTTGTGTTAGGAATCATATGTTTTTAAGCCTTCTCTTTCTCAAATAATAAAAAAAAGAAAAATTATAAGGGAAAAAGGAAAAAAAATAAAAGAAAATCATGAGATGAAAGCTCGAAAAAGAAGAAAAAGAGAAGAAAGAAAAGAAAGGAAGAAAATGCTAGCAAATGTGGAGTTATGCTCTTGATTGAAAAATGCCTTTGCTCCATATATGTTCTAGTGGTATTTTGTGCTTATTGAAAATTTTGTTAGCTCTTTGGGTATACCTTCCTTTCTTTACCCTACCTTACATCATTCTCATGGCTCCATTACGACCCTTGAAAGACCTTTTGATACTTGCATACATGCAAATTATTAGTGGAAATTTGGATTCTTATCAAGCTTATGGAAGTGCTTTTTCTTTGAGGAATCTTGAACGCATTGTCTTTACCCTTAAAAACTTTGAGTGTGGTTGGAAGAGTGAACCTAATTCAGTGAGAAGCATGATTTATGAGAACTTTAGCCTCTTATTGGACTTGATTTTGATTACCTCTCTAACTCTTGGTTTTCCTTTGCCTATTCCTTGGTTAGTTGTTTTCTCAGGTTCCTCATTCATTATTGTTTCTTGATCGCACTTCTTGGTTTGGCCTTAGTTATTGCTTCGGGACAAGCAAAATCTTACGCTTGATGGGATTCGATGTGTGTGAAACAACACCATATTTTGTTCTTGTTTTGCATGCATTTTTAGGCATTTTAGTTTCACTTTTTATTTGTTTTTCCTTTAGTTTGGATAACTACGGTGTTTGTGGCATTATTGTGCATTAGTGCTAAATTGGCCTAGAAATGGGTGGAAAGCTTGCATGATTGAAGTTGGAGCTTAAATGATACCAAATTAAGGCAAAAGAGGACCATTTTGACTTAGACAGGGCCCTGTGTCAACTCAGAAGTGATTCATGAGTTAGACACGGCCCTATCTAACTTGAAGATAGCTTCTGACTTGGAGACACGACCGTGTCTCCTTGTCATATGATCGTGTCTCATTCACCATTGAAGTTACGCAAATCTTCTAACTCACACGGCCGAGTCTTAATTGATTGAAGCTTCTGACTTTGAGACAATAATCGTGTCTCTTAGTCACATGGTCGTGTCTCACTTATGGTGTGAGTTATACAATTTTGGAGATGCGGCCGTGTCGAAGAGAAACACAGCCATGTGACCCCTCTTGAACCTAAAAACAACAATTTTTCACCCCAACTCATTATAAATGGGGCAAACCCTTAAACCAAAAAAAGGAGACAGAGACAGTAAGGGACTTGGAGAGGCACAAGGTTTGGAGGCTCTAAATCTTGATCTTCCTCCTCTCTTCTCCCTTCGCGACGGGTTTGGATGTTCTTTATTATGTTTTCTTGTTTCTTCTTCTCCATGTTTGAGTAGTTCCCTTCGTTTCTAGGATTGGGCAATGCCCTTTGATACATTGATGATGATTAATTGACTTGGTTTACCCTTTTTATTAATTTTGAATGTTCTTTGATTCAATCCTTATTGCGCTTATTCATGTGAATTTGCTGGCCACATATTTGCATCTCATAGATATTTAGGGATGTACTGAGAGGTGAACCTAGGTGTTGGAACCATAAGAATTGAACTTAAGGTTTAAATCACGAGAGTAGGTTTAGCCTTTCGAGGACTTAATGAATTACCACAAAGCGTAAATGGTTCAATTTAAATTCAATTACCACGAGAGTAGGAATTGGTTTAATTGGGCACGGTTCTTGTCTCTTGAGAAAGAACATTAACTAATTTAGGGGAATTCACCTTCAATTGAATTTCAATTTTAATAAAAGGGTTGTCAATTAGGATTTATCTTATATCATTGTGGTTACCCCTAATCTTGGAAGCTTTCTTGAATTTGAAAACCTTTCTTAATAACTTGCTATTTTTGTTCTCAACTTTGCACTTTAATATTTATTTATTTAATTGCTTGGTTACTACGTTCTCATCACTCAATAATTACATTCCCTTTGTTTAATTTAATTGAATTGATTAATTAATTGGTCTTCATAGACATAGTCCTTGTGGAATCGATCTTTTTATTACTTGACGATGAAACCGTACACTTGTGGATTTCATATATCATTAGGCCAATAGCCATCACTATTTTTGTTCCTCTAAGAATATCATATCCAGCTTGCAGCAAGGAGATTAGTCCATCTTGATATTCATAGTTGTGTCCCCAAACATTTTCACCACCGGAGAAACATGCACCATCAGATGATAACTTAGTCAGCCTATACCAAAGCTCCCTAGTAACAACTATTGGTATCTTTTTAACCTCTAAAATCAGGCAGTTGTCATCATATTTTAAATTTGTATAAAAGACTTTGACTAAATCTGGATAGATATCCTTTTTTATGCTCAGAAAATCAACCAATTCAAGTCACTCAATAATTCTAAAACATTCTAGTGGTTCACTTGAGCAAAAGTCTTTGGTAAGATACCTTGGTGAGATGATTTTCCTTAATTGAAATTTTTTGTGGAAGTACTCATCTCTCTTGGTGATGTGGAAGTGTTGAGTAAGGTCCAACCTAGGAATAGCGAATGGAGGAGCACTGGAGGAAGTTCCCACTGAGACCCCCGTTCTTGGTCTCTTTGCACGCTTTGAGGATTCAACCATTATATAGGAATGAAGGTTAAGGTTTGAGAGGAAAATGAAGGGAATAAGGTTGCATGGTGTTTGGTGGTGGAGGAAGGTAGAGACAAGTGAGAAGGTGGAGGAGTTCGTGGGCTAAGGCTAAGAGAGAGAGAGAGAGAGAGAGAACGTTTATGAGGGGAGATGGGTGAAGGAATTTGGGGTGATGTTGGTTGAAATTAGTTTAGGAGTGTGGTGGAGAAGAGAAATCTGAGTAGAATGGTGGTGGAATGAGGTGATTTGGCCAAGCAATGAGAGAGAAATTGAAGGATAGGGGTGAAGGGTTTTGTGAAGGAAGAGAGAGAAATATGAGTTACAGATAAAAATGGCTTCTCGCGTCCTAAAACCCATTTTTAAACCCCTGTGTAATTGATTAAAATGGGTGTGTAATCGATTACACACTCTCTGTGAACCTTGTAATCAATTACAATGTGAGTGTAATCGATTTCTGAAAATGTTGTAATCAATTACATAGTGTGTGTAATCGATTACACGCTCTCTGACTTTACTTGGGATGCTTGACAGAGCCTCTGTAATCAATTACAAAGGTTTTGTAATCGATTACAAGCTTGTTGAATTCAGTTTTTGTACTTTAAACAGTAAAGGACCAATTCCAAAGCTTTTAAATTTGTTCCAAAACTTCTCAAATTAATTCTAAACATCATGTAAGCATAAAAACTGACTAGTTCTTGATCCAAAACACATGTTCTTGCAAAATCACCTCCTTTGTCAAGGATTACACCATTTTAATAGGATTGGTGAATTTTGAGCTACTTGGAGGACTTAGTTATGGTGGAGTACCTGTAAAACAACTTAGAGGGAACCTCCAATGCTCAAGTCAGTATTAGATGCAAAAATGATTAAAGCAAAGTAATTGTGCAGCAAAAATAACATATTATGCAGCAAATCAATCAACTTACATAGTAAGAAAATAGATTATGCAAAAGATTGTGACATTATGCAGCAAAAGTGACAAGTTATGCATCAAAATGACATATTATATAGCAAATGACACATTATGCAACAAAATTATGCATTATGCAGAGAATACAACAAATTGATGAATTTTATAGCTAAATTGTGCAGCATTGGTTAAGATGCATGATTGATCCAATATACCAAGTTCAGTTCTTATATAAAAGAATGCTTCTTTGTTCAAAGGCTTAACAAAGATATCAGCTAATTGTTTAGTGGTTTCGACAAACTCAAGCATGCAATCACCTTTCTAAACATGATCTCTTATGAAATGGTGCATTATTTCTATGTGCTTTGTTTTTTAGAGCAAAATGGGATTTTTAAACAAATTAATTGCACTAGTGTTATCACACCTTATAGAGATGTGATCAAGCTCAAGACCATAGTCAAGAAGTTGTTGCTTCATTCAAAGGACTTAGGCATAACAACTCCCAACTGTAACATATTTAGCTTCAACTGTAGATAATACAACATTATTTTGTTTCTTGCTATGCCAAGAAACTAGTAAGCTTCCAAGCAAGTAGCATGTCTCACTAGTGCTCTTTTTATCCATTCTGTATCCAACAAAATCAGAATTGGAATAACCAATTAGGATACATGATGCACCCTTAGGGTACCACAAACCTATTTGTGAAGTGCCTATTAGATATTTCATAATTCTTTTTATAGCATATAGGTGAGATTCTTTATGATTTACTTGAATTCTAGCACACATGCACACACTAAACATGATATCTGGCCTACTTGCAGTATGATAATAGAGTGAGCCAATCATACCTCTATATTTTGAGATTTCTACATATTTACTTCCTTCATCCTTGTCCAAACAACAAGAAGTGCTCATTGGTGTAGCCATATGCTTGCCATTGTCCATTCCAGACTTTTTGAGCAGCTCCTTGCAATACTTGGATTGACTTATGAAAGTCCCATCCCTTGTTTACTTGATTTGGAGACTAAGGATGAAGTTGACCTCTCCTATCATAGACATCTCAAACTCACTTAGCATAATGTTAGCAAACTCCTTGCAAAGAGATTCATTAGTAGCACGAAATATAATATCATCAACATATATTTGAATAAGAAGTATATCATGCTTGTTATGCTTAATGAAAAGAGTAGTGTCAACCTTTCATACAAGGCCTTTTTAAATTTAAAAACATAGTTGGTAGTTCAAAGTTTTCAAAACTAGGAGGTTGTTCTACATACACTTCTTCTTGCATGAAACCATTCAAAAAAGCACTTTTAACATCTATTTGGTAAAGTTTGAAATCCATAATGCATGTATATGCAAGTAGCATTCTAATGGCCTCTAATCTAGCTACGGGAGCATATGTTTCCTCATAATCTATTCCTTCTTCTTGATTATAACCTTTAGCAATAAGCCTAGCTTTGTTTCTTATTATTAAGCTCATTTCATAAAGTTTGTTTCTAAAAACCTATTTGGTGCTAATTATAGGATGACCATTAGGCCTTGGAACTAATTCCCAAACTTGATTTCTTTCAAATTGGTTTAGTTCATCTTGCATGACCAAGATCCAATGTTCATCATCAATGGCCTCATTTATGTCTTTAGGTTCAACTTGAGAGACAAAGGCTATATGGTTACATGTATTTCTAAGAGAGTTTCGAGTAATTACCACTTTTGATACATCACCTATCACCTTGTCAAGAGGATGATATCTTGATGTCCTCCATTCTTTGGGTAAGTCCATGATTTTTAAATCCTCTTGCCTTGAGGGATCAAAGGGTCTTTCTTCTTGCTTCTTGGTCTCTTTCTCTTGATTCTCCAAGTGTGTTTTTGCCAAGATTTCTATAACATCATCAACAAACTCCTTTCTCAGCTCATTTAGGTTAGTTTCATTAAAAGCAACATGTATTGATTCTTCAACAGTCGTAGTTCTCTTATTATAAATTCAAAAGGATTTACTACTAAATGAATAACTAAGAAATATTTATAACACCCCAACTTTTAATTAAATTATGATATTGTCATAAATGTACTGTTTTATGTTTTCTGTGTGCTATAAAATTAATTTGACTATTTCATGACTGTATTTGATCATTGTGTGTGATCTACTCTGAGTCAAGAAAATAATAATTTTCGGGCCGGGGAAATCTTAAATTGATTATTCGAAGTTGGGGGATCTTACTAAACCCAATTTCGAGTGATACGTGTATCAACCTTTTAATTTTTAGAATTTAACTGTACAATAAAAATATTTTATATTTTTATAATATTATTTTATCGGACAGTGCCTACTGTCTCAAAAATAGTAGAATTCTGCTCCAAATGGACCATGGACTCGAAAAAGTCTGTGGGACCCACATTTGGTAAAACAGTCAATGAAATTGGCTTGAACTATTTTGAGCCAATGAGAGCTAGTCAACATAAAAGGCTTGAAATTTTCTAAGCTAATAGGATTTAGTCAACAAAAGTGGTTGGACTAGTTAGTAAGTAACCAGAAAAACCTAACTAAGTTAGCTTAAACTTAACTAAGTTAATCTAAAGTGTCTAAGCAGTAACTAAATGAAGCAAACCTAGTTAGCCATTCCTTAGAGTCCTAGTTAGAGAAGGTTCTAGTAAAGTCAAGAAGATGGCTAGTTGTCTTAAGTAACTAAATAGTAAGACAAAGTAACTAAGAGACCTAACTAAATGCACCTAAGTCTAACTAGATTGCCTAAGTGAACTAAAACTTAGTTTGCTCTTCTTTAGGCCATTCAGTTATGGCATCTTCAAGAAGGTCTAAGTCACTTAGTGACTTGATTTTCTACACCAATGATAAGCAAGCTTGGAGACAAAGCCTTAGATATCAACCCTTGATCACATCTAAGGCCATTAAGAGTCCTTGATTGGTCAACAAAGGTGGCCACCTCCATTGAGCTCCGTGGTTATGCATAGGACCAGGAGACCATTTTCACTTCATCTTCATCTTTACTATCACCCAAAACCTCTCTTCTCTTTCTTTCAAGAACCAAAAACACCATTGTTGCTCCTTGAGAGGCTCACGGGCAACACCTTCTTCTCATACCTCCACTCTTCTAAATTTTCATCCAACACCACTTTTCAAATCCACACACCATTCTAAGCATCTTTCATCTTGAGAGTTTCTCCAAAATAATTCATTTGAAGCTTGGAAAACCACCTTGAAGTTTCTTTCCTACAAGGTTAAAATCCTTGTTTCTTATTTCTAACTTGATTTTTGAAGTCCTAAGCCATGATTGATCCATGGTTTGTATTTTTCAACCATAGTTATGACTTGTTAAAATTGTTTGAGTTTGTTAGGACTTTTTCTTGGAGTCACACGAAAATCCCTAGGAGGAGTTTATAAGGAGTTTGTCTTCCCTTAAGGTAAGAGGGGGATTTAATCTCATCAACCTTGTGTGGTGGTGAGAAAATGGATGTATTTGTGGTGAAGAATCCATAAGGATTCATTCACTTGGTTGTTTAATGTTTTTGCTTATTTGTGATTGATTTTGTTTATAAGCATGTCTATAGCTTTAAAACATATGGTATGTGTTCATAGATGTATGATAGTTAGTGTAGGATGTGAATAACATATGAGGATTTGCATGAGTGTTTCAAAGAACACAAGGAAGCTCACAGCTTCACCAACAATCAAGAGAACCAAAATGTTCTCAACCATTTTCTAAAAGAATGACTTAATGGATTTAATTGGATTAATGAATTTTACAATGACTTAGAAAATGGAAAATACTTTAAAGGTAATTTATAAAGGATATATTGAATTTCGGCCAACAAGCCATTTGTTATACCTTTGATTCAAAAAAAAAATTTTTTTAGTGTAGACTAAGTAATCAATCTAAAGAGAATTCAATTTCAATGAATTTTGGAAAACAAAATAAATGAACTTTTTATTAGAAACTTAATTAGAGAAGTTAAGTATGGATGAGAAATAAATTGAACACTTGAAAAATACTAACGTAGAGCTCACCCTTTAGGTTTTGAAGCGTGATAGCAAGTTTCAATGTGTATATGTTGGTTATGACTAAGAAAGGTAATTTTAAAGGAAAACGTAGAAAATATCATTAAATAGATTTTCTAGACGAAATGCTATCAAAATTAATTAAATAATGGAGAAAGTTTTAAAATATAATTTAGAATGTAAAGAAAATATTATGCGTAGTTGAAAAATATTAAAAATATCTTACGCGTATTTAAAAAGATGATTTTTAAGTTACGCGATTGAGAAAACGATTTAAAAATGTTACGCGATTGAGAAAACGATTTAAAAACACTACGCGATTTTAAAAATCGTGAAAAATACTTATGCGATTTGAAAATGTTTGAAAAAGGTGACGCGATTGTGAAAACGTGATAAAATATTTACGCGACGAAAAGGAACAGTAAGTTTACCGTTGGGCCAAAATGGTGGACCCAGATAAGTTGAGAAATAATACTGTCAAGTGGAGATATACTATATTTGAAAATATTGATAGTAAGGGTATTTGTGTAATTATGGTTAATATACATGCATTAAGAGATGTGTCAATTTGGTTAAAATTGACGTTTGGCTGACAAGATGAATTACAACATGTTGTGGGTGTGATAGGCGTAGTGCAGTTCATTTGAGTGAACTTGGAGGCGTTAGTGTGCGGAGGATTCCACATGTGGACAGTTGGTAGCTCCTCTGAGCTGTGGTAACGGGCAATGCACTAACGATCTCGACAAACACTATTCTTAATCAAGATCTTGCAGAGACTGTCTGGTACAATGCCTATTGTGCACGACGTTTCAACTGTATACTACTTACACGATGATTTGAGTGTGTGTTATTTACACGACGTTTGACTGTGTAATAGTTAGTTTGGGCAGCCTGAGGTAAAGACAGGTTTTTTGGATCATTCTCTCTAATGTTGTGTTTAGCTCCATAGAGTATGGACGAATCTGTGTACATTTGCATATGTGGTTTGCATCATAATATGATTATTTGTGATTATTTATATTGAGATATTATGCATAATGTGATAACATGGATTTTTGAATTAACTGTGATATTTGTATGTACTGTCATTTTCTGTGCTGCTATGCTGGTAATGATGTAGATTGTCTCACCTCTTTGTATGTATTTTTTATATTATTATTTATGTTCTATAAAAAGTTTGAGGGAGAGGAAAAGGAGCAACCTCTAGATTGTCAGTATCCAGAGAAACAGCATTTGAGCGATCAGTTTAAGAAAGGCGAGCCTCTAGATCATCCTTACCATTTGGATTGATTTAGTGGTTATGGCTTTGCCTGAGTTTTTGGGATTCGTGAGACTTAAGTTTCACGGAGGCTCTGAGGCGTGGCGTCTACGAGAAGACAGAGGGTCAGTTGTTTATGTGGGGCGTCTAATTATGTCCCTTCAGAGAGAGTTTGATGGAGCACTGATGTTTACTACTACTTTTTATTTACATCTTGAGATGCCTTTGACTATTAGGCGTTATTGGGGAGGACGTTTTCATGCCCCCAGTGAGATTAGTAGTGTATCGACAGCACGGAGTCTTGTCTGTAGAGCTGCGAGACATCTGGGATTTCTGTTATCCGACGATCCATCAGAGGAGGATTAGAATTCCTAGATGTGTACTTAGGCTAGTTTTTATTTAGTATGGTATCAAAATTTTTACTGTTTTATTATATATTTGTAGTAGTAAATTATTTGTATCTTCAAGACAAAATCATATGTACATTATGGTGTGTATTTATTAGTTTATTTTATTTAATGTACTGTTTATTTTATTTTAATGATATAATATATAAAAAGAAAAATTTTACAACTCATATTATTATATATGTGCTAAACGTTTTATAACTTGGGTAATCTTTATCATAATTATTTGGAAATGTGACATTCCCAGTAGGGTGTTACAATATCCCCTC
Source organism: Ormosia emarginata (assembly GCA_029884605.1). NCBI lineage: Eukaryota > Viridiplantae > Streptophyta > Magnoliopsida > Fabales > Fabaceae > Ormosia > Ormosia emarginata. The sequence goes on from JAQQTP010000074.1 coordinate 14,146,795, forward strand.
ATCGGATTTAGTATCAAACTTGCCTAGGTTATCTTTTTCATTGTTTAAAACAAAGCATTTGCAACCAAAGACATGAAAGTGAAAAATGTTTGGTTTGTTTCCTTTGAATAGTTCATAGGGGCTTTTCTTTAAAATTGACCTTATTAGAACCCTATTCATAACATAACAAGCGATACTTACCGCATCCGCCCAAAAATTCTTAGGAAGACTTGTTTTATTGAGCATAGTTCTTGCTAATTCTTCTAAAGATTAATTTTTCCTTTCAAGCACTACATTTTGTTATGGGGTTCTAAGAGCAGAGAAATTATGCTTAATGTCATTTTCATTGTAAAACATTTTAAATTCATGATTTTTGTAACATCCCGAAAATTAATAGTTTCATGATAAATAGTCATTTTATAATATTTGTGATTTTTATTAATTTTTTTAGATTTTTCTGAGAACGTTAAATATTTTAATATATTTCTTATTTTGTGTAAGCGCTAAGCAGAGCTGGGGAAATGTGATATTTTCCCTAAGAAACTTGAACTGTGGAAACATCGACGGGGGATCTTACTAAACCTGAGGCTAGACATGGTTTACGAGATTTTACATTTTTTGAGATTTTATCAGATAAAAATAAAAATCGTTGTACATTTTATTATTCGATGGACAATTAATATTGGCTTTGCTGTCTTTAACAATTGTCCATTGGATAATAGCTTGCAGTAGAAATCTTATCTTATCCAAAGGAAATCTACTTTATATCAAATCAAATCTCCTTTATTCAAAAGAATGATTAAATTTAATCAAAGCTTCTTAAGGAAGCTTTGACCCAAAAATGTCCAAATTGCCTAAGCTTACATGAAAAGTCAAATCTCTCCCTCTCCTTCTCTCTTGTCTCCACGGCAATGCCAATTTTGGAGAGCCAAAATTGTGCTTCATACTTTATTACATTCATTTCCAATTTCAAAACATAAAAGCTACTACTTTCTTTTTCTTCTTTTCTCTTCTTCTTCCATTTTCTCTTTTCTCTCTTCCTATCCATGGCAGCAGCCCTCCATTATGGCCATCTCCATTTGCTTGCTTCACTATCACCATTTCTAGACTCCTCTCACCATTCTAAACCTTTCTTCTTTGGTGACCATATTCCAAATCCATCATTTTTATCACTTTTCTTCAAGATCAAAGCTTGAAGCTTTGAGGTAAAGCTCTCAACTTTCTTTCTTTTTTCTTCTCATTTTCGTGTTCCTTGGCCACCTCTGTGACCAAGGATGCATCTTTTCGATTCTAAAAGTTTGTTCATTTTAGGGTTCTTGGAGCTTTAGGATGAAATTTCAAAAAGAAGATCAAGAAGCTTGCTTTCTTGAGTTGTCTTCCATAGGTAAGAGGGAGATAATCCTCTTCAACCTATCTTGGTGGTGAGGAAACGTTTTTGGTGTTGTTGATGAGGAATCCATATGTGGATTACTCTCTTTGTTGTGCTGTTTTTCATGATTTTGTATTTATTTGGACTTGTATGAGTTATTGGTTGTCTTTGCATGTCTTGATGGTTATGGATTGTATATATATCTTGTTGGAATTAATGTATGGAAAAATGTAGGGTTTTCCTACCATTTTTGGGGATCACGACCTTAGGGCAAATTTTTAGGGAATCAAGTGTGATTTTGGAGACATTGGAACTTAAGTGATTAGGTGTTAAAGAATTAATGATTATAATGGAAAAAGTTTGGGACTTCTCACCTTAGGAGGCTCAAGGCCTCTAGGGGATTTAATGGTCCAAGTTGTGATTTTTGTGCAACCTTGGGATTTTAGTAATTAAGTGATAAGTGATCAACAATGTGGTGAGAGAAAAAGGGTTGGACTTTTATTACAATGAGACCCACGATCTTATAAGGCAAAATGCCACAAAATGTAGTGCTAAATGGAGACTTAGATGATTGAAAAATCTTAGATTCCTTAGGAGTTCATAAAATGGATAGAATAAAGGAAAATACTTTATCTTATGGATTAGAATGGTTTTGAACACAGGGAAGAATAAGAGAGTTTGTGAGACTTGTAAAACCTTAGAGTAGTTTTAAGTAAGCATAATTTGATTAGATTAAAGAACTTGACTAATCTAAAGGAGTGAAGATTGAACAAGGACTTCAAGAGAATGCCTCTAGAAAATGAATTCATAAGAGATGTTAATTAAAGTGTAACCTCATAATGATTTTCATAATAGACGTTACTTAAAGGGAAACTTTGTAATGATCTCATAAGAATTGTTGAGCTAAAGTGAAACTCGAAGTAAACCTTAAAAGTGTGTTGTCATCCTTGAGAACTTGATACCATGCTATTGTGGGTCCGTGTTTGGGACTAAAATTCTATTGATGTTTAACTTGGCCTAATTGTGGCATGTTTTGGAAAGTATATTATCATTGTTGAATATACATGGTTATGCATTGAGTCAACATGCATTGGACAATTGCTCAGTCGATGACTGTTAAAAGGCGGGATGAGCCTATGATTATGCATTGAGTCAACATGCATTGAATAATTGCTCAGTCGATGACTGTTAAAAAGTTGTACGAACCTATGAATGAGAATTGAATAGTGTGATCCAATGGAAGGATCTATGGGGGACATAAGGCACGGTGAAAGCCGATTACACGCATTACGGGCCCGACAAATCACTATTCATTTCGAGGTGAATGAATGAGAATTGAATAGTGTGATCCAATGGAAGGATCTATGGGGGGCGTAAGGCGCGGTGAAAGCCGATTGCACGCATTATGGGCTCGACAAATCACTATTCTTTTCATGGTGGATGAACGAGAATTGGATAGTGTGATCCCTGATGGATCTCAGGGTGCGTCAGGGTGCGGTGATCCCTCTAGTGATGATGTTATCACATTATATACCCCTGGCTGAAAAATCGATTGCAACACACTAACGAGGAACTGACAAGCACTATTCTCTTTGTGATCCCGTAGACTGTCTTTGAGGGGGGTAGATCTTCTGGAACGTTCATCTTTGAAATTGATAAAGCTCCATGGAGTGGGAATTCTTGGTACCAAGTGCACATGCATTTTGACTCGGCATTGTGAGTCAGCATATCATTTGGCACTCATTCATATCATATTATTTAGCACTCATTCATATGATGATTTGACTATTGTTTTAAATGATGTTATGATTATCTGAACTGTTTTATTCTTTATTATCCGAGACTCTGTTGCTGTTTCTTTTATTGTATGTCATTGTTACTATTTAATATTGTTGCCTTGTTATATGGGCGTTTTGCGTCGTTATGTTTCTTTACTGCCATAATTGGTAATGTAAGTAGGATGTCTCACCTCTTTGTCGCATTACTCTGTCTTATGCTATGTTGGATAAAGATTGTGAATAGTGTGAGCTAAATTCGCTTAGTTTAGTTTAGGATCGACTTTTGTCTCTTCATGATGGCATCGGGACAAGCTTACTTCAGTTGTATGTGGATACAATTCCATGGAGGTTTAGAAGCCTGTCATTCCGACCGTGATGCGGAGCGTTTTACGTACATTGGGGATGTGACCATAATTTGGAGCGGTAATTATCCTGGAGCTGCTACGAGCACCTTCCATACTTTAATGCATATGGAATTCCCTATACCCATTGGGGAGTTATGGGATGATCGCCACCTCTTCCCTAGAGAGGTTTCGATTATGTCACCTATTCAGGTTCCGATGCATCATGATGTGTCTCAAGGGGGAAGTTCATCTATTGGAGATCCGGAAGGGGATCAAGTGTAAGATATTTGTCTCTAGGTGTATAACTTTGGGAGAGGTCGAACTTTTATATGGTAGTTACTCTATGTAAACATATGTTTAACATTGTTATATGTTACTTTTATGCATGGATTGTGGAAATGTATCTTTATTTAAGCTGATGTATATTTTGAATTCGACTAAATATAAATATATTTTTCATATCGAGGCTCGTATTTTCTATACATGCACAATGATTAAATTTTCAGACTTGTTGATAAATTGTAGCACGTCTAGATTTAGTAACCGTGACATAATGACAATTGCTCGTGGTTATTAAATTAAGGGGTGTTATAATTTTCAAATTTCCCACGATGATCACTTCTTATGGATGCAATGTTACAATTCTTCTCGTTTTGAATATCCTTTGTAAGTTTTCTAAATGCATGAAAGGCATCATTCTTATGAGCAAGGAAAAAAGTCTATATAAATCTAGAGTAATCATCCACAATCACAAAAGCATAGTAGTTACCCCTAAAGCTCATAGTTCTTGATGGTCCAAAAAGATCCATATGCAAAAGTTTTAAAGGTCTAGTAGAAGAAACAATATTTTTAGCTTTGAAAGAAATCTTTACTTATTTACCTTTTTTTACATGCATCACAAAGTTTATTTTTCTCAAATTTGAGCTTTGGAAGACCAATTACTAAATCTTTATAAATAAGTTTGTTTAGGTGATTCATATGAATGTGGGCAATTCTCCTATGCCATAGCCATGAATCACTCTCTTTACTCATAAGACATCTTGCATTTTGAGAGGTAATATCATCAAGGTTAATCATATATATATTATTAATTCTATGACCAACAAACTTAACTTGCTTGTTATCCTTACCCTTAATTATGCAACAATTAGAATCAAATATAACTATATTACCTTTATCACATAATTGACTAATGCTTAACAAGTTGTGTTTTTGTCCTTCTACTTACAAGACATTATCAATTGAAGTTGAGGAATTCTCACCAACTTTTCCATCACCAAGGATCCTTCCTTTATTGTTGTCCCCATATATGACATGACCATACCTCTTTGGTGCAAGAAAGGATAACTTGGATCTATCACCCGTCATGTACTTGGAGCATCCATTATCAAGATACCAACTTGAGCTCTTGGTCTTCAAGCACACCTACAACACATTCAAATTTTAACCTTTGGTACCCAAATTTTCTTGGGTCCTTGTGAGTTAGCATTGGGCAAGGAGCCCTTAGGGACCTAAACCCTCTTAGTTCCAACCTTGGTGTTAATATTCTTTTTTACATTACATGTTGAGGCACTATGCCCTTTCCTCCCATAATGAAAACATTTAACAAAAGGGTTATTGAGGAATCAAAGAAATTCTTGTAAGACTTTTGTTGATTATTAGGATTATACCCTAAATTGGCTTTTTGAAAAACACATCTTTGTTTCCCTAGTAACACATTCAAGTTATCTCTTCCAAAGGTAAATTTTGAAAGAGTATTGTTTAAGTCCTTAATTTTTTTTTCAAAAACTTTACATGATGAGTAAGGTAAAGGTATGGATGTATTATCATGTGAAGAACAAGTCATGCATGATGAGTTAACATCAATAAGTCCTAAGGTCTCATTCTCAATTTTGAGCTCATTATTCTCCTTGTTTAAAATAGAAACTTTGTTTACCAATAAGGAAATTGTTTTGTTGGAAGATAAAACCATTTTTGTGAGCCTCAAAGATTCATTATGCAACTCATGAAAAGCATTTTGTAATTCAGTATAGGAAGGTGAAGAGTCTAGGTTAGAAGAAGTTACCTCTATTCTCCTTCTTCTCCTTGAGCCATGAGACATAGATGTGCTTCCGTATTGTCTGAGCTATCGATGGAATCCGTATCATTGTCCTCCTATATTGTGTAAGCCCTTCTTCCTTTCCTTTCTTTAGAAGGTCTTTTCTCAAACTTCCCCGTCTTCTTAAGATATATGAGACATTCCATCTTCATATGCCTTGGTTTACCAAATTCATAACATGTTGGCCTTGATGAGATTCCTTCCCCTTTATGATAGGTCTTCGTAGGAGGGAAAGGTGGCCTTCTTTGAATTCCTTTCTTCTTAAGAAATCTTCCAAACTTTCTCACAAGAAGACTAAGATTTTTTTCATTCAGCTCAAGGTTTCCTACTCCATCTTCATCGTCTTCATCTTCATCTTCAATTGTGGATGAAGTGTCTTTGAGAGCAATCCCTTTTTCTTTTTGTCATGCGCCTCACTTTCATTGAGCCTATTGAGCTCCAACTCATGTTCTTGGACCTTTCCAAATAGAGTGACTAAAGACATTTTTTATAAATCCCTTGATTTCACAATAGCTGTTCCTTTGGGATGCCAATTCTTGTTCAAACATCTCAAAACTTTTTAATAAGATCTTCATTAAGAAAAGTCTTTTCCAATGAAATAAGATGATTTACAATGTGTGTGAATCTCTTTTGCATTTCTTGAATGCTTTCTCCTTGATTCATTCTAAACAATTCATACTCATGAGTGAGAGTATTTATTCTTGATTGTTTTACTTCACTTGTACCCTCATGGGTTACTTGTAAAGTATCCTACATTTCTTTGGCGGTCTTATAATTTGACACCCTAAAGAATTCATCATACCCCAAGGATGTGGTAATGATGTTTTTGGCTCTCAAATTTTATTGAACCTTCTTTTTGTCCTTATCGGTCCATTCACTTCTTGGTGTATTAGTTCTTACACCATCAATAGTACATGTGGGAACAAAAACACCATTTTCAACGGCGTCCCACACATCTAAATCAATAGCTTCAATAAAAATTTTCATCATTTTTTTCCAATAGGCATAACCATCCAAATTTAAATATGGGGGTCTATTTATAGAAGAATAAAAATCATTTGAAGTCATCTTTTCTCTTGAAGTTGCTAAGCTCTTTACATAAGAGTCTAACTCTGATACCAGTTGTTACCAAGTGGCCTCAATACGCAAAATGAGGGGTGAATTGAGTTTATAAAATAAGTTCACAAATTTTTTCACAAAACACTTGATTATTGATTTTTGTTGAAGTTATTGATTGATAGAGATGAATGGATACTGTCACTCTCAAAAGAACCAACCAAACACGATAGTATTCAATCAAGTAAATATCAATAATGCACAAAGGTAAAAAAGTAGGGTTTAGAATATCAAACACAAGGTTTATCCTAGTTCAGCCACTCCTTGTGACCTACATCCAATCCTCAAGTAATCACTCGAGATTTTTCACTAATACTTCAAGCTTGAATAGGTGCTTGCTACCTTTACACAATAGAGAACTCACTATACCTTGGGATACCTCAGCCTTTGTACTTGAGCCTCAAATTCAAGGGATGCCTCACCCTTACAAGTTGATTGAGGGATACCTCACCCTTTTTACAAAGAGTCAAAGTGTTTAATAGATGAAAGTCTCACAAGAGTATGTAATACAAATTGAAGCCCTAAAATGCTCTTCAAGAATATCTCAAATTGATTAAAAAAACAGAGCACAAATATTTTTAGGATTGATTGATGGATTAGAATGATTGAAATATGTTTCTCAGTTGTTGGTTAGTCACAAATGATGCCCCAAGATGTGTATTTCTAAGTTTCCAGATCAAATGAGCCATTGGGTAGCATTTATGGTAGCATTAAATGCCAAGAAAATAGTCATTGGCTACTGTGAGACTTGATATAATCGATTACATAACCCATGTAATCGATTACATGGCTCTTAGAACGTATTCTTGACTTTCTGGGCAGGATGTAATCAATTATAGCCTTCATGTAATTAATTACATGGCTTCTGCTAAACTTGTAATCGATTACAACCTCAATGTAATCAATTACAAGGCTTCTGCTATGCTTGTAATCGATTACAAGGCCTCTGGTTGACTTGTAACCGATTATAACACTTGTGTAATCGATTACAATGGCCCTTAAACACAATTTTTAAGTTCAATCAAGCTTGATGGCCATATCCAACTTAGAAAAACATGGATTTGTTGAGATATAAACATGATTTACAAAATCCAAGATTGAAATCAAAATTTCTTTAAAATATGAACTTCAAATTTCAAGTTAATTTAAAAAGATCTTTGAAAAACTATTTGGAGATAATTGAGATACTTGAGAGCATTTTACATTGAGATCCTAAGAACTATAAACTATACCAAATATACCTCTTTTGATCTTGGTCATTTCTTTTGATCTTAGTCTTCATCTTGACTTTGTTCTCATCAAAAACTTCATTTGATATGCTTCATGACATAAGCATTCACAGACCATAAACATAAAGAACCCAGTTATGGATCACCTTAAATTTTTCCTAAGTCCTGAGTGAAGTTTTGAGTGCTCAATGTTTCAGGCGTTGGACCCCGGACCAAGGTTCTAATTCAATTAAAATTCTCCTAAGTCATTTATTGGTTACTAAGTGCACATTTATAATGAGCATTGGACCCAATACAAACCAAAAAAATAAAAAAAAATACAGTTACAAGACCAAATGAAATTAATTTAAAACCCCAACGACCAGGAAATTGTCTACAAAATAAATGCCCCATGTAGGGGGCAAAAACAAGAATGAGGCATGCTAAGCTACACCGCCGCCGCCTTCGGCAACGGCTAAATCTTGGACAACGGGGATTAAGGTCTCTGTAGCACCTTGGTTGTCCTGCTGAGCATGATCCAGAACCTCAAGATGACCATCCCAGACCATCTTCCTTGAGTCCAAGTCATCCAATGCCAGGGCCACTCCAAGGTTGAAAAGCTAGACTTGGTCAATTATATTTTGGAATGCTCTTCACTAAACTTTGTCAAGATTGTGATCAACTGTTGGGTGTCCTCTTATAGTCGCTCTACTTTGGACAAGAGGCTTTGGTTTTCAACTCAAAGGTTTTCAATTTCAACACGGATGTCGGTGACTTCCTTCTTAATCTCAATTGAACCAACCTTCTCCTTCTTTAGATCGTCCTCCAAGGCCGTAAGCTTCCTCCCAGTTCCTTGACCTTCACATCAACATCGTTCTTGGCCTGCTAAGCTTCCTCCTTGGATTTAAAGGCCAATTTTCCCTCTTCTTGGGCCGCCCTCACCTTCCCTGCCATTTGCTTATTATACTCTCCAAAGTATCTCTTAACAAAACAAGCATCAGTAGCAAGGCAGAGGTCGTAGGTCTAGAACACTGACAGGATCTCCAATGTATTATTTTGACTAATGTGATCTACAACTTTATCGTCTAGGAGGTTGAAGTCGATGAATAACTCGAGTTTTGAGTTGTTCATGTACAAGGTAATCAGGCCCTCGACGTCCACCATAATGGCTGCTCTATTCCCTCGATCCTCCATATTGTTGCCTTCAACAACTCTCCTTTTTTTTCCTCTAAAGAGGTTGCCTAGGGGACTTTTCTAGTGAAGCTAGACCTAACTCGATCACTAGATCTTCGACTAGAGGGGCTAAAGCAATTACCACTAGAATGTTAGAAGGACTAGTTCTTCCCTTCCTAGCTTTCAGGGCTATAAGGGTAGCAAGAGTATTTTTGGATGCCATGCTTTCTGTAAAATAGAGTAAGAGTCAAACCATATGAAAAATAATGTAAAGAAAATGACTACATATAGAGAATAAATGCAAACTGCGACCTAGGCTACCTAGGATGGCCTGAAAAGTTTCATCATTAAGGACGTCCAACACGTCCTTACAAGAAATGAGACCTATTTCCAGAGCCTACATATTTAAGAAGTTGACACACTTAATGTCATCCCAGTCAAGATCAGGCTTCTCTTGTTTGATCATTACAAGAGGAGTGCTCCATGCCCTTTGGGTCTAGTACAGGTCAAACAACGGCTCTTTTCCAGCATCTAGATAAGGCGAGTCCTTAGTGTTATCATCAATTTGAAGTACTTCACCTTGAAGTTCAATGATGCTATCTTGGAAAACCTGAAAGACCTTCTGACCGGGCATTGACTGGATAGTGAGCCAATTCTTTTGAGTGCCCCCTCACCTTGAGGACTCCACCAGGTAAAGAGATAGAAGAATGCCTTCTCCGAGTACCACAGTCTAACTACCTAACAAAGTCTTTTAAACGAAAGTATGTTTCCCCAGCTGTTGGGATAAAGTTGGGATAGAGCCATGTTAAGAGTGCAAAGGACAATAATCTGGAAATTAGTAAACGGGATCTAGAGTCCAAGTCAGACGAAGAGATCTTTGTACAAGAACATGTAGTGTGCACCGGCCTCCAGGATGAGCACACTCTCTCGTCCACTAGGGATAGGACCTAGTACTCGTGATCTTTCACACTTTTTTCTGTTAGTATCAGGTAGCTTGTGAGTTTTTCGAGCTCCACTACAGTCCAAAAGATGGATATTTGGTCATCGGCATCGTCTCCGACCTACATATACACTCGCCTCCCACGGACAATTACCATGGAGTTTTCCTCAGTCGTTCTCCGTGGCCCAGCTACTCTTCTCCTAGCCATTACATTCCTAGTAACACCCATAGAGGTAGGTAAGACACAAGAATTATCCTAGGCTGACAAAGGGCAAGGAAGTTTCGCCCTCCATTCTCAGTCAGTTATACTTAATACAACAACTGGCCTCTGCACCCTAGAAAGTCCACGAGCTAGTAAGGGTGCCTCCGCCGCTCACAGCACAACAGAGAAGATGCTCCAAAGAATAAACACCAGAGTTAGGCCTAGAATCACTGGACTCCTAGCTAGTTTTGGACGAAGAAGGAAGGAGAGCCCATAATGTAGAAGATAGATACCCTTTGCCTCAAGGTAACGCTAAAAAATAGCAAAATTAGAGATTAAAAGGCAACATACCTTGAAAAAGTGAAGGAAATGGGTGATGAAACGAAGTAAAACTGAAATAAAACTACTGCAAACTACTACTAACCGCTCAAAATCCCACTTTTTCATCGTGAAAAGCCATCGAAAATTGTTTCAGGTAGCCGAAGATTTAAGGGGAACAGTAAAGTTTGGAAAAAGGGCGCTCTTAGCCCCTACTTTTAGAGGGCAAATAGTTAGGGGGCAATTTTGTCTTAAAACTTTGGATTTCAAAGGCCACTCATCATGGCGCACAGAACCCTAACCATGTCCATCTAGTCAGAGCATGCCACTTGGCCCTCACAACTGTCAAAGTAGTTGAGGCGACAGTTGCTCCGAAACTAAACGTCACACAAGCGCAGCAGTTGAGTCTATTTTTTTTGTGGACCCTAGATTATTTTTTCTACGAACCTCGGTTTAGCACCAAAATGTCCACTTATGATCAATTGATGTGTGAACCCTGACTGGATAACAGTGTTTCCACGAGTGTCTGATGACTTAGTCGTATACACCTCCAGATTAGGGCTTAACCCTTTGTGGATAGGACAGACCACAACCTCATGTCAAACGCGGATTCTGTCACTAAGGACATTGAGATTTATCTTACTACTTCACTATATTAGCCAAGCACCAAGCTGGAGGCAATACTACACACTGTTATATGATAAACGTTGGACTCATCCTAGAGAAAAAGAAAAAACCAGGGAATTGAAATAGAAGATACGAATCACAAAGTTCAGAAAAAAGAATTTTATTATTATTCATATTCCATACATCGTTAGCCCTAACAAAAATAATACATAAACCACTTGTTGGGAATCGCGGATACATCACGCAGAGAAAAACAGAATTCTCACCAAGGATCCATGCGAAAAAGCTATAATTCGAGTATTTAAAATTGTTAAGCTCTTGAAGCGTGATCAAAACAAGTGACATGAATCACCAATACCGTAACAGCGATGACGTCTCTGCGGTATCCACATGAACAGACTCACGAACGTCTAATGTTCGCAAATAGGAGTCACGCCTCTCTCACACAGTGCTAGTTGTGAAAAGAAGATAAGAAACTTGTCACTCTCTCACTCATTATTTCTATCAAGTGCAACTAGGGTTTTTAAAGCATCCCTTGATAGCCCCTTAGCAATGCTATTTATAATAGCTAGCTACCTTAAGTGAGTGAAAGCAGCAACAAGATAAGTTGTGCAACCTTAGACTTATCTGTTATGAGTCCGGCCCACAATTGAATCCAAGTCCAACTTAGATCCTAATTACTCCAATTTAGTTTGCTCTATGTGTGTGACGCTGCAGGTTCTCATAACGTTGGCAGTAATATTCAAATCCCATTTTAATATTACAAGCAGTGAGTGGTATCTAGCAACACATCGTTGCCACCCAAGTAATGAGAATGTCAATGATTTGACATAATCTTTTCGTAACTAATGTTTCTGTATAGTTTAGTCCCTTTATCTAGATATGTAGATTGAACACAAGGCATGGAATGCGTCATCCTCATATAGTTCAATTCTTCGTTTCCTGATACCCGAGTAGACTTAATAACAACAAATAAGATCGATATCTCATATCGACTCATTTGAGCATGGTCATACATTTCGCAGTCTCACTCAATCAGGGGGCCGTAGATATCACTCATGTTATGTAGGAGGGACAAATCCCATCTAGGTCACTCACATCCCTCTGCATAATTCGCGATATGTCCAATAACCAACTTTATAATCACCTTGTTACATATGACGTTTGACGGCATTAAAACACACAACTCCTCATATAGGAATTGTAGTGATTTCAGGTCAAAGGACCATATATACCATTATCACTATGAGAATTCCTTATGACACTCACGTAACGATCCATGTAGCGTTCTCATGGTGGGTCTGTCCAGTAAATTATTACTCTAATATGTACCCATGTGAAGACTTGATATCTCATATCCATGACCCGTGAGATGTGGCCATCATTCTACGCACATACTAGTCTCAATGCATTATTGTTGTCCTAATTAACAATAATACTTGACTAGGGACATTTAAGAATAGTGTTTTATCTAATAGGATCTCACAATCAAGTCATCCACTTGATGTCCTACGGCATCAAACTTACTATTCTAAGGATTTTATTATGTTTATCAAAAGCAACACAATAAATGAAATGCCTCGTATATTAAAAATAGCATAATACAATGTATGTAAATACAGACAAAATGTGTCGGCCTCTAGGGCATACACCAACACCACTAAGTCAAGAATGCCCAATGGAGAGAGCCAGAAAGGAAGCCAAACAAAGATGGTGATGATGATGATGACCATTGACCACGACCACCTCCAAGGTCCTTCCAGAAACTAGCACCCATCTCTTCTTTGCTAACCAACATGAGAATGCTCTGCTCTAAAAGATTGTTCCACCTAAACAACAGCAGGCTTCACAATCACTTTAAGTTGATGCAAGAGGTTTTTCAACCTTAGAGCCCTTTTGCATATCCAACTACACTTAGGAAGAGAAACTATTAAGGCACTTAGCAAAGTGCCTCCAAAACAGTCGAGAAAAGGGGAGGACGAAGTGCAGAGCACCTCCATGCATCATAGGAACCAGACAGAAACAATGAGTCCCCCTGGAACATGCAGAAAGGTTGCATACTCCTGCATACGCCAGGAAAGAAAAGATTCTGCAGCACAGATACATGTTGGCCAGCCCACATAGGATAGTTACTTGGTCCTCACTAAGCCATTACACCGAGAAAGAAATGCCTCCATCGGAGAGACTAGCAATAATAGAGAGAACACCTTTGTAATGCCCCAAACTTCCTAACTAGTTGATAGTAATTTTGGCAGTTAACAGAATTCTACTGTTTACTGATTTCTATGTACTTTAAAATTATTTTGAATATTCCATTAGTACATTTGATCGTTTTGTGTGATTTACTCCGTATCAGGAAAATAATAATTTTCGGGTTAGGGAAAATTTTACGTAAATTAATTTTTACTGTTAAGTCTTAATTATTTTACGTAATCTAATTTGATTTTTGTAAGTTTTCTAATTTTTGTGATTTTGTGGATGATTATGAAATTTTTATATTACTCTGATTATTTTAGTGTTATCCGTGGGCTGTCCGTGGGCCTAGGGGGGCTGTATGTGGACCCAGGTGGGTCCTAAAAAGTAAAAAAAATTTTGTAACTCAAAAATTTTGTACTGTTGAGACAGAGATGAGGGATCTTACTAAACCTGTATCCGGAAATAGTTTTTAAATTTTTCTTTTACTGTGTTTTGTACTATATATAATTATCGGGTGATAAAAATATAGTAAAAATATTATTCGTAGGGTTATAGCAGATAAAAAAATAAATATTGTGCTGCGTAGTCAACATTAATGGCTTGGATATCCATCATTGATTTAATCAACGGTGGAGATTTAGTCTTACAAAATGGCTAGGGCCATTTATGACCATTGGATGTAAAGTTTGAAGGAGTAATCTTGACCCTTCATTTTGGAGATACATCTAATGGTTAGGATTTCAAGGAGGAAAGATCCAATAGCCTAGATTAAGTATTCTATCTAAGGCTAAACCTAGAAGCTACATTAATCCTAACCATTGATCTAATCAATGGTTAAGATTGCCTAAAATGGTGGCTAGTGAGATTGGTCACATTTTGATGAAGCATGGAAGGGGGGAAGGTCTTTGTGATGGGTTTAGAAGCTAAAGCAAAGTTTGAAGACATTATTGATCACCTTGGTCATTATTGATCATTTTTCAAGAAGCTAAGTTCACAAAATTTTCTCTTCTTTCTCTCCAAGCAAAGCTCACGGCCATAGCACCAAGAACCATCTTCCATATCTCAACAATTTTAAATAACCACCTATCTTGAATCCTTACTTCAATTCAAGAACCTTTGTAGTTTAGACCAAGCTCTAAATCTTCCATCTTCAAGGATTTTTTCCAAGAGCAAGTTCTAGGGTTTTTGAGGTGAAGTGTAAGGAAAACTTCATTTCTTATCTCTTTTTCATGTTCTAAGCCATGTTTGATCCATGGTTCTTCTTGTTCAAGCTTGATATACTAATAAACTTGTGTTTTGTTTTGTATTTGAAAAGCTTTTGGTGGTGAAGGACTTGGAAAAAGAAGCAAAACAAGGAGTCTTTGAGGTTTTTCAAGAGGTAAGAGGGAGATCCATCTCACCAACCAAGTATGGTGGTGAGAGATGGTTTGTGTATTTGATGGATGGTGAATCCTTGTGAGGATTCATATCCATGGTCATGTAATTATTTGTGGGTGTTTATGTATTTTTGATTATTTGCTTATGCTTGATGTGCTTTGCATTATTTATTTGTGTTTGCATGCTTACTATGATTTTTATTTGCTTTTATGGTATGCTTGAAATATAATATGTTGATTATATGTGATGTATGCTATAAAAATTGTTGGAAAAGAAAACAATTTTTGGTTCCAATGACCATGAGGATTTCGTCCTCTACACCTCAAAATAGGTGTTCACAAATTAATATTTTCATGAATGGTAAAATTGGATGTTTAGAAAGCAAGGAAAATAAACAAAAGGTTTGTTTTCAAGGAATAAGTGTTCACGGTTTTGGTGAGAAATTTTTATGGTTTTGTTTGTGTAAAACCATGAATGGAACTTAGATGATTTAGAAGGAAAAATATTTTGATGGTTTCAATGGCCATGTCCATGGTTTTGAAGGCTTATAAATGCCTTGATTTTATGAAACAAAGTGATTTTCAAAGTGGAAATATAATTTCATTTAGTACAAGGCTTTTGGAAAAAGAATCAAAGTGTTTTATCACTAGAGAAACAGAAAATTCGGTTATAAAAGGAAAATAGAGGTTATAAGGGTTTGACCTCAAATTATTTTAGAAAAGGATTGAATTTGAGAATTTATTTTGAATTATAAAGGAAACGTTGATGATTTAAAATTTACTAACGTAAAACTCATCCTTTGGGTTTTGGAGAGCGTTAGAGAATTTTAAGTGAGAAACATTGATTTAATTCAATGAAATGGTGAATTTATGGAATAAATTGTGAAAAGAATTTTCTTGAGTAAGAAAATGTGGAAAATAATGTGAGAAGTCATATTATTTTGAGAAAGGTTGAATTGGAAATTTTAGAATATTTTATGTGGTTGTAAAATGGTGAAAAATGATTTACGTAACTTAAAAACGTGATTTTTAAGCTACGCGATGTGAAAAATGTTAAAATATTTTTACACGATTTGGAAAGCATTTAAATATTTTTATGCGATTGAAATATTGTTGAAAAATCACTACGTGATTGAAAAATGATGAAATATTTTTATGTGATTGAGAAAACGATGGAAAATTGCTACGCGATTTGAAAACGTAATAGAAATGTTGCGCAATTGTGAAAAAGTGACGAAAGTGTTGCGCAACTATAAAATGCGATAATATGATTTTCCCGATTGAATAAACGGTAAGATTACTATTGGACTAGTGTATGAACACTATATGAGAAAATGATGAATTTTGTCTGTGATTGGCATTGGTGCATTTTATATGCATAAACTAGTGTATGGACACTGTATGAGAAAATGATGAATTTTGCCTATGATTGGCATTGGCGCATTGAACAAGCATTGAAAAGGTCTGATGTCGTATAAGGCTAATTGCCTGAGAGAGACGTACACCTCTTGAGTGGGTGCGATATGCGTAGTGTAAGTCACTTGTTGACTTTGGGGGCATCGGGGTGCGGGTTGCTTACAGTGGGTAGTTGGTAGCTCTTCTGTACCGTGGGTTAGACCGATGCAACGCACTGATGATCCTGACTGAGACACTATTCTTAATCGAGATCTACTAAAGACTGTCGTGTATATGCTAGATGTGCAAACACATATGAGAAATGTGGCACGTGGTCTGAGGCATGTTGGTACAGACAGATCTTTCGGATCAATTTCTCCGAACTGAGTATTAGCTCCATGGAGTAAGAAATTGAGTCTATGTGCACATGCATAAATTTGAGTATTTATATCTTTATGAAATAATAATTGGGGAATATTGGCTATGACAATTGAACTGTTGAGGAATAATGGATGATGATGATGATAATCATGTGATGCCATTATTATAATTATTATGTGATTTGAATAATGTTAATGGCATGATGGCAATTATTATTTATTGTATTTGTTATGATAAATAATGTTGATGGCATGATTGTGATTATGGTATGATGTATCTGTATGATATATTGTATGTGTTATCTCTGTGCTACCATGTTGGTATTGGCGTAGGTGATCTCACCTCTTTGTATATTATTTTGTACTATATTTATATTTGGTAAAGACGCTGAGCAAAGCAAGGTATAGAACAAGAGGGTGAAGAAGAGCAGGTTCCTGTGGAGGAAGCGGAGTTTTGATAAGATGACATCAAGACCTAGTTTCTTTGGTTACGTGAGATTGCAGTTCCACGGTGGAGCTGGAGCGTGGAGGACTAGTCCCAATGAGAGGGGACTTATATATCAAGGAAATTTGACGGTCAACTTGAGTAGGGAATTCCATGGAGATCCATTTCTTTCCGTAACTATATATGTACATGTCAAATTTTCGCTGTCAATTAGGCAACATTGGGATATGAGGTATTATGTCCCAATGGAAATTAATATTGTGTCATCTGCTCGGATACCTGTCCGTAGGACCTTGCATCGAACTGGATTCCTACCTGCTGAGGAGTCTGAGGAGGACCCGACTGAGGGTTCTGCTGTTTAGTTAGACTTGGGCGAGTCGTTTAAATATTTAAGTATGTCAGCTACTTTTGAGACTTGGTCTGTATATAAATAATGTTGACAGTACTTCTGTAATGTACATATTATAAATTATGTGTGATGATGTATAATATTTTTATTTTCTGCTAAGTTTATTTTATCATCATCAAAGAGAAAAAAAATTTACAACTCGTATTTTTATCACAACGTCACATTTTATAATGGAAGGGGTAATTTGGTAATTAAGTAATATAAATGTGGCACCCTACGGTGGGTGTTACATTAGTTAGTATCAGAGCCCAAGTTAGAGTCTTTTAGGTTTGTGGTTAGGTCTATCTTGTTTGTATTATGTGATTCTCTGTGATTGTTTTCTGAAAGAAACAATATTGTTTGAAGATTGACCTTACTTTCTTGTGTTGTTCAGTTTGTTTAGAAAGAACGATATGGCTAGACGAGGAAGAGGACGTGTTAATGCTAGAGCAGGAATGGAAAATGTTGGTAATGACAACCAAAGTATGGCTGTAGCTGTAGCAGCAATGCAACGGATGGTTGATGTTGGGGTACAACAAAACCAAAGGGCAACTGAGGATGCTCACAGTTTGTCGGAGTTCCGTAAGAACAATCCACCCAAGTTTCATGGAGAATTTGAACCAAACAAAGCTGATATATGGATCAAGAAATTAGAGAAAATATTTGAAGGTATGGGTTATACTGATGAGCAGAAGCTGACTTTTGCAATATTTATGCTAGTGGGAGATGGAGAAAACTAGTGGGCAGGAGCCCGAAGATTGTTACAAGCTGAAGGAAGAGTTGTGACATGGCAGCTCTTTAAGCAAAAGTTTCTGGCAAAGTATTTTCCAGCAAGTGTTCATCATGCTAAGGAGATGGAATTCCTTAGTTTAAGGCAAGGGGTGATGTCTATAAGTGAGTATGCTGCAAAATTTAAAAGTTTGTCTAAGTTTTCAAGATATTTTCAGATGCACCTGGATGAGAATTGGAAGTGTAGAAAATTTGAGGAAGGATTAAAGCTTGACATTAAGCGAGCTGTAGCAACCTTGGGAATTGAACAGTTTCCAGAATTGTTGGATAAGTGTCGTAAGGTTGAGGAGATTGATCAGCAGCGTGCAACAAGAAATAAGAACTTTGGACCTATAAGATTCCAAAGAGAAAAGAGTAGCGGAGGAAACCATTTTTAGCAAAAATCGTACACCAAACCGATAGGAAGTCAGAACCAGTAGCAATTTGTTGGAGGAAGTTCTGGTGGCAGTAAGGCAAGTCAAGTTGGAACTTCTACGATTAAATGTTTTAAGTGTGGGAAGGACCATCTGACAAAGGATTGTCAGCATAAAGGAATTGTTTGTTATAGATGTGGGAAACTTGGACATTTATCCAGGGATTGTGATCAGATAAAGAGGGAACCTTCTGTGGGGAATGTTCATACTACAAGGCCATAGGCGGGTGATTGAGTGTATACTATGGACAGGGAAGAAGCTACGAAATCTGAGGACTTAATCATGGAGGAGTGTGCTATTGAAGGTAATCCTTTAACCATACTCTATGATTCGGGAGCAACACATTCTTTTATTGCATGTGATTATGTGGAGCGTTTGGGATTGACTGTGGCTATATTGTCTTATGATTTGAGTGTTGCTACTCCTACTGATAAGCCTGTGATAACTACAAAAGTATGTTTGAATTATCCTGTTTGTGCTTGGGATAGAATCTTTCATGTGAACTTGATTTGTTTGACTCTTTCCAAGATTAATGTAATCTTAGGAATGGATTGGTTATCTTCTAACCATATCCTAATTGATTGTTCGAATAAGACATTAGTATTTCCTGAGGCTAAGGATCCAAGATTCCTAACGGCTACTCAAGTAGAAGCTTGTTTGAAGGAAGGAGATCATGGGTATCTATTGTTGTCTTCTTTGGAGGTTCAATGTGAAGATGTCTTGAAAGATATTTTTGTTGTTAATGAATTTCCTGAGGTATTTCCTGAAGATATACCTGGACTACCGCCAGAAAGAGAAATTGAGTTTGCTATTGATTTAGTACTTGGAGCTGGACCTATATCTATTGCACCCTATCGGATGTCGCCAGTAGAGTTGGCAGAACTTAAGAAACAGCTAGAGGATTTATTGGAGAAACAATTCGTGAGACCAAATGTGTCACTATAGGGAGCTCCAGTATTGTTAGTAAAGAAGAAGGATGTAACTTCACATCTATGTGTAGACTACCAGCAGTTGAACAAGATTACGATTAAGAATAAATATCCACTACCAAGAATTGATGATCTGATGGATCAATTGCGAGGAGCCGCAATATTTTCCAAGATTGATTTACGATCTGGTTATCATTAAATTCGTGCGAAGGCAGAGGATATTCCCAAAACTGCATTTCAGACTCGTTATGGGCATTATGAGTATCAAGTGATGCCATTTGGTGTGACGAATGCACTGGCCATATTCATGGACTTTATGAACATAATTTTTCGTTCGTACTTGGATAAGTTTGTTGTTGTCTTTATAGATGACATTTTGATTTATTCTCGAAGTCAGGAGGAACATGCTGAACATCTCTGGGTGGTTCTCCCGATTTTGAAAGAGAATAAGTTGTATGCTAAGTTATCCAAATGTGAATTTTGGTTAAGCGAAGTTCAATTTTTAGGACACGTGATATCAAAGGAAGGAATTGAAGTTGATGCTTCAAAGGTGAAGACGGTTTTGGAATGGGAAAGACCGAAGACTATATTTGAAATCGGTAGTTTTATTGGATTAGCTGGTTACTATCGACGGTTCATTGAGGGGTTTTCGAAGATAGCAGGACCTCTTACCCAACTTACATGAAAGAATCAACCGTTCTTGTGGACTGATGTATACGAAGAAAGTTTTCAAGAGTTGAAAAGACGATCGACTACTTCACCGGTTTTGATTCTACCTGATTTGAACGAACCTTTCGAAGTATATTGCGATGCTTCGTATCAAGGATTGGGTTGTGTAATTATGCAGAACCGTAAAGTGGTGGCTTATGCTTCAAGGCAGTTGAAAGTGCATGAGAGGAATTATCCATCTCATGACTTGGAATTGGCAGTTGTGGTGTTTACGTTGAAAGTGTGGAGACATTTTCTCTATGGAGCAACGTTCACTGTTTTTAGTGATCATAAAAGTTTGAAGTATCTATTTGACCAAAAAGAGTTGAACATGAGGCAAAGGCATTGGTTAGAGTTTCTAAAGGACTATGACTCTCAGTTACAATATCATCCCAGAAAAATGAATGTCGTAGCAGATGCTTTAAGTAGGAAAATGCTTAGTGCTTCTGTTATGATGATTAAGGAGAAGGAATTAATAGAGGAATTTTGAGATATGTGTTTGTTTGTGAAATTGACGCCAGGGAAGATGTGTTTAAGCATGATCATCATTTCAAATGATTTGATGGATAAAATATGAGAAGGACAAAACAATGACCAGTATTTGCAAGAAGCAAAAGAAGCAAGGCGCCAAGGAGCGGTGTTGGAATTTAGCAAAGGAGCTAATGGAATTCTGAAGTTTAAAGGAAGGGTTTGTGTGCCAAATGATCCAGAACTTAGGAAATTGATTTTAGATGAAGCTCACAGGAGTAAATTGAGTATGCATCCAGGAGCCATAAAGATGTATCAAGATTTGAAGCAATTATATTAGTGGCAAGGAATGAAGAAGGATGTGGCTGAATATGTATCATCCTGTTTAGTTTATCAGAAGGTTAAGGTGGAACATCAAAGACCTTCAGGAATGTTGCAACGTTTTCTTATTCCTAAATGGAAATAGGATGACATAGCAATGGATTTTGTGACAGGACTACCAAAGACTTGGAAAGGTCACGATTTATTTGGGTAATTGTTGATCGGCTTACTAAGTTGGCACACTTTTTGCCAATTAATATTAAGTACTTAATGGAAAAGTTAGCTCAAGTGTACATCAATGAAATTGTTAGATTTCATGGTTTACCATCCAGTATTATTTCAAATCGAGATCCAAGGTTTACGTTGAGATTTTGGAATAGTTTGCAAGAAGCGATGGGAACAAAGCTACATCTGAGTTCTGCTTATCATCCACAAGCTGATGGTCAGTCAGAAAGGACGATTCAGTCATTAGAGGACTTGTTAAGAGCTTGTGTTCTAGAAGAAACCGGTTGTTGGGATGAATTTTTTCCATTGATAGAGTTCACATATAACAACAGTTTTCATTCGAGCATAGGAATGACACCTGTAACACCCCTTTGGAGGATGTCACACATAAAAGAAAATAATATAAATAGAAATAAAATCTACCCAAGTTGCGGAATATTTGTTAAAATTATTACGGGTTGTAAAAATAATTCCCGATAGCGAAATATATGTAATAAAAAAGATAATACGTAAAAAAAAATACGAAAATAAAAAAAAAACATCATCACTAATAATATACATATGGTTAAGTTATAAACTGTACATATAATTTACAACTAAAACTACAATTATTTAAACAAAAACAAGAAAGAAAGCAATAAAAGAGTTAATATATATACGTACATACTGTTTGACGCGCCCAAAAAAAACATCATGATTATCTACTCCTCGATGGATCACTCTCGGTGTGAAAATGATCATCGGGAGATAAATATCCTCGATGTCTCGACATACGGCGATAACGGGATCGCGCGGTCGACACGATGCTTATCTCACTAGGCTCGGGGTTTTCAAGACCCCAATAACGCCTAATGGATAAGGGTAACTCTAAATGCGAGAAAAAGCGTCGTCGTCGAAATCGGATCTCCATCAAACTGATGACGTAGAATCACGGTCATACGTCCAAGATAGGTAACAGAAGCACGATCTGCTCGTAAATGCCAAGCCAAATCACCTCCATGGAATACCAGCTCTACGAACCCCAAAAATGCAGGCGTCGCCATCCCTCACACAATCAATCCAGAGGGTATGGATGATCGGATGGTTCTTGCTCGTAAAACTGATCGTCGGTCTGCTGATCTCCCTCTTCCTCAGGGTACACGATCTCAAGAGGCTGTTCCTCTTCTTCCTCTTCAAACTCTTTACCGCATAAAATAAATAGACAATAGACACATACAATAAAGAGGTAAGACAACCTAAAATCATCGCAACATGGCAAATAAGAAGACGATAATTAACAACTACACAGTTTATACAATATGAAGAAGCTATAACATTAATACATATTAAATATCCTAGGGTTTCAGAACATCATAGACAGATCACAAATAGAGAAAATCACACAGATAAATCAATCTCACAGATAAGATAAGATAAGAAATAGACAACTAACATAAAAATTATCAGATAAATATAAATAGAGAAAATGTACGAACATCCAAGATATTACCAGATACAGATAAATAGAGAAAAATGGAATAATATCCAAGATATACTCAAATACACCAAAACACAACCCTACTCCATGGAGCTAAACTCAAACAGATATCAGAGAGAATGACTTGCAAAATCTATTAGTACCACGGCTGCCCAACCAACTATTACGCGATCACACGTTGCGTCAATAGCCTACGACACTGGGAATCTACCATCCAGGCGTAGTATAGTTCTGATCTCCCGTTGTGGCACTATAGGCAATGTACTACTAGACTTTACAAACCTCGATTAAATATAGTGAATGTCGAGTACATTAGTGTGCTATCGGTTTACCACGGCCCAGCGGAGCTACCAACTGTCCACATGTGGGATCCCGTACACTAAAGCCTCCAAGTTTATTAGAACAATAAACTACACTACACTTATCGCATCGACAACACGATGTGATTCGTCTCGTCAACCCAAAACACCAAAAATCGGTATAAAGACAAAACATAATTCCAAATATATGAAATTACGAAAATGCCCTTAAGATAAAATATATATGCCCTCAATGGCAGAAAGCCTGTACGGGTTCACATTTTCCCGACAGCGAAATAACCTTAAAAGCTTGTACGGGTTCACATTTTCCCGACAAGGAAAAATTAAATATAGTAACGGTCAATCGCGTAGAAATTTTATCGCGTTTTTGAAATCTCGTCGTTTTTACAAACGTTTAAAAATCGGGTAAAGATATTTTTCTGTTTTTAAAATCGCGTAGCATTTTTAATACGTTTTCTCAATCGCGTAGAATTTTTAAATCATTTTCTTATTCGAATACCTTTAAAATTACCATTTAAACAGATAGAAATAATATTTAGTACATTTAAACTACGTAGAATAATTTTTCATACCGTATATCTTGTCATTAGGATATTTTTACTATCTTATAGGTTCATTTTTACTAAAAATTGACAAAGTATTTTGTTTAGAAACTTATAATAATGATTTTCTAAATTTTCCATAAAATTTCTATTTACCTAAATTTTTAACCATTTCATTAAATTCTTTTTGAAATCTCTAACATGCTTCAAAACCAAAAGTGAGCTATATGTTAGAAAATTTCTTAACATTATCGTATTTCCTTTCTAATGATAAAATTATGAATTTTAACCCTTTAGACTTACTTCTAATCAATTGGTTCCTTCATAAATCATTATAGAAAATTTCTTCTTAACCTGTATTGTTTCTTTTTAATTGAAAAAGGTTTAGAAACAAGTTTTTAAAATCATGAATTCCTATAGTGGCATGTTGGCCGAAAATTTTATAAAACTTTTGCATTTGATTTCCAAAATGTCTTTCACCTTTTAAATCATATCAAATGTATTCTATAGTCTAAGTTCATTAAATCATTTTAGAAAATAGTTATCTATATTCAATTTAATCCTTTAGGCATGTTGGCCCAAAATACTAAGTTTGTACCATTTGATTTCTAAATGCATTTTTCTTTGATCAAATCAATTAAAACTTTCTTGATTCTCCTAGGTTAATTAAGCTACACTTTAGGAAAAATCAAGAGAACATTTTGGTCCTCCAAACTTGTCATTGCCGTGAGCTATTGGATTGTGTTCTTTGGAACACTCATGCAAACTTACACATGTTATTCACATCCTATGACTTATCATACAATTTCTAACACATGCATTATATTTCTAACATATGCAAAATATTTCTAACACATGCAAAATATTTTCTAACACATACAACCTAAATTAAAGCTTGTAGACATGCATTCAAAAGCTAATAAGCATGCAAAATTATTACAATCATCAAACAAGAAAGCTAATAACAATTACCACATAAACTACTAGCAACCACAAAAATTAACAAATACACACATAAATAACACATGACCACCGAATCCTTATGGATTCTACAACATCACAAATAACTCCATCTTCTTACCACCATCAAGGGATGATAAAAATTGTCTTCCTCTTACCTTAAATGAAGACAAAAACTTGCTTTCTCACCTCCTTAGGTCACGGTTTTCACTCCACCAAACACCTAAAAATTTCAAACAAAACCTACATATTACTAACCATGAAAAAGAAGCTAAACCATGGAAAAATCATGGCTTAGAACTTTGAAAAAGAAGAAAGAAAAGAAAAGTATGAAATTTCACCTTCTAGGTAAAACTTCCAAGGTTGGTTTCCAAGCCTTAGATGGAAGAATTTGAAGAAACTCCCAACTACAAAGGTTCTTAGAATGGTGTTTAGATTAAGGAAACATGGTTAGAAAAATTTTTGGATGGTTGGAGTGTTAGGAAACAAGCTTGGCCGAATATGGTGAAGAAAATGGGCATGAATGGTGGCTAGGGTTCTTGATGAGAGAGAAGAGAGAAAAGTGATGAAGACAAAGTGATTTTAGGTCACCAAAGGCCTCTTGGCCGTGGACTTCAAGTGGGGTGCAAGGTGGGCACCTTGCTTGGCTTCATCCAAGCCATTGGATGAATCAAAGCTAAGATTAAGCCTTGGTGAGCAAGCCTTCTTCTCATTGGTTAGCTTATGGTGACTCACATGCCGAGTCACACGGTGTATTTAATTTTCTCATTGAGTCACTAGTTGAGTCACTGTTCGGAAAGTTCTACAACTACGGTGATTAATTAAGCTACCGATCTAACCGCTTCGCTAATTGTGGGTCCCGCAAAATATTTTCGGGTCCACTGTCACTAAAACATACTGACTAATAAAATAATATTATAATAATATAAAATTATTTTATTTGACAGTTAAATCCTAAAAATTAAAAGATTATTTTTAGTCTCATTTAGAATCGGGTTAAGTAAGATCCCCAATTCTAAATAATAAAATAAGATTTTCCCGCCCGGAAAATATTATTTTCCCGCCTGAGCAAATCACACAAAAAGTTCATATAAAATCACAGACATGTATTTTCGGCATTAAATCAAGAAGAAAACAATTAAAAACAGACAAAAACAGCGAAAACAGTACGTTCGGGACGTAACGGTCATTTTCCCGTTTTTTCCCACAACGTAGGTAATCGTCCAAAACGTTCAAATAAAATATCCAAGAGTATTATTTAGTCTGTATATCTTTCAAAAAAATTAATACAATAGTTCGAGAAAAATTTTTATTTTACTGTCTCGAAACAAATTACGTAAAACGATCAAATAAAATTTGAACCTGTATTATCGTAATTGTTTTCATACAGAAATCGAGAACAGAAAAATAGGGACACAACGGTCATTCATACAAAAGCATGAAAAACAGAAAACAGTACATTCAGAATATTTTCTAAAAATTGGGGCGTTACAACTCTCCCCAACAAATAAAAATTTCGTCCTCGAAATTCGATGTTCATCCGAACAAATGAGGATACTGATCCTTCATTTTATCTTCCAGTTCCCAAGTAGCTTCACCCGTCACATCATTCCATATAACTTTTACCAGCTCGATCATCTTCCCTCGAAGCTGCTTTACCTTTCTGTCCTCTATCCTGACAGGTAAAGTTTCGTAAGTCAAATTCTCCTTTAACTGTACGTCATCTGACTGTATAACATGTGTCGGATCTGGCATATACTTCCGTAACTGAGACACATGAAACACGTCATGCAAATTGGATAGAAACGGCGGCAAAGCAATCTGATATGCTACAGACCTATACGTCGAATAATCGATATGGTCCAATGAATTTAGGAGTAAGCTTTTAGACTTAATTACTCTTCCGACACCGTCGTAGGAGTAACTCTCGAAATACATGCTCACCCTCCTCAAACTCAAGAGGTCGCCTTCGCTATCCGCGTAACTCTTTTGTCTGCTTTGCGTCGTCCTCATCTTCTCTTGTATCATCTTGACTTTATCCGTAGTTTGTTGTACAAGCTCCGGTCCAATATCATACTTTCTCCATCTTGATACCAAAGATAACGGCGTTCGACATCGTCTTCCATACAATGCTTCATAAGGTGCCATTCCGATGCTTGCGTGAAAACTATTGTGTAGGTGAATTCTATCAAAGATAAAAATTCATCCCAACTTCCCCGTTGTTCCAAAACACAAGCACGCAATAAATCCTCCAAAGATCAGTATAGTTCTTTCGGTCGACCGTCATGCGGATGATACGCCGAACTCGGCCGTAACTTAGTTCCCATAGCTTCTTGCAGACTTCGCCAAAATCTTGACGTAAACCTCGGATCACGATCGAAATTATACTTGTCGGTACACCATGTAGTCCGACAATTTCACCGATGTACAACTCGGGTTAATCTTTCCAATGAATATTTGATATTGATCGGTAAGAAATGAGCCGATTTCGTAAGTCTATCGACTATAACCCATATTGCGTCATGACCTCTCCTTGTCTTTGGCAAACCAAGAATCGAAATCCATAGAAATGCTGTCCCATTTCCATTCGGGAATCGATAATGGTTGCAACATCCCAACTGGTCTTTGGTGTTCAACTTTCGACTTTTGACAAACTAGACAAGTTGACACGCATCTAACAACATCACCCTTCATTCCATGCCACCAAAATAACTTCTTCAAGTCTTGATACATCTTTGTTATGCCTGGATGCATACTCAATAGACTAGTATGGGCATGTTTCACAATATATCTTCTCAACTCTCGATTACGGGGAACACAAACTCTACCCCGAAATCTCAGAATTCCATCAGTTCCTTCCTTGAACTCTAGTGTCTCGCCTTGTTTCATCTGCTCCCTTATTCCTTGCAAAAATTTATCGGCATTTTGCTTTTCCCTTATGTCTTCCATCAACTCGCTCGAGATAGTAACCATGCTAATACAGATCTTCCCCGGTTTCAACTCAACAAATGACCACTCATCTCTAAACTGTTCAATGAGCACCTTTTCTTTAATCATTAGCGCAGAAACACTAATAATTTTCCTGCTCAAGGCATCGGCCACGACATTCGCCTTACCAGGGTGGTATAAAAGTTGAAAATCGTAATCGTTCAGAAATTCCAACCACCTTCGCTGCCTCATATTCAGCTCCTTCTGGTCGTACAAGTATTTTAAACTCTTGTGATCACTGAAAATATTGAACGTTGCTCCATAGAGAAAATGTCTCCATATCTTCAAAGCAAAAACTACCGCAGCCAATTCTAAATCATGCGTAGGATAATTCTTTTCATGAACCTTCAATTGTCGAGAAGCATACGCCACCACATTTCGGTCTTGCATCAACACGCATCCTAGTCCTTGATAAGAAGCGTCACAATACACATCGAAAGATTTCGTCGAACTGGTAGGATTAACACCGGCGCAGTTGTTAACCTCTTCTTCAACTCTTGAAAACTAGCTTCACGTTCTTCCGTCCATTCGAAAGCTTGATTTTTCCTCGTTAGTTGTGTAAGCGGTCCAGCAATCTTGGAAAAACCTTCGATAAATCTCCGATAATAACCAGCAAGTCCAACAAAACTTCGAACTTCTGTTACTGTTTTAGGTCTCTCCCACTGTAAAACAGTCTCCACTTTCGATGGGTCCACCGCTATACCTTCTTTAGAAATTACGTGCCCAAGAAATTGAACTTCTTCCAACCAGAACTCACACTTAGACAACTTCGCATACAACTGCTTTCTCCTCAAAATCGAAGAACAACACTCGGATGTTCAAAGATGTTCTTCCTTCGATTGAGAATAGATCGAATGTCATCGATAAAGACAACGACAAATCTGTCTAAATACGGACGAAATATCCTGTTCATATAATCCATAAATATAGCAGGAGCATTCGTCACCCCGAATGGCATTACCTGATACTCATAATGTCCATAACGAGTTCGGAAAGCAGTTTTCGGCACATCCTCCCCTTTCACACGGATCTGGTGATAACCCGATCGTAGATCTATCTTGGAAAATATCACAGCTCCTCTCAATTGATCCATCAAATCGTCGATTCTTGGAAGCGGATATTTATTCTTGATAGTCACCTTGTTCAATTGCCGATAGTCCACACAAAGTCGTGACGATCCATCCTTCTTCTTGACCAAAAGTACTGGTGCACCCCATGGGAAACACTAGGTCGTACAAATTCTTTCTCCAACAGCTTCCACCAATTGCTTTTTCAGCTCCTCCAACTCTACTGGCGACATACGATATGGTGCAATTGAGATAGGACCTGTTCCCGGTACTAAATCAATTGAGAACTCGATCTCCCGCTCAGGCAGTAAACCAGGTACATCTTCAGAAAAACATCCGGAAATTCGTTGACAACAGGAATAGTATTCACATCCTTCTCATTCTTAACTTCTAGAGAAGACAATACCAGATATCCCTGCGCTCCATTTCTCAACAAAGACTTGACCTTAACAGCAGTTAAGAATCCAGACTCTTCTTCCTTAGGAAAAACTATAGTTTTCTTCGCACAATCTATGAGGATATGGTTAGAACATAACCAGTCCATCCCTAATATTACATCTATCTCAATAAGAGGCAAACAAATCAAATCAACCAAAAACAAACGGTCCTTCACAACAATAGGACAATCCAAACAGACCTTAGAAGTAACTACAGGTTTAGCAGTTGGCGTAGATACATTCAACATAACATTCAGAGAAGATATGGGCAACTTCAACCTTTCCACACAATCATATGCAATAAAAGAGTGTGTAGCACCCGAGTCATACAAGAGTCGAAGGTTACCTCCAATGTCTCCTTCTCCTTGAATAAGATCATCGACTTAGAAATCTCAGATCCCACCATTGTATATACTCGTCCTCCGGATCTCGGTTGAGTACTTCCGCATTTTTGCTGATTAGCTTTAACATACCGAATGTGCAAGGTTTTCTCTCCATTTGTGGACAATCCTTTGCTATGTGCCCGGGTTGTTTACAATTGAAACAAACCTGTACCTTTAATCGTACACTCGGGAGAAATATGACCTTTCTTCCCGCACTTAAAACATGTTGGCGTAAACGCCACCCTCCGTCCGGCTCCACTACCACTTGCACTTCCACTAACAGATGGTCGTTGAGATTGACTTCCGTTGGCCTGGTATACGCTTACGCTGAAACCGATTGGCATTACTACCTCCACCTCTCTGGAATCTTGTCGGTCCAAAATTCCGATTCCTCTGATCTCTAGATGGCTCCAACTCTTCAAGTCGAGCACAAGCATCCACCAACGCATGAAACTGAGTCATCCTCAAAGATACCACTCCTCGTTTCAGTTCCACCCTTAAACCTGATTCAAACTTCCCGCATCTCCACACATCATCTTGTCGTGTCTCGAGCATAATCTCGAGAATTGAGATAAACTCTCAAATTTTGTGGCATACTCATTCACCGTCATATTCCCCCGTCGCAAACCAAGAAATTCCATTTCCTTGGCATGCCTAGCACTTGCAGAAAATATTTATCCAGAAAAGTATTAGAAAACACTTCCTGTGTGATCTCGGTCCCTTCACTTGCAACACTCGGCGGATTCCTCTCCACCAATGTTCTCGCATCTCCTCTCAAAGATGAAAACAAAGATAAGTCACTTTCTTTTCATCCGTACATCTCATCCCCTCAAATATTCTCTCTAAATCTTGCATCCACCGACTCGCTTTCTCCGGATCCACCTCGCCTCTAAATTGTGGCGGATTATGACGCCTAAATTCAGATAAATTTAGGGCATCCGTCGTAGCATCTTGTTGTTGGGTCGCTCTCAAATTTTCTTTGAGTTATCACTTCACCATCCGCCGCATAGCCTCAAGAAGAACCAACATCGGTCCTCATCTCGATTTACGTTAGCACGTCCTCTACCTCTACCAGCCATCTTCTTTCTTCAAACATAACAAAACAGAGTCAGATACATCCTTCTAGATATTTCCGAAAGGATATAAATCACAAACATCACAGAAAATCACACAGCACAAACAAAAACAGACCCAACCACAACCCCAAAAGACTCTAACTTGGGCTCTGATACCAACTAATGTAACACCCCTTTGGAGGATGTCACACATAAAAGAAAATAATATAAATAGAAATAAAATCTACCCAAGTTGCGGAATATTTGTTAAAATTATTACGGGTTGTAAAAATAATTCCTGATAGACAGAAATATGTAATAAAAAGATAATACGGAAAATACGAAATAAAAAAAAAAAAACATCATCACTAATAATATACATATGGTTAAGTTATAAACTGTACATATAATTTACAACTAAAACTACAATTATTTAAACAAAAACAGTAAAGAAAGCAATAAAAGAGTTAATATATATACAGACATACGCTGACGCGCCCAAAAAAACATCATGATTATCTACTCCTCTGATGGATCACTCTCGGTGTGAAAATGATCATCAGGAGATAAATATCCCTGATGTCTCGACATACGGCGATAACGGGATCGCGCAGTCGACACGATGCTTATCTCACTAGGCTCAGGGTTTTCAGCACCCCAATAACGCCTAATGGATAAGGGTAACTCTAAATGCAGAAAAAGCGTCGTCGTCGAAATCGGATCTCCATCAAACTGATGACGTAGAATCACAGTCATACGTCCAGCATAGGTAACAGAAGCACGATCTCCTCGTAAATGCCAAGCCAAATCACCTCCATGGAATACCAGCTCTACGAACCCCAAAATGCAAAGGCGTCGCCATCCCTCACACAATCAATCCAGAGGGTATGGATGATCGGATGGTTCTTGCTCGTAAACCGATCGTCGGTGGTGATCTCCCTCTTCCTCAGGGTACACGATCTCAAGAGGCTGTTCCTCTTCTTCCTCTTCAAACTCTTTACCGCATAAAATAAATAGACAATAGACACATACAATAAAGAGGTAAGACAACATAAAATCATCGCAACATGGCAAATAAGAAGACGACAATTAACAATTACACAGTTTATACAATATGAAGAAGCTATAACAGTAATACATATTAAATATCCTAGGGTTTCAGAACATCATAGACAGATCACAAATAGAGAAAATCACACAGATAAATCAATCTCACAGATAAGATAAGATAAGAAATAGACAACTAACATAAAAATTATCAGATAAATATAAATAGAGAAAATGTACGAACATCCAAGATATTACCAGATACAAATAAATAGAGAAAAATGGAATAATATCCAAGATATACTCAAATACACCAAAACACAACCCTACTCCATGGAGCTAAACTCAAACAGATATCAGAGAGAATGACTTGCAAAATCTATTAGTACCACTACGCCCAACCAACTATTACGCGATCACACGTTGCGTCAATAGCCTACGACACGGGAATCTACCATCCAGGCGTAGTATAGTTCACAGTCTCCCGTTGTGGCACTATAGGCAATGTACTACTAGACTTTACAAACCTCGATTAAATATAGTGAATGTCGAGTACATTAGTGTGCTATCGGTTTACCACGGCCAACGGAGCTACCAACTCGTCACATGTGGGATCCCGTACACTAAAGCCTCCAAGTTTATTAGAACAATAAACTACACTACACTTATCGCATCGACAACACGATGTGATTCGTCTCGTCAACCCAAAACACCAAAAATCGGTATAAAGACAAAACATAATTCCAAATATATGAAATTACGAAAATGCCCTTAAGATAAAATATATATGCCCTCAATGGCAGAAAGCCTGTACGGGTTCACATTTTCCCGACAGCGAAATAACCTTAAAAGCCTGTACGGGTTCACATTTTCCCGACAGCGAAAATTAAATATAGTAACGGTCAATCGCGTAGAAATTTTATCGCGTTTTTGAAATCTCGTCGTTTTTACAAACGTTTAAAAATCGGGTAAAGATATTTTTCTGTTTTTAAAATCGCGTAGCATTTTTAATACGTTTTCTCAATCGCGTAGAATTTTTAAATCATTTTCTTATTCGAATACCTTTAAAATTACCATTTAAACAGATAGAAATAATATTTAGTACATTTAAACTACGTAGAATAATTTTTCATACCGTATACTGTCATTAGGATATTTTTACTATCTTATAGGTTCATTTTTACTAAAAATTGACAAGATTTTGTTTAGAAACTTATAATAATGATTTTCTAAATTTTCCATAAAATTTCTATTTACCTAAATTTTTAACCATTTCATTAAATTTTTTTGAAATCTCTAACATGCTTCAAAACCAAAAGTGAGCTATATGTTAGAAAATTTCTTAACATTATCGTATTTCCTTTCTAATGATAAAATTATGAATTTTAACCCTTTAGACTTACTTCTAATCAATTGGTTCCTTCATAAATCATTATAGAAAATTTCTTCTTAACTGTATTGTTTCTTTTTAATTGAAAAAGGTTTAGAAACAAGTTTTTAAAATCATGAATTCCTATAGTGGCATGTTGGCCGAAAATTTTATAAAACTTTTGCATTTGATTTCCAAAATGTCTTTCACCTTTTAAATCATATCAAATGTATTCTATAGTCTAAGTTCATTAAATCATTTTAGAAAATAGTTATCTATATTCAATTTAATCCTTTAGGCATGTTGGCCCAAAATACTAAGTTTGTACCATTTGATTTCTAAATGCATTTTTCTTTGATCAAATCAATTAAAAACTTTCTTGATTCTCCTAGGTTAATTAAGCTACACTTTAGGAAAAATCAAGAGAACATTTTGGTCCTCCAAACTTGTCATTGCCGTGAGCTATTGGATTGTGTTCTTTGGAACACTCATGCAAACTTACACATGTTATTCACATCCTATGACTTATCATACAATTTCTAACACATGCATTATATTTCTAACATATGCAAAATATTTCTAACACATGCAAAATATTTTCTAACACATACAACCTAAATTAAAGCTTGTAGACATGCATTCAAAAGCTAATAAGCATGCAAAATTATTACAATCATCAAACAAGAAAGCTAATAACAATTACCACATAAACTACTAGCAACCACAAAAATTAACAAATACACACATAAATAACACATGACCACCGAATCCTTATGGATTCTACAACATCACAAATAACTCCATCTTCTTACCACCATCAAGGGATGATAAAAATTGTCTTCCTCTTACCTTAAATGAAGACAAAAACTTGCTTTCTCACCTCCTTAGGTCACGGTTTTCACTCCACCAAACACCTAAAAATTTCAAACAAAACCTACATATTACTAACCATGAAAAGAAGCTAAACCATGGAAAAATCATGGCTTAGAACTTTGAAAAAGAAGAAAGAAAAGAAAAGTATGAAATTTCACCTTCTAGGTAAAACTTCCAAGGTTGGTTTCCAAGCCTTAGATGGAAGAATTTGAAGAAACTCCCAACTACAAAGGTTCTTAGAATGGTGTTTAGATTAAGGAAACTTGGTTAGAAAAATTTTTGGATGGTTGGAGTGTTAGAAACAAGCTTGGCCGAATATGGTGAAGAAAATGGGCATGAATGGTGGCTAGGGTTCTTGATGAGAGAGAAGAGAGAAAAGTGATGAAGACAAAGTGATTTTAGGTCACCAAAGGCCTCTTGGCCGTGGACTTCAAGTGGGGTGCAAGGTGGGCACCTTGCTTGGCTTCATCCAAGCCATTGGATGAATCAAAGGCTAAGATTAAGCCTTGGTGAGCAAGCCTTCTTCTCATTGGTTAGCTTATGGTGACTCACATGCTTGAGTCACACACGTTGTATTTAATTTTCTCACGAGTCACTAGCCGAGTCACTGCTCGAAAGTTCTACAAATTTTACGGTGATTAATTAAGCTACCGATCTAACCGTTTTGCTAATTGTGGGTCCCGCAAAATATTTCCTAGGGTCCATCATGTCACTAAAACATACCGACTAATAAAATAATATTATAATAATATAAAATTATTTTATTTGAGCTTAAATCCTAAAAATTAAAAGATTATTTTTAGTCTCATTTAGAATCTAAGTTAAGTAAGATCCCCCAATTCTAAATAATAAAATAAGATTTTCCCTACCCGAAAATATTATTTTCCCGCTTCTGAGCAAATCACACAAAAAGTTCATATAAAATCACGCATGTATTTTTCGGCATTAAATCAAGAAGAAAACAATTAAAAACAGACAAAAACAGAGAAAACAGTACGTTCGGGACGTAACGGTCATTTTCCTGTTTTTTCCCACAACGTAGGTAATCGTCCAAAACGTTCAAATAAAATATCCAAAGAAGATTATTTAGCTGTATATCTTTCAAAAAAAATTAATACAAAAGAGTTCTAAAAATTTTTATTTTATCGTCTCGAAACAAATTACGTAAAACGATCAAATAAAATTTGAACCTGTATTATCGTAATTGTTTTCATACAGAAATCGAGAACAGAAAAATAGGGACACAACGGTCATTCATACAAAAGCATGAAAAACAGAAAACAGTACATTCAGAATATTTTCTAAAAATTGGGGCGTTACAACACCCTATAAGGCATTGTATGGGAGATGATGTAGAACACTGTTGTGTTTACGATGGTGAAAGTGCTATGGTAGGACTAGAATTTGTACAACAGATAAATGAGAAGGTGAAAATGATTCAAGATAAGATGAGGATGACTCAAACTCAACAAAAGAGCTATGCTGATAAAAGGAAAAAATCACTTGAGTTTGAAGAAGGTGACCGTGTATTTTTGTAAGTGACATCTATGACTGGAGTTGGACGAGTGCTTAAGTCCAAGAAGCTCACTCCAAAGTTTATCGGGTCGTATCAGATTTTACGTCAGATAGGTCTGGTAGCTTATCAGATTGCATTACTACCTTTTCTGTCGAATCTTCACAATGTATTTCACATATCACAACTATGGAAGTATATTCCTGATCCTACCTGTAACATCCCGAGACTGCCTACAGGATTGACGAGTGTCTCCACAAACTAACACGAATCTTTTCAGCGTGCTTTGTCCTCACTCACACGCATCCTAGGAAACTTCCCAAGAGGTCGCCCATCCCATAATTGCTCCAGGTCAAGCATGCTTAACTATGGAG
The DNA here is from genome assembly GCA_029884605.1 of Ormosia emarginata. Classification (NCBI taxonomy): domain Eukaryota; kingdom Viridiplantae; phylum Streptophyta; class Magnoliopsida; order Fabales; family Fabaceae; genus Ormosia; species Ormosia emarginata. The sequence continues at coordinate 14,182,385 of JAQQTP010000074.1, forward strand.
TTCTTATGTTCTAGGCTCCCAAAAAGAAGTTACAACTTGTTGATATGGCTATGCCTAATCAATTCCTTTAAGTCATCCTCAACTATGCAGTCCCATACTTGCACAGTCTCTGAATCCCTCTCATTCCAGTGCGTATTCAGTTCATTCATGGGACCCTTCGCCTAGAAGCCTACCAGGAGCCGCTCCTTGTACATGTTTCTCTTTCACCGGCGTCTACTCCCTACCCTCGTCAGCCCCGGGACACCACATGCCCACCAGTTTCCGCTTGGTTCGTCCCCGAACCACACCGTACTAGGAGAGGTCCCGTCTCTGATACCATTTGTAACATCTTGGGACTACCTGCAGGATTGATGAGTGTCTCCACAAACCAACACAAGTCTTTTCAGCGTGCGTTGTTCTCACTCACACGCATCCTAGGAAACTTCCCAGGAGGTCACCCATCTCACAATTGCTCTAGGTCAAGCATGCTTAACCATGGAGTTCTTATGTTCTAGGCTCCCGAAAAGAAGTTGCAACTTGTTGATATGGCTATGCCTAATCAATTCCTTTAAGTCATCCTCAACTATGCAGTCTCATACCTGCACAGTCTCTGAATCCCTCTCAATCCGGTGTGTATTCAGTTCATTCATGGGACCCTTCACCTAGAAGCCTGCTAGGAGCCGCTCCTTGTACGTGCTTCTCTTACACCGGCATCCACTCCCCGCCCTCGTCAGCCCCGGGACACCACATTACCCATGTTATCGAGTCAGACACAGTACAGCTAAAGGAAAACTTAACCTATGAAATGTTTGCAATCAAGATTGAGGATCGAAGGACAAAGCAACTTCGAGGTAAGGAAATTTCATTGGTTAAAATAATTTGGAACAACGAAAGCGGTGAAGCTACATGAGAACTGGAAGAAAAGATAAAAGAACAATATCTGTATTTATTCTAAGGTGTGAAATCAAGTTTATCAAGTTTCGAGGATGAAACTTCTTTTTAGATGGAGAGTATTGTAACGCCCCAAACTTCCTAACTAGTTGACAATAATTTTGACAATTAACAGAATTCTACTGTTTAGTGATTTCTGTGTACTGTAAAATTATTTTGAATATCCCGTTAGTACATTTGATCGTTTTGTGTAATTTACTCCATATCAGGAAAATAATAATTTTTGGGCTGGGGAAAATTTTTCGTAAATTAATTTTTACTGTTAAGTCTTAATTATTTTACGTAATCAGATTTGATTTTTGTAAGTTTTCAAATTTTTGTGATTTTGTGGATGATTATGAAATTTTTATATTACTCTGATTATTTTAGTGTTATCTGTGGGCTGTCAGTGTAACACCCCAACTTTAGGATAAATGACTGTTATGTCCTAATTGTGTTGTTTTATGTTTTTTTGTATGATATAAAATTTATTTGACTGTTTCATGTTCATATTTGAGTGTTTTGTGTGATTTGCTCCGAATCAGGAAAATAATAATTTTTGGACAGGAAAAATCTTATTTTAATTATTCGGAACTGGGGGATCTTACTAAACCCAATTCTGAATGATACGTGTATCAATCTTTTAATTTTTAGGATTTAACTGTGCAATAAAATAATTTTATATTATTATAATATTATTTTATTAGTCAGTACAAATAAAATGACAATGGACTCGAAAAAGTCTGTGGGACTCACTTTTGGTTTGTAGGACCCATAATTTCTTTGCGGGACCCATGTTTAGATAAAGTAGTCAACGTTGATGGCTTGATTTATTTTAAGCCAATAGGAATTAAGTCAACAAAGAGGGCTTGACTTGATTTGCACCGTTATATGAGAATGTTTAGTTTTGAATATCAACCGTTGATCTAATCAATGGTTGTAAAGATAAGCTTAATAAGGAAAGCTTTGGATATCCACCATTGATCTAATGTACGGTGGGGATTGGTCTCACAAAATGGCAAGAATCATTTGTGACCATTGGATGTGTAACACCCTCCCTAGGGTATCACATTTCTGACTCCCGACTCATGATCTGAAAAGAAGTTCGCACAAAGTTTGAGTTATAAAATATGGGTTTTAAAATTTCTTCTTTACTGAAAACGTAAACTTTCTGAAATTCATAAGTAATACGGAAAAACATACTGAAACAGACTCATATACAATACTGACACCAATTAATATTTAACAACTTAAAGAGAAATATAAAAATAACAGACTCTCTTTTTTTTTCTTTTAACAGTAGTAACCCTATGACAGGTTCTACTTAATAGCACGGTATAATACTAACGTTAAAACTTAACATACTTATTCCTTCTTGTATCCATTTGGATGCATCAGACATCTGTTCTATATCTGTTCTTTGTCAACACTGCACACCTTCGAGTCCTGAATGTCCACTCTTTATTGTTGTCACCAATCTCAGAGTATCCATCGCCCGTTATGTCTAAGACAACTCGATCATTCTATTATTTTATTTTAATAGTACAGACACAGCAAACAACATAACAAAGAGGTGAGATCACCTACGCCAATACCAACATGGCAGCACAGAGATAACACAAACAGCAATATCATACAGATATGTCATACTAGAATTTCAATAATGCACTCAACATTAATCAACTATCATCATCATACTGTTAACATTATTATCATCACACAATAATCACAATAATGCCATCAACATGATTATCATCATCATCATCCAAGTATTTCAAAACAATTGTCATAGTCAATATTCCTCAATTAATATATATCATGCAGATATGGACACTCAAATTTATGCATATGTTATGCATGTGCACATAGACTCAGTTTTTCAAAAACAACTCCATGGAGGTTTTCACAATTTCGAGGAGAATGCTCTGTCAATTATCAGCCTTAGCCCAAAGACAATCTTCCAGTTGTTGAAAAGAATCGTGTTCTTGTCGGGTATCATCAATGCGTTGTAATGGATCTGCATCGCCAAGTGGCACTTGTGGTACTCGCCACCGCTGTCCATCGGGTCGACCGCCGCGCCTCGAAGCCCAAGATCCATCATAGACCTCACTATCAATTCTCATTCCCTCTTCAACCACAAGGGCCATATACAATGCACGAATATATCAGTGCAAGTCCAACCCCAAAGGGCCAAATCTTTTCAATTTCATTATTTCAATGTATCATATGCCTCAACACATGTTTTTCCAATGCATGTATAATGCACCAAATCCAATCACAGGCATCTCTTTCCAATGCATATAAATTGTACCAAATTATACTGTATTATCAACAGCAAAATCATGTTATCACATTTTCATAGTTATAAAACACTTTCGTCGTGTTTTCACAAAATTGCGCAACATTTCCGTTACATTTTCACAATTCCAAAATGTTTCTGTTACGTCTTCACAATTCCAAAATGTTTATATTACGTTTTCAAAATATCATAACACTTATGTTACGTTTTCAAAATTCTGAAACGTCTTTGTTATATTTTCACAATACCGTGACACTTCTGTTACGTTTTCACAATACAGTAACATTTCTGTTACGTTTTCAAAATACCGCAACTCTACTATTGCACTTTTAAAACACGTACTAATTTTTTTAACGTTTTTCTTAATCGTGTAAAAATATACGTTTCTCAAAATCGCATAGTATTTTTTCACTGTTTCAAAATCGCGTAACTTAAAAATCATTCTTTTAAGTCGCATAAATCATTTTCTGTCATTCTCAAAATATTTAAAACACTTTTCAAATCACATAACGATTTTTCGCTATTTTCACAATCACGTAAAAATAATTCATCACTTTTCCATCATGTAGTGATTTTTCAATAGTAATTTAGATTACGTAAAATATTTAAACGTAATTCAAATCGCGTAGAAATATTTTAACGTATTTAAAATCGCGTAGAAATATTTTTCCATATTACGTAACTTAAAAATCACATTTTTAAGATACGTAAATAATTTTTCACCACAATTTCATTACGAGAAAATATTTCTTGACCTTTAAAAATTTCTTTTTAACTTTTCTCAAAATAATATAACTTTACACTTCATTTAATATATTTTCTTACTCAAGAAAATATTTTTCCACAGTTCGTTACTCAAGAAATTCTTTTTCAAAATATAATTCGCAAAATCACTTTTTCATTGATGTAAATCAATGTTTCAAAACTTAACATTTTCTAACGTATTTCAAAACATGAAAATAAGTTATACGTTAGTAAATTTTCAAAATACCATTATATTCTCCATTTTTCCCAAATCAATTCTAAAATCAATTCTCTTCAAAACAAATTAAGATTCAAACCCTTGCAACTTTTCTTTTTCATTTTCATATGAAAGTTCATTTCTCAAGTGATAAAATACTTTGATTTCCCTTTCCAAAATCCGTATACTAAAACATTTTGTTCAAACATTTTGTTTCCACTTTAAAATTACTTTGTTTCATAAAAACCAAAATTATTCAAACCTCCAAAAATCGTAGAGTCTTTGGCCGTTGAAGCCATCAAATATTTTCCTCCTAAATTGATATGGTTTTACACAAACAAAACTATTAAAAATTCTTTATTTTCAAAACCGAAATACCGATGGTCATAAAAACCAAACCCATTTGTTCAAATTCATTTTTACTTTCCTTACAAATCCTTTTTCACTTTCTTTGCAAATCCTTAAAATTATCATTGCTATTTTCATTTAAATCTCATGTTTAGTAAAACACTTAGAAACTTTTTACACAAAATAAATCAATAAAAATCCTTTTAAAACCGTATTCATGTACTCTTTAAAAAATAAATTCTTTGTTTATTTTCCTTACTTTTCTAAACATTCATTTTCATCATTCAAGAAAATATTAATTTTGTGAACACCTATCTTGAGGTGTCTTGTTCGAAATCCACCATGTTCTAAGTACTCAAAAATTAATTCTTTTGTTCTTGAAAATTTTCAACATGAACCCTAATCAAAACCGTAGCTCTTCCTTGGCTATTGGAGCCAAAAATCAATTTCCTTTCCACCATCAAGTCATGGCATATACATATATATTTCATCATAAATAATATAAGCATACCATCAAAGCCATAAAAGCATGTATAGCATATCAAGCATATCATCAAAGCTATAAAATCATGCAAAGCATATCAAGCATAGAAAATTAATCAAAGCTTATAAACACCCACAAATTAATTACATGACCATGGATATGAATCCTCACATGGATTCCACATCCATCAAATAAAATACCATCTCTCACCACCATGCTTGGTTGGTGAGATGGATCTCCCTCTTACCTCTTGAAGATCCTCCAAAGCTTCTTGATTTGTTTCTTTTTCCAAGTCCTTCACCACCAAGGGCTCAAAAACCCAATAACTTTGATCTTGAAGAAACTCCTTGAAGATGAATGATTTAGAAGAAGTCTTCAACATGAAAGTTGCTTAGAATATCATGGAGATTCAAGATCTAAAGTTGGATGAAATTAAAAGGGCTTGGATGGTGATTTTAGGGGTTTTGACCGAATGATATCTCTTGAAGAACAAAGATGAAATTTTTTATTTTTGATAGAAACTTGAAGCTTGAATTTGAAGATCAAGATGAACGATTTTGGAAAAACTCATAACTAGAGATGTTCTTAGAATGATGTTTAGGTTTAGAAAATCAAGTTGGATGAAATTTTTGAGTGATGGAAGGTGCTCTTGGAGTGCTTGGCCAAATGGTGTGCTTAGGGAGAGAAATAGAGTTTTCTTTGGTTTTGCTTCTTGAAACTTGAAGGAAAAGATGAAGATGTAATAATAGAAAGCATGAAAATGAATTCTTTGGTCTTCTTAAGAGTGCATAGCCGTAGCCTCACTTGGAGAGAAAGAAAAGAATATTTTTGCTAAGTTATTTTGCATACAACTTGTAATAATGGGAAAAGGTGATAGATTCTTGTTTTCATTTTTTTCCTTGGCCTAAAAAGCCTACTTCAAAATGTCTCCTCCTTCCTTTTCATCTTCAAAACTGTCCCCCCCTCCAAGCCATCTCCTAAGGATGCAAACAAAGAAATAATGAAACAAAATTGACTAAAGCAAATCATAATTGACATAAAGCATCAATTAATGTATTTGAAACTTTTCCTTTGTCTTCTAAACAAGCCAAAACCGTCCCCTTCCTCTTCATAATGCATTCAAGTAGTTGTCTTCATTATTTGCCACCCTTTGAAGCATTTCTAGCCATTGATTAATTCAATGGTTAGGATTTAGGTAGATTTTTAATTTTAGAAGACTAAATCTAGGCCATTGGATTTTTCTCCTTTAAATTCTAGCCCTTAGATGTGTCTCCAAAATTAAGGGTCAAGATTGCTTCTTCAAATTTTAAATCCAAGGGTCATAATTAGTCTTTGCCATTTTAGAAGACCAAATCTCTACCCTTGATTAATTCTTCATCCAATGGTCATAAATGGTCTTTGTTACATTTTAAGATTAAATCTCCACCCTTGATTACATCTATGGTTGATATCAAAGTCTTCCTAACCAAGCTTATTCTCACACCATTGATTAAATCAATGGTTATTATCCAAGGTTTCTTTATTAAGTTTGTTTCTTAACCTTTGATTAAATCAATGGTTAATATTCAAACTAAGTATTCTCATCCAAGGGTATAAATCAAGTCAAGCTCTCTTTGTTGACTACTGCAGTATAATATTTATTCTTGTATCCTACAAATAATATTTTTACTGTATTTTTATCATCCGATAATTAAATACAGTACAAAACACAGTACAATAAAATTTTAAAAACTGTTTCCGGATTCAGGTTTAGTAAGATCCCCTATCTCCGTCTAAACACTACAAATTTTTCTATGCGTAAAAAAATTTTTGCTTTGCAGGACCCACCTGGGCCCACGTAAGGTCACCTGGGCCCACATAGGACCACATGGCCCCACATACAGTCGAAAAATATAATCATCCACAAAAATCACAAAAAATTAGAAAATGCAGAAATATCAAATCAGATTACGTAAATTAATTACCTAATGGTAAAAATTAAATGACGTAAAGTTTTCCCCGGCCTGAAAATTTTTATTTTCCTGACACGGAGTAAATCACTCAAAACGATCAAATACGCTGACGAAATAAACAAAATAATTTTACAGTGCACAGAAATTACTAAACAGTAAAATTCTGTTAACTGTCAAAATTACTGTTTAAGAGATATGGAAATTTGGGGTGTTACAATACTCCCCCTCTTTATAGAAATTTCGTCCTCGAAATTTCATGACCATGATTTCACACCCTCGGAATAAATAATGACCTTATTCCTTTATCTTTTCTTCAGTTCTCATGTAGTTTCACCTCTTACGTTATTCCAAACGATTCTAAACCATTGAAAGTTCTTTATCTCTTGTTCACTTCTTCTGATCAAACAAATATCTTAATAATTTTTTTTTACGATTTTCCATTACCGTCTTAACTTTTCCCATAGACAGACTTCTTCAATTTTTGAAGAATCCACCACGCTTCCACTGCGCCACTTTGATACTCTGATCTGGATATACATAGGAATATTCTCTCTTGCAAAATATTCCTTTAAATGTAGTAGATGAAAGAAAACATCATGGAAAAGAACAAAACGAATCGAATATGTTATCGAACATATCCAGCAAAGAATTGGATGTAGCTCGATCTTCAAGAATAAATTCTCTGATACCAATACAGCGGCTACCATCCCTCATTCATACCTAGAATAGTTTTTCTCAGATAACTTCCAACTAATATAATGTATTACTTAAATTTTTTTTTTCCTCATATCACTTTATTCTCCAGCTTTAGCTTCTTACCAAGAAATGTCTCACTAGTCGAATTCTCCTTTCAACCGCATTATATCAAATACTATGACATGGATTTTAAATAGGAATATCCTTTCTTGCAAAATATTCTTTCTTGCAAATGCAATATATGAAAGAACATTATAGAGGTTTAGGAAGAAAAGGTAGCGAAATGATCTAATATATTACCAAACATATTCAACAAGAATTTAATTTTGCCTGATTTTCAGAAATGAGTTTTTTTTTTTGAAATACTAACACTGTATTGAGACAATCTCATAGGATATGGTTGAAAAATAACCAATCCATTTTCAAAGATCATGTCTGTTTATGAAATAGATCAAACTAACACAGTTTTGAGTTTTGAAAGATCACATCTGTTTAGGAAACAAATCAACCTATATAAAAATTTTGAACGACAGATCAAACTAACCCAAAGATTTGATCCATAACAACAATTTGAATAACTTGAGTAGCTCGATAGGCTAAGAATAGAAACAGAAGTAAACAAATCAGAGGATTACGAATAACTCTAACATATAACTGATCTACTCAATCATATGCCATAAGGAATAGGTTATTCACAGAAATATTTAGTATGGTTTATAGGATTAGCTCCAATGACATAATCTCCATTGTTTAAATCTTCCGCTCCGAACACTTCCTACTACCTGAGATTTTACTAACAGAAAACTCTGTTTTCATTGGAACTCTATTTTCAAAGATTGTGTTCCAAACTTCCCGCACTTAAAACAAATTATTTCCTTGAACGTACAATCTTTCGTTAAGTGCCCCTTTTCACACTTCTTACATTTCGGTGCAGATGTCACAGTCAAACTAAACCTGTCATTACTAGTACTTTCTCCACAAGATTGTTGTTGTTGTTGACTCCTTGGAGATTGCACGTACGTTTTCTGTTGGAATCGCTTGACCTTAAGATTTCCTTTTTTTTTTGTAACCAATATAGTCCAACGTTACAGGGTCTCTCATCCTAAGATTGATTTAACTCTAACAGAATCTTAGCTTAATAAATCAATTCTTGCTGTGGAACAATCTTTTGAGTTTGCTGTATAATTGCTTCAGTCACTGTTTGTATTACTTCTAAAGTTGCAGTCATATCACCACCATTATGTCTCACTTCCACACGCGTACGTCTATCACGAGTCATTTCTTTTCTTCAAAGATGGACGAATCAAAATAAAATGGAAACCAGATGTAACCATTTCAAATAAACGTTTGTTTTCTTGACGTACATTCCTTCATTAAGTACCTTCTTTCACATCAGTTACTGCCTTTGGTTTCCTCAATGGTTGTAAATACGTTTCCCGTCGAAATCAATCACTTTCCAAATATCCTTAAAAATATCGGGTTCCAAAATTACGAAATCTTATATTCCAAGACTGATTCTCTTCCATCAGATCCTGAACCTCAACTTTCATTTCTTCCCCATTGAACAGCGGTCCTTTGTTCATGCAGTCATCCTTCTACATTGCTCCCATTGCTGCCGTAGCTGCAACTGCATTAATGGTGACATGTCCCACTTCCACACAAGTACAACTATCCCGAGCCATTTCCTGTTTTTTTTTTCTCTCGAGGCGTGCGGATCGAAATACAATGGATCTGATATCCATTATAAACAGCATTGTTTCCTTTCGGAAAACAATAACACAGAGAACACAACACAAGCAAAACAGACCTAACCATAAACCCCAAAAGACTCAAACCGTGCTCTGATACCAACTAATGTAACACCCTCCCTAGGGTATCACATTTCCGACTCCCAACTCATGATCTGAAAAGAAGTTCGCACAAAGTTTGAGTTATAAAATATGGGTTTTAAAATTTCTTCTTTACTGAAAACGTAAACTTTCTGAAATTCATAAGTAATACGAAAAAACATACTGAAACAGACTCATATACAATACTGATACCAATTCATATTTAACAACTTAAAGAGGAATATAAAAATAACAGACTCTCTTTTTTTTCTTTTAACAGTAGTAACCCTATGACAGGTTCTACTTAATAGCACGGTATAATACTAACGTTAAAACTTAACATACTTATTCCTTCTTGTATCCATTTGGATGCATCAGACATCTGTTCTACATCTGTTCTTTGTCAACACTGCACACCTTCGAGTCCTGAATGTCCACTCTTTATTGTTGTCACCAATCTCAGAGTATCCATCGCCCGTTATGTCTAAGACAACTCGATCCTTCTATTATTTTATTTTAACAGTACAGACACAGCAAACAACATAACAAAGAGGTGAGATCACCTACGCCAATACCAACATGGCAGCACAGAGATAACACAAACAGCAATATCATACAGATATGTCATACCAGAATTTCAATAATGCACTCAACATTAATCAACTATCATCATCATACTATTAACATTATTATCATCACACAATAATCATAATAATGCCATCAACATGATTATCATCATCATCATCCAAGTATTTCAAAACAATTGTCATAGTCAATATTCCTCAATTAATATATATCATGCAGATATGGACACTTAAATTTATGCATATGTTATGCATGTGCACATAGACTCAGTTTTTCAAAAACAACTCCATGGAGGTTTTCACAATTTCGAGGAGAATGCTCTGTCAATTGTCAGCCTTAGCCCAAAGACAATCTTCCAGTTGTTGAAAAGAATTGTGTTCTTGTCGGGTATCGTCAATGCGTTGCAACAGATCTGCATCGCCAAGTGCCACAGGATACTCGCCAGTTGTCCATCGGTCGACCACCGCGCCTCGACGCCCCAAGATCCATCATAGACCTCACTATCAATTCTCATTCCCTCTTCAACCACAAGGGCCATATACAATGCACGAATATATCAGTGCAAGTCCAACCCCAAAGGGCCAAATCTTTTCAATTTCATTATTTCAATATATCATATGCCTCAATGCATGTTTTTCCAATGCATGTATAATGCACCAAATCGAATCACAGGCATCTCTTTCCAATGCATATAAATTGTACCAAATTATATTGTATTTTCAATGAAGACAAAATCATGTTATCACATTTTCATAGTTATAAAACACTTTCGTCGTGTTTTCACAAAATTGTGCAACATTTCCGTTACGTTTTCACAATTCCAAAATGTTTCTGTTACGTCTTCACAATTCCAAAATGTTTATATTACGTTTTCAAAATATTGTAACACTTATGTTACGTTTTCAAAATTCTGAAACGCCTTTGTTATATTTTCACAATACCGTGACACTTCTGTTACGTTTTCACAATACAGTAACATTTCTGTTACGTTTTCAAAATACTGCAACTCTTCTGTTGCACTTTTAAAACACGTACTAATTTTTTTAATATTTTTCTTAATCGCGTAAAAATATACGTTTCTCAAAATCGCATAGTATTTTTCCACTGTTTCAAAATCGCGTAACTTAAAAATCATTCTTTTAAGTTGCATAAATCATTTTCCGTCATTCTCAAAATATTTAAAACACTTTTCAAATCACATAACGATTTTTCGCTATTTTCACAATCACGTAAAAATAATTCATCACTTTTCCATCACGTAGTGATTTTTCAATAATAATTTAGATTACGTAAAATATTTAAACGTAATTCAAATCGCGTAGAAATATTTTAACGTATTTAAAATCGCGTAGAAATATTTTTTCATATTACGTAACTTAAAAATAACATTTTTAAGATACGTAAATAATTTTAAAAATAATTTTTCACCACAATTTCATTCTGAGAAAATATTTCTTGACCTTTAAAAATTTATTTTTAACTTTTCTCAAAATAATATAACTTTACACTTCATTTAATATATTTTCTTACTCAAGAAAATATTTTTCCATGATTCTTTACTCAAGAAATTCTTTTTCAAAATATAATTCACAAAATCACTTTTTCATTGATGTAAATCAACGTTTCAAAACTTAACATTTTCTAACGTATTTCAAAACTTGAAAATAAGTTATACGTTAGTAAATTTTCAAAACACCATTATATTCTCCATTTTCCCAAATCAATTCTAAAATCAATTCTTTTCAAAACAAATTAAGATTCAAACCCTTGCAACTTTTCTTTTTCATTTTCATATGAAAGTTCATTTCTCAAGTGATAAAATACTTTGATTTCCCTTTCCAAAATCTATATACTAAAACATTTTGTTCAAACATTTTGTTTCCACTTTAAAATTACTTTGTTTCATAAAAACCAAAATTATTCCAACCTCCAAAAATTGTAGAGTCTTTGGCCATTGAAGCCATCAAATATTTTCCTCCTAAATTGATATGGTTTTACATAAACAAAACCATTAAAAATTCTTTATTTTCAAAACCGAAATACCGATGGTCATAAAAACCAAACCCATTTGTTCAAATTCATTTTTACTTTCCTTACAAATCCTTTTTCACTTTCTTTGCAAATCCTTAAAATTATCATTGCTATTTTCATTTAAATCTCATGTTTAGTAAAACACTTAGAAACTTTTTACACAAAATAAATCAATAAAAATCCTTTTAAAACCGTATTCATGTACTCTTTGAAAAATCAAATTCTTTGTTTATTTTCCTTACTTTTCTAAACATCCATTTTCATCATTCAAGAAAATATTAATTTTGTGAACACCTATCTTGAGGTGTCTTGTTCGAAATCCACCATGTTCTAAGTACTCAAAAATCAATTCTTTTGTTCTTGAAAATTTTCAACATGAACCCTAATCAAGGGCATCAAAACCATAGCTCTTCCTTGGCTATTGGAGCCAAAAATCAATTTCCTTTCCACCATCAAGTCATGGCATATACATATATATTTCATCATAAATAATATAAGCATACCATCAAAGCCATAAAAGCATGTATAGCATATCAAGCATATCATCAAAGCTATAAAATCATGCAAAGCATATCAAGCATAGAAAATTAATCAAAGCTTATAAACACCCACAAATTAATTACATGACCATGGATATGAATCCCCACATGGATTCCACATCCATCAAATAAAATACCATCTCTCACCACCATGCTTGGTTGGTGAGATGGATCTCCCTCTTACCTCTTGAAGATCCTCCAAAGCTTCTTGATTTGTTTCTTTTTCTATTTCCTTCACCACCAAGGGCTCAAAAACCCAATAATTTTGATCTTGAAGAAACTCCTTGAAGATGAATGATTTAGAAGAAGTCTTCAACATGAAAGTTGCTTAGAATATCATGGAGATTCAAGATCTAAGGTTGGATGAAATTAAAAGAGCTTGGATGGTGATTTTAGGGGTTTTGACCGAATGATATCTCTTGAAGAACAAAGATGAAATTTTTGATTTTTTGATAGAAACTTGAAGCTTGAATTTGAAGATCAAGATGAATGATTTTGGAAAAACTCATAACTAGAGATGTTCTTAGAATGATGTTTAGGTTTAGAAAATCAAGTTGGATGAAATTTTTGAGTGATGGAAGGTGTTCTTGGAGACCTTGGCTTAATGGTGTGCTTAGGGAGAGAAATAGAGTTTTCTTTGGTTTTGCTTCTTGAAACTTGAAGGAAAAGATGAAGATGTAATAATAGAAAGCATGAAAATGAATTCTTTGGTCTTCTTAAGAGTGCATAGCCGTAGCCTCACTTGGAGAGAAAGAAAAGAATATTTTTGCTAAGTTATTTTGCATACAACTTGTAATAATAGGAAAAGGTGATAGATTCTTGTTTTCATTTTTTTCCTTGGCCTAAAAAGCCTACTTCAAAATGTCTCCTCCTTCCTTTTCATCTTCAAAACCGTCCCCCCTCCAAGCCATCTCCTAAGGATGCAAACAAAGAAATAATGAAACAAAATTGACTAAAGCAAATCATAATTGACATAAAGCATCAATTAATGTATTTGAAACTTTTCCTTTGTCTTCTAAACAAGCCAAAACCGTCCCCTTCCTCTTCATAATGCATTCAAGTAGTTGTCTTCATTATTTGCCACCCTTTGAAGCATTTCTAGCCATTGATTAATTCAATGGTTAGGATTTAGGTAGATTTTTAATTTTAGAAGACTAAATCTAGGCCATTGGATTTTTCTCCTTTAAATTCTAGCCCTTAGATATGTCTCCAAAATTAAGGGTCAAGATTGCTTCTTCAAATTTTAAATCCAAGGGTCATAATTAGTCTTTGCCATTTTAGAAGACCAAATCTCTACCCTTGATTAATTCTTCATCCAATGGTCATAAATGGTCTTTGTTACTTTTTAAGATTAAATCTCCACCCTTGATTACATCTATGGTTGATATCAAAGTCTTCCTAACTAAGCTTATTCTCACACCATTGATTAAATCAATGGTTATTATCCAAGGCTTCTTTATTAAGTTTGTTTCTTAACCTTTGATTAAATCAATGGTTAATATTCAAACTAAGTATTCTCATCCAAGGGTATAAATCAAGTCAAGCTCTCTTTGTTGACTACGCAGTATAATATTTATTCTTGTATCCTACAAATAATATTTTTACTGTATTTTTATCATCCGATAATTAAATACAGTACAAAACACAGTACAATAAAATTTTAAAAACTGTTTCCGGATTCAGGTTTAGTAAGATCCCCTGTCTCCGTCTAAACAGTACAAATTTTTCTATGCGTAGAAAAATTTTTGCTTTGCGGGACCCACCTGGGCCCACGTAAGGTCACCTGGGCCCACATAGGACCACATGGGCCCACATACAGTCAAAAAATATAATCATCCACAAAAATCACAAAAATTAGAAAATGCACAAATATCAAATCAGATTACGTAAATTAATTACCTAACGGTAAAAATTAAATTACGTAAAGTTTTCCCCGGCCCAAAAATTTTTATTTTCTTGACACGGAGTAAATCACTCAAAACGATCAAATACGTTGACAGAATAAACAAAATAATTTTACAGTGCACAGAAATTACTAAACATTAAAATTCTATTAACTGTCAAAATTACTGTTTAAGAGATACGAGAATTTGGGGTGTTACAGGATGGGAGGAATGTAGAGAAGATCTTGACCCTTTATTTTTGAAGATGAATCTCATGGTTAGGATTTCATGGAGATGAGATCTAATGGCTTAGATTTGATCATATTACTACCTAATACCAACCCTTGATTTAATCAATGGCTCTTGAAGCTAAGATTACAAGAATGCTAATTAATTAGTAATGTAACCAATTAACCTAATTAAACTAGATTACGTGTGCATAGAAACTTAATGAGATTAGTAACTTGATTAGTAGCTTAATTAATGATCACCATTAGGGTAGAATATTCAAGAACATGTGACAAGGCATGTGACAAGGCTTGAATGAGCCAATAGGAAGCAAACTTTGGGGAGAAGCTTTACATGTGAGCCCTTGATGAAAGCTAAGGCTAGGATGGAGTCTTGGAAGTAAAAAAAAGAGGCCACCTCCTCATTGATGAGCTCCATGGCCATGCACATTTGGAGATCATTTTTCACTTCATTTTCTATCACTTAACTTACACTTTCTCTCTTCCAAAAACCAAAACCCACCATTGTTGCACTTTGAAGACCATTCGGCCACACCATTATACACCATCATCCAACCTTCAAAAATTTTATCTAACTCACTTTTCCAAACCTAAACACCATTCTAAGAACATCTCTAGTTGAGAGTTCTTCCAAAATCTTTCATCTTAAGCTTGGAAAATTGCTTTGGAGGTTTTTCCAAGAAGGTGAAAATCTTTGTTTTTCATTTCTAACTTCATTTCTAAGGTTTTAAGCCATGATTGATCCATGGTTTATGTTTTCTCCTATGTTTATAACTTGTAAAAATTTATTTGAGTATGTTAGATTTTCTTAAAGGAGATCACAAAATCACTAAGAGAAGGAGTAAAAGATTTTATCTTCCTTAAAGGTAAGAGGGAGATTTAATCTCATCAACCATGTGTGGTGATGAGAAAATGGATTGTATGTGTGTGAAGAATCCATAAGGATTCACTTGTGTTGATTGTTTAAATGCTTTCCTATTTGTGTTTGATATTGTTTGAATGCATGTCTACAAGCTTTAAAATATATTGCATGTGTGATATATGGACGATTATTACTTAGGATGTGAATAACATGCAAGGTTTGCATGAGTGTTACAAAGAACACAAAGAGAGGTTCACGGCCTCAACAAAGAAAAGAGAACCAAAATGTTCTCAACCATTTTCTAAAGAAATGATTTAATGGAATTAGGTAAATGAATGAATTTCAAAATGATTTAGAAGAAGAAAAATGATCCAAAGATCAAATGCCAAGGTTTTATGAGATTCGGCCAAAATGCTTTGCAAATGTGTAATCAATCCAAAATTTATTTTCTAAAGTGTAGACTTGATGTTTTACCTAAAAAGAATGCATTTGTAATGAATTTTCAAGAATTAAAGAAGTAAATTAATTTTTACTAGAAATATAGTATAGAAGAGAAATAAACAAAACTCTTGAAAAATACTTACCTTTGAGTTTAAAAAGTATAACTTAGTGGTAATAAAATAAACAAAAGAATTTTTAGAGGAGAAACGTAGAAAACACATTTTTAATAGATTTTATAGATAAAATGCTTGTCAAAATTTATTAAAAATAGACAAATAAAAGAGAACATTTTATAATATGTTTATAACGTAAGGAAATTATTCTACGTAGTTTGAAAGTATTAGAAATAGCTTACATAGTTTTAAAATCTTTATTTTAAAGCTTTTCGATCAAGAAAACGATTTAAAAATCTTATGCGATTGAGAAAACGATTTAAAAATACCACGCGATTTTAAAAATAGCAAAATATATTTGCGCAATTTAAAAACGTTCGTAAAAAAATGACAGAATTGTGAAAACGCGATAAAATTTCTACGCGATTAATTGAAACAGTAAGTTTTGCTGTCGGGCCAAAGTGGTGGACCCAGACATGTGGAGATACGGTACTGTCAGGTGGGACGTACTATATATTGGAATTTTGAGGTTAAGAGTATTTTTGTAATTATAAGAACATTTTAAGACTAAGGATAATTTGGTAATTATTATTTTTATTCATGCATTAAGTTGTGCCAATTTAGTTGATATTGGTGATTGATTGACGAGGCGAATAACACCATGTTGTCGGTGTGATAAGCGTAGTGTGGTTCATTTTGTGTGGACTTGGAGGCATTAGTATGCGGAGTATTCCACATGTGGACAGTTGGTCGCTCCTCTGGGCCGTGGTAACTGGCAACACACTGGTGATCTAGACATGCACTATACTTAATCAAGATCTTGTAAAGACTATTTTAGTACAATGCCTGTAGTACACGATGTTTAGACTGTGTGCTACTACACGATATTTGGACTGTGGGCTATAGACACAATGTTAGACAGTGTAATAGTTTGGTTGGGCAGCCTGAGGTGCTGATAGATCTTTGCGGGTCATTCTCTCTGATATCTGTGTCTAGCTCCATGGAGTAGGAACGAGTCGTATTGCATTTACATTTGTGTCATGTATCATAACATTATTAATTGTGATATTGTATAATATTGTTGTATTAAAATTTTTGTATTCAAATTATAGTATTGTTTATGCTGGTTATGTTATGCTTTATTGTATTAAACTGTGATATATGTTTTATTGGCGTTTTCTTATTTGCCATGCTGGTATTGATGTATGATTATCTCACCTCTCTATATGCATTGTTTCTGTATTATTAAATTATATTATAAAAGAGTTTGAGGAAGAGGAACAACCTCTAGATTGTATGTATCCTGAAGAGGAGGAGCAGCTGCAGACGAGGGATCAGTTCGACGAGTGCGAACCTTCCGATCATCCATATCCTTTGGACTGATTGTGTGATCATGACGTTGTCGGGATTTCTTGGTTTTGTGAGGCTAGAGTTTCACGGAGGTTCAGAGGCCTGGCGTCTGTGAGAGGATCGAGGATCGGTGATTTACTTGGAACGTTTGACTTTGTCCTTACGAGCAAAGTTTGATGCTGCGCCTGCTTTTACTACGACTTTGTATCTACAGTTGGAGATGCCATTGGACCTGAGGCATCACTAGGGAGGAATGTTCCGTATCCCTAGTGAGATCAGTATAGTTTCGACAACGCGAACTCTTGTCTGTAGAGCTGTGAGACATCCGAATTTTCTATCATCCGATGATCCATCGGAGGGTTAGAAATCTATGATGTGCACTTGGGCACTTTATAATGTTGTATTGTATATTAACTCTTTACTATTTTCGTTAAATATTTTGTAGTTGTAAATTATTTGTATAACTTAAAAACAAAATCATATGTATATTATGTGTGTGATAACAGTTTGTTTTATTTCATGTTCAGTGTTATTTTATTTACAGTTGTTATGTATAAAAAGAAAAATTTTATAACTTATATTAATTATTTATCAAATGTTTTATAACTTGGGTAATATTTTATTTATTTTATTTTATTGCATCATAAATGTGACATCCCCATAAGGGTGTTACATTAGTTGGTATCAGAGCCCAAGTTAGAGTCTTTTGGGGTTGTGGTTGGCTCTGTTTTTGCTTGTGTTATATGATTCTCTGAGATTTACTTCCGAAAGGATGTATCTAACTTTGTTTTGTTATGATTGAAGAAAGAAGATGTCAGGCGGAAGAGGAATGCGCGCGAATGCGAATGCGAATGTGAACCATAATGTGGATCCAATGATTGCAGCTACGGAGGCTATGCAGTAAACGATAGAAGTGATAACTCAACAAAATGAGAGAGCAGCTCAACAGCAAGATGCTACTGCTGATGCCATAAATTTATCTGAGTTTAGGCGTAATAACCTGTCGCAGTTCAGAGGCGAGTTTAATCCTGAGAAGGCAAGTCTGTGGTTACAGGACTTGGAAAAGATATTTGAAGGAATGGGATGCGCCGATGATAAAAAGGTGACATATGCTACTTTTATGTTGAGAGGGGATGGTGAAAATTGGTGGAAAAGAACCCGCCGATTATTATAGGCTGAAGGAACTGAAATCACATGGGAGGTATTTTCTGAAGTATTTTTAGATAAGTATTTTTCTACCAGTGCTAGACATGCCAAGGAGATGGAATTTCTTGGTTTACGTCAAGACAATATAACAGTTAATGAGTATGCTTCTAAATATGAGAGTTTGTCTCAGTTCTCAGATTATGCTCAAACTCGACAGAATGATGTGTGGAGATGTTGGAAGTTTGAGGAAGGGTTGAGGGTAGAATTGCGATGAGGAGTGCTGCCCTTGAAGATGAATCAGTTTCATGCTTTGGTGGATACTTGTGCACGACTTAAGGAGTTGGAGCCGTCACGGGATCCAAGAAACCGTAATTTTGGACCAACGAGGTTTCAGAGAGGAGGTAGTAGTAACAACAGTCGGTTTTAGCGCAAGCTGTATTCGAGACTACCAAGAAATCAACCTCAACGACCACCAGTTGGGGGAAGTACTAGTGGTAATAGAACTAGTAAGAAAGTGGCATTTACGCCAACATGTTTCAAGTGTGGAAAGAGTGGCTATATCTCTACGGATTGCTCAATCAAAGGGACAATCTGTTTTAATTGTCGACAACCTGGACAAGTTTCTAGGGATTGTACTCAGCCGGAGAGGAAACCTACTGTGAGAAATGTTCGTGCTACTCAGCCGAGGTCAGGAGGGCCAGTATATACCATGACGGGAACTGAAGCTTCTCAATCTAAGGATCTTATTCAGGGGGAAGGTGTCATTGAAGGTAATCTTCTGACTGTGCTGTATGATTCAGGTGCAACATATTCATTTATTGCATATGATTGTGTGGAACGATTGAAACTATCTGTGACTTCTCTGAGTTTTCAATTGGTTGTGTCTACACTAACTACTGGGCCTGTAGTTACATCCAAGATATGTCTGAATTGTTCTGTTGTTATAAAGGATCGTATGTTTTCGATCAATTTGATTTGTTTACCTCTTGTGGAGATTGATGTAATATTAGGAATGAATTGGTTATCTTCTAACCATATCCTTATAGACTATGCAAACAAAACTATAGTTTTTCCTAAGGAAGAAGTTCTGGATGTTTGACTGCTGTTAAAGTCAAGTCATTATTGAGAGATGGAGTGCATGGATATATGTTATTATCTTCTCTAGAAGTCAAAAGTGAGAAGGATGTGAATGCTATTCCTGTCGTCAATGAATTTCCAGAGATTTTTCTTGATGACGTACCTGGTTTGCCACCGAAGAGGGAAATCAAATTTTCTATCGATTTGGTACCAGGAGCAGGTCCTATCTCAATTGCACCATATCGGATGTCGCCAGCGGAGTTGGTCGAGTTGAAGAAGCAATTGGAGGAGCTGTTGGAGAAATAGTTTGTGCGACCTAGTGTTTCACCGTGGGGAGCACCAGTACTTCTAGTTAAGAAGAAGGATGGAACTTCACGTCTTTGCGTAGATTATCGCCAGCTGAACAAGGTTACTATAAAGAATAAATATCCACTTCCGAGAATTGATGATTTGATGGACTAGTTGAAGGGAGCAGTGGTATTCTCTAAGATAGATCTGCGATCAGGTTATCATCAGATTCGTGTCAAGGTTGATGATGTGCCTAAAACAGCTTTCCGAACTCATTACGGGCATTATGAGTATCAGGTGATGCCATTTGGAGTGACGAATGCTCCTGCAATATTCATGGACTATATGAATAGGATTTTTCATCCATATTTAGATAGATTTGTCGTTGTCTTTATCGATAACATTCTGATCTATTCTCAATCCAAGGAAGAGCATGTTGAACATCTCGGTATAGTTCTTCAGATTTTGAAGGAAAAGAAGTTGTATGCAAAGTTGGCAAAGTGTGAATTTTGGCTGGAGGAAGTTCAATTTTTAGGTCACGTAATTTCCAAGGAAGGTATTGTAGTAGACCCATCGAAGGTGGAGACTATTTTGAAATGGGAAAGGCCTAAGACAGTAACGGAAGTCCGAAGTTTTGTTGGAATGGTCGGATATTACCGGAGGTTCATAGAAGGTTTTTCTAAGATAGCTGGACCGCTTACGCAGCTCACAAGGAAAAGTCAAGCTTTTGATTGGACGGAGGAACGTGAAGCGAGTTTCCAAGAATTGAAGAAAAGACTGACGACTGCACTAGTGCTAATTTTACCGGATCCTAACAAGTCCTTTGAAGTGTATTGTGACGCTTCTTACCAGGGGTTAGGGTGCGTATTGATGCAAGACCGGAATATGGTGGCTTATGCTTCTAGACAGTTGAAGGTTCATGAGAGGAACTATCCAACACATGATTTGGAATTAGCTACAGTGGTTTTTGCATTGAAAGTGTGGAGGCATTTTCTGTATGGAGCTATGTTCAATGTCTATAGTGATCACAAGAGTTTGAAGTACTTGTTTGATAAAAAAGAATTGAATATGAGGCAGAGGCGACGGTTAGAATTCTTAAAGGACTATGATTTTCAACTTCAATACCATCCAGGAAAGGCTAATGTGGTAGCTGATGCTCTGAGTAGAAAGGTGATCAGTGTTTCTACGATGATGATAAAGGAGGAGGAATTGATTAACAAATTCAGAGATTTATGGTTGTCAGTGGAGTTGGTGCCTGGAAAGATTCGCTTAGGAAAGCTTGTGATCTTGAATGAATTACTTGATATAATTCGAGATAAACAGAAGGAGGATGCGTTTTTCCAAAACGAAAGGGAATTCTTGAAGCAAGGTCATAAGGCAACGGTAGAGGAAGGATCAGATGGAATCTTAAGGTTTGAAGGAAGAATTTGTATACCTGATGATCCCGAACTTAAGAAAGGAATTTAGATGAAGCTCATACTAGTGATTTGAGTCTACATTCGGGGATGACCAAGATATACCAAGACTTGAAAAGGTTGTTTTGGTGGCCAAAGATGAAAAGAGACGTAGCGGAACGAGTGGCATCTTGTCTGGTTTGTCAGAAGGCAAAGGTGGAACATCATAGGCCAGCTGGTATGTTACAACCATTAGCTATTCCAGAGTAAAAATGGGATAGTATCTCGATGGATTTTGTTATCGGATTGCCAAAAACAAGGAAAGGTCATGATTCGATATGAGTTATAGTTGATAGGCTTACGAAGTTAGCACACTTCTTGTCGATTAATATTAAGTATTCATTGGAAAGGTTAACCCAAATGTACATCAGTGAGATTGTTAGATTGCATGGTGTACCTACATGTATAGTTTCTGACAGAGATCTAAGGTTTACGTCGAGGTTCTGGCGAAGTTTGCAAGAAGCCATGGGGACCAAACTACGATTGAGTTCTGCTTATCACCCGCAGACCGATGGTTAGACGGAGAGGACAATACAATCTTTGCAAGACTTGTTGCGTGCTTATGTATTGGAACAACGAGGGAGTTGGGACGAATTTTTATCTTTGATAGAATTCACCTACAACAATAGTTTTCACTCAAGTATAGGGATGGCACCCTATGAAGCGCTGTATGGAGACGATGTCGAACACCTTTGTGTTGGTATCAAGATGGGGAGAGTATGACTATTGGACCAGATCTTGTGCAACAGACTACGGAAAAGGTGAAGATGATACAAGAAAAGATGAAGACGACTTAAAGTAGACAAAAGAGTTATGCTGATAAGCAAATGCGTCCTCTAGAATTTGAGGAGGGTGAGCATGTATTCTTACGAGTAACTCCTATGACTGGTGTCGGAAGGGTTATCAAATCCAAGAAGCTTACTCCTAAGTTTATTGGGCCTTATCAGATTCTTCGACGGATAGGTCCTATAGCCTACGAGATAGCTTTACCGCCTTTTCTATCCAATCTGCATGATGTATTCCATGTGTCTCAATTAAGGAAGTATATTCCTGATCTGACACATGTGATATAGCCTGACGAAGTGCAACTAAGGGATAACTTGACGTATGAGACACTTCCTGTTAGAATTGAAGACTGGAAAGTGAAGCAACTTCGAGGGAAGATGATCGAGCTGGTGAAGGTGATATGGAATGACGTAACAGGTGATGCTACCTGGGAGTTGGAAGACAAAATGAGGGAGCAATACCCTCAGTTGTTCTGATGTACGACAAATTTTGGGGACGAAATTTCTATTTGTAGGGGAGAGTTGTAACACCCCACCTTTAGGATAAATGACTGTTATGTCCTAATTGTGTTGTTTTATGTTTTTCTGTATGATATAAAATTTATTTGATTGTTTCATGTTCATATTTGAGTGTTTTGTGTGATTTGCTCCAAGTCAAGAAAATAATAATTTGAGTAACCGAAAAAATCTTATTTTAATTATTCAGAGCTGGGGGATCTTACTAAATTCAATTCTGAATGATACGTGTATCAATCTTTTAATTTTTAGGATTTAACTGTGCAATAAAATAATTTTATATTATTATAATATTATTTTATTAGTCAGTACAAATAAAATGACAATGGACCCGGAAAAGTCTGTGGGACCCACTTTTGGTTTGTAGGACCTATAATTTCTTTGCGGAACCCTCGTTTAGATAAAGTAGTTAATGTTGATAGCTTGATTTATTTTAAGCCAATAGGAATTAAGTCAACAAAGAGGGCTTGACTTGATTTGCACCGTTGGATGAGAAGGTTTAGTTTTGAATATCAACCGCTGATCTAATCAATGGTTGTAAAGATAAGCTTAATAAGGAAGGCTTTGGATATCCACCATTGATCTAATGTACGGTAGGGATTGGTCTCACAAAATGGCAAGAATCATTTGTGACCATTGGATGGGAGGAATGTAGAGAAGATCTTGACCCTTTATTTTTGAAGATGAATCTAATGGTTAGGATTTCATGGAGATGAGATCTAATGGCTTAGATTTGATCATATTACTACCTAATACCAACCCTTGATTTAATCAATGGCTCTTGAAGCTTAGATTACAAGAATGCTAATTAATTAGTAATGTAACCAATTAACCTAATTAAACTAGATTAAGTGTGCATAGAAACTTAATGAGATTAGTAACTTGATTAGTAGCTTAATTAATGATCACCATTAGGGTAGAACATTCAAGAACATGTGACAAGGCATGTGACAAGGCTTGAATGAGCCAATAGGAAGCAAACTTTGGGGAGAAGCTTTGCATGTGAGCCCTTGATGAAAGCTAAGGCTAGGATGGAGTCTTGGAAGTCAAACAAAGAGGCCACCTCCTCATTGATGAGCTCCACGGCCATGCACATTTGGAGACCATTTTTCACTTCATTTTCTATCACTTAACTTACACTTTCTCTCTTCCAAAAACCAAAACCCACCATTGTTGCACTTTGAAGACCATTCGGCCACACCATTATACACCATCATCCAACCTTCAAAAATTTTATCTAACTCACTTTTCCAAACATAGACACCACTCTAAGAACATCTCTAGTTGAGAGTTCTTCCAAAATCTTTCATCTTAAGCTTGGAAAATTGCTTTGGAGGTTTTTCCAAGAAGGTGAAAATCTTTGTTTTTCATTTCTAACTTCATTTCTAAGGTTCTAAGCCATGATTGATCCATGGTTTATGTTTTCTCCTATGATTATAACTTGTAAAAATTTATTTGAGTATGTTAGGTTTTCTTGAAGGAGATCACGAAATCACTAGGAGAAGGAGTAAAAGATTTTATCTTCCTCAAAGGTAAGAGGGAGATTTAATCTCATCAACCATGTGTGGTGATGAGAAAATGGATTGTATGTGTGTGAAGAATCCATAAGGATTCACTTGTGTTGATTGTTTAAATGCTTTCCTATTTTTGTTTGATATTGTTTGAATGCATGTCTACAAGCTTTAAAATATATTGCATATGTGATATATGCATGAGTGTGCCAAAGAACACAAAGAGAGGCTCACGGCCTCAACAAAGAAAAGAGAACCAAAATGTTCTCAACCATTTTCTAAAGAAAGGATTTAATGGAATTAGGTAAATGAATGAATTTCAAAATGATTTAGAAGAAGAAAAATGATCCAAAGATCAAATGCCAAGGTTTTATGAGATTCGGCCAAAATGCTTTGCAAATGTGTAATCAATCCAAAATTTATTTTCTAAAGTGTAGACTTGATGTTTTACCTAAAAAGAATGCATTTGTAATGAATTTTCAAGAATTAAAGAAGTAAATTAATTTTTACTAGAAATATAGCATAGAAGAGAAATAAACAAAACTCTTGAAAAATACTTACCTTTGAGTTTAAAAAGTATAACTTGAATTTTCAAAGTGTATTTAGTGGTAATAAAATAAACAAAAGAATTTTTAGAGGAGAAACGTAGAAAACACATTTTTAATAGATTTTATAGACAAAATGCTGTCAAAATTTGTTAAAAACAGACAAATAAAAGATAACATTTTATAATGTATTTATAACGTAAGGAAATTATTCTACGTAGTTTGAAAGTATTAGAAATAGCTTACGTATTTTTAAAATCTTTATTTTAAAGCTTTTCGATCAAGAAAACGATTTAAAAATCTTACGTGATTGAGAAAACGATTTAAAAATGCCACGCGATTTTAAAAACAGCAAAATATATTTACGCAATTTAGAAACATTTGTAAAAAAAAGTGACGAAATTGTAAAACTGCGATAAAATTTCTACGCGATTAATTGGGACAGTAAGTTTTGCTATCGGGCCAAAGTGGTGGATCCCGACATGTGGAAATATGGTACTGTTAGGTGGTACGTACTATATATTGGAATTCTGAGGTTAAGAGTATTTTTGTAATTATGAGAATATTTTAAGACTAAGGATAATTTGGTAATTATTATTTTTATTCATGCATTAAGTTGTGCCAATTTAGTTGATATTGGTGATTGATTGACGAGGCGAATAACACCATGTTGTCGGTGTGATAAGCGTAGTGTGGTTCATTTTGTGTGGACTTGGAGGCATTAGTGTGCGGAGTATTCCACATGTGGACAGTTGGTCGCTCCTCTGGGCCGTGGTAACTGGCAACACACTAGTGATCTCGACATGCACTATACTTAATCAAGATCTTGTAAAGACTATTTTAGTACAATGCCTGTAGTACACGATGTTTGGACTGTGTGCTACTACACGATGTTTGGACTGTGGGCTATAGACACAACGTTAGATAGTGCAATAGTTTGGTTGGGCAGCCTAAGGTACTGATAGATCTTTGCGGGTCATTCTCTCTGATATCTGTGTCTAGCTCCATGGAGTAGGAACGAGTCGTATTGTATTTACATTTGTGTCATGCATCATAACATTATTAATTGTGATATTGTATGATACTGTTGTATTAAAATTTTTGTATTAAAATTATAGTATTGTTTACACTGTTATGTTATGCTTTATTGTATTAAACTGTGATATATGTTTTATTGGCGTTTTCTTATTTGCCATGCTGGTATTGATGTATGATTATCTCACCTCTCTATATGCATTGTTTCTGTATTATTAAATTATATTATAAAAGAGTTTGAGGAAGAGGAACAACCTCTAGATTGTGTGTATCCTGAAGAGGAGGAGTAGCAGCAGACGGGGGATCAGTTCGACGAGTGCGAACCTTCCGATCATCCATATCCTTTGGACTGATTGTGTGATCATGACGTTGCCGGGATTTCTTGGTTTGGTGAGGCTAGAGTTTCACGGAGGTTCAGAAGCCTGGCGTCTGCGAGAGGATCGAGGATCGGTGATTTACTTGGGACGTTTGACTTTGTCCCTACAAGCAAAGTTTGATGTTGAGCCTGCTTTTACTACGACTTTATATCTACAGTTGGAGATGCCGTTGGACCAGAGGCATCACTGGGGAGGAATGTTCCGTATCCTTAGTGAGATTAGTATAGTGTCAACAGCGTGGACTCCTGTCTGTAGAACTGCGAGACATCCAGATTTTCTATCGTCCGATGATCTATCGGAGGGTTAGAAATCTATGATGTGTACTTGGGTACTTTATGATGTTGTATTGTATATTAACTCTTTACTGTTTTCTTTAAATATTTTGTAGTTGTAAATTATTTGCATAACTTAAAAACAAAATCATATGTATATTATATGTGTGATAACAGTTTGTTTTATTTCATGTTTTGTGTTATTTTATTGAAGGTTGTTATGTATAAAAAGAAAAATTTTATAACTTATATTAATTATTTATCAAATGTTTTATAACTTGGGTAATATTTTATTTATTTTATTTTATTACATCATAAATGTGACATCCCCACAAGGGTGTTACAGTCTGTGGGCCCAAGTAGGTCCCAAAAAGTAAAATTTTTTTCGCAGTTCAAAAATTTTGTACTGTTGAGGCGGAGACGGGGGATCTTACCAAACCTGTATCCAGAAATAGTTTTTAAAATTTTCTTTTACTGTGGTTTGTACTATATATAATTATCGAGTGATAAAAATATAGTAAAAATATTATTCGTAGGGTTATAGCAAATAAAAAAATAAATATTGTACTGCGTAGTCAATATTAGTGGCTTGGATATCCATCATTGATTTAATCAATGGTGGAGATTTGGTCTTGATTTAATCAACGATGCAGATTTAGTCTTACAAAATGGTTAGGACCATTTATGACCATTGGATGTAAAGTTTGAAGGAGTAATCTTGATCCTTTATTTTGGAGATACATCTAATGGCTTGGATTTCAAGGAGGAAAGATCCAATGACCTAGATTAAGTCTTCTATCTAAGGCTAAACCTAGAAGCTACATTAATCCTAACCATTGATCTAATCAATGGTTAAGATTGCCTAAAATGGTGGCTAGTGAGATTGGTCACATTTTGATGAAGCATGGATGGGGGGATGGTTTTTGTGATGGGTTTAGAAGCTAAAGCAAAGTTTGAAGACATTATTTATCACCTTGGTCATTATTGATCATTTTTCAAGAAGCTAAGTTCACAAAATTTTCTCTCCTTTCTCTCCAAGCAAATCTCACGGCAATAGCACCAAGAACCGTCTTCCATCACTCAATAATTTTAAACAACCACCTATCTTGAATCCTTACTTCAATTCAAGAACCTTTGTAGTTTAGACCAAGCTCTAAATCTTCTATCTTCAAGGAATTTTTCCAAGAGCAAGTTCTAAGGTTTTTGAGGTGAAGTGTAAGGAAAACTTCATTTCTTATCTCTTTTTCATGTTCTAAGCCATGTTTGATCCATGGTTCTTCTTGTTCAAGCTTGATATACTAATAAACTTGTGTTTCATTTTGTATTTGAAAAGCTTTTTGTGGTGAAGGACTTGGAAAGACAAGCAAAACAAGGAGTCTTTGAGGTTCTTCAAGAGATAAGAGGGAGATCCATCTCACCAACCAAGTATAGTGGTGAGAGATGATTTGTGTATTTGATGGATGGTGAATCCATGTGAGGATTCATATCCATGGTCATGTAATTATTTGTGGGTGTTTATGTGTTTTTGATTATTTGCTTATGCTTGATGTGCTTTGCATGATTTATTTGTGTTTGCATGCTTAGTATGATTTTTATTTGCTTTTATGGTATGCTTGAAATATAATATGTTGATTATATG
Source organism: Ormosia emarginata (assembly GCA_029884605.1). Classification (NCBI taxonomy): domain Eukaryota; kingdom Viridiplantae; phylum Streptophyta; class Magnoliopsida; order Fabales; family Fabaceae; genus Ormosia; species Ormosia emarginata. Next base: position 14,210,560 of record JAQQTP010000074.1, read on the forward strand.
TGATGTATGCCATAAAAATTGTTGGAAAGGAAAACAATTTTTGGTTCCAATGACCATGAGGATTTCAGCCTCTACACCTCAAAATAGGTATTCACAAATTAATATTTTCATGAATGGTAAAATTGGATGTTTAGAAAAGTAAGGAAAATAAACAAAAAGTTTGTTTTCAAGGAATAAGTGTTCATGGTTTTGGTGAGAAATTTTAATGGTTTTATTTGTGTAAAACCATGAATGGAACTTAGATGATTTAGAAGGAAAAATATTTTGATGGTTTCAATGGCCATGTCCACGGTTTTGAAGGCTTATAAATGCCTTGATTTTATGAAACAAAGTGGAAATATAATTTGATTTAGTACAAGGATTTTGGAAAGGGAATCAGAGTGTTTTATCACTTGAGAAACAGAAAATTCGGTTATAAAAGGAATATAGAGGTTGTAAGGGTTTGACCTCAAATTATTTTAGAAAAAAATTGAATTTGAGAATTTATTTTGAATTATAAAGGAAACGTTGATGATTTAAAATTTACTAACATAAAACTCATCATTTGGGTTTTTGAGAGCATTAGAGAATTTTAAGTGAGAAACATTGATTTAATTCAATGAAATGGTGAATTTATGGAATAAATTGTGAAAAGAATTTTCTTGAGTAAGAAAATGTGGAAAATAATGTGAGAAGTCATATTATTTTGAGAAAGGTTGAATTAGAAATTTTAGAATATTTTACGTGGTTGTAAAATGGTGAAAAATGATTTACGTAACTTAAAAACATGATTTTTAAGTTATGCGGTGTGAAAAATATTAAAATATTTCTATGCGATTTGGAAAGCATTTAAATATTTTTATGCGGTTGAAATATTGTTGAAAAATCACTACGTGATTGAAAAATGATGAAATATTTTTACGTGATTAAGAAAACGATGGAAAATCGCTATGCGATTTGAAAACATAACAGAAATGTTGTGCGATTGAACACTATATGAGAAAATGATGAATTTTGCTTGTGATTGGCATTGGTGCATTTTATATGCATAAATTAGTGTATGGACACTGTATGAGAAAATGATGAATTCTGCCTATGATTGGCATTGATGCATTGAACATGCATTGAAAAGGTCCGATGGACTGTATAAGGCTAATTGCCTAGGAGAGACGTACACCTCTTGAGTGGGTGCGATATGCGTAGTGTAAGTCACTTGTTGACTTTGGGGGGCATCGGGGTGCGGGTTGCTTACAGTGGGCAGTTGGTAGCTCTTCTGTACCGTGGGTTAGACCAATGCAACGCACCGATGATCCTGACCGAGACACTATTCTTAATCAAGATCTAGTAAAGATTATCGTGTATATGCTAGATGTGCAAACACATATGAGAAATGTCGCACGTGGTCTGAAGCATGTTAGTACAGACAGATCTTTCGGATCAATTTCTCCGAACTGAGTATTAGCTCCATGGAGAAGGAAATTGAGTCTATGTGCACATGCATAAATTTGAGTATTTATATCTGTATGAAATAATAATTGGGGAATATTGGCTATGACAATTGAACTGTTGAGGAATAATGGATGATGATGATGATAATCATGTGATGCCATTATTGTAATTATTGTGTGATTTGAATAATGTTAATGGCATGATGGTAATTATTATTTATTGTATCTGTTATGATAAATAATGTTGATGGCATGATTGTGATTATGGTATGATGTATCTGTATGATATATTGTATGTGTTATCTCTGTGCTACCATGTTGGTATTGGCGTAGGTGATCTCACCTCTTTGTAAATTATTTTGTACTGTATTTATATTTGGTAAAGACGCTGAGCAAAGCAAGGTATAGAACAAGAGGGTGAAGAAGAGCAGGTTCCTGTGGAGGAAGCAACGTTTTGATAATATGACATCAAGACCTAGTTTCTTTGGTTATGTGAGATTGCAGCTCCACGGTGGAGCTAGAGCATGGAGGACTAGTCCCAATGAGAGGGGACTTATATATAAATGAAATCTGACGGTCAACATGAGTAGGGAATTCCATGGAGATCCATTTCTTTCCGTAACTATATATATACATGTCGAATTTTCGTTGTCAATTAGGCAGCATTGGGATACTAGGTATTATGTCCCAACGAAAATTAGTATTGTGCCATATGCTCGGACACTTATCCGTAGGACCTCGTGTTGAGCTGGATTCCTACCTACTGAGGAGTCCGAGGAGGACCCGACTGAGGGTTCTGCTATTTAGTAAGACTTGGGCGAGTCGTTTAAATATTTAAGTATGTCAACTACTTTTGAGACTTGGTCTGTATATAAATAATATCGACAGTACTTCTGTAATACACATGATGTAAATTATGTGTGATGATGTATAATATTTTTATTTTCTGCTAAGTTTATTTTATCAACATCAAAGAGGAAAAAATTTTATAACTCGTATTTTTATCACGTCATATTTTATATTGGAAGGGGTAATTTGATAATTAAGTAACATAAATGTGGTACCCTACGGTGGGTGTTACATTAGTTGGTATCAGAGCCCAAGTTAGAGTCTTTTGGGTTTGTGGTTAGGTCTATCTTGTTTGTATTGTATGATTCTCTGTGATTGTTTTTTGAAAAGAAACAATATTGTTTGAAGATTGACCTTACTTTCTTGTCTTGTTCAGTTTGTTTAGAAAGAACGATATAGCTGGACAAGGAAGAGGACATGTCAATACTAGAGTAGGAATGGAAAATATTGGTAATGACAACCAAAGTATGGCTGCAGCTGTAGCAGCAATACAACGGATGACTGATGTTGTGGTACAACAAAACCAAAGGGCAACTGAGGATGCTCACAGTTTGTCGGAGTTCCGTAAGAACAATCCACCAAAGTTTCATGGAGAATTTACCCTAGACAAAGTTGATCTGTGGATCAAGGAATTAGAGAAAATATTTGAAGGTATGGGTTATACTGATGAGCGGAAGCTGACTTTTGCAACATTTATGCTAGTGGGAGATGGAGAAAACTGGTGGGCAGGAGCTTGAAGATTGTTACAAGCTGAAGGAAGAGTTGTGACATGGCAGCTCTTTAGGCAGAAGTTTTTGGCAAAGTATTTTCCAGCAAGTGTTCGTCATGCTAAGAAGATGGAATTCCTTAGTTTAAGGTAATGGGTGATGTCTATAAGTGAGTATGCTGTAAAATTCAAAAGCTTGTCTATGTTTTTGAGATATTTTCAGATGCACCCGGATGAGGATTGGAAGTGTAGAAAATTTGAAGAAGGATTGAAGATTGACATTAAGCGAGCTGTAGCAACCTTGGGAATTGAACAGTTTCTAGAATTGTTGGATAAAGGTCATAAGGTTGAGGAGATTGATCAGCAGCGTGCGGCAAGAAATAAGAACTTTGGACCTACAAGATTCCAAAGAGAAAAGAGTAGCGGAGGAAACCGTTTTCAGCAAAGATCGTACACTAAACCGGTAGGAAGTCAGAACCGGCAGCAATTTGTTGGAGGATGTTTTGGTGGCAGTAAGGCAAGTCAAGCTAGAACTTCTACGATTAAATGTTTTAAGTGTGGGAAGGACCATCTGACCAGGGATTGTTAGCATAAAGGAATTGTTTGTTATAGATGTGGGAAACCTGGACATTTATCCAGGGATTGTGATCAGATAAAGAGGGAACCTTCTGTGGGGAATGTTTGTACTGCAAGGCCACAGGTGGGTGGTCAAGTGTATATTATAAGCGGGGAAGAAGCCGCGAAATCTGAGGACTTAATCATGGAGGAGTGTGCTATTGAAGGTAATCCTTTAACCGTACTCTATGATTCGGGAGCAACACATTCTTTTATTGCATGTGATTGTGTGGAGCGTTTGGAATTAACTGTGACTACATTGCCTTATGATTTGAGTGTTGCTACTCCTACTAATAAGCTTGTGATAACTACAAAAGTATGTTTGAATTGCCCTGTTTGTGTTAGGGATAGAATCTTTCATGTGGACTTGATTTGTTTGCCTCTTTCCAAGATTAATGTAATCTTAGGAATGGATTAGTTATCTTCTAACCATATCCTAATTGATTGTTCAAATAAGACATTAGTATTTCCTGAGGCTAAGGATCCTAGGTTCCTAACGGCTACTCAAGTAGAAGCTTGTTTGAAGGAAGAAGATCATAGGTATCTATTGTTGTCTTCTTTGGAGGTTCAATGTGAAGATGTCTTGAAAGATATTTTTGTTGTTAATGAATTTCTTGAGGTATTTCCTGAAAATATACGTGGACTACCGCCAAAAAGAGAAATTGTGTTTGCTATTGATTAAGTACTTGGAGCTGGACCTATATCTATTGCGCCCTATCGGATGTCGCCAGTAGAGTTAGCAGAACTTAAGAAACAGCTGGAGGATTTATTGGAGAAACAATTCGTGAGACCAAATGTGTCACCATGGGGAGCTCCAATATTGTTAGAAAGAAGAAGGATGGAACTTCACATCTATGTGTAGACTACCGGTAGTTGAACAAGATTACGATTAAGAATAAATATCCACTACCAAGAATTAATGATCTGATAGATCAATTGCCAGGAGCCGCAATATTTTCCAAAATTGATTTACGATCTGGTTATCATCAAATTCGTGTGAAGGCAAAGGATATTCCCAAAACTGCATTTCGGACTCGTTATGGGCATTATGAGTATCAAGTGATGCCATTTGGTGTGATGAATGCACCGGCCATATTCATGGACTTTATGAACAGAATTTTTCGTTCATACTTGGATAAGTTTGTTGTTGTCTTTATAGATGACACTTTGATTTATTCTCAAAGTCAGGAGGAACATGCTGAACATCTCAGAGTGGTTCTCCAGATTGTGAAGGAGAATAAGTTGTATGCCAAGTTATCCAAATGTGAATTTTGGTTAAGCGAAGTTCAATTTTTAGGACACATGATATCAAAGGAAGGAATTAAAGTTAATGCTTCAAAGGTGGAGACGGTTTTGGAATGGGAAAAACCGAAGACTGTATATGAAATCCGTAGTTTTGACAGATTAGTTGGTTACTATCGACGGTTCATTGAGGGGTTTTCGAAGATAGCAGGACCTCTTACCCAACTTACATGGAAGAATCAACCGTTCGTGTGGACTGATGCATGCGAAGAAAGTTTTCAAGAGTTGAAAAGACGATTGTCTACTTCACCGGTTTTGATTCTACCTGATCCAAACGAACCTTTCGAAGTATATTGCGATGCTTCGATTAGGCAGCATTGGGATACTAGGTATTATGTCCCAACAGAAATTAGTATTGTGTCGTCTGCTTGGACACCTGTCCGTTGGACCTTGCGTCGAGCTGGATTTCTACTTACTGAGGAGTCTGAGGAGGACCCAACTGAGGGTTCTGCTGTTTAGTTAGACTTGGGCGAGTCGTTTAAATATTTAAGTATGTCAACTACTTTTGAGACTTGGTCTGTATATAAATAATGTCGACAGTACTTTTGTAATGTATATGATGTAAATTATTTGTGATGATGTATAATAGTTTTATTTTCTGCTAAGTTTATTTTATCAACATCAAAGAGTAAAAAAATTTACAACTCGTATTTTTATCACAACGTCACATTTTATAATGGAAGGGGTAATTTGGTAATTAAGTAACATAAATGTGGCACCCTACGGTGGGTGTTACAATCTTCAAAGATTTTGGGAAAAATAGGAAAATAGCTTCAAATGGAGGCAAAGCTCTCCATATGTGTACGAGAAGTGGGAGAGAAATCATTTTTTAGAAAGAGATCATTCTCAAGCAAAGTCACGTAACAAAAGGAATGTCGACCTCAATACAAACATTCCCTATTTATAAGAGGAATAAAGCACTCTGATTGGCTCCCGAGAAGGTAAACTAATTGTATGTTCAAAGCCGTGTTTTAATGTTCCCTCTCTCTGATTGGCCATAAGAGTAGCAGACAGTTGGGAAACAGCTTGAAACTGCTATCCTTTTTAAGAGGGGTTTTAATTCCTAATAGTCAAAGCAATGGTTTCCAAGTAAGTTCAAACTGCCACAAATTACAAACTAAAGCCTGCAAAATAGGACAATAAGACAGACCTCGTGAATTACATATGGGGGCAACCTATAACACACCCCAGATAAAGGAATTAATGGCGTGAGCAGAGTAATCCCATATGGATCCCGACCTTACTCATTATGTAACATCCCCGATAACATGTTAGACTTGTAAAGGGTTACCAAGGTAGCCTAATACTAGTTTAACATGTCTGTAAAGTTTCATGACAAACTAAGCCAGTTTAGGCACTTTGCTGCAACATAAAATGTGGAAAGTGACCTAAAATGACCCAGAAAATGACATAAATTTCCTAGATAAGAGAAATAATTATGAATAAGTTATTTTTAAGTCCTAAATGAGTTAAGAAAGTTGTAGTTAAAATTTGAAGGTAAATTGAGTTCGTTTGTTATTTTTAAGCACACCGAGTATGTGTTTTGATACTGAATGGACTCAGCGTAGTATGATAAATTAAGGAAACTGTGAAATAAGTATCAAGGTAAATCTTAGAATTTATTTTAATATTTATGGAGGTTAGAAAACTTGAAATAATAAGATCAAAGTGTTCCTAGGAGATATGAGTTTTGTAAAAAGGACAAAAATACCCTTAGTTTTATGTCTTTAAAAGTGAGAATTTCTCACTTCTTTCTTCTCTCCCGTACGCACTCTAGCAGTAGAAATGTAGCAGAAAACAGAGGTGGAAATGAAGGGGAAAACGAAGAGGGAAAAATAGAGAAAAACAAAAGGAAACCAAGAGGAATCACAACCAAACTTCAAGCTAGAAGTAGGGTGAATGTTTTCTTAGCTTACTCTCAATTTCCTTCTTGTTTGGTTCTTGTTTTATGCATGAAAAAGAAATGGGTTTTTCATATTAAATGTGATCTATGTGCTTGATTTTCGTTCCTTTAAGCTTGATAATGGTTTGCTCTTGGTTTTTGAAGGAAATGAGATTTGTGATGTTAGTTTTCTATGGTTTTTGAGGATTGAAAAATGGGTAATAGCATTGTAATATGTTGGTACAACATAGACGAATTTGATAAGGAATAAGCATGTAAAGTGAGCATGCTGTTTCACATAACATCATTGTAGTATGTTGTCCTACATATATATAATATGCATTTGTATAAGAATGTAAAATGAGCATGCATATATATATATATATATATATATATATATATATATATATATATATATATATATATATATGTCATTTTATGATTTGATTGGATTAGAGAGAGATTAATGAAGGAGTTATCTATGTATTGAATATGATTTGAGAAGTGATTATAAGATTGAATTTGATCAAATGAGGTTGATGAATGTTTGATTAGTTACCTATGAAAGAGATGAATGATTTATGCATTATTTGCATATTGATGAAATGTGAGGCTTTGTGCTTTGACATGATAGCTTGATTCGAAAGGTACTTTATGATAAATTAAATGGAGATTTGATATAAGAACACAAATTTCTCTTATGATTTATTTTTGTATGTTTATTATACTATGATGCATTTAGTTCCAAAAATCATGTTTAGTTTAGGTATAATAGATCAAAATGTGATTTTGAGGTATTTTGAGTATTCTTTTGCTTGAATGTATTTTCAATGGTTATTTATGACTTATTTATGATAGGAGTTTGAGTTAGAAACTTAAGAGTCTTCATTTGGACCCTTGATGTACAAAGTGAGAAAAAAAATATTTTCTTGCTTATTTTAGCTTAAATCTATGATTAATGAGCTAAATTAAGTGTTTAATGATCCTAACATGATTAGAGACCATGAGTAGGGTTGAGGAACACTTAGAATTCATGAGTTGAGTATTAGAACTTGGTTAGAAACCAAAATCAGGCATAACCTGAATTATATAGAAAACAGGAAAACATTGAGTAGTCTATGATGTTTGTTGCATAACATGAGCTACAGACATCGTATAGACTTGATTCCAGAAGACATAAGGCTTTATGTTATAAAAATTTTAGAATTATTAAGCAACCCAATTAGTCCCAATTTTGATTTTAAACCGAGCCAAATTCTATAGTAAAAGCATTCTGGCACCCGTTAAACCAGATTACATAATTTCTTGCTCCGATGTCATATTTACATGAAATTAGTGTCATTTGAAAGCTAACACATAATGCTATATGATTGTTAAATTTCAAGATTTTTGAGTTCTTAGTTTGTTCCCAGTTTCATTTCAAAGTCAGGTCATTTTCGGGTAAAACAGAAAATGCCATGTTTTAGCTTCTGCATAATGTCGCATAACTTTGGCTACATTTATCCAAATGAGGTGAGCTTTGTAGCATTTGAAAGATATGAGGGAACTATAAAATCTCAAAATTATTGAAGTTAGTATATACATTTGGTGCACTCATGAAAAACAACTTTTTTAGGCAAAAATTGAGCTATTTTTGAGAAAGTTTGGACTCTAAAAACTTTAGTAGCTTCTTTAATAGTCAAAGTTGAATTATGAAAGTGTAGTAGAAATGTGTTGGCTCCTTTATGGGTTAAACTTGAATTAAATGCTCTTTTATTGAGTTTAAAATGAAATGTATGCATGATACTGGGAAACAATATAAATGAATGATGAAGGTAGATGAGGTTGAATGAGTCCCTCTCTACTAGCATGTATGATAATGTATTAAGAAAAGTTTAATGATTACGATATTGCTTCTCCATTGTCTATGGAAAAGTATGATTATGTAAAAAGTGAAGAAAGGAAAGGTTATTAATACTCTTGCATGTTTTGTTTTCAAACTTGTTATTTGATGTTTCCATGTATTGTAAACTTATGCTTGGACAAAAGGGCTCCAAATGCCAAAGCTATGAATATTTGGTAGTGCAAGGAATAAAAGGGCATCCTGCCTACCCAGAAACAATACAAGGAACAAAAGGGCTTCCTGAAAATAATTAAATAACATCTGTTTTCTAAAACAAAATCTTTTAAAAATCATTGTATGAGCATACTTTAGGATTTTCATTAGGTATAATCATACATCATCATGCATTGCATAAAATTGGCAATTGTATGGGCAATTGTCTTGTTTTCTATAATTACAAAGATTAAGGACAAGAGTTGGCAAGAATGGCTAGGAATGGTACATAAAGTAGACTTGTTATTATTCCTGGTATACTTATGAATATTTCAGTGTATGTTCAATTGAACTAATATATAATAGTTAAATTATTTTCGTAATTAAATGAACTGTCTACTTTGGGAAGGGAAAGGATTGAGTTTTGGCTTATACCACCTATCCAAATGATTAAGTACAATTTACGTTTTACTTCAAAGCAACTGGATTTACCATGATGTTACGATTTCAGACTTACTACTGAGAATTATTAATTCTCACCCCAATCTTTTTATGTTTTCCATGATAAATCTAGAGGAGGATTCAAGTAAGCGCAAGGCAAGGAGATGAAGATTTATTTATGTTGTTAATCTAATAGTTTTGGTTATGTAATTATATTTATGGCTTTGTAAATAAATTTATGTAATTAGTTTTGTGAAGGTTTGCAATCTCGAACATGTCTAATAGATTTCTAGTAAAGAGCAAATTTTTGGAGGTGTAAAATGTCTTGCTCTCTTGCTTTCTTAAAGTCTCTATATATATTTATTCGTTAAATAGATATTAAACATGTTGTTTATTACGTTAAAGTTAGAAAATGGCATACTAATTCTATTTACTTAGTATACGTAGGTTATACTATAGTATTTAGAATTAGGGTGTTACATTTTGGTATCAGAGCTGTTCTTCCTGTTGAGCCGAGGAATGGACTGACTATGCTTTTGAGCATGATTAGTAGTTTTTGTTTGTATTGTGCATTCTTTTTTCTCAATGTAAGATAGGTGAATAGGAATGCATGACAACCTTAGTATTGGATGTTAATAATTATTGGCACACTGTTACATGATATCGAGTCTGGCCAACTCAATATGTAATGTTTCATGTGTATAGGAAATTATAACACCTCTGTTAGCAAGCCTATCATTAAAAGGGTGTACACTAGGAAGAGTATATAAGTAGTAGTGGATCAGAACCACTTATAGGGTACTTATTCTGTTTTGAGCAGTTATTTTGTTAGAATAATAGTTAGTTGGTTATTTTGTTAGAATAATAGTTAGTTGGTTATAAATAGAGAGGGGGTCATTTGGGGGAGGGCGTTCTGTTTCTGAGTGGAAAGGAAGGTTTAGGAGAGAAAGGGACCTCTTGAATTGTCCTTGGGCTGTGGATATTCACAGTTTCGTTTGTGTTTACCATTTCTTGATAGTTTCTTAGAATTCTTTTTGTTTCTATTTCTCTAGTTCTGACAAAAAAAGGGAAATTCATTAATAAAATTCTATCTTTTCTTTAATTTCTGGTCCAGTTCTATCAACTGGTATCAAAGCTCCCAAATCCTGGGAGTTTTTCATGGTTTATATGAGAATGGAGGCTAGACTCAATGCTATGGAGAAGGTACTGGAAGCTTGGAGGCACCAAGTAGAGGAAGAGAAGGCTCAACGGGAATTGCTAGAAGCAAGAACCAAGAAAGTAGAGGAAGCCATGGAGGAAATTTTGAGGTTAGTGAGAGGTCTTTAGCGAGGAGACCCATCTTTTGAGAACCAGCAGAGCCGTTCCGAGCATGAAGAAGAAAGATCGATGGGGGGTCCAGCAATGGTTGAGGGTCCAAGAATTGAGGAATTAGAAAATCAATAGAGGAAACTTGATATTCCTTTATTTTCAGGTGAAGACACATATGGATGGGTGAATAGGATAGAAAGGTATTTTCAGGTGAAAGAAGTAACAGAGGAAGAGAGGTTAAGTGCGTTGATGATGGCCATGGAGGGTTGTGGGCTGAGTTAGTTTCAATGGTGGGAATCTTGCACACAAAATACTTCTTGAGAGGTTTTCCGCACAGCTATGATCAGAAGATTTTAGCCATCAATGGTGCAGAATCTTTATGAGGTTCTTCTTAGGTTGAAACAAACTAAATCTGTGGAGGAATTTAGAGAAGCTTTTGAGATGTATGTAGGTCCTTTGAGAAATACTAATCAAGAATACCTCTGCGGTATCTTCTTGAATAGATTGAAAGAAGAAATCAAGGCAGAATTAAAGCTGCATTTTGTGGGAACTTTGTCTGAATTAATGGATGTAGCCCAGTTGATTGAAGAGAAGAATTAGGCATTACACAGGGGAGATGTAGGAGAAAACTCATAGCTGGGAGAGAATTTCAGAGGGTTTCAGTCAACAAGAATGACTTCAGTGGAGCTAGGACTGAGATTAATTGATAATCCAGTTTCTCAAGGAACAACATCCAGTATTGGCTCTACAACCAACAAACACAATAATGCTGCCAGGGCACCCGAGGTCAGCACAAATAGTAAGAGGGGAAGAAATTTTAGGCACTTGTTTGAAACTGAGTTGCAAGAGAAGATAAAAAGGGGGTTATATTTTCGTTGTGATGAGAAGTATGGTCCGGAACATATGTGTAAGAATAAACAATTTCAAGTGATGTTGAAGGAGGAGTTGGTACAAGAAAAGGATGACTTTGATCCACTGTGGAGCCATCAGGAGCTGGATTACAAAGCTTTGCAACTTTGCATGACCAACAATGTGGGCTTGACATCCAAAAGATCCCTTAAGTTGTGGGGTACAATAGGAGAAAGGAGGGCAATAGTTTTGATTAATTGTGGAGCTTCACACAGTTTTATAGCTACTGGTTTGGTGCAGGAACTGTAACATCCCAAATTTTCTAACTATTTGACAGTAATTTTGATAGTTAATAGAATTCTACTGTTTAGTGATTTCTGTGTACTGTAAAATTATTTTGAGTATTTTGTGAATACATTTGATCATTTTATGTTATTTACTCTGTGTCAGGAAAATAATAATTTTTGGGTCGGAGAAAATCTTACGTAATTTAATTATTGCTGTTAAGTCTTAATTATTTTACGTAATCTGATTTGATTTTCGTAAGTTTTATAATTTTTATGATTTTGTGGATGATTATGAAATTTTTATATTTCTCTGATTATTTTTGGGCTGTCTGTGGGCCCATGTGGCCTTATGTGGGCCTGGGATGAGTCTCGAAAAGTGAAATTTTTTTTGCAGCTCAAAAATTTTGTATTCTTGAGACGGAGATGGGGGATCTTACTAAACTTGAATCCGGAAACAGTTTTTAAAATTTTCTTTTACTATGTTTTGTACTGTATATAATTATCGGGTGATAAAAATACAGTAAAATATTATTTGTAGGGTTATAGTAGATAAAAAAATAAATATTGTACTACATAGTCAACATTAGTGGCTTGGATATACACCATTGATTTAATCAATGGTGGAGACTTGATCTTAATTTAATCGATAGTTGAGATTTAGTTTTATAAAGTGGCTAGGACCATTTATGACCCTTGGATGTAAAGTTTGAAGGAGTAATCTTGACCCTTCATTTTGAAGATACATCTAATGGCTAGGATTTCAAGGAGGAAAGATCCAATGGCCTAGATTAAGTCTTCTATCTAAGACTAAACCTAGAAGCTACATTAATCCTAACCATTGATCTAATCAATGGTTAAGATTGCCTAAAATGGTGGCTAGGAGATTGGTCACATTTTGAAGAAGTATGAAGAGGGGGGACGGTTTTTGGTGATGAATTAGAAGCTAAAGCAAAGTTGAAGACAATTATTAGTCACCTTAGTCATTATTGATTCATTTTCAAGAAGCTAAGTTATCAAAATTTTCTCTCCATCTCTTCTTCACGGTGGTTTCATCCAAGCACCCTAGAACCACCCTCCATCACTAAAATTTTAACCAACCTAGTTTTTTGAATTCGTACCTTATTCTAAGCAACTTTCATGTTGGGGACTTTCTCTAAATCTTTCATCTTCAAGGACTTTCTACAAGAGTAAAGTTATAGGTTTTTTATGGTGAAGTGTAAAGAAACTTCATTTCTTATCTCTTTTTCATGTTCTAAGCCATGTTTGATCTATCGTTCCTCTTATTCAAGCTTATTATACTAATAAACTTGTGTTTGTTTAATGTTTAAGAAACCTTTGGTGGTGAAGGACTTGGAAAAAGAAGCAAACCAAGGAGCTTTTGAGGTTCTTCAAGAGGTAAGAGGGAGATTCATCTCACCAACCAAGTATAGTGGTGAGAGATGGTTTGGTATTTGATGGATGGTGAACCCATGTGAGGATTCATATCCATGGTCATCTAATTATTTGTGGGTGTTTATGTGTTTATGTGGTTTATGTGCTTAGCATGACTTATTTGTGCTTGCATGCTTAGTATGATTTTTATTTGCTTTTATGGTATGCTTGAAATATATATATGATGAATATGTATATGTATGCCATGATGTGATGATGGAAAGGAAAACAATTTTTGATTCTAAAGAACCATAGAGGCATCACGGCCTTAAACTAATTTTGGGAGCAAGAGATTCTAAGTATCTTACTAATTATGATTAATACATTGATGATTTTAAGGATTTGCAAAGAAAGTGAAAATGAAAACGGACAAATGTTTTGATTTCAAAGACTAAGTGTTCGTGGTTTTTGAAGGAAATTTTAATGGTTTTGTTTGTGTAAAAACAAGAATGGTACTTAATTGATTTAGAATGAAAATTATTTGATGGTTTCAATGGCCATGTACCACAGCTTTGGAAGGCTTGTAATGCCTTGGTTTTATGAAACAAAGTGATTTTCAAAGTAGAAATATAATTTGATTTAGTATAAAGATTTTGGAAATGGAATCAGAGTGTTTTATCACTTGAGAAATAGAAATTTTGGTTATGAAAGAAAAAGAGAGGTTGAAAGTGTTTGAACCTCAATTTATTTTGAAGAGAATTGATTTTGGAATTGATTTGAGAAAAATGGAGAATATAATGGTGATTTAAAATTTACTAACGTAAAACTCATCCTTTGGGTTTAGAGCACATTAGGGAATTTTAAGTGAGAAACATTGATTTAATTCAATGAAATGGTGAATTTGTGGAATATATTGCAAAAAGGATTTTCTGGAGTAAGAAAATGTGGAAAATAATGTGAAAAGTCATATTAGTTTGAGGAAAGGATTTATTAAAGGAGAAATGTGAAAAATGATGTTGGAAATGATATTGATTTGTTTAAAAGTCTAAAATAATGTTTGGAATATTAAGAAATATTTTATGTGATTGTAAAATGGTGAAAAATGATTTACGTAACTTAAAAATGTAATTTTTAAGCTACGCAATTTGAAAAATGTTTAAATGTTTTCACGCAATTTGAAAAACATTGAAATATTTCTACACAATTTGGAAAGCGTTTGAATATTTTTACACATTTGAGATATTGTTGAAAAATCACTACGTGATTTTAAAAATGGTGGAATATTTTTACGTAATTGAGAAAACGTTGAAAAATCGCTATGTGATTTAAAAATAAATGGAATATTTTTATGTGATTAAGAAAATGATAAAAAATCACTATGCGATTTGAAAACGTAACAGAGACGTTGCAAAATTGTGAAAACGTAACAGAAATGTTGTGCGATTGTGAAAATATGACAAAAGTGTTTTGTGACTATGAAAACACGATAACATGATTTTGCTATTGAATATACAGTATGATTACTGTTGAACCAGTGTGTGGACACTATATGAGAAAATGATGAGTTTTGCTTGTGATTGGCATTGATGCATTTTACATGCATGAACCAATGTATAGACACTGTATGAGAAAATGATGAATTTTGCTTGTGATTGGCATTTGGTGCATTGAATGTGCATTGGAAAGATATGCATTGTGGCATATGATGAAATTGAACAAAATTGCATTGAGATATTCCTGCTTTGAACGAAAATTAATAGTTGATGCTATTGTGACCTGTGTGGTTGAAGCGGGAATGAGAATTGAAAAGTGAGGTCTATGATAGATCTTGGGGGCGTCAAGGCGCGGCGGTCGACCAGTGGACGTTGATTGGCAAAGACCATGTGCCACTTGGCGATGCAGTCCGTTGCAACGCATTGTCGATACCCGACAATAACACAACTCTTTTCGAAGACTGGAGATTGTCTGTGGGTCAAGGGTGGACAATTAACCAGAAAAACTGGAGATTGTCTATTGGGCTAAGGCTGGGCAATTAACTAGAGCATTCTTCTCGAAATTGTGAAAACCTCCATAGAGTAGGACATTGAGTCTATATGCACATGCATAATTATTGAGCATTGGTTATGATAATTTTTTTTTTTAAGCAAATGGTTTGCAAAAGCATCACTCTAAAGGCAGACATCCTAACTATGTTGGCATCCCTGCCAATATCAATCATTTATAGCAAACCATAAATTTATTAAGAAAGAAAAAAGAATACAAAAGAAAACATAGGGGGACATTAACCAAACCCATGGAAGAATTAAAAAATCTTAAATCTATAGCTAGGAACATTATTCCTATTTTTAAAGAAAACTTCAACAATGAATGAAGGAATTAAATTCCACCAAACAAATCCTGAAATAGAAGAGCCATGACAAGCAAGTTTGTCTGCACAAACATTTCCCTCTCTATAAATATGAGAACAAGAGAATCTCATTTGCTTGGATAATGTTAAACAATTCTTCCATCTGTTTTGTAATTGCCAAGGAACAATATTAATATTGCTAAAAGCAGAGACAACCAGTTGAGAATCACATTCAATCCAAAGATTAAACCAACCTTTTTTGAAGGCTATCTCAATAGCTAGAATAGCTGCTGAGAGTTCAGCATAAAGGGCATTTTTAATACCAAGACCAGAAGCAAAACAGCCAAGAGTAGCAGCTCTACTATCCCGAAATATACCACCACAGCCGGCAGGACCAGGACACCCTTTGGCAGCACCATCAACATTACACTTGATCACATAACAGGAAGGAGGAGACCAGATAACTTCCTTAATAACAGGCATTTTTCTCGGATGAGAAGCAACCTTAAAGGACTGAAGGATCATGAGTTCTGTTATTGAAGAAGACATGCTGCCAACACTCGAGTTACCAGAAAGAGAAACATTAGCCACAATAAAACTAATGGCTGATATCACAGAAATATTTTTGTTGTGGAATCTAGCACTGTTTCTGTAGAACCAAATAGCCCAAAGAACAAAAATAATAGCAACTAAGATGACATCTCGGGCCTGAGAACTCCAACTTCTGTTGCACAATGAAAGAACGGAAAGAAAGCTGGAACATGCATATTAATAATGTTGCCAAACCAGCTCCAAATATGCTTAGCAAAGTTGCAGTCCAGAAACAAATGATGGGTGGTTTCTACTGCTTGACCACAAAGGCTACAAACTGACACGATAGATGTAACGCCCCTTTTTGGGAGGGAACGTCACATTGTCAAACAAAAATAAAATACGGAAATTATTTAAACAACGATTAAGACCCGGTTCATTCCAATTAATTAATGATTAACCATGTGAGCAAACTTGGCAATATATTTTTTTTTATACGATAATACGGAATGTGAATAAAAGGAATGAATAAAACAATACATAGAAATTTGCACCTGAATAGCATGCATACATATATATAGAATTTA
Source organism: Ormosia emarginata (assembly GCA_029884605.1). Lineage (NCBI taxonomy): Eukaryota > Viridiplantae > Streptophyta > Magnoliopsida > Fabales > Fabaceae > Ormosia > Ormosia emarginata. The sequence continues at coordinate 14,227,097 of JAQQTP010000074.1, forward strand.
ATACAACTGTTTCATAAATACAAGCCTGGCCATCATCAAAAAGCAAAACTATACCCACCCCAAGGGAAACATGCATATACAAAATATATAGCCCAACCAAAAAGAAAAGTACATCAGGCCCCCAAAACAAAAACACTGGCAGCCATCAGTAGCCACCAATGATCATCGACCCCTCAGATAAAAAGGGACCGATTCAGGATCCTCAGGAGGACCCTCATCAGGATCTTCCTCATCCGAGGACTCATCCATAGGAACCACAGATGCACGGGACGGGGCCCGAGCGGTGGAATCGAAAGAATCCTCCTGCGGAGTGTAATAACGGGAACCCCACATCTCCCTGATAGGCAGGTAAAACTCCAGGCGTAAGCTGAGGTAGCAAGTGAGGACAGGTGCCTCATGACGTCTCCAGGCAAGTGCTATCGACACGTCTCCCACATACACGCAGCGGTCGGAGTTCAGGTTGATGTGCCAGCACTCTGGCCCCCCAATGAAGGTCAGACGCACATCTCCCAAGAATCCGCGCATACGTGCAGACATCGTCGCAGTAGAAGTCAGTCCTATGCAGGCCAGAAGCCGGGGAAGGCAGGCTCTTCTGTCTCTTCACCGTCGCCTTCGATCAGTACAGGGTGCACATAAACAGCAAATAATAGAAGCACAGGGAAAGAGGTAAGATATCCTACCATCAATACCAATACAGCAACCAAGAACCGAACGGCGCATAACGCCCACGTAGCATGTAAAGGCAATAAATAAGCTTTTAAACAGATAACCAGTCAAGCAATCATTAATAGAGGTAATGAATAATTCATAATATCCAGGCAGTTAAATTCAGACAGTCAAACATTGTGTAAACAATAATTTTCAGATGTCAGAATATTCCATGATGCATGGACACAACATTCAATTTCCTACTCCATGGAGCTAGACTCAAACAGTCGGAGAGAAAGATCAGGAGACATGTCTGTGACTCGGCTGCCGAGGCCAGTGCTATCAATAAATTTTCTCGTGCACAATCATGGCATTGCACAGACATTCTACACTAGATCACGATATAGGACAGTGTCAAGTCCGGATCGTCGATGCGTTTGCATCGGTTTGCCCCACGGGCAAAGGAGCTACCAACTACCCATTGTGGAGGACCCGCACCCCGACGCCCCCAAGGTCATAACAAGACCCACACTTGTCTACTCGCACCCGCACTAAGGTGTATTCAATCTCCTAGGCAACTTGGCCTTACAACAGTCCACACGGACATCACAATGCATAAGACACTATGCATGCTCATGTATGATCCACAATCTCATACAAATTCATAATATACCACATTTGATCAAGAGAGTGCAATAAGCAAATTTGCATCCAACAAGAACCCAATATCAACATAATATCAATTTATAATCCAAGGAACATATTTTTGGTCCATTATGGATTTCTAAAATCTCTAAGTCTTATGAAAATTATCTCATTGGTTCATTAAGGTTTATGAAATCCTTAAGCTCTTGTATTCGTTGATTACTTGTAATCCTAGTATTGGGTTATGAAATCTTGACTCAAATTTTCACCTAGAGGTCATGGTCTTCCCAAGGTTTCAAATAAATCATGTTCACATCATTAGGTCCATTTACTTGTTGTTTTGATCCAAGCTATTTGATTCTTATAATTACCTTCCAAATTTAGCTCATTTCCTAAGTCTTAACCACAATCCATCATAAAAGTTATTGTTGCAAGTTTCCTTCTATTAATTCTACATTTAGTTACTTGATTAATTCAAGTCTTGACATCTCAAATTTGTTATCCTTTCCCCTCCTTCAAGCCCTCAAAACCGTGGCACTCAATGAGGATCCTAGGTTACAATTTTCTTCTCACTAGTTTAGTCTTCCTTTACTTAATTCACCTAGCATTATTCTTGACACAATTTTAACCAAATTCTGCTCTTAAGAACAGCCCAAAACCGTGGCACTCACCAAGGTCCAACAACCAAAATTTTGTCCACTTGGATCAACCTTAACTACTTGATTTAATTAGCCTTGCATTGATCAAAATTTAAGCATCATTTCCATTCAATTTCCAGCCCAAAAACAGCCCCAAACCGTGGCATATTCAGGGGGTTCCAGCAACCAGAATTTTCAGCAAGCAAGCATGGAGTTCAATCACAAAATTACATGAATAATTAACCACTCAATCAACTACTCAAAGCTAGATTAAAATAGCATTCAAGAAACCAATTTCAAGCAATTTTCAAGAACAACCACCATGTGGTTTTTCTTCCAAAAATCAAATACGAGATTCCTAGTTGCTAAAGAGGTTGAGGAGGATTAATCTTCCTCTTACCAAGATGAAGAACCAAGAAAAATTCCAAGAGCACTTGATTTTCGGATTTGAAGCTCAAAAAAACCTAGAAAATGTGGTTCAAGTTAGAACAATGTAATGGTGTGAAAAAGAAGAAGAAAATGACCATTAAATCAAGAGAAAACCAGAAACGAAAATGGGAAGGTAAATCTGAAAATTTTCAGCCATGGGAGCTCACCTTTAAAGCTTGAGAAATGGTTGAAGATGGAAGCTTTCTTGAAAACTCCAAGCACAAAAGATGATGAGAAGGAGTAGGAGATTAAGAAAATATGGTTGGTGTAAATTTTTATGAAGGTTGGGGTTTCATGAGGTGGCTGGACGTATGGGGTCTTTGGAAAAAGGAAGAAGAAAAGGTTTGAAGAGAGGAAGAAGAAGAAGAAACGTAAAAAAGAAGAGAGAAAGAGTGTTTTTGGTAATAATGCCTTTAGTTGTAATATTAGGATATTAGAATCAATTTCTTTCTCTTGTGTGGGCTGCAGATACGTAAATGAGAGAGAGGATTGAGTGACAAAAATTGGCTTCCTTTGGAAGCTACACAAGTGGTCAAAGTTTAGGGTCAAAGCTTCTTAAGGAAGCTTGAATATTTAACCATTAAATTTGAATTAAAGTAGGTAGATTTGACATAAAGTGGATTACATTAGGATAATGTGATAGTATTTTTATTACACACTATTATCCAATAGATAATAGTTACAGTTGACAGAAGTCAGTATTTAATTAATCTGACAGATGAATTTTTCGCTGTACTGATTTAAATGTAACTGTTAAGATCTCTCGAAAATTGTGAAACCTCGTAAACTGTGTCAAGTCTCGGGTTTAGTAAGATCCCCCGTCGACATGTCCATAGTCCAAGGTTCTCAGAGAAAACATCGCGTTTCTCGATTACGCTCGGTGTGCACGCAAAACGAAGAATATATTAAAATATTCGAATGTTAGGAAAATTCCCAGAAAATTCTCAAAAATTACAAATATTATAAAACGACTATCCGTCATATAATTTTCCAATTTTTGAAGCACTACTGATCGTTTTAACGACTCTTTCGAGTTTCACGCAGAACGAGGAATATATTAAAATATTCATCATTTCCGAAAAATTCCAAAAAAATTCACATAAATCACAAATATTGGAAAATGACTATTCATGGTGAAATAATCAATTTCCGGGGTGTTACACTGGTCTCAGCAATTCTCAGCCCAGTGTGCACGCAAAACGAGGAATATATTAAAATATTCGTCGTTTCCGAAAATTTCCAGAAAAATTCCTAAAAATCAAGAATATTATAAGACGATGATTCATGATCAAATATGTATTTTTCGGAATGTTACAATAGAACACCCTCTAGACCAAAGTTTGTCATCAATTGGCATTTTGTCATGAATAATTGTCCATAGCAGAAATGATTTAAAAGGAGGAATGCAATTACTCCATATGAGCTTAGCCCAAGGAACAACATTTCCAATAGGATTTTGAAAATTGTAAGCATCCTTAAAACTCAAATTTCCAGTATCAGTTTAAGTCCAGATTAGAGAATCATTACAAGGCTGAGAAGGAATTATAACCTGCTGAATTTCTGATTTCAAAGCAGGAAACTTGGAAACCAAATCACTAGGAATTGACCACTTACCATTGATAATGAAATCCTTAACTTTTGACTTCAAAGAACTATGCAAAATAATAGGAACACCAATTATATCCACAACTGGGCTAAACAGCCATGGATCAGTCCAAAAATTGATAGTAGCCCCATTGCCAATCTGCCACAAAGAGTGCTCTTGAATGATAGGAATAAATGTCTTAATACCAAACCAGACCAAAGAAGAAATATGGTAACTAACAGGTTTATTATTCCTGAAGGCTCTAGCTTTCAATAAAGAAGTCCATTGATCATTGGAAGAAAGTAACTCCCAACCCAGCTTAAGCATACCTGCTCTATTGATAGAATTAATGGACCTTACGCCAAGGCCTCCGTCCAGCACAGGTTTACAAACTTTACTCCAAGCAATAGTAACCAACTTCCTGTTATTAATATCTCCTGACCAAACAAAATTTCGGATCCAGCCATCCTCCATTTTAATAAGATTAGCAGGCCAGGCATAGATCCTGAAACTATAAATTAGCATACCCTGAATAATTGACTTAACCAGTAAAACTCTCCCCATCAAAGACAACAATGATCCTTTCCAAGAAGTAAGTTTATTTTTAACTCTGTCAGCAATTGGCGTTAAGTGAACCCTTTTGGGCCTTCCCTTAAACAAGGGCACTCCAAGATAATTGAAGGGAAGACAACCAGCATTGAAACCAAGAATTGAAGAAATACCATCTGATCTGGAAAAGGAGGCTGTACCCGAGTAAAATTTAGACTTGTCTTTGCTAACCACCTGACCCGAAGCCTGCTCATAAACCTTGAACAAATTCATTAAATTGAAAAGACTCCTTTTAGAAGCTCTGCAGAAAACTAGCACATCATCTGCATACAAAACATGACTAGGCATCACAACACCTCTAGGACCAGACATAAGTTGTAACTGACCATCATTGACCAGTTTTGTTATTCCTCTACTTAACACTTCTTCAGCAAGACAAAAAAGAATAGGAGATAAGGGATCACCTTGCCGAACCCCTCTCTTACAATTAAAGAAACCAACATCCTTGCCATTAATAGAAATAGAAAGCTTAGCTGAATGTAAAATCAGGTTAATCTAATTACAGAACTTGGCATCAAAACCAAAAAATGAAGCACTTGAAGAAAGAAATTCCAGTCTAATGTGTCAAAAGCTTTTTTAATGTCTATCTTTATAGCAACTTAACCACTATAAGCTTTTTTATCAATTAAGTTAATGGCTTCAAAAGCTGTGCAAATACAATTTGCAATCTGCCTTCCTTTTACAAAACCTCTTTGATTTTTAGAAATAATCCTAGAGGCAACCAAAGCTAATCTATCGTCCAATACCTTGGTTATAATTTTGAACTGAAAATTAACTAATGCAATAGGCCTATATTGCTCAATCTTATCTACCTCTGAGATCTTAGGAATCAAGACAACAACATTAGAATTCAAATTTGGAAGAAGCCAACCTTGTTGAAAAAATTGAAGGACAGCATTATGAACATCTTGAGCAATTACATCCCAGTATTGATGAAAGAAAAAACCACCAAACCCATCCAGACCAGGAGCACTATTGCCATTTAAACAAAAAACAACAACTTTGACTTCTTCCAATGAGGGTAGATTAGTGAGCATAACATTATCTTGATGAGTAACCATAGAAGGAATCACATTTTGAATAAGATCATTGGGCTAACAAGTATTCCCAGAAGCAAACAAATCCATGTAATAGTCCAAAATGTGCTTCTCAATATCAGCAGAGGTGTCCAAAACCTTATCACCCTTTTTCAAGATAGAGATTTACTTTGTAGCAGACCTGATTTTAGCAGATCTATGGAAGAATTCAGTATTCCTATCTCCCTGTATATGCCAATCAAGCCTAGATTTCTCCATCCAGAAATCTTCTTCATAGCTTAAAGCCTGCTACAACAAAGATTGAGCTTCTTTTTCCTGTTCAAGTAACTCATCAAAACCACCATTAAGATTAATCAGCTCTTGAATTGTGTCCACAGAAGACAAGGCTGAACTGACATTTTTATGGACATCTCCAAAAACATTTTTGTTCCAATCCTTGAGCTTAACTTTCAGCAATTTTAACTTCTGAGAGCCAACAATAGCAGTTTTCCAAACATCTTTAATAATATTTATGCAAGCTGGATGCCTAGACCATATTTTCATGAATTTGAAAGATGAGGCATGCTCCCTATTAACCATGTTCACTTTAAGCATAATAGGAAAATAGTCAGACTGACTGCGAGTTAAAGTGCTACAAGCAACACTGCTCCAGTGGTTTATCCAATCAACATTACAAATTGATTTATCTAGTCTTCTTTCAGTATAATTATTGCCCACTCTACCATTAGACCATGTGTAAGAAGATCCACGAGTAGGAATATCAATCAGATGATTAGAATCAGACCAATTCCTAAAGTCTTCACAAGAAATTCGAGAAGGTAGATTTTTACCTCTATGTTCATGAGCTCCCAAGACAACATTAAAATCTCCTATAAAACACCAAGGGGTTTTATAAGTATGCTGTAACCGCTCCAAATCTGTCCAGAGATCTCTCCTGGCAATATAAGTAGTTGCAACATATATAGCTGAGATATAAATCAAATGATTATCAACAACAATCGAAAAAGAGACATGTTGCTTTGAACAGGCAACAATGGTAGGAGAAAAAGAATTTGTACAAAGGCACCACAAATTAGAAGGAAGACCGCCCCTATTGTTTTCAGCAAAAATCTTCATATTCAGACTATTAAAGAAACCATAAGGAACCTGATCAGAAGGAATCCATGGCTTAGACACAAAGAGAAAATCAGGTTTGTGCATGCTACAAAGTTTTTTAAAAAAAGACTGTGTTAGGGTTACCAAGCCCCCTAAGATTCCAATAAAGAATTTTCAACATTGATCACAATGAGTGATACCTCCCCTGGATCGGGTTGCAAAACCACAGGACTTTTGTATTTGAATATTTTTCTTCCAAAGTTTCTTTCTCTGTGACTTAGACAAGACTTTAGAAAAACCTTAATTATCCACCAAATTTTCAACCTCAACAAGATATATACTTGGATTTCCTTCAGAAATATTCCCAGAATCACAGGAAGAGTCCTGATTTTCTATAGAGTCATCCACTTCATCATTATTGAGATCACTCCAGAATTTACTCACAGTATGCAAATCCTTGTTAACATTCGGATTAGAATGAACCAAACGAGTCTCAAAATTATTTGGCTGAATCAGTTCTTCCACCTTATCAGAGACTTCAGTAATGTTATCATTAACAGGAAGAGAGGTCGAGACATGATCAACATCATTCTGAGGAGAAACATTATGGTTAGTACCATTTATAGAAAGATCATCATGCAAAGCAGCATCCAGATTAGTATTGACATCAACTTCTATAACAGGTGAAGGATTAAAATCAGGAACAAATCCCAACAGAGGATTGGGATCATGAGGATCAACATTAAAATTTTGCTGAGAGGAATTCTTAATAGATTCAGGCTGCACCTCCTCCTCAACAACATTGTCCATTGCTTCCTCTTCTTGAATTAACACATTTTCTTAATTATCAAGATTAGTAACCTCAGCACCCTCTCCAATAGGGCCAACAGAGACCTTATTCAAAACCTCAAAAGTATTAGGAATGTTCAGTCCCTTATCTTTAGGGATAAATTTCAAAGTTGAATTTTTAGAACCCCTAGTAATCTTATTCCCTTTTGGAATTTGATGATCTTTGGACTGGCCATGCACCTTCCTGCTATTTTTAGTGCATATATCTAACGAGTGACCAATAATTTTGCAAGAAGTGCAGAAAGACGAAAGCTTTTCATATTGAATTCGAACAAAGAAAGCAAAACCCTGCCTCTTTACTAGAACTTGATCTCGCAGTTCACAAGCAAGGTCAATGTCCACCAAGACACGCGCATAATGACCAAGAGTTCTGTTGATTGTAGCATCATCTAAAGACAAAGGAACACCAATAGCTCTGGCAATAGCAAACAATATTTTTGGTCTCCAATATTCTTGTGGAAGACCTTGGATCCTTATCCAACACTGCGTGTTTGTATGTTTAACCATTGAAGGATTAAAATCAAGAGACCATGAGAATAAACGTAGGATTTCGGGCTGTAGATTCCATGAACTAAAGGACCAAATCTTGCGCAAATCCTCAACTGAAGAGAAAGAAAATTCAAAAAAACCTTTTCCAATTGGCACCATTCTCCAATGACCAATTGGATTCCATAGTCTGGATAACTTGGCACGCAGTTCACCATATTTCAGAGGAGTATCACCTTTGGATAGCATTAATCTCCCATGAAGATTTGTTTTGCAAGAATCCAAACCTGCACGATATTCGTCTTCAGGAATTTGTATTGCAAGATCACCACCCTTCAAGCATGGAACCGGTAATTGACTCAAGGGGATGTCACAAGCATTATTCAGCGCTTGTGCAAAAGTTTTCGTATATGGAGGCAGGGAAGAAGAAGGTTTTGAAGAAACTGGAGAAGAACCGGGGTCAAGAAAACTCCAAGGAATGATTGGCTTGGCCATGGACATTGCAATATCCCTGCCTTGGTTATGATAATTGAACTGTTGAATACTTGAATAATGTTGAGGGAATTATCGTAAATACTGAATATTTATTTCTAATTGAGAAATATTGGATGATGATGATGATAAATAATGTTGATGGTATTATTGTAATTATTGTTATTTTATACATTATGATGATGACATAATTGTAATTATGGTATGATATATCTGTATGGTGTGTTGTTTGTGTTATCTCTATGTTACCATGTTGGTATTGGCTTAGGTGATCTCACCTCTTTGTTATATTGTTTTGTTGTGCTGGTAAAATTATATAGTAGATGGAACGAGTTTCTTAGACATGAATGGAGGTAAATGTTTTGAGTTCGGTGACAATACCAAGGAGTGGTTATCCCGGATTCGATGGTGTGCAGTGTTGATGAGGAACAGATATATAGCGCATCAAGATGGATACAAGACGGAATAAGTATGTTGAGTTTTCTTGTTAGTGTTTTACCGTGCCATTAAGTAGGACCCGTCATGGGGTTTGCTACTGTTTAAACTTGAGTCTCTAAGTTTTATATTTCTTGAATAATCGTTAAATATTATGTGGTATCTGTAATATATATTAATCAGTTTAAATCTATTTTTCAGTATTACTTATAAATATCAGTAAGTTTATATTTTCGCGAAAAGAAATTTTGAAATCCACCTTTTATAACTCAAACCTTTTATGAACTGATTTGAAGATTATAAGTTGGTAGTCAGAAATGTGATGCCCTAAAGAGGGTGTTACATTAGTTGGTATCAGAGCACAATTTGAGTCTTTTGGGATTTTGTGGTTAGGTTTATTTTGCTTGTGTTGTGTTCTCTGTGTGTTTGGATTTCCGAAAGGAAACAATGTTTATTTGAAATGGTTATATCTGGTTTCCATTGTATTTTGATTCATGTGTCTTTGAAGAGAGGATCATGACTCGTGATAAACAAAAAAAGACGAAGTCATCTGTTAGTAATGAACGTGCTTCGACATCTCAAGTAGAATGGAGCGTTGATTCTCCAAGTGGAGCAAAAGCCCCTCAGACTGAAGACCTAAGCAAAGAAGATTATGTCACAGAAAGTGATCTTTTGACTATACTGTATAATTCTTGAGGTAACCCATTCCTCTATGGCATATGATCGTATAGATTAATTAGAGTTATCCGTGTCTTCGTTATCTTCTGACTTGTTTACTTCTGTTTCTATTATTAGCCTATCGTGCTACTCAAGTTATTCAAATTATCCTATTGTTGTTAAGGATCAAATTTTTGTGTTAGTTTGATATGTTTATCTCTTTCATAAATAGATGTGATCTTTGAAACGGATTAGTTATTTTCCAACCATATCCTATGAAATTGTCTCAATAAAGTGTTAGTATTCCAGAAAATTCATTCTTAAAATTGCGTTATATCAAATTCTTTGTTGAATATGTCCAGTAACATATCAGATAGTTTTGCTATCTTTCATAATGTTTTTCATGTATCTCAAATTACAAGAAAGGATATTCCTATTTAAATCCATGTCATAGTATCTGGTACAGTGTTACTGAAAGAGAACTCGGTTAGTGAGACACTTCTTGTTAAGAGCAAAGGCAGGAGAATGAAGTAATACGAGGACAAGGAAGTTTTAAGTGATGTCATATGGAGTGACGGATGCTCTTGTAATATGTATAAATTATAGAGGTAGAATTTTTCGTTCTTATCTAGACAGAATTGTCATTATCTTTGTTAACGACATTCTGATCTATTCTCGAAAATTATAAGGAACATACTAAACATCTTAGTGTGATTTTCCAAGTTCTAAAGGAGAAGCAACTTTATGCTAAGTAGTCAAGATGTGAGTTCTGGATGGATGAAGTTCAGTTTTGGGTTCCGTAATTCTAAGGAAGGGATTGCGGTGGATCCTTCAAAGGTTGAAATAGTTCTTCAGTGGGAAAAGTAAAAAAAAAATGGTAACAAAAATCCGTAGAAAATTTATTGAGATATTTTTCAAGATCACAGGACTTCTCACTTATCTTACCAGAAAGAATGAAGCGTTTGTATGGACTGATGCATACAAGTAGAATTTTTAGGAGTTGAAAACGTGTTTGATTACTTCTCTGGTATTAATTCTGTATAAATCCAGTGAATCATTGGAGGTGTACTGTGATGCGTTACATCAAAGTTTAAGATGTGTGCTTATATAGAATAGAAGAGTTGTAGCATATGTTTCAAGGAAATTGAAGTTACATGAGAAAAACTATTCTACGCATGAATGGAAGTTGGTAGCCATTGTGTTTGTATTAGAAGTATGGAAACACTTTCTTTATGGAGTAACATTTAACGTCTTCAGTAATCATAGGAGTCTGAGATAATTGTTTGATCAGGAGAAGTTGAAATGAGAGGCAAAGATATTTCATTGGTTAAAATAATCTGGAATGATGTAAGCGGTAAAGCAACATGAGAGTTGGAAGAAAAGATAAAAGAGTAATATCTATATTTATTCTGATGGTGTGAAATTAAGTTTATCAAGTTTCGAGGACGAAACTTCTTTTTAGAGGGGGAGTATTGTAACACCCCAAATTTTCTAACTATTTGACAGTAATTTTGACAGTTAACAGAATTCTACTATTTAGTGATTTCTGTGTACTGTAAAATTATTTTGAATATTCTGTGAATACATTTGATCATTTCATATAATTTACTCCGTGTTAGGAAAATAATAATTTTTGGGCTGGAAAAAATCTTACGTAATTTAATTATTATTGTTAAGTCTTAATTATTTTATGTAATCTGATTTGATTTTCGTAAGTTTTATAATTTTTATGATTTTGTAGATGATTATGAAATTTTTATATTTCTCTGATTATTTTTGGGCTGTCTGTGGGCCCAAGTGGCCTTATGTGTGCCCAGGGTGGGTCTCAAAAAGTGAAAATTTTTTTGCAGCTCGAAAATTTTGTACTGTTGAGACGGAGACGGGGGATCTTACTAAACCTGAATTCGGAAACAATTTTTAAAATTTTCTTTTATTGTGTTTTGTACTGTATATAATTATCGGGTGATAAAAATACAGTAAAAATATTATTCGTAGGGTTATAATAGATAAAAAAATAATTATTGTACTGCGTAGTCAACATTAGTGGCTTGGATATACACCATTGATTTAATCAATGATGGAGACTTGATCTTGATTTAATCGACGGTTGAGATTTAGTCTTATAAAGTGGCTAGGACCATTTATGACCCTTGGATGTAAAGTTTGAAGAAGTAATCTTGACCCTTCATTTTGAAGATACATCTAATGGCTAGAATTTCAAGGAGGAAAGATCCAATGGCCTAGATTAAGTCTTCTATCTAAGGCTAAACCTTGAAGCTACATTAATCCTAACCATTGATCTAATCAATGGTTAAGATTGCCTAAAATGGTGGCTAGGAGATTGGTCACATTTTGAAGAAGTATGAAGAGGAGGGACGGTTTTTGGTGATGAATTAGAAGCTAAAGCAAAGTTGAAGACAATTATTAGTCACCTTAGTCATTATTGATTCATTTTCAAGAAGCTAAGTTATATAAATTTTCTCTCCATCTCTTCTTCACGGTGGTTTCGGCCAAGCACCCTAGAACCACCCTCCATCACTCAAAAATTTTAACTAACCTAGTTTCTTGAATCCTTACCTTATTCTAAGCAACTTTCATGTTGGAGACTTTCTCTAAATCTTTCATCTTCAAGGACTTTCTTTAAGAGAAAGTTATAGGTTTTTTATGGTGAAGTGTAAGGAAACTTCATTTCTTATCTCTTTTTCATGTTCTAAACCATGTTTGATCCATGGTTCCTCTTATTTAAGCTTAATATACTAATAAACTTGTGTTTGTTTTATGTTTAAGAAACCTTTGGTGGTGAAGGACTTGGAAAAAGAAGCAAACCAAGGAGCTTTTAAGGTTCTTCAAGAGGTAAGAGGGAGGTTCATCTCACCAACTAAGTATGGTGGTGAGAGATGGTTTGGTATTTGATGGATGGTGAACCCATGTGAGGATTCATATCCATGGTCATGTAATTATTTGTGGGTGTTTATGTGTTTATGTGGTTGATGTGCTTAGCATGGTTTATTTGTGCTTGCCTGCTTAGTATGATTTTTGTTTGCTTTTATGGTATGCTTGAAATATATATATGATGAATATGTATATGTATGCCATGATGTGATGATGGAATGGAAAACAATTTTTGGTTCCAAAGAACCATAGAGGCATCATAGCCTTAAACTAATTTTGGGAGTAAGAGATTCTAAGTATTTTACTAATTATGATTAATACGTTGATGATTTTAAGGATTTGCAAAGAAAGTGGAAATGAAAATGAACAAATGTTTTGATTTCAAAGACTAAGTGTTCACGGTTTTTGAAGGAAATTTTAATGGTTTTGTTTGTGTAAAAACAAGAATGGTACTTAATTGATTTTGAATGAAAAATATTTGATGGTTTCAATGGCCATGTACCACGGTTTTGGAAGGCTTGCAATGCCTTGGTTTTATGAAACAAAGTGATTTTCAAAGTGGAAATATAATTTGATTTAGTATAAGGATTTTGAAAATGGAATCAGAGTGTTTTATCACTTGAGAAGAAAGAAAAAGAGAGGTTGAAAGTGTTTGAACCTCAATTTATTTTGAAGAGGATTGATTTTGGAATTGATTTGAGAAAAATGGAGAATATAATGGTGATTTAAAATTTACTAACGTAAAACTCATCCTTTGGGTTTTGGAGCGCGTTAGGGAATTTTAAGTGAGAAACATTGATTTAATTCAATGAAATGGTGAATTTGTGGAATATATTGCAAAATGGATTTTCTAGAGTAAGAAAATGTGGAAAATAATGTGAAAAGTCATATTATTTTTAGAAAAGGATTTCTTAAAGGAGAAATGTGAAAAATGATGTTGAAAATGATATTGATTTGTTTGAAAGTCCAAAATAATGTTTGCAATATTGAGAAATATTTTACGTGATTGTAAAATGGTGAAAAATGATTTACGTAACTTAAAAATGTGATTTTTAAGCTACGCGATTTGAAAAATGTTTAAATGTTTCCACGCAATTTGAAAAACGTTGAAATATTTCTACTCAATTTGGAAAGTGTTTAAATATTTTTACACGTTTGAGATATTGTTGAAAAATCACTACGTGATTTTAAAAATGGTGGAATATTTTTACGTAATTAAGAAAATGTTGAAAAATCGCTATGTGATTTAAAAATGAATGGAATATTTTTACGTGATTGAGAAAATAATAGAAAATCGCTACGCGATTTGAAAACATAATAGAGATGTTGCGAAATTGTGAAAACATAACAGAAATATTGCGCAATTGTGAAAACATGACAAAAGTGTTTTGTGACTATGAAAACGCAATAACATGATTTCGCTATTAAATATACAGTATGATTACTGTTGAACTAGTGTATGGACACTATATGAGAAAATGATGAGTTTTGCCTATGATTAGCATTGATGCATTTTACATGCATGAATCGGTGTATGGACACTGTATGAGAAAATGATGAATTTTGCTTGTGATTGGCATTTGGTGCATTGAATGGGCATTGGAAAGATATGCATTGTGGCATATGATGAAATTGAACAAAATTGCATTGAGATATTCGTGCATTGAACGAAAATTAATAGCTGATGCTATTGTGACCCTTGTGGTTGAAGAGGGAATGAGAATTGAAAAGTGAGGTCTATGATGGATCTTGGGGGCGTCAAGGCGCGGCGGTCGACCAGTGGACGTTGATTGGCAAAGACCATGTGCCACTTGGCGATGCAGTCCGTTGCAACGCATTGACGATACCCGACAATAACACAACTCTTTTCGAAGACTGCAGATTGTCTGTGGGTCAAGGCTGGACAATTAACCAGAAAGACTGGAGATTGTCTGTTGGGCTAAAGCTGGGCAATTAACCAGAGCATTCTTCTCGAAATTGTAAAAACCTCCATGGAGTAGGACATTGAGTCTATATGCACATGCATAATTATTGAGCATTGGTTATGATAATTGAACTGTTGAATACTTGAATAATGTTAAGGGCATTATCGTAAACATTGAATATTTATTTCTAATTAAGAAATATTGGATGATGATGATGATAAATAATGTTGATGGCATTATTGTAATTATTATTATTTTATACATTATGATGATGACATAATTGTAATTATGGTATGATATATCTATATGGTGTGCTGTTTGTGTTATCTCTATGCTACCATGTTGGTATTGGCATAAGTGATCTCACCTCTTTGTTATATTGTTTTATTGTGCTTGTATTGTTAAAATTATATAGCAGATGGAACGAGTTTCTTAGACGTGAATGGAGGTAAATGTTCTGAGTTCGGTGACAATATCAAGGAGTGGTCATCCCGGATTCGATGGTGTGTAGTGTTGATGAGGAACAGATATATGACACATTAAGATGGATACAAGACGGAATAAGTATGTTGAGTTTTCTCGTTAGTATTTTACCGTGCTATTAAATAGGACTCGTCATAGGGTTTGCTACTGTTTAAAATTTAGTATGTAAGTTTTATATTTCTTGAATAATTGTTAAATATTATGTGGTATCTGTAATGTATATTAATCAGTTTAAATCTATTTTTTAGTATTACTTATAAATATCAGTAAGTTTATATTTCCGAGAAAAGAAATTTTGAAACCCACCTTTTATAACTCAAACCTTTTATGAACTTATTTTAAGATTATAAGTTGGTAGTCGGAAATGTGATGCCCTACGGAGGGTGTTACAGGAACTATAACTTCCAATAGTGGAATCACCTACCTACTATGTGGAACTTGGTGATGGGCATAAGGTCAACTGCATGGAGGTATGCCAAGGAGTTAACCTGTAGCTACAAGGGTTGGAGGTACATCAAGATTTTTTTC
The DNA here is from genome assembly GCA_029884605.1 of Ormosia emarginata. Lineage (NCBI taxonomy): Eukaryota > Viridiplantae > Streptophyta > Magnoliopsida > Fabales > Fabaceae > Ormosia > Ormosia emarginata. The sequence goes on from JAQQTP010000074.1 coordinate 14,242,530, forward strand.
TCTTGGGTTTAAGTGAGGTTGATTTGGTGCTAGGAATGGATTGGTTGGCAAGTCTGGGGGAGATCCGGGCTAACTTCAAGCACTTAACCCGGCAACAAGTAGTGGGAGGAGAGGTTAAAATGCTAAAGGGGGAACCTGTATTATACAGATCAATAAGTGTTGGTTCCAGTACAGGATGTAACACCCTTGTGGGGATGTCACATATATAAAGAGAAATAAATAAAATCTACCCAAGTTGTAAAACATTTATTACGTATTAATATGGGTTGTAAAATAATTCCTGTTAAACAGAATATTATTAAATAAAATAATGCGAAAACATAAAGTAAACAGAACAACATCACTCATAATATACATATGGTCCAAGTTATAAGTTATACAAATAATTTACAACTACAACTACAAATATTTAAACAGAAACAGTAAAGAAAAACAGTAAAGAGTCAATATATACATACGCAGACGCGCCCAAAAATACATCATAAATATTTAATCCTCTGATGGATCACTCTCAGGAAACTCATCAGAAGATAAATATCCAGGATGCCTCGACACTCGGCGGACATGAGACCGCGCAGTCGATACGAGAGTCATCTCACTAGGCTCAGTGGACACACCACCCCAGTAACGCCTAAGAGATAAAGGCAACTCTAAATGCAGAAACACAGTAGTCGTCATGACTGGCTCTCCATCAAACTCATGTCGTATGGACACAGTCAACCGTCCCACGTACGTCACAGAGTCTCTGTCTCCCCTCAGATGCCAAGCTAACGATCCACCATGAAACTCGAGTGTCATAAATCCCAAAAATCCTGGCACCGCCATATCCAAACTAATCAGTCCAATGGGTATGGATGATCAGATGGTTCTTGGTCGTCGTACTGATCTTCGGCTTCTTTGCTCTTCTTCCTCCTCAGTATACACAATCTCAAGAGGTTGTTCCTCTTCCTCAAACTCTTTACCACGTAAAATAAATATACAGGAAACACGTACAATAAAGAGGTAAGACAAACTAAAATCATCACAAACATGGCAAATAAGGAAATGACAAACAACAGATATACAGTTCATGCAATATGAAAAGCTATAACATTAATTAATAATAGAATAGTATCATAACAACACATAATATCACAGATAAAATATTATCACGAATAAAATAAAGTAAGGAATAAACAAATTATCATAACATTAATTAAATAAAATAAAAGATAAAATAAAATAATATCCAAGATATAATCATACATAATATGACACGATCCTACTCCATGGAGCTAAACACAAACAGATATCATAGAGAGAATGACTCGCAAAATCTATTAGTACCACGGCTGCCCAACCAAACTATTGCGCTGTCACACTTTGCGTCTATAGCCCCACGTCATATGGAATCCATCATCCAAAGCATGGTGTAGTTCACGGTCTCACATTGTGGCACTACAGGCAATGTACTATTAGACTTTACGAAATCTCGATTAAAAATAGTGCGTGTCGAGTTCATTAGTGTGCTATCGGTTACCACGGCCCAGCGGAGCGAGCGACTGTCCATATATGGAATCCCGTACACTAATATCTCCAAGTTCATAAAGACAATGAACCACACTACGTTTATCGCATCGACAACACGATGTGATTCACCTCGTCAACCAATCCACCAAAAACTGGCATAATCTCAAATTACCAAGATATCCTCAAAGATAAAAAGATACAGTAAGTCCCACTGGACAAATACTGTTCCAAAGCCTGTACGGGTTCACCTCATAGCCCGACAGCAGAAAAATTCAGAAATTACCATTTTGGTCAATCGCGTAGAAATTTTATCGCGTTTTCACAATCTCGTCATTTTTACAAACGTTTTTAAATTGCGCAAATTTATTTTTCTGTTTTTAAAATCGCGTAGAGTTTTTAATACGTTTTCTCAATCGCGTAAGGTTTTTAAATCATTTTATGGTCCAAATCCCTTAAAAATTACTGTTTAAATAGACAGAAATAATAATTAATACGTTTAAACTACGTAAAATATTTTCTATACCGTATACTGTCTTTTGGACATCTTTTTTTTTAATTGCCCATTTTTACTAAAAATTGACAGTATTTTGTTTAGAAAATTATAATAATGATTTCCTAATTTTTTCGTAAAAATTCTGTTTACTTAATTTTTATCCGTATAATTTAAACCTTTTGAAAACCACTAACATGCTTCAAAATATAGTATGAGCTATATGTTAGAAATTTTTTAAAGTTACTGTATTTCTTTTCTAACAATAAAATCAATAGTTTTAATTGGTTAAACTTAATTAAATTCAATTTATCTCTTAAAAACTCATTTTAGAAAAATTCTTTTTAACATATATTGCATCTTTATACTTGGAAATGGTTTGGAATTGATTTTAGAAATTATGAATTATTGGTTTGGCATGTTGGCCGAAATATATGTTTGGATCATTTGATTTCTAAATTCATTTTTCCTTGATCTAAACAATTCTATCTCTTGTTAATTTTCCTAGGTTAATTAAATTACACTTTAGAAAAATAATGAGAACATTTTGGTTCTCCTTTTGAGTCAATGGCCGTGAGCCTTAGGATTGTGTTCTTTGGAACACTCATGCATACCTTAGCATGTTATTCACATCCTATACATTATCATGCATTTCTAACACATACAAATTATCAAAGCTTGCAGACATGCAAATCAAAGCTTGTAGACATGCATCTTCATACAAATTATTACAAACATCAATTAGGAAAGCTACTAACAACCACACAAACAAGCTATTAAACAACCACAAACAAGGAATCCTTATGGATTCTACAATCATAACAATCAATTTTCCATTTTCTTACCACCACCCATGGATGATAAGATTAGTCTTCCTCTTACCTTAAATGAAGACAAAATATTCTTTCACTCTCTTCTAGGTTTCGGTTTTCTCCTTCAAGTCACCTAACAAACTTAAACAAAAATCTACAAGTTACTAACCATAGAAAGAGAGCTTAAACCATGGAGAAATCATGGCTTAGAACTTTGAAAAAGAGTTTAGAAATAGAAAACTAGAAATTTCACCTTCTAGGTAAAATTTTCCAAGTTGGTTTCCAAGCTTCAAATGGAAGATTTTGCAAGAACTCTCAACTAGAGATGTTCTTAGGATTGTGTTTAGGTTTAGAAAACTTGGTTGGATAGAATTTTGGGTGGTTGGATGGTGTAGAACTAGGCTTGGCCGAATGGAGCTTCAAGAGAGCTTCAATGGTGTTTAGGGTTTTTGGAAGAGAGAGAAGAGAGAAAGTTGCATGAAGACAAAGTGATTTTGGTCTTCCAAAGGCCAAATGGCCGTGAACTTCACTCCATGCAAGGTGTAGCCTTGCTTGGCTTCATCAAGCCTTTGGATGAATCAAAGATCAAGATTAAAACTTGGTTAGCAAGCTTAGCCCTCATTGGTTCATCCTTGCCTTGTCATCCACCTTAGTCACTAACCTAGTCATTAGCTTAGTCACTAATTAGCTTAGTCACACACTTAGTCATCATGTTCTAGAGAATTCCTTCACTAATGATGCTTAATTAAGCTACTAAGTTAACTGTATTAGCTAAACGTGGGTCCCGCAAAACATTTAGGGTCCACTTGTCATCTAATTATCTTGACTAATAAAATAATATACAAAATTATTTTATTGGACAAGATTAAATCCTAAAAATTAAAAGATTAATTATCGTCTCATTCAGAATTGGGTTTAGTAAGATCCCCCAGTCTGAATAATTAAAACAAGATTTCCTACCGAAAAAATATTATTTTCTGTCTTAGGAGCAAATCGCACAAAAAGTCCAAATAAAATCACAGACAAGTAATATTAAGCATTGTAACATATAGAAAAATTAAAAACAAGTACAATCGGGACATAACGGTTATTTTTCTATTTTTCCCCACGACGAAGCAAATCATCCAAAACGTTCAAATAAAATTACAGATAGTATTAATTGTCTGTATATCACCCAAAAAAATTAAAACAGTAGCTCAAGAAAATTTTTATTTTACCGTCTCGAAGCAAAATACGTAAAACGATCAAATAAAATTTTAGCCTGTAAAACATATTTGTATTTCATACAGAAAAACAAGAAACAGTAAAATAGGGACATAACAGTCATTTACACAAAAGCTTGAAAAACAGCAAACAGAACATTCGGGACATTTTCTAAAATTTGGGGTGTTACACAGGAGGGTGCAACAGTTCAGCCATAGAACCTGTAACATCTCTCGTTGCTCCAACAAATTAGCATTGGGACCCTGGAGGGAGTTTATTCTCAGTTGCTAGAACCTTATGAGCTCTTCACCTTGAGGGCAAGGTGAAAGTCTTGGAGGGGAGTATTGTTAGCAAGCTATCATTAAAAGGGTGTACACTAGGAAGAGTAAATAAGTAGTAGTGGATCAGAACCACTTGTAGGGTAGTTATTCTATTTTGAGCAGTTATTCTGTTGGAATAATAATTAGTTGGTTATTCTGTTAGAATAATAGTTAGTTGGTTATAAATAGAGAAGGGGTCATTTGGGGGAGGGCATTCTATTTCTGAGTGGAAAAGAAGGTTTAGGAAAGAAAGGGACCTCTCGAATTGTCCTTGGGCTGTGGATATTCATAGTTTGGTTTGTGTTTACCATTTCTTGATAGTTTCTTAGAATTCTTTCTGTTTCTATTTCTATGGTTCTAACACAGAGAGGGAAATTCATCAATAAAATTCTATCTTTTCTTTAATTTCTGGTCTTGTTCTATCAATCTCCTAGGCGAATATGGGAGAATAGGAAAGCTTTCTGAAAGGGTAGTTGTGATATATCGAAGATAGTTAGGCCGTTGATGAAAGCGATGAGAGAACGGAGCATAGCCGCTGGAGAATATGCAGAAGTTATTAATGGAATGATGTAAGAGCAAACTACAGCTATTAATAGCATAAGGAAAAAAAGGAGATTAAATTCTTTGATTAAGAATGATAAGACTGATTTTGAGAGAATGTACAAAATAGAGTTGGTAGTTAATTGATGTTGCTTTCTCAATGATGTGATAAGAACAGAAGAACTCAAAGTTTGAATAGCGAATATGATGGAAGAACTAAAGAACTGAAATGTCAGCAAGAAACATGTCTCAGGGGTTTAAAGGACACATAATTAGCTGAAATGCTGAAGTTTTAAAATAGAAAGGTTAAGTGCAAAGAAGAAGATATTCCAAGTTATGAGTTATCCAGATGAACAAAAGGTGTAGTTCGTTTCTTTTATGTTGAAAGGAGAAGTAGAGCATTGGTGGATGGGTTTGAGATAATTAATGGAAATTGTTGGTATATAGATGAAATGGAAGGTATCTAGAGTAATCTTTTTGGATAAATATTTCCTAAAGAACAAGTGAGAAGATAAGAAAAATGGAATTCTTAAGTTGTAGCAAGGTAATATGAAGCAATGATTTAGTGAATAGTCATTAGTCTATTTTGATATTTGAAGTAAAATTATGAATTAGCAAAGTTGAGATATGGATTATAGAATTTACTAGAGATAGTACCGGTGCTATGTTTAAGAGAACTAAGATGGTGGCAATTGTTGTGAAGGAAAGGATTGCTAGTGTTAACAAGATTTTATTATGATAGAAGTTAACCCATCTTTACAAATGGGATTAGGATTCCCATGATTATCATGAGCTTAGAAAGGTAAATTTGTTATCAATTAGAAAATGATATAACATAATGAATTAGTAAAGCCTCTACGAGAAAAAAAGGTCAGATATTGAAGCTAAATTTCAATTTCTACAATCTAAAGGAAAGCAAATTCAAATTGGAATATGAAGCCAGAAGTGAGCCAAATGTAGGAAGTAATGTAGAAGTAAGCTAAAATTGATAGACCAGTTAGTATGTTATACATGCAATAAAAACATGATACTATATGAAGAATTGTTTATAGAGGATTATTTATTAAGACACAAAGTGGTATGATCTTTCAATCTGTTTTGAGGTAAACACTTTGAAGGTTATAACTTTCTAAGATCTAAGTGGAGTTATGTTTTTGAAGATATATGGTAAACATATGTTTGTAAATATGGAAACATTCATCAAAGTTGTTGTTGAGATTTCACTCCTTTTTTGCATGAGATATGAGGTTGTTAGATACTTGTAGATAGTTAAGAAATTGGTGTAAAATTGAAAGGGCACGAAAGTTGTAGGCTTGAGATATCAATTAGTTGAATTCACAAGTTTTCAAAGATACATCAACTGTGAAAGGGAATGACAATTCTATTTTGAATGAGATTCTCATGAGCCATATGTATATTACTATTATGTTTCTTCAAATAGGAGATTGAGGTTCAAAGATATAACACATGGACACACTGGCATTAATCTTTAGGAGATGATAATGTTTTGGTTGATAATTTATTGAAAAGAGAAATGCAAGGAGTGTTAAGACCCAATGACTTCTCTTGTGAAATGTTATTATGTTAGAATGAAAGTATATTCTTCTGAGAATGAGAAGACATCTTACATTTTATTAACTAAGATGATGTTTGAAGCTAGATCTATATTCATGTAAGCTTACATGTTAGCTAATATGGATAAGTATATGGTTAAGGTTCTTTCCCTTCTATTAAGACACTCAAAATTGACTTAGGAACTACAAAGGTTTAAATTGTGCAACATTGTATATGATAAGGAGAAGTTACGTATTCACATGGATAAAATTTTTGAAAGATTTGATAATGTTTTGTTTTGGCAATATAAGGATGTTACCAAGTGGCTTCCAGTACTCAAGAGGGGGGGTGAATTGAGTAACAAAAACTTTCGCAAAAGCCTCAAACAAATAAACTTTGCTAATTTTAAATATTAAAGGATGTGAAAGAGATAAGAAAAGGAAGAACAATTAATAATTAAATTGCAAGAAACAGTAAATAAAGTGCATAAAGAAAAGAGAATAAGGGAAGAAAAACAGGCACAGTATTTATCCTGGTTCGACCACCAACCACTTGTGGCCTACGTCCAGTCCCCAAAACACAGTTCGAGATTTTTTACTATTCAAGACAAGCTTAACACAGGTGCTTGCAACCGTTACAATTAAGAGCACTTTTCACACACAGGGAAACTCTACCCTTGTGCTTAAGCCTCAATCTGCAGGGATACCTCACCCTTACACAAACCTTAGAGGGATACCTCACCCCCTTTGAAGGATACCTCACCTTCTTTACAACAAGGGATACCTCACCCTTTTACTGAGGGATACCTCACCCTCACAATATACAGAAATAAAGAATAGATGAAGAAGAAACTCTCTCTAAGAGCAAATAATTACAAATTGAAGCACTAAGGAGCTTTGTCACAGATATCTCAAAGATTCAATGTTAAGAGCATAGAAAAAGAGAGGAAATTGTGTAAAACTTGTTTTCAACAAAGCAAGAAATAATCAGAATATTCGGGGGTTCATCAGAGGTGTCCCAGGCCTCTATTTATAGAGCTCGTAGAAGAAAATGGCCGTTGGGAGCATTAATTTGACATTAATTGGTTTTAATTCTCGTATGAATTCAAAAACCAGAATCTGATTCCCATGGGTTATTCGAATACCTGCAGGAGGTATTCGAATACCTTTGTCAAAAGCTTTGTTAAAAAACTGATTAAGTTGGGGTTATTCGAATACCAGTCAAGGGTATTCGAATACCTCATTAAAAAAGGCATGTTTCGAAATCAGGGTATTCGAATACCATATGGGGTATTCGAATGCCTCATTTAAAAAGGTTCATTCTAAAACTAGGGTATTCGAATACCATATGGGGTATTCGAATGCCTCTGTTTTGGCACAACAGAAAGTATAAGTTACGAATCAGGTTATTCGAATACCATATTGAGGTATTCGAATACCTCTGTTAAAAATAGTTAAAAAACCTTTCTAAATTGCTTCGAAATGCTTATTTTTAATTTCTAAAAGCTTTGATCTTTCAAAACAGTTTAATTTAAGAAACAGATTATTTTAGATCTTTTAAAATTAACCCTTGAGATATCTAATTGACAGCTCCATACATGATAGATCCTAAGTCCTAAAGCTAATCTTTAAACACTTGGACTTGGTCTTCTCATCATCTTCATGTTTGTCTTCACGTTTGTTATCATCAAAACTATTGTCCATGATAGCTAGCCAATTACATTCTCCCTCTTTTTGTTGATGACAAACTAACATTTGAGAAAAGAATTAGTTCATATAAATTGGAATTCACAAAGTTATTTAGAGATACTTACTCCCCCTCTTTTTCATAAGAGGTGATTTATATCAGAGATGTGCACAACAGCTCCCCCAATAAGGGTTAGAGAAAGCTCTAGGTTTATAAAGATTATTTCCCCAATCACTAGGAGAGATGAACTTCAAAATTTGACAAGTTGAATAATCAATAATGTCTTTGTCTTTAACCTTATCATCTTTGTAATGCCTCAAAGAAACAGAACCAGTGTCGATAAGAATGTATTCATAAAACTCTCGAGTTTTATAAGGCGCTTCAGGTTTAAACAAAAGACCTCTGGGGAAGATCCTTTGAGCGACCACGTTTGGGTTGACATGGAAGATACTTGGCTCCATTTGGAGGACCGGCCAAGTGATATCTTTTTCAAAATATTCATTTTGAGAAGAGGTTGGATTTTGAATTGGTTGGGACATGGCAATATGTCTGCTGGGGGAATTGATTATAATTTTCTTGTTTTTCTGAGTTTGGATTTGTTTTTCAAGATAATCCTGAGCGGCAATGTCAGCCCAAGATTCTCTGGGTAGTTTGGCAAGACCTTGCTGTTGAAAGGCCTGAAGTACTTGGATTGGGTAAGCAGGGAGTGCAACCGCATAGTCCGAGCTGGTTTGTTTGTTTGGCTGTTTCTGGGTTGATGACCCAGTCTGGGTAGATTGAACCTGAGTTGAAGACTCAGATGGAGTCGAAGACCCTGAGACAGAGGATTTTTTGGTTAGTCCAGAAAGAACTAACTTACCTTTACCCCTTTCTCTAGAAGGGAATGATGAGGATGAAGAGCCTCCTCGAGGCATTCTGCTACTTTCCCTGAAGATATTCACGAGTAAGATAATAAGGTAAAGTTGTTTGAGGTTCCCTTGATATATTCAATATCAAAATCAAAGACAGAAAAGATGGCTTGCCATCTAGCAAAAATTTGTTTTGAAGCTAAATTTTTAACATCTTTTAACAAAATGTCTTTAGCAGATTTGCAGTCAACACGAACAAAAAACTTTTGATTTAATAAGTCAGATTGAAATTTTGTAATACATAAAACAATTGCCAAAATTTCTTTTTTCACAGTTGAATAATTCTGTTGAGCAGAATTCTAATGTTTTGATGCATATGCAATGACATGCTCTTTGTCTGCGACACGCTGTTTAAGAATGCCACCATAACCAATGTCTGAGGCATCAGTTTCGAAAATTTTAAAAGCAACAGGATTGGGAAGGTAAAGACATGGAAGAGACTTCACCTAAGTTTTGATCTATTTGACAATACCTGTATGAATATCTGACCATGGCGGTGGATTGGTTTTCAGACGATCATGCAGAGGTTTGATAAGATTACTTAGCTGAGGAAAGAAATCAGCGACATAATTTAAACAACCAAGAAATCTTTGGAGTTGATTTTTGTCAATAATTTGATTAGGGAATTTGTCAGCAAATTCGATAACTCGATTTATTGGATTAATAGTTCCTTGATAGATATTATGACCAAGAAACCGAATTTGAGTTTGGAACAGGTTGATTTTAGATTTAGATACGGCTAAACCATTTTCCTTAATTATATTAATAAAGATATTAATATGTTTAAAATGTTGATCAATTGATTGGGAGTATACAAGAACATCATCAATGTATACAATAGTAAAGTTTGAATAAGAGTTAAAGATTTCATTCATGATCCTCTGAAACTCAAAAGGAGTATTCTTTAATCCGAAGGGCATTACATTCCATTCGTATTGCCCGAAAGGGACTGTGAAAGCCGTCTTGTAGCGATCACACTCCTTTAGTTGAATCTGCCAAAATCCAGACTTCATGTCGAATTTCGAAAAGATTTTAGCTGAATGGAGACACTTAAGAAGATCCTTCTTGTTTGGAATAGGATACCTAATCCATTGGAGAGCTTGGTTAAGCGGTTTATAGTTTATGACAAGGCGCAGAGCTCTTCTTTCGATCTCAGCAGCTTTGTTGACATAGAAGGCAGAGCAAGACCAAGGAGACTTACTCTTACGGATGAGACCTTTAAATAAAAGATCATTGATCTCGGTTTTACAGAAATCAAGAAGTTCATGTCTCATCTGGATAGGACGAGCTTTAGTTGGGATCATCCGATCATTAAAGTCCTTTTCATATGGAAGATCGACCATATGCTTCTTTCTTTCCCAAAATGCATTAGGAAGGTCAGAACAGATTGAGTCTTGAATTTGAACATGAAGAGATTGAATGCGTTTCTTAACCTAGGGTTGAGAAAGCTGGGCTTCGATATTCTTATAAGAAATTTCTTCTTTAAGATATTTAATTTGTTTTTGTTTATTGTTAATCAGATTAACAATTGGATTAAGAGTTTTGAGGATCGGTTTCCTAAGAAAAGGGAAACAGATAGTTTTACCAAGATGCTGCATAATAATACCTTCTTCAGTGATTTGCAAAGGGAAGAGAGCCCTAATAAAAGGCGTTCCAAGGATAACTTCACCTTTGAGATTCTTGACAAGCAGAAAAGAGGTTTCAATTTGGATACCCTGATTTTCAATGATTGCGGATGAAAGTTTATACTGTATTTTAAGTTTGGATCCACTAACGGTACTGAGCCACTCAGTAGTTTTTTCAAAATATTTTGTCAGAACCATACCCTCCAAAATATAGTTTGAATCTGCACCGGTGTCAAACAGCGCAACAGTGTTTAGGACAAAATCATCGATTTTGATGCTGATGTTTATAAAGAATTTTTGAATTCTTAGTTGATTGATAATGTCACAGAATACATCATTATCAGGTGGTAAATTGGATTTGACCACGATTGAAGATTCAGAAATCTTCTCAGATTTTTCAGAATCTGCGTCGGATTGCATATCACCTAACTAGGGGATGATAAGTGAATGAAGTTGTTGTTCTTCTTTAAGTTTTTTAACTTCAATCATGAGCTGATTAATTTTAGACTGAAGATCTTGAAGAGTAATTGGTTTTTAGAAGAAGATTTTTTAAGCTTCTTTATTGTTTCTTTAAGATCATATTTATTCCTAAGAATTGGATTCTTAAGAGTTTTAGAAGAAGATTCTTCAATAATTGATTTGAATTTTTGTAAGAAGACACTTCGTTCTTCAGAGTTTTCGACAGAATTGAGAACTTCAAACAGAAGATCTTGTTCTTTGGTTAAAACATTAACCATTGGAGATTCTAAGTCTTCATCAGATGATGAGATATCATCATCTTGGATTTGGTTTAAATCTTCAGAAAATTCCTTTTTAGAATCTTCCTCAGATGATTCGATTAGAAGATTATTAAGTTGTTCTTCAACAGCTTGATCAAGATTTAAGGCTTTTATCTTTTTCTTAAGCCGACAGTATTTGCTAATGTGACTGGGTTTGCCACAGTTATAGCAGATTGCAAGTTTCTTTTGGACGTTGACATTGTCAATTAGAGGTTTTGACTTAAATTCTTGCTTAAGTCTTCTAGGTTTGGTTGAGGCTTTATGTTTAAAGTATTTAGATTTTTTATTCTGTGGATGAATCTGTTTTGGCTTAGTCTTCTTCTTCCTAGCACAAGTAAGACCGAATTGTTCGCAGAAATTTCCAAGTTCCTACTTAGTTTGGGCCTTTTCTCTGGCAAGTTGAGATTGGATTTTATCATATTGACAGATTTTCAGGGCAACTTTCTGGACAAAAGCAATGAGTTGTCCGTAACTCAACTGCTCGTAAGGGATTTCTCCATTAAGCGATTGAGCACGGATTTATCTCTAACTTTATCACCTAGAGATTTAGGGAGACCTGCAAGGAATTTCTCCTTCCAGAAAGGTTGTTGACAGTTTTCTCGAGTATAAACCCTAGTAAGGAAGGTATCACGATACCACCTAAAGTCAGCTAAGGTTTTACATTTGAGATTGGATAGAAGCTCAGCAGATCTATCGCGCCAGATGGTTGTATCACCAATGAAATGTTGAACAATGGCGAAGATTAAGGCGTTTACAGAATCAAGGATTGGTTTGCCATCACTAAGAATAGGATAGCCTTCAGAATCATTTTAACGACATTTTGAATGTCGTTACGCTGAGTATCAGTGAGATAGTGATCCCACAAACCTTTGAGTTGACCAGTGAAGCCAGCCACAAGAACTTCACAGATAATTTGATCACTACAGTCGTAGGAAGTTTAATAAGCTGTAGAGACCATCGTCATTTCTTGAAGAGTATTGAGGATTTGATACTCAGTTTTTCCATCTATATCCCAAACATAGACGTTGTTGGCGCTAAAAGATTTAAACATCGGATCACGTTCTTCAAGCAACAAATCAGGAGGAGTTGCTCGTTGATAGTAGAGTTTAGAAGGATTTTTCCAGTTAAGGACTTTGCTAATAACTGGGTTGACTTTGATGTCAAAATTTTGTTCAGATTGACAATCTGGTTCAGACTGGGAATCATATTGTTTAAGCGTGTTGATGGCTTTAGAAACTCTAGAAGTTTCAGATTGAGGTGTGTCCGGGATGACAGCGTCAATAGGCGGAATACGATTCAATTTTGAGACAATTTCACTGACAAGATCAGTATTTGGATTAGAATTAGGATTTCCAAAATTCTTGTTTTTTAAGAGTTTGATAGATTCTTTTACTTGTTTAGAAACTCTAAACGGTTTGAATATGGGTTTTTTGACTGCAGTTTTGTCAGTCTTAGTTCTAGAAACTGAAGGTTTATCTTCACGTTGTTTTTCTTTATTCTTAGGTTCTTTGTTTAAAATTTTTTCACCTAAGATTTGAAGATATTTGTTTGTATAATTGTTTTGTTCCATAAGACTTTTAATATCATGGGATCCTATAGGTTCATCATCAGCTCTAGATTTAAATGGAGAGGCAACGACAGGTTTATTGTTTTTATCTTTCTTATTGAGAAAATAAGAACTTTGAGGAGGAAGAACATATTTGACAAGAGTTTTGTCCTTCCGATGCCAGACTGTTAAGACGTTAACAGACAGATCCTCCATCAGACCGATGCTCCAAGGATAGGGAATTTCATTCCTAGTAAGATAGGCATGAAACCAGTCAAAGAAAGGAACATTGGTTTGAACGTTTTCCATAAATGTGTACCATTTATTATGGATTTCAGTTTTCTTTTCACCCTTATAATTAGCAAAAAACCATTCTCGTTGAGGCGTCTAAGCCTCAGAAAAGAAGTCTTTTTTAAGGGTTGGCTTATCGATTACGAATGGTGTACTAATCATGGACATCATTCATATCTGAGTAAGTTGGAGAGAGAATAGATCTCTGATCATGGCTATCTTCTTATTGGTAGATAGGTTTAGGAAGGGTCGACGATGTGTCTAAACCCTGCAGATTAATAGTAGAAGAAGATCCTAAGGTTGAGAAGGATTTTCTAGACAAGGCAGACCTAAAGTTATCAGATCTGGTTGAATTAGACCTAAAAGATCTAGATCTAGATGAACTAAAAGAATTTCTTCGGTCAAACGTTAGTTCGACTTTTCCAGATTGATGTTGGATGATTTCTTGAATTTCAGGAGATTTTCTGGGCAAGGCTGGTGCAGCTTTATCCATAGTCCATTTTTGAGGGAGAACCACATCCTCCCATCAGATCATTTTTGGGACAAATACGTTGGCCTTAGATGTATCAGTCAAAAATAAGGTTGTAACGCCCTTTTCCTTAGATTTTAAGGCTTTAGAGATGGAAGAATTCATAACTTTATATTGAATCCTATAGATTAAAGACAAAGGGACAGATCCAGGCTTCATGTTTAAGCCACAAACTTTCAGGTTTAAGAAGAGACAGTCTAAGATATTTTTGTCTTGGACACTAACCATTTTATTCGGGTAGCAATTGAAGTAGATTGGGCCATGACCTAAGCTTGTTTCTACGGTTCCAAGCAGTGAATCGTGGAATTCATTATGATGAGCATCTCTTAGACAGAGAAGGATAGATGCGTTTAATCCATCGCGGATTAAAGGCTTGACAGCAACCTGCACACAAGCAACATGCAGAAAGTTTTATTTTGATTTGTGTTTTTTAATTGATTCTTCAGATAATAAGAAAAATTCTTCATCATCGGATTCAATTATGATTGTTTTCTCTACAGTCTTAATAATATAATCAGAACTCCTAAAGAAACTACCTTCAGGTTTGTAGAGATTGTTTGTGGAGATTCTAGGAATTTCCCAGTTGTCAAAGTCTTGGTTTATGTCTTCAAAATGAATTTCTTCATTAAAGATGTCAGTTTTAGTTTGTTTTGTTTGTTCTTCAGAAAGAGAAGAAGATGATGGATGACTTAATTGTCAGTTTGGAGAAAGCAGAAGACAAGGAACGTAACATAGTTACAGAAAAGAAGATAAAACAAAGTGAATATAGGAACAAATATAAGAACAGAAATATAAACACAGAAAATAAAAAGATCAGAAGCAGATATATATAGATCCTCGATATCATTGCCATCATGCAGTTCCATAGAAGCAGAAATGAGGAAATTTAAGTTAAATTTATCTTCTAAACTAGATTTTAAGATTACCAGATTATTTATACTTTGATTTAGATCTGAGATGATTATCAATTATTAAATCATATTTTAACCTTTTAAGTCCTTAGTTAAGTCCAGATCTACAGCCACCGCACGCATTTACCCAATATATGTATATATGTATATATATGTATATATGTATATATATGTATATATGTATATATATATGTATATATATATATATATATATATATGTTATGCATATATGTATTTATATGTCATTTTATGATTTGATTAGATTAGAGAGAGATTAATGAAAGAGTTATCTATGTATTGAATATGATTTGAGAAGTGATTATAAGATTGAATTTGATTAAATGAGGTTGATGAATGTTTGATTGGTTACCCATGAATGAGATGAATGATTTATGCATTATTTGCATATTGATGAAATGTGAGGCTTTGTGCTATGACATGATAGCTTGATTCTAAAGTTACTTTATGATAAATTAAATGGAGATTTCATATAAGAACACAAATTTCTCTTATGATTTATTTATGTATGTTTATTATACTATGATGCATTTAGTTCCAAAAATCATGTTTAGTTGAGGTATAATACGTCAAACTGTGATTTTGAGGTATTTTGAGTATTCTCTTGCTTGAATGTGTTTTCAATGATTATTTTTTACTTGTTTATAATAGAAGTTTGATTTAGAAACTTAGGACTCTTCATTTGGACCCTTGATGCACAAGGTTAGAAAAAAGATATTTTCTTACTTATTTGAGCTTAAATCTATGATTAATGAGTTGAATTAAGTGTTTGATGATCCTAACATGATTAGAGACCATGAGTAGAGTTGAGGAACACTTAGAATTCATGAGTTGAGTATTAGAACTTGGTTAGAAATCAAAATCAAGCATAACCTGAATTATGCAGAAAACAGGACAACATTGAGTAGTCTGTGAGCTATAGACATTGTATAGACTTTGATTCCAAAGCCATTTGAAAGATAAGACATAAGGTTTCATGTAATAAAAATTTCAGAATTATTGAGCAACCTAATTAGTCCCAGTTTTGATTTGAAACCGAGCTAAATTTTATAGAAAAAGCATTCTGGCACTTGTTAAACCAGATTGCATAATTTCTTGCTCTAATGTTGTATTTACATGAAACCAGTGTCATTTGAAAGCTAACTCATAAGGCTATATGACTGTTAAATTTGAGGATTTTTGAGTTCTTAGTTTGTTCCCAGTTTCATTCAAAGTCAGGTCATTTTTCGGTAAAACAAAAAATGTCATGTTTTAGCTTCTGCATAATGTTGCATAACTTTGGCTACATTTATCCAAATGAGTTGAGGTTTGTGGCATTTGAAATATATGAGGGAAGGTTATATGACTGTAAGATATCATAATTATTAAGTTAGTATGTGCATTTGGTGCACTCATGAAAAATAACTTTTTTAGGCAAAAATTAAGGGGTTTTGAGAAAGTTTGGACCCTAGAAACTTTAGTAGCTTCTGTAATAGTTAAAGTTGAATTATGAAAGTGTAGTAGAAATGTGTTTGCTCCTTTATGGGTTAAACTTGAATTAAATGCTCCATTATTGAGCTTGAAATAAAATGTATGCATGATACTAGGAACCCTCATTATTAGTCATTTACACTCTTCATGTACTTAATTGACTGAATTTGATTATGTTTTGTAAGTTTGAACTCGAATCGGACTTAATTGATTTTTCAGCATTATTCGAGTCTTACACTGTTTCTGTATTTTGGCCATATCTTGAGTTCTAAATGTCTGATAATTATGAATTTTACTTGTAGGAAAGATAAAAGAGAGCTCTACAACTTTGATGAAGAGCTCGAAGTCAAATTCAGACATCTAGTGGAGCTAATTGGGCATGGAAATCAGAATACGGGATTTGTGACTGGAACCCGAACAGTGTGTAGTAACCAGAACATAATTCGAGTTTGGGTTTATAGAATGGGCTGAAAATTGGTGATCTGAAAGTTAAGACCCATATGTACAACTTTCATGACAAACACAAAACTTGATTCGGGCTCCTTGATGGAGATATTGGGTCTGAAATCAAAACAGAGGTGCTGAAACTGGTCCTGAGCAGTCTGTAGTAATTGGGTCATATCTTGGGCTGTAGGACGAATTTTTGGGTGCTTCCAGAGCCATTGGAAAGCTTAGACAATTTCCTAGAACTTTCATGAAGACCACTTGGCTCAAAAATGACGAAATCAATGAGTTCAGCAATGAATACTTTCGGAGACAAGGAAGCTCACCTACCAAGTTCACCTACCAAGCTCACCTACCAAGCTCACCTACCAAGCTCACCTACTAATTCCACCTACTAATCTCATCTACCCATCTACTACTACTCTGAATCCTCTATAAAAGGAAGCATGAGGAGAGCTCTAAACACAACATACACTTGGTGTTAGAAATAGCTTTTCATAGTTCTTGTATATTTTTCCTTCATTGTAATGGAGAGCTAAGTCACTTCTAGTCAATTCGGGACTCTTGAAGAGATTGTGGCTTGGATTCTTGAGACCTTGGTTATGTAATGTATTTGATTTATATTTGAATTCCTCTTCTCTTCTTCTTTGTTCTCTTGATCTTGAATGCATGAATGGTGATTTGTTTATGTTTGATCTGATTTGATCTTGGTTTAAGATTAAGTATCGTGATGAAATTTAGAACTGATTGATCTGAACTAATCACGTAATTGAAGAGGTTAGGTTACTGATTGGTACCTAGGTTAATTGAATTCGGTGCTTAAATTGATATATATCTACATGAATGGTGCGATTGCAGATTTATGTTTATTACTTGTCAATTGAATTACGGACGATTCTCTAGTATGAATTCGGATCGATGTCGAGATCTCGGTTAGATCCAAGTTAACCATTCAAATGTGCTTCAAATGTTTGTTGAAAGGTCTATGATTGAATCCACCCAATCTCGGATAGATTTCTGAATTGATTTGCTTTTTCTAATTGTTATTTCTCTTTAAATCTTGTCACCTGCGATCTTTGAACCATCAAAACCCCTTTTTCTAACTTTCACTTGATTTGATCAAATTGCATCTACGATCCTTGAGGAGACAATCCAGTGTTGTTCACTATACTACAAGTTTAGGTAATAACTTCGGTTATAATTTTGACTGAGTTCGGCGCTCGTCAAAATTTTGGCGTCGTTGCCGGGGATCTCGTAGGTGTAATCTTTTCATTTTGAGTAACCTTACTAATTTTTGTTCTTTCTTACCTATTCTAACAGTTATTTTTCATTTACTAACAGTGTTCATACCATACTAACATTTTTATCCTAGCTTTTGAATTTTTCTGATTTAGGAAAGCGGAAAACAGTGATTACGGGTAACTATTGCAATTTTCGAACTGCAACATGCCCAGAATGAGCTGAAACTTGGTCGGTTGAAGGAAAACAGCCTGATAAACAAGACTCACAGTAAACTGTGAGGTCACCCCTGGTTTTTCGAAATTCTATCATTTAGACCACTTTTTCAATTTTTTAATATTTTTTATTGCATTTTCTAGTTTCATTTTTATGTAGATTTTGTTCGTGTTAATTCCATAATTTTTAAAAATGTTTAGACATATTAACTAGATTTATTTTTGCATATTTTGAGTGTTGTTTAGTGTATTTTGCTTAGTTGCACTTTTTGTGTTTTTGTGCTTTAGTTGATGCATGACTAGGTCCAATCCTGATATCTTGCTTGATCTTGATCCTGAGATTGATAGGACCTTGCATAGATTAATTAGAGCTCGTGTGATAAATTCCAGAGTTAATTCTGAACCTAATTTTGGGAGTGAACCTGATAACTTAAGTAATCCTGAAATCATGGCTGATAACATGCATAATAGAACCCTTAAGGAACTTGCTGCTCCTGATGTATCGTACCAATCTTTGTGCAATCAATATCCTCGATCTTGATGCAGATTTTGAGTTAAAATCTGGTTTGATACACTTGTTACCAAAGTTTCATGGTCTTGCGGGTGAAGATCCTCATAAGCACCTGAAAGAGTTCCATGTTGTGTGTTCAACCATGAAGCCACAAGGCATCTCCGAGGAACACATCAAGTTAAGGGCATTTCCCTTCTCACTTGTCGATGCACCAAAGATTGGTTGTTTTATCTTTCACCAGGTTCGGTCGAAGTTGGAATGACATGAAGAGGTTGTTCTGGAGAGATTCTTCCCCGCCTCGAGCCGCCGCAATTAGGAAGGATATATGTGGCATTAGACGGATGTCCGGTGAGACTTTGCATGAATCGGGAGAGATTCAAGAAGTTGTGTTCGAGCTGCCTCATCACCAAATTAGTGACCAACTCTTGATTCAATACTTTTATGAGGGCTTGCTGCCAAATGATAGAAGCATGATCGATGCTGCCTCTGGAGGAGCCTTAGTAGACAAAACTCCTACCGCTGCAAGAGATCTGATAGCAAACATGGCAGCCAATACCCAACAATTTGGCTCGCGGATCATCACCGCAACCAGAGGAGTTAATGAAATTCAAGCATCTCATATGGACCAACAAAGAATGGAACACAGACTAGATGAATTGACTTCTTTGGTAAGACAGATAGCAGTGGGTCAACAACCACCCATGCAGATGACTGCATCAGTGTGTGGAATTTGCTCTAATTCATCTCATCCTACTGATTCATGCCCTACACTTCAGGAAGATGGTCCCGCCTTTCCAGATCAATGTGTTGCTTTGCGGTGGTGTTTTTCCTGGTAGACCCCAATATCGCAACAACAAAGAACAATCTAGATATGATCCATTCTCTAGTACTTATAATCCCTGGTTGGCGAGACCATCCCAATTTGAGATATGGGAATCCTAGCCAAAGAACAACAACCACCGAAGAAGAATAACGGCCCCACCACCAAGAAGAACAACAATTTAGATACCAAGTCAGCAGTCCAAGCAACAAATACCAACAAATACCCCCGCATTCGGACAACAAAGAACTGCTCATTCGGCTAGTCTGTCAATCCACTCCCCGGTGAGCCATCATTGGAAGACCTCGATGAAACAAATGGCCACAAATAACATTCGGCCCACAGAACGTCGGTGCCAACATTCGAGAATTTACAAACTCAAATCGGGCGGTGGCAACCACCGTGAGCGAGCTAAAGAGTCAAGGTTCTAGCCAATTGCCTTCACAAACAAATCAACAATCCAAGAGGCAACGTAAGTGCAATTACCTTGAGAAGTGGCAAAGAAGTTGATGTTCCAACCTTACAAAGAATCGAAATTGACCAAAAACGGCAGAAATGGATAATTCAGTCCGAGAAACTGTACACCGAAGAAAATTGCAGAGAATTCAGATGTTACCATTCCATTACCTTTTCCAAATAGGATCACACAATCCAAGAGAACAATGCAAGCGAGAAATGGAAAAAGAAGTCATGGAAACATTCAGAAAGTGGAAATCAATATTCCCCTCCTAGATGCAATCAAGCAAATTCCAAAATATGCTAAATTTCTCAAGGAGTTGTGCACTCATAAGAGAAGGTTGAAAGGGGATGAGAAGATCAGCATGGGTAGAAATGTTTCGCAATGATTCGTGCCAAGCATGCCACATAAATGCAAAGATCCTAGAACTTTCACAATTTCTTGCACAATTGGCAACTCTAGATTTGAGCATGCAATGCTAGATTTGGGTGCTTCGATCAATGTCATGCCCATGTCGGTGTATAAGTGTTTAAACATTGGTACTTTGCAACCCACCGGTATCGTGATTCGGTTGGCAAATAGAGCCATCGCTCATCCCGTGTGTGTCTTTGGAAGATGTGTTAGTTCGGGTGAATGAGTTGATTTTTCCCAGATTTCTACATTACGGACATGGAAGATGAGTCTCCAACAAACCATGCTCCATTGATTCTAGGCGCACCATTCCTCAAGACCGCCAAGACCAAGATAGACGTGCATGCCGGCACCCTTTCTATGGAGTTTGGCGACGATTTGGTACAATTTAACATTTTTGATGCCATGAGACACCCCCCTAGAGGAGCATTCTGCATTTTCCATGTTGATATGATTGAGATCTTTGGTTGATGATGTCTATACCGATTTATATGCTTTGAATTCCCCGATATTGTTGACTATCTTGGTTCTGTTTCTTGTGATACATGTGCCACTTGTGATGTTGAACCATGTGTCGCATATGCCGAGATTTATTCTCTGTTATGAGTAATGATACAAATTGCCGATGATGCAACAATTGAGAATGAGAGTCGACCATGCTTGAAATTAATGTTCTTTGAGTTAGTTGTTTCAGATCACTTGTTACCTTCCATTGTACAACCTCCATCCTTGGAGTTGAAGACTTTACTGGACCATCTTAAATATGCATATTTGGGAGATGGTGAGACACTTAGGTGATCATTGCTAAAAACTTACAACCCGATCAAGAAGAAAAATTACCGCAGATTTTGAGGCGTAATAGGCAAGCCATCGGATGGACTCTTGCAGATATTCCCGGTATTAGTCCCTCCACATGCATGCATAAGATTTTATTGGAAGAAGGGATCAAACCAGTTAGACCCCCAAAGGAGACTAAATCCCCGATTCTAGATGTGGTGAAGAAGGAAGTTACAAAGCTACTTCAAGCTGGCATTATTTATCCCATATCTGACAGTCAATGGGTGAGCCCCGTGCAAGTGGTTCCCAAGAAATCTGGGGTCACAGTGGTTGCGAATCAGAACAATGAGCTTGTGCCCACACGAGTTCAAAACAGTTGGCGAGTTTGCATTGATTATAGGCGCTCAACCAGGCTACCAGAAAGGATCATTTCCCGCCGCCCTTCATTGATCGATGTTGGAGCTAAGAATGGCAAGTCACATTATTGTTTCCTGGATGGATATTCGGGCTATTTTCGATTCATATAGCCCCGTAAGACCAAGAGAAGACTACTTTCACTTGTCCATTTGGCACATTTGCATACGTGGAGGATGCCCTTTGGTCTATGCAATGCTCCGTGCACCTTTCGAGGTGTATGGTAAGTATCTTTTCTCGATTTTTTAGAAAATTGCATGGACGTATTCATGGATGATTTTACCTTGTCTATGGATCTTCCTTTGATGCATGTTTAGATAGTCCGCTCAGGTCTTGCATAGATGCATTAAGACTAACCTCGTTCTAAATTTTGAGAAATGTCATTTCATGGTAGAACAAGGTATAGTCTTAGGGCATGTGATATCTCGTGAGGGTATTGAGGTAGATCCGCAAAAATAGATGTTATTTCATGCCTATCTTACCCCACATGCGTGCGGGAGATTCGTTCTTTCCTTGGTCATGCAGGTTTCTATCGGCGGTTCATAAAGGATTTCAAAGCAAAATTGCACTTCCGCTATCCAACTTACCGCAAAAAGATGTGGAGTTTCACTTTGACAAGAAGTGCCGGGATGCCTTCAATCAATTGAAGCGGGCATTGACCAAGACACCTATCATCCAACCGCCGGATTGGACACTTCCATTTGAACCGATGTGTGATGCCTCTAATTATGCATTGGGAGCCGTTCTTGCACAAAGTGGTCGGTAAAGTATCTCATGTCATTTCCTATGCTTCGAGAACTTTAGATCCCCGCACAAATCAACTACACCACAACCGAAAAGGAACTTTTAGCAATTGTTTTTGCTTTAGATAAATTTCGATCATATTTGCTTGGTTCCGAGTGGTTGTGTTTTCAGATCATGCAAAGCATTGAAGTTTCTCCCGAAGAAGCCCAATGCCAAGCCCCGGTTGATTAGGTGGATGTTGCTCCTCCAGGAGTTTGATATTGAGATCCGTGACAAGAGTGGAGCGGAGAATTTGGTGGTTGATCACTTGAGTCGAATTGAAAGGGAGGCAGATGTTTTTCCCATCCATGATGTTTTCCCTGATGAGCAGCTTTTCAAGTGCAAGGCAACATCCCTTGGTTTCTTTCGATTTGATTAATTTCTTGGTTGCTAACGCAATACCTGCACATTTCACTAAGGCTAAGATTGATAAATTGAAAAGTGAGTCAAAGTATTATGTGTGGGATGATCCTTACTTATGGAGATTTTGCAGTGACCAAGTAATTAGGAGGTGTGTGCCTCGATGATGAATTCCATTCCATTCTTAGCTTTTGTCATAAACTTGCATGTGGCGGCCACTTCGGTCCTCAACGGATGCTAGAAAAGTTTTAGACTCGGATTATATTGGCCCACTCTATTTCATGATGCATATATGTTTTGCAAATCTTGTGATCAATGCCGAGAACAGGAATACTTCTCGTAGGAATGAAATGCCCCGTAAACCCTTATTATTCTCGTGAGATTTTTGATGTTTGAGTTATTGACTTTATGGGTCCTTTTCCGTATCATTTGGTTTTGTTTACATTCTCGCTTTGTGGATTATGTATCTAAATGGGTGGAGGCTAAGGCCACTGACCGATGATTCTAAAGTTGTTGTGGATTTTATTAGATCATGATTTTTCGTAGGTTTGGAGTCCCGAGATCCATCATTAGTGATCAAGGTTCACATTTTTGCAATCGAAGCATGGAGGCTTTGATGAAGAAGTATGGAGTCCAACACAAGGTTTCTACACCTTACGACCCCCAAACCAATGGGCAAGCCGAGGTCTCCAACAGAGAAATTAAGCAGATACTCCGGAAGACAGTTCAACCTAACGAAAGGACTGGAGCAAGAGGCTTGAGGATGCTTTATGGGCTTACCGGACGCTTATAAGACACCAATCGGGATGTCTCCGTATCGGATTATTTTTGGAAAAGCCTCACACCTACCGGTGGAAATTGAGCATCGAGCATTCGGGCGGTGAAAAGGTGCAACTTGGACCTAGATCAAGCAGGTGTTTGGAGAGGAAGCTGCATGTCTAAGACAATTGGAGGAGATCGCTTGGAGGCTTATGAAAGTTCCAAACTTTATAAGGAGAAGACCAAAGCCTTCCATGATAAGTTAATTCGAGGAAAACATTTGAGATTGGTCAAAAAGTTCTCCTCTATAACTCCCGCCTCCGACTCATGCCCGGCAAATTAAGGTCTAGATGGGATGGACCATTTATTGTTACTAATGTTTTTCCTTTCCGGTGTCGTTTCGGATTAAAAGTGAGGTCACCGCCAAAGCTTTCATCGTAAATGGACACCGCCTCAAACAAGATCATGAACTTCAGAGAATGCGAAGTGGAGGTGATGAACCTTCTCCATCCGCATTATGAATAAAATAAAAAATAAAAAAAAAAAAAAAAAAATTGTGTGCCCGACAATGAGGTAGGTAGAGTCGCTCGAAGCATGTGGAGGTCATTTTTTCTTCACGACAACAACTGCAAAAATCTTGCAAGATGGATTTTATTGGCCTACTTTATTAAAGGTCTGTTACACCTTTTGCAAAAGTCGCTGGAAATTGGTCAAAAAGTTCGCTTTGAGATTATCATCCGCACCTACTCCTTGGAAAATTGAGATCTAGGTGGCGTGGTTCTTTTGTTGTCGACACGCGTATCCTCTCAAAGCATCGATACTGAGGATCCTAGGAATGGTAATGCGCTTAAGTTAATGGACAAAGACTCAATCATTCCTAGAAAACCAAGTTCTTGAGTTCTTTGTGTTGCCGGTTAAGTGGCGGATACGGTACTCCGTGACTCTTGAGACGGTTTATTCTTCAGTTTTCCAAAATAACTGAACCCTTCTTCTCCTTCAAAATGGATGTCATTCTTTCAAACCTGAGAAAACATTTTCCTTCTCTTCCTCAAAATGCTCTGAGAAAAATCTACAAAGTTCGATGTGAGAGATTGAGAATGTTAATGCACAAGGGTATGCCGAGAAGATGTCTGCCTGGATAATTGAAGCAAAGGTCCGATTAGCAGTGAGTCCTCAATTTCATTTGACTCATATATGCCCTGGGTCTTGGAAGAAGTTCATATTCTAAAAGGAGAAGAGCAAAAAGGTTACAAGTTTGTCACAAATGTGGACGATGGAACTGTAACAAGCGATGTCGTACTAAGGGGATGGTTTCCGCAAATAGAGAAGATAAAATTTTCTTCATTAAGAATGGACTGAGTAAGGAGTCATTAGATGATATCTTATTGACTCTTGAGACGCATTCTTGTGGATTGGTGCATCGTGAAATTCTTAAATTGTGGAATCTCTTCAAGGATGAAGAACAACGCTACAGTCTTGGGAATCTGACTCTAAAAGACCCTGTTTGCCAATTTATAAGAAAATTGGATGGGAAGCTTATCCTCGACTCATAGAAGACGTTTAAGCCGTTACTGGACGTTAAACCAGAGGCAGATGTGAGCCATATCCACAAACAATCTGTACATATCATCCTCTTCTTCTTCTTCTTCATGGCATTTTACAAAAAAAAAAAAAAATTCAAAAAAAAAAAAAAAAAAAAAAAAAAAATTCAAAAAAAAAATGAAAAAAAAAATGTATACTTCTTAGGGTTGGCTTTGGTAACACAAACCGTGAATGGGGAAATGCATGCATCCTGATCCAGCCTTCTTAATTGAAAAACAAAGAAGGTAGATTGTATCCCACATGTGAGGCAGCCAGTCGTATTATGGTCACTTGTCCCTTTCGGGAGCCCTATGTTCTTGTTGGTCTTGAATGGGTCGAATACTTGGTCAACAATGCTTTGGCACAAAGCCGAAAGAGCAGACTACCTCCATCCCAATCTTAAGTAAGTATACACTTATCTTTCATCAAGTTTTTCTAACAATTTCAAAAAAAAAAAAAAAAAAAAAGGAACGTGATGTCTACTTGCACTCATGACGCGCAAAGATAAAGATACGCCATGGAAACCGTACATACGGTGTATGTCATCATTTTCTATTATCTTTGTATCATTTTGTTGTATTTTGATTTTTGTACAGACGATCCATTAAGCTGTGGTCCTTCGGGGTTTCTAGACTTCTTTACCTTGATGGTTTTCTTGAAGTCAAAAAAAAAAAAAAAAAAAAAAGATTCTGTGTCTCTTAATTTCAACCTTTTCTGACAACCGCCAACCTACCCTCATAGGTGCAATTATTCCCCTTTCCATTCTTTTTCCTATTTAAACACTCCATTTTCTCCATTTTCCTTCAAACTCAGAAACACTCAAAGGGAGGAAGAGTATAGAATGGGGCCTTCTATTCGTAACCTCAAAAATGTCTGTGTTTTTTTGTGGGTCGAGTTATGGGAAGGGATTAGAGTTTGTAAACGCAGCTAGCACTCTTGGTCGATCACTTGCTGCGAGGAATATTCATCTTGTATATGGGGGAGGTTGTCGTGGGTTAATGGGGGCTGTATCACTTGCTGCCTTTGTAAGAGACAGTCAGGTTCTAGGTATCATTCCTGAAACTTTAGCTCAACAGAACATCACTGGAAAGACAATTGGGGAGGACTTAAGGTATTATCAATGCATGAACGCATGAAGATAATGCTTGAAAACTCTGATGCATTCATTGCCTTACCAGGTGGTTTTGGTACTTTGGAAGAAATTTTTCAAATTGTCTCTTGGGCCGAACTGAACATCCACCATAAACCCATTGGTTTGTTGAATGTTAATAATTTCTTTGATCTTCTGTTATTTTTTCTTGACAAAGCTGTGGAACAGAAATTTATCACTCCTTCTAAGAAGACAACTTCTTATCTCTCGCCTCCACTATTGATGAGCTCATTGATAAATTAGAAGCTTTTGAGTATGTACTGATCGTATTAGCTCGATAGATTGGTCAACAGAAGCAAATAAGGAAGTAACAAGAAACAAGAGCCCGATCTGAAACTTTTCTTTAAAGGGTTTGATTAAAAAAAAAATTGTTGTTGTTTTGTTTAGTATGATATGATTGTCATGGACTTATTAAACCAATTAGTGATGGCAGAGTAAGGAGTCATTTTACTCTTGAGACGCATCTTAATTGGTGGCGAGTAAGGAGTTTTTAGGTAGTAATTAATTAGTATTGACTTGTGGAAGTACTAACGTTTTCTTGTTTGATTTCTTTTCGTGGTCCGATCACGCAAGACCGACAAAGGTGTGTTTTTTTTCGCTAGGCGTTGATTCACTTCTTATCAGGTTGTGTTGCTCTTTTCTATCTCTTTCTTTCACATTGAGGACAATGTTACATTAAGTGTAGGGGAGAGATTTTAGCATGTTTCTGTTTCTTTTCGTTTGTTAAAAAAAAATTTAAAAAAAAAATTCAAAAAAAATTCAAAAAAAAAATAATAAAAAAGGGGTTCATTGCATGATTGAATAATTTTTCTCCCTTCTTGAACTGATATGCTTGGTGATGGATGATTGAATTGATGAATTGAGTTTGATGAATGCATACCTTGTGAGATTTTGAGCCTAATGGATGGATTCAACATTTATGTCATTCTCTTCTTTCTTGTGTGATTTTCACTCATGTTAATGACCACTCTAGAACTTGCTTTGATTCTTTTTGAGGCTACATTTCACTTGCATGCATGAACATGATTGAGGCCCTCTTTCTTAGCTAGTTTAACCAAATAGCCAACCTTGTTTTCAATATGATATCAAGCACTCTTTTGACCTCTCGAAAATTCTCTGATTCTTGCCAACCTTGTATATTTTCCTTTGCTTAACCCCTTTGAGCTTATTTGACCATTCCTTGTTTCTAGCTCATTATGTGCCTTAAATGAAAAATCGTGTTCTTACTGTACCTTAGGAAATAAAAGAACATTAGCCTGGTTAATGGATGAGTTTTTGAACAAGTGTGGGGGTGTGTGTACAAAATGGTTGTTGAAAAAAAAGAAAAGAAAAGAAAGAGTGCCTCAAAAAAAAAAAAAAAAAAAAGAGAAATGTATGTATATAGTTATGTTCATATATATATAAAAAAAAAAAAAGAGAGAAAAGGATTGGGAAATGAATATGTAAAGGGATATACATTAGAGTTGAGATGAACTTTTATGCTCGTTATTTGAACTCGCCTCTCATTTGCTTTTATTCTCTTTGGTATTTATCTTCTCATATCCATTTTATCCTCTTCTCGTTACCTTGACCTCACTACAACCTTGAATAAAGTCCTCATGATTTGTGTGTGCATGTGTTTTGAGTAGTGGAGAAGTAGAAGATAAGCAAGCTTATGGTAGTGTAATTTTCATGGGTTGAATTGAGTGAAATACCTACCTTTTAAACACTTGAGAGATTGAGAGGGAATCTTGTGAAGATCCATCATTCTTAATTCATTCTTTTCAACGGAAGTTTCCTTGCTTGTTGGTTTGAGATGTGAAGAAATGTTACCTCATTTATGCTTTGATCCCTTGAATTTCTTGTTGCTCTTCTTGCTTCATTGAGTCCTTTAGAGTTTTTAATTTTTAAGTTTGTGTCGTTTGTCTTGTCTTCTAACTTTAGTTTTATATGTTTTGCCCAGGAGTACAAAAAGCTAAGTGTGGGGGAATTTGATAATCACATATTTTATTCATTAAGAAACCCTCATTATTAGTCATTTACACTCTTCATGTACTTAATTGACTGAATTTGATTATGTTTTGTAAGTTTGAACTCGAATCGGACTTAATTGATTTTTCAGCATTATTCGAGTCTTACACTGTTTCTGTATTTTGGCCATATCTTGAGTTCTAAATGTCTGATAATTATGAATTTTACCTTGTAGGAAAGATAAAAGAGAGCTCTACAACTTTGATGAAGAGCTCGAAGTCAAATTCAGACATCTAGTGGAGCTAATTGGGCATGGAAATCAGAATACGGGATTTGTGACTGAAACCCGAACAGTGTGTAGTAACCAAAACATAATTCGAGTTTGGGTTTATAGAATGGGCTGAAAATTGGTGATCTGAAAGTTAAGACCCATATGTACAACTTTCATGACAAACACAAAACTTGATTCGGGCTCCTTGATGGAGATATTGGGTCTGAAAGTCAAAACAGAGGTGCTGAAACTGGTCCTGAGCAGTCTGTAGTAATTGGGTCATATCTTGGGCTGTAGGACGAATTTTTGGGTGCTTCTAGAGCCATTGGAAAGCTTAGACAATTTCCTAGAACTTTCATGAAGACCACTTGGCTCAAAAATGACGAAATCAATGAGTTCAGCAATGAATACTTTCGGAGACAAGGAAGCTCACCTACCAAGTTCACCTACCAAGCTCACCTACCAAGCTCACCTACCAAGCTCACCTACTAATTCCACCTACTAATCTCATCTACCCATCTACTACTACTCTGAATCCTCTATAAAAGGAAGCATGAGGAGAGCTCTAAACACAACATACACTTGGTGTTAGAAATAGCTTTTCATAGTTCTTGTATATTTTTCCTTCATTGTAATGGAGAGCTAAGTCACTTCTAGTCAATTCGGGACTCTTGAAGAGATTGTGGCTTGGATTCTTGAGACCTTGGTTATGTAATGTATTTGATTTATATTTGAATTCCTCTTCTCTTCTTCTTCTGTTCTCTTGATCTTGAATGCATGAATGGTGATTCTGTTTATGTTTGATCTGATTTGATCTTGGTTTAAGATTAAGTATCGTGATGAAATTTAGAACTGATTGATCTGAACTAATCACGTAATTGAAGAGGTTAGGTTACTGATTGGTACCTAGGTTAATTGAATTCGGTGCTTAAATTGATATATATCTACATGAATGGTGCGATTGCAGATTTATGTTTATTACTTGTCAATTGAATTCTGGACGATTGTCTAGTATGAATTCGGATCGATCGAGATCTCGGTTAGATCCAAGTTAACCATTCAAATGTGCTTCAAATGTTTGTTGAAAGGTCTATGATTGAATCCACCCAATCTCGGATAGATTTCTGAATTGACTGTTTTTCTAATTGTTATTTCTCTTTAAATCTTGTCACTGCGATCTTTGAACCATCAAAATCCCTTTTTTCTAACTTTCACTTGATTTGATCAAATTGCATCTACGATCCTTGAGGAGACGATCCGGTGTTGTTCACTATACTACAAGTTTAGGTAATAACTTCGGTTATAATTTTGATTGAGTTCGGCGCTCGTCATCTTACTAATATCCAAACAACAATAAATTGATGTAAAAAAATAAAAACTTAAAGTAAACTAACTTGAAACTAAAAATAAGCAATTAATAAAATTGACCAAGTATCAATTTCCCACAATGGTAAAAACCTAAGATTGTAACCCTTCTTGATATTTCACTTGGATTAAATCATACCCATTAGCCCAATCAATGTTACTTGAAGAATTAATCTAGAACTCTAGTATAAACATACTTGTCTCCCGATGGCGATATGTTTTTTCCCCCTTAATCGACACATAATATCCCTATTAGAATCAATTAATAAGGAAGTATTCTATCGAACAAGTTCTATGCAAGATTATACATGGTCCTAAGCATATCCCTATATCTTAGAATAAAACCCCCAAATTCAACCCTAGGGTTGGAAGTTTATGTGTCACCCATTCTAGTTCTAGGTTCAATTTCCCTTTCCCAAGTTCAAATCAAATCTAAATATCTACCAATTGGTGGCCAATCAAACAATAGCATGAAGCATAAGAATGGATAAAAACTTCTCATAACATTGAAATGGGTAAAAAAATATTTAATAATCCAAGCTACATACTAAGAGGAATTACAATCTTAGAAACAAATTTAGCTCATGTTCAACATTTGGGGATAATCAATCAAAACAAATATAACATCCATCAAAGCCAAAATACAGAGAATGAGAAAACCCCAAAAGAAACCTAAGAGAAAGGATGAAGAAGATGAAGAACAAGTTAGCTCCAATTATGGAATGCAAGCAAATCTTCAAGAACTTCCTTGTTGTCCAAACTCCAAATCAATCTTTCCTAGGTTTCTTGAGGTCCTCCACAACTGCCAAGGCTCTGAGAATGTCCAAGGAGTATTGTGGGCTGAGTTCTCCATGAAATGTATGCCCTACTTCATTAAAAACCCTCTTTTTGGAGCCAAAACAATGTAGCAGAATTTTAACAAGATGCCTCGGCCTCCTGGAAGTATGTCGCGGCCTCCTGGTGTGCAGGATTGTCCATTGCACAAAATCACAACACTATGCCGCAGCCTCCTACGAGAATGCTTCCCAAACTGATATACTATGCCTAGGCATAGTATAGGAGGCCGAGGCATAGTATATAACTTTCATTCAAACACTTTTTCTTCATCAAAATGCAACCAAAACTTGACTTCATAGGCCCCTTGTCTTGCTCCCTCAATTCAATGATCCTTCTAGAGCTTTCAGACTCTTCTTTTTTCTTCAATTCTCTTCTTCAAAGCTTTATCTCAATTCTTTCGCTCCTCAAGAATCAAGGAATTCAACCACCTATCAAGCATGAAAATCAAGTGAGTACTAAATCTAAAAACATTTCATTCAAACTTGTTAATATTGATCAAAAGAGTGCTAGATAGGTTCCAACTCCACTAAAGCTCCTATCAACTTCAAGCTCAATATAACAAGAAAATACGAGGAAACTAACACAAATTAACCCAATTAGTGATCATTTAACTCTACTTTTGTAGAGTTATCAAACTTAGAATTTTGCTAGAAATTCAGCAAAACAATAAAATCTCAACACTTTCGCTTTAGCATGATATGATAAAAACAAACTTGCAAAGTTGTGAAAAATAATTACCAACTAAATCCTCAAAACATTGTCTCCACATTTGGCATCTTAATCATCCCAAGCATCATACTCAAGCATTTTCACTCATCAAACAACATTAATGGTTAAATTGAGTTTCTTATGTGTGTGTGTGTGGTCCAATCACCAAGCTTCACTAATCATTCAGATAAGATTATGCAAATGAGATCCTAGAATGATGAAACTTAGAAAATCATACTTCCACTCCCTCTCCACTAATGTAGGATGAACATGGCATGTAGATCAAAAGGTCTTATTGAGCTTGTAATGATAGGCCAAGGTGGGGACTATGAACAAAGGATAGGATAAACCAAAAACCTTGGATAATGATCAAATGCACCTCTAATTTTCTCAATGGATGCTAACACAAGGGCCACACTATATATACTCCATGCCTCTTAATCCCTTCAACAAATTTGTTCAAACTTTTCAAATGATTTTCCTTTCATAATCACTTTATTTTTCTTTTCATGCTATTTTTTTTTCAAACTAACCACCATAAATGCATGTACATTTTAATTCAACCCTTCACACACTTTATCTTGTAGAGACATATATCAACATGGCCCGTAATCACACAAATACTTAAAGATGCAATCAACCACTATCCAAAGCATAAGATGTGATATTAAATGCATAGCTCAAAGGTTTTGGTAATCATGGGTTCATAAAACAAAAGCACAAAGCTTTAACATCACTAGGCTCAAACAAGGTGCTAAGGATACATTCATGTCAAGGTTAAGCTTGAAAGGCTTAAACGATCCAAACATGGCCTAAATCATCTCTACACACTAAGTCTATCCTAGGATTTCGCCTTGAGGGGACTTGATAATCAATCCTAGATCCCAAAACCTAGGAGACTCACATTACATAATCCTTCTCTAAATGATCAAGCAACAACTAACCAAAAGGACCATGTGCAAAAAGATAAGCTACTCAACTTAACCATTCAACTTGCTTAACAAAATCAACACATTTCAAACAACACTTAGGATTCAAAAGAGTCAAGCATGTCAACAATTCAATCTTATCATGGGGTTGGAAAACCATTCAAACACAACATCACAAGTTTAATCCAAGGCTTTTCCATACAAAATCACACTTCCCTTCAAGCACCCAAAACACCCCCAAACTTAAAAGTTCACGTTGTCTCTAATGTGACACAACTATAAACAGAACAACAAGAAGACACAACACTAATACTACAAAATAAAAGACAACTAAAACATCAACAACAAACTACAAGTAAAGAAAAGAAAATAAAACTCCCTCAAGTGGTGATGAAGCACTAGTCAAAGCGCATGTGATCTTCCATGTCCTCATCCATATCCAGCTCGGGCAAAGGCATTGAAGGATAGTGCTCCATGTCTATATTCATCTAAATAGCCATTGCTTGCATCATCTCGGATAACATATTTGCTTGAGTCTATTGGCGAGCAAAATGACGACCTTGTTAGCGCTCTATCCTTTCTTGGCACTGCACCATATGCTCTTGACGTTCCTCTAAATGAGTCAATCGTTGAGCTACAGTCAACTTTGTCTGAGGTGGTGGAGGTGGAGGAGGTGGCTGAGATGAACTAGCACCTTATGTGGAAGGGGTCTTCATGAGGCGGAGGAACAAGTCATTGTCCATTGGGCTCCTGAGGTATACTCTTTCTTACTCTCTTCCCCATGTAACTCCAGCTTGCTCACACAAAGAAGTAATGAGGGCAGGGAACCAAATGCTGTGATGGGCAGAAGTAGCCGTTTGGAATATGGCATTATGAAGACCTTACCCACATCCATGGTGTATCCATTTAAAATGGTGTAGATCATGATGGCTCTCTCCCTTGTTACTTGATTCCTATGTGTGGTAGGGGCTAATCTTGTAGCAACAAAGTATAGCCACACCTTAGCATATGGCAATAAAGAATTCTTTGGAATGTTGTAAATCTTATCATGATTCTCACTCCATTCAGTGCCAGGATGAGCAATAAGTGTCAACATCTCAATCAAATCAAGTTCTCCAGCTTTAAAGATGCTATAATCATCATTTGCAATGCAAGGCAAATTATGCACAGTGTTGATAGCTTTACTAGAGAAAGAAACTTTTTTACCTCAGACGAAGACTTTGCCATTTTCATGCTCTAGAGCATTTGCATAGAACTCTCGTACAACCGGCATGATAGCTAGGTGAGGGTGTGAGCAAAACTGCACCTAACTTCGCGACATGATAGTCGTGTGCAATTAGAGGTTCCTCTCTGGAGTTACTTGAAGCTTCCTCTCCGGAATTATAGACTTGTGCTTGGCATTATTGTTGAACATCCTCCAAGCATCTTTTGAAACAAACTTAGTCGCATCATAAGCAGGGGTGCTACTAGAGGCACCCTTGGTGGCCATTGATTTCCTCTTTGGAGCCATGAGAAATCAAACACAAACACCCAAAACTCTTTCCCACTAAGAATCAAATGGGGCTATGGTGAATATAAGAGAAATTTGATAGTGGAGGGGTGGTTGTAATGGTGGGTGGAGGTTGGTGTAATGGGGGTGGGGTTTGGTTGGCTTGAGAGAAGGTGGGGAGTGGTGGTCACGGTTTGGGTGAGGGAGGGGATGGTAAGGAGTTGTGGGTTGGAGTTGAATGGAAAAATGAAGTGGGGAAGTGGTGGGTTTTGTGGTGGTGGATGGAGATTGGTGGAGGTGATGGGGATGACATGGAGGTGAGGGAAAGGAGGGGGTTACGGTGGTGGGCTCTTTTGGGTGAATAGAAAAAAAAATAAAAAAATGAAGTTAGAAGTGGTGGGTGTCGTAAAAATGGAAGAACATGGCTGAAAAATGGCCACAAAAACAAAGCTTCTTGTCATAAAAAAAATGGAGGATGAAGGTGGGGAGAGAGGAGATGGTGTGAAATATGAGTGAAATGAGGACAAAGAATAAGAAAATGTACTTGTTGGAGTGCTTGGATGGAGGCAAGGGTGATAATGGGAGGGATGATGGGCAACAATGGAGGAAGACTTGAAAGTTAAAAATGGGTATGGTGCTATAGAGGGTGAAGCTGCGGATAGGAGAAGAAGATAAAAGGGGCTTAAGCCCTAACATTTCAATAATTAGAAATATTTTTTTTTCGTACAAGTAGCCGCGGCTTTGGAGAAGTGTGTCGCGGCCTCTTGTGAGAATGCTTCCCAAACTGATATATTGTAACACCCCAAAATTTACTATTTTACAGTAATGACCAAATTATACTATTTTGTGATTTCTGTATGCTGTAAATTTATTTTAATAGTTTCGTGACTGTTTTTGATCATTTTGTGTGATTTACACCGAGTCAGGAAAATAATAATTTTCAGACTGAGGAAAATCTTTACGTATTTATTCGAAGCCGGGAGATCTTACTAAACCTAATTTTGAGAAATACGTGACACGAATTTTTAATTTTTAGAAATTATCTATGGAATAAAAATATACTGTATTTTTATTTTACAACAGATAAATATTTACTGACTTATAAGTAATAATGTTCTATTCATTGAGTAATAATTCTATAACTATTGTCCATTTGGATAATAGTCTGTATAGAAAGTTGTAATGACTTATTTTGTGAACTAATTAGAATATTTAAAACTTAATAGGAACCAATAGAAAATGGTCCACAAACATGGTTAGACTAGTTAACTATATAACTAAATGAAATTAGAAAACTTAAACTAAGTTAACATAAAGACTATGTAGTAACTAAATGGAACAAACCTAGTTTGCATCTCATTAGGCTTCACAGTTTTGGAAGGATGTAGGAGCTTCTAGAAGTTTTGTGAATTACACTTAATGTAACTAAGTAGTTAGCAAAGAAACTAAGAAACCTAACTAAGTTAGCTTAATTTGGTTAGGAATCAATTGAATTAGAAACTTAGTTAGCTTTCCATTGAACTCTATAGTTAGGAAACTACAAGTATCATCTAGAAACTATTTGACTACTTTATCTAAGCCTATAGAAAATAAGCTTGGAGGTAAAGGCTTTGAAGATCAACCATTGATTCAATCTGGGGTCATTATGAGTCTCATAAAGTGGCTAGATGAATTTGGACACTCCCTTGGTGCTCAAGGGGGGGGGGGGGAAGCTCATGGTTTTAGGGTTTTAGGAAGCTATAGGAAGACTTTTAATTCATTTAATCATATCTTTAACATTTCCATATAGCAAAAATTCACATATTCACTTCATTCTCTCTAAGAACACCCCACGGCCAAGCTAGAGAAATCCACCATCCCATCTTCAATAATTTCTATCAACCTTACTTCTCAAATCTTCTCATCATTCTAAGACTCTTCATGGTTGAAAGCTAATACTAGATCATCCATTTTCACCTTGTTCTTCAAAGATCAAAGTTTGAAGCTTTTGAGGTGAAGTCATAAAAACTTCACTATTGGTTTCATCTTCTTACTCTAAGACCATATATTGATCCATGGTCTTTCTTGTTCAAGCTTTAGATGCTAATAATAAACTTGTGTTTGTTTTTATGTTCAAGAAGCTCTTGGTGGTGAAGGACTAGTACCAGAAGCAAAGCAAGGAGCTTTGGACGCTTCACCATAAGGTAAGAGGAAGATCTATCTCATCAACCAAGTATAATGGTGAGAGATGAATTTGTATGTGATGGGTGGTGAATCCATGTGAGGATTCATATCCATGGTTGTGTAAATTATTTATGTGTGTTTATGTGCTTTGAATTTATTTATTTTTGCTTTATATGATTTTATTGCTTTAATGGTATACTTGATATGTAGTATAATGATTATATGCCATGTATGTCATGATAGATGTTGAAAAGGAAAATAATTTTTAGTTCCAAAGACCATGAAGCTTACGGCCTCAACACCTCAAAATAGGTGTTTCTAAGTTAATATTTTCATGAATAGTAAAATTAGATGTTTAGAAGAGCAAGGAAATGAATAAATATTTTGGTTCCAATGACCATGTACCTCATGGCCATGAAGGCTTGAATGGATTTGTTTTATGTAAAAATATGATTTTTAAATAGAAACTTAGTTGATTAGGTGCAAGGAAATTAATACAAGAACATCACAAATAAAAATGGAAACAAAATAATTTACTATTTGAAAAAGGGAGATTTCATTTCATGAAGTTGAAAGTGTTTGAACCTCAAAATATGTTATAAAGTGAACTAATTTTTATAATTGATCTAGTTAAAAATGTGATTTTTAAGCTGCGCGATTTCAAAAACGTTGAAAAATTGCTACGTGATTTGAAAAACGTTTAAATATGTTTACACAATTGAGAAAACATCGAAAAATAATTACGCGATTTAAAAATATGACAGAAATGTAGCGCTATTGTGACAACGCAATAAAATGATTACAAAATTGAAAATCTAGTAGAATTGCTATTGGGCTAATGTGTGGACCCATATATGTGAAATTATGACTTTAGCCTGTAATTGACTTGTATGCATTAAACATGCATTGTAAAAGTCTGACGGACTATGTTAAGGCCAATGGCCTAGGAGAGAATTACACATTTGTGCGGTGCGATAGGCGTAGTGTAGGTCACTTGTTGACCTTGGGGGCGTCGGGGTGCAGGTTTTCCACAATGGGTAGTTGGTAGCTCTATTGTACCGTTGATCAGACAGATGCAACGCACCGACGATCCGGACTGAGACACTATTCTTAATCAAGATCTGGCGTAGACTGTCGTGCATAATGCTAGATATGAAAAACTGAGGAAAGTTGTAGCACTTGGTCTGAGGCAGTTGTGGTACTAACAGATCTTCTGGATTAATCTCTCTGACTTGTGTTTTAGTTCCATGGAGTAGGAAATTGAATCTGTGTGCATATGCATAGTCTGTATATCTATATCTGTGTGATATTTTATTTGTCAAATATTGATTAATGTTTGATGCCATGATTATAATTATTGTTTGTTATATCTGTATGACATTACTATCATTCCTATCTCTTTACTGCCATATTGGTACTGGTGTTGGTAATCATACCTCTTTGTATGTTGTTCTTGTATTGTAATTGTAATTGGTAAAGATGGTGAGGAAGAAGTTGAAGAGGAGATTCCTATGGAGGAAGCGAATTTCTGAATCGATGGCAATGCCAAGTGTTCTTGGGTACCTGAGGCTACAGTTCCGAAGGGGTTCGGAAGCTTGGCGTGTTCACTTAGATAGAGAGTGTATTATATACATGGGAGATTTGACTGTTTCCCTAAGTAAGGTTTATCATGGGAACCCTTACTTTGTTGTTAATATTTATATGCATTTGGAGTTTCCATTATCTATTAGATAGTATTAGGGTTGTTGCTACCATACCCCTAGTGAGATTAGTATTGTATCATCTGCTTGGACACCTGTCCGTAGCACTACGCGTTATACAGGGTTCCTATCTTCCGAGGATCCATTTGAGGATCTGTCAGAGGGTTAGAACTTTTAGTTATACACTTGGGCTAGTCTGTAGTTTATTATGAGTCAAACAGTTTATAGTTCTATCTAACAGTGTGTACTTATATGTATCTTTAGAAACAAAATTATATGTATAATTATGGTGTGTTATATTCAGTAGTCGTATTTCATGTTATGTCTCATTTATTTAATTATGTTATTCGCAAAAAAAAATTTATAACTCATATTTATATTATTAATTATTATTTTATAACTTAGGAAATTTGGTAATGAATAACATTAAAATGTGATACCTTACGGTGGGTATTACATTAGTTGGTATTAGAGCCCAAGTTAGAGTCTTTTGAGTTTGTGGTTAGGTTTGTCTTGTTTGTGTTATGTGATTCTCTGTGATTGGTTTCCGAAAGGAAACAATATTGTTTGAAATGATTGTTCTTGACTTTTGTTTTGTATTGTTTAGTTTGATTTCCGAGAATTACGATGGCTAGACAAGGAAGAGGACGTATGAATACTTGAGGTGGACATGTGAATGTTGAAGATGACAATCAAGGCATGGCTGCAGTTGTGGCAGCAATACAAAGGATGGCAGATGTCATCATGTAATAGAATCAAAGAGGAAATGAGGAAATTCAGAATTTGTCAGAGTTTCGTAGAAATAATCTGCCACAGTTCAATGGAGAATTTGACCCAGAGAAAGCTAATCTTTGGATCAAAGAGTTAGAGAAAATATTCAGTACTATGGGTTGTACTGATGAAAAGAAGGTCACTTATGCAACCTTTATACTGGTTGGTGATGGTGAAGATTGGTGGGCAGGAGCCCAAAGGTTACTCGAAGCTGAAAGGAGAGTTGTAACATGGGAACTCTTCAAGCAAAGATTTATGGGAAAGTATTTCCCAGCTAGTATTAGACATGGTAAGGAGATGGAATTCCTTAGCTTGTGATAAGGGGTAATGTCAGTAAGTAAGTGTGCTGCGAGGTTTGAAAGCTTGTCTAAATTTTTGAGATATTTTCAGATGCAACCGGATGAAGAATGGAAGTGTAGGAAGTTTGAAGAGGGGTTAAGACATGACATAAAGTAAGCAGCAGTAACCTTTGGAATCGATCAGTTCCCAGCGCTGTTAGATAAATGTCGTAAAGTTGAGGAGATAGATCATCACCATGATGTGAGGAACCGGAACTTTGGACCTATTCGCTTCCAAAGAGGAAAGGGTAGCAGTGGCAACCGTTATTAACAGAAACTATTTGCTAGACCATTAGGAAGTCAGACTCAACAATGACCTTATGGGGGAAGTTCTGGTGGTAACAAGATTGGTCAAGTGAGGACTTCTACATCCAAATGTTTTAAGTATGGAAAGGACCACTTGACTAAGGACTGCCCACACAAAGGAATCATATGCTTCAGATGTGGGAAGCATGGGCATCTCTCAAGAGACTATAATCAACCAAAGGCGGAACCATCTATGGGAAATGTCTGTATTGCTAGACCATAAGCAGGTGGTTGTGTGTATACTATGAGCGGGGAGGAAGCCGCAAAGTCAGAAGATCTAATTATGGAGGAGTGTGCCATTGAAGGTAATCCTTTAACGTATTATATGATTCAGGAGTGACCCATTCTTTCATTGCCTGTGATTGTGTGGAGCATTTAGGATTATTTGTGACTACGTTGCCTTATGACTTGAGTGTTGCTACTCCTACTGATAAGCCTATGATTACTGCAAAAGTATGCTTGAATTACCCTGTTTGTGTTAGGGATAGAGTCTTTCATGTTAACTTGATATGTTTGCCTCTTTCTAAGATTAATGTAATCTTAGGAATGGATTGGTTGTCTTCTAACCATATCCTGATAGATTGTTCTAATAAGACATTAATTTTTCCCAAGGCTAAGGATTCTAGATTCCTAACGGCCACTCAAGTAGAAGTTTGTTTGAAGGAAGGAGCTAAAGGATACTTATTGTTATCTTCTTTGGAAATTCAAAGTGAAGATGCTGTGGAAAATATTTTTGTAGTCAACGAATTTCCTAAAATCTTTCCTAAGGATATACCTAGACTACCACCAGTAAGAGAGATCGAGTTTGCTATTGATCCGGTACTAGAAGCTGGACCTATATCTATGGCGCTTTACAAGATGTCATTGTCAAAATTGGCAGAGCTTAAGAAACAGCTGGAGGAATTATTGGAGAAGCAATTTGTGAGACCCAGTGTGTCACCACGGGGAGCTCCAGTATTGTTAGTCAAAAATAAGGATGGGACTTCTCATCTATGTGTAGACTACCGACAGTTGAACAAGATTACGATTAAGAATAAATATCCTCTTCCGAGGATTGATGCTCTAATGGATCAACTGCATCAAGTATAGGCATTACTATCATTCCTATCTCTTTACTGCCATATTGGTATTGGTGTTGGTAATCATACCTCTTTGTATGTTATTCTTGTATTGTAATTGTAATTAGTAAAGAGAAATAAGTTGAAGAGCAGATTCCTGTGGAGGAAGCTGATTTATGAATCGATGGCAATGCCAAGTGTTCTTGGGTACCTGAGGCTACAGTTCCGAGGGGGTTCGGAGGCTTGGCATGTTCACTTAGATAAAGAGTGTATTATCTACAAGGGAGATCTGACTATTTCCCTAAGTAGGGTTTATCATGGGAACCCTTACTTTGTTGTCAATAGTTATGTGCATTTGGAGTTTCCATTATGTATTAGATAGTATTAGGGTAATTGCTACCATAGCCCTAGTGAGATTAGTATTGTGTTGTCTGTTTGGACACTTATCCATAGGACTACGCATCATACAAGGTTCGTATCTTCCGAGGATCCATTTGAGGATCTATCGGAGGGTCAGAACTTTTAGTTATGCACTTGGGCTAGTCAGTAGTTTATTATGAGTTAAACAGTTTATAGTTCTGTCTAACAGTGTGTACTTATATGTATCTTTAGAAACAAAATTATATGCATAATTATGGTGTGTAATATTCAATAGTCGTATTTCATGTTATGACTCGTTTATTTAATTATGTTATCTGCAAAAAGAAAAATTTTACAACTCATATTTATATTATTAAATATTATTTTATAACTTGGGAAATTCTGTAATGAATAACATTAAAATGTGATACCCTACGGTGGGTGCTACATATACTATGCCTAGGCATAGTATAGGAGGCCGATGCATAGTATATGGCTTTCACTCAAACACTTTTCCTTCATCAAAATGCAACCAAAACTTGACTTCTTAGGCCCCTTGTCCTGCTCCCTCAATTCAATGATCCTTCTAGAGCTTTCACACTCTTCTTTTTCTTCAATTTTCTTCTTCAAAGCTTTATCTCAATTCTTCCACTCCTCAAGAATCAAGGAATTCAACAACCTATCAAGCATGAAAATCATGTGAGTTCTAAATCCAAAAACATTTCATTCAAACTTATTAATATTGATTAAAAGAGTGCTAGATAGGTTCTAACTCCACTAAAGCTCCTACAATCAACTTCAAGCTCAATATAACAAGAAAATACGAGGAAACTGACACAAATTAACTTAATTAATGATCATTTAACTATACTTTTGTAGAGTTATTAGCTCCAAATGCCAAAGCTATAAATGTTTAGTAATGCAAGGAATAAAAGGGCATCCTGCCTACCCAGAAACAATACAAGGAACAAAATGGCTTCCTGGAAATAATCAAATAACAATTGTTTTCTAAAACAAAATCTTTTAAAAATCATTATATGAGCATACTTTAAGATTTTCATTAGGCATAATCATATATCACCATACATTGTATAAAATTGGCAATTGTATGGGCAATTGCCTTGTTTTCTATAATTACAAAGATTAAGGCCAAGAGTTAGCAAGAATGGCTAGGAATGGTATATGAAGTAGACTTGTTATTATTCTTGGTATACTTATGAATATTTCAGTGTATGTTTATTCAATTGAACTGATATATAATAGTTAAATTATTTTCGTAATTAAATGAACTGTCTGCTTTGAAAAGGGAAAGAACTGAGTTTTGGCTTATGCCACCTTTCCAAATGATTAAGTACAATTTACGTTTTACTCCAAAGTAGCTGGATTTACCATAATGCTATGATTTCAGACTTACTATTGAGAATTATTAATTCTCACCCCAATCTTTTTATGTTTTCCATAATAAATCCAGAGGAGGATTCAAGCAAGCACAAGGCAAGGAGATGAAGATTTATTTATGTTGTTCATCTAATAGTTTTGGTTATGTAATTATATTTATGGCTTTGTAAATAAATTTATGTAATTAGTTTTGTAAAAGTTTGTATCTCAGACATATTTGATAGATTTCTAGTAAAGAGCAAGTTTTTGGAGGTGTAAAATGTCTTGCTCTCTTGCTTTCTTAAAGGCTCTATATATATTTATTCGTTAAATAAATATTGAACAGGTTGTTTATTACGTTAAAGTTAGAAAGTGGCGTACTAACTTCATTTACTTAGTATACATGGGTTATACTATAGTATTTAGAATTAGGGTGTTACACATTAACTCGGGGACATATAATCATGTATCACAGACCTCGACCTTTTGGGAAACATCATGAGATTCGACGTTAACTATGACTTGGATCCCTTTGTCCATTACGTGTCATGTGCTCCTACTCAAATTGAATACATCGACACTTAGTAGTCCCATTTAAGAACTAAGCTGAGGGTAACGGTTCTGGACCATGATTCGGACTATGATTAAGTGGAATAACCCGACACACGTACCACTGGAATTCGCCATGAACATCCCAGTCAAGCACTAGATGCTGTGAAGGACCTCGGTACCGCATATATCGAATTGCGACATTGGTCAAGTATCTTTGGATTAAGAGATTTGCGCAAAGGATAAATCTCAAAGTATCTGTAACTGCCAATCGCAATCTTATAAGATTATAGTACCCATAACCGCCTCAAACTGATCATAATTGCAGTATTAATGTTCCGATCTTATAGGGATTTTCTGCTACAATTAAGGGAGACTAAACCTTAATTCCACTCTATAATACCATGCTCAACAACCTTTTACAGGTAACTTACAGCTCTTAAGCATAAACACTACTTGTGCACAACCTGACTTGAGTATTGGAGTCCCTTTGCAGGTACCAACACCCCCCTAATTCAACACGCTTCACTGCTGTTGCGCATGGAGGAAACTACTAGAATGTGCCTATCTCAAGTACCCCTCAGTATCCACTACTGAACAAATACCGACCATTATTAGGACTTACTTTATGTGAGTATTTATTCCCGAGCTGAATACGTTTGCTTGAGTTATTCTCCATGTGCAGACTACCATAGTGGAAGTTAGTGTAGAGGAACTGTAATGCCTTAAGACTAATTACTCCAAGAATATCTAGTTACACTAAAGTACTTAAGCTCAAGAACATCACAACAAAGCTTTTACTAATTTTATTTCTCACTTAAGCCTTATGAGGGACAATTTTTTTTTATCCTTTATTGCCTTAGTGACCTTTGAGTTATTCTGATAGAACTCTAGGAACTTGTACACTTGCCTAATTGGATACCTTAGAGATTTCTCATACACTAATTCAAAGTGCAAACATATATAAACATAACATGTATAAATTATACTGACATTAATATCCCATACTATCCAGTACATTAGTATCCAAGTTATACATACCAAGCCTTTGTAGGCATATGTACATATAAATTATATACAAACTACTACATAAATATAAATACATGGCAATGGTAAAAAAGAATAAATATCTCTATTCTATAACATCATCTGCATCTCTACTCCATGGATGGATCACGTGTTGGAATCATCATAGAAAAGAAAAAAATAGAGGGGTGAGAATTCAAGGAATTCCCAGTATATATAACAATATGTGACATTACAATAATTCCAGCTGTTTCGGGAAATAAAATCATTTTCTTAAAATCTTTCATAGAAAGGTAGCAAATGCTAAACTGTTTCCTTTCTCTTTACAAGTGCAAAAGTTCAATTTTTAATCAATGAACAATAACTTTACTTTTGTATTCATGAATACATGCATTACATAGCTTTATAAGCACATCAACCAATGAATCATTTCACAGTAACAATTGAGTATTTACGAACAACTCAAATTGTAAATAATCATTTTCAAATTAATGATTTATATGATATATTCATGAAGGTGTGTCAATGCTCAAGAAAGACCATTACTCTTTCCTTTAGTGCTCATTAGTTATTATCTTTCTCAGCTCATTCCCCCGGACTCATGTCCTTTTGTAACAAACAGGTAGTGAGGGCATGTTACCTCCTCAATCTACCCAATACTTGGTGATAGTCTGCTTATTAGGTCAGTGCACTCAACCTATACGTAACAGTCTACCATTACACAACACTATCCTAAGTAACCTTGGCCAAATATCCAAAGGATCACTGCCATTTTCAAAGGATACATATATCTAGGATCACCCCCAGGTATGACATCCATTTCCATTACTAGATCTAGGATCACAATCATTTCCTAGATCCATCACGGGCAAA
Source organism: Ormosia emarginata (assembly GCA_029884605.1). Classification (NCBI taxonomy): domain Eukaryota; kingdom Viridiplantae; phylum Streptophyta; class Magnoliopsida; order Fabales; family Fabaceae; genus Ormosia; species Ormosia emarginata. Next base: position 14,286,712 of record JAQQTP010000074.1, read on the forward strand.
ATCTAAGATACCCAAAGGATCACTGCCATTTCCAAAGGATACACATTTAGGATCAACGTCATTTCCTAAATCGATTCTATAGGTTACCCTTCATAAAGGAATAACATATAAGGAACTAGTCATAAAGGATCACCGTCATTTCCTTTAGCATACCTAATTTCTTTTAAACTTAGAGCACTTAAAGATATACTTTACATTTTAACTCAATTACTAGCTCAACTTTAACATTTTAAAAGAGCAAATCATTTTTTAGTACATCTCAATTCATCTCATAAGTATATCAAGTGCACATCACAACTCATCACATAAATGTATCTAGTGCACATCATAATTCATCATATAGATATATCAAGTGCATATCACAACATATCATATACATATATCAAATGCACATCATATAATCATAAGTCACCTTACTATGTGAACATGATCAAATTTAATCACACTAGAAGTTATAGATGTATCCCACTTGGTCCCTATAAAGCAAAGAACTGTATTTTCTCAAATCAGTGGATTAGTAATCGATTACCAAGCACAAACTATTCTCTCAAAGCAAAGGCTTGCTAATCGATTACCATGTTTAGTAATCGATTACCATCTTAAAATTTCTCAAGACAAAAACTTGGTAATCGATTATCACACTTCATTTTCTCAATTTTGTAGATTGGTAATTAATTACATCAACTGGTAATCGATTACCACAATTCTAATTGTAGTTTTGTAGGTTAGTAATCGATTATTGAGTAATCAATTACTGACATTAGTAATTGATTACCCACTTGTTTTCCAACAACTAGAAGGTATTCTAAACATAATAATCTCAGTTCAACACATTTCTCTTCATTTTGTAGTCAAAACAACATCAAAGTCTCATATATACTCAGGCTAAAAATCCACAAGGTATAATACCAAAGCTCAAACCAATAAGACTTAATTCATCAACCTCAACTATATATATATATATATATATATATATATATATATATATCTCAATCTAACCTATAAATCACAATACAATTTTAAACCAATCTACTAATATAAAATTTAGGAAGCAAGAAGAGAAAAAGATGAGATAGAGAAGCACAAACCCCTACCTACGTTTACATAATGATAGTATTTCTTTCCTCTTCTTTGTTCCTCCTTTGTTTCCTTGTTGATGGTATTTATCTTTCTTTTCTTTCTTATCTCCTTCCTCATGCTACCTTTTGCCGAGAGAAAGTGAGAAAAGTGAGAAGAGTATGTGTGAAGAAGAGATGAGGCGGTGGAAAAGTAAAAAAAAAAGTAGGTATGAAAAGAAGGATTATAGTGATGGTTAAGCGGAAGAGTTTTATCTCTTAGGGTTACTTTAATCTTCTATTGATGAGTTTTTTAACTTCCATAGGTGTTATAAAAATTTCTTGGATTACATTCAATTTCTATACTCATCATTTAATAACTATCTATACACACTATTGATAGTCATTAAGTTCTATTACTCTTCCATAAGTTAAAATAAACTTAAGGAGTTAAACTAATATGCTTACAGGTATCTACCTTCTCCTATAATCATTTTCTAAAGTAATCTTCATCATCTATTTAACATCTCTACAAAGTTTCATAATTTTTTAAGTTACTTTCTTATTTAATTTGGTTTTTAAACACTCATTCAGTTTATTAAAAATGCTAAACTAATTCATTTAGTTCTCCAAAAATTACCATAACTCGTTCTAGTTATTTATGACCTAGAAATAAAATTTCAATATTTATTTTTATTATTTAAGCAGTTTATACTAAGTTCTAAGATAGTATAAGTTATTTTTTACGTCTTGTGTTATAGTATTATACTCAAATTAACTCAAAAAATCATCAAAATTAACAAGTAACTCATATAAATGTTAATAAACTACTGTAACAATCTATTAAAGTTAATAGGCGAAGGAGGATATTACAGGAACAATATAGTTCTCTTGTAGAGCATCTTGACCAACTAAGAATGCAATTTTGATAGCACCTGTTAGGGACTTAGTACAATAACCCTAACTTTTTGTGGTTACATGTGTGTAAGTGCTAACCTTATCTTGGAAGATGTTACTCTTTATGATGTACACAACTACTACTATTCCTCTTTGTTTATAAATCATATCAGTCATTAGCAAATATCGTATAGATAAATTGTATTTTGAATTATGATATGCCATGTTCTGAATTGGGCTTGTGTCACTCTCCTCTAAACGCCTATTAAATAATGATCTAAATCACACAAATTATAAGAAAAACAAAGTCAAATAAGTTGTGAATTAAGAAAACTGAGTGACAAGCTACTCTAAGCGAAAATTTTAACGCAAAAGTACACTAGACTGTCAGAATATTAAGGTAGGACGTTATATATTAAATGCATGGATTTTTTTGTAGTTCTTGAATATAGCATTTATTTGGATAAATTGTGTTCCAATTTAAAAAATCTGCTTATCACTGTTGAAAAAGCTCCACACACACATATATTATAAATTTTAATTTTTTTAAATTGTATTTTATCAAAAGTTTTAATATGCGCAGACTTAATTTAGTATAATATAATGTAATTGGTAATATTTTTTCAAAAAATAACAAAGAACAAAATAAATAATAACAAATCCTTATATTAACCTAAACATTATAAAAACAACTTATATATATATATATATATATATATATATATATATATATATATATATATATATATATATATATATATCTAACACTTACTGCAACCAATATTTGTTGAATCTTATCCATGAAAATTTAGGATTTGATTAAGCAGATAAAAAAAAAAATGATAGGGAATTGATTAAGAAAATATAGAAAGTGATTAAGCTAATTTGATTTTCAACTGATATGAAGAAGAAATAGGGAAGATGAGAGTAAATAGAGGAACAAACATAATAGGAGAATTAATGCCAGCGAAGGTTGGCTCACCTAGTCAACTTTCCACTTATGACAATAGTATGACTTGGGTTCGAAATCTAAAATTCCCCGTTGGTAGGCGGTCTGTAATTCCACTATAAATCATCCATGAGGTTGGTGATTTGTTCTAACCTTAGAATGGAGAGAGCCTACCCTCACTCAAAACTTTAATCTCAGCAAAAACATAAAAGGAAAATTAATTAATGTAGAAGAAAGGAAACATGACAATCATATTTAGAAGCACACGTGTTTAAAGGAGAAAAAGATTACAATGAGAAAACATCTCACTTTCAATGAAAAAGAAAGTATCATAAGAAAATATCTCACTTTGATGAGATAGAACTCTCATTTATAAGATAGACTTGGATTGAGGTCATCCAATTTAAATTGTTATGTGGACTTTATAATTGGTCCAAAGATGAATAATATAGATAAAATGATTTTGGTAGGAGCATATGTAACACCATCGGAAATATGTTAGACTTGTAAATGTTTACAGAAGTAGTTTAATACTTGTTTAACATGCCTTTTGAATTTTGTGATTTTCTAAGTATGTTTAATCACTTTGCAGTAGCATTATGTGTGAAAAATAGTTATTATTAGCCCCGTAATTGGCTTAAACTACTTAGTTAATGGAAATAAATATGAAATTTTTTTCCTAGCCCCAAATGTATAGAAGAAGGTGTAGTTGTAATTGAGATTGATCGGAATTAGTTTGGTATTTTTAAGTATACTGGTTGTGTGTTTTAATGTCAGATTGACTATCAGCAGATATGAAAAAATTTAGAAATGGTGAAACAAGATTTTTCATAAATCTTAGGATTTATTTTAAACTTGTTGGAAGTTTGGAAACTTGATTTGGTGAAATCTAAGTGTTTTTAATAGTTCGGTGACTAAATATCTACACGATTCAAGTGTTATTATTGCCTTAACTTTATGGCCTTAAAAATGAGATATTTCTCTCATTTCCTCACCACTCTCACAGTTGCAACAGGAGAGCACAAAGGGAAAGCCAAGAAAGAAGCTAGAGGAGGAGGATCATCAACCAAAGGAGAGGAAGAGGATAGAGGTAGAGATGAGCTGCTTAGTGACTTCATTTCTGGCCATTAGAGGTAGGGGAGACTTTCTTTAACACTTGCTTTCCATTTTCTTCATCTTGTTTCATGAGTTGGCCTGGTGGGGAAAATGGGTACGAAGTATTGTTTTTATGTTTTATGCTTGAATCTTGTTGTAGAACTTGAGAAAGGTGTGATTTTTAGTATCTGATGATTCTAACATGATTAGAGACCATGATTAGGATTGGAAAACACTTAGAATCCATGATTTGAGGATTAGAACTCGGTTAGGAACCAAGATTATGCAGAACCCGATTCTGCAAAAATAGAGAAACACCCAAACAACTTGTCATGCTTGTTGCATAACTTGAGTTGTAGTCATCAGATTGACCTGATTCTTGTTGCATTTGAAAGCTAAGATATAGTACTTTCTATAGTAAAAATTTTACATTTTTAGACCAACCCAATTAGAACCAGTTTTGGTTTGAATTTGAGACGGATTCTGCAGAAAAAATATTCTGGCAGCCAGTAAACCAAATTGCATAATTTTATGCTCCGATGTCGTATTTATATGAGACTAGTGGAATTTTAAAGCTAACATGTAAGGCTATAAGGTGTAGAAATTTTAGATTTTTTGCACTCTTAGTTCGTTCCCAGTTTCACTTTAAAGTAAGGTCAAAATCTGGTAAGTTAGCTAGTTGCTCTGTTTCAGCCTCTTCATTTTGTTGCATAGCTTTGGCTTCACTAAGTCAAATGAAGTGAGGTTTATTGCATTTGAAATATATTAGACAAGGCTATTTGCTTGTAAAATTTCAGAATTTTAGAAGTTAAGATGTACATTCGGTGCATTCGAGAAAATCATCCTTTTTAGGTGACAAACTAGAAAATGTAAAGATATGAATCTTGTTGAAATGGAGTTCCCTACCAATTGGGATCTCTCATATATGCCTTTTAAGGTGTGTTGTGACACTAGTATGGGCATTTCATAGAGGAAATGATTACCTTGCATATGTGAGAAGTTGAGAAAACCCTTAGGCATCCTTTGAGATGTAGAATACCATAGGTGAGTTTTTAAAACCTTAATCAACATGAGGTTGTTTTTGGTTTCTTTTGAGAAGTGATGACAAGGTGTACTAGAAACAACTAGTTTGGGTGTGTTTAGTATAGTATGCCTATCTATATGCGTAGGTTGCTCCTCTAGAGTTAAAGTTAAGTTTGAGATGCATGTAAATCAATTGTTGTGCTAATTATTATAGGTCATTAGTCAATGTATTGCATGATTATGGTTATGAAGGATTTGACCCTCACGTTTGGGGATGATCTATGGTAGTGTTAGGTAGGACGATGCCCTCCCTATTATAGTGATGAGCTAAGGACAGTTCAATTCCCTCTCTCATTATTCTAGTAGTTAAGGTAAGGATGGTTCAATTCTCTTCCTCTTTACTAGATGTTATCCTAAATGGAGAGTAGTTGAGGTGGATTCCTTACTACTAGAGGTGATCCTGAATCTTGATAGTGTGAGGACACACAGCTCCTTCCATATCAAAGAGTAGTGAAGATGGTAATTTCTTCATCACTCTTAGAATAACCTAGGGCAGTTGAGGTGGACTCTATCCTCATTATCCGAGGGTAACTTATGGAATTGGTTTCCTGGAAAATAAGAACACTCATGATGTAACACCTCAAAACTTGCTAATTTACAGTAATGTCTGAATTGTACTATTTTGTGATTTCTGGGTACTGTAAATTTATTTTGACTGTTCTGTGGCTATTTTTGATCTTTGTGTGTGATTTACTCTAAGTCAGGAAAATAATAATTTTTGGGCCAGGAAAAATCTTTGACTGATTATTCGGAGTTGGGAGATCTTACTAAACCCAATTTCGAATAATACGTGTACCAATCTTTTAATTTTTAGAATTTATCTGTGAAATTAAAAAAATTATATTTTAATATTATTTTATTCTCTGTTGGACAGTACTTATTGACTTAAAAGCAGTAGCTTCTGCCCAATGGACAATAGACCCAGAAAAGTCTTTGTGACTTACAATTTAGTGAACCAATAGAAATCAGTCAACATTAGTGGCTTGATTTTCTAAGGGAATAGGATGTAGTCAACGATGACGGTTGGACTAGTTAACTTGAAAACTAGATAACCTAACTAAGCTAGCCTAAGCTTAACTAAGTTAATCTAAAAAGTCTAAGTAGTAACTAAATGAAATAAACCTAGTTTGCTACTCATTAGAGCCTTAGTTACAAGAATGTTCTAGCATGATCAAGAAGGTTGTTAGTCATATTTAGGTAACTAGATGGTTAGCCAAGGAACTAAGTAATCTAACTAGATTTACCTAAGCCTAACTAAGAAACAAAATGAACCAAAACTTGGTTTGCCTCACCATTAGGCTACATGGCCAAGACACGTTCAAGGAAGGTTTAAGGCTTAAATTTTCAAGCCTATCACTTAAGGTAAATATATAGCCTCTATAAATATCAACATGGCAAAAATATCAAGCAAACATTTTACCTTCCTCTCCTTGCACCTCCACGGCTAACACATAAGGAAATAGGATATCATTTCATTTCATCTTCATCATTTCTATCACAAAAATATATTCTCTCTATTCTCTCTCTTCCAAGAACAAGCACAAACTCCATTTCTCTCCTTAAGGTATTTGGCCACCACACCATAACCATACGTCCACTCTTCTATAATTTCATTCAACACCATTTCTTGAACCTAAACACAATCCTAAACACTTTTCTAGTTGTGAACTTAAGCTAGTTCATCCATCTTATGCTTGGAAAACAAGGTTGAAGTTTTCTACTCAACAAGGTAAAATCCTTGTTTCTTATTTCTAAATTGATTCTTGAAGTTTTAAGTCATGATTAATCCATGGTTTTCCTTTTTCAAGCTTAGTTTATGACTTTGAGAATTGTTTAAGTTTGTTAGGGTTTTTCTTGGAGGATCACGAAATCTCTAGGAAAGCATCCAAGAAGAGTTTGTCTTCCTTAAAGGTAAGAAAGAGATTTAATCTCATCAATCATGTATTGGTGGTGAGAAAATGGATTTGTTTGTGGTGGAGAATCCATAAGGATTCATTCACTTGATTGTTTTAAAGCTTTTATTGTTTATGATTATTTTTTATGATGCATGTTTTATAGTTTTGATTTATGTTAGTATATGTGTTTAGGAAAGCATGATAATTAGTGTATATAGTAGGATGTGAATAATATGATAAGGAATTGTATGAAGGTTCCAAAGAACCCATGGGGCTCACAACCTACACCACCACAAAGAGGACAAAGTGTTCTAAATTATTTTCCTAATCATGGATTAAGTGATTTAATAATAATAAATTGGATTAAGAATTTTTACAAGGACTTAGAATATAGAAAATAATTAAAGATGATTTATAGAACACAGTGAATTTCGGCCAACATGCCATTTATGATATCTTTAATCCAAGTCATTTTCTAAGTGTGGAGTAAATTAATTTTTGGAGAATAAAGGAGAGTGAATTAATTTTAGAGTTTAATTAATGGAATAAATACTTGAAAAGTACTAACGTATAGCTCACCTGTGGTGTCCCGGGGTTGATAAGGGCGGGGAGTGGACGCCAGTGCATGAGAAGCACGTACAAGGAGCGGCTCCTAGCGTGCTTCTAGGCGAAGAGTCCCATGAATGAACTGAATATGCACCGGAATGAAAGGGATTCAAAGACTGTGCAGGTATGGGACTGCTTAGTTGAGGATGACTTAAAGGAATTGATTAGGCGTAGCCATATCAACAAGTTGCAACTTCTTTTCGGGAGCCTAGAACATAAGAACTCCATTGTTAAGCATGCTTGACCTGCAGCAATTGTGGGATGGGCGACCTCTTGGGAAGTTTCCTAGGATGCGTGTGAGTGAGAACAAAGCACGCTGAAAAGACTCGTGTTAGTTTGTGGAGACACTCGTCAATCCTGCAGGCAGTCCCGGGATGTTACAGAACTAATGTAATACCCTCCATAGGGCATCACATTTCCAACTAAAAAAAAAATTTAAAACCTAAAAATCATTTAACAAATTTGAGTTCGAAAATAATTTGGATTTTTAAAATCTCTTATTGCTGATAATATAAACTTATCAAAAATATAAGTAATACAGAAAATAGACTGAATTAATTAATACACATGTTAATTATACCACATAATATTAAACAACATTTAAAATATAATTTACAGACTCAAGGAATAGTAGCAAACCCAATGATGGGTCCTACTTAATAGCACGGTAACAACACTAACGAGAAAAACTCAACATACATGTTCTGTTTTCTCCACCAAACTGCATACCATTGAAACTGAGAAGATCACTCCTTGACGCCGTCACCAAACTTAGAACGTTGCCTCTAGTTAAGTCTAAAGAGCTTACTTCGCCTGCTATATAAATTTTGACAATACAAAAACAACAAAACAATACAACAAAGAGGTGAGATCCCCTTTCACCAATACCAGTACGGCAGCAAAGAATGATACGAATGACAAAGTCATTCTATACACACAAATATCACAAGTATGATCATGTTAACAAATTATCATTATGTTCAGAAAACATATATCACAATAATACAAACATCAACAATATATCAAAAATAGATATCAATAATATACATATGTAATGATTATGCCACCATGATATGGACCTCGACAATGCCACAACAACATGTACACATCTATGCATATGCACAATGTATCGTATTCCTACTCCATGGAGCTAAACAGTTTCAGATATGAATAGTCCAGAAGATCTGCCACCCATAATGACAATCTAAGCTAGATGCGAGACATAAATATTGTTTGTCGGGACAATACGCCAGTGCGTTGCAATGGTATATCATGGTCAGGCATATAATGTGACAAACAGGTCACTATGAATAATCGCGCCCTGACGTCCCCAGTAGATCTCCCACCTGGATCACAATATTTAGCTCTCATTCATTCCTAAACAACAAAAGTCATCACAACCATCAATTATGCATACCAATTCAATGCAGATATATGAACCATAATTACGAAAATGCCCTCGAATCTCAAATATAGTACGTCCCACCTGACAGTACTATTTCTTAATCTGTCTGGGTCCACCACTTTGGCCCGACAGTAAAACTTGCTGTTTTAGTCAATCGCGTAAAACTTTTATCGCGTTTTCACAATCTCATCATTTTTACAAACGTTTCTAAATCGTGTAAATATATTTTGCTGTTTTTAAAATCGCGTACTATTTTTAAATTGTTTTCTCAATCGCGTAAGATTTTTAAACCATTTTCTTGATCGAAAAACTTTAAAATCATTATTTTGAAACTGCGTAAGCTATTTTTAATACTTTTAAACTACGTAGAATATTTTCCTTACGTTATAAATATTGTAAAATTCTTTCCTTTATTCGTTCATTTTTAGTAAATTGTGACAGTACTTTGTGTAGAAAATCTATAAAATATATTTTCTACGTTTTTCTTTAAAAATCCCTTTGTTTAGTTTATAATTACAAAATACACTTTGAAAATTACTATCATACTTTAAAATTTAAAGGTAAATATTTTTCAAGAGTTTTGTTTATTTCTCTTTGATATCATATTTCTAATAAATATTTGTTTACTTCTTTAAGTCTTGAAAATCCATTTATTTAAGTTCTCATTAAATTAATTACATAAGTCCACACTTTTAAAATAGTTTTGGATTAAAAACATCATAAGTAGGCATGTTGGCCAAAAATCATTTTAAAATTATTTTCCATCCTCTAAATCATTGAAAAATCCATTAATCTAATTAAATTAATTAAATTATTCTTTTAGAAAATGATTGAGAACATGTTGGTCCTCTTTAGGGATGATGGAGCCGTGAGCTCTCTTGTGTTCTTTGGAACACTTATGCAATCCTTCACATATTATTCCTATCTTACAATAATAATTATGCATCAATTAACACATACCATATATTAAAGCAATCATAAAACATATACCAAAAATATTAAAGCTATAGACATGCTTGCACACAAAATCGAACACAATTAGAAAAAATAATAAATAACCAAGTGAATGAATCCTTATGGATTCTTCACCACAAACACATCAATTCCTCACCACCAACATATGGTTGATGAGGGTAATCTCCCTCTTACCTCTTGGAGAAACATCCAAAGCTCCTTGCTTTGCTTCTTGTACAAGCCCTTCACCACCAATAGCTTCTTAAAAAAAATCAAAGTAAACACACATATAATCAATATATATAAAACTTGAATAAGAAAACCATGGATTAGAATCATGGTTAGAACCTTGAAAATCAAAAGAAAAGTGAAGATTAATGAACTTCACCAATAAAGCTTCAATCTTTAGCTTGAAGAACAAGATTGAAGATGGATAATTTAGAGAAAGTCTTCAACTACAAAGATGCTTGGATTGATGTAAGGATTGAAGAAATAAGGTTGGTTAAAATTATTGGAGAGTGAAGGTATGGTGTAAGGGTGGTGGCCGAAACTCACCAAGAAAGAGGATATGGAGTTTTTGATTTTTGTGAGGGAAAAGGCTTCTTAGACTTGGTTAAGGTAAAGAATGAAGTGAAACCACTTGGTTTTCCTTCCTATCAATTTCGTGGAGCTTCATGGAAAAATCCCTAAAATCATAAACAAATGTTAAAATCAATAACAAGTGTAGGAATAGGTAAACCATGGTTCAAGCATGGCTTAGAAAATCAAAACTAAAAGATTAGGTGAAGAAATATGAACTTTACCCTTTTTGATAGAAACTTGAAGCTTGGATTTGAAGCTCAAGATGAATGATTTTGTGAAAACTCATAACTAAAGATGTTCTTAGAATGGTGTTTAGGTTTGGAAAAGTAGGTTAGATGAAATTTTAGGTGGTTGGATGGTAGAGTAGAGTGGTTGGCCGAATGGCTCAAAGAAGAGCAACAATGGTGGTTCTTGAATTTGGAAGAGAGAAAGTATAAGCCAAGTGATAGAAATTGAAGGGTAAAATGCTCTCCTAATGGTGCATGGCCGTGGAGCTCACTCTTGAGGAGGTGGCCTCTTTGTTTGACCTCCAAGACTCCATCCTAACCTTAGCTTTCATCAAGGGCTCACATACAAAGCTTCTCCCCAAAGCTTGCTTCCTATTGGCTCATTCAAGCCTTGTCACATGCCTTGTCATATGTTCTTGAATGTTCTTCCTTAATGATGATCACTAATTAAGTTACTAATCTCATTAAGTTTCTATGCACACTTAATCTAGTTTAATTAGGTTAATTGATTACATTACTAATTAATTAGTATTCTTGAAATCTAAGCTTCAAGAGCCATTGATTAGATCAAGGGTTGGTATTAGGTAATAATATGATCAAATCTAAACCATTAGATCTCATCTCCATTGAAATCCTAGCCATTAGATTCATCTTCAAAAATAAAGGGTCAAGATATTCTCTACATTCTTCACATCCAATGGTCACAAATAATTCTAGCTACTTTTGTGAGACCAATCTCCATCGTACAATTGATCAATGGCGGATATCCAAAGCCTTCTTTATTTAGCTTATCCTTACAACTATAGATTAGATCAATGGTTGATATTCAAAACTAAACCTCCTCATCCAACGGTGCAAATCAAGTCAAGCCCTCTTTGTTGACTTAATTCCTATTGGCTTAAAATAAATCAAGCTACTAATGTTGACTACTTTTTCTAAACGTGGATTCCACAGACCAATTGTGGGTCCCACAAACCAAAAGTTGGTCCCACAGAGTTTTTTAGGTCCATGGTCATTTTATTTGTACTGACTAATAAAATAATATTATAAAAATATAAAATTATTTTATTGTACAGATAAATTCTAAAAATTAAAAGATTGATACACGTATTATTCAGAATTGGGTTTAGTAAGATCCCCTAGCTCCGAATAATTAAAATAAGATTTCCCCGGCCCGAAAATTATTATTTTCTTGACTCGGAGCAAATCACACAAAACACTTAAATACAGTTACGAAACAGTCAAATTAATTTTATAACACACAGAAAATAGAAAATAGCACAATTGGGACAAAATCATAATTTAGCCAAAAATTGGGGTGTTACAACTCTCCCCCTCTAAAAAGAAGTTGCGTCCTCAAAACTTATGTATTGTAGAACAGGTGAGGGTATTGCTCCTTCATCTTATCCTCTAGTCTTCATGTTGTATCGGCACTTACGTCCTTCTAGATTACTTCGACCTACAAAAACTCTTTGCCTCACATTCAACCTCTCCCGATTAAACGAATACCTCGAACTTTGGTGATTGTTGAAGATGTTGAATGTTGCTCCATAAAGAGAGTGTCTCATATTTCTAATGAAAACACAACCGTTGCCAATTTCAAATCATGCGTAGGGTAGTTTCCTTCATGCACCTTTGGTTGCCTTGTAGCATACGCTATAATCTTCTGGTTTTGCATAAGCACATATCGTAAATTCTGATGTGATACATCATGGTTCACTTTAAAAGATTCGTCGAGATCAAGTAAGATTAACACCAGTGAAGTAGTCAAACACCTTTTCAACTCCTAAAAATTCTCGTTGTATGCATCAGTTCACGTAAACGCTTGATTCTTTCCGGTAAGCTGGGTGAGAAGTCTTATGATCTTGGAAAATCTCTCAATAGTTTTTGATAGTAATCCGCCAATCCTACAAAGCTATGAACTTCCAATGCAGCGTTCAGTCTTTCTCCTTTAAGAACTATTTCAACTTTTGACGCGTCCATTTCAATTCCTTCTTTTGAATCACGTGGCCCAAAAACTACACTTCATCCAACTAGAATTCGCATCTCGATAACTTTAGTATATAACTGCTCCTCCTTTAGACTTGGAGAACCATACTGAGATGTTCAGCATGTTCCTCATGATTTCGAGAATAGATCGGAATGTCATTAATAAAGATAATGACAATTCTGTCTAGATAAGGACGAAAGATTCTACCCACATAATCTATGATCATTGCGGAAGCATTCGCCACTCCGAACAGCACCACTTGGAATTTCCTTGTCTTCGTACAACTTCACTCTCCTGTCTTTGCTTCTAACAGGAAGTGTCTCACAAATCAAGTTCTCTTTTTCAATAGTACTGTATTTGATACTATGACATGAATTGGACCAAGAATATCCTTTCTTGCAATTGCAATACATGAAAGAACATTATAAAGGTTAGAAAGAAAAGATAGCGAAACTATCCAATATGTTACCGGACATATCCAACAAGAAATTTGATATTGTCCGATTTTCAAGAATGAATTTTCTGGGACACTAAAACTTTACTGAAACAATCTATAGAATATGGTTGGAAGATAACTAATCTATTCTTAAGATCACGTCTATCTCGTGAAAGAGGTAGACAATTGAGATTAACAGAAAAGATTGTTTAAGGAATTGGATAATAACAATGGGTTTGGAAATAAAGGTAGAAATAGATAAGTCAAAAGGTAACGAGGATACTGATAGCTGTAATCAACCCACACAGTCAATTAGCCATAAAAGAATGGATTAGATCAAGAGTACATTCCCGAAATTGCGACACATGAAAGATATCATGAAGACGTAGAAAGAAAAGATGGTAAAGCCATCTAATATATTATCGGACCTATCCAACAAGGAAATTGATGTGGTCTGATGAATTTAGAAGTGAGCTTTTTAAGTTAAATAATCCAACGGTAGATCTAACAGAGCATAAGTGGTTGGAAAAATGCCTAATCCATATTTTTCAGATCGCGTCTGTTTTGTGAAAGAGATAAATAAATTGAATTAACAGAAAAGATTTAGTCATTTAACAGACTTAGAATAGTTTAAGCATCTCAAGTTATCAACCAAAGGTTTTAGTAATAGAAGTAGAAATAACTAGGTTAAAAGATAATGAAGACACAGATAACCCTAATTGATCTACACGATCATATGCCATAGAGGAATGGATTACCTCCAGAATTATACAGTATAGTTAAAGGATCACTTCCTGTGACACAATCTTCTTTGCTTAGGTCTTTAATCTAGGGCGCTTTTGCTCCACTTGGAGAATTGGTGCTCCATTCAACTTGAGATGTTGAAGCACGTCCATTACTAATAGATGACTTTGCCTTTGGTGGAATACACTTTCTAGCAATATGTCTGGGCATTCCACACTTGAAACATAGGATTCTTTTGATTGTACAGTCCTTTGTCAGATGATCCTTCCTACACTTCCGACATTTCGGTGCAGATGTCATAGTCAAACCAAACCTGCTACCACTAGTACTTCCTCCACAAGATTGCTGTTGTTGTTGACTTTTCGGTGATTGCGAATACGTTCTCCGCTAAAATTGCTTGACCTTACGATTTCTCCTTCTTCGTAACCAATATGGTCCAACGTTATCGGGTCTCACATCCTGAGACTGATTCAACTCTAACAAAATCTTAGCTTCGACTATTAATTCTTGCTACTGAACAATCTTCTGAGTTTGCTATATAATTACATCAGCCGTTTTTCATATTACTTCCAGAGTTGCGGTCATGTCACCATCATCATGTCTCGCTTCCTCACATGTACGTCTATCACGAGCCATCGTCTTTCTTTGTCTATCACGAGTCATGGTCCTCTCTTCAAAGACAGACGAATCAAAATACAATGGAAACCAAATGTAACCATTTCAAACAAACATTGTCTCCTTTTGGAGTCCAAGCACAGAGAGTCACACAGCACAAACAAGACAGACCTAACCACAAAACCCCAAAAGACTCTAACTGTGCTCTGATACCAACTAATGTAACACCCTCCATAGGGCATCACATTTCCAACTAAAAAAAAATTTAAAACCTGAAAATCATTTAACAAAAGGCTTTGAGTTCGAAAAAAATTTGGATTTTTAAAATCTCTTGTTGCTGATAATATAAACTTACCAAAAATATAAGTAATACAGAAAATAGACTGAACTAATTAATACACATGTTAATTATACCACATAATATTAAACAACATTTAAAACATAATTTACAGACTCAAGGAACAGTAGCAAACCCAATGATGGGTCCTACTTAATAGCACGGTAACAACACTAACGAGAAAAACTCAACATACATGTTCTGTTTTCTCCACCAAACTGCATACCATTGAAACTGAGAAGATCACTCCTTGACGCCGTCACCAAACTCAGAACGTTGCCTCCAGTTAAGTCTAAAGAGCTTACTTTGCCTGCTATATAAATTTTGATAATACAAAAACAACAAAATAATACAACAAAGAGGCGAGATCCCCTTTCACCAATACCAGTACGGCAGCAAAGAATGATACGAATGACAAAGTCATTCCACACACACAAATATCACAAGTATAATCATGTTAACAAATTATCATTATGTTCAGAAAACATATATCACAATAATACAAACATCAACAGTATATCAACAACAGATATCAATAATATACATATGTAATGATTATGCCACCATGATATGGACCTCGACAATGCCACAACAATATGTACACAACTATGCATATGCACAATGTATCGTATTCCTACTCCATGGAGCTAAACAGTTTCGGATATGAATGGTCCAGAAGATCTGCCACCCGTAATGACCGTCTAAGCTAGACGCGAGACATAAATATTGTTTGTCGGGACAATACGCCAGTGCGTTGCAATGGTATATGATGACCAGGCATATAATGTGATAAACAGGTCACTATGAATAACCGCGCCCTGACGTCCCTAGTAGATCTCCCACCTAGATCACAATATTTAGCTCTCATTCATTTCTAAACAACAAAAGTCATCACAGCCATCAATTATGCATACCAACTCAATGCAGATATATGAACCATAATTACGAAAATGCCCTCAAATCTCAACAAATCTCAAATATAGTACGTCTCACCTGACAGTACTATTTCTCAATCAGTTTGGGTGCACCACTTTGGCCCGACAGTAAAACTCGTTGTTTTAGTCAATCGCGTAGAAATTTTATCGTGTTTTCATAATCTCATCGTTTTTATAAACGTTTCTAAATCGTGTAAATATATTTTGCTGTTTTTAAAATCGCGTACTATTTTTAAATCATTTTCTCAATTGCGTAAGATTTTTAAACCGTTTTCTTGATCGAAAAACTTTAAAATCATTATTTTGAAACCGCGTAAGCTATTTTTAATACTTTTAAACTACGTAGAATATTTTCCTTACGTTATAAATATATTATGAAATTCTTTCCTTTATTCGTTCATTTTTAGTAAATTGTGACAGTATTTTGTCTAGAAAATCTATAAAATATATTTTCTACGTTTTCCTTTAAAAATCCCTTTGTTTAGTTTATAATTACAAAATACACTTTGAAAATTACTATCATACTTTAAAATTCGAAGGTAAATATTTTTCAAGAGTTTTGTTTATTTCTCTTTGATATCATATTTCTAATAAATATTTGTTTACTTCTTTAAGTCTTCAAAATCTATTTATTTAAATTCTCATTAAATTAATTACATAAGTCCACACTTTTAAAATAGTTTTGGATTAAAAACATCATAAGTAGGCATGTTGGCCAAAAATCATTTTAAAATTATTTTCCATCCTCTAAATCATTGAAAAATCCATTAATCCAATTAAATTAATTAAATCATTCTTTTAGAAAATGATTGAGAACATGTTGGTCCTTTTTAGGGATGATGGAGCCGTGAGCTCTCTTGTGTTCTTTGGAACACTTATGCAATCCTTTACATATTATTCATATCTTTCAATAATAATTATGCATCAATGAACACATACCATATATTAAAGCAATCATAAAACATATACCAAAAATATTAAAGCTATAGACATGCTTGCATACAAAATCAAACACAATTAAGAAAAATAATAAACAACCAAGTGAATGAATCCTTATGGATTCTTCACCACAAACATATTAATTCCTCACCACCAACACATGGTTGATGAGGGTAATCTCCCTCTTACCTCTTGGAGAAACCTCCAAAGCTCCTTGCTTTGCTTCTTGTACAAGCCCTTCACCACCAATAGCTTCTTAAAAAAAATCAAAGTAAACACACATATAATCAATATATATAAAACTTGAATAAGAAAACCATGGATTAGAATCATGGTTAGAACCTTGAAAATATAAAAAAAAGTGAAGATTAATGAACTTCACCAATAAAGCTTCAATCTTTAGCTTGAAGAACAAGATTGAAGATGGATGATTTAGAGAAAGTCTTCAACTACAAAGATGCTTGGATTGATGTAAGGATTCAAGAAATAAGGTTGGTTAAAATTATTAGAGAGTGAAGGTATGGTGTAAGGGTGGTGGCCAAAACTCACCAAGAAAGAGGATATGGAGTTTTTGATTTTTGTGAGGGAAAAGGCTTCTTAGACTTGGTTAAGGTAAAGAATGAAGTGAAACCACTTGGTTTTCCTTCCTATCAATTTCGTGGAGCTTCATGGAAAAATCCCTAAAATCATAAACAAATGTTAAAATCAATAACAAGTGTAGGAATAGGTAAACCATGGTTCAAGCATTTCTTAGAAAATCAAAACTAAAAGATTAGGTGAAGAAATATGAACTTTACCCTTTTTGATAGAAACTTGAAGCTTGGATTTGAAGCTCAAGATGAATGATTTTGTGAAAACTCATAACTAAAGATGTTCTTAGAATGGTGTTTAGGTTTGGAAAAGTTGGTTAGATGAAATTTTAGGTGGTTGGATGGTAGAGTAGAGTGGTTGGCCGAATGGCTCAAAGAAGAGTAACAATGCTGGTTCTTGATTTTGGAAGAGAGAAAGTATAAGCCAAGTGATAGAAATTGAAATGTAAAATGTTCTCCTAATGGTGCATGGCCATGGAGCTCACTCTTGAGGAGGTGGCCTCTTTGTTTGACCTCCAAGACTCCATCCTAACCTTAGCTTTCATCAAGGGCTCACATGCAAAGCTTCTCCCCAAAGCTTGCTTCCTATTGGCTCATTCAAGCCTTGTCACATGCCTTGTCACATGTTCTTGAATGTTCTTCCTTAATGATGATCACTAATTAAGCTACTAATCTCATTAAGTTTCTATGCACACTTAATCTAGTTTAATTAGGTTAATTGGTTACATTGCTAATTAATTAGTATTCTTGAAATCTAAGCTTCAAGAGCCATTGATTAGATCAAGGGTTGGTATTTGGTAATAATATGATCAAATCTAAACCATTAGATCTCATCTCCATTGAAATCCTAGCCATTAGATTCATCTTCAAAAATAAAGGGTCAAGATATTCTCTACATTCTTCACATCCAATGGTCACAAATAATTCTAGCTACTTTTGTGAGACCAATCTCCATTGTACAACTGATCAACGGCGGATATCCAAAGCCTTCATTATTAAGCTTATCCTTACAACCATAGATTAGATCAATGGTTGATATTCAAAACTAAACCTCCTCATCCAACGGTGCAAATCAAGTCAAGCCCTCTTTGTTGACTTAATTCATATTGGCTTAAAATAAATCAAGCTACTAATGTTGACTACTTTTTCTAAACATGGGTCCCACAGACCAATTGTGGGTCCCACAAACCAAAAGCGGGCCTCACAGACTTTTTCGGGTCCATGGTCGTATTATTTGTACTAACTAATAAAATAATATTATAAAAATATAAAATTATTTTATTGTACACATAAATTCTAAAAATTAAAAGATTGATACACGTATTATTCGGAATTAGGTTTAGTAAGATCCCCTAGATCCAAATAATTAAAATAAGATTTCCCCAACCCGAAAATTATTATTTTCTTGACTCGGAGCAAATCACACAAAACACTCAAATAGAGTTACGAAATAGTCAAATTAATTTTATAACACACAGAAAACAGAAAACAACACAATTGGGACAAAATCATAATTTAGGCAAAAATTGGGGTGTTACATCACCCGTTGAGTTTTGAAGTGCATTAGCGGTAATACGCCCCATAGGGCATCACATTTCCGACTACCAACTTATAATCTTCAAAATCAGTTCATAAAAGGTTTGAGTTATAAACGTGGGTTTTAAAATTTTCTTTTTAATAGAAACATAAAGTTACTGATATTTATAAGTAATTCTAAAAAAATAGATTTAAATTGATTAAAACTCATATAACAGACACCACTTAATATTTAGCAATTATTCAAGAAATATAACACTTACAGACTCAATTTTTAACAATAGCAAACCCCATAATGGGTTCTACTTAATAGCACGGTAAAACACTAACGAGAAAACTCAATATACTTATTCCGTCTTGTATTCATCTTGATGCGCCATATATCTGTTCCTCATCAAAACTGTAAACTAACCAGTCTGGGATGGCCGCTCCTCGATGTTGTCACCGAACTCAGAATATCTACCTCTCGTCACGTCTAAGAAACTCGTTCCATCTACTATATAATTTTAATAATACAAGCACAACAAAACAATATAACAAAGAGGTGAGATCGCCTATGCCAATACCAACATGGTAGCATAGAGATAACACAAATAGCATACCATACAGATATATCATACCATAATTACAATTATGCCATCATCATAATGTATAAAATAACAATAATTACAATAATGTCATCAACATTATTTATCATCATCATCATCATCCAATATTCCTCACTTAGAAATTAATATTTAATATTTACAATAATGCCCTCAATATTATTCAAGTATTCAACAGTTCAATTATCATAACCAATACTCAATCATGATGCATATGTTATGCATGTAGACTCAATGTCCTACTCCATGGAGGTTTTCACAATTTCGAGAAGAATGCTCTGGTTAATTGTCAGCCTTAGCCCAAAGACAATCTCCCAGTCGTCGAAAAGAATCGTGTTATTGTCAGGTATCGTCAATGCGTTGCAACGGACTGCATCGCCAAGTGGCACATGGTCCAGCCTTAGCCCACAGACAAATATCCACTAGTCGACCGCGACTCCTTGACGCCCCGAAGATCCATCATAGACCTCACTATCAATTCTCATTCCCTCTTCAACCACAAGGGTCACAATAGCATCAGCTATTAATTTTCGTTCAATGCAATTTTGTTCAAATTCATGATATGCTTCAATGCATATTTTGCAATTTCATCATATGCCTCAATGCATCTTTCTAATGCATATTCAATGCACCAATGTCAATCACAGGCAAAATTCATCATTTTCTCATATAGTGCCCATACACTGGTTCAACAGTAATCATATTGTATATTCAATAGCGAAATCATGTTATCGCGTTTTCATAGTCATAAAAATACTTTTGTCGTGTTTTCACAATCGCGCAACATTTCTGTTACGTTTTCACAATTTTGCAACGTTTCTGTTGCGTTTTCAAATCACATAGCGATTTTTTCATCATTTCTCAATCACGTAAAAATATTCCATTCGTTTTAAAATCACGTAGTGATTTTTCAACAATATCTCAAACGCGTAAAAATATTTAAACGCTTTCCAAATTGCATAAAAATATTTCAACATTTTTCAAATCGCGTGGAAATATTTAAATGTCTTTCAAATTGCGTAGCTTAAAAATCACATTTTTAAGTTACGTAAAACATTTTTCACCATTTTACAACCACGTAAAATATTTCTCAATATTCCAAACATTATTTTGGACTTTCAAACAAATCAATATCATTTCCAACATCATTTTTCACATTTCTCCTTTAATAAATCCTTTCCTCAAAATAATATAATTTATCACATTAGTTTCCACATTTTCTTACTCAAGAAAATCCTTTTCACAATATATTCCACAAAATCACTTTTCCATTGATGTAAATCAATGTTTCAAATCCTAAAATTTCTTAACGCATTCCAAAACCCAAAGGATGAGTTACACGTTAGAAAATCCCAAGTCACCAACGTATTCTTTATAATTCCAAATCAATTCTAAAAATCAATCGTCTTAAAATAATTTGAGATTCAAACACTTTTAACCTCTCTTTTCCATTCATATACGAAAAATCCATTTTTCAAATGATAAATGTAACGCCCCTTTTTCTCCCTTGTATCATAACGGGTGAGAAGAAGGAATGTCACACTATAGTGAAACAACACAAAAATCATTACGAAAAATTTGAGCATTTTTTTTAACATAGTTCCGGTTAATACTTCCATTGAATATACATATACACCTGTTTGTAAATATATCGCGTGATTGATTTAAAATTAAAAGTTCCTCTTTCATATAAAATTTCTTAACAAAAACGTTAAAGAGAAATCAACAGGGAATGAAACATACAGCCATACACAATATGGATAATTACATGTTTTATATCAGAAGCACGAGCCTGTTTAATTTACATTTTCAAAAAAGATATACAAAAAGCAAAATGTGTACCTACCCCAAGAGATACAAATATGTTTACCCACTAATCCAGTAGTACGTCAGGCTCCCTCAAAATAAATAGATAGCCATCAGTAGCCATCAATTTATAACCAACCCTAAGACTGCCTGGAGTGAGAAGGGACCGTAGATGGATCCTCCTCAGGGTCCTCGTCATCCGACGAGACATCCATCGGGACGACAGAACAGCGGGCAGGAGCCCGGGCAGTAGACAAGAAAGAGTCGTCATGTGGGGTATAGTACATATCTGCCCACATATCTCTTACAGGCATATAAAATTCCAACCACACAAAAGCATGAAAGTCAAAAATAGAAGCGGTGTAGCGTCCCCATGCTAAAGACACCGTCAATTCACCATGGTACACACATCGGTCAGTCTGCACGTTGATATGCCAGCAATCCGGACCACCATGAAAGTTGATCCGCACGTAACCAAAAAATCCACGGGGGCGAAAAGACATTCTCAACAACTTCGGTCTTAATCGAGATAAGGCCAGAAACCTTGAAATTCAGTGGCTTCCTTGTTCTCCTCACGAGTGTCTTCTAGAGAGCATACGATTCAACCAAAATGCAAAATAAAGAAAAGTACCGAAAGAGGTGAGATTCCCAACTTTCAGTACCAACAAGGCAGCAAGAAAATAAACGGCGTCGAACGCCCACATAAGACACAGTTAACACATACAGGTATAGTAACACATGAAAGTAATTAATAAGAGTAAAACAACAAGGAACAGTAATTAACATCATCCATAGCCAACTAGCAACCTTTAGCATTACCAAGAGTCAAATAAATATCACAGTCATAATAGTAAACACATTATCCAATCATGAATGCTCAATGGACCATGTGACTGACAACTCACAATGCAACAAGGGTACCAAAGTTCCTACTCCATGGAGCTAGACATAAACATTTTCGGAGTGAATGATCAAGGAGTAATGCCAGTGTATCGTTAGCCTTAAAAATATCGTGTGCTCATCACATAAAAACATTTGCGCAAAATGGCTCACACATGGCACCTCAACAGTTGATCGCGATATAGGACAACATCTCAGGCAGGATCGTCGGTGTGTTGCATTGGTCTATCCCACGGCCCCAGTGGAGCTACCACTGTATATTGTGAGACACTCACACCCCGACGCCCCCAGGGTCAACAACATATGACACCTACGCTTAGTCTATTCGCACCCGCACATAGGTGTTATTCAAACTCCTAGGCAACATAGCCTTCTCAACAATGTCCCACGGACAATATGCATGCATGATGACACAATGTCCAATCATGTATGTTCATCAATGATGCATTCAGCCTAAGCCTTTCCTCAATGGCACATAAGCAATATTCAATGTCCAACATGACATATCAACAATACATTTATTTAAAACATTGCCTCAATGGCACATCATCATCCTTATCTCATTGAGTACTACATCAATAATTCTCAGCATCAACATGCATTCCTCATTACACACATACCACAATTTTCATATCATGGATCCAAGGATTCCATATTCAAAATCATTTCTTCCCTAATGGGGTGAATGCACATTTCTATCACAATTTAGTAAAATAAAATCCTTGAATCCCGGGTTTTTAGGTTATGTTTGAGTTACAAAGGACAAAGAACCATAATCTCAATCATTTCCAGCTCAAAAATCTCATTTTTGGTCTTGGTAATCGATTACATCACCCTTGTAATCGATTACCCGAGAAACAGAACCTCTATAATCGATTACAATCTCATTGTAATCGATTACGTGATTCCCAGAATCACGTTTCGTAACTTCAAGGCTCTAGTAGTCGATTACACAACCGTGGTAATCGATTACCAATTGGACAGAACCTCCGTAATCGATTACCCACAAGTTGTAATCAATTACGTGATTCCCAGCAGCACCATTTCATGACATCAGAGGCTTGGTAATCGATTACACTCCTCTTGTAATCGATTACAAGCTAAACAGAATCTCTGTAATCGATTACACACCAGATGTAATCGATTACCAGATTTCCAGAATCACGATTTTGTATCTTTAAGAGCTTGGTAATCGATTACAAGCCCCGTGTAATCGATTACCACACGTAAACTTGCAGAAAAACAGAGTTCTCAGGTCCTCTAACTCAAACCAAACCATTTCTCATCATATTTAATCAACAAGATACTCAAATACACCTTCAAATCATGCAAGAGACATCAATAAATTATACAAACCCAACAAAATACATTATCATCACGAACAACATAAAAAATGAGAGAACTTTATACATGGATTCAAAAATTAACAACAATACACATACAAGACATTCCCTTACTACCAAGATTAGTTGAAGAGGATCATCTCCCTCTTACCTATTTAGAAAACAACACAATGTGCCACTCCTTCTTGTCCTAGATTTTCGTTTTCCCTCCTTCAAGAAAAACTCCAATGTGAGTGATCACCACAATGTTCACTCAAACCATGAAAAATAGGTTCTTGGTCACCATGGTGGCCAAGAGAAAACGAAAATAGCAAGGAAATGGAAGAAAGTTGAAGACTTTACCTTAAAGCTCCAAGCTTTAGCTTTAATGGTGGAAGAGAAATGGAAGAAGAAGAAGAAGAACCAAGAGATAACCACCAATGAGAATAGTCTTGGAATGGTGGAAGGAACAAGAAAATGTGATTTGTTTGGCAAATGAGGAAGTTGGTTTCCAATGTGATGGTGTGTGTGTGTGTACGGTGGAGAGGAAGAAGAAGAGAGAAAAAGAGAAATGGGTATTTGGGTTTAGAGAGATGAGAGTGAAATATTAAGACAATGGAAGGGAAAATATTTGGGCTTCCCCCCTTGTGGCCTCTGCCGTAGAAGAGTGGAAAAAGGGAGAGAGAAAAATGTGTTGCAAGGGAAATTGCTAGGAAGCTTCCCATAACAAGCTTGGATTAAATTTAATCTTTCTTTTGAAATTAAAACTAATAGATGTGATACAAAAAATTAGATTTTGTATAATGTGATAATATTTTTAATACATGTTATTATTTATTGGACAATAGTTATAGTTGGCAGAAGTCAGCATTAACAAATCTGACAGATAAATTCTTCACAGTGTTTTATTATCTCATCTGTTAAGATTTCTCGAAAAATGTAAAACCTTGTAAACTGTGTCCGGCCTCGAGTTTAGTAAGATCCCCTGTCGACGTTTTCATAGTTCAAGGTTCTCGGAGAAAATGTCTCATTTCTCCGGTTCCGCCCAGTACACACATAAAACGAGAAATATATTGAAATATTTCGCGTTCTCAGAAAATTCCAAGAAAATTCCAGAAAATCATAAATATTTTTAGAATGAATTCTGATAGTAGAAAAGTAAATTTTGGGGTGTTACAACTCTCCCCAACAAATAAGAATTTCGTCCTCGAAATTTTCCATACCTTAAAATAATTCGGGATATTGCTCCTTCATCTTGTCCTCCAGCTCCCACGTCACATCTCCAGTTGCTTCATTCCATATTACCTTCACTAGTGCAATGTCGTTTCCTCTGAGTTGCTTCGTCCTCCTATCCTCAATCCTTACAGGAGTTGTCTCATATGTCAAGTTTTCCTTCAATTGTACAGAGTCAGGTGCTATGACATGATTAGGATTTGGGATATACTTTCTGAGTTGTGACACATGAAAGACATTATGAAGATTTGAAAGAAAATGGGGTAAAGCTATTTGGTAAGCAACAGGACCTATCCGACGAAGAATTTGGTAGGGTCCAAGGAATTTTGGAGTGAGTTTTCTAGACTTGAGAACACGACCGACCCCAGTCATAGGCGTGACTTTCAAGAAGACATGCTCTCCTTCTTCGAACTCAAGAGGTTTCCTTCTTTTGTCCGCATAACTCTTCTGCCGACTCTGAGCCGTTTTCATTTTCTCCTGAATCATTTTAACCTTCTCAGTTGTCTGCTGAATGAGTTCAGGTCCAACGGTAAGCCGTTCTCCATCTTGATACCAGCACAGAGGCGTCCGACACCTCCGTCCATATAAAGCCTCATAGGGCGCCATCCCTATACTTGAATGGTAACTGTTGTTGTAGGTGAATTCCACCAATGGCAAGATTTCATCCCAACCTCCAGTTTGCTCTATCGCACAAGCTCTCAACAGATCTTCTAACGACTGAATTGTTCTTTCTGATTGACCATCAGTTTGTGGATGGTAGGCAGAACTTAACCGCAACTTTGTTCCCATAGCCTCTTGAAGACTTTGCCAAAACTTCGAGGTAAACCTCGGGTCTCTATCGGAAACAATACTCATGGGTATCCCGTGAAGTCTAACAATTTCACCAATGTAATTCCGAGTCAACTTCTCCAACGAATATCTTATGTTGATTGGCAGAAAGTGAGCTGACTTCGTAAGTCGATCCACTATTACCCATATTGAGTCATATCCTTTCTGAGTTCTTGGTAACCCAACAACAAAGTCCATGGCGATGCTATCCCATTTTCATTCAGGAATAGTCAAGGGTTGTAGTAATCCAGCTGGTCTTTGGTGTTCAATCTTTGTTTTCTGGTAAACCAAACAAGATGACACACATCTAGCGATATCTCTTTTCATCCCATGCCACCAAAATAACTTCCTCAAGTCTTGATACATCTTGGTCATTCCAGGATGCATACTCAACTGACTAGAATGAGCATGTTCAAGTATGTACTTTCTGAGTTCTTCGTCTTTAGGCACGTAAACCCTTCCTTGGAATCTCAAAATCCCACCACTTCCTTCCTTCAATGTTGATACACCACCTTGCTTTATCAATTCTCTCTCTTCTTGCTGGAATTTATCAACCTTTTGTTTCTCTCGAATATCATCCATCAGGTCATTCGAGATAGTGATCCTATTCATGCAGATTTTACCCAGTGTTAACTTTACAAATGACCATATATCTCTGAATTGCTCTATCAAGTCCTTTTCTCTAATCATCATAGTAGCAACACTAATCGTCTTTCTACTCAAAGCATCGGCCACCACGTTCGCCTTTCCAGGATGATACTGAAGTTGGAAATCGTAATCTTTCAAAAATTCTAGCCATATTCGCTGCCTCATGTTCAGCTCTTTCTGATCGTACAGGTACTTCAGACTTTTGTGGTCACTGAAGACGTTGAATGTGGCTCCATACAAATAATGTCTCCATGTCTTCAATGCAAACACCACTGCAGCTAACTCAAGATCGTGCGTTGGGTAGTTCTTCTCGTGCACTCGCAATTGTCTTGAGGCGTAAGCCACCACTCCTCCGTTTTGCATGAGAACGCACCCCAAACCTTGATACGAAGTGTCGCAGTACACTTCAAATGGTTCACTAGGATTCGGTAAGACTAGCACTGGTGACGTAGTCAGCTTCCTTTTTAACTGTTGGAAACTTCCTTCACAGGAATCTGTCCATTCAAAAGCTTGGTCTTTCTTGGTGAGTTGAGTGAGCGGTCCAACGATTTTGGAAAATCCCTCAATAAACCTCCGGTAGTATCTGGCTAATCCAATGAAGCTTCGGATTTCCGTCACTGTAGTTGGTCTTTCCCACTGTAGTACAGCTTCTACCTTTGAAGGATCCACTGCAATTCCTTCCTTTGTGATTACATGACCCAAGAACTTCACTTCATCTAGCTAAAACTCGCACTTGGATAGTTTCGCATATAGCTCTTTTTCCTTCAAGATCTGGAGAATTATGCTGAGGTGCTCAGCATAGTCCTCGCGACTTTGTGAATAGATCAGAATATTGTCGATAAAAACAACAACGAATTTGTCCAAGTAAGGATGAAAAATCCTATTCATGTAGTCCATAAAGATCGCAGGTGCATTTGTCACACCAAAAGGCATCACCAAGTACTCGTAATGACCATAACGAGTACGAAAAGCAGTCTTGGGAATATCTTCCACTTTCACTCTGATTTGGTGATATCCCGATCGTAGATCGATCTTGGAAAACACAGCTGCTCCCTTCAATTGGTCCATCAAGTCATCTATCCTCGACAATGGATACTTGTTCTTGATCGTAACCTTGTTTAACTGACGGTAGTCCACGCATAATCTTGAAGTCCCATCTTTCTTCTTGACCAACAATACAGGTGTTCCCCAAGGTGACACACTGGGTCTCACGAATTTCTTCTCTAGGAGCTCTTCCAATTGCTTCTTAAGTTCCACGAGTTCTGCTGGTGCTATACGGTAAGGCGCCATAGAAATAGGGCCAGCTCCAGGTACCAAGTCGATAGCAAACTCGACCTCATGTTCCGGTGGCAAACCAGGTACATCGTCAGGGAAAACCTCAGGAAAATCTCGAACAACAGAGATTGCATCCACATCAACTTCACTCTCAAGTTTCAAAGATGATAACAACATGTATCCTCGAGCTCCTTCTTTCAGAAAAACTTTCACTTGGTTGGCGGTCAAAAATCTAGAATCCTCATCCAAAGGGAAAACTATTGTTTTTCTGGAACAGTCTAACAAAACATGGTTGGCAGATAGCCAGTCCATTCCTAATATCACGTCTAGTTGGGATAATGGTAAACAGATCAAATCGACAGAAAAGATTCGACCTTCCACTATTAAAGGGAAACCTAGACACACCTTAGTAGTGACTACAAGTTTTGCAGTAGGAGTCAAAATAGTCAAATCGAAAGGTAAAGAAGACACAGGCAATCCAAGTCTTTTCACACAATCATGTGAAATGAAAGAATGAGTAGCACCAAAGTCATACAGTACAATTAAAAGATTACCTTCAATGATACCTTCTCCTTGTATCAAATCCTCGGATTCAGAGGCCTCAGCACCACTCAGGGTGTAGACTCTACCTCCAACTTGTGGTTTAGAAGTCTTAGCAGCATTGACGGATGATTCCGCCTTGGTCTGGTTATAGTCTCGAGAAACGTGACCAGGTTTCCCGCATAGAAAGCAAATGAATCCTTTGATTGTGCAGTCCCTTGTGAAATGCTCCTTCCCACATTTCATGCATCTCGGAGTAGTTGTAGCATTCTGACCCATCCTTCCAGGGCTTCCAGTTGGGCTTCCTCCTTGAAGTTTTTGTGGTTGTTGGCTTCCAGAGGGTCTGGAATAAGGCTTCTTTTGATAACAACTTGTGTTACCACCACCTCTTCTTTGGGACCGAACGGGCCCAAAGCTTCTGTTTCTTGCCTCGCGTTCTTATTCCACACTTTCCAATCGGCAACAAGTGTTGAGTAGCTTAGAAAACTGAGTGATCTTCAAAACTATAACGATTGTCTTCACATCATGCCTCAGGCCTTCCTCAAACTTCTGACACTTCGAAGTTTCATTGGGCTGAAGTTGAAAATAGGCTGAAAATTTGGACAAGTTCTCAAACTTAGCGGCGTATTCACTCACAGTCATGCCTCCCTGTCGCAATCTCAGAAATTCCATTTCTTTCACGTGTCTGGCACTTTCAGGAAAATATTTGTTCAAGAACCTTTCTTTGAACACTTCCCAGGTTATCACTCTGTTCACGACTTGCAGTAGCCTTTGTTCTCTCGTCCACCAATGTTCAGCATCTCCCATCAGCATGTATGCGGCATAGGTCACCTTCCTATCATCAGCACAATTCATACCCGTAAATATTTTCTCCAACTCATGAATCCACAGTGTAGCTTTCTCCGGGTCAAACTCCCCTTTAAACTGTGGAGGATTAGCGCGACGAAATCCTTCCAAGTTCTGAACATCCGCTGTAGCCTCTAGCTGTTGTGCAGCCCTAGCCTGTTGTTGAGTTGTCTGCTGGTTCTGTTGTAACATTGCCTCGGCCATCTTCTGTATTGCCTCTATGGCAGCAGCCATATCACCTCGACGAGCCATTGTTCCTTCTCGGATTAGACTACGCAAAACACAGAGAAAGTCAGATGTATTCATTTGAATACCAAACAGCAAAATCACAGAGAATGACACAGCACAAACAAGACAGTCCAAAACCACACGACCCAAAGAAACATAACCGGGAGCTCTGATACCAAGACAGTGTAACGCCCCTTTTTCTCCCTTGTATCATAACGGGTGAGAAGAAGGAACGTCGCACTATAGTGAAACAACACAAAAATCACTACGGAAAATTTGAGCATTTTTTTTAACATAGTTCCGGTTAAAACTTCCATTGAATATACATATACACCTGTTTGTAAATATATCGCGTGATTGATTTAAAATTAAAAGTTCCTCTTTCACATAAAACTTCTTAACAAAAACGTTAAAGAGAAATCAACAGGGAATGAAACATACAGCCATACACAATATGGATAATTACATGTTTTATATCAGAAGCACGAGCCTGTTTAATTTACATTTCCAAAATACATATACAAAAAGCAAAATGTGTACCTACCCCAAGAGATACAAATATGTTTACCCACTAATCCAGTAGTACGTTAGGCTCCCTCAAAATAAACGGATAGCCATCAGTAGCCATCAATTTACAACCAACCCTAAGACTGCCTGGAGTGAGAAGGGACCGTAGATGGATCCTCCTCAGGGTCCTCGTCGTCCGATGAGACATCCATCGGGACAACAGAACAGCGGGCAGGAGCCCGGGCAGTAGACAAGAAAGAGTCGTCACGTGGGGTATAGTACATATCTGCCCACATATCTCTTACAGGCATATAAAATTCCAACCACACAAAAGCATGAAAGTCAAAAATAGAAGCAGTGTAGCGTCCCCATGCTAAAGACACCGTCAATTCGCCGTGGTACACACATCGGTCAGTCTGCACGTTGATATGCCAGCAATCCGGACCACCATGAAAGTTGATCCGCACGTAACCAAAAAATCCACGGGGGCGAAAAGACATTCTCAGCAACTTCGGTCTTAATCGAGATAAGGCCAGAAACCTTGAAACTCAGTGGCTTCCTTGTTCTCCTCACGAGTGTCTTCTAGAGAACATACGATTCAACTAAAATGCAAAATAAAGAAAAGTACCAAAAGAGGTGAGATTCCCAGCTTTCAGTACCAACAAGGCAGCAAGAAAATAAACGGCGTCGAACGCCCACATAAGACACAGTTAACACATACAGGTATAGTAACACATGAAAGTAATTAATAAGAGTAAAACAGCAAGGAACAGTAATTAACATCATCCATAGCCAACTAGCAACCTTTAGCATTACCAAGAATCAAATAAATATCACAATCATAATAGTAAACACATCATCCAATCATGAATGCTCAATGGACCATGCGACTGACAACTCACAATGCAACAAGGGTACCAAAGTTCCTACTCCATGGAGCTAGACATAAACATTTTCGGAGTGAATGATCAAGGAGTAATGCCAGTGTATCGTTAGCCTTAAAAATATCGTGTGCTCATCACATAAAAACATTTGCGCAAAATGGCTCACACATGGCACCTCAATAGTTGATCACGACATAGGACAGCATCTCAGGCAGGATCGTAGTGTGTTGCATTGGTCTATCCCACGGCCCCAGTGGAGCTACCACTGTCTATTGTGAGACACCCACACCTCGATGCCCCCAGGGTCAACAACATATGACACCTACGCTTAGTCTATTCGCACCCGCACATAGGTATTATTCAAACTCCTAGGCAACATAGCCTTCTCAACAATGTCCCACAGACAATACGCATGCATGATAACACAATGTCCAATCATGTATGTTCATCAATGATGCATTCAGCCTAAGCCTTTCCTCAATGGCACATAAGCAATATTCAATGTCCAACATGACATATCAACAATACATTTATTTAAAACATTGCCTCAATGGCACATCATCATCCTGATCTCATTGAGTACTACATCAATAATTCTCAGCATCAACATGCATTCCTCATTACACACATACCACAATTTCCATATCATGGATCCAAGGATTCCATATTCAAAATCATTTCTTCCCTAATGGGGTGAATGCACATTTCTATCACAATTTAGTAAAGTAAAATCCTTGAATCCCGGGTTTTTAGGTTATGTTTGAGTTACAAAGGACAAAGAACCATAATCTCAATCATTTCCAGCTCAAAAATCTCATTTTTGGTCTTGGTAATCGATTACATCACCCTTGTAATCGATTACCCGAGAAACAGAACCTCTGTAATCGATTACAATCTCATTGTAATCGATTACGTGATTCCCAGAATCACGTTTCGTAACTTCAAGGCTCTGGTAATCGATTACACAACCGTGGTAATCGATTACCAATTGGACAGAACCTCCGTAATCGATTACCCACAAGTTGTAATCGATTACGTGATTCCCAGCAGCACCATTTCGTGACATCAGAGGCTTGGTAATCGATTACACTCCTCTTGTAATCGATTACAAGCTAAACAGAATCTCTGTAATCGATTACACACCAGATGTAATCGATTACCAGATTTCCAGAATCACGATTTTGTATCTTTAAGAGCTTGGTAATCGATTACAAGCCCCGTGTAATCGATTACCACACGTAAACTTGTAGAAAAACAGAGTTTTCAGGTCCTCTAACTCAAACCAAACCATTTCTCATCATATTTAATCAACAAGATACTCAAATACACCTTCAAATCATGCAAGAGACATCAATAAATCATACAAACCCAACAAAATACATTATCATCAAGAACAACATAAAAAATGAGAGAACTTTATACATGGATTCAAAAATCAACAACAATACACACACAAGACATTCCCTTACTACCAAGATTGGTTGAAGAGGATCATCTCCCTCTTACCTATTTAGAAAACAACACAATGTGCCACTCCTTCTTGTCCTAGATTTTCGTTTTCCCTCCTTCAAGAAAAACTCCAATGTGAGTGATCACCACAATGTTCACTCAAACCATGAAAAATAGGTTCTTGGTCACCAAGGTGGCCAAGAGAAAACGAAAATAGCAAGGAAATGGAAGAAAGTTGAAGACTTTACCTTAAAGCTCCAAGCTTTAGCTTTAATGGTGGAAGAGAAATGGAAGAAGAAGAAGAAGAACCAAGAGATAACCACCAATGAGAATAGTCTTGGAATGGTGGAAGGAACAAGAAAATGTGATTTGTTTGGCAAATGAGGAAGTTGGTTTCCAATGTGATGGTGTGTATGTGTGTACAGTGGAGAGGAAGAAGAAGAGAGAAAAAGAGAAATGGGTATTTGGGTTTAGAGAGATGAGAGTGAAATATTAAGACAATGGAAGGGAAAATATTTGGGCTTCCCCCCTTGTGGCCTCTGTCGTAGAAGAGTGGAAAAAGGGAGAGAGAAAAATGTGTTGCAAGGGAAATTGCTAGGAAGCTTCCCATAACAAACTAGGATTAAATTTAATCTTTCTTTTGAAATTAAAACTAATAGATGTGATACAAAAAATTAGATTTTGTATAATGTGATAATATTTTTAATACATGTTATTATTTATTGGACAATAGTTATAGTTGGCAGAAGTTAGCATTAACAAATCTGACAGATAAATTCTTCACAGTGTTTTATTATCTCATCTATTAAGATTTCTCGAAAAATGTGAAACCTTGTAAACTGTGTCCGGCCTCAGGTTTAGTAAGATCCCCCGTCGACGTTTTCATAGTTCAAGTTTCTCAGAGAAAATGTCTCATTTCTCCAGTTCCGCCCAGTACACACGTACAATGAGAAATATATTAAAATGTTATGCGTTCTCATAAAATTCCAAGAAAATTCCAGAAAATCATAAATATTTTTAGAATGAATTCTGATAGTAGAAAAGTAAATTTTGGGGTGTTACAATAAAACACTCTGATTCCTTTTCCAAAATTCTTGTACTAAATCAAATTATATTTCCACTTTGAAAATCACTTTATTTCATAAAACCAAAGCATTTACAAACCTTCCAATACCATGGTACATGGTTCCAATGGCCATCAAATATTTTTCCTTCTAAATCAATTCAGTACCATTCTTGTTTTTACATAAACAAAACCATTAAAATTTCTTGCAAAAAAAAAACCGTGAGACTCATGGTCTTTAAAATCAATTCATTTGTTCATTTTCATTTTCACTTTCTTTGCAAATCCTTAAAATCATCAACTCATTGCTCTTTTCATTTAAAACTCATGATTAGAAAAATACTTAGAATCTTTTGATTCAAAAACATCCTTCAAAAACCATGAACACTTATTCTTTGAAAACAAACCCTTTGTTTATTTTTCTTACTTTTGTAAACATCCAATTTTACCATTCATGAAAATATTAATTTGTAAACACCTATTTTGAGGTGCAGAGGCCGAAATCCTCATGGTCTTTGGAACCAAAAATTGTTTTCCTTTCCAACAATTTTAATGGCATACATCACATATAATCAACATATTATATTTCAAGCATACCATAAAAGCAAGTAAACATCATACTAAGCATGCAAGCATAAATAAATCATGCAAAGCACATCAAGCATAAACAAATAATCAAAAACACATAAACACCCACAAATAATTACATGACCATGGATATGAATCCTTACATGGATTCACCATCCATCAAATACGAAACCATCTCTCACCACCATACTTGGTTGGTGAGACGGATCTCCCTCTTACCTCTTGAAGATCTACAAAAAGCTCCTTGCTTTGTACTTTGATCAAGATATAAACCAACAAAAGTTTCTTAAACATAAAACAAACACAAAAAAGAAAGTCTCCAACATGAAAGTTGCTTAGAATAAGGCAAGGATTCAAGAAATAAGGTTGTATGAAATTAAAGAGTGATGGAAGGTAGAGTATGGGTGCTTGGCCGAAACTTAGAGAAGGAGAGAAATGGAAAGAAAATTTGATAAGTCTGCTTCTTGAAATTGATCAATAATGACTAAGAGTGATCAATAATGGTCTTGAAACCATTCTAATCTCCTACACCATCTCAAAACCGTCCCCCCTTCTTGCTTCTTCAAAATGTGACCAATCTCCAAGCCACCATTATTTGTGCATCCTTAGCCATTGATTAGTTAATGCTTAAGATTAATGTAGACTTTAAGTTAGAAGGCTTAATCTAGGCCATTATATCTTTCTCCTTGAAATTCTAGCTATTAGATGTGTCTCCAAAATGAAGGATCAAGATTACTCCTTCTTACTTTACATCCAATGGTCATAAATGGTCCTTGTCACTTTATAAGACCAAATCTCCACCGTTGATTAAATCCACATCCAATGGTCATAAATGGTCCATCTCCACCATTGATTAAATCTACATCCAATGGTCATAAATAGTCCTAGCCACTTTATAAGACCAAATCTCCACCCTTGATTTAAATTTAAATCCAATGGTTATAAATGGTCCTCGTCACTTTTTAAGACCAAATCTCCACCCTTGATTAAATCAATGGTTGATATTCAAAGTCTTCCTTATTAAGCTTGTCTTTACAACCATTGATTAGATCAATGGTGAACATCCAAAGCTTCCTAACTAAGTTTATTCCCACAACATTGATTAAATCAATGGTGATCATCTAATGCTTCTTCATTAAGTTTGTTTCTCAACCGTTGATTAAATCAAGATCAAGTCTCCACCATTGATTAAATTAATGGTGGATATCCAAACCACCAATGTTGACTTAAGCAGTATAATATTTATTTTTATATCTGCTATAACCCTACGAATAATATTTTTACTGTATTTTTATCATCTGATAATTAAATACAATACAAAACACAGTAA
This sequence comes from Ormosia emarginata, assembly GCA_029884605.1. Lineage (NCBI taxonomy): Eukaryota > Viridiplantae > Streptophyta > Magnoliopsida > Fabales > Fabaceae > Ormosia > Ormosia emarginata. The sequence goes on from JAQQTP010000074.1 coordinate 14,321,634, forward strand.
AAGAAAATTTTAAAAACTATTTTCGAATTCAGGTTTAGTAAGATCCCCCGACTCCATCTAAACAGTACAAATTTTTTTATGCGGAGAAAAATTTTCACTTTGGGAGACCCACCTGGGCCCACGTAAGGCCACCTGGGCCCACAGACAACCTAAAAACAATCAGAGAAATATAAAATTTCATAATCATCCATAAAATTATAAAAATTATAAAACTTATGAAAATCAAGTAGGATTAGTAAAAATCATTAAGGACTTTCAAAAAGGAATAAAGTACGAAGGCTCGTATATAGCCTCAAAATAATATTAAAATAATAAAAAAACGTAAAAACTCCCAAAAATTCCTAAAAATCACAAAAATTATAAAATTCGCGGAAGTCGAGTCGGATTATTCAAAATAATTAAGAATCGCCTGAAATAAATAAAATATGAATTTTCGGGGTATTACAATACTTCCCCTCTAAAAAGAATTTCGTCCTTGAAATTCGTAGTAGCTTTCAAACCAAAAATGGATACTGCTCTTTCATCTAATCTTCCAGTCCTCACGTTGCATCTCCGCTTATGTCATTCCCTTCTACCAACGAAAACTCTTTGCCTCACGTTCAACTTCTCCTGATTAAACGGATACCTCAAATTCCTATAATTACTGAAGAAGTTGAATGTTACTCCATAAAAAAAAATATCTTCACACTTCTAATGCAAACACAACAGCTACCAATACCCATTAATGCGTATAATAGCTTTTCTCAGGTAACTTCAATTTCCTTGAAACATACGTTATAACTCTTCTATTCTGAATAAGCACACATCTTAAACTCCAATGTAACGCATCATAGTACACCTCCAATGGTTTACTGGAATTATACAGAACTAATACCAGAGAAGTAATCAAACATATTTTTAACCCCTGAAAATTCTCCTTGTATGCATCAGTCTATACCAACATTTAATTCTTTTTGGTAAGCTGGGTGAGAAGTCCTACGATCTTAGAAAATATCTCAATAAATTTTCTACGGATTTATGTTTTTCCCATTGAAAAACTGTTTCGACCTTTGAAAGATCCACCACGTTTCCGTTGTGTCACTCTGATACTATGACATAGATATAAATAGGAATATCCTTTCTTACAAATTGCGATACATGAAAAACATTATGAAAGATAACAAAACTATCTAATATGTTACCAGACATATCCAACAAAGAATTTGATATTGCCCGATTTTAAGAATGGGTTTTTCTGGAATATTAACACTTTATTGAGACAATCTCATAGGATATGGTTGGAAAATAACTAATCCGTTTCAAAGATCACGTCTACTTATGAAAAAGATAAACAGATCACACTAACACAAAAATTTGATCTATAACAACAATAGGATAATTTGAATAACTTGAGTAGCACGATAGGCTAGTAATAGAAACAGAAGTAAACAAATCAGAAGATAACGAAGACACAGATAACTCCAACATATAATTGATCCATACAATCATATGTCATAAAGAATTGATTGCTCTCAGAAATATACAGCATGGTTAAAGAATCACTTTCTGCAGCACAGTCTCCCCTTGTTTAGGTCTTCAGCTCGGAACACTCCCATTCCATTCGGAGTATCGACTCTCCCTACTACTTGAGATTTTGAAACACGTACTTTACTAACAGAATACTTCATTTTTGGGTGGAACACAATCTCTGAAAATGCGTCCAAACATCCCGCACTTAAAACAAATTATTTCCTTGGACTACAATCCTTTGTTAAGTGCCCTCTTTTCCACATCTCTTACATAATAATAAAGAAGTCACGGTCCAACTTGGTTTACTACTACAAGCACTTTCTCCACACATTTGCTGCTGCTGCTGATTTCCTGGTGATCATAACTACTTTTTTTGCTAAAATCAATTACTTTCCTATTATTCCTCCTTTGGAATACCTAGATTCCAAAGTTACGAAATCTTGTATTTCAAGATTGATTCTCTCCCATCAGATCCTGAACCTTAACTTCCAGTTCCCACTGTTCAGCAATTCTCTGTTCCCATTGTATTGTCCCGTCAGTTATCATCCGCATTGCTCCTGTAGTGGCAGTCATATCACCATCATCACGTTTTGCTTCCACACGCGTACATCTACCATGAGCCATTTCCTTTCTTCAAAGACGGACGAATCAAAATACAATGGATACCAGATGTAACCATTTCAAATAAACATTTGTTTCCTTTCAGAAATTAAATACACAGAGAACACAACACAAGCAAAACAAACCTAACCACAAACCCCAAAAGACTCAAACCGTGCTCTGATACCAACTAATGTAACACCCCCCGTAGGGCATCACATTTTCGACTACCAACTTATAATCTTCAAAATCAGTTCATAAAAGGTTTGAGTTATAAACGTGGGTTTTAAAATTTTCTTTTTAACGGAAACATAATGTTACTGATATTTATAAGTAACACTAAAAAAATAGATTTAAACTGATTAAAACTCATATAACAGACACCACTTAATATTTAACAATTATTCAAGAAATATAACACTTACAGACTCAATTTTTAACAGTAACAAACCCCATGACGGGTCCTACTTAATAGCATGGTAAAACACTTATGAGAAAACTCAATATACTTATTCCGTCTTGTATTCATCTTGATGCGCTATATATCTGTTCCTCATCAAAACTGTACACTAACTAGTCTGGGATGACCGCTCCTCGATGTTGGCACTGAACTTAGAATATCTACCTCTCGTCACGTCTAAGAAACTTGTTCCATCTACTATATAATTTTAATAATACAAGCACAACTAAATAATATAACAAAGAGGTGAGATCACCTATGTCAATACCAACATGGTAGCATAGAGATAACACAAACAGCACACCATACAGATATATCATACCATAATTATAATTATATAATCATCATAATGTATAAAATAACAATAATTATAATAATGCCATTAACATTATTTATCATCATCATCATCCAATATTCCTCAATTAGAAATTGATATTCAATATTTACGATAATGCCCTCAACATTATTCAAGTATTCAACAGTTCAATTATCATAACCAATACTCAATAATGATGCATATGTTATGCATATAGACTCAATGTCCTACTCCATGGAGGTTTTCACAATTTCGAGAAGAATGCTCTGGTTAATTGTCAGCCTTAGCCCAAAGACAATCTCCCAGTCGTCGAAAAGAATCGTGTTATTGTCGGGTATCGTCAATGCGTTGCAACGGACTGCATCGCCAAGTGGCACATGGTCCAGCCTTAGCCCACAGACAAATATCCACTGGTCGACCGCCGCGCCTTGACGCCCCGAAGATCCATCATAGACCTCACTATCAATTCTCATTCCCTCTTCAACCACAAGGGTCACAATAGCATCAGCTATTAATTTTCATTCAATGCAATTTTGTTCAAATTCATGATATACCTCAGTGCATATTTTACAATTTCATCATATGTCTCAATGTATCTTTCCAATGCATATTCAATGCACCAATGTCAATCACAGGCAAAATTCATCATTTTCTCATACAGTGTCCATACACTGGTTCAATAGTAATCATACTGTATATTCAATAGCGAAATCATGTTATAGCGTTTTCACAGTCACAAAAATACTTTTGTTGTGTTTTCACAATCGCGCAACATTTCTGTTACGTTTTCACAATTTTGCAACGTTTCTGTTGCGTTTTCAAATCACATAGCGATTTTTCCATCATTTCTCAATCACGTAAAAATATTCCATTCATTTTAAAATCACGTAGTGATTTTTCAACAATATCTCAAATGCGTAAAATTATTTAAACGCTTTCCAAATTGTGTAGAAATATTTTAACATTTTTCAAATCGCGTGGAAATATTTAAACGTCTTTCAAATTGCGTAGCTTAAAAATCACTTATTTAAGTTACGTAAAATATTTTTCATCATTTTACAACCACGTAAAATATTTTTCAATATTCTAAACATTATTTTGGACTTTCAAACAAATCAATATCATTTCCAACATCATTTTTCACATTTCTCCTTTAATAAATCCTTTCCTCAAAATAATATAATTTATCACATTAGTTTCCACATTTTCTTACTCAAGAAAATCCTTTTCACAATATATTCCACAAAATCACTTTTCTATTGATGTAAATCAATGTTTCAAATCCTAAAATTTCTTAATGTATTCTAAAACCCAAAGGATGAGTTACACGTTAGAAAATCCCAAGTCACCAACGTATTCTTTATAATTCCAAATCAATTCTAAAAATCAATCCTCTTAAAATAATTTGAGGTTCAAACACTTTCAACCTCTCTTTTCCATTCATATACGAAAATTCCATTTTTCAAGTGATAAAACACTCTGATTGCCTTTTCAAAATTCCTGTACTAAATCAAATTATATTTCTACTTTGAAAATCACTTTGTTTCATAAAACCAAAGCATTTACAAACCTTCCAAAACCATGGTACATGGTTCCAATGGCCATCAAATATTTTTTCTTCTAAATCAATTAAGTACCATTCTTGTTTTTACACAAACAAAACCATTAAATTTCTTACAAAAAAAAACCGTGAGACTCATGGTCTTTAAAATCAATTCATTTGTTCATTTTCATTTTCACTTTCTTTGCAAATCCTTAAAATCATCAACTCATTGCTCTTTTCATTTAAAACTTATGATTAGTAAAATACTTAGAATCTTTTGATTCAAAAATATCCTTCAAAAACCGTGAACACTTATTCTTTGAAAACAAACCCTTTGTTTATTTTCCTTGCTTTTCTAAACATCCAATTTTACCATTCATGAAAATATTAATTTGTAAACACCTATTTTGAGGTGTAGAGGCCGAAATCCTCATGGTCTTTGGAACCAAAAATTGTTTTCCTTTCCAACAATTTTTATGGCATACATCATTTATAATCAACATATTATATTTCAAGCATACCATAAAAGCAAGTAAACATCATACTAAGCATGCAAGCATAAATAAATCATGCAAAGCACATCAAGCATAAACAAATAATCAAAAACACATAAACACCCACAAATAATTACATGACCATGGATATGAATCCTCACATGGATTCACCATCCATCAAATACAAAACCATCTCTCACCACCATACTTGGTTGGTGAGATGGATCTCCCTTTTACCTCTTGAAGATCCACAAAAAGCTCCTTGCTTTGCACTTTGATCAAGATCTCCACCAACAAAAGTTTCTTAAACATAAAAGAAACACAAAAAAGAAAGTCTCCAACATGAAAGTTGCTTAGAATAAGGTAAGGATTCAAGAAATAAGGTTGTATGAAATTAAAGAGTGATGGAAGGTAGAGTATGGGTGCTTGGCCGAAACTTAGAGAAGGAGAGAAATGGAGAGAAAATTTGATAAGTTTGCTTCTTGAAATTGATCAATAATGACCAAGAGTGATCAATAATGGTCTTGAAACCATTCTAATCTCCTACACCATATCAAAATCATCCCCTCTTCTTGCTTCTTCAAAATGTGACCAATCTCCAAGCCACCATTATTTGTGCATCCTTAGCCATTGATTAGTTCAATGGTTAGGATTAATGTAGACTTTAAGTTAGAAGACTTAATCTAGGCCATTAGATCTTTCTCCTTGAAATTCTAGCCCTTAGATGTGTTTCCAAAATGAAGGGTCAAGATTACTCCTTCTTAAATGGTCATAAATGGTCCTAGCCACTTTATAAGATCAAATCTCCACCCTTGATTTAAATCTAAATCCAATGGTTATAAATGGTCCTAGTCACTTTTTAAGACCAAATCTCCACCATTGATTAAATCAATGGTTGATATTCAAAGTCTTCCTTATTAAGCTTGTCTTTACAACCATTGATTAGATCAATGGTGAACACCCAAAGCTTCCTAACTAAGTTTATTCCCACACCATTGATTAAATCAATGGTGATCATCCAATGCTTCTTCATTAAGTTTGTTTCTCAACCGTTGATTAAATCAAGATCAAGTCTCCACCGTTGATTAAATCAATGGTGGATATCCAAACCACCAATGTTGACTTAAGCAGTATAATATTTATTTTTATATCTGCTATAATCCTATGAATAATATTTTTACTGTATTTTTATCACCTGATAATTAAATATAGTACAAAACACAGTAAAAGAAAATTTTAAAAACTATTTTCGAATTCAGGTTTAGTAAGATCCCCCGTCTCTGTCTAAACAGTACAAATTTTTTTATGCGGAGAAAAATTTTCACTTTGCGAGACCCACCTGGGCCCACGTAAGGCCACCTGGGCCCATACACAACTCAAAAACAATCAGAGAAATATAAAAATTTCATAATCATCCATAAAATCATAAAAATTATAAAACTTATGAAAATCAAGTCAGATCAGTAAAAATCATTAAGGATTTTCAAAAAGAAATAAAATACAAAGGCTCGTATACAGCCTCAAAATAATATTAAAATAATAAAAAGAGGTAAAAACTCCTAGAAATTCCTAAAAATGACAAAAATTATAAAATTCACGAAAGTCGAGTCGAATTATTCAAAATAATTAAGAATCGCCTGAAATAAATAAAATATAAATTTTTGGGGTGTTACATTAGCAAGTTTCGAGCTGTAAATATTGGTTAAGCTCAAGAAAGGTAATTTTTAAAGGAAATAGTAGGAAATATTACTTAGAAAATTTTTATTAAGGAAATATTGTAAATAAGGCTAAAATAGTTATATAATAAGGAAGGTTTCAAAATTTAATTTAGAAAACAAAGATATATTTTACGCAGTTGAAAAATACTAGAAAAACCTTACGCATATTTAAAATAATGATTTTTAAACTACGCGATTGAGAAAATGATTTAAAATCACTATGCGATTGAGAAAATGATTTAAAAATACTACGCAATTACAAAAACATCGAAAAATATTTACGCGATTTGAAAATGTTAGAAAAAGGTTACGCAATTGTGAAAATGCGATAAAATATTTCGCGATTGAAAATAACAGCAGTTTGTTGTCGGGTTAATGTGGTGGACCTGGTTATGTTAAAAAATGGTACTGCCAAGTGATGGCGTGTGGTTGTGAAAAATAATAGTATTGTTATATGTGTATTTTGAATCATGCAACATGCATAAAGAAACGTGTAACATCCTAATACTGAAATCCTAGTATATCTGACATATACCTGAATAAATAGTATTAGCTATGCTACTTTTAACTTATTCGTAAACTAATCCATAACATTTATATAAATAAATCATCATGGAGAATCTTGTGGAAATAATATCCACTTATATACAAAACTTTTCACTAATACATGCTTGTTTTTCTTTTACATCCTTAATCTTATATACATAAAAATATAAAATCTATCTACTAATCATGAAAATAACTATACTAGTCTTCATGCTTTATCTTCTCTTTGTCTTTGAATCTTCAACCTGGATTTACATGGAACACACGAGGTGAGAATTATATAATTCTCAGTATAAGTGTACCAGTACCAACAGTCGTATAACATCATACAACTCATAATATCTGAAATAAAATTTTAGCTGGCTAATAAATCATTATTCCTTACTCAATCATAACATCATAAATAAATCTGTATAATCCTTCATATTTCTATTCTTTACTCTAGGAACATACACATTCTCTCTTTGTGTAATGTTCTCAATCTAGCCATAACTCTAGACTAATTCCTCTTTATGAGATAAGACAGCTGCCCATACAACTGTTATCGAAAGGTAACAATCAATGATATTGAACCACCGCCCATGCAATGGAACAATAACATTGAGCAATCAAACACAAAATATCAATGATATTAAACAACCGCCCATACAATTGCCTAATACCATTGAGCACAACACACAAACACAAGGAGTCACCAAACACAATAACAATCACACGTCAAGTAATGCAATGATATTATGATGCATAATATGAGGTATGATTATGCTCAAACAAGGATATGTGATGTAAGTGCAATGTCATGAATCTCAATCTCAGAGATTTGCAATGTCATGGATAATGCCATGAATGTCATGAACTTACTAGTCCTCTTTATGGTAGGGAGGGAATATATAATTAACCTCCTATAACCTACCATCTCTCTTTCTGAACTATGCATGAATGTCTGTGAATTATATGGTGTTATGCCTAACTTTTGCATAATCACCACCAAACTTCTATTCTTACACTTACTAGCTCTACCTCTATGAGAGCATTCATACCACTTTGACACTCCTTTAATGTCTAACTTGCCTGCTTTCTCATACTCTTTCATTATTATCAACTAGGCACTAAGGCGCCTCATTCTTATCATTTAGGCACTATGCCCCTTCTCTTTGCTAGCTAGGTACTATGGCTTTCATTCTTACCATACTTACTTAGATGCTTATATTTCATCTCTTTATCACTTTCCAAGTGATATCTATGCAATACTATATTGCTCATAGAACTAAACTCTTATCTAAGTCAATCCATATCTAAAGGGGTGCACAATCTTTCCTTACTTTCCAATAATAACTCAAACTTTTACTATAAACTCTTGACCAAGGCAATCCATGTCTAATGAATGCCCATCATGCTCTTACTTTCTCTTGAAAACATCTTACCTCAATTCTTAATCTCATTTGGTTCCATTCTATCTTAAAGTCATTTCTCAATTTGGTTTGGATGCATAATCTTATCATATTTAAGTGAAATATAATCCTTGAATCTAGGGTTTAAGGTTTATGTTTGGGTTACAAGGGATAAAGAACTATGTTTCCATCATTTTAAGCTCAAAAACCTCATTTTAGGGTCCTGATAATCAATTACATAGCTCTAGTAATTGACAAAACCTCTGTAATCGATTACAGACAAGATGTAATCGATTACAAACAAGATGTAATGGATTACATGCTGCCCAGAAACACGATTTGCAACTCTAGAAGCTTGGTAATCGATTACAGCTTCTATGTAATCGATTACCACGTAGAAATTTGTAGAAAATAGAGTCTTTAAGCTAGCCAAACTCAAACCAAACCAATAAACATCATCTTTAACACTAATTTAACTCAAATATGCATCCAAATCATGTCATAAACCATAAATCTCGAAATGGGTACAAAACCCATTTTTCTCCTCTTATCATTCAAACTTCATCTATGGGTTCTAAGAACCATAAACTAAATTTCATACATCAAACAAGCTTTAACTAATCTCACTTCTCCCGTAGGAGTAAGTAACTAACATATAAACTCCCTATTTATACCTAAACCCATTTCCCTCATCAAGCCAAACAAAGAAACAAGATGAAGATATAGGGGAAAGGATAGAAACAAGCACCCCTACCTTGGTTGATTCCTTGGCCTTTAATCTTTCCTTGCTCTTCCTTTCCTCTTCTTCCTTCTCTTCTCCTTTTCTCTTCTTCTCTTCTTTCGTTTTCTGTCTTCTGCCAAGTGAGGAAACCTCACTTCAAATAAAATGCCTCAAGGGCATTTTGGTCATTTCATAAAACTCATATCTCCTAAGAATACTTGGATCTCATTATTTCAAGCTTTCTAACCTCCATAGGTATTAAAATAAATCTTATGATTCATCTTAATACTTATTTTATCATTTCCTTAATTTTTTCATATCAGCACTAAGTCCATCCGGTATTAAAACACTTACTCGGCGTGCTTAAAAATGCCAAACGAACTCAGTTTACCTTCAAACTTTAACTACAACTTTCTTAATTTATTTATAGCTTGGAAATAAATTATCCATATTTATTTCCCTTAACTTAACCTTTAAAACTATTTTTTGAGTCATTTTAGGTCACTTTCCACCTTCTATGTTGCAGCAAAGTGCCTAAACTAACTCAGTTTATCATAAAATTGAACTGGCATGTTAAGCAAGTATAATAGTACCTCTGAAACCATATACAAGCCTAACATGTTTCTCGAGATGTAACAAAACGTGTCAATTTGGTTGGTATTAGCAAGTTGCCTAAGAGATGAATTATACTGTAGTGCGAGTGTGATAGACATAGTGTTGTTCATTGAGTGAACTTGGAGGCATTGATGTATGGAGGATTCCACATGTGGACAGTTGTTAGCTCCTCTGGGCTGTGGTACTGGGCAATGCACTAGCAATTTCAGCAAAGCACTATTCTTAATCACGATTTAGCATAGACTATCTGGTACAATGCCTGTTGTACATGATGGATAGACTGTGTAGCACTTGGCTTGAGGCAGCTGAAGCTACAGACAGATCTTCTGGATCATTCTCTCTGAAAATTGTAGTTAGCTCCATGGAGTAGGAACGAGTCTATGTACATATGCATATTTGGTTTGCATCATGATGTGATAATTATATTGATCTGAGATATTGTGTTTGATGTGATAACATGATTTGATGTATTAAATGTCATATCAGTATATAATGTCATTTTCTATACCGCCATGCTGGTGATGATGTAGATTGTCTCATCTCTTTGTATGTATTTCTGTATTATTATTATGTTCGGTAAAGATTTTGAGGAAGGAGAAGATGAGTAACCTTTGGGTTGTTAGTACGAAGAGGAACAACATTCTGGTGATTAGTGCGTAGAAGGCGAACCTCTAGATCATCCTTATTGTTTGGATTGATTTGACGTGACATACCGCTATCGAGTTTTTTGGGATTCATGAGACTGGAGTTCCAAGGGGGCTCCGAAGCCTGGCGTCTTCATATGGATAGGGAGACTGTTGTTTATGTGGGGCGATTGACTGTGTCCCTAAGTAGGGAATATGATGGAGTTCCTATGTTTCCACGACTGTTTATGTACACCTAGAGTTACCCTTATCTATTAGGCGCTATTGGGGTGGTCGTTTCCATGCCCCTAGTGAGCTTAGTAATGTGTCGACCGCACAGACTCCTGTTTGTAGGGCTACACGACATCCAGGGTTTCTGTCTTCTGATGTTCCATCAGAGGAGGATCCTTTGGAGGATCAGAACTTTTAGTTCTGTACTTAGGCTAGTTTATAGTTTATTTTTGAGTCAAACAATTTATAATTCTTTCTAATAGTTTGTACTTATTGTATCCTTAAAAACAAAATTATATGTATAATTATGGTGTGTATTTATTAGTTGTTCTATTTCATATTCTATTTATTTTATTTAATGATGTTATAAACAAAAGAAAAAAAATTACAACTTGTATTATTATTATTTAATAAATGATGTATAACTTGGGTAAGGTTTTATTATAACATAAATGTGACATCCTATGGAGGGTGTTACACATGACATATCATAACATTTCCTAGAGTAGTTGGGGTGGACTTTATCCTCAATAAGTCTGATGACTCATGATATTCTCAAATTTCATTCATTTTCAAAACTTTGCACAGACATTAACATTAGGCATAATTTGGCATAACATAACAATTGTATGGCGGTTGCCACCATGACACTTAAATTCAAGACATTGTAATTGTATGGGCAGTTGCGTATTCTTTATGACTGTATGAAATGCTAATTTTGCAATACTTCTACTGAGGATTGTGAATTCTCACCCTGATTGTGTTGCCATGTAAATCTAGGTGCAAACTCTTCAAAAGGGAAGTAGAAGATGTATGAAGACTATTATAGTTTATATGTTTTTTATAGACAAAGCTTGTATATATTATACTTGATCTAGTTTGTATGGAAGTTTATGTATTACAATGTGCCCTTTTGAGGCAATGATGTATATATAACTTTTAGTTTGTCATGGCTCTCCATAATTATTTGTATAAATGTTATGGGTTTAGTTTTTTATATGAGATATGTAACACCCTCCCTAGGGTATCACATGTCTGGCTTCCGACTCATAATCTGAAAATGTTTTCATAAAAGGTTTGAATTAAAAACGTGGGTTTAAAAAAAAAAATTTCTTTCTTGCTGAAATATAAACTTACTGTAATCCATAAGTATTACTGAAAATATATTTAAACTGATTCATATACAAAATTGACATCAATTAATATTTCACAATTTAAAGAGAAATATAAAATTAACAGACTTTTTTTTCAACAGTAACAAACCCCATGACGGGTCCTACTAAATAGCACGGTATAACACTAACGATAAAAACTTAACATACTCATTCCTTATCTTGTATCCAGCTTGTTGCATCAGAACTCTACTCCTTGTCTACTCAAAACACCTTCGAACTTGAGACAGCCACTCTTCAATGTTTTCATCAATCTCTGAGTGTCCATCGCCCGATATGTCTAAGACAACTCATTCTTTCTACTGTTTAATTTTAACAATACAGACACAGCAAGACAACATAACAAAGAGGTGAGATCACCTACGCCAATATCAACATGGCAGCACAGAGATAACACAAGCAAGCAATATCATACAAGGATATCATATTAAACTTCCAATAATATATTCGATATTAATCAACTATTATCATCAAATCATTTATCAATTCAATTATCATAAACAATAATTACGATAATGTCCTAATTATCATCATCATCCAAGTATTCAAAACAATTGTCATAGCCAATATTCCTCAATTAATATATCACATAGATATAAATGTTCAGATTATGCATGTACACAAGACTCGATTTCCTACTCCATGGAGCTAAACTCAGGTCGGAGAAATGATCGAAAAGATCTGTCGGTACCACATGCCTCAGACCACGTGCTATAATCCTCATTTTGATTTTGCACATCTAGCATATACACGACAGTCTTTATCAGATCTTGATTAAGAATAGTATCTCAGTCTGGATCATCGGTGTGTTGCATCGGTCTAACCTACGGGAAGAAGCGCGACCAACCACCCGTGTAGGCAACCCGCACCCCGATGCCCCCAAGGTCAACAAGTGACCTACACTACGCATATCGCACCCACTCAAGAGGTGTGTTTCTCCTAGGCAATCAGCCATATCCAAATTCTCATCGGACCATTCCAATGCATGTATAATGCACCAAATCCAATCACAGACAAATATGTCATTTTCTCACAAACAGTGTATGGACATTTGGTTCAACAAGAATCATCATCTTGTATTTTTCAAAATGAAAATCATGTTATCACGTTTTCATAGTTATAAAACACTTTTACCGTATTTTCACAATCGCGTAACATTTCTGTTACATTTTCACAATCCAAAAACGTTTCTATTATGTTTTCACAATATCATAACACTTCTTTTATATTTTCACAATACTGTAACACTTTTGTTGCGTTTTTAAAATTCCAAAATGTTTTTATTACATTTTTACAATACCGTAACACTATTGTTACGTTTACAAAATTTTGTAACATTTCTGTTACGTTTTCAAAATGTTGCAACTCTTCTGTTGCACTTTTAAACCACGTACTAATTTTTAAAGTTTTTCTCAATCGCGTAAAAACATACGTTTCTCAAATCGCATAGTATTTTTCCACTGTTTCAAAATCGCGTAACTTAAAAATCATTCTTTTACGTTACGTAAATAATTTTCTATCATTCTCAAAATATTTAAAATATTTTCCAAATCTCATAACAATTTTTCGCTATTTTCACAATCACGTAAAAATAATTCATCACTTTTAAATCACATAGTGATTTTTCAACAATAGTTCAAATTACGTAAAATATTTAAACGTAATTCAAATCGCGTATAATTATTTAAAATCACATAGAAATATTTTTCCATATCACGTAACTTAAAAATCACGTTTTTAAGATACGTAAATAATTTTTCACCACAATTTCATTACAGAAAATATTTCTTGACCTTTAAAAATTCCTTTTTAACTTTTCTCAAAATAATATAACTTTATACTTCATTTAATATATTTTCTTACTCCAGAAAATATTTTTCCATGATTCTTTACTCAAGAAATTCTTTTTCAAAATATAATTCACAAAATCACTTTTTCATTGATGTAAATCAACGTTTCAAAACTTGACATTTTCTAACGTATTTCAAAACTTGAAAATAAGTTATACGTTAGTAAATTTTCAAACACCATTATATTCTCCATTTTTCCCAAATCAATTCTAAAATCAATTCTCTTCAAAACAAATTAAGATTCAAACCCTTGCAACTTTTCTTTTTCATTTTCATATGAAAGTTCATTTCTCAAGTGATAAAATACTTTGATTCCCTTTCCAAAATCCTTATACTAAAATATTTTGTTCAAACATTTTGATTCCACTTTAAAATTACTTTGTTTCATAAAACCAAAATTATTCCAACCTCCAAAAATCGTAGAGTCTTTGGCCATTGAAGCCATCAAATACTTTTCTTCTAAATTGATATGGTTTTACACAAACAAAACCATTAAAAATTCTTTGTTTTCAAAACCGAAATACCGATGGTCATAAAAACCAAACCCATTTGTTCAAATTCATTTTTACTTTCCTTACAAATCCTTTTTCACTTTCTTTGCAAATCCTTAAAATTATCATTGCTATTTTCATTTAAATCTCATGTTTAGTAAAACACTTAGAAACTTTTTACACAAAATAAATCAATAAAAATCCTTCTAAAACCGTATTCATGTACTCTTTGAAAAATAAATTCTTTGTTTATTTTCCTTATTTTCTAAACATCCATTTTCATCATTCAAGAAAATATTAATTTTGTGAACACCTATTTTGAGGTGTCTTGTTCGAAATCCACCATGTTCTAAGTACTCAAAAATCAATTCTTTTGTTCTTGAAAATTTTCAACATGAACCCTAATCAAGGGCATCAAAACCGTAGCTCTTCCTTGGCTATTGGAGCCAAAAATCAATTTCTTTTCCACCATCAAGTCATGGCATATACATATATATTTCATCATAAATAATATAAGCATACCATCAAAGCCATAAAAGCATGTATAGCATATCAAGCATATCATCAAAGCTATAAAATCATGCAAAGCATATCAAGCATAGAAAATTAATCAAAGCTCATAAACACCTACAAATTAATTACATGACCATGGATATGAATCCTCACATGGATTCCACATCCATCAAATAAAATACCATCTCTCACCACCATGCTTGGTTGGTGAGATGGATCTCCTCTTACCTCTTGAAGATCCTCCAAAGCTTCTTGATTTGTTTCTTTTTCCAAGTCCTTCACCACCAAGGGCTTCTCAAATACAAAACAAAACACAAGTTAATTAACATATCAAGCTTGATTAAGAGGAACCATGGATCAAACATGGTTTAGATCATGAAAAAGAGAGAAGAAAATGAAGTTTCCTTATACTTCACCTCAAAAACCCAATAACATGGATCTTGAAGAAAGTCCATGAAGATGAATGATTTAGAGAAAATCTTCAACATGAAAGTTGCTTAGAACATCATGTAGATTCAAGATCTATGGTTGGATGAAATTAAAAGAGATTGGATGGTGATTTTAGGGTAGATAACCGAATGGTTTCTCTTGAAGCACAAAGATGAAATTTTTGATTTTTGATAGAAACTTGAAGCTTGAATTTGAAGATCAAGATGAATGATTTTGGAAAAACTCATAACTAGAGATGTTCTTAGAATGGTGTTTAGGTTTAGAAAATCAAGTTGGATGAAATTTTTGAGTGATGGAAGGTAGATGATGGTGCCATGGCCGTGAGCTTAGAGAAGGAGAAGGAGAGAATTTTTTTCTAAGTGTTTTAAGTTTTTGAAATGATCACAAATGACCAAGAATGAGTGATGATAGTAATGAAACACTTTCCTATAGTCTAAAGTCTTCAAAAACCGTGCCCCCCCTTCATGCATTCTCCTTGAATGCAAACAAAGCAATAATGAAACAAAATTGACTAAAGCTAGTCATAATTGACATAAAGCATCAAATAATGTCATAAAGCTTTTTCTTTGTCTTCTAAACAAGCCAAATCCATCACCTTCTCTTCATAATGCATTCAATAAAGTTGTCTTCATTATTTGCCACCATTTGAAACATTTCTAGCCATTGATTAATTCAATGGTTAGGATTTAGGTAGATTTTTAATTTTGAAGACTAAATCTAGGCCTGGATTTTTCTCCTTTAAATTCTAATTTTAGATGTGTCTCCAAAATTAAGGGTCAAGATTGCTTCTTCAAACTTTAAATCCAAGGGTCCTAATTAGTCTTTGCTACTTTAGAAGACCAAATCTCCACCATTGATTGATTCTTCATCCAATGGTCATAAATGGTCTTTGTTACTTTTTAAGATTAAATCTCCACCCTTGATTTAATCTAAATCCAATGGTTATAAATGGTCTTTGTCATTTTTCAAGACCAATTCTACACCTTTGATTACATCTATGGTTGATATCAAAGCCTTCCTAACTAAGCTTATTCTCACACCATTGATTAAATCAATGGTTATTATTCAAGCTTCTTTATTAAGTTTGTTTCTTAACCTTTGATTAAATCAATGGTTAATATTCAAACTAAGTATTCTCATCCAAGGGTATAGATCAAGTCAAGCTTTGTCTTTGTTGACTACTTAAAGATAATATTTATTCTTGTATCCTACAAATAATATTTTTTACCGTATTTTTATCATCCGATAATTAAATACAAGATAAAAAACAAGAAAGGAATTTTTCTAAACCTTTTTCCGGATTCGGTTTAGTAAGATCCCCTGTCTCCGTCTAAACAGTACAAATTTTTCTATGCGTAGAAAAATTTTTGCTTTGCGGGACCTACCTGGGCCCACGTATGGCCACTTGGGCCCACATACCCCTTGCAGGGCCCACAGACAGGATAAATTTCAAAATCATCCACAAAAATTAGAAAACGCACAAATATCAAATCAGATTACGTAAATTAATTACCTAACGGTAAAAATTAAATTACGTAAAGTTTTCCCCAGCCCGAAAATTTTTATTTTCCTGACACGGAGTAAATCACTCAAAACGATCAAATACGCCTGACGGAATAATCAAAATAATTTTACAAAGGTACATAAATTACTAAACAGTAAAATTCTGTTAACTGTCAAAATTACTGTTTAAGAGATACGAAAATTTGGGGTGTTACAATACTCCCCCTCTTTATAGAAATTTCGTCCTCGAAATTTCATGACCATGATTTCACACCCTCGGAATAATAATGACATTATTCCTTTATCTTTTCTTCAGTTCCCATGTAGTTTCACCTCTTACATTACTCCAAACGATTCTAAACCATTGAAAGTCCTTTATCTCTTGTTCACTTCTTCTGATCAAACAAATATCTTAATATTTTTTTTTCTACGGTTTTCCACTACCGTCTTAACTTTTCCCATAGACAGACTTCTTCAATTTTTGAAGAATCCACCACGCTTCCACTGCGTCACTTTGATACTCTGACCTGGATATACATAGGAATATTCTCTCTTGCAAGATATTCCTTCAATTGCAGTAGATGAAAGAAAACGTCATGGAAAAGAACAAAACGAATTCGAATATGTTATCGAACATATCCAGCAAAGAATTGGATGTAGCTCGATCTTCAAGAATGAATTCTCTGATACCAATACAACGGTTACCATCCTTCATTCATGCCTAGAATAGTTTTTCTCAGATAACTTCCAACTAATGTAATGTATTACTTAAAACTTTCTTATCCTCATATCACTTCATTCTCCAGCTTTAGCTTCTTTAACAAGAAACGTCTCACTAACCGAGTTCTCCTTTTAACCGCATTATATCAAATACTATGACATGGATTTTAAATAGGAATATCCTTTCTTGCAAAATATTCTTTTCTTGCAAATGCAATATATGAAAGAACATTATAGAGGTTTAGGAAGAAAAGGTAACGAAATGATCTGATATGTTACCAAACATATTCAACAAGAATTTGATTTTGCTTGATTTTCAGGAATGAATTTTTCTGAAATACTAATACTGTATTAAGACAATCTCATAGGATATGGTTGGAAAATAACCAATCCATTTTCAAAGATCACGTCTGTTTATGAAACAGATCAAACTAACACAAAGATTTTGAACAACAGATCAAATTAACACAAAGATTTGATCTATAACAATGATTTGAATAACTTGAGTAGCTTGATCGGCTAAGAATAGAAACAGAAGTAAACAAATCAGAGGATTACGAATAACTCTAACATATAATTGATCTTCTCAATCATATGCCATAAGGAATAGGTTATTCACAGAAATATTCAGTATGGTTTATAGGATTAGCTCTAATGACACAATTTCCATTGTTTAAATCTTCTGCTCCGAACACTTCTTACTACCTGAGATTTTACTAACAGAAAACTCTGTTTTCATTAGAACTCTATTTTCAAAGATTGTGTTCCAAACTTCTCGCACTTAAAACAAATTATTTCCTTGAACATACAATCTTTCGTTAAGTGCCCCTTTCCACACTTCTTACATTTTGGTGCAGATGTCACAGTCAAACTAAACCTGTCATTACTAGTACTTTCTCCACAAGATTGTTGTTGTTGTTGACTTCTTGGAGATTGCAAGTACGTTTTTTGTTGGAATCGCTTGACCTTACGATTTCCCCCTTTTTCGTAACCAATAGTCCAACGTTAGGGTCTCTCATCCCGAGATTGATTTAACTCTAACAAAATCTTAGCTTAAGAAATCAATTCTTGCTACAGTAACAATCTTCTGAGTTTGCTGTATAATTGTTTCAGCCATTGTTTGTATTACTTCCAAAGTTGCAGTCATATCACCACCATTATGTCTTGTTTCCACACGCGTACGTCTATCACGAGTCATTTCTTTTCTTCAAAGATAGACGAATCAAAATAAAATGGAAACCAGATGTAACCATTTCAAATACACGTTTGTTTTCTTGACGTACATTCCTTCATTAAATACTTTCTTTCACATCACTTACTGCCTTTGGTTTCCTCAATGGTTGTAAATACATCTCCCATTGAAATCAATCACTTTCCAAATATCCTTAAAAATATCGGGTTCCAAAATTACGTAGTCTTATATTCTAAGATTGATTCTCTTCCATTAGATCCTGAACCTCAACTTTCATTTCTTTCCCCTATTGAACAACGGTCCTTTGCCCGCAAATCATCCTTCCACGTTACTCCCGTTGCTCCCGTAACTCCCGCAGCTGCAACTGCATTACTAGTAGCATGGTCCAATTCCACACAAGAACAACTATCCTGAGCCATTTCTTTTTTTTTTTCTAGAGGCGTGCGGATCGAAATACAATGGATCGATATCCATTATAAACAACATTGTTTCCTTTCGTAAACAATAACACAGAGAACATAACACAAGCAAAATAGACCCAACCACAAACCCCAAAAGACTCAAACTGTGCTCTGATACCAACTAATGTAACACCCTCCCTAGGGTATCACATGTTTGACTTTCGACTCATAATCTGAAAATGTTTTCATAAAAGGTTTGAATTAAAAACGTGGGTTTAAAAAAAAAATTTCTTTCTTGCTGAAATATAAACTTACTGTAATCCATAAGTATTACTGAAAATATATTTAAACTGATTCATATACAAAATTGACACCAATTAATATTTCACAATTTAAAGAGAAATATAAAATTAACAGACTTTTTTTTCAACAGTAGCAAACCCCATGACGGGTCCTACTAAATAGCACGGTATAACACTAACGATAAAAACTTAACATACTCATTCCTTATCTTGTATCCAGCTTGTTGCATCAGAACTCTACTCCTTGTCTACTCAAAACACCTTCGAACTTGAGACAGCCACTCTTCAATGTTTTCATCAATCTCTGAGTGTCCATCGCCCGATATGTCTAAGACAACTCATTCTTTCTACTGTTTAATTTTAACAATACAGACACAGCAAGACAACATAACAAAGAGGTGAGATCACCTACGCCAATATCAACATGGCAGCACAGAGATAACACAAGCAACAACATCATACAAGGATATCATATTAAACTTCCAATAATATATTCAATATTAATCAACTATCATCATCAAATCATTTATCAATTCAATTATCATAAACAATAATTACGATAATGTCCTAATTATCATCATCATCATCCAAGTATTCAAAACAATTGTCATAGCCAATATTCCTCAATTAATATATCACATAGATATAAATGTTCAGATTATGCATGTACACAAGACTCGATTTCCTACTCCATGGAGCTAAACTCAGGTCGGAGAAATGATCGAAAAGATCCGCTCGGTACCACATGCCTCGGACCACGTGCTATAATCCTCATTTTGATTTTGCACATCTAGCATATACACGACAGTCTTTATCGATCTTGATTAAGAATAGTATCTCGGTCGGATCATCGGTGTGTTGCATCGGTCTAACCTATGGGAAGAAGCGCGACCAACCACCCGTGTAGGCAACCCGCACCCCGATGCCCCCAAGGTCAACAAGTGACCTACACTACGCATATCGCACCCACTCAAGAGGTGTGTTTCACCTAGGCAATCACCATATCCAAATTCTCATCGGACCATTCCAATGCATGTATAATGCACCAAATCCAATCACAAACAAATATGTCATTTTCTCACAAACAAACATGAATATGGACACTGGTTCAACAGTAATCATACTGTACTTTCAACAGTGAAAATCATGTTATCACGTTTTCATAGTTATAAAACACTTTTACCGTATTTTCACAATCGCGTAACATTTCTGTTACATTTTCACAATCCAAAAACGTTTCTATTATGTTTTCACAATATCATAACACTTCTTTTATATTTTCACAATACTGTAACACTTTTGTTGCGTTTTTAAAATTCCAAAATGTTTTTATTACATTTTTACAATACCGTAACACTATTGTTACGTTTACAAAATTTTGTAACATTTCTGTTACGTTTTCAAAATGTTGCAACTCTTCTGTTGCACTTTTAAACCACGTACTAATTTTTAACGTTTTTCTCAATCGCGTAAAAACATACGTTTCTCAAATCGCATAGTATTTTTCCACTGTTTCAAAATCGCGTAACTTAAAAATCATTCTTTTACGTTACGTAAATAATTTTCTATCATTCTCAAAATATTTAAAATATTTTCCAAATCTCATAACAATTTTTCGCTATTTTCACAATCACGTAAAAATAATTCATCACTTTTAAATCACATAGTGATTTTTCAACAATAGTTCAAATTACGTAAAATATTTAAACGTAATTCAAATCGCGTATAATTATTTAAAATCACATAGAAATATTTTTCCATATCACGTAACTTAAAAATCACGTTTTTAAGATACGTAAATAATTTTTCACCACAATTTCATTACAGAAAATATTTCTTGACCTTTAAAAATTCCTTTTTAACTTTTCTCAAAATAATATAACTTTATACTTCATTTAATATATTTTCTTACTCCAGAAAATATTTTTCCACAGTTCTTTACTCAAGAAATTCTTTTTCAAAATATAATTCACAAAATCACTTTTTCATTGATGTAAATCAACGTTTCAAAACTTGACATTTTCTAACGTATTTCAAAACTTGAAAATAAGTTATACGTTAGTAAATTTTCAAACACCATTATATTCTCCATTTTTCCCAAATCAATTCTAAAATCAATTCTCTTCAAAACAAATTAAGATTCAAACCCTTGCAACTTTTCTTTTTCATTTTCATATGAAAGTTCATTTCTCAAGTGATAAAATACTTTGATTCCCTTTCCAAAATCCTTATACTAAAATATTTTGTTCAAACATTTTGATTCCACTTTAAAATTACTTTGTTTCATAAAACCAAAATTATTCCAACCTCCAAAAATCGTAGAGTCTTTGGCCATTGAAGCCATCAAATACTTTTCTTCTAAATTGATATGGTTTTACACAAACAAAACCATTAAAAATTCTTTGTTTTCAAAACCGAAATACCGATGGTCATAAAAACCAAACCCATTTGTTCAAATTCATTTTTACTTTCCTTACAAATCCTTTTTCACTTTCTTTGCAAATCCTTAAAATTATCATTGCTATTTTCATTTAAATCTCATGTTTAGTAAAACACTTAGAAACTTTTTACACAAAATAAATCAATAAAATCCTTCTAAAACCGTATTCATGTACTCTTTGAAAAATAAATTCTTTGTTTATTTTCCTTATTTTCTAAACATCCATTTTCATCATTCAAGAAAATATTAATTTTGTGAACACCTATTTTGAGGTGTCTTGTTCAAATCCACCATGTTCTAAGTACTCAAAAATCAATTCTTTTGTTCTTGAAAATTTTCAACATGAACCCTAATCAGGGCATCAAAACCGTAGCTCTTCCTTGGCTATTGGAGCCAAAAATCAATTTCCTTTCCACCATCAAGTCATGGCATATACATATATATTTCATCATAAATAATATAAGCATACCATCAAAGCCATAAAAGCATGTATAGCATATCAAGCATATCATCAAAGCTATAAAATCATGCAAAGCATATCAAGCATAGAAAATTAATCAAAGCTCATAAACACCTACAAATTAATTACATGACCATGGATATGAATCCTCACATGGATTCCACATCCATCAAATAAAATACCATCTCTCACCACCATGCTTGGTTGGTGAGATGGATCTCCCTCTTACCTCTTGAAGATCCTCCAAAGCTTCTTGATTTGTTTCTTTTTCCAAGTCCTTCACCACCAAGGGCTTCTCAAATACAAAACAAAACACAAGTTAATTAACATATCAAGCTTGATTAAGAGGAACCATGGATCAAACATGGTTTAGATCATGAAAAAGAGAGAAGAAAATGAAGTTTCCTTATACTTCACCTCAAAAACCCAATAACATGGATCTTGAAGAAAGTCCATGAAGATGAATGATTTAGAGAAAATCTTCAACATGAAAGTTACTTAGAACATCATGTAGATTTAAGATCTATGGTTGGATGAAATTAAAAGAGATTGGATGGTGATTTTAGGGTAGATAACCGAATGGTTTCTCTTGAAGCACAAAGATGAAATTTTTGATTTTTGATAGAAACTTGAAGCTTGAATTTGAAGATCAAGATGAATGATTTTGGAAAAACTCATAACTAGAGATGTTCTTAGAATGGTGTTTAGGTTTAGAAAATCAAGTTGGATGAAATTTTTGAGTGATGGAAGGTAGATGATGGTGCCATGGCCGTGAGCTTAGAGAAGGAGAAGGAGAGAATTTTTTTCTAAGTGTTTTAAGTTTTTGAAATGATCACAAATGACCAAGAATGAGTGATGATAGTAATGAAACACTTTCCTATAGTCTAAAGTCTTCAAAAAACCGTGCCCCCCTTCATGCATTCTCCTTGAATGCAAACAAAGCAATAATGAAACAAAATTGACTAAAGCTAGTCATAATTGACATAAAGCATCAAATAATGTCATAAAGCTTTTTCTTTGTCTTCTAAACAAGCCAAATCCATCACCTTCTCTTCATAATGCATTCAATAAAGTTGTCTTCATTATTTGCCACCATTTGAAACATTTCTAGCCATTGATTAATTCAATGGTTAGGATTTAGGTAGATTTTTAATTTTAGAAGACTAAATCTAGGCCATTGGATTTTTCTCCTTTAAATTCTAGCCCTTAGATGTGTCTCCAAAATTAAGGGTCAAGATTGCTTCTTCAAACTTTAAATCCAAGGGTCCTAATTAGTCTTTGCTACTTTAGAAGACCAAATCTCCACCATTGATTGATTCTTCATCCAATGGTCATAAATGGTCTTTGTTACTTTTTAAGATTAAATCTCCACCCTTGATTTAATCTAAATCCAATGGTTATAAATGGTCTTTGTCATTTTTCAAGACCAATTCTACACCTTTGATTACATCTATGGTTGATATCAAAGCCTTCCTAACTAAGCTTATTCTCACACCATTGATTAAATCAATGGTTATTATTCAAGGCTTCTTTATTAAGTTTGTTTCTTAACCTTTGATTAAATCAATGGTTAATATTCAAACTAAGTATTCTCATCCAAGGGTATAGATCAAGTCAAGCTGTCTTTGTTGACTACGCAGTATAATATTTATTCTTGTATCCTACAAATAATATTTTTACTGTATTTTTATCATCCGATAATTAAATACAGTATAAAATACAGTATAAGAAATTTTCTAAAACTGTTTCCGGATTCAGGTTTAGTAAGATCCCCTGTCTCCGTCTAAACAGTACAAATTTTTCT
This sequence comes from Ormosia emarginata, assembly GCA_029884605.1. NCBI lineage: Eukaryota > Viridiplantae > Streptophyta > Magnoliopsida > Fabales > Fabaceae > Ormosia > Ormosia emarginata. Next base: position 14,345,699 of record JAQQTP010000074.1, read on the forward strand.
ATGCGTAGAAAAATTTTTGCTTTGCAAGACCTACCTGGGCCCACGTATGGCCACCTGGGCCCACATACCCCTTGCAGGGCCCACAGACAGGAAAAATTTCAAAATCATCCACAAAAATCACAAAAATTAGAAAACGCACAAATATCAAATCAGATTACGTAAATTAATTACCTAACGGTAAAAATTAAATTACGTAAAGTTTTCCCCAGCCCGAAAATTTTTATTTTCCCGACACGAGTAAATCACTCAAAACGATCAAAATACTGACGGAATAATCAAAATAATTTTACAAAGCAGTTTAAATTACTAAACAAGTAAAATTCGTTAATCTTGTCAAAATTTGTTTAAGAGATACGAAAATTTGGGGTGTTACAATATTCCCCTCTTTATAGAAATTTCGTCCTCGAAATTTCATGACCATGATTTCACACCCTCGGAATAATAATGACATTATTCCTTTATCTTTTCTTCAGTTCCCATGTAGTTTCACCTCTTACATTACTCCAAACGATTCTAAACCATTGAAAGTCCTTTATCTCTTGTTCACTTCTTCCGATCAAACAAATATCTTAATATTTTTTTTCTACGGTTTTCCACTACCGTCTTAACTTTTCCCATAGACTGACTTCTTCAATTTTTGAAGAATCCACCACGCTTCCACTGCGTCACTTTGATACTCTGACCTGGATATACATAGGAATATTCTCTCTTGCAAGATATTCCTTCAATTGCAGTAGATGAAAGAAAACGTCATGGAAAAGAACAAAACGAATTCGAATATGTTATCGAACATATCCAGCAAAGAATTGGATGTAGCTCGATCTTCAAGAATGAATTCTCTGATACCAATACAACGGTTACCATCCTTCATTCATGCCTAGAATAGTTTTTCTCAGATAACTTCCAACTAATGTAATGTATTACTTAAAACTTTCTTATCCTCATATCACTTCATTCTCCAGCTTTAGCTTCTTTAACAAGAAACGTCTCACTAACCGAGTTCTCCTTTTAACCGCATTATATCAAATACTATGACATGGATTTTAAATAGGAATATCCTTTCTTGCAAAATATTCTTTCTTGCAAATGCAATATATGAAAGAACATTATAGAGGTTTAGGAAGAAAAGGTAGCGAAATGATCTGATATGTTACCAAACATATTCAACAAGAATTTGATTTTGCCTGATTTTCAGGAATGAATTTTTCTGAAATACTAATACTGTATTGAGACAATCTCATAGGATATGGTTGGAAAATAACCAATCCATTTTCAAAGATCACGTCTGTTTATGAAACAGATCAAACTAACACAAAGATTTTGAACAACAGATCAAACTAACACAAAGATTTGATCTATAACAATGATTTGAATAACTTGAGTAGCTTGATCGGCTAAGAATAGAAACAGAAGTAAACAAATCAGAGGATTACGAATAACTCTAACATATAATTGATCTTCTCAATCATATGCCATAAGGAATAGGTTATTCACAAAAATATTCAGTATGGTTTATAGGATTAGCTCTAATGACACAATTTCCATTGTTTAAATCTTCTGCTCCGAACACTTCTTACTACCTGAGATTTTACTAACAGAAAACTCTGTTTTCATTAGAACTCTATTTTCAAAGATTGTGTTCCAAACTTCTCGCACTTAAAACAAATTATTTCCTTGAACATACAATCTTTCGTTAAGTGCCCCTTTCCACACTTCTTACATTTTGGTGCAGATGTCACAGTCAAACTAAACCTGTCATTACTAGTACTTTCTCCACAAGATTGTTGTTGTTGTTGACTTCTTGGAGATTGCAAGTACGTTTTCTGTTGGAATCGCTTGACCTTACGATTTCCCCCTTTTTCGTAACCAATATAGTCCAACGTTACAGGGTCTCTCATCCTGAGATTGATTTAACTCTAACAAAATCTTAGCTTAAGAAATCAATTCTTGCTACAGAACAATCTTCTGAGTTTGCTGTATAATTGTTTCAGCCACTGTTTGTATTACTTCCAAAGTTGCAGTCATATCACCACCATTATGTCTTGTTTCCACACGCGTACGTCTATCACGAGTCATTTCTTTTCTTCAAAGATAGACGAATCAAAATAAAATGGAAACCAGATGTAACCATTTCAAATACACGTTTGTTTTCTTGACGTACATTCCTTCATTAAATACTTTCTTTCACATCACTTACTGCCTTTGGTTTCCTCAATGGTTGTAAATACATCTCCCATTGAAATCAATCACTTTCCAAATATCCTTAAAAATATCGGGTTCCAAAATTACGTAGTCTTATATTCTAAGATTGATTCTCTTCCATTAGATCCTGAACCTCAACTTTCATTTCTTTCCCACTGAACAGCGGTCCTTTGTTCCTGCAGTCATCCTTCCACGTTACTCCCGTTGCTCCCGTAACTCCCGCAGCTGCAACTGCATTACTAGTAGCATGGTCCAATTCCACACAAGAACAACTATCCTGAGCCATTTCTTTTTTTTTTCTAGAGGCGTGCGGATCGAAATACAATGGATCTGATATCCATTATAAACAACATTGTTTCCTTTCAGAAACAATAACACAGAGAACATAACACAAGCAAAATAGACCCAACCACAAACCCCAAAAGACTCAAACTGTGCTCTGATACCAACTAATGTAACACCCTCCCTAGGGTATCACATGTTTGACTTTCGACTCATAATCTGAAAATGTTTTCATAAAAGGTTTGAATTAAAAACGTGGGTTTAAAAAAAAAATTTCTTTCTTGCTGAAATATAAACTTACTGTAATCCATAAGTATTACTGAAAATATATTTAAACTGATTCATATACAAAATTGACACCAATTAATATTTCACAATTTAAAGAGAAATATAAAATTAACAGACTTTTTTTTCAACAGTAGCAAACCCCATGATGGGTCCTACTAAATAGCACGGTATAACACTAACGATAAAAACTTAACATACTCATTCCTTATCTTGTATCCAGCTTGTTGCATCAGAACTCTACTCCTTGTCTACTCAAAACACCTTCGAACTTGAGACAGCCACTCTTCAATGTTTTCATCAATCTCTGAGTGTCCATCGCCCGATATGTCTAAGACAACTCATTCTTTCTACTGTTTAATTTTAACAATACAGACACAGCAAGACAACATAACAAAGAGGTGAGATCACCTACGCCAATATCAACATGGCAGCACAGAGATAACACAAGCAGCAATATCATACAAGGATATCATATTAAACTTCCAATAATATATTCAATATTAATCAACTATCATCATCAAATCATTTATCAATTCAATTATCATAAACAATAATTACGATAATGTCCTAATTATCATCATCATCATCCAAGTATTCAAAACAATTGTCATAGCCAATATTCCTCAATTAATATATCACATAGATATAAATGTTCAGATTATGCATGTACACAAGACTCGATTTCCTACTCCATGGAGCTAAACTCAGGTCGGAGAAATGATCGAAAAGATCTGTCGGTACCACATGCCTCAGACCACGTGCTATAATCCTCATTTTGATTTTGCACATCTAGCATATACACGACAGTCTTTATCAGATCTTGATTAAGAATAGTGTCTTGGTCAGGATCATCGGTGTGTTGCATCGGTCTAACCTACGGGAAGAAGCGCGACCAACCACCCGTGTAGGCAACCCGCACCCCGATGCCCCCAAGGTCAACAAGTGACCTACACTACGCATATCGCACCCACTCAAGAGGTGTGTTTCTCCTAGGCAATCAGCCATATCCAGTCCTCATCGGACCATTCCAATGCATGTATAATGCACCAAATCCAATGACAGACAAATATGTCATTTTCTCACAAACAGTGTATGGACACTGGTTCAACAGTAATCATACTGTACTTTCAACAGCGAAAATCATGTTATCACGTTTTCATAGTTATAAAACACTTTTACCGTATTTTCACAATCGCGTAATATTTCTGTTACGTTTTCACAATCCAAAAACGTTTCTATTATGTTTTCACAATATCATAACACTTCTTTTATATTTTCACAATACTGTAACACTTTTGTTGCGTTTTTAAAATTCCAAAATGTTTTTATTACATTTTTACAATACCGTAACACTATTGTTACGTTTACAAAATTTTGTAACATTTCTGTTACGTTTTCAAAATGTTGCAACTCTTTCATTTGCACTTTTAAACCACGTACTAATTTTTAAAGTTTTTCTCAATCGCGTAAAAACATATGTTTCTCAAATCGCATAGTATTTTTCCATTGTTTCAAAATCGCGTAACTTAAAAATCATTCTTTTACGTTACGTAAATAATTTTCTATCATTCTCAAAATATTTAAAATATTTTTCAAATCTCATAACAATTTTTCGCTATTTTCACAATCACGTAAAAATAATTCATCACTTTTAAATCACATAGTGATTTTTCAACAATAGTTCAAATTACGTAAAATATTTAAACGTAATTCAAATCGCGTATAATTATTTAAAATCACATAGAAATATTTTTCCATATCACGTAACTTAAAAATCACGTTTTTAAGATACGTAAATAATTTTTCACCACAATTTCATTACAAAAAATATTTCTTGACCTTTAAAAATTCCTTTTTAACTTTTCTCAAAATAATATAACTTTATACTTCATTTAATATATTTTCTTACTCCAGAAAATATTTTTCCATAGTTCTTTACTCAAGAAATTCTTTTTCAAAATATAATTCACAAAATCACTTTTCCATTGATGTAAATCAACGTTTCAAAACTTGACATTTTCTAACGTATTTCAAAACTTGAAAATAAGTTATACGTTAGTAAATTTTCAAACACCATTATATTCTCCATTTTTCCCAAATCAATTCTAAAATCAATTCTCTTCAAAACAAATTAAGATTCAAACCCTTGCAACTTTTCTTTTTCATTTTCATATGAAAGTTCATTTCTCAAGTGATAAAATACTTTGATTCCCTTTCCAAAATCCTTATACTAAAATATTTTGTTCAAACATTTTGATTCCACTTTAAAATTACTTTGTTTCATAAAACCAAAATTATTCCAACCTCCAAAAATCGTAGAGTCTTTGGCCATTGAAGTCATCAAATACTTTTCTTCTAAATTGATATGGTTTTACACAAACAAAACCATTAAAAATTCTTTGTTTTCAAAACCGAAATACCGATGGTCATAAAAACCAAACCCATTTGTTCAAATTCATTTTTACTTTCCTTACAAATCCTTTTTCACTTTCTTTGCAAATCCTTAAAATTATCATTGCTATTTTCATTTAAATCTCATGTTTAGTAAAACACTTAGAAACTTTTTACACAAAATAAATCAATAAAAATCCTTCTAAAACCGTATTCATGTACTCTTTGAAAAATAAATTATTTGTTTATTTTCCTTATTTTCTAAACATCCATTTTCATCATTCAAGAAAATATTAATTTTGTGAACACCTATTTTGAGGTGTCTTGTTCGAAATCCACCATGTTCTAAGTACTCAAAAATCAATTCTTTGTTCTTGAAAATTTTCAACATGAACCCTAATCAAGGGCATCAAAACCGTAGCTCTTCCTTGGCTATTGGAGCCAAAAATCAATTTCCTTTCCACCATCAAGTCATGGCATATACATATATATTTCATCATAAATAATATAAGCATACCATCAAAGCCATAAAAGCATGTATAGCATATCAAGCATATCATCAAAGCTATAAAATCATGCAAAGCATATCAAGCATAGAAAATTAATCAAAGCTCATAAACACCTACAAATTAATTACATGACCATGGATATGAATCCTCACATGGATTCCACATCCATCAAATAAAATACCATCTCTCACCACCATGCTTGGTTGGTGAGATGGATCTCCCTCTTACCTCTTGAAGATCCTCCAAAGCTTCTTGATTTGTTTCTTTTTCCAAGTCCTTCACCACCAAGGGCTTCTCAAATACAAAACAAAACACAAGTTAATTAACATATCAAGCTTGATTAAGAGGAACCATGGATCAAACATGGTTTAGATCATGAAAAAGAGAGAAGAAAATGAAGTTTCCTTATACTTCACCTCAAAAACCCAATAACATGGATCTTGAAGAAAGTCCATGAAGATGAATGATTTAAAGAAAATCTTCAACATGAAAGTTGCTTAGAACATCATGTAGATTCAAGATCTATGGTTGGATGAAATTAAAAGAGATTGGATGGTGATTTTAGGGTAGATAACCGAATGGTTTCTCTTGAAGCACAAAGATGAAATTTTTGATTTTTGATAGAAACTTGAAGCTTGAATTTGAAGATCAAGATGAATGATTTTGGAAAAACTCATAACTAGAGATGTTCTTAGAATGGTGTTTAGGTTTAGAAAATCAAGTTGGATGAAATTTTTGAGTGATGGAAGGTAGATGATGGTGCCATGGCCGTGAGCTTAGAGAAGGAGAAGGAGAGAATTTTTTTCTAAGTGTTTTAAGTTTTTGAAATGATCACAAATGACCAAGAATGAGTGATGATAGTAATGAAACACTTTCCTATAGTCTAAAGTCTTCAAAAACCGTGCCCCCCCTTCATGCATTCTCCTTGAATGCAAACAAAGCAATAATGAAACAAAATTGACTAAAGCTAGTCATAATTGACATAAAGCATCAAATAATGTCATAAAGCTTTTTCTTTGTCTTCTAAACAAGCCAAATCCATCACCTTCTCTTCATAATGCATTCAATAAAGTTATCTTCATTATTTGCCACCATTTGAAACATTTCTAGCCATTGATTAATTCAATGGTTAGGATTTAGGTAGATTTTTAATTTTAGAAGACTAAATCTAAGCCATTGGATTTTTCTCCTTTAAATTCTAGCCCTTAGATGTGTCTCCAAAATTAAGGGTCAAGATTGCTTCTTCAAACTTTAAATCCAAGGGTCCTAATTAGTCTTTGCTACTTTAGAAGACCAAATCTCCACCATTGATTGATTCTTCATCCAATGGTCATAAATGGTCTTTGTTACTTTTTAAGATTAAATCTCCACCCTTGATTTAATCTAAATCCAATGGTTATAAATGGTCTTTGTCATTTTTCAAGACCAATTCTACACCTTTGATTACATCTATGGTTGATATCAAAGCCTTCCTAACTAAGCTTATTCTCACACCATTGATTAAATCAATGGTTATTATCCAAGGCTTCTTTATTAAGTTTGTTTCTTAACCTTTGATTAAATCAATGGTTAATATTCAAACTAAGTATTCTCATCCAAGGGTATAGATCAAGTCAAGCTCTCTTTGTTGACTACGCAGTATAATATTTATTCTTGTATCCTACAAATAATATTTTTACTGTATTTTTATCATCCGATAATTAAATACAAGATAAAATACAAGATCAAGAAATTTTCTAAAAGCTGTTTTCTGGATTCAGGTTTAGTAAGATCCCCTGTCTCGTCTAAACAAGACAAATTTTAATGCGTAAAAAAATTTTTGCTTTATGGGACCCACTGGGCCCACGTATGGCCACCTGGGCCCACATACTTTAATGGGCCCACAACAGGAAAAATTTCAAAATCATTCACAAAAATCACAAAAATAGAAAACGCAGAAATATCAAATCGACACGTAAATTAATTACCTAACGGTAAAAATTAAATTACGTAAAGTTTTCCCAAACCGAAAATTTTTATTTTCCTGACACGGAGTAAATCACTCAAAACGATCAAATACGCTGACGGAATAATCAAAATAATTTTACAGTGCACAGAAATTACTAAACAGTAAAATTCTGTTAACTGTCAAAATTACTGTTTAAGAGATATGAAAATTTGGGGTGTTACAACATAGAAGTAGCATGGCTAGTATTGGTTGTTCTTATATATGTTAGGTATATCAGGATATCAATATTGGGATGTTATAGCATATTTTTGTTTTCAGAAAGAATTGATAATAAGGTTATTTATTTCATCTTATTTTTCCCTTATAGATAAGGGATCATTAGGAGAGCCTACAAATTTTAACAAGTAATTAACTCACACACCTAGGCCCATACATACACACAACTATGCACAGGGGAGGCCACATTGAGTTTTGCTTATGTGACGGAAATGGGTGAAGACAAGATTTAATCCCAGGTGTAACATCCTCCCTATCCTATTAGCCTCAATGATTGTTATAGTAGTTCTTTAGTATTTGTGTGATTTACTTGTTAATGTTTTTGTAATTTTCTGAGTTAGTTTAGTATTTTTGATAAATAGAATAAATGTTTAAAGGCCAAATTAAATAGGAGAATAGCTTGGAAAATAATGAAAATTTGTTGAGTTGTTAAATAGAGGATGAAAATTATTTTAGAAATGATTACAAGTTAGGACAGATACTTGTAAGCATATTAGTTTACTTCCTTAAATTTATATCAAGTTAAGGAAAAGTAATAGAGCCTAATGACTATCAAATGAAGTGTATAGATAGTTATTAAACAATGTGTATGTGAACTTAATGGAATTCTAGAATTTTCTATAATACCTATGGAAGCTTGAAACTCATCAATGAAAGATCAAAGTATCCCTGATAGGCAAAACCTCTTATAATTAATGTTAACCACATAATTACCTTGTTCTTATCCTTTTTCTTTTCTTTCTAGTGCTTCCCACCACACAAACACACACTCTCACATTTTTCTTTTCACTTTTCTCTTGGCCAGCAATAGAAGGAAAGGGAGAAGAAAGAAAAGATAGAACTCCATAGCCACCATACTTCCAAACCTCACTAGAAAACCTTCTAGCACTCATCTTCCAAAGCTCTCATCAAGCTCCAACTAGTGGTGGTCTTGAATCCATCATTAAGCAAATTTCAAGTTTCTTCATGCATCTTCAATAGATTCAAAGGAGCCTAGGTAGGAGTTTATGTCTCTACGTCCATATCTTTTTACTCTTGATAGAGTTTAGGAATTGATTTGAGGCTTGATTGAAGAGTAAACGATGAATAGCATATTGATATTCTTGAGGATAGGTTTTGGGGGGTTTTGGAAGGATTGAGTATGGATTGATTGATTCTTGTCTTTAAATTAGGTGTTTGATGATATTTGTGAGATTATTATGCTTAAAACTTATTCAGGTGTTGGAAAAACAATATAGTAATTGATTTCTGGTGTTGGTAATTGATTACCAACTTGTTGGAATTGTGGTAATCGATTACCAACTATGGTAATCGATTACCAAGTGTCTGTATGAGGAATTGGCAGAGTGGTAATCAATTACCAAGCCCCTGTTCAAGAAAATGGCATGTGGTAATCGATTATCATGCATGGTAATCGATTACCTAGCCTCTAGGTTGAGAAAATGCCATGTGGTAATAGATTATCAAGCATGCTAATCAATTACCAAGCCTCTGTTTTTGAGAAAAATGAGTTCTCTGCTCTATGGAAACCAAATTCAGATATATCTAGGCTATACAAGTTGCTAGCATTTCAAGTTGCCTTGTGAATTATGTGATTTATATGATGATACAAGAAAATGTGCACTTATTATACCTATGAGATGAATGATAATGTGCACTTGTTATACTTATTGAGATGAATGATAATATGCACTTGTTATACTTATGAGATAAATGATAATGTGTATTTGCTATACTTATGAGATGAATGATAATGTGAACTTGTTATACTTATGAGATAAATGATAATATGCACTTGTTATACCTATAAGATGAATTAAGATGTACTAGAAATTGATATGCTCCTTTAAAATGTTAAAGTTGAGCTAATAATTGAATTAAAATGTAAAGTACATCTTTAAGTGCTCAAAGTTTAAAAGAAATTGGACATAATAAAGGAAATGATGGTGATCCTTTATAACATGATCCTTATATACTATTCCCTTATGAAGGATAACCTATAGATCTTATCAAGGAAATGATGGTGAACCTAGATCTGGCCAGTGATGGATTTAGGAAATGATGGTGATCCTAAATCTAATAATGGAAATGATCCTGTACTTGAGGGTGATCCTAGATATGATTCTTTTAGATATTTGGCCAGCGTTACCTGGGATAATACTATGTAACGACAGACTGTTACGTATAGGCTGAGTGCACCAGCCTAATAAGTAGATTATCACCAAGTGTTAGGTAGTATGAGGAGGCGACTTTCCCTCCCAATCTATTTGAGATAAAAGGATATGGGTCCAGAGAACGAGCTGAGAAAGATGATAATTAATGAGCACTAAAGGAAAACTTAAAGACATTGCTTAAGCATTGGCACACTTCATGAAATTACTACTTAAATAATTAATTTGATAATGAATATTTACATTGAGTTATTTGTAAATATTCTATAAACAGTGTGAGATGATTTATATAATGTTATATTTTTGGAAAGTTCTATGATTTATTGATTGACGCGCCTGTGAGGCTAAGTACTGCCTGGATTTATGATAATAGAATTTGTTGTTCAATGATAAAAATTGAACTTCTGCCCTGAAGATGAGAAAGGAAACAATTTGACATTTGCCACCTTTCTATGAATTTTTTTTAAATGATTTATTTCCCCAAAGCAGCTGGAATTGTTGTGTTGACATATATTTATTAGTTATACTGGGAATTCTTAGAATTCTCACCCCGCTACTTTCTTTTCCATGATGATTCAAGTTTGTGATCCACCCTTTGAGTAAAGATGCAAATTTTGAAGTAGTATAGAGATATATATTCATTTTGACCATTGTCATGTATTTATATTTATGTAGTGGTTTGTATAGGGTTTGCATACATATGCCCATGAAGGCTTGATATGTATCACTTTGATACTGATGTAGAAGACTAATGTACTAGATTGTATAGATTACTAATGTTAGTGTGACTTATACATGCTATGTATATTTATATTTGTGTATCACAGGTAGATGTTGTATTTCAGGTTGGTAAATAGAAATTGTCTATAGTACCTGATTAGATAAATATGAAAGTTCCTAGAGTTCTATAAGGAGGACTCCAAGGACACTAAGGTAATAAAGAAATAAAAAATATTAACCCTCACAAGGCTTGAGTAAAAACTAAAATTTGTATAATTAATTACCAAGGAAAATAAAAAGTTTAGTTGTGATGTGCCTAAGTCTAAGTGCTTTAGTGTAATCCGAACATACGTGGAGTAATTAGTCTTGGGGTGTTACACTAAGACCTCACAATCAACTTGAAGAGTCTTTACTAGCTGAGCTAGCTAGCAACTTTGTTTATCTCATCCAATTTAATGCTATTACAACATGGATAATATATTTCAAATTATGCTATAGGGATTTTATATGGTTTGTTAATGTGGATGAGATATCATGATTTTAAATTATTTAAATTGATATCTCTCTAAAAATATCTATGACTCTAATCTAAAAAGAGGTTAAATAATTTTCTTCATTCAGTTAATTTTAAATAGTAGATAATTTAAATTGATGATAAGTTAGATAATTAAAATGTGATTTTGATGATAAACCTCCATGAAAGTAGTGGGAATTAGAGGAAAAATAATCTACCAATGAATGTCATGATTTAAATGATGATAATTTAGATAATTAAATGTAATTTTGATGAAAAACCTCACATACTTGTGGGAATTAGAAGGAAAACAATCCATTAATGATTGCTATGAGTCATTGCTAATACTTATATAAATTGTGTTTTATATAATAATAAATAGATGTATGTGGAATCAATTTCAGTTGTACTAAGGACCTTTTATGTCAATGAGAGCATAGCCGACTGTAATACATCTTTTGGCAGTAATAAGTTGTTGAAGAATGGTAACTCATTAAGATAAACTGTATTGAAATAATATCACTATAAAATTGTATCTCTGCTCCTTTTCTTAATAAACAAAAGCGTGTTTTAAAATAATGTCAACTCTTTCAAGTATGAATTTAATTTTGATATAATACTAGTGTAAATAATGAATGAAAGATGTTGTGGGTGGTTGATATATTACTATCAGAGTGTAAAATATTGAACTGTTGCATTGTAACACATGCAGTTTAAATTGCATGCTATAATGGAGCTCCCATTTTGGGTTTGTCATGCTTCGTCTTAAACTATACAGAACACTGTCAATCACAAAAATTGACTTAAATCACTCAAATTCAAATCTAGCTTTATACAAGCTTCATGGAGTATGGACACCTCCAAGTTTGACTTATAAAGTCTCATTGGTAGTTGGCACTAAGCTAAGTTGACAAAATAATACATGCATCCTTACTCGTCACGTAGATAATAAGGAGATCGCCATCACTTGGTACCTGTTGATTGTTTATGTTTCATCTCACTTCCCCTCGAAGTGATGAGACAATTTCCAGTGTGAGAGGGATGATCTAAAAGTCTGGGGACAATCTAAGATATATGTCTTTATAATTAAACTAAACAACATTATGCAATTCAATAAAGACTAGAAAATAAAACACTTTTATTGCATAATCAATGTCTAATACATAATCAAATCCTTATTAAACCTAAACCCCTAACATGCTTCTGAAAAGCATATTTGGTTATGGGTTTAGTAAATGGATCATCCATTGTATTGATTGTGGAGACATGCCTCAACACAATCTTACCCTGTTCAATGATATCATGAATGAAATAGTAATAGGTATCTATATGCTTTGTCTTTCGATGGTACTTGGGATCCTTTGCATAAGTTATGGAAGTTGTGCTATCATAACAAATGACAACAGCTTCACGAAGATGCCTAGTAAAGTTCAAGCTCTATAAGAATCTTCTCAACCAACTTGCTTCTTGCACTGCAGTAATGCATGCAACATATTCTAACTCATAATGGACAATGATATTATTCTGAAGTGGATTCAGAGGGGTACCCGAGATAGACACGTCACGATGGTTTTTTCCTTGCGCAACAATAGCAGAGCATATTGAATCAGGGGGGTTGGTACCTACAAAGGGACTCCAATGCTCAAGTTAGGTTGTGCTCAAGTAGGGTTTATACACTGAGTGATAAGTTACCTATAGAGGTGAATAAGCCTAATATTTATAGAGGTTGGAGAGATATGTTCCCATAATTAATACAAAGTGAGATACGTTCCCTTATTTGTTACTGAGGATCCCTATATTATTGAAACATTAATGCTGCTGTTACCCAAGTGGCTTCTAGTACTCAAGAGGGGGGTAAATTGAGTATTTAAAAAAACTTTTTCGCAAATCCTTTTTAACACGAATTTCTTGAAGCAATGAATTGAATATATAAAGATGATGAAATGCCTTAAGAATAGTAAATAAACAATTAAGCAATAATAAATAAATTACAATAAATAAAGAGATACGGAGAAGAAAAGCAAACACGATATTTATCCTGGTTCGACCACCAACCACTTGTGGCCTACGTCTAGTCCTTGAAACACAGTTCGAGATTTTTCACTATTTAATACAAGCTTAAAATAGGTGCTTGCAACCTTTACACAACAGAGATACCTCACCCTATTTACTAGAGGGATACCTCACCCCCTTTGTGTAACACCCTCCGTAGGGCGTCACATTTTAAAAAAATAAATAAATCTTAAAACTAATTAAAATTATTTTATAAAAGCTTTGAGTTTCAAAATATGGATTTTAAAATTTCTTGTCGCGGAAATACAAACTTACCGGAAATTTTAAGTAAAATGGAAATTAAATTTAACAAATTAACATACACATCACCAATCATTTCATATAAGTTAAAACGTAATATTCTGACTCGAGAGAAACAGTAGCAAACCCAAAGACGGGTACTACCAATAGCACGGTAACAACACTAACGAGAAAAATTCAACCTACATAGTCTGTTTCTTCACCAACTGCATCTTGTTGAAACTTGAAAGACCACTCAATGACGCCGCCACCATCTTCAGAATATTGTCTCCCCTAGGGTTAAGAATGTGCTCGCCTACTATACGAATTCGAAGAATACAAACCAAACAAAAACAACACGGGAAAGAGGTGAGATCCCCTTTCACCAAGCATCAAGATACGGTAGTAAAGAATAATACGAATGACAAAGTCATTCCATACCTGAGATAATCACAATTATAGTCATGTTATCAATTTACAAATATTTCTAACATACATATAACCTAATAAAATAAACAAGTAATAACATTATCGGGATAGATATAACAATTCATACCATATAAAATATCATAACAAGACAATATAAAAGAAAGATCAAATGTCATAACAACATAAATATCACAAATGGAAGGTCACTGAGATAAAAATCACGGATAAAAAGCATAGATAGAAATCACAAATAAAATCACAAATAAAAATATCATAGATAAAAGATGATGAGATAAAAGAAATAACAAATAAAAGATAATAGATAAAAATAACAAATAGAAGATAATAATGCACCACATATCAACATATACAATAAGACACAATCCTACTCCATGGAGCTAAACCACACAAACACAGACATCAGAGGGAACGAGCCGCAAAGTCCTCTAGTACCACGGCCTGCCCAACCAAACTATTGCACTTGTCTTACGTTGTGTCTATAGCCCCACGACACAAGGAATCCATCATCCCGGCGTGGTGTAGTTCACGGTCTCACGTTGTGGCACTACAGGCAATGTACTATTAGACTTCACCAGATCTCGATTAAACATAGTGTGTGTCGAGTCCACTAGTGTGTCGCCATTTACCACGGCCCAGAAGAGCAACCAACTGTCCCCATATGGATTTATGCACACTAATGCCTCCAAGTCCATTCAAGATTGAACCACACTACGCTTATCGCACCGACAATACGATGTGATTCACCTCGTCAATCAATCCACCAAAAGTTTGGCATAAACTCAACACACAAACCAAAGATAAGAAAATTACAAAAATACCCTCAAGAGATAAAATATATAGAGCCTGTACGGGTTCTCATTTTCCGACAGCGAAATCCTCAAAAGCTCATGACGGGTTCACATTTTCCCGACAATAAAATTCTCAAAAGCACAAACGAAAATTCTCAAAAGCACATGTACGGGTTCACATTTTCCCGACGAAAATTCTCAAAAGCTCATGACGGGTTCACATTTTCCCGACAGCAAAAATAAATACAGTAACGTTTAATCGCGTAGAAATTTTATCTTATTTTCACAATTCCGTCATTTTTACAAACGTTTGCAAAACGCGTAAATATATTTTTCTCGTTTTCAAAATCGCGTAGAATTTTTAATACGTTTTCTCAATCGCGTAAGATTTTTAAATCGTTTTCTTGTCCAACTTCCTTAAAATAACTGTTTAAAACAAACAGAAATAATATTTAGTACTTTCAAATTACGTAGAATATTTTTCATAGCGATATATCTTGTCTTTTGGACATCTTTTCTATGTTATTTATCCATTTTTACTAAAAATTGACAGTATTTTGTTTAATAAATTATAATAATGGTTTCCTAAATTTACCATTTAAAAGTCCTTTTCATTTTTATTAATACCAAATAATTATACTTTTGAAAATTCCTAACGTGCTTCAAAACACACGATGAGCTATACGTTAGAAATTTTATAAAGCTCTTGTGTTTCTTCTTACAAGTAAAAACCATTAGTATTAACCTCTTAAACTTAATTCTAACTACTTTATTTCTTTAAAACTCATTGTAGAAAATTTACTTTAACTTGTATTGCTTCTTCTTGATTGAAAATAGCTTGGAATTAATTTTAGAAATCATGAATGTCTAATTTGGCATGTTGGCGAATTTGATAAAAACTTTGCATTTGATTTCCAAATTATTTTTCACCTTTTAAATACATGTTTAATCTCTTGTATTGTCTACATTGATTTAATCCTTACCCTAGAAAATAGTTTTAGAAATCAAAGTGTCGAAGTTAGACATGTTGGATGAAAATGTAAGGTTATGCCATTTAATTTCCAAATTCATTTTTCTTAATCTAAACAAATGGATATCTTACCAATTCTCTTAGGTTAATTAGGTCACCTTTTAAGAAAATTAAGAGAACATTTTGGTTCCCCATTTAAATCATGGCCGTGAGCCTTGTTAGTGTGTTCTTTGGAACACTCATACAATCATTGACATATTATTCACATCCTATATTTTATCATGCATTTCTAACACATGCAATATTATCAAAGCTTGTAGACATGCAAATTAAAGCTTGTAGACATGCAAATTATTACAAATATCACATAAGAAGACTACTAACAAATACACAACAACCTACTAGTAAGCACCAAATTATCAAACACACAAATAACAAACACACAAATAATTAACACATCAAAACAAGCACACCACCGAATCCTTATGGATTCTACAAGCACAACCACATATATTCCTCACCACCAACACTTGGTTGATGAGGGTAATCTCCTCTTACCTCTTGTAGAAACTTCCAAAGCCATTGTATGTCTCCTTCAAGCAATTCCTCTCCACCAAGAGCTACTTGAAAAATCAAAGAAAACATACAATATTAATATCTAAGGCTTGAGTAAGGAAAACCATGAATCAAAATATGGTTTAAAAGGAAAGAATAAAATTAATAGTGAAGATTTCATAAACTTCACCTTAAAACCCTACACCTTGAGCTTGAAGAACAAGGGTGAAAATGGATGATTTAGGAAAAACTTCCAACATGAAAGTTCCTTAGAATGGTATGGAGATTCAAGATCTATGGTCATTTAAAATTATTGAAGCTTGGAAGGTGATTTTTGGAGAGTTGGCCGAATTCAAGGGGGGAGAGAAAAAGGAGAAAAATTTGGTTGCTTGATCTTGGTTCTTTGGAGAAAAAAATATAGAAGAGAACAAATGAAATAAATTGATGAAGATTGTCTCCATTTGGGGAGCTTTGGCCGTGAACACAAAGAGAGAAAAGAAAGAAGAATATTTGAGAGTTTTGCTTGATAGCTTTTGAGAAAGATGAAGACTTTAGGTTAAACAAAAGCAAAGTCTCCTATTTTAGAATGCATGGCCGTAAATGACCTTGAGAGAAAGTGAGAGATATTTGTTTTGCTTCCTCCAAATGCATGGTCACAAATGCATAGGAAATAAGCATGAAATGAATTATTGAATATTGCCTTTCTTAAGGCATTCAATTGCCGTAGAAGCTTGGAGAACAAGAGTAAATTAAAACACTAAAATTGCCTTCTCCACACATGCATTTGCCGTGAATGCATTGAGTGTAAAAATGAATTGAAATGTAATAATTGTCTCCATAAAGCATGCACTTGCCGTAAATGCATCATGACAAGAAGCCATCAATATTGACTTTGTCATATTTGGTTAATCAATGAGAGATAGGAAAATAGAATTGTGATATTGGCTTTGCAAAGTTGAAATTGCCGTAGAAACAACAAAGAAAAGCCACTAAATTTGACTAGTCTTTCTTTTATTAAATTTGGCATTCTTCATGCATTCCAATAAGCCTTCTACGTGAATTCACAAAGTGAATTGAATAATTAGAGCAATTCTCTTCTCTTCCACCGTAGCTTCACACAAATTCAAGAAGTCCAATATTTGTTTAAAAGCTTGTTTTCTATTGGTTCTTAAAAATTCAAGCCATTAATTTTGACCAATTTCTATTGGTTAAATATTTGCTAACTTGGTTCTTATTGGTTGATATTTTTGTTGACCAATTTCCTATTGGTGCACATTATATTTTATAGTATACTTTAACCAATGAACAATATTTATTATTTATAAAGCCAGTATCTATTATCCAATGGATAATAAAATACACATAGATTTTTATTTTATACTAACAGAGTAGAAATTATTATTGATTATTTTTCTTCTACTGATTACCCTTGATGAGTCATAAAGCGAGTCATCACAGAGAAATTTCTAGAATATGTGACTCACTACAATGAGTCAGTATGATGAGTCATCGTGGAATTTTCTAGAACGGGTGAGTCAGCATGGCGAGTCAGCGTAGATATTTTCTAGAGCAGATGAGTCAACATAGCGAGTCACGATCTTTGCGTCATCGATCGCATCAACATGGCGAGTCATCAGCTGAGTCAGCACGGCGAGTCATCACTATCTGTGTCACGGTTGCATCACTGACTGTGTCATCATGGCGAGTCATCAAAGAAGCTTCTGGAACTGCTGAGTTGTCACGCCACGTGTCATCATCCTATTGGCCCGTTGCGATGAGTCATAGCCACCAATTTTGACTAGCTCCTCATTGGTCCACGTGTACAGCACTTAATGACTAAACGTGGGTCCCGCAAAATGTTTCCGGGTCTGCCGTCACTTATTTGTACTGACTAATAAAATAATATTATAATAATATAAAATTATTTTATTTGTGATTAAATCCTAAAAATTAAAAGATAAATTTTAAGCTCATTCAGAATTGGGTTTAGTAAGATCCCCGCCTCGAATAATTAAAAACAGATTTTCCTGGTCCGGAAAAATATTATTTTCCTACCCCGGAGTAAATCACACAAAAAGTCCATATAAAATTACAGACAGTAATATTGAGCACTGTATCATGTAGAAAACAATTAAAAACAACAAAAACAGCACAAACAGCACGTTCGGGACGTAACGGTCATTTTCCCAATTTTTTCCCACAACGTAGCTAATCATGCAAAACGTTCAAATAAAATTACAGACAGTATTATTTGTCTGTATATCAACCAGAAAAATTAAAACAGCAGATTCAAGAAAAATTTTATTTCACTGTCTTGAAGAAAAATACGTAAAACGATTATATAAAATACTAGACAGTATTATACATCTGTTTTTGATATAGAAAAATTTAAAACAGTAATTTGATAAAATTTTTATTTTACTGTATCGAAACAAATTATGTAAAACTATCAAATAAAATAACAAACAGTATTATTTTTCTGTATTTCATACAGAAAAACAAGAAACAGTAAAATAGGGACACAACGGTCTTTTACCCAAAAGTTGGGATGTTACACTTTGAAGGATACCTCACCTTCTTTACAACAAGGGATACTTCACCCTTTTACTGAGAGATACCTCACCCTCACAAATTCACTAAGGGATACCTCACCCTTTTTCAAAGAAGCAGAAAATAGATGAAATAGAAAACTGTCACAAAGAGTAAATAATACAAATTGAAGTGCTAATGGAGCTCCCACAGAAATATCTCAAAGTTTTAATCGAAAGTAGAGCGTAGAAAATAATTTCACAAGATAGAGTAAGTAGAAAATAATTCAGAGTGTCAAGCAATTTTAGAGAGGACCCAAGGCTTCTATTTATAAAGAAAATTTCAAAGAAACAGCCGTTGGGGATAATAAATGCTTAATATTTCAAAAACTTGATTCCATATCAAAGTTCATAGAACCCGTGTTTATTCGAATAAGTGAGTCCTTTATTCGAATAACATAGTTTATGACACTTCGTAAAAAGCCAGCTGATATGGGTCATTCGAATGACTTTAAGTCTATTCGAATAACTCTTTTAACAAGCAGTTTTGGAAAACTGAGTTTATTCGAATAACTCTTTTGAGAGAAGCCTTTCTGGAGGTCCTGTTATTCGAATAAACAGTGGTTTATTCAAATATTCTTTTAAGACAAAAAAAAAGCTTTGAAGAGCTATTATTCAAATAGCAGTTTGGAAAACAGAAGAAATCTGAAAGATATTATTCGAATAGCAGGATCATTATTTGAATAAGGCTGTTTAAAAAAGCAGAAGCTCGTGGAAATGTTTATTCAAATAGAATAATCTTTGTTTGAATAAAACAATAGAAACTGATTTATTTCAAAAACACTTGATTATACCAAACTTATTTTCTTTCAAAACTGAGAGATATTAGAGTGAGCTCCGTACAAAAAGATCCTAAGTCCTAAAGCTATTCTTATGCGATCTTGGACTTGGTCTTTCTATCATCTTCATTTTAGTCTTCACGTTTGTTATCATCAAAACAAAATCCTCAAAGGCATATGTCCAATTACATTCTCCCCCTTTTTGATGATGACAAACTAATATTTGAAAAAAGAATTAGTTCATATAAAATGGAATTCACAAAGAGGTATAAAAGCTTACTTCCCTCTTTAAATATAAGAGGTAATGTGTATCAGAGATGTGCACAACAGCGCCCCCTTACTTTTGGAATCCAATTTCTATTTTTGTCTTACCGGACTTTTACTTTTTCTCCCCCTGGCTTTTCTCAAACAAAGAATTCAAGCTTTTTCTTCCCCTTTTGTCATGATAAAAAAGATGGGGCAAGATAAAGCATAAAGCTAAATAGAGTATATTCCATTCCAACAAATTTTTTTCATTATAGCATACTAGAATAGCAACAAAGTATAATTTTATAAATTTAGCAAGATAAGCACAATATTCATCACATTAGCAAGGATATATTCATTCATTAATCAACTAATTTCATTATCATCAAAACAGTCATTACATTTACTAAGAGAATTACTTATATTTGATCCCACTTGTTATCAAAATGTAAAACATTTACCACTTGTTATCAATTTCTTATAAATCTGTCATATATCAAGAGAATCATAGATATTAAACATTTTACTTTGATGAAATATGCTATAGGGATCAGAGCATTGTATAGAATTAACTTTATTTACCCTATATGCAATGACAAAATTAGCAAGTTAATATCTAATTTAGCACATTGTCAATGCTAAGCATGCTACTCATGTAAGAAAAAAATATTTAGTCATTTAAGATCAATTTATCAACAAGTATCTTACAATTTATAGCATATAAATACCATAATAGCTTGGGAATAGAGATACTTATTGAGTTAGGAAGAGAGATGCTTCTTTGTAATGTTCTTCGTTTATTGGTCCTTTAAATTTGAGCTTTCTTTCATTGAGTATTACATTCCATTGTACTTGAAGAAAGTCTCCTCATGTCTTCTTCATTCATTTCCCTCAAGTTGAATAATTTTCATTTAAATGTGTTCTTGAGGTAGTTATCATCCTACAATAAAATTTAAAGAACTTTCCTTGATATTCATTAATTTTTGGATCCATAGAAGTTAACCAAACTCATAAGCCAATAAGCATTGAAAACAATGAGCCAACGCAGCAAATGAGTACACAAAAAAAAATTCATTTTATTGATTAATTTAGCCAAGAACAAATACCACTTGTTTGTTATAAAAAAATAATAGCCAATTACATTTGATTAAGAATTTGCATTACAAAGAATTTAAAAAAAAATCTTGTGAAAATAAAGGGGCAAGAGCAAGCTAAAAAAATGCATTTAAGTGCATCATGTGATTTTCATTTAAGGCGTAAAATATAGGCTCAAAAGAAATAAAATGTATTTCATCAAAAGCATGTCATTCATAGAGTCAAATTTGGCCAATTACATTTAGTTAAGCATTCAATAGAAAAAAAAAGCATAGATGATATATATATATATATATATATATATATATATATATATATATATGTATATAACAAGGTAACTTAAACGCCGTAACCAGTTTCCAGATGTTTATTCGAATAACTACTGAGTTATTCGAATAGAACAGATATCAAATAAAAGGACTGTGGTTACTGGGCTCAGAGTATTCGAATAAATTGAATGGTATTCGAATAAAACTGATGTGCAACACATAGATATGAGCAACAGATTGAGTTTTATTCAGATAACCATAGGTTAATTCGAATAAACCTATCAGAAATATATTACTAAGCACGTTCAGAGATGGAAATTAAGAAAGAAAAACATACCCAAAGATAGTGTACTTACAGAATACATTATGGGATATTTTTATCAAGGATTGTAAGTCCAAACTTCATGAAAACAAGGAGGAGAGCTTGGAATTATTTCTGATCTTGTGCTTGTAGTAGTCATTTTCAAAATGCCAAAGTTAGCTCTTGCTCTTCAAGCACACATACAACACATTTCAATTTTTGGTTTTTGGTACCCAAATCTTTTTGGGTCCCAAATCTTTTTGGGTCCCAAATCTTTTTGGGTCCTTGTGTGTTAGTTATGGGTATTGTACCCTTTGGGACCCAAACCATTTTTGTTCCAACCTTTGTATTAATATTTTTCCTTGCATTGCAAGTTGATGCATTGTGACCCTTCTTCCCATAATAAAAACATTTAATAAATGGGCTACTAGAAGTACTTGAATAAACAAAGAAATTTTTATAAGATTTATGCTGATTTTTTGGGTTATAACCAATTCCAGCTTTTTCAAAAACAACCCTTTGTTTTCCTAATATGATATTTAAGTTATCTCTTCCGAAAGTGAATTTAGCAAGAGTGTTCTTTAAATCTTCAATTTCTTTTTCAAGCAAGTGACATGAAGAACAAGACGAAGAAGTAGAAGCATGTGAGGAATGAGATGAGCATGCATCGATAATTCCCAAAGTTTTATTTTCAATTTTTAATTCTTCAATCTCTTTATTTAAAATAAGAATTTGATTTTCTAGAGAAGAGATTGTTTTCTTAGATGAAGAAATTAATTTTGTGAGCCTTATTGATTTGTTATACAATTCTTCGAAAGCATCTTGTAATTCATCATAAGAATGAGATAACTCACAATTAGAAATTACCTCAATGTCGCTTTCTTGTTCTTCTTCTCCTTTGGCCATAAAACATAGATGGGCTTCCTCGCTATCTGAACTATCGGTTGAGTCCATGTCGTTGTCGTCCCATGCTATGTAAGCTCTTCTTTCTTTGGAGGATTTCTTTTCAAATTTCTTTGGGGAAAAAGGCGGTCTTCTTTGAGTTCCCTTTTTCCTGAGAAATTTACCAAATTTTCTTACCAAAAGATTGAGATTTTGTTCATTTAGCTCAACATTGTCCATGTCATCTCCATCATCTTCATCTTCATTATTAATAGTGGAGGTGGTGGCTTTAAGTGCGATCCCTTTCTTCTTCTTATCGTGCTCCTCACTTTGGTTAAGTCTGTTGAGTTCTAATTCGTGCTCTTGAAGTTTGCCAAATAAGGTAGCTAACGTCATTGTTGATAAGTCTCTTGATTCTGATATAGCTGTTACCTTAGGCTACCAAATCCTGCTTAAACATCTCAACACTTTGTTAATCAAATCTTCGTTAGAAAAATTCTTTCCTAATGATGCAAGATGATTTACAATGTGGGTGAACCTCTTTTGCATTTCTTGAATGCTTTCTCCTTGGTTCATTGTAAATAATTCATATTCACAAGTAAGAGAATTTATTCTTGATCTCTTTACTTCACTAGTACCCTCATGGGTAACTTGTAAAGTGTCCCACATATCTTTAGCAGTTTTACAATTTGAAATTCTGAAAAATTCATTATACCCCAAAGCAGTGGTAATGATGTTTTTGGTTATCAAGTTATATTGAATTTTTCTTTTATCATCTTTAGACCAATCATTTCTAGGTGTCTCGATTTTTACACCATCAATAACTCGCGTAGGTATAAATGCGTCGTTTTCGATAGTATCCCACACACATCTAGATCAATAGCCTCGATAAAGATTTTCATTCTTTCCTTCCAATATGCATAACCATCCCCATTGAAAAAGGGTGGTTGATTTATGGAAGTTGCTTCTGAAAAACCATTTGATGAAGCCATGTACTCTTGAAGCGGCTAAGCTCTTTATACAAGAGTCTAGCTCTGATACCACTTGTTACCCAAGTGGCTTCCAGTACTCAAGAGGGAGAGGGGTGAATTGAGTATTTAAAAAAACTTTTTCGCAAATCCTTTTTAACACGAATTTCTCGAAGCAATGAATTGAATATATAAAGATGATGAAATGCCTTAAGAACAGTAAATAAATAATTAAGCAATAATAAATAAATTACAATAAATAAAGAGATAAGGAGAAGAAAAGTAGGCACGATATTTATCCTGGTTCGACCACCAACCACTTGTGGCCTACGTCCAGTCCCCGAAACACAGTTTGAGATTTTTCACTATTCAATATAAGCTTAAAATAGGTGCTTGCAACCTTTACACAATAGGGATACCTCACCCTTTTTACTAGAGGGATACCTCACCCCCTTTGAAGGATACCTCACCCTTTTTCAAAGAAGCAGAAAATAGATGAAATAGAAAACTTTCACAAAGAGTAAATAATACAAATTGAAGTGCTAATGGAGCTCTCACAGAAATATCTCAAAGTTTTAATCGAAAGTAGAGCATAGAAAATAATTTCACAAGATAGAGTAAGTAGAAAATAATTCAGAGTGTTAAGCAATTTTAGAGAGGACCCAAGGCTTCTATTTATAAAGAAAATTTCAAAGAAACAGCCGTTGGGGATAATAAATGCTTAATATTTCAAAAACTTGATTCCATATCAAAGTTCATAGAACCCGTGTTTATTCGAATAAGTGAGTCCTTTATTCGAATAACACAGTTTATGACACTTCGTAAAAAGCCAGCTGATATGGGTCATTCGAATGACTTTAAGTCTATTCGAATAACTCTTTTAACAAGCAGTTTTGGAAAACTGAGTTTATTCGAATAACTGCTAAGTTATTCGAATAACTCTTTTGAGAGAAGCCTTTCTGGAGGTCCTGTTATTCGAATAAACAGTGGTTTATTCAAATATTCTTTTAAGACAAAAAAAAAAGCTTTGAAGAGCTATTATTCAAATAGCAGTTTGGAAAACAGAAGAAATCTGAAAGATATTATTCGAATAGCAGGATCATTATTCGAATAAGGCTGTTTAAAAAAGCAGAAGCTCGTGGAAATGTTTATTCAAATAGAATAATCTTTGTTTGAATAAAACAATAGAAACTGATTTATTTCAAAAACACTTGATTATACCAAACTTATTTTTCTTTCAAAACTGAGAGATATTAGAGTGAGCTCCATACAAAAAGATCCTAAGTCCTAAAGCTATTCTTATGCGATCTTGGACTTGGTCTTTCTATCATCTTCATTTTAGTCTTCACGTTTGTTATCATCAAAACAAAATCCTCAAAGGCATATGTCCAATTACAACTACAATCATGGGCAACTAAGGGCAATTATGGGTGCTATTATTCAGCAAGATCATGATTGGTAATAATATACATTCTCATGATTTACCCATTGTGCAAATCTTGTTGTAATGTCATTGTTATCCAATGTCAGGGTCCAATATGTATAGAGTCGGGGTCTCGTAAGCGAATCCAGCTGAGGGTATCAACGACGGACCTTAATATATTGCGGGCCGAGTCAATCTATGGGACTGATCTTGGATCACGGTCCATAACAGTTGCCTCCAGCTTGGCGCTTAAATGGGACAACTAAGTGTCAAGGTATCAAGTTTAATAGGAGCACATGATGCACAACGGACAAAGGGATTCACATTAGTCAACATCGGATCTCGCAATGTTTTCCAAAGGGCTGAGGTCTGTTATATATCATACTATGCTTCTGGGGTAGATATGTAAGGCCGGGATCCGAGGTGTATCGCTCTGCTTATATTATCATTCCGCCCTTCGAGACATTCCATTTGTTGCCCCAGTATGTAGTTCACAAGGCCTTTGTCTTGTCTTGTAGTTTTTATTCTACAACTTGTAGCAGTTTGAGCTTGCTTGGGAAACTATTGCTTTGACTTTATTGGGAATTTAAGGTCCTTTTAAAGTGAATAGCAGTTTCATGCTATTTCCCAATTGCCCGCTACTTCTGTGACCAATCAGAGTGAAAGAGTATTAAAAAGCGGTTCCCAATCGTGCAATCAGTTCGCTTTCTTAGGGGCCAATCAAATTGCTACACTCCCTCTTTAAATTGGAATGTTTGCATTCAGGTTGACATTCCTTTTGTTTCCTTCGATCTTACGTGAGAATGATCTTTTTCTAGAAGATTTCCTTCCTAATTTTTATGTGCAAGTGGAGGTTTTTGCCCTCTTATGAAATCATCTCTCTATTCTTCCCAAAATCTTCAAAGGTGTTTGCTTTTTTACAGTCGGTTCCTCCAGTGGAGGCCTTTCTTTCTCAGCATAATGGTTTGGTAGGGACCAAGTAACAACTCTACGTGGGCTGGCCGACATGTATCTGGGAAGCAGAAGCCTTTCTCTCTCGTTGTACATGGGATTATGCAACTTTTCTACATATGCAGGGAAAGCTTGCTACTTCTTATGTAGTTCCTGTGATACACTGAGGCGTTCTGCACTCCATCCTCCTACTTCCCTAGCTGTTGTGGATGCACTTGTCCAAGTTCTTTCATTACTTTCATAGTTCCTCATCCTAAGTGCAGGATATGCTCCAAGTTTGGAAAAAATAACTTGGGGTGATTTGAAGCAACTTAGAGTGATTGTGAAGCATTATGTAGAACAATCTCTTAATGAGGAACTTTTTCTCATTGGCTAGCATGGAAAAAATGGGTCTTCATTTCTAGAAGAACCTTAAAGATGGTAGTAACTAATGGCGATCATTATCAATAATGCCCTATCCTTCTAGTGGGCATTCTTGCCCTTTTTTTTTTGTCTTGGAGGAACTTTTTATGTATTCCTTTTTGTTAAAGATGATGATGTATGGAATGTGAATGATAATAATTTTTTTTTTGAATTTTGTATCTTCTATTTTTAATTTTTGTTCTCCGCTATTTCTTTTTCCTCGGAGGTGAGTCCAATGCTCTACTTGTAATGATGCCATGTTGCCCCCAGCTTGGTACTTGGCTAGTACAACAAAATGGCAAGATAAAGCCTCTATGCCCCAAGGTGATTGTATTCGTGCTTCCTTTGAAGTTGTGGTTTGTGTTACCGCATAGGGTTAAGAGTTCTAACCTAGGATGCTTAACCAAGCCATTTGACCTTCTTGGAAGTGTTGTGGTCTGGATTGACTCCACGTCGTTTGATCACAAAGGGACATTCCGAGTGTAGCCAGGGTCCGTAGAAAAAATTTGGGATCCGTGGAAAAAATTTAGACTTAATTACAGAAGTTGTTTGACGCTTGGTTTACTACACAATTGTCCCTTCAACTGCTATGATAATTATGGGATCAACGTGGCACACTTTAAGTGGGTGGATGTGGTTAGGGTTCTGCGCACCATGATGAGCAGTTTTCAAAATCCGAAGCGATAGGACATAATTTCCCTCTAACCATATGGCCTCTATAAATAAGGATTAAAGCTCATCTTCTTCATTTTTTACTGTTCCTTTCTGTATTTTGGTGACCTAAAGCAATTTTTTTATAACTTTTTCCCAGCGAGTAAGTGCAATTTTTGACAGTTTTCAACAGTTCTACTTCTCTTAGTTGTCAGATTTTGTTAATTTCTTCAAGGTACTTCTCCTTTTCCTTTTCTATTTTTGCTATATTTAGCATCGCAGAGTGGTTTTACGCCTTTTGTTTTAGGGTGCATTCCCTGTCCCTTGGTAAAACAAGTTGGGATGTCATTGTCCCTTTAATGGCATATCTCTATGGAACACCTTCGATGTTGTGCCATTGTTGGTGTATGCCCTAGAGGCCAATTTATTTTGACCGTACTAGCTTACAGCGTATTATACTATTCTTAAATGTCCTTTGTCAAGTATTACTATTAATCAGGATGACAATAATGCATTAAGACTAGTATATGCATAGACTGATGGCCACATCTCACGGGTCATGGATATGAGATATCAAGTCTTCACATGGGTACATATTAGAGTAATGATGTATTAGACTGACCCACCATGAGAATGCTGCATGGATCGTTACGTGAGTGTCATAAGCGATTTTCATAGTGATAATGGTGTATGTGGTCTTTTGACCTAAAATCACTATAATTCCTACATAAGGAGTTGTATGTTTTATTGCCATCAAACGTCATCTATAACAAGGTGATTATAAAGTTAGTTATTTAACATACCACAAATCATGCGGAGGGATGTGAGTGACCTAGATTGAATTTATCCCTCCTACTTAATAGGAGTGATATCTTTGGGTCCTTTGATAGAGTGAGACTACGAAATGCAAGGTCATAATCAAATGAGTCAATATGAGATATTAATCTCATTTGTTATTACTACGCCTACTCGAGTATCAGGAAACGAAAGATTGAACTATACAAGGGTGACACGTTCCATGCCTTGTGTTCAATATAGATATCTGGCTAAAGGGACTAAACTACATGGTAACATTAATCACAGAAAAGTTATGTCAAATCACTGACATTCTCATTACTTGTGTAGCAGCAATGTGTTGCTAGATACCGCTCACTGCTTGTAATATTAAAATGAGAATTTAATATTACTGCTAATGTCATGAGAACCTACAAGGTTGCACACTTAGAATAAACTAAATTGGAGCAATAAGGATCTAAGTTGGACTAAGATTCCATTGTGTGCCAGACTCATGCAGATGAGTCTAAGGTTGCATAGCTTACCTTGCTGCTGCTCTCACTCGGATAAGGCAGTCACTATTATAAATAGCACTGCTAATGGGATGTCAAGGCACACATTACACACCCTAGCTACACTGGATAGAAACAGTGAGTGAGAGAGTGATATGTTTCTTTTCTCTTTGTAGCTAGCACTATGGCAGAGAGGTCAGACTCTAAGACTGCAAACATTGGACATTTTGCAAGTCTATTCGTGTGGATAACGTAGAGGCATCATTGTTGTTGCGGTGCTTGTGATTTTCTTCATCGTTCTTTAAAAGGTAAACTCAAAAAACACTGATTATGGTCCTCTTTTTGCATGGATCCTTGGTGAGAATTTTGTTTTTCTGCTACGTGATGAGAAATCCATGCCCAACACTTCTGGCTTGAAACTTACAAGCAGAGTGGCTAAGGAAGGTGTGTGCTTCCACTGTGGTCAGACAGTACTTTGGAAGAGGAACTGTGATAGGTACCTGGAGGAGCTTAAGAAGAAGGGAAGTGAGACTTCCACTTCAGGTATTTCTATTATAGAAGTCAATTTATCTACTTTTTCATCATGGGTATTAGATACTGGATGTAGGTCTCACATTTGTGTAAATGTGCAGGATCTAAAAAAGAGTAGACCATTGGCTAAGAGTGAAGTCAACCTATGAGTTGGAAATAGAGCAAAAGTTGTTGCTTTAGTCGTAGGGACTTATTTATTATCTTTGCCCACTGGGCTTGTTATTGAGTTGAAGAACTGCTATTTTGTGCCTGCTATTAGTAGGAATGTCATTTCTATTTCTTGTTAAGACAAGATAGGTTTTATTTTTATAATAAAAGACAAAAGTTGTTCTATTTATTTGAATGATAGTTTTTAAGGTAGTGCATAACTGAGTAATGGACTTTATGTCCTCGATCTCGAAATGCCCATCTATAACATAAATACTAAGAGGTTCAAATCAAATAATATGAACCCAACTTATC
Source organism: Ormosia emarginata (assembly GCA_029884605.1). Classification (NCBI taxonomy): domain Eukaryota; kingdom Viridiplantae; phylum Streptophyta; class Magnoliopsida; order Fabales; family Fabaceae; genus Ormosia; species Ormosia emarginata. Next base: position 14,374,889 of record JAQQTP010000074.1, read on the forward strand.
TCTAACATTGTTGTTTGGGCCACATAAATGAGAAATGCATCTCTAAACTCTATAAAGATAGATTCTTGGACTCATTTGATTTTGAATCATATGAGATATGTGAGCCTTGTTATTGAGGAAGATGACTAAAGCCCTATTCACTGGACAAGGTGAAAGGGCTAGTGATCTTTTGAGCCTCATACATAGTGATGTATGTGGACCCCTAAACATACTGGCTAGAGGTGGTTTTCAATGCTTTATTACATTTACTGATGATTTTAGTAGATATGGGTCTGTGTATCTTATGAAGCACAAAGTAGAATCCTTTGAAAAGTTCAAGGAATTCAAGAATGAGGTACAAAACTAACTTTGCAAGAGTATTACAGTCCTTTGATCAGATTGAGGTGGTGAATACTTAAACCAACAATTTAATGATCATCTGAAAGAGTGTGAGATAATATCTTAATGTACTCCTCCTGGAACAACACAATGGAATGGTGTTTCTGAAAGGAGGAACTAGACCTTGTTGGACATGGTCCAATCTGTAACATCCCAATTCTAATATCCCATTAGACTTGATCTACACAAGAATATTAAGTATTGACCATGCTACCACTAACAACCAATTCCATAATATTCACATGAATAAAAAATTATGGAGAGCCACCATACCAATAGTTATATTTATACATCATAGCCACAAAAGGCCATACTGTTATACATAACTCAAAACAACATAAGCAAATATAAATTATATATCAGTCCAAAACAACATCTAAACTATGCTAGTCCTCATACATCTTCTTCCTTTTTCAAGAACTTGTACCTGGATTTATATGGTAACACAAACGGGGTGCGTAACACCCCAATTTTTTTTTTTCAATTATATGTGATTTTATAATTTTTGTGATTTTTTTGAATTGTTTGATTTATTTTGATTATTTTATTATTATTTTTGGGTTTTCTGTGTGATTGTAGGTGGGCTGGAAAAATAAAAAAATTTTGGGGTCGAAAAATTTTGGACTATTAATGCGGGGCCAGGGGAGCTTGCTAAACCCGAAATTGGAAATAGTTTTTGAAATTTTTCTTTATCAGAGATTTGATTTAAATATAAATCTAGGTACATTCTATTGTCCATTGGACAATAAATACTAGTTTTGCTCGTAGTAGCCTTTGTCTATTAGATAATAGCTCACAGTAAAAATTTGCTAGGATGATTCTAGACTTAGGCTAGTCATCTTTTCTATAGGCTTTTTTTGTGACTCACTTTGTGAATCACATTATGACTCATCTTGTGTGGTGACTCATTGTGTGAATCACCATGTGACTCACTCACTTTGTGTGACTCACCTAGTGATTCATCTTGTGACTAGCCATGTGACTCACCCTAGGGGACGCCCACGACCAAGGCTTCTTGTGGGGGCCAAGTTTCTAAACTTAGTTCATTTCCTACCAAACTATCAAGAACCAAGAAACTACAGACAAAACTCTCTCACATTTTCTCTCTTAAAGCTCACGGCCAAGCAACTAAAAATACCATCCAATCTTCCTTAATTTCAACCAACCTCATATCTTGAACCTACACACCATTCTAAGAAACTTTTGTGTTGTGACCATCATCTAGTTCATCCAACTTCCATCTTTTTCTTCGAGCTTAGGGTTTGAAGCTTTTAAGGTGAAGTTCTTTAATCTTCATGTTTTTCTTCATTTCAAATTCTAGACCATATTTTGATCTATGGTCATCTTAGTTCAAGCCTTAGATGTTAATACTTGTGTGTTTATGTTGTTTTAAGAACAACTTGATGGTGAAAGTTTACCTTAAAGGAGGCATACAAGGAGCTTTTGAGCATCATTTAAGGTAAGAGGGAGATTAACCTCATCAACCAATCATGGTGGTGAGGAATGAAAATTTGTATTATAGGCGAAAAATCCATGTGAGAATTTATTTACTTGTTTGTATAAATTTAGTGATTTGTATTTATTTGCTTTATGTGATTTTATGGCTTTGATAATATACATGAACTTGCTATAGTAGAATTATGATGATTGAAGTATGTTGTATGCTATGATTTATGTTGGAAAGGAAAGAATTTTTTGTCCCAATGACCATTAGGGCTCATGGCCTTCATGCCCAATTTGGGTAATCCAAGTAAAAAATGTTTTGTTAATTATAAACTTAGATGATTAGGTAACAAGGAATTGGATTAAGGATTTACAAAATAGAAAAGGAAATGAATAATTTTGTTATTAATCATCGAGCAATTTTTGGCAATGATGTTGGAAAATCGGGCCGAGAAGTAAATTGCAAACTTAAAGTATTTTATTTAAGAGGATTTTTAGTTAAGTAAATGGAAAAAGATTTTATTAAATAAAAACTATGCAAATTTTGGGGGAAAACGTTAGAAAATATTTCCTCGAGAAGTTTTAGCAAGAAAATATTGGAATTAAGGTTAAATTATATATTAAACTTGGAAAGTTTCAAAATTAAGTTTAGAAAGTCAATAAAAACTTTACGTGATTGAAAAATAGTGATAAAACCTTACGCGTTTAAAAATGATGATTTGTGAGCTATGCGATTGAGAAAACGTTTAAAAAATTTTATGCGATTGAAAAAACGTTGGAAAATGTTTACGTGATTTGAAAACGTAACAAAAGTGTTATGTGATTGTGAAAATATGATAAAAGTGCTATGCGACTGAGAAGAACAACAAGTTTGCTGTCAGGCCGACGTACTGGACTCGGAGATATCGATACATGGTTTTCGCCAATACTGGCTTGTTTTTTTGGAAAATCATGTTTTTGACATTTGTCTGTGTATTGAATCATTAATCATGCATGGAAAGTCGTTTAGATTGTGTTTGTTAAGGCTGTATACCTAGGAGTTGAATTACACCTAAGTGCAGGTGCAAATCGCATAGTGTAGGTCACTTGTTCATCTTGGAGGCGTCGAGGTGTGGGTATCCCACAAGTGGACAGTTGGTAGCTCTACTAGGACATGGTGATTGAGCACCACACCGATAATCTCGATTAGGCACTATTCTATTCCCAATCTTATGAAGAATGTCTTGTATAAGTCATGATGCGTATGCTGAATTTGTGATAGCACTTTGTTGAGGCTAACGACATACAGAACATGTCTCCTTGATCATTCTCTCCGAAATTATGTTTTAGCTCCATGGAGTAGGAACTAGTCCATTGTGCATATGCATAGTCTATTGACATATTATTGTGATATATATTTGTTAAGTTATCTATTATTTGAGACTATGAATATACTTGTAATTTCTGTATTTGAATGGCATTACTGTTTCTATTCTAGCATGCTGGTATGTGATGTAGGGGATCTCACCTCTTTGTTGTATTACTTTATTTCATGTTTATATTTAATAAAGACTGTGAAGAAGATGAGGCAGGATCGTATCTATTATGTTTGTGTTGATTTTTTTGAGATTTTGAATGGCGTCGAGACGTGGTATTATCGGTTTTGCTAGAGTTCAGTTTCATGAAAGCACGGATGCCTGGATTATCAACCTAGATCTAAAGCGTGTTTTCTATGTTGGGGATGTGACCATAACATTTAGTGGGACCTGCCATGGGGTTCCTATTTTGTCTTTTGATGTATCTATACATTTGGAATTCTCTATGCCTATTAGAGAATTGTGGGGTGATCGTTATCGTACCCATAGAGAGGATAATGTTGTGTCTTCTAGATGAACACTTGTTCGTAGGACCATGTACCACTTGGGGTTTTTATCTTCTGAGGAGATAAAGGATGATCGAGAAGAAGATCCGTTTGAGAACCCTTATCATTAGGTCTATTATGTTGGGATAGTTTATGTTTTGCTATAGAGTTTGTATATATGTCTTTTGAGTACAAACCTTATGTATATAAGTTGTTAGTGAACTATTTCTCATATGTATATATGATGTGTATTATTTACTTATTATAACTTGTGTTCTTTTTATTTTATTTAATTATGTTATCCGCAAAAGAAATTTTGAAAATTGTATATGCAATATTAAATCTTTTACAACTTGGTTCTAGTGTGGTAAGTTTGAAGTCTTAAATGTAATGCCCTAGGGAGGGTGTTACATTAGTTGGTATCAGAGCCCCGGTTTGAGTCTTTTGGGTTTTGTGGTTAGGTCTGTCTTGTTTGTATTGTGTGATTCTCTGTGTTTGATTTTCAAAAGGAGACATTATTGTTTGAAATGACAGTATTTGATTTTTCATTGTGTTTTGTTTAGCCTAATTTGAAGAAGAGCGATGGCTCGTGATAGAGGTGCACGTGTGAACACTGGACATGACAATGATGATATGGCTGCAACTGCTGAAGCAATGCAGATGATTGCAGATGTTATATTACAACAGAACCAGAGGGATGCCCAACAACAGGAAGAATTGAAAGGAGGAACAAAAACAAGTATTTTTTGATTTGCTTGTGTTATTTACATACAACATAGTGGCATTGTATTTATACACTAGAAGAATTAAATACAACAGATAATTACAAGACAAATAAATGTGGCATCTATTCCCTAAGGTAAAAACATTTCCTAACTTCATGAACTAGAGAATATATGAACTTAATTAAATACAATAGCTATTTCCTAAACTCTTAATGGCAGTCTATGAACCTTTGGACGGTGGATTCCAACACTCCCCCTCAAGCTGGGAAATGGATATCAATCATTCCCAGCTTGCAAGTAAGTTGGTTGAATCGATCCGTTGGCAAACCCTTCGTTAACATATCTGCTAGCTGCTGCCCAGAGGGAATGTAGGTTGTTGTTATCATTCCACTATCTAACTTTTCCTTGATAAAGTGTCGATCTATCTCAATGTGTTTTGTCCTATCATGCTGAACAAGATTATGAGCAATACTGATAGTCGATTTATTATCACAAAATAACTCCACAGGGCTTTTACACTTTATCTTCAAGTTATCAAGCACAATTTTCATCCATAACAATTCACAGATTCCTTGTGCCATAGCTCTAAATTCTGCCTCTGCACTTGATCGAGCCACTACACTTTGCTTCTTACTTCTCCAGGTAACAAGGTTCCCACATAAGAACATGCAATAGCCTGATGTGGATCTTTTGTCACTTACCGAACCTGCATAGTCTGCATCAGTATAAGCCTCCATAGTCAAGTTTCTACTTCTCTTGAACAAGAGTCCTCTTCTTGAAGTGGCTTTGAGATACTGCAGTATACGTTCTATAGCCTGTAAGTGTCTCTCCTTCGGATCATGCATGAACTGACTCACAACACTGACTGCATATGCTAGATCTGGTCTAGTGTGTGCCAAGTAAATCAACTTCCCCACAAGTCTCTGATATTGGACCTTGTCAACCTTGCCACTCTCTTCTTCAGTGCTCATCCTGTGATTTTGCTCGATGGGAACACTTGCAGGTTTACATCCAAGTTTCCCTGTTTCCTTCAATAGATCAAGCACATACTTCCTTTGAAAGATGAAAATGCCTTGTTTTGAGTAAGCCACTTCAATCCCCAAGAAATACTTCAGTTTCCCAAGGTCCTTCATCTCAAATTCTGCAAATAATTTTTCCTTGAGCAGTTGTCTCTCAACTAGGTCATCTCCTGTAATAATTATGTCATCAACATAAATAAGAAGTACAGTCAGTTTTCCTTCTTGTGAATGTTTGAAGAAAAGTGTATGATCTCTTTAGCATTGCTTGTAACCCAGCAATACCATAGCTTTTGTAAATCTTCCAAACCATGCTGGGGGAGACTGTTTTAGCCCATATAAAGCCTTCCTCAATCTGCAAACTTTATTTGTTCTATTTATGGGACCAAACCCTGGGGGAATCTCCATGTATACCTCCTTTTCTAAGTCTCCATGCAAGAAAGCATTTTTGACATCAAACTGGTGTAGTTCCCATCCAAAGCGGGCAGCAAGAGAGAGTAAAATACGAACAATGTTCATCTTTGCCACTGGAGCAAATGTCCCCTCATAATCGATGCCATAGGTATGAATGTATCCCTTTGCCACTAATCTTGCTTTATACCTGTCTAGAGTACCATTTGACTGGTACTTTACAGTGTAAATCCATCTACTCCCCATTGGTCTCTTTTCCTTTGGTTTTTCAACAATTTCCCATATTCCATTTCTTTCCAGAGCTTGCAGCTCCTCATTCATGGCTTGAACCCAATTCTTGTCCTTCAATGCTTCTTGTACTGTTCTAGGAATTCTGATAGAGTCAATGGCTGCAATAAAGCTTTGGTGCTGCAAAGAAAGGTTTGTGGAGGAAACAAATTTGGAAATAGGGTACTTAGCACAAGATCTTTTCCCTTTTCCCAATGCAATAGGTAAGTCATCATCAACATTAGGATCACAATTATCCAAAGGAATAGGTTCAGAATGAATAGATTCAAAATGAATGAGACTAGTGTTTTCAATACTTACCATGGGTTCGAATATTTGGGGTTGCGGCTGGATCAGTTTGGGTAGTTTTTTCCTCTTATACACCAATTTTGGCGAGCTTGCTCTAGTCTCAAGAGCTAATTCCTGTGTATCAGAAGGCATATCCGAATATTGGAGCAAGGGCATATCTAAAGTTTGGAGCAAGGGAATGTTGCTATCTGGAAGGATCTCAGCTTTTAAATCAGATGTATTATCCTCCCCCTGAAGCTGAGAGGAACTGAAGAAAGATTGATTTTCTTGGAAGGTGACATCCATGGAGACATACACTTGACGAGAGGCAGGGTGATAACATTTGTATCCTTTCTTGTCAGGGGCATACCCAATGAACATGCATTTAATAGCACGAGGGTCAAGTTTGCCCCGATGCTGATGATGAACATGAACAAAAGCAACACAGCCAAAAACACGAGATTCAAGACATTGCATAATAGGAACAGATGGAAAAAATGTTTTCATCACATGAACAGGACTCAAACCACCAAGAATTCTAGAGGGTAACCGATTTATTAAATATGCAGTAGTCAAAATAGCTTCCCCCCAATATGAATTTGGAACAGACATTTGAAACAATAAGGCTCTAGTAATTTCAAGTAAGTGTCAATTTTTCCTTTCAGTAACCCCGTTTTGTTGGGCGGTATCAACACAAGTAAGTTCATGAATAATGCCATGTTGTTTAAGAAAGGTGGAGAAATTTTGATTCACATATTCTCTACCATTATTAGACCTCAGACGTTTAATTGTTTTATCAAATTGAGTTTTGATCATATGATAAAACTGGATGAATAAAAGGTACACGTCTGATTTATCTTTCATTAAAAAAATCCAAGTAACACGAGTGCAATCATCAATAAATGACACAAACCATTTTGCACCAGAAATGTTAGGAACAGAAGCTGGACCCCACACATTAGTATGGATAAGAGAAAAAGGTTCATTGCTTTTATTACCATTTGAAGGAAAACTCACTCGATGGTGTTTAGAAAATTCACATATATCACAATTAAAGGACTCAACAAACTTATTTAAAAACAAAGCAAGAAACATAGATTTAAGTAAAGTAAATGGAGGGTGTCCAAGACGTTTATGATGGAGCCAAATTTGGGAAGCACATGACTTGGAACAAGTTTGATGATAGGAATGTTGCAACTTTTGACTAGAGCCACTTGATGCTTCCATCTCAAGGTAGTACAACCCTCCCTGTTCTTTAGCAACCCCAATCGTCCTCTCTGTGATAAGATCCTGAAAAACACAATGAGAGTGGGAAAAGGTTACAGCACAATTGAGGTCTTTGGTAAGTTTATGTATTGAAAGAAGGTTGGATGAAAGTTTAGGAACATGAAGCACATTTTTCAAAATTAGCAATGGACTAAGTACAACATTACCAAGGCCAACAACTGATGTATGAGAGCCATTAACTACAGTTATGTGTTGATTACCAGAGGTGTTTTTATATGAAGAAAAATAAGAAGAGCAGAATGTCATGTGATCAGTAGCACCAGAATCAATAATACATGAATCCTTAGGAACAGTACCAGAAGTATGGGAGGATAAAGAACAAAAATTCTTACCATTCATGACAAGAGAGCAAGATCTAGAAGGTTTACTAAGAGAAGCCATAAGAGACCTTAAGTGTTCCAGTTCCTCCTGGCTAAGAGTAGAAGTGTCATCTTTCACCTGTTTGGCTTCCACTTCTGATTCTGATTCTATGGAAGTCAAGTGAGCCTGTCCTCGAGCAACATTTTTAAATCCTCCTGTGTGGCTAAGAACCTGATCTTTCCCATGGAGTTTAAAACAATTCTCCTTGGTATGACCAGACTTCTTATAATAGGTGCACCAGCGATTTGATTTGAAGGAGGATGAAGAACTAGATCCTATTTTGACAGATTTTAGTGCTGATCCGTCAGTTGGCTTTTCATCAAGCATAACTGCTCTTCGATTTTCTTCCCCACGGATTGTGTAGAACACTTCCGATAAAGTAGGCAATTTTTCTTTTCCCAAAATCTGAACCCGGATAGGGTCAAACTCTGGATTCAGTCCTGAAAGGAACTCAAACATCCTATCTCTCTCAACAAATTCGGCCAAGGTGGTTGTATCCTTACTGCACTCCATCTTCAAATTTTGATACTGATCTAATTCAATCCATAATCCATTCAGAGTGCCATAATAATCAGTCACCGAGAGAGATCCTTGTTTAGTGTTGAAAATTTTTGTCTTCAACTCATAACACCTAGAGATATCCTTTTTCATGGAAAAGGTTTTACTGAGATTATCCCAAATTTCCCGGGACGATGGTAAGAACATACAATTTCTGCAAATTTTAGGAATCATAGAGTTCTAAAGCCAAGTCATAATGAGAGAGTCCTCATTGTCCCATGTCTCAAACTGTGGATCATTTTTATCAAGAGCCTTCCCTTTAATGTGGTTCAACTTTTGCCTTCCTTTTAGGGTGGTTCGAATGAGCTGAGCCCATTGGAGATAATTTTTTCCATTGAGGCGAAAACTTGGTTGAAGGACTGGAAGGTCACTTGGGTTCAAGATTAAAGGCTGGGTCTACGATATGGTTGATTTAGCTTCTGTCATGGTTATGGCAGCAAGGGTAGGTAGAAATGGTTAAAGACAAAGGTGACTGTTTTAGGGTTCTGATGGGTGGAACAGAACAAGGGGACGCCGGCGAGTAGATCTGGGCAAGAACGACGTTGAACGGATGTCGGGAAGGCGGCGCGTGGAGCTCACGCTCGGACAGGGGCAAGCCCGTGCAGTGGTGCGTGGAGGCACGTGCAGCAATTTCAAGAAGTGGGTTTTCTGGGTTTGGTCGATCGGAGCTTTCTGAGAGGGTTGGTGGTTGTTGTTTGGTGAGAAATTGAGTTAAAAATGGGTTTGGTCTTTGAAAGGTGAAGGCTGGGTTTGGGAATAGGAAGGGATGAACTCAAAAAATAGAGCAATGAAGGCTCTTTGACAAAGGATACACGTGCAATGAAGGCACAATAGAAGAACAGGTCCTGCAATGAAGGTAAGGCACTTAATGAAACTTAGCAATGAAGGCTAAGGCAGCGGAAGAAGAAACAGAGACTCCCAGGTCGGGATCTCTGATACCAAATTGAAAGGAGGAATAAAAACAAGTATTTTTTGATTTGCTTGTGTTATTTACACACAGCATAGTCGTATTGTATTTATACACTAGAAGAATTAAATACAATAGATAATTACAAGACAAATAAATGTGGCACCTATTCCCTAAGGTAAAAACATTTCCTAAGTTCATGAACCAGAGAATACATGAACTTAATTAAATACAATAACTATTTCCTAAACTCTTAATGGCAGTCCATGAACCTTTGGACAGTGGATGAACCTTTGGACGGTGGATTCCAACAGGAAGTGACCGCTAAAACTCATAATTTGTTAGAGTTTCATCGTAACAATCAGTACAATTTAAAGGAGAATTTGATTTGGAGAAAACAAATCTTTGGATCAAGGAGTTGGAGAAATTTTTAGAGGAATAGGATATACCAATGAGAGGAAGGTAACTTATGCTACCTTTATGCTTGTTGGAGATGATGAGGATTGGTGGGCAGGAACACAACGATTGTTAGAAGCTGAAGGAAGGATGATCACGTGGGAAGTCTTTCGGAATAAATTCCTGGAGAAGTACTTTCTAGCCAGTACGAGGCATGTGAAGGAAATAGAGTTCCTTGGTCTAAGACAAGGAGGAATGTCAGTCAGTGAGTATGCTGCTAGGTTTGAAAGCCTATCAAAATTCTCAAGGTATTTTCAACTATAGCTTGATGAAGAATGAAAGTGTCAGAAGTTTGAAGAAGGGTTGAGGCACGACTTGAAGCAAGCGGTGTTACCTTTGGGGATTAACTAATTCCCAGCTTTGCTAGATAAATGTCACCGAATTGAGGAGTTAGACCAATCTCGAGACACGAGAAACCATAACTTTGGACTATCTCGGTTCCAAAGGGGAAAGAATAACAATGTCAACCGTTTTCAGCAAAAGCCGTATTTGTGACCATCGGGGAATCAACCTCAACAGAGATCATATAGAGGAAGTTCTGGTAGCAATAGATTTGGTCAGACTGTGGCATCTTCATCAAAATGCTTAAAGTATGGAAATGATCACTTAACGAAAGATTGTACGATCAAGGGGATCATTTGTTTTAGATGCGGAAAGCCTGGACACATTTCTAATGATTGTAATTAACCAAAGGTGGAACCTTCTATTAGCAATGTTCGTGCTGCAAGACCTTAGGCAAAAAGGAGAGTATATACTATGAGTGGAGCGGAAGCCTCCCAATCTGAAGATTTGATCACGAGAGAATATGCCATAGGAGGTAATCCTTTAACTATACTGTAAGACTCAGGGACAACCCATTCTTTCGTTGCCTATGACTGTGTGGATTGATTAGGTTTATCTATGTTTTCATTACCTTTTTGACTTGATTGTTTCTGCTCCTATGCTAAGCTTGTTGTTATTACTCAAGTTTGTTTAAAATGTCCTATTTCTGTTAAAAAATGAACCTTTTTTGTTAATTTGATTTGTTTACCTCTTTCACAAATAGACATAATTTTAGGAATGGATTAGTTATCTTCTAACCATATCCTATTAGATTGTTCCAATAAAACTTTAGTTTTTTCCTAAGACTGAGATTTCTAGATTTTTAACAGCTAACCAAGTCAAAGCTTTCTTGAGGGAAGGAGCTCAAGGATACATGTTATTATCTTCTTTGGAGGTCAAGAGTGAGGAGGATGTGAATGCTATTCCTGTAGTCAATGAGTTTCCTGAAGTTTTTTCTAATGATATACCTGGGCTACCGCTGGAAAGAGAGATATAATTTTTTATTGATCTTGTACCAGGATCTGGTCCTATATCAATGGCATCATATCGGATGTCACCGTCAGAGTAAGCTGAACTTAAAAAGTAGCTGGTGGAACTATTGGGAAAGCAGTTTGTAAGACCAAGTGTATCACTGTGGGGAGCTCTAATACCATTGGTTAAGGAGAAGGATGGAACTTCTCATTTATGTGTAGATTATTGCTAGTTAAATAAGGTCACAATCAAGAACAAGTATCCATTTCTGAGGATAGATGACCTGATGGATCAACTGAAGGGAGCCATTGTATTCTCTAAGATTGATCTGTATTCTGGTTATCATCAGATTCGTGTAAAAGTAGAGGATGTTCCCAAGACATCTTTTCGAATGCGTTATAGGCATTATGAATATCTTGTGATTCTATTTAGAGTAACGAATGTTCCTACTATACTCATGGATTACATGAACAAGATCTTTCATTCTTATTTAGACAGATTTGTCATTATTTTTATTAACGACATTCTGATCTATTTGCTAAGTCAGGAGGAATATGTTGAACATGTCTGTATGGTTCTTCAGATTTTAAAGGAGAAGAAGTTATACGCTAAGCTGTCTAAGTGTGAGTTTTGGTTGGAGGAAGTTCAATTTTTAGGTCACGTAATTTCTAAGGAAGGAATTGGGGTGGATCCGTCAAAAGTTGAAACCATTCTTCAATGGAAAAGGCCGAAGACCGTAACAGGGATTTGTAATTTTGTCAGATTAGCCGATTATTATCAAAGGTTTATCGAAGGATTTTCCAAGATAGCAGGATCTCTCACCATGCTTACGTGGAAGAATCAAGTTTTTACATGGACTAATGCATGTGAGGAAAGTTTCCAAGAGTTGAAGAGAAGATTGACTACTTCGCCAGTATTGATTCTACCTAATTCGAATGAACCATTTGAGGTGTATTGTGATGCTTCACATAAGGGTTTAAGATATGTGCTCATACAGACTAGAAAGGTAGGTAGTAGCGTATGCTTCAAGGCAATTGAAAGTGCATGAGAAGAATTAGCCTACGCATGATCTCGAGTTAGCTGTTGTTGTGTTTGCATTGAAAATCTGGAGGCATTTTCTATATGGAGCAACATTCAACATGTACAGTGATCACAAGAGTTTGAAGTACCTATTTGACCAGAATGAGTTGAATATGAGGTAAAGAAGGTGGTTAGAGTTTTTAAAAGATTATGATTTTCAACTTCAGTATCATCCTGGAAAGGCAAATGTCGTAGCAAATGCCTTGAGTAGAAAGATGCTTAATGTCTCTGCTATGATGATCAAGGAAAGTGAATTGATAGAATAATTCAGGGATATGCAGTTGTCTGTGGAATTGACACTGGAAAGAATTTGTTTGAACATGATTACTATCTCAAATGATTTAATGGAAGAAATTCGAGAGAAGCAAAGTAGTGACCAATATTTGAAAAACAAGAAGGAGCTAGTAAAGCAAGGCATTGTGTTAGCATTTACAGAAGGACCTGATGGAATCCTAATGTTGGGAGATAGGATTTGTATACCAAGTGATCTATGTAACACCCGATGTAGGCGTCACATTTACGACAAATTAAAATAAAAACCTTCCCAAGTTATAAATCGTTTGATAATAAATACAACATGAGTTGTAAAATTTTAGTTATGTATTCTAAGAAGATCAATAATCATCCTATACAAATTCAATCATCCTGGAAAGGCGAATGTCGTAGCAAATGCCTTGAGTAGAAAGATGCTTAATGTCTCTGCTATGATGATCAAGGAAAGTGAATTGATAGAACAATTCAGGGATATGCGGTTGTCTATGGAATTGACACTGGAAAGAATTTGTTTGAACATGATTACTATCTCAAATGATTTAATGGAAGAAATTCGAGAGAAGCAAAGTAGTGACCAATATTTGCAAAACAAGAAGGAGCTAGTAAAGCAAGGCATTGTGTTAGCATTTACAGAAGGACCTGATGGAATCCTAATGTTTGGAGATAGGATTTGTATACCAAGTGATCCATGTAACACCCGATGTAGGCGTCATATTTACGACAAATTAAAATAAAAACCTTCCCAAGTTATAAATTGTTTGATAATAAATACAACATGAGTTGTAAAATTTTAGTTATGTATTCTAAGAAGATCAATAATCATCCTATGCAAATTCAATCATCTTCTGTTTTTGTTTCAACCTTCGTCCTATGGCCATTTCTTCTTGCGAAAAATATTACTAAATAAAATAAAAACAGAACATGAAATAAAATACATTATTACATACATACCATAATATCCATATGGTTTTATTTTAAAAAAATAAAAATTAAATCATAAACCGTTTGACACAAAAGAGTAGATAATAGACTTGCCCAAATCTAACAGACTAAGAAAACCTAAAAAAAAAATACAAGATCTGAGACATAACCAAAACAAAGCAATCAAGCCAACCAAGAAGGATGATCCAATGGCTCGCCTCCTTCGTGGCCTTTGGTCCTCGATTCTTTCGCTTCTCTCACGGAAAATTAAGAGGTTGATCCTCTTCACCATCTTTACCGTACATAATAATAATAACACAGAAATACATACAAAGAGGTGAGACAATCTGTCATCATTACCATCAGGCAGTATAAAAAATGATAAATACAAACAGATATGTCATCAAAACATGTTATTACAACATATATAACATTTCATAGAATATATCAGAATAACATAATATGCAGACTCATAATGCGCCTGTACACGACACAAACCTACTCTATGGAGCTAAACACAACCAATCAGAGGGAATGATCCCGGAAGAACTTGCCAGTCAACTCGCCTGCCGCGGGCCACGTGCTACATAGTCAAATTCATTGTGACTTGCACAGTACACAGTCAAACTCATCGTGTACTACAGGCATTCTACAAGACTGTCCCCAACAAGATCGTGATTAAGAATAGTGTTTTGTCGAGATCATTAGTGTGTCATGTCAAGTACCATGGCCCAGAGGAGCTACCAACTGTCCACATGTGGAATTTCCGCACACCAATGCCTCCAAGTTCAATAAATGGACAACACTACGCCTATCGCACCCAAACAGGGGTGTAATTCATCCTCTTAGGTATAATTCGTCAATGACACCAAAAACAACATATACCTCAATGCATGGTGCAAGACTCAAAAATTCACATATATCATAATATTATCAAATCACATGGTCAAGTGCCATAACTCGGCAATACCACTTTTCAATGTAACCGGGTCCAACCCGACAACATACTGCTGTTATTTTCAATCGCGTAAATATTTTACCGTATTTTCACAATCTCATGATTATTTTCTAACGTTTTCGAATTGCGTAGGTATTTTCCCACGTTTTCTCAACCACGTAAATAATTTTTAACATTTTCAAATAGCGTAGGTATTTTCCTACGTTTTTAAAACCATATTCTAAATTGCGTAACATTTTTAAATCATTTTATCAATCGTGTAATTTAAATATCACCATTTTAAATATGCGTAAAGTATTTCTACTATTTTTCACCGTATAAAATATTTCTTGATGTTCTAAATTAATTTTTGAAACTTTTTGAAATTAAGAATCCTTTTTAATAAAATACTTAGAGCACTAAATCAATTTTAAAACATATTCTCTATTATCATAATAAAAAATTACTAAACTGAGTTCTTGTTAAATAAATCTTTTAAAACTACCTTTAAGAAAATATTTTTTTTTAATCTAAACACCAATTCTTGACTTGTTGGCCCAAAATTAATTTATTTTCCATAACCAAATATATAATCATTTCCTATCTCATTTTCCTTTGTAAAAGTCTTTAATCCAATTATTTGTTACTTAATCCTCTAAAATCTATACTTGAAAAATAATTTTAGATTAAAAGTATATTGAATGGCATGTGACTGAAATTTACTATGTCTTCAACAAATCAAGCATTTGAAAACACATACATCAAAATCAACAAAGTAAAACCATAAACAATCAAGTAAATGAATCCTCATGGATTCTTCACCACACACAATCCATTTTCATACTACCAAAATAGTTGATGAGATTAAATCTCCCTCTTACCTCTTGAAGACTATCCTTCTTGAAAGCTTCCTTAGAGAATTTTGTGTGGCTTCAAGAAAATACCTATCAAGCTTAAACAATTTACAAAATACAAAACTAAGCTTAAGAAAGAATAACCATGGATCAAACATGACTTAGAAATTTAAAAACAAATTTAAAAATAGGAAACAAGAATTTTACCTAATAGGTAGAAATTTCAACCTTAATTTCCAAGCTCAAGATGGTTGATTTTGAAGAAACTCACAACATGAAAGATGCTTGGAATGATGTTTAGCTTTAGGAAATGAGGTTGGATAAAATTATTGAAGAGTGGAAGTGTGATTTGGGAGTGGTGGCCGAATGGCTCAAGAAATGGAGAAAGATGAAGTTCTTCTTTGTGTTCTTGTGTTCTTGAAGAAAGAGAATGGAGAGAATAAATAGGAGTGATGGAAAATGAAATGGAGAGGTCTCCTACACTATATATAGCCATGTGGTGCATTGGAGGAGTGGGTGGAATGATTTGTGATAATTGCTTGGTGGAGCACTCAAGGAGACAAGGTGGTGCATGCTAGCTCACTAAAGTGTATGATTAAGTGTGATGGAATCAAAATGATAGCCTTAAAATCATATGCATTGCCTTGGAGTTACATGGAGTGAATGGATGGAAATTCATTGAATATTTGAGTGAGAGACAAGGTAGTTGAAGGATGACTAGACTCCAAGTGATCATGAATGATAGAATGCATTATTTGAAGAATCATTTGCCTTCTTTAAGAGACATGGCCATGTGGCCTTGGTGGAATTCATCAACAAAAGAATTTCATTCCATGTTATAATGAAGTGCATGAGTTGTAGGTGTGTCAAAGTGTTTTACCGCTTTGGTTTCTAAATTAAACATACTAGGTCCACTAACATGATTATAGAATCTAGGTAAACAGAAAACTTAATTACTAGGGCTAGGTAATTAGGTTTATGATTTCACCTATGGTAAGTAGATTTATAACCTTAACCTAAGGTAAATAGATTTATGACTTTAACGTAGGCTGAATAAAATTTTTTATAACTTTAACCGATGGTAAATAAATTTATAACTTTATCCTAATGTAAATAGGTTTATAACTTTAACCTAAGGTGAATAGATTTATAATTTACCTAAGGTAAATAGATTTATGATTTTACCTACGTCTATTTCTCTATGTAGATTTTAACCAGTAGTTAATTTTGAATTGACAAAAATTACTACAGTAAAAACTAATTTTTACTGTCTGAAATTTACTGCAGTAAAAATTAAATTTTTACTGTGATCCAATAATAGTACGTAACTAGATAAATTTTCAAACAACGAAGATTTTCAAATATTGTTTCTAGTTTCGGGTTTAGTAAGATCCCCCGGCCCCACGTGAATAATTCAAAAATTCATCCAGCCTAGGAAAATTATTATTTTCCTGACTCGGAGCAATTCATACACAAAGATAAAAAACATTCACATAACAGTTAAAATAAATACACAGAAATCACAAAACAGTACAATTTAGTCATTACTGTAATTTATCAAAAATTGAGGTGTTACAATCCAGAGCTTAGGACATTAATTCTTGATGAAGCCTATAAGAGCAACTTAAGTATGCACCCAGGAATGACTAAGATGTACCAAGATCTAAAGTGGTTATATTGGTGCCAAGGGATGAAGAGAGACATTGCTAAGTATGTGACATCTTATCTTGTCTGTCAAAAAGCTAAAGTAGAACATAAAAAACCTTCTGGCATGTTACAACCCCTGACTAATCCAGAATGGAAATAAGATAGTATTGTAATGGACTTTGTTGCTGGACTGCCAGAGACTCGAAAAGGGTTTTGATTCTATATGGGTGATTATTGATCGGCTTACGAAGTTAGCATACTTCTTGCCAATTAACGTGTGGTATTCATTGGAAAGATTGACTTAAGTCTATATCGATGAAATTGTTAGACTTCACGGTGTTCCTTCTAGTATTATTTCTAATAGAGACCCAAGGTTTACGTCAAGGTTTTGGCAGAGTCTACAAGAAGCAATGAGGACAAAATTTCGTTTAAGTTCTACTTATCATTTCCAAATAGATGGCTAATCGAAGAGGACGATTCAATCATTGGAAAATCTGTTGAGAGCTTGTGTTTTGGAACAAACTGGAAGTTGGAATGAATTCTTACCTCTGATAGAATTCACTTATAATAATATTTTCTACTCAAGCATAGGTATACCCTATGAGGCATTATATGGAAGACGGTGTCGAACACCTCTATGTTGGTACCAAGATGGGGGAAGTTTTGCGTTAGGACCTAACTTATACAACAAATAACGAAAAAAGTTAAGATGATTCAAGAAAAGATGCGGACAACTCAAAGTCAACAGAAGACCTATGCTGTTAAGAGAAGAAAACCTCTTGAGTTTGAGGAAGGAGAACATGTGTTTTTGAGAGTTACACCCACGACTGGGGTTGGAAGGGTTATTAAATCCAGAAAACTCACTGCCAAATTTATTGGACCATATCAAATTCTTCATCAGATAGGTCCAGTCACATATCAAATAGTTTTACCATATTTTCTTTCTAACCTTCATAATGTCTTCCATGTATCACAATTGAGAAAGTATGGTCCTAATCCAACCTATGTCATAGAACCAGATACAATACAATTAAAAGAGAATTTGACCTATGAAACACTTCTTGTTAAGATTGATTATAGGAGAATGAAACAACTCAGAGGAAAGGAGATTTCATTGGTAAAAGTAATGTAGAATTATGTAACTAGAGATGCAACATGGGAATTAGAAGAAAAGATGAAAGAGCAATATTTACATTTGTTTTAAGGTATGATAAATTTCGAAGATGAAATTCTTTTTAGAAGGGGAGAGTTGTAACACCCCGAAATTTCTTATTTTTTCAGTTATATGTGATTTTATGATTTTTGTGATTTTTGTGAATTATTTGATTTATTTTGATTATTTTATTATTATTTTTGGGTTTTCTATGCGATTGTAGCGGGGCCGGAAAAATAAAAAAGATTTTTAGGGCCAGAAAAATAAAAAAATTTTAGGGCTAAAAAAATTTAGACTGTTAATGCAGGCCGAAGAAGCTTACTAAACTCGAAATCGGAAATAGTTTTGGAAATTTTTCTTTATCTGAGATTTGATTTGAAAATAAAATCTAGGTACATTCTATTGTCTATTGGATCATAAATACTGATTTTGCTCGCAGTAGCCTTTGTCCATTGGATAATAGCTCCCGGTAAAAATTTAGTTGGATGATTCTAGACTTAGGCTAGTCATCTTTTCTATAGGCTTCTTTTGTGACTCATTTTATGAATCACCTTATGACTTAACTTGTTTGGTGACTCATTGTGTGAATCACCATATGACTCACTCACCATGTGTGACTCACCGAGTGATTCATCTTGTGACTAGGCATGTAACTCACCTCCAAGTGACTCACCCTAGGGGAAGCCCACGACCAAGGCTTGTTGTGGAGGCTAAGTTTCTAAACTTAGTTCATTTCCTACCAAACTATCAAGAACCAAGAAACTACAGACAAAACTCTCTCACATTTTCTCTCTTGAAACTCACGGCCAAGCAACTAAAAACACCATCCAATCTTTCTTAATTTCAACCAACCTCATATCTTGAACCTACACATCATTCTAAGATACTGTTTTGTTGTGACCATCATCTAGTTCATCCATCTTCCATCTTTTTCTTCAAGCTTAGGGTTTGAAGCTTTTAAGGTGAAGTTCTTTAATCTTCATGTTTCTTTTCTTTTTCAAATTCTATACCATATTTTGATCCATGGTCATTTTAGTTCAAGCCTTAGATGTTAATCCTTGTGTGTTTATTTTGTTTAAGAACAACTTGGTGGTGAAAGTTTACCTTAAAGGAGGCATACAAGGAGCTTTTAAGCATCATTTAAGGTAAAAGGGAGATTAACTTCATCAACCAATCATGGTGGTGAAGAACAAAAATTTGTGTTGTAGGTGAAAAATTCATGTGATGATTTATTTACTTGTTTGTATAAATTTAGTGATTTGTATTTATTTACTTTATGTGATTTTATGGCTTTGATATTATGCATGAACTTGCTATAGTAGAATTATGATAATTGAAGTATGTTGTATGCTATGACTTATGTTGGAAAGGAAAGAATTTTTTGTCCCAATGACCATTAGGGCTCACGGCCTTCATGCCCAATTTGGGTAATCCAAGTCAAAAATGTTTTTTTAATTGTAAACTTAGATGATTAGGTAACAAGGAATTGGATTAAGGATTTACAAAATAGAAAAGTAAATCAATAAATTTTTTGTTATTAATCATCAAGCAATTTTCAGCAAAGATGTTGGAAAATAGGGTTGAGAAGTAAATTGCAAACTTAAAGTATTTTATATAAGAGAATTTTTAGTAAAGTAAATGGAAAAAGATCTTATTAAATAAAAATAATGCAGATTTTGGGGAAAAACATTAGAAAATATTTCCTAGAGAACTTTTAGCAAGAAAATATTGGAATTAAGGTTAAATTTTATATTAAACTTGGAAAGTTTCAAAATTAAGTTTAGAAAGTCAATAAAAGCTTTACGCGATTGAAAAATAGTGATAAAACCTTACGTGTTTCAAAAATGATGATTTTTGAGCTATGCGGTTGAGAAAACATTTAAAAAATTTTACGTGATTAAGAAAACGTTTAAAAATGTTTATGCAAATTGAAAACTTAACAAAGGCATTGCGCGATTGTGAAAATGTGATAAAAGTGTTACGCAACTGAGAAGAACAACAAGTTTGCTGTCGGGTCGACGTACTGGACCCGAAGATGTCGTTATATGGTTTTGGCCAATGCTAGCTTGTTTTTGTGGAAAACCATGTTTTTGACATTTGTCTGTGTATTGAATCATTAATCATGTATAAAAAGTCGTTTAGACTATGTTTGTTAAGGCTGTATGCCATGGAGTTGAATTACACCTAAGTGCGGGTGCGAATCGTGTAGTGTAGGTCACTTGTTGATCTTGGAGGTGTCGAGGCGTTGGTATCCCACAAGTGGACAGTTGGTAGCTCCATTGGGTCGTGGTGACTGAGCACCGCACTGATAATCTCGACGAGGCACTATTCTATTCCCGATCTTGTGAAGAATATCTTGTATAAGCCATGATGCATACGCTGAATTTGTGATAGCACTTTGTTGAGGCTAATGATATACGAACATGTCTCCCTGATCATTCTCTCCGAAATTGTGTTTTAGCTCCATGGAGTAGGAACTGGTCCATTGTGCATATGCATAGTCAGTTGACATATTATTGTGATGTATTTCTGTTAAGTTATTTGTTATTTGACACCATGAATATACTTGTTATTTTTGTATTTGAATGGCATTACTGTCATTACTATTTCTATGTTGCTATGTGATGTGGGGGATCTCGCCTATTTGTTGTATTACTCTGTTTTATGTTTATGTTTAATAAAGACTGTGAAGTAGACGAGGCAGGATCACATCAATTCTGTTTGTGTTGATTTTTTTGAGATTTTGAGTGGCGTCGAGACATAGTATTTTCGATTTTACTAGAGTTCAGTTTCATGGAGGCATAGATGATTGGAGTATCAACCAGGATTTGGAACGTGTTATCTATATGGGGATGTGACCCTAACGTTTAGTGGGACCCGGCATGGGGTTCCTATTTTGTCTTTTGATGTATCTGTACATTTGGAATTCTCTATGCCTATTAGAGAATTGTGGGGTGATCATTATCGTACCCCTAGAAAGGACAATGTTGTGTCTTCTGGACAGACACCTATTCGTAGGACCATGTACCACCCGGGGTTTTTATCTTCTGATGAGACAGAGGAGGATCCAGCAGAAGATCTGTCTGAGAACCCTTCTCATTAGGTCTATTATGTTGGGATAGTTTATGTTTTGCTACAGAGTTTGTCTATATGTCTTTTGAGTACAAACCTTATGTATATAAGTTGTCAGTTAACTATTTCTCATGTGTATATATGATATGCATTATTCAGTTATTATAACTTGTGGTTTTTTTTATTTTATTTAATTATGTTATCCACAAAAGAAATTTTGAAAACCAAACATACAATATTAAATCTTTTACAACTTGGTTCTAGTTTGGTAAGTTTGAAATCTTAAATGTAATGCCCTAGGTAGGGTGTTACAGGTTGAGAAATCACAATTCTCAGTAGAAGTATTCCAATACCTGCATTTTATATAATCATATAGATTACACTTCAATCACAGAAGTACAAAATTGCCCATACAATTACAATGTCATGAGTTCATGTCATGGTGACAACCGCCCATTCAATTATCATGCTATGCCTAATTATGTCTAATGTTCATGTCTATGCAAGTCCTAAAAGTGAATGCTATTATGAATGTCATGAGCCTTCAAATGTATTGAGGATATTACCGACCTCAACTACTCTAGGATATGTTATGATATGTCATGAATTATCAGGCATAGTGAGAATATGACTCACCTATACTGCCCATTAACATATACAGAGGATATTACTCACCTCACTGTTTTACAACTATAAGGAAGATATTACTTACTTCCACTAATCAACAATTATGATGAGGAATTACTTACCTCAACATAAAGAGGAATTACTTACCTTACTGTTCAATCAATATAAAGAGGATATTACTCATCTCCTTACTCAACAACATAGAGAGGATATTACTCACCTCAATATGGTTCACAATAAACTCATGCAACACAATCACTAATTACCTACAATAATTAGTATCACAATTGATTTACATGCAACTCAAGATTTACTTCATCAAATACTCTTAAAAGTACTTCAACACTCTTAAACGAGTAAATATGAGTGATTCCAACTCCAAGGAAAACTCATTTTTCTCAATATCACAATACACAATCTATGTATATATATATTTATATGCATGCTTAATTACCTCATATAATTAGCATTGCAAATCATTTTGATTCATCATATTTTCACTTCATTAAATAATCCAATTAGAGCATCAATACTCATTAAGAAGCATAAAAGAATAAATTACACCCATTGGAAACTTCATTTCAACAAACAAAATTCCCTGTTTTACTAGACATGCACACCTAGGTGTGATGCTCTCTGCCTCACGCAACTGAAAACAGACAACCCCACGCCTAGGTGTGACCTTGCGACTGGGAGCTTTTAGCAGAATTCTGCATAAAGTGTACTGTTCCATTGAGGAACAATGGTGTTCCACACCTTTTAATCTCAAAACCACATGGTTTCTCACCTTAAGTAAGATCCATAATCACACCACAACTCTTACACCACTTTAATTCCACTCTATCATACCACTTTGTGAATCAAAATTCACATTTTACCTAAACCCCCAAATTTAACCTAAATGGGAATTAAGGCTTTAAAGAGATGAAAAACTCATCCCAACACTTCTATAAATCAGTTTCTTACTCAACCAAACTATCCTTATCAAGATTCAACTCAAGAATCACAAAATCACTCTTCAAACCTCACTTCCCCCATCAAGTTCCTCAAGAACCAAAACAAAGGAAATGAAAGCAAGAAGTTGAAACAAAGTTTCCCCCTACCTCAAGGTCTTGAAGATGAAGCCAATGATGGATCCAAGCTCTTAGATTCTCCCTTGCTCCACTTGTTCCTTCTTCTTCTTTCTCCTTTGGTTCTTTTTTCTTTTTTCTTTTTTCTTTCTTCTGTTTTCTGGTTCTTCTCTCAACCGTGAGATATGAGGAAGAGAAATCCAAATTGGCTTCTTGTAGCCAAATACTAAAACTCCCGATCTGCTAAGAACACTTAGATTCCACCAAATCCACTTCTCTCACTTCCAATAGACTTAAAATAAATCCTAACATTCATTAAAAATTTGGTTTCATCATTTCTATATTTTTCAATATCTGCTGGCAGTCAATTCGGCGTTAAAACACACAACCAATATGCTTAAAAATATCAAACTAACTCCGATTAATCTCAAATTTTTACTACACCATCTTCAGCACAATTGTGACATAGAAACAAAATTCCCACATCTATTACCATTAACTAAGCAGTTTAAACTGATTCTGGGACTAAAAATAGTTATATTTTACACATAACTTTACAACAAAATGACTAAACGTGCTCAAAAAGTTACAAAACTTAACAGACATGTTAAGCGAGTATTAGGCTACCTCTGTATCCATACACAAGTCTAACATGTTTTTCCAGGGTGTTACACGATCCATGATGAGTCATGTTGACCTTTCAAACTCCTTTTGGGAACATGCTCTATTAACAGTAGCTTTCACACTTAATCGTGTTCCATCTAAAATGGTTCAAAAGACACCATATGAGATGTGGACTGGGAGATGGCCCAGTATGTCTTTCATGAAGATTTGGGGTTGCAAAGCTTATATGAAATGTCAAGTTTCTGATAAGCTTGAGCCCAAATCAGATAAATGATTCTTTGTGGGGTATCTCAAGGAAACCAAGGGATACTATTTCTATAATCCTACCGAGGCCAAAGTGTTTGTCACATAGACTGTTGTGTCATAGAAAAAGAGCTTATCTCCAAAGGAACTAGTGGGAGGAAAATAGAACTTGAAGAAATTCAAAGTTCAAAGAGTAGCAGCGAATCGATGGTGGAAATATAACAGCCTCCACAAATCGTTGTGGAACCACAATCTGCTCTAGTAGCACAAGACCCGCGTAGGTCTAACAAGATATGTCATCAACCAAAGAGATATGGATTTCTCGTGATCGAGCAAGGTGATGTATTGCTCATGGATCAAGATGAGTCTGTGACTTACCAAGAAGCTGTAATGGGCCCATAATATGAGAAATGGCTTGAGGAGATGAGAACTGAAATAGAATCCATGTATGCTAACCAGGTATGGACCTTAGTTGACCTACCTGAGGGGGTAAAACCCATTGGGTGCAAGTGGATTTTCAAAAAGAAAACTAGCATGGATGGTAACATGCATACCTTTAAGGCATGATTAGTGGGTAAAAGTTTCAAGCAAATTCATGGTGTAGACTATGATAAAACTTTTTCCCCAGTTGTTATACTTAAATATGTTCAGATCATACTTGCTATTGCAGCATACCACGATTATGAAATCTGGAAAATGAATGTCAAGACTATTTTCCTTAATAGAAATATTCTCGAGGATGTATACATAACACAACTTGAGGGTTTTGACACTCCATAGAATATTGGAAAGGTGTGCAAGTTGCAACGATCTATTTATGGATTGAAGCAAGCTTCTAGAAGCTGAAATCTTCATTTTGATGATACAATAAAATAATTTGGTTTCATCAAGAATGAAGAAGAATCTTGTGTCTACAAGAAGGTTAGTGGGAGCATAATTGTCTTTCTAGTGTTGTATATAGATGATATACTACTTATTAGAAATGACATCCCTACCCTACAGTCTATAAAAACTTGGTTAGGGAAATGCTTTTCCATGAAGGACTTAGGCGAAGCCAGCTATATATTAGGTATCAGGATCTATAGAGATAGATCATAGAGATTGCTTGGCCTAAGTCAGAATACATACATAGACAAAGTGTTAAGATAGTTTAACTTGCACGAATCCAAGAAAGGACTCTTGCTTATGTCACATGGTGTACGCCTATCTAAGGCTCAATACCCCTCCACCCAAGATGAGAGGGATCGCATAAGCAAGATTCCATATGCATCTGTAATTGGTTCTATCATATATGTCATGTTATGTACTCGACTAGACATCTCGTATAATTTAAGCATGATGAGTAAGTACTAATTTGATCCCGATGAAAGTCATTGAACTGTTGTCAAGAACATCCTTAAGTACTTGAGAAGGACTAAGGATTTGTTCTTGGTATATAGAGCCGAGGAAGAGCTAGTTGTAAAGGGTTACACTGATGTTAGCTTCCAGACCAATAAGAATGACTCCAGATCATAATCAGGTTTGGTTTATTGCCTGAATGGTGGGTCTGTGAGCTGGAAGAGCTCAAAGCAGGAGACAGTTGCCGATTCTAACATAGAGATTGAGTATATTGCTGCCTCCAATGCAACAAAGGAGGTCGTTTGGGTTAGGAAGTTCATTACTAAGCTTAGTGTAGTTCCTAGCACTGTGGACCCAGTGGACCTCTATTATGATAATAATGGAGCCATTGCACAAGCTAAGGAGCCTAGATCTCATCAGCGATCTAAACATATACATAGGCACTTCCATCTCATTTGTGAGATCATCAATAGAGGAGATGTAAAGATATGTAGAGTACCAACAGATGTTAACATCACAGATCCACTGACAAAGCCTCTTGTGCATCAAAAGCATGAGGGTAACTCTAGATCTTTAAGCATTAGACATATGCCTGATTGGCTCTAGTACAAGTGAGAGATTATTGGTGTATGCCCTAAAGGCCAATTTATTTTGACTGTACTAACTTACATTGTATTATGCTATTTATTTAATATATGAGGCATTTCATTTATTGTGTTATTTATGATATACATAATAAAGTCCTTAGAATAGTAAGTTTTATACCATAGGACATCAAGTGGATGACTTGATCGTGAGATCCTATTGGATAGAAACAAAACACTATTCTTAAATGTCCCTAGTCAAGCATTATTGTTAATCAGGACGACACTAATGCATTGAAACTAGTATAAGCGTAGACCGATGGCCAAATCTCATAGGTCATGGATATGAGATATCAAGTCTTCATATGGGTACATATTAGAGTAATGATGTATTGGACTAACCCGTCATGAGAACGTTGTGTGGATCGTTACGTGAGTGTCATAAGCGATTCTCATAGTGATAATGGTGTATGTGGTCCTTTGACCTGAAATCACTACGATTCCTACATGATGAATTATATGTTTTAATGCCGTCAAACATCATCTGTAACATGGTGATTATAAAGTTAGTTATTGGATATACTACGAATCATGCGGAGGGATGTGAGTGACCTAGATGGGATTTATCCTTCCTACATAATAGGAGTAATATCTTTGGGGGCCCTGATTGAATGATACTACGAAATGTATAGCCATGCTAAAATGAGTCAATATGAGATATTGATCTCATTTGTTATTACTACGCCTACTCGAGTATCAAGAAATTGAAGATTGAACTATACAAAAGTGACACGTTCCATGCCTTGTGTTCAATCTAGATATCTAGACAAAAGGACTAAACTACATGGTAATATTGATCACAGAAAGATTATGTCAAATCAATGACATTCTCATTACTTGGGTAGCAGTGATGTGTTGCCAGATACCACCCACTGCTTGTAATGTTAAAATGAGATTTCAAAATTGTTGCCAATGTTATGAGAACCTATAGGGTCGCACATTTAGAACAAACTAAATTGGAGTAATAAAGATCCAAGTTGGACTGGGATTCCATCGTGGGCCAGACTCATAACAAATGAGTCTAGGGTTGCACGACCTACTTTGCTGCTGCTCTCACTCGCATAAAGTAGTCACTATTATAAATAGCAATGCTAAGGGGTTGTCAAGGCATGCATTACAAACCCTTGCCGCACTTGACAAAAATAATGAGTGAGAGAGTGACATGTTTCTTTTTTCTTCAAAGCTAGCATTGTGGCAAAGAGGTCAGACTCCAAGACTATAGACATTGGACATTTTGCAAGTCTAATCGTGTGGATAACGTAGAGGCATCGTTGTTGTTACGGTGCTTGTGATTTGCTTGATCGTTCTTTCATCTTGCTTAAGAGGTAAACTTAAAAAACACAGATTATGGTCCTCTTTTTGCATGGATCCTAGGTGGGAGTTTTTATTTTTTTTGCTGCGTGATGTATCCACAATTCCCAACAGCTATGAGCGGCGAAGGTCTCCATATGAGGTTTAAGCCTTAGTGGAAGTGAAGGCTAGTTTGCAGGTGTGAACTTCTAAATTATTTGCCAGTCCGCCCCCTTCTGTGTCTGAATCTATAAGTTAATTGATTCTGACAATTACTCACCGGCCTCTGTGGGTGTTTCTTGAAATTTAATGGCCAGGAGGCGGGTGGCTAGACCCTAAATGCCGGCTACAGAAGACCCCGTAGTGATTGCTCACGGTCTAGGACTCGTGTATTCGTGGGTTAGTGACAACGTCTATGATCAAGTGTTTGTCTTCCAACCTGGGGATGAACTTGAAAAACTCAAGGGTTACTTGATGCTAATGGAGGAAGGTAGAAGAGATCACGAATTCGAGATCTTGTCCCCAGAGAATGAGAGTGTGTGCTCATCTCAGGAGGCAGGTGCGCATTATATATTCCTGTATAAGGATTTCTTCATCTGACTTGGATTCCAGATCCCATTCAACGATTTCCAACTTGCAGTCGTCCGTACTCTCAACGTGGCTCCATCCTAGATTCACCCCAACAGTTGGGCAAACATTCTTGCCTTCGTAAAAATTTTCTAGGTAGTCAGATTGTGGCTCTCAAAGAGGGCATTCTTTTACCTCCACACCTGATGGAGTCTTCAAGGTGAGGGAGCTGCTCAAAAGAATTGGCTCACAGTATAGTCAAGGCCCGGTCGGAAGATCTTTTAAATTTTCCAAGAGAGTTACAAGGGCTTCAAGGAGAAGTTCTTCAAACTGATGGCAGTCCCAGGGACTCATCCTTTCTTTTTAGAAGTTGATAGGGAGCCGATGTAACACCCTAAAATTTGTTATTCCTCAGTAAATGCTTAATTTTACTATTTTGTGATTTATGTGTGCTGTAATTTTATTTTGACTGTTCTGTGACTATTTTTAATCTTTGTGTGTGATTTACTCTGAGCCAGGAAAATAAAAATTTTCGGGCCAGGGAAAATCTTCAATGATTTATTCAGAGCCGAGGGAGCTTACTAAACTTGAATCCGAGAGACACAGTTCTCGATCTTTTATTGGATTAGCGGGGTATTATCGGAGATTTATTGAAGGTTTTTCTACGATAGTTGTACCTCTTACACAACTCACGAGGGAGAATCAAGCTTTTACCTGGACAGATACGTGCGAAAAGAGTTTCCAAGAGTTAAAGAAAAGGTTGACTACCAGTGTTGATTCTACCAGGTCCAAATGAGTCATTTGAAGTAGGATGTGTACTGATGCAGAATAGAAAAGTGGTAGCATATGCTTCGAGACAACTGAAGGTACATGAAAAGAATTACCCAACGCATGATTTAGAATTAGCTGCAGTTGTTTTTGCATTGAAGATTTGTAGGCATTTTCTGTATGAGGCTACATTCAATGTCTTCAGTGATCATAAGAGTTTGAAGTATTTGTTTGATTAGAAGGAGTTGAAAATGAGACAGAGGATATGGTTAGAATTTTTGAAGGATTATGATTTTCAAGTTTAATATTGTCTTGGAAAGATGAATGTCATGGCAGGTGCCTTGAGTACGAAGATGCTTAGTATCTCAGCCATGATGATCAAATAAGAAGAATTAATAGAGCAGTTTAGAGATATGTGGTTATCAGTAGAATTAGCACTAAGAAAAATTCATCTGAATATGGTTACTATTTTGAATGATTTGCTGGAAGAGATTCGAGAGAAGCAGGAAGATGACCAATTTTTGCAAAATGAGAGAGAGCTAATGAAGCAAGGTTATGTGTCAACAGTAGAGGAAAGGCCTGATGAGGTCCTAAAGTTTAAAAGTAGGATCTGCATACCCAGTGATCCCAAGCTTAGGAAGGCGATTCTCGATGAAGCTCACACTAGTAGGTTGAGTATACATCCCGGAATGACCAAAATGTATCAAGATTTGAAGCGATTATTTTGGTGGCCTGGAATGAAGAGAGATGTTGGTGAGCATGTGTCGTCTTATCTTGTTTGTCAAAAAGCGAAGGTTGAACATCAAAGACCAGCAGGTATGCTACAACCCCTAACTAGTCTAGAATGGAAATAGGATAGTATTGCCATAGATTTTGTTACTGGATTGCCAAAGACTAGGAAAGGGTATGATTCTATATGGGTTGTTATTGATCAGCCTATGAAGTTTGCACACTTCTTGCCAATCAATATCAAGTATTCAATGGAACGGTTGACCCAGGTGTACATTGGTGAAATCGTTAAACTTTGCGGTGTACTCTATAGTATCATTTCCGATAGAGATCCAAGATTTACATCAAGGTTTTAGCAAAGTTTACAAGAAGCAATGGGGACTAAACTTCGTTTGAGTTCCACTTACCATCCATAGACCAATGGTCAAACTGAGAGGACTATCTAGTCGTTAGAAGATCTGCTAAGAACTTGTGTGTTAGAACAAATAGGGAGTTAGGATGAATTCTTGCCTTTGATAGAATTCACTTGCAACAATAGATTTCACTCGAGTATAGGGACGACACCCTATGAAACGCTATATCGATGACGATGCTGAACACATTTGTGTTGGTATCAAGACGAAGAAAGTATGACAATTGGACCTAAGATGGTGCAGCAGACAACGAAGAAGGTAAAGATGATTCAGGAGAAAATGTAAATAACTTAGAGTCGGTAGAAAAGTTATGCAGATAAGAGAAGGAGACCTCTTGAATTTGAATAAGGTGAGCATGTGTTCTTGCAAGTCACACCCACGACGAGAGTTAGAAGAGTTAGAAAATCCAGAAAACTCACTCCTAAATTCGTTGGACCCTATCAAATTCTTCATCGGATAGGTCTAGTAGCTTACCAAATAGCTTTACCACCCTTTCCTTCCATTCTTCATAATGTTTTCCGTGTATCCCAATTGAGAAAGTATATTCCCAATCCAACACATGTCATTAAGCCCGATGAGGTACAATTGAAGGAAAATTTGAATTATGAGACACTTCCTGTTAAGATTGATGACAAGAGAGTGAAACAACTAAGAGGGAAGGAGATTCCATTGGTAAAAGTGATCTGGAATAAAAAGACGGGAGATACTACATGGGAATTGGAAGATAAAATGAATGAACAATATCCATAATTGTTCTAAGGTACGATAGATTTTGAGGATGAATTTTTTTTTAGTGGGGGAGAATTGTAACACCCCGAAATTTGCTATTCTTCAGTAAATGCTTGATTTTACTATTTTGTGATTTCTGTGCGCTGTAAATTTATTTTGACTATTTTGTGATTGTTTTTAATCTTCGTGTGTGATTTACTCTAAGCTGGAAAAATAAAAATTTTCGAGCCAGGGAAAATCTTCAATGATTTATTCAGAGCCAAGAGAGCTTACTAAACCTGAATCCGAGAGACACGAATCTCAATCTTTTGATTTTTAGAATTTATCTGTCTAATAAAAAATTATTCGTATTTTATTATCCATTGGATGATACCTACTAACTTGTGAGCAATAGCTTCTGCTCATTGGGTAATAGATCCTGTAACTATTGTCCATTGGACAATAGCCTTTAGAAAAAGTTTTGATGACTTGTTTTGTGAACCAATTAGAAGGCTTAAATTTTAATGTAAACCAATGGAAATTGGTCAACAAAAATGGCTTGGAAACTTAGTCATGAAACTAGATGACTAACTTGTCATCCTAAGCATAATTGAACTTCAATTGAATCAAAACTTCGTTAGTTTTCTCCTTGAGCTCCATAGCTAAGGAGAGTTCTTGCACAATCTAGAATTAGTGATTCATATCATGACTCCTTAAGCATGAACCAATAGGAAACAAAGTGACCAAAGCATGACAAGTTATGACCAACACTTAGAGATATTTGCTATGCTTGTTAGCTAAGTCTTTGACTCTCCATGCTATAGCACTCCACGACAAGGAGCTTTAGTTTTAGGATATTTCATTCAAACATATCACATTTTGTGATCAAGAAGCTATTCTCTACATTCTCTCTCTTCTAAACACAAAGAGAAACCTTACCTTTCTTCTTCGTGAAGCTCACAGCTACATCACTATAAAACACTATCCGAGCTTTCAAAATTCTATTTAATCTTATTTTCTTAACCTATACACTATTCTAAGACCTTTTCATGTTGTAAACTTAACCTAGTTCTTCCATCTACTACCTTGAAATCAAGCTAGGATTTTCTACTCTACAAGGTAAAATTCTTGTTCCTTGTTCCTAAGTTTGATTCTTGAGTTTCTAAACCATGATTGATCCATGGTTTCTTATTTTCAAGCTTTGTTTGTAACTTTGGTTTGGTTTAAGTTTGTTAGGGTTTTCTTGGGGTGATTCACGAAATCCATAGGAGGCCAAACAAGAAGGATTTTTGTCTTCCTTGAGGTAAGAGGGAGATTAACCTCATCAACCATGTGTTGGTGGTGAGGAAATAGAATTGTTTGTGGTGAAAAATCCATAAGGATTTATTCACTTGATTGTTTAAGCTTTCATTATGTGTGATGGTTTTGATTGGTATGCTTTATAGCTTTGATTATATGCTTGAATATGTGATTATGAAAGCATGTTGATTTTGGTATAAAGTAGGATGTGATTCACATGATAAGGAAGTGTATGAAGGTTCCAAAGAACCCTAGAGTTTCACGGCCTCAACATCAAATTTTTGAGCAAAATGTTCTAAATTATTTTACTAATTATGGATTAAGGAATTTAATGACAAGAAATTTGATTAAAGCTTTTTTTACAAAGAACAATGAGATAAAAAAATAAATAAATATCATTTATGAAGCATAAATGGATTTTTGGCCAACATGCCAAGATTTGATATCCTAGATCCGGAATTATTTTCCTAAAGTGTAGACTTAGGTAATTAATTAATAAGAACTCAATTTAATGGGTTTTTAGAGGTAAAAAGAAAATGAACTAATTTATTGTATTTTGGTTATAATGAGAAATAAAATTAAACTTGAAATTTATTGACGTATAGCTCACCCTTTGGGTTTTGAAGCGCGTTAGAAAATTTTGAGTACCTAATTACACCAAAGAAGTGTAATTTAATGGGAAATAGTATAAAATACTACTTAAAGAACTTTTAGTGAGAAAATATTGTAAATAAGGCCAAAATACCTATAATATGTAAAAAGTTTCTTACGCGATTGAAAAATATTAGAAAAATATTACCCGATTCCAAAATAGTGATTTTTAAGCTACGCGATTGAGAAAATGTTTAAAAATCTCTACCCGATTTAGAAAATGTTAGAAAATATTTCTGCGATTGTAAAAATGGAAAATACTAGAGCGATTTGAAAACGTAAGAAAAATGTTACGTGATTATGAAAACGCGATAAAATGTTTACGCGATTTGAAATAGTAGTAGTTTGCTATTGGGTTGTTGTGGTGGGCCCAGTTGTGTTGAAAAGTAATATCGCCAAGTGATGGCATGTGTTTGTGAAAAACAGTGATAACGATGTTTGTATGTGTATTTAGATTATGCATCATGCATTGAAAAGCATGTAAGCTTTATTGGTAAAGGCAAGTTGCCTAGGAGTTGAATTTACACCTTTGTGCAGGTGAGAATTGCGTAGTTACGATCAGTTAGTGATCTTGGAGGCATCAGGGCACAGAAAGTCATTTATGGCCAGATGGTAGCACCTCTGCGTCATGGTATCCGATGCAAACGCACCGACGATCTTGACGGAGTTGCTACTATTTTTGTGATTAGTTGAGAATGTCTTGTATAAGCCATATTGTGCATTTTGATATGATATCTTGGCACATGGCTGGAGGCTGACAATATACAAACATGTACTCCCGATCTTTCTCTCTAAAATTGTGATTAGCTTCATGGAGTAGGAATTGGTCAGTGTACATATGCATAGTTAGTTTGCATATTGATGTGACAATTATATTATCTGTAATGTGATAACATGATTTGATGTGTTAATATTGTATATGTATAACTACTGTCATTTTCTATATTGTCATACTAGTATTAATGTAGGGGATCTCACCTCTTTGTTATGTTATTCTGCTTTATTGTATACGTTTGATGAAGATCCTGGAGACGACGAGGCAAGAAATTATGTTTTCCATACATGATAGTTTTCTTTTTATTTGCTTTTATGGTGGCAAGGCGTCAGGTGCTTGGTTTTGTTAGGGTACAGTTTCATGGGGGAACTGAGGCATGGAGGTTTGATATGGGTAATGAATGTTTTGTGTATACCGGGGATTTGACTCTGAATCTTGGTGGAACTAGTGATGGGATTCCAGTTATGTCGATGAATGTATCTGTTCATTTGGAATTCTCGATGCTTATTCGAGAGCTTTAGAGTGGTAGTGTCTATACTCCACAAAAGGATTCAATGGCGTCATCTGCTAGGACGCCAACCCGGCAATGGATGTATTTGCCGGGGTTCTTTGATGATGATACTGAGGAGAATGAGGATCCTTCAGAGGGTCCAAATCCTTAGTCTTTAGAAGTTCTAGTTAAGCGGTTTATGTTTTGATGTATATGTTGTACATATTTATCTTTTGTAGTACAATGTATTTATATAAATTATTTGTGAACAAGGTTTCAGTATCTATGTACATTATAGTGAGTTTTATTCAGTCACATATTATACTTATAGGTTTTATTTATTTTCAGTTATCCGCAAATGAAATTTTGAAATCAGTGTTTTTTCAAGGTTAATTCTTTTACAACTTAGGTAAGTTATATTAGTATTAGTCTTAAATGTGACACCCTACGGTAGGTGTTACAGCTGAATTTTGATATGTACTGGACCCAAACGACATGGAGTACTCCCCTTGGGTTGATTGAATAGGAGAGGTCCCATCTTGACCAGAATGATATATAGTGTGTCAATTTCTTTACCATGTGGTTTGAGCAAGTGGGCCTCATTTCTTCTAAAGACATGCTAGATGCCCCAGATGACGCAACTCTTTAGGCTATTTTAGGTTGCATAGTTTGTAGCCCATACTAAATTGTTTTATATGGTAATTTCTTTACATATTTTTATATTATCTGACTCTTGTCATGTTTTGCAGTAAGTTTGGCTACAATGGCATCAGGAAATGCCCTTGTAACACTTGGGAGGCCTTGAGAGCTAGGAACGTGGTTGGACCCTCCAATGCTCTCGTGGTTGCTGCTCCAGCCCCTCTACCCTCACCAGTTAAGGATCTGGTGGTCGAGGGGGGGTCAATTCAACTGAAGGAGTCTCCGACATCGCCACTCCAGAGGTGGAATATGAGGGCCATTGCGAATGGCAGAGCAAACGACCAAGGGAAGAAGGTAGCAGTTGAGGCGGTGGTTGGCCCTATCAATTTCTATCATAATGATTCAGATCCTGGAAATTTCATCAATTTCAATATTTTGGATGACCAAGTCACAAATCATGTTGCTTAGCGTAACACGATGGAGATCCTGTCATCATTTCAAACTTATGCCCTCTAACTTGCGTCTGAATCTCAATTTCTGGAGAGGTGTTATGAGGAGTACAACCGGCAGATGGTAGAGAAGGTAACAGTAGCTGAGGAGGGCGAAAGCTGGGCTCTCAAGGATAAGGAAGAGGCTGTGAAGGCCAAAATGTTAGTGTATGCCCTAGATGCCAATTTATTTTGATCATCTTACTTTGTATTATGTAATTTATTTAATATATGAGGCATTTCATTTATTGTGTTATTTATGATATACATAATAAAGTCCTTAGAATAGTAAGTTCGATGCCATAGGACATCAAGTAGATGACTTGATCATAAGATCCTATCAGATAGAAATAAAACATTATTCTTAAATGTCCCTAGTCAAGTATTATTATTAATTAGGACGACAGTAATACATTGATTCTAGTATGTACGTAAACTGATGACTACATCTCACGGGTCATGGAAATGAGATATCAACTCTTCATATGGATATATATTATAGTAATGATGTATTAGACAGACCCGCCATGAGAACGCTATGTGGATCGTTACATGAGTGTCATAAGTGATTCTCATAGTGATAATGGTGTATGTGGTCCTTTGACCTGCAATCACTACGATTCCTACATAAAGAGTTGTATGTAGTGATGGACCACAGATATCGTAACCTGTATTGCCACTTAATTTCATAACCACAGAATGGTCATGGCTAAAAGTTAAGGATTGAGTGTAGGCCCATAACTCGTGACCAAAACACTCAAACGGGTTTTGTGGGTTATTATTCCTCTTAATCTAGACAGTTAAGTGCCATGGGAGATGGGTTCAAGGCATTCTGGAAGCATTTTCTAGATTGAGGGCCCTTTGAGACTTTAAATATGTGAGATGGTATCTGAATAACTATTTTATTGATAGATTTGAAGACAGAAGTTCGTACAGAGTATGCATTTACCAACTGGGGCATATCAAATATGAAGTAAACTAAAATTATGCCTTAAGGGGCATTTAGCTATAATACTTTTTAAGTTTGTCCACATTCTAATAGTTCTTGATCAGTTTGCCTGTTAATGTCTCTAAGGTGTAAGCTCCTTTGCTAGTGCTGATCACGATGCAGTAGAGTTCTTCCCAATTAGAGGCTAATTTTCCCTAGAAAGTTGATAAACACGAATTTTATGAATTAGTTAACCCTCATATTTAATCTCTTGGACCTTTATTATGCTTAATTGATTAGTTTTGGTCACATTTTATAAGTATGGGCTCAAATTGGGCTTTATTGATTTTTTCACCATTATTAAAATTTTACATTGTTTCTGTATTTCAGCCATATCTTGAGTTATAGATATCTAACATTATGTATTTTACCTTGTAGGGAAGATAAGAGAGATCTCTACAACTTTCATGAAGAGCCCCAAAGCTGAATCGAATATCTAGTGGATTGAATTAGGCTTGGAAGTTAGAACTCAGGTTCTATCATGTAACCCAAGCAGTGTGCACTAATTGGTCCATAATTCAGGTTGTACAGTGGCATTCGAAAGCTAAGACATAGATCTTCAATTCTTATGAGACCATGAATTGAAACTATAACGTTTTGATGATGTTCGCCCCTGTGAAGTTGGTTGATGGGATTAGAGACCTGTTAAGAGTGATTTGGGCATAAATATCTCATCTTAAGCCTAATTGAAGTGATTTCAGTGGCCAAAGAAAGCTAAGAGAATGAAAATTAACTTTAACGTAGGGGAAAATTAGGATTCTTAATTTTTAAGTCAGTTATTTTGTTATAAAGAGGGGATCCGAGATAGATAAAAACCCAAGCAGTTTTTACTTGATTCTTCTACCTAGAGTTTTCTCTTCTCTCTTTTCAAATTGTGTGTGGCAGCCATGGAGAGCTAATTATTTAAGATCAATCCAAGAATATTGAGGAAATTCTATTTTGGCTTTGATATTCTGTTCCTAATTTTGATTTTGAATTGAATTAATTATCTTCTTCTCATGATTTAGATTTCGAATTACATGATTAGAGATTTCTATTGTGTGATGTGATTTGATTGAATCCTTAATCCTAATTAAGATTTGTAATTAAATTATGATTAATTAATTATGGTTTAGTCACATGAATTAAAAAAGGTTAGGTTAACAGATTTGTTAATTAGGGATAATTGAATTCTGATTGTTAAACTAACATAGGTTGCATGATTCTAGCGATTGTGGATTTATGAATTATTTGTTAGTTAAATTCTAAATGATTATCTTGTGCTGAATTCTATGCATTTGATGCAAAGATTTCGGTCAATCATAGATTAACCAATTAATTCAATCAAGATGCATGTTTATTGATCGATTGGCAAGCCAACTAGATTTCTGATGGTTTCTTGGAGTAGTTGCTTTGCGATTTGATTTTCTTTCTTATATTTAATTATTACCTTTACATTCTGCATACACAATCCCCCCCCTTTGTGATCTTGATTTGGTTTAATTGGTATCTTGATCCTCAAGAGATGACTCGGTTTGTGGCCTTGTATTACAAGTCATCGATAGAACTAGAATTTTATTATTTGGTTGAGCTCGACACTCAAATCAAATTTGGCGCCATTGTCGGGGATCATTAGGTGCTCATTTATCATTTCAAGACTTTAACTAACCCCCTAACCCCTTTTATTCCTTGTTTTTGTGGTTTTCAAGCAAAGACGAGTGATTTCTGGCTAGTTTCCTGAATTTTGTACAGAATTTTGTGCTCAGAATGATCTGCAACTTGGTCAGTTGAAGGAAAATGACATTTTAAGTAAGGCTCATTAATTAAACGAGGCCACTCAAATTTTGGCCAAATTCCATCGTTTAGACCATCTTTTCAATTTTTTAAAGATTTTTTATTATATTTATTAGTTTCATTTTTGTGTAGTTTTCATGTTGTTGTGATCCCATAATTTTTAAAAGTCTTTAGATATAGTTGTTGTTGAGTTTTTGTGTATTTTTTTTTACTGTTGCTTTGTGTTTTTTGTGTTTTGAGTCCCTATAGTAAGGTTTAATATTCTTCATGCTATGAAACATCCTATGGAAGAACATTCTGTCTTTCATATTGATTTAATTGATGATTTGGTTGATAATTCGTATATTGACTTGTGTGAGGAGTTTCTTGAGATTGTTGATTTTGGTGACTCTATGTGCAATGATTTGTGTGCTAGTTATGATGGTAATAAGTTGTGTTCTGTGTGCTCTGAAATTTCTGCATTTTTGGGATATGATGAATTTGTTCATGTGTTAGAAGAATGTATAATAAGTGATACACATACAAAGGTTTAGGCAGTAGAATTATTACCTCCTATAGTGCAACCACCGAAATTGGAGCTAAAGTCGTTACTCGAGCACTTGAAGTATGCATACTTGGCAGATGATGAGAAGCTTCCTATGATCATGGTTGAAAACCTCCTTGTGAACAGGAGGAAAGACTACTACAAATTCCGAGAGAGCATAAGAAAGTTTAGGATCTCGGTGATAGTACTTGGGTGAACCCAAGGGAATTAAGGAGGGCCAATGGGACCCTGGTAGAAGCTCTCATGCTTCAAGCATAACTCAATCATTATGCTTTCGCTAATAGGATCCTGGTGGAAGTCTCTCCATGTACCTCACTTGATAATGATGTTTCTTCTCTCTCTCTCTCTTTTATTTTACTTGTCCGACATTAATTGATGATAATTGAGGGATGTTGGTTTCTTTTGAGCTTTACATTAAGGACAATGTAGGGAAGAATTTACTTGTTGTTTTCTATTTTTATTTTTGTTTTCTATTTTTATTTCTATTTTTTGTGTTTGATTTCATTTTCTATTTTCTGATTCTGTTTCTGTTTCTATTATTTTTCAATTTTGTTTTTAAATTCTATTTTGATATTTTTGGTTTAAAAAAAATTGTGTGCCTCTTGTTTTTAATTTTTAATTGCTTTCCTATAGCTCCTGAGATATGTGGAAGTTGTGAATTTGGACAAATTGAGGATTAGAGGTTCATGACATAAGTGAATGAACTGTCTTTCATCTTGCACTTGACTTGTTTGGTAATGGAAATTGAATTGGTAAATTAAGTTTGATAGAGTTATATCTTATGAGAATTTGAGCTTATTGATGAATGAATTAAGTACTTATTGCAACATCCTTGATAATATGTTAGGCTTGTAAAGGATTACCAAGGTAGCCTAATACTAGTTTAACATGTATGTAAAGTTTCATAACAAACTGAGTTAGTGCGACCTAGTGTTTCACCTTGGGGAGCTCCAGTGCTGCTAGTCAAAAAGAAGGATGGATCTTCGCGCTTGTGTGTGGATTATCGCCAATTGAACAAAGTCACAATCAAGAACAAATATCCTCTTCCAAGAATTGTTGATTTGATGGACCAGTTGAAAGGAGCAGCTATTTTCTCTAAGATAGATTTACGATCGGGTTATCATCAAATTCGTGTCAAGGTAGAGGACATACCTAAGACAACTTTTCGAACTTGTGATGGTCAATATGAGTATCTTGTAATGCTGTTTGGGGTGACAAATGCTCCTACTATATTCATGGATTACATGAATAGGATTTTTCATCCATACCTAGACAGATTTGTTGTTGTTTTTATTGATGACATTATGATCTATTCTCAAAATCAGGAAGAGCATGCTGAACATCTCAGTATAGTTCTTCAGATTTTAAAGGAGAAGAAGTTGTACGCAAAGTTGTCTAAATGTGAATTTTGGTTGGATGAGGTTCAATTTTTGGGTCATGTAATTTCTAAAGATGGAATTACAGTGGATCCAGCAAAGGTGGAGACGGTTCTTCAGTGGGAAAGGCCAAGTACAGTGACTGAGATCTGAAGTTTTGTTGGATTAGCTGGATATTATCGAAGATTTATTGAAGGTTTTTCCAAGATAGCCGGACCTTGTAACACCCCAAAAAGTGTTTGTTTAATTATCAATGATCATTTTATAATATTCTTGATTTTTAAGAATTTTTCTAGAATTTTTCGGAAACGATGAATATTTTAATATATTTCTCATTTTACGTGCACACTGAGCAGAGATCTGCAGAAGTCAGTGTAACGCTCCGAAAATCATTTATTTTATCATAAATAGTCATTTTCCAATATTTGTGATTTATGTGAATTCTTTCAGAATTTTTCGGAAATGATGAATATTTTAATATATTTCTCATTTTGCGTGCACACTGAGCGGAGCTGGAAAGATGCGATATTTTCCTGTGGCTGGTAAACTCTAAATTGTGGACATGTCGACAGGGAATCTTACTAAACTCGAGGCTGGGTATAATTTATGAGATTTACATTTTTTGAGGTTTTGCCCGATAAATGAAGTCACGGAACCGTAAAATCATCTGATGGACAATAAAATATTATTTTCATCATCTGTAACTCTTCTACACTGGGGGAAAAATGATACTGACAGTGTAAATATTCATCTGTGTTAGTGTGCCCAATTAGGAGACAACCTTACTTTCACTTTATCGAAAAACGTGCGAAACTTCCCTTGCAAGCTTGGAGGAAGCTTCTAGGAAATTTCCTTCCCTCTTTCCCCATGCAAATGATCATCTCTCTCTTCTCTCTCCTCACTCACGGCTGAAGCCAATTTTGGGGGGGGGGAAATAATTTTGCTTTTCACTTAATTAATCATAACACTTTATTTCAAAATTTCACCTAATGCACCTTCTCTCTCTACCTTCACCCTTCTTCTTCCTTTTGAGATTTTCTCCTCCTTCTCTCTAGAAGCACATGGCCAGCAGCCCTCCATGGCCTCATCCATCACAAAAATTTCATCCAACCTCATTTTCTTAATCCTCTCCATCTCCTAAACACTTTTCTTGCTTGTGGTTCTTTGAAAATCCGCCATTTTCACCATTTTCTTCAAGCTTCAAGCTTAGGGTTTTTGGGTAAGCTTCTTGATTCTTCACTTTCTTTTCTCATTTTCGTTTTTATGGTCTTCTTGGTGACCATCCATGCTTTATTTTTCAAGCATTGGTGCTATTTTGATGAAGTTGAAATTCTAGGGTTTTTGGTGGTGCCCAATCCGAAAATTGCAAGAAGTTCTTGGAGGTTTCTCTTGTTTTCTTCACTTTGGTAAGAGGAAGACACTCCTCCTCAACCTCTATTAGCATTTAGAAACCTTGTTTGTGGTTGATTGTGAGAAAACCCTAATGAGGGTTATTCTTTGATTGTATGATTAGTATGTTTGCATGTTGTTTGCACTTGGTTTATGCTATTGGATTGCTTGTTGGTGTATATTGGTATATTGGAATGGATTGGAAGGCATGAAATGGAAGAAAATGATTTGAGATTTTCTCTTGGGTGGCCACGATTTTGGGGCCCAAGAATTGGGGTTCTTTGTGAAGAATTGTAACAAGTGAGGGATTTGTTTAATCAAGTGTGTAATGTGAAATCAATGGAATGGAAAAATTGGGAATGTAATTCCTTAGGGAGGCCACGACCTCTAGGGCCTTTTTGGGACTTAATTATGCAATTTTGGTAACCTTGGGACTTAGATAATCAAATGATTTAAATAATAGGTAATAGGATAGAAAATTAACAAATTGGAAACAATTGGATATAACTTGAGATTCATAAATTTTAAAGAACCAAGAATGAAATTTGTCATAAAACTTAAGGTAATTTTACTAGGGCAAGAGCAAGAGAGTGTGAGACTTTGAGATCTTAGAATAACCTTCTAAGTGTAGGAGAATAAATTACATTAGGAAAATTTAACTAATTGTGAGAATTTAATTAGAGACGAACTTTGTAAGAAAGACTAATTTTAAGTAAGGATTCATAATAGACCTTAAAAATGTATTACTCTATTTAATTTCAATATTATGAAATTGTGGGTCCATGTGAGTGACCAATGATGTGTTGATACTCTCTTGGCCAATTGTGGCACATTGTGGAATTGTATGTAATGATGATCACACATGTTTATGCATAGAGCCTTTATGCATTGTGAAATGTCCTTTGGACTGTTGTTAAGGCCAAGTTGCCTAGGAGATTAAACACACCTTAGTGCGGGTGCGAGTAGACTAGTGTAGGTTGTTGTAGACCTTGGTGACGTCGGGGTGCAGGTTCCTCGCAATAGGTGGTTGGTAGCTCTCCTGCCCGTGGGGCAGACCGATGCAAACGCACCGATGATTCGGACTAAGACATTGTTCTATATCGTGATCTAGCGTAGACTGTCTGCATAATGCCTGGATGTGCACGTGAAAAACTGTTGAGTTATAGCACTTTGGCCTCGGCAGCCGAGTTGCAGACGTGTCTCCTGATCTTTCTCTTTGACTGTTTGTGTCTAGCTCCATGGAGTAAGAATTTAGGTACTGTGTGCATATGCATCATGAGATGTCATACCATATGATAATTACTGCTTTATGTGGGTTTGAACTATTTATTTATTATTATGATGAATAATTGCCTGGAACTGCTTACCTGCTTACTGTTGTATTTACTGTCTATCATTATTATTATTGTTCTTGAAATGCTATTTGGGCACGTTGTGCCATTTTGTTTCTTGCTGCTATAATTGGTAATGATGGTAGGATGTTTTACCTCTTTCCTGCATTTCTATTATTTTTTACCTATATATTGTGTCCCATCAAAGACGACGGCAAGGAGGTTGGAGCTCTTGATTTCCCCGGCTTCTGGCCTGATCATGATTAGCATCTACTGTGGAGCATGGAGGCACGCATGTACGGATTTCTGAGTGATGTGCATCTGACCTTCCTTGGGGGGCCAGAGTGTTGGCACATTAACCTGAGTTCCGACCGTTGTGTCTACCTGGGAGACGTATCGATCTCGCTAGCCTGGAGGCGTCATGAGCCGCCGATTCTTACCTGTTGCATCAGCCTGCGTTTGGAGTTTTATCTGCCCATACGGGAGATGTGGGGTGACCGCTACTACACCCCGTAGGAGGACTCTTTTGATTCCACTGCTCGGGCTCCTGCCCGTGGCTTTGTGGTTCCTATGGAGGTTTCCTCCAATGAGGAGGACCCCGCGGAGGATCCTGACACGATCCCTCCTCATCCGAGGGACTGACATTACTGGTAGCTGCTGATGGCTGCCAGTGTTTTATTTTGGGGGCTTGATGTTTTATTTTTGGTGGGCTGTATATTCTGATATCTTGGGGGATGTATATGTATGGTCCTTTGGACAGGTATAGTTTTGCTTTTTGGGAATTCCAGGCTTGTATCTAAAACATATTTGATATATATATATATATATATATATATATATATATATATATATATATATATATATACGCATGTTGTTCGGATGTAAGTTTTATCTTCTGTCTTACTCCTTATTGTTATTCACTTTTCGTCACTACGTTCTATTAATTGAAGAAAAAAAAATATAATAATAATAATAATACAAATAATAATTTAAAAAAAGAAATATATACCTAAATATATATATATCGCCATTTTATTTATGTAACAACAAATCGAACAAAATAACCTTAACTAAAACGAATCGGGTCTTAATTTTAAAAATTTTATTTTTCGCATTTCTATTTGACAATGTGACGTTCCCTCCTAAAAAGGGGCGTTACAGACCTCTTACACAACTCACAAGGAAGAATGAAGCTTTCATTTGGACAGATAAGTGTGAGGAAAGTTTTCAAGAATTAAAGAAAAAGTTGACTACTGCACCGGTGTTGATTCTACCAGATCCAAACTTGTCTTTTGAAGTATATTGTGATGCTTCATATCAAGGGTTAGGATGTGTTTTAATGGAAAATAGAAAAGTAGTAGCATATGCTTCAAGACAACTAAAGGTACATGAAAGGAATTACCCAACACATGATTTGGAATTAGCTGCAGTTGTCTTTGCATTGAAAATTTGGAGACATTTTCTATATGGAGCTACGTTCAACGTCTTCAGTGATCATACAAGTTTGAAGTATCTGTTTAATTAGAAAGAGTTGAACATGAGGCAAAGAAGATGGTTAGAATTCTTGAAAGATTATGATTTTCAACTTCAATATCATCCTAGAAAAGCTAATGTTGTGGCAGACGCTTTGAGTAGGAAGATGCTCAGTGTTTCTGCTATGATGATTAAAGAGGAACAGCTGATAGAGCAGTTTAGAGATTTGGGGTTGTCAGTAGAATTAGGTCCTGGAAGGATGTGTTTGTATAAGGTCACTATTCTAAATGATATGCTTGAGGAAATTAGAGAAAAGCAATATGATGATGAATTTTTACAAGAAGAAAGAGAACGGTTGAAGCATGGTGGAGTTGCAACAGTTGAGGAAGGATTTGATGGGATTCTAAAGTTTAAAGGCAGAATATGTATACCTAATAATCCTGATCTTAGAAAGACGATTCTAGATGAAGCTCATACTAGCAGGTTGAGTATACATCCAGGAATAACCAAAATGTATCATGATCTGAAGCGATTATTTTGGTGGCCTGGAATGAAGAAAGATGTTGCTGAACATATGTCGTCTTGTCTCGTGTGTCAAAAAGTGAAGGTTGAGCATCAAAGGCCAGCGGGTATGCTACAACCTCTAACTATTCCATAATGGAAATGGGATAGTATAGCAATGGATTTTGTTACAGGTTTGCCAAAGACCAGAAAAGGATATGATTCTATATAGGTCATTGTTGATAGGCTTACGAAGTCAACTCACTTCTTGCCAATCAATATCAGGTATTCGTTGGAAAAGTTGACACGAGTGTACATTGGTGAAATCGTAAGATTTCATGGTGTACCCACTAGTATCATTTTTTATAGGGAGCCAAGATTTACATCAAGATTTTGGTGAAGCCTACAGGAAGCTATGGGGACTAAAATTCATTTGAGTTCTGCTTATCATCCGCAGATGGATGGTCAAATGGAAAGGACAATACAATC
This sequence comes from Ormosia emarginata, assembly GCA_029884605.1. Taxonomy (NCBI): domain Eukaryota; kingdom Viridiplantae; phylum Streptophyta; class Magnoliopsida; order Fabales; family Fabaceae; genus Ormosia; species Ormosia emarginata. Next base: position 14,419,282 of record JAQQTP010000074.1, read on the forward strand.
ACTAGAAGATCTATTAAGAGCTTGTGTATTAGGACAAAAAGGAAGTTGCGATGAATTTTTGCCTTTGGTAGAATTAACCTATAACAACAATTTTAACTCAAGTATGGGAATGGCACCCTATGAAGCGCTTTACGGACGACGATGCTGAACACCTTTGTGTTGGTATCAGGATGGTGAAGGTATAACCATTGGACCTGAAATGAAACAACAAACAACTGAAAAGGTGAAGATGATCCAAGAGAAAATGAAGGCAATTCAAAGTAGACAGAAAAGCTATGCTAATAAAAGAAGAAGACTTCTTGCATTTGAGGAAAGTGGGCATGTGTTTTTACGAGTTACACCTACGCCTGGTGTTGAAAGGGTTATAAAATCCAAAAAACTCACTCCTAAGTTTATTGGACCTTATCAAATTCTTTGTCGAATAGATCCAGTCGCATACTAAATTGCTTTGCCACCTTTTCTTTTCAATTTACACAATGTTTTCCATGTATCTCAATTGAGAAAGTATATTCCCGATCCAACTCATGTTATTCAACCCGATGAGGTACAATTGAAAGAAAATTTGACGTATGAGACACTTCCTGTTAAGTTTGAAGACAGGAGGATGAAGCAGCTCAGAAGGAAGGATATTCCATTAATAAAAGTGATCTGGAATGAAACAACGGGAGATGCTACATGGGAGCTAGAAGACAAAATGAAGGAATAATATTCTCAATTGTTCTAAGGTATGGTAAATTTCGAGGACAAAATTTTTTTTAGTAGGGGAGAGTTGTAACATCCCGATTTTCATTTTTTCTGCACAAATATTAATTTTCTAATTTTTGTGATTTTTGAGAATTTTTCTGGATTTTTCTGAGATTAAAAATATTTTAGTATTATTTTAGGCCGTCTGTGGGGCCCACAGTGGGCCCAAAAACACTAAAAAAATTTGTTAGCCAGAAAATTTTGTATTGTTAATATGGGGCCAGGGGATCTTACTAAACCCGAAATTGGATACAGTTATAATTTTTTCTTATACTGTGAATTTATTATTCACTGTATAATAATTACCGGTTTGTGAGCCGTAAATTTTTTTTCTGAGTAATAAATTTTTATAGCTTTAGCTAGGTATTAGCCATGTGATGGCCATGTGCCACTAGATAGTAAAAGTCAAATTTGGTGGCTAGTCATAAAAATTAACCAATGGTAATAAGTCAACAAAAATAACTTGTTTAAATTAGTTACTAAGCTAGATGAATTAGTAAGCTAAACTAAGCTTAAATGGTCACAAATTAAAACAATTATTGGATAGCAATTGGCATGGACTTCCATGGCAATGAAGGAGTTCTAGGACATTCAAAAAGTAAGTGAGTCATCAAATGTTGACCAAAGCATGACTTGATGACATGTGTTTGATTTTGCACCTTGATTGACCATGCAAATAATTTTCCCCATGCTAGCACTAGCACTCCACGACAATGAGCTCTAGGATAGTCTATCTATCACAATTATATCACCTTTGTCTCCTAAGCCATTCCCTTCATTTCTTCATCTTCAACACTTAGCCAAAACTTCATTTCTCTCCTCCAAAGACACCATTCGGCCAAGCACTCATGACCACCATCCAAGCTTCTAAAATTTCATCCAACCTTATTTTCTACACCTAAACATCATTCTAAGACACTTCTATGTTGAATACTTAAGTAAAATCCTTCATCTACTACCTTTTCTACAAGTTATTGTTCTTGAGATTTCAAGGTAAAAGTTCTTCTTCTTTGTTTCTAAGTTGGTTTTTGAGTTTCTAAACCATGATTGTTCCATGGTTTTTCTTTTTCAAGCTTTGTTTGTGACTTTGGTTTGGTTTAAGCTTGCTAGAGTTTTCTTTGGGAGGTTCACGAAATTCTTGAAGCAAGACAACTTGGTGGATTTTGTCTTCCTTGAGGTAAGAGGGAGATTACCCTCATCAACCATATGTTGGTGGTGAGGAGATGACTTTTTTGTGGTGAAAAATCCATAAGGATTTATTCACTTGTATGGTTTAAGCTTGCTTTATTTATGGTTGATTTATTTTTAAGCTTTGAGTATATGCTTGTTTATTAGATTATATGCTTATTTATTTGATTATATGCTTGTTTATATGCTTATGGTAGCATGATGAATATTGTGTAAAGTAGAATATAAGTTGTATGATGAGGAAAATTGTATGAAGGTTCCAAAGAACCTAGGGGAGGCTCACGATTTTGACTACTACAAAGGAAACAAGATGTTTCAAATTAATTCTTAAGTTATGGATTAATGATTTTAAGGATAAAAATTGGATTAAAGGTTTTAGTAAAGGATTTTGATGATGAAAAATGGTTTTGTAAAGGATTTTAGTAATGAAAAATGATTAAGTATGAATATGAAACCTAAACCTAATTTTCGGCCAACACACCAAAGTGTGATATTTTAAACCCTAAATTATTTTATCTAGTGTGGACTTTGATAATTAGTTAACAAGAATTAGAGTTAAGGAATTTTTAGTAGAAAAAGGAAAATGGATTTAATGGTAGGAATTAAATTAGTAAGTAAGCTATATTATTTAATTAAATCAAAGAAATCAAATTTTTGAAAAGAATCATAGAAAATAATGCGTTAAGGATTTTTAGAATGAAAATATTTTCAAGAAGGCCAAAATGCATAAATTATTTAGAGGATTTTATAAAATAAATTTAGAAAATTAAGAAAATATTTTACGTAAGTGAATAATGCTAGAAATTATTATTTTTAAGCTACGCGATTGATTTTTACGTTACGCGATTGAGAAAACGTTTAAAAACCTCTACGTGATTTAAAAACGTTTGAAAATATTTACGCAATTTAGGAAACATTTGAAATTATTTAAGTGATTTAGAAAACGTTTAAAAATATTTATGTAATTTAAAAATGTTGGAAATTAATTACGCGCTTGAGGTAACATTAAAAAATAATTACGTTATTTGAAAATGTAAGAAAAATGTCACACTGTTTCAAAAATGCGATAAAATATTTACGCGATAGGAAATTATAGCAGTTGGCTGTCGGGCTATCGTGGTGGGTCCCGTTATGTTAAATTACAATAGTTGGCTATCGGACTGTCATGGTGGGCCCCGTTATATTGAAAAGTGATACTGTTGAGAAATGACGCGTATTTGTGAAATACCATAAAATAATGGTTGTATGTATTTTTGAATCATACATCATGCATGGAAAAACATGTCAAGTAAGGCAATTGGCCTAGGAGATGGAAATTACACCTTCGTGCGGGTGAGAATTGCGTAGTTACGATCTTCAATGATCTTGGGGATGTCGGGGTATGGAATGTCATATATGGCCAGTGGGTAGCACCATTGCGTCGTGGTATCCTTTGCAAACACACCGACGATCTCGACGGAGTTACTACTCTTTTCGTGATTGGTTGAGAGTGTCTGTATCAGCCAAGTTGCGCACTATGATATGATATATTAGCACATGATTTAAGGCTAATAATATGCAGACATGTACTCCCTATCATTCTCTCTGAAATTGTGTTTAGCTCCATGGAGTATGAATTGGGTCATTATACACATGCAGAACGAGTCAGCATATTAGTATGATAATTATGCCTATTTTATCTATTTTCTATCATATGATATGATATGACTGTATGAGAAATTTTGTATCTATATCTTGATATGATATGACTGTATGAGAAATTTTGTATCTATATCTTTTACTGTCATTTTCTATACTGCCTCATTGGTATTGATGAAAAGGGATCTCACCTCTTTATTATATTGTATTTGTGTATTGCATGTATTTGATGAAGACCGAGGAGGCGAGGAGGCTGATAAGTCTTTTTACTATCAGTAGCTAGTTTTCTGTATTTGCTTAGTATGGCGGCGAGGCGTCAAGTTTTAGGGTTTGTCACAGTTCAATTCCATGGTGGAATTGATGCTTGGTGAGTTAACTTAGATAAGGAAAGGTTTGTGTATACCGGGGATCTGACTCTAACTTTAAGAGGTACTAGGGATGGTACTCCTGTCATGACACAACACGTGTCTGTGCGTTTAGAGTTTTATATGCCTATTCGTGAGATTTGGAGTAGGAATAATAATACTTATAATCCACACAAGGAATTCATGATTTCAACTGCTAGGACACCAACCAGGCGTGTGTTGTATCCACCAGGTTTCTTTGATGACAACACTGAGGAGGAGGAGGAGGAGGAGGAGGAGGATCCCAATGAGAGTCTGAACCTTTAGTTTGATGGAGTACTAGTTTAGTAGTTTTATTTTGGTGTGTATTGTATATATAACTTTTGGGGGTGTAATTATGTAAATTATTTGTGAACAAGGTTTGTAATATGTAATATAAGGTGTATTAGTTTTAATTACGTTTTATGTTTAAAGTTTTTATTTATTATCTGTTATTCCGCAAATGAAATTTTAAAATCAGTGTTTTTACAAGATTAATTCTTTTACAACTTGGTTAAGTTATATTAGGATTAGTCTTAAATGTGATACCCTACGGTAGGTGTTGCAGAGCTCACCCTCTTTACATACCTTTAAGGGATACCTCACCCTCTTAATAAAAGAGTAGAAAGTAGATGAAGAGAAACTCTCACACAGAGAATATAATACAACTTGAAGTAATAAGAAAGCTCTTTAAGGATGTCTCAAAGTTTTGGTGAAAAGAGCATAGAAAATATGAAAAAATTATAAATCACGTTTTCAAGCAAGCAAAGAATGATTCAGATAGTTAGACTTGTTGCAAAGATGACCCAAGGTCTCTATTTATAGAACTTTGAAGAAAATAGTCATTGGGTATAATTAATTCAATCAATAAATATGAATATGGTTATTTCTTTCTAAAACAGGATCACGACGTTATTCGAATAACCATTGAGTTATTTGAATAACCCAATTTTAAAAGCCTTTTGAAAACTGATTCTGATATTCTTTATCTGAATAACCAACTGGTTATTTGAATAACTCTTTCAAATAGAGTTTTCTTAAAAACATGGTTATTCGAATAACATCTTTTTATTCGAATAAACCTTCTTGAAAGATACATTCATTAACGCTTCTATTCGAATAGCTTAAGTGCTATTCAAATAGCACAAATCGAAAACAGAAGCACGCAGCCTGTTATTCGAATGACTCCACTATTATTCGAATAAGCTTTTATGAAAGTAGATCAAATGAGAAAGCTTATTCGAATAAAGCTGTTTAAAAAACATTTTTAAACACTTTTGAAACTTGTCAAATTGTTTCTAAAAAATCCAAACTAACTTTTAATTATTTTCAAAACCATTTTGAAAACATAGATATATTTGAAAACCATGTTGAAGACTTTTCTTTCCAAAACCAATGAGATATCTAGAAGGCTTCATACAAAAAGACTCTAAGTTCTAAAGCTATTCTTGCAGGTCTTGGACTTGGTCTTATCATCATCTTCATCATGTTTGTTATCATCAAAACTATTATCAATGCCAGCTAGCCAATTACATTCTCCTCCTTTTTGATGATGACAAATAGACATTTGAGAAAAGAATTAGTTCAGATAAATTGGAATTCACAAAGTTAATTTGAGAAACTTACTCTCCCTCTTTTTTATAAGAGGTGATTATATCAGAGATGTGCGCAACTCCCCCTTACTTTTACAATCCAATTTCTCTTTTTAATTTTACTTGTCTTTTCTCAAATAAACTCAAATTTTTCTCCCCCTTTTGTCATAAACAAAAAGGTGTTGTAAGTGAAAGCATAGAGCTTAAACAGTGTATGTTCTAATCCAATAAGATATATTCATTCATAGCAGACTAGAATAACAACAAAGTGTAATATTATAATTTTAGCAAAGCGAACACATTATTCAACACATTAACCACATGCAAGTTCAGAAGAACATATATTCATTCATCGATCATCCAATTATATTATATAGTCATCAAAATAGCCATTTTCATTTGTAGTCTAATTATATTTGCCAATTTCTTAGTATTCTGCCATAGATCAAGAAAATCATATATATTAAACATTTATCTTGATGAAATATGCTATAGGGATCAGAGTATTGTATAGAACTAACATTATCTACCCTATATGCAATGACAAAATAAGCAAGTTTTATCCACTTTGGCGCTTTGTCAATGCTAAGCATACTCCTCATGTAAGGAAAACATTTAATCATTTAAAATCAATTTATCAACAAGTATCTTATAATTCATAACATATACAATACCATAATAGCTTGGGAATAGAGATACTTATTGAGTTAGGAAGAGAGTGATGTTTCTTTAGAATGTTCTTCATTTATTGGTCCTCTATTCTTTATTTATTTCTCTCAAGTTGAATAATCTTTTTCCATTTAATTATTTGTTTGAGGTAGTTATCACCCTACAACACAATTTAAAGAACTTTTCTTTGGTATCCATCAATTTTTGAATCCATAGAGGTTAGTCATTATGCCAAACTCATAAGAAAATAAACATTCAAAACAATAAGGCAAAACAGCAAATGAGTTCATAAGGTCGAGTACATATATATATATATATATAAAGAATAGCCAATTATTCTATAAAAACAACCAATAAAAACATAACAGAGATTCAAAGATTAAAAGATTTTGTATTCCTGTAAAAGTAATCACATAAATTTAGGCTCAAATGAAATGTATTTCAGTAAAAGCATGTTATTCATAGAGTCAAATTGGCCAATTACATTTATATCAAAATTAGATAGAACATAATTGAGATCAGGCTTGTAAGCTTAGCTTTTTGCCAAGGTTTATTCGAGTAACCCTATGGTTATTCGAATAACCAGATTTAGATAAAATCCCCTGTGGAGGCTTTATTTGAATAAAAAATGTATTATTTGGATAAACCAAATACTTGAATGGGGAAAGCTAACATGGACATCAATTTATTCGAATAAAATTTGTTTTATTCGAATGGCACAAATATAAAACATAAACACTATGGTTGCTGGTTTCAGGTTATTCGAATGAATTGAGTGTTATTCGAATAACACAGATGCACAACATAAATTCTTGAGCAACTGAATGTGTTTATTCAAATAGCCACATGGTTATTCGAATAGACCTATCAAAAATGCATCAGTAAACATGTTCATAGATAAGATTAAGAGAAGAGAAGCTTACTAAAAGATTGAAGTACGTGCAAAACAGATTTTGGGATATCTCTGACGCTCAAGTCAGTAATAAATCAAAAAATGATAAATCAGTAATTAAGCAATAAATACAAGCATGGTGTATATATGTACTTGAATCAAAAAGAAATGTTTTAAGCATTTTAAGGCATGATTCAAGTCTATCAAGAAACATATGATTATCATCAAAACTTATATAAGTATCTTGGGCAAACAATGATCATGTTAGGCAAGTTATATCAAGTAAGCACTTCTAGTATGCACACCTGATTTAAGTTCCTTACAAAGAAGTTCAAGGCATAAAATGAATCATTTTCAAGATATGAACATATCAAACAATATTAAACAAGGATACATATAATACTTATGAGCATGTAAATTTTAATAAAAGATAAATGGTCACATGGTCAAGAACAAAGATATTACCATAAAGCAGGTTATTCTAAATAAGATGTGTACTCATCTAGCATATTTAAGACATGAAGAAATATTTACAAGACATAAAGCTAGAAAAGCATAACACATGTTTCCACTTATCAAAAGATTGCAAGTCCAAGCTTCATGGAGACTAGGAAGAGAGCTTGAAATTATTTTCGGTCTTGTGCTTGTAGTAGCCGCTTTCAAAATGCCACAATCAACTCTTGGCCTTTAAGCACACCTACAACACACTTCAAATTTTGAATTTTGGTACCCCAAGTCTTCTTGGGTCTTTGTGTGTTAGTTTTGGGTATCGTGCCCTTATGAACCTATACCATTTTAGTTCTAACTTTCATGTTGATATTTTTCTTTGCATTACATATTGATGCATTATGTCTTTTCTTTCCATAATAAAAACATTTAATAAAATGACTACTTAAAGTACTAGAATGAACAAAGAAATTTTTATAAAAATTTTTTGTTGATTTTTGGGATTATAACCTATCCTAGCTTTTTGAAAAACAACTCTTCGTTTTTCCAACAAAATATTTAAATTATCTCTTCCTAAAGTGAATTTAAAAATGGTGCTCTTTAAGTCTTCAATTCTTTTTCAAGAACATGACAAGATGAACAAGATGAAGATGTAGAAGCATGTGAAGAACATGTTGTGCATGCATCAATTAATCCTAATGTCTCATTTTCAATTTTTAATACTTCAATTTCTTTATTTAAAATAAAAATTTAATTTTTTAAAGAAAAAATATTTTCTTAGACAAAGAGACTAATTTAGTGAGCCTTAGTGATTCATTATACAATTCTTCAAAAGCATCTTGTAGTTCATCATAAGAAGGAGATAATTCAGAGTTAGAAATTACGTCAATGTTGCTTTCTTATTCTTCTTCTCCTTTGGCCATAAGATGTAACATGTAACACCCTAAATTTCCTAATTATTTGACAGTAATTTTGACAGTTAACAGAATTTTACTGTTTAGTGATTTTTGTATGTTGTAAAATTATTTTGATTATTCTGTCAGTATATTTAATCGTTTTGTGTGATTTATTCCGTGTCAAGAAAATAATAATTTTCGGGCCAGGGAAAACCTTACGTAATTTAATTATCACTGTTAAGTCTTAATTATTTTATGTAATCTAATTTGATTTTCGTAAGTTTTATAATTTTTGTGATTTTATGGATGATTATGAAATTTTTATATTTCTCTGATTGTTTTGTGTTGTCTGTGGGCCCAGGTGGCCTTACGTGGGCCCAGGTGGCCTTACGTGGGCCCAAGTGGGTCTCGCAAAGTGAAAATTTTTCTATACATAGAAAAATTTGTACTGTTGAGATGGAGACAGGGAATCTTACTAAAACTAAATCCGGAAACAATTTTAGAAAATTTCTTTTACTGTGTTTTGTACTGTATTTAATTATTGGGTGATAAAAATACAGTAAAAATATTATTCGAAGGGTAATAGCAGATAGAAAAATAAATATTATACTCTTAAGTCAACATTGGTGGTTTGGATATCCACCATTGATTTAATCAATGGTGGAGACTTGATCTTGATTTAATCGACGGTGGAGATTTAGTCTTATAAAGTGACTAAGACCGTTTATGACCCTTGGATGTAAAGTTTGAAAGAGTAATATTGACCCTTCATTTTGGAGATACATCTAATTGCTAGAATTTCAAGGAGGAAAGATCCAATGGCCTAGATTAAGTCTTCTATCTAAGGCTAAACATAGAAGCTACATTAATCCTAACCATTGATCTAATCAATGGTTAAGGTTGCCTAAAATGGTGGCTAGTGATAATGGTCACTTATTGAATGCATATGAAGAAGGGGGACGGTTTTGGTGAGTGCTTAAGAGCATAGAATGGTTTCAAGACCATTATTGATTACTCTTGATCATTATTGATCATTTTCAAGAAGCTAGCTCTTCAAAATTTTCTCTCATTTCTACTTCAAGCTTATTTCGGCCATGACCCTCAAATCTATCCTCCATCACTCAAAAATTTCAACCAACCTTATTTCTTGAATCCTTACCTTATTCTAAGCAACTTTCATGTTAGAGACTTTCTCTAAATCATCCATCTTCAACCTTGTTCTTCAAGCTAAAGATTGAAGCTTTATTGGTGAAGTTTATTAATCCTCACTTTTCTTTTGATTTTCAAGGTTCTAACCATGATTCATATCCATGGTTTTCTTATTCAAGTCTTATATATATTAATTATGTATGTTTTATTTTGTATTTGAGAAGCTTTTGGTGGTGAATCACTTGTTCAAGGAGCAAACCAAGGAACTTTTGAGGTTCTTCAAGAAGTAAGAGGGAGATCCATCTCACCAACCAAGTATGGTGGTGAGAGATGGTTTGTGTATTTGATGGATGGTGAATCCATGTGAGGATTCATATCCATGGTCATGCAATTATTTGTGGGTGTTTATGTGTTTATGTGGTTTATGTGTTTTGTATGGTTTATTTGTGCTTACATGCTTGATATGATTTGCATGAATTATTGCTTTTGTTTATGGCATGCTTGTGGTATATATGATGAAATATGTATATGTATGCCATGATGTGATGATGGAAAGGAAAACAATTTTGGTTCCAAAGAACCATAGAGGCACACGGCCTCAAGGATGATTTTAAGGATTTGCAAAGAAAGTGAAAATGAAAATGAACAAATGAATTGGTTTTTAAGACTATGAGTCTCACAGTTTTGAAACAAAATTTTAATGATTTTGTTTGTGTAAAAACAAGAATGGAACTTAGTTGATTTAGAAAAAAAGAAATGATGGCTTCAATGGCCAAAGACTCCACGGTTTTTGGGAGATTGGAATAGTTTTGGTTTTATAAAACAAAGTGATTTCAAAGTGGAAACAAAGTGTTTGAACAAAGTATTTTAGTACAAGGATTCAAGAAAATGGAAACAAGGTGTTTTGTTACTTGAAAGATGGAATTTCATTTATGAAAGACAAAAAGAGGTTAAAAGTGTTTGAACCTTAATTTATTTTGAAGAGAATTGATTTTAGAATTGATTTGAGAAAAATGGAGAATATAATAGTGATTTGATATTTTCTAATGTATAACTCATCCTTTGGGTTTTGAAGTGTGATAAGGAATTTTAAAGATTTGAAAACATTGATTTACATCAATGGAAATGGTGAAATTGTGGAATTTGTTACGAAAAGTATTTCTTGAATATGGAAATGTGGAAAATGAAGTACGAAGTCATATTATTATGAGAAAGGTTGAAATAAAATTTTTGAAGGTTGAGAAATATTTTTCGTAATGGAATTATGGTGAAAAACGATTTACATAACTTACAAATGTGATTTTTAAGCTATGCAATTTGAAAAATATTAAAATATTTCTACACGATTTGGAAAGCGTTTAAATATTTCGAAAATGATGGAAAATGATTTATGCGACTTAAAAGAATGATTTTTAAGTTACGCGATTGTGAAAATGGTGGAAAATCGCTACGCAATTTGAGAAACATGTAAATATTTTTACATGATTGAGAAAACGTTGAAAAATTAATATGTGATTTGAAAATACAACAGAAGTGCTGCAGAATTGTGAAAATGTAACAGAAATGTTGCGCGATTGTGAAAACATGACAAAAGTGTTTTGTGACTATGAAAACGCGATAACATGATTTCGCTATTGATGTTACCAAGTGGCTTCAATACTCAAGAGGGGGGTGAATTGAGTTTGTAAAACAAGTTCGCAATTCTTTCGCAAAACACTTGATTATTGATTTTCGTTGAAGCTATTGACTAATTGAAATGAATGAATTGATAAGAACAATGTATATTGCTTAATAACCAACCAAGAGAGAAGTAATCAAGTAAGAGTATAAGCAATGCACAAGTATAAAGATAAGGGTTTAGAGAAAACAAACTCAATCGTTTATCCTGGTTCGATCACCAATCCACTTGTGATCTACGTCCGTCCCAAGCAACAACTTGAGATTTTCCACTATATTCTCAAGCTTCAATAGGTGCTTGAATACCTTTACAAACTTGAGCCCTCAACTCCTTGGGATGCCTCACCCTTGAGCTTGAGTCTCTTCAAACAAAGGGATGCCTCACCCTTTACAAATTGAGGATGCCCCACCCTCTATCTTATATAAAGCAATTTAGATTGAATTTGAAGCTCTCACTAGAGTAGATGATACAAATTGAAGTTCTAATAATGCTCACAAAGATATCTCAAAGATTGGACAAAAACAGAGCAAGAAAGATTTTGAGTTTGATTCTCGTATGATGTGTTGCTATGATGTTTTTAGGTTCAAGAACAACCCTTAATGATGCCCACCATTGTATTTAAAGCCCATTCATTAAAAGAGTCATTGGGGGTGGTTAAAGCCAAGCATTAAATGCATTCAATATAGCCGTTGGGCATGTCAACCTTGGTAATCGATTACAAGCCTTTTTGTAATCGATTACATGGAAAATATAACGTGTTCTTGGCTTTACGGGCTTGTGGTAATCGATTACATGACTTGGTGTACCATCGATTACACGCCCTCGACTTCATGGTAATCGATTACAATATTGATGTAATCGATTACATGGCCCTTTGGTCGTGTTCTTGGCTTCTGGGAACATGGTAATCGATTACATGACTTGGTGTAATCGATTACACGTTCTTTCGACTTTCCAATTCGTAATCGATTACAATATTGATGTAATCGATTACATGCCCATTTTTGGTCGTGTTCTTGGCTTTCGGGAACATGGTAATCGATTACATGACTTGGTGTATTCGATTACATTCTCGATTTTTCCTAATGGTAATCGATTACAATATTGATGTAATCGATTACAAGGCTTTGAACTGTTTAGCTTGTAATTACTAAACTCGTAATCGATTACACTATAATTTAAACTCATTTTTCAAGCCTTAAAACTGTTTTATATCATTCCTAAGCTTTAGAAAACATGGATTAAACAAAATGTAGCATTGTTTGGCATGATCCAGGATAAAAGAGGTTCTCTTTTTAGGAATTTATCTTTGAAACCCATATTGATTAAAAACATTTTTGAAAAACCATTTGAGATATCTTTGGAGCATTTAACATTGATGTACTTATGCCTATATCTAAGCCTCTTGATTTCTTCCTTTGATACTTGGCTTTCTCATTTGCTCTTTGGTCTTCATCTTTGACTTTGTTATCATCAAAAACCATTTGACATGTTTCGAGACACATGCATTCACAATTGAATATACAGTATGATTACTGTTGAACCAGTGTATGGACACTGTATGAGAAAATGATGAATTTTGCCTATGATTGGCATTGGTGCATTGAATATGCATTGGAAAGATATGCATTGTGGCATATGATGAAATGGAAAAATATGCATTGTGGTATATGATGAAATTGAACAAAATTGCATTAAGATATTCGTGAATTGAACAAAAATTAATAGCTGATGCTATTATGACCCTTGTGGTTGAAGAGGGAATGAGAATTGAAAAGTGAGGTCTATGATGGATCTTTGGGCCGTCAAGGCTCGGCAGTCGACCAGTGGATGTTAATTGGCAAAATGACCATGTGCCACTTGGCGATGCAGTCTGTTGCAACACATTGACGATACCTGACAAGAACACGATTCTTTTCGAAGGCTGGAGATTATCTGTGGGCTAAGCTAGGCATTGTCTGTGGGCTAAGGCTGGGCATTGTCTGTGGGCTAAGGCTAGACATTGTCTGTGGGTCAAAGCTGGGCAATTGTCTATGGGTTTCTGCTGGGCAATTAACCAGAGCATTCTTCTCGAATTTTGCGAAAAACCTCCATGGAGTTTTTGAAAAACTCGTGTCTTTGTGAAAATGCATAAAAATATATATATATATATATATATATATATATATATATATATATATATATATATATATATATATATATATATCGTGTGATATATTGATTGAAGAATATTGGATAATGTAGATGGCATATGGTAATTATTGGTGTGATAATTGAACCTGTTGAATAATATTGGATGATGATGATGATAAATAATGTTGATGGCATTATTGTAATTATTGTTATTTTATACATTATGATGATGACATAATTGTAATTATGGTATGATATAACAGTATGGTGTGTTGTTTGTGTTATCTCTATGCTACCATGTTGGTATTGGCGTAGGTGATCTTACCTCTTTGTTATATTGTTTGGTTGTGTTTTGTATTGTTAAAATTTAAATAATAGATGGAACGAGTTTCTTAGACGTAAATGGAAGTAGATATTATGAGTTCAGTGACAATATCGAGGAGTGACCATTCCAGACTGGTTAGTGTGCAGTTTTGAGGAGGAATAGATATATGACGCATCAAGATGGATACAAGAAGGAATAAGTATGTTAAGTTTTCTTGTTAGTGTTTTACCGTGCTATTAAGTAGGACCCGTCATGGGGTTTGCTACTGTTTAAAATTGAGTCTGTAAGTTTTATATTTCTTGAATAATTGTTAAATATTAATTGGTATCAATATTGTGTATTAAACAATTTAAATATATTTTTCAATATTACCTATAAATTTCAATAAATTTACGTTTCAGCGAGAAGAAATTTTGAAACCCACCTTTTATAACTCAAACCTATTATGAACTGATTTGAAGATTATAAGTTGGTAGTCGAAAATGTGATGCCCTACGGAGGGTGTTACATAACATCCTCGTTAGGATGTCACATTTACGATATGTATAATAAATCTTTACCCAAGTTATAAATAATTTCTTAATATATAATAATATAAGTTGTGAAAATTTTCTTTTTTGTACATTATATCATTAAATAAAATAAATAGAACATGAAATAAAATAAACTATTAAATACACACCATAATTATACATATAATTTTTTTCTTCAAAAGTACAAATAATTTACACACTATAACTATTTAATAAAGCAGTAAACTGTTTAGTTTAAAGCAAACCATAAACTTGACCAAGTGCAAAACTAAAATTTTTGATCCTCCAAAGGATCCTTCTCTAGGAGATCATTGGAAGACAGAAACCCAGGGTGTCGTGAAGCTCTACAGACAGAGGTTTGCGTAGTCGACACACTACTAAGCTCACTAGGGGCATGGAAACGTCCACCCCAATAGCGCCTAATAGTCAAGGGCAATTCTAGATGTAAATAAAAAGTAGTAGAGAATATCGGAGCACCATCAAACTCCCTACTGAGGGACACAGTCAAACATCTCATATACACAACCGACTCCCTATCAGCTCGTAGATGCCAAGCCTCAGAAGCCCCATGAAACTCAAGTTTCACAAATCCCAAAAACTCTGATAAAGTCATACCGCATCACAATCAATCCAAATGATATGGATGATCTCGAGGCTCGCCTTCCTCGCACTGGTCACTCGGATGCTGCTTATCTTTGTACTCACAATCCAGAGGTTGCTCCTCTTCTTCTTCCTCAAAATCTTTAAGGAACATAAATAAAAATACAGAAAATGTGTACAAAGAGGTGAGACAATCTACATCATTATCAGCAATGACAATATATACAAATATGACAATTGATACAATAATCCATATTATCACATCATACATAGTATCTCAAATTAAATATAAAAAATCACATTATGATGCAGACCACATATGCCAATGTACATAGACTCATTCCTACTCCATGGAGCTAAACACAATATCAAAGAGAATGATCCGAAAAACTTGTCCATAGCTCCAGCTACCATAGCCAAATATTACACAGTCAAACGTCATGTAAATAGTACACAGTCAAAACGTCATGCACAACAGGCATTGTACCGGACAGTCTCTACTAGATCCTGATTAAGAATAGTACTTGTCAAGATCGCTAGTGTGTTGCCCGTTATAACGGCCTAGAGGAGCTACCAACTGTCCACATGTGGAATCCTCCGCACACTAATGCCTCTAAGTTCACTCAATGAACCACACTACGCCTATCACACCCACACTATGGCGTAATTCATCTCGTCAGCCAATTGCCAATTTCAACCAAATTGACACATTTCTCGACACATGTGCATGAACCAAAATGCACAAATAGCAATATTATCATTATTTCTCATAATAGTACGCCACCACTTGGTAGTACCATTTTTCAACATGTCCGGATCCACCACTTTAACCCGACAGTAAACTACTATTTTCTCTCAATCGCGTAAATATTTTCTCGTATTTTCAAAAATGCATCACCTTTTTCCAACGTTTTCAAATCGCATAAATATTTTTTGATGTTTTTAAAATCATGTAGTGTTTTTAAATTATTTTTTCAATTGCGTAACATTTTAAAATCATTTTCTCAATTGTGTAGTTTAAAAATCATTATTTTAAATACACGTAAGGTATTTCCAATACTTTTCAACTACGTAAAATATTTCTTTACGTTCTAGATTAGATTTTTAAAATTTTCTTCATTATATATTTATTTCTAAATTTATTTACAACATTTCGTCTAGAAAATTTATTAAGTAGTATTTTCTACGTTTTCTCTTAAAAATTACCTTTCTTGATCATTACCAATATTTACATCTTGAAACTTGCTAACGCGCTTCAAAACCCACAGGGTGAGCTATACGTTAGTATTTTTCAAGTGTTCAATTTATTTCTCATCCATACTTAATTTCTCTAATTAGGTGTCTAAATAACTTCATTCATTTTATTCTCAAAAATTCATTTAACTTGAGTTCTCTTTAATTTAATTACATAGTCCACACTTAGAAAATAATTTTAGATCAAAGGTATCACAAAGGGCATGTTGGCCGAAATTCTTCTATAAATCATCTCTAATTTATTTTCTACTATCTAAGTCCAAGTAAAAAAATCATTGATCCTATTAAATTAATTAATCCATGCTTTAGAAAATAGTTGAGAACATTTTGGTTCTCTTTGTGTTGGTGAAGCCATGAGCATCATGTGTTCCTTGGAACACTCATGCAAATCCTCAACATGTTATTCACGTCCTACAATAATTATCATACATCCATAAACACATACCAAATATATTAAAGCTATAGACATGCTTGCAAATAAAATCAATCGTAAATAGGAAGAACTTTAAACAACCAAGTGAATGAATCCTTATGGAATTTTTCACCACAAATACATCCATTTTCTCACCACCATACATGGTTGATGAGATTAAATCTCCCTCTTACCTATAAGGAAGACAAACTCCTCTTGGATTTCCTCCTATGAATTTCGTATGGCTCCAAGAAAAACCCTAACAAGCTTAAACAATTTATAAAGTCACAAATTATGGTTGAAAAAGAAAAACCATGGATCAATCATGGCTTAGAACTTCAAGAATAAGTTTAGAAACAAGAAACAAGGATTTTTACCTTGTAGGAAAGAAACTTTAAGGTTGTTTTCCAAGCTCCAAATGGATGATTTTGAAGAAACTCTCAAGATGAAAGATGTTTAGAATGGTGTTTAGGTTTAGGAAATGGTATTGGATGACATTTTAGAAGAGTGGAGGTATGGTTTTGTGATGGTGGCCGTGAGCTTCACCAAGAAGAAAGGAGAGAATTTTTGGTTAACTTGCTTAGGAGAATGAATGAAGATGAAAATGAACTTAGCAAAATGCCTTCCAGCCTCTTCCTAAAGCCTTTGGCCGTGGGCCTCCCTAAAGGAGATGGCCACCTTAGTTGACCTCTAAGGGCTCCTAATGGCCTTAGATAAGTTCAAGGGTGGATCTTCAATGCTTTGTCTCCAAGTTTGCTTCCTATTGGCTTAGAGAGACAAGTCACCAACTGTCTTTAACCTTCTTGAATGTGCTTGGCCGAATTGCACTTAGGGAGAGCTAATTAAGTCTTAATCCATTTTGTTTCCTAATTGGGTTTAGGTAAATTTAGTTAGGTTTCTTAGTTATTTAGTTAATCATCTAGTTACTTAGGATAACTAATCACCTTCTTGATTATGCTAGAACATTCTCTAACTAAAATTTTAATGAATAACAAATTAGGTTTGTTCCATTTAGTTACTACCTAAGCACTTTGGATTAACTTAATTAGGTTTTAAGCTAACTTAGTTATGTTTTCTAATTACTAATCTAACAAGTCCAACCATTTTTGTGAACTTCCCTCCTATTAGTTTAGAAATTCAAGCCATTTTCGTTGACTGATTCTCATTGGCTTAGAAATAATTCAAGCCAAAAACGTTGACTGATTTCTATTAGTTCTCCGAATAGTAAGTCATAAAGACTTTACCGGTTCCTATTGTCCACTAGGCAGAAGCTACTGCTCTTAAGTCAATAGGTACTGTCTATCGGATAATAAAATAATATTATAATATAAAATATTTTTATTTTACAGATAAATTCTAAAAGTTAAAAGATTGATACACGTATTACTCAGAATTGGGTTTTGTAAGATCCCCCAGCTCCGAATAATCATATAAAGATTTTCCCTGACCCGAAAATTATTATTTTCTTGACTTAGAGTAAATCACACACAACAGTCAAATTCAGTCATGAAACAGTCAAATTAATTTTATAGCACACAGAAAACATAAAACAATATATTTTGGACAATATCGTAACTTAGCCAAAACTTGGAGTGTTATAACTCTCCCCCATTAATAGAAATTTCGTCCTTGAAATTTATCGTACCTTAGAAAAGATGTGGGTACTGCTCCCTTATTTTATCCTCCAACTCCCAGGTAGTATCTCCCGTTACCTCATTCCATATTACCTTTACTAACACAATCATCTTCCCTCGAAGTTGTTTCACTCTCCTGTCCTCAATCTTAACAGGAAACGTCTCATACATCAAATTATCTTTCAGTTGTACTTTATCGGGCTGAATGACATGTGCTAAATCAGGAATATATTTTCTTAACTGAGACACATAGAATACATTATAGAGATTGGAAAGAAAAGGTGGTAAAGCTATTTGGTAGGCTACGGGACCTATCCAACGAATGATTTGGTAAAGTTCGATGAATTTAGGAGTGAGTTTTTGGACTTGATAACCCTTCTGACACCAGTCGTATGTGTTACTCGCAAGAACACATGTTCACCTTCCTCAAACTCAAAAGGTCTCCTTCGCTTTTCTGTCGGCTCTGAGTCATCCTCATTTTCTCTTGAATCATTTTCACCTTTTTTGTAGTTTGTTGCACAAGATCATGCCCTATGGTCATACTCTCCCCATCCTACCAACACAAAGGTGTTCGGCATCATCGCCTATATAACGCTTCGTAGGGTGCCATCCCTATACTTGAGTGAAAACTATTATTATAGGTGAATTCTATCAAAGACAAGAATTCATCCCAACTCCCTTGTGGTTCCAACACACAAGCTCGCAATAGATCCTCCAATGATTGGATAGTTCTTTCGGTATGACCATCAGTCTGTGGATGATAAGTAGAACTCAAACGTAACTTAGTCCCCATGGCTTCTTGTAAACTTCACCAAAACCTCGACGTAAACCACAAATCTCTATTAGAAACTATACTTATAGGTACACTGTGAAGTCTAACAATTTCACTAATGTACACCTGGGTCAATCGTTCTAACGAATACTTGATATTGATTGGCAAGAAGTGCGCTGACTTCGTAAGCCTATCAACTATAACCCATATAGAATCATGACCCTTCCTAGTTCTTGGTCATTCGGTAACAAAATCCATTGAGATACTATCTCATTTTCATTCTGGAATAGTTAAAGGTTGTAACATACCGACAGTTCTTTGATGTTCAACTTTGGCCTTTTGACAAACTAGGAAAGATGCCACATGTCCTGCAACATCTTTCTTCATTCTTGGCCACCAAAACATCCGCTTTAGATTTTGATACATCTCAGTCATTCCTAGATGCATACTTAACCTACTAGTATGAGCTTTGTCCAAAATAGCTTGCTTAAGATCAGGATCATCAGGTATACAAATTCTTCCTTCAAATCTTAAGACTCTATCAGATCCTTCCTCAACTGTCGCCTTATGACCTTGCTTCAAAAATTCTTTCTCATTCTGCAAAAATGGATCATCTTCTTGTCTTTCTTTAATTTCCACTAGCAAATCATTCAAAACAATCATTTTATTTAGACGAATCTTTCCTGGTGCCAATTCCACTGACAATCACAAATCTCTAAACTGATTTATCAACTTTTCCTCTTTTATCATCATGGTAGAAATGTAACACCTCTTGATTTAATAACCACAGCACAATCGTTATTACACCACAGTCACTATATCCAGGCGTGTCATAGTCTCAACAATAATTTTTTCAAAATAAATATTTCATTTATACATAGATAGAAAATATAAGCCCCGAATGAATGCATATTTAGTACCCAACTATTCTAAAACACAACCACTGAGGGAAAACATACTCTATATATATAATATTTTCGTCCTTAACACAATGCACTGGTAGCACGAAATATAGTACTTATATATTCAAATAAAAGGTAACGGGTACAAAAGCACAAATGGGAAAAGCAGTAACCTTGGGATAGGTACTACTAGCAGACAAAGCCACAACCCCAGAAATATATACGATGCTCGGTGTCCCAGTAGACATGCCCGACATCAATGCCCCCATGGAGTTGCACCCGTGCGTAACCGAAGAAATCTTGCCCCGACGCCATATTGAAAATAGTTAATTAGCCCAATCCAACAGTAAGGGTGTGGTCCCTCATCTTCTTCCTCTTACGATCTTTCAACAAATATATATATAACAGAAATACAAGGATACATGAAAGAGGTGAGATATCCTACTTATATTACCAATTATGGCAGTAAAGAAATAGAACAGCGCAAAGCACCCATATAGTAGAATAATAAACATTTAAGCAGCAGTAATCACATACGATAAGAGAAAACAACAACAGAATCTCAGATAATGAACAATTAAAACATTTCATATAATCATGACATCAATAACACCATAGTATAATCATCATATAAATGAGTGCTAAATGATATGTCGACTCACAATGCCGACCCACAATGCCGACTCACAATGCCGACTCATAATGCATGTGCACTTGGTACCAAGATTTTCCATTTCCATTTCAAAGATGAACGTTCCAGAAGATCTGCCAGCCTCACAAACAGTCTACACCGGACCACAAAAGGAATAGTATTTATCGGGTCACCCTTAAAGCGTTGCAATGGTTCTTCATGGCCAGAATCACAGAGGCATATATATAAAGATGAATCACCATGCCCTGATGCCCCTAGATCCTTCCATTGGATCACACTATTCAATTCTTGCTCATTTACCACAAAAATAATAGTGATTTGTTAGGCACATAATGCGTGCAATCAGTATACACTGCGCCTTACGGTCCTCAATCAGATCCATCACAGGATCATCACTTATTTAGTTCACATTCATAGGCTCATATAGCCTTTTAACAGTCTTGGACTAAGCAAATTGTTCAATGCGTTAACTCAATGCATAATCATAGGCTCATCTAGCCTTTTAACAGTCATCGACTGAGCAATTTGTTCAATACATGTTGACTGAATGCATGATCCTAGGCTCATCCAGCCTTTTAACAGTCATCGACTGAGCAAATGTCCAATGCATGTTGACTCCATGTACAATCACATATATTCAACCATAATAACATATATCTCATACATGCCACAATTTGGCCAATTTAAGCATCAATGTAACACCCCAAATTTCCTAACTATTTGATAGTAATTTTGACAGTTAATAGAATTCTAGTGTTTAGTGATTTCTGTGTACTGTAAAATTATTTTGAGTATTCTGTGAATACATTTGATCATTTTGTGTGATTTACTCCGTGTCAGGAAAATAATAATTTTCGGGCTAGGAAAAATTTTACGTAATCTGATTTGATTTTCGTACATTTTATAATTTTTATGATTTTGTGGATGATTATGAAATTTTTATATTTCTCTGATTGTTTTTTGGACTGTCTATGGGCCCAGGTGGCCTTATATGGGCCCAGGGTGGGTCCCGAAAAGTGAAAATTTTTCTACAGATAGAAAAATTTGTACTGTTAAGAAGGAGATGGGGGATCTTACTAAACCTGAATCCAGAAACAGTTTTTAAAATTTTCTTTTACTGTGTTTTATACTATATTTAATTATTGAGCAATAAAAATATAGTAAAAATATTATTCGTAGGGTTATAGCAGATATAAAAATAAATATTGCACTACTTAGTCAACATTGGTGATTTGGATATGCACCATTGATTTAATCAACGGTGGAGAATTGATCTTGATTTAATCGACAGTGGAGATTTAGTCTTATAAAGTGGCTAGGATCATTTATGACCCTTGGATGTAAAGTTTGAAGGAGCAATCTTGACCCTTCATTTTGGAGATATATCTAATGGCTAGGATTTCAAGGAGAAAAGATCCAATGGCCTAGATTAAGTCTTCTATCTAAAGGCTAAACCTAGAAGCTACATTAATCCTAACCATTGATCTAATCAATGGTTAAGATTGCCTAAAATGGTGGCTAGGAGATTGGTCACACTTTGAAGAGTGCATAAAGAGGGGGGACAATTTTTGTGAAGCTTAAGGAGCTAAAGCACAAGTTGAAGACCATAATTGATCACCTTGGTCATTATTGATCATTTCAAGAAGCTTAGCTTATCAAAATTTTCTCTTCATTTCTTCATCAAGCTTGGTTAGATTGGTCACACTTTGAAGAGTGCATAAAGAGGGGGGACAATTTTTGTGAAGCTTAAGGAGCTAAAGCACAAGTTGAAGACCATAATTGATCACCTTGGTCATTATTGATCATTTCAAGAAGCTTAGCTTATCAAAATTTTCTCTTCATTTCTTCATCAAGCTTGGTTCGGCCAAGACCCTCAAATCTACCTTCCATCACTCTTTAATTTCATACAACCTTATTTCTTGAATCTATACCTCATTCTAAGACACTTTGTAGTTTGGAGCAAGTTCTAAATCCATCATCTTCAAGGACTTTCTTCAAGAGCAAAGTTGTAGGTTTTTTATGGTGAAGTGTAAGGAAACTTCATTTCTTATCTCTTTTTCATGTTCTAAGCCATGTTTGATCCATGGTTCACCTTGTTCAAGCTTGATATGCTAATAAACTTGTGTTTTGTTTTGTATTTGAGAAGCTTATGGTGGTGAAGGACTTGGAAAAAGGAGCAAACCAAGGAGCTTTTGAGGTTCTTCAAGAGGTAAGAGGGAGATCCATCTCACCAACCAAGTATGGTGGTGAGAGATGGTTTAGTATTTGATGGATGGTGAATCCATGTGAGGATTCATATCCATGGTCATGTAATTATTTGTGGGTGTTCATGTGTTTTGATTATTTACTTATGCTTGATATGATTTGTTTATTGCTTTTATGGTATGCTTGAAATATATATATGATGAATATGTATATGTATGCCATGATGTGATGATGGAAAGGAAAACAATTTTTGGTTCCAAAGAACCATAGAGGCATCACGGCCTTAAACTAATTTTGGGAGCAAGAGATTCTAAGTATTTTACTAATTATGATTAATACGTTAATGATTTTAAGGATTTGCAAAGAAAGTGAACATGAAAATGAACAAATGAATTGGTTTTAAAGACAATGAGTCTCATGGTTTTTGAAGGGAATTTTAATGGTTTTGTTTGTGTAAAATCATGAATGGAACTTAATTGAGTTAGAAGAAAAAAATATTTGATCGTTTCAATGGTCATGTACCACGGTTTTGAAGGCTTGTAAATGCCTTGGTCTTATGAAACAAAATGATTTTCAAAGTGGAAATATAATTTGTTTTAGTACAAGGATTTCGGAAATGGAATTAGAGTGTTTTATCACTTGAGAAATAGAAATTTCGGTTACGAAAGAAAAAGAGGGGTTGAAAGTGTTTGAACCTCAATTTATTTTGAAGAGGATTGATTTTGGAATTGATTTGAGAAAAATGGAGAATATAATGGTGACTTGAAAATTTACTAACGTAAAACTCATCCTTTAGGTTTTGGAGCGCGTTAGGAAATTTTAAATGAGAAACATTGATTTAATTCAATAAAATGGTGAATTTGTGGAATATATTGCGAAAAAGATTTTCTTGAGTAAGAAAATGTGGAAAATAATGTGAGAAGTCATATTATTTTGAGAAAGGTTGAAATGGAATTTTGAAGGTTGAGAAATAATTTACAAAGTTAAAAAAATGGTTCAAGTAACTTAAAAATGTGATTTTTAAGCTATGCGATTTGAAAAGCGTTTAAATATTTCCACGCGATTTGAAAAATGTTGAAATATTTCTACGCAATTTGGAAAACGTTTAAATATTTTTACGCGTTTGAGATATTGTTGAAAAATCACTACGTGATTTAAAAATGGTGGAATATTTTTACGTGATTGAGAAAACGTTGAAAAATCACTACGTGATTGAGAAATAATGGAATATTTTTACATGATTGAGAAATGATGGAAATCGCTTCGCGATTTGAAAACGCAACGGAAATGTTGCGAATTTGTGAAAACGTAACAGAAATGTTGCGCGATTGTGAAAACACAACAAAAGTTTTTCACGACTATGAAAACGTGATAATATGATTTTGCTATTGAATATACAGTATGATTACTATTAAACCAGTGTATGAACACTGTATAAGAAAATGATGAATTTTGCCTATGATTGGTATTGGTGCATTTTACATGCATAGATCAGTGTATGGACACTGTATGAGAATATGATGAATTTCGCTTGTGATTGGCATTTGGTGCATTATACATAAAATTGGAAAGATATGCATTGTGGCATAAGATGAAATTGAAAAATATGCATTGTGGCATATGATGAAATTGAACAAAATTGCATTGAGATATTCGTGCATTGAACGAAAATTAATAGTTGATGCTATTGTGACCCTTGTGGTTGAAGAGGGCATGAGAATTGAAAAGTGAGGTCTATGATGGATCTTGGGGGCGTCAAGGCGCGGCAGTCAACTAGTGGACATTGATTGGCGAAGACCATGTGTCACTTGGCGATGCAGTCCGTTGCAACGCATTGACGATACCCGACAATAACACGATTCTTTTCGAAGACTGGAGATTGTCCGTTGGAGAATTTTCCCGTAACAAAGCGTTACAGAAATGGCGCCTAGGCGCTCATGACATAAATGGGCAATTAATCCTTAAGGAGTGTGTTAGCTTGATCTTTTCGATATTGTGAAAACCTCCATGGAGTAGGACATTGAGTCTATGTGCATATGCATAATCATTGAGTATTGGTTATGATAATTGAACTATTGAATACTTGAATAATGTTAAGGGCATTATTGTAAATATTGAATATTTATATCTGTGTGATATAATAATTGAGAAATATTGGATGATGATGATGATAAATAATGTTGATGGCATTATTGTAATTATTGTTATTTTATACATTATGATGATGACATAATTGTAATTATTGTATGATATATCTATATGATATGCTGTTTGTGTTATCTCTATGCTACCATGTTGGTATTGGCGTAGGTGATCTCACCTCTTTGTTATATTGTTTTGTTGTGCTTGTATTGTTAAAATTATATAGTAGATGGAACGAGTTTCATAGACGTTAAGGGAGTCAGATATTCTGAGTTCGATGACAATATCGAGGAGTGACCATCCCAGACTGGTTAGTGTGCAGTTTTGAGGAGAAACAGATATATGACGCATCAAGATGGATACAAGATGGAATAAGTATATTGAGTTTTTATCGTTAGTGTTTTACCGTGCTATTAAGTAGGACCCGTTATGGGGTTTGCTACTATTTAAAATTGAGTCTGTAAGTTTTATATTTATTGAAAAATTGTTAAATATTAAGTGATGTCTGTTATATGAGTTTTAATCAGTTTAAATCTATTTTTCAGTATTACTTATAAATATCAGTAAGTTTATGTTTCCGCGAGAAAGAAATTTTGAAACCCATTTTTTATAACTCAAACCTTTTATGAACTGATTTAAAGATTATAAGTTGGTAGTCGGAAATGTGATGCCCTACGGGGGGTGTTACAATCAACATAATTTTAGCCCCAAACATGGACCCACAATAGTATAGTATTAATTTTTCAAGTGTGATAACACACTTTTAAAGGTTTAGTTCGGGTTTCACTTTAATTAACATCTCTTGTGAATTCATTCTCTAGAGGGATTCTCTTGAAGTCCTTATTCAATCTTCACTACTTTAGGTTGATTAAGTTCCTTAATCTAATCAATTATGCTTACATAAAAATTACTCGAAGGTTTTACAAGCCTCACCACTCTCTTGTTCTTCCCTTATGTTCAAAATCACTCCAATCCATAGGATAAAGTCTCTTCCTTTATTCTTTCCATTTTATGAACTCCTAAGGAATCTAAAATTTCTCAATGTTGCACCAAGAATCACAACTTGGGCCATTAATCCTCCTAGAGGCCGTGAGCCTCCCTAAGGTAGAAGTCCCAAATCCTTTCCATTTCATGCACTAGTCTCTTGATACCTAATCACTTAAATTATATTTCACAACAATTTAATCCAATCCCTTAGGACCCATGGCCAAAACCGAGGCCTCACTTTAGGGTATTAAACCCTTAAAATTTTTCCATCCATTAATTCTAACATTTTGTTACATAAACTTCATTTTATTTGTACACAAAACCAATTTATACCCCAAAACCCTAGTAAAAACCATGGCCTCATATTAGGGTAGGAAACTCCAAATTTTTCATTTAACAACCCTAACATGATCAAGTATTTTCAACACATCCAATACATTCAAGATCACCATTCAATCATTAATCCAAATCAAGAATACACAAGCATGCAAGATCACCAAACAAAGTAAGCATACAAATATTGATTTCTCCATTAAACAATCACACAAGGTCTCTTCACCACCAAGATAGGTTGAAGAGGATTATCTCCCTCTTACCTCTTGAAGACAACACAAGGAAGCAAGCCTCTTGGTCCCTTGTGGGGATTTTCGTACTACACCTTCAAGGAAGCCCTAAGGACATCAAAACTCATCAAAATCATCATCAAAGCTTAGAAAAGGAACCCTTGATCACCTAAGAGATCAAGGATTACAAAAATGAGAAGAAAAGGTGGAAAAGTAATGAACTTTACCTTAAAGTTTCCAACTTTGAAGCTTGATAGATCTAAAACAAAAATAGATGATTTTGGTGATGGTCACAACATAAAAGTTGCTTAGAATGATGTCTAGATTCAAGATCAAGGGTTGGTTTAATGGAAAAGCTTGGATGGCCAACAATGGTGGTTTTGGCCATGGAAGAGGGGAGAAAATAGAGAGGAAAGATTGAGTTTTTGAAGATGACTCCAACTAGAAAAGTGTTTAGAATGTAATGGAGATCAAGGAAATGTGGTTACTTCAAATTTTTGCCATAGTAGAGGTGGGTGGAGATGGTGGTGCCATGGAGAGGGTGAAGGAAAGGAGAAAAGAGAAAACTTGAAGAAGAATGAGAGAAGAGAGAAAATGGAGAGAGAAAACGTCTTGGAAGCTTTTGAAAGTAAGAATGGAAGTGGTAAAATGAAGAAGCAAACCTTGGCTCCCCTAACCATGGAGCATTGCCATGGAGTAGAGAGAAGATGGAGAAGATGAAGTTTGAGAGAAAATGAGAGGAGAGAAAATATTAGAGAGAGAAAGTGATAGTAAAGTGATTTGAAGTGAAATGTATAATTAGGTGTATTTTGTGTAAGTGTGTGAATTAAAATGAGTGGCCACAAAGAGCCCTCAAAATATGTGGTAGAGAGGAAGAGAGAAGAAATATGGCTTCTTAAAGAAGCCAATAGGAAAGTGCAAGGAAGCTTCCTCCTAGTTTCTCCAACAAGCCAAAAGGAAGGTGCTAGGAAGCTTCCTTCTTTTGAAAAGTCAAAATGATGTCATGGTGATGATGTCACCATGGTGATGTCATTAAAGCATTCTCTAAAATATGACTAACACTGTATCGAATTTATTACCAGTGGACAGAAATCACAGTTAACAAAAACTGATATTTATTATCCAACGGATTATAAAATTATTCAGCGATTTTTATTTATCAAATAAAAATCTCGAAAAATGTAAAATCTCGTAAATCATGTCCAACCTTGAGTTTAGTAAGATCCCCCGTCGACGTTTCCACAGTTCAAGGTTCTCGGGAAAAATGTTTCGTTTTCCCGGCTCCGCTCAGTGCGCACGCAAAACAAAGAATAATATTAAAATATTTCACATTCACAGAAAAATTCACAAATATTATAAAATAACTATTCATCATAAAATTATTAATTTTCGAGATGTTATAAGAAACACTAATCACCTTCCTACTTAAGGCATCTGCCACCACATTTACTTTTCCTGGATGCTATTGAAGCCGAAAGTCATAATCCTTTAAAAATTCTAGCCACCGCCTTTGCCTTATGTTTAATTCCTTCTGATAAAACATGTATTTCAAACTCTTGTGATCAATGAAGACATTGAAAATAGCCCCATACAAAAAATGTCTCCATACTTTTAACGCAAAAACCACTACAACTAGCTCCAAATCATGTGTTAGGTAGTTCCCCTCATGTACCTTCAACTCTCTTGAAGCATAAGCTACCACATTTCTATTCTGCATCAACACACATCCTAACCCTTAGTAAGAAGCATCACAATACACCTCGAAAGTTTTGTTTGGATTTGCAAAATCAGCACTGGTGCAGTCGTCAATCTCTTTTTCAACTCTTGGAAACTTACCTCACATTTTTCTGTCCAATCAAAAGCTTGACTCTTCCTTGTGAGTTGTGTAAGAGGTCCTGCTATCTTAGAGAAAACTTTAATAAACCTTCGGTAATATCCGGCCATTCCAACAAAACTCCGGATCTTAGTCACCATCTTTGGCCTTTCCCATTGTAGAATGGTTTCCACTTTTGATGGGTCCACCGTAATTTCCACTTTTGATGGGTCCACCGTAATACCTTCCTTAGAAATCACGTGACCCAGAAACTGAACTTCTTCCAACCAAAACTCACACTTTGCTAACTTTGCATACAACTTCTTTTCTTTCAAAATTTGGAGAACTATGTTGAATTCAGCATGCTCTTCCTGATTTTGAGAGTAGATCATAATGTCATCGATAAACATAATAACAAATCTGTCTAGGTATGGACAAAAAATTATGTTCATGTAATCCATGAATATAGCAGGAGCATTCGTCACTCTGAACGGCATGACTTGATACTCATAATGCCCATAACGAGTTCGAAAAGCTGTCTTAGGTATATCTTCTACCTTAACATGAATTTGATGATAACATGATTACAAATCTATCTTAGAGAAAATGGCTGCTCCTTTTAATTGGTCCATCAAACCATCAATCCTTGGAAGTGGATACTTATTCTTTATCGTGACCTTGTTCAGCTAGCGATAATCTACACAAAGATGAGAAGTTCTGTCCTTCTTCTTGACTAAGAGTACTGGTGCTCCCCATGGTGAAACACTAGGTTGTACAAACTATTTTTCCAATAATTCCTCCAATTGCTTCTTCAACTCTACTAGTTCCGATGGTGACATCCTATATGGTGCAATCGAAATAAGACCTGCTCTTGGTACAAGATCGATAGAAAATTCTATCTCTCTCTGGTGGTAAATTGAGTATCTAATGGGAAAAAACTTCGGGAAACTCATTAACAACAGAAATAGCGTTTACATCTTTTTCACTCTTGACTTCCAAAGAAGACAGCAACATGTATCCTTGAGCTCCATCCCTCAACAATGATTCGACTTTAGCGGCAGTTAAAAATCCAGAATTCTCATCCTTAGGGAAAACTAAGGTTTTATTGGCACTGTCTAATAGGATATGGTTAGAAAATAACTAATCTATTCCTAAAAATATATCTATTTCAACAAGAGGTAAGCAAATTAAATTAACAGAAAAGGCTCGATTATGAATAGTAATGGGGCGGTTCAAACATACTTTAGATGTAACAACAGACTTGGCAGTTAGTGTAGAAACAATCAATTGAAAACTCAGAGAAAACACAGGTAGTTTCAATCGATCCATACAGTCATACGCAATAAATGAATGCGTTGCACCCAATCATATAGTACAGTCAAAAGATTACCCTCTATAACAACTTCTCCTTGAATAAGATCTTCAGACTAGGAAGCTTCAGCTCAGCTCATCGTGTATACTCGCCCTCCAGATCGCAGCTGAGTAGCACAAACATTACTCATAGTTGGCTTCCTTTCTGGGTAGTAGCAATCCCTGGAAAGGTGTCCAGGTCTTTCATACTTGAAACAGCTCGTTCCCTTGATTGAACAATCTCTAGATATGTGGCCACTCTTTCCACATTTAAAGCATCTAGGTGTAAACGTCACATTTGTACCAGCTTTTTTACCACTAGAGCTTCCCCCAAAAGATGGACATTGGGGTTGATTCCCTAGTGGTCTCAAATACGGTTTATGCTAAAACCGGTTGTTATTGTTGTTGCCTCCTCTTTGGAACCTATTCGGTCCAAAGTTACGATTTCTTGGATCTCTTGATGGCTTCAGCTCCTCGAGTCATCGACATGTATCCATCAAAGCAGGAAATTGATTCATCTTCATGGGTAGCACCCCCTCTTTTCAATTCTACCCTCAATCCCTCTTCAAACTTGCGGCATTTCCACTCCTCATCAAGCTGGATTTGGAAATACCTTGAGAACTATGACAAGCTGTCAAATTTAGCAGCATACTCACCAACAGTCATATTGCCTTGTTGTAAACCAAGAAGTTCCATTTCCTTGGCATGTCTAGCACTGGCAGGAAAGTACTTCTCTAGAAATACTTCGCAGAATACATCCTAGGTAATTTCAGTTCCCTCAACTTGCAGTAATCGCCGAGTTCCTCTCCACCAGTTCTCACCATCCCCTCTTAACATAAAAGTAGCATACGTCACCTTTCGACCATCCGCACACCCCATTCCTTCAAAGATCTTTTCCAGGTCTTGGATCCAAAGACTCGTTTTCTTAGGATCAAATTCGCCCTTAAATTGTGATGGGTTATTGTGTCTAAACTCAAATAGATTTAGAGCATCAACAGTCGCCTCTTGTTGCTGGATTGCTTGTTGTTTCTGTTGTGTAATCACCTCTTCCATACGCTGCATAGCCTCAGCAGCTGCAGTCATTGGATCAATATTACGTTCCACGTTTGCACGCATTCTTCTACCACCAGACATCTTCTTTCTTCAATCAATCAAACAAGACAAAACAAAGTCAGATGTATCCTTTCAAAAAATAAATCACAGAGAATCACACACCACAAGCAAAATAGACCCAACCACAACCCCAAAAGACTCTAACTTGGGCTCTGATACCAACTAATATAACACCCTCCTTAGGATATCACATGTACGATATGTATAATAAACCTTTACCCAAGTTATAAATCATTTCTTAATATATAATAATATAAGTTGTGAAAATTTTTATTTTTGTACATTATATCATTAAATAAAATAAACAGAACATGAAATAAAACAAACTATTAAATACACACCATAATTATACATATAACTTTTTTTCTTCAAAGATACAAATAATTTACATACTACAACTATTTAATAAAGCAATAAACTGTTTAGTTTAAAGCAAATCATAAACTTGCCTAAGTACAAAATTAAAAGTTCTGATCCTCCGAAGGATCCTTCTTTGGAGATTATCGAAGACAGAAACCCAGGGTGTCATGAAGCTCTACAGACAGGGGTCCGCGCAGTCGACACACTACTAAGCTCAGCAGGGGCATGGAAATGTCCACCCCAATAACACTTAATAGTCAAGGGCAATTCTAGATGTAAATAAAAAGTAGTAAAGAATATCAGAGCACCATCAAACTCCCTACTGAGGGACACAATCAAACGTCCCATACACACAACCGACTCCCCATCAGCTCGTAGACGCTAGGCCTCGGATGTAATGCCCCTTTTTCTCCAGAGTCACACGCGAAGGAGGAACGTCACACTATTAAGTTACTAGTTCGCAATACGTAAGTGAGAATTCTCTTTTTTTTTGAAATAATTACATTAATTTCACATTTCACATTTAGTGATATATACATATTTATATACACACACATATATAATGGAGCTAAGTTAAATTAATAAAACTTTCACCGTAATGAGTCTCTTCCTCTTTTGTTTTAGATATAAGAAAATTGTTAAATCGAAAATCCTTGTTGTAACGAAACATCAATCATAATACGGATATAATATTGTCCACAGAAAATAGAGATTCTACAACATAATTACATTATAATTACCACATGTACAAGCCTGTATTAATTACATTTCCAAAAGAATTGACGCAAGAAGCAAAATAGTACCTACCCCAAGAGGTACAAATATCTACCTGTGAATCCAATAGTACGTCAGGCTCCCTCAAAATAAACAGACAGCCATCAATAGCCATCTACCCTAAAAACAATCTCTAAGACTGACGAGAACTAGAAGGAACCGTAGACGGATCCTCCACAGGGTCCTCGTTGTCCGACGAGACATCCATCGGTACGACAGAACAACGGGTAGGAGCCCGAGCAGTAGACAAGAAAGAGTCATCACGTGGGTTATAGTACATGTCCGCCCACATGTCTCTTACAGGCATATAAAATTCCAACCACACAAAAGCATGAAAGTAAAAAATAGAAGCAGTGTAGCGTCCCCATGCTAAGGACACCGTCAATTCGCCGTGGTACACGCATCGGTTAGTCTGCACGTTGATATGCCAGCAATCCGGACCACCATGAAAGTTGATCTGCACGTAACCAAAAAATCCACGGGGGTGAAATGACATCCTCAGAGGCTTTGATCCTAGTCAAGATATGGCCAGAAACCCTGAAACTCAGTGGTTTCCTTATCTCCCTCACGAACATCTTCTTGGTGATACACGATCCAACCAAATAAAAGGAATAGAGAAAGTCATAGAAAGAGGTGAGACATCCAGCTTTCAGTACTAAATTCGACAGTAAGAAAATAATACGGTACTGGACGCCCACACATAACACAATGTATACATTTAATTATAGTAATGTTAAAATTAACAGCAACAGTAGAATAACAACCAATAGTAATAAAGCCATCAATAATAGGTAGATAACAACAGTATTCTCAACAATCAACACTTCAGGTAATCATACAGTTATAAGTGCTCATGCTCAATGTATTATGAGACTCACAATGCACAATGCAAAGGGTACCAAAAGTTCCTACTCCATGGAGCT
This sequence comes from Ormosia emarginata, assembly GCA_029884605.1. Classification (NCBI taxonomy): domain Eukaryota; kingdom Viridiplantae; phylum Streptophyta; class Magnoliopsida; order Fabales; family Fabaceae; genus Ormosia; species Ormosia emarginata. The sequence continues at coordinate 14,452,005 of JAQQTP010000074.1, forward strand.
AGACATAAACATTTTCGGAGTGAATGATCAAGGAGTAATACCAGTATCTCAGTAGCCTTAAAATACAGTGTGCTTTATTTCATAAAATTGTTTGCACAATGGCTTATACATGGTACCTCAACAATTGATCGCGATATAGGACAGCGTCTCAGACAGGATCGTCGGTGTGTCGCATTGGTCTATCCCACGGCCCCAGTGGAGCTACCACTGTCTATTGTGAGACACCCACACCCCGACGCCCCCAGGGTCAACAACATATGACACCTACGCTTAGTCTATTCGCACCCGCACATAGGTGTTATTCAAACTCCTAGGTATACATCGCCTTACAACCACGTCCAATGGACAACACATGCATGACGACACAATGTCCAATCATGTATGTTCATCAATGATGCACTCACCATAGCATATCACAATGGTATATTACATATATACGCATACATATTCCATTTCTTAAGGTCATCACATCATGGAATTCTCAAGTATGTAATCAACAAGGGCTTAACCCACATAGGGATCTATGAGAAGTGCTAACAATATTCATATATATTTATCCGTAATATAATCATTCGTAACATTTCACAATTCATATCACTTAAATTTCCACAACTCCCTAATCTCATTCATAGTCTCAAAATTTCTTAGTGTCAAGTTCTCAAGTGGTAAGGCTCTTCTTAAAGTTCATTATGGGGTTCCACTTTAGAATGTTCATTCTTATAAAATCTCTCTCTCTAGAGGACTTCCCTTACAAAATAAGCTCTTTACTCTGTTTATGATTGCACTATCCTCATCTTAAAGCCTTAATATCATTTTACTGACATTTAGCTGGTTCTGCTATGAGCGCCTAGACGCCAGGTCTGAAGCGCCTGAGCGCTAGTAGAGTGCCTAGATGCTGAACTCGCAGTGCCTGAACGCTCACCAGGCTGTATTACAGGATTAATTCTCTGGGTATAGAGTGCCTAGACTCCCTATACACAGCGCCTGAGCGCTAATGCAAAAATCAAGGATTCTGCAGACTTTATTTCTGCAGAATTGTGGCCCATGCACCATCAAAATCCCTCATTCATTTTCCAACAGTCCAAAATATGAAACATGACATATAAACACAAAATAGCAACATATAGGTTCATACAAATCAAGCAATCACAAGATCATAGAAATCACATCATATGACAATGAGAGAAATCCAACATGGATTCCCTCATTCAACAACAATACATAAGACACTCCCTTACTACCAAGATTGGTTGAAGAGGATCATCTCCCTCTTACCTATTTAGAAGATAACACAAAATGCCACTCCTTCTTGCCCTAGATTTTCGTTTTCTTCCTTCAAGAAAAATCCCAGTGTGAGTGATTGCCACAATGTCCACTCAAACCATGAAAAATGGGTTCTTGGTCACCTAGGGGACCAAGAGAAATGAGAATAGCAAGAAAAATGGAAGAAAGTTGAAGACTTTACCTTAAAGCTCCAAGCTTTAGCTTCAATGGTGGAAGAATGGAAGAGGAAGAAGAAGAAAAAGAACCAAGAGAATGACCACCAAAGAGAATGGTCTTGGAATGGTGCAAGAAGCAAGAAATCTTTGATGATGAAGTATGAAATGGTGAGTGTCTCCAGAAATGGGTGCACGGTGGAGAAAAGAAGAGAAGAGAAGAATAGGTATTTTTGGAGTCTAAAAAAATGAGAGAAATGGTAAAATGAGGAAAACAATTTGGACTTCCCCCAAATGGGTCATCTGCCGTGGACAAGGAGTGAGGAGGGAAAAGAGAGAAATTGTGTTAATTAGTAAACTTCTTGGAAGCTTCCTACATGGGCTTTTAATTAGCTAAAATTTTTATTTTGAAAATAAGGCTAAAGGGGTTTGACACAAGGTAATTTTTGGATAATGTGATAAGATTTTTTTTTATTACATGTTATTATTTATTGGACAATAATTACAGTTGGCAGAAGTCAGCATTAACAAATTTGACAGATAATTTCTTCGCAATGTTTTATTATGTTATCTGTTAAAATTTCTCGAAAAACATAAAACCTTGTAAACTGTGTCCGGCCTCGGGTTTAGTAAGATCCCCCGTCGACGTTTCTATAGTTCAAGGTTCTCGGAGAAAATATCTCATTTCTCCGGTTCCGCTCAGCACGTACATAAAATGAAAAATAATATTAAAATATTCTACATTTTCAGAATATTCCAGAAAAATTCCAGAAAATCACAAATAATGTAATATGAATACTGACAGTAGAAAAATAAATTTTTGGGGTGTTACATCGGAACCCCCATGAAACTCAAGTTTCACAAATCCCAAAAATTTTGGTAAAGCCATACCGTGTCACAATCATTCCAAATGATATGGATGATCTTGAGGCTCACCTTCCTCGCACTGGTCACTCGGATGCTACTCCTTTTCGTACTCACAATCCAGAGGCTGCTCCTCTTCTTCTTCCTCAAAATTTTTACTGAACATAAATAATAATATAGAAAATGTATACAAAGAGGTGAGACAATCTACATCAGTACCAGCATGGTAGTACAGAAAACTATAGTACATACAGATATAACAATTGATACAATAATCCATATTATCACATCATACATAATATCTCAAATTAAATATAAATAATCACATTATGATGCAGACTACATATGCCAATGTACATAGACTCATTCGTACTCCATGGAGCTAAACACAACATCAAAGAGAATGATCCGGAAAACCTGTTCGTAGCTCCGGCTACCATAGCCAAATATTACACAATAAAACGTCATGTAAATAGTACACAACCAAAACATCGTGCACAACAGGCATTGTACCGGACAATCTCCACTAGATCCTGATTAAGAATAGTGCTTGTCGAGATCGCTAGTGTGTTGCCCGTTACCACGGCCCAAAGGAGCTACCAACTGTCCACATGTGGAATCTTAAGCACACTAACGCCTCCAAGTTCACTTAATGAACCACACTACGCCTATCACACCCACACTATGACGTAATTCATCTCGTCAGCCAATTGCCAATTTCAACCAAATTGACACATTTCTCAACACATGTGCACGAACCAAAATACACAAATAGCAATATTATCTTTATTTCTCATAATAGGACACCACCACTTGGCAGTATCATTTTTCAACATGTCTGGGTCCACCACTTTAACCCGACAGTAAACTATTGTTTTCTCTTAGTCGCATAAATATTTTATCGTGTTTTCACAAATGCGTCACCTTTTTCTAATCTTTTCAAATCGCATAAATATTTTTTGATATTTTTAAAATCTCATAGTATTTTTAAATCATTTCCTCAATCGCGTAACATTTTAAAATCGTTTTCTCAATCGCATAGTTTAAAAATCATTATTTTAAATACGCGTAAGCTATTTCTAATACTTTTCAACTACGTAAAATATTTCTTTACATTCTAGATTAGATTTTTGAAATATTCTTCATTATATATTTATTTCTAAATTTATTTACAACATTTCGTCTAGAAAATTTATTAAGTAGTATTTTCTATGTTTTCTCTTAAAAATTACCTTTCTTGATCATTACCAATATTTACATGTCGAAACTTGCTAACGCGCTTCAAAACCCAAAGGGTGAGCTATACGCTAATATTTTTCAAGTGTTCAATTTATTTCTCATCCATACTTAATTTCTCTGATTAAGTTTCTAACATAACTTCATTCATTTTATTCTAAAAAATTCATTCAACTTGAGTTCTCTTTAATTTAATTACATAGTCCACACTTAGAAAATAATTTTAGATCAAAGGTATCACAAAGGGCATGTTGGCCGAAATTCTTCTATAAATCATCTCTAATTTATTTTCTACTATCTAAGTCCAAGTAAAAAAATCATTGATCCAATTAAATTAATTAATCCATGCTTTAGAAAATAGCTGAGAACATTTTGGTTCTCTTTGTGTTGGTGAAGCCGTAAGCTTCATGTGTTCTTTGGAACACTCATGCAAATCCTCAACATGTTATTCACATCCTATAATAATTATCATGCATCCTTAAACACATACCAAATATATTAAAGCTATAGACATGCTTGCAAATAAAATCAATCACAAATAGGAAGAACTTTAAACAACCAAGTGAATGAATCCTTATGGAATTCTTCACCACAAATACATCCATTTTCTCACCATCACAATAGTTGATGAGATTAAATCTCCCTCTTATCTATAAGGAAGACAAACTCCTCTTGGATTTCCTCCTATGAATTTCGCTCAGCTGTAAGAAAAACCCTAACAAGCTTAAACAATTTATAAAGTCACAAACTATGGTTGAAAAAGAAAAACCATGGATCAATCATGGCTTAGAACTTCAGGAATAAGTTTAGGAACAAGAAACAAGGATTTTTACCTTGTAGGAAAGAAACTTTAAGGTTGTTTTCCAAGCTCCAAATGGTTGATTATGAAGAAACTCTCAAGATGAAAGATGTTTAGAATGGTGTTTTGATTTAGGAAATGGTGTTGGATGAAATTTTAGAAGAGTGGAGGTATGGCTTTGTGATGGTGGCTGTGAGCTTCACCAAGAAGAAAGGAGAAAATTTTAAGTTAACTTGCTTAGGAGAATAGATGAAGATGAAAATGAACTTAGCAAAATGCCTTCCAACCTCTTCCTAAAGCATTTGGCCATGGGGCTTCCTAAAGGAGATGGCCACCTTAGTTGACCTCTAAGGGCTCCTAATGGCCTTAGATGAGTTCAAGGGTGGATCTTAAAGAGACAAGTCACCAAGTTTCTTGAACCTTCTTGAATGTGCTTGGCTGAATTGCACTTAGGGAGAGCTAATCAAGTCTTAATCCATTTTGTTTCCTAATTAGGTTTAGGTAAATTTAGTTAGGCTTCTTAGTTATTTAGTTAATCATCTATTTACTTAGGATAACTAACCACCTTCTTGATTATACTAGAACATTCTCTAACTAAAATTTTAATGAAAAACTAACTAGGTTTGTTCCATTTAGTTATTACCTAAGCACTTTGGATTAACTTAATTTGGTTTTAAGCTAACTTAGTTATGTTTTCTAATTACTAATCTAATAAGTCTAACCATTTTTGTGGACTTCCCTCCTATTGGTTTAGAAATTCAAGCCATTTTCATTGACTGATTCTCATTGGCTTAGAAATAATTCAAGTCAGAAACGTTGAATGTTTTTTATTGGTTCTCTAAATAGTAAGTCATAAAGACTTTATCGGTTCCTATTGTCCACTGGACAGAAGCTACTGCTCTTAAGTCAATAGATACTGTCCATCGGATAATAAATAATATTATAATATAAAATATTTTTATTTTACAAATAAATTCTAAAAATTAAAAGATTGATACACGTATCACTCGAAATTGGGTTTAGTAAGATCCCTAACTCCGAATAATCATATAAAGATTTTCCCAGGCCCGAAAATTATTATTTTCTTGACTCAGAGTAAATCACACACAATAATCAAATTCAGTCACGAAACAGTCAAATTAATTTTATAGCATAAAGAAAACATAAAACAGTACATTTTGGACAATATCATAATTTAGCCAAAACTTGGGGTGTTACATAAGACATAGATGAGCTTCCTCTCTATTTGAGTTATCAGTGGAGTCCACATGATTGTCATCCCATGCTATATAGACTCTTCTTTCCTTGGAGGGTTTCGTTTCAAATTTCTCTATCTTCTTTTCGTAAATTGGGCACTTCATCTTTATGTGACCCATTTTTCCGTACTTGTAACAGGTTGGAGTTGAAGAAGTTCTTTCCCCTTTGTGATGGGTTTTCTTTGGAGGGAAAAATGGTCTTCTTTGAGTTTCCTTTTTCCTGAGAAACTTACCAAATTTTCTTACTAGAAGGCTGAAGTTTTCTTCATTTAACTCAACATTTTCTGTGCCTTCTCCATCCTCATCATCTTCATCATCAATTGTTGAAGAGGTGGCTTTGAGAGCTTGTCCCTTTTTCTTCTTATCATTTTCTTCACTTTGGTCAAGTATGTTGAGTTCTAATTCATGCTCTTGAAGTTTTCCAAAAAGAATCGCAAGAGTCATAGTTGCCAAATTTCTTGACTCTGAAATAGCTGTCACCTTAGGTTACCAAATCCTGCTCAAACATATCAAAACTTTATTAATCAAATCTTCATTAGAAAAATTCTTTCCTAATGATGCAAGGTGATTTACAATGTGGGTAAACCTCTTTTGCATTTTCTGAATGCTTTCTCCTTAGTTCATTCTAATTAATTCATATTCGCGAGTAAGAGAATTTATTCTTGACCTCTTTACTTCACTAGTACCCTCGTGGGTAACTTGTAAAGTATCTCATATTTCTTTAGCAGTTTTGCAATTTAAAATTCTAAAAAATTCATCATATCCCAAAGCAGTGGTATTGATGTTTTTGGCTTTCAAGTTATGTTAAACTTTTCTTTTATCATCATTAGACCAGTCATTTCTTGGTGTTTCAACTTTTACACCATTGACCACACGTGTGGGAACAAAAGCACCGTTTTCAACATTATTCCACACATCTGATCAATATCTTCAATAAAAAATTTCATTCTTTCCTTCCAATAGGCATAACCATCCCCATTGAAAAAAAGTGGTCGGTTTATGGAAGTTCTTTTTGAAAAACCATTTGATGAAGCCATGTTTTCTTGAAGCTGCTAAGCTCTTTATACAAGAGTCTAGCTCTGATACCACTTGTTACCTATGTGGCTCTAGTACTCAAGAAGGGGGTGAATTGAGTATTAAAAACTTTTTCGCAAACGCTTATAAAACAAACTTTATTGAAGCTATTTCTTGAAAGAATATGAATGTAGAAAGAGGATAGAAAGCCTTAAGAATAGAAAAATAAATAGATAAGCAATAATAATGAAATTGTAGTAAATAAAGAGATAAATATGAGAAGAGCAAGCATGATATTTATCCTGGTTTAGCCACCAAACCACTTGTGGCTTACGTTCAGTCCTCAAAACACAATTTGAGATTTTTCATTATCAATACAAGCTTAAACAGGTGCTTGCAACGGTTACAAACTAGAGCGCTCCTCACACCTTGGGATATCTCACCCTTGTGCTTGAGCCTCACCTTTTAGGGATACCTTTGTAACACCCCTTAATTTAATAACCATGGTATAATCGTCATTATACCACGGTCATTAAATTTTGGCGTGCTACAACTCAACAATGGGTTTCCAAATTTGATCATTATTCATATAAAGAAAATATGAGCCATGAATGAAGTATATTTAGTACAAAGCTCCTAAAATACAACCACTGAAAGAAAATACATTCCATTTATACAGATATATCCTTAACATAAAGTACTGGTAACACAAAACATAATACCTATATATCCAAACAACAAAAGACATGCACAACTACCATATAAAAACTTGACCCGGCCCAAGTCCAAACACTTGAAGGGTAATATCTCCCACTTAGTCTTCCTCTGGAATCAAAACGGGCAAATTCCCCGATCGAGGCATGTCGCGATGGATGGGAGTCTGAGTAGTCAACTCCATAAAGTCCTCCCTAGGGGTGTAATGCCAACCACCCCACAGGTCTCTAATGGGCATAAAAAACTCCACATGCACAAAATCATTAAAGGTGAAAGTAGTAACCCCAAGATAGGTACTACTCCTAAGTAGAGTCACCTCCTCTCTATACACGAAATGCTCGGTGTCACGGTCGACATGCCAGGCATCGATGCCTCCATGAAGCCATACCCACTCGTAACCAAAGAAATCTCGTCCAGACGCCATCACTGTAATTAGAAGTCAATCCACTAAAATTCAGATGATTCAACCTCGCCTTCCTTCTCAATATTCTTCAATATAATTGTAACCCAGAACAATACAACAAAGATGTGAGATCCTCTCCATCGCATACCAAAATGGCAACGAAGAAAAATGATACAAATGACAAAGTCATTCCATACATACAGATATTGCAGATATATTCAAATTATCAATTTCATAAATATCATCAGAAAGTATATCCCACAATAATATAAACATTAATAGCATTATAACAATAGATATCTACCATAGATATATAATGATTATGCCACCACAATATGTATGTTGACCATGCCATGATAATATGTGTATTGACTATGTGTATGCATAAAGAACCAGTTCCTACTCCATGGAGCTAATACTCAATTTCAAATATGAATGGCTCAGAAGATCTGCCACCCTAAATGACAGTCTACACTAGACGTGAAAAGAAATAGAGCTTGTCGATTCCTTGTCAGTGCGTTGCAACGGTTCTTCATGGCCAAAGGTATATAGTGTGACAAATAGGTCACTAGATGAATCACCTCGCCCTGACACACCCTGAGATCCTTCCCTTGGATCACACTACTCAATTCTCATTCACTCCTAGGCAACAAAAGCCATACAGACACTGACTGTATGATGTTCAATGCATGATAACTCAATGCATAACTCAAGCCACCATGGTACTATTCTAAATGATATCAAAACAACCACTAATACAAATGTCTGATACCATTAGTTTTAATGATATTATATAACCGCCCATACAATTACATAATAACATTGATCCACCCGGGTCCAGCACATCAGCACAACAACAAACCAATGTATTTTCATAATCGTGTTAACATTTTCCAATGTTCTCCCTAAAATTCGCATTATATTAATTTGCTGAAAACTTTCTCTATTCTCTTTATTAAAACTCCTTTTAAACAAAATACTTTAAGTTTCAAACCTTCATCCTAATTTAGTCTCCGCGATCGAAAATCACTTCCTTTTTAAATTATAAAACTTTATTCATTTCTTTTTCCACTTTGTAAGTCCTTAATCAAATTTCTAGTTACCTAATCTTATAAATTCATAATTAACCAAATATTTTTAACTTGGATCACCCAAAATGGGCATAGAGGCCGTGAGCCTTGGTGGTCATTGGGACCAAAATTTCTTTCATTTCTCAAATGATTCATAGCATTAATTCAACCATAAAAATTCTACCATAATAGTTTCATGCATATTATCACCACCACATATAGACAATAAGCAAGCATAACGATTCATACATATTATCAACATAATATAATCACATAAAGCTAAATAAACACAAACCAAGTTAAAGTCATATGATCACATATAGTGAATAAGCACATATTCAACAAGTAAGCACAAACCATAATCGCATAATCAAGTGAAGGAATCCTCACATGGATTCTTCACTTACAAACACAGAATTTCTATTTTCTCACCACCATGTTTGGTCGATGAGGTTAATCTCCCTCTTACCTTTTGGTGATGCTTCCCAAGCTTCTTGCTTGTCCTCTTGAATCAATCTTTCACCACCAAGAGGTCCTTGAAAACAAAAACGAATACAAATATATTAACATCTAAGGCTTGAATAAGGAGACCATGGATCAAAATATGGCCTAGAGGGTGAAGATGAAACAATTAGTGAAGGTTCTAGGAACTCCACCTTAAAACCCTAGAACTTGAGTTTTAAAGAAAACCTTGAAGATGGATGATTTGGATGTTGGTCTCAACACAAAAGTGTCTTAGAATGATATAAGAATGCAAGATGCAGGGTGTAACACCCCAATTTTTAGAAAAATGTCCCGAATGTCCTGTTTGCTATTTTTCAAGCTTTTGTGTAAATGACCGTTGTGTCCCTATTTTACTGTTTCTTCTTTTCTGTATGAAATACAAATACGTTTTTACAGGCTAAAATTTTATTTAGTCTTTTTACGTAATTTGTTTCGAGACGGTAAAATAAAAGTTTTGTCAAGCTACTGTTTTAATTTTTCTGGGAGATATACAGACATATAATACTGTCTGTAATTTTATTTGAACGTTTTGGATGATTTGCTTCGTCGTGGGGAAAAATAGAAAAATGACCATTACGTCCCGATTGTACTGTTTTTAATTTTTCTATATGTTACAGTGCTTAATATTACTGTCTGTGATTTTATTTGGACTTTTTGTGTGATTTGCTCCGGGACAGGAAAATAATATTTTTCCATGACGGGGAAATCTTATTTTAATTATTCAGAACTGGGGGATCTTACTAAACCCGATTCTGAATGATACTGTTGATAATCTTTTAATTTTTAGAATTTAACTGTCAAATAAAATAATTTTGTATTATTATAATATTATTTTATTAGTCAGTACAAATAAAATGACAGTGGACCCGGAAATGTTTTGCGGGACTCACGTTTAGTTAAAACAGTTAACTTAGTAGCTTAATTAAGCATCATTAGTAGTAGAACTTTCAAGAACATGGTGACTAAGCTTAATGACTAGGCTAATTAGTGACTAAGCATGGTGACTAGGCTAATGACAATGCTAAAATCAACCAATGAGAGTTAAACTTGCTAACCAAGTTTTAATCTTGACCTTTGATCCATTCTAAGGCTTGGATGAAGCCAACCTAATGGACACCTCTTGGTCCTTTGAGGTCTACGGCCAAGCCACCTTTGAAGGCCATTAATCACTTGTTTTTCATGCAATTTTCTCTCTTCTCTCTCTTCCAAAACCCCTAAACTCCATTGAAGCTTTCTTGAAACTATATTCGGCCAAACCCTATTCTATACCATCCAATCACTCAAAAATTTATCCAACCAAGTTTTCTAAACCTAAACACAAATCTAAGAACATCTCTGGTTGAGAGTTCTTGCAAAATCATCCATTTGAAGCTTGGAAACCTACTTGGAAAATTTTACCTAGAAGGTGAAATTTCTTGTTTTCCATTTCTAAACTCTTTTTCAAAGTTCTAAGCCATGATTTCTCCATGGTTTAAGCTCTCTTTTATGGTTAGTAATTTGTAGTTTTGTTTAAGCTTGATAGGTGACTTGGTGGAGTGAAACCGAAACCCTAGGAAAGGTGTGAAGGAGTGTTTGTCTTCATTTAAGGTAAGAGGAAGACTAATCTTATCATCCTTGGGTGGTGGTAAGAAGATGGAGATTGATTGTTGTGATTGTAGAATCCATAAGGATTCCTTTGTGTGTTTGTTAGTAGCTTTCCTATTTGATGTTTGTAATAATTTGTATGAAGTTGCATGTCTACAAGCTTTGATTTGCATGTCTACTAGCTTTGATAATTTGTATGTGTTAGAAATGCTTGATAATTTATAGGATGTGAATAACATGCCAAGAATTGCATGAGTGTTCCAAAGAGCACATCAACGAGGCTTACGGCCATTAACCAAAAATGGAGAACCAAAATGTTCTCATCATTTTCTTAAAATGTGATTTAATTAACATAGGCAAATTATCAAGATATAAAATTGTTTAGATGAAGGAAAATGAATTTAGAAATCAAATAACACAAGTGTATGTTTCGGCCAACATGCCAAACTAAGTATCCATGATTTCTAAAATCAATTCCAAACCATTTTCAAGTATAAAGATGCAATATATGTTAAAAAGAAATTTTCTAAAATGAGTTTTGAAGAAATGAATTGATTAGAATTAAGTTTAAGAAATTAAAACTAATGATTTCATTGTTAGAAAGGAAATACAGTAACTTTCGAAAATTTATAACATATAGCTCATACTGTATTTTGAAGCATGTTAGTGGTTTTCAAAAGGATTAAATTATATGGTTAAAAATTAAGTAAACAGAATTTTTACATAAAAAATTAGGAAACCATTAATATAATTTTCTAAACAAAATACTGTCAATTTTTATTAAAAACGGACAAATAAGATAGAAAAGATGTCCAAAAGACAGTATACGGTATGAAAAATATTTTACGTAGTTTAAACGTATTATTTATTATTTATTTTTATTTAAACAGTAATTTTAAGGGATTTGGACAATAAAATGATTTAAAAATCTTACGCGATTGAGAAAACGTATTAAAAACTCTACGCGATTTTAAAAACAGAAAAATAAATGTACGCGATTTAGAAACGTTTGTAAAAACGACGAGATTGTGAAAACGCGATAAAATTTCTACGTGATTGACCAAAACGGTATTTTCTGTATTTTTTTGCTTGTCGGGCTATGAGGTGAACCTGTACAGGCTTTGGAACAGTATTTGTCTGGTGAGACTTACTGTATCTTTTTATCTTTGAGGATATATTTTAATGAGGGTATTTTGGTAATTTCTATTTGTTGGATCATATATTGAGTTTATGCCAATTTTTGGTGGATTGGTTGACGAGGTGAATCACATCGTGTTGTCAATGCGATAAACGTAGTGTGGTTCATTGTCTTTATGAACTTGGAGACGTTAGTGTACGGAATCCCATATATGAACAGTCAGTCGCTCCGCTAGGCCATGGTAACCGATAGCACACTAATGGACTCGACACGCACTATATTTAATCGAGATTTTCATAAAGTCTAATAGTACATTGCCTGTAGTGCCACAACGTGAGACCGTGAACTACACCACGCCTTGGATAGTGGGATCCATGTGTCGTGGGGCTATAGACGCAACGTGAGACAGCACAATAGTTTGGTTGGGCAGCCGTGGTACTAATAGATTTTGCGGGTCATTCTCTCTGATATCTGTATGTGTTTAGCTCCATGGAGTAGGATCGTGTCATATTGCATATTGTTATATCTTGGACATTATTCTATTTATCTGTTTATTTTTATCTGGTTATTGTTATGATAAATTGTCTATTTCTTATTTTATTTTATCTGTGATATTATTCTATCTGTGATACTATTTTATCTGTGATATTATGTGTTGTTGTGATATTTAAAACTTTACACTATCCTGTTATTAATTACTGTTATAGCTTTTCATATTGCATGAACTGTATATCTGTTGTTTGTCGTTTTCTTATTTGTCATGTTTGTGATGATTTTAGATTGTCTTACCTCTTTATTGTATGTGTTTTCTGTATATATTTATTTACGTGGTAAAGAGTTTGAGGAAGAGGACTAGCCTCTTGAGATTTTGTATCCTGAGGAGGAAGAAGAAGAGCAGCAAGCCGAAGATCAGTACAACGACCAAGAACCATCTGATCATCCATATCCTTTGGATTGATTGTTTGGGTATGGCGATGCCAGGATTTTTGGATTTTGTGCAACTTGAGTTTCACGGTGGATCGTTAGCTTGGCATCTGCGGGGAGATAGAGACTCAATGACTTACGTGGGACGGTTAACTGTGTCCCTACGTCATACGTTTGATGGAGAGCCAGTTATGTCGACTACTGTGTTTTTGCACTTAGAGTTACCTTTATCTCTTAGGCGTCATTGGGGTGGTGTGTCCACTGAGCCTAGTGAGATGAGTATCGTATCGACTGCGCAGTCTCGTATCCGCCGAGTGTCTAGGCATCCTGGATATTTATCTTCTGATGAGTTTCCTGAGAGTGATCCATCAGAGGGTTAAATGTTTATGATGTGTATTTTGGGCGCGTCTGCGTATGTATATATTGACTCTTTACTGTTTTTGTTTATTGTTTCTGTTTAAATATTTGTAGAAATAGTTGTAAATTATTTGTATAACTTATAACTTGGACCATATGTATATTATGAGTGATGTTGTTTTGTTTATTTTATGTTTTCGCGTTATTTTATTTAATAATATTCTGTTTAACAGGAATTATTTTACAACTCGTAGTAGTATGTAACAAATGTTTTACAACTTGGGTAGATTTTATTTATCTTTCTTTTATTTTCTTTATATATGTGACATCCCCACAAGGGTGTTACACAGGGTTGGCTTGAATTATTGAAGCTTGGATGGTAGATTTTCTTGTCTTGGTCGTGAGCTCGTCCAAGAGAAAAGGTGAGAGAAAAGTGTGTAACTTTTTGGAGAGATGAAGTGAAATGAACTTGGATGGAAAAATGACAAAGTGGGCATCCACTTTTCCCCTCCAAAAACGTGTAGCCACTCAAAGGGAGAGAGAAGGGAGAAACTTCTCCAACAAGCTTGACAGAAAGCTTCTTCATTAAGTTTTAATTAAGCTTCTTTAGGAAGCTTTGTTTCACTTTTTGAAAAAGTCAACAAGTGATGTCACATGGATGATGTCATAAAATGAATATTCTAGAAAAGATGACTTGTACTATACTAAAAGCTATTATTGTAACATCCTAAAAATCAATAATTTTGTGATAAATAATCATTTTATAATATTTGTAATTTTTGAGAATTTTTCTAGATTTTTTTGAAAATGCAGAATATTTTAATATTATTCATTGTTTTGTGTACGCACTGAGCGGAGCCGGGAAAATGAGATATTCTTCCCAAGAACCTAGAACCGTAGAAATATCGACAGGGGATCTTACTAAACTCAAGGCCAGACACAGTTTACGAGATTTCATATTTTTCAAAAAAATTTATCTAGCAGAATAATAAATCGCAATGTAATTTTATCCGCTGGATAATTAATACTAACTTCTGTCAACTGTAGTAATTGTCCATTGGATAATAACATGTATTATAAACCTTATCACTTTATCCTAATGTAATCCATTTTATGTCTAATCAAATCCACTTTAATTCAAATTAGTGTACGTTCTTCAAAGCTTCTTTGAGAAGCTTTGACAACCAAATGAGCAAGCCACCCTTGGCTTGTTGGGGAAGCTAAATTCTCCCCCTTTTATCCTCTCAATGTCGCGGCAATGGGCCCATGGGGAAGCAAAAATTTTGCTTTCCACACTTAACTCACCTCACCCCAAAATATCTCATTTCCTACCATCACTTTCTCTCTCTAACTTTCACCTTCAAATTTCTCTCCTCCTTCTCTCTTGTTCCTCTTCTCAACCACGAAATTCCAGCCACCATTAGAGACCATTCTCTTTACTTTCCTCTTTATAAACACCATTTCCATACTCCTTTCACCCTCCTCTACAACTTCTATTTGAATGGTTTTCTTCAAAAACCAACTTTTCCTCCATTGTCATTCAAGACAAAGCTTCAAGCTTTAAGGTAAAGTTCTCATTTGTCTTCCTTCTTCTCTTCATTTTCATTTTCTATGGTCTCATTGTAGACCAAAGATCCATATTTTACCAAGCTTGATGTTGATTCTTTGTGTTGGAGATTTTAGGGTTCTTGGAGACCCCAAAACCAAAATCACCAAGGAGAAAGTAGGAGTCCATTTTCGTGTTCTTCCTTAAGGTAAGAGGGAGATTACTCACTTCAACCATTATTGGTGATGAGGAGACTTTTGTGTGCTTGTTGATAAAGAAATCCATCTTTGTATGCTTACTTTGTTGGGTGATTTTGCATGTTTATGCATTCTTAATTGAGATTGATGTTTGTATAAGATTTTGAATGTGTTGGATATGTTGAACATGCTTGATCATGTTAGGGTTGTTAAATGAAAAATTTGGAGTTTCCTACCCTAATGTGAGTCCACGGTGTTGGGAATTTGCGGATCAAAAGTCTCGCAGCGGAATAACAGAATTCCCTCTCAGGATCCATGCGAAAAATCTATAATCCGAGTTTTTAAATTTTTACCTCTTGAAGCGTGATAGACACAAGCGAGGTGAATCACCAACACCGTAATAGCGACGATGTTTCTGCGATATCCACACGAACAGACTTGCAAAAGGAGTCACGCCTCTGTTTTCGTAGTGCTAGCTGCGAAGAGAGGAGAAGAATACCTCACTATCTCTCACTCACTTTCTGTAGGTGCGGCTAGGGTTGTGATGTAACCTAGTAGCAGCCTCCTTAGCAGTATTATTTATAACAAAGGCTGCCTTAAGTGAGTGTGAGCAGTAGCAAGGTAAGTGGTGCAACCCTAAACCCATCTGTCATGAGTTAGGCCCACGATTGAATCCGAGTCCAACTTGGATTCGATTACTCCAATTTAGTACTGTTCTAAGTGTGCGACCCCGAGGTTCTCATGACGTTGGTAGTAATATTAAAATCTCATTTTAATATTACAAACAGTGAGCGGTATCTAGCAACACATCACTGCTACCCAAGTAATGAGAATGTCAGTGATTTGACATAACCTATCTGTGACCAATGTTTCCGTGTAGTTTAGTCCCTTTGTCCAGATATCCAGATTGAACACAAGACATGGAATGTGTCACCCTTGTTTAGTTCAATCTTCAGTTTCCTGATTCCCGAGTAGACATAGTAATAACAAATAAGATCAATATCTCATATTGACTCATTTGAGCATGGCCATGCATTTCGTAGTCTCACTCAATCAGGGGGCCCGAAGATATCGCTCCTGTTATGTAGGAGGGACAAATCCCATCTAGATCACTCACATTCCTCCACATGTATTGCGACATGTCTAATAACTAACGTTATAATCATCTTGTTACAGATGACGTTTGATGGCATTAAAACACACAACTCCTCATGTAGGAATCGTAGTGATTTCAGGTCAAAGGACCACATACACCATTATCACTATGAGAATCGCTTATGACACTCACGTAACGATCCACGTAGCGTTCTCATGGCGGGTCTGTCCAATACATCATTACACTAATATGTATCCATGTGTAGACTTGATATCTCATATCCATGACCCGTGAGATGTGGTCATCAGTCTACGCACATACTAGCCTCAATGTATTATTGTTGTCCTAATTAACAATAATACTTGACTAGGGACATTTAAGAATAGTATTTTATCCAATAGGATCTCACGATCAAGTCATCCACTTGATGTGCTATGGTATCAAACTTACTATTTTAAGGACTTTATTATATCTACCAAAAAGAACACAATAAATGAAATGCCTCATATAAAATAACATAATATAATGTATGTAAATACAAACAAAATGTATTGGCCACTAGGGCATACACCAACACACGGTTTTGAGGGGAATTTTGGGATGGTAAATTGATTTTTGTACACAAGAAAAAAAATGAAGCTATGTAATCAAATGTTGAATGATAATGATGGAATCAATGAATAGAAATTTTTGAGGGTTTCCTATACCAAGATGAGGTCACGGTTTTGGCTTGGATTTTTGAGGGATTGAATTGATTTTGGGTAAACTAAAATTTAAAGTGATTTGATATTAAGAGACTAGTGCATAAAAATGAATTAAATTGGAACTTTAAAGACTTGAGAGGCCATGGCTTCGACCCAAGTAAATAGGAGTTTGGATTAAATTAGTAAGTAATAACATTTATGTAATAGGATATTAAAGAATTGATGATTATAATGGAATTGATTATGAACAACTTAGGTTTTTCCTAATACTATGGATGTTATAGTTTGATAAGAACCTAGGAATGTAAATTTGGTTTGCAATAAGAATCAAGTGAAGCTTAAATGGTTAAGTATTGAATAATAATGTTAAATGAAATAAATAGAAAGTTTGGGGGTTTACTACTCCAATGAGGAGCCACAATTTTGGCTTTAGAGTTCAAGAGATTGGATTAATTTTGTGGGAAATGTGATTGTGTGATTTGGTATTAAATGACTAATACATAAATGGAAAGAAATTTAGAAAGTTGGAGGCTTGTGAGGCTACGGTTTTGAGGGCTATTGAATCTAGAAATTGTCATAGTTGATCAAGACATAAAACATTGTAAAGGTGGAATTCCATAATATGAAGTAGTGATAATTGATAAACCATGAACATATATTGATGTTGGAAATTGGTTCTATGTTGTTGTGGGTCCCTTATGTAGGGCTAAGTACTTGTTGATTTAGTACTTGATGAGATATATGTATTGATATGATATGTTGATATTGAGGAATGCTCACATGCCATTGAGGCAATGCTTTTGATAAATGTATTATTGGTATGATATGTTGATATTGAGGAATGCTTATATGCCATTGAGGCAATGCTTTTGATAAATGTAATATTGAATATGATAAATGTATCATTGACATGATGTATTAACATTGATAATGATTATATATCATTGTGGTATTGTTTATGATAAATGTATCATTGATAAACATACATGATGTACATTGAGTCATCATGCATATGTGCTATCCGTTGGACATATTTGAGAAAGGCAGTGTATGCCTAGGAGTTTGAATAGCACCTATGTGCAGGTGCGAATAAACTAAGCGTAGGGTCACAGTGGTTGGCCCTGGGGGTGTCGGGGTGCGGGTGCCTCATCATGGATAGTTGAGAGCTCCTCTGAGCCGTGGGGAAGACCGATGCAAACACACCGATGATCCGGACTGAGACGCTGTCCTATATCGCGATCAACTGTTGAGGTGCCATGTATAAGTCATTGTTGCACAAATATTTTATAAGATGAAGCACACTATTTTTAAAGGCTAACAATATACTGGCATTACTCCTTGATCATTCACTCCAGAAATGTTGATGTCTAGCTCCATGGAGTAGGGTTTGTGGTACCATAATGCATTGTGCAATATTCATTGTCGGTCTCATAAATTATTGAGCATGAACACTTGTGACTATGAAAATATCTGTCCTATTTTCGTAATAATTGTCTGGATATTGTACTGATTGCTTGAGATATTATTGCGACCTGTCTGTTGTTATTGATTCATACTATTACTTATAATTGTACTGCTTTGCCATAAATTCTACTGTTACTATTAATGAATATATGAACTGTATTACTATGTGGGCGCTCTACACCGTGTTGTTTCCTTACTGCCATAATGGTAATGAAAGATGGATGTCTCACCTCTTTATTTCATTACTCTGTCTTATGTTGCATTGAATAAAGACTGTGAAGAGCCCAAGTTGGATTTACTTAGTTATTGTTAAAGAATCGACTTCTGTTTCATTGTGATGGCGTCTAGACAAGCTCCTCTGTTATGCACGTGGATACAGTTTCATAGTGGCTTGGAAGCCTGACATTTTGACTGTGAAGCGGAGCATGTTACTTACATTGGGGATGTAGCTCCAGTTTAGTGTGGTAATGATCCTGGAGCTGGTACGAACATATCTTATGTTCCTATACGTGTGGAGATCCCTATACCCATTGGGGAAATGTGGGATAATCGTCGCCTCTTTCCTAGAGAGGTTTCGGTTATAACGCATGTTCGTACTCCCGTCCACCTGGAAGTGTCGCAAGGGCGAGTATTACCTGTCGAAAATGCTGAAGAAGATCAGGTGCAGGACCATTCCATTCATGTGTTGGACTTCAGGGAAGGCTGAACTTTTATATGGTAGTTATGTAAAACCTAAGTTTAAATATTGTTGTAAGCTTATTTATGCATGTATTTCGGGTATGTATTTTATATTAGACTGATGTTGTATTTGGATTGTAAGTCAATATAACTATATTTCATATCGTGGCTCGTAATTACCATTTATCCATAATGGAAACAACTTTAAATTTTGAAAAAAATGTTGTTTATGAGGATGTGACACACCTGGGTTTAGTGACCGTGGTGTAATGATGATTGTACTGTGGTTATTAGATCTAGGTGCGTTACACTTGGTGGTATCAGAGCAGTTCATCCTGTTGAGCCGGGGTATGGACTTGCTATGTTTAGGCATATTAGAATTTTTGTATGTTATGCACTTCCTTGTCTCTTGATTGAGATGATGGGAAAGGAATGCATGGCTTGCCGTAGGTTGAATGTTAGTAGCTACTGTTATACAGTTGCATGATATTGAGGATTGGCCTACTCAATATGTAATATTCTGTGTGTACAGGAAACTATGACTTCACCTAGGCGTACTGTACTAGGAAAATAGGAATTCTTTTTGTAAAGAGATCAAAAGGTTTTGGGGAACCGATCTTCTGAAGAAAGAAATAACTGGTGGAAGTTTGGTTTGAGAAGCTATTTAGGGGTTGACGACTTACAAGAGATTACGCTGTGAAAGGCAGAACGAAGAGGCTCGAGTTGGAGACTGTTAGGATCCATGAATCGAATTTGTCTTGTTTGAATTGTGTGATTTTGTGTGTTTGATCTCCGAAAGAAGACAATGTTGTTTGAAATAATTACATTTATTTTGTTATGTTATGTCTTTGTCCATCTTCGAAGAAAGTCAATGGCTCGTGGTAGACGTACGCATGTGGGCGCAGGACAAGACAATGGAAACATGACTGCAACTGCAGAGGAAATGCAGAGGATGGTTGATGTGACAACTCACCAAAATCGAAGGGCTGCCCAACAGCAAGAATTAGAGGTTAAGGTTCCAAATCTGTTGAAGGAAAGTCAGACTTGGGATAACCTCGGACTACCTAGATTCCAAGGGAGGAATAATAAAAAGGATAATCGGTTTAAGCGGAAACCGTATTCTCGGTTGTCAGGGAATCAACAACAACATCCAATTCATGGAGAAAGTGCTAGTGTTAGTGAATCCAGTCAGACTTGATAATCACATATTTTATATATTAATAAACTCTCATTTTTAGTCAGTTACATTCTTCATGTACGTAATTGATTAAGCCTGGTTATGTTTTGTAAGATTGAACTCAAATTGGACTTAATTGATTTTTTCAGCATTATTTGGGTCTTACACTATTTCTGTATTTTAGTCATATCTTGAGTTCTAGATGTCTAAAAATTATGAAGTTTACCTTGTAGGAAAGCTGAGAGAAAGCTCTACAACTTTGATGAAGAGGTCAAAGTCTCATTCAGACATCTTGAGGAGCTAATTGGACTTGGAAGTCAGAACACGAGTTTTGTGACTAGAACCTGAATAGTATACAGTAATTAGAGCATAACTCAAGCTATAAAAACTTTCTTGAGTTGAAATTTGGAGAGTTGAAATTTAAGACCCATATCTACAACTTTCATGAAGAACATAAGAGCTCATTCAGACAACTTGGAGGTGATATTGGGTCTTGAAGTCAAAATAGAGGTACTAAAACTGGGCCTGAACAATCTGTAGTAATTAGGTCATATCTTGGGCTGTAGGATGAATTTTTGGATGATTTTGATGCCATTTGAAAGCTGAGACAAAATGTTACAACTTTTATGAAGACCATGTTGCTTTATTCTGATAGTATCCATGAGATCAACACTGAATGATTTCAGAGACAAAGAATCTCAATAATTTTCCACTCACCAACTCACCATTTGGCATTTTCCACTCATTCATCCACTCCTCCACCTACTCTTAATCAGCCCCTTATCATTTTGTATCGCTAATCCTCTATAAAAGGCACCATTGGCTGATCATTTGGTGCTCTTGGTGTTAGGCTTAGTTTTTACAAGTTATGGTTATGCTTGTTTATTATTTTCCTTTGTTGTAATTTTCTCTTGTTCTAAATTGAAGCTATGTTCATCTTTCTCTTCTTCTCTCTTTCTTTCTTCTTATCTATAAGTAACTAAATCTTTATCTTGCTTGGGTGAAAGAGTGAAGCTCTTGGTAATGAAATAAGGTTAGATTATTCTATTTCTTGTGCTTAAATGATATATTATCAAATGGACATTATATGTGTTGTATTTTGTTTCCAATCAATTTAGAAACCTTCTTTGTATAATGGAGATCTTGATTTATTGTAGACAATAGGATTGACACAGTGAATGCTTGAATTCATTTACAAATGTTGGTAGATAATTAAAGGAATCATAATATGATTGCATATATAATTGAACTTTGAATGTTATATTTTTCGATTGAAACCTTTGTTGTGTGTGGATTTCAATTGAGTTATAAAGAGAAATAATCTTACCTTTAATTTATTACCAAGAGTGGATCTCTTAACCCAAGCAAGTTCTTAAATTCATTTGTGAATATCTTTTATTACTTTTAGTGTTGTGACAAATCCTTTTCTTACCTCAATTAATTTTTCTTCATCAATTCCCTGTGGATCGACCTCGGACTCCCGAGAAATTTATTACTTGAGACAACCTGTACTTGGGTTTGCATCTTTAAATCCCGCAATCAAGTTTTTGGCACCGTTGCCGGGGACTTGATTAGAAGTTTTAATTTATTGAGGTTCTTTTTCTTTAATAAAATCTATTCTCTCTTCTCTCTCACCGGAGCAAAAGATCGGCTTGTCGATCCTTCGGTTTCTTTACTAACTCTCTAACTTTCTAACTATCTAACTTACTAACCTACTAACTTGCTAACATACTAACTTTTTAACTTTTAATTTATGTCATTTATTTTCTGCTTACTAACTTTTATTTTCTGCACTCTAACTTTTTAATTTCTGTTATTTATTATTGCTTTCTAACATAACGAAATAATCTTTCTTCTTCTCTTCTCTTTAGCCGGCTCTGGTGGGGCTCTGCCTCTCTCCAATTTGTATATTTTAAATTTATTTTTAACAATTTATTTTCTGCACTTTACTTTCTGCTCTTTATTTTTTGCTCTTTACTTTCGGTACTTTCTAACTTACTAATTATTAACTCTCTAGTTATCTAACTTTTTACTTGTTAATATTTATTGAATGGTTAGTTTGTACCACATCCGTGTTAATATTTAATGGCGGGTTATACTGCCAGCTTGTGCATTATTTTTGTTTATTTATTTTAAGTTATTTATGTATTTATGCTTAATTGGTATCGTGATTTAAATTTTGATCGTTTAGTTAAAATTAATCCTGGTACTTTATATATTGATTTGTTTGAATCACAATCACACACAATTGACATAATGGCTGACAATGAAAGTGTACATGATGAACATGAAAATTAATCGTTACGAACCATGCGTGAATATTTGCAACCACCTCGAAATTCTAGTCCATCATGTTTTATCTTTCCACTCAATGCCAACAATTTTAGATTTAAGCCAGGTATGATTTCTTTACTTCCTAATTTTCATAGTTTAGAATCTGAAAGTCCATATTTACATTTGAAAGAATTTGAGGAAGTATGTATTGCTTTCAATGACCAAAATTGCACTGAAGAAATTGTTAAGCTTAAATTGTTTCCTTTTTCTTTAAAAGATAAAGCAAAATCTTGGCTTAACACTTTGAAACCAAGATCAATTGGCACATGGCAAGAAATGCAAGGTGAGTTCTTAAAGAAATTTTTTCCAACACATAAAACCAATGCTATGAAAAGACAAATCCAAAATTTTTCCCAAAATTCAAATGACGCATATTTTAAATGTTGGGAACAGTTTAAAGATTTGTTCAATTCTTGCCCACATCATGGTTTTGAAAAATGGCGCACTATAAGCTTCTTTTATGAAGGTTTAACACCTAAAACTAAACAATTTGTGGAAACAATGTGCAATGGTGAGTTTCTTGATAAAGAACCTGATGAAGCTTTAGACTATTTAAACCAGTTAGCTGAAAATTCTCAATCTTGGCATAGTACTAACCTTTTTGAAAATTCAATTAGATCTAACCTTGCAAGTGCTAATAAAGAAAAATATCACCTTTGTCAAGAGGAAGATCTAAATGCTAGGTTTGCCAGTTTGAGTAGAAAGGTTGAAGCCATGGAATTAAGAAAAGCAAAAGAAATCAATTCTGTGCAAAATGAAGAAATTTGTGGCATTTGTGATGACTTAGGACACTCAACATATGAATGTCCTAACATTCCTATTTTTAAAGAAGTTGTACATGAGCAAGTAAATGCAATGAATAAATTTAAAAAGCCATTTACTTCTTCTTTTTCAGATTCATACAATCTGGGATGGAGAAATCACTCGAACTTCAGCTGGAGGAATAATAATCAGTCACAATTCGTGTAACCACCACCTCCTCAGGCACAACAGGACTCTCAAAATTCTCAAGAATATACACCTTATGTCTGACCATATAGGAAAAACCTTGAAGAAACACTGCATGCATTCATAGAAAAGCAAGAGGCCATTAATAAACAAAATAATCAAACCATGAATGACATAAAAGACACTCTTGCTAAACTTTCTTCTGCACTCACCATTCAAGAGAAAGGAAAATTTCCTTCTCAACCTCAACCAAATCCCAAGGGTCAGTACAGTCTAAATGAGGGGAGTTCAAAAAACTAACAAATGGACTAAGTCAAGTCAGTAATAACTCTCAGGAGTGGAAAGGTTGTTGAAAAACAAATTCCTGAACCTTGTGAGAAAGAAGATGAACCCATTCCCCAAGAAAATGAAGAGGTTGACCAAAAGGAGACTAAACTCTCACCTTCACCCCCATTTCCTCAAGCATTGAATAATCTAAAGAAATTGGACCACCACACTGAAATTTTTGAAATTTTGAAACAAGTGAAGATCAATATTCCTCTGTTAGATGCTATCAAACAGATTCCTTCTTATGCTAAATATTTGAAGGACCTGTGCACTGTTAAAAGGAAATTAAATGTGAAAAAGAAAGTATTTTTGGCTGAACAGGTAAGCTCCATTCTTCAGAATAATAATGCATTGAAATATAAAGACCCTGGTTGTCCTACAGTTTCATGCATTATTGGAGAACATAAAATTAAAAAAGCTTTACTTGATCTTGGTGCTAGTGTCAATTTGCTTCCATATTCAGTTTATCAGCAACTTAACTTGGGTGAGTTAAAACCAACTTTTGTAACTCTTCTACTTGCCGATAGATCAATTAAAATTCCAAGAGGAATAGTAGATGATGTGTTGGTTCAAGTTAATAAATTCATATATCCTGTGGATTTTATTGTCTTGGATACTGAACCTATGGTTGATGGTTGCAAGTCAATTCCTGTTATCGTAGGCCATCCATTTTTAGCAACATCAAATGCTTTGACAAATTGCAGAAATGGAGTGGTGAAGCTAACATTTGGAAACATGACACTAGAGCTCAATGTTTTTAACATGTGCAAGTAACCACAGGAAGTCCTTGATGAAAAGGAGGAAGTTGAAGGAATTGAAGCCATTATAGATAATCATCTTCAAACAAGGAGTTCTTTTGACCCATTAGAAATTTGTTTAGTCAATTCATTTGATTCAGGCATGCAATTAGAAGATGATATCTCTGAAATATGCTCTTTGCTTGATTGTACATAGGCAATGGAGTACAAGAGATGGAAGCCAAGATTTGAAGAGTTAAAACCCATGAATGATAATGCCCATGAAGAAGTACCCACACTAGAACTAAAGCCATTACCTGCTGGGTTGAAGTACACATTTTTAGGAGAAACGAAAAACTTTCTAGTGGTAATTTCCTGGTCTTTTACTGAAGAACAAGAAGGTATGTTAATAGAAGTACTTAAAAGGCATAAAAGTGCAATTGGATAGACATTAAAGGACATAAAAGGTATTAATCCATTAATTTGTAGACATAGAATACATTTAGAGGATAATGCTAAAACTTCTTAACAACCTCAAAGAAGATTAAATCCACATATAAAAGAGGTAGTTAGAGCTGAAGTCCTTAAATTGCTTGATGTTGGAATTATCTATCCTATCTCTGATAGTCAATGGGTAAGCCCTACACAAGTTGTGCCTAAGAAATCTGGAATAACAGCGGTTAAAATGATAAGGGTGAATTAATACCTACGCGAGTCTCATCTAGTTGGCGTATGTGTATTGATTTTAGAAAATTAAATCCTGCTACTAGGAAAGATCATTTCCCCTTACCATTTCTTGATGGTTTTTTTTTGTTATAATCAAATACCAATTGCATTGGAAGATCAAGAAAAGATCACTTTTACATGTTCCTTTGGTACGTTTGCATATAGAAGAATGCCTTTTGGCCTTTGTAATGCTCCGGCAACATTTCAAAAATGCATGTTAAGCATTTTTAGTGACATGATTGAGCATTATTTAGAGGTTTTCATGGATGTTCTGACAATTTTTGGAAATTCTTTTAAAAATTGTCTTGATAATTTGGAAAAAGTTCTTAAAAGATGCGAAGAAAAAGGATTTGTGCTAAACTGGGAAAAATGTCATTACATGGTTACCTCAGGAATAGTGTTAGGTCATGTGATATCTTCTAAAGGAATTGAAGTTGATAAGACCAAAGTTGAATTAATTGCTCATTTGCTTTCCCCAAAAACAGTCAAAGAAGTTCGTTCCTTTTTAGGACATGCAGGATTTTACAGAAGATTCATTAAGGACTTTAGTGCCATATCTAAATCATTATGTAATCTTCTGTTGAAAGATGCACTATTTGATTGGACTCAAGAATATAAAAAATCTTTTAAAAATTTAATTGGTCTTCTGACATCTGCTCCTATCATGCAATCTCCTGACTGGTCTTTGCCTTTTGAGTTAATGTGTGATGCTAGTGATTTTGTTGTGGGCGCTATTTTAGGCCAAAGAAAGGAAGGTAAGCCTCATGTGATTTGTTACGCAAGTAGAACTTTAAACAATGCAGAAATGAATTACACCACTACTGAAAAAGAACTACTTGCTGTAATTTTTGCACTTGACAAATTTCGATCTTACTTAATTGGTTCTTCTATTGTGATTTTCACCGATCATTCTGCTGTTAGATATTTGATGTCTAAGCAAGATGCCAAACCAACATTGATAAGGCGGATCTTGTTGCTTCAAGAATTCAACATCATAATAAAAGATAAGAAAAGAGCCAAAAATGTTGTCACTGATCATTTGTCCAGACTTACAACAGGCTCACCTTTTGATAGTACACCTATCAATGATTCTTTTTCTGATGAATTTTTATTTTCTGTCAATTCCATGCCTTGGTTTGCTAACATAGTCAACTTTCTTGTAACAGGAAAGATGTCACCTCAATGGACGCACCAAGACAAAAGGAAATTTTTAATAGAGGTGAAAATTTTTTATTGGGATGACCCATACTTGTTCAAATATTGTGCTGACCAAATCTTTCGAAGATGTGTGCCCAACATTGAGGTAGGTAGTGTCATTAAATTTTGTCACTCAGAAGCATGTGGAGGTCACTTTTCTTCAAAGAAAACAGCTGCAAAAATCTTGTAGTGTGGATTTTATTGGGCCACTTTATTTAAGGACTACTATACTTTTTGCAAAAGTTGTGAAAATTGTCAAAAGTTGGGCTCAATTTCAAAAAGAAACATGATGCCTCTGAACCCCATCCTTGGCATTGAAATTTTTTATTGTTGGGGAATTGATTTCACGGGTCCATTTCCATCTTCATTTGGATTTGTGTATATTTTGGTTGCAGTTGATTATGTCTCAAAGTGGATTGAGGCGATTCCATGCCGACACAATGATCATAAAACTGTTCTCAAATTTTTAAAAGAAAATATCTTGTGTCAATTTGGAATCCCTCGAGCTATCATAAGTGATGGGGGAAGACATTTTTGAAATAAACTATTTGAATCTTTAATGAAGAAATATGTTATCACACACAAAATTGCCACCCTTTATCACCCTCAGACAAGTGGACAAGTTGAATTAGCAAATAGGGAGATTAAACAAATTTTGGAAAAAACGGTTAACCTAAATGGTAAAGATTGGTCTTTAAGACTAAACAATGCACTTTGGGCTTTCCGTACTGCTTTCAAAACATCTTTGGGCATGTCACCCTATCGGTTAGTCTATGGAAAACATTGTCACTTATCTGTAGAATTAGAACATAAAGCATTCTGGGTCATTAAGGCTTTTAATCTAAATCTTAATGATGCTTGCAAGATACGCAAATTGCAATTAAATGAACTTGAAGAATTGAGAAATGATACATATGAGAACTCAAAGATTATAAAGGCAGAACAAAAGCTTTTCATGACAAGACAATTTTGAGAAAATCTTTTGAAATTGGTCAAAAGTTCTGCTTTATGATTCTCGCCTGCACCTATTCCCTGGAAAATTAAGATCTAGGTGGAGTGGTCCTTTTGTTGTCAAACATGTGTATCCTCATGGGGCTATAGATATTGAGAATCCTAAGAATGGTAATGTGTTTAAAGTCAATGGACAAAGGCTCAAGCCATTTCTGGAAAACCAAGTTGATGAGGTAGAATTCATCTCTTTTTGATCCTTGTTATGAATAGAATTCACTCTAATTTTGTTGCCTTGTTTTTGCAGCTCTTTGTGTTACCAGTTAAGTGGCAGATAATGGTACTCCGTGATTCTCAAGTCAGTTTATTTTTTAGTTTCCCAAAATAATTGAATCCTTCTTCTCCTTTAAAATGGATGTCATTCTTTCAAACCTGAGAAAACATTTTCCTTCTCTACCTCAAAATGCTCTGAAAAAAATCTACAAAGTTAGATGTGAAAAATTGAGACTGTTAATGCACAAAAGTATGCCAGAAGATGTACGCTGGATAATTGAAGCAAAGGTTCGACTAGTAGGTGAGTCTTTAATTTCATTTGACTCATACATGCCAGGCCTTGGAAGAAGTTCGTAATCTAAAAAGAGAAGAGCAAAAAGGTTACAAGTCTAGTACAAATGTGGACGATGGAATTGTAACAAGTGATGTCGTTCTTTGGGGATGGTTTTCGCAAACAGAGAAGATAAAATTTTCTTCATTAAGGATGGACTGAGTAAGGAGTCATTAGATGATATCTTATTGACTCTTGAGACACATTCTTATGGATTGGTGCATTATGAACTTCTTAATTTGTGGAATCTTTTCAAGGATGAAGAAAAACACTACAGTCTTGGGAATTTGACTCTAAAAGACCCTGTTTGCTAATTTATAAGAAAATTGGATGGGAAGCTTATCCTCGACTCATAGAAGGTGTTTAAGCCATTACTGGATGTTAAACTAGAGGCAGATGTGACTCATATCCACAACAATTTGTACATATCATCCTCTTCTTCTTCATGTCATCTTTCAAAAAAAAATTTAAA
Organism: Ormosia emarginata; assembly: GCA_029884605.1. Lineage (NCBI taxonomy): Eukaryota > Viridiplantae > Streptophyta > Magnoliopsida > Fabales > Fabaceae > Ormosia > Ormosia emarginata. Next base: position 14,480,459 of record JAQQTP010000074.1, read on the forward strand.
AAAAAGAAGCAAAAAAAAAAAGATTAAGTGTTTCTTAATTTCAAACTTTTCAGACAACAGCCAACCTACCCTTATAGGTGCAATTATTACCCTTTCCATTCTTTTTCCTATTTAAACACTCTGTTTTCTCCACTTTCCTCCAACTTAGAATCATTCAAAGGGAAGATGAGAATAGAAATGGAAGGTGTTTCTGTTCGTCAACTTAAAAATATCTGTGTATTTTATGGATCTAAGTATGGGAAGGGTTTAGAGTTTGTAAACGCAGCTATCACTCCTGGTCGATCACTTGCTGTGAGGAATATTCATCTTGTATATGGGGGAGGTTGCCGTGGGTTAATGAGGGCTGTATCACTTGGTGCATATATAGGACGCAGTCAGGTTTTAGGTGTCATTCCTGAACCTTTAGCTCAACAGAACATCACTGGAAAGACAATTGGAGAGGAACTTAAGGTATTATTAATGCATGAACGAATGAAGATAATGCTTGAAAACTCTGATGCATTCATTGCCTTACCAGGTGATTTTGGTATCTTGGAAGAAGTTTTTCAAATTGTTTCTTGGGCCCAACTAAACATCCACCATAAACCCATAGGTTTGTTGAATGTAAATAATTTCTTTAATATTTTGTTACTTTTTCTTGACCATGCTATAGAACAGAAATTTATCACACCTTCGACAAGACAACTTCTTATCTCTGCTTCCACTATCGAGACGTTGATTGATAAATTAGAAGCTTTTGTTCATAAACCTGACCCAGTAATAGCTCAGATAGATTGGTCAGCAGGAAGCAGTGAGGGAAGCAGGATGAAAAGAAAGTCAGATCTGACACTTCGTTTATAACTTTCCTTTACCTTTGATTTTATTTATCGTACTTTGTTTCTGTTTAAATTTGTGTCAGATTTCTCCAACAGGTAATATCTTCTATCCTTCACTTATCTATATTTTAATATTGAGGACAATGTTGTGATCTAGTTGGGGGGAAGGATAGTTGACCAAAATTTTTTTTCTTTTTTTTAGGAAGTATGATATGATTGTCATGGACTTACTAAACCAATAAATGATGGTAGAGTAAGGAGTAATTTTACTTCTGAGACACATCTAAATTGGAAAGTATGTTTAGTGATATAACTATCAGAAACCTATTCGTAGTAAAACCAATTAAGGATGACAGAGTAAGGAGTAAATTTTGGAAGCAATTTATTACTCTTGAGACGCATCTTAGTTGAGGAAATAATTATTTTGTGTAGAAGTAGCAAATGGATTCTTGGATCTTAGCATAAATTGTCTTCTTTCTTAAAAATCACAAGCTTGGATATGAATGTTGATATGATGGATTAAGAATGATAGAAATATACCTTGTGAGATTTTGAGCCTATTGATGAATGGATTGAATATCTATACGATTCTCTTCTTTCTTGTGTGATTTTCACTCATGGAATTGTTACTTTAGAACTTGCTTTGATTCTTTTTGAGGCTACATTTTCACATGCATACATTAATATGATTGAGGCATTTTGAAATAGCTACTTTGACCAAATAGCCATCCTTGTATATTTTCCATTGTGTAACCCCTTTGAACTTATTTGACCATTCTTTGTTTTTAGCTCATTTCGTACCTTCAAAAAAAAAAAGAAAAAAAAAACATGTTTTTACCCAACCTTAGGGAATAAGAGAGCATTGACCTTGTTCTTGAACAAGTGTGGGGGTGTGTGTGCAAAATGATCAACAAAAAAAAATAGACCACCGTTGCAATCAAAGGATTATCAGAGTCTAGAATAAAGGTGGATGCTTGGAAACAACAGGAAGAAAAGGAGAATGTTCAAGTTTAACAACGAATTCAATTCACCAATTTGGGATTGATCTTCAACAAAACATTAGTCAAATATTGGTGATTGTCCTTTATGATGAATGTTCTCAAACATTTTCTCCACTCTAACTGTACCATAATGCTCTTTTATTCTTTTTGGTATTTATCTTATCATATCCATATTATCCCCTCTCCTTTACCATGACCCCATTACAACCTTGAATAAAGTCCTCTTGATTTTTATATGCATGTGCTTTGAGTAGCGGAAAAGTAGAAGATAAGCAAGCTTATGGTAGTGCAATTGTTCATGGGTTGAATAGAGTGAAATACTTACCTTTTAAACACTTGAGAGATTAAGAGTGAATTCTGTGACGATCTATCATTCTTGATTCATTCTTTTCAACTGAAGTTTCTTTGCTTGTTGGTTTGAGATGTGAAGAAATGTTACCTCATTAATGCTTTGGTCCCTTGAATTTCAGGTTGTTCTTCTTGCTTCATCGAGTCTTTTAGAGTTTTTAACTTTTGAGTTTGTGTCATTTTTCTTTGTTTCCTAGCTTTGGTCTTATGAGTTTTGCCCAGGAGTGCAAAAAGCTAAGTGTAGGGGAATTTGATAATCACATATTTTATACATTAATAAATCCTCATTTTTAGGCATTTACACTCTTCATGTACTTAATTGATTAAGTTTGGCTATGTTTTGTAAGATTGAACTCAAATTGGACTTAATTGATTTTTTTAGCATTATTTGGGTCTTACACTGTTTCGGTATTTTGGTCATATCTTGAGTTATAGATGTCTAGAAATTATGAATTTTACCTTGTAGGAAAGCTGAGAGAAAGCTCTACAACTTTGATGAAGAGCTCAAAGTCTCATTCAGACATCTAGTGGAGCTAATTGGGCTTGGAAGTCAGAACACGAGTTTTGTGACTGGAACCTAAATAGTATACAGTAATCAGAGCATAACTCGAGTTGTAGGAACTTTCTTGGGCTGAAATTTGGAGAGTTGAAAGTTAAGACCTATATCTACAACTTTCATGAAGAACATAAGAGCTCATTCGGACAGCTTGGAGGTGATATTGGGTCTGGAAGTCAAAACAGAGGTGCTGAAACTAGGCCTAAATAGTTTGCAGTAATTGGATCATATCTTAGGCTGTAGGATGAATTTTTGGATGATTTTGGTGCCATTGGAAATTTGAGACAAAATGCTACAACTTTCATGAAGACCATGTTGCTTCATTCTGATGGCATCCATGAGATCAACACTGAATGATTTCAGCGATAAAGAATCTCAATAATTTTCCACTCATCCACCTACTCTTAATCAGCCCGCTTGTCATTTTGTATCCCTAATCCTCTATAAAAGGCACCATTGGCTGATCATTTGGTAATCTTGGTGTTAGGCTTAGTTTTTACAAGTTATGGTTATACTTGTTTATTGTTTTCCTTTGTTGTAATTTTCTCTTGTTCTAAATTGAAGCTATGTTCATCTTTCTCTTCTTCTCTCTTTCTTTGTTCTTATCTATGGGTAACTAAATCTTCATCATGCTTGGGTGAAAGAGTGAAGCTCTTGGTAATGAAATAAGGTTAGATTATTCTATTTCTTGTGCTTAAATGATATATTATCAAATGGACATTATATGTGTTGTATTTTGTTTCCAATCAATTTAGAAACCTTCTTTGTATAATGGAGATCTTGATTTATTGTAGACAATAGGATTGGCACAGTGAATGCTTGAACTCATTTACAAATGTTGGTAGATAATTAAAGGAATCATAATATGATTGCATATATAATTGAACTTTGAATGTTATATTTTCCGATTAGAACCTCCGTTGTGTGTGGATTTCAATTGAGTTATAAAGAGAAATAATCTTATCTTTGATTTATTACTAAGAGTGGATCTCCTAACCTAAGCAGGTTCTTAAATTCGTTTGTGAACATCTTTTATTACTTTTGGTGTTGTGACAAATCCTTTTCTTACCTCAATTAATTTTTCTTCATCAATTCCCTGTGGATCGACCTCGGACTCCCGAGAAATTTATTACTTGAGACAACCTACACTTGGATTTGCATCTTTAAATCCCGCAATCAAGACCTTGACATCTTTACCAAAATGTAAAGAAAAATGCAGAAAGAACCACTCAACAAAGGGATGTAAGACCAAAAGAATGTTCTGTCTCATGTGCGGAAAGGAGCACCTAACAAGGGATTGCACAATTGTAGGAATCATCTGCTTTAAATGTGGAAAGCCTGGACATGTTTCTCGCAACTACAATCAAGCAAAGGCAGAGTCTTCAGTCAATGCTGCAAGAGTTGTGGAACCGCAAGCAAAAGGCATAATTTATACCTTGGGTGGCGTTGAGGTCTTTAAATTTGAAGATCTAAACAATGGAAGTTATACCCTAAATGACGATTCCGTAATTGTACTGTATAATTCTAGGGGCAACCCTTCCTTTTACAGTTTGTAACTGTATGGATCATTTGGATTCATCTGTGTTTTCATTAGCTTTGATCTAGTTACTTTTACTACTGTTGTCAAAACTTGTCATTGACACTCAAGTTTGTTTAATCCATCATGTTTCTACTAAAGATCAAATCTTTCGTTGATTTGACTTGCATATCAAAAATCACACCTATTAGGGTCCATGATTTTAGAGAAAGATTAGCCATTTCTCTAGTTATCTCTTGTGAGACCATTCCAATGAAAACCTTAGTGATTCCTGAGGCGAAGGCTTTTGAGTTCGTGACGGCCAACAAAGTCGAAGCTTTGTGAGGGAAAGGAGCCTAAGAATACATGTTAATATCTTCCTTAGAGGACAAAAGCAAGGAGAATATAAATGTCACTCTTGTAGTCAAAGAGTTTTGCATGATATGCTACGATGCTGTCAGTTAAGGAGAAGAATGGAACTTCTCGGTGAGATGAGGACTATCGCCAATTGGACAAGATTATGATCAAGGATGAGTGTCCTCGGAGAAAGATGAATAATTGGATAGATCAGCGAAGAAGGAGTCATTGTTCTCTCCAAGATAGATGTACGTTCTGGTTATCATTGAATTCGTGGGAATTTGAGGATGTTCCCAAAAAGGGTAATTCGGATGCGCTTTGAACATTATGAGTATCTCATAATACCGTTCGGAGTGAAAATTGCTCCTGTCGTATTCATGAAGTGCATGAATTAAATCTTTCGTCCTTACCTAGACAGATTTGTTATTGTCTTTATCAGTGACATTCTGATCTATTTTCGAACACATGGAGAGACATGTTGGACATTTTGATCTAGTTTTCTAGACTTTGATGGAGAAGGAGCGAACACCAAAGTATCAGAATACGAGATTCTCATTTAAGGAGGTTAAGTTTTGAGTCATGAGAATTCAAATGAAGGGATTGCTGTGAGTCCGTTAAAAGTTGAAGCAGTTTTGCAATGGGAAGGACTGGAGGCCATGAATACCCTCGTAACTTACAAGGTTAGCTAGTTTCTATCGAAGGAGCGTTGATGAGTTCTCCAAGGTAGTAGAATCTCTTATGTAGCTTACACGAAGAGAATCAAACTTCTACGGACTAAAATAGGTGAAGAAAGTTTTCCTATAATTGAGGAAACATTCGGATACTAGTTTTGGTCCTACTCAATCCTTGTGAAACATTTGAAGTGTTTCATGATGCTTTACATCAAGGTATAGGATGTGTACTCATGCAAAGTTGGGAAGTTGTGACTTACGCCTCGAGATAGTTGAGGGTGCATGAGGAGAATTACCCAACGCATGGCTTGAAGTTAACCGCAGTTATAATTATTGTGAAAATATAAAGATGCTTCCGTATGGAGCAACATCCAACACCTTTAGTAATCTCAAGAGCCCGAAGTATTCATTCGACAAAAGGGAGCTGAACACAAGACAAAGAAGGCGATTAGAATTTTTGAAGGAGTATGACCTCTAGTTTTAGTGTCGTATTGTCTGAGTTGCTAGCTAACTCACTCCTAAAATCCTTCGGACTATATCAAATTCCTCTTCAGATTGGTCCAGTATCCTATCAACTGATTTTGTCATCCTTTCTTTCTAAATCTTCATGATATCTTCCATATATCATACTTGCAAAAGTGTATCGCCGATCCTGCCATGTCGTCAGAATGAACACGGTACAAGTAAGAGAGAGTTTGATCTATGAAATGCTTTTTGTGAAGATCGAGGATAGGGGAGCAAAGTAACACAGAAACAAATGGATCACATTGGTAAGGGTGATCTGAATTGACGTAACTAGAGACGCGACGTGAGGGTTAGAAAATAAGATGAACAAACAATGTCAATATTTATTCTAAGGAATGAAAATTTCGAGGACAAAATTTCTATTTTGAAGGGGAGAGTTGTAACATCCCTAAAATCAATAATTTTGTGATAAATAATCATTTTATAATATTTGTGATTTTTGATAATTTTTTTGGATTTTTCTGAAAATGTGAAATATTTTAATATTATTCCTCGTTTTGAGTACATGCTAAGCGGAGCAGGGAAAATGAAATATTGTTTCCGAAAACCTTGAACTGTGGAAACATCAACGGGGGATCTTACTAAACCCAAGGTCAGACATGATTTATGAGATTTCACGTTTTTTGAGAAATTCTATCTGACAGAATAATAAATCGCCAAGTAATTTTATCCGCTGGATAATTAATACTAACTTCTGTCAACTATAGCAATTGTCCATTAGATAATAGCATGTATTAGAAACCCTATCACATTATCCTAATGCAATCCACTTTAATTCAAATTAGTGTACTTTCTTCAAAGCTTCTTTGAGAAGCTTTGACTACCAAATGACCAAGCCACCCTTGGCTTGTTAGGGAAGCCAAATTCTCCCCCTTTTAGCCTCTCAATGTCGCGGCAATGGGCCCATGGGGAAGCAAAAATTTTGCTTTCCACACTTAACTCACCTCACCCCAAAATATCTCATTTCCTACCATCACTTTCTCTCTCTAACTTTCATCTTCAAATTTCTCTCCTCCTTCTCTCTTCTTCCTCTTCCCAACCACAAAATTCCAGCCACCATTAGAGACCATTCTCTTCACTTTCCTCTTTATAAACAACATTTCCATACTCCTTTCAACCTCCGCTACAACTTCTATTTGAAGGATTTTTTTCAAAAACTAACTTTTCCTCCATTGTCATCCAAGACAAAGCTTCAAGCTTTAAGGTAAAGTTCTCATTTTTCTTCATTCTTCTCTTCATTTTCGTGTTCTATGGTCTCATTGGAGACCAAAGATCCATCCTTTACCAAGCTTGATGTTGAGTCTTTGTGTTGGAGATTTTAGAGTTCTTGGAGACCCCAAAACCGAAATCACCAAGGAGAAAGTAGGAGTCCATTTTTGTGTTCTTCCTTAAGGTAAGAGGGAGATTACTCACTTCAACCATTATTGGTGGTGAGGAGACTTTTGTGTGCATGTTGATGGAGAAATCCATCTTTGTATGCTTACTTTGTTAGATGATTTTTAATGTTTATGCATTCTTAATTGAGATTGATGTTTGTATAATGATTTTGAATGTGTTGGATATGTTGAACATGCTTGATCATGTTAGGGTTGTTAAATGGAAAATTTGAAGTTTTCTACCCTAATGTGAGTCCACGATTTTTATGGGAATTTTGGGATGGTAAATTGATTTTTGTACACAAGAAAAAAAATGAAGCTATGTAATCAAATGTTGAATGATAATGATAGAATCAATGAATAGAAATTTTTGAGGGTTTCTTATACCAAGATGAGGTCACGGTTTTGGCTTGGATTTTTGAGGGATTGAATTGATTTTGGGTAAACTAAAATTTAAAGTGATTTGGTATTAAGAGACTAGTGCATAAAAAGGAATTAAATTGGAACTTGAAAGACTTGAGGGGCCACGGCTTTGACCCAAGTAAATAGGAGTTTGGATTCAATTAGTAAGTAATAACATTTACGTAATAGGATATTAAAGAATTGATGATTATAATGGAATTGATTATGAACAACTTAGGTTTTTCCTAATACTATGGATGTCACGGTTTGATAAGAACCTATGAATGTAAATTTGGTTTGCAATAAGAATCAAGTGAAGCTTAAATGGTTAAGTATTGAATAATAATGTTAAATGAAATAAATGGAAAGTTTGGGGGTTTACTACTCCAATGAGGAGCCACGGTTTTGGCTTTAGAGTTCAAGAGATTGGATCAATTTTCTGGCAAATGTGATTGCGTGATTTGGTATTAAATGGCTAATACATAAAATGGAAAGAAATTTAGAAAGTTAGAGGCTTGTGAGGCCATGGTTTTGAGGGCTATTGAATCTAGAAATTGTCATAGTTGATCAAGACATAAAAGATTGTAAATGTTGAATTTCATAATATGATATGGTGATAATTGATAAACCATGAACATATATTGATGTTGGAAATTGGTTCTATGTTGTTGTGGGTCCTTTATCTAGGGCTAAGTACTTGTTGATTTAGTACTTAATGAGATATATATATTGATATGATATGTTGATATTGAGGAATGCTCATATGCCATTGAGGCAATGCTTTTGATAAATGTATTATTGAATATGATAAATGTATCATTGACATGATGTATTGATATTGAGAATGATTATATACCATTGTGGTATTATTTATGATAAATGTATCATTGATAAACATACATGATGTATATTGAGTCGTCATGCATATGTGTTGTCCGTTGGACATATTTGAGAAAGGCGGTGTATGCCTAGGAGTTTGAATAACACCTATGTACGGGTGCGAATAGACTAAGCATAGGGTCATAGTGGTTGGCCCTGGGGCCATCGGGGTGCGGGTTCCTCATCATGGACAGTTGAGAGCTCCTCTGTGCCGTGGGGTAGACCGATGCAAACACACCGATGATCCGGACTAAGATGCTGTCCTATATTGCGATCAACTGTTGAGGTGCCATGTATAAGCCATTGTTACGCAAATATTTTATGAGATGAAGCACACTATTTTTAAAGGCTAACGATATACTGGCATTACTCCTTGATCATTCACTCCAGAAATGTTGATGTCTAGTTCCATGGAGTAGGATTTGTGGTACCAGAATGCATTGTGCAATATTCATTGTCGGTCTCATAAATTGTTGAGCATGAATACTTGTGACTGTGAAAATATCTGTCCTATTTCCGTAATAATTGTCTGGATATTGTACTGATTGCTTGAGATATTATTACGACCTGTCTGTTGTTATTGATTCTTACTATTGCTTATAATTGTACTACTTTGCCATAAATTCTACTGTTACTGTTAATGAATATATGAACTGTATTGCTATGTAGGCACTCTGCGCCGTGTTGTTTCCTTACTGTCATAATGGTAATGAAAGATAGGTGTCTCACCTCTTTATTTCATTACTCTGTCTTATGTTGCGTTGAATAAAGACTGTGAAGAGCCTAAGTTGGATTTACTTAGTTATTGTTGGAGAATCAACTTCTGTTTCATTGTGATGGCGTCTGGACAAGTTCCTCCGTTACGCACGTGGATACAGTTTCATAGTGGCTTGGAAACCTGGCATTTTGACCGTGAAGCGGAGCGTGTTACTTACATTGGGGATGTAACTCTAGTTCAGTGTGGTAATGATCCTGGAGCTGGTAAGAACATATCTTATGTTCCTATACGTGTGGAGTTCCCTATACCCATTTGGGAGATATGGGATAACCGTTGCCTCTTCCCTAGAGAGGTTTCGATTATAACGCATGTTCGTACTTCCGTCCACCTGGAAGTGTCGCAAGGGCGAGTATTACCTGTCGGAAATGCTGAAGAAGATCAGGTGCAGGACCATTTCATTCATGTGTCAGACTTTGGGGAAGGCCGAACTTTTATATAGTAGTTATGTAAAACCTAAGTTTAAATATTGTTGTAAGCTTATTTATGCATGTATTTTGGGTATGTATTTTATATTAGACTGATGTTGTATTTGGATTGTAAGTCAATATAACTATATTTCATATCGTGGTTCATAATTACCATTTATGCATAATGGAAACAACTTTAAATTTTGAAAAAAATGTTGTTTATGAGGATGTGACATGCCTGGGTTTAGTAACCGTGGTGTAATGACGATTGTACTGCGGTTATTAGATCTAGGTGCATTACACTAGGTGGTATCAGAGCAGTTCATCTTGTTGAGTCAGGGTATGGACTTGTTATGTTTAGGCATATTAGAATTTTTGTATGTTGTGCACTTCCTTGTCTCTTGATTGAGACGATGGGAAAGGAATGCATGGCTTGCCGTAGGTTGAACGTTAGTAGCTACTGTTATACAGTTGCATGATATTGAGGATTGGCCTACTCAATATGTAATGTTTTGTGTGTATAGGAAACTATGACTTCACCTAGGCATACTGTACTAGGAAAATAGGAATTCTTTTTGTAAGGAGTTCAAAAGGTTTTGGGGAACCGATCTTCTGGAGAAAGAAATAACTGGTGTAAGTTTGGTTTGAGAAGCTGTTCGGGGGTTGATGACTTGTAAGAGATTACGCCATGGAAGGCAGAACGAAGAGGCTCAAGTTGGAGACTGTTAGGATCCATGAATCGAATTTGTCTTGTTTGAATTGTGTGATTTTGTGTGTTTGATCTCCGAAAGGAGAAAATGTTGTTTGAAATAATTACGTTTGTTTTGTTGTGTTATGTCTTTGTCCATCTTCGAAGAAAGTCGATGGCTCATGGTAGACGTACACATGTGGGCGCAGGACAAGACAATGGAAGCATGACCGCGACTGCAGAGGAAATGCAGAGGATGGTTGATGTGACAACTCACCAAAATCAAAAGGCTGCCCAACAGCGATTTAAGTGAATCTATTGAAGGAAAGTCAGACTTGGGATAACCTCGGACTACCTAGATTCCAAAGGAGAAATAATAAAAAAGATAATCGATTTAAGTGGAAACCGTATTCTCGGTTGTTAGGGAATCAACAACAACATCCAATTTATGAAGAAAGTGCTAGTGTTAGTGGATCTAGTCAGACCTCGACATCTTTACCAAAATGTAAAAAAAAATGCAGAAAGAACCACTCAACAAAAGGATGAAGACCAAAAAAATGTTCTGTCTCAAGTGCGAAAAGGAGCACCTAACGAGGGATTGCACAATTGTAGGAATCATCTGCTTTAAATGTGGAAAGCCTGGACACATTTCTCGTAACTGCAATCAAGCAAAGGCAGAGTCTTCAGTCAATGCTGCAAGAGCTGTGGAACCACAAGCAAAAGGAAGAATTTATACCCTGGGTGGCGCTAAGGTCTTTAAATTTGAAGATCTAAACAATGGAAGTTATACCCCAAATGACGATTCCGTAATTGTACTGTATAATTCTGGGGGCAACCCTTCCTTTTACAGTTTGTAACTATATGGATCATTTGGATTCATTTGTGTTTTCATTAGCTTTGATCTAGCTACTTTTATTTCTATTATCAAAATTTGTCATTGACACTCAAGTTTGTTTAATCCATCCTGTTTCTACTAAAGATCGAATCTTTTGTTGATTTGACTTGTATATCAAAAATCACACCTATTAGGGTCCATGATTTTAGAGATAGATTGGTCATTTCTCTAGTTATCTCTTGTGAGACCATTCCAATGAAAACCTTAGTGATTCCTGAGGCTAAGGCTTTCAGAGTTTGTGACGGCCAACAAAGTCGAAGCTTTGTGAGGGAAAGGAGCCTAAGAATACATGTTAGTATCTTCCTTAGAGGAAAAAAGCAAGGAGAATATTGATACCCATAATTAGAGTTTCATGTTGAAATTTTTCAAGAACAAGAAAATTGATTTGTTTAAATGAAAATTATGAATTGGAGAAAATGAATTTCCTTGGTTCTAAAGGCTATAGAATTTTCGGCCAAGACACCTCAACATAGGTGTTTATAATTTAATATTTTCATGGAAGAATAAAATTGGATTGATTTGAAAAGCATGGAAAATGAACAAAGGATATGTTTTTTCAAGAGAACAATAACACATTTTTTTAAAAGGGATTTTATTGATTTATTTTGTGTAAAAGTTTCTAAGTGTTTATTAAACTTGATTTCGAAAAAACGAAACGGGCAACGTGGATTTTAAGGATTTGTAAAGAAAGTGAAAAAGGATTTGTAAAGAAAGTAAAAATGAATTTGAACAAATGGGTTTGGTTTTTATGACCATCGGTATTTCGATTTTGAAAACAAAGATTTTAATGGTTTTGTTTGTGTAAAACCATATCAATTTAGAAGGAAAGATATTTGATGGTTTCAATGGCTAAGTACCACGGTTTTTGAGGGCTTGTAATGCCTTGATTTTTTTATGGAACAAAGTGATATTTTATAAAACTGAGTGTTTTGTCACTCGAAAGATTTGACAGTTTTCAATGAACACGTTCACGATTTTTGAAGACTTACGGATACCTTGATTTTATAACGAAATGATTTTCGCACAAGAAATTGGAAAGGGAATTAGAGCATTTATCACTTGAGAAATCAAGTTTTTGTAAACGAAAATATTTTCAAACTTCAATTTATTTTGAAGAAGGTTGTGCTTGGAAACGATTTGAGAAAAATGAAGAATATAATGGTGTTTTGAAAATTTACTAACGTATAACTGATTTTCGAGTTTTGAAGTACGTTAGGGAATTTTAAGATTTGAAACATTGATTTATATCAATGGAAAAGTGATTTTGTGGATTATATTTTGGAAAAGGATTTCTTGAGTAAAGAAATGTGGAAAAAGATTTTCTTGAATAAGAAAATGTGTTAAATGAAGTATAAAGTTATATTATTTTGAGAAAAGTTGAGAAGGAATTTTTGAAGGTTAAGAAATATTTTCTGTAATGAAATTGTGATGAAAAATGTTTTACATATCTTAAAAATGTGATTTTTAAGCTACACAATTTGAAAAACGTGTTGAAAATGATATTAATTTATTTAAGTCCAAAATAATGTTTGGAATATTGAGGAATATTTTACGTGATTGTAAAGTGTTGAAAAATATTTTACGTATCTTAAAAATGATTTGAAATACAGTAAAATATTTCTACGCGATTTGAAATATGTTGAAATATTTCTATGCGATTTGAATTATGTTTAAATATTTTACGTAATTTGAACTACTATTGAAAAATCACTACGTAACTGAAAAGTGATGAATTATTTCTACGTGATTGTGAAAATTGGCAAAAAATCGTTATGTGATTTGGAAAGTGTTTTAAATATTTTGAGAATGATGGAAAGTGATTTACGCAACTTAAAAGAATGATTTTTAAGTTACGCGATTTTGAAGTAGTAGAAGAATACTATGCTATTTGAGAAAGTATGTTTTTACGCGATTGAGAAAAACGTTGAAAAATTTGTACGTGGTTTAAAAGTGCAACAGAAGAGTTGTGGTATTTTGAAAACATAACAGAAATGTTATGAAATTTTGTAAACGTAACAGTAGTGTTACGGTATTGTGAAAACGTAATAAAAATATTTTGGAATTTTAAAAACGTAACAAAAGTGTTACGGTATTGTGAAAATGTAAAAGAAGTGTTATGGTATTGTGAAAATATAACAGAAATGTTTTTGGATTGTGAAAACGTAACAGAAATGTTACACGATTGTGAAAATACGGTAAAAGTGTTTTATAACTATGAAAACATGATAACATGATTTTGTTATTGAAAATACAATATGATTACTGTAAAACCAGTGTATGGACACTGTTTGTGAAAACAACGAGTTTTGCCTGTTATTGACACGTGGTGCATTTTAGATGCGTTGGAAAAAATATGCGTTGAGGCATATGATTTAATTGAACAAACGAATTTGAAAAGAATGGCCCTTGTGGTTGGACTTGCACTGATATATTCGTGCATTGTATAAACTATATCTGAGAAATTATGAGATATACCTGTGATTGGTATTATACCTGTGATTAGTATTTGGTGCATTATACATGCATTGGAATGGTCCGATAAGGACTGGATATGGTTGATTGCCTAGGAGAAACATACCTCTTGAGTGGGTGCGATATGCATAGTGTAAGTCACTTGTTGACCTTGGGGGCATCGGGGTGCGGGTTGCTTACACAGGTGGTTGGTCGTGCTTCTTCCCGTAGGTTAGACCGATGCAACACACCGATGATCCTGACCGAGACACTATTCTTATTCAAGATCTGATAAAGACTGTCGTGTATATGCTAGATGTGCAAAATCAAAATGAGGATTATAGCACGTGGTCTGAGGCATGTGGTACCTACAGATCTTTTCGATCATTTCTCTGACCTGAGTTTAGCTCCATGGAGTAGGAACATTGAGTCTAAATGCACATGCATTATATGAGTACATTTATATATGTGTGATATATTAATTGAGGAATATTGGCTATGACAATTGTTTTGAATACTTGGTTGTTGATGATGATAATGCTGAGGGCATTATCGTAATTGTTGTTTATGATAATTGAACTGATAAATGATTGGATGATGATAGTTGATTAATGTTGATGGCATTATCATAATTGTGGTATGATCTATCTGTATGATATGCTGCTTGTGTTATCTCTGTGCTGCCATGTTGGTATTGGTGTAGGTGATCTCACCTCTTTGTTTTATGTTTTGGTTGGGTTTGTGTTGTGAAATAAATACGTAATAGATAGAACGAGTTTTCCAAGAATAAACTAATGGTAGATACTCAGAGATAGATGAAAACATTGAAAAGTGGCTGTCTCAAGTTCGAAGATGTGCCGGATAGACAAGGAGTAGAGTTCTGATGCATCAAGTTGGATACAAGAGAAGAAAACAAGTATGTTAAGATTTAACGTTAGTGTTATACCATACTATTAAGTAGAACCTGTCATAGGGTTACTACTGTTAGTTAAAAAAAAAGTTTGTAAGTTTTATATTTCTTGAATAATTGTTAAATATTAAGTGGTATTTGTTATATGAGTTTAAATCAGTTTAAATATATTTTTTAGTATTACTTATAAATTTCAGTAAGTTTATTTTTCAGTAAGTAAGAAATTTTAAAACCCATCTTTTATAACTCAAACTTTGTGCGAACTTCTTTTTTATTATGAGTCGGGAGTCAGACATGTGATACCCTAGGGAGGGTGTTACATTAGTTAGTATCAGAGCACGATTTGAGTCTTTTGGGGTTTGTGGTTAGGTTTATTTTCCTTGTGTTGTGTTCTCTGTGTGTTTGATTTCCAAAAGGAAACAAACGTTTATTTGAAATGGTTACATCTGGTTTCCATTTTATTTTGATTCGTCCATCTTTGAAGAAAAGAAACAGCTCGTGGTGGTTGTAAGTACATGGAAGCGGAACATGTCACCAGTAATGCAGTTGCAACTACGGGAGCAATATGGAAGGATGACTGCAGGAACAGAGAATTACTGAACAGCAGAAAGAAATGAAAGTTGAGGTTCAGGATGTGATAGAAAAGAATCAGTCATGGAATATAAGATTTCGTAATTTTTGGAACCTGGTATTTCTTCTTAGGCATATAAGGAAAGTGATTGATTTCGACGGAAGATGTATTTATGACTATTGAGAAACCAAAAGCAGTAAGTGATGTGAAAGAAGGTACTTAATGAAGGAATGTACGTCAAGGAAATAATTTGCGAAAAAGTTGGACACATTTTCCCAGAGATTATGCTCTTTGAAAATAGAGTTTTCTGTTAGTAAAATCTTGGATGATAAGGAAAATTGTTACTCTAAGCGGAATGGGAGTGTTCTGAGAGGAAGACTTAAACAATGGAGATTGCGTCATTGAAGCTAATCCTATAAACCATACTGAATATTTCTGTGAGCAACCTATTCTGTGTGACATATGATTGAGTAGATCAATTGTATGTTAAAGTTATTCGTTATCCTCTGATTTGTTTACTTCTGTTTTTATTCTTAGCCGATCGAGTTAATTGTGTTGTTCAAATTATTGTTATAGATCAAATCTTTGTGTTAGTTTGATCTGTCGTTCAAAATTTTTGTGTTAGTTTGATCTGTTTTATAAACAGATGTGATCTTTGAAAATGGATTGGCTATTTTTCAACCATATCCTATGAGATTATTTCAACAGAGTGTGAGTAATTCAAAGAAAATCTATTCTTGAAAATTGGGGTTACATCCAATTCTTTGCTGGATATGTTCGATAATGTAACACCCTGAATTTCCTATCTCTTAAACAATAATTTTGACAGTTAACAGAAATTTACTATTTAGTAATTTCTGTGCACTGTAAAATTATTTTGTTTATTCCGTCAGCGTATTTGATCGTTTTGAGTGATTTACTCCGTGTTAGGAAAATAATAATTTTCGGGCCGGAGAAAATCTTTAAATATTTATTTCTCTTGACTGTTAATTATTTTTAATAATCTAACTTGATTTTCATATGCTTTCTAATATTTGTGATTTTTGTGGATGATTATGAATTTTTTTGACTGTATGTGGGCCCAGGTGGTCCTATGTGGGCCCAGGTGACCTTACGTGGGCCCAGGTGGGTCCCGCAAAGTGAAAATTTTTCTACGCATAGAAAAATTTGTACTGTTTAGATAGAGACAGGGGATGTTACTAAACCTGAATCCAAAAACAGTTTTAGAAAATTTATTGTACTGTGTTTTGTACTGTATTTAATTTATCGGGCGATAAAAAAATACAATAAATATATTTTTTTTGTGGGGTTTTAGCAGATAAAAATATAAATTAAATTGCTTAAGTCAACCTTGGTGGTTTGGATATCCACCATTGATTTAATTAACGATGGAGACTTGATCTTGATTTAATCAATGATGGAGATTTGATCTTAAAAGTGAATAAGATCATTTATAACCATTAGATGGAGATTAAATCAAGGGTAGAGATTTAGTCATATAAAGTGACTATGACCATTTGTAAACATTGGATATAGAATTGATTAAGGGTGGAGATTTGGTCTTGTAAAGTAACAAGGACCATTTATGACCATTGGATTTAGATTTAATCAATGGTGAAGATTTAGTCTTAAAAAGTGACAAAGACTAATTATGACCCTTAGATTAAAAGTAAGAAGGAGTAATCTTGACCCTTAATTTTGGAGACACATCCAATGACTAGAATTTAAAGGAGAAAGATCTAATGGCCTAGATTAAGTCTTCTAATCAAAAGTCTACCTAAATCCTAACCATTGAATAAATCAATGGCTTAGAATGCCCTAAATGATGGCTAGAAAAGATGACAAATTATTAAATGCATCATGATGGAGGGGGGACGGTTTTTGTGAAGTATTTTGGAGCTAAAGAAAAACTTTATGTCATTATTAAGTGGTCTTGGTCAATTATGCATCATTGTTGCATTAATTGCACTTTTTGAAGAAACCTACGGCCATGCAAAGTTAAAGGGACAAATTTGATTCAATTAATTCATTTGGCTATTGTCTTTATACCTACAAGAAGCTAAATAAAAGTAAGTCAATTTTTGATGACTTAGCACATATATCATATGGCCATGTACTACTTTTTGGAGACAAACTACTCATAATTGATTTATTAGCATCCTTAGGAGATGACTTGAAGGGGGTGCACGGTTTTGAGAGGCCTTAAGGCCATAGAAAAAGTTTGAAGACCATTATTGCCATCCTTGGTCATCATTAAACATTTTCAAGAAGCTAAGTTACCAAGTTTTCTCTCCATTTCTCTTCTCCAAGCAAGTTTCGGTCAAGCACCTTAGAACCATCATCCAAATTTCTATCATTTCATCCAACTTGATTTTCTAAACCTAAACACCATTCTAAGAACATCTCTATTTATGAGTTTTTCCAGAATCATTCATCTTGGGCTTCAAATCCAAGCTTCAAGTTTCTATCAAAAATAAAAAATTTCATCTTTGTGTTTCAAGAGAAACCATTCGGTCAAGACACTCAAAACCACCATCCAATCTCTTTTAATTTCATCCAACCATAGATCTTGAATCTACATGATATTTTATGCAACTTTCATGTTGGAGATTTTCTCTAAATCATTCATCTTCATGAACTTTCTTCAAGATCCAAGTTATGAGGTTTTTATGGTGAAGTGTAAGGAAACTTCATTTCTTCTCTTCTTTTTCATGATCTAAACCATGTTTGATCCATGGTTCCTCTTAATCAAGCTTAATATACTAATTTTTATGTATTTTGTTTTGTATTTGAGAAGCCCTTGGTAATGAAGGACTTGGAAAAAGAAGCAAAACAAAGAGCTTTTGAGGATCTTCAAGAGGTAAGAGGGAGATCCATCTCACCAACCAAGCATGGTGGTGAGAGATGGTCTTATATTTGATGGGTGTTGAATCCATGTGAGGATTCATATCCATGGTCATGTAATAATTTATATGTGTTTATGAGCTTTGATTAATTGCCTATGCTTAATATGCTTTGCATGAGTTTATGATTTTGATGGTATGCTTATACTATGCATGATTATAATATGGCATGCTTTTGATATATATATATATATATATATATATATATATATATATATATATATATATTGTGTATGTATGTGTATGCCATGATTTGATGATGGAAAGAAAATTAATTTTGGTCCCAATGGCCAAGGAGAGCTACGATTTTGATGCCCTTGATTAGGGTTCATGTTGAAATTTTTCAAGAACAAGGGAATTAATTTTTGATCCCTAGAACATGGTGAATTTCGGTTAAGACACCTCAAGATAGGTGTTCACAAAATTAATATTTTCTTGAATGATGAAAATGGATGTTTAGAAAAAGGAAGGAAAATAAATAAAGAGTTTATTTTTCAAAGAGTACATGAACACGGTTTTAGAAGGATTTTTATTGATTTATTTTGTGTAAAAAGTTTCTAAGTGTTTTACTAAACATGAGATTTAAATGAAAATAGCAATGATGATTTTAAACGGATTTACAAAGAAAGTGAAAAATGAAAATGAACAAATGATTTGATTTTCAAAGACTATGAGTCTTACATTTTTGTAAAGGATTTTTAATGGTTTTGTTTGTGTAAAACCATATCAATTTAAAAGGAAAAATATTTGATGATTTCAATAGTCATGTCCACATTTTTTTTAAAAGCTTGTAATGTCTTGATTTTTATGAACAAAATGATTTTCAAAGTAAAAACGTAACTTGATTTAATACAAGGAATTTGGAAAGGGAATCAGAGTGCTTTTATCACTTGAGAGAATATTGTAAATGAAAGACAAAGCGAGGTTGAACATGTTTGAACTCTAATTTATTTTGAAGAATGATTTTGGAAGTGATTTGAGAAAAATGGAGAATATAATGGTGATTTAAAAAGTTACTAACATATAACTTATTTTTGAGTTTTGAAAGTACGTTAGAAAATGTTAAGTTTTGAAACGTTGATTTATATCAATTGAAAAGTGATTTTATGAATTATATTTTGGAAAAGAATTTCTTGAGTAAATAAATGTGGAAAAAGATTTTCTTGAGTAAGAAAATATATTACATGAAGTATAAAGTTATATTATTTAAGAAAAGTTGAAAAAGGAATATTTGAAGGCTGAGAAATATTTTACGTAATGAAATTGTGGTGAAAAAAGTTATTTACGTATCTTAAAAATGTAATTTTAAAGTACGTGGTTTGAAATACAGTAAAATATTTCTAAGTGTTTGGAAATACAGTAAAATATTTCTACACAATTTTAAATACGTTAAAATATTTCTACGCGATTTGAATTATGTTTAAATATTTTATGTAATTTGAATTACTATTAAAAAATCGCTACTTGATGGAAAAGTGATGAATTATTTTTATGTGATTGTGAAAATAGCAGAAAATCATTATGCGATTTGAAAAGTGTTTTAAATATTTTGAAAATGAAAGAAAATGATTTACGCAACTTAAAAGGATGATTTTTAAGTTATGCGATTTTGAAACAGTGGAAAATATTATGGGATTTGAGAAACATATATTTTTACGCGATTGAGAAAAATGTTGAAAAATTAGTATGTGATTTAAAAGTGCAACAGAAGAGTTGCGGCATTTTGAAAACGTAACAGAAGTGTTACGATATTTTGAAAATGTAACAAAAACATTTTGGAATTGTGAAAACGTAACGGAAATGTTGCGCAATTTTGTGAAAACACGACAAAAGTGTTTTATAACTATGAAAATGTGATAACATGATTTTGCTGTTAAAAATACAGTATAATTTGGTACAATTTATATGCATTGGAAAGAGATGCCTGTGATTGGATTTGGTGCATTATACATGCATTGGAAAAACATGCGTTGAGGCATCTGATACATTGAACTAATGAAATTGAAAAGATTTGGCCCTTTGGGGTTGGACTTGACCTTGATATATTAGTGCATTATATATGGCCCTTGTGGTTGAAGAGGGAATGAGAATTGATAGTGAGGTCTATGATGGACCTTGGGGGCGTCAAGGCGCGGTGGTCGACCAGTGGACAGCTGGCGAGTACCCTGTGCCACTTGGCGATGCAGTCTGTTGCAACGCATTGACGATACCTGACAAGAACATGATTCTTTTCAACAACTAGAAGATTGTCTTTGGGCTAAGGCTGACAATTGACAGAGCATTCTCCTCGAAATTGTGAAAACCTCCATGGAGTTGTTTTTGAAAAACTAAGTTTTTGTGCACATGCATAATCTAACATTTATATCTGTGTGATATATTAATTGAGGAATATTGGCTATGACAATTGTTTTGAATACTTGGATGATGATGATGATAATTAGACAATGTTGAGGGCATTATTGTAATTGTTGTTTATGATAATTGAACTGATAAATGATTGGATGATGATAGTTGATTAATATTGAAGGCATGATATATTCGTATGATATGCTGCTTGTGTTATCTTTGTGCTACCATGTTGGTATTGGCATAGGTGATCTCACCTCTTTGTTATGTTGTTTTGCTGTGTCTGTACTGTTAAAATCAAATAATAGAAGGATCGAGTTGTCTTAGACATAACGGACAATGAATATTCTGAGATGGGTGACAACAATAAGGAGTGGACATTCAGGACTCGAAGGTGTGCAATGTTGACAAAGAACAGATGTAGAACAGATGTCTGATGCATCAAGATGGACAGAAAAAGGAATAAGTATGTTAAAGTTTCTCACTAGTGTTGTACCATGCTATTAAGTAGGACTCATTATAAGGTTTGCTACTGTTAAAAAAAAAGAGTCTATTAAGTTTATATTCCTTTTTAAATTGTTAAATATTAAGTGGTGTTTGTTATATGATTTTAAATCAGTTAAATTTATTTTTCAGTATTACTTATAAATTTCAGTAAGTTTATATTTCAACAAGAAAGAAATTTTGAAACCCATATTTTCATAACTCAAACCTTTTACGAATTGATTTTCAGATTATGAGTCGGGAGTCGGAAATGTGATGCCCTAAGAAGGGTGTTACAGATAACATATTCAATTCATTTTGTTATTTTCCATGATGTTTTCTTTCATCTACTGCAATTGAAGGAATATCTTGCAAGAAAGGATATTCCTATATTTGTATCTGTGTTAACGTATCAAAGTGGCGCAGCAAAAGCGTGGTGGATTCTTCAAAGGTTAAAACAATTCTTTTATGTGAAAAGTTAAAACGATAATGGAAAACTGTAGAAAAAATTATGGAGATGTCTGTTTGATTAGTAGAAGTGAACAAGAGATAAAGGACTTATATTAGTTAGAATCATATGGAATGACGTAAGTAAAGATGTAACATGAGGATTGGAAGAAATGATAAAAGAATAATGTTCATATTTATTCTGAGGGTATGAAATCATGTTTATAAAATTTCGAGGACGAAATTTCTTTTTAGAGGGGGAGTATTGTAACACCCCAAAATTTCCTATCTCTTAAACAGTAATTTTGACAGTGAATAGAATTTTACTATTTAGTAATTTTTGTGCACTGTAAAATTATTTTGATTATTCCGTCAGCGTATTTGATCGTTTTGAGTGATTTACTCCGTGTCAGGAAAAAAAAAAATTTCGGGTCGGGGAAAACTTTACGTAATTTAATTTTTACCGTTAGGTTTTAATTATTTTATGGAATCTGATTTGATATTTGTGCGTTTTCTAATATTTGTGATTTTTGTGGATGATTATGAAATTTTTTTACTGTATGTGGGCCCAGGAGGTGTATGTGGGCCCAGGTGGCCATACGTGGGCCCAGGTAGGTCCCGCAAAGAGGAAATTTTTCTACGCATATAAAAATTTGTACTGTTTAAACGGAGACAGGGGATCTTACTAAACCTGAATCCGGAAACAGTTTTAGAAAATTTCTTGTACTGTGTTTTGTATTGTATTTATTTATCGGGCGATAAAAATACAGTAAATATATTCTTTCGTGGGGTTTTAGCTAATAAAAATAGAAATTATAGTATTAAGTCAATATTAGTGATTGTGACAATTTTTGATGGACCAATAGGAAACAAGTCTAATATTAAAGACTTTGATATCAACCATTGATTTAACCGACGGTAAAGACTTGATCTTGATTTAATCAACGGTGGAGATGGATCAATTATGAACCATTGGATATGGATTTAATCAATGGTAGAGATTTGGTCTCAAAAAGTGACAAAGACCATTTATGACCATTGGATGAATAATTAATCAAGGGTGAAGATTTGGTCTTGTAAAGTAACAAGGACCATTTATAACCATTGGATGTTAATTTAATCTATGGTAGAGATTTAGTCTTAAAAAGTGACAAAGACTAATTAAAACCCTTGGATTAAAAGTAAGAAGGAGTAATCTTAACCCTTCATTTTTGGAGATGCATCTAATGGCTAAGATTTCAAGGAGAAAGATCCAATGGCCTAGATTAAGTCTTCTAATCAAAAGTCTACCTAAATCCTAACCATTGAATTAATCAATGGTCTAAAATGCTCTAGATGGTGGCTTGAAAAAGATGACAACATTATTGCATGCATAATGCATGAGGGGGGACGGTTTTGTGAAGCATTTTGGAGCTAAAGGAAAACTTTATGTCATTTTTAAGCGGTCTTGGTCAATTATGCATCATTGTTGAATTATTTGCACTCTTTGAAGAAGCATGGAGGGGGGGACGGTTTTTATGGTTGCTTTAGAAGCTAAAGCAAATTTTGAAGACAATAATTTGTCACCTTGGTCATTATTGACCATACTTCATCATTCTTGAACTTTCCTTCAAGCAAAAGTCTTAGAAAAATTTCTCTCCTTCTCTTTCTCTAAGCTCACGGCCATGGCACCATAATCTACCCTCCATCACTCAAAAATTTAATCCAATCTAGTTTCTTGAATCCTTACCTCATTCTAAGAACATCTCTAGTTATGAGTTTTTTCTAAATCATTCATCTTGAGTTTCAAATCTAAGCTTCAAGATTCTACCAAAAATGGTAAAGTTCATATTTCTTCTTCTAATCTTTTAGTTTTGATTTTCTAAGCCATGTTTGAACCATGGTTTACCGATTCTTTTACTTGTTATTGATTGTAATATTTGTTTATGATTTTTTAGGGATTTTCCATGGAGATCCACGAAATTGGTGGAAGGAAAACTAAGTGTTTTCACTTCATGTTTTGTCTTAACCAAGTCTAAGAAACCTTTCTCTTACAAAAATAAAAAATTCCAACCTTGTTGTTCAAGAAGAACCATTCGGCCATACCATCCAAAATCACCATCCAATCCTTTTTAATTTCATCCAACCATAGATATTGAATCTACATGATATTCTAAGCAATTTTCATGTTGGAGATTTTCTCTAAATCATCTATCTTCAACCTTGTTCTTCAAGCTAAAGATTAAAGCTTTAATGGTGAAGTTTGTTACTCTTCACTTTTCTTTTGATTTTCAAGGTTCTAACCATGATGCACATCCATGGTTTTCTTATTCAAGCTTAAGATACTAATAAATATATGTGTTGTTTTGTGTTTAAGAAACCCTTGGTGGTGAAGGACTTGGAAAAAGAAGCAAAACAAAGAGCTTTTGAAGATCTTCAAGAGGTAAGAGGGAGATCCATCTCACTAACCAAGTATGGTGGTGAGAGATGGTCTTATATTTGATGGATAGTGAATCCATGTGAGGATTCATATCCATGGTCTTGTAATTTATTTGTGGATGTTTATGTGTTTTAATTATTTGCCTATGCTTGATATGCTATGCATGATTTTATGGCTTTGATGGTATGCTTATATTATGCATGATGAGTCTATGGCATGCTTATAGTATTTATGATGAAATATGTATGTGTATGCCAGTGTTATGCAATAGCTAACACTGAGACATACTATGAAGTTATGGGAAAGAGTCATTGAAAGGAGACTAAGACAAGAGACTCATATTTCAGAGAATTAATTTGGTTTTATGCTTGGGAGGTCAACCATGGAAGCAATCTATCTTCTACGAAGATTGACGGAGCGGTATCGGAGGAAGCAAAAAGACCTACACATGGTTTTCATTGATCTGGAAAAAGCCTACGATAGGGTACCGAGAGAAGTCTTGTGGAAGGCTTTGGAGAAGAAAAGAGTTCATATTGCCTATATTCGAGCAATCCAAGATATGTATGATGAGGTTAAAACCAGTGTGAGAACATCGAGTGGGGTCACGAGAAGAGTTCCCTATAACTATGGGACGCACCAAGGGTCAGCTTTGAGTCCTTATCTTTTTACCTTGGTCTTGGATATGCTGACTGCGCATATCCAAGAGCCAGTGCCACAATGCATGCTTTTTGCAGATGATATAGTCTTAGTTGGAGAGTCGAGAGAGGAAATAAACGGGAAGCTAGAGTTATGGAGACGGACTTTGGAAGAACATGGCTTTCGTCTAAGCAGGAGTAAGACGGAGTATATGGAATCTAAGTTCAGTAAGAAATATGCTAATGCTAGCTTAGCGGTAAAAATTGGAGATCATACCATACCACAAGTTACACAGTTTAAGTATCTTGGATCCATCATACAAAATGATGGAGAGATAGAAGGAGATGTAAACCATAGGATTCAAGCTGGATGGATGAAATGGAGGTGTGCTTCAGGAGTTATTTGTGATAGGAAAGTGCCTCTCAAGCTTAAGGGTAAATTTTACCGCACAGCTATAAGGCCGCAATGTTGTATGGTACTGAATGTTGGGCGGTAAAAAGCCAACAAGAGCACAAGATCAGTGTCGCGGAGATGAGGATGTTGCGTTGGATGTGTGGCCATACTAGACAAGATAGGATTAGGAATGAATGCATTAGAGAGAAAGTAGGGGTAGCACCTATTGTGGAAAAGATGGGAGAATCTCGCCTTAGGTGGTTTGGACATGTAAGGAGAAGACCCTTAGAAGTCCCTGTAAGAAGAGTAGATCAGATGGAGAATAGCCCAATAGCTAGAGGTAGAGGAAGACCAAGAAAGACTATAGGTGAAACGGTTAAAAAAGATCTAGATTTGAATGGCTTTTCTGAAGACTTGGTTCATGATAGGACACAATGGCGTCGTCTGATCCATGTAGCCGACCCCACCTAGTGGGAAAAGGCTTGGTTGTTGGTTGTCGGTTGGTTATGTATGTGTATGCCATGATATGTTAATAGAAAGGAAATCAATTTTTGGCTCCAATAGCCAAGGAAGGGCTACGGTTTTGATGCCCATAATTAGAGTTTCATGTTGAAATTTTTCAAGAACAAGAAAATTGATTTGTTTAAATGAAAATTATGAAGTGGAGAAAATGAATTTCCTTGGTTCTAAAGGCTATGGAATTTTCGGCCAAGACACCTCAACATAGGTGTTTATAACTTAATATTTTCATGGAAGAATAAAATTGGATTGATTTGAAAAGCATGGAAAATGAACAAAGGATATGTTTTTTCAAGAGAACAAGAACACATTTTTTTAAAAGGGATTTTATTAATTTATTTTGTGTAAAAGTTTCTAAGTGTTTATTAAACTTGATTTCGAAAAAATGAAACGGGTAACGTGGATTTTAAGGATTTGCAAAGAAAGTGAAAAAGGATTTGCAAAGAAAGTGAAAAAGGATTTGTAAAGAAAGTAAAAATGAATTTAAACAAATGGGTTTAGTTTTTATGACCATCGGTATTTCGGTTTTGAAAACAAAGATTTTAATGGTTTTGTTTGTGTAAAACCATATCAATTTAGAAGGAAAGATATTTTATAGTTTCAATGGCTAAGTACCACGGTTTTTGAGGGCTTGTAATGCCTTGATTTTTTTATGGAACAAAGTGATATTTTATAAAACGAAGTGTTTTGTCACTCGAAAGATTTGACAGTTTTCAATGAACACGTTCACGGTTTTTGAAGACTTACGGATACCTTGATTTTATAATGAAATGATTTTCGCACAAGAAATTGGAAAGGGAATTAGAGCATTTATCACTTGAGAAATCAAGTTATTGTAAACGAAAATGTTTTCGAACTTTTGAAGAAGGTTGTGTTTGGAATGATTTGGGAAAAATGAAGAATATAATGGTGTTTTGAAAATTTACTAACGTATAACTGATTTTTGAGTTTTGAAGTACGTTAGGGAATTTTAAGATTTGAAACATTGATTTATATCAATGGAAAAGTGATTTTGTGGATTATATTTTGGAAAAGGATTTCTTGAGTAAAGAAATGTGGAAAAAGATTTTCTTGAATAAGAAAATGTGTTAAATGAAGTATAAAGTTATATTATTTTGAGAAAAGTTTAAAAGGAATTTTTGAAGGTTAAGAAATATTTTTTGTAATAAAATTATGATGAAAAATTTTTTACGTATCTTAAAAACGTGATTTTTAAGCTACACAATTTGAAAAACGTGTTGAAAATGATATTGATTTATTTAAGTCCAAAATAATGTTTGGAATATTAAGGAATATTTTACGTGATTGTAAAGTGTTGAAAAATATTTTACGTATCTTAAAAACAATTTGAAATACAGTAAAATATTTCTACGCAATTTGAAATACGTTGAAATATTTCTACGCGATTTGAATTACGTTTAAATATTTTACGTAATTTGAACTACTATTGAAAAATGACTACGTAATTAAAAAGTGATGAATTATTTTTACGTGATTGTGAAAAGTGGCGAAAAATTATTATGTGATTTGGAAAGTGTTTTAAATATTTTGAGAATGATGGAAAATGATTTACGCAACTTAAAAGAATGATTTTTAAGTTATGCGATTTTGAAATAGTGAAAAAATACTATGCAATTTGAGAAACGTATGTTTTTACGCGATTGAGAAAAAAGTTGAAAAATTTGTACGTGGTTTAAAAGTGCAATAGAAGAGTTGCGGTATTTTGAAAATGCAACAGAAATGTTACGAAATTTTGTAAACGTAACAGTAGTGTTACAGTATTGTTAAAACGTAATAAAAATGTTTTAGAATTTTAAAAATGTAACAAAAGTGTTACGGTATTGTGAAAATGTAAAAGAAGTGATATGGTATTGTGAAAATATAACAGAAACATTTTTGGATTGTGAAAACATAACAGAAATGTTACGCGATTGTGAAAATACGGTAAAAGTGTTTTATAACTATGAAAGCATGATAACATGATTTTGTTATTGAAAAATACAGTATGATTACTGTAAAACCAATGTATGGACACTGTTTGTGAAAACAACGAGTTTTGCCTGTTATTGACATGTGGTGCATTTTACATGCATTGGAAAAAAATATGCGTTGAGGCATATGATTTAATTGAACAAACGAATTTGAAAAGAATGGCCCTTGTGGTTGGACTTGCACTGATATATTCGTGCATTGTATAAACTATATCTGAGAAATTATGAGATATACCAGTGATTGGTATTGTACTTGTGATTGGTATTTGGTGCATTATACATGCATTGGAATGGTCCGATGAGGACTAGATATGGTTGATTACCTAGGAGAAACACACCTCTTGAGTGGGTGCGATATGCGTAGTGTAAGTCACTTGTTGACCTTGGGGGTATCGGGGTGCGGGTTGCTTACACGGGTGGTTGGTCGCGCTTCTTCCCGTAGGTTAGACCTATGCAACACACCGACGATTGATGGGACATAATTTTATAGTTTCAAACCCAAGTGCAGGTTGTTTCAAGTTGTAAATTCTCGAGAGTCCGAGGTCGATCCACAGGGAATTGATGAAGAGAAAATTATTTGAGTTACGGAGAATATTTGTCACAATACTAAAAATAATATAAGTTGTTCACAGATGAAAAAGATTTGCTTGGGTTAGGATATCCACTCTTGGTAATAAATTAAAAACAAGATTATATTGTTTTATAACTCAATTGAAATCATGCATAATGAAGATTCCAATCGGAAGATTTAACATTCAAAGTTCAATCATGTAATCATATAATGGTTCCAATAACTATCTACCAATACTTGTAAATCGTCAAAAGCATCCACTGTGCCAATCTTATTGTCTACAATGGATCAAGATATTCATTATACAAGAAGAGTTTCTAAATTAATTGGAAACAACATACAACTCATATAAAGATCACATAAAAATATATCATTTAAAGCACAAGAAAGAAATTAATCTAACCTTAACTTATTACCAAGA
The DNA here is from genome assembly GCA_029884605.1 of Ormosia emarginata. NCBI lineage: Eukaryota > Viridiplantae > Streptophyta > Magnoliopsida > Fabales > Fabaceae > Ormosia > Ormosia emarginata. The sequence goes on from JAQQTP010000074.1 coordinate 14,508,734, forward strand.
GCTTCACCTTTTCACCCAAGCAAGATGAAGATTTAGTTACTCATAGACAAGAAGAAAGAAAGAGAGAAGAAGAGAAAGATGAACATAACTTCAATTAAGAACAAGAGAAAATTACAACAAAGGAAGCAATTAACATACAAACATGAAAGTAAAATCTAGACTAACACTAAGCTAACACCCCCAAATGATCAGCCATTGCCTCTTTTTATAGAATTAAAAGAGTACAAATATCCAAAAGAGATGATGGATGATGAGAACAAAATGCTAAAATAGATGAATGATGGGTGGATTCTTGTCTCCAAAATGTTTTCCTTCTGAACTCATGGCATGCATCATTTTTTAGTCAAGTGGTCTTCATAGAAGTTCTAGCACATTGTCTCAGCTTTCCAGAGACACCAAGTTTAGCCAAATCCAATAATCACAGCCCAAGATATGTCCCAATTACTGCTCATGGGTCAGGCCCAATGTAAGCACCTCTGTTCTGAATTCTAAGCCCAATATCACCTTCATGGAGTCCGAAATAGCATTTGTGTTCTGCATGAAAGTTGTAGATATGGGTCTTAACCTTCCAATGTCAAAATTTCAGAGTTATTTAACTCCAATAGCTCGACATATAGGCTAATGAGTGCATAAAGGTCAAGCTGTCAGGTTCAAAACACTAGATTTTGCTTCAACTCCGATTTGAGTTATCCAAACATGTGTTTCTGGTCTTGAGGCCTTCATGAAAGTTGTATAAATTTATCTTAGCTTAAAAACAAGACCAAAATCACATCCATCGGATATTTGTAACTCAAATTATAGCTACTTTACTGAAAAAGCCAAGTAAGAAGGTTATACAATGAATGAAATATATTGCTATCAATGTGGCTCTTGCTATCAAGTGAATAGTTATTAGAGATTTATCTAAACTTTCTAACAAGACCAGAATCACATTAATCAGATAATTACAACTCAAGTTGTGGCCACTTTACTTAAGAATGCAATCACCCAAATTAATGATAATTTAAGCAATAATTTCTTCAATGATCCAATTAAGCTTAATTTCATAAAATGTGACAAAATCAACTTAATTAAGCCAAATTGAACCTTAAGAAGCCTAGTGAGAGGATTATAAAATGCATAAAATACATTGTTATCAAATTCCCCCACACTAAACTTTTGCACTCCCGGGCAAAACACATAAAAAACTAAGGAACAAAGAAAAATGACACAGACTCAAAAGCTAAAAATTCTAAAAGATTTAATGAAACAAGAAGAGCAACCAGTCATTCAAGGGAACAAAGCATTTTTTTTTTGAGGTAATATTTCTTCACATCTCAAACCAACAAGCAAGGAAACTTCAGTTAAAAAGAACGAATCAAGAATGATAGATCCTCACAAGATTCACTCTTAATCTTTCAAGCATTAAAAAGGTAAGTATTTCACTCACTTCAACCCATAAAAAATTGCACTACCATAAGCTTGCTTATCTTCTACTTCTCCACTACTCAGAACACATGCACACAAAATCAAGAGGACTTTATTCAAGGTTGTAACGGGGTCAAGGTAAAGAAGGAGGGATAATATGGATATAAGAAGATAAATACCAAAGAGAATAAAAGAGCATTATGGTACAGTTAGAGTGGAAAAGATATTTGAGAACATTCATCAATAAGGACAATGACCAATATTTGACTAATGTTTTGTTGAAGATTAATCCCAAATTGATGAGTTGAATTCATTGTTAGGCATAAACCTTCTCCTTCTCTTCATGTTGTTTCCAAGCATCTATCTTTATTCTAGATATGGATATGTCACATAGTATATCAGATGGTCAGCCCTTTCTTTCTTTTCTTTTCTTTTTCTTTTTTTTTTCATTTTCTTTTTCCTTTTTTTCTTTTTCCCTTTTTTTTACATACACACACCTCCACACTTGTTTAAGAACAAAGTCAATGTTGTCTTATTCCCTAAGGTCAGGTAAAAACATGTTTCTTTTTTTTTTTTAAAGGCACGTAATGAACTAAAAACAAGAACTGGTCAAATAAGTTCAAAGGGGTTACACAAGGAAAAGTATACAAGGATGACTATTTGGTCAAAGTAGATATTTTAAAATGCCTCAATCATATTTATGTATGCATGTGAAAATGTAGCCTCAAAAAGAATCAAAGCAAGCTCTAGAGTAACAATTTCACAAGTGAAAATCACACAAGAAAGAAGAGAATGGTACAAATGTTTAATCCATTCATCAATAGGCTCAAAATCTCACAAGGCATATTTCTATCATTCTCAATCCATCAATTCAACATTCATATCCAAGTATGTGATTTATAAGAAAGAAGAAAATTTATGCTATGACCCAAGATATGCTTTTTGCTACTTCTAAAACCATTTTTTCTTTCAACTAAGATGCGTCTCAAGAGTAAAATTACCTTAAGGGAAAAATTTTCTCCTTACTCTGCCATCCTTAATTGGTTTTGTTGTAGGTTTCTGACAGTCATCTCACTAAACATACTTTCTTTAACTAAAATGCGTCTCAGGAGTAAAATTACTCCTTACTCTGCTAATATTCATTAGTTTAGCAAGTTCATGAAAATCATATCATACTTTCCTACTTTTTTTTTAAAACTATTTAACTATCCTTATCCTTCCACCCAACCAGATCACAACATTGTCCACAATGTTAAAATATAGACGAGTAAAGGATAAAAGATATTACCTAATAGAGAAATCTAACACAAATTTAAACCAGAAACAAATGAGGATATATAAAATCAAACCCATTAAAGATAAAGTGTTAGATCTGGCTTTCTTTTTTTATTGCTTTCCTCGCTCCTTCCGGCTGACCAATCTATCTGAGCTATTACTTTATGAGGTTCATACTCGAAAGCTTCTAATTTATCAATGAGCTCATCAATAGTGGAGGCAGAGATAAGAAGTTTTCTTGCCGAAGGAGTGATAAATTTCTGTTCCACAGCTTTGTCAAGAAAAAAAAATAAAAGATCAAAGAAATTATTAACATTCAACAAACCAATGGGTTTATGGTGGATGTTCAGTTGAGCCCAAGAGACAATTTGAAAAATTTCTTCCAAAGTACCAAAACCACCTGGTAAGGCAATGAATGCATCAGAGTTGCCAAGCATTGTTTTCATTCGGCCATGCATAGATGATACCTGAATTTCTTCTCCAACTGTCTTTCCAGTAATGTTATTTTGAGCTAAAGGTTTAGGAATGACACCTAAAACCTGAGTGCCTACTAGAAATACAGAGAGTGATACAGCCCCCATTAACCCACGACAACCACCCCCATATACAACATGAATATTCCTTGCAACAAGTGTTCGACCAAGAGCGCTTGCTACACTTACAAACTCTAAACCCTTCCCATAACTTGACCCACAAAAAACACAGACATTTTTAATGTTACGAACAAGAGGTCCCATAATTTCACCTTCCCTCTGAATGATTATGAGTTGGAGGAAAGTGAAGAGAATGAAGTGTTTAAATAGGGAAAAGAAGGGAAAAAGTAATCATAGCACCTATATGGGTAGGTTGGCTGTTGTCAGAAAAGTTTGAAAATAAAAAATAGAATCTTTTTTTTTTCTTTTTCTTTTTTTTTTATTTTTTCTTATTTTTCACTATTTGATTTTTTTTTTAACTTCAAGAAAACCATCAGGGTAAAGAAGTCTAGAAACCTCTGAAGTACCCTGCTCAAAGGATTGTCTGTCCAAAAATCAAAATACAACAAAATCATACAAAGATAAAAGAAATATAATAATAAACGAAGACATACCTGTAGGTACAGTTTTCATGGCGTATCTTTATACTGCATGTCATGAATGCAGAAGTGGCATGAATTTGAGTTGCGTGTCACTAGTGCAACATATGAATTCCATAAGGATTGCCGAACCGACAACAAGAACCTTTGAATCCTTTCCGTCCTGCTTACGGAAGAACAACCCTCTATCTTCCTGCAAACCTAATTAAAGGCCTGTATTCTAAGAAGATAGTACCTGACCGCAGCCAGTCAGAACTCGCCATAGAGACCTACTAATTAAAATAAATATACAGCTCAGATAACAGTTTCCATTCATTGTAAAGACGGGACGCTTCTTTCTGTCCATCAGTGCTACAGAGCCTTGGTTCCAAGAACTGGGAATGTAGCACATGGCTCTCTACAGAGCATGGCACACGAACTTTATTTACATACTGGCGTGTGAAGGTCTCCTCCTGAGTCTATGACAGGACGGGCATCCGCCCGGGGCTCCTAATCTAATTAAAGACCATGTATAACCATAGTTTTGCCCTTTTTTTTAAGTTGTTAAAAACCTGATGAAAGATGGGTGTATACTCACTTGAGATTGGGATGGAGGTAGTCTGCTCTTTCGGCTTTGTGCCAAAGCATTGTTGACCAGTATTAGACCCATTCAAGACCAGCACAACATAAGGCTCCCAAAAGGGACAAGTGGCCATAATACGACTGGCTGCCTCACATGTGGGATACAATCTACCTTCTTTGTTTTTCAATTAAGAAGGCTGGATCAGGATGCATGCATTTCCCCATTCATGTTGTGTGTTACCAAAGCCAAAGCCAAGATGTATACATACTTTTTTTTTTTTTTTTTGCTTTTTATTTTTTTGATTTTTTTTTTTCTCTTTTTTTTTGAAGAAGAAGAAGAAGAAGAACAGAAGAAGAAGAAGAAGAAGAAGAAGAAGAAGAAGAAGAAGAAGAAGAAGAAGAAGAAAATATGTACATGTTGTTGTGGATGTGGCTCACATCTGCCTCTGGTTTCACGTCCAGAAACGGCTTAAACGCCTTCTATGAGTCGAGGATAAGCTTCCCATCCAATTTTCTTATAAATTGGCAAACAAGGTCTTTTAGAGTTAGATTCCCAAGACTGTATTGCTTTTGTTCATCCATGAAGAGATTCCACAAATTAAGAAGTTCACAATGCACAAGACCACAAGAATGCGTATTAAGAGTCAATAAGATATCATCTAATGACTCCTTACTAAGTCCATTCTTAATGAAGAAAATTTTATCTTCTCTGCTTTTGGAAACCATCCCCAAAGAACGACATCACTTGTTACAATTCCATCGTCCACATATGTGACAGACTTGTATTCTTTTTGCTCTTCTCCTTTTAGAATATGAACTTCTACCAAGACCAGGCATGTATGAGTCAAATGAAATTGAAGACTCACCTGCTAATTGGACCTTTGCTTCGATTATCCAGCATACATCTTCTGCTATACCTTTGTGCATTAATAATCTCAATCTTCCACATCTAGCCTTGTAAATTTTTGTTAGAGCATTTTGAGGAAGAGAAGGAAAATGTTTTCGCAGGTTTGAGAGAATGATATTCATTTTGAAGAAGAAGAAATCAGCTATTTTGGGAAACTGAAAGAGAGCAAACCGACTTGAGAGTCACGGAGTACCATCATCTGCCATTTTACCAGGGAGCTAAAGAGCTACACAACAAAATAAAACTACAGAATTAGAGTAAATTTTTCACATAACAAGGATCAGAAAGGGAAATGAATTCTACCTCAGCAGCTTGATTTTCTAGAAATAGTTTAAGTCTTTGTCCATTAACCTTATACACATTACCATTCCTAGGATTCTCAATGTCTATGGCCCCATAAGGATATACATGTTTGACAATAAAAGGACCAGTCCACCTAGATCTCAATTTTCCAGGGAATAGGTGAAGACGAGAATTATAAAGCAGAACTTTTTGACCAATTTTAAATGATTTCCTCAAAATAGATTTGTCATGAAAAGCTTTTGTTCTTTCTTTATAAATTTTTGAGTTTTCATATGCATCATTTCTCAATTCCTCAAGTTCATTTATTTGCAATTTACGTAACTTGCAAGCATCATCAAGATTTAAATTGAAAGCTTTAATGGCCCAAAATGCTTTATGCTCCAGTTCTACAGGCAAGTGATAAGGTTTTCCATAGACTAACCGATAGGATGACATGCCTAAAAATGTTTTAAAAGCAGTACGGTAAGCCCAAAGTGCATCGTTTAGTCGTAAAGACCAATCTTTACGATTTGGGTTAACTGTTTTTTCTAAAATTTGTTTAATTTCCCTATTTGTTAATTCTACTTGTCCACTTGTCTGAGGGTGATAAGGGGTAGCAACTTTATGGGTAATACCATATTTCTTCATTAAAGATTCAAATGGTTTATTACAAAAATATGTTCCCCCATCACTGATGATAGCTCGAGGGATTCCAAATCGACTTAAGACATTTTCTTTTAAAAATTTGAGAACAGTTTTATGATCATTTTGTCGACATAGAATCGCCTCAATCCATTTTGAGACATAATCAACTGCAACCAAAATATACACATATCCAAATGAGGATGGAAATTGACCCATGAAATCAATTCCCAACAATCAAAAATTTCAATGACAAGGATAGGGTTCAGAGGCATCATATTTCTTTTAGAAATGGACCCTAATTTTTGACAATTTTCGCAACTTTTGCAAAAGGTATGGTTGTCTTTAAATAAAGTGGGCCAATAAAATCCACACCGCAAGATTTTATGCACTGTTTTCTTTGAAGAAAAATGACCTCCACATGCTTCTGAGTGACTAAATTTAATGACACTACCTACCTCATTGTCGGGTACACATCTCCGAAAGATTTGATCAGGAGAATATTTGAACAAATATGGGTCATCCCAATAAAAACTTTTCACCTCAGTCAAAAACTTTTTTTTGTCTTGACGTGACCATTGAGGCGGCATCTTTCCTGTTACAAGAAAATTGACTATGTTCGCAAACCAAGGCATGGAATTGACAGAAAATAAAAACTCATCAAGAAAAGAATCATTGATAGGTGTGCTATCAAAAGATGAGCCTGTTGTAAGTCTGGACAAATGATCTGCGACAATATTTTCAGCTCCTTTCTTATCTTTTATTGTGATGTTGAATTCTTGAAGCAACAACATCCACCATATCAACCTAGGTTTGGCATCTTGCTTAGACATTAAATATCTAACAGCAGCATGATCAGTGAAAACAATAGTTGAAGAACCAATTAAATGAGCTCGAAATTTGTCCAATGCAAAAATTACAACAAGTAGTTCTTTTTCAGTAGTGGTGTAATTCATTTGTGCACTATTTAAAGTTCTACTTGCGTAACAAATCACATGAGGCTTACCTTCCTTTCTTTAGCCTAAAATAGCGCCAACAGCAAAATCACTTGCATCACACATTAATTCAAAAGGCAAAGACCAGTAAGGGGATTACATGATAGGAGCCGATGTTAGAAGACCAATTAATTTTTCAAAAGATTTTTGGCATTCTTGAGTCCAATCAAATGGTGCATCTTTTATCAGAAGATTGCATAATGGTCTAGATATGACACTAAAGTCCTTAATGAACTTCGATAAAATCCTACATGTCCTAAAAAGGAACGAACTTCTCCGACTGTTTTTGTGGAAGGCAAATGAGCAATTAATTCAAATTTGGCCTTATCAACTTCAATTCCTTCAGAAGATATCACATGACCTAACACGATTCCTGAAGTAACCATATAATGACATTTTTCCCAATTTAAAACAAATCCTTTTTCTTCACATCTTTTAAGAACTTTATCCAAATTATCAAGACATCCAAAAACTATCAGATCATCCATGAAAACCACTAAATAATGCTCAATCATGTCACTAAAAATACTTAGCATGCATCTTTGAAAAGTTGTCGGAGCATTACAAAGACCGAAAGGCATTCGTCTATATGCAAAAGTGCTAAAGGGGCACGTAAAAGTAGTCTTTTCTTGATCCTCTAATGCAATTGGTATTTGATTATACCCTGAATAACCATCAAGAAAACAATAGTAGGGATGTCCTGCTACTCTTTCTAGAATTTGATCAAGAAATGGTAAGGGGAAATGATCTTTCCCAGTGGCTGCATTCAATTTTCTAAAATCAATACATATACGCCAACTAGATGAAACTTGCATAGGTATTAACTCACCTTTTTCATTTTCAACCACTGTTATTCTAGATTTTTTAGGCACAACTTGTGTAGGGCTTACGCACTGGCTATCGGAAATAGGGTAAATAATTCCAACATCAAGTAATTTAAGAACTTGAGCCCTAACTACCTCTTTTATATGTGGATTTAATCTTCTTTGAGGTTGTTGTGATGTTTTAGCATTATCCTCTAAATGTATTCTATGTGTACAAATTAATGGATTAATGCCTTTTATATCTGTTAATGTCCATCCAATTGCACTTTTATGCCTTTTAAGTACTTCTATCAACATACCTTCTTGTTCTTCCGTAAGGATTGATGAAATTACTACTGGAAAGCTTTGGTCTTCTCCCAACAACATGTACTTCAACCCAGAAGGTAATGACTTTAGTTCCAGTGGGGGTACTTCTTCATGAATATTATCATTCATGGGTTGTAACTCTTCGAATCTTAGCTTCCATCCTTTATATTCCATTGCTTGTGTACAATCAAGCAAAGAACATATTTCAGAATATCACCATCTACTTGCGTACCTGAATCAAATGAATTAATTAAACAAACTTCTAATGGGTCAGAAGAACTCCCTTTTAGAAGATGATCATCTACAATGGCCTCAATCCCGTCAGTTTCTTCATTTTCATCATTGACTTCATGTGGTTGCTTACATAAATTGAAAACATTAAGCTCAAGTGTAATGTTTCCAAATGTTAACTTTATCAATCCATTTCTACAATTTATCAAAGCATTGTCAAGTAAAGCTTGTTCAATTATATGTTCTCCAATAATGCATGAAACCGTAGGACAACCAGGGTCTTTATGTTTCAAAACATTATTGCTTTGAATAATGGAACTTACCTGCTTGGTCAAAAAGGCTTTCTTTTTCACATTTAATTTTCTTTTAATAGTGCATAAGTCCTTCAAAAATTTGGCATAAGAAGGAAAATGTTTGATAGTATCTAACAACGGAATATTAACCTTCACTTGTTTAAGAATTTCAAAAATTTCAGTTTGGTGGTCCAATTTCTTTGGTTTGCTTAATGCTTGAGGAAATGGAAGTGGAGGAGACGAGAGTTTGGTTTCATTTTGGCCAGATGGCTTATCAACCTTCTCCTTATCTTGGGGAATTGATTAACCATCTTTCTCACAAGGTTTAGAAATTTCTTTTTTAATAACTTTTCCACTCCTAAGAGTTATCACAGAATTGACTTGATTTATTTGTTGGTTTTCTGAACTACCCTCATTTAGACTATATTGACCTTTGGGATTCGGTTGAGGTTGAGAAGGAAATTTTTCTTTCTCGTGAATGGTGAGTGCAGAAGTAAGTTTGGAAAGAGTGTCTTTTATGTCAATCATGGTTTGAGTGTTTTGTTTATTGATGGCCTCTTGCTTTTCTATGAATGCACTCAATGTTCCTTCAAGGTTTTTCCTATATGGTGGGACATAAGGTGCATATCCTTGAGAATTTTGAGAATCTTATTGTTCCTGAGGAGGCGGTGGTTGCATAAATTGTGCTTGATTATTATTCCTCCAACTGAAGTTCGGGTGATTTCCCCATCCTGGATTGTAAGAATTTCAAAAAGAAGAGGTGAATGGCTTTTTAAAATTGTTCATTGCATTTACTTGCTCATGCACAATTTCTTTAAAAACAAGAATATTAGGACATTCATTTGTCGAGTGTCCTAATTCATCACAAATGCTACAAATTTCTTCATTTTGAACAGATTTGACATCTTTTACTTTGCCTAATTCCATGGATTCAACCTTTCTAGCCAAACTAGCATACTTTGCATTTAGATCTTCTTCTTGACTAAGATGGTATTTTCCTTTTCCTGCATTTGCAAGGTTATATCTAATTGAATTTTCAGAAAGATTAGTACCATGCCAAGATTGAGAATTTTCAGCCAAATGGTTTAAATAATCTAAAGCTTCTTCGGGTTCTTTATCAAGAAACTCGCCATTACACATCGTTTTCACAAATTGTTTAGTTTCAGGTGTTAAACCTTCATAAAAGAAGCTTATAGTCCGCCATTTTTCAAAACCATGATGTGGGCAAGAATTTAACAAATCTTTAAAACGTTCCCAACTTTGAAAATACGCTTCATTTGAATTTTGGAAAAAAATTTGGATTTGTCTTTTCAAAGCATTGGTTTTATGTGTTGGAAAAAATTTCTTTAGAAACTCACTTTGCATTTCTTGCCATGTGCCAATTGATCTTGGTTTCAAAGTGTTAAGCCAAGTTTTTGCTTTATCTTTCAAAGAAAAAGGAAACAATTTAAGTTTAACAATCTCTTCAGTGCAATTTTGATCATTGAAAGCAATACAAACTTCTTCAAATTCTTTTAGATGTAAATATGGGCTTTCATTTTCTAAACCATGAAAATTAGGAAGTAAAGAAATCATACCCGACTTAAATCTAAAATTATTAGCAGTAAGTGGAAAGATAAAACATGATGGACTAGAATTTCGAGGTGGTTGCAAATATGCACGCATAGTTCGCAATGGTTGATTTCCTTGTTCATCATGTATACTTTCATTTTCAGCTCGTTGTGTTTGATTATCATGTTCAACATGTGTACCTTCAAATTCAGTCATTGTGTTAATTGTGTGTGATTGTGATTCAAATAAATCAATATATAAGTTACTTGGATTAATTTTAACCAGACGACCAGAATTTGAATCACGATACCAGTTAAGCATAAATAAGTGACATAAAATAAAAATAATGTACAAGTAGGCAGTATAAATCGGTCGTTAAATATTAAGAAGGATGTGGTATAAACCAACCACCCAAATATATATCTTAACAATTAAAAAGTTAAATAACTGATAAAATAAAATAAAAATTCGATAGTTAGAGAGTTAATAATATACAGAAAATAAAATACAGAAAATAAAGTGCAGAAAATAAATTTAAAATATGAAAACCGGAGAGAGTGGCGAGCCCCACAGAGCCAACGAAAGAGAAGAGAAGAAGAAAAATTATTTCATTAAGTTAGATTGCGGAAAAATAAATGACAGAATTTAAAAGTTAGATTGTAGAAAATAAATGAGAATTTAAAAGTTAGATAGTTAGTAAGCGAGAAATCGTAAAAATAATAATAATAATAATAATAATAATAATAATAATAAAAAAGCAGAAAGCGTAAATAAAAATAAAATAAAATAAAAAATAAAAATAAAAATAAAAAAATAAAAAAATGTAAATAAATGATGTAAATATAAAAGTTAGTTAATAAGTTAGTTAGTAAGTTTGTTAGTAAATTAGTAAATAGATAAATAAAAATGAAAAGAGTAAAAGAAGAATATACCTGATAATGAAGTTTACTTACAAAAAGAGAACCTCAATATATTAGAACTTCAAATCAAGTCCCCGGCAACGGCGCCAAAAACTTGATGGGATATAATTTTATAGTTTCAAACCCAAGTGCAGGTTGTTTCAAGTAGTAAATTCTCGGGAGTCCGAGGTCGATCCACAGGGAATTGATGAAGAGAAAATTATTTGAGGTACGGAGAATATTTGTCACAATACTAAAAATAATATAAGTTGTTCACAGATGAAAAAGATTTGCTTGGGTTAGGAGATCCACTCTTGGTAATAAATTAAAAACAAGATTATTTCGTTTTATAACTCAATTGAAATCATGCATAATGAAGATTCCAATCGGAAGATTTTACATTCAAAGTTCAATCATGTAATCATATAATGGTTCCAATAACTATCTACCAATACTTGTAAATCGTCAAAAACATCCACTGTGCCAATCCTATTGTCTACAATGGATCAAGATATTCATTATACAAGAAGAGTTTCTAAATTAATTGGAAACAACATACAACTCATATAAAGATCACATAAAAATATATCATTTAAAGCACAAGAAAGAAATTAATCTAACCTTAACTTATTACTAAGAGCTTCACCTTTTCACCCAAGCAAGATGAAGATTTAGTTACTCATAGACAAGAAGAAAGAAAGAGAGAAGAAGAGAAAGATGAACATAACTTCAATTAAGAACAAAAGAAAATTACAACAAAGGAAGCAATTAACATACAAACATGAAAGTAAAATCTAGACTAACACTAAGCTAACACCCCCAAATGATCATCCATTGCCTCTTTTTATAGAATTAAAAGAGTACAAATAGCCAAAAGAGATGATGGATGATGACAACAAAATGCTAAAAGAGATGAATGGTGGGTGGATTCTTGTCTCTGAAATGTTTCCCTTCTGAACTCATGGCATGTGTCATTTTTGAGTCAAGTGGTCTTCATAAAAGTTCTAGAACATTGTCTCAGCTTTCCAAACACACCAAGTTTAACCAAATCCAATAACCACAGCCGAAGATATGGCCCAATTACTACTCATGGGTCAGCCCCAATGTCAGCACCTCTGTTCTAACTTCTAAGCCCAATATCACCTTCAAGCAATCCGAACTAGCTTTTGTGTTCTTCATGAAAGTTGTAGATATGAGTCTTAACCTTCCACTGTCAAAATTTTAGAATTATTTAACTCTAATAGCCCGAGATATAGCCTAATGAGTGCATAAAGGTCAAGCTATCAGGTTCAAAACACTAGATTTTGCTTCAACTCCAATTTGAGTTATCCAAACATGTGTTTTTGGTCTTGAGGCCTCATGAAAGTTGTAGAAATTTATCTTAGCTTAAAAACAAGACCAAAATCACATCCATTGGATATTTGTAACTCAAATTATAGCCAGTTTACTTAAAAAGCCAAGTAAGAAGGTTATACAATGAATGAAATATATTGCTATCAATGTGGCTTTTGCTATCAAGTGAATAGTTATTAGAGATTTATCTAGACTTTCTAACAAGACCAGAAACACATTAATCAGATAATTACAACTCAAGTTGTGGCCACTTTACTTAAGAATGCAATCACCCAAATTAATGATAATTTAAGCAATAATTTTTTCAATGATCCAATTAAGCTTAATTTCATAAAATGTGACAAAATCAACTTAATTAAGCCAAATTGAACCTTAAGAAGTCTAGTGAGAGGATTATAAAATGCATAAAATATATTGTTATCAAATTCCCCTACACTAAACTTTTGCACTCCTGGGCAAAACACATAAAAAACTTAGGAACAAAGAAAAATGACAGACTCAAAAGCTTAAAATTCTAAAGGATTTAATCAAACAAGAAGAGCAACCAGTCATTCCAGGGAACAAAGCATTTTTTTTTGAGGTAATATTTCTTCACATCTCAAACCAACAAGCAAGGAAACTTCAGTTAAAAAGAACGAATCAAGAATGATAGATCCTCACAAGATTCTCTCTTAATCTTTCAAGCATTAAAAAGGTAAGTATTTCACTCACTTCAACCCATGAAAAATTGCACTACCATAAGCTTGCTTATCTTCTACTTCTCCACTACTCAGAACACATGCACACAAAAATCAAGAGGACTTTATTCAAGGTTGTAACGGGGTCAAGGTAAAGAAGGAGGGATAATATGGATACAAGAAGATAAATACCAAAGAGAATAAAAGAGCATTATGGTACAGTTAGAGTGGAAAAGATATTTGAGAACATTCATCAATAAGGACAATGACCAATATTTGACTAATGTTTTGTTGAAGATTAATCCCAAATTGATGAGTTGAATTCATTGTTAGGCATAAACCTTCTCCTTCTCTTCCTGTTGTTTCCAAGCATCTATCTTTATTCTAGATATGGATATGTCACATAGTGTATCAGATGGTTCTTTCTTTCTTTTCTTTTCTTTTTCTTTTTTTTTTCATTTTTTTTCCTTTTTTTTTCTTTTTCCCTTTTTTTTACACACACACACCCCAACACTTGTTTAAGAACAAAGTCAATGCTTTCTTATTCCCTAAGGTCAGGTAAAAACATGTTTTTTTTCTTTTTTTTAAAGGCACGTAATGAACTAAAAACAAGAATTGGTCAAATAAGTTCAAAGGGATTACACAAGGAAAAATATACAAGGATGGCTATTTGGTCAAAGTAGCTATTTTAAAATGCCTCAATCATATTTATGTATGCATGTGAAAATGTAGCCTAAAAAAGAATCAAAGCAAGTTCTAGAGTAACAATTTCATAAGTGAAAATCACACAAGAAAGAAGAGAATGGTACAAAATCTCACAAGGCATATTTCTATCATTCTCAATCCATCAATTCAACATTCATATCCAAGCATGTGATTTATAAGAAAGAAGAAAATTTATGCTATGACCCAAGATATGCTTTTTACTACTTCTAAAACCATTTTTTCTTTCAACTAAGATGCGTCTCAAGAGTAAAATTACCTTAAGGGCAACATTTTCTCCTTACTCTGCCATCCTTAATTGGTTTTGTTGTAGGTTTCTGACAGTCATCTCACTAAACATACTTTCTTCAACTAAAATGTGTCTCAGGAGTAAAATTACTCCTTACACTGCCAATATTCATTGGTTTAGCAAGTTCATGAAAATCATATCATACTATCGTACTTTTTTTTAACTATTTAACTTTCCTTATCCTTCCCCCTAACTAGATCACAACATTGTCCACAATGTTAAAATATAGATGAGTAAAGGATAGAAGATATTACCTGCTGGAGAAATCTGACACAAATTTAAACCAGAAACAAATGACGATAAATAAAATCAAACCCATTAAAGATGAAGTGTCAGATCTGGCTTTCTTTTTGTATTGCTTTCCTCGCTCCTTCCGGCTGACCAATCTATCTGAGCTATTATTTTTTGAGGTTTATACTCGAAAGCTTCTAATTTATCAATGAGCTCATCAATAGTGGAGGAAGAGATAAGAAGTTTTCTTGCCGAAGGAGTGATAAATTTCTGTTCCACAGCTTTGTCAAGAAAAAAAAAACAAAAGATCAAAGAAATTATTAACATTCAACAAACCAATGGGTTTATGGTGAATGTTCAGTTGGGCCCAAGAGACAATTTGAAAAATTTCTTCCAAAGTACCAAAACCACCTGGTAAGGCAATGAATGCATCAGAGTTATCAAGCATTGTTTTCATTCGGCCATGCATAGATGATACTTGAATTTCTTCTCCAACTGTCTTTCTAGTAATGTTATTTTGAGCTAAAGGTTTAGGAATGACACCTAAAACCAGACTGCCTCCTAGAAATGCAGAGAGTGATACAGCCCCCATTAACCCACGACAACCACCCCCATATACAACATGAATATTCCTTGCAGCAAGTGTTCGACCAGAGTGCTTGCTGCACTTACAAACTCTAAACCCTTCCCATAACTTGACCCCCAAAAAACACAGACATTTTTAATGTTATGAACAGGAGGTCCCATAATTTCACCTTCCCTCCGAATGATTATGAGTTGGAGGAAAGTGAAGAGAATGAAGTGTTTAAATAGGGAAAAGAAGGGAAAAAGTAATCATAGCAACTATATGGGTAGGTTGACTGTTGTCAAAAAAGTTTGAAAATAAAAAACAGAATCTTTTTTTTTGTTTTTCTTTTTTTGTTATTTTTTTTTGTTTTTCACTATTTGATTTTTTTTTAACTTCAAGAAAACCATCAGGGTAAAGAAGTCTAGAAACCCCTGAAGGACCCTGCTCAAAGGATCGTCTGTCTAAAAATCAAAATACAACAAAATCATACAAAGATAAAAGAAATATAATAATAAACGAAGATATACCTGTATGTACAATTTTCATGGCGTATCTTTATACTGCGTGTCATGAATGCAGTAGTGGCATGTATTTGAGTTGCGTGTCACCAGTGCAACATATGAATTCCATAAGGATTGCCGAACCGATAACAAGAACCTTTGAATCCTTTCCGTCCTGCTTACGGAAGAACGGCCCTCTATCTTCCTGCAAACCTAATTAAAGGCCTGTATTCTAAGAAGATGGTACCTGACCGCAGCTAGTCAGAACTCACCATAGAGACCTACTAATTAAAAAAAGTATACAGCTCAGATAACAGTTTCCGTTCACTGTAAAGACGGGATGCTTCTTTCTGTACATCAGCACTACAGAGCCTTGGTTCCTAGAACTGGGAATGTAGCACACGACTCTCTACAGAGCATGGCACACGAACTTTATTTACATACTGGCATGTGAAGGTCTCCTCCTGAGTCTATGACAGGACGGGCATCCGCCCGGGGCTCCTAATATAATTAAAGACCAAGTACAACTGTAGTTTCGCCCTATTTTTTTTTTTAAGTTGTTAGAAACCTGATGAAAGATGGGTGTATACTCACTTGAGATTGGGATGGAGGTAGTCTGCTCTTTCGGCTTTGTGCCAAAGCATTGTTGACCAGTATTAGACTCATTCAAGACCAACGCAACATAGGGCTCCCAAAAGGGACAAGTGGCCATAATACGACTGGCTGCCTCACATGTGGGATACAATCTACCTTCTTTGTTTTTCAATTAAGAAGGCTGGATCAGGATGCATGCATTTCCCCATTCACGTTGTGTGTTACCAAAGCCAAACCCAAGATGTATACATACTTTTTTCTTCTTTTTTCTTTTTTTCTTTTTTCTTTTTTTCTTTTTTCTTTTTGTTTTTTTCTTTTTATTTTTTTCATTTTTTTCTCTTTTTTTTAAAAAAACATGAAGAAGAAGAAGAAGAAGAAGAAGAAGAAGAAGAAGAAGAAGAAGAAGAAGAAGAAGAAGAAGAAGAAGAAGAAGAAGAAGAAAATATGTACATGTTGTTGTGGATGTAGCTCACATCTGCCTCTGGTTTCACGTCCAGAAAAGGCTTAAACGCCTTCTATGAGTCGAGGATAAGCTTCCCATCCAATTTTCTTATAAATTGGCAAACAAGGTCTTTTAGAGTCAAATTCCCAAGACTGTATTGCTTTTGTTCATCCTTGAAGAGATTCCACAAATTAAGAAGTTCACAATGCACAAGACCACAAGAATTCGTATCAAGAGTCAATAAGATATCATCTAATGACTCCTTACTCAGTCCATTCTTAATGAAGAAAATTTTATCTTCTCTACTTTTGGAAACCATCCCCAAAGAATGACATCACTTGTTACAATTCCATCGTCCACATATGTGACAGACTTGTATTCTTTTTGCTCTTCTCCTTTTAGAATATGAACTTCTACCAAGACCTGGCATGTATGAGTCAAATGAAATTGAAGACTCACCTGCTAATCGGACTTTTGCTTCGATTATCCAGCGTACATCTTCTGGTATACCTTTGTGCATTAACAATCTCAACCTTTCACATCTAGCCTTGTAAATTTTTGTTAGAGCATTTTGAGGAAGAGAAGGAAAATGTTTTCTCAGGTTTGAGAGAATGATGTCCATTTTGAAGAAGAAAAAATCAGTTATTTTGGGAAACTGAAAGAGAGCAAACTGACTTGAGAGTCACGGAGTACCGTCATCCTCCATTTTACTGGGGAGCTAAAGAGCTACACAACAAAATAAAGCTACAAAATTGGAGTAAATTTTTCACATAACAAGGATCAGAAAGGGAAATGAATTCTACCTCAGCAGCTTGATTTTCTAGAAATGGTTTAAGTCTTTGTCCAGTGACCTTAGACACATTACCATTCCTAGGATTCTCAATGTCTATGGCCCCATAAGGATATACATGTTTGACAATAAAAGGACCAGTCCACCTAGATCTCAATTTTCCAGGGAATAGGTGAAGATGAGAATTATAAAGCAGAACTTTTTGACCAATTTCAAAAGATTTCCTCAAAATAGATTTGTCATGAAAAGCTTTTGTTCTTTCTTTATAAATTTTTGAGTTTTCATATGCATCATTTCTCAATTCCTCAAGTTCATTTATTTGTAATTTACGTAACTTGCAAGCATCATCAATATTTAAATTGAAAGCTTTAATGGCCCAAAATGCTTTATGCTCCAGTTCTACAGGCAAGTGACAAGGTTTTCCATAGACTAACCAATAGGATGACATGCCTAAAGATGTTTTAAAAGCAGTACGGTAAGCCCAAAGTGCATCGTTTAGTCTTAAAGACCAATCTTTACGATTTGGGTTAACTGTTTTTTCTAAAATTTGTTTAATTTTCCTATTTGCTAATTCTACTTGTCCACTTATCTGAGAGTGATAAGGGGTAGCAACTTTATGGGTAATACCATATTTCTTCATTACAGATTCAAATGGTTTATTACAAAAATGTGTGCCCCCATCACTGATGATAGCTCAAGGGATTGCAAATCGATTTAAGACATTTTCTTTTAAAAATTTGAGAACAGTTTTATGATCATTTTATCGACATGGAATCACCTCAATCCATTTTGAGACATAATCAACTGCAACCAAAATATACACATATCCAAATGAGGATGGAAATTGACCCATGAAATCAATTCCCCAACAATCAAAAATTTCAATGACAAGGATAGGGTTCAGAGGCATCATATTTCTTTTAGAAATGGACCCTAATTTTTGACAATTTTCGCAACTTTTGCAAAAGGTATGGCTGTCTTTAAATAAAATGGGCCAATAAAATTCACACTGCAAGATTTTCGCAGCTGTTTTCTTTGAAGAAAAATGACCTCCACATGCTTTTGAGTGACTAAATTTAATGATACTACCTACCTCATTGTCGGGTACACATCTCTGAAAGATTTGATCAGGAGAATATTTGAACAAATATGGGTCATCCCAATAAAAATTTTTCACCTCAGTCAAAAACTTTTTTCTGTCTTGATGTGACCATTGAGGCGGCATGTTTCCTGTTACAAGAAAATTGACTATGTTCGCAAACCAAGGCATGGAATTGACAGAAAATAAAAACTCATCAGGAAAAGAATCATTGATAGGTGTGCTATCAAAAGATGAGCCTGTTGTAAGTCTGGACAAATGATCTGCGACAACATTTTCAGCTCCTTTCTTATCTTTTATTGTGATGTTGAATTCTTGAAGCAATAAGATCCACCATATCAACCTAGGTTTGGCATCCTGCTTAGACATTAAATATCTAACAGCAGCATGATCAGTGAAAACAATAGTAGAAGAACTAATTAAATGAGCTCGAAATTTGTCCAATGCAAAAATTACAGCAAGTAGTTCTTTTTCAGTAGTGGTGTAATTCATTTGTGCACTATTTAAAGTTCTACTTGCATAACAAATCACATGAGGCTTACCTTCCTTTCTTTGGCCTAAAACAGCGCCAACAGCAAAATCACTTGCATCACACATTAATTCAAAAGGCAAAGACCAGTCAGGGGATTGCATGATAGGAGCCGATGTCAGAAGACCAATTAATTTTTCAAAAGATTTTTGGCATTCTTGAGTCCAATCAAATGGTGCATCTTTTATCAGAAGATTGCATAATGGTCTAGATATGACACTAAAGTCCTTAATGAATCTTCGATAAAATCCTGCATGTCCTAAAAAGGAACGAACTTCTCTGACTGTTTTTGGGGAAGGCAAATGAGCAATTAATTCAACTTTGGCCTTATCAACTTCAATTCCTTCAGAAGATATCACATGACCTAACATGATTCCTGAAGTAACCATATAATGACATTTTTTCCAATTTAAAACAAATCTTTTTCTTCACATCTTTTAAGAACTTTATCCAAATTATCAAGACATCCAAAAACTGTCAGATCATCCATGAAAACCTCTAAATAATGCTCAATCATGTCACTAAAAATACTTAGCATGCATCTTTGAAAAGTTGTCGGAGCATTACAAAGACCAAAAGGCATTCATCTATATGCAAAAGTGCCAAAGGGGCACATAAAAGTAGTCTTTTCTTGATCCTCTAATGCAATTGATATTTGATTATACCCTGAATAACCATCAAGAAAACAATAGTAGGGATATCCTGCTACTCTTTCTAGAATTTGATCAAGAAATGGTAAGGGGAAATGATCTTTTCCAGTGGCTGCATTCAATTTTCTAAAATCAATACACATACACCAACTAGATGAAACTCGCGTAGGTATTAACTCACCTTTTTCATTTTCAACCACTGTTATTCTAGATTTCTTAGGCACAACTTGTGTAGGGCTTACCCACTGGCTATCGAAAATAGGGTAAATAATTCCAACATCAAGTAATTTAAGAACTTGAGCCCTAACTACCTCTTTCATATGTGGATTTAATCTTCTTTGAGGTTGTTGTGATGTTTTAGCATTATCCTCTAAATGTATTCTATGTGTACAAATTAATGGATTAATGCCTTTTATATCTGTTAATGTCCATCCAATTGCACTTTTATGCCTTTTAAGTACTTCTATCAACATACCTTCTTGTTCTTCAGTAAGGATTGATGAAATTACTACTGGAAAGCTTTGGTCTTCTCCCAAAAATGTGTACTTCAACCTAGAAGGTAATGGCTTTAGTTCCAGTGTGGGTACTTCTTCATGAATATTATCATTCATGGGTTGTAACTCTTCGAATCTCAGCTTTCATCCCTTATATTCCATTGCTTGTGTACAATCAAGCAAAGAACATATTTCAGAAATATCACTATCTATTTGCGTACCTGAATCAAATGAATTAATTAAACAAACTTCTAATGGGTCAGAAGAACTCCCTTTTAGAAGATGATCATCTACAATGGCCTCAATCCCGTCAGCTTCTTCATTTTCATCATTGACTTCATGTGGTTGCTTGCATAAATTGAAAACATTAAGCTCAAGTGTCATGTTTCCAAATGTTAACTTCATCAATCCATTTCTACAATTTATCAAAGCATTGGATGTTGCTAAAAATGGACGACCTAAAATAATAGGAATTGACTTGGAACAATTAATCATAGGTTCGGTTTCAAGACAATAAAATCCACAGGATAAATGAATTTATCAACTTGTACCAACACATCTTCCACTATTCCTTTTGGAATTTTAATTGATCTATCAGCAAGTAGAAGAGTTACAGAAGTTGGTTTTAACTCACCTAGATTGAGTTGTTGATAAACTGAATATGGAAGCAAATTAACACTAGCACTAAGATCAAGTAAAGCTTGTTCAATTATATGTTCTCCAATAATGCATGAAACCGTAGGACAACCAGGGTCTTTATGTTTCAAAACATTATTACTTTGAATAATGGAACTTACCTGCTCGGTCAAAAAGGCTTTCTTTTTCACATTTAATTTTCTTTTAATAGTGCATAAGTCCTTCAAAAATTTGGCATAAGAAGGAAAGTGTTTGATAGTATCTAACAACGGAATATTAACCTTCACTTGTTTAAGAATTTAAAAAATTTCAGTTTGGTGGTCCAATTTCTTTGGTTTGCTTAATGCTTGAGGAAATGGAAGTGGAGGAGATGAGAGTTTGGTTTCATTTTGGCCAGATGACTTATCAACCCCTTCCTTATCTTGGGGAATTGATTCACTATCTTTCTCACAAGGTTCAGAAATTTCTTTTTCAACAACTTTTTCACTCCTAAGAGTTATCACAAAATTGACTTGATTTATTTGTTAGTTTTCTGAACTACCCTCATTTAGTCAATATTGACCTTTAGGATTCGGTTGAGGTTGAGAAGGAAATTTTCCTTTCTCGTGAATGGTGAGTGCAGAAGTAAGTTTGGAAAGAGTGTCTTTTATGTCAATCATGGTTTGAGTGTTTTGTTTATTGATGGCCTCTTGCTTTTCTATGAATGCACTCAATGTTCCTTTAAGGTTTTTCCTATATGGTGGGACATAAGGTGCATATCCTTGAGAATTTTGAGAATCTTGTTGTTCCTGAGGAGGCGGTGGTTGTATAAATTGTGCTTGATTATTATTCCTCCAATTGAAGTTCGGGTGATTTCTCCATCCTGGATTGTAAGAATTTGAAAAAGAAGAGGTGAATGGCTTTTTAAAATTGTTCATTGCATTTACTTGCTTATGCACAACTTCTTTAAAAATAGGAATATTAGGACATTCATTTGTCGAGTGTCCTAATTCATCACAAATGCTACAAATTTCTTCATTTTGAACAGATTTGACTTCTTTTACTTTGCCTAATTCCATGGATTCAACCTTTCTAGCCAAACTAGCATACTTTGCATTTAGATCTTCTTCTTGACTAAGATGGTATTTTCCTTTTCTTGCATTTGCAAGGTTATATCTAATTGAATTTTCAGAAAGATTAGTACCATGCCAAGATTGAGAATTTTCAGCTAAATGGTTTAAATAATCTAAAGCTTCTTTGGGTTCTTTATCAAGAAACTCGCCATTACATATCGTTTCCACAAATTGTTTAGTTTCAGGTGTTAAACCTTCATAAAAGAAGCTTATAGTCTGCCATTTTTCAAAACAATGATGTGGGCAAGAATTTAACAAATCTTTAAAACGTTCCCAACTTTGAAAATACGCTTCATTTGAATTTTGGAAAAAAATTTGGATTTGTCTTTTCAAAGCATTGGTTTTATGTGTTGGAAAAAATTTCTTTAGAAACTCACTTTGCATTTCTTGCCATGTGCCAATTGATCTTGGTTTCAAAGCGTTAAACCAAGTTTTTGCTTTATCTTTCAAAGAAAAAGGAAACAATTTAAGCTTAACAATCTCTTCAGTGCAATTTTGATCATTGAAAGCAATACAGACTTCTTCAAATTCTTTTAAATGTAAATATGGGCTTTCATTTTCTAAACCATAAAAATTAGGAAGTAAAGAAATCATACTCGGCTTAAATCTAAAATTATTAGCAGTAAGTGGAAAGATAAAACATGATGGACTAGAATTTCGAGGTGGTTGCAAATATGCACGCATAGTTTGCAATGGTTGATTTCTTTGTTCATCATGTATACTTTCATTTTCAGCTCGTTGTGTTTGATTATCATGTTCAACATGTGCACCTTCAAATTCAGCCATTGTGTTAATTGTGTGTGATTGTGATTCAAATAAATCAATATATAAGTTACTTAGATTAATTTTAACCAAACGACCAGAATTTGAATCGCGATACCAGTTAAGCATAAATAAGTGACATAAAATAAAAATAATGTACAAGTAGGTAGTATAAATCGGCCGTTAAATATTAAGAAGGATGTGGTATAAACCAACCACCCAAAATATATATATATATATATATATATATATATATATTAACAATTAAAAAGTTAAATAATAGATAAAATAAAATAAAAATTAGATAGTTAGAGAGTTAATAATATACTGAGAAAATAAAATGCAAAAAATGAAGTGCAAAAAATAAAATACGAGAAAATAAAGTGCAGAAAGTAAATTTAAAATATGAAACCTGGAGAGTGGCAAGAGCCCATAGAGTCGGCGAAAGAGAAGAGAAGAAGAAAAATTATTTTATTAAGTTAGATTGCGGAAAAATAAATGACATGAAAAATTTAAAAGTTAGATTGCAGAAAAATAAATGATTTAATTTAAAAGTTAGATAGTTAGTAAGCAGAAAGCATAAATAAAAATAAAATAAAATAAAAAATAAAAACAAAAATAAAAAAAATAAAAAATGTAAATAAATGACGTAAATATAAAAGTTAGTTAGTAAGTTAGTTAGTAAATTAGTAAATAGATAAATAAAAATGAAAAGAGTAAAGGAAGAATATACCTGATAATGAAGTTTACTTACAGAAAGAGAGCCTCAATATATTAGAACTTCAAATCAAGTCCCCGGCAACGGCACCAAAAACTTGATGGGATATAATTTTACAGTTTCAAACCCAAGTACAGGTTGTTTCAAGTAGTAAATTCTCGGGAGTCCGAGGTCTATCCACAGGGAATTGATGAAGAGAAAATTATTTGAGGTACGGAGAATATTTGTCACAATACTAAAAATAATATAAGTTATTCACAGATGAAAAAGATTTGCTTGGGTTAGGAGATCCACTCTTGGTAATAAATTAAAAACAAGATTATTTCGTTTTATAACTCAATTGAAATCATGCATAATAAAGATTCAAATCGGAAGATTTAACATTCAAAGTTCAATCATGTAATCATATAATGATTCCAATAACTATCTACCAATACTTGTAATTCGACAAAAGCATCCACTGTGCCAATCCTATTGTCTACAATGGATCAAGATATTCATTATACAAGAAGAGTTTCTAAATTAATTGGAAATAACATACAACTCATATGAAGATCACATAAAAATATATCATTTAAAGTACAAGAAAGAAATTAATCTAACCTTAACTTATTACCAAGAGCGTCACCTTTTCACCCAAGCAAGATGAAGATTTAGTTACTCATAGACAAGAAGAAAGAAAGAGAGAAGAAGAGAAAGATGAACATAACTTCAATTAAGAACAAGAGAAAATTACAACAAAGGAAGCAATTAACATACAAACATGAAAGTAAAATCTAGACTAACACTAAGCTAACACCCCCAAATGATCAGCCATTGCCTCTTTTTATAGAATTAAAAGAGTACAAATAGCCAAAAGAGATGATGGATGATGAGAACAAAATGCTAAAAGAGATGAATGGTGGGTGGATTCTTGTCTCTGAAATGTTTCCCTTCTGAACTCATGGCATGCATCATTTTTGAGTCAAGTGGTCTTCATGAAAGTTCTAGCACATTGTCTCAGCTTTCCAGAGACACCAAGTTTAGCCAAATCCAATAACCACAACCCAAGATATGGCCCAATTACTGCTCATGGGTTAGGCCTAACGTCAGCACCTCTGTTCTGACTTCTAAGCCCAATATTACCTTCAAGGAATCCGAACTAGCTTTTGTGTTCTTCATGAAAGTGGTAGATATGGGTCTTAACCTTCCACTATCAAAATTTTAGAATTATTTAACTCCAATAGCCTGAGATATAGTCTAATGAGTGCATAAAGGTCAAGCTGTCAGGTTCAAAAAACTAGATTTTGCTTCAACTCCAATTTGAGTTATCCAAACATATGTTTCTGGTCTTGAGGCCCTATGAAAGTTGTAGAAATTTATCTTAGCTTAAAAACAAGACCAAAATCACATCCATCGGATATTTGTAACTCAAATTATAGCCAGTTTACTGAAAAAGCCAAGTAAGAAGGTTATACAATGAATGAAATATATTGCTATTAATGTGGCTCTTGCTATCAAGTGAATAGTTATTAGAGATTTATCTAAACTTTCTAACAAGACCAGAATCACATTAATCAGATAATTACAACTCAAGTTGTGGCCACTTTACTTAAGAATGCAATCACCCAAATTAATGATAATTTAAGCAATAATTTCTTCAATGATCCAATTAAGCTTAATTTCATAAAATGTGACAAAATCAACTTAATTAAGCCAAATTGAACTTTAAGAAGTCTAGTGAGAGGATTATAAAATGCATAAAATACATTGTTATCAAATTCCCCCACACTAAACTTTTGCACTCTTGGGCAAAACACATAAAAAACTAAGGAACAAAGAAAAATGACATAGACTCAAAACCGAAAAATTTTAAAAGATTTAATGAAACAAGAAGAGCAACCAGTCATTCAAGGGAACAAAGCATTTTTTTTTGAGGTAATATTTCTTCATATCTTAAACCAACAAGCAAGGAAACTTCAGTTAAAAAGAACGAATCAAGAATGATAGATCCTCACAAGATTCACTCTTAATCTTTCAAGCATTAAAAAGGTAAGTATTTCACTCACTTCAACTCATGAAAAATTGCACTACCATAAGCTTGCTTATCTTCTACTTCTCCACTACTCAGAACACATGCACACAAAAATCAAGAGGACTTTATTCAAGGTTGTAACGGGGTCAAGGTAAAGAAAGAGGGATAATATAGATACAAGAAGATAAATACTAAAGAGAATAAAAGAGCATTATGGTACAGTTAGAGTGGAAAAGATATTTGAGAACATTCATCAATAATGACAATGACCAATATTTGACTAATGTTTTGTTGAAGATTAATCCCAAATTGATGAGTTGAATTCATTGTTAGGCATAAACCTTCTCCTTCTCTTCCTGTTGTTTCCAAGCATCTATCTTTATTCTAGATATGGATATGTCACATAGTGTATCAGATGGTCAACTCTTTCTTTCTTTTCTTTCTTTTTTTTTGTTTTCTTTTTCCTTTTTTTTTCTTTTTCCCTTTTTTTTCACACACACACCCCCACTTTTGTTTAAGAACAAAGTCAATGCTCTCTTATTCCCTAAGGTCAGGTAAAAACATGTTTCTTTTTTTTTTTAAAGGCATGTAACGAACTAAAAACAAGAACTGGTCAAATAAGTTCAAAGGGGTTACATAAGGGAAAATATACAAGGATGACTATTTGGACAAAGTAGCTATTTTAAAATGCCTCAATCATATTTATGTATGCATGTGAAAATGTAGCCTCAAAAAGAATCAAAGCATGTTCTAGAGTAACAATTTCACAAGTGAAAATCACATAAGAAAGAAGAAAATGGTACATATGTTCAATCCATTCATCAATAGGCTCAAAATCTCACAAGGCATATTTCTATCATTCTTAATCCATCAATTCAACATTCATATCCAAGCATGTGATTTATAAGAAAGAAGAAAATTTATGCTATGACCAAGATATGCTTTTTGCTACTTCTAAAACCATTTTTTCTTTCAACTAAGATGCGTCTCAAGAGTAAAATTATCTTAAGGGCAAAATTTTCTCCTTACTCTGCCATCCTTAATTGGTTTTGTTGTAGGTTTCTGACAGTCATCTCACTAAACATACTTTCTTCAACTAAAATGCGTCTCAGGAGTAAAATTACTCCTTACTCTGCCAATATTCATTGGTTTAGCAAGTTCATGAAAATCATATCATACTTTCCTACTTTTTTTTAACTATTTAACTATCCTTATCCTTCCCCCCAACCAGATCACAACATTGTCCGCAATGTTAAAATATAGATGAGTAAAGAATAGAAGATATTACCTGTTGGAGAAATCTGACACAAATTTAAACCAGAAACAAATGACGATAAATAAATCAAACCCATTAAAGATGAAGTATCAGATCTGGCTTTCTTTTTTTATTGCTTTCCTCGCTTCTTCCGGCTGACCAATCTATTTGAGCTATTACTTTATGAGGTTCATACTCGAAAGCTTCTAATTTATCAATGAGCTCATCAATAGTGGAGGCAGAGATAAGAAGTTTTCTTGCTGAAGGAGTGATAAATTTATGTTCCACATGACTTTGTTAAAAAAATAACAAAAGATCAAAGAAATTATTAACATTCAACAAACCAATGGGTTTATGGTGGATGTTCAGTTGGGCCCAAGAGACAATTTGAAAAATTTCTTCCAAAGTACCAAAACCACCTAGTAAGGCAATGAATGCATCAGAGTTGTCAAGCATCATTTTCATTTGGCCATGCATAGATGATACCTGAATTTCTTCTCCAACTGTCTTTCCAGTAATGTTATTTTGAGCTAAAGGTTTAGGAATGACACCTAAAACCTGACTGCCTCCTAGAAATGCAGAGAGTGATACAGCCCCCATTAACCCACGACAACCACCCCCATATACAACATGAATATTCCTTGCAGCAAGTGTTCGACCAAGAGTGCTTGCTACACTTACAAACTCTAAACCCTTCCCATAACTTGACCCCCAAAAAACATAGACATTTTTCATGTTACGAACAGGAGGTCCCATAATTTCACCTTCCCTCTGAATGATTATGAGTTGGAGGAAAGTGAAGAGAATTAAGTGTTTAAATAGGGAAAAGAAGGGAAAAAGTAATCATAGCACCTATATGGGTAGTTTGGCTGTTGTTAGAAAAGTTTGAAAATTAAAAACAAAATCTTTTTTTTCTTTTTCTTTTTTTTTATTTTTTTTTGTTTTTCACTATTTGATTATTTTTTTAACTTCAAGAAAACCATCAGGGTAAAGAAGTCTAGAAACCCCTGAAGGACCCTGCTCAAAGGATCGTCTGTCCAAAAATCAAAATACAACAAAATCATACAAAGATAAAAGAAATATAATAATAAACGAAGATATACCTGTATGTACAATTTTCATGGCGTATCTTTATACTGCGTGTCATGAATGCAGTAGTGGCATGTATTTGAGTTGCGTGTCACCAATGCAACATATGAATTCCACAGGAAGAACCTTTGAATCTTTTCCGTCCCGCTTACGGAAGAACAACCCTTTATCTTCCTGAACAACCCTCTATCTTCCTGCAAACCTAATTAAAGGCCTGTATTCTAAGAAGATGGTACCTGATCGCAGCTAGTCAGAACTTACCATAGAGACCTACTAATTAAAATAAGTATACAGCTCAGATAACAGTTTCCGTTCACTGTAAAGACGGGACGCTTCTTTTTGTCCATCAGTGCTACAGAGCCTTGGTTCCAAGAACTGGGAATGTAGCACATGGCTCTCTACAGAGCATGGCACACGAACTTTATTTACATACTGGCGTGTGAAGTTCTCCTCCTGAGTCTATGACAGGACGGGCATCTGCTCGGGGCTCCTAATCTAATTAAAGACCAAGTACAACCGTAGTTTCGCTCTCTTTTTTTTTTTTTTAAGTTGTTAGAAACCTGATGAAAGATGGGTGTATACTCACTTGAAATTGGGATGGAGGTAGTCTGCTCTTTCGGCTTTGTGCCAAAGCATTGTTGACCAGTGTTAGACCCATTCAAGACCAGCGCAACATAGGGCTCCCAAAAGGGACAAGTGGCCATAATACGACTGGCTGCCTCACATGTGGGATACAATCTACTTTCTTTGTTTTTCAATTAAGAAGGCTGGATCAGGATGCATGCATTTCCCCATTCACGTTGTGTGTTACCAAAGCCAAACCCAAGATGTATACATACTTTTTTTTTCTTTTTTTTCTTTTTATTTGTTTTTTTCTTTTTATTTTTTTCTTTTTATTTTTTTGATTTTTTTCTCTTTTTTTTTAAAACATGAAGAAGAAGAAGAAGAAGAAGAAGAAGAAGAAGAAGAAGAAGAAGAAGAAGAAGAAGAAAATATGTACATGTTGTTGTGGATGTGGCTCACATATGCCTCTGGTTTCACGTCCAGAAACGGCTTAAACGCCTTCTATGAGTCGAGGATAAGCTTCCCATCCAATTTTCTTATAAATTGGCAAACAGGTCTTTTAGAGTCGATTCCCAAGATGTATTGCTTTTGTTCATCCTTGAAGAGATTCCACAAATTAAGAAGTTCACGATGCACAAGACCACAAGAATGCATATCAAGAGTCAATAAGATATCATCTAATGACTCCTTACTCAGTCCATTCTTAATGAAGAAAATTTTATCTTCTCTGTTTTTGGAAACCATCCCCAAAGAACAACATCGTTTGTTACAATTCCATCGTCCACATATGTGACAGACTTGTAATATTTTTGCTCTTCTCCTTTTAGAATATGAACTTCTACCAAGACCTGGCATGTATGAGTCAAATGAAATTGAAGACTCACCTGCTAATTGGACCTTTGCTTCGATTATCCAGCGTACATCTTCTGGTATACCTTTGTGCATTAACAATCTCAATCTTTCACATCTAGCCTTGTAAATTTTTGTTAGAGCATTTTGAGGAAAAGAAGGAAAATGTTTTCTCAGGTTTGAGAGAATGATATCCATTTTGAAGAAGAAGAAATCAGTTATTTTGGGAAACTGAAAGAGAGCAAACCGACTTGAGAGTCACGAAGTACCGTCATCCTCCATTTTGTCGGGGAGCTAAAGAGCTACACAACAAAATAAAACTACAAATTTAGAGTAAATTTTTCACATAACAAGGATCAGAAAGGGAAATGAATTCTACCTCAGCAGCTTGATTTTCTAGAAATGGTTTAAGTCTTTGTCCATTGACCTTAGACACATTACCATTCCTAGGATTCTCAATGTCTATGGCCCCATAAGGATATACATGTTTGACAATAAAAGGACCAGTCCACCTAGATCTCAATTTTCTAGGGAATAGGTGAAGACGAGAATTATAAAGAAGAACTTTTTGACCAATTTCAAAAGATTTCCTCAAAATAGATTTGTCATGAAAAGCTTTTGTTCTTTCTTTATAAATTTTTGAGTTTTCAAATGCATCATTTCTCAATTCCTCAAGTTCATTTATTTGCAATTTACGTAACTTGCAAGCATCATCAAGATTTAAATTGAAAGCTTTAATGGCCCAAAATGCTTTATGCTCCAGTTCTACAGGCAAGTGACAAAGTTTTCCATAGACTAACCGATAGGGTGACATGCCTAAAGATGTTTTAAAAGCAGTATGGTAAGCCCAAAGTGCATCGTTTAGTCTTAAAGACCAATCTTTACGATTTGGGTTAACTGTTTTTTTCTAAAATTTGTTTAATTTTCCTATTTGCTAATTCTACTTGTCCACTTGTCTGAGGGTGATAAGGGGTAGCAACTTTATGGGTAATACCATATTTCTTCATTAAAGATTCAAATAGTTTATTACAAAAATGTGTTCCCCCATCACTAATGATAGCTCAAGGGATTTCAAATCGACTGAAGACATTTTCTTTTAAAAATTTGAGAACAGTTTTATGATCATTTTGTCGACATGGAATCACCTCAATCCATTTTGAGACATAATCAACTGCAACCAAAATATACACATATCCAAATGAGGATGGAAATTGACCCATGAAATTAATTCCCCAACAATTAAAAATTTCAATGACAAGGTATTTCTTTTAGAAATGGACCCTAATTTTTGACAATTTTCGCAACTTTTGTAAAAGGTATGGCTGTCTTTAAATAAAGTGGGCCAATAAAATCCACACTGCAAGATTTTCGCAGCTGTTTTCTTTGAAGAAAAATGACCTCCACATGCTTCTGAGTAACTAAATTTAATGACACTACCTACCTCATTGTCGAGTACACATCTCCGAAAGATTTGATTAGGAGAATATTTGAACAAATATGGGTCATCCCAATAAAAAATTTTCACCTCAGTTAAAAACTTTTTTCTATCTTGATGTGACCATTGAGGCGACATCTTTCCTGTTACAAGAAAATTGACTATGTTCGTAAACCAAGGCATGGAATTGACAGAAAATAAAAACTCATCAGGAAAAGAATCATTGATAGGTGTGCTATCAAAAGATGAGCCTGTTGTAAGTCCGGACAAATGATCTGCGACAACATTTTCAGCTCCTTTCTTATCTTTTCTTGTGATATTGAATTCTTGAGGATTATAGCACGTGGTCTGAGGCATGTGGTACCGACAGATCTTTTCGATCATTTCTCCGACCTGAGTTTAGCTTCATGGAGTAGGAACATTGAGTCTAAATGCACATGCGTTATATGAGTACATTTATATCTGTGTGATATATTAATTGAGGAATATTGGCTATGATAATTGTTTTGAATACTTGGATGTTGATGATGATAATGCTGAGGGCATTATTGTAATTATTATTTATGATAATTGAACTGATAAATGATTGGATGATAATAGTTGATTAATGTTGATGGCATGATCATAATTATGGTATGATCTATCTGTATGATATCTTGCTTGTGTTATCATTTGTCTTTTGCCATGTTGGTATTGGTGTAGGTGATCTCACCTCTTTGTTTAAAGTTTTGGTTGGGTTTGTGTTGTGAAATAAATACGTAATAGATAGAACAAGTTTTCCAAGAAGAAACTGATGGTAGATACTCAGAGATAGATGAAAACATTGAAAAATGGCTATCTCAAGTTCGAAGATGTGCCAGATAGACAAGGAGTAGAGTTCTAATGCATCAAGTTGGATACAAGAGAAGAAAACGAGTATGTTAAGATTTAACGTTAGTGTTATACCGTGCTATTAAGTAGAACCTGTCATAGGGTTACTACTGTTAGTTAAAAAAAAAGTCTGTAAGTTTTATATTTCTTGAATAATTGTTAAATATTAAGTGGTATTTGTTATATGAGTTTAAATCAGTTTAAATATATTTTTCAGTATTACTTATAAATTTTAGTAAGTTTATTTTTCAATAAGTAAGAAATTTTAAAACCCATCTTTTATAACTCAAACTTTGTGCGAACGTCTTTTTGATTATGAGTCGGGAGTCAGACATGTGATACCCTAGGGAGGGTGTTACATTATGAGTATCTCATAATGCCGTTCGGAGTGAAAATTGCTCCTGTCGTATTCATGAGCTGCATGAATCAAATCTTTCATCCTTACCTAGACAAATTTGTTATTGTCTTTATCAGTGACATTCTGATCTATTCTTGAACACGTAGAGAGACATGTTGGACATTTTGATCCAGTTTTCTAGACTTTGATGGGGAAGGAGCGAACACCAAAGTATCAGAATACGAGATTCTCATTTGAGGAGGTTCAATTTTGAGTCATGAGAATTCAAATGAAGGGATTGTTGTGAGTCCGTTAAAAGTTGAAGCAGTTTTACAATGGGAAGGACTAGAGGCCATGAATACCCTCGTAACTTACAAAGTTAGCTGGTTTCTATTGAAGAAGCGTCGATGAGTTCTCCAAGGTAGTAGAATCTCTTATGTAGCTTACAAGAAGAGAATCAAACTTCTACGGACTAAAATAGGTGAAGAAAGTTTTCGTATAATTAAGGAAACATTCGGATACTCGCCAGTTTTGGTCCTACCCGATCCCAGTGAAACATTTGAAGTGTTTCGTGATGCTTCACATCAAGGTATAGGATGTGTACTCATGCAAAGTTAGGAAGTTGTGACTTACGCCTCGAGATAGTTGAGGGTGCATGAGGAGAATTACCCAATGCATGGCTTGAAGTTAACCCCAGTTATAATTACTATGAAAATATAAAGATGTTTTCTGTATGGAGCAACATCCAATGTCTTTAGTAATCTCAAGAGCCCGAAGTATTCATTCGACAAAAGGGAGCTGAACACAAGACAGAGAAAGCGATTAGAATTTTTGAAGGAGTATAACCTCTAGTTTTAGTATCGTCTTGTTTGAGTTGCTAGCTAACTCACTCCTAAAATCCTTTGAACTATATCAAATTCCTCTTTGGATTGGTCCAGTAGCCTATCAACTGATTTTGTCATCCTTTCTTTCTAAATCTTCATGATATCTTCCATATATCATAATTGTGAAAGTGTATCCCCGATCTAGCTATGTCGTCAGAATGAACACGGTACAAGTAAGAGAGAGTCTGATCTATGAAATGCTTTTTGTGAAGATCGAGGATAGGGGCGCAAAGCAACACAGAAACAAAAGGATCACATTGGTAAGGGTGATCAGAATTGACGTAACTAGAGACGTGACATGAGGGTTAGAAAATAAGATGAAGAAACAGCGTCAATATTTATTCTAAGGAATGAAAATTTCGAGGACGAAATTTCTATTTTGAAGGGGACAGTTGTAACATCCCGAAAATTAATAATTTTTTGATAAATAATCATTTTATAATATTTGTGATTTTTGAGAATTTTTCTGGATTTTTTTGAAAATGCAGAATATTTTAATATTATTCTTCGTTTTGTGTACGCACTGAGCGGAGCCGGGAAAATGAGATATTTTTCCTGAGAATCTTGAATTATGGAAATGTCGACAGGGGATCTTACTAAACCCGAGGCTAGACATGGTTTACGAGGTTTTACGTTTTTTGAGAAATTCTATCTGACAGAATAATAAATCGTAGTGTAATTTTATCCGCTGGACAATTAATACTGACTTCTGTCAATTGTAGTAATTGTCCATTGGATAATAGCATGTATTAGAAACCCTATCACCTTATCCTAACACAATCCACTTTAAGTGTAATCAAATCCACTTTAATTCAAATTAGTGTACTTTCTTCAAAGCTTCTTTGAGAAGCTTTGACTACCAAATGACCAAGCCACCCTTGGCTTGTTGGGGAAGCCAAATTCTCCCCCTTTTACCCTCTCAATACCGTGGAAATGGGCCCATGGGGAAGCAAAAATTTTGCTTCCCATACTTAACTCACCTCACCCCAAAATATCTCATTTCCTACCATTACTTTCTCTCTCTAACTTTCACCTTCAAATTCCTCTCCTCCTTCTCTCTTCTTCCTCTTCTCAACCACGAAATTGTAGCCACCATTAGAGACCATTCTCTTCACTTTCCTCTTTATAAACACCATTCAATACTCCATTAAACCTCCTCTACAACTTCTATTTGAAGGGTTTTATTCAAAAACTAACTTTTCCTCCATTGTCATCCAAGACAAAGCTTCAAGCTTTAAGGTAAAGTTCTCATTTTTCTTCCTTCTTCTCTTCATTTTCGTGTTCTATGGTCTCATTAGAGACCAAAGATCCATCCTTTACCAAGCTTGATGTTAATTCTTTGTGTTGGAGATTTTAGGGTTCTTGGAGACCCCAAAACCAAAATCACCAAGGAGAAAGTAAGAGTTCATTTTCGTGTTCTTCCTTAAGGTAAGAGGGAGATTACTCACTTCAACCATTATTAGTGGTGAAGAGACTTTTGTGTGCTTGTTGATGGAGAAATCTATCTTTGTATGCTTACTATAATACCCTTAAACACATGTTAGACTAGTAAATGGTTACAAAAGGTAGCATTTGACTTGTTTAGCATGTCAGTAAAGTTTTATGACAAACTGAGTTCGTTTAGGCACTTAGTTGCAACACAGAAGTTGTAAAGTAGCTTAAAATGACTCAGATAATAGCATAAGTTGCTGGTGTGGTGTGGAATACGATTAATAATTATATTAAAAACAGTTGCCAAGTTCCACCTAAAATATAAAAACCTTGCAAGCAATTGTAGTAAGCAAGGGTCGATCCACAGAGAACTAATTCAATTAACACTATCAATCCAATTCCTAAATTAAACTCTGATGAAAAATAAATAGTAAAGTTAAAAAGGGGTTTTTTTTGTTAATTAAGACTAACAAAGTAGATTAAACTTCAACTAAAACAGTAAACACAAATTGAATTATCAAGTTAAAGAAATTGGTTAAGAGATGAAATCCACCACTAGATTTATATGATTATGCTAACTTACATACTCTTTATACCAACATGGTCAATTATATTTTTATGTGATTGTGAGATAAATCCCTTGTTTTCCTTATGTTTTGCTTAATTCAGTAACCACTCAAATCAAACCCTAACCATTAGTTATTTGTAAAGCAACCGCTCTTACACCTACTTAATGATTGCATTAAGAATTAGAAAACCAATCACACTAAGATCAAATCACACACTGGGATTAAATTACTTAGATCATATGTTTCACTAGTTTTATCACCGCAACTGTGCATAACAATCCTAGTTTTACCACTCTCGAAGTTTGGCAAAGAATATAAAAACCTTTATATTAATTTAAGAACAGAAACGTATGAATAAAAACATAATTGTATTAATATAAAGAAATATGCAAAATTCACATAATCAAAACTAGAGTTTCATCTTCCCTTAACTAATCAAGAAGTTTAGCCACACATGGCAAATTCAAAAACAGAAGAAAGATTAAAGAAAGACATTGTTCAGAACAAAAGAAGAAAAGAAAAACTAAAGATCAAACTAGTTTCTAAGGCTTGAGAATGATTAATCTTTGATTGCTCGAATCCGAGTCTCTAATCCTCAATCGAATCCCTCTCTTTCTTGGTCTTTGTGTTTCTCTCTGTTTCCTTGACGACTCTCTCTGTCCAAAACCTCCATTTGGAACTCTAAGCAACCCTATTTATAGGTTTTGATACCTAATTTAGCATTAAAACATGAAATTAAACTTCTAAGCTGATGACACGGGCCGTGTCATATGACACGGTCTAACCCTTGTCTGATTCTAGTGACAGAACTCCAGCTAATTCCAAAGTTAGAGAAGAACACGGCTCACCCCGTGTCATTTGACACGGGCCGTGTTCTCGGTCAGGGCTGAAAATTGATTTTTCCTCGTGAAGTCAGAGAAGTACACGGCCTACCCCGTGTCATTTGACACGGGCCGTGTTGATCACTTTCTTCAAATCCAACCTTGATTCTTCATGAATGCCCTTCTTCTTTTGCTTCTAGGGGTTGATACTGATTTCCTTGAGTCTTTAACTCTCTTCTCAATGGTTCAATGCCAATGGACTCCATCACTCATAGATCTCCTGAAAATCACAATACATTTATGAGTGTTTATAACCACATTTAAGCATAGTTTCACAATAAACATCCAAAGACAACTCTAAATCAGAAACTTAGCTAAATGTCAACAATTGAGCACATATGGAGTCCAATTAGATCAAACAAAAGGCATTTAAGAGCTGGAATTATTAATAGATCAAATACCCCCACACTTAACCTTTTGTACTCCTAGGCAAAAACATAAAATCAAGCATATGTTTCCTAAAAAATAATAAAAGTACTGAACAATGAGCAAAGATCTAAACACATCAGTCCTTTCAAGGAATCTAAGCAATCAAGAATTTCCTCTCTCAACAATCCAAATCAACAAGTCAGGTCAATCCAATATCAGGGTTAAATCAACATGATAAATCCTCACTGATATACTCTCTTTCACTCAAGTATTTTGGGCTTGTATTTACTCTCAACCAACTCATGAAAACATGCCCTATCATTGGCTTGACAAGCCTCTACTTCTCCACCACCTAAATTACATGCACACAAAGATCAAAAGGTCTTTAATCAGGTTGTAATGGGGTCAAGGTCAAGGTAAGATATATCAAGGATAAACAAAGCTAGACCATCAGAAATAGAAGAGCAAAGGGGAATATAAAAATTAAACACTTTTGCACAATTACCCTAACATTTTTCAATCCATCTTCATCTTTTGCTTGACTTTCTCCATTCAACAACCAACTTTTCATTCTTTTTTTTTATTTCTTTCTTTTCTCTTTTGAGAGCTCTTTTTCTTTCTTTCTTTCTTTTTTTTTTGAATAAAAACATAGGCAAAACAGTGTAATCGCCCCCACACTTATTCAAATACAATTCCCAACATAATTATCAAGCTCTTCTACTCCCTAAGGTAGGGTAGCAATGGTTTTTCACTATTAGGCTTGTATTGAGCTATAATAAAAAGAAAGGATATCATTCAGGCCCAAAGGGGTGAAACAATAGATCAAAATACAAGGATAGCTATTTGGCCAGCGGTTGAAAGAAAGAAATGCCTTTATCATCTAAAAAATGTGCAGTGATCATTTGCATCTTAAAAGAGCTTATCCTACCTAACTCATCGACTGTTAAGGACACCAAAACATCTGAAATATTCTTTGGCCCAGTCAAAATCAAATTTGAAAAGCATATAATCACAAGTGGAATCACACAATAAAGAACAGAAATGACTTAAAATTAGTTATTCACATCAAGGCCCAAAAACTCACTAGGTCCCAATTTTATCATATTCTCAAAACTCTTTCAATTTTCAAAGCCTCTCAGTGCAAGTTTAGAAGCAAGAAAGTCAACTCCTTTAGGCTTAAAAACCTGTCAATAAAAATCAATCGCTTGCTCATTGCTCAACATACTCTAAAAACCAGTTAGAAAGATATGCACCAGATATGCAATTAAGATCAGAATGTGCAATTAAGGTCAAACCCAAACTTCCCCCCACACTTAAAATAGACAGTGTCCTCAATGTCAAAGCATACACAACAGATAAAAGGAATCCAAATAAATAAGCAAAGCATATGCGAAGAAATTGATTCCGGCATCATAAAACACAGTCAAATATAAAATAGTAACCAATAGAAACCAATACAATGTCCACTAAGCCAGCAAAAGCAAGGACAATGCCTCAAAAGAAAATGAAAATACATCAAGATGGGGGAGGGGGATAGGAAACACGCTGAAGCAAAAGATCAAGCTTGCCATCAATGGCATCCATCCTCTGATCGCAAGCAACCTCCAGAGCCTGAAAGCGGTCCTCTAAGCGCTGGAAGCGAGTAGCGTGGTTCAGCTCCAGACAATCAATACGGGCTAAAATAACATCATTGGAAGCTGCGCCAGGCTGAGTGGAAGGGCCCGCGTCATCAGCACTCTCTGGAGGTGGGGAAACTGCAATATCCTTATGTGGCTCAGGGGCCGGGTCAGTCCTAGGCAAGGCAGCGCCATCAGCTCCAAGCAAGATGACAGCACCATTTAGATGAGTGCAGAGCTTCATGGATACCAAAATGGCCCCATCAATAGCATTAGGACCCGGGACCGGTGCCTCCTCCACTAGATCCAAATAATCAAAATGATCAGCAATGGCAGTCATATATCCCCCTAGCACTATGCGGCCAGCTAGAGTGGTCCCTACATGGTGAAACTGATTACAGAGCCAATACCCCCCATTAACAGGTTCGCCCTCAAGCATGCAGTGCAAGAAAAACAATTCAGAACGGCTAATTGTGCCTTGACTTTCCCCCTACCATAAATAGTATTAGCCAACTATTTTTGAATATATCGATGGGCAGGAGACCTAAGCCTAGAAGCTTTAGACATCTTAGGGTCATAGTCATCAGACCCAGGCACAGTTAGAGCAGACCATACACGACCAGGGTTAAAATCATGGGCCAACATATTGTGACCTTCAGGAAAACCAAAAATAGCTCTAAACAAGTGAATATCAGCAGAATGAGAATTGCCTAGCAACCTAAAGGTGATCTCACCAGGCCACGTGTCTTGATCACACAGAGGATAAAGCTTACAATTAAAACTAGAAATAAACTCCCTAGTTAACTCAGCAAAAGTAAGCCTTTTTAACAGTGCAAAATCAACCCAACCAATCCTACTCAATAAAGCAAACACTTCATCATATAACCCTATAGCCCTAAGGGTATCTACATCTAAAAAGCGAGTAGGAACCACTACCTTTCTGTCTATAGGGTTGACTGGCACCTGAGGGGGTGAGGGCTCACGCGGGGGTGATGGAGACTGAGCACGCCTAGAGTTGGTACGATGGGGATGGTGCGAACAGGAAGTAGCTGTGGTCTTGACACGCTTTTTAGGACCCATGACTGAGGAAGCAGAAGAAAGGAAGAAGAAGAAAAAGTGGAATGGGACCGTGAACGTGGGAATGTAGGGAGAAATTGGTGGGAAAGAGGAAAAACAATGGAAAAAGGTGGTGGTGGTTAGAAGGTGGATTGTGAAAATGGAAGAAAATGGTGGAGAGGGTGGCTATGGGAGCTGCGTGTTGGGAGAGGGAAGGTGACAATGGTGAGAAAATGGAGAAAAATGGTGGAGAATGGTGGAAAATGATAGAAAATGATGGAAAGGGGGAAATAGTGGTGAATAGTGGAGAATGGTGGTGAATGGTGGAGATTTTGGAGGAAGAGAAGGGTGGTGGCGGCGCAGAGAAGAGGGGAAGAAGGGAAATTGGGGGAAAATAGGGAGGAAAAATCCTAAACAGGATTTAAGTGATGCGCTGCCACAAGTACACGGGCCGTGTCATATGACACGGCCACACCCGTGTACTCCTCTACCAAGCAAGTGACCCGCGCGCACAGACAACACGGCTGTCATATGACACGCACGACAACACGGGCCGTGTGAGATGACAATATGTGTCATACACGCCCTACCCGTGTACCTCTCTGGATTCACCACAGACCTGCTACCTATGAAAACACGGGCCGTGTCAAATGACACGGCCCAACCCGTGTACATTTCTGCAGGAGTTGGGGTGCTGTCATGAGGACATGGGCCGTGTAGTCTGCTGACTTAGAAAAAAAAACACTCCAAACTGTTCCTCAGGACTGCATGCACTCAACAAACCATGAACTCAAGCAATCAAACTAAAACTGAGCAAGTCAAAACACAAATACCGGTAAAGATACAGGTATCGTCAAGCAAGAAACACATGAAAATGGGCTAAACTAAGAAACCCAACAACGCAAAACAGAAAGGGAAAAGAAAGCAAATCTGATTGGGTTGCCTCCCAATAAGCGCTTGGTTTATTGTCCTCAGCCAGACATTACGATGCTCCTCAGTGTTCTGCATAAGATGGAGGGAGAAGAGACATGTCCTCAACTTCTGCATTCTCTGGAAGCTCATGGTAAGGCTTGAGACGGTGCCCATTGACCTTGAATGTCTTTCCAGAGGCCTCGTTCATGATCTCCACTGCACCAGAATGAAAAATAGTAGTTACTTCAAATGGGCCAATCTATTTAAAACGTAGCTTACTTGGAAATAATTTAAGTCTGGATTGATAAAGCAACATTCTTTGGCCTTAGTGGAAACTTTTCCTGGAGATCATGTGATCATGGAATGCCTTGGTCTTGGCCTTGTAAATGAGGACACTCTCAAAGACCTCATTCCTCAATTCTTCCAACTCTTGAATTTGGAGCTTTCTCTGCTTGCCAGCACCTTCCAAGTTCAAGTTAACTTGCTTGATAGCCCAATAAGATTGATGTTCTAGCTCTACTGGCAAGTGGCAAGGCTTCTCATAGACCAATCGAAATGGGGACATGCCAATAGGGGTGTTGTATGTAGTCCGATAAGCCCATAGAGCATCAGTAAGTCTAGTATTCCAATCCTTACACGTTGGATTCACAGTTTTTTCAAGGATAGACTTGATCTCCTGATTGGACACCTCAGTCTGGCCATTCGTCTGAGGATGGTAAGGAGTAGAGGTTCGGTGCACCACACCATATTTCTTCAAAAGGGCTTCAAAGATTCTGTTGCAAAAATATGTCCCTTGGTCACTAATGATGGCTCTGGGAGTACCAAACTTGGAAAAAATATAGGACTTCACAAAATCCACAATAGTCTTAGAATCATCAGATTTAGTGGCTTTAGCTTCCACCCATTTTGAAACATAGTCCACAGCTAAAAGAATATAAGAGAAACCGAAAGAAGGAGGGAATGGTCCTATGAAGTCAATGCCCCAAACATCAAAGATTTCCACAAAGATTATTGGAGTTTGAGCCATTTGATTTCGCGGCCCAATGTTACCTATTCTTTGACAGCGGTCACATGACTTACAGAAATTATAAGCATCCTTAAAGATGGTGGGCCAGTAGAAACCACTGTCAAGTACTTTATTGGCTATCCTCTTCATGCCGAAATGTCCTCCACTGGCATAGGTATGGCAAAAAGAGAGAACAGAGTGAGTCTCTGAATCCGGGATACATCTCCGAATCACTTGATCCGCACAATGCTTCCAAAGGTAAGGATCATCCTAAATATAATACTTGCAATCACTCCTCAGCTTATCCCGATGCGCCTTGTTCAGGCCCTCCGGAAAGTCCTTGGTGGCCAAGTAGTTGGCAATATCAGCATTCCAAGGAATGGTGGTTGTGATAGCCATTAAATGCTCATCCAGAAAGCTCTCTTGAATAGGTATGTCCTCCTCTTCAGTCACCAACCTGCTCAAATGGTTTGCCACCAAGTTTTCGCTCCCTTTTTTATCTTTAATCTCCTAGTCAAACTCTTGGAGCAACAGAATCCATCGAAGCAATCTTGGCTTCGCCTTCTTCTTTGCTAGTAGGTACTTCAATGTTGCATGATCAGAAAAAATAATAACTTTAGAACCAATTAAATATGATCTAAATTTTTCTAAAGCAAAAACAACAGCAAGAAGCTCTTTCTCAGTTGTAGAATAATTCAATTGAGCATCATTTAGGGTCCTTGATGCATAGTAAATAGCATAAGGAATCCTATCAACTCGCTGTCCTAAGACAGCCCCTACCGCAAAGTCACTTACATCACACATTAATTCGAATGGAAGCTCCCAATTTGGTGGCCTAATGATAGGTGCCTCAGTCATCAACTCCTTAAGTGTAGTGAAAGCCTTCATACACTTCTCATTAAATTGGAATGGCACATCTTTTTGGAGAAGTGTGCAGAGGGGCGCTGATATCTTGGAGAAGTCTTTGATGAAGCGCCGATAGAAACCTGCATGACCAAGAAAAGAACGAATGTCCCACACACTAGTGGGTGGGGGTAATGAACGCACAAGTTCTACCTTAGCTTTATCAACTTCAATGCCCCTAGCAGAGATTACATGTCCTAATATAATACCTTATTCTATCATGAAATGGCATTTTTCCCAATTTAAAACAAGGTTAGTGTCAATACATCTCTTTAAAACCAAAGCTAAATGCTCCTAGCATTTCTCAAAGCCATTTCCAAATACACTAAAATCATCCATGAAGACCTCAATGATGTTCTCTATGTAATCAGAAAATAGGCTCACCATACATCTCTGAAAGGTCCCTGGTGCATTACAAAGTCCAAAAGGCATTCGCCTATAAGCAAAGGTGCCAAAAGGACAAGTAAAAGTGGTCTTGTCTTGATCTTTCGGAGCGACAACAATCTGGTTATAACCTGAAAATCCATCTAAGAAACAATAATGAGAATGACCAGCTAACCTCTCTAACATTTGATCAATAAAGGGTAAAGGGAAGTGGTCTTTTTTTGTGGTAGCATTCAATTTTCTATAGTCTATACAAACACGCCACCCTGTCTGTAATCTAGTAGGAATAAGCTCATTCTCAGCATTTCTTACCACAGTAATGCCAGATTTCTTTGGTACCACCTGGACCGGGCTTACCCACTTGCTGTGAGAAATGGGGTAGATGACCCCCACACTTAGGAGCTTCAGTATCTCCTTCTTCACAACATCCATCATCGGGGGATTCAACCTCCTCTGTGGTTCTCTCATTGGCTTAGCCCCCTCCTCCATTAAGATTCTATGCATGCAAATGGAGGGGCTAATACCTTTGATGTCTGCAATAGTCCACCCGATGGCTGTCTTGTGTTCTTTCAACACAGAAATTAAGCTATCCTCTTGCTCTTTGGTAAGCGATTTAGCAATTATTACCGGAAGTGTCTCCTTCTCACCCAGAAAAATATATTTCAAATGGGCAGGCAATTCCTTCAATTCCAGCTTTGGTGCTTACACAACAAAAGGTTTAGGTACATCAGTGGTAAGAGGTAGTTCAACATACGATACCTCATGTCCTTCTGAGATGAAAGAGAGTGTATGCAAGGCTGCCACTACTTCATTAACCTCCTCACTCCATGGCTCTCCTTGGTCATCCTTCTTTGAATCCTGAAAATCTAAACTGCGAGTCATAACTGTATCAAGGGCATCAAATTGTTCAGACTAAAAAACAACAGAAATTAAAGACTCAAAAACATTAAAGGAATCAATAACATAAGCAGAGTGCACATCACTCGGGTATCTCATGGCTTCGAAGATGTTGAATCTGATCAACTCTCCATCAAATTCCATAGTCAATGTTCCCGAATGCACATCAATTTTAGTTCGTGTAGTCTTTAGGAATGGCCTCCCCAACAGAATGGGGGCAGAGTTAGGGGATTTGTCCTCCTCAATGTTGGTCCGTAAATCCGCAAGCGCACGAGTTGACAAGTAATATAAAGGAGAGTTAGAGTATCGTGTCCCAAAGGATTGAATAATTTAGAAGAATGTTAAACTTAACTATTATTCACAAATTTTTATCCAAGCAAACGAAAGAGAGTGGGTTGCAATTAAAATAACAACTTAAAGGAAACAAAATAAGAAAACACCAAACACCAATTCCACAAGAGAAGATGAGAATGATTAAAGCCTAGGGGTCCCTATTCACTTGCTATTTCAATGATTAATTGCAATTAACAAGCACCTATCAATGAATTGATATATGTTGGCTAATAATCATCAATAGATAAGAGCCTATGTCTAGGACAATTACCCATGTGAAACCTAGCTATTCCACTATGTGTCTATGTGAAGCAACATAAGAATCACTCATTGAGGCCAATTATCAAACACTTGCCATGCATGACCAAAGGGTATGTGTCCATCCCCTTAGTTAAACATACATCAACCATACCATATCCATATTCACAACACCCTATTTCTAGTTCAATTGGAATATTAAAAATCATGCAATTGATGGCCAATCAATAACAAGCACTAAGCATAGATATGGATGAACAAAACTAATTTCATTGAAAGGATACTCAACTAATTACAAATTAATCAAATCCATAGCAAGATCCTAGAGAGCCCCTAGATTAGAGTT
Source organism: Ormosia emarginata (assembly GCA_029884605.1). Lineage (NCBI taxonomy): Eukaryota > Viridiplantae > Streptophyta > Magnoliopsida > Fabales > Fabaceae > Ormosia > Ormosia emarginata. The sequence goes on from JAQQTP010000074.1 coordinate 14,552,404, forward strand.
TAGTTACACATTATCAAGGAGAAGAAAACAAATGTAATCAAATGATTCATCATGTTACAAATCAAGAGAGAAAGGGGAAAGAATGAACAAAAATTGGAGAGATTCCAAGCTTGATCTTCCTCCTTCTTCTTGATTCTTCCTTTAGTCACCTTCAATCCAAATGTGTTCCTCCTCCTCTCTCTTGCTCTCTAGAATTCGTGGCTAGGTTAAAACTGAAGATCTCCCCTTCATCCTCCCAAAAATCAGAATATAAGGGTAAAATTCGTATGCCAGGATTTTACCCACGCCTAGGCGTGTATTTCCCACGCCTAGGCGTGGTTATGAATCACGTGCCTGTTATCTGCTTGCCACGCCTAGGCTTGATTTTACCACGCCTAGGCATAGTGGTCTCTGTCTGAATCACCCTGAAAATCTGAGTCTTACACGCCTAGGCGTGAATTAACCATGCCTAGGCGTGGATGTCTCTGCTTCTAATCCCTGAGAAACTGCAAGGGCCACGCCTAGGCGTGGATTTGTCACACCTAGGCGTGGGTTAGCAGCACCTTCCCTTCTTGTTTTCTTCACACTTAGAGCCTCTCTTCACTTTCCTCATCCCTTCCAAGGCCTTTCTCATCTTGAATACCTATATCAAAACAATGATAAAGTCCATCAAATCACAATTCATCCAACTTCGATAAATAAGATCTTCAAAGATTCAATTATAAATCATTTGAATCAACAAGCTTAATTCACCAAAGTCATGCAAATATTGAACTTATGACCTTGAAAACTTAGGGATAATATGCTTAAATACAATCAAATTCGAGTGAATTAACTTCATTTTCTGAAGTTATCACACCCCCAAACTTAAAGTTTTGCTAGTCCTCGAGCAAACTAATCCAAGCAGGAAAAGGAATTACAATCCAATTCAAAGGTCAAGAAACATGAGGCAATTTGAACTAGAGCAAACCCAGCTTCTAATTATCATTTATACCCTCAGAAATCACTTCACAACCTCACAACAAGGTCCACACATGCAAGAAATTCCCAACTATTGTGATCACCCTTGAATGCCATTTTTGTGCATGAAAGATTTCCCAAGCCCATGTATTTAAGACCCTTTCCTAATCATGAAGAGCAAGATGGATGAATTTATAAAATGCACATGCACTCTCAAAAGAATGTTCTTCATCCCTTTCTCCACTAATGTAGGCAAGACAGAATCAAAGATCATGAGGGTCTTTTAACCTTGTAATGTAAGGCTAGGGGTAGTGGCTAAGAAAGAAGGGAAAGGATTTGAATTCAAATATCAAACACATAATCCACCACTTCTATTGAATCAAGCCAAGCATGTAGATGCACAAACAGAATCCAAATTGAAGAATCAACTTTCTTTATTCCATTTTCTCATCATTTCAATTTTTTTTTTATATATTTCTAAGATCATACATACAACCTTATTTTCATTGCAAAAAGGCTTCAATTCACACAACAGCCCACTTATTTATTTTCTTTCATGTTTTTCCTTTTCTCTTTTTTTTTTGAATACCATTTTTGAATGAAAGCTAGTAAACACAAATTCCTAGATTCTTAGCATCATGCAAAACACTATAGCTCAAAACAATAGAACTACTCAATTATGTGCTCAACAAGGGACCTGTATTGAGGGGAAGAGATCTTTCTTTCACAAGCATGATTTGATAGGGTAGAGATTAGGGTTAAATAAATGAAAATTAGGCCACACACACGCACACTAGGCTTCAAAAGGGGTACTAGGGGACTCATTCATTCAAGGTTGGCTTGAAAAGCTCAATCGGTCCAAACAAGCGCCCTAGTCATTTCCTTAAAAATGCATTGCCTAGGATTTCGCCTCAAAAAGGAATTAGACAAGCTTCTAAGATGCAAATAGACTTTACACATGCCAATCATAAATTTCTCCAACCATGCATTTCATTCATATTTCAGAATCCACCACACATGCAACAAGGATTTTCTCTCATACGTAATTATGGCAATAAGTGTAAGCACAAAAATTTGAATTTTTACAAATGAGTTCCCAAGCAGTGAGGTGTATATATGATCCACACAATCATCAGATATTCTAATCAGAAATCAAGTATGCACAAGTTTAACCTGCCTCAACACACACTCATCCATTCAATTCCTAATTCACGTACCCCTCAAGGCAAAATCATGCTCACTCAGATCCGAAGAGAAGGGAATTAGTATATATATATATGTCCAAACAATGATTCAACAAGCATTCACAAAAAGATCATCAATCCAATCCCCCCCCAAACCTAAGATATGTAGTGTCCCACTGTATCCAAAATAAATCAAGTTTTTTTTTTCAATAAAGTATGTACAATGGACTGAAAGCAAAAACAGAAAACTAAAGCAGAAAGCGCAAGAAAACAAGGGCCCTGGCGCCTCAAAACAAGTCCTCCTCATCAAATAGGTCATCGCCCTCAGCGCCCATCTCTGCATCATCAGCTGGTGGAGGAGGTGGAGGAGAAGGTGAAGCTGCCACTGGTGGAGCTGCAAAAGGAGGGAATGCTGGAAAATCATCCATTGGGCGCCCCTGACCCAAAGCCATCCAATGAATGCCCTGGTACATCGCAGCCAGCATCTCCTGCTGTGTAGTCAGCATCTCCTGCTGCCTATCCAGGCGCTGATCAACAGAGGCAGCCCAGGCAACATCAAAGACTAGAGCAGGCTGTGGGACAGGTGCAGGGGCAGGCTGTGGAGGTGGTACAGGAGCAGGCTGTGGCTCTGCAGCTGGGGGCTGGACCGGGGCTCGCCGGCGCTTCTCTCTCCCGAGCGAGTCATCATAATGGTCTCGCACCGCCCTTTCTGTCATGGGAGTCTTGACTTCACACGGACTTCGTGTCTTTCCAAGCCACTTTCGATTTCCGACACGGTGCACAAATAAGAGAAGGGAAGAACAACGATTTCGGCTTACAACATTTGTGATGCAAAGCCTGACGTGGTCACAAAGAATCTGCGCAGTGTCCACCCACTGAAGAGTATGGATGGCATACAGCATGTATGCGCGCTCAGGATAAATCTCTGATCTATGCTCCATAGGCAGCAATGAAGAGCAAACGAAGTGGTTCCACGGGCGCAACTCTTTGCGCAGACTTTCCTGTTTAATGAAACAGATCGAATGATCTGTGTTGCGTTACACTTGAACAGGAAAGGTAGAATCACAAATGGCTTCCAGTACTATTTCAAAAGGTGTAGCACCATCCTCTTCTGGCAGCTGCAGTGTTTTGTACGCACACACCAGTGGAGGAGGGCCAAGGTGCAAAATCTGGCTGATGCGCTCAACAGAGTAGTTAACAGTCCTCCCTCTGACTTTAGCAGTGGTCTCATAACGCTTTTAAGCAAATGTGTTGGCATAGAATTCCTTGACTATTACAGCTACTGGTTCTTCCACAGGATGCTCCGCAAAATGTTTCCAGTGGAGCTCCTCAGTGGCACTAGTAATGGTGGGATATCGTACCATATTAAGGTCATGGAATCCCCGCTCAGCGATGATGTTAATCTTTCTCAAATGCTGCCAGAAGTAATCATACGCCTCTTGAGATACAAAAATCTGTGGGTCATAGATGGGAATTTCCTGAGCATCCTGTGTGTTATTTGGGTCAGCCTCAACAGTTCTGCGCTGTCTCTTTGACATGATTAGGAGCAACCTGAAAAAGAAGATGGTGTTGGTTATTATCATTTGAACAAATAATGAGAATAATTTCAATGAAATCAGCCACTTCTAGTAAGACGGCATGCAATGTAATCAAGCAACCCAGTTCAATAACCAACCAAAATGCAATCAGATCAGAGTCATGCAGTATGTATAACCCAGATATGCATTAAGTTAACCAATAATTCAACAATCCACAGCATAGCCAACCAAGTCAATTCTAGTCACTATCCAATCAAGCCACAAGGTGAATCAAGTCCTAGCCCAAGCAACATGTACAACTTACATGCATCAAATCCTATCATGCAACAGGGTCCAACTTTGAAACAGCATTGACATATCATAGCCCAATCAGCTCAAATAATCATGCAATTGCATAGGCTCACAAATTAGAACATATTGTCAACACAGTCTTGCCAACCAAATCTAACAAGGGGCAACTCAAGCAAAAGAACAATTGAGTACTATTGACAATGAAGTTCATTTTTAGCAAAATATCCAAACCTAGGCCACCCCTAAACTTACTCATGGTTAAGTCACAACCTATTCAACTCACATCCAAACCCAAGCATAACGCAACTACTGCAATCAGTTCTAAGTAACTCAGCAGCAACTATGAAGGCATAAAACTACCAAGATTCAGAACAATGTGCACACAAACCCAAAATTCCTAGTATCATATCAGAATCACATAGGCTACTGTAAAGTTCAATTTAATCACATGTTAACCATTTAATCAATAATTGAACAGAACACATCAAGGCAAGGGTTTCACAATTTGGAATTAAAGAAAGATGGGAATAGGAAATAAGAACCTTGGATGAAGCACAAGAAGAGCAGGCACTAGAGAAAAGAAACAAGCACCAAACGCACAACCCTCCTTGAACCAAAAGAAACACGAAGAGACCCTTGAGTGGAGTGGGTTACGGAGGTTGGCCGTAGAGAAGGTGGGGAAGAGAAAGATGGTGAGGGAGATGAATGTTGGAGAAGAAAAAAAATTGGGAGGACGAAGAGGGGTGGTACGGTTGGTGGTGCTCGTGCACGAAGGAGGGTTTGAGGTGTTTTTGGTGGAGGAGGAAATGGAGGGGTGCTACGGGGCTGTTTGTCAAAACTACTTTAAGGCCGATTGAGTGAAGGTGAGGGAGAAGATTGGTGGGGAAGAAATAGTCTTTGTGTGTACGAAGGGGGGGGGAGGGAATTAGGGATTAGGGATTTGAGAGGGAAGAATAGCTAAGAGAGAGAAAAGCTATTGCATTTGTGCAACAAATAGACACATCACGCCTAGGCGTCATGTTACCACGCCTAGGCGTGGTTTTTTTTTAATATTTTAATATTTTATTTTTTTTGAATTTTTTTTAGCAATAATACTAAGCCTAGGCGTGGAAAACACACGCCTAGGCGTGACGCTTGCAGGTTAAATTGACTGAAAACGCAGAGAGTACCACGCCTAAGCATGGACAATACACGCCTAGGCGCGGAGCTCTCTGGAAAATTCCCGCAAAAGCAGTTGAGACCACCACGCTTAGGCGTGTAAAAACCACGCCTAGGCGTGGAACTCTGTATCTCAAATCTTAACAACAACACCAGAATACCCCACATCCATGCATCAAACACCCCCCCTTATTCTCAAACATCTAAGAAACAGCATAAGAATGACAAGAACAATCAAAGCATCAAATTGAAAAACAAACACTAAAACAATAAAACAAAATCAACTAAAATTACAAAATAAAAGAAAAATCATGCATAAAATTGTCCTAAGCGAAGAGATAAGGTTAAGAACTTGGGTTGCCTCCCAACAAGCGCCTTATTTATAGTCCTGGCTGGACTTTGCAGACACTCAGGATGGAGGAGCGAGGGTAAGTGAAGTTTTGTGCCTCTCCACCTCACCACCTAAGTAGGGTTTGAGCCGCTGACCATTGACCTTGAAGGTTGACTTTGAAACTGGGTCTTCCAAGGTTACGGCACCATGAGGAAAGACTTCCAAAACCAAAAATGGACCTGACCATCTAGATTTTAGCTTGCCAGGAAATAGTTTAAGCCTTGAGTTAAACAGGAGAACCTTCTGCCCTGATGCAAAGTTTCTTAGGATAATACGATTGTCATGCCACTTCTTCACCTTGTCCTTGTATAACTTGGCATTTTCATATGCTTGGAGACGAAATTCCTCAAGTGCATTGAGTTGCAACAATCGTTTCTCTCCACAAGCTTCAAAATCCCAATTCAATCTCTTGATGGCCTAGTAAGCATGATGCTCAAGCTCAATAGGAAGGTGACATGCCTTGCCAAAAACTAGTTGATAGGGGGACATGCCAAGAGGAGTTTTGTAAGCAGTGCGATATGCCCAAAGAGCGTCATCCAGCTTCTTTGACCAATCCTTCCTGGAAGGACTCACAGTTTTCTCCAGAATCCGCTTCAACTCTCTATTAGAAACCTCTGCTTGGCCACTTGATTATGGATGGTAGGCTGTAGCTACCCTATGCGTCACCGCATATTTGGCAAGCAATGCAGCAAAGTACTTATTGCAGAAATGAGATCCTCCATCACTAATAATAGCACGAGGGGTGCCAAACCTTGAGAAAATGTTCTTTTTCAGAAAAACCAGGACCACCTTGGAGTCACTAGTGGGTAAGGCACTGTTGGTGTATGCCCCAGTGGCCAATACATTTTGTTTGTATTTACATACATTATATTATGTTATTTTATATGAGGCATTTCATTTATTGTGTTCTTTTTGGTAGACATAATAAAGTCCTTAGAATAGTAAGTTTGATACCATAGGACATCAAGTGGATGACTTGATCGTGAGATCCTATTGGATAAAACACTATTCTTAAATGTCCCTAGTCAAGTATTATTGTTAATTAGGACAACAATAATACATTGAGGCTAGTATGTGCGTAGGGCGATGACCACATCTCACGGGTCATGGATATGAGATATCAAGTCTACACATGGATACATATTAGAGTAATGATGTATTGGACAGACCCGCCATGAGAACGCTACGTGGATCGTTACGTGAGTGTCATAAGCGATTCTCATAGTGATAATGGTGTATGTGGTCCTTTGACCTGAAATCACTACGATTCCTACATGAGGAGTTGTGTGTTTTAATGCCATCAAACGTCATCTGTAACAAGATGATTATAACGTTGGTTATTAGACATGCCGCAATACATGTGGAGGGATGTGAGTGACCTAGATGGGATTTGTCCCTCCTACATAACAGGAGCGATATCTTTGGGCCCCCTGATTGAGTGAGACTACGAAATGCATGACCATGCTCAAATGAGTCAATATGAGATATTGATCTTATTTGTTATTACTATGTCTACTCGGGAATCGGAAGCGAAGATTGAACTAAACAAGGGTGACACGTTCTATGCCTTGTGTTCAATCTGGATATCCGGACAAAGGGACTAAACTATACGGAAACATTGGTCACAGATAGGTTATGTCAAATCACCGACATTCTCATTACTTGGGTAGTGATGTGTTGCTAGATATCACATCGTTTGTAATATTAAAATGAGATTTTAATATTACTACCAACGTCATGAGAACCTGCAGTGGTCACACACTTAGAACGAGACTAAATTGGAGTAATCGAATCCAAGTTGGACTCGGATTCAAGCTGTGGGCCTAACTCATGACGGATGGGTTTAGGGTTGCACCACTTACCTTGCACGCTCACACTCACTTAAGGCAGCCTTGTTATAAATAGTAATGCTAAGGGGGCTGCTACTAGGTTACATCACAACCCTAGTCGCACCTACAGAAAGTGAGTGAGAGATAGTGAGGTCTTCTTCTCCTCTCTTCGCAGCTAGCACTACGAAAATAGAGGCGTGACTCCTTTTGCAAGTTTGTTCGTGTGGATACCGCAGAAACATCGTCGCTATTACGGTGTTGATGATTCACCTCGCTTGTGTCTATCACGCTTCAAGAGGTAAAAAAATTTAAAAAAACTCGGATTATGGATTTTTCGCATGGATCCTGTGAGGGAATTCTGTTATTCCGCTACGAGACTTTTGATTCGCAAATTTCCAACAATGGTATCAGAGCCACTTGCGAAACCATGATTCGATTTTTTGCTTTTCTTGTTATATGCGATAACATGATTCGTTGCTTTCTTTTAATAAAAGATATGATCTTTATATGTTGTTTCTGAAACCATGAAGATGTTCATATGTTTTTGCGAAAACTGTTTTGAAAGCTTTATGTTTCTGCGTTTTTCTGGTATATATATATATGATATGTATGAATGAAAATCGTTTTGAATGCTTTCTGTTTTTGCGTTTTTCTGGTATATACATATGTGATATGTATGATTCTACGAAAACTGTTTTGAATGCTTTCTATTTCTGCATATTTTCTGTATGAATGCGATATACACAGTAGCGCGACACAAGGTTTTGGAAACCTTGTTTCCGTTTTGCGACGGCCATGAAGCTTCCTCATGACATGAAGTGTTCATGTCTTCACGCATTCTGGAAACCTTGTTTCTGGATAGGCGATGACGGCTGTGAGGAACCCCTGCGGCACATGAAGCGTTCATGTGTTTGCGGGCCTTAGGGTTCAAGTGTTGTTGCCCTAGCCGTCAAGCGGGACCCCCGTTGGGGCGCTGCCCCGAACCCCGTTTCGTGGTGTGTGATATTCGAAAGTGCAATATTCAAAACTATTTTTATAATTCGCAAAATAATAATGTGTTATTGCTTTGTGTTTATGTATTCTTAGAGATGCATGGTGCATGGTTATGGCCTTAGTCTTTATTTTATACTTTTTTGGTTATTTTAAATACGACCTACATGTCGTGCCTTTCTCTCTACATTCTGATTGTACATTCTCTTCTCATCTAACTCCCCTCGAATGTAAAAGAGGTTTCTATAATGTAATCTTCATGTGGAGACAAGGAGACGACATCAAGTGAGGACGTTGGTGGGAGACGCTTGGTGAAGCTGGCATTAATTAATGCTACTCTCTTAGAGGCCATAACCATGTCACATTTATTATATGCTTTATATGTATGAGATGCATGGATAATGTTTATGGTATGTTAAACAAGTTTAATAAATGGTGAGATCTAATAATAAAATTCCCTTAAAGAAAATATTAAGTCATTATGTGATGCCTTCCAATGCGTGGCACTCATCAAGACTAATATCAATTAAGCGTAGGTCTGCCAAAGCAGGGTGCCTTTATCTATATTAGTAAGATGCGATAGGATAAGAGTAATATCCAAATGCCAACCATTGGGTTTGACTTAACTAGGCCATTTCAATAGGATTGAAGGCTTAGAGGCATGAAGTTGGGCTTTAGTCCATTAGATGGATTAGAATAATTGTTATTCACCCAACTATCCAAGAGTTGCATGTGATGTAATTGGAAAGAGTTTCTTACCTAAATAACTGAATTTTGGGCGATCAGCCAAAGCTGACTCAAAACTAGGTGAAATATGGATCTTGGCCCACTAAGAAATCTTCCAATGGGATTTTCCAAGTCAATGCTGAGGGTCATTGATTTGAATAAAATAGTGGGAGACGTATTTAATTAAAAGACCTTGTTAAATATGTTTATAGCATAATACTTATATTTTACATATTTCTGTTGATAGATTACCATGGCAACAAACACATCAAGTAACTTATCATTGCGATCGGTCCTTGAGAAGGACAAGTTGTCTGGGACAAATTTCCTAGATCTGAGTACAGAACTTGAGGATTGTCCTCAAGCAAGAGAAAAAGTTGTATGTTTTAGAACAACCTATTCCCGAACCACCCGCCGCTAATGCCCCTAGATTTGAAAGAGATGCTTATAAGAAGCATCAAGATGATGCCTTGGACATTGGATGTCTAATGCTAGCCACCATGAACTCGAGCTCCAAAAGCAACACGAGAACATGGAAGCATACGATATGATCGTACACCTCAAAAAGCTTTATCAAGAGCAAAGGCTAGACATGAGAGATATGAGGTCTCCAAAGCACTTTTTCGGTGTAAGTCGGTAGAGGAAGCCCCGTTGGTGCTCATGTACTCAAGATGATTGGGTACATTGAAAACCTTGAGAGACTCGATTTTCCTATGGGCCAAGAGTTGGCCACCGACTTAGTCTTGCAATCGTTCTTGGGATAGTTTTAGTCAATTTGTCATGAACTACAACATGAATGAAATTGACAAACCACTACCGAGCTACTAAGCATGTTGAGAGCTGGCTTGAGCGGAGAACATAAACAAAGGCAAAGGAAAGGCCATAATGATGGTCCATAAGAATAAGGGCAAGAAACAACAGAAAAAGCCCCGGGACAAGTGGAAGGGTAAGGGCAAGGAAAAGTCCAAGCCTAGCACTTCTAGCTTGAAACCAAGTGGGTGGAGTGGCTAAGGAAGGTACATGCTTCCATTGCGGTCGACCGGACATTGGAAGAGGAAGCTGTGCCAAGTACCTAGAGGAGCTCAAGAAGAAGAAGGGAAGTGAGACTTCCACTTCAGGTATTTTTGTTATAGAAGTCAATTTATCTACTTCTGCATCATGGGTATTAGATACTGGATGTGGATCTCACATTTGTGTAAATGTACAGGATCTAAAGAGCAGTAGACCATTGACTAAGGGCGAAGTCGACCTACGAGTGGGAAATGGAGCAAAGGTTGCTGCACTAGCCGTAGGGACTTATTTATTAGCTTTGCCAACTGGGCTTGTAATTGAATTAGATAATTGTTATTTTGTGCCTGCTATTAGCAGGAATATCATTTCTGTTTCTTGTTTGGACAAGGGTTTTACTTTTATAATTAAGAACAAAAGTTGTTCTCTTTATTTGAATGATATTTTCTATGGTAGTGCACATTTGAGTAATGGACTTTATGTCCTTGATCTCGAAACGCCCATTTATAACGTAAATACAAAGAGGTTCAAGTCAAATGATATGAACCCGACTTATCTCTGGCATTGTCGTTTGGGCCATATAAATGAGAAACGTATTTCCAAACTCCATAAAGATGGATTCTTGGACTCGTTTGATTACGAATCATATGAGACATGTGAATCTTGTTTATTGGGAAAGATGACTAAGGCCCCATTCACTTGGACAAGGTGAAAGGGCTAGTGATCTTTTGGGCCTCATACATAGTGATGTATGTGGGCCACTAAACACACTAGCTAGAGGCGGTTTCGTACTTCATTACATTTACCGATGATTTCAGTAGATATGGATTTGTATATCTTATGAAGCACAAATCAGAATCCTTTGAAAAGTTCAAAGAGTTCAAGAATGAAGTACAAAACCAACTTGGCAAGAGTATTAAAATCCTTCGATCAGATCGAGGAGGTGAATACTTAAGCCAACAGTTTGATGATCATCTGAAAGAGTGTGGGATAATATCTCAACTCACTCCTCCTGGAACACCACAATGGAATGGTGTTTTCTGAAAGGAGGAACCGGACCTTGTTGGACATGGTCCGATCCATGATGAGTCATGCAGACCTTCCAGGCTCCTTCTGGGGACATGCTCTGTTAACAACAGCTTTCACACTTAACCGTGTTCCATCTAAGACGGTTCAACAGACACCATATAAGATGTGGACTGGAAGAAGACCCAGTATGTCTTTTATGAAGATTTGGGGTTGCGAAGCTTATGTGAAACGTCAAGTTTCTGATAAGCTTGGCCCAAAATCAGATAAATGCTTCTTTATGGGGTATCCTAAGGAAACCAAGGGATACTATTTCTATAATCCTACCGAGGGCAAAGTGTTTGTCGCACGGACTTTGTATTCCTAGAAAAGGAGTTTATCTCCAAAGGAATCAGTGGGAGAAAAGTAGAACTTGAAGAAATTCAAAGTTCACAAAGTAGCAGCGAACCAATGGTGGAAATAAAGCAGCCTCCACAAGTCGTTGTGGAACCACAATCTGCTCTAGTAGCACAAGACCCGCGTAGGTCTAACAGGATACGTCGTCAACCAGAGAGATATGGATTTCTCATGACTCAACAAGGTGACGTATTACTCATGGATCAAGATGAGCCTGTGACTTACTAGGAAGCCATTATTGGCCCAGAATCTGAAAAATGGCTTGAGGCCATGAGATCTGAAATGGAATCCATGTATACCAACCGGGTATGGACCTTGGTTGACCCACCTGAAGGGATAAAAACCATTGGGTGCAAGTGGGTTTTTAAGAAGAAAACCGCCATGAATGGTAATGTGCATACCTTTAAGGCGCGATTGGTGGCTAAAGGTTTCAAGCAAATTCATGGTGTAGACTATGATGAGACTTTTTCCCCAGTTGCGATGCTTAAATCTGTTCGGATCTTGCTTGCTATTGTAGCATACCATGATTATGAAATCTGGCAAATGGATGTCAAAACTGCTTTCCTTAATGGAAATCTTCTCGAGGATATGTACATGACACAACCTGAGGGTTTTGCCACTCCACAGGATGCTACAAAGGTATGCAAGTTGCAACGATCTATTTATGGATTGAAGCAAGCTTCAGAAATTTGGAATCTTCATTTTGATGATACAATCAAACAGTTTGGTTTATCAAAAATGAAGAAGAATCTTGTGTCTACAAGAAGGTTAGTGGGAGCACAGTTGTCTTTCTAGTATTGTATGTAGATGACATACTACTAATTGGAAATGACATCCCTACCCTACAGTCCGTAAAGACTTGGTTAGGGAAGTGCTTTTCTATGAAGGACTTAGGCGAAGTCACCTATGTATTAGGTATCAGGATCTATAGAGATAGGTCGCAGAGATTGCTTGGCCTAAGTCAGAGAACATACATAAACAAAGTGTTAAGACTTTTTAACATGCATGAATCCAAGAAAGGACTCTTGCCTATGTCGCATGGTATAAGCCTATCTAAGGCTCAATCCCCTTCCACCCAGGATGAGAGGGATCGCATGAGTAAGATTCCATATGCATCTGCAATTGGATCTATCATGTATGCCATGTTATGTACTCGACCAGATATCTCGTATGCTTTGAGCATGACGAGCGGTACCGATCGATCCGGTGAGAGTCACCGGAGTGTTTGTCAAGAACATCCTTAAGTACTTGAGAAGAACTAAGGATTCGTTTTTGGTATATGGAGCCGAAGAGGAACTAGTAGTAAAGGGTTACACCGATGCTAGCTTCCAAACCGATAAGGACGACTCCGGATCGCAATCGGGTTTTGTTTATTGCCCGAATGGTGGAAATTTGTGAGTGGAAGAGTTCAAAGCGAGGAGATAGTCGCCGATTCTACCACGAGGTGAGTATATTGCCGCCTCCAATGCAAAGAAAGGAGGCCGTTTGGATTAGAAAGTTCATTATTGAGCTTGGTGTAGTTCCTAGCATTGTGGACCCGGTGGACCTCTATTGTGATAATAATGGAGCCATTGCACAAGCTAAGGAGCCCGATCTCACCGGCCGATCCAAACATATACTTAGGCGCTTCCATCTCATTCGAGAAATCATCGATAGAGGAGATGTGAAGATATGCGAGTACCAACAGATGATAACATTCTTGATCCCTTCGACGAAGCCTCTTGCACAATGAAGCATGAGGGTCACACTAGGTCTTTAGGCATTAGAAATATGCTTGATTGGCTCTAGTGCAAGTGGGAGATTGTTGGTGTATGCCCTAGTGGCCAATACATTTTGTTTGTATTTACATACATTATATTATATTATTTTTATATGAGGCATTTCATTTATTGTGTTCTTTTTGGTAGACATAATAAAGTCCTTAGAATAGTAAGTTTGATACCATAGGACATCAAGTGGATGACTTGATCGTGAGATCCTATTGGATAAAACACTATTCTTAAATGTCCCTAGTCAAGTATTATTGTTAATTAGGACAACAATAATACATTGAGGTTAGTATGTGCGTAGACTGATGACCACATCTCACGGGTCATGGATATGAGATATCAAGTCTACACATGGATACATATTAGAGTAATGATGTATTGGACAGACCCGCCATGAGAACGCTACGTGGATCGTTACGTGAGTGTCATAAGCGATTCTCATAGTGATAATGGTGTATGTGGTCCTTTGACTTGAAATCACTACGATTCCTACATGAGGAGTTGTGTGTTTTAATGCCATCAAATGTCATCTGTAACAAGATGATTATAACGTTGGTTATTAGACATGCCGCAATACATGTGGACGGATGTGAGTGACCTAGATAGGATTTGTCCCTCTTACATAACATGAGCGATATCTTCGGGCCCCCTGATTGAGTGAGACTACGAAATGCATAGCCATGCTCAAATGAGTCAATATGAGATATTGATCTTATTTGTTATTACTATGTCTACTCGGGAATCAGGAAACTGAAGATTGAACTAAACAAGGGTGACACGTTCTATGCCTTGTGTTCAATCTGGATATCTGGACAAAGGGACTAAACTACACGGAAACATTGGTCACAGATAGGTTATGTCAAATCACTGACATTCTCATTACTTGGGTAGCAGTGATGTGTTGCTAGATACCGCTCACTGTTTGTAATATTAAAATGAGATTTTAATATTACTACCAACGTCATGAGAACCTGCAGGGTCACACACTTAGAACAGACTAAATTGGAGTAATCAGAATCCAAGTTGGACTCGGATTCAACTGTGGGCCTAACTCATGACAGATGGGTTTAGGGTTGCGCCACTTACCTTGCTACTGCTCACACTCACTTAAGGCAGCCACTGTTATAAATAGTACTGCTAAGGGGGCTGCTACTAGGTTACATCACAACCCTAGCCGCACCTACAGAAAGTGAGTGAGAGATAGTGAGGTCTTCTTCTCCTCTCTTCGTAGCTAGCACTACGAAAACAGAGGCGTGACTCCTTTTGCAAGTCTGTTCGTGTGGATACCGCAGAAACATCGTCGCTATTACGGTGTTGGTGATTCACCTCGCTTGTGTCTATCACGCTTCAAGAGGTAAAAAAATTTAAAAAAACTCGGATTATGGATTTTTCGCATGGATCCTGTGAGGGAATTCTGTTATTCCGCTGCGAGACTTTTGATCCGCAAATTCCCAACTGGCACAGGCTTCCACCCACTTCGACACATAATCCACCGCTACAAGAATATAACGGTTGCCAAAAGATGATACAAAGGGCCCCAAAGTCTATGCCCCACACATCAAAGAGTTCCACTTCCAAAATGGAGTTCAAGGGCATCTCATTCCTCCTTGAGATATTTTCAGTTCGTTGACAATGGTCACAGTTGGCTGCAAAGGAGTAAGAATCTCGAAACAGAGAAGGCCAATAGAAGCCTGATTGCAACACCTTAGCCGCTGTCCTTTCACCCCCATAGTGACCTCCATATGGTGACTAGTCTCCTCCATAGGAATGCATCTTCTAAGCACTTGATCAGCACACTGCTTAAAGAGAAATGGCTCATCCCAAATAAAATATCTGACATCATGAAGGAACTTCTTTTTCTGATGATAAGACAATTCAGATGGCACCACTCCACTCACTATGTAGTTAGCAAAATCAGCATACCATGGATCTGAACTAGCAAACACTGCAAATAACTGTTCATCTGGAAACGACTCACCAATCAAGGTGGGTCTCTTCGATACTTCTCATTCTCTAACCTGGAAAGATGATCAGCCACCTGATTTTTAGCACCCTTTCGGTCTCTGATCTCAAGATCAAACTCTTGTAATAATAATACCCAGCGAATCAACCTTGGCTTAGCATCCTTTTTGCTTATTAGATACTTGATGGCAGAGTGATCTGTGAAGACAATGACTTTGGTTCCAACCAAATATGCTCTGAACTTGTCAAAAGCAAACACTACAGCAAGGAGTTCCTTCTCAGTGGTGGTGTAGTTCAACTGAGCATCATTGAGTGTCCGGCTTGCATAATAGATGGAATGAAAGATTTTGTTCTTCCTTTGGCCCAACACTGCTCCAATTGCATAGTCACTAGCGTCACACATGAGCTCAAATGGTAAGGTCCAATCTGGAGTAGTGATAATAGGTGCAGAGATAAGCCTCTTCTTCAATTCCACAAAGGCTTCCATACAAGCTGCATCAAACTTGAAAACCACATCTTTTTCCAGCAAGTTACACAACAGTTTAGCAAGCTTAGAGAAGTTTTTGATGAACCGCCGATAGAATCCAGCGTGACCAAGGAAGCTCCGAACTCCCTTCACTGAAATTGGTGGAGGAAGTTTCTCAATCACTTCAATTTTAGCTCGGTCCACTTCCATTCCTTTAGATGACACTCTATGACCAAGTACTATTCCCTCTTGGACCATAAAATAGCACTTCTCCTAATTGAGCACCAAATTGGTTTCCTCGCACCTTTGCAACACCAGGGCCAAGTTCTGGAGACACCCATCAAAGGAATCACCAAAAACAGAGAAATCATCCATGAATATCTCCAAGCAGTTCTCTACCATATCAGTGAAAATGGCCATCATACACCTCTGAAAAGTAGCAGGAGCGTTGCACAACCCGAAGGGCATTCTTCTGAAAGCATAAGTCCCATAAGGGCAGGTGAATGTTGTTTTCTCTTGATCATCCGGGGCAATTGCAATCTGATTGTAACCCGAGTACCCATCCAAGAAACAGTAAAACTCATGACCTGCCAACCTATCCAGCATCTGATCAATAAATGGCAATGGAAAATGATCCTTTTTGGTTGCAGTGTTAAGCTTCCTGTAATCCATGCATATGCGCCATCCAGTGACAGTCCTGGTGGGAATCAAATCATTATTCTCATTTTCTACAACTGTCATTCCACCTTTCTTGGGCACACACTGAACTGGGCTCACCCATTTGCTATCAGAAATAGGGTATATGATACCCGCATCCAGCCACTTGATAATCTCCTTTTTGACAACCTCCTTCATGATGGGATTTAGGCACCTCTGATGTTCAATGGTTGGCTTATGGTCAGCTTCCAACAATATTTGTGCATGCAGATGGTGGGGCTAATACCCATGATATCCGCAATGGACCACCCCAAGGCCTGTTTGTATTCTCTGAGCACTCTGAGCAACTTGGATTCTTGCTCTTCTGACAAGGATGAGGAGATGATAACTGGCAATGTGGACTCCTCCCCTAGGTATGAATACCTCAAATGATCAGGCAATGGCTTGAGTTCTAGCTTGGGTGGAACTATGACAGAGGCTTGGAGACTGAGCTTATCAGAGGGTATGTTCAATGGTTTAAAACCTGGTCTCCTGTAAAACTTAGCAGACACGTCAAGCAGTTTAATACATTCCATCACATCATCCCTATCTACATACTCATGTATGGATGTTAATGATAAAGCAAGGGGATCATCAATGAAATTAGTATGGAATGTAGTATTAACTACTTGATCAATCATACCCAAGTAAGAACATTCTTCATGGTCATTAGGAAATTTTATGGATTTGTAAATGTTAAAAGTTACCTTATCCTCATTGACCTGCATTGTAACCTCACCTTTTTGGACATCGATCATAGTCTTACCCGTGGCCAGGAAGGGTCTCCCAAGAATCAAAGGCACATTGCGGTCCTCTTCCATGTCTAGAATGATGAAATCCGCTGGAAAGATGAACTTGTCTACCTTGACCAATACATCTTCTATGACCCCTTTAGGGTATGTGAGAGAACGGTCAGCCAGCTGCAAGGTAACTGAAGTCGGCTTCGCCTCCCCCAAACCTAGCCTTTGAAAGATGGATAAGGGCATCAAGTTTATGCTTGCCCCTAGATCACACAAGGCTTTTCCAAAGAATTAGCTCCCGATTGTGCATGGAATGGTGAAGCTCCCGGGGTCTTTCAAATTGGGAGGTAGCTTGTTTTGCAAGATTGCACTACACTCCTCTGTGAGAGCTACGGTCTCATAATCCCCCAATTTCCTCTTCTTGGACAAGATGTCTTTCATGAACTTCACATAACTCGGCATTTGTTCTAACGCCTCAGCAAATGGAATGTTAATGTGAAGCTTCTTGAAAATTTCCAAGAATTTTTGGAACTGAGCATCAAGCTTCTGCTTTGCTAGCCGGTTAGGAAAAGGTGGAGGTGGTGTTATGGGCTTGTCCTCTTTCTTCTTGTCTTCAAACCTGTCCCTAGCCATTTTCTCATTTTTCTCAACCTCATTACTCACAACCTCTTCATCTTGAGCCACCTCAATTTCTTCTTCAAGTTGTTTGGTCATTGGATTACCTTCTATCTCTTTCCCACTTCTCAATGATATAGCCTTGCACTGCTCGTTAGGGGCACCCTTAGGATTGTTGATGGTGTCACTTGGGAAATTCCCTGGGGGCCTGTTATTTAGAGCTTGGGCAAGTTGGCCCACTTGAGTCTCAAGATTCCTCAATGACGGTGCTTGGCTTTGCATTAAAGCATCGTGGGATGCTAGCCTTGAATCAGTCTTGGTCATGTAATCTTGTTGACTGGTCATAAACTGAGCAAACATCTTCTCCAAATTAGAAGTTGAAGTCGATGTTGAAGTTTGGGCTTGAAGGGGGCTCTGTTGTTAGAAGCCTGGAGGAGCACGAGGTGCTTGATTATGCTGATGAGATGAGGAAGAGCCTTGAACATTTCCACCCCATGAGAGATTAGGATGGTTCTGCCAACTGGGGTTATAAGTATTACCAAATGCAGTATTGTGACCCGATTGACGGAATTGACTAGCATATTGTACACTTTCCAAGCTAGTCGTACAATTGGCAGTGGAGTGATGATCCCTACAATGATCACAAATCTCAGCTGTGACATTAGCTCCGCTTGCAATTGAGTTGACTGTCATGGTGTCCAACTTCTTGGAGAGTGCTGCCACTTGAGCGGAAAGTGATGTGAGAGCATCAACTTCATGTATCCCGGTTGCCACTCTCCTCGGAGCAACTCTCTCTACTGGCCACTGATAATTGTTGTTAGCCATTTCTTCCAACAGGTCATAGGCTGCATCCACAGTCTTACTCATAAGTGCCCCTCCAACTGCTGCATCAATTATGGAACGAATGGAGGTTGTCAAGCTATTGTAGAAAGTATGAACCAACATCCATTTTGCTATGCCATGGTGGGGGCACTTCCTTAGCAAATCTTTAAATCGCTCCCATACTTCATATAAAGTTTCTCCTTCAAATTGCCCAAAGGACAAGATGTCATTTCTGTACTTCATTGCCTTCATGGGAGGAAAGAATCGGTCCAAGAACTTCTGAGCTAGCTCTTCCCAGGTAGTGATAGAATGTTCTGGTAAAGAATGAAGCCAAGCCTTGGCCCTATCCCTCAATGAAAAGAGAAGAGCCTTAAGCGAGCTGTATCGTCAGTCATCCCATGATGCTTGAAAGTATCACATATCTCCAGGAAATTGGCTAGATGAGCATTAGGATCTTCATGGGGTAAATCTCCAAACTGCACATTTTGTTGAACCATCTGAATAATAGCAGGCTTGATCTCAAAAGTCTGTGCTTGGACAGCTGGTCGTCTAATGCTAGATCGGATTTCTCTAGCATTTGGGGTGGCATATTCCCTCAATGGTCTTCCAGCATTTGCCTCCTCCGCCATCTCAGATTCACTAACCAAATTTAGTGCTTGTTCTTATACTTGTTGTTCTCTTAGCAATCTACGAAATGTCCTCTCGATCTCAGGATCGTAAGGAAATCGAGACACACCTTGAGTTCTTCGCATACAAGAGCCAAGTACCTGAAAAAAAAATGCAAAACAAAACAAACGAAACTTGAAATAAGAATTGTGAATAGATGTATGAAATAACATAAAATCTAAACTCAATCCCCGACAACGGCGCCAAAAACTTATTGGTCTGTAAATCCGTAAGCGCACGGGTTGACAAGTAATATAAAGGAGAGTTAGAGTATCGTGTCCCAAAGGATTGAATAATTTAGAAGAATGTTAAACTTAACTATTATTCACAAATTTTTATCCAAGCAAACGAAAGAGAGTGGGTTGCAATTAAAATAACAGCTTAAAGGAAACAAAATAAGAAAACACCAAACACCAATTCCACAAGAGAAGATGCGAATGATTAAATCCTAGGGGTCCCTATTCACTTGCTATTTCAATGATTAATTGCAATTAAGAAGCACCTATCAATGAATTGTTATATGTTGGCTAATAATCATCAATAGATAAGAGCCTATGTCTAGGACAATTACCCATGTGAAACCTAGCTATTCCACTATGTGTCCATGTGAAGCAACATAAGAATCACTCATTGAGGCTAATTATCAAACACTTGCCATGCATGACCAAAGGGTATGTGTCCATCCCCTTAGTTAAACATACATCAACCATACCATATCCATATTCACAACACCCTATTTCTAGTTCAATTGGAATATTAAAAATCATGCAATTGATGGCCAATCAATAACAAGCACTAAGCATAGATATGGATGAACAAACCAATTACATTGAAAGGATACTCAACTAATTACAAATTAATCAAATCCATAGCAAGATCCTAGAGAACCCCTAGATTAGAGTTTAGTTACACATTATCAAGGAGAAGAAAACAAATGTAATCAAATGATTCATCTTGTTACAAATCAAGAGAGAAAGGGGAAAGAATGAACAAAAATTGGAGAGATTCCAAGCTTGATCTTCCTCCTTCTTCTTGATTCTTCCTTTAGTCACCTTCAATCCAAGTGTGTTCCTCCTCCTCTCTCTTGCTCTCTGGAATTCGTGGCTAGGTTAAAACTGAAGATCTCCCCTTCATCCTCCCAAAAATCAGAATATAAGGGTAAAATTCGTGTGCCAGGATTTTACCCATGCCTAGGCGTGTATTTCCCACGCCTAGGCGTGGTTATTAATCACGTTCCTGTTATCTGCTTGCCACGCCTAGGCTTGATTTTACCACGCCTAGGCGTAGTGGTCTCTGTCTGAATCACCCTGAAAAACTGAGTCTTACACGCCTAGGCGTGAATTAACCACGCCTAGGCGTGGATGTCTCTGCTTCTAATCCCTGAGAAACTGCAAGGGCCACGCCTAGGCGTGGATTTGTCACACCTAGGCGTGGGTTAGCAGCACCTTCCCTTCTTGTTTTCTTCACACTTTGAGCCTCTCTTCATTTTCCTCATCCCTTCCAAGGCCTTTCTCATCTTGAATACCTATATCAAAACAATGATAAAGTCCATCAAATCACAATTCATCCAACTTCAATAAATAAGATCTTCAAAGATTCAATTATAAATCATTTGAATCAACAAGCTTAATTCACCAAAGTCATGCAAATATTGAACTTATGACCTTGAAAACTTAGGGATAGCATGCTCAAATACAATCAAATTCGAGTGAATTAACTTCATTTTCTGAAGTTATCAGGGCAGAGTTAGGGGATTTGTCCTCCTCCATGTCCAACACATAGAAATCTGCTGGAAACACTAATTCATTTACCTGCACCAAAACATCTTCAACAACCCCCTTAGGGTATGCGTTAGACCTGTCTGCCAGTTGAATGATAACTCCAGTAGGTTCTAAAGGTCCTAGATGCAAAGATGCATAAATAAAAAATGGCATGACATTAATGGATGCACCTAAATCTAGCATGGCCCTCTCAAACCTGGCATTACCGATAGTGCATGGTATAGTGAATGTGCTAGGATCCTTACATTTAGTTGGGAGTTTCTTATTAAAAACAGCTGAAACATTTGCTCCCACTTGGACTCATTCATTACCTTTCAACATCCTTTTGTTAGTGCATAATTCTTTTAAGAACTTAGCATATCTAGGCACTTGCTTAATGGCATCTAACAGAGAAATGTTAACTTCAACTTTCCTAAAAGTCTCTAAGATCTCTTTATCCACTTCTTCTTTCTTATTTTTAACCAACCTACTCGGAAAAGGGGCCTTAGTGACATATTTAGGAAGTGGGTTAGAAACACTTACCGTAGAGGTCTTAGAATTGAGCCCCTCCTCTTCTACCTCCTTAGGCTTTTGAGCTTTGTCTTCAATGACTTGGGAAGATGTGAGTTCGTCAAGTGTCTTCCCACTTCGCAAGATGGCAGCACTAGCATTTTCTTATGGGTTCACCTCTAGCCACGGGGGAAGTTTCCCAGAAATCTGACTCTGCACCTTGTTGATCTCAGTGGCTAACTGTCCCACTTGGTTTTGCAAGGTATTGATTGTGGCCCTTGTTTCTTACTGAAACTGAATATTATTGGTGGCCATTTGTCTCACTAGTTCTTCCAACGAAGGCTCAGGTTGCCTAGGAGCTTGAGCTTGTGGCTGCCTTAGAGGAAAGGGTGCTTGTCTTTGCTGAAACCTTGGAGGCCTATAGGCTTGAGGTTGAGCTTGAGCTTGAGCTTGGGGCTGCTTTGCATAGCTAAAGTTGGGATGATCTCTCCACCCCAAATTATATGTGTTGGAGTAGGGGTTGTAATTTTGGATGGAGCAGAAAATCCCCCCACTGCCTTGGCCTCTTCATTTGTGTCCTCTTGCAAAGTGGGACACATATCGGTGGGATGTCCTAAAGAGCAACAAATCCCACATGCCTGTATTGGTGCTTTCCCATTGTCCATCAGCTTCTGAACCATGGCAGTCAACTGGGTCATTTGATACTGTAAACTAGTAGTGTCAACCTCTTTAACTGCTCTCACTCTTGTATCATTCCGAGTGAAAAATTGTTAAGCGTTCGCAGCCATTCTAGATATCAAATTTCTAGCTTCTCGAGGAGTCTTATCAACCAAGGCTCCTCCACTGGCAGCATCAATCATGTTGCGGTCCATCACTATCAAACCTTCATAGAAGTACTGTATCAGAAGTTGTTCACTAATTTGATGCTGAGGGCAGCTAGCACATAATCTCTTAAATCTCTCCCAGTATTCATGAAGTGATTCCCCATGTCTTTGTTGGATGCCGCAAATTTCTTTTCTGATGGTTGCGGCCTTTGACATAGGGAAATATCTATCTAGGAAAGCCCGAGCCATGTCCTGCTATGTCTGAATTGATCCAAGTGGCAAGTAGTACAGCCACTCCTTTACAGAATCTTTCAGGGAAAATGGAAAAGCACGCAACTTGACTTGCTCTACTGAAATTCCTGCAGGCTTCATGCTAGAACACACAACATAGATTTCCTTCAGATGCTTGTTAGGGTCTTTTCCAGCTAGTCCATTGAAAGATGGCAAAAGATGGATTAGACCAGATTTCAACTTAAATGCCTCCTCATTCTCAGGAATTTCTATGCACAGAGGTTGTTGGTCCAAGTCCGGAGCACCCAACATCCTTAATGTATTTTCTGTCATCACTATTTCTTCAGGTGGCTCAGATATCTCAAATGCCGCAGAACTGGAAAGGTCTATGTGACGGGCAGCTTCAACGTCAGCAGGTGTGAATTGCGAGCTGATTTATTAAAAGTAATGCCTTAAATTCCTCAATTACTCATTCACTTCTTCACTAGACATGAACACCTGCAAGATAGTTAAAGAGAACAACTGAAACTATTAAAATTAAAACAAAAAATAGAGAGAAAAATAGGAAACAAATTAATAGTGTAATTGAAAAAATTAGCTCCCCAGCAACGGCGCCAAATTTTGGTGTGGTGTGGAATATGATTAATAATTATATCAAAAACAGTTGCCCAGTTCCACCAAAACTATAAAAACCTTGCAACCAGTTGTAGTAAGCAAGGGTTGATCCACAGAGAACTAATTCAATTGACACTATCAATCCAATTCCTAAATTAAACTCTGATGAAAAATAAACAGTAAAATTAAAAAGGGGGTTTTTTGTTAATTAAGACTAACAAAGAAGATTAAACTTAAACCAAAACAGTAAACACAAATTGAATTATCAAGTTAAAGAAATTGGTTAAGAGATGGAATCCACCACTAGATTTATATGATTATGCTAACTTACATACTCTTTATACCAACATGGTCAATTATGTTTTTATGTGATTGTGAGATAAATCCCTTGTTTTCCTTATGTTTTGCTTAATTCAGTAACCGCTCAAATCAAACCCTAACCATTAGTTATTTGTAAAGTAACCGCTCTTACACCTACCTAATGATTGCATTAAGAATTGGAAAACCAATCACACTAAAATCTAATCACACATCGGGATTAAATTACTTAGATCATATGTTTCACTAGTTTTATCACCGTAACCGTGCATAACAATCCTAGTTTTACCACTCTCGAAGTTTGGTAAAGAATATAAAAACCTTTATATTAATTTAAGAATAGAAACATATGAATAAAAACATAATTGTATTGATATAAAGAAATATGCAAGATTCACATAATCAAAACTAGAGTTTCATCTTCCCTTAACCAATCAAGAAGTTTAGCCACACATGGCAAATTCAAAAACAGAAGAAGGATTAAAGAAAGACATTGTTCAGAACAAAAGAAGAAAAGAAAAACTAAAGATCAAACTAGTTTCCAAGGCTTGAGAATGATTGATCTTTGATCGCTCAAATTCGAGTCTCTAATCCTCAATCGAATCCTTCTCTTTCTTGGTCTTTGTGTTTCTCTCAGTTTCCTTGACAGCTCTCTCTGTCCAAAACCTCCATTAGGAACTCTAAGCAACCCTATTTATAGGTTTTGATACCTAATTTAGCATTAAAACATGAAATTAAACTTCTGAGCCGATAACACGGGCCGTGTCATATGACACGGCCTAACCCGTGTCTGATTCTGGTGACAGAACTCTAGCTAATTCCAAAGTCAGAGAAGAACACGGCTCACCCAGTGTCATTTGACACGGGCTGTGTTCTCAGTTAGGGCTGAAAATTAATTTTTCCTCGTGAAGTCAGAGAAGTACACGACCTACCTCATGTCATTTGACACAGGACGTGTTGATCACTTTCTTCAAATCCAACCTTGATTCTTTATGAATGCCCTTCTTCTTTTGCTTCTAGGGGTTTATACTGATTTCCTTGAGTCTTTAACTCTCTTCTCAATGGTTCAATGCTATTGGACTCCATCACTCATAGATCTCTTGAAAATCACAATACATTTATGAGTGTTTATAACCACATTTAAGCATAGTTTCACAATAAACATCCAAAGACAACTCTAAATCAGAAACTTAGCTAAATGTCAACAATTGAGCACATATGGAGTCCAATTAGATCAAACAAAAGGCATTTAAGAGCTGGAATTATTAACAGATCAGTTGCTAAGTTGAAGGAAATAAACATAGAGAGTTTATTTCTAGGTCACAAATAAGCCAAGTAAGATGTGGTAAAAGTTTCAAGAGAATCAGAGTTGGTTTAGTATTTTTAGGCATACAGGTTGTGCTTTTAATGCCCGATTGACCCCCAGCAGATATGGAAAAATAGAATAATGGTGAAACAACAATTTAGATGAATCATATGATTTATTCTAAAGTTGTTAGAAGCTGAGAAACTTGAATTAGCATGATTCGAGTGTCCTTAGCAGATATAAGTTTCAGTGTAGAAACTTAAGTTGATCTTTTCCCTTAATTTCCTCTATGTCCCACCCCCTATTTCTATCTTCTCCCTCGACAAAGAACCGAAAAAACAGAGAAAGAAAGAAAGAAAAGAGAGAAAGGGGAGAAAGGAGAAAGGGGAAGAAGAAGAAAGGGAGAAGGAAGAGAAGAAGATTAAGGATCAAGCTTCAAGATCAAGAGTCTTCAAGAGGTAGGGGCTTAGAGCCTTTACTCATCTATTTTCTCTATGTATGCATATAAACAACCTAGTATGCTAAATTGAGTTCTAGATGAGTTTGATGTGTTTGGTTTGCATGGATATGTTTCTTAGATCAATTATGACTTGTTCATGCCATAAACTGAATTTAGAAACCTAGAAATATTCATTTAAACCATTGATGCCCATTTTTGGGTTTGGGGTCAAGCATGCATGATTTTGGTTCAAGAATCCAAATCAAGAGGTCTAGAATGGTGATTGATGTTTCCTAAGTGTTAATGAACTAGTTAGGAACTTAAAATCACTTAGAAACTGATTGGAAATGGCCAAAATCCGTGCAAATGACCATTGGAACAGTACCACACCCTGCAAAATTATGTAGAATCGTGCTTCTGTTATGGGCGCCGTGGCATGGGGAGTTTGACGCCGCGGCGTGAGGCCTGAAACCAGAACAGGAAAATTCTGAACAGCCTGCAGTGTTTTGTTGCATAACTTAGGCTGTAGATATCGGAATCACTTAATTCTTATGCCATTTGAAAGCTAAGACATAAGGCTTCTTGTGGTAAAAATTTCAGAATTTTCCACCAAGCCAATCAATACAAGTTTCTGTTTGAATCCAAGGCAGATTCTGCAGAAAAAGGCATTCTGGCAGTCAGTAAACTAGATTGCATAATTTCTTGCTCCGATGTTGTATGGACATGAAACTGGTGCCATTTGAAATCCAAGACATAAGGCTTCATGTGGTAAAAATTTCAGAATTTTCCCACATGTGGTTTATTCCCAGTTTCAGTTTAAAGTCAAGTCAAAATCGGGTAAATCAAAGAATGCCCTATTTTAGCCTCTGCAAAATGTCGCATAACTTTGGCTACACTTAGCCAAATAAGCAAGGTTTGTGGCATTAGAAAGATATGAGAAAGAGCTATGTGCTCATAAAATTTTAGAATTTTAGACGTTATGATGCATGTTTGGTGCAATTTTGAAAATCAGCCTTTTTAGGCAAGATTTGAGGTGCTTTTGAGAAAGTTGAACACTAGAATCTTTAGTAGCACCTTAGGCAACTTAGTGTTGCATTAGATATCACTTAAGATGTGATTAGATGGTGCAATGAAGATAAGTATGCATAATAGTATGCACTCTAGTAGAGAATGAGAAAGGTATGAACCTTAGAATATCCAAGAGAAGTGGATTATCTTAGGAAGATACCTAGGACCTTGAACAACAAGAATTGTAAGTAGAAATCACACTTGAGTTAGATTCACTTGAGTGGAGATTGTGTATTAGTTCCAAGAAGGGAATGTTTAGGTACTAAGTCTCTAGTTAAGTAGGACTTTGTGCATTGCTAAATACACAATAAGATGAATTGTGACTAAGAAGATGTCATAATCATAAGGTATAGTAGAAATGTGCAATAACTTATGCATTAACAAAGATGAGTCAGAAGTGCAAGATAAAGGGAATTTACTTCCATAGATACTAATGAAAGTATGGAAGTTAAGTTCTTAAGCATTCCATGAGTTTGGAATAATTAAAGAGGTATCTGGAACCTTAAGCACACAAGTGTAGTATAAGCTACTACTAGAAGTGTGATGGAAGGGAAAACTAGATACAACCAGAATAAGTATGTTATACTTATCTAGATGCATGACTTACTCGCTTTAGTTAAAGTTGAGTTAATTATGCAAAGTTTTAGAGAAATACTTATTTATTTCCTTAAGCAAGGGTAGATGAGGCAGTAGTTAAGATAGACTCTTTCACTAGGATGAGTTGAGTCTATAGGAAAGTTAAGATAGTGGTTATGTAAGAGATAAGCATAACACTAAGCTTTTCACACACTAGTTAGTTAATCTAGTATATATGTGAAGAGAAAGAACCTTAGTGCAACCAAGATTAGTGGTTTGCCATAGGTAAGTACCTATCACCTCAACAACATAGGGTTGCATTAGAAATCACTTAAGAGATATGAGTGATGAGGTAGAGTTTAGGTACAAGTATGAGAAATAGTCTGGTAATGTTTACCTGAGAATGTAACATTATATGACGTGAGGTCATTTAGCTAAGAAGGTAAGAAATCAGGAAAGTTCCTAAGGGGACAAGTATTTCTAACCAAATGCTAAGGTTACATGTAGTATGAGGTTACAGATTCTCCTCATTACAAAGGGTAAACATAAGAAGCCAAAGTTTCTAGTAGAATATGCTTAGCTCGTAAAGGAACTAAGTATATAAGTATGTATGTAAGTCTACGAATTAGTCAAGTAGTATCAATCTTGGTGAGTATCCTTTGATGTTCATTCATGGAGGCAAAAAAAGATAGATGGGTGTCCGAAGGACTTTTGAGAAGGACATAACCCTGATGTCTCGATAGTGCCAAGGCCAAAGGAGATAAGTGGGAAATCCAAAGACACTCTTTGAGCAAGGATGAAGCCTGAATTTCTCAGCGTGCCAGGATATGGGTAATGTGAGGATGAGCTTTCCCTCTAATTACCACTAGATGATATACTGACTAGTTCCTAGCAAACTTCCTTGTTTTCAAAATAAACTTTGTATTTAAAAACAAAACCCTGTATTTGTATTTCATCCACATACTCTTAGTATTCCTTAGGCATATTCATATTACATATCATTCACATTGCATTCACGGACAGTTGTATGGGCATTGTCTGTCACTATTGGTATTTACAGCTGTATGGGTGTTGTATATATTAACAGTGTGTAGGCTATAAGTTGATATCACACTATAAGAAAGTGTGCAGATATGAGAAAAGAGGAGGAAGCTCCAAAGTTAGAAATTATAGCATTTGTTATATATTTGTTATATACAATGTTATAGTTAGATGGTATTGGAATTGATGTTATTGAGAATGTTTATTCTCACCCCAGTTGCTATTCCATGTAAATCCAGATGCAGGTACAGAGGTACAGACCCTGCTAAGGGTGAGAAGATAAAGCATGAAGACTAGAGTAGTTTTTATTACTTTAAGTAGACAGAACTTATGTAATCAGTTTATATTTGTTCTATAAGTTTTATATTATATGTATTATAATAAGCCCTCTTGTGGCTAAGTTTGTATATATATATATATATATATATATATATATATATATATATATATATATATGTATGAGGTTTAAGTTTTCCGCAATCTCTTAAGACTTTCTATAATTACTCAGTTGTGATTATAGATATATGTTAGAACAAAGTATGAGGAAGTAACATTTCTAGTACCGTTATCTTTATATATTGTTGTGAAACTATGATATATCTAGATATCTGTATTAGGGTGTTACACTTACTTTGTTGGGTGATTTTTCATGTTTATGAATTCTTAATTGAGATTGATGTTTGTATAATGATTTTGAATGTGCTGGATATGTTGAACATGCTTGATCATGTTAGGGGTGTTAAATGGAAAATTTAGAGTTTCCAACCCTAATGTGAGTCCACGGTTTTGATAGGAATTTTGGGATGGTAAATTGATTTTTGTACATAAGAAAAAAAAATGAATCTATGTAATCAAATGTTGAACGATAATGATGGAATCATTGAATAGAAATTTTTGAGGGTTTCCTATACCAAGATGAGGTCACGGTTTTGGCTTGGATTTTTGAGAGATTGAATTGATTTTGGGTAAACTAAAATTTAAAGTGATTTGATATTAAGAGACTAGTACATAAAAAGGAATTAAATTGGAACTTTAAAGACTTGAGAGGCCACAGCTTCGACCCAAGTAAATAGTAGTTTGGATTAAATTAGTAAGTAATAACATTTATGTAATAGGATATTAAAGAATTGATGATTGTAATGGAATTGATTATGAACAACTTAGATTTTACCTAATACTATGGATGTCATGGTTTGATAAGAACCTAGGAATGTAAATTTGGTTTGCAATAAGAATCAAGTGAAGCTTAAATGGTTAAGTATTGAATAATAATGTTAAATGAAATAAATGGAAAGTTTTGGGGTTTACTACTCCAATAAGGAGCCACAGTTTTGGCTTTAGAGTTCAAGACATTAGATTAATTTTGTGGGAAATGTGATTGCGTGATTTGGTATTAAATAACTAATACATAAAATGGAAAGAAATTTATAAAGTTAGAGGCTTGTGAGGCCACGGTTTTGAGGGCTATTGAATCTAGAAATAGTCATAGGTGATCAAGACATAAAACATTGTAAAGGTTAATGCTTATATGCCATTGAGAAATGCTTTTGATAAATGTAATATTGAATATGATAAATGTAGCATTGTCATGATGTATTGATATTGAGAATGATTATATACCATTGTGGTATTGTTTATGATAAATGTATCATTGATAAACATACATGATGTACATTGAGCCGTCATGCATATGTGTTGTCCATTGGACATATTTGAGAAAGGCGGTGTATGCCTAGGAGTTTGAATAACACCTATGTGCGAATGCGAATAGACTAAGCGTAGGATCATAGTGGTTGGCCCTTGGGGCGTCGGGGTTCGGGTGCCTCATCATGGATAATTGAGAGCTCCTCTGTGCCATGGGGTAGATCGATGCAAACACACCGACGATCCGGAATAAGACGTTGTCCTATACCGTGATCAACTGTTGAGGTGCCATGTATAAGCCATTGTTACGCAAATATTTTATGAGATGAAGCACACTATTTTTAAAGGCTAATGATATACTGACATTACTCCTTGATCATTCACTCTGAAAATGTTGATGTCTAGCTCCATAGAGTAGGATTTGTGGTACCATAATGCATTGTGCAATATTCATTGTCGGTCTCATACAATGTTGAGCATGAACACTTGTGACTGTGAAAATATCTGTCCTATTTCTGTAATAATTGTCTGGATATTGTACTAATTGCTTGAGATATTATTGCGACTTGTCTGTTGTTATTGATTCTTACTATTGATTATAATTGTACTATTTTACCATAAATTCTACTGTTACTGTTAATGAATATATGAACTATTTTGCTATGTGAGCGCTCTGCGCCGTGTTGTTTCCTTACTGCTATAATGGTAATGAAAGATGGGTGTCTCACCTCTTTATTTCATTATTCTGTCTTATGTTGCGTTGAATAAAGACTATGAAGAGCCCAAGTTGGATTTATTTAGTTATTGTTGGAGAATCGACTTCTGTTTCATTGTGATGGCGTCTGGACAAGCTCCTCTATTACACACGTGGATATAGTTTCATAGTGGCTTGGAAGCCTGACATTTTGACCGTGAAGCAGAGCGTGTTATTTACATTGGGGATGTAACTCTAGTTCAGTGTGGTAATGATCTTGGAGCTGGTACAAACATATCTTATGTTCCTATACGTGTGGAGTTCCTTATACCCATTGGGGAGATGTGGGATCACCGTTGCCTCTTCCCTAGAAAGGTTTCGATTATAACGCATGTTCGTACTCCATTCCACCTGGAAGCGTCGCAAGGGCGAGTATTACCTATCAGAAATGCTGAAGAAGATCTGGTGCAGGACCATTCCATTCATGTGTTGGACTTCTGGGAAGGCTGAACTTTTATATGGTAGTTATGTAAAACCTAAGTTTAAATATTGTTGTAAACTTATTTATGCATGTATTTCGGGTATGTATTTTATATTAGACTGATGTTGTATTTGGATTGTAAGTCAATATAACTATATTTCATATCGTGGCTTGTAATTAACATTTATGCATAATGGAAACAACTTTAAATTTTGAAATAAATGTTGTTTATAAGGATGTGACACGCCTGGGTTTAGTGACCATGGTGTAATGACGATTGTACTGCGGTTATTAGATCTAGGTGCATTATACTAGGTGGTATCAGAGCAGTTCATCCTATTGAGCTGGTGTATGGACTTGTTATGATTAGGCATATTAGAATTTTTGTATGTTGTGCACTTCCTTGTCTCTTGATTGAGACGATAGGAAAGGAATGCATGGCTTGCCGTAGGTTGAACGTTAGTAGCTACTATTATACAATGCATGATATTGAGGATTGGCCTACTCAATATGTAATATTCTATGTGTACAGGAAACTATGACTTCACCTAGGCATACTGTACTAGGAAATAGGAATTCTTTTTGTAAGGAGAACAAAAGGTTTTGGGGAACCGATCTTCTGGAGAAAGAAATAACTGGTGTAAGTTTGGTTTGAGAAGCTGTTTGGGGGTTGACGACTTACAAGAGATTACGCCGTGAAAGGTAGAACGAAGAGGCTTGAGTTGGAGACTGTTAGGATCCATGAATCAAATTTGTCTCGTTTGAATTTTGTGATTTTGTGAGTTTGATCTCCAAAAGGAGACAATGTTGCTTGAAATAATTACGTTTGTTTTGTTGTGTTATGTCTTTGTTCGTCTTCGAAGAAAGTCGATGGCTCGTGGTAGATGTACGCATGTGGGCGTAGGACAAGACAATGGAAGCATGACTACGACTGTAGAGGAAATGCAGAGGATGGTTGATGTGATAACACACAAAAATCGAAGGGCCGCCTGTAACATCCCGAAAATTTATAAATGGTCATTTTACAATATTTATGATTTTTAGGAAATTTTCTGGATTTTTCTGGGAACGCGGAATATTTTAATATTATTCCTCGTTTTACGCACACATTGGACAAAACTGGCAAAACGACTGTAACACTCCCAAAGTTGGAAAATTTTATTACGAATAATCATTTTCTAATATTTGTGATTTAGGTGAATTCTTTCAGAATTTTTCGGGAACGACGAATATTTTAATATATTCCTCGTTTTGAGTGTGCACTGAGTTGAACCGAAAAAATAAAATATTTTTCCCGAGAACCTTGAACTATGGAAACGTCGACGGGGGATCTTACTAAACCCGAGACTGGACAAAGTTTACAAGGTTTCATGTTTTTCGAGAAATTTTAATAGATGAAATAATAAAACACTGCGAAGAA
This sequence comes from Ormosia emarginata, assembly GCA_029884605.1. Classification (NCBI taxonomy): domain Eukaryota; kingdom Viridiplantae; phylum Streptophyta; class Magnoliopsida; order Fabales; family Fabaceae; genus Ormosia; species Ormosia emarginata. Next base: position 14,584,543 of record JAQQTP010000074.1, read on the forward strand.
TTAATCTGTCAGGTAAATTAATACTGACTTCGTTCAACTATAACTATTGTCTAATAAATAATAACATGTAATAAAAATCTTATCACACTGTTCAAAATTTACCTTGTATCAAACCCCTTTAACTCTATTTTCAGAATAAAAGTTAAATTAATTCAAAAACCTATTTGGGAAACTTCTAGGAAGCTTCCTCCCATTTCACTTTTCTCTCTCTTCCTTCCCCACTCTACTTACACAATGAGATGGCCTTGAAAGGGCAATAATCACATTTCATTTATCCCTCTTTCTCTTCTTCTCTTCTACGTTTCTTTTCTTCTTCTTCTTCTCTTCTTTTTCTTCTTCTTCTTCTCCACCACCGTCCACCCTCTCCACTCACCATTTTCATTCCTTGCTTCACCACTTCCATATCTAGCTTCTTCCATCATTCCAAGAGCATTTCCTTGTGGCCATCCTTAGTTCTTCTTCTTCTTCTTCTTCCTCCATTTTTCACCATTGGAGCTAAAGCTTGGAGCTTTTGAGGTAAAGTCTTTAACTTTCTTCTATCTTCCTCTTCTTTTTTGTTTTATTGGTCACCTATGTGGCCAAGGAGTCATTTTTCTATGGTTGGAGTAAACACATTGGGAATTTCTCACCTTAGGGTTTTTCTTGAAGGGGAAAACGAAAATTAAGACCAAAAAGGAGAAACATTCTTATGATTGTCTTCATTTAGGTAAGAGGGAGATAATCCTCTTCAACCAATCTTGGTAGTAAGGAAATGTCTTGTGTGTTGTTGTTAATGAGAGAATCCATGTTGGATTTCCCTCTTTGTTATGTTGGGTTATTTCCATGATGTTGTTGTTTGATTTGTATGGATGTATGGATGTACATTGTGTGACTTGATGATCATGAACTCATATGCTGCTATTTTGTAATTATATGTCATGTATCTCATTTTGGAATGGTTGAAAATTGATAAGGGATTTTGGATAATGAATGGGTCAGGGCTCTGTAGAAACGAATTCTGCAGAACCCCTGTTAATGCACTAGCGCCCAGGCGCTGTGCATAGAGCGCCTAGGCGCTCTGTGCCCAGGAAGTTTTCCCTGTGACGCAGCCCGGCGAGCGCTCAGGCGCTTCGTGGTCAGCGTCTAGGCGCTACACCAGCGCCCAGATGCCACAGACATGGCGCCTAGGCGCCCAGAGCAGAACCAGTAAATGACTGTGAGATGAAGCTATGTGATTGGAGATGTGAATGTTGATGTGGGAATTTGAGATTGAGAGTTTTAAGGGTTGTTTAACTTAATTTGAAGCCACGGTTTTAGATTGAAACTACGAGGAAGTTGAATGATCTTAGTGAATTAAAATTTAAGTGGATGATATCAAGAAATCAATGCATAACATGGGAGAAATTGAGGTTAGCACTGGACTTTGGGAAGCCACGATTTTGATCATGAATTTTAGGAAGTTGGATTGACTTAGTGTAAAATGAGAGTTAAGTGATTTTGAACATAGAGGAAGAACGAGAGGGTTGTGAGACTTGTAAAACCTGCGAGTAAATTCTAAGTGAGCATAAATGATTAGGGCAAGGAACTTGATCAACCTAAAGGAATGAGGCTTGAATAAGGGCTTTAAGAGAAGTTTCTCTAGAAAATAAATTTATAAGGGATGATAACTTGAGTAGAACTTTATAATAATCTCATAAACTTATTAATGGTTGAATTGGCCTAATTGTGGCACATTATGGAAAACTGTGAGTTCCTATGTGGGACCAAGTTCTTGATGAAAATATGATATGATAATATTGAGAATGAATATATATATATATACCATTGTGGTACTGTGTATGATGAAGGCATCATTGACAAACATACATGACTGGACATTGTGTCGTCATGCGTATGTATTGTACATGAGGATTGAATCATTGATAAACATACATGACTGGACATTGCGTCGTCATGCGTATGTATACCTAAGAGTAGAATAACACCTATGTGCGGGTGCGAATAGACTAAGCGTAGGTGCCATATGTTGTTGGCCTTGGGGGCGTCGGGGTGCGGGTGCCTCACATGGACAGTTATGAGCTCCTCTGTGCCGTGGGGTAGACCGATGCAAACACACCGACGATCCGGACTGAAACGTTGTCCTATGTCGCGATCAACTGTTGAGGTGCCATGTATAAGCCACTGATGCGCAAATGTTTTTATGAGATGAAGCACACTATTTTTAAGGCTAACGAGATAGTGGCATTACTCCTTGATCATTCACTCTGAAAAGGTTAATGTTTAGCTCCATGGAGTAGGATTGGGTACCATAATGCATTGTGCATCGTTCATTGTCAGTTTCATAAATCATTGAGCATGAGCACTTATAACTGGGAAAAATACCAATTGCTATTACCATAATAATCATGTGATTGCTTGAACCGTTGACGGCGTTAGTGATAACTATTATCGCTATTTATTATTGATCTGCTTTTACTATTGATTTTAATTATTATTGTGATTAGACTATTGCTTTAAATGAAGTTATGATGGTTTGAATTACCTTATTGCTCATTATCTGAGATGTTGTCGTTGTCTCTATCTAAACTCTTAACTTTACTACTACTATTGATAAATGTATGTGTTGTGATATTATTTGGGCGTCCTGTGCCGTTTTATTTTCTTGCTGCCATATTGGTATTGAATGATGGGTATCTCACCTCTTTCTTGTAATTTCTAGTGTTTCGTTATAAATATATATATATATATATATATATATATATATATATATATATATATATATATATATAGATATATATATATTTGATAAAAGATCGTGAAGAAGATGATGAGGAACCACACCTTGCCGATGGGTGGGAACCTAGACAACATTTCTTGGATTTTCGTAGGAGTGCGCTGCGTGGAGGCATTGATGCCTGTTGTGTCAACTGGGACGCTGAGTGTCATATGCATGGGGTTGCGGCCTTGTCTGCTAGTAGTACCCATCCCTGGGTTACTGCTTCTCCCCTTTAGAGTTTTTATTCCCGTTGTATTTTATGGGACTCTGTAATTACTATATTCTATATTATCAGTGATTCGTGTAAGTTGACTATGAAATATATATATGGAATGTGATTTCATTTCAATGGTTCTATTAAGGGTTGAATACAATTATATTTCATTCATGGCTCGTATTTTCTACTTATGCATAAATGTGAAAAAATAAACTCGTAAATTTTGAAACTACGGTTTATCATGACTGTGACACACCTGGATTTAGTAACTGTAGTGTAATGACGATTGCGCTGCAGTTGGTATATTTAGGTGCGTTACACTGCCCAACAGCAAGAATTAGAGGTTAAGGTTCCGAATCTATTGAAAAAAAGTCAGACTTGGGATAACCTCGGACTACCTAGATTCCAAAGGAGGAATAATAAAAAGGATAACTGGTTTAAGCAGAAATCGTATTCTCGGTTGTCAGGGAATCAACAACAACATCCAATTCATAGAGAAAGTGCTAGTGTTAGTGGATCTAGTCAGACCTCGACATCTTTACCAAAATGTAAAAAAAAAATGCAGAAAGAACCACTCAACAAAGGGATGTAAGACCAAAAAAATGTTCTGTCTCAAGTGCAGAAAGGAGCACCTAACGAGGGATTGCACAATTGTAGGAATCATCTGCTTTAAATGTGGAAAGTCTAGACACGTTTCTTGCAACTGCAATCAAGCAAAGGCAGAGTCTTTAGTCAATGCTGCAAGAGCTGTGGAACCGCAAGCAAAAGGCAGAATTTATACCCTGGGTGGCGCTGAGGTCTTTAAATTTGAAGATCTAAACAATGGAAGTTATATCCCAAATGATGATTCCACAATTGTACTGTATAATTCTAGGGACAACCCTTCCTTTTACAGTCTATAACTGTATGGATCATTTGGATTCATCTGTGTTTTCATTAGCTTTGATCTAGTTACTTTTATTTCTGTTGTCAAAACTTGTCATTGACACTCAAGTTTGTTTAATCCATCTTGTTTCTACTAAAGATCGAATCTTTTGTTGATTTGACTTGCATATAAAAAATCACACCTATTAGGGTCCATGATTTTAGAGATAGATTGGCCATTTCTTTAGTTATCTCTTGTGAGACCATTCTATTGAAAACCTTAGTGATTCCTGAGGCTAAGGCTTTTGAGTTCGTGACGGCCAACAAAGTCGAAGCTTAGTGAGGGAAAGGAGCCTAAGAATACATGTTAGTATCTTCCTTAGAGGACAAAAGCAAGGAGAGTATAAATGTCACTCTTGTAGTCAAAGAGTTTTGCATGATGAGCTACGATGCTGTCAATTAAGGAGAAGAATGGAACTTCTCGGTGAGATGAGGACTGTCGCCAATTGGACAAGATTACGATCAAGGATGAGTGTCCTTGGAGAAAGATGAACAATTGGATAGATCAGCGAAGAAAGAGTCATTGTTCTTTCCAAGATAGATGTACATTCTGGTTATCATTGAATTCGTGGGAATTTGAGGATGTTCCCAAAAAGGGTAATTCGGATGCGCTTTGGACATTATGAGTATCTCATAATGTCGTTCGGAGTGAAAATTGCTCCTGTTATATTCATGAACTGCATGAATCAAATCTTTCGTCCTTACCTAGACAGATTTGTTATTGTCATTATCAATGATATTCTGATCTATTCTCGAACACGTGGAGAGACATGTTGGACATTTTAATCCAGTTTTCCAGACTTTGATGGAGAAAGAGCGAACACCAAGTATCAGAATACGAGATTCCGTTTGAGGAGGTTCAGTTTTGAGTCATGAGAATTCAAATCAAGGGATTGTTGTGAGTCCATTAAAAGTTGAAGCAGTTTTGCAATGGGAAGGACTGGAGGCCATGAATACCCTTGTAACTTACAAGGTTAGTTGGTTTCTATCGAAGGAGTGTCGATGAGTTCTCCAAGGTAGTAGAATCTCTTATGTAGCTTACAAGAAGAGAATCAAACTTCTACGGACTAAAATAGGTGAAGAATGTTTTCCTATAATTGAGGAAACGTTCGGATACTCGCCAGTTTTGGTCCTACCCGATCCCAGTGAAACATTTGAAGTGTTTCGTGATGCTTCACATCAAGGTCTAGGATGTGTACTCATGCAAAGTTGGGAAGTTGTGACTTACGCCTTGAGATAGTTGAGGGTGCATGAGGAGAATTACCTAACGCATGGCTTGAAGTTAACCGCAGTTATAATTATTGTGAAAATATAAAGATACTTTCCGTATGGAGTAACATCCAACGCCTTTAGTAATCTCAAGAGCCTGAAGTATTTATTCGACAAAAGGGAGCTGAACACAAGACAGAGAAGGCGATTAGAATTTTTGAAGGAGTATGACCTCAAGTTTTAGTGTCGTCTTGTCTGAGTTGCTAGCTAACTCACTCCTAAAATCCTTCGAATTATATCAAATTCCTCTTCGGATTGGTCCAGTAGCCTATCAACTGATTTTGTCATCCTTTCTTTCTAAATCTTCATGATATCTTCCATATATCATAATTGCAAAAGTGTATCCCCGATCCAGCCATGTTATCAGAATGAACACGGTACAAGTAAGAGAGAGTCTGATCTATGAAATGCTTTTTGTGAAGATCGAGGATAGGGGAGCAAAGCAACACAGAAACAAAAGGATCACATTGGTAAGGGTGATCTGAATTGATATAACTAGAGACGCGACGTGAGGGTTAGAAAATAAGATGAAGAAACAACGTCAATATTTATTCTAAGGAATGAAAATTTCGAGGACGAAATTTTTATTTTGAAGGGGAGAGTTGTAACATCCCGAAATCAATAATTTTGTGATAAATAATCATTTTATAATATTTGTGATTTTTGAGAATTTTTCTGGATTTTTTTGAAAATGTAGAATATTTTAATATTATTTTTCGTTTTGCGTACGCACTGAGCGGAGCCGGGAAAATGAGATATTTTTCCCGAGAACCTTGAACTGTGAAATGTCGATGGGAGATCTTACTAAACCCGATGCCACACATGGTTTACGAGGTTTTTCGTTTTTTGAAAAATTCTATCTGACTGAATAATAAATCGCAGTGTAATTTTAGCTGCTGGACAATTAATACTAACTTCTGTCAATTGTAGCAATTGTCCATTGGATAATAACATGTATTAGAAACCCTATCACTTTATCCTAATTGAATCCACTTTATGTCTAATCAAATCCACTTTAATTCAAATTAGTGTACTTTCTTCAAAGCTTCTTTGAGAAGCTTTGACTACTAAATGACTAAGCCACCCTTGACTTGTTGGGGAAGCCAAATTCTCCCCTTTTTACCCTCTCAATGCCCCGGTAATGGGCCCATGGGGAAGCAAAAATTTTGCCTCCCACACTTAACTCACCTCACCCTAAAATATCTCATTTCCTACCATCACTTTCTCTTTCTAACTTTCACCTTCAAATTTCTCTCCTCCTTCTCTCTTCTTCCTCTTCTCAACCACGAAATTCTAGCCACCATTAGAGACCATTCTCTTCACTTTCCTCTTTATAAACACCATTTCCATACTCCTTTCAACCTCCTCTACAACTTCTATTTGAAGGGTTTTCTTCAAAAATCAACTTTTCCTTTATTGTCATCCAAGACAAAGCTTCAAGCTTTAAGGTAAAGTTCTCATTTTTCTTCCTTCTTCTTTTCATTTTCGTGTTCTATGGTCTCATTGGAGACCAAAGATCCATCCTTTACCAAGCTTGATGTTGATTCTTTGTGTTGGAGATTTTAGGGTTCTTGGAGACCCCAAAACCGAAATCACCAAGGAAAAAGTAGGAGTCCATTTTCATGTTCTTCCTTAAGGTAAGAGGGAGATTACTCACTTCAACCATTATTGGTGGTGAGGAGACTTTTGTGTGCTTATTGATGGAGAACTTCATCTTTGTATGCTTACTTTGTTGGGTGATTTTTTATGTTTATGCATTCTTAATTGAGATTGATGTTTGTATATTGATTTTGAATGTGTTGGATATGTTGAACATGCTTGATTATGTTAGGGTTGTTAAATGGAAAATTTGGAGTTTTCTACCCTAATGTGAGTCCACGGTTTTGATGGGAATTTTGGGATGGTAAATTGATTTTTGTACATAAGAAAAAAAAATGAAGCTATGTAATCAAATGTTGAATGATAATGATGGAATCAATGAATAGAAATTTTTGAGGATTTCCTATACCAAGATGAGGTCACGGTTTTGGCTTGGATTTTTGAGGGATTGAATTGATTTTGGGTAAACTAAAATTTAAAGTTATTTGATATTAAGAGACTAGTGCATAAAAAGGAATTAAATTGGAACTTTAAAGACTTGAGGGGCCACGGCTTTGACCCAAGTAAATAGGAGTTTGGATTAAATTAGTAAGTAATAACATTTATGTAATAGAATATTAAAGAATTGATGATTATAATAGAATTGATTATGAAAAACTTAGGTTTTTCCTAATACTATGGATGTCACGGTTTGATAAGAACCTAGGAATGTAAATTTGGTTTGCAATAAGAATCAAGTGAAGCTTAAATGGTTAAGTATTGAAGAATAATGTTAAATGAAATAAATGGAAAGTTTGGGGTTTTACTACTCCAATGAGGAGCCACGGTTTTGGCTTTAGAGTTTAAGAGATTGGATTAATTTTGTAGGAAATGTGATTGCGTGATTTGGTATTAAATGACTAATACATAAAATGGAAAGAAATTTAGAAAGTTAGAGGCTTGTGAGGCCACGGTTTTGAGGGCTATTGAATCTAGAAATTGTCATATTGATCAAGACATAAAACATTGTAAAGGTTGAATTCCATAATATGAAATGGTGATAATTGATAAACCATGAACATATATTGATGTTAGAAATTAGTTCTATGTTGTTGCGGGTCCCTAATGTAGGGCTATGTACTTGTTGATTTAGTACTTGATGAGATATATGTATTGATATGATATGTTGATATTGAGGAATGCTCATATGCCATTAAGGCAATGCTTTTGATAAATGTATTATTGGTATAATATGTTGATATTAAGGAATGCTCATAAGCCATTGAGGCAATGCTTTCGATAAATGTAATATTGAATATGATAAATGTATCATTGACATGATGTATTGACATTGAGAATGATTATATACCATTGTGGTATTGTTTATGATAAATGTATCATTGATAAACATACATGATGTACATTGAGTCGTCATGCATATGTCCATTGGACATATTTGAGAAAGGCGGTGTATGCCTAGGAGTTTGAATAACACCTATGTGTTTGTGCAAATAGACTAAGCATAGGGTCATAGTGGTTGGCCCTAGGGGCGTCGGGGTGCGGGTGCCTCATCATGGACAGTTGAGAGCTCCTCTTTGCCGTGGGGTAGACCGATACAAACACACCGATGATTCGGACTAAGACGTTGTCCTATATCGCAATCAATTGTTGAGGTGCCATGTATAAAGCCATTGTTGTGCAAATATTTTATGAGATAAAGCACACTATTTTTAAAGGCTAACGATATACTGGCATTACTTCTTGATCATTCACTCCGAAAATGTTGATGTCTAGCTCCCTGGAGTAGGATTTGTGGCACCATAATGCATTATGCAATATTCATTGTCGGTTTCATAAATTGTTGAGCATGAATACTTGTGATTGTGAAAATATTTGTCCAATTTTGGTAATAATTGTCTGGATATTGTACTGATTGCTTGAGATATTATTGCGACTTGTCTATTGTTATTGATTCTTACTATTGCTTATAATTGTACTGCTTTGCCATAAATTCTACTATTACTGTTAATGAATATATGAACTGTATTGCTATGTGGGCGCTCTGCGCCATATTGTTTCCTTATTGCCATAATGGTAATGAAAGATGGGTGTCTCACCTCTTTATTTCATTACTCTATCTTATGTTGCGTTGAATAAAGACTGTGAAGAGGCCAAGTTGGATTTACTTAGTTATTGTTGGAGAATCGACTTCTGTTTCATTGTGATGGCATCTGGACAAGCTCCTTTGTTACGCACGTGGATACAGTTTCATAGTGGCTTGGAAGCCTGACATTTTGACCGTGAAGTAAAGGGTTTTACTTACATTGGGGATGTAACTCTAGTTCAGCGTGGTAATGATCCTGGAGCTGGAACAAACATATCTTATGTTCCTATACGTGTGGAGTTTCCTATACCCATTTGGGAGATGTGGGATAACCGTCGCCTCTTCCCTAAAGAGGTTTCGGTTATAACGCATATTCGTACTCCCGTCCACCTGGAAGTGTCGCAAGGGCGAGTATTACCTGTCAGAAATGCTGAAGAAGATCAGGTGCAGGACCATTCCATTCATGTGTTGGACTTCAGGGAAGGCCGAACTTTTATATGGTAGTTATGTAAAACCTAAGTTTAAATATTGTTGTAAGCTTATTTATGCATGTATTTCGGGTATGTATTTTATATTAGACTGATGTTGTATTTGGATTGTAAGTCAATATAACTATATTTCATATCGTGTCTCATAATTATCATTTATGCATAATGGAAACAACTTTAAATTTTGAAAAAATTGTTGTTTATGAGGATGTGACACGCCTGGGTTTAGTGACTGTGGTGTAATGACAATTGTACTGTGGTTATTAGATCTAGGTGCATTACAATTATCCAACGGACAAAGATTACAGTTAACAAAATCAGTATTTATTATTCATTGGATAATAGGACGTACCCGAATTTTTTCTGTCAGTTAAAATCTCGAAAAACAAAAACTTCATAAATTGTGTCCGACTTTGAGTTTAGTAAGATCCCCCAGCCTCGTTTCACAGTCTAAAATTTTTTGGTCTTAGAAAATATTATTTTTCTGGCCCTGCTTAACGTGTACATAAATTAAGAAATATAATAAAATAATCAAAATCACCCAAATAATTCACAAAAATTCACAAAAATCATAAATACTATAAAAAAAACACATATAACAGAAAACAAGCAATTTTCGGGGTGTTACAACCTCAACCCTTACGCAAACCTTTAAGGGATACCTCACCCTTATTACAAACCTTTGAGGGATACCTCACCCTCTTTACAAACCTTTGAGGGATACCTCACCCTCTTTACAAAAGAGCAGAAAGTAGATGAAGAAAAACTCTCACCTAGAGCAAATAATACAACTTGAACCACCAAGAAAGCTCTTTAAGGATGTCTCAAAGTTTTGGAGAAAAGAGCACAGAAAATATTAGAAAATTATAAATCACATTTTCAAGCAAGCAAAGAATGATTCAGATAGTTAGGCTTGTTGCAAAGATGACCCAAGGTCTCTATTTATAGAGCTTTGAAGAAAATAGTTGTTGGGTATAATTAATTTAATCAATAAATACGAATATGACCGTTTCTTTCTAAAACAGGATCACAACATTATTCGAATAACCATTGAGTTATTCGAATAACCCAATTTCAAATGCCTTTTGAAAACTAATTTTGATATTCTTTATCCAAATAACTAAATGGTTATTCGAATAACTCTTTCAAATAGAGTTTCCTCAAATACATGGTTATTCGAATAACATCATTGTTATTCGAATAAACCTTCTTGAAAGATACGTTCATTAACGCTTCTATTCGAATAGCTTAAGTGCTATTCGAATAGCATAATTCGAAAACAGAAGCACGCAGCCTGTTATTCGAATGGCTCCATTGTTATTCGAATAAACTTTTATGAAAGCAGATCAAATGAGAAAGATTATTCGAATAAAGTTGTTTAAAAATCATTTTAAAACACTTTTGAAACTTGTCAAATTGTTTCCAAAAAATCCAAACTAACTTTTAATTATTTTCAAAATCATTTTGAAAACATAGATATATTTGAAAACCATGTTTAAGACTTTTCTTTCCAAGACCAATAAGATATCTAGAAGGCTTCATACAAAAAGACTCTAAGTCCTAAAGCTATTCTTGTAGGTCTTGGACTTGGTCTTATCATCATCTTCATCATGTTTGCTATCATTAAAACTATTATCAATGCGAGCTAGCCAATTACAAAGCCTAGTGTCTCTGTCTGATATAATACTCAAGAGGATTTTGTGCAATCACACAATCTCCTGAAGGTAAAGCTGTGCCAATCTATCTAGTGACCAATTTGCTTTTATGACCAAGAAATGGGCAGATTTAGTTAACGTGTCCACAATGACCTAAATGACATCATGGCCTGACTGCATCCTAGGCAACCCCATCACAAACTCCATAGATATGCTTTCCTATTTCCACTTGGGGATTGCCAAGGGTTGGAGGAGTCTTGAAGGTTTTTGGTGTTTTATTTTCACTTTTTGACCTACTAAGCATTTGGACACATACTCAACAATATCTCCTTTCATGTTTTGCCAACAAAAGATCTTCTTGAGGTCTTGATACATCTTTGATGCTCCGGGATGGATGGTGTATCTACTCTTATGGGCTTCCTCTAAAATTTGCTCTTTAATTTCACTTTCTCCAAGAACACAGTCTATCTCTAAACATGATGTGGAAATAAGTTTACCCCAATGGTTTAATATGTTAAGTTTTGATGATGACAAATACAAGCTAAAAAGAATGATGCTTATGCTACATAGATGTACTTAATAGATTATATTGTATCATGCATAATCATGTACTTTATCTAGTTATATTTCACTTAACAATCATGCAATGAGATATGTGTAGCATTCTTTATATAATATATCCAATAATGCTATAATGAATTAACATTGGATTTGACTCTATGAAAATGTGTAAAGTGTTCTTTGTTGCATCTTATATAGAGCATATCTATTAGTCATTGATAAATGTCTTATTTGGATATGTCTATGAAAGTCTTATATGCATGTTAAACTAATTAGTGTTATACATTTATGAATCATGCATATGAAGATATTGAATTGTGAATTTGGACTAATTATATTTCTTTAAGTGAGCAATACTTTGTAAGATAGTCTAAGTACCAAGAGTGAGCATTGCAATAAGAAAGCAAAATATCTCAATTATGCTCAACTTAAGGAGAATGTGAATGCCTATTTTATAAAGGTTTTGATAACAACAAAGTCATGTCAAAGACCAAGTCCAAAGGAAGATTAAATGGTATAGCTTATAGGACTTAGCATCTTTTATGTAAGAAGCCTTCTGTATATCTCAAATATTTTTCAAATCTTTAAAAATGTCTTTCACATACTAAAATATCCAACAAACAAGTTTTGAAAAGCTAGTTATGGTGGTAGTTCAAAACTATGAAAAATTGTCAAGTTTGAGTTTTGCAAAATTGACATTTGGTTACTCTTTTGATCATAACTTTTAAACACTTTGAGTTTTGTTCTAAAACTTTTTCCATTTGAAAATAGACTCAAAGATCTTTCCAATCAGTAGTCATTTGCTTTATACGGATGATAAATGAGGAAGTTATGACCATTTAAAGTCAGTTTTCAAAATCAGAGTGGTTTATTCGAATAAGGGATGTGTTATTCAAATAACACACCCCAGAAAACATTCCAAAACATTTTTTAAAGATTTATTCAAATAATACAACCTAGAAAACTTTCAAGGACGTGTTTTTGAAGATTTATTCGAATAACCAAAGGGTTATTCGAATAAACACGACCAAAAACACACAACGACTATTTTTCTATGCATTCAATGATGAAATAAATGAAGCCCAATAGCTATTTTTTCACGAACACTATAAATACATAGTTTTGGGTCATCTTTTACACACACCCAACTATCTGAAATAATTCTTTTATGCTTTGATTCGTATTTCATATTTTTACTATTTTATGTGCTCTTTTCGCCAAAATTTGAGATATCCTAAAAGAGCTTGATAGTGCTTCAATTTGTAATACATACTCTTAAAAGAGTTTCTTCCTTCTTCTACTCTTTGATTCTTTGTAATGAGGGTGAGGTATCCATCAGAGAAATTGTAACGAGGGTGAGGTATCCCCCAGAGAAATTGTAAGGGTGAGGTATCCCTCAGAGAAATTGTAAGGGTGAGGTATCCCTGAAAGTTGATGCTCAAGCATATGGGTGAGGTATCCTAAGGTGTGAGGAGCGCTCTAATTGATGCAGATTAAAGGATGCAAACCCAAGTGCAGGTTGTCTCAAGTAATAAATTCTCGAAAGTCCAAGGTCGATCCACAGGGAATTGATGAAGAAAAATTAATTGAGGTAAGAAAAGGATTTGTCACAACACCAAAAGTAATACAAGTTGTTCACAAATGAAAAAGATTTACTTGGGTTAGGAGATCCACTCTTGGTAATAAATTAGAGGTAAGATTATTTCTCGTTATAACTCAATTGAAATCTATACATAAAGAAAGTTCCGATCGGAAAAATATAACATTCAAAGTTCAATTATATATGCAATCATATTATGATTCCTTCAATTATCTACTAACAATTGTAAGTGAGCTCAAGCTTTCACTGTGCCAATTCTCTTGTCTACAATAAATCAAGATCTTCACTATACAAGGAAGGTTTCTAAATTGATTGGAAACAAAATACAATATATATAATGTTCACTTTATAATATATCATTTAAGCACGAGAAATAGAATAATCTTACCTTATTTCATTACCAAGAGCTTCACTCTTTCACCCAAGCAAAATGAAAATTAAGTACTCATAATCAAGAAGAAAAAAAGAGAGTAGAAGAGAAAGATGAATATAACTTCAAATTAGAACAAAAGAAAATTATAACAAAGGAAGACAATATACAAGCATGAACATAATTTCTCATAACTAAGCCTAAAACCAAAGTCTCCTAAATGATCAGCCAATGGAGCCTTTTATAGAGGATTAGAGATACAAAATGACAAGGGGGCTGATTAATGAGTGGGTGAGGAGTGGGTGGATGAATGGAAAATGCCAAATAGTGAGTTGGTGAGTGAAAAATTATTGAGATTCTTTGTCTCCAAAATCATTCAGTACTGATCTCATGGATGCCATCAAATTTATAAAACATGGTCTTCATGAAAGTTGTAGCATATTGTCTTATCTTTTCAATGGCACCAGTTTCAGCTCCAAAGACCACCTACAGCCCGAGAAATGACCCAATTATTGAACAATGTTCAGGTCCAAGTACAACACCTCTGTTCTAACTTTAAAGCCCAATATCACCTTCAAGGAGTCTGATCTGAGTTTTGTGTTCTTCATGAAAGTTATAGATATGGGTCTTAACGTTCAAGTATCCAAATTTCAGCCCAAGGAAGTTCCTACAGCCTGAGTTATGCTATGATTACTGCACATTGTTTAGGTTCCAGTGACAAAACCCGTGTTCTGACTTCCAAGCCCATTAGCTCCACTAGATGTCTGATTGAGTCCTAGAGCTCATCATAAAAGTTGTAGAGCTCTCTCTTTTCTTTCCTACAAAGTAAGATATATAATTATAAGATATCTAGAACTCAAGATAAAGTCGAAATACAAAAATAATGTAAGACCAAAATAGTGCTGAAAAAATCAATTAAGTCAAATTTGAGCCCAAACTTACAAAACATAATCAGGCTTGATCAATTAAGTACATGGAGAGTGTAAATGACTAAAAATGAGAGTTTATTAATGTATAAAATATGTGATTATCACTAATCTGTAATGGTAGCAAGCACCTGCTCATGCTTATATTTATAGTGAAAAATCTCGGGTGGTTACTTGAGGACTGGACGTAGGCCACTAGTGGTTGGTGGCTGAACCAAGATAAATCACTATGTTTGCTTCTCTAAACTCAAACTCCTTTATATTTGTGTTTTAATTTCATATATTTGCTCGAATACTTTCTGTGTGGGTTGTTCACTTACAAGTGCATCTTTTTATCTTCTATATTCATTCCTCTTAATCGATAAATAGCTTCAAAGAAAATTTATTTACAAGTATTTGATAAAAGTTTTCAAAGAGTTTCTATCTCCTTTACATTTATGCTTTAATTATATATGCTTGAGTTGAATTTGACATTTAGCTTATTTGCTTGATTTATCTCATAACTCAAGTTGTATTTGGGTAATTTACAATAGTTGTATCTTTGTTAAACTTATTCCGCTGCATGTGTTAATTGAAAATATTAAAATGCATAATTTCTCAAAGTTGCTTTAAAATTCTATAATCACCTAATTCACCCCCCTCTTGGGTGATGGTTGCTATGGCTAACAAGTGGTATCAGAGCTCCATGCTCTGTTCATAGCTTAACCTCTTAGAGTTAAAGATCCTTGTTTGTTGGCAACCATTGAAAGTTTTTCAAAATGGAAGGTTTTGAAATTAGTAAACCACCATTTTTTGATGGTGTGCATTTTGTTTATTAGAAAGCTAAAATAGAGCTTTATATGTAATCTATTGATTTGGAGTTATGAGATGTTGTGCTAAATGGATTTACTTGCAAATCAAAACAAACTTGGGATAGTTATGACAAGAAATATTTTTCCTTGAACATTAGAGCAATGCAAATATTGAGAAGTAGTTTAAATTATGATTCTTATGCTAAAATTAAAAATTGTTCTAGTGCCAAAGAAATTTTGGACACCCTTGATGTTCTTTATATTGCTAACAATGATTTTATGCATAAAGTTTTATATAAGGAGCAAGAAGAGCAAAAACCATTGAAGGAAACTTGTCATGAAAAATATCCTCAAAAAGATGTTCAAACTATTAAAGGGAGCCAAATGCCTCTTGGTGACAATGGTGCTCAGTTTGAAGAAGAGGCAAAGCAAAACAAAATTGATGAGGAAGAAGTTGATTCCCTTAAAGAGCTAAGTATGCTAGAAATTGAGACTACTTCCTATATGGCTAAAAAGGACTTTGAGGTAAATAATGCTTATCTAAATTATAGTCTTTCCTATGGTGAATTACAATGTGCATATAATGAATTATATGATGGTTTGTTGAATTTAAAAATAAAAACTTATCTTGTTTGGAAAACATTTCCTTCATTAAAAATGAAATTGAGACTTTGAAAAATGAATATGATTTTCTTGATGAGGAAATGCCTTTAAAATGTGAAACCTCAATTTCTTGTGAAAAGTGCATTGATTTAGAAAATCAGTTGAGGACTTATATTCTGAATTTGCCAAAGCTAATGATTCTATTTGCTTACATTCCATGCTTGTTAATGAGGATAAAATTAATGTTATTCCACATAAAAATTTAAGCAAGACTTATGGCAAAAATAGTATAGAATGTAATAACTACAAAAGGCATAAGTTTTCCAAAGATGATCTTCAAAGGACCAAACCATCATTGAATTCAATTGTTTGCAATTTTTGTGGTCATCTAGGACATATTTCTCATTTATGCAATTATAGAAGAAATCCTTATATGAGAAATTGCATGGTATGGGTTCCTAAAAGTCTTAAAGACTCTAATACTAACATTCAAGGACCCAATATGAAGTGGGTACCAAAATGTCCTCCTAGTGTTTCAATTATGCAGAAAATCTCTCAAAAGAATGAACTAATTTGTCAAAGGAAAGAGGAATCATCAAGGAGAATACTCTCAAAGCCCAATAGTAGAAAGTTTAGTCAAAGAAGGAAGATGGCTTCAACCAAAGCTTCTCAAGTACAAAATGTAGAACTTTTAAAGTTCAAGACTCCAAAAGAGAAACAATGGGTAACAAAAAGTATTTCCTTGATTACCAAAGTCAAGGTATCAAAAACTTTTACCTCTTATGTACATTCACTTGTAAAGTCAATGAATTTGAGGTATATTCCTTGTAGGCCTTAAGTATTTGATAAAATCATGTGCACTTAGTAAAATTTGAATATTATGTTTTGCATATGATTATGTTCATTCTTTTTGTACCATAGCTCATTAATTTGTTATATATCTTGGTACATACGATTCTACAATGCCTATGTATGCTTGTTATGTTTTGTCTATATATAATGAAAGTAAGCATGTTATCGGCTATGTGCTTAATGGCAATTGGTTAGTTAACTTCTTGTGTTCAATTTACATATTATGCCAAAATTGATTTTTATAAGAGTATAATGTATTAATAGCCAAAAAACTACTATACAAGGACCCAAGAAAATTTGGGTACCAAAAGTCAAAATTTGAAGTGTGTTGTAGGTGTGCTTGAAGGCCAAGATCTGACTTTGGCATCTTAAAAGTGGCTGCTCCAAGCACAAAGACCAAAAATACTCCAAGCTCTCTTCTTTGTCTCCATGAAGCTTGGACTTGCAATCTTTAGATAAGTGGAGACTTGTGTTATGCTTTTCTAGCTTTATATATTGAAAATATCTCTATATATCTTGAATATGCTAGATAAGTATGCTCCTTTTTTGAAATGACATGTTTGATAATGATATATATATTCTTAAAATTTTGATCAATCATGACTTAAATAAGTGTTTGTGTTAGATGGTTTTATCTTATTTTTTATCCATATCTAATATGATCTTTTAGTTGATTTAAAATGGCTTTGTAAGAATTAGAACTTTGTGAGCATGTCTTTGTGTTCTTACTTGGCATGTATGCTGAAATGTATCACTTTGATCCTTGGATAAGCTTTTGATATTTTTGACCTACTACTTATGTTTACTAGTGTCCTTCATTCAGTTTTATTCGAATATGACTCCTCTTATTCGAATAACATTTTCTAGTAGCCCCTCATAGTTATTGTTTTGTATGCTTTATTTGAACAAAGCATATCTTATTCGAATAATGCTTGATAGAAAGTCAAGACTTTGTGCTCTCCATAAGTTTAACTGAATAACAATAGCATTATTCGAATAAACATGGGCTATATGAAAGGTTCTACTATTATTTGCTATATATGTTGAATACTTGAAATTAATTGTGCTAAACTGAAAATCTAAATGCATTTGGCTAGTTGTTTTGATGAATATATATGGCTGTTTTGATAACTATATAATGAAATTAGCTATTATTTTGATGAATATATGTACTTGGCTACATTGATCAATGAAATGAAATATATTTTGCCCTTGCGAACTCATTTGTTATTTTGCCTTATTATTTTGAATGCTTATTTGCTTATGAGTTTGGCATAATGACTAACCTCTATGGATCCAAAATTGATGGATACCAAAGAAAATACTTTGAATTGTGTTGTAGGGTGATAACTACATCAAGCAAGCATTTAAATGGAATAAGTTTATTCAACTTTAGGATAGTAAAGTTTTAAAGGATTCAAATTTTAAAAGGGGTGCAAAGAATCTCTATTCCCTCATGAAAACTTGAAGCTTGGAAGTTGGAGTCACCTATAAAAACTTAAAGAGTACATTTTTGGTGACATGAATCTCTTATCCTTATTTATACTTTACATTTAATATTATGTGAGATTTGGAGAAGTAGAAAGTTTTGTTATGCCTTAACATGCCTAACATGATCATTGTTTGCCCAAAATGTCTATATAAGTTTTGATGATGATCATGGGTTTCTTGATAAACTTGAATCATGCCATAAAATGCTTTTGAAAATGTAATGTGATCTTATAAAATTCTTTTTGAAAGGGAGAGAAGTTTTAAAATAGTTTTTGATTGATGGATTAAGAATAAATATCTTTTGCCTTGCTTTACTTTATGGTAATGTGCTTACATGGTCTTGACATATATATTTCACTTTATGCATCTTGTGCTTCAATGAGGGGGAGCCTAACTCTTAAGTTATTTATATCTTTTAGCTTACATCCTTATTGGATTACATAAAGGGTTTTATTGCTATCATATGTGAAATGTTGATATACCAAAAATATGACATGCATTGCATGAATAATCTTTTATATATTGAAAAGCATGATTGTTTCATCTCTCTATTCTTGAATCATATATACAATCAAATAGGGGGAGATAGTTATGTTTTGAATAAATTGAAGAAGTTTTTGGTTTTGATGATCCTACTTCTTTTTTTTTTTTGCAACATGAGTTTTATCTATAGGGGGAGAGAAAATATGATCTTTCCTTCCAAAGCCTTTTTGTTAATGTCAAATAGGGGGAGTGGGAATTGGAAAGAAAAATTTGTTCTTATGCTTATTGTTTGATATGCTTATATTGCTCAACATATTTTTTTCTTTGGTGATTTGTCATCATCAAAAAGGGGGAGATTGTGGAAATAAGTTTGTCCCAATGGTTTAATATGTTAAGTTTTGATGATAACAAATACAAGCCAAAAAGAATGATGCTTATGCTACATAGATATACTTAATAGATTATATTGTATCATGCATGATCATGTACTTTATCTAGTTATATTTTACTTAACAATCATGCAATGAGAAATGTGTAGCATTCTTTATATAATATTATCCAATAATGCTATAATGAATTAACATTGGATTTGACTATATGAAAATGTGCAAAGTATTCTTTATTGCATCCTATATAGAGCATATCTATTAGTAATTGATAAATGTCATATTTGGATATGTCGATGAAAGTCTTATATGCATGTTAAACTAATTAGTGTTATACATTTATGAATCATGCATATGAAGATATTGAATTATGAATTTGGACTAACTATATTTATTTAAGTAATACTTTGTAGGATAGTTCAAGTACCAAGAATGAGCATTGCAACAAGAAAGTAAAATATCTCAATTATGCTCAATTTAAGGAGAATGTGAATGCCTATTTCATGAAGGTTTTGATAATAACAAAGTCAAGTCAAAGACCAAGTCCAAAGGAAGATTAAATGGTATAACTTATAGGACTTAACATCTTTTATGTAAGAATCCTTTTGGATATCTCAAATATGTTTTCAAATCTTTACAAATGGTTTTCGCATGCTAAAATATCCAATAAACAAGTTTTGAAAAGCTAGTTATGGTGGTAGTTCAAAATTATGAAAAATGATCAAGTTTGAGTTTTGCAAAACTGACCTTTGGTTACTCTTTTGATCATAACTTTCAAAATACTTTGAATTTTGTTCTAAAATTATTTCATTTGAAAATATACTCAAAGATATTTCCAATGAATAGTCATTTGCTTTAAACGGATGAGATATGAGGAAGTTACGACCATTTAAAGTCAATTTTCAAAATCAGAGTGGTTTATTCAAATAAGCGATGTGTTATTCGAATAACACACCCAGAAAACATTCCAGAACGTGTTTTTGAAGATTTATTCAAATAACCAAAGGGTTATTCGAATAAACACGAGCAGAAACACACAACGACTATTTTTCTATGCATTCAATGATGAAATAAGTGAAACCCAACGCCTATTTTCTCAAGAGCACTATAAATACATGGTTTTGGGTCATCTTTTACACACACCCAACTATCTGAAATAATTCTTTTATGCTTTGATTCGTATTTCATATTTTTACTATTTCCTGTGCTCCTTTTCCCAAAATTTGAGATATCCTGAAAGAGCTTCATAGTGCTTCATTTTGTAATACATACTCTTGAGAGAGTTTCTTCCTTCTTCTACTCTTTGATTCTATGTAATGATGGTGACGTATCCCTTAGAGAAATTGTAATGAAGGTGAGGCATCCCTCAGAGAAATTGTAAGGGTGAGGTATCCTTGAAAGTTGAGGCTCAAACACAAGGGTGAGGTATCCCTGAAAGTTGAGGCTCAAACATAAGGGTGAGGTATCCCAAGGTGTGAGGAGCTCTCTAATTTGTAACGGTAGAAAGCACCTGTTCAAGCTTGCATTGATAGTGAAAAATCTCGGGTGGTTACTTGAGGACTAGACGTAGGCCACAAGTGGTTAGTGGCTGAACCAGGATAAATCATTGTGTTTGCTTCTCTAAACTCAAACTCCTTTATATTTGTGTTTTAATTTCATATATTTGCTCAAATACTTTTTGTGTGGGTTGTTCACTTATAAGTGCATCTTTTTATCTTCTCTATTCATTCTTCTTAATCGATAAATAGCTTCAAAGAAAATTGATTTTCAAGTATTTGATAAAAGTTTTCAAAGAGTTTCTATCTCTTTTACATTTATGCTTTAATTATATATGCATGAGTTGAATTTGACATTTAGCTTATTTGCTTGATTTATCTCGCAACTCAAGTTGCATTTCGGTAATTTATAATAGTTATATCTTTGTTAAACTTATTCCGCTACATGTGTTAATTGAAATATCAAAATGCATAATTTCTCAAAGTTGCTTTAAAATTCTTTAATCACCTAATTCACCCCCCTCTTGGGTGATGGTTGTCATGGCTAACACATGAGTGCCCCATCATAAGCCCTCTTGAAATCTTTATTCTTTCCTAACTGAATCTGCTCAATAATTAGCTATAAAGCTTCATCATCCTCTTAAGCTTCTCTAATTTGAGTCCTTAAATAATTCTGAATCTGTAATCTTTTCAAACAAAGACCATGCGGTAACACAGTCGTTGCTAGGCTCAAATTTTTGAAGCTCTCAAGGAGTTCAATATCTTGTACCATCATTCAGGATGCATACCAAAGTTTTCTGCTAAGCGCATCGGTGACAACATTGGCCTTCCCAGATGATACTTTAACTCAAAGTCATTATCTTTCAGAAACTTCATCCACCTCCTTTGCCTTATATTCAGCTCTTTTTTATCAAACAAATATTTCAAACTCTTGTGGTCACTAAAGATCTCAAACTTGAGCCTATACAAATAATGCCTCCAAATCTTCAAAGAAAATACCACTACTGCTAGTCCTAGGTCATGGGTTGGGTAATTCTCATCATAGGGTCTTAGCTTCCTAGAAGCATAAGTAACTACCCACCCATTCGACATCAAAACACAACCTAACATATTTTTCGAAGCATCACAATAAACCTCAAAGTTTTCTTGTGGATCGGGAATCACTAGTATAGGTGTGATGATTAATTTCTCTTTCAACTCTTGGAAGCTATTCTCACATTTCTGGGTCTACTCAAAAGTGCTACCCATATGGTCAACCTGGTCAAAGGCAAAACTATCTAGGAAAAATTCTTTATGAATCTTCTATAGTACCCAGCTAATCCCAAGAAACTCCTAACTTCACTTACGGTGGTAGGTCTCTCCCATCGTAACACTGCCTCTATCTTATTGGGATCTACGAATATTCCATCTTCAGAGATCAGGTGTCCTAGAAACTGCACCTCCTTCATCCAAAAATCACATTTTGACAACTTGGCAAACAACTTCTTTTCCTTCAGAATTTCTAGGACTATCCTTAGATGCTCTTCATGTTTCTCAGTTGTCTTTGAATAAATGAGAATATCATCTATGAAGACAATGACAAATTTGCCAAGGTATGGCCTAAAACCCCTGTTCATTTAATCTATAAAAACAGCAGGTGCATTCGTTATACCAAAGGACATCACAAGGTATTCATAATGCTTATACCTGGTTCTAAAGACAGTCTTAGGAATATCCTCCTCTTTGACCCTAATTTAATGATACCCTGACCTTAAGTCAATCTTTGAAAATACCATAACTCCTTTTAATCGGTCCATCAAATCATCTATCCTAAGCAGTGGGTAGTTGTTCTTAATTGTGACCTTATTTAATTGCCTGTAGTCCACACATAATCTCATACTGCCATTCTTCTTCTTCACCAAAAGTATAGGCGTCTCCCAAGGTGAAACACTAGGTCAAATAAACTTTTTATCTAACAACTCTTCTATCTGTTTATTAAGCTCTGAGAGTTCTAAAGGGGACATCTTATAAGGTGTTATGGAGATAGGCTATGTTCCCTGCACTAGGTCTATGGCAAACTCAATTTTTCTTTCAGGTGACAGTTCATTCACTTCATCGGGAAACACCTCTGGGTAAGCTCTCACAATAGATATATCCTCCAAACTCTGCTTCTATTCAGAATTCAACAAAAACATAACCTTGAGCCCCTTCTACTAGGTCGTTGGTGACTTAACTAGCATTCAAGTATATAGACTCAGAAGGAGTATTCAAAGAAGGAGTGTTTGATATGAATAACATAGTTTTATTGGAACAGTTTAGAACAACATGATTTTTGGACAGCCAGTCCATGCCCAAAATAAGGTTTATATTAATCAGAGGTAGACATATCAAGTTCACAAGGAAATCTTTATTTTTGATGGTTACACAACAATTCAGGCATATCTGAGAAGTGATTATTATAACACTCTGCTCAACCTAATGATATTAATTAGTGTTACAATAGCTCAATAAATTTGGTATTGGTTACTTGATAAATTGGATAACTGTTTGGGTTGAATTGAGCCTAGATCTATAACACTGAATGTGAGTAATAGCTCCAAATAGTCTAAAAATTTACCTTAAATAGCTAAGAAGTTAGAAATAAATATAGAAAATTATTTCTAAGTCATGAATGCTTGGAATAAGCTAGATTAAATTTTTGGAGATTAAATAAATGAGTTTGATATTTTTAATAATATTGAGAAAGTGTTTATAAATATAATAAAATAGTCAGAGAGCTTGAAAAATTATGAAACTGTTTGGAGATGAAAATAGAATATAAAAATTATTTTGATATGAAAAATAAGCTGAGACAGGTACGTTTACTTATCTTACAAGTTTGATTTAATTTAAAAGAAATAGTACAATTTATCTGATGAATGACAATGTATAAAATAAAAATTATAGAAATCAAAATATATGAAATTAGTTAAGATTTGTGATTTTTAAGAACATAGAAAAGTTGAAAAAACTTGGTTTTGAAAGATTAATGTGTTCCTAGGAGATATCAAATTTTAAAAAGTTTTCTCTCCATTTAATTTAATCCTCATATTTCTTATCCTTTCACTATTCATCCTATTCTTTTCTCTCTCTCATCTCATTTTCCATTCCATTATTTTCTCTCATTCGTACACTCCTCCATTTCAAGTTAGAGCTCGATTTTCTCTCCTGCTGGTATGCTCCATCTCACTTGTTCATTCTCATTGCTCAGCCGTCCACGCTCGCGGTCACTCTGGCTCGCGGCCTTTGCACATTCGTCCTCACTGGTTTGTTCTCACCACTGACAGATATGGTGTGTTCCTCACTGATCTGGTCCATGCTCTTCCTTTCACGTATACTTATGCTGGTTTGCTTTTGTTGTGGCTCTACTTGATCTGTTTTGATAATCTTTTTTCTTTATTATTTCTTTGATTATTGTTTTCCCTCTCTTATTTTTGGGTGTAAGCTGAAATGAAAGAATAAGGCAAAGGAAAATAGAAAGAAAGAAGGATTGCAGCAAACAAAAATAGAGAAAGAAAGGAAAGCAATAGGGGCTTGAGGTAGGGGAAAATGTTCTCTTTACTTACTATCCATTTACTCCTTATGTTGGTGGCTATTTTAAGCATAAGAAAGAAATGAGAATTTGCATATTAAATATGGTTTTAATACTTGATTATCATTCTTTTAAGCTTAATAGTGTGATTGTTCTTGATTTTTGAAGTAAGGATATGAGATTATGGCTGTTGATGATTCTAGGATGACTTTGATATGGGTTGATTTCTGTTTTTTTTTTAAATAGAATCGTGACTGTGTAGCAAGTTTTCTGCTATTCTGATTTCACACGAGGATTATTTTTATTTGATTTTTTAGGATATGATACTCTACTGTTATGCAATGTCATTTTTATGTTGTTATAAATGATGATAGGTCTAAGAAAGGTTATATAAAGTTTAATTTTGTTTAAGTTTACTTGTGAATAAAATTAATTGTGAAATGATGATATATTATAATGCTATTTGATGCTATTTAAATGTAGTTAAGTATATATTATAATTATGACTGTTTATAAAGACTAAGGATTGAAAGAAGATGATTATATATGTATTGAGTTTTTGGAGAAAGAGTATAAGAATTTATGAATGTTATTTCATGGAATGTCTCGCAACTAGGCTAAATTATAATGGTGTTAAAGACTTTGCAATTGTTCATCTATGGTTTTATTGACGCTGGAAATGATGAGAAATATAATTTTTTATCGAATGGTTGCTTGATGTAATTTATGACTGCACCATGTGTTTAATAAGGCCTCTTTGCCTTAATGTTCTCATCCTTTCCTAGTATTATTATGTTGAGTTTAAGAAGTTGTTTTTAATGAGAACATGGTTATAATATGGGTGCTCTTGGATTTGGTGGGTGAGGGGTAGGAATAGAGGAGTTCTTCAATTTCTCTCTTGGATCTTTGAATTTGTGAACTTATTTAATTAAGATTATGTGACTGCATGTTATATTGGCTTGAGTTTGATTATGGTTTGTGAAACCATAGCCCCGGGCCATGGTGGGTTCTTGCACCATGGGAATGAATTTTATGAAGCCATTATAATGTTTTTGCTTAATTTTGATTAATTGAGTTTATAATTGGTTAATTTGGATAAATGAATTAGGATTAATATCTCGGGTTCATGGTGAATTACGGGTGGAATAACTAATTGATGCTTGTATGTTACTAAATTAGAATTGGCTTGTTTGGAAGCTTATATTATATTGTTAATATGCTTGGAATTAGCTTGGAAGTAATTTATTGATTGATAATGCTTATTATTAATGCCTTGGATGAAATGCCTAGCTTTGAAGAATTACATGATTTTGTTATATATACATTGATTAAACAACCTAGTGTGTTTGAATTGGGAATTTGCTTGTATTGGAGTGCTTGTCTGTGGGCTATAATGCTCTTGTATAAATGATTATATTACCTTAATTTACTTGATGAAAGATTCAACAAAGATACTTGAGAAATTGATTGCTTTATAATTTATATGAGCATTATGAGGCCTAAGTATTTGATAATTGACATATATATATAATGGAGTTTATGACATGACAATAGTATGCTCATGGGAAGGACGTGACGCACTATAGCATTATGCTCTTTTACCTGTTAAAATTGAGCTATGAGTGGTAGTAGTCATTAAAGTAATTAAAGTAATTAAAGTGGTGGTAGTAGCCACCAAGGTAAATAAGGTGACAGTAATCGCTTATGGTGAATTAACCTGGTAACAACCACCATGATAATTAAAAGTGAACTTAGTCCTAAAGAGACACTAATTGTAACACCCTAGAAATTTCTTATTTTCTGCTACATATGCTTTTTATAATATTTGGGACTTTTGAGAATTTTTGTGAATTATTTGGGTGACTTTGATTATTTTATTATTTTTCTCAATTTGGGTGAGCATTAGCGGGGCTGGAAAAATAATATTTTTCTGAGGCCGAAAAATTTTAGATTGTGAAACGGGGCTGGGAGATCTTACTAAACTCGAAACTAGATACAGTTTACGAAGTTTTTGTTTTTCGAGATTTTATCTGACAAATAAAATCTGGGTACGTCATATTATCTAATGGACAATAAATATTTGATTTGTTAACTATAACCTTTGTCCATTAGATAATAGCTTGTAGTAAAGTGTTCACATTATGTGACATCATCCATGTGACATCACCTTTGACTTTTTAGAAAAGTAAAACTTGGTTTCCTAAGGAAGCTTTGCATGAAAATTAGTGGAGAAGCTTGTAATAGGCTTTTTGGAGAAGCTTTGTACAATGCTTGTTGGAGAAGTCAATTCCTCTCTCCTCCTTGGTGATGGTTATAGTTTTGAGAAGGAAAAGATAACTAAATTTCATTTTTTCTCTTAACCTTTCTATTCATCATTCTATCAAGTGACCAAAAGAAAAATTCTATCATCTCTTTCTCTTGGTAGCTCACGGTTTTCACACCCCAAATCCACTCTCTATTTTCCTTTATTTCAACTAACCACACCTATTGAATCTATACCTCATTTGGAGAAGCTTCTATGTTGAGATCATCTTCTTGTTCTTCTATTTTCAAGTCCTTATTCTAGCTTAAAGTTGGAGCTTTTAAGGTAAAACTCCTCAATCTTCATCCTTTACATTTTCTTTTTCATCCAAAAAGCCACACACTTATTTTCTCTCGTTTTTCTCTTCTCATTTTTCTCTCCATGCTCCACGACCAAAACACTATTTCCACCCTCCACATTTTGTTTGCTTCAATCCATTTCACTTCTTGCATCTACACAACCATAGGATGATTTTCTATCTTGTGATCTTCATTTTAATCTCTCATCTTTATCATTTTCCTCCAAGCCCTAACTTGAAGTTCTTGAGTTTTAGGTGTTGATCTTGAAAGTTTGGATTTTCAAGGGTGTTGCTAGAGGTGTTGGACGAAATTTCAAAAGACAAAGAGCTTTCTTTTTGTCATCTCTTTAGGTAAGAGGGAGATTTATCCTCTTCAACCACTCATGGTGGTGAGGTACAATTTTGAGTGTATATGTGAGAAATCCATGTGTGGATTCACTCTTTTGTTTGTATAATTAAGAGGCTTTGTGATTACTTGTCTTATTTGATTTCTATTGCTTTGAATATTATGTATGACTTGTTAGAATAGAAATATGATGATGGTTATGTGATGTATAATGTGAATCCCTTTGAAAGGAAAAAGAGAATTTCAGTCCCACGGACTTTGAAGTTCACGGCCATGTAGGAGAAAGTAGGATGTCCGAGACTAA
This sequence comes from Ormosia emarginata, assembly GCA_029884605.1. NCBI lineage: Eukaryota > Viridiplantae > Streptophyta > Magnoliopsida > Fabales > Fabaceae > Ormosia > Ormosia emarginata. The sequence goes on from JAQQTP010000074.1 coordinate 14,611,892, forward strand.
AATTTGTATTATTTTGGGGCTTAGACAATTAAGTGATAAGTGATTGATAAAGTGATGAAATTATGGGTTTCTAGAGCCGTAGGGTTCTCAGCCATGTAGGGCATCCAAGGCAAGATTTTTGTATGAAGTTGGAACTTAGGTAATTAGGTAATTAGAAATATAACTAGGGACTCATAAAATGGATAAGAGGAAAAATAAAATTTTAACCTTACCTCAAGAGTGATTTTTGGCCAAGTGGTTAAAAATGGGTTTGAATAATGCTTAAGAACTTAATGAATTAAGTGATTTAGTGATTTATAAAATTTAGAATATTTAAATCAAGAGAGTTTACTATAGGTAATAGAAAAGGGTTTTTGTAAATTAAAGTAATATGGACCTTAGTGAGTAATGTTGGGAAAATCTTTTCTTGATAATTTTATTATGATGGACATTGGAAATTGAGGTTGAATTCTGTATTGAATTTTAAAAGTTTCAAGATGGAGTTTTAAAGCGTGATGATGATGTTGCGTAACTAAAAATAAACGGCGATTTTGTTGTTGTGTCCACGAGGAGACCCTGATTTTTTGATGATGATTATGGCCAAGTTGTGGCGTATGGTTATGGAGAAATCATAATATTGTTGTGTGTGCATACATTGAGTCATGCATCATACCTTGTGAAAGTCCATTGGACTCTGTTTTGTTAAGGCTGTATGAGCTTAGGAGATGAATTACACCTTAGTGCGGGTGCAAATAGACTAGAATAGGTCACTTGTTGACCTTGGGGGCGTCGGGGCATGGATGTCCCATCATGGACAGCTAGTAGCTCCTCTGTGCTATGGGATAGATCGATGCAAACGCACCGATGATCTGGACTGAGACACTGTCTTATATTGCGATCTTGTGAAGAATGTCTTGTATAAGCCATGTTGCGCAATTTGTTGATATTGAAGCACTTGATTTAAGGCTAACGAGATACAGACATGTCTCCTTGATCATTCTCTCTGAATATGTGTTTAGCTCAATGGAGTAGGAAATTAGTCACATTGTGCATATGCATATTCAGTTGACATCCCATTGTGGCATGCACATATCTGATAATTTATCTATTGAATTATCTGTTGATCTATCTATTGAAATATTTATTGAAATTTTTGTTGAATATTTATTGAATTATCTGTTGTATGAAATAATGAGTTATATGTTTATTTTGAGCTTGGAATGCTATTACTGCCATTTACTATTTCTGTGCTACCATGTTGGTATTGTTGCTGGATGTCTCACCTCTTTATTATGTTATTCTGTTATGTGTGTGTGTGTATATATATATATATATATATATATATATATATATATATATATATATATGCTTGATGATGACTGAGAAGAAGGTGAGGTAGATCGTATCTTTCAGTTATTTTGTTTTGTTGGCAATGGCTGCTAGAAGAGATTTCTTGGGTTATGTTAGAGTATAACTCCTCGATGGTACTGACGCATGGTGTATTGATTGGGCCGCTGAGAGAGTTAGGTACATAGGGGACATGACCTTATCAGTTCGCAGGGTTCGTGATGGGGAACCTTTTTTTTGTTGTTGATGTTACAGTGCACTTGGAGTTCAACATGCCCATGAGAGAGCTGTTGGGTGATATATATATATATATATATATATATATATATATATATATATATATGCTTGATGAAGACTGAGAAGAAGGTGAGGTAGATCGTAACTTTCTATTGTTTTGTTTTATTGGCGATGGCTATTAGAAGAGATTTCTTGGGTTATGTTAGAGTACAATTCCTCGATGGTACCGACGCATGGCATATTGATTGGGCCGTTGAGAGAGTTAGGTACATAGGGGACGTGACCTTATCGGTTCGCAAGGTTCATGATGGGAAACCTTTCTTTTTTGTTGATGTTACAGTGCACTTGGATTTCAACATGCCCATGAGAGAGTTGTTGCGTGATATATATATATATTGATTGGGCCGCTGAGAGAGTTAGGTACATAGGGGACGTGACCTTATCGGTTCGCAAGGTTCATGATGGGGAACCTTTCTTTTTTGTTGATGTTACAGCGCACTTGGAGTTCAACATGCCCATGAGAGAGCTGTTGGGTGATATATATATATATATGCTTGATGAAGACTGAGAAGAAGGTGAGGTAGATTGTATCTTTCTGTTGTTTGTTTTGTTGACAATGGCTGCTAGAAGAGATTTCTTGGGTTGTGTGAGAGTACAATTCCTCGATGGTACCGACGCATGGCGTATTGATTGGGACGCTGAAAGAGTTAGGTACATAGGGGATGTGACCTTATCGGTTCGCAAGGTTCGTGATGGGGAACCTTTCTTTTTTGTTGATGTTACAGTGCACTTAGAGTTCAACATGCCCATGAGAGAGCTGTTGGGTGACTGCTTTTACACTTCACATAAGGACTCGTTGGTATCTTCTACTCGGGTCCCTGCCGACGAGCCTGTGGCTCCTATTAGGATTACCTCTTCTGAGGAGGATCCGTCTATGGGTCTTTCTCTGTAGTTTGTGAAGTTTGATATGTTTTGCAGCTTTGGGGCCTAATGTCTTTTGCTATTTTTGATGACTAATATGTAAAATCCTTGGGCATGTAAAGCTTTTGTTTATATTTTATGAAGGTTCTTTGAAGTATACAAGTACATATGATATGTATTATTTTGATATGGTATATGAAAGGTATGAAATATTCTTTATATTATTTTCTGCATATTAAAAGAAAAGAATAAAAAATGGCAATTTTATATACTTATTTGATAACAGATGATATTTTTATAAATCAGGTTGTGGTTTGAGTTTTCTTTTGAGTTTCATTTTTTCCGTATTTCAGCAAAAGTTGTGACACCCTTTGTTTTGAGAAGAGGGGCGTTACAATAAGGTCTGGTATCAGAGCCCTTATTTGAGTTTCTTTTGGGTTTGTGGTTAGGTCTGTCTTGTAGTGCTGTGTGATTCTCTGTGTTTGGTTTTCGAAATGTTACATCTGACCTTCTTTGTGTTTGTTCAGTCTAACTCTGAAGGAGAACGATGGTATGCAGTGGAGGTGGACGCGTTAACGTGAGACATGAGACTGATGGTATGGCAGCAACACTTGAGGCGATGCAGAGGATGGCAGATGTCATAGTGCAACAAAACGAGAGGGCTGCCCAACAACAAGAGGCAACAACTGAAGCTTAGAACTTGTCAGAATTTTGCCACAACAACCCACCTCAGTTCAAAGGAGAGTTCGATTCAGAGAAAGCAAGCCTATGGATCAAAGAGCTGGAGAAGATTTTCAGAGGAATGGAAAGTACTAATGCTTAAAAAGTAACTTATGCTACCTTCATGCTTGTTGGAGATGCGTAGGATTGGTGGACTAGAGTGCAGCGATTGATGGAAGTTGAGAGAAAAGTGATCACATGGGAAATCTTCAAGAACAAGTTTCTGGAGAAGTATTTTCCACCGACTGCTAGGCATGCTAAGGAAATGGAGTTCCTTAGTTTGAAACAAGGGACCATGTTAGTGAGTGAGTATGCAACAAAGTTTGAAAGCTTATCAAAGTTCTCGAGGTACTTCTAAAATGTTACATCTGACCTTCTTTGTGTTTGTTCAGTCTAACTCTGAAGGAGAACGATGGTACGCAGTGGAGGTGGACGCGTTAACGTGAGACGTGAGACTGATGGTATGGCAGCAGTAGCTGAGGCGATGCAGAGGATGGCAAATGTTATAGTGCAACAAAACGAGAGGGCTGCCCAGCAACAAGAGGCAACAGTTGAAACTTAGAACCTATCAGAATTTCGCCACAATAGCCCACCTCAGTTCAAAGGAGAGTTCGATCCGGAGAAAGTAAGCCTTTGGATCAAAGAGCCAGAGAAAATTTTCAGAGGAATGGGAAGTACTGATGCTTAGAATGTAACTTGTGCTACCTTCATGCTTATTGGAAATGCGTAGGACTAGTGGACTAGAGCGTAGCGATTGATGGCAGCTGAGAAAAGAGTGATCACATGGGAAATCTTCAAGAACAAGTTTCTGGAGAAGTATTTTCCAGCGACTGCTAGGCATGCTAAGGAAATGGAGTTCCTTGGTTTGAAATAAGGGACCGTGTTAGTAAGTGAGTATCCAACAAAGTTTGAAAGCTTATCAAAGTTCTCGAGGTACTTCCAGCTACAACATGATGAAGAATGGAAGTGTCAAAAATTTGAAGAAGGTTTGAGACATGATTTGAAAATAGCAGTGCTACTGTTGGGAATTGGGCAATTCCCAGCCTTGTTGGACAACTACAGTAGAATTAAGGAGCTGGGTCAGTCACAGGAGACGAGGAGCTATAACTTTGGACCTTCTAGGTTCTAAAGAGGGAATATCAGCAATGTTAATCGCTTTTAAAGGAAGCCATATTCCCGACTGCCCGGGAATAAATCTCAACAACAATCGCATGGTGGAGGTCCCAGTTGCAATTCTGGTAGCAACAGATTTAGTCAGAACGTGGCATTTTCGCCAAAATGCTTGAAATGCAGAAATGATCACTTGACCAGGGAGTGTACAATCAGAGGAATCATTTGCTTTAGATGCAAGAAGCCCGACCATTTCTCTAGAGATTACAATCAACCTAAGGTGGAGTCTTCTGTTAGCAATGTACGTATCGCACAACCTTAGGCAGGAAGAAGGGTGTATACTATGAGTGGAGCAGAGGCCTCCTAGTTTGAAGATTTGATTAAAGGAGATTGTGTAATAGGAGGTAATCTTTTCATTGTACTGTATGACTCAGGGGTGACCCATTCTTTTATTTCTTATGGCTGTGTACATCAGTTGGGATTACCTATGTCTTTTTTGCTTTTTGACCTAATTGTTTCTACCCCTACTGGTGAACCTGTCGTTAGTACCCAAGTTTGTTTGAGCTGTCCTATAACTGTAGGAGGTCGAATATTTTTTGTTGATTTGATCCATTTACCTCTTTCTCAAATAGACGTAATCTTAGGAATGGATTAGTTATTTTCTAACCATATCCTGTTGGATTATTCCAGTAAAACCTTAGTTTTCCCTAAGACTAAAATTTTTGGATTTTTTACGGCTAACCAAGCTAAAGCTTTCTTGAGAGAGGGAGCCCAGTGATACATGTTATTGTCTTCCTTGGAGATCAAGAGTGAAGAGAATGTGAAGGATATTCCGATAGTCAATGAGTTTCCCGAAGTCTTTCTTGATGATGTGCCTAGGTTACCGCCGGAGCAAGAGATAGAGTTTGTAACACCCCAACTTTAGGATAAATGACCGTTATGTTTTGATCGTACTGCTTTATGATTTTCTGTATGATATAAAATTTAATTGACTGTTTCGAGTTCATATTTGAGTGTTTTGTGTGATTTGCTCCGGGTCAGGAAAATAATAATTTTCGGACCGGGGAAATCTTTTTTTAATTATTCGGAGCTGGGGGATCTTACTAAACCCAATTCTGAGTGATATGGTTGTTAATCTTTTAATTTTTAGGATTTAACTGTGTAATAAAATAATTTTATATTATTATAATATTATTTTATTAGTCAATATAAATAAAACGATAGTGGACCCAGAAATGTCCGTGGGACCCACTTTTGATTTGTAAGACCCATAATTGATTTGCGGGACCCATGTTTAGAGAAAGTAGTCAACGTTAGTGGCTTGATTTATTTTAAACCAATAGGAATTAAGTCAACAAAGAGGGCTTGACTTGATTTGTACCGTTGGATGAAAAGGTTGAGTTTTGAATATTAACTGTTGATTTAATCTATGGTTGTAAAGAATGAGCTTGGTGAGGAAGGCTTGGATATCAACCTTTGATTTGATGGACGGTGGAGATTGGTCTCACAAAAATGGTTAGAATCATTTGTGACCATTGGATGAGGAGAAATGTAGGGAAGATCTTGACCCTTTATTGTTTTAAGATGAATCTAATGGTTAAGATTTCATGGAGAAGAGATCTAATGGTTTAGATTTGATCATACCACTATCTAATATGAACCCTTGATTTAATCAATGGCTCTTGAAGCTTAGATTATAAGGATGTTAATTAATTAGTAATGTAACAAATTAACCTAATTAAACTAGATTAAGTGTGCATAGAAACTTAATGAGATTAGTAGCTTAATTAGTGATCATCATTAAGGAGGAATATTCAAGAACAAGTGACTAGGCTTATGACAAGGCTTGTATTAGCCAATGGGAGACAAGCTTGGTGATCAAGTTTTGATCTCAACCTTTGATCACATCTAAGGCTAGGATGGAGTCTTGGATGAGTCAAACAAAGTGGCCACCTCCATCATGGAGAGCTCCACGACCATGCACCATTTGGAGACCAATTTTCACTTCATTTCTATCCTTGCTATCACACTTTCTCTCTTCTCTCTCTTCAAACACAAAAGCACACCATTGTTGTTCTTCTCCAAGTATTTCGGCCAAGTATCCTATAACACCCCAAATTTTGGAAAAATATTCCGAATGTCCTGTTTGCTGTTTTTCAAACTTTTGTGTAAATGACTGTTGTGTCCTTATTTGCTGTTTCTTGTTTTTCTATATGAAATACAGAAAAATAATACTGTTTGTTATTTTATTTGGTCGTTTTACATAATTTGTTTCGATACAGTAAAATAAAAATTTTATCAAATTACTGTTTTAAATTTTCTGTGTAATATACAGCTATATAATACTGCTGGATATTTTATTTGAACGTTTTGGATGATTAGCTATATTGTGGGAAAAAATGAGAAAATGACCATTACGTCCCGAATGTCTTTTTTTCTTTGTTTTTGCTGTTTTTAATTGTTTTCTACTTGATACAGTGCTCAATATTACTGTCTGTGATTTTATGTGGACTTTTTGTGTGATTTGCTCCGGGATAGGAAAATAATATTTTTTCGGACCGGGAAAATCTGTTTTTAATTATTCAGAGGCGTGGGATCTTACTAAACCCAATTCTGAATGAGCCTAAAATTAATCTTTTAATTTTTAGGATTTAACTGTCAAATAAAATAATTTTATATTATTATAATATTATTTTATTAGTCAGTACAAATAAGTGACAGCGGACCTACGTTTAGTCATCAAGTGCTGTACACGTGGACCAATGAGGAGCTGGTCAAAATTGGTGGCTATGACTCATCGCAACGGGCCAATAGGACGATGACACGTGGCGTGACACCTCAGCATCATGACTCAGCAGCTTCTAGAAGGTTCCAGAAGTGGTGACTCAGCCTGTGACTCACCATGATGACTCGCCATGCTGACACAGCCAATGATGCAGTCAGTGACTCAGCTGATGACTCGCCATGCTGACTCATCTGCTCTAGAAAATATCTACGCTGACTCGCCATGTTGACTCACCCGTTCTAGAAAATTCCACGATGACTCATCATACTGACTCATCGTAGTGAGTCACATGTTCTAGAAATTTCTCTTTGATGACTCGTTTTATGACTCATCAAGGGTAATCAGTAGAAAAAAAATGATCAATAATAATTGCTACTCTGTTAGTATAAAATAAAAATCTATGTGTATATTATTACCCATTAGACAATAAACACTGACTTTATAAATAGTAATTATTGTATAATTATTGTTTATTGGTTAAAGTATACTAGAAAATATATAGTGTGCACCAATAGAAATTGGTTAATAAAAATAGCAACTAATAGGAATCAAGTTAGTAAATATTTAACCAATGTAATTTAGTCAATAAAAATGGCTTGACTCTTTAAGGACCAATAGGAAGCAAGCTATCAAATGAGTTTGGACTTCTTGAATTTGAATGGTTCTACGTAAAGGAGGAAAGAGCAATTTGCTCTAATAGCCAAATTCACCAAAGTGAATTTACGTAGAAAGCTTTAGGAAATTCATTTAGAAAGCCAAATTAAACAAATGAAGAATAGTCAATATTGATGGCTTTTCTTGGTTGAAGTCTACGGTGAAGCAAAGCTTTTGTAAAGCAAATATTACAAATTCAATTCTTCCTATCTTTCAATTAAATTAATCAAGTGAGACCAAGTAAATTTTGGTGGCTTCTCTTCACTTGTATCTACGGCTATTGCATGCTTTAGGAAAGCAATTATTGCATTTCAATTCATTCTTCTCTTCATGCTTCTACGGCAATGCATGATTTAGGGAGACAAACATTATATTTTATTTCATTCTTATTCCTATGCATTTACAACCATGCATTTGGAGGAAGCAAAACCAAATATCATTCTCACCTACTCTCAAAGTGATCCACGGCAAGTCATGCTTAGTGGAAGGAAAATATCCTATAATTAACTATCTCACTTTGTCTTCATTTTTTTCTATATTCTAAATCATCTCACGACCAAAGCTATCTCACTTGTCTTCATTTGTCAAAGTCTTCATCTTTTCTCCAAAGCTATCAAGCAAAGCTCTCAACTTTTCTTCTTCCTTTCTTCTCCAACCTCACGGCCTACCCATCTATTTCATCATTTATTCTTTTATAATTCTAAACCACCTTATTTCTTGCTTCTTTACTTCATTTCAAGACCCTTTGTAATTGAAACCTAAGCCTAAATCTTCCATTTTCTATCATGTTCTTCAAAGCTTAAGTTTGAAGCCTTGAAGGTAGGGTTATTTAATTTTCATGTTTCTATCCATTTCAAAATTTTAATCATGATTTTAATCCATGATTATTGTAGTTTAGAGCCTTAGGTATTAATATTGTATGTTTTCTTTGATTTTCAAGAAGCTCTTGGTGAAGAAGATTGGCTTGAAGGAGACATACAAGGAGCTTGGAGGTTCTTCAAGAGGTAAGAGGGAGATTACCCTCATCAACCATGTGTTGGTGGTGAGGAATGTTTGTGTTTGTGGTGAAGAATCCATAAGGATTCATTCACTTGATTTGTTTATTGTTTTTCCTAATTGTGTTTGATTATGTGTGTAGCATGTTTAATGGCTTTAATATTTTGTATGTGTTATGTGTGTAATATGTCTAAAAGCTTTAATATTTTGTATGTGTTTTATAGTTGTTTTAATATATGGTATGTGTACTTATATGCATGATAATTATTGTAACATGTAAATAATATACAAGGAATTGCATGAGTGTTCCAAAGAACACAAACCCAAGCTCACGGCCTCAAGGCAAAGAGGAGAACCAAAATGTTCTCTTAAATTTTCTAAAAGTATGATTTAATTAATCTAGGAAAATTGACAAGTTACCAATTTGTTTAGAGTAAGAAAAATGAATTTATGGATCAATGAATGAAATTATGTATTTCGGCCAACATGCCAAAGCCAAGCAATTATGATTTCTAAAATCATTTCCAAACCATTTTCTAAAACAATGATGTAATTAATTTAGGTAATACAATGAATTAGACATTGATTTAAAAGATGAAAAATAATTTAAAGATCAAATGCAAAGACTTTGTTAAAATTGGCCAACATGCTACATACTTTTAATCCAAATTTATTTTCTAATTATGGACTAGATAATTTAATAAAAATAAATTAGATCAAGAATTTTATAAGAGATTAAATGTATGGAAATGATTAGGAATAAATTATAAAGCATAGAATGATTTTCGGCCAAAATGCCAAATTTAAATCTTTTTGATTTATAGAATTGTTTTCAACTAAGTTTAAGTAATAAATGCCAAAAGGATTTTATTACAATGAGTTTTGAAGAAATAAATTGATTAGAATTAAGTTTAAGAAGTTTAAGCTAATGATTTTTACTGTTAGAAGAAATACAAGTAGCTTTGTAAAATTTCTAACGATAGCTCACCTTGTGTTTTGAAGCACGTTAGTAATTTTCAAAAGTGTAATTTATTGGTTGTAATTAAAATAAAAAGGATTTTTGACAGTAAACCTAGAAAATCATTATTATAATTTTTCTAAACATAATACTGTCAATTTATATTAAAAACGGACAAATAAGATAGAAAAGATGTCCAAAAGACAGTATACGGTATGAAAAATATTCTACGTAGTTTAAATGTATTAAATATTATTTCTGTTTGTTTTAAACAGTGTTTTTAAGGAATTCGGACAAGAAAATGATTTAAAAATCTTACGCGATTGAGAAAACGTATTAAAAACTCTACGCGATTTTAAAAACAGTAAAATAAATTTACGCGATTTAAAAACGTTTATAAAAACGATGAGATTGTGAAAACGCGATAAAATTTCTACGCGATTGACCGTTGCTGTATTTATTGTGCTGTCGGGAAAATGTGAACCCGTATAGGCTTTTGAGGATTTTTCGTTGTCGGGAAAATGTGAACCCGTACAGGCTTTCTATTTTCCTGCCATTGAGGGCATATTATTATCTTGAGGGTATCTTCGTAATTTCATATTTTTGGAATTATGTGTTGAGTTTATGCCAAATTTTTGGTGGATTGATTGACGAGGTGAATCACATCGTATTGTCGATGCGATAAGCGTAGTGTGGTTCGATTTTGAATGGACTTGGAGGCATTAGTGTGCATAAATCCATATGTGGACAGTTGGTTGCTCTTCTGGGCCGTGGTAAATGACAACACACTAGTGGACTCGACACACACTATGTTTAATCGAGATCTTGTAAAGTCTAATAGTACATTGCCTGTAGTGCCACAACGTGAGACCGTGAACTACACCACGCCTTGGACAAGGAGTTCCATGTGACGTGGGGCTATAGACGCAACGTGTGACAGCGCAATAGTTTGGTTGGGCAGCCGTGGTACTAATAGATTTTGAGGATCATTCGCTCTCTGATGTCTGTTTGTTTTTAGCTCCATGGAGTAGGATTGTGTCATATTGTATATGTTTATATGCTGTACATTATTATCTTTTATCTGTAATCTTTTATCTATGATCTTTTATCTATGATTTTTTTTATATGTGATCTTATGATTATATGTTGTTATTATCTTTGTGCTTATGATGTTATGTGTTGTTATTTATTATATTTCTTTTATTTTTATTTTTATCTATGATCTTATATATGTAGTTATTTCTTATATTTTTATCCATGATATTATATGTCGTTATTTAGTATATATTTATCTGTGATGTTATATGTTGTTATTGTTATTCATTTTATTATGATATATGCTTATTTGATTTTATTTATAAATTGATAACATGATAATATTTGTGATATCTGTGTGTATGGAATGACTTTGTCATTCGTATAATTCTTTGCTACCGTACTGGTATTGGTGAAAGGGGATCTCACCTCTTTGCTGTGTTGCTTGTTGTGTTTGTATTGTTAAATTCGTATAGTAGACGAAGGAAGTTTCTTCGACCTACTGGAGGCTATGTTCTGAAGATGGTGACGGCGTCAAGGTGTAATCTTCCAAGTTTCAACTGGATGCAGTTTGGTGGAGAAATGGAAAAAAATGTAGGTTGGGTTTTCTTGTTAGTGTTGTTGCCGTGCTATTAGTAGTACCCATCTTTGGGTTTGCTACTGTTTCTCTGAGGCTGTAAATGTTATGTTTTATTTTGTTGTTGGATATTTTGTAACATATATAATATGTGTATTAATCAATTCAATTTAATTTCTGTTTTTCTTATAATTTTTGGTAAGTTTATATTTTCGCGAAATGAAATTTTAAAATTTATCTTTTAACAATCAAAGCTTTTATAAAATGATTTCAGTTGATTTTATATTTTATTTAAAATGTGACGCCCTACGGAGGGTGTTACATATCCTATCTCACCATCCAACCACAAAAAATTTTATCTAACCTACTTTCTCAACTCTAAACATTATTCTAAGAACATCTCTAGTTGAGAGTTCTTCCAAAATCTATCATTTTAAGCTTGGAAAATCACTTTGGAGATTTTCCCTAGAAGGTGAAAATCCTTATTTTCCATTTCTAACTTCTTTTTCAAGGTTCTAAGCCAAGATTTATCCATGGTTTATGATTTTCGCTTATAGTTATAACTCTTGAAATTTTTGTTTAAGATCTTTTAGGTTCTTGAAGGAGATCACGAAATCCATAGGAAGGAGAGTAGTAGATTTTGTCTTCCTTTAAGGTAAGAGGGAGATTTAATCTCATCAACCATGTATGGTGATGAGAAAATGGACTTGTATGTGTGTGAAGAATCCATAAGGATTCACTTGTGTTTGATTGTTTAAAAGCTTTCCTACTTGTGTTTGATAATATTTGTATGCATGTCTACAAGCTTTGAAATATATTGCATGTGTGATATATGCATGATTATTACTTAGGATGTGATTAACATGTAAGGTTTGCATGAGTGTTCCAAAGAACACAAAATGAAGGCTCACGACCTCAACCAAGAAAAGAGAACCAAAATGTTCTCACCTATTTTCTAAAGCAATGACTTAAGAGAATTAGATAAATGAATGAATTGCAAAATGATTTAGAAGATAGAAAATGATCCAAAGATCAATTGCCATGGTTTTATCAATTTCGTCCATTATGTATTTCAAAGGTGAAATCAATCCAAAACTTGTTTTATAAAGTGTAGGTTTGATGTTTAACTTAAAAAGAATGCTTTTGTAATAAATTTTCAAGAAGCAAAGAAATAAACCAATTTTTATTAGAAAGGTGACATAGTAGAAAAATGAACAAAACCTTTGAAAAATACTTACTATTAGTTTCTAAAGTGTGGTATCAATTTCTAAAGTGGATTTTATAATTATAAAATAAACAAAAGAATTTTTAGAGGAAAAATGTAGAAAGCATATTTTTGATATATTTTATAGACAAAGTACTGTCAAATTTTATTAAAATCAGACAAATAAAAGAGAATGTTTTATAATATATTTATAACGTGAGGAAAATTATTTCTACATAGTTTTAAAGTAGTGAAAATAGCTTACGTAGTTTTAAAACAGAGATTTTAAAAACTTTTTGATCAAGAAAATGATTTAAAAATCTTACGCGATTGAGAAAACAATTTAGAAATGCTACGCGATTTTAAAAACAGCAAAATATATTTACGTGATTTAAAAACGTTTGTAAAAATGATGAGATTTGTGAAAACGCGATAAAATTTCTATGCGATTAATTGGAACAACGAGATTTTACTGTCGGGCCAAAGTGGTGGACCCGGACATATTGAAATACAAGTACTGTCAAGTAGGACGTACTGTATACTTGAGATTTTTGCCATTGAAGGCATTTGCGTAAATATAAGAAAATTTTTTAGACCAAGGGTATTTTGGTAATTATTATTTTCATTCATGCATTGAGTTGTGCCAATTTGATTGATAATTGGCGATTTGATTGACGAGGCGAATTACACCGTGTTGTCAGTGTGATAAGCGTAGTGTAGTTCATTTCTTCGTATGGACTTGGAGGCATTAGTGTGCGGAGTATTTCACATGTGGACAGTTGGTCGCTCCTCTGGGCCGTGGTAACTGGCAACACGCTAGTGATCTCGACACGCACTATACTTAATCAAGATCTTGTAAAGACTATTTTAGTACAATGCCTGTAGTTACATGATGTATGGACTGTGTGCTACTACACGATGAATGGACAGTGGGCTATAGACACAACATAAGACAGTGCAATAGTTTGGTTGGGCAGCCTGAGGTACTTATAGTTCTTTACAGGTCATTCTCTCTAATATCTGTGTCTAGCTCCATGGCGTAGGAACGAGTCACATTTCATTTGCATTTGTATCATGCATCATAATATTATTATCTGTGATATTATATGATTCTGTTGTATTAGAATTGTTGTATTAAATTGTTTTATTACTTACAATGTTATGGTATGCTATATTGTATGAATTGTTATATCTGTTGTATTTGGCATTTTCTTATTTGCCATACTAGTATTGATGTATGATTATCTCACCTCTCTATATGTACTGTTTTCTGTATTTATTAAATTATGTTATAAACAGTTTGAGGAAGAGGACCAGCCTCTTGAGTGTGTGTATCCTGAGGAAGAAGAGCAGCAGCAGACGGGGGATCAGTTTGACAACTGCGAACCTTCTGATCATCCATATCCACCAGATTGACTTTGAGGATGGCGTTGCCAGGATTTCTTGGTTTCGTGAGATTCGAGTTTCACGGGGGTTCGACGGCCTGGCGACTGCGGGAGGACAGAGATTCAGTTGTCTATGTGGGACAGTTGACTGTGTCCCTACAAACTGAGTTTGATGGGGAACCTATATTGACTACTACTCTATTTTTGCATGTAGAGTTGCCGCTGTCTATTAGGCATTACTGGGAAGGGATGTTCCATGCGCCTAGTGAGATCAGTAGTGTATTGACAGCACAGACTTGTGTCTGTAGAGCTTCGAGACATCCTGGATACCTATCACCTGAAGTTTCATCTGAGAGTGATCATTCAGAGGGTTAGGGATCTATGATGTGCACTTGGGCACTTTTTGATGTTATGTATAATATTAATTCTTTATCGCTTTGTTTAAATATTTTGTAGTTGTATATTATCTGTATAACTTAAAACAAAATCTTATGTATATTATATGTGTGATGACAATTTGCTTTATGTTCCATGTAACACCCTTGTGGGGATGTCACATATATAAAGAAAATAAAAGAAAGATAAATAAAATCTACCCAAGTTGTAAAACATTTGTTACGTACTAATACGGGTTGTAAAATAATTCCTGTTAAACAGAATATTATTAAATAAAATAACGCGGAAACATAAAACCAACAGAACAACATCACTCATAATATACATATGGTCCAAGTTAGAAGTTATACACATAATTTACAACTACAAATACAAATATTTAAACATAAGCAGTAAACCAAAAATAGTAAAACAGTCACTACAACCATACGCAGACGCGCTCAAAACACACATCATGAATATTTAACCCTCTGAAGGATCACTCTCAGGAAGATCATCGAGAGACAAATATCCAGGATGTCTCGACTCTCGGCGGTAACGGGACCGCGCAGTCGACACGATACTTATCTCACTAGGCTCAGTGGATACACCACCCCAATGACGCCTAAGAGATAAAGGTAACTCCAAGTGTAGAAACACAGTAGTCGTCATCACTGATGTAACACCCCTTTGGGGATGCCACACATATAAAGAAAAATAAAATAAATAAATAAAATCTACCCAAGTTGTAAAACATTTGTTAAATAATATTACATATTGTAAGATAATTCCTGATAAACAGAATATTGTTAAATAAAATAATGCGGAAAAAATAAAATAAACATCACAACATCACACATAATTTACATATGATTTACATTATAAGTGATATAAACAATTTACACCTAAAACTACCAATATTTAAACAAAAACAGTAAATAAAGAAATAAAAGAGTCAATATATACAGACATACGCAGACGCGCCCAAAAAAAAACATCATGCATATTTAATCCTCTGAAGGATCACTCTCAACATGAAAATGATCATCAGGAGACAAATATCCCGGATGTCTCGACTCTCGGCGGACATGAGACCGCGCAGTCGATACGAGTGTCATCTCACTAGGCTCAGTGGATATCCCACCCCAATGACGCCTAATGGATAAGGGTAACTCTAAGTGTAGAAATACTGTCATAGTCATGATCGGCTCTCCATCAAACCGATGACGTAGAGTCACAGTCAGCCGTCCTACATATGTCACAGAATCTCGATCTCCTTGCAGATGCCAAGCCAATGAACCTCCATGAAACTCTAGCTGTACAAACCCCAAAAATCCTGGCACTGCCATCTCCCACAATCAATCCAAAGGATATGGATGATCGGATGGTTCTTGGTCGTCGAACTGATCTTCCTCTTGTTGTTCCTCTTCTTCCTCGGGGTACGAGAATCTCTAGAGGCTGTTCCTCTTCCTCAAACTCTTTACCATATAAACAGTATATACGTAAAACACATACAATAAAGAGGTAAGACAATCTAAAATCACCACAAACATGGCCAATAAGAAGACGACAAACAACAGATATACAGTTCATGCAATATGAAAAGCTATAACATTAATAAGTAACAGAGTAGTGTAAAGATTCAAAAAGATTTAAATATCCCAACAATATACCATCACAGATAAAATAAAACAAGAAAAAATGATACAATACAACAATAGATAAAACAAATACAAGTAAACAAATAAATCAATATCAATATAATAAACAGATAAGACAAAAATAAATAGATAAGACAAAATAAATAAATAGATCCCAATAAATAAATATAAGACACACCCTACTCCATGGAGCTAAAAAAAACACACACAAGTATCAGAGAGAATGACCCGCCAAATTTATTAGTACCACGGCTGCCCAACCAAACTATTGCGCTGTCTCACGTCGCGTCTATAGCCCCACGACACAAGAATCCATTATCCAGGCGTGGTGTAGTTCACGGTCTCACGTTGTGGCACTACAGGCAATGTACTATTAGATTTCACGAAATCTCGATTAAATATAGTGCGTGTCGAGTCCATTAGTGTGCTATCGGTTTACCACGGCCCAGCGGAGCTACCAACTGTCCACATATGGGATACCGTACACTAACGTCTCCAAGTCCATTAGAACAATGAACCACACTACGTTTATCGCATCGACAACACGATGTGATTCGTCTCGTCAACCAATCCACCAAAAATTTGGCATAAACTCAATACATAATTCCAAAAATATAAAATTACGAAAATACCCTCAAGATAAAATATGCCCTCAATGGCAGAAAAATAGAAAGCCTGTACGGGTTCACATTTTCCCGACAGCGAAAAATCCTCAAAAGCCTGTACGGGTTCACATTTTCCCGACAGCATAAAATAAATACATCAACGGTCAATCGCGTAAAAATTTTATCGCGTTTTCACAATTTCGTCGTTTTTACAAACGTTTATAAATCGCGTAAATATATTTTTCTGTTTTTAAAATCGCGTAGAATTTTTAATACGTTTTCTCAATCGCGTAGGATTTTTAAATCATTTTCTTGTCCAAATCCCTTAAAATTCACTGTTTAAATAAACAGAAATAATAATTAATACGTTTAAACTACGTATAATATTTTCCATACCGTATACTATCTTTTGGACATCTTTTCTATCTTATTTGTCAGTTTTTACTAAAAATTGACAGTATTTTGTTTAGAAAATTAATAATAATGGTTTCCTAATTTTTTTCGTAAAAACTCTGTTTATTTAAATATACTGGATAATTTAATCTTTTAAAAACTCCTAACATGCTTCAAAATATAGTATGAGCCATATGTTAGAAATTCTTAAAGATTACTGTATTTCCTTTATAACAATAAAATCATTAATTTTAATTCCTTAAATTAATTCTAATCTATTGATTTCTTAAAAACTCTTTTTAGAAAAAAATTCTTGTTAACATATAATGCCTTCTTTATACTTGAAAATGGTTTGGAATTGATTTTAGAAATCAAGAATATCTAGTTTGGCATGTTGGCCGAATTTCCTAAATCTTTTGAAATTGATTTCTAAATTATTTCTCATCTTCTAAATATATGTCAAACTTATTGTATTGTCTAAATTCATTTAACCATTGTTTTAGAAAATGGTTTTTGAAATCAACACATTCATTTTAGGCATGTTGGCCGAAAATACTAAGTCTTACCATTTGATTTCTAAATTCATTTTCTTTGATCTAATCAACTTGAAACCTTCTTAATTCTCCTAGGTTAATTAAATTACCTTTTAAGAAAATTAAGAGAACATTTTGGTTCTCCATTTGGTTAGTGGTCGTGAGCCTTGGTGTGGTGTTCTTTGGAACACACATGCATTTCCTTGACATGTTGTTCACATCCTATACATTATCATGCCATTCTATACTTTATCATGCAATTCTAACACATGCAATATTATCAAAGCTTATAGACATGCAATTTATTACAAACAACAAATAGGAAAGCTACTAACAAATACACAACCACATCAAATAAGCTACTAACAAGCACACACATGAATCCTTATGGATTCTACAATCACAAAATCAACTCCATCTTCTTACCACCATCCATAGGTGATAAGATTTGTCTTCCTCTTACCTTAAATGAAGACAAAAGGTTTCTTTCACTCCTCCTAGAGCTTCGGTTTTCCTCCTCCAAAAACCTAGCAAGCTTAAACAAAAACTACAAATTACTAAACATTAAAAGAGAGCTTAAAACATGGATAAATCATGGCTTAGAACTTTGAAAAAGAGTTTAGAAAAGAAAAACAAGAGATTTCACCTCCTTGGTCAAATCTTCCAAGTAGGTTTTCAAGCTTCAAATGAAGGATTTTGCAAGAACTCTCAACTAGAGATGTTCTTAGGATTCTGTTTAGGTTTAAAAAACTTGGTTAGAAGAAATTTTGGATGATTGGATGGTATAGTATCAAGCTTGGCCGAATGGTTGAGAAAGGAAGCAACAATGGTGTTTAGGGTTCTTGGATGAGAGAGAAGAGAGAAAATGCATGCAAGCAAAGTGATTTTTGGTCTTCCAAACCTCACTTGGCCGTAGACATCATGGCTTGCAAGGTGGACATTTGCTTGGCTTCATCCAAGCCCTTGGATGCATCAAAGGTCAAGATTAAGCCTTGATTAGCAAGCTTGTTTCCTATTGGTTGCTCCTAACCTAGTCATTAGCCTTAGTCACCATGCTTAGTCACTAATAACCTAGTCTTCAAGCCTTATCATCATGTTCAAGAATATTCCTCCACTAATCATGTTTAATTAAGCTACTAAGTTAATTGGTTTAGCTAAACGTGGGTCTCGCAAAACATTTTCAGGTCCACTGTTACTAAATTATACTGACTAATAAAATAATATTATAATAATACAAAATTATTTTATTTTGATTAAATCCTAAAAATTAAAAGATTAATTTTAGGCTCATTCGAATTGGGTTTAGTAAGATCCCCCGCCTCTGAATAATTAAAAACAGATTTTACCGGTCCGAAAAAATATTATTTTCCCGCCCGTAGCAAATCACACAAAAAGTTCATATAAAATCACAGACAAGTAATATGATACCGCCACTACTTGTAATATTAAAATGAGATTCTAATATTACCGCTAACATCATGAGAACCTCGTAGGGTCACACACATAGAACAGACTAAATTGGACTAGATTCAATTTGCGGGTCGGACTCATAATGTAGCGAGGTTAACTAAACTAAATCAAGTAGAAAATAATTAAAAACAGCAAAAACAGTACAAACAGCACGTTCGGGACGTAATGATCATTTTCCCATTTTTTCCCACAACGTAGCTAATCATCCAAAAAGTTCAAATAAAATTACAGACAGTATTAATTGTCTGTATATCTTCCAGAAAAATTAAAACAGTAGCTCGGAAAAACTTTTATTTTACCATCTCGAAACAAATTACGTAAAAAGACCAAATAAAATTTGAGCCTGTATAAACGTATTTGTATTTCATGCAGAAATCGAGAAATAGTAAAATAGGGACACAACGGTCATTCACACGAAAGCTTGAAAAACAGCAAACAGTACATTCGGTACATTTTCTAAAAATTGGGGTATTACAACTGACTCTTCATCAAACCTATGTCGTAGGGACACAGTCAGCCGTCCCACATATGCCACTGAGTCTCTATCTCCCCTCAGATGCCAAGCTAACGATCCACCGTGAAACTCGAGTGTCACAAAGCCCAAAAATCCTGGCACCGCCATACCCAAACTAATCAATCCAATGGATATGGATTATCAGATGGTTCTCGGTCTTCGTACTGATCTTCGGCTTGTTGCTCTTCTTCTTCTTCTTCAGGATACAAAATCTCAAGAGGCTGGTCCTCTTCCTCAAACTCTTTATCATGTAAAATAAATATACAGAAAACACATACAATAAAGAGGTAAGACAATCTAAAATCATCACAAACATGGCAAATAAGAAAATGACAAACAACAGATATACAGTTCATGTAATATGAAAAGCTATAACAGTAATTTAATAACAGTATAGTGTAAAGATCTAATTATCATAACAACACATCATATCACAAATAAAACAATAACACATACAATATAATATCACAGATAAAATAAATTCAGAATCAGACAATTTCTCAGAACAATAACCAAATAAATAAATAAACAGATAAAATAAATAATGTTCAAGATATAATTCAATGCAACATGACATGATCCTACTCCATGGAGCTAAACACAAACAGATATCAGAGAGAGAATGACTCGCAAAATCTATTAGTACCACGACTGCCCAACCAAACTATTGCGCTGTCACACTTTGCGTCTATAGCCCCACGTCATATGGAATCCATCATCCAAAGCATGGTGTAGTTCACGGTCTCACATTGTGGCACTACAGGCAATGTACTATTAGACTTTACGAAATCTCGATTAAAAATAGTGTGTGTCGAGTCCATTAGTGTGCTATCGGTTACCACGGCCCAGCGGAGCGACCGACTGTCCATATATGGGATCCCGTACACTAACGTCTCCAAGTTCATAAAGACAATGAACCACACTACGTTTATCGCATCGACAACACAATGTGATTCACCTCGTCAACCAATCCACCAAAAACTGGCATATCCTCAAATTACCAGGATATCCTCAAAGATAAAAAGATACAGTAAGTCCCACCGGACAAATACTGTTCCAAAGCCTGTACGGGTTCACCTCATAGCCCGACAGCAGAAAAAAAAATATAGAATACCATCATTGGTATAAAAATACAGTTGCGGTCAATCACGTAGAAATTTTATCGTGTTTTCACAATCTCATCGTTTTTACAAACGTTTTTAAATCGTGTAAATATATTTTGCTGTTTTTAAAATCGCGTAGAGTTTTTAATACGTTTTCTCAATCGCATAGGATTTTTAAATCATTTTCTTGTCCGAATTCCTTAAAAATTACTTTTTAAATAAACAGAAATAATATTTAATACGTTTAAACTACGTAAAATATTTTCCATAGCGTATACTGTCTTTTGGACATCTTTTCTATCTTATTTGCCCATTTTTACTAAAAATTGACAGTATTTTGTTTAGAAACATATATTAATGGTTTCCTATTTTTACCGTAAAAATTCTATTTACTTAATTTTTAACCGTATAATTTAATCCTTTTGAAAACCACTAACATGCTTCAAAATTATAGCATGAGCTATATGTTAGAAATTTTCAATTGGCATATCCTCAATTACCAGGATATCCTCAAAGATAAAGAGTTACAGTATTTCATTTCTAACAGTAAAATCATTAGTTTTAATCCTTAAACTTAATTCTAATTAATTTGTTTCTTTAAAACTCATTGTAATAAAATCCTTTTGGCATTTATTACTTAACCTTAGTTGAAAACAATTCTATAAATCAAAACACATTTAAATTTGGCATTTTGGCCGAAAATCATTCTATGCTTTATACTTCATTCCTAATTATTTCCATACATTTAATCTCTTATAAAACTCTTGATCTAGTTTATTTTTATTAAATTATCTAGTCAATAGTTAAAAAATAAATTTGGATCAAAAATATGTGGCATGTTGGCCAATTTTAACAAAGTCTTTGCATTTGATCTCTAAATTATTTTTCATCTTCTAAATCCATGTCAAATTTATTGTAGCACCTAAATTTATTAAATCATTATTTTAGAAAATGGTTTGGAATTGATTTTAGAAATCATGGATCTTTGGTTTGGCATGTTGGCCGAAATATACATTTGTGTTACTTGATTTCTAAATTCGTTTTCCTTGATCTAAACAATTCTATCTCTTGTTAATTTTCCTAGGTTAATTAAATTACACTTTAGAAAAATAATGGGAACATTTTGGTTCTCCTTTTGGTTAATGGCCGTGAGCCTTGGTGTAGTGTTCTTTGGATCACACATGCAACCATAATCATGTTATTCACATCCTATATACTATCATGCATTTCTAACACATACAAATTATCAAAGCTTGTAGACATGCAAATCAAAGCTTGTAGACATGCATCTTCATACAAATTATTACAAACATCAATTAGGAAAGCTACTAACAACCACACAAACAAGCTATTAAACAAACACAAGCAAGGAATCCTTATGGATTCTACAACCATAACAATCAAACTCCATCTTCTTACCACCACCCATGGATGATAAGATTAGTCTTCCTCTTACCTTAAATGAAGACAAAATATTCTTTCACTCCTCTTCTAGGTTTCGGTTTTCTCCTTCAAGTCACCTAACAAACTTAAACAAAAATCTACAAGTTACTAACCATAGAAAGAGAGCTTAAACCATGGAGAAATCATGGCTTAGAACTTTGAAAAAGAGTTTAGAAATAGAAAACTAGAAATTTCACCTTCTAGGTAAAATTTTCCAAGTTGGTTTCCAAGCTTCAAATGGAAGATTTTGCAAGAACTCTCAACTAGAGATGTTCTTAGGATTGTGTTTAGGTTTAGAAAACTTGGTTGGATAAAATTTTGGGTGGTTGGATGGTATGGTTTTGTGTTTGGCCGAATGGAGCTTCAAGAGAGCTTCAATGGTGTTTAGGGTTTTTGGAAGAGAGAGAAGAGAGAAAATGGCATGAAGACAAAGTGATTATGGCTTTCCAAAAGCCATATGGCCGTGGACTTCAAAGCCATGCAAGGTGTCATGGGTTTGGCTTCATCCAAGCCTTAGAATGGATCAAAGGCCAAGATCAAAACTTGGTTAGCAAGCTTGTCTCCCATTGGTTGATTTTAGCATAGTCATCTAGCCTAGTCACCATGATTAGTCACTAATGAACCTAGTCATCAAGCTTAGTCACTTGTTCTAGAAAATTCCTTCACTAATGATGCTTAATTAAGCTACTAAGTTAACTGTTTTAACTAAACGTGGGTCCCGCAAAATATTTTCGGGTCCACTGTCATCTAATTATACTGACTAATAAAATAATATTATAATAATACAAAATTATTTTATTTGACAGTTAAATCCTAAAAATTAAAAGATTAATTATCGTCTCATTCAGAATTGGGTTTAGTAAGATCTCCCAGTCTGAATAATTAAAACAAGATTTCCCTGGCCCGGAAAAATATTATTTTCCTGTCCTGGAGCAAATCGCACAAAAAGTCCAAATAAAATCACAGACAATAATATTAAGCACTGTAACATAGAAAAAAATTAAAAACAGTACAATCGGGACATAACGGTCATTTTTTCATTTTTTCCCCCGACGAAGCAAATCATCCAAAACGTTCAAATCAAATAAAATTACGAGACAAGTA